>JAUPFN010000018.1:10000-10010000 GCA_036924255.1 Apodemia mormo | reverse complement strand
CAACACGCCATTAACATCTTTAGTGTCTATAGGCGATGGTTGTCTCTTTCCATCAGGAGACCAATCTGCTTGTTTGCTATCTTATGACATAATAAAAAACGTGTGGCCTTTGCGATGAAACTGAAGAGAAAAGGTTAGGTTTCATTTGTTTCTTCTTGTTCACCATGAATCATTGGGTTGAGGATTGGCAAGATGGGGTCATTGCCGTATTTTATCGACCTAATAACGACTATCATTTATTTCTATCGATAATTGAGACCAATAAAACTACATACCAGACTCTAAAGTCGTACTGAGATTTTGGATTTACCACCGATAAAAGACTTATGCTCGACTCGGGGATCATACCATAGAATACTGGAGCCTAACAGAAGTCAATATTCCATACAAGTAATATTCGAGCACAGCACACATAGACACCTCTCACGGACGCGATATTTCGGACTGATGCGATACAAACTATCCCGAACCATTTCGAGATATCGCATCCGTGAGAGGTGATACTATATTGAGAAATTGGAAAATTAAATTGTTTCAAACCAAAAATTTGACTGGATTAAAGCAATGGCGATTATGATTTCTGTTTTTTTGTTAAATTATAGTTATTTTATTTAATATTTTATTGTACACAACAGTAAATAATATAACAATTACAAATGAAAGAAAAATTGGGAAAAAGTAAAAGTGTAGACTTATCTCTACGGTATAAAGTTTTTTTCCAGCCTACCCTGTTTATGAAGCTATTAAATAAAAGCAGCTGACATTATGCACAAAACTAATAGTAAATTACAACATATAAAATTTTAAAATACGATGTTTAAAACACGTATAGAGAAATAATGAAAAGATTACTTACTTCGGCTATGTTTCACGAAAAATAATGAAACGTTTCTTTAAATACGTCGGGTATATGATATTAAAAGCTCATAGAATGAATTATGGAGCCTAATTTTGTATCCAACTTAACCAATAATTAAACCGACGTCTCTCTTTTCGGTACCATCACGGAGGATACATAGAATAGTTCGCGGATAATAATAGCAAATTTAATTAATTTCACCTTTTTAATAATGGATTTCCGCAAAGTAACGCCTGAATCAATAAAATATGTTCTTATTTAAAAAATGTTAACCACTCATTTCGCCACCCGACGAAAGGGTGAATCGTAGTGTAACGGAAACTCTGTAATACCAATAATTCATGACTAATAAATTAAATAATTACAAAAACCAAAACTTATTTTAATGAAAAATAGTAATTTTTTACGCTTTTTTTAAACACTGGCAGAGACGGGCTGTTACGAATAGTGAACGGAAAAGAGTTCCATAGTTTTACGGCTCTAACCGTCAATGAGCGAAAGTATGAAGTTAATAGCTAATAGCCTGAAGAGTTCTAGACACGATATCTGACTTATCAAAGCTTGTCACCGCCGTATTCTGATTTGCAGAATGGAGTAGCTAATAAACTTATGCATGTAGTATTATTTTCTCGCCGCACGAAGAGTAGCCATTGTCATCTTAGGTGACAGACAAATGTTTTCTTCCATCAGGAGAGTCATTTGCTTCCTATGATATATAAAACAGTTCATATCATTACTCACTTACTATTTTGTCAAATTTGGATGAAAATTTAATAGGATTTGATGATAATCGATCACTTTAATGATCTAGATTTACCATATCACGATTAATCATGTAGCAATGATCATTAAAAAGATCGATGACATTGGACCAATTTAATGATCAAGATTTATCAACGACAGTTATAGAAAACTTTTCTTTAAATACGTCGGGTATATGATATTAAAAAATTATGGACCCTTATTTATTATCCAACTTAACCTAACATGCATAATGCTTGTATTATATTAGCTTAGTAATTAATGTTCAGTATATACTGTAACTTACATATAATACCTTGTGTATAAACACTTGGTTACGTTTTCTTTGTATTCTTGGCCCCACTGAAGAATAAACTAATTGATTTTCTACCATGTTTTTTTTTTATATTATAAGATAGCAAACAAGCAGATGGGTCTCTTGATGGAAAGAGTCAACCATCGCCTATAGACACCAAAGAAAGAAAGAAAGAAAGAAAGAAATCATTTATTTGCCAGAATATGGGAGTTACAAGTTATTAAAATTTGATTAAGTTACCAACATATTCTACCATGATATGGTGTGCAAATATTTTAAAATTATAATTATTTATCATTAAACTAAAAATGTTGTGAGTCGATTTTTACGATTACTACCGGATCGGAACGCGGCCACACACTAAGAAGATCCGGCGGAAGAAACTCAGCGGGCTTGTTTTTTTTTTTTTTTAATTATAGTTACATGATACAATTACACACATTAATTGACATCACAACTTATTTCTATGAATTACAAAATTAATTTTTGTTTAATTAAAATATTGACATTTTACAAAGTTTAAACACAGAAGAAAGATAATAGATAATTTGTATCAATTTAGTTAAGTTGTACAATTTAATGTATATTTATCAACATGTTCTACCTTATAAACTAAATTTTTTAATATGCAATTTTATAAACTACATACTTGTAATTTAAAAAGAGTAATTTCTAATTTATGTTAGTTTAAATTTATTAATTACAACGTTTTTTTATAATTATACACAATAAAAGATTTATTATTAGATTAATATTTAATTTTATCAGCAAGAAATTCATTTACATTATAATAAGATTTGTCTAGTAGTAAATCAAATAGTTGTTTGCGGAATTTATTAAGAGGTAAGGATTTAAGACTATCAGGAATATGATTGTATATATTAATTGCCATACAATAGGCATTTCTTTTAAAAATGTGGAGTCTTTGGCTGGGCACATGTAGTTTTTCACTATTCCTAAAATATGTATTACCTAATAATTCAGCATTTGTTTTAAACAAGTTTTGATGTTTTTTTACAAATACGCATACCGCCAGGATATAAAGACAAGGTAATGGTAGTATTTTAAGTTTTTTAAAAAGTGGTTTACAAGAATAAAGTTGATTCACATTACATATTGCACGTATACATTTCTTTTGTATTCTAAATATTTTTATTAAATCTACTGAGTTTCTCCAAATAGGGATTCCGTATTGCAATACAGATGAGACATATCCATGATATGCTAACAAGGTAGCGTTTAAGTTTGCTATTTCTCTTATTCTTCTTAAAACAAACACAAATCTATCAATTTTATTGCAAAGGGAATCAATGTGTGCTTTCCAGTTACAATGTTTGTCAATTAATATTCCTAGAAATTTAGTATTATCTGTATTTTCTATATTGGTATTGTTAAAAAATATGTTTGAACTTTTGATATTATTACTGTAATATGTTTGAAATTCAACTATTTTTGTTTTACTCAGGTTAATTTTAAGATTGTTGCTTTTAAACCATTCTGAAACTTTAAGTAAGGTTTCAGATGTTTCCTTTACTAAAAGATTTTTGTTTTTACATTTAATAAGGAGGGTTGTGTCATCTGCAAATAAAAATGATTCATGTTCGATAGTTTCTGGGAGATCATTAATATAAATTAGAAAAAGCAAGGGCCCTAAAACACTTCCCTGTGGTATTCCACAGTCACTACAGCAATAACTTGAAGTAAATATTTTTTGATGATTGCCACATACTTTTGAAATTTCAACACATTGTTTCCTTTTATCTAAATAACTTTGTATCCACTCTAATGATTTTCCTCTGATGCCATACTTTTCAAGCTTTGTCAACAGAATTCTATGTGAAACAAAATCAAATGCCTTACTCATATCTAAAAATACACAAAGTGGATACATTTTTGTATTCAGGCATTCCGTAATACTTTTTACTAACTCAAAACATGCTAAAGTTGTAGATCTACCTTTCCTAAACCCATATTGATTATTTTTTAGTAATTTAAATTCCAGTAAATAATTATAAAGTCTTTCATACATAGCTTTTTCAAAAATTTTTGAGAAAACTGGAATTAAAGTAATAGGCCTATAATTATTCAAATCAAACTTATCTCCTTTTTTAAACAATGGTCTTACAATAGATGTTTTTAGTCGTTCCGGAAAGTTCCCTTCTAAAAATGACAAATTAACAATATGGCTGAGTGGTTTTGATATTACTGGAGCAACATATTTGATTAATTTTGTACTAATATTATCACAACCAGTTGCATTAGTGTTTTTTAGAGAATGTATGATTCTAAATATTTCATGCTCATCTACTGGTCTTAAAAACATAGTTTTATTACTATTGGAGAATGTATGTGATTTTGGAATATTTGTGAGTGTATGATTGTTATTACTTGTTTTTGCCTGGTTTATAAAAAAATCATTAAATAGTTCACATATTGTTTGAGTATTTGTATAAACTGAGTTATTTACTCTTATTTTCTCAATTTCTTTATTATTTGTTTTATTCTCAAAAGTGTTTTTAATTAAATCCCATGACGCTTTGCATTTATTAGATGATTTATCAATAAATTTCAGAGATGACTGCTTTTGTGATTCTAATATACATTTAGATAGAATTTTTTTGTAACGCAAGTAATTACTTTTATTTTCTTTTTTATTATACTTAGTGTGACGATAATTCAAGTACAACTGACGTTTGACTTTGCAACATTTAAGAAGACCTTTTGTGAGCCATTTATTTTTTATTGGTTTATTTGACACTTTGATTTGAACTTTTGGAAAGCATAACTCAAAAAACAATAAGAATATGTCATGAAAATTATTAAATGCCTCATCACTGTTTGTATTTGCAAAAACCTCACTAAAACTTAAAGATGATAAACATTCATAAAATTTTTTCTTATTTTCCTTACTGAAGAGTCGTCTCGTTTCAAACCAAAAAGCTCTTCTTGTTTTATAGTTTGAGACTGATTCAATATTTACTTTTATTCTCTGTGCCATTTCATGGTCAGATAAACCAAGTGGATGAGTGAGAGATTGGACATTTTCCAAATTGCTAGCAATTACATCTAAACATGCATTCTTCCTAGTAGGTTTTAGTATGTGTTGATTAATATTATTATTTAAAAGAATGCCTTGTAATTGTTTATGTGCATAGTTATTCTGCATTAAATCTATATTCCAATTTCCACAAAGAATATTTTTTTTCTTAGAGTTTTTCATAATATGTTCTAATAATAATTCTAATTTATTTAGGAAATTTTCAACATTTGAACTAGGTGTACGATAAATACAAATTATTATTAATTTGTAACATGTTATTTCAACAGCACAGCATTCGAAAGAAAATGGTAAGCGTATTTGTAAATCAAGAGTTTTAAATTGTAGATCATTTCTTACCATAATACAAGTGCCACCACGACGCTGGTTAACACGAGAAAAATGAGAGGCCATAGTATAACCATTTAGTTTAAAGTTTTGTTCAGAACCTTGTTTCAGGAATGTTTCTGAGAGGCAGATAACAGTTCAGTTATAGCTAATTGCAAATAATCTTGTTTACTCAGTGCATCTGCTATATTTTGATGTAATAATTTAAACTGGCAATCATTTAAGAAAAAACTGATTTTTAGTATGTGTATTTTCTAAGTTATTACCTGATTTAATCCTAAAGTAATATGGGATTGTACCCTTTTTGATTATACTATCAGATACTAAAAGATTTGAGTTATTTATCTCTTTTTTACTACTCAATTTTAAATTAAAGTAATTTGGTATTGTACCTTTGTTTATCTTAGCAGTAGATTGATCACTAATCCTTCTTTTACACACTAATTTTTCTAAGTTTTCCATATATTCATTAAATGTAATTTTTGTTTTATCTAACTGCTTAATTTTATTCTCACTACTTACTTTACTATGTTTTTGTTCAGAAAATGGCAAAAATTTATTTTTGTATTCCTGATAATCCATTTCTATAGTTAGTTTAGTATACAAACAATTTATATAGGTAATAAAATTATGCAATATATCTGATGACTTTGCATTAGGTTTTATGGTTGAGAGAACTGAAAATGTGTTTGGTTTATATTTCAATAATTTTGTTGCCAAACCCCGAAGTCTTTGATCTCCTAATATTAATATCTTGTTTTTTTGTGTATTTAAGGGATCTTGATTACATTTTTCAGAACACACTTTTAATGAACTACACACATCTTTTTTCGGACTGGAATTGTTAAATTTCCTTACTTCTACTTCTTTCTTGTTAGCAGACTGTTCAATTTTTGAAAGATTTGTGTTTGATTTTGGTATGTTCTTTGTGGTGTCTTCAGAAGTTAAATTTAGCAAAGACATACTTGCATTCTTTTGTTTACTTGATTTTCCACGCTTGTTCTTTGGTGTAGAACATTTATAACTTTTCCTAGGTGAATTTTTTGTTATTTTATTTAAAATTTCAATGTTTTTTGCCTGTTCCTCATTCACCTTGCGCAGAGAATTAATTTCTAAAATTAAGTTTTCAATTTCATTATGTGCACTTTGTAACTGACACTTCAGAGTATTTATTTCTTCACGCAATTCCTTATTTGTGTTGTCGCTTACTGCTGACAAATCCGGTAGACTTCTAGCAACATAATCCGAAGTAGTTGTCTCAAAGGACTCCATCGAAGCATTGGACATGGATATATTTTTTCTTCTTAAAGTAACATTTTCATAGACAAAATCCATTGTGATAGTGTCTGGTTCTGCAAGATATTAAATTTTTTTATACAAAATAACAACACTATTTAGGGTGAAATGGGACAAAAGTTTGTAGTATTATGTATTTGTTTTGAATATAGGTACGTTAATAATTTATGTGAAAAGATTTATAGTTGGTTTAAAGTATTACTATTACAATTCATGTATTTTATCTACGATGATTTGAATGTATTGACTTTATTGTATATAGTTATACGTAATTAAAGTTAAAATTGTATAGGAAAAAGTAAAGTGTAAAGAATGAACTAATCTAAAACTAATACTTCCCCGGTTTTCCGTTTTGAATTTGAATTGTTTTCTCTCGATGACGTCAATTTTACAAAGGCGATTTCTTGTAGTTTGTGTTACTTTTTACAAAAGTCTTTATTATTTACGATAATAAACTTTAATTATTAGTTATTTTACACACTTTTGATATTTATTTAAGCTATTTATATGTTAAATTATTTAAAAATTATCACAGCTGTTTGAAATCACTTTTGACACGTCTAGGGTTGCTAGCTTCCACCTGATTACGGTTACGATTACCTAATTACACCAAAGATGTTAATGGTGCGTTGCTATCTTGTGGCGAGGTCTAATGCCACATGCATAAGTTTACCGGCTACCTTACCCTCCAAACCGGAACACGACAGCGACAAGCACTGACGCTATTGCAGTAGGAATAAGTAAGGCGGTGGTACCAGACCCGGGCGAGACAATGCAGAGCTCTACCGCCTAGTAGCCATGGTAGTGACTTGATAGCTAATCGGTCGCCTTTTACGACCTGCCTAGCAGAACGGCAATTGGCCTATATGTATTTCATATTGTAGTTCATTATAATAAAAGCGATCAATTTGCGTAATTTCTGAACATTCTAGGTATCTCAATACTAGGTGATAGAGTTGTAAAACGTGTCGCCCAAGTTTAGTACCATCGCCTTCCCTACTCTTGACACAACAGCATCAGTGCGTATCACTTGTTACTTTGTAAGATAAGAATATTTGACTTAAATTTTATGAGCTCTAAAAATTTTGTTACGTGCAAATTCACATTTTGTTTTGGTTTTTTGGCTTTTTTGGTTAAAAAACATAACGCTAATCCAAAAAATGTAACATTTGAATGGACTAGTAGGCTAGCATTGAAAAAGTTAATATTGAAAGCCCCGACACAATAATTTATCATCAAACTATTTTTCTGTTTCATGTGCGTCACTTTTAAAACAAAACATGAAAAGAGCTGACGACCTTCAGCCTACGATCAGAGGGCCTACCATGAACTCTTATAATACTTGTCAAGTTCCAGGCAGTTCAACTATGAGTATTAACCTGTCAGGTTTTACGATCGTACCATGAACTAATTTTTGTTGACCTGCAATGCGTCGTCTTCTGGCCGGTCACATTATCTCTGGCAGGACATATCAAATTAACGTTGAGAAACACATCACTTGCCGATTTTTAAATTTTAGTATAAAATTATTATTAATAATGCATTTTAATTAGAAATCTTGAATTTAAGAATACAAATTGGCAAAAGAGATCGACTTTTAAGTTATTTAAAGTTTACGTAAAATATATGGAACATAAAGTAAACCACGTAATATTTGTTAAGCGGCATCCATTAAAGAACGCAACTCTGGGAATATTACACATGACCTTGAACTGTTTAATAAAGACATTCATGTTATGAGCGCGGTTTTTAAATTTCTTGAGTACGTCTTGATTTTTTGAGATTAGAGTTTTGGAATAGTTTGTGACTATTTTAAAGCTTAAAATTACACATTGATTTAATGAACGTGATTAATGTCGGAAGCAAAACGATCGTATGATATCAATATATTCAATGAACAATTGGAAGTTTTATGAGATATTTTATAAAAGGGATTCAATAAAAGTGCACACTCAAAACGTTAATTTTCATCACACATCTAAATTTAGTGTATCTCCTCTGTGGTCTAGTCTAGTGGTCTGGTGTCGGAATTGATCACATGAGGTCCCGGGTCGGACAATTCAACAAAATGTGTTTTTCAGTTTTCTGACAAAAGCAATGTTGCCCGGGATTGGAAAAAGTGCCCGGGTGGCGATAGGCTTTGGCTAATCGTGGGTACACTTGTTGTACCTCTGCCTACCTCTTTGGGGATACGGGCGTGACGATACTTTTTTTTATCTAAAATTAAAAATAAATAAAAAATGCTTTAAAAGTAAGTAAATATTAAATAATAAATAAATAACTTTAAATAGAAGTAATGAATTAGGAACTATATTTTATACTAATATCAATATTTTTCTAAAACACAGTTAATGTCAAAAAATATGCAATATAAATTCCAAGTAGGACTAGGGCTAGGAATAGCAGTAATAATAAAAAATACCTACGTTTACAGTACATTTAAGACAAAGCAATCCAATAAAAGTTACTTTTTTCCACCTGCAAGTGACCGGCAATATTATGACACTTTAGCAGTTCAAATATCGATTTCGGTCTGACAAAAACACTTCATGGTACGCTAACGCAGGGCAGAAGTTGGTTTGAATAGTAAAACGATCGCTCGCCGGCATAGGGCACGTGGTCACTGACTGGCCTGTTAGATAACGCTTTCATGGTACGAAATAGCAGGACAGTTTAATTATCGGCTAAAATTGACCTGCTATAAGAGTTCATGGTAGGACCGCAGGTCAATGTTACTATGTCAACAATATTATTAAAGTAACAAAATATCAAATTTCATATCGATCAATGTCTGTACACGCCTGTAGAAGTTACTTAATTCCTTTTATCAAGTAGAAAATAGCTAACGATTTTGAAAGGGCTGAAAAGATTTTTTTTGTCATAACTAAGAACCATCTCCACAGGCAGAGCTATCGTTTAAAAATAACCGCAACGAAATCGTATTATCCGTTTGGGAGCTACGACATAGACACACAAATACAAACGTTACGTTGTGTCGAGGTCTAAAAAACACAGTAATTTCTGAGTTTTTGCTTATAACTGCCTTATTTTCTGATAAACTGCATCCCAGTCACTAGGACCGCAACGCATTAATGCGCCAATAAAATATTGAGGCAGCTTTTTTATTAACCGTTACAACAGCAACTATTATATAACCCGATTTTTTATATATTATAAAATAGCAAACAAGCAGATGGGTCTCCTGATGAAAAGCGTCAACCATCGCCTATAGACACCAAAGGTGTTAACGGTGCGTTGCTACCTTAAGGCGAGGTCTAAAGTCACATGCATAAGTTTACCGGCCACCTTACCCACCAAACCGGAACACGACAGTGACAAGCACTGATGCTATTGGGGCAGGTAAGGAGGTGGTACCAGACCCGAGCGAGACAAAGCTAAATTTTACCACCTAGTAGTCACGATGGTAGTGACTTACATAGCCAATCAGTCGCCTTTTACGACCTGCCTGGCAGAACAGCAATTGGCCTATTCTTCAAAGGAGCCCGGGACCAACACAGGGAAAAACGTTACAGCTCTTTGCCTATCGTCTCTTATGCTATTTCAATCAAACTTTGTCTTCTCCTGTTATTTGATTTAAATAGGATGATTCTTTAGTAAACGAGAATTTACTAAAATACATCTGTTCTTGTATGAACTAAGTTGTATGGAAACTTGTGTGACCTAATTAGTTCACTATTCATTCGTTTCATTTGTTAGCTCTGTATATTCAGATAAAATTTACATTATGTTCAAAACTAATTTTGTTAATATGTTAAAAATGGACTACTGTCGACTTCTGTTATTTATATCTGGTTAATACTTCATGTTAGTGACTATTCGTTAACACACATACATATTTTCATACCAAATCTCTTACGGAGTAAGCA
This sequence comes from Apodemia mormo, assembly GCA_036924255.1. NCBI lineage: Eukaryota > Metazoa > Arthropoda > Insecta > Lepidoptera > Riodinidae > Apodemia > Apodemia mormo. The sequence goes on along the minus strand of JAUPFN010000018.1, from coordinate 9,999,516 downwards.
AAGTTACTAGTATACTACAAGGGAAGCCCCTTTGTACGTACTTTGTAGGGATACGGAACCCTAAAACGATATCTAAACTTAATACCATATATGCTTCTTTTTATTCCGGAAAGTTTAAGATTTCGATTCGATTTTAAGAAATCTTAAACTTTTAATACCGTAGTAAGTAGTAGCACAAAAAATGAAAGCAATCTAAACAAGTACAGCTATCAGAAAAAGTAAAGATAAATAATAAAATAATGGAAAAATCGCAAACTCATTTCTTCTTGTTCCTACGGCTATCCGAGTATTTTTTACATACATCCCAAAGTTATCTCATTTCCTGTTAAAGTCAACATTTTTTCCCAGCGTCAGTTAATAAACGTTTAAATTGCTTTTATAGCCTTTTAAGAGTTTAATGAGCTTTACCAATTACAATTTTTATCATTAAAGGGAAAAATAAAAATTTACAATATCAGCAATTTCATTTTTGCATAAAATGAAATTGAAGATATGCTGACTCGCATTCAGACCAACGCTATAGGTACAATGGCAAATTTTCAATGTAAAAATTATTTACACCCTAGATTTTATATCTCGGCCTTAAGAAGCTTGTGCCCACTAAGAACGAATCGGGAAATAGTTTTTAATAAACTAGCGAACGCCTGTGGCTGAAATTCGTCCATAGACTAAACAATAATATTTTTTTGCGACCCTGACTACGCAACCCGTAAATTTCGGGTTCGATCAAGACGGGGATAAGCATTTGTGTGATAACATTTTTTTTATAGCAGAGGGTGCAAACGAGCAGGTGGTGCACCTGATGGTAAGTGATCACCGCCGCCCATGGACAACTGCAACACCGGGGGTCTTGCAGCTGCGTTGGCGGCCTTTTGTATTTCCTGTTTCGGATGTTTATTGAATATATTCCAGTATTTATATATGTATTTCTATGTATTAGTATTGTTGACTAACACTCATAATACAAGCAAATCATTTGCTTACTTTGAGGTTAGATCAGTAAGTGTAATTTGTCCCGTTAAATTTTATCTATTTATTTATATCATTTGAATGTAGTGTATGTAATGTTTATTTTTATTAATTTTATGTATTTTTAATGCATTTTATTTAAAATATTAAGTTTCTGCAATCCTTCGTAGTGGAAACTTTAACTGCGCCAAATTTCATACTTCACTGCTTGCGCAATTGTCTTAAAAAGGGATCCAAAGTTTTTCATTCACGTATTAATTATTATTATTAATATTGATAATTATGATATGGAGATAACAAAAACCTAAAACGTTTGTTATAAAAGATAAGGATTAATAATATTTTTAAGATATAAATTCGACAAAAATAGACTTTAAATCATCTGACGGTAAACGCAAATCTGGAAGTGTTACGTCATGTTAATGTTGTCATTTTCATAGAAACCACAGTATGTAATGTAGATAATACCACGGCGTGATGTAATTAGGATCGTTACGGTTCAGAGCGTTTTCGCGATAAATTTAATACGCAATGTTTTTATTACAAATATGTACATTATTTAAGGTTATAAGGTAATATATATTTTATAAGGTAATTTTTTTTTTCAAATTTAATCAACCAGCCTATTATTTCAAAATCATCCTTAATATTATAGCCTCGGGTTTATAACTGTCATTCGCCGCGTCTCTCTTCTACCTTCGAGAACAGTTCCATATAAATCTTGGAATTTAGACACGCCGCTTCGACCCTGCTCTATTTCACAGAACGCTGATTTCGAGAGCCAGACTTAAGTGACCAACATAATATTTAATGAATACGAAAAGTTCACCAGATTTTTTTTATTATGAAACCAATATATTATGTTATTCTTTTTTATGACTCAAGCGTAACATGATAATAGGAAATAAATGTAGAAAACAGATAATAGTCGGCCGACTAGAAATCATACCGTTTCTAAACTAGATTAACGTATACAAAAATCGCCGCAAAATTTTAACAATACGTGTATATAAGAAAAATAATGAATTTGTGTATTAAAAATGTATTAATGAAATAAGTGACAATTATTTTTAACAATAAAAGTTCGGTTATTTTCTGAGATGCAAAATATTTATAAAAAAAAATGATGTGGTGTCGTAGGACACCAGGTAGGAACGAACTTCCTTCGGCTAAACGACACTACTCGCTTGTGTACGCGACTGTCGCGCCTGCGCACGTCTCATTTAACGGTTTTATTCCACGCATTTTTTCTTACGGTTTTACTATCACATTTTTTTCAGTTCGGTCGCGCAGCAAAATCCCTATCCTCTCCAAGCCTGCCGTAAGGAACTTCGTTCCAAAAAAATCAAAAGAAAAAATCGTTTCAGGCTTATTTTAAATCGTATATAACAACACTACAGCAGCGAAATCGCTTCCAATGAAAACACTGCGTTGATAATTCTTACTTTCCTTCTTAATAGCGACCTTACGAAATTAAGCACAATAATTTATCTAAAAGTAAAACATAGCTCTACCGAGTTTATTGCGCTAGATCTTCCCGTAACTTTAATACAGATTTGGTATTTAGTGAAAAGTATCTGTAAAAGAAAGCTTAATAAAAATTGTACCTTAGATAAAACGATGAGGATTTGAAAAGTCTAAATACTTTGACATTTAGGTATATTATGAGCTGCAAGAGCTGTATCACTTGATAAACTCTTAAATTTTATCAAGAGCTGACAAAAAAATAAGTTATTGAACTCTTGCGTCGTCACTGGTCAGCTCACTAATAAATCTCCACCTTAATCTACGATTGATACCATATAAATTAAAAATCGAAAAAATATAAAGCTTGCATCATAGGTACTACATTTCGGAAATGTTTAATTTACTAAATTTAGAATGGAATAATTTCGAAATTGAAAATGAAATATTTTTTAAATTGAAAATGGAATATTTTCGAAACTGAAAATGGAATATTTTCTAAATACGACATACTTTGAAAGAATATGTATAAAATAATTGACTTATAGAATGAATTAGAATTTACATTTAATTCTCTTGTGTTTCTTTTATTATACACTACTGCTCTATAAATAAGAGTAAAAACGTCCATAAATTTCCAATAGCAGTTTTATTGCTTCGAAGCAATAGCAAAACGTAACAAACGGATATATTTACGACAGCAATTGTCACAAAATAATAGGCCTCTGTTCACATTATCTTCTTATTTATGAATAATAATAAATTTTTTCGCAATCATCACCTTGTGTAACTTGATAGCCTCTTAGCTCCTAATGAATATTTATAGACAAGTTTGTGTCTCTTTGATCTAGTTAACCTCTAGAGCTAAAAAGAATCAGACTAGAGAGAGACAGCGAGAGAGAGAGAGAGTTCAGCGCAGATAAAGTCAAAAAGACGTTAAATTCAAAGTTTCTTTTATTCAAAATAGGATTCGTAATCATCACTTTTATCGTCGGTTTTTGCATGTTGCAAGCTGATCCGGCAAACGTTGTTTTGCCATACAAATTACTTTGTACTCGAGAGGAGGGGAGGGTTATTTGAGATAAAAATGATTCTGTCTTTTTAATTAGACCAAACTGTAGATATTAACAAAATTTGTTTGAAATCGGTTCTATAGTTTCGGAGTTCATAGCGTACAAACAACGTGACACGTAATTTATATATAATAAGATTACACTATAAATATATGAAGACATTTGATCTATATATTTTTTTTTAATATCATAAGATAGCAAACAAGCAGATTGGTCTCCTGATGGAAAGAGTCAACCATCGCCTATAGACACCAAAGACGTTAATGGTGCGTTGCTATCTTGTGGCGTGGTCTAATGCCACATGCATAAGTTTACCGGCTACCTTACCCTCCAAACCGGAACACGACAGCGACAAGCACTGACGCTATTGCGGCAAGAATAGGTAAGGCGGTGGTACCAGACACGGGCGAGACAATGCAGAACTCTACCACCTAGTAGCCACGATGGTAGTGACTCGATAGCCAATCGGTCGCCTTTTACGACCTGCCTGGTAGAACGGCAGTTGGCCTATTCTTCAAAGGAGGCCGGGACCAACACGGCGAAAAACTATAAAATTATATTTATAGAAAAACTATAAAATTTGTTTACCTCACAAATTTAACGAAAAGCAATAAAATAAACCTTGTTTAAATAAAAAAAAAATATCATTACAACATTTACCATTCAATCGACCACCCCGTCGCGTCGCGTCGGTCAAGTGGTTAGCGAACGTAACTACGAAACAATGGAGCTCGGGCTCGATTCCCGACATCGATAACATTTGTGTAAATAGTTTAGATGTTTGGGTATTTAGTAAGCCACAGTAGTTATACATGAATTTCTATGTATTAGTATTTTTCACAAAAATACAAGCAAATAATTTTGCTACTTGGGGCTTAGATCAATTCGTGTAATTTGTTCAGTACATAACATATACGAGTATTAATAAATGGAATTGTCAAATTGCGTGTCGGGCCACGCGCAATGTAGGGTTCCAAAGTTGCCCATCACAATAATGCAGACTAAGAAGAGTGCTCTAATTATTTCATATTGTGAACATTTAACCTATTTAACATCAATGACGGATTTTTTCGAAAACTTCCGCCTATTAAAACTTTTCCAAGTACATTGTATACATAAGTTGGTCGACTATTATTACTCAAAAAGTTGTTGACCTTCTAAGCCGTGACAGTTTTTCTTTTAACTTCATTATATTTATTGCTATCTACCGTACATTTTTCCCACCCACCAAATCAACCGTTCAGCTGGTGTCTCCCACTTGACTCTGACAAAAATAAGCACTTTAAACCTTAATATTTCACAAACGAGTCCCTTAATAGAAAAATTAATTTCACACACCCTCAATATTTTTTAAAACCTTATGCAACGATATCCCATACTATGGGGTACACAAGAAAAAAATTAACATCCCCACGTTATATGGAGAAGAACTACCCTAAAAAATTTGTCAAGATTTTATTTCTGTGACTTTACTATTTTGTTATTACTAAACTTGCTACTAATATGTTCATGCCAAATTACAGCTTTCTAGTTCTAAGGATTTCTGAACTAGTCCGCGAATGGACGAACGGACGGAAGGACTTAGCGAAACTATAAGGATTCCTAGTTATTTCTTACATTCACGGGACAAATTACACTTACTGATCTAACCCCAAAGTAAGCAAATTATTTGCTTGCATTATAGGAGTCAGGCAACGATACTAACACATAGAAATACATATATAAATACTAGAATATATTTAATAAACACCCAAACCTAGAAATATAAACATTTATGCTCATCACACAAATTCTTGTCCCCGTCGGGAATCGAACCCGAGCCGCCGATTGTGTAATCAGGATCACTAACCACTCGACAATGGGGCGGTCGACAACAGGTCGGTTTACTTCGGAACACTAAAAAGGACAATACGGATAACAATTAAAATAACATTAAAAACTATAACAATAAAGAAAAAAATATACGAATTATTAATTCTATTGACGCCTGCGCCATAGAATTAATAATTCGTATATTTTATGTATTCGAATAAATAACATATAACTCGGATATTTTATAAATTCGAATTATATATTCGAATAAATATTCGTATATGAGTAATTCATTAGTTAATTAATAACTCATTCCAGCATTCTTCAAAATAATCGTTTAATTTATAAACCTTAAATATTAATTTTTGCTGACGATCCTGAAAGTATTGATGGTAATTCGAACATGTAAAATGGAATCTTATCATAAAATCTTACATAGAAGACACAGATGCGGAACAGTTCAATTTCCACGTTAATTAAAGTTATATTATTGAATTTTACATATCTAGACTAGAGAAATTAAAAATAGCTTAGCATTCGGAAGTCTGATGGTAGTATCACAGATTACTAGATAGTTACTTCGTAATAGTTACTTGGTAGTATGTTAATTCTCGCTTCCTTAGGAAAAGCACGTACAGCTGTGTTATAAAGAGCATCAGTTTGTTGTTAAAATTGAATTTGCGTTGGTAGGGTATTACCACCTATTTTGTTTGTAAATTAATATATAAATCGTAGTAAAAGAAAAAGTATATAGTGATGACTTGATTTTTATTATAGAAATATACATAATATAATACATTTATATATTGTAAAAATAAAAAGCCCGAGAGTGAGCCAATCCGAAAAAATATAGCGTACTTACTAGCTGCACCATTTTTCCCTGTGTTGATCCCGGGATCCTTTGAAGAATAGTCAAAATGCCGTTCTGCCAAGCAGGTTGTAAAAGGCGACCCATTAGCTATACGAGTCACTATCATCGTAGCTACTAGGTGGTAGAGTTCTGCATTGTCTTTGTTGAACCCCTTGGGAATACCTTATTCATCCGGGATAAAAAGTGTCCTATGTGCTATTCCAGATCATTATTTACAGAAATCAAAAATCAGAAGTACTTTATTCAATAAAACTTTTTACAATTATTTTGATGCGTCAACATTTTTTTTTAAACTAAACGGAACCGTGGGGTGCATGGTGTCAATAGTTATAAATATTTTATTGACAGATATGAGTAGAGTCATTATCATTTTGATAATATCTTAAAAAGCACCCCACGCTTTTTTTAAAATAAACTATGTTTTTTATTCACACTATTATTAATTTATATTTATTGAAATTTTTAACACTATTCTTAATTTAAATTTATTAAAAATTATTTTCTATTTCTTAGTTTGGTTTTCTATAAAAAGCGTGTTTTTAGTTTTTTTAAACTATTATTTATTTACCATTAAGTTGTACATTGGTATCTACATGCCTTACAATTAGGCGTTGAAAATTTAATACACTTGGTTTTGTTATCGTTTAGAAGCAGATTATTAATACTGAACCAGTGTACAACTTTTGCAATCGTATTGTTTACTTCCTCATACTTACTATTTTGTCTTTTCACTTTAAATAAAAGTGAAGTGTTATCCTCAAACAACACTATTTTATGCTTATCACCCACACAGTAAGACAAGTCTTTTATGTATATATGAAACAGAAATGGATCAAGAATGGACTCTTCTGGGATACCCATTGTAGTAGCAGCACCAAAGAATCTTATTACGTTAACTTCGAGCTTCTGAATTCTACATATGTGTTTCAATTTACAAATTTACATTTCAATCAAATCGGTTCGCCGTTTTTGTGTAATTGAGTAACATCCATCCATCCAAACATCCAAACTTTATCATTTCTAATATGAATAAAGATATGTATGTAACTTTTACAATTAAGATGAATCTTACAGCTTAAATCCAGCGAGCCGTTTAATACAGCGCGTGCCAAGGATTATACATACATAAATAGAACTAAAAAGCATGATCCTCCTTCTAGCGGAATATTATTAGCTTTCTGCACTTTTCTCTGTATAAACTTTAATTGTGCCAAATTGTTTACTTGCCAGTTCTTTTTTTGACTTCCCGCTACTTATGTAAATAAATTACTGATTTTTCCCCGATTTTCGAAAATCGAGTTTTCACCAAATCTCCATGTCAGTCAGAAAAGGATTCTAGGACCACAAGGTCCTAGAATCCTTTTCTGACTGTTTGCGATAACGCAATATGTCTTTATCTATGTATGTTTGTGTGTGTATGTGTGTGTGTACGTGTGTATGTAAACATCTCATAACTTTTGAACAGTTTAACCAATCGAAACGCGAATGATGGCTTTCAATTGGATTCCACTCAATTTGGACTTCCTGAAAACTTAAACTAATTCGGTCCCGAAGATTTGAGAAATTTTTTTAGCAAAACATTTTTTTTTAATATAACTTTCAGATTGATGGGGCATGAGGTTTTTCACAAAAGTATTTTTCGACATAACTTCCAAATTTTTTTGACAATACTTTTTCGATTTTCTACAATGTTTGAGTACTTTAAAAACTACGTTAAACGCCAAGTCAAAAATCAAAACTGAATCAAGTTTTCAAAAGTTATAGATTTTTAAATATTAATATTTTGTAGTTTAAAGCAAACTTACATATGATTATTAAAACAACATTCAGGCTTATAGACCGATTGATTTAAAAGTCTAATAAGCTTTTTCCTTAAAAGACTGCGTCAAACACCTTTAATTGAATAAAAATCAGTCAATTTATTTAGGATTTATCAATGATGAAAATTTTTGAAAAAAAATGTTTTGACTTCCCATCAAAATTTTTAAAACTGATCATTGTTTCCAAAATACACAGGTTTTGCAAAAATCAAGTATACTATACAATACTAGATATTGTATAGTACTGAAGAATATATAATATATTGTATAGTACTAAGAACTGAAAAATTCTATACTTATAATTTTTAGTCCTTCGAGCTTAAGGTATTTTAAGTAGCCGGAAGTTTCAGGAATTGCCTTCAGGGTCATCAGATTTACAGATTCCTTGTCTACACTAATATTATAAAATTGTAAAGTTTGTTTGTTTGTTTGATTGTACGCGCTAATCTCGAAAACTGCTGAACCGATTTGAATAATTATTTTTGAGTTGGACAGCCTGTTTATCGAAGAAAGTTATAGGCTATATCACAGATTACTTATGGGCTATATAACATCACGCTACGATCAATAGGATCGGAGTAACAACGAAAAATATGTGGCGTCCGCTGCGTTAACGGTTAAAGTTACGCAAAAGACATGTATGGTCGAATTGTTCGTCGTAAAAAGTTATATAAAAAGTCCATGATAATGTACATCTAACAATTAAGGTTCACATTTTATGACCCTTTTTATGGTAATCAAAATTGTTCTAAAATAATGCATTATTTGCGACGGTGTTTTAATAATATCTAAATAAATTAGATTTATTCATCACAAGCATTGACTTACTAATATATAAGTCAATGATCACAAGTATTTAATTTTCAAAGGAATCACCCTTTGCTTCATTTAATGTCAACCGATAACTTATGAGACGTCATAATTTTAAGATATAATATTATTATTATCAAACACCGCGCGAGGCGTGCGTGCATAGGGGAAATGCGGGGTAGCGAAGTCAGATGGTAGTCTGCTCTGCGAGATGCATGCCACATGTAGTCGAAGTAGAAAACAAAGACTACCAGCGGATATTGGTGGCTAGAAATAGTAGTGTTGACGAAATTAATGACAGAATACTCAGTAAACTTCCAGGAGATAGCGTAAATTATATATCGATTGACACCCCAGTAGTGGTACCCAACGTCCTATTTTTCCCATGTTCCCGTTCTGTTTTTACTATAGTTTCAATCTTATTGATCATAACCACAGTGTGATGACTATATAATAGGCTTTGTTATGCTTAAGAGTATCTACGGTAAGCCGTAGATATTAAAAACACATAATCAAACTTCAAATGAATGTGCCTACAAGCATAGCAGACAAAGGTACAATGTCTCCTGGTTGTATTAGCACTATAGGTATGATTGTTTTAATAGTTTTCAAGTGGTTCGTATGCTAATTAAAAAGTTACACTTCCTCTAGAATGGTATTATGTCACTATGACCCACTCCCTCTTATGTAACGGAGACGAAGTTGCGCGGGTCAGTATTTTAATGGTGCGTTGCTATCCGTGTGGCGGGATGGCAATACTATATGCATAAGTCAACCGGCTACCCTACCTTATAAACCGAAATATGACAATGACCAGCACTGACATTATTGCGGCAGGAATATGTAAGGCGGTAGTACCAAATACCTGGGCGAGACATTGAGACGCAGTAGTCATGATCGTAGTGACACGTATAACCGATCGGTCGCCTCTTACGACCTGACTGACAGAACAGCAGTTAGTGTATTCTTCAAAGGAGCCAGGAATAAGTCGTGAGTCGTGGGCCTTGAGCCGTGAGCCGTGAGCCGTGATCCGTGAGCCGTGAGCCGTGAGCCGAGAGCCTAGAGCCGAGAGGCGAGAGCCGAGAGCCGAGAGCCTAGAGCCGAGAGCCGAGAGCCGAGAGCCGAGAGCCGAGAGCCGAGAGCCGAGAGCCGAGAGCCGAGAGCCGAGAGCCGAGAGCCGAGAGCCGAGAGCCGAGAGCCGAGAGCCGAAAGTCGAGAGTCGTAAGTCGCAAGTCGTGGGTCGTAGGTCGTAGGTATTAAGTTGTAGGTCGTAGGTAGTAGCTCGTAGATCGTAGGTCGTATGTCGTAGGTCGTATGTCGTATGTCGTAGGTTGTAGGTCATGGGTCATGGGTAATGATTCTCGGTTCTCGCGTTACGGGTCACTGGTCGCAGGTCAGAGATCACAGGCCATATGCCATATTCCGCTTACCATAGGTCATAGGTGTTAAGTCGAGTCAAAGGCCACATTCCGACCGTTGTTACTCTTTGAATCTGTTTGACCATAGACTAAACTTTTTAAATATAATAAACATAAACTAAAAAATTATCTTTTCAAAGTGTGACAACAGACATTAACTACGAATATAAACAAAATAATATACATATGCGTATATTTTGATATGTGTCAAATGATCGGTAGTGTGTGTAATATCTGTTTTAGGTTTTTTTTTCTAATGCATCTATATTAACATTTTAAATGCGAAAGTTTGGATGTTTGGATGAATGGATGTATGGGTGGATGGATGCAAGTATGGATGGATGGATGTTTGTTACTCAATCACGCAAAAACTACTGAACGGATTTGAAGGAAATTTAGCACATAGGTAGATAATAATCTGGAACACAACATAGGCCACGTTTTGTTCCAGAAAATCAGATGATGCTTTGGAATTTTCCAAAAACGTTTATAATGCAGCGAACTACATGCTGCGTTATATAAAAATATTAGTTTCGTGCATTCCTCGGTAATGTAAACTTTAAGTGTGCCGAATTTTGTACTCCTCTGTTTAAAAAAATAGCATAAGGTTTTTGATTCACTTATTAATATATAGGTATATGAACTAACTTAAATTTACAAAAAGTAAGTTATACCGCTGTTGTTGTTAAAAGCTTTCAATGTAATCATCTCCCTCATCATGCAACAAAATAAGATAAAACTTTTTACTGCGTAAAACCAACAGTTTGGCGTAATCACCAGGGAAACTGCAGTATAATAAAGTTATGAGCTTGTTTATTGTGTAGCCAGAGGAAGTGATGGTCGTAAAGTTTGTCTCTTTTATGTACTAGTAGTGTTAGTTGAGTAATAAGAAGGCGATAGGTTTTGCTACGAAATGGCTGTTTTTTATTTTTCGTTTGAGTAATACAGAGCTTCAGGATGTAAATTAGGTAATAACTTTTCATGTTATTATTTGAACTCAATAAAACTGCAAAAACCGACTTCTGATCCCCTATATCTCCTAAAACCTTGATTAAATTTTCATTACATTTACATGAAACCAAATAGGAAGTATATTGTTTCAAACAAAAAAAAAAACTAAATATTCACGACACTAATACATAGAAATAATTAAAATTTGCCTGGGACATATAAATATATCAGAGGGTTACGCGGGGACGACATCTGTATGAACTAAGTTTACACTTACCAATGGGTTTCGGGCATCCATCCAACTGCATTAGAAGTGTAATATAGTATTCTTCGAGCTATGTATTTATATGCATGTAATAGAATTTCATTCATTTCGTTAGCACGTGCTAGAATCCAACCCACTTGGTAGACTTAATATATGATATGAAACTCATTTCTGAATTTCAGATTAAGCCTACACCTACACTCTGGTGTAGGCTTAATCTGGAATTTAAGTCCTGAACTTCAAGGCTGATTTCTTTTATAACTTCCCACTACGTTAGTAGTAAAAGAACGTTACTGATTTTGCCGTTATTTTCGAAAATCGAATCTCCACCAGATCTTCTTCACCAGATTGACCGCCCCGTTGGTCGAGTGGTTAGCGTCCCTGACTACGCAATCGACGGGGCACGAGTTCAATCCCCGACGGGGACAAGCATTTGTGTGATGAGCATAAATGTTTGTATTTCCGGGTTTGTATATATTCCAGTATTTATATATGTATTTCAATGTATTAATGTCGTTGACCAACACCCATAACACAAGCAAATAATTTGCTTACTTTGGGGTTAGATCAGTAAGTGTAATTTGTCCCGGGAATATTGTCCCGTGTCCCGTAAATATCTCCACATTTTGAGATCCCACGTATTTTTCCGACTATTTTGATGATGATGTCAGTATGTCTGTATGTCTTTGTGTGTGTTTGATTATGTAATTTTTTATATCATAGATAAGAGAAACAAACAGATGGTTCTCCTAATAGAAATATACAACCATAGCTTATTGTTACTTTATTTTATTTTGCATATATTACAACATAACATAAACATCAAAAATTATCAGTAAATAAGTTACGATATATTTGAATAATACAATTATTAATAACTAGCGACCTGCCCGCGGTTTTACCCGCGTAGCTTTTGTTCCCGTGGAAATATCGGAAAGGTTTATATATTAAAACCTTAAAAATATATTAAAACCAATCTATCTAATAAAAAACCGCATCAAAATCCGTTGCGTAGTTTGAAAGATTTAAGCATACATAGGACATAGGGACAGACAGAGAAAGCGACTTTGTTTTATACTATGTAGTGAAGATACAAGACGAAATAAATTAATTTTTTTAAATCTTATCAAGAATGTTCGCGTGCATTCTTGAAATATGTTCTGTATTTAATTTAAAAAAATCTTAAAGGACTCTTCATGATAGCTTAGATTAAGATCGAAGATGTAATAAGACAGTTTTTTTAGGTAAATATCTATAGATAGATAGTGATAAACTTTATACCTCATATAAATACAAAAGGAAAATTAAATATGACAGTTGTAAAACAAATTTTACGGCTTAGTTTTAAAATTACGGACCAAACCAACCCACTACTGAGTTATGACATCATAAATTTACCCGCTGTCAGCATCACTAAGCGTTAGCTTATAACGGTATAGGTGTAATCCAACTAGTATTTACTACTTATTCCATAGAAAAAGATAGTATAGTTCGTAGATTTTATTATGCACGCAAAATTAAACAAATATCCTGAGTGCATTTGTTTCTTTTGTTCGCAGATTTTATTATGTTATAAGACAGCAAATAAGCACAAGGCTCTCCTGAATGAAAAAGACTATCATCGCCTATAAATATCGCTATACGTGTGAGTCGAGATGTTAATGCCACGTGCATAAATTTGCCGGCTGCCCTCCAAACCGGAACATAACCATCACAAGTATTAGCGCTATTACGGCAAGAATAGGTAGGGCAGTGAGACCAAATACTCTAGCGACAAGTTACGAAACTCTACCACCTAACAGTCACATTATAGTAGTGACACGTATAGCTACTCGAACTGCCTGGCAGAAAGCAGATGGTTTATTCTTCAAATATATAGGTAAAATTGAATAGCCAGCTTACGCCGGACCGCGCTGGCCACCACAGCGCCTGTGTGCGAAACTTATAAAGCGCCTCTTTTTTCACAAAATTTCAGGTTTTGGACTTACTTTTAACTTCGCGCTGATTTTGTCTTGATTTTCTAAAATCGAGTTTTTACCAAATCTCCACGTTTTGCGGTCCTAGAAACCTTTTCCGACTATTTTCACAATGACGTCAGTGGACAGCTTGACCGACTCAAACGCGGTCGACGGCACTCGATTTAAAAACTCTCATTAATAATATTTTTTTTAAATGACTTCCAAATTAATGTACCAATTAAATACAAAATCTTATCAGCTCTATTCCTAAAAAAACTGTGTTTAGTGCCATAAATTGCATCAAAATCTCTTTATCCGTTCGGAAGTTATTCTCGACGAAAAATTTAAAAAAGTTGTTTTTTCTACATAACTTCGAAATTTTTTAAATACGTAATATTTTTTTGATATTTCTACAATATTTTAATAATTTAAAAACTACGTCGGATACCGTTTCAAAATAAAACAATTAAAGCTAAAAATTGAAATGCCATTCACAAGATCGAAACTCTTCATTTTAAATATATACTTATACATCTTTTCGAAAATTAAAATACTGTCATTTTTCCAAATTTTAGAATTTTAAACTCTTGGAGCTCAAAATCTATGCTTAGGTATAGGTTTTGCACGTTTAAACTTAAAATACCTAAACTTAGTGGGAAGTTTCAAGGATGGCTTGCAGGGTCCACCGGCTTACATGTTTTCTTATTATTTATTAACTTTGACCGAAATAAATGTTCTCCAGTTTTATATACTTAGATAATATTTTCCTTAATACGTAAAACCAGTTCGCTTCCGCTTGCCAATTACTGCGAAAAATAAAACACAAATTGAATTTTTACATTCTTTATTTATGATGTAATATCTAATTTATTTATCAATACTCCACTACAAAGAAAATATTGTTGTGCAAAAGTAAGAAAAATAATTTTGGTGGCGGCGTCCTTATTGTCTTGCGGCTTGCCGCCTGTGTGCGCCGCACACTTCGCACACAGGGGTGACGCGGCTTACAAACGAACTATATGTGAGTGGTTACGCAAAAAGGGACCTGAAGGGATTGGAAACGGTTTTTTTTTTGATAAATTCTGATTCTATGGTCCTTTATCTTTGTTTTGTTCTAATCAAAATAATTTTAGGTGCCGTAGTTTTTTTTAATGATTTTTTATGTAAGCCGAGGCAGTTTTGAAAATATTACACCTTATACACAGCGCACACTAGTTTCTTTTTCTAGCGCGCACATAAAGACAAGTAAAAGACGAATAAATAAGTCACCAATAATACAGCTATCGCAAACACGTGCTATTTCTCACTGACGAAGTCGCTCACTAACGACACTAACATAAAACACCCTGCGCCTCTCTCCCGCGTGGCGAAACTCATTTCGACTCAACATTTTAAACGTGATTTACTCGAAATCAATTATTTTCCCTTGAGGTCCCTTTTTGCGTAACCACTCACATATTATGTGTATTGAACATGCGTTACCTATATGCATAGCTTGCCAGACGTACGCGATTGCAGCGCTACCTAGTGGTTTTAATCGTGAATCTAAATAATTCTCAAATATACATGAATACACAAAAAATTAATTAAATTCGATCCAGCCGGAAGAAGTTTTATGAATTTTCGTTTTTATTTAATGCAAAAGCAATTACGCATTTTATTATTACGAAGTATTTGTGTAGACTACTTAGTAAAAGTCGTGTTGAAAATTAAATTGAAAGTGTCAACTGCATCTTGTATACTTTTGTAAGCAATGAAGAACTTTTTAGTTTTTTAAATT
Organism: Apodemia mormo; assembly: GCA_036924255.1. NCBI lineage: Eukaryota > Metazoa > Arthropoda > Insecta > Lepidoptera > Riodinidae > Apodemia > Apodemia mormo. The sequence continues at coordinate 9,984,325 of JAUPFN010000018.1, read as the reverse complement.
TGAAATAATTTTTTTAAATAATGATAATATTGATTTTTCTTGACCACGATTTTTTAACAAAAATACTTTTTGCAATATTTTTTAGATAATACCTGTGTCAAGAAACATTGCACTAATTGGTATCTTTTTTTTTTAAATATCATAAGATAGCAAACAAGCAGATGGGTTTCCTGATGGAAAGAGTCAACCATCGCCTATAGACACCAAAGATGTTAATGGTGCGTTGCTATCTTGTAGCGAGGTCTAATGCCACATGCATAAGTTTACCGGCTACCTTACCGTCCAAACCGGAACACGACAGCGACAAGCACTTTAGCTATTGCGGCAGGAATAGGTAAGGCGGTGGTACCAGACCCGGGCGAGACAATGCAGAACTCTACCACCTAGTAGCCACGATGGTAGTGACTCGATAGCAAGTCAGTCGCCTTTTACGACATGCCTGGCAGAACGGCAGTTGGCCTATTCTTCAAAGGAGGCCGGGATCAACACGGCAACATCTATTGTATACATATTTAAATTGAATTAATTTTGACTTTATACATTAACATGCACTATTTTATTTACATTAAAATTAATTTTAAATCTGCCTAAGTTACAGTAAGGCTTTTTTTATAAAATTGAGTGCATTAAAGATGTTATGAATAAAATATAAGTGTTTAAAAAGTTGCACAAGTGGATCTCAATCTTTTACCTCCTATCATGTTTAATAATACATCTATACCTCTCAGCCAGCATGTCAAAGACCTGGGATTAACTATAGATAGCGCATTGACCTGGGTTCCACACATAACAGGAGTCTGTCAGAAGGTTAACCACACACTGAGAACCTTGTATAGGCACAAAAACTTTTTGCCTATTTCTACAAAAATTGCATTGGTTCAGACATTGGTACTGCCAATCATTGATTATGCCGATGTGTGTTACTCTGATCTCAGCCAAATTCTTCTTGACAAATTAGATCGACTTCTGAATAACTGTATTAGATTTATCTACGGCCTGCGCAAGTTCGATCATGTCTCACAGTATCGTGCTACACTTAAGTGGTTACCTATACGTCAACGCAGAGATTTTAGAATGTTACGTACATTATTTTCTATATTACACGATCCGTCTGTTCCTGCGTACCTCAAGTCTCTTTTTGCTTGGCAGAGTGATACACATAGTCGGAATCTGCGGTCTCAAGAAAATTTGTCCTTGAATGTTCCGTTTTGCCGAACAGATTTTCTTTTACAATCTTTTTCCCATCGAGCTGTTCGTTTGTGGAATGCACTTCCTGAGGATATTAGGAAAGTTACATCAAAATTAGCATTTAAGAGACAGGTAAAATTATATTTCGATCTTTCAAGTTAATATGAATATAATGAGTGATAACTTGTTTTTTGCTCATAGTTGTATGTTGATTTTAATCATTTGTATTTATAAATATATGTATGAACATAATGTATGTATGTATATATTTATGTATATGTATTTAGTATATAGATATGTATATGTAAGTGTTATTTATCTATATTTTATGTATATATGTATTATGTATGTATGTATTATGTATGTATGTATTATGTATAAATGTGTTGTATGTGTAATTCTTAAAATTTTTAAGTTAGTTTGTTATTTTGATCTCCTCTGATTTGTTTATACAAGTTAAGATTACTTTGTCTTTAAGTAAATTTAGATGCACCCCCTCCATAAGTCATGTTTCTGTTTTGAACGGGGTTGGCTAGGATAGAATGCCCTTAGGCGTTAAGTTTAACCTATGTACGTTTTTGTTGTGCATGAATATAAATAAATAAATAAATAAATAAATAAATAAAAACCTATAAATATTACTTTTTCTAATCTACTTAAGCTCTACGTCACTATCAATAGTTATTATTTTTTTACAGAATACCTAATTCACAATGGTCTTAGAGAAAGACTATCCTGTTAATGGTAAAGCTATTACTATTAAACCTGGTCATTAATTCTGCCTCACGAATTATTTGTTTTAAGCCACAATAAAGGTTATACAAATTTAACGATAGATTAACTTTACTACCAGAAAGTTTAATTGACAAACAGATATAAGCAAAATAATATGGAACAAGTTAGACAGGCTGGCTGCACATTTTCCACGTGTAGGTCCCGGTCTTCTTTGAAGAATAGGCCAACTGCTGTTCTGCTAGGCAGGCCGTAGAAGGTAACCGATTGGCTATACGAGTCACTACCATCGTGACTCCAGGTGGTAGAGTTCTGCATTGTCTCGCCCGGGTCAGGTACCTTACCTATTCCAGCCGCAATAGCGTCTGTGCTTGTCACTGTCGTGTTCCGGTTTAGAGGGTAAGGTAGCCGGTAAACTTATGCATGTGGCTTTGTACCTCGCCACAAGACAGCAACGCACCATTAACACCTTTGGTGTCTATAGGCGATGGTTGACTCTTTCCATCGGTTTCCATCATTTGACTCTTTCCATCATTTTTCTGTCTTGTAATATAAAAAAAATATATATTTTTACTAGCCGCAATTATTTAGTATCCCGTAATCGCGATTCATTTTAAAACGAATATTTTTATATTATCTTATAATAATTTTACAATAATAATTAAAACGCGCTTTCAATTTAATATTTAGTTCCTAATTTTATTATTTAAACTCTTTATTGCACAAAATATTCAACAAGTGAACTTTAAAAACATTTTCTACCAGCTAACCTTGTACTTGTAAAACCATTGTAGTAATTTTAAAATTTGACTGGACTTTTAAAAGTAACCCCGTATATATATACATGTATGTGGGTGATTCTTCAATGTTGAGGATAATACGGTTCCAGCCAGTTTTCTCTTTACTGTTATAACTACGATGAAGAAAAACAATGTTTTCCTATTCCATTATTACTTTTTTAACTATCAGCAAGTAAAAGAAAAACATTTCTTATAATTAATTAACAAAAAAACGCAAAAATCTACTGAAAACGTCATTATTTCGCGTGTCCAGATCACCTGTTCTTGGCTGTTTGGTCTTCTAAAATATTCAAATACCACTTAATAAAATTATTTATAGTAAAAAATTGTATTTAAAGGTCTATTGTTTCTGTTTCTTAACAATTTAAAGTATTAACTTAATTCTAAAATAGTAAAACACTCTTTCAAAAGTTTGTCACAAAAAAAGCGTCATTGTAAAAACAGGAATAGTTTTCAATTTTTTTCCACGATGATTGCAATTTTGGGGCATGTTTCGTGCCTACCGGATGTCCCTTGGTACTCTTCGGTTAGGCCACACACTTTGAACGGATTAGACAAGTCATATTTCTCTCAAGGTAAGCTTGAATATGGTTCTTCGAAATTTGTCATCTTTATATTCATTCTCCTAATTCACTTTATCGTGGTAAATAATATGTTCATTGATTTTATTCATGGCTTTATTTAGGTATCGAACTGCAAATAACTCCCCATAGATATTTATTAGCTGTATCTAATCTTTTAAGACAAATTTCGAGATGTTTTCTGGAATTCGTCATTATTGCTGACATCATTATCCTGAAAATGACTGTTGAGAATAATGATGTATGGGTTAGAATAATGATTTGCGGATTTTTAACAATGACAAATGTTGAGAATAATGACGTCAATACAATTATTAGCATATCTAACCATTAAAATAAAGTAAGCTGGTACATCAATTGATTAATTTTTTTCGTAATGTCTCTGCAGTTGTTTTGGGGAAAAAATCAGCATGCCTAGAAGTAAGGAATCCTATGAGAATCGTAAAGCCCAATATAAAATGTGTCAGAAACGGAGGTATCAACAAATGATTATTGATCTAGAACTGCTAGCCTTAGAACAAGTGAGAAGGCGACAGAATATAAAAAAAGGAAGAAGAGCGTAAACTGACGAGTATTGCTGCACCGCGCGATTTTTGCTTACTAGGTTACGTCTAGTTATATAAGAAAATATATAAAATAAGACTCGCTCATATCGAACAACGTTCATTTCAGCGGTCATTTGGGAGGAAAGGCTAACTTAGCCCCCAATAAGCTTGGTATTACTCAGCAGAGTAAAGCTTTAACCCAGTCCATCGCTTCCAACTTTACAAGACCCAAATTCGACCTCACATGGAGTACTGTTCCCACCTCTGGGCCGGAGCTCCTCAGTACCAGCTCCTTCCTCTTGATTGCATTTAACGTAGAGCGGTTCGAATCGTCGACGACCAGGCTATTTCTAATTGGCTTGACACTTTGGCGTTGCGCAGAGATGTAGGTTCGCTCTGCATCTTTTACCGCATTCATAATGGGGAGTGTTCCGACGAATTGTTCGGATTAATTCCTGCCGTTAAATTCCATCATCGGACATCGCGTCAAAATTTAAAGTTCCATCCTCACCACCTCGATGCCTGGAAAACCACAACAGTGCGCCTTTGTCGGCACTGTTTGTCTCGCACTACTCCTTTATGGAATCAATTACGACTTGGGGACATTCAAGAAACGAGCTTATCCATTTTTAAAAAGCCGACAACGCATCTGCAAGACCCCTGGTATTGCAGATGTACAAAGGTACTGCTTTTACCATCAGGTGCAGTACCTTTGCTCATTGGGCCCCCTCTACTATAAAATAAAACAATGGAAAGATTAATTAAGAAACTAAAAGATCAGGCGAAGCGAATCTTTCAGAATTGCCAACCCTTTAGGAGTAATTTTCCTTGCCAAACACATTAAATGATCTCTTCCTATGCCATCGGCAACGACAATATCAGTTAGCGCATGGTGGCTTCACTGCTCCCCGTCCTAACATATATTATCAATTTTTCCCTTTTTTCTGGCACTTTTCCTTAAGCCTAGAAGATAGCTCACGTCATTCCTTTTTCTAAAGTCTCAGCTCCTACTAATTTCTCTAAAAATCGCCCTATACCAATTCTTCCATATTTGTCCAAGATTTTGGACACGCAGTTTAGCCCTTACCTGCAGGATAGTAATTTGTTCAATCCGTATCAATCTGGTTTCCGTTCGGGGCACAGTATTGTTACTGCTATTGTTAAAGTCACTGACGACATAAGACATGCTATTGGTAATAAACAACCTACTTTATTGGTTTTCTCGGACTTCAGTAACGATTTTATCTCTGTGGACTTTGATGTGCTGCTTGGTACACTTCGTTCGCTGAATCTTTCCCCTCAGTCTGTATCCTGGTTTGACTCATATCTCCGAGATCGTTCTCAATGTGTTCATTTCGAGGATTCTTTCTCAAATTTTAGTAAATTAACAGTTGGTATTCCACAGGAGGGTGTTCTAGCTCTACTCCTATTTTTCGTGTTTATCAACATAACATCCAATGCCATGTCCTCCAGTTTTCATTCGTCATCATCATATGCGGATGCGGATGATCTGCAATCGTATCGTCCTTTCTCTGCTCCGGATGTTCTTGAGGCAATCAGCGCTATATATGAGGATTTGTCGCGTATTTACTCATGAGCAGAGTCATCTGGTTTATTAGTAAATCCCAAAAAATACAGTTTTTAATTATAGGTAGTGGAAATGCTAATGTTCCTGATCTCGTATATAGCAGCAGTGTTATACTGTATAGCAAATCAGCTAAAAATCTAGGCCAAATTATAAGTGGAGATTTCTCTTGGAATGTTTATATATCAGAAGTATGCACAAGTTCATTCCACCTTTCATTCTATCAAACATTTGCAAAGATTTCTTCCTTTTAAGACTAGAGTTATTTTAGTGCAAACATAAATCTTTCCTTTATTAGATTATGCTAATATTTGCTATCCTGATATCACAGAAGAAGGCCTGAATAAACTCGCGCGCTTACAGAATGTAGGAATTCGCTTTGTTTTTGGTTTTAGAAGATTTGACCATATTTCCAATTTCAAAACATAACTCACGTAGCTTCCTATTCGGGAGCGCAGAAACGCTCAGCAGGAACGCTCCGCAGGAATGTAGATGAGCTTTTCATCGATATTACAATCAAATCTAGTTGTTTTGATTGTAATATCGATGAAAATTGTATCCATAGGTATAATAAAAACCATATCCCAAATAATAACTGTAAGTACACTGAGAATATTAATCCAAATCCTGTCGTTTCATTATCTAGTACACATAAAGAAGAAAGCCGCGATCCAAATCTCTGAAAAATAAATATCCTTTCCTCCTATTTAACCAGTGTTATACTCTTAACAATATTAAGTGTTATCTATTTCGATTTTATTTCTTTGAGCTGATAGTTATTAGTTAATATAATGTGATGCAGGATATAACAATTGAAAAATAATAAAAATATTGTTATATTTTAATTATATACAAGAAGTTATATTTCTGTTCATCAATATGTAATTTTTTGATTAACATTATATTGTTAAATTATATTAATTACACAAGAATTTATGTTTGTGTTTATCAATGCGTGATTTTACGACTAAATATAATTATGTTGATTCTTAATATTTTGTTTTATTTCAATGATAAGTGAAATAAAACAGGTGTAAAATCATTATCCTCAACAAAAGTCATTTATCCTAATTAAATTGTCATTATTCTCAAAAGGTCGTCATTGTATTTTTAAAATTTTTCGAATATCTGCCTAAATATTAATAATACAAAGGTGCCTCTTACTCCGATATCAAAGATTTGAATCAAGTAACAGTTCTCGTACTGATCACTTGTTGTGCCACGAGGTTTTTATTTTTTTCACCAAATCATTGAAAATATATTACGATCGAAGAATAACCCATGTACAAAATCCAAGTTGCAATAAATTCGGCAATATGACCGGAACTTTTTGAATGAACAGAATTGAGAATGGAACTTCAAACAATATGCGTCGTATTTCAGCGGCGCGGCGGCCCACAATACAGCCGGTAGTGAGCAACGGAAGTTAGGGCCGCTTGCTACTGCCTCACTAGTTTCTGAACACGGAGCGTAAAAGTACATTTATGATTTAAATGGATATTGGATTCTAATATTTTTGTCTTTTACGTTTTTTTTTTATTCAGTTCGTATATTAATTTACACCTAACAATATCAAATATATTTTTGAACGTGACAGTCATTTTTGTAGAGGTATCCGGAGACTTTATAGGTACGCAATTATACAGTGAATTTAATATATTTTACTCTTAAAACACAGAATATTTCTTGTTTATTGAAATATGACCGCAACTTTTCATATGAATGGAACTGAAAATGTAACTTTAAACAATTATATTATACGTCGTATATCAGCGGCGCAGCGCGGCGGCTCACAACACAGCAGATAGTGAGCATCGGAAGTTAGAGCCGCTTGCTAGTGCGTGTGCTTCGCTAAAAGTAAATATCAAATACAAATACAACAGAAAAAAAGTTTTTTCTTATCCTGCCGCTTATATTATTTATTTCGTACATTTTTTTGAAGTGATATGCTATTTTATGGCAAAGGCTTTATGAGACAATACAATTATGTTATAAAGTGCAATAGGATTATATTTTTTTGAAAATACGTTACCACACTGACAAGAGTTAAAGCGGATTGCTTGTTTATTGAAATATGATCGAAACTTTTCACATTAACGGATTTGAGAATAGAAAGTTATATAATACTAGCTTTTCCCGCGACTTCGTCCGCGTGGAAAACTTACTAAAATATTATTAGCCTAAGTTACTCTTTATTACCGTGGTTTAAAAGGTAGACAGGCCTGGGGTTTCACCCGCATAGTTTCCGTTTCTGTGGGTTTTCGGGGATAAAAACTATTCTATGTCCTTTCTCGAATCTCAAACTATCTTTGTATCAAATTTCATTCAAATCGGTTCAATAGTTTAGGCGTAAAGAAGAAACAGACAGAGTTATTTTCACATTTATAATATTAGTATGGATGTTGTATTTCAACGGTGCGGCGGTCCACAATACAGCCGGTAGTGAGCATCGAAATTAAGAGCAGCCGTTCACTCATTTGTGACTGTCTCACTAATTTCTGAAACTGGCCATAAACGTAGATTCGTCACATTAATATGAGAAATGTAAAAGCTTGACCATATGTTTCGGTGTTCATTACTCTATTATGCTCCAACGTCTGAACGACTTAGCCAGGAATTTAGAACACAGGTAGATTAGGTACAACTACCTTAATTATTCCTGCCGCAATTACGTCAGTGCTTGTGGCCGGTAAACTTACGCATTTGAAATTCCATTCCTTCCATATGGATAGCAACGCACCATTAACATTTCTGGTACCTATAAGCGATGGTTATTTTGTTTCATCAGAAGGGCCGTACATATATAGAAAAAGACTATGTTTTGTCTTTATACATTGAATTCTAATTAAATGACCTAATTTAATTAAAAGGCCATCGTGACTACTAGGTGGTAGGATTCCGCAACGTATCGCCCGGGTTTGGTACCACCGCTTTACGTATTCCTTCCTCAACAACGTAAATGCTTGGCATTGTCGCAGTCTAGTTTATAGAGTGAGGTTGAGGTAATACTTGCTAGATAAAGTTTTTAAATAGATTAAAACGTACGATTAACACCTTTGATAGAAGACATAGACGACAGTTGAATCTTTCCATCAGGAGAGCAATTTTCCTATTTGCAATTTTCCTATTTTTTTTATATCTTGCGATATAAAAAAAATATGTTGGGTTCCTATTAATCTACGATCCATCATTCGTAGCACTTACCATTAGCAACGAATTTAATAATAATGAGGCGACCCACAAATTGTTTGAACATTTGGTAATTTACCAAATGCCGTGTTGGTAAATTACCAAATGTTCAAACAAATCTTCGCCGTGTTGGTCCCGGCCTCCTTTGAAGAATAGGCCAACTGCCGTTCTGCCAGGCAGGTCGTAAAGGCGACCGATTGGCTACCGAGTCACTACCATCGTGGCTACTAGGTGGTAGAGTTCTGCATTGTCTCGCCCAGGTCTGGTACCACCGCTGTAAGGCGGGCTATAGGAGAGACAATTAAACACGAAAGTTGGGTCAATACTGACTCTTTAATATTAATAATAAAACATTTATAACATTAGAATATAAGTAAATAAGGCTGGTTATACACAATAGGTTGGCTACACACTACATCTCCTTCCCATGGAGAAAAAAAAGTGAAATTACATTATGATTTTGCTTTTTTTTATATTAAAATACGACACAATGAAGTGTAAAAGCTTAAGCTAATTAATATAAAATAAATTGTTTATACGAATACATAGGTATGTGTACCTACAATGATACACACTATAATAACATAAAAATAAAAATACAAATACAAATGAATTTATAAGATATGGTTTAAAAAAATAATAATTAACTTGATGTACAGTACCCGGCGATAAATATTGCACATCGACCTTTGGAAAGAGACAATCGGCTAATTTCGGCTTCGTAGAGCGTTATCTCTGTCGCACAAAATACAAACAGTCCGGTACCTATTAGGAGCTGTTAAAACAAGTATGATTTGCTTCTTTTGATATTTTTATTCTTTGTATAAAATACACTAATTTTTCTATAAGTGATGGCTTTAGGTTGGGGTAAAATAAAATAAAAAAACATTTTTACATTATGTTTACGTATTTAATTATTTTGGAACATTACAGCTTTAGTGTACATAATAAACACCATTATACCTATTGCTAAAATGAGACATTGCAATAAAAATAATAATAATTCTAATTCTCAATTACTTCCATTTCACTATCTGTGCTCTCAAAGAGGTCAATATCACTGTCACTATCAGCCGTATTTATTACTAATCTATCAGTGTAATTGTGTAAACTGTGTTGAATGCTTCTATATTCATTCTCACATTTGATTGCATGATCGCAAACCTTTTTCCACTCTTCAGCGCCGATCATGTTTACTTTTTCAGTCAATAATGTTTTTACTGTAGTTAAGTTCATACCCACATTTCTAGAGGCTACATAGCCTTTCAGTTGAGACCATATATTTTCAATTGGATTAAAATCCGGATGATATGGTGGCAATCGCAACACAGTGTGCCCATGTTCGGCAAGTATTTTGTCCACAGAAAACTCTGTATACCTCTCCTTGTGCTGACATATAATAGCGTAAATCTGGGTTTTTGTTAATTTTGGATCAACTGGAATTTCATGTCTGTTTAACCAGTTGATCATTTCCCGTTTAATGGTGTTTGAGTTGGGGGGTCTCTCAACATACTTGTTGTGATAGGGTGCGTTGTCGATAACTAGAACAGAATCACTGGGTATATTTGGGATTAATTGGTTAACCAGCCATTTCTCATAGTTATCGTTATTCATTTCATTGTGATAGTCACCTGTAGTGTCCGTGGATTTATACGTTAAAAAAGCACCGGATACAAAGCCTTTTTCATTTCCCGCATGAACTATTATTAAACGTTGACCTGTCGAAATTGGCTTTTTTACTCCTTTTTTCTTATCGTCACTCCAAGATTTCCCTTTAGTGTGGGATGCATGTATATATGACTCATCCATGTAGACGATATTTTTTCCTGTTTCGCGAAATTTGCGTATTTTATCAAGGTATTCCATTCGTTTGAGACTAACGTCGTGCTTTTCCATTAGAATTTTTCGATTATCTTCCATTTTAGTGAACTGAAATCCCATGTCATGAAGTATTTTTCTCAATGTTTTTTCAGACCCATTGTAATTAATAGCTTCAGATAACTTAGCTTTTAATGATTTTATTGTTGGCAGTTCATTAAATCGTAAGTGAAAATCATACACCATTCTTCGAACAACATCGTAATCAAAATCGTCCATATCCAAACGAAATTGCTTTTTTGGTCTCCCTTTTTTTGGAGTGCTGAACTTAATTTCAGTCGAATGTGTTTCAGTACTGACTTCGTTTAATATATTGTTCAAAGTTCTTCTTGAAATTCCAGTGGCATTTGCAACTCGCTCTTGAATCTTCTTAAAATAACAACTTACATTTTCATCTACTTTTTTTTTAAATCTATCAGCTTCGCTTACAAAGTATTTATAAACATTGTAGATAATTTCACGTGACTGACCTCGTAAAGGTTTCCCTCTTTTTCCGAAAGATGCCATATTACAACTTTAAATTATTTAAATTTGTGGGTGTTATCAACTCTAAATATATATTTTTTTTCGGGACGCGACTGCACTCTATCGTACTTGAACAACGACTGACTAAACGTCACATAGGTAGTGTGGGACAGAGATAACGCTTTACGAAGCCGAAATTATCCGATTGTCTCTTTCCAAAGTTCGATGTGCAATATTTATCGCCGGGTACTGTAAACAATTTAGTACGATTTTTATGGATTATGTCTAATTTTCCATTTTTGTTTATTTGAACATTTGGTGACATGTCTTTTACTAACTACTACATAAGGACCTGAATAGATGCTTTCCATTTTATTACAATTTTCATTTTTTATTAAAATTAAATCATTTGGTTTGTAAACTATAGGATTAATACATTTATCATAAACATTTTTTCTAGCTAACTTACTTTTAAATAGATTTTCCCTTGCTATCTTTTGAGACATTTGCAGTCTAAATTTTAATTCCAAAGGATAACTTTCATGATTATAAAGTGGTTCTACAATATCGGTATTTAAATTACTAGGAAGCGAACATACCTTACCAAATACTAACTCGAAAGGCGTGAATTTAGTTTCCGAATGAACAGATGTGTTGAAGGAGAAACACCAATATGGAAGCCATTGGCTCCATGCGTCTGGGTGGTTATCAGTTTGTATACGCAAGAAAGAACTTAAATTTTTATGCGAATTTTCCAATGCGCCTATACTTTGGTGGTGGTAAGCGGTAGAACTTAAATGATTTATTTTTAAAAGTTTACATACCTCTTGGAATACAGAAGACATGAATTCAGATCCTCTGTCTGTTGCGATCTCCTTAGGTATCCCGTAGCGAAGAATGAAACTATTAACTAGAGCTTGAGCTACTCCTCCGATTTTTTCGAAATTAAAGGATGAGTCACTACATATTTAGTTAACTCGCATTGCAAGGTAAGTATATAAGAAAAGTTATAATAATCCCTATCTAAAGGTCCTACTAAATCTAAAAATATTTTATCGAAAGCTGACTTCGCCGTCGAAGTAACGACCATTTGCTCTTTAACGGGTCTACTATATTTTTCTTTTTGACATTTCGGGCATTTTTGTACGAATTCCCGAACATCTAGTTCTATACCTGGCCAATAAAAATATTTCTTAATGTTATTCACCATCCTTCTCATACCCGCGTGGCCACTGGTGGGTAAGAGATGGAAGTCGTTTAGAATAACTTTTTGGTCATCCTTATCCTCAATTCTTCGTACGTCATTTATTATATAAAATCGCGGTGCGCACCTATCATTTGCCATTTTAATCTCACTTAGCAATTCTTCTACAAATATATCATTTTTACTATTTTTTATTATACATATTTCGTCGACGTTTATTAGATTGCAAAATTTATTCAGCTCCCTCACAAAAGCGACTCGCATCAGTTGTGATCGGAAGTCTGGATTAATAAAAATTGTTAACTTACTTTCAACATAACAAAACGCGTTTTTTTCCATGGTAATCTTATTTTGTTTCCGTAAACTATCTAAGTCTTTTTTCTCTATAAATCTTAGTTCTACTGCCTCTCTTGGTTTTGTATGACTCCCCACGACACTCGGTTGATCAGGCCAAGTGCAGCCAGAAGTCGTACTATCCGGAGGGCGTTGCAATTTTCTCGCTTGTGCCCTAGTTGTCACATTTATATAAGGCTCACTCATGCTTTTTAAATCTTCTGATGTAAAAGAAATTCGAGACAAGGCATCTGCAGCTGCGTTGTCTGAACCCTTTACATATTCTACAATATAGTCGTACTCCACTATCAATCTGAACTTCATAAGCCTACTTGATGGATCCCGCATGTTAAAAAGGTAAACTAAAGGACGATGATCTGTCAATATTTTGAATTTCTTTCCGTATAAGTGCGGACGAAAGTATTTAACAGCCCAAACTATCGCCAATAACTCTTTTTCAATAGTTGGATATCGCTGTTCTGCGCTATTTAAACTTCTACTTGCGTAAGCTACTGGTTTTTTATTTTTATTACTTAATATTGCGCCGATTGCGTAACCTGAAGCGTCTGTTTGTACTATAAACTGATTATTATCTGAAAAATCGGGATATTGGAGTACCGAGGGAGAAACTAAACACTCTTTTAACATTTCAAACGATTTTTTACAATCCTGATCCCAAACAAACGGTACATTTTTTCTACATAATTTATTTAAAGGATAAGCTTTTTCCGCAAAATTTGGAATAAATTTTCTGTAATAATTAACAAAAGCAGTAAAATGTTTGACTTCGTCAACGGACTTTGGGCAAGGATATTTTTTGACTATGTTAATTTTTTCTGGATCGGGAATTACGCCCTTGCTAGTGACTACATGTCCTAAATAAAGCATTTCCTTTTTCAAAAAATCACATTTAACCGGATTAAGCTTTAATTTAACTTGCCTTGGCCTTTCAAAAACATCTTGTAAATTTTTCATTTTTTCGCCTAAATTTCGACCAAAAACTACTAAATCGTCTTGGTAAATAAGGCACTTATCATACGAAAGACCTGTCATAGCTATTGTCATCATCCGAGAAAACGAAGACGGACTGGTCTTAAGTCCCATTGGCATCCTTGTCAACTGGAACTGACCAGAACCAAAAGCCGTATACTTCCGACTGTCTGTATTTAGCTCGACATTATGAAAACCTTGATATAAATCTAAATGACTAAAATATATGCAACCTGATAAGGAATCTAGAATTTCTGTTATGTTAGGAAGAGGGAATTTATCATCTTCAATACAATTATTTAACTTCCTATAATCAACTACTAACCTCCATTTTTTCTCACCGCTAGAATCTAACTTTTTTGGAACTAGTAACAAAGGACTACTCCATTCACTTCGACACTTTTCTATAATTCCTTCCTGTAACATTTCTCCTATTTGCCTATCTATCTCTTTTTTCTGAGCATGTGGTAATCTATATGGTTTAGAAAATATAGGCGTTACGTTAGGCTTTAAAGTTATTGAATGTTTATAAATATTAGTCGTGGTTAAACTATCTCCCGGTAAATAAAATATATCACTGTATTTTGCACATAAATTCTCTACCGACATTTGTTCTTCTCCATTTAAATGTTTTAATTGTAATAAGGAAAACAATTTTTTAACCCGCGTTGCGTTCGTTTCACTTTGTGAAAAGGAACAAATGTTGTAATCGTTAACGCTATGGATAGTCGGCTTAATTTTTTCAAGTGAAACATAATTTTCAGTCGTATTTAATATCTTTACCGGTATCTTACCACATACTGGTTTTACTAACGAACTGGCTAAGTAAACTCCGTCGCTGATATGTGACGCGCAAACTAAGCATTCGTCTTTTAAATCTGTCGTTATGTAATGAATAGATTCGCATCTCGGTGGGATCTCTAAATAATTACTACTAATACTAATAGGTAAACTAAACTTACTATTTTCGACCGAAAACGTTATTACGTTATGACTAAAGTCCAATACCGCGTTATACTTAGTCAGAAAGTCCTGACCGATGATGCCATTCACCCTAATCGGTAAGAAATCAAATATATAAAATTTGTGTCTCAAATGATAACCATTTACATTGAAGTTTAATTAACAATATCCGATTGTTGTCTCTTTGCCACCGATACCGTTTATAGAGATGCTCTCTTTGTAATACGAAATCTGTTCTTCTATAACATGTTTATACTTTAGCGCAGAAATTGATGCACCGGTATCAAGTAACCAATGTAGTGCACGGTTGTTTATAGGCAAACTAATTAAACAATTACTATTGCAAGATAAAATTTTAGTCTCGAAAAAACTTTATATTATTATTTTCCGTATTAGACGGTTCCGCCTGCACTTCCGATTCCGAAATGACGTTAACTATATGAGAGTTACTATTACGCATCCTTTGATTTCGATTATTACGAGTGTTATAGTAAAACCTACCTCTATGCGCCGGGCGGGTGCGGGTTGGGGTCTGGCTGTGCTGTTGCTCGCGGTAACCGGTCCAGCCACCACGACGACCATTGTGGTTGTGGTATCCACCCCCGTGCGGCCTACGCTGCACATATCTCTGGCTAGTGTGACCACGATGACCTCGCGCGGAATTGTGCCTAAAAGCCCTTTGAAATCTACCATTATTATGATACATACCAAGTTCTTCCCCTGAACATGAAGCCGAGGTGATTTCCTCATCCTGCGCCGCCTGGATCGCGTCCTTGAGCGAGCTATAATTACGAGCTGCTAGTATAGTGCTCAATCTACGGTTTCGCAGCCCATCGGAGAATTTTTTAATCGCATATTGTTCGTTTAAAGGTTTTAAAACTTTATAATTATCAGAATTTCCGTTGGCCTGTGAAACTGTAAGCTGAACGAAAAGTTCGGATATCTCTTTACCATAGTCCTGTATAGATAATTCATTCTGTTTCATAGAAGTTAATTTAGATTGTAATGCCGTAGCAGATTTTTGTGGTAATAATATATTTTTCATATCACTTAATAACATATCTACATTAGAATAACTTGAACTTAATCTTAATTTAGCAGTTTGGGATAACCTACTTTTTAATACAAAATTAATCAATTGTTTTTTACAATCAGCTGCCGAGAGAGTAGAGCTACGAGTGTATAGCTAATAGTTATAGTTATAGCTAATATAGCTAAAATAGCTACTCAATATTATCAATTAATTGTCTGGTGTTAGCCTCTTCATCAGTCATGAGCGGCAATAAATTTAATGCAGTTTTTAGGTCGAAGGTAGACATTGTTACAGATTTGCTACCCTTACACAATTCGATTACTTCGCCATAAGTTTTTTGAAAAGTTTCAATATACTTATAAATTTATTCCGTATCTTCCTGTGACACTTTACCTTTCTTTATATTATTCGTAACTTGAGTAACACAATAATAATCCTATAACTGAATACGTTTTTATATTCGTAATAAAACTAGTAGATACTTACATACCATTAAAATATACCTATTATGTAAATAATTAAATATAATATAAAAATCACAATATAATGTTCATAGTTCGTACCAAACGTATTACGTGATAGGTATGTCCCTGAAAATAGGAATCACTGGACGCGAGACCGTAATAATCGAACCGAATTATGGTTTTTCATCACCGAAAATTATTAACGCACTTTTTTTTTTTAACACTTTATATACACTTTATATACACTTTGATAAGAAACCGTAGTCTAGTCAAACTTCTCCCTCATTTATGGTTGGCCTTTGAAGTCTGCGTAGAAATGAACGCCGAAGAGTATGATGGTGTATTTGCTTTTCAATCCATTGCAGGTGACATCTCCGGTAAATTCTGTATATGCCATATATTATTACAAGTACTATCAACGTTAGTATTAGTAGCAAAATAATGTTCGTGGCTCCTAAATGTGTTCTTATTTCCTCCACTGAAGCTTGGTTATTGCCCCCAGCGGCGTTTTGAGCTAAAATTACCTCCTCTTTAGATGTAGAGGTACCCATCTTTTTCAAAATTTAGAAAGGTAAAACTCGTAATCTATGTTAGAAGATATAAGATTATGTATGGAAAATTCCCGGTCATCGTCGCAATCGTAGTCTGATTTCGTCCCAATATGGACATGGAATTTCAAACAAACCGAGCCTCTGCCACACACATTGGCAGGGTCGCCATGTAAGGCGGGCTATAGGAGAGACAATTAAACACGAAAGTTGGATCAATACTGACTTTTTAATATTAATAATAAAACATTTATAACATTAGAATATAAGTAAATAAGGCTGGTTATACACAATAGGTTGGCTACACACTACACCGCCTTACCTATTCCTGCCGCAATAGCGTCAGTGTTTGTCACTGTCGTGTTCCGGTTTGGAGGGTAAGGTAGCCGCCAAACTTATGCATGTGGCATTAGACCTCGCCACAAGATAGCAACGCACCATTAACATCTTTGGTGTCTATAGGCGATGGTTTCTCTTTCTATCAGGAGAACCATCTGCTTGTTTGCTATCTTATGATATAAAAATTTAAAAAATCTATTAAAAAAGGGACTAGAATAAACACGGGGAAGAATGTGAAGAATTTATTTTTTATAACATTTTATTACGAACACGATTTATGCCAAATAAATCCTCGGGATATTTGAAGCAGCTTTAAAGGCCATCGCTTACATTGATGCATAAATACGCCTCAACACTTTTGATACTAATCGTCAAACGACCAAGCCGCAGCGACTAGATTTTATTCACTATTTATAGAACCAAAACCACTCTCTAGGGCTGTAAATATGCTGTTTTATTACAACATCTATTGTATAAATAAGTGAGGGGAAAAGTTTGTACTCTTTTTACAAGACAATTGCGTGACCGTTGGAGTAGGAAATTTAGTACAATTAAAATGTACATTGCGGAGGACTGCAGAAACCTAATATTTTTAAATAAAATGCATTAGAAATATATGAAAATTAATAAAAATAAACATTACACACACTACTTTCATGTGGCATACGTGATATTACACGCACATGTAAACTTTACTGTTTTCTTTACGAATAAAATCGTTGTAAACCTTAAAAAAGATTTTATTGTTAAGTCTTTGGTCGAATTTCAGCCACAGGCGATCGCTAGTATGTATTTATACGTAAAGAGAAAATTTTGTACAGACTTTTACGACAATTACCCGAATAGTGAAATGAAATATGACACTGTTACAATATACATTGCGGGGAACTGCAGAAACCTAATATTTTTAACTAATATGCATTAGAAATCCATTAAATTTATTAAAATAGGCATTACACAGACTAGTCACCTCCGTGGTCTAGTGGTTCAGCGTTGGCGTTGACTACATGAGGTCCCGGGTTCGATTCCCGGGTTGGACACTTAAAAAAAGTGTTTTTTTTTTTAATTTTCTGATAAACACAAAGTTGCCCGGAATTGGAACGTGCCCGGTTGGCGATAGGCTTACCACCTATCACATTTGTGGGACCAAGTATTTCCGGCTAATCGTGGGTGCACTTGTTGTACCTCTGCCTACCCCTTAGGGGATACGGGCGTGAAGATACTACTTACACAGAATACATTCACTTGACGTACACGATAACACCAAAACGCACGTGTATACTATGTATTATGTTTATTGTTTATGGCTAAAGTCTGTTGTCAAATTTAAAATCGATTTTATTGTTTTGGCTATGGATGAATTGCAATCACAGGACGATGTCCACAGACCACACGAATACAAATAGATACGCCATTGGAAAGTAACCGTGTCACTTCGTTATGAGCAAACGCTCCTATTACTGTCAAAAATTTTATTGTGAAAAAATAGATATAAAACATGTTGCACTGTTTTATCGTACTGAATGAGATGACAAGGTTTAAAAATTATCCTTTATTAAACATGTCAAATCCAAGGTAACATGATCTACAAAATTAGCTCTCCTCTAACGAGGTGATACACTTGACTCCATATTGTATAACAAACTTTATCGCTATATAGTTTACCTTTAGGTATATAACGTAAACTTTGAAGATCCCTGTTCGAACATTAACCGGCCATGATTGGTCCTTAGAGGTTAGCCGTGATTGATTAAGTGTTGAGATGACTTTATAACAAGCGACAACGACTTATTATAGGTAATAAATCCTCGTTGTTTCATTTGGACAAAGTTTGACTAGGTGGTTGATGAAATTGAGTTTATTATGCAACTCTGATTATAGATGACTTCAAACCTGTACCACAGAATACTTAGAGACTAACAGCTGAAGCCAATGTTACATACGAGTAATATTCGAGCATAGCACACATAGATACGCGATATCTCGGACTGGTACGGAACAAACTGTCCCGAACCATACCGAGATATCGCGTCCGTGAGACATGTCTATGTGTGCGTTGCTTGAATACCACATGTATGTAGATTGATTACTGTACAGTTAGTCTCCAATATACTGTACCTGTTCCTATAAATAATTGTATCGATGATATCATGAACAAGATAGGTTAAAGTCAATATTTTTCCAGTCCAAACTTTGAAGAAAAGACCATCTGCCATTTTTACAGGCAGTTCGTAAAAAGTCGACCAATTGGGTATAGCTGTCACTATCATGGTGAATACCAGTTGGTAGAGTTCCGTAACGTCTCGTACGGATTTAGAACTTAACTATTAACGTATTGAACTACTTAAAAAATCGCTTATATTGACAAACTATCTGACAGAGACAACACACAGTCTAAACCAGCGGACCTATAAACATAAAATTTTTCTTCAGGGGCCTTTTGTGAAGCTTAAACAACATTATATAATGAGGCGATTAATGTAATATTCAAATAATTGTTTTTAAGCAAAAAAAACATATCGATATTGAGAAACCTCTACCTCTACCTCTCCCGGAAAGACGAAAGGAAAGAAAACCAAATTTCGCTAATGAGATAAAAATAGATGTTCAAACAAAACAGGCACGTTCATGATTAATTAAAGCGTTAAATTGGTTTCCGTTCCAACGCCGCGGACTGGCCACAACCAAAGCTCCATTTGAAATATATTACCGAACTTTGTTGCACCTTCCTTACCCTTGAATAAATATCTCATTTATTCACAAAGCGCTTCCCGCTAAATGTTTATAAAGAGAAAGCGAAATGTAAACTCCTGGAATTTTCACAGAATAATTAAATTTCATGAAGACAAAACATTGATTAAGAGCATTCAAGTTAGTGTAGTTAGCTTTAACAGAAACATTAATATTTTTGTCACAAATAAACAAGTCACCAACCAGCTTATGGATGAATGAATGAATGAAAACTCTTTATTGTACACAAACTTACAATTTAATTACTATATCCTTATAACATAAAGGCGGTCTTATCGCCAAAAGCGCGATGTCTACCAGACAACCTGTGATGTTAAGGATAAAATTTTAAGATTGAGTAGGGTATCCATAACAGATACATATATAAACATATAACTTTACAACAGAACATCAAACGTCATCGTGTCGTTAAAAGACGTTGCACCCGTGTGCGGCGCGCTCATTTTGGCATTGGTGGTATAACATAAAGGCGGTCTTATCGCCAAAAGCGCGATGTCTACCAGACAACCTGTGATGTTAAGGATAAAATTTTAAGATTGAGTAGGGTATCCATAACAGATACATATATAAACATATAACTTTACGCCAGAACATCAAACGTCATCGTGTCGTTAAAAGACGTTGCACCCGTGTGCGGCGCGCTCATTTTGGCATTGGTGGTATAACATAAAGGCGGTCTTATTGCCAAAAGCGCGATGTCTACCAGACAACCTGTGATGTTAAGGATAAAATTTTAAGATTGAGTAGGGTATCCATAACAGATACATATATAAACATATAACTTTACGCCAGAACATCAAACGTCATCGTGTCGTTAAAAGACGTTGCACACGTGTGCGGCGCGCTCATTTTGGCATTGGTGCTCGGGGTTTTACACGGGAAATTCAATTGCAAAATATCCAATTGAATCGTTTTTCTAATCTAATCGTTAATTTACTCTTTGAGGTTATATTTTCAGTTAAAAATTATGGAACTGTATAAAAATATATATACTATTAATTACAGCTTAGAGTATGAATGTAAAATATGACTTATATGAAGCAGTGTACTGAAAAATTAAAAAATCATGCCAATTTTACATTAATTTCATGATAGCAGTTCATAATAAATAAAATAAGGCGTTACTTTCCGGAAATACATAAATCCTAAGTGAAATTAAAATCTATTTTTTTACTTACTTAATAAGTTAATAAGAAATCAATCCAATTTTAAAACCGTCCACTGACTCTCATATGTATGTGAGTGCTGCAATGTCACTCCGTCTACACGTACAGTACAGTAAAACGTTTTAGTTACGAGTCGTAACATTTTCTACGAAATGTAAGCTAAAACCACATGATACACTATAAATGTCAAATTACCAAATATCCAAACAACTTACGCAACACCACGTTATTATTAAATTGGTTGCTAATGGTTACTGCTACAAATAACGGATTACTAACTATAGGAACCCGGCATAAAACGAAGAAAGCAGTGAAAGGAATTCAATGAACTCGCCAAATATCCGGATAATGACACCCCAGTGTAACAATTATCCACCCACCTCCATCACACGTTTATAGAATGCCTTTGAGGTATCGTCTTATTTTCCAAATTTTCGATGAGTATACTCCATTTTTGATTTTTATTCAGTTGCAGAGTTAACATATGAAAATCCGCGGAAAGGTGCAAATTAAACTGATTTCTTATTCGAAATTAATCCATTATTATTGTGCCAGTTTTGATACAGATTATTTATAAAATATTTCGAAATAACTTTAGATTGACCACATGCGCCGTATTTTACGTATTACCATGTTTTTTGCGCTATAAAAATTAAGGAACCCCTAACTAGGCAAACTGAATACGGGGTAGATAAACCTTCCGTATTTTAAAAAAGTGTATTGTTTGTATCGCCGCGAATGTTTGAGTTCGAATTCGTTAGTTTTTATGTTCATATATCAGGCGGGAACGCATTTGCGGTGCGTGCAGATTTTATACATTTGATTCACGAAATGGAGATCTTTTAAAAGCTGTTGATATCTGACAAATTATAAAGATTTAAAAATTAAATATTTTGCATTAAAGTAACGCCGCTTTAATCGTACCGCGTAAAAAAGTCTAAAACCTTTATTTTTGGACCCGGTATCCCTTGAAGCTAGAAGTGACAGGTGGCAACCCTACTGTGAAAGGTCATTCTATAATACGGATAAAAAAGGTATGAAAATATGCAACAATTCTATCTTATCATATCAATTCGACACCACAAACTTGAACTGCTCACGGTCGGTCGGTCGGTCGTAAATTTTTAACTAAAATAAAACGCCTCGTTGTGCATGTAAAACTACATCATAGAAATCAAAATTCAAAATTTAAAATAATTAAATTCATTATCACATTGGATTTTTTTCATGTGCCAACAAATTATACTTACCGTACGTATACTTTTCGCCGTGTTGGTCCCGGCCTCCTTTGTAGAATAGGCCAACTGCCGTTCTGCCAGGCAGGTCGTAAAAGGCGACCGATTGGCTATCGAGTCACTACCATCTTGGCTACTAGGTGGTAGAGTTCTGCATTGTCTCGCCCGGGTCTGGTACCACCGCCTTAACTATTCCTGCCGCAATAGCGTCAGTGCTTATCGCTGTCGTGTTCCGGTTTGGAGGGTAAGGTAGCCGGTAAACTTATGCATGTGGCATTAGACCTCGCCACAAGATAGCAACGCACCATTAACATCTTTGGTGTCTATAGGCGATGATTGACTCTTCCCATCAGGAGACCCATCTGCTTGTTTGCTATCTTATGATATAAAAAAAAAATACTAGGTAGAAGATATTTCTAAGAATTCATGAAAAAAAATTGTTTCGTTTTATACCATTAAATAGAAAACAAGCAAGTGATTGTGCAGATGAAAAGAGAAATACAAACTGCCTAGCAAATTGGCAGACGGTATATCCTTCAAAACGGGCCCCGACCAACACGCAATACAATATGACATCTATGAGTTTGTAAAGCTTTTTGTAAAGCAGACGATAACAAATCACATACAAATGCTCAAAAATGTTCACATTCCTTAAACAGTCTGATAAAAAGAAAATGTATTTCCATCCTAAAATATCAACCAATCCAAGGAATATAATCGAGGGTTAATGAAAAAGCAACCTTTTTACGAAAATACATCGGTATTTCGGCTACGACCATAGAATCCTCTCCATAATTAAATTTGTATGCAGGTCTTCCCCTTAAAATTTGTATGTTTATATCTCTCTGTTAAATGTCTTAACGTTGGCACTTTCTGGTAAAATGTTTTTTTTTTATTTTCAACTATATTCTTAGAAGTTTAAGGAGCACATTAGCATAATTTATTACGTGTGTTTTTTACCTGCAGTGTGCAGTCCGCTGCATTATAAGTTTTTGGCAAATCCTGCGGGATCACCTAATTTTTGCCGAACAAAAAGTAACCTATGTGTTTTTCTAAGTCATCATCTACCTGTGTGCCAAATTTTATTAAAATCCGTTCAATAGTTTTTGTGTGATTGAGTAACAAACATCCATCCATCCAAACATCCAAACATTCGCATTTATAATATTACTAGCTGCAGGGTGCAGCCTGCTGCATTATAAGTTTTTGATGAATCCCGCAGGATCACCTAATTTTTCCGGGATAAAAAATAGCCAAGTGCTCTTTCAGGTCATCATCTACCTGTGTGCCAAATTTCATTCCAATCCGTTCGGTAATTTTTGCGTGATTGAGTAACAAACATCCATCCAAACATCCAAACTTTTGCATTTATAATATTAACTAGTTGACCCGTTAAACGTTGTTCTGTCATATAAATTATTGAATTGTAAAATAGGGGTTGATCGTAGAGGGTTGAACATTAAGGGTTATATATTTTTTTAAATGACCCTGAAGTTAGCGGACAGCAGACAAAATAATAATAAAAATAAAGATTATTGATCTCGGATTTTTTAATTTTCTTATTTATTTCTTGAATATTCTTATAAAAAATAAATAAGAAAATAAAAAATCCGAGATCAATCATCTTTAGATTCGTGAAAAATGAAAACATGACAGTTTTTTAATTTTGATTTTGATTATTTTTTACTTTGACATCCGGCAGCAAAATTTTCAAAAAATAAGAAATTAAGGATATCTAACGATCCGACTAACAAATTTAAAATCAAAAAAATATCACCTTTAGATTTTTCAAAGACGAAAAGGTGACTTTTATTTTTTTTTAATAATAATCATTTTACTCGCAGATATACGTCCAAGAATACTTTTGCCTGATTTGGGGATCGAACCCAACCCAAGACCTCATGATCTGAGTCGAATGGACTATCTCCTAAATTACAAGGTAGTATTGCCCGTCAGAATGTCAAGTAGAAAAATAGGTACTGAAATTTAAACCTAATTTTCAAAAAAAGTTTGTGCACGGACACTCGTGCATTGATAATAACATAACAAAGTTCATTATTACTGGACTCGTTAGTACACCGCTATCGCTCACTCAGTGTCCATACATTTTAAATATTAATTACTACACTAATATAGTTAAGATTTACTTTGTAGTTAAGCAATTATATCTTTTTATTAAGTAAAGTGTTTTCATTATTTTTCTCACATATTTTTCCGGCATAAAATCCTCGGACTTCAACGAACATTTCAAAAAAACTATCGAATTGGTCTAGCCGTTCTCGAATTTTGCACTTAGAAATACTTACGTAACTCTGTCTGTCTGTCTGTCTGTCTGTCTGTTACGCTTTCACGCTTAAACCACTGGACCGATTTTGATAAAATTTGGCATAAACATAGATAAGACGTTGAGAAAGGACATAGGCTACTTTTTACCGCGGGAAAATACCTCATTCCCACGGGAAATAAAATAAGTCGGAAGAAAGCGTAACGTAAAGCGCAATGTAGTGCACATTAACTAGATGTCGCTGCACGAAAATACATCGTGCTAATGTATTGAAACACCTATACATGTAATCAAATCGTTGACTTAATTTCGATATTATTTTTATGTTTGTTTGTATGTATTTGAAAAAATGTTCTGTGTGATAAGCAACATTCATTAGGATTTAGGAAGGTTATAGGCTATCAAGCAGTAGTCCAAAAAAAGTACTATCGAACTGCTGTATCCGCGTGTACTGGCGTAAGGGATAAGTATACGTAAGTACAATATACTACAAATATATTGATTTTAAGTAGATCTACAAAAAGTTCGCGACACTATATATCTGTCTCTTATAACAACAACACAATAAGGATTAAGGAATTTTGAGTCGAAAAATTGTTGAAAATTATTAGATGAATTTTGAGCAGTAGGATTATTATACGCAGGCATATTAATCCTTACTATAGTGCGCGCGGAACTAGTTGGCCGCGCCTTAGGTGGTGACAGGGGTAAGGGGGCGGGTTGTCAACTGCTCGCAATGCACATGAGCTTAGACAGTGATGACCAATCTGAAGATATCGTGAACAATATTTTTTCATTTATTGAAAAGAATAAATAAAATACAAATTGAACTTTGTAATGTTAGTTCAGTAATTTGGTAGTAAACACGTGTCAGTGGAAGTTACGAAAAGTATTTAGTTCAGGCTGAGTCATCAGTATACGATTATCGTGATCGGCATTGAAGACACTCTGCGTTGAATGCGTTCAAGAGGAAGGAGCTGGTATTGTGGAGCCCCTGGCCAAAGATGAGAACAGTACTCCTATGAAGCCTGATTTGTGACTTGTAGAGTCGCAAACAATCGACTGTTTTGCCCTGTTCAGAACAACAAGTTTCTTGGACGAAAGCTTTGTTTTTGCCTCCAAATGACCACGAAACGAGATAATGATGAGTTATGGATGTGTATTAAATATGTGTATTATATAATAAAAATCAGAATTATTCAAATCGGTTTAGTAGTTTTTGGGATTACCACGTTCAAACAAACAAACAAACTCAATTCTCAGAATCACTTGATTCTGAACTCTCTAAACTTGATTCAGAATCATTTTGTAAACTTATAATGATTTGGTCCATCATAGTATCAAATTTCATATCATGATTCCAGTATTCCTGTTCATTTTTTTGTACGTGGTCATCGCATTTTTGCCATTGTTCGGCAGAGAATTCGGAAAATAGCCTTGTTAGTATTGTCATTTTCTCGTCCAATGTAGCATTAATGTGATCTCTGGCCAGGCAATTTTTAATATTTGCCCACACAAGCTCGATCGGGTTGAGGTCTGGATGATAATCTGAGAACAGTATGACCTGCAGCTTTCAGAAGTTCGTCAATCTTGAATATTTTTTCTGATTGGGTCGCATTAATCAACCTCAGGAGTTCAGCTTTGATCATCGTGGGAGAAAATGTTACATTATGATTTTGCAACCAGTTCTGCATATTAATTTTCAAACTGGACATAGTCGGTTTCTTCTCAACTTGCACACAATGATAGGCAGCATTATCCATAACTATGACTGAGTAAGGTGGAAGTTTAGGTATTAATTTTTGATCAACCCAGTTCTTCAATTTGTAGAGTTCATGTCTCCATGATAATCCCCCGTTTTTGAATCTGATTTAAAAATTAGCAAAGCATCGTCAACTAACCCGTTCCGGCTACCAGCGTGAACTATTATCAAACGCCTTCCTTTGCCTATATCTGTATAAATTCCAGACTCCGACGAAGATTGCCAACATTTTTGGACATTGTGACTTTGGTTAACGTAAGTTTCGTCCAAAAAGATATATTTCGTTTGTCTTCTCTGAATTTTCTTATAGCCCTCATATATTTCACTCGCCATTCAACAATATTTGGTCTCTCTATTAAAAGGCATCTCTTTGATTTACATTTTTTAAATGAATATCCCAGTTTGTGCAAAAGTGTTCTTAAAAAAGTCAATCCGCAGTCTAAAATATTATCCTCTTTTAACACAGCATTTAGTTTTCGTAGACTTGGAATTTTTTTCTCTACCGTATAAAACTGATTTATTTTTCTTCTTATCACTGCTAAATCAAAGTCATCAACTTGTATTTTCTTTTTTATTTCTTTTGGTCTACGCGGAGAACTAAATCTTGCTTCCCCTGTATTTTGCAACGATTTTTTACTTTCAGCAATCACTCTCCTAACACTTTGTTCTGATATCCCTGTTGCTTCTGCTACTAGTTTATGTATATTCGCATCAGTTTTGTATTCTAAACTATTGACATCGGCTTTCCGTTTATTAAAAAATGTATGCACTTTAAATATTATTTCCTTAGATTGTCTTTTTATCGGCGGACTCATCTCGCTATTGCAATCTTATGTGCATTTTGTCTAAACTAGCCGGAACTTTCAACGCGTGTTGCCGTCGTAAAGTATGGCGCCGCACTGAGTAATGACAGCAAGCGCCCCTGCCTCTCCGCCCCACCGTTCACATACCTAAGGCGCGGCCAACTAGTTCCGTGCGCACTATAACGAAAAGTACCTACTTCATTAATACGAAAATCTAAGGAATATAAACTTTGGCTCTTATACCTAGGTATTTGGATGCATAGTTTAAGAAAAATTGTAAAATGAAAATAATTCAACAATAGCAGGTATTTGCCGAGACGCGGCGCGCTACTCGCCGCTGAACGAGAACCGAATATTGCCGAGAAGAGCCGAACTGTGAATGCGTTGGCTTTACTATACTTTTTAAGGTGTTGGTCCCGGCCTCCTTTGTAGAATAGGCCAACTGCCGTTCTGCTAGGCAGGACGTAAAAGGCGACCGATTGGCTATCGAGTCACTACCATCGTGGCTACTAGGTGGTGGAGTTCTGCATTGTCTCGCCCGGGTCTGGTACCACCGCCTTACCTATCGCTGCCGCAATAGCGTCAGTGCTTGTCGCTGTCGTGTTCCAGTTTGGAGGGTAAGGTAGCCGGTAAACTTATGCATGTGGCATTAGACCTCACCACAAGATAGCAACGCACCATTAACATCTTTGGTGTCTATAGGCGATGGTTGACTCTTTCCATCAGGAGACCCGTCTGCTTGTTTGCTATCTTATGATATAAAAAAAAGGTTCCATATTCAAAGTTTAAAAAGGGACTCTATAACTAAGACACTACTGTCTGTCCCTGCGTTTGTCTGTCTATATATGTGTCCGTCACCAGGCTGTATCTTATGAACCATGATAGACAGTTTAAATTTTCACAAATGATGTATTTATGTTGCTGCTATTATAACTAAAACTAAAACAGAATAAAATAAATATTTAAGGGTGACCCCCATACAACAAACGTGTTATTTTTGCATTTCTTTCGATATTAATAATGACAACTGGTAGACATTTGAAATATCCACAAAATATTTAATTAAATAATCACTTTGAAAATAAATAATTAAAATAAAATAAATATTTAGGGAGGCTCCCATACAACAAATGTGATTGTTTGCCATTTTTTTTAATAAATGATGGTATGGAACCCTCCGTGCGCGAGTTCGATTCGCACTTAGCCGGTTTTTTAAGGTACATGAGTGGAAGTATATACCTCTAACTAGAGGTGGGTCGTTTCGCGATTTTGCCGTATCAAAACTATTTATCGCCACGCGATAGCGGTTTCTGAAACTATTTATTTTGAAAACTATTGATTACAGAATAGCAGCTTTGGCTAGTTGTTCTAATACCTGTCTCATTTCCGTGCTATACCGTTTTGAGCCCTTCCTATCGACGGATCGAGTTGAAATTTTGTGATGAAATTATTTTACGTTAAATATTACGTATTTCTTATGTATTGTATTTATAACCTATGTATTGTAATCATAAATCGTACACATAATATATTTACACTATCTATACATCTTTTATACAAATAAATAAAATTGGTGTGTCTGTTTGTAATATTAAAATAACCGGTTTTAACTAAATGCATATGGATGTATACACATACGGCTGGACCGATTTTGACGGGACTTTCACTGGTGATAGAATAAGGAGTAACTTAGGCTACTTTAAAAAAAATCCCACGCAGACGAAGTCGCGGGCACAGCTTGTATATATATATATATATATATATATATATATATATATATATATATATATATATATATATATATATATGTATGTATATATATATATATATATATATATATATATATATATATATATATATTACTATTTTTTTATATCATAAGATAGCAAACAAGCAGATGGGTCTCCTGATGGAAAGAGTCAACCATCGCCTACGGACACCAAAGATGGCAATGGTGTGTTGCTATCTTGCGGCGAGGTCTAATGCCACATGCATAAGTTTACCGGCTACCTTACCCTCCAAACCGGAACACGACAGTGGCAAGCATTGACGCTATTGCGGCAGGAATAGGTTAGGCGGTGATACCAGACCCGGTCGAGACAATGTAGAACTCTACCACCTAGTAGTCACAATGGTAGTGACTCGATAGCCAATCGGTCGCCTTTTACGAAAACTATTAACAATCGTATCCTTTAATATGTAATCTTTTGCCAGCCAATCTGTATAAAGTCAGGTAATAATATTCATCGATCTTCACTACAGAAAACCACAAATAATCTATCTTCGTGTATTCACCAAAATGTTGCAATAATTTTTGTCACGTTCCTACAAAATAAGCCTCAATTTGAACATAAAAATGATTTCACGCTTTACCACGAGCACTTTTGGTAGAATATATTTTACGATACCAATGAAAATGTACATGTTGGAATATTTTTTTAGGTACTACGTGTGAGCAATACCCTACATTTGGCAATTAAAGTGGTGCATGAGAGAATATAATGTAGCAGCTATGGGCAACGGCCCTTGTATTAAATATTAATAACTGCCTTTTTAAAAAGGCACCTGATGAAATTTCATCGTTAATAATTTACTTGCGTTTTTTATGTCAAATAATATCAAATAAGCAGACTGCTATATGGTAATGGAAAGAAACAAATTATCACTTATAAACATCATAGACGTTAATGGTAAGTACATTATTATTCGTGACAGGATGATATACCATATGCATAAGTTAACCGGCTACTTTACCCTACAAATCGGAATATTCACATTTGCGACGTCTAAATATAGAATAGAATTCTAAAGCCTTTGATTAGTGTGAGTGCGAGTGTTTAATGCAGCTACTTATTATAAGCAAAAAATACGTGAAGACAGCCGTTGATTAGTGCGAGTGGATTAGTAATTAGCGTTTATTCACTTTACTACACTGATAGGGCGTAACCCCTACGCCAACTGGTTTCGCTTTTTACAGCATCACCAAGTGCCGACGACAAAATGTATTTATGAATTGTTTGGCAGAATGGCACATTGTTACTAGGTCGTTTCAAAAAAAAATTCTCGGACCCAGGCTAAAAAGTTTCGTTTCGATGCCAAAATAGGCCTCTGAAAATATGAGCCATTAATAAGGTTGTCCGCTTTGCACTTTTCGATTTCCCATAAGAATAACACAAGATTTGTTTTGAATGAAACAAAAATTGCTCTGCAATTTCCATCAAATATTTTTGTAGAAATATTAGAATGGCAGATGAACTATTCTTCAAAGGGACCCAAATTAGCACGGGGTTACCGATACTACTTTGTGGTCGTCGAATATTGACACCACCATTTTAGTATTCAGACTCTTAATTGGATTTCTTATACAAATCAATCAAGCATTCTTATAATTTGTTTTTATTGTAGCACTGACCACTGAAATAGTTAATTGATATAATCGATTTTTTTCGTATTTTCTTAAAGCTGATTTAATGTTGTTTAAGATCTATTAATGTCTTGTATCCTTAATATCATGTTACGCAAATTTTGCTGCTATTTTTCTTTGACTTCCTTTGATGAAAGTTATGCAATTTCTTAATATTATATTAACAATTAAATACATATCACTGAACAAATTACACGAATTAATCTAACCCCAAAGTAAGCAAATTATTAGCTTGTGATGTGAGAGTCAGTCAACGATATTAATACTCAGATAGACTTAATTAACACCCAAACCCAGAAATATAAACATCTATGCTCATCACATAAGTTCGCTAACCACTCGACCAACGAGGGGGTCAAATTATAATTAAATTTTTAACATTTCAATCATTAACTTAACCATATAATTAATTCAATATGTGGTTGGCCGAGCTTTGCTCGATTTTTCACACATTTTTGAAACCGATCTTTTCTTGGACCATGAAACTTGATAAATCGATTCCTATAGAATATATATATTTTTTTCTGTACCTGATTGACCGAGCTTTGCTCGGTTTTTCACATACCCATATCTTGGACCTGGAACCTTGATAAATCGATTCCTTGACCCGAAAAACCCCTAATTTGTGACTTTCATAAAAATCGTTGGAGCCGATTCCGAGATTCCAATTATATATATATATATATATATATATATATATATATATATATATATATATATATATATATATATATATATATATATATATATATATATATATATATATATATATATATATATATATATATATATATATATATATATATATATATATATATATATATATATATATATACAAGAATTCCTCTTTTAAAGGTATTAGATATGTGATATTTGATAAAAGATCAAAGAATTTTTAAATATTTGCAACACCATATCACGGTAAAAAATGCTGGTGTCTATGACTAATTTCAATAACTTGTAACACCCATATTCTTTCAAATAAATATCTCATTTTATTTTATTACATTCAAAATTGTGTCACAAAGAATACCACCGTACATTTTTCGTAATAAATCATATTTATTTCATATAAGACAACAAATAAGGGGATGACTTTTTTTATGAAAAGAAATAACCATCGCCTATGACGCAAATGATGTAAATGATACGATGCTTACGTGTAGCGGTGATGTAATACCACATGCATAAGTATATTAATAAATCACATTGAGACAGTTTTTGTTTCCCTAAAAATTTAACGCAATATTTTCTCATAGAGTTTTCCTTGTGGCAATAATTCAACGTACAATCCCGGGAGAATTGTGGCCATGTCTCGATTGAATAAAGAAAAATAAATTAGGCTTTGTGTGCATAACGTGATATTAGCAGAATTTATCGCTGCCTACGATTTTTACAAATGTTATTCCAGAAGTATCGTCCTAGATTACAAAATTGTATTTAAAAAAACATTTTTTGTGGAGTAAGAATATAAAAATGTTGTACATTTTACTAAGACAAAGCATAACTAACTAGCTCAAAGTAATTAGGGGTTGCATTCTACGCTAAGCGTAAACAATCAGTGTACGCTAAGCGTAAACAATAAGCGTAAACAGACTGGTGTATATATGCAAGTAAAACTTTGTTTAACAAAACGTGAATAGTCAAATGTAAAACTATAAGAAATAATCAAATGAAATTTATATTATATTATACATATAATAAAATCGTAGGAAAGTCAATGTATGTTCGGGGTAAACTCAAAAAGTACTGCATGGATTTACTTCAAATTTTGCATGAATATTACTAACAGGTCGGGTCAACTTATAGGCTATATATTATTACGCTATCACCTACGGGGGAGGAGCTGTGCGGAGTAAACGAAGTCTGCGCGGATGAAGTCGCTGGCAACAGCTAGTACGTAATAGGCATAGATAAATAATTGGTCTCGCGGCGCTTGACAAGATCTAATAAACTATTACACTTGACAAGATCTAATACACTATCTAATAAAAACAACAACTCCGTGAATGCGGCAACTCAATATTGTAGTGTGTGTGATATGACAGTGTGCAAATGGATAATAATAGTAAGTAGTGTGCTCTTAGAGCTTGCATTGTAATTAGTGACTGAATCGGGTACGCCGGTTTCGGCGTAGTATTTGTTGCCGCATTTGACAAGTATATTTATATATATTTTTAATGCTGTATCATAAAAAAATAAAAACAAAATATTTTATCTAAAAAGTAAAAAAAAAAATAGGGGTGGACTATTCTTAGCATTTAGGGGTATGAAAAATAGATGTTGGCCGATTCTCAGACCTACACAATATTCTCACAAAATTTCATGAGAATCGGTCAAGCCGTTTCGGAGGAGTACGGGAACAAAATTGTGACACGAGACTTCATATATATGATTTATAAATGATGATGATTCATTATTTACTATTACATGCCTAATTATAAAATATGCAAACTAATAATGATATTTTGAACTTTATGTACTTACCATATTTGATACAAAAAATTATATTCGATTTGAATCGTATGTATGTTGGTGCTGCTTTTCACAAAATATATAGATATCTTTAGGCATAAATATAGTAAAAAATTGTTTTTTACTATATTTTGAAAATAAACCTATTTATTTTTTAATATTAGCTGATACCCAGCGCGCCATCTATAACGTTTTAATTGTACTATAATGTTATATTAATTATAGTACAATTAAAACGAAAAAACGAAAAAATATTAATTGTACAATAAAAAAATGTTTTAATAAGCTTCACATAAATGCAATCAAAGGTAATTAAATGAATTGCGTAGCAGAGCATTGAATACAAACATTTTTTTCCCTTTTTTATAAGATAGCAAGCAAGCAAATGACTCTCCTGATGGAAAAAGATGCGTTGCTATCCGTGTGATGAGGTGCCACGCGCATACGTTTACTGGCTACCTTACCTTCCAAGTCGAAACAAAACATTGACAAACATAGATGCTATTGCGGCAGGAATAAGTAAGGCAGACGTACCAAATACCCCGGTGAGACGTTGCAGAAATCTATCACCTAGTAGTCAAGATAGTAACGACATGTATAGCCAAACTTCCTAGGAACTGCCTGGCAGAATGGCAGATAGTATATTCTTCAAAAGGCAAAGTTTTTTAATTTTTTTAAAGGCAATGTTTCCTTAACTCTCAGATTATTCCATCATGACATTTATTAGCATTTGTTAATCGTGAGTGCGTAGCAGCTCGGCCAACCTCTGCTGGAATTGGGCGTGATGGCATTTCTTTTACTCGAATACTTACAATACACAGTATTTTTTATTAAAACTGTCTACTTTCATAATAACCTGATCAATCAATTGAACAAAACCTGATGTAAAATGTAACATCATAATCAACTCAAATTCGAAATAATTTTCTCAATTTAGAGAAGATTTATTATTGGCGTTTTTTGGGCTTTACATTAATAGACAAGCAATTGGTTTGCCTGAAATTCCTTTATAAATATTTCCTTTGAATATAATATAAGATCTTAAAACGTTATTACTTTTGTTATTTATTTTATAATAATACTAGCAAAAAGCAGAGCTTTGTAAGGGCTCGCAAAGTTATACTATGTAGTAATATTGTTATAAAAGTATTTTTATGAGAATTACATCGTTTAATGTATAGGCTTTATTTATAATTATCTAACCTAAAAAACTCTGCGTATTTTCACCTAAACATTACATTCGCATCAAAGGCCAGCGTCGTCAAACTTTGGACTAGGAATATTTGGTTTTTGTTTGTTGGTATTTTCAAGGAAAAATATGTATTAAAAATGAAGGTTGATCTTATAAAAAACACATTTTTGACATTTTGCTGAAATAATTGTTTTTTTTTCTAAACAGGAAGTTCCTGGTTTTACGTCGATTTACGAAATCAAAATCAAAAAATGTTTTATTTAAATAAACCTTCAAAATTTTTGGACTACGCAGGCACGAAGAATTGACGGTAGACACTCAGCGAATACATTTTTCGAATTTTTCTCTCAGAGAAACCCTCGGAGTTCGATTCCAGAGTCAGGCAAATGAAAAAATGTGTTTTTTCAGTTTTCTGATAAAACAAATTTGCCCGGGATTGGAAAAGTGCCCTACTGGCGATAGGCTGGCCACCTATCACATTGTGGGACTTAAGTATCTTCAGCTAACCGTGGATGCACACATTGTCTACCTCTCGATGCCTACCTCTTCGGGGATACGGGCGTAAATATACCTTTTTTTAGCTTTTTACCCTCGCCCTTGGGCTGAGATTGGGAATTGATCTCAATATAATATAAATCAATTAATACATCTGAACTGTTTCTCAATAAGCCTATTGTGAAACTCTCGAACGCTCTATTTACTCTGTTCCCAGCAAACATCCCTGCTCTAGACCTAAATTCTCCTTGTGCCTCCCACAATATTACTTCGAACTTCCCTTGCATTCTCCTTTCAATGATTTTATCATACACCTTCGATGCCAAACTGATCAAACTGATGGCCCTATAGCTATTGCAGTTTATACTTGAACCTCGCCTTAATACGAGGGCACGATAACCGCGCGCCGCCAGTCAAATATGAAGAAACAATTCATGAAGTAGGTAGTCTCTTAATAAGTTCAAAAATTCTAATAGAAAATGACATACATTGTATGTTCTATCAATTTTAACTCGTTAATGTAATAAGAGATGGCGTTAGTAGTAATAAGATTCTAATACAAATTGTACCTTCTATTTTTTTATTTTTATAAAATGGTATTTTTGTGGTAGATAACAAATCTAGACATGAATATATAAACTACCACGTTGAAGCTCAAACCTAAAAATGCGATATTGTTTCAGTAAAATGTACCACAAAAGTGCGTAGAAAGTGGCCTAGTGTAGGGCTCGCTTCGCTCGCCCTGATAATTTATTTCTCGTCCATTTCTCGACACATGAAATGTATTAAGACAATTATTTATTGACAGCTAAACATTGGTATAAAAAACCCTCGGATGAATTATATACAAAAAAACCCAAGATGCACAATCAGTATCTCAAAAACGTCCTCCAAAAATGAGCGCACAAATTTAAATTGTGCGCTCATTTCAAATAGAATCGCGTCAGTCGTGAGTCTGACACTGTTAATTTTATTTCTTTTTGTACACTACTTTGTAAAAACAACTATAAATCTTGCGCTTAAGGTTGGAAATGCAAAAAATATATTTTCGCCATATCTATAACTATTTAAATGAAATTAAGGACACTTTTGATTGTCAGTTTTGTTCGGGACTGTGCATCTTGAGTTTTTTATATCAGTGCAGCTAAATATTTATATATACAACAAAGTCGTCATATTGACAACATTTACTCGTATAACTCAAAAACGACTGGACCATATTTTATGATTTATGTGTTTTTGGATTTGTCTTCGTCCAGAATAGGATAATAAGTATAAAAATATGATATTAATCAATCAAAAAATATTAATAAAAATTTGCCTTGCTGTTATATCATTAAAATATTTTTTTTATAATGTGTGAAAAAGTATTTTCCCACCCATATCCCCAAAAGTAAGAAAAGGTAGGCAGAGGTACCAACCAGTACACCCACGATTAGCCGAAGATACTTAGTCCTACAATGTGATAGGCTAGCTTATCACAAACCGGGCAATTTTTCAATCTCGGGCAATGTTGTTTTTATCAGAAAACTGAAAAATTACATTTTTTATTTGCCCGACCCGGAAATCGAACCCGGGACCACATGTGATCAATACCGACACCCGACGGCTAGACCACACAGGCGACATTTAATCTATATTTCATTTATATTTATTATCCTAATGAAAAATTGAACTTAATAATTTCGTATTATTTTTAAAACCATATATCTGTTATTCATTGATTGTTATCGCCCGGCCACGTGAACCGGCGACGGCGGCGGCGGCGCAAAAATTCGCGCGACGTGGATTTAGAGGCCACGAGCAGAAAGGTTTTTCGCCGCGACCAGATAGTCCGAGAGCGAGATGTCTTTTTCAACTTTATCTCGATATTGCTTGGAGGGGAGTAGTTTTGTACTTCAACACTTACTATTTGGAAGAGAATACGTAGTACATGATTTAAATAAGAATCGGGGTATAGTAAAGACGCTGATTTTCTTATAGTATAGACATAATTTATAGACATAAATTTTTGAAATGAGTATCAAATCCTTTAGTTTATGGTGTTGCTGCTTGATAGTCCATTATCAATAGGGTTTGATCATCTCAATAAGTACATTATTATCATTAAACAGCAATACAATCGATAACATCGATAGTATTCATGATTTAAAAAATAAGCTATCGAAAGTATCTATATAGTATCAATTGTTGAAGATAAAAAAAGTCGTTTATATTCAGCGATTGGTACTATCGATACTATTGACGTTCCAATCGATATTATGGCATTTCTAAATTAAAACTATCGATTTTTGGCAACACTACTATAATTATATTCTTACGAATATTCAACATTGTGGGAAGAAATAAAAATGGTATCTTTAGTCTTTGTTCATATTTATGATGTGGTGACTATACTTCCAAATTGTTGGCCTAGTAACTATTTAAAAATTAATGTTACAATGTTCATATTATATTTCTTGGCAACTACAACTAAATCATTTTGATTCCTAGACTATTTCGCCGAAGATGCCGCCGCCATGCACTGTGCTGATTCATACATTTGTTTCACTCGCTCGCCGCGTCCCCCGCCGCTTGGCAATATTCGTCCGTCGCCCTGCCGGTCGCCGCACCGTGTGGCATGCACAGTACTTTTCCATACATTTGTTCCAGACGCCAGACTAGACACGTGTAACACTGCGCTGCGCCGTGCAATTGCGCTAATTCAATTCATTGAGCGGGTGTGTCAACTCACTTATTCTCGCTCGCAGCATAGTTATACCACAGACTACTTAGAGACTATACGCAGTAATCTCTCATTTATGTGCACAATTAACATAAGTCATGACTCTTGTGTCGCGTCTCACTCGTTGAGTTACCAATGAACCAACGCAATTCATGCGCTGTGCGCTGTTTGTGTTATGAATCTGTAGCGTGGCGCACGGCGCACGTTTCGCTCGCTGCTCACTTCTCTTTACGCGCGGGCTGCATAAGATTTGTTGCGCCATGGCGCAATTTTGAGTTAGCGCAATAAGTCGGCGCAGTACACTGCGCTTGACTTACTAAGTTAACGCAAGGAATTTCGCTGAGTTACCCATGTCTACGCCAGACGCTTCGCCGTTTTTGCCGCACGAAAAATCGCGGGTGCGAATTTCGCATGGCCAGGCCGTTAGGCGGAACGAAGTTTGCCGGATCAGCTAGTATTAGAAATCAGAAGCACTTTATTCAATAAAACTTTTTACAAGTTATCTTGACGCGTCATTTTTTTAACTACTACCACATCGGAAATTCGACCACACGGTATGTTATAATCACCCCTGTTAAATGGTGAACTGATTAATTCAGATCTCGGCCAATCTTGAAAGTTTTTAAAAAGGGTCCGCGGAGAGAGATTTCGTAAAGAAACTGCCTGTCTTTCTCAATTAGGCAATCATTTGGGAGTAATTTTGATTGAAACTTTATTTTAAATATTAACTAAAGAGCTCTTTATTGAGAGAAGAAATAAGGAAATTTTGTTTCCGAATAATTTAATATTAGTTTTATCAACTGTCCTGTTTTTCGAATAGCCTGCAAAGCTAATTACGAATCGATGGGGTCCGGGTTCGATTCCAAACATTTATGAGACGAGTATAGATATTTGTACTTTTATATTATGACCGCCCGACCGCCCCGTAGGTCTAACCGCCACGTTCGTCGAGTGGTTAGCGAAACTGACTACGCAATCAATGGGGCTCGGGTTCAATTCCCGACAGGGGCAGGCATATAGTGATGAGCATAGATGTCTGTATTTATATGTATTTCTATGTATTAATATCGTTGACTAACACCCATATCACAAGCAAATAACTTGCTTGCTCTGGGGTTAGATCAATTCATGTAAAATTATCCAGGATATTTATTTCACTTAACTCGGTTGAATTATTACCGAGCCCAAATACAAAAAAAAACGCAAAATTTTGGAGGCTCTGACGTTTAACATGAATCGTTTAGATTCGATCCCCGACAGGGACAAGCATTTGTGTGATGAGCATAAATGTTTGTATTTCCGGGTTTGGGTGTTTATTTAATATATTCTAGTATTTATATATGTATTACTATGTATTAGTATGGTTGACTAACACCCATAACACAAGCAAATAATTTGCTTACTTCGGAGTTAGATCAGTAAGTGTAATAATTTGTCTCGTGAATATTTATTCATTATTTATTCATTTCTTCATTTATATAATACAGCATTTGCCGCTGTTGACTGTGATAAGTTAGCATAGAGAGTACGGTAGGTGCAGTCTAACGTGACTTACTTACCGGATTGTTGCAACATGTGTCCTACAGATGCCGCAACATATTATATCGAATACGTAATTGTAATTAATGGCCTCGTATGTTCGGGTCTTGATTTTGTCTCGTTTAAATCAAACTTTCCTTTAACTTGACTCGCACACTCAAAGAAAACGGGCGACACTTTATACATATCGTTTTTTTTTATTAACACCTTGAAGTTGAATTAAAATTAATTACATATTCCGTAAGATTATATATCAACTCCTTAACTTATTCGCATTTAATAAATAATTTTTAAACGTGAGAAATAGTAGCTAAAGAAAGTTGGAATTTAGGTAAGGTTAACGTAAACATTCAGTTCTCTCCTTAATTGTCTGTGTTTAAGAGACATTTCACAAAATCACCGAACTGAAATTTAGGTACTTTCTAATCGATGCGAGAGCTGGGCGTCGTCGTCCATATAGTGCACCTAGTGCTGGTAAAACGAAAATATTTAGTAGTGATATTTTTAATATTTTAATTATTACTACGCGGTTTTAATTTTGGCACACGGACATAGCGGATTTTATACTATTCTTTTTTATTTATTTTTTAAATAAAAAATAAATGAATATTATTTAAGTGGCTTATTTTTACATAGCAATAGAATATTATTTTATTTTATGCCAATTTCTATAGAAAAATGTCATTATTTGATAACAAAAAACCCAGTTAATGTTTCGTTAATTTTCGTTGAAATAGGGATATTTGTTTAATTATTTAGATATAGTTATAGATCTTCTAGGAAAAAAGTAATCCATTCAGGCACAATTATTGGATGTTTCTGGTAATTTAGTATTTTTCTAATTAAGTGTCTTGATTCTAGCAGTAGCAATACCTTTTGGAAAATAGTTTCCTTGCGTAATTATCGAAACTTGATTTCGGAGAATAGTTTTTATAAGAAATACAATTGATGATAAAAACTATGTTTCATTGAGGCAATATTTAAAAGATTAAACTATCTAATGGTACCATTTAATGAAATAAAAAACCTTATAATATGAAAAATTAGGAGTTGGAAAATTTTGATTTCTCGTCAAAAGTTGGTCTAAAATGTGAACTGCCTCTTAAGTGTTTATCTTATCATTGGGTGTCTTAAGTACAACTAATCAACTCAGATAATAACTCAGAAATCTAAGTTAAATTTTCTCAAAACACTTTATAGATACTTAAAACAACAAAAAAGAAATTAGCCTTAAACTATTATTTAGAACAAAAAGAGGGAGAATTTTTATTTGATATTAGTAATGTAGAAAATATATAAATTTATTGCTGTTTTAATGTAAATGTAATTGAATTTTGTTACATTTGTAACACTTTATCAAATTGAAATCTCAATATTCTTAAATGATTATCCATAGCGATATATTTTATTCAATTACTTCAAAAAACGTAGAAATTTGTTCTAGTTTATCTAATATTTATCACTCCTAAAGATACACAAAATATCTTTAAACTCAAAATCGTCTTTGTTCTTTTGATAACTTTAACTGGTCTATATATTCGTCGTCTTATAGACTCTAAAAGAGAGTATAACTCTTTATCCTATCTATGCGGTGAACGGGGCTTTCCGTTCACCGTATTCATACTATACTTGTATCATATTATGCTGTATTTTTTATATCATAGGAAGCAAGCAGATGGCCCTCCTGATGAAAGATAAACCTTCACCTATAGACACCAACGATGTTAATGGTGCGATCCATGTTGCGGGATGGTAAAGCTACATGCATAAGTTTACGTGTTACCTTACAGTTCAAACCGGGACATTATAGTGATAAGGACTGACGTTATTGAATCAGTAGAGCATTGGCTTCGACCAAAATAAAGCTTTGGTCGAACGAGCATTGGTACCATATCCAAGCGGGACGTTGCTGAAATTTACCACCTAGTTAAACTTTAGCCAACCATCCGCCAACATCAAAGGGAGACAACACGAGAAGCTACGGTGTCTACAGATATATTTTTATCCTTTTTTATCTATACTAATATTATACAGTGGAAAAATTTGATATTTTATTTTTTTGTTTGTGAAGATTTCTCTCAAAACCTACATGATGGATTTTAAAAATTCTGTCATTTTTAGAAAGCAACATTATCCAGCAGTAACATTAACTACTTTTTAAGCTGACTAAGTACAGGGAAGTAATGATTTTTTGTCAGGCAAACAAAATTGCGAGTAACTAATAGCCGATATAGATGTAAATATCAGTATATAAATGGACTTGATTTTATGGATATAGTACACCCTCGTGTTGATCCGGACTCCTTTAAAGAATAAACCAACTGTCGTTCTGACAGGCAGGTCGTAAAGGGGTGTGCGATTGGCTATACGATACGTGTCACTACCACTACCATTGTGATACTAGGTGGTAGAGTTCGTTAACATTTTGCCCGGTTATTTGGTACCACCGCCTTTGGTATTTCTGCCGCCGCAACAGCGTCAATACTAGTCGTTGTCGTGTTCCGATTTGGACGGTAAGGTAGCCGGTAGACTTATGCATGGGGCATTGCTATCCCATTGTTTGCTATATATATATATATATATATATATATATATATATATATATATATATATATATATATATATATATATATATATATATATATATATACAGATGAAAATATACCAGCGTGCTTACATCTGTATAATTACGTACTTACGTAAGCTTCTTTATACCCTAATGCGGGTCTCTTTGTATGCTGTTTATATAATATATCATACCAGATAAATGTATCTCAAAATTAGCTGTTGCTTATTAAAATTTGTGAACTCACGCCAGATGTTTTGCAATTCTACTTCGTATAAGCATGGGAAATTAGATAGGAAAATTACGTAATACGAGTTGTTTAATTATATTATTTAAATAAGATCATTAAGTCACCCGCGTACAATGTACATTGCCTTCTGTAGGCGGCTCTGTTTTAAACACAAATATAGG
Source organism: Apodemia mormo (assembly GCA_036924255.1). Classification (NCBI taxonomy): domain Eukaryota; kingdom Metazoa; phylum Arthropoda; class Insecta; order Lepidoptera; family Riodinidae; genus Apodemia; species Apodemia mormo. Next base: position 9,942,660 of record JAUPFN010000018.1, on the reverse strand, counting down.
TACTCGTATATGAATAAGATGTTAGAACAATGCTGTTTAAATATAATTTAGTAAATCCGAATAAAACTTATTTAAATAGTAATTAGTAATGAAATTAATTTTTATTCAGCATTTCGCCGTGTTGGTCCGGACTTCACTTTTTTTTATATATCATTATAAAACAAACAAGCGGATGGGTCTCCTGATGGAAAGAGTCAACCATCGCCTATAGACATCAAAGACGTTAATGGTGCTTTGCTATCTTGTGGTGAGGTCTAATGCCACATGCATAAGTTTACCGGCTACCTTACCCTCCAACCCGGAACACGACAGTGACTAGCACTGACGCTATTGCGGCAGAAATAGGTAAGGCGGTGGTACCAGACCCGGTCGAGCCGATGCAGAACTCTACCACCTAGTAGAATGAAGACCTATCACCACTGAAGACCAACTGCCGTTCTGCCAGTCAGGTCGTAAAAGGAGTCCGATTGGATATACAAGGTGGTAGAGATATGCAAAATCTAGAAATACGAGTAAGTAAAGCGATGGTACCAAATACCAGGTGTATTCGGTGCCATCCCTTACCACAGTTAATGCTTGTCATTGCCGTGTTCCGGTTTGAAGGGTAAGGTAGCTTTATGCATATGGCGTTGCCATCCCGTTACATGATAGCAAAGCACCATTAACATCTTTAGTGTCCATATGCGATGGTTCCTGTTTTCATCGGGAGAATATCTCCTTGCTTGCGCTCTTATTTATATATTTTTTTTTTATTTATATGTTAAATTTTACCTGAGTAGACATATAGGAACATTTTTCAAAGATACCTGTGTATAAAAATAGCAATAGGTATCTCAAACAGGTAGAAAAACGTGGAGGGGAAAGCGAAGCGACAGCTGCTATGTACAATGGAATTTCTCGGCCAGTTTAATTATAAATGAAACATACTCTATTGTGTACATTTAAAAAAATAAGGTAATTAATTACGACTAATGAAAAGAAAAAAAACTATTAGTACAAAATCTGTTTATTTAAATATATTACATTGTTGTCTATATCAAATATTTTCTCTTATTATTATTAATAATAAGAGTTTACTCCTCTACAATTTTTATAATTTCATCTAAATTTGTTTCGGAAGGTGAACCCAGGTGTAGGTATACGTAGGTCACATTATAAGTTTTGCGTAACTTAAAAAAACAACATGTTATAACCAAAATATTATATTTATTGCTTTTCAAAATAATCTCTTTTACATTTTAAATATTTTTTCATTCGATCGAACCATTTTTTAAAACAGGAGGACCACAGATCTGAAGGCATGTTTTCTACGTGCTGATTAAACGCAAACACTGCCTCTTCGGAGTTGGTAAAAGTAAAACCTCTCATCAAATCTTTGATTTTGGGGAAAATACAGAAATCACAGGGTCAGGGCTATGCGCAGGATGAGTGACGTGATGTACTTTTTCGGAAGCTAAAAATGTCTTTTTTTTGTTGGCCTTGTGTGAAGAAGCGTTATCATGGTGTAGGAGAAAGCGGCTTTTGGGTCGTCTTTCGCGAACCTTTTCTAACACCCTGGGTAAACAAATTGTAGTATACCACTCGGCATTAACACTCTTTTAATCTTCAAGTGGAATTGTACAGATCGGAGAAAAAAAACGCGATCATTTTTTTACCAACGTTTCTCGCCTATCTCACTTTTGTTGGCCTGTTTTCATTTTCAAACACCCAACCACAAGATTGCTGTTTTATTTCGGGTTCAAGACAATAAATCCACGTTTCGTCTCTTGTGACAATGTTATAAACAGCATTAGAATATCCGTGGTCGTACTTTAGTAGCATCTGTGAGCACCATTCCACGTGAGCCTGCTTTTGCTCCGCTGTCAGTTCATGAGGGATCCAGCGACAACAAAGTTTCCGAACTTTCAATTCTTCGTGTAAAATTTTCTGAATTTAGCTCATACCAATCCCCAATAGTCCTCGAATTGTCTCATAGGTAATCCGGGGGTTTTCTTCAATCAACCGCTTAACAGTAGCCACATTATTTTCGTTGACGGTAGTTGAAGGCCGCCCTTCACGAAATTCGTCATGTAAAGAAACTCAACTTCTCTTAAATTCAGCAAACCATCGCCTCACGGTACTCAAACAAGGTGCTTCTCTTCCAAAAGCATTTTGAAGACGAGCAGTACAGTCTTGCGAAGAAAGAGAACTTTTAAAATCATAAAAAATCATCGTTCTAAAATCTTTTCGACTTAATTCTATTTTCGTTGCGTACGTAGAACTTTGATGTGTGATAAAAAACAATTGACAAATCATTCCATACTAATATTATAAATGCGAAAGTCTGTCTGTCTGTTACGCTTTCGCGGCTAAACCGCTGGACCGATTTGGCATGGGTATAGCTGATGATCTGGGGTCAAACATAGGCTAATTTTTTTTTTCAAAAATCAGTCAGAAGCACAATATTCACAGAACACGTGTTACTTGCAACTAAAGTAGCCGAGAAATTCCATTGTACACAGCAGCTGTCGCTTCGCTCTTCCCTCTACGTTTTTCTACTTGTTCAAAATCCCTACTGCTATTTTTATACACAGGTATCTTTGAAAAATGTTCTTGTATGTCTACTCAGGTAAGATTTAACATATAAATAAAAAAAATACTGCTTAAAGTGAAAATATATGGTCAAAGATTAATTTTTCATAATAATTTGTTTAAACAATGAAACAATGCAGTGCACAAAAAAATTTTGGGTAAACATTGCAATTTATAGTTTAAAAAACAATATCCCACATCGATCATATTAATTCATTCACTATAACTCTAATCCGAGGTGAAAACCTCCAGGCGCTCCACTATAAAGTTAATGTTTCATGTATATCAGAGTGGCATTTTAATGATAATCTATTTTATTTCTATATTAATATTATAAATGCGAAAGTCTGTCTGTCTGTCTGTTACGCTTTCACGACTAAACCGCTGGACCGATTTTAATGAAATTTGGCAAAAAAGTAGTTGAAGAGTCGAGGTCAAACATAAGCTAATTTTTTTAAAAAAAATCAACCCTTAAAAGGTTGAAATAAGGGATGAAATTTGTATGAAAAGCTATCTTGACGACATCTTAATCTACTTGCAGGCGAAGCTGCGCGGGTCAGCTAGTAATATTATAAATGCGAAAGTTTGGATGTTGGATGGATGGATGTTTGTTACTCAATCACGTAAAAACTACTACGGATTTGAATGATTTTTGTCAAGCCCGTAGATTATGAGCTGGAATAGCACATAGGCTACTTTTTATCCCGGAAAAAAATAGGCAATCCCACGGGATTCACCAAAAACGTTTATAATGCAGCGGGTGCACGCTGCGGCTAGTCATTAAATAAATACCTTACGAGTTACCGCAAAATAAAAACTATAGTGAGAGAAAATAATTTCAAGCGGTCTGACACCGACTTATACTACATTTAAATCTAGTCCACATCCTCGATGCAACTAGCTAAAGCGATAATACAACAGAAATAAATGTAGACACACGGGGTTACTTTTAGACGTTTTTTTTATATCATAAGATAGCAAACAAGCAGACTGTCCTGATGGAAAGAGTCAACAATTGACTATAGACACCAAAGATGTTAACGGTGCGTTGCTATCTTGTGGCGAGGTCAAATGCCATATGCATAAGTTTGCCGGCTACCTTAACCTCCAAACCGGAACACGACAGTGACTAGCACTGACGCTATTGCGACAGGAATAAGTAAGGCAGTGGTACCAGACCCGGGCGAGACAATGCATATATCTACCACCTAGTAGCCACGATAGTAGTGACTACTATAGCAAATCAGTCGCCTTTTACGACCTGCCTGGCAAAACGGCAGTTAGCTTATTCTTCAAAGGAGCCCAGGACCAACACGGGGAAAAGGTCCGGCCAAATTTTAAAATTAGGAACTAAATATTGCGCGGAAAGTGCGTTTTAATTAGTATTGTAAAATTATTGCACGATGATATAAAAATATTCGTTTAAAATTATTAATTTGGTTGAAGGCACTATAATATTTTTGTTCGAATTTTGCGTTCCACGCAAATATATATCCACGCACGCACGTTCGAAATTATATCCACACGTTTTGTTTTTTAGGTCAGATTAAAATGAAATTTTGAATTTTTTTTATTACGTACATCGAACATAATCGATTTGACCGCCCTGTTGGTCGAGTGGTTAGCGACCCTGACTACGCAATCGATGGGGCTCAGGTTCGATCCCCAATAGGGACAAGCATTTATGTGATGAGCATATATGTTTGTATTTCCGGGTTTGGGTGTTTATTAAATATATTCTGGTTTTTATATATGTATTTCTATATATTAGTATCGTTGACTAACACGCATAACACAAGCAAATAATTTGCCTACTTTGGGGTTAAATCAGTAAGTGTAATTTGTCCCGTGAATATTTATTTATCTTATATATAAAATTCTCTTGTCACAATGTTCGTTCCCGTACTCCTCCCAAACGGCTTGACGTTTCTCATGAAATTTTGTGAGCATATTGAGTAGGTCTGAGAATCGGCCAACATCTATATTTCATACCCCTAAGTGCTAAGGGTTGTCCGACCTTAAAATATTTTTTATTTTATGGACAATTTTTTTATTTTTATTCTTTTATGATTTTAACATTGAAAAATACATACAATTATAAATTTTTACCCTTCTATCACCACCTTATTTTTTAATTAAATAATTTATATTGCATAACAATGTTTGCCGGATCAGCTAGTTTATTTATAATATTATCGATTCTGAACAGCATCAGAAAATTTGCCGGGACCTTTAAAAGTAACCCTCTATATTATGCTCTATTTTCTGTATGAAGCCAGGGCGGGTCGCTAGTATACCAATATTTCGACATCAGCTAAACACTCGAATATCTTGAATGCCCGCTTACATCATCAAATATTAATTACTCTACTTGGTCAATTTAATACAACGGACGTCAATGTGTCAATAACTTGAATGATATTTGCTCTGCGCTTTAATTAATATCTCATCAATCGGCTTACTTATCTTGTTTAAATACAATTGAGTGTAAATTATAAATATACTAGATGAAAACCCGGCTTCGCTCGGAAGTGTCATAATACGCAATCTTATATACTAACTCAAATAGTAGATATTAAAAAGTAGCAACACTGTAGTGACATCTTTCAACTATTATGTTGGTTTATTAAAGACAACAACATTGTTGCTATTTTTTATTTCTACTCTTTTATGAACGAAGAGAAAATAAGTTTCACGATAATCTGGCTCCGTTCTAGGATACTTTAATAAATGCTCAAGCTATCTACACCACATATTTGTAACCTTTAAGGAAACATGGCCGATTTGTCTGTCAGCACCGTTAAATTTTTTGATCACTATTTTAACAAAATACTCGATAATCCGAATTTTGCAGATATATGTTGTCGACTCAATTTTTTTTTTACGCTTTATAATTTACGTAAGGCTTCGAGTCTACCGTAATTCTTAACGGAATTATTAATATAGATTATGGTGTATTCACCTATGTAGTGGAAACATTGTATGGGTAGGCTTAATTACGTTACAATTATTAAAAGAAAAGCTTAGTTAGAATGTAAATACGCATTATGTTTAGTAGTTACATCTTTTCACTAACGATATCTTTATATTAATGCAGGATGCAAAAACTTTGTACCCCTTTTTACAACAATTACGCAAACGGGGAAATTAAGTTAAAGTTTACATTACAGGAGAGTACCAAAATCTAACATTTTTATGCATATTATATTTATTAAAAATGCATTAAATTAATAAAAACAAACATTACATTATCATCATTCATTTAACATAGGTACATCATATATACATACTAAAGTCTATATTTTTTTTAAAATGAGTTTCCGAACATGCACAGTCCTCCTACCCACTACATTATTAAGTTTTTGATGAATCCTGCAGACTCAACTCCTTTTTTGGGATAAAAAGAAGCTTATATGCTATTCTAGATTAACATCTACCTGAACGCCAAATTACATTTAAATCTGTTCAGTAGTTTTAGCGTGATTGACTAACAAACGTCTATCTATCCATCCATAAATCTAAACATCCAAACGAACAATCCGAATGGATTCGTGATTTTTCTTATCTACTCATGTGCCGCGGCGGCAAACTGAGGCCTTCCATTACATTTTAGGCGGCTTGATTGGTTTTATGTTAATTTAATTTACTTATTGTTTATAACAATAATGTATTTTTTATTACATGTAAGTTGTAATTTATAGGCACTGAGTTTTTGTTGTTCTATAACTCAATTTTCTAAACATATAATAAAATCGTAGGAAAGCCAAAACTGTACATTGAATATTTTTTTTAAAGAATATTTGGGACGTGATCAACAATCGATATCTAAGCCAAAAATATAGTGTTTAGAATTTTTGTCTGTTTGTCTGTTTATCTGTTTGTCTGTTTGTCTGTTTGTCTGTTTGTCTGTTTGTCTGTTTGTCTGTTTGTCTGTTTGTCTGTTTGTCTGTTTGTATGTTTGTCTGTTTGTCTGATTGTCTGTTTGTCTGTTTGTCTGTTTGTCTGTTTGTCTGTTTGTCTGTTTGTCTGTTTGTCTGTTTGTCTGTTTGTCTGTTTGTCTGTTTGTCTGTTTGTCTGTTTGTCTGTTTGTCTGTTTGTCTGTTTGTCTGTTTGTCTGTTTGTCTGTTTGTCTGTTTGTCTGTTTGTCTGTTTGTCTGTTTGTCTGTTTGTCTGTTTGTCTGTTTGTCTGTTTGTCTGTTTGTCTGTTTGTCTGTTTGTCTGTTTGTCTGTTTGTCTGTTTGTCTGTTTGTCTGTTTGTCTGTTTGTCTGTTTGTCTGTTTGTCTGTTTGTCTGTTTGTCTGTTTGTCTGTTTGTCTGTTTGTCTGTTTGTCTGTTTGTCTGTTTGTCTGTTTGTCTGTTTGTCTGTTTGTCTGTTTGTCTGTTTGTCTGTATGTATGTCCAGGGTAAACTCAAAAAGTACTGCATGGATTTACTTCAAATTTTACATGAATATTACTTACAGGTCGGGTCAACATATAGGCTACATATTATCACGCTATCACCTACGGGGGAGGTGCTGTGCAGAGTAAACGAAGTCCGCGCGGACGAAGTCGCTGGCAACAGCTAGTTAGATAATAAAATTGTAAGATTAGAAGAGCGGAATCCACAAGAACCGGCATATTGTCTAAAAGTCGACACCAGCCTACCTTTGTAATTAAAATTTATGGTTAATGCAAATAAATAAATTTATTATTAATATTATTATTGTATTATCCATAAATTACGTCACACGAATTTCATAATTTTTTAACCCATCCCCGTCCTCGTCGCAGCTGGTCACATTTGTTGAGGGTTTCATCTAGTGTAATGTCACTAATGTCACATATTTTACAATTTTATATTAGAACTAGCTGTTGCCCGCGACTTAGTTTCACGGACTTCGTTTACTCCCCACAGCTCCTCCCACGTAGGTGCTAGCGTGATAATATGTAGCCTATATGTTGACCCGACCTATTAGTAATATTCTAGCAAAATTTGAAGTAAATCCATGCAGTACATCTTGCGATTACCCCGGACATGACTTTCCTACGATTTTATTATATGTATATAGATAATGATCTCATTCGTTTATTTTTATCTTTTCATGTAGCTTTTTAAATTTACTTTTGTAATATTTAGATATAAAATTATATTTTGAAAAATTATGATGTCACAAAATTTTGAATCCCTCCCCACCCTTTGTCACCCAATGTCACACTTCGTTGACCCCTCCCTCTTCCTTAACGTATGACGTTACGTGGATAGTAACTTTGATATTTATACGCGGTTGTCTATACTTTTTTTCTTACATATTCATAACAGAATCGAATACAAATCACCTTCCTTCAGTATACACAGTCTCTTACTTAATAACTGTGCATGTTGTTCAATATTATAAAAAGGTAAAGTTTGTAAGATTGTAAAAAGATGAAATTAATTAAGATGTTTTATTGATTCAGGCTTTACTTTGCGGAAATCCATTATTAAAAAGGTAAAATTAATTAAATTTGCTATTATCCGCGAATTATTTTTAGAAGATCCAGAGAGAGAGAGAAAACACCTTCCTTCAGTATGCACAGTCTCTTACTTAATAACTGTGCATGTTGTCCAATATTATAAAAAGGTAAAGTTTGTAAGATTGTAAAAAGATGAAATTTTACCTTTTTATAATATTGGACAACATGCACAGTTATTATGTAAGAGACTGTACATACTGAAGGGAAGTGTTTTGTATTCGATTCTGTTACCGAATATGTAAGAAAAAAAGTACAGAACCGAATTACCTTATGAAAAAAGGTAATGATGAAAAAAATATTACTAGACATATGGATATATATATATATATATATATATATATATATATATATATATATATATATATATATATATATATATATATATATATATATATCTGCTAAACAAGAGAAGCCTAATACAATTCACTAACATTGTTATGTTGTGTTGTGCTAGGGTTTGGTAGCACTGCCTTGCCAATTCCAGACATAATAAAATTAATACTTGTCACTATCGTATTCCGGTTTAAAGGATAATATATTTGCTATCTATGAGCTATGGCTATCTCTTTCCCTCTGCTTACTTGCTGTCATTTGATATTGAAATTCCATATTTTACATCGTCAGGGTTAGTAGTAACAGTTTGACAGCATTTCTAAAAGCTTATTTATGCGCTGATTAATCTTGTACGCTACTGCGTACACCTTATCTATACTGTGTTATAATAAATAAGGAAATTTCCAAACACTTCTCAACACGTCATTCGTAGTTTGATTTATTGATGTGAATAACGGACTTGTTCCTGTTTTCCTTTTCATCACTATAAGTTTTGTCAGCACAATATTAATGGTATGGCGTATAATATAAATAATGATTTAGCGATGATACGAAACTTTCAATAAGGAAAAATAATCTCACCAAAAATATAGAAGTGGAACATGAGCTAAGGCCTGTACCAACGGGGCAAATCGAAGAACAATACAAACCGAAGAGCAATGCTACAATAACCTGTTTGGTATCAATGTGATAGGTGATCTTTTTTATATCATAAGATAGCAAACAAGCAGATGGGTGTCCTGATGGAAAGAGTCAACCATCGCCTATAGACACGAAAGATGTTAATGGTGCGTTGCTATCTTGTGGCGAGGTCTAATGCCACATGCACAAGTTTACCGGATACCTTACCCTCCAAAACAGAACACGACAGCGACTAGCACTGACGCTATTGCAGCAGGAATAGGTAAGGCGGTGGTACCAGACCCGGTCGAGCAGATGCAGAAGTCTACCACCTAGTGACATTGTGAAATAATTATGTATTTTGGGTGTAAATTTAAGCAAAACTGACATCCTAAGATATTACCTTGAAAGGTGTATCCAGTTTAATCCATGGTAAGGACCGTTATAAAGAAATATTGCACATGTATAATATGTATACTGCTAATATTTTCTTTGCAGCTAAAGTCTGTTGTCAAAGTTAAGAGATTTTATTGTTCAGTCTATGGTCGGATTTCGGCCATAGGCGGTCGCTAGTGTCGATAAATACGTAAACTAAAAACGAATAGCTGATTCTTTTTTGGAAAATTTATGAAATGAATTGAAATGAAATATATGTTATTTGCAAGAATATGGGTGCTACAAGTTATTAAAATTACCATATACCATACCATACCAGCATATAGATACCAGCATATTCTACCGTGACATAGTATGCAAATATCTAAAAATTATAATTTATTACATATCACATATGAATTAACCATATCATTAAACTTAAAATTTAAATGTCAAAATTCAACTATAATTATTAATAAAACTGTTAGATGTTGCATAAAGGTCATCAACGAAAGTGTCACTGTTTACTGAAACTGAAAGTTTACGAACTGAGCATTACCAAATGACAAGGAAGTTGCGTCTTTCTTATATCGTATATATATCGTAGAATTTAGTAACCAATTAGTTTTCCCTACTAAAATTAATATTGAAATGAAAAGACACTATAATATTTATACAAAGAGCCTTTGAGCTTAATGTTAATTAGCGAATGTTTGCAAACCACAGTGCTGTATAATTTCTGGATCTGAAATTCTACAAATTATTAGAGTAATGTAATTTCAATTTCATCGTTAGTATGTCATAGTGGAAGTTAATCGTGAGTTAGCTTTAATTACTATTGAAATATGAGTTAACTGAAATTGCTATTATCAGTATAAGTCCTGCCATTTATTTTGCTGCAAATCTATTTTCCTAATAAGCGACTAATTATTTTTAATGTAATACTTTTTTGAACACATAAAAGTAATGTTACATTTGATTTGTGGAAATTTTACAAAAGGCGAGCTGATGTGTAAAAAATTTCTTTCAGCAAACCCAAAATGTTGATAATGAGTAAAGGAAATGTAAAGTACACAGTGTACAGTTTTAATTTAAAAACATATTAAAATATGTTTTTAAATTTATAAAAAAATACTATTCACCCTAAGCGTGTGTATTAATTACACTCGCGTTCAGTGAGGTAGTGTTCGTTTCTCCTGAAGATGCTTCGGTTTCGAAGTGAAACGTGCGTTGACTGAATAAAATTGTATGCTTTTGTGCTTGGTGCCAGCGTAGGATGTGTAAAAAGTGTGGTGGATCTTCTTTTTGTCCGGACTTTCGATGCCAACGCGGAAGACACATAGAACAGTTCGCGGATAATAGCAAATTTTATTAATTTTACCTTTTTAATAATAGATTTCCACAAAGTAACGCCTGATTTAACAAAATATTTAACTATATAACCTGTTTTTAAATAAAACATATTTAAGATGTTTTTAAATTTATAATCTGTAAAAGCGTATAATATAAGTAATTTTAGCTAACTCATATTTTAATAGTAATTTAATTAGCTCTTGTTTAACTTCCAAATAATTGAAATTGAAACTTTTTTACTCCAATAATTTGTTGAATTTCAGATCCAAAAATTACACAGCATTGTGGTTTGCAAATATTCGCTAATTAACATCAAGCTCAAAGGCTCTTTGTATAAATATTAAAGGGTATTATTTTCATTTCAATATTAATTTTAATATAAAACTGATTAACTGATTAATAAATTCTATATGAGAAAGACGTAATTCCTTGTCATTTTAAAGGCTCATTAAAAAAATCGATTAAAATCAATATTACATGATAAAAAATCAAAACTTCAAAAGAACAAAAACTTCTTTTGTTCTTGACCATCTTAATATCACAATCAGTGTTCTTAATCACATGCATTACAAAATCAGTCGTGTGCTACAATAGCATTTAAAAACAAATACTTATAGGTTTAAATAAATAAATAAATAATTACCATTATTTATTTCTCTTCTTGGTTAGTTCGTCACCATGTTTTTTTTATTATGAAACACAATAAATAATGGCATTTCTACTGTAAAATCACGCTTGAGTTGTACTTTAAACATTCAAAAATATAAAATACTTTAAGGGGGCACTGAATTTTATAGCGAATTGGTATTTGTCATTTCATGCGCTCTGTATATGTGTGTGTGAGAGGCACGCCAACCTGTCCTCTAAACCAAGGTTATAAAGGCCGGATTTAATATATATTTTTTTAATTTGGATAATCACGAGCAAAGTTGAGTCCTTGGTCAAGTAAATTATTTACTTTGCTTTTATATAACATTGGCACAGAAGCATCAGTGGCAGTTCTTGCTGAAGTTCACTTACAGCCTTCTTTATTTCAGTCTCAGCACTGGATGTGTGATCCGTATTTTTTATATCTTCTTTGCTGTCCATCGTCAAGTACTCACGACGAAGTCGCCGCCAAGTACGCACTGCCATAACACATTTTCACTGGTTTTGTAACTTTTGAACTTTCTGTACTATTTATTTTTATATAACTGGCTTCCCTTTTTTGCTGGAAATATAGTGAATACGTGGGTTATGTTTGCTGCTAACGGCTACAGATTCCATTATCACGTAAATACGATGCTCCTGTGACGTGATAGACTCAGCGCCGTAACCCAACTTTCACTAATATTGCAAGTTTATGTAAACAAATGTTATGTTGATTTTAATCGTTTTGTTTAATTTTCATTTCCTAAGTAGGTCCCAAAACTAGTACCTACTGATCGGTAGGTGCCATTTGGGGAATAAAATTTAGCATAATAAAAAATCACTAATGGCACCTGTGAAAAATATCGAGAAGTGCCGTATGTGGAATAACTCAGGTGCCATTTTCTCAGGTGCCATTTAAACGGGTGCCCAATATGGCATACTTAACCGATTTGGATATAAATAAAAAAATATTTTTGTAAAACAAAAAACGTGTTTATATCAAGAGAATCAGTATACATGTGAGTATATTATCATGTATGTCACATGAATGTAGTGTCTGTAATTTATATTTTTATTAATTTAATATAATGCATATTATTTAAAAACTATTAGGTTTCAACAGTCATCTGCAATGCAAACTTTAACTATGACAAATTTCATACTCAGTAGAGACTCTGTTAAACGCGTAAAAATGATAACAATTAACAATCTAAAAATAATGCCAGGTGCAGTAGGTACTGAGATTAGTTTTTGATTTTTAGTATTTTTTCGTCCCGGGAATCGAACTCGGACCTCGTTAACTAAGCCGAATATACTAACCCATGTGGCAGAAATAACGTAATATCGTAAGATAAAATTTGATAGCCATTGCAAATGAAATATCTCTTATTATATTACAGAAAAATCCTCGTCATGTCCTGTAGACCGTGATATGAAAACCAATCGCTATTTTATTAAAGTAACCTATGTCAAGGCTATCCGAAGGATCAACTTTATTTCGGAAACCTTTTTCTCTGACGATTATTTGACGACTTTGAAGATTTTAACAAAAATTTGAACTTTTAACATTGTTAAAAGTATCACGTATTTTCACGCCCGTATTTCTGAAGACGTAGGCGTAGATGTATTGTTGTACCTCAATAATTGCACCTACGAGTAGCCAAAGATATTTAGTCCCACAATGTGATAGGTGGCAAGCCTATGGCCAAGCGAGCTTTTATCCAATTCCGGGCAACATCAGAAAACTGAAAAAACACATTTTGAATTGCCCATCCCGGGAATGGAACCCGGAACATGTGATCTTCACCAACACTGGACCACTAGACCACAGAGACGATCTAAAAAAAGTGTCAAAATATTAAAAAATTACATAGGGGACACCCGGGTTTGAACCGGGGACCTCTCGATCTGCAGTCGAATGCTCTACCACTGAGCTATATCCCCGTGTAGTTAGTTAATGAATAAGTTGATTACGTTAAACAAGAAACAAGAATATGACGTAACATAATGCAATACGTCGCCTACGTAAAGTTAAATACATTTCTAGCCGCATAATACTATTTCCAACGAGATTAGTTTCCATAAATAGAAGTGCCTTTAGGTTTATAAATATTCATAAGAATTGAATGTTTATTAACAGAGTTCGCAAGTCCCATACATCCTCTCCTCTCCTCTCTCCATAAATCGCCTTTGTGGTCTAGTGGTCCAGCGTTGGCGTTGACTACATGAGGTCTCGGGTTCGATTCCCGGTTTGGGAACTTAAAAAAAGTGTTTTTTTAGATTTCTGGTAAACACACAGTTGCCCGGGATTGGAAAGTGCCCAGTTGGCGATAGGCTTGCCACCTATCACATTTGTGGGACCAAGTATCTTCGGTTAATCGTGGGTGCACTGGTTGTAGCTCTGCCTACTACTTCGGGGATACGGGCATGAAGATACATCCAAATATCTATATTAATATTATAAATTCGAAAGCATGGATGTTTGGATGAATGTTTGTTACTCAATCACGCCAAAACTACTGAACTGATTTGTATGAAATTTGGCACACGGATAGATGATAACCTGGAATAGCCTACTTTTTATCCCGTAATAATGAAGTGTTCCCGTGGGATTTACCAAAGCTTTTATAATGCAGCTGGCTGCACGAGTAATATTACGTAGAGAAAACATTAACGCCCGTATTCATAAACAACCCTTACCTAAGTAACGTAGTAACACTATGCGAAGAACGCTAATTTGCTATGCAATGCACACGACAAGCCATCTGTTTCATAAACAACACTCAAGTATTACTTGCCTGTGAGATATCATAGTGTCGAATACTCAGCTGTGATTGGTTGGCTTTAATGCAGCGTATTTCACACTGTATGTTTGACAAATGTCAATTGTCAATAGATCAAGTTATCAAAATATTCTAACCACAATTCTGTCCTACATTTCTTTTGCATGTTGTTGTTTTCAATTAGTTTTTTTAATTAATTAATATGTAGTGCTATTATCAATATGGCTACGTCTTGGAATATAAATATAACCGGTGTAAATATTTTTAAGTTAAAAAAGATTTTGGAATAACTTATGAGTTATGTTGTTTTAATAATTAATATAGTAGATTAAACAAACAAAGAATAATTATTATTCTTTGTTTGTTTAATCTACTATAAATTTATATAATTTACGAATTCTCCTTCACTTCTGTAATCCACAACAAACACAAACTTAAACTTCAATTATATTAACGTTAACCCTCACGTCGCTCTGGACAATACATTGGTACTAAAGGAGATAACATCTGGACGCCAGATTCCAAAACTGGACACTATGCGTTCTGTAAAATACCTCGGCGGTCAACTTTACTGTGCGTAGATTTGAAAGGACGCATAGTGGCAACCGGCACTTAAGTATTGTTTATGAAACGCTTTACACGACCCTATGCGCTCGCTAACACTATGCAATCTCATAGTATCGTTTGTGAATACGGGTGTAAGAGGCTGACAAGACCTAATTTGTTGAAATTGATATTTTTAAGCAGTTTTTTTAAGAAAAACTATTTGTTATAGCAATGGTTATAGCACATCACAAAAAATATATTATTTTAATATTCATCATATATCAAAGACCGTGGCCGGACTTGATACATATTTGAACAAAATTGGTTCGATAGAAAATAATTGCGAAGATTGGTGTTAAAATCATCATTAGCGGTTTTTTATTTCTTTGACATATGGGTTTGCAATTAAAAACATGCAGTCATCATATTCATACCTAAACTGCTAGCGAATCATATTTGACAAATAATCTACACTTTTGATCTCAATATTTATTCGTTACTAGCTGACCCGGCAAACGTTGTTCTGCCTTTTTAAATACTCCTTTTCTTCTATATTTTCTCACCTTTTAAACCTTCCCTGGACTACAACAATTACTTCAAAATTAAAATTAGCCAAATCAGTTCAGCTGTTCTCGAGTTTTAGCGAGACTAACGAACAGCAATTGATTTTTATATATATAGACTAGCTGACCCGGTAAACGTTATTCTGCCAACTTTGTGTCTACTTTTCCATTTCTTTTTCTAAATTTTTTCACCTTTTAAACCTAACCTAAACCTCCATAAATACTTTAAAACCAAAATTAGCCAAGTCGGTCGAGCCGTTCTCGAGTTTTAGCGATTCTAACAAACAGCAATTGATTTATATATATATATATATATATATATATATATATATATATATATATATATATATATATATATATATATATATACATACACTGATACACTGATAGTATTGTCTCGTTTACTCCGATAGAAATAGACAGAGTGCGCGTTTTTGGAGTTGGCACCGCCTTAATTTAATTTTTTTATGATTGCAAAGAAAAAGTTCATAAACTACTGGACTAATCTTAAAAACAATACTATTAGAAAGCTACACTACCCAGCAGTGACACAGATTACGTTTTTACCCGACTAATCAACACATGAACGAAGTCTGGGACCAACACGGGGACCCGTGTTCGTCCCAGGCTCCTTTGAAGAATAGGCCAACTGCCGTTCTGCCAGGCAGGTCGTAAAAACCGACCAATTGGCTATATGAGTCACTACCATCGTGGCTACTAGGTGGTAGAGTTCTGCATTGTCTCGCCTGAGTCTGGTACTACCGCCTTACCTATTCCTGCCGCAATAGCGTCAGTGCTTATCACTGTCGTGTTTCGGTTTTGAGGGTAAGGTAGCCAGAAAGCTTGTGCATGTGGCATTAGACCTTGCCACAAGATTGCAACCCACCATTAACACCTTTCGTGTCTATAGGCGATGGTTGACTCTTTCCATCAGGAGACCCATCTGCTTGTTTGCTATCTTATGATTTTTTTTATTACGGCACTGCCGTCATCATTAAAGAGTATAAAGAGAGTGAATGAAATAATTACCAATATCTTAACAAAGTGTCGAATCGATAAAATGACAGCAAGATTTTCGATCGGTAGAGAAAATGACTACGTCGAGTAAAAGTGATATTTTCTCTTCCTTTGTAGTATCATGTCGAATCAAGTGTCAAATGTGTTACCGAATAGAGAAATTGACATAAATGTCGAGAAAACTGGTCGATAAAATTTTATCGCGCTGCTTATCATAAACCTGCAGATAAGGAAATATGTATTTTCTTATTTAAAAAAAATGTTGATTTAGACACTTAGAAACCACAATTTAAAAAAAATGTATTAAAAAAACTTTTATGCTAGTTAGATAATCTAGCCAAATCTCAGATTTTCATTAAATTTATATCATCTAAGGGTTGAGAGGATTTTGTCGAGTTTCTTTTAAATAATAGGATTACATCGTTTCATTACAAAGTTTCTGTGGCCACCTTCCGATTTATATGTTTTTGTATAATTTAATTCAAGCGAATACTGGTAAGTTAGTGAATTTATTTGACAAGTAAGATTTTATTAAAGACTAGCACCTGCCCGCGGTTTCACCCGCGTAGCTTTTGTTCCCGTAGGAGTATCGGAAAGATTTATATACTAAAACCTTCCTCAAGAATCAATCTATCTGTTAAAAAAACCGCATCAAAATCCGTTGCGTAGTTTTAAAGATTTAAGCATACATAGGGATATAGGGACATAGAGACAGACAGAGAAAGCGACTTTGTTTTATACTATGTAGTGATACCACAAATATTCGGTTACTATTCGGTATTTACATGATTGTATGGAGCTACCGAATAATGCCTTTGACGATCGGATAGAGGTTTTGTTACGCTCTGTATATAGTATATACTACATACATATACTGAAACTGTGCTATTAATTCCCATTTCATTCCATAGCTGTTCACATCGACTACATATTATATATTTTGATTTCTATTGAATTGATCAAAAGAGAACCACATTCCAAACATTTAATGATATAACAGTGAATCACGTATTGTTAAATGAATATTGTATGTGAATCAAATAGAGCAAATGTCTATTGCAATTGATTTTCGATTTACGTATGGACATAATAAAATCTCGTACCGCAGTTTCACGTAACAAGTTGCAAAATAAAATTTACTTTAAATATCTTAATTTTTTTATTGATTTAATTTATTTTCTTTTTAAGTAATTTGATTTATTTACATTTTAATTAATTTCAATCATACCAGTACTTTAAATAAATTCTGGTATGATTGGAATAAATAATAATAATATAACCATACCAAAACTGCGATATTAACTTCCTTTTCGCCCCTTACGTAAGCATATACGAACGTATAGACACTATATTTTTCAATTTCTATTAAAATTCTCAAAGAGAACCACATTTCAAACACTAAATCATATAACAGTGAATCACGTATTGTAATATGAATATTGTATGTGCATCGAGTAGAGCAAATGTCTATTGCAATTGATTTTCGATTTACGTATGGACATAATAAAATCTCGCACCGCAGTTTCACGTAACAATAGTGGTCAGGAACATCCGCTCCTGTTGTATCCCTTTGAAGATTCCTCGTACAAAGAAACTCAATCCTGCTCGTACCTTTCTTTAGTACGAGTATATGGGAAATTTATACGGACGCGTTTTGAAATGCTTCTGTGAGTTTTATTGCAGTAACATTTTCAGAACATTCTAGAGAAACGGTTTAAATAAAATTTTATGTCGACTGCGTCTCTTGTAATCGATTTCGGTGTCCAAAAAGCTGAATTGTCTTCAAATACAAATCACATTAAATTAATAAAAATAAACATTACACATACAACATTCATGTGACATACGTGATAATATACACACACAATTATACATATAAATACTATTCTCTTAAAGGCTAAAGTCTGTTGTCAAAAAAAAAATCAAAAAATATATGTAAAACGGTTAACCTTGAGCCTAAAAATATTATTTTAACCATGAAGTATTAGGTATAAGTGGAGCTAGCACTCGTATTAATCAATTGAAACAAATATTTACGATATATCTCTGTTTATGAGGTCTCCCCATCTCTATTTATACAGCTGCGTTAGAAAGAGAGGGTTAGACCTCAGAAGATGACAGCAGTATTTGAAATTGTATTTCAAGTAGGTATTAGAAGTATTGCTTCCAGATATAATACAGTTTCATGGTTTTAACCACGGTTTTAATGTGTTGTTTTAGTTTTTGACAACAGGACCAAATATGAATTTTCGTATATTCTATACTTTCCATCGTCGGCACTTGGTGAAATTCCATTGTTACTAGACACTTTTACTACTCCACTTGTACATAAATTTCACTTTTACACAATTTTTATTATACTACTCGACCGGTTTCACTTTTTAAAGTATATTACATCCTGAAGATGCTTTAAAAAGTAAAACCGGTCGAGTAATATAATAAAAAGTGTGTAAAAGTGAAATTTATGTACAAGTGGAGTAGTAAAAGTGTGTCGTAATAATGAATTTTCGTGGTTATTCTTTCAAAAGAAAACTTTCATATCAACGCTTAGCTCTCCTCTTATGCATATAACGGTGAAATTTCAAAACTTAAAAAAAACGTCTTACAGGGGACACCCGGGTTTGAACCGGGGACCTCTCGATCTGCAGTCGAATGCTCTACCACTGAGCTATATCCCCGTTCCGTTTAATAATGAATAAAATGATTAGGTTAAACAAGAAACGTGTATGTGACGCAAAATAATAAAATATTTCACCCACACAAAATGAGTCATTTCCACTGCGATATTATATAGAATAGACATGTTTTTAGTTTTTAAAATATTTAAAGACATTTGATATAAAACGTTTGTGTACTCAATAATGTTTGTTTTTGGGTTCCGAAGTAAACTAGGAACCCTTATTGTTACACAATGTCTGTCCGTACGTCCGTCCGTTCGTCCGTTCTTCCGTTCGTCCGCAGAGATCCTTAGTACTAGAAAGCTATAATTTGGCATGAATATACACATTAGTCACGGCAACAAAGCGGTAACATAAAATCTTAAAAAAATTTTTTAAAGTAACCTCTCTACGTGTAAATTGAAAATGTTAATATTGTTCTAGTGTGCCCCATAGTGTGGGCTACAATCATTGTTTGTTTCAGACTACTCACTCATACGCTTACCAGTAAGTTGGTACATAATAATAAGTTGGTAGTAATATTATACTTAAACAATCAACATCTCATTTTTCTAAAATTGGTAAAGTGCATGTCGCGCTACGCGCCATGTAGAGTTCAGAAATGACCCATCAAAATAATGTGAACTGTGAACTAAGAAAATGGCTTTTAGTGTTTCATGCTATGAACATTTAACCCACGAGTATTAACCTCAATGACGGATAATATATATGTACCACAAGTTCACCGCTTATAAAAACTTCTCCAAATACATTTAAAAAGTTGGCTATTACTTAAAATATTGCAAAGCCTTCTAAGTCGTAATAGTTTTCCTTTTAACTTCATTATATTTACTACTACCGTGTGTTCTTTCCACCCCCAAATCTAATCGTTTAGCTACCAGAGGGCGACACTGACTCTAACAAAAATTATCACTTCGAAGCTTAATATTTCACAAATGAATCTCTTTGTTATGTATGCACGCCTTAACGGCGGGAATGTGTATCAACCTTTACGTGATACACAACTGATCTAGATGGCAGTATTAAACTAGCTCCGAATTATAAAACTTAAAAAAAAACATTACCGAATTATACCATGCGTTTTATTGTCCACTTACAAACACATCACTCTTACTTAATTGAAAAATTGTTTTTACAAACCAATATTTTTTTAAACCTATCCAACGATATCACACACTATAGGATACATAAGAAAAAAAAATTACATCCCAAATATACATGTAGAGGAGCTACCCTAAAAAATATTGTTAAAATTTTATGTCACCACTTTGTTGCCGTGACTAAAGTGTATATTCATACCAAATAATAGCTTTCTAATTCGGACGAACAAACGGATATCGCGAAACAATAATAGTTTCTCCCCGATGCGTAAACTAACTTCGGAACCTAAAAATAAATATAGCCTTTGTGACTCCTAGATTTTCTTTAACTTGGAACATATACACATATGCACACTTTTGTGTATTTTATATACATATATAATTCGTCTATCATACATATATAATTCGTCTATTCGTCATTCAACTTACTTACTAACTACTTTCTTACTTAAACTACTTACTTACTTTTGATACTCATTCAACTATATGCTGAATTTTATAAGTAAAGAAACTTGCGTCTGTATCAAGTCCGTACGGCTTATCTAGTTTTTATTATGTGGAAAATATTTGGAATGAGTACATTGCCGTAATAAAGACAGTGCTTGTCACTGTCGTATTCAAACTCACGCAAGTGACATTAACACATCGTCACACGGATAGCAACGTACCAACGTAACGTAACTTTATAAAGATACAAGATCCTTGTTGGTTATTAAAAGACATTTTTTGGTAGTTTTATTCGAGCATATTTAACAGGTGTATTTATTACCTATTTAATTTTTCAATCAATCAAAACAATCTTAAATATGGAATACTTATTTATATAGGGACGTATGTAAAATTTAGCCGCTCAAGCCGCTCATATGTGCGTTTTATCACTAGTTTTATCCTACACGTGTAGATAATGTCATCAGTCATCTCACAAGAGACACGAAACGATATGCCGGACAGGGTGTACTGTATTTAAGGTGTCACTTTCTCATACTTTTCCTGGCTACAAGACCTTAGGATCGTTTTCTGTCCTGAACATTAAAAGTGTATAAATATTTATCTTCGTAATTAGCCTTGGTAAATCACGAGTATCTTTTATTTTTTAACTTAATATAATAAAATTAAGTTGCAAAATAAAATTTACTTTGTATATCTTAATATTTTTATTGATTTAATTTATTTTCTTTTTAAGTAATTTGATTTATTTACATTTTAATTAATTTCAATCATACCAGTATTTTAAATAAATTCTGGTATGATTGGAATAAATAATAATAATATAACCATACCAAACCTGCGATATTAACTTTCTTTTCGCCCCTTACTTAATCATATACGAACGTATAGACACTATATTTTTCAATTTGTATTAAAATTCTCAAAGAGAACCACATTTCAAACACTAAATCACATAACAGTGAATCGCGTACAATACGTGATTCATAATATGAATATTGTATGTGAATCGAGTAGAGCAAATGTCTATTGCAATTGATTTTCGATTTACGTATGGACATAATAAAATCTCGCACCGCAGTTTCACGTAACAATAGTGGTCAGGAACATCCGCTCCTGTTGTATCCCTTTGAAGACTCCCGGTACAAAGAAAACTCAATCCAACCTTCTTTAGTTCGAGTATATGTGAAATTTATACGGACGTGTTTTGAACGGCTTTTGTGAATTTTATACTGCAGTAACATTTTCAGGACAATGTAGTGAAACGGTGTAAATAAAATTTTATGCCAACTGTGTCTCTTGTGATCGATTTCGGTGTCCGAGAATAAAGAAGGCTGAATCGTATTTCGATGTATGAATTGTTGTTACTTTCAGTTCGCTGAAAAAGTTGACTTTACTCAGAAATATTTGCGAACTTGACCTATTGGATATAGTTTGCTCGATAAGTTGGAAATGGTCTAAAATAGAGATACTGCTCTTAAAATTATGTGCGATAGCTCAATGGATGACGGAATGACATCTAGAAAAATTTGCTAAAAGCATGTGTAAAAGCGTTATCTTGACTAATTATTTAAAAATTTTTTTGTCATTTACAATTAAGACGGAAGTAAGAGAAAATTTTGTTAGTTAACAATCGTTTAACTTATTGAAAATATATTTTTAAGTAAAATTTCCAACGAAAATAAATTATATACAGTGTGCAGAATACATCTTCATTTTTTCAAATTTAAAAAATAATATGTAATACCTTAAATAAATTAATTTTATGTGTCGTACTTGCTTTTGAGACCGTGTGCGCAACCTAAAAATGTAGTTCGGAGACACATTTCAGCATTAAATTAAAATTATAAGTAATGGAGATAGAGTTTTGGGATCTAAGAGTTTTTTTTTTGGAAATTTTCTTTTCTTCTCGAATCTTTTTCTAAAATGTCTTAAATATAGATTGTTTATGAAATATTGGCAACGAATGAAATTCCATTTTTTTCATCTTTAATTGTTTATAACTTTTGCAATTTTTTATGTGCTAATACACTCTTTTAGCATTTTTTTCTAGGCGTCATTCCGGATCCAATGAGCTATCGCACCTAATTTTAGGAGCAGTATCTCTATTTTACACCATTTTCAGCTTGTCGCGCAAAAGTTTATACTTCAGTATCATCAGTACCAAAATGTTATTTTGTTCAACTAAGATAATAAGTTCCCAGATTCGATTCCTTGATCGAGAAAAATTAGATCGACTCAACACTTTTACAGAAAAATCTTTGTAGAAATTGGAAGTCTGATCGGTTACGCCCATCCATCATCATGATTCAAGACATCTATCGCGAATAAAGGTAATAATTTCTGCAATAGTGTCAGTGTTAGTCACTGTCGTGTTCCGGTTCCGGATAGACCTCGACACAAGATAGTAACGCACCATTAACACCTTTGGTGTATATAGGCAAGGGTTTCTCTTTCCATCAGGAGAGACATTTGCTTATTTGCTATCTTATATAAAAAGCGCATTAGTTTATCAGCTACCTTACCCTTCACATCGGTGCATGACAATGACAATCGTTAATAAAATATGTAAAACCGTGGTACCAAACCCAGAAGAAACGTTATAGATTACTATCTATAATAGTAGTAGGTACCACTTTTGACCAATCGTTCTCCTTTTACGAACTGCCTCATAGATTTGCAGATGGTCCATTCTTCCTGATGGACCTGGACCAACTTGGGTTAATTTAACCAAAAATAACATCAGGCCGGCAGGCCGATCTCATCAATGTCCTCTGCAAAATAAATACCTTTATTTCATCTTTATGTACTATATACTAACGCTAGACGTAGATACATACGTTTGATTACAAGATTGCTGTTTTTTTTTCGGGTTCCAAACAATAATTCCACGTTTCGTCTCCTGTGACAATGTCATAAACAGCATTAGAATGTCCGTGGTCGTACTTCTGTAGCATCTGTGAGCACCATTCCACGCGAGCCCGCTTCTGCTCTGCTATCAGTTCATGAGGGATCCAACGACAACAAAGTTACCGAACTTTCAATTCTTCGTGTAAAATTTTCTGAATTTGGCTCATACCAATCCCCAATAGTTCTCGAATTGTCTCATAGATAATCCGGGGGTTTTCTTCAATTAACCGCTTAACAGTAGCCACATTATTTTCGTTGACGGCAGTTGAAGGCCGCCCTTCACGAAATTCGTCATGTAAAGAAACTCGACCTCTCTCAAATTCAGCAAACTATCGCCTCACGGTGCTCAAACAAGGTGCTTCTCTCCCAAAATGTCTAGACTATGTACCTAGCGTTGTCAAGATGCTAGATTATGTTTTATATACTATATACTAACGTTTACTCATTTCTATTGATAGTTTTATTTAAATCAATCAATTGAGGATATTTGAAATGGTACGGCCGTCTTTCAACTATAACCGAGAAGCAGTTCGGATGAATACTTCTTCACG
Organism: Apodemia mormo; assembly: GCA_036924255.1. Lineage (NCBI taxonomy): Eukaryota > Metazoa > Arthropoda > Insecta > Lepidoptera > Riodinidae > Apodemia > Apodemia mormo. The sequence goes on along the minus strand of JAUPFN010000018.1, from coordinate 9,918,687 downwards.
CGTGAAAATATGTGAACCCAACTAGCTCTATAATATATTACGACCTGCCTGGCAGAACGGCAGTTAATCTATTTTTCAAGTGAGCCCGAACTAACAAGGGGGAAGTATGCAAACGACATTCTATCCCACGCAGAAGAAAGAACTCACGATTAAAATCAGGGGCTAATGATGTATTTTTAATAGCATTTTTTTTGTTGCAGGTATGTAAAATTTTTATATTTGAAGTAACCAGGTAAACTGTTATTTATTTATTATTACGTGGAACAAAAACTTTGTACCCTTTTTAACGCAATTACACGAAAGGTAGAAAATAAAATTTGGCACAGTTAAAATTTACATTTTGGAGGACAGTGCGTTGCTATCTTTGTGGCAAGATGTTACTGCCACTTGCCACTTCAAAACTAGAAAACATTGCTACTTCAAATCTAGAACCGGCGGTGACAAGCACTGATGATATTGTAGTAAGCAGGATAAGGAGGTGGTAACAAGTCCAGGAGAGACTTTGGATAAGTTGTCAAGCTGGACCTTTGTACTCTCTTTAACGCAATCACACGAAAGGTAGAGAATAAAATTTGACACAGTTAAAATTTACATTTCGGAGGACAGTGCGTTGCTATCTGTGTGGCAAGATGTTACTGCCACTTGCCACTTCAAAACTAGATCATATTGCCACTTCAAAATTAGAACCGGCGGTGACAAGCACTGACGATATTGTAGCAGGTAGGCTAAGGAGGTGGTAACAAGTCTAAGCGAGACTTTGGATAATAAGTTATCAAGCTGGACCAAAGCAAAACAGTCCTCCTTCTAGTGAAGTTGGGTAAAAAAATTGAAGTACAATGGCTTAGGCTTTTTTACTCTCTACCTGTCACATCCTATTATTTCCCGACGCTGAAACATTCACTTAGAACGTGAACCCGTGTCAGTCACGCCTTAAGTAGCACCTGTCAGACATATCGTAAAAGGCATAGAATGCTAGAGACTAACAGCAGTCAATCTCCATACATACATACATAGACACCTGTCACGGACGCGATATCTCGGACTGATGTGGAATAAACTGGCCCGAATTTTCCGAGTATCGCGTCCATGCGAGGTGCCTGTGTGCTATGCTCGAATATTACTTGTATGGAACATTGACTTCTGATAGTCTTCAGTATTGTGTACAAGGCCAGCAAAGACAATAATTCATTTGCCTTTATACCAATTTGAAATGTTTACAATATTGATCCTTGATTAATTATTATAGTTAACAATAATCCATACTATCCATACTAATATTATAAATGCGAAAGTAACTCTGACTGTCTGTCTGTCTGTCTGTCTGTTACGCTTTCACGGCCAAACCACTGAACCGATTTGGATAAAATTTGGTACAAATATAGTTTGAGACCCAAGAAAGGACATAGGATAGTTGTTATCCCGGAAATCTTACGGGAACGGGAACTATGCGGGTTTTTATTTTAGAAGTTTTTCCACGCGAACGAAGTCGCGGGCACATCTAGTATTTTTTTAAATAATAAAATTATTAAAAAAATATTTAAAAAAAGGACAGAAATACATTGCCCTTATACCAAGTTAAAATGTTGACAATATTGATCCCTGATTAATTATAATTAATAATATTTTTTTAAATAATTATTTTAAAAAAATTAAAAATAATTATTTTCTGAAAATATTTTTTTTATTTGAAAAAATATTATTTTTGAACGCACGCACAATATTTTTTTTATTTGAAAAAATATTATTTTTGAATCACGCACAGAAAAATGTACACAGGTTAAACTTAACGCCAAAGGGCATTTTATACTAGCCAACTCCACATAATATAGAAACATAATTTACAACCAAATAATTCTATATAATCACCAGCTGACTCTGCAAACGTTGTTTTATCATATAAATTACTATCTGTGCCTGCAACTTCGTCCGCGTAGAAAAATTTCTAAAGAGAGTCCCGGGGTTTTGCCAGCATAGTTACCATTCTCATGAGGTTTCCGGAATTAAAACCTATGTCCTTTCTCAGCTCTCAAACTATCTCTGTACTTTTCATCCAAATCGGTTCAGTGGTTTAGATGTGAAGAAGAGTCAAACAAACATACATACTTTCTAATTTATGCCATAAGTATAATCCATACTACTAATATCGCTATTAAAAATATGGGTTGATGATAGAAAAGTGAAAATTAAGAGTTGCATGTATTTTTTAATGTCACATCATAAAAAAATAAAAATAAAAAATGGTGTCCAAAAAATAAAAAATAAATTGATGTGGACCTCTCTAATTTTTTGGGGTATTAATAATAGATAACCTATTCTCAGACCTACTAAAATTTCATTAAAATCCGTCAAGCCGTTTCACAAGAGTATACAATTAAAACTGTGATACAAAATGTCATGTATTAAACTAATCTATCTGTTTTCAACAGAATAGAGTAGTTAGTAGAAAAGCATTAATTAACATGATAGAAACACAGTCTTTTATTATATGTTTAATTTTTTAATTTTTTTTCAGTTTTTTTTTAATTTTTTTACTCTTCACAAGTTAACTTGTGAAAAGACAAATCAAAAGAAGACAAAAAAATATATTATTCTATGCAAGAAAATTAAAATATCAACGCAGAGCTTTTCATATTATACTATATTAATGAAAATCAATAAAGCTTTTCACTGTTCATTGGTTCATTAGTCATTACATATCGGAAAGCGGCAATACGCGAAACTAATTTAATACAAATTAACTCTATATATTTGAAACGCTTTACCATCACTGATTAGTTCATTGAGACGTTATGAAGAATTAAACGTAATAGAATAAACTTCATTTCAGTATAATCCGTACTAATATTATAAATGCGAAAGTAACTCTGTCTGTCTGTCTGTTACGCTTTCACGGCCTAACCACTGAACCGATTTGGATAAAATTTGGTACAAATATAGTTTGAGACCCAAAAAAGGATATAGGATAGTTCACATCCCGGAAATCCCACGGAAACGGGAACTATGCAGTATGCGGGTTTTTATTTTAGAATTTTTTCCATGCGAACGAAGTCGCGGGCACAGCTAGTCATTTATATTTTTCAATGTATTGTCAATTAAAGTTTTTTTTATAAGATAGCAAAAAACAGATGGGTCTCCTGATAAAAAGAATCAACCATCGCATATAGACACCAAAGATTTTAATGGTGCGTGGCTATCTTATGGCGAGGTCTAATGCCACATGCATAATGTTTGGCTGAACGTTATATATATATATATATATATATATATATATATATATATATATATATATATATATATATATATATATATATATATATATATATATATATATATGTCACGATGGTATAGAAACGTTCAGCCAAACATTATGCATGTGGCATTAGACCTCGCCATAAGATAGCCATATATATAGATATATATATATATATATATATATATATATATATATATATATATATATATATATATATATATATATATATATATATATATATATATATACGTTTCTAACAGTGTAGCTGGATTGGAATGACACACACCTTACCTTCTAAGGAGACGGCTATCCTGATGGAAGAAAATAAACCTTCAGATACCAAAGTTAATGTTGTGTTTATATCCGTGTGGCTGGGTTGGAATGATACATGCGCAATGATTGGCTAAACGTGTCTCTACCATCGTGACTGCTAGTTGGTAGACTTCTGCAACGTCTGGTTTGGTACCAAACGTCTGGTTTTGACTCGTATCCCAAACATAAATGATTAAATGCAGCATTTTCGCGGCGGCGGGAAAACTCATCGTTATTAAATGTAACCATGATAAATCATGCAAATACCATTTTAAGTTTTCAATTAGGTCGGCAGTACTCCAGACTGCCTCCGAGATAAATACTTTTCGAATTATTAACTATATACCATACTGCATTAAAACTAAGCAAGTATCCATCAAAGAAAATAAACTTATAAATTCGTGAAACTTTGAGTATGCTCATTTGAAAAAACGTAGCTAGGTTAACCATGACCAACGGTATAATATCTCGTAATGATACAGTGATCATAAGAAATCTAGGCCATCACAGGACACCCTGCCGGTTGCTACCTATCTGCTGAAACTATATATGCTATATATAAAGAATTAAAATGAATATTATAATATTAACAATATACTACTAGCTGACCCAGCAAACTTTGTTCTGCCTTTTTAACTACTCTTATCTTTTTTCTATATTTTCTTACCTTTTAAAACTTTCCTGGACTTCAACAATTAATTCAAAACCAAAATTAGGCAAATCGGTTCAGCCGTTCTCGAGTTTTACCGAGACTAATGAACAGCAATTGATTTTTATATATTGTAAGTAACAAATAGGTAAAATGTATATTCACTTGAGTAAAATGTATATTCACGCCCGTATCCCCGAAGAGGTAGGTAGAGGTAAAACCAGTGCGTCCTCGATTAGCCGAAGATACTTAATCACACAATGTGATACGTGATGACGCCAACGGGCACTTATACAATCATGGGCAAAATTCTTTTTATCAGAAAATTGAAAAAACACATTTTTGAATTGCCCGACCTGCGAATCGAACCTTGGATCTAATGTGGTCAACATCAACATCGTATTCCATACATCACAAAGGCCAGAAGTAAAATTTAAAAAATAAACTATGTTTAAAAACGATGAACGCGTGACAGCATAAGAGGGCGTTAGCGTCACGACATACGAGTTAATCTTAAATTCCAAGGGTTTTTTTTATATCAATGAAGGTGCACCTATAATTGTTTCACATTTTTCAATATATATATATATATATATATATATACACACCACAATAGCGTTAGTGCTTGTCGGATCCAGGGGGGTCATAGGGCTTATGACACTGCCACCCCTGGGCAGGGGTCTATGTGTGGATTTATAAGTATTATACACTATCTTTATAAGTATTTAAGTAGCTTTAATCCTTATAAGTATTATATACTTATAAGGATTAAAGCCTATCATGACTGAACCTCAAATACCTCCCCCCCCTGAACCGTAGACTGGATCGGCCCTCGTGTTCCAGTTCAGAGAGTAAAGTAACCGGTAAACTTATGTACGTGGCGACACAGATAATAAAGCACTATACTAACATCCTTGCTGTCTATAGGCGATGGTTGTCTCTTTCCATCAAGAAAACCATCTGCTTCTCTATTATCCGATGATATATAAAAGTGTGAATATTAAACTGTTGTGTGTTTGTAAGTCACTTATACACTATCTTGTGGCGAGGTCTAATGCCAAATCCATAAGTTCACCGGCTACTTTACCCTCCAAACCAGAACATGACAAGCACTGACACTACTGCGGCAGGAAAAGGTAAGGCGGTGGTACCAGACCTAGGCTAGACAATCAGAACTCTACCACCTAGTAGCCAAGATGGTAGTGACTCGCATAGCTAATCGATAGCCTTTTACGACTTCATTGGCAGAACGGCAGTTGCCTTATTCTTCAAAGGAGCCCGGACCAATACGGAGAAAATCGTACACTTAAACAATAATGCTTGTCTCATTAATGCTTACCGATGCTAGGAGACAAATCCACACCTATAGTCAAACTCATCACTAATTCAACGTGGCAGTCAAGATTTGCAAGGAACTACACAGAAAAATCTTTCAGTATTAGAAATAATAATAATAATATTCACGGGACAAATTACCCTTACCGATCTAACCACAAAGTAAGCAAATTATTTGCTTGTGATATGGGTGTTAGTCAACGATACTAATACATAGAAGTACATATATAAATACTAGAATATATTTAGAAATCTACTTATTTGCTATCCTATAATATTTTCCCTGTGTTGGTCTGGGCTCCCTTTGAAGAATAAATCAACTCCCGTTCTACCAAGAAGTTTGTAAGAGGTGACCGATTGGATACGTGTTATTACAATCGTGACTATTAGGTGGTAGAGTTCCGCTACGTCTCGCCCGGTACCAACGCCTTACCGAAGTAAAAAAAAATGAAAAAAAAAAATTTCAGGAAATACAACCAACATCTTTGCGTGAAATGTTTCCAAGTTTTGTTTAATTAAACGAATAAAAACATTTTTCAGTTCTTTTATTTTTGTCTGTCCCATCACTACTAAAAATATTTTCTAGTGCGGTTCAGCTCGATATCGAATCGAACCTAAGGAAGTTGGGTTCAAGGTCTTTTCAACAGTATAAAAAAAATTGTATACATTATGTTTTTGCCAAGTTATAGAAATTTAATCTAGTGTAGGGCGGTTGAGAAAGACCTGCCACGCACTGGCAAAAATATCACTGGGGGCGCATTTTGACCCGCAACCGCACCAGAGGCAGAATTATGAATTTATTTGCCGAAGTAAACGTGTTAAGAAAGTCAAAGGACTGACTTGCAAGAAATCTTTTATGAGAAAAACAGTAGCTCTTAATATACTTGAAAGTTTAGTATTTGTAATTTGTAAATTCAGAGTTGTCCGATGCCACTGACTGTTTCCAATGAGTTGCTAAATTTTCGGGCTAACTTTAGACGATACTAATGGAAGTTTCAACTCCAGTTGCTAAGATTTCCTTTTCGGCAAAATCAGTGACAGAAACTTTCATCTTTGTGGTAAAATTTAAATCTCAGCAAAATCGTTAATAATATAATATTCATGTGGGGTTACACTCGGGGACCGGGTTCGTAATGTGGAAGTAAGAGAGAGGTTAGGTTTGAAAGAAAGTGTCGGTGTAAAGATGAGCATGCTCCGTTGGTTCCGACATGTAGAAAGAATGGTAGATGAAAGGCTAACAAAACAGATATACAATGTGAATGTGGAAGGATGTAGGTACCGGGGAAGACCAAGACTGATATACCATGATCAGATTGATCGAGTACTGTCCGAAGGTGGTGTCAAGAGTCTTTGCAACCTGCGTGTGTGTATGAAGGGAGTGATGAATGTGGAAGAAGAGAGTCAAGCCTGCAAGGATCGTGATGTATGGCACTCGGTTCTCTCTGCCTACCCCGTAAGGGATCCGGCGTGAAGATGTATATGTGTGTGTGTAATATTCATGGGACAAATTACACTTACTGATCGAACCCCAAATTAAGCAAGTTATGTGCTTGTGTTATGGGTGTTAGTCAACGATACTCATGCATAAAAATACATATATAAATACTAGAATATATTTAATAAACAACCAAACCCGGAAATATACACACAAATGCGTGTCCCTTTGGGGATCGAATCCGAGCCCCGTCGATTGCGTATTCGGGGTCTCTAACCACTCGACCTACGGGGCGGTCAAATTTAACGGTTAATTACTAGCATGGGCAGTTCACTTGTACACTTATTTTCAATGTTATTAATAACAAGCTGACACGCGCAGCTTCGCTCGAAAGTTGATTGACATGTTGACGATATCGTTTTCCATACAACCGTGTTGGTTCCGGGCTCCTTTGAAGAACAGACCAACTGCCGTTCAGTCAGGCAGGTTGTAAAAGGTGACTGATTGGCTATAAATGTCACTATTATCGTAACTAGGTGGTTGAGTTCCGTAACGTCTCGTTCGGGTATTTGGTACCACCGTACTATCAATTCCTGCAGCAATAACGTTAATGCTTGTCATTGCCATGTTCCGGTTTGGAGGGTAAGGTAGCCGGTAAATTTATGCGTTACTATTCCGCCTTATGGATAGCAAAGCACCATTAACATCTTTGGTGGTGTTACTGACAACGAATAGATTACCATTTCCTCCATATAAGTAGTTTTTTATACAAACCAAACTTTCATCCTTTATTTCAAGGTTCTTAGAATGGATTTTTCAAAAAAATGGGTCATTAGTTATCTCTACGCCTAACAAGTACATAAACTTACATGTAAAATATAAGTAGTACTGTAATAAAGTATAAAATAATATATATAAAAAAATGATGTGGTGTCGCGGGACACCAGCTAGGAACGAACTTCCTTCGGCTAAACGGCACTACTCGCTTGTGTACGCGACTGTCGCGCCTGCGCACGTCTCATTTAACGCTTTTATTCCACGCATTTTTCTTACGGTTTTATTATCACATTTTTTTCAGTTCGGTCGCGCAGCAAAATCCCTATCCCCTCCAAGCCTGCCATAAGGAACTTCGTTCCAATAAACACCCAAATCCAGAAATACAAACCTCTATGCTCATTGAATCGAACCTGAGTCCCATCTAGAGGTAGTTCATGACCTAGAGTATAACCAAATATTCTAACACCTATAAACAAGCAAATAATATGCTTACTATGGGTTAAGATAGTAACTATTCTATAACTTGGGGTTAGATCAATCATATCTTTTTTTCAGCGATATTACTAGCAATATTCCCGTGTTGGTCCCGGGCTCCTTTGAAGAATAGTCCAACTGCCGTTCTGCCGGGCAGGTCGTAAAACCGATTGATTATTCGAATCTCTACTATCGTGGCTACTAGGTGGTAGAGTTCTGCATTGTCTCGCCCGGGTCTGGTACCACCGCCTTACCTATTCCTGCCGCAATAGCGACAGTGCTTGTCCCTGTCATGTTCCGGTTTGGAGAGTAAGGTAGCCGGTGAACTTACGCATGTGGCATTAGACCTCGCCACAAGATAGCAACACACCATTAACTCCTTTGGTGTCTATAGGTGATGGGTGCTCTTTTCATCGGGAGACTCATCTACTTGTTTGCTATCTTATGATATAAAAAAATACCTGTGGCTGAAAATCGACCATAGACTAAACCATAAAATCTTTTATAAATTTGGCAAAAAACTTAAGCCGTTAAGCAAATAGTATACATGTGTGTATATTATCATGTATGTCACCTGAATGTAATGTTAAATGTGTGTAATGTTTATTTGTATTAATTTAATGTATTTCTGTGTAAATCCAAGTTTGGCAGCCATACAGTATACAAGGCAGTATACAGGTGTCTAATATCATTTTCTTAAGGTTTATAGAGTAGTCTCCTTTCAGAATTTCTAATGCATATTTAAAAATATTAGGTTTCCGCAGTCCTCCGCTATTGAAACTATTTATGCTCATACTTTATAATTTGTGTAATTATCTTTTAAAGGGGTAGAATGGTTTGCGAATTAATATATAGATTACTAGCTGGGCTCGCGACTTCGTGGAAAATTTTCTAAAATGAAACCCCCGGAGTTTTACCCGCGTAACTCCTGTTCCCTTAAGGATTCCGGAATAAAAACTATCTTATATCCTTTCTCGGATCTCAAACTATATTTGTACCAAATGTCATTCAAATCGGTTCAGTGGTTTAGGCGTGAAGAAGAGACAGTCACAGTTACTTTCGCATTTATAATATTAGTATGGATATCTTGTTGATAAGTAAATAAATAAAGTACTATAAAATTAGTCTAAATTCTAAAATATACTATTTTTTTTTTTTTTTTTTATATCATAAGATAGCAAACAAGCAGATGGGTCTCCTGATGGAAAGAGTCAACCATCGCCTATAGACACCAAAGGTGTTAATGGTGCGTTGCTATCTTGTGGCGAGGTCTAATGCCACGTGCATAAGTTTACCGGCTACCTTACCCTCCAAACCGGAACACGACAGCGACAAGCACTGACGCTATTGCGGCAGGAATAGGTAAGGCGGTGGTACCAGACTCGGGCGAGACAATGCAGAACTCTACCACCTAGTAGCCACGATGGTAGTGACTCGATAGCCAATCGGTCGCCTTTTACGACCTGCCTGGCAGAACGGCAGTTGGCCTATTCTTCAAAGGAGGCCGGGACCAAAACGGCGGAAAAATATATGAATAAAGTGTTTAAAAGCAGAATGCGTTAAGTTTAAGATTTTAGGTGCTAATTTTTGGTAGTCAAGTGTCGTCCCCCCCCCCATCCCTCTGCAGGCTAAACGGTTGATTTTGGGGGTGGGGAAAAAATCATGGTAGTCAGTAAATATAATCAAATTAAAAGGAAAATTATCAAGGCTTAGAAGGCTTTAGAATATTTTGATTAATAGTCGACTAACTTGTAAAATGTACTTAGAGAACTTTTTATAGGCGGTGAACCTGTGGTGCGGATATACCTATATTTGTCATTGACGTTGAATACCTTATAGTATGGGAGCCCACGACACTAAACCTGGTCCCATAAGACTACCGGATGGCATATACATAGTTAGATTCGTCGTTAATTGGAGAATACGAAATGGCTATGCTGCAATGCGAAAAACCGGGTGGCGCTATTAAAAAAAAGAAAAAAAGAATGAAAAAAAATCGATTTCTGGTACGATAAAACTACCGAATTTCGTTTGTTCCTCGACATAGGGGAGGGGAAGGACTCTACGAAAATGCGGTGCTGCATGTCCTCATGACTGGCCTTATCAGTGGCAGCAGCATTATAAGTGACGCCTTGTACCTAGGTATCTAGTACCATCGGACTACCGAACGATCCAAAGCTTATCTGAAAGATCATCAATTTCTGTGTAAGAAAAAATCACTGCTGCATCTTCGAAACAGTGGATGCGGTGGTTGCTGCAGCGATTGAAGGTCGCCCACTGCACAGCTTAAATCGGCGTTTATGCTCGGTTTTGAAGGCAAACCCGGTTTCTTTCATCTGGTACTGATGGAATACCCATGCCACGATCAGGTACGAATAATTTGACTGGTTATTAACTGTTTAAACAAATGAAATTACATATTTTATGGAAAATTGTTGTATTTTTCAATCGTTTTCACTAGCATGTTTTAATTTTTGTCCTACGTAGGGATTTATAGGGTTCTGAAGTCAACTGGAATGTCGTAGTAATTGTAGTAGTCGAAGTAATTGTCGGGTAATTGCCTTCAAAACCGAGCATAAACGCCGATTTAAGCTGTGCAGTGGGCGACCTTCAATCGCTGCAGCAACCACCTCACCACTGTTTCGAAGATGCAGCAGTGATTTTTCTTACACAGAAATTGATGATCTTTCAGATAAGCTTTGGATCGTTCGGTAGTCCGATGGTACTAGATACCTAGGTACAAGGCGTCACTTATAATGCTGCTGCCACTGATAAGGCCAATCATGGGGACATGCAGCACCGCACTTTCGTAGAGTCCTTCCCCTCCCTATGTCGAGGAACAAACGAAATTCCGTAGTCTTATCGTACCAGAAATCGATTTTTTTTCATTATTTTTTTCTTTTTTTTTAATAGCGCCACCCGGTTTTTCGCATTGCAGCATAGCCATTTCGTATTCTCCAATTAACGACGAATCTAACTATGTATATACCATCCGGTAGTCTTATGGGACTTGGTTTAGTGTCGTGGGCTCTTAAACCATTAAATATTCATTGAATGAAACTATAAAAGCCCTCTACTTAGTCCACATTATTGTAATGGGCAACTTCAAAACACTCTATTGCGCGTGGCCCGACACACACTTTATTTTACACCAATTTATTTTAATTACTGAAACCTCAGGCAGTGGAAAACACACAAGTATATACGTCATGTTGTTATTATTGACATAAATCCGTCCTAACATTTACACGATCCTATAAAAAACAACTAAAAGAGAAAAAAAAATGTTTGTTGTCACTATTATTCATTCGCCAATGATGCAGAACCGTAATGTGATAATAAAGCCCGATCTCTCCAGCACCTGCGGCACTTTTTTGCTTTTATTATTTCATTTGGCAGGATATGTGCCATTACTGAAGTCTCGCGACGTAAAATGGTTACACGTCACATAGATTTTCAAAATGATACATTTTCATAGCTTTGAAGGAGCAATTTACCGTACATTATGGCTCTTGTTTTGCTTAAATAATTTATTCTTCTGAATTTTGTAATCTCATATAAGTCGGCCTAGTTTTAGAGATGTTTTTAGCTAAAAGTAAAGTTGACAATGTAAGAAAAGTGCAACAAATTATGCCTTTGTTATTTATATGATATATATATATTTTATTAATACGTGAAACAAATACTTTTTACACTTTTTTAAGAAAATTACGCGAAAGGTAGTGTGAAATTTAGCACAATTAAAGTATACATTGTAGAGTATTGTAGATTTACTCAAAAAAATCGTTTTTGATATTTTTAATAAAATGTCTTGTATTATTGTAAAAGATCCATTGATATATCAATGAAAAAATCTATGTATTTTAAAAAAATATTTGAACCTGTACAGATGTTTGTATGTACATGAATGTGGAGTACATTGTTTGTACTCCACATTCATCACACTCTTCATACACACACGCCGGTTGCGAAGACTCTTGACACCACCTTCAGACAGTACTCGATCAATCTGATCATGGTATGTCAGTCTTGGTCTTCCCCGGTACCTACATCCTTCCACATTCGCATTGTATATCTGTTTTGTTAACCTTTCATCTATCATTCTTTCTACATGTCCGAACCAACGGAGCATGCCCTTTCTCATCTTTACACCGACACTTTCTTTCAAACCTAACCTCTCTCTCACTTCGACATTACGAATCCGGTCGGCGAGTGTCACACCACACATTTTTCTTAGCGACCTCATCTCGACCGCGTTGATTACCGCGCAAAGCTTCGCAGTTCAATAAGTAACGGAATAAAAAAAATTAAATGGATTGGATTAAGCCTGCAGATCATCCCTGAAACTTCTCGTCAAATTGATTTATTTTAAGCTCATAGTATTAAAAACTAAAAGCATGATTTTTCAGTTCTAACATCTACTGATTTTTGAAAAAGTGTATACTTTGGAAACTATGATCGATTTTGATCTTTCGTATGGCATTCAACGGAATTTTTGAGATCAAAAATGTTGTCTACATAATCAAAAGGTTTAAAAACCAACGTAATGTCAAATGAAACATTTTTTTTCAAAAATTTTCGTCATTGATAAATCCCAAATAAATTGACCGATTTTAATCCAATTACGATATTTGGCGAAGTTTTTTAAGGAAAAACTTGACAATATATTTAAATTAGCCTTTAAGTTATTTTAAAAATATGAAATAAGTTTGTTGTAAACAACATAAGTTTGATATTAAAAAAGCTGCAACTCTTGGATACTCGAATTGATTTTAATTTTTGAAATGGCATTAGACGTGGTTTTTTGAGTTCTAAAATATTATAAAAGTCAAAAATTTCATCGATAAAACACTGTTTTCAAAAACTCGCAAACGGATTTGGTTTTAATATTATTTGCGGCCATGTACGTGTTTTTTTACGAAATACCGATAATTAGATAGTATAATCAATTTAAAATTTTCGGAGACAATAAGTTCATATTTTCGGGAAGTCTAAGTTTGATGGAACCCAATCGAATGCCAACAACCACGTTTCGATCGGTTAGGACATTCAAAAGTTATAAGATGTTTACAAACACAAACACACACACAGAGAGAGAGAGAGAGAGACAGAGAGAGAGAGAGATATATACACACTCACACACACAGAGAGAGAGAGTGAGAGAATAAGAGAGAAATACACACACATGAATACAGACATATTGACGACATCGTGAAAATACCCGGAAAAGTTTCCTAGGACCTCAAATCGTGGAGATCTAGTGAAAACTCGATTTTCGAAAATCGCGGCAATATCAATACTTTCTACATACGTAGTGGGAAGTTAAAATTACTTATTTTTACGATAGAAATTTTCAGTTAAGTTCCTAACAAAGGCATTTTATTTCAGTCAACTAAATATATCCTACTATCAAGTCAAATGTCTGTTAAACTAAGCTCATAAACTTATTGGTGCTGTGTTTCAGAATAACCAAGCAGCACACAAGCTATCGGCTTACCTCCATCCGACGGATACGTCACATGTTTTATTTATACAGCACTCTTACCGCTTACGGAAATATAGTGGCGGAATCTTGTTCCGTGTAATCTTCATAAATATACCGTGGAAATACACATTATTTATATAGCAAGTACCTACTTAAGCTTGTGTATTTTTATTATCTAATGGCGCTGTACATCATTAAAATTAATTTTAGTTTCCACATTTTTGTCCGGACCCCTCCTTTGTATTAGCACCTTCTATTCTGGTAGGCAGATCGTAAGTGGCTATGCGTATCACTACCATCAGAACGTTAATGTTTCGCTAGGTCTCGATGTGGTATTTGGTACCACCACCTTGCCTATTCCTGTCAAAATAGCGTCAACGCTTTTCATTGCGTATTATATTTTGAATGGTGAGGTAGTCGGTTAACTTATTCAAGTGGAGCTAACACTTCGCCACATGGATAACAACGCACCATTAAAATCTTAGGTTTCTCTTTTTATGAGGAGAACAATCTGCTTGTTTGCTGTCTAAGGATAACAAATAAACCGGCCAAGTGCGAGTCGCACTCGCGCACGAAGGGTTCCGTACCATCATCTATAAAATAAAATCACGTTTGGTGTATGTATACTTAAATATTTATTTTTATAGTTGATATATTTCAAAAAACTTACTTTTTCTTTTATTTGAAAATATTCCAGTTTCTATCTGTTTATTCAGATCGATTAAAATTTTCTTAAAAGTTTGTTTGTTGTATGGGAGCCCCCTTTAATATTTACTTTATTTTTATTTAATTATTTATTTCGAAACATAATGGATAAAACTAAATATTCTGTAAAAAGTTAAGCGTCTACCTGTTACCGTTATTAATATTGAGCAAAAAAATTATGTTTTGTTATAGTGGCAACGGAAATACATAATTTGTGAAAGTTTTAGCTTTCTAGCTATCACGGTTTATGAGATACAGCCTGTTGACAGACAGACATTGAAGGCTTAGTAATAGGGTGCCGTTTTACCTTTTAGGTACGGAACCCTAAAAACTATAATGTCATATACATAAGTTTAACGGGTATTTTATTCTCCAAACCGGAACTTGTCGCTATTGTGCCAGAAATAAATAAGGTATTTGTAACAAACTCCGGCAAAACTTTACAGAACTTTATCACCTATCAATAGACTGCGGATGGACAGACAGACATACATAACGAAACTATAGGGGTTCCTAGTTTAATTCGGTACCTTAAAAAGACCAAATATGAAAGAAAGAAATATAGTCCTTGTATGTATATAAGGGCTATATTTCTACAGTACAGAACGTTTCCTAATAGAAAACTAGACCGATTTATTTTAATAATATACGTATGTTCTTCCCGTATTGGTCGAGACTGGAAGGTAGGACCTTTGAATAATAGACCATATGCCGTCCTGCTTAGTTACAGCCGTTACGGCTTTGACTGAAAGCGAATACATATACGTTACCGAACTCTACCACCTAGTAGTCACAATATAGTGACAAATTTGACCAATCATTCGTGTTTTTCGAACCTCTTGGCAAAATGGCGGATGGTCTATTCTTCAAAGTGGGCTCGGATCAACACGGGACAATAAAACCCCATCATTGTGCTATATGTATATATGAATTGTAGTGTTAATTAAAAACACTCATAAAAGATATAAAACTTAACCCTTCATTTAAATCTAAATGAGTTTTTTAGTGGCACTGACCTAAAATACCCGTGTACGTACTTTAGAAAATTAGTTGTCATTTGCATGATTATGGCCAAAAGCGGCGACCGTCGAAGTAATACTCCCGTATAACAGCCCCAAGTTGAGACAGCTCTGAACTGGGTCAAACGTAATTTTAGAGACAAATATAATATAACCTCCAGCGGAATTTCAAAGTTAATATCTTAATTATTGCAGTTGCTAGTTCGGAGATAAATGACGGTAGCGTGTAATAGGTTGATACCGATGAGATAAATCCAATAATAAACAAAAAGTAAAGGGTTAATGTATGATTAGAAATTTAAATTGTTGCAGAAGTGACCGTACGTGGGCGTATGGATTCTCGGAAATTAAATTTAAAAGGAAAAGTTTTGCTGAAATATACCTAATACAATTGTTTTATAAAAAAAGGGGCAAATGTTCAGAGTTTACCTCTTAAATCCCATGTCCAGTCCATGATGGTACCACATCACTGCTGATAGTAGGTTTGTAAGGAAATTATTTCACAGACCCACTATCAGCTATATTCTTCGACGCAAAAATTGCCTCATGAGTCGCACTTTTGGAGTATGTAGGACCAGCTCTGGATACAAAAAGTAACGATCAAAAGCATTTAATAGGGATAACGCCTCTGTAGCAAGTGGGTCGATTTTCAAGATAGCGCCAAAAGTTATTATATTAGAATAGTGAATTACAAACGGAGAGAAAAAAAGCCAAAAGTGCTATATATTATTTTTATAATGAATCGTTATGAAAGCGTTAAAAGTGCTGCTAAATTCTTTTATAGTGAATTGTACGCACATGTTCTAAGGCGGCCCCTAGACCTACAATAATATTCCGCAATACTTTTATTGTGCAATAATATTGAATACCCCCTTGCTTCCAAACGTTCAATAAATTCACTCAATAAATTTGACAAACAAGTCTGATCAATATTTTCGTGCGAGCAACATGTCTGACGACGAAGTTTTGGCGGCAATCATGCTGGTGATTTTGTTAAATAAATCTCTATATGATTCTATACACTCAAGTAAAAACTCCCGTTCTTCATCTTTTATTGATTGGTTTTGTTTCGATCAACACTTATATTGATTAGTGAAATGGCCTGAATGTCGAATTTCGGCCGGATGTTGAGTTTTGGCCGAAAGTTGAATTTCGAACGAACGTCGAATTTTGGCCGAATGTCAAAATTCGGCGGAATGACATATTTCGGTCACATGTTTAATTTCGGCCGAGTGTCGAATTTCGGCCAGTGGTCGAAATTTCCGCCCATTCTAGTAATGAACTGATAAATTAACAAGATGAATATAATTACCGCGAAATGACGAAAATTTCTTGCTCGCCATTTTGCTTAAGTTTACAACACGGACATACATTCAACACCGCGAATGACCGACCGCGACCGCTCCAAGTTCTGAGGTGAAAAACATTGTACAATATTAAACCTACACTGCAAGAAAAAAATATTGCACAATAAAAATTAAACCCCCTCAAACTTTCGTTCAATCTTTGTGCAATCTTCAATATTAACCATAAACGGTCAAAATTAACATAAAATGCTGTGAGACGTTTTTTTTTTTACAATTACTACCGGATCGGAACGCGGCCACACACTGAGAAGATCTGGCGAAAGAAACTCAGCGGGCTTGCGTTTTTTTTTTCAATTATAGTTACTTAATACAAATTACAAACATTATTTCACATCCAGTGACATGTATAATATTATACACGTCATTATTTACATCACAACACTTATTTCTATATTGTTTAATTAAAATGTTGATATTTGGTAATCTGTATATTGATACATGAAACAAAACCTGTGTACCTATTTTTAAAACAATTACTCGAATGTTAGAGTATATACTCGTAATTGGCACAGTCAAAGTTTTTGATGATGAAGATGCACAAAGACCTTTGTAGGTCTTTGAAGATGCATATATATTTAATATTATAAATGCGAAAGTTTAATTGTTTGGATGGATGTTTGTTACTGAATCACTCAAAAACTACTGAACGGATTTGAACGGAATTTGGCACACATGTAAATGATGACCTCGAATAGCACATAGGCTTTTGTTTATCCCGGAAAATAAGGCCATCCCGCGGGATGACCATAAACTTTTATAATGTAGCACGGCTGCACGCTGCATCTAAGTTGTGCCAAACAGTAGGTAACTACAAAATTTCATTGAAATTTGGAGCAGTACTTTCGGAATCCATCGGGGACAAACAACGTGACACGTAATTTATATATCTATATATATAAAAATTAATTGCTGTTCGTTAGTACCGCTAAAACTCGAGAACGGCTGAACCGATTTGGCTAATTTTGGTTTTGAATTAATTGTTGAAGTCCAGGGAAGATTTAAAAGGTGAGAAAATATATAAAAAAATAAGAGTAGTCAAAAAGGCAGAACAACGTTTGCCGGTTCAGCTAGTATATATATATAAAAATCAATTGCTGTTCGTTAGTCTCGCTAAAACTAGGGAACGGCTGAACCGATTTGGCTAATTTTGGTTTTGAACTAATTATTGAACTCCAGGGAAGGTTTAAAAGGTGAGAAAATAAAAAGAAAATAAGAGTAGTTAAAAAGGCCGTACACCGTTTGCCGGGTCAGCTAGTAATATATAAAAATCAATTGCTGTTTGTTAGTCTCACTAAAACTCGAGAACAGCTATACCGATTTGGCTAATTTTGGTTTTAAAATATTCATGGAGGTTCAGGTTGGGTTTAAAAGATAAAAAAATGTAGAAAAAAAACCGGAAAAGTCGACACAAAGTTGGCAGAACAACGTTTGCTGAGTCAGTTAGTACTTAATACATTACACACACTACATTCATGTGACATATACCTATATGTCACATAAATGTATATGTATACTATATTCTTTACGGATATAGTCTGTAGTCAAACTCAACAGAGACTATTGTACCGCCTCGTTGGTCGAGTGGTTAGCGACCCTGACTACGCAATCGACAGGGCTCGAGTTCGATCCCCGACTATGAGAAAAATTTATGTGATGAGCATAAATGTTTGTATTTCCGAGTTTGGGTGTTTATTAAATATTTTCCAGTAGTTATATCGCTGCTTCAAGACAAAAGGGCCACAACGCGAACAAACCTAATTTTACAAGAGAGCCATTTAAAGTTTTCAAAATCATTTTTTTCTTTTTTTTTTCTTTGTTATATTAAATCTAATAAATAAGTGTTACATACTGTTAGAAAGATATTTTTAATCGCCTTTTGTAAATGTTATGAGCAGATAAGTCTCTTTTGTATATAAAATATTGTTTTAATTATAGGGATAATAGAATAAAACTGACACATCTTTAAAAAAAATTTTTTTAATAGTATTTTTGAAATTATTATATATATATATATATATATATATATATATATATATATATATATATATATATATATATATATATATATATATATATATATATATATATATCAATCTCAAAACAAAATTGTACTTACTGAAAACCAACTAAAAATACAAAATTAAATAATGCTATTACGTATCTGACATTTCTAACTTTCTAACTTATGATATAAAAAAAAGTATTTTTGTTTTTCAGTAAGTACGATTTTTGGGACTGATTTTATAACTAAAACTTTATTTTTTAATTTTTTTAAGTTACCTACTAAAGTTAAAAACTTCATTTCGTTATTAAATTTATAAGTAAGTTAATTTTTTGTAGCATTTTTGTCCGAGAAGAAATCGTTTGAGGCTGTGTCGGTTATCTCCTTAATATAGGGATCACTTTCAACGTCGTTGTTGATTGTAGGTAAAGTTTCATAATTGTCATTTGCCTGCTGGACTTGGTTTTTGTACTTTACCATGTTGAGTATCCTATGCGCTCTATTGTTAATTCTGTAAAAAATAATTAACAAATGTAAAAATAAACATTTACCTTAATGAAAAAACTGAACAAAAAATAACAAGCAATAAAAGTCCATTTTAATTCATAAAATAATATGATTTTACCTATCAAAATAAATATGCAATATAAATATATATCAAAATAAGCACTTATTATTCATTAATATTTACTATATCCTACAAAAAATCACCAGCAAAACGGACGTATTCCTAACACGTCCCTTTTGAAGTAACGTAATTATTATCTGTTAAATACATCTTCAATACAAAACACACTTATTTCAAAATTAATAGCACTTTTGTTTTTAAATTATTATTATAACTCCTATAATGTGTTACAAACAAAATAGTCTTTTTTGTAAAATGGCCCTTTTGAATAAATAAAATATGTAATAATTACTTAAATATTATATGCAAAACCCACGTTTTCCAAAATAATGCACTTTTGTTTATAAAATGTAGGCTTAATCGAGAGATTTTTATGCGATATGGCCCTTTAGCACTAAACAAACGTGCGTTCTCTTTGACTAGGATCATCTAATTTTTTCGGGATAAAAAGTAGCCTATGTGCTATTCCAGGTCATCATCTACCTGTGTGCCAAATTTCATTCAAATCCGTTCAGTAGTTTTTGCGTGATTGGGTAACAAACATCCATCCATCCAAACAGCCAAACTTTCGCATTTATAATATAATAATGATAATATATAATATTATAATATTGATTAATATAGATATAGATTAGCGACGGATATTTCTAATCAGGCTTGTTTGTTAACCAACATTATAAAAAAATCCACTAAGATAATTCATACATATTCTGATCTCCGTTCTCTAAAAACTAATCTAGGTAAGTAAATGTTGTACTTTCGTTATCACATAGCATGGTAAACGTAGGTAGAAACCACCAAGGAGCCTCATATTACAAAGCAGAACATTAGTGCTCTATTGTGTGTCTTATCTCAACATTTTAGCTCTAATTCAAGTGCACATTAGTTGTTAAAAGTGTTTGTTCAGGTGCATTAGTGTTAACTATGCATTAGAAGTTGGATTATTAGTTGTTTGTTTTTGTCCACTAAATCTACTGGCTGTGCTTCGCAGTTTTGTTCTCTACCTCGTTGTATATGAATCTTACAAGAATAAACTTATTTATTTAGGACATATTCATTTAATACTTTATTGAACACTTTATAACACAATTACATACAACGAGCAAACTTATTACTACTTAAAGAGATTTTTATATAAGTTAGTAAATAAGCAGAAAGTTCTCCAGAAAGAGAAACCATATCTATAGACACCGAAGATGTAAATAGTGCGTTGCTATCCGTATGGCGGAATGGCAATGCCACATGTATAGTTTTATCGGCACTTTACCCTCTAAACTGGAGCACGTCAATGACAAGCATTGACGTCATTGCGACAGGAATAGGTTAGGCGGTTATACCAAATACCCGATTGGGACGTTACGAAACTCTACCGCCTAGTATCCTAGTAGAAAGAGAAACTATCGCCTATAGAAACTAAAGATGTTAATAGTGCGTTGCTATTCGTATCACGAGATTGCAATGCCACGTACATTAATCTGCCGGCTACTTTAGCTTCAAAACCGAAACACGACAAGCATTGGCACTATTGCGACAAGAATAGGTAAGGTAGGTGCGACGTCGCGGGACTCTACATATACAAGATGAACAGGTACCTTAGCTAGGTAAGCGCATTCCATCTTAGGCCGCATCTTAGCTTACGACCCCTAGCACATGGTGTATTTTAAACGCGCAGAAGACGCGTGTAACACCCGTATACGAGCTTTAAACGAGATTTGAACGCAAACTTGTGACGTAAGCACACGGGGTGATCGTGAAACGTGCATCTACCAAAGAATAATCTACTAACATGTGCATCTACCGCGCGTAAATGCGCAGATACAGCGATACAGATGCGCTGTAGTCGCTCGTAGTTTCCGCGTTTTGGTCAGACACTCTTCGTCAGTTATACAATGGCTTCGGTTCAGATAACACTGCACACATTAGCTTTAGTTCTGCTTTTAAAATAAAAAGGACGTAAAAATAAACAAATCTTTTGGATAGATCCATATAAGAGCGAAAAAAGGTTGTGTGGTCCATCCATATAAGAGCGAAGGAAGATTTTGTATCATGCAACGATTACACAATTGGTATAACAAAAAACAAACATAAGGGTGACCCTCCTCCACCCATCCTCCGGACCTTTGTACGTGCATCAAACGAGTTTTAAACGCGCTTTACACGCGCATTTGCATATTGTTTTACGCACGTTGAATCCAAGAAAACCCAAAAATTAGCATCTACGGCGCAGAAAACGCACGTTTCTGAAACGCACGTCATCTGTGCGTTTAAAATAGGCCATGTGCTCGGGGCCTTAGGAGAGCAATGCTTGTTTGTAATCGTTGACTAGCTGTACCCACGACTTCGTCCCCGCGGATTTCGTTTACTCCGACCCTACAGGTCGAAGCGTGATGGTACATAGGCATAGGCCTTCTTCAATAGTTGGACTATCTAATACTTTAAATTTTTCAAATCCGACTTGTAGTTCCAGAGATTAGCGCGTTCAAACAAACAAACAATGAATCTCAAATCACGTCGGGATTACTTTGTTATCGTATGATATAAAACCAAATCACGTCTGGATCACTCACCGATACATATCTAGGTTAGATGGATAAATAAATTGGATCACTAGTTTAGATGGTGGTATAAAATATAAATTATTTATTTAGGTCTTGCAATGGACGCAGTTGCCTCTGCATATATGAAATACTGCTTTCAATATAGATGTGAAACAATTATAGGTGCACCTTCATTGATATAAAAAAACCCTTGAAATTTAAGATTAACTCGTATGTCGTGACGCTAACGCCCTCTTATGCTGTCACGCGTTCATCGTTTTTAAACATAGTTTATTTTTTAAATTTTACTTCTGGCCTTTGTGATGTATGGAATACGATGTTGATGTTGACCACATTAGATCTAAGGTTCGATTCGCAGGTCGGGCAATTCAAAAATGTGTTTTTTCAATTTTCTGATAAAAAGAATTTTGCCAATGATTGTATAAGTGCCCGTTGGCGTCATCACGTATCACATTGTGTGATTAAGTATCTTTGGCTAATCGAGGACGCACTGGTTTTACCTCTACCTACCTCTTCGGGGATACGGGCGTGAATAAACATTTTACTCAAGTTTTACCTATTTGTTACTTATATATATAAAAATCAATTGCTGTTCATTAGTCTCGGTAAAACTCGAGAACGGCTGAACCGATTTGGCTAATTTTGGTTTTGAATTAATTGTTGAAGTCCAGGGGAGTTTTAAAAGGTAAGAAAATATAGAAAAAAGATAAGAGTAGTTAAAAAGGCAGAACAAAGTTTGCTGGGTCAGCTAGTAGTATATTGTTAATATTATAATATTCATTTTAATTCTTTATATATAGCATATATAGTTTCAGCAGATAGGAAGCAACAGGCAGGGTGTCCTGTGATAGCCTAGATTTCTTATGATCACTGTATCATTACGAGATATTATACCGTTGGTCATGGTTAACCTAGCTACGTTTATTCAAATGAGCATACTCAAAGTTTCACGAATTTATAAGTTTATTTTCTTTGATGGATACTTGCTTAGTTTTAATGCAGTTTGGTATATTGTTAATAATTTGAAAAGTATTTATCTCGGAGGCAGTCTGGAGTACTGCCGACCTAATTGAAAACTTAAAATGGTATTTGCATGATTATCATGGTTACATTTAATAACGATGAGTTTTCCCGCCGCCGCGAAAATGCTGCATTTAATCATTTATGTTTGGGATACGAGTTAAAACCAGACGTTTGGTACCAAACCAGACGTTGCAGAAGTCTACCAACTAGTAGTCACGATGGTAGAGACACGTTTAGCCAATCATTGTGCATGTATCATTCCAACCCAGCCACACGGATATAAACACAACATTAACTTTGGTGTCTGTAGGTTTATTTTCTTCCATCAGGATAGCCGTCTGCTTAGAAGGTAAGGTGTGTGTCATTCCAATCCAGCTACACTGTTAGAAACGTATCAATACCTTTTGTGTTTTTTTATGTAACATATATATATATATATATATATATATATATATATATATATATATATATATATATATATATATATATATATATATATATATATATATATATATATATATATATATATATATATATATATATATATATAGATATACGGCTTAACGTCTTTTGTCAAACTTAAAAGATATTTAATTGTCTATAGCATG
Organism: Apodemia mormo; assembly: GCA_036924255.1. Lineage (NCBI taxonomy): Eukaryota > Metazoa > Arthropoda > Insecta > Lepidoptera > Riodinidae > Apodemia > Apodemia mormo. The sequence goes on along the minus strand of JAUPFN010000018.1, from coordinate 9,895,057 downwards.
AATTACTAGGTATAGGTGGAGCTAGCACTCGTGTTAATCAATTGAAACAAATATTTAACGTTATATCTCTGTCTCTGAGGTCTCGCCATTTCTTTTTATACAGCTGTGTTAGAAAGAAGGGGTAAGACCCCAGATGATGAGAGCAGTATTTAAAATTTGGTTCCAAGTATGTGTTAGAAGTGTCGCCTCCAGATACAATACAGCTTCATGGTGTATAGCAGAATTTGACTACAACGAGATCGCTAGTATTATCAAAGTATGTCAGCAAAATCAGCCATTTATAATATATTCAAATAATAAACATTAAAAATCGGGGTATTGTAACTGTTAACAATAAGTAATGAGCATTATCTTACATCTACAAAGCTCGGAGTTTTCCGCCACTTGGCACCATTTCAATACAATATCGTATTTTTTCCTGTATGAGATCGTTAAGGTTGTTTTCGTTTTGTATCCAATTTTTATACTCTAAGTGTTATCCTCCGTATTAATCAATGGCGACTAAGTTAATTAAATTAACTAGAAATCGCTGTCTGTATGAAATTCAACCTTAATATCTTATGCATAAAGTACATTTATCTATTGACTATTTATGGTTGACGCATCTCCACTTTCCAGGCACCAAACTGGTAACCGACGAATACCGATTATTTAGGTTTTCTTTAACATAAGATAGCAAACAAGCAGATGGCACTCCGGATGGAAAAAGACAATCATCACCTATAGAGACAAAAGATGTTAATTGTGCGTTGGTATCCTTGTGGCGAGATCTTAATAGCACACGCATTAGATTACCGACTTTCTTACCCTGCAAATACGACAGTTACAAGCACTGACACTATTGTGGTAGAAATAGGCAAGGCGAGCGTACCAGGACCCAAGTGAGACATGTAGAACCCCACCACCTAGTAACCACAATGGTTGTGACTCGCATAGCCGGCAGATGGTCTATTCCTTTACAGGAGGCCCGAACAAAGACGGGATATTTTAGATAGTTAAACCCCAAAACATTTTTTATTGTACCTAACTTTGAATCTAAGACCACGAATACATACACACTTACTTAAAATCCTATACAGATTACACAAAGGAAATAATAATCGCTGTTTTTTAGTTTTCTGATAAAAAACGGCGTTGCCCGGGATCGGAATGTGCCCGATTGACGATAGGCTGGCCACCTATCACATTGTGGAACTAAGTATCCGGCTAAGCGTGGGTGCATTGATTGTACCTCCGCCTACCTCTGTGCGTGAAACGGGCGTGAAGATGCAAATGGATTTGATCCTTCGAAGTTTACGTTTCTAAATTCAATGATGACCAAATGATTATCTTTATATAAAACCGGACTTGAATCCGGTTTAAATATATCAGTTAATAGAAGCTTTTCGCTGTTTATATAAAAGGTTTCACTCGGAGTGTATTTAAGATAAGACCGCTTCATAATCCTAAAAAAAATGAGTTAAAGTCAAAACACTCGAATAGAACGTTACACCCAGCGAGGGCAAAAATTGGGAGTAGCAAACATCAAAGGAATATTTAAAAACCTCCATAAACCGACTTACCGAATCAAGACCCTTATAATTTTACTCCATAAGAAAACCGGTATTTACGAGGTATTTATACATATTTACAACCTTAACAAAACGTTTCTCACGTACTTGCACTGATTTAAGTTTGGAAATTAACTGGTTAACAAGCCCTAATGTAAACACGACAATAACAAATACTCTCGACACCACCTACGGGCAACACCCGACCCGAGTTTTGACATATCTTCCCCAGTACCTACATCTTTTCACGTTCACTGAAAAATCTAAAATGATAATAATAAATTAATAATCTAATGGTAGTTCAGTAATTAATTTAAACTACGTACAATATACATATTAAAAAAGTTTCTCACTGCTCGTTAAAGGAAACTATTGAAGTTAGAGCCATTATAACAAGTAAACAAATAAATCAAACGTCTGTGTGAAACTTTCACGCACGTGCTATGAAGGCATATTCGAATATTAGCACGCATATTTATTATTCCAGGGTCACATTCGGGCAAATATTCGGGAAAAGTTGTTGCGATTACACTTTGTGATACTGCCACGACGAACTACGTGACCACGTGTACTCGATTAGCAATAGTTCTGGTGAAATTATGTGGTTAAAATACTAGGTCTATTTTGCTTTGGCTTGCGGTGCAAACTAATGTAAAATTAAGATGTCTAGTTGTCAAGATAAAAAACCAACAGAAGCCAGAATTTTTTTTGTCTTAAGCTGTGCATTATTACCCTACGACGAAAACTCGCATTGTCACGATGTGTATGACCAAACACTTCACTCAATTGCTTCTGTTAGTTATCTACTGCACCTAAGTTTCTCACTATTACGAGATGCGCAAGTTGAAGTGAGATAGACTATAGTCGATATAGTATAAAATGTGGCCACCTAGTTCGCTGAAGCGCAACCACGAAGTTTAATCGTGGCAAAGCACCACGAAACTTCGGACGATAATTTAGCTCCGATATTAGCCTAGATGATTTGCGATTCGGTGAACTGGTTGTACACACACATCGCTTTAATGCGAATCTTCGTCGTATACCGATAATGTAGCCGAGACGTTAAAGAGAGATAAGTAACTTTCCTGATATCAGCCGCGTTATTGGTGCTTCCACACAAAACTTTGAAACGATCTCACGCAGTATTTCCAAGAATCTTTGACATGAGGACTTTTATAAGAAGGATTATCTGTTCTTTTAGAGCTCGGATTCGTGTTGCCAAAAAACTTCTTACATTGCATTTATACATGAGCAGCGATAACCGTGTTTCATCAATATCACAATTCCTATTGGGTTTTGTTTTGTTAATTATCTCTTCATCGGTCGGAACCCTTCATGATCAATAGATTCCTTTCTTCCTGATTACTAATAACAAATACTACCGATCGTCCACTGCTTGGAATTCGACCATAGATCACTATCATTACATAGTATAAAACAAAGTCGCTTTCCCTGTCTGTCCCTATATCCCTATGTCCCAATGTGTGGTTAAAACTTTTAAACTACGCAATGGATTATGATGCGGTTTTTTTAATAGATAGATTGATTCTTTCGGAAGGTTTTAGTATATATATCGTTCCGATATTCCTACGGGAACAAAAGCTACGCGGGTGAAACCGCAGGTAGGTCGCTAGTTAAAGAATAAAATCTTTCCTAAGTTTGACGGAAAATTTTAGCTATAAACATAATAGTACCTACATGTACACATTAGATTTGATGTATAGGATAACTAGCTGACCCGCGCAGCTTCGCTCGCGAGTAAATTAACATATCGTCGATATAGTTTTTCATACAAATCCCCTATCCCACCCCCTATTTCAGCCCTTAAGGGATTGATTTTTGAAAAAAAAAAATTAGGTTATGTTTGACTCAGGATCTTCAATTATTTCCATGCCAAATTGCATGGAAATCGGTCCAGCGGTTTAGTCGTAAAAGCGTAACAGACAGACAGACCGACAGACAGACTTTCGCATTTATAATATTACTAGCTGTGCCCGCGACTTCGTTCGCGTGGAAAAAATTCTAAAATAAAAACCCGCATAGTTCCCGTTCCCGTGGGATTTCCGGGATAAGAACTATCCTATGTCCTTTCTTGGGTCTCAAGCTATATTTGTACCAAATTTTATCCAAATCGGTTCAGTGGTTTGGCCGTGAAAGCGTAACAGACAGACAGACAGACAGACAGAGTTACTTTCGCATTTATAATATTAGTATGGACTAGTATGGATAGTATGGATGGATAAGTAAATAAGTAATAAGTATGGATATGGACTAGTATGGATTAGTTTGGGTTTTATATAACGTGTACACTGACAATCAAATTAATATATGTGGCATAATTATCTTGCCTCGCGGAAAACAACGCACCATAAATATCTTTGGTGTCTATGGTTGCCATTTACCATCAGGGAGCTATCCGCATGTTTCCTATCTTTTATGTGAAAAATCCGTAATTTTCACAAAATTCATAAAAACTAACCAAAAACCCTATTTAACAAGCAATATTTTGTATTGGATTTTGCGGTAAATTGAACTTCCATTACCAACGTTAATTTAAAATCAGATTTTAATGCAAATTGGTTAAAATTTAGAATATAATTTAAAGTTAAAGTTGTTTGACTTGGTAAAATTAAGTTTTAACATTAAGCCCCTTAAATTTGATTCCAAGCTAATTAGCAAAACTGCCGTGGCTGTAATTTACATAGTGTTACAGAAACGTGGTCGGTTAATGTTTGATCCAAACGGTCATTGAATTTGGATGAGCGGGGATAAGTACAGATGAGGTCTCATCAACTTACGATGACATCGTGCGTGATAGCGAAGATGCAACCAGCGCATTTTGGTCTGTATCAATAAAAATACATCAAATAAATGTTGAATATGTGGTTGATAACAGTTCGCGATTTTTTATAATGAATAATGTTAAACAAGTAGACGGATTATCTTAAAAATGCTCACTCGAGAAACTTCAATATATTGATAGCAATTCATCTTTGTTACAGGTATGTAACGTGTTTTCATGTGGAGTAAAAAGGTATTCTTATTTCAACATCGAGTGACCTTCTCCAGTATACACAGCAAATCATAAAAACCCACATCAGTCATATGAAAATTTTATAGAAGACAAACAATACATACATAATACATATTTTCATATACAATCTGTCACGAAATAGGCAGATAAAACAGAATGCCAATATCACAACACCATACATCTCGCCATGCTTTCCTTATATTTGTAACTTTAAAAGCTGTAAACACACCAATAAATTTTCTCACTGATACTCACCTATCTCCCTCTGTGAGTACCTATTCGCAGGACCTGATTTAGGGAACGGGATTACAGCCCTCCACTAGGGAGGGTCTCCACAATTGAGATTAAAAAATATATCCAAATTTCGTCGAGTCAGGAATATTTACGTATTTTTCAAACAGTTTTTCCCATTTTTACCACAATGAATCATCAAATATATTATTCTAAAACATTATATCAATGTTTATTGTAAAATGCTATATTTTAATATTAAGACTAATGCTTGAAGAACTAATAGTACGTGCTTTCTAAGCCTGCAGTTACAGAGGTAAGCAAAAATGCATTACTTCCTCCAGACCTCCAATTCCGAGCCTACTTGTCAGTTTTACTAATTCACTTAGACATTTCATTTGGGAACAACCCGCGCAAAGTGCTTAGCAACTCTGACGATAACTTTACAAAATTTAAGCAATTAACAAGGGATGTTAAACAAAATTCTTAACAAAGGTGAAACAACATTATATTTTACGTACCCAAAAGCTTTTCCTTGCTAACTTGAATAAATGAGTTTAAATGCTAAGGAAACTTTGGCCGCAAACGCGATCAAGCGGTACGAAATTAAAATATAAAGTTCAAGGCTACAAATTAAAAATCTACTAAGAAATATTAAAATTAAATCAGGTTCCGTAGCGTTTCACTTAAAAGTTAAATAGCTTTAATTTACCAGTAAACAGAAGTAAATCGGACTTAAGAAGATGGAAAGTTAGCAGGTTTGTGGATTTATTTGTAGGTAATATTCCATGGAACTACTAACCCGATTTTAAAATTTCGTTCACCAATAAAAATCAATATTATTCATGAATGATACAGACTGCATCTTATTCGCAAGTTTGTGAGTTTGTAAAAAATAAACTCTAGAACTGCTGATCCGATTTGGACAATTCGTTTACTGGAATAAAGCTGCATAATTCTTGAGTGACACAGGCTACATCTTAGTTCCAAGTCTGTGATATTGTTTGTAGAAAATAAACTATAGAACTACTGATCCGATTTAGACAATTTGTTTACTGGTAGAAAGCTCCATTGCTTTTGAGTGAAACAGCCTAAGTTTTATCCCAATTCACCTGTGGTTTTCACAAGTACGCGAACTATACTGCGTAAATTCCTAAACATTATATAGGCTGTTTTTTAGTCAAGGAAACTGTTGAAAGACAGTACTAAGTATTCAATTCTAAGCCCAAATATCTGTGAAATATAATATGACCTTAGTTTTTGACATAATTATTCCAATATTTTAAACTAAAACACGCACTAGCGATCAAAATAAAATGCTTACTTTGACACGTATAACACGTGGCGTGAGTAACGGAAAGAAATAACGATAACAATGCTGCGACGTGATATTAGATACCACAGGAAAATGTACCCGTGATATGATTGTGATGTGTTGAAGAAAACTTTAAAAATTGAGTTAACTTACCCAGATCAATCTTTGTAAATTAAAAAATATTTTAAATGCGCTCGAAATACTAAGGTAAACATGAGCGGCGTCTTACAATTTTATTCGTATCTTCTTTTTTAATTATAACATGCTCAAAACATTTCTAATTATTTAATGTCTAGGTATTTTGCCTGTCTTGATACAGGAACAAAATATGAAGGGACGGAACTTGACAATATTTTAATTATTTTTTATTGTGTTCGTTATTATAAGGATAATATTTGTGTGAAAATGCGGCAAATTTTAAAAATGTAATAATATGAAAAATGACCGAGTGAGTGAGACAAATGATATTGGGACAGTATCTTCAATATATTACAATAAAGAATGTTCATTTTATTTAATTGTAATTCTATTAATTTAACATGTACACCACTCGAACGAAACCGGGGCGAGCAGCTAGTAATATTATAAAGATCATATATTTGTCCCCTTTAGATACATGTACTGTACTTATAAATAGGGAACCTGCCTTCATAAAAGTACATTTTATTTTATGTATTATAGCGTTGAATATTGCTTGACCGCGCAATGTCTATAGAAGAAGGTTATCTTTTTCCACCAGGAGAGAATAATCTGCTTGTTTGTTATCTAATGAAATAAAATATAAACTATATAAAAATAAACAGTTATATGAAAGTTCAATCGCTCATATTTTGCGTACTGCAAGCAGTGCGGGCTTACTAAGAAAATAGTCTATTAAAATCTAATACCTTTAAACGAGCAATTCTTGTGTGTATATATATATATATATATATATATATATATATATAAGTATATATATATAAGTATATATATATATATATATATATATATATATATATATATATATATATATATATATATATATATATATATATGTATATGTATAATTGGAATCTCGGAATCGGCTCCAACGATTTTCATGAAAGTCACAAATTAGGGGTTTTTCGGGTCAAGGAAAAGATATGGGTATGTGAAAAACCGAGCAAAGCTCGGTCAACCAGATAATAGTCTCTAATTAAATCAAACCAAAATACACGGAATTGATCTAGCCTCTAAGTAAGCAAGTTATTTTCTTGTGTTATAGGTGTTATTCAACGATACTACTACATAGAAATTAACGTAAATTAATACATGAAACAAAAACTTTAGGTACAAAGTTTTTACAATATTTATGCGAACCGAGAAGTTTGAAGGTCACAGTTAAAGTTAAGAAAGGAAAGCATAAATCTAATATTTTTATATAATATGCATAATAAATACATAAAATTTATAAACTTTAACATTACACACACTACATTAATTTGACATATACGAATATATACATAGGTACATGTATATATTATCATTCCTTTTTTTTCTGTATCATAAGACAGCAAACAAGCAGATAGGTCTCCTGATGGAAAGAGTCAACCATCGCCTATAGACACCAAAGATATTAATAATGCATTGTTATCTTATGGCGAGGTCTAATACCACATGCATAATTTTACCGACAACATTACCCTACAAACCGGAACACAACAGTGACTAGCACTGATGCTATTGCGGCAGGAATAGCTAAGGTGGTGGTACCAGACCCGGGCGAGACAATGCAGCTACCATCTAATAGCCACAACGGTAGTGACTCACGTAGCCAATCGGTCGCCTTTTACGACCAGCCTGGCAGAACGGCAGTTGGCCTATTCTTCAAAGGAGCCCAAAACCAACTCGAGGGAAAATAGTTTTGTGGTTGGCTTTAATCTGTTGTCAAACTTAGAAGAGGTTATATTGTTTAGTCTTTGATCGAATTTCGACACGACGGCGATAGCTAGTAAATTAAATTGTTCAAAGACTAAACTTGTACAAGAGTTTCAGTAACGGCATTCCTTGCAAGACTACTTGTGTGCAAAGCGGAAAATGTTATGTTACACAGTTGATTAAGAACTAGTAGTTTAATTTCACTTCACAACATATTTTTAGTATATCACTCAACCGGTTTCACTTTTTAACCCCTCAAGTCTCAGACCGGAAAAATATGACCGCTCTGCGTTTTATAAAATTATAACTTTCCGTCGGCCCCAACTCGGTAAAATGTGGCGGCACCCGTTTTGAATTTATACTGTTTTACATAATAGTGATTAATTTAGTTTGAATATGCTTGGTACTTGACGGCCTTGAACACATTCTGTGAGATGAGACAGCTATATCGACATTTACCACTGGCTTGTTAAAATCTTTAACATTTTGTGGTAACAGCCTTGGCATGTCTTTTTAACGGTCAAAGGTCAAACACTAGCGATTAATTCCGCGCGTGCGGCCTTGAGTTTCGTGGGGTTGAGCATCTTCAGGATACTTAGTCAGGTGACATACAGACAGACAACGGAAGCTTAGTAATAGGGTCCCGTTTTACCTTTTAGGTACGGGACCATAAAAATAAAAAATATATACAGCCGAATTGATAAGCTCCTTTTGGGAAGTCGATTGAAAATGAAATATTGAAATCTAGATTAATATTATAATATTTATATTTATAATTTATAATATTGTAAATGCGAAAGTTTGGATGTTTGGATGGATGATTGAGTAACAAAATCACGCAAAAACTATTAAACGGATTTGAATGACATTTGGTACACAGGTAGATGATAGCACATAGGCTACTTTTTAACCCGGAAAAACTAGGTTATCCCGCGGGATTCACCAAAAACTTTTATAATGCAGCGGGCTGCACGCTGCAGCTAGTTAGTCTATAAAAGTTATTGCATAACATTCAAATTGGTAAACGGACAACAAAGATATCATTTAATATTTGTATATGTAAGAGTACAGTAAACCGTTGATCGGGGCTCCATTTTGCAGAATAGATTGTTAACCTTACTGTGCAAAGGCGAAAGAAGGTTAGTAGTAGAGAAATAGCAGTAGAAGAAGGTTGTAGAGTAGTACAACGTCTCACCCGGTACTTGCTACCACCGCCTAACCCCCCTTTACCCCGTGTTGGTCCGGACTCCATTAAAGAATAGACCAACTGCCGTTCTGAAAGGCAGGCTTAAAAAGCAACCGATTGGCTATACATATCACTATCATCGTGACTACTAGGAGGTAGAATTCCGCAACGTCTCGCCTGGATATTTAGTACCACCGCCTTGCCTATTCCTGCCGCAATAGCGTCAAAGTTTCTCATTGTCGTATTTCGGTTTGGAAGTTAAGGTAGCTGGTAGACTTAAGCATGTGGCATTGCTATTCCGCCACATGGATAGCAACACACCATTAACATCTTTGGTGTCTATAGGCGATGGTTTCTCTTTCCATCAAGACAGCCATCTGCTTGTTTGCTATCTTATGATATAAAAAAACGTATATGTCTGTGATCTTGAATTATATCTTTACCAAATTTGTATGAAACTTACAGGAAGTACACCCTTCTGAACAAAAAAAATAAGTTTTCAAATCTATCAATAAATAACTGATTTCTAAGGTGACAAACATAGAAAACGTACAACCGAATTGAAAATCGCCTCCAATTTGGAACGTCTGTTGAAAAGTAAACGAAATAATGAGGCTATTCATTAATACTATCATTATATTAAAGGTAAGATGCTTCACGTCTGACGATACAAAAATACTGAAGCAATATTAGGTGTTTTCCACCTTTCATGAGAAAAGTTCGAAGCGGGAACATTAAGCAAGTTCTTTGAATCTGCCCAAAGCGAGCAACAAGACTATCTCCCCAAGGCCTATAAATTATTTTCGGGGAAACATAAATTATTTCGCTTAGAGTTTGGGATTACTCGCCAGAAAATTTCACTTGCCACGACATTACTTTGTTAGCGAGTTCATTTCAACTTTTTCACAGCTCCATCTTTCGTTGGTATTTTTATTTTCGAAAAGATACAAAATATAAACGTTTTTTTCTTTTTTCTGGTATTACTATGGAGTTGAAGAAATGTATTTTGATATTACTAACTCTAATACTAATAACTTTTGTTTGAGTATTTGCGGACAGTCTATATATCAATACGTAAATCTAAAACTTTGTACCTCTTTTTAAGACGGTTACGCGAATGGTGGACCACAGGGCGAACGCTAGTATAAATAAAAAGGTATAAGTAGAAATATTAAAGTGTAAGGAACACCCTACAATTAGTAATTAAATATGCTCTGCCACACATGAGAGAACACGATGTAATATTACATAATATGAACAACGGCCCTTGTCTTAAATATTAAGAACTGTCTTTACTAATTAAAACTACGTAATCAATTTATATTACATTTGTATTTCTTTTCATATTGTTCATTATTCTAATCACACTATTTTACTCTTTAATTCTACATTCTGTTTATCCTCATAATGAAATATAACTTAACAAATACATTACCTTAAATTACTTATGCACGTTCAAGAATGATCTCAATGGAGGCCAACTGTTGGGAACGTCTAGCTCTTTCGAGCATCCATTCCAAAGTGAACGGTTAAAAATATTTAACAGACGTTTTTGAAATTAAGGGATGCCATTGCAAGAACATAAGTTTACTTTTAATAACATCGGGTAAAATCTTACTTTATTAAATGAAAACGTAACAAAAGTCTTACCTTTTTTCATATTTATATTTTCTGGAGGTACTTTGGTACTTACATTTTTTTTATTAAAATTTTAAGTTGATAATGCATAGTTATTACGCTCTTTTTATGCCGAAAAATGGATATAGGTAGGTACACAGGTTATGTATTTTCCTTTTTTTTGGTATTTTATATTTATATTTGTACTAAGCATAAGATTATTGTATTTTGTATGAATTACAACATTCTCGTTAAACATTTCTTATTCTCTGCTAACTTCAGCTTATTTGTACTATCAAGATCTTTGTGTAGATTAGAGTTTGATAGAAAAGATGGTAGTCTCGTCAAAACGAAGCTGTTCACAAAAATTCAGCTTGTTTTTAATCAAAAAAAGTTTGTGGGACCACTGTCTATAAGCTAATCTTTTTATTTTTGTTATTACCGGTGCCGTTCTCAATTCAACTTGCATCCGAATACTGAACAGCAGAAAAGTTTTTTTTCGTGAATTACTGCTGGCCTAATGGGCCGTCACAGCTTCACCGGTCCTGCGTGTAGAGACAACCCCGATATTGCCCCTGCGGCAGGTGTGTGAGTAGACGCTCTTATGGCTCATTTTCATTGGTCGTTAGAGCCCGCATTCGGGATACGGGAGATTTCTGTTTAAGCATGCCGTAGGGCCCGAATGCGATAACCGTTTTCATAAGTCGATGGGACTAGCATGTGGGTTACGGGAGATTTCTGTTTAATCATGCTATATGTTCCGCATGCGGTAACCGTTTTCATTGGTCAATGGCGCCCGCATGCGGGATGTTCTATATTCCTCACCGCACATTGGACAGTAGTTTTGAAATTGTGATGCCTAATATACGTACATACTATGGAACACCAATTAATGATGTGTGGAGCAATTTTAGCTATTTCTGATATACTAAAGAAGAAAGTATTAGCTTCACTAAAGAAAAAGAAAAAAAGATTTTGGGAGCGAAGTTTACTGAGAAATAGAAAGATGCACGGTGCGTCACAAATAATTTTCGTAAACAAAACCCTCGCAGTCCGCACTATGCTTGCTTTACACCAACCGACGAATTTCATTGGTTGTTAAGGCTGCTTGCGGGGAGCACCCCGGATATGCATAAAAATTTTAAGTAGAAAAGTGTGTTCATGCCCTGATCCCCGAAGCGGCAGGCAGAGGTACAACCAATGCACCCACGATTAGCCGGATACTTAGTCCCACAATGTGATAGGGGGTAAACCTATCGCCAACAGGGCACTCATCCAATTCCGGGCAACGTTGTATCTTCACGCCTGTATTCCGGAAGTGGTAGGCAGAGTTACACAAGTGCACTCATGATTAGCCGAAGGTACTTAGTCCTACAATGTGATAGGTGGCAAGCCTATCGACAACCGGGTACTTTGTTTTTATGAGAAAACTGAAAAAAACACATTTCTTGAATTGCCTGACTCGGGAGTCGAGCCCCGGACCTCATGTGGTCAACAACAACACCGGACCACTAGATCACATAGCTGATTTACGTAAAAACCGGGGTCTATACCACTAGTTTAAATTATTTTAACGTAATAGTGACAAGAAAGAAGCCCTCGCTACGACGAATAGGCTCGGTATCATTAACAGAGTGCTAAGTGTGAGTTTTTCTTTTCGCATTCGATCGTGAGCGCGTTTCGAGTTTACTAGGAATTTGTATGTGATTTGTACAGCGCCACCTAGTGGTAAACTTGTTTCTCACGTTTACCACTAGGTGGCGCTGTACAAATCACATATAAATTCCTAGTAAACTCCAAACGCGCTCACGATCGAATGCGAAAAAAAAGACCCACACTTAGCACTCAGATCTTCATCTTTTTCTCAGAACGCCAAAATCGTATAATGCACATTTAATCTCAAATCTGAATTTATTATGAAAAAGACGCAGGTGGTCGGCTCATACCAATTTAATATTAAGATATGAAAGATACGAAATTAGCATAAGATTGAAAACCGATTAATAAGATTGATAAAAATAGGTTAATATTGTTCCGCAATTTTACATTTTTTTTTTGTTTCATAAGATAGCTAACAAGCTTTTCTGATTATCATTTTTTAACGAAGTAAAGCAGGCTGTAAACATTCAAACATGTTTGTCAAACTTTACGTTTTGTTTGTACGTTTTTATCAAACATCAGCGCACACGTACCCACAAGTTTGTCAAACAAGATTTCACTTTCAAAGCAGTTTTTGCCGTGAAGTGACGCTCCGACGCTCAGACGAGTAACAACTAACAACATGTCTCAGCGGCGGTCGCGCCAAAATAGGGATTTTTTTGAAAAGCATGACCTTCAAACACATATGACAAACACGCCGTCAATCAAATCTTTCAAACATACAGCTAAACACATAGTTTTCTTGACAAACACCTCAAACATGACCGTAGACTATCAAATAATTTGCCAAACACGTAAAATTTGACAAATTGTTTGAGCGTTTACAACCTGCTTAAAAGTGCAGCAACCGACCTTTCATTTCCTGTGTTTCCGTAACCCTGCATCATATCTTCACCAAATTAGGACTCGAAGAACCTCCCAAACAAAAAGGGTTTTGGAAACTCATTTCTAGTTACCCTAGAAAGAAAAAATAAAGACATAAAAAAGAAAATACAACCTTTTTTTACTGTTGCTAATGCAGGCTATAAACGTTCAAACATGTTTGTCAAACTTTACGTTCAATTTGTAGTTTTTATCAAACATCAGCGCACACGTACCAACAACTTTGTCAAACAAGACTTCACTTTCAAAGCAGTTTTTGCCGTGAAAAGACGCTCCGACGCTTAGATGAGTAAGAACTAACAACATGTCTCAGCGGCGGTCGCGCCAAAATGGCGAGTTTGTTTGACAAACATTCTGTACACCTTCAAACATGTATGACAAACACGCCGTCAATCAAATCTCTCAAACATACAGCCAAACACGTAGTTTGTTTGACAAACACGGCAAACATGACCGTAGACTATCAAATAATTTGCCAAACACGTAAAATTTGACAAATTGTTTGAGCGTTTACGGACTGCGTAATACATGTATATGTTCCTACATGTCAATTCAAACCATGATGTTAGGACCTGGCGACCTGTATTTCATTTTTCATGGTTGATGGTGCGTGAGGTAGGTTCTACAGGATCCTGTAATCTTGTAGAACCTACCACACGCACCAGTCTCTCACAAACGGGTTTACCAATAGGTATTAAATCAATATAAATTTGTATAAATAAGAACCCATTTTCACGAGAGACAAATAAATAAATAGATAACAGGGTTTTGAGGTAACAAACATAAAAAAACAGGAAGTATTAAATAATATCTTTTGAACAAACAATTAAACCTACGAAAAGTTAAGCGAAAGTAAAATCAGTGAGTGAATAATTTTAATAATTCTCTATTTTCCTACCCTTTTGGGTGTTTTTTTTTTTAATTATAAGAGACATTTCTTGGGGTTAATTCTATCTAATAAAGGATAGCAAACAAGCAGATGGCTCTCCTTTTGGAAAATGTCAACCGTCGCCTACAGACACCAAAGGATGTTAATGGTGCGATGCTACCTAGTGGCGAGGTCGAATGCCACATCATAAGTTTACCGGCTACCTTAGTCTCCATACCGGAACACGACGGCGACAAGCACTAACGCTATTGCGGCAGGAATAGGTAAGGCGGTGGTACCAGACCCGGGCGAGACAATGCAGAACTCTACCACCTAAAAGTCACGATGGTAGTGACTCGCATAGCCAATCGGTCGCCTTTTACGTTGGCAGTTGGCCTATTCTTCAAAGGAGGCCGGAACCAACACGGGAGGAGTCCGGAACAAAAATTGAATCACTTTGTAAAAGTTGTGCGTGGTCATACTTACCTTAAAATCAATGAGTGAGTAATCATTATGGCTTGTGATTGGATTAAAAAAATAGGACTACCCTCGGGGTACAGCCATTCCAATAAAAAAGGAATTATCAAAATCGGACAAATCTGTAAAAAGTTATGTCTGGTCATACCTTAAAATCAATGAGTGAGTAATGAATGATTATGGCTTATGGCTGGATTAAAAAAAATAGGACCACCCTCGGGGTACACCCATTTCAATAAAAAAAGAATTATCAAAATCGAACTAATCTGTAAAATGTTATATCTGGTCATACCTTAAAGTCAATGTGTGAGTAATAAATTATTTTGGCTTATGGCTGGATTTAAAAAAATGGGACCACCCTCGGGGTACACCCATCCCAATAAAAAAGGAATTATCAAAATCGGGCCAATCTTTTTTTTTATAGAAGAGGGGGCAAACGAGCAGGAGGTGCACCTGATGGTAAGTGATCACTGCCGCCCATGGACATCCACAATACCAGAGGTCTTGCAGTTGCGTTGCCGGCCTTTTAAGAATGAGTAAGCTCTTTTCTTGAAGGCCCCCAAGTCGTAACCGTTTGGAAACACCCCTGCCGGTAATTGGTTCCACAACAAAGTAGTGCGAGGCAAAAAGTGTCGAGAGAAACGCACAGTTGTGGATTTCCAGACATCGAGATGGTGAGGATGGAATCTCAAATTTTGACGCGATGTCCGATGATGGAATTCGGCGGCAGGAATTAATCCAAATAACTCGTCGGAACACTCTCCATGAAACTCCAGAAGACACAGAGTGAGCCAACATCTCTGCGCAATGCCAAAGAGTCGAGTCGTTACGAAATAGCCAGGTCGTCAACGATTCGAACCGCTCTACGCTGAATGCGATCAAGAGGAAGGAGCTGGTACTGAGGAGCTCCGGCCCAGAGATGAGAACAGTACTCCATGTGGGGCCGAATTTGAGCCTTATAAAGTTGAAGGCGATGGGCCGGCAAGAAGTACTGCCTCGCTCTGCTGAGCACACCGAGCTTTTTGGAGGCTAGTTTAGCCTTACCTTCCAAATGACCGCGAAACTGAACGTAATTCGATATGTCGACTCCCAGAATCCCGATACTAGCTGAGGCTGTCAGGAGAGTATCCCCAAATCGAGGTGACACGACAAAGGGCGTCTTTTTAGCGGAAAACACGCAAAGCTGTGTCTTTTTGGGGTTAAAAGTGACCAGGTTTTGACGACCCCATTCCGAGACATCGGTTAGTCGATTCTCAACTTCGGACACAAGCTTGTTTCGGCTCTCTTCAACGTGTTCCCGAGAAATACCGCTTAAATCTGTAAAAAGTTATGTGTAGTCTAACATAAAAAATATACTCGTCGAATTGAGAACTACCTCCGTTTTTAATATCAAAATCAACTTGAATTTCGCAGCAAGTTGAAGTTGTAATAAATTCCACTTAGGGGCCATCCATAAAGTACGTCACACGTTAATGGGGAGGGAGGGTATCACCGAAGTGTGACATCGTGTGACAAGGGGTATGGGGGGGTCAATAGTTTTGTGACGTCACATGTTAAAATTTAAAATACTAAAACGCAAAGTGCCTGATTTACCAGTAATAGCTGATATAAAAGAGTGGATCCAAAGTCCATGGACACTCGATAATTAAATTTTTTATCTTTAATTAATATAATTAATCGTTTATTATTTTCTAACTAGTTGTTTGTTTTTTCGGTTTTATGAAATTTGTGACGTCACATCAGGAGGGGGGGGGGGTTATAAAAATGTGACAACCTGTGACAAGGACGGGGGGAGGGGTTCAAAAGTCCTAAAATTCGTGTGACGTACTTTATGGATGGCCCCTTAAGAACATCGGATTATATCTTTTCGATAAGAAATTTTAGCTATTTGCACCTCAAAGGTATCTGGTACAAGTTCGGTAAGTCGTAATTTCCTCAATTCCGTTTACGTCACAGTCAGTTTACTCGCAAATTATCAGCGCTAAGCCTGAAATCCGGCGTGATCTTACGAATCCGTAAAGCCCGGAAAGTTGTTAATCGAAATTTAGACAAATCTTAGTAGAGGTATAAATTTTATGTATTTTTACATCCACATATTTCTACCACTAAACCTCATTATAACATCTATTTGATGTATCGACGGTCCCTACGTATATAAGGACATCTCAAAAATATAACATTTTTTTGATTACATATACGCTTTATATTATTATACGCATATGGCTTTAAATTGTCCAAACGCTCATATTTATATAAGATTTTGTTTTCATTTTATATATTTCGCTACTTATACAAAGCGAATAAGAGAACAAGCGTAATAATTAGTCACAATAGGTGTCGTAGATGCGGACATCTATACTTATCGTTCGGTACGGTGTCGCGGTGGTTTAAAATGCGCGTTTTAAAATTTAAAACGCTGTATAAAGAGAGATATATATATATATATATATATATATATATATATATATATATATATATATATATATATATATATATAAATCAATGTTCGTTAGTCTCGCTAAAACTCGAGAACGGCTGAACCGATTTGGCTAATTTTGGTTTTGAATTAATTTTTGAAGTCCAGGGAAGGTTTAAAAGGTGAGAAAATATAGAAAAAAAATAAGAGTAGTTAAAAAGGCAGATTAACGTTTGCCGGGTCAGCTAGTTTTTAAAATGTTTGTGTGAAGATCTTAAGTTGTTTAAGGTATGGTATTGAAAATGAAATAAGTTGTTGTTTTTCATAAAACAATTATATTTTATGAATTCATCGAAATATGTTTTCCGTTTTTTGTTTTCAGCGTATAAAGAGGTATCTCCGAAAAAATGAAATACTTAAATACTATTATGGACTCCCTAAATCTACTAACTCATTATACGAGTAGAAAAAAATGTTTATAATTATGCATAGAATTACTTAAAGAGAGATTTGAACGTTAATTACGGTCTTCTGTAAACCTCAGTTTTTGACATGTCCGTTTATACGTGGGGACCGTCGTCGGTATAAAGTACATAAATTTACGACATCTATTTTATGTATATTTTGCCAACAAAAAATGTAAAAACTGACCGAACTCGAGCGCAACAGATTGATATGGCGGTTAGGTACCTCGCATACTGTTAAATTTCTCCACCGAATATAATTACTTTATATAGAGCCAGGCATCGAAAACAGTAAAAAAAATGCAATTAAAGAGGCTTATGGAAATTGTTAGATTATATATATTTGCTATTCTTGTTTATTTTCCTCAAAATAAAATAAAACCGCGCCCGAGAATATCAAGTCAACGTTATTTTGCAAACCCTCCCACTCCCTAACGTTACATTCAAGTCGTCACATTTTCCTAATTTTAACTCGCAATTAACCCACCATATATTAATTTGACGTTCTTCCGTATTTTTGTCATTTTTTTTCATTTCTTTGTTAATTTTTTCCCTACCACTGAAATAAAAAACTATAGTATAATCTTTGTTATTTTTTGTTATCTAACCAACAAAATTCAAATAGGTCCCGGCATTTGAGTAAATTCCCACTTAGTAATATAATAATAATAATCGTTTATTTCGTAACTTAAGTATCTGATTACATTTTGAGCTGTAGCTGGGGCACTCCTTTTAAGCATGAAATGCCTGTATTAGGAGACCCCACTCTTCAACACATAACGCGTATTATAGATAAATTTTATTTATAAGTATAAGTATAAATTAATTGACATTGATTTAACAGTGACACATTGAAATTAATGTTGTAACTTGCAAGATCAAAATTTATTATTAGACTTACAATTTTCTAATTATATTTAAATTTTAAATAAACATATATGTATACGCATAGAGTAATAACGCTTAGAGTGATAATTGCATTCAACGCTTCGTTCATATTTTAGGCCAAAACCGTGTCAATGTCCGTGTAAGCTTCGTGTAATCACTTGCGTCGTCACGCACACAAAGACTCCAAAGACTCGAATAGTGTTGCAAGTAAATGAATATTTTCCCAAGACGGTATTTAAAATATATCTACCTGACCGGTATACAAATAATCTTTCATACTATAACATTATTAATCACTTAGTATAAACTTGAAACTTACACTTTTTATTCGGTTAGGTAAAATATGTTAAATGCCGGGAAATATTCTAGATGTTCTCAAGATGATTCCAAAGCTATTTAACCTTATATTTTTTTTAGTTTTTGTGCTTTTATTTGTGATTTAAAATATTTTTACCTCACTGAAATAAAGATTGTCTGTTTTTCCAATAGTATTATTAGTCATATAGAAAATTTAGAACTTACAATTTTTATTCTGATGAGGTAAAATGAGTAGAATTACAGGAAAATGTTTTAGAGGTTCTCAAGATTTTTTTTTTAATCGCAGTAATTAAACAGCGGTAACCAACCGGCACCGAGCGTAAATAAAAAATATGGTCAATACGAGTTTACGTTATTTAAATTATAAAAACAGTGATTGAAGTAATTCTTACAAAAAAAAACCTTATTGATATGTATCTACTAATATATTATCCTATATCATACAAATGTTTGAAATACATTGCTTGGCAAATACTTGTGTGTTATTATGTGTATGTCTGTGTGCGTGTATGTGTATGTATGTTTGTTCAAAGCTATTACCTTGGAACCTTTTTTATTTTAACTTTCATGCAAATCTTGCCATGATTCTAATCCTTAAACTAGCTTGAAAATTAGCAAATGGGTGGGCAAGCAGAAACAATACTTACGTTATAGACGAACGTTTTAAGATAAAAATTAATAAGATACTTATTAATTATTTATTTAAATCAACTTAAAAAATTAAAATGTTTTAAGCTAAACGTACTATATTGGCTACTATTGGCTCTGTGCACGACTTGAGCACCACCTAGCGTCCGCAACTGTTTTGGTTCTGATCTTAGAATAATAACGCCTAGAAACCACAAAAAACGAGTAAATAAAACTGAGCCAGAAACGGCTCAGTTCGTTTTGCGAGTTGTCAATGCTTAATAAGATCAGGTTATATCGGACACAGTTCACGAAAAATAATTCGAAATGACTTATTGCATTATAAAGAAGTGTTCTAACACCTTAGAAGAACAAGAAAGTGAACATTTCACAGGTAAGTACTTACAATTTATAATTTTTCTGTTATGTAAATCGACTAAAAATAAATAATTTGAAACACATAACTTATCACTATACAGTTGCTAGTTGTGGAAAAAAAATTGCGCACAATATTTTTAGTTAGACCTTAATGTTAAGAAAATTAATTATTGTATTTGCTTCAAACGGTTATTTATACTTATTAATATTATTGAGATTAAAAATGTTTGTGTTATAAGTCTTATGAAAATAATTTAGCTCGAGGGTACTTTTTGATAATTCAGCATTCATTTTATTCGTCTTTTTATATTATTAAATATTAAATATTCAATATTGTGATATTTTTTTAAATAAAACGATTTATATAAATTATTTTTTGTCTATATCAAATAATCTTCAATAAACTATTTTAGGCTACTTATTTTTATTAAGTTGTAGTCAAAGGAAGGAAACAATTTAAAGGCACTTGATATTCAAAGTTTTATTTTTCACTACTAGAATAAAACTAGACTAATTTTCTACGATTGTTAAATCAATTAAATAAAATATATCGCTAGGAAAAATTATATAAAAAATATTAAGACTTTAATTTGATTGAATTCTATCATCAAATTTAAGTGTTATCATCGTATGAAACTTAATTTACATTTTCATTAAAACAGCAATAAGTTTATATATCATAATTTTCATTATAAGTATCAAATAAAAATTCTCCCTGTTTTTGTATTAAAGAATAGTTAAAGCTAATTTATTTTTTGTTCTTTTAAGTACCTATAAAGTGTCTTCGCAAAAACTTAGCTCAGAATTCTGTCAATCTAACTTAGATTTCTGAGATTAACAGCTGTTGTACTGAAGACACCCAATGACAAGATAAATATCTAACCACAGACTACTAAGGAGAGAACTGATTGTTTACGTTAACCTTACCTAAATTTCAACTTTATTTAACTACTATTCCCCAAGTAAAAAAAAAAATATTAAATGCGGATAAATTAAGCAGTTGATATAGAATCTTAAGGAACATATTAAACTTTAAGATAATAATTAAAAAACGATGTATGAAGTCTTGCCCGCGTTCTTAAAAATTATGTGGAATATTAGCTTAATTATCAGTATAAACATATTAGGAGGTCGACATTAGACGCAGACCGATTTTAGGGCACGTTACCCTACATGTTTTCGTGGATAAAAGTCGAAAATATCGCTAATAAAACTACTTGACACTAAGCAATACGAAATAATGCAGTACGATGGCATATTATTTAATAAGAAAATTTTAAAAAATGACTGGTAGTGACAGAGTTTTTTTCTGATGGTCACTGTGGCATCTAGAATGCTAGTTGGAACATTTTTTTTGACTTCTAAAAGTCCTCATTATATACGAATAAATGCTTCATAATATTGATCTGACAAACGGATTTGTAATATTTGTGCCAGGATAATGGGTGAGTCCCAACACTTAAAAACTATTTTTTATGCAAAAGCAAAGTCCAGGCTATGTAATATCGCACATAAAATAGGAATACACATATTATTAATAATAATGAAAATAGTTAAAAACAAATACGTGGTAGAATATTTTTCCCTTTGGCTGGCAACATTTTGAATATCATTCTACTTAGATATTTATGATTTATTTGTTTGGATTTTATACAAAAATATCCGATGCCAAGTAGTTTTTATCGGTGAAATGTTATCTTCAAGTCCTAAATACGCTTTTGTGAAGCACGGTGACAGCATTTCACCACACAGTAACTCACATTTTTTGAAATTGCGAGAGCTGTACTCCGCGTGGCACGTGTCGCATGTCTGAGAGGCCGGCGAACGTAAGAAGCCTTTTCAGGCTTCTTTGAAATGGCTTAATATTGCGCGGGTCGACTCGGTTTCTATGCGTTATTATTCTATGTGTATACGCATTCGTGTTTGCGTGGTGTGTGTGTGTATGTGTTTGTGTGTGTGTGTAATATGTTAATGAGTTTGTGCTTGCACATGAATGATTTAGACAATGTTAGTACATCTCACTAAAGATTTTACTTCCTCATAAGTGAGTTCTTTTAACCACTCTGAAACTCTTATTTTGCATTTATGTAGATAGATATAAAGATATGTAGAAGATTATGTAGATTTATACATAGAATCTTGGGCTCCTGTACTATAGTACGAAATTACCTACATGTACAAAGGCGAACTTATCTCATTAAGGGAGAACAAAACCATCCGTATACAGGGTTACTTTTAAAGGCCCGGCCAAATTTTCAGAAGTTATTCAGAATCGATAATATGTTAAATTTTTGTAATAAAAAAAACTTGAGAGGTGTCAAGGGACAACCGAATGGAACAAAGTTCCTTTCGATACAAAAAACCTGTATACACTCAACAAAAATAATCGTCGCGTCACCACACTGTTCAATGCGAAATAGAAATGAAAATATCTGGCTTGCTTTCTATAAGAGAGAGAGAGAGACAGACAGACAGACAGACAGAGAAACATGCGCACACCGCACAGCTTACAATAGCTTACTATAGCAAAAAGTGTCGTGACAACTTTTCGTAAGATTTTTTTCCGTCTAGCCCCTTTCACAACGCGCGATAAGGAACTTCGTTCCAATATAATAATAATTTAAATAAATTTCATTTTTATCCGACACGAAAAACAAAACGCATGGATATAATTTCAATTACGCAAAATTCGAACTAAAATATTGTGCCATCAACCAAATTAAGTGTTCGGGAAAAATTAACTTAGAGTCACAGATTACATAATAGTTACTAACAATCTATACATATAATAAAATCGTAGGAAAGTCAAAATTGTAAATTGAATATTTTTTTAAAAGAATACTTGGGGCGTGATCTACAATCGATATCGAAGCCAAAAATATCGTTTTTAGAATTTTTGCCTGTTTGTCTGTTTGTCTGTCTGTTTGTCTGTATGTATGTCCGGGGTAAAACCAAAAAGTACTGCATGGATTTACTTCAAATTTTGCATGAATATTACTAACAGGTCGGGTCAACATATAGGCTACATATTATCACGCTATCACCTACAGGGGAGGAGCTGTGCGGAGTAAACGAACGAAACGAAAGTCCGCGCGAACGAAGTTGCGGGCAACAGCTAGTTATAGATAAATGTAAAGTGACACACTGCCAGCCATGCCATTACAGATTTCATTCATAAGACTCGGTGAACCGAATTCATGAATTTAGTGGGATATTTTTAAACAAATATTTTTATAATATCTTGTAATAATTTTACAAAACGCGCTTTCAATTCAATATTACGTTTCTAATTTTAAAATTTGGGCGGACTTTTAAAAGTACTTAACTCAATAGAGTATTCCAGATTTTTAATCAGGGCTCTTTTGAAGAAAACACCAACGTCGTTTTGCCTGGCAGGTCGTAAAAGGCAACCGATTACATGTTACTACCATCGTGACAACCAGGTGGTAGTCCGCAACGTCTCATCCAAATATTTGGTACAACCTGACATATTCTATTCCTGCCGCAATAGCGTCAATGCTTATCATTGTCGTGTTCCAGTTTGGAGGGTAATGAAGCCGGTAGACTTATGCATGTGGTATTTCCATTCCGCCATACGTTTAGCAATACACCATTAACATCTTTGGTGTCTATATGCAATGTTTTCTCATTCTGTCAAAAGAGCCATCTGCTTGTTTGATATTTTATGATAAAAAAATGGTGTTACAGAAACAATTCAAGAGTTCTAAATTAAATTAAGTATCTACATACTTCAATATGGCCTTAGCGAATATTAAAATTGAATAAACGTAAACTCAAAGCCAATATTATGAAAAAGGCTCGATCAGTTGTTATTGTAAAACCATATTCCGTGAGCTGAGGATGCTTCAAATCCAGATATATCAGCGATGCTGCCTTGAAAGATATTTTATTTATCAGAAATATTTCCATATAAATGTGGCAATTTGTCCCTCACAAAATATAAAATAATTCTTTAAAGTGTATTATCATAATCATACACATTTTCTCACCAAATTGCGTGAAGAATTAGATATGTATACGTACTTATTAGTGAAATGATATATAATACTATTTTGCTGATATAAACAGATAAATTTTGCCCGATCAAAATAATTAATCTTAATGAGATTTCAAATAATGGCCACACAAAACGTCGACCAAAAAATATCGTCGAATAAATAAGGCTCGATGAGCCATTGTTATTGCCAAAACCGTACCAGGGAAGGGCGTATCTAATCGCAATATATTTAGTTACGACATCTAAAAATAGTTTTATGAAACCTGTTATAGGTATTTTCAAAAAATACCCTAAAAAGAGAAGGCCTCAGAACTTGGTCATTTATGAAGAAGTAGAAGAAGTGTCCCTGAAGAAGTAGGCAGAGGTGCAACCAGTGCACCCACGACAAGCCCAATATACTTGGCAAGCCTATCGCCAACCGGGCACTTTTTTCAACGTTGTTTTTATCAGAAAACTAAAAAAACACATTTTTTGAATTGCCCGATCCGGGGATTTGATTTCATTTAAATTTGTCGAAATTCTGAAACAGAGTTCCAGGGACACATGGAATGAGAATTATACGTATGTTTTGGCGTTCACCCCGTGTGGGAAAACTTGAAAACGACGAAGAGTTACAATCGACGGATTCGATCGCATAGCGAAGGTAAACTTCGTCACTACGTCACTACTAATCAAAACTGACTTAGTTTTAGCATTTAGGTTTGAGTGAAGACCCCTAATATTAGTATAATCCACGTGGAGTGTGGTAGAGGGTGCCTTTCGATGTCTGTTCGATTTGCCGATACAGCGAAGTTTGAGAGCGCAATTGTGCCCCCCCCCCCCCCAGAGTACGTAGGGCAGCCTGGGCATCCATGATTAGGCTGATTATAAACCCCTGAACATGGATGTCCAGAGGGGGATTCTCCACCGCTTACGCTAGTGGTACCCCCTGGGGTAAACTACTACCTTTAAATTGCGCTTCTATAGTGTTAGGGGGAGGGGGGAAAGGGCCTCCGGGAACCTCACAGACCAAACGAAACGCAACAGCAAAGCTGTTACTTTACGTTGGTTTTAAGTGAGGTAGTGGTATCGCCCCGGTCGTGCCGACCCATTCAACTAAGCATGGCACTACCTTTTTTATTATTTACACAGTAAGAGATTCCTTCAACGAACATTTTATCTTATTAGCAAAAAAATCATTTACACTGTAGTATATTTTGTCAAGCGGTACATCAAATAGTTTTTTTTTAAATTTTTTAATAGACAACGATTTAAGATTATCCGGATTGTGACTATATATATTTATCGCCATACCATAAGCATGTTTTGGTGAAATGTTGAGTTTTTGGCAAGGTACGTTATGTAATTTTTCACTATTTCTAAAATGTAAATTCGCGCTACCAATTTTTTTGCACTACCAAAGAAAGTATTACAGAAAAGAATAATTACTTTCGAAGGAACTCTACTATCAAATAAAATACTATGCCTACACATCTATAAGAAACTATTACTATCAAATCAAATATTACGCGTATGATCTATATATAAATCATGAAGTGCATTCAAATCAAAACTTACAAAATATACAATTTTTTTTTCAAATCAAAAACATTTATAAACTTAATTATACCAAGCTTGTATTTGTTTGAACTATACGCAAACGCAAGGGATGATCAATAATAGCGAAGAGATTATGAAAATAACCAATAGAAAAATTACAAAAATGGAATATTGCTTAATGAAGTTTACCTTCAATTAAAGTAATAATATTCAAAACATATGGTCACCATACAGGCGGTGAGGCGCGCACATTCTGCAGCAGCAATTTGCCGTTATTAAATAATGAATTTCCACACTATGTGTGGGTATTCGTACTAAACTTCTTTTATAAATAGGTCAACATTTAAGTACCTATTTTTGAAATATTCGTTATCAGAATCGAGTACTTCTGTACCTCCCACCACCCTCTTTCAATATGTACAGTATTTTACCAGACAACCTGTATTTAAACTGATTTGCAAAATTAGTTTTATTAGAATAAAATGGGAAATATATTCTAATAAAGGAAATTAAAACGGGAAGTAGTGTTCTCTAGTTTTGTTCCAAATAAATTTGGTAAAGATCTGATTCAAAATCCCAGAAATACAAGAGGTTGGAATTCGGTTGTTGTAGTTTTACCGAGTTGAAATTACCTTACCTTAAATAAAGTCGCTCTGTGGTCTAGTGGTCTGGTGTCGGTGTTGACCGCATGAGCTCTCGAGTCGGACAATTCAAAAAGGGTTTTTCATATTTCTGTTAAAAACAACGTTACCTGGGATTAGATATGTGCCCGATTGACAAAAGGCTTACGTGATACGTGATAGGTGATCACGTTATATGAACTAAGTATCTTTGGCTACTCGTGAGTGTACTTTTTGTACCTCTGCCAACCTCATCGTAGATATGAGCTTGAAAATACTTACTTTAAATAAAATAAAAGCTTGAACTGCGGAAAAATCTGTATTCCAATGTTCACTAAACCGTTTCTTGTGAAGTAAACACCAACTTAAAGCTAACAGCGAAATTGTAAAAGCACGATTGACCATTGTTATTGTGGAACTGTATTTCATGCCATCCGGACGCCTCAGATCTAAATAAATCAACGACGGCGTCTCGAAAAATGTTTTATATGCAATATAAATTATATTTGCTGGTGCATTGTTGTCAATTTATGTTCTATTCAAAACTACGTATAAAATATTTCTTTTTCCTCATGTTGGTCTGAGGCTGAAAGACAGACCTGTGAAGGCTAAACCATCTACTATTTTGACAGGTAATTTGAAAAAGGCGAACGATTGGGTAGACCAGAGAGACCAGCCTAACAATAATTAATTTTTGACTTAAATCGCTTGATTATATTATGAAAAACACGATGAAACTTTTGTCCTACACATTCGATGGTTTTTCTGACGAGTCCTCAACTCCAATGTTTCGGAGTTATGAGATGTTTAAATTGATATTAATCAATTTAATAACAACCTAATTTTCTCACAACAACTTGTAAATTATATATGAAATATAATGATAGAAAAGATTGTTGTCGCGTCAAAACGAAGCTGTTCACAAAAATTGTTTTTTCAGGGATCCCGGTCTAATAGATCACCTTAAATGTCATCGCCGAATATAAGGAAAAACATTTAAAAATAACATAGCAAAGAAGAGTTTCGTCACTTCGAACTATTCGACAGACAGGAAGGTCGTAAATTCAAACCCTAACGTGTCGAATTTTTTGTTGTTTTTAAGTTTTTCAAGTTTTCCCAAGCACGGAGTGAGTGCTAAAACACACATTTAATTGGAATAACATTATTGATAACACTAACAGTTGTTTAACTTTGTCTAATGACTAAGATCCTAAATAATCTCCAATAACACCACCAATGATAGCCCATATTTAAATTAATTTGCTTCATTCCTCACAGTGGAATAAAATTTGTTAGGCCTAACAAAATTATTCCACTAGAAAGAGAAAAAGTCTCATTGCGACCGGTTACCTTGCGGGATAGGCAGAGTGAGCCAAACGCCTAAAGGCTTTCCGGTTCACCATGATTCACCGGTTTGTCAGTTAGCGAGATGAGAGATTAGCGAGATGCGAGACTAGCCGCTAACCTCTAGACTACGAGGCAGACAATAAATAGAAAAAAAGAATCATTAAAGCAACATCAATATTAGCGTGGTCAAGGGATTAGCCTATTTGCCCCAAATTAGAAGAGCCCAGGTTCGATTTTCAAAATTGATTTTGAGCTTGATCCTAACAATAAGAATTAGGTAAATGGGTAATGATGATTTATTGTTCCCTTTACATAAATGTCTAGTATGGATTACATAGATTTTTATTTATACAATTTGCACGCCAATACCATAGTAAAGTAGGCAAGTACGACAATAAAACAATAAAATACAGTAATACCTGGACGACGCGATTTTCAAATCTCATTGATTCATTTTCATGGTTCTACGCTATTGCTTAGCCAATGTACGTGTTCACTTTAGACGATTAAAAGACAATTACAATAAATATGGACTCCAATGAAGAGTGTAATTCTATAAAACAAGGAATAAAAAAAGGTTTTTTTGAGTTTGAAAATTTCGCGGGAGAAAAATCAAATCGTCAAACTACTTTGCTAGATTTTACGAAATGTGCTATATTATATCACAATTACTTTGGTTGGCGATTTTATATTTATATAATTTGAGATCTTAATAAATATTTTTTGTTTACGTGCATTTTTAAGGCGATAGGTAATGCCAAACTACGAAATAGACACCTCTTTGAAAGCCTACTACTACTAACCGGTTGGTCCAATAATTTAAAAAAAAATATGCATTATGCGTATAATATAATTAAGTTTAAATTTTAAGTTCGTTTTTTAAAATTTTATTGTTATTTTTGACGGAAAAAAATCGAATATCTTTCTTATTTTTACGCAAAAATTTGCTTATAACTTCCAAACTACTGTAACGATTTTGATGATTTTTTCTTTTTATTACGGACAATTTATTGCTTTATAAAATTTAAGTTCAAAATTTTACAAAATCATTATAGTGTGCTATTAAATCAATAAAAACCTTATTATTTAATTCGCGGACAGCGCTCGCGTCGAAAGTCAGTCTCCCGGTAGCGTTCATACGGGGAGGCTGTGTCGCATGTTAGCGTGCTCCGCTCTCCATATTCGAGTCAAAGAGTAATAGTACAGATAGAACGTTTGGCACAATAGTAAGGTTTTGCCGTTTGGAAATTGAACATTTCGTTTACGCTTGGATTTTTTTTATAGTAGATAATGAGCTTGGACCGAGAAGGCTGTTTTTTACAGATGTTGTTCTTATGATATAGACAAGGAATAAGAAAGGATTTTTTTAAATTCATCCCCTAAGATGGTGAAATAGGGGGTGAAAATTTGTATGAAACTCTGTCATTTTTGAGTTGATATGAATGATATGCTGTAATTAAATTATCCTTTAACTGAAAAAAATTAAATACAAATTTAATATTTTTTTGAATTCTAGCCCCTAGAGAGGTAAAAAGAGGCTTTAAAGTTTGTATCAAAAATGAATTATTTATTTATTGCATTACTATAAAATCTAAATTATTTTAATTTAGTATTTATGATTTTTAATACAATTAATATGTACGAATTTTCAGATTTTTTAGTACTTATGCTCTTCAATCGAAATTGAAGAAACATGCATGTAATGTTAGAAGTTTCATTCATTAAAGGAGTAAAAGTGTGTGTTACAATTTATATGAAAAATCAAACGTTTATGGTCAAAATAACTTGAAATTCGGCACTTACGTTCTTCAACACAATTTAAGAATCATATATTTGGGGATTTTTTTAAATTTCATTCCTTAAAGGGTAAAAAAAGCATTGATGTTTGTATAAAAATAGATTCTTTATTGTAGAATATTGTAGAAATTATTTAAAACTTTAGTATTTATAATTTTTAATACAATTAAATGAATACGAGTTTAAGGTTTTCAAATGTCATCTCTTCAAACGATGAAAAATGTGGTAAAGTTTGTAAAAAAAATAAAATATGTTTAATCAAAATCTCTTCAAATTTATTAGTCATGTTCTTGAATTCAATTAAATAAACGTGCATGTAAGGATGCAGTGAGTTTTATCTCTTAAAGAGGTAAAAGAGGGTATTAAAGGGGCTGAAAGCTAGTACTTTATAAATAGTTTTGTTTGCGAGTAGACACTGAATAATATTTTGAGACTATTCATGTACTTACTTACGTTTACGCTTGAATTTTTTATTCGCTATAGAAAGATAAGTATTTTGTCAATATTTTGTATAAATGTACAAAAATAAAAAAAATAAAACATATAAACAACGAAGATAATTCAAGCAAGCGAATAAAAAGCAAAACTCTAAAGAAAAAAAAAATAAAAACTGGTACTATTTGATGTAGTAAGGACTTCGCAACAAAAAATAAATAAATTAAATATATTATACATACAAATAGTCTAAATAAAACAACTTATTTAGTAGTTTCCTCTATAAACATTAAATCAATTTATATATCTTCTTTTTTATTACGAGATTTTGAAACAAAAACTAAGAGGCTAGTTAGTTTTAAAATATTATTCAAGAGATTACATTTTACAAAATCAAATTTTGAAAGGTTTTGTTAAATATTAATTGTTGATTGTATGTATTAAAATAAAGTGTTACACGGGATGTATTGTATATTACAACACTTTCAAAGAAATAGGATACGTAACTGTTATTATTGCGTAAATTGTTATATAATTTTTGTCGATTTTCGGTATATTTTTTTTCTTTAGATATTTATCGTTTTTCTAAAATGATTGTATATGTAATCGATAAATGAGCGATTACTGGTTATTGGTTTTGAGTTTGACAACATTCAGTCGATTCATGATGATAAAAGTTCATATAGGTGAACAAAAATGTTAAAACGTATGTATCTGCATCCACTGTAAATACTCTTTGACTTTGGACCATGCCACGCGCGAAATAATATTTGCGCTGCTCCTGTTAGAAACTCAAGGTCGTTCGCAGCTGTAATCGCCTTAAAAGCCCCAATTATAAATATTTTATATGTATTTATATGGAAAATTATACTCCGACTTACGCGGTTGTCGCTCAGTCTCACCTATCGCGTAAGTTCGTTGTATTAGTTATTACTATACATTCTTGTTTTGAAAGCATGAGTTAGATATAGGCTCCATTTATAACTTCAGCTGTCGGCATAATAACTGCAAATTAAACAAATTAAAATCCCCTTTATCTTACTTCCTACTTCATGTGCAAATTATTCCCGGAAAAGAGCTTCAGGTCAAAGTTTCTAAAAAATCCGAAATTGCAGTAGCAGTTATGAGTCTGGCGGATAAGTAGGTTAAGCTGTCGGTCCCGATTATTGCTAGAAATAGGCGACAATCTTTGCCAGGTCGGTAAATTGCGGCGATAGGGATTACCACTCATCACAATCTCTTAAAATTAATATCAAGGATTCGTAGACTTACAATTTACTCTCGCTGGTCTTAGTCGTAATAAACGTAGAGCTTATCGGGACCTTTTACGTTACAAACTCTATTTTCGGGGCTTTAGAATCCGATTGGCTAACTTATGAAGCCAACGACATTATATTTTATGACGTGATAAGAGGTAAGGGTATCGACAACATTTTTTATTTAACACTTTATTTATTTATTTAACACTTACAATAGAACACATAAATAGTTACAGTAAACATTAAAATTATATATTGACAGGAATGACTACACTAGTGGGCTAATTGAAACACTTGTTAATTAATTCCATGTTTTAATTATATCATGAGTTTCATGAGTTAGCATATAAATTTATAAATTTACCAATAACGGCTATTATCATACATAAATGACAAACAATGATTTTAGTTTCCAACACATAATAACAATAACAAATTAACAAATATAGAATATATTCAAAAGACATTACCTGGGTTGATAATTCACAGCGATGTTACCTCGAATGATATCGCAAATAAACTGCCCATAATTGATTATTGATATCTCGTCGTTCATTTATAGCACATACGTTAAGACGCCTGTACACATTATTGGGCCATCATATTGGGCCAACGTGTAGAAACCTACTTGGCGCTATGTTGGTAGTTGGCGCCAACATTGGCCGGTCAAGTGAATGTTGTCGGTTATTCGTGCGCACATCAAAGAATCTTGGCGCGCTCCGCAAACGGCGTTCACACGTTGGCATTTCATTCAGTTTGTTATCATTCGTCAGTAAAGATGGTTCTGTTGCGCGTAAGTTAAATTGTTGTTCCCGAGTTACGATTTCGTGGACAAACACTGAGGTTTTAAAATTCATAGAAATGTATCGAAATGAACCAATGAATGAATGGCTGATGATGATGAATGTCCTTTATGAATTAAGGCTTTTCGTTATTACACCACAATTATTAAATATGATCATCTTTGTCGAAAAATTCTGCAACATATAGAAAATAATGATTACTTATCGATACATATTTACTAGATTTGGACTGATTTTAAACTACAAAGTAATTATTATTTTCAGTATTTTATACGGAATCATTATATGGAATCTATTCGAATTCCGAATACATGTTGTTCGTATTGAATTCAAGTCAATACTAGTTATTTTTTAAACCTTTCTCGTGTTGTCTCGTCTCGTTTCGCCTTGTTTTGCCTCATTGGTGAAAGAGGAGGTTATTAACAGTGCACTGGTTCAGATGACATTAAGCATTTGGTTAGGTTATTAAAAAATACTTATTTTTAATACTTTTATTTCAGGTTAATGATGCTTAGAAACTTATTGCAGATAAGTATTTCTGTTACTGAACTAAAAAAGAAAAAGGAATCTTTAATGACAACTCTTACGGCTGAAAGAGATTGTACGTCCATCTTTATTAAAGAGCCAATGCAGAATGGTTAATACACCAATGTATAAACAGAGACATTTACAATTCACTGTATTGGCACAACATGCTGGCAAAATACCTTGGGCCAGTGTGTACAACTGCCTTTACAGGTGTTGTCAAAATAGGATTAGTCAATACATAGTCTAATTTTGCTACATTTCCGAATTCTTCATTTCTTTTTTTAATATTATAAATATTCAATTCTTTAATTGTCTTAAAAATATATCTATAAATTTTACTAAACATTATTTTATTACATTATATTAAACCAATATATAATTATAGTATAGATAACAATATATTAAAACAAAACGTGAGCTTATCTCATATTGATATTTCTTCCAGCTAACCCGTACATGAACAGAAAAGGAATCAGAAAAATAACTAGATTTGAAGGAAGGGAAACGTAAAAGAGAATTGTTTTTTTATTATTGGAACGAAGTTCCTTACGGCAGGCTTGGAGGGATAGGGATTTTGCTGCGCGACCGAACTGAAAAAAATGTGATAGTAAAACCGTAAGAAAAATGCGTGGAATAAAAGCGTAAAATGAGACGTGCGCATGCGCGACAGTCGCATACACAGACGAGTAGTGTATAATACCTTTCTCTTTTTCCCTCTTTCTTTTCGTTCACTCATCCCTTCTCTTTCTATTACCACTCCACCCCACCAATGCATAGTATATACTCATGAGTTCATGGACAAGCACGTGGCGAATACTCACATTATAGATACATTTTACGCGTGAGTAGCCACGTTTATTTTCGTATAATTTCAAATCGTCAAAACAATAATAAATATAGTAACAATGGCAAGTGAACCAACAAGTGACTTGAATGCAATTGACAGTGATAATAGTGGGAAATTATTCAGTGCAAAAGAATTAAATACGTAAGTATTAGTTTATTCTTTATTAATAAATATATATTTAAAAAAATATATATTTATAAATATAAAATATTTTCCATTGGTTAAGTAAGGTTTTCTTTCTAGGTTATCTTCCTTGCTGTTTTGAGGATCATACGGAAAAATTGAGAAAAAAAACTACGAAACATATATATATATAACATATATATACTAGCTGAGCCCGCGACTTCGTCCGCATGGAAAATTAAAAAAAAAATAGCCTAAGGTACTCGCTATCATATCAGCTATCTTTCAGTGAAAGTCCCGTCAAAATCGGTCCAGTCGTTCCAGAGATTAGCCGGAACAAACAGACAGACAGACAAAAATTCTAAACAATGTTATTTTGGTATACGTACCGTGTATACATCCATATGCATTTAGTAAAAACGGTTATTTTAATATTACAAACAGACACCCCAATTTTATTTATTTGTATAGATGGCGTCAACGCTTGCATTTCTTGCAGATAAAATTGCCCTTACACACATCAATTGATTTTTTTTGGTAAATCTATCATATCCGAATTCCGGGTACACTTTAAATATCAAGTCTTTAATGTTGGTTACGATTTCACGAAGGTAAGACCTATGTAAAATTTTTTTGTAGCCTGATTCAGGAACTTTCCCCTAAGTAACCACTAACTAATCAATATGATCTTGTTTGGAAAATTTGTGCTTCTTCTACCTAAATGATTGCTCATGTTGGTATACCTACAGCTTCAAAAATTAAACAGTTTTCCGCAATGGGGAAGATTTAAAGCAAGATTTAATAATATCATAACTACAAATCCTTATTACTAGTAGCTATACAAATACAGTACTTACACCTACTTACTAACGAATTAGACACATATCAGGCCAAAGTGAACGATCATGTATCCCTCAACAACACCGTAAAATACACAAAATAGATCGAATATTCAACTACTACAAAGTAAAGTGATTTTTTTCAAAGAAGGAAAATCCAACGTTCCGTATCAAAGAAGTGTATTGCGAAAGGAGCCGGTCACATGTCTACTCCGCGCGGGCCGCAGAGGTTAAAGGTATATGATTCCACTCATGTACCTTAAAAAAAAACCGGCTAATTGCGAGTCGAACTTACGCATTAAGGGTTCCGTACCATAATCTATAAAAAAAATGGCAAACAATCACGTTTGTTGAATGGGAGCCTTCTTAATATTTATTTTATTTTAATTATTTATTTTTAAAGTGATTTTATGCAAATGCAAAAGGGAGTTTATGCAAAAAAACACGTTTGTTGTATGGTGGTCACCCTTAAATATTTATTTTATTCTTTTTTTTAGTTTTAGTTATTATAGCGGCAATATAAATATCTACATCATCTGTGAAAATTTCAACTATCATGGTTCATGAGATACAGCCTGGTGACGGACAGATAGATAGACGTACAAACGCACGGACGGACAGTGGTGTTTTAGTAATGGGGTCCCGTTTTAAACTTTGAGTATGGAACCTTAAAAAGTATAGTAAAGCCAACGCTCTCACAGTTCGGCTCTTCTCGGCAATGTTCGGTTCTCGTTCGGCGGTCAGAGTAGTGCGCCGCATCGTGCACACTGCACACAGCCTTTCGGTTAATACCTAGATAGTACCTAGGTATGTTGAGTTATTTTAGTTTTACATTTTTTTTAAACTATGCATCTAAATAACGTGGTATAAGAGCCAAAGTTTGTCTTCCTAAGATCTTCGTGTTGATGAAGTACTTTTCGTTAGTAAGGATTAATATGATAAGGATTAAAATTCACCTATTAATTTTCTATAATTTTTCGACTCAAAATTCCTTATTGTGTTGTTGTTATAAGAGATATATATATAGTGTCGTGGACTTTTTTGTGCATCTACTAAAAACCAATATATTTGTATTACATTGTACTTACGTGTACTTAAGCATTACGCCAGCAAGCGCACGCGGATACAGCTAGTGATGGGTAATTTTCGGAAAAATTTCAAACCTTGGAAATTTTTCCTTTTATTTTTCAGAAAAATAAAAAATTGGAAAAATAATGGAAAAATATTGTTTACTGTAAAATATTTATTACTATAAAATTTAAAATATTGTTCTGATATTACTTATCATAAACACGTTTGATTAGACATACACGTTTGATGCATATGATTCAAATAACTGCCAAACTTTTTTTTTATAAACTCTTTTACTATAGATTTATATAACATTTACATAATTTTCAACTGGAATGTACATATGTAATGTAGGAACGTTGGATAATTAATCTGAATCATCACTTTCAAACAGTAGATAATTTTCTGTATTTTGTGCTGCATCTATGAATAATATGTCTTCAATTAGTGTGTTTTCATCATATCATCTTGACATTTTTTTCATTTCATCATATTCTTTATCAATGTGTGACAAAGTTTTTCTAGTAGGTAACTGATATGATGGTGCCAAAGCAGCAAAAACTTTCTTCCATAATGGATGTTCTACCCAAGAATAGGGGTTCCGGATATATATAGTCCTCTTCACCGCGTCTGGTGACAGCGACCCTGACTAGCTAGATCTAATCATTTCTATCATGTGCCCTACTATGACTGGCAAAGCCAAACTTGGTTTTAAATATACGGTCACACTTAGGGAAATACAGTTGACCGGTGTATATATGTATACGAGATTTTCAGTCAATTTTTACGTATCACGCGTTTTGAATCAAGATCTGCGAGACGATTTGTTTCGAATATTTCTACAGCTCTGTAAGTGATTGTGCGCCACCTTTGCCGATTCTGAGTAAGTTCTTCCCAGCCATCAGTGGATATGCCGCTAGATGTTAGACTGCGTTTCAAAACATCTTTAAAACGTAAGTATTGCCCACCTTGCTTGCGTTTCCCTTCGAGGAGCTCTGAGTAAAACACAGCTTTTGGTAGTCTACTCTCGTCCATACGTTGGACGTGTCCACACCAACGTAGCTGGGTTTTCATTAAAACGTTCCGGATACTGCAGTAGTTAAAGCTATTAATTTATTTGTGCTTTTTTTTCATTTACCATACAAGCTGCTGGAACTGACAGACACAATGAAGTGGAAGGCAAACTATCCGTAGAATCGGTTCCTTTCAGATCTAACATAATTTTTACATCTCGTGGACTTTTATCACAATCTGCAATGTGTGACCGCATACAGGTTACGTTAGCGTATCGAAATATTTTCATACAATACCTACATGATTCACCATTATTTCGTTTTTCAAACAGATTCCACGTATTTTTATCTTTATTACGACCCAACATAATTATATTTAATCGAAAGTTATACTGTTTTAATAAAATTGACAAAGAAAAAAACACCACTTGCATGAAACGTAAGTATACACAGTAGAGAAGTTGCACGCCAATTGAGTAAAAATTACGTAGCTAGTATTCAAAAGGTCTTGCGGGAAATCCCCGAAACATTTGTAGCAACTAGTACAAAATGTTTTAGTGTTGCCAAATAATAGAAGACGTATTTATTAATCTATTGTTCGAATATATTTAAATAATAATCTAAAATAGCGGTTAAGTATCGTTGTTATTCAGCGAGATGAAATAAGTACCTTAACCTTCTAGTGGGGCGCAGTGAGGTCATAGAAAAAATATGTTTAGTAATATCTTCACAATTTAGGAATAGATAATTACGATAATTAATCAATAGCTTAAATTACTTAGACATATATTCCATTATTTGGCAACGCTAGAATATCTACATTGTACTAAATAACATACTTTATTTATCATTTTAACATTTACCTTGAATTGAATCACTTATGTATTTGATATTTTTATGTATTAGATTGGTTTAAAGATGTGGGTACGTGCGGTCTCTGTTAAAAACGGGATTCGTTAATATATTTATGTTGCCAATTATCGATACTGCAAAATTATCTATTCACGGGGATTCCCCATAGACATATTATGTCATAATTTATTTTATAAAGTGGAAGCCCCGTGATCTTGATTCACTTGTTTAATCGTATTTGTGATACTAAATATAGTATAATATACAATAATATTTGTTCCGTTCGAAATTGAGCTCATCAATATGAGTCTAATGATATTATATGTATGAGTCTATGTAAGTATAATAAGTAAAATGTTATATTTTTTCTTTCATTATAACTAACCGTGCTGAAAACTATGATAATTTGTTTCATATGTGGATATTATTGTTATTTTAGCAAAAAAAAAAGGAAATTTTCACAAGACTGTCTCTAAGCAGAAGAATTTGAATTGTCGCAGGTTTGGGAGGGAAAATGGAAAAAAAGCGGAACTAATGAAGAATGCACAAATACTTCGCCGATCTACGAAATCGAAGAAAAAGATCAACCAAGTCCAGTCAAAGCACAGTCAGCTATAATGTAGATGAAATGAGAGTTTTGTGTCCTCCAGTTACCTCAGTCTGATCAAAATTGAGTGTTTACATAGAGCGAACTGTTATTACTTTTGCCGCTGTAAGAATAGTGCTTTCATATACTTAAATAAAACAGTAGCAATAAATATTCAATATCGTAATTATTTTATTTACAATCCAAGTTTAGTGGAAAAATATTGGAAAAGAAATGGAAAAATATCGGAAAAGTATTTTTTTTCTTTTCTTTTCCATCCGAAACTTTTCCATTGCCCATCACTAGATACAGCCGTTCGATACCGCTTTTTCTTCCGACTTATTTTACAAATATCGATATCTTAACTACGCTAAGAATAATTGTAACGTAATCCTCATGAATGTAGCTATCATTAAACATACACATAAATTTTTGGAACGAAGTTCCTTACGGCAGGCTTGGAGGGGATAGGGATTTTGCTGCGCGACCGAACTGAAAAAAATGTGATAGTAAAACCGTAAGAAAAATGCGTGGAATAAAAGCGTTAAATGAGACGTGCGCAGGCGCGACAGTCGCGTACACAAGCGAGTAGTGCCGTTTAGCCGAAGGAAGTTCGTTCCTACCTGGTGTCCCGCGACACCACATCATTTTTTTTAAATTATTTTTTTGTATGAAAATTTCAAATTTAAAAAAAAAAAATATTTTAAATCTCGTATACTATATTGTTCGATTCCAGATATGAGCCCATTACCGTGCATATCTGCGTCGATACGGATACGATGTTGACATGCTGCGATCAAAAATAACAAGACTCAGCGTTGCCTACGAACTTAGTGCAAGAAAATAGCTTGAAAACGCATACTTATACAGAAACTCAAAACTATCGCAACGTCATAAAAGTTTTTTTATAATAGTCAACTTTATTTTTGTACGTCATGGCTTAGTTTCGACTGTTGCTCCACTTTATTGACGAGAGCTCATATATTTAAGTAGGTCCTTAGAAAATTCAACTTTTTTTTTTATATCATAAGATAGCAAACAAGCAGATGGGTCTCCTGATGAAAAGAGTTAACCATCGCCTATAGACACCAATGGTGCGTTGCTAACTTGTGGCGAGGTCTAATGCCACATGCATAAGTTTATCGGCTACCTTACCCTCCAAACCGGAACACGACAGCGACAAGCACTGACGCTATTGCGGCAGGAATAGGTAAGGCGGTGGTATCAGACCCGGGCGAGACAATGCAGAACTCTACCACCTAGTAGCCACGATGGTAGTGACTCGATAGCCAATCGGTCGCCTTTTACGACCTGCATGGCAGAAAGGCAGTTGGCCTATTCTTCAAAGGAGGCCGGGACCAACACGGCGAGTCAACTTTAATTTTATAGCTTTATCGTTTATAATCGCAAGTCACATTATACTCATAAGACGTTTTCGTAACATGACGCGCCCGTTCATTGGCTATGATTGGACGAAATAAGATATTTATTTGTGCTCTTATTTTATTAAATCTGGTTAATATTGATCAAAGGTGTCCCGGCCGCGTTTCCGATCCGGTAGTAGTTTTTAAAAAAATATGTTGACGTGTCAAAATAACTTGTAAAATGTTTTATTGAATAAAGTATTTCTGATTTCTGATTTCTGATTTCTGATTTCTGATTTCATGGCTTGATTATTGTTCGAATTTCGGGGCTCAAGTTAAGTTACTTAAGGTTTCGATAAAAACATTATATAATCTGAGCTTTAAGGTTTACATATACATGTGAAGGGTATAGTAAAATAGAGCTTATTTGCATTTATTTGTTTTTCCGAATATACTTTGCCCCATAAAGTGATAATGAACGCTGTTTTTATCAGTAAACTGAAAAAAACACACAGTAAACTGAAAAAATGTCTGGAAATTCTTAATTTTTAATTATATATTATATAGTTTAGTATAATAATATAGTTGTTTGACTCATTATCTCAAAATTCATCAAATGTCAGTTACCACATTTTTATATTAAACAAAGTACAAACATTTCAAACTAACCATACAAAGGCACAACGCATTTCTAATTCTACTTTTGCTTCCCTGTATTTTTCTATTCTTATGCACTTGCTTGCGTATGTGCACTTAGTAAATTGGACTCTAGTATTATAGTCTAGTCAACAAGTTCAAAATCGTGTTAAATAGAAATAAAGCTCCTAAAAATATGTGCCATAGCTCATTCGATTCGGAATGACGTCTAGAAAAATGTTTTTTAAGGGTATATTAGCAGATAAAAAATTGCGATTGTTATTAACAAAATAAATTTTAAAAAAAAGGTATTTAGTTTTTCGTTAATAACTTTTAAAATAATAATATTTAAGGAATTTTGAAAAAAGATCCTGAAAGAGGAAAAAATTTCCAATAAAAAAGTCCTAACTCTCGGAACTCTATCTATATTATTTATAATTTTTTTTAACGCTGGAAATAGGACTCCGCGAGGGCGTTACGGCATAGGCGTGCCAACTAAAAAGCCGGTATATTACCTAAAATATTTTTAAAAAAATATTAAATAACAATTTAAAAATTTGAATAAATTATAGTGTAAGCTAGACACTTGAACGAAAAAAACTTTGGTGAAAAAAAATTTTTTTGTCGATTTTTCAAAAAGTTACACCCTTGTTAATTAACTAATTATTTTCCAATCTCTGTTTTTATAAATTACGGTATAAAAGTTTAAATAATTGGTCTATAAATTTTTCGCTTCGTGGAGCTCTTTTTGTTTAGGTACTTAATAAAGTTATGCAAAAAAAAGTTATTAAAGTTAATTATTTTGTTAATTATATTTTTTTAAATTTAACTATAAATGAAATTTCTAAAAAATGTTATCAAAAAAAATTTTTTTTGGTAATATATTATTATTGCTATTTTCGCATATGATATAGGTATTAATCAACATTGGAAAAAAAAATTTTACGTCATTTTTTAAAAAAATGTTTATAAACAAATAGACTATTTTTGGGTTTAAAAAAAATTTACTGTCTTATAGCATAGGTGAAATGATGATTTTTAAAAAAAAATGTTTCTTAAATAAATTTTTTTATTGTTTATAATCGTTTTTTTATATTTCAATTGTTTAAATAATAAGTTAAGAAATTATTATATTCTTAAAAATAATCATTGACCCTTTTCAATGGAATAACAGAGAAATAATTTTTTTTTATAAATAATTTAATTAGAAAAAAATTAGAAAAAAATCATTTATTAAATAAAACATGTAATTTTTTTGTAAATAAATAATTTATAGAGCTCCAGTAGAAAGTGATTAAGGCTTATTTTAATAAATAAATAATTAAACTTAGCAGTATATTAATAATTCAAGTGATGGATAAATGAAAAATGATCTGTAGCAGAATATAAATTGGGTAAGTATAAATTTGAATTAATATATTATTTAAACAAAAATGGATATTGCTTTAATTTATGCGTAATTAGAAAGATATTTTATCATAGAATAAAAAAGTTCTTGGGTCCGTAACTGTATCTATATTATTTAACAATTTATAAGCTATGGAATTTCAAAATATGTAAAAAAAATCTAAAATTTTTATAAATAAATGCTTATAACAAGTGATAAATAATAGTTACAGAATCGATTTTGAATTCATTTTACAGATAAATAAATCCTTTATAAAAATGACTTGGATGTTCTTTACCCTATCTCAAATAGTTTAAAAGTTATAACAATTTTTAACTTGACAAATTATGTAACGGCTGTAATTTCATTATTATATAATATTTAAGTGTTGTAAAAATACAAAAAAAAAAAAATATTTTCTTAACTTTGTATTATATATGATAGTTTTTGTAATTTTTTGAAGTTTTCGAAAAAAAATGTAACGGTTAATATTATTTGTTTATAACAAATTGTTACGTTAATAAACAATTAAATTATTTATAAAAAAAAAATATTTCTCTGTTATTCCATTAAAAAGGGTCAAAGATGATTTTTAAGAATAAAATAATTTCTTAACTTGTTATTTAAACAATTGAAATATAAAAAAACGATTATAAACAATAAAAAAAAAATATTTAAGAAAATATTTTTTTTAAAAAAAATCATCATTTCACCTATGCTGTAAGACAGTATTTTTTTTTAAACCCAAAAATAGTCTATTTGTTTATCGACAATTTCTTAAAAAATGACGTAAAATTTTTTTTCCAATGTTAATTAATACCTATATCAGATGCGAAAACAGCAATAATAATATATTACCAAAAAATTTTTTTTTGATAACATTTTTTAGAAATTTCATTTATAGTTAATTAAAAAAAATTATAATTAACAAAATAATTAACTTTAATAACTTTTTTTTGCATAACTTTATTAAGTACCTAAACAAAAAGAGCTCCACGAAGCGAAAAATTTATAGACCAATTATTTAAACTTTTATACCGTAATTTATAAAAACAGAGATTGGAAAATAATTAGTTAATTAACAATGGTGTAACTTTTTGAAAAATCGACAAAGAAATTTTTTTTCATCGAGGTTTTTTTCGTACAAGTGTCTAGATTACACTATAATTTATTCAAATTTTTAAATTGTTATTTAATATTTTTAAAAAATTATTTTAGGTGATATACCGGTTTTTTAGTTGGCGCGCCTATGCCGTAACGCCCTCGCGAAGCCCTATTTCCAGCGTTCAAAAAAATTATAAATAATATAGATAGAGTTCCGAGAGTTAGGACTTTTTTATTGGAAATTTTCTCCTCTTTCAGGATCTTTTTTCAAAATTCCTTAAATATCATTATTTTAAAAGTTATTAACAAAAAACTAAATACCTTTTTTTTAAAATCTTTTTTGTTAATAACAATCGCAATTTTTTATGTGCTAATATACCCTTAAAAAACATTTTTCTAGACGTCATTCCGAATCGAATGAGCTATGGCACATATTTTTAGGAGCTTTTTAGGAGCGCCCATCTGCCTGTCTAATTGGTTTGAAAATTGATAACTAGGAGAGGCATCGGGACAAACGGGAAAAACTGGTTAGCTAAATCACGTTTTTTTACACTGATTGTTAAATAACAATTTTACAAAAATTATACAACATATTTGAAGATATTATCTAAAGAATGTGCTGACTTATTATACGATAGAATATAATTTACTTGATCATATACAATTTCAAAAACAGGCATATAAATCTCTAAAACCAATAATTTATTAATAATATTTCTAATCTTTCACATGATTTTTATATGGTGATATTTAGTTTTAAATACAAAAAGAATGTCCTAAATTTTGGTTTTTTAGCTGAAGTCCTATATTTATTTATCCGAAAATTAGCACGTTTCCCAGCGGTTTCAGAACATAGCGCGCCGCCCATTTTATATAGAATTGACGAGAGTCAAAATGCCTCGCCTTAATTACCTTTCATCCAAGAGTAACAGCAGAATATATAAATTACGTATCACGTTGTGAGTCCGCGATGGACCCGAAACTACGAAATCGATTTCAATCAAATTTTGTAGATATCTGCCACAGAATACTTAGTCTCCAATACACTGTGTATCTGCTTTTTGGTCAAACTTAAAAGATAGGATAGTTATTATTTCAATTAACCCCTCAACTCCTTTCAAATAC
This sequence comes from Apodemia mormo, assembly GCA_036924255.1. NCBI lineage: Eukaryota > Metazoa > Arthropoda > Insecta > Lepidoptera > Riodinidae > Apodemia > Apodemia mormo. The sequence goes on along the minus strand of JAUPFN010000018.1, from coordinate 9,851,958 downwards.
CCCACCAAAATATTCAATACAAGTAATATGTATGGCAAAATAACGTTTGCCGGGTCAGGTAGCTAATGTATCCATATAACATGTCCAGTATTTTATATGCTAAAATGCTTAAACGTGTTCTACAACCCAAAGGGACTGACAGGTATTCGATATATTTGTAACGAATATATGAAAAAAGGTATAGAAATATTTAAGAGCAATTTTAAAGATACCAGAAAGGCCAAGGGTTAGATTGTAAAATACCTTTAAGGATGACATCGACTGAATTTTCGAATTTGAATTTTCTTTTGTGATATTGAGGTCGCTTGAGACATTTAGATGCGAGTGTCGTCCTTTCTAGGGTTATGCGTATTTTTATAGACTAACAAATATGTCAATTTTATCGTAAATTAAAATACCTCTTTATATTTTTACTAGCTTCGTACCACCTTAGAATAGATTTTGAAATTGCTAAATGTTTGACGACTAAGAACTGTTTCTAATCTTATCTTATCTTAACTTATTAATCTTCTATATATATAAAAATCAATTGCTGTTCGTTAGTCTCGCTAAAACTCAAGAACGGCTTAACTGATTTGGCTAATTTTGGTTTTGAATTAATTGTTGAAGTCCAGGGAAGGTTTAAAAGGTGAGAAAATATAGAAAAAAAAATAAGAGTAGTTGAAAAGGCAGAACAACTTTTGCCGGATCAGCTAGTGGAAAATAAAAGTTGTTCTTATTACTTTCCTCTCAATTTTTTAATTTTTCTCTGTTTAAAACCTTTAAGGATTTCAACAAATATTTAATTATGTTTTTATATAATTAGATAGTTAACAAGCAGATGGTTCTCTTGATGGAAAGAGAAAACATCGCCTATAGACACCAAAGATGTTAAATGTGCATTGCTATCCGTGTGGCGGGGTGGTAGTACCATATGTATACGTCTACCGGCTACCCTAACTTCCAAACCAGAATACGACAGTTACAAGTATTGTAGCTATTGCGGATGGAGTAGGCAAGGCAGTAGGTATACATAATACCCGGGCGAGACAATGCAGAACTCTACCACCTAGTAGCCACGATGGTAGTAACACGTATAGCCAATCGGTCGCATTTTACGACTTGCCTAGCAGAACGGCAGTTGGTATATTCTTCAAAAGAGCACGGACCAAAACGAAGTAATAAAAATAACCGATTTGGTTTAGTCGATCTCGAGTTTTGCGCTTAGCAATTACAAAACTGTTGAATAATAATAAACCATGGACAAAAACACCACGATAAAGCGGACGCTTCAAAATAAAATAATATTACTTTTCATGATAATTTTGAAATTCATTATAACGCATAGGCTTATGTTATTTTTTTTAAGTGAACTTAGCAGTTGGTCCAAATGACCGTTACTGCGAAACAGGGCGATTCGGACGAGCAGAGTGCTTAGCCAGAGTTTAAATTATGTGGGCTGAGTCTGCCCTTAGGGTTTCTTCTGTAAGGCCGAAACTCGGCTTAGGGCAGTATCTTGACGATAAGTGGGAGCATAAATGGCATCAGTATTTCGAGTCGTTAATGACTCCTAACCGGCGTTTCGAGTGTTGAAGGATCGAAACAGTGAGTCAAATCGCCGCTGGTGGCGACTTGGGGACTTGGCGTTCTGACGTCTCTTTGGAGTGTTTTTGTAGTATCTGTAATTCTAGGTCTTTGTAGGTCTAGGGCTGCCGGTAGCCGTACGCATCAATCTATTTTGTACTACTTGTAGTCGGTGTATGAGGTGTTTTTATTTCTTATATTATATAACGTGTAAACAACGGTGTACCGAAAAATTAAGAAAACAAGCCATTTTTACGTACTAGTCATGATGGCACGCCCTTTTTTGTATGTAAACTTTAACTGTGCTAAATTTTATACTCCTCCGTTCGCGTAACTGTGGTGAAAAGGGTTAAAAGGGTACAACGTTTTTACATTACAAAATAATATATAAATTTAAAATATAAATTAAACACTCATACGCGGTAGTCATTAATTTTCTCTTAAAAAATAATAAAAAAATATGTATTATGTAGGTATAATGCAAACCTACATTCACACCAATTTATTTATTTTCTGTCTCTTTTGTATAGCGCGACGTTGTATGTCTATATTCAGACTGGTGTCGATACGGAAAAACGTCAACTCTTAGCTAGAATTCAATATCCAATCCCGGTGCGCGTCGTATACATGAATTAGTTATCGTATAAATTTATAATATGGAAAAAAGGAGTTAAAACTTCAAAATTGGCTCCGAGAAACGTGTTAAACTTACAATTATTCAATTAAAATTCACTTATGCAGTACTCAGTAATTATCCAGTTAAAATAAATGGCGCCATTAGAAGGATTTTAATTAAAACCACTTAAAAAGGAAGAGATGCTATTTAAAACATAAAGAACTCCTTCCAATGGCAACGTTATTCAATTTACTCCTCGGGCAGCAATCGATTTACAAAACAAATCAACCCGGCGCTAAGCAGTTCGCAATCAACCAAGTCAAAGTGAATAATCGACTTCGAGCTTACTTGTTGACTGCATTGAAGTGCTCTTCGCACAATCGATTCGATTGCGGCATTATGCACTCGGAAATAACTTCTACGGGCTCTATCACACCATAGTTTAGCTCTGAATATGCAAATATCGATAATCCACCAGCTTTTGACGATGAGTTATTTATACGTCTATTAATATTTCAAATTAAGAATAAAACAATTTAAATACCTATACTTATTAGATAGTTTGGGTGATTTTATATTTAAATTTATTTTTCATTTATTAATATCATATCTATCGCTTCTGTAGTCTATAATTAGTCCGATATCAGTGTTAGCCATATGAGGTCTTGGGTTCGACTTCCGTATCGGGCAATATAAATATGTGTTTTTTCATTTTTCTGAGAAAAACAACGTTGCCCGGGATTGAAAAAGTGCCCGGTTGGAGATAGGCTTGCCACCTATCACATCACCACATTGTGGGACTAAGTATCTTCGGCTAATCGTGGTTGCATTTATTGTACTTCTGCCTACCTCTTCGGGAATATGGGCGTGAAGATACTTTAATATCATATGATAGTAAAAATCAGATAGCTTTCCTGATTAAAAAATATAACCATTACTGTTGATGACAACAAGAATATTAATGGTGCGTGGCTATCCTTGCGGCGGAATTGCAATACCAATGCATAAGCTTATCGGCTATCTTACCCTCCAAACCGGTGGTGGTCCAAAAAATGACAGTGACAAGCAATGATACTATAACGACACCACCTTACCTATCCCTGCCGCAATAATTGCGGCAGGAATAGGTAAGACGGTGGTACCAGATTCGATCGAGACAATGCAGAACTCTACCACCTAGTAGCCACGATGGTAGTGACTCGCATCGGTCACTCGGTCGCCTTTTACGACCTGCCTGGCAGAACGGCAGTTGATCTATTCTACAAAGGAGCCCGGTACCAACACCGGGAATACCACTTGCTTTCCCTCTAGCGGATGAATACCACTTGTAAAATTAGTTTTACAGGAGACACAATGGTAGTGACTAGCATAGTCCATGGTTTGCCTTTGGTTTGCCTAAAGGAGCCCGGACCAACACGGGAGAAAACTAATAAATAGTGTAAAATGCGCTAGCGAATAGTGTAAAATGTTTTGACGGTCGCGGACATTTCGAATTTTAAAATATTTTATGTTTCCATATAAGTTTTCCGTATCATAGCAATATTATATTGAAACGGGCGCGCCGGTCACCATCTATTACGGTTTCAGCGGGACACAATATACAGCGGCCGTTTGTACCTTATCTCAGTTTTAGCTCGCGAAAATTTTGTAAGAATCAACTAAAGCGTTTAAAAATTAGTTCCTTAGCTTTTTAGACCGTGGTCCCACGCACAATTTTTTTTCGATTAATAACAAGCTGATTTTTTGTGCACAGCTCTGCGTTTTGACAAAACAATCATCTTTTCTATTTTCGAAAAATCTCGAATCGGGTAACTAATAAAGCTATGGGCTTTGAAAATTTTGATTCGGTGAATGAAAAAATATTTATCAATAACAATAATTATTTTTCGACTTTAATCGCTTGATTATACTATAAATAACACGATGAAACTTTTATTCTACACATTCGATGGTTTTTCTGACGAGTCTTCCCACTCTAAAGTTTCGGAATTATGAGATTTTTAAATTGATAGTAATCAATTTAAAAACAACCTAATTTTCTCACAAAAGCTTGTTAATTATTATTGTAATTCAAGGATAACATTGTCCTACACGTAAAATGGAAACTTTTCTTAGTCCGACACTCTAAACTTTTCTTTTTTATGTATCTTTATTAGTTACCCGATTCGAGATTTTTCGAAGATAGAAAAGATGGTTTTCTCGTAAAAACGTAATGGTTCACGAAAATTCAGCTTGTTATTAATCAAAAAACAGTTTGTTCGTGGGACCACGGTCGATTTGAAATTGCCGTTTTAAACGTAAAAAACAGTTACTTTTCCGGAGAAAGCTGAATCAACGTGGTCCTTGTTTTAAAAAAGATTTATTTTATTTTAATCATATTTAGATTTTCTCACCTCTGTGATCTAGTCGTCCGGTGTCGATGTTGACCACTCGAGGTAAGGGGTTCGATTCCCGGGTCGAGCAAATCAAAAATGTGTTTTTTCAGTATTCTAATAAAACAAAGTTACCCGGGATTGGATAAGTGCCCGATTGGCGATAGGCTTGCCACCTATGACATTGTGGGACTAAGTATCCGGCTAATCGTGGTCACACTAGTCGCATCTCTGTCTACCTCTTCGAGGATACGGGTGTAAAATTTTTTTAAGATTTCCTCAAAAATCTAAAATATCAGTGGCAGCGCGGAGTCCGATCGGTGGTGTATCACCAACCCCGTACCACAGTATACTGGAGACTAACAGTAGTCAATCTACATACATGTGATATTCGAGCAACGCACACATAGACACCTCTCACTGACGCGATATCTCGGAAAGGTTCGGGACAGTTTGTTCCGCACCAGTCGGGGATATCGCGTCCGTGAGAAGTGTCTATGTGTGCTACGCTCGAATATTACTTGTATGTAACATTGACTTCTGTTAGTCTCTAAGTATTCTGTGTCCGTACTTCGGACGAGCACAAAGATCTGTCAGGTTTAAAGAGCGTTATTCTCATAAGAAATTTATATTTCACTTTCCACTATCGGTCCTGGTTATCACTTGAATAGGCTATAATCGTTGTCAGATCTATAAAGTGCGGTGAAGGAAAAACTATTCATCTCGCCAACTTGAAAGTCTACTTGAAACTAAATTTAAAAGTTTAAAGACGTTTGGTTTACTCTGCCGATCCCACAAGTGAACCGGTGTGATGATACACTAGATCACGAAGCAACGTAAGATAAGAGTACTAAAGAGATAAGTGAAAAATTATTTTTTCTACAGTCTTGATCGAAATGTTAGGAAAAAGCGGTATTCGTCCTCCGCAAATACGAAATAGTGCGTACGTAATAATAAATATAAGCATACAAGCTTTTATCTTTTGTTGTGTTTGTCTGGGTCCCTTCAAATAATAGACGATTTGCCATTCTGCCAGGCAGTTCATAAAAGGCAAATAATTGGTCAAATATGTTACTATCATTTTGCTGCAGTAAAATTCTGCAACCATCGTTTTTGGTACCACGACGTGGTTTGGTGCCATCGCTTTGTCCACATTTGTTGCTGTAGTATCAATGATTATCTCATACACAAGACACACAACAACTGTACACAAAAACCGTAAATGATAATAATATTATCTTTTACTAGCTGCAGCGTGCAGGCCGCTGCATTATAAAAGTTTTTGGCGAATCCCGCGGGATCCAATATTTTTTCCGGGATAAAAGTAGCCTATGTGTTATTCCAAGTTATCATCTACCTGTGTTAAATTTTATCCAAATCCTTTCAGTAGATTTTACGTGATTGAATAACAAACATCCATCCATCCAAACATCCAAACTTTCGCATTTATATTTATTTCGCCGTGTTGGTCCCGGCCTCCTTTGTAGAATAGGCCAACTGCCGTTCTGCCAGGCAGGTCGTAAAAGGCGACCGATTGGCTATCGAGTCACTACCATCGTGGCTACTAGGTGGTAGAGTTCTGCATTGTCTCGCCCGGGTCTGGTACCACCGCCTTACCTATTCCTGCCGCAATAGCGTCAGTGCTTGTTGCTGTCGTGTTCCGGTTTGGAGGGTAAGGTAGCCGGTAAATTTATGCATGTGGCATTATACCTCGCCACAAGATAGCAACGCACCATTAACATCTTTGGTGTCTATAGGCGATGGTTGACTCTTTCCATCAGGAGACCCATCTGCTTGTTTGCTATCTTATGACATAAAAAAAAAAAAATTTATTATAACTGCTTTAAATAATTTAATTAATATAGGTTAGCATTAGGTTTCATAGAAGTGAATACATAATATGCATTATTTACAATAGTACAATATCGCCTCTGTGGTGTAGTGGTCCGGTGTCGGAGTTGACCGCATTAGGTCCCGGGTTCGATTCCTGGGTCGGGCAATTATAAAATGTGTTTTTTCAGTTTTCCGATAAAAACAACGTTGCCCGGGATTGGAAAGTGCCCGGTTTGCGATAGGCTGGCCACCTATCACATTGTGGGACCAAGTATCTTCGGCTAAGCGTGGGTGCACTTGTTGTACCTCTGCCTACCCTTTCGGGGATACGGGCGTGAAGATACTTTTTTTTAGTACAATATTATTGTATATATTTATATTCTTTATGAAACAGTAAATATTTTAAGCTACATTGTCTCTGTCGTGTGTTGACTGGTGATGCGATATTTTACTTATTTAAATAGTAAGAAAAGTCTCTTATTCCTTTCCCCGCTCAAATAATGCCTGAAATAAGAAAAAATATTTCTTATTCCCATTTTCTTGCTTAAATAATAAAATAAACATCTCTCCATCGCTTTTGTTTGATTTTATTTATAATTAATTGTAATTGTTTCGTATATTTTTCATACACAATTAAAAAATAAATACATAAATTATTATTTGAAACAAAAAATAAAATTGTGCTTGCTTAAGCAATAAGAAATCTCTTATTCCCTTTTTCTCGCTCGAATAATAAGAAATATATCTTATAATTTTAATTATACTACCATTATATAATTTAAAATAAATTTTCCCATCCAGAGCCGACATTGCAACGAGTGCACCCGTCGCCAAGTGCATGGATTGGGCGTTTGTAGCTTATATTAGTTTGAATTCAGACGACGTTGGTAAAATAGTATGAATTTTTATTTGCTATATTAATGCTCGTTACTCCAATCACATTTAAAAAATCATTACCAGTATTGTATACTGTAAGTAACAAAAAACAAATTAAGTAAATTTCCATAACCGCACAATATTCACACACACGTATATAAAGATATTTATTTTTGCCCGTGTTGGTCTTAAGCTCCTTTAAAGAATAGGCCAATTGCCATTCAGCCAGGCAAGTCATAAAAGGCGACCAAGTGGCTATGAGCGTCACTATCATCGTGACTACTAGGTGGTAGAGTTCTGCATCGGCTCGACCAGGTCTGGTACCACCGCCTTACCTACTCCTGCCGCATTAGCGTCAGTACTAGTCACTGTCGTGTTTCGGTTTGGAGGGTAAGGTAGCCGGTGAATTTATACATGTGGCATTAGACGTCGCCACAAGATAGCAACGCACCATTAACATCTTTGGTGTATATAGGCGATGGTTGACTCTTTCCATCAGGAGATCCATCTGCTTGTTTGCTATCTTATGATATGAAAAAAATATACTCATACACGTCTCCTCTTTCACGATACTGTAACACTTCCTTTGTGTTACAAATAGGAAATGCTGGTCACTTGTCAGCTTTTGAATTAAAACCCTCATAACCACACAATCACACATACACAGACACATGCAACACACTTACACACATACATACACACACAAACTTTCAGATTTATAATGTTAGTTTATTTACTTATGACCGTTTTCTCGAAATCACAAAAGCGATATAGTATAGATTTGGTATTTTGCCAGCTGTAGGTAACATAATTTTAAAATTCCCAATCTAAATCAAGATCCTAAAATTGAGCATTAGACACTAAGCATTAAAAATGACAATGATTAAGCCTTTAAAATTCTTCAAAAGTCTTTCAATTTGATCTAATATGAAAGCCATGGAATAAAATAGTGTATCTCGTAAAATAACTTCACTCAAATGTGATGGCAGTGTTGAGGAAAGTTTACCATCTGTCCGAGCGAGGGTCCAACGGAGATGCAACATGCATTATTCACCAATTCACCTCTATTTGTATGTACTCTTTAGGGAGAAACACACGGACGTAAATTTGTAACATTTATACTGCGTTTTCGGAATTCCAAAAGACTGAATAGCATACATCGTCCATTTTTCTTGTTAGTAAACAAACAGTTGGTTCTTCTGAAGGAAAGACATGTCAATATTCTATAAACACCAAAGATGTTAATGATACGTTGCAATCCGTGTGGTGGGTGTTAGTTTAACGACGACCATACGAAGACGGCGTAAGGATAAAAATAGATATGGCAAGATGTTGAAATATTCTACCACCTACTAGTCATGATGTTGGTGACACATTTTACTGTTTACGAATATTCATACTTCGAAAGCTGCTCGAACCAACAAAACAAATTCGGCGCAAAAACAGCTCGCTTAATTATATTAAACTACATGTGCTATTTATGTTGTTTATTTGTCTTTTCTCTAAAAATAATTTTATAAGATTACTTAGTTAATACTATAAATAACTTGAGTAAAATAATTTTAGTATTAAAACCCGTTCACATATCAGATCAATTGATTCAAATTACGTATTATATGTATTACGCATTCAAATACACTGCGATACTATGAATAATATTTTTTTTACAAAAAAAAAAGAGTAAATAAAGAATGTTACGCTCGTATCCACGAAGAGATAGGAAAAGGTACAACAAGTGCACCCACGATTAGCTGAAGATACACAGTGTGACAATATCAATGTCAATGACAATGTGACAGGTGGCAAGCCTATCGCCAACTAAGCTATCGGACACTTTTCCAATCACAGGTAAACTTGTTTTTATCAGAAAACACATTTTTGAATATCCCGACCCGGGAATGAACCCAAGCCTCATTGATTGTGTGGTCACAGCTACGCAATCAATATGGCTCGGGTTCGATTCCCTACATGTTGGTAGGTGTGATTCACATAGATGTTTGTTTTTTCTGGGTTTAGGTGTTTATCTATACATGTAATAAAATCGTAAGAAAGTCAATGTATGTCCGGGGTAAACTCAAAAAGTACTCCATGGATTGACTTTAAATTTTGCATGAATATTACTAACAGGTCGGGTCAACATATAGGCTACATATTATCACTCTATCACCTACGGGGGAGGAGCTGTGCGGAGTAAACGAAGTCCGCGCGAACAAAGTCGCAGGCAACAGCTAGTTACATATAAATAATTATTTATTCGAGTGATCTTTAACTAACACGTCACATCACGAGAAAATAATTTGTTTACTTTGAGGTTAGATCAATTCGTGTAATTTTTCTAGTCATATTATTATTATAAGGATTTCCTTTCATTTTCCTCTCAACTTTAAATAGCAAATTAACAAACGCGATTAAATAACTTTTGAAATATTGAACGAGCTCTCTAAAAATGCTAGTAAAACGAGTTGCAGAAACTTTGTTATCGTCTATGTATTGGAAATCAACTCACCATCGAAATCGACTTTTCAATAGAATAACGACTATATTCAATACTATAGTAGCTATATATAGCTGCAAAGTTTTTTAACGTGGAACTTAAAAACGCGACTCCCTTTTTACACTACCACTCCCGTACAAAACATAGCTTTTGCCTTAAGCCGTGTTTACAAAGTACAACATTGAGTTTTCCATTCCTACTTCTTAAGCCGTTCTACAACTCTTTTGTGATTACTATTCAAAGACATAGCCGTTCCATTCGGAGATAATCTTGATACAATTCGACTACTTAAAGATTTCAAGTTAGTCCAGTGCTTATAGAAAATTTCCCGCGGGTATTTGGTTCAACATGAAATAAAATGAAAATATTTATTTACAAGAATATGGTTCTTTCAAGTTTTTAAAAAATAATTAAAAGTTACATGTTCTACTGTAATAACGTATGTAAATATTTAAAAAATATCATATTATCTTAATATATATAAAATTACTTGTCACGTTGTTTATCCGCTATGCTAAACTACGGAACCGATTTCTCTACGAGTACTCTACCTAAACGATTGATCTATTGTTTGGTCCAACTTATTTAATATTTTATTCCATAGCAAATATAGCAAATCAAAATATGTGTATATATACACATACACGCATATACACTGTGTATATATACACATACACGCATATACACTGTGTATATATACACATACACGCATATACACTCGTGTTCTAGTATTATCGGTATATCATATATTAGTATATCCGGGCCCCCTTTTAAAGAATAGATAAGTCCCGCGATTTTACCCGCATAGCTCCCGTTCCCGCGGGATTTCCAAGTCTCTCAGGCCTCAAACTATCTTTGTACCAAATTTCATTCAAATCGGTTCAATGGTATTGGCGTGGAGAAAAGAAAGACACACAGACAGAACGATAAAGTTACTTTCGCATTTATAATATTAGTATGGAAGTATGGATAATAGAAACCCACGACTTCGCGCGTGTTAATTTAAACTTGTCCATGCGTCTCGTCTCCACACGCGACTCGTCTCCAAATAACAAATACCTGTTCCATGGGATAATATAAAAGCTTTTACAATAAACTTCCTAAAGATTATCATTAAACACAAAAAGTTATCAAAACTAAACTGCGTAAAAAAGAGATATAATTGCAATTTCAGAAAACAAGAAAGTTTAATTTAATTACCGCGATATAATAATTGTAATATAATATGTACTGGATAGTACATTATTTATAAAAAAATATTATTTTAACAAACAATATCACCGATTTTTCTCGTCAAACCTTTTATGTCTGGGTATGGTGGCGTTTATTATTAAAAAAGAGTCTGTAACGATTTATTCGGATAATTTTAGTAAAAAGTTGATTACATTTAGGATTTTTGATAACATTGTGGGCTGAATTTTCAAAAACTCATTCTTTGCAGGCACCTACGTCATATTAGGTATCGGGCTATCCTGTGTTGGGTTGTAAATGACCAATGACCATAAATTTGTGGTCTACACGTATAGCAACGCACCACCTATGGATATAAAGTGCCGACAGACAGAGGTTGAACATATCTTAACACCTGGTGTTAAGAAAGCCATATGCTTGGTTATATTGTTAGAGAATGAGTTAGTATAAAGATTAAAATTAGAAAAGCTACTGTTAGTTATGTGGATAGTAACCCGCAATCGCGTGACTTCACAATCGATGGCTCTCAGGTTCAATTCCCAACAGAGACAAGCGCTGGTGTGATAAGCATACATGTTTGTATTTATAAGTTCTGTTGTTTATTAAATAAATTTTAATATTTATATACGTGTTTCTATGTAAGGGATTCGGCGAGAAGGTGTATGTATGTATTTCTATATATAAGTATTATTGACTAACATCCATATCTTATAAAAGTAACTTGCTTAGTTTGGTTAAATTTGTCTAATTTGTCCAGCAATATTTATTGTAACTGACATTTTTTTGCCTCGCGTAACAAGTTAAAACAAAGCCTTTTAAACATGTTAAGAAAAGGATTCTCTTTTATTAATGTTGAATTCGGAGTTTCATGTAAGTCTGTAAATTCTATTGGCGGCCTTCCAAGCCCCAAGTTGAGCAGAAAATGTGGGAAAAAACAATAACGCTCACACAATGACTCTAGCTGCGTCCGACAGCAATTCCTACGCCGGTTTATTGATGATCACTTCTAACACGTTCGCTCTTTGTTTATTTAAAGCTATGAACACTGGGTCTTACAAATTTTCGTTGCCGGGTTCAAAATTTTACAGCTATCTTTTAATATATTTACCTGTTACATCATAGCAATTAACAGGTTTCGAAGATAGTTATCATTGATGTAATATGTATCTGGTTAAATATCACGATTATTATCTTGATAGTAATTATAAACCTTATGTCTGATTTAAACAGATGCTAGATAGAAATAAAATATAATTGTACACATATCCAAAACCTTTTTTATATTCCATATCAGTAGTATAACGCCTTATTATTATAAAACAAATACACGCTATAAATTTGACAAATTTGTTTAGATTTTTTAAAGTTTTATATTTACTTAGTTTTTATTTGAATCAATAAAATATAAAAATAAAAGTGTTTAACAAAAATGACAGGTTTTAACAAAAGTTATGAAGTTATAAAGGTTAAATTAAAAAAATGACAAAAACAATACTATATAAATTACTATATACTATCATAAATTTTAATGACTTTAAGTTTCGACTGGTCAATCTGATTTTTACACGATGTCTATTATACATAGTAGAAAAACTAATCTAAATTGAATCAGTTGCTAAATCCAAGTTGAATCTATTGTAATATGATTTTATAAAAAACCGATTTGGATCGTGGCGTAGGTCAACGCTAATTGTGTCTCATTCATTATCACGTGTTAATACGTTGGTGTTGATGCGATAAAATTAATACTTATCTTCACTCACGTTATGAGATAGGTAGATCTCTTATAGTTTCGGGAAGTTTATTGTAAAAGCGTTAAGGCGGGGCACCGAGACAAATGAAAAAAAACTGGTTAGCTTAATCACATTTTTATGTATTAATTGTTAAATAATGGTTTTAGAAAAAAATCACAATATACCTGAAGATATTATCTAAGGAATGTACTAACTCATTACATGATAGAATTTACTTGATCATATAAAATTCCAACAATAAGCTAAAAAAATCTCTAAAACATGTAATTTGTTCATAATATTTCTAATTTTCCACGAGATTTTTATATGGTGATATTTAGTTTTAAATACAAAAAAGAATGTACTAAATTTTGGTTTTCACTTGAAGCCCTATATTTATTTATCAGAAAACTAAACCGTTTTCAGCGGTTTCAGAACATACCGTGCCGCCCACGTTCTATAGAATTGGCGCGCCTCAAAAGATCTCGCCTTAAATTGTTTTAGTTTTCTCATGAGTAACAACATATTATATTTTCCTTTTGAATGTGTTTTTACTCCATTTAAAGGGAAAATTTATGTTGATGTAAAAGGATGAATTTTAGAAGGATGAAAGAATGTAGATATATCGAAATAGAAATGTTTTTAAATAGCATTTAAAAGCGAGTTCGTATGGGCTTTTATAAAATGTATCAATCGTCATTTTTGTTTTGCCTGTAACGCTAAAAATATGCGTAATATTACTAAAATGTTAGTATATTTAAACGGGGCTACCGTTTAGATGTACAATCATTTCATATTTCTGGACTAATATTATAAATCTGGAGCTTTTAGGGTTCAGTACCTAAAGGGTATAAGGCTTCGCTGTCCGTCCGACTGTCTGTCTCTGTCTCTGTCCGTCTGTCACCAGGCGGTATCTCATGAACAAATATCTCAGGATAGTTGAAATTTTCACAGATGTATTTATGTTGCCGCTATAACAAGTACTAAAATTAAAATAAAATAAATATTTGAAGGCCCCCTCAAATATTTTATTTATGCTATTATATCTAATACAACAAACGTGTACTTGCAATTTTTTTCTTAATCCTAACAACAACAACGTGTAGACGCTTGAAATATTTATAAAATATTATTTTTAACATCCCACTACAGTACCCGGCGATAAATATTGCACATCGACCTTTGGAAAGAGACAATCGGCTAATTTCGGCTTCGTAGAGCGTTATCTCTGTCGCACAAAATACAAACAGTCCGGTACCTATTAGGAGCTGTTAAAACAAGTATGATTTGCTTCTTTTGATATTTTTATTCTTTGTATAAAATACACTAATTTTTCTATAAGTGATGGCTTTAGGTTGGGGTAAAATAAAATAAAAAAACATTTTTACATTATGTTTACGTATTTAATTATTTTGGAACATTACAGCTTTAGTGTACATAATAAACACCATTATACCTATTGCTAAAATGAGACATTGCAATAAAAATAATAATAATTCTAATTCTCAATTACTTCCATTTCACTATCTGTGCTCTCAAAGAGGTCAATATCACTGTCACTATCAGCCGTATTTATTACTAATCTATCAGTGTAATTGTCTAAACTGTGTTGAATGCTTCTATATTCATTCTCACATTTGATTGCATGATCGCAAACCTTTTTCCACTCTTCAGCGCCGATCATGTTTACTTTTTCAGTCAATAATGTTTTTACTGTAGTTAAGTTCATACCCACATTTCTAGAGGCTACATAGCCTTACTTACGATTTAATGAACTGCCAACAATAAAATCATTAAAAGCTAAGTTATCTGAAGCTATTAATTACAATGGGTCTGAAAAAACATTGAGAAAAATACTTCATGACATGGGATTTCAGTTCACTAAAATGGAAGATAATCGAAAAATTCTAATGGAAAAGCACGACGTTAGTCTCAAACGAATGGAATACCTTGATAAAATACGCAAATTTCGCGAAACAGGAAAAAATATCGTCTACATGGATGAGTCATATATACATGCATCCCACACTAAAGGGAAATCTTGGAGTGACGATAAGAAAAAAGGAGTAAAAAAGCCAATTTCAAAAGGTCAACGTTTGATAATAGTTCATGCGGGAAATGAAAAAGGCTTTGTACCCGGTGCTTTTTTAACGTATAAATCCACGGACACTACAGGTGACTATCACAATGAAATGAATAACGATAACTATGGGAAATGGCTGGTTAACCAATTAATCCCAAATATACCCAGTGATTCTGTTCTAGTTATCGACAACGCACCCTATCACAACAAGTATGTTGAGAGACCCCCCAACTCAAACACCATTAAACGGGAAATGATCAACTGGTTAAACAGACATGAAATTCCAGTTGATCCAAAATTAACAAAAACCCAGATTTACGCTATTATATGTCAGCACAAGGAGAGGTATACAGAGTTTTCTGTGGACAAAATACTTGCCGAACATGGGCACACTGTGTTGCGATTGCCACCATATCATCCGGATTTTAATCCAATTGAAAATATATGGTCTCAACTGAAAGGCTATGTAGCCTCTAGAAATGTGGGTATGAACTTAACTACAGTAAAAACATTATTGACTGAAAAAGTAAACATGATCGGCGCTGAAGAGTGGAAAAAGGTTTGCGATCATGCAATCAAATGTGAGAATGAATATAGAAGCATTCAACACAGTTTAGACAATTACACTGATAGATTAGTAATAAATACGGCTGATAGTGACAGTGATATTGACCTCTTTGAGAGCACAGATAGTGAAATGGAAGTAATTGAGAATTAGAATTATTATTATTTTTATTGCAATGTCTCATTTTAGCAATAGGTATAATGGTGTTTATTATGTACACTAAAGCTGTAATGTTCCAAAATAATTAAATACGTAAACATAATGTAAAAATGTTTTTTTATTTTATTTTACCCCAACCTAAAGCCATCACTTATAGAAAAATTAGTGTATTTTATACAAAGAATAAAAATATCAAAAGAAGCAAATCATACTTGTTTTAACAGCTCCTAATAGGTACCGGACTGTTTGTATTTTGTGCGACAGAGATAACGCTCTACGAAGCCGAAATTAGCCGATTGTCTCTTTCCAAAGGTCGATGTGCAATATTTATCGCCGGGTACTGTACGTATGTAGATAAGGAAGTTACTGATTTTACCCCGATTTTCGAAAATCGAGTTTTCGTTTTGAGGCCCTAGGAATCTTTTCCAACTATTTTCACGATGACGTCAGTATGTCTGTATGTATATATGTGTGTGTGTGTATGTGTGTGTGTGTGTGTGTGTGTGTGTGTATGTGTGTGTGTGTATGTGTGTGTGTGTAAACATTTCGTAACTTTTGAATGGCTGGACCGATCGAAACGTGGTTGATGGCATTCGATTGGATTCCACTTAACTTAGATTTCCTGAAAATTTGAACCGATTCGGTCAAGGAAATTTTGAGAAATTTTTAAAAAACACCAAAAAAAATTTTGATGAAACAATATTTTTTTTTTATGTACCGATTTATGTACCAATTGAGTACAAAAACTAATCAGCTCTATTCTTTAAAAAACTGCATCTAATACATAAATAGCATCAAAATCGGTTAATCCGTTTGGGAGTAATCGTTAACGAAAAATTTTGAAAAAAGTGTTTTTTCGACATAGCTTCGAAATTTTTCAACCAATAATTTTTTAGTGTTCTACGACATATTAGTACTAAAAAACTACGTCAAATACCGTTTTAAAAATCAAAATCGAATTTAATTCTCAAAATTTTTAGCTTTTCAAATATTAAAATCACGTTGTTTTTAGCAAACTTACTTATTTTTTTAAATAACTTTAATTCACCGATTGACTTAAAAATCTTTTCAGCTTTTCTCCTTTAAAAAACTGCGTCAAATACCGTTAATTTAATCAAAATCGGTCAATTTGTTTCGGATTTATCAATGAAGAAGTTTGAAAATAAAATGTTTTTTACACAGCTTCGTAATTTTTCAACCTATCGATTATTTAGCTAAAGCAATATTTTATATCTCGAAAATTGAGTTGTATATCATCATCGTTTTCAAATATAAATCTTTTCAAAAACTTATTTTAGTGGGAAGTTTCAGGAATGGTACGGGCCATTCCTGAAACTTCCCACTAAATTAAATTAAAGGGTCAACCGTTTACACATTTTTTTGTTTGTTTGAATACGACTAAATCAACTTATCTCTACACGAAACAGTGAAATTTAAAAGAAATATTTTTTATATACGATAGCTACATTACCCCGTATTGATCCTCCTCCTCCTTTCTCCTCTTTGAAGAATATACCAACAACAGTTCTGCCAGGCAGGTCGTAAGAGGTGACTGATTAGCTATATGTGTCACTACCGCCGTGACTACTAGGTGGTAGAGTTTAGCAACGTCTCGCCCAGGTATGTGGTACCACCGCCTTACTTATTCCTGCCGCAATAACGTTAATGCTTGTCATAGTGATTGTAAATTAGAACGTGGTGGAGTATCTTCACGCTCGTGTCCCCGAATAATACTGTCATCGTCGACAAATTTAAGAGCAAGCTCTTGTCAGTGCAGCATCTATTTCGCTGTTTAACTTCTTCCACTTTTCCCTATCTAACTCCGCCTTCTTGGTCTCTCTATATGACAAGACATTTATTTTTTCCTTCACTTGTGATATATAGTTGTCCTTGATCTCCCTCTACCTCGCTTTCCTTCTATCTTTCCTTCTATGATATTGTTAATAAAACTGTCGCGTCGTATTAAGTGACCTATCATCTTCCCTCTACGGTCTTCCAAAGTTATTACCAGGCTCCGCGTCATCTACTCTCTTTAGCACTTCTTCGTTGGGCACCATTTCTGTCCAGCTTATCTTTTCCATACGCCTCCAGCACCACATTTCAAAAGCTTCTAGGTAGCATTTTTCTTTCTGTGTAAGAATTCAGGTTTCACTTCCATATAGTGTTATGTTCCATTCATAAGTTTATTATAAATTTCTTTTTGGAGTTTCTAGCAATTTTTGATGGCAAAATATGTTTTTTATTCATGTTAGCCTGTTTGCCATTACTGTTCTTGCTCTTATATCAGATGTGCATCTTGAATCTGACATAATGAGACTTCTGAGGTATTTTAATGATCTAGTTGTATATAATGTAGCATCAATTTACTTTCAATGGGCATCGTTCCGACCTTCTACTTTGCTGCTCATTTTACCGTGTAGTGACTAGGCAGTAGGGATCACGTGTACAACTATCGTAATCGGTTCGATGTATTGAACTAACTATTTATTAAAATAAGTTAAAAAAATATATATAAAAAGTACCTAACCCCCGCTACATACAATCTGTATTAACATAAATGAATCGCTAAATCTGTTGCTCGGCGCAAAACTCGAGAACAGTTGGGACAATTCGGCGGCGTAAATAATTCGGCAACTTATTTTTAAGTAGCGATCGCCTGAAACCGAAATTCATAGACTAGTTTATATAGCCGAAATTTGACAACTGAATTTAGCAGTAAAGAAAAATGTTGGACATGTGTGTATAATATCACGTATGTCACATGAATTTAGTGTAATATTTATTTTTATTAATAATATTGTTACGAATATTCTAGAAACGAACTTATCTATTGAAGGGATGGAACACTGGAGAGATCTAGAAATAAAAGAAAGAGATAGCTACTCCTATTGACAAACAAATAGTTGACCGTTACCCGAATAGCTATGCCATAATGAACTTTCTGGTATAGGGCATAAGGATTAAAACATGTTTTAGGACATGTTTATCATAACTTGTTTACCATAAGTTGTTTACAATTATTAGTACAGTGAGTGACAACTGTTATTCAGAGTATTTAAGTATTACATTGTGTTGTGTTGTGTGTATTTGTGTTTTAAATACACGGTTTAATATAAGTGGCGTTTTCTTGCAAATTACGAACCCGAAGCACGTAACAATATCATGTATTTATAGTGCAAATGATTTAAAAATATTAGGTTTCTGCAGTCCTGTACAATGTAACTTTAACTGTGCCAAATTTCGTACCCCACCGTTCGCGCAGTTGTCTTAAAAAGGGATCCAAAGTTTTTCCTTCACGTTTTAATATTATATAGATATAAAATGCGAAAGAATGGATTGTTGGATGTTTGGATGGATGTTTGTTACTCAATCCCGCAAAAGCTACTGAATGCATTTGGATGAAATTTGACGCACAGGTAGATGATGATCTGGAATAGCACATAGGCTATCCCGGAAGAATGAGAACTACCTATCCATTAGAAATTAATAAATTTCATAATAAGAAGATTACCTATACTTTGTTACATTACACTAAGCGTTTGACACATACACATTTACACAATACAACACACAACGCATCATGACATTTAACAGAAGCGACTTGAGAAAAGTTGTAGTCACTATAACAGGGTACTGCTAGCAAAACCGGCATTTATTCAACAGCAAGGATTTATAGCGTTATAATTTCGATATGTTTGCGTCGTCGTGATTGGTTATGGTATATGATATTATGACGTTGTATTCTAGCGCTAGTTGGCGAACCAATCAAACCCGGCCTCCTTTGAAGAATAGGCCAACTGCCGTTCTGCCTGGCAGGTCGTAAAAGGCGACCGATTGGCTATCGAGTCACTACCATCATGGCTACTAGGTTGTAGAGTTCTGCATTGTCTCGCCCGGGTCTGGTACCACCGCCTTACCTATTCCTGCCGCAATCGCGTCAGTACTTGTCGCTATCGTGTTCCGGTTTGGAGGGTAAGGTAGCCGGTAAACTTATGCACGTAGCATTAGACCTCGCCACAAGATAGCAACGCACCATTAACATCTTTGGTGTCTATAGGTAATGGTTGACTCTTTCTATCAGGAGACCCATCTGCTTGTTTGCTATGTTATGATACAAAAAAAATAATCACGAAACAGCATGAAACGCGGCGGACCAATCACGAAACAGCAAACATATCGAAATTATAACGTTTTAAATCCTTGTTCAACTTGTGTGTGACAGGTAGTCCTTTATGTCGAGGCTGCTTAATGGACTGTCTATTTAACAGAAGCAACACAAGAAACCATCACTCAAATTCTTCTTGAGTGCTGGAACGTGGCCGAATAAGAGGCATGTATCCTAAACAAGTTTGGCGTACCTAGAGTTATATTTCAGTGGGGGAGGGCTAATCCTCTACTACAAAAAAAAATAATAATACGTACATAGATTTTTCGATTGTAGATAACCAATTTCAATGAACTAATCTCGGGTGGGCACGGCCTACCTGGCCCCTCTTTATATACGCCTGTGTCAGAACAACCCAAAAACACCAAAGGAAGCTTACGAAAATATCAGCCGCCTTGTAGGCTTTACCGACCGGCCACAGCTACCCGCGGCGCGACCTGCGACTCGAAATGCGGCGCGGTGAGTCGCGCGACCATCTGAGTATGCCACAGCTCGACTTGTTGCGACCGCGGCGGCGTGCCGCTGAGCTGTCACACCTCGATACTAGCTAGTACCAGGGTCGGATTTTGTAATACTATTTTTACTATATTCTTTTGATGCTATATTTATTATCGTAACGTTAGGATTGTACGCAAAAATACCATTATTGTTGATACTTACATAATATATTACCTTATCATTGATCCCTCCATTCGAGATTTTTAAAGTTATATTTCTTTAGGTGCGTAATATTTCTTTAGGCAGCGAGAAAAAATTTTAAGATGAACGCGCATCACCGTAACGCAAAAGTTACAGGTTGAAGTTGACCGCTAAATTGCTCATTAAGTCCCGAAATCCTTGACTATACTTTTCCAGTCCTTTTATTATTTTAATGTAATTAAGTATTTGCATGCAATCAAAAATCAGAAGTACTTTATTTAATAAAACTTTTTACAAGTTATTTTGACACGTCAACATATTTTTTAAAAACTACTACCGGATCGGAAACGCGGTCATATTTTTTAATGACGCAAATGAAGTATAACTTCTCACGCGCGTACATAAGTACACGCACCCATTTTTTAATGTATGACAACGTAGACTTATCCGTGCAATTTTTAGTAACTATGATCGTTTTTGATGTAGTGGGTTGTAGAGAGAATGTATTTTTTATTAATATGAGTAAGATGAATGTATAGGAACAAATTTTGTTTAACGCAAGCCAACATTAAATTGAGAAAATGCTGTGAAGTTTATGTATTAAATATAAGTTTCGGTGTATAAACTAAATTGAGTTTAATATTATTTTAAATATGATATTAAAATAACGTGTCAATAACCAATTATTTATTTATTCAATAAATAATCATACTAACTCTAAATTTAAATTTGAAAAAAAAAACGACACTTTTTTATCGTCAGACCACCATTTTACTTCAGTTCTATAATTTTAATCGCAAAACGTACAATGAGCTGATGATTTCGTAAGGAGATTCTGCAGCGTAAAGTTAAAGGTAACCTAAACCTGTGGTTCCTTACTCAATGAGCTTGAGCTGTTTTTATTGCAAAGCTCCCTTGCCAACACAAATCGAAGTAGCATACACTCAGAGAATTTTAACTGGTCAAGCTTAGAAGATCGCATGGACTTCCTTCCGCTCTATCATCAGATACTGGCAGCTATCCTATTTCACATTCCTTAAAATGAAAAATCAAACGAGTCCAAAATTGATGGTGTTGCTTAATTTTAATTAAAAGTTTCGATAACTTCATTTCTGCTTCATCATAAGACTCTGTAAATCTTTTAGCTCCAGTGTATTTGTCAAAACAGAACAACTCAGTCCAATCTAAATGGGTTTTTCTTCTTTAGTTTATATATATATAGTCATGATGAGCATCAGATCCTATAAATCATCCAGATTCAAAATGTTTGTCAGTACAAGACAATTGAGCGCTAACTCAATAAACTTACCTTGTTGAGTTTAAAAGTTTATTATCTTTGCATCTGGATGCGAGAAGTTTCGATATTACTTTTTTCGGCTCCATCTTCAGAGTCTCGTAATAACGAAAAATATCTTATTGCAACGAAACAAACCACTTCAAACTCTACTATCATAACACTTTCTGTCTATGAGTTACAATGACACTCTAGCGGCTCCATGTTCCATTTCTCGTCATTATGAGTACTAATTAAACTTAGTACTTAAAGCAACAAAACCAATGACCCAAAACTTGGTTGCCTCATCAAAACACTACATCTGAGAGTTCTAGTTCCTATATCTAGGCTACATTATGATATCAGCTGGATAGTACCATAATATTGCATTGTCATTGAACTTACAAAAGTTTGCCAAGTTTCAGTACAAATAAATATCCGAAAGTCGATAAATATGGTTTGCAATATTTAGAAAATCTTTTATTTACATACAAATATTGCTAGTTAAATAAAAACTGATATCTTCGAATGAAGATATTGTAGCATCAGGTCTAGGTCACCATGTCATTGCAATATAATTGAAGTAATAAAATACAAAATTTAGCATCGATAAAGCCTTTACAAGTTGCTAAATTTCTTTCATCAAGTTGAAAAGAGCTGGTGAGCTTTCAACGGCTGCACAGATTCTATTGAATCATAGCTAAAAACCATCTCGCGAAATAGGGCTTTCAAGCAGAAAAAATCGCAACTAAATTGGACCATCCACCAGGGCGCTACGATGCACGGACAGATACACAGATACGCCTCTAAAACTTATAACAACCCTCGTCTTTGTGTCGGAGGCTAAAAATAGTAGTAAAAATTATAATAAAATATAGTATCTATATAATTTACATTGGTAATAATTTTGTGTTATTCTGATTCCAACCCTGGCTTACTAGTGAATAAAACAAAAGTACTCTTTTGTTTTATTCGCTCATCACACCGCGCGGCCAGTCGCGCGTTTTTCCGCGCCGCAATTCGCGTCGCCGGTAGCTGTGGCATACTTCATACAGTTTCTTACATTTGTTACCGCTCGCCGCGCCGCAATTCGCGCCGCCGGTCGCGCCGCGCGAGCTGTGGCCGGGCCGTTAGCCGTCAGGCTGAAATAAATTAGTCAACTTCGTAAAAAGATCCCAAGTACGTGACATTAGAAGATTTAAAAAAAAATACATTCGCATGTGGGTTATATTCTTATATATAAAATTCTCATATCACAATGTTCGTTCCCGTACTCCTCCGAAACGGCTTGACCGATTCTCATGAAATTTTGTGAGCATATTGAGTAGGTCTGAGAATCGGCCAACATCTATTCGAGAATCGGCCGACTTCTTTGGGCGCGATTTTGACCCACTTTAAATGGCCAGATTTCGTTCAAATTTTGTAGATTTATTGAGGACCGATGACAATACTATATAAAATTATTCCATTTTTCAATTTGCAAAATATGATTTTTGTTAATTTATATAATTTTCATCTATAGTCGATAAGGTAAGAAATTTAATTTTAATTTTTTATAATTTTTCTCTACAGTCGATAAGACAGGACTTGATATTAATTTTAATTTCCAATAATTATCTTTAGCCGATTTCTCTAATATTGTTAAATTTTTGAATACTAAGGAGAATTTTAATTCTACAAAACAAATAATAGGTTAAAAATACTAAAAAATCACACATCTATAGTGCACACCAACTGTTAACTCGGAAGACAACCTACGATGTGTATCAGCTGAAATCTCCGCTACCCTCCAAGTTATATTGTCGTAAAATATGGAAAAATATAAATATATGTATGAAATAACCTGATATAACATTAGTTTCAATATATATTAGTTTTCATACCTTAAAAAAAAAATCAGCATGAAAACGTCTTTCTACACGTATTTCCCACCTTAAGTAAAATTCTAGTAATAGGGTGGACTTTTTCCGGTGCCCAGGAGCGGCATTGAGTTTAAATCCGGCCCTGCATTCATATCAGACAAGTCGGAGATACCTCTTTATACGCTAAAAACAAAAAAAATAAAAAAAATTTTGGCGGAGTTAATAAATTATAAATGTATTATGAAAAACAACAAATTATTTATTTTTCAATACTATACCTTAAGCAACTTAAGATCACCACCTAAAAATAATAAAAATATATTAATAAAGATATGTATAATACGGCGTTTCAAATTTTAAAACCCGCATTTTAAAACAATAGGTAACTCTAAGCATAGGTATTCCCATCTACGACACCCATTATTTGTAATTATTACATATGTTCTCTTATTCGATTTATATAAGTAGTGACGTACACAAATTGAAAAAAAAATCTTATATAGATGTGAGCGTTTGGACAATTGAAAGCCCTATATGTAGTAAAAAAATTTACATTTTTAACATGTCCTTATATGTAAGGACCGTCGATTTACCTGTTGGCTACGTTTATTTTATATCATAAGATAGCAAACAAGCAGATGTGTCTCCTGATGGAAAGAGTCAACCATCGCCTATAGACACTAAAGGTGTTAATGGTGCGTTGCTATCTTGTGGCGAGGTCTAATGCCACATGTATAAGTTTACCGGCTACCTTACCCTCCAAACCGGAACACGACAGCGACAAGCACTGACGCTATTGCGGCAGGAATAGGTAAGGCGGTGGTACCAGACCCGGGCGAGACAATGCAGAACTCTACCACCTAGTAGCCACGATGTTAGTGACTCGCATAGCCAATCGGTCGCCTTTTACGACCTGCCTAGCAGAACGGCAGTTGGTCTATTCTTCAAAGGAGCCCAGAACCAACACGGGTACCAAGTTACAAACAATTATCACACTTACCTCATTACTATACACAATAATAGCATAATTATCTGGCTCACCAATGGATGATATTTCATACACACATTGCAACGAAATTATGCAAATCTACGGGAGAATAATTATGTTTTAGATAGCTATAATTACCGCTCGGATAATAGTGTCAATTACTTTGGAAACAATTAAGCTGTGGTCTAGGGGATAACGAACACCTTCCAAATGTCAGGATTGATCCAATTTCCATGCTATTAAGGGATTAATTAAACTGAATCAGATTCTTAGTACATAGGTTTATTGTTCCAGAGAACATGGGCTTATTAGAGAATTCGGTTATTTTTTTGTTTGTTAACTCAAACCTTGGTAACTTATGAACGATATATATATATATATATATATATATATATATATATATATATATATATATATATATATATATATATATATATATATATATATATATATATATATATATATATATATATATATATATATATATATATATATATATATATATATATATATATATATATATATATATAGACGTTGCAAAACTCTACCATGTAGCAGTCACGATTGCAGTGACTTATGCCAATTGTTCTCCTTTTACGATCTGCCTGGTATAATGGCAGATGGTATTTTCTTCAAAAGAGGCCCGAAACTACATGGGTTTTCCCCGGTATTAAATATTTCCTATCTTTTTCATTTAATTTCGTTGAGAAAAAGATGGAAATAACTTAATATTAATCTAGACGACGCATGCCAGAATTGGCGCCAATATTTCTCGTAAAATTAATTTAGTTGAAAGGGTTCCTTAAGACATACTGCCGTAATATTTTACACAATATTCCTTCTCATAACTTGTGGTTTACCCCGATCTGTGAACTCGCGATGGCATCGTTTTAACATTGGATTTTTGAACAACCCTATGCAACCCCTATATTTCGGCAACCACTTGACCGATTTGGCTCATGTTTGAAATTAACAATCTTTTGCCCCATTTGCCTCCCAAATTTCACCACGTTCGGACCAACGATACTCGAGTTATCATCAAACATTCATACTTACATACATACGTACATATATACATACATGCATACATACTTACATAAATGTATACATACCTACATATCCGAATTGTTTCAGTAAAACTTCACTGACTCGTTCAATTAAAATAAAACTACTATTTATTTAAAAGTAAACAAGCAGATGATACTCGTGATGGAAACAGATGACCATCGTATATAAACATCGAAGATGTAAATGCTGCTTTTTTTAAGAGGCTAGTCCCTGTCCGTGGGAATTTAAAATTGAACACACACATCCATATATTTCACTAATCATATACGTCGACCATGCGTCATACTAGGGCCCGCACTAGGCCTAGAAAATGTGTATTCATTGCGTGTTTTCTTCTGCGACATATGTAATGACACTTACAAAAACCGCAGTGTTTCTATTTTTCATTGATTTGGCAAAACTCGAGGTGGAGCCGTAGTGAACGCGTTCTACGTGTAGTAATAGATTATGTTATCCACAATTGATTGATAATGTATAATTTTGATTAAACTGCGATTAAGTACTAATACTTAATTACTTAAATAATTCATTCTTCAGAATATAATACAGGGCCATGGTACGTAAATTAAATGTACCTATATTAAAAGCGGCTAAAAGTATTCAATTTTTTTAATGTATCACAAAATTAATCAAATCGGAACCGATCTTCTCAAGGGATCATAGTAATTTACGTATCTATATATGTACATATATTCAGTAAGATAAAAGTACACAGTCTTACAACACGACTTATTTGTGGTTAAATTTAAGTTATTATTTAATGTGAATGAAGCCATTGGTGGCCGCTCTGTTATTCAAATAGTTAACAACCCTGACTACGCAATCATTGGGGCTCGGGTTTGATTACCCACAGGGTCAGGCATTCATATATTGAGCATAAGGTTTGTATTTCTGGGTTTGGGTGTTTAATAAACATATTTGAGTGTTTATATGTGTATTTCTATGTATTCATGTCACTGAGTAACACTCACATAATTAGCAAATAAATTGCTTACTTTGGGGTTAGGTCAATTTGTGTAATTTATATACCCATATTATTTTTATTATTCTGATATAAAGTTTGTTTGTAATTAAATAATCCATCTAAGCGGCATCTATGCTTATAAGTATTTCATAATTAAAATAAAATAAAATTTACCTCGGAATGTTGATCGATTCTTATGTTTACTAGGACTCACCAGTTAGTCATTCAGTAAAACGGGTGGTGTCTCTGATCGCCCCATTTGCCAACTTTAATAAGTCTATTATTGAAAATTTGACTTAACTAAACTAGGGAGCCCATGCTCTGAGTTGAGCAGTGTAACTAGTAAATTAATGCAGAACTCATGCTTTCTTTATTTACCCCATTTCAAATTCAACAATAGTCTTCACAAAATTGCTGTGGGTTTGTAAATTTATTAAACCTCGATTAACATTGCAATTTTTCTAAGTATTGGCGGATAAATTTTGAAGCATCATATTATTCAATATTATGCTATTTTTACGCTTGTACGAATATGTAGGGGAAAATTGGATGAAGTCATATAAATAATAGTGACTGGATATTTTTAAAATTTCTCTTTTATATACAAGGGTATGTGAAGAAAATAAAAAAAAATACTTTGCTGATATAATACATGACATAGTAGAAAATTTAAAAAATAATTTTATATTCCCACAACGTATATAGATAGAATTTACTCATTTTGCTCCGATTTTCAAAAATCGAGTTTTCATTAGATCTTAATGGTTTAAGATGACGTCAGTATGTCTATGTATATATGTGTGTGCAAACATCGCACTACTTTTGAAAAGCTTGACCTATCGAAACGAAGTTGATGGCATTCAATTGGACTCCAACCAACTTAGACTGTCTGAAGATTTGAACCAATTTGGTTTAGGAAATTTGGAGAAATTTGGAATAAATCGCCGTGTTGGTCCCGGCCTCCTTTGAAGAATAGGCCAACTGCCGTTCTGCCAGGCAGGTCGTAAAAGGCGACCAATTGGCTATCGAGTCATTAACATTGTGGCTACTACTGTCTCGCCCGGGTCTGGTACCACCGCCTTACCTATTCCTGCCGCAATAACGTCAGTGCTTGTCGCTGTCGTGTTCCGGTATGGAGGGTAAGGTAGCCGGTAAACTTATGCATGTGGCATTAGACCTCGCCACAAGATAGCAACGCACCATTAACATCTTTGGTGTCTATAGGCGATGCTTGACTCTTTCCATCAGGAGACCCATCTGCTTGTTTGCTATCTTATGATATAAAAAAAAAATCAAAATTTTTTTTTTGACGAAATAGCATTTTTTTTAAATAACTTCTAGGTTAATGTACCGACTGAATACAAAATCTAATCGGCTCTTTCCCTCAAAAAACAATTGCGTCCCTTCCATAAATTGAATTTATAATTTTTGGACCTTTTACAATAATTTAGTACGTAAAAAACTACGTCAAATACCATTTCAAATATCGAATCAAGTTTCCAAAAGTTACAACTTTAAAAATATTAATATTTTGTTGTTTACAAGAACATCATTTCATATTTGTAAAATAAATTTCAGACTAATATACCTATTGATTTCTAGCCTAAAGAGCTCTTTTACTCAAAACACTCTGTCTAAAATTGAAACTTGGTTAAAATCGACTAATTCGTTCGGGATTCATCAATAGCAATTTTTTTTTGTATTTTTTTGTCCTTTTTCAGCCAATGAATTTTTTTTTGTAGTTAGTAAAACATTTTAGGTTCTAAATTGCATTCAATGGCATTCAAAAGATGAAAATCGACCATTATTTTTAAATTAACCAACTTTTAAAAAATTGAAATACTGTCAATTTTATAAACTGTTATTTTTTTTTAACTCTTCGAGCTTAAACTCTCAATTTAGCAGGAAGTTTCAGGGATGGCCTGCAGAGTTAACCAATTTACAAATTTTTATGAATATAGGAATTTGAATATTACATATGACTCTAAAATACTATAAATATTATGCATGCCTCATAACTCAAAGCGTTTGAAGTAGTGTTTCACTTCTAATTCGTCAAAATCAAGCACGTTGGTAAATTTAAAATGCCTTTATGATCACAAATTTTCATTTATACTGTTACGTGCATCGGGCTCGTAATTGTGAGAAAACGCCACCTATATTAAACCGTGTATTTACAACACTAAGGTACAATAAATACATTACGATGAAATACGTAAATACACTGATAAGCTAACGTAAATACACTATACACACTGGTCACACTCGCTGTACTAACACCAAACTTAACCGCCTACGCTGCATCACTAAAACACTTCTCTTATTCACTGTATTACACACTGGTCACTTCGCTTCACACTGGTCGCAAGATTAGTCGCAACAATACTGTGACATGAGTCGACCTAAATTAGGAAACCTTAATTAGTTTATTTATACATATTAAAAATTATTTTATGTAGTTATTTCCATAGAACAAATTTTGAAACAAAAAAGTTTGAAAAATATTTACATAAACGTATTTATTTATTGTATAGAGATCACGATAACTACCAAAAATACGGACGGTCTCACTTGTTTCGTATTTTATGTCAATTCAATACCGTGTTTGTTTTTTTATAAAACAATAAATATTAACAATTTTTTTTTCTATTTCTTATTCGTAAGATAGCAACAAGCTGATGGCTCTCCTGATGGAAAAAGAAACTATCGCCTATAGATACCAAAGATGTTAATGGTCAGTGGCGTCAGTGCTTGTCACTGTCGTGTTCCGGTTTGGAGGGTAAGGTAGCCGGTAAACTTATGCATGTGGCATTAGACCTAGCCACAAGGAAGCAACGCACCATTAACACCTTTAGTGTCTATAGGCGATGATTGACTCCATCAGGGACCCATCTGCTTGTTTGCTATCTTATGATATATAAAAAAAAGTAAATTGTTGCTTACTACAGGCTTAATTTTATAATTAATTTTCGTGAAAATTTTTTTTCATAATAATTAAAAATATTTTCATAATAAGACTATTATGAGAGTTCAAGTAAGCATAAGCGATTGATTACACTCGCAACCCACCCTGATAGAAAATTTACGTCAATGTGAATTTCAAACTGACGTGCTTCCGCCTTTGATTCTGGGGGGATACTGAAATGTTTGATGGACGTTTTTAAAAATTCAAATTGACATTTTACCGATTAAATTCTTCATATAAAATTGTATGGAAGATGGTAGACACAAATATTAAGCATATTTGTATTAAAATTACTTTTTTATAAGGTCGTTTAATAAAAAAACTAAGGCGGTGAAAGTGTAATATAGTTCTTTATTAAAAAATAATTCAAATTTTTTTTTAAATTGTTGGCCAAGAAATACTGTAATTTTTGCAAACGGCAAAGGTCGATTTTAAGGTTTTGGGTAAAGATTACGATTTTAAAGTTGTGTTCACGTTTGCAATGACATTTTTAATTTTTTCTGTTACGTAAGAAAATGTAGCACGCGGAAAACAATAATTTATTGCATTTTGTTTGATAAAATTACAAAACCGCGAGCTTAATTTAATCCCTATACCATCAGAAAAGAGAATATTTAACATATTATCGCAGATAATTTGGAACAATTAATAATATTTTCCTTCAACTCGATATCATGGTAGGAACTACATAGCAAAGATATATTTTTTGCATTATTATTCTTAACGGTAGAGCCTAAATTACAGTCACATGCATGTTTATTTATAAGGGAGTGGAAACGCTCTTCATTATATATACACAAGTTAAGTTCACTTGTTGCTTAAATATGACCTTGAATTTCTTTTTGGGCAGCTTCACGTTTTCTAATCATATCATGAAGAGAGCTTTGAAGTTTTTCTAATTTATTTTGTAATTTGCAGATGTCACCATTGTATATAACAAAGTTCCCATTAATTTAGTCTTATACCAGTCTAATTGTTCTAACATTTTAGATTTTTTTTCTTTTTAAAGAGTGGTAATTTTTATATAAGAATTTTAAACGTGATGGCTTATAATGATTACCAGAAAATTGTTTTTCCTATTTTGTTTTCGATTTCTACGGTCACACTGGGGTTGGATGTATGTTTTTTAATACAAACTAACTCGTCGAAAAAAAGTTGCCATACATGTTATATTGAAGAAATGCCAAATACATAAGTTTACCAGCTACCTTACCCTCCATACCGGAACACAACAACGGTGAGGACCGACGCTTTCGAGGTAGGAATGTAAAACGATAGGTGCAAAACTCAGGCGAAACGTTGCAGAAATTTTCTACCTAGTTAGTACTCAGGATGTTAGTGTCACTCATCAGCCTTTTCTCGCCTTTCACAAGATGCCTAGCAGTAAGGCAGTTGATCTACTTTTCGAAAGAGCCGGAGTAATACGGGGAAGACAATTTTTAACGGTTATTTAAGTCTTTAAGCGATTTTATCATACTACTGTAAGCAGAATTGAGTAGGCCGTTTTGGTAGGTCTTCGATCACTAAGCTATCGTGATGCAATAGCAATGAGGCTAAACTGAAAAGTGACATTTCCTTGCATTTTTATGCTTTTATTTGGCTGTCTCCTGCTAAACAGGGTGGGAAACTGAATGTATTTTCTTACTCCACCTATATACTTCTGATTAACCTCGTTGCCACTCCAAGACTTTTTAGCTTTTCTACAAGACACCCTGATCTCGCAACTCAGTGGTCATCACAAGGTTGCCATTGTTGATTCCAGTTTAAAGAAGTTACAGTAGTAGGAAGGAGAAGGAATCTCATTGCCTTTAAAAAATATATCAGAGATAAATCAGGGTGGATAATAATTATGTTTGGGATAACTACAAGCGTGACATCAGATAATACCAACAATTAGTTTGGAATTAATTAAGACGTGGTCCAGAGGATAACAAATACCTTACAAATGACGGAATTGATCCACTTTCCCGCCAATTAAGGGATTAATTTCCTGAATATCATTTACAATATTGGCTTGAATATCAAAGATAGCGAGCGGAGAAATGGGGATTATTACATTAATGAATATCTTTAGAATTAATAAATATCATTGAAGAGGATGCAAGCAGAGGTGCAACTAATGTACCCGCTAGAGATACCATGAATATTCAAAAAGGTTCCAATTTAAAAAAAATCCAAAAAGATCAAATTTGCTAACAAAAAGTTTTAGCTCCCGGAACTGTACTTCTAATATTCTAATATATTTTTACAGAGCCCTGTAAATAAAGCCAAAAACGGATGGCCTGGCTTTCACGCGCGTGGCGTCAATCTGACACAGCAACAAAAAAAATATTTTAAAATATTATATATGAAAATTAAGGCATAAAAAAGATCATGCGGTATTGGAATACATCAATGAACGATAATCAACGGTTAAAAATTTTTTTATCTTAATTTTTACACTAAATATGCAATTGTTAATTAATTACTTTTCTAAATTTAAATTTAAGATAAAACCCCGATAATTATCAAACTGAAACACTAGATTTTTTTTATTAGTAAAGTTATTCTTAATAGGCTAATGAAATATAGGTAAAATTTTTTTTTCCTAATTCTTAATCGTTTCGATGTCTAAAAGTTAAAAGCTACTTGAAAATATTTTATTTTTTATTTTTTACTGTTAAAAGTTATAAACAAATACATTGTTTATGAGTAAATCTAATTTTTTTTATTATACTTTTTTTTACTTATAATTTTCAATTGTTAATAAAAAAGTGGGAAATCAAAATTTTATAATTTTTGCAACGGCAATCTATTTATTAGCATATTAAGAATAACTTCACTAAATGAAAAAATCTAGGGTTTTAGTTTGATAATTTTTGGTGTTTAACAATTGTATATTTAGTGTAAAAATTAAGATAAAAAAATGTTAACCGTGGATGCATAATTAATGTAAAAATTAAGATAAAAATTCATTAACGGCGAGTTATTGTTCATTGAAGTATTTCAATACTACATGATTTTTTTATTCATTAATTTATATATTTAATATGCTTAAATAAGTTTTTTTTGTTGTTATATCAGATTGACGCAACGTGCGCAGAAGCAGGACCATCCGTTTTTGGCTCTATTTTCAGGGCGCTTTTTTTTTTATAGAAGAGGGGGCAAACGAGCAGGAGGTGCACCTGATGGTAAGTGATCACCGCCGCCCATGGACATCCACAATACCAGAGGTCTTGCAGTTGCGTTGCCGGCCTTTTAAGAATGAGTAAGCTCTTTTCTTGAAGGCCCCCAACACCCCTGCCGGTAATTGGTTCCACAACAAAGTAGTGCGAGGCAAAAAGTGTGGAGAGAAACGCACAGTTGTGCATTTCCAGACATCGAGATGGTGAGGATGGAATTTCAAATTTTGAAAATTATAAATATTAGAGGCTCCGGAAGTTAGAAATGACCTTTTTGAATCTTTTTTAAAATTCCAAAAATTTATTAAAATTTTTCGAGATATTCAAAAAAAAACAAACACCTTTTTTTCACTCATTTGTTTATAACGTTTGCAATCTTTTTCAGCGTCTTTTCGAAATTTTCCTTAAACTTTCTTCGTAACAATACGAATCTAAAGACACCGTGGTCGCAATTTTCGGAGACTATATATAAAAAAGTTACAAAATATAGTACATGTGAAGCAGACTATAAAGTAAAATAGATAAGTTGTCGGCTTAAAAGGCGAAAAAAGGCTATCACTTGTCAATAGCATCGTAACTATTAACTAAACTCAAATGCAAGTGGCATTGCCATCCCGCCGCGCCGCACAGATAGCATGGATAGGATGTAGGCGTTAGCTTCTCATTTGATCAGGAGAACAATCTGCTTTTTTGCTATCTTATGATATAAAAAAAACCAAACAAAACACGAGACAATACTATAGAACAAACAAGTTTCTCCGTATACAAGGAAAATCAAAACTAACATTTTGATCAAATAAGGAATATGTGTAAGGATCAAATCGTGCAAAGAAAACGCTCGTCAAATGTTTATTATTTGTTCGAACATTATTTTTTTATTTCTCAAAACCTGATAAAATATCCTTTGTAACCTATTGTGTTACCTGCAAAGCATTTTACTAGTAAATCTATTCGGCTCCTTAGACCAGATTCAAACCCTCAGTCGGGTAAAAAATACTATTTCGTATTTTATTAAAAAAGTAGCAACTTGAAGTTTCGTAGCAATGTATTGAGATCTTTGTGCATCGGAAAAGATTAATGAAATCCGCCTGAAATACAACACAAATATATCCTGGACTAAAAATACTAAAATTTATTGCACAATAGGCCCGTATTGGAATTTAACAGATACTGTTTAATCGCAAGCAAATTTTGAAAAGGAATACACTACGAAGCTATAAACTTGTTAAATTGTTAAACATAAGGTTAAGCTGTGTATTACTAAACGTTGTTTT
This sequence comes from Apodemia mormo, assembly GCA_036924255.1. Taxonomy (NCBI): domain Eukaryota; kingdom Metazoa; phylum Arthropoda; class Insecta; order Lepidoptera; family Riodinidae; genus Apodemia; species Apodemia mormo. Next base: position 9,818,114 of record JAUPFN010000018.1, on the reverse strand, counting down.
ACTTTATAAAAGCAATGATCCTCCTTCAACGGAAGAAGCCATTGTAAATGTGAGAATTATTAAATTAGCATATGGAATTTGCCTACTGAAAAGGTAATTCTGCTACGTAGGGAGCACAGATATTGTCAAACGTGTTTTTTAATTTTGGCAGATAATACGGCAGATGGGCTATTCTTCAAAGAAGCCCGGTTAACACGCTCCCCACCCTGTGTTCCCACGGGATCCCCGTCGAAAGAGACAACCATCGCCTAAAACACCAAAAATGATAATAGCGTGTTGCTATCTGTGCGCCGGCTGTGGCGCCGTATAGTAATAAATGGATACGTTTACAAACAACTGCGAAAAGCATCAAAATTATTGCGGCACAAATAGGCAAACCGGGCGTAAGGTGGAACTTGGAAGTACCGTATCCATTTTGTACTATTTGTGGCCATTTTATGACTAATTTTTTATAAAAATAATTCTATATATTTATTAATGCCATTCCGAATTTAATTGAAGCACAAAATTTGAAAATTTAATAAAAATCTAATTTAACATTATATTTTTTGTTTCAAATTTGATTCAAATTGTAGGTCAAAAATAGTAGGTATTATTATGGCTAAAACTGGTGACAAGTTATGAGAGACGACATGTTATGGAAATATACCGATAGCTAAATCACTATATGGAAAGCAGGGTTAATGATTAGTCTTAAGCTGAAGTTTTAACATGTCAGCTATGAGTGTGGCATTATTTGCATCTGTGATATTAAATTCATATACTGTGACAAGTATTAGTAAGAAACACGTTTCGATTTAAAATGATTCACCAGGCAGCAGGGCACATGGCTATTGATTAGGGTTGCCTGACGTCCTCTTTTTTTAGATTAAAAAATTGATTTCATCCCTTAATTTCAAATCTTTAATAGAGGACAATTATCTGTCCTTTATTTTGGAAAAAAGGACGTATGCGTATGGTAAAGGAAAGTAAAATACTTCGAACGAACTTCAACATCTCCTCGTGTTGGCTCGGGCTCCTTTGAAGAATAGACACACTGCCGTTCTGCCAGGCAGGTCGTAAAAGGCGACCGATTGGCTAAGCGAGTCACTACCATCGTGGCTACTAGGTGGTAGAGTTCTACATTGTCTCGCCCGGGTCTGGTACCACCGCCTTGCCTATTTCTGCCGCAATAGCGTCAGTGCTTGTCGCTGTTGTGTTCCGGTTTGGAGGGTGAGGTAGCCAGTAAACTTATGCATGTGGTATTAGACTTCGCCACAAGATAGCAACGCACCATTAACACCTTTGATATCTATAGGCAATGGTTGACTTTTTCCATCAGGAGACCCATCTGCTTGTTTGCTATCTTTGTAACATGCAATGCATAAAATTTTATCATTTTTTTTTTTTGATTTGATATAAAAAACTCAAGATACACAATCAGTGTGTCAAAAACGTCCTCCAAAAATTAGTGCACAGTTTTAAATTGTGCACTCATTTCAAATAGAATCGCGTCGGCCGCGTCACTGTCAATTTTATTTATTTTCGTACATTGCTTTGTAAAAACAACTATAAGTCTTGCACTTAAGGTTGGATATGCAAAGACATATGTTTTTTCCATATTTATAACTACTTAAAAGAAATTAGGGACACTTTTGAGTGTCAGTTTTGTTCGGAACTGTGCATCTAGGGTTTTTTATATCAATGATTTTATTATAGAAAGTGAAGAGCTTCTCCACGTAATTACTTAGTACGAAAACCAGGGCTCAACTACTTTCAAGTCTTTTCACTTATAACCGTATTGCTTATTGGTGCAAAATTGCTTAAGAAAAAAAACCTTCTAAGTCTGTGGCAACTCTACCATCTATTTCTGTGATCCCAAGGGTGTTAACCAAAATTAGGAAAATAATGCACCTATTGCAGTCTTAAATATGATTTTTCCGCAATAATCCTTGCATAAAATTCAGAGCCTCATTAAAATTTTAAGTAGGATTATAGAAGTGACGGTGACGCCGTTATTACGGCCAGAAGTACTTTGATATTAACGAAAATATAAGTTTTTTCGGATTGGTCTGGAGATTAAATTTAAATTATTAATAATGTTTCGGCGACGTTGATTGCAATGGAAATACTTTCGCGATGTTGGGTTTATAATATTGTAATATTTTTTTCGGGCTGCCGCCGCAATTCTTGTGCATATTTTGTTTTAAGCATCATACTCAAATATCATACATACACTAATTATTTTCAGCGAAATCGCATTTTATGCACATATTTCCCTACACTATAAACAAAAACCTTGCTACATCGATATCAATCGCCGTTTTCAGCTCAGATATTTTAATTATAGGTATGTTTCATAAAGTATTAACCATTGATATAAAAAACAATATTTTTTATATCAATGATATTAACTGTCAAAAATGGCTTCAAACGTAATAGACGTGCTTTCAGAAAGGAGAATATACAGATTTCAAATAGACTGTTTCAAATTTCAACTAAATTTCAAATTCCTGGGCCAAAATTTCGTGGATCGTGGGTTTTTCTCTTACTAAAGATATAAAAGATAATGCAGACTTTTCCTTATTTCACTCCATACTAACGTATATTTTTATATACAATTTGTTTGTACAATATATATAGATTCCTGTAGTATGTGACGCAAATCGTTAAGAATAAGAAATTATTCTAATTACTCCGCTCTCCTTCACCCTCGTGGGCTGAAATATTTCAAAAACACTGTTGATATCAACATTAAACATGGTTTCAATCAACAAAAATTGTTGTGTTAGGTGTTTTTGTGTGATATTTACAACAAAACATTTGCAGGAGATCCGGCTCAATAATTAATTGTTTTTATTCTTGTTTTTTGTGAACACTATTAAAATAATTATACCAGGGCTAGACTCATAGATCCGGTATGATTCATTGAATTCAGAGCCGGAATGCATAATTTGATTCCGGTGATGCGTGTGCTCGCGTCGCCCAATATGTAGCAAAACGCGCATTATAAAATCTTAATCTTAAATTGTCTAGTTGTTAATGAGGAAGACATAAATAATAATGTATGTGTTGAGTTCTTAAATTGTGTGTCATTTTCGTTCTCTCCGAATTATGCTCTAAATTCAGATTAAGAATACTGCGAGTCATTCCGGATGTATGAAGACGGCTGAAAACTTCAACATTTAGAACAAGGTTTTAATTGTTTCCAATGATATTATCCCCTCTGTACTATTCAAACGCTTTCCACAGCCAAGAACGTCTCGAAAGATAATATCCTTATATAAGCTCATTATACCGCATCCTGTAGATACTTTTCGGTTCCTTTCTGAAACATGATATCCCAGAGATATCCCAGCTTTACTATTCCTACGATTCAACTTTATATTCCAAAGTTTCGACTCCATTGACATGCTAATGCCAAAAAATGTATGAAACATTTTTTGGAGCGCAAGTCACCATGTTTTGGGCTATTTTTGGTGTGCTTTAGTGACTTCATTGTCTGTATACATGTGTTGCTCACGTAGTATGTCAGTTCTCGTAAAATTGAGTTGAGCGTCGAAAACATGAAAGAGGCAACATAAATGAACGTTTGCTATAAATTATAATTTTTCTGCATTACCAACAGCCGTTGCAAGATATCTATCTCCGTAACATGCAGCTTCTATTTCTGGTATTCGAATCACGTCTATATTTGCCCGCCTTCAGCGGGACAGTTGAGAAATCTAGGCATGTGCCGCCGTGAGCATACTTTTCTTAAATAGGGATTCAAAGTTTTAACTTTACGCATTAATATGTAGTTACCAATACTCCCAAGCACACAATCAATCAAAAGTTTAGGGCAAGTACACCTTTGTAACATTAATGACTGGGAATATTCCCCAGCGTATTGTCAACAACAGTTATGGCTAAACCTTAGATAATGCCTACAGAAAATCTTTTATATATTTTTGTTATAAAAATTGTGAACGCCACTGGTACAACATGGGTGCATGTCTTTCTTTTGGTAAATCTCTCTTAATCTTTCTTTTCCACCAATAGTTATTAAACTATTATCGCCTATGTCTAGCAATAGCCGAAACCGTCAGCTTTAGGCACTCCATAGACCTACAATAACATTGCGCATTACTTTTTTGTGCAATAATATTGAATACACCCTTTGACTCCAAACGTTCAATAAATTCACTCAGTAAAATTGACAAACAAGTCTGATCAATATTTTCGTGCGAGCAACATGTCTAACGACGAAGTTTTGGCGGCAACCATGCTGGTGATTTTGTTAAGTAAATTTCTATACAATTCTATACCCGAGTAAAAACTCCCGCTCTTTATATTTTATAGCATTTATGCTCATCATTTTGCTTAAATTTACGACACGACCGTAAATTAAACACTGTGACTGATCGAACGCGACCACTCCAAACTCTGAAGTGAAAAATATTGTGCAATATTAAGCCTACACAGTGCATGAAAAAAATATTGCCCAATAAAAATTATCCCTCTCAAACTTTCGTTCAATCTTTGTGCAATCTTCAATATTAACCCTAAACGGTCAATAATATTGCACAATACGTTATATTGCGCAATATTATTGTAGGTCTATGGGGCACCTTACGCGTTCACTCGAAGCACGGAGTGGTTGATCGAAGCATGGCACCACATGCCAGACTTCGAACTCCCACTAAGATTTTGGACTTTCGAGGAAAACCCGGCCTGCCCCGGGAATTGAAACGAATGCGCTAATCTGGGGGCCATGAGACATTTTAAAATATTTTTTATTTAACAGATATAGAGTTTTTATAGTCACATGATCATTCAGATAAGGTTTTATGTAATCTGAATGCAATTAGATTTTATGTAATTTTATGTTTTATACAATGATCGTTTTAATAGATATACAGACCGACTAATGAGTTACTTCAATATTCAAGGACGTGATAATTGGCGATCATATATGATGAGAAAAAATAACATTACAAATAAATATTAAAATACTTCTTAGTAAGCTTAGTAAACAGTACACCGAGAATCCTATATTTACCTGCGTCATACTTGGAGACCGCGCGGACACACGTGTCGCGCAGGTAGTGAGGTTGAGGGCGGGGGGTGACGGTGGTGGCGTGTCCTTGATGTCGACCACCGTGGCGTACTTAGACAGTATAATATCCACATTTCACTTATTAAGCCCTAATTTTATTATTTCATTGTAACGAGAATTGGGCACCACATCATCTCCAGAAGTATCGAAGGTAACTCATCAGTCAGTCGGTATCATGATAAGCATCACTAATGTATAGTGACCCTAATTATTATCATTTGTACCATATTATATATTTTAAAAAATCTTCCAAGAATAAAGATACTGTTACTAATTTTTATATAAATATTTTTCGCTTTTCCAAATTTTCGTATAAATCCTTTTTAAATACCTACATATTTTGTGAAAGTTTGTTGCATTCTTATACCTCACGAATTCAAACAATTTTTATTTTTTGTTTTTATATTATAGCATAACAAACAAGCAGGTGACTTTCCTGGTGGAAAGTAAAACATCACCAATGGACACCAAAGATATAAATGTTTCGTTGCTGAACATTTTGACTAATCGTTCGCGTTTTACGAACTGCCTGGCAGAATAGCAGATGGTCTATTCTTCAAAGAGGGCCTGGACCAACACGGACTATTATTGTAAATTCTCATGCCTTTCACAAACGAATTTTTATGTCTATTTGTATAAAATAGCGATCGCCCTGTGGTTGAAATTCAATCATATACTAAACAATAAAATTTCTTTTAAGTTAGACAATAGAGTTTACTCATAAATCAAATGGTATACATATGTGTGTGTGTGTGTGTGTATGTGTGTGTATGTGATCCTTTTTATTATCATACTAGTTATTGCCAGCGACTTCGTCCGAGCGGATTTCGTTTACTCCGCACAGCCCCTCCCCCTTAGGTGATAGCGTGATAATATGTAGCCTATATGTTGACCCGACCTATTAGTAATATTCGTGCAAAATTTGAAGTAAATCTTAAAGTATGTATGTCCGCGGTAAACTCAAAAAGTACTTTTTGAGAGAGAGAAGCGTACAGACAAAAAGACAAACAGATAAAAATTCTAATAACTATATTTTTGGCTTCGATATCGATTGTAGATCACGCTCCAAGTATTCTTTTAAAAAAATATTTAATGTACTTACAGATTTGACTTTCCTACGTCTTTATTATATGTATAGATATTACGTCACATGAATATAGTGTATGTAATGTTTATTTTTATTAATTTATTTCTAATGCATATTATTTAAAAATATTAGGTTTCTAGAGTTCTCCGGGATATAACTTTCATGTTCCACCATTCGCGTAATTGTTTTAAAAAGTTAAGGTTAATGTTATCCTTCACGTATTAATATTTGTGGAAACGGATTATCATAAAGATAACACTGTGCAGTATTAAATCAAATTATCATGTTTTATTTAATATCAGTGAATCAGTGAATGTAATCATGTAAAATCCGCACCTTTGGGAACAAAGTGTCACTTCTGCATTTTTCGTCCGTTTGTTTGAAATATAACGTCCCATTCGGTCAGTAGTGTCTTGAGAGCCTTAGTATGACCTTGTGCAATCGACATAATTCTTGCAATATTCTTGCAATCATTTTTTTAGATATACGTATAGAAAAAAAAAAGTATCTTCACGCCCATATCCCCGAAGGGGTAGGCAGAGGTACAACAAGTGCACCCACGATTAGCCGAAGATACTTGGTCCCACAAATGTGATAGGTGGCAAGCCTATCGCCAACCGGGCACTTTCCAATCCCGGGCAACTTTGTGTTTCTCAGAAAACTGAAAAAACACTTTTTTTTTAAAGTGTCCGACCCAGGAATCGAACCCGGGACCTCATGTGGTCAACTCCAACGCTGGACCACTAGACCACAGAGGCGACATACGTATAGAAAAATACTATTTTACTTTTCCTGTAAAGTTTGCAAACATGTAGAAGTGACACTTTGTTCCCAAAGGTGCGAATCATCTTCAAAAATGGGCATTTCCCTTTTTATCCTTTTCTAAATCGGAAACTAACCACAAAATACTTTTTGTAAATAAGCAACAGAAATTTACAGAGGAAACATAATAGTAAATGATAAAGTAATCGAAATTTCATATCCGTAGTCACGAAAAAACTGTATTCAGACAAGAATTTAATATAACTAGGCAGCAACAAAAATATCAACTTCATAACTCGCAGGCTGTGGAATGCGGAGAGTATTTTCAGAGTAATTTTCTGTAAGATATGTTTTTTGTAACTTTTAATCTAAGAGATACATTCCAAAAACCTAAACGAAAATTATTCTATGGGATAACCTGAAAACACCGATTTCGGCATAGATGTATGAGGTACTAGGTTTGAATCAGGCAATTAAATTTTTGGGGTCATTGCCTAATAGTGGATACACTAATTAGGGAAAAGGGGGTAACGAAATGTAGCATTTTGTAAACCGCGAAATTTATATGTAAAATAAAAACTTGATACTATTACTAACTTAATTTTATAGTTATTTAATTTCATATACAAGATTTTGTTTAGGGGAGAAGGAGGTTTTAAATGTATGATCACCGTCAGAGTATAGAGTTTCAAATTTTTCTAATTAATAAACTACTTACTTGTCTTCTTTATAAAAAAGATATTGTTACCATTAGATCAATGAAGCAAATTTATGTACCTAATATTATAGTATTATTATATGTACGAAAGATTTTTTACCATATAACATCAGCTACCTACTATAGAACGTCGCATCAAAATCAGTCCAGCCGTTGCAGAGATTAGCCAGAACAAACAGACAGGCAGACAAAAACTGTAAAAAAAAAATATTTTTTAGTATATGTACCGTATATACATTAGGAACCTGAAATTAGTAGCTAAAAAGTAGCAGCTATTTTAAAATCGTGACAAAGGAGTCAATAAAACGTAAAATTTTATGACGTAATTATATGTAAGGGATCATATGTGCCGACCTAGAAACATAGATGTGAGTTACAAGCTGCACGATATAAAAAAACGACCCGCCTTTGCACGGCTATTCCTCCTCCTTGTAGTACTGCTAAGAGGATTAGGTTTCATTACTTAACGAGATACGTAAGCTCAAATTTTTCACTGTTCCGTCCGATTTTTCACATGTGGTCTTTCATAAAATTATTACTGAACATTTGAAAAATCGTACGGAATAGCGAAAAATAGTATTTATAATTGTTAGAAGATATTTTTTATAATGTACAAGGGCTACATTTCATACATGATACAAAGCGTGTTACAACAATTACAAATACAACAAAAAATAATTATCTAAATATAAGCAGCCGCTTTGAAGTAATAAGCGGACAATGTATTATATGTATAGGTAGGTTGACATTAAAATTGACATACAATCATACAATGGCTAGTTTGTAAGGTGTGAATTGGTGTCAAGAGTCCCTAAACAAGCATCATAAATACGCTGAAGAGAGTTGGAAATATTAAACGAGCAAGATCTGTGTGGAAAAATTTATGAAAATTCATTTTATAACCCTCCACAAATAGTTGACTGAGACTACTGTAACTATAAATCCATTGAAATAAGAAAATTTGCGTGACGCTGTCACGTGATGCTCACCACACTGTACCAAATCAGTAGCATAAGCAAAAGCTCACTTCACAACTAAAGCTTCCTCATGAAAGGTAGACGGTACATTCAACAAAAGGTAGCTGTTCTTGGTTAAAGTTTTAATTAAAGGCGCAGAGATGGGAAAATACTATTGTGCCGCTGAGATCTTTTTTTTAATTTTTAGACCTTCTGTTAATTAGTTCCAGTTGTTGCACTAATTTTTAAACATTTAAACAAAATGATACTGTTTTGATTCTACATAAAAATAGTTTAGTTGTGAGACGTTTGTAGTGACCCTACTATTTAGGAAGCATAAGGCATGTCTATCGACGTGTCTAAAAAATCTTTCCGTAATAAAATAAACCTTTTATTTATGTCCTGTATAAGTAAAATGCTTTGTTAATAGAGGATAAAAAAAAATCTTATTTTTTTAGTGATTTGATTATAGATTCTTTATCCATACTATCCATACTAATATTATAAATGCGAAAGTAACTCTGTCTGTCTGTCTGTCTGTCTGTTACGCTTTCACGGCCAAACCACTGAACCGATTTGGATAAAATTTGGTACAAATATAGTTTGAGACCCAAGAAAGGACATAGGATAGTTCTTATCCCGGAAATCCCACGGGAACGGGAACTATGCGGGTTTTTATTTTAGATTTTTTTTCACGCGAACGAAGTCGCGGGCATAGCTAGTTAATTCTATAATGATTATATTGTGACACCATATTATCATATTATTATGCGCCCCTTTTTAGGAATAGTCCATCTGCCATTCTGTCAGGCAGTTAGTAAAAGGCAAATGATTGTCTATACGAGTTACTGCCATCGTGACTACTAGCTGGTAGAGTTCCGCAACGTCTCGCCCAGGTTCTGGTACCACCGCCTTACTTATTCCTGCCGCAATAGCGTCAATACTTGTTACTGTTGTGTTTCAATTTCGAGTGTAAGGTAGCCAGTAAACACTTACATGTAACATTAACATCTTGGTTTCTATAGACTACGATCTTCTCTTTCTATCAGAAGAGCCATCTGCTTCAATATGAATGAGTGAATGAGTAATTGAATGAATATACTTTATTGAGCACCAATAGTTACATTAACATGATTTTGTAAAAAATATAATACGTACAAGGATACACAATGGCGGTCTTGGCGCTACAAAGCGATCTCTGCCAGACAACTTTAAGGTAAAGGAGATACTTTGATATATAATCTTGAGTATGTGTGCTACTAAAATATACTACACGAAATAATACTATGAAATTTAATCTTGTTCGTTTGCTACTTTATGAGTTACGATATAAAACAATGTTCAAAGCAAACTGATCAGATATTTCCTATAAATGAAAACACCTACTTACAGTAACAACAAATATTTGGATAGAACAAGCCAATAATAGTTATTTCGCGACGCTAACTCTCAGTCCATTAAAACCAATGTTTGCAACTTGTCAGAAAGTAATAGCGCGGCAGCTCAAACTTTTATTCCTTTGAGTATTATGTTTCATTCAATAGTATTGTCAAATTTCATTTAATTCATTCATAAATTCATTACAAAGATAAAAAACTATTCCACTATAATTCACTGTTAAACAAAAAAAAAGCAGCGAAATCTCTGAATAAAAATCTTCGAAGAAAGGAAAATTAAATGTTTAAATTGAACACGATAGGTATAATATTTACAGGTTTAGTTACATATTAAGTTATAACATTTCCGCATAATACATGTATTCTATTATTTAGCATGCATTTTGTTTTTAAAAATACAAGAAGTAAAACTTATTTATTTATTTATTTATAAGACATACCATCGCATTTTCATAATACATTAAATATTAAAATATAATATATTAAAAACATAAGACCGTAAGAAAACACATTATAGGTATGTACAGCTAAACTAAAACTTAGGTAAAACGCAACAAAAGAATAATGCAAATAAACGTTATTTAGAAATAAGCACATTTTATATGTATAATTAGATAGCAAACAAGCAGATGGCTCTCCTGGCACTACCACAAGATGTTAATGGTGCAATGTTAATGGCGAGATGGGAATGCTACGAGCATTAATTTACCCGCCAAACCAGAACACGACAATGACAAGTATTTACGCTATAAAGGCTGGAATAAGTAAGTTGGTGGTACCATACACCGAACGGAATATTGCGGAAATCTATCACCTAGTAGTCACGATGGTATTGACACGTATACCCTATCGTTCGCCTTTTACAAACAGCCTGGCAGAATGGCAGATAATCTCTTCTTCAAAGGAGGCCGGACCAACTCAGGGATGCAGTTTTCCCTGAGTTGGTCCGGCCTCCTTTGAAGACAAGCTAATTGCGCTCTGCTCGCGAGAAGCTCGCCGCCTGCGCACTCAATACAATATTGAATATCAGAAATATTACATGCCAAAATCCTAAATTATGATTAAATTGATTATGTTCAAGTGTCATAAGTAATCGACACGCCAGCATTTTGATTAAAGGTGATTAATATAACGCATAGCGTTCAATTATAGCGCGCTATCTATATTCAACGTATAGCGTACGCTATTTAGATTCGCATTCAGCGCTATAACATAACGCCACGCTATAACATAGCGGCTAGCGTAGGCCGTAGTTATAATATTATAACCTACGAAGTTACGAACTACGCTATCTAAGGAGTAACGTGCTAGACACTAGACGTTATACAATACAACATAGTTTATAGCGTTATAGCACTCAGTCATCGCTCGCTGTATGACATTGTGATGAGTCACGCGCTATCTCGGCTGGCTAGCGCGATCTGATTTCCAGTTACACGTTATAATATAGTCTATAACATAGCGCGCTATAAAAATATACGAGTAGTTTATTGTCTATAACGCGCTATCATAAAATAGTTTATTTGAAAAATACTAAGTTTGTGATCACCTCTGTGGTCTAGTGGTCCAGCGTTGGCGTTGACCACGTGAGGTCCCGGGTTCGATTCCCGGGTGGGGCACTTAAAAAAAAGTGTTTTTTCAGTTTTCTGATAAACACAAAGTTTCCCGGGATTAGAAAGTGCCCGGTTGGCGATAGGCTTGCCCCCTATCACATTTGTGGGACCAAGTATCTTCGGCTAATCGTGGGTGCACTTATTGTACCTCTGCCTACCCCTTCGGGGATACGGGCGTGTAGATACTTTTTTTCTAATTTTGATTCTGGAGGCAGCAAGGCATTTCTGCCTGGATCGTAATGTGTGGTACTTCTCTGTACCTAAGTTTTTAAGGACTTGGCGGGAAGATATGTACATATGCATGTGTGCGTTAGGCTGAGTTTAAATTTTACGTAATTAGTAACTAATGTTAGTCAAATCATTAGCAGTACATAATCGACCGGGATTGGGTTGGATTGCTGATAGGGACCAATACATTTGCTATAAGCATAGTTGTTTATATTTTTTTATATCATAATATACAGATAGCATAAGCAGTTGACTCGTCTGATAGAAAGAGATAACCATCGACTATAGACACCAAAGATTATGATTGTGTTGCTATTTGTGAGGCAAGATCGTAATGCCACATGTATAAGTTACCTTATCTCGAAGGTGGAACGCGACAGTGACAAGCACTGACGACATTTCAGCAGGAATACGCTGTAAGGACGCTGTAGAACTCTACCACCTAATCGTCACGATAGTAGAGATATATTTGGCCAACCGTTCGTCTTTTACGAACTGTCTGTAGAACGGCAGATGGTCAGGTTTTCAAAGTGTGACACGTGACTACTAGATGGTAGAGTTCCGTAACGTCTCGCCGGAGTATTTAACAGCACCACCTTACATATTCCTGTCGCAATAACGTCAATGCTTGTCATTGCCGTGCTTCGGTTTGGAGGGTAAGGTATCCGGTAGACTTATTCATGTGGCATTGCTATCCTTTCACACGGATAGCAACGCACCATAAACATCTTTGGTGTCAATAGGCCATGGTTTCTCTTTCCATCAGGAGAGCCATCTGCTTGTTTGCTATCTTAAGATATCATCGTGACTACTAAATGGTAGAGTTTCGCAACGTCCTGCCCTGGTTTATGGTACAACAACTTTATCTATTCCTACTGCCATAACAACAATGCCTATCACTGCCGTATTTCGGTTTGAAGGATAAGGTAGCCGGTAAAATTATTTCCTGTGGTCTTACTATCCCACACAGATAGCAACACACCAAAATCGCCTATAGCTACATCTTCGTGTTTATAAGATGGTCGTTTCTTACCATCAAGAGCCCCTTCTACTTGTTTTGCTACCCCATAGGGTAAAAATATTTTGTTGGATATACTTTACATCTTTTTATATTATAATATAAAAAGATGTAAAGTATATCCAACAAAATATTTTTTCTGTCTATCCTAAATATACATTTTTCTTCCTCTGTATATGTATACAAAAAACAAATAATAAACATTTCGTGAAGCTATCTCTCGGTCCATTGGAACCAACATTTTGCAACTTGTTTTGAGAGCTCCAGCGGCTCCAATTCTCGTTCAATAGTGCTGACAAATTAATTTAGAGATACGAGTATTGTCGTCGACTATTTCAAAGGAAAGAGTGTTTTCGTCGCAGTGGAATGGAAAAATAATTAACATTCATAAAGTGTAGAGGGTTTTTTCACTTCTAAAACATGATGTGTTTTTGCTTAACTTATTGACTTCTTTGATAACTACACATCAACCATAAATACGGCAAGTTACGATTATAACAACGCAGTATTTACAATTACACGCAAAAAAGGCGCTAGTCGTCGAGTTGCGGAGACCCGCCCACGAGAAGAAGAAGTATTTACAATTGAATAGAAAAAAATCGTTTAAAACACAAATCACAACATTTACAGAAATTAACACACACCGTAGCAAAATAAAAATAATATGCTAAGAACAAGAACACAAAACAAAAAATAAGAATTATAAGGCAATACAAAAAATCCATTACACACAAAATAATTAGCCCAAGAAACTCAATAGTTTTAACATAGGATAATGTTTACACATCCGTATAAATAAATAAAATAAATAAATATTCACGGGATAAATTACACTGACTGATCTAACCCCAAAGCAAATTATTTGCTTGTGTTATGGGTGTTAGTCAACGATACTAATACATAGAAATACATATACCTATAAATACTTTTACACACATAATATAAAATATACATATATAAACTGTTGACTAAACATTGTAACGTCATAATCAGGACTAGAGGTGTGGTGTATCGTTCAAATAAACAATTTTATGATAGCGCGTTATAGACTATCATTACATTGTATGAAACAAAGTAGCCTTCCGCTGTCTGTCCCTACCTATATATGCTTAGATCTTTATAACCACGCAACGGATCTTGATGCGGTTTTTTTATAGATAGAACTATTTAAGAGGAAGGTTTATATGTATAATAACATCCATTATATAGTAGAGAAATACTGTTATATATTTAGCAAAACAACGTTTGCCGGGTCAGTTAGTAAACTATATTTTTATATGCTTTACGTTGAATATACATAGCGCGCTATAATATAACGCTATGCGTTATATTAACCACCACAAATCTAATCAGGACGACATGTTCCAAATAAGGTTTTTGATTGGCCTGAGGAGACGCGTGGTTTCGTTTACCTATCCCTCCACCATTAAGTATAAAAACGATCGGGTCTAGCGAGCCGTTTTTTACCTTATCAGAAACTCGGCGAAAACCCCCACATTCCCAGTAGTACCACTGTGCAGTATGATATTGATGGTACTACTGGGCTTTTTATTCTTACTAGTACCACTGATGGTACTATTGGGCTTTTTATTCTCATTATATATTACCATTAATAAAATTGTGCTATTGGTTTTTAATTTTCCGCTACGTATTTAAATAAGGAAGTTACTGATTTTGCCCCAATTTTCGAAAATCTTCACATTTTGAAGCCCTAGGAACCTACTTCAAATATTTTCGCGATGACGTCAGTATGTCTTACCAGATTTGAGATTTTTCATAGATAGAAAAGATGGTAGTCTCGTCAAAACGAAGCTGTTCACAAAAATTCAGCTCGTTATTAATCAAAATAAAGTTTGTTCGTGGGATCACGGTCTGATATTTTAATTTTGATACCAGACTTCAGCCGTAAAGAAAATATTATAAAATAAAAAATGTGTGTATATCATCGTGTATGTCCAATAAATCTAGCGTGTATTATGTCTGTTTTTAATAACTTAATGTATTTCTAATGCATATCATATGTATATGTATATATCATCATATATACATGTAAATTACGTGTTTGTCCGCAATGGACTCCAAACCTACCGATTTCTCCAACTTAAAAGAGTTTTTACCTCAATCAACACCCCCCTTTCAAGTACCCCACCAAAATATTTAATACAAATAATTTATATGGCAAAACAACGTTTACTGGATCACCTACTTAGATAAAATTAGGTTTCTGCAGTTCTTCGCAATATAAATATTACCTGTGCCAAATGTTACCGATCACGTACCTAATTATATCGGGTCTTAATCTTATATTATTTGTTTTTTAAGTACCTTAACATAAAATCTAACCTAGTATAACGATACAAGTAAATTCGTAAGTCTATTTGATTCTTCTTAAAGATTTCCAATTCTGCTACAAGTTAATACTGTTGCCGACCTCTGCACGGTTCGTTTCCAATTTTCTTTAAATCCTTTTCGGAACACTAAACTGACGTTTCATATGTGCTTGCCAATAGCAAATATATCAGAACTTCTTTGTTTAACATGAAAAATTGTTGGACGTATTGAAAGTCGAGATAAGTATAACTCAAACAGTTACGAGTATAAGTTCACAAAAGAAAGATTCGTAAAAAAGTGGAATTCGTATTCAATTTCAAATAGGGACAAATGTTACGTAAGAATAACTAGATATTAAAAACTTATTCGTTAAAAACTCTTCGTGAACTGGGATGTTTTCCCTCAGTTTTGATCCGCGCCCCCTTTGAATAAAAGTATCTGCCATTATCCTTGACAGTTCGTAAAAGGCGAACGATTAGCCAGGCATGCCACTACCATCGTAAATAAATACTAGGTGGTGAGTTCTACAATAAATCGTCGGGTTTCGTATTACACCTTTACCTATTCCTGCTGCAATAGCGTCAAAGCTTTTTCAAAGAAGGAAACTAGTTAACTTGCAAATTTCCGCGAATTTCACGTGTACCCTTGTAATGCCACTGAAAGGGAAAAATGAAAAAGCGGTGTAAGAACTGAAACAAACTTATCGTACGCCTGAAAATGATGAAAACTCCAGCGGCACAGTTATCTATCCTCATCCACCTCACTTTCCATCACGACACTAGGAAGCACAAAAGCACACAGTATATGCACTCAACACACGTTTCACTTCGCAACTGAAGCATCTTTAGGAGATAGGAACATTACTTCAGTCAACGAGAGCCGAAGTTCGAGAGACTCCGTACTGAACTTTGTATACTGTTTGCTTTTGTGCTTGCAACTGTCATAGTGGAATGTGTGGTGGGCGAGGGTGGATAACTATTAACTATGTCGCTGGATTTTTTCAGTTATTTTTGTTCAGGTCTACGTTGAGTTGGTTCTATTTCTTGTATCGCTTATTTATTTTTCCCTTTCAGTGGCATTACAAGGGCACACATACGCGTAAAGTTCACGGAAATTTGCAAAATAACTAGTTTTCTTTCTTAAGTTATGGATTTCCACAAAGTAACACCTGAATCTATAAAATATAAATTCTTATTTCTGTCCTGCTCTAGTTTGGAGAAAAAATAACTTATGCATGAGACATTACCATGACGCTATGTGAATAGTAACTAATCATTACCAATTTCGGTACATGCAAGCGACGCTTACATCTTTCCATCAGAAGAGCCATCTTCTTCTTTGTTATCCTATCAATATATCATATACTTTAAACGATATTTATATTTGTATGTAATTGGTTTCTTCAGCAAAGCTCTTATGATTTTGACGAATTTTTATATTAAGATAGTATTTTATATATTCTACACGTCTTTTCATCTACGGCACTTAGTGAAACTCCATTTAAATGTAATATTTTATCACTTATACACTTGTACTGTTTCACAATAAATGATTTTTAATTTTTTTTTATTGTGAAACAGTACAAGTGTATAAGTGATAAAATATAATAGTATTTTATAATTAAATTGCATCTAGATAAGTGTATTCTCCACGATAATCCGTATAAATGAAAAATATCGTATGAGCTAAGCTCAGTAGCCGAGCTAGTAAGTACTCAAAGTATGAAGAAGCGATTTATATGTGGAAAACAATATTCAAAATAGTAAATAAGGTATTTTTATCGAAATACTTATTTTTTTAATATCGATCGAAAATTGTGGATCCCTATCATTCCCTCTCAGCCTCAGAAAATTGCATTTCTTAGCCTGAGAATTAACATATTATGCAACACTTTCATGGAGAATATCAGAAAATTAATTTATATAAAAATTGTATCGTTGAATTTTGACCACTCGGCTATAACTAAAGACTAGCTATAAAATAATACTATTGAATTTCGACCACTCGGATATAACTATAGACTAACAATAAAACAATATTATAAATGTTCTTATTATCTAAATACTAGCTGTTGCCAGCGACTTCGTCCGCGCGGACTTCGTTTACTCCACACAGCACCTCCCCCCTAGGTGATAGCGTGATAATATGTAGCCTATATGTTGACCCGACCTGTTAGTAATATTCATGCAAAATTTGAAGTAAATCCATGCAGTATTTTTTGAGTTTACCCCGAACATACATACAGACAAACAGACAAACAGACAAACAGATAAACAGACAAACAGACAAAAATTCTAAAAACTATATTTTTGGCTTCGATATCGATTGTAGATCACGCCCCAAGTATTCTTTTAAAAATATTCAATGTACAGTTTTGACTTTCCTACGATTTTATTATATGTATAAATATAGATGAGTGACGGATAAAATAATTTAAAACTTTACACAACTTAACGTTAAAAACGTTTTTTTTAAACTACACAATTTATCGTTTGAAAAATGAATCTCTTATTGTGTAATTATTAAAAAATACTGAAGTATATTTAAAATTTTAAATAAATTTTGCGAAAAAGTTATTTAATTTGCTAGAAGAAAAAACATACTTTAATTTGAATGAATTTATGCAAAGAGTTAAAATGATAAACTAAGAACTTATTATGTAATTTGAAAAATGTATAAATGTAAACAAAAACAAGACAAGCCCGCTAGGTTTCTTCCGCCGGATCTTCTCAATGTGAATAATATGCGAATGCAATGCGACCCGGTAGTAATTCTAAAAAAACGACTCATCAAGAATACATGTAAATAATATGTTTTGAATTGATTAATAAAATGTGTATTAATACTTGAATGTACTAAATAAAAATAATTCGATAAAATTTCAATTTATTTTAAGTAATGTAAATAATGTAATAATGTAATGTGTAAATAAATAAAGCCTTAAGAAATGCATAAAATACACAGAATATATATTATGATACTTGATTGAAATTATTGAAATATTTGCACACCATATCGCGGTATAACATGCTAGTATCATCTTTGATTAATTTTAATAACGTAACACCTGTAATCTTGCAATTAAATACTTTTCATTTTCATAGACATAACATTGAAATACAGTTGAAATTCTAATTTAAATTTGAAAAAGGCCAAAACCAAATCGAGAACAGTGGGAGACACCTTTAAGACATTCTTAAGTGAGACACTGAGACACCTTTAAGACATTCTTAAGTTTTATGTCTCACGTAATAGCGGAATTAACTATAAAAATAATATTTTTCACATAAACAGAACAACAACAAGCATAACTTCAACTCGATTAAAAGCTTTAATTTAAAATTTAAAGTGGTGAAACAAAACCGCCCTTTCACACTTTTTTACAAAATAACTGCGATATTTAACATATTATGTCAGATGGTCCCACACCGACTACTTTTCAGCTTCCGTATGTATGTGGGCTCAAAACTAGGAAATAATTATGGGACATTCCCATCATACCACGCCATGAAGATGCCACGAATTTTCGGTAGCTATTCGATTTTCGGTCGCTTACTTTTGCATTCGGTATACTTTAAATTATGTTTGTGTTATAGCACTCAGCCCGTGCTTGGGAAAATGGAAAAACCTTAAAAACAACAAAGAAAAATATCGACACGCGGGATTTGAACCTGCAACCATCCCGGCTTTAGGGAGATGGTCGCAGGTTCATTCCCGCGTGTCGATATTTTTCTTTTTATTGTTTTTAATACTTTAAAATATTCGGTCGAATAATTAATACCTAACCGTGAGAAAAAAATCGCAGATATTACTCAGAACACCACCACGCGCCCCGCTTACTAGCTCACCGACTGAACAAATGTGAATCTCTCGTTTTAGTCGAGTTTATTAATTGTATTACGCTGTGTTTTGTCTAGGTACGCCTGTTATTTTTAGGATGTTCATTTTGCGAAACACAACTAATTTAAAAACTGAACTCGACCAAAGTGCGTACGATTTTTTGGCAGTAGCGATTGTTTTGCTAAAGTACTCCTCACTCGAATAAAACACAAACGTAGTGCCAACTAAGGACTGAGTTAGCTAGTAACTAAATCGTGCAGTATTTTTAAATTCCAGTCCTAAGAATATAAAATGAATAAATGATTCGAAATTAACGAGTATTATTTGAATATATGCGATACGCATTTCACGACAATTTCTTAGTTTGTCAGTGCAGCTTGCATTTACACACAGAAATACAGAGTTATACTACTTACCGATGAAATAAAAGTACTTCAAGGGTAATTTTTAAACCTTCTCATCTCATTCGGTAAGTATAATAAAACAGTACAACATGGTTTATTTCTAATTTTTTTACGATATAATAAATTTACAAATTTATGACATTTTTGACAGAGATGGGAGCGTTTGCTCATATGCGTGGCGACGCGTTTCCTTCCCAATAGCGTGTCTATTATTATTCATGTGGTCTGTGGTTGCATTGTGTTACAATACTATCGTCGTCATATTGTATAAAATATCAATGTTAAAACAGACAAGTTAATTTTCATAACAATCCGTGCGAGCCAGAATGAAACTCATACGCCAATAAAAACTCAATAAAAATAATAAATTAGATATTACGTATCAAATATAAAACTCGACCATAAATACAATCCAGGATAAGCCTTTAAACCATCGTCGATTTCGATTGCGATTTCCAGTTTAAAATTTGGATTCTCTCATTCATTTTGTGAAATTAAATCGCAGTGAATCGCAATTATCATCGGAATTTAATGATTTCTCTCGCTTCTTTTGTAGCAACAAATTTTAATGCTAATTTTATGAAAAAAACCGGACTCGTGCGAGTGAAACCCGACTTCCGAGGTTTCCGTACAAAGTTGTAAGTACATGATATTACCGGTTTTTCCAAGCTTTTTCCGAAATTTAATTTTCAAAACAGAGGTGTGTTCCGTCTGTTTGCTAGTTTGTGTGTACTTAAATACGCTCTTCGATTTAAAAAAAACAATAAATACTTTATTTTTATACTAGCTGACCCGCGCAGCTTTGCCCATGCGCAGATTAACTTGTCATCGATACAGTTTTTTTATACAAAATTTCAGTCAAACATTGGCTATTTTTTACACAAAAAATAGCCAATGTTTGACCCCAAGCCTTGAGCTATCTTCAAACTAAATTTCATCAAAATCAGTTCAGTGGTGTAGCAGCCAGACAGGCAGGCTTTTTCATTTTTAATAAGTATGGAACTATAGATTTATCGATATAATCTATTATATATAAACCAAAGTCGTGTGAGATACACTATTTATAAGTGACTAGCTGACCCGGCAAACGTTGTTCTGCCTCTTTAACTACCAAAATTAGCCAAATCGGTCGAGCCGCTCTTGAGTTTTAGCGAGACTAACGAACAGCAATTGATTTATATATATATATATATATATATATATATATATATATATATATATATATATATATATATATATATATATATATATATATATATATATATATATATATTTATATATATATATATATATATATATATATATATATATATATATATATATATATATATATATATATATATATATATATATAACTCAAGAACGGCTGGATCAATTTTAATGATATTTGTGTTTTTGGATTTGTCTTTGTCCGTCATAGGATAATAAGTATTTTTTTTTATAGAAGAGGAGGCAAACGAGCAGGAGGTGTACCTGATGGTAAGTGATCACCGCCGCCCATGGACATCCACAGTACCAGAGGTCTTGCAGTTGCGTTGCCGGCCTTTTAAGAATGAGTAAGCTCTTTTCTTGAAAGCCCCCAAGTCGTAACCGTTTAGAAACACCCCTGCCGGTAATTGGCAACAACAACAAAGTAGTGCGAGGCAAAAAGTGTCGAGAGAAACGCACAGTTGTGGATTACCAGACATCGAGATGGTGAGGATGGAATTTCAAATTTTGACGCGATGTCCGATGATGGAATTCGGCGGCAGGAATTAATCCAAATAACTCGTCGGAACACTCTCCATGAAAGATACGATAGAAGACACAGAGTGAGCCAACATCTCTGCGCAATGCCAAAGAGTCGAGCCGTTTCGAAATAGCCAGGTCGTCAACGATTCGACCAGGTGTTGACGACCCCATTCCGAGACATCGGTTAGTCGATTCTCAACTTCGGACACAAGCTTGTTTCGGCTCTCTTCGACGTGTTCCCGAGAAATACCGCTTCGGCCGGAGTATGTAGCATCACCAGTACTGTCATCTGCATAGCAATGTATGTTGCGAATTCGCATCATGTCATTGATATGCAGAAGGAACAGTGTCGGAGATAGCACGCAGCCTTGTGGAACACCAGCATTGATAGATTTAAGGTCAGAGCACGCGCCGTCAACTACGACCTTGATGCTCCGATCAGCCAAAAAACTGGTGATCCACTTGCATAATTTCTCGGGAAGCCCATAGGAAGGCAGCTTCGCCAGAAGCGCTTTGTGCCATACCCTATCAAAGTCCTTCGCTATGTCCAAACTAACTGCCAAAGCCTCCCCTTGGACTCAACTGCTTCCGCCCACCGATGTGTTAAGTATACAAGAAGATCACCAGCTGAGCGGCCGCGACGGAAACCGTACTGGCGGTCGCTAATCAGCTGGTGCTCTTCTAAATACTTGAGGGGCTGCGAGTTGATGATTGTCTCCATAATTTTGGAGAACAAGGAGGTTATGGCTATCGGCCGATAGTTAGACGGATTAGAGCGATCTCCTTTTTTAGGGATGGGATGCACTAAAGCTGTCTTCCATGAAATCGGTACTACGCCGAGTGAGTAGGAGAGCCGGAATAGGCGTGTTAAAAATTAAAACATCATATCAATTATCAATAACAACCAGCCAAGTGCGAGTCGAACACGAAGGGTTTCGTTCCATCATCTATTAAGAAAATCACGTTTGTTGTATGTATACTTAAATATTTATTTTATGTATTAGTAATTCATTTTTATAGTTAATATATTTCCTTTTATTGAACATACTTACTTTTATTTTAAATATTCAAGTTTCTACCTGTTTATTAAGATCGAGTAAAAGATTGCTTAAAAATTACGTTTGTTGTATGGAAGCCCCCCTTAATATTTACTTTATTTTTATATAACTATTTATTTTCAAAGGTAATATATAACTAAATATTCTGTGAAATGTTTAAGCGTCTACCTATTACTGCTATTAATATTAAGCAAAATATACAAAAAATCACGTTTATCGTGTGGGGCCACTTAATTTTTTTTTTTTTTTGTAGTATTAGTTGTTATAGTGGCAACGGAAATACATAGTTTATGTAAATTTCAGCTTTCTAGCTATCGTAGTTTATAAGATACAGCCTGGTGACAGACAGACAGATGGACAGACAGCCAGACAGCAGAGACAGAGAGAACAGGGTCCCGTTTTACCTCTTAGGTATAGAACCCTAAAAAAATATTAAAAAGAAATATCTTGCTGCCACGTCATTAAAATATTTGTTTTTTTAATTTATATTTTTTTAATATTTATTATGTTTATGAAAAGCTGAACTTAATAATTTTGTATTAATTTAAAAAAGCGAAACGAAGTTGGCCCGGTCAGCTAGTACAATAAGCTTAGAAACACCGGAATATACCTTCTATAGGTAATAAATAATTTCATATTTGTATCACGTCACCGACACTGTTTCTTCTGAATATCAATGACATGTTGCAAATTAGTAACATATATTGCTATGCGGATGACAGTACTGGTAGTCGTAGAGGTATTTCTCGGGAACACGTCGAAGAGGGCCGGAACAAGCTAATGTCTGAAGTTGAGAATCGACTTACCGATGTCTCGGAATGGGGTCGTCAAAACCTTGTTACATTTAACATCAAGAAGACGCAGTTTAGCGTGTTTACCGCAAACAAGACACCCTTTGTCGTATCACCTCGATTTGAGAATACTCTCCTGACAGCCTCAGCCAGTATTAGAATTCTGGGAGTCGACATATCGAACAACGTTCGTTCCGCGTTAATTTGAAAGAAAAGGCTAAACTATCCTCTAAAAAACTTGGTGTGCTCAGCAGAGCGAAGCAGTACTTCATGCCAGCCCATCACTTCTAACTTTACAAGGCCCAAATTTAACCTCACGTGGAGTATTGTCCTTCTTCTGAATTAATAGGGAGACGCTGGTTCTGAAATTCTCAGTACCAGCTTCTTCCTATTGATTGCATGCAACGTAGAGCAGTTCGAATCGTCGACGACCAGGCTGTTTCTATTCGGATTGTCTCTTTGGCGTTACGCAGGTTGTATTACACAGATGTAAGTTCGCTCTGCATCTTTTATCGCATCTATCATGGGTAGTGTTCGGACGAGTTGTTCGGATTAATTCCTGCCGCTAAATTCCATTATCGGACATCGCATCAAAATTTAAAGTTCCATCCTCGCCATCTCGACGTCTGGAATTCACAACCGTACGCTTTTCTCAGCACTTTCTGCCTTTCACTACACTTTTGTGGAATCAATTACCTGCGGGGGTGTTTCCGAACTGATAGAACTTGGGGACCTTCAAGAAAAGAGCTTACTCATCTTTAAAAGGCCAACAACGCAACTGCAAGACCCCAGGGATTGCAGATGTTCATAGGCGGCGGTGATCACTTACCATCAGGTGCACCCCCTGCTCGTTTACGTCCTCTACTATATATAAAACAAATATTAAACTAAGGAAAGCTACGCCAAGAGCCCTGGCGATTTAAATGGTTTGAATCGCCAGAGCTTGAAACGAAGTGCTTGGGTCGATTTTTCCTGAGAAATATAGTTTTAGAACCTTTACGAGTAGAGTAAACCGGTTTCTTTTGGATGAGCGTATGTGGTACACGCTTGGTCTTCATCGACAGCAGGTGAAATGGAATGATTACAAACGTCTATTCCAATTCAAAATTTAAAAAAATGACTGATCTCGGATGCAGTGCGTTACTTTTTATACAAATACGTAGGTCACACTATAAGTTTTGCGTAACTTAAAAAAACAACATGTTATAACCAAAATATTATGTTTATTGCTTTTCAAAATAATCTCATTTACATTTTAAATATTTTTTCATGCGATCGAACCATTTTTTAAAACAGGAGGACCACAGATCTGAAGGCATGTTTTCTACGTGCTAATTGAACGCTATCACTGTCTCTTCGGAGTTGGTAAAAGTAAAACATCTCATCAAATCTTTGATTTTGGGGAAAATACAGAAATCACAGGGTACTAAGTCGGGGCTATGCGCAGGATGAGTGACGAGATGTACTTTTCGGAAGCTAAAAATGACGTTGTTTTGTTGACCGTATGTGAAGAAGCGTTATCATAGTGTAGTAGAATGCGGCTTTTGGGTCGTCTTTCGCGAACTTTTTCAAACACCCTGGGTAAAAAAATTGTAGAATACCACTCGGAATTAACACTCTTTTGATCTTCAAGTGGAATTGTAAAGATGGGACCCGTAGTCGAGAAAAAAACCGCGATCATTTTTTTACCAACGTTTCTCAAGTGTCTCACTTTTGTTGGCTTGTTCTCATTTTCAAACACCCATTCACAAGATTGATGTTTTTTTTTCGGATTCAAAACAATAAATCCACGTTTCGTCTCCTATGACAATGTCATAAACAGCATTAGAATGTCCGTGGTCGTACTTCAGTAGGATCTGTGAGCACCATTCCACGCGAGCCCGCTTCTGCTCCGCTGTCAGTGCATGTGGGATCCAACGACAACAAAGTTTCCGAACTTTCAATTCTTCGTGTAAAATTTTCTGAATTTGGCTCGTACCAATCCCCAATATTCCTCGAATTGTCTCATAGGTAGGTAGGTAGGCAGAGTCTTGCGGAGAAAGAGAACTTTTAAAATCATAAAAAATCATCGCTCTAAAATCTTTTCGACTTAATTCCATTTTCGTTGCGTACGTAGAACTTTGATGTGTGATAAAAACACAATTGACAAATCATTTCCCGCCAATTGCTTTTTTTATTACTAAGAAGGTTGCAACGTTTTAAATTTTTTTTTACATTCGAAATTCAAATAGTTCTGATTAGCTAGAAGTGCAAAACTTTTAGTGTGCCTCATGTAATCGTAATTTGAATTCGGAATAGATGTAATGTGTAAGGGCTCTTTTGTGATTATGGAAAGCCGTGGATATTTGTACATTACTGTTCATAGAATTAATCTTGTCAAAATCTCGACATTTTTTCTCTACTCGGGATCAAAAACAGGAATTCATAGTCAAATAGGCCACAAGTAAATTACAAAGTCTGAGATCTTTTTAAAATACTTGAATTAATTCACTGGCACGAATTATTAAAGTTCCAACAGACGTCAATTATTTCACGTAGGCAGTTAATGAATATTTGAAGATTTATCGCTTCCAATATCACTGGAATTCATATTCATATTGACTTAATTAAATTTTTATTCACTGATATATACACATATTTTGCACAAATTGATCTTAATTTTATTAAAATTAATTAAATATACAACAATAACAGGAACGGACACGATACAATAAATGTAATTACGATGTTTCATTCAAATTAAGTTAATAAGTTTGACAAAACTGAACGTTTTGTATGTCATTAAATCCTATAGTCGCCTCTGTGGTCTGTGGCTGTCTAGTGGTCCTGTGTCGGCGCTGACCACACAAGGTCTCGGGTTCTATTCCTGAGTCGGGAAAATAATAAAGTGTTTATGCAGTTTTCTGATAAAAACCGTAGCCCGGGATCGTAAAGGTGCCCGGTTGGCGATAAGCTGCCCACCTATCTCACTGTGGGACTAATGGCCAATTGCACCAATATTGTCTTAGCTTAAGAAAACTCTAAGTAGTATGCTGTTACTTCTTGTCTTAAATGAAAATAATCTGACAGCATTCCACTAAAGACTGTCCTAAGCTAAGACAAGTTTGATGCAAATAACCATAAGTACCTTCGGATTATCGAGGGTGCACCTGTTCTACCTCTGCCTACTTCTTCGGGGATACGGGCGTGAAGATAATTAAACTTTATTAATATCCAATAATAGTCAATAATCGGTAAGTTATCCAGATTCCAGATCGAGATACTTGGTACTTTTTATTACTGTTTTTTTATATTATAAGATAGCAAACAAGAAGATGGGTATCCTGATGGAAAGAGTCAACCATCGCCTATAGATACCAAAAGTGTGTTAATGGTGCGTTGCTATCTTATGGCGAGGTCTAATACATAAGTTTACCGGCTGCCTTAACCTCCAAACCGGAACATGACAGTGACAAGCACTGACGCTAATACGGCAGGAATAGGTAAGGTGGTAGTACCAGACCCGGGCGAGACAGTGCAGAATTCTACTACCTAGTAGCCACGATGGTAGTGACTCGCATAGTCAATCAATTACCTTTTACGACCTGCCTGGCAGAACGGCAGTTGGTCTATTCTTCAAGGGAGTCCGGAACCAACACGGGGAACGTTGCTATCCTTGTAGCGGAAATATAATGCCACATGCCGCAAAACTTTACCTATAAAACACCTTAACCTTCAAACTGGAACACAACAGACGTTCATGTCCTGTGAGACTGAATCTCGGCTTAGGGCAATATCTTGATGGTAACTTTTTAATAATATGTAAACGGGTCAAAAACGCATACATATATAGAACTTGTAAAGCTCGACGTTTCGGCCAAGTTACATTGACCGTGATCACGAGCAGACTGGAGCAGCGAGTTTCCTCCGTCGTTCACGTCGGGATCAATTTTCATCTACCCCCTTCTGGTAGAGTTTTTTCGAATTTAGCCTACACACAACACTAACCGTATCTTGGACTTTATTTGTTTGCAGGTGCAAAGCCTTTATTCTGCTGATCACTGGATTCCAAGTAGGAGCCAACTTAAATCCATCTTCCCTATTGAAATTTTCATATTTTCTAATTTCAATAGCTTCCCGTACCATACGGGGAACATAGTGTCGCTCAGTAGAGAGAACCTGAGGTTGGTGGAATTCAATCCAGTGATCAGTGCTGGAATCCAAAATATGTTCAGCTATAGCCGACTTATTAACCTGCCTGTTTTTTATAGCCGTGATATGCTCTTTGAGTCTATCTGCGATAGTACGTTTAGTTTGACCTATATAAGCATTACCACAGCTGCAGTCCACTTTATATACCCCTGGTGTCTGGAAGGGTATGACATCCTTAGGCGTGCCCACATGCCCAACTAACTACCTTTAAGCTTGGCGTATAGATGGTAGGTATGGAATATGTTTTTCAGTAGCGTTTCAATCTTATCGGTAATCCCTTTAATATATGTCATGAATGCCGGCTCCCTTTTGACTATGGGATACCTTACCTTGTATAGGATGTACAAGGTTTGGTATCTTATAGTAAATAAGATTGTAAATACCCCTAGGATGCTTGTGTAAGCGAAACCATTCAATATACAGTTTGACTTTCCTACGATTTTATTATATGTATAAGATTAGGTATAATAATGGTGCCCAAAGGTAAAAATATCGCTTGGGAACATTTTGTAGATAAAAGACAAGCAGAATGTAAAATATGTAAAGTATAATTAAATTAATTAAGTTTTAAAGTCTCGGTATCGAATTTAAGAAAATGTTCAACGAAAAAACATCTAACGTATAAAAATCAGAAAAAACGTGATAATTAGCGTAAAACCTAGTTTTATTTGTGTAAATGTCTCGCGTAAGTGTTAGAAAATATTATAATACCTATTCAATTACGTTTAAGTACATATACGTAAAGGTAGAGAATCTTACGAGTCTTGACGGACTAAAACAAGGAGTCGGGAATCATCCACTTGCGAAGACGCCGACGCGTGAAGTGTATGCTGTAATATTATACTCTTTACATCTATACAAATAAATAAAATTGGAGTGTCTGTTTGTAATATTAAAATAACCGCTTTTTACTAAATGCATATGGATCTTTACACAATACATAAACCAAAATGACATGTTATACAATTTTTGTCTGTCTGTCTGTTTCAGCTAATCACTAAACCAATTTGCTGGCTGGACCGATTTTGACGAACCTTTCACTGGCAGATAGCTGATGTAATAAGAAGTAACTTAGGTTACTTTTATTTTAGAAAATTTTCCACGCAGATGAAGACGCAGCTTTAGCTAGTTTTGAATAAGATTACTGTTTTATAAGTTATATGCAGCATATGCTGAGGTGTAGATATTACTGCGATGCGGCACGGTCCGCACACCAGAAGTAACGAACCTAACGTTCATAACGAGTAACGAACGTAACATAAGGCGTAACGAATATCTATACATATAATAAAATCGTAGGAAATTCAAAACTGTACATTGAATATTTTTTAAAAAGAATACTTGGGGCGTGATCTACAATCGATATTGAAGCCAAAAATATAGTTTTTAGAATTTTTGTCTGTTTGTCTGTATGTATGTTCGAGGTAAACTCAAAAAGTACTGCATGGATTTACTTCAAATTTTGCATCAATATTAATAACAGGTCGGGTCAACATATAGGCTACATATTATCACGCTATCACCTACGGGGGAAGGTGCTGTGCGGCATAAACGAAGTCCGTGCGGACGAAATCGCAGGCAACGGCTAGTATATAATAAAATTATAAAAACTCTTAATTAAAACTTTTTAAAACCCTGCCACATTCCTTTATCATCAGACAACTTTCCAGCATCTCCTTCATCATTTGTAGAGCAAAACATTTAAAGAGCTGCTGATCTTTGAATGGAGATCTTCAGCATCAAGTCAATGATACGATATCAAGAAAACCAAATTTCGTATCAATTAGTACAAGTTGCTTAATTCCTTTTATCAATTTGAAAAGAGCTGGTTATATTGCAATGGCTGAACTGATTTTGGTAAAATATTAAAAATCCACAGCTAGAAAACCAAATTTCGAATAAAAGACGCATCCTAATCGATTCACCGGTTCAAGGGTTATGGTGCTACTAACACACAGACACACAACACGGTCAAGTTATAACAATCCTAATGTAAAAACGTTGAAGGTCAAAAATGAACAAATTACAGATACATCTAAGCCTATTTTTTGCTTTTTCGAATGCTGTTACGAATAATTTAGAAAAGTGAATAGTGAGAACACTGGAGCTACCCAAGGCAGCTATGCCATAATGGATCTTTTGTCATACCACACAAGGGTGCGTGAAATAGCGTATACTAGGACTTGTTTACAATAAGAATTGATTACGCGATATTTTCAGAACTTTCGGGAACATGGTCGAACTTTATCTTGAGTATAAATAGGGATGTGTTGGCGAATAGAGTTCAGTTTCATATAGCGATTCGGTAGCGATAGTTGGGATAATCAGTGTAAAGCAATAAATTAAGTAAGGTGTAAAAACTATATTAAGTACAGTGTAGTAATATGGAAAGTGTTTTTGTTTAGTAATTCAGTGTAGTCGGTTAATTAAAGTGTTAATATAGTGTTAGGATATTTTTAATAACTGTCTGTAAATGCGTATGATTTATTATGTAAATATATTAACTAATATTTTAATAATAACAGATGTTTAAATTTTAACGATAAAACCGTTAAAATTTAAACTAAACCGCGCCAATTGTCACCTGTTGGTGGCGTGATTAGAATCCCGCCTTAACCTAACGGTTGGCGGGGGTAAGGCATTCATTTTTACCATTCTATATCGGACAGTCCACGAGAACGGTTCTATATTTGATACTTATCGAAATATTAAGTCGTTATGTTGAATGTAATGTAATGCAATGGATAAGAATATGTGATTATGTTGAAAATATCGAAAACTACTTAAAATGAGAATTGAGAATAACCGCATGTAAATGGAGGATGTTATATATAAGAATCAATGTAATAAATAATAATTCAACACTAATGTGTTTTTCTGGACTAAAAAGTAACAACAGTGAGTGTTATTAGTATTTATCAGTGTATTTACTTATTGCATTGTGCTGTACTGTATATTTGTGGTGTAAATACACGGTTTAAATACAAGTAGTATTTTATTGCACAATACGAACTCGAAGCTCGTAACAATACTATGTTTTTGAAATGAACTTTTTTTCCCAGGTGTTGGTCCGAGCTCCTTTGACCACCTGCCGTTCTGCTAGGCAGGTCGTAAGAGGCGACCGATTGGCTATACGTGTCACTACCATCGTGACTACTATATGGTAGAGTTCTGCTACGTCTCGCCCGGGTATTTGGTACCACCGGCTTACCTATTCCTGTCGCAATGGCGTAAATGCTTTTCATTGTTGTGATCCGGTTTGGAGGATAAGGTAGCCGGTACACTTATGCATATGGCATTGCCATCCTGCCACATGGATAGCAACGCACCATTAACATCTTTGGTGTCTATTGGTGATGACTTATTTTTCCATCAGGAGAGCCATCTGCGTGTTCCTATCTAAAGATATAAAAAACTAATATTTGAAATATACTAAATTTCGCCGAACAAATATCGGCAACCCTATTTCTACACTAAACGTGTCATTTTTTCTTCGCAGGATTTTTCGCGTATATATCGTTATATTTATTTTATAAAAGATGTTTTTATAAATGTTTTATTCAGATCAAAAGCAAACCTAGTTGTTTGATCTATCGTAATAGTGAGAAAGCTTTTTACGAAAAATTCATATATGCATGATATCACGTTTCAAGAACATTGTAGTATTTTGATAATCGCTTATGATCTTATGTAGCAATTTAAAGTTTATTTGTTACACTATAAACGAATAATGTCGCTTCAAAGGGTTCTTTGTTTTATCAATCTCACCCCCGTCTCAGAACACCTTGCTTACGTCATGACTGTGTTAATATTACTTTCATATTGTCATTATAATTTTACTTGATGATGCGCGCAGCGTAGTTTTTTTTTATAATATCTGCATGCACTGCTGCTATTGCTTATTCGGCAACCTTTAATCATCTAGTATTATATATACATTGATTTCGCTGTATATACCTTTATTAATCAACTTTTTTTTGTTAAGCAGTTTCGCACCATTCGTATGCACATGCGATTTACATGCTTTTTTATTTCTTAACTAGCTGTTGCCTGCGACATCGTTCGCGCGGACTTCGTTTACTCCGCACTGCTCCTCCCCTGTAGGTGATAGCGTGATAATATGTAGCCTATATGTGCACCTGTTAGTAATATTCATGCAAAATTTGAAGTAAATCCATGCAGTACTTTTTGAGTTTACCCCGGACATATATACAGACAAACAGACATACAGACAAACAGACAAAAATTCTAAAAACTATATTTTTGGCTTCGATATCGATTGTAGATCACGCCCCAAGTATTCTTTTAAAAAATATTCAATATACAGTTTTGATTTTCCTACGATTTTATTATATGTATAGATTACTTATTCTTCAGTGTTTTTTACAATTACAATTATTTGATCTAGGTCTAGTTTTTACTGCACGCTTATTATTGTTGCACTTGTCGTCTTCTTATCTTTTTTAGACTGTGGTGGAGTCGTTGGCTCTTGCCGCTTTCCCATGATTACTTGCGCAAATTTTAAAAATGGCTCCAATGACCTTTTGTTGCTCACAATTGCACCGAGGTCAGTCAGGCCACCGCCTATACGGAACTCCAGGTCCGCTCTCTCTCTCTCTCTCGCAAATCTCGGACATTCGGACACGCGGACACTCCCGCAGTATGTGGACTACTGTTTTCACTTCTTGCACATTACAGACACACATGGGTAAGTCCGCAGGATTAAATCTGTGCACTGTTTAGTACCAACATGCCCCGTAAATAACAGACTTTTTTAAAAGGCAATGGGCCCACCTCTCGTTCCCACCACTGTAACTTCTGTAAACCAGAATCAACAGCGGCAACCGTCCTGATAACCTCTGAGTTGCGAGCTCAGGGTGTCCTGGGGAAAAGCTAAGCTGTCTTGGATCCCGCAACGAAATTAATCAGAAGTATATAGGAGGAGTAGGAAAATACATCCTGTTTCCCTCCCTTTTTAGAAGGAAACAACAAAATGTTAAAAGCATAAAAATGCTACGAAATGAGACTTTTAACAATCAGGTTTAGCCTGATTGCTATTGCACCACGGAAGTTCGGAAATTAGGGGCCTACTAGAATGGCCTACTCAACTTTGCTTCCAGTAGTAAGTGTGACAAAATCGCTTGAAGGCACGGAAGTTCCCACGTGTACCCACAAGGTCGGAGTAATAAATTACACCGGAAATACATTGGTTACTATCAAGCATTTGAAGACGTTCGTTTTGCTAAAGATTACACTCCCAAATTTACAATTTAGAAATTGATTTTTTAATACTTTGTTTTGCTATTTCAATTGTTTGTTGACTGTTCTTAACTGTGCGATCAAAAAAAATTTTATGTACGTTTTTTTTTAATTTTCAAAAAATGACTCAAGTTAGCACCAACAATAGATGTTTTCACTTTTTTATTTTATTTTAATGCTCAAAATATCTCTTAACTGTGCGTTAAAAAACTGTACTGCTGATATTGAGCTGATAGTTTAAAATACTGTCGAGAAGCAAAATATGTTTTAACTTTATGGGTGACTACTACAATATCTCTTTCTTTTATTTTGTGTACTGTTATCGAAAACCAAGAATTTATGTCTTTTCAATATAGCAAGTAGAATATACAATTTTCTAACTGTCAACGTGCTCCATTCAATGAGTAAATCCTGAGTGGGGTAGGTACTTATAAGGTTTAAAAAACATTACTTTTAATAATGCTCGTCGAGCTCTCTCTACCTCTAGAAATTTAGTTTTTGTGGCCCAACCCCATACTGGGATGCAGTAACTTAATACAGATTGCGCTAAAGTTACATAAATTGTAGTTATTAATGGTTTAAAAGCCACATGTCTTAATGTATCAAAGATCCATATTAGTAGAGACAAGATCAATATAATCATGCCACGACATGTTTTAGTTATTTTGTTAATTGAAGGACTGTTACAACCATAATCTTGGCACTCAGTAAAGCTATGTATCTTAATATCAAAATTTGGTGGAGGTTGAGTTCGGATATTTTTTGAAAAACATATAAAGTTAGTCTTTTCAATGTTGAGTGTAAGAAGATTTGTTCTTAGCCAATGCGCGATCTTATCTAAACCCTCTTCAGAAGCTTTACGGACAGAATCCCAAGATGATCCAATGATGATGAAAAAAATGCTTGACCGTGACATGTTGAGAGTAGAGCACTACTTCAACGTTCCGCTTATGAGGCATCCAAAAAATAAACAAAATCTTTTTGTAAATAGAAAAAACATAATTACAAATAAGAGAATACAGACAGCGAATCCGAGAATAACAATCTAAATTGACAAAAGAAATGTAAAACAATAATTAAATATTCAACAAACGCTTAGCCAAATCTAAAGAAAAAGGCAGACGTCATAATTTGGGTCGGTGTACTTAAATGTAATAAAATGAATTTATTTCAGACTCGTGTTGGAAATATCCTTGGTTATCATTCTATTGAATATTGATTATAATTCTTTTATTACCACAATCTTGAATATATTAATTCTGTTTTGTTTGAAAATGAGATAATTCATTTCCAGTGACTACATAACTTATTTTTCTATGTTAATCCGAATCACTCTATGAAAATATATTTATTATCCATGTCTCTATAAGGAGCTTATAAGCATATAAGCTTATAAGAAAATAAACAGTCCTACTAGGAACTCATTAGCATTTTCTTGCAAATAACACTTCCTTCTAGGAACTTATTAGCAAATTCTTGCAAATAAACCTTCCTTCAAGGAACTCATCAGTAAACTTTTGCACATAAACCTTCTTTCTAGGAACTAATTAGTATATTCTTGCAAATAAACCTTCCTTCTAGAAACTCATTAGCATATTCTTGCAAATAAACTCCCCTTCTAAAAGCTTATTAGCATATTCTTGCAAATAAACTTTCCTTCTTAGAGCTCA
Source organism: Apodemia mormo (assembly GCA_036924255.1). NCBI lineage: Eukaryota > Metazoa > Arthropoda > Insecta > Lepidoptera > Riodinidae > Apodemia > Apodemia mormo. The sequence continues at coordinate 9,783,983 of JAUPFN010000018.1, read as the reverse complement.
TTAACATATTCTTGCAAATAAACTTTCCTCCTAAGAACTTATTAGCTTATTCCTGCAAATAAACTTCTCTTCTAGGAGTTTATTAGGGTATTCTGGCAAATAAACATTAGCATATTCTTGCAAATAAACTTTCTTTTTAAGAGTTTATTAGCATATTCTTGCAAAAAAACCTTTTTTCATACGAAGTGCTATTATTGTATGTGATTATTTGACAACTCGCTTACGTACAAAATGTTGCCCCATTGGTTAAGTAGTTAACCACTAGCCGCCCTCAATATATAAATCGATGGAGTTCGATTCCAGATAGGGACAACCTTTTTTACGATGAGCATATTTTTATTTCTGGGTTAAGTGATCATTAAATATATTTATATTTAAGTATAAAAATACAGATTTCTATGTATTAGTATCGTTGACTATTAATTAAATCAGATACACTTAATTTGTCTACCTCAAAAGGTTAAAACTAGACCCCTAGATTGTACTCGTCAGGGAACACAGACTCAGGAAGTATGTTCCAGTCCCGTTCGATTCGGATCAAGAATGTCGAGTGGAACCGCTTTGTCCGGGTACGTGCAACGTTCAACATATGGCGATGACTAGTATCTGTGCAGTGTGCACCTGTGATCGATATTATCTACTATTTATTTATTTATTTAAATTTATGCACAATTTCAGTACAAATGATTTATTGCCCATTGGCATTTAGAGTGCAAGCTGAGTGCTAAGTGTGAGTTTTTCTTTTCGCATTCGATCGTGAGCGCGTTTGGAGTTTACTAGGAATTTGTATGGATTTGTACAGCGCCACCTAGTGGTAAACGTGAGAAACCAGTTTACCACTAGGTGGCGCTGTACAAATCACATACAAATTCCTAGTAAACTCGAAACGCGCTCACGATCGAATGCGAAAAGAAAAACTCACACTTAGCACTCTGATAAAATGTATAAACTGTGTGACATAATAATACTTAGTGAATAGACTCGATTTACGTCTAAACAAACTTCATTATTCGGCGAATAGTTCTTTGCTGCACAATATGCTTATAAGCTCCTTGTGACAATGTTTACTCGTAAGAATATTGCTCATGAGTTTCTAGTGGGAATGTTTATTTGTAAAAACCATGAAGCTATATTCTGCCCTGCTAATTGAAAGTTCCCCGTGTTGGTTCCGGGCTCCTTTGAAGAATAGACCAACTGCCGTTCTGCCAGGCAGGTCGTAAAAGGCGACCGATTGGCTATGCGAGTCACTACCATCGTGGCTACTAGGTGGTAGAGTTCTGCATTGTCTCGCCCGGGTCTGGTACCACCGCCTTACCTATTCCTGCCGCAATAGCGTCAGTGCTTGTCGCTGTCGTGTTTCGGTTTGGAGAATAAGGTAGCCGGCTAACTTATGCATGTGGCATTAGACCTCGCCACAAGATAGCAACGCACCATTAACACCTTTAGTGTCTATAGGCGATGGTTGACTCTTTCCATCAGGAGACCCATCTGCTTGTTTGCTATCTTATAACATAAAAAAGTGCAGTAATCGACATTTTTGGGATTTTTACTTTTTCGCAGAAATGGCATCGTATACACAAAAAATGAATATCATAATTTTTTTAAAGTGTAAATATGTTTTTTACTCTGCCCAAAACGCAGTACTTGCATAAAAACATTGCTTTTGCTAACGTGATCTGCAACATTCAACGTGTACTAGAAGGATTTGCAGTACTTGCGTCGATTACTGCAGTTTCATTTAGCATAAAACTTTATGGCAACGAATGCTTACTAAAATCAAACGCAGTATTCTACTGCACTGTGTTTGAGTGTAACGTGTATAACAAATGGCAACTCTAGCGCTGCTAAAACAAAACGCAGTATTAGATAGTACTGGACTTGAAAGTAGGGAGGATAACAAAAATATACGCATTACCGAAGCCGCAAGATAGAGTGCCGCGTTTTATTCTAGCATCGGTGCTTTTATAGATTGATTATATTAATTCCTTTGTGTATATAAACCTCTTAATATTAGTCAGCGCGACTAGTTGAAAAGTGTCTAAAATAGAGAGACTGCTCTTTAACGCAAAAGTTAGTAAAATATACCAATAGGAAGCTTGATTTTTTTTTTCAAATTTTTAGGTACAATTTAATAGTTATATAACATGTATTTGATTGAGATCACTCAAAATATGTTTACTGCGTTTTTCTCGAAACCGCCATTTTGCAAGTACTGCGTTTTTAATAAGCACGGCAGTATTATATCTGGAGGCAGCACTTCTAATACCTACTTGAAACACAACTTTAAATACTGCTGTCATCTTCTGAGGTCCTACCCTCTCTTTATAACACAGCTGTATAAAAAGAGATGGGGAGACCTCAGAGACAGAGATATAACGTAAATATTTGTTTCAATTGATTAATACGAGTGCTAGCTCCACCTATACTTAATACTTCATGGTAAAAACTACCGATCGCCTGTGGCCGAAATTTGATCACAGATTAAATAATAAAAATCTCTTTTAAATTTGAATAAGTTATCATTCGATGAAAAACCACAAATAAAGTGGCTGATACAATAGATTACTTACGTCTAAAAGTCATAACACACCCATAAAGTTTTCGAGTTGATATGTGTGCTATGACCCTAAATTGTTCGAGAATAAAGCAAAGTTAATGTAATCAGTATTGACAATTTAAATGTGTTATATTGTCTTCGATGTAATTTGTTGGCTTTCGCCCAAATTGTCTATGATTATTTACTGTTGTTAGTATATTGACATGGGCGACCACCCTCTAAAGGAACTAAGAATACGCAAGAGAATATTAAAATAGAAGATAAATATTGTCGTAATTAGTATCCTTGCGCTTAAAGGCGGACGTTTAATCTTTCGAAACCTTCAAAAATACATAAAGTATCTTCACGCCCATATCCCCGAAGGGGTAGGCAGAGGTACAACAAGTGCACCCACGATTAGCCGAAGATACTTGGTCCCACAAATGTGATAGGTGGCAAGCCTATCGCCAACCGGGCACTTTCCAATCCCGGGCAACTTTATGTTTCTCAGAAAACTGAAAAAAACACTTTTTTTTTAATGTGCCCGACCCGGGAATCGAACCCGGGACCTCATGTGGTCAACGCCAACGCTGGACCACTAGACCACAGAGGCGATACATTTTTTGTGTATATTTGATAAAATACACGTACTAAGCAAACCACAATTTTAAGACCCCTATGACTCAAGAGAAGAGCGAACAGGTACCTTCTAGGAAAGCGCGTTCCATCTTAGGCTACATCTTAGCTTACCATCAGGCGAGATCGTGGTCAAGCTCTTCCTTAAAAAAATACATTAAAAAATACATTAGCCTAAGTGGTGGGCCTTAATGCCCATGTCACAGAATACTGCAGACACCAGTATTCTTTGTCCATGTCATCAAATTATTACTAGTAACCGTAAATAATTAATCGTAGACAACTTGGGCTAAAGCCAGCCAACTTAATCGAAGACATATACCACATTCAAATAGTCAGTGCTAATTACAATATCGTTGCTTCATTCTCGAACTATTCAAATAACAGTAAACTAGGCGTAGTCTTTTACTACTTATCAGCCACTTGTGAATGTGATTTCTTCACTGAACAAATATAAGTAAATACTACATACATACATACCTTCACGCTAGATCCCTTACGTGTAGACAGAAATAACCGGGTGCGATAAGTCACAATTTTGTAGATTTACCTTGTTTAGTCGACATTCATTACGCTCTTGATACAAACACACCAATTGCAAAGATATTTAGGTAAAAATATATGTATCTCATATTTTTGGGGTAAATACTTCAACAACTGGCATTTATTTATTTCAATGTCGTTCCAAGCCTAATCGATAGACGTTCCGACACTTCGCCGGTTCGTTATCAGACAATGACCCTTGTCAATGCATTTTATCACACAAATAACATATGTCACTTATTCTCTGCGAGACCGTCAGATTTACGCATCCGCAATGACGGGGGCTTTAAAACAAGGCTTGGTAACCGGTTAATTTTCAAACCTAATAATAATCAGCGCAAGTACACATGGAGCGTTTCGTAAAGGTTTGGCTCTACCTTAACCTCAAACACACCGGTTATCTTATGGAGCAAAATTATAAGGGTTTTAATCAATTAACCGGTTTATTGAGGTTTTTCAAAAATATTTCATTGGTATTTGCCACTCTCAAATTTTGTCTCCACTATACGTTGCCTTTAATTCCAAACCGGTTTGTTTATATACGTTGCAGTGAAATTGTCAATAGCCGTTAGATTATAATCTACCTAGGGATTTTATAATTTGGTTAGGTTAGGTTAGCACTTAAATTATAATATCACTTAGGTAGATTATAATCTAACGGTATTGACAATTTCACTGCGACATATATAAACCGAAATAATTTAAGCCGGTTTATACAAGCTTTTCAAGCGCTCTCATATTATGAAATACACTCCGAGTGGAACCTTTTATAAAAACCGCTTATTACCTCTATTAACCGGTATTTTTAACCGGTTTTTAGCTCAGCTACGCGGTCAATTAGTAAATCTTGCAGTATAACTTTGACTTAAAATTCTGCATAACCTTGCAGAGACATAGCAACTCAACCTACTTTAAATAACGACATCCAGAGTCTAATTAGAATTCACTCTTTGGAGATGAAAAGCACATCTAGATTACAGAGGCAAGAAATTGAAGGCGCGAAACTACATCGTTAGTTACAACGAACGCAAACATAAAAATATATTCGTCCTATTTCTCTGAGCAAAAGGAGTTAATGAACCGTATGCAAGGAATAAATAATTCCCTCTCAGTTTTGTATTACGTCTGACAAATAACATGAAGGTTGACATGAAAATAATAAAAGATTTCTGATATTTTATTAACTGATAAAATTGTAATAAGATCGTGATGTCATATTACTTTTTCAATTTACTGAAAGTAATGTATGGTTATGTTTTCGACGTATTCAATAAATATTTTTAATGTATTTTTAACCAATTTCAAAAAGGACGAGGTTTCGCAATGTGACCGTATATATATGCTTTTTATGTATGTTCGCGGATAACTTCGTAGTTTATGAACCGATTTTAATGATCCTTTTTTTGTAAAAAGCTTCAAGATTTAAATTGTACGAGCATTAGGTATAAACTAGCTACACCGTGCAGCCAGCTGCATTATAGAAGTTTTTGATGAATCTTGCAGAAACAACTAATTTTTCCGGAATAAAAAGTAGCCTGTGCGCCATATTCCAGTCAGGATATTCCAGGTTATCAATACCTTTTCCCCGTGTTGCTATCGAGCTCCTTTGAAGAATAGGCCAACTGCTGTTCTGCCTGGCAGGTCGTAAAAGGCGACCGATGGCTATACGAGTCACTGACATCGTAAAAGTACAGAACTCTACCACCTATTAGGTGGTAGAGTTCTGTATTTTCTCACCCGGGTCAGGTACCACCGCCTAATTTATTCCTGCCGCAATAGCGTCAGTGCTTGTTCCGATTTGGAGGGTAAGGTAGCCGATAAACTTATGCATGTGGCTTTAAACCTGGCTACAAGATAGCAACACACCATTAACACCTTTGGTGTCTATAGGCGATGGTTGACTCTTTCCATCAGGAGACCCCAACTGCTTGTTTGCTATCTTATGATATATAAAAATACATTTAATAGCATTGACGCTATTGTGACATGATGAACAGATAGGGAGAGAGGTGATGGTACTGTAAGGAATTCCTTACATTTGGCGATTAATATGTTATTCCACAAATCAGAAAACACGATGTGCTATTTCACATGGACAACGGCCCTTTCTTTAAATGTTAGGAACTACCTTTACTAATTAAACCACGTAATCAATTATATTACATTTATATTTCTTTTCACATTGCTATTATCACTAACAACTAACAACCTTATTTTAACGAAATATAACTTAACAAAATACATTACCTTAAATTACTTATGCACGCTCAAGAATGATCTCAATACTGTTACTTTTACAGTTTACTGGAGGCCAACTGTTCGGTACGACTTGCTCTTTCGAGCGTCGTCGTCAATCTGCCATATCTCTAACAAGTTCTAACTGTCATCCCCACGTTTGGGGATACCAGTTTAAAACAATAATTTTGCCTATTAAATATAATTTCGGGCAAAATCTTGTTCTATGAAATAAAACCTAACAGTACTAAGCAAGGAGTGACGTTGCAGAATACTACAGCTTAGTAGTTATGATGGTGTTGACACTTGACACGTTATATATATATATATATATATATATATCAGGCGCGTGCGCTCCTTGTAGGCTGAAAAGCAGTGCTTTACTTGTCATTCACAGATATTTTAATAAAACGTTCGTACGTTTTAGATGATTTTAATTAATAGTAAGTAAATGAATAAAATGTGTCATAATCATGTGCACGCCGCTGAAATCTATAAAAGAAAAAGTTTTTGTGGCCGAGTACTCCGTCGCATACTCAGTATCATAATCCTGTGCACGCCGCTGATATATATATATATATATATATATATATATATATATATATATATATATATATATATATATATATATATATATATATATATATATATATATATATATATATATATATATATATATAAGGGGTATAAGAATAAGAACTATATTTTCTATATTTTGGTCATATCTCAATTGATAATGTAATTTAATAAATACTGATGATAGATGACAAGCACGTACGTATCCAGTGCGTATCCAGATCCGGTCTCTCAGAGAGGCAATGGTCGATCGTATAAACCTGTCCTTACAGGCAGTCTCCGATTGGGGCGATGCTAATCTGGTCAAATTTAATGCAACTAAGACCCAGGCGTGTTTATTCTCCGCTAAACGGAGGGAGGAGGCGGAAAACAAAATATTGCCTTAAATGATTTTTCATCAGCTGTTGCGTTCGATAATATATTCGTTCGTAATTTTGTTCGCCTCTGTGGTCCGGAGTCAGTGTTAACCACATGCGGTCCCAGGTTCGATTCCCGGATCGGGAAATCAAAATTGTGTTTTTTTCAGTTTTCTGATAAAAACAACGTCGTCCGGGATTGGACAAGTGTCCGGTAGACGATAGGCTTGCCACCTATCACATTGTGGGAGTAATTATCTTTGACTAGTAGTGGGTGCACTGTTTGCACCTCTGCCTACCTCTTCGGGGACACGAGCGTGAATATATTTACTTTTATTTTTGTTCTCAACAGTAAAATAATATTCAACTTCGTTAATTGTCAAACTCATGAAACTTACAAAATAGATATTAGTTAATTGTGTGTTAAAATGTTAATAAAGAAAGTTAAAAGATACCAAAATAGTTTAATGGAAACTCTCGAGAACTTGCCATGTTCTTAAGAAAATTTAAGGATTCCTTAGTATCTTAGTTTCATAGTTATTTGAGAAGTTGTTTCTAGTAGGGTAAATGCTTTATATAATAAAAATATATGGCTCGTTAGGAAATTAAAGGCACTCAGCGGGCGTAAAGTATGCGAGGATTAATACAAGAAGCGAAAACTTTGTACCTTTATAGTAAAACTAGTTGATCTGTGCAGCTTCGTCCGCGACTAATTTTTCCGTGCCATTTTCATTTGGTAGAAGACATAAATTACAAACAGCTATAGGCCTACATCTTTGGCAACCGTTATTTGAAAAGTGTTTGATAGTATGCTTAATATACTGTTGAATAAATATGTAAAACGGCACGACAATCAATTTGGGTTTAGGCCAAACTTGTCCACTGATAGCGCTATACTGTATTAAGATACAGTATTAACTACTATATGAAGCTTAGCACACTATCAACTACTATACGAAGCGAAAGACTCATTCCTGTATTTGCCTGTCTTTTAGATATATCGAAAGCGTTTGATACGGTGTCTTATGACATATTGTGGAAAAAGCTTGAAAATATTCATCTGCCGGTAGAGCTTATAAATATTTTCAAGTTTTTGTATAAAAATCAGATTAATAATGTAAAATGGAGGGGGGGAGTGTTGTGTCTATGTCGTACAGACTGGAATGTGGGGTGAGGCAGGGGGGTTAAACTCACCTACATGTACGTAAATCTATACATATAATAAAATCGTAGGAAAGTCAAAACTGTGCATTAAATATTTTTTTAAAAGAATACTTGGGGCGTGATCTACAATCGATATCGAAGCCAAAAATATAGTTTTTAGAATTTTTGTCTGTTTGTCTGTATGTATGTCCGGGGTAAACTCAAAAAGTACTACATGGATTTACTTCAAATTTTGCATGAATATTACTAACAGGTCGGGTCAACATGTAGGCTACATATTATCACGCTATCACCTACGGGGGAGGAGCAGTGCGGAGTAAACGAAGTCCGCGCGGACGAAGTCGCTGGCAACAGCTAGTAACTTTATAAAGGAGCTCAGCAACACTAGAGTCGGTTGTCATATAGACGGTATCAGTGTAAATAATATCAGTTATGCTGATGCATGGTGTTGCTGAGTGCATCTGTGTGTAGTTTAAGAAAATTAGTGGCTATGTGTGAAAGTTACGCTGACTCTCACGGACTGGCCTATAATACTAAAAAGAGCCAAATCATGGCCTTTGGTACCGGGAGTGAATGACTTGATATTGTTGTAATAACTATATGACTAATTCATATAGATTCATTTTGACATAAAAATTAATTTAATTTAATCTATATATAATAGTTGTATATATCACTCAAAATCAACTCCAATATCTCAAAAACTATTGAACCGATTTTGATGAATCTTAGTCTATTAGTCTATCTAATATACTAAGATACTAATCTTAATCAAATAGAATTATCCTAATGACTTTTAGTTGCCGAGAAATTCGTGGACAAATATAGATACACTGATGGAAAAACATCAATCGCCTTTAAACACCAAAGATATTAATAGTGCGTTGCTATCCTTGCAGCGGGGTCTTAATACACCACGCATAAATTTGACTACCTTACCCTTCATAGCAGATTACGACATTGACAAGTATTAACACTATTGCGGCAGGAATAGTTAAAACAATGCAGAACTCTAGCACCTAGTAGCCATGATACTAGTGACTTACATAGCCAATCATTCGCCTCTTAAGAACTCCGCCATGCCTATTTTAAAGTATAAACCATTTGCCATTTTGCCAAGCAATTCGTAAAAAGCGAACAATTGGCTATACAAATGTATCCACCATATTACCATCGTGTCTATTACTGCCATCGCCTTATCTATTCCTGTCGCTATAGCGTCAATGATTGTCATTGTCGCCGGTGAAGAAATGCAAGCAGCATTATCACCTCTCACGTATAACGTCTTTGGCGTCTATAGGCGATGGTAATCTCTTTCTATTATGGAGCCATCTGCTCGTTTGCTATGTTATGATATTAAAAAAATAAAAGGCCGGCAACGCAACTGCAAGAACTCTGGTATTGCAGATGTGCATGGGCGGCGGTGATCACTTACCATCAGGTGCAACTCTTGGTTGTTTGCCCCCTCTTCTATAAAAAAGGGTTAACTTTTAATCTAATGACCAATATTTCTCTAAAGTTTAAATTTAGGTCTGTGGTTTAAATGTTAAAAAAATGAATAATAAAAATAAAGTGATTTACAGTAGTCAATTGATCTAACTCCAAAATAAGCAATTTATTTGCTTGTGATTCTCCAAAGTAAGCAATTTATTTCCCTGCTGAAAAGTCTTATAGGATCGACAAACACACCTATAAGATCTTATAAAATCTGTGAGTTTCTATATGTGCATTTGTTCATATTTTCACATATTCTGTGAGTATTTATTTGAGTTTTTTTCAAAAGCGATGGACTTTATTATCGATACTATACAATAAACGCATAAGTCCAGAAAAACTTACGTCCATGCTCATCACACAAGCGCTTGCGCCTGTTAGGAATCGAACCTAAGCCCTATCGATAACGTAATAGTCTCACTATAAAAAAGTATTTTTTTCAGTTTTCCGATAAACACAAAGTTGCCCGGGATTGGAAAGTGCCCGGTTGGCAATAGGCTTGCCACCTATCACATTTGTGGGACCAAGTATCTTCGGCTAATCGTGGACGCCCTTATTGTACCTCTGGCTACCTCTTCGGGGATACGGGTGTGAAGATACTCATTAGTCAGGGCGATTAGATGACCTAACATCAAAATGATGTGAATAAAAACCTCCATGTGTCGTGAATTTGCAAAAACTCTGGCAAAACCTAGACGCCCTAAAACTTAAATTATTGCTAGAATTTACTCGTACATACGAGCCGATAACCATTTAAAACTTGGTGGGAGAGATTTAACAATCAGAAGGAGCACTGCTTATCAAAATTTAATTTCAAGTTTACAGAGAAACTTTTATTGCATAAAGTTACTTCGAGACAATTTAGTTTGTCAATAGTAACGTATTGGCAAACTTGATGGAAAATGTTATACGACTAAACTTTTAAGGACTGGAAATAAATTTTAATTTATAACAAACGGAATGCAAGACCACAATCGTGTAAAAGTTTTTACAACTGTTTGTAAACTAATATATTTTGTTTAAGGCTTACAGCAACTAGTACAATATAGCAACGAGTATAATAGCGGTAATCCAATTCCCTTGCAAAAACATGCACGCACAGATTATATACCTGATAGTTACTATCGTAAACTACACCTCCACTATCGATACCCTCCATTATAGTGACGAAAACCTTCCTCTATATTATGACTTTTATAGAGATTTTTTTGTCGATAAAGTTAGTTAACAAATAAGATGGAAAGAAGGAAAACTCCTGATGGAAAAAGAAATTATCGTTTTTAATCACCAAAGATGTCAATGGTGCGTTGTTAACCTAAAGCCTTTTATAATTTCTCAGTATTGTAGACGTATAAATTCATAACATTCCCATAAACTTTATGAGAATTTTGCTGCATCGTCTGCTCAAATACACGTTTAAATGTAAATTTGAATGGTGCAGAATGATGCTAAAATCTGATAAAAGGCAACGTAAAATAGAAAGTAAACATTAAGAGTCTCAAGTTCTTGAAACACTTTATGCCTAGACGCGAATTATACCCGAAAGCAAATGAAGAACCATAACGATAATGGCGAAAGCGGTCTGACGCAGAATTGCGCCGCCTCTTTGCATTTATAGCACCGAAAATGAAAGATCGGGAGTGAAAAATAAAATGAAGGTAAAAAACTCGAAATAGGACACCTAGATTGCAAAATTTTCTTTTACAGGAATGATTTTGGCTTAGTTTCATCCGCAGAAACACATTAACTATTTTAATTACAATAACTTTTAAATACACTGGTACTCGTACTAATTTCAAAACTATTTTTCTGATAGTTTAATTTATTATTATGGCAGGTAAACAATTAAAGCACACATCAGTATTTTCCTTATCGTGCTGCATCATCATTTTTACTAATTATAATTATAAAAAGACAACAATTGTGGTTTTGTATGTTCATCTATACATATAATAAAATCGTAGGAAAGTCAAAACTGTACATTAAATATTTTTTTAAAAGAATATTTGGGGCGTGATCTGCAATCGATATCAAAGCCAAAAATATAATTTTTAGAATTTTTGTCTGTCTATTTGTCTGTATGTATGTCCGGGGTAAACTCAAAAAGTACTGCATGGATTTACTTCAAATTTTGCATGAATATTACGAATAGGTTGGGTCAACATATAGGCTACATATTATTACTCTATCACCTACGGGGGAGGAGCTGTGCGGAGTAAACGAAGTCCGTGCGGACGTAGTCGTGAGCAACAGCTAGTATCAAATAAACTCAAAAAATATCGAAAAATTCTCTGAAAATCTTTAAGAAACTGTCGCCGATCTCTGTGATCTCGTATAAATCTCTAGTATTGTATAACATATATACGATACAACAAACATGTATGAGCCAATTTTTTTAAAAAAGCATTGATATAAAAAACCCAAGATACACAATCAGTGTGTCAAAAACGTCCTCCAAAAATGAGTGCACAATTTTAAATTGTGCACTCATTTCAAATAGAACAGCGTCGGCCGCGTCACTGTCAATTTTATTTATTTTCGTACATTGCTTTGTAAAAACAACTATAAGTCTTACACTTAAGGTTAGATATGCAAAGACATATGTTTTTGCCATATCTATAACTACTTAAAAGAAATTAGGGACACTTTTGAGTGTCAGTTTTGTGCGGGGACTGTGCATCTAGGGTTTTTTATATCAATTTTAAAAAGAAAGTTTTTTTAAATAATATGCATTAGAAATACATTAAATCAACCTAAATAAATATTACACACTAGTCACTACATTCATGTTACATACAGAATAATAATAAACCAACACACCAACCAAAAATAGTGTACATGTGTATGTACACTATTTTTGGTTGGTGTGTTGGTTCGGGTTCCTTTGAAGAATAAACCAACTGCAATTCAGCCAGTCAGGTCGTAAGAGGCGACTGATTGGCTATAAGTGTCACTATCATCGTGACTACTAGATGGTGGAATTCCGCACCGTCTTGCTCGAGGATTTGATACCACCCCCTTACCTATCCCTCAATGTTCCTAGCGCCAGCGTCGTATTTCGGTTATATTGTCGTGTTTCGGTTTAGAGGTTAAGGTAGCTGATAGACATGCATGTAGCATTGCCATTCCGCCATACGGATATCAACGCATCATTAACATCCTTGGTGTCTATAGGCGATGGATTCTCTTTCCATCAGAAGAGCCATCTGGTTGTTTGCTATCTAATTATATAAAAAATAGATAGCGGCTGTCAGACTTAAGAGATATTATTGTTTAGTCAATGGTCGAATTTCGACCACAGGGCGATCGCTAGTAGAAATAGTTGCTGAAAGTAGGCATAAAATTTTATTTCCGATCGTAGAGCACATTCTAATGGTTCGCAATATGAGTCGTATGAAAAACCAAAGTATATTTGCTATCGATTCCAATATATTTGCTTCTCTTGTATCCATGATAAATTCCATTTGCTAAGTTAACATTTACTTTCTAAACTATCTACGATAGTTAGGGTATGTGAATTTCGAAAATTCTCGGAGATATACATTTGAACAATGTGGGCGAGTTAAGGTAATTGAAGCTTCTTAATATAAATAATCTTGCGTATTCATAGTTGTTTCGCTAAATTTATTTTATCTGAATTATATATATCGATAATGACTGTGATAGATATCGATTTTTAAGTCCATTAATTACTTTTTTATAGAAGAGGTGGCAAACGAGCAAGAGGTGCACCTGATGGTAAGTGATCAGCGCCGCCCATGGACATCCGCATTACCAGAGGTCTTGCAGTTGCGTTGCCAGCCTTTTAAGAATGAGTAAGCTCTTTTCTTGAAGGTCCTTATATACGGATACGAACCGTTCGGAAATACCCCTGCCGGTAATTGGTTCCACAACAGAGTAGTGCGAGGTAAAAAGTAAAGGGAGAATCGCACAGTTGTGGATTTCCAGACATCGAGATAGTGAGGATGGAACTTCAAATTTTGACGCGATGTCCGATGGTGGAATTTGGAGGCAGGAATTAATCCAAACAACTCGTTGGAACACTCCCCACGATAAATACGATTGGAGACGCAGAGAGAACCTGCTCCCCTGATCTGAAATACCGAAAGCTTTAAAACATAGTAAACGCAATATTACTTTGTTAATAACAATTATTACTTTTATTATTTTAAGGTTTGCAGTAATCGATGTCATCAATCATAAAAAAATTTATGATGGATATGGTTGTTTGTATACACAAATCTTCGTGTTAGTCCGGGCAGCCTTTGAAGAATATATGATTAGTAATTTTGCCGGACAGTTCGTAGAATGCGAACGATTGGGTATACGTATCACTACCACCATGATTACTAGGTGGTCTAGAGTCTGCAATGTTGTATGCAACTAGTTTTTTTTTCTTTTTTTTATAGAAGAGGGGGCAAACGAGCAAGAGGTGCAATGATGGAAAGTGATCACCGCCGCCCATGGACATCTGCAATCAGATGTCCAGAGGTCTTGCAGTTGCGTTGCCGGCCTTTTAAGAATGAGTAAGCTCTTTTCCTCCTGCAATGTTTCGCCCGGATGTGGTGCCACTGCCTTAACTGGCTCCCGCAACAGCGTCAATGCTTACCACTGTCGTGTTCCGACGTTCAGAGTAAGAGCTTATGGATCTGGCATTAACATTCCGCTACAAAGATAGTAACGCCCTATTAATATATTTGATGTCTATAGACGATGGTTGTCTCTTCAATTGGAGAGCCATTTACTTGTTTGCTATTTTATTATATAAAAAATACCATAGCGTCACACGGATAGCAAAGCTCGACATCTTTGTTGTCTATAGGCGACGGCTCTCAGTTCTCTTTCGATCAGGGGAGCCATTTGCTACGTTATAATTGCATATCTATTTGTTAGGTGATAGAAACGACTTTTGCTATGGCATAAAGACCTTAACAGATTTATTTGTTATAATTGTGGAAATGAATGAACGATAAGCCAATTATCTATATCTATGTATATAAAAATCAATTGCTATTCGTTAGTCTCGCTAAAACTCGAGAACGTTTTTGAATTAATTGCTAAAATCCAGAGGAGGTTTAAAAAGTGAGAAAATATAGAAAAAAAAGAGTAGTTGAAAAAGCAGAACAACGTTTGCCGGGTCAGCTAGTAATTAATATTAACTAGCTGACCCGTGCGAAGATTTCGCACGACGCCATCTAGCGTTTTCGTAGTACAAATGATGTATCACCCACAGACAGTGCTCCGGTCGATTGTTATAAATTATATTTAATTAATTTTTTTTATTAACAAAAAAGATGTTTTTCGATTTTTTTTCATATTTTTCGCCCAAAGTAGAAAACATAAGTTTTAACTGGGTATTTTTTTATTTTTTTGGTGAAGTAGTTAAAGAGATCGGGCCACTCCAGGAAAAAACACCTTAACAACCTGACCCGTACGAAGATTTCACACGGCGCCATCTAGCGTTTTCCAAGTATAAAACTCTATTAAGATGTTTGATGTATCACCCACAGACAGCGCTCCGGTCGATTGTTATAAAAATTATATTTAATTAATTTTTTATTAACAAAAAGATTTTTTTCGAATTTTTTCATATTTTTCGGCAAAGTAGAAAACATAAGCTGTAACTTGGTATTTTTTTTTTGTGAAGTAGTTAAAGAGATCAAGCCATAATATATACTGCGAAACATTTGCACGGCGCCATCTAGCGTTTTCCAAGTATAAAACTCTATTAAGATGTTTGATGATAAGAATTGTAAACAAACATTATACACACATGTATATTATCTATATTCCCTACTAATATTATAAATGCGAATGTAAGTTTGTTTGTTACGCTTTCACGCGAAAACTACTTAATCGATCATCATGAAACTTTGTACACATATTCATGGAGGTATTCGAAGTAACCTAGAGCCTTTTTATTAAAAAAAATACTTATACAATGGCTTAAATGCGAGCGAAGCCGTGAATAAAAGCTAGCACTTATATAAATGCGAAAGTTTGGATGTTTACATATGTTTGGATGTATGAATGTTTGTTACGTAATCCCGCAAAACGACTTGACCAGTTTGTATGAAGTTTGGTACACAGGCAGATGATGAGTTGAAATTAAGATGATACTTTTTATTCCCGAAAAAAGTTGTTCCCGTGGGATTTGCGAAAATCGAGTCCATCGAGCTGCAGGCTGCAGCTGGTATACGATAAATTACCATCTAGGCTGACTTGCGCAGCGTGTTTGTGAACTATAAATATGGAATATATTTATAGTTCACAAACATTCTGGATTCGGAGATATGTGACAGCATCTCATTATCAATAATATATTTTCTTTGGTAGACATGATAAAAAAGTGTTGAAATAAAAAGTTTTTTATATACCTTTGAAGGTTTATTTATTTGGTAAAAAAAATTATAAGAAGTAAATCTTCATTATTGGTTCAGTCTGCCTCATTCGCAAAAGCACTGACCTGATAATACTATCTCTGGCACACGGCTAGCAATATACATACATACATATATTTACGTCTGATCACTAACGGGGAAGGCAGAGACAATTGAGTGCCATACATCACTGCAGTCTTGTCTCGCTTTATCCACATTCATTACTTTTTTCATAAAAACACGCCGGTTGTAATTCTTGACACCACCTTCGGACCGTTCTCGATAAATCTGATCGCGGTATGTCAATCTTGGTCTTCCCTGATATTACATCCTTGAAAATCCGCATTGTAGGTATATCTGTTTAATTAACATTTCATCTACCATTATTTTAACACGTGCGAACATATATATCTACATGTATAACAACAATGTACTGTTACCATTTTGGATGTCTATAAGCGATAGTTATCTTAGTCACAAAATTATTTTAATGTCTATAAACGATTATCTATAGGTTATCTTAATCACAAAATTATTTTAAAGTTATATCCATGTACAATTACAAAATAAACACTAAATGTATTTGCTACCATTTGCTGAGTTCACATTTACTTTCTAAACGATCTCTGATAGTTATAGATTGAGAATTTCAAAAATTCTCGGAGATATACAGTTGAACAATGCAAGCAAGCTTAGATGTTTTGAACTCTCGTAAGATAAACTATCTAACGTATCCATTCCTCAACTTTGTAGTGTCTATAAATCTGCTTTATCTAATTTTACTATATCGATAATGACACTGACGGATATATATTTATCAAATCTATTAATTACTGAGAACAGGGCGGGGTTTGCAGGTCCGGAAGTCCTAGGGCAAAGAAGAAACGTTTTTTCACTCACCTTTATACGAAGAGGTGGAGGTATCTCTAGAAGTGCTTTAAATCATTAGTATTACAGTTGAAATGTAACGTATACCTACGTACAACAATTTTAATGGATATATTGTATCTTCGAAGGATCTTCACGTCCGTATCCCCGAAGGGCTAGGCAGAGGTACAAGTGCACTCACGATTAGCCGAAGATATTTGGTCCCACAAATGTGATAGGTGGTAAGTCTATCGCCAACCGGGCACTTTGCAATCCCAGGCAACATTATTTTTATCATAATACTGAAAAAAACACATTTCTTTAATTGCCCGACCCGGGAATCGCAACCGAGACCTCATATGGTCAACGCCAATATCGAACTACTAGATAACGGAGGCGATGTGTGATGGATATATTGTTTTTATTGTATTATATTTAGGGCGGCTTGCACCAAAATGCTTAAAAGCATTTAGTCCCTTAAAATGTTTAGCAAATGTCAAATTGCCTTAAAAGCTGTCACTTTAAACGTATTTAGTGACTTAAAATGATTTAAGCATTTTAGTGCAAGCCGCCCTTAATGTACATTAACATTATGCGAAATTTTCTATGAATGAATGTTTGTTACTCAATCATGAAAAAATGGCTGAACCGATTTGGACGAAATTTTGTACACATATAGGTGATGACTGAGCTATATTTTTCCCGGAAAAATAAGATGTTCACGTGCGATTCACCAAAAAGTTTTATAATGCAGCGGGCTGCATGGTGTAGCTATTTAAATCATAAGTATATACAAATCTTTTATATTGTATTCAAAAATTCAAAACAAACATTATTTTAAAACAAAACGGCAAAGTATCTTATTGGAGTGGAGACCGAATCCAGAAATTCCGTAACGAGAAAACCTAACACCCCCCACTCCGACCGGCACAGCGGTGATACTTTTTAGTTTTTCCATTTTCCAGTCACCAGAACTTTTAACGACTTTTTGAAATATCACGCTTTTCTCTTTACTTCAGCAACCCGCCTTTAGGTGGCATTGGTTGTATTGGAAAACTACCGTAATCAGCTATTTGTGAGAAAGTATATAGGTGTATAGATATTTATCATCTACGTACAACAGTGAATATCTGTACTCGTATAATTTGTGTACAAAGTGTTTTAAATATGAATAAACAAAGAAAAAAAATACTGCATAAATAAAATAAATATATAATTGTAATTGCATAAGTTGATAAAAAATGCTATGCAATAGCTTTACCGCGGCAGTCTCCGAGTGCCACACGACTTTTTTTTAATTTTTTAATCTCTATTGTGGGGGCCCCTAGCTTGTGGAGACCCGTGGTTGCAGCCCCGTATGCCCTCCTCTAAATCCGACCCTGGCTAATAGCTTTAAAAAGCGTGGCTGCAGTAATACTTTTATGTGATTTATGTGATTGATACGTACGTCCCCTTATTAGTCGGGGCTCTCATTGCAAAATAGATGATTTGTGTGTATTAGCGATTATGAATGATTTTAATAATCGAATTACTCACTAATAGTAACGTTTATAATCGATTATAACTAATATATTTTCATAATCGAATAACGTTACTAATTTATACTACTAATTTTATTGAGTTGTAAAAAACCCTCACCTATGTTTATAATCGATTATAAAATTAGTAACTAATATATTTTCATAATCGAATAACGTTACTAATATAAACTACTATTTTTATTGAGTTGAAAAAAATCCTCACCTACGCTTCTCGCGCGGCCATACCAGTTGACCGACTGTTATGCGACTCGCGACCGCGACTTCTAACTAATTTAGTAATTACTAACTCCGTATAATCGAGATACTTCGAGACATATTCATAATCGAATGATTTCGTTAGTATATCTTATAATCGCCCACCGCTAATCATTTGTTATTCTATCAGGTTATTCGTAAAAGGTGAATGATTGGATATGCGTGTCAATACATCATTAGTGCCAATTGATAGAGTTCCGCAACATCTCACCGTATTTGGTGCCCCTGACTTAACTGTTCCTTCCACAATATCGTCAATTCTTGTCACCTTGTGTTCCAATGTGGAGGGTAAGGTTTTTTTATATATCATAAGATAGCAAACAATCTAATGTATCTCCTGATGGAAGGAGAAATCATCGCCTATAAACACCAAAGATTTTAATAGTGCCTTGCTATCTGTGCGGCGGAATGACAACTCCACATGCATAGTCTACCGGCTACATTACCCTCCAAACCGGAACACGACAGTGACAGGCACTGACGCTATTGCGGCAGGAATGCAACGGTGGTAAGGCGGTGGTACCAAATACCCGGGCGAGACGTTGCGGAACTCTACCACTTAATAGTCACGATGGTAATGACACGTATAGCCAATCGGTCGCATTTTACGACCTGCCTGGCAGAACGGCAGTTGGACAGCCGGAAAAATTAAAATAAAAAACATAAATAGTTATAGGTAAACAAAAATATTTACACATATACTGTAAATCACAATACAGGCAGACTTGTATGGCTTTTCCATATTTATTTTTTTCATATTTTTTTCCATATTTATTATGGCTCTTTATACACGCTTTCACAAACATGCTGCTTTCGGAAACTCGTGACGCTATCTTATTAACATACATTTTGTAGCAGACACGATAACTAGTAGCGTCCTGTTCTGTAATTTAGGATGGCATTGTTTTAACATCAGATTTTTTATCTCTTCTTATAATCTCCTATTATCCCTATGCTCAGCAGAGCGAGACGTACTTTTTACCGGCCTACCGCCTTCAACTTTATGAGGCACAAATGCGGCCTCACATGGAGTACCGTTCTCATCTCTGGGCCGGAGCTCCCCAGTACCAGCTTCTTCCTCTTGATTGCATTCAGCGTAGAGGAATTCGAATCGTTGACGACCAGGCTATTTTGAAACGGCTTGACTCTTTAGCATTGCACAGAGACGTAGGTTCACTTTGCTTCTTCTATCGTATTTATCATGGGGGGGTTGTTTGGATTAATTCCTACCGCCGAATTCCATCATCGGACATCGCGTCAAACTTTGAAGTTCCGCTCACACCATCTCGATGTCTGGAAATCCACAGCTTTGCGATTCTCTCGACACTTTTTGCCTCTCACTACTCTATTATGGAATCAAGGTGTGGTGTGGACTAAGTTAGCCGGTAAAGTTATGCATTTGGCAGTATATCTCGCCACAAGATTGCAACGTATCATTGAAATCTTTGCTATCTGTAGGGGATGGTTAACACTTTTCATCAGAAGACTCATCTGCTTGTTTGCTATCTTATGATATTAAAAAAACATAAATATCTTCAACCCCTTAACCAAAGTAGCTCAAGTTCGAATTTTTTTTTTTAATTTAAATAATTCGACTAAATATTCATATATACTAACGCCGGATTATTCCAGCAATTTTTCCTACCCTCGTATTAGTCCAGGTCCCCTTTGAAGACTATCTGACATACTACCAGGCAGTTCGTAAAAAGGCGAACCACTGGATATTATTAGGAGTCACTACCATTGTGGCTACTAGGTGACAGAGTTCTGAATTTTCTCGCCCAGGTCTTGTACCACCTTTTTACCTATGCCTACCTACCTACCTAATATCGACATTGCTTGTCATTGTCGTGATCCGGTTTGGAGGATAAGTTAAGCAGTAAACTTACGCATGTGGCTCGCGAAAAGGATATCAGCGCACCATTAACATCTTTAGTGTCTATAGCCGATGATTGTCCTTTCCATTAGGAGAGGCGTCTACTAGCTGCTGCAAAAGAAGGCATAATATAATTTTTTACGCGGATTTTACTATTTGGCACCTCGATATTGACTAATTGGGGTCAGCTTGGTTTGGAGTGTAAGTGCGAATAAAAATTTCATTTACACAGGTCACTTGAATTTTGAGACGTCATTTAAATGTTTTGCACTATACTTGTGGCAGAGTCTTAATCACCGACTACCTTACCCTCTAAACCGGAACATGACAGTGACATGCACTGACGCTATTGCTGTAGGATTCTGTAAGGCGGTGTTGCCAAACTCGGGTCAGACAATGCAAAAGTCTACCACCTAGTAGTAACAGGTATAGCCAATCGTTAGCCTGTTACGAACTCTCTGGTAGAACAGCGGATGGTATTTTCTTCAGAAGGGGCCCGGACCAATACACTCCATGTTAGTAATAATTATAAAGGATACCGATTTCTTTTCGTTATTACAATCCTAACTCTGAAAACCCTAGGAATATGAATTACGTTTATTACGTTATGTCATATTTAAAAAAAAATAGTGTTTTAACAGAATTTCCTCTGAGAATCCCATACAACTTCTTTCCTTTACATTGACTGAGTATTATCTTTCACTTTATTACGTCAAAAAAGGACGTAGCATGAAGAAAAATCAAGTCAGTAACAGAACGGGAAAAATTTCACTCGATTGAGTACGTTTACGAGTATAAAAGGCCGGCCCAAACGTTTATTTTAAGACAAATCGACAACGTTCGTGTCCAAATCCAATCGTCCGTGATTGCCCCTATTGATACGACAAATTAAACATACTTTCATCTTATACCTAAACCATTCTATCCCTTCAAAACTTTCTCCATTAATCCAGATTATCCAAGTATTACGGTAGCTCTTAACCTAAGTATGTCTACAAAGTGTAAAATAACACTGTCCGATCGTTATATGTATTGTTTGGTAGCCTAATATATTCATATATATGCTATTATTTTGCGGATATAGATAGATAAATTTTCACTGATAAAAATAATTAATCTATAATGGTATTTGGAATATTAAGTATGGCCACACAAAATGCCGGACAAAAATACAGACAGATATAGACGTAAATACAAAGCCGCACTAGCTTACTCGACGGAATATTGTACGGTTTGAAATATTCAATAAATTTTAGCGAAATTGAAGGCTAAGGATTTCGAAATACCGCAATAATTTTAATTTTTATAAATAGAATAAATTTATATTGGAACGAAGTTCCTTACGGCAGGCTTGGAGGGGATAGGGATTTTGCTGCGCGACCGAACTGAAAAAAATGTGATGGTAAAACCGTAAGAAAAATGCGTGGAATAAAAGCGTTAAATGAGACGTGCGCAGGCGCGACAGTCGCGTACACAAGCGTTTAGCCGAAGGAAGTTCGTTCCTACCTGGTGTCCCGCGACACCACATCATTTTTTTTTTTGATAATTAACAAACTTATATGCCCTTTTCAGATCGGACAGAGTTTTTTTACACGTTGTATTTACTGACACTGTTTTGAAAGTAACTATCAGATCTGTACCACTTCTCATCTTTGTACATATAATAAAATCGTAGGAAAGTCAAAACTGTACATTGAATACTTTTTAAAAGAATACTTGGGGCGTAATCTACAATCGATATCGAAGCCAAAAATATAGTCTTTAGAATTTTTGTCTGTTTGTCTGTTTGTCTGTATGTATGTCCGGGGTAAACTCAAAAAGCACTGCTTGGATTTACTTCAAATTTTGCATGAATATTACTAACAGGTCGGGTCAACATATAGGCTACATATTATCACGCTATCACCTACGGGGAGGAGCTGTGCGGAGTAAACGAAGTCCGCGCGGACGAAGTCGCGGGCAACAGCTAGTATAAAATAAACCTAATTTTTACGGGTGTTTTTATATATCAACTAGCTGACCCAGCAAACGTTGTTTTGCCTTACATATTAGGAATCCATAGTGCACAAACAACGTAACACGTGATTTATATAAGACTACGGGATTGTCCTTCCAGGCAGCCAAAATTTTCTAATTTTCCGCGCAATTTTATTATTTTATTATTATATTTTCTTTTATAAGAACCTTCTCCTTACAATTACAAATACAACAAAAAAAATTACCAAAATTGGTCCAGCCATTCAGGCGTGATGTCGTGACCAAGGAAAATAGGGATTGATTTTTATATATATATATATATATATATATATATATATATATATATATATATATATATATATATATATATATATATAAATAGAAGAAGCTATATCGTAGGATAGCACATAAGAAAACTTACTCCGTCCATGTAGTGGAGTTGGAATTTACCGCCTACCATAACCTCCAAACGTGGAATACTTCAACGATAAAAATCATCCCTATAGTAAAGCAGTGGTATTAAACCAGTAGGGATACTGCAGAACTCTACCATCTAAAAAAAGTATCTTCACGCCCATATCCCCGAAGCGGTAAGCAGAGGTACAACAAGTACACCCACGATTAGCCGAAGATACTTGGTCCCACATATGTGATAGGCGGCAAACCTATCGCCAACCGGGCACTTTCTAATCCCGGGCAACTTTGTGTTTCTCAGAAAACTGAAACAACACTTTTTTTTGTGCCCGACCCGGGAATCGAACCCGGGATCTCATGTGGTCAACGCCAACGCTGGACCGCTAGACCACAGAGGCGATTCTACCATATAACTACTCGTAATAGTTACAATGCTAGTGATTCTAGTGACTGCTAGCTAGGTGATAGAGTGTAATAGTGTTCTATCACCTTTTAGAGCTGAGTGGTAGTGTAGCAGTGTTCTATCGCTTTATAGAGCGATTCCTTAAAATTACGCCTTTCACCTATATAAAAAGTGTAAATTATAGGAACATAGCGTGAATACCTTTTATAAAAAAGTATTTTTATCTACCTATGCTTATCTTCAAGCTTGACCGTAATTTGTTACCTTCGAAAACAGTAAAGTACAATTCCGTGACCTGAGTTTACTTCTATTGCTCACCGTTATTTGAAATTGCAACCAGGAAACTCCCAGGCAACATTCATTCCCGGCGTATTTTATTATCCACATTGAAACTAGTTTTCCTTTCGTTAAGAAATAAGTAACAGAAAAAGTAAGTTAGAACATGCAATAATATTAAGTTCTTGGGCAGTTATTTTCTTCGTACGGTAGGTCCCCTAATGAAGAATAGACCATTTGCTTTTGTCCCAATCATTTATTTATTTTATTTATTTAATTTTACTGTACACCTTTAATACATTTGTACAAAAGGCGGACTTAATGCCTATTGGCATTCTCCTCCAGCCAAGCTTTGGGCAAACAGAAAGTATGTAAACGATGCCTCGGAAAATATATCTCCCCGGGTTGGTCCCGGGCTCCTTTGAACAATAGGCCAACTGCCGTTCCGCCAGGCAGGTCGTAAAATGCGACTGATTGGCCATACGAGTCACTACATCATGGCTGCTAGGTGGTAGAGTTCTGCATTGTCTCTTCCGGGTCTGGTACCACCGCCTTGCCTATTCCTGCTGCAATAGCGTCAGTACATGTCACTGTCGTGTTCCGGTTTGGAGGGTAAGGTAGCCGTAAAATTATGCATGTGGCATTAGACCTCGCCACAAGATAGCAACGCGCCATTAACAGCTTTGCTATCTATAGACGATGACTCTTTCCATAAGAAGACCCTTGTGCTTGTTTGTTAACTTATTTTATAAAAAAAGCCGGGACGCTCTGCCACTGAGATAGTGTCGACAGGTTAAAAGTGAGGGTATGTCGTAGGTTCAATCCCTGCGTGTCGAAATTCTTCCATCTGTTTTTAAAGTCTGTCATGTTTTCCCCAGGACGATGTGAGTGCTAAAACACAAAAATAATAAGATTTAGCTTACCACGGGTGGCATCGTCCCATCGCTATACCCACACATACAAATGTCTATCATCATCACACACCCTCTTGTTCTTGGAATCATGTAATGTCGTGACTACAATATTGCCTGAAGGTTCGTGGTGCAATTTTCGCGTATAAAAGGTGCTCACACCGTCGAAAATAGTCTAACTCGTTTCAACCTGTCATGCGCACAGATGCAAAAGCGAGATGAACTTGTTCGCGATAGAAAACTGACACTAATAATTCACGTTACAGTGAACTGATTGGCCACACACATCGCGACAACACGAATATTTGCTGTAGGACGATAACACTCTGACTATATTGTCGCCTTATCGCGAAGCTTTACGTTGTCCCAATATGTGACCAACTACTTCGTTGTATCATAAAACTTTTAGCTTCTGACAGTTTTCTATCACCAGTAAGTTCATCTCGCTTTGATAACTGTGCGCATCGCAAGTTAAAGTGAGACCGACTAACTGTTAATGGTGTATAATATGGCTACTGATTTCGCCAAAGCACAACCACGAAGTTTTATCGCGACTCCGCATCACGAACCTCATGTGGACACGAAGTGTGATCCTGCCTTAATGCATTTACCATGATTATAGTATGGCTACGGAGTATATGGTGCTGCCTATATAACCTCCATATTAAAAACTCAACCAACGGGACAGAGTTGTATGTATATAGATAGTTTAATAACAGAAATATTACGTTTCTCTGTGATGGATATATTTCACCGCCAAAGTCATGAAAACCTAATCTGCATACTGTAGACGGGAACAGAGCGCTGCACTGCTGCTCGATTTTAAATTTGCTTAGCGCGATATAATGCATCAGACGACAGCTTGCTAACCAAAAACCAGAATTCACCAAGATTTATATATAACGTGACATCTTTTTTAAATAATAAATAACATATTTATATAAAGTAACAAAAAAACGCCCGTAAAATATTTTTACGCCCGTATCCCCGAAGCAATAGGCAGAGGCAGGATCAGTTCATCCACGAATAGCCGAAGATACTTAGTCCCACAATTTGATAGGTGGAAAGCCTATCGCCAACCGGGTACTTAACCATTACGGGAACGTTGTTTTATTAGAAAACTTAAAAAACACATATTTTGAATTGCCCGACCCGTGAATCGTAATCCCGTAACCCGTAATCTCATGTGGTCAATACCAACACCGGACACACATAGAGGTGATATTATATTTATAGTTAAAATAAATAACCTCACGGTGGTTCCTATGAAAAGTAGAAACAGTTATCCGACCAAAAGATATTCACTTCGTTTGACCATTATACGACTATCACATGTTTTTCGTTATCCCAGGATCAACAGATTTATTTGCTTCAGGCAAGGGAATCCAGGGTCGAACCTGGGACCTAATTACCATAATATATTTTCATACTATGCACCAGCACCATGGTCAGTGGTCACTAGTAAGTTGAAAAAGCGACGGGAAAGTCAATAGACAGTATTAATTGGTTTCTCCAGCGATAGGTTGTGATAATTCCCACCTCCGCATTTTAGCCCTGATTTTAGCTTTACGTGTTTATCAAACTATTCTTAACACACCATCGCTGGAATAACTATTAAGATTTATTTATTTTTATATCAAAGCAACGAAAACAAACTCTCCTGTCAGGAGACTCTCATTACGTTACTCTCATTTCGTAAATTAGACCTTTCAAAAAAAATTTATAAGACATTAATTGTAGCAGATTAAATTGTCTATAACTTTATTATTACTTTTTATCGTTAAATGGAAAATAAAAAAGTTATAAACAACAATAACTGAAATTTTTTGTCGCCTGATCAATTATACTGTCCTTCAGATTTTATGTTTTATGATAACGTCATTGCAGAGAATTTGCTATTGCTCCATGTTTTTCAGGATGTGGCACATCAACAGGTTATAACATAAGCAAACTTAAATTCATCAAAATTTGTCAAAAACATCCTGAGTTGACGTTTTACCACGGTGTGACGTAACACTTCCAGATTTGCGTTTACCGTCACGTAACTGAATGTCTATTTTTGCCAAAATTTTAAACAAAAATTTTGTTAAACTAAAATATTTATTTTAAAAGATAAGGAATACTTATTTTTTAAAATATATAATTTAGTTTTTTGTTATCCCCATATCATAATTATTAATCATTAGAAACTACAATATATTTACTAGGTGATAAAGTTCTGCATTGTCTCGCCCGGGTCGCAATAGCGACAGTGCTTGTCACTGTCGTGTTCTGGTTTAGAGGGTAAAGTAGCCGGTAAACTTATGCATGTGACATTAGACCTCGCCACAAGATAGCATCGCACCATTAACACCTTTGGTGTCTATAGGCGATGGTTGACTCTTTCCATCAGGAGACTCACCTGCTTGTTTGCTATTTATGATATAAAAAAATATATTCGATTCATTCTTAGCGGAAACAGCCTATTGCGGTAGGAACTGATAAGGCGAAGGTACTAATCCCGAATGTTGAAGAATGTTGACCAGATGTTGCGGAAATCTATCACTTAATAATCACGATGGTAGTTACACGTGTAGCCTAGCAAAGTTTACGAAATTCTGGCAGTACCTATTACTGCGACAATTACATGTTTTGACGCTATGTGGCAGGAATAAGTAAGGCGGTGTTACCAAATACCCTGGCGAGACGTTACAGAACCCTACTATGTAGTAGTCACTATACGAGAGGTATAGCCAATCGCTCGCCTTTTACGAATTTCCCTGGACTGGACCAACACGGTGAACTAAGATCTTTATAAATGTTACGTTTACGTAGAACTTTTCTATTTCAGTCATTGTTGATGTATTATGAATGAATGAATACTCTTTATTGTGCACCAAATTTAACAAGACAGATTATTTACAATACTTATAGTTAATAATTATGTATATAGGGGGCAGGTACACAAAAGTCGTCTTATCGCTAAAGAGCGATCTCTGCCAGACAACCTTTACGTAGAGGAGGAGAAGGAGGAGATATATATATATATATATATATATATATATATATATATATATATATAAAACTGTAAGAGGTTGAATTCTATACATTGAAGATATTTTAAAAAAATTTTTGGAAGATACTTTTTAATTGACACTGAAGCGAAAAATGTATTTTTTTAAATTTTTGTCTGTCTGTCTGTATCAAGGCCGCGCATCACGCCGAATCTACTGAACGGATTCGAATGAAATTTATCATGGTTAAAATTCATACTCCGAAGAAGGATATAGGATACTTTTTATCCCAAAATTCAATACGGTTCCCGTGGAATAGGGGATGAAAATAAAAACGTTTATTTAGCTTTAATTCATTAACCTGCAGTCCGAAATCCTTTATTATTTTTTTGTTCAAAAGTAAGTACTATAAAGATTATTCTTTAAAAATTTCAAACTCATCAGTTTTATAATTTAGAAGTTACAGACATCACAAGTTTCAACGGTTTCCGGGTGGAAATTCCAGTTGAACGTGACACCCGGATTGTATACAAAACCTTTGAACGCTCGGCTCATTATAAGTTAGGGTAATCATTTCATAGTGTTTGTATAACGGATATAACCCGAGAGATCAGTTTAGAATATATACTGTTTTATTAAAATGTTATAAATGCAATTTTACTAGCCTAAAAATGAGTAAAATATGTGTAAAATGTAAACCTAAACATTTTATTTATTTATATTTCAGTTTTTTGCCAATATCTCAGAAAATATGCATCTAATCGACATTAAGTATACTAATAGAATTTGTTCTTTATAAAATTTTACGTAAGGAAAAATTCACTATTTTGTTTTTACATTGCATAACGTAAAAAAGGGTAAAAAAAGTATCTAACCGCCCATACCCGGAATACGTAGGCAAAGGTACAAGAAGTGTACCCCGATTAGCCGTATATACCATCTCACACAATGTATCACATTGTGTGAGATGGTATATACGGCAACGGTGGCAAGCCTATTGCCAACCGGGCCCTTTCCAATCCCGGGTAACGTTGTTTTATCAGAAAAGTTAAAAACACGTTTTGTTTTGCCCGACCTGGGAATCGAACCCGGGATCTCATATGGTCAACGATGACACCGGGCCACTAAACAACACGGTGAATATTTCTTTGTAAAGTTCTTTGAAAATGAATGAAACTTCTGCGAAGTGTAAATGTTGGAGTGCCTAAACTACTTAGTGTACTCATTAAAGTCAGACTCCAAAATACTTTTTAAAAATTGTTAAGTAGAATATACGAACATATACTTATAACTTCAGTCCTGGATAAGATCAACATCTTACAGAAAAAACTTTAGACAAAGATAACTTCATCAAAACAAATTCAATAAAAACTTTCCTTTATTTGTGAGAATCGAAAATCAAAAATGTGAGAAAAAAATACGTGGCTTTGTTGTTTTTTATTGAAGTATGATCACTCCCGGTTCCCTTGCGGGGTAGGCAGAGTAAACCGAACGTCTATAGACTTTCCGGTTCACCGCGATTCACCGGTTTGTCGAATCAAATTTTCAAAAGTTACAGCTTTTCAAACAATAAAATTACGTGGTATTTATTATACAGTAAACTTACTACATATTGTTTAAATAACTTTCAGGTTTATATACCGATTGATATAAAAATCGAATTAAACTTTCGATTTTTATATCAATCGGTCGGTATACAGCAAACTTATTACATATTGTTTAAATAACTTTCAGGTTTGTATACCGATTGATATAAAAATCGAATTAGAGTTTCCCTCTAAAAAACTGCGCCAAATACTGGAAATTGGATTAAAATCGTTTGATTTATTTGGGATTTGTCAATGACGAAAATTAAAAAAAAAACTTTTTTTTTTACATTTCTTTGAAATTTTTTAACCTATCGATTTTTTAGCTATTAAAACAATTTTGAGTTAAAAAATTTGAATGCCATTCAAAAGATCACAATCGATCATCAATTTAAAAAAAATATGATGTATATTTTTCAACCATTAATTTCCTAAATATCATTTTTACAAACTAGAATTTTTGAACTCTTCGAACTCAACAAAAAATTATTATAAATACCTTTTGATTACCTTTTTACGTTGAACGCTAATTTTGCGACATAAAAACAAATATTGCAAATTTTCACAGTAGCCTACCATTAAGTGAATTTTTATAGACCAAATACATTAATATACATGTTATCGATCGTCGAGGCGCACAGATTCTATTTCTAGGCATTGCCATATGGTGGACATTCCACATGCCCGGACAAAGCGGTTAGACTTAACATTCTTCATTCAAACCGCAAAGGACTGGAACATGCTTCCTAAATCTGTGATCCCCGGCGAGTACAATCTGGGGATCTTCGAGACAAGAGTGAACAGGTACCTTCTAGGGAAGCACGTTCCATCTTAGACCGCATCTTAGCTTACCATCAGGCGAGATTGTGGTCAAGCGCTTCCCTATCGATAATAAAAAAAACATGTCGATAACAAAAAATTGGCAAAAAGCCGTTTTTTAATTGTTTTAAACAAAATGTTCCTAACCTCCTACACGGTCAATATATTATGCTTAATAATAATAACATTGCAATTATAACCTTTACTGAAAGCAAATACTATTTATTTCTCCCTGACTAATGGGTCTGTCGTCAAATTTAACCAGGCTTTATTTTCAACTTCAAAGGAGTCAGATATTGTTATTTATCAGACATACACCACAGATTTCAAACTAGCTTGAATAATCATCGTTGCCCATTAAGAACCTAGGTACAAGCCGATAATTTCACCTTCAATCTTTTTTATCCGGTGAAAGGATAGCCCCAGCCATGCTTGAAAATGACAATACAGTTAAAGACTTTTGCTTGACGGTGTGTGATCTTTCTCCCAATAAAAAATAGGTTCTGCAAAAATGACCTTTAGTCAAATATAGTCATATGGAATGAGTATATAATGTAAAAAAAGGCGAGATGACTTCAGTTAAACACTGCTTAAAGCCCTATAAAGCGCAAGGGTCGTTACCAAAGTGAACGTGTTTTCAAATCCACAATAAAAGAATCCTTTCTTAATATTTCTCCTTTGATAAAAGTGCTTCGCCGTCCAAACTATTGCTGAATACGAGAAATACTATGGCCAATTACTAATAATTACTCTACAGGGATGGCCAAACGCGAACGAAGTCGCGGGTACAGCTAGTATATATATATATATATATATATATATATATATATATATATATATATATATATATATATATATATATATATATATATATATATATATATATATATAGACGATATATTATCTATATTTATTACAACTGAGTACAAACTCCACAACCGTACGTCAATATAGCTGGCTAGACTAACCCTACGTAGTAGGCGTATATTAACGAAACTGAAAATTTATGAAATTTTGTGTAACACTGAAAAACTAACTCCTTTTAATATTAATTATAAAATTTAAGCTTTTCGTTAGCTCCATAAATGACAAATTTTGCAAACAAAATTAACCTTAGATCGCGCACCGTAAACTACTCATTTTCATTACACGTTAAAGTAAATCGTGAATTGCTGATAACAATGACTGAATGACAAAAATGTGAAAATTGAAAGTTGGTCCGTAAGTCCGCCAAAGTGTCATTTCGACCCACTGTGCGCGGGCCACAGCCCACAAGTGATTTTAATCCACCGCAACATACTTAAAAATTTACTGTCTTCTTCGTGTGCGTAAAATATAAGAAATCTCACTACAAGATAAGCTCACCTTTTACAGTATCATGTTATATTTAATAATTTTTTAACTGTATTTGTGTGTTTTCCTATCTGAAAAGTGAGTTGCCTTTTCGGCCCTCCAATCTCTTTGGTAATTCATATTAGCCCAGAATGGTATCAGGCTTGGACAACCCTGATATAGACTATATAGAATCATTTTCTACTATTATTATTATTCTTTAAAACTACTTTCAAAGAACATACACAAATTGTGACAAAGTTAATTAAGAGAAGTAAACGTTCCACTGAAAACGACGTAACGGAAAACTTTTCTCAAACTTAAGTAATTAAGCCCCGCATTGTTTGACACTTCAATAATTAATTAGTAACTGGTGTTTGTATACATATTGGGAAAACTCCCACGAGATGACAATAACAATATGGCAGCGAGGGATAAAATTATATGAGTATAAAAACATACAATAAATTATGTGTCTTTCCGCACTTATCCGTTCGAGACCAGATTAAAGGAGTTGATGAGTGTACATACAAAGTTTGCCTAGAAATTATCGTATGTTGTTAGTTGCTCATCGTTTTGTAATAAATAATTAATTTATTCAATTAAGAACGGACATATTTATTAGTTACGAACACTTTTTAATGCCACAATTCACAAAAAACAAGAAATAAGATTACTTAATTTCAGTCAAATGATATGAAATAAATAATAATTAATAAATAAATATAAATATAATAAATAATGATAAATAATAATCTATTTACTATTTTGTAACGTTCACGTCGCAATGCATATTATACGTTTTTGTATCATAAAAATTATTTGATTTTAAGCACTTTAAAGTAAAAGTAACAACTTTGTTAATTATAATGACCAGACCAGTAAGGAGAACCATGAAGTATTAGGTAAAGGTGGATCTAGCCCTCAGAATAATCACTTGAAACATATAATTACGTTATATCTCTGTTTATGAGGTCTCGCTATCTCTTTTTATACAGCTGTGTTAAAAAGAGAGGATAAAACCTCAGAAGTGACAGCAGTATTTAAAGTTTTGTTTCAAGTAGATATTAGAAGTGTTGCCTCCAGATATAATACAGCTTCATGAGGAGAACTGCGTTTTATAACACTCGTTCACAGACTAAACAAATGACAGTAGTTATTTTTGTGTTTAGAAAGATAATAATCTTCTTATAATCTCGTCTTGTTTATAGAGCCTTGTGCATTGTAAGTTTCGACTATAATGATAAACACTTGCCTTTTTTATCGCATTTTGTATAAAAGCTTGCATCTTACATATCCAACATTTTTCTAATTTACTCAGTTAGTCATAAATAAGAGGATTGCCTGTTTTAAAAGTAAGAAAAAGTAAATAATTTTGATGAGTTATATGAATTTTCATGTATATTCCTTTTTTAAAACGTACTTATTATTAAAAAGTGTCCTTTGTATTCTAATATGTGTTTATTGTACATTATAAGTAACTAATATCAGTTTAGTTTATATTAGCGACCCACCCTGACTTCGCACGGGTGCAATGTAAATACAGAAAAATAAGTTCTTGTTAAATTTAAATCTTTGAAATCCTCGGCTTTTTTCTACAATAATTTTCATGTATCATATATATAAACCGTCCTGTTGAATCATTCTATCTATTGATGAAAACCGCTTCAAAATATATTGCGTAATTTAAAAGATAGAAGCGAACATGCAGCGAAATCAATTTTGTTTTATATTACATAAAGATGTAAAGATTCTTGTTAGACTATATACATCCTCATCCTTTAGAACCTTTTAAAACAATAACAAGTTTGACATTTTGACAAGTAATTTCCTTAATCTAAGTTTTGACATGACTGAGATAGAACCTTATTGTACTACGCACAGTACATAAAAGTCGTTGCCAGCCACACATCTTGCTTTTAAGCCCGGCAACGCTTTTCCATAAATCTACGAAAAAGTAGTGATTGTGTACTCTTTGAATCTACGTATGAATTATTCAATTTCCCAATCGTTTCAATGTTTTCTTTAGTAAAAAAATTTGTACGGTTTCACACACAAACGGTTTAGTCACTGCAGAAGTCATATTTAAGATTTTGCGGAAAGTTGCACATTAATAATTGTCATCCAAAAGATGCCGTGAAAATCATAAACCGATTTTTGGGGATATAAACTAAATAAATATTGTTTCATGAAACAACACATGTGCATTTTAACAAATGCATCTTAACCAAGCGCCGGCAGCAAAACGTATAAAATTTATTGATTAAGTACCATAATTTCGCCTTTGTTCTATAGATTGCCGTAAAATAGGAAATGATTGAATCTAGAAAAGGCAATTATTGGAAAAATTGCGAAAACGACAGAGTCTATTGGCCTAATAAAAATGCGCCAAATGTAGCAAGAGGATGATAGGGATTACTATCATTCTTCGCTATACGACAAAATGGTGAATTTAAATGTGGATAGTCGAGTTTATCGTGATAAATTTAGTATGTGTGTTCAAATCGTCAATAATTTGTCCACTTTTATTACAAACTTTTTTTGTATATCATAAGATAGCAAACAAGCAGATGGGTCTCCTGATGGAAAGAGTCAACCATCGCCTATAGACACCAAAGATGTTAATGGTGCGTTGCTATCTTGTGTCGAGGTCTAATGCCACATGCATAAGTTTACCGGCTACCTTACCCTCCAAACCAGAACACGACAGCGACAAGCACTGACGCTATTGCGGCAGGAATAGGTAAGGCGGTGGTACCAGACCCGGGCGAGACAATACAGAACTCTACTACCTAGTAGCCACGATGGTAGTGACTCGATAGCCAATCGGTCGCCTTTTACGACCTGCCTGGCAGAACGGCAGTTGGCCTATTCTTCAAAGGAGGCCGGGACCCACACGGCAAAAACACATTTTGTTAAATTAGAAATATTTATCTGTATATTATTAGTATACATGTAGATGTAGATTTTTAAATGTTTTTTTTGTCTACAGGTCCAAAGTCCAGTGTTAGTAGTAGAACTAACTCTCAACAGACTAGAAGGGACGCAGCTAAGGGCACTGGGACTTCTCTCCGTCTTTGGCTTCAACATGACTTACGTGGTGAAGGCACAAACAGACGCACCTGGTCCTACTTCCTGTAGTGCCATAGAGTGCCGCCTTTTGGGACACTGTTATGCTAAGCATGATTACAAGTAAGTAAACAAAGTACATAAACAAAATTGTTTATATGTGTATAAATTTTTCTCGTTATAGAACAATTATCTAAAACTTTCTCGTAGAACCAACCTTTCGAAGTGATGGTGATTTCATAATTTTGCACAACTTATATTGAACCATTGACACGTGGCTTAGCTGGCTTTAAAGCATTTAAGGCTTTGGTTAAAGTTCAAATTCAGTCGTATCAAAAATTCTTTACACATTTCAATGTCTAGTTCCCGGCATCGGGACGTGACGATCCCATCGCCCACTGGTGGGATAATCTTCTTTTAAATTATTCCGCCAGCGCAGTCATTCAGCAAAAAAGTGGTAATGCCATGCTTCTGCTGAATGGGCCGGCACGACCGGGGCAATAACACTATCTCACTTAAGACCAACGCAAAACAGCTTTGCTGTTGCATTTCGTCTGGTTAGTGAGATTCCCGGAGGCCCTTCGCCCCTCCCTATGGAAACGCAATTGAAATGTAGTTTATTAATTCCCAGGGGGTACCACTAGCGTAAGCGGTGGAGAATCCCCCTCTGGAAATCCATGTTCAGGGGTTTGTAATCAACCTGAGCATGGTTGCACAGGCTGCCCTGCGTACTCTGGGGGGGGTCAAAATTGCACTCACACACTTTGCTGTTGGAGGCAAATGGAGCAAAAAACTAAAGGCACCCCCTACCACACTCCGCGTGGACTTTATTAATATTAGGGGTCTCCATTTTACTTTAAATTCCGTCCACTGCCACCTTAATGAGACGGCTAAGCTGACTTTGCTCTTTTTAACCGAGAATCAGACATCTTCTCCGGCGGATACCTCATACTTCTCCTACCCGGGGTACAAATTAGAACATTCATATATTCCGTGAGCGGAAGTTTATGCTTACGTTAGAGAGGATATCTGTTCCCGGCGTTTCAGCAGTCTTAAAGCCAGGGACCTATCCATCCTCTGGATACGACGTCTGTATGACGACCATCCACGCATCTATGCGTGTAAAGGCACGCATAAATGCGTGGAGGTCCCATAGTGGAAATGCCGAAGTAGACCAACTCGAACTAAACAGCAGATCCCCTCCGCGAAGATCATGAACGCGTGTTCAAATGTGGATGACCATTTACCTTCCCTGTTTATGAACCTTCTTCTGGTGACCTCTCAACCAGACAATTACCAAGTTTCCGTAGATGCTCCAATAGGTTCTTCAGACCACTGCCTCATAGAATACTGATCGCGCGAGCTGGCCGAGATAGCGCGTGACTCATCACAACGTCATACAACAAGCGATGACTGAGCGCTATAACGCTATAAACTACATTTGTTATAATGACTAGCGCCTACGGTCTAGCACGTTACTCGGTAGATAGCGTAGACCGTAGTTCGTAACTTCGTAGGTTATAATGTTATAACTACGACCTACGCTAGCCACTAGGTACATAGCGCGGCGATATGTTAAAGCACTAAATGCGAATCTAAATCGTACGCTATACGTTGAATATACATACCGCGTTATAATTTAACGCTTGGCATTATATTAACCACCATTATTCTCGAGGAACTTTTTTCCCCACACTACTCCTCTTTGGAACCAATTACTGGCAGGAGTTTTTCCAAACGGATACGACTTAGGGACCTTCAAGAAAAGAGCCTACTCTTTCTTAAAAGGCCGACAACGCAACTGCAAGTCTTCTGATAGTGTAGTTGTCCATGGACGGCGGTGATCACTTACCATCACGTGAGCCTCTTGTCCGTTTGTCCCTTTTTGTGTATATATATATATATATATATATATATATATATATATATATATATATATATATATATATATATATATATATATATATATATATATATAATATATAATATATAATATATACTATTCTTCTTTCATATATACTATATTTATTATTATATTCTTTAATATATACTATATTTAATATATACTATTATGTATAAAATCTTCCTTTCTAGAGAATTTTACTGCTCGTGCTTCGAGGGCTACTCTGGCGTGGACTGTGGAATCGGTCCGTTATGTCCCAGAACTTCAAACATGTGCCAAAATGGAGGCACTTGCAGGTATGTTTCTTTAAGTATTTGTTATAAATCTCTGCTCAATTAACCTATTTGCCTTATAACGCGAGGATACGTGTAAGGTAGCACATATGTATTATTGAGTTTTCTCGAATGACATCGTAGTGCATCTAATCGTCTACTGACCTACGACTAAATGTGGCCATTCCAAAAGAAAACCAACGTCATGCTATTTATTTTGATTGGAAGCCACATTCTAAAGAATAGTCAGATTTAATCGAATGTCAGTAGACGATTTGATGTATAATAATTTTCTGTATTTATAATAATATTTTTAGCCCGCATCACGTAAAAATCGTTTGCTCCGGATCAGGCAGTGGTCTGACGTACCGAGTAGGATGTCCACAGATACCTGGTAATCATCCGGAGGAGAGGTCAGCAGAAGGTGCAACAGTGAAGGCGTATGGTCACCCACATCTGGAATACATGTACGCGAAGTTACCAATTGTGTTAAACCATACGCCAAGACAAAATCGTGAACAAACCTCCCCGCATGATCGGTAGTGCGTGAACATAGCCATTAGGCGTATTGGGAATTAAAATCGTCTAAGCTCTCAGCGGAGGGGTCTGTTGTAGCACGGAACCGACCTTCCAGTTTGTCGAGACACCGATAACAGATATTTTCTCTGATATAGGCACACACATCAGCCCGCGTTTCAAAGGAATGTTCCAGTTTGTACCCTGGGTGTCTCGTTCAAAAAGAGGAAGGCTTGATTCGCCGTCTCGAGATGGTAGTAGACGACGTTCAGGTTAGAATGAAGCCCCCTGATATTGAAAAGTGTACACTAAGCGTGGAAGTGGGTGCCATGATTTTTTTACCCCGATAGCCCCGTACAAGTTTGTGTTTGAGCGCAATTTTGCCAAAATACGCGGAGTAGCCAGAGCATACATGATCTGGCTATTTAAAAAATCCAGAAAGCGGATGCCCTGATGGGAATTCTCCACCACTAGCGCAAGTGGTACTCCCTTGGGGTAAAATACCTTTAAATAGCGCTTTCATGTCTGCTGCAGGGAATTAGGCCTCCGGGACTCTCGTAAATCGAAAGAAACACAACAGCAAAGCTGTTGCTTCACGTCGGTGTTGAATGAGAGAGTGGTGTCTCCCCGGGGCGTGCCGGCCTGTTTAAGTGCAATTGCAGTATGGCACTACCACTAATTTGGTTGACTGACTGCACCTGTAGAATAATTTTGTAACAAAATTATCCCACTGGTAGGATAATTTTGTTACAAAATGGGGTCGTCACGTCCCGACGCCGGCAATGCCACTACCTCACATTAAACCAATCACTTGTTCGGATGAAGAAGAAAAATAATAACACTTGAAAAATTTAAAACAACAAAGAAAAGTTTCGACACGCTGGGATTTGAACCTGCGACCTTCTCTCAATCCGGAACGCTCTAACCAACTGAGCCAGTGTCGACTAGTTCAAAGTGACAAAATTCTTCTTTGCTATGTGATCGATTCCGTCGATTGATTTTGTTGAATGAAAATTTTGTTTTTAAGTTTTTCAAGTTTCCCAAGCACGGAGTGAGTGCTAAAACACAAGTATAATTAGAAACACGACAGTATTGATCAATATTATAAATGTAAGTTTCATCTGTAACGATGAACATATTTAACTAGATTTACGTATGTATATCTAGCAATCAGTACAATCGACGGAATCGATAACACACAAAGCAAAGAAGAATTCATCACTGTCATTGACTAGTCGACACTGGCTCAGCTGATTAGAGCGTCCCCGCTTGAGGGAAAGTCACAGATTCAAAACCTAGCGTGTTGAAATTTTTCTTGAAAGCACGGGGTGAGTGCTAAAATACAAATATAATAATAACACTTTTGTAAGATTTTAATAATGCTAGCTTGTAAAATAAAAAATCCTTCATTTTTAAAATATATCTTGATATCGAATAAGAAATAGTCCAATTTGGCCAGCCTTCTTTCACGACATTCCAATCAACGAGACTTGGATTGTCACGAAACAAATATTTATTCATGTATACAGGACGCAGAATTATTCCAGTAGACTAAAAGAACTTTTATATATTTTATACTTTTTGCCGTCGACAATTAGTTAAACTCCATTTGTAATTATATAAATGCACTTGTAATGTTTGACAAACAACATAAAATTAGTATAAGTGCATTTACATAATAATAAAAGAACATTATTCGTTTGCTTGCTCACTCGGTACATTAACAATAGGCTACAAGAAACAACCAATGAGAGCAACACCTTAAAGTTATACACCTTATTTATAATACTTTGATCTTATTTATATTTCCCCGTTTCGGTCTAGACCCGTTTGAACAATAAACCATATGCAATTCTGCCAGACAATTCGTAAAAAGCAAAGGATTTACTAAACATGTACCATCGTAACCACGTAAGGGGCTGTCCATTAATCACGTGAGGCTCGAAAGGGGGGGGGGGGGAAGGGGTCCATAAAAATCACGAAATATCACAAGGGGAGAGGGGGGTGTAGTAATATATCACGTGTATTTATTTGCAAGATACTTATCCAGTTATTGGTGTTGAGAAAGTCTTACTAACACGTGGTCCGAGGACACTGTACATTAACATTCATGTATTAGTACAAAAAAACTTTTTCGCATTCCTTTTATTATTCTTATGTCAGCCAAAAACAACTTTCAATCTTTCTGTCTACCTCTAGACATTATTATTGTAGTCTTTAATTTTCTATAATAAAATTAGATGATACTTATACCTGTATTTCCTAAATGTTTAAAAAAATTAAGATTCTTTGTAGGTACTAAAAAATACACGTGATATGGGGGGGGAGATAGTCTTAAACATCGCCATATATCACCAAGGATCCCCCCTGATTTAAAAATGCCAAAAAACATCAGCGATTAATGGATGGCCCCTAAATGGTAGAGTTCTCCAACGCCTTAGGGCTTAGTACCAACGCTTTACTTTATTTCAGCTGCAATAATCAATAAGTATTTGTAACTGGCGTGTTTTGGTTTACAGGTAAGGTAGTCGGTAAATTTATATGGCACCATCATCCTTACGGATAGCCACGCACTATTATCAACTTTGATATCTATAACCGATGGTCTCTCCGTTAAGAGAGTCGCCTGATTATTAGACACTATTATACACTAATACTTTAATTTCACTTCGAAAAATATATATTTTAACACATTAACTGGTTTCCCATTTTAAAGCTTCTTCATGATGTTAATATACTTACTTAACTTAGAGTTAACACTCTTTTTATTCGTTAACATCCTGAAGATGCTTTAAAAGGTATAATCATTCATTCGTTACCATCTTGAAGATGCTTTTAAAAGTAAAACCGGTTGAGTAATTTATTAAAATATATATTTTTCGAAGTAAAATTGAAGTACAAATATATTATAAATAATAATGTGTAATAATTACGAAATTTCATTAGGTGCCGGCGCAGCGATGGAAAGTATAGAATATAAATCATCTGATTGTTTGCCAACCTATGAAATAAAAAAAGCTCTGAACATTTTATAACTTATTTTTGTATAGAAGGAAACTAATTAACTTGTAGAGACCGAGCGAATAATGGCGGTTCGTATCTAATTCCTGGCATGAAACTGGTCGTCAAAGCCTCGTTAATAAAATTACTGCGTCCTTATTTCAAGAACAGGTGAGGGTGTTTGAAGGCATAAGGTTAAGGCTCTCATCCTTAAACCTTTCGGGATGTTTAATTACGTAATCTAATTTTTACCTTATTGTGATCCCGCAAGATACTTTTTATATAATTGGATAGTAAACAAGCAGACGGTTCTCTTGATGGCAAGAGATAACCAACGCCTAAAGACTATGACATTAAAGATACTTTGATATCCTTCTAGCAGTATGGTTATGTTACATGCATAATTAATTAAATAAACAAATGAATAAATATTCACGGCACAAGTTACACTGACTGATCTAACCCCAAAGTAAGCAAATTATTCGCTTGTATTATGGGTGTTAGTCAACGATACTAATACATAGAAATACATAAACAAATACTGGAATATATTTAATTAACAGCCAAACCCGGAAATACAAACATTTATACTCATCACACAAATGCTTGTCCCCGTCGGGGATCGAACCCGAGCCCCGTCGATTGCGTAGTCAGGCTCGCTAACCACTCAACCAACTGGGCGGTCAGAGAGATAATTTACTGACTATTTACCTTCTAAACCAGAACAAATCAGTGACAATCATTGACGCTATAGGGACATAAATATATAAAGCGGTGTTATCAAACCCATGTAGGCCGTTACGTAATTTTACCGCTTAGTAGACACGATGGTAGTGACTAATTTAGCCAATCGTCCGCCTTTTACGAACTGCCTAGCAAAATGCAGTTTGCCTATTCTTCGATAATGTCCTGGATCAACCCGGGAAAACCAGGATGGATTTCGACCCTCAGTTCTTTTTGTTTATCCCGCAAGGTAACTGGCATGATAATATTCATTTCTTAATGTTGATGTTTGAAAAACATACCATATTGTTAAATTTTTTTGAAGTGAAAACTTCTTTAGGCGCATTGAGCGTTTTGGTGGAGGGTAAAATCCTCGGTTCGCGTCACCGACATGCTAATGATAATAGTATATCTATAGCTATGTTTTGCATATAGTTTTAATTACTCTCAACTTAATAGTTCCGTTTTCACTTCTATCGGCAGACCCACGACTGCTACTGTTTTTTTTTTAAATAACAAAGAAAAATTTCGACATGCCAGGATTTGAACCTGCGACCTTCTCTCAAGCCGGGATGCGCTAAGTAAGAGCCACTAACCAACTGCGCCAGACGACTAGTTTAACGGGCGGAAATTTTCTTTGCTTTGTGATCGATTCCGTCGATTTATTTTTGATTTTTTTTTTAATTTTCCCAAGCACAAGATAAGTGCTAAAACACATATACGGTTAAACCATATTGCTGGTTGACAGGTAAACTCACTAAGTACATTTTGGGTGATGTTGAGTTATAGAATTTAAACTCTATCTTGACCGGGAAAGTCTCCCAAGTCCCTAAACACAATTTGTAATTACATACATAAGATGTTAAAGTGATGTAGTAAGAACTTATTTACTTACTACATCACTTTGATAACACGGATAGCAAAAAATCATTGAAATGTATCAGTTTCAAAATCTTATTGATTCTATAATATAAACACTTATACTGTTTCACAAATCTAATTGAAATTTTATTTATTACACAATCACTTTTAAATTAACAGCCAACCGGTTTCGCCTATAAAAGCATCACCAGGGCTCTCACATTAACTTTTTACATTATACTATTTTAAAACTTAAATATTTTTTTATGTTATAAGATAGCAAACAAGCAGATGAGTCTCTTGATGGAAAGAGTCAACCATCGCCTATAGACATCAAAGGTGTTAATGGTGCGTTGCCATGTTGTGGCGAGGTCTAATGCCACATGCGTAAGTTAACCGGCTACCTTACTCTCCAAACCGGAACACGACAGCGACAAGCACTGACGCTATTGCGGCAGGAATAGGCAAGGCGGTGGTACCAGACCCGGGCGAGACAATGCAGAACTCTACCACCTTAGTAGCCACGATGGTAGTGACTCGCATAGACAATCGGTCGCCTTTTACGACCTGCCTGGCAGAACGGCAGTTGGTCTATTCTTCAAAGGAGCCCGGAACCAACACGGGGAAAATATTTTACATACACAAAGACTTTAATACAACTAAAATGCAAGTACATAAGGCGAGGCTTTCATCTAAGCACTAGTTCTGCAATGTTTGTTCCAGCTGCATCACAAACTTCTACAGCAATAGCGTTATTTCTTGTTATTTCTTGTCTTGTTTCAATTTAGACGGCTAGGTACTAGGTAGCTAGTTATGTAATAGGTATTATCATCCCGCTACACGAATAATAGCTCACCATTAATATCTTTGGTGTCTTTAGATAATGATTATCTAATATATTGGGAGCGTAATAATAATAAAGCAAGCTTAATACTAACGAATGATTGACAGCTTAAGCTTAAGCACACGTCAAGCATTCACTTCATTATCATTTTCCATCAGGAGAGCAATCAGCTTGTTCAATTTCCTATGATATAAAAATTATTTTATTTAAAAGTAAACAAAAACAAAATTACCGTGGTAAAGTTTGTGTTTGAAGTCGTATTTCGAAATTCCAAGTATCCTTTTAAGTAGAATATCATTTAACTTCATTAGTGTAAGGCTTTTATTTTTGACCTGAAATAATCACCAAAGCGAGGATATAGCTAGAAACAAATTTAACTTTTTCTTTTCTAAAACATTTCTCGCTTCAAGTATTAGAACGGTTTCGCATTGCATGCGATCCGAAAACGTGAGACAATTTGTATGGAAAAGTACTCATTATATCCTATAATCATTTATTATAGTAATATAATATAATATAGTAATTTCATACGATTATTATTCGTCGTTCGTTAATCTCCAATGTAGCAAAACAAGAAATCTGCAAAATGCTGAAAATAGCAGAGCTACAAGTTGATGTCATTTGAAAGAAAATATAATGAGTAATATATAAATGAATTTGCTATGATTTAGATTGTTTATAATATAGAATGCTTAATTTATTTTAAACTAACTGACGTGCCCAACTTCACCCGTGAGTAGAATAACATATAATCTATGTACTCTTACATACGAACATTTATCTCCTATTTCCCTTTAAGAGCTTTTTTTTTTGTAAAAAGTTGCCTATGTTTGACCACGGTTTCTCAGCTATCTCCTTGCTGAATTCTATCAAAATTGTTTGAGTGGTTTAACCGTAAAAACGTAAAAGACAGACTTACAGACACACAGAAATACTTTCGTATTGATGATATTAATACTAGTAATAGCTATTCATTCATAATTTTCCAGATTTGGAACCAAAAAAGTTTAAAAAGTA
The DNA here is from genome assembly GCA_036924255.1 of Apodemia mormo. Classification (NCBI taxonomy): domain Eukaryota; kingdom Metazoa; phylum Arthropoda; class Insecta; order Lepidoptera; family Riodinidae; genus Apodemia; species Apodemia mormo. Next base: position 9,740,608 of record JAUPFN010000018.1, on the reverse strand, counting down.
ATTTCGATCTGAACTTCTTAGATTTTTATTTTCTCGGATTCGGATCTGATGCAGTGCGTAATCACTCTTAATCTCGATTTTCTTTTGTATTTAGCGACCTCTTGGCTATCTCGTTTCATAATAAAATCAGATCTTTTTGGTTATTCAATCCGAATATTTTTAACAAAATTGGTCTGCGATTGTGTCTATACGATTTTGTAAAGATATATTGCATAGATAGTTTATGTTCGGGCTTCAATTCTGCCAGGCAGTTCGTAAAAAGTGAAAAGCTGGCTGAACACATCACCACTATTACTACTAGGTGGCAGAGTTCGGTTTTAGTACCAACGGTTTATTTATTTCTATTACACTGGTGTCAATACTTTTCTCTGTCCGGTTCCAATTTGGAGGGCAAGATAGACTTTGCTTTGCGTGTGGCGAAATGGTAACACCAACTGGAATACAGACAGTGGACAGTGACAAACATGACGCTATTCCAACAGGAATAAATAAGGCGGTGGTAATAAATACAGACCAGACATTGCGCAACTCTACCACGACCATAGTGATTTATATAGCCAACCTTTCATAAACTGCCTGGTCGAAAGGCAGATCGTTTATTCTTCAAAGTGATTCGGATTAACTCAGGGCACTAAAAATGGCGTTGCTAACCAAGTTGTAAGGATGTAATTCGTAATACCACACGTTTAAGCTAAAATTTGTTCTTTTTTGTGCAGACAAATGGGTCCGGCAGCTGTCAGTTGCATATGTGCTCCAGGATACACAGGAGATCTATGTGAATCACAAATTGGGACGCCAGGTAATTAATTCAGATAATACATATATTACCGTCCTGTTGTTTTAGTGGTTAAGTTAGAAAAGTGAAATGGAAAGTGAAGAGTGGAGAGAGATAGGAGAAGTGGAGAGAGACAAAATGGAGAAAGTAGAGAGAAGGGGGAAGTGGAGAAAGAAAGGTGGAGGTAGATAGTAAAGAGAGAAGATTGGAGAGAGAAGGGGTCGAAGGGGAGAGTGGAGAGAGTTTGTAAAATAGCGTACCTATTATAAACCCAGTCGATGTCAATATAATAAATCTATGTTTGCAAATGCAGTTATAAGTTTTCGCTTTTGTAGGCAGTCCCCATGTCTACTTCCGATATTTTCACCAGCTTCAGTATGTCACCGGATTATTTTCTAATAAAAATTACAATCTAATTCAGTGTCGTTCAATTATTTTTTAAATTAAAGCGTTATGAGGCGAGGAAATTTGTTTTTTTTTTAACTTTTGAATTTCCATTCAGTCATTTAAATATGTTCTCATCTAAATGAAATAAAAAATACACAACTAAAGATCAGACATATCAATATACGAATAGTAACACACCATCAACATCTTTGGTGTCTATAGGGGATGGTTGTCTCCATCAAGAAAGCCATCTGCTTGCTTGCTTTGCTATGTTACAAAAAACAAAAAATGTGTAGGCGGTTGACCCTACAGGCCATCCCTGAAACTTCCCGCTAAATTAAGGTATTTTAAGCTTAAAAGAGTAAAAACTATAAACGTAGATTTTTCAGTTCAAACATCTATTTTGTTAAAATGGCAGTAACTATATTGAATTTGATCTTTCAAATGACATTCAACTCAATTTTTGAGATCGGAAATATTGCTTTAGCTAAAATCGATAGGTTAAAAAATTTCGTAGCAACGCCAAAAAACATTTTTTCAAATATTTTCAAATATTTTTATAATTGACTGATTTTGATCCAATTAACGGTAGGTATTTGACGCAGTTTTTAAAGGAGAAAAGCTGCTAAGATTTTTAAATCCATCTGTGTATTAGCCTGAAAATTATTTTAAAAATATAAAGTAAATATGCTAAAAATGACGTAATTTTAACATTTGAAAAGCTGTAACTTTTGAAAATTGGATTCGATTGTGATTCTTGAAATGCCATCTGACGTATTTTTTTAGTACTAAAATATTGTAGAATACCAAAAAAATATTGGTTGAAAGTTGTGTCGAAAAAACACTTTTTTAAATTTTTCGTCAACGATTTCTCCCAAACGGATAAACCGATTTTGATGCAAATTATACATTAGATGTAGTTTTTTGAAGAATAGAGCTGATTAGTTTTGGTACTCAATCGGTACATTAATCTGGAAGTTATGTTAAAAAAATACTGTTTCGTCAAAATTATTTTTGGGGTTTTTTCAAAATTTCTCAAAATCTCCTGAGCCAACTTGGTGCAAATTTTTAGGAAGTCTAAGTTGAGCAGAATCCAATCGAATGCCATCAACCGCGTTTCGATGGGTCCAGTCGTTCAAAAGTTATGAGATGTTTACATACACACATACACCCACACACACACACGCGCACACACACGCACACACACACATACATACATACATACAGACATACTGACATCATCGCGAAAATAGTCGGAAAAGATTCCTAGGACCTCAAAACGTGGAGATCCATTGAAAACTCGATTTTCGAAAATCGGGGCAAATTCAGTTACTTTCTATCTACGTACATTACGTACTACGTAGCGGAAAGTTAAAACATGTAGGTACATTCGCACTCATAATACATATTTAGAATACAAAACACAAGTATCATTTGATTATTTGAATAAAAGAATTAATAACCCAATAATGTAGAAAAGTATATATGCCTTGTTTGCATTCCAAAATGGCATCATGAAAGCAAGGCATTGCCTGACTTTTGTGTCTTTGTCATAATATAAGTAGCTGTAGTGACATTTACATTTTACACTCGTGCTGTTTGAAATCCTAGTAATGTTAACGTATGACCTGTCTATTAGTAAAATGTCATTATAATAATAATTAAAATTATTCTTAACTCGCCAATTTTCAGAATCGGGGTTTGGACCAACACGGAAAGTTAACATCCTCAAATAATTAAAAACTTTACGTAGTTTTATAATAAATCAAATATTCCATACTAAAATCATATATTATTCAAGCGACACAAACTCGTTTAACTAAGTTTCAAAGTTCCGGAAAGGAGCGCTAACAGGTGTCTGATACCGAGGTCATAAAGCTTCCTACAAGTGAGATATGTGACACTCATAATAAAGTCCTCACGTATAGTTAGGGTTGGGGTTAAAATTTCAAAGTTACGTCTTAACAGGGTGGGAAGGAACCCTTATCTAAATTTATGGCCTTTTAAGCTAAACAGTACGTGAACTGAAATCGGTTGCTTATTATATTTTCGTCTCATGTTATTGCTGATTGCTACTAATACATGTAAGTAATCTTTAGATATAATAAAATTTAAAATAGCAAAACTAGATTTTTGAGAACTGTTTTTGTGATAATGTTTTGAGTGGTTAGCGACCCTGATTACGCAATCTATGGGGCTTGGGTTAGTTTCTTGACAGGGATAAACATTAAACATTAATGTGACAGGTATTGTATTTCGGGGTAAACACTCTTTAAATATATTTCAGTATTTATGGATGTATTTTTATGTATTAGTAAACCCATATCACAAGCAAATACTGTCTTTCTTTGAGGTAGATCAATTCGTTCAAGTTCTCATGCGACCAACTAAATGAACTCATAAGATTTTGTTAGCACTTTACATATGGAACTTCCAACGAAACTCTTTTTGCTCAGACCCTCGTTATTATGAGTAATAAAAAGTAATCATAACAACAAACAAACAGGCCCCAACACGCCTATTTTAGCACTTTGTATCTGGAAGTTCAGATGGCTCTGTTTCAGGTCCATCTCCAGGCTCTCGTCATCATGAGCAATAGAACGTACTGATAATAACAAAACCAAAGTGTTCGAAGTAGACTATGTTAGCAGCTTTTCTTCTGTGGTTGCAATGGTACTCTTCAGGCTCAATTTTCAAAGCCTTATCGACGTAAGTAATAATAGAAATAAATCATAACACTCATGAGTATAAACTCCGCTGCGTTAACAGCTGCATCTAGGATTTCGAGTCTCTATACAGTATACACTCTATCATGAGATCAACTTGACGGTGCGATGCAATATTATATATTGCATTTTAATATTATATATTGCATTGTTATCTAACTTACATAACAATGTCTTTTCAAGCCACACAAATATTTAAAAGTTACGAGTATATAAGTATGGTTGGAAAGGTATAAAAAATCTGTTACATACGAACATTGCAAGTTACATAAAAGTTTGTAAAAACTACATCAAAAGGGCACGTTCTCCAAACACCTTAAAGTTTTAATCAGGGCATAAAATTACAAGATCCTCTCCGAGACGTTTCCTCTTTTTACGGAGCTTCTTAAGAATAATTTCCTGGCGGCTAATGAACGTTTCGGAGAGGCAACTGTAAAAACCATAAACACTGAACCTTTACTTTCGTACCTTATCTCAAAACCTCGTGACATCAAGGGTTATTGTTCCAGTTTTAGATTTTGGATTTTTACAAATTAAACATTTCAAACGTACGATTATAAGATAGTATTTATTTCTCGTACTATAGTTTGTCGAAGCTCGAAATGGGAACCACTGTTCACATGTCAGAAAAGTATATATATTTAATTCTTGACGATATTTGATTAAAATATTACATAATTGTTTCTTTACTAATACATTGCTGTTATAATAAAAAACATGATTGTAATGTTGACTGCATTGTGGTCTATGTATTAACCTACTCAGATAATGAGGTTCGAGGCGAGGGCTGAATCCCCGGATGAACAAAGTGCTTTATATTTTTCTAGAAGGTCTAAGTCTTAGTAGCAGTATGTTGTTCACAGAGTAAAATACTTTAACCATATACCGTATGAATAATAATAGACACACCATTGGGAACAAAACGTGTCACCGCACATATGAGCAAACCCTCCTATCACTGTCAAAAATGTCATACATTTGGAGATATATCGCGAAAAAATAGAAGCAAACCATGTTATACTGTTTTATCATTTGAAATGAGATGACAAGGTTTAAAAATTACCCTTGGAGTAATTTTATTGCACGGTAAATAGTATAACTCTGTATTCCTGCGTGTAAATGCAAGCGACACTGACAAACTAAGAAATTGTTTTGAAAGGTGTATCCATTTAATCTGTGACTTTAACAGTGTAATTTTTAGGTTTTGTAAATATATTACAACGTACTTACAACGTACTTACAACGTACCGCTTACAACGTACGAAATGTTCCTTTAAAATAGACTATTATTCTCCGCTGCACTACGCTACGGGCGCAATCATAAAATACTTGAATATTTAAAAATTCCTACTCTCACAATTCCTGCGGTAAAGCACACAATTAATTGTAATCTAAAAACTCGGAAGTGCTTCCATAAATTGGGATATGAGTTTCACTGTAATAAATTTCACCGCTTTAGCTATGACCAGGTATTTCTGGCATTTATATTGCGTTGCAAATGTATTGCGTTTTAGTTTGGCGACAGATACATTCTCTCTTTGATAGTTTAGACTTGTTATATGAATTAGACCATCTGCCTTTTTCCCTACTCATAGGAATGTATGGAGAGTTCAAAGGCAACTCACATAGATTGATGACACTTCATAATCTATTCCTTTCGCTATAGATTTTTCCATTCCAATTACTACTCCAGCTTGATTCCTTTCAAGTTGGAGGAGTAATGATTTTTTCTCGTGTAAGTCCGGGCCTCCTTCGAAGAACAAATCATCTGCCAATTAGTCAGGAAGTTTATAAAAGAAGAACGATTGTCTTTGCTTTCATATCATTCTGATTACTAGATGAAAAGGAAAAACCATAGACTTATATACCAAAGATGTTATTGATGTAATGCTATCCGAGTGTCGGAATGGTAATGGTAATAATAAAATAAAGAGCAGTTGACTTATTCTTTTAAAAGAGCTCACTCCAGAACGGGGAAAAGTTTATCGTACACGAGTTTATTGTATATAATTAGCTACTTTACCCTCCAATTGGAACATGAGAGTGGCAAACATTTACCCTATTATACTGGAGTATGTATGGCAGTGGTACCAAACCCGGTCGACTTTACCACCTTGTAGTCATGATGGAAGTAACACGAATCATGCAATCACGAACTGCTTGAATCTGTAACAAATGGTCTATTTTTCGAAGGGACCCAAACCTACCAAATATGAGATAAATAATGCTAAAAAGTCGAATAACATTTTACTTTTTTTTTCGAAATGACTACAACACCAGTCTTGTGAGCAAGCAAGCTAAAATTAAACTTTGGAGCACGCTCTAAAGATATCTCCTTTCTCCTTGACAAATATTTAGATAAATTAAAATTTGTATCAATGATGTAAAAAATTATAGATGTCCGCTTTCTAAAATGACATCTCGAAAGCAAGGCATTGCCTGACTTTTATTTAGTCTCGCACTTCACGTGTCATAATATAATATTATGTAATTGTAGTAACATTTACACTCGCGCGATTTTAAATCGCAGTAATAATGGCGCATGACCCGTCTATCAGTAAAATGTCATTGGTTTATGTATACAATGAGCAACAAAAATGGGTTGAACAAACTCGACCCATTTAGGTACATACATCAATGTCATTATCCAAAAATAATATAAAGAAATTGAAAGAAGACCCCAATTTATCCACTCGCCTCCATCAAACTTTCCACCAAATCAGTAGCAAATAAAAAATCACACAACCACTACTATATATTATATAATATGTTCCTGGGTGGGCTAAAAACAATTATGTTCAGGACCCTCGAAGAATTTATTCAATTTCTTACACTACTTTTTTGTGTCATAGCAGACTTTCGTGACTGACATAGTCACGAAAGTCCGCAGAAAATAGCAAACTGAATTGAAATATTCTTTGAAAATTCGATTATTATTTAAAATCTCAAAGAAAACCTTTCATACTGGTACACGCAACGACATGTCGGGGACTTTACACATTAAAATAAAAAAAGAAAACAAAAAGTTACACAAAATAAAGCAACAAAATAATCCATACTCGTACATACTAATATTGTAAATGCGAACGTCTGATTGTCTATCTGGCTGTTACGCTTTTACAACTACACCGCTGGCTGTCAAATATAATCTATTTTCAACTTCCCGCTACGCAGTACGTAGTGTACGTAGATAAGGAAGTTACTGATTTTGCCCCGATTTTCGAAAATCGAGTTTTCGCCAGATCTCCACGTTTTGAGGTCCTAGGAACCTTTTCCGACTATTTTCGCGATGACGTCAGTATGTCTGTTTGTATGTATGTATGTGTGTGAATGTGTGTATGTAAACATGTCATAACTTTTGAACGGCTTAACCGATCGTAACATGGTTGATGGCATTCGCTGAACTAAGACTTCCTAAAAATTTGAACCAAGTCGGCTCAGGAGATTTTGAGAAAAATTTTAAAAAAAATCTAAAAAAAATTTTGACGAAACAGTATTTTTTAATATAACTTCCAGATTAATGTACCGATTAAGTATAAAAACTAATCAGCTCTATTCCTCAAATAATTACGTCTAATTCATAAATTGCATCAAAATCAGTTTATCCGTTTGGGTGTAATCGTTGTATGGGTGTAATGTTTTTTTTTATATCATAAGATAGCAAACGTGCAGATGGGTCTCCTGATGGAAAGAATCAACCATCGCCTATAGACACCAAAGATGTTAATGGTGCGTTGCTGGCGAGGACTAATGCCACATGTATAAGTTTACCGGCTACCTTACCCTCAAAACCGGAACACGACAGCGACAAGCACTGACGCTATTGCGGCAGGAGCAGGTAAGGCGGTCGTACCAGACCCGAGCGAGACAATGCAGAACTCTACCACCTAGTAGCCACTAGCCACGATGGTAGTGACTCGATAGCCAATCGGTCGCTTTTTACGACCTGCCTGGCAGAACGGCAGTTGGCCTATTCTTCAAAGGAGGCCGGGACCAACACGGAGATGAAAACACGGAAATGTGTTTTTTCGACATAACTTCGCAATTTTTCAACCAATTATTTTTCGGTATTCCACGATATTTTAGTACTAAAAAAACTATGTCGAATACCGTTTCAAAAAGCAAAATCGCATCAAATATTGAAAAGTTACATCTTTTCAAATAATAAAATTACGTTGTTTTCAATAAACTTACTTGATATTTTTTAAATAACTTTCAAACTAATACACCGATTGCTTTAAAAATCTTATCAGCTTTTCTTAAAAACTGCGTCAAATGGTTAGTTGGATCAAAATCGGTAAATTTGTTTGGGATTTATCAATGACGAAAGTTTTGAAAAAATGTTTTTTGACTTTGTCTCACAATTTTTCAATCTATTGATTATTAAGCTATAGCAATATTTCAGATCACAAAAAATGAGTTGAATGCCATTAGAGAGATCATAATCGATTATCGTTTCCAAAATATACAGCATTTCAAAAATCAATACGTATGCCATAAACAAAATCGATGTTTGAACTGAAAATATCTATGCTTCAAGGTCTTACCCTTTTGAGCTTAAAATACCTCAATTTATCGGGAAGTTTCAGGGATAGCCTGCAGGGTCAACCGCTTACACATTTTTTTTTTCAAAAATCAACCGCATTTCACCATTACCATATTTGATGTCTATAGCCGATGATTTCTCTTTCCATCAGGAGAGCTATCTGCTTGTTTGCTATATTATTATCTTCGCCGTGTTGGTCCCGGCCTCCTTTGTAGAATAGGCCAACTGCCGTTCTGCTAGGCAAGTCGTAAAAGGCGATCGATTGGCTATCGAGTCACTACCATCGTGGCTAGTGGCTACTAGGTGGTAGAGTTCTGCATTGTCTCGCCCGGGTCTGGTACCACCGCCTTACCAATTGCTGCCGCAATAGCGTCAGTGCTTGTCGCTGTCGTGTTCCGGTTTGGAGGATAAGTTAGCCGGTAAACTTATGCATGTGGCATTAGACCTCGCCACAATATAGCAACGCACCATTAACATCTTTGGTGTCTATAGGCGATGGTTGACTCTTTCCATCAGGAGACCCATCTGCTTGTTTGCTATCTTATGATATAAAAAAAAAAAATTAGCTATGTTACTGAACGAGTTGTTCTTGTTACACGATCATATATTAATATTAATTTTCACATATTCTTGCAGAATGCGGTATAGAAGAATGTTCAGAAGGGTGCAAAGAAGCCAGTAGTTGTGATTGTAATCCCAGAGAAACAGACTCTTGTAAGTATCTATTAGCTATAGTAGGGGAGCACAAGATGCTAAATAGATCGTCGTAGGGACCTATTGGATTTTGTAGATTAAATTATAGGAAAAATAAAACGTTATATTAGGGTGTTTTACATTTCAAAGGTGGAGAAAATATCTACGGATAAAAAAAGTTAAAAATCTGTGACACGAAACACTAAATCGTCTCATATTAAGGTATGGTGGGTTTATTGCCACCTAAAATTTAGAAAATCTGACGATTCAAGTGTTTTGTAAGGGAGTGGAAGGGTCATAAAATTGCAAAGAAAATGTTGTTTTGACATTCTCGAGCGCGTCTTAATTTTGTTTTATTGTATAGGAAATGATGTAAGAATAAAAAAATATATAATCTGACAATTTCCACAATCCGAAGTTATTGGAATTTTGTTTGTCTATGCCCTAATAACCCGCCTCCTATATAAAAGGCTTATATTTGGTGGAGAGCCTCAACAGTATGCGAGGCAACCCCCCCCCCCATGTTAACCTGACGCGCTTGAATAAAACCAAAATCCCTTCTTGGGCTCCACTACTATTAATAGTCTTATTAATAAACAAAAATTTAAAAAGCAACCAGTTTTATCATAAATGTTTGTTAAACAAGATTTACGTATAATGAAATACAATTAATTATGAAAACTGATATCCTAACAAACTTTTTTATATATAACAAAATATTTTCTTCTTCTAATAAGGATATAGTTCTCCTAGCAAAAAGAGATAATGATCGCTTATAAATATCAAAGATGTTATTGGTTTGTTACCATCCGTATGTCGGGTTGAAATGCTACATACATCCGTGAACCGTCTACCTCAATCTCCATAATACAACGCGACAGTGACAAGCAATGAAGGTACTGCATTAAGAAACTTCGATGAGACTTTGCAAAACAAATACCACCTTACAAAACTATAATATATATATAATATATAATGATAGTCATACTCATTTGTGTATATGAGTACCATTAATACAAGATCTGTAAAAGCTTGGTGTAAAATAGCACAACAATAGATAACACATTTTTAATCACTGCCTTCATTTCGGTCAACAATATTATTGATTTGAAAAAAAGGATATTTGTAAACAGATGAGTCGCACTCACACAATTCAAAATTTTTTAATTGTGTAAAACATTACTACTATGGTAAAAAATTCCCGATGATGCTATAATTAGCGAAACCGGTTGGATGTATCTAGTAATATAAAACGTGACCTTAAAGTATAAGTGAGTTAAATTGTAATATTTAAAGGACAATAATGAAAAATGTGATAGGAATAAGTAAAATGATGGCACCAAAACCGGGCGAGTCGTTATGGAATTCTACCATCTAGTAGTCACGATAGTAAGGATTAAACCCCGTTATCTATGTAGCATATTGGTTGCAACCGATTTTAGGGATGGGGTAATTATAATTAAATAAATCTCTGTTTTTTATTTTTATTTACATAACAAAATAAATAATTACAATAATATATTTTTGACATTGACATTTGTTTAGTATGTGAAACTCATTGATATAAAAAACCCAAGATGCACAGTCCCGAACAAAACTGACACTCAAAAGTATCGTTAATTTCACTTCAGTAGTAATACATATGGCAAAAATATATGTCTTTGCATATCCAACCTTAAGCGCAAGGTTTATAGTTGTTTTTACAAAGAAATATACAAAAAGAAATAAAATTCACAGTGTTGCGACCAACGCGATTCTATTTGAAGTGAGAAAATTTAAAATTGTGCGCTCATTTGTGCGTATTATTTTGAATAATAACTGTACCCACCGCTTTACATGTTCATCGGAGAAACGAGGGCGTTAAGATTTATTTACGTGTGTATATTCTATATTACTTTTATAAGTTTTGTGTAATTCTCCTGTATTTCTGTCCTTAATCACAGTAACAGCTTGTGTAATGCGTAAACATCAAAAAATATTGTTCAGATATTTATAACCCACAACAAAAGTCGTATAAATTCAGTTCGGTCATAACAAAGTATCAATGCATCCACTATTTCTAAAGCTTCCAATTGATGGACTTAATAAATCTGTATCCGTCACTGCCATTATCTATTCGGTAAAATCAGATAAAGCAGATTTATAGAGCCAACAGGGATGCGAAACGTTTTCGGATACGACAGTTGGTTTATCTTACAAGGGTTCAAAACATCTAAGTGTGCTTACATTGTTCAATTTTATATCTCGGGGAATTTTCAAAGTTTCATAAGAGCGATTATGCACTGCATCCGATCCGAATTTGCAAAAATATGAATCTAGAAATGTCGGACAGAAATCGGACATCGATTTTCGTACTAATTTCCCCGTGTTTATGCGTTTGCTGTATGAAGAATAGAATAGACCGGTGGCCATTCTACCAGACAAGTTCTAAAGGGGAATGGGAAAGCTCTAAGTGATTATTAAGTGGTAGAGTGCCGCAACCTATAGCCTGACTTTGATTCTGCCTGCCACTGCCTAACCTATTCATACTACAATAGCGTCAATGCTTGTCAATGTCGAGTTCCCCTTTAGAGGGTAAGGCAGCCAGTAATTTTATTCATGTGACTCTACTATGAGCTTTCCACGTCAGAAGCAAAGGCAGTACATACAAATTATGCACTCATCGCACGTTTCACTTCGCAACCGAAGCATGTTCAAGAGGGACGAATAGTAATTCACTCTATGAAGGGTCAAACCCTTCATCAAAGGAAGGGCAAAGCCTTTGCTTCTGACGTGGAAGCAAGTGTGGTGGAAGTGGGTGAACTATTGTGCCGCTGTGGTCTTCTCTAATTTCAGATCTTGGATAAGTTTGCACCATTCCTTACGCTACCTTCCATTTCTGTTGCATCACAGCAGTTCCATATAAAATTTCGCGGAAAATTTGCAAAATAAATACCATAGTTGCTTTTTTAAAAAATTAAATTATAATAAAAACGCACACACGCACAGACACACATATACACACACATACACACACATACACACACACACATACACACACACAACACTAGCTCTAAGTAAATGAAAAAAAGAACTATGTAGAAGTGTTTTTGTATCCATTCATCATCCATCCATTGTGCGCCTCACAGTGCCGCTAAAAACTACTTTCGAAGTCATTTTCACTTATTCGTATTGAATGCAGTGTATAACCGCTCTTACTATCGGAGGTCGTTAAGAAGGTAAATGGTAACTCAGCAAATGTAATTTTTCATGGGTATCGGAGAAGCAAATATGTGGGAATCGATACCAAATACACCTAGATTTGTAACTTTGTTAATCATTACATAGTATAAAACAAAGTCGCTTTCTCTGTCTGTCCCTATGTCCCTATGTATGCTTAAATCTTTAAAACTACGCAACGGATTTCGATGCGGTTTTTTTTAATAGATAGATTGATTCTTGAGGAAGGTTTTAATATATAAAGCTTTCCGATATTCCCACGGAAACGAAAGCTACGCGAGTGAAACCGCGGGCAGGTCGCTAGTTGAATATATAGTCAACGAGGAAAACAATTAATTTGCTAACTTTCGCGAACTTTCACATATGCCCTTGCCCTTATAATTAAAAAATTACATGAGTGCAGAATGCAGATTTATATTTAAAATTCTTATTATATGTATGTAATTGCTGATGATTTTAAATTTTATACTCGTGTATATTGTAAAAATATTTAACGTATCGCCAGACAAATCAACCAAAAAAACCAGATCTCTAAGGCAGCTAATTTACCGGAACGCCATGGCGTCCCGGCGAGTTAGGGCCCTTAAATAATAAATATCATTCATTGGACAAATTACACAAATTGATCTGACCCCAAAGTAAACAAATTATATGCTTGTAGTATGGGTGTCAGTCAACGATACTAATACATAGAAATACATACATAAATACTTTAATATATTTAATAAACACCCAAACCCAGAAATACAAACATCTGTGCTCATCACACAAATGCCTGTCCCTGCCGGGAATCAAACCCAACCCCATTGATTGCGTAGTCAGGGTCGCAAACCACTCGACCAACGGGGCCTTAAGACTTAAGGTATCATTATTATGTTACTAATTTTTCGTCTAATTTTCAGCGTCGGCGCGTTTCGAAACAAGACTGCAAATAATAGATCACAGTGGTGTTAACATATCTCAAGAAATAACCAAACAGGTAAAGAATGGCTTAGTACAATGTAGATTGATCGCCTAAAAATTGTTTAGTGTTTTTACCGACTGCGCCACACAAATATTACCTTCCTGGTAATGTTTTACGCCTAAAAACATCAAGACGTTTGAGTAGTATCAAACGTCTTGATGTTTTTAGGGTCCCGTAACTAAGAGAGACAAACTGAACCTTCCCCTGAATTATTGTGCCTCCGCTTTCCATCTGTCATAGAGCTTAATCTCTTTAATGGAAATAGGGAGATCGTTGATTTTTCTACAGAATATGTGTTACAGTGCCCCCTGTTACAATGAATTATAAAAAAATATTTTTAAGAAAGAAAAATTCTACACGATTTTATTTCAACCAGCGACCATTTTGCCTTAAAGCCAACCAAATCAAAAATACGGCTGGTTCAAATCAATTCGTGTCAATGTTTTTGTAAAAAAGTTTTTATGTATTCCCTAGCACATAATAAAAATGTTATTTTTTTATATTATTAGATAGCAAACAAGCAGATGGGTCTCCTGATGGAAAGTGTCAACCATCGCCTATAGACACCAAAGATGTTAATGGTGCGTCTTGTGGCGATGTCTAATGTCACACGCATAAGTTGACCGGCTACCTTGCCCTCCAAACCGAACACGATAGTAACTAGCACTGACGCTATTGCGGCAGGAAAAGGTAAGGCGTTGGTACCAGACCCGGTCGAGCCGATGCAGGACTCTACCACCTAGTAGTCACGATGGTAGTGACGCGCAAAGCCACTCGGTCGCCATTTACGACCTGCCTGGCAGAACGACAGTTGGCCTATTCTTCAAAGGAGCCCGGGGCCAACACGGGGATATGTTAGATCTTAAAGTAGGTCCTCATACAAGTAACTTATGTAGATAATATCGCTAGGATAAAGTAGTACGGAACCTTTGCTGTATGATTCCAACTCGCAGTTAACCGATTTGCACAAATAGTGTTATGTCAGTGTGAACAACTCTCGATGGCGATAAGTACATATATATATACTCCAACAAATAATGAGTTTCATTACTTTGACATTATCGGATTTGAGAAAACTATCACGGCTAAGAAGGCTTTACAAGTTTACGATTAATAATCGACCAACTCATGAAATGTACTTGCAGAATTTTTTATATTATGTGGTGAAGCTGTGGTGCGGACTTATCGCGTTTTAACACATTAAATGTTCATAGTATGAAACAATAAAAAAGCCGTGTTCTTAATCCGCATTACTGTAATGACTTCTTTTACGCGGACTTCATTTACTCCACACAGCTGCTCCCCCGTAGATGATAGCGTGATAATATGTAGCCTATATGTTGACCCGACTTGTTAGTAATATTCATGCAAAATTTGAAGTAAATCCATGCAGTACATTTTGAGTTTACCCCGGACATACATTGACTTTCCTACGATTTTATTATACGTATATAGATAGTTGCCCAATTGCGGAAACTTACAAATTTTTTACTAACTGTGTGTAGACATAGTTTGAGAATGGAACAGAACCAAGTTAAGAAAGTATTTTTTACAAATCAGATTGCAGTGTTATTGTGATATATCATAAGCTGAAAGTTGAAAATTTTTAAATAGTAAATTCATTGCAAATTTTAGTAGATTCTGTCAACAGTTCACTTGTTTCTCATATATTAAATCAAAGTAAATTGAGAATAAGTAAAACACAAGTCTGGTTCAAATCTATATATAAAAATCAGTCCCTATTTTCCTCGGTCACAACATCACGCCTGAATGGCTGGACCAATTACGGTTTTTTTTTGATGTGTTTGTAATTGTAAGAAGAAGGTTCTTATAAAAGAAAATATTAAGAAAATTGCGCGGATAATTAGAAAATTTAAAAATACTTAATCATCACATAAAGTTTAATGCCATGTTGGCTGCCTGGAAGGACAATCCCGTAGTTTTATATAAATTACGTGTCACGTTGTTTGTCCGCTATGGATTCCTAATATGTAAGGCATCTTCTATCTATATATATATATATATATATATATATATATATATATATGTATGTATATATTTGCCTTGGTCACGACATCACGCCTGAATGGCTGTTATTAAGAAAATTGCGCGGAAAATTAGAAAATTTAAGACTACTTAACCACCATATAAAGTTTAATGCCATTTTAGCTGCCTGGAAGGACAATCCCGTAGTCTTATATAAATTACGTGTCACGTTGTTTTTCCGCTATGGATTCCTAATATGTAAGGCATCTTCTATCTCTATATATATATAAAAATCAATCCCTATTTTTTTTATGTCATAAGATAGCAAACAAGCAGATGGGTCTCCTGATGGAAAGAGTCAACCATCGACTATAGACACCAAAGATGTTAATGGTGCGTTGCTATCTTGTGGCGAGGTCTAATGCCACATGCATAAGTTTACCGGCTACCTTACCCTCCAAACCGGAACACGACAGTGACTAGCACTGACGCTATTGCGGCAGGATAGGTAAGGCGGTGGTACCAGACCCGGGCGAGACAATGCAGAACTCTACCACCTATTTTCCTTGGTCACGACATCACGCCTGAATGGCTGGACCAATTTCGGTATTTTTTATTTTTCGTTGTGTTTATAACTGTAAGGAGAAGGTTCTTATAAAAGAAAATATTAAAAGAATTGCGCGGAAAATTAGAAAATTTAAGAATACTTAACCACCATATAAAGTTTAATTACGTGTCATGTTGTTTGTCCGCTATGGATTCCTAATATGTAAGACATCTTCTATCGATATATATAAAAATCAATCCCTATTTTCCTTGGTCACGACATCACGCCTGAATGGCAGGACCAATTTCGGTTTTTTTTTTGTTGCGTTTGTAATAGTAAGGAGAAGGTTCTTATGAAAGAAAATATTAAGAAAAGTGCGCGGAAAATTAGAAAATTTAAGAATACGTAACCACCATATAAAGTTTAATGCCATTTTGCCAGTTGCGTGGAAGGACAATCCCGTAGTCTCATATAAATTACGTGTCACGTTGTTTGTCCGCTATGGATTCCTAATATGTAAGGCAAAACAATGTTTGCCGGGTCAGCTAGTTATGCAATATATATGGAAAAGTAAGAAAATACACCTTACGCAGCTTTGTATGCAATAGACCGTGTTCCCACGAACAAATTTTTTTTATTAATAAGAAGCTGAATTTTTGTGAACAACTTCGTTTTAACGAGACAACCAACTTTTCTATTTTCGAAAAATCTCGAATCGAGTAACTAATGAAGATACATATATATCGGCATTTTTTGTTTACAAGAAAAAATAAAAAAATAGTATCCAATATTTTTTAGTTATGAAAAACTAGACTAAAGAAAATCGTAACAAAACTTTTAGTTAACATTACTGTTTTTTTCTTCCGTAAACTAGTTCGTAAAGTTAAATAACTTTATCAAATTTTGTCAACAAAGCGACTTCATGCATTTCTTGTTCTATCATATTTTTTATTTGAATTATCTATATTTAAATTCAAATAAAGAATATGATCTAGAACAAGTTTGGAATTTAGTGTTTAAATTCCTTTGTCAACATTTCTATTTCTGTCATGTGTTTGGGACACATTTTTTCGCGATTTTACTATGAGACCCGATGTCCATAGTAATAATATGTCAATGATTATAGCACTCATCGCATTCGCTGCACTGTTTCCTTTACTCTTTTGTGAAAACGTGATTTGCTATCTTGCTCACCCATGACAAAATGCTAACGAGATGAAGCAATACGATTTGTATACTTTTTTCCGCTCCAAGCATGAGATACCGTTATACAATATATATGCTCCTTCTCGATCCCTCGCTCTAATCTTTTAAGGTTTATGTAGGTTCTAGTTATTTGTAAAGCGTCATAGAGCAAGATCGTTTATTGATACTTTAACAATGATATTAAACTTCCGGTTTAATTCTAGCGTACTTGTATTATTATTATTTTTTATGCAAAAAAATTACCATGTACGTTAAGAATAAAACGGCAAAGTGCACGTGGGGCCACGCGCAACGTGTGGTTCCGTAGGTACCCATCAGAATAAAGTGAACTAAGAAGAGAGCTTTTTATTGTTTTATATTATGAACATTAACATATTTACCGCCAATGATGGATTTATCCACACCACAGGTTCACCGCCTATAATTGTAGTTAATCCTTGGTTATAGGTACAGCTGTTTATGAGTGGCGGAGATCACTTAGCCCGTTTGCTCCATATTCTACAGAAGAGTACTTTTTTACTAAATATATCTTTTTATTTCAGATTACCAGATATTTAAAAGCGTCAAATATAACCCTTCACGATGAAATCGAGATATTAAATGTAAGGTAAGAGAAACTGCTAACAGTCTGAATTGACCAGTTCTTTGATATTTGAATTAGATATATTAATTTTTAATTAGTCTATTTCCTCAGAAGAATTAGTATATATTTAAAAAAGATCTAATAGGGACAGCTCTAGCTCACATCGCGTACGTACAGTGTCCATATAGGCATCTTAGCTTTCGTGGTCAAGCGCTTCCCTATCAAAATTAAAAAAAAAACAAATAGGCGTTCATATGTTTTGATTTCCCTATTGACAGAAATTTTAATCCTATGTTTAATTATTGAAATAAATAAAGTAAATAAAAAAATAACACGATTAATAAAAATGAAAGCATTCCCTAAAAATGCTAAAACGGGTCGTGCGATTTTCCAAATTTGACCAACGAATGCATCATATATACTTGTGTAGCTATGTTAATACTGTGACATCCACAACATTTTAATTATTTTTTTAAGTCATTTTGTTTCCGCACTTAGCCACTTGGGCCTTTGTACGTAGCTGGCTAAACCTATTCCAGCCATCCTAACTCCTTCCAGAAACTTATAAGACGGCTGATGTTTTCACAAGCTTCTTTTGGAGTTTTTGGGTTTTTCAGGATGCGTGCCCATTGTTCGGCCACGCTCCCGCACTCAAGGAGAACGTGAGCGGTTGTTTCGTGTTCCTCCATGCAGCCGCGGCATAAAGGGCTGTCTGTTCCACCTATGTTGAATAGATGTCGGTTTAGGTGGCAGTGCCCTGTTATAGTGCCCACAACTTTTCTCAGGTCACTTCTGTTGAGAACATTTTAATTAAAACTAGTTCTGAATTGTTTAGGTGTCATAAAGTTACTAAATATTATAATATATTTATATTTACGTAAATAATTTAAAAAACATATAAAAGTAAAAACGTGTCAAACAGTCAAAAAGTGATATTGTTTTTACACAATAATATTGAAATGTAATAATATTAAATAATTATAAACATTTTATCCTGCATTCTATTTATTGACTATCCAAACTCATATTTATATCGTTTTATTGCAAGAACTCATTAATTACAAAAATATTAATATAAAATTGTCTTCCAACAACACTTATCCCTTCTACGGGTCCTTTTTATTACATCAAATAGGTAAACCACAGCATGCAAGCTATCGTTTTCAGTCACGATATTCCGATACATGGTTTTGAACTTTTGCAAATTTTAATTTCGTTTCTGGTACATAATGTTCCGTCAATTCCATTTTGCAAATTATATTATAAATAATCAGTAATTATTACTGATAGTGAGATATTGTCTGAAAAATCAAAAGTTTATACACCCCACTAAAGCTACTACTGGTAGTTTTTTTTTCAGAGGGAACAAGCAAATTTATCCCTATTATTATCCCTATATCTTATAGATATATATATATCCCTTTCATTTGTCTTGCCATCTTAAGAAAATTTAATTTTTCTATGAAGTACATTATGAATATTCGATTAAATCGATTTCTTTTTCTGTGATATTGTGTGACCCCACTAAATCATTGTCTTGCGTCATTGTCATTAAAGTATTATTACGACATAAAAAAGCACAGATAAATAAAGTAAAAGTAAAATCCGTGCGAGACCTTGCAGGAGATTATAGACGTGACGTTAGCGAGATGATTGGCCGTTCTATGAAATAGCTGATGTTTTTTTTGAACTTGGTTCAATTACTCTTACTTATATACATATCATAAAATGTTTGAATGAGAAAGACAAAATTAACGCTAATTACAGTAAACTCAGGCCTTTGATTACGCAAGTATAAGTATGTAATCAAAGGCACAGGCATATAAATAAGATATTTTATCACACGAAACAAGAATATTGTAGTGAATGAACAAATACAAATTGACGGTCCTTACGTATAAAAGGACGTGTCAAAAATGTAAACAATTTTTCATTACATATATGGCTTTAAATTTTTCAAACGCTCATATCTATATAAGATTTTCCTTTTCATTTTATGTATTCCGCTACTTATACAAATCGAATAAGAGAACAAGTGTAATAATTACAAACAATAGGTGTCGTATATGGGTGATTCCGTTCTAACTGTGATATTCAATGTCCTGTATTGTTTGTTCTCACAGGTCGGTAATTAATAATTAATTTATGAAATTTTTGTACTTATTGGAAAATAATAAACATATTTCAACATTATTTTCATATAATATAACTTGCCACTTACAGAAAACTTACAATATATCACTTAAATGTCAATACCGTGTCATGTCCATTTCTAGAATTTATTTATAAATTGTTAGTTTTTTTGTCGTAATAAATGATTTAAACTAATTACCTCATAAATTCTAATGTTTACGACAAAAAAACTAACAATTTATAAATAAATTCTAAAAATAGACATGACACGGTACTGACATTATATCACAGTTAGAACGGAATCACCCATATGCGGATATCTATACTTATCGTTCTCTACGGTTTTAAATTGAGCGTTTTAACATTTAAAACGCAGTATAAAGAGACATGTCTTTATTAATGTATTTTTAATATTTTTGGATGGTGAACTTAAGTTGTTTAAGGTTTTTTTATATCATAAGATAGCAAACAAGCAGATGGATCTCCTGATGGAAAGAGACAACCATCGCCTGTAGACATCAAAGATGTTAATGGTGCGTTGCTATCTTGTGGCGAAGTCTAATGCCACATGCATAAGTTTACCGGCTACCTTACCCTCCAAACCAGAACACGACAGTGACGAGCACTAACGCTTTTGCGGCAGGAATGGGTAAGGCGATGGTACCAGACCCGGGCGAGACAATGCAGAACTCTACCACCTAGTAGTCACGATGGTAGTGACTTGCATAACTAGTCGGTCGACTTTTACGACCTGCCTGGCAGAACAGCAGTTGGTCTATTCTTCAAAGGAGCCCGAGACCAACACGGGGAAAAAGGTATGGTATTTAAAATGAAATACGTTGTTGCTTTTCATGAAACATTAATATTTTATGAATTTATCAAATTATGTTTTCAGCTTTTTTATTTTTAGCGTATAAAGAGGTATCTCTGACTTGTCCGATATGAATATCAATCTAAAAACAGTCATCTATCAATTTTTCCGGAAAAATATAAAAAAATTAAATACTTAAATACTATTATGGACTCCCTTAATATAATAACTCATTATAGAAAAAAATATTTATAATTATACGTAGAATTATTTCAAGAGAGATTTGAACATTAATATTACGCTCTCCTGTAAACCTCTGTTTATGACATATCCCTTTATACGTAGGGACCGACGAAATTGTAAACATTTTGTGGTATTGTTTTTTAAAAGCAACATTTATTCAAACAATAGCCGAGACTCACCGCCTACTTTTGGATTGACTACAAATCTGTATACATAATTAGGATAATAAGAAACATTTTGTTGCTAGAATTTCTATATTAAGATAACGTGAATTTTTATTAAATTGAGTATAATCTGACTTATAAACATCTAAGATGTTAAGGGTGCTTTGCTATCCGTGTGGCAGGGTGGCAATGCCACATACATAAGTCTACCGGCTACCTTACCCTCTAAACCGAAACACGACAATGGCAATAATTGACGGTATTGCAGCAGAAATAGGTAAGGCGGTGGTACCAAATATCTGGACAAGACTTTGAAGAACTCTCTTACCTAATAATCACAACGGTAGTGACACGTATAGCCAATCGGTCGCCTTTTATGACCTGCCTGGCAAAACGTTAGTTGCTCTTTTCTTCAAAGGAACCCGGAATAACACGGGGGAAACACAACATAATAAATAGTTCTGCTATTTTAGCGCTCCAGACGAAAATGGTGCCCGCTCAGTATGGCTGCGAGTGTGGGGAGCGAGACGAGAGGCGGGTGTTCTCCGGGCGGCGCTTGCTCGTCTGGCGGCCACCCGTGCACGCACTGACCGGCTACGACTACTGCCAGTCACACTGCACTTCGACATGCAGCCCGCACTCAATCTACAGGTGAGATATACAGGCGTACGGGAAGCAGCTCCTCCATCTAGCAGGTACTGGTGAACGCATAGATTGGCGGCTATTATTGCCAATCACACTACACTTCGACATGCAGCCAGCGCTCGCTTTACAGATAAGATATATACGAGTATAGGAGACAGCTTGCCATCTAGCAATTACTGGTGTACGCATAAATGGTAAAATAAATAAATGGTAAAAAAATAAGTCAGTTACTACTGTTGCCAGTTAAACTACTATTTGACATGCAGCCAGCGCTCAATATAAATGCGTATGGGAGACAGCTTTCCATCTAACAGGTACTGGCGTACACATAGATCAGCTAAAACTATTGCCAGACACACTACACTTCAGCATGCAGCCTGGTCTCACTCTACGGGTGAGATATAAACGTGGACTAGAGTCAGCTCAACGTCTAGCAGGTAACTGGCGTACGCATCAATCAGCTACTACTATTGCAGCTAGTCTTATTACAGTTCAACGTAAGCCCGCTCTATCTCAAACACCATAGGGTTGTTTCCCCTAAAAATGAATAGGATATATATTATTGTAGTTTCTAATGAATAGATATGGAGATAACAAAAAACTAAAATATCTATTATAAAAGAAAAGGATGAATTTTTATTAGAGGTAAAAAGTCGGCAAAAATCCACATAATAATAAACGGAAATACGTCACACCGTGGTATAAATGGTGGTAGCTAATTCTTTTTCTAAGACACTAAAAAACAAATTTATTTTGTACAGTTATAGAAATATTTTATCCAACTATCAAAATTACCCATATCTCTTTAACTATATGATCGATTTTGTTCAAGCCAATTTTTGTTTCAAAATTTTGTTAAATAATATTCCCAATTTTTAAACAATTTATCAAAGCATGACTCAAAAGTAAAAGCCCCCTTTTTATACTTTAAAAGTGTTAAAAATATTGGCATAGTAAAAAAAATTTTGAGAACCCTCCATATAATTTGCATAGACCTATCCAATTATAGCCGTCTGGGCTATCATTGGATAGACTATGCTTACTTGAATTTTTTTCATCCCTCAGTATACATACACATAAAGTGCTACCCTTAATACTTTCTTTTTCAAAATCGTACTGCATCGTTTTATAGCGATTAAGTGTTTTGTAGCGTGTAGCGGTTACCTACACACTTACCTTCGAAATTTCAACCATACAATTCCCATAGTGAAATGACTGTGACATACTGACGGATGAGCGGAAAGACGGGCATACATGTCAAAATTATAAAGAATCCGTTTTTTTGCTATTTGTTGTTGCTACGAAAACCTGAAAATGAACGAGAGCGAATGAGCTTGATGAATGACTTATGCATACGATCTAACTTGTTTATTAATACAACAGGCGTCCAGCTTCTTTGCCTCCTTTGCTAGGTAAGAAAATATTAAATCACGTTCATATTTAAAATCCCCTATTGGTCCGAGCCACTTTGAAGTATAGGTCATCTGCCATTCTGCCCGGTATTATCTAAAAGGCGAACAATTGGCTATACAAGTCACTATAATCGTGACCGTTAGGTGTCAGAGTTCCTTAACATCTCGCCCGAGTAAGGTACCAACGCCTTACCTATTACTGCCGCATAAGTGTCTACGCTTGTCACTGTCGTGTTCTAGTTTGGATGGTAACGTAGCAGATAAACTTATCCACGTGACATTAACATTCCGCACGGATTTTCATTTTTGATGCCTGTAGACGATGGTTTTCTCTTTACACCATGAGAGTAATCTGCTTGTTTGTCGTCTTCACCACATAGTATGAAACAAAGTCGCTTTCCACTGTCTGTCCCTAATCCCTATGGATGCTTAGATCTTTAAAACCACTCAACGGATTTTGATGCGGTTTTAATAGATAGAGTGATTCAAGGGGAAGGTTTATATGTATAACAACATCCACTATATAGTAGAGAATCTGCTTTACCCCGTGTTGGTTCTGGGCTCCTTTGAAGAATACGAGACCAACTGCTGTTCTGCCAGGCAGGTTGTAAAAGGCGACCGATTGGCTATGCGAGTCACTACCATCGTGACTACTATGTGGTAGAGTTACCTATTCCTGCCGCAATAGCGTCAGTACTTGTCACTGTCGTGTTCCGGTTTGAAGGGTAAGGTAGCCGGTAAACTTATTCATGTGGCATTAGACCTCGCCACAAGATAGCAACGCACCATTAACATCTTTGGTGTCTATAGGCGATGGTTGAATTTTTCCACCAAGAAACCCATCTGCTAGTTTGCTATAAAAAAAAGAAGAATACTGTTATAAATATATTTAGCAAAACGTTTGCCGGGTCTGCTACTATGATATAAAAAACACAAAATTTTTATAATAATAATAATAATAATTTCTTTATTTGCAATAATAAACATTAGAATACATTTATATACTATTCTACACACGCTATTCTAAAAGCCCAATAAGCAAAACAGTTTAGACGTTAATCCTACATTTATTGCAGCGTGCGTGTCGCAGTCACCTGCTCTCACAATACACTTTAATATAACAAGCTTTGTTCGCGTTTTTATCATCTTTAATGTTTGTATGAATAACAAACAAAAGAGGTTATTAACTAAATGGTTAGTTATTCTACAGAGAAACTGCGATCTAAAATTAATAATTTTAATATTTATTCTTAGCGTCAAGCACATTATATCAATTATAATAACAGAATTACGATTACCACCAACTGTAATCGACGATTATCGATATTTCAAGATTGTTTTTAATTGCAGATTAATATTGCAATTATCTAGTGACTTCTTGTAGCTTAAGTCTTGTAGCTTAAGTCTCTTTTCAAAGGAGATAAATTATTGTATTCTTTTTCAACCGACTTCCCAAAAGATGTTATCCCTTCAACTGTATATTTTTATGTTCGTTACCTCTGAACTTGGTCATTTATGAACCGATTTTTAAAATTATTTCTTGTTTGGAAGGGTATACTCCTCGTGTGGTCCCATTTTAATTTGGTGAAGATCTGATGCAGGATACTCGAGATACTTGAAATAGGAAGTCTGTTGCTGCAGTTTTACAGCGTTAAAATTTATTTATATCATAGGAAAGCAAACAAGCCGATAAATCTTCTACTAATAATAGATAACATCGCCTATAGACACCAAAGATTTTAATGGTGCGTTACCATGAGTGCTGCGAAATATTCGTACATTACTTGGAACATGATATAATATAAGGATGTTAATATTTATTTGTAGTATACAATGTTCCGCCATTTCTCAATAGCATGCAAGACGGTTTTTAGTTAGGTATAACTATAATAATTTCTACTTTACAATTAATAACCTTTGAGAAAAAAAAACTTAACACTAATTTTAATTAGTTAATAAAACAAATTATTACTAATAAGTACCATTAACTAATAATTACTATTATTATTATTCTCTAAAATTTATTTATATATTTCATAGTCATTTATTTTCTAACAAATAGTATTATACATAAATTATTAAATTATTATGATAAATATCACATTATACATTGCACAACTTAAAAAAATTATATCTCTCTCTCTCTTTAATATTGTATTAAAATTAATGTTTGAAACAAATATGTTTATAAGTAAAATATTCTTCCAATGTATAAAAACAATTTATAACAATAGTAGTAATGCCACATAAATTATTTATGTCATTAGAAAGCAAACAATCTTCCACTAGTAATAGATAACCATCGCCTATAGACGCCAACGATTTTAATAGTGCGTTACTATCCGTGCTGCGAGGTAGTAATGTAACATGCGTAAGTTTACATAATAAGGTCGCACATCGACGCAATTATACGTCAGAAATATTGGTATACCGGGCGAAATGTTGTGGAACTCTACTCCTTGGTCCCTTCAACTGTATATTTTTATGTTATCTATCTATACATGTAATAAAATCGAAAAAAGTTTTTCGTATTATAAGGAATTTCGTATTATTGTATTATAAGGAAAAAGTAGGAGATAAATTTCTTTAATTTAATAGATGCTAATTTAATTAATGAAATTGAAGGTTATCTTAACTCATGGCAATATAAGCTTGTTATAAAATATACTAGGTATATGTACCTCATATACTCACAACACCACATATACCACATATAACAAAACTATGTCAAACGTTATATCTGTTCGAAAAAATCTAAGTTACTTATTACGTTAGTTTTACTTCAAAAACAAAAACAACTTGACAGGTGTCAAGGGACACCCGGATGGAACGAAGTTCCTTTCGATTAATTTACAAAAAACAGTGTATACATACACTCAACAAAAATAATCGTCGCGATACCACACTGTTCAATGCGAAATAGAAATGAAAATATCTGCTTTCTATAAGAGAGAGAGAGAGAGAGAAACATACGCACGCCGCACAGCTTACAATAGCTTACTAGAGCAAAAAGTGTCATGACAACTTTTCGTAAGAATTTTTTCCGTCTAGCCCCCTTTTACAACGCGCGATAAGGAACTACTCGTTCCAATATCTGAGTGCTAAGTGTGAGTTTTTCTTTTCCCATTCGATCGTGAGCGCGTTTGGAGTTTACTAGGATTTTGTATGTGATTTGTACAGCGCCACCTAGTGGTAAACGTGAGAAACCAGTTTACCACTAGGTGGCGCTGTACAAATCACATACAAATTCCTAGTAAACTCGAAACGCGCTCACGATCGAATGCGAAAAGAAAAACTCACACTTAGCACTCTGAATCGACTTTATAATCACGATATCGCTGCTCAATTGCTAACGTTGCATTCATATTATACGTTTTTTGGCATACAATATGGCCTTTTTGACCTAGTGGTCCGGTATCGGTGTTAACCACATGAGGTCCCGGCAGCGTGACCACTTTTTAGTGAGGGAATCTACCAAAAACACTGCTAAAATATACTGAAATCTACTATATTACATTTTAAAATGTGATTATTTTTAGCGTAATATTTAAGCCGTATTGAGTGGATACAATTTGAATTAAAACACATTTGTTAATGAACACTATATATTTAATCAATCATGTATGGCTGACATCCATACCAGTTTATATAATTATATACTCTATGATTAACATTTTTGAAAATAATGGGTTTTCTTCCCACTCTGTACAATAAGTTTTATCGTATATTCTTTTCATTTTAAATTACACAAATGTATGATTTCGCGAAAACAAACAATACAAGTGAACGAAAACGATTAAATAATACTGTGTTGTCTAATGTCTATCATTTAGAAGAGTGGTGTATTGTTCGAACAAACTATTTTATGATAGCGCGTTATAGACTATAAACTATATTTTTCTACCCTTTACGTTGAGAGTACATAACGCGCTATTATTATAACGCTATGCATTATATTAACAAACTAAATTTATTCTTACTAATACATTATATTAACCACCACAACTCTACTATCATTATAGGAGCGACTTAATAATGATCAAAGTTGAAATACTTATTAAAAAAATATAAAAATATTTTTTATTAGTTAGAAAATAAAGTTCAATTTCCTTTAACCACAATAACGTTCATTGAATAATAGGGAAATCTCCTAAATTACTTACGTGTGCTGCCAACTGTAAAGTTAATAACTTTTTGGGATATGAATGCTTGGTTTTGAGCCTAATTTTCTTTGATAGCGAATTAAAACTAAAACCTACTGATTTTTTCTCATTTCTTCTAAATTCTACTGAGATATTTTATTCTACTAGATTACCGCCTCGTTTGCTTCAATTCTACTAAAAAAGTAGAAATCTACTAAAAGTGGTCACACTTGGTCCCGGGCTCGATTCGGGGTCAGGCCAATCAAAAATGTGTTTTTTTTCAGTTTTCTAATAAAAACGACATTGCCCGGGATTGGATAAGTGCCCGGTTGGCGATAGGTCACTCATATATTTATATCTCATACATTAATCGAGTTTTTAGTCCTTAGTTACCTAGTATATAAAATAAACTT
Source organism: Apodemia mormo (assembly GCA_036924255.1). Taxonomy (NCBI): domain Eukaryota; kingdom Metazoa; phylum Arthropoda; class Insecta; order Lepidoptera; family Riodinidae; genus Apodemia; species Apodemia mormo. Next base: position 9,713,013 of record JAUPFN010000018.1, on the reverse strand, counting down.
CCAAACAAATTAAAATTTAAACATACAAATATCGTAACGTTCGCATACAATTTAAACGCTATTCGTTATATGTAACTTTAAAAGCCCCTCCAGTAAAAGAGACAAGAAATTGATTCTACATTAAATATTGTAAGTTGTAACGCGCAAGTCGCACTCACCTGCTCTCATAGGAACAACTCTTTAATCTTATCTCCATACAATTATATTGTTCCCTCGCCGGAAATCGGCGTTTTGGCCAACTGGCCACTTTGACCTCCTATAAGAATAAATTCGAATTTGGATTAGGAATTCCAAATTTAAATTCATTTCTAAATTAGACTTACGCATGAAGTAGGTACTAGGTATTAGGTAGGTGGTATACAGTGATGTCATTTCTACCAACTTTTTGGTAGATCTACCAATTTTCACTTCAGTCTACCTATCTACCACCATAGACCTAAAAACTACCTATTTTTTAATTAATTTGACATGTCACCACCTTGGATTATGTTTATATCAACGAGCGACATTGCGATGTGTTGCGTGAGCCATGCGACGATGTGTCAAGCATACATAGAGTCCGGGCCATAAACCACAAAAAAACGGCAGCAACAGTTCGCCGTTCGCGCCATTTCGTGCTCATAGACATTATTATACTGTTCTGTGGCCCATTCCCGGTTGGTTTGTTGCGGAATCAATGGCTAATTTTTGCTCCTGTTTTGTGTTGTTTTGTTCTTAAAGCTAATTAACAATGTATTAACGGTGTTGATTGCTGTTTGTTCTATGTTGCAAGCATTTATTTATATAATGGATAATGGATTCTGACAGCAGCGAAAGCGATGTACAAAGTTCTAGGTTAGGAACTCCGCACAAAAAGCTAGAAAAAGGCAATATGACCAAAATATTTGAAATTATGGGAGAAAGACAAGGAGTATGCAGGTTGGCTTCAAGAAAGTACCAAGAGGGATTGTTGCATACTAAAAGGTTTACAGCAAACAACGGGCAGCCTAGCGCAGAACATTTAATATTTTTCAATAAAAATATGTATAATTTCCAAAAATAAACATTTTAAGAATAGTTCATGCATTTTTAATCTCAAAACATCTTCTAAATTGAGGTGGTAGATCTACCAATTTTGCATTTTACATTCTACCAACTTCTACCAACATTTGGCACATAATCTACTAATTTTCTAAAATTCGGGTTGGCAACACTGGTGGTATAGGTGGAGCTAGCACTCGTATTAATCAATTGAAACAAATATTTACGTGATATCTTTATCTACGAGGTCTCGTCATCTCTTTTTATACAGCTGTGTTAGAAAGAGAGGGTGAGACTTCAGAAGATGACAGCAGTATTTAAAGTTGTGTTTCAAGTAGGTATTAAAAGTGCTGCCTCCATATGAACGTACACAATCAAATTGTGATGTGTCCAAACAAAGAGTATACAATACTACATAAGATGTCCACATTTTGTGATTTTGTTAATTGTTTTCGCGCCATTTCATTTTTTATTCAATATCGTTTTGTTTACAATAAGGAAAATTTTAAATATTGCATTATTTACAAATACGAATTTTACCGTGGTACCAGCAGTACAGAAAGAGCTCGAAGGATGAATAATGTGTACAGGGAAAATACTGCATAAGAAAATTTTATATCTATATATATAAAAATCAATCCCTGAATGGGATGGCCTGAATCAACATCATGCCTGAATGGCTGGACCAATTTCGGTAATTTTTTTTTGTTGTGTTTGTAATTGTAAGGAGAAGGTTCTTATAAAAGAAAATATTAAGAAAATTGCGCGGAAAATTAGAAAATTTAAGAATACTTTACCACCATATAAAGTTTAATCCCGTAGACTTATATAAATTGTCACGTTGTTTGTCCACTATGGATTCCTAATATGTAAGGCAAAACAACGTTTGCCGGGTCAGCTAGTTAATAATAAATTTTAATTTTAACAATTTCGTTCTGAAAATTTTTACCTACAAAATTTGTCTGTAAGAATTGTCTCTTGCAATAAGGAAAACGGATTGCTATTTTTTTGTTACGATTCAAATCTTGAATCTAATCTTGGTTCTCATTGATTATCTCGCGACACCTGTCATCTATTTTTAAACCGACGAAAAAACTGAGGCTATCAGTTTGACATGTAAAGTTTGTAATATTGTTGTAATTGGATAATATTTAAATATGATCTAAGTAGGCGTCTAAGCACGTGTTCTAAGTTTGATAAGTGTATGTATGTTTGTACGACTGTGGGTTTCTATGTTTGAATATTTGTATTATAGTATAGTTGTATATTGTCCACGAATTTCTCGGGAATTAAAAGTTATATCGAGATTTATTTTTTTATTTAAACCAGGTGTATTCCAACTTAGTGAACAGTCTTAGTTTCATAAAAATTGTAGTTTTTGTTAACATTTGAAATATTTAATTATACTGAAATATTTTTTATTACTTTTATTTAATTTACAATCTGAAATCTAAAAGCTGAATTCAATGTTACATGGCAATAAAAACCTACTATTTTAACTGAACGACTTTCTGTAAGAATTTAATTATTAGATACGTCCAACTTTCCAAGGCGGTTGGCTGAAGCTGGCTTTAAGCCAGCTTACAGATTTATCTTGTTAACCTGGGTATCGCGACGTTATTATACTAATAGCCGGCCGCCTGGGACGGTTTCATAATCATTAGCTGAAAGCGCCACTTGATTACACCCATTCAATTAATAGTTGATTTCATCTACGAAATCTTAACACCATCTCAATCAATTATAAGCAAAAACATTTAAATTTTGCTCGGTTTATAAAATCTTACTGGTAGCTTATTAACATCGTGAGGTTTCGGGTTCTTTTTTTTTAAATTCATTAGACAGAAAACAAGCAGGTGGCTCTCCTGATGCAAGGGGAAACTATCGCCTAAAGACACCAAAGATGTTACAATGATGCGTTGTTATCAGTGTGGCGGGATGGCAATACTAAATGCATAAGTCTACTAAGGTAGCTTATTCACATCGTGAGGTTTCGGGTTCTTTTTTTTATAATTCATTAGACAGAAAACAAACAGGTGGTTCTCCTGATGCAAGGGGAAACTATCGTCTAAAGACACCAAAGATGTTATAATGATGCGTTTTTATCAGTGTGGCGGGATGGCAATACTAAATGCATAAGTCTACTAAGGTAGCTTATTCACATCGTGAGGTTTCGGGTTCTTTTTTTTATAATTCATTAGACAGAAAACAAACAGGTGGTTCTCCTGATGCAAGGGGAAACTATCGTTTAAAGACACCAAAGATGTTACAATGATGCGTTGTTATCAGTGTGGCGGGATGGCAATACTAAATGCATAAATCTACTAAGGTAGCTTATTCACACCGTGAGGTTACGGTTTTTTTTTTATAATTCACTAGCTGACCCGGCAAACGTTGTTTTGCCTTACATATTAGGAATCCATAGCGGACAAACAAAGTGACATGTAATTTATATAAGTCTACGGGATTAAACTTTATATGGTCTTTAAGTATTCTTAAATTTTCTAATTTACCGCGCAATTTTCTTAATATTTTCTTTTATAAGAACCTTCTCCTTACAATTACAAACACAACAAAAAAAAATTACCGAAATTGGTCTAGCCGCACAGGCGTGATGTCGTGACCAAGGAAAATAAGTATTGATTTATATATATATATAGGTTAGATAGAAAACAAGCAGGTGGCTCTCCTGATGCAAGGGGAAACTATCGCCTAAAGACACCAAAGATGTTATAATGATGCGATTATCAGTGTGGCGGGATGGCAATATTACATGCAAGTCTACCGGTAATCTTCCCTCTCCCTCCCTCCAAACCGGAACACGACAATGACAATGACAAGCAAGCGATTAAACTATTGCGGCAAGAATATGTGACTCTACAACTTATGTAGTTGTCAAGATGGTAGTGACACGTATAGCTACTCGTTGTCGTTAGATAGCTAATCGTTCACCTTTTATGAACTGCTTGGTCGGATGGCAGGTGGTCTATTCTTCAGAGGGCCCGAGTTAAGTCAGAGAGAGAGAGACAGATTTTTAACACCCCTGTGCCATGAATACGTAAGACCCCGTCTACATTTTGAGTAGTGCGAGTGTTTAATGCAGGTGCTTAGTATTAAGCAAAAAACGCGGGTTAGTATTAAGCAAAAAACACGGTAAGCAAAAAACAGCCGTTGATTAGTGCGAATAATTAGTGGTCTGCGTAGTAAAGTGAATAGATGCTGATTACTAATCACTCGCAATCAACGGCTGTCTACGCCTGTTTTTTGCTTGATACTAAGGACCTGTATTACAAACTCGCACTAATCAAAATGTATATGGGGCCTAAAGAAGACAATCTCGAAAGATATTAGCGAAAAGGATCTGGTGAATTGTGGTCAATCCGTCCGGTGAATCCATCATATTGATATTTATATGAACATAAATTTATACCTGATTATTTTTTAATAGAATTTTTTTTCAGGGTCTTATTCTCAACCAACGGCCTGAAGTTTGGGAGGGTTCAGAGTTTATACTAAGTTGCGTCGCATATGGTTCTCCGGACATTGCCTTCACATGGTACAAAGATGGGGTAAAAGTCAATTTCAACAGTACAACCAGGTATGATTTACTATACATTTACTTATTATAAAACATGATAATAATTTTTATTTGGTGTTTTGGGCAGTAACAGTTAATTTGGGCAGTTAATTAAGGTTAATTAAGTGCAAGTGCTGCTGCGCAAGTGAGTTATTGGAAAAATGATTATCCGCCGTGTTGTTCCCGGCCTCCTTTGAAGAATAGGTCAACCGTTCTGCCAGGCAGGTCGTAAAAGGCGACCGATTAGTTATCGAGTCACTACCATCGTGGCTACTAGATGGTAGAGTTCTGCATTGTCTCGCCCGGGTCTGGTACCACCGCCTTAACTATTCCTGCCGCAATAGCGTCAGTGCTTGTTGCTGTCGTGTTCCGGTTTGGAAGGTAAGGTAGCCGGTAAACTTATGCATGTGGCATTAGACCTCGCCACAAGATTGCAACGCACCATTAACATCTTTGGTGTCTAAATGCGATGGTTGACTCTTTCCATCAGGAGACCCATCTGCTTGTTTGCTATCTTATGATATAAAAAAAATGAACTTAAAAGTACATTCTCGATCTGTGCGTTTACATCAACTATTTCATTTACCTATTACCATTTGCCATATTACCATATTACCATTTTATTATATGTACCATTAGAAACATTATTTCACAGAATAAACCTTTCATCATACTGTGTAGTTTATTTAGTAACGAATGTACTCGTAAAGATACATTCTTTACATGTGTTAAATCCTTGAAAAAAAACATTACGTTAAATATATTGCATAATCCATACTATCCATACTAATATTATAAATGCGAAAGTAACTCTGTCTGTCTGTCTGTCTGTCTGTCTGTTACGCTTTCACGGCCAAACCACTGAACCGATTTGGATAAAATTTGGCACATATATAGTTTGAGACCCAAGAAAGGACATAGGATAGTTCTTATCGGAAATCCCACGGGAACGGGAACTATGAGAGTTTTTATTTTAGAATTTTTTCCACGCGAACGAAGTTGCGGTTACAGCTAGTCATTATATAATTTTGTGATGTAGCAATTCGAATTGTATACAAATAATAGTAAGGCCCGATTTCGCTTGACACTAATCCTATTTCTTAGAAAGTTGTGTATTGCGTTATCAAATGAATATCTCCTATGTGCAAAAAGTATATATTTGTGATACATAGTGGTTTTTATTTGACAATATTAAGACTGATGCACATCCATATTAATCCATACTAATATTATAAATGCGAAAGTAACTCTGTCTGTCTGTTACGCTTTCACGGCCAAACCACTGAACCGATTTGGATAAAATTTGGTACAAATATAGTTTGAGACCCAAGAAAGGACATAGGATAGTTCTTATCCCGGAAATCTCACGGGAACGGGAACTATGCGGGTTTTTATTTTAGAATTTTTTACACGCTAACGAAGTCGCAGGCACAGCTAGTAGCATATATTTTTTACCAATCACAGTTTAGTCACATCACATAGTAGGCTTATTATATGAAAATTTGATATGGAAACTATTCGTACTAGTAAAATTGTAGAAATCTCCAAAAAGTGCACATAGCAAATATTCATTTGACAACGACGGTATAGTATTAACCGAAAGATTGTGCCTTAGTTTATTATTGTTTAATCTATTCTTGTTTTCTGTTATTGCACCTATCTATACATCTCTAGAGATATACATCTCTACATACAAATAAATAAAATTGGAGTGTCTGTTTGTAATATTAAAATAACCGCTTTTTACTAAATGCATATGAATGTATACACAGTACATATATCAAAAATAATATTTTTTACAATTTTTATCTGTCTGTCTGTTTGTTTCGGCTAATCTCTGGAACGGCTAGACCGATTTTGACGGAACTTTCATTGGCAGATAACTGATGTGATAGGGAGTAAATTAGGCTACTTTTTTTTCGAAATTTTTCCACGCGGACGAAGTCACGGGCTCAGCTAGTTTTAAAAATAAATAAATTAAATGTATAAGAATAAAATAAACCCCCCGTGTTGGTCGAGGCTTCTTTTAATGGTTTTAATGAATAAGCTTGACGTTTTATGGTTTTAATGATTTTAATGAATAATGTCTGCCTTCCCGCCCAGCAGTTTACAGCAGACTAAACTACTAACGAGTGTCTACTAGGTGGTAACATTCTGCAATGCCTCACCCAGATTGGGTACCACTGCCTTATCTATTCCTGCTGCAATAGCGTCAATACTTGCCACTGTCGAGTTCATTTTGGAAAGTAATGCAACCGGTAAAATGGCAACCCACCATTAATATCTTTAATGTCTATAGATACATGTTATATCTTCCATCAGAAGAGCCATCTGCTTGTATGCTTTGCCATGGTATTAAAAAATAATCTTTTTAACGATTCGTTGCCAGCAACTCTTAACAGTTGCAGTGTCTTCATGCCCGTTCCTTTATCAGTCCATAGCTTTATTCAGAAAATTTTATAAATTAATATGGGTTATTCATACGCTGATCTGACAATAAATTACGTTATTTCTTTTCGCCGTGTTGGTCCCGGCCTCCTTTGTAGAATAGGCCAACTGCCGTTCTGCCAGGCAGGTCATAAAAGGCGACCGATTGGCTATCGAGTCACTATCATCGTGGCTACTAGGTGGTAGAGTTCTGCATTGTCTCGCCCGGGTCTGGTACCACCGCCTTACCTATTCCTGCCGCAATAGCGTCAGCGCTTGTCGCTGTCGTGTTCCGGTTTGGAGGGTAAGGTAGCCGGTAAACTTATGCATGTGGCATTAGACCTCGCCACAAGATAGCAACGCACCATTAACATCTTTGGTGTCTATAGGCGATGGTTGACTCTTTCCATCAGGAGACCCATCTGCTTGTTTGCTATCTTATAAAATAAAAAAATAAAAAAAATCAGGGTTTAACACTGTCATTGTTTTTATATTATAACTAGCGACCTGCCCGCGGTTTCACACGCGTAGCTTTCGTTCCCGTGGGAATATCGGAAAGCTTTATATATTAAAACCTTCCTCAAGAATCAATCTATCTATTAAAAACCGCATCAAAATCCGTTGCGTAGTTTTAAAGATTTAAGCATACATAGGGACATATGGACAGACAGAGAAAGCGACTTTGTTTTATACTATGTAATGATATAGCAAACAAGCAGATGGCCCTTCTAATGGAAAGAGGCAACCATCGACTATATAAATATAGGAACGCGCCATTTACCAAAAATGTAAATGGTACGCTCCTATTTTTGTGGCGGCGGTCACATCTGCATGTACCGCGTCATTTTGTTGCGATAGAGCTTTGCGACGTTGCCTCTATCGTCGCAAAGCTCTATCGCAACAAAATGATGCGGCCGCTGCATGACGCTATTGCGGTAGCAATAAGTAAGGCGGTTGCACCAGACGCGAACGACACACTGCAGAACTCTACCACTAAGTAGCCACTATGATGGTAACCCGTATAGCCAATATTGGTGTTAGCATATTTCGTGTAATTTATCCTACGATATTTATTGTTATTAATATTTAACTGCTTGATATAACCTCATGTTGGTCCATCCCCCTTTAAATAAAAGACCGACCGTGGTCCCACTAAAAACTTTTTTTTTTTAATAGCAAGCTGAATTTTTGTGAACAGCTTCATTTTGACTAGATAACCATCTTTTCTATCTTCGAAAAATCTCGAATCGGGTAACTTATAAAGTTATAGGGCTTTGAAAATTTTGATTCGGTAAGGTTTTTTTAATTATTAATAACTATTTTTTTAATAAAATTAACATATTTAGATTCAATAGGCAATTTGTTTCTTTCAATCCAGAGAGCCATCAGCTTGTTTGCTACTCTAAAGTATAAAAAAACTTAATTCTAAGTTTTAAACCAAACGGATTAAGTACTTATAAAACATAGAATAATAACGCATAGAAACCTAGTCGACCCGCGCTATATTAAGCCATTTCAAAGAAGCCTGAAAAGGCCTCTTACGCTCGCCGGCCGCTCAGGCATGTGACACGTGCCACACAGAGTACAGCTCTCGCAATTTCAAAAAATGTGAGTTACTGTGTGGTGAAAGTATGTCACCGTGCTTCACAATAGCGTATTTAGGGCTTGAAGATCACATTTCACACATAAAAACTACTTGGCATCGGATATTTTTGTATAAATTCCAAACAAATAAATCGTAAATATCTAAGTTGAACGATATTCAAAATGTTGCCAGCCAAAGAGGAAAATATTCTACCACGTATTTGTTTTTACCTATTTTCATTATAATTAATAACGTGTGTATTACTATTTTATGTGTGATATTACATAGCTTGGACTTCGCTTTTGCATAAAAAATATTTTTTAAGTGTTGGGACTTACCATTATACTGGCACAAATATTACAAAACCGTTTGTCATACCAATATTACAAAGCTTATATTCGTGTATAATGAGGACTTTTAGAAGGCAAAAAAAATGTTCCAACTAGCATTCTAGATGCCACAGTGATACTAGAAAAATACTGTTACTGCTAAAAAGACATTTTTTTTAATTTTTCTTATGAAATAATATGCCATGGTACAGCATTATTTCATGTTTTCCTAAGTGTCAAGTAGTTTTATTGGCGATATTTTCGAGTTTTATCGACGAAATAATGTAGAATAACGTGCCCTAAAATCGGTCTGCGCCAAATGTTGGCCTCCTAATATGTTTATGCTGATAATTAAGTTTTAATTCTACATAGCTTGAAATTTATATTGCGAATGACGATATTGCTCATACACGACTTAATTAATTTGTGCCGTATACTCCAATGCATATAGTATAGCACGTAGAAGCCAAAGAGTCGCCATAAAGAGCTGCATTGTTTCCGATTCAGCTAAAAACGTTAGAGGAGATTACGCACAGGGATTACGTTTTTCTATATTCTAAGATCTGAATCAAAGCAGTTGCGCACGATAGGTGGTGCTCAAGTAGTGCACAGAGCCAATAGTAGCTTGACTCAATATAGTAGTCAGAAATATTATGTTTAGCTTAAAACATTTTAACTTTTTAAACTGATTTAAATAAATAATTTGATTAATAAGCATACCTATGCTATTACGTTTTACCTCAAAGTGCTTGTAAATATTGTTCCGCTTGCCCACCCATCTGCTGACGTTCAAGCTAGTTTAGCTTTCACTAAATATATACATATACACACATACACGCACACAGACGTACACATAAAGACACACAAGCATTCGCCACGCAATGTACAAATTTGTAATAACATTTGACCGCCCCGTTGGTCGAGTGCTTAGCGGCCCTGACTACGCAATCGACGGGGCTCGGGTTCGATCCTCGACGGGGACAAGCATTTGCGTGATGAGCATAAATGTTTGTATTTCCGGGTTTGGGTGTTTATTAAATATATTCCAGTATTTATATATGTATTTCTATGTATTAGTATCGTTGACTAACACCCATTACACAAGCAAATAATTTGCTTTCTTTGGAGTTTGATTAGTAAGTGTAATTTGTCCCGTGAATATTATATTATTATTATTGTACAATTATATTTTAGAAGATATATTTCAATAATTTTTTAAAAATTTTTTTTCAAAGAATTACTTCAATAAATGTTTTTATAACTTCAATAATGTAAACTTGTATTGGCCATATTTTTATTTACGGTTGGTGCTGGTTGGTTACCGCTGTTTGATTACTGATATATACAAAAAAAATATCTTGACTCTTTAACATTTCCCTGTAATTCTACTCATTTTACCTCACCGGGATAAAAAATGTAAGTTTTGAGTTTTTTATATGTCTTATAATACTATTGGAAAGAAAGACAATCTTTATTTTAATGAAGTGCAAATATTTTAAATTACAAATGAAAGCACAAAAACTTAAAAAAAAATATAAGGTTAAATAGCTTTGGAATATCATCTTGAGAACATCTAGAATATTTATTGACATTTAAAATAACGACTATTAATGTTATAATATGAAAGACTATTTGTAAGGTAGACCTAATTTAAATACCGTTTTGGGAAAATATTTATTTGCTTGCAACATTATTCACGCAATAATGTGTCTTTGTGTGCGTGTCAACGCAAGTAATTACACTAAGGGTGACGAAGGTTATGCACACATCGATACGGTTTTGGCTTAAAATATGAACGAAACGTTGAATGCAATTATCGCTCTAAGCGTTATTACTCTATGTTATAAAACTGTCTTTCACAAAGCAAACTTTAAACTAGACCGACGGCGCTATGACTTCAACTTTGCATACTTTAAAACGTAAGTAGTCAGTAGTCTTAGCCATACAACTGATAGAAACAAGTCACAAAGTAAAAACAAACTTTGTTAACTATACTTTTTATGTACATTATGTTACTTATTCTGCATCCCTGCTAAGCGGATAGCAATTTAGTTTTAGGGTTCCATACATATAAATAAAAAACAAAAGACAAATTTCAACTCAATTGGATTAGTAGTATCGAAGCAAATCGGCTGTGATAGACGGATGGACAGACAGACACACGAGTGATCTTATAAGAATAGAATAATACTACACCTAATATGTAAGCTTGTGACCCAAACACGGACGTGTAACGTAAACAAACGAATTTTGAACATGGTGGAATTTGATTACAAAAATAATTTTGCAACTTATATTGTCTAGCCAGTGGCATATTAAATGAAAGGGCTCGTTTTGAGAATCTCAAAAAATGATAGTTTCGAAATTATTTAAGAAAATAGACGAAAATTGACCACCCATATTCCTCGTGTTGGTTCCGGGCTCCTTTAAAGAATAGACCAACTGCCTTTCTGCCAGGCAGGTCGTAAAAGGCTACCGATTGGACAGGCGAGTCACTACCATCGTGGCAACTAGGTGGTGGAGTTCTGCATTGTCTTGCCGGGTCTGGTAACACCTTGCCTATTCGTGACGCAATAGCGTCTGTGCTTGTCGCTGTCGTGTTCCGGTTTGGAGGATAAGGTAAACTTATGCATGTGGCATTAGAGCTCGCCACAAGATAGCAACGCACCATTAACACCGTTGTTGTCTATAGGTGATGGTTGACTCTTTCCATCAGGAGACCCATCTGCTTGTTTGCTATCTTATGATATAAAAATCCCCATTCCCCTTTATCTCCGTAACTACTGAGCCTGAAATTTTGAAAAAAATACACATACTAATCATTTATTTACTTTTTCGAATTTCGACTATAGACTAAGCAATAAAATCTCTTTTAAGTCTCACAACCAACTTTATCCGTAAGGGGCCATCCATAAATTACGTCACACGAATTCATGATTTTTTGACCCTTCCCCGTCCTTGTCACAGCTGGTCACATTTGTGAGACCCCTCCTACCCAGTGTGACGTCACATATTTTGTTATTTTACATTGGGAATAAGGGTTTATTTTTTTATTTATACAGAGCTTTAGCTTTAGCTTTTTAAATTTAGTGTTGTAATACTTAAATATAAAATACTAGCTAACCCGGCAAACGTTGTTCTACCTTTTAACTACTCTTACACATATACACATATACATATTTTATATACATACATACATATATATATATATATATATATATATATATATATATATATATATATATATATATATATATATATATATATATATATATATAATATTATTTAAATAGCCAATCGGTGTTGCATTTTATTGCATCATCAGGACTCAAACTTAAATTGTTAACTAATACGTTGTGTTTGGGAATAAAAGTAATACCATGCGTTGCTAGACAATCCCAGGTTTCCTTTGAAGAGTAGGCCATCTGCTATTCTGCCAGGCAGTTCGTGATAGTTGAACTATTGGTAAAATGTGTCACTGAAATTGTGACTACTAAATGATAGAGTTTCGCATCGTCTTGCCCTGGCTTGGTACCGCAGCCTTACCTATTCCTGTCGCAGTTGCATTTATTCTAGTCATTGCTGTGTTCCAGGTATGAAGTATTAGGTATAGGTGGAGCTAGCACTCGTATTAATCAATTGAAACAAATATTTACGTGATTTACGTGATAAATTCAGCAATTAACACTATAAATAAAAAACTATCTGGTATTGAAGAATCCGTTAAAATGATTAGCAATCAATATGACGACACGAAAATAACGTTGGATGCTCAAGCTCAGACAATCAGTAAGTTATCTACCGAAAATAACAAACTCCGCGGTGAAAGTACAAATATGGAAAATAAAATATTAGATCTTCAGGACTCCATATCAAAACAGGAACAGTGGAGCAGGCTGCAAAACCTTGAAATCATTGGTATACTTGAATCTAAAGAAGAGTCCTTACAGAATACCCTCAACCCAGAAGACATAGAATTCGACCATCGTGTGCAAGCCAAGCGTCCCATAATTGGAAAACCTAGGTCTATTATTGTACGCTTTAAAAATCGGACTAAAAAGGATGGATTCTTCGCTGCTGCCCGGAAAGCGCGTAAATTATCAACTGATAGTTTAGGGATAAATGGAGAAAATTAAAACATATTTATAAATGAGCATTTGACCATTTTTAACAAAAAATTATTTCTCAAATGTAAAAACAGAGCTAAAGAAATTGGATGTCAATTTTTGTGGACAAAAAACTGTCGAATATATACCAGAAAAAACGAGAAATCTCCATTTATCCTTATAGCTTCAGAATTAGATTTTAAAAAAATGGTGTAATAATACAGTTATTTTCTTATAGTTTTTCTTTGTGTACACATGATAATAACATATTAACAGACTACTTGCCACATTATATATTTTACATGTATTTGCTACTTAATATCTGTATGTACTATAGATCTACTCATATATCTACAAAACGAATTAATATTGTACTATGTTAATAATATGTAATTTAACATTTCCCATATACCAATTAAAACTAGCTAACTTTTCGCAAATACTACTTAACTACAATACACTCACACAGCTTACAACACAAACACTAAAATCACTACAACATATAAAACTAAAACATAACATTTCATATTGCCTAAATGATACTGTGGTGCTGCCAGCAATATTTTGTTATTATTATTTACTCCATTTACCTTTGTATTTACATTATTGTCCATTAATCTTCATTGTGTTACGAGTCTTCGTTAATTCTCATAATTATACGTACGTATAATTTATCACCCATCTCAAGTGCACGCCATCATTATCTGGGTTATACTAGACTTTACTACAAACGCCTATTTAAACGTTATGTTTATTCATTTCATACTAATTTTTCTAATGGCTCCAAACACTCTTTCAATCTACTATCAAAATGTGCGAGGTTTAAGGTCAAAAACTTTAAAATGTTGTCAAAATCTATTAACATCCGGTCATGACATTATTTTAACTACTGAAACATGACTTAATTGTAGTATACTTGACTCAGAACTCAGCGATTATCGGTATAATACCTTTAGGCTTGACCATCGGTCTCACGGTGGGGGTGTAATGATATTGTGTGCGCAATATCTCTGTGCTAGGGATCGTCCTGATTGGCAACGTAGTGTGGACGTTGAGTGTGTGTGGGTAACGATAGAAGCGCGTTCCTTTAACGCGTTATCTAAAAATCTTAATATCGCGCTGGTTTACATGCCGCCGGATAGCCTTTTACCTACGCGTATAAGTAAATTAATTGATTGGTTTAATGACATAATAGAACAAAATCCAAACGATTATTTCGTATTAGCGGGTGATTTTAACTCACCGTGTCTACAATGGATTTCTAGTGGGCCTATTGTATTAAAAAAAGGATCTATTGAATTGCAAAATGCAGCTGTTGAGCTAGTGAATTACTGTAACTTCGTAAATCTCAAGCAATATAATACATTTTCAAACGGTAGCGGAAATATACTAGATCTTTTATTTAGTAACTTTACCGTCAATGTAAATATTTGTGATTCACCTCTGGTCCCAGAAGATACTCATCACCCTACACTTATTTTTGATGTAGTTGATATTTTAACGTCACCTTTACCAAAAGTTAATGTCAAAAAGCGGCTTTTCTGGAGGGCAAATTATGAAAATATTAATAAAGAATTATTTGAAACTGATTGGAGTAAGATCTTTAATAGTTGCACTTCAGTTGAAGAGAGTGTTGCCTTATTTTACTAAATAATTTATAAAATAATTGACACTCACGTACCAGTTACGTATCGTAATGCTTCAATGTCCATTTATCCAGTTTGGTACAGTAGGTCACTAATAAACATTACCAAAGAAAAAATGAAGGCCCATGCAAATTGGAAAAGATGGAAAAACCCCGTTGATTACGAAACATTTTGTGTTTTGAGGTCTAGACAAAAGCGTATTAGTAAGAAATGTTATCAGAATTACATGAAAAAAGTATAAGATAACATTAAATTAAATCCCAAACTGTTTTGGGCTTTTGCTAACAGTAAGCAGCGTTCTAATTCTTCTTATCCTAATGTCATGTATTTTGAAGGAAAAGAAATTGTTGGTGGGGAGGAAATATGTAATAGTTTTAATAAGTACTTCGAGAAAATGTTTAAGGTGACTAACCAACCCGATAAAAACTTGCCCATACACAATCAGTATCCTCGTATTTCCACTTCTATTGAAGTAAGTCCGGATGTTGTATTTAAACTGTTACAAAACCAGAAAATATATTCAAGCCCTGGCTCGGATGGAATACCCCCTGTATTTATTAGTCGATGCGCTCAATCACTGACAATTCCTGTCACTATAATTTTTAATTGATCCATTCAAGAAGGTGTTTTCCCTTCCATTTGGAAATGCGCACATATAGTACCCATCCATAAAAAAGATTCTAAATGTCATATTGAACACTACAGGCCCATCTCCATTCTTAATGTCCTTAGTAAATGTTTTGAAAATATTATTTATGACCTTATGTACCCAATATTACACCAAGGTATCCCGGAAGAACAGCACGGTTTTGTTAAAGGCCGGTCAACTAAATCAAACTTAGCTTTATTCACAACCACACACACAAGTCGATGTCATCTATACAGACTTTGAAAAAGCTTTTGACCGTGTTGATCCTATAGTATCCTGCTTCGAAAGTTGTATGAACTAGGAATTCCTATTTTAAAGTTGTATGTACTAGGAATTCCTAGTAATTTTTAATGTAGGAGTCAACCCAGCGTAGCAAATCACCCTGATTTCAGGGTGATTTGCTACACTGGGTTGACTCCCACATTAAAAATCGAAAACAAGCCGTTGTTGTCGGTGGACATAGATCTGATTTTATTACAGTTCCCTCTGGCGTACCACAAGGCTCTTTACTTGGTCCTCTTCTATATACAGCTTACTTATATGATATTGGTCGATATCTAAGACACTCAAAAATCCTTTTATATGCCGATGACAAAAAATATATAGATCAGTAACTTGTGAAAACGATTGTTTGCTATTACAAGAAGACTTAAATAGACTATCAGAATTTTACTTTTTGAATAAAATAGATGTTAACTTGGAAAAATGTGCAAAAATAACTTTCTCAAGATCTTTATCCCCTATCAAATATAATTACAAATTGAATACCACTATAATCAAATCTGTCTCACTTATTAAGGATTTAGGCGTCACGCTTGATGAAAAGTTAACCTTCTTATATCATTTTGGTAACATTTCCAATAAAGCATACAGAAATCTGGGGTTCATTATGCGTATTGGAAGAGATTTCACTGATCCCAATTGTATAAAACTATTGTACTTCTCTTATGTCCGCAGTATCTTAGAGTACTGTAATTCTATTTGGAATCCACAATATGTAACTCATCAACATTCATTAGAGCGAATACAAAATAAATTCATCAAGTATTTTAATAATAAATTTTCTGCAGAAAACTATTGCAGGCACGGATTAATGACTTTACAAGATAAACGTTTATGTCATGATATGCTATTTTTATACAATTTACTTTCTGGATCGGTTGACTGCCCTCAGCTAGTGAACAAAGTTTTAAGTCTTTGCGTACCAACCAAAAGAACGAGGCATACGGCCTTGTTACATACGATATATACCTATATAGTCTTTGATATATAAACCTATTAGCTACCCGTCAGTGACTGTAAAAATGCTTATAGTAACAGTGTACAAAAAGAAAATCCTTAATTGGCCAATGTAATGTAAATATTATAATATTGTACCTATTTTGATATTCGGCTGTGGATTTTTAGTTGAAATAAATAAATATCTTTATCTATGAGTTCTCGTCATCTCTTTTTATACAGCTGTGTTAGAAAGAGAGGGTAAGACCTCAGAAGATGACAGCAGTATTTAAAATATGGTTTTAAGTAGGTATTAGAAGTGTCGCCTCCAGATATGATACAGCTTCATGGTTCCAGGTTTGAAGCTGGTAAGCGTATGTATGTAATATTACTATCCCGTCACACGGATGGCAATACACTATTAGTTTTTTGGCGTCTATATGCGATATGGTAGCCTTTTTCCATCGAAAGAGCAAACTGCATGTTTGCTATAATATAAGAAAATCCTCACGCCCATATCTCCGAAGAGGTAGGCAGAGGTAAAACCAGTGTACCGACGATTACCTGAAGATACTTAGTCCCACAATGTGATAGATGGAAGCCATCCGGGCACTAATCCAATCCTCGGCAACGTTGTTTTTATCATAAAAGTGGAAAAAAAAACCTTTTTTATTTACCCGACTTGGGAATTGAACTCAGACCCTACAAAAAAAAATAATTTGGGTGAATTTACATTTATGTAGATTGATGTAGATAAAAGATAGATATGTATATTCCGTCTCTTTAGTGATGTGGGGTATCATTACAATTCGGTCGTTAAAAAATATTGGCAATAAGGCGATCAGTAAAACTCAAAACAACTGATTAATTTCTGGCTGGTTACAATCGTGCCGCCCACAGACCTCTAGAATTGTGCCGCCCAAGTAGAGCCGATGGAAACGATACCATCACCCTTATGCTGTAAATATAAAACCTTTGAGGTAGGGGAATTCTGGCCAACCGACCGGCCGAAGTGTAGTTTTAAGTTTTATTATATTAACATGTATGTTAGTCTATAAGGTACCTATTTATAATATGGGCCATGTTGCCGGAATTAAATGGTAAAATAAAATAAAGCATGCCAAAAAATGGCAGTTCCGCAACGACAAATGTCGAGAATCCCCAAGATCTTTGCATTTTAAAATAGTACAAAACAGACAAAAGAATATATTAGATTTCACAATCGAGCAAAATGTAATGTAGTTCTTACAAGGATTCATTCGATTAAATCAACTCGATTCACCAAAGTTTCCAAGTCACAACAAAGTTACAATGATAGTGAATACACAATTTTACTACTTGCAACCTCAGCACTTGCAACTCTGTTGAGATGTCGTAACTTTTGATAAATATTCAAATTCAGTGTAAACGGATAAGTTTCGACTTTAAAATGTTTCGGGAAACTTAACCGGTAAAGAACCAGGGAGGCCCGATCGAGCCGCGCCGATATTTTGTGGAGTTCGGTTGACAACCAATAGGCCAGATCGAGCCGCGGGCGCATTTAATTTTGAATCTACAGACTATTTTAGTTTGAAAAATTTGTGTGGCTTACGTTCTTAGATATAAACACTTAATCATTCATTCAAAATATTCAAATTATATTATATGATTATTTTGTCTGTAAAATGATTTCCCTTAGCGCCATAAGTAGTTGACGCATGTGCCTTGTGTAATTACTGTGTTTTTTGTTATAAAAGGTTAATAAAAGGTTTATTAAGCTTATAATGATTGTATTTAGATATTTAGTTGTCAGAAATAAATCGTAGTAACAAAAAATAAGGACCGGTAAAAGTCGGTTATCATGTCACCGTTTTTTCCAGTAAATTATTATAACAATATTAGATAGTACCGTTTTTTCAAGTAAATTATAACAATATTACTTTATTTTAGTGTCTAATAGATCCATACTTACTTACTAATATTATAAATGCGAAAGTCTGTCTGTCTGTTACGCTTTCACGGCTAAACCGTTGGACCGATTTTGATGAAATTTAGCATGGAAGTAGTTTAAGAGCCGGGGTCAACCATAGCCTAATTTTTTTTTCAAAAATCAATCCTTAAAGGGTTGAAATAGGGGATGAAATTTGTATGAAAAGCTATCTGGACGACATGTTAATCTACTCGCGGGCGAAGCTGCGCGGGTCAGCTAGTAAAAGATATATCAAATAGTAAATCCTTTTTTACAGAATGATAAAATATTGATTCATTGTAAAATAATAAAACTTTTTATACATCGCGCCGACGTGACGTCATTTCTTAATTTTTGATTTTGATTTTTCTTAGGGTTCAAGCGCAAGCTTATATTTTATAATAAAGACCACTCAGTCCATCAACTGACGAGTTTTAATATCACATTATATTTTCATATAATAGGATAATATAGATAGTAGACTGCCGCCCCTTATAGACATCAAAGATGCTACTGATGCGTACACGCTTGCATGGCTTGGTTTATAAATCGCATGTTTATTTGCTACACCAATCTGCAGCTTAATAAACACCAGTGACAAACACTGATACAATAAGGCAAGAACACAAAAGACAATAACTATGAAACTTGTCAATATCATCTTAATTTACTAAGTGATTAAAGTCTGCTATAATTTCATCAAAGCTTAAGTAACGAATTCTACAAAAATTTATATGATTGAATCGGCTCGATTAATAAGTTTCGTAGCCTCACTATAGTTACAAATATGTAGTATAGATGGCATGCAGCATTGCAACATTTCCATCTATTGGTCTGGGACCCCTTTGAACAATAGACCATCTGCCATTCTGACAGACAGTTCGTCTTCGTTCGTTCGCAAACGACTGGCTATGCGAGTCATTACCATCGTGGTTACTGGAGGTAGAGTTCTGCATAGTGTCGCCCGGATCTGGTATTTTTTTATAGTATAAGATAGCAAACAAGCAGATGGGTCTCCTGATGGAAAGAGTCAACCATCGCCTATAGACACCAAAGATGTTAATGGTGCGTTGCTATCTTGTGGCGAGGTCTTATACCATATGCATAAGTTTACCGGCTACCTTACCCTCCAAAACGGAACGCGACAGTGACAAGCACTGACGCTATTGCGGCAGGAATAGGTAAGGCGGTGGTACCAGACCCGGGCAAGACAATGCAGAACTCTACCACCCAGTTGCCACGATGTTAGTGACTCGTATATCCAATCGGTCGCCTTTTACGACCTGCCTGGCAGAACAGCAGTTGGCCTATTCTTCAAAGGAGCCCGGGACCAACACAGGGAAAACCACCGCTTTCCCAATTCCTGACGCAATAGCCTTAGTGCTTGTCACTGTCGTGATCCGGTTTGGAGAGCAAGTAGTCTGTAAACTTACGCATGTGGCATAGACCTCGCTACAAGATAGCAACGTATCATTAAAATCTTTGATGTCTATAGGCGATGGACGATGGTTGAATCTTTCCATCAGGAGACCCGTCTGCTTGTTTGCTATCTAATGACATAAAAAAACGTCGCAGAATTGTTGTTAAGGTGATTTTGATACATATAGCCATTGACGTCTTTCGTGTACTTGCTGCCATAATATCATCATCGACTTGGAGATTAGGATAGCCAGAAAACATGAATAGACAAGGCGGTGGTAACGGACCAGGGCGAAACAATGCAGAACTCTACCACCTAGTAGCTATGATGGTAGTGCTCGCATAACCAACCTTTGACGACCTGCCTGGCAGAACGGCTGTTGGTCTATTCTTCAAAGGAGCTCGGATCAACACGGGGATGTGTATCTTAGTTAGTGTCACGTCGCAGTTCTTTGGAAGCTAATATATTTCGTGGCATTAAATACCTACCATGCTAGGGATGCCCCGTTGGTCATGTGGTTAGAGGACAAACATCGGTTCATTTCCCGACACGGACAAGAATTTGTGTGATGATGATAACATTTGTATTTCTAGGTTTGGGTGTTTATGATGTACATTTCAGTATTTTTACGTATTTATATCGGTGAGTCGACACTCGACACTAATTCCAACTCAATAAGCAAATAATTTTCTTCTAGTGAGGTTAGCTACATTTGTGTTATTAGTCCACCAATATTGTATTATTGTTATATTGCTCACCAAAAATATCTTTGCAGTCTTTTCTGCGAAATTCTTGATCTCACACCAAAAATATTTTTGGTGTGAGACCTCGCGGTCTTTCTTGCGAAATTTTAGAGGACTTTGGGCCTGGCAGGAAATGCTATGCTATGCTCATCACAAAAATGCCTGTCTCTATCGGAAATCGACCCTGGGCCTAATTGATAGTCAAGATTGAAGTACTTATATTAGGTATTATTATTATGAATGGAATATTCGATTTACTCGTAATTTTCAGAGACATCTGGACACGGACCGTAGCGGAGGACGCTCTAGGGCGCCGAATGTCAGTATTAGGAATATCTGAAGCCAAGAAGCCTGATAGTGGTAGGTGGTCGTGCGCCGCCGATGATGCTGGCAGGCGAAGATGTAGTGCTCTGAGACTTACAATACTTCGCCCTCCCGATATAAGACTTGTGCCATCGGCTCTCACATTGAATAAGGTAGGCTTAATATAATAATAGCAAATTTAGTTAATTTCACCTTTTTAATTATATATTTTCGCAAAGTAACGCCTGAATTAATAAAATATAACAAAATATGTATCGTCTGTTGGATGATATTCGATTGTAAAGACAAATTATGGGATAAATAAAATATGAGATAAACTATATATATATATATATATATATATATATATATATATATATATATATATATATATATATATATATATATATATATATATATATATATATATATATATGCTTCGGTTTCGAAATGTGCTGGCGTAGGACGTGGGGGGAAGTATGGTGGATGTGAGTGGATAATTGTGCCGCAGGGGTCTTTTCTTTTGTCTCGGTTATCGGTGAGTTTTATTCATTTATTAAACCGACGTCTTTCTTTTCGGTGCCATCGAAGAAGACACATAGAACCGTTCCAATCCAATGTAAATAATATAGAGCAGCATTAGAATATTTTCACATGCAATTTCGCATGTGAAAATATTTTAATCGTCGTGATTTGTTTGTTTTATTACACCCAATGTAAATAAATTCAGAGCAGCAATTCACTCATAAAATTACCCGAATTTCAAGTGACTGTAAACTATTAAAAATGATATATTAATTGGAACTACTCCCACGCCTATATTAAAAGGAATATTTAATTGAATGTAAATTTCACAAACTAAATGAAGAACCATAAAAAATGCAATTTATGAAATGAAATTTCACTTACTAATCGTTAAATGTGAAATACCGAATGTAAAGTGATTTTGTTGCTCGGCTTTGTCCGTTTTTTTATATATCATTAGCGGCCCGTCATACAAAAAATGAGATAAATGAAGAACCGCTGTACCGATTTTGTGCAAACTTCACATAAACAATCTACTAAATAGTCCGAACAAAGCCTAAACATTTGGTATGGATAGGTGAGATCGTTCTTGAGTTATAAAATTACAACGAAAAGTGGCATTGATTTATATATATAACTAGCGACCTGCCCGCGGTTTCACCCGCGTAGCTTTTGTTCCCGTGGGAATATCGGAAAGGTTTACATACTTAAACCTTCCTCAAGAATCAATCTATCTATTAAAAAAACCGCATCAAAATTTAAAGATTTAAGCATACATAGGGACATATGGACAGACATAGAAAGCGACTTTGTTTTATAGTATGTAATGATAAATATTAGATAAGATAGCAAACAAGCAGATGGGTCTCCTGATGGAAAGAGTCAACCATCGCCTATAGACACCAAAGGTGTTAATGGTGCGTTGCTATCTTGTCCGGTTGATCAGGGCACCTTTTTATAGTGTAAAAGACAAATCAACTGCCTTGTTACTAGCGATCTCGTGCATGTTAGAATACAAACAATTAGCATATTTAAATCAGAATATGACAACTTACCCGTGAAATTTAAAAGTAGGTATGTAATTTGACAGGATTAAACTATTTAACATCTTCATTTTTTCATTTTATTTAGAAAATTTACAGTATTATCGAGGCTAAGAAATGTAAGAAGATAAGTTATAATTTTACACCCAAGACATGAAAGGAATAAACCTCGTAATCTTTCATTAGACAACATCAGTGATAGGTTATATTTCTAAGTAAGGAACGGAAAATACTATTAAATTACGTCATTCTAAGAGTAATAAAAAGTTATCAAACGTTGTGGGGACCGGGATCAGTAATTAAATGGGTCGTCTTACATTTAACGACTATTAGGGTTCCGTACTTATATTTCGTAGTCGACCAAACTATTTTAAATATAGCCTCTGTGGTCCATGCGTTTCCGACTTAAAAAATAGAAGTTAGCATATTCGATAAACTTAAACACGTGGCCATAAACACCTTTAACGTGAATGTGAATGTGCTCTATTAACATCTTCTAGACTCTACTCCAGACTCCATCTGAGTTGCAAACACTGGTCACAGTTATGAATGAGGATATTAAGAGTATGGGGCTTACATTTGAATGCGAAGAAAACTAAACGTTTTAGTTACGTACACGTTACGTTTACGTTACGTTTACGTTACGTTTACGTTACGTTTACGTTACGTTTACGTTACGTTTACGTTACGTTTACGTTACGTTTACGTTACGTTTACGTTACGTTTACGTTACGTTTACGTTACGTTTACGTTACGTTTACGTTACGTTTACGTTACGTTTACGTTACGTTTACGTTACGTTTACGTTACGTTTACGTTACGTTTACGTTACGTTTACGTTACGTTTACGTTACGTTTACGTTACGTTTACGTTACGTTTACGTTACGTTTACGTTACGTTTACGTTACGTTTACGTTACGTTTACGTTACGTTTACGTTACGTTTACGTTACGTTTACGTTACGTTTACGTTACGTTTACGTTACGTTTACGTTACGTTTACGTTACGTTTACGTTACGTTTACGTTACGTTTACGTTACGTTTACGTTACGTTTACGTTACGTTTACGTTACGTTTACGTTACGTTTACGTTACGTTTACGTTACGTTTACGTTACGTTTACGTTACGTTTACGTTACGTTTACGTTACGTTTACGTTACGTTACGTTTACGTTACGTTTACGTTACGTTTATGTTACGTTTACGTTACGTTTACGTTACGTTTACGTTACGTTTACGTTACGTTTACGTTACGTTTACGTTACGTTTACGTTACGTTTACGTTACGTTTACGTTACGTACACGGTACGTTTACGTTACGTACACGTTACGTTTACGTTACGTACACGTTACGTTTACTTTACGTACACGTTACATTTACGTTACGTACACGTTACGTTTACGTTACATACACGTAACGTACACGTTACGTTTACGTTACGTTTACGTTACGTTCACGTTACGTTTACGTTACGTTCACGTTACGTTTACGTTACGTTCACGTTACGTTTACGTTACGTTCACGTTACGTTTACGTTACGTTCACGTTACGTTTACGTTACGTTCACGTTACGTTTACGTTACGTTCACGTTACGTTTACGTTACGTTCACGTTACGTTTACGTTACGTTCACGTTACGTTTACGTTACGTTCACGTTACGTTTACGTTACGTTCACGTTACGTTTACGTTACGTTCACGTTACGTTTACGTTACGTTCACGTTACGTTTACGTTACGTTCACGTTACGTTTACGTTACGTTCACGTTACGTTTACGTTACGTTCACGTTACGTTTACGTTACGTTCACGTTACGTTTACGTTACGTTCACGTTACGTTTACGTTACGTTCACGTTACGTTTACGTTACGTTCACGTTACATTTACGTTACGTTCACGTTACGTTTACGTTACGTCCCCAATAGTCCTTGAATTGTTTAATCCGGGGGTTTTCTTCAAACGAAAATAACGTGGCTACTGTTAACAGTATTACAGCCACATTATTTTCGTTGACAGTAGTTGAAGGCCGCCCTGAATTCGTCATGTAAAGAAACTCGACCTCTCTTAAATTCAGCGAGCCATCGCCTCTCGGTGCTCAAACAGTGCTTCTCTCCCCAAAGCATTTTTTGAAGACCAGCAGCACAGTCTTGCGGAGAAAGAGAACTTTTAAAATAATAAAAAATCATCGCTCTAAAACCTTTTCGACTTAATTCTCTTTTCGTTGCGTACGTAGAACTTTGATGTGTGATCAAAAAACAATTGACAAATCATTCCATACTTAATATTATAAATGCGAAAGCCTGTACAGACAGCTGTTACGCGTTCACGGCTAAACCGCTGGACCGATTTTCATGAAATTTTGCATGGGTATAGTTGAAGATCCTGGGTCAAACATAGGCTATTTTTTTTATTCAAAAATCAGTCCCTGGAGGACTTAAATAGAAAAAATTAGGGGATGAAATTTTTATTAAAAGCTATTTGGGCGACTTAATATACCCGCGGGCGAAGCTGCGCGGGTCAGCTAGTTCAATATAAAAACGTCGTCTTCAATACACCTTCCAGTTCAAAAATATACAAGAATTTTTCACTAAAAAAACAAATTTTCACTGTTATAGAAGCACAATATTCACAGAACACGTGTTACTTGGAACTAAACTAGCCGAGAAATTCCATTGTACACAGCAGCTGTCGCTCCGCTCTCCCCTCCACGTTTTTCTACCTGTTCAAAATCCCTACTGCTATTTTTATACACAGGAATCTTTGAAAAATGTTCTTGTATGCCTACTCAGGTAAGATTTAACATATAAATAAAAAAAATACTGTTTAAAGTGAAAATATAAGGTCAAACGTTAATTTTTCATATAATTTGTTTAAACAATGAAACAATGGAGTGCACGAAAAAAATTTGGGTAAACATTGCAAATTATAGTTTAAAAAAAAATATCCCACATCGATCATATTAATTCATTCACTTCAACTCTAATCCGAGGTTTTACGGTTTTGAATGCTCCAGGCACTCCACTAATAGGTCCTTGTCATGGTTAGAAATAAGCGATAATTATTATAAGGTCAATAAAATGCGGCGAAGGGAATTACCACTCATGTCTCCAATCTCAAACAACTGAATCATTGGAAACCTGAAAGGTTAGGGATTTAGAGGAGATATATTCTATACTTTCCATCGTCGGCACTTGGTGAAATTCCATTATTGTACACAATTGGTTAAGCACTTGTACTCCAATTTCACATCAAAACTTTACATTTGAATGTAAGCTGCATGATTTTATAACTTTTCCTTTGAAAGCTTTATTCACAAAAATAGCAATGTATTGTTTTCTTACCAATCATAAGGAAGTAGCGCCGACTGCATGGAAGGAAGCTTTAATGGAGTACATTCCATAAGACCTTTTTACAGACAATGTACGCGTAGAGACTAAATTTATTTATATCATAAGATTTCTTCTTCTTTCATGGAAAGGAGAATGCAAGGGAAGTCCGAAGAAATAGACCTAAAACCCCCTTGTGCCTAACACAAGGCACAAGGGGGTTTTAGGTCTAGAGCAGGGCTGTGTGCGGGGAACAGAGTGAATAGAGCGTTAGAGAGATTACTTAAAAGCCCAGTTTTAAGTCAGGGTGCCCGTCTTGCCCTGCATAATCATGTGGCTATCCCAACGATATTGTATGAAAGTGAGAGTTGGGTATGTTAGAAGGGCATGAAAGTATAATCAACGCAGTCGATGAAACAAATAGCTATGAAAAATATGTCGCATAACTCTCGCGGACCGGGTTCGTAATGTTGAAGTGAGAGAGAAGTTATGCTTGAAAGAAAGTGTTGGTGTAAAGATGAGAAAGGGCATGCTCCGTTGGTTCGGACATGTACAAAGAATGGTAGGTGAAAGATTAACAAAACAGATATACAATGCGAGAGATGCAATACTTTATTATTTATTTTTCTATACATTAAAAGATTATAGACTTTATTATTATAAATAAAGTCTATACATTAAAAGATGTAATTCTCATAAAAATACTTTTCTAACAATATTACTAGATAGTATAACTTTGCGAGCCCTTACAAAGCTCTGCTTTTGGCTAGTATAAAATAATGACAATTTATAGTATTATTATTTTAAAGCAGGTGCTAGCACAAAATAAATAGGCACAGAAGTCAATCTCACGGATGTGCTTCATTTTTCATACCTACCTTCAGCGGCCACGCTAAGATTATCAACTTTGGCTTATTCACAAAAAGTGGTATTGGCACACGTATCTAGGGGTTTTATTTATTGTTGAAATTTAAACAGAAACAACGGAAATGTAAACCAATAATAACTGAAATAATTTAATTTTATTGTTATACCCACGGACTAAATGAATACGCCTTTCAAGACAATTTCTTATTTTGTCAGTATAACTTGCATTTACATACAGAAATACAGAGTTATATTTACTACTTAATTTGAAATTAAATCACTTCAAGGGTAATTTTCAAACCTTTTCATCTCATTCGGTACGATAAAACAGTACAACATGGTTTATTTCTATTTTTTCAAGATACAATATAACTACAAATATATGATATTTTTGACAGTGATAGGGACGTTTGCTCATATGCGCGGCGGCACATTTCCTTCCCAATGGCGTGTCTAAGTATTCATGTGGTCTGTGGTTATACCTATTACAAATTTTCTGCACAAAAAAGTTCACTGACGCGCGTTTCAAGCGGGTGGCATTCGCGCTTGCACTGTTTCCAACAATCCCAACCGTTCCGATATATCGCTTCCGTGAGAGGTGTATATGTGTTCGTTGCTCGAGTGCCCTTTGTATGTAGATTAACTTCTGTAACTTTTTTTTGTAGTACTAGATACAGTACAGTACTCTGTAAATGTTCTTTTATTTAATTTTTTCTTCTCAGGGAGACAACGTAAGCATTACGTGCTTAGCCGGAGCCGGTCGGGTTCACGGTGTATTAGGATTCAGTTGGGCCAGAGAAAGAACCTTACTGCCTCTCGCTCCTGGCAGAGAAGTTTGGGAAGATCTCTATCCGGCTGGCAGCGTACTAAAGCTTTATAACGTGCAAGTAAGCACTTTACAGCTTAATTGCGTCACACTTGCAGTGATAACAGCTCACTTTTGTTGACAAGTACACTTTATTAATGTATCCTGTACTTTTGCCATAGATGGTCACACTTGAGAAACCCCCTCCTCTTTGCCGTGACGTCACATATTTTATTTATTTTACATTTGTAAGTAGTTAAAATAAAACAGCCGTATTTCCAAATTTATTAATTTATTATTATTAAGTATTTCCAAATTTATTTATTTGAAAATACGGCTATAATAATAAAATAGTAATATTTTAAGTTTTGGGTTTAGTGTTTTAGATTTTAACGTGTGACGTTAGATAGTTTGACACTCCCCCCCCCTCTCTTGCTTGTTACAAAATGTTACAAGTTTTGCTGCCTCAGTTGGGTTTGATTCCCGAGTGGGACAAACAGTTGTGTGAAGAACATAAATGTTTGTGTATATATATATATATATATATATATATATATATATATATATATATATATATATAATAGATTTCACTAACACCCATAACACAAGCAAATAATTCGTTTACTTTGGGGTTAGATCAGTTCGTTAGATTAACGTTTGACGTAATTTTTAGATGACCCATAATATATACCATTTGCTATGCAGAAATCAGGTGAATATCGCTGCCAAGTCTCTTCAGTGGCTGGAACTAATGGAAAAGGTGTTGTGATGTGGGCTCTTGGCAGTAAAGACGAGGCGTGTGAGACCGAAGCATCGCATGGACTGCGTTGGCCCAGAACTGCCCCTGGAGCGTACGCTTCTGCTGCTTGCCCACCGGGTCATATGGGAGAAACTACTAGGTATTAGCTACCTATTTAAAATATATAAACATGCCACGAATTGTGATTTTGCCGATTACTGAATATTCGATTAGGCTCTTGGCCGAAAAATAAAAATGCTAACCAGGATTTTTAATATTGATTTATGTGAACCGAAAACAGGTATTTATTATTTGAAATTTCGTATTGAGACCTGAATATAATTTATAAATAGTGCATGCCGTTTGGTAGAATGCGTACCTACGTACTTTTGAAAATTACATCTTTCTGCTGTAACCGTGTTCTAAGCAATAAATAATTATTCTATTCTATTCTATGGCCGAATAATCGGCGGCATATTTGTTCTCTTAGCGAGTAGCACGTATTATTTGTTTATTACAGATTGAGTAGGTAACTAAAAGTCTTGTATTATAATTTGTATAGCTAAAAATGTTGTCTATCTGCTTGTCTAAAGAATAACCCTTGTCGCGCAATACTGATAGTTTTTTTTTCATTCATAACAACTTATTTCTGATGGGTTTTAAGTATTAATTGTGATGGTTCTCGTTAAAAAATATATATTTTTTGAGTAATATGTGAGTTTTTCTCATAATTAAGTATTTGGCGGAATAGTTCTCTTTTCCCGTGTTGGTCCAGGCTCCTTTGAAGAAAAGACTAACTGCCATTCTGTCAGGGAGGTCGAAAAAGATGAATAATTGATTATATGTGTTATTACCATCGTGATTACTTGATGGTAGAGTTCCGAAACGTTTCACCGGGTATTTTGTGCCACCACCTTAGCTATTGTTGCTTCAAGCTAAGCGTCAATGCTTGTCAATGTCGTGTTCTGGTTTGGAGGGTAAGGTAGCCGGTAGACTTATATGTGTAGCATTCATCTTGCTTACAGAACTAATGTGATATGCTGCATTTTTCATTGGTCCGCTGTGGCCCGTCTGTGTGCTAGATCCTTTACTGCGCACCAATAGTTTTGTTAACTATTTTATAATCTTATATTGGATACAGTATGTACATGACTATTGACTGTTGAGTACACAAAGGCGATCTTATCATAACTTAATAAACTCGGCCAGATAACCTTTTGAAGTCTAGACCAGGTATTCTTAAGCGGAGATATGCAGAACACAGCTAGTCCCTAAAAGCACGTGAAATGGTCTCGTAGGGGTTTTTTAATTATAGCATAATAACAACCCTTTATTTACTTCTATACGACTATAATATGTTAACTCCAAACTGTCCACTTACATTTTCATCATATTTGTAAGGTAAGTGGTTCGTCACCACTAAACGGTTAAGAACTATTGCTGTAGATAAATGAAATACATTTATAATTGAGCTTGGGTATTCGCTCCCAAGATAAACAATAATATACAAAAAAAAGTTAACTTCATATGTTCAACAGTTACCACAAATAAAAATCATCTCATAAAAGTCTATCAAAAACTTATATTTTCATGGCTTTTAGCCCTTTCAACGCTTAAATATTTATAAACTTTTCCATTAAAAGTACGCTACAGTTTGTTGAGTTTAATACTCAACGTTTTATCACGGATTTTAATATCCAAAAAGGTAATACGGAAACGTTAAACCGCGGCATACGCTTTTTAGGTTCTGTGAACCGAAAACTACACATCACGGCGTGAAATGGAGGCTGCCGGATTTTTCAGCGTGCGTGGCCGATTCACTGAGGGATATCTACGAGCAGGTACTTTTTGTTTCATATTCCATTCATAATCCACTTCATCTCACTTTAAACAAAGCTATTCAGGGAATTCAGATTTGTTGAAAGTTGGTACGTACTATGAAATTATAGAAAAGTGAAGTTCAACATGTTTCGAGTATTGTATGTTTTCATAGACGTTTGGCTCCAGTGTTTGAATGTTTGAATTATATATTTTTAATATTGAATCATATTATTTGCTGATTGCTTTTACAATAATATTTTTACACTTAAAGAGAGTTTTACGTATAATGAGAAATGTTCTCATTTAAGTTGAATTTAACCAAAAGATCGACCATGAATTACCACGATAATATAATCTAGCTTGTAATATTTTATAACTTAATAATTTATTTGTGGTCATAAAACTTGCTGCATAAATTGTAAATTCTAAAATTAAAAAGTCATAACCATAACATAAAATAATTCTATACTTACTTTTAAATAACTTTAACAGTTTATTTTGAAAGAAAAAATAATATATTATATTATATAATATTACAAATGAGTTAGTATAATATTTTAGGTCAATGATTATTACATCACGGAATTATCTTATTGTTTGTTTTGTGATTTAAATAGTCGAAGTGTAATGATTTGTTTTGTGGCATTGACTAGTTCAGATAGCGTTAATTTTTCAAATGAAAATAAAAAGTTAACCAATGCGCTATTATAATTTTTTCCAGACCATCGGTAAATTAATTTCATTCCTTACACTCTTGTTTTCGTTGCAATGAAGAAATATTAGTATTAGATTTCGCGGAAAGTTATAAATAAATTCCTATTATTTTCTCTTTAATCTTTAATTGAATGGACAGGAAATTTTTAGTTTTCTACACTTAAGTTATTTTTTATAGCTGACAAAATAATTGTAGATAAATAACTTCGAATACGCAGCATACTGTGCCTTACAGTTATAGCCAATTAGAATAAAATAATGCATTTTTTGATGTAAGCCTTTTATAATTAATACACAAAAACGGCTTTGTATTTCGGCGATTCGGTCATTAATACAAACGTGCAAACATTCTTATTTATTTTAGAAGAATTTGTCATTATACAAGCAATTGTGACAAATTAAATTAGATTTATTGTGTAGTATTAGATCAGTGTTATACCCCTATAAATATTCGCTCTTGCTCCTAAATTTATCAGACTTTTACTTTAGTTAACTTTTCTGGTCGTGTCATACCAAAAAAGACGTTAATACACATATTCGTTTATTAAACAACTAGCTATTACCTGTGACTTCTTTCCTGTGATCCAAAAACATTACCTCATTTTGCTTAGTGGGATAAAAAGGAGCCTATGCTACTCAATGATAATGTTGGTTTATATTGGTGAAAGAATTTTTGAAATCGGTCCAGTATTTTAAATCGTCTTCAAAAAAAGGAGTTTATCAGTTTCACCTCTATGTATGTGATATTATTGGAATTGGATAATGTTTAAGTAGGTATGATGTCTGTTTTAGGCTTCCAAGTTCATGTACTAAATTTCGCAAGTGTATAAGTGTTTGTATGTTTGTCCCAAAATTTCTCGGAAACTAATAGTTATATCGAGATGATCTTTTTTACTTAAGTCCGGTATATTTCAACTTAAGAAATAGTCAAAGTTCCCTCTAAATTGGTTCAGCAGTTTTTGAGATGTGTATCCACTTATTTCTGAAGGGGACATGTATAATATAGGTACCTAGTTAAGGAGTTGGTTAATTTTTCTTAAATTACTTTTATTATTTGAGTTTATCCATTATAAAGAAACAAACAAACAAATCTTACCTCTTTATAATATTAATGCAGAGTGTAGACTGTAGATCAACGACGATAACTCTTTAAGTTAAGCGAAATTGATTCGTAGATACCGAGAAAAAGAAGTTGGTAGAAGTGCTTGAATTTCCTTTTGCAGTTCACTAGCATATCCTACGGCTACTCCTGGAATAATGTATCCAACGTGGCTCATCAATATGGAGCTGTACTAAGATCTCTGCCCGCTCATCCCGGGGAAGGAACTCTTCCTCTACAACATGCCCGGGATATGCTACACTATCTACTTTCAGCGGCTGGAAAAGAAAAAGACCGACATGAAAGTGTCGAACACCTTCTAATGATATACGACACCTTGCTGAAACATCCAGATACATTTCTTGATGAAGAGGTACAGTACACTATTATATAAACATATTTAAGTTAAAGAAATTTTAGGTAAGATATCTACTCGCTTCACTGGATAAATTCATTGATTTTTTTTCTTTTTATATCATTAGATAGCAAACACGCAGATGATTCTCTTCTCATTTTTAAAAGGGCGGCAACGCAACTGCAAGGCCTCTGGTATTGCAGATGTCCATGGGCGGCGGTGATCACTCAACATCAGGTGCACCTCCTGCTCGTTTGCCCCCTCTTCCATAAAAAAAAAAATGGAAAGAAACCGGGCTACCTTACCTAAACTGGAACATGACAATGACAAGCATTGTCGCTATTGCTGTAGGAAGGCGGTTGTACTATATACTCAGAAGTAACGTTTCGAAGCTCTACCACCTAGTAGTTACGGGGTTAGTATTTCAGGGGCTTCATTTCTGAATATTCTGTGAAAT
The DNA here is from genome assembly GCA_036924255.1 of Apodemia mormo. Lineage (NCBI taxonomy): Eukaryota > Metazoa > Arthropoda > Insecta > Lepidoptera > Riodinidae > Apodemia > Apodemia mormo. The sequence continues at coordinate 9,680,290 of JAUPFN010000018.1, read as the reverse complement.
GAAAAAAAAATGGGGTTGTCAACTTTCTTTAAGCTACATTAATGTTTATAAACGGACTAATAATAAAAACAAACTAATCGTTAATTTATTGATTTCAGTATATTCACGCCTGTATCCCCAAAGATCCTTGTCACATCATACCAAATGTGATAATTGTAATTATGTAATTATTATATCTATATGTAATTATTGCGTTTTGTGCTCAATTTTAATGTTGACATTCACAACGTATCCTAGTCTTCGCTATTTGTAATTCTTACTTGACAAATGAGTAAATCGAATACATTAATCTCTAAGAACGTATACTTATTAGAAACATGCTACTATCAATTACAAATTCCGTATTTGCTAAAAGGTCAATAGAGTTTTAAACTAAGCTTTAATTACGAACAGAAATTAATCTCGAACTTTTTCTCGAATCTCGAAAAAATTCACTTTTTTTAACTGCGCTAATATAATTGCGAACACGATGTCGAACTCGGTCTGTCAGTATCTAAAAGTACTGAGAAAAGTTAATTCAATTCGAGTAAATTCACAAAAAAATTCCACGAAATTCGAATTTAATCACGTGCTTATACCTACGCTAGCGTTCAAGAGTGCCTAAAAACATTAGTTCGATCACAATTTCCAATTTCGATTGAAATCAAAAGTTAAAAGGAAAGCTGCTGGTGTCAAAGTCTTATATTTATCTTTTTCAAACATTTAAGTATGAAATTAAAGAAAGATTGAATGTTTTATTTGACTTTTTGATTTTTCCCATTCGGTCACGAACATCGAATGAGGATCTGAAAATTCACTTCAAGGCTTTACAAATAGAAGTTAATTTGGATTTAGTAACTTTATTTAACTTGGCAACGTATAAAATAGGGCCAGATACAATCGTTCGACAAAATAATCAGAAATATTCTCATTCCATCTGAACACACAATAAAATGTCTTCCAGAAACATCCAATACAACCTTAATGGCCGTTTTACAAAGATCGAAAAATTATTGTGTTTTCAAATAACATTTTTATATAAAAACCTTTTTGTACTGACAGTTAATGCTTTTCACATTCAAACGTATAAACGCAAAGGTCATTATCAAAAGTAGTGGTGGGTCGTTGGCGTATTTTTCGTCGACGCAACGAGACTGTTTATCGTGAACGATAAACTAGTTGAAAAAACAGTTTAATTTTCGACTAGTTTACTTCCTAGACTGAATATGATTATTACGTTGTAGTTATCGTTCTACGAAGATTATTATTTACCTAAGTTAACTGTTTATAGAAATGAACTGAATACTTTTTCCAGGCGTAGGACTGGCAGGTTTATTACGATTATAAAATTTATATTCTTAAAAATGTTTTATTTAAAAATTAAATATATTTATATTTATTTTTTAAATGAAAAATATTAGATAACTTCTAAATAGGCCAGGTTTATGTATATCTAATACATGAACGTGGCGTATTTAGAAGTTCATTTTATGTACATATATTTTGGTCACTTTCGAGTACCACTGCACTCGACTTCGTCGTGAATATGACACCTATTTTGGTTGCGCTAAACGTTTCACGAAACCAACAGTCCATACGCGAACGTTATAAAGACGCGTTACATAGTTCATTCATAAACTAGTTTATCAAATAACGTTAGACTGTTTATTCGTTCACGCTAAAGAAACAGTCTAAAAAAACTGTTCGTTCATTAAACGCCCACCACTAATCAAAAGGTTACTTATGCATGTCATGTACTTGCTTTACATGTTTAAGGACATCATTATAACAAGGGTTGATGGAGGTGTATTATAACATTTTCAGAATACTTTTGAGATTAGATCAATCCTGCAGTGCCTCAAATATGTATGCAGGCATTGATAGTATTCATGTCTTATTAGAAATTGTTATTTATTTATATAGAACCATTCCCGATTAAGAATCAACAGCATCTTAGAAGTCTTAATTTATAGGGATAATATATTTACAGGGATATTATTTAAAGGGATATTCTCTTCCAGAAGCATTGGCCACATTTACATACTAACATCTAGAGAGGGAGGCTTGAGAAATAAATCAATGCCTCCCGACCACCATCGAAGAATAGATCTTCGCCGTTATGCTAGGCAATTCGTAAGAGGCGAACGTTTGTGTCACTAATATCGTGACTACCAGGTAGTAAAGTTCCGCAATATCTTGCCCGGGCAGAAACCGGTAAAGCGGTGGCACCATCACCGCTTTACCGATTTCTGCCGCAACAATGTCAATGCTTATTATTATCGTGGTTCAATTTAAAGTTAAGCATGTAAATGTCATATGACACTGACAATGTCATATACAGCTAAACCGAAGTCAACTCACCATTGTCATCTTTAGTATCGATTGGCGATGGTAAATAACTTTCCATCAGCGGAGCCATCTGCTTGTTTGCTACCTTTTCATATAATAAAAGATAGTTGTTTGAAATAAGGGTTAATTTCCAGAAAATCTATGACTTGCAAAACGCGATAGTAGAAACGGCTACTATGAGGGATAATCTTGATCTTCGGTACCGAGGGTTTACAGTCCTGACCAAACAAGTTAAGGATAACGCAGCCCACTTCAACCTTATACCGGAACTCAATTCGGAGGAGTGGATATTGACCTCAGTTGGAGTGGAATTTTCCGGACGCATTGGGAATACATCAGTTGTCGTCGTACAGTATCAAGATTTGGCTGTTAGGCTACCTTCACTAAGACGATCTACTGAATTTAAGTAAGTATTGAATATTAACGATATATTCTACACTCTTTGTCGTCGAACTTGGTGAAACTCCATATTCGTTCAATATTTTATACAAAAACACTTGTACTGTTTCACAATAAATTATTATATGTATTATACAACTGGTTTCGCTTCTATAAGCGTCATTAGGGCAATTAAAACTTATTTTTATTACTAAGTCTTGATTGCCCTGATGATGCTTATAAAACCGAAACCGGTTGGATAATATATATAATAATTTATTGTGAAACAGTATAAGCGTTATTTATATAAAATATTGAATGAATATTAACGACTTGCAGCCATAAGTTTATTCACCTATTTTAATCGATTTGCCAAAAAGAAGGTGGTTTTCAATTAGGTGGTATTTTTTAGTGTAGTAATACTTAGATAGTAGGTATGATTACCGAGGGAGCGCCATAAGCGTGGTGCGCTAACGAGTCACGAGTAAAAAATCACAGAGTACTTTGTAATGTAAACAATAAACTTCGACATCAATGTGCAGGTGTTTATACAAAAAAATAGATAAATTTTGAAACGAAGTGTCTTGGGCGTTGCGGAGGGGTACCCTAACCGGCAAGAAACGTCCGTAACGTTGAAAAAAATCGTAAGATTTTTATTAATAGTCAATTTATGATGACTACTATAGTGTCTAATGTGATGACTGTTGTTATTATTGCAGTTTGCTATTATTATTACATATTTTTACAAATCATGGTAAATAAAATAAAGGTGTTAAGAAAATTTTGTAACGTAAATTTTTGATTTTTATCGACAAAAAATCATAAAAGTCATATTAAAAATGTATACCCGAATAATTATTTTCTTCGAATAGAACTTGAAATTAATATTTATATAATAAGGAACTTCGTTCCTATTTGCAGTCCCAATACCCCACAAGGTTTTTTTTCAGGTATGGGCACCCTTTATCAGTATATAAATAAATAAATATTCACCCCAAAGTAAGCAAATTATTTGCTTGTGTTATGGGTGTTAGTCAACGATACTAATACATAGAAATACATATATAAATACTGTTACATACATAATAAACACCCAAACCCAGAAATACAAACATCTATGCACATCACACAAATGCTTGTCCCTGTCGGGGATCGAACCCAAGCCCCGTCGATTGCGTAGTCAGGATCGCTAACCACTCGACCAACAGGGCGGTCAAGTATGTACAGTAATTTACCAGTCAACCTGTACATGTTTTATAAAACTTGTTCTCAACGCGTGATATGTTAGCGCATCGTCTCCTAGGAGCGGTCGAGGGGTGGAGCACCTGCTGGCGTCGCGCCAGGTGCAGCTGTCTGCCAACTCTGCGGACTCTGCACAGGTCACACTGCTCTTCGTTCACTCGAAAAACTACACGGCTTTAGGTAAGTTTTTAGTAGTACTTTTTAGTCTATACACAAAAGTTGATTTGTGTATGTAAAGACTCCAAAACTACTGAATTAAAATTTTGATGAAACTCTCAGGAAATTCTTATACTGGGCTAGTAACCTAGTAACCTAGTAAGTAGGCCAGTAACCCTGTGAAGTTTGGTAATGATCAGATTAACAGAATCTTTTTATACTAATATTTTAAAGACTACCCCTTATAACAAAAACATACTTAGTACCGGGTTTAAACCAAGAATAAGAAGTCTAGGTTTGTTAGGGTATTAAAGTTAGTTCCACTAAAATTCATTCTTATTTCCTCGGACTAGTGCTTAGCCCGGTTTTATAATAACATTTTATTTGGTACTAGAACCCAACCCGGAATTAAATTCGGTACTATGTTAAGACCTCGTTTTAGAACGAGGTGGTTAAGGTTTAATTGTTTCTAAGCTTGGTTATACTCATAAACAATGACTTCGCTAAGCGAACTTCATTAAACCGCGGTTACAATTTGATTAGTGCGAGTGCGAATGCGAGTGTTTAATGCAGGTTTTTTATATCATAAGATAGCAAACAAGCAGATGGGTCTCCTGATGGAAAGAATCAACCATCGCCTATAGACACCAAAGGTATTAATGGTGTGTTGCTATCTCGTGGCGAGGTCTAATGCCACGTGCATAAGTTTAACGCCTACCTTACCCTCCAAACCGGAACAAGACAGCGACCCTGTTGAGACAATGCAGAACTCTACCATCTAGTAGCCACAATTGTAGTGACTCGATAGCCAATCGGTCGCCTTTTACGACCTGCCTGGCAGAACGGCAGTTGGCCTATTATTCAAAAGAGGCCGGGACCAACACGGCGAGAATGTACAATAAAGCTAAATAAATATAAATACATTTTTCCCCGTGTTGATCCCGGGCTCCTTTGAAGAATAGGCTAACTCCCATTCTGCCAGGCAGGTCGTAAAAGGCGACCGATTGACTATACGAGTCACTACCATCGTGGCTACTAGGTGGTAGAGTTCTGCATTGTCTCGCCCGGGTCTGGTACCACCGCCTTACCTATTCCTGCCGCAATAGTGTCAGTGCTTGCCACTGTCGTGTTCCGGTTTGGGGGATAAGGTAGCCGGTAAATAATATAGATATAAATAATAATATAGATAGCAACGCACCATCAACACCTTTGGTGTCTATAGGCGATGGCTAACTCTTTCCATCAGGAGACCCATCTGCTTGTTTGCTATCTTATGATATAAAAAAAATACAATTTCCAGCGTCAAAACTGGCTTGTGGGTTGCGGTTATCTTCGGAGCCTCGCACGTGGACTACCAAGGCGTGTGAGGTTCGAGTACCAGAGCCGAGCCATGTGTCCTGTCGATGTCGAGGGCTTGGCACCTTCGCGATCTTCACTGTCGCTCGCTCTACGTTGGTGAGTATATACCACATATATTTTAAGTTAATTTGCGTGCTTAATGTACTTAACTAAGCGAGTTATTAATTTATTCTCGTTTTATGTGCACCCATTGCGCCTTCTCTGTTTGCTTTTGAGGTTAACTGACAGAGAATGCTCTTGGGCGTAATAAGTCTGCCTGTGCAAATGTATATGTGCAAAATTTAAATAAATAAAATAATTGAAAACATGGGTCTCGTCCATATCTACGAAGAGGAAAAATTTTGGGATTAAGTATCTTTGGCTAGTCGTGGGTACACTGGTTGTACCTCAGTCTACCTCTTCGGGGATACGAGCGTGAAGATACTTTGAATTTATTGTAGTATTTTTTGTTTTTTTTTCATTTTATTTTTTATATTATAAGATAACAAACATGGATATGGATGGATAAACATGGATGGGTTTCCTGATGGAAAGAGTCAACCATTGCCTATAGATACCAAAGATGTTAATGGTGCGTTGCTATATTGTGACGAGGTCTAATGCCACATGCATACCAGCTACCTTACCCTCCAAACCGGAACACGACAGTGACAAGCACTCACGCTATTGCGACAGGAATAGACCCGGGCAAGACAATGCAGATTTCTACCACCTAGTAGCCACGATGTTAGGGACTCGCATAGCCAATCGGTCGCTTTTTACGACCTGCCTGGCAGAGCGGCAGTTCACCTATTCTCTCCTTTGTGTCCGGGACCAACATGTGGAGAAATTCCGGAAAAGGAACATTCTAAGCATTTTCAAATAATATAAGTGAACCACAGTTAAGCGTGGCCAGTTTTAGCTAAAATTCTAAACAAAATAATGTCTTAGCTATGATTATATTTCCTATTAAAATAATGTTATTATAACAGCAGCTTAACCACAAAACCTTTGAAGGAAATGTTAAACAAAGTATTAAGTTGTAAGCCACCATTATGCTTAATTTGATGATAATATAATCAAGCCTCGAAGATTATTGTAAACAAATGAAATTGGAACAGGGGTGGGACTTACCTATGCTTATTTTGTAATTTCTTTAGCAATGTATATTTTTTTCTTTCTATTGGTCCAGGCTCCATTTGAAGAATACATCATCTGCCATTCTGCTAGGCATTTTGTAAAATGCAAATAAACGGCTAAACTTAATACCATTGTAAACACCAGGTGGTTTCACCAGGGTTTTTCGCCGTGTTGGTCCCGGCCTCCTTTAAAGAATAGGCCAACTGCTGTTCTGCCAGGCAGGTCGTAAAAGGCGACCGATTGGTTATCGAGTCACTACCATCGTGGCTACTAGGTGGTAGAGTTCTGCATTGTCTCGCCCGGGTCTGGTACCACCGCCTTACCTATTCCTGCCGCAATAGCGTCAGTGCTTGTCGCTGTCGTGTTCCGGTTTGGAGGGTAAGGTAGCCGGTAAACTTATGCATGTGGCATTAGACCTCGCCACGAGATAGCAACGCACCATTAACATCTTTGCTGTCTATAGGCGATGGTTGACTCTTTCCATCAGGAGACCCATCTGCTTGTTTGCTATCTTATGATATAAAAAAATAAAAAAAATAATTTAAGTATGGAACAAAGAGCCGCATCTTCACATCCAAAGAGCCGCAGGATTCCGGCCCCTGGTATAGACGCATATCTACACAAACTTCTGCAGAACTTGACCTTGTTTAGACTTTTTCCAAAAAAAATCTCGTTTTTGTAATATTTTTAACTCCCGTAACTCACTTGCTACAAAATTTAGGCGACTTAAAAAAGAACATTCTTCTTGAGGGTCGTTTGAAAATTAACGCTATATAATTCTGTGTTTACTACCTCCATATAAAATTTTCATAACTTTCCTCAACTTTGACTTTCACAAATGTGGGTTAAAGAGTTTAGAAACTGGAGCGACCGTTTTACGAAAAACTTTCTGGACTATAATTGACATCATGGGACTTTCATGAATATTTTGTACATTTATAAAGAATCATACTTTGTAATCCTTGTACTACTCGTTGTATTCGAAGACTTAGCATAAACGTATTTGGTTTAAATAATAATTATTGCTGTAAATTTAACGTTTTTATATGTCAATTTTTTTCACAACTGTACATTATTTTGTAATAAATTTATAAATAATTCGTAAAAATGATGTGACAAAAATGTAATTATTTTGAACTAGCTGATTAGCTTCGCCCGCAAATATATTAACATGTCATAATTATAATCTTTCATATATTTATCCTCGTTTTACTGCCCCTTGGGGATTGATTTTTAAAATAGTAGCTTATTTTTCAACCCCACGTCTTCAGCTATCTCCTTAATTGTCATGAAAATTGATTCAGCAATTTCTGTAGTTGTGAAGGCGTAATAGATGGATAGACTTTGCATTTATAATATGGATTTATTGTTATTTTTTTTAATTATTCTAACTTTAAATTTTTTTAAAATGTATTCAATTCATAGACCGTTTTTTAACTGATCCTAATACAATTTACAATTAATATTATCTGAAGTCAACATATAACAGATAGTTCTCAACGTTTACAAGACTTAATATAAATTATCCAATCTTATTAACTTATATATCATATAAATGATGAGATCTTTTAAATCAACGTGGGTGACGTGACGTGACATTTAGAAGGGAAAAAAATCCCCTTTTAATTTAATAAATTAAAACTCCCAGAATAGTCTAAAAGATACTTCATTTTATGTAAAATTTTTTGTATAAGTACATTTTTTAGTTTGAAATAGAATTTGTAATTCTTCTCTTTTTTTGGCCCAACTTAGAATTATTTTGGACTTAAGGGGTTTATAATGTTTTTTTTTAATTCCCTACACTTCACAATGCGTGTTTTTTTAATTCCTTTCAAAAAATGTATAACTTTCCCTTTTAAACTATCATTAATTTCAATCCGTAGTCTAATATGCATGTGAGGCGGGTTTTTTTGAATTTACGCATGAGTCGGTCACTTTTGGATGCTAATTAAATTAAGTTAAATAGAACTAGGCTGTAAAACTTAGTTGGATAATCCAATCAATAAGTAATGTCAACCCTTTGCGGTCGTGCGTTAAGTAGATTTATGTGTCGCGTGGGTGTTATGTGACATATTAGGAAGTTACTTTAAAATATTTCTATTTTGTACGTGGTTGTTTAGACCTTTTACTACAACGGATTTACTTCAAATAGAATATCTAACAATCCTAACAAATGGTAAGCCTCTTTGGATAGATTCTAACTGGATTCTGCGACTTCGTTCGTGTTAAGTCAAAACATCTAAAATATTTATAAAAAATTACAATTTATATTATTTTGTACGTTACTCCTAAGTTATTTAATCATAATATCTTATCTTTTGGGTAAAAGAATAAAAATTGTTCATTCTCACACATCTTCACAACCAAGTTGTACCAGTTATTTCGTCAGAAATCAAAAGTGAGAAATCAGAAGTACTTTATTCAATAAAACTTTTTACAAGTTATTTTGACGCGTCAACATTTTTTTTAAACTGCTACCGGGTCGGAAATTCGCATGACATTTAGTTTTATTTTAATTTCCAACGACTTCTATGTACTAACGCAATTTTTTTATTATGTTTAAAACCAAGCACTATTCGCTTGTACTTACTTCTGCTTATCCACTTAGAATTTTTCTTTACACTGGCTGTTACCCGCGGCTTCGCTCGCGCATATTTACTGAAGAACTTATTTAACCCCCCTTATTTTACCGTCTTAGAGATAGAATTTTGTAAAACGCTTAAATACGTAATTCATTATTTTTTTTACTTAATTCATACGAAATTTTATGCAAATATGTCCAGGGAATAAAAAGTTTCATACAAACTTTTATCGTCTAATTCACCCCCTTCGACCAAAGATTTTATTTATATAGATATTAACGGTACCTGATATAATAAAGCATAAATGATGTGCCCCGTGTTGGTCCTGGCTCCTTTGAAGAATAGGCCAACTGCCGTTCTGCCAGGCAGGATGTAAAAGGCGACTTTTAGGTGGTAGAGTTCGACACGCCCGGGTATTTGCTGCCACTTACCTATTCCTGCTGCAATAGCGTTAATGTTTGCCATTGTCGTGTTCAGGTTTGGAGGGTAAGGTAGCTGGTTGACTTATGCACGTAGCATTGCCATCCTGACACACGGATAGCAACGCACAATTAACATCTTTAGTGTCTATAAGCTATGACTTCTTTTTCTGCTTGTTTGCTATCTTATGATACAAAAAAGGTATAGGTACCTACTGCCACGGGCTTATACATTAACTGCCTTATCTTTAAAACCGGAACACTTGTATATTGCCGACTTTGCGGTATATTAATATGTGTGATTTATCCAGCGGTATTTATATATATATTTGTAAGAGATAACAACATTTTATAACTATGTAGTACTTGTTTGTTTTACAAGTAATTTTTTTAGAATCTTATTTCCCCTAGCTTGGATATAAATGCATAAAACTTTATTATGACTTACATAAAAACAAAAAGAAAAGCTAAAATCAGACTTTACACCTTTTTAAAGTTAGATTGCGCCTTATTTTACATTTACGAGTAAAAAAAACGAGATAAAAGAATACTTCTTACGGCTCTACTCAATAAATGTAATTTTTCAGACAGATGTAGAAAAAGACATAAAGGGTGTGGTGAAGATCACGGTAGGGTTAGGCGGCGCTATGTGCCTCGCAGCGGCCGCGTTACAGCTGTTGGCGCTCATACCCGGCCGGAAACCGCGGCTGCCCGTGCTGCTCAAGGCGGCCACCGCTGGGACACACTCCGCTGCGGTGCTCACGCTACTGGAGTGCGACACCAGACAGGTATGTTACAAACTATACAGACAACATGTCAGAAGTTGTAGATGACTGCCCTGTTGTATATAAATATTAGTGTTGGAACGCATGGCCGAGGAAAATTGTATAATGCTTTTTCAATAACAATAAAATGTACAGTGTTTATTCAATAACAATAAATGCATAATTTTTGTTCAATAACAATAAAATGTATAGTGTTTATTCAATAACAATAAATATATAATGTTTGTTCAATAACAATAAATGTGTAATGTTTGTTCAATAACAATAACTGGCGATCGCCTCGAGAATAAGATCTCTTTTAAGTTTGATAACTGACTTTAAGCCTTAAAGAAGTAAAAGTATACATGTGTTTATATTATCATGTGTCGCGTGAATGTAATGTATGAAATGTTTATTTTGATTAATTTAGTGGATTTCTAATGCACTTTAATTAAGGAATATCAGGTTTCTACAGGACTCGGCAATGTAACTTTATTATATAAAAATCAATTGCTTTTCGTTAGTCACGCTAAAACTCGAGAACCCATTTGGCTAATTTTGGTTTTGAATTAATTGTTGAAGTGCAGGGAAGGTTTAAAAGGTGCGAAAATATAGAAAAAAAACTAAGAGTAATTAAAAAGGCAGAACAACGTTTGCCGGGTCAGCTAGTGTATGTATGTATATATATATATATATATATATATATATATATATGACATATACGTGACATATACCGGGTTTATAATACACTATTTTATGGACACAGTGCGCGCACTATGTGTATATAGGTATATTTAGGTATGTTATATATAAGGTATATATAATATAGCTATACTGTAGACGTTTGCCGGGTCAGCTAGTGTATGTATGTATATATATATATATATATATATATATATATATATATATATATATATATATATATATATATATATATATATATATATATATATATATATATATATATATATATATATATATATATATATATATATATATGACATATACGTGACATATACCGGGTTTATAATACACTATTTTATGGACACAGTGCGCGCACTATGTGTATATAGGTATATTTAGGTATGTTATATATAAGGTATATATAATATAGCTATACTGTATAGGTACAGGCATTACACAGGGCTTTTCTGTGGGGGCACGCGGGGCACGCAGTGCCCCCAAAGAGAGTTGCGACAAACGGCTCTTTGAAAAGAAAAGAGTGACATAGCTCTTTTAATTAAACATTGTAATATGTATTGTAATATGTATATAATGTATAAATATATTAGTTATTATTAGCTAGATGTTATTTTTAAACAATAAAAATACAGTGTACTAGATTCTATCCATAACAGACGCCAGAATAACATATTTCTCTTTAACGTTAGTTAATAGGCAATTAGTAACGAACCTAGGGTATTGCCATTATGTATAAGTACACATTTCAGGCTCCGTTTAGAGTAGGATTCGGCAACCATTTGAGTTAGAAGAGCCAAAATTACAATTTACAAAATTTCACATTTTTAAAGAGCCACAAAAAAATCTTGCCTACAATAAACAGTACTTACAGAAATAAAGTTTTTTGATAAAAAAGTGTCTTGCGTCGAAAGCAAATTAAAACCTCGTCGTTCGAGAGCTTGCGACGGTGAGGTAGAGATAAGTCGTATATACTAGAACAGGTACGATTACATGAGGCACACTAAAAGTTTTGCACTTCTAGCTAATCGGAAATATTTGAATTTCGAATGTTATATTTTTAAAACTTTTTTAAAATGATTTGTCAATTGTTTTTTTATCACACATCAAAGTTCTACGTACGCAACGAAAATGGAATTAAGTCGAAAAGATTTTAGAGCGATGATTTTTAATGATTTTAAAAGTTCCCTTACTCCGTAAGACTGTGCTCTCTTCGTCTTCAAAATGCTTTTGGGAGAGAAGCCCCTTGTTTGAGCACCGTGAGGCGATGGTTTGCTGAATTTGAGAGAGGTCGAGTTTCTTTACATGACGAATTTCGTGAAGGGCGGCCTTCAACTGCCGTCAACGAAAATAATGTGGCTACTGTTAAGCGATTAATTGAAGAAAACCCCCGGATTACCTATGAGACAATTTGAGGACTACTGAGGATTGGTATGAGCTAAATTCAAAAAATTTTACACGAAGAATTGAAAGTTCGGAAACTTTGTTGTCGTTGGATCCCTCATGAACTGACAGCGGAGCAGAAGCGGGCTCGCATGGAATGGTGCTCGCAGATGCTACTGAAGTACGACCACGGACATTCTAATGTTGTTTATAACATTGTCACAGGAGACGAAACGTGGATTTATTGTTTTGAACCGGAAAAAAACAGCAATCTTGTGAATGGGTGTTTGAAAATAAGAACAGGCCAACAAAAGTGCGACAGGCGAGAAACGTTGGTAAAAAAATGATCGCGTTTTTTTTCAGCTCAGCTCAGCTACGGGTCCCATCTGCACAATTGCACTTGAAGATCAAAAGAGTGTTAATTCCGAGTGGTATTCTACCATTTGTTTACCCAGGGTTTTAGAAAAAGTTCGCGAAAGACGACCCAAAAGCCGCATTCTCCTACACCATGATAACGCTTCTTCACACACGACCAACAAAACAAAGTCATTTTTAGCTTCCGAAAAAGTACATCTCATCACTCATCCTGCGTATAGCCCCGACCCAGCACCCTGTGATTTCTGTATTTTCCCCAAAATCAAAGATATGATGAGAGGTTTTACTTTTACTAACTCCGAAGAGGCAGTGATAGCGTTCAATTAGCACGTAGAAAATATGCCTTCAGATCTGTGGTCCTCCTGTTTTAAAAAATAGTTCGATCGCATGAAAAAATATTTGAAATGTAAAAGAGATTATTTTGAAAAGCAACAAACATAATATTTTGGTTATAACATGTCGTTTTTTTAACATAAAACTTATAGTGTGACCTACGTACTAGGTATTTTACGATACTAGGCGGCACCTATTCCATTTTCCACAAGACTAAGTCCGTATAGTCCTGTAGTCTAGGTATTATATTATAGCACTAATCGCATTTGCTTCTTTACTATTTCATGTACTCTTTTTTGAAAACGTGTTTTGCTATCTTGCTCACCCATAATAAAATGCTAAAGAGATGAAGCAATAGGATTTGTATACTTTTTTCCGCTCTCACAAGAATGAGATACCGTTATACAATATGTATGCTCCGTTTCGATCTCTCGCTCCGTATGGCCGAGCTAACAGGGAAAACCGATTTATACGTCATATTACGTGCTGTTTTGCGCGGTACTTGATCAAATACTTCATTGAGAACAGTCACGCCAGAACACAGTTTACGCCGTATTGGTCCTGGCCTCCTTTGAAGAATAGGCCAACTGCCGTTCTGCCAGGCAGGTCGTAAAAGGCGACCAATTGGCTATCGAGTCACTACCATAGTGGCTACTAGATGGTAGAGTTCTGCATTGTCTCGCCCAGGTCTGGTACCACCTCCTTACCTTTTCCTTCCACAATAGCGTCAGTGCTTGTCGCTGTCGTGTTCCGGTTTGGAGGGTAAGGTAGTCGGTAAACTTATGCATGTGGCATTAGACCTAGCCACAAAATAGCAACGCACCATTAACATCTTTGGTGTCTATAGGCGATGGTTGACTCTTTCCATCAAGAGAGCCATCTGCTTGTTTACTTTTTTATCATATAAAAAAAAGTCAACAGAGATCGCGTCCGATATCGTCTATCGAGTATCGATCAAAGTTTCATAGTCTTCATAATACTTTGTAGTATCTAGTATTTTGTCTAGTAACATAGTTGAGAACAGTCAACAGAGATCGCAACCGATATCGTCTATCGAGTATCGATCAAAGTTTCATAGTCTTCATTATACTTTGTAGTATCTAGTATTTTGTCTAGTAACATAGTTGAGAACAGTCAACAGAGATCGCAACCGATATCGTCTATCGAGTATCGATCAAAGTTTCATAGTCTTCATAATACTTTGTAGTATCTAGTATTTTGTCTAGTAACATAGTTGAGAACAGTCAACAGAGATCGCAACCGATATCGTCTATCGAGTATCGATCAAAGTTTCATAGTCTTCATAATACTTTGTAGTATCTAGTATTTTGTCTAGTAACATAGTTGAGAACAGTCAACAGAGATCGCAACCGATATCGTCTATCGAGTATCGATCAAAGTTTCATAGTCTTCATAATACTTTGTAGTATCTAGTATTTTGTCTAGTAACATAGTTGAGAACAGTCAACAGAGATCGCAACCGATATCGTCTATCGAGTATCGATCAAAGTTTCATAGTCTTCATAATACTTTGTAGTATCTAGTATTTTGTCTAGTAACATAGTTGAGAACAGTCAACAGAGATCGCAACCGATATCGTCTATCGAGTATCGATCAAAGTTTCATAGTCTTCATAATACTTTGTAGTATCTAGTATTTTGTCTAGTAACATAGTTGAGAACAGTCAACCGAGATCGCGTCCGATATCGTCTATCGAGTATCGATCAAAGTTTCATAGTCTTCATAATACTTTGTAGTATCTAGTATTTTGTCTAGTAACATAGTTGAGAACAGTCAACCGAGATCGCGTCCGATATCGTCTATCGAGTATCGATCAAAGTTTCATAGTCTTCATAATACTTTATAGTATCTAGTATTTTGTCTAGTAACATAGTTGAGAACAGTCAACCGAGATCGCAACCGATATCGTCTATCGAGTATCGATCAAAGTTTCATAGTCTTCATAATACTTTATAGTATCTAGTATTTTGTCTAGTAACATAGTTGAGAACAGTCAACAGAGATCGCGTCCGATGTCGTCTATCGAGTATCGATAAGTTTCACAGTCTTCATAATACTTTGTAGTATCTAGTATTTTGTCTAGTATCATAGACTAACATCGTGATTCCATTATAAAGTTTTTTCGTATTTGTTAACAGCATAAAAGGCTATTATTAGTATTTAATTAGTGACTGAACCTTTTATTTTATAATTAGGTATAATAATGGTGCCCAAACGTAGCAATATCGGTAACTGTATAAAAATCAGAAAAAACGCGATAATTAGCGCAAAACCTAGTTTTATTTGTGCAAATGTCTCGCGTAAGTGTTAGAAAATATTATAATATTCAAGTACACATACGTATACTTATTGTTCATAGTATCAATTGCACAAAATAAGATCATAGTATCATTAGGACTAGGTGGACTAGGCGGAACAGGTATTTGGATCACTTATTTTTACAGACTAGGACTAGGTGCACCTAGTCTCTGATTAACCTAGTAACCCTTCTCTACAACGGACTGACTACAATGACGACGTGTGTCACGAGGGGAGAGGGGGTGAAAAATAATAAAAAGATGCGTATGGAACTAAAGAACCACAGCTTCACATCCAAAGAGCCGCGTGGCTCGCGAATCGGAGGTTCCCGACCCCTGGTTTAGAGGAATCGATCAATGAACGCCATTCATTTGAATTTTATATTCCCATAGCTTTCAGAAAATTAGGAATATCTGAATAGTGAGGAATGAAATCAACTTTCTATTTTGTCTATAGTAACAGAGAGACATATACGATTTTATTATTACCATACGAAAACACGAAGTTTAGTACAAAAACTTGTTTCTTGTGTTAAAAGATTTCTTTGCTTTTATAAAATAGCTTATTGATTTAAAAGTATGTACTTAAAACCAACGATACATCATTCAGCAAAGATACATTGCAGGCGTTAACGTAAAAAATAAACTTACATCGGCTTTTTGGCAACCGTCCCAAGCTGTGTATTGAATAACTTTAGCAAAATGTAGGCCGGGGGTAGAACGTGTTGTATTGCGTAATGACATTTGAGTGTTAACCAGAGTTCATAAAAACCATCAAACCTTTATGTATTTACAGGATCAAATGAACTGAACTGCCCGTAACAAGCAAAAAAAGGGTTGAATATAATTTGTGAATTCTAATGTCCTCATTTACCTTTCTTATTAAATTCTTCATGTGCCCCGGACAATTGTGCTCATTGGGGTGCAAATATCATGGAAATGTTACTGTTGATTATGCTACATATACCAATATGTACCTACGCCGTTATGTATTACAAATGTCATGGTATTTTATTTTTATGCGTTGCATTGGTATCACTAGCACACATTTTTATTATTTTTTATTGGAGTTTACTCCTTGAGAATCGGCTTTTTGATATAAGGCGCCCGGTATGAGAAAAATGTGAGGAGTAAAATCTACTGAACGAATGACCTCGTTACGTTTTTGGTGCGCAACCTATCGTGCGCAACTTTCTAATTTGGTGTGAGCAGTGCAGCTAGATTGTGCGTTTTTTTGCGTCTGTTTTGACAATCGTACTTAAGTACTCCAGTCGTGCGTCGGAGCTGACACACACAATTTTTTTTATAATATATAAGCAATTGCATGTAAAATAAAATTATAAGTGTTAGCTCTATACAAGCCAGTCCACCGTCGCTGGGTTAACAAACACATTAATATTAGTTGAAACTAGTTTATAGGTACCACACTTGTACTTTTATTTCATTATAAGTATAGACTAAATTATTAAATTAATCGACCGGTTTCGCTTTTTAAAGCATCTTCAGGACGTAATATTCTTTACGGACATTTTAGTTTTAGTTACCACATTAACAAAGTATTTTTTTAAATGGTAGTGGGTAAATGGTAGTATTTGTATTAATAAAAATTAATACAAATACTCTGTATTGCTAGCTTAAAGGATTCTCCCTTAACATTTAAGTATTTTCTACTATACATTATTTTATTCTAACATTTACAAAATAATGCCAGAACTAAAAATGTCAAATAAAGTTAACTAAATTACAAATGAATTATTTTACGTAATTAATGTCAAAATAACTATTCGTATGATCATGACTAGTTAAATTCTAATGCGTTTAATAATAAATTAATAATATTATTGCCTTTATATTCTTATTTGATAATGTAATGATTGATGTATTTAATAATCAAAAGTAAAAGATAAAAATGTCAAATTGATATACAATTACAGTTAATTACATAATATCAATAAATTATTAATATAATAATAACATGATTACTCAGAAACTTTTTGTTTTGTTTTTTTAATTTTTTTATATAATATTTTATATATACATAATATATACATACTAAGAGAGCAAACAATCATGCATATAACTCTCCTAATCGATTGGCTACACGTCACTACTATTGTGACTACTAGGTAGGTAGAGTTCCGCAATGTCTCGCCCGGGTATTTGGTACCACCGCCTCACCTATTCCTGCCGCAATAGCGTCAATGCTTGTCATTGTCGTGTTCCAGTTTGGAGGTTAAGGTAGCCGGTAGACTTATGGATGAAGCATTCATCCCACCACACAGATATCAACGTATCATTAACATTTTGGTGTCTTTAGGCAATAAATAGCAATCTGCTTGTTTGCTATCTAATGATGTAAAAAATTTACAATTATGAATAATAATTAATATTACGATTTAAGTATTAATAAGTGACCAGGTATAACAGGAGAAAATGTATTTATAACCTAATCATTTCGGACTACCTAAGCTATTTCACAAAAATTGGTCCTTCGAGCCTAATACAGTTTTTCAGGCGTTGGATGGTGGATATTGAGTGGTGGTTTACTATGGTTCTAGGAAGAGGCATGTCCAGGCGCGCTGGGGTGGGTGTGTGCGGCGTGCTGGTGCGCGGGGTGCGCGGCGCTGTGCGCGCAGCCTCTGCTGCTGCAGGCCGAGCTGGCGGGACGCGCACAGCCTGCGCCTGCGCTTGCGCTCCTCGCAGGTATCCACACGACCAACATACTGATCCGCAACAAGAACATCAACTTCTAGTTTTTTGCACTCTCCTGTGTCGCTGTAACGTTAGACTCTCATTTTATTTTCGTCTTCATACCTCTATTGCCTATTTGAATTTCTTTACAGTAAAGGCCTAAGTTAGTGGAACTCTCAGTGAAATTCACCTCATTCTGACTTTTGATTCCTTTGAAAAACGTGTTAAAGACACTTTATAGTTAAATTGTAAGCTTTCTTAATATCATGTTTTTTATTTGTTTTCGTACTATCAATAATACATAATACACTGTACTTAATTAAATAACAATTGTTATTATGATATTTAATTTTTTGTACACCAAGTCTACTTATTTGATTTTTTAACCTCCTTTCACGGGTTAGATGAAAAAAATCTCTAAATAGAGACTAGCTCGCCGATTGTAGTTATATTATGTTTATTTTCTTTTCAACTTCCCAAAATGGTGGGGATTCTCAATTTTGATGTTTTATATATGTTCGGGAATAACTTCGTCATATATAGACGGATTTGCACAATAATTATTTTTTGTTGAAAAGAGTATATTTCCAACTTGGTTTCATATAAATGTAGTTAAGATATTCAGAGTTTCGGAGATATAGGAGGTTGGAACTCGGATATTGCAGTTTTACTACATTTAAATTATATTCGTCGTATTCTATTGTGATGTTTTATATTCTGTGTACAGCAGTGCTAAATAAATAAATAAATTCAAGTTCAGATTCAGATAAGTTATTCGCAAAATCAGTACACATAAATATTTTATTTACTGTTGTAAACAACGGCCTAAATCCGCGGCATATATAGACTTAATTAATTTTAATTTAAGCGAAATAAGTTCTTCGACTCTACTGGAACAGCTGTGTGATGGGTTCATCGTGTATATGTAATACAACTACACAATCAGATTTTCCACACATTATAATTATGTCGTGTGCGCTGAGGTAGCAAAAAATACGACTTGTGCTATTTTGTGTATTGTGTTGAGTAATGAGTGCTAGTTTTTGGTTTACCGCGGACGCTTGCACACTGGCGTTGCTGTGTGATATGTGTGGCGTTTGTACATTTATCTATTGAGGCGGACTACTGATAATAGTATGTCGTGCGCAATAGACCTTTATATGTCTTGTAATGGCAGGCGTGTGCACGCTGGCATGGCTTACGGCGCGGCTGTGGGGTGGAGCGCCACTACAGGTGGGCGCAGCGGCGCAGGCGGTAGTGGCGGCGGCGTGTGCACTGCTGGCCGCTCTCAGTGTGGCGCTTGCCGCCGCTGCGCAGAGGCTGCGACCGCTCGCGCGCAAGCTGCCGCCGGAGCGACGAACGCACTTCCAACACAGGTACATCCTTTTAGTCTTGTTTACGGACGACATTGTGATTCAACCGTTAGCACATTCAGCTCAATTCATTAGATCTTTGTGTTGGGTTCCGTTTTAGTAGGGTCTAGAAAAAATCTCAATTGCAGCTTGGAGTGCGATGATGGATAACGGATCTATAAATTTTTTACTTATAGCTAATGGGATAAGTATCCATCCATTTCACTAAATATTAGTAAAAATCTCCATAAGTAGACGTTGGCTTTGCGTTGATTTTGATATTTTACGAAGCACCAATTTGCCCTACCTACCTACCTAACAAACTTCGTAATAAATTGCAAGGTTATTCCCATTGTGACATAATATCAATCAACTGCAACTTGAGTACCCGGAATTAGAATACATACAATTACAACAAACCACCTGTCGTTGGGTCAGCATTTAGGCACGCGTCCAGACATGCGCCGGCGCCGTAGCCTTATCAATGGTGTCGGATATAATGCAAACACCTTATTCGGTGTACTCGACAATCTTTTCACAGAACAATAAACGGGATATCCAATTAACAAGAGATAATGACCACATCAAACTTTACTATGTCAATCAGCTTGCCATAAACTTTGAAATTTTAGATTTTTTTTGTGAAAACGAACACAGTAGAAGTGAGAATTAAAAAAAAAAGGGCATAGAAAATGATTCTTAAATTTTACAATATTCTTTATCTCCCTCTCAAGCAATGTGATGACCTCGACAAACATAATATCAAATCAAATTTCTTATCAATACATTCATCACTACATTGTAATGTATGCGATTTTGGAAATAATGTTAGCCATTGGAGTATTCTTCGAGATACAGCGAGAGAGTAGCAAGCAGCCCTCCCGCGCGGCGGTGGAGAGGGTCGAACTAGCGACTGCTCATTCCACTATCAACGTTGAGCAACCCCTGCCTACCAGTAGTTTAGTGTTCAAACCTATCTGTGCTTATATGAGTATGTAGTATCAGTGCGCGTAACAACGAGTGAGACATTAAGTGCGTTTTTGAAAAATTAAAGTGAAATAAAAAATAAAATATACAGTGAAATAAATAAACACAAAGTGAACAAGTGTCTTAGGGACTCTAAATACTTAGTATAAGGACATAATGGCTTCACCTTGTCTCATCACCATTATCATTTATCATTCATTTCTTTTCTCCCTTGGGAGCATATTTCCAAATATTCCAAATATTCTGTATAATCTTCTGAGTCATATACCATCCATATGTTTGTATAGTATAATCATTCAGACATTCTTTGACCTTGTATATCAGTTTGGCTAGGAGTAAAGCGCCCCCGAGTTCATTTTTCAGCAATGATAAAGTTTTGTTATCGGGGACCAGTCTTGTCTTTTCTCCTACTAAGAATGAATTGATGTTCCTACTACCATGTATTCTGCGAAAAATGACACAAGCGTATGGCTCATTTGAGAAGTCACAGAATCCATGCAGTTCGATTGAGTTGCGCTCTGCGGAAGTTCCCAGCCAACGAGGCAGCTGACATTGGTTTATGCAAGACATATCTTCTCTGATCATTGTCCACTCCTTGATGAGTTCATCCGATAACTGTTCATCCCATTGAATGTTGGACATCCATACTTTCTGAAACAACAACTTTAATCTAGTTGATACTGGGGATAACCAGCCCAGAGGGTCGTATAACTTGGATATATCAGAAAGCAAGGTTCGTTTGGTAAGCCTTTTAGTGATAGGTTCTATTTGTGACTGAAATGTAAATAAATCTGACTTCGGGTTCCATCTGATGCCTAATGTTTTTGTTGATTCAGGCTGTTTAAAGTCAAAAACATCTTGATTGCTCTCCATATGTGTGTTTTGTAAAATTTCTGGTAAATTTGATTTCCATTTTCTAAGGTTGAATCCACCTGACTTTAATAATTGAATCAATTCCTGCTGCAATTTGAGCGTTGATTTAGCACAATTACCGCCGTGTAAAACGTCATCCATGTAAAATGACTGTTCAAGGACGTGAGCAGCCTCTTGATAGTTTTTCTTCTCATCTTCAGCTAACCGTCTTAGCGTAGCCATAGCTAAAAACGGCGCGGCCTTAGTACCGTAGGTTACCGTGCATAGTTGATATTCTTTGATAGCTGAGTCGGTTGCATTGCGCCAAATAATTTTCTGTAGGCTTTGATCTTGTTCGCAGACCCAGATAAAGCGAAACATTTTTTCTATGTCCGCAGTAAAGGCGTACCGGAATTGCCTCCATCTCAACAATAAAGATTGAAGATCATTTTGTAGATTCGGACCTTTTAACATAAGGTCATTGAGACTGTAACCTGATGTTGTTTTTCTTGATGCATTAAAAACGACTCTAAGAGCAGTGGTAGTAGAGTCATTTCGCAATACACAATGGTGCGGTAGATAACACTCAGCTTTCGAGTAATTAATTGACGGTTTCATGTGTCCTAAGGCCAGGTATTCATTCATAAAAGATTTATATTGTTTTTCAATGCTGCTATTACGTTGAAATTTTTGTTCTAATTGGCGATATTGGGCCATGGCAGTGTGCTTAGACGCCCCTAACTGTTCTACAAAGTTCTCCTTAAGTGGAATCCTGACTTCATATGACCCGTCAGGTCGCCTTTTTGTGGTAGATTTGTAATAACTAACACACTGGCTATCCTCCTCTGATAATACTGATGATTCAGTAATATCTTCTATTTCCCAAAATTTATGAATTTCGTCCATATGGTTGAGCACAACGTTGCAATGCAGTGTTTGTACATTGCCGCACAAAATCCAGCCTAAACGTGTCTGTTGTGCTAGGGGTACTGTTTGTTCTGATCTGCTGATTCCATCCATTATGATTTGTGAATATACGTCTGCCCCTAACAATATATCCACGGGACGACTTACATTAAAATCTGGGTCTGCAAGCTGTATGCCATCTAGATGCGGCCATGAAGGCTTATTAAATGTGTTGCTAGGTAAATTTTTTATCAATGTGTTCATGATGTAAGCTTCTGTTTGAAAAGAGTAGTCGCTATAAAGTGATGAGAATGATATTTTTGTGACTCCTTTGCAGTTGCTCTGCTTAGTCCCTATACCTGATACCACTCCTTTGCACTGGCGTCTAGGTAAAGCTAAAAATTGTAAGGTCTTTTCAGATATAAGTGAGACTTGAGAACCCTGATCTATAAGTGCTCTCATTTGATGATATGATCCATTGCTTGCTTGAAGTTTGATAATTGCTGTTGCTAGCAATATTTCGTTGACGTTGCTCGAATGTTGCAACACAACATTTTCATTATTTGTTTCTTCAACACCATTGTCGTCGACTGACCCAGTATTGCAAAATGAATTATTGCACGCTTCATGTATAAGTGTATTATGTTTACCATTGCACTTACGGCACCGATGTTCGGAAGTACATACTCTATCTCCATGATCATAAAGACAATTTTCGCATAAATGAAGTTTGGATAATGTTTTGCGTTTTAATTGCGGCGTCAGGTTTAAAAATTTGTTACAAAAATAAATTCTATGTTTTTCTTTGCAGAGTGGGCAAAAAGAATTTGATGTCGCGGAATTAATATTGGGCAATACTTGATTTCCCTTATTCACTGGAAAAGAATGATTATTTGATTTTGTTTTGAAATGTGATGAATTTGAGTTATCTGATGTCTTAGGGTATTCTTGTCTTTTTCTAGAGGATTCCAACGTAGTGAATCTATTTTCTAGATATTTTAAAAAATTCTGTAAATCAGGCAAATCTCTAGGGTTTTTCATTGATTCCAAGTAATGGTTGTGTGACTCATGATCAAGTTTTTGCAATAAGATATGTACAATCAAAGGGTCCCAGCTACTTGTATTTACGCCGAGATTTTTAATGGCATTTATACACTCGTGAGTGGTGTCATGTATCCTTTTAATATGGCTTACCAGAGGTTGTTGCGTTGTCGGTAAATTAAGTAACGTATTTGCGTGTGTCGCAAAAATCAACCTAACATTGTTATAACGGTTGTTTAGTATTTCCCAAGCAACGGGATAATTTTCAGTACTGATTTGTAGGTGTTGAATTAACCGCTCAGCTTCTCCCCTAAGCTTGCCCTTCAAAAATTGCATTTTTTGGGCATTTGAAAGGGCAATGTTGTTGTGAATTGCTTCGGAAAAGAGATCTTTGAATGATACCCATTGTTGATAATTACCGCTGAATACGGGAATATCCATTTTCGGGGACCAGCTTTCCCTATGCGATACAGACCACAACTTTGAATTTATCTCCCTTTTTAACCTGTTGAACATTATCTCATACTTCGTGAACGAACTTTCATAGGGTTCATCCATACCCTCTAACTCACTATCTAGTTCCAGGTGCAGAGAATCAATAATAGACCACCTCGATTGCAGAGTACTCAAAGCATCTTCTAACTCCCATTTTTGATTAAGATGTTCCAGTTGTATTCCTGATACGGTTCGAATGAATGCTCTAAAGTTGCTTGCTTGCCTCTTTAGCATTTCATCCAACTTACTGGAAGAACCCCTTGAACATGATTTGAGGGGTGAGGTTCGCTCACATTCTTCGTATGGTACATCCCTATCGTCTTGCGAAGGATCGCTTGTACCTGGTTGTACCCCCGACCTATTCTTTAAATATGCTTGAAGTTGTTCATTGATGAAACCTTTAGTTAACTTGTAAAGCTCGTAAGTTTTCTCGTATTCTGCTCTAACGAAATAAACATGGGACCTGCTTCCCTCTGTACTGAGACGATCGTGGTTATACTGATAATCGCCCCAATACGACTCCAGGGTCTCTAAACGCCTCTTAAAATAGTCGGCAGACTTGCGTTCTGCCAAGTCTTTTTTGATGTTTGTAATCATCTTACTGATGGCGACGTGAATGTCTTGTTGGTTTTGGTAGATAGCTTCCATAGTGATAGATGAAATAAAGTAAAATAAAAGGCAACGATCTTACTTGAAAGCTCCTTGTTGACTGCTTACAGAAGTTGCTGTTGCAGAATTCCTGTTGTTTGTTGGTCGGGATACTGTTGAGATTTTTGCATACACACTGGTACACACTTGAAAGTCAGTTTATTTTTTGTTCATTAACTCACGAAGCAAGTATTGCTATAGTTACAACGCGAATTAGTTTTGATTAATAAATTGATAGTTTAATTGATTGATCTGATTAATATATTGATTGATCTGGTAGTTTGTAATGGTTAATATTAGTTTAAAAAATGTTTGATAAGTCACTGGTTAACCGAGAAGGTCCATTTAATAATTATTGATATTGGTTGATTCGATAGTTATGTATTGGTTAATTTTAGTTTAAAATTAATTTATATTTTATAAATCACTGGTTAAACTGCGACGGACCATTTAATAGTTATTGGTGCTATGGTGCTAAATAGTTATTGATAATTGATAGTTGATTTTGATTAATTTTATCTTAAAAAAATAATTAATATTTTATAAATCACTGGTTAAACGGAGAAGGACCATTTAATAATGTACGGGTTCTTGCTAACTAGTACACTATTAGATTGATAAATGATAGATGATATTATTGATTATTATATATTGATTTAATATTGATACACTTGATAGTTAATGATTAGTGAGGACGCGTAGCGCTCTTGATGGCTAAATGCGAACTGTCTTATTATACTAATTAAAATAATAATGAATAATGTGTGTCGTGTAAAATGATGAATTGCATATGTTACGGTTGCACCGTACAGGTACTGTTCCTAATCTTTCGACTGGAGCTCGACAATATCAGATTTGTTTGAATATAGCTAAAATTATAGAACGCTATAGATTTTCGACAAGGTTATTTCTGATAAGCTTAATCTTTTGGCATTGCGTATAGACACATGTTCACGCTACAAATGTTATCACACTCATCTTAAGGAGTGTGTTACAATTTTGAAAAACTGCTCTGAGTATTCATATATATTCATATTCTTATTATATGGATAGAAATGTACCTACTTTTGACAACATTGGTTTCTGTAGGCAACCGACAGTTGTCTTTCACCGTCGTCGTCGTCGTCGTTGTTGGCTATCCGATGCTTAAAAAATGATACAAGAGATGCTAAATACAATAGAATATATTTTATTCAAAATGTATACATAATTTATGAAATACATTTTTGAACGCCAAAACTATTATAATGCGTGCGTGTAAGGTGCGGTCTTGCGAAAATGGAAACCATAGATTGGACCACGATTCTGAGAGGGAAACCTTTGTAAATTTGTGTTGGTGGCGAATTTTTATCTTAACTTTGTATAATTTGATTTATTTTGATATTTTGCTGTGTTTTTTCTACAAAATAATAAAATTTAAGGAAATACACAAAATAAGCAATGTATTATGCGCCACATACCGCACAAAATAATCGGCTGATTCGAGAGTTCTGGGGGCGTGGCGAGTCGGAGCTGTGTACGCTTTACATTGCATGGCGTGAAAATACAAAAAATCATAAATCGTAAATTTTGCAAGAATTTCCCTCATGACTAGAAGGTGATAAAAAAAAAAATTGAAAACATAAACCCGACTGCATCTAGAAAAAAGATTCATTGCCTTAAATGAAAACTAAAAAAAGAAACAAGCCCAGTAGTTAAGAATTATGTTAAATAATAATAAATAACTACACCACTAAAATAGTTCAATAATCGATGTACATAAAAAAAATAATTCATGAATTTTAATTCATCACAGAACGGTTAACAGTCGGGGCCCTTTGTAAAAATTTGATAACTAATAATTAGATGGGCCCCGACTGTTAATCGTTCTGTGATGAATTAAAATTCATAGATTGTTTTATAATATAAGACAATTCATATTATGTATCCAAATTGTAATACTTATTATGTACATCGACAATTGAACTATTTTAGTGGTGTAGTTATTTATTATTCAAATTTTGTTTACAAAGAAAACTATATAGTATGATGAGGTGTTGTCCCAGTGGTCGCGTGGTTCGGCACACGCTGGCACTGGTGTGCTCGACGAGCGCGGCGCAGGCGGCCGGCGTGGCGTACGCGCAGCCCGGCGCGCGCCGCCTCGCGCCTGCCGCCGCGCTCGCCGTCACCGCCATCGCCAATGTACGTACTGACCACAGACCACACAAATACTAATATTTTTAAAAACTATTCAAATTAAATATACACTCTCCTTACCCTTTTTTTTCTTTTGCCGTTTGGGAAGTTTTTATTCATTTTTGCTTACGCACATTGGGGGCCCCGTGGCCCGGAGGTTCCGTATAATTGATGCGGCAGATACGGCGGTAGCTATGCCCCTGGTATCCAGTTTAATATGTGGTACCGACTAGTATTGTTCAGATAAACTTTTTTATGATAGCGCGTTATAAACTTTAAGCTATATTTTTCTAGCGCGCTATGTTATAAACTATAATATAAGGTGTGACTGGAACAGTGTCCGCGCGAGCGATGACTGGGTGCTATAACGCTATAAACGATGTTATCACGTCTAGTGTCTACGGCCTAGCACGTTACTCGTTGGATCGCGTAGTTCGTAACTTCGTAGATTATGATGTTATAACTACGGCCTACGCTAGCCGCTAGGTATATAGCGTGACGTCATGTTACAGCACCGAATGCGAATCTAAATAGCGTACGCTATACGATGAGTATACACAGCGCGCTATAATTTAACGCTATGCGTTATATTAATCACCGTTAGTACCGACCAATATTTATAAGGATTTAGCGCTCACCTGTGCTCGAAATTCGAACATAGACTTAACAATAAAATCTCTTATGTTTGACAACAGCCGAAAAGAAAACAGCATACATGTACGTATAATATAATATATGTCACATGAACCTAGTGTGTGTAAAGTATATTCATTTCAAATGCATAAGCATTTTATTATAAATATGAGGGTTCTGCAGTCCTCCATAATGTAAACTAACTGTCCTAAATTTCATACTTCGCCGTTCTCGCAATTGACTTAAAAAGGAGTACATTTTTTTAGGTATTTATATATAGATAACCAATGTACTTAATATATGGTGTATTTTTCTCCTGTGTTCCTGTTCGTATCACAATGTCGTGACTACTACATCGTAAAATTTTGTAACATCTCACCCGCGTTTGGTACCACAATTTTACGTGTTCCCGCCGCAACAGTGTTAGGGCTTAGCCACACCACCATAGATCTTGCAGCTGCCGTGCCGGCCTATAAGAATGAGTATGCTATTTTATTACATCGAATTTCAATTCATAACGATGCTAAAGGAGCTTTATTTCGAAAAAATTATTGCCACAATATTTAAATAAGATTTTACAGCAGGCATAGATAGTAAGTATACTTACAATAAATATATCTTTCCGATGTCGATTGCTGTTTTTATTTACATAAATCCATACTTCCATTAGATGTTATAATTCATACTTCAGTATAATTATAATAAATGCAAAATTCGTCGGCCAGATCGTCTGTTTGTACGCTTTTAGGACTAAACCGCTGAATCGATTTTGATGCAACTTGGCAAAAAGAAAATGTAAGATTCAGGATCACACGTAGGTTTAAAGGTTATATTGATGACATGTTACTCTACTCACAGACGAAGCTTTTTTTATATACCATAAGATAGCAAACAAGCAGTTCAATGGTCAAATCAAAAAAATCGGTCATAAGATAGCAACAACCAGATTGGAAGAGTCAACCATTGCCTATAGACACCAGAAGTGTTAATGGTGCGTTGCTATCTTGTGGCGAGATCTAATACCACATGCATAAGTTTACCGGCTACCTTACCCTCCAAACCGGAACACGACAGTGACAAGCACTGACGCTATTGCGGCAGGAATAGGTAAGGCGGTGGTACCAAACCCGGACGAGACAATGCAGAACTCTACCACCTAGTAGTTACGATGTTAGTGACTCGTATAACCAATCGGTCGCCTTTTACGACTTGCATGGCAGGACGGTAGTTGGCCTATTCTTCAAAGGAGCCCAGGACCAACACGGGGGTCACACGAGTCAGCTATTATTTTAATAGTCCAATCGTAACTCTCTTAATGTAAACCGTCCAGGGGGTGGTGATGTTAGTGTGCTACGTGATCCGTGATGAAGATTGCTGGAGATCAGCCCGAAGAGTTCTCTCCTTGTCTTCCCGAGACTGGCACGACTCTCCTGCAGGCGACACGTCACTGAGTCGTAAGTAATGTAATTATAGACCAGATGAATAAATTTCAGCTGCGTTTAAATCCTTCTCCTTAAATTCTATTAAAATCACAATACGACAATTACACTTTTAACGTTTGTTTAAAATTATCTCATGTAATGTTTTTTCCTTTAAAAATAAATTGCTACTGCTACTGTAAAAGAACTATTTTGCCCTGTGTGTTAAAATGTCAAAAGGTTACAACGAAGTCAAGTCAAAGTCGTACCAAGTAAACCCCCAAAATTACACAACAAACACGTTTCGAGTTAAATGTTTGTTGTGTAATTTTGGGGGTGTTTATTAGTCAATTCTGATATATTCGGTATTTCAACTTTTTGGCCTATATACGATTCTGATATATTCGGTATTTTAACATTTTGGCCTATATACCATTCTGATATATTCGGTATTTTAACATTTTGACCTATATAAGGTCAAAATGTTAAAATACCGAATATATCAGAATTGAGTAATAAACACCCCCAAAATTATACAAAAAATGTTTAACACGACTTTGACTTGACGTCGTTGTTGTTCTTGTTAAAATACCGAATAAATCGGAATCGAGTAATAAACACTCCCCTCCAGTATGTACAGTATTTACCAATCGACCTGTTATTACAATATAAGTTTCTCCTAATTGTGTGAATGCAGGAATTGGTAAGGCAATACACGTCAGGCAACATCGCTTTTTAGCGAAACGATATCTAAATTCGTTGTCGTCTCTATGACAACGTAAACGATTGTCGCTATTGTTGCGTCAAATTGTTTTTTGTTGAGAAAAAAGAATAAAGTCAATGTAACAATGCAACCTAGACAATATTTTGTATTCAAACAATTCGTTACTTTTATGGCTTTGTTACGTATTATAACATTGTCTACGCAAGTATTAACGATATCGTCATCGTATTTTGCGATAAAGTATTTGCGACAACAATGACGATTGACCACGTGATTAAGCGCAGCTTATGTCAACCCATAAGCATTTTATTCTTTTCTAACTTCGTTATTGTTTATATAGGTATTATTAGGTCAACGTAAGCCCTCTGTTCAGTAGATCGGTCTATATATGTTTTCTGTGAGATCGGTAGTACAATCTAGTAACCCTTCTACCGCATCTGCGTGTATCGTCCCGAAGATATTAGTACACTAAGGCACACGCAGTCAGAATGTTTGCAACGATAGCCGATAAATAGCCAGTCACATCTGCATGTATCGCGTCATTGCGCGAAGCTTTGTGACAATAGACGCAAGTGCGGCCGCAGCAGAACAGCATGTAGTAGACAGTAATGGTGATGTTTCTGTGGTGGTCAGTGTACATCAAGCAAGGCGGCGAGGTGGAGAGCCGCGGCGGCGCGGGCGCGCTTGAGTCGACGCCCGACTCCTACTGGCGCGCGCCGCCGCTCGACACTCCGCATGACATACACAGGTCACCTACACTCTCGCCCGTATTCATAAACAACCCTTACCTAAGTAACGTAGTAACACTATGCGAAGAACGCTACTTTGTTATGCGATTCACATGACAAGCCATCTGTTTCATAAACAACACTTAAGTATTACTTGCCTGTGAGATATTATAGAGTCGAATACCCAGCTGTGATTGGTTGGCTTTAAAGCAGCGTATTTCACGCTGTATGTTTGACAAACGTCAATAGTCAGTAGATCAAATTATTAAAACATTCTAACCACAATTCTAACCTACATTTCTTTTGCGTGTTGTTATTTTCATTTATTCCTATTTATAAATTTTATTTATTTAACGTCCAACCAAATTTTAAAAATATTTTTTTTTTTTTTTTTTTTATTAATAAATATAGTATTATCAATATGGCTACGTCTTTGAATATAAATATATCCGGTGCAAATATTTTTGAAGAGAGAAAAATATTTTGCAAATCTCGAATACCTTATTTTGTTCTAATTATGCTTTGTTCCCGCAATCTACTATTTATTTTATTTTTATAAAATTTTTCTTCACTTTCGTATTCCATTACAAACACAAATTTCAACGTCAATTACATATATTAACAACGCTCGCGTCTCTCTGGACAATACTAATTTGTGAGACAACATCTGGACACCAGACTCCCAAGACTGGACACTATGAGTTCTGCAACATAGCTCGGTGTTTAACTTTACTGTGCGTAGATTTGAAAGGACGCATAGTGGCGACCGACACTTAAGTATTGTTTATGAATCGCTTTAAACGACCCTATGCGCTCGCTAACACTGTGCAATCGCATAGTATAGTCTATGAATACGGGTGTCTGTCACTCTACTTGTTTCTTTCTATCTCCCTCCCTCCCTTTCTTTCTTTCTCTCTCGCTTAGTGTACAAAACTGACTCAGTAGTCAATGTAAATTAAATGCCAGAACAGTTGGGATAATTAGACTACTTTATCCCTTATTGGCCCTGGTGCTTTTTGAGGAGGTTCGGGCCCGGTCTTGAAAAAGACCTGTGTTGTTTCAACTGTTAAAATAATTTTTGTTAGTGTTGTTATGTTCAATATAGGTACAACATAAAACTGTCGAATTACTTAAGCGTTATTCCGAACCCAACGAGCCAAAAAAGCTATAATATAAAAATTTATTAACAAATCAATTGTACATATAATATTACAAATGATCGTCTTTATCATGGCATTAATGTTGGCCAGAATCAAGATCCATCCTCCTTATTTCATTTCTTCACTTACTTTTCTGCACATACAAATCGTTGGCTTTCATGTTCTCTCTCACGATGTCAAGCTGCTAACTATATAAAATAATACAATCGAATTGAGAACCTCCCTCAGTTAAAAGTTACCTATTAATTTGATAATCATAAATAATTGATAAATATTATTTGATGATTTTTATCAATTCATAGAAGTATTTTTATTTGTTGTATCATTCACTTAAGACTTACTAATATAATATGTTTTACATTCAAATTACAATGTATAATGTATCTTAATTTTAAGTAAAACGCATTTAAAGTAATAAATTCTATTGTTTAATAATTCTAACGTTTTATTTTTTAAATAATTAATTTTTAATTTTTTCATTATTAACACTAACCGATTTCATTACAGGAGACAATCAACACCAGATAGCCGAGCAGACATAGTTCGCTGCGTGGAATACAAGGATTCATTATTGAGCCCACACCGCTACGATACACACCATGTGTCTACGAAACACATGGTGTGTGACCTCATACCTCACACTCCCCAAGTAGCCCAACCAGAATATATGGCCAGAGTATGCCTAGAACTGGGCGTAATCAATACCCCACCTAGAGAAAATATGGCACCTCTCCTTACATGTTCAGTAGACTTTGAACCATATAATGAAAAGTTTATTGATACAACCAAAGAAGCTTGCTCCCTTTGCGTCCAATCCAACCCTGATGTATCTAAAATAGTATCCCCTCCTATAAAAAGTTGCTTAAAGAAAACCAAAAAGGATTTCACTTCAAGTATTTCCCTGCCAACTATGGAAGTGACAGAAGATTTGAAGCCTAAATCTGATATCGAACAAGTTAATAGGGAATGGAATAAAGCATATGATCCTCCTGATACAGATAGGATGCTAAATAAAATATCTAATGACTTAGACTTTTTATTAAATAGAAGTAATAGGACTCAAGATAAAGCCAAGTTTTATGATCAAATCGAAGAAGCACCAACGTAAGAGTGTAGTGAAATTAGTGAATAAATGGGAAACAGGGGTAACCATGCCAATATTAGTCTTGTATATGAGGTATTTTGTACAAACTGAAATAATATTAAGACGAAACGATCAAAAAATGGCGCTCTTATTAGTTTTACGCTCATAAATTATAAAAATATAAAAATCTTATCCTTTGTGTTTTTAAATAAATAAATGTCAATATTTCAATATTTGTTCTATAGTTAGGTATATCAAATTTGAATCTTATTGTCTTAATTTATTTTTTATACGGTCAAAGAACTTTTTGGAGTTGCACATCTCTTTGGAATAGTGGACTATCTCCCTTCTTACTAAGTGTTTTTTAAAATGCAAACGGTTGGACAAACATGTATCATCAGTCGAATTCTTTAACGCCTTGCCCTTTGGTTTGGTACCATCGCCTTACTTATTTCTGCCCCAATACTAAATGCTCGTCACTTGTCACTGTCGTGGTGTGGACCGATTTAGAGGGTATGGTAGCAGGTAAACTTTGCAAGTGGCATTTTCACCCTCTACATGAATGGAAACACACCATAACATGTCTTATTGTTTGTCAACATGTTGTAATTGATTTTTGTAATCAATTGTTACCACTTTCCTCAGGAGAGCTAACTGCTTGTATGCAATGCTTTGACATGAAAATATAAACACGAGGGCATATCTTTCGATGGAAAGAGACAAGCGCCGCCTAGAATACGTTATTATGTTATTGATGGTAAATTGAGACGGGACAAGTAGATTATGTTATTGACGGTTTATATTCCGTGTGATCAAATGTCCAAGACCCATTTGCCCCATGGAATCTTTACCATCTTCCAGACGGAATCGACAGTTACAAGCACTAACAATATTAGATCAAAAGAAGGCACCTATTGCCTATTCTTGTTTGCCGGGATACCAAGAGTACAAAACTCTAAATTAAGAAACAGTCAAGTTTATGAATATTTGTACAATTACATATATTTTTAAATCATATAATCTTTTGACAGGATGAGGTTAAAATGTTATACAGACGCATACAGTGAAAACTAACTACAAATAGTCCATTACGATACGTGTGACTTAAGTTGAGGCATTTAGTGCACTTCTTCACTTTACACCGTGCGATAATAGACAATTTCAGTCAGACGTATCATATTATATTTTATAGTGTGCTTAAAATGCGGATTTGTAGGGAAATGAATCCGCATTTTAACCACACTTTTCGGTGCAAAAAAAACTATTTAGGTCACGGGAAATCGTGGCTAAAATGTGGGTTTAAGTCACAGTGTGCTATAAAAATATTAATTACCATTTGAAGTACTAGTTTTCTCGGAATGCAACTTACATAACTGGAACATAATTTTAATAAATAATATTATATATTTTATTTTGCAACGTATTTGTTTAGTGCAATTAATTTAGAATTTAAAAAGTAAATACTTTATTTTGTTTATTTTAAAACCCGAACCTAATAAAAGCGCCACTTGAATCGCCATTTCTCCATTAAGACACGATATGTTTCATACTAAATAGCTATAAAATCATCTCTGACTGATAGAAGTTTTATTAAAAAATCGAAATGTTTAATATTAATGTTTACGCTATGTTAACAATTTTGTATTTTTTATTATTATTCTTGATATTTATTAAACGACCACAAATTGGTACCAAAACACTTGGATTAGGGTTACCGCCGACCGCCGGCGGCGCCGCGGCCGGAGTGTTTTGATACCATTACAATAAGTTTTTAATATTCTTATATCGACAGTGAAATGTAAGTTTTATTTCAACATTGTCTCCTAGTAACATATTGTTAAGTTAGAATTTGTTATATTAATATGGCACACCCAAATGTCCAACAACAATCAACGACCATGGCTGTTTTCAATAGATGTAGTTACCAATTTTAGCTTTATATCTGACCTCATCTCTATACCGTTAAATATATCATAAATTGCACATACCATTAAAGTTAATATTTTTAGTAGCTGAACTGTAAACAATTTTACCTGTTAACTTAGATAAGATAAGATATTTTTGCCAAACCCGTGATTTAAATCCAGGATATCGTATCCAATAGCCGACCAGGCTCTAGTATAAAAAGGCACTAATTTAGAAAAAAAATAAGATATAATTTGTTCTGTTGTCGGGCATTATTGTTTTGTGTTCATTAATTTAGTTCAGTTCAGTGAAATATATCAATTCATTTCTAATATGACACTGATTTTATTCACTGTAATGTTTAGAATAAATACTATATCTAGTCAATACATTTTGTTTATAAAAGATTTTGTATGAAGAAATGTGATTAATAATTAACTTTTATAAATCTAATTAACATAGTTCCAAATCATAGATCATGTAAATATAAATTGCATATTTATATATTTCCCAATGTTTTATTAAGGACACAATTTTAGTTTACCTACTAGACAAATTAAAGCAATGAAAATCTGGAAAACTTTTGACATAACTAAGTATACTCTGAGTGTGCTCTCCCGGCTTTGTAATGGAGAGTGTTCTGAGGAATTGGTAGGTTTGATACCAGCTACTTCTTTCCACTGCTACAAAAATCACCGAGGCCGGAACCAGGAACCGCCACCCACACTACCTTAATTCATGGTGTTCATCAACAGTACGATTTAGTCGGAACTTTTTAGTTCGTACCACCAAATTATGGAATGAACTTCCTAAGTCTATATTTCCTGAAAAATATAACATTGGATATTTTAAAAGGCGGTTTAATAAATTTATGCTGTGGATGTCAATGGGCAGCGGGACCGCTTTCTATCGGACGGCTCGTTTGCTCGTCTGCCAGCTCATATTATAAAAACAATACTATTATAGGCGCGCATACGCTTACCAACCTATCTAAGCGCATGTCTAATACTTATGTAATGTTTGTCAACACATATTTTTATTTCTATTCTAGTAATAATATCTGAAAGTAACATTTAACGCGAACAAAACTGCGGGAAAATCTAGTACCTTTATATAAATTGTTTGAATCCATTTTGGTTATTTCTTATGCTGCGGCTGAACTGCGTCTATCGTTACAAAATTTTTCGCAATGACATCATACACGCTGATGTTTCTGGCTATCGTCACAAACATTCGGACTGCGTGTGCCTTATTGCATGGTTGGCAGTACGTCAAAGGGTTTTAAGACGCTAACGTATCGCGCTGCGTGGGCGACTAGCGTTGTTCATTTCAGCCGTTGTTTTCAATCAGTTCAGACGTAAGCGGGTGGTTGTGTAAAATGGACTGGAACGATGAAATAAGTTGAGCCCATCATACGGGATCCAAAAAATGAAAATCATAAAAAAAAATGTTTAGTAAATTATTATTAGAGGTAAAGATAGTTGCCTTCCACAGTTAAACGTTTAAAAATGATTTCTGTCATCTTGGATTATTACACGACAGTTCGTGCAAAACATCGTTGCCGCTAATATTATGACCACAGCTTTTATCGCAATCAATTTTTAGTGTCAAATCGTATTAAGCTTTGGAGAATAATGACCGCCCCGTTGGTCGAGTGGTTAGCGAACCTAGCTACGAATCGATGGACTCGGGTTTGATTCCCGACAGGGACAATTGTGTTATGAGCATAGATGTTTGCATTTCTGGGTTTAGGGTGTTTATTATGTATATTCCAGTATTTATATATGTATTTCTATGTATTAGTATCGTTGACTAACACCCATAACACAAGCAAATAATTTGCTTACTTTGGGGTTAGATCAATTATTCTTGTTATTCGTCCAGAAATATTTATTTATTTATTAAATAGTTTTTTATATTACTTCGGGACGATAGACGCAAGTGCGGCCCTAGCATTAGTGTAAAAACTCACCTACCGGGGTTATACACACACACAAACACTCATATACACAAAGCTCAGGGGCTTAGTCAAAGTAACAACATAAAAACAAATAAAAAAAGTAACAACATGAAAACAGATAAAAGAGAGTAAAATTGTATAGGATTGACATAAGCCGCGTTAAATCACGTGGTCAATTGTCATCGACATCGTTCTATTCTGAGACAATGACGAATTTAGATATCATTTCACTACAAAGCCATATTACTTTGTCTAAACCCCCAGATCATCGTTTATGTTTATTGATGGCATCATTGTAGGTATCTACGATGAACTCTTTCTAATCTGTTTGTCACTAATATTCTTTTTATTAGTTTTTACGCTTAGTTATTAACGAGCTTTAGTGTTATCAATTCAAAGCTTCAAAATTCACCTACCGGCATCGGTCATAGCAGTAGTTTCAAATTAAACATAAAATAAGATCATATTCCATTATAAAAATATTTTAAAGGCCCGTTAAACCCATAAAAGCATTGAATATTTCAACCTTTTTTAAGGCAAAATTGTGCTAAGTAAAGACAGGAGTTTTGTTAATAAATGTAAGTTAGTGCATTGTATAAATGTTATATTACTAATATGTAATTAATTTAGTTAAATTAGACATTTATATTATAGCGAATATTATTCTTTTACAAATCAGTAAAATGCCAAAATGAAACATATTAGCAGTATTTTTAACGACTTAAAGCTTTAAAAAGCGCTAGTTTTAATTTTGTTACGTAATTAAGAATATTTAAGAAATAACTTGTCATAACTCACCAGGCTCGACTAAAATTTTAAGTTTGATTTGAGTCAAGAATGTTGCAGGTCCTAAAAATATAGTAATTGAAACTTTTCCAATACATACACGCTGTAAAATTTATTTCTATGTATTTTATGTAATAAGTCAAAATAGTAGTATAAAGGGCTTATATTAGGCTAATTTGCCGCGGTCGAGTAAATCCCAAAATCCTCTCTTGGGCTCCCTTACTAAAGAATGCAATGTCTAGTTTGTCATAAGCAAAAAAATTGCTAATGCGGCATTAACCATGAATAGCATAGGCGATGGTATTAAAACGTAATCGTGATACAAAGCGATATGATGTTTTCGTATACAATACTCAAAAAGACGACACTGATATTAAGGATTACGAATAAAACGCGCATATAATGATTTCCTTTCACTTACTGATGTGATGATACGTTACACGCGAATGATTCGAGTTTTCAGTTAAAAATATTTGGTAACTACCTGACCGGCAAACGTTGTTCTGCCTTTTTAACTACTCTTATTTTTTTCTATGTTTTTTCACTTTTTAAATCTTTCCTGGACTTCAACAATTAATTGAAAACCAAGATTAGCTAAATCGGTTTAGCCATTCTCGAGTTTTAGCGAGACTAACGAACAGCAATTGATTTTTATATATTACTAGCTGACCCGGCAAACGTTGTTCTGCCTTTTTAACTACTCTTATTTTTTTCTATGTTTTTTCACTTTTTAAACCTTCCCTGGACTTCAACAATTAATTGAAAACCAAGATTAGCTAAATCGGTTCATCCGTTCTCGAGTTTTAGCGAGACTAACGAACAGCAATTGATTTTTATATATTACTAGCTGACCCGGCAAACGTTGTTCTGCCTTTTTAACTACTCTTATTTTTTTCTATGTTTTTTCACTTTTAAACCTTCCCTGGACTTCAACAATTAATTGAAAACCAAGATTAGCTAAATCGGTTTAGCCGTTCTCGAGTTTTAGCGAGACTAACGAACAGCAATTGATTTTTATATATTACTAGCTGACCCGGCAAACGTTGTTCTGCCTTTTTAACTACTCTTATTTTTTCTATATTTTCTCACCTTTTAAATCTTCCCTGGACTTCAACAATTAATTCAAAATCAAAATTA
The DNA here is from genome assembly GCA_036924255.1 of Apodemia mormo. NCBI lineage: Eukaryota > Metazoa > Arthropoda > Insecta > Lepidoptera > Riodinidae > Apodemia > Apodemia mormo. Next base: position 9,642,153 of record JAUPFN010000018.1, on the reverse strand, counting down.
GCCAAATCGGTTCATCCGTTCTCGCGTTTTAGCGAGACTAACGAACAGCAATTGATTTTTATATATAAGACTAGCTGACTCGGCAAACGTTGTTCTGCCTTTTTAACTACTCTTATTATTTCTATATTTTCTCACCTTTTAAACCTTCCCTGGACTTCAACAATTAATTCAAAACTAAAATTAGCCAAATCGCTTCAGCCGTTCTCGAGTTTTAGTGAGACTAACGAACAGCAATTGATTTTTATATATATAGATTAAGTTTTAAGCTAAATTTAATTTGGATGCAACTTCACGCAATATTTTTGCGGGGTGTTTTATTAACGTATTTTGAGCAAAATTTGACGAAAATAATCATAAATTTTTTAACTACATACATATTACATATATATATCATATCAACTGGTAGTCTCGGAATGACGCTAATATAAGACAGCGCTGCCGGTGGGGTGGAATGTGAAGAGCAGTCTCCATAGTCGCCACTGAACAAGGGGCGATGAAATGCCGATTTTGAAAAAATAATTACATCTCAAGGACCTGTATTTTTTAGATTCACGTTACAGCGAATAACACAATTCTGATAGCGCCTTTTGAAAAGCGCTGGGCTTCGTAGCGGACTGGGCCGGCAGAGCAAAGTTACGTTTGTAAAAAACATTCAAATATATGCCAGTATGTTATGTGTAAGTGATGTTGCCATCCGTCCGGGTTTCCCCGGATTTGTCCTAGTTTAGGAAGCGTCCGGGCAGCGTTAGGGCAGGGTTTTATTTGTATTTCGGGTTTTAATTCAAATCACGCGCGCGACTCGTGACAATAATAATTCCTCAATTTGAAAAGATTATAATATTTGATCTTAAACTCATCACACACGGTTAAGATACTATAACTGATCTTAAGATGCCCCAATATAAAATATTACAGTATCTTAACGTATCACACACGGCTAAGATACGATAATATTAGTCTGCGTCGTTGGAGTTCTATATACAGGTTCATTAACCATGAGGAATACGGCCTTACTTTTTGATTTGTTAGACAGCTTCACAGACAACGATTTTGATTTAGAATAATATGAAATATCCTTCTTGACTTATAAGTGGTGTAACTAACATGACTTTGTTGATGTTTTTTACAATTTTTTTTAACGAACATATAGCGTTTTAATGTTTTTTACAAAATATTAAAACGCTATATGTTCTTTAATAAATCAGCAGTATGTTTTGAACTAATGTTTTTTTGCTGAAATTACTAATTTCACACTTGTGATATGAAGTTAATAAAAAGCGCGATCCTATTCTCAGTTGGAACGCATAGTAACTATTATATTAAACTAGATGCACCGTGCAGCTCGCTACATTATAAAAATTTTTGGTGAATCCCGCGGGATTACCAACTTTTTCGGGATAAAACGTTACCTATGTGCTATTCCAGGTCATCATCTACTTATGTGCCAAATCACATTCAAATCCGTTCAGTAGTTTTTGCATGACTACATCCATCCATCCAAACATTCCAATTTTCGAATTTATAACATTATAATATTATAGATTATGAGGCACTGCTATCGCGCATATCTCGAAATAAAAACATTCTGTATTTATATTAAGATGCGAAGAAATATATATTTCGTATCTTAAGATATGAAATATATATTTCCATATCGTTGGGTATCTTACGATACTAAAGCTAAGATATATACGTATATTATCTTAGTCGTGTGTGTTGGTTCATACGATTTGTATGGGGAGCGATTTCTGAAATTTGCTTTAAGATATATTATATTAAGGCATCTTTAGATCAAATATTATAGTATCTTAGCCATGTGTGATGAGCTTAATTTGGTTAAAAAAATCTTAAAATATATATAAATTACGTGTCAAGTTTTTAACTTCCCGCTACGTAGTACGTAGTGTACGTAGATAGGAAGTTACTGAATTTGCCCCGATTTTCCAAAATCGAGTTTTCACCGGATCTCCACGTTTTGAGGTCCTAGGAATCTTTTCCAACTATTTTCGCGATGACGTCAGTATGTATGCGTGTGTGTGTGTGTATATATATGTGTGTATGTAAACATCTCATAACTTTTGAACGGCTGGACCTATCGAAACGCGGTTGATGGTATTCGATTGGATTCCGCTCAACTTAGACTTCCTGAAAATTTAAACCAAATCGGACCAGCAGATTTTGAGAAATTTTGAAAAAACCTCAAAAAATTTTTTGACGAAACAGTATTTTTTTAACATAACTTCCAGATTAAAGTACCGATTGAGTACAAAAACTAGTCAGCTTTATTCCTTAAAAAAACTGCATCTAATGCATTAATTGCAACAAAATCGGTTTATCCGTTTGGAGTTGGAAATTGGAAAAAATTAAAAAAGTGTTTTTTCGACATAACTTCGAAACTTTTCAACCAATCATTTTTTGGTATTCTACGATATTTTAGTACTAAAAAAATTACGTCAGATGGCATTTCAAGAATCACAATCGAATCAAATTTTCAAAAGTTACAGCTTTTCAAATATTAAAATTACGTAATTTTTAGCAAATTTATATTTTTAAAATAATTTTCAGGCTAATTACACCGATGGACTTAAAATCTTATCAGCTTTTCTCCTTTAAAAACGGTGTCAAATACCGTTAATTGGGTCAAAATCGGTCAATTTGTTTAGGATTTAATAATGATGAAAATTTATTTAATAAATTAGGATTTAATATTTGAAAAAAAAATGTCTTTTTTTGCTACAAATTTTTTCAACCTATCCATTATTTAGCTATAGCAATATTTTAGATCTCAAAAATTGAGTTGAATGTCATTCGAAAGATCAAATTCAATCAGCATTCCCAAAATATACAACTTTTCAAAAATCAATATACTGCCATTTTAACAAAATAGATGTTTGAACTGAAAAAATCTGTTTCTAGTTTTTACTCTTTTGAGCTTAAAATACCTTAATTTAGCGGGAAGTTTCAAGAATGGCCTGTAGGGTCAACCGCTTACACATTTTTTTGTCCGCGATGGACTCCGGAACTACTGAACCGATTTCAATGAAATTTTGTCGATATCTACTGTTTCTTTCAACATAAAAGATACGATAGTTTTTATCCCAATTAACCTCTCAGGTGCCATTTGTATGGCAAAACAACGTTTGCTGAGTTAGCTAGTAAAAAAGAAATAAAAGTAAATTTAAAAGCGTTAAAATTAGATTTTACTCTATTGTGTAACATAAAAAAATACTCTGTTCAAATGTCTGGGTTGTAAGCTCCGAAATCCGGGATTTTCACAATTCTTGTCCTGGTCGACAGATTTTTGAGATGACAACCCTGTGTGAAAGTAATAATTTTGCCCCACCTTCATTAATGATAAGGTCCGCGCTGTATACTGTATACAGTATTAGCCCTATAATAATATTATTTTATAAAACTTATACTTATCACAGTTTTATTTTTACAATGTAAGCAGATCACAATATAATAAATGTTATATAAAATTGTAAATATTGTCTGTACATATGTTTAAGAATATTAAAAAAATCTATGTAACAACTTTATGTTAAATGAATAAAATATATTTTTTAATTTACAATAAATTTTTTTACTATTTATTTTTTTGTATTATTTTTACCTATTGTATTTTTAAAGGGTTTTTAATATCTATATATTAATACGTGAAAGGATAACTTGGGACCTCTTTTTAAGACAATTGCGCGATCGGTGAAGTATAAAATTTGACATAGTTAAAGTTTGTATTGTAGAGGACTGCAGAAAACTAATATTTTTAATAAAATGCATTAGAAATATACTAAATTAATAAAAATAAATATTACTCTACATTGATGTGACATACATGAATGTATACACATATGTATACTATTTTCTTTACGGCTAAAGTCAGTTGTCAAACTTAAAACAGTTTTTATTGTTCAGTTCGAGAGCGCAAGACTTTTATATATCACTAGCGACCTGCCCGCGGTTTCACCCGCGTAGCTTTTCTTCCCGTGGGAATATTGGAAAGGTTTATATACTAAAAAACCTTCCTCAAGAATCAATCTATGTATTAAAACAAACCGCATCAAAATCCGTTGCGAAGTTTTGAATATTTAAGCATACATATGGACAGACAGAGAAAGCGACTTTGTTTTATACTATGTAGTGATAAAACAGGCACCAAAGATGTTATTAGATTGCTACTATCCGTGTGGCGGGATGGTAATTCCACATGCATAAGTTTACCGGCTACCTTACCCTCCAAAACGGAACACAACAGTATTAATTGTCATCCTGTTTAAGTTATTAAAAGTATCTTCACGCCCATATACCATAGGCAAAGATACAAACAGTGCACCACGATTAGCCGAAGATATTTAGTTCCACAATGTGATAGATGACAAGCCTATCACCAGCATAGCATTTATTCAATCCCAGAAAACTTTTTTACTAGAAAACTGAAAAAAAAATTTTGAATTGCCCGACCCGGGAATCGAACCCTGGATCTCATGTGGTCAACACCGACGCTAGACCGGACACAAAAGCGATTATTATTATTATTGTAAGTTATTGCGGCAGGAATAAGTAAGGTAGTGGTAACGAAACCTGGATGAGACGTTACTAAATCTGCCACCTAGCAGTCATAATTTTAGTGACACGAATGTATATCCAATCGTTTGCCTTTTACGGACTGCCTGGCAGAACGGCAGATGGTATATTCTTCTAAGTAGACCCGGACTAACACGGAGTGAAAGAGGTTTTAGATCGGAGGATGCTGCTTTGTATTTTGCTTATAGGCAATCACTGTCGCCTACCAACTACTTGTTTTACTTATCTGCTATCAAAATATGCATATAAAAAATGTAATGCCCAAGTAGTAGTCCGGGTCTAGCTAATAGCACCGTATAATATGTGAGCAAATGCTACTGTAAAGGTGAAATTAATTAAATTTGCTAGTCTCCGTGAATTGTTTCACGTGGGCTTCGCGGTGCCGCTGTAAGGAAAAAGGTAGTTTGTTAATCGGATGAAACTCAATAAAGGTCCAAATAACAAATAATACAACAGCGGCACAATTATGCACCCACATCCACCTGAATAACGAAGAAGACCCCAGGCCCCAGCGGCACAATTATTCACCCACATCCATCCGAATAACGAAGAAAATCCCAGGTCCCAGTGGCACAATTATCCACCCATATCCACCCGAATACCTAACGAAGAAAGCCCCATGCCCTAGCGGCACAATTATCCACTCACATCCACCTGAATAACAAAGAAGATCCCATGCCCCAGTGGCAGAATTATCCACACACATCCACCCAAATAATGAAGAAGACCCCATGCCCCAGCGGCACAATTATCCACCCACATCCACCCGAATAACGAAGAAGACCCCATGACCCGGTGGCATAATTATTTACCCACATCCATCTGAATAAGGAAGAAGACCCCATGCGTTAGCGGCCCAATCATCCACCTACCCCCACACCAGAAGCATCTTCAGAAGAGACGAACACTACCTTACTCGACAAGAGTGTAAGTAATATACTAGATTTAGTAAAGTTAGTTTCACCTTTGAATTATGGATTACTGCAAGGTAACCTCTGAATCAATGAAAACAGGGTTAATATTCAACGCGTTTCCTATTTTTGCTATGACCTTCTAATCATCACATTGGGAAATGTGCCCATCCCTCGTTGCGACCACTGTAACTTCTTTAATCCAGAATCAACAGCGGCAACCTCCTGATAAACACTGAGTTGCGGACTCAGGGTGCTTAGGATAAAGCTTCACTATCTTGGAACCCGCAACGAAATTAATTAGGAGTGTGCAGCGTGAGTAGGATAATATACCCAATTTCTTTCTCTTTGCGATAGAATACAGCTGAATAGAATAATTTGAAGAGGTACAATCATGTTTAGCCTAATTGCATCACGGTTCTTAAGAAACTGTCAACTAAAACAGAACGGCCTACTTAATTCTGCCTTCAGTACTACGTGTAACAAAATCACTTGAAGCACAAACGTGTCTACAAGGCACGAGGTGGATTTCACTGGATAGACATCGAATACTATCAAGCAAAAAGCTACTTATAATCACGTTCCTGTAAGTACTCAAGTTGTTTTATATCAGAGACAGCAAACAAGCAGATAGAAAGAGATAACTATCGTCTGAAAAAACATCAAGGACGTTAATAATGTTTTTCCATTCTTGTGGCAGAATTAAAATGTGCACGCCACAATGAATGTCTGTTAAAATTGTGCCACGTGCACAATACACGATACTTCGCCGTAGCGCGATATATGCAGGCAGCTGTGGTATAAAAGTAGCACAAAATTGGTTGAAGCGTTTTCAGTTCGGTAATTTTAATGTCAAAAATGAATTTCGTTCTATTCGAACTATTAGTGATTAAGTCCGTGCCAATTTTGAAAAAAATGGTGCAAGACCGGCATATAAGTAGTTGACCTTAAAACAATTTTACCCATTTGAAAAAAATTTTGAATACCGCCTCTGTGGTCTAGAGGTCCGATGTCGGTTAGGTCCCGGGTTAGATTCCCGTGTTGGGCAATTCAAATGTGTTTTTTAGTTCTGTTAAAAACAACGTTGCCCGGAATTATATAAGTATCTGGTTAGCTTGTCACCTATCACATTGTGGACCATAATATCTTCGGTTATTATCTGACCTTATATTTAATTGTACCTCTGCCTATTTCTTCGGGGATACAGGCGTGAATTCCATATTTTGTATCCCGATTTTTTTAAATCCAAAAGGTTGCCACTCGAGCTCACTTAAAGAAACCTAATTACGTGTATATATTTAAGATTCTCATTCAAAACGTAACGTAATGAAATCGAATCTTTTTTGGGAAGATTGATCACTAGTGATGTAAAGTGGATTACCTGCGACAATAACTTAAAAGATAATATATAGCGAAACCCAGGTAACGAATAACTCGTGATAAGGTGATGGGCAGTGTTTCCAGAGAAATTGTTCACAGAACCATTCAGTTCACAGGACACAGAAACCATTTGTTTCGACAGTCTGTAAACCGAGTAAAAATGTCTTCTGTCGAAACCATTTGTCCCAATTTTTTTCAGAAGTCCCAACATTTCTACAGCAATGGAATTATGTCAACATCTGCAAAAGGGCAACAAGTTATCGAACAAAATGACACATATATATTATTTTATCAAATGTAACAATATGCCTCTTGGTCTAAGGGTTCGCCAACTCACCTCAGATCGTGAGGTCCCGGGTTCGATCCCGAGTCAGGCAGGTGTTAAAGTTTTTAGAGATTTTTTTCGAAAATCCAAAATCTTAATAGCAGTTCGAAGTCTAACGAAGGGGTGTTTTCTTATATCATAAGATAGCAAACAAGCAGATGGGTCTCCTGATGGAAAGAGTCAACCATCGCCTACAGACACTAAAGATGTTAATGGTGCGTTGCTATCTTGTGGCTTGTGGTTACCACTCCCGTACGTCGGATGAGCACGTAAAGCCGTTGGTCTTACCTACCGTAAAACGGGGTGAATAGGAATCACAGGCTGAATAGGAACAAAACCAAAAAGTTCTTGAAGTCCACAGATCCAAGTCGCATTAGCGTAAAAATGCTATGTGTTTTTTTTATCTGCACATCATTATTTACTCTGTGAATTGGCAACACCTGATTGTCTATGGAATAAAAGACAAAAAGAAATTAACGTCTCAAAGTTGAGTGTTGTTGCGAGGTTAATAGGCACACAACGGTGCGAATAGACACGAAATGTGGGGTAAATAGCATTTCTATTCACCCCGTATACTGGGTAAATAGAACCAGTCTATATTTTGTCAATTTTCTTCTTAATGCATGGAAAAACTACTAAATAAAATTTTCGATAGAAAAATAGACTGGTAGACTCATCAAAAGAAACAGGGATAGTGGTATGCAGTCCTTGAAACTTATAAAGAAATACAACTCTGAAGTTTCGAATTGTGCCTATTCACCCCATTTTACGGTACTATTTCTAGCTATAACCGATATCGCTAGAAATAGTTGAGTGGTGATAGGGATCGGTTTACTCTTCCTACCTTGCAAGGAAACCGAGCGTGATGATGCTGCAAATTTCTGGGTTCGGGTGTTTATTAAATATATTAGAGTATTTATATATGTATTTCTATGTATTAGTATCGTTGACTGGCACCCATACTACAAGCATACAATTTGCTTACTTTGGGGTTAGATCAATTTGTGGAATTTGTCAAGTGATATTTATTTATTTATGTTAAATGTATATTTTATATAAGGTTAAGGAAATAAGCCTTATAAATGTTAGTATATACACTTTTCATTGTTAAAGTTATTTTTTATATCATTAGATATCAAGTAAGCAGATGGCTCTCCTGATGTAAAGATAAACCATCTCCTACAGACACCAAAGATGTTAATAGTGCGTTGCTATCCGTGTGGCGAGATGGCAATGCCACATGCATATGTCTACCGGCTACGCTACCCTCCAAACCGGGACACGACAATGACAAGCATTTAAAAGCAAGCTATTGCGGCAGGAATAGGTAAGGCATTGGTACCAAATACCCGGACGAGACGTTGCGGAACTCTACCACATAGTAATCAAGACGGTAATGACACGTGTAGCCGATCGCTCTGCTTTTACGACCTGCCTGGCAGAACCCCAGGACATCTTACAATAAGTTAATTTAAATGATTTTAGAATATTTACCGTATTCATAGCATCTTAAAATTATATATCACTCTGCCTTCTTCGTAAGGGATCTGGTGATGAACTACGTAGTTATTTCTTAATATTATTTGATATAAGGGCATTTTAAAAATAAAAAATATAATTTTCTAAATAACCAGCTTTATTATTTCATATTGAAAACAGTTATTTTACAAATACATTTTGATGACAAATATTTTAGGATTAACATATACTCAGTAATGACTTATTAGTTTCGTGTTATATATCTATATTTATATTTATTTCTTATAGATAATTATATTATTAAACTATCAAGCTCAACATTTAGTGGTTTAACATCAACATTACTTAACAATTAGTGCCATATAAAATTTTGTAATTTACATATTATCATTTTACCTATAAAACATTATTATGTACATTATGCAAAAAAAACGTCTAAAACTTTAAATAGGATCTCATACAGTGCGTTTAAAGGTATTTAATCGAGACTTAGAAAATGAAACACTAACAACACTAGTAACGCCATCTAGCGTAACAGTTACATACAATCAAGGTACGGTAACTACAATAAATACGAGGATTATAAAGATCGTTTTAGCTTATTAAAAAGTTTTCCTACCTAAACATTATTCAAACTCGACGGCTTTTTGGTATGTCTGATTGAGACAACAGAAAACAAATTCCGTGATTGAGATCACGGAATTATTGAGACAATACAATATAGATTTATTTTCTTATTTCAAATTTTGAGTGGTTTGAAATCGCGTAGGTATTTTAAATATTTCGAGAAGTTAAAAAAACAGTATTATTAAGTCAAATTAATAATTTGAAAATACAAATTACACATTCTCAGTTCATAAATTAGTGAAGAGGAAAACATTAAATTGCAACTTTTTATTTTTTTCTTTTTCTTTATCATTACTGAAAAAATTTGCACATACTCTGTTCGTAAATTGGTGAAGAAGAAGAAGTTAAATTGCAACTTTTTATTTTTTTCATTTTCTTTATCATTACTGAATAAATAATCCTCTGGGACAAAGTTCAAAAATTATTTTTTCTATCGCTATAGATAGAAAAAATAATTTTTGAATAATTTTTAATTTTTGAAATAATTCTTGTGGTCACGCGCTTCCATAGGGAAATCCCACGATCTCGCTTGATGGTAAGCCAAGATGTGGCTCATCGGGGAACACAAACTCAGGAAGCATGTTTCAGTCCGAATGAAGAATGTCGAATCGAACCGCTTTGTTCTGTACGAATGAAGAATGTCAAATCGAACCGCTTTGTTCGGGTATATGGAAAGTCCACCCACCATGTGGCGATGCCTAGAATCTGTACGAGACAGAAAAACGGGGATGGCGGAATGAAATCGTGCAAATCCGCAACGCACTCTCCAAAATGTATCCGATACAAGACCGATGAACTAGCCATTGTGCTGCGATTAGCGAGGCTCTGGAGTTTTTTGCCTACCAGATCATCGTCGTTTATGAGCCTCTTGGCATGCCCTTCTATCGCCTCAAGCGTCTCCAGCTGGTATTTGGCGGACCCATCCCAGAGGTGAGAGCAGTATTTCATGCACGAACGAAATTATGCTTGATAGAATTTGAGCAACTGCCCCGGGTTGAAATACTGTCTCGCCTTTGTCAGAATACCAAGCTTTTTATTCTGACAAAGCCTGGACACACTCTATCTTTTGTTAATTAAGTGTGTCATAGTTTGTAAATAGAAGTGTCAGAATTATACAATGGCACCGCGACATACTAAGCAAAATGGCATCATTGGAATGTTTCAAATTATCTTTAGATTGTCCCACCGGTAAACTTAATTAGTACAACAAGTAGAGACAAAAAAAATATAAAGCGCAGCGGTTTGTTTCGACAGTGAACGATTCGCTTTTGGTACTTTGAATATTTTTTGCTCTAAAAAAACAGGCATACGCGAGCTTTGAATATTTATAACGTAAAGGTTTGTTATTCTTCGGAGTTTAAATAAGACGAAAAGATTTATTTTGTCCACAGATATACCGTTGTATTACACTGCATCATGTCTTATTCTGGTCATTTTTCGAATACATATGACGGCTTGTCGTTACTGTGCACACCTTGTGTAAAAATGAACGAATGAAGATATCTCAAAATATTAAAATCATTTTTACTTTGGACCCGGCTCAAAAAAACCGAGCGGGAATATTTTTAGTCGAGAAAGTAATTTTAATAATAAATATCATCATTCACAGGAAAATACATAATTTCGCATATATATATATTTGGATTATTATAATATTAAAGGAATTAAAGGAATGCTTCTTCGTCACTGACTCATCTTGCACAAGAATTTAAAACGTTGTAATATCGATATGTTTGCGTGTTTCATGTTGTTTCGTGATTGGTTAATTCGTAGTGAATTAACGTTATGGTATATGATATTACCATGAAGCTGTATTATATCTGGAGGCAACACTTTTAATACCTACTTGAAACCAAATTTTAAATACTGCTGTCATTTTCCGAGGTCTTAACCTCTTTTTCTAACACATCAGTATAGAAAGAGATCACGAGACCTCAGAGACAGAGATATCACGTTAATATTTGTTTCAATTGATTTATAAGAGTGCTAGTTCCACCTATACCTAATACTTCATGGATATTATGACGTTGTCTTCTAGCGCTAGTTGGCGAACCAATCACGAAACAGCATAAAACGCGCAAACATATCGAAATCACAACGTTTTAAATCTGATCTTACATCAGTGTTATCAATGCATTACATTATCTCGCTTCATACACAAAAATTAAAAGCTGCAATACGCTACGCATTGACATGGTGTGCGTACTTAACAGAAATTAGATATCACGTTAGAAATGAATTCATTCCAAGAAGCTTCAGCCTCAGCGAAAAAAATACTTAAATATTTAGAAAAATATATTTATCTCAGACTAGCTGTTGCCCGTGACTTCGTTCGAACGGATTTCGTTTACTCCGCACAGCTCCTCCCCCGTAGGTTATAGCGTGATAATATGTAGCCTATATGTTGACCCGACGACCTGTTAGTAATATTCATGCAAAATTTGAAGTAAATCCATGCAGTGCTTTTTGAGTTTATCCCGGACATACATTGACTTTCCTACGATTTTATTATATGTATAGACAATATTAATATAAAAAACAACAACATTAATATTAATATAAATACACATTATTAATATTAATATTAAAAAAATCATGTTCTTTTTCATATGATTTTTTAAATTAAAGAATTTCTAAACATACTAGTTAAATTATTAAATGTAGACCAGGCTTTGCCCGGTGTTATAATCGGCATTATATTTAAATAGAGTCAGAAACAGTTAAAAAAACATGAAACTTTCAGAAAATTAAACCGCCATTAATTTATTTTTAGTAGACTAGCTGTTCCACGCGACTTCATCGCATGACCCACACACATAACCTCCTTTTACTGTCAGGTAAAAAAAGAGACTAGGTTACTCAGTGATAATGTAAACTTTATAAAATCGGTTCAGAGTTTATGAGTTTATTTATTACAAACAAATCTTGTTACTTTATAACATATATAATTGTATATACATACCCCCTTTAATAACAAAATAAAAGTTATATAAAAAAAAATTGATTTTAATTGTAATGTAACAAATGTATTTTGTGGATTGTTCATCTATTTCGCCACGCTCGTCAACACAAACAAAAAAACGGTTAAGGCGTCTTTAACTGTAACTATATTTAATATGTTATTTGTCTGTTTGTTTAAATATTCAAAACAGTATAACAAATAACAATATTTACATATATATTCTAAGAGGTTGGTACAGTTTATGCTTAATAAGTTTTCCAACGACATTCATACAATGAGTTCAATTTCATTAAACTCCATATCTTATCAGAACTCCGCAAACATATTGTTATGAAATGTTTACGAGTAGTGCTTTACATGTACTATAAAAATCAATATTTACTGACACTTTATGCTGAAACTTGTATTTACAATTAGTTGAAGCATGTGGTTTCGTACGGGTGAAATGTCTCACTAATACCAACAAAAATAAAGACTATTGCTCGCGGTTTCGATCGATGACATTGATTTGCAGAGGTTTATTCACAAATGTCTACGAATAAGTTATCCGAATGCCAAAGGCGACCCGCCACCGTCCTTACATCACTGGACTTATTAGTACAAATCGAACTACATGTCTGAACGAAATCACTTTCATGCATATTGCTATTATATTCAGAAACAGCTTCCGTTTGCAAACAAATATTTTGATGATCATTGACAACCAGACAGCAATACAAATGTTATATAACGCTATGCATTTAATAGCAATAGCAAAGTCGTTCAGATCGTATTTTAGAAACCACAATGTGATTGAAATATAAAGTTGTGTGTACTGTTAGTAGTTTTACTTATGGAGTAATCCAAGACGTCACATGACGAAAACCAGAAAATATACTAAACAATATTTATAATATTAAATATTAAATTGTAACGAAAAATACTCTATTATTTTTCCTTACAATTTAATACACATACAAACGAAACATACTAGAGTATTTTTCGTTACAAAACTTCATGTCATTTTTTTGTATCAAAACAGCTACCTCCTGAGGTTTAAAATAAAGATCATCCCCCAATTCACGTAATTGAGTCAATGCGCTTAGGGTTCTTGCACACATAAACAATACAATGTCGGGTCGTATTACGACGCGGCGTAATAGGTAAGATAATGTGTAAGAGTGTTAAACGCTTCGACTCAATTGCCGTTTGATTACGTAAATTAGGCCCCATACATTTATATTGGGCATTGTCTAGATTTTGATAAAGGTAGTTTTTTTTAAAAAAATGGTTAACTTTAGCTTATCAATGATCAATACATAGATTTGAAATTAAAAACCGTAATTTTGTAAAAGGTCATTTTATTATAAACAAAAATATTCCGAAAAATTCCAAGGAGATACAGAAAAAGTCGCATACTCAAAATTAATTCTATTACATACCATCTATTAGAAGGTTTGTGTAAAAGAAAATGTTTAAAATCATACGGGATCTTTTTAATCTCGTAATATAAAAAGTGAATGAGTGAAGACAAAAGAATAAATTGAAGAGCCTTCCCGCTATGGGAGGAGTCTTCAATATACTTATTGTCAATAACAACTGACAACTATAAATGTATTTTTTTTTACTACATGGTTTTACTGTAAATGTTTCTCATTATTTTCTGTAGGCATACCCGTGCGAAACCAGGGCGGGCAGTTAGTTTCATATATATTTTTAAACAAAAGAACATTTCGATTCAACTGGCTTAACTATAACGTTACGCGGACTGCACTGAAGACAAATCCAGACAGTGCAGATTTTTATTCTTAAAATATTTTAAGCATTATGTACTCTATAATATTATAGATAGATAGATAAAATTAAAATATATACTTAAATTTTACAAATTTCGTATCAATCCAATGCCATTTACCTACATTGCTTATATGGTATTTTTAACAACAAATGCAGTTATTATAATGGACTGAATTAGGTTAAACGATTTTTACGAACACGTGCGCGCAACTCGACACAGGTGATAAAAGTATTAACCACCAAATTATCACACAGTAGCCGTTGTACGAAAATTGAATAAAAAAGGAAAAATCATCGCTACCAAAAATGTAAAATTGTAGCTGTATTGAAACTGAAACCATTTAATAAACTATACAGTATGTAAGAAAATCCCTGTCCGATCGTCAAAGGCAATGTTTAGTACCTTATTACAATCATATACTTATATTTTATTATTTTGTGTACATAAATACGGAAATTATCCCCGTTAAAAATAATAATTAGCCTTCAATTATATTTCAAATATTATTACACCATCACAAAATGTCAACTAAAAACTCTTTGAAGACGACCGGTGGCTACACCAGAATGGTTGTTCTTTTGATGTCGTAGCCACCCGATGTTTACGCACGGCCGTTGACTCGATATGTTTAAAATAAATTTTACAGAAGTTATAGGGTAAAAAGTTTTTTTTTAAATTCCGTATTTTTTTTTTTTTTGTAAATAGAATCATTTATCGCCCCGTTGGTCGAGTGGTTAGACACCCTGACTACGCAATCGACGGGGCTCGAGTTCGATCCCCGACGGGGACAAGCATTTGTGTGATGAGCATACATTTTTATATTTCCAGGTTTGGGTGTTTATTAAATATATTCCAGTATTTATATATGTATTTCTATGTATTAGTATCGTTGACTAGCACCCATAACACAAGCAAATAATTTGCTTACTTTGGGGTTAGATCAATAAGTGTAATTTCTCCCGTGAATATTTATTATTATTTAATTATTTTTTTGATAATGTCATCGACCCGACGGAAAGGGTTTTTGTTATTCACTGTATTACAATATTTTATATATTTTTACTTAAAATAGTTATGTTGTTTATTATTACTTAAAATAAACATGAACGCATATATTTTCGAATACACACTAACGAAAGATTTAAGAAAAATATTATTACAATTTAAAGGTATTTATAATTACTATCTAAATATAAAACTTTATTACATTTAAGTATTTCACTAGAGCAATCGAATGCTTACATTTGAATCTCACAAGATTTTCTTCAAAGCAAATCTCCAAAAATATACTTTGTTATAGTGCAATCGCTTGCAAACAATAGTGCTAATTTAAGTGTCTAAGCACACTATGCCGAAAGTACACGATCGAAAGTTCGGCATGATTACACCTACAATGCTATTTGAATTACTGACACATTATACCGAAATTACGTTACGTTATAGTATACTGACGAAGTTCGGTCGGACGTAAGTTCAGTGGCAGTTAGGTGGCAACGTATTGACACACGTGATACACAACCGAAGTTACTGTAAAACAGTGAATTTCTCGAGTTTCGAACCTCAAAGTTAATAACGAAACTCTAACAGGACTTTGTTTTGCGTCTGCTGTCCGGCTGTTTACAGAACACGACACAACTCCGCGATAGCGCTCGAGAAAATGAATACACACAAAGTTGCGCAACTGAATTTCTGTCGCGTAAGTTCGGCATTTATGATGTGTCATATCAGCCGAATACATTGGAACGTAAAATCAATTGCGGAACTTCGGTCGCGTACCTTCGGCATAGTGTATTTAGACACTAATACTAGTAGTGTATTTGTCCGATAAGAAAGTTTTAAACACTATCCATTGATCACTGTAGCTATATAACTTAACAGTGAATGCGGTAGAAGTGAAACATAACAAGAAAACGCAGTGGATTGGATAGCTGTATCCAATATATACCTACATAATTTTATACATATATGTCATATATGTACAATATACATTTAACTATTTTAATTTGATATTCGTTACAGCTTAAGATACCAAGCAAGCAGATGGCTCTCCAGCGGATGTACACAAGTGACATAAACGTTAGAAGAATCTATCTATATATATAAAAATCAATTGCTGTTCGTTATTCTCGCTAAAACTCGAGAACGGCTGGACCGATTTGGCTAATTTTGGTTTTAAAATATTCATGGAGGTTCAGGTTAGGTTTAAAGGGTGAAAAAAGGTAGAAAAAAAAAACGGAAAAGTAGACACAAAGGTGGCAGAACAACGTTTGCCGGGTCAGCTAGTAGATAGCTAAATGTATGGATTTGACATAAGCGTTTGACTGTACTTATGTCAAATCCATACATTTATTTTTCTATTCTATTAGCGTTTTGTATCACTTGTCTAGAACCTTAATGATAGATAACCAGTGACGTCTATAGGTGATAAAAAAGGGCAATGGGCCCACCTCTCGTTCCCACCACTGAAACTTCTGTAAACCAGAATCAACAGCGACAACCTTCCTGATAAGCGATAACCACTGAGTTGGAAGTTCAGGGTGCCCTGAGGAAAAGCTAAACTGTTTTGGTATCCGCACCCAAATTAATCAAAATAGGAGGCGTAGGAAAATATATCCAGTTTCCCTCTTTTTCAACAGAAGACAGAATAGTAAAAACACAAAAACACAACAAAATAAAACATTTTTTATCAGGTTAAGCCTGAATTGCTATTGCACCACGATAGTTCAGAAATTGAGTACCTACCAAAACGGTCTACTTAATTCTCCTTCCATTCTACAGGTGATAGGCAACAAAAATGATAATGGCTATGAGCAACAAAAATGATAATGAATGCCTTCATTCGTGGCGCAAAGAAGTCGGTCAACATGACGTGTAAATGTGCATGTTAGCACTGACTCTACGGTATATGTAAAGTGGTAAAATGTAAGTAGAAGTCAGAGTGGAAGTAACTCATTTAACCATAGTGTCACAATTTTTTTCCGAATTTCCTAGCAGGTATAGACAATCTGACTTGATTGTCTATTCTTTACTTAGCAGGCACTAAGATTTTGCAACTTATTTGTCCGGATTTTACACCACCGTTCTACATTTTCCTGTCGCAATAGTAAAAATACTTGTCAGTCGTCACTCTAGTGTTCCGGTTTAGAAGGTCAGGTAAATTGTAAATTTATGATTGTGTGACTACATCCCTGCCACAAGGATGGCACACCATTAACATCTTTGCTGTTTATAGGCGTTAATTATCTGTTTCTTATGGGGAGCCATTTACTTGTTGCTATCATATGATTCAAAAGATTATCAATTACTACCTTGTCGAGAGAACTTTATATAATTTCATTAAAATTCCCTAGTCATTATATTAAATTTTCATCTATATTCTGTCTAGTCTGTAGTAAATAGGTAAATTATTGATAACGCAACAGTGTTGTGTATATATGCTATGATCACAAAAGAAGCGTGAACTAGGTATAGTAGTTGTATATTGAATGATGACAATTTATACACTTATATTTTTTCTGCTATTGATAACGCAATGGTGTTATGTATATATGCTATGATCACATTTTTTTATATAGTTAAACGAAGCGTGAACTAGGTATAGAAATTGTATATTGAATGGTGACAATTTATAGATTTATATTTTTTTAACGCAAGTGTTGTATATTATATGCTTTCATCACATTTTTATAAACAGTTGAAAAAAACGTGAACTTAGATATAATAGGTACATATTGAATAGTGGCAATTTATACACTTATTTTTTATATGGATAATAAATTGCCTATATCCTAAAACTCCTTACTTCAAATTTATTTCACTTTATAAATATTTTAAACAGTCATTTTTATCTCATATTATTTTTTATAAATAATAAAAAGGGTATATAAGTATAACACTTTTGTGAAAAATGTCAGTGAAAATTGAAGTAACTTTGGTTAAAATCACATCAATTTAACAGATGTTTTACGAATTACATTGGTTATTCTAACTACACCCTTAGCTTTAATATATCTCGTAAGATTTCTTATTTATTCTAATAAATCTCATAATGGATAAAGGATTATATAAAGAATTGTAAGGCTGTAGTCACACAGAATGTATATTATGTAACATACTCTGAACTGATCTGAGTTAAAAAAAGTTTTTAAAAACAATATTTTAAACCTGAAATACGACGATTTTATCGCGTTTTTAATTTATGGTACAATTAATCTGTAAGTGTAATTATGATATCACGAGAATATTAGATTATGATTGAATATGTATAAATTCCAATGTAAATTTAGTGAAATTACTTTGAAACTTGGTTATAATATTTACATAACACTTGAAGTTAAAGAAACCTTGTTCTATATTGCACCAATATCTTGCAATCTATATCATGTCACTCCTTATATGCACGATATAATTATATTTGTATAGGTGCACTCATTTTACTTGGCTCCTTTATGTTTTAAAAAACACATTTTATTTATAGTTATAAATATACTTTGTTTAAGTTAATATAATAATAATTATACAGGAACAGGTTAAATATTTTAGTAACTTTTTATTCAAACTTATAAAATAGATTAAAATATTTCTGGTAATAATAAAAATATTTGATAAATTTACGAAACGCAACGCAGTAGAAATAAGTTGTATTTAAAACAAGGGAAAAAGTAGAAACAATTCCTAAAATTTTTTACACTACTCTACGATACGCGCTTTCGTCTCATAATCAGTGCATCATGTGACTACAGTCTTACATTCAAAGCTTCAGCAAGTTCTATACAAAATGAAATAAAAAACACATTAAACAGATCATATTTTTACAATCTAATATCACCAGCGGCGTTAGAACTCACCAATCGTGTACTTAGTTCGTGATCGTGTTTCAAATCTTATGAGGAACAAGAGATGGCACGATCTCACATCGGATCACTGTGACGTCACAGTGATTACACTTCCTTCATTGAAACCGCGCATACCTGAAATTGAATAACCACGATTTAGTGTGATTCAACAAAAACCAAATTTTTTTTCAAAAAAGCTCGGATTACTTAAAAAGTTACTTATGAAATTACTATCAGGCAGATCGTTACGATCGATCAAACGAGTAAAAACTAAAGTGTATCAAATATCATCTTGATTACCAGGTTCAGCATCACCACTTAATTAATTCCTGTCACCAAATTATCAACTCTTGTCCCTTATTATTCAGCTTGAAGAGTAAGGATTTTTAAAGGGAGATTTATGACTCCAGTGTCTATATGCGACGCTGCTAGTACACTATGATGTAAAGAAGCATGCATTAACTTATCTATGCAGTTTCTCTATCGAGAGATTACTATCTAACAATAATCTACATAAAATCCAGTACAGTGTGAAAACGACCTTCGTCCTTTGTCACAATCATTAATTTAATTATTTAATAAATTTATTCTAAAAAACTAAAGAGAAAAAGACTAAAGAAATTAACATGTGGTAATAAAACTGAATATTTCTATCTGAATAAATTCCCATCAGAGGCTGTAAATGTGAAAAATATCATTAGACAAATCGATTTGCCGTGGTTGATCGGTTTATTGGCATGAGAGTGTATTCCCTCATAAAACATAAAAAACGTGGGCCTAGATTTTCGTATGATTTTTCTGTCTAAAAGTTCGTTCGTAAGGTGCTTATTTGGTGGTATAATGAAAGTTTGATGATACATTGTCGTAGTGCATAGTAAAACTCTTAAATCGTTTTAGTAACTCCTGGAGAGTGGACTCATTTACCTATTTTTACTGATCGCAATAAGTATTACGCAATATGTTAAATTAGGATTGGTGACGACGATCTAATAATGTATCCTTGGAGGTAGATTACAAATTCTTCAAAAACTTGCCCCTCGCCTTTTGATTCCTTTCCAAATTAGGAATGAGATATATGTCTGCGTGTAGCTGTCGATCAGGAACGGGCGGAATATGGTGCTATGATAAAAAAACGTTCATAAAACATCGCTCATGAAAAAACGATGTATCGTCGATATTTAGGTTTTTGATATCGATGTTAAAACATCAATATTTTTAAACAATGTATCGATATTTAAAAAAATCGATGTATCGTTTTTATCCCTATTCCAAGTAACTTTCCATTTGGAAAATTCTTATTTTTTGTTTGGTATACTTTACATTTCGGTCCATACAATATTGGCGAAAAATCTAGGATTGCTGAATTGTTAAATTATAAAAATTGTTTACTACATTTTTCTTTCTGATAGAGGTTATGGTAATGTTTACTACGTGACAAATTTAGGTGTTTTAAACTATTTACATATTGTATAACAATAATATTGAAAGACGTTAGACTTTTCATTAGTTGGTGGAACTACAATCACAGGCTGACTAATATTCTAATGTTAAAAAAGTATCTTCGCGGCCGTATCTCCGAAGATGAAGACAACCAGAGCACCCACGATTTTCCGAAGATATTTAGCCCCAAAATGAGATAGGTGGCAACCCTATCGCCAACCGGGCATTACCCAATCCCGGGCAACGTTGTTTTTATCAGAGAACTGAAAAAACACATTTTTGATTTGCCCGACCCGGGAACCGAACCCGAGACTCATGTGGGCTCCTTTGTAGAATAGGCCAACAGTCGTTCTGCCAGGCAGGTCGTAAAGGCAACCGATTGGCAACTACATTGAGTAACAATTATCCATCCATCCATACATCCAAACATACAAATTTCACATTTATAATATTAATATAGATTATGAGTATTATTTTTTTGTATTATAAGATAGCAAACAAGCAGATGGGTCTCCTGATGGAAAGAGTCAACCATCGCCTATAGAAACCAAAGGTGTTAATGGTGCGTTGCTATCTCTTGGCGAGGTCTAAAACCACATGCATAAGTTTACCGGCTACCTCACCCTGCAAACCGGAACACGACAGCGAAGCACTGACGCTATTGCGACAGGAATAGGTAAGGCGGTGGTACCTGACCCGGGCGAGACAATGCAGAAGTAGTCACGATGATAATGACTCGTATAGCCAATCAGTCGCCTTTTACGACCTGCCTGGCAGAACAGCAGTTTGCCTATTCTTCAAAGGAGTCCGGGACCAACACGGGGGAATGCGTTTAGAGATTTATTTGAATACATTTTTTTTAATAAAAGTACGACTACATTATTCACTAGTTTTAACTAATAAAGTTTTTTTTTATTTCTTACATCAATTATAGATTTTGTGCTTCGCTATATAAAAGTTAATATGCCAAATCACATTCGTGGGTGCATTTTTTTATACCAAAAGATAGCCAAGAAAATAGCTCTCCTGATTGAAAGAGATAACTATTGCCTATAGACAAGATGTTAATGGTGCTATCCGTGTAGCGGGACTGTAACGCCATATGTACAGGTTTACGGGTAACGGACTACGTTATCATCAAAAAACACGACAGTGACTCACACTCGCTATTGCTGCACGATTGGGTAACACCGTGATAGCGATAGAATCCGGGCGACACGATGCGTAATTCTACCACCTAGTAGATACTCAGCTCTTACAACCTGCTTGGCAGAATGGCATATGTTATATTCTTCAAAAGGAGAAGGGGGAGTGGATTAATAAGCGATGCAAAGTTTTTGCTTTCGCAGATATATATGTAAAACAAATTAACATAATATGTAAGTATTTTTATAAAAAAATATATTTCTTTATGCAATTCTGTATATTGCCTGTAATACTAGCATGTTCAGGAAAACAAAACCTCTTGCGAACCTAGTTGTAAATTGTCATGTCGGTAAAATGTGGCAATGGGAATTACTATCCGTTACGCCAATCAACAAAACGATGAAAATAAGAGGAAAATTTGCTGACGTTCAGTTTATTCTGCCTACTCCCCAATTGACGTAGTGATATTTATCCTTGAAACCTATGTAGTGTTCTGAAAAACAAAAACTCCTTGCAACTGGCACACAAAGGTATGTGATGTCTTTCAGGTTTAATGTAGCGTCTTGGAATCTCCCCGAAGCGATTATCACGGCGGGCAGCTAGTATCGACGCTAATATTTAGATTTATTATATAAACAATGTATCTACATTACAAAATAAAAAAAAATAACCCTAATCTTGTGTTATTATCAAATGCAAGGATTCGTTGTAAGAATCTCAAATCTCAAATATCTTAATATATATATAAACTACGTGTCACATTAATGCTGAACGCACACTTATCCGAGCCGAACGCGTCGAACGTAACGAATTTTAGAATTCTGTATATGAAATCCCATGAATTCGATGTCTATTCGACGCGGGCAAGTGTGCGAGGTATCATGAAATTTCATATACAGAATTCTAAAATTCGTTTCGTTCGACTTGTTAGACGCGTTCGGCTCGGATAAATATGCGTTCACCTTAACTGTCCGCGATAGACTCGGAAACTATAGAACCGATTTCAATATAATTTTGTAGATATATACTGCTTGGACCAACCTAAAAGTTAGGATAGTATTTTTTTAGGACAAAATATTTCTGTTTTGCTATTGCTGGGACTTAAAAGTGGAAGTGTGAAATTCCATCATTTTGAAAATTACCCAAAATTTGTGTTCGGTTTTTTGATCAAAAGTAAAGAATATATTTCTATATTTTGAAACTTTGCAAATGTGTTACGTAGTTACAAATATTTTCGTAAAAACTAAATGAAAATCCCTATACAGTAATGTTATCCAAACAATGACACTTTTTATAGCAATGAGGTTTGCTAACAAACAACAATCACAAGTAAAGAATATATTTCTACATTTTTAAGCTTTGCAAATATGTTACGTAGTTACAAATATTTTTGTAAAAATTACATGAAAATCCCAATACAGTAATGTTATCCAAACAATGCCACTCGTTATTGCAAAGAGGTTTGCTAACAAACAACAATCATAAGTAAAGAATATATATCTACATTTTTAAGCTTTGCAAATATGTTACGTAGTTACAAATATTTTCGTAAAAATTACATGAAAATCCCTATACAGTAATGTTATCCAAACGATGCCACTTTTTATAGTAAAGAGGTTTGCTAACAAACAACAATCAAAAGTAAAGAATATATTTCTACATTTTTAAGCTTTGCAAATATGTTACGTAGTTATACATATTTTCGTAAAAATTACATGAAAATCCCTATACAGTAATGTTATCACAACAATGCCACTTTTTATAGCAATGAGGTTTTATAACAATCAAAAGTAAAGAACATATTTCTACATTTTTAAGCCTTGCAAATATGTTACGTAGTTATAAATATTTTCGTTAAAATTACATGAAAATCGCTATACAGTAATGTTATCTAAACAATGCCACTTTTTATAGCAATGAGGTTTGCTAACAAACAACAATCAAAAGTAAAGAATATATTTCTACATTTTTAAGCTTTGCAAATATGTTACGTAGTTACAAATATTTTCGTAAAAATTACATGAAAATCCCTATATAGTAATGTTATCCAAACGATGCCACTTTTTATAGTAAAGAGGTTTGCTAACAAACAACAATCAAAAGTAAAGAACATATTTCTACATTTTTAAGCTTTGCAAATATGTTACGTAGTTACACATATTTTCGTAAAAATTACATGAAAATCGCTATACCTTTGAAGATATATCCTTTGAAGAGTAGGCCAACTGCCGTTCTGCTAGGCAGGTCGTAAAAGTCGACCAATTGGCTATACGAGTCACAATCATCGTGACTACTAGGTGTTGGAGTTCTGCATTGTCTCGCTCGGTTCTGGTACCACCGCCTTACCTTTTCCTGCCGCAATAGCGTCAGTGCCTGTCACTGTCGTGTTCAGGTTTGGAGGGTAAGGTAGCCGGTAAACTTATGCATGTTGCATTGGACCTCGCCACAGGATAGCAACGCACCATTAACCCCCTTGATGTCTATAGGCGATGGTTGACTCTTTCCATCAGGAGACCCATCTGCTTGTTTGCTATCTTATGATATAAAAAAATCTTTGAACTATTGTTCGCTTAAAAAATTAAACCACACAATCTTATTTTCATTCTTCTGTAAGTGCATAACTACTTCTGTGGTCGTTCTTTTTTCACCAAGTCAAGATAAAATGTTAATCTTAAGCAAATACTTAAAACTTATAGGAAAATACAATGTATTATCTTAGTTTTATTAAAAGTTTACCTCATTTTAATTAAAAGTATACCTAATACCTTTGTAGCGAATTGTCCGCATGTAAAATTAATGAAATTTTTACGAATATGGATGATTACTAAAGAATTTAATACAAGTTTTTTCTTAATAATTGATTTTTTGTTAAGGTTACAAATACCATATTATAGGTGTGCAAATATTTAATACATAAAAGAAATAAAATACACACACGCACAAACACAAATATAATAAATTATTATTTTAGATTATGTATAGCTAAATAATTGAGAAATTAAATTGAATACATGGTGTATTATATTTTAATGACTGAAAAAAATTGTAATAAATTATAATATATTTTTAATTTTGAAAAACAATGATTCATCAACAGCATTGTTATACGTTGCTTGTAATGTTATCATTATTTAATTAAGCCGATTGTCTTCTTAATCTTAAACTTTAACTTTGTATAGAAGAGCGGGGCCTCCTAACACAGGTATTTACATACTTAAAAAGAGCGCCCCTACTTAATGTGAAATAGATTAAGTTAAAAGAAAGAAATTATTAATGTTATTAATATTTTTAGGACTATTTCCAATATATTTACAAAATTTCTTTTTTTTAAATTATAAATACAATTTAAGCACTAATATCAAGTACTAATGTTTAGTATTTATTTCTTAACCCAACGATAGTTTTACATAATTAAAATATACTAGTGATTACCCTATGGTTGAAATTCGACCATAGACAACAATAAAATCTCTTCTAAATTTGACAAGTAACAATACAGTATACAACGCGGTCACATTAACTTGATGCACCTCTGGAATTCGAGGCCCCGCCCGCTTCCACCGCATTTCCTTAGCTCGCTGGGAAAGTTTCAGTACGGTCAACATCTCTGTTACCGATATGCGCGACGATAATTCGGCTAGTTTACTGTTATTTTCTATTGCTTTTGGACATTATTGTTACGGTTGGCATCAAATGACGTCATCAACGCCAAGCGTCAAGTTAATGTGACCGTAATGTACAGGTGTGTACAAAATAATGTGTGTCATATCAATGGTAGCGCATGTAATATTTATTTTTATTAATTAACTAGTTGACCCGACAAACAGTGTTTTGCCATACAAATTACTTGTATTGAATATTTGCTATAATATTATAGTAATATTTGTTATCTATAGGGGGGAAGGGGGGGGGGGGGAGTTACTTGAGATAAAAACTGTCATATCTTTTAAGTTGGACCAAACAGTAAATATCGACAAAATTTCATTGAATTCGGTTCAATAGCTTTGCAAGTCCATCGCGGACAAACAACGTGACACGTAATTTATACAGAGTTACTTTTAAAGGTCCGGCCAAATTTTAAACTTTGGAACTAAATAGTGAGTTGAAAGTGCGTTTTATTGTAAAATGATTACAAGATAATATAAAATATTCGTTTAAAAATATCCTATCATTCATTTTGGCACTAGAGCCCGAGGAATTTACACGTGCCGAATACTCACATAAATTAGTTTAATTGCAAAGTATCATTCATATTTCTATTCTAATCGTTAATTTACTTTTTAGGTTATATTTTCAGTAAAATATAATGGAAGCAGGTAACAATATATATATTAACTAGCTGACCCGGCAACGTTGTTTTACCATACGAAATTTTGGTGAGGTACTTGAGAGGTGGGGTGGGGGGGGGGATTGAGATAAAAACTATCCTATTTATTAGTAGTTTCGGACAAACGAGACACGTTGTTTGTCTGAAACTACGTTTCTAATGCATCTATACATATAATAAAATCGTAGGAAAGTCAAAACTGTACATTGAATATTTTTTTAAAAGAATACTTGGGGCGTGATCTACAATCGATATCGAAGCCAAAAATATAGTTTTTAGAATTTTTGTCTGTTTATCTGTTTGTCTGTTTGTCTGTATGTATGTCCGGGGTAAACTCAAAAAGTACTGCATGGATTTACTTAAAATTTTGCATGAATATTACTAACAGATCGGGTCAACATATAGGCTACATATTATCACGCTATCACCTAGCGGCCAGGTGCTGTGCGGAGTAAACGAAGTCCGCGCGGACGAAGTCACTGGCAACAGCTAGTATTAAATAAAAAATAGCTTTCTGCACTACTTCACCATGTTAGATGTACCAAAGTTTATACTCCTCCCTTCACATTATTGTCGTAAAAAGGGGCTACGAAGTTTTTGCTTTGCGCATTAATATAAAAATTACTTTAATTGTGTTTTTTCCATTAGACATAGCCTTTTGAAAACGTCTAGCAAACCGTTCATCTACAAAACGTCTAGCAAAAAATACCGTTCGTGATAGATCCAGTCCTGAAGTTTACAGTAGACTGTGACGAATTATAATGATTCACATACAAATAAAAAGTTACATTTAATGAATGGCCCAGTTTTGACCTTGGAATAGCCGTTGCCCGATCTACAGCTCGAATACGAGATGATTTTGTGTAAATTTCATTATAAATGAAATTGTTTATCTCGAAATTATATAATAAATATATTAAAGCTATTAAACTAACACAATATACTAAACCAAGTAGGTATTTGAGCAGTGCCGGATTAGCCCATAAGCAAATTAAGCAATAGCCCTTTGTCCACTGATAATGAATTAGATATACTTATGGTAGTTTTTAGTAATTAATAATAAATAAATATTCACGGGACATATCACACTTATTGATCTAACCCCAAAGTAAGCAAATTATTTGCTTGTATTATGGGTGTTAGTCAATGATACTAATACATAGAAATACATATATAAATACCAGAATATTTTATAATTAATTGAGATATTAATTTGGCAAAAACCGCCCCGATAGATAACAAAAAACTAAAACATTTATATTAAAAGATAAGTATTTTAGGATATAAATTCAAAAAAAATAGGCCAGGAAAAATAGGACAGAAAACGCAAGTCTGGAAGATTTACATTACGCCGCGGTAAACAAAAAACGCTATCTTGTTGTTGACTTATAAAAAGAAAGAGTATATCTTAATACATATAAATTACCTACGTGTCAACTTGTTTGTACGCGATGGACTCCGAAACTATTAAAAAGATTTCAATGAAATTATGTAGTTATCTACTGTTTGGTCCAACTTAAAAGATAAGATAGTTTTTATCTCCATTAAGGCGAGGTACTTCGACGCGCGGATATATTAGGACATCAGCTGAAAACTAAAATTTAGCACATTCTTTTTGTATTTACAACTAAATATCACCATATAAAAATCATGTGGAAGATTAGAAATATTATTAACAAATTATTTGTTTTAGAGATTTTTTAGCATGTTTTCGGAATTTTATATGATCGAGTAAAGTACATTCTATCATATAATGAGTTAGCACATTCTTTAGATAATATCTTCAAATATACCGTGTAATTTTTGTAAAATTGTTATTTAACAATCAATACATAACCCGTTTGTCGCGATGCCTCGCCTTAACCCACCTCTTAAAATGCACGCAGTGCGAGACCGGACGCGACCGCAAATTCGTCATTTGTTTCAAGTATGGGGCATGTGTGTTTTAAGCTTCCAACGGTACGTTGACGACAGGGCGGTGATACCCAAAGAAAGACAGAGAAACGTTGAGCAATTTGCCTGCCACCACAGTCAGTGCTTGTCACTGTTGTGTTTCTATTCACCTATTCCTGCCGTAATAACCTCACAGCTTGTTACTATTCTATTCCGATTTAAAGGGTAAATAAACCGGTAAATATCAAACTGGATGCTATTGCAAAAATAACATCTTTTGTGTCTATAGGCGATAATTATATTCTTTCATCAGGAGAATCTTCTGCTTTCTATAAAAAAAAAACTATGTGCCAAAAATAAATATCAATACGATGAATCCGTAGCGTGGTAGGCAGAGTGAAAACGGTTAATCCCGGTTTACTGGTTTGTTGGTTGGTCAAATGAGTAAAAAACTAGTAGACTATAGTTGAGTAACCCCACGCACAGCTCCCAGTGATGTGTGACTGGGAGGATTTTCCCTTACATCATTACCAAGTGGAGTACAAAACATCATAAACATCTTTGATGTCTATAGACGACATTATTCCGAGTATTTCTTACAATCAGAAGATATTATGTCTGCTCATTTCTTATCCTACGCTAAATAAAATAAGATACAAAATTCTGTACCTGCGCTGTCTCGACCGCTACAACTGGAACAAATCATCATGCGCTCTTTCGAGTCGTCGCAACGAACTGTCCACTCGACGGCCCTGAGTCAGAGGCGCCGGCGGAGGCGGCAGCGGGGGCGGAATCACCTCGTTATACGACGTCGACGCGCCCATTGACGCTGACTGCTTGAGACGCGCTGTAGGCCGGTGCCTGACAAAGCCTTCTTCCAAATCTTTTACGAATCTGAAAATATAAGTACAGGGTTTACAGAACAGAATATAGAGTCTATGTGAATCCAGAACCCAGATGTACATAGATGTTTAATAAGGATTAAGGGTTATAGGCCCACCTGTCGTTCGCACCGCTGTAACTTCTGTAAACTAGAATTCAAAAACGGCAACCATCCTGATAAACACTGAGTTGCGAACTTAGTGTGTTTTGGGAAAAAGCTAAGCTATATTGTAACCCGCACCAAAATTACTCAGAAGTATGTCGGGGGAGTAAACTACATCCTGTTTCCCTCCCTATTTACCAGGAGACAGCAAATTGGTAATAGCATAAAAATGCTACGAAATGAGACTTTTACAATCAGGTTAAGCCTATTGATTGCACGACGGCAGTTCAGAATACAGAATACTTATAAAATTGAAAAATTATCCAGGTAAACTATTAAGTTTCTTTGGTCCTGAGGCAACTACGACATCGAGGACGCCGCGGCCGCTTAGTAGTCGTGGTGTTGACCAAGATAATAAAATTTTAAAATACCATAATATTTTTATTTTTTTGATAATTTCACCTCGGACATGGTTTTTTGTTACTCACTGTTGTTTTCAGGTCTGTTATAATAATTAATATTTTCCTTATACATAATATATAATAGGTATCTAATTAATACGCGAGTTGTAAATATAGTGTCATATACTAATTATTATTAGCATTATTATAATATTATAACTAATACCTATGTTAATTTTTATGTATTTTATATTTCTAGAGGATTCCAATGACTTCGCCCACTTGAATGTTTTTTTGTAACTGGCTAATACCCGCAACATCGTGTGCTTTTTTATTACAATACACCTCTATGAGCGCATAGCACTTATAAAAAATTTATTTTGTTAATACTATAACTACATCATATTAAATGAAGTTATCATGATTTATTCGCCGACGGCAAAGACACGGGCCCCTGTTTTAGCCCGATAATACTCAAGACTGGCCAAAAGTCAATAATGAGCCGTAATCCTGATGCCACTTACTTTTCCAGTTATCAAGACGCCGCCCTGAGCCAACTTTCGGTTTCATAGGAGGCACCCTTATGTCGTGGCTATATTATCGACCTACGGCGAATATTCGCATTATTGCAATATTTGTGGCCAACCGATCGCTGAATCGCGAATTTTCGGGTTTCCGATATTTTCTATCGCGACTAAGGTCACAGCTGTTGTGCACAATGCAAGTTTAAAGCGAGATCTGTTGAGAACAACAGGTCTGTTATCCGGTCCATATTAGTGGTCCGGTGTCGGAGTTGATCACAAAGGTCCCGGGTTCGATTCCTGAGTCGGGCAATTCAGAAATGTGTTTTTTTTCAGTTTTCTGATAAAAACAACATTACCCGGGATTGGAAAATGCCCGGTTGGCGATAGGCTTGCCACCTATCACATAGTGGGACCAAGTATCTTCGGTGGGTGCACTTGTTGTACCTCTGCCTACCCTTTCGGGGATAACGGCGTGAAGATACTCTGTTGCGAATGGCGTACGTGCGGCCAGCTAGCTGTAGTACAACGACGACGTTTTATCGAGAAAACGCAATCTTTTCTTTATTGTAAGATAATGTAGCTCCACGATTAGGGTAGGCTCTAAGCTCAAACAATTTAACCACTGGTTGAGCCTCTGCTCGGCTCGGTGTCGCAGAATCGGCCTCGAAAAACAATTACTTTTAAGGTAATTAGAAAAAATAGTTTATGCGTTGTATGTCAGCCAGACAGCGTTAGCGTTTTAATAAGATAATAAAAGTTCGTTTAATGCGCAATTGTACATGTTCCGATAACTTTAAAGATCACATTTTGTAACTGATAATTTTAGCTCTTATCACTATGACCAATGTGAATTCTTTATCTTGTTACAACAGACTTAAATTTATATGCATATTATGGATATGCATATATTGGATGTATGTTTGTTACTCAATCACACAAAAACGGCTTGACCGATATGGATGAAACTTGGCACACAGGTAGATGATGGCCTAGAATAGCACATAGAATAACTTTTGTTGTTCCCGTGGGATTCATGAAAAACTTTTACAATGCAGCGGCTGCAGATTGCAGCTGAAATATATTTATTGCATACCCAAGCCCAGAAATGCAAACATAACAAAACAACACCCCCCCCCCCCCAGATTCGAACCCGATATAAGGATATGTTCAACTAATCTGGACATAATATGTACCGCAATATAGCGAGGACAAGTTAAAATCTCTATGCAATACAATCTCAATAAAATATATACGCGGTTACAAAAACATATATATTTTGGAGGCAAATAGATATTTTTTCTAACTGTTAGCATATATACATACATATCTTCACGCCAGATCCCTTACGTAACAGGCAGAGAGCACTGAATGCCACACATCACGATTACATAAACACTATATAATGTGTAAAGAAAATCCTGTCCGATCCGAAAGCGGCATATAGGTTGGTTAAAGGCATTACTGAAAAAAATATTAAAATGACTTTATTTCAGAAAATAATAAATATATCTTTTTTTTAATATTTATAAAATATATACGCGGTTACAAAAACATGTATATTTTGGAGGCAAATAGATATTTTTTCTAACTGTTAGCATATATACATACATATCTTCACGCCAGATCCCGTACGTAACAGGCAGAGAGCACTGAGTGCCACACATCACGATCCTTTCAGACTTGTCTCGCTTTATCCACATTCATTACTCTCTTCATACAAACACGCCGGTTGCGAGGACTCTTGACACGACCTTCGGACAATACTCTATCAATCTGATCATGGTACGTCAATCTTGGTCTGTCCCGGTACCTACATCCAATTACATTCGCATTGCATGTCTGTTATGTTCTACAAGCCCTTTTAAAAATATGATATCTATTTTTTAGCAGGCGTCTATGAAAAGGCTTCTAAAAAATAGGAATCTGTTCTTTTAGCTTGAGATCAGTGCTTAGTAGAGCGCTAAATACTAAATTTATCAGTAATAAGCAACTGGGAGGATTTTCCCTTTAAGCCTTGAGTAACATTATCAACTTTCAACAGTAGTGACGTCACCTCGATAACCGTCATATCGATAAATTGAATGTTATGACCTGATGCGTGACACCAGAAGCTTAACAATTACAAACATATAGTACTTATAAGGGAATTAACTTTTAATTACGTGTAATTTTTTATTTAGGTTAATTACTTTACTGATATGAAGCGTTATCTAAAAATCGGTAACAAAATATGTCTACATACAATTTTATTACTTAAGGCAACAAAAGCGAATGATATGACATGTAAATAGCAAATGTTGTAATGGAAACTTTTTCAATTTAAATGCTAAGGAATATATGACAGCTATTAAACCTACGCAAAGCCAAAGATCTCTCAATTTCGGTAATGAAATGGTATATTTTAGCTGCGATCTCGAAGTCATCGCTCGCCGCAACAGCAGCAATCTCTGCCTTTAAAAACAATTCAATGGAATTAAATATGCCGCAGGTAATTTGTATGTTTCATCTTTATACAAACGACAACGTCATTTTATAATCGCAAATGTTTTATACAAATTACAGACAGATTGCTGATGAAGCCAATTTCATCAAGGCATAAATCAGGTAGAAATGTAGTCGACGATGTTTGTTTGTTGTTGTTCGATGTTCCTTTTACCAAGTGTCGGGACCCAAAAGAAATCTAACAAACGTACTTTAAACAAGGATTTATATATCGGTATTTTGTGGTAACGTTATTGCTCACGGCATGACATAACATTATTTTTAAGCATAACGTTATCCATAAATCGCGACGGTCGTGACACTGTCAATTTTATTATTTTTGTACATTGCTTTGTAGGTAGGTAGATTATAATCTAACGGTATAGACAATTTCACGGCGACATATATGTAACATATCACGTACTTATCACAAAAGAACATTCAATGTATAACTGATTCAAGATAGAGGGAATAATTTCCGCACCGAAAACTTCTGACAGTCATCTTTTGAAGTGAAACGATATGACATTACAAACGCAAAGATATTGTGTCCCAACTCCCGCATTGATAATAGCTCCATATCCTGTGTGAAGATAACATATCTCTTGAACATACAAGAGCAATATTGTAACTCGTAACGAATCTTTATATTATATAATTGGCAGAATTAGAATTACTGAAAAGGAAAACTGTATGCATCAGAACGCATAATGCCAACGCAAATGTCAACATGACGTAAAGACCAACAGCGCATAATGTCAACTTCGCAGAATGTCAACTTCGCAGAATGCCAACTTCTCAAAATGACAACTCCGCACAACGTCAACTTCGCAGAATGTCAACTTCGCAGAACATCAACTTCTCAGAATGTTAACTTAACAAAATGATTACATTTAAAAAAATTAGTGTCTGATGTAATTGTAAGTTAAATCTAGTGGTTAAAAATACAAAAAATATATTTCTTTAATTTATTATTTTATAAAGTTATAAATTGTTTGTTAACCCAAGTGATTTCTCTCCTTAAAACGATAACGTTTAGATAGATCTGTCGACATCGACAAACATGTATTTTCTCGTGCGCGACATGGCTTATTTACATAAACACTATACAGTGTGTAAAGAAAATCCTGTCCGATCCGAAAGAGGCATATAGGTTGGTTAAAGGCATTACTGAAAAAAATATTAAACTGACTTTATTTCAGAAAATAATAATAATAATAAAAACAAATATTTAAAAAATGACAACACTTTGTCGTTGTTTGTTTCATTGTTTCGCTTTGGCGGCTTTCGCACAAACACCACTCGAAGGCGCAATATTTGTTTTTCGGCTTTTTACAAAGGAACTTTAAGCGCGCCTCACACGCGCCGTTTGTTCTTCGGTAGCATCCGACTTGCGCGGCATTCTTTGATAATAGAATTTACTTATTTGTAGGTGTTGTCATACTTAATGTATGAAAATACAATTTAAGATTAATTTTTTTTATTGGGAAAACTAATTAATTAATATCCATAAAATAATTACACATATGTAAACGTATTACGGTACCAAATAACACCTTTAATTATCCGACAGGGGTTTTTTTACACACTGTATATCATTGGATGGTGTTTAGTTAGCTTCAGAGCATATTAGGGTGGTTTAAAAGCTGATGAAGTTCTGCAAGGTCTTGCCTGGATTTAGTACCATCGCCATATCTATTCCTGTCTCAATAACGTCCGTGTTCAACCGTCGTGTCACGGTTTAAAGGTAAGGTAATAATATAATTATTTGACTTATGCACATGACATAGTAACGCTTCCTTTGTCCATAGGTGATGGTCGACTTTTACCACAAAGAAAGCTATCAATTCATTTGCTATTACATGATATCAAATAAATATTAAATTTGATACAATAGCAATTGGAGGCTTCCGAATAAAATCGTAGGAAAGTCAATGTATGTCCGGGGTAAACTCAAAAAGTACTGCATGGATTTACTTCAAATTTTGCATGAATATTACTAACAGGTCGGGTCAACATATAGGCTACATATTATCCCTACAGGGGAGGAACTGTGCGAAGTAAACGAATTCGCGGGCAACAGCTAGGAAATAAATATATATGGATCAAAGAGTTTTTTTATTTTACGTCAAACATTTTTTCGTTTGACTGCACTAATTTTATGCGTGGTCCGAATTGCCGGAAGAAAAATATTAAAATTAAATCAATCCGGCAACTGGGACTGCAGTTCCAGTTAATGCGGCCCAGTCGCCGGAAGGTTCAGCAATTATTACAACATAGATTTTTATATTACAGTTTATTAAACTATAAATATATGGCTCTCCTGATAACACTAAATGTGCTAGGTCTAATTTCATATGCTATGGCTGGCTAATGTCCAAAAGACTGCAAAAAAAATCGACTTCCTAAAAATCAACCTATGGTTTTCAAAATGCGACTACTCATAAGTAATTATAATAATAAAAAAATATAACAATAATTTTGAAAACCATAGATAGGTTGATTTTTAGGGAGTCGATTTTTAGGGAGTCGATTTTTTTGCAGTCTCTTGCCATCATAATGGGAAGAGTAAAGATTCGATTCCATCTCTAACGCTAAAAAAAGATATAAATATCTATAAGAACAACTCATAAATGTAAAAGTCAAATAGATAATAATAAAAAAGTAGTGCGCACACATATAATATTCAAAAACTGGACATTCATTTGGTATCATTAGCTGTATAAATCGCACTAACTATAAACTTTAATACAATGCTCGTAAAGAGCATATTTCATAAACAGTTATGATGTTTATAAAATACACAATGTTTACGACCCAACATATAAAAGTACTAAAATGTGAACGCTATTTTGAAAAACACTATTCGGCATTAGTTAAGAATTTCGATGGTATGAAGAACATTCCAGAATGTCGATAATCATTGGCACATTTTAAAGTCTCCGCTAGCGACATTACGACGCTGCCGCAAGAATAGCAACGCACCATTAAAATCTTTGGTGTCTTAAGGTGATGGTTGTATCTTTCCACGAGGAGAGCCATCTGCTTGTTTGCTAACTTATGATATAAAAAAATTTAGTGAACGGATTTGACGCAGTCATGAAATTAAGTCAACAATTGACAAAAACACCAACGAAACATACAATATGATCTTCCCAGTTGTGTTTAAATACTAGGTGACGCGTGCAGCTTCGCTCAATAGATTAACACGTCGTCGATAGAGGTTTTAATAAATATAAAATTTAATTCCGTTTAGGGATTTTTAAAAAACGAAGTAAACTGGTTTGACACCGGATTTTCAACTATATGTCAAATTTCTTGAAAATACACAATTTAATCAATATCGGTTTAGTGGTTTAGGCGTGAAAGACTGAAAAGGATTAAAAATAATTATATGGTGATAAAATATTTCGCCATATTTTTATTTAATTATATCGGAAAACTAATTTGCAATTTAAATATAACCAGTGTTAGCTTATTTTCAAAGGTCCGAGTTATATTGTATATTTAAATTGACGATTGAATAAAAGAGTGTTTACATAATAATATTCGTATAATTGCTAGTTACAAGTAAACAACAATTGCTAGTTAATAGATGTGTGTGTGTATGTGTGTAAATAGATGATGTGTGGTTCTCCAGATGGAAAGAACCAGCAGGCCTACTCTTAAAAACAATATAAATCTTGAACCAATATTCATAAAAACAATATGTTTCGAATATCGTCAAAAAAGGGTACTCTTGAAATCAATATTGCCCACATTGATTCAGTATAGAACGACTAATTATTGGAAATAGATGTCATCGTTACACGTCAAGCTAGTGTTACAAGTGGAAATTTTAAGTACCGTTTTAATCAAAATCCATACTAATATAATAAATGCGAAAGTCTGTCTGTCTGTCTGTCTGTCTGTCTGCCTGTTACGCTTTCACAGCTACACCGCTAGACTGATTTTCATGAAATTTGGCATGGATGAAGATCCGGGGTCAAACATAGGCAATTTATTTTTTTTAAATCAGTCCCTGGAGGACTGAAATAGGGGATGAAATTTTTATCAAAAACTATTTGGACGGCTTATTAATATACTCGCGGGCGAAGCTGCGCGGGTCAGTTAGTAACGAATAAAAGCAATAATGAGTAGTTCCAAAAAAATTCGAGATCCGCGTGGCGCTGTCGCCTAATCCAATAATTGAATATAGTTTTCCAGAGTACGAAATACTTTAAAATTCATTTAAAATTGAAATCGGTTTTCAAGAGTAGCCCTACAAGTCCTGACTATAAGTAGTAAAGTGCAAAAATTCACAATTTAAGTAAGGAATAAATAGTATTTAATTTTCAATATCCTGCGAATATAAATTATTATCGGGTAATAGTCACATGCCTCAGCCGCACTACGCCTATCGTCACAAAGCTTCGTGCAATGACACGATAAATGCAGATTTGACCTCTACATTTATCGTGTTCTCTACATCTACATTGCACGAAGCTTATAGCACCAGCAATACACTATATTTATCCTCGTTCGTCACGATTTCGTCAGAAAAAGAACATAATTATCCTTTTTCATAACGTTTAATAGCGTCAATAATTTGTTCTAATTAAAATACAGTCACATACAGTCACAGTACAATAATTATATTTCAAACTAGCTGCGCCTGCGACTTAGTCCGCGCGAAAAAATTTCGAATAAAGTAACCTAAGTTACCCCCGTCACATCAGCTATCTGCCAGTAAAAGTCCCATCGAAATCGGTCCAGACGTTCCAGAGATTAGCCGGAACAAACGGACAGACAAAAATTGTAAAAAAAATATATTTTGTTATATGTACCGTGTATACATCCATATGCATTAAGTAAAAAGCGGTTATTTTAATATTACAAACAGACACTCCAATTTTATTTATTTGTATAGATATAGATGTGTTGAAAATAAAAATATTTTTTTTGAATGTGTTGAAAATAGAAATTGTTAAATTATAAAGGATACTATTAGAAGTACTAAAATCCGAAACGGTTGACTGTACATTCTATCCCTGAAACTTAACCCTAACTTGAGGTAGTTTGGGCTCAAAGCAGTCAAAATTACACCTAAACATAAAAAAGCAGTAAAAACATGTACTTAATATCAACGCGTCGGTTCTTTACGGGTTAAGCAGAGAAAACTTTGATTTTGTTTTATTTATATGATTGGATAGCAAAGAAGATGGCTCTTCCGATGGAAAAAATTACCACAGCCTACAGACATTAAAAATATTAATGAGCCGTTGTTATCCGTGTGACGGAAAAGTTTTGCACAATGTTTTTTTATATGATTAGATAACAAACAAGGAGATGGCTATCCTGATTGAAAAAGAAACTATCGCCTATATACACCAAAGATGTTAATAGTGCGTTGCTATCCATGTGGCGGGATGGCAATCCCACATGTATTAAATCTACCGGCCGCATTACCCTCTAAACCGGAAAAATAACAACATATACGCGGGCGAGACGATGCGGAACTCTACCACCTGATAGTCAGGATGGCAGCGACAAGTATAGCCAATCATTCGCATTTTACGAACAGCCTAGCAGGTCTGCTAGGCTGTTCGTAAAAAGGAGGCCCAGACCGACACAGGGAACAAACCGGAACAAGACATTAATAGCATTAACGCGATTGTGGCAAAAACGAAGTTCACTAAGATGCACTAGATTACCAGCTTAGGCATTTGGTGGTTATGTCCAACGCCGCATTTGCCAATTTTTTAAGATTATCGCTTGTTGTATGAGATGACAACAGCTTCGCATGCTTTTTCTAGGCTAGGGGATTTTAGCACACTGAACGTACTGCTGAGATATTTTTAGATAGAAAAACCCCAATAATACTTTAATCGAACCCTGAGGCCTAATGATTTTATCCTAACAGAGTAACTACTAGATCAACGACAACAAAACTTAAAATGATTTAAATTCCCTTTTTATATTCGCTAGACGCTAACATGTATCGTTTGAGGAATTGAGGATACTCTATATTAAGCTATTAATGATATCCTTCGACTGTAGTAATTTAACCTGCTGCCTGGCGATTATGTTCTCTATATTTTGCATGCAAGGTTCAAAATATAAAAGTATATTGTGAACGTTGCGTGATATACATAAATATAAAATTTTCTGCGTTATGTGAACTAGTGTTACATATCGTATACAATTCATTTTTTATGTACAGTCAACAGGCGCAAGTCAACCGGTGAATACTAAATTAGGTGTATTAGGTACTGTTCAAAGTTAGTAAATAAATATAAATATTCACAGGACAAATTACACTTACTGATCCAACCCCAAAGTAAGCAAATTATTTGCTTATGTTTTGGGTGTTAGTCAACGATACTAATACATAGAAATACATATATAAATACTGGAATATATTTAATAAACACCCAAACCCGGAAATAAAAACATTTATGCTCATCACACAAATGCTTGTCCCCGTCGGGGATCGTACTCGATTCCGTAGTCAGGGTCGCTAACCACTCAACCAACAGTACGGTCTAGTTCTAGTAAGAGAATAGAAACAATCTACCCTTCTGCCAAACAGATCGTATAAAGCGAACGATTGGCTAAATATGTAACTAACACCATGACTACTTATAGGTGATAGAATTCTGCAACTTTTCGCTCGGTTTTGGTATAAACGCTTTACATATTTCTACCGCAATAACATGCAAATGTCCCTGTCATATTCCTATTTGGAGGGTAAGGTAGCTAAACTTATGGCATTACATCACATCACAACACAAATAGCAACGCGTCATTACCATTGTTTGTGTCTATAGGCAATGGTTATCTTTTTCTTTCAGGTAAGCCAATTGTTTGTTTCCTATCTTATGATATAAAGTTAACTCGCAAAATTATAATTTAATTATCAATGTGTTAATTACTATTCCTGTGCTAGGGAGAACACAGTGTCACTATCTTTAAACAAAAATATAAATGGCAAAACTTGATGCGTCCAATCTCTTAGTGCAGATGACGCTCTAATTAAAACTGGGATACGTGTCTTTACTTGAATATGACAAGGTTTTTATTATTTAATCAAAATGCACATAATATAATGGCGTGGTTTGGTACTTCTGTATTTCTGAGTACATAAAAATCCGCAAACAATTCGCTTATTTTAAATTGATACCGGAAGATAGGATTTTTTTATATTGAAGGTTCAATTGTAAAAGACTTTCCTAATTCAGGCGAAATGAGAACCCTAGTGGTCGAGTTGTGAGGCCACACGCGCAAGATTCAGACTCCAAGACAAAATAACAAGCACTGGTAATATAGTGACAGGAACAATTAAAGCAGTGTAACAGTATTGGAATAAAATTCCGCAAGTCTCTACCAACTAGTGGTCACTCGCTCACCTTTTAAAAACTGCTGGCAGATTAGGAGGTGGTGTAACCTTTAAAGAGGGCCCAGTAAAATAGTAGATCGTCTGGCAGGAAGTGATCTATTCTTAGTTTATAAGGAGCCGAGAAAATCGGGTTACAAGTGGCAATAGCCAGAGTTCCTGCAGCAATAGCGTCGATGCTTGTCGCTATCGTGTATCGGTGTGGAAGTAAGGTAGCCGGTAAATTTATGCAGGTGAGATTTCAATCTCGACACACGGATAGCAACGTACAATAAGCATATTTAATGTCTATAGGCGACCCTCTCAGGAGAATTACCTGTTTGTTTGCTTCTATGAAATGAATAAATGTAGGATCATTAAATAAAATTTTAATAATATATGGATCTTAATTATACATTTTTTTTCTTAATTATTTATACATTTGTCATATTCATTTTGTAGTCATTTGTTTACGCAGTAAAATAACAATGATCAACTTTTAATTCGTCTGTATATCTTCGTTAAACGGTATATCTAATCAATTCAGTCGTAATTGTATAGGGATCTTTGTCTTAAAGTCGCGACAAGGCCTTGGAAAATAAATTCAATGAAAAATTCAAGTTGTGTGTGTATCACTCTAAACTAGATCGTTAAAATTATTTAGAACCTTATTGGGATATTTCTCAGAGATTCCAGAGATATCCAATCCATGATAGATAGTAAATAAAAAGATGCATGCATAACTAGCAAGTTGATATACAACTGTGATTCTTAACCAATGGGCCGTGCAGCACTGGTAGTCCCTGGAAGCCCCTTAAGTGAGTGGTCCGGTGGTGGTGCTTTATTAGTAGCAATACAAAACCTTTTAGGCTGATATTACTGTCACGCTGAACGCACGCTGACGGTCGGCGCTGATGTATGTAGCCTGCGGCCGTCAGCGCTGAGCGGTCAGCGCGACTCAAAAACGCTACCTATGACTACATACATATTGACCCATCAGCGCCGAACGTCAGTTTGCGGTCAGCGTGACACTAAAATCAGCCTCAATTCTTTACTATATAAGTAACGTAACCATACGTCTCGTTGTTAACGGGACTATCCCGGTTCCAACTCTCTGTTCAAGTATATCACAGTGACGAGAAAAATATACACAGTTACGGCACAACGGCACAAAAAAATATAAATTGTATACCAATTATTCAGCAATATCATCTAACTTGACGAATATTAGCTCTGACTTAATGACAGACTAACATAAAAATCGAGGAAAAGTGTTTAATTTTCAATAGAAAAACCAATTATTTCAAAATAATCAAAACTGGCACATGGCATGGCATGGTGACATGCCTGGCAGAATATCAGATGGTCTATTCTTCAAAGAGGGCCCAGATCAACACGGGAGATTTTGTAAAGTGGTCTACCGTCACAAAAATGAAAGGAATGACTGATATGAGTCAATGTTGAATATACCCTATAGTATTAGTAGAACCACTTGTATCCCAAAGACCATAAAATCAACTCAAACGATCATGCCAATAAAACTTAACAGAATCAACAAACATTTTACATTCACCTAAGCCACAGTTTATGAAAGGCGCTTACGCCATCGCTGTCATGTGAATGTTGCTGACGCAGCGGCGGCCGTTGTGGAATAAAGAAAGTAGGTATAAATAATGTATATATGTGAACAACTTTTATATCTCAATTAAAGTGGTATATTATCTTTGTTAATATTTCTATATTAATATTATAAATACGAAAATTTGGATGGTTGGTTGGATGGATGTTTGTTACTTAATCACTTTTTTAAATATAAGGCTTTGGAATCCTAAAAAACCGTTGTCTAAAACATAAGGATGTCAATGAGATGATTGTTATCAGCTCGATTCGGTAGCTGGCCGGCGACGACTTGATATGAATTATATCTTTGACACCCTTATGTCTTAAATATGATTAATGGTTCGCTCGGTAAATTTCCGCCGATTCCGTAAACTTGGGACAAAATACAACCCTTTTTCAGTATTACTAAACTGCAAGTATATAATTTACAGTTTACAGACAAATTTCGATCGCCCCCATGTTGGTTAAGGAGTTAGAGAACCTAACTACGAATCGATGGGACTTGGGTTCGATTTTTGTGTGAATTCCCGAATTCTCGAACATTTGTGTGATGAACATAGACGTTTTTATTTCTGGGTTTGGGTGTTTATTATGTATGTTACAGTATCTATGTGTTTCTTTGTACAAGTATCATTGAATAACACCCACAACACAAGCAAATAATTTGCTTACATTGGGATTAGATCAATTTGTGTAATTTGTATAGTGCAAAGGTTCCTAAAGTTTTTTTTTCTCATATACAACTTTTAAAATTTTGCTAATTCCGGTGGACCGGTTCTGGTGAAAAAAAAGTGAGAATTGAATGGATAATTGATGTTTTTGCTTCGCTTACGAATTGTGACCCCCATTTTGGTCACGCCAACATAGACTCCCGTCGAGTCTCCCGTGGACCCCTGGGGGTTCACCTGGACAAATTTGGGAATCAGTGGTCTAGTGAATGTTTAATATGATTTATTTAATTATTAGTTGCAACAAACCGTACCTTGACAATGAATGAATAATAAATTACATATTTTTTCCTAGTTTCAATGGCTGAGTCATAAGAGATTGGATAAATTCAATCAGCAACAATGCTACTTTTATTAGTTTGAAACAAAGTGATTTATTTAATCGTACAGCAGACTGTTTTAAGTCTGCTACAAGTCTACTCGATTGGTTTGACCCAATACCAACACCCCACCACTACCGATTACCAACACAATCAGGCGATCGATTAACTATTTTACGTGTTACTTACTACCATCGTGACTACTAGATGATCGAGTTCTGCGACTTCTCGACCGAATATTTGCTACCACTGTCTTACATATTCCTGCCGCAATGGCGTCAATGCTTGTCACTGTCGTGTTCCGGTTTTTTAGGGTAGGGTAGCCGGTAGATTTGTGTATGTGGCATTAGCCATCCCGACACGCGGATAGCAACGCACCATTAACATGTTTGGTGTTTATAGGCGGTGGTTTCTCTGTCCATCAGGAAAGCTATCTTCTTGTTTGCTATCTTATGATATAAAAAAACAGGGAGATTTACTTACAGAATAAAACAATTAATATCATAAAATATAACATTGATTTAGATTCAGTATGAATAGAGGTAGAGTAGAAGTAAAAATCTTCTGTAGTCCGGTGTCAGTATTGAACACATGACGGGCTGGGTTCGATTCCCAAGAGGGGCAATTCGAAAAATTTTTTTTTTTCAGTTTTCTGATAAAAATAACTTTGTCCGGGATTGGATAAGTTCCCGGTTGGCGATAGGCTTGCAACCTATCACATTATGGGACTAGATATATTCAGCTAAACGAGGGTGCACTGGTTATACTACTGCCTACCTCTTCGGTGATACGGGCAATTTGGAAAAAAAATATATATTTCTATTATATAATTTTTATTATGTGGAAAATCACATAGACCGGGATCCCAGGAACAAACTTTTTTTATTACTAACAAGCTGAATTTTTGTGAACAGCTTCGTTTTGACGAGACAACCATCTTTTCTATCTTAAAGTAAATCACACATTTTATAGCTACACCTCACAACAATTATTACAATAATATTAAACTTCACCTTATAATTTGTATAATATGGAATATCAGTGAATTAATCCACAAATGTCCCAGCATTGGTTAAATCTGGCACAAGTCTTAGGAAACACCATGTCGATTTATAGTTTTATTTTCCGTAATATTTTAAGAAAATTTAGTAACAATAATTTTTAAAATGTATTACTAAACACAAATATGGGCATATCTATATCTATATACATATAATAAAATCGTAGGAAAGTCAATGTATGTCCGGGGTAAACTCAAAAAGTACTGCATGGATTTACTTCAAATTTTGCATGAATATTACTAATCGGTTGGGTCAACATATTGGCTACATATTATCACG
Organism: Apodemia mormo; assembly: GCA_036924255.1. Classification (NCBI taxonomy): domain Eukaryota; kingdom Metazoa; phylum Arthropoda; class Insecta; order Lepidoptera; family Riodinidae; genus Apodemia; species Apodemia mormo. Next base: position 9,598,711 of record JAUPFN010000018.1, on the reverse strand, counting down.
CTATCACCTACGGGGGAGGAGCTGTGCGGAGTAAACGAAGTCCGCGCGGATGAAGTCGCGGGCAACAGCTAGTTATTAATATTACTAATAAATTACATTTACAATTAAATATTATTAATAATAAAAGGAAAAGTATGATATTAAATAACAGTATGTCTCATAGTCGCACGCATTAGAATACATACAAACACTATTTTGCCACTTTATTTATCACAACACAGGGACTGTCTAACACATTTGTGAAAATGATTTTTATTTGCACATAAAGTAACTTGTAAATAGATAATTTTTTTCCAGTTATGCAATCAAGTGTAATGTAATTAACAGCAATGAAATTTCACACTTCATTTGTGCGTTATTGCACTTGCTGGGTGTATTCGTACATAGACAGTAAACAACAAGGGATAATACAATAACTCTTAATTGTGCACAAAAAAATGACCTATTTTTTTTATTATAGGATAGCAATCAATCTGATGGCTTTTCTGATGGAAAGAGAAACCACACACACACACACAAGGGATATTGGCTTTGTTAGCAAAAAAATTAACAAAAGGAAGATTATTATGGAGAGGACTAACATTGCTCTAGCAAGATGTTCATTTTTAAGAAAGGCCAAAATCATAAGTGATTGGACCAAGTTGTCTTTTTGAATGAAACGTGGCTAAACGCCAACCACACAGGGCAAAAGTTGGGCCGACGATACAGTACAATTGTATACCAAAATGCCGGAGTGCAAATGCGAATGCCTTATTATTTGTCAGGCAGGTACAGCAAGTGGATTTGTCTCTAATTGTTTGCTGGCTTTTAAGTCAAAAAAGACTACAGAGTATCATGAGGAGATGAACTACGAAAAATTTAAAGATGAGCATAATAATGGACAACGCACCCTACCATTTGGTGCAAGTTAATAAACCCCCAAACAAATCCAACCGCAAAAGCGAGTTAGTGAAGTGGCTGAATGAAAACGGAGTTACAGAAGACATAAAAATGTTCAAGACAGAGCTTATTGCCCTAGTACGACGTCATAAGCCACAAACTCCTACCTATGCTCTGGACGAAATATCAAAAGGAAAAGACCACCAGGTCATTCCACTACCACACTATTATTGCCAGTATAACGCTATTGAGCTGATTTGGGCCCAAATAAAAGGTCACGCCGCAAGAAATAATACTTCGCCGCCATTTATGGCAAATAAGATATTGGCCCTATTACAAGAGGCTATCAACAAACGTTAAACCTGAAGACTGGTCGAAGATCGTGAATAAAACAAAAAGGGACATTATATCTGATTGGGATATATATATATATATATATATATATATATATATATATATATATATATATATATAATGTATATCTGATTGGGATTGTGTCATCCATATTGAAAATATATTTCAATATAATAGAGTCATCGTTAATAATATCTGTCACTGATACAGATGATAAATTTAGAGACGATTCAGATGTTTCTGAGACTGATTTGAGTTTAGACAAATAAAATCTATTATTTTTATATATGTTCTGTTGTTTCATTAATATAATAAGACTTTTTACAATGATAAAATTGAACTACGCTCAATATACGTTTTTTACTATAAAAAACATCGACTTTCCATCATAGCAGTCACTAAGTACGTACAGCTGAAATACTAAGTCATAATTTATAAATCGCGTCAACTTTCAAGAGTGAAATAAAACATTACTGAAACTGTCTGCTACAGCGTAGAGTATGTTAAGTCGGCTATCAGTCAATCTGCATATATGAATAAAAGAGAATCGTTAAATGTGTTGTTGAGCATAAATCTTAAAAATGGTCAGACCAATTCGGCAATATTTATTATATCTTCGTTCAAATCCAAGGATTATGATGGGCAAAACTTGCAAGGAAAAGAATGAACTATTTCCTTCAGAATCCATTTCTACCAGTTAAATATTTAATGATTTAAAATGATGTGTTCGAAGGCATGTTAAAATTCACCAGAATAGCTAATACAATAATAAAAAAAATGTAATTTGATGAACAATTATTAACAAACTTTACTATCATCCAAATACCTTTTTTTTTTTATTTATATCATAAGATAGCAAACAAGCAGATGGGTCTCCTGATGGAAAGAGTCAAGCATCGCCTATAGACACCAAAGATGTTAATGGTGCGTTGCTATCTTGTGGTCTAATGCCACATGCATAAGTTTACCAGCTACCTTACCCTCCAAACCGGAACACGACAGCGACAAGCACTGACGCTATTGCGGCAGGAATAGGTAAGGCGGTGGTACCAGACCCGGGCGAGACAATGCAGAACTCTACCACCTAGGTATATGCTTGATGGACAAATCTTTGATTTTAATGACAAAAACAATAATATTCTTATTGTCACTAAAATCAAAGATTTTCCTGTTAAAACCATGCCTTAAACTGAATGATATTCAGTTTGAGATGTAAATTCAGTATAATCTTTAATTTGATTAAAATTGAAATACAAACCAAACTGAATCAGAAAAAAAATTCAGCTTTGGTTACAAAAATAAATTTTAGTCAGACATGAGATGTATTAAAACTACCTTTACTAATACTTGAACATGATACCTTATCACACACAATGTAAACAAAATTTATCATGTTTATCAATATTGTTTACTTACAACTTCTATACATTTACAGCTACAAAAATATATACTAAGAGTAATTAATGCATATTATTAAGCATTCAGAGGAACTTTAGGCTTAATTAAGACTTGGTCTTCAAAATCCATTCTAGAGATTAAACATATACACTCGATCAGGTTTTAAAACTAGATTTCAGACACAAATCTCAAGACTAAGTCTCAAAACCATAACAATCGTGTCTCAAGTTAGTAGTTACAATTATTTAGGAGCATTGCCATTGGCAAGTTATAGCAAGTCTCAAAATGCATACAAACTAGTACATAGTCTATGCACCAAAATTGATAATGTTTTGAGAGGCAAATGAGACTTGATGTATTTATTCATTTGTAGGTAATTTGAAAGGCTCTAAACTATATTTTTAAATAATTTATTAGCTATATATTGTATTTTTCATTCTGTGCTTTTTTGTTTGCAATCGGTAAATCACATAATCATAAGTTAGTAAAATTTAACAGTACATAAATTATAACAGAAACAAAAAGAAACAAATTAACCAATAAGTAAATTTTAAAAAATATGAATTGGTACTTTGATTCTTATGTACATAAATAAATGAAAACTTCTGAAAATGCCAGCTTTCTCATATCTTGTTTTTCCCTAAACTATTTTGGAAAGCTGACAGACCCAAGCCTGTCGGTAAACATATATATATTTTCATTTTTTTTATTTTTAATATTTGTTGTTATAGCGGCAACAGAAATACATAATTTGTGAAAATTTCAGTTTTCTAACTATCACAGTTCATGAGATACAGACAGATAGACAGACAGACAGACAGCGGAGACTTAGTAATAGGATCTCGTTTTACTTTTTAGGTAAAAAACCCTAAAAATGTTGAAAAAAATGGTCTTTTTATTTTTAAGATTATTTTATACAAAAACTCACAAATCTTTGTAATGCAATTTTTACTTGATATATTGCATACTCGTAAATACTCACGGAATAGGTTTTTGTGTCAAATATTTGTCTACAGTGGGAAAAAATCAATGTCAGCCACTAGTAACATTGGCAGATGGTTTGCATTTCAGCTACAAGAACAAGAGAGCAACTATAATGTCCTTTGTAAATAGAAATAAAAAATTATATGACCCCATTATAAAACTATCATCTTATTGACTGTACCATTTAATAAGAAAAAAATGTTTGATTCTTCAAACATATTTCATGCTTTTAAATATGTATCATATTGGTGACCACCAAATAACCATGTTTCAATATTCCTGACCACCAAATGAAGATGTTTTAGTTGGAAAAATGCTCTCATACTCTAAGGTTTTAGCTAGCACATACTTTTAGACCAATACTAGACCCAAGATTATACATAATATTTAAGTATTTTATTCAGATAATGAGAACACTCCTGTGTCACACTATTCCATCTACAAGTGATCATATATCTGATAAAAGTTCATTACCTTCAACCATTATCTATCACAACTTTGTCAACATATTAGATATTTACATATGGCTGCATAATTAAGAACATTGTAATAAAATGATAATTTGCAAACTCCCTCATCATTCCGATTGGACTATAATGAATTTTAACTATACATATTGTGTATACAAATTCTATATTAGTTATTAATTGAAAATCATAAAAATATTAAATACTCACTCGCTATTTTCCTTGCTTTTCTCCACATGTTTCTTAATACTTGCAATTGAGGAGTCTAATCTGTTCAAGAAATTGTCGAAAGTTTCTTTTTCGTCAGGACTGCCAGGAGAAAAGTCTCTAGTTGGCATACCAGCTATGGAGGCACGGTGATTAGGCGGAGCTATCTCAGTTACCCTTTCTCCATTCTCATAGAAGGGTGAATCTTTTGTGACAGGAATTAACAAATATTCTCTTAAAAATAAACTATCCGATGCAAATAGTCGATTTGCCCGTCTAATTTTCTCCATCTATAACAAAAAAAAAATCACTTTATTAGGAAATCACGAGACAAACTCATTATCAACATAATTATTATGATACACTTACAGTTACACCATATTTTAGAGCTATTCCTTGTAATGTATCCCCTTTAACCATTGTGTGTTTAATGTATTCTTCGTTTCTTTTCATATGGTTGCAAGTACTCCCATATTTTTTTAAAGGTCTGGCAGATTCTCGAATCGAGACTCTCTCGTCAAAAAGACGATCCTCCTCCATATTTTACATAAAATAGAATGAGAAAATAGAAATTTCAATTTGACAATGACAATAACAAGATTGAAATTTGTCATTTGAGTAGCGTAGACAAGTAGACCTATCGTGAAGTTAGTCAAAAGTTGTGAAACAGATTAAAAAGAACGCTTAGGCGCCCATTAGACGGTCATGCAAACGCCATTAAAAATCATCAGTCATGAAATACGTTTGCGTAAGTGACTGATGGTGACTGATACCGACATTAGACACTCACTCTGACTGATGTCATTCAAACCAAAGATTTACAGAGAAGAACATGTTTCCACGCAATAAAGTACGAATATTCATAAAAGAAATAGTCGGAGAGTTACTGAACCATTTGACTAACCCGTTTCCTACAATGCTAGAACTTTGCACAGGCAAATCGCGGTTGCGTCATCATCTTTTAAAATTATAAAAATGTTAAAAAAATATAATTTGCCTCCACAAGATTACAATTTTAATAACATTAAAACATATTTTGTTGTAATTTACATTTGTTTACGTCTAAAAAAATGATAATCTATTTCGTAGTTTGGAAGTACGTACCAGTCGAACTTGTCATCGGCATTGTAATTCATAAACTGCTTCCATAAGACTGAAATTTTGAGGTTGTATTATTTCGACAGCTTAAAAAGTATATATAAAAAGGCAAAACAATTTTGGCGGTTGCAATTGTATGCCATACGGGTATACAGGTTGACTGATAAAATACTATACATACTGAAGGAGGGTGTTTAATACTCGATTTTGATACCAAACCATGTAGACCGTTACTTAAAAATAATAAAATTTTAACACTTACGGATATTATGTACATATTAGACAAAGTAAATTTTGTCAACAAACACCCTCATTGGTATAATAGGGCTAAAGATAAATCTAGGTTAGGACTCAGAGACTCTAGTAGATTAATATTCCCATCATGTAAGACAACAATTTTTCAACAAAATTGTTTAATGATGAGCATTAAAATATATAACAAAATCCCGAAATGTATAAGAGAACTGCCTTCAGAAAAACAGTCTAGTTCTGTCAAAAACTGGCTAACTGAAAAAAAACTTTTATACGATTAAAGATTTTTTTGAACGTTAATAAAATGGTATTACAAATTAAATGAATCTATTCTATAAAACATATTATTCATGTTATATTTGCAGTCATACAAAATTTGAAAAATATATTTATTTATTTATTTTCACAAATTTGACTAAGCTATTGATTTATTTTATGATTGTAACATTTTAAATAAGTTGACATTTCAATTATTTATTTTTAGCATATTTACATTAGGTATAAGTTTAATTAATTAGAAATAGAAATGACATTTATGCACATAAATAATACAAAAATATTTTATTTATTGTAATACTATTTCTAGGGTATCATATTAAAATTTAAGCATGACATGAATATAATTTTTAGCCAAATTGTGTCACTTTATCACTTGTTGCCAGGTATGAAATCCGTAAATTGGTACAAAACCTCAGTGTGAAATAACAAAAAGCGTAGCCACCTGCTACGATAGCTGCTTTTTGTAAACAGCAATAGTACATCACTTGTCAATATTATGTTTTTAGTGAGTAACTTAACAATAGACTATCAATGTAAAAACTTTAACTTTAATTATTATTAATGAAATGATATAAATAATGAATACAATTGAAATTTTTATGTTTTTAAATAGGTATCGAATTTATGTATATTTTTGCATATTGTTAAAAATGTAACATCTTATGTACCCACATTCTTGCAAATAAATGAATTATTATTAAAAATAAAACTTAAAAAACATAGAAACTTACACCTGCGCATAGATATCTAAGTTAATTGTTTACAAACAGTGCAGCATTGTTGTAACAGTGTTGTTTGTGCAGCTTCAAGGCAAACTTGTGACTGTTTAGTCTTAAACGGCCCGCATAGAGACCATATATTTGATTATTATTACTACACTACTTTTGTAGAATTGTGCTATGTAGGTACCCAATATTCTTTTTTATTATGTTTTTATTGGTTATAGCACGTCGCTGCGCCTGACAAGTTCCATATGTGATATTTTTATGGTTTTAGGACACAACAAAAAACGTGTTATTAAATTAACCAAAATAGATGTGTTTGTTAATTTATTATTTGTAATTAAATTAACAAATATGTAGACTATTTGTTAATTTATTATTAGTTATTAAATTAACAAATAGACTATTTGTTAACTTATTATTTGTTATTAAATAGCAACTAGACTATTTGTTAATATTTAGTAATACGTTTTTTGTTGTTTCGCAAAACCTTACAAATATCACATATGGAACTTATCAAGTGCAGCGGCGATATGACAATTAACTATCATATCCTTCTATATGTACGGTCTTTTATCGGTCAACCTGTACATTTCACTTCGCCTTTTTAGAAATTGTGACCATACCATTGGCAAGACCATGGCAATGTTTTAAAAAAGTTGAAGACCCGCATAAAAAAATGCAGAAGTTATAAATAATTTATTTAAGCAATTCATAATGTTGTTTATCATTTTTACAATTTTAAAGACTGTTGGCGATAGGCTTGCCACCTATCACATTTGTGGGACCAAGTATCTTCGGCTAATCGTGGGTGCACTTGTTGTACCTCTGCCTACCCCTTCGGGGATATGGGCGTGAAGATACTTTAAAGACTGTAATTCGCAAGTTCCCTCCCATAACGGCATTATATTAATTGACGGATAATAACACACTAAAAATCCCAGCTTTGTAGGAAAGGATTAGTCGGATGGTTCCCTAGCTCTTAGACTATCACTCAAAAGTCGTGACTGATGGTGCATGACATTACTTTTAGAAGTTTTAGATAATCGACACTCACCTTCATGCAGCGTCAGTCACCTGAATCCCCATAATAATAATAGTGGTCCCCATAACAGTAATAGTAATAGCTGTGACGGTGGCAAAACTGACAGCAAAACCTTTCGTCTAATGGCACTCTTACGTGTTACGTGGTACATACAGGTATTACAGGCATTCAGAAAACATGGGATTTTATGTTTACACAATATGATTTAAATTTAAAATTTTCGTAATATATCATATAAAAAATAGAAAATAATTTCATAATACTAATCATAGATGACACTACTGTTTCGACTGTAATCATTCATTCCATACTCAATCAACAACTCATTGCAGTTCATTCACGATTCACATATCTTAATTTTCATTCACAATTCAATTCAGTCACTGGTTAAAATTTTGTGAGGTGGTTGTGTCGCTGAGTTATAGCGACGAAGTATAATTTGAAGCAAATGAATTGTGTTATTTGTATTTTTGTGAATAAAAACTAAGTGATCATTACTTGAAATCAGTTACAAATATATGTATATTTGAGAGGATTTTTTCAAAACTTAATAATTATTTATTTGTGTACATGTGTGATCAATAAACTATTTGCAGAAAAATATTGAATTGAACTGTTTTTTTTCGTCAGTGAGGGTAAGTATGTATGATATATTTGCGATATATATTTCTGCTTATAGCTAATTTTATAATCATGGTTCGATCCCTAATGTAATACCATCCACCCTGTACAGGGAGCGGGCTAGCGAAAATACATTATTGCGAGGGTTGTAGGCACGACCAGCGCATGCAAGGTTAGTTTATTACTGTGAAGCCATATTTTGGGGATTGCATGCAAACGGGTCAGAGTTCATAATTAAACTACACATAAATATGAACAATGAGGTAAATAACAAATGTTCAGATAGTTTATTCATGTATTTATTATTTTTAATATAAAAGTAATATACTTCTTTAACACTGGCCCAATATTATCGTTGCAATATGAATTACTGTCAATAATAGTCCTAGTATTAGCGACACGGCAGAATCACTAACGAAAAAACCCCAACTTGCGACTCCACCCGTCGTAATCTGCCAAGGCCTTTAGCCGATCCCGGGACTGCTATGGAAACGGCCATGAGTTGGCTACTTGACAATATCCTCGAAATTAGATAACGCTTTGCAATAACCAACCAAAGTTACGGTTTTTTGTATATTTGCAAGTTTAACGTTTCGGCTAAATTGAACCATAATAAATATATAAAATAATTAAAATTTGGCTTCCGAATAAAGTCGCAGATATAAGCTTTTTAATTTCCGTTATCTGGTTCAGAATAACACTATATTTAGATATAGAATAATGCCATACCAAAACTTTTATTTAGACACCTAGTGCCTACGCGATTTTTAGTGGCCAGAGATCGCATAAAATGTTTAAATCAATCAATAACTAAATAAAATATCAGCTGGCCGGACTGACGTGGTTTTGATTATTTTCTGTGACCCGAATAGGTAGGTAGGCATCTTTCCCTATATTTCTTTCTAAAATGTTATTCGGCGTTGGATGTGCCTTTTTAAGAAAAAACAGAGGAGGAAAAAACGGAGGTTATCAGATTGACATGTATGTAGGTATGTAATATTGTTGGAATTGGATAATATTTGAGTATATAATTTTTGATTTATATCATGTATATTCCAATTTAGGGAACAGTCACGAGTTTCATCAAAATCGGTTCAGTAGTTTTTTTGTAATGTCATAAGATAGCAAACAAGCAGATGGGTCCCCTGATGGAAAGATACAACCATCGCGATTGGCACGAACTCCCAAAGACGTTAATAGTACGCTACTTTCTTGTGGCGAGGTCCTAATGCCATATGCATAAGTTTACCGGCTACCTTACCGTCCAAACAGAAGCACGACAGTGACAAACGCTGACTCGATTGCGGCAGGAATAGCCAACGCGATAGGTACGAGACAATGCAAGACTCTACCATCTAGTAAAATTTTTGAGATATGAGTAAGTCCCTATTTGAAGTCGGTTAAATTTTTTAAGAGTTTCGAACACAGTTTAAAAAATATCCCAATTGATACGCTTAGACCAGTATTTTTCAATGTTTTCACCCACGACACGACCCACTGCCGCCTAGCTAACATGAAAAAAATCAATTACCTTTTCTTTATTATTAGGTTATACCTATATTGTCTTTGTTTTTTTTAGTAACACTAAACTACCTTCCACGACCACTTGCAAAGGCCTCGCGACCCACGCTTTGACAACTACTGGCTTAGACCAAAGAATTTTCTTATTTTATTTATTAGTACATAAATCACTCGGTATTTTTTTTGCTAAAAACGAGGTTTTCTTAAAAATGAAACCTAGCTAGATCGATCGATTTGTTGCCCTTGAAATCCCTGCATACCCCCTGCATACTAGATTTCATGAAAATCGTTGGAGCCATTTCCAAGTAGATAATCGAGAATATTCCGATGTCGGTTTACATGGTGAAAAATCTGTCACCGTTCATCCCGATTATATCTTACTGTTAGGTGCCTTGAGTAAAATTTGGCATTATTTCGGCGAAGCTGGTAAATACCACTCGGGCATATTACCAGACCCGTGCAAGTAGGAGTAAAGAATACTAATTTTTACCCTAATAATGCGTTAAAACGCGAAACCGGTAAATAAAAATAAAGTAAAACAGTATAAGTGCTTTTAATCTATATTAATATTATAAATGCGAAAGTTTGGATGTTTAGTTGGATGGATGTTTGTTACTCAAAATTACTGAATGGATGTAAATGAAATTTGGCACACAGATAGATGATGACATGGAATAGCACATAGGATACTTTTTATCCCCGAAAAGTAAGGTTATCCCGCGGAATTCACTTAAAACTGTTATAATGCAGCGGGCTGCACGCTAGTACCTACAATATAAATCTAAGTAAACATGGAGTTTTACCACGTGCCGACGATATTCAGTGTTCAAATTGCCCTAATGTACGTAATCCTTTGGCACTCGGTTTCCCTACCTACCGCGTAAGGGATCTGGCGTGAAGATATACATGTGTCTACATTGTGCAGATATTAATCTTTACACCTATTTTGTATCATAAAGTAGCAAACTAGTCGTTGATTTTCCTGGTGAAAAGAAATAACCATCGCCTATAGACACGGAAAATGTTAATGCAAATGTTTGCACCATGCAAAAATTTGTCGGCTACCTTACCCTCCAAACCGTAACACAACAGCGACAAGCACCGACTAGAGATGGCCCGAATGTAGTCTGAGCCGAAATCGAATTTCGGCTGAACATTCGGTGAAAATAAAAAAAGTCGGAACATCGGTTCAATTTTGGCGCGCTTTCTCGAGAGGCCTATCTCGTATCGCCGTGACTTGTTTCTGAATTTACTTAAATTATTTTATATTTGCTGTAGCCAGCGACTTCGTCCGCGCGGACTTCGTTTACTCCGCACTGCTCCTCCCTCGTCGGTAATAGCGTGATAATATGTAGCCTATATGTTGACCCGACCTGTTAGTAATATACATGTAAAATTTGAAGTAAATCCGTGCAGTACTTTTTGAGTTTACCCCGGACATACATACAAACCAACAGACAAACAGAGAAACATTCTAAAACATATTTTTGGCTTCGATATCGATTGTAGATCACGCCCCAATTATTCTTCTAAAAAATATTCAATGTACAGTTTTGATTTTCCTACGATTTTATTATATTATGTACTTATAGATATCGTTAATGATTTTCGCAGCGGACGCAAAATAATGACGTATCGGCAAAGTCTTGAAAACCCAAGTTAGGTTACATTCTTCCAATTTAGGCATTTAAATATATAGTCTATGTTACTCGGGAATGATTAAATATCTTTCTAATAGTAAAAAAAATAATTCAAATCGGGCCAGTGGTTATGAGTTTATTCGATATAGAAATCTATATATATAATAAAATCGTAGGAAAGTCAAAACTGTACATTGAATATTTTTTTAAAAGAATACTTGGGGCGTGATCTATAATCGATATCGAAGCCAAAAATATCGTTTTTAGAATTTTTGTCTGTTTGTCTGTATGTATGTCCGGGGTAAACTCAAAAAGTACTGCATGGATTTACTTCAAATTTTGCATGAATATTACTAACAGGTCGGGTCAACATATAGGCTACATATTATCACGCTATCACCTACGGGGGAGGTGCTGTGCGGAATAAACGAAGTCCGCGCGGACGAAGTCGCAGGTAATAGCTAGTACAAAATACAAATCTGTCCTCTTTTTTTAATTTAGTGTAGTTTTCAGTCCAAATAGTTACTTAGTACTTACTACTTTTACTTTTTTCTAGTGCTGAATGTTCGACATTTAAATCAAAGTCGGCTGAATGTCGAAGTTCGGCTCGAGCTGCCGAAATTTGGTTAAACCGAATATAAAACTAATTTCGGCCCTAACACCGACGCTATTTTGACAAGAATAGGTGAAGCGATGTTGCTAAAACAAGGCGAATTTGCAGAACTCTACCAAAGTAGTTGGCAGTCACGTTGTTAGTTTTTTACGAGATGCCTACAGTAAGCCATTTAATCTACTCTTCAAAAGGACACTCTGTTGCTGTTGGTCTAAAAAGCCCAGTTTTGTAGCACCGATTATAAAGACCTAGGATTAAATAGAGACGCCTTTCAAGACAGTTTCTTAGTTTGCCAGTATAACTTGAATTTACACTCAGAAATACAGGGTTATACTACTTACCGATGAAATAAAATCACTTCAAGGTTAATTTTTAAACCTGGGCATCTCTTTCGGTACGATAAAACAGTACAACGTGGTTTATTTCTATTTTTTCACTATATAATATATTATCTACAAATGTATGACATTTTTGTCAGTGATGGGAGCGTTTGCTTGCTCATATGTGCGGCGACGTTTCCTGTCCTATGGCGTGTCTATTAGTATTCATGTGATCTGTGGTAGAGACCAGCAGCTTAAATCGTTTGGCAAAAAAGCTACCATATAATGTGGTTTTCAACCGACGAAAAAACTGAGGAGGTTCTCAATTCGACGCGTGTATTTTTTTTTGTTAGACCACACAACATTTTACAGAGTAGTCCGATTTTGATAATTCTTATTTTATTTTATTGGAATGGATCTACTTACCCCGAGGGTGGACCCATTTCATTTGTTTTTAACTCCAACCATAAGGGTACGTAAATAAGGGATGATTGATTGTTCTCTCACTGATTTTTATGTTTGACCACGCATAAATTTTTGTTGGTTTAATTTTTTGTTAAAATGATATTATACGATTATCATATTTTAAACCGAATTGAAATTATATTATACATTTATACTTATTCTAGCTGCAGCCCGCTGTATTATAATAGTTTTTGCCGAATCCCGCGGGACCATCTAATTTTTCCGAGATTAAAAGTAGCCTAAGTGCTGTTCCAAGTCATCGTTTTCCCGTATGCCAAATTTCATTCAAATCCGTTCAGTAGTTTTTGCGTGATTAACAAACATCCATCCATCCAAACGGCCAAATTTTTGCATTCATAATATTAATAAACATACATATAATATGTTAGTATGTTATACACATAGAACAAATAAAATCACCGGCTGTCTCTCATTCCTACAAATCTTAGACAATAAAAACAGTAGAAATTAAAATGCAATCCCTAATTCTGTCTTCGTGCATTATACATAAGTCATCATAGGAAAGTTATTAATTACAGTAGGTAGGTACTGTGGAGTCTTCAAACTAACTCCTTTAAAGATTAGACTAGTTAGTCTCAAGGCAAATAAAATATCGGGTGATTCATCTACTCTTGCTGTACTTATTGTGTAAAATTTACACAGTGCGCATTCGCAGCTCCAACCGCTTAGTATATAATTTGTGAGATATGTCATGCGTGAGCGAGAGATTTTTGTCGATGTTGACATATAGATCGTTATTCCACATGCCACAAAGTATGAATTGTTACAGCTATTATTTTGACATAATTATTTATAAAGCCAAATCATGTATGTTATGCTGCGGCTACATTATAGTCCTACGCCAAAAGTTCGCGTTGTCGCCATGTGTGTTGCCAAACACTTCGCTGAATCGCGAATCTTCAAGCTTCTATTAGTATTTTAAATTCATCTCTCTTTGGCATCAGTGCGTATCATAAGTCGAAGCGAGATAGGCTATTGTCGACGAAGTATATTGTGGTTGTCGAAGGCAAATTTCATAAATCGTCCATATTTATACAAAAGGCGTCGTCATTTCATAAACGTGAATTTCAATACAAACTGCCGAAGGCAAATGGTTGATGACATAAATGGCGTCAATGTCAACTATGAACTCTGATGTCGCCGACGACCGACGGAGCCTCGCTGTGCGGGGTTCCTTTTTCCGGGTTTGGGACCCAATTTTATCGCGACAACACACCATTAATCTTCAAACGCTAATGTGGCCTCGTCTTCAGCTAAAACAGACAAGTGGAGATAATATCATCAATAACGAGAAAAAGGTTCTGCAAAATTTCTCACGTTGTATATCGCGCTGAGTTAATACACACGGCTGACTTTATATGCAAAACTGTTAGGTATAAGTAAATATTTACATATAGTTAGTAAGCTTAATACTTCTTTGTTTACCCATGATATTTTCCGCAGTTAACCACCTGGCCCCTCGTACGCAGGTAAATTAATTTTAGCCAACCCAACTCTTTCCAAGAGCTTATAAGACTATTGATGTTTTCACAAGCTTCTTTAGGAGTTTTCAGGTTGTTCAAAATATTTGCCCGTTGTTCGGCCACGCAAAAAAAAGAAAAAAAAAGAACCAAAGAAAAAGAACCTGCGTTTTCTGTTCTTAATGCAGCTGTGGCATAAAGGATTGTCTGGTGTTAGGTTGTGTTGTTGAATAAATAACGGTGGCGGTTACAATGCTCTGTTTATAATGCCCAAAACTTTCCTGTAGTCACTTTTGTTGAATCTCTATCCGTTGTGTTAGGTGTTTTGAAAGGGTTTGCACGACTTTATTGAAGTGAAAACTTCTTTAGGCGCGTTGAGCGTTTTGGTAAAGGGTAAAATCCTCGGTTCGCGTCACCGACATGCTAATGATAATAGTATATCTATAGCTATGTTTTGCATATAGTTTTAATTACTCTCAACTTAATAGTTCCGTTTTCACTTCTATCGGCAGTCCCACGACTGCTACTGTTTTTTTTTTTGTTTGCTTGCAGTCAGTTGTAGCTATCTAATCACATCATGTTCTCTCAGTTAACCGTGTCATAAAAGGTCTATACGGTGAGACGGCTATGGATTCTAGGCCTAATGGTTTCCTATCAGTTCCGTTTTTTGTCAGCGTATCGAGTGCGCTATTGTCTTGAGAGTTGATGTGTTCTTTTATCCTTTACAGGATTATTTAGTTGGTCTCTGTTGCAGCTTTTAGAAAATTGTGACATTCTAGCACTATGCTAGAATTATAGCAGTTGGTTTTAAAGATAATAAAATTTAAAAAAATAAACTTTCTTCAGCCTCGAACCCATATTTATGAATCCCATTTTGTATAAAAGTTGCGTTCGCAGGGCGAATGGTGAGTTGCCCTGTATGAATAAGACTGATAGTCAAATGGTATGGCTCACGTATGGCTACATTATCGCCCTAAGGCGAAGGATCACGTTGTCGCTATGTATTTGGCCAACCATTTGCTGATTCGCGAATCTTCGGCTTCTGTCAGTTTTCTACCGTGAATAGTTTGTCTTAATTTCGCAAGTTAAAATAAAATAGACGAAACATATGACATTGCGTGTGTAGACGAAATGTATATTATGTAGTATTATTACATTATGTTCCACATTCTAATACTGAAATTGTTAGCGTGCACCCTAATTTTTGTTCCGTTAACTATTTGAGAATACCAATAGACATTAAGTCATCCATTGTGCTTTAATTCGGCAAAATATTTTGTATTTATAAATAAATAAAAATACAAAACTATGAAACTTTACCACAACAATACAACACGAACCTTTTCGATAATGTGGCCCTGACATTAGAGTCAGTGATATTTCGCTTATTTATATATTATGTAGATAACAAATGTCTCAATAATATAGATACAAATAAAATGTAATTTAATTAATAAACATTGCATATTCAAACACCTGCTTATCGAACTAGACGAGTTGTGTCATAGTCAATATTAGGTTTGTACATCAATCGGCCTCGCACTTAATTTAATTAGTTTTATAATGTTTCTTGCCACAGTCCGTGACATAAATTGAATATGCCATTAGCAGCTTTTGCAGTTATTTTATGCTTTTTATCTTCTGCACGCGCTAAAACTCCATCGTATTGATTATTTTTCTTTTCTGTCGACCAAAAAACGGAAGTTAACCGTTTGACATGTATGTAGCTATGCAATATTGTTGGAATTGGAAAAAATTTGAGTATGATCGTCTGTTTAGGCGTCCAAACACGTGTACTAATTTCGTGAGTGTATGTTTGTATGTTTGTCCACGAATTTCTCGGGAAGTTAAAGCCATGTCGAGATAATTCTTTTGATTTAAATCGGGTACATTCCAACTTAGAGAACAATTCAAGTTCAGTAGTTTTGAGGTATGAGAATAATTGATATTAGAAATCAGTTTACATTTTTAAATTAGTTTGGTACTCTTATTTACTCGTTCACAATTATGTACGTTAACTATATGAAAAGTAGAGGAAAAAAGGAGGTCATTGACATTTTGATTTGAGTAATTAGCAAATTAAACATTAAAAAAATTATAAATTAAAAAAAATAACAATAAATTAAAAATAGCCGGTTATAAGCGTGTTTATTGTTTTACCTTTGTTAGGCAGGTAATGGGTTTCTTTTATGCGAGTTTGGAATGTTACCAGCTCGTTTTATATCGGACGTTGTTTTTTTTTATTAAAAGTGGCGCGAAATCAGGTCTATCATGTTGTTTTAATAAATACTGTTCGAATGGCCATAAATAACGTTTGCCAGTGGCATGATCGGTTTCAAAAACGCTAAATGGTCAATGAGTTTCCTTTTTTCCCGTACGCTTCATATTTGGGATTATGCGTACGCTCACGATCGAATGCGAAAATAAAAACTCACACTTAGCACTCTGACGTCCTTCACTTTCGTGGAAAACATGTGGCGTTGCGCATGCCTTATCTAGTACATTAATATATATGTCTTTATTAATAATACCTTTTAAAATAGGATTAACTTCCCAGTAGGTAGCACTCAGATCTCGTTGAATGAAACGTAAGCGCCACGAAATTCACGACAGTTACGACCTTTTGGTTGTATATATTATACTCTTATTATACGCTGCAGCACTGCTTAATTTTGACTTTGGTTGGACGATTTATTCTTACTTCAGCACGGCAGCGAGTGTTAACAAAATGGCACACGACTTTTACTTAGCATAGCTTCTCTAGTATGTAATATTCCTACATTCAGTGTTGGCAGACCTGTGAAAAAATACAATTGAACCAAAGCCGTAAAATTATTGTACTTTTAACAAAATTATTGTGCATTATAAAGTTATATTTAATTTCTATTTTAAGACAATTATTATTTTATTGAAAATGTAGTTTAAATATGGTAATATTATTTAGCCATAAGGTTAGAATAGAAAATTGACAAAACTTGTAAACGATGAAGTTTTAACCAGAAATTGTATTTAAGAATATCTAAGAATTGCGCTTAGGATTGACGATAAAAGAATACCGTGAAATTATGGTACATATACAATAATTACTACGTGTCTGCCAACACTGAGTACATAAATTATTTGAGTACTAAAAAGACCGCTGATATTCCGTACTTGCTGCATCTATTGCTAGATTCATACAATAAATATAATAAACATACGCTGGTTTCAATGACTTGACACCAGCCTCAGACAATACTCGTCACTTGATCAATTTGATTACGATCCGTCGGTCTGTCTTTCCTGGTACCATATATTTGTCCACATACGCATTGCATATTTGTGTGTCAGTCTCTCATCCATTACTCTCCCTGATGTTTAATGTATCCTTTCTCATTTTAGCTCGGTACCTTTTTTCGTGCTTAAACCCTACCTTCAGTATTTCGAACGCGATCCGCGAGATTTAAATCATATCTTATATGCAACATGTGTGAACCGCGTTAATCCTGATTTCCCACCATTACTGTCATGCAGGAACTGGTTTTTCAACATAATTCTATTTTTGAGGATTAGGTACTCCGAAAAAATTAAGCTATTTTAAAAAATACCCGGGTATCGAAGCCAGGACCTCATGATCTGAACCAAATAGGCTAACGACTAAACCATAATATGACAAGATAATAAATTTCACTGTATTATATGCACAGAAAGCACACAAGAAGATGAAGAAACTTCTACAAAAGAAGACGTACCTATCTGAGTTTATCGAAAGATTTTTATGTGAATCATTTATTGGCCCGCCTTGGCAGTAAAATAAACACCGTTAGATTTAATAATTTGTTAATCCATTTATACATATATACATGTACTAGCTGTGCCCGCGACTTCGTTCGCGTGGAAAAAATTCTAAAATAAAAACCCGCATAGTTCCCGTTCCCGTGGGATTTCCGGGATAAGAACTATCCTATGTCCTTTCTCGAGTCTCCAACTATATCTGTACCAAATTTTATCCAAATCGGTTCAGCGGTTTAGCCGTGAAAGCGTAACAGACAGACAGACAGAGTTACTTTCGCATTTATAATATTAGTATGGATGACGGTGTTATGCTTGAACATAATATACAAAAAATATAAACATCCGACTTGAGAAACTCTTCCTTTAATTTAATACTTAAAGGCGATTTAAAAATGTAACTAAATAAATGGCCCACATAACAAAAATAATAAAAAAACAATTTAGACGAACAAAAGCGTTAGTAAGTAAACGGACGAATTTTGTCACTTCATTCACTGATCCGTGAAATAGTAGTAAGGTGCGCGTGAGTCAGAACGGAACGAAAGACGCGGTTGTTTAGCGTCATTTTATCGTAATGAGTCACGACTTTGACATTCAACCTGTGAGGAATCCCTCGGTTATCTCACGAGATTGTGTACAGATTATACTCGTACGTCGTGGTATGGTTCGCGCGAGATATTATGTACATAAATAGATAACAGATATGAGATTATTGTTGCTAAAGTTTTTGTGAGGAAAAAAATTAGTAGCAATTTAGGCAGGTGGGAGTGTTATAACGCTAAGTTTCAATAGTAGGTAATACATAATTGTTTTTTTCAAATATTGTAAATTGTATGCTTTTTTAACGCAATAAAGTAGTATAATATCTAAACAAATATTGTGTTTGACCTCGGTAAACCAGTATATCGCGGCACACGCTTTGCGGAACACTGATCTATACTTACTACTATATAAATCGGTAGTGTCTGTCTGTACATTCAAATTATCATTTAACATAATATTTACACTGATTGCGCAAATGATAAGCCATATAGCTATCGATCGTTGAAGCGCACAGATACTAGGCATCGCCATATGGTGGACGTTCCACGTACCCGGACAAAGCGGTTCGACCCCACATTCTTGATCCGAACCGCAAGGGACTGGAATGTTCTTCCTGAGTCTGTGTTCCCCGGCGAGTGCAACCTGGGGAGAGAAGAGTGAACACTTGTTTTTTCTTTTGTAAGAAGATATCAGGATTATGTTTATACAGCCTTGCTTATTGCAAGTTTCTACTACATATTTATAATAAGTACTTCCCTTTTTCTTACATTTTGCCTTCCTACATATCGTGACAATACCTCGATTTAGTGACAATACCTCCTAACTGTATATATGTTAATTTTACAGGAGAGGAAAAAAACGTTTGATATCTAGTCTTAAATGTGTTGATTTGAATATAAAGCTATTTCCACAAAGCTCTAACTTTTCTTCTGAATATTGTTAAGAGATAAGAGAAAATACTATAGATGCAAAACTGAATTTTATGTCTATTGCAATAAAAAAGTAAATTTGTTTAAAAATGTTAGTTAGGAGGTATTGTCACTTCAACGACGATATCCAACATTATTCTAACTTGCCCCGTTTGTCACAAATAAAACAAAATGTTAATGTAAATAAATCTTTGCCTATTATAAAAGTTAACAAAATGTATACGAGTTCGAGAAGTTCATGACTTCCGTAGTGTTCCTTTTTAAAACATATACTTTCTATTAAAAAGTGTTACTTATCTTACATTAAATTTAATCTGATAATTTTATTTCAAATTATATTTTTGTAGGACTATTAAGCGTCTTCATAAATCTCCTTTTAACATATATCTTAAAAAGGCATCAACCAAAAGTTGGCACAACTCTTTCTAATTCGACACCTCCGAACCAGCCTTGTAAGACGGTGTAAAGTGGTGACAATGTATTTATTGGTACAAAAACATGAACCCATTAAAAACAAGAAACTGGTTTTGTTCGTAAATTGTTCACATGTACGTAAATAACAAAGTTGCGTATAAAAACGGGTTTCCAATATTCAAATAGTGTTGAAAAAGCATATAACTGCATATAAAGGCAATTAACAATCAAATTATGGTAATATATGCACCTCTCTTTTATTTAACACAGCTGTTCTATGCGACTTCTTTCGATTCGAATTTAATTTTATCTTGATATCTTTGACGAGTTACTTTTTTCTTACATCCGATATGAATGAAGTACCTAAAATGTATTTATTCTACACCTAATCATACTTTATCTATCAGTGAAAATGGCATTAAAAACTGTTCAGTAATTTAAGAGGTGCGCAAACAGATCATTTTTGTTGGTATGGATGGTAATGCAACATCCTATATTTCCTGTTAATATTATAAAATATGTGAAAGTGAGTTTATTAGTTACATTTTCACGGTTAAACCACTTGGCTGAATTTGATAAAATTTCGCAAGTAGATAGTTGAAGATCCGAGGTGAAACATCGGCTAACCTTTTCAAAAATCAACTCCTAACGGGCTGAAAAAGGAGATGAAAATTTATATGACAAAACTATATCAACACATGTCAATCTACTTGCAGGCGAAGAATTCAGCTGATATAAATAAAATTAACATCCTGCGTGATGTCACACGTCACCACTGTGGAAGTTTCACCCCAGACGTGATAACTCCGTAACCATCACTTACTCCAACAGTAGTGACTCGCTGTAGCAATTCCTACATACTTATGCATAAAAATTATTCTTGATTTATTCCTGAAACACATGGCAAGGATTGAACGGGGAAAGCCCAAAATGCTACAAACAAATACGGGAAAGAGATTTAAAAGTAGGTCTGTTAGGTTAAGGTCACATAAAGACAAGTGTCACTCAGACTTGCTTGGAAACGTGGAGACGGATCTCCGAAATCTTGACTCATTGTGTTCTACTTTTATGTCCTTAGCTGTGACGGCATAAGATTACAAACACTAATTGAGGTAGGTAACTAATCATCTAGCCAGTTGATAAAACATTAACTAGCGACTCGCCCCAGCTTCGCATGGGAGTTAGAGCAAATATGTCTACATTTTTAACTTCTCGTCACGTACTCGTATGTAGATAAGGAAGTTACTGAATTTGCCCTGATTTTCGAAATCCGAGTTTCGAAATCAAGTATTCACCAGATCTCTACGTTTTGAGGTCCTAGAAAGTAGAAACCTTTTCTACAATTTTCACAATGACATCAGTCTGTCTGTATGTGTATGTAAACATCTCGTAACTTTTCAAAGGTTTTATCGATTGAAACGTGATTGATGGCATTCGATTGGGTTCCGCCAAACTTAGACTTGCTAAAAATATGAACTAATTTGGCCCAATAGATTTTGAGAAATTTCGAAAAACCCTCAAAATTTTTTCGGAATAACAATGTTTTTTATAATAACTTCCAAATTAATGTATCGATTGATCACACAATCTAATCAGCTCTATCCCTAAAAAACTGCGTTCAAGTTATCGATGACTCATTTTTTTACATGTCACAATATTTCAGAAGTTAAAAATTGCGTCAAATCAAGATCGAATTAAGTTTTCAAAAGTTGCAGCTTTTCAAATATTAAAATTATGTTGCTACTTATTTAACATTTTTAAATATTTTTTTAGACTAATGTACCCATTATTTTAAAAATATAATGAGTAATACTTATCATACTTAAATAACTGCGTCAAATACCGTAAATTGATTTAAAATTAGTTGGTTTATTCGGGATTTATCAATAACGCAAATTTTTGGAAAAGGTGTTTTTCATTAGGTACTTCGACAGTTTTCAACCAATTTACTTTATAACTAAGACACCATTTTACGGCTCAAAAGTTGCGTTGAATGTTATTAGATAGATCAAAATCGATCATCGTTTTTAATACAGCTTTCCAAAAATCATAATACTGTAATTTTTAAAAAACTTTAGATGTTGAACTCTGAAAAAGTCTATGCTTAGATATAGTTTTTCTTCGTTTGAGCTTAAAATAGTTACCTCAATTTAGCAAGAAGTTTCCAGGATGGCCTGCAGCGTCAACCGGTTTACAGAGTTTTTTTCTATAAGCGTTCGCCTCATGCATATTTTCAATAGAACAAAATTTTGAAGTTTCACGTCTGCCAGGCGTCGTTTTAAACTTTTTTAACAATAATATTTTTCTAGGACGATAAACTTAAAATGTTAAATACAAAACATTTAGTAGTTACTTATAATTTCACCTAGTTTATAACAATAAAGCTCGAGAAATTCGTTCACGATACACGATCGAGAAACGTGACTGGACCGAAATGGATTTATTTTAAAACTATCTTAAATCCCGTTTTAAGGTTAATGTATATTTTAGGGTCATAGATAATTTCTAGAAAGTCGAGACCACACCTAAAGTGACGGTCCTTTTGTGACATACTGAAAAAATATAGTGTGGACCACACACGACTCAAAGAATGGACTATCTATAGGCTCAGTTCTTACCCTCATAAAGTAGGCGTTTGCTAGACGAGTGATAGCCTAAACTTGTCACTCATTGTGGTTCCTAGCTGGTAGAGTTCTGCAACTTCTCGCTCGCTTCAGTACCAACGCCTTAAGGTTTCTTGTCGTAAAAGCATCGTGCATCATCACTATAGTTTCGGTTTGGAGGGTAAGGCAGACCTGTATTGTCAGATGTTATGTGTTTATAATTTGTACTATCGGAATTTTGGCGTCGATACTAGCTGCCCGCTGTGATAATCGCTTCGGGGAGATTTCAAGACGCTACATTAAACCTGAAAGACATCACATACCTTTGTGTGCCAATTGCAAGGAGTTTTTGTTTTTCAGAACACTACATAGGTTTCAAGATAAATCACTACGTCTATTGGGGAGTAGGCAGAATAAACCGAACGTCAGCAAACGTTCCTCTTTTATTCATCGTTTTGTTGTTTGGCAAAATGGGTAGTAATAATAATTCCCTTTACCCCATTTTACGGACATGACAATTGACAGCATTCACTTTTTTGCGATATCCAGAAAAGACAGCTTTACTCGCTCGTTCCAGGCACAGGGAATCTTGCACACCACCACTTGGGCCCGAGCTGCTACTGAGCTTCTGATTTTCGAGAACAACCCGAAAACATTACTAGGTGGAGTAATCCATTATGGATACCTCGACCGAGGGGGATAGGACGAGATAATATCGGACGCTCACGGACTAAAACCCCTCCTGAAGCCTCTTTTAGTGCCTTGTCTTTCAGTAACCTCGGGATCTCTGAAGAACGAAGAAGTACTAGGTGGTAGAGTTCTGCATTGTCTCGCCTGGGTCTGGTACCAACGCTATTCCTATTCCTGCCGCAATAGCGTCAGTGCTTGTCACTAACGTGTTCCTGTTTGGAAGTTAAGCTAGTCGGTAAAGTTACGCAACTGGCACTAACACCTCACGGAAAGCAACGCACCATTAGCACCTTTTGTGTCTGTAGACGATGATTGTCTCTTTACATCAGGAGAGCCATCTGCTTGACTGCTATCTTATGATATGAAAAAAAAGAAACTATGTATTTAGAAAGATCCCTTGATACATAGTTCTTGCCATTGCTATATGCGACAGGGTCCACGATCTAACCGTTATTTAAATTTAACATCTTGTAAACATTGTGGGATGCAAATAAATAAACAAATAAATGAGTAAGGACTTTTCTTTTCATTATATAACTATAGAGACTATCTGTTGCTCGCGATTCCGTTCGCGTAAACCCAATTAATTTCTTTTGTTCAATCGGTTAAAAAGGTAGTCTATGTCACTCCTGAGTAGTTAATAGGTACAGCAGTTTTTAGTTTATTTATTACAAACATTCAAGTTTTCTGTCTATAATATTAGTTTAGATTGTGTTTTATGTACAATGGTGCGCAATAATGAGTTTATGTAAATAATTAAAATAAAAGTTTTTACGAGCTACCTAAAAAAACAAATAGTTCTTTAAAGAGACTCGGGCAAACACGGGAAAAATAATATAATTAATATGTGCATTTAACTCTTATGAAGTAAGAGCAATATAAATCTTTAGTACTTAATTCTGTCTGCCTCCTAATGCATTCCATCATTTTAAAACGCACGCTAAATATGGAACCATCAATGAAAGTATTGTAATTATAAATAAACTAGCCGTTACCCACGACTTCATTTGCGTGTCACCAACAATACTTCCCTTTGGGTAAAAAGTAGTCTTCATGAATTTGGCTATAAAAACAAAAATATTTATTCAAACCCGACTGGTTTATCCAGAGTTTAGCGCGTTTAAACATATAATAAACTCTTCAATTTTCATATTAATATGGTACTAGCTACACGCGGCAAACACTGTCCTTACAATACGCATAATAACAGTGACATGCTGTAGCAGTATTTGGTGGTGATATTGTATGGACCCCGTTTTAAGAATAGACCATCTACCATCCTGCCAGTCAGTTTCTAAACGGCGAACGAACGGCTATTCGTTTGCTCTTAGGAACATATAAGAACGTACGCATGCGTAAAAGGGTGCTTTTTAGGGTTCCGAAGTAAACTAGGAACCCTTATAGTTTCGCTATGTCCGACCGTAAATAGCTCAGTCATTATTACTGGAAAGCTATGATTTGGCACGAATATACATAATAGTCACGTCAACAAAGTGGTAACATAAAATCTTGAAAAATATTTTTTTACAGGGTAGCTCCCCTACATACAAAGTGGGGATGTTAATTTTTTTCTCACGTTCCCCATTGCATGGAGTATCGTTGGATAGGTATTTAAAAATATGGTAGGTTTGTGAAAACAAGTTTTCGATTAAGGGACTCATTCGTAAAATATTAAGCTTTTAAGGCTCACTTAAAACTTCTAAGTCACTCGAAAATCCTTAGAATTTTTCTGTTAGAAATTGGAACTTCGTAATAAAAAGTATGGAAACAGTAGGCATTTAAAGCTACGTGGCTCCAGCGTGACTTGGCTTGGTTAATCGGCGTTACAATATAAATAAATATATATATATATATATATATATATATATATATATATATATATATATATATATATATATATATATATATATATATATGTTGTGAGCAAATATTAAGTCTATCAGTCGGTTAGTTTTTGAATTTTTTGGCCTACAAATTCCCACTGTTTATTACAACATTGAAAACATTGTCAACTTCGTCACAAATCATTTTTTAAACGCTGTAAAACTGCAGTAAGCTTCAAAGGAGCCCGTGACCCCCGTGTTGGTCCCGGGCTCCTGTGAAGAAGACGCCAACTGCCGTTTTGCCACACAGGTCGTAGAAGGTGACCGTTTGTCTATGCGAGTCACAACCATCGTGGCTACTAGGTGGTAGAGTTCGTCATTGTCTTGCCCGGGCTGGTACCACCGCTTTACCTATTCCTGCCGCAATAGCGTCAGTTCTTGTCACTGTCGTGTTCCGGTTTACAGGGTTAGTTAGCCGGTAAACTTATGCATGTGGCATTAGACCTAGCCACAAGATAATAATGCACCATTAACATCTTTGGTGTCTATAGGCGATGGTTGACTCTTTCCATCAGGAGACCCAACTTGTTTGCTGTCATATGATATAAAAAAAATATTGCAGGCTAAAATAAGGCAGGCAAATACTGCAGGCCATCCCTGAAACATCCCGCTAAATTGAGGTGTCCATCAGGAGAGGGAAAGAGTCAACCATCGCCTCCCGACCATCCCATATGTGGACCGGGCCGATATAAACCGATGGGCTTGTATGCTATCTTATGAAAAAGTAATCGACTTCCTCTTTTCTGTATGTTCGAAACCCTTCATCAGACTTTCACCAAATTAAAAGGGGACCACACGGAAAGTATACCCTCCCAAACAAATAAGAGTTTTCAAAATCGGTCTATTAACGTCCGTGTTCTGAGTTAACAGACAAAAAAAAACATACAGGCAAATAGATAACCTCCTTCTTTTGGTAAATCGGTTGAAAATTAGTAAACTATGAGATGAAGTTTTACCGAGTGCCGACGGGCGACGATTATTGATGCCAGAGAAGAACATTAAAAACAAATATAATCATGTAATTTAAAAAAATGTATAGACAGACGCTGTAAATTGATATATTAGTATAGATAATAACAATTATTACCTCATTTCCACGACTAAATATATTTACCACAGTCTATAATTTGGCTTTAATATAAAAACCTCACAGACCTTAAAAAACGACAGCTGTTTGAATCACAGGACAGGTGTGCATACCACAGATCAGTAAATTGTAGCAAGCTAATACTGCACGCGCCTTTTGATAAAACTAATGCACCGTATTTATGTCTCTTTCTAACTGATGTTTTGTGAAAGAGATATAAAAATATATGAATTGTTAATGTTAAAAAAATCTTCCTTGGAATAATAAAATGATAGCGTTACCTTTTTTTCGGTGTATCGTACGTACGTTGATTTGCATAAAATTAACATATTTTTTTCTAAAAAACACATTTTCTTTAAATATATGTAATTGGGAATATTGCTGTTTTTAGTTGTTGAAATTCCATTTTTAATGCGTTTTAATAATTTGTTTATTTGTAAAGATTAAATTATTTATTTTAACATTAATACTTTGTTCGCAGAGTTGTCTACTTCTTTCATATATTTTCACTTTCTTTTGGGTTTGTCGGAAGAAATATCTTTCAGAGGTAATCCCGTTTATTGTTAAACTTTTACTGATCATAATTTTTGATGCAGGAAAACTACAGCAACCGACTTTCGACCATATCTTCGAAACCCTGTATCAATCTGATACAGGGTTTCGAAGATATGGTTTCATATTCACTAAATTAAAATGGGAATGAATTTTTTATAGTATAAGATAGCAAACAAGCAGGTGGGTCTCCTGATGGAAAGAGTCAACCATCGCCTATAGACAACAATGGTGTTAATGGTGCGTTGCTATCTTTTGACGAGGTCTTATGCCACATGCATAAGTTTACCGGCTGCTTTATCCTCTAAACCGGAACACAACAGTGATTAGCACTGACGCTATTGCGGCAGGAATAGGTAAGACGGTGGTACCAGACCATGTCGAGACAATGCAGAACTCTACCACCTAGTAGCCCCGATGTCAGTGACTCGCATAGCCAATCGGCAGACGGCAGTCGGCCTATTTTTCAAAGGAGCCCGGGACCAACACGGGAAAATGTATTGGTATCGTTGACTAACACATATACTATACAAGCAAATAAATTGCTTACTTTTGGATTTAGATCAATTCGTGTAATTTGTCCAGTGATATTTATTTCTTACTAGCTGATCCGGCAAACGTTGTTCTGCCTTTTTAACTACTCTTTTTTTTTCTATATTTTCCAACGTCGCGGTGTCGTGTAATTTTTGTAAAATTGTTATTTAACAATCAATACAAAAAAACATGATTTAACAAACCAGTTTTTTCCCGTTTGTCGCGATGCCTCGCCTTAAGATCAAATATTATAATATCTTAACCGTGTGTGATGAGCTTTAAGATCGTTACTTGTTAAAGTGACGTGT
Source organism: Apodemia mormo (assembly GCA_036924255.1). Classification (NCBI taxonomy): domain Eukaryota; kingdom Metazoa; phylum Arthropoda; class Insecta; order Lepidoptera; family Riodinidae; genus Apodemia; species Apodemia mormo. The sequence goes on along the minus strand of JAUPFN010000018.1, from coordinate 9,571,048 downwards.
GCATAACTAACATATTTTTATGTGGTTCATTAAAGATAAATAAATAAAAATTCCGACCAAATGCGAGTCAGACTTGCGCGCGAAGATTTCCCCATACCAACATCTTTAAAAAAACAGCAAAAAAAAATCATGTTTGTTGTATGAGAGCCTCCCTTAAATATTTATTTTATTTTAATTTAATTACTTATTTTGAAAGTAATTATATGTATAACTAAATATTCTGTGAATATTTCAAGCGCATGCCAGTTTTCGTTATTAAGACTGAGAAAAAAAATGCAAAAAAATCACGTTTGTTGTATGGGAGCCTACCTTTAATTATTTTTTAAGTGATTATACATATAGCTAAATAGTCCGTAAATATTTCCAGTTGTCGTTAAAAAAGTTGCAAACAAATCACGTTTGTGTGATGGGAGCCGCCCTAAAATATTTATTTTATTTTAATTTAATTAATTTGAACAATATTTAATTAAGAACAACTTTTTGTATACCATATTTGTGAATATTTCAAGTGCTTACCAGTTGTCGTTAAAAAAGTTGCAAACAAATCACGTTAGTGGTATAGGAGCCGCCCTTAAATATTTATTTCCACTATCACGGTTCATGAAGTACAGCCTTATGATAGACGGACAGATATACAGTCAGACAGATGGACAACGTCTTAGTTATAGGGTCCTGTTTTACCCTTTGTGTATGGAACCCTAAAAAATAACAGCCTTGAGCCTAATAATAGCCGTCTTAATTAAAATATTCAAATAATTATTTCATAATTATTTTAACGCTGCTGCATGTACACATAATATGCCGGCTAGTCGATACAAAAATATATTTATCGAACTCACGCACCATTAAAATCGGCAGCTGCAGTGGATTTGTATTTTTTGCACGGGATACTCAGACATCGATTTGCAATTTGTTACAAAATAAACTCTTTAATGCGGCTACCTGCTCCCCTTACAACACGCAGCTACAACACAAGTTGCGAATTATAATTCGAAACATCTATACGAATAAATAGAATTGGAGTGTCTATAATATTAAAATAACCGCTAATAAAAAGAATTGGAGTGTCTATAATATTAAAATAACCGATTTTTACTAAATGCATATGGATGCATACACGGCAGATATACCAAAATAACATTGTTAACAAATTTTGTCTGATCTGGCTCTCTGAAACGCTTGGACCGATTTTGACGAGACTTTCTCTGGCAGCCAATGTAATAAGGAGTAACTGAGGCTACTTTTGTTTTAGAAATTTTTCTACACGAAGTCGCGGACAGAGCATAGTTGAGTTATAATTCGCTAATGTGAAAAGGTTGATAAGTTCACCTACAGTCCAACAAAAATAGAACTTTCTATTTGGTTCGGGCTCCTTTGAATAATAGACCAACTGCCATTCCGCCAGGCAGATCGTAAAAGGCAATCGATTGGCTATGCGTGTCACTAGTTACCATATTGACTACTAGGTGATAATTTTGTGCAACGGTATTTGGTACCACCGCATTACCTATTTATGTCGCAACAGCGTCAGTGCTTGTCATTGTCGTGTTCATGTTTGGAGGGTAAGATAGCCGGTAGACTTATGCATGTAGCATTGCCATCCCGCCACACGGATAGAAACGCACCATTAACATCTTAGGTGTTTATAGGCGATGGTTTCTCCTTCCACCAGGAAAGCCATCTGCTTGTTTGCTATCTTTAATATAAACAAAAACTTACTACCATTCACTTAAACAAGAATAAACATAAATTCCAATACCAAGTCTATGCAAAATCCAATAATTACGGGTGTCACGGCTGAGATGGTGGCGACGACGATGTTGGCGTATGCAGTACCCAATACCTATCTTAATTTATATACAAACTAGCTGTTGCCCGCGACTTCGTTCTGTAAGGATGGCGGCCTGTTAGTCCTTTTTAAAAAAAACACTTTAATTCGGCTGAAACTAATGTATATTCACACTGCTTGATATTTACAAAGTTATGTGTTAACCGGACAAAATCTGGAGGAAGACTGTGGAAAATTAACATAAAAATCAGTTTTATTGAAGTGACATAATGCTTGCATATGCGTTTACTTCATATAAGGTTTGCTCATAACATCTCCCCCCTTAAGACTGAGCTTTATTTTTTTTTAATAAAGCGAAGGATAATATAAGAAATCAGAGTGAGTTAAAATAACAATATGTAAAAAGATAAAACTCAGTGAATCAATAATTAGTCAATTTAAAAATAGCTATTTGCTATATAATTCAAATTAATACATTAAGTTATAATAAACAAATGTTTTCTAAAACTCAGTGAATCAAAAGTTAATCAATCTAAGAATAGCTATTTGCTATATAAATTCAAATTAATACAATAACTTATAATAAATGTCTCCATGTATAAAAGTAGAAGTCGATATCGTTTAATCTTAAAACAAAATTCTTTTCTAGAATTTATAAAAAATATAAAACTTAGTAGTATTTGAAAATAAAATAGAAAGAAATGTATAAAGAATGTAAAAGAGACGTTAATACATTACTTACTTTTCTAATAGTTGGTAAAATTATGATTACAATAAAATGAAATGTATAAAGTACAAAAGAGATGTAAAATATTATTTACCTTTTCTAATTGTTGGTTAAACTATAAAGTACATAAAATAGATGTAAAACATTATTCACCTTTTATGATAGTTGGTTAACCTATAAAGTACATAAAATAGATGTAAAACATTATTCACCTTTTATGATAGTTGGTTAACCTATAAAGTACATAAAATAGATGTAAAACATTATTCGCTTTTTCTAATGGTTGGTTAAGTTACGGTTAGATTTGCCTAAGTTTCTATATAGGACTTTATTCGAATTTTTATTAAATTCTATTTCTGCTGGGAGACTCTTAACAGGTCTCTGGTCGCATTCTGATTCATTAGAAATATCACTTAGCTCGATGGACGTATTCATAGTCCTGTCGTTGACTGTTCTATGCGAGTTATGACATTGATTATAGATTTGAATACAACATGAGGTGCTAGTAGACTTACAGAAACATTTTTTATAAATGTTATACAAAATATATAAAATAATTACAGTTAATATAAAATAAGTCATACCAGAATAATAGTGACCATATTTCATGATATGTGATTGATTAGACGCTTGGTTTATTTGGTCTTCTAAATGGTCTAACTTATGAGATGCAAATTTTAATGATTCTAAATCGATATTTGATAAAGTTATCGGAGATAAAGACTGATATGTCTCATTTACTAGATTATACTTACAACAATCATCTTCGATAATATTAAAATTAAGTAATAATTGAGCTGGTAAAATAGTCTTATAATTAGTAGAAGGAACAAATTGCAAAGTTTGAAAATAGGCAATACAATTTTTCTCTAATGATAAAATACCAGTGCCTTGCAAAGTAAAATCACTTATCTTATCGTCACATTTCAAAGTCAATTTGTTAGGCTTAGATTGAACAAAAATATATCTACCATCATTAAGTTTTTGCCATATGTTAATATTACCATAAATGACATTAGAATTACAAACTTCAGGAAGTGATAGAGTAACTTCAGTTAATAACTTAGTTTCACAAATAGGATTATTAATTGTAGACAATATCGAAGCCATGGGACATACCATGTATTCGTCATTAACACGCTTACAATCACTTATGCTATCTAATAAAGCGTAGTTCAATCTGTCATCCGTTATGGCTAAATACAATTTAGAAGGGTGTATTAAAACATAAGTTTTATAATTATTTGTTTCATGAGGAGTAGGTAAAGCCAAGTTCTTATAAAGACTAAATTTAACAGGATTTATTAAAGGAATTTGAATAACAAATACAATTTTTTCTTTATAATAATAAGATGTTAATTTCGCTAAGTCAATAATCGTGTGTATATTTTTTAAGGAAAGCGAAATAGGGAACTCAGAAGTTCGTTTCATTTTAATATTGTTAGATAACACATTATATAATTTAGTAGGTGTAATGACATAAGGGTGTAAAATATTTGCTTTTGCGAATAAAATTGAATTTAAAGTTGTATCTAGAATATTAGAAATTGATAATAAAGAACCTTCAATAATATTAAAAATAGAGTTAAATTTTTCTAAGTTCATTAATTCTATATTTGTCTTTGTACTGTTTAAAAATATGAAATTTAATTTTTCTATCTGGTTATTTAATTTAATTTCATTATTATTTAATTTTTCAATAGAAGTATTAAAATTATTAATCGTAGATTGGACAATATGGATGTTGTCTTTCATAAGGGAATAAATTTCATTTTCATTCTGCTGACACGACGAAATTGCTTCGTCATATTTTCGTGCATCATCTGCATCTAAAGTGCCAAAAAAGAATTTAAGGATTTCACCTCCAAATTCAAGAGCTCGTTTTGTTCTTTGATCAAAAATAAGGTGAGACATAGATTGGTACTTTAGTTCATTTGAATTTATTAATATTTCTAGAGGATTCAAAACGTCGTTACAATCAATTTTGAAATTAACTAAGTTTAATCTTTGTGCTTTATTGCATAGAAATAAAATATTTTGGATTGAAGTTTTGATTTTTTTCATGTAAGGAAAAATAGGCAAAATATCGATGTGGGTTACTACATTCCAGTTGTCATTTTGAAAGTACACAACAGAAGTAGGGTCGAAGTAAATACCTGGGCTATTTGTTACTAATTCAATCGGATTCGAAACGCAAGGATCGATTACATACCTGGAACAAATTATACAAGTTTACATCGGCTTTAGTTCGTTAACATGATATTTAACATGTTTTCTATTTATGCATATAGTAACATTATTTTTACCATGTGTTTTAATAACTTTAAAAGGGCCTTTCCACACTGGAGATAAGGCTTTGCGAAGTCTGTGGTGATGTTTGACATAAACCATATCACCTGTTTTATAACTCAGTTCTCTCGAAGAGACGTCATAATATTTTTTTGAGGCTTGTTTACTTTTAATTATATTTTCAATAGCTTTTTCACGAGAGTACTTCATTCTATATTGCAGTGCGCGAATGTACTCTTGGTAGGTAGTGTTGTTATCAGTTTCATAAATGCTGCTAGGTATGGACGGCTTATAACCGTATAATAATTCGAATGGTGTAAACTCCGTCGTGCAATGAGGAGTAGTATTATATGATAGAATAGCGGTTGCAAGGTAACAATGCCAATCGCTTTGATTTTCGTTAACGAAAGATCTTAGATATTCTTTTAGTGTAGCATGTGATCTTTCAAGGGAGCCATTAGTCTGAGGATGATACGGGCTAGAATAGAGACTTTTTATTTTAAGTATGTCTGTCAGTTGCCTAAATAATTCAGAGGTAAAAGTAGTGCCTTGATCAGTGAGTATCATTTTTGGAAACGAGAATAACGAAAAGAAATGAATAAGACTTCGTGCAACCTCGTCGGTTGTACACGTGATCATGGGATAAGCATTAGAAAATTTAGTTAAGTCGTCTTGTAATGTTAAGATATATTTAAATTTTTGAATGCCGGCTTCAGGAAAGGGACCAACCATGTCGAGAGCTAATCTCTCAAATGGCCTAGTACTAGTGGAAGTAATTACCATAGGCGCTTTATTAGAGAGTCGTAATGGTTTATTAACTTGACACATTTTGCAGTCTTTTATAAAACGTTCAACATCAGATCGCATATTTTTCCAATAGTAGGAAGCTTTGATTCTACTTAGCATGCGTTTGATACCGGGGTGACCGGCGATAGTAGTACCATGATTTTCTTTTAAAATGTTCGGTATTTCGGCCGGAGTAGGATAAACTATTTGATTTTTGTATATATGAATTTTAATATTTGTGCCGCTAAAAATATAAGATATCATGTTATAAATTTTCACATACACAAATTTTGAAAACGGTTCTGAAAAATCGGAAATAGCTAATTCTTTATCATAGTCATTATTAGAAATAATTCGGTCTCTTAGTTTAATTAATAAATTGTAAATAGTTTTGTAACTAATTTCGTCATAATGATGAACCTTAGAATATAAGAAATAAAGCTTTAAATTGTTTTTACAATCGACAACCTGTATGGTATCAGGTGTCCGTTCCGACTCGCGGAATGTAATGGAATCATCTAACATTGATAAGAACTGTTCGCAATATGGCATAGAGTAATCAAGGTCTAGAGACATCGGGCAAGCAATTGATTTTTGTTTGGCTAAATATAAACTTTGATTGTGTTCTTCAATTTGCGTATCACAATTAGGCGTAGTTTTAGTAAATTGCTTTTTAAAATATTGTTCATAAGTATCATTATTAATATTAGAATTAGTGATAGCATTTACTGGGTAACGAGATAAACAATCTGCATTACTATTTATTCTACCTGGTTTATATACAATTTCGTACTCGTATTCTTCGAGTTTTAACCTCCACCTAAGCAAGCGTCCACCTGGATCTTTAGCGTTAAACAACCATGTTAATGGACGGTGATCTGTCACAATTTTAAACTTATACCCATATAAATAAGGTCGAAATGTATTTACAGCGAACAAAATTGCTAAAAGTTCTTTTTCTGTCGTTGAATAATTGCCTTCTTGTTTATTCATAGTACGAGACGCGAATGCAATAGGTTTGTCTTTACCGATTTCACCTTGTGATAAAATAGCACCAACGGCATAATTTGAAGCGTCAGTTGTAACAATAAAGGGTTGCGAAAAATCTGGGTATTGTAACAAGGGAGCAGAAATAAGTTTTTGCTTTAAAGTGTTAAAAGATTGTTCCTGTTCAATTGACCAATGAAAATTTACATCCTTTTTTAATAACGAAGTTAGAGGCTTAGTTATATGAGAGAAATTTTCTATAAAACGACGATAGTAACCAGTTAACCCAAGAAAAGATTTGACATCTTTGGGAGTTTTCGGTGTAGGAAATTCGGAAATAGCCTTGACCTTGTCAGGGTTAGGCGAAACACCTTTATCTGTAATAACATGCCCAAGATACGCAACTTCACGTCGCAAAAACTCACATTTGTCGGGCTGGAGTTTAAGATTTGCCTCTCTAAGTTTAGAAAATACAGATTCTAGCTTTATTATGTGAGATTCAAGATCGTGAGAGTAGATAATGCAGTCGTCTAAATAGATATAACAGTCTAAACCTTGTAGACCAGTAAGCACTAAATTCATCATTCTTTGAAAGGTACTAGGGGCATTTTTTAACCCAAATGGCATGCGCAAAAATTCAAATTGTCCAGAAATACCATTAGTAGAAACACTGAATGCGGTTTTCTCAATATCTTTAGGATTTAATAATAATTGGTGAAAACCAGATGCTAAATCTAGCGTGCTAAAATATTTCGAATGACCTAATTGGTCCAAAATATCCGTTATAAGTGGAAGAGGATAAACTTCAGAGACAGTAACGTCATTTAAACGACGATAATCAATAACGATACGCCATTTTTGTTTACCAGAAGCATCACGCTTCTTTGGTACTACCCAAACGGGAGCACACCAAGGTGACGTAGAAGGTCTGATTATATTTTCATCAAGCATTTTTCTAATTTGCTTTTCTACTTCATCTTTATGAACTTCAGGGAAACGGTATGATTTTACGTGAATCGGGGGCGCATCCCCAGTATTAATAGAATGTTTAATAACATCTGTATGTGTCAAAAATTCTCCGTCGAGATGAAATATGTCTGTATAGTTAGAAATGCAATTAATTAATAACTTTTTCTCTTGAGGATTTAAATGAGATATTCTAATTTGATCTAAAACCTTTTGAGATCTATTTATATTTAGAGAATTTAATTGATGAATAAGTTCTTGTTGAGAATCATCTAACTCTGAAGTTAGTAAATCGAACGGAGTTAACTGTACCTGAAAATTATCAACTTCGATTTCAGATTCGGTGGTATTTAAAACTGTAACATTAACTCTGTTGTTTGATTTTAAACTTACAATAGCGTTAGCTAAAAATACACCTTCACAAATTTTCTGATCTAGTATTAGAGCTTCGCGTTTATTTACGAAATCACGTAGATTACTGACTGGACATTCGATTACCATTTCTGATCTCGCAGGTATAACATATGATGATTTACTAAAACATATAGGTATTAAGTAACCTTCTAAGTTTAATGAATTATTAGTATATTGTATGTTGATTTTAAAATGTTGTATAAAGTCACTACCAATTATACCATCATAATTTAATTGAATAGCATCGTCAATAGCGTGAAACACAAAATCAAAAGCAATTTTACGTGTAGATGAGATTTGATATTCGAAATTAAGTTTAATAGAACCGAGTGATTCACACGTTGAGTCGTTATCACTTAATCCCTTGAGTGTAATGATATTATTTTTAAGTACTGGACCTTTTAATAAACTTGAGAGTTTCACGATTGAAACTGAGGAACCAGTATCAATTAATAAACATAGAGGCTTATCATTCATATTGGTTTTTAGATAAACATGAGGAAGAGAAACTTTGTTATTTACGTTATTTATAGAATACGTTTTATTATAAGAGCAATCCCTTGAAAAAGAACTCGATTTTTCACGAGATAGAGGGTTGCGTTGCGAAAGGTTCGAGAACCTTAATGATTTCTTAAGAGTGACGTCAGAGACATTAACATAATTATTTGTCTTAGAATACTCTGTATTTTCATTAACCTGTGCAGGAAATAATTTAGAAACACAAGGTTGAGAAATCTCTGATCGTCCATTACGCTGTGTAGAAAATAACTTAGGAACACAGCTATTATGAGTCATTGTCTTTACTTTAGCCTGTGCGGAAAATAATTTAGGAACACAGGATTGAAGCCTATTAAAATTAGAGTTTATAGAATAAACAGAAGGTACATCTTGTGCAACCGTGAATTGACCACAAGAATGTCCTTTAGACCCCTTTAAGGACTCATTAGATTTAGGCTTTTTGCCGTAGTTTTTTGTTGTCTTAGAACTATTCGTGTCGTTACGAATTGCAAAAGGTTTCGGTAGACACGGCACCGAAACCGAATTTAGTTTAAATTATCTTCGTTAGAGATAACGTGCATATTAGAATTGTTATTGGTAACGTTATGATCAGACGAATTGCTCGTCGGCGACCGTGAACTTGAAGGTATCACGTTGCGTGGCGGATCGCGGTGCATATAATTATTGTTTTTATATTTAAGCTTCCGACAATCGCCTATTAAATGACCACGATTTTTACAATACGCGCATATTTGATTCGAGGCGTAATTATTTTTATTTGTATAATTATTAGAGTAGTTATTACGATGATTTAAATTCGAATTTACGTGGTAAGAGTTTGTAAAAGAATGTTTAGATTTATTTTTGAAACAATCGGAAGAGCTATGGCCAAACTTTCGACATATTGAACATTGTTTAGAGGAAGAAGAAGGTCGTTGAGATAGTTTAGATAGCTTAAACAGTTTTTCTTCTTCAATGGCATGAGTGATTGCTTCGGAAAGTCCTTTAGGATTCCGGCAGCGCACAATGTGTGAGAAGTTTGAGTTCATACCTAATAAAAATGTATTTAAAGCCAAATCTTCCATGGCAGCAAGTCTGCCTATAAGTTCCTTTTCATTTTCACAACTGTAATGAATATCGGACTGAAGCCGCGTAAGGCAGGATTCAATCCTTAAAGAATATTGTGTCACATCTTCGTTGGGTAATTGCTTGCAGTTTTGTAAATCTACTAAAAGGTGTGTTGAATGCTTTTTCTCTCCAAAAGTTACCTTTAAAAACTGTTTGATTTCAAGCCAATTATCGAATTTTTTCAAACAACAAGCTAACTGAGCCTTGCCCTCAAGTTGTGACACGATATATTTGACTAAAAAGTTCTGTTGGTCTGTACTCGCTAAAGAAATTGCACTTTCGCAATTGGTTAAAAACGCGGGAAGGGATTCCCGATCCCCGTTATATGGTTTAATGAATTTGGTAAGAACAGAGAGTGTAATTTTATCACTCATGTTTAATTTTTTCCTTTGAGATAATGGTTTCGATAGAGAACTGTCTGAGTCGGTATTAGTATCGACTTCAGTAGTCTGTTCTTTTTTATTAAATTTAAACATCAATAATTGTAATTAAAAAGCTGTACAGAGCATCAGAAAAATACACACAAAACGTAAATAGAAAAATTATAGAAAATGTAAATTAATATCATATAAGTTAGCAATAAGATTGTATAAAATTGTATAAGTAGTAAATTATTTATACGACTTTAAAAGTTATTTAAAAACTCTGAAATAATGTTCTAATAAAAGTTCTGAATCTAGAAATATAAAATCTTGAAAAATAAAATCTTGATGTTTAAATGAAAATTCACTTTACACTTTAAATTGGAAAAAATAAAACTCACAGAAAAATAATCACGAACCGCGGGAACATCTTAACCTTGAAGGTATTGTGCATGGCAACGAAGAATGCAGAGCGCAGCGAATGTCCCTGGCGACAGCTTCGAGTAACCGGCACGGCGACTCACGGAGTCGTATTGCAGTTCCGTCGAAGTCACGTTGAAATGCCTTTCGTTTTATAGGTTCGGTGATGATGACGAGTCTTCTTGTCCGTCGATGATGAATTAAGCAGTACGAGGTGATGCGGGCTCACGCTATAGAGCGGAGACTTACACGTCGATCAAAGTTGACAGCGCGAAGTAGGTGATGTGGTGATGTAGCGCGGGCTTGGCTGATGATGCTCAAGACTTACTCGTCGACCACAGGGTGCAGTAGCGCGGGCTTAGGCATACGGTGCCAAGGCTTACCGTCGGCGAACTAGCACGTAGCTAAAGACTAAAGTCACAGGGCCACAAAATGGTTGTCAGGCGGAATTCGAAAATCGCGACGCCTAACACCTAAATTATCCTGGGAATTCGGAATCCAGGATATACCACTTCTGACACCAAAATTGTAAGGATGGCGGCCTGTTAGTCCTTTTTAAAAAAAACACTTTAATTCGGCTGAAACTAATGTATATTCACACTGCTTGATATTTACAAAGTTATGTGTTAACCGGACAAAATCTGGAGGAAGACTGTGGAAAATTAACATAAAAATCAGTTTTATTGAAGTGACATAATGCTTGCATATGCGTTTACTTCATATAAGGTTTGCTCATAACAGTTCGCGCGGACTTTGTTTACTCCGCACAGCTCCTCCCCTGTAGGTGATAGCGTGATAATATATAGCCTATATGTTGACCCGATTTGTTAGTAATATTCATGCAAAATTTGAAGTAAATCCATGCAGTACTTTTTGAGTTTACCCCGGACATACATTGACTTTCCTACGATTTTATTATATGTATAGATTACGTGTCACGTTGTTTGTCCGCGATGGACTCCGAAACTACTGAACCGATTTCAATGAAATTATGTAGATATCTACTGTTTGGTCCAATTTAAAAGATAGGATAGTTTTGGGTGTTTATTATGTATATAACAGTATTTATATATGTATTTTTATGTATTAGTATCGTTGACTAGCACCTATATCTCAAGCAAATAATTTGTTTACATTGATAGTGTTGTTTATGTAATTATTTTCTTGTATAGAAATATGAAGCTATTATCAATTTCACATTTAGTTTCTTTTATATGAAAATTATATCTGTGACCGCTCCGTTGGTCGCGTGGTTAGCGACTCTGACTTCGCTATCGACGGGGCTCGGGTTCAATCCCCGTCGGGGACAAGCATTTGTGTGATGAGCATAAATGTTTGTATTTCCGGGTTTGGGTGTTTATTAAATATATTTCAGTATTTATATATGTATTTCTATGTATTAGTATCGTTGACTAACACCCATAACACAAGCAAATAATTTGCTAACTTTGGGGTTAGATCAGTAAGTGTAATTTGTCCCATGAATAATATATCTGATTATATTAATGTAATCAGATATAATTTTCAGATAAAAGATTTTAAAATCGAGTCAGGAGTTTCGCCGTGAAAGCGCAGACAAACTTACGCATTGATAATACTAGCTGCAGCGTGCAGCCCGCTGCATTATAAAAGTTTTTGGTATATCCCGCGGGACTACCGAACTCTCACAACTCATTTTTACGGGATAAAAAGTAGCGTATGTGCTATTCCAGGTCATTATTAACCCATGTGCCAATTTTATCTAAATCCGTTCAGTAATTTTGGCGTGATTACGTAACGAACATCCATCCACACATACATACATCTAAACTTTCGCATTTATAATATTGATATAGATTGGTATAGATAGATTTATCGAGTAAGGTTATTATGATACCACCCTGAGTAAAGCTAACGCGTGTGAAACTGCGGGAAACAGCCACCAAGTGATAAAATTTACGAATAATATTTTGCTCATTTACGAATAATACGAGCGATGACAATTTGTTTTATTCTGTTTAATATCACATGGAAGTACTGATTACACAGGAAGGGTTACACATATTTCCGTCAAACTTAGGTATTATGCCCAAAGCCGTGTTAGTTGAGTGGTTAATGACCCTAATTTATCTGCGGTGCTCGGATTCATTTACTGGCATGAATAAATTTTTGTATCTTGTTCGGGTTTGGTAACAACACCTTACCTATTCCTGCTGCAATACCGTCAGTGCTATTTATTCACTGTCGTGATCCGGTTTGGAGGGTAAGATAGTCGGTAAACTTATACATATGGCATTAAGATCTCGTCACAAGGATACCAACGTGCCATTAATATTTTTGGTGTCTTTAGGGGATGGTTTTCTGTTTCCACCACCAGAGCCATCTGCTTGTTTACTCTCTTATGATAAAAAAGTCTGTCTATTCTTTTGTCGTTTTATTATTCGCCATGACTAGATTTCTAAACAAAGTTAAAAAAATTACTGATATTTCTCTCGTCTAATAACCAATATGTTTTTCCTCGTTCTGAACCTAGCCCCTTATCGAAGAAAAGGTCAACTGCCTAACTGCTAGATATATTGTAAAAGCGATCATTATAAACTAATTCGTACTTATCATTAATATTGAAACTTTTAACCTATCTATCCCCGTGTTGGTCCCGGGCTCCTTTGAGAAATAGGCCAACTGCCGATGCCGTCCAGCCAGACAGGTCGTAAAAGGCGACCGATTGGCTAAACGAGTCACTAACATCGTGTCTACTAAGTGGTAGAGTTCTCCATTGTCTCGCCCGGGTCTGATACCACCGCCTTACCTATTCCTCCCGCAATAGCGTCAGTGCCTGTCACTGTCGTGTTCCGGTTTGGAGGGTAAGGTAGCCGGTAAACTTATGCATGTGGCATAAGACTTCGCCACAAGATAGCAACTTACCATTGACATCTTTGAAATGAAATGAAATGAAATGAAAAATATTTATTTGCAAGAATATGGGTGTCACAAGTTATTAAAATAAATTAAATTACCATCATATTCTACCATAATATGGCGTGCAAACATTTTAATTTAGGTCGATTTCTTTATAATTACTACCGGATCGGAACGCGGCCACACACTGAGAAGATCCGGCGGAAGAAACTCAGCGGGCTTCTTTTTTTCTATTTCACGTATTACAATTGTATGTATTACAATTTACTAGAATTATTTCACATCAAAAGTTGTTTTTACAATTTACAAAATATGATCTTATGCTCAATCCAAATTTTTACAATTTACAAAAAATTTACCATTTTACAAAATTTGCCGTTCAGTTTTTATTACATTTAAATTTCAAGGTAAATTGTACAAGCTTATATTTCTGTTTATTAACATTTAATCTTATCTGCTAAAAATTCTCTAATATCATAGTATGTTTTATTTAACAGTAAATCAAACAATTTTTTGCGAAATTTATTTATAGGTAATAATTTTAGACTATCAGGAATATGATTGTATATATTAATTGCCATACAATATGCATTTTTTTTTTAAATATTTAGTCTTTGGCTTGGCACATGTAGCTTCTCACTGTTTCTAAAATATGAGTTCCCTAATACTTGAGCATTTGTTTTAAACAAATGTTGATGTTTTTTTACAAATACGCATACCGACAGTATGTAAAGACAAGGTAAAGGTAGTATTTTAAGAGTTTTAAATAGGGGTTTACATGAATGTAGTTGATTAACATTACATATTGCACGTATACATTTCTTTTGAATTCTGAAAATCCTAATTAAATCAACTGAGTTTCCCCAAATAGAGATTCCATATTGCAATACAGATGAGACATATCCGTGATATGCCAGCAATGCAGCATTTAAGTTGGCTACTTCTCTTATTCTTCTCAAAACATAGATAAATCTGTCAATTTTTTTGCAAAGAGAATCAATGTGCGCTTTCCAATTGCAATGGTTGTCAATAAATATTCCTAGAAATTTAGTGTATTCAGTATTTTCTATATTTATATTGTTAAATAATATATTTGATTTTTGAACTTTATTGCTATAACATGTTTGAAATTCAACTATCTTTGTTTTAGTCAAGTTAATTTTTAAATTATTACTTTTTAACCATTCCGAAACTTTAAGTAAGGTTTCAGTTGTTTCTTTTACTAGATGATTTTTATTTTTACATTTAATGAGGAGTGTAGTGTCATCTGCAAATAAGAATGACTCATGTTGCATAGTCTCTGGAAGATCATTAATGTAAATTAAAAAGAGCAAGGGTCCTAAAACACTTCCCTGTGGTATTCCACAGTCACTACAACTATAATTTGAAGTATATATTTTTTATGTGTCCCAGAAATTTTTGAAATTTCTACACACTGTTTCCTATTTTCTAAATAACTTTGTATCCACTCTAATGATTTCCCTCTTATACCATATTTTTCAAGTTTTGCCAACAGAATTCTATGAGAAACAAAGTCGAATGCCTTACTCATGTCTAAAAATACACAAAGTGGATAACTTTTTGTATTTAGGCATTCCGTTATACTCTTTACCAGTTCAAAACATGCTAAGGTTGTCGACCTACCTTTTCTAAATCCATATTGATTATTTTTTAATATATTACATTTCAGTAAGTAATTATGAAGTCTATCATACATAACTTTTTCAAAAATTTTTGAGAGAATCGGAATTAATGTAATGGGTCTATAGTTATTCATATCGCAAGGATCACCTTTTTTAAGTATTGGTCTAACTATAGACTTTTTTAGTCGTTGTGGGAACTTCCCTTCTAAAAATGTCAAATTAATAATATGACTGAGCGGCTTTGATATTACAGCAGCAACATTTTTGAGTAGTTCTGTACTAATATTATCATAACCAGTTGCACTTGTATTTTTTAAGGAGTTTATGATCTTAAATACTTCATGCTCATCTACTGGTGTAAGAAACATAGTTTTAATGCTATTAGGTAACCCAAGTATTTTTGAAGTGTTTGTGAATTTGTCATTGTTAATACTTGTTTTTGATTGGTTTATAAAAAAATCATTAAATAGGTTACAAATTGATTGGGATTTTGTATACTCTGTATTGTTCACTCTAATTTTCTCAATTTCTTGTATATTTGTTTTATTCTGGAATGTGTTTTTAATTAAATCCCACGAAGCTTTGCATTTATTGGAAGATTTTTCAATAAATTTCAGAGATGATTGCCTTTGTGATTCTAGTATACATTTTGATAAAATTCTTTTGTAACGCAAGTAATTATTTTTATTTTCATTCTTATTAGATTTACCAAACCGATAATTTAAATATAGCTGGCGTTTGACTTTACAATATTTAAGAAGTCCTTTTGACAGCCATTTATTTTTAATTGGTTTATTTGATACCTTAGTACGAATTTTTGGAAAGCATAGCTCAAAAAACAATAAGAATATGTCGTGGAAATTATTAAATTGGATTGTTTCCATCGTCGGCACTTGGTGAAACTGCATTTTAAATTATGTATTACAACAAAACTCACTTGTACTTCCAGTTCACGTATATTTTTAATTTTTCACTATTCACATCCAACCGGTTTCGCTTATTAAAGCATCATCAGGGATGTTTTACACATATTTTATAATATCTTAACATATTTTTTACATTTCAAGTTATGTTATTACTATTCTTTATAGGTGGGTATTAGACAAATATTTCAATTTGACACAAACGTCTGGCTGTCTGGGTTACCAACATGATATTTTTTCCCCAAAAAGCGGAGATTAGGATTAGATACATCTCCTATTTCAAGATAAATTTAGTTAAATGTCAAGCTAAAGTTAAAAATAATGTCGTAACTAAAAATAATTTTAAATAATTGAATAAAATGCACGGTAAATTTTATTCAATTATTTAAAATTATTTTTAGTTACGACATTATTTTTAACTTTAGCTTGACATTTAACTAAATTTATCTTGAAATAGGAGATGTATCTAATCCTAATCTCCGCTTTTTGGGGAAAAAATATCATGTTGGTAACCCAGACAGCCAGACGTTTGTGTCAAATTGAAATATTTGTCTAATACCCACCTATAAAGAATAGTAATAACATAACTTGAAATGTAAAAAATATGTTAAGATATTATAAAATATGTGTAAAACATCCCTGATGATGCTTTAATAAGCGAAACCGGTTGGATGTGAATAGTGAAAAATTAAAAATATACGTGAACTGGAAGTACAAGTGAGTTTTGTTGTAATACATAGTGGAAATTATTAAATGCCTCTTCACAATTTGAACTTGCAAGAACTTCATTAAAACTTAAGGATGATAGACATTCAAAAAACTTTTTCTTATTTTCTTGACTAAAAAGTTGTTTTGTTTCAAACCAAAAAGCTCGTTTTGGTAAAGTTGTTTTGTTTCAAACCAAAAAGCTCGTTTTGGTTTAAAGTTTGAGATGGACTCAATATTTACTTTTATACTCTGGGCTGTCTCATGGTCAGATAAACCGAGATAATGAGTGTAAGACTGAACATTTTCCAAATTGCTAGCAATTACATCTAAACATGCATGATTCCTAGTGGGTTTAAGTATGTGCTGATTAATATTACTATTTGATAGAATGCCTGTTAACTGCTTTTGAGTATAATTATCCTGTAACAGATCTATATTCCAATCCCCACATAGTATAAATTTCTTCTTAGAGTTTTTCATTATATTTTCTAACAGTAATTCTAAATTATAAAGGAAAGTTTCAACATTTGAGTTGGGTGTGCGGTATATACAAATTATTACTAATTTATAATCTATAATTTCAACAGCGCAGCATTCAAAAGAGAATGGTAAGCGTATTTGTAAATCAAGAGTTTTGAACTGTAGATCATTTCTGATCAGAATACAAGTGCCACCCCGTCGTTGGTTTTCACGAGAAAAATAAGATGCCATAGAGTAACCTTCCATTCTAAAATTTTGTTCGGAACCTTGTTTAAGAAATGTTTCAGAAAGGCAGATAACATCAATTTTGCCCAATTCATCACTAAGCTCACTTAAAGCTACTTGCAAATAGTCTCTTTTACTCAGAGCACCTGCTATATTTTGGTGTAATAATTTAAACTGGTGTTTATTTCCGAAAAAACTGGTCTTTGTTATCTATATTTTTTATATCACTTCTCGATTTAATATTAAAGTAATATGGTATGGTACCCTTTTTTATTACATTATTTGAAACTGAATGTTTTAGGTTGTTTTCTACTTTATTTCCTAGTTTTTTACTGAAATAATAAGGTATTGTACCTTTGTTTATCTTAGGGGTAGGATATTGATCATTTTTGATACTAATTATTCTACTAGACACTAATTTTTCTAAGTTTGCTTTATATTCGTTGAATGTAAATGTCTGTTTATTTAATTGCTTATTATTATTTTCACTATCAGTTACTTTATTAATTTTTTGTTTGGAAAATGACAAAAAGTTATTTTTGTATTCCTGATAATCCATATTAATTTTTAATTTGTTATACAAACAGTCTATGTAGGTTTTATGCGAATAATGATTATTATATTTAGACAAATAAGAATCTAAATCAATAAAAGTACAGTTGTTATATTGTTTTACAATTAAATTTAACTTATAATTTAGTAATCCTACATTTAGATATTTATTCGACTCTACTTTTATTAAAAACACTTGTTTACACACTTTTAGTTTATCTAACATATTACACAAATTAGTGAAAACAGAATAAGGTTCTTTGTCATTGGTACCAATGCCAAGTATGGTAAAGTCTTTGTTACTTAAATTTGAATAATCACTAAAACTATTTAATATATTCAATGACTTCGCATTAGGTTTTATTGTAGATAAAACTGAAAACTCACTTGATTTGTATTTCACCAATCTAGTAGATAGGCCCCGGAGTCTTTGATCTCCTAATATAGTCCTAATATAGTCTCCTTTGGTTTCTCTAGGCGATGGTTGACTCTTTTCATCAGGAGACCCATCTGCAAGCATAACTAAATATTCTGATTTAAGATTGATAAAAAAATTACAAAAAAATCACGTTTGTTTTATGAGAGCCCTTAAATATTTAATTATGTTTTTAGTATTTGTTGTTACAGCGCCAACAGAAATACATCCATCATCTGTGAAAATTTAAACTGTCTTATCACGGTTCATAAGATCCAGCCTGATGACAGACGGAGAGACAGACATACGGACGGAGTCTTAGTAATGGGTCCTTTTTTAACCTTTTGGTACGAAATCCTAAAAATTTGTTGGTAGCTAGCCTCGCCTCTGTGGTCTAGTGGTCCGGTGTCGGAGTTGACCACATGAGGTCCCGGGTTCGATTCTTGGGTCGGGCAATTCAAAAATGTGTTTTTTCAGTTTTCTGATAAAAACAACGTTGCCCGGGATTGGAAAGTGCCCGGTTGGCGATAGGGTTGCCACCTATCACATTGTGGGACCAAGTATCTTCGGCTAATCGTAGGTGCACTTGTTGTACCCCTGCCTACCCTTTCCGAGATACGGGCGTGAAGATACTTTTAGTTGGTAGCTATTACCACAGATTAGTATCATCACGCCAAATCCTTTATTTCCTAGCGGGATGAAATCTGTAGGCCAACACGATACACCAATTTGTCTGTGAGATGAATGGTGATTCCTCTCGCTGCATTTTGTCTATATCTTCTCGCTTTCTATCCTAATAACCTGTATCGCTTTTTTCTAGTTATAACCAGGAACGACAGCTTTGTGTGTTCAGCCGAAGTCTCGAGATGTTAACATACCACCACTAGAACTGCTACTGAGATCTTAGATTTTCGGAACGCGTCGAAAATCTCAATAACAATTTTTTGCGACCCTTATCCGGAACCTTATGAGCTTGATATCGATCACGAGCCGAATGGGCTACCTATTACCTTCAGACATAACTCGATCACATTGATAGGCTACTGTTTAAAAGTGGTCTCAAAATTCTTTGCAACCTGTATATTTGTATGAAGAGAAACATGAATGATGAAAACAAGACAAGCAAATATGCAAGGATCGTGGTATACGGCACTAGGTTCTATCTGCCTACCTTGTAAATAATCTAGCGTGAAGATATGTATGTATTACATACAAATATACAGAAGTACCCATTTGTTTTCCATTCGGCAGCAAGTATAACCGGTATAGTAAAGTACCGGTTATACTTCTGCATGCATTAAAGCCCTGTCATACTGATTAGTGATGGCAAGATACCATCAACATCTTTGATATCGATAGTTACCTCTTTCCGTGATAAGAATTAAATAATTTTTACACAGTAAAACTGCCATAATTGATTTCAGATCATCGTTCGCGTGATTTGTACACATTACTTTTTTTTACTCAATCAGGTCAAAAAAATCTTAATGAGTGGTAATGATGATATAACTTTATCTGGTGGTAGTGGTAACTTTATATCGGGAAGTCTTTTTCAATCGGTCCAGTAGTTTTTGATCTTATTCTTTACAAATCAAAAAAATCTTAACTATACTAATAATAAAAGTAATATACTATATAATATAAAGTAGTATACTAATAAAAGTAATATTACTAAGCGACTTACTATGCACTTTTGTGGTATGTTACTGAAAAAGTATCGCACTTTGAGGTTTGAGCTTTGACGTGGTAGATTAAATTCATGTCTAGATATGATCTACCATTAAAATATCTTTTTATAAGTATTAAAAAAAATAGATGATACATGTTGTATTAGAATTTTATTACTACTAACGCCATCTATTATAATACTGTTACGTACTTCGGGTTCGTAATTGTAAGAAAACACCACTTATATTAAATCCGTGTATTTACAATACATATACACAAGACAACACAATGTAATACTTAAATACTCTGATTAACATTAGTCACTCACTGTACTATCACTAAACTTAACCGACTACACAATAAAACACTCGCTTCGCACTGGTCACTTGTCAACACATCTCTATTTATACCCAGGGTAAAGTTCTACCTGGATCCAGAAAAATCTAAATGTATCGGGAAACAATGAATCACTTCTTATTGTAATAGTACACGCTATTTTCACCCTTATGGCTTTTACCACAAAGACTTCTATATATTCTATCCGAATATATATATATATATATATATATATATATATATATATATATATATATATATATATATATATATATAATATATATATATTATATATATATATATATATATATATATATATATATATATATATATATATATATATATATATATTATATATATATATATATATATATATATATATATATATATATTATATATATATATATATATATATATATATATATATATATATATAACGGCCAACTATTGTTTATTAATAGGAGTAGCTATCTCTTTCTTTTATTTCTAGATCCCTCCAGCGTTCCAACTCTTCACGTTTCTAAATTATTCGTAACAATAGTAACGAGTTAAAATGCCACTTTGGCGTGGTAGATTTAATTCATTTTCATTCACTCCATTTTAATAGAATATTAATCTATTAATACACTTGTACTTTTTAACTTACCGCTACGTATAGTATATATATATCGTACGCTAGATAAGGAAGTTGCTGATTTTGCTCCGATTTTCAAAAATCGAATTTTCACCAGGTGTCCACGTTTTGTGGTCCTAGAAACCTTTTTCGACTATTTTCGCGATGACGACAGTGTGTCTGTATGTATGTGTGTCACTCTCTGTGTGTAAACATCTCATAACTTTTGAACGGCTGGACCGATCGAAACGCGGTTGATGGCATTCGATTGGACTCCACTCAACTTAGACTACCTGAAAATTTGAATCAAAAGGGCCGAAGGGATTTTTTTTATGTAGTGATATAGATGAACGACTAGACTGATATATTTTACCGTTTTTTTTATTTTATTGATGAATATTATATTTTAATACTTTTTAGCCTATTCTGGGCAAAGACAACCCAAACCCACAAAAATCGCAACAAAATTGCCCCCGTCGTTTTTAACTTTAAGTGGTGTAAATAACACGACTTTTTTACATTTAAATAGATGAACAGCTAGACTGGTGTTTTTTAATAATTTTTTATTGATGAAAATAACATTATTAAAACGTTATTTGTTCCTCAATAAATAGCAATATTTTTTGAACAAATATTTTTTATGCTGACATTACTAATTTCACACTTGTGCAATTGTGGTGGTATAAGTTAATAACAAGCGCGATCCTTTTAGTTGGAACGTATAGTATACTCGTATAACGTATAACGTATATTTGTCAAAAAACATTCATATAGTATTATATGAATGTTTTTTGACAAATCTTAGAAATTGTTGGCTTTTCTGTACTATGCTGTGCATGTATTATACATAATATAAACTTTCCTTGATTCTTGAATCATTCTAATTCATTCTTAATTTAAAAGATACAAGCGAACATACAGCGGAAGCGACAATGTTTTATACTATGTAAAGATAAAAGAAAAGAAGACTATGGATATTATAATATTATGTACTGATTTTACAAATAACTTTAACAGGAGAAATCACGTTTTATGGCTTTGTAATTGCAAAATCTCTAATGATGTGCACTGACCCGATAGTAATTAGGATGTGATCGTGTTGTGGGCATTTAAAAATAAAACAGGATGGGTTTGTTGAACTGGCGCCTGTTTCAAACACGTGTCCATGTGTTTGTCTATAAAGGACCTTTTAGAACATATAATGTGTAGCTTGGTTTGGCAGGAATCTGTGAAACTAGGTTAAAATATATATTTTTAATAGAAGTAACAGTGTGTATTGTGTGTACATGTGTGTGTACACTTAAAGCATGTATTATATATGCATCTTAATATATATAAATTACGTGTCACGTTGTTTGTCCGTTAGGATTCCAACTATTGAACCTATTTCTCATTTCCATGAAATTTTGTAGATATCTACCATTTGGTCCAACTTAAAAGGTAGGATAGTTTTTATATCCATTAACTTCCTCAAGTATTCTACCAAAATATTCAATATTTTGTATGGCAAAACAACGCACCGCAACGTTTGCCGGAACAGCTAGTACATATATATGTATGTATGTATATATATATATATATATATATATATATATATATATATATATATATATATATATATATATATATATATATATATATATATATATATATATATATATAATAGCGTCAATGTTTGTCGCTTTTGTGGTCCAGTTTGGAGGGTAAGGTAGCCAATTAACTTATTCGTGTGGCATCACCATCTTGCCATGGCTAGCAATCTTTGGTGTCTATATGCGGTGATTGTCTTTTTTCACCAGGAGAGCCGTTGCCGGCTTAGAATGTTAAAAATAATATTATTATAGACCGATTTGAAACCAAACGCCCAAATTCCAAATTCATATGAAACCAAACGGGAAGGGTATACCTACTTTCCGTTTGGTTTCATATAAATTTGGTCCAAATATATTGTTTTAGTTATATTTTTGATTAGCACCAACTTGGTCAAAACTTTTAGTGACGTCAATCTATGTCAATACAGTATTGATCAAAATACAATTAAAACCTTAGTGATATATTTAAATTCCATTTATACACTTGAATGACATGTTACTAGAAATTTGATTGCGTTGGTGCTAATCAAAAATATAATTAAAAGCAATGTTTGGGAAGGGTATTTTTTTACATCATAAAATAGCAAACAAGCAGATGGGTCTCCTGATGGAAAGAGTCAACCATCGCCTATAGACACCAAAGATGTTAATGGTGCGTTGCTATCTTGTGGCGGGGTCTAATGCCACATGCATAAGTTTACCGGCTACCTTACCCTCTAAATCGGAACACGACAGTGACAAGCACTGCCGCTATTGCGGCAGGAATAGGTAAGGTATACTTTTCGTTTGGTTAAATTTGGCGAAAAGCTTATTCAAAGTTTCTAAGATACAGGTAACTGGAACTCTGTTGCTGCAGTTTAATCCTTAAAATTATTAAAATTGTCTCTATCGCATCCATTTATTGTCTCTATCTTATCCATTTATTGTCCAATTCGCTTTCTCATTCTTTGCCAACTTACGGTTCGTGTAATACCAATACCAAGCACGAGATACCTCTAACTTTAATCACTCCTTGTTAGTTCACCCAGTACAGCTTTTCAAGAGCTCGATAAAAATATATGATTCCTAATAGAAAAAAATAAAAAGCAGAATTTTTATCAAATAGTTCATAAGTATGGAAGCAGCGGGTTCGTTAGCACGATGAGAGCATCCTGCGTAAACTCGGTCGAGTATCAGCTTGCTTCTTTGCATATTCGCCTGTAATTATGGTTTTAACAGTTGTTTTAAAACTTCAAGTTTTATTACGTACACCCACGGACAGTACACTCAATATTTTATAATTTATATTACACACGTTATCTAGCACAGGTTTTAACGAAGTTATGCTTAACTAGCTGCTCCCCGCGACATCGTTCGCGTGACTCGCACATATTACTTGTTTTTACTCAATCAGGTCAAAAGTAGCTCAGTGGCAATGATAATATAATTTTTTATGGTTGAAAGAATTTTTAAAATCTCCCCAGTAGTTTTTTATTGCAAACACATCTTACCACTTCATAATATTAATAAAATATATATATATATATATATATATATATATATATATATATATATATATATATATATATATAAAAATCGTATATACATATACATATATACTATATACATATATAGAACGGCGAAAACGATTTGGCTAATTTTGGTTTTGAATTAATTGTTGTCCAAAAAACAAAATATAATAACAAAATATTAACCCAAAAAACCAAAACTTAAATAACTGTCAATATAAAAAAGACGATGACTCTTCTGATGATAAGAGACAGCCATCATCTAAAGACATCCAAGATGTTAATGGTGCGTTGTTATCCTTTTGGCGGGGTGACAATACCACTTGATACGTCCGACTAAAAACGGTTGCATATTACCGATCATAGAACCTAAAGCTAATGTTGCCTGAAATAAATAGTAAAATAAAATAATGTCCTTGTGCTTTATGTTTGTTTGTTTGTTTGAACGCGCTAATCTGTGTATGTACCAGACAGATTTAAAAAAATATTTTTGTGTGTAATAGCAATATTCATGTGCAAGGGTAATTTTTTTTACTGACTGAGCAAAAATAAGTAATATATTTTGGTACTGCTACTGCTAACTGCTAGTCCATAATAACAAGCTATCATTGCCAAGGTTACAAATTCAGTGATATCACAACCCAATGAATTGTGGTGAATGTATAACGACGTTCGATTTCTAGGTATCGCCATATGGTGGACGATCCACCTTAACCCGGACAAAGAGGTTCGACTCCACATTTTTCATTTGAACCGCAAGGGACTGGAACATGCTTCCTGAGTCTGTGTTCCCCGACGAGTACAATATAGGGATCTTCAAGAGAAGAGTGAACAGGTACCTTCTAGGGAAGCGTGTTCCATCTTAAGCCACAGCTTAGCTTACCATCAGGCGAGTTTGTGGTCAAGCGCTTCCCTATCGATAATAAAAAAAGCAGTTCATTCTGTCTACCCTGCATATGGCTCGGCGTGAAATTTATGTTTGTATTGTAACACACAGAAACCGATGGTGGTATTTTTGTTGCCATAAATTAGCTAGCATGTAAGTGATGAATTTTGTACAAACACTGACAGTTGAACGGTTAAAATCACACAGCCTTGTTAATTAAGCCTTGGACGTAAAAATTCAGTTAGGTGGAGTTTAGATGTTTTTTTATTAGAGTAAATAGATACAATGTATCGTCATATTAATCCAATACGGACTGTATTCGATTAATTTGACTTCGGTGCGACTTTTACTATATTTTATTTTCGATATATTCTAATACTAGCTGTTGCCAGCGACTTCGTCCGCGCGGACTTCGTTTACTCCGCACTGCTTCTCCCCCGTAGGTGATAGCGTGATAATATGTAGCCTATATAATGACCCGACCTATTAGTAATATTCATGCAAAATTTGAAGTAAATCCATGCAGTAATTTTTGAGTTTACCCCGGACATACATACAGACAAACAGACAAAAATTCTAGAAACTATATTTTTGGCTTCGATATCGATTGAAGATCACGCCCCAAGTATTCTTTTAAAAAAATATTTAATGCACAGTTTTAAATTTCCTACGATTTTATTATATGTATAGATTTACAATACTTGTGGGAAATGTGTGTGCGTGTGTTCGCGTGCGTGCGTTTGTATGTGTATATGTCAATGTAAAGTTATTAAAACCGTAATTTAACCGTAAGGTGGTTAACGTTACCCTTATTAGTGGTTTAATCTTAATATATATAAATTACGTGTCACGTTGTTTGTCCGCGATGGACTCCGAAACTACTGAACCGATTTCAATGAAATTTTGTAGATATGGACTGTTTGGTTTAACATAAAAGATAGGATAGTTTTTATCTCAATTAACTCCCCTCTCTTCCCCCCTCAAGGACCCCACCAAAATATTCAATACAAATAATTTGTATGGCAAAACAACATTTGCCGGGTTAGCTAGTAATTATAATATTACTAAGGTATGATGTAAATTCTAACGGTATTTACAATTTTACGGTGAAATTTATATGATTTTTTGAAAGCCGTTCTATCGTGGTTTCAATTTATTTAGTTTTATTGATTCAGGCGTAACTTTGTTATATATATGTAATATGTACAGTTACGAAAGTCCGTAATTAAGTTCACCTATTGCATCAAGTTTCAGTTTAATTTTAAGCAGTTTTAAACTACACATTTACTTAGTCTGGTTTATATTAACAACCGCAAGCGTCAACTTTAATTTCAGTTTTGCACAATCTCGAGATTAAATTAACGAAAAGGTTATCTGTCGTAGAGTAGATTCATATTAAAGTATACATATTGATCAAAGTTCGCTCATCCACCTGGATGACCAAACTTTGCCACCTGCCACCTGGCAGAAAGAAAAATATTGTACATATTTCATCATCGGCACTTGGTAAAACTCGATTTCAATGTAATATTTATTTATTCATACGCTTGTACTGTTTCACAATATATAAGTAGTTATGGTATGTCCATCTGTCTCTAAATTTTTTAAATCGTGACATTTTGATTTTGTACTTAGTTAAAAGTTGTGAATAACTTGATGACTTGTGTAAGCGAAACCGGTTTTATATCTACCTTCTTCTTTATATATAAAAATCAATTGCTCTCCGTTAGTCTCGCTAAAACTCGAGAACGGCTGAACCGATTTGGCTAATTTTGGTTTTGAATTAATGGTTGAAGTTCAGGAAAGGTTTAAAAGGTGAGAAAATATAGAAAAAAAATAAGGGTAGTTAAAAAGGCAGAACAACGTTTGCCGGATCAGCTAGTTAATTATAATTATCTTATTGTGAAAATGCACAAGTGTATTAATAGATAAATAGTTATTGCATAGAATGAAAGTGTTTAATTTTTTTTATATCATATTCATAATATAGCAAACAACCAGGTGGTTCTCCTGATGGGAAGAGGAATTATCGCCTATAGACACCAAAGATTTTAATGGTGCGTTGCTATCCGTGTGGCGGGATGACAATACCACATGCATGAAACTATCGGCTACCTTAACCTCCAAAGCGAAACACGCCAATGACAAGCATTGACGCTATTGCGGCTTAAATAAGTAAGACGGTGGCACCAAATACCCGGGTGAGACGTGGCGGAAATCTTCAACCTAGTAGTCACGATGGTAGTGACACGTATAGCCAATCGGTCGCCTTTTACGACCTGTCTGCCAGAACGGCAGTTGGCCTATTCAAAGAAGTTCGGACCAACACGAGGGATTTTTGTGCTGGTTTGATAAAAAGGAATTTTTCGTACAAATTTTTAGTTTGTAACGCTAATGTGAATATGATGACATTTTTTTCTGTGATGGTAGCGTACAGTCCCGTTCATAAAAAGCGACTGCTATTAGTATCCACTTAAAAGTTTATATTTTTCTAAAATCGACTATACCTTAACCTACTAACTATAAATACTCTTGATATACTTACGTCAAAAGTATAACTAGGAATGGAACATCGCTTGTAAAAAACATCGATATCAGGACATCGACGTTTTCTAGAGTAAAGCATCGAGGTTAAAAATATCGGAGTTTATGAAGGATACAGCGATGTCGATTATGGTCGATGTTTTGCCATACAACAACCCTAACAAAATATTCAATACAATACTATTGAATATTTTGTTGGGGTACTTGAAAGTTGAGGGAAAATGGTACTATGATAAAACGTCGTTAAACATCGCTCATGAAGAACGATGTATCGTCGATATTTGAAAGTTCAACATCGACGTTAAAACATCGATGTTTGAAAAATCGATGTATCGTTTACATCTCTAACAGCATATCAAGACTAATATGTAAACACCATAGTTCAAGTAAATATAGAAATAGATGATCGTCTAACAAAACCCGCTCCGTTTGTTAATTCAGGTGAGCTTGAACATAAATGGGTCACAAGGTGAACGAACAGAAAGCACAAAGCGGTCCCTTTCCAGTCAAAAATAGATGCTTCTTGTTTGGAGTGTTTTGGTTACACATTGTGCTCCCATCTCCCTTATTGTTTTCACTTGATGGCATTACACACAATAAACTCAAGTGTTAAACAAAGACATGCTTATAATACGGTTCATAAAACAAGCAGCCACATTCACAGCAGCTTTATTGTGTGTAAGGTGGAGCTCCCACATTCGTAACTAAATCGATAAATACACGTAACTAAATTCCGCAAGTATATATATATATATATATATATATATATATATATATATATATATATATATATGTATATATATATATATATATATATATATATATATGTATATATATATATATATATATATATATATATATATATATATATATATATATATATATATATGGATGTTTCATACGCAAAAGGGGCTATTTCTGAGTTTTAAATTTATTGAATTTTGCACCACGATAATGCGCCTTCGCGAAGGTCATAATTGTCACAAAATTTTTGACCAAAAACTTCACAAATACCATCGAGCAACCACTTTATTCACCAGATATGGCTCCAGCCGCCTTCTTTCTTTTTCCTGAACTCAAATTACCACTTCGTAGCACCTATTTTCTTTTGGTAGAAAACATAAGGAGATTTGCAGCAAGAACTGAACTCAATTACAGTTACAGGAAAAGCATTTAGAATTATTTTGATGATTATATTATTTTTCGCCGTAAGTGTATCGAGCATACTTTCAGCAGACGAATGACTAACATTTCATGTATTAAAGAATCGTTTCCAGGTACTTTCTTGACAGAGTAGTATGTCATTCTCTGTAAATAAATTGCATCCGCGTGAAATAGAGGCGGACGTTAGTTTATAATATACAAATAAACCGCGGTATTAATAAAAATATCCACTTCCGTTGATCTCTTTTTTAACTGTCACAAAAATAAGGATAGAAATGAAAGTTTACGCGCCCAAACGGAAGTATAACAAATGTATTTAGTCTCTTTGCTTGATACAAAACTATTCACAAGTGCATAAGTGATAAGACTTTTCTTGTGCACTACCCGTTATGACAATGTTTCTACGAGAGCAAGGTTAACAGGTACTATATGCTTTAGACATTAAGTTCGCATTTTGTATATTTTGTGCAATAAAGTTTAAATAATAGTAATATTTTTTGGCACGTATAGGCACAATAAATGTTAAATTTTCGTATATAACCTCATAAAATCTCTATATTAAGAAGTGAAGCAATAATTTTGTACCCCTTTTTACAAAAATTAAATGTACAGTTAACGTTTGTATGGAGAAGTGCAGAAAACTAATATTTTTATATAATATGCATTAAAAGCATTAAATTAATAAAAACAAACATTGCACACTACCATGTATTTGACACACATGATATTGTATATATATGGTGAAATTCTGTTGTCAAACTTAGAAAAAATTTAAATACAGATTTTGAGTAAACTTACGTTCGAATTTCGATCAGCGGGCGGTCGCTAGTTAAAACATACCAGGCGATCAATCTTGAGTAACAAGAAACAAACTTATTTCAATCGACTTCCCAAAAAGGATAGGTTTTCAAATTAGCTGCATTTTTTATTATTGTTACCTTAGAACTCGGTAATTTATTTACCGAATAAGAAAATTCAGTTTTTAGTTTGGTAGGGACCCATTCGTCGTTAAGGGTCCCAGTCGTTAAGGGTGAATACGGTGACTGGGATCATCCATCTCCGTAGCCAAAACGGTAAATCGAGTCATATACCTCCGCCACTTGTCATGGAAACGGAGATATATTTAATATAGGTATGTCCATTTTTTAGTTTCATTCAACAAAATTTCTAATAAAATAACTTTTGATCCTAATAATTTTAATAATATTATTATTATATTAAGTAAATGAAATCAAAATTATCAACGTTTGTTTACTGCCGTGTGACGCCAACACATCCATCTCTGAACTAACCCAAAAAATAACAGGAAAGCCAAAAATAATTTTATAATAGTCATGGGAAAGCTTTTAATCAAAGTAATTAGTTTTTTTCTGGTACTACTTAATTATACTTAACATTTTGGTTCGACTTACTGAGAATACAGTAAAGAGTTATTTTAAAGAGTTTCCTAACATGATGTGTCTCCTGGTTGATTCAGGTCCGGTTTGAAAAATAGACCATCTGCTTTTTAGCAATACATAAAACATAAATTATTAATTACTGTGACTACTTAGTTCTGCAACATATCATCCGATGCCGCTACCTTACCTCTTCATTACGTGCTTGTCATTATCACTATCATGTTTCGGTTTACAAAGTTAGATAGCTGATAAATTTGGCATGTAATATTACATCCTCGATTTAGGGATGGTAGCACATTGCTAACGGCACTGTTTCGCTGTCACTTACCATAAATAACAGATTATTAGTAATTGGTTCGAAATCGGCACTATAGCAATAATTTTCGCTAGACAATAGAAGAGCTACAAAACTCGTCGCGTGCTGAAGTGCCGCCTCAGCAACCGCGATTCCGCAGACATGCTAACGTACGATACTTTTAATTATGTTACTAGTTGTATAGAAAGACTTCTACTTGAAATAAATAGACATGTAATATATTACTTCTCACCAAACTTTACGAAATAGATTAACATTGGATTTGGATTAGATTTACACAAAGCGGTTTTTCGTGATCTCGTGATCTAGTGATTAGCAAATTTAGCTCAGCTTAAGCTTAAGTTTTAGAGTCCGGTTCGGACAAAAATGTAATTAAAGTTGTTGATTATTTAAAAAATACTCAGAAGCAGTCCAGCGTTAGGAAAATAGTAGTATTAAATAAATAAACCAGAACACGGCAGTAACGATTGTCGCGGGAATATGTATGGCGGTAGTGGATACCGTAGGTACGTTAGGCGGAGGCGAGACATTACATATCACATATTAGCCATAAACTTTTATATTATGGCTATCTACTATTTGATTTATTTGTGTCTCAGTTGTGACTTATTAGTTGTACGGCAGCTACGCCTAATATAATCGTTTTATATTTGTTAATTCTTTTCGATAATTCTACAATACAACGTTCTTAATTTCTGGAATTAATTATACATTTACATTAAAAAATTACATTAAACATCAAAGTTATATAAATACGTTATATATAAATACGTCGTAAGGGCTTCACATTACACATTTAAAGTTATTACAATGTCATGTTGTGATAAATCGTCATAAACTTGACCGTCTAATGGCGTTTCGTTTTCAGATTCAGAACCGGTGTGAAGAAATCTGTTTTTGTGAAATTAACAATAAGTACTGCAATAAGCGGTATGACCTATAGCAATAATGTTTTCATATTTTTCACACAGTTTTAAAACCGATTTATTAAAATATTGTAGTTTTGTCACGTCTACCTCCACACACGTAAATGTCCTTAACTATGATAATTTTAATTATGTTACTAGTATGTTGTACAATGTAGGGAAATAGTTATTGTCACAAGATACTTGCGATACCCGATAGAGGCAGATAACACACGCACTTGGTATTTACATGTGTGTCAATAATGACGAAACATGTATTGTATTAACCTATCATTTCTCCATCGTTGCCATAATGTATGTATACATCATTGTCGCCGTGGTTTTAGTTCCGGCAACGACCAACATTGAAATTCTTTAGTGTTGTTAACTGTACTAAGTTGCACAAGAATAGAATTTGAATTGCAAACAAGCAGATGACTCTCCCGATGGAAAGGGAAGGGAAAGGGAAGTCAGTGCTTGTCACTGACGTGTTCCAGTTTGAAGGGTAAGGTAGCCGGTATAATATATATATAATAAAAGGTTATATCAGTCATATGATGTGAACGAGCATATTATCTTTATGTACATATAAACATTTTTTCGTTGTCGGGTTTCTCTCGAGCCTTAATTATTCAAGGCGCCATCGTTATCACTAACGGCACCCTAATGTCAAAATTACTGTAATCAAAACCCACCCATATCCACATTCTAGGAGGGGCTTTATGATAAGGCTAGACACGTATTTTTACCTGATTATGGTGATGCTAAGGAGGGGCATTTATATCATAGGATGGCAAACAAGTAGATTGTTATTCTATAGAAAAAGATAACCATCGCCTATAGATACCAAAGATGTTATAATGTGTTGCTATGCGTGTTTTTTTATTATCATAAGATAGCAAACAAGCAGATGGGTCTCCTGATGGAAATAGTAAACCATCGCCAATAGACACCAAAGATCTTAATGGTGCGTTGCTATCTTGTGGCCAGGTCTGATTTCACATGCATAAGTTTACTGGCTATCTTGCCCTCCAAACCGGAACACGACAGTAGCAAGCATTAACGCTATTGCGGCAGAAATAGGTAAAGCGGTGGTACCAGACCCGGGCGGGGCGACTTTCATCGTGTTTCAAATTACATACAATTCTAAAGAAGTTTCATTTCAGTGTTTACGTAAGTGGCTATGGCCACCATAATTTACGTGTAAAGTATATACTTTGCTACAAAGTACCAACTTACACATAAATTATAAAGTAGATACTAGATACGCTTTATATAGTAGATACCACGCATGGACATTATTGTTAAATCAGATTAACTGTTATGTTATTAATTAATATTTTACAGTTATTTATTTATGTTATATCAGTAGCCTATATATAATAAGTATTAGAAGTAGTAAAAACACGAACCCACCAAAAAAGGTCCTCTAGAATGGTTTTGATAACTTTTAACAGTTATTCTTATCACGGTCTCTCGAAATATTTTTAATAACAGTATTATCATAAATCAAGTTAGCGAGCAAAAAAAACGCTCTCTTAAAATTTTTAATAACATTATTGTCATATATCACGTTATTGGTAATGATGCATAAAAATAACTTTTAACAGTATTTGCTAATATAAATAACAGTTAACATTGTTAAAAAAATAGTACGAAATTTAATATGTTAACTGTTAAATTATCCATGCCTAGTAGATACTGGTGTGAAGATTCACGCTTTTTGCCTGATATTACGTTTTGCCTAGTCCGGTATCATTAATATTTCTACCGCAATACTTGCAACTGTCATGTCCTGGTTCCAAGGGCAACGTAGCCAGCAAAGATATGCTTTTTAATCGTAACCATGTTAACTATGCATATATTTGCTCCTAATATTGATATTTGGCTACATCACCAAACCTAAAACTTAAATTATACACTATTCTAAGATTATACACTAAATACTAGAGTTCCGCAATGTTTTATCCATGGTTGGTACCACCGCCGAACCTATTTCTCCCACAATAGCGTCAATATAGGCAATTAGTATACCATTTTTACCTAAATCCGTCCATTTGTTTCAAATAGACATACACACACATGGGTATGTGTGCACACGCACAAATACACATATGCACACTATTGGAATACTTGGCATTGTTTGCTTGAATGTTATCTTTCATTGTTTATGTTCCATATAAAAGTTAAGTAGGACGAAATTCAGACTCCTCCTTCAGGTTGAAAAGTGCATTTTTTAAAGGGATCCTTCACTTCATTTTTACTATCTGTATAAATTAAAAAACCGTTAATTATTATGTTTATTTTCAGTGATTTATTATAATATTGTCATTACGTGGTTCAATCAGCCGTGGCGAAGAGATTATGCCGGTATTTTTATTTGAATAGGAAGACGATTCGCGTGTCTTCCAACAAACTATCTACATGCAAATGTTATATTGTTTATGCTAGTTAGGTTTCCTGGTGTGAACTAACCCCTAGTAACATCGTTGATATTCCATTTGATATAGTTATTGCGTTTGATCAGAGTATAGCCTAAGGCTTTCTTGTGACGTGTGATTGGCTGTGGCTGGCCGCTCGAAAATATCGACGCTATACCCATAGCCTGGATATGCAATGTTGAAGCCCGTACACTTCGGGCTAAACTCCAAGTGATGGCAACTTTGAGGTTAATTTCTGCTGGTTGATCCGCGCCTTGTAGTGTAACATGTAATCAGTATAAAAAAATTACACTCTCGAGTAGTGTAACATGTAATCATTTTAAAAAAATTACAATTTTTCATCACCTATTCCAGCCCCTTGGGGGATGATTTTTGAATAAAAAAGCAGCTTAGCTTCTTTTTTATTTCCACAAACCTTATCATTTTTTTCCAGCTATTTCCACGTATTCACTTCAACTCAACCACCTAGAAGGCTAATTTCCCTGTCATTGATTTTAGTTTTACTGCTATTCAAAGTGCTCGTGCACTTAAAAGGAGACTCCATTTATCACTCAAAATTTTTGTAAACATATGATACTGAATAAATAATTTTAATAATAATTTAAAAAAAAATTAAATAAATTGTCCTATTTTAGTATGTTCTATTTTAGTATTTATAATCTATTCAGCTCAAATCGTAAGGTCCCGAGTTGGATAGCCGGGTTTGACTGTGTGTTGCTGAAATTAATAATTTATTTAATGCTTTATTATTATGTACACCATAATAACATTTACGTAAACCCATTTAAACAATAGGTGGTCTAGGCTAAAGAGCAATTTTTTTCCAAACATGTAAAAGATTTTTATTGCTTGAAAAATTTGGGTGCACAAATTACAAATTTAACACACATATTTCCACTAGCTGCAGCTTGCAGCCCGCTGCATTATAACAGTTTTTGGCAAAACCCGCGGGATCCCCTAATTTTTCCGGGATAAAAAATATGATATAATATAAAAAGACATAAGAAGCCTATGTGCTATTCCAGGTTATTATCTACCTGTGTGCCAAATTTCATTTAAATCCGTTCAGTGGATTTTGCGTGATTGTGTAACAAACATCCATCCAAACATCCAAACTTTCGCATTTATTATATTATAATAAAAATAATATAGATTACAAATTTAATATACATATTTTATAAATACAGAGAATAATTTCAAAAATATCTCAGTATTATCCTCGACAGTCAATATTTTAGTAACAGTTTGTAATGTAGCACGTACACAACGAGGAGGTAAAGCTGTCCATTCCATTTCAGCTTTAGCACGAAACAAATAAAAGTGAATACCATAAAATGCGATCATCATCCATCTCGCCAACCGACACACCGGTAAATTGTGATAAACCGAAACGTCTATCTGTTGACGTTCGGGTCATTGTTTAGCCCGTAAGGGAACTGGCCTATATTATCATTGATCTCATAAAACATTACTTTCACGATATACGAACACTTAACAGGCCGTGAAGTTAAAACCCGCCTGAGAAAATTCCCTACTTGCTTTGGGTAAGGGTCAGCGCACACCACGAGCACAGCAGAGCATTTTCTAAAAACAATGAAATTTTAATTTGTGGTTGTTGACCATGACATATAAAATTCAATGTATTTCAAAGCGTGATCCTTGGTCATATGATCCCATCATCGCTTTTCAAGTAAAGTGTATTCAATTTTGCACATTTAGTGTTAAAAGTCATAAAGTAATATGTGTAAGTCATAAAGTAATATATGTAACAGCTGTCCTCAGATTTTCTCATCTGCTCTGCTCTGCTTCTCACGGTACCCTAACGTGTATGTGTGTTTGGCTGAGCACTCCTAAAGCTTTAGGCTAATAGCTACAGTCATTAAAAAAAATAAACTTGAAATATATTTCATTACTGGTCCCACGGAATTTTTTAAAAGCAAATACGCTACGGGGTGCCGCTAGTATGTGTATACTATATACGTAAATGTGTGTACCACATCGACATAAAATACCTCGTGTACCATTAAAAAATATATGATTTAGTTTTTATTTTAGATCATGATATAGCAAACAAGCAGATACAGAGCATGCCTTCTGAGGAAAAGAGACAATCCATCGTCCATAGATGGCAAAGATGTGAATAGTGAGTTGCTACCTGTCTGGCGGGTTAAAATGCCACATGCGTAAGTTTTCCGTCTACCTTAAGGCGGAAAGTCAGTTTTTACGCGCGTCGTAAAAAATTACTCTCATCATTTTTCCCTAACGCGTCAAAAGAAGTGTAACTTCAAAAATCAGATACTCTCCCAAACCGAGGTTCGATATAACATGAGACACCCAAAGAGCGAACTTAAACCTAACTAAAATTTGAAGTTTAACAATAAAACCGATATTACAATAGCATCCGAACCCACTGGTGGTAGCCGCGGCTGACTACATCCCAGACCCTAATCCCGATCCCAAACTACTTAGGTCCCGCCACGTTCTTACCGATCCCGATGACCCTATAACTCTGGCCAACGGTTTACACGATAACACTACACACCTACATTCGCGACACCGTCGCCGCCGGCGGCGACGAGGACCCCTGTTTCGCCCTTGGCGAACCGAACCCAAGGGCAAGGTTCGGCGGACGGACAAAACAATGCCACTAGCCCTCTAATCGCAAATCACGACCCTACCCTAAGCCGAGGTTCGGTCTCACAGGAGACACCCTTAGGGCGGAGGGCGTACAGCCATACACCTTTAAATTCTGGCTGAGCACTCTGCTCGCCCCCGCCACCGGTGAAGCTGTAACAGCCCATAAGGCTAACAGCAATTGAGACATTCCGAAAAAAAAATACAATAGCAGTCGGAACCACAAATTGCTATTAAATTATTCTGGAAAAAACGCTAACCACCCAACCAAAAAAGGCAACGGGTCAAAGTATAAAATAGAATTTCGATTTACGGGCTACTCGGTTATAGTTTAACCAGCTCAACTGGAACTATTAAAATATTCCGCTTCATAAAAAAACAAGTTTTTACTCAAAATTTTCGTGTTTTTGTATATGTACCAACATAATCGTGTTACTAGGCAAAGAGCCTGGCTTCATGCATGAGGTAACGGAAATTGCTCATTGCAGAGTTTTTAATTACTGTTTCCCTGATTAAAGCTTAATGAAACGGCGCATGCGCCCGGAATGCTTAGTTGTGTTGTTGAAGTAAACATTTGTATTACGGATACAGATGCCACTTCTAAGTAATCCTTTGATGCGCTTCTTGGATCACGGCCATGTTAACGCAATAATATCAAGATTAAAACGTAAAGGGAATGTTTTGAATTTTAATGTGTTCATTGAGGCTTAACCACAGAACGACGTAAAAGTTTGGAAACTGCATAAAAATGATCCTGTTTTAAGGGTACCCCCGAGTCCCGATATGCACTATCCTTATTGATTTGACATTAATGGATTCGAATGAACCGGCTACACTCCGCCTTCGGTTTGGTGGTCATAGGCCAGACCTACACGCGAACGGCACGCGCAAGTTTTGTGCTGAATATATATAACTTATTACATTTAAACTACCTAATTTGAATTTTTAAGCTGTTATTGTTACTTTGTTTTAAGCGTTGTATTATCTTTTATTGTCAGGTGGTTAGATCATTGGTTTATAGCATTGCCTAATCGTTGTTGCGCCTCTGTCCAGCTCTTCGGGAATATGGCGAGACGCTATGTTTTTATTTTATTGAAGTGAAAACTTCTTTAGGCGCGTTAAGCGTTTGGGTAGAGGGTAAAATCCTCGGTTCGCGTCACCGACATGCTAATGATAATAGTATATCTATAGCTATGGAGAGCCAGACTAGCGCACGCGCAGTAGCCTGTGTACACGTATACACTAATACATCGACTATTTCTGACTGTATTTTATTATTTAACCCATATGTAACTAATAAATAAAACATAAAAAGTTACAATATAATTTTTGCATATAGTTTTAATTACTCTCAACTTAATAGTTCCGTTTTCACTTTTTAAAACTAGCTGACCCAAAGAACTTCATTGCACCTAACTAATGAATAAGCAAATTTAGGATTTTAAAGTTAATATTAAAATTATTAAGTTCTATTTTTCATTTCGCCGTGTTGGTCCCGGCCTCCTTTGAAGAATAGGCCAACTGCCGTTCTGCCAGGCAGGTCGTAAGAGGCGGCCGATTGGCTATCGAGTCACTACCATCGTGGCTACTAGGTGGTAGAGCACTGCATTGTCTCGCCCGGGTCTGGCACCACCGCCTTACCTATTCCTGCGTCAGTGCTTGTCACTGTCGTGTTCCGGTTTGGAGGGTAAGGTAGCCGGTAAACTTATGCATGTGGCATTAGACCTCGCCACAAGATAGCACGCACCATTAACATCTTTGGTGTCTATAGGCGATGGTTGACTCTTTCCATCAGGAGACCCATCTGCTTGTTTGCTATCTTATGATATAAAAAAAAATATAACATTAAATATAAATAAGTTATTTATATTTAACAATCAAATATTTTAATGACGATCCAGCACGTTAAATTTTTATTGATATTTTATTGAAGAATAATATATTTTAATACTTATAATCCTAATCGGGACGAAGACGACTCCGAAAACACAAATATCATTAATATTGATCCAGCCGTTCTTGGGTTATAAATGGTATAAATAACACTACTTTGTTTTGTTTATATAGATTTAATACGTATGCAGTCGAAATTTTCTGTTCATTGTCATTCAACTCTCATGCCAATTTTTAGTTTAAAAAGCTCCAAATGCTAGTTTGCGGTACGACCATCCGAAGTAAAAACACGACGCTAGCAATATATTATCTCGATAACTATATATGTCGTCTCATTTAGCCATGAAAGCGCAACAGACAGACAGATTTTAACATTTATCCTAGTAAAATGGATATTATCACAGACCTTACAAATACTAATAGACACGGTGTTGGGCGGGGAACGTGTAGCCGCTCAGCAAATGCTTGTAAATGTCGAATGCTTTTGGGTTGATATCTATTGTTAAAATATAGAAATAGACCATTTTGTGTTATTTTATCGTGCCGAATAAGAAGACAAGACTTATACAATTTACCCCTGGAGTGTATTTATTTCATCCATTAATACTATAACTCTGTATTTCTTGATGTAAATGCAAGCTACACTGATAACCTAAGAAATTGCTTCCTAAGACGTATCCAGTTTAATCCTTGGGTATTAGAGCTTAGACAGTGAATGATAAATATTCCACTGCCTTGTCAACTTGTTACTATCTTGTTAGTATAAAAAATGCTCAAGTACCGTTCAAATGCTAGCTATTTTCCGGTACGACCACCCGAAAGGAAAACACGGCCATAGCAATATTTTTGCTTAATAACTGTATAACGAATATTTAATGCGCACACGTTTCGTTCGTTGCGCCTTTGTTTGAAGAGTCGTGACGATTTTCGTAATTTCTTTGTCTGTGTGGACTGACTACTGAAATTTTCTATTTGTATTAAATGCTTTCTCGAAACCATTTAAGCTTTCTAGTCATATTATTATCTTCATTTAATTTTATATATATAAAATATTTACCTAACTTCCCGTAAAATAAATTATGATTTTCGGAAGTTTCTATGCATATGGTGTGTTTTCTCCCGTGTTGGTCTCAGGCTGCTTTAAAGAATAGGCCAAAAGGTTATCGTTCTGCTAGTACGTACGCCACAGCTCGACCACCAGGGAGCACACATCAATGCCATAAATCACTTCAAATAACCAAGACAAGACTTATACCTAGCATATAATTGCAAACTAACAAATGACTAATAATAATAAAACCACATTAGCATCAAAACAGGAAAACAAGACATAGGTCTCTTGCGATAGACTAAGCTGTGTTACAAATTAGGTATCACGTGAAGAGCTTCTACCATTGACAACCTATATTAGACTAATAATAATGTTTGATTTCTTGCACCAACGGAGTCCATTCCACCTATCTCCGTCTTTTCAGGGTGTGTCCGTGCCGATAACTGACCACATATAGCTCCTTGGTATCACCTTAACGCCTACTCTTAACTTTGGTTCGTACATCGAATCGAAACTCGAAAGCCCAGGTTGCCTCAAAAAACCTTCGTATTCTAGCCAAGGTGAGGCAGTATTTCAGCCCGGGACAGTTGCTCAATCTTTATCAAGCACAAGTCCGTTCGTGCATGGAATACTGCTGTCACCTCTGGGATGGATCCGCCAAAAACCAGCTGGATACGCTTGATTCGATAGAAATGTGTGCCAAGAGGCTCACAAACGACGATGATCTGGTAGGCAAAAAACTCCATAGCCTCGCTCATCGCCGCAGAGGGGCTAGTTTTATCGGTCTTTTATCGGATACATTTTGGAGAGTGCGCTGCGGAATTGCACGTTGCACTTAATTGCACTTAATTCCGCAATCCCCGTTTTTCTATCGATCGTCGAGGCGCACAGATACTAGGCATCGCCATATGGAGGACGTTCTACGTACCCGAACAAAGCGGTTTGACTCGACATTCTTCATCCGAACCGAAAGGAACTGGAATATGCTTCCTGAGTCAGTATTCCCCGACGGGTACAACCTGGGGATCTTCAAGAGAAGAGTGAACAGGTACCTTCTAGAAAAGCGCGTTCCATCTTAGGCCGCATCTTAGCTTACAATCAGGCGAGATAGTGGTTCCCCATCGACAGTAAAAAAAAAACCAAATTAATTCTGTCAATAATCTTAGTTACTGGGAAAAGAAAGGGAAGCTCTGGATTGGTCGATACTAATACTTGCGTTTTGGTTGGTGCTGCTTATTAGATCTTTTAGTCTGATGTATTGACAGAACAATTGGTCTGTTATAAGATTTCTAGTCTGTTACTCAGTGTTCTACATATTAAAAATATATATTAAGAAACTATTTTAATAACGCAGTAACTAACTAA
Organism: Apodemia mormo; assembly: GCA_036924255.1. Classification (NCBI taxonomy): domain Eukaryota; kingdom Metazoa; phylum Arthropoda; class Insecta; order Lepidoptera; family Riodinidae; genus Apodemia; species Apodemia mormo. Next base: position 9,530,522 of record JAUPFN010000018.1, on the reverse strand, counting down.
AATATCTCCTTTGTTACAGGTCCGTTTAAAAATGGAGCATCCGTGATCTTCAATTAAAAAGGAAGAATAAGAACCGGTATGCTTGATTTTCTATACTATTACTTAATTTCATTTTCTGATACATGTAAAGGCTTTTTACCCACCCGACTACGCTAGAAAGAGATTTTTTTTTAATTAGATGTATGTACATTTCTTTAGCACGTTCTGTAACCTAAACGTCTTGATGGATTTAAGCATTAGAAAGTGACGTTTTTCATAATAACTCATTAACAACGAATTACACGTCCTATGATTCTAACCCAGGGCTTCATGCGTCTTTACAAGGCCAATATCACTAGAGTTATGGAGAAAGTTTCCTATTGAATATTGAAGTTATCTACTATGTTTTCTAAAATGTGATAAATCCAAACAAAATTTTGTAGATATCTACTGTTTGGTTCAACTTAAAAGATAGTATAGTTTTTATCCTAATTACCCCCCATACCGCCATGTACCCCACCACAATATTCAAAACAAGTATACAATACAACGTTTGCCGGGTCAGCTAGTAAGACTATTTAATATAAACGGACTAGAGCTGCAACAGCTGACTTCCGCTTTCAGTATCTTTTATGGATCCCCTGCATTAGATCTTCGCCAAGTTTAAAAAGGAAAAAAACGAAGAACAGCCTTAAACAAAAAAAAATTCAAAATCGGTTCATATATGACCGAGTTCCGAGGTAACTAAAATTAAAAAATACTGCCAAAATGATAACCTCACCCTTTTCGGGAAGTCGGTTGAAAAATACCATTTGCTTCATTCCGGCTAGCCTGAAAATTAATTGGTCTATATTTTTTTTATTTAGTAAAATTGTATGATATATTCGTAACGTTGGCTTGTTTAGCTTGGGAGCCAAGTTCTCGTAATATTTAAGATTGGCTAAAAGCTTATAATATCTACATACACGTTGTACGTACAATAGACACCGCTATACAATAGACAATAGTCTGTTTGTCATGCAAAGAGTCGTGTGCTGCGGATATGTTTGTGTGTACAGCGCTTTATAGACAGGGCTGTCAAGATTAAACGATTAAACTAAACATCTTACCGTATTTACATTTTACTTTTATCAACTTTTTTCTATTTTGAAAAAAAAATGTTCTACCCTATAGTCTATTAGTGTTAACTCGCTTGGGCCTCGGAAATGCACATAAACTGTTTGGCGGGATTGTCGTAACAGTGATCTTACCATATTTATTATGGCAAATACAGCTATGATATCACCAAGCGGCGGCTATCTCTTGAGAGTCTTGAAGTCTTTTGCTTATTTGATGCCCTGTGATAAAAAAAACTCTAGTTACGGAAAAATAACATTAAAAGTTAATGCGAATTTGTTTTGTACTTATACAAAAACGAAGCGTGCCATAAGTTTAATATGTGTATTTATGTCATAGCTTCCAAAGGGTAAAGCGGATTTAAGAGTGTATTTTCAATTGAAAGCTTATTTTTTGTATTATTTTAAGTATTGCCAACAAAATTCATTATAAACTTTTATAATGTATACTTTCCATCGTCGGCACTTGGTGAATTATAAAAATTTATATATTATTATGTGGAGTGTAATACTTACTTTTAATTTGGATACGTATCAAAACTGCTAAACGATTTAATTGAACCAAACCCAGATTGTAGTGTGATAACCCTGCTTATAAAATGGGGATGCGACACTGGAAGTTGGCACGCAGCGAGGATCTAAACGGCTATCATTTCCGTTCGATTGACGAATCAAGGTAACGTAACAGTTTTGGGCCTGAGGTTGATTGTTTTGTGATTCACGCATTAGGAGTTAACGCAAACGGAATCAATGGAGGTAACGCTATTAGTCTTAATATAATATGCTTGAATGAATTATCAATCTGCATTTATTCATTGGTCATTGACTTTTCTCGATGTACAATTGATTGATGATTGATTTCTTAAAAATCTCAAAAGGTTTTTCTTTATTTAATATACATTTCTTTTTAAAACGTAAATTAAAATTACGGACCAGTTGTTAAGAATGTATCCACACGGAAAGATATCCGAAATTAATAAATAAAGTTCTAAAGTAAGAGTCATATAAAATCTCTAAACTGCGAAAAATGTTTACATAATAGAAATCGGATGATATATTTTAAAAATATCAGACAAATTATTTAATGGACAGAAAATCGTTGAATGTAAATTCAAATAGCCTTAGTGCTTGTCAGTATCATGTTCCGGTTTGTATTTTTATGTGGGATATTTGTATGTGGGAATACATTCGGTATAAATTGCAACGCACCATGATATATATTGTTTTGTTAAGGCGATTACAGCTGCGAACGACCTTGAGTTTCTGACAGGAGCAGCGCAAAAATTATATCGCGCGCTAGCTTGCTCCAACGTCAAAGAGTATTTACAATGAATGCAGATACCTACGTTTTAACATTTTTGTTTACCTATATGAACTTTTATCATCATGAATCGACTGAATGTTGTCAAACTCAAAACCAATAATCAGTAATCGCTCATTTATCGATTACATATACATTCGTTTTAGAAAAACGATAAATATCTAAAGAAAAAAAATGTACTGAAAATCGACAAAAAATCATATAACAATTTACACAATAATAACAGTTTCGTTTCCTATTTCTTTAAAAGTGTTGTAATATACAATACATCCCGTGTAGCACTTTATTTTAATACATACAATCAACAATTAATATTTAACAAAACCTTTCAAAATTTGATTTGGTTAAATATAATCTCTTGAATAATATTTTAAAACTAATTAGCTTCTTAGTTTTTGTTTCAAAATCTCGTAATAAAAAAGAAGATATATAATTTGATTTAATATTTATAGAGGAAACTACTAAATAAGTTGATTTATTTAGACTATTTGTATGTATAATATATTTAATTTATTTATTTTTAGTTGCGAAGTCCTTACTACCTTCAAATAGTACCAGTTTGTTTTTCTTTAGAGTTTTGCTTTTTATTCGCTGGCTTGAATTATCTTCGTTGTTTATATGTTTTATTTTTTATTTATTTTTGTACATTTATACAAAATATTGACAAAATACTTATCTATCTATAGCTAATAAAACATTCAAGCGTAAACGTAGGAAAGCGTAAACATGAATAGTCTCAAAATATTATTCAGCGTCTACTCGCGTACTTTATAAATAGTCTACTCGCAAACTATTTATAAAGTACTAGCTTTCAGCCCCTTTAATACCCTCTTTTACCTCTTTAAGAGATAAAACTCACAGCATCCTTACATGCACGTTTATTTAATTGAATTAAAGATCATGACTAATAAATTTGAAGAGATTTTGATTAAACATATTTTATTTTTTCTACAAACTTTACCACTTTTTTCATCCTTTGAAGAGATGACATTTGAAAACCTTAAACTCGTATTCATTTAATTGTATTAAAAATCATAAATACTAAGTTTTAAATAATTTCTACAATATTCTACAATAAACAATCTATTTTTTATACAAACATCAATGCTTTTTTTACCCTTTAAGGAATAAAATTTTAAAAAATCCCCAAATATATGATTCTTAAATTGTGTTGAAGATTATAAGTGCCGAATTTCAAGTTATTTTCACCATAAACCTTTGATTTTTCATATAAATTGTAACACACACTTTTACTGCTTTAATGGATGAAACTTCGAACATTACATGCGTGTTTCTTCAATTTCGATTGAAGAGCATAAGTACTAAAAAATCCAAAAATTCGTACTTCTTAATTGTATTAAAAATCATAAATACTAAATTAAAATAATTTAGATTTTATAGTAATGCAATAAATAAACAATTCATTTATGATACAAACTTTAAAAGCCTCTTTTTACCTCTCTATAGGCTAGAATTCCAAAAAATATTAAATTTATATTTAATTTTTTTTCAGTTAAAGGATAATTTAATTACGGCATATCATTCTATTTGAGTTGTAATAACTCAAAAATGACAGAGTTTCAAACAAACTTTCACCCCCTATTTCACCATCTTAGGGGATGAATTTAAAAAAATCCTTTCTTATTCCTTGTCTATATCATAAGAACAACATCTGTAAAAAAAACAGACTTCTCGGTCCAGGCTCATTATCTACTATAAAAAAACATCCAAGCGTAAACGAAATCTTCAATTTCCAAACGGCACAATCTTACTATTGTGCCAAACGTTCTATCTGTACTATTACTCTTTGACTCGAATATGGAGATCGGAGCATGCTAACATGCGACACAGCCTCCCCGTATGAACGCTACCGGGAGACTGACTTTCGACGCGAGCGCTGTCCGCGAATTAAATAATAAGGTTTTTATTGATTTAATAGCACACTATAATGATTTTGTAAAATTTTGAACTTAAATTTTATAAAGCAATAAATTGTCTGTAATAAAAAGAAAAAATCATCAAAATCGTTACAGTAGTTTGGAAGTTATAAGCAATTTTTTGTGTAAAAATAAGAAAGATATTCGATTTTTTTCCGTCAAAAATAACAATAAAATTTAAAAAAACGAACTTAAAATTTAAACTTGATTATATTATACGTATAATGCATATTTTTTTTTAATTATTGGACCAATCGGTTAGCAGTAGTAGGCTTTCAAAGAGGTGTCTATTTCGTAGTTTGGCATTACCTATCGCCTTAAAAAAACTACTTTACAACATTCGTTGCTTTACAATTCAAGACGCCTATCAGAATCTAACCGATTTCCATAAAGTAACTAAGGCCTGTAAGTATTAAATGATTCTTTTAGTTGTTTTTTAAGGTTACTTACCTCAAAATGAAAAAACGGAACCCTACAGGATCATTTTTTTGTCCATCTCTCTGTCTGTCCGTCTGTCTATCAAGACCCTGTATCTCGAGAACTTTTGGCGGTGTCGAATTAAAATTTTAAGATCATAGTCTCAAATCTCTTGAATCTATGAAAAAAATAAACTTTTAAATAAGTATATTCACGCCCGTATAACCGAAGACGTTAGGTTGAGGTACATACACATACACACAGGTACCAGTGCACTCACGATTAGCCGAAGATACTTAGTCCCAAAATGCAAGCCTATTGTCAACCGGACTTATCCAATCCCGAGCAATGTTGTTTTTATCAGAAAACTGAAAAAACACATTTTTTTGGATTGCCTGACCCGAGAATCGAACCCGGGACCTCATGTGGTCAAGTCCGACACCGGACCACTATATCACAGGGGCGATAAACTTCTAATGTGACTAAAATGAAGAAATTGCTGTTTATGCCGCAAAAATGAGTATTCCGACACTCTCAAAAGAATCAAAATTTATAGGGTACTTTCTGTTAACCTAGAACTATGAAGGTTGGCAAGTAATATCGTCTTACACTACAAGTATAGGGAAAAATCTGACTATACTTAGTATATACTACTTATTTAAAGCGTTTAGGTTTTGAAAACTAAATTTACGGAACAGCTCTGAGAAAATTGCAAGACTCAATTCCTTAACTTTTTAGGTGTAATATGTGCTGTTGGGTATATTTATAGCAATATTTACAATATTATATATGAATAATATTGTAAATATTGCTTGAATGTAATGTTAATATTCGTTTATCTCGCATAATAGATATTAGAATTTGTTGCTATCAAAATACTAGACTACAGTGGCGCCACTCCCGCAACATCGTGGAATCCTGTTAAACAATTTTATATCAAATTATAAACGTGGAAGTGGTGCCATCTGAACTGATCTGGTGAAGTTGACATTTTTCAATCTACCCTACTTTTAATTATTGTAAAACTGTGATTCTATAAAATACCTTGTACTGGCCAAGTGCCAACTCGGGTCATTCTGTTGTAAGTCGTGAAAGAATAAACATCTATGTACGTCAAACTGTCTGTTATTAAAAACGAACCTAACAGTACCTACAGATTTGTATTGGAACTCTCGATGGACGAGTCCGACTCGCACTTGTCTGGCTTGGTTATTTCTCCAAGTACATACTCGCATCCAAAAATTGATCGCTTAGCTGACAGAAGCGAAGACATACATTAGAAAGTCTATTGTACTTAGTTGATAATAATCTCACATAAATCAATTTGCTATGTTATATGTCATAAAAATCAACGCGATCTATTTGAGTTCACTAACCCTTACTCTGCTACATGGGATATAAAGGATCTTGCGCATCTCCTGTAAGCATGCCCCAGATTTCCTCTCGTGTTATGCCAGCCTCCACGCACTTAGAATTTTAAATGTGTTTAAAGTCGTTTATCCGCTTAAGGCAGTCATTGTTTATTAAACTGCATTACTGCGAAGCTTTTCTTCTATAATTTTAGTGGACGATGTTTTAATAAAAGTTATATATTAAATGAGGTCGGGTAACCCGTGATCTCATTTTTATATATGTAATATGGGTAGGAAATGAGACATATAATTCACTCTAACTACTCCGAAAGAAATTTGCAAAAAAGATAGCATACGTAGTAGTATGGCTGAATAAATAAAATGTATCTTTTAGCTTTACCTATGCTTTAAGAGAACTTAGTAAAGCAACGGATCTTAACACCGAATTGTCAGCATATTATGCATATGCAAACTCATGGCTTACATATAGCATTCTACTATGGGTAAAGTGTGAATGTACAAGATATATTTATTTCCCAAAATAAATGTTTACGTATTCTCAAGAATATCAAAAACACCGAAAGCTGCAAACCATATTTTAAAAGCCTGAAAATATTAACGTTGTCGTCAATGTACATTATGGAAAATATCCTCAATTTTTTAAAAATCAAATGGATATTCTACGACGCTTAGAAATTAGATTAGAATTGCCACAATCAAAATTAAAAATGCATAGTTCCGGACCAAATATAATGTGTGTGTGAAATTATATAACAAATTACCAGATTAAAATTAAATCAGAAGAAAATTACCGTATATAAATATACGCAATATTTTTCTATCAGGAGATTTTTCACAAGTTTTATAAATAAAACTTGTGAAAAATCTCCTGATAGAAAAATATTACTACACTGTTAACAACTTCCTTAATGTCAATCACATAAATCTGTCATGAAATGGATCGGTCCAGTCCTACATTGCAGTACCCTAATAGGGTGTATATGTTCACTACCTACTAATTATTGTAAAGCCTAAAATTATTTGTAACATATAATGCAATAAATGATTGAGTATTGAGTAATATCTGTAGCCTAGTAAAAAGAGTATAGATATAATGAATTTTGAAAGCCGTAATTAAGAATTCGGCCGCAGTAGACCGCAGGAACACTTGAACACTCCCGACCTAATTTCTACAAGCTAACTTAGCTGTATAACTTGATTACTTGGATATCCGCAGTAGGACGTTACAAAAACGTTACGTAAACTTAGTCATATAAATAGTTGCATCGCAACAGTTGTTAAATCGGCAAACAATAGGTACTTTGTATCCGAACACACTTATATCCCGTTTTTAAAACGTAAAATGAGTCTATTTTAACAATAAAAAACCTCCTTTTTTATCATCAGGCCATCATACTGCTTCAAATGCATAATTTTCAGAGCAACAAAACTGTCCAATGAGCTCAAACATACTTACTGATCGAGGACTCTAGAGTCAACTTTCCTGGTAGCATCAAAACCATTAGATCCACTTTGATAATCTCCATCGACACTAAACACGCAATAAGCTTCCGGTTAAAAAATACGCATATCGCAAACTTCCGATAAAAAAACGCATTTAAATCGGTCCATCCTCTTGTGAGCTATAAAGCCACGAACACACAAAGATACAAACAAACAAGTCAAACTTATAACTCCCCTGTTTTTGCATTAGGGATTCTAAACAAACACCGTCACGCCAACACATTAAATAGAACTGCATTTGAAGTCTTGAATTATAACGATTTATGAGGTTGTACCAGGATTGTACTCGTAGACTGACGAGATGAGGTATAATACCCAGCGCCGCATTTACTTACTCGGTCCGCGAGTGTTTTCCGTAGCGGTAGACATATTTTCCGTAATGATCTCATCTCGACCGCGAACGCGAAACCGAACTCGGTCATTATGAATCGATTATGAAAATTCTTTTTTTTGTTTGGTGGGGTATACTTCTCGTCTACTACTAGTCTCATTTTAATTTGGCGAAGATCTAATGTAGCGTTCCAGAGAAGACAGAAAATGAGAAGTCGGTTGCTGCAGTTTTACTGCGTTAAAGATTATATCTATATATTAATACGTGGAAGGGAAAATGTTGTACCCCTTCTTAAGACAATTGTGCGAACGGTGAAGTATGAAATTTGGTAGAGTAAAGGTTTACATTGAAGAGGACTACAGAAACTTAATATTCTTAAATAAAATGCATTAGAAATACATTTAAATTAAAAAAATAAACATTATACACTGCACTCATGTGACATATTATATGTAAGTACACTTACATGCATACTATTTTCTTTACGGCTAAAGTCAGATGCCAAAAAAACTTTAAAAACAATAAAGAAAAATATCGACACGCGAGACTCGAAACCGCGACGATCTCCCTCAAGCCGAGACGCTCTGCCACTGAGCTAGTGTCGAAGGGGTCGACGTGGCGAAATTCTTCCTTTTTATGTAATCGATTACGTGGATTGTACTGATCGCTAGATATTCATACGTTATCTAGTTAAATGAGTTCGTCGTTACAGATGAAATTCACATTTATAATTTTTTGATCAGTACTTTCGTGGTTTCTAATTATTTTTGTTTTTATAGCACTCACCCCGTGCTTGGGAAGTTTTTTGCGTGGGTGCGTGCTATACGTTAAAATAGAAAGAATGTTGTTATTGCGTATAATTGAGACAATACTTAGACTATAATAACATTTGTAAGATTTCAAGTGTATTTCTTGTTGACAAAATTCAATGAATAAATAAATAAAATTATGAAACCAAATGTATAAAGATCTGAATATCCATGTTAGGGAATTGACTGTACGTATTACTAAAACAAACACAGAATGGAAGGCTGTGAGATTCATAAACTAAAACACGAAATTCCATAGTCAACAGGAATTATGCAACATTGCACTGACAAGGATTCCATCTCAGGCGCTTAAAGTAGGCGTCAAGCGAGCTTGAAATTTTAGCATAATGTAGGATACTCTTGGTGTCCTGATTTTGATCCTCTGTGTTCTCCGATTATACAGTGAAGCACAAGTTTTTATTCAGTCAAACAACTGTTCGCAAATGGTGAATCGAGATGAACAAGTGTCCATTGGCATTCGGTTCACGTTGCCTACCTTATTAGGGAATCGGCGTGATGATATTAATTAATATCGAGTATTATTACTAATTAACACAACAAGATGCATGCCACATGCACTTTTTCCCACACTTCTCTGATGAACCAATTATCAGCAGGGGTTATTCCGGAAGGATACGACTTATGGACCATCAAGAAAAGAGCCAACTCAATTTTAAATGGCAAGCAACGCAACACCTCTGGTAGTGTAGTTGTCTATGGGCGGCGGTGATCACTTATTATAAGGAGAACCTCCTGCCCGTTTGTCTTCTATAATACATTGGAACTTTAATCTTTTACAGAGGGTTGTGTATTTTGTGGTTTTTAAGCTTTATTCAATTAGCTCAATTCAATTAGCTAGCAATATTAATGATAATAAATGTTCCTAATAATCTCGTAACCCAACTTTGCTGTATGTGCCTTTAATTTCCACAAACTATTGGAAAAACACTTTCGTAATAAGAGGTTTTGATTGTTTTTTTTTTATATATTTTTTATATTATAAGATAGCAAACAAGCAGATGGGTCTCCTGATGGAAAGAGTCAACCATCGCCTATAGACACCAAAGATGTTAATGGTGCGTTGTTATCTTGTGGCGAGGTCTAATGCCACATGCATAAGTTTACCGGCTACCTTACCCTCCAAACCGGAACACGATGTCAATAAAGTTAATAGTGATATCGAACCCTTCCACGTGAAACAATCTCTAATAAGGCTAATTTATTATTATACAAACTTATTATTTGAAAATTAATTTTCAAGTCTAATTTGTATATTGCTTTTATTGGTATGTTTGTTGCAAGTATATCGCTGTCTGGTTAAGTGAAACTATTAAGTGGCTTATTTTGTTACATAGATTTTCAATATTTTTGTGTTAAATTGCTGCAAGTTTCCTAACTAACTTAGAGTAAAATAGCTTTATATAAATATATAATTTATGTATGTATTTATAATATTATTTGGATCCCCGTTGACTGTAAAGTAACTAGCAGAGATGGAACTACTGAATCCATGGTTAGCCATTAATGTTACGACTCCTAATGTGTTGGCCCACTTAAGCCAGTTTTTGGTACTTTATGCCTTTCGAAAAATTGTTACCTCAAACCGAACCCGAGGAGTAAACTGCAACCTCTACAAATACAACTATTGAAGCAATTAAGATAACCGGATTGGCCCCTAAATTTATCTATTTAAACTCTATTGCACAAAATATCACCGCCCGTTGGTCGAGTGGCTAGCGACCCTGACTACACAATCGACGGGGCTCGGGTTCGATCCCCGACGGGGAGAAGCATTTGTGTGATGAGCATAAATGTTTGTATTTCCGGGTTTGGGTGTTTATTAAATTTATTCCAATATTTTATTAGTTGTAGTTTTACTTTCTATCGTATCGGCCTTTTGCATATCCGTTTCAAGTGTCAGACAAAGGTAGCCCGGAAAATCAGCTGTAGGGTTGATAATACTTGTCACCCTATATTTTTACTGAGTGGCTTACCATTTAACATCAGGCTGCTATACATAAAATGTTCTTTTTTTTAAATTTTCTATACTTGTAAATAAGCTACATAAACTGTAACTGTCTTTTAAAAATGTAATATGTTTTATTTTCTTTGTTTATTGTTTTTGTTTGCTTTTTTTTCTCGCTTTTCTGTATGCATGTTATTGTTATTTACTTTATATGTATAGTACTGTGTGAACAGTACATAATAATAAAACAATTCTTATTCTTATTTATATATGTATTTCTATGTATAAGTATCATTGACTAACACCCATAACAAAAGCAAATAATTTGCTTTCTTTGAGGTTAGATCAGTAAGTAGTGTAATCGGTCCAGTTAAGATTTATTTATTTTATACAACAGGCGAACTTCACGCCTTGAGACACTTTCTACCAGTTTACCTTGAAATGATAGTTATGGGAGATAAATTACCAATAAATTATGGAACTGTTTTTTTTTAAATAGCATGACAACGTAGATTTCGTGTTTCGATGTCTGACCGATAACTTATTGTCATTTCCAAAAATCGTGATACTTGAAATTTGACAAAATCTTTTTTTCCATTTCATGTATTTACCTTATTTTATTTTGGTTCATTTCTTTCGGATGTAAATAATAATTAACTTTATTAATGTAAGTTGACCTACACCCACGTTTATTATAATGAGACGTTGACCTAATTTTATTAAATTAGTTTTTCGTGCCATCATGTTAAAGGATTAAAATGAATTTCCACAAAACCTATTAATCATAACAATGACTTAATTTTATACTTAAATTACTTAATTTATAATATTCATGAATGATAATTACAATGAAATTTAATTGAGATAGATGTCGTGTAATTTTTCTATTACAATCAAAGTAATGAGTGAAACAAGTTTTGAATTGCATATTAATGCAATATTATATAAAGCAATATATATTACACAATATATAACATGCACCAATTATACTGTTTAGATAGTCTTTATTATACGTCCGGAACAATCGATAGGAAAAACCCTGGGTCTATCCTTATTATTCAGAACTGTTTGTTGTTTATTCCTTATAAACCCATGAACTTCAAAAGGTCGCACAACGCGGATGATAACAGGAATCTAGTCAAAATGGAGTAACATTTTTGCTGTTTCTCCATTTTGACTCTGTTCCTGTTGTCCGGGTTTGGTACCACCACCTTCCATTTTCCTATTGCAATAACGTAGATGCTTGTCACTGTTATGTTCCGGTTTAGAAAGTAATATTTTTTATATGATTCATTTATTATAATATGACAAAGGCTATTATATATATATATATATATATATATATATATATATATATATATATATATATATATATATATATATATATATATATATATATATATATATATATATATATAATATATATATATATATATATTTATATATATATATATATATATATATATATATATATATATATATATATATATATATATTTAAGTTTCGAAGAGATGACGACGATGTAAGTTTGTCGATATGACGCTTAAACCTTATATATATATACACACACACACACACATGGGGCACACTAAAAGTTTTGCACTTCTAGCTAATCGGAACTATTTGAATTTCGAATGTTATATTTTTAAAACGTTGCAAACTTCTTAGTAATAAAAAAAACAATTGGCGGGAAATGATTTGTTAATCGTTTTTTGTCACACATCAAAGTTCTACGTACGCAACGAAAATGGAATTTAGTCGAAAAGATTTTAGAGCGATGATTTTTTATGATTTTAAAAGTTCTCTTTATCCGCAAGACTGTGCCGCTCGTCTTCAAAATGCTTTTGGAAGAGAAGCACCTTGTTTGAGCAACGTGAGGCGATGGTTTGCTGAATTTTAGGGAGGTCGAGTTTCTTTACATGACGGATTTCGTGAAGGGCGGCCTTCAACTGCCGTCAACGAAAATAATGTGGCTACTGTTCAGCGGTTAATTGAAGAAAACCCCCCGGATTGCCTATGAGACGATTCGAGGATTATTGGGGATTGGTATGAGCCAAATTTAGAAAATTTTTCACTAACAATTAAAAGTTCGGAAACTTTGTTGTCGTTGGAGCCCTCATGAACTGACAGCGGAGCAGAAGCGGGCTCGCATGGAATAGTGCTCACAGATGCTACTGAAGTACGTCCACGGACATTCTAATGCTGTTTATGACATTGTCACAGGAGACGAAACGTGGATTTATTGTTTTGAACCCGAAAAAAAACAGCAATCTTGTGAATGGGTGTTTGAAAATGAGAACAGGCCAACAAAAGTGAGACAGGCGAGAAACGTTGGTAAAATAATGATCGCGTTTTTTCTCAGCTACGGGACATTTCCACATGAAGGTCAAAAGAGTCTTAATGCCAAGTTGTATTCTACCATTTGTTTACACAGGGTGTTAAAAAAAAATTCGCGAAAGACGACCCAAAATCCGCATTCTCCTACATCATGATAACGCTTCTTCACACACGGCCAACAAAACAAAGTCATTTTTAACTTTCGAAAAAGTACATTTCGTCACTCATCCTGCGCATAGCCCCGACCCAGCACCCTGTGATATCTGTATTTTCCCCAAAATCAAAAATTTGATGAGAGGTTCTACTTTTACCAACTCCGAAGAGGCAGTGATAGCGTTCAATCAGCAGGTAGAAAACATGCCTTCAGATCTGTGGTCCTCCCGTTTTAAAAAATGGTTCGATCGCATGAAAAAATGTTTAAAATGTAAAGGAGATTATTTTGAAAAGGAATAAACATAATATTTTGGTTATAACATGTTGTTTTTTTAAGCTACGCAAAACATATAGTGAGACCTGCGTATATACTATGTAATTTATTCAAAATAATGATCTTGAATTTGAAGTTCGGATGTCTTTGGTAATCTTACTCAGCCTTTTCTTGTAAGCGTCATTGGGCTGGCCATAGAAACTCGTGTGGATCTTCGGTAATTATTCTATATTGATGACTGATCCCTCGTAACATTGTACAGTTAAGCTCTCTAAAACTACCAGTAGCTCTACTACATAATATTTATTCTGTGGTTTTAATTCGTTATTCTGACATGTCTCTTAAGCAAGAATTTTCGAATAATAATTACTGATTTGATGTTTTAGAAATGTGACTTAACCAACCCCCATACATAAATATTATAGCTTAGCCTAAGGGAATGAATATACGGCTGAAAGGTCGAGAGAAGTGGGACACCGACTGCAGTTCAGATCTGACCCAATTCCGAGTTAAATACGAATGTAACAGGGAAACAGATTTAAATCGCTTTATTTAGAACTCTGCTGTTTGTTTTTTAATGGCTACAAAATGGCTTATGCTAAGAAGCTTAGGTCGCATGTACATTGTACATATTATGTTTATTTAAACGTCAAATTTAAGTCTTCAGGAAAAAGCTTTATATAAGCGTCATATTTAAAGCTTTATTTATCCGTAGTATTTGTGTCATTAGAATCGACTTTTATAAAGTTACTAGCTGTTGCCCACGACTTCGTCCGCGCGAACTTCGTTTACTCCGCACAGCTTCTCCCCCGTAGATGATAGCGTAATAATACGTAGCCTATATGTTGACCCGACCTGTTAGTAATATTCATGCAAAATTTAAAGTAAATCCATGCAGTACTTTTTGAGTTTATCCCGGATATACATACAGACAAACGCAGACCAAATCAATCCACCCCTAACTTTTTGTGCCCGCAAGGGACTTGTGGACGTGATTCTTCACGATCTCCACCGTCATATTTTTCAATGGACCAATATTTTTTTGTTTTTACCAAAAACATCGCGAACGTGTCCGTACAACATTTCCTATTCGTATAAAAATATATTCGTAGATTACAACTGTAATCAAACGATTACATGCTATTAAAATTGAAAAGATCATTTCAAAATAGAAATAAAGATACGCTGGGCATAGTTAATGAGCTATAAATCTATTAGTGCGTGCAATGAACGGAGTTTAAAGCTTTTCGTGTTCAGACAAGTGAACGTTAAAAATATATTATGTACCTATGTTATAATTAGTATTCGTTACGTCTCATTGCTGCCATAATCTTTAATTGTAATTTTACAGGCACAATTATGTGTGTATGTATTTCGACGGCCATAAGTGTCTGTGTGAGCTAGTTACAAAAATATGTTTATAGTTATGCTATAAAACTATAACACTACGCTATAATTATAATATTTTTTTTTTTTTTTGGCATGGGCGTTAAGCAACTGCCGTGATCAAGTAAAGCGAGGAAACATTTTTTTTTAGACAATAAACTAGAATTTGGAATTTGGATTGACAGGAAAATAGAGGATCAGGAACAAATCAAGATAACATAGATACTAAAATTATAAATTATTTACAACAATAATATTTAAATATATTTATGTAATATTTACAAAGATAATACTTAGTCATTTGTATAATATTTACAAGTGGGTTAATATTAATTTGGTATTAGATACTAAATGTATCTAACTACGCTTAAATATTAATATTATTTTCTTGAATGAATGATGAAAGAATATTATACATACAAGGGTTTAATAACAGGGTTAGAATGGATGTAGGTAAAGGAATGTCATTAGAATATAGATTGTTATATAATGATGAATGATTGTATTTAGGACAAGCAAAAAATATATGATTGAGATCTCCAATATCAGTGCCACACTCACAAACATTGCTATCTTTGATGTGTAGCTTGAAGAGGTGTTCAGGAGTATTAGTGTGACCAAGCCTCATTCTGGTGATAACAGATGTTGACAACTTATTTAATTTCACTACAGAAAACCAAGGTTTAGAGGGTATCAATGGTTGTAATTGGGAATAGGTTTTGCCTTTCACCAATGTACCACTATCCCAGACACTTTGCCATGACTGCTTAAGATGGAGTTTAGGGAGAGCAGCTAGATCATGGCAATAATTAATGTAGGGGTATAAATCACCACACTGAACTGCCTCTTTAGCACACCGATCAGCTCGCTCATTTCCAGTGATATTACAATGGCTTGGAACCCAGGCAAAGTAAATAATATGATTGTATTTAAAAGTACATTTGTATAAAAGATTTCTTAAGTCTAAAATAATAGGAGGAATAAATTTGGATTTTAAAGGAAACTTTTGCAAACAATGTAGAGCACTCAGTGAATCAGTCAGAATCATACACTTGGGTAGTTTCATAATGTGTATGTATTCTACAGCTTTATAAAGTCCATAACATTCACCTGTAAATACAGATGCTTCCGGTGGAAGTTTGATTTTTTGAACAATATTGTACTGTTTATGGTATACACCTATTCCAACATTACTATTATTTTTGGATGCATCAGTAAAAATCAAATGAAAATCTTGCCATTTTTCACTGATAATATTGTTAAAATATTGATTGGCATACAAAGATTGTTTATCTATACCTAAATTTACTACAACAGGCTGCAGAGTTAATGATTCATAATTGTGTTTATATAAGGGATTTATAGGGGATGTAAAAGTAAAAGGCTTAAGGTTATGATATTTCATATAGCTGTATACAAGGGCTGGGATTGTTTTGTGTTTCCAATACTTATCTGACATTAAATAACTAAGACTAGAGAGCTTTGTAAGCAGAGGGTGATTTTGTGATTCCAAAGTGCGAAGGAAAAACCTGTCAGATAGATATTTACGTCGTAAATTTAATGGAGGTTCAGCACATTCTACTTGTAAGGCAGAAACAGGGCTGGATTTCATTGCTCCTAGAACAATTCGTAATGCTTTAGTTTGAACAGAGTCAATTTTCTTTAGACCAATCTTACTACATGGTTCTAGTAAAAACATTCCATAATCCAATAAACTTCTTATTAATGCATTATACATCAGTTTTAATGTAGATGGGTGTGCACCCCACCAAACCCCAGAAAGACATCTCATTAAATTGATATTTCGTTCACACTTTGCTGCTATATACTCACAGTGATCTAGTCCTTGGAGTTTATTATCTAGTATTATACCTAAGAATTTTGTTTTCGATTTAACAGGAATTGAACTATTTTTGTAAGTAATATTTATAGGGGGTGGAAATTTTGTGCGAGAAAATAAAACTATGGAACTTTTAGAAACAGAGATATCAAGACCATTATTATTAAGCCAAGTCTGTAGGGATAGAATAGACATGGAAAGATTATCACAAGCCATCTGTATAGATTTGTCAGTTGAGTATAAAAGGAGGTCATCAGCATACTGAAGAACATTTACATTGCTAGTTGCCACAGTTTCTATATCATATGAGTATATGTTGTAAAGGATTGGACTTAAAACAGAACCTTGTGGAAGACCTTTATATTGTTGTCTTTTTAGATTATTAGAGTCATTTGCTAAATTAATAGTTCTATTGTATACAATATTCATAATAACATTAATTAAATAAAATGGTATATTTAATTTCATTAGCTTATTTTTCAGAATTGATAGAATTACATTATCATATGCTGAGGATATATCTAAAAAAGCTGCTAAAACAGATTTGTTATGTGTAAAAGCTAATCTAATATCAGTTATAAGTAAGCTAATATTATCTATGGTGCTCTTTCCTCTCCTAAAACCATACTGACTTTGACTTAATAAATTTCTGCTTTCAATAAACCATTCTAAGCGAAGTTTAACAAGGTGCTCTAGAATTTTCAACATAACTGATGAAAGCACAATGGGTCTGTATGAAAAAGGGTCGGAAGGGTTTTTATCAGGTTTAAGGATAGGGATAACAGAATGTGACTTCCATGTCTGAGGTATATTACCTGTAGAAACAAGGGAGTTCATAACCTTTAATAAGTATGATAGAGATTTATCAGTCATATTATTTAAAAATGAGTAGTTAATATTATCCCATCCAGGAGTAGAGTCTTTAACATTTTGAAGGATACCTTTAAGCTCAAATAACGTAAAAGGGGAAAAATTGTCTGAAGAAGAAGTAGAAGGAAGAGGAAGGATACATTCTGGTACTGTAGGTGGAGCAAGATGATCTATCAGCTGATTTATTAACAATGGACACATTTCATTATTATTAGAAACCTTATATGCAGATCTAAATTTTCTTATGTTTAACCATACACTTGAAGGTTTTGTTTGGGGTGATAAGGAAGAGCAGAATTTCTTCCAACCTTCAGCTTTTTTCTTTTTTAATAATCGACGAGTAGTTTTTATAATATTAGTGAGAATATTAAAATTTTCTGTAGTTGTATACTGACAATAAAATTTTTCAGCAGCTTTCCTTTCCTTAATAGCGTCTGAGCACTCTTTATCCCACCAAGGTGGCGTATTTATTTTCTTAGTTAATTGTTTTTTAATGGGAAAAGTGTTTTCAGCTGATTTTATAATTAATTGAGTAAAGGCTTCTGCACAAGAGGAGTCATTATATGAGGAAATGTTAGGCAAAACATTAACACCAACTTCCATCAAATTATTAAACTTGTGCCAATCCGGGTTATGCAAATTATATTTGAAATATGATGTAAATTTAGGTGAAGTTTTATGATATGCAGAAGGGAAATTTATTATTATGGGGAAGTGATCACTTCCAAACGTAAATGGGAGTGTGTACCATGTCAAAGAAGGTGCTAAATTGGGGCTGCAAATGGACAGGTCTATAGCGCTTTTGCCTTCGGAGGGTTTTGTACGACGAGTGGGAGAACCATTGTTTAAAATACATAAATTTAATTCTTCAATGACTTTCAAAAGCTCTTCACCATAATAATTACTGGAGGAACAACCCCAGGCTTGATGATGAGAATTAAAGTCACCTAACACAATAAAGGGTTTAGGTAGTATGGCTAATATGTTATTAAGTTCTGTCAAAATATTCAAATTTGGATGTGGAATATAAAGTGACACAAAACAAATATTATTTACATTAACAGCTAATATAGACATATTTACAGTATGTACAGGAAGATTAACAATGGAAAAATTATATCCTTTTTTGATCATGATGGCTACACCTCCATAACCATCAGATCTATCTTCTCGGATACTAGTGTATCCAGAGAATTTAAAAGTATAACTTGGTCTTAACCAAGTTTCTGAAAGAGCCACTAAAAATGGCTCATATTTATTTAATAAGTGAATTAATTCACTTTTCTTGTTGGTGATGCTCTGCGAGTTCCATTGAAGAATTTTGGCTTGACTGTCCATGATCACCATTAAATTTAGAATAATTAATTAAACTTTCTGTCATTAAAGCAGCGTTGGACGGTGTTATTACGTCGGACTGAGATAAAAATTTAATAAAAGATATAATCATGCCTATTGAGGCTGATTCTTGATTATTGTTATCATTTTTTGTCAACAAAGTACCATTTTCTCTAGAATTAGTGGAGTTATATTCATTAATAACTGAATTTTGGAAATCATAGTCATAACTCTTACTGACTTTTGTATGGGGTTTAGGTTTCTGAAATATTGTTTTTTTGTATGATCTATGGGAGTGTTCTTGCGAATCTAAGTTTTTTTTCAAAAGTGGATGAAGAGCAGTTTTAATAGGTGTTGAGATGGCATCAGCATATGATTTGGAGACTGGGGGATAATTTTTTGATGCCTCGGCATAAGAGACACAGTTTTGAGCCATAAACATTTTAATGTTTTTTTGTCTTAAATGTTCTGGGCATGATTTGCTAGTGGCAAAGTGAGATCCCTTACATAAACAACAATTAACATTGAAATCAGCCTCGCTGGTACAAGAGTCTCCACAATGATCCTTTCCACATTTAAAGCATCTTGGGTTGGATCTGCAAGTTATTTTAGTATGACCGTACCTACAGCATTTATAGCATTGTATAGTAGGGTAAATGTATAAATCTACTGGGAGGGCATTATAACAAACGTAGACACGTTTCGGTAAAGTCTGTCCATCAAAAGTTACGACAACTGTTTCTGTTGCTTTCCAGGTAGTGTTATCATTAATAGTTATTTTACGGTTTATTCTTCTAACCTTTATTATTTTCCCACAACCAATGGGAACCTTAACATTATTAGCAATTTCCTCAGGTGACCAGTCTGAGGGAACACCTCTAATTACGCCTACTCGTGAAACGTTAAATGATGGGATAAAAGCTTTGAAGTTTTTATTTGAGAGATTAGGGTCATTAATAAAGTGGTTTGCGTCATTGTGGTCCGAAAATGATAGAGATAATCGGTTGCGTCCAATTTTCTTGAGGCTACCATCAATTATATTTTTGAAAGTATTATTTTTAAGGAATCGCCCAAACGAGACTGGATGTAGAGTAACATTATCAGTCGGAGATGTAATAACTCTTTGGACATGAATAACGTAAGGTCCAAGGTCTGTACATTCATACTGTGTGCGGTAGTTAATATAATCTTTAGGTTTTTGGGGTTCCTTACTATCTGTTAGGGGGTTTGACAAATCTTTCATTGTAACATTGTCATTTACATTATTATCACCAGTAATAAATGAGGCACCCGAAGCATTATTTATCTCTGAGATTTCAGAAACAGAGTGAGAGCACTGACAGTCAGTAGATTTCAATTCATTGTTGCGCTTTTTGCGCCGTTTATTGCAGTGTTTGCATATTTTATTAGATGTATGAGATCTTTTCCTGTTAGTAGTTTGAGTTGAAGAAAGCGAAGTATCTGTATCGACACTACTATCGTCTATAGTAACATAGTGCGCTACCTGGAGAGGTCCACCTCCAGGATCGTCAGGGGGTTTGTTCATTTTAAAAAGTGAAAAGGAGACTTACCTACTTTAAACTGATAGTAAAACTACAATGATATTTACATAAAATTAAATATTTACACAAATAAAACTAATATCGATCCTCTGTTTCGCTAAATAATAATTTAAAAAGTCGCAGAACCAAAAATGACGTCCGCCAAATTTTATGTTTCCCGCGCTTTTTTCAATTATAATATTATCGACAAGAAATTAATGGTGTACAAATCTTTACATTTATAGATAAGTACCTATCCTATCCTATAATAAATGTGAAAGTGAATTTGTTTGTTTGTAACACTTTCACGGCTTAATTGCTCAACCGACTATGATGAAATTTGGTATGGATATAGTTGAAGATTCAGGGTGAAACATAAGCTTACTTTTTTTTTAAATCAACCAATAGGGGGTGGAAATAAGCGATGAAAGTTTTTGCGAAAAGCTTGCTAATCTACTCGCAGGCGAAGCTGGACGGGTCAGCTAGTTGCATATAAATTAAATTAAATATCTGTGTGTAAAATCAAAACAGTTTTTGCTCAGTGAATGAGCATATTTGCACGACAACTACTTATACTTGTAATGAAATATTAAATTTTGTCCGTCTATTTGTACTAGCTGTTATCTCCAAAACGACTATACCGATTTTGGCAGGACTTTCACTGGCTGCTCATTTTATAAAGAATAACTTAAGCTTCTTTTATTTAAGAAAAGGTTTTGGGGTTCCATGCAAAAAACAAAACTGGAACCCAAATCTAGGTCCATGCGGGCAAATCGCGGTCAGAGCTTTTTAAAAAATATTTAAGCTTTAGAAATTAAGTAATTTTTGAATTAGCTAAGTGGCTTTTTTAAAAGTATAAGTAGTTAACGTGCAAATATTCTTATTTACTGAGCAAAATCTGTTTTAACATTACACATAGATAGTTCGATTTAATTTATATGCAACTAGTTGATTCGTCCAGCTTCGTCTGCGAGTAGATTAGCAAGGTTTTTGCAAAAACTTTCATCACTTATTACCACACCTTAGGGGTGACACCTTAAGATTCAGGGTGAAACATAAGCTTACTTTTTTTATCAAAAAAAGTAAGCTTATGTTTCACCCTGAATCTTCAACTATATCCATACCAAATTTCACCATAATCGGTTAAGTAATTAAGCCGTGAAAGTGTTACAAACAAACAAATTCACTTTCACATTTATTATAGGATAGGATAGGTACTTATCTATAAATGTAAAGATTTGTACACCATTAATTTCTTGTCGATAATATTATAATTATAGCGTAGTGTTATAACTTTATAGCATAACTATAAACATATTTTTGTAACTAGCTCACACAGACACTTATGGCCGTCGAAATACATACACACATACTTGTGCCTGTAAAATTACAATTAAAGATTATGGCAGCAATGAGACGTAACGAATACTAATTATAACATAGGTACATAATATATTTTTAACGTTCACTTGTCTGAACACGAAAAGCTTTAAACTCCGTTCATTGCACGCACTAATAGATTTATAGCTCATTAACTATGCCCAGCGTATCTTTATTTCTATTTTGAAATGATCTTTTCAATTTTAATAGCATGTAATCGTTTGATTACAGTTGTAATCTACGAATATATTTTTATACGAATAGGAAATGTCGTTGTACCGGCACGTTCGCGGTGTTTTTGGTAAAAACAAAAAAATATTGGTCCATTGAAAAATATGACGGTGGAGATCGTGAAGAATCACGTCCACAATTCCCTTACGGGCACAAAAAGTTAGGGGTGGATTGATTTGGTAGTAACAGTACAGTATATCTTTTGATACTCTAAAATATAGACTGAAACAAATAGACCACTGAGTTGAAGAATTTGAGTAAATTTTTATGAATATAACTTTAAATTTGAAAAAATATACTGCGACGCAATACTTCATTTTCAGCCGACTTTTCAAAAAGGAGGAAGTTATCAATTTGGATGTTTAGGTATATGTTTTTTTATGTATGTCCGCGCATAACTCAGTCGTATATGGGCGGATTTGCAAAATTCTTTTTTGATTGCGAGTGTATACCTACTCTGATTTCTGATTGCTGATTTTAGAGATACATGTTTGTAACATTATATGGATCAACCGATTTTGATTTAATTTCTTTTTGAAGTTTAAAGTGAACGAATACTAAGTCAGACATAATGATGCAATGAGGGAGTCTGCAGATCCCAACTCTTTCGTCGATCATCTTTGTCGTCGTAAATGTGACGTTTTAAACTCATCGGTAAGATTTTGTGGCTCTGCAAATGAAACCGGAAAGTAGTCTAATAATTTTAACACAGTAAAACTGCAAGCAACCGCCTATCCACTGTCTGTGTCTCTGCAGGTACCCTACATTAGATCTTCACCAAATTAAAATGGGACCACTTGGGAAGTATATACCTATATCATTTGAAACAAAAAAAGGATTTTCCAAATTGGTTCAGACGTCTTTGGGTAATCTATAAACATACATTTAAAAAAGAGATTCCGACGAATGCAGAATCTCTTCCTTTTAAAAGTAAAAACGCACAGTTTTAGTTCAAATAGAAAACACAAGTTTTAAGATAACCCTCTCTTCATGTAAAATTGACCGTGAAACAATGTCACGATACTTCACTTTGTCATTAGTACTCCCAACCCAACATTACACCAGCCTCCCCTAGTCTCGCTAAGTAATATTTTCCCACAGCATCCAAGGCGCTTTGTGTTACAAGCGCAGCCCATTCATGCCGCGCGTTCCTTTTTCTTATCCTAGACGTGGTTTTCTTTGGCCGTGATGTCTGACGTATTATGGAACTTACAAGAGTAGGCACTAGTGCGACTAGTGCCAAGTGAAAATGGTTTCAAGTAATGTTAACACTGCTGCAGCTCGCGGTGCTCTTTAGGACAATTTTTTTTTTGTACTTGGGGTGTTGAAAAAGTTTATTTCTGCGTTTTATGTTTAAAAGTAGTTATATTTAACAAAAATGAGATTTATTTAACAGCGATATGTGTCGTATTTTGGAACTTACGTAGGTAATCGCTAGCGCCTGGTGAAAAAGCTTCAACCTCACTGCTACAGCTACGATGCTCTTTAGAAATTATTTTTTTCTTCTTGGGAGTGTTGAAAAATTTGTTTATTTCTGCGTACTATTATACAATGTACATGTAGGTGGGCTATTTGAACATTACGATCAATGATTCCTTATTATCGAAATAATTATAAAATATGGAATATTCTTTGGCTGTGATAATACGTTAGACTATGACTATGATTATGGAGCTTGCGAGACAAGGTACTAGCGCCTATTTGATTTTTTGAAGTTTTTAATTGTTTTGTTTATTTATGCGTATTATTATACAATGTGTATTTAATAAATTTTTAAGTATCGTGATTAATAATTACTCAACGTCGGAGGTATATATTACAAATGTGCAATAAAATATTTGTAATACGAATAGCTGCGATCTTAAATAATAAAAATTAAATAGGTGTTCTCTTGTCTTTTTTATTGTGTCTTCGCTACCAAACTTTTGACCAAATCTCACTAGGTGAATCACTATAGAAGACTAAATATTCTTTCATTTCAATGTTTAAATATTACTACTATGTTACATAAAATAAGCGTTTATTGAGCTTTTGTGTATAGCGAAAATAAAGGTATTTTAATCTCCGCCCAGCTTCGACATATACTACTTTACGAAGCAAATAACAGACACAGTTAGATAGATAAGCAACTAGACAATAACCTCGTTAGCAGACAGTGGCGTGTGACGAAGATAGGGGAAACAAATTTTCGTAAAAAATCTTCTCCACTCTCCACACTTTTCCAACCTTTGCACAATCGCGCTTTGGTGGAGTCTAGATCTTTCACCTGTATGTCGGTATGGACTTGTGTTATAACCTAACACAAGTCCATACCGACATACAGGTGAAAGATTATTATTGTTTATTAGAAACTAACTTCCCCCCGTTTTGGTCCGGGCTCCTTTGAAGAATAGGCCAATTCCCTTTCTGCCAGGTAGGTCGTAAAAGAGGACTGATTACTCATGTCACTACCATCATGATTACTACGTAGTAGAGTTCCGTAACGTCTCGCTCGGGTCTTTGGTACCATACCATAACATACGCCTTACAAATTCCTGCCGCAATAGCGTCAATGTTTGTCATTGTCGTGTTCCGGTTTGGAGGGTAAGGTAGCCGGTAAATTTATGCATGTGGCATTACCACCCCGCCACAAGAATAGCAACGCACTATTAACATTTGTCTAAAAGCGATGGTTTCTCTTTTCATCAGGAGAGCCATCTTCTTGTTCGCTATTTAATAATACAAAGAAATAACATATTAGCTGTCTGCTAAAAATGAGAAATTTTGAGCTCGATGCAGAAAAGGGTTCTTATAAAGTACAAATATTCCCGTAGAAATTATGTGAAAACTGCATTGTAACAAACAATGCAAAGTCCCGAAGATACGGGGCATTGGAAGTCGAGTCGTGGAATTTTATTCCATTTAAATGATCATAATTTTCTTAAATAGTACTTTTCCGAAGATGTTCCTTACTCACTCAACATGTAAAAAAATATTTACCTTAATAGTTCCTGTAACCAGGCTCTATATTTGTTCTGAAATATAAAAATTAAAGCTCGGTGTACTCAGCAGAGCACTTCTTGGCCGGGCCCATTGACTCCAACTTCCTACGGCGCAAACTCACATGGAGTACTGTTTTCATCTCTGGGCCGGAGCCCCTCAGTACCGGCTTCGTCCACTTGATCGCATTCAACGTAGAGCGGTTCGAATCGTTGACGATCAGGCTATTTCTAAACGGCTTGACTCTTTGGCATTACGCAGAGATGTGGATTCGCTCTGCATCTTTTATCGTCTTTTATCGTTGCAGATCTCCAAGTGGTATCTGTTCAGAAAACCCCTGCCGGTTATCGTTTCTACAAAGGAGTGGTGCAAGGCAAAAAGTCCCGGGAGAACTGCACGGTTGTAGATTTCCAGACATTGAGATGGTGAGGGTGCAACTTTAAATTTTGACGTGATAACCGATGATGGAATTCAACAGCAGGAATTAATTCAAACAAGTCGTCGAAACACTCTCCATAATAGATACGATAAAAGATGCAGAGCGAATCCACATCTCTGCGTAATGCCAAAGAGTCAAGCCGTTTAGAAATAGCCTGATCGTGAAGGGTTCGATCCCCGACGGGGATTTGTGTGATGCATTATGTGTGTGTGTGATTGTGGGAGCATTTGTGTGATGAGCATAAATGTTTGTATTTCCGGGTTTGGGTGTTTGTTATATATATTCCAGTATTTATATATGTATTTCTATGTATTAGTATCGTTGACTAACATCCATAACACAAGCAAATAATTTGCTTACTTTGGGGTTAGGTCAGTAAGTGTAATTTGTCCCGTGAATTACTATTATATATATATATATATATATATATATATATATATATATATATATATATATATATATATATATATATATATATATATATATATATATATATAAAGATACTGTTTAAATAAATAAACTTGGCTTATTCAAAATATTCCATATTTTTTATAAAATCATGGTAGATGACTATTCTATTATTCTTATATTTTAACGATTCCCTTATGCTGTACCTATTTTCCTGTTTCGGTAAATTAAGTTAGGTTAATAATTTCATAATACATTGTTTTATAGAAATGTGCGGCATTAAAAACCTCGTAAAATAACACTGAAGTGTTAACACTACGCACGAAAGCCAAGGGTTAAGCGTTTTATTCAATCTGCGGACGCCGACGCAATTGTTTCTAGTGGCTTATTACATTTCTGCAAATGATAATATACTTCTGAGATGACTATTGTAGTCTCTATTACCACATAATAAAAGTTACAATAAATGGTACAATATATCCCATAGGGTTTGTGAGATTATTCGACACGAGGATATACGCCTACAAAGAATGTTAGTATTTTTAATAGGTCCATTCAATCCATTAGTTTTGTAGGTCACAAGCCTGAAATTAATTACAGACTTATACATGAAACCATGAAACATATTAACTTTTAGGATGATTTCTCGTTAGAAAAGGTTAGAAATGAAAAAGGAAACAAGCAGATATAAGCTTTTTTTCATTTCTTTCTTCAGAGAATGTATATTAATACGTGAAGTAAAAATTTCGTGGGGTACAAAGTTTTTGCTTCACGTTTTAAAGACAGTTAAGCGAACGGTGGTATATGTTTTTTACAGTTAAAGTTTACATTGCGGAGGATTGCAGAAACCTAACATTTTTAAACAACATGCATTGGAAATAAATTAAATTAATAAACGTTACAAACACTACATTTATGTGACATATACACATATGTATACTATTTTCTTTACGGTTGAAGCTGTTGCCAAACTTAAAGGATTTTATTGTTTAGTCGCTAGCGATCGTTAGTGATATATGTTATGTTTGTTGAAAATATTACATAACTAGCTGTTGCCCGCGACTTCGTTCGCGCGGACTTCGCTTACTCCGCACAGCTCCTCCCCCGTAGGTGATAGTGTGATAATATGTAGCCTAGATTTGGACCCAACCTGTCAGTAATATTCATGCAAAATTTGAAGTAAATCTATGCAGTACTTTTTGAGTTTACCCCGGACATACATTGACTTTCCTACGATTTTATTATATGTATAGATATCTGGAAAGGCTTTTTCTTAAAATATGATCAATTCCATGCTGCTACTATCACTGCGCGCAATTTGGCAAATTCTTCGATTATTTTTTATAGTTTTTATCAATAAAAACGTTAGTAGTAAATTTTCCCGCGTGTTGGTCTCGGGCTCCTTTGAAGAATAGGCCAACTGCCGTTCTGCCAGGCAGGTCTTAAAAGGCGACCGATTGGTAATACGAGTCTATCATAGTGGCTACTGAGTGGTAGAGTTCAGCATTGTCTTGTCCGGGTCTGGTACCACCGCCTTATATATTGCTGCCGCAATAGCGTCATTGCTTGTCACTGTCGTGTTCCGGTTTGGAAGTTAAGGTAGCCGGTAAACTTATGCATGTGGCATTAGACCTCGCCACTAGATAGCAACGCACCATTAATATCTATAGGCGATGGTTGACTCTTTCCATCGGGAGACCCATCTGCTTGTTTGCTATCTTATGATATAAAAAAGATGGCTTATCTGATGCTAAGCGACAAACATCGCTTCCAAAAATAAAGATGGTCATGTGTGCTAGTATCTACGTGGTTGGAATATAAAGATACATGCGAAAGTTTATCAGACTTTCTTTGAAAATTGAGATACAAAAGCAATAACATTATGTGTGTTTGTATATTGTTTACGTTAGTATTACTTTGTCGTTGATATCGACTAAACTTTAATTTAAATTTAACTAAACGCTAACACTCTGACGGCAGAATATGAATAGGTTATTGTGTAATGTGTATACAGTGATTAATAATGATTTTGTATTTTTAGGCGGATAAAAATGCACCTGCTGACATTTTGACAACTTAAGCAACTTCAGCTTCCATCCAAAATAAAATTGAAACCTCTTTATTAACTAATAAATAAATATATCAATTAATATGTACGTACATCGCACATTTCCACTACATTTTATTATATTTCGACTTTTTTGGCACGCTTTCCGCCCCCCATTAATATTTACGTCCATTTCTGATCGTAAAATATCAAGATCGTGGCGGAGCAGTAAAATCGAATAGCTATGTTAATTTCAAATGAGATCTTAAAAATAGAAAAAAAAAAGTATCTTCACGCCCATATCCCCGAAGGGGTAGGCAGAGGTACAACAAATGCACCCACGATTAGCCGAAGATACTTGGTCCCACAAATGTGATAGGTGGCAAGCCTATCGCCAACCGGGCACTTTCCAATCCCGGGCAACTTTGTGTTTCTCAGAACACTGAAAAAACACTTTTAACAAATATAAAAATAGAAGTGTATGATTTATATTACATAAGTAATAGGATTATCAGTTAAGACATTTTATACATTTGAAAACAATCATTATGTTAATGACTATTTAAAAAATACAGCCTTTCTAACACATATAATTAGAAAAGTAACAAACTTGTAAAAGTATGATTTAATATGTTAATTTGTGAAATATTATTTATTGTGATTTTGTAATTGTAATTTTTATACAGTCACCGAACTTTAAATTATTATCTTTTATTATATCTCACTAATCTTATTAATATTTTAAATAGATGTTTGTATGTTTGTTATTTAACCTCGCAAAAGTGTCTAAACATAATTAGATGACATTTTCTATGGATCAGATTATGTACAGCCTTAGCATGTCAGCTACCTTTTATCAGAAAAAAATGCGTTGTGTATATGTATGCGCTTGTGTTACTCATTTATGTCTTAATGGCTTGACGAATTATATTCATTCTTGCCGCAATAACGTTGGTTCTTGTCGCTGTCCTGTTCCATATTCAAGGGTAAGGTAGTAACTATATTAAAATTATAATATATTAATTAGTAGCTATTATTTTATATCGGTTGAAAAAGTAGCCGCTATGAACAATATGACAAGGCCTATGATACGATTTTACCTTTCCGCTAAAACAATAAGGCCAAAAAGCTTTAAAATTGGAAAATTTATTTGTTTTTAATTTTAAGAAAAATAATTTCAAAAAAATTCAGCAGTTAATCGTAAGATCCCAGGTTTTTTGTATCTTTAAATAAATCAACAGCACGCACACACGAATAAACATACCTACAGCCGAATTGATTACCTCCTCGTTTTGGGAATTCAGTTAAAAGTTTTCGTGATTCAATATACATTTCAGACAAAATTATTAATTTATCGTAACATTATAACAATATATCAACATGCGTTGATTCCAGGCGAAATTTGTATGGGCTTATCATTCTCCTTTGAAGTGACATGTTCATATTCGGTGGGCCTATTATTGGCACATTTGCCCATATTGTTTGTCAATTATTGCAACCTTTAAAGTTATCGGGTAGACTTATGGATTACCACTTGAGTGTATTCACTAGCAGTAGAAATTAAACTAATCATTAATCGTCATATTCGTGGAATAGTGACGGATCTAACATAATATGTTAAACTTTACAGGACAACCATTTCAAATAATTTTCTAAGTTTTTTTTGACATAACTTTTTTAATTTCGAATCTGTAAATATGAAACTTTGCATACAAGTGAAAAATGGATTTCTTTAATGGCCGTCCTGTAAAGTTGAATACATGTTAGATTCGTCATTATTTTACGACTATGACGATTTTGAAGATCACGGAACATATTTTATACTCTCTTGTTAAGAACAAACTATTATAAAAAAAACGTGTGGCACTCGGAGACTGCCGCGGTAAAGCTATTGTATAGCATTTTTTATCAACTTAAGCAATTACAATTATATATTTATTTTATTTATGCAGTATTTTTTTTTCTTTGTTTATTCATATTTAAAACACTTTGTACACAAATTATACGAGTACAAATATTCACTGTTGTACGTAGATGATAAATACCTATACACCTACATACTTTCTCACAAACAGCTAATTACGGTAGTTTTCCAATACAACCAATGCCACCTAAAGGCGGGTTGCTGAACTAAAGAGACAAGCGTGATATTTCAAAAAGTCATTAAAAGTTCTGGTATTTATCGATAGATGAACTAAACTAAAAAGTATCACCGCTGTGCCGGTCGGAGTGGGGGTTGTTAGGTTTTTTTCGTTACGGAATTTCTGGAATCGGTCTCCACGCTCAAGGCCCGCGATAGAAGCTATGCAATAGCTTAAAATGTTGCGAATAGTCTTTGACGTACCTGCCCAATATATAAAATAAAGATTACTAAAATACAAATTACAAATCTACAATATTCAATCCATTTAAATTGAACCACATATATAAATAGCGTACCTATGCTGCGAGATCGCCAAGGAAATTATGCGGCATTTAGCAATAGTTTTGCAGAGGAAACGAGTTCAATTTACCTGCTAGAATTATATCGAATAAAGTTCGTTACAGTCATGCAATAATGATATTTAATGAAAAATAAAAGTAATTTAAAATGCAATTTTATCACTCCCTTTTTTTGGAGTGCTGAACTTAATTTCAGTCGAATGTGTTTCAGTACTGACTTCGTTTAATATATTGTTCAAAGTTCTTCTTGAAATTCCAGTGGCATTTGCAACTCGCTCTTGAATCTTCTTAAAATAACAACTTACATTTTCATCTACTTTTTTTTTAAATTTATCAGCTTCGCTTACAAAGTATTTATAAACATTGTAGATAATTTCACGTGACTGACCTCGTAAAGGTTTCCCTCTTTTTCCGAAAGATGCCATATTACAACTTTAAATTATTTAAATTTGTGGGTGTTATCAACTCTAAATATATATTTTGATCGGGACGCGACTGCACTCTATCGTACTTGAACAACGACTGACTAAACGTCACATAGGTAGTGTGGGACAGAGATAACGCTTTACGAAGCCGAAATTATCCGATTGTCTCTTTCCAAAGTTCGATGTGCAATATTTATCGCCGGGTACTGTAATATCTTAGCGAATACTAATATATCAGTCACACCATTAGGATCAAACATAGGCTATATTCGAAATGAACCCTTAAGAGGCTGAAATAGCGGAAAAAAGGTTGTATAAATATTCTCACATTGATGACTCATTTACTCGTAATTTTCAAAAAATGCTCAATCCAAAGTATCCAATTATTGAATTAGTTTGTCCTAACACGCATGCCTGAATTACGATACCTACTGTCATAAATTACGACTCGTAATATGATCACGAGGGAGGAATATTTCATATTACGTCTCAACACCAGAGCTTTGATAAATTAATAATATAATCTACTTAATTGAATATTCAAAGCAGCGCGACGCTGTCTATCCTTTCGACTTTGAACATTCACATATATAACCATTTATATAACGCTATTAATGTGAATAATTTTGTTAATAATTTACAAGGTGGTAGAGTTATGTCGTAAGAGAGGAGACTAAAAGGGGAAGTAGGGGTTGTGGGTCGACTTAAAGGGGGTTAAAGACTTCTCGCCATTCAACCTCTGGAGAGAGGCAGCGTAGCGCGGCTACATGCTACCATATGTACCAATCAGAGGGCTAATATCCTACCTCTGGGCGAAACTGATGGTAAAGTGCGTGGGTGATATATTTTGTTTTATATCATAAGATAGCTAACAAGCAAATAGGTCTCCTAATGGAAAGAGTCAACCATCGCCTATAGACACCAAAGGTGTTAATGGTGCGTTGCTATCTTGTAGCAAGGTCTAATGCCACATGCATAAGTTTACCGGCTACCTTACCCTCCGTCCGATATTATCTCGTCCTATCCCCCTCGGACGAGGTATCCATAATGGATTTCCACTCGTGTTACCAATAAAAAAGAAGTAGAGCCTTTTGAGTATATATCTATGAGTAGAGCTATGTAGCTCAAAGAAAAAACTAATTAAATTTTAAAGTTTTCCGCGAGAACTCGTCATTTATTTTCCGGAATGTCGATGAGTTTGTTCTACTTACAATAATTTTCTCATACCGCGAGGATAAACGTTAATGTGTTTTGTTTTTTATCAGCAATGAAGCCCAAACAAGAAAACGTCTGCACAACAGTTCTGCTTTTGCTCAACAGTGTAAAGATAACAGTGTGATAGTAAATTACAAGCTGCACCCTGCAGCGCGCTGTATTATAAAAGTTTTCGTTAGTCCTACGGAAACGACATATTTTTCCGGCAAAAAAAGAATATATGTCCTTTTTCAGGTAATCATCTACCTGTGCCAAATTTTATCCACATCTGTCTAGCTGTTTTTGCGCGATTAAGTAAACAACATCCAAACACACTAACTTTCACATAAGTATGGGTTGCACGTCCGCATAAATTATTTTTTTAAATATGCATGTGAATTGTGTAGGTTTAGAAGCAGTATGATCGAATTCGGTTTCTTCAAACAATAAAAATAAAATAGTCTACATAGTGTTAGTTTTGTTCGACAGTGCAGTGTGAAGAAAACAGTGTCGTAATAAATTATTTCACGTACCAGCGTTGACCGTCCGTATAAGTCAATTAATTAGGTAAACATACATGATTGTGTTGGTTTAGAGGCAGCTTTATCAGTTTAATTCTCACTTGCGATCTTACAATCCTATGATATAACAAAAAAGTGACGTTTTCTGGTACTCTAATATTATTTTGGTTTTTTTCTTTATATCATAAAAAACAAACAATAGCCATTTCCACACGGTGCCATTTTATCTTCAACTTACATCGTCATCTTGCTATTCAACTTTCGTTAGTCGCATTCAATAATTGAATGCGTTAAGGAATCCATCGCCAACATAGTCATTTGGGTTTCCATCAGCTCGTTGAAACATGTGCGATGAGAACATTATACTTGGTGGAATATGTGTAGAACGCTTTGTGGCACAGACATCCACCCGACGCGGAAACACGAGTATCACAGCGCGCGCTACGCTTTCAAGTTTCAACTGTCATAGCGCATCTGTCAAGGGAATGCCTCACGTGCGCTGTTGTCTGCGCTGTGACGCATGCTCTTATTGAACAAAAAATTGATTAGTGTGGACATAGTTAATTAGATGGCTCTCCTGGTGGAAAGAAAAACCATCGCCTATAGACACCGAAAATATCCGTGCGGCGGTATGCTAATGCCACATGCATAAGTTTACCGGCCACCTTACTCTGCAAACCGAAACACGACACTAACAAGCACTGACGCTATTGTGGTAGGAATAGGTAAGGCGGTGGTACCAGACCCGGGTGAGACGTTGCAGAACTCTACCACTCAGTAGCCACTATGATAGTGACTAGTGACACGTTTAACAGGATAAAATTCCTGGCAAAATGACAAATGTTGATGCAGATTCAAAGTCTGATTGTTAAATAATGATGAAGTAGTCTGAATGTTAATTACATACATATATTTCATGAGATTATAACTAAATAATTAAGGACGGCTGCACTGACGTTTAATCGGTGTAGATGCCGACTAGTTTCGGACATATATGAAGTCCTTACTCAGGGTGAATCGGACGTTTGCACGGTAGCGTCGGACGTTTAAGACGAGACGAGAAATCCGAAAGTAGTCGGAACTTAAACCGATTAAACGTGAGTATAGCCGTTTTTCCGTACTTAAAAGATAAAACGGGACCCTATTACTAAGCCTCTGCTGTCTGTCTGTCTATCACAGGCTGTATCTCGTGAACCGTGTAAGCTAGAAAGCTGAAATTTTCACAAATTATGTATTTCCTTTGCTGCTATAACAAAAAAATTTAAAATATTAAGGGTGTCCTCATACTATGAAAGTGTTTTTTCGTTTTTTTTTTTGCTATGATGGTACGGAACCCCTAGTGCGCAAGTTGACTCGCAGTTGGCCGGTTTTTAATTATTTAGTTACATATATTTCAGTATTTCTATACCTATTTCCATGTATCTGTATCGTTAACTAACACCCGTGTTACAAACAAATAATTTACTTGAGGTGAGAATTCGTGTGATTTTTTCCAGTAATATTTATCCCACCACAAATATTTTCGTGAAAAATGTAATTAGGATGCGACCATATGGCTTACACTGTCAAAAAGTTATCAGTCCCCCGATTGACATAACAAAACGTCAATCGAGTCGAGCGATAGGGCTCTTCACACATAAACACCATACAACGTCGCGTCGTACGGCGACGTTGCATCACGTGTAAGGGGGCGTCCACAAATTACGTGAGATGTTTAAGGGGAAAGGGGGCGAGTCGAATCTCATCTAATCTTACGTTGGAGAGACGGGGGGTCACGGCAAATATCATGCCATTTTTTTTCTGCATGAAACAAAAAAAAATTATACTATTTTGGCTTATTACCCAGATTGTAAATGCTTAAGATTTAATCTTAAGCGTAATCGTAATACGATTAAGATCATTCACTAATTCGTTAGAAAGAAAATATTTTCATTCATACTTCGACGTTATACAGTCTTAACTAGTCCTAAATAAAAGCAACAAGCATTTTTTTTTCTTTTTACAATAACAATCCAACGCGTTTACATATTTAAGAAACCCACATTTTGAAAAAATCTCACGTGAGATTGGGGGATGGTGGAGGGGGTTGAATAAAATCTCATGACATCTCACCAGGTGGAGAGGGAGGGACATAAAATTTTAAAAAACACCTCACGTAATTTATGGACGCCTCCTAAGAAAATGTGTCGGAGCCCTAAATCCTTCGACTTGATTGACTTTTGTTACGTGAATCTACATGCCCTAACTCCACAACTTTATAAAAAAATATATATTTGTTGGCGGTTGGCTCAATATGCCTAAAACTTTTGTCATTTCAAGAGATCTCCATAAAGTCACGTTTTTGATAACGATATTTATCTGGAATCCCCGCCAGGACGACGAGGAACACGTTCATTGAATTTACGTCAATAAGTTTAAATTATATTTTGTATCGTAATAGCGCCTTCCATCAAACGACTTTAAAATAAAGAGGAAATTGTATTTTCAACCGACTTCCCAAAAAGGAGGATTATTTGTTGGAATGAGAATGAGGAGGACTTCAGAATTCGGTTATTTATTGTTTTTTAATGCCATAAGATAGCAAACAGAAAGATGGCTCTACTGATGCAAAACGACAACCATCGCCTTACCAGAGATGTTAATATCGCGTTTTTATACATATGGCTGGGTCTTAATGCAATGCACAAGTTCTGGTTTGGAGGGTAAGTAGGGTAGCCTACTGACTATCTTACCTTCCAAACCGAAGCACGATAGTTACAAGCACTGACGCTATTGCGGCAGGCATAAATAAGGCGGTGGTACCAGACCCGGGCGAGACAGCGTAGAACTCTACCATGTAGTCACAATGATAGTGACTCGCATAGCTATGGCCTAATTCACGTAATCAAGCGGCAAGCGAGTCGAAGCATTTAAGACACTTACACATTTTCTTATATATTATGCCGCGTCGTAGCACGTCTCGACGTTCTATCGTGTTTATGTGTGTGAAAGCCCTAAGCGCTTTGGCTCAATTACGTGAATTGGGGGGCTAATCGTTCGCCTCTTACGAACTTACTGGCAGATTGGCAGATGGTCTATTCACAGAATACTTAAAGACTACCAAAAGTCAATGTTACATACAAGTATTATTCGAGCATAGCACACATAGATACCTCTCACGGACGCGATATCTCCGACTGGTGCGGTACAAACTGTACCGAACCATTCTGAGATATCGCGTCCGTGAAAGGTGTCTATGTGTGCGTTGCTCGAATATCACATGTATGTAGATTGACTACTGAGTCTCCAGTATACTGTGGTCTATTCTTCAAAGGAAGCCCGGACTAACACGGGGGACCAATATGACGCAAGTTACTGATTAAATTAAACTCACGGCGTTATAACTGATAGCGATACGATTCCGCTGGCACTACTTCCTTTAAAATTCTGTAATTTTCCGTAGCATAGGATTATAATGCAAAAACACGTATATTTTCAAATAAGATTTTATGGTGTAAGTTATCGGCTTGCCCTTAATAAAATGCGGGAGTGTCGTGAAAAACTCGATTGGAACGTAGTTCTTTATTTTTGTCCCCCTTTCCCCCATTCACTCTCTTCCCCTGCTTTCGCTTGTTTTCGCCCTTTTCCGCCTCTTTCCCTTTTTTCCCTTCTTTCCCCACATTACCCCTCTTTCCTTCGTTTTATCCCTGGAATGAGAGGGTAACTCTCATCCCACCTCTTCCCCTCTCCCCTCGCTCATCCCGTCTCCGTCTACCCACTCTTTCCTCCTCAATTTTTTTCCCTCCACCTTCTCTCACTCAACCCCCACTCTCTCAAAAAAAGGTCATTTTTATTTTTTAATTCTATTTTTTTGTAACAAGTTGAAAAAAAAAATACAATAATAAGAGCTCGACTCGACGGCTCGGTGTTTTGCGGCGGTAAAAGACTCGAGACAGAAAATTCACTTTTTGCCGCCTAGCCCCCATCCGCCAAGTCCGTACCGTATGATGAAGAATTTCGTTTCAATAAATATAAAAAAAAACTTATCGCTTAAAACCGTCTTTCAAATACCGATATTTTCGATTACACGGTATGATACAAACTTCAAACATTTTGAGACATATTTTCCGATTACGTCACACCAGATCATAAGTGCTATGTAGGTCGGATAACCGGTCCGATATGGAAGTAATGTTCATTTAACGCCACGTTCGATGAAGTGCAACCTGGAAAATTGCAATCGCAGCGGCGACCCAGCCAAAGCGGAAAAATATTACGCTCCAACACCTACGACTGAGGTATATTTACCACGAGTTTTATATTACACGGCAGTTCCGTTTGTTCTAATTACAGATATATTGAAATACTTGCTTTTTTCACCGGTTTTGCTTGCACGAACACGCTAATTTTTGATTTAAAGCTACTTACTTGAAATATCAAAAACAGAGGCTCAGTCGTTTATTCATATAACATCTTCACGACAAATCTCAAACGACAGACCGAGTTTCATGCATACGATTCCTGTAGAAGTACCTTGCTTTCTCCACATTCATGAATCTCTCATACCGCTTAAATGTATAGGTACTAGTTGGGCGACAAGTAGTATGTATACTAATTAATATTTTTTCATGGAAAAACGGATTATCACAAAGATGCCACTTATCTAGATAATTTTAATAATAAAAGATTATCAAAATACGATATTCGCCAAAATCGTTGGGAGTCGTTTCTGAGAAACCAATTGCATACAAATACACAAGAATTGCTTACTAAAGTATAGGATGTAGGTACCTGGTATAAATTTTTTTACGAACAATTAGCTATATGTGTCACTACCATCGTGATTACTAGATGGTAAAGTTCAGCAACGTCTCGCCCGGATATATGGTACCACCGCCATACCTATTCCTGCCACAATAGTGTCAATGCTCATTGTCATGTTCCGGTTTGGAGAGTAAAGTAGCCGTTAAACTTGTGCATATGGCATTGCCATCCCGCCACACGGATAACAACATAATTAAACATAATTGGTGTCTGTAGGCGATGGTTTCTATTTCCATCAGGTGAGCCATCTTCTTGTTTGCTATCTAATGATTTAAAAAAATATACTAATATTTGACAGATGTGCTACTTCTACTTCAGCGTATCCAGTATCAGTCAAGTTACATTTTCATAAAAACTGGTTAACTCATTCAGAACCTCTAAAAACTTTTGCGACATTTTTGTCCTGTTTGACATTTTGTCCGACCTGGAGATCGAACACAGACTTTACGATCCCTTTCGTATCGGCTAACTCTACATCACGTGACAGTCGGGCTCAAAACCTTTGGTATTAGATCAATTAAATTAACTTTTACGAATCAATTGGAACAATTGCAATCAATCAATGTTGACAAATTGATTTTAATAATTTGTCCTATATTATTTATTGAATTGTTTCAAATAATCTGTTCATTGAAAGAGGAGACGCTATAATAATAGGTGCTAACTGAAGGCGGTTTAACATAAAGTCAATTTGAGCCGGTTTTAGCAGCGGTAATCTGGTTTACAGCGCCTAATACGACGGCATAATGGTGTTTTCGGTTCTAAGAAAGTATTAGGGCTCTATGAAGCAATATAAAGTAATTAGTGGAGCTTATTTTTTTTTTTTGCTGTAATAATCTGGGTTCAGTGACCCTATATTAACGTCAACGATTAAAATAACACGAAAAATAAACATTAATTCCTTAGCGGAGTATGTAGAGTTAGATTTTAATGGGTTTTCAATGATTTACTGATTTGTCAGTTGGTTGATATAAGACGTACTCTGCAGGCCTACTCTTGAAAACAATATAAATCTTAAACCAATATTGATAACAACAATAAGTTTCGAATATCGTCAAAAACGGTACTCTTGAAACCAATATTGCCCACATTGATACAGTATAGTAAGGACCTAATTATTGGAAATAGATGTCATCGTCATACGTCAAGCTAGTGTTATAAGTGGAAATTTTAAGCACCGTTTTAAACAAAATAATGAATAAAAGCAATAATGAGTAGTTCCAAAAAATAATAATCTAATCCAATAATTGAATATAGTTGTCCAGAGTACGAAATACTTCAAAATTCATTAAATATTCACTTAAAATTGAAATCGATTTTCAAGAGTAGCCCTACTGATGCGAGAGGACGCCGAATTTTACTGACTCAATCAGTCTTGCGATAATCGGAACCGAGATTCAAAAACATTACGTGTCATTCGAGGCTCGCGGTTTAACACGCCACTAAGCCATAAGACTAATCTCTGTTGAGATTTTAGTAGAGATTTAGTGGTAGACATGGTAGACAACCCCAACCTGGGGATTGAACCAAGGAACTCATGATCTAAGTCGAATGGTCTAACCACTTGATTGTGAGAAATTAATACGAGATATTTGGATATATTTTGTTTTCATATCATAAGATAGCAAACAAGCTGATGGATCTTCTGATGGAAATAGTCAACCATCGCCTATAGACACTAAAATGTTAATGGTGCGTTCCTATCTTATCGCGAGGTATAATGCCACATGCATAAGTTTACCGGCTACCTTATCCTCCAAACCGGAACACGACATAGATAACCACTGACGCTATTGCGGCAGGAATAGGTAAGGCGGTGGTACCAGACCCGGGCGAGACAATGCAGAACTCTACCACCTAGTAGTCACGATGATAATGACTTGCATAACCAATCGGTTGCCTTTTACGACCTGCCTGGCAGAACGGCAGTTGGTCTATTCTTCAAAGGAGCCCGAAACCGACACGGGGAAACTCATTAAGAAATAATCGCAAAACCTGAGATTACTGTACCGAAGTCCCCCTAGACCAGTAAGTCTTACTTAATTTTTTTTGCCAATCCCTTCAACGCCTAATTCGAATTCGCGTAGGGATAAGCCACGAACTACACTTATGCCAAAGGTTAATCTAGAAGCCCCTTTTAAAGAAAAGATCATCTGCTTTTCGGTAAGACAGTTTGTAAAAGGCAGTTTACAGCATTTTTAAAAGGGATTCTAAAAAAGTCCTATGGTTATGATTTTATCAATTGGGAAACATTGCTCTAGACCAAAAAGGCGATAATACAATGTTGTAATAATAGAGCATAGTATTTTGTCCCAGTGTGACATACAAATACCTATTTTCACATACAGAAATATAGTTCCGCAATGACCTGACTAGATTTGGTACCATCGCTTAATTTATTCGTGACCTGATAGCATCAGTGCTCGACGCTGTCGTGCTCCGGTTTTGAGGGTATCACAGCGGAAAAACTTGTATATGAAGCATTCCAATACCACTACACAAAATACACACAATACAAATTACACGGGTGGCAACGCACCATTAACATTTTTGATGTATAGACTACATTTATTCCTCTTCATCACGAGAACCATGTGCTTGTTTGCTATTCTATGAAATAAAAAAAAATACATGTAAACCTTATAATTACAACATTTACATTGGGGGTTAATAATTCTTGAAAAGTATTTGGTTTGATGTAAGTAGTTTCTCCATTTGTTCCGTATAAAAGGTACCAAAAATAATGCGATCCTTTTGTTGCGAAACTTTTGTTTTTACATATGGCTCTATTGTCGTTTGCGCAGTTCTGGCTGTTGATTGCACTAGACAATACAAGAACAGTTTATGTAAAGCTCGCGAAACGGGTCTGAAAGCTTTGTGTTTGTTAAAATACCGATCAGAAAAAAATGGCCTGCCATTTGATTAATTTTAACTCAACTACGCTACGAAAAGGATAGGTTATATTTTTAATCATGTGTACCATCAGCCTTACCATAATATCCGCAATAAATCCCTTTGTCGGTCCGGGCCCACTTTGAAGAATGGAATATGTGCCTTTCTGCTAGGCAATTTTTAAATGCAAATGATTGGTTATACGTGTAACAACCATCGTGATTTATGACTACTAGGTGCTTAAGTTCCGCAACGTCTCGCCCGGGAATATGGTAACACCGCCTTACCTATTCCTGCCGCAATATCGTCAACGCTTGTTATTCTCGTGTTCCGGTTTGGAGGGTAAGGTAGGTAGTAAAGCTTTGAACATGGCATTGACATCCAGCCACACGAATAGCAACGCACCATTAACATCTTTGGTGTCAAGGTGATAGTTTATCTTTCCATCAGGATAGCCATCTGCTTGTTTGCTTTCTAATGAAATATCATATTCATCAAACCTTCCAAAACCAAAACCATCAAAAAACCTTAAAGAGCGTAACGATGTCCGTATCACGAATATTTTACAAAACACTCTCTATTTTCAGCACTCTCCAGCATCGTACAACAGCTCTCGCTCAATGCAGGTGTTAAGTGTTTTGCATTTTAGGAGGGGGCTGTCACTCACCTCCGTACTGTGTTTACACCTCTTTTTACCAGTGTCAATACCATCGTATAACTAGGTGGTAAATTCTGCAACGTCGCGCCCGGGTTCAATACCACCGTCTTACCTACTCCTGCTGCAATAGCGTCAGTAAGTGTCACTGTCGAATTCCAGTTTGATAGCCGGTAAACGTATACATGTGTCATTCAAACGGATATGCACCACTAACATCTTTGGTGTCATTAGGCGAAGGTTGTGTTTTTCTATCAGGAGAACCATTTGCTTATTTTCTATCCTTAGACATAAAAGAAATCTCTGGGTGATACTAACGAACGACCAAACACAAAAGATTGTAGATTTCCATATGGGTTTCATCGGGATCATGACCACCGCTAAACACTATTTGAATTGATCCAACAGTACTTGTTCCACTTTCAATTTCACGTTTTCGATAATTTTGATGTTCTATTAGACATTACAGGCAAAAAATGTCGACAGAATTGAAGTGAATCTGGGAAGATTAAACGCTTGTCTTCTAGCCGAATATTGGTTTACAGAGGTTTCCAGTTTAAGATATCTAGGACTAGCGAGCTGGCTCTTTGCTAATGTAAAAATATATCCTGCGATGCCCCGTCTAACCAAACCGAGTTCTTTCGCCGTTCTTTCGCCGTACGAGGCCAAAAACTTTATGCACATTTCAAAACACGGGAGCGCTAACCTGCAACTACTAGATTAGACAATGGCTGGAGGTGACTCATAATCATAACTAAAGAAGCTGATCTTTAGACATACGAGTCAACACGACAAGTTTTAACAAAGCCTCGAAAAGCCTCGTCTTTTTTTACGCAAAAACATTGTCTAAAAATGAAG
This sequence comes from Apodemia mormo, assembly GCA_036924255.1. Classification (NCBI taxonomy): domain Eukaryota; kingdom Metazoa; phylum Arthropoda; class Insecta; order Lepidoptera; family Riodinidae; genus Apodemia; species Apodemia mormo. Next base: position 9,488,761 of record JAUPFN010000018.1, on the reverse strand, counting down.
CAAGCTCACTACTCGGAATAGATATTATGCATTTTTAGATACTAAAAATCAAAATCCATCTTAGATAATATCGGTTATGCCCAAAAACTTCAACACTTTTATATTTCCTCCGAAACATCCTTTGGCGGTCAGGTCTCATTTCTGAAATGCTATTAAAAGATTCCCATGGTATTGTGGATGTTCATAAGAAAGCTAAATGCTAAACCTCTCCCGAAATACATTTCACATGATTCTTAGGCATTGTGTTCCACATTAGGTAAAGGAATGCCACTTGTTTTCCAAGCTCTTCATCTTGCTTGATCACGTGCCGCTGCGTTTTGTTTTATTTATACACTATTGGCTTCGATCGAATCTAAATTTTCTACGTAGATCCACCATGAGCATTTTAAAAACGCTCTGTAAATCGAGTATGGCTGATTTCATACTAAAATAGTAAACCATAGTTACCGACATTAAATTAATGTAATTATAAAAAGGAAATAAACATATTTTAGGAGGAGTCATATTCCGAAATCGACCTCTGACTAGCAGTATATTATGTTGTGCTTGAGCCAGTGGTGATTGATACTATAATATACTATTTTTATAATATAAAAAATTACCAATAGACTTGAATGACTTATATATATATATATATATATATATATATATATATATATATATATATATATATATATATATAAATAGCCTGATTATATTTTATGCTCTTATATTTTATACTTAATTTTCCATAGTCTATTATATTGGTTAACCTCCAACCATTTATTTTGACGAATATGGAAATCTCTGAATTTTATGCCTATAAGAATTTTCTTCTTTGATTAATATTTTTTTATTGCTTATAAGTAAAATGGTACGTGCAGCCTAGTGTGTGCCTTGTATACGTAGGTCACACTATAAGTTTTGCGTAACTTAAAAAACCAACATGTTATTAACCAAAAATCAAAATTTTATGTTGATTGCTTTTTAAAATAATCTCCTTTACAATTTTAGAATACCACTTGGCATTAACATTCTTTTGATCTTTAAGTGGAATTGTACAGATGGGACCCGCAGCTGAGAAAAAAAAACGCGATCATTTCTTTACCAACGTTTCTCGCCTGTCTCACTTTTGTTGGCCTGTTCTCATTTTCAAACACCCATTCACAAGATTGCTGTTTTTTTTCGGGTTCAAAACAATAAATCCACGTTTTGTCTCCTGTGACAATGTTATAAACAGCATTAGAACGTCCGTGGTCGTACTTCAGTAGCATCTGTGAGCACCATTCCATGCGAGCCCGCTTCTGCTCCGCTGTCATTTCATAAAGGATCCAACGACAAGAAAGTTTCCGAACTTTCAATTCTTCGTGTAAAATTTTCTGAATTTGGCTCATACCAATCCCCAATAGTCCTCGAATTGTCTCATAGGTAATCCGGGACTTCAATTAACCGCTTAACATTAGCCACATTATTTTCGTTGACGGCTGTTGAAGGCCGCCCTTCACGTAATTCGTCATGTAAAGAAACTCGACCTCTCTCAAATTCAGCAAAACTTCGCGTGACGGTGCTCAAATAAGGTGCTTCTCTCCCAAAATTATTTTGAAGACGAGCGGCACAGTCTTGCGGAGAAAGAGAACTTTTAAAATCATAAAAAATCATCGCTCTAAAATCTTTTCGACTTAATTTTATTTTCGTTGCGTACGTAGAACTTTGATGTGTGATAAAAAAACAATTGACAAATCATTTCCCGCCAATTGTTTTTTTATTACTAAGAAGGTTGCAATGTTTTAAAAATATAACATTTGAAATACAAATAGTTCCGATTAGCTAGAAGTGCAAAACTTTTAGTGTGCCCCATGTATTTTAGACGCAACAATATACTTGTGTATTTTAATTTTATCAGTATCTATCTTGTTTTATCTGTTGATCGGCGACTTTTGGTTTATTTATGTACATGTCTTTATAACAGTTTAACAGCTGTATTATTCATTAGCTTCCCTTTGTCCTGGTTTACTCTTCATGCTCGGCGCAAGCATCACACTTATTGCTTTTGTTTTGAGTTGGTTTACTCGCGTTTATGCGATTGGAGAGGCCTGATAAGCTTTGTTGGCAGTCATTTCGAAACAGCGCAAATTATACAAAGACTTATAGTTTTTTTATATAAATAAATGGCTCCAATTTCGCTGCGCTTCGTTGAATTTATTTATAAGCATCGCTATCTTTCTCTCAACGAAATAAAAAATAGAAACGGCACAAGTTTAGTTCTGCCAAATAAGGATGTATGTTATGTTTTTATAAACGAGTAAAATAACTATAAGACCAGACGTAGTTGCAATTTAAGAAATAAAAAATATGGGCATGTGTTTGTTAATATTAAACGCACGTGATTTCGATTGCAGGATATAATGCATTCTATCGTCAAAGAAAGCATATAGGCGTGTAAAATATGTGCATTGTTCGTGATGTATCCTCAATGTGACATTTGCACAGGCAAAACAATTGAAAAGTTCTAACCATATTTCACAAGGATTGGCATTTCAATTGATTGAAAAACTCGCCGCGTCGCTGAAGCTTCTACGGTTGAAGGAATTGCTTGCTACAATAATTAATAAGTACTTTTTCGATATTTTAAACAGGATTTGTGTTTGTGGCAATTGATATTGTCTTAATTTTATTTATGTTATTTAAACACTTTATTGCACAAAATCAGTACAAAAAGCTTTAACTAAATGCTATTCAGCATTTTCTCACAGTTTACCTTGAATATGATGAGAGAAAAAACTTGGGTAGAGCATAAGAACATATTGCGAATTGAAGTATTAATTTTGTGATTGAAGTAATCGTGTATCGAAGAAAAAATATCGCTTGTGAAATAATGAAGCACATTGGTTTTTATTAGTGAAAGTATGAGTACAAAACACATTTGGGTTTATACGTACTATTTATACTAACCACGAGCAAAGCCATGCATCAAGTCTTTCTATAGTCATGTTTGGTAGGTACCGAAAATGACTATGTAAGTGCTTCTTCTCTATAGGTCACAATAACAGGAAATTTAACAGATAGTGAGTTATCAGCGTCGTGCGTAAAAATTTGCCTGCAGCCATAGACAAAAATTATTACGTACTATCACAGAATACCTAATAGTACTATTATAAAAGTCTCTGCAGATCATGAGAATTAGGTGCAGTCACCTACTTCTTTCTCTGCAGAAGACGACCGCATTAACAAACAGTTTAATTCTTTACATGTACTTAGACATAAAAAAAGTTCTACGGTTTTAACAATAATAAATAAAATAATCTAAAAAAAAGCCCGATGGTAAGGTGGTAGTTAAAAATTCAATCTCACGGTAATTAAGTCGATTACAAAACTAGTTTCCGTAGCTTTATATCGAGTTTCCTTATAAAGCCTAAAGCTGTCTTAGAGTAGGCCTCTAAGGAAACCTTTGGTATGAATTATAGTTCCTTATGTATTGCTATGTAAATTTCTCAAGATATTTCAAACATTTTTGAGTTTTGACGCTTCGATACACTCGGTGGTTATCGTGAGAACGTTGTTATTATCCATCTACCCTCTGATAAGTTCCTGTAATGGTTCATTGTTGCATACGCAGGGACCAGGAATTCTAATTGACATACAATTTTATACCTTATACTCTTTGGTGTCGTTTCATTTTTGATTCTTTTTTAATAATGTAAACAAGATTGCGTATCGGAAATGTTTTATTACACATTGTATAAAAGTTATACGTTTATTAACAACTTCTTGAATATTATTTTACTTTATAATGTCATCTTTTGACAACAATATTTTAATTAAAAACGTGTCATAAATAACTATTGCTGGATGAATTATATTGATCAAACCCTGATATGCGGAAATTTTATGTTTGGGATATGGTTGATAATTAATGATATACATACATATACATAAATATTGAAATATCCATACTATTATAAATGCGAAAGGAACTCTGCCTGTAGTCTGTATCTTCTTCACGCCTAAACGCTTGAACCGATTTGGTAGAAGTTTGGTACAAAGATAGTTTGAGACCCGAGAAATGACATAGGGTAGTTTTTATACCAGAAATCTAAAGGGAACGGAAACTATGCGGGTAAAACCACGAGACTGTCTATATTTTAAACCACGGTAATGAGTAATTTAGGCTGACTACTTTTATTTTAGAATTTTTTCCACGCGGACTACCCCTCTCATTACCCCTACGCTTCTCCATGACGGAAATCGAACCCGAGTCTCATTGCGTAGAAAGAATCACTTACTAACGATTAACAGAGCGGCAATAAGATGATATCGTTCAGTTACATTAGTTTATACAGCTATAGGCTACATTTTTATTCCAATTCAAATATTCCAAATCAGGGCTCACACGGAATACACCGCGGGAAATGGTTAGTAAAACCTAAACCCCCATTCTCTACTCGCAAAGTGCTGTTTAACAATAATGACCTTAATATAGATGCAACAGGTCGAATGATGAGTTGGATGATTCATAAAGAATAAGTAAACGTGACTTGACATCAGATCCCTTGCTAATCCGAGCGTCCTTTGAAGTATAGACCATTTTCTATTAAAAATTCTGCTCGGCAATATTTAAAAGTCAAACCTGTTAACTACCATTGTGATTATAATATGTACCACCGCTTTACATATGCCTGCCGCAATATATTCAGCTCTCACTGCTGTCGAGTTTTGGTTTGCAGGGATGATAGCGGGTAAAACACACAATACATCTCCGACAATTACCGTTATTATTGCATGATTTAAATACATTTGTGTCTATATCCGATTATATCTTTCAGTCAGGAGCACCATCTGATTGTTTGCTATCTAATAGTGAAAATAATAGTAATTTGGAAAATTAAACCGACTTAAATATCAATTATAGCAATTGTAAATAATAGTACCTAATGTAGAAAATTATACCGCCTTTAAATATCAACTTTACTCATATCTCAAAAACTACTGAACCGAAAAACTGAACAGAAAAAAGGTGACCAAAAACGATACATCATGACATAAATCTATTAAGACTGTGTTTCCGTGATGCTTAACAAGATTAGTGGTGTTATCTCAACCGTACGCGTTAGCATTTATCTCAAGAACGCATTAAAAAGTTATTTAGTTTAATAATCCCGTGAGTCAGAGAATTACCCTTGAATTCTTATCATGATTTAGCTTCACCTCGCAGACTGCTGAGTGATGAATTTGTAAATCTCACGGGATTAATGGTTTTCCAAGACTATAAGTATCTTTTGAATGTAATTGTTATACACTTTTCCCCGTATTGGTCTGGGCCTTCTTTGAAGAAAAGACCATCTGCCATTCTGTATTGTCTATACGAGTCACTTCCATCGTGGCTACTAGGTGGTAGAGTTCTGCATTGTTTTTCCCGATTCTGGTACCACCGCCTTACCTATTCTTGCTGCAATAGCGTCAATGCTTATAACTGTCGTGTTCCGGTTTGGAGGGTAAGGTAGCAGGCAAACTTATGATTGTGGCATTAAGACCGCGTTATACGGATAACAACACAACATCTCTGGTATCCATAGGCGTGGTAAACCTTTCCACCTGTAGATCCATCTGCTTGTTTCCTATCTTATGATGTAAAAAAAATTCAAACAAAAAGTTGGTACCCGCAACTACGTTCGCGTGATCAAATAACAGTACTTCCTTTTACACTGTAACATACAACCGAAACCCAGAAATAGAATCATCTATGTTCATCACACAAATGTTTGTCCCTGTCGAGAATTGAACCCGACCCCATTGATTCGTAGTGTAAAAAACTCTCTTCCTCAGTCCTATTTATCACCTCCGTTTTCTCTCCTTTCCTTTTTTTCAATTTTTAAATATCTTTCCTAATATTTTTCAAATCCTGTCATTATATTTTTTCTTCGCGAATTTTTTTTCTTCTCATATTCGTTCCCTTTTTTAAGGTTTTATATGTTAGGTTTTATATATTATTGAGAATTAGTTTTTTATTTATTTTCATCTTTAATTCCATTTATATTATTTACTAGCTGTTGCCCACGACCTAGTCCGCGCGAGCTTCGTTTACTCTGCATAGCTCCTCCCCCTTGGGCGATAGCGTGATAAAATGTAGCCTAGTTGTTGACCCGATCTGTTAGTAATATTCATGCAAAATTTGAAGTAAATCCATACAGTACTTTTTGAGTTTACCCCGGACATATATACAGACAAACAGACAAATAGACAAAAAATTCTAAAGACTATATTTTTGGCTTCTATATCGATTGTAGATCACGCCCCAAGTATTCTTTTAAAAAAATATCCAATGTACAGTTTTGACTTTCCTACGATTTTATTATATGTATAGATTAAACCTAACAATGACATATTTTTAACTAAAAAAAATATAGTATAGGTTCTTATTATTTTATTACACTCTTAAGGGATTGATGAAGTCTGTTACAGTTGTTAGGTTTGATAACCACTTGACTGACGGGGCGGTCAATGAATTCATTGACTGCCCCGTCAGTCGTATCGTCGAATCGTAGTGTTTATAATATTCTCTTCGGCCGTAGTGGGTCGACAGAACGTTCGTGTTTACTAGTGCTGGCAAGCCATCTCGGAATTTGCTAAAATACGGGAGTTTTTTTTACCCCATATTCAATGTTGATAACAAAGGTTTCCTAAATTTTGGAAGCGCGAAAAACGGGGCAGCCCGCCAAATATGAGGCTTTTGCCACCCTAGACACAACACTTAGGCCGATTATAAATGCGTGTTTAGTTGCATTCTGCCACCCAGTAGTCACGATGCTACTAGGTGGTAGAGTTCTATAACGTCTCGACGGGTACATATACCACCGTTCGGTTTGCCTATACCTTCTGCAATAGCGTCAGTGCTTGTCATTGTCGTGTTCCGGTCTGGAGAGTAAAGTAGTGTGTATATATATATATATATATATATATATATATATATATATATATATATATATATATATATATATATATATATATATATATATATATATATAATAAATAACTATAGTGTAAAATTGTGTATATTAAAGTATCTCGCTCAGTAAAAAATAAATTCGAAATATCCCAAAAAGAAGAGTACCTTCACAGTAGATGAAGCCCGCGAATAAGCGCCAAGTATTAAGGAACACCTCTGTTCTGCATGTTCATTGTTCATCTAACGAAAAACCTCTTTTTCACGTGCTTATATCTAATATGAAGTAAACTTTTTGGAGAGATGAAAACTACATATGAAATTAAAAACCTTCAGTACTCTCCTACAAGTAGTCAACATATAATAGTGTCTAAGTGCCCGCGTTGATAAATAGGTAGATAGATAGCACCTCTCGAAATGTCGAAGACAGACAGGGTGAACAATCTTATTTACGATAAATAGTTTACAGTCTAGACTTGGCTTCTTTATTACTACGCTGACACTAGACGACAATTATTCGTAATTTAATAAATTTTCTTATCAATGCAGTTTAGGTTGAATCATATCTACTTAAAATATGTGACCATAACACAGCGAATATTCTACTACAAACTATACGACATTGTGTTCAGAGAGCTAGTGTTTTCATTGGCACTCAGAGTTTTAGACAATTTCAGACTGATACTCGTACACTGTGTATTATGTGTGTATACTACCTAGTAGTCTTACTATGCATAAATTTCTAACACATACATAGCGGTTCTAAGAATGACAGATAACTGGCGTTTATAGATATTTAACGGATAGTGATGCATAGCATAATATTCGTCTAGCAGTGATATCAATTCAAATGCGCGATGTTTACTTGCTAGTCGCTACTTTATTTTCAGCGCCGGATTATGACAGTGTCAAGCACTGACCTTAAAGAAGCAAGAATATGTAACGTAGTGGTAGTGAGTTCTCGCAGAATAATTACTTATCAGGACACTAAAGACACGGTAATGTTATAGATAACATTAGCGTGCTAAAGATGTTAATTGATACGTTGCTAACATAGTTGTCAAAGTTGGCAACGTAGTATAGTGACGTGAGTGAGTGTAATACCTGATTCATAAATTAATGGTCGCCAACCTTTTCCTCCCAATCGGAACGCAACAGCAATAAGGACCTATACTTTTGTGGCTTGTATTTTATAAAACGTAACAAATATTTTCTCCTAAACGCATCTCGCACCAACAATGGTTAGTAGATATTTTGTACATTCAAGCCCGTTACTTCGTTAAGCCCCATTTTCACTTTAATTAGTGAGAGTACGAGTATTTAATGCAGGTGCTTAGTATTAAGCAAAAAAAATATAAAAAATAGGACCAACGACTTAATGTGGTTTCCGAAGCACAGATTGTAGTCGGTGACTAGTTACATTAATCAACACATGAAAAACTACCAATTCCAATCTGAGACGCTTTTACCGTCACTTCCTCAACGCGTCTTACTACTGACTGGTTTATGTGCAGGAGTGACACCATAATGACCGCACCGGGTGACACCCATGCTAACTACGCCACTGGTTTAATGAACTCCCAAATCCAGAAATACAAACATTTGTACTTGTCGCAGAAAAAAAATTACCTTTCGAGAATCGAACCTGAGCCCCATCGATTGCTTTGTCAGGGCAGCTAACCACACAGAAAATCAAAATAATAACTATATTTTATTCACTAACATCTACTTTGCCTGATTTATAAGTATCTTTTAGGGTCCTGGGAGGATAAGATTAAGGAATAATAAGGGATATTTAAACTAAAGAACAAGTTGTTTTCGAACAAGTTTTCGCCGTGTTGGTCCCGGCCTCCTTTGCAGAATAGGCCAACTGCCGTTCAGCCAGGCAGGTCGTAAAAGGCGACCGATTGGCTATGCGAGTCACTACCCTCGTGGCTACTAAGTGGTAGAGTTCTGCATTGTCTCGCCCGGGTCTGGTACCACCGCCTTACCTATTCCTGCCGCAATAGCGTCAGTGCTTGTCGCTGTCGTGTTCCGGTTTGGAGGGTAAGGTAGACGGTAAACTTATGCATGAGGCATTAGACCTCGCCACAAGATAGCAACGCACCATTAACACCTTTGGTGTCTATAGGCGATGGTTGACTCTTTCCATCAGGAGACCCATCTGCTTGTTTGCTATCTTATAACATAAAAAAAAATCAAAGTGAAAACGGGGCTTTATTTTCTATATTCCTGTTAGTAGATATTTGTACATTCAAGCGTTATTTTCTAATTTATATAACTTTAATACCTTTTTTACTATTCCGACTTTTATTAAGTGAATTGCTTTTCATATCTTCTAAGGATGCTTGTGTCACGAAGTGTAAAGTGTTACGTGCGTTAAGTACGTAAACTGTAAGTATTTCTTTGTGCCGCTGGTTTGGTAGTGTAGTGGAAGTGGGAAAATAATTTTGCTGGGACTTTTTTGGTTTTCAAAGCTTCCGTGAGTATAAGTTCACGTCACGTTTCCTTTTTCATTACATTACAGATATTATACACAAAAGTCTGCAGAAGCTTTCGGATTAGATTACCAAAGAGTGTATTTTCATATTATAAGATAGTCACCAAGCAGATGGCTTTCGTAATGAAATCAACTCGTAGTTACGATGATAAGCATGTGCCTGGTCGTTTGCACTTTACGAACTATCTGACAGAATGGCAGAGGGTTTATTATTTATAGGAGGCCTATTCCAACAGTTTATTTATTAAAAAAGTTTACATTAATATTCTTTGCAAGGTAATTGAAGGTACCACAAAATTAAAATAGTGATGAAATAACCTTGTCATTGGGCTTATTGGCAACTAATAAATTAAGGCGATTACAGCTGCGAACGACCTTGAGTTTCTAACAGGAGTAGCGCAAATATTATTACGCGCTGTGGCATGCTCCAAAGTCAAAGATTATTTACAGTGGATGCAGATACCTACGTTTTAACATTTTTGTTCAGAATGAACATTTATCATCGTGAATCGACTGAATGTTTTCAAACTTAAAACCAATAACCAGTAATCGCTCATTTATCGATTACATATACATTCATTTTAGAAAAACGATATCTAAAGAAAAAATATACCGAAAATCGACAAAAAATTATATAACAATTTACACAATAATAACAGTTACTTATCCTATTACTTTGAAAGTGTTGTAATATACAATACATCCCGTGTAGCACTTTATTTTAATATCAACAATTAATATTTAACAAAACCTTTCAAAATTTGATTTTGTAAAATGTAATCTCTTGAATAATATTTTAAAACTTTAACTAGCTTCTTAGTTTTTGTTTCTAAATCTCGTAAGACAAAAGTAGAAATATAATTTAATTTAATGTTTATAGAAGAAAGTACTAAATAAGTTGGTTTATTTAGACCATTTGTATTTATAATATATTTAATTTATTTATTTTTAGTTGCGAAATCCTTACTACCTTCAAATAGTACCAGTTTTTATTTATTTTTTTCTTTAGAGTTTTGCTTTTTATTCGCTTGCTCGAATTATCTTCGTTGTTTATATGTTTTATTTTTTTACATTTATACAAAATATTGACAAAATACTTATCTATCTATAGCTAATAAAACATTCAAGCGAAACGTAGGTAAGTACATGAATAGTCTCAAAATATTATTCAGCGTCTACTCACAAACAAAACTATTTATAAAGTACTAGCTTTCAGCCCCTTTAATACCCTCTTTTACCTCTTTAAGAGATAAAACTCACAGCATCCTTACATGCACGTTTATTTAATTGAATTAAAGAACATGACTAATAAATTTGAAGAGATTTTGATCAAACATATTTTATTTTTTCCACAAACTTTACCACTTTTTTCATCCTTTGAAGAGTTGATATTTGAAAACCTTAAACTCGTATTCATTTAATTGTATTAAAAAACATAAATACTAAGTTTTAAATAATTTCTACAATATTCTACAATAAGCAATCTATTTTTTATACAAACATCAATGCTTTTTTTATCCTTTAAGGAATGAAATTTAAAAAATCCCCAGATATATGATTCTCAAATTGTGTTGAAGAACATAAGTGCCGAATTTCGAGTTATTTTGACCATTAACGTTTAATTTTTCATATAAATTGTAACACACACTTTTACTCCTTTAATGGATGAAACTTCGAACATTACATGCATGTTTCTTCAATTTCGATTGAAGAGCTTAAGTACTAAAAAAATTCGAAAATTCGTACTTCTTAATTGTATTAAAAATCATAAATAATAATAATAATAATAAAAAAAAATATTTTCTCTTCACAAAAGAAAACTTAAGACCTAGTCACACAAACATACAGATATTATTTTAGTGAGAGACTGGTGCCTAACTTAAGTACAATGTACCTGAATTATAGGTCACCAGGCCCGCCCTAACGAAAATCGGTACATATAATATATGATCATTCACAGGTCTATTCCTATCATTAACTACAAAAAAATATATATAAAATTGATAAGATATACAACTAAAAATATGCAAAATTATGAAAATCGGTACATTTAATATATGAACATTCACAAGTCTATACGTATCCTTAACTACAAAAATAATAATATAAAATAGAAAAATTGGTGCTATAGACAACATGTGCAAGAATATACAAATTGTGTTAAATACTAAATTAAAATCATTTAGATTTTATAGTAATGCAATAAATAAACAATTCAGTTTTGATACAAACTTTAAAGCCTCTTTTTACCTCTCTATGGGCTAGAATTCAAAAAAATATTAAATTTGTATTTAATTTTTTTTCAGTTAAAGGATAATTTAATTACGGCATATCATTCATTACCACTCAAAAATGACAGAGTTTCATACAAACTTTCACCCCCTATTTCACCATCTTAGGGGATGAATTTAAAAAAACCCTTTCTTATTCCTTGTCTATATCATAAGAACAACATCTGTAAAAAAACAGCCTTCTCGGTCCAAGCTCATTATCTACTATAAAAAAACATCCAAGCGTAAACGAAATGTTCAATTTCCAAACGGCACAACCTTACTATTGTGCCAAACGTTCTATCTGTACTATTACTCTTTGACTCGAATATGGAGAGCGGAGCACGCTAACATGCGACACAGCCTCCCCGTATGAACGCTACCGGGAGACTGACTTTCGACGCGAGCGCTGTCCGCGAATTTAATAATAAGGTTTTTATTGATTTAATAGCACACTATAATGATTTTGTAAAATTTTGAACTTAAATTTTATAAAGCAATAAATTGTCTGTAATAAAAAGAAAAAATCATCAAAATCGTTACAGTAGTTTGGAAGTTATAAGCAAATTTTTGCGTAAAAATAAGAAAGATATTCGATTTTTTTCCGTCAAAAATAAGAATAAAATTTGAAAAAACGAACTTAAAATTTAAACTTAATTATATTATACGTATAATGCATATTTTTTTTTAATTATTGGACCAACTGGTTAGCAGTAGTAGGCTTTCAAAGAGGTGTCTATTTCGTAGTTTGGCATTACCTATCGCCTTAAATACTTGTTATTTGCCAATAAGCCAAATGACAACAGTCAAGTCTGTTCAAACAATTAATGAAAGTAACAAGAAGGCTGGATTTATTTCGCAGGACCTACGATCACCGACGTTTATTTTCTTTATTAATGTGTTCACTACACGGGTTTCACACGTCTCGAGACATTTTAATTACGTTTTGACTTAATTGCTTAGTCAATCAATCTAAAATGCTTATTAATTTATGTTATTTACTCGACTACGGGGGTAGTTTTTCAGGTGCTTATACTTTCGCCTGTTCGACAAAAATCACAATTTTATTTAGATTTTCGAATTTAAACCTATGTAATAGATTCTAAATAAAAAGAAATAGTTGATAATCAAAGTACTGGACTTTGCGTCTGTCGCATATATAGACGTTATTGTTATTGATGTTTGGTATTAGTTGGTAGCCATCATTTTTGTTGTACTACTTTGTTGGCGTGGTTAAGGCGAGGTATTTCGACGCGCATCAATTCTATAGAAAATGGGTGGTGTGGTATATTCTGACACCGCTGGGAAACGTGTTAATTTTCGGATAAATAAATATAGGACATCAGCTGAAAACTAAAATTTAGCACATTTTTTTTTTGTATTTACAACTAAGTATCACCATATAAAAATCATGCGGAAGATTAGGAATATTATTAACAAATTATTTGTTTTAGAGATTTTTTTAGCCTGTTTTCGGAATTTTATATGATCGAGTAAAGTAAATTCATGTAATGAGTTAGCACATTCTTTAGATGATATCTTCAGGTATTTCGTGTAATTTTTGTAAAATTGTTATTTAACAATCAATACAAAAAAACGTGATTTGACAAACCAGTTTTTCCCGTTTGTCACGATGCCTCGCCTTAATATTTATACCCATGACAAATTGTAGATACTCTCATACTAATAATCTCTGAACTACGCCGCGGACGGAGAAACTGAGGGACAGACAAAATTTGCAATAGCTACTTGTTCTTTAGTTTAAATGTCCCTTATTATTCCTTAATCTTATCCTCCCAGGACCCTAAAAGATACTTATAAATCAGGCAAAGTAGATGTTAGTGAATAAAATATAGTTATTATTTTGATTTTCTCTGTGGTTAGCTGCCCTGAAAAAGCAATCGATGGGGCTCAGGTTCGATTCTCGAAAGGTACATTTTTTTCTGCGACAAGTACAAATGTTTGTATTTCTGGATTTGGGAGTTCATTAAACCAGTGGCGTAGTTAGCATGGGTGTCACCCGGTGCGGTCATTATGGTGTCACTCCTGCACATAAACCAGTCAGTAGTAAGACGCGTTGAGGAAGTGACGGTAAAAGCGTCTCAAATTGGAATTGGTAGTTTTTCATGTGTTGATTAATGTAACTAGTCATCGACTACAATCTGTGCTTCGGAAACCACATTAAGTCGTTGGTCCTAGGTACTTTCTTTTTGTTTTTCGTTTTCATAAAAAGATTTTTAAGTTATATTTTTTAAGTTCACCCTTAAACGGATGACACCCGAGGCGGGCCATCCACCTCTAGCTACGCCACCGCATTAAATATACTTCAATTTTCAGTATTTAATAGCATGTGAGCATGAATATTTCGTGTTATTAGTCCAGCGATATTTACTATTGTTATTTATTATTTATTCTACAAATTAATTCGTCGCCTTATTGGTCTAGTCATTTGGTGTCGGTGTTGACCACATGAGGTCCCGGGTTCGATTCCCGAGTCGGGCAAATCAAACATGTTTTTTTTTTTAGTTTCCGATCACAACATTGCCCGGGATTGGATAAGTGCCCGGTGGGCGATAGGCTTGTCACCTATCACATTGTGGGACTAAGTATCGTCGGATAATCGTGGGTGCTCTGATACCTCTGCCTACCTGTTCGGGGATAGGGGCGTGGAGATACAAAATAAACTTCCATATTTTAATACATTAAACATTTACCAATTGAAAATTCGAAAAAGCAACTATTTTTACGTCAACGCTACGCATTCAGAAATAAAGCGGATCAAGTAAAATAACAAATTGCTCCGGTCCCAGCGAAAATTATTTAAAACCCACGCACTATGGTTTTGAGACAGGTTCCAGAAAATTCCATTTGTACCTAGAGAACGTACCATGGGCCCGTCCGCCCACTAACTGCCGCATTTAAATATTTTTTTCTTATTACACCAAGACTTACATAAAAGGAAAAAAGAGAAAGGAATTTTGAAAGATACCTAGCCATCTACCACAACTATCACCTACGAAGGTGGTGGGAAGGTGATAGCAACGCACCATGACATCTTTGTTGTCTATAGGCGATGGATGGTATTCTCTATCCATCAGGAGAGCCATCTCGTTTGTTAAGATAAAATTGAAAAAAACAAATTTCAAAATACTATTTTGTAACCATGTAAGTTGGATCTAAGAAAGTGTAGCTACTATTAAATTAATTGGCTCTAGACTCCTGAGGATGAATTCAAGATGGTAGCAAACTTGTTACGAGCATTCCACTTCATGTATGAAGAGATCAGTCGTGCCCCAATCGGGACCGCTTGTAATAATTGAGCATCTTCAATATCAGATGTTATATATTCATCATACAGAAATTATACCATCCCTGATATTCATTTACATAAACTCCTTCAAAGTTGAAAGTACTCAATAAAACTTCTTATGAGTAACCTTGTGAAGTGGAGTTGCTTAGAGGTTTATTGTTTTTGTACTATTTTAATAATAGTGTTTATCACACAGTTTTTAAAAAATAATCGGCGAAGTGCGAGTCGGACTCGCGTACGAAGGGTTCCGTACCATCATCTAATAAAAAAACTGCAAAAAATTACGTTTGTTGTATGGGGTGTTGTGTATGTTATATTGTACCCTTAATATTTTCATTTTTTTGTTTTTAGTATTTTTTGTTATAGCGACAACGGAAATACATAAATAAATATTCGCGGGACTAATTACACTTACTGATCTAACCCCAAAGTAAGCAAATTATTTGCTTGTGTTATGGGTGTTAGTCAACGATACTAATACATAGAAATACATATATAATAAATACTAGAATATATTTAATAAACACCCAAACCCGGAAACACAAACATATATGCTCATCACATAAATGATTGTCCCCGTCGGGGATCGAACCCGAGCCCCGTCGATAGCGTAGTCAGGATAAATTATGAAAATTTCAAATTTCTAGCTATCACGGTTTATGAGATGCAGCCTGGTGTCAGATACATAGACGGACAGATAGACAGCGAAGGCTTAGAAATAGGGTTCCGCTTTTACCTTTTACTTTTTAGGTATGTAACCCTAACAACTGACGCGATAGAGGCACATAGGTAGATCAATAACATTATCAAAAACTGTAATGAAATTATAATATTTTTTAACGCAGTAAAACTGCAGCAACCGACTTCCCATTTCTTATATCTCCGGAACCATGCATCAGATCTTCGCCAAATTAAAATGGGACCACATATATAACCTTGAAAATCGGTTCATAAATGACAGACTTCTGAGGTAACAAACATAAAAACTTATAGCTAAATTGATAAATAACCTCCTTCTTTTGAAAAGTCGGTAGAAAATAAAAATATTTGGTATTTTTAAAGTCTTGTATTTAAAGTTGCCCTCAATGAGCAAATTATTTTAAACTAATATAAAACGCTTTGTGACGTCACATTACATACACATAGATTTAAAATCTATAATGCAAAATGTATATGTAAACCAAAAACTTAACACCCGGTTTCGCAGTAACGGTCGTTTGGACCAACTGCTTTGCTGCAATAAAAAACTGTTTGCTATCTTATGATATACAAATACTCTCTTTAAAAAGTTAAAAAGCAGTCTTTAATTCCTACGGATTGAAATATGAATCCAGACAAAGCCGCGGGCAACTGCTATTCTCTTGAATTTAGGAGAACCATTTGTTTGTTCGTTATGGTATACAAAACATAAACCCATGTGTCCGTGACAAATATATGAAAAACTAGCTTTTGCCCGCAACTTCGTCTGCGCGGACTTCGTTTACTCCGCACAGCATCTCCCCCGTAGGTGATAGCGTGATAATATGTAGTCTATATGTTGACCCGACCTGTTAGTAGTATTCATGCGAAGTAAATCCATGCAGTACTTTTTGAGTTTACCCCGGACATACATACAGACAAACAGACAAAAATTCTAAAAACTACATCGGCTTCGATATCGATTGTAGATCACGCCCCAAGTATTCTTTTAAAAAAATATTCAATGTACAGTTACAGTACAGTACAGTACAGTACAATGTACAGTAATTTCCTACGATTTTATTATATGTATAGATTTTTTTGGTTACTTTTCTTGCATCATAGATAAAGACAGAAATCTCTATGATATCGAATAAAATCTTCAAACTTCAAACTTCTTAAGTTACAAGTCCCACTTCTGATAAAATGCTATGCGTCAAAGATTAAAAAACAAATCTGTTTCTAAGCATACCAAACAAAAGCTTCTAACACCACTTCTAAACTACATATATTGCGTTAAACACATTTAATATAATTACTTGACGTATGTAATAAAAATAACATGAAAATATATCCGATATACCGAACAAAAGCTTCAAACCCAAAGCCATAAATAACTTGCGTCGAGTACCATTCTCACTTAACTAAATTGTTTGCGTCAACGATTAAAAAACAGACGTCTACATCCTAGCAGACGAAACTAAAGCTTTTCAGCCAACAAAAAAAATGGAGATATCAATTTGACATATATTATGTACATAATATTGTTGGAATTGGTTTAGATAATATTTTAGTATGATGATCTTTATAGGTGTCCAAGTATGTGTGCTAAATTTTATAAGTGTATGTATGTGTGTATATTTGTATGTTTTCCCGACAGGGGCAGGCATTTATGTGATGAGCATAGATGTTTGTATTTCTGGGTTTAGGTGTTTATTAAATATATTAGAAAGATAACTCGACGCCAATTTTCTTAAAATGCTATGGAGGGACTGTCTTCGTTTTAAAAAAACCACTATCAAAAATTATATTCCTGCTCTGTAGTGCACTAAATCAAGACTTAATCTTGCAAAAACTGTAATATCCTTCGAATAATCTGCAAACATTATTACGATATTGCTCTGGAAAAAACTCGAAAACATGAAGTTTGCGTTGCAAATCGAATACGCGCTCTTAAGTTCTTTAAGCATTTCTTTTAAACTACGCCAGTCGTTTTTGAACTTTTGGTTTTACCAGCACACTTCGTTTTATCAAAGTTTCACGGCACACCAGTAAAAATGTAACCAAGTAACCGCGACAGCTCACATTTTTTTACTCAGTGTCTTACAATGCGCGGCCCGCGCCGTAAGAAACAAAAAATTGAAACACTACCTTACTTTCCGTGTTTTTAACGCGTTGTCAAGGGTTAAAAACACAGAAATCCATATCCGCATATTCAATCAACACGAATAGAATGATATGATATGAGAAAAACAATAAAACTGCAAATCATTCAATTGAATCTGATTGTAATTCATCATGTCGTGCGAACTTCCGAAGAAAGCGTTCTGCTACTTGCCATTGTATGTTGAACTATTATGAAATTGGGATTTCCTTAGAAAGGTTTTTTAATTCATATGACAGCAAACAAAGAGATAATTTTCCTGATGAAAAGAGATTACCATTACCTATATGTATACACCAAAGATGTTAATGGTGCGTGGTTGTAATGTCACATGCATAAGTTTACCGGCTGCTGTACTCTCTAAGCCCTAGCACGACAGCTACAAGCTACGATGTTATTTCGACAGGGATAGGTAAAGAGAAAGTACTAAATCCGTTCGAGACGTTGCAAAGCTCTACCAAAATTAATTATGATGGTTTTTAGTCTCAAGTTACTTCCGGGGTAAAAGATTGGAAACGTACTTAATTATTTTTATACCTATACTAATTGTGATGAAAATGCATCCAACCGTGTGTAAAAATAAAAATATCTGAATTTTGGTATTTAATATTTTATAAAATTAAGTACCATTTAATATTAAACTGTCACCGCATTTCCCAACTTTACTTCTATAGCTTGTTACTAGTGATAATCGGTGCCGATTGCTTCACGTGCCCTGACACGGAGTGAGTTGATTCACCTCAAATGTTATAAACTGATTGCTACTGAGATTTGTTTCTAAAAAAAACTATTAAATATATAATACATGACTTCATTATTAACATTCAAACCTGTTTACCAGCAGCGCCGGCTCTGGGTTAGAGCGAGAAGGGCGATCACTCTAGGCGCCAAGTGAAAAGAGGCTCTAAATTTTCCCTGGTGGTCCGGGCCTCTTTGAAGAAAAGACTATCTGCCGTTCTGCCAGGCATTTCGTAAGAAGCGATTGATTGGCTATGCGAGTCATCAACATCGTGGCTACTAGGTGGTAGAGTTCTGCATTGTCTCGCCAAAGTCTGGTACCACCGCTTTGACTATTCCTGCCGCAGTAGCGTTGATGCTTGTCACTGTCGTGTTTGAAGGTCCCGATAAACTTATACATAAAAAATGGGTTCTTAAATTTGGGGCTAAATATCCAACAAAAATGTTTATGTACAGAAACCTTCGGCGGTGACCATATTTTTAAATATTACTACTTCGTTGAAATTGCACTTAAGCAATATTCTCTTTTTATATTTCTATTGATTACATATTTAAGAACAGTAACTATTGTATCCTTCAATGTGGATTTTACTGGTCAACCTGTATGTATAGTAGTGTATATAGCAGTAATAAACTCATTTATAATATAATTTTTAATTTTCTTATGACCTTTTGAGAGTTAGTCTGTTGCAAACAATCAACTATTCTTTAAATATTCTTTTGATACATTCTCTCAAACTGTAAGAAAGATTTAAAAAAAAAATCAATCTATAGAAAGCTACATTATCAGTTCAGGCTATATTTGGTTTAACAACTTCCCTTTCCTATCCATTTCAGGCAAACAAAACCGCGGACATCACCCAATAGTAATAATTTTATTCATAACCTGTTACTATATATGTAAACATTCGATGTAGACAAACTTCCTTTTATTTATAGTTATTATAAAATATAAAAATAAACGTAGCGTCGCGTCGTCGTGATAGCAATTAATCCCACTTCCTGTAAATATAATAGCTACAGAAGTCGTAAATTGTATTAAAAGGTAAGGAAATATTTAGAAAAATATAAAAACGGAATAAAATCACAAATAAATTATACACACTGAGAACAAAAATTCGTATGACTTTTACAGCGATGTAAAACGGAATTGCTTTTTTATGCGCTGACATCTTTACTATGCTTCTGGTATTTTACGGTAGACGCTGCATATTATTTCTTTACGGGCGATGTTTCAAGATAACCTACTAGGCATATTGTAACACTACAAATCTATATCTTAATATATATAAATTACGTGTCACGTTGTTTGTCCATGATGGACTCCGAAAGGACTGAACCGATTTCAATGAAATTTTGTAGATATCTTCTGTATGGTCAAACTTAAAAAATAGTCGAAAATTACAATACGCAGAGCTGTATAAACTTGATATTTCACCTGACATCTATTTAATCTATAAGTGACATTAAATATTTTGATTTGTTTATAATTTTTATCTATGAACGATAATGAGAAATACATAAACGTTGTTAAATTCTATGTTGCTGCTATATTACAACGTGAATGTTTAAAAACGGCATATTATAAATCCATACTTCCATACTAATATTATAAATGCGAAAGTCTATCTGTCTGTTACGCTTTCACGGCTAAACCGCTTGACCGATTTTCATGCAATTTGGCATGGAAATAGTTGAAGATCCGGCGTCAAACATAGGGTAATTTTTTTTTCAAAAATCAACCCCCTGAGGGCTGAAATATATCCCATATTTCAGCCCTTCATTTGTATTAAAAGCTATTTCGACGGGCGAAGCTGTGCGGGTCAGCTAGTTATCAATATAAATATTTGTTAACATTTATAATTTACAAAATTTCTTCTTGGTTTTTCGTGAATAATAGCATCTAAGAGTGTCCATGATACAATTTACATTTGAGAAGAAATTACCATTTCATCGTTAAATGATAACCATCTATCAACAAGCGTTGGATTCTAGGCGAACTTTGTATGGACACTTATCATTCTCTTTTATGCTCAGCAAAGCGGGCAGATGTAAGCTAGTCTCCATACATATATAAAAAGAAAAGTCCTGGCTCACAGACTTGACACATTAATGCCCAGTCTAAACTCTTGGACAAAAACGCTAAAAATTTTCACAGGAGATGTAGTAACGATGTAGACGAAAAATATAAAAGGATTTTTCGAAATTCATCCCCTAAGATGGTAAAATAGGAGGTTGAATATTGTATTTTTCTCACATTGACGACGAAACTGCGCGGGTTAGCCAGCTTCATAGAAAGTCATTTTAAAAACACTTCACGTTGTTGAGATGCGTATTAATATAAAAAACAACGCAAATGTAGTCGCGGGTGTCGGTTAGTTTATTTATAACTTTAATTAAGCTTTCTTGCGTCGTGAAGTTTAACCAACTTAATCTGATTTTATGTAGCCATTTTTTTATTAAACTTATAAGGTAATATACCGGGTTCTGAGGTCCTTGTCCGGCTCGACAATGTTATCTCCTTTAACGATAGATTTATCTTGTTAACTGCTAATATGGCAGTAATTTATAGCGTTCGGCTACTTGTTCCTCTTTTTTATTTCACGTCACGACTCACGACTCGTAACATTAACAATGCACCTGTAGTTATGGTTTAGTTTTATGGGAAGATCTACAAAGAAATTAAGGAAACACGTTATTACGTTTTGTTACAAAAACCTTACGTATAAAAAAACATTAATAGACTAGTTTACAACATTTGAGAAAGTTTCTAATATAACGTTTTATAGGTTAAGTTGTCATAGCGTCCTTAATGACGTCAAGCCGTGCCAATCAAAGTTCAAGAAAAAAAGAAACGTTAAAACGGTGAAGACTAGAAGAAATGTCAAATGAAATTATTTATTCGCCATAATATATAATATTAAATCAATAAACCCCCCCCCCCTCTGTTCTGCCAGGCATTTCGAAAGCGGCGAACGATTAGCTATACGAGTTATGGTCGTGGCTACTAGACTAGGTGGTGGAATAAATACTACATTGTCTCGTCTGGTTTTGGTACATTGTCTTGTCTTGTTTGACATCTATATTGACAATATTAACTAATAATATTGTCAATGCGAAAGTCTGCCTTTTACCCTTTCACTGCTAAACCGCTGAACTGATTATGATGAAATTAGGCAAGGATATGGTTGAAATCCGGGGTCAAATAGATTATTTTTTTTTTAAAAATCCACCCCACAGGGTCGAAATTATTTAAACATGAAATTCATTTGTGTGAAAGATTATATTATGGACGTGTTACCCTACTCGTAAACTATTACAGCTAATTGATTATATAAATAAAACAAATATACCTGAAGCGGTAGGCATGTAACTATTGCATTCATTATTAGGCTCCAGGCTACCTAAATCTGTATTCTAATCGCAGCTGAAGGAAGGAAAGCGTAGGCAAAAATGTCAGTTTCTCAGGTACAAGGATGTTTGAAAGCGACACTTAACTGCCTACAATATTCCTTTGGACTCTAGAGAGGTGCTTGCCAAACATAGAAAGCTATTAAAATGCTACCACCACTTTTGAGCGAAATTGTTTGGATCATCTTAATGTCAAACACCTCAATAAAAAGACCCGCTCCAAACCCACCTATTGTTATAATAGCAGAGGTCAATTGCACTGCCATCATTGCAATAGGTCGTTTAAAACCAAATTTGGGTTCTCAAGTCACCTTCGCTCACAATCCACTGGCCAGGTTCGCCATTGACGGACACGTCAAGGAGGACATCATCATCATCATTATTATTAGGCAGCTGTAGTATTGTTCAGATAAACTATTGTATGATAGCGCGTTATAAACTATATTTTTCTAGCGCGCTACGTTATAGACTATATTATAACGTGTAACTGGAACACTGATCGCGCGAGACGGCCGAGATAGCTCGTGACTTATCACAACGTCATACAGCGAGCGCTAGCACGCGGTGACTCAGCGCTATAACGCTTGAAACTATGTTTTATAATGTCTAGCGTCTACAGTCTAGCACGTTACTCGTTAGAACGCGTAGTTCATAGCATTGTATGTTATAAAGTTAACTTATAACTACGGCCTACGCTAGCCGCTAGGTATATAGCGTAGCGTTGTGTTATAGCACCTAATACGTAATCTAAATAGCGTACGCTATACATTGAATATGCATAGAGCGCTATAATATAATGTTATGCGTTATATTAACCACCATTAGGCAGCTGTAATAAATCTTTTGTGAAAACTGACCAATCGATTGAGAAATCTTAGTTTAATGCAGGTAATGTTTTTCAGCACAAATTGATAAACTTATTTCGAATAAATTATCCGAACTAGTAACTAGAAAAGCACTAATGACATGACTAAGAGTAAGGAATCCTTAAAAAATCAAACAAGCTTGGCCTTAGCTCTTTGTTCCTGATTACCTTATATGGATACATAGTGATGTAGATATAATGTGAATATCGATAAGTGAGAGTCATAATAGCGAGGGTGCGAAATGACGTATTTATAAGAGTGACATTTCCGTTTGATAACTTGAACGTCCTGCCTCAAGGGTTATTATACTGTCCTCAGTCCAGTGTTTATGTGTCTCCCAGATGTTATTAAGATCCTGTTTTATCGATACCTAGAGTGTAACGAACTGCACTTATTTATACAATGATACTCGTTTATTTTCCTTGTTTACGTTCCTGCAAAAGAAGGTCATAGAACAATCTGTTATCCTATTAGTTGGACGATATATTGTAATTCCTGGTAATATATATCAGTGGGGCATTGTGATGACAATGATGTGGCCAGATTTATTTTGTCTTCTTTTTTTGGTTAAAGATTCTCTTTTTGTTTGAAATGAAATGAAAATATTTATTTGCAAGAATATGGGTGTTACAAGTTAATAAAAATTAAGTTTAACCATATTCTACCATGACGTGGTGTGCAAATATTTAAGAATTGTCATTATGTTTTATAGTATTACATTTATAACTTTTATATCGATTTTTTAAAATTACTACCGGGTCGGAACGCGGCCACACACTAAGAAGATCCGGCGGGAAGAACTCAGCGGGCTAGTCTTTTTTTCTCCATTCGATGTACTTATTAGTTATTACTAATGTTCAGGAATGATTTCACATCACAAATGTTGTTTTTATAATTACAAGGTTTTATTTTTTTTTAATCAAAATCTTTACAATATTTTGTAAAGTTATTTAACCATTTACAATTTTTTTATTACATTTAAATTTTAAGTTTTAACAAACTTATATTTTCACTTAAATATTCTTTAATATCATAAATTGGGTGGGTATACTTCCCGTTTCGTCCCATATCAATTTGGCGAAAATACGATTCTCCAGATACAAGAGGTTGACAGTTGTTGACAAAGTATCTGTCTGTTTATGGTTTCAGAATAACTAGGTTTTTTCCAAGTGCAATAAGTTATTTTTACGATAGATACTAATACTTAAAAACTAAACTGGATAGGCCTTGCAAGGCAATTTCTTAGGTTGTCAGTGTCGCTTGCATTTACAAAGAGAAATACAGAGTTATAATACTTATCGACTTGACTAACACCCATAACATAAGCATATAATTTGCTAACTTTGGAGTTAGATCAGTAAGTGTAATTTGTCCCTTGAATATTTATTGATTTATTATTTATTTATTACCAATGAAATAAAATTATTCCCTAGGTATTTCTTAAGTCTTTGCTTTTTTTATTCGACACGATAGAATAGCACAATATGGCATATTTCTATTTTTTTACAATATAACTACTAAGTTTAACATTTACATACATTTGCTCATATGAGCGGCTATGCATTTTGCGCCCAACGCCGTGTCTATTAGTATTTGTGTGGTCTGTGAAAATTATCATTATTTCTCCTATTATTTGATATGTCACATGACGAAGTCGCTGGTAACAGCTAGTACAGCGTAATTAGTGAGCGTAGTAGAGTTTTATAATATGACAAAATATTGGTTAATAATATATTACTTATATTCAAAAACGCAAAACTTTTGTTCCAGACACGATGGAGGAACGGGACAAAGACGATGCGGCGGGGGTCCCCGACATGACGATGATGCCGGAGATAACCGAAGACGCCATCAATGACAACCTCAAGCGGCGCTATGTGCACGACCTCATCTATGTATCCTTGAATATATCTATACATATAATAAAATCGTAGGAAAGTCAAAACTGTACATTGAATATTTTTTTAAAAGAATACTTGGGGCGTGATCTACAATCGATATAGAAGCCAAAAATATAGTTTTTAGAATTTTTGTCTGTTTGTCTGTATGTATGTCCGGGCTAAACTCAAAAAGTACTGCCTGCATTTACTTCAAATTTTGTATAAATATTACTAACAGGTCGGATCAACATATAGGCTACATATTATCACGCTGTCACCTACGGGTGAGGAGCAGTGCGGAGTAAACGAAGCCCGCGCGGACGAAGTCGCTGGCGACAGCTAGTATTTAATAATTTTGCTTTGGCCTTTAGTCTGTTTGATTTATCAGCCAGCTATAGTTATAAAATGTAACATCATGCCCGGTTCTTGCTTAATAGGCAGAGTAAACTAAACTTCTATAGACTTATTTTTGTGTTATAGCACTCACCCCGTGCTTGGGAATCTGGAAAAACCTTAAAAACAATCTTAATCGACGTAATCGATCACATAACAAAGAAGAATTTCGCCGCCTCGAGCCTGTCGACACTAGCTCAGCGGAAGAGCGTCCCGGCTTTAGGGAGACAGTCGCAGGTTCAAATCCCGCGTGTCGATATTTTTCTTTGTTGTTTTTAAGGTTCTATAGACTTTCCAATTAAGCACGATACATCAGTTTTATCGGTTGGCGAGATGAGTGGTAATCCCATCGCCGCATTTTACCGACCTGATTACGATTATCGACTATTTTTAGCGATAACCGGAATCGACGGCTATACGTGCTCATCCGAAGCACGAGAGCAACCACCACCACCCGCCAGACTCCGAGCTGGTACTAAGATTTTGTATTTTCGAGAAAAACTTCAATATAACACTTTTGCCTTGCCCGTAGATCTAACCCGGGACCTTATCATCTGAACCGAATAGGTTGTCTCCTAAACCACAAGGCGGTTATATATAATTTAAGTATTTACTTTGTTCTATTATCTTCTTCTATATATATATAAAAATCAATTGCTGTTGTTAGTCTCGCTAAAACTCGAGAACGGCTGAACTGATTTGGCTAATTTTGGTTTTGAATTAATTGTTGAAGTCCAGGGAAGGTTTAAAAGGTGAGAAAATATAGAAAAAAAAGAGTAAGTAGTTAAAAAAGCACACAACGTTTGCCGGGTCAGCTAGTAATTTATAATTATGTATAGTGCATGTTATTCCATTAACAAATTATTCATATTTTTATTCCATTTACAAAATGTACATTTTCTTAATTAATTGAACAGACGTACACTGGATCAATTCTTGTAGCTGTCAATCCGTACAAGGAGCTGGGATGTTACACCATGGTATGTCCATAAATCATTTTAATTATTTTTATATATCATAACATATAGCAAACAAGTAAATGGCTCTCTTGATAGAAAGAGACAACTATCGCCTATAGACACCGGACATATTAATCTAGAGACGTTGCTAACCGTGTGCCGGGATGGTAATGCCACTTGCATAAGTTTACCGGCTATTTTAACCTCCAAACCGGAACACGAATGTGGCGACTACCACTAACGCCGACCACTAATCCTATTACAGCAGGAATAGGTAAGGCGGTGATATTTTACCCGGGCAAGACGTTGCGGAACTCTACCATCTAGTAGACACGATGACAGTAGCTACGTACCTATAGCTATTTGTTGGCCATTTACAAACTGCCTGCAGAACGGCAAATGGTATATTTTTTAAAGGAGCCCGGTGAAATAAATTGATATGTAATGAGAATCCGTGATTGCGCAAATGATAGGCACATCTGTTTTACCATTTTACTAAATGTTTGTCTGTGACTATGCTCCGTAACTCAAGAACGCATTGACCTATCTTGACAAAAATTGTCATAAATACATTGACTTGGCATAAATAATAAGAAGACATGATTATGCATGTGATAGACTATATTTTTTTTGTTTTTTTGTCGTTAATAAAATCATGCTTAGCAAAGTGGACCGGTGTCGAACGGCTAATCTATATAAATATAATAAAAGTCAAAACTGTACATTGAATATTTTTTTAAAAGAATACTTGGGGCATGATCTACAATCGATATCGAAACCAAAAGTATAGTTTTTAGAATTTTTGTCTGTTTGTATGTATGTCCGGGGTAAACTCAAAAAGTACTGCATGGATTTACTTCAAACTTTGCATGAATATTACTAACAGGTCGGGTCAACATATAGGCTACATATTATCACGCTGTCACCTACGGGGGAGGAGCTGTGCCGAGTAAACGAAGTCTGCGCGGACGAAGTCGCGAGCAACAGCTAGTTGGAAATAAGTTTATCTCAACAACGTACAGGCGAGCGGCGACATTAATTTTGTCTTAGGGACTGATTGCATCTTAAATTCTACTCAAAGGCAATTAGAATGTCATTCGATCGGAGGGACCGCCTAATTTTACTACCTTTCCCACTCGATAAAAAAGTAGTAAACAAACAAAATGAAAATTTAATTCCGTAGAATAGATTATTTTTAAGGGAATCGAATGTCCAAATTAATCGCTGCTTAGTAGAGTCCATTGGCACTTATTTTATGGTTCTATTCGAAAATAGTAATAAAAACCCCATGAGTTGTCACTCAGTTGGTAGTCTTTCGACGTGACAGTCTAACTTAATCTTAGCCAAAGTACTTTTCTGCTGATAATTTCAGTAATCATTTGCTAACCACACGAAACCCTAACTTGAAAACGCGAAAGTGAGTTTGTTCATTCGGTCGGTTCAGTTCATGCGGTCAAGCTAAACTATTTAATTTATTATTTAACTTTGCATTCACGATATCAAAATAATTTTTAACGCGGACTAAAACTAACGTTTGCTACATGTAATAGAATGTAGGATTATATTGTTACAAACGAAATTACAACGAATATTTTTATTTTAGACGTAATATGTGTTTTCACAATAAAAGCACTCTGTGGAAGGGTTGATATGTTATAGCAATATCCTTCTACTTTCTAGATGTAATAAGTCGTATTTTTTTAAAATTTTTTGCAAAAATCACTTCTTAATTAACATTATCTATTTTGCCAACTGTAATTAATAAACATACATCTCTAAGCATCAAGTATCTCTATATTTACTCGCGCTACCAGGAAATCTGTAGTATAGCCAGAAATTGTGGCTAAGGAAGAGTTTGGGCTACAGCTCATGCTCATGCTACAGCGCATGGCCAGTGCTCGCTCTAAACAAAATGTTTAATGGCGAGCAATAAGCAACCGCTTAAGCAATCATACTATACAGAACAGATTTTATGAAAAGTGCAATATTCCAGAATGCGGATAGTTCACATTTCCTTAACTGCATCTCATAGTGCAGCTTTCAGATTTCCAAGGCTATATTAAAATTGGAGCTGACGGAAAAGTTTTTAAGCAATCACTTAAGTATATAGAGTGTGGAGAAGATCTAGAGAAGAGTTTTCTCAAGCGTATGCGTACTTTCACGAAACTTATAATTGGCGGGCCTAGTGTGGGATCGGACTCCCAAACCTTTCACAATAGGATCACTGCTCTATTTTTGATAAGGTAAAACTGACTTTATAATTTTAGAAGAAGGTAGCGTAACAGCACAAACTTATATTGGAGTCATAACACTCCACGTCATCCTATTCTTCAGGAAACAGGAAATGATTTCATGTTAACGCTAGATAATGCCCACCCACATACGATGAATTCGACTGTGGTTACATTAGCTGATGCTGAAATTGAAATGTTAATGTGGTCAGCCAGAGGTAGTGAACCTAATTCAGTCGAGCAACTAGGGAATCAATTAAAAATAAGCGCACTGTAAATAGTCTGCAGGATCTTACAAATTTTTTAAAAACATTTTTAATTAATAAAAAGGAAAAACCTTAAGGAAATATTGGACGGTTAATAGATGGTTAATAGAGAGCATGCCTTGAGTGTGGTTCTAAAAGAGAAGTCATACCGCAAAGTAATTGTATAATAAGATATTTAATTTAGATACTATATTTGACGACCATCTTTATCGTAGAAGTTAGTAGACCTTTAACTTTTATTTAAAAACGTAATATTATACAAATGTATGAATCGAACAAAATAATATATTTTACCTTATATAACAATGGTGTCACAGTAAAGTTTTTAATTTTTTTGTTTTTCTGTTATTCAGCATCTAAATACTTTATAAAAAAAACGTAATATAAAAATATTAAAAATAATTTATAAAAATTTATAGAAAAATACTTTATTGCTCAAAAATTTGTACAAATTTTGTGCAATATACTATTTAAATAAACAAATAGATATTGTAACATATCTAAATAATTTATTATCTCATGAAAACAGTGGCAAAACATAGTTAGCAAAAAATATGTTTTAAATATGTAATTACTCTATCTCAGGTTTTGTTTATCACAATATATATATATATATATATATATATATATATATATATATATATATATATATATATATATATATATATATATATATATATATATACAGTACCCGGCGATAAATATTGCACATCGACCTTTGGAAAGAGACAATCGGCTAATTTCGGCTTCGTAGAGCGTTATCTCTGTCGCACAAAATACAAACAGTCCGGTACCTATTAGGAGCTGTTAAAACAAGTATGATTTGCTTCTTTTGATATTTTTATTCTTTGTATAAAATACACTAATTTTTCTATAAGTGATGGCTTTAGGTTGGGGTAAAATAAAATAAAAAAACATTTTTACATTATGTTTACGTATTTAATTATTTTGGAACATTACAGCTTTAGTGTACATAATAAACACCATTATACCTATTGCTAAAATGAGACATTGCAATAAAAATAATAATAATTCTAATTCTCAGTTACTTCCATTTCACTATCTGTGCTCTCAAAGAGGTCAATATCACTGTCACTATCAGCCGTATTTATTACTAATCTATCAGTGTAATTGTCTAAACTGTGTTGAATGCTTCTATATTCATTCTCACATTTGATTGCATGATCGCAAACCTTTTTCCACTCTTCAGCGCCGATCATGTTTACTTTTTCAGTCAATAATGTTTTTACTGTAGTTAAGTTCATACCCACATTTCTAGAGGCTACATAGCCTTACTTACGATTTAATGAACTGCCAACAATAAAATCATTAAAAGCTAAGTTATCTGAAGCTATTAATTACAATGGGTCTGAAAAAACATTGAGAAAAATACTTCATGACATGGGATTTCAGTTCACTAAAATGGAAGATAATCGAAAAATTCTAATGGAAAAGCACGACGTTAGTCTCAAACGAATGGAATACCTTGATAAAATACGCAAATTTCGCGAAACAGGAAAAAATATCGCCTACATGGATGAGTCATATATACATGCATCCCACACTAAAGGGAAATCTTGGAGTGACGATAAGAAAAAAGAAGTAAAAAAGCCAATTTCAAAAGGTCAACGTTTGATAATAGTTCATGCGGGAAATGAAAAAGGCTTTGTACCCGGTGCTTTTTTAACGTATAAATCCACGGACACTACAGGTGACTATCACAATGAAATGAATAACGATAACTATGAGAAATGGCTGGTTAACCAATTAATCCCAAATATACCCAGTGATTCTGTTCTAGTTATCGACAATGCACCCTATCACAACAAGTATGTTGAGAGACCCCCCAACTCAAACACCATTAAACGGGAAATGATCAACTGGTTAAACAGACATGAAATTCCAGTTGATCCAAAATTAACAAAAACCCAGATTTACGCTATTATATGTCAGCACAAGGAGAGGTATATAGAGTTTTCTGTGGACAAAATACTTGCCGAACATGGGCACACTGTGTTGCGATTGCCACCATATCAT
This sequence comes from Apodemia mormo, assembly GCA_036924255.1. NCBI lineage: Eukaryota > Metazoa > Arthropoda > Insecta > Lepidoptera > Riodinidae > Apodemia > Apodemia mormo. Next base: position 9,458,139 of record JAUPFN010000018.1, on the reverse strand, counting down.
CCGGATTTTAATCCAATTGAAAATATATGGTCTCAACTGAAAGGCTATGTAGCCTCTAGAAATGTGGGTATGAACTTAACTACAGTAAAAACATTATTGACTGAAAAAGTAAACATGATCGGCGCTGAAGAGTGGAAAAAGGTTTGCGATCATGCAATCAAATGTGAGAATGAATATAGAAGCATTCAACACAGTTTAGACAATTACACTGATAGATTAGTAATAAATACGGCTGATAGTGACAGTGATATTGACCTCTTTGAGAGCACAGATAGTGAAATGGAAGTAATTGAGAATTAGAATTATTATTATTTTTATTGCAATGTCTCATTTTAGCAATAGGTATAATGGTGTTTATTATGTACACTAAAGCTGTAATGTTCCAAAATAATTAAATACGTAAACATAATGTAAAAATGTTTTTTATTTTATTTTACCCCAACCTAAAGCCATCACTTATAGAAAAATTAGTGTATTTTATACAAAGAATAAAAATATCAAAAGAAGCAAATCATACTTGTTTTAACAGCTCCTAATAGGTACCGGACTGTTTGTATTTTGTGCGACAGAGATAACGCTCTACGAAGCCGAAATTAGCCGATTGTCTCTTTCCAAAGGTCGATGTGCAATATTTATCGCCGGGTACTGTAAAATATATATATAAAACAAAATAAACTGACTTTATAAATATGTTCACTTTTCAAGTTACGGCTTAAAATATTGCTTTTATCATCCAATCAAGAATTCAATAAAACCATCCTTATTAACGTTCAAAATAATACATCTCGATTACTGCAGATTAATAATTCCATTGTCAATTAATCATTTCGTACAGAATTACAAGCTGTTGTAAAATGAAAGAAAGTGATGCCTCAAAATTTATGACAGAAAGTTAAGTGCTCACATATCAAGCTTCCTACTGAAGTTTACTTCACTTTCGACGATTTGAGTTGCAATTTAGTTTTTTCTTCTCATTGTATGATGAGAATCGTTGAGAAAACACCGGTACTTGCTATTGTTGCTAATTATTTAAGGAAGGAAGAAAGTAGCGCCAAGTGGAAAATAACATACGTATGTAATTTTCCTAGACATGCAAGTGCAACTAAAATATACTTAGAAAGTTATATTCATGTTTTAAATTCGATTATACTGTGTTGTCTGGAATTGCTTTGTATAATACGGTAAATTATTTCTCATCTTTGAGGTAGAGAATCAGCTTGTATATAGACGCATTAGATCTTAGGAGTTATTATTCGTTGAATACTTAATTTTCTTCATTCTGTAATGTGCACTAGGTACATCTTATTTTTCAAATTTTTGATGTTAATTAATATTTTAAAATCTTAAATGAGGTGTTGTTAACAAAAAGGACCTAACAAAAAGCTTAAAGGAACAAAAACTCAGTCTATTTTTGTTTGTAACAAAAATGATGCTGACCACTTTTAAACATCATCTTAAACGTATTTTAGTATCATTTCACTTCACTTGATTTTTTGTTGTATGAAAATAATGATATTGAATATATATATAAAACTCTCATTTATAGTTTTTTCTTTAAGGTGCAATCAGTGACGGGACGAAACTAATTGGTGAAAAGCATTGTTAGATATTGCTAAAAGCAACAAAAAATATGTATGGTAAACGAATAGCACAGCTTATAAATAATACTTTATTTTTCAATCTTGTACTTTATTATTTAACCTTAAAAAGAAAATGTACTCTATTTTTTCAATTAAAAAGTGGCAACTCTAGTTCCAGAGTCCAACCTACTACTGATATGTCGATGATAACCTGGAATAACCACAATAAAACTTTTGCCCGAGTCGAGAATTGAATCCCTGACCTAATAATCCAAAATGAATATGTTAACCACTAGACCACGATGCAGTTTTAAAATTATTTAGTCTATAGATATACATAGATACACACATACTCAAAGATTTAGTCATTGTAAAACATTTTCTTTCGAAACAAAATCAACGTCAAAAATATATTCCTAAAGATAATCCCACACTGAAAGGTTAAATAATAATCTAAATTTGCTAGAGAACGAGAAATTCCAGCCAAAACAACAACTATATTTGACCCGAAGTCGAGATCTAATAATACACCTTGGGAGATTACCTTTGAATAACATTTTTGTTTTTCCTTTATCATTCGATATTAAGGTGATTGAAAATAAGTTTTCCAAATCTTATTAATTTGTAAATGTATCATCGTCACGCCGGTTTCCTTGCGAGGTAGGCAGAATGAACCGGACGTCTATAAGCTATACGGTTCACTACGGTTGTTTCATTTCGTCGGTTGGCGATCGAGTGTTGGGAATTAGAATAAATAAAGTTTTATAATTCAATTATCTGGAGTTTTGGTATTTTTTTGGGTGACTGCCTAATCAAAAAGTTGAATTTTCTTCCGATGTAAGGAAAACGGCCAAATTACCTTACCCTCCAAACCGAAACACGACAATGACAAGCATTGACGCTATTGCGGCAGGAATAGGTAAGGCGGTGGTACCAAATAATGTTTTGTTTCACTTATTCTAAAAAAGTATCTTCACGCCATTATCCCCGAAGAGGTAGGCAGTGATACAACAAGTGCACCCACGATTAGCCGAAAATACTTAGTCCCACAATGTGATGCCGAAAATACTTAGTCCCATATTTTTCAATAGATTTGAACCCGGGACCTTATATGGTCAAGTCCGACACCGGACCACTAGACCACAGAGGCAACTCACTATAGCTTTTATCTCACTTATTCTAGCTTATATGATACTATCTAGACAACACATTTTTGTTTGCTTCTATCAAAATAAAATAGCCTTCGGTTTTTTAAACGTATGAAACTATTTTTCTCGTCTGAGTTTTTGCCTCAATAGTCGCGTATGCAAACTCCGAAGCCACGCTTACAAGAGCGCTTGTAACCCCAATACTTCAGCATATTTGAAACCAACAAACAGGATAATCCCTATAAATAAAAGGAAAACACGTCAACGTTTAGGCTGCAATCACACGTTTAATTAAAGCTCGTAATCGCCTCTCTCGCTCCCTATAAACGTTCCCCTCGGCTTTTAGGAATATATTAAATTTTATCACACATTTCGTTATATTTTAGTACCAAATTTTTGTGGAATTCAATTTCAGGATGCATAAGATTATGAGTTAAATAAATAAAAACCTTCACGCCATATCCCTTGCGATCAAGTTAGAGTAAATTGAACAATATCATTTAGATCAGTAGACTGGTCGTGGTCCGCGGATCACTGGTGGTTTCTGGAAGTCGTCCGGTGCTAGTGTTTTATTTATAGCTGCAGAATTTTTTCCTCGTGTTGATTCGAGCTCCTTTGAAGAATAGACCAACTGCCATTCTGCCAGGCAGGTCGTAATAGGCGACTGATTAGGTATACGTGTCAATACCATCGTCACTACTATAGTTGGTAGAATTCCGCAACGTCTCGCTCTGGTATTTGGTACAACCGCCTTATTCCTGCCGAACCAAAATAGCATCTATGCTTGTTATTGTCGTGTTCCGGTTTTGACTTATGCATGTGGCAATACCATCCCGTCACTCGGGTAGCAAAACGCACCATTAACGATATAGGCGATAGTTTTTCTTTCCTACAGGAAAGCTATCTGCTTGTTTGCTATCTTGTGATATAAAAAAGAACAATCTTATTCGTTTACTATACCTACGAGTATTTTATTTCCAAACGTTAGGTGGTCCATAACAATGCTGATATTTATAAAGAGATCGATCACTAAAGCTTTCTTGTAATTACTCGGATGGATTAACGTGCTCTGTGGAGCGCCGTAGAATCGAAACAACTTTGAGACAATAAGCTCCTATTGATATTTTTCGAAATAGAAAAAAATACAGTAATATTTTTGGGCGATCTGGAAATTGAGCCTTTATTGGCCCTGCTGTCGAGCCAACAAACTGCTCACTAGAATCCAGACTATGAGGCAGACCCAATTCAAAGTAACGAAGCATTTATTTTCTTTTTCAGGAGAATATGCAAAACTATCGTGGCAAGGCATTTGGAAGTCTACCTCCCCATGTGTTCGCGTTAGCTGAATCTGCATATAGTTCATTACAGGTTTGTTATATTTGTAAAGAAATAGATTTGTGCTATTAGGTTGTATGGTTTACGACTGATTTTTTTATTATTAACCAAAACCCCTCCATTAAAACTTTTTTAGTCCGTTACTGAAGCAAGTAGGAACTGTACAAGCGGACGTCTTTTTACTTTGACTTCAAACCTCCACGCTCCACGTCCGTACCCTTAGAATTGTCCACTGATTTCACTGTGATTTTATAAACAGAAGTCGTTGTTATTTTAATTAACAAAATAATAGTAATCGAAATTATAAGATCTTTTGTGTGTGAAGCAATTGCGGCTTTGATTAATAAAATTACAGTAATTTAGATTGATTGTATGTATGAAACCTTTTTTGAAAATCATTAAAAATGCCTTTAATCACACTCGCATATACTACATTACATACAACATTATACATGTTAGCAATATACATAGATATGTAGATAGCAATACTGGGATGCCCCCGACAAATACCCCTACGGCCGGAGTTACATACTCCGGCCATAGGGGTATTTCTCGGGGACACGTTGAAGAGCGCCGAAACAAGCTTGTGTCTGAAGTCGAGAATCAACTTTCTCATCAGTAATCAAGTTGTAACGTTCCCATTCCGAGACATCTCTCGGAATGGGAACGTTACAACTTGGTTACTTTTAACCCCAAGAAGATATTATTTTGCGTGTTCGCCGCAAAATAGACACCTTTTGTCGTAAGACCTCGATTTGGGGATCACTCTCCTAATAGCCTCAGCAAGTGTCGGAATTCTGGGAGTCAACATATCGAATTACATTCAGTTTCACGGTCGTTTGGAAGGTAAGGGTAAACTAGCCCCCAAAAATCTAGGTGTGCTCAGCAGAGCGAGACGGTTCTTCTTGCCGGCCCACCGCCTTCAATTTATAAGGCACAAATTCAGCCTCATGTGGAGTACTGTTCTCATCTCTGGGCCGGAGCTCCCCAGTACCAGCTTGTTTCTCTTGATCGCATTCAGCGTAGAGCGGTTGAAATCGTTGACGACCAGGCTATTTTGAAATGGCTTGACTCTTTTGGTATTGCGCAGAAATGTAGATTCGCTCTGCGTGTTCTATCGTATCTATATCATGGGCAGTGTTCCGACGAGTTGTTTGGATTAATTCCTGCTGCTGAATTTCATCATCGGCTCAATGATGGAATTCAGCAGCAGGATCGTGTCAAAAAGGCTTCATACATACAATCTATATTAATATTATAAATGCGAAAGTTTGGATGTTTAGATGGATAGATGTTTGTTACTCAATCACGCAAAAACTTTTAGTGAAATTTGATACACAGGTAGATGATGACCTGGAATAGCATATTTGGGTACTTTTTATCCCGGAAAAATTAGGTGATCCCGAGGGGTTCGCCAAAAACTTTTATGATGCAGAGGGCTGCACGCTGCAGCTAATCATTTAATAAAGAATTATGTAATTTTATCAAAACCTTTCTAAAAATATGATTAATTGTGATTCGTAATTCATAAGATATATGCGAACATACAGCGGAAGCTACTTTGTTTTATAATAATTCCGTGTATACCTATAGAGATAAAAAAATACATGTATATGTTATGTATAGGTTAAGGTCTACTAAATTATGTACATCGCAGCTAAGTTGATTTAAACTTGGTGATATAATATTGATAATTAATATAATATTACATAATATTAAACTTGATACATGGTGATGTTTTTTACCGACAGAACGGTGAGAGAAATCAATCTGTAGTTATCTCTGGTGAGAGTGGAGCTGGCAAAACGGAAACAACAAAACTTATCCTACAATACCTGTGCGCAGCCGGCGGCCAAGCCTCTTGGGCTGAGCAGCAGATTCTGGAAGCCAACACCGTTTTAGAGGCATTTGGTAATTATACATTATGATATTTTGTAATGTATTCTCAAAGCCCGGTTACGAGTTTCATCCCTGGGTAAAGAGCAAAATGTCATTGACCTTTTTTGGGTTATACGCGGAAATCAAAAACTCAGGAGCAACTCAAGAGTCTGGTTGTATGTTTACATGATTTGCTTCGAGAGAGCTTGGAAAAATTTCTGTGACGACCATGGATTAAACCGGATACACTTACGAAAGCCAAGTTCTTAGGTTGTTAGTGTGACAGTGGCCGATCCAGAATTTTGTTTGAGGGGGGGGGTTGATTCAGCAAATTATTGTTTTGGGGTGGGATAGGGAGGCCTTGATTATTCTGAGGGTAGACTTTATCAAGGTCATCATCAAATTTTTCATGGTTTTGGGGATAAGGAAGAAGGGTTAAGACCCTAATCCCCCACCACCCGCATTCGCTACTGCAGTGTAGCTTGCGTTTACACCCCGAAACACAGTTATATTGTTTACCGATGAAATAAAACCATTCACGGGGTATATTTTAAACGTAGGCAAGCTTACTTATTAAGCTTTCTCAGCACGATAAAATAGCACGATGGGCAGAGATTGGCTTATTGAAAGAGAAACAATCGCCTATAGGCGTAATGTTAATGGTGCGTTGCTATGCGCGTGGTGGAATGGCAATGCCACTTGCATAAGTCTACCGGCTACCTTATCCTCCAAACAGGAACATGATAATGAAAGGCAATGACGCTATTGCGACAGGAAAAGATAAGGCGGTGGTAACAAATACCCGAGCGAAACTTTGCGGAACTCTACTACCTAGTAGTTACGATGGTAGTAACACGTATAGCCAATCGGTCGCCTTTTACGACCTGCCTGGCAGAACAGCGGTTAGTCTATTCTGCAAAGGAGCCCGGACCAACACGGAATATAAGTGGTAACATACCACCCGCCCGAGGCCGAATCTCAGCAGCAACTGAGATTTTGGATTTTGGAAAAAACTGAACAGCAATTATATTCGACTCGGGGATTGAAACCCGGTACCTTATGATCTGGGCCGACTAGGCTAGTCCCTAGACTAGATTTTTTAATAAATGTTTTTTTAAGCAAAGAAATTGAATTGCCGTTCTAAATTGAATTCAGAAAACAAAGGCGACTGCATACAATGCTCTCTCCGTTCCATAATCAACGTGGCTTGTCTCGTCTGTTTTTAAATACTCGGGCTGAGCAGCGCTACAATACCTATAGATTTATAATAGATTGTTTCACTATACACAAACTGGGCGACCGAGCTGCGTTCAGTTTTTTTTCCTTGTGGAAATGGATTATTTCGGAAATGAAACTTACCTAGATCAGATTACCAAAGACTACCTAAAAAAAATCTGTAAATCGGTTGACCCTGCAGGCCATCCTTGAAACTTCCCGCTAAATTGAAGTATTTTAAACTCTTTTGAAAAAAACTATACCTAAGCATAGTTTTTTTTTTTCAAAACTAAGACTTTTTAGTCTTAGTTTTGTTATAAATGACAGTAATTTAAATGTCGAAAAGCTGTATATTTTGGAAAGGATGATTGATTTTGGCACGAGGTCAAAATCAAGATGAAGCTCTTAAACTTAACCGGTTTTTTAGCTAAAATCTTATATATATAAAAATCAATCCCTATTTTCCTTGGTCACGACATCACGCGTGAATGGCTGGACCGATTTTGCTAATTCTTTTTTATCGTGTTTGTAATTGTCAGGAGAAGGTTCTTATAAAAAAAATATATAAAGAAAATTGAGCGGAAAATTAGAAAATTTAAGAATACCATATAAAGTTTAATCCCGTAGACTTATATAAATTAAGTGTCACGTTGTTTGTCCGCTATGGATTCCTAATATGTCAGGCAAAACAACGTTTGCCGGGTCAGGTAGTTATATATACATATCCTGTAGGCTGAAAATATTGAAGTAATATATGTTATTGATAAATCCCAAATAAATCAACCAATCAATTTAAATCCAATTTACGGTATTTGACGCAGTTTTTTAGAAAGAAAAGCTGATAAGATTTTTAAGTAAATCGGTATATTAGCCTGTTTTTTTTTAAAAAAAAGTAAGTTTTCTGTAATTTTAATATATAAGAATTGTAACTCTTGAAGACTTGATTCGATTTTGATTTTTAAAACAACAATTGACGAAGTTTGTAAGCACTGAAATATTGTAAAAAGTCGTTATTTTACTTGGTTTAAAAATCTCGAAGTTATGTAAAAAAAAAACATATTTTTCAAAATTTTTGTTAACGATAACTCCCGAACGGATAAAACGATTTTGGTGCAATTTATGCACTGGACGCAATTTTTTAAGAAAAGAGAAACAGCTGATTAGATTTTGTACTCAATCGCTATATTAATCTGGGAGTTATTTAAAAAAAATCCTGTTTTACGAACAATTTTTTTAGGTTTTCAACAGTTTCTCAAAATCTCGTGAATTCAGTCGAATTTTCAGGAAATTGAGCGGAATCCAATCGAATTGCACCGCGATTTGATTGATTGTCCAAAAGTTATGAGATGTTTACATACACACACACAGAGAGAGAGAGAGAGGGATATATATATATATATATATATATATATATATATATATATATATATATATATATATATATATATATATATACTGACGTCATCATGAAAATAGTCGGACAACGTTCCTACGACCTCTAAACGTCTGATCTGGCAAAAGAGCGAAAGACCTGGCGTAAAGTCAGTTTTCGAAAATTGGGCCAAAATCAGTAACTTCCTTATCTACGTACGTACGCGTAGGTGGGGTGGGGTGGGGCGTAGGGGTGAGTTAAAAATTTCGTTGAATTCGTTTGAGCCGTTACGAAGAAACCAGTTATAAACAAATATACAAGAATTGCTCGTTCAAAGTACAGAATACTACGTTTATGATATGCTTTAAGTACATTCGTAATTCCGTATTATTTTATCAACCCACAAAAAATGGAAGGAGGTTCGACGCCTTTATTTTTTTATGTTAGAACACGCATAACTTTTTAGAGAGTAGTCTGATTTTGATAATTTTTTTTTATTGAAATGGATTAACCCTAGCGTTGTCCCATTTTTTTCATTCCAACCATAAAGGTACGTAAACAAGGGTGATGGATTTTAATGTCATACCACGTATAACTTTTCGACGGTTTATTTTTTGTTAAAAAGATATTATGTATGTTCGATTCGAATTATTCTGTGCATGTATATGTGTCTCCTCTCTACCTAATGACTGGCAAGATTTTGTTGACATTTTTTGTTGGATTCAAGTGGATTCGAGAATGGCTTAAATATGGCTTATATCCATAATTGATACCGGTAAGGTTGCAACCGAATGTTAACCACCACCGAACGCACTGAGCTGCTGAGGTTTGAATTTTCGAGAAAAACCTCGAAAAACCTTAATTACACGTGCTCGACCATCCATCCGAACCCCAAACCTCATGAGCTAAATAGGTTAACCCTCTAGGGGTTTTTCCACGAGGCAACTATTATTTATAAATGACTGAATAAATAAGCACACTATTTATTTATTGTATTATCTATTAATTTAATTTACATTTACTAGTCAGCAGTTATGATAAAACTTTCTGATATTGAAATGATATGTTTCAAGGTAACGCAAAAACCGTTCGGAATGATAATTCGTCTCGTTTTGGAAAATTCGTGGAAGTAAGACTTGACCACCGCGGAGGCATCCGAGGAGCTGTATTGAGGGACTTTTTACTAGAACGAGCGAGAATTACCGGCCCCGCGCCACGAGAAACGAACTACCACGTGTTCTACCAACTTGTAGAGGGGGCTAAAGTAAGTTCACTGGTTCTAATCAACCGACATCTCAAAAACTTCCGGTTTTCAATTCGGTTGTATATTTTTATTTTTATGTTTGTTACCTCAGGACCCGGTCCGAACTCGGTTTTTTGGACTGATTTTAGAAGTCTAAATTTTTTTGTAATTTATAGTATTCTTTTTATTTATCTATTTAAACAAATAAATGCGAAAGTTAAACATCCAAACTTTCGCATTTATAATATAATATCAGTATAATATAAATAATTAATTATAATATTTTATTTTAGCACAATGCTGAGTTGCGTAGTACTTTACGTCTACGCGATGATATACACTTTAAATATCTGCGGCCTGAAGACGAGGAGGCACACAAGGGAAGAGGCGGAGAACAAGGCAAGCTGGAAGCTCTGCAACTGGCACTAACCGTGCTCCAAGTGCCGCTTAACATGTGCGAGGGACTGTTTAAAGTTCTCGCTGCTGTATTGTGGCTAGGAAATATACAATTTCAAGTAAGTATATTGTTTTTACTTTCTTGGTAAATAAAAATAAATATCATTAGTGATAGTATTGTTACGTTGCTTCGGGTTCTTCAGCCTCGAATATAGACAAAGTGGTGATCGCTAGATCATTATCAGATCGAAAAACGCGTTGATGAGGATTCTTTTAACCGAAACGAACCGAAAATGGGAGACAACCTATCGAGTGAGTCGAGGTGGGCCAAAAATTTCTGGATCGGTTCATTCTACTTGCCTCAAAAAAGAACCGGGATGATTAAGCCATCTTCAAATTTATTTTTATTTAAATATATAAATACTTGAATTCTGGTATAAAATATGTTTTTTTTTCTTGATTTTTCAGGATATAGACGGTGAGCGCACAACTCTCGCACCTGAAGATGCGGAGGCAGTAGACGCTGTCGCTAACCTGTTGGGCCTAGCGCCGCCCACGGCACAACGCGTCCTCTTGGAGAGGCAGATTAACGTACGAGGGAATGTTACCGACATCCCTTTGAGATTGCCTGAGGTGCGTTATTATATTTTATACTATACAAGGTGCTTCTTACTTGATACAAAGGCCAGAAAACCCAAGCGTATACTTGAACATTAAATAAAACAGAAATGACAAAAATAGTCTTATCAGTAGGCTTAGTTATATCAATGACCTCGCGAAATTATTGTCACCCTAAGCGACTCTGAACCTGGCCGCTTGTAAGACACATAACTGTGTGTGTGTATATGCCGATACATGCCAGCGCCGTTTAGTAGTGTTTACATAAACATTTTTTTTAGATTTTTGGAACAAAATATATACTTTAAAAATTATTGCATCGGTTCTATTGGGGCCGTTCATAAAATACGTTCGCATACAAGGGGAGGGAGGGGGTCTGGCTGAGTGTGACAAGATGTGACAAGGGGGGACGGGGGGTATACGGCAACGTGACGTTCGCCGTTTATTATTTATTGACATGAGCGCTAGCTCTGTGGCGCGACTCTAGCGGCGTTGCGATCCGTCACAACGGGTTTCTTTGTTTTTCCAATACTTGAGACAGTAACGTTTCCACGTACCCTGCGCGTAATGTTATTATAATAACTAAATAAATATTTTTAATTTTCAGAATTTGTGTACTATCATTTAGAATTTATCATACTCAGCAGGGGGGGGGGTCTTAGTTTTTGTGACGAAATATTTCTAGGGGGGTCACAAAAAGTGTGACACAGCGTGACAATGGGGTGGGAGGGGGTCGAAAAAAGCTGATTTTAGTGTGACGTATTTTATGAACGGCCCCATTGTTGATTCTGAACAAACTAGTTACCGCTTTTTTTTATCAAATAAGAAACACCTTTTATATTGACCATATACTTTTTGTCAGTGTATAACAGTGTATTATACTAACAAATGTCGTACAATGGATTGTGAAAAAATCGCAAAACTTGATGCTTTCTATTTCTGCAGAGATTTCTTCTATGTAACCACCACAAGACTCATTACGAATTATTCTAAGGTAACCATAAAATATATGAATAATAAGACGATACACTTAAAAGCTGTGCTTTTAATAAATTACTAAACCAGTAAAATGTAGATCCAAAAAATTGAAATTTTGTGTAGGAGTTCATTATGTAACGAAAATCACGAGATCAATAAAATAAACCATAATGAATTTAACGACGAAACAATAGTTTATTTTTATTATTATCATATTAAAAGTTGTAAGACTTCGATTTCCTTTGGTCCGAAACGCTTAAACCTGGTAATTAAGCTTTCCAAAGGGACCCTGAATTCATGTGAACTCAGTACCTTTAAAAGGTTTGAGATGATCTTGTCATATGCTAGTTATTTTGCATTATATTCCAGGCTCGTGAGAATCGTCACGCTATGGCCCGAGCGCTATACTCCCGCACGTTCGCTTGGCTCGTCCGCCACGTGAACAGCTGTTCGGCGCCGGGCCGGGAAGCGAAGCGGGCGTTAGGCGTGCTCGACATCTTCGGCTTCGAGAACTTCGCATCCAACTCACTCGAACAGCTGTGCATTAACTACGCCAATGAGAAACTGCACATGTTCTTCAATAACTATGTCTTCGCTTTGGAACAAGAAATTGTAAGTACTGGGATTACGTAATTGATGGGGCTTGGGTTCGATTTCCAACGAGTATAAATTAATTGAGATGATTGATGATGATTTTATGTATAAGTATCGTTAACACCTTTATCACTAGAAAATAATTAATTATACAGTACCCGGCGATAAATATTGCACATCGAACTTTGGAAAGAGACAATCGGATAATTTCGGCTTCGTAAAGCGTTATCTCTGTCCCACACTACCTATGTGACGTTTAGTCAGTCGTTGTTCAAGTACGATAGAGTGCAGTCGCGTCCCGAAAAAAAATATATATTTAGAGTTGATAACACCCACAAATTTAAATAATTTAAAGTTGTAATATGGCATCTTTCGGAAAAAGAGGGAAACCTTTACGAGGTCAGTCACGTGAAATTATCTACAATGTTTATAAATACTTTGTAAGCGAAGCTGATAGATTTAAAAAAAAAGTAGATGAAAATGTAAGTTGTTATTTTAAGAAGATTCAAGAGCGAGTTGCAAATGCCACTGGAATTTCAAGAAGAACTTTGAACAATATATTAAACGAAGTCAGTACTGAAACACATTCGACTGAAATTAAGTTCAGCACTCCAAAAAAAGGGAGACCAAAAAAGCAATTTCGTTTGGATATGGACGATTTTGATTACGATGTTGTTCGAAGAATGGTGTATGATTTTCACTTACGATTTAATGAACTGCCAACAATAAAATCATTAAAAGCTAAGTTATCTGAAGCTATTAATTACAATGGGTCTGAAAAAACGTTGAGAAAAATACTTCATGACATGGGATTTCAGTTCACTAAAATGGAAGATAATCGAAAAATTCTAATGGAAAAGCACGACGTTAGTCTCAAACGAATGGAATACCTTGATAAAATACGCAAATTTCGCGAAACAGGAAAAAATATCGTCTACATGGATGAGTCATATATACATGCATCCCACACTAAAGGGAAATCTTGGAGTGACGATAAGAAAAAAGGAGTAAAAAAGCCAATTTCAAAAGGTCAACGTTTGATAATAGTTCATGCGGGAAATGAAAAAGGCTTTGTACCCGGTGCTTTTTTAACGTATAAATCCACGGACACTACAGGTGACTATCACAATGAAATGAATAACGATAACTATGAGAAATGGCTGGTTAACCAATTAATCCCAAATATACCCAGTGATTCTGTTCTAGTTATCGACAACGCACCCTATCACAACAAGTATGTTGAGAGACCCCCCAACTCAAACACCATTAAACGGGAAATGATCAACTGGTTAAACAGACATGAAATTCCAGTTGATCCAAAATTAACAAAAACCCAGATTTACGCTATTATATGTCAGCACAAGGAGAGGTATACAGAGTTTTCTGTGGACAAAATACTTGCCGAACATGGGCACACTGTGTTGCGATTGCCACCATATCATCCGGATTTTAATCCAATTGAAAATATATGGTCTCAACTGAAAGGCTATGTAGCCTCTAGAAATGTGGGTATGAACTTAACTACAGTAAAAACATTATTGACTGAAAAAGTAAACATGATCGGCGCTGAAGAGTGGAAAAAGGTTTGCGATCATGCAATCAAATGTGAGAATGAATATAGAAGCATTCAACACAGTTTAGACAATTACACTGATAGATTAGTAATAAATACGGCTGATAGTGACAGTGATATTGACCTCTTTGAGAGCACAGATAGTGAAATGGAAGTAATTGAGAATTAGAATTATTATTATTTTTATTGCAATGTCTCATTTTAGCAATAGGTATAATGGTGTTTATTATGTACACTAAAGCTGTAATGTTCCAAAATAATTAAATACGTAAACATAATGTAAAAATGTTTTTTTATTTTATTTTACCCCAACCTAAAGCCATCACTTATAGAAAAATTAGTGTATTTTATACAAAGAATAAAAATATCAAAAGAAGCAAATCATACTTGTTTTAACAGCTCCTAATAGGTACCGGACTGTTTGTATTTTGTGCGACAGAGATAACGCTCTACGAAGCCGAAATTAGCCGATTGTCTCTTTCCAAAGGTCGATGTGCAATATTTATCGCCGGGTACTGTACTTAGTTTGGGGTTAGATAAATTCGTGTATTTTGTCCAGCAACATTTATACTTTTTTACTTATATTCATCCTTAAGCCTCCAAGAAATAGGCTATTGGCTAAATTTTTAGAATTCCTTTAGAGCCTTTCAACAAGACTAATTGACACGACCGCTAAATAAAACTTTTGACGGATTCATGTGTTATTCGAAATAAATTAGACCCAGAGATACAAACATTTATGCTAATTAGACTACCTGCCTTGAATAGAGATGGGACTCGAGCCTCTTCGCTAGATTAGCGCTCATTGTATCGACTACGACATAGTAGTTATAGAATTAACGAGTCAGAATTAGCGCTGACTCAAGCACACCATCAATTTTTTTAATAAGACCATTAGAGATCGCGACCCTGACTTCGCAATCGGTTGGGCTGATGTTCATTCCCGTTAAGGCGATAGGTAATGCCAAACTACGAAATAGACACCTCTTTGAAAGCCTACTACTGCTAACCGATTGGTCCAATAATTAAAAAAAAATATGCATTATACGTATAATATAATTAAGTTTAAATTTTAAGTTCGTTTTTTCAAATTTTATTGTTATTTTTGACGGAAAAAAATCGAATATCTTTCTTATTTTTACACAAAAAATTGCTTATAACTTCCAAACTACTGTAACGATTTTGATGATTTTTTCTTTTTATTACAGACAATTTATTGCTTTATAAAATTTAAGTTCAAAATTTTACAAAATCATTATAGTGTGCTATTAAATCAATAAAAACCTTATTATTTAATTCGCGGACAGCGCTCGCGTCGAAAGTCAGTCTCCCGGTAGCGTTCATACGGGGAGGCTGTGTCGCATGTTAGCATGCTCCGCTCTACATATTTGAGTCAAAGAGTAATAGTACAGATAGAACGTTTGGCACAATAGTAAGATTGTTTTGCACGCTCGGATGTTTTTTTATAGTAGGTAATGAGCTTGGACCGAGAAGTCTGTTTTTTTTTTACAGATGTTGTTCTTATGATATAGACAAGGAATAAGAAAGGATTTTTTTAAATACATTCCCTAAGATGGTGAAATAGGGGGTGAAAGTTTGTTTGAAACTCTGTCATTTTTGAGTTATTACAACTCAAATAGAATGATATGCCGTAATTAAATTATCCTTTAACTGAAAAAAATTAAATATAAATTTAATATTTTTTGGAATTCTAGCCTACAGAGAGGTAAAAAGAGGCTTTAAAGTTTGTATCATAAATGAATTGTTTATTTATTGCATTACTATAAAATCTAAATTATTTTAAATTAGTATTTATGATTTTTAATACAATTAAGAAGTATGAATTTTTGGATTTTTTTAGTACTTATGCTCTTCAATCGAAATTGAAGAAACATGCATGTAATGTTCGAAGTTTCATCCATTAAAGGAGTAAAAGTGTGTGTTACAATTTATATGAAAAATCAAAGGTTTATGGTGAAAATAACTTGAAATTCGGCACTTATAATCTTCAACACAATTTAAGAATCATATATTTGGGGATTTTTTAAAATTTTATTCCTTAAAGGGTAAAAAAAGCATTGATGTTTGTATAAAAAATAGATTGTTTATTGTAGAATATCGTAGAAATTATTTAAAACTTAGTATTTATGATTTTTAATACAATTAAATGAATACGAGTTTAAGGTTTTCAAATGTCATCTCTTCAAAGGATGAAAAAAGTGGTAAAGTTTGTAGAAAAAATAAAATATGTTTAATCAAAATCTCTTTAAATTTATTAGTCATGATCTTTGATTCAATTAAATAAACGTGAATGTAAGGATGCTGTGAGTTTTATCTCTTAAAGAGGTAAAAGAGGGTATTAAAGGGGCTGAAAGCTAGTACTTTATAAATAGTTTTGTTTGCGAGTAGACGTTTAATAATATTTTGAGACTATTCATGTTTACGCTTTCCTACGTTTACGCTTGAATGTTTTATTAGCTATAGATAGATAAGTATTTTGTCAATATTTTGTATAAATGTACAAAAATAAATAAAAAATAAAACATATAAACAACGAAGATAATTCAAGCAAGCGAATAAAAAGCAAAACTCTAAAGAAAAAAAAACTGGTACTATTTGAAGGTAGTAAGGACTTCGCAACTAAAAATAAATAAATCAAATATATTATACATACAAATAGTCTAAATAAATCAACTTATTTAGTAGTTTCCTCTATAAACATTAAATCAAATTATATATCTTCTTTTTTATTACGAGATTTTGAAACAAAAACTAAGAAGCTAGTTAGTTTTAAAATATTATTCAAGAGATTATATTTGACCAAATCAAATTTTGAAAGGTTTTGTTAAATATTAATTGTTGATTGTATGTATTAAAATAAAGTCCTACACGGGATGTATTGTATATTACAACACTTTCAAAGAAATAGGAAACGAAACTGTTATTATTGTGTAAATTGTTATATGATTTTTTGTCGATTTTCGGTACATTTTTTTTTCTTTAGATATTTATCGTTTTTCTAAAACGAATGTATATGTAATCGATAAATGAGCGATTACTGGTTATTGGTTTTGAGTTTGACAACATTCAGTCGATTCATGATGATAAAAGTTCATATAGGTGAACAAAAATGTTAAAACGTAGGTATCTGCATTCACTGTAAATATTCTTTGACGTTGGAGCAAGCTAGCGCGCGATATAATTTTTGCGCTGCTCCTGTCAGAAACTCAAGGTCGTTCGCAGCTGTAATCGCCTTAAATCAATTTGTGTACTCGTATTTTGCTCAGGCGTATTTACTTAATTTGCAAGTCTTTAAAAGGTTGTACTTGTATGTTTCAGTATCGACAAGAAGGGATTGTATATAACCAAATACAATTTACGGACAACGCTGCGTGTCTCGAATTGTTAGAAAAACCTCCAAGGAGTTTGCTCAAACTGCTTAGTGAACAATGTCATATGCCTAAGGTAAATACTAGTTATTTATTATTATAGTGATATAATATGTAAATGAGAGCTTTTGTATAAGGATTCTGACCCCTAATTTGACGCGGTAGGTAAGGGACGTGTTGTTTTCAAGAATTATCAGGCCGTTTTCCCTAGGTTAGTTTGGGCCTAATGCCGTGTGTCTTGAATCGTGACAACCGGGTGATAGAATTCTGCAACTTCTAGTTGGTTGGACTCGATAGGAACTTCACGTGACGTTTTTGAGATCCAGACAGCAGTCAGGCAAGTCATTTAACTATGGTCGTGACGCCTACATAGCGTTCTCTAATGTCTCACCCGGGCTTGGTACTAGAACGCCACCTAATTATTTCGTAATGATTTCATTGCTTGTCACTGTTGTGTTTTGGTTTGAAAGGTAAAGTACATTCTTACCATTTTCATACAAAAATTAACAAATTACAAAACAATGTTGTGCCTAAAGGCAATGTTTATGTCTGTATATTAGAAGTAAGTAAGTAGAAGTACTTATTGGTAGGTATATGTCTGCAATAAAACGTGTCTTCTTAAAATAATTTGGTATCAGTGCTGGAAAAAGAGAGCTTTTAGCCAAAGGCGTTTAATTTTAGATTCTAAAATTTAAGCAAATAAATAAATTATTTCGGCCAGCTTTAAGACATCTTTCCAAATCGTGGGGCTCGCAATATTTACTTTTTAGCTAGAAAAATAATTCAACCTGTTCTAATAGGCGCAATAATGATACCTTATAATTACAGGGTTGCGACAGCGCTTACCTGACAAACATTCAAGGTGAATTTGGCGATCATCAAAGTTTTGTGAAAGGGTCTCGTCGGAAATGGGAAGAAGAATTTGGTGTTCAACACTACGCGGGCACAGTGTCATACAGCGTTCAGGGGTTTGTCGATAAAAACAGGGATACGCAGCAGGATGCGTTTATCGACCATTTGAGCCGGTCCGCCAATCCTTTCGTCAGGGAGCTGGCTGATTATGTACAAGACTTAGCACCACCTGGACATGTAAGTTTAACTTATTGTAAATAAATAGAAAAAAACAAGCTAGCCTTACACTAGTGACTAGTCAGATATGATGTGTAACTTCTGACATATGAGTTTGTAATTTAGTACAGACTGCTGGCCAACTCTATTACAGCGCGCGCTGATTGGTCGATTCAAATAACGCACGCTCATTAGTCAATTTACATAGCGCGTGCTTATTGGTCAATTAAAAATGCACGTGCTTCCGCGGCTTATAAATATGCAATATGAATTCTAATGAAACCTTGATATAGGTATAAAAAATGTAGTTTTGTAATTAAGTCAACAAAGTAGTTTCGGATGTTTTTTTTAAAGGCAGATAACTTTAAACTGTAAATGAAATAGAAAAATATACTTTATATCTATTAAAATTACTTTATTTGATAGATAATTTTATGATATTAATGCTTAAATATAAGATCGGGGCAAAAATATTTTCGTATTGTTCATACAAAGGAAAATATATTTTTAAGTATATCTTTTTATTTATTTATAATATGTATGTGCCGTTTTGATCGATGACTTGTTGCCATCTTGTGCCATGATCCCATTGCTGTAGAAATTTTGAGATTATTGATAAAAAAAATCTGATAGGTAGTGTTCAGTGTTATTTTGAGGTTAGCTTTATGCTTCCTAAAGAGTTCTGCAATGATCAAAACAGGTGGAAATCTGATGTAGCAAGGTCAGGGCTTTACGGAGGATGTATCAACGCGCATCGCAGCCAAGCTCTCTCAATTTTTGCTGCGTGACTATAGATTAGTGCGGTCTGGCGTTGTTATGGTGGAACACCACGCCCTTTTGTTCACCAGCTCCGGCTGGTTTTTTTCAATAACGTCTTTGAACCTTATCATTTGCTGACAGTTGAGGTAAAAATCGATAGTTTTACCTGGTGGCAAAAGCTCATAGTGGACAATTCCTTTCCAATTCCATCATACACATAGCATCACTTTGTTCCGAGTCAGGCTGGACTTTGTTCCGAGTCAGGCCGGACTTTGTTCCGAGTTAGGCCGGACTTTCCCACGGTCTGTGGGCCTTGTCCATGCTTCGACCATGATCTTTTTCGCACATTCTTATCGTAAGTCACCCATTTTTCATCACCCGTAATTAACTGTTTTAAGAAATGGTTCGCAATTCTTACGTTTCGACAAATAATCGCAAATGGAAACATGTTGCATTAGGTTTCTCTCAGTGAGATCGTGTGGTACCCAAATGTCAAGTTTTTGGAGTTTACTCCTTAAGAATCGGTGTTTCATAGAAGGCGCCCGGTATGAGAAAAATGTGAGGAGTAAAATCTACTGAACGAATGACTTCGTTGTGTTTTTGGTGCGCAACCTATCGTGCGTAACTTTCTAATTTGGTGTGAGCAGTGCAGCTAGATAGTGCGTTAGTTTTGCGTCTGTTTTGACAATCGTACTTAAGGAGTAAACTCCAGTCGTGCGTCGGAGCTGACACACACAATTTTTTTCTTGTACCCGGACTTTCGTAAATGACGTAAAACTGTTTTATGATCAACATCCAGTTCTTCAGCAATGTCGTAGCTACTAATGTATCGCTCTTGCTCCACTTTCTCAAAGAGGGCACTGATTTTATCTGTGACAAGGTGTCCAGAGTGAACTTCATATTTCACACGAAAATTTCCAGACTTGAAACGCTTGAACCTCTTTGTGCTACTCTTATTGATACCGCATTAGGTCCGTAAACCGCACAAATTTTACTCGCAGCGTTCGTCATATTTTTACCGTTTTTGTAATAAAACATTAAAATGTACCGAATTTCTTCGTCAAATACGTTCATTTTGCTTGTTTGAAAAACAACCGAAAAATGGCGGCAACGAGTTTTTTTATTTTATTTATTGCGTCTTCAAAATATCGCATTTTTTATGGTACTAAAACCAGCCAGTTACATTCAGTACAGCCAAAGAGGTTTGATTACTAATAATACATACATGGATTTCGGCCATGGGACACTCTTCACAATACATCGAGTTGCATTTCAGCAATTAAACGTCGAATGTCGAATTCCAAATGCCCAATTGTTTTTGGGTTATCGTCGTTGACATGCGACTTTACATATCCTCCAAAAAAAAAAAAAATTTAATAGGTCAAATCGCAAGAAAGAGATTTTTCTTACGATTACAGCATGTACACGTCATTCGCAGCGGTCACATGTACCAATCACATTTAAAAATTAATCCTATATTATTTGTCAAATTTCATAACTTAAAAATATTTTTCTGTGTTTTATTTCAATTTAACGTTCTCTGTCTCACTCGTTAATTTCAAGTTTACATTATTATAAGAGGTAATTTCGAACCGGGCATGTCATAATTTTCCCCAGGATATATCGCTATCCAGTCCCGGTGCTAGTAGCACTACTCAGCGTGGAACGTCAAAGGGAAGGCCTACAGTGGTCGATACATTCAGAGCTCAACTACAGTCGCTTGTAGACATGCTACAAGCTACGGATGTCTGGTATGAAATATTTTTTATTATTAGCTGACTCGCGCAACTTCACCCGCGAGTGGATTTATATGTCATCGATATATTTATTCATACAAATTTTCATTCCCTATTTTAGTCCCTTAGGGATTGATTTAAAAAATAATGGTTTGTCTGTAAAGACGGTTTACTGACTGTTATTTTAAGAGATAACGTGATAAGAAAACAAGGTCGTGCCTCTATAGCTTGTTCTGCGCTCTCGCTTGCACGCTCGGTTCCGGCGGAACCTGACAATGAGTCATGCTTTTGCGTGCGTGCAGCCGGCGTTCATCGATTTATAAGACGTTACCATATCAAAAAAATTCAGCCAATGTTTGAACGAACTATATGCCGTATGCGATACAAACGAGTATCATCAAAATTGGTTGAAGGGTTTAGCAATGAAAGCGTATCAGACAAACAGACTTTCGCGTTTATAATATTAAGTATAAATTTAAGTAGGCAATTCTCTGAAAAAGCAGGGCGAAACGTTGCATTTTAACATCTAAATGGGAGTCACGATGATAGGTTTAGCCTTTAGCTTTTAACGAGATATCAGGCAATAATGCATATTATGATCTATTCTTCAAAAGGAGCATATTCCTGCCGCAATAGCGTAAGTGCTTGTCACTGTCGTGTTCCAGTTTGGAGGGTAAGGTAGCTGGTAAACTTATGCATGTGGCATTAGACCTCACTATAAGATAACAACGCACCATTAATACCTTTGGTGTCTATAGGCGATGGGTGACTCTTTCCATCACGAGACCCATCTGCTTGTTTGCTATCTTATGATATAAAAAAGAGCCCAGATGCTACCTACAGCTCGTTAAAAGCTAACAATTGGCTACACGTGTCACTCTATCTTGACCCACACTTTTACGTAGTCAGGGTCTTTAACCTTTGACCACTCGACCAATAGGGCGATCTATGTGCAGATTAACTAGTAAAATACTGTACATACTGAAGGAGGTTGTTCAATATTTAATCCTAAAAAAAATTAAAGGTATCTTCACGTATCGCCAAAGAGGTAGGCAGAGATACAACTAGAGCACCTACGATTAGACGAAGATACTTATGGCCAATTGCACTAATATTGTCTTATCTTAGGACAATCCTAAATAGTATGCTGTCACTTCTTGTCTTAAATGAAAAGAATGTGATAGCATACTATTTAGGATTATCCTAAGCTAAAACAATATTATGCAACTGGCCATTAGTCCCATAGTGTGATAGGTGGCGAGTCTATCGCCAACTGGGCACTTTCCAATTCAAACGTTGTTTTTATCAGAAAACTGAAAAAAAAAAATTTTTAATTGCCCCACCCGGAATCGAACCCGGGACCTCATGTGGTCACCACTGACACCGGACCACTAGATCATAGAGGCGACTATTCAATTTTGAAACTGAATACGCAAAAAATAGATATTTAAATTTTCACCTAATTTAAACTGGGTGTCAGGTTAAATTAAGGGAAAATTTAAATATGTATTTTTTTATATCCCGCGCATAAATTACGAAGTCCATTATTTACAAACAGTGACTTGCTCAACGTGATTAAACTCGTTAGTTTATGGCTGTCGCTCGAGCGGTGACCATATTTTTTAAATATTGAGTTTCGAGGAGTATTTTATTATATTGAGATTATATTGAGAGGAGTAATTTAGTTGAGGTTTACAATGTAGTTAGGCAATATTTTGTTTTTATTATAGTTTTATTGGTTACATATGACAACTATCATTTCCTACAATATGTATATTCTTTCAGTCCAGCTGTAGAATACATGTGTATGTTAAGGCTATAATGCAGTAATAAAATTTGGTGTTAGGTACGTGCGGTGTATAAAGCCGAACGAGAACAAGGAGGCGGGCAAGTACAACGAGCAGCTGGTGCGGGAGCAGCTGCGGTACCTGGGCATGAACGAGATCGTGCGCATCCGGCGCGACGGGTTCCCCGTGCACCTGCCGGCGCCGCACTTCCGCGCGCGCTACCGCTGCCTGCTGCCGCACCCGCGCCCGCTCGCTGCCGACATACGGTATGCGATCACTGATTACCACTTCTATTGGAAATTACATTTTGAAGTAAAACTTTTTTATAGTAGGCTCTCTTACATTTTCACACCTTAACACAAAATTCCTACGTTTTTATTTACAAGTATATTTATACCTAAATCTATTTATGGTGAATCGATATCATAGCAGGCACACAGTGACACGTTCACGACATGAAATTAGTCAATAATTTTTTTTTTCATGTCTACGCAAATATCATAATAGGGAAGCCCAAGATGTTAAATGGGGAGTTACTCGAACGTCGTAGGGTCCTGTTGAATTTTGTAGATTAAATGATAGGAAAAATAAAAAATTATATAATGTTTTTCATTTCATTCGTGGGCAAATAAATCTACAGATAAAAAATTTAAAAAAAAACTGTGACGTGGAAACACTAAATCGTGTCAGATTAAGGAATGGCGGGTTAATTGCCACTTCAAATTTAGAAAATCTCCCGAATCAAATACAGCATCACAAAGTTGCAAAGAAAACGTTTTTTTGTTGACATTCTTGAGCGCGTCTGGATTTTCTTTTATTATTTATTATATAAAAAATGACTTAAGAATAACGAAAAAAATATAATCTGACAATTTTCACAAGCCGAAGTTATTGGAATTTTGTTTTTTTTTTTCTGCCCATGTTATCCGCCTTTATATAAAAGCCTTACATTTGGTTGAGAGCCTCAACAGTATGCGAGGTACCGCGTACCCGGTATACCCGGTCGAGACGTTGCAGAACTCTACCACATAATAGTTACGATGGTAATGACACGTATAGCGGCTAATCTGCCTTTTACAAATTGCCCGACAGAATGGCAAATGGTCTATCACTCAAAGGAGGCCCGGACCAACACGGGGGACCTTTAGAGACTAGTCATAGAAAGCGCCTGAGGCACACATTCGATCCGCAACGCCTGGCTTAATTAAATGGTATAAATATCTATGCAATGAAACGCATCAAGCGCCTTGCCCGTTGTATACCTGTGAAGCGAGCGTACCACAAAATGGAGGCGCACTCTTGTCGCGCCCTTTCTGCGCGCGCCTTTTATATGCTGGTGATACTCCCGCCTGAAGTTAGGCTAAAGGATATAATTACTGATGATTTTAATGACAATTCATAAAGTGTAAATATAATATACGCGTCAGATGCTAGTTGTACGATCGTCTTATCTGCAGGAAACGCGCGCTGAGCACATGCCCAAGAAGCTAAAATTTCAGTTTCTAGGTAAAAAAAATATAATGCATATTCGATTAAGGTTTTCTGATTAATGTATGTCTGAATTTCATTACAGAAATATCATGGATCTAGTTAATGCACCGAAAAATGACTGGCAAATTGGACACACAAAAATTTTTATGCGAAGTTCAGTTCACGGACCGCTTGAAGCAAAACGAACAGCGCTACTACAGTCATCAGCTTTACGCATTCAAAAGGTAAGTTAACTTTTTATTTGGAAATTATTATTCAGAATATAAAAAGGCCATTTAATGTTTTTGATTTAGAGAGTTCCTATTTTATGTATCAAACTACATATTGTTATGTCAATATTATTACTAATGCGCGAGCAATACCCATAAACACAGAATTACTTTTGTAATCATTTGTCGTATTAGCAAGGATGTTAAACCTTGGTTTGAGATGGGAGTTATATAATGGTACTCTAAACTCCACACATTATGATAATTCCGTTAAATAAATATGACCATTTAAAATATATATATATATATATATATATATATATATATATATATATATATATATATATATATATATATATATTCTAAAGCGTTATTAAATCTTTCCAGAAAAACAAAACTTGCAAGAGATTTGACATAAGTATATTTTGATTATTGCTAAATCGACCGCCTTAGCCATTATAAGACTTAATAGTACACTAATAGGTCCTTGGGAGTCTTATACTATTTGTATTCTAGCGCTTATTCCGAGCTAGGGAAACCTATTAAGCACATAAATAGTTATTATACGATTAAATTAGCACTTGTACATTATATATTATATAGCACTATACACACAATTATGTTAAGTCAAAAAGTGAAGTTAATTTACAAGTAATAAATTAATCGTATAATAACAATGGAATTTCACCAAGTGCCGACGATAAAAAGTATAAAATACATAAATAGTTAGAAAAACAAGAAAGTGATCAGTATTATAAATGTCAATGTTCTCTCATGAATTCATTTAACTAGTATATAAGTATGTATATCTATTATCTAGCGATAAGTACAATCGACAGAATCAGTCACAAAGCAAAGAAGAATTTCACCACGTTGAATAACCAACATTTGTCTCAGTTGCTCATAGCGTGCCGACTTTAGGCCAGGTCGCTGTTCAAATCTAGTCGTGTCAAAAGATTGTCTTTGTTCATTATAATATATGTGTTTTAGCACTCACCCCGTGCTTTGGGGGTGAAAAAACTTGAAAAACTTAAAAACAACAAAGAAAAATGTTGACGGATCAGGACTTGAACCCGCGACCTTCCTTCTAGCCGGACGCACTAACCAACTGAGTTAGTGTCGACTAGTTCAAAGCAGCGAAATTTTTCTTTGCTTTGTGATTTGATTAGTCAAAATTAGCTCAGTTGGTTAGAGCGTCCCGGCTAGAGGAATGTTCGTAGGTTTAAGTCCTGGCGTGTTAAAATTTAGCTTTGTCGTTTTAATGTTTTTTCTTTGTTAAGCTTTTAAAGAGTTATTTATACGTGTAGTATGATGTATGTGTGTGTGTGTTGTCGGCAGTGGTACAAGGGCGCA
The DNA here is from genome assembly GCA_036924255.1 of Apodemia mormo. Classification (NCBI taxonomy): domain Eukaryota; kingdom Metazoa; phylum Arthropoda; class Insecta; order Lepidoptera; family Riodinidae; genus Apodemia; species Apodemia mormo. The sequence continues at coordinate 9,432,417 of JAUPFN010000018.1, read as the reverse complement.
GTGGCGCGGCGGCAGTTCGTGTTGTGGCGGCGCGCGGCGGTGGTGCTGCAGGCGGCGTGGCGCGGCTGGTGCGAGCGCGCGCACTTCCTGCGCCGCCGCCGCGCCGCGCTCACGCTGCAGCGCCACCTGCGCGGCGCCTTCGCCAGGGAGGTGGCCGCCGCGCTCCGGGAGATGCGCCGCGTCAACGACCAGATAAAGCTGCGCGAGGAGCGCAACAGGTGGATACACTCCTCGTACTCTAGTGCTTCATCTATTTGGCTCAGATCATGTGTTCTCGTGTCACCCCTACCTTTCCTCTTAGCCATCATATCCGATTTCCAGAGCTCATGTGAGGTTATGATTTTTGGTTTCATCTAGATGGTCCATTCCGAGTCCGTCATCGCCTTGGCAACGACGAGACAATTGTACTGCTGAATGCGGCCGCTGTGCACTCGAAAACATTATTGGACGATTGGAATCTTAGTCTCGGTCACCACCAGCCCGCATAGCAGTCAATTCTCTGCTCCCTGTCATTCCTTCTGCCCCTACACGTTCTCACACGAGAAAGCAGGGCTCAGAGTGTCTCAAATTTGAATGTTGAACATACGCAATCCAAAATCCTACCCAGCATGACTGCAAACATTTTGGTATCGGATGACCCCGCACTAAATCTAGCCGCGTTTACAATGGGGCCTTCGTGATATTGGGCAAAGCCACTGCGAAATCATGCACCCAACAGACTCAAAATCAACACCGAGATAGCGTCATCTTTACACGTAAGGAATTTGCTATAGTTTTCGTTGTGTTCTGCAAGGTAGTGATGCTTCTTGCAGTGGCCGTCCGGCACCATCGATAAGACGACGCTTTTACCCAAATGTAACTTGAAACCAATCATCTGACCGACACTGGCCATACGATTTATAAACTCCTGGATCCCCGCCTTAGAGCCTGCGAGCAGGACAAGATCATCAGCGTAATCTAGAATAGAGACTCGCTCACCTTCCAGCCTTTAGCCGACATATCTCGACAAAGACGCAAGAACAATGTCCATCACCATGTTGAATAGTACCGGGGACAACAGGTCCCCTTGACGCACCCTCTTCCTACTGAAGGTGTTCTCCGATCCATACCTAGATCCATTCAACAGTGTTCGCTGATCCGTACAGCCGAGAGACATCGTCTCAGTACTACTTGGCACCAAGTAGCTCTAGCAGCGCTTTGTGGGATACTGTGTCGAACTTCTGGGAGAAATCAAGCACCGCCACATGCAGCTAACGCAACTTTTCCTGCTGTCCGCCAAAACAGCATCGTGCATGGTGGAGTTTTCCAGTGTGCTCATATATCCGGCGGAGAAACAGTCCAGGAGCCTCAGCGATAGGTATGCATGCAGATTTCGGAGTGGCATCGACGCGATCGAGATCAATCGACTCGCCCAGACCCGCCAGGGCATCCGTCTTTGGCACGAACATTGCCCTGCACTGCCTAGACGCCAGTCATCGGAATACATTCCATCTGGACCAGGCGCCGTTATATAACCAAAGTTGGATCCCTTCAACACCTCTTCAGGAGTGATTGGATCCTACAGCCGAGGCATGTTAGTAACCTGCCCCGGGCTTTAGAACCCGAAGAGCGTCCGGTGGAGAGAAGCGATCATCAGAAGGCTTCCAACTCTCCTAGGCAATATTTCCCACTTTGCTCTGACCTCTATAATTAATGATTCATTTGTTTTTTACCAATTAATTTTTCTTTGACTTCGATATGTTCACAATATGGAAAAACTGTATTGTAAAGGAAATACGGTACACTTTTGGTTTCAACGTTTTTATTCTACAGAACTGATAGAGAGCCCGAGACCCAAGTTGACAATGAAGGATTAAAAGTGATATGATACATCACAAACCACGACAGAGTTAGCACCAGGCTTCAGTGTGAATGTTAAACAATTCAAATCGTCTTTAAGCAAATTGGTGAAGTAAAAAAGCTCGAAAAATAGGTATCGCAGTAATTAAGTAAAGAATAAACAACCAACACGCGTTGAGTGCTGCATTATATTACTCAATCGTTACAATAATGAGGGGATTTTGTATAGTATGTGAAAAATGGACCCAATTCAATAATAGAAAACGCTCGTCACAATGGTGGAATCTAAAAGAGCCAGTCAGATCCTATTCCAAACAAAAATTTACTCAGAATAAGGTATTGGTAAGTTCAGATAATTACCAGTATCTTTTTCTGAGCTAATCGTCCTGGTTGAACGACCACAACTTCCTAAAATCCGTTCAGATGATTACGACAGATTTATATTGTGAACAATTATGGAATACTAACCGTTTTGTCCTCTGCTACTACTTTAGGACAATGCTTGTTATTTGCGATACTTGGGTCTGACAACTTCATGAGTGTCGTCAGATAAGGGCCGAGATTATAGAGGTCAATGGGCCCACCTCTCGTTCCCACCACTGTAACTTCTGTAAACCAGAATCAACAGCGGCAACCGTCCTGATAACCTCTGAGTTGCGAGCTCAGGGTGCCCTGGGGAAAAGCTAAGCTGTCTTGGATCCCGCAACGAAATTAATCAGAAGTATATAGGAGGAGTAGGAAAATACATCCTGTTTCCCTCCCTTTTTAGCAGGAGACAGCAAAATGTTAAAAGCATAAAAATGCTACGAAATGAGACTTTTACAATCAGGTGGCTGATATGCGGACCGGTGCATCTGAGGCGGACTTGAAACTGGAAGGTCACTCTCGTCATCATTTGTATCATATAAATATTAGCATAATTATCATAATAAATCAGTGATCAATAAGCAGTCAAGTGGGTTTCACTCTCCTTCCCGTACATCGGCAGCTGCGGATCACTCACCCCTTATCATCATCATGGAGGGACAAGTCCCTACATACCCTTTTGCTTCAGTGCTCTGTTTAACGCTGTGCGCAAATTGCTAAATCGACTTGTGTCCTTTACAACATTTATCTAAAACATAAAACAAATTATTACTATAATAATATACAGCGTGTTTAAGGCACGGTGTACTAAAAATCAAAACCATAGATTTGGATCATGAAAACCGTTAGAAATGTGTGTGGGAAATTTTAGATTCTTTTTGGCGATTTTTTTCAATCCTAATTTTGTATAAGTTGATTTACTGTAATACTCTAAATTGTTTTAAAACAATAGTAACATTTAATGAAGTACACAAAATAAGCAACGTATTAGGCGCCACGTGCCGCCCAAAATAAACTGCCGGTTTGAGAGTTCCGCGAGTTCAACGAGTTGGAGCAACGTACGTTTTTCATTGCATGCCCTGAAAATAAGAAAAATCATAAAACGCAATTTTTTCATTTTCTACAAAAAAAATGAATCTTCGTTACGAGAATGTAAAAATTGGGTTTTTTTAATTTTTCGTAGACGCATGTCTACGAAATATGTCTAGTTTTTATTACTCGTATATTATAATATATACGAGTATAAAAACTTGATTATTTACATTAAAAAGTATAATCTTTTTAATGTAAATAATCAAAATTTTAATTTTAACTTGTATTCCCAAAGCCTCGCAGAGAAAGCAGAGCAAGAGCGCGCAGAGCTAGAAAGCATGGCGGAACAACTGCGAGGAGTGCCGCGCGGACGCGACTCGGTGAACCTCGACAACTTGTTCGACTTCCTGGCGGACGTGCCCGAGCGCGGCGCGCCCGACGGCCAGCCCGCGCACCAGCCCACCATCGCCGAGATCGGGGACTCCATGGAGCGCCTCGCCGACGACCTGCACCAGGAGGTACCATCGTTTACACACTTACCATTTTTTTGGTTTCATATGCTACGGCCTCACTTACGTCTATCGTCACAAAGCTTCACGCAATGACGCGATACATACAGATGTGAGCGGCTATCGCTACAAACATTGCGACTGCGTGTGCCTTAGTGGCTAATATCTTCGGGACGATACGAGCAGGTGCGGCTGAAGGGATATAAATACAAACCAGCAGATGGTTCTTTCGATAAAAAAAACAAATTACTGTCGCCAAGGATATAACTGGTTCGTTACCATCCTTGTTGCAAGGATTTCATATCACCAGGGGCGTAGCTACCGCCGTATCTACCGTATCAATTATACTGAGCCCGCGGGCCACAGGGTGTGTAATGTGCGTGCGTAACGTGCAACGTGCGTAAGCAAAAACTGATAAAAACTTTCCAAAGGGCTAAAGTCAAAAAAAGGCACGGAAGCGTATATTTAACTTGAATAATTTGTAAAAATTTTGGAATAAGTGACATAAATAATTATGATGAATAAATATTTCTTTTAATTTTATACAATTTTTTTTTTTCTTTTGTGAGAAATCTCTACCCTTCATAAGGGTCCCTAACAAATTTTTATACGGGGCCCCGCCAAGGCACGCTACGCCACTGCATACCACATGCATAAATTAACAACCACCTTATTTTTCAAACCGTAATACAACAGACTAATGATGTGATGAGAAAGTCTGAGACGAGTAACGATATATTATGTCAATTTTTAAAGGATTGCTTACTAAGTATACAACATTTTATGTTTGTGACGTGTATTTTAATTTTTTCAGTTGGAACATGTTCTTGCCGAAGAAATGAATGAGCTCTCTAAACACACTGAACGCAAACCAGACGGAGCTCCATCAGACGCCATCCCACCTCCTCACCCCTCTTCTCTACCCCTGCAATCTATTCTACACCCCGCCACCCCCGTCGGTACCAATAGTGTTACTCCTATAAATGGATTAAGTTTAACAAATGGATTATCACCGCCGAATAATATGACGTCGTCGATGAACGGTATGTCGTCGTCCATAAACGGTGATGTAATGTCGTCGTCGTTGATCATGCCGCCGCCGCCGCTAGAGGGCGGCGAGCCGGAGCAGTCGCCGGTGTTCCCGCCGCCGCCGGCGTGCCTGCTGCCCGCGCCGCCCGGCCCGCCGCCGCCGCCGCCGCCGCTGCCACCACCTGTCAAAGGTTACCACTTGTGCATATTTATGAAAAAATAATGTGTAAATAATGTACGAAATCTACAGGTGGACTGGTAAAAGACTGAAGGTAAGTGTTCAGTACTCGATTCTGATACCGAACATTTAAAAAAAAAATAGGTAGTTAAATCTGACCTACTTGTCCAACAAAAATGTTACATGCTACAGATCGAAGTTCATTGTTTATAAACGGCGATTTGGTTCCGCGAGACATATCAGTCAAAGTACACGCCCATCACCCGTGTGATGACCATATTATTTTGAAAACTACTACATTAATTCCGTTGTGGTTTACTATGTAGTTAAGCAATATTATCTTTTTAATGATTACATATGGCCATTAAGTATCGTGTCCTTTAATAATAGGTCGGGGCAAAAGTATTTTCGTATTTTGAATGTATTATTAGTAATCAAACCTGTTTGACTGTACTGAATGTAACTGGCTGGTTTTAACACCATTAAATGTGACACTCTGAAGATGCAATAAATTAAAAAAAAAACTAGTTCTCGCCATTTTTCAATTGTTTTTCAAGCAAGCAAATTCGGTATATTTTAAAGTTTTATTACAAAAAAGGTAAAAATGTGAAGAACGCTGCGAATAAAATTTGTGCGGTTTACGGACCTAAACGGTATCAATAAGAGTACCACAAATGTGGTTCAAACGTCTCAAGTCTGGAAATTTTAGTGTGAAAGATGAGGTTCACTGTCACAGATAAAATCAGTGCCATCTTTGAGAAAGTGGAGCAAGATCGACATATTAGTAGCTACGACATTGCTGAAGAACTGGATGTTGATCATAAAACAGTTTTACGTCATTTACGAAAGTCCGGTGTGGTGTTCCACCATGACAACGCCAGACTGCAATTATATACAGCTACGCAGCAAAAATTGAGAGAGCTTGGCTTTCCTCTGTATAAGCCTTGATCTTGCCCCATCAGATTTCCACCTGTTTTGGTTATTGCAGAACTCTTTAGGAAGCATAAAGCTAACCTCAAACGAACAAAGTGGATACTACCTATCAGATTTTTTTAATCAAAAATCTTAAAATTTCCCACCCACAAGATAGCAACTAGTCATCGATCAAAACGGCACATACATATTATAAATAAATAAAAAATTATACCTAAAAAATAAACAATACGAAAATACTTTTGCGTCGACCTTATATGTATACTGTATAGTCTTTTACTAGTCAACCTGTATTTAGCAGGTTCTATTAATATTAATTTGCTAAGTAACGTCTGTGTGACGTCAATATTACATCACGTATACGCACGAACGTATACTAACGGTGCTGTACACTTCTTCACAGCTGACGTCACTATAATGGCTGCATTGCGCATTAGCAATTTGCAAGACTGTGACATATTATTATTTAAATAATAATTTTACAATAAAAATCGGATTAAATTATAATTTGTAATAGTTCCAGATGATTAAAAATTGATCTAAGTAATAATATTAATTCAACAATAAAAGTTATATTTATTGGCATTTGATATTACTAACAGAAAGGTCTCTGATATGTTTAAAAAAACAACGGTTAAAAAACATTTATTTTTGCCTTAGAATATAATAAGAACAAATATAATAAATATTCTTCAGAAATTATATACTAATATTTTTAAGAAGTGACGCACGCCTTGCAATGCCTACCGCAGTTATAAAAAAGTATCCTCACGCTTTATTTCTTGGCAAAAGTACATACAACTAGTGCACCCACGATTAGCTGAAGATAGTCCCACAATGTGATAGGTGCCAAGCCTATCGCCAACCGGGTCGAATTCAATCCCGGGCAACGTTGTTTTATCAGAAAACTTAAAAAACACATTTTTGATTTGCCGACCCGGAAATCGAACCCGGGACCTCATGTGGTCAACACAGAAATCGGACTATTAAACCATATATGTGACAAATCGTAAATATAAATATTTAACTCTATCATTTTAATTATCAAAAACATTTATTATTCTCATTAGAAAACATGATGTACTGTTCAATTTGTTCTGAGTTCTTCAATAAATAAAATGATATGATCAGACCGATTGCCTTCAGTCAGTAAGAAGGTGGTATTCCCATTGCCACATTTTACCAAGACAATAACATATCAAACTTGTCCCCGGATTATAGTATGCCTATGATGGGATAATTAAGGGTGCATTAATTTCTCTGCATGCGACCGCCTGCTTCTGTAGAATTAACATGCGTGACATTGTGTATTAATTTTAAATTATTATCAAAATATGTCGTTATACGAAACTATATAACTATATCAACAGATTCAACCCCACCGGAACTCACTAACGGTATAATACCGAATGGAAAAGTAGCAATAATAAAGAATAAAGAGCCGATATATGAATCTGTGATACCAAGGCCCAACGGAGATCCAGTGCCAATCACATCACCGCCTCCACCGCCAATGAACCCACCTGAAAATAATGGGTAAGTTTTGTTTAATTAGATCGATTATTTCTGTAATTTATCTCCAAAATTAAAATGAATTTTTATTTTCATTTTGGAGGTAAAATTACGCCACTAAGACAATATTAAATTACTGTAACTACATTATTAATTATTGTATTTTTGTCTAAAATATAAATATAAATAGGTAGAAAAATATTGCTATGTGTGTTGTGAAGATCTAATGCCACGAGCATAAGTTACCGGTTAACTTATTCTCCAATCTGGGACATTACTATAACAAACACTGTCTTTTTTGCAGTAGAAAATGATAAGGGGGAATATACCAAACAAAAACGTAGTAGACGGTAGTTACATTTTTGGCTAATTATTATTCGCCGGCGAAAGGTTCTTATTCAGTCGGAGAAGAATGCCTTTAATCATTTGTGTTAGTAACTGCAATTTTATTTGTTTCATTTGAATATTTTTATTTCAGACAACCGTTTATATATTAGCTCAGCATTATTTTATATAGATATAAAAATCAATGCTACTTTTCCTTGTAATTTTGTAACTGAAGAACGGGCTCACCTATCCAAACCAAATGCTTAGGCTTTATTCGGACTATTTAGTAGATGGTTTATGTGAAGTTTTCGCAAAATCGGTAGAGCGGTTCTTCATTTGTCACATTTTTAATATTTCATTTTATACGTAGCGAAGCACGTACCGGGCCGCTAGTTATTTATATATTCTTTAAATTCATGCAAAGGAGATTGATGGGGCCACATAAAAATTTGGCCTAAAATGCAACACATCATGATGGCTGCTTACCATATTGTAATACAGGATCTTTTATATTATTAGATTTCATCACATGTGCAAAATTCTAAACAAAGAATAAAATTCTATTAAATTCCATTTAAAATATTTTTTATTTGACTTGGCTTGAATTTGCAAATTAAATATTTAAATATTATTTTAATGGAGTTATCAATTCTTTCTTAAATGGTATGTAAAAAGAAGGTATTTTAAGGTCCTTAACTTTACGACATTATTAATTTCTTCTGAAATGTAAATTGTATCACGGACACTTTTTATAATACTAAAATTCACGAAACTCCTTCAAAGATTAATATTACTTAATTTTACAATTGTTACATTCCATTTTAAGCCATTCACATCGCAATATATCGTCAACACAAATAAAATTCAGTTTTGTATTACTTATCATGAAGATTATTTGATTTTAACCACTTAAATGTTGAAAAACGATAAAACTTTTATTTACATAAAATGTTTATTACTCGCTCACAGCGTAAATAGGTGACACTTGTTGTTTTTCTTGTTTCTTTCGGATGATACTTATTTATACGGTTTTGGATGTTATAGATTTCGATTATAATAATAAATATTTTCATTTTTGTTGCATTTTATACAATAGTTGATTTAAAATTTTGCGTCTTACCTATCCAATATTTTTATAATTTGTTTGGTTGGTCAGAAATAAAAGAAAGTGTTAACTTTATGGCAGAATAGAAAAATCTTTGCTTGAATTAGAAATAAGAAAAAGCGTACAAGTTTGATTAGTTTCATGACTTTCCGACTAAAATTCTTTTAAAATTCATTTGCTATTAAAAAGTGTCCGTTGAATTCTAATATTGACTTATTGTGAATAAAATTAATTTAATAATTTCGGCTGACGCTATATTCTTGTAGTCCATTAAGGCCGATCTCATCACTCTCCTTTTCCTTTTGCATTTTTTTGACTAGATTGCTTAACTCAAAACGGCCTTTTAACCGTCAATGTAAACTAAGTAAAGATGTTTATCAAGACGCATACACACATATGCATTAATTTCACAAATAAATACCTATAATCCCCCGTATTAATTCGTGTCTCTTTTTGAAGAATAAGTAACTGCCTGGCATATGACAATCTCGCGAAAATTAGGTGATGGGCTCCTGCAACTTTTCGACCGGGTTTTGGTACCACCGCCTTGCCTATTCCTGTCGCAATAGCGTCGATGCTTTTAGTTGTCGTGTTCCGGTTTGGAAGGTTAGGTAGCTGTAGCCGGTAAACTTATGCACGTGACATTCCAACCAGCGACACGGATAGAAACGCACCATTAACATCTTTGCTGTCTATAGAGGATAGCATTAGGTATTTATTATCAAAAGAACGAATTAGAAAAAATTAAATCAAAAAAATCAAACGCAGTTATGAGAACTGTAGATGGAAGTCTGAATTTACAAGCACAGATTTATTATAGTGACATTTACTTGGTTTATATCACACTATTTTGCGAACACAATTAGTGCGTTTGTACAGCTATGGATATACCTTAAACATTAGCATGCTGATGACGCTGACGCGAGCCCTTACAATTTTCTGCTACCAGATATCTTCTAACACGGCTCAAGAAGTTTTTATAATAATATAGGTTTTATTTTATATAGGTTTTTAAGTAAAGCAGCAGAAGCTGAGGCCGACATGCCCCCACCGCCCGCAGGCAGCGGAGTGACGTCGCCGGTGGTGTCCCCGCCCGTGCCCATGGACACCTGCGCCAGCCCGCCGCCGACACTCAACGGTGACTCCAATGTAAGTTCACTATTTCACTACGTACTATGCGTTCCAACTGAGAATAGGGTCGCGCTTGTTGTCAACTTCATAAGTATGAAATTAGTAACGTTAACAAAAAAAGTATTTCTTACTTTCAAATAATTCTTTAATAATAATATTAGTGTTCCATATCATACTGCATGTACCTACATAAGTGTACCTCTTTAAATAATGCTATTATAAATATAATTTGAAGCACATAATTAATTTTAGATATATGCAATATTATGTGTTACAAAAAATATACACCAGTAATGACGAAATAAATTCGTTATTTAAATCAAGTTGAAGGACTTAAAATCCGATATAAACATTTGATTGTATTTTGTTTATAAGAATAAATCTATTTGTATTTTTGATTTTATATTTGTCCCGTGAATATTTATTATTATTATTATTATATATAGTGTCACGATCGAAGCGATTCTATTTGAAATAAGTACAAACGCTCTTTTTTGTGGCCGATTTTGAGACACTGAATATGCATCTTAGGTTTTTTATATCAGTACTTATAGGTTTTACTCTTTTAAGCTCAAAATACCTCAAATTAGTGGGAAGTTTCAGGGATGACCTGCACGGACAACCGTTTACATATTTTTTTGATGAATCCCTTTGTTAGTATTTTTTGGCTCACCATACTCATCACTAATGAAATTTTTGCAAAATGCGGAACAATATGGCGTCCTGACACTTCTATTCTCAATTGGAACGCATATTAATAATGCGTCAAAATGAGACAATACTTATTAACAGAGGGTGTGTGGGGAGGGAAGAGGCTGAATTTTTGACATTAATGTGTCAAAATTTTGACCATTTTCACCTATTTGTAGTTTGAGCAGCTTATGGAATCTTTGACCATTTGTCTTTTGCTAGTATTGTAGTCAGCTTCTACTCATGAGTGGATGGAAACGTTTCATCTATGCTGCTTGTGATGTAACCAGTTTTTAACGAAATTCTCCTTTCTCTACCATCGTAAAAACTTGATCCTACAGTTGTACAATTATTGATTCATATTTATTATCACATAACCTATTGATTTTTTTAATTTTATTTTACAGTAGTAATCATTCTGATGAATAGATATAACCTTTGCCTATAGACATAAAAAATATTAATAGTGCGTTACTTCTTTTGTGGCACAGTTGGATTGCCATATGCATATGTAGAGCCTAATCCTGACACTTTAAAAATACAATTTAGTATTCCTAATTTTTTTGTTCTCGTTACATTACGTCAACACTTCGTATTTCCGCAGTATTGGTGGACTGTTGGAGAATGAGGTAGTTGTTATTCCTGTACATATTTCTCAATAACTATGCAGCCAGCCACTTATTCCGTAGGACATATTTCATATTCGTCTAGGCTTTTTAAGGAATAGATCATATGCGTGCGTATAGCTAGGCAGCTTGTAAAAAGGGAGTGATGGCTGTACGTTATGGCTTCTGTGTGTCAGAGTTCTGCAATGTCTTATCCGGGTTGTGTTACCATACCCCTAGTTTTCCTAACGAAAAAGAGTAAGTGCGTTTTAATGTTGTGTTTCGTTTAGGATAAGGTAATCGGTAAACTTATATTTATAATACCTATTGCTTCACGGCTACACTGCTGGATGAACACAATAATTAATACACATTGGCAGTTTCATCCCTTATCGTTAAAAGATTCCTCTATTTCTTTGCTATCTTGTGATATAAGAAGAGGCGATCGTCTTTGACTTCTAATTGGAAAACTTGTCACCTTATTACAGAAGCCACAACGATAATTACCATAAAAGCACCAAAGTCACATTTCAAAAAACGTTCTTGTGATCGTTGAAAACAAAACTGTGTAAAAAAGGGTATTATAAAATCTCAGATTATTTGGAAGACAAACAATCATGGTGTTAATTGCTCCTTATATCAATCTCAAATATATGTTTTAATATAATTTTATAATATTGTGAAAAAAAAAATATATATGAAAAAAAGACAAGCCCGCTGAGTTTCGCAGTGTGTGGCCGCGTTCGATCCGGTAGTAGTTTAAAAAAATGTTGACGTGTCAAAATAACTTGTAAAAAGTTTATTGAATAAAGTTCTTCTGATTTCTGTTGTTGCTGACACCTAATTTGCATTCTTAGAACTCTGAACGTAATGCCCGTCGAAAAGAGCGCGTCGAACGTCGGTTGAACCAAATGGAACAACACCCTCCACCCACTGAACCACCAACGGATGCGCCGAACGATCTCAGTGAATTTGCCAAACTATACTTCAACGATCATCCACGATCGCCTGAAGGTATGTTTTTATTAAAAATTTTCTTCGCAGGCACTTTCGATAGATCAAAAACTTTGATTAGCAAATTTTTCAAATTGGATTTGCAAATCGGCAACAATTAGAGAAGATTCAGTGAGAAAAAAAACGTAGCCGGCTTATTTTTTATCTACAACACAGTATAACAAAATATACATTTTGATTATGTTTTATTTTAGAGTGAGCCCTACCTGGTAGGGAGATTTTTTCCTATCAGCCTGTATCTGGAACTCTACAAAGTACAATAATGCCACCTACTGAATTTAACTGTAATTAAGCAACCTCTAAGTGTCATAAAAAACGGTAGTTAACTATATTATAGTGAGTAACAAGCACATATTTTATGATTTATTTTATTGTTTTTGTACTTTTAGAAGTTCCACTTCCAAGACCAAGACCAGCCCCTTCAAGTGTGCCGTAATTTGTGGATAATCCCATAAGCGTTTTTATAATAATAACCAAAATGCAGTTTCACCATGTACCAACAATTTATATAAAAATATAACTAATCTATTAAAGTCCAAATGAGATTGTATAATAATGTTGATTAATTATTATAGTCAAAGCATATTATATGAATTGCTTTGTGTATTTTAAAACAGAGTATGGGCTATATTGTTTAGTAAATTATCACTTGGGATGTTTTAATCTTCAAATGTTTTTTTTAAATTGTTGATAGTGCCTTTAATATTTTTTCAGTATCTTGATAAATCGCTTTGTTAATTTTTTAAGACTACCAACTTAGGTATATCTTTTGAATTTTGGCTTAAATGTGTTTAATTTTTCCCTAGGAACAATTATGGCAACGCTAACACGGAAAAGCAAGTCAATGGAGTTGCTTACAAAGGAGGAAATGATAACATATCACAAAGGCAACAATATCCCGACCTCACACATACAGTTGCACGACCCGGATAGCGTTACTGCCGCTGTTAATATATTTCGGGTAAGTTTACGTAATTGCGATTTGACAAACACTCATTGGAAATTAACTCACAGGGTTAATTTCCAATGAGTGTTCGTGAAATTTCAATTAGATTTGTGTCCCTTTTGAACAGTAGTGGATCTAGGGGGTGCCTAGGAATTGCAAACCCCCTCCCAAACCAATAAAAAATCAATAGTTTCTTTGATAAAGTCTATCCTCAGTTTAATCAAGCCAATAATTCGCTAAGCCAAGCCTCCCCCTCCCCTCAAAACAGGCAGCTATAAAGGTCAGCAAAGTCTAAGTGTGTCACTATCGAAATGTGTAATAAGTGGTAAAATCCTACAAAAATCCTACGCTGATTTACCTTCTTTGCTGTAATAACTTTGATGCTTGATACAGTCGTCTTCATGATTGGTGGGATAATATAGACATGCACCATTGTTAAACATAATATGGTATATTAAACATAATATATGTTATATTATGTTTAACAATTTCACTGTTAAACATAATATAACGCAGCACCATTGTTAAATGTAATAATAGAATATGGACGTAAAATGCCAAGTCTCATATTTTAAAGTATTAGTTAATAATAATAAAACGGATTCATTTTGTTATGTAAATATAGCCAAAAGGAAGAGTTCTTATGTACTATACAGTGCGTAGGAAAAAATAAACGACTTGTAAGAATATGCGAGTGTTTCAGTCAAATCATACGTCTTTTATCCTCGGAGAACCTAGTGTACGTAAAAGTGAGCCTTAATTGTATTAACACACTGATTTAAGGCGAAGGAGGTGACGGGCTTACACCACGTGCCTTGGGACGCGTAAAAGCAATTGATCCGGGTTATTCCAACTACCAAGCTGTAGTTGTCAAAGAGCCAAAATATGGAGTTATAATCATTATCCTCAGCCGAAAAACAGTACCGCTATTTACGTATCATACGTAAAAATCATTTTCGTATTTACGTAACTTATTTATAGGTTGAGCTACGATTCTGAATAGTTGACAACAGAGGTAACTAACATAAATGCTGAGTTTCGATTGAAATTTTGTGACGTGAGGGGGGGCGTTGTTGAACTGGAGGGTCTAATGATGCTGAATTTTATTCAACTTTGCAATATTACCTGTGCTATGATATTTAATTTTATTTTGTTTTAGGATCTGTGTCGTTATATGCGTGGTGAATTAACAGCAGACAAAGAGACTCAAGTAATTCAGTCAATAATTGGGAAAGGATTGGAACGCGAGGAACTACGGGATGAAATATTAGTGCAGTGTGTTAGACAGGTAAAGTTTTATTATTATTATTATTATATACTGAATTTGCGAGCATATTTATTAACTTAAAGAACATTTTAAATGAAACCGAAAGGATGCCTGAGTCAACCAAAAATAAAACATTTTTGGTTGACTCAGGCATCCTTTCGTTTTCATTTAAAACGTCATTTTTCTAACAAGAAAATGTAGTAGTCTCAGAAATAGGAGGTGGTCTATCAAGCTCTCGAGCCTCAGCAAGCATTTAAATCTGTCGATTGTGGTTATCGCAATTAGAAAAACGTGGGGATGAAGTTAGCGAACCCTTTTATCAGCCAACGAAAAAAACACGTTTGGTTCTTTGCCGTTTTGATTTTTTGTTTTAGAAAAATCTAGTAATAAAGGGTTTATAAAACTTACGGCACAACTGCACAAGCCAATGTTTTTTTAACTTCCCGCTACGTATGTAGATAAGGAAGTTACTGATTTTGCACCGATTTACGAAAATCGAGTTTCACAAGATCACCACGTTTTGAGGTCCTAGGTAGCTTTTCCGACTATTTTCACGATGAAGTCAGTATGTCTGTATGTATGTATGTATGTATGTGTGTGTGTGTGTGTATGTGTGTGTGTGTGTGTGTGTGTGTGTGTGTGTATGTAAACATCTCATAACTTTTGAACGGCTGGACCAATCGAAACGCGGTTAATGGCATTCGATTTAATTTCTCTTAAATTAGACTTCCTGAAAGTTTGAACCAAGTCGGCCTAGGAGATTTTGAGAAATTTTGAAAAAACCCCAAAAAACTTTTGGCAAGACAGTTTTTTTTAATATAACTTCCAGACTAATGTAACGATCGAGTACAAAATCTAATCAGCTCTATTCCTCAAAAAACTATGTCTAATGCATAAATTGCATCAAAATCGTTTTATCCATTTGGGAGAAATCGTTGACGAAACATTTTGAAAAAAGTGTTTGTTCTACACAACTTAGAATTTTTTCAACCAATCATTGTTTGGTCTTCTACGATATTTTAGTGCTAAAAAATCTTCGTTGAATGCCGTTTCAAAAATCAAAATCGAATCTAATTTTCAAAAGTTACAGCTTTTCAAATATTAAAATTACGTTGTTTTTAGCAAACTTACTTAATATTTTTGTAATAAGTTTCAGGCTAATACCCCGATTGACTTAAAAATTTTATCAGCGTTTAGACTTTAAAAACTGCGTCAATTACCATTAATTAGGTCAAAATCAGTCCATTTGTTTTTTTTACATTCCTTTGAAATTTTTCAACCTATCGATTATTTAGCTAAAGCAATATATTAATTAGATCAGAAAAATTGAGTTGAATGCCGTTCGAAAGATCAAATTCAATTATCGTTTCCAAAATATACAGCTTTTCAAAAATCACTTTACTGCAATTTTAACAAAATAGATATTTGAATTGAAAAAATTATGCTTATTATAGTTTTTACTCTTTTGAATTTTTTTTTATAACATAGGATAGCAAACAAGCAGATAGGTCTCCTGATGGAAAGAGTCAACCATTGCCTATAGACACTAAAGGTGTTAATGGTGCGTTGCTATCTTGTGGCGAGGTCTAATGCCACATGCATAAGTTTACCGACTACCTTACTCTCCAAAACACGACAGCGACAAGCACTGACGCTATTGCGGCAGGAATAGGCAAGGCGGTGGTACCAGACCCGGGCGACACAACGCAGAACTCTACCACCTAGTAGCCACGATATTAGTGACTCGCATAGCCAAGGGGTCGCCTTTTACGACCTGCCTGGCAGAACGGCAGTTGGTCTATTCTTCAAAGGAGCCTGGAACCAACACGGGGGGAAATACTCTAATTTAGCGGGAAGTTTCAGGGATGGCCTGTAGGATCAACCGTTTACACATTTTTTTAACAAGATAGCAAACAAGCAGATGAAAGAGTCAATCATCGCCTATAGACATCAAAGATGTTAATGGTGCGTTGGTATCTTGTGGCGAGGTCGTATGTCACATGCATAAGTTTACTGTTTATCTTGTGACCAGTGACCAGCACTGACACTATTGCGGCAATAAGGCGGTGGTATCAGACCCGGGTGAGACAATGCAGAACTCTACTACGATAGCCACGATGGTAGCGCTCGCATAGCCAATCGGTCGTCTTTTTCAACTAGCCTGGCAGAACGGCAGTGGGCCTATTCTTCAAATGAATCCGGAACCAACACGGGGAATGACGTATTCGCAGATAACGGAATGTCCCGTGGAGGAGTGGGCAGAGCGCGTGTGGCTCATCCTGTGCCTGTGCGCGGTAGCGTGGCAGCCCAGCCGCGGGCTGGCGCGGTACTACTGCGCGTGGCTGCGGGCGCGGGCCAGCGCGCCGCCCTCGCCCGCCTCCCCCGCGTCCCCCGCCTCCCCCGAGCTGGCGGCCGGCGCGCGCGCCGCGCACTGCGCGCAGTGGTGCCTCGACAACTGCCGCGGGGCCGCGCCCAGGCAGCTGCCTCCCAGCACTGTCGAGATCGCGGTAAGTGTCCCTCACCCACCACACAGCATATAGACACCTAACAGCAGGCGAATGGCTTCTGTAAACACGTCTCACTTATAGTTCCGATCACGAAATAAAGAAAACAAGCGGAATTGGCAAGTACAAACATTTGTATCAGGACCGCGATCGCCACACTCACACATAAAATAAGCATTATTGCATATAAACTACTAATGCAAACATTGTTTCATTGGTCGTTTTCATTTTAAACAACAATAATCCGAAACACACAAACAGAACATTTAAAAATATACCAAACTGCGTTACAATAAATTTTATTTTGCTACAAAAAAAAAAGTATTTACGTCTTTTTGTAGTCTATTCAAAATAGACTCATCTATTTGTACAATAGTGAAACTTAAGATCGTAATAGTTTCGCTATTCTACAATAGATGGCAGCATTGATTTTTCCGTAGTTTTCAGTTGATCATATTTGAGTAGAGAACTTTCTAGAACGATATACGTAATGACTGTCATTACGTATATCTTTCTAGAAAAATTAGGTCAACCTAAAATTAACTTTATATGTAAGGTGTACGGCTGATTTTAGCTTGACTTTCTATTATATCATTAGAGATGAATTTAATTAAAATAAAATGAAAATTGTACTTTCGAATGATATGAAATATCTCCATTTTTAATCATCTGTATTCTACTATCATTTCTGCATTCAAGAATGGCACAATACGGCATAATTCAGTGTATAATAGATTTTCGCACGACGACTATCTCCTAATGATATGGTAAGTATCACTAAGACAATTTAGAGTAAAAGCGCATAATAGTGACGCACGCGGCACGCCCACTTATTCACTTCCCCTTGTTTTCTTTATTTCGTGGTTCCGATATAAATGTCCACGAAGAAATACTCAATCAGTGTCGACCAATCAGATCCTCTGTACATCTTTCCCTGTGGCCTTGAGTTAGCCAATCACGACGTCGCAACTCCGCTTCGTCTTTCCTCAGTTAGTTGCCAGAATGCATTCAATACGAAAAATCAAATATTAGACGTCTATGGGCGGTGTAGTCGATGGTCCCCGACGAACTTTTCATTGTCAGCCCTCCAATTCGGCGTAATTGAGTCGATGCACTTAGCTCTCCCACACACATAAATACGCTAGAACGTCGGGACGATCTACGACGTGACGTAATATTGAGTCTTACGGCCGGTTTTTGAAACGCAAATTAATTTAACAAGCAATTGATCTGTGTTTAACAGATCGTTTGCTTGTAAAACTTATGTTTAACTCAGATTAATTGCTTGTTAAAATTGATTTGCGTTCCGGAAACCAACATTTGACGCTTCGACTCGATTGCCGTTGTATTACGTGAATTAAGTCCCTGAACTCACAAACTAACACTTAAAAATTGTAAGTTCATTTAGAATTCGGTAAGACCAAAATTTTTCTTACGTCGTAGCAATGGAGGAGATGGTTCTGCTAATGAAAAAAATAATATCGTTGGCTACTAAAGATCATAATGTCATAAACATAAGTTTTTTCAAATTCTTTACCGCCAAACTTGAACATGGCAATAATAAGCATGCGATCGAAAATGGTAAAGCGGTGATACTAAGTCTTGGCAAAATTTGCAAAAATCCTGCAGCACAGTTGCAACGGTTGTGACACGTTTTTCAATCGTTCGTATTTTAGAGCACTTTGTGATTATGTAGTTGTACGTACAAACTAAATGCCTGGTGGTTAGGATCATGAGATCTGAGATTTTATCACAAACTCAGATTCATTGACTGTTTTATCAATAGATCTAACAGCATACTAAAGCATGAATATTAAAGAGCAAAAAATAGTACATTGGAAGATAAGAGAATATCACCCCCGATTGTGGCAAAAAACACCGAAAAATCGTGATGAATCTGAATATCTACCGACGTTTGGTTCACTGCATCTGCCCTGTAGAGGATCTGAAGTGATATTCTACTGTATGTTTTATGCATACTAATGTATGTATGTATGTATAGCCCACATTACAATCGAATGTGTTGTGCGTGCAGGCGATGCGGCGGCTGGGCACGATCGTGTGCCGGTTCTTCTTCCTGGACGGGCGCACGAAGGCCATCGACGTGCACCCGGCGGACACGGCTGCGGCGGCGGCGGCGCGGCTGGCCGACAAGCTGGGGCTAAGCGGCGGCGCGCGCGCCGGCTGGGCTGTGTACCAGCAGCGCGGTGGCAGCGCGCCCGCCGAGGACCACGTGCGCGCCACGCACTACCTCTACGACGTCATCGCCGCCTGGGAGATGTGAGTACCTGCAAACAACGACACTCTTGAGACAATTTACAATTGCTAACGTCCATGCCATGAGAGAGAAAAAACAGCGCCACACCTTCAACTCAGTGTCCTGCGGAGCGGTAACGTGGGACTCGCGTGTTCAAATCTTAATTTTAAGGAGATATTCCCGTTACCGCAATCCACACATATGACATGAGGTGGGTCCACACATATGACAATTTACCGAACATTATCCTATGAACGTATCAGGCACACGTTTCAGTACCGATTATTGTGGACGTATTGTGTTACGCGGATAATTGCCACAAGCTGCAGTACAATTCAATTCATTCTGAACACTGAAAAATCTGCTCAACACAGAATAAACGGCAGGACAATGTATGGAGTTACCATCTACTAGTCGGGTCCACTGTGAATGCCGGTCACTCATATTTTAAGTCACCTGTTATCAACCGACACATCGAAAGTCGGTTTTTCAAAGCATTTTCGCTATTGCCCGCCTGACCAGAAACGTCCACACTTGCACTTATGACACGCATCGGATTACGCCCGATGACAGATACAGACACTGGGTAGGTAGTAGGCAATCGCGTCGTAACGTGTACCGGTCGATACGTCCCCTTCCCGCACCTCGTCACGTCGCTATTCGCTTATTCACGCAGCGCACGCATATTTATAAATATCGTCGTGTTCGTTGTTGTTTACATTAGTTTTGTTTTACGACGTATAATTATTTAGGCGTGGAGTGGAGTCTACACTTGTAACATTTCATTGTACATGGTTTGTCGGATACATGGTTGCTATTCTACATTGTAAAAAATACAACTTTATTTTTATCAGGCAACAAGGTCCTGGAGGCGGCTCAGCTGATAACCGGTTCGTGTTCAAACGCCGTCTGTTCCGAGGTGGCCGGGAGCTGCCACATGATCCCGTTGAGGTGGCCTTACTTTACGCACAAGCTGTCCATAGTGTCGTCAAGGTATGTTGTATTAAAGTTTAAGTACCTCAATCTCTTAAAATGCATTTCTGTGTGTTTTTTTTTTCAATATAATCTATGTTATTAACTGATAATGTAGCTTTCCACCAATTAAATATTTTTTGAAAATTATACATTAGTTTTAGTGTTAATTTATTACAAACAAGTAAAATGTAACTTTCCTTATGTTTGTAATGTAATGTAGCATAATACTAACAGGTTTAAATTCTGGTCCCACTTGTCTTACATTTTTGCAGTTTTCGATTCCACAGTATTAAAAATTGAGCGCATTTACCTTAAAAAGATTTGATCGTCGACGATAAGGCACTTTAATCGACTTAATTCTTTGAAGTTGCGAAGAGATCCTTGTTATTTGTCTCTTAAGTCAAATGTATAGTTGGTGTTAAACGTTAATATTTCGAGGAATGTTTAGTAAGATTTTACTTTTGCACTATTGTAGTTTGATTCTCAAGTCGATGCAATTAGTTGGCAGCGAAAAAGTGCAAGTGTAGTATTAACCTAATGTAATATTAACATTAAATATGTAATCACCGTATAAACATTCAGATAGGAAAATCTAGATTCTTTACCATATAAATATTTATGTGACATAAGTTGTTTGAAATTCATAGTGGAAATGTAAATGTATAACACGAATATACGTATACACGTATACATATATGTGTATTTTTGTAATTATTGGCTCGAAATTGTGTATTGATTAATTGGTTGTAGTTGGACGAGTTCCCGGTGTCGGAGAAGGTGGCGCTGCAGCTGGCGGGGCTGCAGGCGCAGGTGTCGCTGGGCGAGCCGCCGCCCACGCCGCCGCCGCCGCACACGCGCGCCTATTACGCACATCCCGACCAATTCCTGCCCTCGAGGATTGCAAAAACCAGATCCGCACATCAGTGGGTAAGGATATAGATATACTGTAGAACCAACTGTTTCTTAGCAGATATCCATTTAAGGAAGATATTAGAGCTATTTCATGTAAATTGGAATCTTTAATATTTGCGACAAGTTATAAGTGAATGTAGCTGATTATTTTCATTAAAAATGCTTATAAGTATGAAGGTTATACAAATAAAAGTATTTTTTTATCACAGGAAAACTGCAGCAATCGATTTCCGAATATCGTCGCTGCGCCTGACAAGTTCTATATGTGATATCTGTAATGTTTTAAGAAACAACAAAAAAGTGTTATTAAATTAACAGTATCTTTGTTATTTAATAACAAATAATAAATTAACAAATAACCTATTTGTTAATTTAATAACAAATAATAAATTAACAAATGTAGTCTATATTTTAATTTAATAGCACGTTTTTTGTTGCTTCCCAAAACCTAACAAATATCACATATGGAACTTGCCAGGCGCAGCGACGATATCTGTATCTGCGGAACCCTGCATCAGATCTTCACCAAATTAAAATGGAACCGCATGAGGAGTACACCCTACAAAACAAACAAATATTTTCTAAAAACCGGTTATAATGAGTTTGTGGTAAGAAACGTATAAAAAAACGTACAGCTGAATATATAACTTCCTTCTTTTGGGAAGTCATTTGAAAACTAGCGAGACTTACAGTAGTCTCATATGATGTAACATCTTATATCTAAGCTGGTGCAATTTGATACCAACTCTACCACTTGGTCATTAGTCAATCCAAACAATGCGCGCTTTTCTGTCCATCATGTCATGTTACTTCCATCGCATTATACGAAATCACTCCCACACTCTGCGAGAAAGCGAAAGAAAAAATGTTGTACATCAATAACCGCACCGTTGGTCGAGTGGTTAGCGACCTTGACTACGCAATCAATGGGGCTCGGGTTCGATTCCTGACAAGGGCAGGCATTTATGTGATGAACATAGATGTTTGTATTTTTTTTATATCATAAGATGTTTGCTATCTTGGGTGCAGATGGGTCTCCTGATGGTAAGAGTCAACCATCGCCTATAGACACCAAAGATGTTAATGGTTCGTTGCTATCTTGTGGCGAAGTCTAATGCCACATGCATAAGTTTACCAGCTACCTTATCCTCCAAACCGGAACACGACAGCGACTAGCACTGACGCTATTGCCACAGGAATAGGTAAGGCGGTGGTACTTGACCCGGTCGAGCCTATGCAGAACTCTACCACCTAGTAGTCACGATGATAGTGACGCACATAGCCATTCGGTCGCCTTTTACGACCTGCCTGGCAGAACGGCAGTTGGTCTATTCTTCAAAGGAGCCCGGGACCAACACGGGGTATTTCTGAGTTTGGGTGTTTTTTAAATATATTTGAGTATTTATATATGTATATCTATGTATTTGTATTGTTGACTAACACCCATAACACAAGCAAATAACTTGCTTACTTTGGGGTTAGATTAATGTGTGTAAAATTGTCCTGAGATACTTATTTATTATTATTATTTAATAACATTCACATTTTAATATTCTTATATAAAATGTTTGTTTCAGGCTACAATACTTGCTCAAGCTCATCGTCAGTATGGCGCCGGCCGTGCAGAGCTTACGGCCAAGGCTTTGTATCTATCCTGCGTCATGCAATATCCATTGTATGGGGTCACGCTATTCCCTGTCACTTATAAAGGATATTGGGCGCATGGTGAGTTAAATGTTTATTCATATTAGTAGGTTATACATTTTAATAATATGAAGAATGAGCGAGCCTTACAGTAGTCGCATATGATATGTAACATCAAGTGATTATATTGCTACAATCTGATGGCCAACTCTATTTATTTATTTATTTCAACTAAAAATCCACAGCCGAATATCAAAATAGGTACAATATTATAAAATTTACATTACATTGGCCAATTAAGGATTTTCTTTTTGTACACTGTTACTATAAGCATTTTTACAGTCACTGACGGGTAGCTAATAGGTTTATATATCAAAGACTATATAGGTATATATCGTAATAAACAAAACTAGACATACAACAAGAAGCAATTCTATAAAAATATGTGTGTTTGTGTGTGTTGTTTGTTTGTGACTAAGTGTATTAGAATACAATCAATACTTATGTTTAAGAATATAATATAAAATAAAAATAAATATATAGGTACATAGATGAAATTATGAAATTCTATCTCTATCACAACATTCACTCATTGGCCAATTCAAATAGCGTGCGCTTCTCCAGTTTCCCGTAACACGCTTCAATAATCCCATTGTACGCTTTAATAATCCCGTTACACGTCCCAATACATGAAATTACTTTCATGGATTGTAAAAAAGTGGGGGAAAGGATGTTACACATCAATACAATAACACACTTGACGCGGCCGTATTCCTGTTTAGAGAGTATCTATTCGGTAACTGCTTTCAACAACACATCTCTACCGCATCCTTGTGGATGGAGTGTGTTTGGAGGATCGTCATTTTTGCCTACGGATTATGGGCTTGGCGGTATTTTTAATAAGTATAAACAAATTTAAAATAAGTACAAAAAGTTTATAAAGAAATGCATACTCTAACTCGTAGCTAACCTTTGAAGACAACCAATGCAAAAATTCGTTTGAAAAACATTAATTTTACAGGTCCAAACGTCTTACTGGGAGTCGGTTCTGAAGGTGTAGTTCTTGTCCGACCAGCGGATAAAGTTGTCCTTGCGGAGTATCCGTACAGCAACATAGCTGCTATATTGCTGGATCCAGTGGATAATGGTCTTACTCTGAGTCTAACGCATCATGGCCAACATGATGGATTAAGGTAAGGAAGCTAATTTAATATATATATATATATATATATATATATATATATATATATATATATATATATATATATATATATATATATATATATATATATATATACATATACATATACATATACATATATATATATATATATATATATATATATATATATATATATATATATACATATACATATATATATATATATATATATATATATATATATATATATACAGATGTTCCGGTTCAACAAGATTGGCAGGTTTACCGGTTGATGAGATGTATCGCTGTGGCTGCATTTTACAGATCTGATATTGACGATTACAGAGTGATAGAGCTTTGCAACGTCTCGCCCGTGTTTGGATCCCAAGTAATAAGGTCAATGCTCCTCACTGTTGTGTTCCGGTTTGGAGGGTAGGGTAGACGGGGAAACACCCGAAAAGCGTGAATGTGAGGAGTTTCTCGCCTTCTCGTTTTCGTACTCGCCTGTTCTCCGATCGGTGTTGGTAAATTTTACCGCTTTAAAGGATTTGTCGGGCGAGAAGAGAGAAGATTATCAACTCACGTTTTGTCTCCTTGTCGATCAGTGAGCGGAGGAGAGTAGACGTAACTCGTAGATGACAATATAAAATTCATCGAAACCAACCTTGTTTTGTTTCGATGAATTTGCGTTACCCACCATCGTCTAGCTTTTCTATTTTTTTAACTTTATTTTTATTACACTTTCACAAAGTTATTATATGCAATGGCACACAGAGTCAAACCAGATGCAGTTTGAATATCGTTTGTAATGTCGTCCATATTGGATAGGATTCAGAACACGAGTGAGAAAAACGAGAGTGGATAAGTTGCTTGTTTTCGCGAGAAGTCTCAGCGAAAGTTCTCGCTGAGACCTCTCGCCGTGAGTCTGAATGGGCCTCCACACTACCCTTTTCTCACGTCACTACTCTTTCTCTCCTAGCTTTTCTACCCTACCAATTTATACCCTTCCTACTGGGTTAGGACTCCGCTACTCTTCCTATCTTATTTTACTTCCAAATATTTTAGTATAATTTTTACCCTACCCTATGTGCGCTACGCAAAATTACACAAGTCAACAGAAAAGAAATACAATACTCAGCCAAGTTCATACTGTCACGAGATGTTTGTGGCGCAACATGTTTCTAGCTGGACTGTGAGGCGGTCATTAGCATGTTGGTGACGCAAACTCATAAAGGCGGAGATATACTACTAAAACGCGACTCAACGTGTTGTGCCGACACCCCATGCACGTCGTGCACATATGCAACACGCCACGTGATGCTACAACATGCATAGTTTGTATCATAGCTTCGCGAAAGACGGAAGTTTATTGACGTTTGATGTAGTTATGGACTTACTGAAGACGAGCTGGATGAAGATTTTTAAAAAGATTTATTGCAGATTTTGGGAATATTTTTGTACTGAATGAAACTGAATTTGTAGTTTTACATGACTTTATTAAAAACGATATCTACAAAAAGGGAACAATTCTGGCAGTGGGTCTCAGGTAGTTAGTGTCATGTTGGGTGTCGGTTGTTACCTAGAAACACATTGCTCGTGGGGCGTCTGCGCGCCCTCTCCCGGTAACACGTCAATCCAAATCGATTGGATGTTACCGCGTGTGATCACATGGCGTGTTTCTACATGCATCAGACCAAATTAAATATTTGGGTTTGATAAGTATTGACATGTGTCGGATGGGTGGCGTGGTATGGCGTTGCGTTTTAGTAGTATGTTTCCACCTTAAGTTTTGCTCAGTCATATTTGCTTAATTTAGATGAAAATAACTGATTGTGGTACTAAAGTGTATAATAATTTGTGTGCAGGTGTATAGTGCTAGAGTGCGCGGCGAAGACGGAGGCGGCGTGGCTGATGGCGGCGTACAGCCCGGCGCTGGGCGCGGGGCTGGCGGAGGAGGGCGGGCGGCGCGCGCCGGCGGGCGAGCGCGCGCGGCTGGCGGCGGCGCTGCGGCAGGCGCGCCGTGCGCTCGTCGACTCCGGCCTGCTGCGCCGCCCCGCTGACCACGCGCATGCCTCCGCCGCCGGCTTCCTACGCAACACGCTGCGCAGGTACACCACACCCACCATACCACACCACACCACACACCAGATACATGGGGCACACTAAAAGTTTTGCACTTCTAGCTAATCGGAACTATTTGAATTTCGAATGTTATATTCTTAAAACGTTGCAACCTTCTTAGTAATTAAAAAAAAACAATTGGCGGGAAATGATTTGTCAATTGTTTTTTATCACACATCAAAGTTCTACGCACTCAACGAAAATGGAATTAAGTCGAAAAGATTTTAGAGCGATGATTTTCTATGATTTTAAAATTTCTCTTTCTCCGCAAGACTGTGCCGCTCGTCTCAAAATACTTTTGGGGGAGAAGCACCTTGTTTGAGCACCGTGAGGCGATGGTTTTCTGAATTTGAGAGAGATCGAGTTTCTTTACATGACGAATTACGTGAAGGGCGGCCTTCAACTGCTGTCAACGAAAACAATGTGGCTACTGTTAAGCGGTTAATTAAAGAAAACTCCCGGATTACCTATGATACAATTCGAGGAGTATTGGGGATTGGTATGAGCCAAATTCAGAAAATTTTACACGAAGAATTGAAAGTTCGGAAACTTTGTTGTCGTTGGATCCCTCATGAACTGACAGCGGAGCAGAGTGCTAAGTTTGAATTATTCTTTTCGCATTCGATCGTGAACGCGTTTCGAGTTTACTAGGAATTTGTATGTGATTTGTACAGCGCCACCTAGTAGTAAACTGGTTTCTCACGTTTACCACTAGGTGGCGCTGTACAAATCACATACAAATTCCTAGTAAACTCCAAACGCGCTCACGATCGAATGCAAAAAGAAAAACTCACACTTAGCACTCAGAAGCGGGGTCGCATTGAATGGTGCTCACAGATGCTACTGAAGTACGACCACGGACGTTCTAATGCTGTTTATGACATTGTCACAGGAGACGAATCGTGGATTAATTGTTTTGAACCTGAAAAAAGAACAGCAATCTTGTGAATGGGTGTTTAAAAATGAGAACAGGCCAACAAAAGTGAGACAGGCGAGAAATGATGGTAAAAAAATGAACGCGTTTTTTTTTCTCAGCTACGGGTCGCATCTGTAAAATTTCACTTGAAGATCAAAAGAGTATTAGTGCCGAGTGGTATTCTACCATTTTTTTACCCAGGGTGTTAGAAAAAGTTCGCGAAAGACAACCCAAAATCCGCATTCTCCTACACCATGATAACGCTTCTTCACACACTGCCAATAAAACAAAGTCATTTTTAGCTTCTGAAAAAGTACATCTCGTCACTCATCCTGCGCATAGCCCCGACCTAGCACCCTGTGATTTCTGTATTTTCCCCAAAATCAAAGATTTGATGAGAGGTTTTACTTTTACCAACCCCGAAGAGGCAGCGATAGCGTTCAATCAGCACGTAGAAAACATGCCTTCAGATATTCTGTGGTCCTCCTGTTTTAAAAAATGGTACGATCGCATGAAAAAAATGTTTAAAATGTAAAGGAGATTATTTTAAAAAGCAATAAACATAATATTTTGATTATAACATGTTGTTTTTTTAAGTTACGCAAAACTTATAGTGTGACCTACGTACATGACATTCACATGCTGCCTATTAATACTCCTCCTCGCGTCGTTTGGCATCCGATAAACTAATGCATGTAGCACTAAGACCGATTGTGGAATTACGTGCCTTCCTCTTTGCGTCAAGCCGATAACAAGTTTTCATTCAAACAAAACCTAACCTACCATTGATGTGTAAAACAGTAGTTAGCTAACAGCCTTTTGTACAAACTTATTTAAGGTATATAATAAAGTTAAATAAATAAATAAGACCCCGCCACAAAAATAACAACACACAATTAACATCTTTGATGTCTATAGGCGATGATTGTCTCTTTCCATCGGGAGAAATAGCAATCTGCCTGTTTGCTATCTTATGCTAAAAAAAATATTTTAAGCATCGTGCGCCCCTCCACGGATCACCTTCTCCTTAATAATTTTACGCCATCGGTCACAATTATCGGCTGCATGTATGGTCTCTTAAAATTGCTCTTTATTACAAATTAAGTCTGTCAAGCGCATTGGTCTTTCGAAGATTTTCCCCATATTATATACAAGGACTCTTTGTAGGCAGGTAGATGACTACCCCCTGGCCTCTCAGTTTCTTGAGTATCAAAGTGTTTATTCATTTTGCCGTTCAGGAAGTGCAAAGCATTTTTTTAATCGATTATGTTAAATCAAATATTTAATCAGCTTTTATTATGCGTATCAAAATTTGTCATTGCTTACAAACACTTCATAGGCGACGAAGATTTTTACCCGCATTAGCAGCTTACACTAGAAAACTTACATAATATTATTTACGAACCAAAGAATAAAGATGTCAGTTATGAGGACTGTCGACAAAAGTAACACATTTACTAGGTGGTAGTGTTCTGCATTGTCTCGCCCGGGTCTGGTACCACCGCCTTACCTATTCCTGCCGCAATAGCGTCGGTGTTTGTCGCTGTCGTGTTTCGGTTTGGAGGGTAAGGTAGCCGGTAAACTTATGCATGTGGCATTAGACCTCGCCACAAGATAGCAACGCACCATTAACATCTTTGGTGTCTATAGGCGATGGTTGACTTATTCCATCAGGAGACCCATCTGCTTGTTTGCTATCTTATGACAAAAAAAAAATAAAGAATACCCTCCAATATTCTACCTAAAATTGCATCACTAAATACAATATACAGCTAAATTCATCCAGTCATAATTTGACTTACGTCACTGACCTGACGATCACGTATTACCCTACCTTTTTCTAACGAGGCTAAAGAATTTTTCACTAAAAAGAATAATACAAGTAAAAATCTAAAAATCAATTTATTTAAATTTATTTCACTGATTTTTATCGTATTATTCTTTCTTAAACTAACTACATCGCACAACCTTTTTAATCTCCATTACCCAGTGTAAAAAGACTAAAAAAATAACACATTCAGAACATAACAATGTTATACAGTACGATATCGTTTGTTTAGACTGGACCAGAGTTATAACAAAAATTACAATTCAAAAAATGCATTTTTTTGCATAGGCTAAGCAAACATCGGTTAGAACGAGTGCGTTTGGATATTACGGCAGAATCACAAGGGGAATCTTATAAAGGTTTTCCGCCCTCATACTGGTGCTGGGCGCGCAGCATACCACACAGCCTCACACGTTTGAACGAAGCTGAAGAAGTCGCTGCTATGCAGATATTTAAGGTATGTAATTACTTGGCAATAAATTATTTTTATGAATTAGGTTTAAGAATGAGTTTGATATTCAATATTGTATTACAATCATATTTTAAACATTATTAGGTCTTAAACACTATTTACAAACAATAAAAGACGCACACGCGCATCCTGTAAGGGTATGTAGGACAATGTAGGGGCGGAATAATATTTTTAAATTTAACATACATTTTTAAAATGTATCATATAAAAAGTCGTCTACACTGTCAACCAAACCATACATATATAATAAATATATAAACGTATGCTATGTATCATGTATTTGTAAGAGAAAACTACCTGCTTTGGTTATGAATTAAAATATATACATTAAAAATCTTTTTCATCTTTGAAAAATCTCGAACCGGGTAACTAATAAAGATAGATAAAAAAGAAAACTTTAGAGTGTTGGACTAAGAACAGTTTTTACTTTACGTGTAAGACAATGTTACCCTTGAATAACTATAATAATTAACAAGTTGTTGTAAGAAAATTAGGTTGTTATTAAATTGATTAATATCAATTTAAACATCTCATAATTCCGAAACTTTATAGAGTGGAGGACTCGCCAGAAAAACCATCGAATGTGTAGGACAAAAGTTTCATCGTATTTTTCATAATATGATCAAGCGATTAAAGGCGAAAAATATTTATTGTTATTAATAAATATTTTTCCTTCACCAAATCAAAATTTTTAAAGCCCCATAACTTTATTATTTACCCAATTTGAGATTTTTCGAAGATAGAAAAGATGGTTGTCTCGTCTAAACGAAGCTGTTCACAAAAATTCGTCTTGTTATTAATCAAAAAAAAGCTTGTTCCTGGGATCCCGTTCTACTAACCTACAATAGAGTCTGCGTGATATGTATTTTGTCATAATCTTTTGGTAGTAAATTTTTTAATGTAAAAAATTAGTTGTAGATGAACTATGGGGAAATAATAAAGGTAGTTTTATTATATTTAACTATTCAGAAGAATTATTTCACCAGGTTCTTTGCGATTTAAGCAGAGTTAACTGATCATCCGACAATGTTCGGTTTCGTCACTGTGACCAGTTTCCGACTGGCGAAAATAAAAAACTGGCGAAATCATTTATACCATTATCACTTACGGTAATTTTATTAATAAGTTTGATGATTGGTGCAGGATATCATGAGCCACGCAGGGCTAAGCAGCAACGAAGGCAGCACCACCAACCTGGCCAACAACAACAGCGTCAGCAGCCACGAGAGCGACAGCGACGACCGCGTGGCGCTCGCGCAGGCGCTCTTGCAGCGCTGTCTGCAGAAGGACACCCTGCTCTGTGAACTATACGTCCAGCTCATTAAACAGGTAACATAACACAAATATCCAGCTACCAAAGTGGACTATAACACAATTAGACGTAATACGGGATAATTTGCGCGTATAGCGTAGTGGCAATTCTTGCCAAACCACGTCACTTTATAGATTTAAAGAGATACTCGAACGCTACAAGCGTATAATATTCCTATATCTGAAAAACTAGTTATAGAACTCAAAGATCACGAGGTATAGATTAAGCCCGCTCAAAATACGGGCTACATGCCAAATTTCATCAAAATCGATTCAACGGTTAACGTGAAAGAGAACAAACAAACTTACTATCATAATTATAATATTAGTTATAAAGAAAAGTACAAAAGTGATGGTGTGACAGACGACAGAGCACCCGGAGGCTAGCTCGGCGGTGGTGGGGCGGCACTGGGTGCTGCTGTGTGTATAGTGTATGGTATCGTGTGACAGACGACGGAGCACCCGGAGGCGAGCTCGGCGGTGGTGGGGCGGCACTGGGCGCTGCTGTGTGTATAGTGTATGGTATCGTGTGACAGACGACGGAGCACCCGGAGGCGAGCTCGGCGGTGGTGGGGCGGCACTGGGCGCTGCTGTGTGTATAGTGTATGGTATCGTGTGACAGACGACGGAGCACCCGGAGGCGAGCTCGGCGGTGGTGGGGCGGCACTGGGCGCTGCTGTGTGTATAGTGTATGGAATCGTGTGACAGACGACGGAGCACCCGGAGGCGAGCTCGGCGGTGGTGGGGCGGCACTGGGCGCTGCTGTGTGTATAGTGTATGGTATCGTGTGACAGACGACGGAGCACCCGGAGGCGAGCTCGGCGGTGGTGGGGCGGCACTGGGCGCTGCTGTGTGTATAGTGTATGGTATCGTGTGACAGACGACGGAGCACCCGGAGGCGAGCTCGGCGGTGGTAGGGCGGCACTGGGCGCTGCTGTGTGTATAGTGTATGGTATCGTGTGACAGACGACGGAGCACCCGGAGGCGAGCTCGGCGGTGGTGGGGCGGCACTGGGCGCTGCTGTGTGTATAGTGTATGGAATCGTGTGACAGACGACGGAGCACCCGGAGGCGAGCTCGGCGGTGGTGGGGCGGCACTGGGCGCTGCTGTGTGTATAGTGTATGGTATCGTGTGACAGACGACGGAGCACCCGGAGGCGAGCTCGGCGGTGGTGGGGCGGCACTGGGCGCTGCTGTGTGTATAGTGTATGGTATCGTGTGACAGACGACGGAGCACCCGGAGGCGAGCTCGGCGGTGGTGGGGCGAAACTGGGCGCTGCTGTGTGTATAGTGTATGGTATCGTGTGACAGACGACGGAGCACCCGGAGGCGAGCTCGGCGGTGGTGGGGCGGCACTGGGCGCTGCTGTGTGTATAGTGTATGGTATCGTGTGACAGACGACGGAGCACCCGGAGGCGAGCTCGGCGGTGGTGGGGCGGCACTGGGCGCTGCTGTGTGTATAGTATATGGTATCGTGTGACAGACGACGGAGCACCCGGAGGCGAGCTCGGCGGTGGTGGGGCGGCACTGGGCGCTGCTGTGTGTATAGTGTATGGAATCGTGTGACAGACGACGGAGCACCCGGAGGCGAGCTCGGCGGTGGTGGGGCGGCACTGGGCGCTGCTGTGTGTATAGTGTATGGTATCGTGTGACAGACGACGGAGCACCCGGAGGCGAGCTCGGCGGTGGTAGGGCGGCACTGGGCGCTGCTGTGTGTATAGTGTATGGTATCGTGTGACAGACGACGGAGCACCCGGAGGCGAGCTCGGCGGTGGTGGGGCGGCACTGGGCGCTGCTGTGTGTATAGTGTATGGTATCGTGTGACAGACGACGGAGCACCCGGAGGCGAGCTCGGCGGTGGTGGGGCGGCACTGGGCGCTGCTGTGTGTATAGTGTATGGTATCGTGTGACAGACGACGGAGCACCCGGAGGCGAGCTCGGCGGTGGTGGGGCGAAACTGGGCGCTGCTGTGTGTATAGTGTATGGTATCGTGTGACAGACGACGGAGCACCCGGAGGCGAGCTCGGCGGTGGTGGGGCGGCACTGGGCGCTGCTGTGTGTATAGTGTATGGTATCGTGTGACAGACGACGGAGCACCCGGAGGCGAGCTCGGCGGTGGTGGGGCGGCACTGGGCGCTGCTGTGTGTATAGTGTATGGAATCGTGTGACAGACGACGGAGCACCCGGAGGCGAGCTCGGCGGTGGTGGGGCGGCACTGGGCGCTGCTGTGTGTATAGTGTATGGTATCGTGTGACAGACGACGGAGCACCCGGAGGCGAGCTCGGCGGTGGTAGGGCGGCACTGGGCGCTGCTGTGTGTATAGTGTATGGTATCGTGTGACAA
Source organism: Apodemia mormo (assembly GCA_036924255.1). Classification (NCBI taxonomy): domain Eukaryota; kingdom Metazoa; phylum Arthropoda; class Insecta; order Lepidoptera; family Riodinidae; genus Apodemia; species Apodemia mormo. The sequence continues at coordinate 9,399,490 of JAUPFN010000018.1, read as the reverse complement.
ACGACGGAGCACCCGGAGGCGAGCTCGGCGGTGGTGGGGCGGCACTGGGCGCTGCTGTGTGTATAGTGTATGGTATCGTGTGACAGACGACGGAGCACCCGGAGGCGAGCTCGGCGGTGGTAGGGCGGCACTGGGCGCTGCTGTGTGTATAGTGTATGGTATCGTGTGACAAACGACGGAGCACCCGGAGGCGAGCTCGGCGGTGGTGGGGCGGCACTGGGCGCTGCTGTGTGTATAGTGTATGGTATCGTGTGACAGACGACGGAGCACCCGGAGGCGAGCTCGGCGGTGGTAGGGCGGCACTGGGCGCTGCTGTGTGTATAGTGTATGGTATCGTGTGACAAACGACGGAGCACCCGGAGGCGAGCTCGGCGGTGGTGGGGCGGCACTGGGCGCTGCTGTGTGTATAGTGTATGGTATCGTGTGACAGACGACGGAGCACCCGGAGGCGAGCTCGGCGGTGGTGGGGCGGCACTGGGCGCTGCTGTGCGCGGCCGTGGGAGCGGCGCTGCCATCCGCCAAGCCGCTGCGGCGGCTGCTGCTGGCGCACCTGCGGTACCGCGCCGCCGCCGCGCCGCACCACGCCGAGGAGGGCAAGTTCGCCCGGCGCGCCGAGCAGGTCAGCACCACAACCCACTACATTATCATTTACTTCATTGATAGTATATCACCGCTCCTTCAAGGAGTAGGTGAAATTAGAGACTAAAGGTCTTAAATACAAATTACTTGCAGGGAGCGAAGAATAAGAATTACACGACGAAGAGACTCTTTTAAAGATTAAGTCCGTAGAACTGAGATGGTTGAGAAGGCCCCGGAATGTTAGTGGGTTTACTCTTACACAAATTTGTATCAAGAGCACGTGTAATTCAAACCATTACTTAGTCTAAGCGCCGTGCGCGCACTAATAAAATACATATTTAGGTAGACAACCAAAAGCTCTGCACATATCGTAAACAAAATAAAATACTTTCTGTGTCAAAAGCAAATGTAGCCTAATTAATCTAGCCAACGTGCATTTTTTTTTGTATTTTATTTTTTTTATATCATAAGATAGCAAACAAGCAAATGGTTCTCCTGATGGAAAGAATCAACTATCGCCTATAGACACCAAAGGTGTTAATGGTGCGTTGATATCTCTAACCATCGACAGAGCAATACCTCTGAACTTGTAACTTTAAACAAAACGTCTTTCATAAACGGCCCCATGACGTTTGTTTTCTTTAAACAGCTAGTTTGTTTTTTATTACCATCAAGTAATAATAATTGGCGGCATGATGCTCGTCCCAGTTTGGGTAAACATCGCATTGTTATACTTAAATCAGTGGTGCGTGAAATTTAAAATAAGAACAACAATTTGACGGCCTGAAAAAGTAGTTAAGGGTGCTTATATGAAAGGTAGCAATGAAAGATTTGACTTATTTTTTAACCAGTCGATTTTTAATATTTTACATTTTTTTAATATGTACTTAAAACTGCTAAAAATCGAATTAAGTTTTGTAACATACAGCTTTTTAATTATAAAAATTTTGCCATTTACAACAAATTTTATTTATTTAAAATACTTATTACACAAAATGTAAAAAGGTAAATTTAACGCCTGAAGACATTTTTTACCAGTTAACCTTAAAGTTGTAATTATATATTCTAAATTGAAATATATTTATTGATGGAACCTCTTGAATATAATTTGGGAGATAATTCCAGAGACGTATTGCTGTAAGCGTAAAAGATTCCAAATAACTTTCTGTATTGTGGACTGGGACTAAAAGGGCATTAGTGTATAAAAAGCGCTGAATACAACCCTAGAATACAATAAAAGTAATGAAACCATTCCCGTAAATAGGATGGAAAGAAAGGATCATGCAGTATTTAAAAAAGCAATATAATAACATGATCATTCCGACGGTTACGCAAGTCCAACCATTTTAATTGAGATCGAAACTGACTTACGTAAAAAAAACTTAATAAATCTTCTTCATATTTTTAAAACTAGCTGTGCCCGCGACTTCGTTCGCGTGGAAAAAATTCTAAAATAAAAACCCGCATAGTTCACGTTCCCGTGGGATTTCCGGGATAAAAACTATCCTATGTCCTTTCTTGGGTCTCAAACTATATTTGTACCAAATTTTATCCAAATCGGTTCAGTGGTTTGGCCGTGAAAGCGTAACAGACAGACAGACAGAGTTACTTTCGCATTTATAATATTAGTATGGATAACTTTAAGACTTCACGTTTTTCACATCTGACTTTAAGAAACTGTCAAATAACACAAATTTAATTTACTTATTTATCATTGACTTTGCTTGATTCGTTCGGGGTTTATTTACGACAATCATTTTTTTTTTAATTCTTTTTGACATTATTTTGCTATTTTTCAACTAATCAATTTTGAAGCTAAGACAAAATTTAAGAGCTCAAATATTGAGTTGAGTGCCATTCAAAGGATCAAAATCGATCATCGTTTTGAACATACACAACGGTTAAAAGTAAACGTTTAACGTACAACGGTAAAAAAGAAGAGAAACTTCTTTACACCCGTATCCCCGAAGAGATAGGTACAAGAACAACCACGATTTGCCGAAGATATTTAGCCCCATAATGTGACAGATGGCAAATCTATCACCAACCGAGCACTTATCCAATCGCGGGCAATGTTCTTTTTATCAGAAAATTGAAAAAACACATTTTTCGAATTGCTCGACATGAGAATTAAACCTAGTACCTCATGCGGTCAACATCGACACCGGACTACTAGACTACAGAGGTGACAACTGTTCACAAACGAAAGCAGTTATATTTTTAATAAATTCTAGAGTTATGAAATCTTTGAGTTTCAAAAATCTATGTTTTAGTATACTTTTAGCTTCTTTGAGCTTTAAATACCTAGCCTAGCTAATATATTTTGTCGGAATCTATTTATAAGACGAATTCGTTTTTAATGTAGCAAAGAGAACACACAAGCATCTTGTACTTCAAACTGGAAAAAATCAAGAATAATTAACTTATTTCATTGTGCATAATACCATTCCTTTAGAGGCACAATTGTATTAACGCGGCACAATCAAAATAAGTCATATTCGAGCGCTAGGAATGTTTCTATACGTTGATTTCACTGTCTCTAACACAATGACATTTTACTTTTTTACATATCACTGCTCTTACACGAAAATTTTTCCTTCATACTGTCCCGAAAAATATAGAAAAGTGAAAAGTGAGAACACTGAAAAAATCTAGAAATAAAAGAAAGAGATAGGCTGCTTCTGTTGATAAACAATAGCCGTTACCGTGGCATAAGGGTGAAAATAGCGTGTACTCGTGTACTAGGACTTGTTTACATTGTGAATGATTATTTTTGCATTCGGAAATATGATCGAACGTTACCTTGGGTGTAAATAGGGATGTGTTGGCAAATAGAGTTCATTTTTTATAAAGCAAACGGAAGCGATACTTGGGAAGACCGATAAACCGACCGTGTAAAGCGATATAGTTCAGTGAATACGGGAAATATTTTAGTTTATTGATACTGTGTAGTCGGTTAGTTTTAGTGTTAGTATAGTGAATATTATTAGTGTTGGTTAGTGTATTTACGTATTACATTGTGGTGTATTGTACCTTTGTGTTGTAAATATACGGTTTTAATATAAGTGATATTTTATTGTACAATACGAACGTCAAGCACGTAACAAAACATATACTGTAAGAGCCAATGCGCCATTACACTCATACGTCACATTTGCCTGTGTATGCATTTCTTAACATTATATTAATTTGTTATAATATTGAATAAACGCAGTGATCAATAAGCAGTCAATCGGGTTTTATTTCCTCCCGCATATCATACATCACCAGCTGCAGGATCACTCGCCTATCAGACTATCATATATCAATTTTTATATCAGTCATATCATTAGTAGGGAAAACCCCCTACATATATACGGAAAAATTATTTTATTATTAATTAATTATAATAAAATTATTATAGGAAGAAAGATTTTAAAGTCAGCAAATTTTTTTTTTTCAAATAGCTTCCATGTGCATTCGTTTCCCTAAACTATATTTCCGTAATACATTTGTGCCTACATACTTTGTTGGCAAAGTTAAGCACATTAAAGCTAGATGGAATAATATTATTTTGTCGACGTCTTACTTTTTAGCAATTTGTACTAGGGTAAAATCCGGCATGTTGCCTCAGGGGTTACAAGCCCGGCTTTCTAATACACCATGTTAGGATTATATCATTAGCATTAGTGCTTTACTATAATTAAAAGCGTTTCCCTCCCAAGCCTAAATGTCATATGAAAAGTCAGAATAGAGTAGACACATGCATGTTGTCCTTGTCCCAGGAAGGATTTTTAACGTTAGGCGACTATCCGCTACAGTAGGCAAATATTCCTTTTTGAGAGGTCATATAAAACAGGATTTACTCAAACTAAAATTAATTAATATTGAAAAAAGCTCTGTTAAAAGTTAAAAGGTCTATGTTATTATAATATTATACATGTGACATTATTTCTAGTAAGTACAAATTCTTTAATAATAGAGCTTTTTCGAAAAGTGGGGTAATTATCTGGCTTTTGTCCTATTGGGGATATAAAAAACTATATTAGAACTTCTGTGTAACTCGGAAACTATACGACTATGTTTAAAATTTTCCTTTCCAAAATAATTCAATTGTTTCAAATCAAAACACTCATTTTGTTTACTTTGTGAGACGCACAATTCAATACTTACATATCTAAGTCGAAGGGCTTAAAAGTAGTCGATAAATCGTTTGTATGGGGGTGGAGACGTTAAAGGCAACAAAAAGGGGTAGTTTAGTGAACAATCGCAAACCTACTGACTATTTCTTTATCACTCACTGCCGGCCCTTTAGTGCACAAAAATGTTCTTAAATACCCTTACGTCGTAACCCGTTTAAAATGTCTGCAGACTCCACTTAAATGCGAATCATTAGTCCGCATCTCACCTAATATTTTGCTTGAGGTCACTTCTTAGGTTTACAGGGGCCATTTACGCGTAACAAAACTCGATCGAATCGAAGCGTTTAGAGCTGTTGCACAAACTTCAATCAAATCGAAGCGTTAGGGCTCTTACACATTAATGCGTTGTAGCACGACGCGACGTTGTATTGTATTTAAGAGTAGTTGCCGACTTAAATATGCAGTAACCTTTGCGATAAACAGCTGGAAGAAATAGCGTTGCGTAGTAGTAACAGAGTAAGCGTCGTCACATATACAAGCAAATAATGTTAAATGTTGCCTAACTACTTACTTATAATAATTTGAAATCTAAAACTAAATGAAAGAAAAGTATGTCCAGTATCTAGGTTAGGTTAGGTATGTCTATGTCATATTAATAGAAACAAACATTATGCACGAAAGTAAGCTATATCTAAAAAAAAATCTAAAAAATTTGAGAACGAGCCAGAAACTTGTTTATGTAAAGTTTAAAAATCTAATAATGCCCTGTAGTAGATTTTAAAAAATCACCTATTTACTACGTTATTTAAAACATTTTATATTTATAACCGCGTATTTTGATTTAAAATATATATATTTTTAAATTTTCCATGATAGTCTAAACAATTTTTTTAATATGAATATTCATATGAATTAGTCATTTTAATTTTATTTACCTCGGGTTGATGCTAAAGTCTTTATAATAGTTCAATCATTTTAGGAAAATTTGGCAGACAAGCAAGCGAAACCATGGCATTTACTTGTGCACACCCCGCTACCACCACGGAGGAAACGGACTTAGAATAAGGAACGGAAAACAGAAAAAAAATATGCGTAGAAAACTGTATGCCCTTGCTTTCGTACTGGTGTCTGGATAAAAAATAACACCCATCTAGATACTCAAGATACATCAATGAAGAACTGCTTTGGTTCGTATAATTATTTAAAGACCCTTTATTTCAAAATGCCTATGACCAGCAGTTGACCAAACCTTAGTCCGTGTTGATAGGTTCAGACCGTGTAATATCATGCTTAGCGTTAAAACCTTTCCAATAAAATATCTTTTAAATTTGAAAATATTTTTTCTAATTTTTCAAAACCTTTAAAGAAATAAGTAGCTAAATATTATTAAAAACGTTATAAATCTTAAAAAATATAATAAATTTATTTATTTATTTCAACTAAAAAATAAATGAATTGATACTTTCTCCACTTTTAAATAAGTTTATAATTAATTATTTTTAATACAATTTGACTATTAATTATGTATTTTCTTTTGCCACAATTTAAAGCAAAATTAAACATTGAAATAAGCAATGACTCGCAGTTCTCCGGTATTTTAGTAAACATCTTAAGTTTAGTATTTTTAGTAGTTTTTTTTTAGTTCTTGTAAAATTTATTATTTTCATTTTTACATTACTTTTAATTATCAGTTCTTACTTATATAGGTAATTATACTTATAAAGTTTTATTTATATTTAACATATTTTCCCCATCATGTTATTATATGTAACTAAAAAAAATAATAGCGAGATAAGATTTAATCTGTCCCAACAGTCGATTTACGTATTCATGTGTCTAAATTTATTTAGAAGCATTTATAGATTGTTTAAAATGCTACACAAAATGCTGTTGATACTAACAATTTTTTTACACACTGGTGTTACTAGTCTATATAAATACTTTGTGATAGAAAAATAATTGTTTTTATTTTAAGAAAAAGTTCGAACTAACTACTTGATTATTATATCATACAAAAGTGCAGGTGTCGTTACGCATGATTTGTTATAGTTTACGATAGATATCATTATCTGCGATAGCGTAGTACTAGTTTGTAAGTGGCTGGATAATAATTTAACTGGCTGGCCCGGCATAGTTCTAGTTTGTTATTGAATGAATTACAACTCATCTAGTTATAACGTAACATTTGGTAAACATTATATAAAAAGCCTGTCTAAAAAGTATAAAATAAAAACAGTCATGTGTAATTGAGTTTCTAAAGTTAATTTTTTTGTGTATGGCCTTAAAAAAGCATATTTTCAAGATGCCGTGTCAGTCAAATAGTTGCTGTAATCTTTTCAATATTTAATTAAGATTTCTTTTTCAGGCCCTTTGCAGAAAAGATCATATGCCATTCTGCCAGCCAGTTCGTAAAAGGCGAAACGCAATTACTAGGTGGTAGAGTTTGCTGCCACCGCCTTACCTACTTCTTTTGTCCCTGTAGTGTCCCAGTATAGCGGCAAAGATAGGCTGCCAACTTATGCATGTGGTATTACAGTCCCACCACACAGATAGCAATGCACCAGTAACATGTTTGGTGCCTATAAGCGATGGTTGTCTTTTTCCATCAGAAGAGTCATCTGCTTGTTTGCTGTGTTAATATACAAAAATGCGAGGAGTATTGTTACTGTGTGTCAGGTGGCGCTGGCCACGGCGGGCGTGGGGCGGCGCGCGGCGGCGCCGTCGCGTGAAGAGGTGCTGTGCGCGGCGGCGCGGCGGCCGCTGCACGTGCGCGTGCTGCTGCTGGACGGCAAGCAGCACGGACTCGTGTTCGGGCCCGCCGCCACCGCCGACCACCTCGTCGCCATGCTGCGGGACAAGATCGGCCTCAGTGACTCCGCCACGGGTACGTCTTACTAACCACACCATAACTCTGCAGGAACTACATAAACTGTCAATACGACGTTGGACGCACCGCATCACATCCATACTTGTATAGAGGGTAGAAGGAAGGAGAACCGATTTATATAGGGGAATACGAGCATATCTATTGTAGATAGAGTCAAGCGTGCTGAGCCGAAGTGTTGAACAGCGTCTGTAGCGGCATTTTTTACTGTTTTCTGGAAACGTACTACGATAGCTTTTTGGTGGGCATTTCTTACCTACAGTGTCAGTTCTCTTGATTTATACTGGTCACATATACTTGATTAACTCACCTCATACTAGGGCTCAAAGGTTCAGTTACTTCCCTGTCAAAATTTTGTACTGATTTAAAGTTTAATTTGTTGATTACTCCTAACCAGGGGTTCCCAACCTTTTCTTGGTTAGAGACTACTTTTATATCATTCTTGTTAGCAGGGACCACAATATGGGTATAATAAAAATGACACTCAAACTGTAATTAAAAAATCGGTAAAAAATTACATAAAAAATGGTATTTTTAGGATAAACTTCTGTACTTTGTATTAATATGATCTTAACGAAATAGGCTATTCTAGGACTAATATTATTACTCAAAGCTACATACGTTTACGAACCAATTCAAGAAATAAAGTTAAAAACAACGATCAATAATGAGCGATTGAGTTCCTCACATACTTAAGTAATACTAAAAACTATTACTGACACTCAAATATAACAAACAAATGACAGCGCAAAGCGTAGGTGAATTCAATGCAGACGATACACTATATAGCGACCAACTGACCGCCGCCGGTTCACCGCTGGCTGAATATAAAATCATGCGTGGACTATTTTAGCTTCTGCGGACCATTGGTGGTCCGCGCACCACTTGTTGGGAACCATTGCTCGTAACAATCAAAATGTCAATCGCTCTTTTCCCCCTGTGCCGTTGCTGTGTGTGTACTGTGTATTGTGTGTGCGGCAGGCTACGCGCTGTACGAGGTGTGCGCCAACTCGAGCCCGGCGGGCGCGGGCGAGCGCGCGCTGGCGGGCGCGGAGCGCGCGTGCGACGTGCTGGCGCGCTGGGAGAAGGCCGGCGCCACCGCCGCCGCCTGCAGGTCACTCACCACCATTCAGAAACTTTCTTTTTAGTATATTTACGCAAACATTTTCTTTGACGTTTTTTTTCTTTTCCTTTCATATAACCTTTTAAGGAGGTTTTTAATCAAGAAGTTTTCTGTACAACATTTTTGTATGAAAGACTATAGAGTAAATAAAGGATGCTCTTTTAAGAGCTTGAAAACTTTAAAAAATACAAGACAGAAATATTGTTGGAATGATTTTTTACTTATTTAATTTGGTAGATAATTTCATGACATTTATTTTAATAAGATTTCCGGCATATGTCCGCCGCAGCTACGAATTACATGGTCCATTCGATCGGTCGAATTTTTACTACTTTTTCCAATAAATCTGGTCGTATGGCTTGAATATTGGTTTCCAATGCTTCAAGGGTTACTGGTTTGTCGGCATTAACCAATGACTTAACATAACCCCATAAAATGTAATCGAGATGCGTTAAGTCGCACACGAACACGAACGAGGTGGCCGGTTAACTCCTAGAAATAAAATCGTAACCAAATTGATTTTGCAATTAATGCTTAAGCGCGCTGTATGGCAAGTTAGCATAGTCCTATTAGAACCACTGTCGACGCTGTTTAGCTGATCAATTTTTTAAATCAAAAGAACAGTCAACATGGCTCAATATCGTTCACCATTCACCGCAACAGCAGCTCCTTCTTCATTACGAAAAAAGTAGGGACTTATGATGCCGCCAGCGTGTAAACCGCACTAAACAGTCAATTTTAATAGATACTAGCTGTTGCCAGCGACTTCGTTCGCGCGGACTTCGTTTACTCCGCACTGCCCCTCCCCCGTAGGTGATAGCGTGATAATATATAGCCTATATGTTGACCCGACCTGTTAGCAATATGCCGCAAATATGAGCAAACGCTCCTATTACTGTCAAAAATATCATACAACTGTAGGTTATATTATATTGTGAAAAAATAGAAATACTCTAATACTGTTTTACGTACCGCTAGAGATGACAAGATTTAAAAATTACCCTTGGAGTGATTTTATTTCATCGGTAAGTAGTATAACTCTGTGTTTTAGAGTGTAAATGCAAACTACACTGACAAACTAAGAAACTGAACAGGTACCTTCTAGGGAAGCGCGTTCCATCTTAGGCCGCATCTTACCTACTATCAAGCGAGATCAAGGTCAAGCGCTTCCCTATCGATACTAAAGTCTTGAAAGGCAGGCATATCCATTTAATCCCTGACAGTGCCAATCACTCTATTACGGCAGGAATGAGGATAGAAATTAAACAGTAATACCAATCTTGGACGAAACATTGTAGAACTCTACTACGCATTTAGGCAAGTGTTAAGCATTTAGGCAAGTTTGCAGATGGAATGTGTAATGTAATATAGGTACTAACCACATGAGCACAAGGCAGTAATGCATATTTTGTCATTCTCTTTCTTCTAGGGACCTTTAATTTTTTAATATAAATCTGTTTATTTTTTAGGCTAGTGTTCAAGAAACGGCTATTTTTGGGTGAACACCCGCTTCAAACGACATGTGTCGCTGAAATGGAGCTGCTTTACTATCAAGTACTGCACGCTATCAGACACGATAGGCTGCCGATAGAGACCGATGAAGCGGCAAGTATTATTATATATACATGTACTTCTACAGACACTTATTTACTGATAATATAAAAAGAAAATTGTGTTTTTGAACATTTTGTACAAGATTGTCGTTCAGCACTTTTTGTCAACGTTTTCACCGTTTTCAAACACTTTAGTGTAGCCTAAAGGCCCTGCATTCTACGAAGCCCAGAACTTTTAAAAGAATATGCTTGCAATCTACTCACGTTAGAAGTTAAATTTCCTGCATACACTAAATTGCAGCAGAATGAAATGAATCATATTAAGAGTAGGTTACATACATTCTAATAGAAAATTCTACTAAAACAAATATTCTAACTTCAGACTATAGTCATATCGATAAAAAAGAAAAGCGTGGGGAGGCTACGCAGCATCGCGCAAAGAGGAGATGGAGTAATATGAAATATATAACATTCTATCTCTCTCCCGCTGGCTAAAACCTATAAATATTTGCGTTTGTCTCTTTTAATTGTTGCCTTTTCATTTCTGATGGACAAAATGAGGCTAATTTGCGTTTTACCTGACAGGCAGGTATAAAAGTTTATTCTTCGTAAAGATCATACAATTTCGTAAAAACCAAAAATTCAAAATTTAGTTAAAATCGTATCTGTGGTCTAGTGATTCGGTGTCGGTGTTAATCACATGAGGTCCCGGGTTCGATTCCCAAGTCGGTCAATTCAAAAATGTGTGTTTTCAGTTTTCTGTTAAAAACAACGTTGCTCCGGATTGGAAAGTGCCCGGTTGGCGATAGGCTTACCACCTTTCACATTGTGGGACCAAGTATATTTGGCTAATCGTGGATGCAATTGTACCTCTAGCTACCTCTTCGTGTGAAGATATTTAATTAAAAGTAACGAAAAAAGTATCGTAATTGTTTTATGCATCGTAAAACACGTTTCATAAAATAAGTTTCTTTTATTGCTGATACAGTGGAAAGTGAAGTGGACTAGGATGGGCGATTGTACTGCTGGGGCCATCTATAATGAAAAGGCAGAAACTCCAGATCTCATTTTACCGACCTGATAACGATTACCGCTTATTTCTAGCGATAACCAAGACCAACAGCTCCACGACCACGTGCTCATCTGAGGCACGTGGATGTTAAGACACAACCACCAGACGTCAAACTGCTACTGAGACTTGTGTTTTGGAGAAAATTACAAAAAATCCCAATAATGCTGGCCGACCTGGGGATCGAATTTGGCACATCGTGGAGCTAAGTAGGCTAACCCACAGATCGAGAGGCAGTTTTCAGAATAAAATACAATGTAATAACAAGTAAATTATTTTGTATGGGCCATGATATGATGATATTAATGTTTTTATATCATTGTAAATAGATCTAATTTTGACCAAGGAGTGTATGATCACTACAATATGTACAAGGTGCTTTTTACTTAAGGCGAGGCATCGTGACAAACGAGAAAAATCTTGTTTGTTAAATCACGTTTTTTTGTATAGATTATTAAATAACAATTTTACAAAAATTACACGATATACCTACCTGAAGATATTATCTAAAGAATGTGCTAACTCATTACATGATAGACTTTATCATATAAAATTCCGAAAACAGGCTAAAACAAATAAATTGTTAATAATATTTCTAATCTTCCACATGATTTTTATATGGTGACATTTAGTTGTGAATACAAAAAAGAATGTGCTAAATTTTAGTTTTCAGCTGATGTCCTATATTTATTTATCCGAAAATTAACACGTTTCCCAGCGGTTTCAGAACATACCGCGACGCCCATTTTCTATAGAATTGACGCGCGTCGAAATACCTCGCCTTAATACAAAAGCCGAAACTAGTTTGTCAGAATTTGCGTTAGAATCAATTAATATATCAATTAGATGCAATATAAAATCTATTTTATCCGAAACATTTATGAACCTTTTTTTTATATATGTTATAAATTATACATAGTCATTTAACTAAAAGTGGTCAAGTTCATAGGCGCGTAGAGTGACAATAATAGCGCGCGCGGTCATTGCTAGAATTAAATCTACTAATAAAGAGTAAAAACGCTTGGGTGTTTCGGCTTGTGTATTAAGAAACATCTTTGCTCATATTATATTCAAATTGTTCACGCTCAGTCTCTCAAGGCACTATTAATTTACATGTTTGGTTTATTTTAATGTTTATTTTTTAAAATAACAATTTTCAGGAAAATTTATTTGTAATTACAAAAAGATTAGTAGGTAAAGTATAATTTTAATTTGTATGATCTTATGTAAGAACTGTCAAGAATTCCACCCTTTTTTCAGATAAAACAATACATGGTTGTCCCCCTCCCCCCATTCCATTTATTTATTTAACACTTTATTGTACACCCAATATATTTATTTAGAAAATTAATATAAATATGGTGCAACGGGCGAGTTTATCTCCCTGGAAGACATGTCTACCAGCAGACCCAAGAAGTGAGAATGAAAAAATATATGTAGAACACAGTGTATAAATGTGTAATTACCTTACAACTATAATTATTTAATATAAAAAAAGTTAACCTATGCCTTATAATGCCTTTTAAATTAAGATGAGAAAATGCTCTTTTAGTGCTTTCTAAAAAAATATGAAGCGATTCGCTTTTGCGAATATTAGAATGGAAAGTGTTCAAAATTCAACAGAGATAAAAGAAAAAATAAATGATAGTAGTAATTAGAAATTTCAAAAGAGAACTTTAATATACACCTTGAACCTGGGATCTACAGTCTAAGACAAAGGAATGTCTGAGCTGTCGGAGATACTGAGGGGATCAATGTATCAATAGTATCAATATAATGTAAGTGAGGTGTGCGGTGTGCGTTGTGCGTGTGCAGGTGATGGTGGCGGCGCTGCACGCGCAGGCGGTGAAGGGCGAGTGCCGCGGCGGCGGCGAGGAGTGCGCGGCGGCGGCGGGCGCGCTGCTGCCGGCGCGGCTGCTGGCGGCGCTGCCGGCGCCCGCCGTGCGGCTGCACCACCTGGCGCTGCGCGGCACGCCGCCCGCCGCCGCCGTGCGCCGCGCGCTCACGCTCGCCGAGTCCTGGCCGCTCGCGCGCGCCACCATCTTCGACGTCATGGTACACACTACACTATTTATATCATATCGCATATGCCATCATCTCATCCTACGGCCGCAATTGCGTCTGTCATCACAAAGCTTCGCGCAAAGACGCGAATTATGCAGATGTGATCGGCTATCGTCGCAAACATTTCGACTGCGCGGATTGGCTCGTCAAAGGGTTTTAGAGCGCTAATATCTTGGGATGATACATGCAGGTGGGACCGAAAAGTTACAAGAAATAATATAACAAAAGTTTAAACTAATTAAAGCTTTTATGGACCTCTCGGACACAGCGATTTATGTATAACGAGAGGAATAGACATATTATTTATTTATTTATTTAAATACTTTATTGCACAAAAAATAGTACAAAAGGCGTAACTTAATGCTATTAAGCATTATGCTAATGCTATTACATTCAATTTGAATGATTCAAATTACTATTATTTGTAAAAAATAAATTATTATTGTAAATTTTATCTATAACTATATTCAATTAAAAAATATATTAAATACAATCATTTAATATATTTAACTACAATTTTCATAACTATTAAATTATTTTAATATGTCAACAATATTTTAATGTAAATTAAAAATATTAAATAAAAAAAAAAATTTATTTAGTTTAGTGATACAAATCTACAGTTACGCGGGCTGCGTTACTACAGACTTGCACCGCTCAGACGACACACATCAGCAGTAACGCAGTTGACCTATTCTTCGAAAGCCACGAGAGAAAACTGAAATAGTCACAATGGACCTATTTACTGTGAAAGAATTGCACGTTGTAAGCAGTTAGTGAGGTTGTTGTGGTGTGGTGTGTCGCAGCAATCGTTCACGTCGAATTGGCCGCGCGCGCTGTGGCTGGCGGTGGACGCGCGCGGGCTGACGCTGCTGCGGCGCGGGTCGCGCGCGGCGCTGGTGTCGCACGACCACTCGCAGCTGCTGGCCGTGTCGCCCGCGCCGCGCGCGCTTCTGCTCGTCACACGCGCCGACGCCAAGCACGCCAAGCTCGTGCTCTCCACCGACCAGGTGACACCCCACACACACGACACACTACAACTTAAATCAGGCCATACATACTAGGGTGTACCTGACAGTGACGGTGCAGATAAATTGGACGGTACTGGTAACTGTTTATGTCACGCTGTAGGTTTTGTTCTCTACTCCACTCAAGTTTAGGTACTTGTACAGTTAAACTGTACAGGTAAACCCGTCAGGTACATCTCAGCGTGTATGGCCTGCTTAAAGTTCGATTGGCGCGAGCCGGCTTAAATTACTTCAAAATCAGCATTTAGTTTTAACATTTCTGTGCAAAGCATATCGCACTGTAAGCTCCGAAACTTTACCCGTTTTTTTCAGGTGTCTTATCATTAGATTTAGAAATTCAGAGTCGAGCTTCAATGTACTACAATCATAAGAACTTCACTAGCCCAGAATTTATCAATCCGCATGCTTAAACATAATACGTCGCCTTTTTAATATCGTGATAGATGTTATTGATAAATTAATAGATGAATGGGAGTCGCGTTGGTGTTGATCAATCAAAGGCCAGTATTTATATAACTTTTTTCCATGCGTCCGGAAACGATTAAATAAATATGGATAAAAATAGTTCATTGTGTTGCACATTTTCTTATTAATCACATTATTTTTGAAACTAAATTATTCCAATTTTAATTAGTTCCTCCTCCTTTTTGCGAAAGCTCTACCATAAATTGTAAAAATGAACATTCCTTGGGAGTGTGATCTCTGGCAAGACGAACGTAGCCGAATGCTTGATAGTATGCGATGTAATCTACTATTCTGCCCTTGTAGGAACACAAAGATATTTCCTTGCTTTTTAGCGATTTTATCATATTTTCTACTGGAAGCAGAATTAAGTAGGCCGTTTTGGTAGGTCCTCAATTTCTGAACTACCGTGGTGCGATAGCGATCAGACTTAACCAGATTGTAAAAGTGTCATTTCTTAGCATTTTTATGCTTTTACCATTACTTAAAAACGAAACAAACTGGATGTATTTTAATACTCCTCTTATATACTTCTGATTAATTTTGTTACGGGTTCCAAGACAGCGTGGCTTCTCCCCAGGGCACCCTGAGATCGCAGCTCAGTGGTTATTAGGAAGGTTGCCGGTGTTGATTCTGGTTTACAGAAGTTATAGTGGTGGAAACGAGAAGAGGGCCCATTGCGCTTATAAAGGTAGAATGATTAACCATAGGCCAAATAGTACAACGTCATCCTACGTCTGAGTCGTATTTTAGAGTCCGAGCCACAACTCTGCTTGCCGAAATAGTGGCAGTGCTTGCCATTGTAGTGTTTTAGTTCGCAAGACGAAACGACCTGTAAAATATCCATATATCATTGTATCCCCACCACAACGATGGCAATGCACCACATACTAACATATTTGTTGTCTGTAGGGTATTGTTGTATCTTTCAATTAGAAAGCCGTCTTTTATTTGCTATCCCATGTTATAAACAAAATCGAAGGCAGTCATGAGGCTGCCGACAGAAGTGAAAACTTAAAACTGCTTTTGTAAATTTACTGTAGTGAGATCTACATGGTTTATAATACACTATTTACAAGGTTTAAAGTAAAAGTATTTAGAACTGGCCACTTGTGAACAATATAATAAAAAAATAAGTTTAAATTTTGAAAATGGAACTCTGTCAATATTATTATGTATTTCACTCAATTGCCATTTGTTATAAGATTTGGCGGCAAATCGAAAATTGTCTGAGTCAAGTCAGCATAAATGTAACGCGAGAAAATTTTCGTGCTATGATTTTTATGACTGGATGTCATTTAAGGCAACGAGAAAGTTATGATAAGCTTCGATTGGCCTTTCACGATGAAGCCCTATCTTTTTCCACTGTTTACAACTGGTTTAATGAGTTTAAACTTGGTCGCACCGACGATCTGCGTGAGGGACGGCCTTCTATGACCGCGACTGAAGATCATCAGTGTTGCGCTGCGTATGATAGAGACTGACGAAAGAGTGACCCATCAGCAAATTCGAACAAGCTTAGACATCGGTATGAGTTTCAATGCACAAAATTCTCCATGAACACATATAGCGGTCAGGAAGCTTTGTGCCCGGTGAATAATTTGACCGACGTCGAAAAACTCTGTCGTGTTTGGTGCCATGAAATGCTTCAAAGTTTTAATGGGGGCGACTCAAATTCTGTGTGCGACATTCTTGCGGGTGACGAAAGCTGGATTTACTGTTATGACCGGAAAGACTGGTCAGCTCAGTAGGTGTTTCCTTAGTTGGAGTTGTCAACCAAAGCGAAATGATTACGAAGTTTGGGAAAAATGATGGTCTCGTTCTTTGGAAGGGCAGGTCATTACGTGATATTTGTTTTAGAGAATCCAAAAACAGTTACTGCAGAGTGGTAAACTAATCACTGTTTGCCACTTGTCTTGGATAATGTTCGGGAAAAATAACCTCGCAGTAGAATCCTCCTTCACCACGACAACGCCTCGTCGCACACCGCTGGGCGAATAATCCACTATTTGCTGAAGTCAGACGTGGAATTACTGGGTCACCCGCCGTATAGCCCCGACTTCGCACCTTGCGATTTTTATTTATTCCATAAAGTAAAAACTTCGAGGAAATCGTTTTATGGACGCCGAGGAAGCAGTGGCTGCGTTTCAAAAGGCCGTCGGAAATATCCCTAAGGACAAGTGGACAAAGTGCTTTTATCAGTAGTTCCGTCGGATGCAGCGATATATTGATGTGAAATGATACTATTTTGAAAAGAGATATATATATATATATATATATATATATATATATATATATATATATATATATATATATATATATATATATAAAGATATATATAAGACATCTTACTCAGACCTGATAAAGTAAACAAAATTATATTCTGAGCTACATTGAAATGAAATATAAAATATTTACTTGCAATAATATGAGTTTTACAAGTTATTTAAATAATCAAAAGTTACCAGCATATTCTACCATAGTATGGCGTGCAAATATTTAAAACTTGTCACATTCTATGTGATTCAGTAATGGATATATACTACTTATTTACATATTTCTAAATATTATTTACATTAATAATTATATGTATTGAATTGAAATTTTTATTACAAACAATAATTATTGTAAATACCCTGAGGATGCTTGTGTAAGCGAAACCGGTCGGAAATTAAATATAATTATCTTATTGTGAAACAGTACAAGTGTTATATGCTAGCAAATATTGTGTTAAAAATGGAGTTTCACCAAGTGCCGATAAAAAGTGTAGAATATAAATAAAATTGATTTAATAAAATTTCAATTCAATACATATAACATATAACCGGTCGGAAATTAAATATAATTATCTTATTGTGAAACAGTACAAGTGTTATATGCTAGCAAATATTGTGTCAATTTTATTTACATTGAAATATAGAGGTACATTTAATCAATCCAAGAAATATTTTATTTTTTATAGCTAATTTTGACTAGTCGATATTTTAGATTCAGATCCGGTAGAGAAAACTCAGCGGGTTGTCTCGGTTTTCTTATGATTTACAAATTGTATATGTTGCTCAATCAAAATTTTTACGTTTAATTTCTTTAATTACAATATAATAAGAGGTTTTTTAGTAAACATTTTAACCTAGCAAAAAACATCACTCAAATTATATAATACTGTCGTCGCTGCGCCTGACAAGTTCCATTATCGATATTTGTATGGTTTTGGGGAACAACAAAAAACATATTATTAAATTAACAATTAATAGTCTGTTTGTTATTTAATAACAAATAATAAAATAAAAATCACTAGTCTATGTGTTAATTTAATAACAAACATTAAGTAAACTAATAGTCTTTTTAGTTAATTTAATAACACGTTTTTTGTTGTTTCCCAAAATCTTAAAATATCACAAAAAATTGAACCTGTCAGGTGCAATATGTTTTTTTCTATTAGTAAATCAAATAACTATTTGCGAAATTTATTTAAAGATAATGATTTAAGACTATAAGGAATATAATTGAATACCTATATTAATTGCCATACAAAATGCATTTTTGTATAAACATTGAGTTTTTGGCAAGGCATATTTAGCTTTCTACTATTTCTAAAGCATGTGTTTTTTTGTGTCTAATAATTGTCAAAACCTATAGAAAAGGTATTAGAATCATACAATGGCGCCTTGTCTTACAAAGTAAAAGCCAGCATTAGAATATGTCTTGGATCTATAGAGGGCCCTGTCTTCTTTAGAATTCTGTTAGTCTGACTTAGATTTCTAAGGTAAGCAGTTGTACTGAATACGCCCATAGTCTACATCTGTGGTCTACAGGTAGCCATTTTTATTTTTTAATAATTATTCTTGTGAAGTTACGACTTACGATAATTATTTATTTAAACTGTATTAAGCGATCATAATTGTAATTTAAAGATTATAAAGCTGCAGTAAAGTTTTGAATTATCGTTTGACTATATTATACATAGTTTTCACATGTTACATAAGGACAGATATAGTGTCGTGAAGCCAGGGCGTTTTCTATCTTAAAGTGAGGCGTAAAAGTTAAAAAGACATATCCTAGAATTCCAACAAGTTTTGAACTTTTACTCAAGTGCATATAATTTCCAAATTTTGTATGGAAGGATGTTTTAAGCTACACCACGACATTTTGTTTGTTTAGTATTCAGAGACATTTCTATCAAATTAGCAAAAAGCGAACAAGTAAAGAAAATGTGCAAAGTGTGGTAAAACACGCGCTGAAGACTTTGCCGTGGCTTATCACAGGTTTCATTAATCAAGAATTAATAATATTATAAAGTGAGTAAACAATAACAGCAACGTTTGAGTGCTTTTTATACGTATAAAAAGATACACTAATAAGAAAATGAAGGATGAAGAAAGAAGAAAGGTTTTTATAAGAAAAATAAAAGTTTTAATAAATAAACATATGAACACAAAATATTTTCTGTTTTACTTGTTGCTTTTTTAACCAGTGTATATTATTATAGTGTTCAATATTGATAAGAAGTTGCTTTGCCCCTAAAATACACAAGTATTTTAGGGGCAAAGCAACTCCTTATCAATAAAAAAATATTTTATTTACATTTCAAAAATTCCCGCCCATATTCGTCCCCCCCTCTGTGAGTAGCCCTCCCCCCTGTGAGTAGCCCCCCTCCCCTCTGTGAGTAGCCCTCCCCCTATAAGTTTCTACTGCTAATGCGCCATGGTACTACTGCCGCGTAGGTGTGTAAGGTTGTGTTTGCATTTTTGATCTATGAAGGTTCACTTCTTCCCGGTAGGAGTATATTGTTCTGTGGTTCTGAGCAAGACAAGAGTGGATGTTGTCCCTTTCTTGCAATTGCCAGTGTAAATAAAACTATCTAGATGGTAGATTTTTATATATTCGGTAATCGTTAAACCCTTTTTATTTATACACGTCGATAAATAAATTAGCATAAAATGTATTGTAATTAACATAGTGAGTTCTAAAATGTGCTTATTTTAATTATTACGTAATTACTTATGCAATGCAAAAACTGTTTCTCAAATTAGTAGAATTACTTAGTAGTAATTTGCAAACTACGCATGGCCGCACTTACATATGGCGATTGGCGCTTTATTTAGTAGAAAGAGACACACTCCACCCATGTCGTGGTACTCTTCGGAACGATTTTGAAGCGCGTGTGAACATTCCAGGTAGAATGTAACTTCCTTGGTTGAGACATAGTGATAATGAGGTGTCAATAAGGGCGTGTGTTGTTGCGCAGGCGTACCAGATCGCGACGCTGATCAAGGACTACATCGAGGCGGTGCGCGGGCCCGTGCGGCCCGCGGCGGCCGCGCCCGCGCCCGCGCCCGCCTCCTGACACCCGCCCGCCTAGTGCCAGTGCTTCCACGTCCACTAGGGCGCAGCGCAACCGCGCGCCTAACATGCAATAGTAGCTATGCGATTCTACTCAATTATTCTTATATTTACCTAAGTTTGCTATAATACTCTTCACCGTGGCGTCTTATAGCAATATTATTTCAGTCTTCAGTAATTTTTTAAAAAACCCAGTTGCCCAAGGACTGTGGTGATCATTTAACCTCTAAAAAAGGAAGAATAAAAGGTGTCATGAGACTCGCGATGAGAATGTATTATTTCCGTTGTGTACCTACATTTTATTATTTAATGACAAGCACAAAATTGTATTACGGTACGAACGGCTTGCTAAATACATCACTTAACCCCAATTTCTTTTTTCACACGCCCTATACTAATGCAAAGCAAAGAACTATAGTAAGTGTCAGTCGGATGCTTTAGCTCCAATCCTCCAAACGTAGTAAACTACAGTCAAAAAGTATCACATTGATTTCAGTCTTTGTTGCAAAAAAAAATCAGAAATAAATTTAAATAATCTATACCTACTAATAAACGCTTTAAACGCAGCTCGTATTACTGAACAGATCGAACTGAAATTTTGGTATAGAGATTATAACACCTGTTAGATTTTCTTTAACTTCAAACTTGTAGTTATATCAAATGTAACGAATGCGGAGTCATGAAAGTATTATTATAAGACGTCATGACACTCCTACCGAAATCAAAATCAACTTGCACACCCATATGCTACAACGATTTAATTTAATTTTCATTTGATCAGCAAACTTATCATAACTACATAGTCCAGTGATTTTCTTGCTATATTTATCTTTTCCCACTTATTTACCTTTCCATTTAAGAGTAAGAAACGTGTGTATAATTGAGTCATGTTGTTGTATTTATATATGAAAATGGTAAAGTACACTTTAATGAAACAGAAATTAATTAATGTGCGAATTACATACAAATGATAAAGATTTAGTGTGTATCAAAAATTATATTTATACATTTTAAACCTTTAAAACTGTTGTGGTCCCTCAAATAAAAGGAAAACTTCTTTTTAGCTTTCTATTTTTTACTAGTATGTAAGTACCTTCACTACACTACACTTCTATATTTTTTGTCAAATTATGTTTGCATATATAAAATGTTTGTAAATAGAATCGCATAAGCTAACTAACAAATAGGGATTTCAGATATGGCTATTAAATTGTATGGGAAGTAAATGTTGATGTGACGCTTCTAAATTAATACAAATATATGTTATATATAAACAAATATATCCAATTGGCGTTATTAGTTATTAGATAGCAATGTAATCGAGCGCATTCAAAACATTTACTTCAATTGAAAAGTTCAATGGTGTTTGGTTACGAGTGTCAGGATGGACGATTTAAAGTTACCAGAAGACGAGGAAGCATATCAAACAATAGTTAAATAATCATTGTCTAGATTACATACCTCTAACAATATCTACAGTATTATAAGGATAAAACCAAACCATAATCACTTGAAATATTAAGATCCATAATTGTGTACTTTCTTGAAATTACCACCTTTCCAAGATAACTAATTTCTCAATTTGATTATTCATTTTATACTTATAACGAGAAATGCTTTTTCTGTTTTTGTTTCTAAAATATCAACTCTATGATGAGAGATGGATTTTTGTAACAATTTTCATCTATCAAAGCTCATTAAGTTTAGACAAGTTGGAGTTAAAACTCGGCCTCAGTTAGTTCTTGAAATACAAGCCTTACTTTATAAAAAAAGGGATCCTTCAAGAAATTGTAATCTGAAGTATTGACAGTAAGTCTATTACATACTTGGTGTGTTAGGTGATATAAAAAAGGTACATTCGCTAACCTAATTTGTATCATTGACATTTCCAAATTGAGTAGTAACCCAAAATCTGTATCATACTTACGATCTTCATAATGTATCATTTTAAAAAGCAAGCAGTAGGTTCCCTTAAAGCTCCTTCCTCAATATGAACTTAAATTTATGTTTCTTGTTTAGTAAATGAGCTTCTATGACTAGATTTTATTCGAGAAAGTTCATGATTAATTTTTGAAATTTATAAAGTTGTAATTTTTGAAAAGTTTTGGGGTAATCAATTTCATTAAATTATATGTTTACTACAATAGAAAAAATGGTAACCTAAGGGTAAAATACACATATTGTGGATTTAAATAATTCATTGTATGTGCGATTTTTGTGACGAATTTTAATAAGTGGATTCACATTATAAAAAAATTCTCGATTCATGAGGCTTTAAATATTTACGTTAATGAGTTATCGGAATCCAGTTTTAAATTATTTGGAACTCATTGCCTTAAGAAACATTTGACTTCTTGTCCATTCTAAACTGAGAATCAATGTATACATATAAATTTATTTCAAATTAGTAAAACTTAGAAAGAAACCGTTCATAAAACACGTGGGAGAGAAAGGAATCGCTTAGTGTGACGTGGAGGACGGAGGAGGAGGAGGAGGATAAGGAAACGTGACGATCGCCGTTAATCAAATTCCTTTATTTCAAATTTTCTTGATTCTGTTTTAAATTGTTTATAATAAAAACTTATTCATATTGTATGGGTGCGGGTCCATTCCGCGATGTAATATATCCCCTGGTCGCAGAAAGTGAAGACGTGACGACGGTGGAGGGAGGGGTTTCTAAATGTGAAATTTCAGGTGACATATTTTATGAAAGGCCTCAAAGGCTGATTACTTTTTCTGAATTCTACACAAAATAGGTCAGGTTCTAAGAATTATATTGTTAATCCACGCATAAATTATTTAATGCCTAGTATAAAAATGTATAGCGTCACAAGTTGCACATCTCAGATATTCCATACACATATTAGATTATAAGCTGTTAAAATTGTTAAGACGTTTCTATGTTCGGTTAGAGCTCGTATTTAAATCTTTCTCCCTCTTTAGTCGATGGATAACTAGTAAACCCCAATTCTATTGATGTTCTAATGAATGTATTAGGTAGTATTATTAAAAATACTAAGGAATCCTGTGGCTCAGTTTCTTTGGACGAAGACGATTTTTTTAATGAGGAATTAAAAAGATCTTTTATTTTACATAAGAAATGTTAATGATCTTATTCATGAAGTAATTATAAATTTATTAAAGCACTCTAATCAAGTCCTTAAGAAACATAAGTTGTTGTTATAGTTTATTGTGTCAGCCAATGAGAATGAGCCTGAGATTAGTAATACAAAATGCAAACCCACATTTAACCACCTTTTTCTCATAGAAAATTTTAAATTATGTAGAAGTTGTCTAATATAAAGTCCTCTAATCTTATTCTTAAGAATGATATCCCCATATCAGCCTTACAAATTCCTATTAATCTCCAAGCTTCTAATCTTCCTGTACTGTTAAGTACTTACCAGAGTATATGAATGTTTTGAAATGTTTGCAATGTTAATATGTTTACCTGAAGTCTTTTTTTGTGCCTTGTAAAGATCGCCCATAGTGTTGCAAACTGTTTCTCGAGTTTGTTTCAAGAAAAATTTGAAACTTTTTTAACTAGTATAGCTAGAAAAGATTTCATGCCTTTTTTAAATTAGACTACACAAATATTTTAAAATAAAAAATATTCGTTGTAATTACATTTTTGTACTAAATTATTTACTATTTGACGTAAATTAGAAGTTGCGCACAGTTGAATATATTGATCTATATAACTTTATCACAAATTATTTTATACTTTTAGATTATTAAGATTTAATTAGTTAATTAACACACGGGCACATTTTGGAGCGATCTGTGAGCAGTTTGTGCAAATGTAACTAAAATAGCGACTGATCAAATTGTATATCAAGCAAAATATGCTTTGCATATTGTTAAGTCTCAATATTTTATAACAAAAATATATTATAAATGTACACTTATGTAAATCACGTTATGCTATGTTGTATTATTTCATTTATAGTTTTAATTTAGGCCTATTTGGTGCTTAAATATTGCTATATGCGCGGTTTGTGTTTCTGATCTCATATTGAGTATTATTTATTTTAGATGCCATATTTATATGTGAGCAATAATTGATTAGGTTAATTTATTTGATGCTCATAAGTGACATTGTAAATAATTGTAAACCAAAGACATGAAATTGTCCCTTAGGATATTTTCATTAATAAAGTTTTATTTAGAATCTTTAACTAATACATGACATTAAATATAAATGAATTTAATATTAAATTTATTCAGCTCTGTATAGATAAAACAATCGTGTGACTATCATGCATTTACAATGGATTTTATTTACAAAAGTAGTGAATCTATTGATCATTTTGCTGAGAATGCTCAAGAGTTTATAGTCAGAACTGACTTTATAAAACTACTGCCACCATTTATGTATTGTTAAATTTACCAAAAGAGCTGACTATAATGTTAAATTGTTTAAGATAAAAGATGAAATTTGGCATTCTTTTGGACAGGATTCATTTTGCCGATGTTGATCTAGAGTAAGCATGAAATGAGTTTCTCTACAACTCTTGTAAGGGTAAAGATAGGTTTCATTGTTCTAGGTCTAAGATTGTACGTTTATTATAGTCAGGTTGTACAAGTCTAGTATCCACAATAATATACTGCCCAAATAGACTGAGTGTCCAAATATATTATTGCCCTTTTTTACCAAATTGTTATGTTACATTGCATATTATGAATTATACAATATTATTTGAATGCCAAATAAATAAAGATAAATAAGTTTAAAATTGTTTTATTTCTTAATATTATTGAGTCACTAATCCTAAGTAGTCATCCATCAAGGTCCCAATAGCGAACTGAAACAAAAATAATAGTAAATTAAAAATTTAAACTGACTTTAAACATCAATAACTCATACCCTTAAAACTACTAAAATGATTTTGATGAATCCTGGACAACTTTGGAATATACCTGATTTAAATCAAAACGATTTATCTCGATATGACTTTTAATTACCGAGAAATTCGTGGGCAAACATACATATACTTACAAAATTTAGTACACATGCTTGGACGTTTTTTTTTTCATATTGTTGGATTCATACTCAAATATTATCAAATTCCAACAATATTACATACATAGATATAGAGAGATATACTTAGACTATAGAAATATAATATACACGGAAAATGAAATTAGATTACATTAGGTAAATAATAAATATACCTAACTGTACAAATTACAAGAATTGACGCCTCAAAGTATGGAAATTATTTGATTGTGATATGAGTGTTACTCAACAATACAAATGACAACAAAAATACTAACTCATTTAAGAAACACTCAAACCCAGAATGTAAACATCTATGCCAGTGTTTTTCAATATTTTCAAGACACAACCCCCTTAGCATGTTACAAAAAATCGCGACCCACTGCAGCCTAACTTACATTAAAAAAAATCAAATCCTTTTAACATTTTTCTTTATTGTCTTGTAAATATTTTGTCTGTTTTTTTAGTAACACTAAAGTACCACCTACGACCCCTTTTCAAATATATATATATATATATATATATATATATATATATATATATATATATATATATATATATATATATATATATATATATATATATATAAGTATATATTCGTTAGTCTCGCTAAAACTCGAGAATGGCTGGACCGATTTGGCTAATTTTGATTTCAAAATATTCATGGGGGTTCAGGTTAGGTTAGTTGTTGTTTAAAACACAAAGTTGGCAGAACAACGTTTGCCGGGTCAGTTAGTATAAGATAAAAATATAGTCTTAAAATGTTAAGGTTGCCCCCCCCCCCCCCTCCCCAAAACCTGGGTACACCCTAGGCTGCAGACGTTAATAAATGATGCACATCTGCTTACCATTCTATGCAGTTACACTTTATTTGTCTAAGAAAAATACATAATTACCCAATTTGGACAATAAACGAAATAACGAATTATGCCAATTACCTCTTTTTTCAAATTGACAATTACTGACAAATGCAGCAATGAGCGCCACCTATGCATCTTACTTGTCGACAAACTGGTAAATCATGGTAACCCTGGCCATCTGTTGAGTTTGGTTAACTGCATACGCAGCAAGAGAACCACCATGATGGTTTTTTAATTTTTATAATGCTCAAAATTAACTCCAATTTAGTTTTACAGCAAATAATAAACATTTATGTTTATGGAGCTGTGATATCAAAATATACTAATCATAATCGCCCTCATTTTTGTTTTTGCAATCTAAATACAAAATATTGAAATTACTTCTAATATAAACGCGGTAAAATTGCAATAACCGACTTACGATTTTCTGTATCTGAGAAAGCCTGTATTAGATATGAGCGAAACTTAAATGGGACTAAATCGTAAGTATACCCTTTTAAGCAAAATATATGTTTTTAAATTAGCTCATAAATGACTAAGTTCTGAAGTAACAAATATAGCTAAATTAAGAGCCTCCTTCCTATTGGCAAGTTAGTGGAAAAGTAAAATATTTATAATTTATTTTTATAAGGAAAAACATAATTGCTGTTTATTTATTGCTGTCGCAATAGCGTCAGTGCTTGTCACTGTCAGGTTTGGAGATAGCCAGTAAAATTAAGCATCTTGCATTACAATCCCATCACATGAATCACACACCATTAACATCTTTGGTGTCTATAGGCTATGGTTGTCTAGTCCATCAGGAGAGCCATCTCTTTTTTGCTATCTCATGATATAAAAAAAATCTATAAGCTCCATTGTTTACCACATTTCCTACTTTATGTGAGGACTGTCAAGTATCCAATTTCCACCTTCTACCCAACCTACAACTTGCAAAGGTTTACCTTTATGTAAACCTGCCTTATTTGCACTTCTTAACTAAAATATAAAAATGGATTTTTTAAAAACATTACTAAACTTACAATGCCAGTTGCATCCACTCTGGTACCAACAATTTTTAGTCTGATGACATCTTCCTCTTGTATAACATTGTCTTCCTGTTTACTTTTGTAGCATGGCGGATTCACATTAGGGCAGAATTCCATGTCAGCTGGTATTGACTGTAACAAAGGTTATTTCATATATCTATAACATATAAACTGTGCTAAAGATCATCCAACATTGATCCAGGAGGGCCATCTTCAAATAGACCTACTGCTTTATTTCTAGACGTCTGTAAAGGCTAGAGAAGGTCAGGTGTCACTATCCTTGTGACTACAACACAGTGGTCTTGCAACATTTCAACTGAGTTGGATTCCACAACCTTACCTAAACTTGCCACAATAATGTCAGTGCTTGTCACAGTTGAGTTCCATTTTGGAAGGTAAAGTAGCCAATAAACTTATACATGTGGCATTACATCCCTGCCACGTGGGAGAACAATGCACCATTAACATTTTTGCTGTTTATAGACAATGGTTATGGCTCTTTCTATTAAGAAAACCATTAAAATTTTGCTTGTTTGCTATCCTAAGAAATAAAAACAAATATTAAATTGAATAATATTAAAATAATATTCCTCTGAATACTTTGTTTTATAAACTGCTTTGTGTGTGGCACTCATATAAAATATCAATAATTTCCATTACTGTTGACAATACTTACATGATGTGATATGAAGCAATTTAGAGGTCCTATTTGAGCAAACATCCCAACCTACAAACAAGAGAATAATTTAAGAATTATTATAAATAAATAAAATTAACGATTATTCAGAATTATTCAGAAGAACTTTATTCAACAAAAGTTTTTACAAGTTATTTTGACACATCAACATTTTTCAAAACTACTACTGGATCAGAAACACGGCCACACATACATTAAAGACCTAAATTATTCTAAGAGTATCAATCTGTCTACTTGAAAAACATTTGTATTGAATACATAAATAACCAATACTCTAACTTTTACAAAATTTACACCGATGGCTCTAAATTACAAGAAGGTATTGGTGCAGCCTTTTTTGACCCTCAGGCCGGTCTGGGTAGGAAATTCCAAGTCAAAACTAAGATTTGTATTATGGAGGCTGAAC
Organism: Apodemia mormo; assembly: GCA_036924255.1. Classification (NCBI taxonomy): domain Eukaryota; kingdom Metazoa; phylum Arthropoda; class Insecta; order Lepidoptera; family Riodinidae; genus Apodemia; species Apodemia mormo. The sequence goes on along the minus strand of JAUPFN010000018.1, from coordinate 9,371,274 downwards.
TAATAGCTATATCGGAAGCAATTTCATACGTAAAGAATACGAATCAAGATAAAATTGTTATTTTAACAGATTCCAAAAGTTCGCTTCAACATTTGGCTCGGTGTACCTCGACTCTTGGAGGAACACCGATAGCCTACACAATATTGGACCAGCTCTCCAAATTACAAAGCAGACACCTAAAAGTAGTTCTCCAGTGGATTCCATCACACACTGGCCTTGGGGGCAATGAAGCTGTCGACTCATTGGCTAAACAGGCTATTTCAGATGGGATAATTTATCTTTATAAACCTTTTTATGCTAACTTTATCAGTACAATTAAAGAGGAATGTTATATCTGTTGGAAGGAGTATTTCGACAAGAGATCGGCAGAAAAGGGTATTTGGTACAGAACAATCCAACCACATCCATTGAAAGCTCTATGGTTCGAGAAAACAGTTATAAATAGGATAGAAACAATAACTGCGCTGAGGTTGCGTTCCGGACACACTCCTGGAAACAAATTTGCCTATCTTATGAAAAAATCGCACAGCCCAAACTGCCCATCTTGTAATAAGCTGGATGATGTATACCATATTCTTACAGAATGTGTTCGGAATAGCCACCTCAGGCCTCAATCTGATCCCAATAGTAGTCTAATTGATATTTGTAACAGTGTTCTGGCGGAACCTTGGTCGGCTTCCGCCAGAACGCTTTACAAATTAGTTTTAAACAGACCTAATACCTAAATCATCTGTGTTTCAAGAGTGTAATTTATGTAGTATGTACATGGGCGACTTATTCGTTTTTACGAAAAGGCCCTTTTCTCTAGATTAAAAAAAAAAAAACGGCCACACACTGAGAAGACCTGGCGCAAGAAACTTAGCGGGCTTGTCTTTTTTCATATCATTTTTTTTACAATATTACAATATTACAAAATTATAAAATATATATATGAGATTGATATGAGCAATTAATCCCAGGCTTGTTAGTCTTCTAAATAATCTGAGATTTTATAATACCCTTTTTTTACACAGTTTTGTTTTGACACATTTTTTAAATTTATTAACTGTTAGATCTCTTATAGTTTCGGGAAGTTTATTGTAAAAGCATATACATTGCCCCATAAAAAGTAACTTATTCTATGGAGACGAGATGCATGAACAAGATTGTTTTTGTTTCTTGTATTATGTGGGTGTGTCACCATTTTTTTAAACAAGCAAATATTTTTATGAACGCTCATCATGTGTTCATATATATATATATATATATATATATATATATATATATATACTAGCTGTTGCCAGCGACTTCTTCCGCGCGAACTTCCTTTACTCCGCACAGCACCTCCCCCATAGGTGATAATATGTAGCCTATATGTTGACCCGACCTGTTAGTAATATTCATGCAAAATTTCAAGTAAATCCATGCAGTACTTTTTGAGTTTGACAAACAGATAAACAGACAAACAGACAAAAATTCTAAAAACTATATTTTTGGCTTCAATATTGATTGTAGATCACTCCCCAAGTATTCTTTTAAAAAAATATTCAATGTACAGTTTTGACTTTCCTATACATATATTGGGATATTACAGTTAGGATATTGATTTCGTTGAATTTTGCTCTTAGGGAAACCCTCGGGCTAAGATTGCAAATTGCCCTTATAAAAGCTCTTTTCTGCAATATAAATATAGTATTTATTTTAGAAGAATTTCCCCAGAGAAGAATCCCATATGACATAATGCTGTAGAATTAACTAAAGTATATAATTCTTACTCTTTCATTTTTTTAATGTGTGACCCCCATTGTAATTTCTTATCTAAAGTAATACCTAAAAAGGCAGTGGAATCCACCAGATCCAGTTTGTATCCATCTAGTCTATGCAGCGAGCACTAGCACTCTGTGACTGAGAGTATACAGCTAAAAACTATGTTATAACGTCTAGCGTCTACAGTCTAGCATGTTACTCATTAGATCTCATATTTCTTAACTTCGTATGATATAAAGTTATAACTACGGCTTACTCTAGCTGCTATCTCTATAGGGTGGCATTATGTTATAGCACCGAATGTGAATCTAAATAGCATACGCTTTACATTGAGTATACATAGCATGCTATAACGCCATGGGTTGTATTAACCACCATTAGTGTTAATGTGTGTTATCTCTAATTCCAGAATAAAAGTCCTTATTATTTGAACTCATCTTGAAATAAATAGAATAAGAGCTGTTTTGTTTTATAGGAATGGAGTATTCTATTGATTTTGTAGTTCCTCTCAAACTTATTAAAATAATTCAGATGTTTTCCCTCAAATCTTGCATGAACAAAAGCATTGGTTCGTAGCCAAATGTTGTAATAGTGCAAGTAGAAAACGATTACAAAATTAACTAAGACCTTGACAATTTAAAACAGTACCGTATTCAGTACTAGTAGTGCCCGTAGAATTATTAAGTCACTATAATGCAGGCTATCACTAGTCTACATACCTTATTAACTTGTGTGACAATAGCATCTAAGACTTCACCTTTGAATGGACGAAATACAACAGCTTTGTACTTAATAGGGTATACTACAAATCCTTGACCTGGCTGTATAAGTCCTGCACCAATGCTATCTATTGTAGTTACTGCTATAACAAATCCATATCTACAAAAAAAGCATTTAGTTATAATTGATACACCACAGCCAATATAATATGTGAATGTTTAGAAATAAGTACAGTAACTGCACACATTGTTTCTTTTATCTCTTTGAGTGTATATTATATGTTAAAGTAATTTAAACTTTAATTAAAGTTAAAGTTTAAATTGCATGCTTAAGAGACCATTTAACACGCCTAATACTTGTCCGTATAACCATAGGACTTCAAGGGGATCAAGTGAAATAACCACTGTTTAGCAGTTGTATGTTCATGAAGTGATAACTTGATCATATAAGTTTTAAACTTTAGGCTTTTCCTACACAATTTCCTACATACAAATTGTTTATCAAATCGCTTATTAATTGCAATTCGCTTACTTTCCGGTACATGTTCCTTCTACTTCAGTATATAACTTCTGTTTAACAGTATCCAACAATTGGGGTCCGAAATATCGAGGATGTAAAAGAATTTCATGTTCTAGTGAAATCTGAAAGAATGGGTATTTTTTAGAACATTGTAATGAAACATGATTGGCATCACAGATTAATAAATATGTACGAAATGAAATCGAAAGAAACCACGAGCTAGTATTTATGTTTACTTACATGATAAAACATAATGGTGATATAAAGTTAAAATACATTACTCAATACTCATACTGAGATATAAGTTATATACTATGTATAAAACTTGATGTTTATCAGTTAATGTTGCAATATATTTCAATATAACTTATAGTTTAAACAAAAATCACAATTCACAATTTATCCACACACCGGCCCAGCACACCGGTCACCGATCAACATTTGTCAATTTGTCAAATATGGTCAAATACAAATGTTAAATTTGACAGTTAATATTAATGAACAGATGCTGGAACGCTTCAGAACAACTGCTAACCTAAGACATCTTAGCAGATACTCAGACCTGTTAGTTGGAGGCAACACCAACTAATATTCAGTCTCCATCAAAAGTAAGTTCTGGTTCAGTAGACAATAGACACTAAGTGTATAAGTTGGTGGAACGATAATAATTTATTCGCTAACGACAAAGAGTATAAAATCACTACGTTTGCTAACGAATAACGACAGGACGTGATGGTGAAGCTTAGGGTAAAACGCAGAAAACATATATAGGGGTAGAATAACAGTGAAGAATGATGACTTATGATGTAAATCTACTCAGATGATACCATTAAATTATATTACGAGTTTCCTCTGCAAGATCACTACATTAGTAGTTAATCAAATCCTTCAATCTTTAAACACAATATATTTTATGTTTAATTATAAATGAAGGAAATATGATTAGATCGATTAGGCTTGGTTGCAGTTAAAATTTTTGCAACTAATGTTTTTATTAAAACTATACTAAAGACTGTAGGTATTTGACAAATTGCAGTGATTATATATTTCTTAATAGTATGGCGATTGAAGCATATAAACAATATGCATCAATCAACACGATTAAACGTCACGATGTAGAGAAACTAACACATAAATGCATAGGATAGAAAAAGAGGCAGAATAAATCTTTGAAAAGAGAAAGATAGTAGTAGTTTCCTTTATCTAATAGCGGCTGTACACATTGGGCCAAGGTGTTAGGCCAACTGTTAGGCTAACATTAAATGTTTCTGTTTATACATTGGTGTATTGACCATTCTGCATTGGCTCTTTAATAAAGACGGACATAGAATCTCTTACAGCCGTAAGAGTTGTCATTAAAGATTCCTTTTTCCTTTTTAGTTCACTAACAGGAATACTTAATTTTTTTTTATTGTAAGATAGCAAACAAGCAGATGGTCTCCTGATGGAACGAGTCAACCATCGCCTATAGATACCAAAGATGTTAATGGTGTCTTGGTATCTTGTGGCGAGGTTTAATGCCACATGTATAAGTTTACCGACTACCTTACCCTCCAAATCGGAACACGACAATGGCTAGCACTGATGCTATTGCAGCAGCAATCTGCTATACGTTTCTAAGCATTATTAACCTGAAATCAAAGTATTAAAAAATGGTATTTTTTAACAACCTAACCTAATACCTAAGGTCAACAGGTACTGCTCTGAACCTCCTCTTTCACCAATGAGGCAAAACAAGGCGAAACGAGACAAGATGAGAAAGGTTTAAAAAATAACTAGTATTGACTTGAATTCAATACGAACAACATGTATTCGGCATTCGGATAGATTCCATATAATGATTCCGAATAAGATACTGAAAATATTAATTACTTTATACTTTAAAATCAGTCCAAATCTCGTAAATATGTATCGATAAGTAATTATTATTTTCAATATGTTACAGAATTTCTCGACAAAGATGATGACAAGAAAGAGAGAAGCCAACGTGTGAGCACCGTTTGCCGAGCGCGCCAAGATCCTTTGATGTGCGCACGAAAAACCGACAACATTCGCTTGGCCGACCCATGTTGGCTTCTACACGTTGGGCCAATATGTTAGCTCAATACTTGGCCCAATGTGTACAGCCGTCTTAAGGAATAAATCCTCAGAATTTTATATTTAAAATATCATCTCTTTAAGGTTCCAATACCAACCAGGTACAATCAGTACACCCAAAGAGTTTGTACTGCAACTTTTTAATTAAAATACTAAAAGCCCTTTTCCTCGACTCCTTCAGTTTCTCTCTCTCTCTAACTCTCTCTGTCTTTGGTTCTTTCCATACCTCAATCAAAAGTTACGCTTCTACGCATAAGTATTAGATGAGTGTGGAGGTAGCACTCGTATTAATCACTTAAAACAAATACCTAAGATACATCTCATTTTATGGGTTCTCGCCATCTCTTTTTATACAGCTGTGTTAGAAAAAGAGGGTAAGACCTTAGAAAATGACAGCAGTATTAAAAGTTGTGTTTCATGCAGATATTAGAAGTATTGCCTCCAGATATAATACAGATTCGTGCTTCTACGTAGTAAAAGGACACGGGCAAGACTTCATACATCATTTTTTTTAGTTATTACCTCAAAGAGTAATATATTCCCTAGATTCTATATCAACTCCTTAACTTATCCGCTTTTAATAAATATTTTTTAAACTTGGGGAATCTATATTAATATTATAAATGCGAAAGTTTGGATGTTTGGATGGATGTTTGTTACTCGATCACGCAAAAACTACTGAACGGATTTAAATGAAATTTGGTACACAGGTAGATGATGACCTGCAATAGCACATAGGCTACTTTTTATCCCGGAAAAATTAGATGATCCCGCGGGATTCACCAAAAACTTTTATAATGCAGCGGGCTGCATGCTGCAGCTAGTAGTAGCTAAAAATTTGGACTTTACCTTAAAACGTTTATTTGATTCTTATAATGAAAATATGATTTATAAACTTATTGCTGTTTTAATGCAAATGTAATTAAAGTTTTATACGATGATAACACTTAAATATTATGATAGTGGTCAATCAAAGTCTCAATATTTTTTAAATTATTGTTCCTAGCTATACATTTTATTTCTTTAATTTAAAAAACGTAGAAAATAATTCTAGTTTACCAAATATTCGTCACTCCGAAAGACACGCAAGGGATGTACAAAACCAAAATCGTTTGTGTTGTTTGTTTACTATATTAATTAATATATATGTACCGATTGACTTGCATTTCTAAGGAATCTGAAAACATAATGTGTCGGTATATAATTTTAGTAATTTTTAAATCCAGCTCTAGGTTAAGATTCAGCCGTTAATTGGTTGGTTGGTCCATTTGTTATGTAATAAATGGACCGACCAACCACTTAACGACTATTATAATATTATGTATAATATTTTCAAATTTTATTGTATCATACGAGCGAGCAAGAGCACAATCACCGTAACATTTTAAGAGTATATTCTATTTATCTATAATATAATTTATATATATATATATAATATATACATATTTTAAGAGTATATATTATCATATTATATTTTTATCTACAACTGTACATATTTAGTATAGAAGTAAACAAATTTCAAGGGGTGAGGGGGCAGCGGCTTCTCCCTCTTCCCTCCCCTCGGTACGCCCATGGGCACAAGTAATTGTTATAAAAATAAATTTCCAGTTGTGAAACCATCTGGAAAAAGTAATCCTCTTCTCATCGCAATCGGGTGAAAAATATATACCATTTAACAATTTCACAATTAAGATAGATCTAATTCTTTGACATGAGAAAGATTGAAACTTGGCATTAATTTCCATAAACAATCAAAATTATAAAATTGCATGCATTTCAACACTGAACATAAGAAAATGGCTTTATCTCTATCTAACAAGTTCGAATTTTCATAATAGACAAAGCTACAAAAAATTTGTCAATGCTCTAATTTCAATTCATTTGAGAAAATAATGTCAACTTTTAACAGCTTGCGGCCAAAACGCCATTACTAAAATATACTGTCAATGTACGTAAAATGTCAAATAACAATTGAATTTTTTTCAATAATAGACAAAGCTACAAAATTTATGTCAGTGTTCTAAATTTAAACTATTTAAGAAAATAAAGTGACCTTAAACAGCTCGCGGCCAATACGCCATTACTAAAATACGCTGTCAATGTAGGTATGTAAAATCGCATACCTAGATAAAGAGTAGCACAACTCGAAATATATCATTTTTCAGGGCGAGAAAAATTATTTATTCTATTTCTATTTCATATATTAAAAATATTCTTATATGGCCTTGCATTTAAATTATGAAAGATATTTATTTGATATAGAGATTAATCTCGATGTTAGTGACATGTTGACCTCATCGTTCGCCTTTTAAGAACTGCCTGGTAGAATGGGGGATGGTATATTCTTCAAAGACTGGTGTAGGGGGGACGGTTTAACACCATGTTAATGTTAAACACAACTCGTGCCTCGAAGTAGAATTGTCATTTCAATTTTATTGAAAGTGAAAGGAAGAGGTGGTTAAGTATGATGAAGTAAATAATGAAATTTCAAAAGTAGTACCAGTGTACTACTATTTGTGCCGAGCCAGTGTTCGGTACAAATACATGTTGTTAAATGACAACAAAATCTAGAGTGTTAAATTCTCATTGCGCCATGCAAGGCACGTAAATATCAATGTAAAGTTTTACATTGATATTTAAGTGCCTCACATGGAGACTCAGATTATTTCCATTCAGTTGAATGGAAATAATCTGAGTCTACTACGTGCCACGTTTACTAGGTGGTAGAGTTCTGCATTGTCTCACCCCGGTCTGGTACCACCACCTTGCCTATTTCTGCCGCAATGACGTCAGTGCTTGCCACTGTCGTCTTCAGGTTTAGAGATTAAGGTAGCCAGTAAACATATACATGTGGCATTTAAGACCTCGTCACAAGGTAGCAACAACAAATTAACACCTTTGTTGTCTATAGGCGATGGGTGACTCTTTCCATCAGGAGACCCATCTGCTCACGAAATAAAGAAAACAAGGGGAAGTGAAGAGTGGGCGTGTCGCCTGCGTCACTATTATGCGCTTTTACTCTAAATTGCCTTAGTGATACTTACCATATCATTAGGAGATAGTCGTCGTGCGAAAATCTATTATACACTGAATTATGCCGTATTGTGCCATCCTTGAATGCAGAAATGATAGTAGAATACAGATGATTAAAAATGGAGATATTTCATATCATTCGAAAGTACAATTTTCATTTTATTTTAATTAAATTCCTGATTTAATATAATCTCTAATAATATAATAGAAAGTCAAGCTAAAATCAGCCGTACACCTTACATATAAAGTTCATTTTAGGTTGACCTAATTTTTCTAGAAAGATATACGTAATGACAGTCATTACGTATATCGTTCTAGAAAGTTCTCTACTCAAATATGATCAACTGAAAACTACGGAAAAATCAATGCTGCCATCTATTGTAGAATAGCGAAACTATTACGATCTTAAGTTTCACTATTGTACAAATAGATGAGTCTATTTTGAATAGACTACAAAAGGACGTAAATACTCTTTTTTTTGTAGCAAAATAAAATTTATTGTAACGCAGTTTGGTATATTTTTAAATGTTCTGTTTGTGTGTTTCGGATTATTGTTGCTTAAAATGAAAACGACCAACGAAACAATGTTTGCATTAGTAGTTTATATGCAATAATGCTTATTTTATGTGTGAGTGTGGCGATCGCGGTCCTGATACAAATGTTTGTACTTGCCAATTCCGTTGTTTTCTTTATTTCGTGCATCTGCTTGTTTGGTATCATATGATATAAAAAATCAGGTAGACTCCACCGTGTTTTTAGGCATAACTCTAGATAAAATTACAATAATTTAGCAAATAAATTTATTTTGGCGAGTTTTGCAGTTAAAATGGGACAGTTGACTGATGTCAATACTATAAAAATTATATACTTTAGTTAACGCCACCACACTATTTCATATATTGTTGCCGTTGAATTGGTGCGAATTTTTAGAGTCCAAAAGAAATGTATTCGAGCAATATGTGGTGTTAATCAGTGACATTCCTGTAAACCACTTTTCAAGTCTCTTAAGGTACTTCCCTTACCATGTTTGTATATTTTAGAGGTATGCGTATTTGTAAAAAAGCACCAAAAGTTATTTAAAACAAATGCTGAAGTCACTGGTAACTCATATTTTAGGAATAGTAAAAAATTATATGTGCCTAATCAAAAATTAAATATTTTTACAAAAAATGTGTATTGTATGTCTATTATTATATACAATCATATACCTGATAAATTTCGCAAAAAGTTGTTTGATTTGCTGTTAGATAAAACTTATTATGATATTAAAGAAGTTTTAGCCGATAAAATTAAATGTTAATGGATACAAATATAAGTTTGTTGAATTATCCTTAAAAAATTTCAATGTACCTAGTAAAATTTTGTAAATAGTGAACATTTTGTAAATTATAAAAAAATTAATTGCACAAAATATGAAACTTGTAATTATAAAAATAACTTTTGTAATATGAAATTGTACATTTATAACAAGTACATAAAATAGAGAAAAAAGACCAGCCCGCTGAATTTCTTCCGCCGGATCTTCTCAGTGTGTGGCCGCGTTCCGATCCGGTAGTAATTCTAAATAATCGAAAGAATGTTTTAAATGTAATATTATATAAAGATATTTTTTTTAAATATTTGCACACCGTATAATGGTAGAATATGTTGGTAACTTAATTTATTTTTAACAACTTGTAACACCCATATTCTTGCAAATAAATATTTTCTTTCTTTCTTTCTATGGGATTTTTCGGTGGGAAAATTCTGTTGAAATAAAAGCTATATTTGTTTTGCAGAAAAAACTATAAGACGAACCAATAATCTTCACCCGAGGGTTTACCTAAGAGAAAAATTCAAATAAATTAATATTGTAATTAGTATTTGAGAGCTTAAAACAATATGTCCACAGTAAAAACATTTCTTAGTTTAAAATAGTGGTAATGTACTCTCACTAAATACAAGGAACGAAAACAATCTTGTGGAGCATGCATCTCGTCTACATATAATAAGTTACTTACTACAGTTAAACTGCCGGATAGTGTAACAGATCTATTATGTACCAGTAAACAAATTAAAAATGTGCTAAAACAAAGCTGTGTAGGAAAGGGTATTGCAAAATCTTCAATTGTCAAGAAGACAAGGATATCTGCAATTAACTATTACTGCTTCACAAATCAAATTCTGTACTTTTAACGAGTAATTTATATATTATTTAATTGTTTATCTAAAACGGCTCTATTGATTTTGATGAAATATTGCAATTACATAGTCTTTTACTATTGAAATTGATCGTGCTATAAAAATTATGTAATATAATAATCAGGGCGAGCGTAGCGAGCCCTACACTAGGCCACTTTCTATGCACTTTTGTGGTACATTTCACTGAAAAAATATCGCATTTTTATGTTTGAGCTTCGACGTGGTAGTTTATATTCATGTCTAGATTTGTTATCTACCATAAAAATACCATTTTATAAAAATAAAAAATAGAAGGTACAATTTGTATTAGAATCTTATTACTACTAACGCCATCTCTTATTAAATTAACGAGTTAAAATTGATAGAAGATACATTTTCTATTAGAATTTTTGAACTTATTAAGAGACTACCTACTTCATGAATTGTTTCTTCATGTTTGACTGGCGGCGCGCGATTATCGTGCCCTCGTATAAAGGCGAGGTTCAAGTATAAACTGCAATAGCTATAGGGTCATCAGTTTGATCAGTTTGGCATCGAAGGTGTATGATAAAATCATTGAAAGGAGAATGCAAGTGAAGTTCGAAGTAATATTGTGGGAGGCACAAGGAGAATTTAGGTCTAGAGCAGGGATGTTTGCTGGGAACAGAGTAAATAGAGCGTTAGAGAGTTTCACAATATGCTTATTGAGGAACAGTACAGATGTATTAATTGATTTATATTGATTTATACTTAGCCCGAGGGCGAGGGTAAAAAGCTAAAAAAAGGTATATTTACGACCGTTTCCACGAAGAGGTAGGCAGAAGTACAAAAGTGAAGATACTTAAGTCCCACAATGTGATAGGTGGCCAGCCTATCGCCAGTAGGGCACCTTTCCAATCCCGAGCAAAGTTGTTTTATCAGAAAACTGAAAAAACACATTTTTTCATTTGCCTGACTCTGGAATCGAACTCCGAGGGTTTCTCTGAGAGAAAAATTCGAAAAATGTATTCGCTGAGTGTCTACCGTCAATTCTTTGTGCCTGCGTAGTCTAAAAATGTTGAAGGTTTATTTAAATAAAACATTTTTTGATTTTGATTTCGTAAATCGACGTAAAACCAGGAACTTCCTGATTTTAGAAAAAAAAAAACAATTATTTCAGCAAAATGGCAAAAATGTGTTTTTTATAAGATCAACCTTCATTTTTAATACATATTTTTCCTTGAAAATGCCAACAAACAAAAACCAAATATTCCTAGTCCAAAACCTGACGACGCGAGCTTTTGATGCGAATGTAATGTTTAGATGAAAATACGCTGAATTTTTTAGATTAGATAGATTAGATAAATAAAGTCCATACATTAAAAGATGTAATTCTCATAAAAATACTTTTATAACAATATTACTAGATAGTATAACTTTGCGAGCCCTTACAAAGCTCTGCTTTTTGCTAGTAATAATATAAGACAAGATGATCTCGCTAATTTTCTTCCGCCGGATCAACTCATTGTAGGGCCGCATTTCGATTCGATCGTAATTCTATGAATGTCAACTAGCCAAAAGTACGTATAAAATTAATTTGAATAAATTAAAGATCGGTTTAAGTTCTGAATAACCAAAACATCTACTCTCGCATGGAAATGAGCCAAAAATATAGTTTTCAGAATTTTTGTTTGATTGTCTGTTTTTCTGTATGTATGTCCGGCGTAAACTCAAAAAGTACTGCATGGATTTACTTCAAAGTTTGCATGAATATTACTTATAGGTTTGGTCAACATATAGGCTACATATTATCACTCTATCACCTACTGAGGAGGAGCTGTGCGGAGTAAACACAGTCCGCGCGGACGAAGTCGCGGGCAACAGATAGTGTGTTAATATTATTGGTGGGTGGTGTACTCGAAGCAATTCATTAATACTGACCTACAAGATCATCTACATTTTAATAACAGGATTTTTATAAGGGTTTCTTTTCAGTTTACTGTTTAGTTTTAACGCAGATTCTTGCAATAGTAATAACTCGATTTTGGATTATTTCGAGTTGTGTTACTCTTTATCATTGATATAAAAAACCAAGATACACAATCAGTATGTCAAAAACGTCCTCCAAAAATGAGTGCACAATTTTAAATTGTGCACTCATTTCAAATAGAATCGCGTCGGCCGCGTCACCGTCAATTTTATTTATTTTCGTACATTGCTTTGTTAAAACAACTATAAGTCTTGCACTAATTAAGGTTGGATATGCAATAAGACATATGTTTTTGCCATATCTATAACTACTTAAAAGAAATTAGGGACACTTTTGAGTGTCAGTTTTGTGCATCTAGGGTTTTTTACATCAATGCTCTTTATCTACGTATGCGAAATGTCAACTCTTTGTTAACAAAATATTAAATTGATTAGAGCGTTTATTTGTATTTAGTATTATTCTATAATTTTAGTGTGTACCTTACATCTAAAATAAAAATTAATTATTGAAATAACATGCCAAATTGCAATATAATTTATCAATTATTATATAGACAGCATACAGCTGTTCATATGTCCGCCATTGTTAGGGACGAAATTACATGGTCTTCCCCAGAGTATACAACACTACGTAAGAGTCTTCCCTTGGTTATTTCATATATCTAGTAGTAGTTTCCTTCATCTAAGATCTAATTACATTTAACAACCATATATTAAATAGGTACATGAGTACAATCGACGTAATCGATCATATAGCAAAGAAGAATTTCGCCGCCTCGAGCCTGTCGACACTAGCTCTAGGGAAGCACTAGGGAAATGGTCGCAGGTTCAAATCCCGCGTGTCGATATTTTTCTTTGTTGTTTTTAAGGTTTTAGGTACATGAAGTCGTTTTGGCTAAGATACAGAGCGTATTAAAGAAATATAAATACACACAATCAAATACATAACGTCATCGAGTAATAAACTAAAAATTTGTGGGTTTAGTTGTACCTTTAAGCGTTTTGTTTTTGATTTAATCACGATTTAATGCTATTTCGTAAACACTTTTGACTTGAAGTACCATGTTTAAGATCGTGCGATCTTTACGTTCTACACTCCAAAACAATATACCTATATGAACTAGCAAGAAACATTATCTGTGCACAATTCGACAAATCAGTGCATTTAGGCTTTAGCAAGTTACATCACTAGCCTAGCAATTACTTACGTAGTACTCTAATTGGTCTGTGCAATTACTCAAAAATGCCAAATGAATGGCAGATTCTTTAATCAGAATTTTGTAAAAAATGGCAAAAACCTACGATTATTTATTTAAGTTATTACTTATAGGTGATTCTGGAGTCGGAAAAACATCTATATTATTTAGATTTTCAGAGGATGCTTTTAACATATCCTTTATATCCACCATCGGTAAGTCTTTTTAGTCTTTGTATCAAAGGTTATTGTCATAAAAAGTTCTATTTTTTATACGTAATTGGCATCGAAGTATATTTTTTGTTTGGCTACGGGAAGTGTTTGATTCGTGAGTAATACAAAGTACGGGGTGTGGTTAAGTGATAAAGAAGCCCTTATCGAATTAAATGAATGAACTGTTTATGACATCATACACACTAATTTTTATTAATTGCCTAGTGTTTAGTGTATAAATTGTTCTTGCAGGTATTGACTTTAAAATCAGAACTATAGACCTCGATGGGAAGAAAGTTAAGTTACAAATATGGTGAGTTGTGTGTTTTTTTATAGATTTATCCACCAACTATAGACAAAAACATTTTAGTAATAAATTAACTCATAAATGTTACATTAATTATTTTATGATTTTCAATAATAATAATATAATTATTACGAAGTCCCTGGCAGGCAATGTATAATCCTCTATTTTTAACATAGCCACAATTTACAGTAATGATGAGAAATATTCAAAACTATAATATTGACCTGTCTTATTCCAGGAATATTTTGAATTGATTTACTTTCATAATTTATGTATAGTTTCTGCTGAAGAATGAAATATTATTTTTACATAAGACTTTTTGTTTTATTATAGGGATACAGCTGGTCAAGAAAGATTTCGTACTATCACCACAGCTTATTATCGGGGGTCTATGGGAATTATGCTTGTATATGATGTAACAAATGAAAAAAGCTTTGAAAACATAAAAAACTGGATAAGAAATATAGAAGAAAATGCTAGTGCTGATGTAGAAAAGATGATCCTTGGAAATAAGTGTGATTTAGATGCAAAAAGACAGGTAACAGTGTACTATTTTAGTTAGTTTTTTTAAAGATAACAACAGTAGTAGTAGTGTAGTAGTTAAATTGAAAAAAGCATTTTAGTAATTGCAATAGTTAAGTTAAAAATCTGATAAAAACCTAGATATTTTGTTTAGATAAAAACTAAACAAAACTAGTAAAATTTGAGTATGCAAGTGTTGTAGAAAATAAAACTGGACATCTTATGATTAAAGCTGTTAGTGTTATTAGAAACATTGTGTAAAATATCTGTTAATGTTGTGTTTGCCTACAAAAAGTAAATAATTGGACAAATATTTGTGTGATGAGCATAGATGTTTGTATTTCTGGGTTTAGGTGTTTATTATGAATGTAATAGTGTTTATATATGTATTTCTATGTATTTGTATCATTGACTAACACCTATGACATAAGCAAAAAAATTGTTTACTTTGGGTTTAGATCGATTGGTGTAATTTGTCCAACAATATTTATTTATTTTTTGAAGTTGGTAAGAGAATGAGATAGAAAACATTATACAGTATTTTTATTTAAAATATCCATTTATATAAAAAACACAATACACAATCAGTGTCTCAAAAACATCCCCCAAAAATGAGAGCACAATTTTAAATTGTGCGCTCATTTCAAATAGAATCACGTTCATCGTGGTACTGTCAATTTTATTTCTTTCTGTACACTACTTTGGAAAAACAACAATATAAATCTTGCGCTTAAGGTTGGATATGCAAAGACTAATATTTTTGCCATATCTATAACTACTCAAATGAAATTACCGACACTTTTGAGTGTCAGTTTTGTTCGGAACTGTGCATCTTGGGTTTTTTATATCAATAAAAATATCATCTATTTAACGGTTCCAAAACTAGCCAGACATAAACAGTACAACTAAAGAGACTTTACTGGATTTTTTAATTCTGAAATTAAAAAATAACTTTTTTCTTGATTCCCTCAGGTTATTTCTCTCTTTCTCTCTTTTATTCTTTAGTACTTCTATCAAAAGTTACACTTCTACAGCATATGAGGTCACACTTATTTTTTCTTACTTATAATAAAAATTGTCATAAATATAATGTAATTAGATATGTGTCGTTCACGATGGATTGAATCAAAAAAACCGGCTTCTAGAATCTGTGCGATTGATAGGGTCACTTATATGAAAGGGATTCGTACAATTGTGATGATTCGCAATTGCAAGTCCGTTAATATGTCGGATCACACGTTATTCGCTGAATGGCTGTGTACAAAAAGACAAACGAATCATTTGTCTTTGTCCCCCACTCGACATATTAAACGCTTCGTTTTTTACCAGAATAAAGCTGATGTCTACCTTTTGTATTATATTTTATTAAAGAATTCAGAGAGAAAAATAAAACATAATTTCAGTGATATAAAATTTTTTTAAGATTTTGTTAGGACCCATCACGCATGCAGTCAATTTTAATTTCTGGAAATTAGTTTTTTAGTTAGCCAACCATTTTTGAACTAACTTATAACCGGAGAGGCGACATACTCTTTGGTTATAAATTAGTTCAAAAACGGTTATTTTATTTATCTTGTTAATTTAACAGTTTATTTATTACTAGAGTGGGCCGATATTCGACTGAAATTCGGCATTCGGTCGAAATTCGATACTTGGTTGAACACTTGGTCGGAATTCGACGTTTGGTCGCAATTCTATGTTTGGCCAAAAATCGACGTTCAGTCGAAACTCGAAGACCGGTCGAAATTTGGGTGAGCTTATCACTAAAGAGATCTTACAGCTATCCCAAGACAGAAAAACCTTTATACATAAAACAAATATACTGTGTTATGAAATATAAAATAAGTGTTTTTAATTAATTTATTTATTTATTTTACATAAACAAAAAATCAATGAATTCAAAATTTCAACCACACGGTACCGATAGTCTCAGAGTAAAATAAGCGACATATGGACGGACGCATGGAGGAAGAGATGGATAGAAGGACAGAAGGATATGAAGAAATTAAAAGAGTTCCCCTTTGCATTTGGCTATGGAACCCTAAAATTTATATAGTTGTATATTATAAAATGCTCAATCACTAAGTTGATCGAAACAAAACCAATCAATCGATTGAACCGTAACTCGTGGTACTTGTTCACAACCCATGATTACATTGAAGTGTTAAACTATATCAATCAATCAGTTGAACAGGTCATAAGACACGGGTCTTTCTGACGACAGGTCAGTATTGATATGGTTCTTTCTGATCGAACGAACGACACATGCCTAAATGTAATACATTCATGAATGAGAGGATTGACTTAGACTTACTATATGCTACACTCTAAAAATCTATAACTTACTTTGCCTATCACTAGATGCAATTATTAAAAATTAAAGGATGCATGCTTTTAAGTATTCAGTGTAAAAAAAAAATTGATGTTAGATCATGTCAATATTTCACTATCCACTATCATATTATCTGCACTATAGTGTAATTCACTATCATTATGCTCACTAAAAAAATGTATTAGAGTAAAATGAAGTGTACATAATTGTGGTACAATTTTGATGTCTTAAAGAAAGATATCTTTAATATACTAAAACTAGTTAAGTAAGTAGCTAGAAGACAAGCTTGATAAGCTGAAATTTCATTTATTTTCACAGTCTCTCATGTGTAAAATTCACATTGACTTAATAGTGTCCAATGGTAGTTGAAAATGCCAATTCTCATGGAAATCTCATTTCATAAATGTAGTCATCATGTCTCACATTTTGTTTTTGTTGCTTTTTAGGTGTCAAAAGAAAGAGGAGAACAATTAGCAATAGAATATCAGATAAAATTTGTAGAAACTTCAGCAAAAGACTCGCTAAATGTTGAGTTTGCATTTTATACATTAGCAAAAGATATTAAGGCAAAGATGGAAAAGAAACAGGTAAATATGCCATTTTTTTAATTAAAAAAACAGGCAAGTGCGAATGGAACTTGTGCACTAAAGGTTCTGTACCATTATCTATTAAAAATGGCAAAAAAATCACATTTGTTGTATGGGAGCCCGCTTAAATATTTATTTTAATTTGTTTAGTATTTGTTGTAATAGTGGCAACAAAGGAGGGATATTTTTCAGTGTTTAAAATATCTCATCTATCCACTAGGATAAATGAAATATATATACTTATACATTGATGCCACAACATATAGAAACATTATAATTATTTTGACTTTTATCATTAATCTTGTTTGTGATAATGTCTTCAATTATGAGACGGAGTAAACAAAAATCAGATACATTGTAAGAGCCAAGCAACAAATCAAAAAGAATTTTTATTTGCGTTAATTTTGTTAAATACTTCAGTGCTTTTTTGTTTAGAAAAATCACTAAATTATACTACTGCAGTTACAGAATTTTTGCTTAATCAGCAAGTACTTCAGAGCAAACAGGATTTTTTTGTGTAATCTACTAATTTATAAAGTAGTAGATTACATAAAAATTGCTTTCATAAATATATGACAGTGTAAAGTCGAGTACATATTTATTAAAATAATTTTTGTTTAATTGGAAAAATATAGTTTTAAAAAGGGAAATGCTAAATTTATTTTTGTGATAACTCAAGTTATTACACAGGTCAACATGAATTTTGAGTCTGAGTTCTGTACCTCTGATTCTGATTACTTATGCCTAACTAAAGAATGAAAAAATATTTTTATCTAATAAAGTTTGCTTTTGTAGCTACCAGCACGAAAATTCAAATTTTATGGAAAAGCTCTATTTTTAAATTTCAATTATATTTAAAAGGAAAACAAGTTATCAATTATACATTTTTATTAATTTAATTATAAAATACGGCATAACTAAACACAAAAATACAAAAAAGAATACAAAAAAGCTTTAGAAAATGAATAGTATTGGTATTTCCTTTATGAAAATCAAAACTTTCTTGTATGAGGCCCCAAAGTACAAAAGCAAAGTTTATTGATTGTTAATAGCGTTTCTGTTTACTATTCGATGTATATAATCAGAAAATGGTCACTAAATAACAGACTCAGAAAAAAAAATTTTTTTGTTGACCTGTGTTATTAATTCAAACTGCGGAGATAATAAAATAGCAATAAATTTTAATTAATTTACATTCCTATTATTTTAACATTTAATATATATAGTATCTAAGAATGCTGAATTAATTTAATTTTATAATCCTTGCATTGTTTATAATTTCCGATATTGTTATAATGTATAATTATGTTGTTTAAATATGAGTGAGTTCTATCAACTGAGAGAGATGGCATTTATGATATTTGGTTTTATGATAAGCTAAAAGCAAAAAGATAATGCTTAAATTTTATGCTGAAAAGTGCAGGTTAATTTAGATTTTTTCAATCGAGTTCCTAAAAGGAGTTTATCAATTGGGTGGTATGGTTTTTGGGTATCTTATAACTCGGTCATTTATGAACTGATTTTGTAAATTCTTTTTTGTTTTTAAAGATATCCTTCCCGTGTGGTCCCATTTTAATTTGGTGAAGATCTAATGCAGGGTACCCAAGATACAGGACACGGGAAGTCAGTTTCTGCAGTTTTAATGCATTTAAAAATTTATATTGTTTATTTTATGTGTAATAATAACATAATATATCTTTTGTTTCATGCATATCCCCTTATCGCAGAAGGTAATGGCGTAGAATATTAGTTGTTGAGTGTTTTATTATTGCTTTTAATATAATAGCAGCTTTAACTAAAATATAAAATGTTAAAACTAAACAATTTTACAGTTCTTTCTTCTTACAAACAAAACTGCGATATGTTTTCTATAATTAGTTTAATATTTCTTCACATACTTTTGTTGTATGTACAAAAGGTATGTTAGTGGATGACTAACTACAGATATTGAAATTTACTTTGAGAAACAAGGAATATATCTATGAGGTTGTCACTGAAAGACGGTAGATAATAAATAACCACTAATTGGTTAACTAGTATTAATTTAACCAATTCAATGCTTTTTTGATAATTGATGTATCCATTGTATTTAACAAAACTACTGTGAGAAGCAATTAACTGACTCTTTGGAGACATGCAATTTCAAAAATAGTGATGATGTTAGCCCATCTTGGGTAACTACAAAAGTAGTACTAGGCAGTACATATAAATTTTGGTTATATTTAAAGTTAAATTTTTATTTAGTAATGTGGGTGAAGTAAGAACATTTTTCTGTATATTGAAAGTTTATAATATCAGCTATATTTTGTATGCATGCTAAGAACTTAAACAGGAAACCTAAACTTCTATAAAACAGAGATATACCTTTGCTGCCATTCAAGTTTACTACTTTCGTAATGCCTTATAGTTAGTTCTTAAAACAATGAGATGCGTGGGATTGGCAGACTTGTTAACTCATAATTGACGAAACGGATTATAGTGTCTGAACATGAGCGTTATATTTCTTCCACATCACTTATGGTATATAGTAAGAGTGCTTCTTGGGCCCATACTGTTTAAGCTGTACTTTGCAACTGCAGTTCAGGAGGCATTGCAAACTACTTCCGAAGGAGTCTGTCTGTCTTGAAACCGATGGCTAACTTTTACATAGTAGTCACTGAGATTATGAGAATGACTTATGCTGCGGCAAAAGGCCTGTAACAACTTACTGTCCGTTTTGCTCTAATCATTGGTCTTCGAATCCTATTTTTAGCAAGCCTTGTCAAAAATTACTTAAAAGATTAGTGTCAAAAAGACAATAGGACTCGACGTAAAACTAGCTGAAGCCTGTGCACAGGTTTTTCTATGTGAGTAGCGCTAATGCGCTGTATTGCGATATTAATGTATTTAATAGTGATCTTGATAAATGATAAGGAATTCAATAGCAGGCTTTGTTGTAGCAATTAATTGCATTTGATAAGCTGGATGTGCTACTCACATGGTTTAAAGTTATCTAGAAAGCTCTCAATATATTTGGCGATCGTGCTCTATATCCTTCATTCTGCAGAACCGTGAACCGTGTATCGCCATTACTGCCTTATGTTAACTCTTTCCGCCTTAGATTCTGCCTTTTAACTTTTTAAGATTTGATCTGAAAATTTGACTAGGCACTTTCATTTAGTTTTCTTGATATTTAAAGTAAGTTGCGGTGAGTTAGAGGTTAGTTAGTGTCGGTATCAAATGTCAAGACAGGATGAAGTGCGCGCCTGCGATTAATTATTATTACTACGTAGACGGTGAGCTTACGTTTCCCCAATGTGCGAAGGCTTTCTGAAAAATATTGGCTATTTAAAAAGCTACTCGCGAGAGTACAATCGTCAACTCCACCAAAGTAGATGCAATCACAAGTACGGTAATAGTTTTATTTCAAAGCATAGCACCGGACTGATCCGTAACTGCCCTAAAAAGTCTGATAAAAGAAAGGCTAGTTAATTTAAAGCCTAGCAGCGGTTTGGTTTGTGACTGTCCTGAAAAGTCTGATATATGGAGGCTAGCTAATTTAAAGCAAGCAGCGGATTGCTTTGTAATTGCTCTGAAAGTGTGATATACGAGATGCTAGTTAATGTAAAGCATATTCGTAACTGTCCTGAAAAATATAATGTGCGAGAAGTTAGCTTCATAACTGTTTTCAAAGGCAACTCGCACTCCATATTTAAATCGTATTCTTTAAAGGGTTCTTTTGTAATTGGTATCTCCAAAATAGTTGTGTTGATCCTAATAATGTAGAAGCAGAGTACAGCTTTGAACATATTGCCTTGGGACTGTTTCTTAATTTTTTAGTTAGTTAATTTTTGACATTTAGTTTAACATTTGCTCCTATGATTGTTCATAGGGTAATTTATTACTTATACCTTCAGTATTTGCGAATGTGCTTTCTCAAGTGTTTAAGCACCTATTTGTATTCCATGCAACGACGATTTTGGGTTTAACATAAGTTGTTAGTTATTAAACTGACTCTAAAATATTCACTTATAATGTTTCACGCTTGTTTAACCTAATTATTCGAACCTACTGCTACAAAACGTATAACTTTTTGTTTGAACTGAATGTTGGAGAATTCCTTCAACACAGACCACATTGAAATCAGCAGAGCCTGTATCACGATATTGAAGACAAAATTGTACAAAATCATGAGACAAGGTTTATTATATTCCGTGTTGCGTGAATAATGCAACCTGTACAAAATAGGGGAGCTCTCGAGCGTCGTGGGGACCTATTGAATTTTGTAGATTCGATGATAGGGAAAAATAAGAGATATTTCATTCCAATGGTGGGGAAAACGTCTACACATTTTCAAAAGTGTAATGGAAATACTGAAGTACGTCATGTGACGATTTGGGTGGGAAGAGTCACAAACCTGCAAAAACCGTTGTCTTGACATTCTCGAGCGCAGTTGAATTTTCTTTTATTTTGTAGAATTGTAAGCATAAAAAAGAACTAGTAAGTGAAGAATTTAAGCTGACAATTTCCACAGCCGAAGTTATTAGATTGTATTTTTTTACTGCCCTAGATGCCCGGCTCTAATTTAGTGAACAGGCTCAACCGTATAGGTATCTCCTATATTAATTTGACGCCCTCGAGTAAATCCTGAAATCCCCCTCTTGGGCTATAAATTTACCGCCTACCCTTCAAACCGGAACACGACAGCGATAAGCTATGACGCTATTGCGCTTTAGAAACAAGTAATTGATGTAGTTCAGACCTATTCGCATTGTCATGAAAGAGTTACAATTTTAAATGTAAACATTTTAAAGAAATTTATACTATTAACTACTAACTTGCCATACAAATGAATAAGAACATTTTTTGCAGTATTGGTTTAACAAATAACGTACCAACAGATCGTTGGATAACAATTATTATGTCAGCAATTGCATGATTTTATATATTTAATAATTTATTTAATATTTTGTCCAGCGTGAATATTTATGAACAACTAGCTGATACGCGTAGCTTCGTCCACAAGTAGTTAACATGTCGTCAGTATAGTCTTTTTCATAAATAAATTTCCGCTTTTAGCCACTTAGAGGTTATTTTATAAAAAAATATTGCAGCTTATATTTGACCCCGGATCTTTACCTATCTACATGCCAAATTTCAGTATAATCAGTACAGCGGTATAGCCTTGAAAGCGTAACAGACAGACAAACAGACGGACAGACATACTTTCGCATTTGTAATCTTAGTACGGATATTCAATGTAACACTGGTTTAACCGTACATCCCTACTAATATTATAAATGCGATAGTAACTCTGTCTGTCTGTCTCTTCTTCACACCTAAACTACTGAACCAATTTGGATGAAGTTTAGTACGAAGGTAGTTTGAGACCCGAAAGGACATGGATAGTTTTTATGCCGGAAATCCCACGGGAACGGGAACTATAGGTCCAGGACTCTTAACTTTTAAACCATGAAACGGTTTTGGGTGAAAATTTCTGTTTAGATAAGTCCTTTGATAGCTAACATAGGATATAAAATAGTTCTTATCCCGAAAATCCCACGGATCGGGAGCTGCGCAGGTAAAACGCCGGGACTGTGTATATATTAAAACACCGAACTGATTTGAGTAAAATTTGGTGAGATATAAGATAATTTATATAGCACTAGCTGACCCGGCAAACGCTGTTGTGCCATTTTAACTACTCTTATTTTTTTCTATATTTTCTCACCTTTTAAACCTTCCCTGGACTTCAACAATTAATTCAAAACCAAAATTAGCCAAATCGGTTCAGCCGTTCCCGAGTTTTAGCGAGACTAACGAACAGCAATTGATTTTTATGTATATAGATTAAAGGTTGATTTACAGTATGATATACGTAATAAATATTATAGCTTTTGATGACATGTTCAACAATTCGCGGGCGAAGCTGCGAGGGTCAGTTAGTAATATTATATACCCAATTTTAGAAAATACTTCGTAACTTGAACCCTTTTGTACGGAAACCAAGTTAATATGTAGACCTCCATAACAACTTAAGCAATTGATTACCCTGAAGCTATGAGTTAAGACTTACAGAATAGGCCTAGCGTTGGTTGGACGTGTGGTAATTTTGACGTTAAGTCATCACAAACGCTATTTGTAAGGAGCGTGAGCGCTGTGCTTGCTTCGCATGCCTGAAGAATGCTACTGTTTTTTGTCGCGCTTTTTATGTTGTTTTTAAGCCAGTAATAAAACTTCCTCGTCAGAACCTTACCCTCCCAACTGGAACACAACACTGACGCTATTGCAGAAGAATAAGTGTTCATATAAATAATTTGTCGCACAAGTCTTGCGGCGATAGTACCAGACCCGGGCGAGACATTGCAAATCTATACCAACTAGTAGCACAGTATAAAGATGCAACATGGAAACTAAGCCTAGTTGATAAAATAATTAATTACCTACGCTCTATTGAAGCAAAAGGGTTTTTTAATTAAAATATTCTGTGTTCTGCAGTGATCAATTAATAGAATTGAAATAGTTTACGCATAAAATTTAAATAGGCATCTAATGGCGTCGGTTAATTTCGATTTTTAAAAAGATCGTGGGAATAAACTTATATGTGACCACTCGTCTTGAGCGGCACTCACTACTGACCACAAAGTACTTTATAAATAGGCTATAGAGACCTCAGCTGATCTGGTTTAAAGGCGCCATCTCGTGGGTAAAGACAGAACTATACTCACGATATATTTACATACAGCCCTCTTGTATCTTTTTTATTTTAAACTAGCTGTTGCCCGCGACTTCGTCCGCACGGACTTCGTTTACTCCGCACTGCCCCTTTCCCCGTAGGTGATAGCGTAATAGTATGTAGCCTATATGTCGACCCAACCTATTAGTAATATTCATGCAAAATTTGAAGTAAATCCATTCAGTACTATTTGAGTTTACCCCGGATATACATACAGACAAACAGATAAACAGACAAAAATTCTAAAAACTATATTTTTGGCTTCGATATCGACTGTAGATCATCCCCAAGTATTCTTTTAAAAAAATATTCAATGTACAGTACCCGGCGATAAATATTGCACATCGACCTTTGGAAAGAGACAATCGGCTAATTTCGGCTTCGTAGAGCGTTATCTCTGTCGCACAAAATACAAACAGTCCGGTACCTATTAGGAGCTGTTAAAACAAGTATGATTTGCTTCTTTTGATATTTTTATTCTTTGTATAAAATACACTAATTTTTCTATAAGTGATGGCTTTAGGTTGGGGTAAAATAAAATAAAAAAACATTTTTACATTATGTTTACGTATTTAATTATTTTGGAACATTACAGCTTTAGTGTACATAATAAACACCATTATACCTATTGCTAAAATGAGACATTGCAATAAAAATAATAATAATTCTAATTCTCAATTACTTCCATTTCACTATCTGCTCTCAAAGAGGTCAATATCACTGTCACTATCAGCCGTATTTATTACTAATCTATCAGTGTAATTGTCTAAACTGTGTTGAATGCTTCTATATTCATTCTCACATTTGATTGCATGATCGCAAACCTTTTTCCACTCTTCAGCGCCGATCATGTTTACTTTTTCAGTCAATAATGTTTTTACTGTAGTTAAGTTCATACCCACATTTCTAGAGGCTACATAGCCTTTCAGTTGAGACCATATATTTTTAATTGGATTAAAATCCGGATGATATGGTGGCAATCGCAACACAGTGTGCCCATGTTCGGCAAGTATTTTGTCCACAGAAAACTCTGTATACCTCTCCTTGTGCTGACATATAATAGCGTAAATCTGGGTTTTTGTTAATTTTGGATCAACTGGAATTTCATGTCTGTTTAACCAGTTGATCATTTCCCGTTTAATGGTGTTTGAGTTGGGGGGTCTCTCAACATACTTGTTGTGATAGGGTGCGTTGTCGATAACTAGAACAGAATCACTGGGTATATTTGGGATTAATTGGTTAACCAGCCATTTCTCATAGTTATCGTTATTCATTTCATTGTGATAGTCACCTGTAGTGTCCGTGGATTTATACGTTAAAAAAGCACCGGGTACAAAGCCTTTTTCATTTCCCGCATGAACTATTATCAAACGTTGACCTTTTGAAATTGGCTTTTTTACTCCTTTTTTCTTATCGTCACTCCAAGATTTCCCTTTAGTGTGGGATGCATGTATATATGACTCATCCATGTAGACGATATTTTTTCCTGTTTCGCGAAATTTGCGTATTTTATCAAGGTATTCCATTCGTTTGAGACTAACGTCGTGCTTTTCCATTAGAATTTTTCGATTATCTTCCATTTTAGTGAACTGAAATCCCATGTCATGAAGTATTTTTCTCAACTTTTTTCAGACCCATTGTAATTAATAGCTTCAGATAACTTAGCTTTTAATGATTTCATTGTTGGCAGTTCATTAAATCGTAAGTGAAAATCATACACCATTCTTCGAACAACATCGTAATCAAAATCGTCCATATCCAAACGAAATTGCTTTTTTGGTCTCCCTTTTTTTGGAGTGCTGAACTTAATTTCAGTCGAATGTGTTTCAGTACTGACTTCGTTTAATATATTGTTCAAAGTTCTTCTTGAAATTCCAGTGGCATTTGCAACTCGCTCTTGAATCTTCTTAAAATAACAACTTACATTTTCATCTACTTTTTTTTTTAAATCTATCAGCTTCGCTTACAAAGTATTTATAAACATTGTAGATAATTTCACGTGACTGACCTCGTAAAGGTTTCCCTCTTTTTCCGAAAGATGCCATATTACAACTTTAAATTATTTAAATTTGTGGGTCTTATCAACTCTATATATTTTTTTCGGGACGCGACTGCACTCTATCGTACTTGAACAACGACTGACTAAACGTCACATAGGTAGTGTGGGACAGAGATAACGCTTTACGAAGCCGAAATTATCCGATTGACTCTTTCCAAAGTTCGATGTGCAATATTTATCGCCGGGTACTGTACAGTTTTGACTTTCCTACGATTTTATTATATGTATAGATTTAAATTTTGTAAAATAAAACAAGTAGTAAATTCGTCAAACTTTATTTTGAAATAATCTTTATATTACATGAAGGTTAAATGAACACAGCACTTTTTTCTGAAGTCATAGAAAATCGGAGTCCAATAAGGGTAGCTATGGTATACAGGAAAAAGAAAGCTTTTTTAAGATCCAGGATAAAACACAGTTTAACAGAGTAGATAGCAATCACCAGTATCCATAAAACGTAGTCAGGTCGCATAATAAAATCACTATTTATTTGAAAAAATCCAAAACGCATTCTTCACAAACACAAAAAATACCAAATCGGCCATATTTGACTCGAATAATAACATTTGTCGTTCCTAGCATTCGTTGTTTTCGGAATAACAATATTAAATATTCATTTCTTTTGTAAATTTTAATTATTTTTCCATACACTTGTAGTATTATTAACTTATTTGTCAAATAGATATATTTTAAGTTAGAAACTTTATACATAAACATTATCTTTGATATTGCTTTTAGGAATTTTTATTATCTTCAAAGCGTAGAATGAAACGTATATCTGTATTGTGGTTAATCGAGTGTTGCCTTTCTATTATTAAATAATATGTGAGATTTTATTTTATTTAATTTAATTTTAGTGGCAAACTACTATTTTAAATACAAAGTAACATATAATTTATTTTAAAGTAAAAATAACAGCTCAAATAAATCTACAGTTGAATAAAGTGCCATCTATTGGCAAAATATGAAACTATAGCATATTATTTTTTTCTATACAAATTAGGATCGTATGAAGCGATGAGCCCGTGCTACTGTCAGCAACGCGACAACCGCTTAGGGGTCTCGTCGATGCGCATGTTTGCGTGAGTGAGCCGTTTCGAACGTTTATAGGTAGTTTTTGTACAATTTCTTGCATATTTATTTATACTGTGCTAGTAGTCATGAGGTTAGTGACTCGTATATCGTTCGCCTTTTACGAACTGCCTGGCAGAATTTCAGATGATCTATTCTTTAAAGAGAATCTAGACTCACACCCGGTAAATTGATATTACTAAGCTATGACCCTAAAGTCAGGGATAATATGCGTAACTTCGACTAATGGCAGAATGATATCTGTCTAAAAAAGGAGTCGTACAAAGTTTTTTTATTTGTAGATATTGACAAAATCTGTTAAACAGCTGTCCTGCATTACTAAGGATTTCTTTTATGAAAGTGCTAAGTTTATTACCAGCGATCGTATCCATAGCAAAGTAGTACAAAAAATTCTCGTCACCTGGACGCCGCTTAGTTTCAGGCAGTTGCGGTCTTTAATAACTAAAAGATAAGTTAAAGAATATGCTTTACAAACCAGCCAGTTAATTTATCCTACATATTTTTAAATCACAGAAATAATTTGCGAAGTAAAAAGAACCCCTGTCGTCTAGTCACAGAATACTAATTAGAGACTAACAGAAGTCAACGCTTCATACAAGTAATATTCGAGCATAGCACACATAAACACCTCTCACGGACGCGATGTCTCGGGCTGGTGCGGAACAAACTGTTCCGAACCATTCCGAGATATCGCGTCCGTGAGAGGTGTCTATGTGTGCGTTGCTCGAATATCACACGTATGTAGATTGACTACTGTCAGTCTCCAGTATGCTGTGGTCTAGTGATCCGGTGTCGGTGTTGACCACGTGGGGTCCCGAGTCGGGCAATAATAAATGTACTTTTTCCACCTATCACATTGTGGGACTAAGTATCTTCGGATAATCGTGGGTGCACTGGTTGCACCCCGCCTACAGCTTCGGGGATACGGGCGTGAAGATACTTTTAAAAAACCATTGCAAATCGTACTAATAATAACATTCTGATTAGTCATTGAAACCACTATGTCAAACCTTGAACGTTTATATTTAACGTTAAACATTATCAATAACAGATTCATTAGCAGTATTTAAAACAATAGTCATGCTAACAGGAAATTGATAGGAAATCAACAAATTCATTAAATTTTGTGGAATAAATCTTTCATACTGTTATAAAACGAAAGTCTCTGTTACGCTTTCACAGTTAAACTAAATTGGGCAAAGAGATAGTTGAAGACCTGGGGTCAAACTTAGTTTTTTTTAAATATTATTAAATAGCTAACAAGCAGATGGCTCTCTTAGATGGAGAGAAGCTATATCCTCTATAGGCAATAATAACATGCATAAGCCTATCGGCTACCTTACGACAATGACCAGAGTGCTAAGTGTAAGTTTTTCTTTTCGCATTCGATCGTGAGCGCGTATGGAGTTTACTAGGAATTTGTATGTGATTTGTACAGCGCCACCTTGTGGTAAACGTGAGAAACCACTAGGTGGCGCTGTACAAATCACATACAAATTCCTAGTAAACTCGAAACGCGCTCACGATCGAATGCGAAAAGAAAAACTCACACTTAGCACTCAGTATTAACACTTGCGGCAGGAATAGATAAAGTGTAGGTAACATATACCCTATCGAGACATTGTAGAACTCTACAACCTCATAGTTACAATGATACCTCGTATAGTCAATCGTTCGCCTTTACCGAACTACCTGACAAAATGGCAGATAGTCTATTCTTCAAAAGGGCCTCGGACCAACACAGGGTTTTTTTTAATCAACACATTAGGATCTAAAGGTTTGCATAAAAAATTAGCTGAGTCCGCGACTTCGTCCGCGTGGAAAATTTCGAAATTAATAGTAGCCTAAGTTACTCCTTATCACATCAGCTATCTGCCAGTGAAAGTCCCGTCAACATCGGTTCAGCCGTTCCAGAGATTAGCCGGAATAAACAGACAGACAGACCGACAGACATACAGACAAAAATTATAAAAAATGTTATTTTGGTATATGCACCGTGTATACATCCATATGCATTTAGTAAAAAACGATTATTTTAATACTAGCTGTTGCACGCGACTTTTTTCGCGCGGACTTCGTTTACTCCGCTCCTCCCACAGGGTGATTAGTAAACTTTAAATCTATAATCGCTGGCAACCTACACTAGACTAATAATGTTTGACTTCTCGTTTAGACTTCGCAACAAATTAATTCTGTCAATAAGCCGAGATGTGGGAAAAAGGAACATGGTGTTCCGATTGGTTAATTCAAAATCGATATTTTGTCGCACGTGTTCACAGGTCACTGAATTGGTCGGTACTAACTCTTTCGGATTATTATAAGGTCCATTAGCCTGATGTTTTTACAGAACAATTGGTCTATTATTAGGTATCTAGTCCGTTTACTCAATGTCCATAATAGATTGAGCACGTCACATCATTATAACCTTTGGATTACCGATTAGCTTGGTGTTATCTGTTGTTTTCAAGTGTTGCGGTTAAACATCTTGCTATAGTGGGAAGAATTTCCCTGTTACTGCCATTTAATTAAGTAACGATTACGCAAGCGGAAAATAACGAATATAAATTGATTTTATTAATAGGATATTAAAGTGCGTAAGCTCAATAATATAGCAGAAATTAAATGGGTCGTTTGTCCCGCTTAGGATTAAAAAAAAGTTGAGAGGTGTCAAGGGGCAACCGGATGGAACGAAGTTTCTTTCGAATAATTAGTGAAGGAATTGTAATAAAATTTTAAATTGTAATAAAATGTAAATCTGGCTTGCTTTCTATAAGAGAGAGAGACAGACAGAGAAACATGCGCACGCCGCACAGCTTACTATAGCAAAAAGTGTCGTGACAACTTTTCGTGAGAATTTTTTCCGTCTAGCCCCACGACAGTGACAAGCACTGAAGCTACTGCGGCAGGAATAGGTAAGGCGGTGGTGCCAGTTCCGGGCGAGACAATGCAGAATTCTACCACCTAGCAACCACGATGGAAGTGACTCGTATAGCTAATCGGTCGCGTTTTATGACCTGCCTGGCAAAACGGCAGCTGGCCTTTTCTTCTAAGGAGCCCGGGACCAACACGGGGAAAACCTTCCTCCGGCGCTACAACCCTTTGTGGGTCTTGGCCTCCTCAACGATTAGCCTCCACTTTGCTCTATTCATGGCTTCCTTCTTCCAAGATGTAGAGTCCCTACCATTATTGGTTAAATCTCTCTTTTATCGCGCGCGACATATCACTGTTTATTCTTAAGTAGGCATAAGTTTATACAGCTTCTTTGTGTTTATGTAAGTTAGATACGATGGGATGGACATATCCGTTTTTCTCCCTTGTTGGTCCGGGCCTTCTTTAAAGAACATACCATCTGCCGTTTTGCCAGATATAGCCAATTGTTATGCTTGTTACTGCAATCGTGGCTATTAAGTGGTAGAGTTCTGCATTGTCTCGACCGGATCTGGTACCACCGCCTTCCCTCTTTCTGTCGCAATAACGTCGCTGTTTGTCACGTGTTCCCGTTTGGAGGGTTAGGTAGCCGGTAAACTTATGAATGTGGCATTAGGACTCCATCAGAATAGTAAAGCACCATACATCTTTGGTGTCTATAGACGATGATTGTCTCTTTCCATCGGAAAACCGATCTGCTTGTTTGCTATATTTGATATTTAAGAACCCTCAGGAGTTGATTTAAAAAAAAAAAAACAACAGCCTTGTTTGACCCCGAGTCCTCAACAGTCTCCTTGTTAATTTTACTCAAAGTTTAACGCTAGTGACCGACCGGCCCCGGCTCGAACGGGTAATAGAGCCAAAAAGCTTACTTTGATTTCTGTTGTGTTGTCGCTTTAGCTTATTGCGGCGAGCATGTGGATAAGATATAAAAGTAACATCCATCGACGTAAAAATTATGCGAGCTTCGTCAGTTTGACCTAAAACACTGTTTAACGAATATTTCCGACATCAACAATTCATATTTCAACTAATTTATATAAAATCTGAATGAATCATTTTTATTTATGAAAATCCAATCAGTAGTTGAGTTTATCGGGAACAAATATCTTAACGAATTATATATATTATAACGACTTAAATCATACTAAACCTTCCTCATGAATCAAATTTATTGACGAAAATTCATTCAGTAGTTGAGTTTATTGCGAACAGATAGACAGACGCGGCAGGGACTTCATTTTATTTTATAAAAAATTAGTAATAATGTCGCTCTTCTTATAAAATCCAAAAACTGTTGTACGTTATGACCCTGAAGTTAGCGGACAGCAGACAAAATAAAATTTCAGATAGGGATATCTAGAAGCGAAATTAAATTTTTCGAGTTTACCAAATTATAAATGGTTTGTCGTTGACTTACCTACAGATGATAATAAACAATTATTTTTTTTTGCTAATAAAAAATTTTTTACATTAAAAATTAAATTTTGGGAAACTCTCACCGTGTTTCCTATCGTTTCATAAATATGAAATTTTCAAATTTAGTTTATTTTTAGATCCAAAAAATATGATTTCAGTTAGTTTTTTAAATTTTGGCTTAGGTCATTCTGGGACGTATATCTGCGAGTAAAATGACTATTATTAAAAAAAAATAAAAGTCACCTTTTCGTCTTTGAAAAATCTAAAGATGATATTTTTTTGATTATAAATTTGTTAGTCGGATCGTTAGATATCCTTAATTTTTTATTTTTTTGAAAATTTTGGTGCCGGATATCAAAGTAAAAAATAATCAAAATCAAAATTAAAAAACTGTCATGTTTTCATTTTTCACAAATCTAAAGATGATTGATCTCGGATTTTTTATTTTCTTATTTATTTTTTATAAGAATATTCAAGAAATAAATAAGAAAATAAAAAATCCGAGATCAATCATCTTTAGATTCGTGAAAAATGAAAACATGACAGTTTTTTAATTTTGATTTTGATTATTTTTTACTTTGATATCCGGCACCAAAATTTTCAAACAAATAAAAAATTAAGGATATCTAACGATCCGACTAACAAATTTAAAATCAAAAAAATATCATCTTTAGATTTTTCAAAGACGAAAAGGTGACTTTTTTTTTTTTTTAATAATAATCATTTTACTCGCAGATATACGTCCCAGAATGACCTAAGCCAAAATTTAAAAAACTAACTGAAATCATCTTTTTTGGATCTAAAAATAAACTAAATTTGAAAATTTCATATTTATGAAACGATATGAAACACGGTGAGAGTTTCCCAAAATTTAATTTTTAACGTAAAAAAATTTTTATTAGCAAAAAAAAATTGTTTATTATCGTCTGTAGGTAAGTCAACGACAAACCATTTATAATTCGGTAAACTCGAAAAACTTAATTTCGCTTGTAGATATCCCTATCTGAAATTTTATTTTGTCTGCTGTCCGCTAACTTCAGGGTCATTGTACGTTACTATTTTAAGGTTTTTGATGGCTTTACACGGATGGTATTTTTAAATATAAACATCGTTATATTTAAAACTGCTAAAATGGATTCAGAAAGCGATTCTTAACATACTACTCTCAGTAGGTATATTTATAAATGTAAATAAAATTGAAGTGTTTGTATGTGATTTCAAAATAACAAGGTTTTTTAAGTGCAGCTTTTTTTACGATACTAATCCCTTAACAACCATTTTTAATTTTTTTTTTATATCATAAGATAGCAAACAAGCAATGGGTCTCCTGATGGAAAGAGTCAACCATTGTGCGTTGCTATCTTGTGGCGAGGTCTAATGCCACATGCATAAGTTTACCGGCTACCTTACCATCCAAACCGGAACACGACAGCGACAAGCACTGACGCTATTGCGGCAGGAATAGGCAAGGCGGTGGTACCAGACCCGGTCGAGACAATGCAGAACTCTACCACCTAGTAGCCGCGATGGTAGTGAGTCGCATAGCATATCGGTCGCCTTTTACGACCTGCCTGGCAGAACGGCAGTTGGTCTATTCTTCAAAGGAGCCCGGAACCAACACGGGGTCTATCTGTCTGTACGGAGTAAACTCTGGAACGGCTGGACCGATTTTGATGAAACTTTCACTGAAAGATAGAACAGTTTATAGGACAGGACAAAGGCTAGCAAAAGGAAGTAATGGTTTTTGATCACGCGAACAAAGTCGCGAGTATTGGCTATTTTATTATATAACACGTTGCTAAGTTTATTGGTTATTCACAGGAAGCAAGTAACCCTCCAGGCAATAGAAGTGGTGCCCACCAACTAAGAGCGAATGAACAGCAGCGTAAGCCAACGTCTTGGCTGTCGCGATGCAGTCTCCTCTGACGACTTCCCGCCGCCTCTCCCGTCATGCGCCATATACTCACTTACTAAGGGAGCGTGGGCCTTGGACCCAGCATAATATTTTTTGACCTACACTTTTAAACTGGTGCAATTTAACATCGGACTTGCTTTTGTATTTTTATATCCATATTTTTTTGAGGTGTTAAATTTTTAAATATAATTTGCATCAGACATTTTATGTAACAGCTACATATGTGGCATGGCCCCCCTGGCCAATGCCAAACAGTTAGATTGTAATATATTTTACACCTTAAGTGTCAGTATTGTCTTTTAATTGTACATTATTTCAATGTTTAAAGTGGCATACATATTTAGGGCAAAATTTGTTAGTATTGTATTTTATGGTTGAATGGATAATTAATTATTCAATAGATTTTATTAGTTGTACTTTTTCTTTTGCTATTTTTAATTAAGATATATATTTTAATGTAATATATACTACATATTTAATTTGAATAAACAGTGCTTTTTATAATTGTTATTACTTATTTTTAAAAAAGAGATGAAAGTAGGCCGAATATAACAAATATTTATTATCTTTATTAATGTTAGACGGCCAAACAAGAAGTTCATTTGATGGTAAGTGATCTTATAGTTGTGTTGTCGACAGTTTAAAATTAAACCGGCCAAGCGCGAGTCGGACTCGCTCACGAAGGGTTCCGTATCATTATCAAAAACGGCAAAAAATCACGTTTGTTGAATGGGAGCCCTTCTTAAATTCATATTAATTTTCTGTTTTTAGTATTTTTTTATGAATGTGGCAACAGAAATACATCATCTGTGAAAATTTTAACAGTCTAGCTAACATGGTTCATATGAAACAGCCCAATGACAGACAGACAGCGGAGTCCTAGTAATGGGGTTTTGTTGCACCCTTTGGTTATGGCACCTTAAAAACATCTCTATACGAGGCGTCTTTTAGCCTTCGGCCGCAATCGCGTGTATCGTCCCGAAGATATTAGCGCGCTAAAATCCTTTGACGTACTGCCAACCGCACGGTAAGGCACACGCAGTGCGAATGTTTGCGGCGATAGCCGGTAACATCTGCATGTATCGCGTCATTGCGCGAAGCTTTATGTGATGATAGACGCAAGTACGGCCACAGCATTACTTGATACGAAAGCCGGAACTAGTTTGTCAATACCAGCGGAATCGATTTCGCTGGTATTGACAAACTAGTTCCGGCTTTTACGGCATTACTTTTTTAAAGTATGTTCATGGGCGTACGGGGGCAATTGTCCCCCCCCCCCCCCTCTCAATTTGTTTACTTCTCTACTATCTATTGTTGTATATAAGATAAAAATATAGTCTTCAAATGTGACGGTTGTTGCCCCTGGCCCAGAACTGTGTACGCCCAAGAGTAAGTTATATCTTATTCCAAAAATCTATTAAGTGTTGTTT
This sequence comes from Apodemia mormo, assembly GCA_036924255.1. NCBI lineage: Eukaryota > Metazoa > Arthropoda > Insecta > Lepidoptera > Riodinidae > Apodemia > Apodemia mormo. Next base: position 9,336,317 of record JAUPFN010000018.1, on the reverse strand, counting down.
TTAGTAGTAGAAATATTTGCTTGTTTGTAAAATTTTTTTTATTTACCTAATTACTCTTCGCTTGAATCACCAAAATTCTTACCAGTGAACCTTTCTGGCAGTCCAAATCCTGTGAGCGTGACGGGAAACGTTATCACCACAATGTTTTATAATACGTGGTGGGGGCGATCGACAGGTTTATTGATGCGTAGGGTGACAATAAATTTGTGTCGTCATTGATCACTCAGTTTTATTAATTATTGTTCATATAATAAACACGGTTAGGGTATTTTCGGTTTTGTATCAAGTAAGAAACAACGTGTATAACGCCAAAGAATCGAGCCGACTGGATATAATCTGGTCATTGTAGATTCATGGCACTAACATTAATTAATATCATTAAAAATAATAAATAGGTACTGGGGAAGTAGATATGACAAAAGTAGACAAGTGATCGACTGGCACAAAGTAGGAATGTGAAGGGATTTACAAATTACAAATACTGACAACCAAATTGGTTGTTTGGCACAAAACTATCAAAGCAAAAAGGAGGTAATTTTATGAGATAAATCTCATAAAATTACCTCCTTTCTGAATGCGGAGGAAATAAGACAAGCCCACTTGGGATAAAAAGAGTGTAATATTTTGCATACAGTAAGAGAGAAATTGACCAATAATAGAGCAGCTTATATCTCGTTTAATGCCACGACAAAGGTTTCCTCGTATTTCATTTATAAATTCTTATAGATCAAACCTCTCTTTTATCGCATGCAACATATCCCCCTGTTTATTCTGAGTGGACTGGGGGTGTGGGGGTGAAAAGAGCGGTCACTCCAAGTGATACATGCCAAAAGGTGCTAAAATGTCAAATCCGAAAAATCTGATAGCACTCATAAAAAATATCAGGGTTTCGATGATAAGTGTGAAAAAAATCAAGCAAAGGGCGTTAAATGAAAATCTTGTTTTACCTTGATCAAGAAATAGGGCCAGCGCTGATGCTGATGATAATTTCTACCTATTTTACAAGGGATTTGGCGTGAAGGTATTTTTATGAAAGAAACTACATTTTAAGTAACTATAACAATTTTATTCAAACATACATGTAAAATACATCTCTGTAACAAGTGCTAAATTTCTCAAACTTCTTTTCATACAAACATTTTCAGATAACCTTGTTGGTTATGTGGGCTGAATTTGTTTTTGAGTTCTAAATGGTCTAAGAATCAAATTCTTTCCACCTAATAGAATACTTTTGGAACCAAAAGCCAATAAGTGTAGTGTTTTCTTAGCCAGTAAAAGGAGAAGATCAGCAGTCAATTGGGAACCTTTTCTCCAATAAACGAGATATATAGGAGTTGGTGGCAATTTCTCTAACCAGATACCCTGGCGATAGCTCTTCGCCGCAGCTTCAGCAGATAATATGGCAGGTGCTAATTGTGACTCGAGGGTATTTTTCTGTATATTTTTCGGCACTGATGAAATAGCAAAACCTAGTTGAACCAGTTTCTGTCCAACATCCAATGTTTCGGTAGTTTTAGTCTGCAAAAATATTTAAATACTATATAACAATTAAAATTGACATAAAAAATTAGATTGCGTGTCAAACTTGCAAACTAAGAAATTTTACCTCTTATCAAAATTAAAAAAAAAAATCGCTTCTTATTTTTTTTATGTTATAAGATAGCACACAAGCGTCGATTGTGTAATCAGGGTCACTAACCACTTGACCAACGGGACGGTAATTTTTTTTATATATCAGATAGCAAACAAGCAGATGGGTCTCCTGATGGAAAGAGTCTCCCATCGCCTATAGACACCAAAGGTGTTGATGGTGTGTTGCTATCTCGTGGCGAGGTCTAATGCCACATGCATAAGTTCTTATATGTTTTACCAAGAAAGTGGTAAACAGAATGTAGCTTTAGTATCAGACTGCCACTGCCATTTTTAAGTTTTAAAAGATTAGCCTTGTACCGAGCCTAAATATTCCGAGTTTAAGGATATAATAGATATTTAATTAGTTAGTTATAATAGATTATGATGCCTCATCAATAATTAATTACTATTTTTATTAGGTCTTATTTATTTCTATAAAAGATTTATCTTATCTCATACAGTAAGAAGAATGGAAGAAATGTTTTTCTCATTCTATTTTTATATACTACAATATTCACTTTTTTAATCCAATTCTTTACTCTTACATTTGGGATTCCTAAATCTTTCATAATTCACCGTTTAACTAACACCCAGAACACAAGCAAATAATTTGCTTACGTTGGGGTTAGATCAATTTGTGTAATTTGTCCAGCGGTATTATTATTATATATTTAAAAACAAATTTGTTAACCATTTATCCAATACAACATATGATATTGGTAATAACCCAGAAGTACAATCTTGCATATTAAATTTGAGACATATAATACAATTTAACCACTTGATTAAAAGCCACTACTCTCTGTTTAAAGTAAATGACTTACATATTCACTGTTTTCATGAATAAACTATTGACCATTTAATTTTTTTTTTTTATAGAAGAGGGGGCAAACGAGCAAGAGGTGCACCTGATGGTAAGTGATCACCGCCCATGGACATCTGCAATACCAGAGGTCTTGCAGTTGCGTTGCAGGCCTTTTAAGAATGAGTAAGCTCTTTTCTTGAAGGTCCCTATGTCGTATCCGTTCGGAAATACCCATGCCGGTAATTGATTCCACAACAGAGTAGTGCGAGGCAAAAAGTGTCGGGAGAAACGCACAGTTGTGGATTTCCAGACATCGAGATGGTGAGGATGGAACCTTTATGATGATTGAATACAATTACCTTTATGTTTTAATATAATCAACCAAACATTATGAAGTGTAAATAACTCAAAAACAGAAATAATTGCATAAATGGAAAATCAGTTGCAAGTGGAAAAATCATGAAATGGTTTACCTCACCGCCTCCCCCATAGTATACTAATATAAGGTGCAAGGCACAGCAGCTTTGGTAGCTACTACAGACATATATGTCTAAAATTTCATTGCAATGAAATGGTTAATCATTTATTGCAGAACACAGCAGCTATGCCTGCCACTCCAATACTACTAACAGGTGCATAAAAATATGCTATATATACATTGATTGATAAAAGATTGTATATATTGAAGGAGGGTCCAGTATTACCAGAGGGGGGGTTCAGTACTCTATACTGATTACTGATACTAATTATGTAAAAAAATATGTACATAAATTATATTTGATCATCTGAGTGCTAAGTGTGAGTTTTTCTTTTCGCATTCGATCGTGAGCGCGTTTCGAGTTTACTAGAAATTTGTATGTGATTTGTACAGCGCCACCTAGTGGTAAACTGGTTTCTCACGTTTACCACTAGGTGGCGCTGTACAAATCACATACAAATTCCTCGTAAACTCCAAACGGGCTCACGATCGAATGCACAAAGAAAAACTCACACTTAGCACTCTGATAAAAATGTTTAGTACAGACACTCACATACAGACCAAGTTCATTGTTTATGAGTAGTGTGTTGTCTAATGGGTACCCCTATTACCGGCATGACACCAAACTTTTGTAATATTGATACACTAATTTTGTTGATGTTTACTATGTAGTTATGCAATATTTTCTTTTATTGGTTGCATTATAAACTATAGTGTCCTTCAATATATCGTTTTTACCAGTCAACCTGTAAATTAAATTACCTTTTTTTGTGGTAAATGCAATAATACAGTAGAAACCAGACTTTCATTTTCCCTGGCAATAGGTTTCAGGGTGACCTCATGTCCTTTTGCTACACATTCCAGCCAGTTGACAGCATTTCCACTGACTACATCCACTCCCCAGAGCTATAAATAAAATTAGGCAGTAAAAAATCAGTTCCAATATCATTAATAACCATGACAAATAAGCAACAGATAATTTTAACCCAGTTGGAGCTAATAAAATTTATAGTTAGCTCAGCACACCCTGATTGCAATCCCCATACTATCAGTATTTTGTTTGAGTTTAAAAGGTATTAGATAGATCACTGTTATAGTACTAAATACATTATAAATATCTTTGTTATCTATAGGCTGTAGTTGTCTGTTACCATTCAAAGAACCATGAACATGTTTACTAATTATAACAGATGATTAATCAGTTGATCATGAATTCACTAATCAGCTTGTGTAAGCAACAGGTGTAATGTTAGTAGTTAGCTAGTACATTTTTTTTTGCCGTAGGTTGTGTAGTTTTTAACTTCAATCATAATGTAAAAATAACAACTTATTAGTTTACTAGCTGTGCCCGCAATTTTGTCAGTTAGGAAAAAATCTAAAATAAAAGTAGCCTAAGTTACTTCTAATTACCATGATTAAAAGATAACAGTCCTGGGGTTTTACCCAAATAATTCCTGTTCCCACGGGATATCTGGGAAAAAAATATCCTATGTCCTTTCTTGTGTCTCAATCTTTACCAAATTTCATTCAAAATATTTTAGTAATTTAGGCATGCTGAAGAGACAGACAGACAGAGTTACTTTTGCATTTATAATTTATAATATTAGTATAGATGTAAATCCATACTAATATGTAATATAAATGATTAGATAACTGTAACTGTACTGACATTTTTATATTACTTTTAAACATGAAATATGAGATGTGTTCAAGACAACTGCTAACCTAAGATTAGATATAAACTTAGACCTGTCAGAGGAAATAAAATTTTATTCTGATCATCTGAGTTTAGCCAGCTGGACACATTTTCTATCTTAACTGTCAAAACCTATAGAAGAAATGTCACAATTATACAATGGCACCTTGATTTACAAAGTAAAATGGCGGCATTGAAATATTTCCAAGTCCTTGCAAAATCTTTACTAAGAATTCTGTCATTCTGACTGATTCCTTAGGTTAGCAGTTGTTCTAAACATACGCATTTTTTGCATTTCATTAACCTTTGTCTAGAAATAAGCTAAACATATATCACTATTCCTAAATTGTAATTAAATACTACTGTTTAATGGTGACCCATTTAACATTTATAAATATAAAGAAAAAAGTTTGTCTAGGTTGTTGCTTATTTTTACAAGATAATTTATTTAATATTATTAAGTGTAAGATTTGATTTCTTGAAAACTACTATAAGTACTATAGAGAGCCTAACTATGCAACCAATGGGGCTCTAGTTTGATTGCCAACAGTCAGGCATTTGTGTGATGAGCATAGATGTTTGTATTTCTGGGTTTGGGTGTTTATTAAATATATTTTCAGTATTAATATCCCAAGTAGCATGTTAAGCTGTATATAGGCTGCATTTAGGTTCATTTTTTAACTTAAAGCTGTATACTAAGCCGTACAAAGGCTGTAGAAGCACTTCTATAGCCGATATCACAGCAAAAAGGGCCCCAAGTTATACAGCTTATTGCGTTATGTAGGCTGCACAATAGCTGTACAAGCTGTTATAGGCTGTAAAAGGGCTGTTATTTGGTGTATAAAGAAACAATAACACTTAAAGCTGTAATAAATTCCCGTGCTAAACAAAATACAGCTAATGTACAGCTTTAAGGATTAAAATGAGCCTAATGAGTTACAAAATACTTAAAGCTGTACAGTAGTGTATTAATATTCAGATATAACGCCTAAAGCTTACGCGAAACTCTAAGAAAGGCCTTGTACAGCATTAGGCTGTATAAAAACTCATAAAGGTTTCTTATACCGATAAAAGCATCTTTTTACACCATTATACGGCTGCAATAGAACTTTAAGTTCTATATGAGCTGCTTTAAGGGTATTAAACATGCTTGATTGCTGCTTGGGATATGTATTATTTATATTGACTAATAACATCCACATCACATCAAATAATTTGCTAACCTTGGGTTTAGATTCATTCATGTAATTTGTCGAGTGATATTATTATTATATTTCTGACAGTGTTAGAGTAACCACTGGACATAATTGAGGCTCCCAGGTTATAAACTTATAATTAAAAGTGACAATGCAACTACAATATCACTAGTAGTACAGATGTCATCAGGCTGTTATGATTTTTTATCAGATCTTGTCCTTTTGCCTCTCTAATAAAATCCTATAAAGCTAGCTATTTTATCAGCTGCCAATGACTGAGCTAATATATTCTACATTCTGTGTACCATATTACAGCAGTAGTATTGACAAAACACATCAACTTATAAAGAAATAACTTTCTTTACTGTAGTGTTACTATTGTATGTCGGTCTTAGTGCATGGTATAAGCAAGAGTTTATTTTTCTAGTTCATTATAAAAAAAATACCTTCACTGGTAGTGGTGGTTTACTGGAATGCCATAAAGGTAAATAAATTGGTGCTTTGTGGTTTACCAGCAGGCGAACTGGCGAATGTTGAACTCCTACATAAATTCCTCTAAGGGGTTCATGATTCTTTAGAAAGTGATTTGGCACTTTAGATGCTTTCGAAAACTTGCTGAACTGGATATAGAAAACATTTATATATGTTAATAAGTTATGTAATGATGCATTTTAAATTAAATTTTAATATGATGATAATTTACCGGACGGATTTTATGTATTGAAACTGCTAACGTTGCTGTCGCAAGTGCGTAAACTGCTATCTGAAATGCAGGTGAAAAGAAATTTAAATAATGATTAAATTCCACTACACTTTCGAACTCAATTACGTACATTTACGCCCCGGTAATCCTTTTGTAGTAAGTTCTCAAGATTTGAAAATATTCCGTTTTCATTGTTGGACATATTTGTTTTCTAATAGGAACGCAAACAAACATAATTCAAAAATTAGCTCATTGTTATTTTCAGATTTCACTTTTCAGAGATACCGCAAAATGTCAAATGATGTCAAAAAATTTCACTTGACGTTTTACATTTACATAGGTACTTTTTATTAAGCCCGCCATAAACGTAGCTATAATATATATTATTATATATTATGTAATATGAATCATAGCTGGGTATTTACAAAATATTTTTTTTCTATATAAATTTTCAAGTGACCGTGGACCGCACACGCAGCTATAATATATATTTCTATGACGTCACCAAAATATGTCGAAATATATATCTCAGCATATTAATATATATTTTGGCGTATTACTATTTTGAGAATATGGGTTGTTCCATTTGTTTCACTGAACGCCTGCCCGACGTCTGTGCTTGCTCCCCTGTCCGCTTCACCTCAACGACGCCTACTTACCTCGTCGTATCGGGTCGGCCAAACAAGAACCTGTGCAAATTTAGCACCCCATCTAAGGATTTGCGAAGTGCAAACGACTTTTTTGTGTGCAAACGAAAATGCCGTAGTTTGTCGCAAATTGATTTATATGAGTACAAAGATAATGAACTAAAACAAGCAATTTGGTGTTTAATACCTAGAATGATTACAGTTTTACTTCAAAATTGGAACACCTGGTGGGTAACTACGAGCTCTTAAAGCAGGACAGAATTTGAACTGCCTTGCTTTTTCGTACCATGACACCTTATTAACAGGCCAATAGCAGGCCTGCTACTTGACGTCTATGAAAACCGTTCACCTTTTTTTTCATATAGACTATCCGTACCATGACACTTTATTTGACAGCAGTAAAGCGTTTTTACAATTTTTCTAATGTCAGATAAACCAATCCTTAAAAAGTTACTCTTGACCAGCTTTTATTGAATTGTTTTGCTGTAGAGGTCTTTAAATAAACCAAAATAAACTGTTTGCTAGCACTATCGACTTTGATCGTAAATTAAATTTTGGAATTTAAAGTGCATACTTACTTGTGATAATGTTTTAATGTGTGAAACCCACTTAAAAGTTTGTTTTTATGAAGTTGTGAAGCGGGTGAAATATATCCGTTTTGTTTTTATATGTGTGACGAATATCAATTTTTCGAGAGAAAAAGAAACCGACGGCGTCGAGTTAAAGAGATGGACGACCCTTTTCAATTGTACAAAAGAGAATTTGTAAATAAATATGGATACTTAGCTATGAACATAAAAATGTGTTTATTTTCCACAAAACTACTTCATTTCAATTCATAACTACACCTTTAAGGTTGTTCAAGGATTTATTTTATAGTTTGTGCTAGGATTTGGTACCTGTTATGAAAATAAATACCCAGAAGTCTAAAGTTAAGTTTAAGTATATAAAAGGGTTAATATAGGTTTTTTCAAAATTGTTTACACAATACCAAAGTTTTGAAAATTTGCCCATAACTTCCTATTTACACATTGGCAGGTTTTACAGTAATCTATGTTAATGCACATGGCTCATATCAGAGACCCACAGAGATCAAAAAGTTGTACAGCCAATATTACTAGCACAAGTTATTTCTGCTTTGAATAATATGCAATTAGAAATAAATATATAAAATTCCCCATCCTGCAGCAGGGTGACAGGTTAATAAGTTAGGGTACAGTCTCTAAAATTGTTAAATATCAATGAAATAAATAACTAGCTGACCTGCAAGCTTTGCCTGTGAATATTATAACACTGTTTATAAAAAACTATATTAGTTTTTATTAAAATCTTTCATTCACTATTTTAGCATCTTATCAGTTTATTTTTGAAAAAAAGTTTGCCTGTGTATGATCCCGGATCTGCAATTATCTTCATGCCAAATTTTATTAAAATCAATTGAGATTTAGCTGTGAAAGTGTAAGACAGTAAACATGCATTTTATAATATTAGTGTGGATTTAAAAATATCTTTATATATTTATCTAAATGATGAAAATATCATATAAAGTTTGGCATGTGTTATTTTGCATTAAAGTTCTATTGATAGGACTCACACACCTAGAATAAGACCTACTAAACATAAAAAACTATTGTAGGAAAACTACCATTCTTTGCATTATTTAAATGTCAATTGGTAAAGTATTAAAATAAATATATTATTTACTGAAGTTTTAGGAAAATAAAAAAGGTCAAATTACTGCAAATTAAAGATGTTTATTAAAATTTATTCATTTTATTATATATTTATTTTTAAAATATGTCTAGTGGGCTAGTGACTCCACGTAATTTACCTCTACAAATAAAGCAAAATGTGGCAATAGGACCACCATATATCTCGCTAACCGACAAACTTGTTAACCAGAGTCCACTTATTTAAATTTATGCACAATTACAGTACAATGGATGACTTAATTGACATATGATATTGTCTATTGACATATGCTTCCCTCTGCCTACCTTACAAGAGGACTAATATGATGATATTAATTCATCATTTTATATTTTTTTTAAAGTTATCCATACATTTTCATATTTCTGTTTCATATTACAACTAAGCACATAATCAGCTATATTAACATAATACCTGACTTATTTTAAGATTTGTAACAGTGGTATCGAGTTGCTAGTCTTTAACTTGCATTTATTTACTTACTTTAAATAATAACAAATCCACAGCATTTTTCAATTGATCGATTACATATGATTACACATGAAACAAGCCAATTTTGGATTTCGGTTTCATACACACAATGGATGGAGCTCCTGGAATGGCAGTAATAGTTTAAACAAACAAATGTACATTTATTTTAAGAAAAGATATACATAGATCCAAGTTCTAATTGTTTTAACGATTAAAAATATACAGTCACAATATATTTATTACATAATTTATCATTTACATTAGAACATAATAGAGAATTACATATTATGTAGGTAGAATATAATACTAATTATTTGGAAATTTTCAGGAACCTAAATTTTCAATATTTAAAAATAATGTTCATAAAGTAAAATTAAATAATAATAAATACAAAATAAAATCTTACTTATTCTAGGAGATTCTGAGAATCCACTCAGAAAAAAAAGATAACACTAATTTGAAATGCAGAACTAGATTCTCCAGAAGCATATTATATGGCCAAACATATCCAGGCCCAAAATGTTATTGAAAGGTTCATTAGTGTTCTAAAAGCTAAACATAGGTCTAGTCAGCCCTTGAATGCTGTATCACCAACCACATGTAGCTGGTTGAATGGCTTATGCACATACCCTTCATAAAATTTGTAATGCAGCCAGTTCATCTGTCTCTGAACTCAGCGACTTTGAGATGCAACGGGAAACTTAAAGTCATTTCCTTTAATTTTGGATTTGGATCCAACAATGAAGTACAAGTTGGAATTGCTCATAGGTAGGACTTTGTAACATGCTTGTGGCAGTTGCGTCAGGGAGTCTAGAAAGAATATTATGAAGTTTTAGAGTATTTGTTTACATAAACTTATACTGTTTTGTCATTATATTCTCAGTTTGTTATTTTTAATAAATATTTTATTTAGTATAAAATTAAATGTTTTTTAATATTTGTATGTGTTATAACCAAGGATTTATAACGTTATGATTTCGATATTTTTGCTGTTTCGTGATTGGTTCCCTGCGTTTCATGCTGTTTCGTGATTGGTTCGCCAACTAGCGCTAGAAGACAACGTCATAATATCATATACCATAACCAATCACAAGGACGCAAATATATCGAAATTATAACGTTTTAAATCCTTGGTTATAACCTTTTCCCCGTGTTGACCGCCTCCTTTGAAGAATAGACAAACTACTGTTCTGCAAGGAAAGTCGTAAAAGGCGACTAATTGGCTATATGTGTCACTACCATTGTGATTAGTAGGTAGTATAGTACTGCAAAGTCTTGCCTGGGTATTTGTTACCACTGCCTTACCTATTCCTGCCACAACAGCATAAATGCTTGTCATTGTTATGTTCCAGTTTGGAGGGTTAGGTAGCCAGTAGACTTATGCATGTGGCATTGCCATCCCACCACAAGAATAGCAATTTATAGGTGATGGTTTCTCTTTCTATCAGGAGCATGGCATGGTGGCATTGCCATATACTTGTTTGCTATCTAATCTATACATATAATAAAATCGTAGGAAAGTCAAAACTGTATGTTGAATATTTTTTTAAAAGAATACAAGGGGCGCACAATACAAGCAATCTACAATCGATATCGAAACAAAAATATAGTTTTTAGAATTTTTGCCTGTTTGTCTGTATGTATGTCCGGGGTAAACTCAAAAAGTACTGCACGGATTTACTTCAAATTTTGCACGGATATTACTACCAGGTCGGGTCAACATATAGCAGAGCAGTGCGGAGTAAACTAAGTCCGCATGGAGGAAGTCGCTGGCAACAGCTAGTGATATATATAAAAAAACCTTGGTGAATATGGTATATCTGTTTCATCAAATAGTAGAAGGTGCTTACTTGTAACCATAACCAATAGGCAATTGGGATTCTACAGAAGCTATAATACTATTTGGGTATTTTGATATTTCTCTATATTCAAAAGTACATTAAAGGGTATCATATTCGACAACCCAACACTGGGTAAAAGGGATTGACCAAGTTCCCCTTCCTGCCCTAATATCAACTTGACTTGCAGTGCACCCTGGCATTAATTGGTATGGACATTAAAACACTGTGGAAAGGCTTCCTCCATGCGACACTATTGCGTATAAAGCTTTGTTTACCCTGTCTATAATGTCAGTGTTTGGCATAGACATATTTTAGCTTGGAAGGTAAGGTTTCTGGTAATCTTAACACATAAAGCTTACCATCTATCATCCAATGGTTATGCAGTAATGTCATAAGGATAGCTATCTGCTTCAAAAATAAGACGAACTTTATATTTTTTCTTGACTTCTTGTATAAATTAACATTTATATGATAAATTTATTTTTCATCTAACCTAACCTTGCCTGATTTTTCAACCTAGATAAATCATTGAAGTAAAATTTGCTTGTAATTAATAAAAGCCGAACTACAAAATCGATTTTAATAATTTTATAGATAGAAAGCAACACTATCAACTAATTATGTGTGGTAATATTTATACACATCATTGCTATCAACACATTGGCTACCTGACTGAGCAAAAGAAGTAAAAGTTTTTATGACAAGTCGTGGTTAAATCTGTATAACAAAAAAAAATTAGAAATAGCACAATGCATGTAAAAAAGCAGTGGATTTTGTAAGTTTGTTTATATGCGGAGGAAAATGACCAAAACTTAAGACTGAAAGAATTTTTCTAACAAGTGCTTGTTAGAAAAATTCTTTCATTACATAAGTCAAATTATTTCAAATGGACATATTATGTAGGCAGGTTTAGCCCATACAAAATCAAGATGAGTTGCTTGTGACAATTGTTAAGCTTGTTTCAGTAACCCCTATTATTTTTCCACAAAAGATTTGACATTGTATAACCATGCGCAATATTGTTAGCAAATATCTTACTTGACTGGGTTCAGTTGCCAGATTAATAGGCTCCAACTAGAATATGTGTTGAAGGTATGTACTACTGGGATTTGGAATATATTCTTGAAATTCCTAAAAAAATATAGTAGGTACTAGGTAGTCAATATATTTAAGGGATTGAGAATTTGCTATGACTACCTACACCCTGGCTGCTATTAAGGATTTCTTGACATTTTATACCAGAATACTTTTGAACTACTCAGTATTAAGGATTTCTTAATATTTTATACTGGAACACTTTATTTTTGAACTACTTAGTTCTTGTACTCTAGTTCTTTAGTATGGACACTAATAATAAATCAATAAGGCAGAAAATACACATATACTGTATCAACACAATATATGTATACCAAAATTATGCAATTTTTTTATACTTATATGTGATATGAATAGGTCAATTTGGACACCAATCAAATCTACTACAGCAAATTGAATTTTTTCAGTTCTATGTCAATATAAGATCCAACTCCTGTACTTTAAAGAGTATGTAATGCTGTCCTTTATCTACTGTCATTTATCAGGTGATTGGACTTCAAGTATCCTATTCTAAAAGCAAAATAGGAATTGCAGTTACTAACACTCATGCTATAAAAAATAGGAAATGTCAGACTGTATAATTTAATTAAAGGATGTATGACAAGTTTAAAACAATGAAAAAAACTACATGAGATGACCTCCAAACATAGCTTGTTATGATGCTCTGGCTTCATATTGTAGTGAGCAAAGCTTTATGCATCTGGACTTTGGACACTGTAGTTACAGTGTCCACTGCTATTAACATTTATTGATTAGGAGTAAGACTTATCGTAAATATACACATAATGTGTAACATCCCAGCTCCAAGAATAGCAATATAATGGAATCAGCAATAATTTGTGTAGTTTACCTTTATGGGCCAGGGTATTCTAATATTGTGACAAAAATCATTTGCTTATTCGGTATATGTTGCTACACTAAATTTATAACAACTTTACACTGAGATCATTATTATATTATTACTTAAATACAAATTTTCACCCGGAATCCATTATAGGATACAGAAAAGAACACCTTATACATAAAAAAATGACAAAGGTCCTTATTCGGGTCCAGAAAAATGCTTACAGCATTTTGCCACATTTGCTTGAAATAATCCCAAGCTTAAATCAATTTGCTTTAACCGCAATATCAGTATGGATGTTTTGAAATTCCTTGGGATGGAGAAGTTGATTACATCCAACCAACAAGACGTGGATGAAAAAGGAAAAAGAAATGGATTTGTTCAACAGAATGTTATAAACTTGTTACTTTACTTAAAACGTAGTGATTATAATATCTTCTTTGCTTTATTTATAAACAATAACTTCCGACATAAATATATTAAAGATGCCACATTTACATTACATACATTTACATTTCATTACAAAACAATTTCTTTAAGACGACCAGGTCCACTTGTCAGATATCACTTTATGCACAGACCAATTGAGGAGCGTCTGTTCAAAAAGGGCTTTTTACATGTTAACCACATTTTAGATAATTTAAAAAAGTCTTTTTTTCCTGAAATTAGTATGAGGCAAGTGTATTTTTTTTAATTGAGATGATTCATGATAAGTCCACTAACTTTATGACTAAAATATTTTTTTGTATCTTTAACAAAGACCACAATATTAAATTATAAATAATGTAAATAACACCTTTTGATCAGTTATTCTGAAAATAGCACCTTTTGTTCTGAAATGATAACAAATAGCACCTTCTGATCTGAACCAAGAATAAATAGCACCTTTTGATCAGTAATGCTTAGAGTACAAGTTTGGTCTAGGACAAAAAATAAAAGAAAAATGGAAAGATGAAAGTAAATTTTATATTCTAATTTGACTAATGTCATGTTCTAAACAGTCACAAGACTCATCATGTTGGTGATCTTCATTGTTAGCACTGGTTATCGTTGTTTGATCATCAAGAATAATGTTCCTAAAGAATAACAACTCCAGTAACTCAGCCCAGTCATCTCCTAATTGCTTCACAAGTAAAATATTTACATCTTTCTTTTTACGCCTCCACATCCATATTTTATTAGGAATTTCAAGTTTTTTTTCATGAATTTGCTGATATTTATACAATTAAAGCAGGATCAGTGACACACACACAGTTGCACGAGAGGCGCGTAAAATATAACTTTTGACTTAGACAATAATTTGACACTGAAATTTTCATTGAAAAATATTATGATTTTTTGTTTAGAAACTTCAAATATCTTTTTTTCTGGCCTGGATTCGCGACTCGCGTCCTTTAAGAAACAGAAGAACTGGCACTTCGTTTGTTTCGTAGCAAGTAAATAGTTCTTTTTGTACCAAACTATAAATAATTAACGAAATTACTATGAAATATAACACTTTTTGATTAGAATTGTGATTGGTGTTTACCAACCAGTTAGAACCTATTACAATTAGCACCTTTTGATCAGAACCGTACAATAAGGTAGAAGTTTAAAGCGGAAATAGGCACTTTTGACCAAAAATAAACACAGTGCATAATAAGATCTTGGATAGCAAGTGAAATTCATAATAAAAACGTATAAACAATCCGATACGTAGATAGCTCCTTTTGAACAGACGCTCCTCAATTAGAGTACTACGTAACTTTATGTAAAGAAACTATTAAGCACAGTGTGCTTAGCACACTATTAAGTACGTACGTAAGTAAAAGCTTATAAAAAGAAATACTTGAGTATCTGTGTATTGTTTTCGGTTTTGACCAAAGTTTTGAGTGGTGAAATTTAGATAAAAAAAGACAAGACATTTAATTTACGCGCCTAAAATGTTCAGATATCTATCAGCGTCACGTTCAGAATCAAGTAAATTTTTAAACCTTTGAGGCTAGTTATTTATTAAGGTGAACTTACATTTTTATTACTTAGTATTTCAGTTACGTGAATATAGCCAATAAATTATGGTTAAAAAAATTTAAATATCGAACAAAGTCATGTTTTCACCTTAATAAACAGAAAACCGACAAACTAGAAAAATATACGATTCAAATTTCTAAACTGATGTTATAAAACGCAATGATATTATAGCAGGCCATAGATAAGCATAACCGTTCACCTTGACGCAAAAAACGTTCACCTTTTTAGCCCTCGTAGTATGATTTCTAGCAGGTCAAAAGCAGGCCTGCTTTTGAACTGACTGGGAATTGAGCGTTTTTTTAAAAGTTGATGGTAACCCCCCTGTACAGACACTAAGCTTTAAAACTGTGTGCTTGCTGTGCTTGGACGGTCACAGCCCGAGTGAGGGTTTAATTACATATTACAGTATAGCTTCCGTGTGTGGTAGCTTGCTATATAGTATATGTATAATATATATTACAGCTACGTCTGTGGCGGGCTTTATGGCTAGCTATCTACAATTTACTGATATGTGGTACCTATAGCCATGGAACATAGAACAAGCGGAATTGGCAAGTACAAACATTTGTATCAGGACCGCGATCGCCATACTCACAATAATCCGAAACACGCAAACAGAACATTTAAAAATATACCAAACAGCGTTACAATAAAATTTATTTTGCTACAAAAAAAAGAGTAATTACGTCCTTTTGTAGTCTATTCAAAATAGACTCATCTATTTGTACAATAGTGAAACTATAATCTTAAATAGTTTCGCTATTCTACAATAGATGGCAGTATTGATTTTTCCGTAGTTTTCAGTTGGTCATATTTGAGTAGAAAACTTTCTAGAACGATATACGTAATGACTGTCATTACGCATATCTTTCTAGAAAAATTAGGTCAACCTAAAATGAACTTTATAAGTAAGGTGTACAGCTGATTTTAGCTTGACTTTCTATTATATCATTAGAGATTATATTAAATCAGGAATTTTATTAAAATAAAATGAAAATTGTACTTTCGGATGATATGAAATATCTCCATTTTTAACCATCTGTATTCTACTATCATTTCTGCATTCAAGGATGGCACAATACGCATAATTCAGTGTATAATAGATTTTCGCACGACGACTATCTCCTAAAGATATGGTAAGTATCACTAAGGCAATTTAGAGTAACAGCGCATAATAGTGACGCATGCAGCACGCCCACTCTTCACTTCCCCTTGTTCTATGTTCCATGTCTATAGCCCACAGAACAACATACTCCTAAAGGAGTTATAGCCTGCATCACAGAACAATATATTAAGGTATTTTTAACTGGTAGCAACACAGATATTCCACGTCAACTTACGTACCAGTTGTCAATTTGGCATATGTTGCGATTTGCGAACAAAATACAAATTTATCCAATTAATTTTATGATTCTTTTATAAATTGTCTATAAAATGTTAAGTGTTTTAAATACCGTTGATACCGGTCACGAGGATATGATACATGACGCAGAATTGGATTACTATGGACTTCGATTAGCTACATGTTCATCAGACAATTCTGTTAAAATTTATGACATCAAAAGCGGTACACAAACCCTCGTCGCAGATCTAAAGGGACATTTCGGTCCAGTGTGGCAAATAGCTTGGGCTCACCCGAAGTTTGGGAATTTGTTAGCGTCGTGTTCCTACGATAGAAAGGTTATAATTTGGAAGGAGGCGGGAGAGTGGACTAAACTATACGAGTACACTGGACACGAGAGTTCAGTGAACTCAGTAGCCTGGGCACCTGCTGAATACGGTTTAATATTGGCCTGTTGCAGCTCGGACGGCTCTATTTCAACTATTACTTATAACCAAGAAGGTGGAAATTGGGAAGTGAAAAAGATACCAGGGGCCCATGCTATTGGAGTTAATTCAATCAGTTGGTGCCCAGCTATATCAGCAGAGTTAAGCCTAGACCCTCTTACTAATAAAGAAGCTCCGAAACGTATAGTTTCTGGAGGGTGTGACAATTTAATAAAGGTAATAAAGTTTGTAAAGCATACAGTAGTTATCACACCATATTTTTCAAACGAGTTTTAGTAAATAATTCAGTAGAGCACCAATTATCCAAACTAATTGAAGAACATGGGTATTCAAAAAACCAGTTATTTTGGATAATCAAACTTATGGATTTATCCTTACACATTTATGCACAGGAGAATGAAAACCATATTTACATATTTATAACAAATAGGAAATAAAAAAAACAGTGCAGCCTTGTAACAAAACATATGTGTATAAACTACAGTCCATTTTTTCTAACTTGTCTAAAGATGTCAACAAAGTCCACCTGTTATAAAAACACCAAAGTTTCACATCAATCATATACATTTAATCAAATATTATTGGATTATTGTATTCATTAATTTTAAATGGTTTGTTTGGCACTATAAGCTATTTCTGATATATAATTTTATCACATTTAATTTATGAAAACCTATTAGAAACTAAAATTTAATTGCACAGTTGAATAATACCATATGAAGTTTTACCATATACAATATGAGCTTATCTATGAAATTGATAAACGCAGGCAATAATGAACGAATTATGAAAGCAACAAATAAATAATTGAATGATTCTTTATCAAAGATAAACTTTCATAAAATATGATAAATAGCTTGTAATAATGTTAAATATTGTTAACTGTTTAAAAGTTAAGAAAGAAAGAAAGTAAGAAAGAAATTATTTATTTGCCAGAATATGGGAGTTACAAGTTATTAAAATTTGATTAAGTTACCAACATATTCTACCATGATATGGTGTGCAAATATTTTAAAATTATAATTATTTATCATTAAACTAAAAATGTTGTGAGTCGATTTTTACAATTACTACCGGATTGGAAAGCGGCCACACACTGACAAGATCCGGTGGAAGAAACTCAGCAGGCTTGTTTTTTTTTTCTAATTATAGTTACATGATACAATTACACACATTAATTGACATCACAACTTATTTCTATAAATAATAAGATAATTTGTGTCAATTTAGTTAAGTTGTACAATTTAATGTATATTTATCAACATGTTCTACCTTATAAACTAAATTTTTTAATATGCAATTTTATTAATCAACATACTTGTAATTTAAAAAGAGTAATTTCTAATTCATGTTAGTTTAAATTTATTAATTACAACACTTTTTTATAATTATATACAATAAAAGATTTATTATTAGATTAATATTTAATTTTATCAGCAAGAAATTCATTTACATTATAATAAGATTTGTCTAGTAGTAAATCAAATAGTTGTTTGTGGAATTTAAGAGGTAAGGATTTAAGACTATCAGGAATATGATTGTATATATTGCCATACAATAGGCATTTCTTTTAAAAATGTGGAGTCTTTGTCTGGGCACATGTAGTTTTTCACTATTCCTAAAGTATGTATTACCTAATACTTCAGCATTTGTTTTAAACAAGTGTTGATGCTTTTTTACAAATATGCATACCGCCAGGATATAAAGACAAGGTAATTGTAGTATTTTAAGTTTTTTAAAAATGTTTTACAAGAATAAAGTTGATTCATATTACATATTGCACGTATACATTTCTTTTGTATTCTAAATATTTTGATTAAATCTACTGAGTTTCCCCAAATAGGGATTCCGTATTGCAATACAGATGAGACATATCCATGATATGCTAACAAGGTAGCGTTTAAGTTTGCTATTTCTCTTATTCTTCTTAAAACATACACAAATCTATCAATTTTATTGCAAAGGGAATCAATGTGTGCTTTCCAGTTACAATGTTGGTCAATTAATATTCCTAGAAATTTAGTATTATCTGTATTTTCTATATTGGTATTGTTAAAAAATATGTTTGAACTTTTGATATTATTACTGTAACATGTTTGAAATTCAACTATTTTTGTTTTACTCAGGTTAATTTTTAGATTGTTGCTTTTAAACCATTCTGAAACTTTAAGTAAGGTTTCAGATATTTCCTTTACTAAAAGATTTTTGTTTTTACATTTAATAAGGAGGGTAGTGTCATCTGCAAATAAGAATGATTCATGTTCGATAGTTTCTGGGAGATCATTAATATAAATTAGAAAAAGCAAGGGCCCTAAAACACTTCCCTGTGGTATTCCACAGTCACTACAGCAATAACTTGAAGTAAATATTTTTTGATGATTGCCACATACTTTTGAAATTTCAACACATTGTTTCCTTTTATCTAAATAACTTTGTATTCACTCTAATGATTTTCCTCTGATGCCATACTTTTCAAGCTTTGTCAATAGAATTCTATGTGAAACAAAATCAAATGCCTTACTCATATCTAAAAATACACAAAGTGGAAACATTTTTGTATTCAGGCATTCCGTTAAATATTTATTTGTAATATCCGCTTTATTGAATCATTATTTGTCAAAGATTAACACTTTTTAAATAATAATATAGTTTTAGAATCTGTTAAATGTGATTAATATTGTAATAGTAAAATAACCTGCTTTTAATTAATAAAATAAAAGCTTTATTTTATTAAGGACAGGTTATTTAATTGATTCAAAAGAACTGTTATGTACTACAATAATTCGACGATAATAATAGTTATTCTATTTATTCGTTTGTCATTAAATTCATTTGCTGGTAGTAACATTAACACTTACTGTAACAATAATGCTTGCAGTAAAAATGATGCAACATTAACAAAGTTTGCACTCCTTACAATTTTGATTACTCGATAAATGAAAGTAAAAAGTGAAAGCAAAAATTATGACTTCCGTTTCCTACCGTGTTGTATGAATGTGCTTTCTGTGTTTTTGGCCATTTTTCGAGGATCTTTTGGTGATTCTGGACTGTTTATAGGCCTTTGATCTCTTTTTCAACTGTTTAACTTGGCATGTGTTCAGTGAATTTCGATTTCTCTAGAGCATATTGACCTTGGGATTAAACTAAGAAATGGCAGAAAGTTCAATGCTTTTAGAGACAAAAAAATTCTGTGGTGTCTACCAGCAGAGGTAATTTTTTTGATAGCTTAGTGCTAATAAGTTAAACTAGGTCATACCTAAGTAACTTATAGTGTTTCTTCTTCTTCTATACAAAATAGTCCAAAATAATATAATACTAGCTATTGCCTGTAGTCTAAATTCCACCATTGACTAAGTCAAAATCTCTTTTGAGTTTTACAACTGACTTTAGCTGTAAAGAAAATAAATAAATCTTTTTAATGTTGTTTAAACATTTTTTTTAATGTTGTATAGGATATTTCATATTCAGATCATATGATTTTTTTTGAGATCATAGATATCAACACTAAAATTTATGAAAATAATAATAAGTACCACCATACCCAGAATGCTGGTAGCATCAATATGGTCGTCGAAGGAAAATATATTTTATTGATAGCTATTTACGGTTTTTCAACACAATTTTTATCTAAACTCTTAGATCTTGAACTAATCTTGATTATAATTAAAGTTTACTTTTTGATTAATATGCCAAACACTTTTAAATTAACCTGTATCTTAAACTGCAACCAACACAAAGCACACACCACGGATTAATGGCAGTCTAATTTCATTTATTTATCCCCAAGAGCATGCTTGTCAAAAGAGTGCCAACTTGATGTTATTTTGTACGATGTTTCATTCGAAAATGAATGAAAATCATAATCATGAAAGTAAAGAAGGAAAATATTATTTTTTTTGGGTGAAAACCCTAGAAGTTGGCGTTGGTGCCTATAGAGATTATAGCATAGAATAATCATTTTCTCAGTGGTATCGTTAGTTATCATGGTGTCATAAGGAAGACTTTGATTTCTTTCTCGACTAGATTAGAAATTTCAATTTCTCTTGAGCATACAGACCCTGCCATTAAAATCAGAAATTTCAGAAAGTTCAATGCCTTTATTGACAAAAGAAATTCTCATGGCGTCTATCAGCATATTCTTTTTAAATAGCATACAAAATAAAACAAGTGCAAATAAAATTAAAGTAGATCATAACACAATAAATATCATTCAATCAATTTAGTTAGTCATACTTGTTCAACAGATCTTTCGATTTTTCCCAACCATATTAATTGTCTATGACCAATTTGAGTTACTGGTCCGCCATTATTGTAGGTGCACTGGTAAACAAAAACTAATTTTTGTCTGCCGTAGCAAGTCTACTTGTTCTCAAGTAGGTAGGTGACATGTTCTTAGGCTACATCCGCATAGATAGGCCGCTTGTTCCTAGAGCCTAGTGAACTCCTTAGTGAGTAGCTCAGTCAAATTAACATTTTAGAATGTTAGTGACCAACCGCACTCCTTGTTTAGTGCCTAGCTTAATGCTTTAGTGCTTAGCGTCCTATCCTACTAAAGTAAATAAATGTGTTGGTTTTTGTCACTAAACACTAGATGCTAAGCAATCCACCTGTCTGTGTGGATGTAGCCTTAAGGATACACATGAAGTTATAGGTAATTGTTGTTCAATTGATAAACATTCTGATAATTGATGCTCTAGTGCAATATCAAATTAAAATAATATTTTTATTAGTAATTAAATTATAGGTAGAATTTAGTTAAAAGAAAGCCTTGTTCACTAAGATTCACTGGATGACAAAATGCCCTAACAAAATTAATTGATGTCCATTTTGCCAATTAATGTCCCACTATCAATCCCTGAAAATTGTATCTTGATTAGTTTAATTTATTGTTATATATTAACACAAAAAGATAAACTTTATTGTAAATAAGGCAAAAACAGAATAAAGATAACATCTCTAAAACCTTATGCAATACAAGAAAAACTAATAGTACATGGGGCACACTAAAAGTTTTGCATTTCTAGCTAATCGGAACTATTTGAATTTCGAATGTTATATTTTTAAAACGTTGCAAACTTCTTAGTAATAAAAAAAAACAATTGGTAGGAAATGGTTTGTCAATTGTTTTTTATCACACATCAAAGTTCTACGTATGCAACGAAAATGGAATTAAGTCGAAAAGATTTTAGAGCAATGATTTTTTATGATTTTAAAAGTTCTCTTTCTCCACAAGACTGTGTTGCTTGTCTTCAAAATGCTTTTGGGAGAGAAGCACTTTGATTGAGCACCGTGAGGCGATGGTTTGCTGAATTTGAGAGAAGTTGAGTTTCTTAACATGACGAATTTCGTGAAGGGCGGCCTTCAACTGCCGTCAACGAAAATAATGTGGCTACTGTTAAGTGGTTAATTGAAGAAAACCCCCGGATTACCCTATGAGACAATTTGAGGACTATTGGGGATTCTTATGAAACAAATACAGAAAATTTTACATGAAGAATTGAAAGTTCGGAAACTTTTTTGTCGTTGGATCCCTCATGAACTGACAGCAGAGCAGAAGCGGGCTCGCGTGGAATGGTGCTCACAGATGCTACTGAAGTACGACCACGAACATTCTAATGCTGTTTATGACATTGTCACAGGAGACGAAACGTGAATTTATTGTTTTAAAACCGAAAAAAAACAGCAATCTTGTGAATGGGTGTTTGAAAATTGGGTGTTTGAAAATGAGAACAGGCCAATAAAAGTGAGACAGGCGAGAAACGTTGGTAAAAAAATGATCGGGTTTTCCCATCTGTCCCATCTGTGCAATTCCAAAAAAAGATCAAAAGAGTGTTAATGCCAAGTGGTATTCTACCATTTATTTACCCAGGGTGTTAGAAAAAGTTCGCGAAAGACGACCGAAAAGCCGCATTCTCCTACACTATGATAACGCTTCTTCACACACGGCCAACAAAACACTCATCCTGCGCGTAGCCCCGACCTAGCACCATGTAATTTCTGTATTTTTCACAAAATCAAAGATTTGATGAGAGGTTTTACTTTTACCAACTCCGAAGAGGCAGTGATAGCATTCAATCAGCACGTAGAAAACATGCCTTCGGATCTGTGGCCCTCCTGTTTTAAAAAATGTTTCGATCGCATGAAAAAATGTTTAAAATGTAAAGAAGACTATTTCAAAAAGCAATAATCATAATATTTTGGTTATAACATGTTGTTTTTTTAAGTTACGCAAAACTTATAGTGTGACCTACGTAGTAGTGTTTTCTAAGATTATTTTTTATACATTTCAGATATGGAGAGAACAAGGAGAGCAATGGGTAGAAGAAAACTGTCTTGAGATGCATATGGATTGGGTCAGAGATGTGGCATGGGCACCTTCTTTAGGACTTCAAAGATCTATGATAGCTAGTTGTTCTCAAGACAAAAGAGTTGTAATATGGTCCAGTGATGATAATGTGTCCTGGACACCTACAATCCTTAACACTTTTGATGATGTTGTTTGGAGTGTAAGCTGGTCTCTTACGGGAAATATTTTGGCAGTTTCTGGGGGTGACAATAAAGTTAGTCTATGGAGAGAAAACCCAGATGGACAGTGGTTATGCATTAGTGAAGTTGCGAAAGGCTTAGGACAGACTCCTAGCGAAGAAAGAAGTACTCTTTAAAATGTTCCATAAATGTACCAGATATTTGATAATGTAATATGTAATTATTAATCATTAAAAAGAATAGTATAAGACTTCACATTTTGCTTTTAAATCAGTTAATTAATATTTGATGCAATGCCTTTTCTAATTATTATTGTTAATAATATAGATTACATCATTGGGTGGAGTTAAATCACTTGTTATTTTTGTTCAATAACCAATTTAAACATTTAAAATACTAGCAGCATTCTTAAATATAGATTATTTTATAAAACATTTTCTTTGTTTTCCCATTTTAAATCCAATCTCATATGCTTTAGAGTCAAGTCACATTGATTGACAGTCTTACGCATTAAAAGAAATTACAATTTATGAAACAATCGGCTGGGCCTGCTGCTTGGTCTATGAATATAGTTGTCACAAACACGACTAACAAATCAGAGTGCTAAGTGTGAGTTTTTCTTTTCGCATTCGATCGTGAGCGCGTTTGGAGTTTACTAGGAATTTGTATGTGATTTGTACAGCGCCACCTAGTGGTAAACGTGAGAAACCAGTTTACCACTAGGTGGCGCCGTACAAATCACATACAAATTCCTAGTAAACTCCAAACGCGCTCACGATCGAATGCGAAAAGAAAAACTCACACTTAGCACTCTGTTGTTAAAGCTGGTTTGTTCACTTGTATTTTGCAAAAAATTGCAGATAACAAAATAATGCAAAAAAGGTAGTTGTGATTTGTTGTTTCAATCACAGTCATCTGCGCCGGGCGCCCATCTTTATTAATGCTCATCAACAACCAGTGGCGTTTTAATACCGATTGGTTATCAAAGGGTACTTACTCTGTGAATAATAAATATTTTAATCTAATTCAAAAGTAAATAAATTATTTACTTATAAAGTGCTAGTCAACAATACTAATAAACAGAAATGCATATTTAAAATACTGTAATATATTGCATAAACAACTAGACTTAGAAGTACTTACAAAAAAATGGGAGCTTGTCATGCAAATGTCGAGAAGACCAGAATCTTGTCTTGATTAGCATCATGCGTATGCCCTAACTAGTTTATTGACGAAACTGAGTTGTAATCAAAATACTTCATGTAGTTTTTACAATTTTTCTACATTATTTAACTAAGTGTTGCTATTGATACTGTTCAAGCACACACATACTAAATTTTGTATTTCAATCATGTTATGTCTAATGTTTTTTTGAGATAATCTGATTTTTTAAAATACAATTTGAGTTTATCATTAATATGGACGATACTAATGAGTTTGACGTAACAGTTTCTTCTATAAAAATTAAGTATCTATGTACCAAACAAATATTAACTATTTTATTTTCCAAAAGTACAATAAACTTTTTAATTATTTCTTTCAACTTTTTATGCTAAACTATAACTACTTGATTACGCTCTCAAACTGTCACGCACACAGATAAGCTTTTACCATGAGTAAAGCCCGCTCAGCATTGTAAGTAGCAAGAACTATACGCACGAAACTAGTATTCTATATGAATATCCACGAAAACAAAAACTTGTCTCAGACGCGGCTCGTTGGTGCCATATTTCTACTGCCAGATATTGTTGTTTCATCCCTTTGGGCTCTGTCTTGGGTAGCAATTGGGTCAAAACGTGACAGCAGTTGAATTGCTTTGTTCGTTATTTGTGCGTCATTTACGATTTGGCTTATGTTGTCATCAATTTTTCCCGGTATTAGTTCCGGGCTCCTTTGAAGAATAGGCCAACTGCCGTTCTGCCAGGCAGGTCGTAAAACGTCGATTGGCTGTACGAGTTACTAACGTCGTGGCTACTAGGTGGTAGAGTTCTGCATTGTCTCGCCCAGGTCTGGTACCACCGCCTTTCCTATTCCTGCCGCAATAGCGTCAGTGCTTGTCACTGTCGTGTTCCGGTTTGGAGGGTAAGGTAGCCGGTAAACTTATGCATGTGGCATAAGACCTCGCCACAGGATAGCAACGCACCATTAACACCTTCGTTGTCTATATGCGACGGTTGACTCTTTCCATAGATAACAGTGTATATAGTAGTAACTCTTTCCATCAGGACACCCATCTGCCTCTTTGCTATCTTATACTAGAAAAAAAAATTCATTCTTATTATTTTGGCATGTTTGCACCAGTATTCCACGATTGTCAAGGTAAGACTGAATACAATCTTTCATGGTATTCCATGTGACGGTAATGGGCATCACCAACTTTTTACCAACACTAGCCTTGTACCAGCTTGCACGCAGATGTTTTTCTGAAAATATTTCACTACCGTAATTATATTTCCAGAAACGCCTTTGATTTCTACGTCTTGTGCTAGAAGATTTAACATATGCGCACAGCAACCATATTGTATTATGTCTTCGTTATCGTTACACAGTTCGAGCCTCATTTCATAACGTTAGCGGCATTGTCGGTAACGAAGCTCTTAACTTTACATTTTTTGTTACTGTTAATAATCGCATTCGTCCTCCTATTTGATGAGACGTGGGAGGTTTGTATCCATTTTTCTTATCTCGTAAACAAAACCTTATATGAAATTATTTCAATAAAAAACTATCGGTGCTGGTTTAGTTAAAGGGAATTACCCCAACTTTTTTTTATGTTCGGAAACAATCTAAATTATACTGAATTGTAATTTTTCGCTACGTGTGGCCAGGGTAAACTTTAATCTTTAATTGTTTTAGTTCACTAGGCAGGAAAAACTCAATTAAAAAAATATATATCAAGATAAAAATCAATTGATATATATCCGCTGATATAGATGTCGGTGAACCCTGGATGGTAGGGACTACAGTAGTCGTTCGCCTCTTACGAACTGCCTGGCAGTGCAGCACATGGTCTATTCTTCAAAGAGGATCGGGGCCAATAAGGGTCGGTTTTGACCGATTCTTCACTAAAACCGAAACTTTGGTCAGACACTAATCTTAACATACACTCGACGTGACTGCTGGATTTGGTAATGTCCGTGTGTTTTAATGAAGCGCGACCACATACTATATAAGAGAGCCGCCGGCAGGTATATGCTATATACTCTTTCAAACAATATATTGTAATGTATTTTACTGTTCATAAATAAATAATTCTAATCGTAATTTTTTATCAGCAAATGACGTTTGCTTGCACTGCTGTTAACGGTTAGACAGACGCAGCGTTCAATTTTTAACAGTTTTAAAAATTAAAAAAATTGTAAATGGCTAATAAGAACTTTATCGACAACAATAGATAGTAGCTACCCCCCTGGGTACGCCCATGCTTATATTAGAAAAAAAAACACATAAGTCATAAAAACAAATATTTATTATATATCACATATTACTTAAATTAAACTCAATTATTTCTAATAGTAAAGGCATTTTATAATATTCGGCGATTGTTTTTAAAGTACTCAGTTGTGTTTCTA
This sequence comes from Apodemia mormo, assembly GCA_036924255.1. Lineage (NCBI taxonomy): Eukaryota > Metazoa > Arthropoda > Insecta > Lepidoptera > Riodinidae > Apodemia > Apodemia mormo. Next base: position 9,309,343 of record JAUPFN010000018.1, on the reverse strand, counting down.
TTTCTTGAACAGGTACCATTAGTTTGAAATTTCCAGCGCAGTCGCATACTATTGACAAGTTTTCTCGTTTCACCTGGAAATTACAATATATATATTAAATAAATAAAAATCAATTTCCACAAATTGTAGAATTAAATTCAAAACAAAAAATATATATATTTTGTAGGTTCTTAAAGGTATTGAATGAAACTGAGCACACGCTCGATTATTGTTCCGATAAAGTCAACTTGAGTCGATCGAGATTGTGAGAGTTAACTATAAGACTTTTAAATTGTACGTATGCTTCCCCGAGCTAACCAAGGGTCTTTTTGAAGAATAGCGATGCCTTACAGCTAGCCATTTCGTAAAGGCAAGAAAAAGCTAATAGGTGTCACTAACATTGTGACTAATGGTGGAAGAGTTCTGCAACGTCGCGCCCGCTTTCGGTACCACCACCTTTTCTGCCGCATAGCGTCGCTGCTTGCCATCGTCCTTGTGTTCCGGACCATACATAGGAGTCAAGTTTTACAATTATGTGTGAATCTAGAGCTAAACACTCGGCTCTGCGTGAAATTGCTTGATGCTTGCTTAATTTTTTCTAAATTATTTTGTATGTAGTGAGAGTTGGGTATATCAGAAGAAAGTAGAATCTACGCGGTCTAGATGAGATCCCTTCGGAAAATATGTGCCGTAACACTCACGGTTCGGATTTGTAAGGTTGAAGTCAGAGAGACAATACGCTTGCAACAAAGTGTCGGTGTTAAAATGATGAAGGGCATGCTCCGCTGGTGCGGACATGTAGATGGTAATGGTAGATGAAAGATTATCCAGGTATACAATGCGAATGTGCAAGGACGTAGGTACCGGGGAAGACCACTTAAGACGCTATTGCGACAGGAATATTTAAGGCGGTGGTAACAAATACTCGAGCGAGACGTTGCGAAAATCTCCCGCTTAGTAGTCACCATGATAGTGACACGTATAGCCAATCGGTCGCATTTTACGATCTGCCTGGCAGAACAGCAGTTGGTCTATTCTTCAAACGAGCCCGAACTAACACGGGGATATTTATTTATTTTATATTTTGATGTGAACAATAAAATATTAAATAGTTTTATTGGAACCTTTCGTAAAATGTATTTAAAGGTGTCTGGGAATACTTTAGAACCGACGAAAAGGTCTGGTATATATTTTTTTAATTCTAAAAAAACCTAGTCAACAGCTGAAATAAAAATCGAGTTGTCAAAAATATATTTTTTCAGGTATTATTTTTTTTGCAAATGTAGTAGTAGGTATACTGCGGAGTAGCAAAATAACTGCGAACGCACTGCCAGACTTGCAAGCCTGGTATCGCCATTTGACGAAATTATATTTTTCGCAATTCCAATCTGCCAAAAGGATCTTCCCAAAACTCGTCGCCAGCTCCCAGTCTAACAAGAAATTTGTTCGATATTGTGAATTGTTATATAAATATTGTGTATGTGCGTGAGCATGTATGCGGATGCGTGCGCGTGCACGTGTGTATATGTGTAAGTGGGCGCGTGCATGAATGCGCTTTTACGTGGGTTATTCATTTACACACTTACAGTTGGTCAGATTGATGTGAAATGTGGTATAAATGTAATCTATGACAAGACATTGGCTGATTTTTATTTCGAAAATGCATATTTCCCGTGAGATAAAAACAAAACTTAAAAGCACACAGCAGATTGCAGAGTACAGTTATTAAAACAATATGCGCGTGATGAATAAATACATGCCTGGTGACACCTGGTGCAGATGAGGTCTTGCAGCGTGTAGGCCATGGCGCGCCGGTTCAGCATCTCCACGAGCCGCCACTCCAGCTCCTGGTTCTCGTACGCCGTGCCGCACGCGGGACACAGGCATACTGGCCTGTACCAAGTTCAAAATATATCAATTAATATCATCACGTTGATACAATTACAGGTTAGGTTAGAATCGAACATTGAACTTCCATAGTGATTTTATAATGGACATCGTATAAAATATACAGAAAGTTTTAAGCTATAGCATAGCTTCTATCGCGGGCCTTGACCGTGGAGACCGAATCCAGAAATTCCGTAACGAAAAAAACCTAACACCCCCACTCCGACCGGCACAGCGGTGATACTTTTTAGTTTTTCCATCTATCGATAAATACCAGAACTTTTAATGACTGAAATATCACGCTTGTCTCTTTAGTTCAGCAACCCGCCTTTAGGTGGCATTGGTTGTATTGGAAAACTACCGTAATCAGCTCTTTGTGAGAAAGTATATGGGTGATTCCGTTCTAACTGTGATATAATGTCAGTACCGTGTCATGTCTATTTTTAGAATTTATTTATAAATTGTTAGTTTTTTTTGTCGTAAACATTAGAATTTATGAGGTAATTAGTTTAAATCATTTATTACGACAAAAAAACTAACAATTTATAAATAAATTCTAGAAATGGACATGACACGGTACTGACATTTAAGTGATATATTGTAAGTTTTCTGTAAGTGGCAAGTTATATTATATGAAAATAATGTTGAAATATGTTTATTATTTTCCAATAAGTACAAAAATTTCATAAATTAATTATTAATTAATGACCTGTGAGAACAAACAATACAGGACATTGAATATCACAGTTAGAACGGAATCACCCATATAGGTGTATAAGTATCTATCATCTACGTACAACAGTGAATATCTGTACTCGTATAATTTGTATACATACATTTGTGTACAGTGTTTTAAATATGAATAAACAAAGAAAAAAAAAATACTGCATAAATAAAATAAATACATAATTGTAATTGCATAAGTTGATAAAAAATGCTATGCAAGCTTTACCGCGGCAGTCTCCGAGTGCCACACGTCTTTTTTTTAAATATATGGAGCACATCCATTTCTTTAAACCTGAGCTAAGTTATAAGTTTATTTTGCACAAAATATTAACATGTTAAATTGCTAATTGCGTTTAAAACAATCAGCCTGCCATTATTTAAAAACGACAAAAAATAAATTATTACTTATTGTCGCCTCTGTTGTCTAGTGATTCGGTATCGGTGTTGACCACTTGAGGTCACGGGTTCGATTCTCGGGCCGGGCCAATAAAGTATTTTTTCAGTTTTCTGATAAAATCAATGTTTCATGGGATTGGATAATTGCCCAGTTGGCGATAGGCTTACCACCTATCACATTGTGGGACTAATTATCTTCGGCTAATCGTGGCTACACTGGTTGTACCTCTGCCTACCTCTTCGGGGATATGGGCGTAAAGATAATCTACTTCACTTTACAAAAAATAAGAAGTAGGTAATTTAAATCAACAGATATATGATGTCTTATTATATCACTGTAATAAGTTTATGTAAACATAGTGTAAAGACAAATTACACGAATTAGATGAGTAAGTAAATTATTTTGTTATGTTATGGGTGTCAAGAAACAACAATACCAATCAATAAGTATAAATACTGAAATATATTTAATAAACATCTATACCAAAAAATACAAAATTTATGCTCATCACATAAATGTTTGCCCTTGTCTTAAAATTAGACCCGAGCCCCATCGATTGCGAAGCCAGAGTCAGTAATAACTTGTCCTAAGGAACTGTTATATCATCGAGCATGTAACCGGTAGAGCGGTTATGTTGTTTTTTTTTTGTCAAAAAACAAATTCCGCCAAAACGCTACGCCGGGTGCTGCACTGTGATTGGCCGACTCAAGATTAATTTGATAATGACGCAGCAATAGTAAACGCGTTTTGAATAAAATGAGATGGTTGTATATAGGTTACACCTAGGCAAGAATAAGACGCATAAACAAGTGTCCACGTGTTTCGTGTTATCTGGGGGGTTACCATCAACTTTTAAAAAAACGCTCAATTCCCAGTCAGTTCAAAAGCAGGCCTGCTTTTGGCCTACTAGAAATCATACTACGAGGGCTAAAAAGGTGAACGTTTTTTGCGTCAAGGTGAACGGTTATGCTTATCTATGGCCTGCTATAATATCATTGCGTTTTATAACATCAGTTTAGAAATTTGAATCGTATATTTTTGTAGTTTGTCGGTTTTCTGTTTATTAAGGTGAAAACATGACTTTGTTGGATATTTAAATTTTTTTAACTATAATTTATTGGCTATATTCACGTAACTGAAATACTAAGTAATAAAAATGTAAGTTCACCTTAATAAATAACTAGCCTCAAAAGTATAAAAATTTACTTGATTCTGAACGTGACGCTGATAGATATCTGAACATTTTAGGCGCGTAAATTAAATGTCTTGTCCTTTTTATCTAAATTTCACCACTCAAAACTTTCGTAAAACCGAAAACAATACATAGATACTCAATTATTTCTTTTTATAAGCTTTTAGTAGGTACTTAATAGTGTGCTAAGCACACTGTGCTTAATAGTTTCTTTACATAAAGTTACATAGTACTCTAATTGAGGAGCGTCTGTTCAAAAGGAGCTATCTACGTATCGGATTGTTTATAGGTTTTTATTATGAATTTCACTTGCTATCCAAGATCTTATTATGCACTGTGTTTATTTTTGGTCAAAACTCAAAAGTGCCTATTTCCGCTTTAAACTTCTACCTTATTGTACGGTTCTGATCAAAAGATGCTTATTGTAATAGGTTCTAACTGGTTGGTAAACACCAATCACAATTCTAATCAAAAAGGGTTATGTTTCATAGTAATTTCGTTAATTATTTATAGTTTGGTACAAAAAGAACTATTTACTTGCTACGAAACAAACAAAGTGCCAGTTCTTCTGTTTCTTAAGGGACGCGAATCCAGGCCAGAAAAAAAGATATTTGAAGTTTCTAAACAAAAAATCATAATATTTTTCAATGAAAATTTCAGTGTCAAATTATTGTTTAAGTCAAAGTTACATTTTACGCGCCTCTCGTGCAACTGTGTGTGTGTGTTTTACTGCCTCCTCCTCCTGCTTTAATCGTATAAATATCAGCAAATTCATTAAAAAAATCTTGAAATTCCTAATAAAATATGGATGTGGAGACGTAAAAAGAAAGACGTAAATATTTTACTTGTGAAGCAATTAGATGACTGGGCTGAGTTACTGGAGTTGTTATTCTTTAGGAACATTATTCTTGATGATCAAACAACGATAACTGGTGCTAACAATGAAGATCACCAACATGATGAGTTTTTTGACTGTTTAGAACATGACATTAGTCAAATTAGAATATAAAATTTACTTTCATCTTTTTATTTTTCTTTTATTTTTTGTCCTAGACCAAACTTGTACTTTAAGCATTACTGATCAAAAGGCGCTATTTATTCTTGGTTCAGATCAGAAGGTGCTATTTGTTATCATTTCAGAACAAAAGGTGCTATTTTCAGAATAACTGATCAAAAGGTGTTATTTACATTATTTATAATTTGATATTGTGGTCTTTGTTAAAGATACAAAAAAAATATTTTAGTCATAAAGTTAGTGGACTTATCATGAATCATCTCAATTAAAAAAATACACTTGCCTCATACTAATTTCAGGAAAAAAAGGCTTTTTTAAATTATCTAAAATGTGGTTAGCATGTAATTAGCCCTTTTTGAACAGACGCTCCTCAATTGGTCTGTGCATAAAGTGATATCTGACAATCGGACCTGGTTGTCTTAAAGAAATTGTTTTGTAATGCAATGTAAATGTATGTAATGTAAATGTTTCATCTTTAATATATTTATGTCGGAAGTTATTGTTTATAAATAAAGCAAAGAAGATATTATAATCACTATGTTTTAAGTAACAAGTTTATAACATTCTGTTGAACAAATCCACTTCTTCATCCCAAGGAATTTCAGGATGTAATCAACTTCTTCATCCCAAGGAATTTCAAAACAACCATACTGATATTGTGGTTAAAGCAAATTGATTTAAACTTGGGATTATTTCAGGCAATTGTGGCAAAATGCTGCAAGCATTTTTCTGGACCCGAATAAGGACCTTTGTCATTTTTTTATGTATAAGGTGTTCTTTTCTGTATCCTGTAATGGATTCCGGGTGAAAATTTGTATTTAAGTAATAATATAATAATGATCTCAGTGTAAAGTTGTTATAAATTTAGTGTTTTGTAGCAACATATACCGAATAAGCAAATGATTTTTGTGACAATATTAGAATACCCTGGCCCATAAAGGCAAACTACACAAATTATTGCTGATTCCATTATATTGCTATTTTTAGAGCTGGGATGTTACACATTATGTGTATATTTACGATAAGTCTTACTCCTAATCAATAAATGTTAATAGCAGTGGACACTGTAACTACAGTGTCCAAAGTCCAGATGCATAAAGCTTTGCTTACTACAATATGAAGCCAAAGCATCATAACAAGCTATGTTTGGAGGTCATCTCATGTAGTTTTTTTCATTGTTTTAAACTTGTCATACATCCTTTAATTAAATTATACAGTCTGACATTTCCTATTTTTTATAGCATGAGTGTTAGTAACTGCAATTCCTATTTTGCTTTTAGAATAGGATACTTGAAGTTCAATCACCTGATAAATGACAGTAGATAAAGGACAGCATTACATACTCTTTAAAGCACAGGAGTTGGATCTTATATTGACATAGAACTGAAAAAATTCAATTTGCTGAAGTAGATTTGATTGGTGTCCAAATTGACCTATTCGTATCACATATAAGTATAAAAAAATTGCATAATTTTAGTATACATATATTGTGTTGATACAGTATATGTGTATTTTCTGCCTTATTGATTTATCATTAGTGTCCATACTAAAGAACTAGAGTACAAGAACTGAGTAGTTCAAAAATAAAGTGTTCCGGTATAAAATATCAAGAATTAATCCTTAATACTGAGTAGTTCAAAAGTATTCTGGTATAAAATGTCAAGAAATCCTTAATAGCAGCCAGGGTGTAGGTAGTCATAGCAAATTCTCAATCCCTTGAATATATTGACTACCTAGTACCTACTATATTTTTAGGAATTTCAAGAATATATTCCAAATCCCAGTAGTACATACCTCCAACACATATTCTAGTTGGAGCCTATTAATCTGGCAACTGAACCCAGTGAAGTAAGATATTTCCTAACAATATTGTGCATGGTTATACAATGTCAAATCTTTTGTGGGAAAATAATAGGGGTTACTGAAACAAGCTTAACAATTGTCACAAGCAACTCATCTTGATTTTGTATAGGCTAAACCTGCCTACATAATATGTCCATTTGAAATAATTTGACTTATGTAATGAAAGAATTTTTCTAACAAGCACTTGTTAGAAAAATTCTTTCAAAGTTTTGGTCATTTTCCTCCGCATATAAACAAACTTACAAAATTCACTGCTTTTTTACATGCATTGTGCTATTTCTAATTTTTTTTTGTTATACAGCTTTAACCACGACTTATCATAAAAACTTTTACTTCTTTTGCTCAGTCAGGTAGCCAGTGTGTTGATAGCAATGATGTGTATAAATATTACCACACATAATTAGTTGATAGTGTTGCTTTCTATCCATAAAATTATTAAAATCGATTTTGTAGTTTGGCTTTTATTAATTACAAGCAAATTTTACTTCAATGATTTATCTAGGTTGAAAAATCAGGCAAGGTTAGATTAGGTTGAAAAATAAATTTATCATATAAATGTTAATTTATACAAGAAGTCAAGAAAAAATATAAAGTTCGTCTTATTTTTGAAGCAGATAGCTATCCTGATGACATTACTGCATAACCATAGGATGATAGATGTTAAGCTTCATGTGTTAAGATTACCAGAACCTTACCTTCCAAGCTAAAATATGTCTATGCCAAACACTGACATTATAGACAGGATAAACAAAGCTTTATACGCAATAGTGTCGCATGGAGGAAGCCTTTCCACAGTGTTTTAATGTCCATACCAATTGATGCCAGGGTGCACTGCAAGTCAAGTTGATATTAGGGCAGTAAGGGGAACTTGGTCAATCCCTTTTACCCAGTGTTGGGTTGTCGAATATGATACCCTTTAATGTACTTTTGAATATAGAGAAATATCAAAATACCCAAATAGTATTATAGCTTCTGTAGCATCCCAATTGCCTATTTTATGTTATGTTTACAAGTAAGCACCTTCTACTATTTGGTGAAACAGATATACCATATTCACCAAGGTTTTTTTATATATGTTGCAGTGAAACTGTCAATAGTCGTTAGATTATAATCTACCTAGGGAGTTTATAATTTGGTTAGGTTAGGTTAGCAGTTAAATTATAATATCACTTAGATTATAATCTAACGGTATTGACAATTTCACTGCGACATATATATCACTAGCTGTTGCCAGCGACTTCGTCCGCGCGGACTTAGTTTACTCCGCACTGCTCTGCTATATTTTGACCCGACCTGTTAGTAATATCCATGCAAAATTTGAAGTAAATCCGTGCAGTACTTTTTGAGTTTACCCCGGACATACATACAGACAAACAGACAAAAATTCTAAAACCTATATTTTTGCTTCGATATCGATTGTAGATCACGCCCCTTGTATTCTTTAAAAAAAATATTCAACATACAGTTTTGACTTTCCTACGATTTTATTATATGTATAGATTAGATAGCAAACAAGTAGATGGCAATGCCACCATGCCATGCTCCTGATAGAAAGAGAAACCATCACCTATAGATTGCTATTCTTGTGGTGGGATGGCAATGCCACATGCATAAGTCTACTGACTACCTAACCCTCCAAACTGGAACATAACAATGACAAGCATTTATGCTGTTGAAGCAGGAATAGGTAAGGCAGTGGCAACAAATAACCGGGCAAGACTTTGTAGTACTATACTACCTACTAATCACAATGGTAGTGACACATATGGCCAATTAGTCGCCTTTTACGACCTGCCTTGCAGAACAGTAGTTTGTCTATTCTTCAAATGAGGCGGTCAACACGGGGAAAAGGTTATAACACATATAAATATTAAAAAACATTTAATTTTATACCAAATAAAATATTTATTAAAAATAACAAACTGAGAATATACTTCTAGACTCCCTGACGCAACTGCCACAAGCATGTAACAAAGTCCTACCTATGAGCAATTCCAACTTGTACTTCATGGTTGGATCCAAATCCAAAATTAAAAGAAATGACTTAAGTTTCCCGTTGCATCTCAAAGTCGCTGAGGTCAGAGACATGAACTGGCTGCATTACAAATTTTATGAAGGGTATGTGCATAAGCCATTCAACCAGCTACATGTGGTTGGTGATACAGCATTCAAGGGCTGACTAGACCTATGTTTAGCTTTTAGAACACTAATGAACCTTTCAATAACATTTTGGGCCTGGATATGTTTGGCCATATAATATGCTTGTGGAGAATCTAGTTCTGCATTTCAAATTAGTGTTATCTTTTTTTTCTGAGTGGATTCTCAGAATCTCCTAGAATAAATATAAAGTAAGATTTTATTTTGTATTTATTATTATTTAATTTTACTTTATGAACATTATTTTTAAATATTGAAAATTTAAGTTCCTGAAAATTTCTAAATAATTAGTATTATATTCTACCTCCATAATATGAAATTCTCTTCATTATATTCAAAATTTGTGTTCTTAGTAAATGATAAATTATGTAATAAATATATTGTGATTGTATATTTTTAATTGTTAAAACAATTAGAACTTGGATCTATGTATATCTTTTCTTAAAATAAATGTTCATTTGTTTGTTTAAACTATTACTGCCATTCCATTGTGTGTATGAAACCGAAATCCAAAATTGGCTTGTTTCATGTGTAATCATATGTAATCGATTAATTGAAAAATGCTGTGGATTTTTTATTATTCAAAGTAAGTAAATAAATGCAAGTTAAAGACTAGCAACTCGATACCACTGTTACAAATCTTAAAATAAGTCAGGTATTATGTTAATATAGCTGATATGTACTTAGTTGTAATATGAAACAGAAATATGAAAATGTATGGATAACTTTAAAAAAATATAAAATGATGAATTAATATCATCATATTAGTCCTCTTGTAAGGTAGGCAGAAGGAAGCATATGTCAATAGACAATATCATATGTCAATTAAGTCATCCATTGTACTGTAATTGTGCATAAATTTAAATAAGTAGACTCTGGTTAACAAGTTTGTCGGTTAGCGAGATATATGGTGGTCCTATTGCCACATTTTGCTTTATTTGTAGAAGTAAATTACGTGGAGTCACTAGCCCACTAGACATGATATTTTAAAAATAAATATATAATAAAATGAATAAATTTTAATAAACATCTTTAATTTGTGGGAATTTGACCTTTTTTATTTTCCTAAAACTTCAGTAAATAATATATTTATTTTAATACTTTACCAATTGACATTTAAATAATGCAAAGAATGGTAGTTTTCCTACAATAAATTAGTTTTTTATGTTTAGTAGGTCTTATTCTGGTTGTGTGAGTCCCATCAATAGAACTTTAATGCAAAATAACACACATGCCAAACTTTATATGATATTTTCATCATTTAGATAAATGTATAAAGATATTTTTAAATCCACACTAATATTATAAAATGCATGTTTACTGTCTTACACTTTCACAGCTAAATCTCAATTGATTTTAATAAAATTTGGCATGAAGATAATTGCAGATCTGGGATCATACACAGGCAAACTTTTTTTTCAAAAATAAACTGATAAGATGCTAAAATAGTGAATGAAAGATTTTAATAAAAACTAATATAGTTTTTTATGAACAGTGTGTTATAATATTCACAGACAAAGCTTGCAGGTCAGCTAGTTATTTATTTCATTGATATTTAACAATTTTAGAGACTGTACCCTAACTTATTAACCTGTCACCCTGCTGCAGGATGGGGAATTTTATATATTTATTTCTAATTGCATATTATTTAAAGCAGAAATAACTTGTGCTAGTAATATTGGCTGTACAACTTTTTGATCTCTGTGGGTCTCTGATATGAGCCATGTGCATTAACATAGATTGCTGTAAAACTTGCCAATGTATAAATAGGAAGTTATGGGCACATTTTCAAAACTTTGGTATTGTGTAAACAATTTTGAAAAAACCTATATTAACCCTTTTATATAGTTAAACTTAACTTTAGACTTCTGGGTATTTATTTTCATAACAGGTACCAAATCTTAGCACAAACTATAAAATAAATCCTTGAATAACCTTAAAGGTGTAGTTATGAATTGAAATGAAGTAGTTTTGTGGAAAATAAACACATGTTCATAGCTAAGTATCCATATTTATTTACAAATTCTCTTTTGTACAATTGAAAAGGGTCGTCCATCTCTTTAACTCGACGCCGTTGGTTTCTTTTTCTCTCGAAAAATTGATATTCGTCACATATTTTATATATGTGTATAAACAAAACGGATATATTTCACCCGCTTCACAACTTCATAAAAACAAACTTTTAAGTGGGTTTCACAAATTAAAACATTATCACAAGTAAGTATGCACTTTAAATTCCAAAATTTAATTTACGATCAACGTCGATAGTGCTAGCAAACAGTTTATTTTGGTTTATTTAAAGACCTCTACAGCAAAACAATTCAATAAAAGCTGGTCAAGAGTAACTTTTTAAGGATTGGTTTATCTGACTTTAGAAAAATTGTAAAAACGCTTTACTGCTGTCAAATAAAGTGTCATGGTACAGATAGTCTATATGAAAAAAAAGGTGAACGGTTTTCATAGACGTCAAGTAGCAGGCCTGCTATTAGCCTGTTAATAAGGTGTCATGGTACGAAAAAGCAAGGCAGTTCAAATTCTGTCCTGCTTTAAGAGCTCGTAGTTACCCACCTGTCCAGTTTAACTTGAGCCATATTATATGAAAGTAAATTAAAATAAAATCAATGTTTATTGATGCCGATGAAACGTAATTCCGTCTGTTTTATAATTCTACGTCTTGCTGCTTTTTCCACACCACCTAATAGAACAACACGACATTATGAGGTATAATATACCAAACTTTAAATATTTTTAAAAGAGTATCGGGGACGTACACACAGATCCGAGCTGATGGGTAAAGATTTGGAATTGGAGTTGTTCATGAACTGTAATAACGTGGACATTCTTTGTATAACAGAACACTGGCTTAAAAGTCATCAGATCATGTTCAGCTTCAATAATCACATAGTTGGCAGCTCGTTTAGCAGAAGTAAGATGATACATGGTGGCTCTTTAATTATTGTTAACAAACTAATTAAATTTAAAGAACGTAAAGATATTGTGAGCCTTTCTGTTGAACGAGTCATCGAGATTGCTTGTATTGAGTTCGAGCAATTTATTGTAATAAGTGTATATAAGCCTCCTTGTGCAGCTTTTGAAGAGTTTTCTAACAAAATGGAGGAGGTTATGTATAAAGCCTCAAATTCAAAGATGAACATTGTTATCTGTGGAGATTTTAACATTAATATTTTAGAACAATCTTCTTTATCACATAAGTTTATAAATCTATTCAAATCTTATAATTTACACAAAATTTTCTATGAACCAACTAGAATAACTGCCTCTAGTGCTACTTGTATAGATAACATATTTTCAAATATAACACCTACAAATAGCTCAATTATAAATACATTAGATTCAGACCATACTGGGCAATCAGTTCAATTTTTGAGAGTACCAAATAAACTTCAGAGAAAAGAAATTGTTTTTGTTCCTATAAATAGTAGTCGATTAGAACGTTTTAAAAAAAATTTAGCTGCAAAATTGCCTGAGATGCCCTTTCAAGAAAATCCAAATAATTTATATGATACATTCTTTAATTTGATAGATACAGAATATAGGCAAATATTTACACCAAAATCTATATCTGTAAGTAAACACAGAGGTTTTAGTGAGTGGGCAACTGCAGGAATTTTTAAAAGCAGGAATCGGTTATTTGATTTATATTATGAAAAATCATTTAATCATAGTACTGAATTCAAAGAGTATGTCAAAAATTATTCAAAGATTTTTAAAAGAGCTTGCAATGCTGCCAAGTCAATACACATAAAAAATATGATAAAACACTCTTCTAACAAAATAAAGGCAACATGGAACATCATAAATTGTGAAATTGGCAAGACTAGTATTTTTGATGAAGAATACCAATTAAATGTAGAAGGAGTCAATGTTACGGGACATTTGGAGGTAGCAAAGGAATTTGAAAAATTCTTCTCTAATGTGGCCATCAGAACAACTCAAAGTTTAAGCTCTTCAGCCAGTACCGCGGAATTATTATTGAAGCAATGTGTCAACAAGTGTGAATCAAATTTTGAATTTTCTTTTATTGATTCTAAAGATATATTAAATGCTTTCAAAACACTAGAAATTAAAAAAACTGCAGATTTATGGGGCCATTCCCTTAAAATCATTGCCTCAGTAATAAATATCATTGCACCATACTTAGCTGTAATATTTAACTGCTGTATAACAAATGGTGTTTTTCCTGATTTAATGAAACTCTCAAGAGTAATTCCAATATTTAAGTCTGGCTGTAAATCAGATCCCACTAACTTTCGGCCTATCTCGGTTCTGCCTTCCCTGAGTAAAATATTTGAAAAAATAATTCTTAATCAAATGTTAAAACATTTTAACAAATTTGAACTGTTTCATCCTAAGCAATTTGGATTTACAAAGGGTCGCTCAACCGTAGATGCTGGTGTGGAATTATTGAAAAAAATCTATGAAGCCTGGGAGGAATCACATGATGCAATTGGAGTATTTTGTGATTTATCTAAGGCATTTGACTGTGTTCATCATAATACTTTAATCAGGAAATTACACTACTATGGCATTAGAGGTAAGGCCCTCGATCTTCTGACTTCGTATTTGAATGGAAGAACTCAGAGGGTCGATATCAATGGAATAAGATCAAACGGTGCCACTGTCACCATGGGTGTTCCACAAGGATCCATTCTTGGTCCGTTTTTGTTTTTGATATATATAAATTACTTGCCCTTCTTTGTTGGCGATAGTCATGGAATCGTACTGTTTGCGGATGACACTTCACTTTTATTTAAAGTGAAAAGACGAGTTGGTAAGTATGACGAAGTGAACATTGCGATTTCAAAAGTTGTACACTGGTTCAATGTAAACAACCTCCTATTAAATGGAAATAAAACCAAGTGTATTAGATTCTCAACGCCTAATGTAAGGCGTATAGATACCAATGTACATCTTAACGGAGACAAATTGGATCTTGTGGACTCTACTGTCTTTTTAGGGATTACGATAGATAAAAAACTACAGTGGGGACCACATATCGACAAATTAACGAGTAGACTGAGTTCAGCGGCATTTGCAGTTAAAAAAATGAGACAGATTAGTGACGTAGACACTGCGAAAATTGTGTATTTTAGTTATTTTCATAGTATTATGTCTTATGGGATTCTACTATGGGGAAATTCCACTGATATAAATACAATCTTTGTTTTACAAAAAAGAGCTGTAAGAGCTATTTACAATCTCAGTCCACGAGTTTCCCTAAAAGAAAAACTTAAAGAAATTAATATTTTAACCGTACCATCACAGTTTATATTTGAAAACTTGATGTATATTCATAAAAATATTTCTTCATTTAAGAAAAATAGTGATGTACATAATGTAAACACAAGGAACAAAAACAATCTTGCTCTGCATGTATCACGTCTCCACAGAATAAGTAACTCTTTTATGGGGCAATCTATACGCTTTTACAATAAACTTCCAAATGCTATTAAAGATCTACCAATACACAAATTTAAAAAATGTATCAAATCTAAACTTTGTAAAAAAGGTTACTATAAAATATCTGAATATTTGGATGATAATAAGGCATGGGATTAATTGCTCCTCATAGCAGTCTCATAATAATTATAATATATTATTCATAAATACATTGTAATTTGTAATTGTAAAAACATTGTTTAAAAAAATGTATATGCACAAAAAAAGACAAGCCCGCTGAGTTTCTTCCGCCGGATCTTCTCAGTGTGTGGCCGCGTTTCCGATCCGGTAGTAACTCAAAAAATGTTGACTCGTCAAAAGTGCCTGAAAAGGATAATTTGAATAAAAATGTTTTGACTTTGACTTTGATCACTTGTTGGTGCGGTACTGCTTCAGTGCGAGTGCGAATTACTGATTATCAGTGTCAAAACACTGATCAGTTTCGGAATTGGATGGGTCATACTACTGCTCTATCCGGTTACATGCTCGATGGGTTATATAAATAAAAATAAAAAAAAAATGTATATTATAAGGTCCTTCCAAAATTGGTGACCATATTTTAACACAGCGTTCAATACGTCTAACCAAAGATATCCAGCCAAAAAGAATGTCATTCAAGGGTCTAACCCTTCTTGATTTTTATTTTACAAACAAAATATTTTTTGTCATAACGATTTACGCCTTTTTGGATTAAAGAATCCACTTTTAACGCATGAGTGAGTAGTAAGTGATAAATAACCACAAAGTGGATTATTTTATGCAAAAGGCGTAAATCGTTATGAGATAACAATATTTTGGACGTAAAAATCAACAAGTTTTATTTCCCTGAATAATGTTTTTTGTTATCTTATACGTTTAAACAAAGATATAATGATATCTTTGTTTAGACGTACTGAACGCTGTGTTGAATCCTCCAAAAGGCGCCTAAGGTTCTATCAAAATGTTTACCTGTTTTGGAAGGAATTTATATGTATAATGCTTTAAAGTCTTAACCAGGTTCACGGGCGTCGCCAGAATTACTTTTAGGGGGTATATACATGATGTGTAATCATAGCATTGACTAATATAAAATATTGAATAATACATAAATATGTACTTGCATTGCATATGCATAAATGTAATGTTAAATTAGTTTTTGAAAAGGTTATAAATATATTTGGATAGTAACCGTCTTCAAGTATTAATTTAATATTATTTTATATGAAATTAAATATTTCGCGACAGGTGGGTGCAATGCATCCTGATGCCGGCTGGCGCCCATGTCAGTCGCTCTCCAATTCAAACATGAGACGAATCTAGTTGCGTCATAAAACCAGCAGAACCCTGAAGCAAGGGCGGATCCAGAGGGGATTACATATACAAGGACTGATCCAGCATTAGGTTCAAGGGGTGGGGGGTTACATAATTGTGATTCAGTCATGATACGCTCTAATACTTATCTAATCCTAATTAATCCATACCTAGGGGAGCCCCCCCCCCCCCTCTGTCATGTATATGTCATATCCGCGCTTGCCCTGAAGCCCTTTATTTAATTTGATTGGTCAAATATATCGCGTCGGGCGCGTTCGTCATATTATCACGATAATTTAGCCGCGTCGTTTTGTTACAAATAGTGTAATAGTAGTGATAAATGAAGACTTACCCGTCATCGTTGTGCGCCCGGGCAGCGTCCGCGCACAAGTCGAGGTCCCGGCAGTGGTTGCACACGCGGCAGCTGAGCTCGGCCACCACGCACCGCGCCACGGGCCGCCGCCACTCCGCCAGCGGACTGAACTCGCCCACGCCCACCAGCCGCAGCAGGTTACGGCGCAATAATGTCACCTGTTTTCATTATAAATCATACTATCAACAACAAATATATCACACCTCTATGGAATAGTTTTCACTAAGCGCGAGAGATGATGCTAGGCGCATTAAATATGTTATGTCAAATATTTAAAGGGTAATATGGGTTAAGATATTATAATTAAAAAAAATGTAAGTCGTTTGACCCTGCAAGCCATACTTGAAACTTCCGCTAAATTTAGTTATTTTAAGCTCAAAGGAGCTAAAACTATACCTAAGGATAGATTTTTGTGTTGAAATTCTTGTGTAATTTTCTAAAATATGTATATTATAAAAATGACGACCAACTTCGATTTTTTTAATGGCATTCAACGCAATTTTTGAGCTCTAAATTGTTTTATTACTTACAAAACTGATACATTAAGAAATGTCAAAAAAACTTTTTCAAAAATTTTTCTCATTGATAAATCCCGAACGAATCAATTGATTTTACTTCGATTTTAGTTATTTAATAACACAGTTTTTAAAGTAAAAGAGCTGACTAGATTTCTAAATAAATCTGTATATTAGCCTGAAATTAATTTTAAAATATGAAGTAAGTTGGCTGTAAATAACGTAATTTTAATATTTGAAAAGCTGTAACGTTTGAAAATTTGATTTGATTTAAATTTTTGAAACGGTATTTGACGTAGTTATTGAAGTAATAAAACATTGTAGATCAAAATATTATTGGTTAAAAAATTTCCAAGGTATGTCGAAAAAACACTTTTCAAAAGTTTTTGTCAACGATTACTTCCAAACGAATAAACCAATTTTGATATAATTTATGGTATTTGACGTAGTTTTTCAAAGAATATAGAGCTGATTAGATTTTGTATCTACTCAATTGTTATATTAATCTGAAAGTTATTCAAAATACATTCTTTTGTCGAATATTTTTTTGAGGTTTTAGAAATATTTCAGTGTCTGCACCAAATCGGTTTAGATTTTCATGAAGTCTAAGTAAAGCGGAATCCAATCGAATGCCATCAACCACGTTTCGATCGGTCAAGTCGTTCAAAAGTTATGAGATGTTTACATACACATACATACAAAGATTTTCACGTCCTCGTGAAAATGGTCGGTAAAGGTTCCTAGATCCCCAAAACGTGATCAGGTATAAAACTCGATTTTAGAATATTGGTGCAAACGGTAACTTTTAAGTTGGGAAGTTTAAAATGTTGAAACATTAAAATATGTAATAGATAAGTTGTCGGATGATGCGAAAGGTGGTGTAGTGTGATAAGATAGATAGTGTGTGCGGTGCAGTAGGACCTCGTTGTCGAGCCGCGTGTCGAGCGCCAGCACGTGCATGAGCGTGTTGACGAAGAGCAGTGCGGGCGTGGTCCCCGCCAGCGCGTCGCGCCGCAGCCCCGGGCTGGGCTCCAGCGAGGCCGCTTGCAGCTGCGGCATGCGCCGGTGGATCTTCTCCGTTATCCTGAACGCACACCGGACAAATAATCAAACTCACTACATATGCTCGAGTAGTCAGCGAACCCAACTACGAATCAATGACGCTCGGGTTCTACAGGGATAAACATACGTATGATGAGCATAGCTGTTTGTATTTCTGAGTTTGGGTGTTTATTATGTATGTAGCAGTATACAAAATATATATTACGTTATTATTGGCATATTACGTTATTAGGCATTAAATATGTGTATATTATAAGTGCCTACTATTATAAGTGCCTAATATTAATCCGAAACTATTAAAAAAAAGTTTACGAGAAGTATACGAAAAACTTTTTTTCAAAGAAATTAAATAGCTTAACTTTATTGTTTTTCTTTTTTGTTCTTTTATCAAGATTTGTAAAAAGTCGTAGAACAAATGTTGTTGGGATTTATGTGTGTGTGTGTGTGTGTGTGTATATATATATATATATATACGAGCTTTTGTCGACAAAGCTTTATTTTTTTTATTATATTATTATTATGCTTTTACATATTTAAAATTTTTATATATTTAAAAATTAAATTTTCTAACAACATTAAATAGCTTTAACATTTAAAATCGCAAGTCTCACGCTACTATTAAAGTGTGACGGATCTGATTAAAAATCTACCAGTTGAAGTAATAACACTAGCGGTCAAACAATATACAACATTTTTATAATACATAAAAATTCAAATAAATCCTAAATTTGACTTTAAATTATCATATAATCAAAGACTTGTATGTACTAACGTACTAGACAAAACGGGGTCACGCCACTTATATCCCCCACAGGGGGGCGGGGCAGCAGTA
The DNA here is from genome assembly GCA_036924255.1 of Apodemia mormo. Lineage (NCBI taxonomy): Eukaryota > Metazoa > Arthropoda > Insecta > Lepidoptera > Riodinidae > Apodemia > Apodemia mormo. The sequence goes on along the minus strand of JAUPFN010000018.1, from coordinate 9,290,595 downwards.
TTATAAGCAGGCAGAATATAGGTGGTCATGATGATACTCTAGATGTTTATTCATACCAAATTATAGCTTTGTACTACTAAGGACCTTGGAGATAGGCTGCGTACGGGAAGACATGACGAAACTATAAGAGTTCTTAGTTTACTTCGGAACTCTAAAAAGTATCTTTTTGGAAGGTTAACACTAGGACAATGATAGACATAGATGAGATCTCACTGAAAGAGCTTCTGCGCCATCTCTCCGGCCAGCAGCGCGGGCAGGCGGGCCTCGCAGTCGGCGGCGGCGCTCACGAACCCCGCCACCGCCGCCGAGAACTGGTCACGGACCACCGCCGGCAGGCACTGCGCGATGTGCCACTGCATCGACACCTCGCGCTACACACACGGATTATTGTTATACGACCTGCTTCTCTTCTTTATACAAAAGCCGAAATACTCCAAGATTATTATTACATTACACGTAATAAAACAGAAATAAGGAATATTTTTTATCATTAGACTTAATTGTATCAATGACCTCGCGTAATTATTGTCACTATACGCGTCAAAGAACCGCTTGCTATGGTAGGTAATATTAAACATGTGATGATAACATTTTCCATCACTCTTACAGGCTCCCAAAGCCTTTGGTTTGGATGCGCAGAGGCTTGAACAAGGTGGAAAGAGCAATAACAAAGTTTTATAGATTTTTAGGATAAAATATTATACAACGTGTAAGGGACGGGACGTGTAAAATAAAACGTTTTTTTTTAATTATTTTACGTTTTATTCATGATGGTAGTCTTTTTTGGGACATGCAACATTAACGTTTTATGATTTCTTCTTATTTTCAGCCACACAATGGAAAACGTACACTGCTCTAACTCGTTACGACCGCTGAGCTCTTGAACCAATCGTTTTTTGCTTGAACTTGAACCAATTGCTTATTTTGAAAATAGCATTATATTTTATTATTTTTGTAGAAAAAAGCACTATAGAGTATCACAATAAATTATACAAAACTAAAGTACAAAAAAATCTACCAACAAATAAAAAAAATCCCACATTTTTCCTCATTTTCATTTTGGAAATTTCCAACGCTTTCATCTCGGAACCATGGTCCAAAACTATGGTTTTGAATTTCGGTAGACCGTCCCTTACACACTATACTTTAAAAACTATTACAATCTAAAGTATTGCTGACTCTGAACAAACTAGTTTCGGTATCCTGATACGACTATTGAACCACGATTCTTTTTTTTATTGACCCACTTACTTTTACTAGGGAACAGTGCAAGATTTATCTGAACCAGTTCATTAGTTAAAAAATAATTATTGGATTAATGTGTGAAAGTCTAAAGGTCTGACATACAAACATATTCAGCGTAGTGGTCTCGTTTAAAATTGAAAGCAGAGTTCAGCTTAAACAAAGTAGTTGAAGTCGATTTTCTTTGGGACAGAAAAAATTGCCCACAGATTTCAGAAAATACCAGCAAAACTAAATGTAATTTTTTCCAGAGATCATCCGTGGAAATAAATTTATAAAAATTCGGAAGGAATGTCGTTCGGTCGGATCAGCTAGACATGAAATATAGATTACATTATTGTGTGAATCGCGAATGTATGTGTGTGAATTTCGATTTTCTCAACCTGGGGTAGGGAAAGGAGTTAAAAATATATATGTAGGAAATATACAGTGTGTAAAAAACCCTGTACCATACTGAAATGCATGATTTGGTAGCTTAATACAAACATATTTGTGTCATTATATTATGGATATTGAATACATTAATTTTCAAAATATTTGCTTGATTTAAGGGGAAGTTGCTCAAATTTAGTACTAAAATGAGGCACTTGAAACTACGTCATTTTCTTATTATAATTTTGATTACCTACCTATATAACTCTTTCGGATCGGACAGGGTTTTCTTTACACCTGTATAACTCAGTATATACGGTGTTAATATCAGATGACTATCAAAATAAATTACCTCAACTTCGCCATTTTCTTCAGTAGGGACAGGAACTTGAGAAGAGCCAACTTCAACGAGACCTTGAGGCAATGTCCCCTAAATTGACGGATAAGTATAGTAAGTGCTAGTTTATTAAATAGTCAAAAAGAAATTAATTTGATATAATATAATATAAGCATATACATTTTATAACACCCGTTTTTCATATTACAAAACCGTAAAGAGGTAGATGGCTCTTTTAAGATAATCGCCGCCTATAGATGATGACCCAATGATTGGAGATAGAAACTAAATTAATTCGTGGGGTTTGATTTTGCTATCCATCTCCAGGAGGCATCAAAAGACCGATCACTATTGCATAGTTTCACTGATTCATGGTCAGATCAGCCCGCGTTACTAGGATATGTAGGTAATGTAAGAAAATTATTTAGACTCGTTTGCTCATCATTGAAGATATTATATCACCTTGTCTTCTGTAGCTAACGTGTTGCACACATAATTTTAGCTAGTAAATCAAAGTCGCGACAATAACAGAGTTTATTATTCTTTTGACTTCTCATGTGCATGTCCTAATCTCAATGAAACCAAATTATTATATTGTCGTTCATGTTACAATCATGTAAGTTTTAATTATTGTTTTAAATTTTACACTTGTACTGTTTCACAAAATAAGTGTAAAATTTAAAACAATGACGGAGTTTCACCAAGTGCCGACGATGGAAAGTATAAATTTAAGTTTTAAATTTGATACATCATTAATATATCATAAGACAGCAGCAAACAAGCTGACGGTTCTTCTGATAGGAAGAGACAATCACCATTAGATATTAATGGCGCTTTGCTATCCGTCTGGCCTGGATGGAATGCCAAACGCATAATTGTGAATCATAGAATCTGTCTCTAATATGATACGTTATTTTTTCTTTGTTGATGTTTATATTTTTTATTTAAATAACCTGGTGGTTATTGGCATTGGCATTAAATAGGCAGGTAATTTTAAATAATATAAAAAAAACTAAATATTAGAATATTATTATATAATATAAATTGATTATTTTTATTTATTAAAAACTGAGGAGTTAATGACGTATTGCATAAAACTAGAATTTTGCTGTAATTAATTAACGGTATAATCTAAAAAAAATATTATAATTATTGTAATATTTGCATTCCATATCATGATTGAATATGTTGGTAACTTCTAATAACTTTTATCTCCCATATTCTGGCAAATAAATAATTTCATTTTATAACTTATTAAAACTTACACTTCAAACCAGAACACGACATCGACAGGCACCAACAATATTGCTACTCGACTAGGTATAGGTAACCCGGCGGTACCTAAACCTAGTCGAGTCGTTGCAGAACTTTATAACCTAGTTAGTAGTCACAATGCGTACGTACGTACGTACATGATACGTACTAGCCTTTTCTCGCCATTTATGGATGGCTAGCAGAAAGACAATTGGTCTATTTTTCGAAAGCGGCCCGGTTCAACACGGGTGATAAAAGTTAGTAGAATTCGACTTTTGAGTTTGCATAAAAATATAGATACTTTTGAATTTATATCATAACATAGTTGAAGCTAAAAAAGCGTTTAAAAAGACTATTAAGTTATTTAACCTGTATTCCAGCGAAGTTCGCTTCATCCAGCCACAGTAAATATGTCCAACACTGCTTGTATCTGATGTCAATGCCGTGGAACAGTTCCTTATTACGAATACTCTGGACTACGAACTCCACGTACCCTGATGTATTAAAATATTTAGATTCGGTCACAATTTATTCAAACTAATTTCACTTGAACATTTTGCTACCAACTGCGTCATTTTCAGACAAATTTATAAAATTAAATTGAGGAAATATACCCGCAATTTTCAGTAGTTTTACCACCATTTTGAATACTTAAGATAAGGCGAGCGAAAGTTTAACATACTAACGGAGTAGCATGTTTTAGTTTCAAGTTTTCCCACAGTTTACCCAGCAGGAAGAGAAACGGTAATTTTTTTATAGCGAGCAAAGTCCGGAACATGATATTAATATTTGATTTTTTAATTTACTTCAAAACTCTATGCGTTATTAATATCTTGGCACCTAATGTTAGCAATTAAGATTTGCCATTGGGACAACGACGACATTTACTATCCTCTACTAACATTTTCTTTGTATCATAGGCTAACAAACAAGCAAATGGAAAGAGATATCCAATATTCATAGCCTATTAACACCAAAGATGGTAATCGTGCGTTGTTATCCGTGTGGCGGGGATGTTACGCCACACGCATATGTTAACCGGCTACCTAACCCTTCGAGCCAAATACGACAGCGACAAGCAGTAACGCTACTGCGGCAGGAATAGGTAAAGCGGTGGTACCAAACTCAGTTTCAAGATCAGTCACTTCCATTACCCTGGCATTGTTCGTCAACGCAGATAGGAGAAAGCTGATTAACCCCTATAGTGATTTTCAAACAGACGGGTGCTCATAAATTTTTATGGCGGATAGTGATTCGCGAACACACGGGTGTCCATAAGAAGCACGCTCCAATAAAAATCGTGGATATCTTAATGGCACGCACACGTTTCATCGCAGAAAAATACTGCTTGATAATTAGGTTTAATGTCTTGGCCACTCCCTAATAAAAATGATTACTAAACAGGTAAGTCGCTGCAACTTAGATAGTAAACATCCTTTAATACAAATAAAAATGGCGATGCGACAATTTTAGTCGCGCCAACCTACTACTTTATAATTAGATTATCTTAAAGTTTTTGCCTCTTTCAAACAAAAATGATTACAGAACAAGCTGCAACTTATTTGTTTAGTACTACATTATACTAAAATAGGAAATAATTATAATCCTGTCATACCTATTCCATCTAAAACGGAGTCCTTCTTGGTATGCAATATAATCCGGTTGAAGTCCGCATACACTATCTGCGAGCCGAGTCGTTTAAATTCCGCCACCAGCATCAAAAATAGCTTCTTCATAAGGTTATACAGTGTTCGTCGCAATGCCGGATCGTACAGCAAAGCTGTTGGAGTCTTTAGCCATCTATAAATGTCAATGATATAAAAATTAAAACTAATATTAAATATATGACACCCGTTTTGAAGTACAGATAATATTTTTTACAATTTTTGTTTGTCCGTCTGTCTATCTGTTCCGGCTAGTCTCTGGAACGGCTGGACCGATTTTGACGGGACTTTCACTGGCAGATAGCTAATGTAATAAGGAGTAACTGAGCCTAATTTTATTTTAGAATTTTTCACACGCGGACGAAGTCACGGGCACAGCTAGTTATTTTATATATATTTGTGAGACATTTTAACGTAAACAACACAAAATTACAGGGGCGTGGATCTGTCATCGAGAAAAAAAAAGAAATGTAAATAATATAGTTACATACCTTAAGTTATTATTGACATTTGACACTTTTACTATAAACAATAATTCACAATCTTACGAAATGGATTCTGAGTGTATTACAAGATAAAGTCTAAACTAGAAAAAACTATACGTTTCCTAAATACTAAATAAATCGTGGCAGTAAAAATAAATAACAAAAAAACTACATACTAGTTCTACATGATTGTTAAAGCATCCAAATTTTTTTTTTCAACATTGCCACTGTTTTCAGATGTGCATTTTTTTATTACAAGTGTAAATATGTTTCATTTTATTGAAACATATTGTATTACAAGTTTACGTTATTGAAGTACATTTTTTTTTCATACCACAAGAAAGCAAACAATCAAAGCTGACGCTGATGGTAAATACAACCGTCGCCAAAGATGTAACAGGCGCGTTGTTCTCCGCATGCCGGGTTGAAATGCGATATGCGTAATTTTACCAGCTAGGTTATCCTCCAAAGCAGAACACGATAGTGTTTTGCTTAAACGGTCGCTATTGCGAAAGGAATAGTATAGTAGGCGACGATACCAAACTCAGGCGGTATGTTCTAAAACTGTCTTTGACTTTCAGTACAGAGTGCTAAGTGTGAGTTTTTCTTTTCGCATTCGATCGTGAGCGCGTTTCGAGTTTACTAGGAATTTGTATGTGATTTGTACAGCGCCACCTAGTGGTAAACTGGTTTCTCACGTTTACCACTAGGTGGCGCTGTACAAATCACATACAAATTCCTAGTAAACTCCAAACGCGCTCACGATCGAATGCGAGAAGAAAAACTCACACTTAGCACTCAGTTTCTTGTCATTTGCATTTAGACATTTTAAAACTATATTTACTACGATTATGTGTGTTTGTGTATATGTCGCAGTGAAATTGTCAATAGACGTTGGATTATAATCTACCTAGGGATTTTATAATTTGGTTAGGTTAGGTTAGCAGTTAAATTATAATATCACTTAGATTATTGACAATTTCACTGCGACATATATACATGTGTATGTGTGTGTGTGTGTAAAAAAAATGTTCTCATTGTGTCAATATAATATGATATCAAAAACAAATTTACATACTGTGCAGCACAGACACGTTTTGTTGTAAATATTAATGTAAATAGAAAGTAAGGCAGGATAGAATGTAAGTTTCGTTTAGTTCGTGTTTAGTTCGTAAGTTTTTTGTAATAAATAATGTTCATTTTCGTCTTTTATTCGCCCTAAGACCTACATACAGCTTTGTTGTATAGAAATAATAAGGCTTTATGTAGCTATGATCGTTGCCTAATAGGCATATTACGAATAAAGCGAGTTCCACGCAGTCGACAACATTACGAGTCGACTCTTGCGAGATAGTATTTATATGCGGGAACTCGCAATTACGAAAATCCGAAAAGTGCAAAATTCTTTGTTAAAACAAATGTTTTATGATTGTAAATAGTATGTATAGTGTAAGTATAAGCCTTAGGCATATGTTTAGACACTTTTCGGTACTATAAAGATAGTTAACAGGATAGTACGACCTGAAAAGGCGTACAACTCTGTAATTGTAAGAGTTTCCGAGGTCCTGTAAGAACGTACAATGTATATAACACTCTTGTTTGTTATTGTATAAGTTTATTTGTGTTAGAGCCTTGTATATAAATAAGAAATAACACATTGTAATTAGTTTTCGGTAGGTCTTAGGGCATTACGTACTTTGTTTTGTATATATTTGTAAAAAGGTAGTTCCGTTCCAGTTCCGTTCCGATAAAGTTACAATTTCGTTACGAATCAATAAGTTTCCCAGACAAGTTCCTGGGCTTTAGTATATATCTATAGGGTACCGGCTTTAGAGTAGGGCAGTGTTAGGGCAAGTAGTGGCTCTCCTTAAAATAGGTTAAATATTTGCAACGGTGCTAGCTTTATTGCTATTTCGTTACAATAAAGCACCTTTGCAAGAAAAGTTGTGGTCTCAATTATTTCCCCGGCAGATTCGGCTCGACCAAAGCACTACGGCTGGTGGGGCATCGAAGAGAGAAGAAACAGATATACAGTCCGCTGGCTCCCCCGGCTGTAGTGCACATTTTCTGGTCGCATTCGAGCCGGATCACTGAGCCATGCCGATTGAAACGAGGAGTACGTCGAGTCGCCGAGAAGAAGAGGCCGCTAGTCGCGAGGAGGAAACGAGCGGTACCACCACGTCCGCTACGGAGACTAGCGTTACAACAGAGAACACCGAGGCGACCGAGACCACAACGAGCACCGTTGCAAATAGCGAAAAGCCGGTACCATCCGCAGTCGAGTCGCCGCGTTAGTTTACTTACGCGCCAAATTAGAAGAAGCGCGCTTACGAACAGAAGAGGCGCGCTTACGGACGGAACTCGCGCGCGCTGTTTATGAAGAAGGGCAAGCAACTGCCATTACGAGGGTCGAAGATTGGATGGACTCCGCTCGGCCAACCCATACGGATCGCCAGCCGGCACCAGAGTCGCTGGCAATCACCAGTACGGTGGCACTTATGCCACACCCACTACGAGAGGCGGCACCTAGGCCGCAATACGAAGAGGCGGCGCACGCGCCGCACCAAGAAGAGTCAGCGGGCCATGAGTCGCCCGCACCACGAGAGGTGGCCCAGGCGCCACAAGCTACGTCGCCCACGCAATCGGCGGGCATTCCAGCGCGCGCTGTATGTCCGGCGGAAGATGATGTGTCCGTCGTAGAGAAGGCAAAGATTTCGACACCTATTGAAAATACGGCACCAAAACAAGAGTCTGGTGCATTGAAGGCCGCAGATATCACCGCGCTCGCGTCCGCCCTGGCAGAAGCATCACGAGGGGCGCCGCGCTATAGTATGGAGTTACCAAGTTTCGATGGCGCTGGTGAAGAATGGTTGCAGTTTAAAGCGGCGTATCGAGATACAGAGAAATATTTTAGCAAGGCGGAAAATCGGGCAAGAATTCGAAGATGTTTACGTGGAAACGCCAAAGAAGCCGTCGCCTGCATGTTTTACGGGGAAACCGACCCAAGTGAGATCGTCGACCATTTGGAAATACAGTTTGGTCGGCCCGACGCACTAGTGAACGCCGAATTAGAAAAAATCAAGTCATTGCCGCGAGTGAAAGAAAGTGCGAGGGAAACGTGTGTGTTCGCCAGTAAAGTGAACAATATCGTCGCTACGATTCGAGCTCTCAACAGAGAGAGCTATCTACACGATACGGTGGCAGTGAATAGTTTATTAGCGAAGTTTAATTATATGTTGCAGCACAGTTGGTTCCAGTACGCAAGACGGGAAGATAGAAAACCCGATCTACAAATGATTAGTGAATTTTTAATGAAAGAAGCCGAGATGTGTGCTGCGTTGGTGCCACATGAACCTACGAAAGAAAATCAACAAGTTTTTAAGAAAACACAGCGAACACACACGCAGAAATATGAACCGCAAGTGAAGAGAGATAAATGTGCGATATGTCAAGATGCACATACTAGCTCTATATGTGAACAGTTTACGAAAGCTAGTGTTGACGATAGGTGGGCTATGGCAAAACGTAATAATTTATGTTTCAGGTGTCTGCAAAAACGAAGGCCAAAACACGAGTGTAAGTTTCGGCAGTGCGGCATCGACGGGTGTAAGAGTTCGCACCACCGGCGGCTACACAATAGCCGCAACAATTATACGAAGAGGACACCTGAAGATCAAGTAGAAGACAGCGACGCCGTGGTGACGTCAACGCAGTCAAGCGCACCACGCGCCTACCTTAAAGTTGTACCGATTGTCCTGACAGGTTCCAGGGGCAGCGTGAACACATACGCACTATTGGATGAAGGGTCCACAGTCACGCTGGTAGAAGAGAAGGTGGCTGCACGAATAGGAGCTCGCGGGCCGGTAGAGCCGTTCCACATAGAAACAGTTGGCGGCACGCGACTCAACGCAGAAAGGTCGCGCCGCATCGCAGTCACCATCAAGGGCCTTCATCACCATCAGCGACATCGGGTTATAGGAAGAACTATAGGTAACCTTAACCTATCGCCGCAGTCTGTTAGTAGATCCATCGTCAACAACTGCAGACATCTAGAAGATATAGAAGAAGATGTCATCATGGAGCGCGCCGTGCCAACCGTGCTCATCGGCCAGGACAACTGGCACCTGATCGTGACGAGGGCTGTGAAGAGCGGAAGACGTGGACAACCAGTAGCATCGCTCACGCACCTTGGCTGGGTACTACATGGTGTGGACTACCGCCACAAGCAGCGAGTCCACCTAGTGCAGAGAGCTGCCTATGCCGAGCAAGATGAAGATATAGAAAAGGTAATAAGAAATTATTTCGATTTGGACAGTGTCGGCATCACTCCGCGCCAGCCCATCAACAAGAACGAGCAGCGAGCCCTGCAGATTTTAGAAAGTACATGTAAGCGCTTACCTGACGGGCGCTACGAGGCAGGTCTATTATGGAAAGAGGATAGCCGCGAGTTTCCTGATAGCCGCGGCCTGGCTATTAAAAGATTGTATAATACAGAGAGACGTCTGGACAAGGACCCCGCGCTAAAGGAGGCATATGAAAAACAGGTACAACATTTATTTGATAGTGGTTACGCCGAACCTGCCTACGAGTCACCTAGCCAAAGCAGCTGGTACCTGCCTCACTTTGCAGTAGTGAATCCTGCAAAACCTAAGCCGCGAATAGTGTACGACGCAGCTGCGCGGGTCAATGGAGTAAGTCTCAACGACATGTTATTAGCTGGTCCAGACCTTCTGCAGAACCTACCCGGAGTGCTAATGAGATTTCGACAGCTGCCTATCGCCGTGACAGCAGACATAAAAGAAATGTTTCTGCAAATACGTGTACGACAACAAGACCGGGACGCATTACGTTTCCTATGGCGAGGAAGCGACAGAAAAGGTTCACCACGTGAGTATAGGATGACCAGCGTCGTATTTGGAGCTGCGTCATCACCAAGCACCGCTATTTTCGTAAAAAATAAGAACGCAAAAGAGTACGCCCACCTCTATCCCGACGCCGCTACAGCCGTGGTAAGAAACCATTACATGGACGATTACCTGCAGAGCTTCGATAACGAGGAAGATGCCATCAGAATAGCCTCGCAGGTTAGCTTTATTCATCAACAGGCGCATTTCCAGCTGTGCGGATGGAAAACGAACAACTCGGCCGTAGCTAAAACGCTACTAGTAGCGCCATCTCTGGGCGGCGATTGGGAACTAAGCACAGAAAGCGAGAAGGTTTTGGGATTAAAATGGAAACCTCACAACGATAAGCTGGGTTTCAATGTTAAAGCGGTGTACGATGAAAATAAAACACCTACGAAGAGACACGCGTTACGGGTAGCTATGTCTATTTTCGATCCTTTAGGTTTAATTACACCTGTAACTATTCACGCGAAACATTTACTTCAAGAAACGTGGCGAATCGGACTACCATGGGACGAGCCTTTACCTGCGGACTTAGAGAAGACATGGAGAAGCTGGCTTCAAGATGTGAGAAGAATGGAAAACCTGGAAATACCTCGCGCACATTCTAACCTGGCGCGAGCGCGAGATCGGCAGCTGCACATCTTTACGGATGCCAGTGAGTCTGCCTATGCAGCGGCGGTCTACTGGCGCATAGTCAACGAGGACGGCGAAGTCAGCGTCAGCCTAGCAGCAGCCAAAGGAAGAGTCAGCCCGCTCAAGTTTACCTCCATACCAAGGTTAGAAATTCAAGCAGCTTTACTAGGTGCCCGCCTAGCTCAGCACGTCATGGAGGAGTACGAGTATCAGCCAAGCCGCAGGGTGTACTGGACAGACAGCCGCACAGTTCTATCGTGGCTACGCACAGGCTCGCGAGCATTCAAGCCGTTTGTTGCCCATCGAGTAGCTGAAATTGAAGATATTACGAAGGTCGCAGAGTGGCGATGGGTGCCGTCTCGCGACAATGTAGCTGATGATGCTACTCGCCATATCCCGGAAGAATTTGGAGACCGACATAGATGGTTCGTTGGTTCGGCCTTCCTATACTTAGAAGAGGACAAGTGGCCGCAAGATGTCGCTACCAGTAGCGAAATAACAGGCGAAGAAAAACCGTCGGCAGCTGTAAATAGTGTAAATATTGTAAATAACATTAGAAAAATTATATGTATTACAGAAGCACTTCCGGATGTGACAAGATTTTCGTCGTGGCTTCGACTGGTGCGTGCAACAGCGCGTGTGCTGCAGTTCATCGAGCTCTGCAGACCAAATAAGAAATGTGTCGCCGGTGTGCGTAAGCGCACAGCTACGAAAGCCTCCAATGATGAAAATTGGGAAAAAAAGTATACGAAAAGCTCGAGAAAAACAGAGAACATTAAGAAGCCACGAAGTTTGGAAGAAAAACGACGTTACTTTCCGCTAGATGGCGCTGAAATCATTAGCGCCGAGAAATTATTAATAAAATCATCACAAAAAGAAAGCTTTGCTAGCGAAATAGAAGCTATTACGGGCGGGAGCGCGATAGCAAGAGACAGCCGGTTGAAACAGTTATCATTGTTCATCGATCAAGAAGGCATTTTGAAAATAAAGTCACGAATAGCGGCGGCAGAAGAGATAAGTGAAGATTTACGAGAACCGGCCGTACTAGATGGCCGTCACCCATACACCCGCCTCTACATAGAACATGAACACCGGCGTCTTCACCATAGCGGGGTGGAAGCAACTACGAGTGAAATATTACAGAAATTTTGGGTTTTACGGCTTCGCCCCACCGTGCGTGGCATAGTAAAGAGCTGCGCGCTTTGCAGAAGGAGAAGCGCTGCTATCCCGCCACAACCGCCTACAGGCGACCTGCCGAAGTCCCGGGTCGCGCACCATCAGCGAGCCTTCACCTACGTGGGCCTGGACTTTCTTGGGCCATACAGCGTGACCATCGGGCGGCGCCACGAGAAGAGATACGTGGCGCTTTTCACCTGCCTTACTTCAAGGGCGGTCCACCTGGAGATAGCCGCCAACCTGACTACGGACTCCGCAGTAATGGCACTGCGGCGCATGATGTCGCGCCGCGGGTGCCCCACCGAGGTTTGGAGCGACAACGGCACCAACCTGCGCGGCGCTGATGCAGAGCTGAGGCGAGCCGCACTAGACGCCACTAAAGAAGCAGCAGCCAACTACGCAATCAAATGGAAGTTCATCCCGCCGAGCGCGCCTTTCATGGGAGGCGCATGGGAGCGCATGGTGCGCTCTGTCAAGGCTGCACTGTTCGCCGTGCTGCAACAGCGGCATCCACCAGAAGAGGTACTGCACACACTGCTGGTAGAGGTCGAACACACGCTCAACAGCCGACCTCTCACTCACGTGTCGGTTCCACCAGAAGACCCGGCACCACTGACGCCCAATCACTTCCTGCTGGGCGGACCATCACGCGTGCCTGTCCCAGGCGCGTTCTCCGAAGGCGATACCATCGGTCGCCGCCACTGGCGGCACTCACAACAGCTGGCCAAACACTTCTGGTCACGCTGGGTACGAGAAGCGCTTCCGCAACTCCAAAAGCGGCGGGAGCCTCACGGAAGAGGAGTAGAGCTGCGCGTCGGCGACATCGTGCTCATCGCTGACGGCGCGCTGCCAAGAAATACGTGGCCAACGGGGATCATCGAGGCAGTACACCCTGGAGCAGACGGCGTGGTACGAGTGGCTGACGTACGTACGGCTGCGGGAGTCATGCGAAGACCGGTTAAGAAGTTGGTCTGGCTGCACCATATTTAGTATAACACTGCGTGTTATAGGCGGGAGAATGTGCAGCACAGACACGTTTTGTTGTAAATATTAATGTAAATAGAAAGTAAGGCAGGATAGAATGTAAGTTTCGTTTAGTTCGTGTTTAGTTCGTAAGTTTTTTGTAATAAATAATGTTCATTTTCGTCTTTTATTCGCCCTAAGACCTACATACAGCTTTGTTGTATAGAAATAATAAGGCTTTATGTAGCTATGATCGTTGCCTAATAGGCATATTACGAATAAAGCGAGTTCCACGCAGTCGACGACATTACGAGTCGACTCTTGCGAGATAGTATTTATATGCGGGAACTCGCAATTACGAAAATCCGAAAAGTGCAAAATTCTTTGTTAAAACAAATGTTTTATGATTGTAAATAGTATGTATAGTGTAAGTATAAGCCTTAGGCATATGTTTAGACACTTTTCGGTACTATAAAGATAGTTAACAGGATAGTACGACCTGAAAAGGCGTACAACTCTGTAATTGTAAGAGTTTCCGAGGTCCTGTAAGAACGTATAATGTATATAACACTCTTGTTTGTTATTGTATAAGTTTATTTGTGTTAGAGCCTTGTATATAAATAAGAAATAACACATTGTAATTAGTTTTCGGTAGGTCTTAGGGCATTACGTACTTTGTTTTGTATATATTTGTAAAAAGGTAGTTCCGTTCCAGTTCCGTTCTGATAAAGTTACAATTTCGTTACGAATCAATAAGTTTCCCAGACAAGTTCCTGGGCTTTAGTATATATCTATAGGGTACCGGCTTTAGAGTAGGGCAGTGTTAGGGCAAGTAGTGGCTCTCCTTAAAATAGGTTAAATATTTGCAACGGTGCTAGCTTTATTGCTATTTCGTTACAATAAAGCACCTTTGCAAGAAAAGTTGTGGTCTCAATTATTTCCCCGGCAGATTCGGCTCGACCAAAGCACTACGGCTGGTGGGGCATCGAAGAGAGAAGAAACAGATATACAGTCCGCTGGCTCCCCCGGCTGTAGTGCACACATACCTATAATCTTAACTGAATAAATATTTTTAAAAGTAAACTTACGTTTAAAAGTATTTAGTGTATATTGAACACAGATAGTTATTTTCTGCAAGCTCGTACTAACTTTGACCGCCCCGTTTACTTTGGAGTTAGATCAATAAGCGTAATTTGTCCCGTGAATATTAAAAAAAAACTTATTTTTCACAGTAAATAACTTACCTGTAAAAATGTGATATTTGAAAGTCAGCGAATGCGTTTTTATACAACGTGACGTCTCGCAACCACGACGCGATCATAGTGCGCAGGACTTTGAACGCCGCACTGCACTGGGCCGTTTCATCGTAGTTCACAGTAGCATTCGCACCTGCAATTATACACTTTCAGGTATTCTATGTGCACACTGTACTGTGTGTAAAACATAAATAGATATTCTTATTATTATTTTTATCTACGTAAATATATTTTTAACCGGTATAATACGTTTTGCTTATGAAGCATTCTTTAACCTAGCAATATTACTTAATCGCGCTATAACAATTATTTATCGTTTCTCGGATGGACTTTTATGCTGGGACATGTAACATGATAAAATCCGATCTTGAAAAGGAAGGAAAGAATCACGAAAAAGGAAGAAGATAGGTTTTTTCACATTCGCGTGACGTTACCGATTACCATGTTAGTGGTTCCACCTCAAATACATATGACACATTTTATTGATATCTATGTCGCAGTGAAATTATCAATACCGTTAGATTATAATGAACCTAAGTGATATTATAATTTAACTGCTAACCTAACCTAACCAAATTATAAAATACCTAGGTAGATTATAATCTAACGGCTATTGACAATTTCCCTGCGACATCTATACAAATAAATAAAATTGGAGTGTCTGTTTGTAATACTAAAATAACCATTTTTTTCTAAATGTATATGGATGTATACACGGTACACATACCAAATTATATTTTTTACAATTTTTGTCTGTCTGTTGGTCGGTCTGTCTGTCTGTTTGTTCCGGCTAATCTCTGGAACGGCTGAACCGATTTTGACGGGACTTACATTGGCAGATAGCTGAAGTGATAAGGAGTAACTTAGGCTACTTTTAATTTGGAAATTTTCCCCGCGGACGAAGTCGCGGGCTCAGCTAGTGTTATTATAAACTTGTTAGTACACGACGTCATGAAGTAGACCATAAAGTCTGCCAGTTACATACACTATATAAAAAGACATTAATTTTATGATAAAGTGTTTAGCTACTTCGTTCTTCAATTAAAATAGGTTATTCGAAAAAGATTTATATTTAAGGTGATAATTGGTTTCATCTACTTGCTTTCTTTTATAAATTTTACTTTTAAGTGGGTTTAATTGCACGATCACAGATCAGGACACGATTACAGGACAAATTTTTAGATTTCATAATTTTTACACACGCTTTAAATTCTGTTTACTAGACGTCGCGTTATAAAATTTATACGTGTTATAATTCATTCAATAATAAAATAGTACTGTGACGGACCAACAATGAAATGGTGATTCAACCACTTACGATCTAGTACAGTACCCGGCGATAAATATTGCACATCGACCTTTGGAAAGAGACAATCGGCTAATTTCGGCTTCGTAGAGCGTTATCTCTGTCGCACAAAATACAAACAGTCCGGTACCTATTAGGAGCTGTTAAAACAAGTATGATTTGCTTCTTTTGATATTTTTATTCTTTGTATAAAATACACTAATTTTTCTATAAGTGATGGCTTTAGGTTGGGGTAAAATAAAATAAAAAAACATTTTTACATTATGTTTACGTATTTAATTATTTTGGAACATTACAGCTTTAGTGTACATAATAAACACCATTATACCTATTGCTAAAATGAGACATTGCAATAAAAATAATAATAATTCTAATTCTCAATTACTTCCATTTCACTATCTGTGCTCTCAAAGAGGTCAATATCACTGTCACTATCAGCCGTATTTATTACTAATCTATCAGTGTAATTGTCTAAACTGTGTTGAATGCTTCTATATTCATTCTCACATTTGATTGCATGATCGCAAACCTTTTTCCACTCTTCAGCGCCGATCATGTTTACTTTTTCAGTCAATAATGTTTTTACTGTAGTTAAGTTCATACCCACATTTCTAGAGGCTACATAGCCTTTCAGTTGAGACCATATATTTTCAATTGGATTAAAATCCGGATGATATGGTGGCAATCGCAACACAGTGTGCCCATGTTCGGCAAGTATTATGTCCACAGAAAACTCTGTATACCTCTCCTTGTGCTGACATATAATAGCGTAAATCTGGGTTTTTGTTAATTTTGGATCAACTGGAATTTCATGTCTGTTTAACCAGTTGATCATTTCCCGTTTAATGGTGTTTGAGTTGGGGGGTCTCTCAACATACTTGTTGTGATAGGGTGCGTTGTCGATAACTAGAACAGAATCACTGGGTATATTTGGGATTAATTGGTTAACCAGCCATTTCTCATAGTTATCGTTATTCATTTCATTGTGATAGTCACCTGTAGTGTCCGTGGATTTATACGTTAAAAAAGCACCGGGTACAAAGCTTTTTCATTTCCCGCATGAACTATTATCAAACGTTGACCTTTTGAAATTGGCTTTTTTACTCCTTTTTTCTTATCGTCACTCCAAGATTTCCCTTTAGTGTGGGATGCATGTATATATGACTCATCCATGTAGACGATATTTTTTCCTGTTTCGCGAAATTTGCGTATTTTATCAAGGTATTCCATTCGTTTGAGACTAACGTCGTGCTTTTCCATTAGAATTTTTCGATTATCTTCCATTTTAGTGAACTGAAATCCCATGTCATGAAGTATTTTTCTCAACGTTTTTTCAGACCCATTGTAATTAATAGCTTCAGATAACTTAGCTTTTAATGATTTTATTGTTGGCAGTTCATTAAATCGTAAGTGAAAATCATACACCATTCTTCGAACAACATCGTAATCAAAATCGTCCATATCCAAACGAAATTGCTTTTTTGGTCTCCCTTTTTTTGGAGTGCTGAACTTAATTTCAGTCGAATGTGTTTCAGTACTGACTTCGTTTAATATATTGTTCAAAGATCTTCTTGAAATTCCAGTGGCATTTGCAACTCGCTCTTGAATCTTCTTAAAATAACAACTTACATTTTCATCTACTTTTTTTTTAAATCTATCAGCTTCGCTTACAAAGTATTTATAAACATTGTAGATAATTTCACGTGACTGACCTCGTAAAGGTTTCCCTCTTTTTCCGAAAGATGCCATATTACAACTTTAAATTATTTAAATTTGTGGGTGTTATCAACTCTAAATATATATTTTTTTTCGGGACGCGACTGCACTCTATCGTACTTGAACAACGACTGACTAAACGTCACATAGGTAGTGTGGGACAGAGATAACGCTTTACGAAGCCGAAATTATCCATTGTCTCTTTCCAAAGTTCGATGTGCAATATTTATCGCCGGGTACTGTACTGTTGTCTCAAGACAATGGTACCGTAAACGATAGCAAATTATGCGTAACGACACCTGCATTTAATGTTAGTAAACAAATATTTCAAAGGCTGTTTCAAGTTTTGTACGACATAATAACGCATTAGTGTCAATTGTCCATATCACTCTATAGTTTTATGTAATACATTGTGCAGCACAGACAAGTTTTATTGTAAATATTAATGTAAATAGATAGTAAGGCAGGATAGAATGTATATTTCGTTTAGTTCGTAAGTTTTTTGTAATAAATAATGTTCGTTTTCGCCTTTTATTCGCCCTAAGACCTACATACAGCTTTGTTGTGTAGAAATAATAAGGCTTTATGTAGCTATGATCTTTGCCTATTAGGCATATTACGAGTAAAGCAAGTTCCGCGCAGTCGACGACATTACGAGTCGACTCTTGCGAGATAGTATTTATATGCGGGAACTCGCTATTGCGAAAATCCGAAAAGTGCAAAATTCTTTATGTAAACAAATGTTTTATGATTGTAAATAGTATGTATAATGTAAGTATAAGCCTTAGGCATATGTTTAGACACTTTTCGGTACTATAAAGATAGTTAACAGGATAGTACGACCTGAAAAGGCGTACAACTCTGTAATTGTGAGAGTTTCCGAGGTCCTGTAAGACCGTATAATGTATATAACGCTCTTGTTTGTTATTGTATAAGTTTATTTATGTAAGATCCTTGTATGTAAATAAGAAATAACACATTGTAATTCGTTTTCGGTAGGTCTTAGGGCATTACGTACTTCGTTTTGCATATATTTGTAAAAAGGTAGTACCGTTGCACTCGATAGAGGGCCACACTAGTTAATTAGAGGTAGAAGAAACTACCTAAGATAAAATTATTAAGATTAGATTGCAAAAAGTAGGATTTAACAAATCCTAGACATTGTGGCGCCACACCCGGCGCCGGTTTTCTTTGAAGATTGCCGCCGCGCGTCTGGCCGCGCACTATAAATATCGGAGAGCGCGGCCATACAATCAGTTCCGTTCCAGTTCCGTTCAGTTTCGTTACGACTCAATAAGTTTCCCAGACAAGTTCCTGGGCTTTAGTATATATCTATAGGGTACAGGCTTTAGAGTAGGGCAGTGTTAGGGCAAGTAGTGGCTCTCCCATAGAATAGGTTAAATATTTGCAACGGTGCTAGCTTTATTGCTATTTCGTTACAATAAAGCGCCTTTGCAAAGAAAAAGTTGTGGTCTCGCTTATTTCTCCGACACATCCGGCTCAACAGAAAAGCACTACGGCTGGTGGGGCATCGAAGAGAGAAGAACCAGATTTACAGTCCGCTGGCTCCCCCGGCTGTAGTGCACATTTTCTGGTCGCATTCGAGCCGGATCACTGAGCCATGCCGATCGAGACAAGGAGTACGTCGAGTCGCCGAGAGGAAGAGGCCGCTAGTCACGAGGAGGAAACGAGCGGTACCACCACGTCCGCTACAGAGACTAGCGTTACAACAGAGAACACCGAGGCGACCGAGACCACAACAAGCACCGTTGCAAATAGCGAAAAGCCGGTACCATCCGCAGTCGAGTCGCCGCGTATAGTTTACTTACGCGCCAAATTAGAAGAAGCGCGCTTACGAGCAGAAGAGGCGCGCTTACGGACGGAACTCGCGCGCGCTGTTTATGAAGAAGGGCAAGCAACTGCCATTACGAGGGTCGAAGATTGGATGGACTCCGCTCGGCCAACCCATACGGATCGCCAGCCGGCACCAGAGCCGCTGGCAATCACCAGTTCGGTGGCACTTATGCCACACCCAATACGAGAGGCGGCACCTAGGCCGCAATACGAAGAGGCGGCGCACGCGCCGCACCAAGAAGAGTCAGCGGGCCATGAGTCGCCCGCACCACGAGAGGTGGCCCAGGCGCCACAAGCTACGTCGCCCGCGCAGTCGGCGGGCATTCCAGCGTGCGCTGTACGTCCGGCGGAAGATGATGTGTCCGTCGTAGAGAAGGCGAAGATTTCGACGCCTACTGAAAATACGGCACCAAAACAAGAACCAGGTGCATTGAAGGCCGCAGATATCACCGCGCTCGCGTCCGCCCTGGCAGAAGCATCACGAGGGGCGCCGCGCTATAGTATGGAGTTACCAAGTTTCGATGGCGCTGGTGAAGAATGGTTGCAGTTTAAAGCGGCGTATCGAGATACAGAGAAATATTTTAGCAAGGCGGAAAATCGGGCAAGAATTCGAAGATGTTTACGTGGAAACGCCAAAGAAGCCGTCGCTTGCATGTTTTACGGGGAAACCGACCCAAGTGAGATCGTCGACCATTTGGAAATACAGTTTGGTCGGCCCGACGCACTAGTGAACACCGAATTAGAAAAAATCAAGTCATTGCCGCGAGTGAAAGAAAGTGCGCGGGAAACGTGTGTGTTCGCCAGTAAAGTGAACAATATCGTCGCTACGATTCGAGCTCTCAACAGAGAGAGCTATCTACACGATACGGTGGCAGTGAATAGTTTATTAGCGAAGTTTAATTATACGTTGCAGCACAGTTGGTTCCAGTACGCAAGACGGGAAGACAGAAAACCCGATCTACAAATGATAAGTGAATTCTTAATGAAAGAAGCCGAGATGTGTGCTGCGTTGGTGCCACATGAACCTACGAAAGAAAATCAACAAGTTTTTAAGAAAACACAGCGAACACACACACAGAAATATGAACCACAAGTGAAGAGAGATAAATGTGCGATATGTCAAGATGCACATACTAGCTCTATATGTGAACAGTTTACGAAAGCTAGTGTTGACGATAGGTGGGCTATGGCAAAACGTAATAATTTATGTTTCAGGTGTCTACAAAAAAGAAAGCCAAAACACGAGTGCAAGTTTCGGCAGTGCGGCATCGACGGGTGTAAGAGTTCGCACCACCGGCGGCTACACAATAGCCGCAACAATTATACGAAGAGGACACGTAAAGATCAAGCAGAAGACAGCGACGCCTTGGTGGCGTCAACGCAGTCAAGCGCGCCACGCGCCTACCTTAAAGTTGTACCGATTGTCCTGACAGGTTCCAGAGGCAGCGTGAACACATACGCACTATTAGATGAAGGGTCCACAGTCACGCTGGTAGAAGAGAAGGTGGCTGCACGAATAGGAGCTCGCGGGCCGGTAGAGCCGTTCCGCATAGAAACAGTTGGCGGCACGCGACTCAACGCAGAGAGGTCGCGCCGCATCGCAGTCACCATCAAGGGCCTTCATCACCATCAGCGACATCGGATAATAGGAAGAACTATAGGTAACCTTAACCTATCGCCACAGTCTGTTAATAGATCCATCGTCAACAACTGCAGACATCTAGAAGATATAGAAGAAGATGTCATCATGGAGCGCGCCGTGCCAACCGTGCTCATCGGCCAGGACAACTGGCACCTGATCGTGACGAGGGCTGTGAAGAGCGGAAAACGTGGACAACCAGTAGCATCGCTCACGCACCTTGGCTGGGTACTACATGGTGTGGACTACCGCCACAAGCAGCGAGTCCACCTAGTGCAGAGAGCTGCCTATGCCGAACAAGATGAAGATATAGAAAAGGTAATAAGAAATTATTTCGATTTGGACAGTGTCGGCATCACTCCGCGCCAGCCCATCAACCAGAACGAGCAGCGAGCCCTGCAGATTTTAGAAAGTACGTGTAAGCGCTTACCTGACGGGCGCTACGAGGCAGGTCCATTATGGAAAGAGGATAGCCGCGAGTTTCCTGATAGCCGCGGCCTGGCTATGAAAAGATTGTATAATACAGAGAGACGTCTGGACAAGGATCCCGCGCTAAAGGAGGCATATGAAAAACAGGTACAACATTTATTAGATAGTGGTTACGCTGAACCTGCCAACGAGTCACCTAGCCAAAGCAGCTGGTACCTGCCTCACTTTGCAGTAGTGAATCCTGCAAAACCTAAGCCGCGAATAGTGTACGACGCAGCTGCGCGGGTCAATGGAGTAAGTCTCAACGACATGTTATTAGCTGGTCCAGACCTTCTACAGAACCTACCCGGAGTGCTAATGAGATTTCGACAGCTGCCTATCGCCGTGACAGCAGACATAAAAGAAATGTTTCTGCAAATACGTGTACGACAACAAGACCGGGATGCATTACGTTTCCTATGGCGAGGAAGCGACAGAAAAGGTTCGCCACGTGAGTATAGGATGACCAGCGTCGTATTTGGAGCAGCGTCATCACCAAGCACCGCTATCTTCGTAAAAAATAAGAACGCACAAGAATACGCCCACATCTATCCCGACGCCGCTACAGCCGTGGTAAGAAACCATTACATGGACGATTACCTGCAGAGCTTCGATAACGAGGAAGATGCCATCAGAATAGCCTCGCAGGTTAGCTTTATTCATCAACAGGCGCATTTCCAGCTGCGCGGATGGAAAACGAACAACTCGGCCGTAGCTAAAACGCTACTAGTAGCGCCATCTCTGGGCGGCGATTGGGAACTAAGCACAGAAAGCGAGAAGGTTTTGGGATTAAAATGGAACCCTCACAACGATAAGCTAGGTTTCAATGTTAAAGCGGTGTACGATGAAAATAAAACACCTACGAAGAGACACGCGTTACGGGTAGCTATGTCTATTTTCGATCCTTTAGGTTTAATTACACCTGTAACTATTCACGCGAAACATTTACTTCAAGAAACGTGGCGAATCGGACTACCATGGGACGAGCCTTTACCTGCGGACTTAGAGAAGACATGGAGAAGCTGGCTTCAAGATGTGAGAAGAATGGAACATCTGGAAATACCTCGCGCACACTCTAACCTGGCGCGAGCGCGAGATCGGCAGCTGCACATCTTTACGGATGCCAGTGAGTCTGCCTATGCAGCGGCGGTCTACTGGCGCATAGTCAACGAGGACGGCGAAGTCAGCGTCAGCCTAGCAGCAGCCAAAGGAAGAGTCAGCCCGCTCAAGTTTACCTCCATACCAAGGTTAGAAATTCAAGCAGCTTTACTAGGTGCCCGCCTAGCTCAGCACGTCATGGAGGAGTACGAGTATCAGCCAAGCCGCAGGGTGTACTGGACAGACAGCCGCACAGTTCTATCGTGGCTACGCACAGGCTCGCGAGCATTCAAGCCGTTTGTTGCCCATCGAGTAGCTGAAATCGAAGATATTACGAAGGTCGCAGAGTGGCGATGGGTGCCGTCTCGCGACAATGTAGCTGATGATGCTACTCGCCATATCCCGGAAGAATTTGGAGACCGACATAGATGGTTCGTTGGTCCGGCCTTCCTATACTTAGAAGAGGACAAGTGGCCGCAAGATGTCGCTACCAGTAGCGAATTAACAGGCGAAGAAAAACCGTCGGCAGCTGTAAATAGTGTAAATATTGTAAATAACATTAGAAAAATTATATGTATTACAGAAGCACTTCCGGATGTGACAAGATTTTCGTCGTGGCTTCAACTGGTGCGTGCAACAGCGCGCGTGCTGCAGTTCATCGAGCTCTGCAGAACAAATAAGAAATGTGTCGCCGGTGTGCGTAAGCGCACAGCTCCGAGTGCCTCAAATGATGAAGATTGGGGAAAAAAGTATACGAAAAGCTCGAGGAAAACAGAGAAAATTAAGAAGCCACGAAGTTTGGAAGAAAAACGACGTTACTTGCCGCTAGATGGCGCTGATATCATTAGCGCCGAGAAATTGTTAATAAAATTATCACAGCAAGAAAGCTTTGCTAGCGAAATAGAAGCTATTACGGGCGGGAGCGCGATAGCAAGAGACAGCCGGTTGAAGCAGTTATCATTGTTCATCGATCAAGAAGGCATTTTGAAAATAAAGTCACGAATAGCGGCGGCAGAAGAGATAAGTGAAGACTTACGAGAACCGGCCGTACTAGATGGCCGTCACCCATACACCCGCCTCTACATAGAACATGAACACCGGCGTCTTCACCATAGCGGGGTGGAAGCAACTACGAGTGAAATATTACAGAAATTTTGGGTTTTACGGCTTCGCCCCACCGTGCGCGGCATAGTAAAGAGCTGCGCGCTTTGCAGAAGGAGAAGCGCTGTCCCGCCACAGCCGCCTACAGGCGACCTGCCGAAGTCCCGGGTCGCGCACCATCAGCGAGCCTTCACCTACGTGGGCCTGGACTTTCTTGGGCCATACAGCGTGACCATCGGGCGGCGCCACGAGAAGAGATACGTGGCGCTTTTCACCTGCCTTACTTCAAGGGCGGTTCATCTGGAGATAGCCGCCAACCTGACTACGGACTCCGCAGTAATGGCACTGCGGCGCATGATGTCGCGCCGCGGGTGCCCCACCGAGGTTTGGAGCGACAACGGCACCAACCTACGCGGCGCTGATGCAGAACTGAGGCGCGCCGCACTAGACGCCACTAAAGAAGCAGCAGCCAACTACTCAATCAAATGGAAGTTCATCCCGCCGAGCGCGCCGTTCATGGGAGGCGCATGGGAGCGCATGGTGCGCTCTGTCAAGGCTGCACTGTTCGCCGTGCTGCAACAGCGGCATCCACCAGAAGAGGTACTGCACACACTGCTGGTAGAGGTCGAACACACGCTTAACAGCCGACCTCTCACTCACGTGTCGGTGTCACCAGAAGACCCGGCACCACTGACGCCCAATCACCTCCTGCTGGGCGGACCATCACGCGTGCCTGTCCCGGGCGCGTTCTCCGAAGGCGATACCATCGGCCGCCGCCACTGGCGGCACTCACAACAGCTGGCCAACCACTTCTGGTCACGCTGGGTACGAGAAGCGCTTCCGCTACTCCAAAAGCGGCGGGAGCCTCACGGAAGAGGAGCAGAGCTGCGCGTCGGCGACATCGTGCTCATCGCTGACGGCGCGCTGCCAAGAAATACGTGGCCAACGGGGATCATCGAGGCAGTACACCCTGGAGCAGACGGCGTGGTACGAGTGGCTGACGTACGTACGGCTGCGGGAGTCATGCGAAGACCGGTTAAGAAGTTAGTCTGGCTGCACCATATTTAGTATAACACTGCGTGTTATAGGCGGGAGAATGTGCAGCACAGACAAGTTTTATTGTAAATATTAATGTAAATAGATAGTAAGGCAGGATAGAATGTATATTTCGTTTAGTTCGTAAGTTTTTTGTAATAAATAATGTTCGTTTTCGCCTTTTATTCGCCCTAAGACCTACATACAGCTTTGTTGTGTAGAAATAATAAGGCTTTATGTAGCTATGATCTTTGCCTATTAGGCATATTACGAGTAAAGCAAGTTCCGCGCAGTCGACGACATTACGAGTCGACTCTTGCGAGATAGTATTTATATGCGGGAACTCGCTATTGCGAAAATCCGAAAAGTGCAAAATTCTTTATGTAAACAAATGTTTTATGATTGTAAATAGTATGTATAATGCAAGTATAAGCCTTAGGCATATGTTTAGACACTTTTCGGTACTATAAAGATAGTTAACAGGATAGTACGACCTGAAAAGGCGTACAACTGTGTAATTGTGAGAGTTTCCGAGGTCCTGTAAGACCGTATAATGTATATAACGCTCTTGTTTGTTATTGTATAAGTTTATTTATGTAAGATCCTTGTATGTAAATAAGAAATAACACATTGTAATTCGTTTTCGGTAGGTCTTAGGGCATTACGTACTTCGTTTTGCATATATTTGTAAAAAGGTAGTACCGTTGCACTCGATAGAGGGCCACACTAGTTAATTAGAGGTAGAAGAAACTACCTAAGATAAAATTATTAAGATTAGATTGCAAAAAGTAGGATTTAACAAATCCTAGACATTGTGGCGCCACACCCGGCGCCGGTTTTCTTTGAAGATTGCCGCCGCGCGTCTGGCCGCGCACTATAAATATCGGAGAGCGCGGCCATACAATCAGTTCCGTTCCAGTTCCGTTCAGTTTCGTAACGACTCAATAAGTTTCCCAGACAAGTTCCTGGGCTTTAGTATATATCTATAGGGTACAGGCTTTAGAGTAGGGCAGTGTTAGGACAAGTAGTGGCTCTCCCATAGAATAGGTTAAATATTTGCAACGGTGCTAGCTTTATTGCTATTTCGTTACAATAAAGCGCCTTTGCAACGAACAAGTTGTGGTCTCAATTATTTCCCCGGCAGATTCGGCTCGACCAAAGCACTACGGCTGGTGGGGCATCGAAGAAAGAAGAAACAGATCTACAGTCCGCTGGTTCCCCCGGCTGTAGTGCACATACATAATATTATATTCGTTACACTTTTGTGGTATAGAAATACTCGTACATATCATATAATTATTCTATTTTTAACACAACATTCCCCCTGTCGCATCGTCCTGAATATTTTGCTATTCGCATCCACTTATCGAATCAATAAAATATGTTTGCGTCGATTAGATAATTTTAATTATTTTTTTTATGTTACTGGGATAGACAAACTGGCAGACGTGCTACCTGATGGTAAGTGGTCGACGTCGCCAATGAACATAAATGGAATACCCGGGCTGGAACTAGCCCAGGTATTCCATTCATGTGTTGCCTACCCTTAGACATAAGATGTTAAGTCTCGGTGCCAGTAACTACACTGCCTGTCTTGCCCTTCTCTCCGAAACACAGCAAAGCTGTTTCACGGGAGAAGCAAGCAAGATGGTGGTACCCATGCAGCCGGGAGCGCGGCACAGCGCATCCCTCCCACCGGTAAATTTTAAATGAATTTTGAATATAATAAAATTATTCTATTCCTAATGTATTTCAGTTTAGTTAAGCTAACAAACCTGTAGACGCTATTACATCTTGTATGTTAGCGTGTTGCGCTCCGAATGATGTGGCTACACTGGTACCTTCTACCTGCGACATTTAGAATATATATTTTAGGATGTATAATCACAATCAGTTTGAAATGATGATGTGTAAAAATTATTCACCAGTGGCATTGAGTTACATTTAATATCCCGCAACGTCTCGTTATAACCGCTTTACTTGTACCGTACAGCAATGCTTGTCACACCGCGAGTTTAGATAAGGACGATAAGGTAGCCGGTCAATTGCTTGTTTGCTATAGTACTATAAAAATGTAGATTTGCATTAAAAGTTTGTAAGTTATTAGTATCTGCCAAATCCATAAGAAAATGTTTCACTGCTTCACATTTGTAGGGCCAGTGAGTCACATTCCAGTAGCACGCATTCGAACTATACACAATAACGTGACTTCGGTATTACTGCTCCATCCTGTTCAATGGTATGCCCGTATGGTACTAGGAAACTCACTGTAGCACAGTGTGCGCGCTCACAGATAGTGTATCACACTTCAGTTTGATACGCGTTGGAGTACTCCCCGCTAACGATAAATTGATACGCTGTGTCTTATTCGTCTTACTCCCAGCCACTCCAATGGTGCCATCTCGCTCACTGACTTGCAGCACGGCGTGCGCCTGCAGCAGCGCGCACACGGCCAGCGCGTCACACTCCAGCTCCACACACACGCCGAAATACGCCCCGCCGGCGTTATGTTGACACTCCTGCATCTCCTCCGTCCCGCTCACTGACCTGCAGCACGGCGTGCGCCTGCAGCAGCGCGCACACGGCCAGCGCGTCACACTCCAGCTCCACACACACGCCGGAGTACGCCCCGCCGGCGTTATGTTGACACCCCTGCATCTCCTCCGTCCCGCTCACTGACCTGCAGCACGGCGTGCGCCTGCAGCAGCGCGCACACGGCCAGCGCGTCACACTCCAGCTCCACACACACGCCGGAGTACGCCCCGCCGGCGTTATGTTGACACCCCTGCATCTCCTCCGTCCCGCTCACTGACCTGCAGCACGGCGTGCGCCTGCAGCAGCGCGCACACGGCCAGCGCGTCACACTCCAGCTCCACACACACGCCGGAGTACGCCCCGCCGGCGTTATGTTGACACCCCTGTGTCTCTTCCGTCTCGCTCACCAATCTATTAACATCACACCCTTTAGCAAACTTCATGTTATATTGAATTGAAAAAAAAAGACAAATAAAAAAAGAAATAGTGCTTAAAAAATTAAATTAAATAGAAAGAGAAGAAAAATAGAAGTGGAGTAAAGAACCAATTTGGTTAACTATTTAAAAATAAAGATGATAAAGTACACATGCGCCTTAAATCTAGGCCAATTAAAGACATATTTTGTTTACAAAAGCTAATAATTGTCTTACTCTACATCACAATATATTTAAGAGCCTTTATACAGCTTAGAATTTGGACATACATATATAGCCTATTGGCAAACTGGTGGATTGTGGTGAATCTGAGCATCTATTGCCATTCGGTTCACTCTACTTTCGACCTGTGGCTTAACGCTTATTAGTTTTTAACGCCATTTAAATATCGCGAAAATTGTACAAAAGTTGCAACACCTGTTGTCATCGATCTCCCTGCCGCCGAGATCAGGCCTCTCCAAGTTAGAGCACCACAGCACAAAGTTGTGTTTAGTCAGATGTCGCGCGTAGAACAGGTCTGCGCCAAACAGCGTCGGGTCGGCGGGCATGTTGCCGATCGGCACGTGGAAATATCTAATCAAAAAAAGTTTATTATTTGGCAAATTGAAATATCTTAATTAACAGCTTTTAATGTTTTTTTTTTTTAAATTTACTACAATATTTTCTTAAAGCAACGCTCTTTCAACACCAGAAATATTGCATTTTTCTTGTCAGTTCACTCGGTTTCTTTAAATGTGCCGAGAAGCGTTTCTTGAAGGTCTCTAAGGGGTATTGATTTGTGAAAAACTGCAATTGAAATTACGAATTGCGTTTAGACCAAAAGACGTAACATCAGACACTGAAATTTTAAGACCGAACTAGGATGGCCAAATGCCCTGTATTTTACGGGTTACCGCGTTTTTAGCGCAACAAAAATTTAAGAACCCGGAATTATCTAACTTAAATAGGGAGTTCTGACTCGTCGCGACTGTGCGTGGTCTTGTGTTTAAAATTTACAGATTTTTTTACATTTGGTTCACAAAATGAGCTATTTAAAAGAAAACTTCCTCTGCAATAAAATATAACATTAGAAAAGTTGTTATAAAATAATGCAATTTTAATTATCTTCCATAAAAATCTAAAACCTTGTTTTTAATGTTTGTAACCCTTAAATCAAGAGATCGCAGGTAGCCACCCTAGCTAGGGGGCTATATTGAGGCCACAAATATTTAAAAATATTTTTATATATGCAGAGCGAATTAACATCAATGCATCAATCAAATGGAAAGTATACGCTTGCTGATGGAGGTCGGCTGTTGCAGAATAATTGCGTTTGAATTATATTAAATCAATGTTATTAACTTTATTTCAGTGTGTTATAATGACTTAGTAGGTAATAATTCTTACCTGCATTGTTCTATTGTTAGATCGAGAACAGAGTCTAGGTTGAGGTAATGCCTAACGATGGCTCTGGCCCCAATTCGTTGCCACTCCAATGTGTTGTACAATGTGTCAACGTCACGTACGTGTAAAGGTACTAATGGGAAGTCCGATAATCCTATAAAAAAATTATAAATGATAAAGTTCTATTAGTAATGATTTTTAAAAGATCTATTAGTAATGACTTTTAAGATTTACGTTAGTACTAGCAGGTGCCTGAGGCATCTTGCACGTCGTAAAGTACTTTATTAAAAAATAGAATAGGCGAAGTCTAGTAATGTAGCTTTCTGTAGATATTAACCATGGAACATAGAACAACGGAATTGGCAAGTACAAACATTTGTATCAGGACCGCGATCGCCATACTCACACATAAAATAAGCATTATTGCATATAAACTACTAATGCAAACATTGTTTCATTGGTCGTTTTCATTTAAAACAACAATAATCCGAAACACACAAACAGAACATTTAAAAATATACCAAACTGCGTTACAATAAATTTTATTTTGCTACAAAAAAGAAAGAGTATTTACGTCATTTTGTAGTCTATTCAAAATAGACTCATCTGTGTACAATAGTGAAACTTAAGATCTTAATAGTTTCGCTATTCTACAATAGATGGCAGTATTGATTTTTCCGTAGTTTTCAGTTGATCATATTTGAGTAGAGAACTTTCTAGAACGATATACGTAATGTCATTACGTATATCTTTCTAGAAAAATTAGGTCAACCTAAAATGAACTTTATATGTAAGGTGTACGGCTGATTTTAGCTCGACTTTCTATTATATCATTAGAGATTATATTAAATCAGGAATTTAATTAAAATAAAATGAAAATTGTACTTTCGAATGATATGAAATATCTCCATTTTTAATCATCTGTATTCTACTATCATTTCTGCATTCAAGGATGGCACAATACGGCATAATTCAGTGTATAATAGATTTTCGCACGACGACTATCTCCTAATGATATGGTAAGTATCACTAAGGCAATTTAGAGTAAAAGCGCATAATAGTGGCGCACGCTTCACGCCCACTCTTCACTTCCCTTGTTCTATGTTCCATGATATTAACAGTCTAGCCCTTTTTAATAGTATTAATTTAGAAAATACAGATGACCGATATCATTTGCTACGATATTTCATTATTCATGTTAGCATCATCATAACATAAAAAAACATTCAAATGTATGCAGAAAAATCAATAAAGATTTACATCAAAGTTAGTTACATACTCAGTGAGGTTAGTTTAATATGGTTAAAATCTTTGCCCAAGAAGTAGAGATCTTGAACATCTTTCTTGGGTATCTACGCTTTGTCTTATCCTACCGCCATAGAGCTTGAGTTCATCACTGCCATATTTTAGTTTGGAGAATTAGGTTTCTGATGAATTTATGCATGTAGTGTGTGTAACACTACATGCATAAATTCATCAGTTATATATATCATAAATTCATCATGAATGATAAATGATCATTCATGTGACAAAAGTGTTATATCCTTAATGCACCATCACCCTATTTATAAGCGATGCTCTCTTTCCATCAGCAGAGCCAATAGCTTGTTATGACTACAGATTTCTAAAAATATATATTCAACATATAGGCAACACCACTAAAATTAAAGAAATAAAAAATAAGTTATCCATAAGCAAAAATAAAAATATGACTACAGCTTTCTAAAAATATATATTCAACATATAGACAATACCACTAAAATAGACAATAGACAACAAAATTAAACAATAAAAAATAACTCCTATGTTATGAATAATAAATAAAAAAGACCGCGAAATAGGCAATTGCAGGTTGAGTATGAGTTTGAAATGTATGTATGAAAAAATGATGTGAGGAATTCAATGATACGAGACAGGCAACGCCATTCCCGCCGAGGCATATACAGCGCTTTTTTAAAAAAAAATCAATGAAAATAAAAAGATCTTTTTATGTACATTAATAAATTTATTTTACCTACATTCTTTTGTTTTGACTTTACTAAAAATAGGTTACCAGTGTTGCTTCCGATTTTAGATCTGTTGAAGTGCAATAAATATTAATTTCACTTTCGGACCCTCGGAACTCGTTCTAATTAATGTTTATTGTATATGTATATTACAGTATCGAGACAAACTTCTTCCTCTAGCGCCAAATATTTTTTTCCGCTTATGCCAAAATGTAATCGCATCTGTGGTTATACAGCCTCGTGAACGCAATTAGTACCACGATAAAAGAGTTCTATATTCAAATAACATCCTAGCGCGTCTTTTCTTATAACACTGCCATTATTATTTTCCAAATAAATATAATAATATTAACTATTAATTCAAACAATAATCATGCACCCGAGTTACAAAGTTGTAAAATTTCCTTAGCCTTCTTGCTGGTTGTCTGGTAGAAATCGCTCATAAGCGACAAGACCGACATTTTGTATATTTTTCTTGTTAATATATTAATGTATTTTGGTGTTCTCATTTGAGTATGGTGTACAATAAATGGTTATTTTTATTTTTATTATGAGCAATGAGTTTAATTTTTACGTGTACGTAAATACGATACTTCACGTGCTCCTTATTCAAAAGTAAAGTCAATATTTTCGCACATGTTTAAGATTAGAATAACATTGTACTAATACGTAGTATTAATATAACAAATCGTTATTTGATTTTGTGCTGAGATTTGTGTGAGTTGTGTGACACATGCGCAGTGGCATGTTGGTTGTATTGAAATGGCGCGCAGTGTAAAGCTGCGGTACCTGGCATGAGCGAGAGCAGCGCAGCAGGAGACAGCGCCGCCTGCAGCGCCAGCAGCGTGGGCCCGCAGCGCTCGTCCCGGTACCGCTGCAGCGCGCGCTGCACGCCGCGCCACACACCACGGCCCTCACTCTCCGCGGACACTTCCCACGACAACTCCGCACTTGGTAGACAGCTTTCCTCGTTGCCAAGGTTTATTCTGTCATAAGTAGTACCAATTACAGGGACGTTCATGTTGTCACGTATCTGATGCACGGTCTTATACAAACATGTCTTGCAATTGTTACATTAGCCTGCACAATACAAATGTCCTGGTGTATCTATTTATGTATAAATTTTATATATGGTAGTGCTAGGGTTCTAGGGATGTTAGGAACTTAGGATATTAGGACCTTACATTTTATGGGTCTGTAGATTACCAAAACCACTCCTGCAATATTCAAGTGCAGCTAGTTCGCACGAGCTATCAAAGGACAAATCGACAGACTAGACCGTAGCTAGCGGTTGCATAACATGATTAGGAGTTGTATGATTTTTCTTAGTCATTGTTTGGATGAGTTATCCCTTTACAGTACAATTAAATCAGCGATTCTTGTGAGATTCGATTTTTCCCCGTGTTAATCTGGCCCAACTTTGAAGAATAGAACTCGTCCCGTCGGCTTGTTTCTAATGTTATAAAAGACTGTAGTAGTGCAGGGTTTGATGTTGCGTACTAGCAGCTCTATGATTGATGATGATTACAAAAGTATGATGAAAAAACTTTTTTTGTCACTCTTGGTAAATGCACTACTAAATGTCACTAAAAATACAGTTCACTAAAACTATATAAAATGTTACTAAAATTATATAAAAATGTCAGTTAAATACAATGCGATATCGATGTGGAACTTTCTCACGGTAAAACCCGAGGTCCTGCTTTGATCAAACTGCGCGATAGATCAAATTGTTCGTGGGACCAAAAACTTGCTCGTAGGTCCCAAAAATCGCTCGAAGGACCATAAAATTGTAGGGGTTTTCTACAACTTATTAAATGCAAATAATGATTGTAATTTTTATTGTCAGATTATAATGATATTATTAAAAATGCAAATGCCTTAACTTGCCGCGATGCGCGTGAGAACCCATCGCTTGGACAAGTTAAGGTGTTCGGTGTCATATTATAGTATAATATGGCCCGAACACAATATATTTCATATGTTTTTGGTGGGTAGCTACTATTTGAATGCGGGTAGCCCCAATTAAAAATCAGATTTTTTGTAAATAAACATAATAATAGCAACCAAAGTTACGATTCATACTGTTATATACATTTTGTTTCTTACTTTGCAGTTCTTTCAGCTGCGTACAAAGTGTTCATGTTAGGCACTTGATTGTTTTTGACAGTATCCAACACGAATATATAAGCTCTTTTCACAGGTCCAAGTATAAGTGCCCACATACTGCGGCTTGAGTTTTGAGCTGAGTGCTGGTAAAGGAAGATGTGCTTCACAGGTGCTACTCCATCCTAAAAGTGAATATTGAAAATGTTATGAAAACTAGTCGCTTGCAATTTTTTTACTGGAATGTAACGTTGAAATTAAATTGTAAATTCTCTGCATTTTGTTCGACTTAAAAACTCGGTGACAGTAAAATGTTTGTTTAATAGGCCATGAAGCTGTATTATATCTGGAGGCAACACTGCTAATACCTATTCGAAATACAACTTTAAATACTGCTCTCATCTTCTGAGGTCTCACCCTCTCTTTCTAACACAGCTGTATAATAAGAGATGGGGAGACCTCAGAGAGTGAGATATAACGTAGGTAGGTATTTGTTTAACGTAATTAATACGAGTCCTAGCTCCACCTTTACCTAATACTTCATGTAATAGGCTGGCTTCCATAATAACATGACGTTGCAAAAGTTAAAATTTATGATAACTAAAAAACATTCATATATTAAATTAATTAATACCTGTTTTTGTAAATATTGCTGATGCGCTACACTTTTAAATTGCAGCTGGTCTAAACTGAATGACTCTGTATTGTTCGAGCCGAATTGTATCATTCTGAAAATTATTATAGATTTTATGATATAGTAAAGAATATAGAGTTAGTAAGTTTTAACTACAACATTATTAAAATAACTTGACATCTCTGAGGTTAGTACAAATTTTCAGAGCTAAAAAGAATCACCAACGGAGTGGCTATTAGTGGTGGTCTTGTCGTCGTCAACGACTAATTAGTGCGTCACGACGAGCAGCAAGATCAAAAAGTATAAAAATATTTAAAGGATGTCATAAGTCAATGTGGTTAGGGTCAGCTATAGCCATATTTGCCGAGTGGATCGCTGTGGGGCTGCAATACAAAATGTATTGGGTATATTTGTCGACTTTATCGTTACATTAATCTTCACTAGTTAATTATTTTTTTACTAGGTGGTAGAGTTCTGCATTGTCTCGGCGGGGTCCGGTACCACCGTCTTACCTATTCCTACCGCAATAGCGTTAGTGTTGGTCACTGTCGTGCTCCGGTTTGGAGGGTAAGGTAGCCGGTAAACTTATGCATGAGGCCTTCGCCACAAGACAGCAACACACCATTAACATCTTTTGCGTCTGTAGGCGATGGTTGACTCTTTCCATCTAGAGACCCATCTGCTTGTTTGCTATCTTATGATATAAAAAAACTTGTTGTAGAGCTTCTTATTTAAATGTGTTAATGTCTATATTAAAATCTTACCGTCTGGCTTCTTTTGGATCAACGGCGCATATGCAACCCAGTTGCATAAGAACTCTGAACTCTAAGCTCATTTGAGTCTCATAGATGCCTTCTATTTCAGGAGCAGACAGCTCGCTCATTAACTCTCTGCAAAATATAAACTTTATTGCCTAAAATTGTGTGTGTGTGTGTGTGAGTGAGAGAGAGAGTATATGCCGTCGTCAGTTGCTTCGTTTGCGTTAAGCATTTTCCTGTTTCCAGAGTACATAATAAGTTGCTGATTTGCTTATCCAGCGTGTGTTATTCATATTATTAATATTAGTTGAACCCAACCATTAGTTTAAATCAGATATTGAACCAGTTTTATATTTTAGTCTTAGATATCTACATATATAGCATGTAATTAATAATCGTAGCAGTCCTTATCTGAACATAATCCAAGGCACATATGGATATGTCCCCATCAACTTATCGGCTCAATTTTAACACTTCTTCCCAATTTATTCACGATTGTTGAAATGCCAGCATCTGGAATTGCAATATAACCTAGCTGCCGTATTGAAATATATCAACATCACATAATGGCAAGGGTATAATAACAATCTTCAGAAATCAGAAATCAGAAGTACTTTATTCAATAAAACTTTTTACAAGTTATTTTGACGCGTCAACATTTTTTTTAAACTACTACTGGATCGGAAACGCGGCCACACACTGAGAAGATCCGGCGGAAGAAGATCAGCGGGCTTGTCTTTTTTTATAACATTTTTAAATAAAATATTGCATAATATTTAATTAGTATCTAATTGTTACATTAATAATAAGGATTGCCGATATGAGGAGCAGTTAATCCCATGCTTTCCTGTCATCAAGGTATTTAGATATTTTATAGTAACCTTTTTTTTAACACAGTTTTGTTTTAACACATTTTTTAAATATGTTAACTGGTAAATCTCTAATGGCATCAGGCAGCTTATTGTAGAAGCGTATATTTTGCCCCATAAAAGAGTTGCTTATTCTGTGGAGACGAGACACATGCACAGCAACATTGTTTTTGTTCCTTGTATTTAGGGATTGAATATCACTATTCTTTTTAAATGAGCAAATATTTTTACGAACGTACATCAAGATTTCGAATATATACTGAGAAATTACATTAAAGATATTGATTTCTTTGAATTTTTCTCTCAGGAAGGTCCTTGGACTAAGATTGTAAATTGCCCTTATAGCCCTTTTTTGTAATACAAATATAGTATTTATTTCAGCGGAATTCCCCCAGAGAAGAATTCTATATGACATAACACTATGAAAGTAACTAAAGTAAACAAGGCGTGCAGTATCAACATCAGTAAGCTGTCTCATTTCTTTACTGCGAATGCTGCTGAACTTAATCTACTGGCCAATTTCTTGATATGTGGTCCCCAATGCAATTTTTTATCTACAGTAACCCCTAAAAATGTAGTAGAGTCCACAAGGTCCATTATTTTACCATTAAGTTGTACATTGGTATCTACATGCCTTACATTAGGCGTTGAAAATTTAATACACTTAGTTTTGTTGCCATTTAGAAGCAAATTATTAACACTGAACCAGTGTACAACTTTAGAAATCATATTGTTTATTTCGTCCTACTTACCAATTTGTCTTTTCACTTTAAATAAAAGTGAAGTGTCATCCGCAAACAATACAATTCCATGTTTATCACCCACATAGAAAGGTAAGTCATTTATATATATAAGAAACAGAAATTGACCAAGTATGGACCCTTGTGGGACACCCATTGTGACAGCAGCGCCAGAGGATCTTATTCCGTTAACTTCAACCTTCTGAATTCTTCTATTTAAATAAGAAATCAAAAGGTCGAGAGCCTTATTTCTAATTCCATAATGGTGTAATTTCCTGATTAATATGCTATGATGAACACAGTCAAAAGCCTTAGATAAATCACAGAACATCCCAATCGCATCCCGTGACTCTTCCCAGGCTTCATAAATGTTCTTTAATAATTATACACCAGCATCTGTACTTCAGATAAACTACCTTCAATTTGTTATGTGTAAAGTATGATGACTCTGTGCGAAGATGAAAAAGGGAAACAACCCCCAGACAGGCGAGGTTTACTGGAGTAAAATCGATACACAACGTTCACTACACGCTTGTCAATAGCAAATAGCACATGGAATAATTTTTGAATAGACTGTTTACTCTTTTGTTCTGGTCTGTTCCTTAAAATGATGAATACTTATGTGAAAAATTCAATTACGATTGAGGGTTATTTAGTATTTAAAAAAAATAGTAATTTGGGAATAGTCTGGAAACGGTGCTTCTACGTATGTATGAATATTTATTTGACGATATCTCGAGTATCGTTAAAGTAAATCAGTCAAAAGGCCGAGATCGGAGTATCGGGGTTGTAAGAGGGTGTGCTTAAACCTTAGGTGAAAACATGCCATCACTAGTTCACAGTTCGAGGTGGATCGGTATAAACTAGAAATGCCACGACGAATAGTGACTTTGCCGAATACCGAATAGCCGGTTACAGCTTTAGTCGAAGCGATGAATATTCGGATAAATTTGAAGGTTGATGCTAGTAACCTCGTAGTTACATAATTTCGTAGCTGACAGATTACGATCTGTCTCATTGTAGCGCTATGTGCAGAAGTGTATGTATGGTTTTGTATTTGTGATTTTTTTTTATCATTCCTCTGATAAACTTTAAGTATTAATTGTAATATTTGCTGGTAAAACATAATATTTTTTGAGTAATTTCTGCAATATTTTTTAATAATTAGGTATTCGGTATTCGATTGAACAGTTTGCAATATTTGGTTGACTACTGAATACCAGAAAGTGGCCGAAATCCGAATAGTAACAGAAACTTCATGGCATCTCTAGTGTGAACCGTCAGGGGTTATGAAGTAGTTGGTTGGTAGTGCGCAGTACTGACTGCCTCCTCTCCCTGAAGAGCGGCTCGGGCACGCAGTACTGGTAGAGGTGCAGCGCGGGGCGCGCGCGCGGCAGCACGCGGGAGCAGCGCCGCCAGTACTGGCCGCGCTCCGCCGCGCGCGCCACGCGCCGGTTCACATAGAACACGCGCGGCACCGACAGCTTGATCTGGTGCAGCTCGCTGCCCACCAGCGCCCACAGCTTGAACAGCCCGGGCTCACCAGTCTCTGCCACCTGACACCGACACACGACTGTATGGCCCAGTGTACTGATTCTCACAGTAGTAGGTGGACCCTCAGGGGTCCATAGGAAACACGACGGAGGTCTACGTTGGCGTTACCAAAATAGGGATTACAATTCATAAGCGAAGTAAAAATATTAATTTATTACCCATACAATTCTCACTTTTTTCGAAAAGCGTTAATTCACAGTTGGAACTTAGCTGCAACGCAAATTTCCATGTTTAGATCTAATCTTCATATTTTTTTTAAGTTTTAGGAGTATGGTAGAAATTTAGATTCAGGGGGTCCAACAGAACTAGCAAAATTTTGAAAATGGTCTATGAGAAAAAGAAGTTTGGGAACTTTGGCCTATGGATAATTAACCTTCGCAAAATGTATGACCGCGTTTATGTATCATAAGACAGCAAACAAGCAGATGGCTCTCCTGATGAAAAGACACAACCTTCGTCCATAGACACCAAAGATGTCAATAGTGCATCGCTATCCGTGTTGATGAGATGGTGTTGCAACAAACATGAGTTTAATGGCTACCTTACCCTTCAAAAACACTTTTTTATATCATAAAATAGCAAACAAGCAGACGGATCTCCTGATGGAAAGAGTCAACCATCGCCTATAGACACCAAAGATGTTAATGGTGAGTTGCTATCTTGTGGCGATGTCTAATGCCACATGAATAAATTTACCGGCTACCTTAACACTCGGAACCGGAACACGACAGTGACAAGCACTAACGCTATTACGGCAGGAAAAGTTAAGGCGGTGGTACCTGACCCGGGCAAGACAATGCAGAACTCTACGACCGAGTAGCTACAATGGTAGTGACATAGCCAATCGATCGCCTTTTACGACCCACCTGACAGAACGACAATTGGTCTATTCTTCAAAGGAGCTCAGAGCCAACACGGGGAAGCACTACAATGACAAGCGTTAAAGCTCTTACGGAATAAACAAGACATAATGAAAAATAATAAAATCTGAATAAAATAAACAATAGGCTTGTGTCTAATAAGTATGAGTCGAATATTTTGTGGTTTTTATTAATTATGTTATGTAGGTATGTATGTATGTATGACAACAAAAAACTAAAATGTTTGTTATAAAAGATAAAGATTAATAATATTTTAAGATATCAATTATTATTATTTTAAGATATAAAGATAAAACATTAAATCAAGTGACAGTAAATGCTAATTTGGAAGAATTACGTCATACTGTGGTAAAACGTAATCTTGATGTTATTTTCATAGAAACCACGGGGTTTGTTAATACACGGCATGATGTCATTAGGGCGCCATAGGTACAAGCATTGCACTCACGATTAGCCGAAAATACTTAGTTCCATAATGAGAGGTGGCAAGCCTATATCGTCATTAGATGTGGTAAAAGTGTATCTCAAATAGGATTAGAACATTAGTATCTGGATCTGTTGTGAGAAATGTCTGATACATTTCTCACAACAGATCGTAAATTTGGATAAGACGTATATTTGGAATATCAAATCTCTAATTCTGAAGGCTTATCTTTGACATTTAATTACGCATTATATTTAAAAATGATCGAATTTTTTTATTAAGAAGAAACATCGAGGTGTTATTATCATATTATTTAACAATTACAATAATTTAAATGTTAGGCTATGTGAAATATGTTCGTCAATTTCAAAATAGGTTATCAAATTTATCAATTTCATACTTTTTAGGCTTAGTACTGACTCGTTCAGTGATGTAAAAAGTATATATACACATCTGATGTTGAAATGTTTACCAAATAAGTAAATAACAATTGCGAAGACATGCGACATAAATGAAATCGTAAACTTGAAAAATTAATCATCTCACTTTGTCTTTACCGCCTGCCGCGTTTAAAGATCGAATGCTCCAGATAAGGATGTTCTTAATATACCTGATTCGAATCACTGTATCACTTTAAAGAAACAACTGAGACTCGCTTCTGCAAAGAGCTACACGCGACTAATCGCCAAACGGGTACTTATCCAATCCCGGGCAACATTGTTTTTATCAAAAAAACTGAAAAACACATTTTTTAATTGCCCGGCCCGGGAATCGAACGCGGAACCTAATGTGGTCAACACCGACTCCAGACCACTAAATCACAAAGTTTAAAAAGTACGGGAGTCGTTGCACCTAATCATTTGGTATTTTAAACCTCCAAAAGAATGGCAACTCAAAATAACATCTTTATTCGCTGGTGGTATGCAAATAGTAAAAAGAAATAAACAGACATATAGAAAGTCTCTAGCTCGTAAACGATATATATCGTGATACATAATTTAGCTCTAGTGAAAAATAAACTTAAACCTATGAACTTAATAATACACCATTGTCTAATTCATTATTGTAACAAAGTTTCTATTGTTCTTACCTGTATTATTTGCCATGGAGTGTTGAGTAATGTGCGCTGTGCCCGCTTGATGAAACCACCAAGAGTATTAGTTGGACCCACATTTGTTGGTAACATTGGAATGTCATTATCGGTTTTACCTGAAAACAATTTAGAGTTTTGTCTCAAAGGTTGTTAGAACAAAACATACTGAAAACAATCGTATCTGTTTGGCCTACTAGTAATAGCACAGATTATATAATACTTATTTTTTTATCAGATACATTACTCCATAGAAAAATGCCATACCTACTGTTATAATTACCTACTTTTTTAAGTCATCGACCACTGCAAGCGAAAATGTTCCTAAATATAAACACGCAATGTTAATATAATATTTTCATGTTGTTAAAAACGAAATAGCGTTAGTGCTTGTCACTGTCGTGTTTCGGTTGGAGGGTAAAGAAGCCGGTAAACTTTGTATGTGGCATTAGACTTTGCCACTAGATATGAGTAGTAACGCACCATTAATATCGTTGGTGTCTATAAGCGTTGGTTGACTCTTCCCATTAGGAGACCCATCTTATGATATAAAATAAAAAAAATCAATTTATTATTGCTTCGTAGCTGTGTGCGGTTGCAAAGTCGCGCCGGAAGCTAGGACTGTTTCGTTTGCCACTTTATTTGTGCAATCACATGTTTTGTATGTGCGAGCCGTTTTTGAATAATATCAAGACATACGGATAAAATATTGTACATTTTGAACAACACGATAGTTAATGGTCATAAGGAAACAATAAAAATATAGTAAAAAGAAAATATTCTTTACCGTCATAGTAAACCTCAAAGAAATCAGTGTAGTAATATTTCAAAAGTATGGTTATCGCACGTATACTAACGAGTCTAGTTGTGAGTTCAATAAATCCCTGTTTGTAAGCAGTGAAATGCTATGCGCGGCGCGCGGATGTCCGTACTAAACATTTTTGCTATATAATTACGTCAAAATTTAAATGCCTATGCGTACCAATATTATAAATGCGAAAGTAACTCTGTCTGTCTGTCTGTATCTTCTTCACGCCTAAACCACTGAACCGATTTGAATAAAATTTGGTACAAAGGTAGTTTGAGACTCGATAAAGGCCATAGGATAAAGACATAGGAAGTTTTTATCCTGGAAATCCCACGGGGACGGGAACTTTGCGGATTAAGCCCCGGGACTATCTATGTTTTATAAACCACGGTAATAAGGAGTAACTTAGACTCCTTTTATTTCACATTTTTTTCCACGCGGACGAAGTCGCGGGTACAGCTAGTTTTTTTATATATTCGGTACCAGAATCGAATACTGAACACACTCCTTCAGTATGCACAGCCTTTTAACAGTCACCCCATATAGACATACAGTCAAATATTATATAGTTTATCATTTGCACAATCAGGTGTTCTATGTGTAAACCCGTTGTGATCATTATCGATTTCATTTAGTTCTAATGGTATATACAGACAAACGTACAGATAAAAATAATATGGCCTATTCGGGCAGAGCTGTTCTCGTTGAGACTTTCTTGAGTTACAGCAGGACATACAGACAGGCATAAACTATATAACCAATCATTTGCATAATCAATAGCTGTCAATATATTACACTAATATAATAACCTAATGTATACCTATTATGATTATTATTAATCAAGGCTTCCTTTAGTTCTAGTGGGAAATACCAATTATCTATATATTATCTATACAAATCATCTATATAAAAATACTGGCAACTACAATACTATTTATGCAAAAAGCTGTTCTCATTGAACATCAACTTTCATCAAAACCGCTCGAGACTTTCTTGAGTTATAGAGGACATACATA
The DNA here is from genome assembly GCA_036924255.1 of Apodemia mormo. NCBI lineage: Eukaryota > Metazoa > Arthropoda > Insecta > Lepidoptera > Riodinidae > Apodemia > Apodemia mormo. The sequence continues at coordinate 9,248,851 of JAUPFN010000018.1, read as the reverse complement.
CAGACAGCTGATAATTATTTGGCCTATCATTTGCACGATTATGTGTTTTCACGGCATACCAATTTTCATCCACATGGGTTTAGCCGTTTTCAAATTATAACGTGACGTACAGACATACATAAAAAATATGAAGCATTGTTTGTGCAATCACGTGCTCTTACAATTTACACAGACATACAGACAGACAAAAGTAATATGGTCTATCATTTCATTATAATAATATCATTTCATTATAATAATAATATCACTGAACAAATTACACAAATTTACCTAACCCCAAAGTAAGCAATCACATAATTTTTACAAGTTTCTCTTGAAAATCCTACATCAGAGATCATTTACAATATTATGTGTGGATAGAATACCTCGTTTGTTGCGATTTCGTAATCCTCGGCGTTCCATTTGCCACATCCATTTCTTTTTTTGGAAAACTACCCAAGCTCTTCTCTCCTCCTAAATAAAAAGATCAAAATAATAAAGTGAAATAACGGCACACATGCGACACGACATGTTAATCGTGTCGCATGTGTTTATATTGTTACGAATAATCTAGAAACGTGTAGAGTTGGAACGCTGAAGAGATCTAGAAATAAAAGAAAGAGATAGCTACTCCTATTGACAAACAAATAGTTGACCTAAGCTATACCATAATGGACTTTGTGGTATAGGGCATAAGAAAATAACTAGTACTAAGGCTTATGAATCATAACTTATTATAAGTTGTTTACAATAATTGTTATTGTGTACGAGATGATTGACGAACATTCGCGATTGTTGTCGAACTTTACCTCGGGTATAAATAGAGATGTGTTTACAAATACAAGGCAGTTTTTACAAAGCGATCGAGAGAGATACTTGAAGCGACCCGTGCTAAGCGAGAAGTGTTTTATTGTGTAGTGTTCTAAGTTTAGTGTTGGTACAGTGAGTGACTAGTGTTAGAGTATTTAGTATTACATTGTGTTGTGTTGTGTTTATTTGTGTTGTAAATACACGGTTTAATATAAGTGGCGTTTTCTTACAATTACGAACCCGAAGTACCTAACAATATTATAAATGCGAAAGTTTGGACGTTTGGATAGATGGATGTTTGTTACTCAATCACACAAAAACCACTGAACGGATTTTAATGAAATTGGTACACAAGTAGATGATGACCTGGAATAGCATATACGCTACATTTTATCCCGGAAAATTAGGTGATCCCGCGGGATTAGCCAAAAACTTTTGCAATGCAGCGGGCTGCACGCTGCAGTTAGTCTAATATAAATATAGTACTTACCTATGATTAAGCTCCAGTTTTCTACATTTATTAGGAAGACACATAACATGTAAACTCTGATTTTATGATTTATATAATTCAATAAGATTTATATATTTAAAAGTCGTCGTTTTTAACGTGTGATACGATTTTTAAATGTTGTTATTGGCTTAAGGTTATAGAATGTTGTATTTGTTTTAAAAATAATATATTTTGAAATCATAAGAACAAACAAGTTTGAGCATTGACATACTTATTATTACTATGGACATCGGGTTCTTAAAAAAAGTCTATGCTTTTCTTATTACTTTAACAAAACAAGATAAAAACTACCCTATATGTTGCTCCAGGATTTCAGCTATCACCATGCCAAATTTCATTATTTTCTGTCCAGTAGTTTTTGCGTGATTGATGCACAAATTATCAGACAGACAGATAGACAGACAGACAGACAGACAAAAATTATAATTAGTCTCATACTAAACATGCGAAAAAATGTTCCAGTTACACATCACTAGAATAGATATGTCAACAAGGTAATTTAAACTCTAAATCATTATATCAAGGTTTAATTTCGACTAACGCGGAATTGTAGGTCTTTTGCGTTTTATAGCTTATTTGCCTCGGACATTTTTTAGCGCGACGTCCATAGTAATAATACCTAAATGAGTTTGTGGTTCTACCTATGGAAAGATATAACCATGTCGAATAGACACCGGGCTGTGGCGCGCTATCCACGAGGCGAGGATTTTATGCCACATGCAAGGTAAGGCTACCTTCACCTCTAAACTGGGAGACGACAATGTCTTTACTCTAATTACAATAGTATTAAAGAGTGGTAGTTCTTATGTAATGATTGACAAGATAATGCAATGTGTGCATTATCTTGTCCTCGATAGATTAGGCTCATAGTTTACGACAATTTTACGACTGACAGAATTATAATGGCCACTAAGTCTGAAAGCTTTTATTGATTTGTATTTTAATACTTCTAGAGACAAGCTCTGAGCGAAAAGTTTATACGAATTGTAGTACATCTAAAATACCTTTGTATTTCCAAATGGTGGTGGTGGGCCTAGCGCCTCTCTCCACGTAGCAGCTTCTTTGGTGGGAGACTCCTCTCTCATGCGTTTGACGGTGTGAACGATAGGACGTATTTCAGTAATTCCTTTATTTTCCTTGCCAATATCTTCTATATCGCCTTCCGTGTCCTAAAAAGTGAGTATACGAAATTATAAAATATACAAACTTAAGAATAATGAACAATGCAAATGAAGTTTTTGGAATTTACTGGAACAATCCATCCTATGTATGTATAAAAGTTTGTTCAACGATAACTCTAATGTAATTGATCATAACGTGGTACAATTTAGTAGATGAATTAATGGGACAAAAACTTTTTTTAAGTTCGAAAATGAGCCAATTTTGTTAAAGGGTTGCCGAGCTACAGGCGATGTAAGAGGAGATCTTAAAAACTCAAGTTAAAACTATGTCATCGCGAATCTACAGTTCTGGGCTAAACACTAGTTTATATAAAATAGAAAAGTAGCGGCAATACACTATATTATTTGCAGCTTCTTAGCCCAGCAAGTAAAATTTGATTATATTTGTAGAAAAACTAAAAAAATACCACATCAGCTATCATTCAAGTAGTAGGTTGTAAGGGTGTGACGAATAAACCCACATAAGCTTAAATTAACATCTCAAGACTTTCAACCAGATAGAAATAGAGAGAGAGGGAGGGAAAAGAGGGAGTAAAATATATATTACTTCTTATAATAAATATGAGCAGCTTATCAGTAAAAATAGTAATGTAACTTTTCTTTTTTATGCTCGGTGTCAATAACATTATAGGATAACATGATATAAAAAAATGTAATATTTATTAAGAGAAGATCAAAAAGGTAAAATTTTACTTTATAGTTAAATTTTGATCACTGGGTGATCACTAGCAATAAATACAAATACATTACCATGGCAACATTTTCATCTATGTTTTGGTCCTCAGTTCCATTTGCTAGTTCTTTCGGTTTCGCCGTAAACATATCAGTGATCTTCCTAGTCTTGTACTTGTCTGTTTTAGCCAACATCTTCTTATGCAACCAATCCGGGTACTGGACTCGTGGTACTGGGTTATCTAGCTGATAGAAAAATACATCTGTACAGTACGGTATTTTTTATGTTGTAAAGTAGATAAACTCGTAAAAAGCACTGAAGAAAAATTGTTTTCACTATTATCGACAACTCTTGGTAAAATTTCAGCTTAATATACATAATTTAACAGATATACAATGCGAATGTTGAAGGATGTAGGTACCGGGGAAGACCAAGACTGACATACCATGATCAGATTAATCGACTACTGTCCGAAGCCCAAAGGTGGTGCCAAGAGTCTTCGCAACCAGCGTGTGTGAATGAAAAGAGTGATGAATGTGGAGGAAGCGAGACAAGCCTGCCAGGATCGTAATGTATGGCACTCGGTTCTCTCTGCCTACCCAGTAAGGGATTTGGCGTGAATATATGTGTGTATATTTTAAGGAAGAACACTGAAACTGATTTACACTAATGATTTTATTATAATATATAGTTAACTGTTTCGTCTGTATATCCATAGCTTTAAACATGTTGTAAAAAAGAAACCGGTTAGCTAAATATTTAAAAATATCGATTAAAAATATTATTCCAATAGTGAATCTAATCCTTCCAGGGACCTATGAAAGCACAAAAATAAGTGTTGTTACCCCTTGCATAGCTGCTGGTATAGTAATAATCTTCTGTATAGCTCCACTGAGCCTCTCAATATAATAGGCCCAGTCCAGAACATCGCGGATGTCGATGTCCTCAGTGATGCTACTGTCTTTGAGCCAGCGTCTCAGATGGTGCCTCTTCACTGCGGCCGGCGACTGGAAGATGGCCAGGGGAATGGCGCGCTCCGTCACTGGCGCACCATCGGGCTTCCGCGATATGATAAACCTAATATCAACGATTTCACTTGTCAGTATTTTCAACTGTCTTTGAAATAAAAGGTGATTTGTAAATCGGTTGTATTTTTTAAGATTTGGTACCTTAGAACTCAGTCATTTTTTAACTGATTTGAATCTGTTTGGGAGGGTCCTAATAAATTTGGTGAAGATCTAATTTAGGGTTCAAGCGATATAGGAAGTTGTTGATTGTTGCAGTTTTGCTGCGTTTAAATTATTAACGATATTATATTAGAAATAAATATATAGCGTTTTTAAAATCGTATAAATACACCCTAGGACCTATTTAGAAGAACGCAAAATACGATATTTTTTCTGTTCTATGTATTGTGCGTACTGGCCACAAACGTTAGTAAATTCTGTTAAAAAAGAAAAATTGGGAATGTTACATTTTCGAATTTCATTTGTTTTAATATGATTATTGGGTAGAGTAGCCTTCTTTCGTTCTACGAAGGATTTATTGATAATGCGAACTCCTACGTTGCAAGGTTCAAAATTGGAGTCAACGATTTAATTATATTTTTCGTAGAAAAATAAACAAAAACCTAGTTAAAATTTAGAAGAAGCTAGCGGAATCTACTACAATGGCACCTTTCTCAACTAAAAACTATTTAATAGCGTGTCGTATTGTATTATAAATTTACGATTATCACTTATTTTCTTTTATTAATTTTCCTATTAACATTATATACTTATAGCATGGCAGCATGCTTGCATGCATTGCATGCATAGATGGATTGCCAAACTATATTTTGTCCACAACTGACTTGAGATTTATCACGCATTTGTGTACATTAAATCAAATTTAAAAATTGATCTAGCTTACCTGCAAGCTAGTCCCGCGTCTTTAACCATTTGATCACCAAGAAACTCCGCCAATCTTTTAGCAGTTGAAATAGAAGTAGACTTCTGACCACCGTAATCTTCCAACTTCTTAGACATAGAGCGATTCTCGGATATCAATTCAAACAGCTCCGAGTCTGGCATATTGGAACCTTTGCTGTACAACACATCCAGCCAGTAATCCGCGACCTTTGCTACTGCGCTATAGCACGATTTCAGATCGTTTCCTTTGAGAAACGCCTCGAATACTGATGACTGGAATATTTTAATCAGCTGAAGTTCACCGCGTCGTTTCACTTCAAAACCTGATTTAAATAAAAAAATAAAATTTCTGATCAAAAGTTACGTAGGTAGTTTAGTTAGTTATGGATACCAAAATCACCTTGCACTAAAATATATAAAACCGGACCTAAATCTAATATTGGGATACTTTAATAAATACAACCGGGATACTAAATAGCTGTTAGTGTATTGATCATCTTTTAAAATGAAAAAATATTACCATGCCGATTTCCTTAGGGTATAAGGCACTAGGCAGAGTGAACCAATCAGCAATAGACGTTCTGATTTACCATGATTTACCAGTTTGCCGGTTTCCGAGTCACTTAGTGGTCCCCATCAACAAAAAACCGGCCTAATATTGACGTCTAGGTCTGGCTAACTGAAAATACTAATATCGACGTCTAGGTCACTGCCTACCCCACAATGAAAAACTGATATAATGATTGATTGTATTTTTAGGACAATAATGCAAACCTTTTAATTCCGCTAAAGACCCATCGAAATTGAATACAGCATAGCGTTTCTTTAGCCTTTTCCCTTCTTCTTTGGAGGCGGGTAGCACCATGGCCAGATATGGTCCGTCTACCTCGAAGAAAATAGAGTTTTCTGATCTTTGTTCATACTTTTTTTCCTCCGCGTTGACTAACTCAAAATATTGATCATTGGTAAAATAATCCTGTAAATATTAACGCATTGTTAGCAACCCTGACTACGCAATCGTCAGGGATCTCACACTCTATGCTCATCACACAAATTTATGCTACGCAAGTATTTGTATGATGAGCATAAACATTTGTATTTCTGGGCTTGGGTGTTTATTAAATACTAGCTGCAGCGGCAGCCCACTGCATTATAATAGTTTTTGAAGAACCCCGCGCTATCACCTATTTTTTCCGGGATGAAAAGTAGCAAATGTGCTATTCCAGGTCATCATCTACATTCAAATCCATTCAGTAGTTTTTGCATGATTGAATTACTAACATCCATCCAAACATCCAAACTTTCGCATTTGTTATATTATTATAGATGTTCCAATATTTCCGTGTATTAGTATCGTTGACTGACACCCATATCACACCTAAATAATTTGCTTATTTTGCATACCAATTAGTGTAATTTGTGCAATAAATATTTAGTTATTTCAAATTATCATTGCATAACGCTAGTGACGATGAAAATAGAAGAAAAATAATCAAGAAAAAAACTCATGTTTGAGATTTCTACCCACCACATGGATAGTAATGCAACATTATCTCTTTGGGGTCTATAGACGAAGATTAACTCTTTCCCGGGATTGGAAAGTGTCCGTTTTACGATAAGCTTGCCACCTATCACATTTGTGGGACCAAGTATCTTCGGCTAATTATGGGTTGCTTACCCTTTCGGCTTGTTGTACCTCTGCCTACCCCTTCGGGGATATGGGCGTGCAGATACTTTTAAACACTTGCCCAACCTGGAGATCGAACCCGGGACCTCATGATCTGCGCCGAATAGGCAAAACCCTAGATCACGAGATCATCTCAATAGACTGGGTCAAAATGTCTCGTGATCATAAACATTATTACCCAGTGGTAGCTTATTACGATGAAGTTCTGAAATGTAGGTATGTTCTAAAGAATAATTAGCCCAAGACACGTCAGTATGTCTGGGAATTCTAACGATATGCTGCTACTATAATGATATAAAAATAAATTACCAGACTCCTAGCTACTTTTATCTAGAATAAATAATTACCCACTCGGCTAACCCAATTTCGGAAGACCTCATACCTCATGATCTGAGTTGGTCGTTGAAAACATTGATCATGGGACCTCAAATTCTGTAACCAACTTGCAGTCCGCATAGATTTGGTTTTTGATAAATCATCAAAAACGTCTCAAATAGATATGAAATTACGTTCTAAATAATCTATAAAATATCATTCTGAAAAAATATTTACAATAAACGCAGCCAATAACTTACTTTAACCATGGCGTTAAGAACTGCATTCGGAAAAGACACGTTAATTTTTTTCTTTTTATGGTGTGTTGTATGCACTGTCACGTTTTCTGGGAAAGATGAGGGCAGAATACACCAAATACCTAAAATGAAATTTACACTTTATTTTTATATAAAATTTTGTAAATATAATAAAAGTCTATAAGCTGTTAATTTTTAATACTCTTGATATTAATTTCTTTTGAGCATATAATTAATGCTTATAGCTTGTAATAAATGTAAAACTACAAATGCATGCGTAAAATGGTATATTTTTAAAATATTGTTACGAATAATCTAGAAACGTGTAGAGTTGGAACGCTGGAGAGATCTAGAAATAAAAGAAAGAGATAGCTACTCCTATTGACAAACAAATAGTTGACCTAAGCTATGCCATAAAGGACTTTGTGGTATAAGGCATAAGGTTGAAAGTAGCGTGTACTAGTATTTATGAGTCATAACTTGTAAGTTGTTTACAATAATAACAAGTGATTCATTATTTCCCGATATATTTAGATTTTTCTGGATCCAGGTAGAACTTTACCCTGGGTATAAATAGAGATGTGTTGACGAATACATGGCAGTTTTTTTTATCAAGCGATGGAGAGCGATACTTGAAGCGACCCGTGCGAAACGAAGTGTTTTATTGTGTAGTCGGTGTTAGTACAGTGAGTGACTAGTGTTATTCAGAGCATTTAAGTATTACATTGTGTTGGGTGTATTGGTATTGTAAATACACGGATTTAATATAAGTGGTGTTTTCTTACAATTACGAATCCGAAGTACGTAAACATATTTTAAACAGATAGCAACACATCATTACCATCTTCGGTGTCTTTATGCGGTGGTTGTCTCTGTCCATCAGAGGAGCTATCTTCTTGTTCGCAATCATATGATATATAAAAAAGATTGTAATAGGAGATACCGCACATCGCCACCATTTGCTTCTTCATTATCATATGATTTAAAAAATATAGTTATAATAGTTTTACCCATTCCTCTTATGTCATTAGGTTAAAATTACATTGTGACTAAATTCCATGTACGTTACATAATATATGATATTCTAGTAAACAAACCGTCAGTATCGAGTTCCAATGGACGACCAACTTGCTCAATGATTTCCCGCGCTCGCATAATAATATTAGCGCCCGTGTAACATACGATTCCCGCCATTTCCATACTGTGCCACCGCGCCCTGGAATATATTTGGTCTCATTTCATATATCTATCAAAATAAATACAGATACGCTCATGTGAAGTGAAATGAAATCAAATAAAAATGTAAAATATATTTTATACGAAAATCTTATTCAAAATATTATTTTAAACATCCTGTTTAAAAAAATATCCCCCGTTTTTGTCCAGGCACCATTTGAAGAATAGACCGTTTGTAAAAGGCGAAAGATTACGCCAATATGGACATCGAACCATTACACGATGTTGCCGTTTACGTTTCTGATTTTTTTTAGTAAATTTGGATTTTATTGAGATGAGTGCAGGCAAAAAATGACGAATACTTGACGGGAATGTAAAAATAATAAAGGTCTATTATTATTTTTACGTTCTCGTCAAGTATTATATATTATATATTAAAGGTCTATTATTTATTTTTAGTTACCGCCCTCACGGCCTTAAAAGAGTGTTTTACCTGATGATAATGTGCCAGTATAATTGATGTTTTCATTTATTTTAATTTAGACTAGCTGACCCGGCAAACGTTGTTTTGCCATAAAATGTTTGTATACATAAAAACCTTCCTCTTGAATCACTGTATCTATAAAAAAAAACGCATCAAAATCCGTTGCGTAGTTTTAAAGATTAGTAGTTTTATAGACAGACAGCGGAAAGCGACTTTGTTTTATACTATGTAGTGATTGTGAATTGCCCCAAGAAAAATTTAAAAATTATAGAATTAGGTTGATTCATTCGAAAAGCTCCAAAAGGTCGTTGATAAGACTCTCAAAAATAATTTACTTTTTTAATCCTTAAAAAAACCTTCAATATACACAAAAGGTTGCCAATTCTGACAGAACTCACCCACGCCTCATAACATATCCGTAGAAAGAGTTGAGAATGCACTTATGCGCTAGTTGTAGTGAGTCGTACAATACTTCGCGACTACGGGCCGCTTTTACATCAGCCGCGTCGCCGCTGGCCACAGCCGCTGCTACTAGAGCTTTCGCTTGTTTGTTTAAAGCCTTATATTCGTATCGACGATCTCTGAAATAGACAATAACGCCGCATAAATTACACGGATTGATCTAACCCCAAAGTATGGTACATCATTTGCTTGTGATATGGGTAGTAGGTAGGTCTGCAAGACCTCTGGTATTGCAGATGTCCATGGGCGGCGGTGATCACTTACCATCAGGTGCACCTCTTGCTCGTTTGCCCCCTCTTCTATAAAAAAAAAATGGTTGCACGAATACATAGATACTGAAACATATATTTATATAAGTATTTAATATAAACAACTACACACATAACACAAACGTTTATGTAATGATCATGGATGTTTTTATACAACCTGAGCCTCGTCGATTGAGCGGTCGCTAAATTTTTGATCAACGGAGCGATCGTGGCTATGAAATAAGTAACCAGAACATTTTTCTTATGCTTCTCTGTATGCTATTGAGGTTGACTGACAGAGATTGGTCTTGGGCGTTAAGTCTACCTGTGCAAATGTATGTGTACAAAATTTAAATAAATAAACAAACATTTTATCGAAATAAATATATCGATCTATTTATATGTTTAAAGGTTTTATTGTATAAATTTGAAGAATGACAAGTTGCTGGATCAAATGAATTCCCATGACACATAATTTTACATATTATTATTGCAAACATAGAATGACAAATATTAAATGCTAGCTGTTGCCCACGACTTCGTCCGCGCGGACTTCGTTTACTCCGTGCACTTCGTGACAGCGTGATAATATGTAGCCTATATGTTGACCCGACCTATTAGTAATATTCATGCAAAATTTGAAGTAAATCCATGCAGTACATTTTGAGTTTACCGAGGACATACATACAGACAAACAGACAAAAATTCTAAAAACTATATTTTTGGCTTCGATATCGATCGTAGATCACGCCCCAAGTATTCTTTTAAAAAAATATTCAATGTACAGTTTTGACTTTCCTACGATTTTATTATATGTATAGATACAAATTTAGAAAACATCACCCTTACATACTAATATTTAGGTTTAAATTTGTTTAAGATAATATTAATGTAATTATTAATTACTATAATTTGAATTATGAATTTCCGCAACATAACGCCAGTGAAATATCTAAAAATAAATATATTTACCTAAATCTACATAAAACGAATTTTCCTTTTGACATATTGTCGTCTGCCTTACTTCAGTCCTGGTTACTTTGGTCTTTTTGTAAGCTACTTTACAGTAGTCGGCCAACCGTTTCTTCTCAAATGCCGCCTAAAATATAACTTATTATTATTACAGAAATTTAGAATGTGTAAAAAGTAAACATTTGTTTTTTCTACCCTTAAGTCTATCATATTTACTCAACGCACTTCGAAACCGAAGCACCTTTAGGAGAGTCGAATTGCAGTTCAGTCAACAAGAGTTAAAATATTTTAATAATCTGTGGTCATTCTGTGGTAGATCATTTTTTTTTTATTAATAACAAGCTGAAATTTGTAAACAGCTTTGTTGTTTGCCGGCTACCTTTCCCTCCAAACTGGAACACGACAGTGACAAGCACTGACGTTATTGCGGGAGGAATAGGTAAGGCGGTGGTATCAGACCCGGGCAAGACAATGCAGAACCACCACCTAGTAGCCACGAAGGTAGTGACTCGAATAGATAATCGGTCGCCTTTTACGACCTGCCTGATAGAACGACAGTTGGTCTATTTTTCAAAGGAGCCCGGGGCCAACACGGGGTAAAGGGTAAGGGTAACTTAAGGTAAGGTTACCCTTAAGTGCTACTGATTTTTTGGAAAGTGCTGTGGACGTGAAAGGACTATAGTGCCAGTGGGATCAACTTAACTTTGCAGACCTTCGTGAACTTTGTTCCACTCTCTACATTATTTTCTTGTTTCGTTAGTATTGTAGAAGTACTAAATAATATTTGGCGAGAGGTTTCAAATTAAATTATTTTTCCACATGAATCTATAAAAAATCTTATCATGACATTAATTTTTCTCTGGTTTAAGAACTTATTATCACTCCAAAAGAATTTACATAAATTCACTTACTGAGAAAATCTAGGTAAAAACTCACAGATAGGTACAGGGTAGGTGGGTATATCGGATTAACGTAAGTATGTAGAAACGAGATGGATAAAATTTATACAATTATTATTTTAAATATTATGAGATGTAGAGTATTAAAAAAAAATTGATTGTTTCAAATGAACTGCGCGCGGTTACACGGAGCTATGAAAGCGAAAGCTGGATATGGCATCGATGGCAGTAGTTCTGTAAGGAGATTAAATTAGTCAATGTAAAAAATTCAGTGACGTATTTTTTTTAAATTTTTGTTATTTATATTTTTTATATTATTTTTTATTATTTTGTTTAAAGTATAGTTATTATGATTAATGATAGGTCTTTATAATCCATAAGTATAATAGATGTAATTGTTAATATGCTGTATGCTTAGATGTTCATTATGGTTGATTCCATAAGGAAACGCTGGAACGATTTTATTGAAATTTAACGCAATAGCAGATGACATGGCTGTGCAGCGTGCGTGCGTAGAGTTTTCTACAAAATGAGTAATTATTTCGATATAGTATCCGGCTACAGTGCCTCTCTGCAAACTTTTAATATAGTAATCTTTAGAAAGGGCAAATCTTTTTAAGTAAAAATAGGAAAGTAAGTATGTCTGTCATATAAATTTTAGGTAAAATCGATAGGGAATATCTTGTTTGGAATGTCTCTGTAAATGTATTTTCATGAAGTCAATATACTTAAAAATAATTGATAGGCAGTTATAGTCGGGGAGCTAGCGACGAATTTTGGGAAAGTCCTTTTGGCAGATTGAAATTGCGAAATAATATAATTTTGTCATCTGGCGATACTAGGCCTGCGAGTTTGGCAGAGCGTTCGCCGTTATTTCGCTATTGCGCAGATGCCAAAAATATATTTTTTGGTTTTTTTTTTGCCAATGTCATAATATACTGCGTAGTAGCGAAATAACCGTGAACGTTCTGCCAGACTTGCTGGCTTGGTATCGCTACTTGAACGAAATTATATTTTTTCGCAATTTCAATCCGCCAAAAGGACCTTCCCAAAATTCGTCAAAAGCTCTTGGACCATTATGGCAGTTGTTACCTGTTCTTCTTTGGGCAGCGCGTGAAATGCTCTCGGTGGTCCGCCAGGATATAGAGGTGGAAATTTCTCTGTTTCTAGTTGTTGCTGAATTCGTTGGTACTCGCTTCTTGTTGCTGGTACTAAAAATGAACACTCTTCATTTAAATATAGGTAATTTTACATAAACAACTTGGCGAATCTTGTGAAATAGGTTATTAACAATGTAGCTCAAGTTTTTTATACTATACATTTGTGTAATACAATTAAGTTGTATCTATTGAATATTTAATAATGTATTTATTAAGTATTCAATAAATACAGGATGTTGGTGGAGAGATCATTGTGCTTACAGATTACATCATATTTAAACAAATCGCTTGCGTTGCAGCAGTTTGTTTAATTCGTATAAAGTTTCGTAAAGAAAGTGTAAGAATAGTATAATGGGTGAATATTTTGACACTCATGTTCATCCTAACGTTATTTAATCGAAGAGAGAATTAGGTATGTATAAATAAATAAATAGAAGAGAAGTTGGGACTGACATTACGTACAAATTGACTGGTAAAATACTATTCATATTGAAGGACACGATAGATAGTGGTCATGTAACTAATAAAATTATAATAAAAAGAGAATATTGCCTAACTACATAGTAACCCTCCCTAAAATTCGGAAAGTGTGGTCACCGCAAGCGACAGGGGCTCGCTAACGAATCTAGTCACGAGTTCGGCTAATCGCAGTTTGAAAACAATGAACTTAAATACATATGACCGGATGATGAATACATATGACCTAGATAATTTAGATCAACATTTAACTACTTTTTTTAATACATGTTTGGAATCAGAATCCGACTATTAAGCAACCTCCTTTAATATGAATAGTACGAATACTGGTAAAAGTACCAGCCAACCAGTTAACAAGCTATATGTGTAAAAATATGATGATGACCTTCATGGTTAGTACTCACAGTAGTCACCACGCCACATCCAATCCATTGTGCGTTGGCAAGTAGCGCCCGGCTTATTGTGCACACACGCCGCGCAGGTGCTGGCCTCTACTATCGCCGACGGCTGCAGTCTGTGGACATACTTTCTTGACGACTTCAAAAAAAAAACACACGCACACACACACACATACATCCTTTGGTGTTTTAACTTCTATATCTAATAAGATTTTCCAATGCCAATAAAAATTTACCAGATAACAAATTTAAAAATTCGTTAAATATGGTTTTTATAAAATATCTGAATATTTGGACGACAACAAAGTTTAAGATTAACTGCTTCTCTTGCAGCTATTGTATTATGATTGCATATAAATTGATTAAAGGCAATCCCGCCAAGTTCCATCCGCCGTGTCGTTGTCGTGCCGCTGCGTGCATTTCCGATCCAGTAGCAACTCGAAAAATTGTTAACGTGTTTATTGATAAAAACACCCGTAAAAATTTTGTTTCATAAAAAACTTACATATTGTTACGAATAATCTAGAAAAGTGAAGAATTAAAACGCTGGAAAAATCTAGAAATAAAAGAAAAGAGTTGGGCTGCTTCTGTTGATAATAGCCGCCGTCACTCAAGCAGCTACGCCATAATGAATATTCTCTCATAAGGCATAAGAGTGAACATGGCACGTACTTACTTGGACTTGTTTACAATTGGAATTGTTTATTTTTTACGCAATAAAATTAGATTTTTCTAGAACGAGGTAGAATTTTACCTTGAGTATAAATAGGGATGTGTTGACAAATAGAGGGCAGTTTTATACAGCGATCGAAACCAATAGTACGAGCGACCAGTGTAAAGCAAAGTGACCAGTGTGTAGTACAGTGAATAAGTGTTTTCGTTCAGCGTAGTCGGTTAAGTTTAGTGTTAGTACAGCGAGTGTGACTAGTGTGTATAGTGTATTTACGTTAGCTTATCAGTATATTTGGGTATTAGTAGTGTATTGTACCTTAGCGTTGCAAATATACGGTTTTAATATAAGTGGTGTTTTCTTGTGCAAAAAGAACTCGAAGCACGTAACAATATTAATGTGGTTGTGAACCAATGCAATAGCTATTTATTGTGATCAAATAAAACTAGTAAAAACATAAGTACCTATTAGTTAAAATTATATTTGGATACATAGCGCCAACGTCCAAATGATATATAAGAGGATTTTCATCTCTTCTTGGGTGGTCCTTCATATGTTGCAGTTTTTCCTTTATCTCCCCACAAACCTCGTCGAAGTTCGTAACTAATTCCAATGGTATGCCTTCTTCAACTTCTATAGCGTGTTTCATAGTTTTTTCAGTATTGTCCATTAATTTATTCACTGCAGAGGGCTCTATTTTAAATTTGCATTTTATATCTGCCCTAAACACACCTGCACACGGAAACAAATTTAGTTATAATTTTTATGTACATAATACCATCTATACATATAATAAAATCGTAGAAAAGTTAATGTATGTCCGGGGTAAACTCAAAAAGTACTGCATGGATTTACTTCAAATTTTGAATGAATATTACTAACAGGTCGGGTCAACATATAGGCTATATATTATCACGCTATCACCTACGGGGGAGGAGCTGTGCGAAGTAAACGAAGTCCGCGCGAACGAAGTCGCGGGCAACAGCTAGTAAGGATATAAATTCTTAAAAGTCACTTTTCTAGACAAAAAATTTGTTACTAGAATTTTTACATGATACAATACAGATCATGTCTAAAGAGGTTTGATTGGTACTAATGATAATTTTGAAGCTTAGATGTGAAGCTTTTTAACATCATTAACATCAAAACTAAGTTACAGATGCTTTGTCATCCTCGACGCTGTGACGTCAAGGCTCTTGTACAACTGCACCACATCAAAATCTACTTGGTAACAGAAGAAAAGAGTAGAAAAGGCGGTAAATAAAAAACTGAATCAATCAAAACAGTGCAATACAACTTCGCATTGCATGTGATAGTTAACAACTATCAGAAGCAGAGAAAAATAAAAAACACCATCCCCTCTCAAAGATTATATCTTAGTGTTATTCTTACATGCATCCATGTATGCACATTGCTGTTTATCTATACGTCATTTCAATATGATAATATTGTTACGAATAATCTAGAAGCGTGTAGAGTTGGAGCGCGGGCGCGCTAACTATCTAGAAAACTCCTGTTGACAAACAAATAGTTGACCGGGGCTATGCCATAATGGACTTTGTGGGATATGGCATAAGGTTGAAAGTAGCGTGTACTAGGATTTATGACTCATAACATGTTTACGATAAGAAGTGATTCATTGTTTCCCGATACATTTAGATTTTTCTGGATCCAGCTAGGACTTTCCCCTGCCTATAAATACAGAGATGTTGACAAACACGAGTCAGTTTTTATCAAGCGATCGAGAACGATATATCAAAAGACCAAGTGCGAAGCGAGAAGTGTTCTATTGTGTAGTGTTATAAGTTCAGTGATAGTACAGCAAGTGACTATTGTGTAAAGGGAATTTTAGTATTACGTTGTGTTGTGTTGTGAAAATACACGGATTTAATATAAGTGGTGTTTTTCTACAATTGCGAACCCGAGTACGTAACAACTGGTGTCGGAAGTGAGATTGTGAAATGCCACTTATTCCGAAGGAAGGTGTTACCACCAGGTCTCAAGCTGAGACACAGAGGGTGTCAGAAGATATTGAGATGCGTGCTGGTGATGAACCTGCAAGTATTGCCAGCACGTCACTATCTTCAAGCGCAACGCCTACTGACCTTTCTGTCATACTGGCAGCTATGCAATAACAACAACTTCAGCTACAACAGCAGCTACAGGAACAGCAACAACAACAGCTTCAACAACTTCAGCAGCATCAACAGCTTCAGGAACAGAAACAACTAAAGCTACAGGAACAGCAGCAACAAACGCTACGGGAACAGATCAAGGAACATTTATCTGGTTTTGATGATAAATTGTCAGTTATTTTGGCGCAGCAAGACAAGTTAAAAAGCGATGTGGGCCTCGTCAAGCGCGACATGAAGAGTGTTGAGAAGAGGGTTGACCACTTGGAGGCCAGCTGCGACAAAATAAGTGAAAACGTGGACCAACTGGAAAGGGAGGTCATGAAAATGAAGATCACGGGAGTTAAGTCGGGTGCTGCCGTTACAAGCTGCTCTCACCAGGTGGGTCCTCGGGTAAAGGTACCCACTTATGACGGCCTTACGTCATGGAGTGCGTACCGCACTCAGTTTGAAATAGCAGCGAAGGCCAGTGGTTGGACAGATGAACATTGCTTAACAGCTCTAAGTACGGCGTTGCGGGGACAGGCGCTCTCTGTGTTGGATGCAATGCCTAAAGAATATCAGTTCGCTGATTTGATGGAGGCATTGGAAGCTCGCTACGGTGAGCGTCACTTGGAGCATGTGTTCCGTGCCCAATTAAAGGACCGTGTATAGAGGAGCGGCGAGGAACTTCAACAATGGGCCGTGGAAATTGAGGAGCTTGTAAGGAAGGCGTATCCTTCAGCCGACGCTAACACAGTTAATAACACCATCGTCCAGGGGTTTATTGATGGAATTAGAGACCTGGAAGTGCGTGCTGCTGTTCGCCTTCAGCACCACGTGACGATGAAGGAGGCTTTGGCTCATGCGTTGGAGGTAGAAGCTGTTCGCCACGAACCTCGAGCACATAAAGTACGTGAGGTTACAGAAGTTGTGGCTCAAATAAAGGAAGTGGAACCTAGAAGACTGGGCCCCATGTGTTATGCCTGCGGGAAACGTGGGCACATTAGAGTCAACTGCCCCACCAAACCAACGGGTGCAGTTAATTGGCGACAGCAAGCGGCCGGAAGCTCAGCAGCTGAAGAGAGCAGGCAGGTCAACCAGCCTGTTCATCCAGCCCAGGGAAACGAGTAACAGCCAGGATCAAGGGGCGGGTGCTGACTGATCGAAAAACAGCCCCAAAAGTTGTCATATCCCAGGTGTGCGACGGCAACAGTTTATCCATTAAGGGACTGATTAATGGCAAGAACTGCAGCTTAACGCTGGACACTGGAGCTACACGAACTGTGGTGCGACCAGAAGTAGCTAACAATGGCAACCTGAGATTGAGGAATTTTGGGAAAAGCAAGCTTCTGTCTGTCACAGGTCAGCCAATACCCGTCTTCGGTGAAGCATCTGTAGTGATGCAAATAGGCGACGAGTATTACACTCACAACGTCGTAGTGGCCGATATTATGGATGACTGTGTACTTGGTTTAGACTTCATGAAGAACAATGCCTGCAAGATTGATTGCAAGACAGGAGTTTTCGTATGTGGGCTAGTAGAAATTTTCATGGATGGGGGATCAAAAGGAAAGGTAACAGTGGCTAGAAGAACCATCTTACCTTCAAGATCGAAGACATTGGTACGCGTGAAGTTACCAGCCAGTTACAAAGGCCGGGGTAATAGGAGTGTGTTAATTGAGGACAATGGAGCAATTCCACACTGTATTACGGGCCGAAGTTTAGTATGTGACAAAGGCTTGGCAGCGGTGCAGATAGTCAACCTGAGTGACAGTGATGTAGTGCTCAAAGCAGGCGATGTTGTAGGACAAAGTGATGAAGTTATGACGTTAAGAAAACTGACATTGACAGGAAGTACAGCATCAAGAGACGTACCACAGGAACTCAAGGATTTGGTGAACAAGTGCAGCTACCTTACCACGTCACAACGGCAGCAGGTTAAGGATCTACTTTCACGTTATGCCAACATTTTTTCTAAGACTGATAAAGATATAGGCAGAACATCTGTAGTCAAACATAAGATTGACACTGGAAATGCGCAGCCTATAAAGCAGAAAGCTAGACGTGTCCCTATAGCCAAAGAGAAGGAGGTACAGGAGATGATAGATGAAATGAGAAGAAGTGGAGTTATAGAGCAATCTTCTAGTCCATGGTGCTCTCCTGTAGTGTTGGTTAAGAAGAAAGATGGGTCTACACGTTTCTGCATCGACTATCGTCGGCTCAATGAAGTCACCAAAAAGGACAGTTACCCACTACCTCGGATAGATGACACTTTGGACACTCTGGCAGGCATGTCTTGGTTCTCAACTTTAGATTTAAAATCTGGGTACTGGCAGGTTGAACTTAGCCCTAATGATAAAGAGAAGACAGCATTCTCCACAGGACAAGGATTATGGCAATTTAAAGTAATGCCGTTTGGATTATGCAATGCGCCGGCGACTTTTGAAAGATTAATGGAATGTGTTCTAGCAGGACTTGTAGGCGATGCCTGCTTAGTGTATTTAGATGACGTAATAGTCATAGGAAAAGATTTTCAGCATCATCTGTACCAACTGGAAAGGATTTTTAATAAAATACAAACTGCAGGGCTAAAGTTGAACCCAAAGAAGTGTCACTTATTTCGAAAGGAAGTCAGCTATCTGGGTCACATGATATCACAAAACGGCGTACAGACAGATCCTGAAAAGGTTAGTGCAGTACAGAAGTGGCCAACACCCAGAGACAAGACCGAAGTTCGCGCATTTCTAGGACTATGCTCTTACTACAGACGTTTTGTGAAAGGATTTGCTGAAATAGCAAAACCGCTGCATAGACTCACTGAAGAAAAGAAGAGTTTCGATTGGAATGACATGTGTCAACAAGCTTTCGATGAACTTAAGAAGCGGTTGTGTGAGTCACCAATTTTGGGCTATCCTGATCGGAAAGGGGAGTTCATCGTAGACACAGATGCAAGTAACACTGCCATTGGTGGTATCTTATCACAGAAGCAAGGCGATCAAGAAGTTGTGATAGCTTACTTCAGCAAATCATTATCGCGGCCGGAACGAAACTATTGTGTTACAAGAAAAGAACTATTGGCAGTAGTGAAGACTCTTCGACACTTCAAGAAGTATCTGATTGGGCGACCCTTCAAGCTGCGTACCGACCATGCTGCTTTGAAATGGTTGTTACAATTCAAAGACCCGGAAGGCCAAGTAGCTCGCTGGATTGAGCAATTGCAAGAGTTTGACTTTAACATAGAACATCGCAGTGGAAGGTCTCACTCGAATGCAGATGCATTATCACGACGACCTTGTGCGGAAGATTGTAAACATTGTGTAAGGATGGAGACGAAGGAAAGGGTCCAAGTACTGCGAGCTAAGCCTACGGATGACAGGTGGGAAACTGATGAGATGCTTACGCATCTCATGCCCACGCCCAGTATGAAGATACAGATTTGCGGCCTCTAATAGATTGGATTAAACAAGACAAGGGAAAACCGGAATGGCAAGAGCTGGCTCCCTTCAGCGCCATTACGAAAAGTTATTGGGCGCAGTTGGAAAGTCTTGTGTTGCAAAACGGTTTACTATTCCGCAAATGGGAAAAGCCTTCAGGAAGAGAACATCATCTACAGTTGGTCGTGCCAAGAAAACTTATCAAGGACGTACTACGTGAGTTGCATGATGGGGTTTCTGGGGGACATCTTGGAGTACGACGAACATTGGTAAAGGTACGAGAGCGTTTTTATTGGTTGAATTGCCGAGAAGATGTCGAGAATTGGTGCCGAAAATGTACGTCATGCTCAGCAGTGAAAGGACCGCAGGTTAGAAGCCGAGGCAACCTTAGACTATACAACGTGGGAGCCCCCTGGGAAAGGATAGCGATTGACGTGGCTGGGCCATTTCCTAAGACAGATAACGGAAACAAGTATTTTATGGTCGTGATGGATTACTTCACGAAATGGCCGGAGGTGTTCGCAATCCCTAATCAGGAAGCCACGACGGTTGCTGAGAAATTAGTCAATGAGGTGATATGCAGATTTGGCGTTCCGCTGGAGATTCATTCAGACCAAGGCAGAAACTTTGAATCTAATGTATTCCAGGAAATGTGTAAATTATTAGGAGTGTACAAAACAAGAACTACACCTTATCACCCGCAATCTGATGGAATGGTCGAGCGATTTAACCAAACTTTGGAAAGACACTTAGCCAAGCTGGTAGAAGATCACCAAAAGGACTGGGATAAATACATACCTCTGTTCTTACTGGCTTACCGAACAGCGGAACACGAAAGCATAAAAGTGACGCCAGCCTATGCCAACTTCGGCAGACAGTTACGCATACCAGCAGACTTAATGACTGGAGGCCCGCCACCGAATGCAGAGACCCAATTAAGTATACCGGAACATGTTGAAGACATTCGTGAGAGGTTACGCGATATACACTCGTTAATAAGTGAAAATGCATTGGAATCAAGTCAGCGGATGAAGACCAGATACGACCGAAACGCCAATCATCGAGGTTTTCAGGAAGGATCTCTTGTTTGGCTACATAATCCGGTTCGACGAAAAGGAAAATCACCTAAGTTACAGCGACGTTGGGATGGGCCATACAAAGTAATCACATGGATCAATGACGTAACCTACCGAGTGCAGAAGCAACCAAGAGGGACCATGAAGATTGTTCATGTTGATCGATTAGCTATCTACAATGGAAGTAATGATGTTCGGGACGAACATAACTAAGAGGGGGGTAGTGTTACGAATAATCTAGAAGCGTGTAGAGTTGGAGCGCGGGCGCGCTAACTATCTAGAAAACTCCTGTTGACAAACATATAGTTGACCGGGGCTATGCCATAATGGACCTTGTGGGATATGGCATAAGGTTGAATGTAGCGTGTACTAGGATTTATGACTCATAACATGTTTACGATAAGAAGTGATTCATTGTTTCCCGATACATTTAGATTTTTCTGGATCCAGCTAGGACTTTCCCCTGCCTATAAATACAGAGATGTTGACAAACACGAGTCAGTTTTTATCAAGCGATCGAGAACGATATATCCAGTGACCAAGTGCGAAGCGAGAAGTGTTCTATTGTGTAGTGTTATAAGTTCAGTGATAGTACAGCAAGTGACTATTGTGTAAAGGGTATTTTAGTATTACGTTGTGTTGTGTTGTGTAAATACACGGATTTAATATAAGTGGTGTTTTTCTACAATTGCGAACCCGAGTACGTAACAATATTAAGCGTCTTCCAAATATCTTATGAAATAAGAAATATACAGTCTTTTGCAAAAACGTGTAGTCGTATGTAGACAAAAAATTTGTGTGTATCAATGTTGTTTGTGTCTAAAAAAGAGGGTCACTAAAGTATAATACATGAACTTCACCTGCTTTATTTCGTTGCGGACCGCAGTGATACGCGCTGCGTGTTAAAAAGAGTCTTGAATTTAAAGCATAGTTTTACATTTATAATTAGTTTTTTTTTGGAAAATTTATTTTTATTTCAGCGCTGCGGCGACCACTGGTTTACACTGTTAACAAAATGGAACACGACTTCTACTTAGCATAGCTTCTCTTATACACTATACATTTATCCCTGATGCAGACATTGTGTTTGAGTCACTAATTTAGACTAAGTGGCGGAATTTTGGTACTCATCTATTCTTCTGAAATATTCACTAAAACGTTTTTAGTTCCTTCACTTCCCCCCAAAATACACACGCATTTGCGTCAAAATTGATCACCAGTTTACTTTCTACTTCAAAAATGCCATTTTCATTATCTTTTTTAACTTCCCACTACGTATGTAGATAAGGAAGTTACTGATTTTACCCCGATTTTCGAAAATCGAGTTTTCACGTTTTGAGGTCCTAGGAACCTTTTCCGACTATATTCACGATAACGTCAGTATGTCTGTATGTATGTATGTATGTATGTATGTGTGTGTGTGTGTGTGTGTGTGTGCGTATGTGTGTATGTGTGTGTGTATGTAAACATCTCATAACTTTTGAACGACTGGGCTGATCGAAACGCGGTTGATGGCATTCAATTGGATTCCGCTCAACTTAGATTTTCTGAAAATTTGAACCGATTCGGTCCAGATTTTGAGAAATTTTGAAAAAACAACAAAAAAATTATTGGCGAAACAGTACTTTTTTTTATTTTACTTCTAGATTTTTGCACCGATTGAGTACAAAAACTAATCAGCTCTATTCCTCCAAAAACTATGTCTAATACATAAAATGCATCAAAATCGGTTTATCCGTTTAGGAGTAATCGTTGACGAAAAATTTTGGAAAAAGTATTTTTTCGACATATAGCTTCAAAATATTTCAACCAATATTTTTTTGGTATTCTACGATATTTTAGTACTAAAAAAACTGCGTCAAATGTCGATTAAAAAATCAAAATCGAATCCAATTCTCAAAACTTATAGCTTTTCAAATATTAAAATTACTTTGTTTTTAGCAAACTTACTTAATTTTTTTTTATAACGTTCAAGTTAATTAATTCACCGATTGACTTAAAAATCTTATCACCTTTTCTCCTTTAAAAACTGCATCATATACCGTCAATTTTATCAAAATCGGTCAGTTTGTTTGGGATTTATCAATGAAGAAAATTAAAAATAAAATGCTTTTTGACATTGCATCGAAAATTTTCAACCTATCGATTATTTAACTAAAGCAATATTTTAGATCTGAAAAATTGAGTTAAATTCCATAATCATTTTCAAAATATATAGCTTTTCAAAAATTAATATACTGCCATTTTTAACAAAATATATGTTTGAACTGAAAAATCTATGCTCATATTTTTTACTCTTTTGAGCTTAAAATACCTTAATTTAGTGGGAAGTTTCAGGGATGGCCCGTAGGGTCAACCGTACACATTTTTTTATTTACGATATACATATTTCAACCATCACACATTTCCAAAAACAATATATACATAGTCTAGCCATGTTTTTTCTGCCTCTCAATAGCCACTTGTACTTCTCCCAACTCGTCATTCCATCACGCGTAACGTTTATTTAGCATCAACATTTCTAGATACTTCTCTAAAAGCTTTTAAATAAGTGTATTTGAAGGTATCTTAATATATATATATATATATATATATATATATATATATATATATATATATATATATATATATATATATGTATGTATGTATATATAGCATGCACGATAGCATGACAATAGATGGTTTTCCCGATAGAAAGAAATAATATTCGTCTATAATTTATAAAAACCAGATTAATTAATGGTACGCTACTATCTGCGTGGCGGGGTTAGAATGCCACATTCATAAGTTTACCAGCTACCTTACCCTAAAAACCGGAACAAGATCGCGGCAATCACCAACCTTATTGCGACAGGAATAGGTAAACCCGAGTGACACGTTGCAGAACTCTATGACCTAGTAACTAGTCAATAGTCAAGATTCAAGATGTCATTGTCACTACTTCGCCTTCCCTCGTGTTTTACGAGATGCCTAGTAATAAGGCTCTATTCTAAGTGGATCTATTCGTCAACCAGCTAGTAGTAAAGCAGTTGATCTGTTCATTAAAAAAGACTATTCAATATTCGCCCCATCTATATTTTCGCTAACGAAACTAGTGTAGATTTAATTTTATACTGACGCTATTGTAATGATTATTAAAATAAGACTTTTGAGACAGATATCTATTTGTTCCATATCTGTCCGATATATGGAATAGATAGATGTCTATCTCAAGAGGATCTGTCTTTTTGACATTTTTCGAGATGGGTACTGCTGTCAAAATATCATATCTCCAATAGACACCGCTTTACTTTGTAATGCAATAACTTTAAACAGTATTTAAGATTTCTTACCAGATTCTAATGCCTCCACATGCCCCCCTACATAAGTTTCAGTCTCAAGTACGTGGCCGTCACTCGTCAGTTTATTCAATTCCTCCACTTGTTTGTTCGGAAACACTATGTTAGCGTGGAAAGCTTCCACCATTAATAAAGATTCACATAACGTGCCAGATCCTTTACGCAACACCTAAAAAATTAACGTCTCGCTAATAAATGTATTTGAACAAAATGGCCACTAGCTTCGTTATGATAGAAGAGCCATAGACATACCTAGTAAATAAGGCCGATTTATACAATTCACATATTTAGAAATTTGTAAAAAAGATTTTTTCTGGAACTGTTTGACGTTATTCACGCTCGAATATAATTACTGACGATTGTCAAAAACTGCCTCTCTCGGGTTCATATTGATGAAAGATACAGACATCCTCTACTTCATAACATGCTGCTTTTGTGGATGTGTATTTATGATTGCAATTATAATTGAACCCATACTAATATTAAAAATGCGCAAGTCTGTCCGCTGCTAGTCTGTTACAATTTCACGGTTAACTATTGAATCCATTTTAATGAAATTTGGGAAATAGGTAGTTAAAGACTGAGGGTTAAACATAGCCTCTTCAAAAATAAATCTATCAAAAAATCTGTAAACCGGTTAAACCTTCAGGCCTATTCTACAAAAAGTTCGTCACCTAATATAAGCCACGATTCATATCGTTGGCTCCACATAAATGCATAATTTTTATACCTGTCCCAAAAACGTGTTTGGTAAACGATACAATAAATAATAAATAAATATCTCTGGACAATTTTTACACGAATTGATCTAACCCCAAATAAAGCAAATTATTTGCTTGTGATATGGGTGTTAGTCAACGATATTAATACATAAAAATACATATATAAATATTCAAATATATTTAATAAACACCCAAACCCAGAAATATAAACATCTATGCTCATCACTTAAACGCCTGCCCCTGTTGGGAATCGAACCCGAGCCTCATTTATTATAGTCCCCGAGCCTCATATAGTCAGGGTCGCTAACCACTCTACCAATGGGGCAATCAATATTTTAAGTTACTTGTTATAAAAATAATTACCTCATCTGGTTCCAGCGGAATGATAGTACAGAGAGCAAATATGAAAGGATGAACATATTTCATGTATAGATAATATGTGGCCACTGCATCAGATACTGAATAATTTGACAGCACCTAGAACAAATGTTACACAATGAATAAAGCAACATGTATGAAATCAATGAATGTTATTTCAGGATAGATAAGTTTTATATAAAAGTTGGTGCATTAACATGCACTCAATGTAAATTAAGCACAGTAAAACTCAAACAACCAACTTCCAACCTGTGTCTTGAACCTTGAATTAAGTCTTTACCAAATGTATATGGGACAAGAAATATACCCTGTATTTCCTGTTTGGTCCCTTTTTATAGTATCTGCGGGCATACGAGCAAGTGGGCCATCTGATGGAGAAATGTCACCATTGCCTATTGACATTTGCAACACAAAAGTAAGTTGCTAATGTGATGCCAGCTTTTAAGAGTTATATTGACCCTCCTCCTAAAAATTCCAATATCAAAGCTTCTCAGAAAAATCTGAAGTAAACTGTTCCAGAGATTGATTGTTCGCATAAAGAAGGTATGGACAAACCGGATAGTCGTGGATGACCAATATGCAATATTGTGTAAATGGACGAGCCACAGTGCCTCGGAGTGCAGTGCGATGGAGGAACATGGATGTCAGCACTAAATTAAATAACTCAGCAGAACACTCCCCATTATACAGACGGCAGAAAACACATAGAGATCCAATGTCTCTCCGAGGACTAAGTTACTAAGTCAAGGCCGCTGGTAAGACTGGAATTGTCGACAAGCCGATCTACGTTGAATTAAATCAAATTGGAGAGTTTGATACTGGGGTGCACAAAAATACGAACAATACTCCATGTGTGGCCGAATTGACGCTTAATAAAATAAGCATATGGCTGGACGTGAAGTTTCGTCTTGCACGATTCAGCACCCCCAGTTTCTTTGAAACGAACTTAGCTTTACCTAACTGGACACCTAAAATGTTTATGCTGTCGGATATGGTGACGGAGGGTGTTCTGAAATAGAGGACTTTGATAAAAGGGTTCTTTTTAGTGGATAACGCACAAGCTCGAGTTTTTTGAGGGTTAAATGATAGAAGGTTTTCTGAGATCCGCTCCAGAGATATCTCAATTTCAGACACAAGCCTATTTCGGCTCTCATCTCCCTGTGCCCGCGAAAGATTCACACGGCCTGTATATAGAGCATCTCAGAAGAAGAAACAATGTAGGTGATAGCACACAGCCTTGAGGGACACCAGCCTCAATTGTTTCCTTCTAGGAGCGTATACCGTCAATTACGGCAATGATGCTACAACCGTCCAAAAAGCTGACGATCAATGTTTGTAGTTTCAAGAGCAGTCCGGAAGATGGCAGTTTTGACAAAAATGCGTCTCCCTTGTTCTCAATGGCTGCAGTCCAGTGATGAGTAAGGTAGACCAGATCACCAGCGGCGCAACATCAACGAAAACCGAATGGTTTGTCGCTTATTAGCTGATTATCTTCCAGGTAATATTTTTTTAACAATAGACTTTATTAGTTTTGAGTGTACCGAGGGGATCGCTATAGGTCTGTAATTTAACACGTCGGATTTGTCACCTTTTTTGGGAACGTGGTGAACCAGGGGACTTTTCCACACTGTAGAAACTATACCCAGGTTGTAAGAGTCAAAAAAGGTGCGCTAAAGCCAGTATAAGCTTAAGAGCGCACAGTTTTAGTGCAATGACAAGAATACCGTCTGGCTTGTTCGACTTATGGATGTTGAGGGAAAACAAAGCTTGCCTAACAGTATTCTGCGGAAATATGATGTCAAGCATTGAGGTCCCACAGGATGTATTGTGGGTGGAGGTCTTTTCCTTAAATGCTGTCTGTACCGATTACTTAAACAATAACTTATGTTTTCGTATTTTACTTAAACATCTAATAGAAGGGGAGCCCAAGATGCTAAATGGGGAGTTACACGAGCATCGTGGGGACGTATTTTGTAGATTAAATTTTAGGAAAAATAAAAGGTGACGTAATGATTTTCATTTCAATAGTGGGGAAAAAATCTACAAATAAAAAATGTGAAAAATATACAGGGATATGGAAACACTGAAGTGCGTCAGATTAAGGTATGGTGGGTTATTGCTGGCTAAAATTTAGAAAATCTGACGATTAAAGTGTATCGTTAGGGAGTGGGAGGGCTATAAAATAAACAAAGAAAATGTTGGCTTGACATTTTCGAAAATATCTGAACTTTCTTTTATTATAGTCTGTGGGGATAACGAAAAAAATATATTCTGACAATTTTCGCAAGCCGAAGTTATCGGAATTTTGTTTTTTTTTTGCCCTAGCTATCCGCCTCTATATAAAGGGCTTATATTTGGTGGAGAGCCTCAACAGTATGCGACCCCCCCCCCCTCTCCCCCTATACTAATCTGATGTGTTCAAATAATTCCAAATATCCCCTCTTGCGCTTCCCTACTAAAACATCACAACTTGCACATTTAGAATGCTAGCGACCCGTCGTCTGTTTGTTAATTCTAAGCACAAACTATTTGTATACTAAACTTCAATCAAATTGTTGCAGCCATTTCAACTTTACAAACATACACACATAAAAACTTAGCCACGTTGTAACTATGTTTAGTTAATTATCAAATATAAGTAAGAAATAGTAATTACCTGTGGTTGTTCAGCTGCCATCCTGCACATGTCTTCGGGATCTAACTCTACGGGGTCATACCGTAATTTAGCTTTTGCTACAGCTTTTAAGCCCTGTGAGCCAACGGGCAAATACGAATCTCTTTTCACCCAACTAAAAATATTACGTTATGTAATTACTTGGATCAAGCCAAAGCTATCCAATCACAAATATTACGTTATGTAATCAATTGGATCAAGCCAAAGCTTTATGGAACGGAATGGTTGATCGGTAATTTAAGATTACGATCCTATTTCCGGTTCATTCATACTTTAAATCTTATAATATTAAGCAACAGTAAATACAAACAGAGGAAGGAAAACACACAGAATATCTGCTCCTACATAAAATTAAATTTATCAAAATTTTTAAAAAATACAGTTGTTTTCTCTATCACTAACTAGCATATACCTGCGGCTAGTTCTGCATGAAGCAGACCATACACGTTAGGGTGTACTTGACAGGTTTGCCTGCACAGTTTACTGCACAGTTAAACCGGAGTGTGTACGTCACACAACCTGTACACAACAGGTAAAATTGAGCAAAGTAGAAAATAAAACGTGCACTGTTTTATTTTCTACTCGGCTCAATTTTACCTGTACAGTTAAAGTGTACAGGCAAAACTGTTTGGTATGCCCAAAGAGTATACAATCACTACGTTTTAGTATACCTTAGCATGTTGGCCTCCTTAAAGGAGTCCAGCTGTTTCTGAGTTCATCAATTACAAACAAATACATGTTTTATCTTCATAATATTTGCAAAGAGTATACAGGTTGACTGGTAAAGACTACATATTGAAGGAAGGTGTTGTTTAGTACTCGATTATGATGTAGAATATATAAAAAATAAGTATTTAAGTTTTCACATAAATATCTAATAAAAATATTAAGTTCGGGCCACCTGTGCATAGATGTCAATTCATTTTTTTCGCCGTGGCATGTGTAAGTCAAGGCGCGCGACTATCGCCCAAATTATAACCATCGTTTTTAGTGTTCCGTAACTAAAAGGTAAAAATGGGACCCTATTACTATGTCTCTGCTGTCTGTTTGTCTGTTATCAGGCTGTACATGGGGCACACTAAAAGTTTTGCACTTCTAGCTAATCGGAAGTATTTGAATTTCGAATGTTATATTTTTAAAACGTTGCAACCTTCTAAGTAATAAAAAAAACAATTGGCGGATCACACATCAAAGTTCTACGTGCGCAACGAAATAAAAAATGGAATTAAGTCGAAAAGATTTTAGAGCGATGATTTTTTATGATTTTAAAAGTTCTCTTTCTCCGCAAGACTGTGCCACTCGTCTTCAAAATGCTTTTGGGAGGGAAGCACCTTGTTTGAGCACCATGAGGCGATGGTTTGCTGAATTTGAGAGAGGTCGAGTTTCTTTACATGCAAATTTCGTGAAGGGCGGCTTTCAACTGCCGTCAATGAAAGTAATGTGGCTACTGTTAAGCGGTTAATTGAAGAAAATCCCCGGATTACCTATGAGACAATTCGAGGACTATTGGGGACTGGTATGAGCCAAATTCAGAAAATATTACACGAAGAACTGAAAGTTCGGAAACTTTGTTGTTATTCGATCCCTCATGAAATGACAGCGGAGCAGAAGCGGGCTCGCGTGGAATGGTGTTCATAGATGCTACTGAAGTAAGACCACGGACATTCTAATGCTGTATATGACATTGTCACAGGAGACGAAACGTGGATTTATTCTTTTGAACCCAAAAAAAATGTGAATGGGTGTTTGAAAATTAGAACAGGCCAACAAAAGTGAGACAGGCGAGAAACGTTGGTAAAAAAATGATCGCGTAAAGGAGATTATTTTGAAAAGCAATAAACATAATATTTTGGTTATAACATGTTGTTTTTTTAAGTTACGCAAAACTTATAGTGTGACCTACGTATCTCATAAACCGTGATAGCTAGAAAGCTCATATATGTGCAAGGACCAGAAAATCATTATAATTTTTTTATACATCATAGTATGGTAAAGACGCAGATGGTACTACTAGTGGAAAATACAATCGCCTAAAAGATGGTGCGTCCACCACTCGTATGGCAGAAGTGTAATGCTACATACGTAATTTTACCGGCTATCTTACCATCGAAAACGGAACACGACAGTCACAAGCGCCGAGGCCATTGCGGCAGGAAAAGATAACACGATATTTTCAAACCCGGGCAAGATATAACAGAGCTGCATCACACAGCACGTCGATAGCAGCAAGAACTTCCCTTTAAAGAATAGATCATCTGCTATTCTGTCAGTGAGTTGGTAAAAGGCGAACGGATCTAATATTGTGACTACTAGAAAGAAAGAAAGAAAGAAAGAAAGAAAGAAAGAAAGAAAGAAAATATTTATTTGCAAGAATATGGGTGTTACAAGTTGTTAAAAATAAATTAAGTTACCGACATATTCTACCAATATATGGTGTGCAAATATTTAAAAAAATATCATTATATAATATTAAATTTAAAACTATTAAATTGTATCGATTTTTCAGAATTACTACCGGATCGGAACGAGGCCACACACTGAGAAGATCCGGCGGAAGAAACTCAGGTGGCTGGTCTTTTTTTCTCTATTTTATGTTCTTGTTATAAATATACAAGGATGATTCCATATTACAAAGTTAATTTTATAATTACAAATTTCATATTTTGAGTAATTATTTTTTTTTTAATAATTTACATAATGTTCACCATTTACAAAATTTTTACTACATTGAAATTTTTTTAAGGACAATTCAACAAACTTATATTTCTATCCATTAACATTTAATTTTATCGGCTAAAAATTCTTTAATATCATAATAAGTTTTATCTAACAGCAAATCAAACAACTTTTTGCGAAATAGGAGGTAGAGTTCCGCAATATGTCGCCCGCGTTTGGTATCACTGCTTTACATATTCCTGCTACAATTGCGTCTGAATCTTGTCACTGTCGAGTGTTAATGTCGAGTAGATATTACGGAACACGACCGTTCTAGTTTGTAGGGTAAGGTAGCCGATAAACTTATGCATGTGCTATTAACCATCCCACAACACAGATAGCAATCTATTACCTATCTTTGATGTCTATAGACGATGATAGTATTCTTTAGGAGTGCCGCCTGCATGTTGGCTATCTTATGATAAAAATATATCAATCATCATAGTCGAGATAGGCGATTAAAATTTCTAGTGTTGAAATTTTAATTTGTGTGCTATTTACTTTAATAAAAAAAGCAATATTATAATTTTCCGCTGAGAAAATAGAAAAATTTATACTTAGGAATATTTCTGACTGATTTGATCTTAAAATAACACAGTGAGAAGTTTCACTTGACACTAACCACAAGCAATCCATGTGCATAGCCGGGCGGCAAGCGTATGTCCCGTCCCTCGCCGCGATCTTGCTGAAACCTATCTCTTGTTTCATGTCTAAGCCTAATATTGCGGCGCGTGTTTCAACAAAGGGCCAGTCGAAGAAATCACCTGCAAAATGGAGTATACCATGTTTTTTTTAAAATAATATAAGATAGCAAAATTGCAGATGGGTATCCTGATGGAAAGAGTCAACCATCGCCTATAGACACCAAAGATGTTAATAGTGCGTTGCTACTTGTGGCGAGGTCTTATGCCACACGCATAAGTTTACCGGCTATCTTATCCTTAAAACCGGAACACGACAGTGACAAGCACTGACGCTATTGCGGCAGGAATAGATAAAGCGGTGGGACCAGAGTGCTAAGTGCGAGTTTTTCTTTTCGCATTCGATTGTGAGCGCGTTTCGAGTTTACTAGGAATTTGTATGTGATTTGTACAGCGCCACCTAGTGGTAAACTGGTTTCTCACGTTTACCACTAGGTGGCAGTGTACAAATCACATACAAATTCCTAGTAAACTCCAAACGCGCTCACGATCGAATGCGAAAAGAAAAACTCACACTTAGCACTCAGACCCGGGCGAGACAATTCAGAACTCTACCACCTAGTAGCCACAATGTTAGTGACTCATATAGCCAATCGGTCGCCTTTTACGACCTGCCTGGCTGAACAGTAGTTGGCCTATTCTTCAAAGGGGCCCGGGAACAACACGAGGAAAATACACAAATTCAGCCTTTTCTTTGGACCACTGTTCAGAGTAGTATGTTTTAATTTGCAAATTGTTTATAAAACACCAATTTATTAAGAAAAAATAGGACACCTATTATTTCTAAGTGTTGTGTGGTTGTGTACGTGGGTGGGTGTTTGTATGTTTTCCCGCTTATTTGGGTATGTGTGTGTGTGTTTGATACTCTCACTGCAACATCTAAATGAATTCGGATGACATTTGGAATAAATATTATCTATGTGCAGGCATAACATGTATTGTACATAAATATCTCTGAATAAATTACAAGAATTGATCTAACCCCAAATTAATCAAAATAATTAACGCTTTTTATATGGATGTTGTTCAATGATACTAATACATAGAAATACAAATACTTAAATATATTTAAAAGCACCCAAACCCAGAAATACAAACATCTGTTTATAACACAAATATTTGAATTTGTCGGGAATTGAACCTGAACCCATCGATTGCGTAGTCAGGGACGCTAACCACTCGAAAATATATAATATTTTAACAGTTGCTGTGTGGCGGCGGTGTAAAATATATAATATTTTAACAGTTGCTGTGTGGGGTATACAGAGTTAATTGAACATCAATAGATGTTTCATTCTTGCATGATTAAACGGTTTATAGGGTAGCAACTCTGAATAAGGAAACAATTGGAATGTTACAATACCATACAGATACATAATCGTTTAGAAGACGAATCAGTACATAATGGCGTCTTTGTCTAACGTATGCAATGAAAACAAGCCAATTCTATTCTCCTCAGTTTTGCTTTATCGGCAACGTAGACGTCACGCATGTGCCGTATCCCGTATCCGCCATATTACGTCGCTACGTAATTACGTTGTAAATATACTCTTTGGACACTACTCAGATTATATAATAGTTAGTATCGTACTACTACTGCTGCTGCTACTACTACTACTACTACTACTAATATTACTAGATTTTACACTTTCAATCGTCGGCAATTGGTGAAATTTCATTATTGTATGTTGAATCTACTTTACAGTACACTTGTACTTTTATTCCACTATAAGTATCCACTGAATTATTTAAATTAATCGGCAGGTTTAATACTATACCGACCGGACCGGACCGGATACTTATAGTGGAATAAAAGTACAAGTGTATTGTAAAGTAGTTTCAACATATAACTAATATTACTACTACTACTACTACTGAATGCGGAGTCTTAGTAATAGGGCCCTGTTTTACCCTTTTGGTACGATACTTTAAAAACCCACTTTGACTAAGATAATGTCAAAGTGGACTTTTATATGAAATCAATAAGCTTCATGGGTAGATAAAACTACCTGTTTAGTTCCCGGTAACCTGCGAGTCAGTGGGATGAAAGAGCGTGCGGTGCAGGGCTACTCGCAAAAAGTAGAACACGCTTCTGTCCACTTTACTACACTATTTAGTTATCACTTGTACTAATCAACGATAGTCCACATGTGATTTTTACTAAACACTAAGCACCTGCAATCTGCATTAAACACAAGCACTTGCACTATTCAATATGTAAAATATCTGTAAAACGCCATATTTAGCTGCGTATGTACGTTTTTTTCGTAGGTATAGCGGTTCCATAGATTTCCTCAACCAGAGAGTAGCAAGATTAGCAGACGTATTTTGCTGAACAGATAACATCTATTTTTTAATCCTTATGATAACAGAGTTCTTATGCTTAAGCTATGCTGACTGACGTGCTCACTCAAGGCACAGAGATGTTAACACAACACCACTTTGTTCTTAACTGGGATTAACATTTCAAATGTTTAACTATAACCTCGGAAAATCTTCAACAACACCTCAGAAATCGGAAGTACTTTAGTCAATAACGTCTTGCACCTGCACGTCTGCACGTCCCGAAGATCTCACCCGGGAACTCAATCTAATTCTAGTCTCGATGTAAGCTGAGACACTATGCTAAAGGTCTCGCTGTTACATTAATGACGTAAAAGGACTTAATACATGAGATGAGTATGTCATTTTGTCAAAAATCAGCTGAATAAAAAATCTTATCATCATAATATCAATGCAACAACAGAAGAATAGCAGCGTGCATCTAATGGTTGGGGTAGTTAGGTATTATATGTATAGAGTGCATAGCACTTTTGAGTTTCCCTCATAAGTTTTCAGACTGAGCCCCTTCTGGTATTTTTGCAATTTTGTAATAGATTTTAGCAAGCAATGTTCAAAATATTTTGATAAATTTAATATATCTATTTTACGAGGCAATTAATCAAATCTGACTTACCGTTATATGTCACAAATATATGAGGCTTAACGTCCATTATGTGATCAAAAAACTTCTGAATAAGCGCCAATTCATTAGGTTCGTTAAATACAATAAATTGACTGAAAAAAGTAAATTTAAAATAAATTTAAAACTAAATTTCAGCACTGAATCTCTTTTTGTTTGATGAATAAGTTTCTACACAAAAGTTGCAGATTAAAAAGTTTTAGTTTCACAACCCAACACATCTAAACGAAGGAAACTGTTATGGTAACTGTGTACAACCTGCAATATAAGGTGCAGGTATTCTAGGAATACTAAAGGTGTTCTGATGATTTTATTGATTGCATGTTAAATTTGCTCAGTAAAAAATACTTTCCCCCATTACCCCAATAATTTCTGCTTATTCCATTAGATAGCAAACAAGAAGATAGATCTTCTGAAGAAGAGAGAAACCATTGCAAATAGCCACCAAAGATGTTGATAGAGTGTTGCTGTCCATGTAAGAGATGTTAATGTCACACGCATAAGTTTGCCAGTTACCTTACCTTCCAAGCCGGAACACGACAATAACTAGCGGTGACGCTATTGCGGCATGTATAGGTAAGGTGGTGGTACCAAATACCCCTAGATGTTGAAGAACTCAACCACTTCTGGGATATGATCGTTACAGTATTATTTACCACTAGCTGTTGCCAGCGACTTCGTCCGCGCGGACTTCGTTTACTCCGCACAGCTCCTCCCCCGTAGGTGATAGCGTGATAATATGTAGCCCATATGTTGACCCGACCTATTAGTAATATTCATGCCAAATTTGAAGTAAATCCATGCAGTACGTTTTGGGTTTACCCCGGAAATACATTGACTTTCCTACGATTTTATTATATGTATATAGATATTTATAATCTATAAGTTGCGGGCAACAGCTAGTTTTACATATACATGTTTGATGACGCTGGTCTTACGGACCAGGTTGGTGCTGATACTCGTGAATGTGCATCCATAGCAAATTCATGAGTGGTACCAACAGTGTGGGACTTAAAATGAGGCAATTACTCGAAATCGCAACTCGAATCGACGGCGGGTGAAAAATTTATTCGAATCTTACGAATCACCCCGTCTCTCAGACGTATACGCCACCAACGGCGAGTTAAATGTATGGCGTCGAAAGGAGATACCACGACTCGCGGTACTGAGCTACATATGGCGCTGACAACACACCACCCGCGCATTGTCCAACGTAGATTAGCCGAAACTCGGATAAGGATCTAAGTATCAAATATTTAGGAAATACGTAAATAATAATAACAAGTACCTACCCTTCAAATTCAGGCTTAGGAGTGTACTCAAAATCCTCTACATCAACCGAAATAATTTCTCTATTGGTTATTAAGTATCCCTGTCCATCGATCATGTAAGATATCATCATAATTTGATCAGTTTGTGAATCTGGAAACTTCAACGGTAATTTTGTGGTTTCTATATCAAATGCTAAGACAATGGGATCCGGTCGTTCAAGAATATCATCTCTTTTCGTAAATATTGGTGTTTCTGTACCTCTACTTTTCACTGTGTACCATGTGCCACAAAATATTTTCATGTCTATAGAAACTCGCACGTGATAAGGTACATCATGTTCTCTGAAAATA
The DNA here is from genome assembly GCA_036924255.1 of Apodemia mormo. Lineage (NCBI taxonomy): Eukaryota > Metazoa > Arthropoda > Insecta > Lepidoptera > Riodinidae > Apodemia > Apodemia mormo. Next base: position 9,212,846 of record JAUPFN010000018.1, on the reverse strand, counting down.
ATATTGAATATTAAATTTTTTATATCATAAAATAGCTAACAAGCTGGTGGGTCTCCTGATGGAAAGAGTCAACTAACGCCTACAGACATCAAAGATGTTAATAGTGCGTTGCTATCTTTTGGTGAGGTCTAATGCCACATGCATAAGTTTACTGGCTACTTTATCCTCCAAACCGGAACACGACATTGACAAGCATTGACGCTATTGGGGCAGATATAAGTAAGGCGCTAGTACCAGACCCGGGCGAGACAATGCAGAACTCTACGACCCAGTAATTATTAGATATTGTAATAGTTATTAGTTCTTAGTACCTTCCAGACTTAATACCCCTTTGTACCTTCCACAACATTCTTTTGGACTTCCCTTGCAGAATGCAATGATTATTATACACACTCTAAGTTTGGTTGATCAATTTGAGGACTCTATAGTTAATAATATATGTGACAAACCCTTGTATTTATACATAGGCACCAGCCCTCAAACAAATATTACAGATGACCCAAAAAGAATCCTAAAGAACAAAATTACCATATTTGATTATTTCGACAGATACTTTCTGTACGTTCGGTGCCCTATTTTTTATTGACCAAGGGTCATCTTTGCAATCTAATGTATTCGCATACCATCACCACCTTAGAATTACTTATCAAGACCGAAAACAAAGCAAGGCACATCTCCAAAATATTCACTCCATTATTTTGTGACGCCGTTGATTGGTACCACTGAAGAGCTTAGCGGTAGAAACAGCGTGCTAAATACTATCAGAGTGTCGTCATAGCTGTGGAGGTTGATGACGTCACACAAGGATGTTGAAAAGGAAGATCTTTCTAGCTAGGCAAGGTGTACTGCCTGGGACAAAGTCCATCTGAGATACATTAAAACTTGTATATAGAGTTTACAAAATAAATAATTGTAATATCGCAATTTAGAATTTATCATTTTTTATAATGTTTTCTTGTGACATATGTAGATTGCTTGAACCTGTAGCGGTTCAATAGCAGTTAATAAAGATATCTCCTTAAATTATTGATCAAAAATAATACTTAATTTGTATCTGTACATGTTTATGCAGAAATTTCCCCACATTAGTCCAGACACTTTTGGAATAGTTGTTTGTTCACCGAACAAGTTCGCCTACTGAGGGTTTCATACATCCCTCGTCCCGTCGTCCGTCGTCCCATATGAGGGTCTGGGCCTCCTTTGAAAAATAGACTGTCTGCCATTGAGCATGTTAATGGTGCGTTGCTTTCTTGTGGCAAGGTCTAATGCCACATGCATAAGTTTACCGGCTACCTTAACTTCCAAACCGAAACAAGACAGTGATAAGCACTGACGCTATACCAGCAGGAATAGATAAGGCGGTGGTACCAAACCCGGGCGAGACAATGCAGAACTCTACCACCTAGTAGTCACGATGGTAGTGACTTGGATAGCCAATTGGTCACCTTTTGCGACCTGCTTGACAGAACGGCATTTAGTCTATTCTTCAAAGGAGCCCGGAACCAACACAGGGAAAAGGAGCCTGGAATCAACACCGGGAAAAAACCTGCATGATGGGACGACGTGCTGTATGGACCTGTGCGCATATCGTTTCAATCATTTGGTACGTAGGACACACCAAGCATGAGGAATTTGTAGGCCTAGCCTTACTTTTAAATGACGTCATTGTAGATAACAATTATTAAAAAAAGTGTGTGTTTGAAATACACTATTGTTGTTTTATTTGTAAAAAAAAGCATTTAGTCAATGTTAACACCTGTTTAACATTAACATTTTATACAAAAGGCTTTCGACTCAGTGATGCAACTAATACTACACGTAAAAAGTGCAAATGCAATTATTATTACGTAAATAGCTTTACTTGGCTACTGACGGAACTACCATGTTTAATAAAGAATAACTCTGAATGGATTAAGATTTGGAACTTGGCGCCATAGTAACTTTCATTCAGCTCAAAAATACCTATCCAACGATGTAACACGCATAGCTATTGGAAGGTGGGACCAGATTCCATAGAAATCCTGGCATCACCCTTACGCTACAGTACTTTACAGATACTTAGAAATTTCAAATATCACCACTTAACTTTGTAAGTCAAAGCACCATTGTATAATTCTGACATTTCTTCTATAGGTTTTGACAAGTAAAAATAGAAGAAGTGTCTAGGATTAAACCAGCTAAACTCAGATGCTCTGAATAAGATTTTGTTTACTCTGACAGGTTTGAATATCTGAACTAGATGTCTTAGATTAGCAGTTGTTCTAAACATACCCATTGTCTTGTATTTAGGTAATACTAACATTTAAAATAAGAATATTTACCTAATGTCCAAAATGTTTTCTAAATGATCTGTTGTTTTTTTGGCATGTTCAATAGCAGCAGCACTAGTTAAAGCATTTGTTAACATTTCAGCATATATAGCATCTTTCTTTTCTCTCTCCTTATTTTTATTGGCAGCAGTCAATAACTCTTTTCTCACTTTAGCCATTTCATTTTGAGACATGAATGACAGTTTTATATAACTCTGCTTTAATCCTGATAGATGATTTAGCTGCAAATTGTTAAATCTAGTCAAATATGTAGAATGGGTAAATATTTACAATGCACCTAAATAAAATTAGAGAAGTAGGTGTGTAGAAACATAAAATAACTCAATAAAACTTTTTCTTGTGGTCCTTTTATGTTTTAGATTAAAAATCTTAAAATAAAAACAAAATGAGTTTGAAAGCATAAAAAACAGTAGGTAAAAGTATCAAAAGCTCTCCTACATTATTACTTTTTAAATCTATTAATTGTTACATTTTTTTTTAACTTTTTACATTACAATCTTACTTAATTTGAGAATACCAAAACACATAACTCTACTTTTTTTCTAATGAAATAAAAATGGTAATTATGTATCATTTTATATCCTGTTATGAGTTTAAGAACTAGGTGTCTTATATGAATTTTCTAAAATATATAGAAATGACTTTTACTCCCTTAGAGGATGATTTATACGCCTGGGATGCAAAAGGAATATACAATCTACTCTTTTATACTTCAACAATGCAGATTTCATAAGGTACATATATTAGTAGTAACCCCTTATTACCATATTACAGACATTAACCCATGTTGAGACATTTTATACAAAGAATTTAGGACTAGCCATTTCCTGCAGTATAACCAAAACAAGTCCCACGTCACTGAAATATAATGACAAACAAACTTTCAAACTTTACCTCTTTATAAAATTAGTTTAGAAGAATAGAGAACTATAAATTGCCCTGATGATGCTTGTGTAAGCGAAACCGGTTGGTAATAAGTGATAATAGCTTTATTGTGAAACAGTACAAGTGTATAAGTGATAAAATATTACATTAGAGAAATAATATTTATTGTTGCAATGTAAAATAAATAATAATAGTTTTATGTTAAAAATTCACAATATGTTATTAGTTTTACTTAAATTTATTGGTGACTTATTGGTAAAAGATTTTATCTTGCAAACCCAAGTGTAAAAATGAATGAAAGATAAAGCTTGAAGAACAAAATGGCTGTAAAATTTACACAGATAAAAATAAGTATGTATATTTTTTATGCCTACTTGTGACCATTATCCATTTCCAATACAAAAACCATCTTGTTTACAATCCTACGCAATATAAACATTCTATCTATTAAGGAAAATGCCTATTCAAAGGGGGGTCAGAATCTTTTTACAACCTGAAATATCTATGCTTTCAGGCAAAATTGCCGAACCAATTTTAATGAAATTTGGCATGGAGATAGCTGAAGATCATTAATATAACATAGGCCAAATTTTTTTTAAAAATAAACCCCCAAGAGGCTGAAAGAGAAAATGAAAGTTTGAACGAAAAACAATATTGTTGACATGTTAATCTACTTGAGGGCAAAACTTATAAAGCTGTATTCATCTAATATTAATATATAGATAACCCAATTAAAAAATTAAATGATTTTCCAGAATTTTCTATTTTACTGCCAACTGTTCCAAAAGCTTTACTGCAAATATTACAATAATTTAGAACAAAAAATATAGGTGTAAAATATCTCTATACAGATACCTTGCAGGTTAGGAAAAAAAGGTATATCACTAGGTTTACCATAATTCGCCTGTTCATAAACTAAAAAATAGGTAGTGTCTCCCATTACTGTATTTTTTAACTTAATATATCAGAACAAATTGTGGCCAATTTTGGCCGCTTTGCTTATCGAGAATCTGTTTGTGGTTTCGAAGAGTTAAACTAGATACTTACTAGGTCTAAATCTTCTTTTTCAATTACTTCAATTTTATAAACTGTCCCAGCATACTTTTTAGATAAATACTGAATAACTTCCTGTTCACATTCCTTCCTTGCAAGTATAAAGAAATATGGTTGAAATGTTAATGATATTTTGAATCTAGAGCCATCCATTTCAATGAAGTAATAATCCATAGCTGCTACTAGACGTTTGTCCTCATCCAGAATTTCATTCTGAAAAATAATATGCCAAAGGATTATCATGGCTCTTTCATTAGACTGAGGACTATGTAGATATACCTAAAAAATAAATATGAACATTCACCAAGTTTTAAGATGTTCTTAAGGAAGGCAAACATTACAATAATCATAACAACACTTGAAAGGCAATCTTCACTAAGCAACATTTAGTAAAGTTTTTATTTAGTAGTATTTTACAGGAGAGTGATTTAAAGTTTGAATTTAAAATAAGAAAATCATAAAAATCTCCTAATTTAATTGCAATTAAATTTATTACATATTTTTACATATTTTAAAAATAAATCAATGTTTTGAGATATTGTGTGTGAATCAACGGATAATATCTCAAAACATTGATTCCTTTTTTCTATAAAAATTGTATTTTTGATTAGCTACAAACAAAAACTCTTAGCTAAGAAAAAAAAATTACTTAATTTTCTCTTTAACTTAATATGTAAGGCTATTGTACTAAATCGAGCAAGAAGAAAGTTTAGAATTATGTTCTAGTTGATGGTGCCCCATTGTACAGCATCCTTTACCAAAATAGGGTTGATTAGGAAAGGAAACACACCAAGGCCAAAGAACTGTAATCAATGAAGCCTTCTACGTGGTATTTGGATTTCTAGGGTATATAGAAAAATTAACAAAGCTACAGCATATTTAAAAAATTAGTCATGTAGGGTTCTGGTTTTAAGTCTACAACATATTTATGTAATGAGTAGATGACAAAACTCTACTGCTCTAATTTAAAACCAACCTAACAATCTACTGATTACCTATTTATGAAATAAGTCCCCTGACTTATGACGACACGTTTTACGCCTTACCCCTACAATAAAGTGCAATCGAAACTGATAGTTATTTTATGACACAAATCTTACCGTGTGCATATTCATTAAATATCCTGTGCGTTCTTTCGTATCTCGAACTCTTTCAAATCCGTATTTTGAATCAATCTTGTCATTATCCAAAGCCACTCGAATTCGCGACTCTGACGAGTCTTCCCTAGAAACACAAAATTGTTTATTTACATCCAATAAACATTAGCTGTTCAGTTGATTTAATAAATAATACCTTGGTCCAGATGATGTTCCTGTATCTTTCTTGCTTGATACATTTTTATCAGACCTAAACTTTCCGGTATTTTGTAGGACCATTGTAAATCGTATTAAATTGACGAATAACGAATATTATAAAGACTCATTCATGAAAAAAATAAAACATTATCATTAGCGAAACTAGTAAATTCATATGACAAACAGCTGTAGTAGGTATTTTTTTTAACTAGCTGTCAAATATTCGCGCCAAAAGGTTCTTTTTTTTCTTTCGTTTCAAAGGGACAGGCTAAGACCAGAAGCCACGCTGCGTTGTCAGACGTTATCTTATTTCGCCAGTAATAGAGATTAGTCCGGTCAATCTAGACCTAAGAAATGAGAGCGAAGGTACATAAATTCCCATCAAGCTGAAAATCAGTAAGATTGTTAAAAATATGATTAAAAATAAAATTTGAAAGCTCCCCATCTTTCTCCTGTATGGAAAAAAATTTATTCAAGTTCAAAGGTCAAAAAAATGAATTTTCGCGATTTTCAGTGAAACGGTAAGTTTTATCATAAAAATATTTCAGACAAAAATTGTAGATCATAAAATAATCTACAAAAAATATATCAATGCTTTTTTCCTACGAGCCACCGTTTTTGAGATATAACTTATTTAAAAAGTTGTTAAAGTAGTTATCGTCATAATATGCATAAGTGCGCCACGTATATACATCTCTTATCTACTTTTAGAGTGGTTCTCAACGCATAATTCTTTTTCAGACATTGACAAAATTGTTTCTATTGCGAGTGGTTATGATAAAATTAATTGATAAATAGCTCGTGAAGTTGGACTTGCTTCTATAGCAATAATGACAGGACTGATATTCAATAATATCAAATTAAAACGCGCTGACAAAGTTGTTCCTCTTTTAGCTATGACTAGTACCATAAAAGTTCATGAAGAAAAAGTACCTATTGTATCTTCACGCCCATATCCCCGAAGGGGTAGGCAGAGGTACAACATGTGCACCCACGATTAGCCAAAGATACTTGGTTCCACGAATGTGATAGGTGGGAAGACTATCGCCAACCGGGCACTTTCCAATCCCGGGCAACTTTGTATTTCTCAGAAAACTGAAAAAAACACTTTTTTATGTGCCCGACCCAGGAATCGAACCCAGGACCTCATTTGATCAACGCAACGCTGGACCACTAGACCACAGAGGCGACCATGTAAGTAAGTACCTATTGACCCTGTATTATTGTTTCAATGCATGAGTATTCCTGCAGTCTTTCAAGATGAAATCGAAAAATATTTTGAATATGAATTAGCTCCCTACCCTTGTTCCCTTGTTCGATGTGCTGAAATTAAAACAGTAATTCAACTCAAGGAGAAGTTATCACCAACGGCATCCGCTTTCTTCTTTCTATATACGGAGCTCATAAAAAACTACCTGCTTAGATAAGCATCGATATGTGTTTCGTTAAAAACACTAATAATAAACAAGTTCAATTAGCTTCTCTTCCTCCGACTCCAGTTGCTGCTCATCAACATCTTCTTCGGGTATATTACTAAGTTTAAGTGTGGCTTGGTTATCAGCTAGACCCTACAGACTGGGGTTGGAAGTTGGTCGACAATATATTGGAACCAGATTATGGTTCATTCCTCTTGGAACCCTGTAACAAGTAACCATTGGGGACTTTTTACAAAATTCAATATGAGTGCCTAAGAAGCATCTCTGGAGGAATGAAATCTTCACCAACTAATGCTTTATAAGTAGAATGTGGGGAAGCCCCACTTAATTTAAGAAGACAGTATCCGCTGATAAATTTATATGTAAAACTGTATGCCTATCTGAACACCCTTTACTTCTAAGTCTCCCTTGTCATTTGTGGACAGATTCAATGATTATTGGTGCCACAGAGATTTTCCCTGTATTATAAAAAGCTATTCTAATGTGAATGTTTTTAACTCCTCTATATTTAAAACAGATGCTAACCCAATATATCTTAACACTTTTGATTCCTTATTGTACTGGCCTGAGATAGCCTTGAACTTTGGTATTACCAAATATGACAGTCATGCTAATGCCAAGCTTAACCAATTAGTCCATGAGAACTGGTCGGACTGGAATTTAATATTCAGTCATGCCTCCAAAACCTTAACAGAAGTTGGTCCAGGATCTACGATGTGGATGCCGAAGTTCGAGGTTATTTTAAGCTTCAAATTGCCCCCAAATACCGCTGTTTTTACAGCTGAAGCTGTAGCACTCCTAGATGCTGTCAAGTATGTAGAGTTACTTCGGCATGTTGAAAAACATTGATGTAAGACTAACATGGATCCCTGGGTACAGTGGTATACATGGGAATGAAACCGTTGACCAATTAGTAAAAGAAGCTATATCGTTGGGTATAAGAACCCACTATAAATGCTAGCTACCGCCATTATCTCCTTTCTTCGGTTCGAGTAATTTTTATTCAGCCCATGGAATCAAATGTGGCAAGAATCAAAATCAACAAGGGGTAAACATTATGGTGACATTCTAAATACTATTCCAAGCAAACCATGGCCTTTTAAGCATCGCACAGCCTCACAATACGCAACTTCTACTGTATGAAGGGTTTGAATTAGACATGTTTTTTCACCTGTCTTCCTAAATAAATTTAGGATTAGGGACTCTTCACTCTGTGAATGTGGCCTAGAGGAAGGAACCGTGGATCCAACGACGTGTATAATTATACACGTCATTGCGTGGATCACATATTTTTTAAATGTACTAATCAACACTCTTCCCTTTATGACTACCTACCCCAAAACGTCCCTCGTCCTGTCAATTTAAAATATCTCCTAACGCAAGTGTTTACAGCTAACGTAGAAATTATCCTTAATTATACTATGGACTAGCTGCAGCGTGCAGTCCGCTGCATTATAAAAGTCTTAGTGAATCCCGCGGGATCACCTAACTTTTCCGGGTTAACAAATAGCCTATGTGTTATTCTGGGTCTTCAGTTATCTACATACCAAATTTCGTGGTAATCGGTTCAGTAGTATTTGCGAGAAAGAGTAACAAACATCCATACATACATACTCACAAATTTTCGCATTTATAATATTGGTAGGATAATAACATTAGATTATAATTCTGTGTGTATAACTGGTGATGGCAATAATACATGTTTGTGACGTCCTTTGTTTTAAACTGAAACAGAAGTAAATAACCGTGGTACCATAAACTGGTAATGTGTCACTTCCATGAAAACTTGACCAGAGTTTTGCTAACTGGCACTATCCGACCTCCATAAGGAATGTGGCACTGGCAGAGTTCACTGAAAGTTGCCATTAAGCCAAGAAATAAAAAAAAGAAAGAATTTGTCACAATTCAGATACAAGAACTGATATGAGTTTAGACGAATACAATCAATTTTTTATATATGTTCTGTTCTGTTTCATTAATATAATAATAGATTTTTAACAATAATAAAATTAAACTACGCTCAATAATAATATAAATTTTTTATTAAAAAAACATCGACTATCCATCGTAACAGTAGGTACACTCCTTTGAGTATATACCTCAATCAAAGAGTATGTAAGTCGTACTAAGTACGTCTATGGCGTTAAGTTATATAGTTAAGTCAAGAAAGTTATATTTTACACACAAAGTTATATTCTACACTAAATCTTTCCGAAGAGTACCACGACATGAGTGGAGTGTGTCTCTTTCTACTAAATAAGGCGCCAATCGCCATATATAATTGCGGCCATGCTTAGTTTGCAAATTACTACAAAGTAATTATACTAATTTGAGAAACAGTTTTTGCATTGCATAAGTAATTACGTAATAATTAAAATAAGCACATTTTGGAACTCACTATGTTAATTACAATACATTTTATGCTAATGTATTTATCGACGTGTATGAATAAAAGGGATTTAACGATTACCGAATATATATAAAAATCTACCATCAGTTAGTTTTATTTACACTGGCAATTGCAAGAAAGGGACAACATCCACTCTTGTCGTTGTCTTTCTCAGAACGTTTTTCCCCTCTGTTAACTAAGAAACAAATGTCAACTTTATTAGTAACGAAATAAAGTACATTTTTATTTTTCAAATATTACTCCGTAACAATTCCAGTTATCGTATAATCGTTCCTTGAGTTAAGTTTAGTCTTTTGTAGTTCGTGAACGAACTAGGTCGGAAGAGCGATCTTATGGACGAACTACAAGAACTAGTTCGCAGACCCATCACTCTTTAGTTCTTTCGTTCGACGGCGTGAAATCGAGAGCGCGGTGCGTCGCCACTGTATAGTTCACAGTTCACCATACAACGCGCAATGCGCATCGATTATTAGTAAGACAAAATATAAAGTTAGCAGCTCGTTTACGACTTTGCGCGCAAAATTGAGCGGCGCACGGTGATTTGGTGACGATACCCGTATTATAACTTATTGTTAAAAGGTAAATACAATTTATAATGTTTCTTTGGTTTTTTGTGTGGTTTATTAACAAAAATAAGTACCTACTATATGATGTTACTGTTAAAATAACACCAAAACTTATGTTTTTGTATGATAAGAACATGTCTAAATTTATTTTAAAGTGGGTAAGAATATACCAGTATTCTGTGCTTTCATTAATAGATAGATAAATACAAATTAATATGTACTAGATACTAATTCCAAGATTAAAATTTGATTATTTTCAAACAGGTTTTGTCATTTATTTTTACCTAATTAAATTGTTGATCAACGCAAGCGAACAAGACAACAAGTAGGTCTTTCGCGATTTGAAGTAGTGAGCTAACGAACTAAAATATCGAACTGGTTCGTTTAAGAGCTGCTAATTAAAATGAGCGCTCCCAATCATGAACTATAATCCGCAAGACTAGTTAAGTTATACGCATAAAACTTTGCTGAATTTTTCGTTCCATTAGATTTTATTTGTAGACTAGAACATTCTGTTTAATTTATTGCACTACAGTAATTAATGATTTTATATTTATTAAAAATATGATACAGCTGAAATATTAAGTCATTTGTAAATTGCGGCAACATTCAAGAGTGAAATGCACGTTACTGAAACTTTCACCCGCGTCATGCTACAGCACAAAGAGTATAAAATCTTGAAAATGTGAAATAATTATAAATATATGGCAAATCGCGCTTATCGATGGTATAAATAATACATCTGCGATACTAATATTATTTATCTGGCTACGGTTTTGGTGTTCAAGTATAGCGCAGTGAGGCACATTTTCAAATTTATGATAGGAAGAGCACATCCGTCACAGTACGGGTCGAGATCTTTTTGGCATTAAGTACATAAATATATACTGTGTGGCGTCAGTTACGTACAATTGTATTTAATTATGCCACACGTTCCTCACACACATGTTGCGCATTATGGGCTGCGCTCACAAAATAAAGAAAACAAGTTGTTTTCATTATTTCGTGGCTGCGCTACTACCATGCACATTCACATACGGAGAATGATTATTCTTCGTACAGCTATTTCCGATTTTACGAGTCTGATGCGAAACATTTATTGTGGCTGGTAAGATTGGTTGTTGACACAGACCACTTAGAGATGCAAGCGTTGTTGACCTGGGAGATATTGCCAAGCACACGTATCTATTGAGACTTATTTGTATTTCATTTTGTTTCTGGATCATATTTTCTATTACTTGTAAACTACAACAGCCGGACTATGGACAGATCGTAAGGTATTGATGGCAGATGGATGGTAACGTCAACGTCGCATAAGAGTCTTTTAGCAAGAAAGCGCATAAAGACCTTTTAAATAAATACTTGTCTTCAGCACGTTCCGTCTACAAGAGCTATATTCATAACCCAATTTAACCTACGCTAGTGGCATTCTGATAGATATTTGAATTTTGAAACATTATTTTCAGCCAACAACGGGACATTTTTACAATTTTTACTATCTATAAAATAAAAGCTGCGGTGTATGGCCTAGACTAGTATATAATATTGACCTGTGCAAATTTAGCACCCCATCCCATCTGAGGATTTGTGAAGTGCAAACGACCTTAATCGATAGGTCTACGTTAGGTCCGTATAGGTCCACAAAAATTTTCGTTAGGTCCTTTATAGTTTTTTTATAAATTATTTTTCAAATTTTATTTAAAAAAAATACATTTTAGCAACTCTTTTAATGAAAACCTGGCTAATTTAATCAAAATCGTACTCTTTATAGTTAGGTCTATATTGGTTCATCATTTTGGTTGTTAAATGATGCATTTTATTTGTTTTATAGATAACTAGCTGTAGCCCGTGACTTTGTTCGCGCGGACTTTGTTTTATAGATGGACGATTGTGAATGACATTATTCGAATAATTCGATTGTAGCAGTCATTCAAATTTTTCGAATAACCTTATGACTCATTCGAATTTGAAAAGAAGCGAGAAGCAAATACATATGTATTGCGTCGTCTCATTCCTTCTGATTCAAATTTCATTACTACTAGTTTATATATTCGAACATCCGTAACCTCGTCTAAAAGTAAACTCTATGTACCGAAACAAAGTACTTATTTTCGTGTGGCATTTGTCCTTAACGATAGTTACTACCTAGTTTGTATTCGGATATCGAAGTTTTTATTGCACCCATATAAAATATTTTGATTGTAAAACCTAACTTAACTAATTATTGTTATCAAATAAAACTTAAAAGTAATCTTTATAATACGAAAAGACGGTCAATTTTGTATTGCAAACCGAATGAATAAAGTAGCGGTTCGCAAATCAGTTACTATCAAGGAAGTTACATTCTACCCGGAATGTCACACGCGCTTTAAAATCGTACTCGCTTTATGAGTAACGAAATAAAGTACATTTTTATTTTTCAAACATTGCTTCGTAAATTCCAGTTATCATATTATATAAGTTCCTTGGAAAGAGGTCAATGATAAGAAACCATTGTTTAGTGTGCCATTAAGTACGTAGTACTCTAATTGGTCTGTGGCCATTAAGAAACGCACGTTGACAGTTGACACTTGACGATGCGTTGACAATATGATACATATGTGATATGATATAAACTAACTCTAAGAAAGTTTTAAGTTTTGAATATAATTTATAGTTTTTTAATGAATAGGCTAAAGTGTTAAAGTATCTCAAATACCTGTTTTTCTGTAGATGTAAATTTTAAATAACACAAATATGAATAAAGTAAAATATAGATACGAAAGACATACTACGAATGATTCGTCTAACCGCCAATTAAGTTATGATGAACTTGCTGATTTTGAAAAATTGCGTATTTCGGCATTAAGGAAAGCAGCAGAAATTAGTCCGCTTGTGACAGAAATAACTATTGGTCCTAATAGCCCTAGTAAAACAGAAAAAAAACTTGATGAAATGCCTACTAAAAATACATATGAAATGAGCGAATTGAACGAGGATAAAATTGGTGAAGACCTGCGTTACAGCTTGCTTTTAAAAGAATATGAATCGGCACTAAGAGAAAACTCTGAGGATATGTTTAAGGACCTAGTTGAGAAAATGATAACCTCATATAATGAAGCTATGCATAAATATTGGGAAAAACAAAATGATATTTGGAAATGCAAGTCTCTAGAACTTAGGACTAGAAAGCTACAAATGGCTAAATATTTACAAGAGAATGATAATTTGAATGTCTTGGAAAAGGTAAAATTGGATGAGAAGAAGTGTCAGTTGATTAAAACTCAAACTATAGAGACCATGAATAAACTTTTGGAAGACCAAAATAAAGCTATGTTAAGATTTGCGTCTATTACCGATAGCCACACCAAAATATGCTTATGTTACAATGAAATAACAAGTCTTGCACAAACAGACCCCTTAGCTAAACAAGCATTAGATAAATATGTACCATCAATCAATTCAATAATTCAAAACATTAGTGCAGTTACAGAGTTTTGTAAAACTGGTTTAATAACTGATAAAGAAGTTAAGCAAGCTGAAATACTTGTATCAAATATGGAAAATATTAAAATTAAACATAAAGAAGACGTAAATACAATAAAACAAGAAGAGATGCAGAGAAAACAAAAAGAGGAAGAAATCATACAAAAGAGGTTAGAAGAGAAACTGGCACAAGAGGCAAAAGAAGCTGAACTAGCAAAACAGCAACAGGAACAAGTTAAACAACAACAGGAGCAAGTGAAACAACTCCAGAATAATTTTTATTCAGATAAAAATTACTCTTACTATGTGCATCTACAAAAATTTCTAGATGCTTATGAAAATAAATATAAAGATCTTTTAGAAAATGTTAACTTAAAAAAATTTAGATTTGATTGTCAAAAAGCTGTGAATACTCCTGTAAATTCACTTTCATCTGTTAGCGGTTCACACATGAAAGATAAATATGATAAGTTAGCAAAATTGTTGAGAGGTGAAAAAGTGCAAGTCTTAGACACATATGTGACGGCAACTCAGCATCCCCAGGGAATATTTTATTGTACAGCTCTATTAGCTAAAAAGATTGTGCGTCAAGGTGATCTGTTAGTTTCTAGTAAACCTGAAGCTGCTTTTCCATTGGCCGCAGTAACTGTGGCACTGTGGTCTCAATTTCCTGAATTTGGCAAGCTGTTAGAAGCATATTTTCACAGGTTTTGCCCTTATTTAGTACCAATGTTACTTCCACATAAAGAAGGTCAATCAGACAAAGAATTTTATATGTCAAGAGGTTACACATACAATGATGAGAATCAAGTTGAAAAGCAGGATAAGTTTCTCAAAAGAATGTCTGGTATATTTCGATTAAGATGTACAATTTGGATTGCTAAAACACCTAGGTTTTTAAATGCTTCAAATCCCAATGGACTGAGATATGGCTGGCAATGGCTTTCTTCCTTTATCAATCTAAAACCTGAGCCTGATATATCGGCAACACTACTTTTAGATTTTTTTACTGTTTGTGGATCAGACTTTTTTAAATATTATGGAAAGCAATTTGTGAAAATTATTAAATTAGTAAACTCTGATTATTTAACAATTTTGCAGAATATTGACGAAGGTGGGCCTAAGACTCGCCTAGAAGTTTTTTTACAAAATGTTTTAACAGCTGGCAACATTCCACCACCTAATGGAATATTACCTCAAAATACATGGTGAAAGCTTTGGTGCATGTGAAGTAACTAAAAGTTTGATAATAGGAATTCCATAATTATGAAATGAATTATTATTTGTAAATGACTTTAATTTCTGATATTATAATGTAGTTGATTTACAAGATTTGACATTTTCTTATCAAACAACTTTAATATGAATTAATTATTTTCTTTAGGGATATTTTGTAACAAACAACAATAAATATTTACACCCTAAGTTATGTGAGTTAATGTCAAAGGGATTTTTAAGAACTTTATTTTTTTAAAGACGTCATATCATACATACCCTTTAGCTTAATTACAATAAAAGTTCAATTTTTCAAAATTTTGGAATTAAATTATTACAAAATCAATGATTGATACAAAAATTAAGTGAACGAACGCTACTCATTATTCCACAACCGAAGTTCAGATCCCAGTCCCTGTTGATGAACCCTGGCTCTCGGCATTAGAAGACCACCCATGATTGCTTCTTCATCACTTCTTGTTAAGTATTACACCATTCCAATGTTCATTGCTGCCAAATGAATGCATAGGTCTATTAGAAATTTATAGGGTTGTCAAAAGTCATCACTACGGCTATATTGTTACACCTAATTTTTGTCTATAGGGTACACACAACTCTACTAGGTGATAGAATTTAGTAATGTCTTACCCAATTTATTACTTTTCCTGTCGCATTAACATCAGTATTTGTTTGTGTTGTGGTTGGGATGGCAAGATATCCAGTAAATTATATTAAACATGTCTATGCTACCAAAGCGACAATCAATAATGTGACAAGCACAAAACAAGAACATATTAGCACATATAAGACACATATTTGATCCTAACAACTGCCATATTAAAGATATGTTCACGACGGGAACTCAATCGGGGACAGGCAAAGCAAATGTTACTTTGTTAATGTTTTGTAATGTCATATTACAAAACATTAACAAAGTAACATTATGTAATGTCATATTAATATATATAGCATATGTAATATTTATTTTCATTAATTGAATGTATGTATTTCTAATAATTTTAAATCTCTAAATATTTAAAAATATCCCCATTGTAAACTTTAGTTGTGCTAAATTTGATACATACATATTTGCGAAAATGTCTAGGGGTACAAATTTTTTTTTCATATAAAAATATAAATAAAATATAACATATTTTGTTAGTTGATCACGATGTTGTGCGAAATATTTGCAAGTTTCATGTGAGTAAAATTTGTAAATCCTATTAGACATAAAAAAATCTCCAAAGCCACTCCATTTCGCATTCCAAATCAGCAAAGAGTAGACAATACAGAATACTAGGTACATAAGAAGAGACCGGACACCATAGAGAATATATAACAACTTCATTTTAAAACAGAGCTACCTAAAACAACCAATTACAAGCAACCTGATGACTAGTAGATCAGTAATGCCAACCATCAAAAGAAAAAAAAGTGACGTGCAGTCTATCCCTAAAATCTATCTATATTAATATAAGAAAAACCCTATAAATAGGGGTCCAATAAACATTATTTCTACTTTCACTGGTTTCTCTTGCGCGAGCACATAAACCAGTGAAAGTGTTATCAGATTTTGGCACAACAGTAAAGAAAAAAAAACGATTTACTCTGAACATTTTATTATTTTATATGACCAATATGTACTAGTAGCAAATATCAACCACAGCAACTCAAGAGTACATTGCATGCTTCCCAAAATTATTCCACTTCTTTAAATATCCTTAAATACTTATGGACTTCTATAGTATATTGTACTGGTGGAATATTTCACTTATGTTAATTTACATTAACACTATTTTCACTGGTTCTGTAAAGCGGCAGTTATAGCTGCAGAAGTAGATGGAGCTTCTGAAAAAGTAATGAAATGTTAATTTTATACACATTTGTTGAGCAGCAAAAGTGTGAAAAAAAGCGAATGTTTTATCTTTGTTTATTGCACATGGTTATTTAAAAATATATCTTATTTAATCCCCCGTGTTTGTCAGGGCTTCTTTGAATAATAGACCAACTACCGTTCTGCCAGGCACGTCATAAAAGGCGACCAATTGGCTATAAATGTCACTACCATAGTGACTACTAGGTGGTAGAGTACTGTCACTACTCGCCCGGGTATTTGGCACCACCGCCTTATCTATTCCTGTCACAATCCCGTCAAAACTTGTCATTGTCGTGATCCGGTTTGACGGTAAGGTAGCCAATAGAATTATGCATATAGCATTGCCATCTTGCCACATGTATAGCAACACACCATTAACATCTTTGATGCCTATAGGTGATGGTTTCTCTTTCCTGAAAAACCTGAGAGTGGCGTGGCAGTAGTCTTAAAGATTAATAATAAATATTCACGGGACAAATAACACTTACTGATCCAACCCAAAGGTAAGCAAATTATTTGCTTGTGTATGGGTTATCAACGATAGAAATACATAGGTATATAAATACTGGAATATATTTAATAAATATCCAAACCTGGAAATGCAAACATTTGTGCTCATCACACAAATGCTTGTTCCCGTCGGGGATCGAAACTGAGCCCCGTCGATTGCGTAGTCAGGGTTGCTAACCACTCGACCAATGGGGCGGTATTAAATATTGAACGACAGTTTTCTCCAACTACATTTTATTTTCTTGAAATCATCTAATATCAAAATGCTAGGAATTTTAAACCATGTGATTTTTATATTGGTACGTATGCTAAGTCTTGTTTACAGGTCATTTTGACCCATTTTTCACACTTAAAAAACCTACATTTAGAATATCGATAAATAAAATTTGCATTAGTCGTTTTCATGAGTAAAAAATTTTTTTTTTGGATTTGTAACCACATTTTTCACATTTTCCGTACTTCATTTTAACGTTCTGTTCATGGACACAGATTTTAAGAAGTAATAAATAAATACAAATACGATATTTAAGTAGGAATAAAGTTTTTGATGTGAAAACTTCTTTAGGCGCGTTGAGCGTTTTGGTAGAGGGTAAAATCCTCGGTTCGCGTCACCGACATGCTAATGATAATAGTATATCTATAGCTATGTTTTGCATATAGTTTTAATTACTCTCAACTTAATAGTTCCGTTTTCACTTCTATCGGCAGTCCCACGACTGCTACTGTTTTTTTTTTTTTATATCATAAGATAGCAAACAAGCAGATAGGTCTCCTGATGGAAAGAGTCAACCATCGCCTATAGACACCAAAGATGTTAATGATGCATTGCTATCTTGTGGAGAGGTCCAATGCCACAGCCCACATGCATAAGTTTACCGGCTACCTTACCCTCCAAACCGGAACACGACAGCGACAAGCACTGACGCTATTGCAGCAGGAATAGATAAGGCGGTGGTACCAGACCCGGGCGAGACAATGCAGAACTCTACCACCTAGTAGCCACGATGGTAGTGACTCGATAGCCAATCGGTCGCCTTTTACGACCTGCCTGGCAGAACGGCAATTGGCCTATTCTTCAAAGGAGGCCGGGACCAACACGGCGACTAAGAAGGAAGACTAATTAAGAAAGAAATTAAACTTAAATCCCCATAGAAACCAAAGAGTATACAATACTAATAGAAACCAAATCACAACAAAACCAAACAGTAAACACCAGACCACAGACACAAGAGTAGGTACTACCAGTGTTGCCAACCCCTGTACAATCCCGCCCCCCCCCCCCAAAATTCCTCATAAAATCCCCTTAAAACCCCCTAAGTATTTTTTAGTATACCTAGGATAGTTTGTTCAAATTTACAAATAATTTTTATTGGTATATCAAATAAATAACAATTTTACAGATGAAATAAAACAATTATGAAATGTTATTTATTGTGTTTGAAACCGCCAACGTCATCAATGACTTCAGCGCAGGTACTAGTGCCAGGCGCTTTTTCTTTGTAAAAATGCATTCTGCATCTGTTTTTAACACATTTTCTGAAGGTGTAAATTTTATGCAAGAATTGAATTCAACGTTAAATGTGAATCTTACCATCAAGATGCCTTGCGCCATGTCCAGCGATAATTTGTTTTTTATTTATTATTTATGATCATATATAAAGGGAAGAAGACTGATTTATTGCCAGGTCTTTTTGCAAGAAACTTACTCTTCGTGATGGGGGGATGACCCCACCTGTCACATCTCATTGTAGACATTTTGTGTCGAAAATAAGCCTTACATAGAAGAATGTTAAGCAAGAACTGATTTCCCTCGATATCAAAGATGTGGAGTACATTATGAATAAACAGCTCCTACATTACTTGGAAGATTGACAACTCATTAACGGTAAACAATACGGCCTCTCTTCTGGTGATCTAATACAGCAATGAGACTTGAGTGAATTTTTTCTCTCGAGTCACTCGCCAGTGAAAACTAATTCAGTCGAGTGCCACTCGAGTAAAGACGATACTCGAGTGTTTTTTTTTTTTCACCGAGTCACTCGCCAATCTAAACCGAGTCACTCGAGTGAAGATGAGACTCGAGTGTCTTTGTTTTCACTTGTGTGAAGGATATGATTCGATTTGCTAGAATAAAGATGTGATTTTTATAATAAAAAAATAAAATTCAAAATAAGTAAAATATTTATAAATCAATCAAATAAAATCTTTAAAATTTTCTATTTTCTTCTATGGCTTATATTCGCTATTATATTTTTACATAAAATTAAAAATACTTAGTCTATAGTTGGTGGGCTTTCGCATTACTTTAATATAGCCGGGTATTATAAAAATAATGAAATGAAATATTTTACTATATTAGTCGTCGTTCTGCACAGATTTGTGTTGAATTTCTAATGGAAGATATATCGACTTAACCTGTCATAATTTGAATTTCTCACTCGTGTCGGTATAGGCCACTCGAGTGGTCTGAGTTATTCGAGTTGATTCGAGTTATTTGTAATTTGAGTTATTAAATATTTTACTAGTTGTTAGTGCAAGTAGAACGAAAACTACTTGAGAGACTCGAGTAAAACACGGCTCGAGTCTCATTACCTAATCTAATAGTATATCTCATCTCCTATCTATCGCAGGACTGAAGCCATTTAAAACAAGGAGAAACACACTAATGTTTAGTCCGTGTCACTGGGTATCGCTAAAACCTTCATTTGGGCCTGGCACAAGGCACTTCTGAGCAAATTAACATCTCATGGATTGCCTGTAAAGTTTTATAAATGGATCACTAACTTTTTAGACAACCACAGAATTATGTTTTTTCTTTCTATCATAAGATAGCAAACAAGCCGATGGGTGTCCTGATGGAAAGAGTCAACCGTGGCGTCAACAACAAATATATAAATGGTAAGTTGCTATCTTGAAGCGAGGTCTAATGCTACGTGCATAAGTTTACCAGCTATCTTACCCTTCATACCGGAACAAGACAGTGACAAGTACTGACGCTATTGCAGTATGAATAGGTAAGTCGGCGGTACCTGACACAGGCGAGATTTGTGGTACCAGACATCTGCTAAAAGCTCTAGAATAGTTCAATTGCGCAAAGTGATATTTAAGTTCAAAATACATCATGCAATTTTATAAGGTACAAGTTCGGCCCCAAATGGAACATTGTTCAAATATCTTGGTGTGAAACCTCTCAACTTCAAACACTCCAATTTAACAAAATTACGTGGAGGCCCATTCAACAACACCACTATCCCATACTCACCAACAGTTTACAGCCACTCAGTCTTCTTAGAGACATTGGTACTTTATGCGTGTTCTACCGGTATATAATTAGGAGTGTTCTGATAAACTTACATTTTCCGCTTTTGTGCTTCACGCCGTAGTTTCGCCGTCTATCACTGTTCGCACTCCACACACAGTAAAACTGTGAAACAATCTCCTTCATACGGTTTTTCCAAGGGGCTTTGAAATGGTAATTCTTAAGAGAAGGGTTAACAGTTCCTTTGGAGATCAGTATCGTATTAGCGGTTAGCTCCTTCTGTTGCTACTGATGTGTACATAAAGAATTTTGAAATGAGACCACAGGTATGTGATAACTTTATTTGCCTTTGTTTCTCTTGGCATTATGGGTAAAGTCTGTCTAGGATGTCTATCTTGTAGATAAGGTTTTCTCTTTTCTTTAAATTATATATAATTTAACATTCACCTGCTAAGTGATGCCCCTAAAAAACCCCTAAAGAAATCTTGCCTTTAAAAATCCCCCTGTCAACATTCCCCCCCCTAAATTAAGGAGGAAACCCCCTAAGTTGGTAACACTGGGTACTACACAAACACAACTTTCAACAAGTGTTGCCAATACTTTATTTCAAAAAATGCTAAATTATTTGCTTGAATGCCAAATAACGTGCTAAAACTTTTGAGAAGGTTTAAATAATTAACTATGTACCTATCGAATAATAGCACTAGTGATTATTCATTCTCATTAAGTTAGAAATTGTAAGCTTTCAGTTAAAAAAAGTACGTACATGTAATATTTACGCAGGACTGAAGTAAAACATGTAAACCATATGTATGTAAACGAAAATAAAGTTCGCTATTACAAATTTTACTTTCAAAATAATTTTCACTTATTTTATCGACTGTGAATAAATTTGTAAATTATTCACATAAACAATAGGTCGATAAAAAAGGTTTTTTCGTATGTTAGAATAAGAAGTTGAAGAAAAATCTACGAAAACGTCACGATGTAGAGAAAACAACTTATAAATGTATAGGATAGAGATAGAATAAATTCCATCCTTTGACTTTGCTCACAAGCTTGCGCTGCGCTATATACGACCATTAGTTGGCCAAATGATACAATAATGCCGTTTCTCCATATCAAAACGTACCTTGACCATCTGCCATTCTGCTTGGCAACCTGACGTGTATAATATACATGTCAATGGTCTCTTTTTACTAAATAAAGCGCCAATCGCTATATATAAGTGTGGCCATGCGTAGTTTGCAAATTACTACTAAGTAATTCTACTAATTTGAGAAACAGCCTTCCATTGATTAAGTAATTACGTAATAATTAAAATAAGCACATTTTAGAACTCACAATGTTAATTACAATACATTTAATGCTAATTTATTTATCGACGTGTATGAATAAAAGGGATTTAACGATTACCGAATATATAAAAATCTACCATTTAGATAGTTTTATTTACACTGGCAATTGCAAGAAAGGGACAACATCCACTCTTGTCGTTGTCTTGTTCAGAACGTTTGTTTTTCCCCTCTGTTAAGTAAGAAACAAATGTCAACTTTATTTGTTACGAAATAAAGTACGTTTTTATTTTTCAAATATTGCTTCGTAGTAATTCCAGTTATCGTCTATAAGATCCTTGGTAGGTACCTAATCTGTGTCAGAGGTCCAGACTCCAGAGTCAAAATATAAGTAGGTAGGTATGCTTGCATCACTAAGGGGTCACTGAAGTTGGCCCCACTTTTTTTAGTTTTGAATTTTTTTATTTTTTATTATTTGTTCGTTGTTTGAACGTTAATGTTCAAATGTATAAACTGTTTGTTCGTCTTTTATTTATTTATAATTAATTAAACAAATGTTTATCCTTAAGTTGGCCCCGCTTGCTAGATATCTTTATTTTTAT
Organism: Apodemia mormo; assembly: GCA_036924255.1. NCBI lineage: Eukaryota > Metazoa > Arthropoda > Insecta > Lepidoptera > Riodinidae > Apodemia > Apodemia mormo. The sequence continues at coordinate 9,190,649 of JAUPFN010000018.1, read as the reverse complement.
CGCTCATATTTATCAATTTTGATCAATTATCGATCATCGATTTCGATCGATTGTTCGATCATAAAAACAATTAAATTCTTAATTGTTAATTACTTTTTATCTAATAAGCTAGACATCATTATTTTTAAACAGAGTTAGCAGATAGTTATGATACTTGTATATTGTAATGAAATTAATAATTCCTAAATTCATTACGTAGTTGAAAAAATGTAAATATAATGCACAAAAAATCGTTTTTGTAGAAATGATTTTTATATATAATTTTAAGAAATATATTGCAGGGATATTTAGTAGAAATTCATTTAATATGGAAGAATATACTCAGTATGTGTATATATAGATAGTCAATACACAGGATGATATTAAAAGAAAATATTTATACACGTCTATATTAATTCAATTATTATATTATACAATATCATTGAGAAGTATCTTGATTTATATATATTACAAGGCTTAGTTTTTTTTTAAATTTCAAATCAATTATTCTAATAAATAAGAAACACATAAGGTTTTTTAACTAATAAAAAAGAAAATTTTTGATCCAAAAAATTCTTTAAAAAAAAAATACATTTTTATTTTTTTTTTATTTTTATTTTTCAACTTTTTTTATAATTTCTTTTGCCACCATTTATTTGTCATAAAATTTTTACTATATTTTACTATACCTATTCAGCAGTTTTTAAAGCTTATCTGTTCTTAGTTTAAAAAGTGTAAAAATTAATTATTGTACAATTTTTGTCTGTTTATTCAATTATTATTACAGCAAAAAATTAAAATTGTATCGATATAGTGAATAAATCACATGTTGGTATAGTAAAATTTGATTTTATCGTGAAAAACTTTGGTTTGTTTCATAATTGAAAAAATTGAAAAAATTTGAAAAAGCATGATGCATAAAAAATCTGCACATTTTTTGAGTGATTCTCTGTAAGAACGTCTTAAATCTGTACAAAATCATCCGACCAAATTAATTTGATTTTAGGAATTAGGAATAGGGATTAGGAATTTAGGAATTATTAATTTCATTACAATATACAAGTATCATAACTATCTGCAAGCCCTGTTTAAAAATATTGATGGCTAGTTTATTAGATAAAAAATAATTAATAATTAAGAATTTAATTGTTTTTATGATCGAACAATCATCAATAGTGGTCGAACAAACGATAGTTGATCAAAATTCATAAATCTGAGCGATAAAAATAAAGATATCTAGCAAGGGGGGCCAACTTAAGGGTGAACATTTGTTTAATTAATTATAAATAAACAAAAGACGAACAATCAATTTTTATATTCGAACATTAACGAACAAACGACGAACAAATAATAAAAAATAAAAGAAATCAAAAAAGGTGGGGCCAAATTCAGTGACCCATCTCTAAGTAGCGTGTTTTACAGAGTATTATTTTCTTTGGTCTGTGATTTCAAACCAATGTGGCTAGGTCAAGGAACTTATATACGTTAACTGGAATTATTACGGAGCAATATTTGATAAATAAAAATGTACTTTATTTCGTTACTCATAAAGTTGACATTTGTTTCTTACGTAACAGAGAGGAAAAACTTTCTGAGCGAGACAACGACAAGAGTGGATGTTGTCCCTTTCTTGCGATTGCCAGTGTAAATAAAACAGTCTGATGGTAGATTTTTATATATACGGTAATCGTTAAATCTCTTTTATTCATACACGTCGATAAATACATTTGCATAAAATGTATTGTAATTAACATAGTGAGTTCTAAAATGTGCTTATTTTGATTATTACGTAATTACTTATGCAATGCAAAGCTGTTTCTCAAATTAGTATAATTACTTTGTAGTAATTTGCAAACTACGTCTGGCCGCACTTATATATGGCGGTTTGCGCTTTATTTAGTAGAAAGAGACATACTCTACCCATGTCGTGGTACTCTTCGGCACGGTTTTGAAGCACGTGTGAACATTCCGGCTAGAATGTAACTTCCTTGGTAGATTTAATATCTATCCCAATACTTTTTCCGTAGGTATATTTTATCGTATTTTTCAAACATTAGCACCTCTCTATTTTTGTAGATATATTGTTATATCAGCCAGTGATCATGTTAGCATCTTGGAGTATTTTGGATAAGTTGTGGTGGTACCGAAAAAAATTATGATAACACCATAACTCATAAGCATAGTTCTCGTGAACATCGCGAACATTGCTGTTAAGAAAATTCCCCAGATTTAGTCTAAACTAGCGATTGCCTGTGGCTAAAATTCGACTATAGATTTAACAAACTCTTTTAAGTATGATAAATGACTAGCAGTAAAGAAAATAGTATGCATGTGTTTATAATATCTGTATGTATGACTCACGAATTTAGTGTGTATAATTTGTAATTTTGGGAATTTAGTTATAGAAGAGTGGCAAACGAGCAGGAGGTGCACTTGGTGGTAAGTGATCATTGCCGACCATCGACATCCGCAATACCAGAGATCTTGCATTTGCGTTGCCGGCCTTTTGAGAATGAGTAAGTTCTTTTCTTGAAGGCCTCCAAATCGTATCCGTTTGGAAACACCCCGGCCGGTAATTGGGTCCACAAAAAAAGTAGTGCGAGGCAAAAACTGCCGAGAGAAACGCACAGTTGTGGATTTCCAGACATCGAGATGGTGAGGGTGAAATTTCAAATTTTGACGCGAATGCCAAAGAGTCAAGACATTTCGAGATAGTCTGGTCATCAACGATTCGAACCATGGAACACAGAAAACAAGCGGAAGTGGGAAGTACAAACATTTGTATCAGGACCGCGATCGCCAAACTCATACATAAAATAAGCATTATTGCATCTAAACTACTAATGCAAACATTGTTTCGTTGTTCGTTTTCATTTTAAATAACAATAATCCAAAACTCACAAACAAAACATTTAAAAATATATCAAATTGCGTTACAATAAATTTTACTTTGCTACAAAAAAAAAACAGTATTTACGTCCTTTTGTAGTCTATTCAAAATAGACTCATCTATTGTACAATAGTGAAACTATAATCTTAATAGTTTCGCTATTCTACAATAGATGGTAGTATTGATTTTTCCGTATTTTTCGGTTTGTCATATTTGAGTAGAGAACTTTCTAGAACGATATACGTAATGACTATCATTACGTATATCGTTATAGAAAAATTAGGTCAACCTAAAATGAACTTTATATGTAAATGTACGGCAGATTTTAGCTTGACCTTTTATTATATCATTAGAGATTATATTAAATCAGGAATTTTATTAAAATAAAATGAAAATTGTACTTTCGGATGTTATGAAATATCTGCATTTTTAATCATCTGTATTCTATCATTTCTGCATTCAAGTATGGCAAAATATGGCATAATTCAATGTGTAATAGATTTTCGCACGAAGACTATCTCGTAAAGATATGTTAAATATCACTAAGGCAATGTAGAGTAACAGCGTATAATAGTGGTGCACGCGGCACGCCCACTTTTCACTTCCACTTGTTTTCTTTGCTTCATGATTCGAACCGCTCTACGCTGAATATAATCAAGAAGAAGAAGCTGGTACTGAGGAGCTCCGGCCTAGACGTGAGAACAGTACTCCATGTGAGGCCGAATTTAAGCCTTATAAAGTTGAAGGCGGTGGGCCGGCAATAAGTACTGTCTCGCTCTGCTGAGCACACCGAGCTTTTTGGAGGCTAGTTTAGCCTTACCTTCCAAATGACTGCAAAACTGATCGTACTTCGATACGTCGACTCCCAGGTTCCGGACACTAGCTGAGGTTGTCAGAGAGTATCCCCAAATCGAGGTGACACGAATTTCCAACACTTCTTATTTAAAAATGTTAGGTTTCTGCAGTCCTCGGCAATATAAACTTTAACAGTGCCAAAGAAAGTCGGCAAAATTGTATCTTTATTTTCTGTATCGACTTCAAATATCAATTATACTTATGTAATTATTTTTTTTATGTTTCACATTTTAAAATTAAAACTATAGCCTTATTTCCCAGATTAAAATATTAATTTTAAAGGGAAGTTAACTGACTACAATCAAACAATTTTTGTTTTATACAGTAAACTAAATGTTGCCATTCTATATTTTCGCTAAGATTAGTATAATATTTTTGTATTCTAGGTAATTATTTTTCTAAATAAAATTATTTTAATAGGAGTATACTTTTTTAAAAAAATGTTCTATGATTATTAAGAAAATTATATTTAAAATATTTCTTATAATAAAGGGTAAAATTGGCGTTAGGTAAAGAACATTCGTACTTTTTCCCGCTGGTGTTTACTTTTGTATAAATTCAATGAAAAGTGAGGTTAAGGAGACTAAAATGATATATATTTTTTAACATCTCCTGAATTTCTACCAATTTTAAAAAATCCATGCTGACAACACTGATTTATATCGCACCACGACGGTAAGAGTTAAGCATTGACGTGTATAATATTACCACTATACACGTCAATGGAGTTAAGACATTCGTATAGATAATAATATTATAAAGTAGGTATTTTGTGGACACGTGGCTACTCGTACATATATGTGAGTGGTTACGCAAAAAGGGACCTGAAGGGATTGGAAACGGTTTTTTTTTTGATAAATTCTGATTCTATGGTCCTTCATCTTTGTTTTGTTCTAATCAAAATAATTTTAGGTGCCGTAGTTTTTTTTAAATGATTTTTTATGTAAGCCGAGGCAGTTTTGAAAATATTACACCTTATACACAGCGCACACTAGTTTCTTTTTCTAGCGCGCACATAAAGACAAGTAAAAGACGAATAAATAAGTCACCAATAATACAGCTATCGCAAACACGTGCTATTTCTCACTGACGAAGTCGCTCACTAACGACACTAACATAAAAAACCCCGCGCCTCTCTCCCGCACTCGTGGCGAAACTCATTTCGACTCAACATTTTAAACGTGATTTACTCGAAATCAATTATTTTCCCTTGAGGTCCCTTTTTGCGTAACCACTCACATATATTAATCTGTGCACGTGGCGTAGACATCGTTTAAAACTGTTACCTAATTTGCTTAATTTCTGCTACTTTTTGTATGAACAATTTCAATCGCATTGAATGTAAAACTAATGCAGGTTTTGTTGGTAAGCTGCAATATGTTTGTCAATATTATTCACAGATACCCTGTTTTGGAAATAACTACAATGTTAATTTGCTCACTGTATGGAGGAAGTGAGATAGGTGATAGTGGGATTTGATTATTAATGAGGATAAGAGATCCGGCATAGCCGTCACTCCTATCATCCCGGAGACATGAAAAACCGGGCATACGGAAACGCATGCCCGGTCTCAGCCATGTCTCCGAGAGAGCTATTAAAAAGGGTGAAAAAAGATTAATTAGGTCAGTTAAGTCTGTTCTTATTTCTAAGGTTCCGGCAGTTCCATTGGATAATGGACAGAGCCACGTTGGGTAGTTATTTTTGCCAAATTTTCTAGTTGCAATCTCACGTTGTTCGGTACAGCGTCTGCAAAGTGGGATATAATATTTGTTACTGTGTCCAGTAGGTGACACAGTAGGTTATCGTCGGTTGGAGTAATTTGAGTCGCATATGCGCAACCATTACCAAAGCTACGTATTGGTTCACTAATAATTTGTGAATGAGTTACTTTATCATATCCTCTGTCGAAAGACTTAGTACGCACATTGCGGGAGATGGTTCCACTTTTCTTGTAGGTACATGGCTATTTCCATTTAAGTCGCTTGAGCTATTAGAGATAACAGTACGAATTTTAGGAGTAGGAGAAGGGTCAGTCATTGCAAGGTAAGCGTAGGGGCGGCGGACGGCAGGAAAACGGGCAGCAGCATCTGAGTATGATATACTCTCCTGAGACAACCAATTTAATGGCTTGCTGATGTTTGTACTCAGGGCAACTCTTGTCAGTAGCTTGATGATTGCCTGTGCAGTATAAACAAGTTGGTGCACGCTCACAGGTAGCTCCTGTATGATCTCCAGCACAGCGGTAACATCGGGGCTTCGCTCTACATTGGTCCTTACGTGGCCAAAGCGGCAGCACTGAAAACATTGAATGGTCGGGAGGATGTAATTCTCTACTGGGATAGAAGAGTAATACATAAAAATACGGGAGGGAAGGACTTGTCCGGAAAAAGTTAAAACTACTGATTGTATGGGTATCCATTCTACTGCATCATTCTTTATTACTTTTCGGTGCAATCTGTGGGCTTTGATAATCTGCCCACAATTGGAATGCATTTCAGAAACTGTCGCCAGTTCCTCCTAGAATAGGTAAATTAGAGAGTAGGTGCATCTAGTACCTGTTCCACCTAGTCCACCTAGTCCTAATGATACTATGATCTTATTTTTTGAAATTGATACTTTGAACAATAATTATACGTATGTGTATTTAAACGTAATTGAATAATGAATACTATAATATTTTGAAATATATATAATAAATGAATATATAACACTTACGCGAGACATTTACACAAATAAAACTAGGTTTTACTCTATATATCGCGTTTTTTCTGATTTTTATACCCCGACGTTAGATGTTTTTTCGATGCACGTTTTCTATCATTCGATACCGAACTTAATTACATCTTACATATTTTACATTCTCCCATATTTTGTATTTTGACTACAAAATATTCCCAAGCGATATTGCTACGTTTGGGCACCATTATTATATCTAGTTATAAAATAAAAAGTTCAGAGTCACCGATTAAATACTAACAATAGCATTCTATGCCATTAACCAACACGTAATATGAAAAAAATTTTTGATGGAATCACGTCCACGATACTAGCTTAGTCTGTGATACTAGATACTTCAAAGTATGAAGACTATGATACTTTGATCGATATCGGACGCGATCTCTGTTACCTGTTCTCAATGAAGTATTTGATCGAGTATCACGTATTATGACGTATAAACCGGTATTCACCTGTTAGCTCGGCGGTCGGCCATACGTAGCGAGAGATCGGGACGGAGCATATATATTGTATAGCGGTATCTCACTCTTGTGAGAGTGGGAAAAAGTATACAAATCCTATTGCTTCACTCGTTAGCATTTTGTCATAGGTGAGCAAGATAGCAAAACACGTTTTCACATAAGAGTAAAGGAAACGGTACAACGTATGCGATGAGTGTTTTATGCTATGATTATCTACAGAGTACAGGACTACACGGCCTTAGTCTTGTGAAAAATGGAATAGGTGCCGCCTAGTATCGTAAAATACCTAGTATTTGTACCTGTTCTAGTATTTACGACTCATCTCTAGTTCCTCCATATTGATGTCTATTAGTACCCCCCTGGCTATGCCCATTCTTGTAAAATTGTAGGAAGGGATGGAAGCTACAAGCTTATTTTCTGCAATTGCTGAATTTTCGAGGAAGATAACTTCCTGGCGTCTGCGGCTGTCTTAAATTCAATAGCAACTCTATTTATACCCACATTTTTAATACCATCCTGCACAGTGTTTTGGACTTTGGCATTATACAAAAACTGGCCAATTTTTATCGCTCTGATGGAAGTGATAGCAACAAGATCAGGTTCTGTTCTTGATATGTTTACTGTATAAGGGGCTTTGTCAAAACTAGAATAGCGTTTGCTTTTGTCAAGAACGGGATTTTTTTATTAAATACAATCTTTTTCATTCTTTTGTACTATTTTTTTCAACGTACCTAAATTCAACCCTGGGTGCGGGTGCCTCATTGACGTGTATAATGACACTTCAATGGGGTGCCTCGGTATTTTCGTAAAATTTAATGTGGTCACACTGTTTCAGAAACAGAAACTTCAATTTTCAACAAATATCTTCGTATGGCAGTTGCTTAACGCCCATGCCAAAAAAAAAAAAAAAAAAAAATATCTTCGTTCTACAGATTAGTTTTCTGTAGTGGTTTTCAATTCTTATTCGTGTTTAATGCGTTTTATCTATTTTGGTTTTCGCATCGATTAGTAAAAAATGACAATTAAGTAATCGTTTTAGACGAATATGTAGGCCTGAATTATAACAAAGACTTTAGCTTATGTGTGTTTGATATGTCGTGTACTTAAAATTAATCATATTGTGTAATCCGTCGATAAATACATTGACGATAATATTATGGATGCCCAAAGAAACCAAGATAACCTATTCATGGCGAGATATTCTGCATTCAGTCCTTATCGACTGATACGACGGGAAAGCGGATTTAACAATCCAATAGGAGCCGTAGATGCTCTGTCCCGAAGTCTTTATTGTGGCATGAAACCAATAGCATCTTGGGATTGTGAGCAAGCAAACGCACTTCCTACCGGCGGTGTTTTTAACCTTGAATTTTCCCCGGAAGGGTAAGCAAGTTATGTTAACCTTGGTTTTGTTTTCCATTCTATTTAATATAACAGTTGTAACCAGTACAGGCTACAGCATTGTGTAATAGATTTAAGGTAATCACTAGATTGTAATAATGTAAGGATTTAGTTATTTTAATTTAAAAAGGCAGTATTTATATTAGAAGTCAATAAATATTAGTTTTTTATGTCCTATTTCTTTTTTGCAAGTTTTCTATCTTCCAGCCACTGATATATCTAGAAAATGGTTAAGATGAAACTGAACGTAAGATTGACGAAGAAGAATTGCTTATGAATTGTGAAAATTGAGATTATGTTGGACCTCCACTAGTCTTTAAGACCACCAATGGACCCAAAGACAAGTTTTGAGAGTTTTTCATATGACTGGGTTACTTTTATTCTTCAATAAAACTAACTTTAAAAATAAACATTGTTTAGGTTTTTTAATTTTATTAATATATAATAATAATTTACGGGACAAATTACACTTACTGATCTAACCCCAAAGTAAGCAAATTATTTGCTTGTGTTATGGGTGTTAGTCAACGATACTAATACATAGAAATACGTATATAAATACTAGAATATATATAATAAACACCCAAACCCGGAAATACAAACATGCTCATCACACAAATGCTTGTCCCCGTCGGGGATCGAACCCGAGCCTCGTTGATTGCGTAGTCAGGGTCTCTAACCACTTGACTAACGCGGCGGACCAATCATCAATAGATCATCAAAAACCTGTGCTGTTTCCCTAAATAGTACAGAATAACATTATGTTCTCGTTTGGTGGGTAAGAGAGTAGTTACAAAAGAGCGTTGGTGTTACATTTTGTTTTTAATGTTTGCAGTTGAATTTAATTTATAGGTAGATTTGCCACAAGTCTAGGTTTTCCCGAATTTGCCCTAATTTAGGAGGCGTCTGGGTGGGGTTTTATTTGTAGTCTGGGTTTTAATTGAAATCATGTGTGCAACTCGTAATAATAGTTGCTTAATAAAAGTAGATTCTGTTTTGTTTTTGTTTGTTTAGAATGTAATTTGGTTTAAAAATCAATGAAAATAAATAAAAGTTATTTTAGTACCAGTAAAACTATATATTTTTTCTACTAAAATAAAAAAATACTCTATTCAAATGTCCAGGTTGTAAACTCCGAAATCCAGGGCTTACACATCTTGTCGTGGGTGACAGATTTTTGAGATGGCAACACTATTTATAGGCAAATACCATAGGACCTCTTTAAGTCAAACCTTAACAAGCTGAATACTTCTGAAATCCAAAAAAGATTTGTTCTCTTCCCTTCAAGCTTAAAAATCTCCATCATTCGAAATGTCAACCATCTATTGGTTCAAATAATCAATGAATATGTCTACATTTATGTTAGATTACAAAATGTATTCTTTCAAGCTATAGAAAGAACACATTATATTCCTCCTATAACTCAAAAGAATAAAGTTGACCTCTGTATCTCAAACTTAACAATTCAACCTTTATAATTTTAATCTCACTCACTCACTCGTTCGGAGTCACCTTGAGTCAACGGCTATTATTTGGAATCCCTATGAGGCAAAATATAGTCTAATGGTGGAAAAAATTCAAAATAAGTTTACTCGATTTTTATATTTCAAAGAATACTGTGTGTACCCTATGTATCCGCTAATGTATCCTAGTTTATTTATGTTAGGTATGGTCGAATATAATCGCCTTAGCGTCCGGTGTGACGTATCGCTGGTATCCTATATGGTCGCATCCTGCGCGGGCAATTACACCACCCTACGGTCCTGGCAGAATTGCGACTGTGCGTCCCTGACGGCTACGTCGGCGCGCGTCGCCGCCCCCCATTACTGAACGTCCCTAGAACAAGAACTAACCTGCTGAAGTTTGCCCCTGTGTCGCGTGCCATTCGGTTAATTAATTTTATATCACTGAAAATAGATATTTATCATAGTAGCCTTTTGGATGTCATGGAATGTGTTAAAATATATATTGAAAGGAATAGTTTTTAAGTTATAGTTTACTTGCAATGTCGATTTGGCCAACTGTAATGATATTGTAAGTGAATAATAAATAAATAAATAAAAAAAATAAAAAAATATTTATTGAAAGCTTCTTGCTTCTAAAGCTTGAAGAAAAATAAGTTTCCAACTTTGAGAATTTGCTGACAATGTATACTATTGTTTTTTATAAAACAATTAAAAGTATACACACAATAAGTGGGACTACCAGAAATGATAATAGTATATTATTTCATTTCAACTGAGGCATATATAGTGCTTTTCTCAAAATAATGTAAGGAAATAAAAAAGCTTCTTAAGGGTGTATATTTGATTTGTAGCAAACTTCAATTTTTCAAGTTTTTTCCATAGCAATATAGTAATAATGTGAGCAGATCATTCGAAGGATATTACATTTCTTGCAAGGTTAAGTCTTGATTATCCAATTTACCACAGGTTCAAAATTTGATCAGCAAATGTTTACGCGTGAGGATTTATAGTGTTTTTACAATAATTCTCCTAAATAAATGAGATCATATGACGGACTGACAAAAATTAGTATATTGAACATTACCTTAATTCACATATAATAAATATTTTAGGTTCCTATTGAAGTACTTACTGGTGAAAAAAAATGTTAAAGTGAACTGATTTTGTAATTATTTAATATTATTTTTTAATATCTAACAACAACATTTTTGTGATTTTGGCTCTGTAGTGCACTTTAGGACCATATGTATTGTCTGAAAATCGCATAAAATAAAATATTATGGCAAATTACAATGGTTATATTGTCTCTGAAAGATTGCTCTGATGCCTATTTTCGTAAAACACTTTGGTGTGATTGTCTTTGTTTATAAAACCTGCTAAAAAAAGTGGTGTTTTCTTACAATTACGAACCCGAAGTACGTAACAATATATAGAGTACTAGAAGGTCGTATTTGAGGGTGTCTTTTGTTTATACTAAGAATAAATGACTTGCCTAAAGTAACAAAACACCAATACTTTTTGCTAATGATACACATTCTTATAACAAGCTATATAGAAATCACTAATCCAGTTCTAATGTGATAAAATCTGTAGAAGAATGACGTAAAACTTTAACAATCTTAATCTGAATTTTAATAATAATTAATTTGCTAACCACTAGACTTTTGAGGTGGTCAAATAATACCCCATACATCCATTTTCAAAACTAAAACTTGTCTATCGAAATTAATTATCTCGAGACACTAGTCGCTACAACATATGAAACCAATACTTTCAAGTTCTTAGGAATTCCCTTAACAAAAAATTATAATTGGAAAGCACACATGAAAAGGCTATGTAGTAACATTAATTCATATGACGTGTTTATTCCTAATATATTGAAGCCGATGTTCAGAGAAAGCTCTGTAGTGTACTAAACAAAGAATCTTGCAGAAACTGTAATATTAAATGTGTTTACATTATTACGATATATCTCTTGGAAAAACTTGAAAACATGAAGATTTCGTTGCAATTCGAATACAGGCTCTTAAGTAAAAAAATTAACCATTCTTGGTTTGATTTTCCTGAAAGCAAAACTTGCTAATATAGCTTCCAATCTTAGAATTGGTGGAGTGCAATCAATTTCCATTTCACTTTCAGTACTCATTTTGTGTGTTATTTCTAAAATAAAAGTGCTAATATTAGAGATGAGCTTATTTCTTTACCACTAACTTATTTATTCCGCCTCTGCTGGAAAGTAAATGCATATGTGGCTATACAGCTGGTTGGTACAATACAGTTGGTACAAAGATAAGAGTTTTAAATTCAAATTACACTCAGTACACCTTTTCATACAACATTGTTGGTAAGTTTTTGTTCCAAATTCAAAAAATATGCTGGCAAAGGATGTTTTTCTATGTACTTGGTGTGCCTTTTGACAAAATTTCCGTGGATGTTTGTAAAAAAGAAATTTGTGACTGACATTAACAGTTTTCTTGCTTGATATGAATAGTGTTTATGCAAAAAAGTATCTTCATGCCCGTATCCCTCAAGAGGTAGGCAGAGTTACAACCAGTGCACCCAGATTATCTGAAGATACTCTGTCCCCTCTTGCCTCTGTGGTCTAGTGGTCAGGTGTCAATATTGACCAAATATTGTCCACCATTTGATTCCCAGGTTGGTCAATTCAAAAGTTTTTTTTTCAGTTTTATAATAAAAACTATGTTGTCTGGGATTGAATAAGTGTCTGGTTAGCAATAGGTTTGCCACCCATCACATTTTGAGTATATTTTATAATTATTGATTTCATTTGAACTTTAGGGAAGCAAGTCATTTGGTGTTCATTAAAAAAATGTTAAAAATAGTTTGCGGTGTATAGTGTATAGTGTATAAACTATGAGTGTTGTGTACATAAACCAAAAATGTTACCCTAGACCTAAAACCCAAGTTGAACCTCCATAGGTCAACATTTTTATCATTCAATTTTTTTGGCTTCTTTCTTGATGTTTTTCATATATGTTGTTCTAGTGCTCTGCAAATATTTAATATAGTAGTTATTTGGAACTTGCAATCTGCACAGCTTTGCATGGTTATAAATTTAATGATACGCAAAACTACTGTTCAGTTTTTAGACTTTTCTAGTGAATTTGAAAGTATTTGTTATAATAATCTAAGAACATAACAGAAAAAAGTTACAAATCAAGTGCTGTTCTCAAATGATGAGACAGCTCAAGATAATTAAAATTTATTTATATAGATGAGCAAACAATTGGTTTTGAAATTTCAAAAACCACCCCTTTGCTAGATCACTACATAGCATAAAACAAAGTTGCTTTCTCTGTCTGTCCCTATGTCCCTATGTATGCTTAAATCTTTAAAACTACACAACGGATTTCGATGCTGTTTTTTTAATAAATAGATTGATTCTTGAGGAAGATTTTAGTATATTCCCACGAGAAAAAACTATGCAGGTGAAATCGCGGGCTGGTCGCTAGTGTTTAAAAAAATATTAATTAAACTTTTCCTTGTTCCATTTCAGTCATCATAAATATATGTAGGTATATCTGTGTGTGAAACATAAGTTGTTGATTGTGTTTGTCCCTAATACAATAATTGTATTTAACAATTTAGAAACCTATTCTTTAATAAAAAGGGCCAAGTTCAACCTGAAATTTTACTTTAAATATTTTTGACAAAAAGAGAACTACTCCAAGATGTAATATTATTTTACATATTATAAGACATTTTTAAATAAAATAGTGTTTCTTACAGATCTCTTTTAGTGGCAGCTTGTGAAAAGAAGTCAATACAGATTTTTGATCCACTCACACACCAGAGAATTCATTCTGTAAATGGAGCTCACTCAGACTGTGTAAATTGTGTAAAGTAAGTATTATTTTTTTCGAAATTTCTCAATATCTCCTGGACCGAATCGGTTAAAATTTTCAAACACATACACACACACAAACACACACACACACACACACATACATACATACATACATACATACATACATACAGACACAGTGACGTCATCGTGGAAATAGTTGGGAAAGGTTCCTAGGACCTCAAAACATGAACATCTGGTGAAAACTCGATATTCGAAAATCGGGCTAAAATCAGTAAATTGCTTATCTACATATGTAGTGGGAAGTTAAAAATTAAAGAAAAGAGAGGGAAAAGGCATGTCAAAATTTGCCTTTATATGTACATGTAGGGGCTGTTGATATCATTTGATATTAAAAAGCCAAAGATATTAATGGTGCATTGTCTTCCATTAAACGCGACAGCCATCTATTTCCGCATTGCTGTTTTAATATCCTAAGATAGCAAACAGGCAGATGATTTTTCTGATGTCAAGAAATAACCATCACCTAAAAACACAACTATGTTAATGGTGCATTGCTGTCCATGACACATGCATAAGTTTGCTGCCTTCCTTACCCTCCAAACTGGAACATGCCAATGTCAAGCGCAAGCTATTGCAGACATTTGTTTATTATTTTATATTATATTGACATTTTATTGTAAGACAGTGCTACCAAACCCAGGGAAGACATTGCAGACCTCTACCACTCCTACCTACCTCTACCTACTCATCAATCAGGATTTTGCAATGGTAGTGACAGATTTTACTAATCTTTTGCCTATTATGAACTGCCTGGTGTTCTTGCCTTCTGGGAGATGGTCTATTATTCAAAAAGGCGCTGGATCGACATGGAGAAAATATACTCCTAAAATAATACAATCTAAAAATTTGTGAAGTTGAGGATTTTTAAGCTTGAAGCAGTCGAACATATACCTAAGCATGTATTTTTAAACACAAAGAATTCTAAAATCAAATTTTGTTGAAAACAACAATATTTTGATTTTTGCAAAGCTGTAATTTTTGTACCCCTTGATTGATTCTTCTGAACGGCAGTTTTTGAGTTTTTGAGTTCTAAATATGCAGTTTTTGAGTTCTAAATATGTTTTCCTTTTTATAAAATCGATTAGTAAAAAATTTGAAGTTACTTCGAAAAACATTTTTTTTTTTTAATTTTTCGTGAAGGACAATCCCTGAACAATTCAACTGATTTTAATCCCACTTGCGGTATTCGACGCAGTTTTACAAGGAAAAGAGCTGGTCGGATTTTTGGATTAAACAATATATTATCAGGTCTGATTTAAAAAAAAAAAACTTGTTTCAACAACTTTAGTTTTTATCTTTCCTTAAAATTTCCGAAAAATCAAGCTTCGATCACTTAAGCCATTCATAAGTTACAAGAGGTTTATATACTTACACACATACGTACATAAATACAAGAATATCGTAATCGTAGCGTAATCATAAATCGGTACGAAAACTACCAAAGACCTCAAAACGAGGATGTTGATTAAAACTCAAAAAACTAAAAACGTTTGTTTTCCGATCAAAATATTAAAATTTCGTAATTTTGAATATTAATTTCTCTGCAAATATTTATAGATTTTATGCCATGTACGAGATTTTTGTGTTTTATAAAAGAAATAACAGTTGCAAAATTTCGACCTATCGATTATATGTATTAAATGACAAAAAAACATTTCATTTTTAAATTTTCGTCATTGATAAATCCCAAACAAATTGACCGATTTTGATCTAATTAACGGTATTTGACACAGTTTTTAAAGCAGAACAGTTGATAATATTATTAAGTCAATCAGTATATTATCCTGAAAGTTATTTCAAAAATATTAAGTAAGTTTGCTAAAAACAACATAATTTTAATATTTGATCAGCTGTAACTTTGAAAATTTAAATTTAATTTGATATATGAAACAGTATTCGACGTAGTTTTTTTAGTACTAAAATATCGTAGAATACCAAAAAATGATTGGTTGAAAATTTTCGATGTAACGTCGAAAAAACACTTTTTTCATAATTTTTTGTCAACGATTACTCCCAAACGGATAAACTGATTTTGATGCAATTTATGCATAAGATGTAGTTTTTTGAGAAATAGAGCTGACTAGTTTCTGTACTCAATCGGTACATTAATTTGGAAGTTATATTAAATAAATACTGTCTCGCTAAGATTTTTTTGGAGTTTTTTCAAAATTGCTCAAATCATCCTGGGCAGACTTGGTTCAAATTTTCAGGAAGTCTATGTTAAGCGGAATTCAAATTCAAATAGCATTTATTCGACATAGGTAAGCTCGGTTACACTTATCGATGTCAAAAACATTACTTTGTAACTACACAAGTACATGTATAATTAATTAAACTAATTAAAACATATAACACTAAGTTTGCAACTGGAGAGATTACGTTTTACTGCAAGGAGGATATTTAACAAATTTTTATTGAAGTTTAAAAAATATACAATTTGTGTGGCAAAATAAATAGGTATGTAAACAAAATAATGATAATAATAAAAGAAATATCAAGCCAAAAAATGTCATAAAATTATTAAACAATAATAATTAAAATAATAAAAAGAAATGTCAGGTTCAAAGAATGTCACAAAATTATTAAAAAATAATTACAATCCAATCGAATGCCGTCAACCGCGTTTCAATCGGTTCAGCCGTTCAAAAGTTATGAGATGTTACTAACATTGACATCACACACAGACACATTGACGTCATCGTGAAAAAAGTCGGAATAGGTTCCTAGTACCTCAAAACGTGGAGATCTGGTGAAATTTCGATTTTAGAAAATTGGGACACAATCAGTAAGTTCCTTATCTAAATACATAGCGGGAAATTACAACAACCCCATCACTTCCTAAGACAGAGTGTCTCTTTGATAATATTTTTAAAATGCCTGCCTGCTGTTGTGGTTAGACTACTCAGCTCAGATCATGAGTTCCCGGGTTTGATTTCCGGGTTGAGCACTTGTTATTTGGGAGTTAAAGAACAATTGTTATTTGGGAGTTTTTCCCCTTGATTGTTGATCTTGGACTTTTTGAATAATAGACTAACTGCCTATGTGGTCTAGTGGTCTGGTGACTGAGTTGACCACATGGGGACTCGGGTTTGATTCACGGGTCGGGCAATTAAAAAAATGTGTTTTTTCAGTTTTCTGGAAAAAGTATCCGGTTGGCGATAGGCTGGCCACCTATCACATTGTGGGACTAATTCTTTGGCTAATCGTGGGTGCACTTGTTGTACCTCTGCCTATTTTTAGTGAAGATACTTTTAGACCGACTACTTTACTGCCAGTTATCTTGTAAATGGCGAGAAAAGATTAATATATGCCACTAACATCATGGCTACTAACTAGGTGGTAGAGTTCTGCTACGTCTCGAGTGTGTTTGGTACCACTGCATTACCTATTCCTGCGGTAATGAGAATTGGTGCTTGTTGCTGCCGTATTCCGATTTGGAGCGTAAGGTAACTGGTTAACTTATGCATTTCGCATTATTTGTACACAACATAACTATTTAACGGGAGAGGTTTATAATATATTTTTATTCCGAAGTTCCTATAGAAATGGGAAATTCCAATAATTTTCGAGTGACATAATAGATCCACAGCAAAGCGTGGCCGGGTTCAGCTGGTATTGTATTTATGTCAATAGAGTTACAAGATAACTCTAATCTTTAAAAAATATCTATGTTCTAAATCTATGTTATACTAGCTTTTACCCGCGAATTTGTCCGCGCGGACTTCGATTACTCCCAATGATTACTCCTTCTTCTTCTTGACAATTATTGTTAGCTATTGCTTAAAACTAATGTTAGTGAAAACTAATGATAATAATAAAAGATTTAAAAATATAAACAATTATGGGAAACCGATGTTGCATTAGTTGTGTGCCTTGGTATTATGCAAACACAACTAATGCCGTAGAAACAGGGAACCCCATCGAGTAGCTAGCACGCGCAGAATTATAATATAACCAAGGAGGATAGTTTTATATGACACGACTACGGAGCTCCAGGGCAAATGATCAAGCTGATCACTTCGTATGACGGCATGAAAGCCGTCAGTATGATAAAGCACGAACATACCTGATGCACTACAAAAGCGGGGCAGCCCCAACGTAATCTTGAAGACGCTATTATAATGGATGAGCAGGTTATCCAATAATCTTTTCGTGTGTTTGGTCCACAGAGTCCTAAGGTTTATATGCTTTAACAAATTGTATAATCTATATTAATGTGTGAAGAAGAAACTTTGTACCTCTTTTCAAGACAATTATGTGAACGGAGGAGTATAAAATTTTAAACAGTTTAAGTTTACATTGTGGTAGACTGCAGAAATCTAATATTTTAAAATAATGTGTAATAGAAACACATTAAATAAATAAAAGTAAATATTACACATACTACATTGATTTGACATACCTTTTTTTATAAGATAGCAAACAAGGAGATGCGTCTCCTGATGGAAAGAGTCAACCATCGCCTATAGACACCAAAGATGTTAATGGTGCGTTGCTATCTTATGGCGAGGTCTAATGCCATATGCATAAGTTTCCCGGTTACCTTACTCTCCAAACCGGAACACGACAGTGACTAGCAATTACGCTATTGTGGCAGGAATTGGTAAGGCGGTGGTACCAGACCCGGTCGAGCCGTTGCAGAACTCTACCACCTAGTAGTCGCCACTCGGTCGACTTTTACGACCTGCCTGGCAGAACGGCACTTGGCCTATTCTTTAAAAGAGCCCGAGACCGACACGGGGTACATACATGATAAAATACACACATGTTTTTTTTATATATCATAAGATAGTAAACAAGCAGATGGGTCTCCTGATGGAGTCAACCATCGCCTATAGACACCAAAGATGTTAATGGTGCTTTGCTATCTTGTGCCGAGGTCTAATGCCACATGTATAAGTTTACTGGCTACCTTATCCTTCAAACCGGAAAACGACAGCTACAAGCACTGACGCTATTGCGGCAGGAATAGCTAAGGCGGTGGTACCAGACCCGGGCGAGACAATGCAGAACTCTACCACCTAGTAGCCACAATGTTAGTGACTCGCATAGCCAATCGGTCTCATTTTACGACCTGCCTGGCAGAACGGCAGTTGGTCTATTCTTCAAAGTAGCCCGGAACCAACACGGGGAAAATTACGTTTACGGCTTGTTCACTATTACGTTTACGGCCAAAGTTTGTTGTCAAACTTAAGATATTTTATTAGTCTGTGGTCGAATTTCGACCACAAGGCGATCGCTAGTACATATAAATGTTTGTTACAGATTTCTCGACGCTCGCATGTTTGCTACATGTTCAGACGACACAACAATTGCGTTATGGGATGTACGACATTTGAAAAAGAAAATCCGCTCGCTATTAGGCCATTCCAATTGGGTCAAAAATATAGAGTTTTCAGTTAAAGACAAACTCCTGGTCACATCTGGCCTAGACGGCAGCATATATACCTGGGATATCAACTCCTACACAGAATTTAATTTAGTATACCAAAGAGTTTTCCATGCGTCTGGTCTTATGAGGTGCAGATTGTCACCTGATGCCAGACAGATGGTCATGTGTACAACTGGCGGCTTACTGGTTATAATTCATGACTTGAATCTTACTACCTTGGCGCATGACTTACATGGTTTTAAGGTAATGGATTATTTTTATATCACATGGTAGTGCATGGTTCTTGTGATGAAAAGATATAGCTGTCGCGTGTAGACAACAAAGATGTTAATGATGTGTTACAATCCCAGTGGCAGGGATGTAATGTGACAAGCTTAATTTGACATTACCCCTCATACTTGAGCACGACAACAACAGGCAACGCAACGGCGCCTTTTATTGTATAATTTTTAAGAGTCACTTTTTATATTATTTTTCAATTGTAAATTTAAAATATTATTCTTATTTCAGTGTATATCATTATAAAATACTAGTTTTTGCCCGCGGCTTCGCTCGCGTAAAGAGACAAAAGTAGCCTTAGTCGCTCTCCACCCTCCAGCCATCTCCATTAAAAAGTCACGTCAATTCGTCGCTCCGTTTTGCCTTGAAAGACGGACAAACAAACACACACACTTTCATATTTATAATATTTATAGTATGGATTGTGTAATTGTAAATTGTCGGTATAGTTAATTATACATGTTGACTAGTAAAAGACAAGGAGAGTATGTATTATTCGATCCTGATACTGATATTAAAAAAATACAATACAGTCATATTTTGACCTACTTGTCTAATTATAAAGTTTGTGTATGGGCACCCGCGCGTAAATATCGAAGTTCATTGCCTACATATGCCGAACTCGTGACTAGACTCGTCAGTACATCACTATCGCCCGCGCGGTGACCATACTTTTGAATGTTACAACACTAATTTCGTTAAGGTTTACTATGTAGTTAACCAATAATTTCTTTTTATTATATTTTTATTAGTTACATATTATGAGCGTTGACTATCATGTCCTTCAATATGCAGCCTTTTACCAGACAACTTGTAAATTTTGTGTGTTATAGTTTTATTGTGTTCTAATTACTTGCAGTGTCAATAGCAATTAGCTTTGATGGCTTCTATAACGACATCGGGTTTTTGGATGATCAGAGTGCGGTGTAGGCGTTGACTACATGAGTCCTCGGGTTCGACTCCCCAGGTCGGGCAAATCAAAAAATGTGTTTTTTTCAGTTTTCTGATAAAAGAAAAGTTGCCCGGAATTGGGATGAGTGCCCGGTTGGCGATAGGCTTGCCACCGATCACATTGTGGGACAAATATCTTCGGCTGATCGTGGCTGCACTGGTTGTACCTCTATCTATCTCTTCGGGGATATGGGCGTGGAAAGATACTTCAGAAGTGCTAAGCAAAGGATTATAGTGGGAAAAGGAAGGCTACGTCTAATATTAGGGTCGTCGTCGCTTGTGAGATTGACCCTTATCGCGGTGATTTCAGCACGCGCGTTCTATTATAAAATTCTAGTACCTGTACTATTTAAAAAGAAATTTATGATGACTTGACTCGTAAAACACAACACACCGAATAAGATTGTTCAGTACTTACCCGATTCTGATACCGAATATGTAAAAAATAGATAGTTAAATTTTGACCTAGATTTCCAATAAAGTGTAAAGTATGGACGCACGCACGGCGCATAGAAGTTCATTGTTCCCGAACAGCGACTTACCGAAATCGCGATTAGAAGCGTTAGTACAACGTGCGATGACCATACTTTTTGAATATTACTACACCCGCGTAGCTTTTGTTCCCATGGGAATATCGGAAATGTTTATATACTAAAACTTTCCTCAAGAATCAATCTATCTATTAAAAAACCTGCATCAAAATCCGTTGCGTAGGTCATAGGGACAGACAGAGGAAGCGATTTTGTTTTATACTATGTAGCGATTTGTTTACTTATGACCATAAACTGTCGCCCTCCAATATGTACCTACAATCCCTTACCAGTCAACCTGTTTTATTGTTTCAGCCTAACTTATATCGCCTTATGCAAATGAGCCAACAGGTGATACCTATCGCGGCGATGTACGACCATTTGTTCGATTTTAAACGGACTGAGAACAGAGTTGAATTTGTTTCGGACTTCCCTAATGGAAATGATGCTGAAGTTGTTAGTGCACTTCAGGTAATCAAATATTTTTGTTTTGTATCATAAAATAGCAAACAATTTGGTGGCTCTCCTGATGGAAAGAAACTACCATCGCCTATAGACACCAGAGATGTTAATGGTGCGTAATTGCTATCCTTGTGGCGAGATCTTCATGCCACATGTATAAGCCTAAGTTAGGCTAAATTACCCTTCAAACCGGAACACGACAGTGACAAACATTGATGCTATTGCGGCAGGAATAAGTAAGGCGGTGGTACCAGATTCGGGCGAACTTAATTAGAAACAAACTTTCTTTGGAAAAGTATTTTCTTGTTTGATGTCATATTTTCTTGAAAATCCGATTTGGAATTCCAAAGACACAGTTGGTTGGAAGTTGTATGTGTAAATGTGTGTTTAAATTTTTAATTCTGTTTATTATGTGTCATATTTTGTTGAGGATCTGATTTGGGATCCCAGAGACACAGTTGGAAGTTGTATGTGTAAATGTGCATATAAATTATTAATTCTGTTTCTTGTGGCTTCGTTAGTTAAGTCGTACGACTTGTTCATTTTGTGTAATGAGGTATTTCTTTTGTTATATTTTCAATTCTAAAACAGGAAACATAAAAGTTGCTTAAACTAAATCCCAAAGCGGAAAACGTAAAATTATGTATTATCATTTCAAATGTAATTTTAATGACGTCTAGTGACCTAGAATGGTTGTTGTTGAAAAAGTTCGTATATCTTACGTTTACACAGTAATATAATGATGTCATATGTTGCCAAAATGAGTTGTCTTTTAAATTTATAAAAAACATAATATACATATATTTTAACCAAAAGCTAAAATATTTTACTAACAATTTATTGGTATAAACATTAGGCCAGTTATACGATATTGTATTTAACATACACTTGTATTGATGTAAGTATATTAAAATGTTTAAGCAGCAAAAAAATTTCTACAAATTGACCGCCCCAGTAGTCGAGTGGTTAGCGAATTTAACTACAAATCGATCTCGAGTTCGAATCTCGACAGGGACAAACATTTTTGTGATGAGCATAGATTTTGTATTTCTGGTCTGGGTGACTTCGTCCGCGCGGACTTCATTTACTTCGCACTGCTCCTTCCCCGTAGGTGATAGCGTGATAATATGTAGCCTATATGTTGACCCGACCTGTAAGTAATATTCTTGCAAATTTGAAGTAAATCCATGCAGTACTTTTTGAGTTTACCCGGACATACATACAGACAAACAGATAAACAGACAGACAAAAATTCTAAAATCTATATTTTTGGCTTCGATATCGATTGTAGATCACGCCCCAAGTATTCTTTAAAAAAAAATGTTCAATGTACAGTTTTGACTTTCCTACGATTTTATTATATGTATAGATGTAACAGTATTTATATATGTATTTCTATTTTTTATGTATTAGTATCGTTGACTAACACCCATAACACAAGCAAATTAGCTTTGGGGTTAGATCGGTTTTACACAAACCGATCTAACCCCATTTGTCCAGCGATATTATTATTAGTATTATTTTGACATAGCGAAATTAGATGATTGGTGCTGTGGAGAAGATTCATCAGTACAGACCATTTTTTTGATTTAGTGAATTGTAATATTTACAGATTCATCCACAAGGCTGGAGTGCTTTAAGTAGAAATATAAGCCACGATGATAGATCCGAGGTAAGACATTATACATTTTTACTACTTTTTAAACCAGGGCTTGTTAACTAGTCCATTTTCAAACCTAAATCAGCGCAAGCATTTGTGCGCCTTTTATGAGCTGCCTGGCAGGAAGCAGGAAGGTTTCAGGAAATACTTTCACAAGAGGATAAGGTTAAACGAAGCGATTTGTTCAATCTGATCACAACTTTTCAACTTGTGATTGTCGACGTCACAGATAATGAAACTAAAATAGCCATTGGCCTGTTGTCTCAGCAATCAAACAAAATGATATGAGACGGTAACAGACCAGGTGCTTGTGTTTTATCTTGTCAAATACAATATTAACACTCCCTTTTTTACTTGTACTTAATGTAACAAGCGACCGCTCAGTGGTCGAAATTCGACCATAGACTAAACAATATATATATTTTTTAAATTGACGACAAATTTTAGCTATAAAGAAAATAGTATAGATGTGTGTATGTTGTCAAGTAGGTGTGTCACAGTAATGTAGTGTGTGCATTGATATAAAAAACCCAAGATACACAATCAGTGTCTCAAAAACGTTCTCTAAAAATGAACGCAATATTTTAAATTGTGCGCTCATTTCAAATAAAATCGCAACGATGGCGACACTATCATATAAATCTTGCGTATAAGGTTGGATATGCAAAAACATGTATTTTTGCCATATCTATAACTACTCGTGTGAAATTAGCGACAGTTTTGAGTGTCAGTTTTGTTCGGAACTGTGCATCTTGGATTTTTTATATCAATGAGTGTGTGTAACGTTTATACTTATTTATATATGTATATAATACGTTTAATTATTTTCATCACGGATTAAATGGATACGCCTTTTAAGACATTCTTTTTTTTATGTCATAAGATAGCAAACAAGCAGATGGATCTCCTGATGGAAAGAGTCAACCATCGCCTATAGACACCAAAGATGTTAATGGTGCGTTGCTATCTTGTGGCAAGGTCTAATGCCACATGCATAAGTTTACCGGCTACCTTACCCTCCAAACCGGAACACGACAGCGACAAGCACTGACGCTATTGCGGCAGGAATAGGTAAGGCGGTGGTACCAGACTCGGGCGAGACAATGCAGAACTCTACCACCTAGTAGCCACGATGGTAGTGACTCGATAGCCAGTCGGTCGCCTTTTACGACCTGCCTGGCAGAACGGCAGTTGGCCTATTCTTCAAAGGAGGCCGGGACCAACACGGCGAAAAAACAATTTCTCAGTTTGTCAATGTAGCTTGCAATTACATACAGAAATACAAAGTTATACTACTTACCAATGAAATAAAATCATTTGAAGTGTAATTTTTACATTGTTATTATACAATTGAATTATTACTTGTACATTAGTTTCACTTTTTGACTTTGTTTTTAACATATCACTCAACCGGTTTCATTTTTCTAAGCATCTAAGCTTATTTTATTTTTATTTAATATTTTATTGTATACAACTTAAGAGATTTACAGAGAAAAAATATAATTAAAAACGTACAAAAGGTAGACTTATCTCTAAGGTAAAATAGAATTCTTCCAGCCTACCCAGCTTATGAAGCGATTACAAAGAAACAGCAGACATTGTGCACAATCAACCTTAAAGTTTTAATACACATAATATAGGCAAAAAAAAAATAAAATTGAGAATGACTTACAAAAATAAGAAAAAAATATATATATACACAGGAGTAACTAAATTTTTATGAAAAAGATAGTGATTTCTTAAGCGTTTTTAAAAACTGGCAGGGTTGGGCTATCACGAACGTCAAACGGGAGTGAATTCCATAACTTAACGCCCTGAACACTAAAAGAGCGAGAATAAGTTTGAGAATGAGATTCGGGAAACTTCAATAACGAACGCACTGAATTGCGACAAGGAGAATCAGGGGAATGTAAAAAGAAGGTATAATTTATATAAGATGCTTAAAAAAGTGAAACCGGTTGAGTGATATGTTAAAAATAAAGTCAAAAAGTGAAATTAATGTACAAGTAATAATTTAATCGTATAATAACAATGGAATTTCACCAATATATACAATAGAATATAGTAATTTTTACACCTTGTCATTTCATTCGGTACAATAAAACAGTACAACATAGTTTATTTCTATTTTTCACAATATAAAATAACCTACAAATTTATGAAATTTTTGACAGTAAACGCTCCTAGCGTTTGCTCATATGTGCGGTGAAACGTTTCCTTCCCAATGGCGTGTCTATTAGTATTCATGTGGTCTGTGATTTTAATATATTTATAGTGCATGTTATTTAAAAATATTAAGTTTCTGCAATCCTCCACAATATAAACTTTAACTGTACCAAATTTCATTAGTGTTATCATTACATAGTATAAAACAAAGTCGCATTCTCTGTCTGTCCCTATGTATGCTTAAATCTTTAAAACTACGCAACGGATTATGATGCGGTTTTTTGTAATAGATAGAGTGATTAAAGAAGAAGGTTTATGTGTATAATTACATTCAATATATTGTAGAGAAATACTGCAACTTTTGAGTTTTCTGATGTCATGTCGTAAATAATTATAATTTTTTCCGCTTACATTGCATACGCAGGCTAAACCCTACGAGATTTATCAAAATAATGTACTAAGTATTTGTACACCTTTAAAGGTCTACAGAAAACTCCGCGATGGTATATGTCTATTTCTTATGGATAACCCACAATAGCACTTTTTTTTCATTTACTTTTTACGAGAATTAATGGCTTTTTTTCGAAGCAATTTTAAGCAATACAGCACTTTTTATTGCCTTCAAAAAGTATAACGTACATTTATTCAAAATAAAGTACAATACTTTATTATAAAGTACAACCCTACCCGAAGTATCGCAGGGTCAAACCTTCAACGTTACAGGTTTAGATTTGAGCGTTGACTGTTTTTCACATGGCCAACTAAATATCGCTCTTTCAAAAGTAACCTCTAAAGAAAATATGTTTGTATTATCTAATGGCAAGAAAGCTGTGAACGTTGTATATAAAGACATTCCGTAATATATTAATTGTAGAAAATAAAAGAAATAGGTAAAAATGTAAAAACTAAAAATGAATTTAGATATTCCAAAGATAGCAGGAAATCTTCATGGTATAGGGAAAGGGGAATTGTTTAACTCCAACTTTAACGCGTGCGGGCCACGGGCAGTAATGAATAAATCAAAACTACTGGATCGATTTTAATCGTTTTTTTTTCAATGAGTGACATAACCTATATATATTATACCCGTGCGAAGCCGGGGCGGGCCGCTAGTTCTTATACAAAAGGTACAAAGTTATTAGTTATACTTCACATATTAATATATAGTGTAATAATATACAGACTGACTTGTGAGTAACCTTTAATATTTAAGGACGTGATAGTTGGCGATCATATATGATGAGAAAAAATAACATTAAAAATAAGTATTAAAATACTTCTCAGTAAACTTAGTAAATAGTACACCGAGAATCCTATATTTACCTGTGCCATACTTGGACACCGCGCGGACGCACGTGTCGCGCAGGATTGAAGTGGAGGGCGGGGGATGGAGGCGGCGTGTCTTTGATGTGACTGGCGTGGCACACTTATAGAGTATAGTATCCACATTTCACTTATTTTTAGAGAAATATTGGTCAAAAATTAAGCCCCTAATTTTATCATTTCATTTTAACGAGAATCGAGTACCGAGTACTCTCCAGAAGTATCGAAGGTAACTCACCAGTCAATCTGCATAGATATTAAATAATAATATATAGATATTAAATAATAAATCCCATTCTCAACGCTCATTAAGATTCTAACAAAATTGTTATTAACAGTGGTCGTGTATCCACGACATCCAGTCACACTGCCCGGTGTCGGAAAAAAGTTGCCGCGACACGACACAGGCGGCCGCGCCGCGTCGCGCTACCTCGAGTCGCACCACGAGGCGGGGCCGAGTCAATCCCTACCTGCGTCAGCTGCAAGTTTCGACCTCACAGTCAGTAAAAACTTTACTAGCGATCGCATCATTTCTAATCTCATATTCCGCTACAATACCATAATGAACTAACATGATACCGTCATTCTCACGTACGGTGCGTCGTACCACGAAATGTACCGATACCTAGATCTACACACTAGGTACTTTAGTAAAACTAGACGGTTGATGTATGTCTCACTGGTTGCGACACATATACATTTCCGAGTATATAGGTAAGTTATTGTTATATATTTTCTTCGCATGTGTTTTTTCGAGATGAATTCTTCAGTTGTATTCTTCAGAACACGGTCAGTATATAGGTATCAGACTAGTAATAGCGCTTCAAACTAACCCACGCTCACTGCCAGATACTGAGTGAAAGTTACTTACGCATCTTCACCATATTGCCCGGCCAAATAGTATATTGGTGCTCCAGTGGTAACACAGTAAAACACATACATGCGCACTTTTAATATGATATAATCTGTATGACAAACTTGTTGGCGTCGTCGCCAATGAGGGCGGGGAAGGGAGGGGGAGGGGTTAGAGGCTCGGGATCTTTTTTAAGTAATCACATTTTTTTAAATTAGTAATTTAAAATAAATAATAAAAATTATAAGTTGCGTAAAAACTCAAAAGCTTGTCATCTTGATGCTTTGCAATTTATACTTATGATAATATTCGCCAACAATTTTTGCTATTCTTCTGTGTAAGGAATTCAATATCAATTTTTCAAGTAATTATGTATTTATTTGCTACTATTTACTTATATTTAAGAACATAAAGCAATTTTATATAACCTGTTTTAAATGTTTTGCCGGTTTTTAACTCTCCGCTAAGGAGAGAAAAAAGAAAATAATGTATTTTAAGAGGGCTAACTGACAAATATCCGAAACAACATAGAAAAAATTCAATAATCTATTTAAAATAAATTTATTTAAAATAAATTTTTCTCTAATGCCTTTACACCAGTTTGATAAAATGTTTTCTCCGACCCCTGAAAATACGCGTTTAGGGTGACAATAACTTCATCATTTAATGAAAATCTTCAGCCACCTAACCATTTCTTCAGATTTGGGAATAAGTGGAAGTCGCACGGGGCCTGATAGAATCGCAATTCATGTAACTTGGCAACTGCAACCATTGACGTGTGCACAGGGGCATTGTCATGGTGGAATGACATTTTTAACTTCCCACTACGCATGTAGATAAGGAAGTTTTTACCCCGATTTTCCAAAATCGAGTTTTCACCAGATGTCCACGTTTTGAGGTTCTAGGAACCTTTTCCGGCTATTTTTACGATGATGCCAATATGTCTGTATGCATGTATGTGTGTGTATGTACATCAATACAAACATCTCATAACTTTTGCACGGCTGGACCGATCGAAACTCAGTTGATGGCATTCGATTGTCACTCAACTTAGACTTCCTGAAAATTTGAACCGATTCGGCCCAGGAGATTTTGAGAAATTTTGAAAAAACACCAAAAAAATTTTGGTGTAACCGTATTTTTTTAATATAACTTCCAGATTTATATACTGATTGGGTTTAAGAACTAATGAGCTCTATTCCTCAAGAAACTACGTTGTTACCTAATAAGTTAAGTACTACCTAATACATAAATTGCATCAAAATCGGTTTGTCCGTTTGGAAGTAATCGTCGACGAAAAAATTTGAAAAAAGTGTTTTTTCGACATAGCTTCGAAATTTTTCAACCAATCATTTTGTGGTATTCTACGATATTTTAGTACTAAAAAACCTACGTCAAATACCGCTTCAAAAATCAAAATCGAATCTAATTTTCAAAGTTATAGCTTTTCAAATATTAAAATTACGTTGTTTTTAGCAAACTTATTTAATTTTTTTTAAATAACTCTTATCGGCTTTTCTCATTTAAAAACTGCGTCAAATACCGCTAATTTAATCAAAATCGGTCAATTAGTTTGGGATTTATCAATGAAGAAAATTAAAAATAAAATATTTTTGACATAGCATCGAAACTTTTTAACCTATCGATTATTAAGCTAAAGCAATATTTTAGATCTCAAATATTGAGTTGAAGACAATCATCGTTTTCAAAATATACAGCTTTTCAAAAATTAATTTACTGCCATTTTTAACAAAATAGATGTTTGAACTGAAAGATCTATGCTTGTATTTTTTACTGTTTTGAGCTTAAAATACCTTAATTTAGTGGGTAGTTTCAGGGATGGCCCGTAGGGTCAACCGTTTACACATTTTTTTCTTGGCAAAATGGGGTCGTTTCGGATGTTCCACTTAATTTTTGCATAAGCTTGCGTAGTAGGTACTATCCATTTATTGTTTTTCCTTTTTTGCAGATAATTTTCTAAAATAATTCTCTGAGCAATTACATTTTACTAATACACAAGTCATACGCCAATATTACTGCGATTTAAAACAGCGCGAGTGTAAAAGTTACGATAGCTACTTATAACATGTGACGTGGGAGACTAAACGAAAGTCAAGTAATGTAGCTTTCATGATGCCATTTTGGAATGCGGCATCTATACTTTTTTACATCATTGCTCCCGAGCATTCCAAAAAATAGTCTCCATATCCCTGCGGCCGACTAAAACCATTTTATCTTCGGCGCAGGACTTTCGCTCTCAGAGATAGAGTTTGATTGTTCTTTCGTTCGGGAGTATAATGATGTTATGATGCTTTCATCTATTTCCTCATCTATTGTCACACAACATCGTAAAAACGCGTTAGAATCTTGCTTAATCAGCTCCAAAGACTCCGGTGAATCCATGAAGCATTAGGTATAGGTGGAGCTAGCACTCGTATTAATCACTTGAAACAAATACCTACGTTATCTCACTCTCTGAGGTCTCCCCATCTCTTATTATACAGCTGTGTTAAAAAGAGAGGGTGAGACCTCAGAAGATAACAGCAGTATTTAAATTTGTGTTTCAAGTAGGTATTAAAAGTGTTGCCTCCAGATATAATATAGCTTCATGGGTGAATCGTCCACTTGACGTTGCTTTTGGTCGACAGTGAGTGTCACACACACAAAAGCAACGTCAAGTGAACAAAGGCGGCACTCATGCAAAGCTTTTTCATTCTCAAATGTGAATTGAAAATGTTAAAAACGCGTTCAGACGATATGCTATTTCTCTGCTATTTCTTGCATAACATAAGCGCAAATCATTCAATACAATTTTGAAATGTTTTTGATCTTTGGATTCGTGATTTCATTTGGACGACCAAACCTATGGGCGTTATCGCAGCTCTGTTTTCTACGGCTTAAATCATTTACCCAGGTGTAAATTCTACTCAATGCAGGAACAGTGATACCTAAACAATGTCTAGTTTGACTTTTTACCCTTTTAAAACGTAAAACTCTGTGATCGAACGAATTTCGTTTCTTTCCATTGTTAAGAAAATTCACGACAGAAAGTTTAGTAACTCATACGAATTGTGTCAGTTCGATAAAAATTCAAATTTTTTAAAAAAATTTCTAAATTTTTAATAGTTTCTAAAAAATTACAAAATATAATGTGATTTTTTTACATCTCTTTTTTTAAGTTCGTCGTTTCGGATACTTATCAATCAGCCCTCGTATGTAACTCGATTTTTGAAAATCGAGTTTTCATCAAATATTTGAAATCGTAAAAAGTTTTTCTGGTTATTTTACGATGGCGTCAGTATATCGCGTGTAAATTTGCACGTGTGTGCGTGTGTGTGTGAGTGTGTGCATGTGTATAAGTAAACCTCTCATAACTGTTTAATGGCTTGACCGATCGAAATGGTTGACTGCATTCTACATTACATTACACTAAACATATTTGGTATAATATAATTCGATTCTGTCAAATAGATTTTGAGGAATTTCCAAAACTTCAATGTAGATGTTGCTCAAAAATTTTTTATAAATAACTTCGATATTTACGTTCCGATGATTTGAACATTTAACCACCTTTTTCCTTCTCTTTCATCTATGTTTTTCTCTTTTTTCCACTTTCTTATAAATTGCGTCGAATGCCGTGTAAACCCGTAAACCCTTTCGATTCCTTCCAGAAGTTTACACACACACACACACACACACACACACACACACACATATATATATATATATATATATATATATATATATATATATATATATATAATTATAATTTATTATAATTTTTTATAATTATAATCGATTTTACATAATTATAATCATATTATGTAAGAGAACACCAGAAAAAAAAGACTCAGAATGAAAGAACGCCGATGAATTAAAAAACCTACATAAATTATGTGTCAATATTGATATTTTTATTATTTGTATTAGTTGATTACAACTTTTTAATATTTCAGACTATGAATTCTGTGATTCTTTAGCATTTTTTTAAAAAAAAATGTTTTAAGTTATTTATAAATACGTTGAATGTATACAATATCATATAAAAATATTTTAGGTGGTTAAGATGGAGTGCTATAGAGCTAGCTTATTGGCATAAGTAAATAGATTTCTGTCAAATAGATTTTGAGGAATTTCCAAAACTTCAATGTAGATGTTGCTCAAAAATTTTTTATAAATAACTTCGATATTTACGTTCCGATGATTTGAACATTTAACCACCTTTTTCCTTCTCTTTCATCTATGTTTTTCTCTTTTTTCCACTTTCTTATAAACTGCGTCGAATGCCGTGTAAACCCGTAAACCCTTTCGATTCCTTCCAGAAGTTTACACACACACACACACACACACACACACACACACACACACACACACACACACACACATATATATATATATATATATATATATATATATATATATATATATATATATATATATATAATTATAATTTATTATAATTTTTTATAATTATAATCGATTTTACATAATTATAATCATATTATGTAAGAGAACACCAGAAAAAAAAGACTCAGAATGAAAGAACGCCGATGAATTAAAAAACCTACATAAATTATGTGTCAATATTGATATTTTTATTATTTGTATTAGTTGATTACAACTTTTTAATATTTCAGACTATGAATTCTGTGATTCTTTAGCATTTTTTTAAAAAAAAAATGTTTTAAGTTATTTATAAATACGTTGAATGTATACAATATCATATAAAAATATTTTAGGTGGTTAAGATGGAGTGCTATAGAGCTAGCTTATTGGCATAAGGTTTGCTCGTATATATTCTTATAGTAAATAGTACAAAAAGTAAATAATTTATTAATATTTTAATATACAATATATTTTAAGTAAAAATATGTGGCATGCCATTTAGATGAGTATGCCTTTCAAAGGTTACGACAGACTTCTCATGAACTTAATGTTAGTGTTTCTCTTGAGTATTTAGCCACCGGTGAATAGGAAAATATCTAGTATTAGAAGGAAGAATTTAGAAAATTTGTCTCTATCGTATTATACTTCAACTGACTTAAAATTACGAAATCAGGTCAGAAAGCTCGAGCGAAAGAGAAAGACAAGAAGAACCAGAGCCCGAAGCCGGGCCAAGTACTTCGAGGAGTGAGACCTCTCCACCGGCCAACGCTGCATCTAGGCTCGGGCCGGTGAGTTAGGGCTCCTATACAATACGGTACTGCGACTTCGCACTGCATTAACAACTTTACATCTTAATTTGATGCACATTTACTGGTACAGTTTTTTCATTGAAAAACACTTTTTACATAAATGTAAGATTAAATAATTTGACAATTAGCGGGGATCTAATCTTCTGTTAATTTTTTTATCGTGCAATCTTCTATCTATGTGCGTGGGTCACTCGATCAGTTTAAGAGAAAGAAAAAATATATTACCATTATTTCTTATATTTAAAATTCCATTCGCGTAAACTAATTTTGGAAAAATATTTTCCAGTCTTGATCCGATAGCTCAAGAATTACTACTTCATAGGTAGCCGTGGCTTCTTCAGCAATCGAAACAACTTGTTTTTATTTTATCTTTCACTGTCGAGAACAAAATCACAGGGAATTAAGTATAGGTTGAACGGTGGGTGGAGTAGGGTTTCAATATTAGAATCCATCCATAAATGCCTTTGTTCTGATGGCCGTATGTGTAAAGTTGTAGAAAAATGACTGGAACATTGTAGATAGTGGTCCCAGGAACAAACTTTTTTTTTATTTATAACAAATTGAATTTTTGTGAACAGCTTTATTTTGACGAGGCGCCCATCTTTTCTCGTCTGAAAAACCATCTAATGTGTAGAGCGAAAGTTTTTTCGTGTTTTTCATAAAATAATCAAGGGATTAGAACAAAAATAATTATTGTTATTAATAAAATATTTTGCCTTCGCCGAATTAAAATGCTCGATGCGCCCTAATTTTTTTATTTACCCGATTCAAGATTTTTCGAAGATAGAAAAGATTCGCGTCTCGTCAAAACAAAGCTGTTCAAAAAAATTCAGCTTGTTATTAATGAAAAAAGTTTGTTCCTGGGACCATGGTCTATTTTTATGTCTTTTAAGTTGACCTTACTGGCTACTTGTGCTCTATCTATATACATATAACTAGGGGTTGCCAGCGACTTCGTCCGCGCGGAGTTCGTTTACTCCGCACTGCCCCTGCCCCGTAGGTGATAGCGTGATAATATGTAGCCTATATGTTGACCCGACCTATTAGTAATATTCATACAAAATTTGAAGTAAATCCATGCAGCACTTTTTGAGTTTACCCCAGACATACATACAGACAAACAGTCAAAAATTCTAAAAACTATATTTTTGGCTTCGATATCGATTGTAGATCACTACCCAAGTATTCTTTTAAAAAAATATTCAATGTACAGTTTTGACTTTCCTACGATTTTATTATATTATATGTATAGATAAAATCGTAGGAAAGTCAATGTATGTCCGGGGTAAACTCAAAAAGTACTGCATGGATTTACTTGAATATTACTAACAGGTCGGGTCAACATATAGGCTACATATTATCACGCTGTCACCTACGAGGTAGGAGCTGTGCGGAGTAAACGAAGTCAGCGCGAACGAAGTCGCAGGGAATAGCTAGTTTTTAATAAATTTGCTTTTTATAAACATATAACACCAGTGCGTTCCATTTATAAATTTCGAACATCTTAAAACTAATCGAGTAACATACGTGCCCAAACCAGTTCTTTTGACTGTTATAGCTGTCACCACTCATTTCGCCAACCAACTTATTGGTGAATCGTAGTCATGAATCGCGTTATACAGGGTTACTTTTAAAATCCAAACAAATTTTCAGAGGCTATTCAGAATCGATACTATGTTCAATTTACGTAATAAAAAAATCATAAGTTAAAAATTTCAATTTTATCCGACACAGAAAACTTTATGCATGGATATAATTTCAATTACGCAAAATTTAGCTGAATTGGTAGTATCGTTCGTCACTAATGTCGAGCGCGGGTCGTGTACTCCGTACCCCGTACACACCGCCCGGCGGCCAATTCACACGACTCAGTACATCCAATTCATAAATGTTGTGGGATATTTTTAAACGATTTGTATTATCTTGCAATAATTTTACAACAATAATTAAAATGCACTTTCAATTCAATATTTAGTTCCTAATTTAAAAATTGGGACCTTTAAAAGTTACCCCGTAGATATCAACAGTCTTGTTATAATGATAATACCTCGTCTTGCCATAAATATTGTTTTTTTTTTTATAGAAGAGGGAGCAAACGGACAGGAGGCTCACATGATGGTAAGTAATTACCGCTGCCCATAGACAACTACACTACCAGATGTCTTGTAATTGCGTTGCCGGCCTTTTAAGAATGAGTAAGCTCTTTTCTTGAATGTCCCTAAGTCGTATCCATTTGGAAAAAATCTGCCGATAGCTGGTTCCACCAAGGAGTGGTACGGGGCAAAAAATGCCTCGAGAATCGCACGGTTGTGGATTTCCAGACATCAAGATGGTAAGGATGGAACTTCGAATTTTGTCGCGATGTCCGATGGTGAAATTCGGCAGCAGAAATTAATCCAAACAGTTCCTCGGAACATTCCCATGGTAGAGCCGATAAAAGATGCAGAGTGATGCCACATCTCTACGTAACGCTAAAGAATCAAGCCGATTTGAAATAGTCTCGTCATCGACAATTCGAGCCGCCCTACGTTGAATTCGTTCAAAAGGAAGGAGCTGGTACTGAGGAGCCCCCGTCCATAAATGAGAGCAGTACTCCATATGAGGCCGGATTTGCGCCTTATAAAGTAATAAGCAATGGGCCGGTGTGAAGTACTGCCTGGTCTTGCTGAGAACTCCCAGCTTTATAGAGGCTAATTTAGCCGTGCCTTCCAAGTGACCGCGGAACTGAACGTCGCTCGATATGTCGACTCCAAGTATTCTAATACTATGCAGCACTAGGCTTTCAGGGAAGTATTTTCAAAACGAGGTGATACGACGAAGGGTGATTTTTAGCGGTAAACGCGCAAACTTGTGTCTTAATGGGGTTGAATTGGACCAAATTTAATAGACCCCACTCCGAAGCAACAGAAAGTTGTGCTTCAATTTCTGACACTAGTTTGTTCCGGCACTCGTTGACGTGTTACCGAGAAATTCCGCTGCGGCCAGAGTATAAAGCATCGCATAACAATGAATGCTGCTCGATCGCAACATGTCATTAATATGCAGAAGAAACAGCGTAGGCGATAGCACACAACCTTGAGGAACACCAGCATTGACGACTTTAAGGTCAGAGCATGCGCCATCAACAACGACCCTTATACTCCGATCCGTCAGAAAACTGGTGATCCATTTGCACAATTTCTCAGGAAGCCCATAGGATAGAAGCTTGGAAAGAAGTGCCCTGTGCCATACCCGATCAAAGGCCTTCGCTATGTCCAAACTAACTGCCAATGCCTCTCCCTTATTCTCGACTGCCTCCGCCCATCGATGTGTTAAGTAAACAAGAAGATCACCAGCTGAGCGTCCGCTACGGAAACCGTACTGACGGTCACTAATCAGCTGGTGGTCCTCTAGATACCTCAGAAGCTGGCAGTTAATAATGGACTCCATTATTTTGGAGAATAAGGAGGTTATCGCTATAGGCCGATAGTTGGACGGGACCGATTGATCGTCTTGTTACAAAGAAAAACACATTTTTTCTAATGTACGTAAAATTTATTACTATCACAGTGTTAGTTTAATACAGTAATATAATACCATTTAAAATATATAAAGCTTATTCGAAGTGGTCTCCGTTGGCTACAATATAGTCTCAGGGCATTTAAAGCAAGCCATACTCTCTAAAACTATAATATACATAAATCATAATCCAACGGATTAAGATCGGGACTAAATAACAGCCAGTCTTCAGCTCTGATGAAGTCCAGAACGTTGGTTTCTAACCAAGATTGGGTGGATCGAGCTTTGTGACCCGGTCCCGAGTCTTGCTAAACCATTCTTAGTTATTGAACATAGTGTTGTAAAGGGGCTTAGCTATCTTCTCAGGAAGGGTATCTTGATACACTTGTGTCGATGTTTAGATACCTTTTTCAAGAAAATATGGCTCAGTCACTCTTTCATACCTAACACCCCAACAAACCACCACTGAAGTCGAATAATGCCCACGTTGTACACTGTTAATTAATTAGGAAGCTTCCGTATCCGTAACAAAAATATTTTTTCTGTGACCTCCCTTTGCGTACTGTCTAAGTATTTGTTTTGATTTTACCACCTTATTCTTTTTTAAATTGTAATTACTCATTAAAAAAATAAACCAGTGCGTCTCATAAGACCAGTGCGTCTCTTCTAAGCTGTATAAACAGCTTAGAAGAGACGCACTGGTCAAGTCCTAAGTCATCTTTTAAAATACGCGATATGATTCTAGGTGCTATCTTCATTTCCCGAGATAAAATCTTTTGTTTTCGGTCAGGATTTCTTCTAATTCTTTCCCTTACTATTTTGATCGCTTGGACAGCCAGATATTTGACTGTTACAAACAGAGGAGGTTTTATTGTACCTATCGATAGCCCGGTACATAAACATTTTTCTAATACTAAGCGTATGGGAGAGTTTTAAAAATTGTATTTACATTCCATACCTTCTTTGTGTAACGCAATCACAGCGATTCGGTTCTCTAATAAAATATTTACATTCGGCTCTCTATCAAAAGTTTACAATGTATTGGCACGAAAATGAGAAAATACTATGAACAATCATATTAAAAATTACAGATTCTAAATTCAAATGTAATATTTTGTTTATTTTTAATCGTAACTGTATTTATGGCCAGACTATGTATATGTATACAACAACCAATTTGATTTTCATGGTAATACAAATAAGAGCCGAGTTATATTGGAAATGTGACTCCAAATCTACCGTATCCATGTAAATTTATTTCTAGCACAGAAAACAGTGCTATAGTTTAAATAGAATATCACGCAAAAAACTTATTAATATGACCAAAAATATGAAACTTTTAGTTGTCAAAAAAAATCAGTATAAAAATTCAGTATTCAAGATTGCTTGGATTGGATGATAAATAATAATATTCGTGTTGTCACATATATCTTAAACGTTTGGCATGATATTCCGATACATACATGAATTAATTTTTTTTCACCGGGCCCTTTGATGCAATATTGTTCGTGCTATGCGACGCCGCATCTTCGTATTGTGTATTAGCCTTGTCTTCTGTTCATGTGAGCGCTGCCATTGGTTTTGCCAATACTATAATATTTCTTAACCTCAATTCTTAATTTTCATAATATTGTGTAACTTTTTGCATGACGTAAAAATTCTTGAATTGAAAAGGTAAATCGCAATTTCTATCTAAATCATTATTGTAAGTCTGATAACGCGTTACATTTCTTTAGAATTCTTTAAGTTAGTACATTTTCTTTGTCCAGGGACTTTCGAGTATACAAAATGATGTGTGGGAGGCATCAATTACAATAAAGCAACATCGAATGCTTCAAGAAATGTATAGCAGGTAATATATTATTTTGCTCACATTAACAGAATGTACGCTCCAAGCTTTAGTATTATTTCTGCTTGATATCGGTATATAGGGTAAATCTAAGTATCCGCTACAAATTACGTCTCTAAAATATACCCTTTATTCGGACGTGTTTAGTTGCTATTAAACATGAGTCAACAAATATGTCTCTGTGTCTAAGGAAAAATGAATGTCAATGTGTAATTTACGGCGCCCATATATAAAAAAAATATGACGTTCTTACTTTTCATAATACCTATATATTATGGTAAATCCAGTAAAGATGGATTAGGTCAGACATACCATCACGATTTCCCCAAAATTGTTATTTTGTAATTTTTTGATTGTGTGATTACATAATAATTGTAACAAAATATTTAATGTATTTTTTATTTCTTGATATATCTGACCTTAAAAGATAAATGTGTGTAGACAACATTTGATGCACAGATTTAGAATAAGCACAATTGATAGTGCTGCCACAGGCAAGTCAGGTAGCGACAATAAAATATGAGAACAGATAGCCACTATGTAATGTCCCTACATCGGGCACGTGGGGCGGTGTGAGTGAGTGAGTGAGACAGCTATATGGTTGAAGCTTTAGCGCGATTTTCTACCAGCCTGTAACATTGATATAGAAAAAGTATATGCACACATCTAGCACAACTTCATACAGCAATCCACACATTAGCATGCTAACTCACACCAATGTATTAGTCATTGTGTAACATCTGTATCTTACTTTAATGCGAAGCTAAGGTAAAATTTAACTAACTACTACTATTAGTAATTTTATTGGAATTAATGTATTCTTTAGTATATTTCTAATTCTTCCGCGACTCAGCAAAAAAAACATTATTTTTATATCTTTTTAGGCTTACATAGTTTATAGCTGCGCCATTTCCGTCAGTCCGTTCGTCTGCAGCTTAGCTCGGAAACTCGTGAAACTCGGAAACTATTAGAAAGGTGTAATTTGGCATGAAATATACATAAGTATTAGTTACGTCGACGAAGTGACAGATTAAAATATTGAAAAATATTTATATTTTTAGGATAAGTACCTCTTCTCCATTTTTATATCTTAAATAGTAAACAAGCAGGTGGCTCTCCTGATGGTAAGAGAAATCAAAGATGTTAATGGTGTGCGTTGCTATCCGAGTGTTCCCGACACTCGGATAGCAACATCACTGCAATGCCACATGTATAAGTCTACCGGCTGCATTACCCTCCAAACCGGAACACGACAATGATGCATTGACGCTATTGCGGCAAGGATAGGTAAAACGGTGGTACCAAATACCTAAGCCAGACGTTGCGGAACTCTACCACCTAGTAGTCACAATGACAGTGACACGTATATCTAATTAGTTGTCTTTAACGACATGCCTGGCATAACAGCAGTTGGTCTATTCTTCAAAGGAGCCCAGACCAACACAGGGGAAAACTTCATGGGTTAGTCAAGTCTTGGTTGAATTTTGTTGAAACCTTCCGTTCGTCTTTATCTTTCAAACCAGTTCTGTAATTGTTGGGTTAATGGAGAATTATTGGTGGTCAATTTTCATTAGTTTTTATGCTTTAATTTATTATTTAATAGCTCTATTGTCATTAGTTTCTATAGTACCGCACATTCAACATTTTAATAGTTGACAAATGTCTCAATGGTAAACAATTTTTATTATCTTTTGCGTTTGGCGTACTGCTACTTCGACACTTCAACAGGTGTGGTAGTAATCTTAGTTTATCTAATATTTATCACCTATGAAGACTCGCTTAATATGTTTAAACTTAAAATCGCCTGTGTTCTTTCCAACAGTTTCCATCTCAGAATCATGGTCAAGTCCGTGGTTTCGGATTTTGGGATACCGTCCCTTACACGTTTTTATGTAAAGGATAAAATAAATATAATTTCGTGAATTTTAAGTAATAAAAATAGTTTA
This sequence comes from Apodemia mormo, assembly GCA_036924255.1. NCBI lineage: Eukaryota > Metazoa > Arthropoda > Insecta > Lepidoptera > Riodinidae > Apodemia > Apodemia mormo. The sequence continues at coordinate 9,150,868 of JAUPFN010000018.1, read as the reverse complement.
ACTTGCATATAATTTTACACTGCCTTCAATAAAACCTTTGGTCTCAAAACATTCAAGTTACAAAATAACATGGTTGCAACAAAATGGTCATATCTCGTAAGATCCAAATTTCGAAACCTCTATGTTTTAAATTAACATCACAAAAAGTCTAAGTTGCAAAATAATCAAGTCTTAAAATATCCATGTCTTATTCCATTTTTGGTGTGAGTGGATGTGCCAAAATCTTATTAACTGGTTTGTACGCTACATCCAAACAGTGGCATACATGCATTGATATAAAAAACTCAAGATACACAATCAGTGTCTCAAAAACGTCCTCTAAAAATGAGCGCACAATTTTAAATTGTGCGCTCACTTCAAATAGAATTGTGTCAGTTGCGAAATTGACAATTTATTATTTTTTGTTCATTGCTTTGTAAAAACAACTATAAATCTTGCGCTTAAGGTTGGATATGCAAAAACATATGTTTTTGCCATATTCATAACTACTTATGTGAAATTAGCGACAGTTTTGAGTGTCAGTTTTGTTTGGAACTGTGCATCTTGGGTTTTTTATATCAATGCATACATGCCAAGGGGACGACCGAGTAATAATTTACCGATTGAGTTACGCCATAGTTTTACATCTAACAATATTAGAACTAAAAAAGACGCGTGGAGATAATGCGACAGAAAATCTGAGAAAACCCACTACCTGTTTAATTAATAACAGTTTAGTATACAATGTATGCATGTAATTTATATATGTATATTTCCCCCTTACGTTACATTTCCCCCATTTCCCTATCATTCCATTTCTTCTCTCATCTCCCGTCTTCTCCCCTTCCTCTCATCCTCCCTCCTCCACTTGCAACCTCTCCTTCCGCCTTCTCCCCCTCTCTTACCCCTCTCTTAGCAGATGACCCTTTGTGAACACCTATTTAATTTTTCTTAATTTTTTTTGTTACAAGTTTTTAAACAAGTCTTGTCTTAACAAGGAAAGAAAAAGAGCATTAATAAATTTTTTTTTACCGCCTGTGCCGCAAGGTAAACATTGCCGGCGCGTTTTTGGAACGAAGTATCTTATCGGACGATACGGACTTTGGAGGATAAAGACTAGGCGGAGACTATAGGTATAAGAATTTCATGCCACGAGTTTCCACCACGAACTCGGCTCGCCGAGGCGCCGAGTCGAGCTATTTAGTGTAGATTTAAAAAAAGACTTGTAAAACAAATTGAAGAAAACTTAAATAGTAGTTAAAAGATCCATCTGTCAGAGAAGGGTGATGGGGGAAGGGAAGGCGGAGAGAGGAAGAGATAAGTGGAAAGATAGAGAGGGGAGTATGTAGAAGGAGATGAAAGTGGAGGGGAAAGAGGAAGTAGGAAAATTAAAATGGAAATATAAAAAACTTCGTTCTAATCGAGTGTTCCACGACACTCACGCATTTTTCGACTCAAAATTCAAAAACGTGTTTAAAACGATTTCTCGCATATTATGCCATTTTACGTCAATTCCTGCAACTTCTCGAACTATCACGCTGCATATGAATATGGCAGGGTTAGTTGGTAGCGAATAAACCCTACAAAACCTAAGGCCCTACTGTCATAATGCGCTACCTCCCTAAGTCCGGACTTAGCACCCTAGCTCTACTATATATAGAATATATACATATACATGGGGCACACTATAAGTTTTGCACTTCTAGCTAATCGGAACTATTTGAATTTCGAATGTTTTATTTTTAAAACGTTGCAACCTTCTTAGTAATAAAAAAAAAACAATTGGCGGGAAATGATTTGTCAATTTTTTATCACACATCAAAGTTCTACGTACGCAACGAAAATGGAATTAAGTCGAAAAGATTTTAGAGCGATGATTTTTTATGATTTTAAAGTTCTCTTTCTCCGCAAGACTATGCCGCTCGTCTTCAAATTGCTTTTGGGAGAGCAAGCACCTTGTTTGCGCACCGTGAGGCGATGGTTTGCTGAATTTGAGAGAGGTCGAGTTTCTTTACATGACGAATTACGTGAAGGGCGGCCTTCAACTGCCATCAATGAAAATAATGTGGCTACTGTTAAGCGGTTAATTGAAGAAAACTCCCGGATTACCTATGAGAAAATTCGAGGACTATTGGGGATTGGTATGAGCCAAATTCAGAAAATTTTACACGAAGAATTGAAAGTTCGGAACTTTTGTTGTCGTTGGATCCCTCGTGAACTGACAGCGGAGCAGAAGCGGGCTCGCGTGGAATTGTGCTCACAGATGCTACTGAAGTACGATCACGGACATTCTAATGCTGTTTATGACACTGTCATAGGAGAAGAAACGTGGATTTATTGTTTTGAACCCGTAAAAACAACAATCTTGTAAATGGGTGTTTGAAAATGAGAACAAGCCAACAAAAAAAGGCGAGAAACGTTGGTAAAAATGATCGCGTTTTTTTTCTCAGCTACGGGTCCCATCTATACAATTCCACTCGAAGATCAAAAGAGTGTTAATTCCGAGTGGTATTCTACCATTTGTTTACCCAGGGTATTAGAAAAAGTTCGCGAAAGACGACCCAAAATCCACATTCTCCTACACTATGATAACGCTTCTTCACACACGGCCAACCAAACAAAGGCATTTTTAGCTTCCGAAAAAGTACATCTCGTCACTCATCCTGCGCATAGCCTCGACCTAGCACCCTGTGATTTCTATATTTTCCCCAAAATCAAAGATTTGATGAGAGGTTTTACCAACTCCGAAGAGGCAGTGATAGCGTTCAATCAGCACGTAGAAAACGTGCCTTCAGATCTGTAGTCCTCCTGTTTTAAAAAATGGTTCGATCGCATGAAAAAATGTTTAAAATGTAAAGGAGATTATTTCGAAAAGCAATAAACATAATATTTTGCGTATAACATGTTGTTTTTTTAAGTTACACAAAACTTATAGTGTGACCTACGTATAAAATACAACAGGATGTCTGTACCGTGCGACATAAGGTAACAGACGGGAGATGGGAGGTCAGGTATAAAGGTGGTGGTGGCTTTCTCACTACTTATCACATTGAGAGGAAACTTACTCAGGTATGTCGATCGCTCGACTTCCGACGTGTAGTGGGGCCTTTTTAATAGAGCCAGGACAGAAGTAGGGAACAGACGATTAAGGACTTAGTTATTGTCTTCGCCACAATGATACGTCAGTTGCCCAGGAGGTAGTGAAACAACCACAGACTGATTGACAAGATTTTTTTTTCAAAACTAATAATTCATACAAAATAATATTTATGTGTTGTAATATATGTAGTTGTCGAAGCGTTTTAGTGTGCCTTACGATGACGGTTGCACATGTACTTTGAGGCCTGAGTTAGCGTCTTTCTTGCTTATTAGGTTGTCGCGAAGCTGTCAATTGCGTCAGCCTGGTGTCTTTTAGTGCTGACTGCGTCTTCGGATTAAGGTCGGTGGTCTGGTCGTAGGTATTGTTCAGCAATGAACACGGGATGTGAACGTTTTGCAACCATGTGGTTTATTTTGAAACTTGAATGTTTTGAAACTGGATTCAATAAAATTACATAAAATGATATAAAATAAATAATAGAATATTTAAGGAAAGATATTTGTTTGCGTAAATTGCAATAATTAGTTGTACAATATCACTTTTTTCTATTGAGTATTATAAGATAGTATCTGTTTTGAGAAAAGTATTAGTTTGGGTAAAGTGCGCGTGTATGTGTGCAGAGGGCAAGTGGGGCGCAATTTTAATATGCAGCGTATTATGGGCATCAACACTGGCATATCCCCGCCGGCGGCACCGCGGCCGCGTCCCCTGCGCGCCTCGCCCGCGCGCCTCCTGCCGCGCCTGCGCCCGCCGCAGCAGCGCGCGCCGCTCTCCAGCGACAGGTACTGACTGCTGCTGACGTCTGCCGTCACATGTCAGCGCCGCGCCTGCGCCCGCCGCAGCAGCGCGCGCCGCTCTCCAGCGACAGGTACTGACTGCTGCTGACGTCTGCTGTCACATGTCAGCGCCGCGCCTGCGCCCGCCGCAGCAGCGCGCGCCGCTCTCCAGCGACAGGTACTGACTGCTGCTGACGTCTGCCGTCACATGTCAGCGCCGCGCCTGCGCCCGCCGCAGCAGCGCGCGTCGCTCTCCAGCGACAGGTACTGACTGCTGCTGACGTCTGCCGTCACATGTCAGCGCCGCGCCTGCGCCCGCCGCAGCAGCGCGCGCCGCTCTCCAGCGACAGGTACTGACTGCTGCTGACGTCTGCTGTCACATGTCAGCGCCGCGCCTGCGCCCGCCGCAGCAGCGCGCGCCGCTCTCCAGCGACAGGTACTGACTGCTGCTGACGTCTGCCGTCACATGTCAGCGCCGCGCCTGCGCCCGCCGCAGCAGCGCGCGTCGCTCTCCAGCGACAGGTACTGACTGCTGCTGACGTCTGCCGTCACATGTCAGCGCCGCGCCTGCGCCCGCCGCAGCAGCGCGCGCCGCTCTCCAGCGACAGGTACTGACTGCTGCTGACGTCTGCTGTCACATGTCAGCGCCGAAATAATATCAATATGTACAGAACTGTGTTTGGCATGAAGCAAAAGTACGCCCCGCACACAGCACACTGCACAAGTGTTACTCCAATACAGTATGTGACGCAGAGGCCAGCCCGTTGGCAGCGACATGTGAGTACTGGCAAAAATTTGCATATTCGAGATTTCGGAGGGTAGACGCAAATCTACCGATATACTATACGATTACACATAAGTATAATCAATTTAGTAGACCACATTTGACATCTGCCAGGCTTAGCTTCATAGTTAACCTGCTTAAAAAACCTCGATTGAACACTATTAATCCATACGAACTTCAAACATCTGTAAATTGAATGCAGTTATTTGAAATAATTTTTAGATACTGCAATGTGAAGTTCTGTTGAAAAACACATTTAAACTCCTACATCATTAATATTTTCTGTAGTAACTTTAGGTAACGAAATAAGTAATTAACTGGATATAAAAACACAAAATCGCATTTATTCAGATGAACTATCATTGTTTATATTTAATAATATTATCTTTTTTTCACATGTCGTTTAAAATCATCCAAATTTACCTTCTTTGTTTTCTCGATACTTTTCGCCAGTCTTATATGGAGAGTTGTGCACGTGCAACTTGTTACGGAATTAACATTTTTGTGGCTCAGTATTGTTACATGCTGCATTGCCTTTTATTTGTGCCCAAATAAGCTTAATAGCATTATACTGGGGATGGTAGGGAAGCAGTCGAATTATTATTGTTATCATCATTCCGTGAGCCCATACCCTCGGCCTGATTCTTCGGATTCATATCGAGGCTTGGGTGGCTGATATTTTTACCAAATTTAATATTCAACTTTTAATAAATTTGGACTTACTACCAATTTGATGGATTTCTAATTAGCAGCTTTCCAAGCCACTCTTTGAAATCCAGAAAATTCATTTCCTCATTACAATTAAATGTAGTTTTAGATGCGAATGCGAGGAGGCAATCAGGATCGTAGGGCACTTTTTTCTGTTTGAACTTTTTAGGTAGATGACTCATTATTGTCCCCCAATTGTTATTTTTTAAAGTTGACGTACGTATATTGTTACTATTGTTATGTACTCGGGTTCGTAATTGTAAGAAAACACCACTTATATTAAATCCGTGTATTTACACAACACAACACAACGTAATACTAAAATACACTACACCCTAGTCTCTCGCTATACTATCACTGAACTTAGAACACTACACAATAAAACACTTCTCGCTTCGCACTGGTCACTTGATGTATCGCTCTCGATCGCTTGATAAAAACTGCCTTGTGTTTGTCAACACTTCTCTATTTTTAGGCAGGGTAAAGTCCTAGCTGGATCCAGAAAAATCTAAATGTATCGGGAAACAATGAATCACTTCTTATCGTAAACATGTTATGAGTCATAAATCCTAGTACACGCTACTTTCAACCTTATGCCATATCCCATAAAGTCCATTATGGCATAGCCCAGGTCAACTATTTGTTTGTCAATAGGAGTAGCTATCTCTTTCTTTTATTTCTAGATAGTTAGCGCGCGCGCTCCAACTCTACACGCTTCTAGATTATTCGTAACACTATCTTTAAAATAATACCGTGGTATTCCAGCAGGGTTTTTCGCTTGTCAGACTTTTTATATCTAAATCCAATTGACTTTTCAATACCTTTAACAGAGATAAACTGCCAGAAAATAAGCCTGTCTCATTTAACAAAAAGTGTGTATTTAGAAAGATGTGAACTTGTAATAATGTTTGGAATTTTATAACAAAATTTGTTTATTATGTTAAAAATGGTTTATTAGTCGAAGTGAATCGTAATTAGTTTTTTTGTCTACTATACTATTATTTAGTTTTTGTTTATTAATTACTATACGATTATTAGTTTTTTTATGTTGTAATATACTATTTTTGTAAAATAGTATATCACATACCCGGGGAGGAAAGTACGAGGTTACAAGAACAAAAAAACACAGATTGCGTGGTCATTTTTCATTGGTCATCACATTCCTTTCGTGGTGTGTATACTCTTTTTATCACATTCGTAATGCACAGTTCCGATAATAAAATATATAAAATTATTTAAGTAAGACATTTATAAACTATTGATATTTGACATTTCAAAGAGCTTTTGACATTTTAATACATAACCATACGCGAGAAATTTACACATGCGCGAGAAATTTATAGCGCTAATCAATTTCGACAGGAAATAAAGCACTTCCGGTCCTGAAAGTAGGGTCGAATGGTCAAAAATATTAACTTTCGATCCGAGTTTGATAAAAACACGTCAATCAATGATGAAGTTCTTTCAACTTTGAAAAAATAAGTAATTTTATGTGCCCTTCGTTGCAAGGTTATGTTGCTGAATTTTGGTATAGTGTCAAATATGATCTATTAATATATTTTTAAGTACAAAACCTACAAACAGCCCTTTTTCCTGCTTTATCCCTGAACTTATTATTTTAAGCATAACTGAAACTAGATTGGATTGGTACGCCTGAGATATGAATTACTTACTTAAATAAAAATCCTATATAAAAAAAACTATTTTAAATAAATTCAGACAAAGGCATACTTAATTAAGCGATTATTACTTAATCTTGACACAAATAATGTTCTAAAATCTGGACTCTGGATACTTGGATCATCTTTTAATATTATTATGATTAATGAAATTCGAATTTTAATATCAAGAAAGGGCTATGTTTAACATGAATAACGAGATTGTACTGTACTGTAGGACATTGCCATCGACCTCGCGCCAGTCGCCCCGCAGAGAGAGCTCGACGACGTGCCGGTCACAGTCCGATGACGAGTCTGAAGTACGCCATTACATCAGACAGAACCGCGACCGGTTACTGTATTACATAGAGGAGACTAATGAAGGGAAAGGATTTATTAAGGTAAATTTATTTTAGACTAGCTGTTGCCCACGACTTCGTCCGCGCGGACTTCGTTTTCTCCGCACAGCTCCTCCCACCGGGATATGACAGTCTCAAGTGGCAAAAGAGGCGGCGGTACCAAACTCGAGCGAGACATTGCCGAATTCGCAAGTTTTTGATAAGGCTTTATTCAAAGGCGAATAATTGGACATTTTTGTATAATGAAGTGTCAGGCAAAAAGGAAAATCTTTAGAGACGACTGCCGTAATTTGTTAATTACGTATCTTGATGGCCCAGTTGCAAAGCTAGTGTGTGTCCTTACCTTCTGAGCCAGAACACGACGTTCCCAAGTGACGTGATAACAATATAACTGAAAACATCTAGAGATTCATAAGGGCGTTCCAGTTTTTTATTGCCGCCAATTAGAGATTTCTTAAGCTGGCTTAAATTTATCATTGGCATTGGTATCACCTGGCATGCAATTATATCATTTTATTTTCATTTCATATAAAATTTTATTACACACTTATATTTGTTATAATGTTAATGTCGGAGAGTTATTATGGAACGGAGTTCCTTATCAGACGTTGTCGTTGGTGGGCTGAAGGGCCAGACCTAAAAATGTGTAACAAAAAAACGGCGACAAAAAGTGGCCATTTTGCAGTGATTTTTGAGGTATTTCCCGATCATGTAAGGAAATTAAAACTTTTTAATCGATTCAGCTTGCCGTCATATTTGAGAATTTGCAAAAATATCTTATAATTCTAATGTTTTAATACTTTTTGAATACATATTAATGAGTATAAATAATAAAAGAATTATGATTAAACAACTGTGAATGGGGCCTTGCTCCTTGGTGACATATCAACGTTTTCCTATAATTGACTCGTCCATGACCGTTACTTGAAACCTCCGTTCTTCATTCCTACCTGGTGTCTATAAAACACTTCTCAATTTTTTTGAATGCTCCACTGACTGGATCTATGGGAGCGATTGAAAAAAGCGTTTTATATTTTAAAGTCTGATTATATTTTTAGGTTTAATGCTCTTTAAAAAAATTACACTATGGTGTTTCAGGAATTATGTTATTCGGCTGACGGAAGACTTGTCTGTTCTCCGTTTGGTCGAGGCATGCGACTTCTAGCGCTCAATGAAAACTGCGCAGAACTATCACATTGTGTTCAAGAATTCTCGGGGCCCACGCTCATGGTTGATGTCGGCCAAAGCCTCGGAATACACCAGGATCTCGTAGTCAGCTCAAAGTTTAGCCCGCGGCACCATCTCTTAGTGACAGGCTGTCTCGAGGGGAAAATTGTGTGGTACGAGCCGTACAGTGGCGAAACGCTATATTAGACATAAATTTAGTTTACATTTTTGTTTTTTATTGTTTAAATAATTATATTTTAAATTGTTGAAACTATGCGGGTGTTAAGTGAAAAAATACAGGTGTTTATTTCAAAATTACCGATTATCTAAAGAATAACTTACGGCCGGTTTCCGAAACGCAAGATCACGTGACCCCAACGTAGACTGCTGATTTTCAAATAGCCTTATCATTCATGTGCTAGCAAATATTTTTTTGTGCTGTGTCCGGTGACGTAAATGTCGTTATACCCTATGTCCAAGACGTAATAACCTAAGCAATTGCTTAATTTGCATGTAGGCTAGACTGGCAGTGATTACAAAACGTAATTAAGCCGGACTGGATATGTCGGATTTATCGATAGGTTGGCTACCCGCCATATTATGGGACTTAGTACTGTTGACTAATCTTAGGTGTGTTGTACCTCTGTCTACTTATCTTGGATATGAGCGTGATGTTATTTATTTTATAAAATCATAATACAGGCTGTTTTTTTTGCTGTGGGACCTATTGGAGAAGTGTACTCAGTACTCGATTCTAAGCTCAAATATCTATCTATGTCCATGGCTGAGACCACCAGATGGCGCTGCAGCATGTCGCTGTTATAGACTAGCAGAATAATCGCCATACACAAATATTGTTTTATGACAATGACTGCTTCACTAGTTATAAATAGTCCGAACAAAGCCTAAACATTTGGTTTGGATAGATGAACCCGTTCTTTAATTATAAAATTACAACGAAAAGTGGCATTGATTTTTATATATACAGATTATACTGTTTGTTTTGGTGGAGTTCTTTAAAAAAAGAACCCCATACTGTGAAAACAAAAGCACACAATTGCAGCATCAATATCAGTTAGCCGTCTCATTTCTTAACTGCTTTTATGACTTTTCCTTGCTAACTATTAATTCCATAATATTCTATCTTTATTAAAATATCATGATTGACACAGTGAAAAGCTACAAAGAAAAGTAGTCGTCTAGATTAAATTAACTTAAATTCAAAATGCAGACACAGGAAAATATCTCTGAATAAGGAAACGCAAATGGAAATGTTACAATGTCATATAGATACTTAGATATGTAATAGCTTAAAAGACGAAATAATGAACTTCTCTACGTCTTTTTCTAACGTATGTAGTGAAAACAAGCCAACTCTATACATAGTTTTGGTTCATTGACAAGATTTTACGTAACGCACGCAAGAGCCGTGTCCGCCATATTGTGTCGCCATGTACTTACGTTGTAAACCATAAACATACTCTGGACACTACTACACAGATTATAATATAATAGTTTATAATTTTAATATAATTCAGTAGTAGTATTAGTAGTATGGTAGTATCATCACAATTATTTTAGTAGTAGTAGAACGATACTATCGTACTACTACTGCTACTGAAACGTAGTCTTAGTAACAGGGTCCCGTTTTACCCTTTGGGTATGGAACCCGAAAAACTCGTTTTCACTAACATAATGTCAAAGTGGACTTTATTATGAAATCAATAAGCTTCAAGGGTAGTTTTATGCATAAGCGTTTACTGTATATGGTAAAATACAAAACCATAAAACAATAATCTGGTGGATTTCCGCACGGAATGTGTTATCTACCATGTTTAGTTGCGTAGGTATGCACGTTTTTTTTTTGTAGGTATAGCAGTTCCATAGGTTTCCTTATTCAGAGGAAAATATACATTATAATATATCAATTATCACATTAGTTAAATATCTTAAAATTAACGTATTTGTATTTTTGTTCTGTATTTGGCAAAGAGGGTTAAGTATTCAGCCTACAAAATAACGTCATCGCTTGACTGTATTAATAAAAAAAAATGTATATTTAGCAAAACTACTCCAAACAGTTTGTTAAAATAGTTTTTTTATGCTGAAACTGAAAATTTAAGCCAGTACAAAAAAATATCAAAATGAGGTCTTACTTCATCCACAATCGCTGAGTTAATTGTAATGTTTAAATAAACACCTGTATAATATAGGGTTACTAATAGATCGACATGTGATTCGGGATACTTCTAAATTTTGCTAAGACGTGGATAATGTGTATATAAGGATATATAAAAAATATAACAGTATCTGTCGGCGCGTTGCTAGGTCGCATCATTGGGCCAATGGTACCGGTGATAGCAAACTTGTATAATTACGTCCTCGGGCCTAATTCACGTAACAAAACGTCAATCGAGTCGATGCGTTCAAAACTCTTACATATTATGATACATCGTAGCAAGTCTCGACGTTTTTCTCGTGTTTATGTGTTTGAGTGCCCTAAGCGTATCGACTATATTACGTGAATTGGGGGGGCTGGGTTTAAGTCTAAGCTCAGATCATCGGGTGTAAATTTTGAAACCTTATTACGGCATTTCCAGGGCTGGATGTGTCGATGGACTTACTTTTCATCATATTCTGTATCGTAAGGTCCGTCGATATTGATATAGTAGGTGCATTACTTGCACATATCTACTACTACAGCTAAACGGATTAGTAGGATTTTTAGCTCATGTAGAGTCTGGCCGTTTGTAAACAGCATGTGTGGTGAACAAAGATGTACTTAATGTTTTGTATATTTTTTTTATAAAATAAATAATCACACGTTCTAACCTATGTCCAATTTAGCATATAAAATAAATATCACGCTGGTTCCTTTGAATTTCCTCCTACCCCTAGCAGGAGAAAACTGAAGGTCTTAAGATTTATCGATTTTTTGGCTAGTAAGACTTGTAAGGAAGTAAGAAAATTGGTGGTGGCGATTCATTGTATTATGCCCAATATGTATAATAAAAACTCTGGCCAATAAGTTTTAATTTAAATATTACCTATGGCAAAAAAAATGTCGGCCTTGTTACAAACACGTGTAGTCTTAGTTAAAGGCCGACACAAAGATGGCTACGATTCAAAGACGCCGCCGCCGCTTATGACGTGTTGTACAGTTAAAAATATTTGCTAAATTTTAGGAAAATTGAAGGATAAATACGAGCGTTTCAAAATAACATTATATTTTTTATAATTAATAGAACAAGTTCATTTTTAGTTAATGTCATCGACCTACCTCTTTGCATGTTTCGGGTCGGACAGATTTTATTAATCACTGTTTATTACATAAATGCTGCGTTAGTGGTTAGTCTTTTATGTTTATATCATGGGGCCCCAGGTCCAATCTACGCGTTTGAAAAGTCAATAAACAATTTAAGATTTTTCAAGTCTATACCCGAAAATAGCAGTAGCAGCTCGGAATCTGATGATTGCTGAAAGTTATCGGAAGAAACAAGCGATAGCCTTTATCGGGTTTTATTTTATATTTTTGTCGTCGGCACTTAGTGAAACTCTTTGGTGAATTTCAAACTTGGTGAAACTTGGTGAATTTCATATTATATTAAATTGCATTTGTACTGTTTGACAAAAGATTTTTCATTCAGTTTCGCCATTTATGGCATCTTCAGGGCTATGATACGTTAAGGCTGATAAAATGTGGCGATGGGATCATCATCCATCTCGTCAACCAACACACCGATTAAAGGTGGTTAAGTGGTGGTGGCTGAGTTACTTCCGCCGGATCTTCTCAGTGTGTGGCCGCGTTTCCGATCCGGTAGTAGTTTAAAAAATGCTGACGCGTCAAAATAACTTGTAAAAAGTTTTATTCAATAAAGTACTTCTAATTTCTGATTTCTAATTAACCTATTGACCTCACCTAGTAGTCACCGGTCTATTGACGTTCGGCCCACTCTACCGTAGAAGTAAAACAAACGCGGACGTGATATTTTTTAAAATATATGTATACTTATTTCAACCCCATCTTGCATAACGTATCTAGTATAATATATATTATAATTTATAATCATTACATAGTATAAAACAAAGTCGCTTCCGCTGTTTGTCCCTATGTCCCTATGTATGCTTAAATCTTTAAAACTACGCAACGGATTATGATGCGGTTTTTTTTAACAGATAGTATGATTCTTGAGGAAGGTTTTAGTGTATAAACCTTTCAGATATTCCCACGGGAACAAAAGTTGCGCGGGTGAAACCGCGAGCAGGTCGCTAGTAATATTATAAATGGGAAAGTGTTAATAAGTTTGTTTGTCCGTCTTTCACGGCAAAACGGAGACACGAATTGACGTGATTTTTTAAGTGGAGATGGTTAAAGGGATGGAGAGTGACATAGGCCAATTTTTGTCTTTCTAACCCCCCACTTCTCTGAAGTGAGAACGCGAGCGAAGCCGCGGGCAAACGCTAGTCTAATTCCTCGACTTATTAGTAATCCTTATGAAAATAGGTACGTTTTTAAATAAACAACGATGCTGCCCTTGCTTTTCTAAAATAAATTAATAAAATGAAAAATAACACTAAGTAGAGCAACACACATTTAAGAGGAATGCTGGGTAATAGTTGACTTCAGACTTCAGGTCAGAGAGACTTGCGAACGGAGTGACTGCCTATCACTATTATACACGTAAAAATTTTGTTATTAGCTGACGCTAAAAAACCTAGACAGATTTGGGTGAAATCTGATATTGGTTAAGCAAGATAATCCTTCGGGACCGCAGAAAACTGCGGACTGTCTTCGTAACAGAAAACCTTAAATATATAATACTAGCTGTTGCCTGCGACTTCGTCCGCGCGGACTTCGTTTACTCCGCACTGCTCCTCCCCTGTAGGTGATAGCATGATAATATGTAGCCTATATGTTGACCCGACCTGTTAGTAATATTCATGCAAAATTTGAAGTAAATCCATGCAGTACTTTTTGAGTTTATCCCGGACGTACATACAGACAAACAGACAAAAATTTTAAAAACTATATTTTTGGCTTCGATATCGATTGTAGATCACGCCCCAAGTATTCTTTTAAAAAAATATTCAATGTACAGTTTTGACTTTCCTACGATTTTATTATATGTATAGATACTAGCCGACCCGGCAAACGTTGTTCTGCCTTTTTAACTACTCTTATTTTATATATATTACTTTATGTCAAGTAGTTGTCGACAAGAATAGTTAGTACATAATATAGACTGTGGTCCCAAGAACAAACTTTTTTTTTATTAATAACAAGCTCAATTTTTTGTGAACAGCTTCGTTTTGACGAGACAACCATTTTTTCTATCGTCGAAAAATCTCGAATCGGGACACGGTCTAATATTATGTAGTTCTATTTGCGACTTTTTTGGTGTAAAGGCTCGTATTTTGAGGCTTGCGCACAAAACACTTATACTCTCTATGAGAGGGCCTGGGAAATAACAGTAATTTTAAATGTATCTATATACGAGTATCTTGACTTGCACCCATATTGCAGGTGAATTCATTAGATTCTGGCTAGATTGATCTGTAGATTGAGGGTAATTTCCATAATCTCTAGCTGCATTTAAACATAACGTGAACTAACAGATTTTCATACTCAGCTGAAGCACGACAGTATTAGCACGCTACCACCAGGCTTTGAGCTGCTACTGGAATTTCTCACTGTTACTCCATTACCCGCGTCACCAATTTGTTTCATAAATCACGACGCGAATTAGGCTCCACGGTTCTGTTTACATAACACGAGCTATATGGTAGCAGATGACTGATATATTATGATTTCTATTATAACTAACGGCTCGCCCCGGGCTTCGACGGATGTGTGTTTGTGTTTTTACGACAAATCTTTGAAATTCTAGGTTTTTCTCTATATAATATGCATGTATTGTACATATAAACCTTCCTCTTAAAAACGCATTAAAATCTTTTGCGTTATTCAACAGATCTAAGCAAACATACAGCGGATGCGACTTTGTTTTATACTAGCGACCTGCCCGCGGTTTCACCCGCGTAGCTTTTGTTCCCGTGGGAATATCGGAAAGGTTTATATATACTAAAACCTTCCTCAAGAATTAGTCTATCTATTAAAAAAACCGCATCAAAATCCGTTGCGTAGTTTTAAAGATTTAAGCATACATAGAGACATAGGGACAGACAAAGAAAGCGACTTTGTTTTATACTATGTAATGATAAACATTAATAAAATATTGATGGTTTCGCCTAGCAGGTTCAATTCGAATCGCGTCTGCTATAAAGCCATTGACTTCATAAAATAATACTGGATATAACATGAGCGTTATTTTTCGTTTACCGTGTAAGTCACGTTAATTAAGTCTAAATAAATTCAAAATTTGAAGTGACAACTCAATGGTATTAGAATAAATAAAATATTATATTCGTCTATTCGTCTAGCGCCGAGCTCGAGTTATCCCAAAATGAAACTAAGAGACAACTAATTCTTGGTCATCAAAAAAGACCTTAGGGACCTTAACCCTTAGGGATATAACTGAATGAAATGATTTTATTATGTATGGTTATGTATTCTTTATTAGTATATTTATTTATTTAACCTGTGATGAAACCAAAGTTTCGACACTGATAATAGTGAAATTTATGAATTAAAAATGATTTTGACGTGCGACTTACTACCTTGTTTTGTAATAACCATTCCCATTCGATTGATGTTTTTTTTTTATTATAGAATAGGAAACTTGTTTGACCTTGCTGAACTGCGTGTTAGGAATTTTTAGGCAAATTGGTATTTTTTTATATGGACCCGGATCAAAACAGGGCAGAATGATGACTCATACATAAATAAAACTTATAAATATAAAAACGAAATCTCCAGAATCTCTAAAGTTGTATGTTGATTGATGTGATAAAGTTATTTCTCCTTAGTAGTGTGTCAATGTGATAAATCACATTTAATGTTTTTTTAAGAATGAAGGTAAATACATGTTTGTAATAATTGCATGGTGAGCTTTTAGCACTTTACGCGTATCTTATAAAGGATCGACCACAATGAGACGATCTGGGTCAGGCCGTATCGAAACGAAAAATGCAGCATTGTACATTATGACGATCCGCAGCAGGTCGGAACGGGCCTCATCGCAACGCATTTCCGTCATTTATAATTACGTGTTTGAATAAATTAAAACTCAAAATATGAAGGGACACCTTCGTGCATTTCCGCTTGCTGTCATACACTGCGATGGGGCGAGGCGGAGCGCGTCGCATTTACCGAAATCCGCCGAGCAAAAATCCGCCTCGATGCGACCCGGGAAGCACCGCCGCACTCATTATATACTTCACATAAAATGTATGAAAGCGATCCATGGAAGATATTTGCGAAGCGATGAGAAGCGACGCGGCCCGTTGAAGCCCGGCTCAGTGTGATCGGTCTTTAAATGTGTAAAGATAATCAAAAATCTTTAAATTGTTTTTAATATAATTTAATAAAATTAAATAAATATATAACAACTTGGATTGCGAAGACACTGTTTTACTGTCGTTTATGTAAAATAAGGGGGGATATTGTAATAACTTATTTCGTTAATTAGGAATCTTTGCGATATTTTTTTACTTTAGTACATCTTCCACTCATAATACATTTAAAGGATAAAAATCAAATATCTAAGACAAATCAGTCACTGGGTTAATGAAATCAAACTATTGATTGCGTTGATTTCGTTTGCAACTAAAAACAAACCATTAGATATCGTGTCATCTTGTCACCAACGAAAAATAAATTCCCCACAGAAAGGAATGTGAGACATTTATTACCCCATAAAATTATTGTCGCATTGAAAAATCATGAAATGTACGGAGATAGTGTATTAGGTAGGATCCTTATTCTCTACAAACTATGAACCAAATGAGTTCAACTATCTGTTGCTAATGTATTCATAATAAATGTAATAGAAATTAGTAAATGTTATTATATGAACTTAAAACCCAAAATGCCAGGACAAATATAAGTTGGCATACAACATAGGTAACAAATATGTAATACGGTCTTTGTCGTTAATTGCAAAATATACAAAAAAATTGAAGAGTTCACACGCGTTAGAAACGAACTTTGTATACTGATTAATTTGTAAGAGAATGAGGTGAATTTACTATGGAGATGGTAACACAGAGAGAGATAAATTGAACAATTATACATACTTTAAAAAAACAGTTTTTTTTAAGTGAAACGTTTTTAGTTTTGTATTAACTGGATTTATTAAACGAAAAATAGACAACTATACAAATATAGTTTTCTATGTTTCGCTTCATAAAATCCAATTCACACAATAAATTTTATAGTTTTTTGTGTTTCGTTTCATAAAATCTAAAGCACACAATTCCAAAACAAGTTTTACTTAAAAATGATTTTTATTTTGAGAGTATAAAACCAGAAATAAAGTTATATTTTAACATAATGCAGAAGTGGTGAAACGCCCACAAATTTTGTCAACTTATACTCGCCGTGGTTTCAAAGATGTCAGTTAATCAATATTCATGTCTCTCATTCTTGTCATAGCATATTGTGATCTCTTTCTAAATGTTTAGAGAATAACAAAAAGTAAAATAAAAAACTATATGTGATGTATTGATTGAAATCAGAATAAACGTTATAAATGGAAATGTCTTTAAATTGAAAGCCACACATATTAGTTTATTTTTTGAATCGGTAAAAATTAAAAAAATATTTGTTATTCGAAATTTATTCTAGGAACTGAAGTAACCCTGGGTTAGTCTGGGCCATTTTTAAAGAATAGAACTTGCTGTCAGGCGAGGTAAGTGAAAGGTGGACAATTGCGCATGCGCATTGCACAACTTATTCCCACTAAGTAACGGTTGTGGCCATTGTACCATTTGTGGTCATTTAATGTTAAGTTTTATAAAAATAACTGGATATGTACATAAACATCTTATTTATATATATATTATATTTATATAAATAAATAAATAAGATGTAATATATATTTAACATTATTTTTTTACCTGTCCCTGTACCCTGTACCCTAGTGATACCTCTACTTGTACCCTGTACCTAGTGACCCTGACTACGCAATCAATGGGGCTCGGGTTTGATCCTGACGGGGCAAGCACTTCTTCTTCTCGTGGGCGTGTCTCCGCAACTCGACGACTAGCGCCTTTTTTGCGTATGGTTAGGATGGTTCTATACTTGCCATCCCAACTCCTTCAGGAAGCCCAGCAAGCACTTGTGTGATGAGCAAAATATTTGTATTTCCGGATTTGGGTGTCTATTCCAGTATTTAAGTATTTCAATGTATTAGTATCATTGACTAACACCCATAACACAAGCGAGTAATTTGCTCACTTCTGGGTTAGATCAGTAAGTGTAATTTGTCCCGTTAATATTTTTTTTATGTTGATTCAAATTTCAAGAAGCTAGTAACGGTACTTATTGGCAAAAACCGGTGCTTCTACTATACTACCACCATTATAGCTTTTCTGCCACGATAGTGACAAGCTTTGATTGTTAGGTAGGTAACCGGAAAAGTTACACATGTGGTGTAGGCGATGCGTGTAATATTACAAAAGTAATATCACTCGGAGGTGATGCAACATCACACATCACACTAGCGTTTCAACCATCACACATTACTTCATTCGTTAGTGTCGTTTCTGGCTGTATCACATATTATACTACCAAGAGAAGAGTGTGGTGCGCAACGTGCGGGAGATATGCAACTGGCAGTATAACTCAAATAAATCGAATAATACCGAGATCGTTGGTTGCGTTGGGAGACCGGGTATACGAGTACGTTAAGTATGTTTTATGTTAAGAATGATTTGAAATGGAAACGTTTGGTGATAACAAATCGGTTCATATTTGTTATTAGAAAAAGGACAATCTTACTAATAATAAAAATGAGTACCCTTAGGTATTACGCAATAACTGTTTAAGATATTTTAATTGTTCTGTGTGTCGCACGTCGCGTCGTTTGTTTTGTGCATAGTGGTCTAGGGTTAGACTACTCGGCCATACTTCGACCATGAAGTCCCGATCGGGCAAAAGTATTATTGAGGATTTACTCGAAAATCGCCTCTGTAGTCTAGTATAGTCCAGCGTTGACGTTGACTATATGAGGTCCCGGGTTCGATTCCCGGATCGGGCATATAAAACAGTGTTTTTTCAGTTTTCTGATAAACACAAAGTTGCCCGGGATTGGAAAGTGCCCGGTTGGCGATAGGCTTGCCATCTATCACATTTGTGGGACCAAGTATCTTCGGCTAATCGTGGGTACACTTGTTGTACCTCTGCCTACCCCTTCGGGGATGCGGGCGTGAAAATACTTTACTCGAAAATCTCAGATCTCAGTAGCAGCTCAGAGTCTGGCGGAATGGTGTGCTAACCAAGAAACTGGTGAATCGTGGAGAACTGAAAGTATATAAACGTTTGATTTATTCTGCTTCCCCTGCATAGGTACGTCTAGCCCCCTTTCACAACGCGCGATAAGGAACTTCATAGAATATCGACCCACGGTCGAATTTCGGCACCCGGTCGAATTTCGACCCGCGGTCGAATTTCGGCACCCGGTCGAAACTCGGCAACCCGTCGAAATTCGACACTCGATCGAATTTCGACACTCGCTCGAAATTCAACTTTTGGTCGACATTCGGCCGAAATTCTGTATAAATGTCGAACATTTGACACTAGAAAAAAAGTAAACTCAATCAAATAGTAGATAGACTCTTTCACTTTCAATGCACGAGCTAAAGGGAAGTGGCTGGATATTTCTGTGCTTACAATATTACTATAGCAAAAAGTGTCGTGACAACTTTTCGTAAGAATTTTTTCCGTCTAGCCCCCTTTCACAACGCGCGATAAGGAACTTCGTTCCAATAGTAATGTTATATGAAACTTTCATTCAGACTAAAATTATTAGTCAGTTTAATCATCAATTATTATGGTACTCTGGTTTGGAAAGAAATATTTACTTAGTGTAATGACTCGTAGTTCGCACAAAAAAGCGATGCATACATCACATGCAACGCAAGACACTAATCGCTACTCGAGATGATATTTCCTTAAGGTGATGTGATGAGTGATGTTTGCCGATGATGTTTGATTAAGTGATGTATATATTCTATATTACCTTTTCAAAGGTGATGTGTGATGTTGCGTTACACTTCAAAGTACCGTTTTGCGCATGTCTATGTAGTGTTACCACCCTGGTAACACCACATTCATTAATATTTTGTCATATTGATCAGTGATGTTTGTTATTTTTTTCATTGTGAGCGCCATCTGTTTTTTTACTAGCCTATGAATTAAGCAAAATTATAACATTACATTCCTGCTATGCGGATGGCAAGGTATTAACATCTTTGGTCTTGTAGGTGATAGTATTATCTTTACATCAATACAGTCATCTATTTGTTAGCTATCATATGATATTAAAAACAAAAATCTTAAAAGACTACAAAAAAAAAACAAGAATAAATAATAATATTTATTTTTAACAGATTTTGATCTACAATAATTCTTTTAAAAAATGTACAAACTTTATCTTATTAGATATGTAAAAATAAACTGACTGACTATGTATGGTTATGTCACACATGTCCACCTTCCTTTAACTTGGCGACTAGAGTGTCCACGTCTGGAACGATGGAGCCCGCTTGTCTTACAGGTGGGTCTTCTACACTGATAACCTTAATCCTAGGAGTCAAGTCGACACCCAAATCTTTAGCGGACATTTTCTTCATTGGCTTCTTTTTAGCTTTCTGTTAAGCAAAAATATTTGTTTACATCTATGTGAATTGCACACAACGCATGAAAATTGGACTGAGGAGTATGAATTTGGCCACAATTAATATTTATATCAAGAAGTGGAGAAAGAAACAATATTTTTATATAATACTAGCTGCAGCGTCAGCTTGCTGCATTATAAAAGTTTTTGGCAAATCCCGCGGGCTTACCTAGGGATAATAAGTAGGATTAGTGCTAGCATTTTTCTGGGTAGCATTTGTGCTATTCCATGGCATCATCTACTTTTGTACCAAATTTCATTCAAATCTGTTCAGTAGTTTTTGCCTGATCAAGTAACAAACATTCATCCATCCAAACTTTCGCATTTATAATATTAATATAGATATATTGGAAATAAATTAATAAAAAAATATTACACAAACACACTATTTCGTTTATGATTAGTGTGTTGTCAAATTTTAGAAGAGATTTTAATATATTATGTGATTTTACATTTTATGCTTTAAAATAAATATAATTATGATATTATTGACCAAAAAACGATAACTAGTATAAATTTACGTACACATTGTCAGTTATTCAATGTAACAAGGTCACATACCATTATGTTAGGAAGTGTGGCATATCTTGGCTCATTCAGCCTTAGATCAGCACTGATAACTGCTGGTAGTTTGGTCTTGATGGTCTCCAGCCCCCCATCTATTTCACGGGTTACCGTCAGGCCTGAATCTGTCTTTTCAACCTGAAAAACCACACAAAAATTAACATCTGATATGAGGTACAAAACCAGTCCTAGCACTGCGCCCTGGGGTAGGTCATTTTTTTACATTTTGCCTTACTTTAATGTAGGCAAAATCATTCTTAGATCAAAATCACAATATTCTTCAAATTTTCTAAGTATGTTTAGAGGGTAAGGTAGCCGGTAAACTTATGCATGTGGCATCAGACCTCGCCACAAGATAGCAACGCACCATTAATATCTTTAGTGTGTATTTGCGATGGTTGACTCATCAGGAGAGCCATTTCCTTGATTGCTATCTTATGATATAAAAAAGAGCGCAATTTATCCATATTGTAAACTAGCTGTTGCCCACGATTTCGTCCGCGTGGACTTCGTTTACTCCGCACAGCTCCTCCCCCGTAGGTGCTAGTGTGATAATATGTAGCCTATATGTTGACCCGACCTGTTAGTAATATTCATGCAAAATTTGAAGTAAATCCATGCAGTACGTTTTGAGTTTACCCCAGACATACATGTCTTTCCTACGATTTTATTATATGTATAATATAGATTTGAAAGCAAACAAGGATTGCTCTCCTGATGGAAAGAGATACCACCAAAGATGTTAATCGTGCGTTGATATCCATGTGCAATTCTACATGTATAATACTATCGACTACCTTACCCTCCAAACTGGAACACGACAATGACAAGTATTAAAACTATTGCAGAAGAAATAGGTAAGGCGGTGGTACCAAATATCTGGGAACTCTACCACTTATCTAGTATTCACGATGGCAGTATCATGTAATAGTCAATCGCTTCTTTACAATCGCTTTTTTACAACCTGCCTGGCAGAATGACAGTTGCTCTATTCTTTAAAGAAGACGTCAAAAATTTAACACAGTTTAGCTATACCTATGATAACATTTGTATTATTTGTTTTATACTTAAGGAGAAATTATCCATTTCAATGCCCCCCAGGAATATTCCGGTAATAAGCTATTACTGAGTTTTTCGTGATATGTGTTTTTCAGCATTTAGATTTCATGATTCTCCCTGTAATTTTTTTCTAATAATATTTACAAAGATATGAAAACAAATATTACGGTTCTAATCTAATTTATACTCTTCATCGACGAAAAACATATCAAACTTGTGTAAGCCAGTGTATTTTGCCTCAATATGAAAACAGCTTAAAAAATTTGATTTCTTTTGAGATACAAAACTATTCAAAAAGTAAATATTAAGCCAATACTATTTTATTTTTCTGAACAATTTGTACTTTTCAATTGCCGGAATGTTCGTGGGGGGCATTAATTTATTCCTTTATTTAATATTTTTTTAGGGTTTGGGCCATTATATAGAGTATAATGTTTTGAAAATAATCATGCCTGTCCTGTCAGACGTTTTTTTAATTTAATAATTTAAAAAAAGTATTGTATCTTGAATTACCCAACTATTGTATCTTGGACTACTCCAGATTATAAACTAATGTCAGAAAGGTTATCGATTTTATCAACCCTTGACATTATATCACAATCTGTTATAATTCCCTGGTTATTTAAATAGGCATATTTTAGATAAAAGCAAGTGCTGAAGTGTGTACCTTTGAAGCAAAAGTAGCTTGTGGCCAATCTAATAGTGCCGCTGTCATTTGTGCTGTTTGATTGGAATCATCGTCAATTGCCTGTAATAATAAACAATTTATAAAACACTTAAATGTAAGTATATTACATAAGCTAAAAACAGACATACGCTTATATATTATTCTTTACAAAAATATCCAACTATACATGTTACTCATTTAATTTCCGCTATACATTTTTATACTTATAATTTTTCAAAGCAACCTCATAAGAAAATTTACAATATACCCATGCTTTTTTCAGAATGGCAATACCACAAACCACATGAAGGGAAGGGGAAGGAAAGCAAACGCTCCTATTACTGTTAAAAATGTTATACATTTGGTTATATTATATTGTGAAAAAATAGAAATAAACCATGTTGTGCTGTTTTATCATACTGTCTTTTTTGTTACCTGTATACTGCATCAAAATCTGTTGCATAGGTTTAAAGATTTAAGCATACATAAGGACAGAATGTTAAAAAAAGAAAATGTTAGATAAATAAATGAATTAGTTACCTGTTTTCCAACAATGACTATATCGGCCTTCTCATCTTGGGACAGTTTTGCAAGTATTTTTGCAACATGTATTGGTTGTAGAGTCTCATATTCTGCACCTGCAACTTCAACATGAATTGCCTTATCTGCACCCATAGCTAAAGCTGTTCTCAGAGTTTCCTGGAAAATATTATTAGCTAATTAGAAATTTATTATTATGCAATACATTTTGTACATTACATTCACACAGTACATTTTGTTTCAGTACATCAGTTTCAGTACATTTATTGGCAGTCAATATTCTATTTTCAATTTTTATTTAAAAATTGTATAGCTATTTTGTTGACCCAGGCTTTTTTTAAAGAACACATAATATGACTTCTTGCCAGGCAATAACTGGCTAAACATGTCCAAACCATTTTAACCATAGGTAGTAGATCTACAACATTTTATCAAGGCATCAAACCTAGGTGAAATGATCTGTGTCTATTGGAGATGTTTATCTTTTTCCATCAGGAGAAACTTATGCTAGTTTGCTATTTTATAATATTTAAAAGTTATTTGTGTATTAATACAGTATGAATGTATATAGTACTTTTTAGGCTTGTTCTTGCTCGGACAAGTAAACTATGCCTATAGTGCATATTATATATCAGATTGCGTCCGTCTGTTAACTAAATACAAATAATAGTGTAAATATTATATATTATATTCAAGTCTGCCTTGTGGTCTAGTAGATAGCCTTCGGCTAAGATCACGATGGCCCGGATTTTATCTTCAGGTCGCTCAAAATTATAATTGAGGTTTTTTCAAGGTTTTTCTTGAAAATCCAAAATCTCAGTAGCAACACGGAGTCTGGCGGGTGGTGTGTTACTTACTCCTCCCGTGCTTTGAAACAAATAAAGCCTTAGGTCCCTTTTATTGCTAGAAATAATCGATAGTCGAAATCAAGTCAGTAATATGCGTTGAAGTTGATCACCACTCGTCCTGCCAAGCGACAAACCGGTGAATCGCAGTGAACTGGAAAGTCTATAGACCTTCATTTTACTCTACCTGCCATGCAAAGGAACCGGGCATGATGAGATTCAAATGTATAGTTGATTAAGACTATCTTTACACCCATATGCACAAAGCGGTAGGCAGAGGTACAATCAGTGCAACCACGACTAGCCGAAGATAGGTTAATTGCCCCGCCGTTCGAGTGGTAAGCGAACCTAACTAAGAATCGATGGGGTTTGGGTTCGATTCCCGACAGGGACAAACATTTGTGTGATGAGCATAGATGTTTGTATTTCTGGGTTTGGGTGTTTATTATGAATGTAACTGTATTTATATACGTAATTATATGTATTAATATCATTGACTAACAACCAAGCAAATAATTTGCTTACTTTGGGTTAGATCAATTCGTGTAATTTATTCTCCTAGCGTTTATGCCACTTGTCTAGACATATCGATATCTGAAAACGATTTTCGATATCAATATGAAAATCAAATATCGATTAAATATCTGTTTGCAAATAAATACAAAAACGCCCATGTCTACGAAGGGGTCAAATATGACTGACTGGGATTCCACAGGTTATACTAAAAAAAATAAGTTGTTCCCGAGAGATTCACGAAAATTTTTCAAAATGAACAATGAAACTAACTGCAGGTTGCAGTTAGTTTAGAATAAGCCCAATTAAAATCTTACTTATAGCAATCTTAAAAAAATAAATAAAAATGTGTATCATATAAATACCTGAGCTTGAGCAGGTCCACATGACACTGCAATTACTTCATTAGCTAACTTCTTCTCCTTCATTCTGACAGCCTCTTCAACGGCAATCTCATCAAAGGGGTTCATAGAATGCTTGACCCCTTCAGTCACTACACCAGTTTTATCTGGTTTAACACGTATCTATAAAACATTAACATATCTAAATGATTAATAAACATATTAATCTTAAAGTCAACTCGGAAATAAAAAACTTTTAAATTTGTAAAAAAAATATATGTATATTACTAGTAAGAATTTCATGATTTCATTGAAATACATTTCTGAAACACATTACATAAAATAAATTAATCTTTGTAAAAACTAGACATCAATACATACAATAAATTAACAGTTATTATTGAAAAGTAACCTTTGCACTTTTATTACCTTAACAGCATAATCGATTACTCTCTTTACTCCTACAAGCACGCGAGCCATTGTAAAACAACAGTAACAATAAAATAACCCTTTTAATCAAAACAAAATAAAAATTAACATAAAATTAAGTTTATGAACTTCAACAAGTGCGAAGTCCGAAAATTGGAAATCGAACAATGATACCAGACTTCATAGTATTAATTCCCCATTTATGTCGGATTGTCACTGTCAAATTACAATGTCGCAAATATTATTAAAATGTCGCAAATATAATTAAAAAACCAAGGAACTTATATATGATAACTGGAATTACTACGAAGCAATATTTGAAAAATAAAAATGTACTTTATTTCGTAACAAATAAAGTTGACATTTGTTTCTTACATAACAGAGGGGAAAAACGTTCTGAGCAAGACAACGACAAGAGTGGATGTTGTCCCTTTCTTGCAATTGCCAGTGTAAATAAAACTTTCGGATGGTAGATTTTTATATATTCGATAATTGTTAAATCCCTTTTATTCATACACGTCGATAGATACATTAGCATAAAATGTATTATAATTGACATAGTGAGTTTTAAAATGTGCTTATTTTAATTATTACGTAATTACTTATGCAATGCAAAAACTGTTTCTCAAATTAGTAGAATTACTTAGTAGTAATTTGCAAACTACGCATGGCCGCACTTATATATGGTAATTGGCGCTTTTTTTTTTTTTTTTTTTTCTTTTTGGCATGGGCGTTAAGCAACTGCCATGATCAAGTAAAACGAGGAAACATATTTTAGACAATAAACTAGGATTTGGAATTTGGATTGACAGGAAAATAGAGGATCAGAAAGTAATCAAAATAACATAGATACTAAAATTATAAATTATTTACAACAATAATATTTAAATAAATATATACAGAGATAATACTTAGTTATTTGTATAATATTTACAAGTGGGTTAATATTAATTTGGTATTAGATACTAAATGTATCTAACTACGCTTAAATATTAATATTATTTTCTTGAATGAATAATGAAAGAATATTATACATACAAGGGTTTAATAACAGGGTTAGAATGGATGTAGGTAAAGGAATGTCATTAGAATATAGATTGTTATATAATGATGAATGATTGTATTTAGGACAAGCAAAAAATATATGATTGAGATCTCCAATATCAGTGCCACACTCACAAACATTGCTATCTTTGATGTGTAGCTTGAAGAGGTGTTCAGGAGAATTAGTGTGACCAAGCCTCATTCTGGTGATAACAGATGTTGACAACTTATTTAATTTCACTACAGAAAACCAAGGTTTAGAAGGTATCAATGGTTGTAATTGGGAATAGGTTTTGCCTTTCACCAATGTACCACTATCCCAGACACTTTGCCATGACTGCTTAAGATGGAGTTTAGGGAGAGCAGCTAGATCATGGCAATAATTAATGTAGGGGTATAAATCACCACACTGAACTGCCTCTTTAGCACACCGATCAGCTCGCTCATTTCCAGTGATATTACAATGGCTTGGAACCCAGGCAAAGTAAATAATATGGTTGTATTTAAAAGTACATTTGTATAAAAGATTTCTTAAGTCTAAAATAATAGGAGGAATAAATTTGGATTTTAAAGGGAACTTTTGCAAACAATGTAGAGCACTCAGTGAATCAGTCAGAATCATACACTTGGGTAGTTTCATAATGTGTATGTATTCTACAGCTTTATAAAGTCCATAACATTCACCTGTAAATACAGATGCTTCCGGTGGAAATTTGATTTTTTGAACAATATTGTACTGTTTATGGTATACACCTATTCCAACATTACTATTATTTTTGGATGCATCAGTAAAAATCAAATGAAAATCTTGCCATTTTTCATTGATAATATTGTTAAAATATTGATTGGCATACAAAGATTGTTTATCTATACCTAAATTTACTACAACAGGCTGCAGAGTTAATGATTCATAATTGTGTTTATATAAGGGATTTATAGGGGATGTAAAAGTAAAAGGCTTAAGGCTGTGATATTTCATATAGCTGTATACAAGGGCTGGGATTGTTTTGTGTTTCCAATACTTATCTGACATTAAATCACTAAGATTAGAGAGCTTTGTAAGCAGAGGGTGATTTTGTGATTCCAAAGTGCGAAGGAAAAACCTGTCAGATAGATATTTACGTCGTAAATGTAATGGAGGTTCAGCACATTCTACTTGTAGGGCAGAAACAGGGCTGGATTTCATTGCTCCTAGAACAATTCGTAATGCTTTAATTTGAACAGAGTCAATTTTCTTTAGACCAATCTTACTACATGGTTCTAGTAAAAACATTCCATAATCCAATAAACTTCTTATTAATGCATTATACATAAGTTTTAATGTAGATGGGTGTGCACCCCACCAAACCCCAGAAACACATCTCATTAAATTGATATTACGTTCACACTTTGCTGCTATATACTCACAATGATCTAGTCCTTGGAGTTTATTATCTAGTATTATACCTAAGAATTTTGTTTTCGATTTAACAGGAATTGAACTATTTTTGTAAGTAATATTTATAGGGGGTGGAAATTTTGTGCGAGAAAATAAAACTATGGAACTTTTAGAAACAGAAATATCAAGACCATTGTTATTAAGCCAAGTCTGTAGGGATAGAATAGACATGGAAAGATTATCACAAGCCATCTGTATAGATTTGTCAGTTGAGTATAAAAGGAGGTCATCAGCATACTGAAGAACATTTACATTGCTAGTTGCTACAGTTTCTATATCATATGAGTATATGTTGTAAAGGATTGGACTTAAAACAGAACCTTGTGGAAGACCTTTATATTGTTGTCTTTTTAAATTATTAGGGTCATTTGCTAAATTAATAGTTCTATTGTATACAATATTCATAATAACATTAATTAAATAAAATGGTATGTTTAATTTCACTAGCTTATTTTTCAGAATTGATAGAATTACATTATCATATGCTGAGGATATATCTAAAAAAGCTGCTAAAACAGATTTGTTATGAGTGAAAGCTAATCTAATATCAGTTATAAGTAAGCTAATATTATCTATGGTGCTCTTTCCTCTCCTAAAACCATACTGACTTTGACTTAATAAATTTCTGCTTTCAATAAACCATTCTAAGCGAAGTTTGACAAGGTGCTCTAGAATTTTCAACATAACTGATGAAAGCACAATGGGTCTGTATGAAAAAGGGTCAGAAGGGTTTTTATCAGGTTTAAGGATAGGGATAACAGAATGTGACTTCCATGTCTGAGGTATATTACCTGTAGAAACAAGGGAGTTCATAACCTTTAATAAGTATGATAGAGATTTATCAGTCATGTTATTTAAAAATGAGTAGTTAATATTATCCCATCCAGGAGTAGAGTCTTTAACATTTTGAAGGATACCTTTAAGCTCAAATAACGTAAAAGGGGAAAAATTGTCTGAAGAAGAAGTAGAAGGAAGAGAAAGGATACATTCTGGTACTGTAGGTGGAGCAAGATGATCTATCAGCTGATTTATTAACAATGGACACATTTCATTATTATTAGA
The DNA here is from genome assembly GCA_036924255.1 of Apodemia mormo. Classification (NCBI taxonomy): domain Eukaryota; kingdom Metazoa; phylum Arthropoda; class Insecta; order Lepidoptera; family Riodinidae; genus Apodemia; species Apodemia mormo. Next base: position 9,122,037 of record JAUPFN010000018.1, on the reverse strand, counting down.
AACCTTATATGCAGATCTAAATTTTCTTATGTTTAACCATACACTTGAAGGTTTTGTTTGGGGTGATAAGGAAGAGCAGAATTTCTTCCAACCTTCAGCTTTTTTCTTTTTTAATAATCGACGAGTAGTTTTTATAATATTAGTGAGAATATTAAAATTTTCTGTAGTTGTATACTGACAATAAAATTTTTCAGCAGCTTTCCTTTCCTTAATAGCGTCTGAGCACTCTTTGTCCCACCAAGGTGGCGTATTTATTTTCTTAGTTAATTGTTTTTTAATGGGAAAAGTGTTTTCAGCTGATTTTATAATTAATTGAGTAAAGGCTTCTGCACAAGAAGAGTCATTATATGAGGAAATGTTAGGCAAAACATTAACACCAACTTCCATCAAATTATTAAACTTGTGCCAATCCGGGTTATGCAAATTATATTTGAAATATGATGTAGATTTAGGTGAAGTTTTATGATATGCAGAAGGGAAATTTATTATTATGGGGAAGTGATCACTTCCAAACGTAAATGGGAGTGTGTACCATGTCAAAGAAGGTGCTAAATTGGGACTGCAAATGGACAGGTCTATAGCGCTTTTGCCTTCGGAGGGTTTTGTGCGACGAGTAGGAGAACCGTTGTTTAAAATACATAAATTTAATTCTTCAATGACTTTCAAAAGTTCTTCACCATAATAATTACTGGAGGAACAACCCCAGGCTTGATGATGAGAATTAAAATCACCTAACACAATAAAGGGTTTAGGTAGTATGGCTAATAGGTTATTAAGTTCTGTCAAAATATTCAAATTTGGATGTGGAATATAAAGTGACACGAAACAAATATTATTTACATTAACAGCTAATATAGACATATTTACAGTATGTACAGGAAGATTAACAATGGAAAAATTATATCCTTTTTTGATCATGATGGCTACACCTCCATAACCATCAGATCTATCTTCTCGGATACTAGTGTATCCAGAGAATTTAAAAGTACAACTTGGTCTTAACCAAGTTTCTGAAAGAGCCACTAAAAATGGCTCATATTTATTTAATAAGTGAATTAATTCACTTTTCTTGTTGGTGATGCTCTGCGAGTTCCATTGAAGAATTTTGGCTTGACTGTCCATGATCACCATTAAATTTAGAATAATTAATTAAACTTTCTGTCATTAAAGCAGCGTTGGACGGTGTTATTACTTCGGACTGAGATAAAAATTTAATAAAAGATATAATCATGCCTATTGAGGCTGATTCTTGATTATTGTTATTATTTTTTGTCAACAAAGTACCATTTTCTCTAGAATTAGTGGAATTATATTCATTAATAACTGAATTTTGGAAATCATAGTCATAACTCTTACTGACTTTTGTATGGGGTTTAGGTTTCTGAAATATTGTTTTTTTGTATGACCTATGGGATTGTTCTTGCGAATCTAAGTTTTTTTTCAAAAGTGGATGAAGAGCAGTTTTAATAGGTGTTGAGATGGCATCAGCATATGATTTGGAGACCGGGGGATAATTTTTTGATGCCTCGGCATAAGAGACACAGTTTTGAGCCATAAACATTTTAATGTTTTTTTGTCTTAAATGTTCTGGGCATGATTTGCTAGTGGCAAAGTGAGATCCCTTACATAAACAACAATTAACATTGAAATCAGCCTCGCTAGTACAAGAGTCTCCACAATGATCCTTTCCACATTTAAAGCATCTTGGGTTGGATCTGCAAGTTATTTTAGTATGACCGTACCTACAGCATTTATAGCATTGTATAGTAGGGTAAATGTATAAATCTACTGGGAGAGCATTATAACAAACGTAGACACGTTTCGGTAAAGTCTGTCCATCAAAAGTTACGACAACTGTCTCTGTTGGTTTCCAGGTAGTGTTATCATTAATAGTTATTTTACGGTTTATTCTTCTAACCTTTATTATTTTTCCACAACCAATGGGAACCTTAACATTATTAGCAATTTCCTCAGGTGACCAGTCTGAGGGAACACCTCTAATTACGCCTACTCGTGAAACGTTAAATGATGGGATAAAAGCTTTGAAGTTTTTATTTGAGAGATTAGGGTCATTAATAAAGTGGTTTGCGTCATTGTGGTCCGAAAATGATAAAGATAATCGGTTGCGTCCAATTTTCTTGAGGCTACCATCAATTATATTTTTAAAAGTATTATTTTTAAGGAATCGCCCAAACGAGACTGGATGTAGAGTAACATTATCAGTCGGAGATGTAATAACTCTTTGGACATGAATAACGTAAGGTCCAAGGTCTGTAGATTCATACTGTGTGCGGTAGTTAATATAATCTTTAGGTTTTTGGGGTTCCTTACTATTTGTTAGGGGGTTTGACAAATCTTTCATTGTAACATTATCATTTACATTATTATCACCAGTAATAAATGAGGCGCCCGAAGCATTATTTATATCTGAGATTTCAGAAACAGAGTGAGAACACTGACAGTCAGTAGATTTCAATTCATTGTTGCGCTTTTTGCGCCGTTTATTGCAGTGTTTGCATATTTTATTAGATGTATGAGATCTTTTCCTATTAGTTGTTTGAGTTGAAGAAAGCGAAGTATCTGTATCGACACTACTCTCATCTATAGTAACATAGTGCGCTACCTGGAGAGGTCCACCTCCAGGATCGTCAGGGGGTTTGTTCATTTTAAAAAGTGAAAAGGAGACTTACCTACTTTAAACTGATAGTAAAACTAATGATATTTACATAAAATTAAATATTTACACAAATAAAACTAATATCGATCCTCTGTTTCGCTAAATAATAATATAAAAAGTCGCAGAACCAAAAATGACGTCCGCCAAATTTTATGTTTCCCGCGCTTTTTTTTCTAATTGGCGCTTTATTTAGTAGAAAGAGACACACTCCACTCATCTCGTGGTACTCTTTGGAACGATTTTGAAGCGCGTGTGAATATTCCGGGTAGAATGTAACTTCCTTGGAAAAAACAGAGATTATAGTTGCTATCAGTGTGGCGGGATGTAATGCCAAATGCATAAGTATTAAGTCTACCGGTTACCTTATCCTCCAAACCAGAACATGAGATGGTAAGCATTGACGGTATTGCATCAGGAATAGTTAAGGCGGTGGTACCCAAATACCCGAGCGAGACGTTGCGGAACTCTCCGCCTCACGATGATAGTGACACGTATAGCCAATTGGTCACCTTTTACGACTTGCCTGGCAAAACAGCAGTTGGTCTATTCTTCAAAGAAGCTCAGACCAACACGGGGATATTTGTTCATTTATTTTATATTTTGTTGTGTACAATGAAATATTAACGAAAAAAAAATTGATAAATATTAAACAACACAAGTTTATTGGAAACTTACGTAAAATGTATTTGGAGATTCTGGGAATACTTTAGAACCGACAAAAATATCTGGGATATTTTTTTTAATCCTACATAAACCTAATTAAAAGATGAAATACAAATCAACTTGCAAATGTTATATACTGCGCAGTAACGAAATAACCACAAACGCTATGCCAGACTCGCAGGCCGGGCATCGCCATTTCATGAAATTATATTTTTGGCAATTCCAATCTGCAAAAGAACCATTATAGAGTACACTGTATTTTATTTTTAGATTAGTTTTAGATTGATGATGAACGAACAGGTACTATGGTGTCCAAACGAAACTTCGACTTCGGTCAAGTTTGACTGATTTTTTGCCAAAGCTAGAGTTGTCTAGTAAGCACCGAAATTCCAGAACTTAACATATGTTCATCAAAAAAGCCAGGTAACTACATTACTAGACATTCTATATGAAATGTAGTAGGTATATATTTCAAGCAGAATGTCTAGGTCTAATACATGAGATTTGTCTGTAACTAACAGAAAAAAATAAAAAACCGTGAAATTCCTTATACGTATTAGCGTTAAAACCTAATTAAAAGATGAAATACAAATCAACTTGCAAATGTTATATACTGCGCAGTAACGAAATAACCACAAACGCTATGCCAGACTCGCAGGCCGGGCATCGCCATTTCATGAAATTATATTTTTGGCAATTCCAATCTGCAAAAGAACCATTATAGAGTACACTGTATTTTATTTTTAGATTAGTTTTAGATTGATGATGAACGAACAGGTACTATGGTGTCCAAACGAAACTTCGACTTCGGTCAAGTTTGACTGATTTTTGCCAAAGCTAGAGTTGTCTAGTAAGCACCGAAATTCCAGAACTTAACATATGTTCATCAAAAAAGCCAGGTAACTACATTACTAGACATTCTATATGAAATGTAGTAGGTATATATTTCAAGCAGAATGTCTAGGTCTAATACATGAGATTTGTCTGTAACTAACAGAAAAAAATAAAAAACCGTGAAATTCCTTATACGTATTAGCGTTTTAAGTTTAAAACTTTAAGTTCCAAATCGTATAATAATTTATGCGCGTTCTTTGTAATTGTATCTAGATAGGTATTCAAATTAAATACGGATGTATAATATTTACTTTAACCTTCATTTTTAATATTGAAAGCAGGGATAACAAAAATTAAGGTTGGGCTCACCAACCACGCTAGTGTGCGTGGCTTGATTAGTGTAAGTACACAAGTAACATTCGTTGATATTTCACACAGGTATATTTTTCGGAAGACATTTTTATTTGTCAGTTGCTTAAGAATACTCTCCATAGAACAATATACTCTCTCTCACAGCTCTCTCTGGAGGTACCTATATACTGAAAGCTGGAATGGATATCTATGATGGGTAGGTATCAAGGAAGTTACATTCTACCCGGAATTCTTACACGCGCTTCAAAATCATTCCGAAGAGTACCACGACATGAGTGGAGTGTGTCTCTTTCTACTAAATAAAGTGCCAATCGCCATATATAAGTGTGGCCATGCGTAGTTTGCAAATTACTACTAAGTAATGCTACTAATTTGAGAAACAATTTTTGCATTGCATAAGTAATTACGTAATAATAAAAAAAAGCACATTTTAGAACACACTATGTTAATTACAATACATTTTATGCTAATGTATCTATCGACGTGTATGAATAAAAGGGTTTTAACGATTAACGAATATACAAAAATCTACCATCCGAAAGTTTTATTTACACTGGCAATTGCAAGAAAGGGACAACATCCACTCATGTCGTTGTCTTGCTCAGAACGTTTTTGCCCTCTGATATGTAAGAAACAAATGTCAACTTTATTAGGATCGAAATAAAGTACATTTTTATTTTTCAAATACTGCTTCGTAGAATTCCAGTTATCGTATATAAGTTCCTTGGTAGGTATATATTTATGGTTCAAAATTCAATTTTTTGTATTTTTTTGTTAGATTGGCACAACTGTTTTCCATGCTGGCGCGAAGTTTGAGTTAGATCTGTTATATTTAGATTTACCAAATAGTGCTATTTTTAGTTAGGTCCCGATTACACTTTGATTGGAGCGAGTACGAGTGTTTAATGCAGGTCTCTCGTAGAGAGTATAAGTGTTTTGTAATGCATGTGCTTATTATTAACCAAAAAACACGTGTAGACAGCCGTTGATTGGTGCGAGTAATCAGCGTAGTAAAAGTGAATAGACTCTGATTACGTGTTTCAAGGTTAACGCACACTTATCCGAGCCGAACGCGTCGGACGAGTCGAACAAAAAGAATTTTAGAATTCTGAGTGCTAAGTGTGAGTTTTTCTTTACGCATTCGATCGTGAGCGCGTTTCGAGTTTACTAGGAATTTGTATGTGATTTGTACAGCGCCACCTAGTGGTAAACGTGAGAAACCAGTTTACCACTAGGTGGCGCTGTACAAATCACATACAAATTCCTAGTAAACTCCAAACGCGCTCACGATCGAATGCGAAAAGAAAAACTCACACTTAGCACTCTGTATATAAAATCGCATGAAACCTCGCACACTTACCCGCGTCGAATCGACATCGAATTCATGAGATTTTATATACAAAATCTAAAACTCGTTTCGTTCGATGTGTTCGGCTTGGTAAGTATGCGTTCACCTTAAGTCCCGTTTTCACTTTGATTAGTGCCAGTGTGGATGTTTAATGCAGGTACTTAGTATTAAGAAAAAAATACATGAAGGCAGCCGTTGATCAGTGCTAGTGATCGGCGTATGATGAGATGAGTAATCAGCGTAGTAAAAGTGAATCTGATTACGTGTTAAAGCCCCGTTTTCACTTTGATTAGTACCATTGTGAGTGTTTACGGTTGTCTCCACGTGATTTTGGTTAATACTAAGGCCGAACTTGTGCCTTATAAAATTATAAGATATGACTTGAACTATCGCTAGAACTTCTACTAGGTTGTAGAGCGTTCTGCATAGTCTCACCCGGGTCTGGTACTACCACGCCTTACCTATTCCTTCCGCAATAGCGTCAGTGCTTGTCACTGTCGTGTTTCGATTTGGAGGGTATGTAGCCGGTAAACTTATGCACGTGGCAATAGACCTTGCCACAAGATAACAACGCACTATTACATATTTGGTAAACACAAGCATGTATCAACTCTCAACATATACCTATCCGACGGCGACGACACTTTTGCCGTGAATTAACAGTACGGCCTGCATATATACAAACATCATTTAATCTTGTCAACTTAACAATGAATGCAGAATGTAAAGAGTTGGAAATAGCACACAACCTTGAGGAACACCAACATTTATGTATTTTACTCCAAATCATATACCGTTTGCGACAACCATAATGCTACGGTTGTCCAAAAGTTGGTATTTAGTTACAAAGCTTTACAGGCAATCTGGAAGAATTTGCTCAAAAGCAAGGCCTCCCTTGCTTTTAATGACTTTAGTCCTGCAATGGGTAAGATATGTATATATATAAAATCAATAAATTCAGAAACTATTTAACAAAATTGATATGTACGTATATATATTTTTTGCGCAAAAGGTTTTTAAGCTTTGACGTAATTCGCCACCAGGTGGCGCTGCAATGAATTTATAATATTTTCTTCTAAAAACGTTTAGAAGAAAATATAATTGAGTTTATTCTTTGATTTTGAGTAGCAAATCTACGAGCCAGATTTTTTCAAAATGTTCTCAAAATCTTTTGGACCGAATTGGTTCAAATTTTGAGGCAGCCTAAGTTGAGCGGATTTCATTCGAATGCCACCGCGTTTCGTTCGGTCAAGATACATACACACATACACGCATCCACCTAGACACACACATACATACATACTGACGTTATCGTGAAAATAGTCGGAAAAGGTTCCTGGGACCTCAAAACGTGGAGATCCGGTGAAAACTCGATTTTAGAAAATCAGGACAAAATCAGTAACTTCCTTATCTACAAACGTAGCGAGAATTCAAAAGTCTAACATATATGTATATAGGTAGGTATTACACTACCCGTGCGAAGCCGGGACGGGTCAATAGTATATTATAAAATCGACAAACAGATGGCTATTGTGGTGGAACCAGACAATCAAAGAGTAAATTAAGCCAATTACTAGTGGTTCGCCCTGAACTATGAACTTAGATGGCTAAGTTTTAAGATTCGTTTTTCGCCCTCCTCTTACAATTCATATATCTCAGCAACTCCTTTGACTGAGTTGACCCATATTCATACTTAGGAATTCGTTATGTCTTATTAATTAATGTCTACCAAATTTCATTAAATACATAAAAAAAACATAGATCCCGACGAATTGAGAACCTCCTCTTAATAATGTTAATAAAATTGGTGAAAACATCCGAAGACGCTGAGTGCCACCAGTATTTGTCTGTGGTATTACTCACCTATATACCACAGAATACTTAGACACTAACAAAAGTCAATGTTACATACAAGTAACATTCGAGCATAGCACACATGGTTTAAGAGCCCACGACACTAAACCTAGTCCCATAAGACTACCGGATGGTATATACATAATAAGATTCGTCGTTAGTGGAGAATACGAAATGGCTATGCTGCAATGCGAAAAACCGGATAGCGTTATTAAAAAAAAGAATCTAGGTATCTAATACCATCGGACTTCCGAAAGAACCAAAGCTCACCTGAAAGATCATTAATTTCTGTGTAAGAAAAACCACTGCTACATCTTCGAAACGTTGGATGATGTGGTTGCTGCAGCGATTGAAGGTCGCCCACTGCACAGCTGAAATCGGCGTTTCTGCTCGGTTTTGTCAGGAATTACCCGATTTCTTTCGATTGATACTAATGGAATACCCATGTCACGATCAGGTACGAATAATTTTACTGGTCATTAACTGATTAAACAAATGAAATTACATATTTTATGGGAAATTGTTGGATTTTTCAACCGTTTTCACTTGGTTTTTTTAATTTTATGTCCTACTTAGGGATTTCTAGGGTTCTGAAGTCAACTGGAAACCTTTATAGTTTTATATGTCCGTCCGTTCGTCCGCGCCTTAGCTCAGAAATTCTTAATAGTAGAAAGCTGTAATTTGGCATTTGTACCTATACATATTAGTCATGCCATCAAAAATGGTAAAAAAAAATATAACATATATTGTTTAGGGTATCCTCTACAAGTGAAGTTTTCTCGCAAACCCTGTAGTGTAAAATATCGTTGTATAGAGTCCTTAAACAATATTGCATGTTGTCACCATGACTTTTCAATTAATGGATCCGTTTGAAAGATATTATTAATTATTAAAATGCTAACTTTTGTTAGAATCGCTTGTCGTCGATACGATATACTATACGATATGATACGATTTTAATATTATAACAAAGTTTAAAGTACAACTACCCAAGCTAAGTACGCTTTACAAGTTTACAAGTAATTGTCGGCCTACTGACAAAATATACTTGGAGAAATTTTTATAGACTGTGAACCTGAATTGCGAATATATCCGCTGTGCAGCACAGACATATTCGATGTAAATATTAATGTAAATAGTTTAAGTAAGGCAGGATAAATTGTATATTTCGTTTAGTTTGTAAGTTTTCTACAATAAATAATGTTCGTTTTCGTGTTTTATTCACCCTAAGACCTACATACAGCTTTGTTGTACAGAAATAATAAAGCTTTATGTAATTAAGTTGTTTACCTAAAGGCATATTACGAACAAAAGGGGTTCCACGCAGTCGACAAAATTACGAGTCGACTCTTGCGAGATTGTATTTATATGCGGGAACCCAGAATTACGAAAACCCTGAAAAGTGCAAAATTCTTTGTTAAAATCAATGTTTGCCAATTGAAAATAGTATGTACGATGTAGGTATAAGCCTTAGGCATATGTTTACGCACTTTTCGGGGATATAAAGATAGATAACAGGATAGTACGACCTGGAAAGGCGTACAACTCTGTAATTGTAAGAGTTTCCGAGGTCCTGTAAGAACATATAATGTATATAACACTCTTGTTTGTTATTAAATAAGTTTATTTGTGTTAAATCTTTGTATATAGATAAGAAATAACACTATGTAATTAGTTTTCGGTAGGTCTTAGGGCATTTTGTACTTTGTTTCGCTTATATTTGTAAAAAGGTAGTACCGCCCAAGTAGCACGTTAAGCTGTATATAGGCTGCATTTAGGTTCATTTTTAAACTTAAAGCTGTATACGAAGCCGTACAAAGGCTGTAGAAGCGCTTCTACAGCCGATATAACACCAAAAAGGGCCCCAAGTTATACAGCTTATTGCGTTATATAGGCTGCACAATAGCTATACAAGCTGTTATAAACTGTACAATGGCTGTTATTTGGTGTATAAAGAAACTATAACACTAAAGATACTCTCTTGTAACTGTCTTGTACAGCTAAGAGTTAAATAGGCTGCACAATAGCTGTACAAGCTGGTATAGGCTGTACAAAGGCTGTTATTCGATGTATAAAGAAACTATAATACTTAAGATACTCTCTTGTGCAGCTAAATGTTCTTAATAGGTGTTTATAAATGATAAAAAGTAACTAATCTGTTTTTGATATTGTATAACATTATATCTGCAGACGCCATAATTAAAAATATATTAATAAACGATAAATTCTTGGACTTGGAGCAGTATTCAAGGGTCTATTCAAAGTGCAAATTCTAAATGACTGTGAAGTCGTGTATGTTTTTCCTCAAAATATTCACGCGCCAACGAAATAATCAAGATAACACAAATAAAATCATTGCGAAATACGGTAAGTGTTTGTGTTTAAGGCATAGAAATATAGGCTTTTAATTACCGTCCAAATACACTTTAGGCTGTACTAAGTCCCTATATAAATCTATTGTACAGTAATTGACTTTTAATCACTTAACTTATGTTTAGAGATGCGTACAAAAATTGAAGAACCCTAAATACAAAACATATGTTTGTCACTTGATTTCGCTATTGTGTTGTATTGACGTCGGTCGTTTGACTTTACAACTAAACCAACTTATTGTTAACTATAACTTATGAGACATGTATTTCAATCATGTTTTACTTTATTTTTCAGGGAAATATGCCTTATAAAATAATAAAAACAATTGAGAGAAGCCAAAACTGTATTTGTATCGTACCCAGTTTGTGGGAGGATAAAGGTGAATTATAATGACCAAGAAAACAACTTGATATAACTAAGTTGATCAAGAACGAAAAATCAAGCCCTTTAAATATTGGTCTATCACTACATTAGTTCTTCAAAGAGAAACACATACTCTTTTGCCTGTAATTGTATCTAAGTATATAATATTTTTAAAACGATTGTAAGTATACATATATGCAGGGTGTTGCAAAAGTGGTACAGTAACCCGCAAGGGGGTGGCTCAGGGGGTCATTCTTAACAACTTTTGTTTAACGACTTTTGGAAATTCGCGAAAAAAATATTGATTTTCCATAGAAACTTTGTTGGTCACGTGACTTTTCACAATGGAAAAACAAAATTGTTTTTCGGGAATTTTCACAAATCGTTGAACAAAAGTTGTTCAAAATGACCCTCTGAGTCACCCCCTTTCGACTTACTATACCGCTTTTGTAAAACTCCGTATAGTAGCAAGTTAAAAATAAAAAAATACATATTTTCTCAGTGTAATGATTTTTATTTCTCTTTTTAACTCTTTTTTATATATTCTTTGAAGAATAGACCAATTGTCTTTCTGCCAGGCAGGTCGTAAAAGACAACCGATGGGCTATGCGAGTCACTTCCATCGTGGTTACTAGGTGATAGAGCTCTGCATTGGCTCCACCGGGTCTGGTACCACCGCCTTATCTATTCCTGCTGCAAAGCGTCAGTGCTAGTCACTGTCATGTTCCGGTTTGGAGGGTAAGGTGGATGGTAAACTTATGCATTGGGCATTAGACCTTGCCACAAGAGAGCAACGCACCATTAACATTTTTGCTGTCTGTAGGCGATGGTTGATTCTTTTCATCAGGAGACCGAGCTGCTTGTTTGCTATCTTATGACATTAAAAAAAATCAGTTATTGTAAATTACCAACCAAGTAACCTTAATGAAGAAGATAAGCCTAAAAAATAATAAATCAGATAACCTACAATCACTTTTTAATGTTTTTGTTACGGAACCCTTTTCCTTGAACATTAATAAAAATGACGATTGTAGGTTTACCTGAATTAGTAATTTTTCAGCTTTATCTTCATCACGATTACTTGGTTGGTAATTTATAATATTTAAATATTCCTTTTCAATATTCCTCTTGATTTTTTCCACATGATATCAACTATGCAGATATAAAAACAGCGAACAACAATTTTCTAATACAGCCTTGAGCTGTACTATAGCTGTATATGCAGATTTTTTAACACCATTGGCTGCATAACAGTCTACAATTACGCCATAAATATTAGCTGTAGAACGGTGATTGCATATCCCATTTTACAGAAACAAGCGTTGAGTGATACTATAATAACACTTAAAGCTGTAATAAATTCCCGTGCTAAACAAAATACAGCTAATGTACAGCTTTAAGGATTAAAATCAGCCTAATGAGTTACAAATTGCTTAAAGCTGTACAGTAGTATATTAATATTCAGATATAACGCCTAAAGCTTACGCGGAACTCTAAGAAAGCCCTTGTACAGCATTAGGCTGTATATAAACTCATAACGGTCTCTTATACCGATAAAAGCATCTTTTTACACCATTGTACGGCTGCAATAGAACTTTAAGTTCTATATGAGCTGCTTTATGGGTATTAAACATGCTTGATTGCTGCTTGGGCGTTGCACTCGCTAGAGGGCCACACTAGGTAATTAGAGGTATGAGAAGCTACCTAAGATAAAATAATTATGTTTAGATTACGAAAAGTAAGATTTTAACAAATCCCAGACATTGTGGCGCCACGCGTGGCGCCACCCGTCTTTGTCAATTTACGCCGCCCGTCTGGCCGCGGGCTATAAATACCGGAGAGCGCGGCCATACAATCAGTTCCGTTCCGATCAAATTACAGTTTCGTTACGTCATAAGAAATAAGTTTCCCAGACAAGTTCCTGGGCTTTAATATACCTAAAGGGTACCGGCTTTAGAGTAGGGCAGTGATAGGGAAAGTACTGGCTCTCTCCCATAGAATAGGAATATTTGCAATGGTGCTAGCTTTATTGCTAATTTACGTTTCGTTACAATAAATCACCTTTGCAACGAACAGTTGCGGTCTCTATTTCTTCCCCCGGCGAAACCCGGCTCAGAACCAAAGCAATACAACTGGTGGGGCGTCGAAGAAGAAGAACAGATCTACAGTCCGCTGGCTCCCCCAGCTGTAGTGCACATCCGCCATTGACTTTGAATAGGTTAAATGTTCAAAGTACCAAACAAAAACAAAAATGCCCTCCTCTTAGTCCACATTATTGACCCGACACGCTTGGCCGGTTCTTTTATTGCAACAGGAGAAAAGCATATCTTGGTGTGATAACCCTATATATTTTATGCTCTATGCGCTAGGGCTCTATTTGTTGGGAAAATGTGCAAATTGGTTTAGTATTATAATTCTACGAATTACTCACGTTTGATTATTTTATACTAGCTGTTGCCTGCGACTTCGTCCGCGCGGACTTCGTTTACTCCGCACTGCTCCTCCCCTGTAGGTGATAGGGGTAGGATAGGACAAAAATTAACATCTGATATGAGGTACAAAACCAGTCCTAGCACTGCGCCCTGGGGTAGGTCATTTTTTTTACATTTTGCCTTACTTTAATGTAGGCAAAATCATTCTTAGATCAAAATCACAATATTCTTCAAATTTTCTAAGTATGTTTAGAGGGTAAGGTAGCCGGTAAACTTATGCATGTGGCATCAGACCTCGCCACAAGATAGCATTGCACCATTAATATCTTTAGTGTGTATTTGCGATGGTTGCTCATCAGGAGAGCCATTTCCTTGATTGCTATCTTATGATATAAAAAAGAGCGCAATTTATCCATATTGTAAACTAGCTGTTGCCCACGATTTCGTCCGCGCGGACTTCGTTTACTCCGCACAGCTCCTCCCCCGTAGGTGCTAGTGTGATAATATGTAGCCTATATGTTGACCCGACCTGTCAGTAATATTCACGCAAAATTTGAAGTAAATCCATGCGGTACTTTTTGAGTTTACCCCGGACATACATACAGACAAACAGATAAACAGACAAAAATTCTAAAAACTATATTTTTGGCTTCGGTATCGATACAATCGATCACGCCCCAAGTATTCTTTTAAAAAAATATTCAATGTACAGTTTTGACTTTCCTACGATTTTATTATATGTATAGATGTAATAGTAAGAACAATAATTTTAAACGAATTTGTTGGCGATTTTTGGTTAGATTTTAAGGCTTAGCTTAAAATATCTGATAAAGGTAAGAGTTACCGTAAAATCAATAATGTGAAACAGTATTCGCATTTCAAAATGGCATAATGAAAGCAAGGTATTGCCTGACTAAGTAAGTCACGGTGACAACAGGCAATATTGTTTAAGAACTCTATACAATGATACTTTACACTACGGGGTTTGCGAGAAAACTTTACTTGTAGAGGGTACCCTAAACAATTTATTATATTTTTTTTACCGTTTTTGATGCATGACTAACATGTATAGGTACAAATGCTAAATTACAGCTTTCTAGTATTAAGAATCCTGAGCTAAGGCGCGGACGAACGGACGGATAGAAAAATGGACGGACGTATGAAACTATAAGGAATTCCAGTTGACTTCAGAACCCTATAAATCCCTAAGTAGGACATAAAATTAAAACATCCTAGTGAAAACGATTGAAAAATCCTACAATTTCCCATAAAATATGTAATTTCATTTGTTTAAATAGTTAATGACCAGTAAGATTATTCGTACCTGATCGTGGCATGGGTATTCCATCAGTACCAGACGAAAGAAACCGGGTAATTGCCTTCAAAACCGAGCATAAACGCCGATTTAAGCTGTGCAGTGGGTGACCTTCAATCGTTGCAGCAACCACCTCATCCACTGTTTTGAAGATGCAGCAGTGGTTTTTCTTACACAGAAATTGATGATCTTTCAGATAAGCTTTGGTTCGTTCGGTAGTCCGATGGTACTAGATACCTAGGTACAAGGCGTCACTTGTAATGCTGCTGCCACTGATAAGGCCAGTCATGGGGACATGCAGCATCGCATTTTCGTAGAGTCCTTCCCCTCCCCTATGTCGAGGAACAAACGAAACTCGGTAGTCTTATCGTACCAGAAATCGTTTTTTTTTTATTCTTTTTTCTTTTTTTAATAGCGGTTTTTCGCACTGCAGCATAGCCATTTCGTATTCTCCAACTAACGACGAATCTAACTATGTATATACCATCCAGTAGTCTTATGGGACTAGGTTTAGTGTAGTGGGCTCCCATACTACATAGACAGTACAATCTGTCCCGAACCATTCCGAGATATCGCGTCCGTGAGAGGTGTCTATGTGAGCGTTGCTCGAATATCACATGTATGTAGATTGACTACTGTTAGTCTCCAGTATACTTGCCTTTACTCTAAAATGCAATAGATAGCAGCAATCGACATATCGGGCAATGTTGGAAAGCAATAAAAATATTGCACAATTTTATAAAAAAAACAATAGACAAAACTTTGATTTTCATATTTATTTCCTTCCATACTCTATTACAATTATATAATTTATACCTATTAAAATTAAAACTTGAACTCTTTGTATTTCTTTGCTTGTTTGGAGTCTGTATTTTGCTGGCGTTTCCGTTTGTTCTGAAAAGTAAAAAATAAATAGCTATAAACATGTATGTAAATAAAAAACAACGTAGAGAGGCCCACTTCAAAGACGTCTCAACTTCAAACACAAGCATGTATCGACTCTCGACATTCATCCGACGACGACACTAGCCGACCTGCGCAGCTTCGCCCGCGAGTAGATTAACATGTCGTCGATATAGTTTTTGAAAAAAAAATTTTGAAAAAAAATAAGCCTATTTCCATGCGAAATTGCATGAAAATCGGTCCAGCGGTTTAGCCGTAAAGGCGTAACAGATAGACAGACAGACTTCTGCATTTATAACATTAGTATGGATTGAATAAAAATATAATAAATCCCCGTGTTGGTCCCAGGCTTCCCCTTGTTGGTCCTGGGCTCTTTTGAAGAATAGCCCAACTGCCATTCTGCCAGGCAGGTCGTAAAAGGCAGGCGATTGGCTATACGAGTCACTAACATCGTGATTACTAGGTGGTAGAGTTCTGCATTGTCTCACTCGGGTCTGATACCACCGCCTTACCTATTCCTGCCGCAATAGCATCAGTGGTTGTCGCTGTCATGTTCCGGTTTGGAGGGTAAGGTAGCCGGTAAACTTATGCATGTGGCATTAGACCTCGCCACAAGATAGCAACGTACCATTAATATCTTTGGTGTCTATAGGCGATGGTTGACTCTTTCCATCAGGAGACCCATCTGCTTGTTTGCTATCTGATATATAAAAAAAAATTACCGTCCCGTTGGTCAAGTGGTTAGTGACCCTGTTACACAATCGACGGGGCTCGGGTTCGATCCCCCAAGGGGACAAGCATTTATGTGACGAGCATAAATGTCTGTATTTCCGGGTTTGGGTGTTAATTATATATATTCTGGTATTTATTTATGTATTTCTATGTATTAGTATCATTGACTAACACCCATAACACAAGTAAATAATTTGCTTACTTTGGGGTTAGATCAGTAAGTGTAATTTGTCCCGTGAATATTTATTTATTTACCTCATATTATTTTTTTCTAATTACGAGTTCCTATATTTTTTAGCGTTAAAAACGGGGTAACCCGTAAAATCCGGGTGAGCGGGTGAGGCGGGCGGCACTGACCTTCTGGCGGGCGACGTGGTCGGCCAGCATGTCGGAGAGGTCCTCCTTGCGCGCGGGGCGCGTCTCGCGCATGTGCCGCTCGTAGCGCGCCGCCACAGCCTCGGGCTCCAGCTCCAGCTCCGACGGGTCCAGCGCCACCTCCACGCCGCCCTCGCCCGCGCCGCTCGCCGCGCCGCTCGCCGTGCCGCTCGCCAGCGCCGCACGCTTGCCTTTCACACACACACACACACATCACTTAAATATACACCAATATTATTACTTTTAACAATTATTTTATACATATTTTCTATATAAAATAGTTTCGATCGATATTTGATATCTGCTAAATGTCCAGTAACCCGAAGAGATATTCAAACCAGGTATCCGAACTGGTGATACCAATCTACATCTAGCTACTGATTGCCACAAGTGGAAGAATGTTACAAATATTCAACAACGGAGTCACGATCCTCAGTAATGAGGAATTGACTAGAGAGAGAAATGTCCAATGCTCATTTTTTTAAATTTTATTTTTTAAAGGCGTGTTTCCTGCTCCTAAAAATAACAAAACAAGGTAGCAAAACATGTTAACTAAACATGTTAGCAAAACATTTCGGTCTCCTGCGACCATTGATATAAAAAAAATGTGTAAACGGTTGATTCCACGGGCCATCCCTGAAACTTCCCACTAAATTAAGGTATTTTAAGCTCAAAAGAGTAAAAAAATATAATCATAAATTTTTCCATTCAAATCATCTATTTAGTTAAAAATGTCAGTATATTAATTTTCGAAAAGCTGTATATTTTGAAAACGATGATGGCATTCAATTCAATTTTTGAGATCTAAAATATTGTTATAGCTAAATAATCGATAGGTTGAAAAATTTCGATGCAATGTTAAAAAACATTTTTTTTTAATTTTTGTCATTAATAAATCCCAAACAAATTCACCGATTTTGATTAAATTAACACTATTTGAAGGAGAAAAGATGATAAGATTTTTAAGTCAAACGGTGATTAACTTGGAAGTAATTTAAAAAGAAATTAAGTAAGTTTCACTCAATATAAATAAAGATAGTATTATTTTTTCTTTAAAATAAATAAAAAGTAAAGCTGCAACATTTATAATTCCGTCACATTCTTTAAGTTCTGTTAAAAGAAAAGTGACGTAACTTAAAATTAAGTTAAAGTCAGTGTCATTAATATACAGGGTTTATTTTAAAAGTCCGGCCAAATTTTAAAATTAGGAACTAAATACTGAATTGAAAGTGCGTTTAATTATTATTGTAAAATTTTTACTAGACATTGTATTTTTGTTTTAGCACACACCCCATGCTTGGGATGACTTGAAGAACTTTAAAAACAACAAAGAACAAAATATTTGTAGCGATAAGTACAATCGACGGAATCGATCATATAGCAACGAAGAATTTCGCCACTTCGAACTAGTCGACACTGGCTCAGTTGGTTAGAGCGCCCCGGCTTGAGGGGAGGTCGTTAGTTTTTTTTCTTTGTTGTTTTTAAAGTTTTTCAAACATTACAAGACAATATAAAATTTTCGTTTAAAAATATCCCATTAAGTTCATGAATTGCATGCACCGAACCTTTGAACTCCATAATGCTAGCAGTTTGTCATTTTACATTTACCTATAATTAAGATAGTAACTGTTATGTAATCTGTCGCTCTAAGTATATTTTCCGTAATTTCGAATTTTGCATAATTGAAATTATATCTATGCGTTTTGTTTTTTGTGTCGGATAAAAGTGAAATTTTGAATGTTATTTTTTTTTATTAAATAAATCGAACATATTATCGATTCTGATCAGTCTCTGAAAATTTGTGCGGACGTTTCAAAGTGATCATGTAGGAGAGTCGTTACCCGGGTTGGCAGCGGCGATGTCGTAGACGTGCGTGGAGGCCATCATGCCGGCCGTCAGCCCCACGCGCCGCTCCGGCACCACCTGGTACAGCGCCGGCGTGTCGCCACTGCACACACACACGTCTCATTACTACTACCTCTTACTCAACACTGTTGTTGTTGAACATGATTTTACTTACTTATAAACGTCAGGTTAATTTAAATTTTTGCATACTTATCAAGGACTATAATATAATATAATAGTGTTACGAATAATCTAGATATGTGAAGAGTTGGAACGCTGGAGAGATCTAGAAATAAAAGAAAGAGATAGCTACTCCTATTGTCAAACAAATAGTTGACCGTTACCCGAAGCTATGCCATAATGACTTTATAGTATATGGCATAAGGTTGAAAATAACGTGTACTAGGACTTGTTTGTTTATAAGTTGTTTATTGTAAACATCTTATTATTGTTATTGTTTACGAGATGATTACCGAACGTTCACAATTGTTGTCGAAATTTACCTCGGGTATAAATAGAGATGTGTTGACAAATACAGAGCGATACTCGAAACGACCAGTGCGAAGCGAGTGTTCTAAGTTTAGTGTTAGTACAGTGAGTGACTAGTGTTAATCAGAGTATTTGAGTATTACATTATGTTGTTTTGTGTATTTGTATTGTAAATACACGTATTTAATATAAGTGGTGTTTTCTTACAATTACGAACCCGAAGTACGTAACAATAATTTGAAAAAATTGTCGCGATATCTTTACTAGGACTTTCAGAATTAGCGAATTTTGTATTTGGGCTCCTGCTGCCTTCTTCGGATGAAATAGCCGGTTTTCAGGTCCCCTACCCAATAATTTCATTTTAATCTGATGTCGGTAACTTATCCGAGGAAGGCAGCAGGAGCCCAAATTATTTATTATGCGGGTAAATTAAAATGAATTATTTTGGAAATGATGATCGATTCAACTGAATTTTTGAGATCTAAAATATTGCTTCAGCTACATAACCGATAGGTTGAAAAATTTCGAAGCAAAATTAAAAACATTTTTTTCAAACATTTTCGTCATTGCTAAATCTCAAACAAATTGACCGATTTTTATCTAATTAACTATATTTGACGCAGTTTTTTAAGGAGATCCAAATGTTTAAATAGTATTCATTTTAAACTCATTTTCACCCCTTTAGAGATAGAATTTAAGACCCAGAGCCTTTTATCTTCTGTTTTTGCAGCTTGTCACCAAAATTTAATTAACCGTTTAATTTTCCCCGTGTTGGTTCCGAGCTCCTTTGAAGAATAGACCAACTGCCGTACGCCAGACAATTCGTAAAAGGCGATCGATTCTGCATAGATAGAGTTCTGCATTGTCTCGCCTGGGTCTGGTATCACCGCCCTACCTATTCCTGCCGCAATAGCGTTAGTGTTTGTCGCTGTCGTACTCTGGTTTGGAGGGTAAGGTAGCCGGTAAACTTATACATGTGGCATTAGACCTCACCACAAAATAGCAACGTACCGTTAACATCTTTGGGTCTATAGGCGACGGTTAACTCTTTCCATCAGTAGACCCATTTGCTTGTTTGCTATCATATAATATAAAAAAAAACTGTTTTTTAAATCTGTAGGTAACGGTTATGCATTTATTCATATTTATACCCAAAAATGTACACAGGAATAACGCGTAAGGGCATTCTTTACTAGCCAACCTTATGTAGTACAAAAAAGATTTATCTCTCTCCATGTGATATGTGGGAAGGTTTCCATGTGGTATGTGAATGTGTCGTGTGTGTGTGTGTGTGTGTGTGTGTGTGTCATGTGTGAATATGTCGTATGTGTATGTGTCGTGTATGAATATGTCGCGTGTGTGTGCGTGTGTTTGTTTCCGCTCACCCCTCCTGGTCGGAGTCGAGTTTCTTCTTCCGCAGCTCGATGGTGTCGGGCGTCTCCATGCCGGGCGGCACGGAGGTGAGCCCCAGCGGCGTGGCGAGCCCCTCCCCCGGCGTGGCCACGCCCGCCGCCGCGCCCGCGCCCGCTCCTGCGCCTGCGCCCGCCTCAGACCCGCCAGAGTCCGACTCTTCTGCACAACACATAACATTTTAGTCAAATATCCTTTCGATTCATTTCAAATATTTGAAACAGAGTTCCATGTCGCAGGTTATCGTTTGCGGGCTAATAGGCCAGACCGAAACATGTGTAATTAAAAAAGGACACCAAAAAATCGACCATTTTGCAAAGCTTTTTGAGGCACTTCCAAATCACTTACGAAAAAATTTGGAAACTTTCAATTGACTAAATAAAATTTAAAAATATTATGCAAAAAATATTTTTTAATATTTAGGTAAATTTAAATAACCTTTATATATGTATATGTATATATATATATATATATATATATATATATATATATATATATATATATATATATATATATACACATATATATATATATATATATATATATATATATATATATATATATATATATATATATATATATATGTATATATATATATATTATTAAACACTTGTTTGATTGCTACGTGTGGTACGGGACTTTGGTTGTTTTTTTTTATATCATAAAATAGCAAACAAGCAAATGGGTCTCCTGATGGAAAGAATCAACCATCGCCTATAGACACCAAAGATGTTAATGGTGCGTTGCTATCTTGTGACGAGGTCTAATGCCACATGCAAGTTTACCAACTTACCCTTACCCTCCAAACCGGAACACGACAGTGACTAGCACTAACGCTATAGGATAGGTAAGGCGGTGGTACCAGACCCGGTCGAGCCGATGCAGAACTCTACCACCTAGTGTCACGATGGTAGTGACACGCATAGCCACTCGGTCGCCTTTTACGACCTGCCTGGCAGAACGGCAGTTGGCCTATTCTTCAAAGGAGCCCGGGACCAACACGGACGGACGGACGAGATTTTGAAAATTTGTTCAAACTTTGAACACATTT
Source organism: Apodemia mormo (assembly GCA_036924255.1). NCBI lineage: Eukaryota > Metazoa > Arthropoda > Insecta > Lepidoptera > Riodinidae > Apodemia > Apodemia mormo. Next base: position 9,101,001 of record JAUPFN010000018.1, on the reverse strand, counting down.
TCAAATTCTCATGCCACAAATAGCAATGAAACAAGTGTTCAAATGTTTGAAACTATGTCTGGCGTCAGCTTAAATCACAGTCTTAGATATAATATTAATAATAATCAATTTATTTCAGATTTAAATCCATATTGCGTTCGTAATCACTTATGCTAGTTAGTTTATGTCATTTACATTAAAGATTAACAAATATTATTAAAAAAAAGTGCGATTATATAAAATTCAATTTAAAATTCGGTAAAAACAAGAAGAAATAAATATAGCAAGGAATTCCTATATAATCTTTATAAAAGGTGTCCATAAGATACGTCAATTTTTTTAGTCACGATCGGATCAGAAACACTACACACCGAGCTTTGGTTTGTGTGTTTGGCTTTTAAATATTGACTAGAATATTAATTTACTTTTACAAATTTTTATACCGACACATTTTTTTACTATTACTTTGTTTACTATTTAACTATACTCCTCCTCCTTTACTATTTAATTTTCTCTTTCAGGAAAAAGGTTTCACAAAAGAGCCCGCCAAAATTAAAAAAATAATCGAAAAGTGTAAAAAGAACCGACTCAAAAAATGTAAAAAAGAAACATGTATGTCCCATCTTTTAGACTATTTAAGTTTGAACGAGAGCAAATAAAAAAACTGTGTCAAGCCCTCTTCTTTATCACATTTATGTATTACTATTATAAAAAAAAAGTATCTTCACGCCCATATCCCCGAAGGGGTAGGCAGAGGTACAACAAGTGCACCCACGATTAGCCGAAGATACTTGGTCCCACAAATGTGATAGGTGGCAAGCCTATCGCCAACCGGGCACTTTCCAATCCCGGGCAACTTTGTGTTTCTCAGAAAACTGAAAAAACACTTTTTTTTTAAAGTGCCCGACCCGGGAATCGAACCCGGGACCTCATGTGGTCAACGCCAACACTCGACCACTAGACCACAGAGGCGATTACTATTATTGTAATATAAAAGTATATTCCTATCTATTCGGATTAAGATAAACGATTTATACATTGATATAAAAAACCCAAGATACACAATAAGCGTCTCAAAAACGTCCTCCAAACATGAGCGCACAATTTAAAGTTGTGCGCTCATTTCAAATAGAATTGCGTCGGTCGCGAACTAGAAGCTGTATTATATCTGGAGGCAACACTTCTAATACCTGCTTGAAACACAACTTTAAATACTGGCGTCATCTTCTGAGGTCCTACCCTCTCTTTCTAACACAGCTGTATAAAAAGAGATGGGGAGACCTCAGAGACAGAGATATAACGTAAATATTTGTTTCAATTGATTAATATGAGTGCTAGCTCCAAATATTCTAATACTTCATGGTCGCCACACTGTCAATTTAATTTCTTTTTGTACATTGCTTTATAAAAACAACTATAAAACATGCACTTAAGGTTGAATATGCAAAGACATATGTTTTTGCCATATCTATAACTACTTAAATGAAATTAGAGAAACATTTGAGTGTCAGTTTTGTTCGGGACTGTACATCTTGGGTTTTTTATGTCAATGGATTTATATCAATTTTGAGTACAAAATAAAAAAAAAATACATTAAACAAAAATATCCAACTATACCTTCTTCCGATTCCTCCTCGGATTCTGATTCCAATTCACCCCACATTGTCCTATCAATATCTTCATCCTCCGCATCCTTAAAAAAATGCATTGTCATAAATTTAAAAGAACCATTAAATGCAGTCGTAAGGATTGCCGACATAAGTGAAAATTTAAGTGTATTTACAAGCATAGATTTATTATATATATAATAATCTTCCGATATAATCTTCCGATATAATCTTCCGATATAATCTTCCGATATAATCTTCCGATATAATCTTCCGAGTTTATAATACACTATTTTATGAGCACAGTTTGTATAGCTATAGACATAACTTAAACATTAGCATGTTGATGATGCTGACGATTACCCGTACGATTTTCCCCAAACAAAAATCGCTTAAAGTCCATAATTTTTCACATAAAAAATATAAAAATCTAGACACCTAGTATAAATCTACTACTATATTACTTGATTCGCCCCTGTGGTTTAATGTTGGAGTTAGCCACGTGAGGTCTCGGGTTCAATTCTCGGGTCGGACAATTAAAAAGCGTTTTTTCAGTTTTCCGATAAAAACAATGTTGCCCGGGATTGGATAAGTTCCCGATTGGCGATAGGTTTGCCACCTATCACATTGTAGGACTAAAAGCCGGTTTCCGAAACGCAAATTTTTTTTTATATATTTTTTTTTATTTTATTTATTTATTTATTTCATCACAAAAGCGGTACATCTTTTAGATTAAATTAATTAATATCTTGGTAAATTTATTTTGCCATTTTTGTGAGAAACATGGTGCCTGAAGTAGGTTCAATAAGTACCTGTGACACAAGTCACCAATGCAAATTAATTTTAACAAGCAATTAATCTGTGTTTAACATAATTTTTACAAGCAAATGATCTTTTATACACAGACTAATTGCTTGTTAAAATTAATTTGCGTTTTGAAAACTGGCCGTAAGTATCATTGGCTAGTCATGAGTGCACTGGTTAAAACTGCACACCTCTTCGAGAATACGGGTGTGAAGACACTTTAATGTAGCGCTACTGAGCGCTATCTTATTGCCCAAAACTCCTCTTGTTTTGTGGTGGATGCCAAGTAAATTTAATCTTTTTTGCAATTTAAAATATAATGTTGAATAATGTTCCGTATTCGATTAAATTTATTTTAGGTTCATCACTTATCAGAAGTGCAACATTGCCTCACAAAAGGGTCACTTATTTTGTGGAAAGGAGATACTAAAAGAGTAAGATTGCTAGATGGTTAAATACACTTCCAAATCTTTGATAACTTTGTAAATCATATTAGCGTTCGCATCTTGATCGGAATTCGACCGTAATTCCATCAATGTTAAAAGCACAAGTATTTGTTACACAAATTATAGGACTAACCATTGTCGCGCAAAAAGTTTCCGAGACAAATGAGCTACAAAACGCAAAAAGAGCTACAATTCCACGTTATTCGAAATTAAAGCTTGATATTATCATTTAATGTTTAAATTACCTTGTTAACATATCTTTTCATGTGATGTGTAATTAGGACATTTTTATCGCGATTTAGTATGAGACCCAATGTTCATAGTAATAATATGTCAATGGGACTAACTATACTCCAGTTTCGCCATAAACATACAATAAAATCTTTTCCAAATTAGACCATAGACTTAGAGGACCACAGATATATAAGTAATATTAGTTTTTTACACTCCTTCTCTTCATAAACTTTGAACTGTTTTAAATTTCAAACCCGTATTTTATATAAAATACAAATGTTTCCCTTCATTTGTTAATATGCATATAGATAATGGTAAAGCACTGACGTCTTGTCCGGCGCTCTGGTGGCCGAACACGTCCCCGTAGAGCGGCTTGCCGGTCTCGTCGACGGGCGGCTTGCCCCAGCCGCCGGCGTGGTAGCCGAAGGCGCAGCCGTCGGGGATGGGCGCGTTGAGGCCGGGGATCTTCAGGTTGGGGTACGACGGCGGCGGCCCGTACCGCTGCTGCGCGATCAGCCACGGCGGCGGCACCTGCACACCACACAACACTACACTTGCTGCGAACATGGCCTGCGTTCAGGTGACCATAATCGTTATTTATTTGTATCTTTCTTCCAACGAAATGTTGGAAAAAATATAGCACTAAGAAAGAGACAGAACATATCGTTGCGAATAATCTAATGAGAAAACTGGAAAAATCTAGAAATAAAAGAAAGAGATAGTTGCTTCTATCGATAAACAATAGCCGCCGTTACCCAAACAGTTATGCCATTATTGACCTCGCATATCGGATAAGGGTGAAAATAGCGTGTACTATGACTTGTTTACATTTAGATTGTTTATGCTTTTTTTTAGTACTTTCGGGAATGTGGTCGAATTTTATCTTGTGTATAAATAAGAATATGTTAGCCGATAGCAACTCAATTTTATACAGTGATTCGGAAGTGATAGTTAGGACGTGTAATTCGGAAAGTGTGTTAGCTTAATGGTTCGGTATATTAAGTTAGTTCTAGCGTTCAAATAGTGAGTGTTATTGGTGTTCGTCAGTGTATTCACGTATTGTATTTCGGTGTATTGTATATTTTCATTTGTGTTGTAAATACACGCTTTTACTATAAGTGGTATTTTATTGCACAATACGAACTCTAAGCTCGTAACAATGTTTAGATCCCGCCAAATAGTAAGCGCTAAATACCTTGTTTTCTAAGCTCGTTTTTTGGAAAATATATTGAGATAAGAAAGACACACAATATTTTATAATTTAAAATGCTCTTCGAAATTAATGCCAAGTCCTTATCTAAAATGCTCTTCGAAATTAATGCCAAGTCCTTATCTTCTCTTGTCAAAGGTTTAAACACATTTCTTTTTCACTTTCCTTCCATTTCCCTTTCACTTTGTGAGATCTCAAATATGGGACTCCCAGGTTTGGTAACACCACCTAATACATCGCAATAAAATCAATGCTTATACAGTTTAGGGTGTTTTTCCCCGTGTTGGTTTCGGGCTCCTTTGAAGAATAGACCAATTGCCATTCTGTCAGGCAGGTCGTAAAATGCGACCGATTGACTATAAGTGTCACTACAATCGTGACTAGGTGGTAGAGTTCCGCAACAACTCGCCTGGGTATTTGATATCACTACCTTACATATTCCTGTCGCAATAGCGTCAATGCTTTTCATTGTTGTGTTACGGTTTGGATGGTAAGGTAGCCGGTAGACTTATGCTTGTGGCATTGCCATCGGGCCACAATTAGCAACGCACCATTAACATATTTGGTGTCTACAGGCAATGGTTTCATTTTTCGAGTCATCTGCTTGTTTGCTAACTTATGATATAAAAAGGGTAAGTTAAACAGTAAAATTATGCATACGGCACTAAATCGCTGCCAGTGGGAGTGACAGTCTGCCACAATGGTAGCAACACAGCATTAAAATTCTTGGTGTGTCTAGGCAATGAATATCTGTTACCAGCGAGCGATCCATTTGCCTGTTGGTTGTTTCAGATTATAAAAAAAGATAAGCTTACAAAACCAACTACATGTGGTAGGAAAAATTTCATAAAATGCCTAGTTGCAGATTAGAATGATAAACATAAAAATTTCACGTCAGTTAGGACAAATATATATTAGAGATTAAAGATCTCAAAATAGAGTCACCAAAAGATGGCGTTGTAATAAAGAAACGTAAACCTAAAAAAATGTTGAACAAAAATTGACATGGTGGACAAAAAATAAATTTCTTTGTTTAAAAAGTTTTAAGATTTACCTAGTGCGGGATCAGTGCTAAAATGGATATTGAAATTGTAATTGTGGAAAATTACAATTAACAATTATTTAATGTTAATTGTGATTTACTACAATTAACAATTAATTAATTTTCAATTGTTTTGTGAATTTTAATTAAAACTAACAATTAAAAAAATACTGCTGTATAATATACAGACAGTATATATAAATATATAAAATATCCGTGTGGCTCTGGATAGTTTTTTTTTGTTTTTGTTTTTATATCATAAGATAGCAAACAAGCTGATGGGTCTCCTGATGGAAAGTCAACCATCGCCTATAGACACTAAAGGTGTTAACGGTGATTTGCTATCTTGTGGCGAGATTTAATGCTACATGCATAAGTTTACCGGCTACCTTACCCTCCAAACCGGAACACGACAGTGACAAGCACTGACGCTATTGTGGCAGGATTAGGTAAGGCGGTGGTACCAGACCCGGGCGAGACAACGCCGAACTCTACCACCTAGTAGCCACGATGGTAGTGACTCGTATAACCAATCGGTCGCCTTTTACGACCTGCCTGGCAGAACAGCAGTTGGCCTATTCTTCAAAGGAACCCGGGACCAACACGAGGATAGTAGAATAGTGCCTCCCCATCTATTCCTGTAGTTGTAGTAGTTGTAGTTTTTAATTAGAAGGAAAGGTTTAGAAAAATTAAGCTATACTTACAGCTTTTGACCACTTTTTATTCGTCTGAGACTTACAGTTTAATTTTCCTAAACCTTTTACTAATTTCGTTTTGATACAAAAATTTAATTGTTAGTTTAATTTGTTTCATAAAACAACTAAAAAAGTTAATTACAATTATTTTAATTGTGAGTTACAATTGACATGTGTTAATCAAACAAATTCAATTGCAAGGTGCAATTAAAAGTTTAATTGTGATTAAATTAATTGCAATTAATTTAATATATATACCTTGTTTATTGACTTTTTTAGTCAATAAACAAGGTAGTTAATTGATTAATGCCCAACACTGCTACTAGCTGACCTGTGCTGCTTCACTCGAGAATTCAGTCAGAATTTCCATCTAATCTCTAATTTACCATCTAATCTAATATCTAATTTACCATGTTAGAGAATGAACTTCGAAAATCCTTTTTTAATTCTCGTCTACATGTAAAAATAATCCATATGAAAAATTTTAGCCTCTTTGGCCCAAAAGTTTAAACTGGGCATTGATATGTCAGTCAGTGAATCAGGATTGTTCTTTTCATATTATATACGAATTATATGTATAAGTACCTTATGTGAGCCGGGACCGACAGGCATACCGAGTGCAGTGCGAAGCTCCTCCGAAAGATCGCCAGGTTTCTTTTCACGCAATCGCGTCTCGAATTCCTTCCCCTCGTAGTATAAGTCTCCGTGAATGGTCATTCGCGGTTTGGTCTGCCACCTAGTGGGACAATTAATATTGCTATTAGGCAGAAAAAAATGAATGTGATATTTTATGCTCTTTATTTAAAAAACTCCATTTCGGTAGATATTTCATACAGATTACACTTGTACTGTTTCATGATAAAGTTAATAGAATTATCTTGTTTTGACTAAAATGTTACAGCAAATATATAATAATAGTGTGCAAACTTAAAGAAAAATATTGTTGGTTGGTGAGGGTAATGTGCATTAAATGCACATTACCCTCCCTAAAACGAGGTGACAATATTTGATGGAGTATTTTTTTATAAAGACAAATATTTTTTTACTTTCTAAGAATATAAAATTTTTACATCAACAGAATCCGATTTTGATATAAATAAAATTTGGACTTTAAAAGGCCATTTTCGCGGAATTTAGAACTACAATATTTTATGTGTGTTAAATATTTAGAATTCACTAAAATACTTGAAATAATTACTAAAATGAGTAGAAGTTAATGATCTCGTTCCCTTGTAAAATAAATTTTACTCTTTAAATTTAAATACTTTCTTTAAGTCATGCAATTTGTATAACTTGCTACATTTAACAGCTATTTCTATTGTTCAAAGAAAATAATTTTAGAAGTATCTTCACGCCCGTATCCCCGAAAGGGTAGGCAGAGGTACAACAAGTGCACCCACGATTAGCTGAAGATACTTGGTCTCACTATGTGATAGGTGGCAAGCCTATCGCCAACCGGGCTCTCTCCAATCCCGGGCAATGTTGTTTTTATCAGAAAACTGAAAAAACACATTTCTGAATTGCCCGACCCAGGAATCGAACCCGGGACCTCTGTGATCAACTCCGAGACCGGACCACTACACCACAGAGGCGATAATTTTACACTATGGAATCGGTGTAACATCTTGTAGTATATTTTTTTTATACTACAAGATGTTCCAAGTTCAAATGTATTGATCGAATATCGTGTTTTTAACTTTACTTTTTAGTAAAGTACAATTACTATGATTGTAGTGATAAGAAAGACATTATTTAATCTTTATAGTCAATTCTTAAATAAACTAAATTTATAAATTAAATGATTACTCACCATGGTATTAAATATTTCACTCCAGTTTCAATTTAGTAATAACCTGTTTTCATAGGAAGTCCAGTATTTAAACTAGACCAATGAGATCAAAGATACATGAGCCATATTAATCTGAAGATCTCACTTTTAAAAGAATAACATTTCCACTTTTCACAACATTATATAATAATAATAATAACTCTTTATTGTACACCATACTCAAATGTAAACAAAACATTAATATGCTAACATGAAATATATACAAAATGACGGTCTTATCGCTTATGAGCGATTTCTGCCAGACAACCAGCAAAGTTAAGGGAATTTTGCAACTTAGTAACTCGGGTGCGCGAATGTTGTTTAAATTGAAAGCAGATAAATATATCTATCTATGTATGCTAACATATCTATTTGGAAGATAATTTAGGAAAAAATAAAATATATAGTAAAGTATTGAACAAAAATATAACAATTTCTGCCGCAATCTATTAGTAATAGCCAAGTACGAGTTCCTGTTTGGAGAGTAAACACACAAGGATAGCAATACACCACTAATTATTTGGTTATCACTTTCCATCGATATACCCATCTGCTTATCTGTTATGCTATTATATAAAAAAATGTAAAGCATTTACTTGGTTAGAGATAGGCATTTTTATTATAAATGTACTTGAAAGCCAGCAATAATATCAAGAAAATTAATTATAAAAATAATAATTTTAACAAACAAGGAAAATCTACTCGAATCAATATTTGGATATGTTTTTAGTATTAGATTCTATCCATACCCTGTTAGAGACTAACCCATGACAGTTTGTTTCCTAGATTTAGACCTAATAGGATTCGCTAGACCAAATTTGGATTTGAATACTCGGTTACTATCACTGCAGTAGAAAAAAATATAGCTTAACATCCCTGCCACACACATAACAAAGCACCATTAATGCCTTTGATGTATATAGATTATAATTATTATCAATTTCCATCAGGGAAACAATATATTTTGGTATATAAAAAAGAGAAAAGCTATAAAACCGATCAGATCAGGGAGAATAAAAATGACTTGAAGTAGATCAAAATGATGTGCTTATAGAAAAATAACACCCAAAAATGTATGTCTGTTTAAACTTCACCACCACTGTGCTATGAATGTTTATCGGCTATCTGCACTATTTTAAAAACACTTGGCTCATAACAAAATTATAAATCTATGGGTATCTAATTATCTATAGCCATATAACACAAAATTAACAAAAATACACCGAAGATGTTAATAGTGACATGCCATATGTGTGGCGGGATTGAAATACCACATGCATTAGTTCACCAGATACCTTACCCTCCAAACTGGAACATGACAGCGACAAGCACCGATATTACCGCAGAAATAAGTAAGGCAGTGGTAAAAAATCTGATCGAAACATTGCAGATCTCTATTACATAGTCACGATTTAAGAGACACGTATTAGCTTTCTCTCTCATTTTACAAGATTCCTAGCACAAGGTCTACTCTTCAAAATGGTGGACGAATCGTCTCAAAATATCACCAAGAACACTCCAGCCGTTTTGAAATCCATGCATCCATCCATCTCGACTTTTCTATCTTTGAAGCAGCTTCTTTTGGGTCAATGTATTAATTACTAGCTACATCAATAGTTTTTGGTGAATCCAGCGGGATCACATAATTTTTCCGGGATAAAGAGTAAAATATGTGCTATTCTAGGTCATCGTCTACCTGTGTGCCTTCATCAAAATCCGTTTAGTAGTTTTTGCGTAACAAACACCCATCCATCCAAACTTATAAACTTTAGCATTTATAATATTAACAAAGAATGGCTGTAGTTAGGAATTAGAGTACCTTTTTTGTTGATCCAGGCACCCATTAGAAAATAGACCAGCTGCTACATTGATATAAAAAACGCAAGATACACAATCAGTGTCTATAAAACGTCCTCCAAAAATGAGCGCACAATTTTAAATTGTGCGCTCATTTCAAATAGAATCGTGTCGATCGCGAAACTGTCAATTTCACTTCTTTTTGTACATTGCTTTGTAAAAACAACTATAAATCGTGCGCTTAAGGTTGGATATGTAAAGACATATGTTTTTGGGTGATTCTTCAATGTTGAGGATAATACGGTTCCAGGCAGTTTTCTCTTTACTGTTATAACTACGATGAAGAAAAACAATGTTTTCCTATTCTATTATTACTTTTTTAACTATCAACAAGTAAAAGAAAAACATTTCTTATAATTAATTAACAAAAAAACGCAAAAATCTACTGAAAACGTCATTATTTCGCGTGTCCAGATCACCTGTTCTTGGCTATTTGGTCTTCTAAAATATTCAAATACCACTTAATAAAATTATTTATAGTAAAAAATTATATTTAAAGGTCTATTGTTTCTGTTTCTTAACAATTTAAAGTATTAACTTAATTCTAAAATAGTAAAACACTCTTTCAAAAGTTTGTCACAAAAAAGCGTCATTGTAAAAACAGGAATAGTTTTCAAATTTTTTCCACGATGATTGCAATTTTGGGGCATATTTCGTGCCTACCGGATGCCCCTCGGTACTCTTCGGTTAGGCCACACACTTTGAACGGATTGGACAGGTCATATTTCTCTCAAGGTAAGCTTGAATATGGTTCTTCGAAATTTGTCATCTTTATAATCATTCTCCTTATTCACTTTATCGTGGTAAATAATATGTTCATTGATTTTATTCATGGCTTTATTTATGTATCGAACTGCAAATAACTCCCCATAGATATTTATTAGCTGTATCTAATCTTTTAAGACAAATTTCGAGATGTTTTCTGGAATTCGTCATTATTGCTGACATCATTATCCTGAAAATGACTGTTGAGAATAATGATGTATGGGTTAGAATAATGATTTGCGGATTTTGAACAATGACAAATGTTGAGAATAATGACGTCAACACAATTATTAGCATATATAACCATTAAAATAAAGTAAGCTGGTACATCAATTGATTAATTTTTTTCGTAATGTCTCTGCAGTTGTTTTGGGAAAAAAATCAGCATGCCTAGAAGTAAGGAATCCTATGAGAATCGTAAAGTCCAATATAAAATGTGTCAGAAACGGAGGTATCAACAAATGATTATTGATCTAGAACTGCTAGCCTTAGAACAAGTGAGAAGGCGACAGAATATAAAAAAAGAAAGAAAAGCGTAAACTGACGAGTATTGCTGCACCGCGCGATTTCCGCTTGCTAGGTTACGTCTAGTTATATAAGAACATATATAAAATAAGACTCGCTCATATCGAACAACGTTCATTTCAGCGGTCATTTGGGAGGAGAGGCTAACTTAGCCCCCAATAAGCTTGGTGTACTCAGCAGAGTAAAGCTTTATCCCAGTCCATCGCCTCCAACTTTACAAGACCCAAATTCGACCTCACATGGAGTACTGCTCCCACCTTTGGGCCGGAGCTCCTCAGTACTAGCTTCTTCCTCTTGATTGCATTCAACGTAGAGCGGTTCGAATCGTCGATGACCAGGCTATTTCTAATTGGCTTGACTCTTTGGCGTTGCGCAGAGATGTAGGTTCGCTCTGCATCTTTTACCACAATCATAATGGGGAGTGTTCCGACGAATTGTTCGGATTAAGTCCTGCCGTTAAATTCCACTATCGGACATCGCGTCAAAATTTAAAGTTCCATCCTCACCACCTCGATGCCTGGAAAACCACAACAGTGCGCCTTTGTCGGCACTGTTTGCCTCGCACTACTCCTTTATGGAATCAATTACGACTTGGGGACCTTCAAGAAACGAGCTTACTCATTTTTAAAAAGCCGACAACGCATCTGCAAGACCCCTGGTATTGCAGATGTACAAAGGTACTGCTTTTACCATCAGGTGCAGTACCTTTGCTCATTGGCGCCCTCTACTATAAAATAAAACAATGGAAAGATTAATTAAGAAACTAAAAGACCAGCCGAAGCGAATCTTTCAGAATTGCCAACCCTTTAGGAGTAATTGCCCTTGCCAAACACATTAAATGTATCTCTTCCTATGCCATCGGCAACGACAATATCAGTTAGCGCATGGTGGCTTCACTGTTCCCCGTCCTAACATATATTATCAATTTTTCCTTTTTTTCTAGCACTTTTCCTTAAGCCTAGAAGACAGCTCACGTCATTCCCTTTTCTAAAGTCTCAGCTCCTACTAATTTCTCTAAATATCGCCCTATACCAATTCTTCCATATTTGTCCAAGATTTTGAACACGCAGTTTAGCCTTTACCTGCAGGATAGTAATTTGTTCAATCCGTATCAATCTGGTTTCCGTTCGGGGCACAGTACTGTTACTGCTATTGTTAAAGTCACTGATGACATAAGACATGCTATTGGTAATAAACAACCTACTTTATTGGTTTTCTTTGACTTCAGTAACGATTTTATCTCTGTGGACTTTGATGTGCTGCTTGGTACTCTTCGTTCGCTGAATCTTTCCCCTCAGTCTGTATCCTGGTTTGACTCATATCTCCGAGATCGTTCTCAATGTGTTCATTTCGAGGATTCTTTCTCAGGTTTTAGTAAATTAACAGTTGGTATTTCACAGGGGGGTGTTCTAGCTCCACTCCTATTTTTCGTGTTTATCAACATAACATCCAATGCCATGTCCTCCAGTTTTCATTCGTCATCATCATATGCGGATGCGGATCATATGCGGATGATCTGCAATCGTATCGTCCTTTCTCTGCTCCGGATGTTCTTGAGGCAATCAGCGCTATATATGAGGATCTGTCGCATATTCACTCATGAGCGGAGTCATCTGGTTTATTAGTAAATCCCAAAAGTTACAGTTTTTAATTATAGGTAGTGCAAATGCTAATGTTCCTGATCTCGTATATAGCATCAGTGTTATACTGTATAGCAAATCAGCTAAAAATTTAGGTCAAATTATAAGTGAAGATTTCCTTTGGAATGCTTATATATCAGAAGTATGCAAAAAAGTTCATTCCACCTTTCATGCTATCAAACGTTTGCAAAGATTTCTTCCTTTTAAGACTAGAGTTATTTTAGTGCAAACATAAATCTTTCCTTTATTAGATTATTATGCTGATATTTGCTATCTTGATATCACAGAAGAAGGCCTGAATAAACTCGAGCGTTTACAGAATGTAGTAATTCGCTTTGTTTTTGGTTTTATAAGATTTGACCAGATTTCCAATTTCAGAACATAACTCACGTAGCTTCCTATTCGGGAGCGCAGAAACGCTCAGCAGGAACGCTCCGCAGGAACGCAGACGAGCTTTTCATCGATATTACAATCAAATCTAGTTGTTTTGATTGTAATATCGATGGAAAGTATATCCATAGGTATAATAAAAACCATATCCCAAATAATAACTGTAAGTACACTGAGAATATTAATCCAAATCCTGTCGTTTCATTATCTAGTACACATAAAGAAGAGAGCCGCGATCCAAATCTCAGAAAAACAAATATCCTTTCTTCCTATTTAACCAGTGTTATACTCTTAACAATGTTAAGTGTTATCTATTTCGATTTTATTTCTTTGAGCTGATAGTTATTAGTTAGTATAATGTGATGCAGGATATAACAATTGAAAAATAATAAAAATATTGTTATATTTTAATTATATACAAGAAGTTATATTTCTGTTCATCAATATGTAATTTTTTGATTAACATTATATTGTTAAATTATATTAATTACACAAGAATTTATGTTTGTGTTTATCAATGCGTGATTTTACGACTAAATATAATTATGTTGATTCTTAATATTTTGTTTTATTTCAATGATAAGTGCAATAAAACAGGTGTAAAATCATTATCCTCAACAAAAGTCATTTATCCTAATTAAATCGTCATTATCATCAAAAAGTTGTCATTGTCCTCAACAAGCATATTTAAAATTTTCGAATATCTCCCTAAATATTAATAATACAAAGATGCCTCTTACACCGATATCAAAGATTTGAATCAAGTAACAGTTCTAGTACTGATCACTTGTTGTGCCACGAGGTTTTTATTTTTTTCACCAAATCATTGAAAATATATTACGATCGAAGAATGACCCTTTTGCCATATCTATAACTACTTATGTGAAATTAGCGACAGTTTTGAGTTTCAGTTTTGCTCGGAACTGTGCATCTTGGGTTTATTATATCAATGATCTGCTAGGTATTTTCTAAGAAATGAACGTTTGGCTATACATGGCATTACCATTGCGAATACTAGCTGGTAGCTTTCTGCGTCTTGCCTGGGTATTTGATACCACTCCCTAACCTAATTCTATCGCAATAGCGTCAATACTTGTCATAGTTGGGTTCCGGTTTGGAGTGTAAGGTAGCCAGAAAACATATACACATGGATAGCAACACACCACAACTTGGTGTCTAGCCGGATAGTTGTATCATTCCATCATTATAGCCATCTGCTTGTTTGCTATTTAATGAAAAAACCTACCACATAGTTATTAGTGCTAACATTTTGGTTAAAAAATCAGCAAATTTACAAATTATTTTAACCTTAATACTTACTTGAAGAAAGCGTCATGAAGCTTTTGGTAGTCAATGTCAATCTTGCCTAGTTTAGGACGTGTGCGTTCCCGCATTTTGGCTTTTAAAGTTTTAGTCTCCTCTTTATCCTGCAGAGAAGCTCGCATTTCCATGATGCCAGTTTTCTTGATAAAGTCCGGAAGGTCAAATGGCGGTTTCTCTATACCACGTTTGCCTTGCAAATACTGTATAGAAAAAAAGATATTATAAGTTTTTTGAAATATTTGACTGTGTTTCCCTAGATTAGCTCCACGGTCAGCTGTGCGATTTGCCTTACATTTTTTTTTTTTGAAAAAGGTTAATGCCGGGCTCCTATTATCAATAATCTGTTATTCGTTGCAGTAATAATTTGCAACCAATTTAATAATAATGAGGCGTATCACAAGTTTCTAGGAGTACTTGGTAATTTGACAATTATAGGAGCTTTACCATATTCCTAATGTAGAAATTTTACTACACGTAGTCGTAATTAAGTGAGTAGCTCCATCAATGTAGGAACTGGATATAAAGGAGCAAGGACTACCTAAATCATATGTATATATAAGTAGCGGAATCCAAACAAATGCCAACAACCACGTTTTAATCGGTCCAACCGTTCAAAAGTTATGAGATGTTTACATATATATATATATATATATATATATATATATATATACACACACTCACATACATACTGACATACTAACGGACTTGAGCGGAATATAAAGGTCAAACCATTTAAAAGTTAGGAGACGTTTACATATACACACACACATACATACTAACGTCATCGTGAAATTAGTCAGAAAAGCTTCTAGGACCTCAAAACGTGGAGATCTGGTGAAAACTCGATTTTCGAAAATCGGGGCAAAATCAGTAACTTCCTCATCTACATACGTAGCGGGAAGTTAAAAATACTTATTTAATGGCTTAAATGCGAGCGAAGCCGCGGGTAAAAGCTAGTATGTAATATAATAATGATATCAATGGACAAATTACATGAATTGATCTAATCCTCAAGCAAGGAAATTATTTGCTTGTGTTATGCCTGCAAGTTAGTTGAAATATGTGAGGAGGTGAAATATGTTAAAATATATAAAACAATTTATTAACTGGTGGAAGAGATGCGCTGTGCCGCGCTCCCGGCTGCATGGGTAAAAACATCTTGCTTGTTTCTCCCATGAAACAGTTTTGCTGTGTTTCGGAGGGAAGGGCAAGACAGGCAGTGTAATTACTGGCACCGAGACTTAACACCTTATGTCTCAGGATAGGCAACACATAGATGAGTTACCTGGGATAGTTCCAGGTCAACTAGATGGAGACAAGCATTTGTGTGATGAGCATAAATGTTTGTATTTCCGGGTTTGGGTGTTTATTAAATATATTCCAGTATTTATATATGTATTTCTATGTATTAGTATCATTGACTAAGACCCATAATACAAGCAAATAATTTGCTTACCTTGGGGTTAGATCAGTAAGAGTAAATTGACCTAAAAAAATTAAAAAAAATAATTAAAAACTAGTTTATGTTCATGGGCGACGTCGATCACTTACCACCAGGTGGCGCGTCTGCCAGTTTGCCTATCCAAGTAACATAAAACATAAATGACCTTTCTTTTGTAGCACCAGTGGCGCGGCACCTGCACGGTGTTGCGGTGCGCCTTCAGCTGCACGAGCAGGCGCGGGTCACGGGCCGTCACGTCGTACATCTCCACCACGTCCGGCCGGGCCACTAGCTGTTTCAATTCTGCCACAGACAGACGGGATAACTTCTTCAGCTTGCGTTTCGATAGACGTTCCTTTTCATCTGCTGCATGTTTCTACATAAATGGCGGAATAGAGCGTTAATGAGATCACAACAGTGGGCGAATTGCTAACCTATTCGTTTCATATTGTGAGGTCGTGGTTACTATAGCTGGATCCGGAAAAGGTTTTATTGAGGTTTGTGCATGGTTATTCTCTAAAATCGAAATTTCAGTTGCAGCTTGGAGTCTGAGTTGTTAACAGCATCAAGAGATGGCACCAGCACGTAAAGCTAACATTATTATAAGTAACAATATCCCAGAAAACAAGACAGAAGCATTATCATGTAGACAAAATATGGCGATGGGGATCACCACCCATCCTACCATTAGACAAACCAGTGAATTGTGGTGTACCACGATTAATGGCCTTTAGTGGACCCTGCCTACTCCGGAATGGTAATCTGCATGATAATGTTCAATTATTTCAAATTAAATAGATATAGAGACACATATGAGCGCCGCCAAGATTACTTTCAGCAAAATGCATCTGCATTATCACATTATACTATTAATTAATATAAAATATACAATTCTACAAGTATATTATGTGGATAAATATAAAGTCAAATTGTTTATTGACTAGGCAATAAGGAAATATGGATAGCAAACTAGAAGCCTTTGGTTCTTATTCAAACAGAAACTTAATGAAAAAAATGCTTTTTTTTCGATGTACTTTCTTTCCAGACAGAGTGTAATTGCTACTGCAACTGGAACTGACCGTTTTTTCCAAATAACAAATATCTTATGGAAAATTATTTTTATTCTAATATTGGTATTAATCTTGGCACAAGTATAATAAATCTCTGCACCACTTCTATACAAAAAACATTTATTATATTTATCATCCTTTTCAGCAAAAAGTATTAAGCCCAAACTATAGAAACTTTCCTTGTGTTGGTTCCGGGTTCCTTTGAAGAATAGACCAACTGCCGTTCTGCCAGGCAGGTCTTAAAAGGCGACCGATTGGCTATGCGAGTCACTACCATCGTTCTGCATTGTCTCGCCCGGGTCTGGTACCACCATCTTGCCTATATTCCTGCCGCAATAGGGTCAGTGCTTGACACTTTCGTGTTCCGGTTTGGAGTGTAAAATAGCCGGTAAACTTATCCATGTGGCATTAGACCTCGCCACAAGATAGCAACGCACCATAACACCTTTGGTGTCTATAGGCGATGGTTGACTCTTTCCATCAGGAGACCCATCTGCTTGTTTGCTATCTTTTGATATAAAAAAAAACCTAGCTTGTTGATCCAGAGCAAATCAAGGTCGTATCCACCATGGACATTGGCACTTTAAAAAACATTAGGGATGGCAAAATAAAGATGCCATAGTTAATCACAAAAACATCATTATAATTCTTCTAAATCGTTATTTAAAAAAAGGTGAAGTTCTTGAAATTTCATTAAGAAGTACCCAATAACAACAAAAATATGGTAGCATTACCTCAACTGCTTCTTCATCCGCTGCAAACTGATCGGTGACCTTTTCCAAAGGTTTACTAGAAGCTTTAGGCGCATCTTTGCCAGACTCTTCTTTAATTTCCTCTTTTATTTCTGTTATCTTAAATGCTTCGAGAATACGATGAAATTGTCTATACATGGGTTCCAGTTCATGAAACTGTACGTTTTCCTGTACATATCTGCAAAATATACAATAAAATGGAAGCACTGAATACTGTCCCAAAGATTGTGCATTTATTAAGTTGCAAATTGTCAAACCTTTGCGCTTATTTATTTATTTATTTAATATATTTATTGTACACAACTTATAAAATTTTACAGAGAAAAAATATAACTAAAAACGTACAAAAGGTAGACTTATCTCTAAGGTAATAAAGATTTCAATAAGGTAAGCTTAATTGATATGAGAAATACAATTTTTGTAAATCAGGTGACACTAGATCAGGCTTTCCCAAGCTTTATTTCGCCGAGCCTCCCCGAGCCAAAAGTAATATTTTCATGCCCCCCATTTACCTACTTGTTAATTATTTTTGGAAATGTAATCTTACATATTACGTACGACGCCCCCCCCCCCCTAACATTTCTCTACGCCTCCCTAGGGGGGCGTGCCCCCCTGGTTACGAAGTCCTGCACTAGATTACCTAATTATAAATAATTCATAAATACTTTATCAATAAAACTTTTTGCAAGTTATTTTGACATGCCAATATTTTTTTTAAACTACTACCGGATCGGAAACAGCCACGCATTCCTATTTTCATTACTAGCTGACCCGGCAAACGTTGATCTGTCTTTTTAACTACTCCTTTTTTTCTATATTTTCTCACCTTTTAAACCTTCCCTGGACTTTAACAATTAATTCGAAACCAAAATTAGCCAAATCGGTTCAGCAGTTCTCGAGTTTTAGCGAGACTAATGAACGGCAATTGATTTTTATAAATATAGATAGATTAGTTTGACAATTATTAGCTACGGCCTATGGCGAATGAATTTAAGAGATTAGTTTTTCTCCATAGGTACTGTATATGTTTAAAAGTAGCCTTTGGCTTCAACCTATCACTACAATGATGTTCATTTAAACAACATTGTGCACTTAGAAAATAATGTATAAAAAGCGGACTTAATGCTAGATGCATTAACTTCCAGTCAATTTTATGCTAACAAAAACTTTAGTATGTAGGCATGAGATCTAGGAAGATCCAGCCTTCAGTTCAGTTAGGGGTTAGTTGAGGTTCAGTCAATATAGGCTTCCTTAGTTTGCAATAATAAATCCATACCTAGACCTCTGCCTAGGAGGGGAGGGGGGGGGGGGGGGTCATGACCTCCATGACTCCCCCCGCTGGAGCTGCCCTTGCATGAGATTGTATATAATATAAAAAAAGAAATGAAAATTGAAAAAGATACATAATAAATAATTATAATAAATCACTAAATAGTAATTTATACATATAATAAAATAGTAGGAAAGTCAAAACTGTACACTGAATATTTTTTTAAAAGAATACTTGGGGCGTGATCTACAATCGATATCGAAGCCAAAAATATAGTTTTTAGAATTTTTGTCTGTTTGTCTGTATGTATGTCCGGGGTAAACTCAAAAAGTACTGCATGGATTTACTTCAAATTTTGCAAGAATATTACTAACAACATATAGGCTATAATAGGCCGGGTCAACATATAGGCTACATATTATTATACTATCACCTACAGGGGAGGAGCAGTGCGGAGTAAACGAAGTCCGCGCGGACGTAGTCCCAGGCAACAGCTAGTATTTACATAAAATTGAATAAAAACATTACAATAGCGAATATTAACATACACCAGAATTTATATTTCGGTAACAAAACCTACAAGCCGGACAATATTAAGCAAAACTGAAGCATTACATACAAAAATGATCGTAGACTGCTTTGTAAAGATCCTGATTGATGAGAATTATGGCTTGTCTGTAAAGGCTGTAAAGCACCACTTTCATTCCACAGTCTAAGGATTTCTTATTTTTTTTAAAGATTTTTTTAAAGTTTGGACACTTAATAAGACATGTTAACTTAAATTTACAATAAGACAAGAGTCTTGTACTTGATAGTCTATCAGCATCAATGAGCTATGTGTAAAACTGTCATCAAAACTGTGGTATTTTTTTTTAAAGGGCAATGGGCCAATCTCTCGTTCCCACCACTGTAACTTCTGTAAACCAGAATCAACAGGGGCGACCTTCTGATAACCTGTGAGTTGCGAGCTCAGGGTGCCCTGGGGGAAAAGTTAAGCTGTCTTGGAACCCGCTTCGAATTTAATCAGAAGAGTATAGGAGGAGTCGGAAAATACATCCAGTTTCCCTCCCTTTACAGCAGGAGACAGCGTAAAGATATAGCAAAAAATTGCTAAGAAATGAGACATTTACAATCAGGTTAAGCTTGATTGCTATTGCACCATGGTGATTTAGGTATTTGAGGACCTACGAAAATGGCCTACTTAATTCTGCTTCCAGTTGTACATATGACAAAATTGCTTGAAGGCACGGAAATTCCCACATGGTATATGAATCCTATGTCTATCATCCCTTTAATCGCACAGGCTTTGAATAAACAAATGTCTTAATCCAGGTCTGGATCCGGATCAATATCCGGGTTTGGTATCATCGCCTTTTCCTATCACAACAACATAAATACTTGTCACTTGTTCGAGTTTGGAGGATAAAGTTGCCAGTAAATTTATGCAAGTGGCATTACAACTCTGTTAATCATTTTGCTATGGTTTTTCATGTCACAATTAAAAATAAAAACATATAACTGGAAGTAACATCAAATGTGAACAGGCTGAAATGGTAACAACCAACAATTTGTCCATGATGGACTTCGAAACTATATTTTGGTGAGGTTGTTGGCATTTGACTAGATTCCTCCTTATATATATATATATATATATATATATATATATATATATATATATATATATATATATATATATATATATATATATATATATATATATATATATATATATATATATATATATACATATTAACAATTTTAGTATTTAACAACATGTACTTACTCAATTTCAGCTTCTTTTCTATTTTCCTTATCACTTTTTGATTTTTGTTTGTCATGTGTAGAAATATCCATATCTTTTAGTTTTTCTTGTTTTCTTTTTTGTTTAGCAGCCTTCTTTTTTTTCTTCTTGCGTTTATTTTTATTTGCTTTGTTGGCCATTGCCTGAAAAGACCAAATGATTTTAATAAGTCACAAATTCACCAATGAACTTTATAATTGATCCATGGGCTATTTCTGAAAACTGATAAAAGGATGTAGGCAATCCAATAAAACATTTCATAAACTTATCCCTAAGTTACAAAATCAAATAAGGCTCCCTAACCCAGTACCAAGAAAAATGTGTTGTTTAATAATTAGCAGAATAATGCCCCATGAATAGCCCACACACACACATGCACATCTTTTTGAACTTAAAGTCTCTTTCATAAGGCATGCTTTCCCTGTGACTAAACATCACACTACATAATTTTACAAGTGGGAGGAGTTAACATACCGACCACATACCTTTGTGAGGTGATTGTGTATAGGGAGCTTTTTGAGTGTCCATGTACAATCCTGAACCATTGGATCTCTTGGATTTAAGAGAAATATCATATGTGCACAACGGCCCATAATGTGGTTATATACAGTTTAGAACATTATGAATAGATAGATGAGCGGTAAAACTGTAGGGACACGGGTAGAGATAAAATGTGCTGACGCAGACCTTGCAAGTAGCGGCATCCTGGTATGCCAATTGTCCTCACGCTGTTACCTGATATACCAGCCTATATAACTTATAATTTATGTGTGTGATGCAATATGTTAAAATTATAACCTTTATCATTTAATTACTTCCTAAAAGTGACATTTGTTAATTATTTACTTATTTGTAAGGATTTGGAACCCTTACTCCTGTTTCAAAATTACTTACATAGGTACCAGAAAATGCAAAAATTAAGAAAATGTAGGTTGAATTATCAAAAATATTTAACCTCTTGCTTTGATATAATTGGTGGTAATGGGGCTTCAGGAATATTATCATCATCTGAATCACCTTCATCTTCTTCAGCATCATATTCAGTACTGATCACAGGAGCCGGAGGGGCTTCTGGTTCTTTATTCTTATCTGTAAATTATTAACAATAACAATTAATAAGAAGCAGGTTTCCTTATGATATGATACATATAACTGCCCAGTGCAAATAATGTTTAACCATAAACCAGTTTTTACATTTAAATATGAACATTTTGAATGTATTTAAAAATATCCTAACACTGGTTATTTTAAGAGGTGTGGTGTATTATTCCAACAAGCTATTTTATGATAGCGCGTCAGACTATAAACTATATTTTTCTACGCTTTTCGTTGAGTACACATAGCATGCTATTATTATAAAGTTATGCATTATATTAACCACCACAACTCAAGTTATTTAGGAGATCGACACAATCAACATAAAATTGTAAAATGTTTTTTGGTTCATAACATATTCACAGGTTGTAGGCTGGTAAACGTGGCTATGACTTGTTGGCCAATGAGCTTTACAATTTTACTGTAAGTGTGCTAACTGAGATACAACAATTTTTAATACCTTAACTAAAGATTGTAATGTCTTTGCTCTAAAGGTATGCAAAATTGCACCATTTAAAACTTAACATTAGTTCCCTTAGCGATGATTTTAGGAAGTAGGCTTATTAGATACTATTTAGAAGTAAGAACTGGTGGTACTAAGCTTTTTCGTATATTTATCTTGATTTTGAAAAATTTTAGATATTGTACACTTTCCATGAGAAGTGGCGATATAATGAACCTTATGTGGTGCAGAATCTGAAATAGCAAAAATTATTTCTGCAACTTATAATAAACAAAAAATTTGTCTTCAAAATATTCTTTCTGATAGTAATACACTTATATGGTTTAACAAAAAAAAAATCTTGTCAAAATCTTTTCGAATGTGATTCATAGCAACAAGGTATATCTCCTAGATAGTACTTATGTTTGTAGTTTTTTTTTTCAATAATATAAAAAATAATTTATCCCTTAAATTTTTTTCAAAATAAAACATGCAGCAAAACCAAAGAGGATATATTTCGGGTTGGCATTTAAAATTTGCATGCTGATTTAAGGGTTGAGGGGGAGAGGGGGGAGGTTTACTAACCCCCCTGTACCATTCCCTTCCGTGGAAATCCATGGCTACTGAGATATAGATGATCAAAGGACCTTGCCAATTTCAGCATTCCCATTTGATGTGGCCAAGAACCACTTTTGTTTTAAAAAAAATGTTTAATTTTTTTAACAACGACAGTAAAATATTTTTCGTTAAAAGTCCGGGGTTTAATTTTTACAATAAATAAGGATTGTGATTGAGAGAAAAGTATTAATCTATGGTCATAGTGCATATTGTATCGCCTTATTCGTATCGTATATTAGAATCGCGTGGAATCGAGAAGAATTAATTTATCGATTGGATCGTTAAATATATTATATTATACAGTATTAATTATTTAATATTGATAAAAATTCACAATTTACTATGATATTCGGAGTATGTTAAAAATGTTTTTGTTTCTTTTTCTAATTAACAATAGTTATTAATTATTTTTCATCTAACTAGGTACTGATTTTGGATATAATATGGTACTAAATACACAAAACTTTCCTGAAACAGTTTTTACTCTTGAGTTAGACTTGTTTTATAAGGTATGATGCTGATTACTGAGTCTACACTATTACTATATAAATATAATAAGTCTTAAAATATTAATATATTAAGTCTTATACTAAAATATCAACATAAAAATAAAAAATAAACATTACCATTGGACATTTAATAGTTGTCACATAATAATATTAAAATCCAGTATATAATCATTGACATTTTAGTGGAATATTTGTCTGAATATCTACACAGACTACTAAAAACGTACTCGATTATTTAGTATTTTATTATCACATTTACAAAATAGTAATTCATTAAATTGTGTTATTAGTAATACGAAAAATTAATTAATCTTATTATGTGTGTGGCCGCGTTTCCGAACCGGTAGCAGTTTTTAAAAAAAAATATGTTGACGTGTCAAAATAACTTGGTAAAAGTTTTATTGAATAAAGTATTTCTGATTTCTGAAACATCATATTATTGTATTTAACTTACTACCTATAATGAAAAACAAAACAAAAACATGTATCGATTTAATTTCGAGTACCGATTGTGCAATAAATCGATATCCGATTCTACCCTAGATTCTCCTTGTAAATACGTGTTGTTTAACGTCAAACGTTTTAGTGTTTACGTTTGCTGTGTATTGAAGTTTTGATTTGGATGATAATATTGTGATTTTTACAGCTAATCCCTTCTTCCCATCCCAGAGAAATACTTAATATGCTTGGATTTTTATGGTAAATAATCAGAATTAGTGTTTTTGGAAATGTGGTGTATATTTTGTTATTGTTGCTCGAAAAAATTCAAACTAGGTAGGTATATACAACTACAAATCATTTGCTACAATTTATTCTTGGCGTAGATGGTTAAAATTGAAAAAGAAAGTAAAACATCAGTTATAATTAGTGTTACAAACGCTTATACTTATGTATTTATCTGCAACATGTTTTTAAAATGTCAACTCGATGGATATTTTGTTTTTTGTTTTATGGAGTTTTTCGTTCTCAACGGGACTTTTATAGAACAAATGATATTGCAACAGAATCTAGACTTAAAAATCTTTGCAATAAGTACTCTAGAACAGTCGGCCACCAATTACGTGAATTAAGGCACACCTCTATACAAATGTTGGCCATGTCCTTTGAAGGTTATGTCACCTTCGGACCACCATTTTCTATCAAGGATTGCTTTCGAAAGGGCTGCACAAATTTGCGGTTGTGGAGGGGGGAGGTCAGTGTCACCCAGTAAATATTAAAAATGTTTTTAAAAAATGCCATAATAATGATTAGGATTTCAAATGAGACAAAATATATTTATTACAAAATAATTTAAGATTCATATTTTAAGCAACATTAAAAATTTTTGCATACATTTTGACGTTTGGTTAGTTTTTGGGCTATAACTTTTTTATAAACGTTTCCGTGAGGGGAGAGGGGGCAAATGTGCAGCCCGTTTTAATGCAATCCCTGATAGAAAATGATGGTCCGAAGGTGATAAACTTAAAACTTTGATCATGTATATCTCAGTAACCATGAGTTTCTGCAGGGTAGGGTGGTAACAAAATAAAAAGTATTTTTTAATTAATAAGATTAATTAAAAAGGATTACAAATCTAAATTTGTATGCCAGTTCTATTGGCCCAAATACGATTTAAGTGCATTACTTAAATTCTATATTGTAATAACAAATTATTACTTAAAAACACCATTGTAATATGAATGCAAATAAATGATCTGTATTGTATTTTATATTACCTGCATCTTTTTCGTTTCCTAATGCTGCTTGTCTCTGATCCTTATAAGCAAGTGCCTCCTCAAGTGCTTTTGGTAACACCACACCAGCTGGTGCTGCTGACTTAGTCCTAAACTCTTCAGGTGTATCAATCTTCATAGTCAATAATGATGGAAGTGAAGAAGATCCGGTTTGGCCTGGATGTTCTTCATGATCAGCTTCTTCTTCATCCCTGTCTTCTCCGCGATCATCCCAACCTGGAGGACCGTCCCCTCTTCCTTGTCTATTCCATCCTGGTGGACCTTGACCTTCCCATGGTCCCATTCCCATACCTGGCGGTCCACCCATATTTGGTGGAGGAGGCATCCCAGGACCCATGTCTAAACCAGGATTAAAATTACCTTTCATGTTAGGGCCTCCTCTCATCATATTTGGAGGCATCCTAGGAGGCATACCTGGTGGTCCCATGGGTGGAGGTCCCATTCCCATATTAGATGGTGGCCCCATACCGGGAGGAGGAGGACCCATACCAGGTGGAGGCGGGCCCATACCAGGTGGCGGAGGACCCATCCCAGGGGGCGGTGGACCCATTCCGGGAGGCGGTGGGCCCATACCAGGTGGCGGCGGGCCCATTCCGGGAGGCGGCGGGCCCATCCCGGGAGGCGGCGGGCCCATACCGGGAGGCGGCGGACCCATTCCAGGTGGTGGCGGGCCCATTCCAGGTGGCGGTGGACCCATTCCAGGAGGCGGTGGACCCATACCCATCATTCCTGGCGGAGGACCCATACCTGGCGGAGGCATGCCACCACCTGAAGTTGGAGGCATTGATCCCGGCGGGCCTACGGGTGGTGGTGGCATATTTCCAGGACCTGCGGAGCCTGGCGGTGGTGGCATTGGAGGAAAATTTGACATGCCCGGCGGACCCGATGGCCCACTGTTATTTGTAGAACCTGTGCCTGGAGGTCCATCCATTTTACAGTTATAACGATCCTTATATATAAGCACTTAACTCGTTTATTTTATATTCTTTAGAATTGTGAACTTATTCAAAGTAAACACATTTTTACAAACACTACAATAATTTGCATTATGCACATAGTACAAGCGACGATGACATTGACAATTGACCAGCAATTGACATTTGCAGCGTCAATTTCAAACAATGTTGCCAATGTTGTATTTTGGAAAAATTGCAGAAAATATTTTATATGTTATATTTCTTTGAATTATTATTCATTGTCTAAAAAGGCTGAAGACGTTGCGACAATGCTTTTTAGCTTCCCGCTACGTTGTTAGTATAAGTAAGTAAAATCGGAGCAAAATCAGTAATTTCCTCCACATTCTAAGGTCCTAAGCCTAAGAAACATTTTTTCAGACTATTTTTTACCACAGGACGTATAAAGTCCATGATTTTAGAATGACGTTAGTTTTTGTGCGTATGTCAGACACACATGTGTGTGTATGTAAACATCTCATAATTTTTGAACGGCTTAATGGATCGAAACAAGATTGGTGGCGTTCGATCAAATTCCGCCAAACGTAGACTTTCTAAAAATCTGAACGGATTCGCTTAAGAAATTTTTAAAAGTTAAAAAAAATTAAAGCAAGAGTAATTAAAAGAAACAGTGTTTCATTTAGTAACTTTGCACAAACTGAGCACAAAACCTAACCACCCCTGTTCCTTAAACAATTGCTTCCAACAACATCGGTTTATTCGTTCGGGAGATAACGATGCCAAAAAATTTACAAAGAGTGATTTTTCGACACGAGTTCGAGATTTTTCAATGTGTTTTTGAGATTTCTACAATATTTAAATGCTTCAAAATTATGTCGTGTGTAAATCAAAATCAAATCAAATTTTCAAAAGTTACAACTTTCCAAATATTAAAATTATGTTGTTAACAGCAAATTTATTCATTCTTAATAATTCTTAGATTATGCAGATATGATGATGTTAATGATTATAGGTTGGTAGCGGTTCTGTCGCATTTACTAAAGTATTCGAATCTGCATTAAAAGCATTTATTTATTGAAGCCGTGGTTTTTGAGATATGAGCACAACTGATTTTACCTAAAGTAAGTTTA
Organism: Apodemia mormo; assembly: GCA_036924255.1. Taxonomy (NCBI): domain Eukaryota; kingdom Metazoa; phylum Arthropoda; class Insecta; order Lepidoptera; family Riodinidae; genus Apodemia; species Apodemia mormo. The sequence goes on along the minus strand of JAUPFN010000018.1, from coordinate 9,073,881 downwards.
ATATCTTTTGAATTACTATTCTAATAAACTCATATTACACAAGAAAAAGTATAAACGCCAAAATAAAATAAGTAATTCTACTTATTATCACATCATAATATAGCAAATAAGCTGATAGCATTCCTGATGTAAAGAGATAACCATCGCATATAGATGCACTGTTATCAATGTGGTGTAATGGTAATACCGCATACATAAGTTCACCGCCTATTTATCCTCCAAACCGAAACACGACAATGACATGCATTGACGCTATCGTGGCAAGTAAGACACAGGCGGTGAAACTGAACCCAGATTTTCAGATTTCAGATCTTTAAAGGAGGTTCGAACCAACATAGGATCATTGATAGCAGTTTAGTTTGTCCTCGCATGCTTGCAACTCGAAGTAGTTTGTGGTTCTCGCAAACCGTTTCATCTTAAATTATGTTGTACGAAGTAAGTACTAAAGATTTTTCAAATTAATCTACATTAATATTGTTGCGAGTAATCTAGAAACGTGAGGAGTTGGAGCGCTGGAGAGATCTAGATATAAAAGAAAGAGACAGCTATTTATAATATCGTACTTAAATACAACGTCTTCGTGTTCGGTTTTTAACCGGTGTTTTACCCAATTCTATTTGGATAAAAATTATGTTAAAGTTATCGATATAATGTCGACATTTTTTTAGTTTATTTTTTACATTTTGTCAATGTTTTGTAGACAGCTCTATAAGCACAGCTCTAATTAAGTCCGGCACAAGGAAGTTACATTCTACCCGGAATGTTCACACGCACTCTAAAATCGTTCCGAAGAGTACCACGACACGGGTGGAGTGTGTCTCTTTCTACTAAATAAAGTGCCAATCGCCATATATAAGTGCGGCCATGCGTAATTTGCAAATTACTACTAAGTAATTCTACTAATTTGAGAAACGAATTTACTTATTATTACGTATTTACTTATGAGATTACGTAATTACTTATGCAATGCGAAAAAAAGTTTTTGCATTGCATAAGTAATTACGTAATAATTAAAATAAGCATATTTTAGAACTCACTGTGTTAATTACAATACATTTTATGCTAATGTATTTATCGACGTGTATGAATAAAAGGGATTTAACGATTACCGAATATATAAAAATCTACCATCAGATAGTTTTACTTACGCTGGCAATTGCAAGAAATGGCAACATCCACTGTTGTCATTGTCTTGCTCAGAACGTTTTTCCCCTCTGTCAAGTAAGAAACAAATGTCAACTTTATGAGTAACGAAGTAAAGTACATTTTTATTTTTCAAATTTTGCTTCATAATAATTCCAGTTATCGTATATAATTCCTTGGTCCGGCATTACTCGAGACGAAATTACAAGTTTTTTCCTTAGTTATTTCATATCTAGTAACACAGATTACATTTATATTTGTTTAGTAGTTTCCTTAATTTAAGTTTAGAATATTTACATTTTATCGCAGACTAGTAAGGATAATAGTAGGGTATAAAAGTAAGGGTAATAGTAAAATAACGTAGTTAACGTTCATTTTACTATTTTATTCTGTGCACTACTTAGATAAAGGAAACTACTACTAGATATGAAATAACTAAGCGAAAACCGTATAATTTCGTCCCGAGTAATGGCGGACTTAAGAACAGCTTTTTACTGACTACCTTGTTATATACAAGGTAGACAGTGAAGAGCTGTTTTTAAGTCCAATTAAATTATATTGCAATTGGGCATGTTACTTTAATAAAAGTTTTTATTTTAGATTTAAGGTACACATTAAAGTTAGAAAAATACAAATAAACGCTCAAATCAATTTAATATTTTGCAAACAAAGGGTTATTTGACATTTTACGTACATTGACAGCGTATTTTAGTAATGGCGTATTGGCCACAAGCTTTTAAAGGTGACGTTATTTTCTCAAATAATTTGAAATTACAGCACTGACATTTTTTTAGCTTTGTCTATTATGAAAATTCAAACCTATTAGAAAGAGACAAAGCCATTTTTATATGTTCAGCATTTGAATGCATGCAATTTAATAATTTTGATTGTTTATAGAAATTAACTAGCTGTTGCCTGCGACTTCATCCGCGCGGACTTTGTTTACTCTGCACAGCTCCTCCCCCGTGGTGATAGCGTGTAATATGTAGCCTATATGTTGACCCGACCTATTAGTAATATTTATGCAAAATTTGAAGTAAATCCATGCAGTACTTTTTGAGTTTACCCCGGACGTACAGACAAACAGACAAAAATTCTAAAAACTACATATATTTTTGTTTCGATATCGATTGTGGATCACGCCCCAAGTATTCTTTTAAAAAATTATTCAATGTACACTTTTGACTTTTCTTCGATTTTATTATATACTAGCTGTTGCCCGCGACTTCGTTCGCGCGGACTTCGTTTACTCCGCACTGCTCATCTCCTGTAGGTAATAGCGTGATAATATTTAGCCTATATGTTGAGTTGACCCGAAATGTTAGTAATATTTATGCAAAATTTGAAGCAAATCCATGCAGTAATTTTTGAGTTTACACCGTGTTCGATTCGAAACAATAACCAAGAATTCTATGCAGGTTAATAACTGATTTTATTTAATAAGTACATTAATAAAGTTACACAAGTTCACAGTGACAGCATGTAACACAGGAGAGCACTTAAGTCTTAACCTCATTTTTATACAACGACAATAGTCCAGTGTTGACATATTAGATAAAATATTTGTCTATATTGTATAGGCACAGGTTACACCTATAGAGCCAAGTACAAAAATAACATTTAATCTAATACCCCGGACATACATTGATTTTCCTACGATTTTATTATATGTCGACCCGGGAAATACATTGTTTTTCCTACGATTTTATTATTTTATTAGATGCCAAGTCCATAACATTCTCTTGGCAAATGTGCACCAGTCCGGATCTGGCAACACTGAGTATTAGTGTTATGCAAGGAACTTATATACGATATCTGGAATTACTACGAAGCAATATTTGAAAAATAAAATTGTACTTTATCTCGTTAGCAATAAAGTTGACATTTGCTTCTTACTTAACAGAGGGGAAAAACGTTCTGAGCGAGACAACGACATGAGTGGATGTTATCCCTTTCTTTCAATTGCCAGTGTAAATAAAACATTCGGATGGTAGATTTTTTATATATCCAGTAACCGTTAAATCCCTTTTATTCATACACGTCTATAGATACATTAGCATAAAATGTATTGTAATTAACATATTGAGTTCTTAAATGTGCTTATTTTAATTATTACGTAATTATTTATGCAATGTAAAAACTGTTTTCTCAAATCAGTAGAATTAGTAGTAATTTGTAAACTATGCACGGCCACACTAAGGTGGCCGTACGCTTTGGCGCGCTTTATTTAAAAATATAGCTGATACTTTTAGCTTACTGCTATAAGTTTTTTCTGTTGTAAAATGGTGAAAAATTGTAGTGTTAAGTGCTGTAATAGTGAAGCGTATGCTGGTTGCGGAATTTAATTTTTTGAGTAAGTTTTTTATTGTATTTACAAGTTTCTTAAGTAGGGTAGCAATAATAACACAAAAATTCGGACATGTTAATACAAAGAAATTACAATTCAATCTAACATTTCATAATACGTCCCTAAGGAATGTCATCGTAATCAAATAAGAACCTAATTTACGTACTAATTTTGTTATTTAATACTAAAATCATTGTGTTGTAGTAACTAAATACATTACCTACATACTTTTTGGTAGTAACTGTTAACTAGTAGTAGATACCTAACCTCTTGTTCATTATTTTCTTGCAGGTTCCCAAGAAATGAGATTCTTCGACAACGGTGGATTGAAGTTGTTCCATTTAAGAAAAAAAAATTCATATTACAGTTTAATTTGCAGCCGTCATTTTAAATCCAAGGATTTAATAATCCATAAGATAAGATCAACACTGAAACCAAATGCTATTCCATCTATATTCCCTGTTGTTAGCTTAATCATTTAGTGTTATTTAAGATATTTTTTAATTAAACATACAAACGTAATATAGGGTCATTGCGTCGGTAACGCGACCGCCTCTAGTATGCGACCACTTGAGGGCCTAGGTTTCTTAATTAAAGATAATAGCATTTTTTCATGAGAAAACAATGAACAGTAAGCATTGAATATTCAATGAATAATTATGTAACAAGAAAATCATAAATTTAAACCTATCTGCTAAAGCTGAAAATAGTGCCCGAGTTCGGGTGATGACTTAATGGTGTGTTTATGTGTCGCGTATTGCAATAAAAATACCACACCGGGTGGCAAACAAAGTTACCTTTTGTTACCTTATACTAATGTTACACTCAAACAAGAAGCGTTATTATTTCAATTATAGAACATTGTTTGTTGGAAAGTTGTAGTGACATCATTTTTTACCTTATATTTCTTTTTAAATCCAGTGGTCGCAAACTGAAGTATATAAATATCTAATACGCTCGAAAGCGGCCATGTGGTCACATTCGGACACTTAAAGCTATAAAATATTTTGCTTATTATGATCTCAATGATGCTTTCATGATTGTATAATTTAGAATCTGATGTTGTAGAAGCATAAAGATGCATCTCATCAGTTTACGACCACACGTTTTCTTGATAGAATTTTGTTTAATTCACTTGCTAAAATAGGTGATCTCAAACCCACCCTGGTCGAATATTATGATGTTAGTTTGTAACCGCCCTGTTTTAATACGAAAGAAACTAAAATAAGTAAATAAATAAAATATTGCTTTCTTTAGATGACAACAGGCGCGCAAGATAAAAAAAAAACAAAATGAAAAATACTGGTTTTTTAGGATTACTTAAAGGAAATTTACTCGGGTGTACTGGGGTGTATATTAGCGCACAAGATAAAAAAACACAAAATGAAAAATACCAGTTTTTTAGGATTACTTTAAGGAAAATTTACTCCTTGTATAATGGAAAATTTACTCGGGTGTATAATAGAGAGGAAAATGATGTTATCAAATATTGCTTGACTATTATGTAGTTGTCAACCACAACAAATTTAGTAGAGTAATATTCAGAAAATACGGTCGCTTTTATTTCTTCGAATCCCACGAATCCCGCGGTGACTAATAGCTAATGAGTCTAGTCACGAGTTCAGCAAATCACTGTTTGTAAATAATGAACTTCAATAGAGCCTATAAAGGATAATTTGAATAAAAATGATATCTATGCGTGGGCGTCCGTATGACTATAAACATGTTATAGGATAATTCGCTCAATATTTAAGTACCTAATTGTTTTACGTATTTGGTAATAAAATCAACTACTGAACACTCTCCTTTAGCCAAATTCAATATAATTTACAGATGTGAAACGAAAAAACTACTTGTTATTAGTCTAGATGATTAGTGTTTAAAATGAATATTTGTTTTTTATATTATAAGATAGCAAACAAGTTGACGGCTCTCCTGATGGAAAGAGAAACCATCGCGTTGGGACATCAAAGATATAAATGGTGCGTTCCCATCCGTGTGGCGGGTTTGCAATACCACATGCACAAGTCTGCCAGCTACCTTACCCTCCAAACAGGAGCACGACAATGACAACTAGGTGGTAGATTTCTGCATTATCTCGCCCGGGTCTGGTACCACCGCCTTATTTATTCCTGCCGCAATAGCGTAACTGCTTGTCAAAAAGTTTACTTAACTCTTGACAAGAAATAATTTCACTACCATCGTGACTACTAGATGGTTCCGCAACATCTCGCACTGGTATTTGGCACCACCGCCTTACATATTTGCGCCGCAATAGAGTCAATGCTTGTCATCGTCGTGATCCGGTTTGGATTGTAAGGTAGCCGGTAAACTTATGCATGTGGCCTTAGACCTCGTCAATACATAACAACGCACCATTAATATCTTTGGTTTTTATAGGTAATGGTTGTCTCTTTCCATCAGGAGACCCATCTGCTTGTTTGCTATCTTATGATATAAAATTGACATTATTGCTGCAGGAATAGCTTCTGCTATGGTAGCAAATACCCGGGCGAGACGTTGCGGAACTCTACTACCAAATAGTCACGATGGTAGTGACACTTATAGCCGATAAGTCGCCTTTTACGACCTGCCTGGCAGAACGGCAGTTGGCCTATTCTTCAAAGGAGCATGAGACCAACATGGAGAAAAATGGACCATTTTAGGAAATAGGCATTTTGAAAATGTTGTATATTTTGGGAATAGGACATTTTGAACTTGAACGTTGGAACCGGAACCGAAGTGTTTTATCCAGGACCCTGTCAGTAGACTGGCATTAAGACTTTGCAATATTTCTCACCGTATCCTCTAGGTTTTATTGATTCTTCAGTATCGCTGGACTGCTTCACTCGAACAAATTTTAAAGCAATGTAATGTAATTGTCATCTGTCCGTAATTAATGCATACATTTTCTAGAAGAGTATTTTGATCTTTTATCTGTATTTATAATGCTCAATTCGGCAGAAAGATCACACATGCAAAGATTTTTTTACCACACTTTTTACCCGCGAAACAGCTAAGTATGAAAACAAATTTAGCTATTTATTTCAGTTACATATCAAGTAAAATTATTCTAACTTTTATTATTTTTAATAATCCTATTTTACGCTCTAACACATTAAGATGGGCCGCAGCTGGTCAGGGTGCTTCGCAAAAATTCGCCTAGATCACTTTGATACATTTTATATAAACTCTCGTACACTATGCCGGGCCAAAGTGCGGCAGATTTGCAGAGCGGAATTGAGCGCACACAATTTTTTCCGTGTTTAAAGTATGCATTTACAAAATCAGAAATTATGGGTTAAGAACGATTAAAGGCCACAAAGAACTAGCCTTAACATGCAGTTCGGCAGTTAACTGTACACAAAACTAGTCAATGTGTTGCGGTCCGGCACGTTACTAATATGCTAGCATTTATAGTTGCAATCCGGCCCCCTCCACCTCACTACAGCCTGTCGTAATAATACGATATCATTAGACAAATCACACGAATTGATCTAACCCTAAAGTTAGCAAATTATGGGTGTGAGTCAAAACAACATATTATGAATGTGCATTTTCCTTCGTCAATAAGAGCGATAACAGACATTGTTAACGTACACGACTTTCAAAAATTGATAGCCGTGGGTGCTATCCAGGACTTATCGTAGCTGTCCATATCAGTTCTATTCCGCTTTTTTAGAATGAAATTGTCCTGTTGCACAAATATGTATGGACACCCTAGTAGAAAGAGACACACTCCACTCATGTCGTGGTACTCTTCGGAACGATTTTGAGGTACATGTGGACCTTCCAGGTAGAACATAACTTCCTTGGTGTTATGTGCTGTGGTCAAGGAAGTTACATTCTACCCGGAATGTTCACACGCGCTTCAAAATCGTTCCGAAGAGCAGGTACATTGGTGGAGTGTGTCTCTTTCTACTAAATAAAGCGCCAATCGCCATATATAAGTGCGGCCATGCGTAGTTTGTAAATTACTACTAAGTAATTCTACTAATTTGAGTAACAGCTTTGCATTACATAAGTAATTACGCAATAATTAAAATAAGCATATTTTAGAACCCACTATGTTAATTAAAATACATTTTATGCTAATATATTTATTGACGTGTATGAATAAAAGCGATTTAACGATCACTGAATATATAAAAATCTACCATCAGATAGTTTTATTTACACTGTCAATTGCAAGAAAGGGACAACATCCACTCATGTCGTTGTCTTGCTCAGAACTTTTTCCTCTCTGTTAAGTAAGAAACAAATGTCAACTTTATGGCTAATAAAATAAAGTACATTTTCATTTTTCAAATATTGCTTCGTAAAATTCCAGTTATCGTATAAGTTCCTTGGCTGTGGTTCTGTGCATGTACCCATAGACTTAGAATGTACCATACGTAGTGTTTAGTCTGTGGTTCTGTCTTATCTATGTTTTATCATACTTTAATCTATATTCTATAATCTATTTTAATAGGTACCTATTTGTATTTCTGTGATTGGTGTTTTTATGAAATCGTCACTAAATATTTGAAATTTTTTAGTGTGTAGAATTATTTTTTGTGTTTTATTAGCTTTGGAATACACTAGATTTTTCGATTCGATTTGAATTTTACTTGTAACAAAACTATAATGGCAGAAAAATACAATACAAAATGTCCTGGAGTTAAAAGGCTGATGCGTGAAGCTCTGGAGTTAGCAGAGGCCACTGAGGAATATTGTGCAAGACCTCTTGAAGACAACTTATTTGAATGGCATTTTACAGTAAAAGGACCCTCGGCCACGGACTTCGAAGGTGGTATTTACCATGGTAGAATAATCCTGCCGAAGGAATATCCTATGCACCCCCCCCATATCATACTTTTAACGCCAAATGGTAGATTTGAGACTAATAAAAAAATTTGTCTTTCAATATCGGGACATCACCCAGAAACATGGCAGCCTTCTTGGTCAATAAGAACGGCATTGTTGGCTTTAATAGCTTTTATGCCAACACCTTCAGAACGAACAATTGGGTCCTTAGATTATACACCTGCTGAAAGAAGAATTCTAGCCAAAAAATCAACCAGCTGGGTGTGCCCAGAATGTGGTGAAATTTCAGCATTGCTCTCATCCACTGCTGCTAAGCCTCTCACTGAAGAAGAGCAAACTGTTTTGAATCAAATAGCTTTTAAAGGTGAGGATGAACAAACACCAAAACCTCCTCCAGAACCAGCAGTTGTGGAACCTGAACCACCAGTTTTAGAATCAACAGATTCAAATACAAATGTACTGGACAAGCTGATGGAAATCATTGTTGCTCTTCTTATTGGAGCCATTGCTATATTCATATTCAGGCGCTGGAATGCTTATTTCTCAGCTGACACAGAGCTGTAATTGATTCATAGGCATAGGTAAACTTGATTTTCTTCATTTATCATGATATTCAATGTAATGGCACTCAAGTGTTCAAATGGATTAATAATAAACAAATTATTGTTTTATTTTACATAAATATTTTTATTCTGATAACTTAGGTTTTATATAATTTACCAAATAAAATAAAATTGACCAAAATATCTTACACACAATTTAATGTAAGTAATTTAAGTTTACTAATTTAAAATTTTGTGCCTTACATTGACAAATTTAAGTGTCTAAGGCATATTAAATAGTCCTATTAGGATACGTATTGTGATTGTTTTGTGATTTTGTAGTTAATACTATTTATTATTATACTTGTTTAAGAAATTTATTTGATGGGTGTTATAATTTACATGTTATAATATACCATTAACAAATTACATGAATGTATAAATCGCTGTTATATAAAACTATGTTTAACAAATTAGCACTATAATAATAATAATAATATCTTTATTAATTTCTCCCTTTTTTTCACAACTGTATATTCAATAAAATATGTTTATATATTTTATTATATGTATAGATAATAATCTATACATATAATAAAATTGTAGGAAAGTCAAAACTGTACATTGAATATTTTTGTAAAAGAATACTTGTTGCATGATCTACAATCAATATTGAAGCCAAAAATATAGTTTTTAGAATTTTTGTCTGTTTGTCTGTATGTATGTCCGGGGTAAACTCAAAAAGTACTGCATGGATTTACTTCAAATTTTGCATGAATATTACTGACAGGTCGGGTCAACATAAAGGCTACATATTATCACGCTATTACCTACGGGGGAGGAGCTGTATGGAGTAAACGAAGTCCGCGCGGACGAAGTTGCGGGCAACAGCTAGTTACAAATAAACTCATTCATACTTCTGGTTCACTTGTTTATTATTACTTTATACAACCAACTGACTCCGCTACTAATAGCATCATCAAACAGAGATGTACGCAGTTATATTTCAGACAACTTTTATTCAGTTATCCATCCATACTAATATTATAAATGCGTCTATCTGTCTGTCTGTTACGCTTCACAGCTAAATCGCTGGACCGATTTCCATGCAATTTGGCACGGAAATTGTTGAAGATCTGGGGTCAAACATAGGCTATTTTATTTCAAAAATCGACCCCTGAAGGGCTCAAATAGGGGATGATATTTGTATTAAAAACTATTTGGATGACATGTTAATCTACTCGTGAGCAAAGCTGCGCGGGTCAGCTAGTATAAAATATGTATATACTATATTGTACAGATGTATAGTTATTACCTGTATGCTATATTGCAGTTAATGTCTTAAATTTTTAAGATAAAATGAAACTTTTACTTATCTTGCCTACTGATAACTTTTTCATAACTTCTTACATTCTGAAATTGATAGGTTGTTAGTTTAAACCCCCAAGTGTGAAATAAGCTTTGGACAGTTAACTTCAGTTGTTAATTAATGTAGTTTATCTAAAACAGTGCAGATTTATAAATATCTTAGCAATGATTTTATACATAAAATAATTGTACGTATAGTTTGAGTAAAATATGTAAATCCCGTCACATCTGGTGTTTTTAAAACTACACAATTCCATTAGAGATTTTTAATCTACCTGTATATTGTAAGCTCAAAATATGAATGGACAGTCAACCTTTCCCACATTAATATTGTTTATTAATGTGGGACTAAGTATTCTAAGTTTTTTAATTTTGTTATTTAATTTTAAGTCACTACTCTATACAGTTTGTCTTTCCCAACTTAAATGGATGAAATCTTTTATATTTGTTTCTAAATTTTCTAGCAATTTCCGTTATCACTTTAAAAAGATAATTACAGTTTGATAGCTTGGCATATTATTGTATGTCATGCTTAAAACATTCCAAGAGCTTACTTATTTCAAATAAATAGTTTTTATCTTTGATATTTTATTAAAAATTATATATTCGTTTTTTTAGATTTAAATACTAATAAAAATATTAATTAATAGTATGTATTTGTAGTTTTATTTTGTAAATTATATGAAATGTTTTATATGTGAACTATTATTGGCACTTTTTTTATCTTAAAGACATTTTGAACAAACTATTTTATTGTTTCTGTAAAAAATGGAGCAGTTTTGCATTTATAAACTTGCTAACAGCAGTCCACTTTGCTGGGCATAAATTCATTGACGATAAAAAATATATTGCCTCACAATTTTCTTATACTGAGGCTGAGGAGCTCAGGCCAATTTTCATCAAGATGGCCATTACTGAGTTTAAGGGGACATACAAACAGGCGAAAATTCTCATATTATAAACACAAATTCTGACAAAAAATGGAATCTTTAGACAGATTTGGATATGTTTGTACAGGCAAATCCAAAACAAGCACCAGATAGCAATACTCAGGCAAAAATGCCCTTATTTAACATCCTGTAAATTTTTAGTTTCTTGATGCTTACTTAATTAGAAAATATCTATTGATCTATCTTACTAAAATTTATAAGTAGAAAACCTAAAATTCTATTTAAATTGAATCAATAGATTGTTCCTGATAAAGTAAGCTTCATGAAAATGAAATTGCCGTGATGTTAGATAAGAAAGAGCATTTAAGTTTGTGGATAGCAGAATAGCAACACTTGTAAGATAATTCCACCAGTTTAATTTTTAATTACTTGATAGTATACCTTATACCTTTATTGGCAATGAGATTATTCAATTTGTCCACATTCATCACTAAGATTTCATAACTGGTTATGATAAGGAATTTATTTCACTGATTAATTTCCCAATTTATGTAACACAATTGCATTTGAGTTAGACAAAAATGATATTTTATTAGAGCAATAGGTATAAATGGTCCCACTAGTTCTTCATACTAAAAATCCTAAATAAATTGGTGTTAAATGTGATTTATTAATAATCTAAGCCAAGATTTAACATTTAGTCTAGTGATTATTTTGGAAATCAGAAGTACTTTATTCAATAAAACATTTTACAAGTTATTTTGACGCGTCAACATTTTTTTTTAAACTACTACCGGATCGGAAACGCGGCCACACACTGAGAAGATCCGGCGGAAGAAACTCAGCGGGCTTGTCTTTTTTTCATAACATTTTTTAAATAAAATATTACATAATATTTAATTAGTATCTAATTGTTACATTAATAATAAGGATTGCCGATATGAGGAGCAGTTAATCCCATGCTTTACTTTTTTCTTCCAATTCCATCCCACAATTATAACGAATATGACGATTTGATATATCTGCCAACATTTCTATTTTTGAGAATTAATTTAAAATGCTCTCGAGCCAAATTTTTGTGCCAACCCCAATGGGTTTAAAATTTGAAAGAAAAAAGAAAAGAATTAGGTGTTCTGGAGGTGCATTAGAGCCACCCTCAACAGTATTATATGTGGAATTATTAAAAACATTAAAATCTGGGGGGAAATACAGGATGCACTTAGGATATTTTGTGCTTTGTCTAAGGCAGTGTTTATCAAACTGTAGGTCTATTCTTCTGGGGAATCAAGTAAACTCTACTAGTGGGTTATTGACGATCATTTGAGTCTTTAAAAAACAAATTTAAAAAATATATGTGTATCTTCTAATAAACAAAAATATTGAAAGGATTAAATTTTTGTAATGCAAGTTAGGTGGCGGTGGATTGGGAATTAACAATTTTTTCTTCCCACTACGTATTTAGACAAGAAAGTAACTAATTTTGAATCGAGTTTTCACCAGATCTCCATGTTTTGAGATCCTAGGAACCTTTTCTGACTATTTTCACGATGAAGTATATATATATGTATGTGTGTATGTATATGTAAACGTCTTTTTAAACGGTTTAATTCCGCTCAACTTTGACTCCCTGAAAAAACAATTCCAGTAGGTACATATTTTGAAAATACCTAAAAAACTAGGTGAAACAGTTATTTTTTAACATATCTTCCAGATTTATGTACCAATTGAGTAAAAAATCTAATTTTTTTAATACCATAAGATAGCAAACAAGCACATTGGTCTCCTGATGGAACGTGTAAACCATCACCTATAGACACCAGATGTTAATGGTGCGTTGCTATCTTGTGGCGAGGTTTAATGCCACATGCATAACTTTACCGGCTACCTTACCCTCCAAAGCGGAACACGACGGTGACTAGCACTGACGCTATTGCGGTAAGAATAGTTAAGGCGGTGGTACCAGACCCGGGCGAGACAATGCAGAACTCTACCACTTAGTAGCCACGATGTTAGTGACTCCCATAGCCAATCGGTCGCCTTTTACGACCTGCCTGGTAGAACGGCAGTTGGTCTGTTCTACAAAGGAGCCCGGGACCAACACAAGGAAGAAGAATTAAGTCCTTTAAAACTGTTTAACTACAAAACTTATTGATTTTGTAGCTAATAAAATAATTTAGAGCTCAAAAATTGCGTTGAACGCAATGAAAAAGATTGAATAAGGCTTTATTTTTAATTTTATTGACTGTATTCATCATAATAATACAATTATGGCAATAAGCCACTTGATCTTCTGATTTCTTATTTAAATGGTTCCTACATTAAAAGGTTGATATTAATAGAATAAGATCTAATTTTGCGACTGTCTCCATGGGTGTCACACAGGGATCAATTCTTGGTCCGTTTCTATTTCTAACATATGACTTCCCCAACTTTGCATAATAAGCACGAAATGGTACTGTTTGCGAATTCACTTTTATTTCGAGTAAAGAGACAAGTTGGTAAGTATAAAGTAGTGAACCAGGTGGTAGAGTTCCCATTACAGAGTTCATTGTCTCACACAGATCTGGTACCACCATCTTATCTATTTCTGCCACAATAACGTATATGCTTGTGACTTTAGTGTCCCCGGTTTGAGGGTATGGTAGCCTGTAAACTTATGCATGTGGCATTAAGACTTATATATACTTACAATATTATCCCGCCACAAGTATAACAATGCACCATTAATATGTTTGGTGTTTATAAGCAAATAGTGCGCGTGTCTCTTTCCATCAGGAGAGCCATTTGCTTATTTAAAAGTTTTCCCCGTGTTGGTCCCGGGCTCCTTTGAAGAATAGGCCAACTGCCGTTCTGCCAGGCAAGTCGTAAAAGGCGACCGATTGGCTATACGAGTCACCATCATCGTGGCTACTAAGTGGTGGAGTTCTGCATTGTCTCGCCCGTGTCTGGTACCAACGCCTTAGCTATTCCTGCCGCAATAGCGTCAGTGCTATGTCAGTCAGTCAGTCAGTCAGTGTCACTATCGTGTTCCGGTTTGGAGGATAAGGTACCCTTGTGGAAAAATTTCTCGGATAAAAGTAGGTAAATAACTTACAAAGTGAAAGTAACAGTTTATGAATGTTTATTTTTATTTAAAAAGTCGAAAAAAGTCTTACAAAGTCGGAAAAACTCTGAATTTGATATAAAAATTCGGAGTAATTCCAAAATTTCGGACTCTTCCAGAAGAGTTATTCAGTGTTAATAAATCTTTCTGCCGTGCAACGTTTATGGGTACTAAAAGAAATATATTAAAAGTTATTAATACTACGAAAGTGTAATAAAGGGGAAAAAAATATAACTAATACTTCCCCGGTTTTCCGTTTAAGAATTTGAAACTTTCTTCTTTGTTTAAAAAAAGGTTACCGTTACTGTCGATCAATATTATAAACTTTGTTTCTTCAATTTTTGATAATTATTATTAAAATCTATTATATCACAACGTTATTTGCCAATTTTTATTTTATTGTACTTTTATTACATAAATATATTTATAAATTAAGTAAAAATTAAAACAGCTGATCTAATTAGCTTTTGACAGGTTGAGTCAGTGTTGCCAGAGAAAAAGTCAATCTTTCGTCCTTAAGAGCATGTGTCAGAGGCCTAGTAGCATATCAAAGCAGTCAAGAATAACGACGTTAATAAGTCGGCGATTGCTAAACATCTACAGCTGTAGTCGGGCCGTAATCACTGGATGGAATTTCATAGGCCACGCGTATTTTCGACAGAACGCCATATTACATTCCACGGCTAGTGAAAGAAGCCATTGAAATCAAAAAACATCCAAATTTCAACCGGGAAGACGCACGTAGTACGTCCTTGATAAGTTTTCTTGGCACGTATTGATTTTTGAAAAGCTGTATATTTTGGAAACGATGATCGATTTGATCTTTCAAATGGCATTCAACTCAATTTAAATATTGCTTTAGCTAAAAAATCGGTAGGTTCAAAAATTTCGAAGCAATGTCAAAAAAACATTTTCGTCTATGATAGATCCCAAACAAATTTACCGATTTTTATCCAATTAACGGTACTTGGCGCAGTTTTTAAAGGAGAAACGATGATAAGATTTTGAAGTCAATCGGTATATTAGCCTGAAAGTTATTTCCAAAATATTAAGTAACTTTGCTAAAGAAAACGTAATTTTAATATTTGAAAAGTTGTAACCTTTGAAAATAAGGTTCGGTTTTGATTTTTAAAAGGGCATTCGACGTAATTTTTATAGTATTAAAATATCGTAGAATACCAAAAAATAATTGGTTGAAATATTTCGAAGTTATGTCGAAAAACACTTTTTTCAAAATTTTCGTCAACGATTACTTCCAAACGAATAAACTGATTTTGAGGCAATTTATGCATTAGATGTATTTTTTTGAGGAATAGTTTTTGTACTCAATCGGTACATTAATCTGGAAGTTATTAAAAAAAAATTGTTTCGTCACAATTTGTTTAGGGTATTTTCAAAATTTCTCAAAATCTCTTAGGCCCATTTGGTACAAAATTTCAGGAAGTATAAGTTGAGCGGAATCCAATCGAATGCCACCAACCGCGTTTCAATCGGTCCAGGCGTTCAAAACTTATGAGTTGTTGACACACACACACACTCACACACACACACTCACACACACACATACATACAGACATACTGACGTCATCGCGAAAATAGTCGAAAATGGTTCCTAAGCCCACAAAACGCGGACATATGGTGAAAACTCCATTTTTGAAAATCGGAGCAAAATCAGTAACCTTCCTATCTACATACGTAGTGGGAAGTTAAAAAGTACAAGTGTTTTAATAGATTAATATTGTATTAAACTGGAGTGAATGAAAATGAATTAAACAAAATAAAACTACCACGCCAAAGCTTTAACCTAAAAGTGCGATATTTTTTTAGTAAAATGTACCACTAAAGGGCACAGATCGTCGCCTAGTGTAGCTTTGTAGCATTTTTACTCGTTATTTGACCCTCCCGTTGGTCGAGTGGTTAGCGACCCTGACTACGCAATCAACGGGGCTCGGGTTCGATCCCCGACGGGGACAAGCATTTGTGTGATGAGCGTAAATGTTTGTATTTCTGGGTTTAGGTGTTTATTATATATATTCTGGTATTTATATATTATGTATGTATCTATGTATTAGTATCGTTGACTAACACCCATTACACAAGCAAATATTTGTTTACTTTGGGGTTAGATCAGTAAGTGTAGTTTGTCCCGTGAATATTTATTTATTATTATTATTTATTTATTTTTATAATAGATGGCGTTAGCAGTAATAAAATTCTAATACAAAATGTATTTTCTATTTTTTTAATGTTTATGAAATAGCATTTTAATGGTAGATAATATATCTAGACATGAATTTAAACCACCACGTCAAAGCCCAAACCTTAAAGTGGGATACTTTTTCAGGAAAATGTACCACAAAAGTGCATAGAAAGTCGCCTAGTGTAGGGCTCGCTTTGCTCGCCATAATTATACTGGCTGTTGCCCAAGACTTCGTCCGCGCGGACTTCGTTTACTCCGCACAGCACCTCCCCCGTAGGTGACAGCTTGATAATATGTAGCCTATATGTTGACCCGACCTGTTAGTAATAGTCATGCAAAATTTGAAATAAATCCATGTAGTACTTTTTGAGTTTACCCCGGACATACATACAGACAAACAGACAGACATAAATTCTAAAAACTATATTTTTGGCTTCGATATCGATTGTAGGTCACCCCCAAGTATTCTTTTAAAAAAAATTCAGAACAGTTTTGACTTTCCTACGATTTTATTGTATGTATAGATAATTTTTCATAGTACGGTCAATTACCTTAGTAAAAGACTATCTAATTACAACATTTCATTAAAACCAATAGAGCTGTTTTGGAGAAACAATTCAATAATACATGATTTACTCGTTTGGATGGAAATGGAGTTTTCACCATATGTCCGCGTTTTGTGGGCTTAGGAACCATTTTCGACTATTTTCGCGATGACGTCAGTATGTCTGTATGTATGTGTGTGTGTGAGTGTGTGTGTGTCAACAACTCATAAGTTTTGAACGCCTGGACCGATTGAAACGCGGTTGGTGGCATTCGATTGGATTCCGCTCAACTTATACTTCCTGAAATTTTGTACCAAATGGGCCTAAGAGATTTTGAGAAATTTTGAAAATACCCTAAACAAATTGTGACGAAACAAATTTTTTTTAAAAAACTTCCAGATTAATGTACCGATTGAGTACAAAAACTATTCCTCAAAAAAATACATCTAATGCATAAATTGCCTCAAAATCAGTTTATTCGTTTGGAAGTAATCGTTGACGAAAATTTTGAAAAAAGTGTTTTTCGACATAACTTCGAAATATTTCAACCAATTATTTTTTGGTATTCTACGATATTTTAATACTATAAAAATTACGTCGAATGCCCTTTTAAAAATCAAAACCGAACCTTATTTTCAAAGGTTACAACTTTTCAAATATTAAAATTACGTTTTCTTTAGCAAAGTTACTTAATATTTTGGAAATAACTTTCAGGCTAATATACCGATTGACTTCAAAATCTTATCATCGTTTCTCCTTTAAAAACTGCGCCAAGTACCGTTAATTGGATAAAAATCGGTAAATTTGTTTGGGATCTATCATAGACGAAAATGTTTTTTTGACATTGCTTCGAAATTTTTGAACCTACCGATTTTTTAGCTAAAGCAATATTTAAATTGAGTTGAATGCCATTTGAAAGATCAAATCGATCATCGTTTCCAAAATATACAGCTTTTCAAAAATCAATACGTGCCAAGAAAACTTATCAAGGACGTACTACGTGCGTCTTCCCGGTTGAAATTTGGATGTTTTTTGATTTCAATGGCTTCTTTCACTAGCCGTGGAATGTAATATGGCGTTCTGTCGAAAATACGCGTGGCCTATGAAATTCCATCCAGTGATTACGGCCCGACTACAGCTGTAGATGTTTAGCAATCGCCGACTTATTAACGTCGTTATTCTTGACTGCTTTGATATGCTACTAGGCCTCTGACACATGCTCTTAAGGACGAAAGATTGACTTTTTCTCTGGCAACACTGACTCAACCTGTCAAAAGCTAATTAGATCAGCTGTTTTAATTTTTACTTAATTTATAAATATATTTATGTAATAAAAGTACAATAAAATAAAAATTGGCAAATAACGTTGTGATATAATAGATTTTAATAATAATTATCAAAAATTGAAGAAACAAAGTTTATAATATTGATCGACAGTAACGGTAACCTTTTTTTAAACAAAGAAGAAAGTTTCAAATTCTTAAACGGAAAACCGGGGAAGTATTAGTTATATTTTTTTCCCCTTTATTACACTTTCGTAGTATTAATAACTTTTAATATATTTCTTTTAGTACCCATAAACGTTGCACGGCAGAAAGATTTATTAACACTGAATAACTCTTCTGGAAGAGTCCGAAATTTTGGAATTACTCCGAATTTTTATATCAAATTCAGAGTTTTTCCGACTTTGTAAGACTTTTTTCGACTTTTTAAATAAAAATAAACATTCATAAACTGTTACTTTCACTTTGTAAGTTATTTACCTACTTTTATCCGAGAAATTTTTCCACAAGGGTACCTTATCCTCCAAACCGGAACACGATAGTGACACTGACTGACTGACTGACTGACATAGCACTGACGCTATTGCGGCAGGAATAGCTAAGGCGTTGGTACCAGACACGGGCGAGACAATGCAGAACTCCACCACTTAGTAGCCACGATGATGGTGACTCGTATAGCCAATCGGTCGCCTTTTACGACTTGCCTGGCAGAACGGCAGTTGGCCTATTCTTCAAAGGAGCCCGGGACCAACACGGGGAAAACTTTTAAATAAGCAAATGGCTCTCCTGATGGAAAGAGACACGCGCACTATTTGCTTATAAACACCAAACATATTAATGGTGCATTGTTATACTTGTGGCGGGATAATATTGTAAGTATATATAAGTCTTAATGCCACATGCATAAGTTTACAGGCTACCATACCCTCAAACCGGGGACACTAAAGTCACAAGCATATACGTTATTGTGGCAGAAATAGATAAGATGGTGGTACCAGATCTGTGTGAGACAATGAACTCTGTAATGGGAACTCTACCACCTGGTTCACTACTTTATACTTACGAACTTGTCTCTTTACTCGAAATAAAAGTGAATTCGCAAACAGTACCATTTCGTGCTTATTATGCAAAGTTGGGGAAGTCATATGTTAGAAATAGAAACGGACCAAGAATTGATCCCTTTGTGACACCCATGGAGACAGTCGCAAAATTGGATCTTATTCTATTAATATCAACCTTATAATGTAGGAACCATTTAAATAAGAAATCAGAAGATCAAGTGGCTTATTGCCATAATTGTATTATTATGATGAATACAGTCAATAAAATTAAAAATAAAGCTTTAGTCAATCTTTTTCA
Organism: Apodemia mormo; assembly: GCA_036924255.1. NCBI lineage: Eukaryota > Metazoa > Arthropoda > Insecta > Lepidoptera > Riodinidae > Apodemia > Apodemia mormo. The sequence continues at coordinate 9,054,295 of JAUPFN010000018.1, read as the reverse complement.
TTGCGTTCAACGATATTTTTTGAGCTCTAAATTATTTTATTAGCTACAAAATCAATAAGTTTTGTAGTTAAACAGTTTTAAAGGACTTAATTCTTCTTCCCTGTGTTGGTCCCGGGCTCCTTTGTAGAACAGACCAACTGCCGTTCTACCAGGCAGGTCGTAAAAGGCGACCGATTGGCTATGGGAGTCACTAACATCGTGGCTACTAAGTGGTAGAGTTCTGCATTGTCTCGCCCGGATCTGATACCACCGCCTTAACTATTCTTACCGCCATAGCGTCAGTGCTAGTCACCGTCGTGTTCCGCTTTGGAGGGTAAGGTAGCCGGTAAAGTTATGCATGTGGCATTAAACCTCGCCACAAGATAGCAACGCACCATTAACATCTTTGGTGTCTATAGGCGATGGTTTACACGTTCCATCAGGAGACCAATGTGCTTGTTTGCTATCTTATGATATTAAAAAAGATTTTTTACTCAATTGGTACATAAATCTGGAAGATATGTTAAAAAATAACTGTTTCACCTAGTTTTTTAGGTATTTTCAAAATATGTACCTACTGGAATTGATTTTTCAGGGAGTCAAAGTTGAGCGGAATTAAACCGTTTAAAAAGACGTTTACATATACATACACACATACATATATATATACTTCATCGTGAAAATAGTCAGAAAAGGTTCCTAGGATCTCATAACATGGAGATCTGGTGAAAACTCGATTCACAATTAGTTACTTTCTTGTCTAAATACGTAGTGGGAAGAAAAAATTGTTAATTCCCAATCCACCGCCACCTAGCTTGCATTACAAAAATTTAATCCTTTCAATATTTTTGTTTATTAGAAGATATACATATATTTTTTAAATTTGTTTTTTAAAGACTCAAATGATCGTCAATAACCCACTAGTAAAGTTTACTTGATTCCTCAGAAGATAGGCCTACAGTTTGATAAACACTGCCTTTGACAAAGCACAAAATATCCTAAGTGCATCCTGTATTTCCCCCCAGATTTTAATGTTTTTAATAATTCCACATATAATACTGTTGAGGGTGGCTCTAATTCACCTCCAGAACCCCTAATTCTTTTCTTTTTTCTTTCAAATTTTAAACCCATTGGGGTTGGCACAAAAATTTGGCTCGAGAGTATTTTTAATTAATTCTCAAAAATAGAAATGTTGGCATATATACCAAATCATCATATTTGTTATAATTGTGGGATGGAATTGGATGAAACAATCCCAAAATAATCACTAGCCTAAATGCTAAATCTTGGCTTAGATTACTAATAAATCACATTTAACACCAACTTATTTAGGATTTTTAGTATGAAGAACTAGTGGGACCATTTATACCTATTGCTCTAATAAAATAATATTTTTGTCTAACTTAAATGCAATTGTGTTACATAAATTGGGAAATTAATCAGTGAAATAAATTCCTTTTTCATAACCAGTTATGAAATCTTAGTGATGAATGTGGACGAAGTGAATAATCATAACCTGATTACCAATCTCTTATCGGTGAGCAAGCAGGTTTTATGCAATTACGTTAATTGCATCCAAAATGCAATGACACAGCTGGTATCTATCTAATACCTTTAAACGAGCAATTCTTGTATATATATATATATAATCGGAATCGGTTCCAACGATTTTCATGAAAGTTACAAATTAGGGGTTTTTCGGGTCAAGGAATCGATTTATCAAGGTTCCAGGTCCAAAAAAGCTTGGTTCCCAAGATATGGGTATGTGAAAAACCGAGCAAAGCTTGGTCAACCAGATATTGTCGTTAAAAAGAGAGAATGACCTTCACCCTGAGGAGAACAGAAAAAAATAAAATGTAATAGAAATCTTACATACATTTATTATAAAATAATTCTTACAGTACAATTTTTTTCATGTAGTGAATAGAATCCGTCCTACATTATATTAGCCAATGAGATGCTGGACTACTTCGTCTTCTTTACAATGTGCAATCTTTATACTATGCTTTGTGATACAGAAATAATTGATCCTTGTTGGAAAACCTTTTGATTGTTTGGTTTGGTTGTAATTTATTGCTCATTTAAAATAGTCTTAAATCAAATCTGCAACGTTCATTGGCATTTCATCAATTTGTGTTGAATAGTACTGTTCAATATCTCTCAAAATCCTGATATCATCTGATTTGACAAAATTAATTGCCACACCTTTTCGTCCAAATCGACCAGATCTACCAATCCTGTGAATGTACAATTCTCTGTTATTTGGAAGGTCGTAATTAATGACCAGTGACACTTGTTGAACATCTATTCCTCTTGCCCAAACATCTGTGGTGATTAGAACTCGACTGGAAAAGAAAATTTGAAATTATTAGTTAATACACAAAAATACACATCTCAAAAAACGACAGCTATCTACACATTTCTCTATAAACAAAGCAGGAGGGCCAAATGACATTCTCAAAACTCATACTGGAAAACTACAAATTTAGAAAAAAAACTTTGTATAAAGCTGTGCAATCAATTCTAAAAAAAAAGAATGTGATTTACAAGATTAACTAAGAGAAAATATTGATTCAGATACCTAATACAAGGTAGTTGTCTATAGAAAATAATAAACATTGCTCTCTATTAAAATTAACCAACGCTTTTCAGTCAGAATATCTAACAGTACTAGAGCATACTAAATAAATTACAAAAGGCAAACTGCATGAATAAGCAAGAAGAGTATTTTTTTACTGTGATATGGAGTACTAAAAGCTCTAGATTTTTTAGAAAATTTAACTGACTGCAAGTTTGCACTAAATCAACTAACAAAACCCTAAACCAATCAACCAATAATTAAGAGAAATAGGATTATCTGGATGGCAGGGCACTTTGTCCACAGAATACTCAGGGACTAACAGAAGTCAATGTTACATACAAGTAATATTCGAGCATAGCACACATAGACGAGATAGAGATGCGTAATGTGTCGAGCTAGCGACCGGTCGTGCTCCGCGTTACACATGCAGCAAATATTAATTAATATTTTCGTAAATCGCGCGGCACATTGCCGCTGCACGTGACCATGGCGCTCGTGGTACAGCGCGTCATTGTCGTCGAGCGCAGCCCCTACTGATCTTTCTGTCATTCTGGCAGCTATTCAGCAACAGCGACAGGAACTTCAGCAACATCAACAGCTTCAGGTACAACAACAACTAAAGTTACAGGAACATTTATCCGGCTTTGATGACAAATTGACAATAATCTTGGCGCAACAAGACCAGCTAAAAAGCGATGTGGGCCTCGTCAAGCGCGACATGAAGGGTGTTGAGAAGAGGGTTGACCACTTGGAGGCCAGCTGCGACAAAATAACTGAAAACGTGGACCAACTGGAAAGGGAGGTCATGAAAATGAAGATCACGGGAGTTAAGTCGGGTGCTACCATTACAAGCTGCTCTCACCAGGTGGGTCCTCGGGTAAAGGTACCCACTTATGACGGTCTTACGTCATGGAGTGCGTATCGCACCCAGTTTGAAATAGCAGCGAAGGCCAGTGGTTGTCCGACGAACATTGCCTAACAGCTCTGAGCACGGCGTTACGGGGACAGGCGCTCTCTGTGTTGGATGCAATGCCTAAAGAGTATCAGTTCGCTGATTTGATGGAGGCATTGGAAGCTCGCTACGGTGAGCGTCACTTGGAGCATGTGTTCCGTGCCCAATTAAAGGACCGTGTACAGAGAAGCGGCGAGGGACTTCAACAATGGGCCGTGGAAATTGAGAAGCTTGTAAGGAAGGCGTATCCTTCAACCGACGCTAACACAGTTAATAACACCATCGTCCAGGCGTTTATTGATGGAATTAGAGTACTGGAAGTGCGTGCTGCTGTTCGCCTTCAGCACCACGTGACAATGAAGGAGGCTTTGGCTCATGCGCTGGAGGTAGAAGCTGTTCGCCACGAACCTCGAGCACATAAAGTACGTGAGGTTTCAGAAGTTGTGGCTCAAACAAAGGAAGTGGAACCTAGAAGACTGGGCCCCATGTGTTATGCCTGCGGGAAACGTGGGCACATTAGAGTCAACTGCCCCACCAAACCAACGGGTGCAGTTAATTGGCGACAGCAAGCGACCGGAAGCTCAGCAGCTGAAGAGAGCAGGCAGGTCAACCAGCCTGTTCATCCAGCCCAGGGAAACGAGTAACAGCCAGGATCAAGGGGCGGGTGCTGGCTGATCGAAAAACAGCCCCAAAAGTTGTCATATCCCAGGTGTGCGACGGCAACAGTTTATCCATTAAGGGACTGATTAATGGCAAGAACTGCAGCTTAACGCTGGACACTGGAGCTACACGAACTGTAGTGCGACCAGAAGTAGCTAACAATGGCAACCTGAGATTGAGGAATTTTGGGAAAAGCAAGCTTCTGTCTGTCACAGGTCAGCCAATACCCGTCTTCGGTGAAGCATCTGTAGTGATGCAAATAGGCGACGAGTATTACACTCACGACGTCGTAGTGGCCGATATTATGGATGACTGTGTGCTTGGTTTAGACTTCATGAAGAAGAATGCCTGCAAGATTGATTGCAAAACAGGAGTTTTCGTATGTGGGCTAGTAGAAATTTTCATGGATGGGGGATCAAAAGGAAAGGTAACAGTGGCTAGAAGAACCATCTTACCTTCAAGATCGAAGACATTGGTACGCGTGAAGTTACCAACCAGTTACAAGGGCCTGGGTAATAGGAGTGTGTTAATTGAAGACAATGGAGCAATTCCACACTGTATTACAGGCCGGAGTTTGGTTTGTGACAAGGGCTTGGCAGCGGTGCAGGTAATCAACTTGAGTGACAGTGATGTGGTGCTTAAAGCAGGTGATGTTGTAGGACAAAGTGATGAAGTTATGACGTTAAGAAAACTGACATCGACAGGAAGTACAGCATCAAGAGACGTACCACAGGAACTTAAGGATTTGGTGAACAAGTGCAGCTACCTTACCGCGTCACAACGACAGCAGGCTAAGGATCTACTTTCGCGTTATGCCAACATTTTCTCTAAGACTGATAGAGATATAGGCAGAACATCTATAGTCAAACATAAGATTGACACTGGAAACGCGCAGCCTATAAAGCAGAAAGCTAGACGTGTCCCAATAGCCAAAGAAAAGGAGGTACAGGAGATGATAGATGAAATGAAAAGGAACGGAGTTATAGAGCAATCTTCTAGTCCATGGTGCTCTCCTGTAGTGTTGGTTAAGAAGAAAGATGGGTCTACACGTTTCTGCATCGACTATCGTCGGCTCAATGAAGTCACCAAAAAAGACAGCTACCCATTGCCACGAATAGATGACACTTTGGACACTCTGGCAGGCATGTCTTGGTTCTCAACTTTAGATTTAAAATCTGGGTACTGGCAGGTTGAACTTAGCCCTAATGATAGAGAGAAGACAGCATTCTCCACAGGACAAGGATTATGGCAATTTAAAGTGATGCCGTTTGGATTATGCAATACGCCGGCGACTTTTGAAAGATTAATGGAATGTGTTCTAGCAGGACTTGTAGGCGATGCCTGCTTAGTGTATTTAGATGACGTAATAGTCATAGGAAAAGATTTTCAGCATCATCTGTACCAACTGGAAAGGATTTTTAATAAAATACAAGCTGCAGGGCTAAAGTTGAACCCAAAGAAGTGTCACTTATTTCGAAAGGAAGTCAACTATCTGGGTCACGTGATATCACAAAACGGCGTACAGACAGATCCTGAAAAGGTTAGTGCAGTACAGAAGTGGCCAACACCCAGAGACAAGACCGAAGTTCGCGCATTTCTAGGACTATGCTCTTACTATAGACGTTTTGTGAAGGGATTTGCTGAAATAGCAAAACCGCTGCATAGGCTCACTGAAGAAAAGAAGAGTTTCGATTGGAATGACATGTGTCAACAAGCTTTCAATGAACTTAAGAAGCGGTTGTGTGAGTCACCAATTTTGGGCTATCCTGATCGGAAAGGGCAGTTCATCGTAGACACAGATGCAAGTAACACTGCCATTGGTGGTATCTTATCACAGAAGCAAGGCGATCAAGAAGTTGTGATAGCTTACTTCAGCAAATCATTATCGCGGCCGGAACGAAACTATTGTGTTACAAGAAGAGAACTATTGGCAGTAGTGAAGACTCTTCGACACTTCAAGAAGTATCTGATTGGGCGACCCTTCAAGCTGCGTACCGACCATGCTGCTTTGAAGTGGTTGTTACAATTCAAGGACCCGGAAGGCCAAGAGGCTCGCTGGATTGAGCAATTGCAAGAGTTTGACTTTAACATAGAACACCGCAGTGGAAGGTCTCACTCGAATGCAGATGCGTTATCACGACGACCTTGTGCGGAAGATTGTAAACATTGTGTAAGGATGGAGACGAAGGAAAGGTTCAAGTACTGCGAGCTAAGACTACGGATGACAGGTGGGAAACTGATGAGATGCGTCAGGCCCAGTACGAAGATAGAGATTTGCGGCCTCTAATAGATTGGAAGAAGCAAGACACAGGAAAGCCCGAGTGGCAGGAGCTGGCTCCCTTCAGCGCTATTACGAAAAGTTATTGCGCGCAGTGGGAAAGCCTTGTGTTGCAAAACGGCTTACTGTACCGCAAATGGGAAAAACCTTCAGGAAGAGAACATCATCTACAGTTGGTCGTACCAAGAAAACTTATCAAGGACGTACTACGTGAGCTGCATGATGGGGTTTCTGGGGGACATCTTGGAGTACGACGAACATTGGTAAAGGTACGAGAGCGTTTTTACTGGTTGAATTGCCGAGAAGATGTCGAGAATTGGTGCCGAAAATGTACGTCATGCTCAGCAGTGAAAGGTCCGCAGGTTAGAAGCCGAGGCAACCTTAGACTATACAACGTGGGAGCCCCCTGGGAAAGGATAGCGATTGACGTGGCTGGGCCATTTCCTAAGACAGATAACGGAAACAAGTATTTTATGGTCGTGATGGATTACTTCACGAAATGGCCGGAGGTGTTCGCAATCCCTAATCAGGAAGCCACGACGGTTGCTGAGAAATTAGTCAATGAGGTGATATGCAGATTTGGCGTTCCGCTGGAGATTCATTCCGACCAAGGCAGAAACTTTGAATCTAACGTATTCCAGGAGATGTATAAATTATTAGGAGTGTACAAAACAAGAACTACACCTTATCACCCGCAATCTGATGGAATGGTCGAACGATTTAACCAAACTTTGGAAAGACACTTAGCCAAGCTGGTAGAAGATCACCAAAAGGACTGGGATAAATACATACCTCTGTTCTTACTGGCTTACCGAACAGCGGAACACGAAAGCATAAAAGTGACGCCAGCCTATGCCAACTTCGGCAGACAGTTACGTATACCAGCAGACTTAATGACTGGAGGCCCGCCACCGAATGCAGAGACGCAATTAAGTATACCGGAACATGTTGAAGACATTCGTGAGAGGTTACGCGATATACACTCGTTAATAAGTGAAAACGCATTGGAATCAAGTCAGCGGATGAAGACCAGATACGACCGAAACGCCAATCATCGTGGTTTTCAGGAAGGATCTCTTGTTTGGCTACATAATCCGGTTCGACGAAAAGGAAAATCACCTAAGTTACAGCGACGTTGGGATGGGCCATACAAAGTAATCACACGGATCAATGACGTAACCTACCGAGTGCAGAAGCAACCAAGAGGGACCATGAAGATTGTTCATGTTGATCGATTAGCCATCTATAATGGAAGTAATGATGTTCGGGACGAACATAACTAAGAGGGGGTAGTGTTACGAATAATCTAGAAGCGTGTGGAATTGGAGCGCGCGCGCGCTAATATTCTAGAAATAAAAGAAAGAGATAGCTACTCCTATTGACAAACAAATAGTTGACCGGGGCTATGCCATAATAGACTTTGTGGGATATGGCATAAGGTTGAAAGTAGCGTGTACTAGGATTTATGACTCATAACATGTTTACGATAAGAAGTGATTCATTGTTTCCCGATACATTTAGATTTTTCTGGATCCAGCTAGGGCTTTCCCCTGCCTATAGATACAGAGATGTTGACAAACACAAGGCAGTTTTTATCAAGCGATCGAGAACGATACATCAAGTGACTAGTGCGAAGCGAGAAGTGTTTGTTTGTGTAGTGTTCTAAGTTCAGTGATAGTACAGCAAGTGTTCTATTGTGTAGAGTGTATTTAGTATTACGTTGTGCTGTATTGTGTAAATACACGGATTTAAGATAAGTGGTGTTTTCCTACAATTGCGAACCCGAGTACGTAACAGTATATACAGTTACTAACTATAAAAAGGAAAAGTGTAAATATATAACTTTATTTACACTTTTAGAATTTTATAGTTCAAATAGTTTTTGCTATCACTTGTCTGCCTCGCTGGGTGTAAATTTGTTAAAGATTTATATTATATATTGTATAATATGGTCTATTATTATTTGTCCAAGCATGTGCTCTCACTACTTAATAACTATTATCAAAATCAGATGGAAACCATTATTGAGTTGTATTGGGACATAATTTATAAAGCAGACAAATTTTATAATATAGTTCGAATTTAAACAATCACATGTCCTCAATGCTAACCAATTCTCATCAAGATCAGCCAAGTCATTTTTGAGTTACACTGAATGTACATACTGACAGATATAGACATTATTTCACATGTTCTTACTGTATACCAGTGTGTGTAAATCTCTTATTAATTAAATATATTCTCACACTAGTTGATCTAATCTACACATCAAAAAGTATAATAGGTCAGGAGTAAATAATTGTTAGTTAACTGTATTAAGAGATAGCATAAATATTTTTTACCTTTGTCCAGATCTGAATTCTTTCATAATATTATCTCTTTCTTTTTGAGGCATATCACCGTGCATAGAGCTAACAGTAAAATTTGCTTCTTGCATCTTCTGTGTAAGCCAATCAACCTTCCTCTTAGTGTTGCAGAATATGACTGCCTGTGTTATGGTCAAGGTATCATAAAGGTCACATAATGTGTCAAATTTCCATTCTTCTCGCTCAACAGCCACAAAGAACTGTTTAATACCTTCTAATGTCAATTCATCACTGGGAAAAAAAATGGAAAACTTACTTCACTGGATATTCTCCCCATGTTGGTCCCAAGTTCCTTTGAAGAATGGGCCAAGTGCCATTCTGCCAGGTAAAAGGCGACCAATTGATTCCACGAGTCACTACCATCGTGTCTACTAGGTGTTAGAGTTCTGCATTGTCTCGCCCGGATCTGATACCACCGCCTTACCTATTCCTGCCGCAATAGTGTCAGTGCTTGTCACTGTCGTATTCTGGTTTGGTGGTAAAGTAGCCAGCCGGTACACTTATGCATGTGGCATTAAAATCTCGCCAAAAGATAGCAACGCACCATTAACGTTTTTGGTGTCTATAGGCGATGGTTGACTCTTTCCATCAGGAGACCCATCTGCTTGTTTGCTATCTTATGATATAAAAAAATATATATTATTAGGAGTTATTGGAACATCTCTAATGTAATTATACTTTAACAGTTTACAGTGTTAATTTTTATTATTCAATAATTTTTATAAATTATAACTTTTAATATGTGAATTTTATTTATTCCTAAAGAAATAAATCCAGCATATCTTTAACCAAACATTCTATTTTACTGTAAACTCTTTAGTTTTCTAACTGATGGCATTAGTAGCAACAGTCAAATTGATAAAATTTATGCATGCTTTATAAGTTGACAAATGGCATTAGTCATACCATAAAATTATTATAACACAAATGGTTCTATCTATAGATAAAACATCTAGACATGAGGTGTAATAATTTTTCAGTAAATAGTACCACAGTGCATAGATTGTGGAATAGTGTTAGGGCTCTTCGTGCTCACCCTGATAAAATCTTGTAATATCTTACTATTACATTCCTTTATAAACATTTACATTATTTATATAATTTATTATATTAGTGTTTAAACACTCACCCTGTGCTTGGGAAAACCTGAAAAACTTTAAAAACAACAACGAAAAATTTCGACACGTAAGATTCAAACTTGCGACCTTCCCTCAAGCGGGACGTTCTAACCAGCTGAGCCAGTGTTGACTAGTTTGAAGCAGCTAAATTCTTTTTTGCTTTGTGACTGATTACGTCGCTTGTACTGATCGCTACATAGACATACATATAACTAGTTAAATGAGTTCATTGTTACAGATGAAATTCACATTTATAATATCCAGCAATACTTTCGTGTTTCTAATTATATTTGTGTGTTAGCGCTCACCCCGTGCTTGGGAAAACTTTAAAAACGTCCTAGCGATTTGATACCTGTCAAATTTGTCTTCGACAAGAAATATAAAATACAGCTCGCTGATGAAGGTAAGGAGGGACTCAACACCAGAGATCTCAGGATCTTCACAGATGACTCAAAGACAGGTTCGGGCTCAGGCTTGGGTGTCTTCTCCGAAGACCTGATCATTAAGATATCCAGGCCGAAAGCACTGGAATAATCTTAGCTACACAGACAATTGCAGCTGACTGGTAACTAATGAAACAATTAGGATCCTAACAGGTAGGTCCGGTCCTAATGGCTCCAAAACAACAAAATTACTTCAAGCTTTATTGACAAATGTCATACTTCCCTAAAGGACATAGGCAAGTATAACAACGTCATACTACAGTGGATTAAAGGACATAGTGACTCCCGTGCAAATGATCTAGCCGATGTTAGTTAGCTCAGCAGGTTTCTGATATGGCCGTGTCCGGACCGGAACCTGCTGCCCCCCTGCCGGCTCGTTGGCTGCACGCGAGTCTACGCCAACGCACGACCGACATGCACAATAAACACTCGGCTGAGCGAGTCGACTATGGGCAATCGAAACAAGTATTAGACAAAATGAACCCGCAGCTATCGCACAAGTTACTAAAACTAAACAAAAAACAGCTATTACAAGACATGGCCCTTTTAACAAACACATGTTTAACATGGGTGTTACAGACAGTCCTCTGTGCAGAGCCTGCATGCAGACAGAAGAAACGGCCGCCTACGTCATCCTGGAATGCGAAGGCATGGCGAACTACCAGATCAAGTACCTCAGATCTCCGAGGTCGCTCCCCGAAGCTTTCTCCCACATCAAGAGGTTGCTGGGCTTTCTGAAAGTGTTGGGATGGCAAGAATAGGACCATCCCAACCACACGCAAAAAAGGCGCTAGTCGTCGAGTTGCGGAGACCCGCTCACGGAAGAAGAAGAAGAAGAAAGTCTCAGCTTGAGAGAAGGTCGTAATTTCGAATCTTACGTGTCGAAATTTTTCTTTGTTCGTTTTTAAAGCTTTCAAGTTTCCCCAAGCACTGGGTGAGTGTGAGTGCTAAAACACAAATATAATTAAAAACGAGAAAGTAATGATCAATATTATAAATGTGAATTTCATCTATAATGATGAACTCATTTAACAAGTTATACGTAGGTACATCATCAGTACAATCGACGTAATCTATCACATAGCAAAGAAGAGTTTCACCACTCCAAACTAGTCGACACTGGCTCAGTTGCTTATAACGTGCCGGCTTGAGGGAAGGTGCTAAGTTCGAATTATTAAGTATATAATTTATTTCTATTTAGTATATATCATGATTTTAATAACAATATAATTGTGACTACTATACCTAGCAGTGATGAGTGAATGTTCATAATATGGACATATTTATAAATATATTAAGTAAAAAATTATTAAATCTGTTATGATTATATTGAAATATGTTTCGCTTGTGCCAGGCTCTGGCTTACAAATAAAATCTCTACACTGTGATTAAATGAAACTAATAAATTTATTTCCTTACCGTTTAACCAAAATTCGTATGGGATCTGTCATGAATTTAGATGTCATTTCAAGGATTTCATGTGGCAATGTAGCAGATATAAGTACCACCTGAGTTGCTGGTGGAAGATAACGATATACATCATATATCTGTTCTTTGAAACCTTTATTCAGCATTTCATCAGCTTCATCAAGTACCAACATTTTAATCGACCTGGTGCGTAAAACTCGCCTTCTTATCATGTCTGTAATAAAAATAAAAGTAACAAACATTAATTTTGATGAACAATTAAAATGAATACATATGCACCGACAGTCCAATCTATATGGAGGAGTCTCACTAACCCAAGATTCTAGCTTACAGAGGCATCAGAATAAATCTGTTTAATTTACAGAAATCCATAAAAAATACAGCCAATAGATAAGTTGATTAGTAAAAGACTACAGAAATCCATAAAAAATACAGCCAATAGACAAGTTGATTAGTAAAAGACTGTACATACCGAAGGAGGGTGTTTCGATTCTTATATGGAAATAGCTGAGCCCGCGACATTATCCGCGTGGAAAATTTTCGAAAAAAAAGTAGCCTAAGTTACTCCATATCACATCAGTTATCTGCCAGTGAAATTCCCATCAAAATCGGTCCAGCCGTTCCAGAGATTAGCCGGAACAAGCAGACAGGCAGACATACAGACAGATAAAAATTGTAAAAAAATTTATTTTGGTATATGTATCGTATATACATCCATATGCATTTAGTAAAAAGTGGTTATTTTAATATTACAAACAGACACTTCAATTTTATTTATTTGTATAGATAGTAAAAAAATTGGCACTTTAAGCTTTAACCTAATTATCCAATCAAAATGTATAATATGGATGCCTGCGCATAGATATTGAAGTTCACTGTTTGCGAATAGCCATTTGCCAATCTTGTGACTACACTCATTAGTGGAGTGCCTGGTGACCATACTTTTTGAATATTACTACACTAAGGTGCCATCCATATATTACGTCACATGATTTTATGATTTTTTAATAAAATCATGTGAAAATCCCCCTCCCTCCCCCCTACATATTTTACAATTTTACATTGATCTCATTCCATTATTTTTTATTTATACAGGTAGCTTTATAAATTTAGTTGTAATACTTAGATATAAAATATTATATTTTGAAAAATGTGATGTTAAAAAATTAGGGATCCCACCTACCCCTTGTCACACAATGACACACTTTGTTAATTCCCTCCTTCCCCCCTAAAAATGTGACGTAATTTATGGATGGCCCATAATTTATATAATTTTCCCTTTTCAACTGATGGCGATGACCTAAAAATCAAAGTAGGTTCTTACTACTGATATGTATATTTTATGTTTTTATGTTAGTCCATGCATAACTTTTTATAGGGTAGTCCAATTTTGATAATTCTTTTTTTGGAATGAGTATACCCTGAGGGTGGACCCATTTTTTTGTTAATTTCAATATTATAAATAAGGGACAGTTGATTGTTCCCTCACTGATTTTAATGTATGACCGTTTATAAATTTTGTTACTTTAATTTTTTTAAGAAGATATTATACAGTGAGTAAAGAAAACCCTGTCGGATCCGAAAAAGTAAAGAGTAAAAAATAACTAATTACTATGATTTATTTCTTATAACTGAATATCTAAATACAAAATTATAAGCTAAACAAACCTTTTATTAACCTTTATAACAAAAAAACACAGTAATTATATGCGATAGTCCAATAAAAACAAGGCACAACACACACATCACTGACTTTTGGTGCTAAAGTGAAATCATTTTATAGATTAAATAATCAAAGGCAATTTGAATATTTTGAATGAATGATGAAGAAAATATACCAAAAAGCGTAAGCCACATAACTTCTTCATACTAAGAGTCTGTATTATAATAATAATAATAAAGCCTTTATTTCCGAATTTTATGCAAGTACAGTGTAAATTAGTACAATTCTTAGCAATTTTTGCATGAAATCTAGCAACTCGGTGCGCCTTTTAGCATAGGCCTCCTCCAGCTCTCCAGTGCATTCTGTCTTGTGCAACCCTACTCCAGTATGACACCAAGGGTAGGTTATCATCTTTCTATCTAGTGTTAGGGTACCCCTGGCTTCTTGGCCCGTCCCTTGGGTACCATGGGGTCACTTGTTTACTCCATTTGTTATCCTTACATCTTAGCATATGTCCAGTCCAGCTCCATTTCAAGTAATCAATTCATTCTAATATATATTTTACTTCAGTTTTTGATCTTATGTCTGAGTTACTGATTTTGGTAATTTGATTCCTAGCATTCTTCTTTCCATTGCCCTTTGACAAGTTGCAAGTCTTTCTCTGTGCTTGTTTGTTAGAGACCATATTTGACACCCATATATTATGTAAGGGAGAATGCAAGTGTTGTAATGCACCGATGGGCGGAGGCTGTGGAGAACAAGGGGGAGGCTTTGGCAGTTAGTTTGGACATAGCGAAAGCCTTTGATCGGGTATGGCACAAAGAACTTCTCTCCAAGCTCCCTTTTTATGGGCTTTCTGTGAAACTCTGCAAGTGGATCACCAGTTTTTTGGCAGGTCGGAGCATCAAGGTCATTGTGGATGGGGCATGCTCTTATCTTAAACCTGTCAATTCTGGTGTTCCTCAGGGCTGTGTGCTATCACATACACTGTTTCTTCTGCATATTAATGACATGTTGCAATCAAGCAACAACAATTGCTATGCAGACGATAGTACGGGTGATGCTTTGTACTCTGCCCGCAGCAGGGTTTCTCAACAACACATCAATGAGTGCCAACTACTGAACAGGTGCACAGAGTCGTACACAAAATAAGAAGTGCTCTAGAAAGCAAGGAATATTGCTCAGCGGATTTTATAGACGTTCAGCAAGCTTTTGATAAAGTTTGTCAAGGTCTATTGTTTAAATTAAAAAGCAAATTCCCACACAACATCTATATGCTTTTCAAATCATATCTAGAGGGTAGAATCTTTCATGTGAAAGTGAATGATTCCTTTTCTAAATTACATGACATAAAAGCTGGCGTTCTGCAGGGCTCAGTGCTTGAACCAGTAATGTACCTCATACACATTTCTGACTTACCAGAAACGGAAGGAGTCCTTACAGCAACCTTTGCTGATGATACAGCGATACTTAGAAACCATAAGGACCCAACAAAAGCATCTGGGGTCCTGCAGAAACAACTTAGCAAAATAGACAAATGGATGAATAGATGAAGAATTAAGCCAAGCATATCTAAATCGGCCCATGTACCATTCACACTGCACGCAGAGAACTGTCCAAGGGTTCTACTTGGAGGAGACACATTACCTCATAAAGATAGAGTCAAGTATCTGGGAATGCACTTGGACAGAAAGCAGACCTGAAGAACCCACATAGAAATGAAAAGAAATGAACTAAACACCAGATTTCGAAATTTCTGCTGGCTCCTAGGAAGAAACTCGCATGTTTCTTTGGAAAACAAGCTTCTCATTTACAAGACCACACTTAAACCAGTATGGATCTACGGCATTGAGCTGTAGGGCACTGCTAAGAACTCAAACATCAAAATTCTTCAAAGGTTTCAAAACAAGACCCTGAAAACCATAAGCAGTGCTCCATGGTTTATTAAAATATCTGAACTGCATCAACATCTTAAAATCACAACAGTGAAGGAAGAAATAGGGCTAAGGCTAAACAGTTATAAAAACCGCATCCAACAACACACAAACAGCCTTGCACAAGCTCTCACTGATCCGTTAAAAACTCGAAGACTAAAGAGATATCACTCATGGGATTATATTAGATGGGATAAATGATTAGGGGGTGGCTAGCACCCCCTAATCATTTAAATATAAAATATATATAATATACAACAAGCACTTGAGTATATTGTATAAATCAATAAGAGGTTCAATTCTTCACTGGATGAATGAACCTGATGCGACAAATAAATCTCACATAAAATCTGCTAAAGGCTCCTATGCCGTTTGCAAGATATTGCAATTAAAAAGAAAAAAAACATCAATGAGTGCCGGATCAAACTTGTGTCAGAAATCGAAGAACAACTTTCCACAGCCTCAAAGTGGGGTCGACTAAACTTAGTCCAATTTAACCCCAAGAAGACACATGTTTGCACATTTTCCACTAAGAAATCTCCCTTTGTCGTATCTCCTCGCTTCTAAAATACTTCCTTAACAGCCACAACCAGTCTTGAAATTCTTGGAGTTGGCATATCAAGCAACATTCAATTCCATGGTCACTTGGAAGGCAAGGCCAAATTAGCCTCAAAAAAGCTGTGGGTCCTCAGCAGGGCCAGGCAGTACTTCACGCCGGCCCATTGTTTACAACTTTATAAAGCGCATATTCGGCCTCATATGGAGTACTGCTCTCACGTGTGGGCTGGAGCTCCTCAGTACCAGCTCCTTCCTTTTGCCCGCATTCAACGTAGAGCGACTCGAATCGTCAATAACAGGACTATTTCTGATCGGTTTGATTCTTCAGCATTACGTAGAAATGTGGCTTCGCTCTGCATCTTCTACCGAATCTATCATGGGGATTGTTCCGAAGAACTGTTTGGATTAATTCCTGCTGCATAATTTTACCATTGGACATCGCAACTAAATTCAAAATTTCATCCTCACCATCTCGATGTCCAGAAATCTACAACTGTGGGATTCTCGAGGCACTTCTTTCCCCACACTATTCCTCTGTGGAACGAATTAACGGCGGGGGCTTTTCTAAGCGAATACGACTTAGGGACATTCAAGAAAAGAGCCTACTCTTTCTTAAAAGGCCGGCAACGCAACTGTAAATCTTCTGATAGTGTGGTTATCCATGGGCAGTGGTAATCACTTACCATCAGGTGAGCCTCCTGTCCATTTGCCCCCTTTTCCATAAAAAAAAAGTTTTGCTCTTGAT
Source organism: Apodemia mormo (assembly GCA_036924255.1). Taxonomy (NCBI): domain Eukaryota; kingdom Metazoa; phylum Arthropoda; class Insecta; order Lepidoptera; family Riodinidae; genus Apodemia; species Apodemia mormo. The sequence goes on along the minus strand of JAUPFN010000018.1, from coordinate 9,037,590 downwards.
GTATATGCTTATATCTTTGCTTTTCATTATTTCATTCAGAGACAAATTTTTTTCCATCTGCAGGCAGTTCTTTTATTTATTTCCTTGGGAGATAATTTATCCTAGGTAAACATATTATTTGTCCTAGGTAAACATATTCGCTTACATACTCAAAGATATTAACATTCAAAATTCAACCTTTGTGGAATTAGTCATCAATTTTGTTTTGTTTGCAGTTATTTCCAGCCCTACTTCTTTACTTTTGTCTGCTAGACTGTTTATCATAAATTAAAAATATAACTAAAAACGTACAAAAGGTCCCTTCTTCCAACAGGATTATATCATCTGTAAACATTAGATGGTTTAGACGGCAACCGTTGATATTCCAAATCTCGAAAAACATATTCCAACACAACATTAAATAGTTTAGGAGACAATGGATTGCCTTGTCTTACCCCCCTGTCTATGGGAAATGAGTTGCCTTTCGATTCTAATTTTATGCAGCTATAGTTTTCCTGTAGATAGACTTTATTAAATTAATATATGTGTTTTCCACTCCTTGTTCTCTTAAACTCAGAGAGATATACTTTTAATTTAAACTATCATATGCTTTGGAATAATCTATGAAGGCTATGTAGACAGGTTTATGGTACTCCTTAAATTTTTTCAGAACTTGTTTGATAGTGTGGATATGATCGATCATACTATAATTTTTTCTGAATCCTGCTTGTTCTATAGGTTGATTTTCGTCCAAGACTTTTGTTACTCTTTCTAAGATTACTTTCGCAAAGACTTTGTACACAATTGATATTAGAATTATTGGTCTGTAGTTTCCAATGTTGTCCTTTCGCCCTTCTTGTGTTGAATGATGTATGATTCTCCCCATTCTTTGGGGATAGCCCCTGTGGTTATGTCATTGAATAATTTAGTTAAGACTGGGCTTAATACTTCTACTGTGTCTCTTAATAATTTGTTTGGTATGTTGTTAGGACCTGGAGCTTTTTCTAATTTTTGTGACACGATAGCTTCCTTACTTCTTGTTTATGTTTTGGTGGAACTGTGTAATATTTGTTTCTAGATGTTGTATCGGCTTCATTTTCTGTTTCTATATATTTATTTGAATATAATGTTCTATAGTAGTCTGTTGCTAACTTATGGATATCTTTACAATTTGTCATTTGTTTGGATATAAAGTAGTCTGTATTATTAGTTATTATTAGAGATTCAAAATCAAATGGGAATGCAGCTTGATGGGGCCTATTTGGTGTCAAACGAACTCTACAAGATATCGGCATGGCTCGATCGAGCTTCAACAGTTCAATATCGGTTAAAAATGTCATATCTTTCAAAAAACTTACAGAAGAAAATAAATATGTGGATTAGAGTTTTTTTAAGCATCCATATTACAGTACCAAATGAAACATCCAAGATCCAAGACATACAATTCACCAAATACAATTAAATCCCAAAATACTGAATCCCACTCAGATTGTCAAGATTCCAAAAAGAAAAATTTATTTGGTCTATTTTCAGTGCACTAAATTTAAATTTTAATATATACACTGATTAACATATTCAGGTGAGTTTATGCAATTTAAAAATTTTAGACTAGATGTGGCCCCATAAAACATGGTAGTTGCATTTGGACTTTCAGACTTATAGTATAACATTATAGGTTTCTTGTATTTAGAATATATGAAAAAAAAGTTGGTTTCACAATCAAAAAGATTTTGATTTGATTGTAGATAAGCATTTTCAATTTATGTTATATTACTGACTCACCAAAAACTCTCCCTGGTGTACCAGACACCACATGTTGCCCATAGTCAAGCTTTCTAATATCTTCCCCAAGATTTGTTCCTCCAATGCATGCATGACATTGGACATTCATGAAATCACCCAATGCGAGTATGACTTTTTGAATTTGAGTAGCTAACTCTCTAGTGGGTGAAAGTATTAAGACTTGAGTCTCACGTAAAGTTGTGTCCAATGACTGAAGTATTGAAATAGAAAAAGTCGCAGTTTTGCCTGTACCAGACTGAGCTTGAGCTATAACATCCCTACCCTTTACAATTGGCAATATACTCCTTTGCTGAATGGCTGAAGGTTTTTCGAATCCTGAAAAAATTAAATCAAGTTATATTGCATAAATAAAGCAAAATTATATTAATCAAGAGTACTTTTTATGTACCATAAGTATAGATTCCACGTAAAAGCTCATCTCGAAGGCCCATGGAGTCGAATGTTGGTATAACTTCGACATCTTCACTTGTATCAAATTCAACGTTTGATAAATCCTCCGATATTATTTTCCGATTATAGGATACTTCCGAAGCCGTCATACTTTATGTATCTACCTAGTTACTACTTTCAGAACTTTCTAAATGATTACACCTGTAATAGAAATCGGTCTATTAATTCCCCACGCTTTACCTACCACGACAAGCAACAAGGACATTATATCGCGAAATCAAGTAATCGAGAAAAAATGTATAAATAAAACTAGATTATGCTAATCGTACCTAAATAGATATTTTTTAAAACATAAATGTAAGTTATTTTTGCTGCTAATATTAATTTAAATCCGTCACTTATTTATTAACAACTCCGAAGTATGAACAAAAAAGAAATGGCGGCTAAGTATAGATTATATACCAGCTTGTTACAGAATATATTATTGAAAATAGGTATCACAGAAATATGAATAAAATGTAGTCTTTGTCTATGGCTATAAACCAACGACTCGTAAATCGTGCTGTATGACAGCTAATACTCAAAACGTATAGACTCAAAAACTACTAAACTGATTTTCATGCGGCTCTTACCAATCATGCCAAAGATAGCAACTAATGAGGAAAGTTTAGATTTATTATTATGGTTTTGGATAAATTGGTTGAAATATGACACTAATTGTTTAAGTTGTTTGGATTAATATTTTTAACATTGAATTTCATAATCGTACGTCGTAGCAAAATTGAGTGTCACCCTCATCGCCTCGATGTTGGAAATCTACAACTGAATTATTCTCTAGACACGTTTTACCACACACTCCTCTGTAGGATTAATTATACCGGCGGGAGTGTTTCCGAACGGATACGACTTAGGCGATTATTACGCCTTGAACGTTTGGAATCAAAGGGCGTAGGTATTCAATATTATTGCACAACATGTGATATTGCGCATTAATATTAGTCTATGGGGCGCCTTTTGCTTCAAGAAAAGAGCTTACCTTTGACAAGAGAAAGATATTACTCATTCTCAACATGAAGCTGCATAGACTAGTATACTTTATTATATCTATAGGCAACACTTCTAATAGGTACCTACTTGAAACCAAATTTTAAATACTGCTGTCATATTCCGAGGTCTTACCCTCTCTTTCTAACACAGCTGTATAAAAAGAGATGGTGAGTCCTCACAGACTAAGATAATATAACGTAAATATTTCTTTCAATTGATTAATATGAGTGTTAGCTCCACCTATACCTAATACTTCATGGTTCTCTTTTGAGAAAAGGCCGATAACATAGCTGCAAGACCTTTGGTGCTGCCACGGGTGCTGCGGCTGTCAATGTGCGGTGGTGACCACTTATCATCAGGTGAGCTTTCTGCTCGTTTGCACTTTTTTTCTATTAAAAAAAGTTTCCCTAGCGAATAGAAATAGGTATGATGGATCATCCTTGTGAATATTCAGTCTGTACTTTGTAATCAGATATTTACAAAATAATAGACGCACGTAAATATCGTGATAGACACTTGCATAATTTATAAAATAGATCTAATGGACTCAAGCTCAAATCAATTCATTTTGTACATCCAGTTATTATAAGAAGGATAGCGTAGGATATGAAGAGCTGTGTAGGAAAAGTAAGAGAGTTAAAATAGAGTATGAAGTGTAGGGGAGGTTTGAATAGCAGTGGAAGTCTTTTACTACTTTAGATATTAACAAAGAAATGGTGTCATTCTTTTAAAAATGTAAGACTTTATTTAATTTTGTTAAAAATTGATGTAATTTAAAAAAATATATGTCAAATATAAGAAAAACTAAATTTCTGAATTTATAATAACTATACCTAGTTTTAGGTTTCCTACTTCAACCGATTACTATTACCGATACGCTCTCTACTACTAACGTACAAACAAATGTATTTACTATTTATATTTACACACTTAAGACAGCCAGCAGACATGCTTGCATTGCATATCTTTTTATTTTATTTTCGGAATGTCTCAATTACTGCTGGCCTGATGGGCCGCTACAGCTTCACTGGTCGCGAAGGAGAGCAGTGGGCTCAGCCAGAGTTTATAGGTGTAGGGTTGTACGCCCTCCGCCCTAAGGGTGTCTCCTGCGAGACCGAACCTCGGCTTAGTGTGGGGTCGTGATTTACGATAAGAGGGCATTGTTTTGTTGTGTCGCGAATGTAGGCGTGTAATGTTTTCGTGTGAGCCGTTGACCAGAGTTATCAGGTCATCGGGATCGGTAAGAACGTGGCGGAGCCTACGTAATTTGGGATCGGGTTTAGGATCTGGGATGTAGTCAGCCGCGGCTACCACCAGTGGGTTTGGATGCGAAATGGCACAATCCGAGTATCTTTTGGAGATTACTTTGAAATGCGTTGTTAAGCTCGGCAATTCAAGATCATTATGGATTTTATATCTTTAAAATAGTCTGTCATGAATGAGATATTAGATGTGTTCCTCACGAATGTTTAAACTCAGACTCCTAACTAAATCGACAAATTGCTTAACTTAGATTTTTCCAGGACAGTTTAAACAATTATGTTAACTACCTTTTTAAACAATAAATTCATTAGCCTATTAAAACTATGAAGTATTAGGTAATGGTGGAGCAAGCACTCGGATTAATCACTTGAAAAATAAACCTACTTGATATCTCTGTCTATGAGGTCTCCCCATCTCTTTTTATATAGGTGTGTTAGAAAGAAAGGATAAGACCTCAGAAGGTGACAGAAGTATTCAAAGTTGTGTTTCAAATAGGTATTAGAAGTGTTGACTCCAGCTATAATACAGCTTCATGATTAAAACATATTTTTTATTTATTTTAGCATTACGGACCATTGATAACGATTACAGGAAAATTTCAAACAATAATAATTAAATATTTTATTATTTTTTAATTTAATATTTTAAAAAAATTAACCGACACTTAGCAATTTTACAGTAGTGTAAACTTTAAACGAAAAGGCTATATTTTTTAAAAAAGTTCAACTTAATAAACTTTTTTGTAGCAGCAACTAGAAAATCTAATTACAACACATTCAGTTCTCAAGTTTATTTGTGGTCAAAATGAGCGATTAAATATTTGGATTTTGAACGAATCAAAATGGATGCTGGGTGTGAATGAACTATATACTGAAAAACGAACAGCTTTTTATTGAGTTGTGCTCTAGGTCCGGTTATATTCGAGATTTAGGCGTCTTAGCTTTGTTTTTGTAACTATTTAGGCAGTGGACGTTTTCTAAGTGCGCTTAATGAATTAAGAATAAACGAATAGTGACTAGATTCCGTGGTCACTGTATCGGTAATGTGTTTACGAGAGTGTCGGGTGAGCTTCCCGCAGGTGTCCCTATTAGGATGAGGACTCGAACGGAAATATTTTGTGTCGCTGGAAATCAGCAAGTGGATTACGTTGTGCTGCTGTTGCCATTACGTGCAACATGGCTAAATTATACAGACTAAAGTGTTGCTTGTATGCTGTATAATCGGGCAGAAATGAAATGCATATACAGGAAGGAACAAATACAACTCTGACAACATGTACCAAAATGACAGAAGAAGTAGACAGAAGACATGGTGTGAATGGGACCAGTAGTAGTAGTAAGAGTGGCAATGAAGAACCTCCTGTGCACAATTCAGTGCCTTCTGCGACGGGTGGACGACTACAGTTTTTTAAAGGTGAGTGCCATTTTAGAAATGTTTAAGAATTTGGATTAGATAGGATCCTTAATTCTGTACCTATTTGAAAGTGAAAATAAACTTTTACTTCATCTGAAGTATTATCGTCTGAGAACTTTAAAAGATAGTAGAAATGTTTACACTTATTGAATCTTAGTGTAAATCATTAACATTATTAATGTAGGAAAAACTAGAAAGTTATTCATGCTCTGTTAAACACATACATTTGGCTGAGCAGTTGCCAATTGTCTGCACAAAACTGTACAATTGTTGTTTTGTAAGGAGCTGGAGCCAACCTAGCGGAAACAATCATACTTTATGTGACTTAGAAGGAACAATTATAATGAAACACTTGCTTTCCAACACTTATTTAATGTTTATAACATCTGTCATCATAGACTTGTTCAATATATTAGTTTTTTTTTCAATTTTATATGACAATATATACCAGTTATATTTTTTACTAAGAAAATATTAGTTTGATTTTTAAACTTGATTGATAAAATCAATGCATAGCTATGTCAAGTTGAAGAGACATCTCATTTGAATACGCTGAGTACAAAGTTGAAGGGAAGTTAATTTTTATGATTGTACTAGCTGACCCGGAAAACGTTGTTCTGCCTTTTTAACTACTCATTTTTTTTTCTAAATTTTCTCACCTTTTAAACCTTCCCTGGACTTCAACAATTAATTCAAAACCAAATTTAGCCAAATCGGTTTAGCCGTTCTCGAGTTTTAGCGAGACTAACGAACAGCAATTGATTTTATATATATATATATATATATATATATATATATATATATATACACATATATATATATATATATATATATATATATATATATATATATATATATATATATATATATATATATATATATATATATTTGACATGTCCTTATATATGTGTGGACCGTCGATTTGTGCCTTGTTGTTAATATTAAAATCAGGATTGTGATGTGTCTAGGAATTTATATCTAATTTAAAAACAACTATGGGCTCTTTTAAATGTACTATATAATTTCTATGATTAAGCACTTGCTGTGAAATTGTTTGAAACATGTTATGTAAAGAGTGATAATGCTGATGTAAACAGACCATGTTGACACATCCAATGTATTGAATCTACTAAGCACATTCTGTTATTTTATAAACAAACATTTAGGGCAAGTGTCAATTTCATCAGATGTACAATATTTTGATAAATCTTCAGAAACAATAATTAAAAACATGAAGTTTAATATTCAAATAATATACATTAAGATATGTTTTGAATATTGTGTGGTTTTGGTGCATTTGGAATATAAAAGGTATTGTCATTTGGAATTAAATAAATAATGCCAGTATAAACTCACAAATATCTTGTTTTCAACCAACTTCCCAGAAAAAGGGAATCATCAGTTCAGTTATATTTTTTGTTTGTTACATCAGACCTTGGTCATTTATTAACTGCTTTGGAAAATTCTTGTTTGGGGGTATACTTCCCATTGGGTTTTTTATATATTTAATTCAGATTAATTGTGGTTAATATAACGCATAGGGCCATATTACAGCACACTATGTATACTCAACGTAAAGCGTATGCTATATAGACTCTCATTCAGTGCTATAAAATAATGCCACTCTATGTACCTTGCGGCTAGTGTAGGTGGTATTTATAACTTTATAACCTCATACAGTGAGCACTAGCGTATGGTGCCTAAGCAACCTAAGCATATAAAGTATAAACTATAAGTTGTTATAAGTTATAATGTCTAGTATGTACATCTACAGTCTAGTATGTTTCGATCATTGCTTGTTAGATAGTGTAGTTCATATCTTCGTATCATACTCTTCCAGTTACGTCTTATAATATAATCTATAACATAGTGCACTAGAAAAATATAGTTTATAGTCCATAGTAGGCAAATAAAATAGTTTATTTAAACAATACTAGTTACGATGATACAGGGTTCCTGAGATTCATTTGAGATAGGATTAGTTGTTGCAGTTGTACTGTGTTTAATTTATTTAGATGTGGCATTGCTTAAAATTAAATGCCGAAGACTGTGCAAAGTGAAAAGTTAAATGTAGGAAAGCAGACCCTGGATTCCGATATTAACGTGAGGAATAACCGGGACTAACGCTAGGATAATGATAATTGCTTAAAAGTTAAAATTAAATAATTTCTGAACATCTGGTCAATATTTTTTTAAATCTGGTTAATGATCTTCAGTTATAAAACCTTTCGTTCATGTCCCTTTTGAATTTATGTAACTAACTAGACCAGTAGTCCAGGTATAAACTTTAAAGATCCAGATAATTCAGGGAATATTAAATGTATGTTTCTGGGCATCTTTCGGCCTAGAAGTACAGGCCTCAGTATAGATGTATAAGGTTTTTGGCTCAAATTCTAGGCCAGAACATTTGTTGTTGTGCATACTTTCAAATAAGGTTTTCTGAAAAATGGAAAAATAGAAGTACAGGCCTCAGTATAGATGTATAAGGTTTTTGGCTCAAATTCTAGGCCAGAACATTTGTTGTTGTGCATACTTTCAAATAAGGTTTTCTGAAAAATGGCTTTCTCGGGTGGCTTTTGTGCTCAACTTGTTAATAGGTGGATCACTTCTGTATTTGCCTATATTTCTTAGGGGATATTTTTCTTGTTATATATTATATTAATTTTTTACTTTTTGATTATACTTCAGTTTCTTTATCAGGCTCACATATAACTGTATTATCTTTTTACCTACTTGTACAAAAATAATTTTTAAATTGACTACCTGATCTAATGGTTAGCCTATTAACCTTCGATTTTCACCTTAGTTTCGACCTATCAGTCAGACCTAATTATCACAAGAAACATGGAACAGTTTTCTCATCAATAAACAATGCGGTGAAATGTTGAGAACCAAAGTGTCTAATGTTATTCACTCTGTCTACCTGGCAAGAGTACTGACATGAAGATCTACCCCCCTAGAACTAGGAATGAATCAATGGTGGAATGACACTAACCCAATTACATTTTTATTCAAAAACCTAGTAAACATCTCATGTAGAGTTCTAATTCTTTTCTCATTTGTGTTAAGATTTAAATAAAAAAATGGAATAAAAAAGCTTACTCATTTTTAAAAGGCTGGCAATGCAACTGCAAGACAGTTGGTACTATGGATGTTCATGAGCAGTGGTGGTGGTGGCATCACTTACCATCACAAAAAGAAAACACTGTCATCATCATCTACATAGGGTAAAGTGCCCTAAAGCTGGCCGTCGCCTAATGTCGGCCACCTAACATATTTATGTTGATAATTAAGTTTAAATTCCATTTAGGTTTAAATTTGTGTTGCAAATCACAACTATACTCATATAACTTGTAATAAAGATATTTTTTATTATATATAGTGACAAATGTATCACCCCAATAAATTTCATGTCACTTTTTTTTTTATTTTTATTTTTTTTTATATCATAAGATAGCAAACAAGCAGATGGGTCTCCTGATGGAAAGAGTCAACCATCGCCTATAGACACCAAAGATGTTAATGGTGCGTTGCTATCTTGTGGCGAGGTCTAATGCCACATGCATAAGTTTACAGGCTACCTTACCCTCCAAACCGGAACACGACAGCGACAAGCACTGACGCTATTGCGGCAGGAATAGGTAAGGCGGTGGTACCAGACCCGGGCGAGACAATGCAGAACTCTACCACCTAGTAGCCACGATGGTAGTGACTCGATAGCCAATCGGTCGCCTTTTACGACCTGCCTGGCAGAACGGCAGTTGGCCTATTCTACAAAGGAGGCCGGGACCAACACCGTCACTGTTCGCGAAGCCAAATGTAATACAAATTTTTAATATGAAAAGTGCCAAATGTATTAAAAATATAAATTAGCCAAATACGACATCCTCGTAATACAAATATAAAAAAAATAAATTGTTATTTTGTTATGCCTGGACGAGGTGTCACTGTATTTATATAAGGAAGGTAATAATGGTCTGAGTGACGGGTACGATGGTTTGGTACCTGGTGGATTCTAGGTGTTATTTATGTATAACGAGCGCCACACCCAGGAGCGTCACACAGACTCCCTCCATATAGCCAGATAGCAAGGGGAGATTGGGACTTTTAAACTTAAGGTGGCTGACTTGGTAATCACTTATCAAAAAAAAAAAAATTAAGTTCAGGATCTGAAAAGCAAAATGAAATGAGAGAGGCAGACTTGGATGGATGGTATATATTGGTCTCTAAGTTTGAGTCGCATTTTATAATAGGTTACGAACTAGAATTATAGTAAGAGAGTTCAAAGTTCATAGACATACACTGCTTCACCAAAATTGTCACATAAAAAAAATGAGTTCATACCGGGAATCAGCAAACCTTTCTGCGCGACGGGGAGATCCTAGGCCTTCGGAAAATTGGACATGTGTCAGATGGTGTCCGCGGATATCTCTCCGATCGTGCTTGGTACATTTGGGGCACTCATTCTAGGCGATCTCTAATGACCTCTCTTTCCTTTCCCAAGTATATTTTCAGATAGATGTTGAATACGTGTATGAAAAAATATCACATTTTTGTTGAATTAGCAAACTCTTGTGATTACTAAAAATTTATACGGCACGCATCTTGCCATGCCATCTACATGTTTTCATACTAAATTTAGGCGAAACTCTGCCCATTATCTATTTTTAAAAGTTTTAAATATTTTAGACAAAACTTAGCTGAATTACATTTTGACAGAAAAAAAAAATAATAGACATTTGACGCTATGACATTGACAAGTGATGTCATATGTAAATTGTATCTATGCCATGGATCAATAAGTTGAGGACGACTCAAAATTTTAACAGTCTCAATTGACTAAACTAAATGCAAAGGTTATTTTGTCCGAACATTTTAACGAATTATTAGGTAAAGGGATTTACACATTACAAACTGTGTATTAACACACAATTTAACCAATTTTTGTCATATACTCCAATGTTATATCATGTAGAAGCCAAGGAGTCATCACACAGCTTTGTTGTCTCCGATTTAGCTAAAAACGTTAGAGGAGACCATGTAGGGGGATTGTGTTTTTGACCATAAATAATCTCCCAATAGCTTTTATTTCTCTCCTGCAGAAAAATAAAAGGGCATAGAACATCATGTCTTGCAGTGTTATTAAATATTTCCATTTGTTATTAAGAAATAACAGCGGCCAAGATTAGGGCACTCATTTTGATACAAAAGCCTATAGTCGGCTCCCAGCCGACATTAAGCCAAAAGATACAAATTTAGAACTCTACAGAATTTCAAAGTACAGTTATATTTTTGTTCAATAATTTGTTTTTAATATTATATATATATATATATATATATATATATATATATATATATATATATATATATATATATATATATATATATATAATTTGACTTTGAATTTTATTGATATGTACAATGTTATACTGAATTATTTAAATTTTTTAACACTTGTTCTACTACATGGATGTGGTCTACATTAATCGGCCTGTAGTTACCTAAGGGGTAATATCTAAGGGGTTTTCCTTTTTATATAGCAATATTATTTCAGAGCTGTGCCACTATTTTTGGTACACATTCTGTATCCATAATTCTAGAACTACCTTAAACAAATTTGTGAGATATTGAGTGAGAACAGCCATTCCCAGTTTAAGAGCTTTGTTGCTAATTCCTTTGGCCCCAGGTCTCTTGTTATTTTTTGTTTCTTAATGTGATTGAATATTTCCTTTTCTTTAATTTTTTCTATTTCAACTTCCATGAAAAAACAGGCCACTGACAATAAGAGCAAAGAAACTTAACAATTTTCTTTGCTCTTATTGTCAGTGGCCTTTTTTTTTACAGATCTTGGTAGAATTTTGTAGCTAAATCTAAAACATCTTTCCTTATTTTAATTTCATTTGATTGGTTTTTAGGTTGTATTATCCAAGATTTTTGTAAATTTAGATCATTAGATCATATACACTATCAAAATTCAAAAATATGTGTGCAATATGCACTAAAATTTTAGTCAAGAAAATAAGAAAAAGTTTTTTGAATGTCTATCATCCTTAAGTTTTAATGAAGTTCTTGCAAATTCAAATTGTGAAGAGGCATTTAATAATTTCCACGACATATTCTTATTGTTTTTTGAGCTATGCTTTCCAAAAATTCGTACTAAGGTATCAAATAAACCAATAAAAAATAAATGGCTGTCAAAAGGACTTCTTAAATGTTGTAAAGTCAAACGCCAGCTATATTTAAATTATCGGTTTGGTAAATCTAATAAGAATGAAAATAAAAATAATTACTTGCATTACAAAAGAATTTTATCAAAATGTATACTAGAATCGCAAAAGCAATCATCTCTGAAATTTATTGAAAAATCTTCCAATAAATGCAAAGCTTCGTGGGATTTAATTAAAAACACATTCCAGAATAAAACAAATATACAAGAAATTGAGAAAATTAGAGTGAACAATACAGAGTATACAAAATCCCAATCAATTTGTAACCTATTTAATGATTTTTTTATAAACCAATCAAAAACAAGTATTAACAATGACAAATTCACAAATACTTCAAAAATATTTGGGTTACCTAATAGCAGTAAAACCATGTTTCTTACACCAGTAGATGAGCATGAAGTATTTAAGATCATAAACTCCTTAAAAAATACAAGTGCAACTGGTTATGATAATATTAGTACAGAACTACTCAAAAATGTTGCTGCTGTAATATCAAAGCCGCTCAGTCATATTATTAATTTGTCATTTTTAGAAGGGAAGTTCCCACAACGACTAAAAAAGTCTATAGTTAGACCAATACTTAAAAAAGGTGATCCTTGCGATATGAATAACTATAGACCCATTACATTAATTCCGATTCTCTCAAAAATTTTTGAAAAAGTTATGTATGATAGACTTCATAATTACTTACTGAAATGTAATATATTAAAAAATAATCAATATGGATTTAGAAAAGGTAGGTCGACAACCTTAGCATGTTTTGAACTGGTAAAGAGTATAACGGAATGCCTAAATACAAAAAGTTATCCACTTTGTGTATTTTTAGACATGAGTAAGGCATTCGACTTTGTTTCTCATAGAATTCTGTTGGCAAAACTTGAAAAATATGGTATAAGAGGAAAATCATTAGAGTGGATACAAAGTTATTTAGAAAATAGGAAACAGTGTGTAGAAATTTCAAAAATTTCTGGGACACATAAAAAAATATATACTTCAAATTATAGTTGTAGTGACTGTGGAATACCACAGGGAAGTGTTTTAGGACCCTTGCTCTTTTTAATTTACATTAATGATCTTCCAGAAACTATGCAACATGAGTCTTGCATGAGTCAACAATTCTTATTTGCAGATGACACTACACTCCTCATTAAATGTAAAAATAAAAATCATCTAGTAAAAGAAACAACTGAAACCTTACTTAAAGTTTCGGAATGGTTAAAAAGTAATAATTTAAAAATTAACTTGACTAAAACAAAGATAGTTGAATTTCAAACATGTTATAGCAATAAAGTTCAAAAATCAAATATATAATTTAACAATATAAATATAGAAAATACTGAATACACTAAATTTCTAGGAATATTTATTGACAACCATTGCAATTGGAAAGCGCACATTGATTCTCTTTGCAAAAAAATTGACAGATTTATCTATGTTTTGAGAAGAATAAGAGAAGTAGCCAACTTAAATGCTGCATTGCTGGCATATCACGGATATGTCTCATCTGTATTGCAATATGGAATCTCTATTTGGGGAAACTCAGTTGACTTAATTAGGATTTTCAGAATTCAAAAGAAATGTATACGTGCAATATGTAATGTTAATCAACTACATTCATGTAAACCCCTATTTAAAACTCTTAAAATACTACCTTTACCTTGTCTTTACATACTGTCGGTATGCGTATTTGTAAAAAAAGGGAACTCATATTTTAGAAACAGTGAGAAGCTACATGTGCCAAGCCAAAGACTAAATATTTATAAAAAAAATGCATATTGTATGGCAATTAATATATACAATCATATTCCTGATAGTCTAAAATTATTACCTATAAATAAATTTCGCAAAAAATTGTTTGATTTACTGTTAAATAACACATACTATGATATTAGAGAATTTTTAGCAGATAAGATTAAATGTTAATAAACAGAAATATAAGCTTGTATATTGTATAATTTACCTTGAAATTTAAATGTAATAAAATCTGAACGGCAAATTTTGTAAAATGGTAAATTTTTTGTAAATTGTAAAAATTTGGATTGAGCATAAGATCATATTTTGTAAATTGTAAAAATAATTTTTGATGTGAAATAATTCTAGTAAATTGTAATACATACAATTGTAATACGTGAAATAGAAAAAAAAAGAAGCCCGCTGAGTTTCTTCCGCCGGATCTTCTCAGTGTGTGGCCGCGTTCCGATCCGGTAGTAATTATAAAGAAATCGACCTAAATTAAAATGTTTGCACGCCATATTATGGTAGAATATGATGGTAATTTAATTTATTTTAATAACTTGTGACACCCACATTCTTGCAAATAAATATTTTTCATTTTTTCATTTTTTAAAAAAGGGCAAAACACACATTATCAAAATACTATTCAGTATGTTAATTTTTCCAATAGTAATTAAGTATTGATAATTATTTGTACTTCTTGTGATAATATACAGCCAAACATTTTTTCAACATTTCTAAGGACATGCACATAAGAAGGTTTTTAATTTCTAAGCGACACATTGTAAGTGCAATATTTTGTTTTATTCAAGAATTGTAAAAAAATGCCAGCTAGCTGCAACTAATTGTAATGGCAAATAAAATAAGTAGGTGGTCAATTCGACAGTTTAGATAACTGTCAAATTGACCAGCTACTTATTTTATGGCCTTAAAATTTTCAGTATTTAACTATTGTTTTTAATTAAGTTTTCCACCAAATTAATAGTGGTTCTGAGGCTAGTGCTAGCTTAGGAAATTGCAAATTTTACTCACGACCAGGCTTCTAAAAGCACATTCTTGGTAATGATTTGTGAGACACCTGCGTGTCACTTCACTGGCTGTGATCTGTCACAGTTTTCAAGTAACACAACACACCTAATACATTTAACTACTGAAATGAAATGAAAATGAACTGCAATGAAAATGAAAATGTACAAAAATATGTAATATTGCTATAAAAATTTATACATTTGCATAGGCAAACATGTAAATGTATTTTATCCGATATGTACTTATAAAGTGACTTTTAACTAATAAAAATTAGTAATAAATTATTTGAAATAAAAGGTAAAATATAATTTCACTTGGATACCTTTGTAATATTCGATGAAAAACTAACTCAATGATTTCTGTTGTAATATTTAAAAAAAATATCTTATTCTATTGAATTTCAATAGATTTAAATAGAATTTTTCGACAAACAATATTAAATGAGCTTAAGGTTTTCCAAAAGACAGGAGATTGAAGTTAATATAATTGAACTTTTCACTTTATATAAATGTTCAAAATATCAATCAAATTAGCTTATAATTATACCTTTACTAGCTGAGCCCGCGACTTCGTCCGCGTGGAAAAATTTAAAAAAAATAGCCTAAGGTACTCGCTATCATATCAGCTATCTTTCAGTGAAAGTCCCGTCAAAATCGGTCCAGTCGTTCCAGAGATTAGCCGGAACAAACAGACACAGACAAAAATTCTAAACAATGTTATTTTGGTATACGTACCGTGTATACATCCATATGCATTTAGTAAAAACGGTTATTTTAATATTACAAACAGACACCCCAATTTTATTTATTTGTATAGATGGCGTCAACGCTTGCATTTCTTGCAGATAAAATTGCCCTTACACACATCAATTGATTTTTTTTTGGTAAATCTATCATATCCGAATTCCGGGTACACTTTAAATATCAAGTCTTTAATGTTGGTTACGATTTCACGAAGGTCTTTACCTATGTAAAATTTTTTTGTAGCCTGATTCAGGATTTTTCCCTAAGTAACCACTAACCAATCAATATGATCTTGTTTGGAAAATTTGTGCTTCTTCTACCTAAATGATTGCTTATGTTGGTATACCTACAGCTTCAAAAATTAAACAGTTTTCCACAATGGGGAAGATTTAAAGCAAGATTTAATAATATTATAACTACAAATCCTTATTAAGTAGCTATACAAATACAGTCCTTACACCTACTTACTTACGAATTAGACACATATCAGGCCAAAGCGAACGATCATGTATCCCTCAACAACACCATAAAATACACAAAATAGATCGAATATTCAACTACTACAAAGTAAAGTGATTTTTTTCAAAGAAGGAAAATCCAACGTTCCGTATCAAAGAATTCTATTGCGAAAGGAGCCGGTCACATGTCTACTCCGCGCGGGCCGCAGAGGTTAAAGGTATATGATTCCACTCATGTAGCTTAAAAAAAACCGGCTAATTGCGAGTCGAACTCGCGCATTAAGGGTTCCGTACCATAATCTATAAAAAAACGGCAAACAATCACGTTTGTTGAATGGGAGCCTTCTTAATATTTATTTTATTTTAATTATTTATTTTTAAAGTGATTTTATGCAAATGCAAAAGGGAGTTTATGCAAAAAAACACGTTTGTTGTATGGTGGTCACCCTTAAATATTTATTTTATTCTTTTTTAGTTTTAGTTATTATACATAAATAAAAGGCAACATAAATACCTACATCATTTGTGAAAATTTCAACTATCATGGTTCATGAGATACAGCCTGGTGACGGGCAGATAGATAGACGTACAAACGCACGGACGGACAGTGGTGTCTTAGTAATGGGGTCCCGTTTTAAACTTTGAGTATGGAACCTTAAAAAATATAGTAAAGCCAACGCTCTCACAGTTCGGCTCTTCTCGGCAATGTTCGGTTCTCGTTCGGCGGTCAGAGTAGTGCGCCGCATCGTGCACACTGCACACAGCCTTTCGGTTAATACCTAGATAGTACCTAGGTATGTTGAGTTATTTTCGTTTTACATTTTTTTTAAACTATGCATCTAAATAACGTGGTATAAGAGCCAAAGTTTGTCTTCCTAAGATCTTCGTGTTGATGAAGTACTTTTCGTTATATGATAAGGATTAAAATTCACCTATTACCATTACAATATGACCGCCCCGTTGGTCGAGTGGTTAGCGACCCTGACTACGCGATCGACGGGGCTCGGGTTCGATCCCCGACGGGGACAAGCATTTGTGTGATGAACATAAATGTTTGTATTTCCGGGTTTGGGTGTATGTATATTAAATATATTCTTGTATTTATATATGTATTTCTATGTATTAGTATCGTTGACTAACACCCATAACACAAGCAAATAATTTGCTTACTTTGGGGTTAGATCAGTTAGTGTAATTTTGTAATTTGTCCCTTGAATATTTATTTATTTATTTATTTATATATATATATATATATATATATTTATATATATATATATATATATATATATATATATATATATATATATATATATTTATATATATATATATATATATATATATATATATATATATATATATATATATATATATATATATATATATATATATATAAATATATATATAGTGTCGTGGACTTTTTTGTGCATCTACTAAAAACCAATATATTTGTAGTACATTGTACTTACGTGTACTTAAGCATTACGCCAGCAAGCGCACGTGGATACAGCCGTTCGATACCGCTTTTTCTTCCGACTTATTTTACAAATATCGATATTTTAACTACGCTAAGCTAGTGTAGCTATCATTAAACATACACATAATTTTTTTTCAATCCGACTTGTAGTTCCAGGAATTAGCATTTAGCGCATTCAATGAACAAACAAACGTTAAAATACTCGTATCATATCATATCATCCATACTAATATTATAAAGGCGAAAGTAACTCTGTCTGTTACGCTTTCACGGTCAAACCACTGAATATCCCGGAAATTCCATGGGACCGGGGGATCTATGCGGGTTTTTATTTTAGAATTTTTTCCACGCGAACGAAGTCGCGGGCACAGCTAGTATCATAATAAAGATAATTCTAAACTCAACGATTTAATTATATGTATATGTGTTTTAATACGTTAGCGCGATGTATTTTCGTGCAGCGCCATCTAGTTAATGTGTTCTACGTTACGCTTTATGCTCCGATATCTTTCGATTAATTTTATTTCCTGTGGGAACGAAATATTTTCCCGCGATAAAAAGTAGCCTATGTCCGTTCTCGACGTCTTATCTATGTTTATGCCAAATTTCATCAAAATCGGTCCAGTGGTTTAAGCGTGAAAGCGTAACAGACAGACAGACAGACAGACAGACAGACAGAGTTACTTTCGCATTTATAATATTAGTATGGATATTTCAGATATGAACCAAAATTATTTATAGACACTATTACCCACTAATACATTTTAAGTTATTGTAATGCAATCTGATTCCAATTGTTTTATAATTATTTGTAAACAAATTGTTATCCTTGTACCAAGTTTCTTGCAAATCTGTCTGGTTTTTACGGCATCATAAAGCAGCAAGTACCCATACATCTTCACAATAAATTTCATTTATAACAAATGAGATTTTGGGCTTACAAATGAATATTCCTTCAAATTCAAAAATCTAAAAACATTTCAAAAATTTTTACTTGTGTTCCTACATACACATAATAGTTATTCCACAACATAAATATATTTGTGTGATACTTCTTTAAATATTATTTATGCTCCAGTTCTCAAGTCTTATATAAACCAAAGAATTTAAAAATACTTGCTAGAAATGAGTATGGTATTTTTTTTTAAATGTTGAATAGGCGCACTAGCAGACATGCCACCTGATGATAAGTGGTTGACGTCGCCAATGAACATAAACTAGTATACCTGGAACTAGCCCAGGTAACTCATTTATGAGTTGCCTGTCCTGAAACAAGATATTAAGTCTAGGTGCCAGTAATTTCTCCGAAACACAGCTGTTTCATGTGAGAAACAAGCAAGATGGTGGTACCCATGCAGCCGGGAGCGCGGCACAGCGTATCCCTTCCACCGGTGACAATTATAATTCACTCTATTGATCAAGCAATGTCATATATTGGCTCATTTTAGTAAACAGTATACATTTCAAAATGTTTGGACATTATGTTTACAAAGGTGTCAATATTATTATCTAACACAAATAAAACAAGGTGCATGTGATTGTTTATATACATACCAATAAGTCAATTAAAGTGCAACATTTTTATCTCTATAAATATATACTGATAATGTTCAGTAAATTATTATTGACCTGGAATACAGCCCACCGCATGATTAAGATTCTTTGTTAATCTCATGGAAACAATGCATTTTCTAGGGTAAAAACTAATCTAAGTGAGTCAGCAATTAGAATACAGTATGTCTAAATTTGTCCTGCAATTTCAGCCTGAAGAAATAAAGAATCTTCCACTAAAGTGGTTTGCTGATAAGAAGGAATGCTTTGCTTTTTGGAGTACACCATGCATTTTGAAGAGCGGCTTAGCCTTTTCTTACAAATAGCCATGGAACTTAAGTTGTTCAATTGGTTAATTCCAGTATCTAACTATAATACTGGCTTAGGCTGTCTGAAGAGTATTGGTAAAACGAGAGAACTCTACAAAGGGTGACTTTTTAGCAGACAATGCATAAAGCTCTATTGAATTTCGTTAAACATTTATACACTTATACAAAATCAATATGATGCAGTTTCACCGAGTGTCAGCCATGAAAAATATAAATTATATGCACAAATCTCTGTCTTCTTACAGTTAAATAGGATTAAATTTAGTCATCCCATTCCTAGCCAAGACTTTCGTAAATTGTTTCTTGACTTCATACACACAAGCTGGTTCTATTTCTCATCGATGTGTTCGCAATAACTAGTACACTCAGTAAAACAACACCAGCATGGTGATGATGACACTGAAGCTCTGATCAGCCAAAATGCTGGTGATCCAGCTACATAATTTCTTAGGAAGCCTTAGGAAGAATGCTCTGTGTCGATAAACAATTGAAAGTCGAATGCCTCTGTCTAGTAATGTGACAGGTATACTTAAATATCAACAGCTTAGCAGCCTTGACGAAAACCGTGTTGACAGTAACTAATCAGCTGGTGCTCTTATAAAAACATCAGGACTGTCGAACTTGCTGAATGATTACGTCGGTGCACAAAAGTAGTATGTGACCTAGTAGCAGAGTATTTTTCAATCCTGCCTACCCACTGTCGATATGAGTATTTGGACATTCAATGAAAGTTCAAAATGGACAGGGGAAAGACATTAAAAAAGTAAGATTGCAGGTTCTCATAATAGGCACAGACTTAGAAACTGTGTTATCTATTGTGTAGGAACTCATTACAAAAATAAAAATAAAAAATGCATATGCAAATGCAACGAATGATGAACTCGCTACACACTGATAATTCCCCCTCACCCCCTCAGTTAAAATATTTGGAAATTAGCACACTTTCAATTATAAATTTATTTCTGGGCCATCCTATTCTATTTAATAATATGAATTACGAAAAAAAGGTTCTTCAAAAGAGCTATTGTCAAGGCAAAATTGGAATACATTGGCAGAATTGGTTAAAAAATTATTTCGCCCACCTTCTCACAACTCATGTGTTCTGGTCTCTCACCAAGGCTGTCTTAGGGAATTTCTCACAGCCTTCTCGGCTTCTTTCTTGATGTCTATAGTACATTGCTATCTTTATGGCGGGGTGGGAATGCAACATTCATAAGTTTACGGGCTATCTTACCCTACCCTATGCTTCAATCCAGAACAAGACAGTGAAAAGCCGACTCGAACCGACTCTATTGCAGCAAGAATAGGTAAGGCGGTATGAGGCTGAAGCTAGCTCATTGTTTTAGCTCCTAACCAACATGAGGCTGAAACCAGCTCCTAGTTTTAGCTCCCACAAACAAAAGTACTTTAAAAATTGGTAAATTAAGAAAAGATTAGACAGACATTAAATTGTTAAAGAAATAATTACAGTATCATGAAGCTTTCTCTAAAGGATAAGAAATAATTTTTTAAGGCGCGGTGAGTAAATGTTTAGTTAAACAATAACTTTGAAAATTTGTAAATTACGAAAAAATAGACTGACGTCAAATTGTTAAAAAAAATAAGTTATACAATGTAAAAGTTGACTTTTGATAAATTTTAATGCAGTAAAACTGCAGCAAACGACTTCCCATTTCATATATCTCTGGAGCGTTCCAGAGATATATCATCAGATCTTCAACAAATTGAAATGGGACCGCACGAGGAGTATACCCTCTCAAACAAAAACCATAATTTTCAAAATCTGTTCATAAATTACGAGTTGTGCGGTAGTAAACATAAAAAACAGACGGCCGAGTTGAGTATTTCCTCCGTTTGGCAAGTTCGAGTAAAGTTCATTTGCCACTTGTGTTTTACAATATGGATAACCAACAACGCGAAAAGCGTGCGCAAAACACAGCATAGCACAACTAATGAACTCTGAAAAACGGGAGATTCAGACTTGTTTTGTCGGTGAGCCACTGGACGGGATGTGTGGTGGGTAGAAAAATAGAACAGAATGGATCGGCTCGACAAAATTTTGCACTAATCTACTTGACGAAATTTTTGGTGTTCAGACATGTTGCTACTAAATTACTATTTACTAGCTACTCGACTAAAATATTAGACTAGTAAGAAAGAGGCTTTAGCGATAGATAAACATGTTGTTAATATGAATATAAGTAATGCAATATATATATTTTGTTACCAGATGGGAAGTTCATCCTTGAGTTGGTGCGCGGGTGCGCCCGCGAGGGTGAGCGTGCGGGCTGGGTGTCGGTGCCGCGCAAGACGTTCTGGCCGCCGGCCGCCGCGCCGCCCGCCAGCCCGCTCGCGCCGCCACCCAGCGCCACCTCGCTGTCCGACGACAACTCCTCGCTGCACTCCTCGCCCTGCACCTCGCACCGAGATCACTGCTGGAAACAACCAACGCCACGCCGGAACCTCTCCAAAGAGCTAGCCATGTACTACTGTAGGCCAACTACCCTGCGCAACCACCACATACACGCCGCCAGCCGGCATAAACGCAGGCGACCTTACGACACCTCATACAACGACTCATTACCTAACGGGACGCATCGAAAGACGCCCGCGAACGGAATTTGTGAAAAGAAACGAAACGGTGAGATCGGATCGGTGGGAAGTAAACTATGTAAAGATGAGGACACTGTCGACGGTCCGTCGGAGGTTAAACCGAAGACGGACGACGAGAGGTGGCAAGATTTTGACCGAGAAAAGTACTACCACATGAAACTCAAAAAACCATATCAGTATCATAAATTAAGGGTGTACAAGAAGACGAAATCGCCGATGAGACGGAAAGAGCTGACGCGCGTTATCGACCGGCTGCGGGAGAAGATCGCGTCACTACCTGTGCAACTAGTAAACGCAAAAATTGCAAACTGTAAACAAGAGCATACGATAGTTTCGCCGCGAAAGCGTATCTTGCGAGAAATGGAGCGCGTGAGTCTGGAGGAGGGTACAAAGCGGCGGGCGAAGACGGTGCCCGCACTGAGTACGGCGTCGTACCCGCCGTCGTCGCCGGGCCCGAGCTCGGCGCGGGCGCCGGCGGGGGCGGGGGCGGGGCGGCGGGAGGCGCGCGCGGCGCACGTGAGCAGCTACAGCATCCACTCGCTGCTGAGCCTGGACGAGCGCGCCCCGCCCACGCCGGACCCCAGCCCCAGCCCGCCGGCCCCGTACCGGCTGCCGGAGCCGGCCGCGTTCCGCGCGTACGCGCCGCCGCCGCGCTGGCCGCCGCCCGCGCCCGCGCACTACGCGCTCTACCCCTACCCGCCCGTGTTCCGCCCCGCGCCGCTCTGGATGCACTACGCGCCCTGGCCGCCGCTCGCGCACCCCGTGCTCACTGAACACATACACAAGGACGAAACCACTTCAGGTAAATATTTACAGACTGCTTACGCTATATTGTAAAAACGATTCTCGATAAAGTAGACCACTTGACACTCATTACGAGCAAGATGGCTAAATTCTACAACGTATTGTCTGGACTTGGAGCCTATTTTCTTCTTCTTAAGCCGGCTGTACACATTGGGCCAAGTATTGGGCCAAGCATTGGGCCAACATATTGGCCCAACGTGTAGAAACCTACTTGGCGCTATGTTGGCAGTTGGCGCCAACATTGGCCGGCCAAGCGAATATTGTCGGTTTTTCGTGCGCACATCAAAGGATCTTGGCGCGCTCCGCCAACGGTGTTCACACGTTGGCCTCTTATTCAGTTCATTGTCATACGTCAGTAAAGACGGTTGTGTTGCGCGTGAGTTAAATTGTTGTTCCCGAGTTACGATGGCGTAGACAAACACTGAGTTTTACAATTCATAGAAATATATCGAAATGAACCAATGAATGAATGACTGATGATGATGAATGTCCTTTATGAATTGAAACTTTCTCATTATTAGACCACAATAATTATTTAATATGATCATCTTTGTCGAGAAATTCTGTAACATATTGAAAATAATAATTACTTATCGATTTGGACTGATTTTAAAGTACAAAGTAATTATTATTTTCAGTATCTTATACGGAATCATTATATGAAATTTATCCGAATTCCGAATACATGTTGTTCGTATTGAATTCAAGTCAATACTAGTTATTTTTTAAACTTTTCTCGTCTTGTCTCATTTCGCATTGTTTTGCCTCATTGGTGAGAGGAGGTTCAGAGCAGTGTACTATTTCAGATGACATTAGGTATTAGGTTAGGTTATTAAAAATACCATTTTTTAATACTTTTATTTCAGCGTGTTCCGGTTTGGAGGTTAAGGTAGCCGGTAAACTTATACATGTGGCATTAAACCTCGCCACAAGATAGCAACGCACCATTAACATCTTTGGTGTCTATTGGCGATGGTTGACTCTTTCCATCAGGAGACCCATATGCTTGTTTGCTCTTATGATATAAAAAAAAGATAAGTATTACTGTTATTGAACTAAAAAAGAAAAAGGAATCTTTAATGACAAATCTTACGGCTGTAAGAGATTCTACGTCCATCCTTATTAAAGAGCCAATGCAGAATGGTCAATACACCAATGTGTAAACAGAAACATTTAATGTTGGCCCAACAGTTGGCCCAATATTTGGCCCAATGTGTACAGCCACTATTACCCTTTAAACTATTGAAGGTTCCAAACAGTTCCGAATATTTGACTCGATATCTTGCGAGGTTGAAAAATTGTACGCCATTCGCTATCCCTGCCTACTCTCTGTTTCGCAACTAAGATGTCTTTTTTACGACAATAGAATCAATGCTAGACAACATTATTGTCAGTTAACACCTTTATAATTGTCTTTCTGTCAACTCTCTTATCTGACAATGATTTTCTCTTTCTAACAGGGAACCATTTGCTTTTTAATAAGATTGCAAACAAGCAAATGACTCTTGATGAAAAGAGACCATCGTCTATAGACACAAAACATGTTAATGGTACCTTGCTATTCGTGCGACAAGGTGTTAATGTCACATAAGTTTACTGGGTACCTTACCTTCGTAACAGGAACACGACAATAACAAGCATTGACTTTATTGCGGCTGGTATAGACAAAGCGGGGATACCAAATACCCGGGCGAGACTTTACGGAACTTTACCACCTAGTAGTCACGATAGTAATGATACGTATCAGTCGCCTTTTACGACTTAACTGGCAGAACGGCAGATGGTTTATTCTTCAAAGGAAGCCTGTACGAACGCTTATTTGCTATTTTAAAATACAACAAAAGTAACCTGAACAGAGGGTGAAAATCGATCTTAATATATAGCAAATATTGAGTGCACAAATATATGTTGATTTTTAATTCAATATACTACCTGATCATATTTCCATAGTAGGCAATTTCGAGATTATTAACTTAATGTGCCGGACATTGAAAAATATTTTAACACATCGAGATTTACTTTCCTATCCGATCCCGATGATCCTATCACAACCTACACGTCACAATTTACACGCACACGCCAAAGTCGGCGCCGGCGGCGACTCGGACCACTGTTTCGGCCCACCAACACTCGAGACTCCGGTCAAGAACCATTAACGAGTCGAAATTCTGATGCCACTTTCGCTCCCATTAATCGTCAAGATACTGCCCTAAGCCGAAGTCTGGTCTCATAGGAGACACCTCCACACTTAATAATAAATTAAGTGTGGGGGAGTGTCCTGCGAGACCGGAGTGACTTTTACTGAGCACTCTGCTCGCCCGAAGCGCCCGGTTTAGCAGTAACAGTCATTTGGACCAACTGCTTAAGTTCATTTCGAAAAAACATCGATTTACGTTTGTGGTGGTACATATATCTGTCTGGCCTAGGGATTAGTATTCGACTCAGATCATGTGGTCCCGGGTTCCCGGCCTCAAAAGTGTATATTGAGTTTTTTCGAGTTTCTCTAAAAAACAAAAATGTATTAAGTTCTCCTTACCAAATATCAGATTTGTAGAGACCACTCTTAAAATAAAGAACAAAAATTTAGAATTAGTCGATTCTACGGTGTTTTTAGGAATCACTGTTAATCCAAAGTTACAGTGGGGACCACATATATAACAATTGGCAAAAAAAACTTAGCTCCGCTGCGTATGCCATTAAGAAGATACGTAAGATCACAGACATAGATACTGCTCGCTTGGTATAATTCAGTTATTTTCACAGTCTCATGTCTTACGGCATCTTACTGTGGGGAAATGCTGCGGATATCGGTATAATTTTTGTGTTGCAAAAAAAGAGCCATTCGCTTTATCCTTAATTTGAATCCAGCAACGTTCAACAAGAGTTCCGCAACGTCTCGCCCGGGATCCTGCCGCAGTAACGACAATGATTATCATTGTCGTGTTGCGGTTCTGAGGGTAACGTAAAACTCATACAAGTGGTATTAACAGCACGCCACACGGATCGCAACATTAACATATTTGGTGTCTGTAGGTAAATGTATGTTCGCGTACAATGGAGCGTAAATCAAACCAGTCAAAATGATTTAAAAAAAGAGATGTTTATTGTGAGCTTGTGCAAATTGAAGTGAGAACAAATAATACACCTTACATATTAACGGCGCGTTGCCTTAAACTATGGTGCAGCAATGAACCCTAGCAACAATTGCATATCAAATTAAATAAGGCGCCACGCACCGAAACATCTTCCCCCCCCCCCCCCCGTTGAAAGAGTCTCTTCTTTCAACCATCCAATTCTTCAGCAGTTGGGAGTGGACATAGCTGCGCCGAACGGTGCCCCTAGCGTTGTGTATATCTGCAACTCTTGTAACTTCATCCGGTCCAGGGAACAACTGTAGAACTCGTCCCAGGCGCCAATTTAATGGAGGGACGTTGTCTTCTAAGAGCAAAACCATGTCGCCTATTCTGAGGCGTGCAGTATTGCTTCGCCATTTGGTTCTTTGCTGTAGTTCTGTCACGTACTCTCGTTGCCGTCTCCTCCAGAAGTGCTGGCGCATCTGTTCTAATCGTTCATAGCGAGACAGATGACTGTCTTTGATGTGTATCATCACCGGCGTTGGTAAAGCAGTCAGCGGTCGGCCGATCAAGAAGTGACCTGGGGAGAGCTAGAGGAGGTCATCAGGAGATGATGACAAAGGACACAAGGGGTGGCTATTAAGAATCGCCTCTACTTGTGCAAACAGAGTCGTTATTTACTCGAATGTAACATAACTGTTTCCCATTACTCGTTTAATGTGGTGTTTGGCGGACTTAACACCGGCTTCGTAAATGCCGCCAAAGTGAGGAGCGTAAGCGGGTATAAAATTAAACTTTATGCCTTGTTGATTTGCAAAGTCGGATAGTGATTCTTTGTTTTGTTGAATAAAAACTCCTACCTCCTTTGCCGCGGCAACAAAGTTGCGACCGTTGTCACATATTATTTCTGCTGGTTTACCTACCTCTGCGCGCAATAAACCGCCTTAAAGTCATTATAAATGCATCCTTTGTTAAATCGCTTACTGCTTCTAGATGCACACATTTGTAGCGTAGACATACAAAAATGCACAAATAACACTTTATTATACGACTACCACGACCCTTGCGATTGGTGATAAAGAAGGTAAGTACTGTACGCCTTGCGAGGTACCTACCGTTAATAAGCCACACAGCTTCCCTAACTGTTGCCAACAATAATAGCGGGCTAGCATGTAAATTAATATGATGCTCACTTTCAAAATATAATTTAGTTAATGCATGTTTTGCATGAAGCAATATTGGATGCTTCTTTTCATACGCATAATTTGAAAAATTCAAGCGACCACCTACGCGTATTAAGCCAATGTCCAAGGAAGCGGAACCATCGAACACAACACGAAGCTTTGTTTATTCGTTGTCTTGCTTAAAACAGCGTGGTGGGGTAAATAATAACTACCGTTAATATTCTGGTAACTAGATAACGAAAGATGCCTTAATTCAGAATATTCGTTAATGAATTTAATGTAATCTAGCTTTAGCGCTCGATTTCGTTTAAACTTCTTTTCTAAATTAAGAAACCGTTTCTTAGCTATATAAAAACTATCACCTAAACAACTAGGATTGTCCTTTAGGGGCAATTTTACTAAAAACCTACCTGTTGTATCTGTTTTAGTATAGGTGATAAAATGGTTTTCGCAAAAAGTTTCATTTGCGCTTAATATTCTAGTTCTGGGAATGTCTTCCATATCCCAAAATTTAGTCAGTAAATTATTGATATTTATATCTCGATGTGATGCAATTAACGCATGATTACAATTGGCAATTTTATACAATTTATTAGTGAATACTGGACCTGATATCAACCAACCTAACTGTGAATTTCGTAGTTTTGGGTTGTTCACGCCTAGCGAATATTGCTCATTGCCTAGAATATCCCAGAAGATATCGGCTCCGATTAGCACATCGACGGGTGCCGGTTGATTGAAGTCCGGATCAGCTAATTCAACACCTTGGGGAATCTTTAGAGTATTCACTGCTATAGGTGCCTTTGGTAGGTAGCCTGTTATTTCGTTTAAAACAAAGCATGATAAAATTGTGTTAAAATTAGTGTTTAATGACTGGATTTTGACATTACACCCTTCAAGAACGTTGTTATTTACGTTGTTACCTATACCAATAATCTTTAGACAATCAATGGCACTAGGTTTTAATGAAAGTTGGTTCTTTAGAGAAGTAGTAATAAAGGAAGATTGGCTTCCGCAATCTAGCAGTGCGCGAGCCCTCCCCTTTTGTTCCGTTAATGGATTTATAACTTCAATAACGGCTGTAGATAAAATAATTTCATTATGATTTTGATTAGATAAATTTACAATTAGCTCATTTTCATCATAAACTACCGGACAATGATTTTCTGAGGAAGATGAACGATGAAGTAAACTATTATGTCTTTGGCTACATATGTGGCATGGTCCTAAACGACACTCATTAACTGGATGCCCCTGTCTAAGGCAGTTGGCACATAATTTGTATTTTGAAACGTCTATCATTCGTTCATCAATTCCCTTTCTTTTAAATACTGGACAATCGTATATTTTATGATTTTCATTACATATTACACAAACATATATGCTAACCTTCTCACGTTTCTTACCGTTCTTAGTATTTATACTAACAAACGATTTAGTAGCTTGGCCATTATTTTTAAAATTATTATTATGCTGAGTATTGTTACGATTGGTAAAATAAGTGAATTTAAGCTGCGTATTTTCGTATTTATAATTACGATTCAACGATTCTAAAACGTCTGCTCTGTCAACCATTAATTTAAAAAAAAATATCTAATGTGGGGACTTCGCCGTCTAAACTATTCCGTTGTTCCTCCCATTTCGTTAGTGTGTTGGCATCTAGTTTAGCAGATAACATAAAAATTATCAAAACATCCCACTTATCCGTTGGTTGTCCAAGCCCAGCTAAAGCACGCAAGTTTTTAGTTACGTGGTCTACCACAAAGCGCAAGGATTTTTCAGATTCTCGGGCTATCGGTTTAATGTTAAAAAGTGAATTTAAGTGATGGTTTATTAAGAGTCTTTATTGTCATAACGTCTATACAATAATCCCATGCATTCTTGTAGTTCGCAGAGGAGACTTCAAGATTCGATACTATTCGTGCAGCATCTCCTTCTAAGTACGATAAAAGATAGTGAAATTTACTGATGGAAGATATGCGTTCGTTGTTATGAATTAAATTCTCGAATGTGTCTCGAAACTCAATCCACTTAAAGTAAGCGCCATCAAACTTTGAGATTTGAATCTGAGGTAATTTTAGGCTTACCTTTTGATGATCCACACAACAAGATGCGTCATGGCACGAAGAACGTCTTTGATCATGTATCGTCACATCTGATTTTTTAGTAAAAAAATCTAATAAATGTATTGCGGTAGCAATATTAACTATGATATCCTTCTCTAATATATCGCGTTCGTCAACCTCAGCAGAAATATTAAGTGGACTTAAAATCCCTATTTCGCTTTGCAAATCATCTCCTCGAATAGAGAAAGCCTCAAATTTGGCCAATCTGAGGTTCAACTCAGTCAACTGAATGTCAGATAATTCATCTAAATTAGAAATAGAACTTAAATAATTTTTGAACTTAGTAACTTGTCCCTTTGCAGAGATGCGCTTAGTTAAAAGTTGCTTAAGGCGTTGTTTGTCATCTGGATCGAGAGCATTGCAAATGCAAAATGTTATATTGATTGTAATAAAATCAAATAAAAAATAAAGTCTCACGCTCCTCGCTTTGTTGATATTCGCCGCTCGAAGCCGATACCGCGTATAACGCGGCTTATATGCTGCCAAGGTCACGGTCAGCTGAATGGCTGATCTCCCGCAGTCGCGCCCGACCCGATATTTATCTGGAATAGTCGAGCAACCGTTTAAGTATCTAATAGATACGGGAGCGCAATCAATTTAAGATTTAAAAAGTAAAAAACACAAATAACGGAATCTTATAACTAAGTAACTAACAAATATGTAACCAATTTCTTTAAATAAATAATTTTACGATTATTACAAGCATTCGAATAAAATTAATCATGTAAAATTGTATTGTTTTTTAAAAAAGCTTTAAATATTGGGACTAATTAACTAACGATCGGTCTTACAGAGTACCTAAGTGAGGCGGCGGATGCTGTCCAACACAAATACCCTTCCGCTCAGCTAATGCTTCTGGGGGATTTCAAAGCCCACTATCAGGAGTGGCTATACCCATACCAGTGCACTGACTTCGCTGGGAGAGAGATGCGTAAACTCGCTGTAGCATTAAATCTCACCCAGCTGGTTCAAGGAGCGACGCGTGTTCCTGACGTTGAGAGCCATACAGCCAATTGCTTGGATCTTCTGCTGACTACGGATCCAGACCGTTACTCGGTGGCAATTTCCTCGCCCCTTGGCAGCTCCGATCACTGTCTGGTGAAATCTGTATCCGTCTACTCGCCGCCCGATCCCAGTCCCAGGGGCTCTCGGCGCATGTGGCGATACAAGTCAGCAGACTGGGACGAGATGCGTTCCTTCTTTGTGTCTTATGCCTGGCGGCCTGTCTGCTTTTCTTCTGAAGACTCCTCGGCCTGCGCGGATGCTGTGACAGATGTGCTGCGGCAAGGAATGGAGTATTTTATTCCTTTCTCCGACGTAGCCATGTCCAGTAAAGCTCATCCCTGGTCCAGAGCCAATTGTAGACGCGCTGAGGCGCTAAAGCAAGAGGCATATCTGGCTTGGGTAGATGCTCGACACCGCAAGGCCAAGGACGTGTCGGAGAAGAAGAAAGCCTTCAACCGGGCCGCCAAGTCCTACAAAAAGGCTCTACTGAAAGCTCGATTTGACCACGTCAGCCGTATTGGGAACAAACTGGCTTCATACCCCTCAGGTAGTAAAGCCTTTTGGTCCCTGGCAAAGTCGGTTGAATCGAATTTCTGCCGCCCCTCACTCCCTCCACTGCTGAAACCGGATGGTACGCTGGCTCACACCGCCGTAGAGAAAGTGAACCTGTTCGCTACTCTATTCGCGGAAAACTCACGTCTGGATCCCGCCAACGCCAAACCACCCAGTCTACCTGGATGCGAGGTGAATATGCCGGAAATTCGCATCCGTCAGACTGAGGTTCTTAAAACGCTGCGGAATCTGGACGTGAACAAAGCCAGTGGCCCTGATGGGATTCCAGCCATAGTACTGAAAACCTGTGCGCCTGAACTCGCTCCTGTTTTGACACGCCTCTTTCGCCTTTCGATGGCTACTGGAAAAGTGCCTAAATCATGGAAGCTTGCCAACGTGCAGCCTGTGCCCAAAAAAGGCAGTCGTACCGACCCCTCCAACTATAGGCCAATTTCAGTCACGTCCATACTCTGCAAGACTATGGAGCGTGTACTGAACAGCAGGCTAATGGCACACCTAGAAGCGAACGAACTGCTGAGTGATCGCCAATACGGGTTTCGCCGAAATCGGTCTACTGGGGATCTTCTAGCGTATGCCACTTACATTTTGAGCTCGGCCATCGAGAAGCATGGTGAGGCACTAGCTGTCTCCCTTGATATCTCGAAGGCCTTTGACAGGGTCTGGCATGATAGTCTTATTGATAAGCTTCCATCGTATGGTCTGCCTACTGGTCTCTGCACCTGGATCTCAGTAGAGTGGCCGGTCGATCAGAGTAGTCGTCGACGGCTGCTCATCCGACCAAATGGCTATAAATGCCGGAGTCCCTCAGGGATCAGTTCTTTCCGCAACTCTATTCCTGCTACACATTAACAATCTGCTGAAGCCCGGTATCTATGGGTACGCAGATGATGATAGCACTGTTGTGGAGAGTTACGTATCCAATGCGCGGGCCAGTACGGCACAGATCCGGTCTCTCAGAGAGGCAATGGTCGATCTTATGAACCTGTCTTTACAGGCAGTCTCCGATTGGGGCGATGCTAATCTGGTCAAGTTTAATGCAACTAAGACCCAGGCGTGTCTATTCTCCGCTAAACGGGGTCCGCTCCATCTGTCTCCGTCTTTCCAGGGTGTGTCCGTGCCGATAAATGACCACCTCGAGATCCTTGGTATCACGTTAACACCTACTCTCAACTTTGGTTCGTACATCGAATCTAAAGCCCAAGTTGCCTCAAAAAAGCTTGGTATTCTGGCGAAGGTGAGACAGTATTTCAGTCCGGGACAGTTGCTCAACCTTTATAAAGCACAAGTCCGTTCGTGCATGGAATACTGCTCTCACCTCTGGGATGGATCCGCTAAATACCAGCTGGAGACATTTGAGGCCATCGAGAGGCGAGCCAAGAGGCTCATAAACGACGATGATCTGGTAGGCAAAAAACTCCAGAGCCTCGCTCATCGCCGCAGAGTGGCTAGTTTATCGGTTTTTTATCGAATACACTTTGGAGAGTGCGCTGCGGAATTGCACGACTTAATTCCGCCATCCCCATTTTTCTATCGATCGTCGAGGTGCACAGAATCTAGGCATCGTTATATGGTGGACGTTCCATGTACCCGGACAAAGCGGTTCGACTCAACATTCTTCATTCGAACCGCAAAGGACTGGAACATGCTTCCTGAGTCTGTGTTCCCGGACGAGTACAATCTGGAGATCTTCAAGAGAAGAGTGAACAAGTACCTTCTAGGGAAGCGCGTTCAATCTTAGGCCTCATCTTAGCTTACCATCAGGCGAGATCGAGGTCAAGCGCTTACCTATCGATAATAAAAAAAAAAAAATTAATTGCCACATATAAATTACGTAACGTATACTTACTTGTTCTGTTGAGATTCTCACAATTGCATCAAAATATGTCTAACAAAATGTTGCTAATTATCTTACGTGAATGGATTTAAATAAATATAGCCAAAATATATGAATTTATGATGCAGTTAGCAACAAGATGATGAGAAATTTTATTATTTTTATTTATAGGGTAGGTAGACACTTTTATAAAAGAAGATGCAATAATTAATTTAAATAACGAATTTACGTGAATTGTTTGCACAAATAAATTTGGAATGAATTTTGAAATGATTTTGTTTGGATTTGGTAGGGAATATGTATAGGAGGGATACTTATCTTTGTCAGCCGTCGCGCCAAGTGCCGCGCCGCCTGGACCGTCGTACTTTGTGTACCGCTGCTCGCCAGGATCCAGTTCTAGATGCCGTTTTCCTTTCAGGAATACTTTATTGTGCCCTTCCTCGACTGGTACTTGCGTCGGAATCTCGCGTTCTGATTTCATGCTTGAATGGCTCGATCTTTGTGCTTGAGCTGCGTGGCAATTAATTAGTCTTTGATCGATTTTGTCTTCTTGCAATAATATTTGTGCGGATTCTTGCCCTTTGTTCCCCTCATGGGCCACCAATTTGTACGTTCGCGTACAATGGAGCGTAAATCAAACCAGTCAAAATGATTTAAAAAAAGAGATGTTTATTGTGAGCTTGTGCAAATTGAAGTGAGAACAAATAATACACCTTACATATTAACGGCGCGTTGCCTTAAACTATGGTGCAGCAATGAACCCTAGCAACAATTGCATATTAAATTAAATAAGGCGCCATGCGCCGCAGTAAAGATTGTCTCTTTCCACCGGGAGATCAATCTGCTTGTTTGCTTATAAAAAAACTTCTAGACCATGGTCCCAGAATCATTTTATTTGTGATAAATAACAAGCTGAATTTTTGTAAACAGCTTCGTTTCGACGAGACGCCCATCTTTTCTCGCTTCGAAAAATCTCGAATCGGGTAACTAATAAAGTTAGGGGGCTTCAAATATGCTAATTCGGTGAAGGAAAAATATTGGTTAGTAACAAATAAGTTTTTTATTGTGAACGCTTGATTATTTTATTAAAAACATGAAAAAACGTTTGTCATACACATTCGATTTTCTGACGAGTCCCTCCACTCTAAAGATGTCGGAATTATGTGATTTTTAAATTGATTAACAACAACCTAATCTTCTCAAAATAGCTTGCTAATTATTATAATTCAAGGGTAATATAACTTTGTCATACACGTAAAGTGGAAACTTTTCTGTCCGACACTTATAAAGTTGTAGTTTTTACGGCTACAATATTCTTTTTTACCTACCCTTATTAGTTACCTGATTCGAGACTTTTATAAAAATTAAGCTTGTTATAAATTGAAGATTAAAATATTTCTGGGACCACTATCTTTAATATTACGTTCAGTTTCGCGGTCATTTGGAAGGCAAGGCTAAACTAGCCTCCAAAAAGCTCGGTGTGCTCAGCAGAGCGAAACAGTACTTTTTGCCGGTCCATCGCCTTCAACTTTATAAGGCACAGGTTCGGCCTCACATAGAGTACTGTTCGCATCTCTGGGCCGGAGCTCCTCAGTACCAGCTTCTTCCTCTCGATCGCATTCAGCGTAGAGCGGTTCGAATCGTTGACGACCAGGCCATTTCGAAACAGCTTGACTCTTTGGCATTGCGCAGAGATGTAGGTTCTCTCTGTGTCTTTTATCGTATATATCATGGAGAGTGTTCCGACGAGTTGTTTGGATTAATTCCTGCCGCCGAATTCCACCATCGGACATCGCGTCAAAACTTGAAGTTCCATCCTCACCATCTCGATGTCTGGAAATCCACAACTGTGCGTTTCTCCCGACACTTTTTACCTCGCACTACTCTGTTATGGAACCAATTACCGGCAGGGGTATTTCCGAACGGATACGACATAGGGACCTTCAAGAAAAGAGCTTACTCATTCTTAAAAGGCCGGCAACGCAACTGCAAGACCTCTGGTATTGCAGATGTCCATGGGCGGCGGTGATCACTTACCATCAGGTGCACCTCTTGCTCGTTTGCCCCCTCTTCTATAAAAAAAAAAAAAAAAAAGTATCTATTCCTAGCTGTCAAACATTTAACGATTTTAAATCTGTTCTAATAGACTGTGTCCCACGAACCAACTTTTTTTTATTAATAGCAAGCTGAATTTTTGCGAACACCTTTATTTTGACGATACAACCATCTTTTCTATCTTCGAAAAATCTCGAATCGGGTAACTGATAAAATTATAGGGCTTTGAAAATTTTGATCGGTGAAGGAAAAACATTTATTAATAACAATAATTATTTTTCAACTTTAACCGCTTGATTAAATTATGAAAAACACGATGAAACTTTTTCCCTACACATTCGATGGATTTTTTGACGAGTCCTCCACTCTAAATTTTCAAAATTGTGAAATTTTTAAATTGATATTAATTAATTTAAAACAAGCTAATATTCTCACAACAGCTTGTTAATTATTATTGTAATTTAAGGTTAACATTGTCCTACACATAAAGTGAAAACTTTTCTTAATTCGATACTTTTTTTTATCTACCTATTAGTTACCCGATTTGAGAATTTTCGAAGATAGAAAAAGATGCTTGTCTCGTCAAAACAACGTTGTTTACAAAAATTCACGCTGTTATTAATAAAAAAAAAAGTTAGTTTGTGGGATAGTTATATAATGTATCTCATAGGATTTTAACATCTCATCCTTAAAGCTTTCCGTAAAGGCGTTCTTGTAATTATTCTAAGTATTTGACTTTGACTTGTTCTAAAGTTACTACCACAATTCTGATGATTGCTTTCTTGCCTAAGGCTAAGTGTCGGCACAACCAACTGCCGAATTTCTCGTGCATTTAGACTAACAGGTTTTATTATAATTCCACGGCGAATTTTACAAAATAACACATACAAAGACTCATTAATGTGAAATTAAACTAGTTTAAACGAATATGAATAGAGAACGGTATGATCAACGTAATTGATAACAAATGAAAGTTTCGCCATGTTTCAGGGATTTGCACGTTTGTTTTATATATATAACTAGCTGTGCCCCGCGGTTTCACCCGCGTATGATTTGGAAGAAATCACTGATAGTAGTTCTAGTATTTCGGTATATACAATGATTTTGGGCTTATTTTAATATGGTATATAATATAGTGATTTGCCGCACCCGGATGTAGATTTAAAGCGATCAGCTACACCTAATTTAGAAAAACAGCATTATCTTAAATTTATTAAAACATGCCTGAATGACTCTGTGCTTTATTTATAGCGACTGCAAACGATACCTTTATAGAAAACAGCATCCTTTTAAAATTAAAATGTAAATCCAAGGGTATCATGGGAATCAGAGGTTCACTACTGCGTGGCGCGGTTTGCCCGAATGCTGGCCCAGTCAAAACTTTAACAATTATGACACTGTTTCGAAAAAATTTTATTTGAAGTCCAGTTCCGTTACATAGACTTGGCGGTGTCAGATTACAATAGGAGTGCCGATTTTTAATTTTAAAGAATGTGGAGGTGGATGGGAAGCCTGGTAATTTTGCATTCCTTGCAGATAAAATTGCCCTTTCACACATCAATTGATATTTTTTTTGGTAAATCTATCATATCCGGGTACAATTTAAAGATCAAGTCTTTAATATTGGTTACATTTCACGAAGGTCTTTATCTATGTAAATTTTTTTGTTCCCTGATTCAGGAACTTTCCCCTAAGTAACCACTAACCAATCAATATGATCTTGTTTGGAAAATTTGTGCTTCCTCCACCTAAATGACTGCTCATATTGGTATACAGCTTTAAGAATTAAATAGTTTTCCACAATGGGGAAGATTTAAAACAAGATTTAATGCTATCATAACTACAAACTCTTATTAAGTAACTGTACAAATACAGTACTTACACCTATTTACTAACGAATTAGACACATATCAGGCCAAAGCGAACGATCATGTATCCCTCGACAACACCGTAAAATAGACAAAATAGACAGAGTATTCAACTATTACAAGTAAAGTGATTTTTTCAAAGAAGGGACATCCAACGTTCCGTATCAAAGAAGTCTATATTATTTATTTTTAAAGTGATTATTTAACTAAATATTCTGTGGATATTTCAAACGTCTACCAGTTGTCATTATTAAGATCGAAAAAAATGCAAAAAAAAACACGTTTGTTGAATGGGGGTCACCCTTAAATATTTATTTTATTCTGTTTTAGTTTTCGTTATTATAGCGGCAACATAAATGCATCATTTGTGAAAATTTGAACTGTCTATGATTTTCGTGTTGATGAAGTAGGTACTTTTCGTTGGTAAGGATTAATATGCCTGCGTACACCTGTGTATAATAATCCTACTGCTCAAAATTCATCTATTAATTTTCAATAATTTTTCGACTCAAAATTCCTTATTGTGTTGTTGTTATAAGAGATAGATATATAGTGTCACGGACCTTTTTGTAGATCTACTTAAAATCAATATATTTGTAGTACATTGTACTTCGTATACTTATCCATTACGCCAGCGCACGCGGATACAGCAGTTTGATAGCGCTTTTCTTCCGACTTAGTTTACAAATATCGATATTTTAACTAAACCAAGAATAATGCTTGATAGCCTATATGTCCTATAACCTTCCTAAATCCTCATGAATGTAGCTATTACACTCAAAGAAAATATTTTCTATCCAACTTATCGTTCAAAATATTAGCGCGATTAATCAACAAACAAACAAAAATGAATTATTAAAACGCCAACGATTTAATTACATGTATAGGTGTTTCAATACTTTAGCGCGATATATTTTTGTGCAGCGACATCTTGTTAATGTGCACCACATTACGCTTTACGCTATCCGATCTTCCGATTGATTTTATTTCCCGTAGGAATGAGATATTTTCCCCCGGTAAAAAGTAGCCTATGTCCTTTCTTAATGTTTTGTCTATGTTTATGCCAAATTTTATCAAAATCGGTCCAGTGGTTTAAGCGTGAAAGCGTAACACACAGACAGACAGTGTTACTTTCGAATTTATAATATTAGTATGGACTAGCTGACCCGGCAAACGTTGTTCTGCCTTTTTAACTACTCTTATTTTCTTCTATATTTTCTCACTTTTTAAACCTTCCCTGGACTTCAACAATTAATTCAAAACCAAAATTAGCCAAATCGGTTCAGTCGTTCCTGAGTTTTAGCGAGACTAACGAACAGCATTTGTTTTTTATATGTATCTAACTGACCGGCAAACGTTGTTTTGCCTTACATATTAGGAATCCATAGCGGACAAACAACGTGACACATAATAATTTATATAAGTCTACGGGATTGTCCTTCCACGCAGCCAAAATGGCATTAAACTTTATATGGTGGTTAAGTATTCTTAAATTTTCTAATTTTCCGCGCAATTTTCTTAATATTTTCTTTTATAAGAACCTTTTCCTTACAATTACAAACACAACAAAAAAAAATTACCGAAATTGGTTCAGCCATTCACTTTTAATTTAACTACTCTTTTTTTTCTATATTTTTCTCACCTTTTAATCCTTCCCTAGACTTCAACAATTAATTCAAAACCAAAATTAGCCAAATCAGTTCAGCCGTTCTCGAGTTTTAGCGAGACTAACGAACAGCAATTGATTTTTATATGTACAAATAATATATAGGAAAAACGTTGTAATGTACAGTACCCGGCGATAAATATTGCACATCGACCTTTGGAAAGAGACAATCGGCTAATTTCGGCTTCGTAGAGCGTTATCTCTGTCGCACAAAATACAAACAGTCCGGTACCTATTAGGAGCTGTTAAAACAAGTATGATTTGCTTCTTTTGATATTTTTATTCTTTGTATAAAATACACTAATTTTTCTATAAGTGATGGCTTTAGGTTGGGGTAAAATAAAATAAAAAAACATTTTTACATTATGTTTACGTATTTAATTATTTTGGAACATTACAGCTTTAGTGTACATAATAAACACCATTATACCTATTGCTAAAATGAGACATTGCAATAAAAATAATAATAATTCTAATTCTCAATTACTTCCATTTCACTATCTGTGCTCTCAAAGAGGTAAATATCACTGTCACTATCAGCCGTATTTATTACTAATCTATCAGTGTAATTGTCTAAACTGTGTTGAATGCTTCTATATTCATTCTCACATTTGATTGCATGATCGCAAACCTTTTTCCACTCTTCAGCGCCGATCATGTTTACTTTTTCAGTCAATAATGTTTTTACTGTAGTTAAGTTCATACCCACATTTCTAGAGGCTACATAGCCTTTCAGTTGAGACCATATATTTTCAATTGGATTAAAATCCGGATGATATGGTGGCAATCGCAACACAGTGTGCCCATGTTCGGCAAGTATTTTGTCCACAGAAAACTCTGTATACCTCTCCTTGTGCTGACATATAATAGCGTAAATCTGGGTTTTTGTTAATTTTGGATCAACTGGAATTTCATGTCTGTTTAACCAGTTGATCATTTCCCGTTTAATGGTGTTTGAGTTGGGGGGTCTCTCAACATACTTGTTGTGATAGGGTGCGTTGTCGATAACTAGAACAGAATCACTGGGTATATTTGGGATTAATTGGTTAACCAGCCATTTCTCATAGTTATCGTTATTCATTTCATTGTGATAGTCACCTGTAGTGTCCGTGGATTTATACGTTAAAAAAGCACCGGGTACAAAGCCTTTTTCATTTCCCGCATGAACTATTATCAAACGTTGACCTTTTGAAATTGGCTTTTTTACTCCTTTTTTCTTATCGTCACTCCAAGATTTCCCTTTAGTGTGGGATGCATGTATATATGACTCATCCATGTAGACGATATTTTTTCCTGTTTCGCGAAATTTCGCTATTTTATCAAGGTATTCCATTCGTTTGAGACTAACGTCGTGCTTTTCCATTAGAATTTTTCGATTATCTTCCATTTTAGTGAACTGAAATCCCATGTCATGAAGTATTTTTCTCAACGTTTTTTCAGACCCATTGTAATTAATAGCTTCAGATAACTTAGCTTTTAATGATTTTATTGTTGGCAGTTCATTAAATCGTAAGTGAAAATCATACACCATTCTTCGAACAACATCGTAATCAAAATCGTCCATATCCAAACGAAATTGCTTTTTTGGTCTCCCTTTTTTTGGAGTGCTGAACTTAATTTCAGTCGAATGTGTTTCAGTACTGACTTCGTTTAATATATTGTTCAAAGTTCTTCTTGAAATTCCAGTGGCATTTGCAACTCGCTCTTGAATCTTCTTAAAATAACAACTTACATTTTCATCTACTTTTTTTTTAAATCTATCAGCTTCGCTTACAAAGTATTTATAAACATTGTAGATAATTTCACGTGACTGACCTCGTAAAGGTTTCCCTCTTTTTCCGAAAGATGCCATATTACAACTTTAAATTATTTAAATTTGTGGGTGTTATCAACTCTAAATATATATATTTTTTTCGGGACGCGACTGCACTCTATCGTACTTGAACAACGACTGACTAAACGTCACATAGGTAGTGTGGGACAGAGATAACGCTTTACGAAGCCGAAATTATCCGATTGTCTCTTTCCAAAGTTCGATGTGCAATATTTATCGCCGGGTACTGTAGATATTTTTCTTTCCGACTTTCAAAAAGGAGGTTATCAATTCGACTGTATGCTTTTATATACTTGTTAACTCCGACTTCGGTCATTTACGAACCGATTTTGAAAATTGTTTATTTGTATGGGAGGAGGAGGTATCCCCCATGTTGGTCCCGGGCTCCTTTGAAGAATAAACCAACTACCGTTCTGCCAGGCAGGTAATAAAAGGCGATCCATTGGCTATGTGAGTCACTACCATCGTGACTACTAGGTGGTAGAGTTTTGCATTGTTTCGCCCGGGTCTGGTACCGCCGCCTTACTTATTCCTGCCACAATAGCGTTAGTGCTTGACACTGTCGTGTTCCGGTTTGGAGGGTAAGGTAGCCGGTAAACTTATGCATGTGGCATTAGACCTCGCCACAAGATAGCAACGCACCATTAACATCTTTGGTGTCTATAGGCGATCGTTGACTCTTTCCATCAGGAGACCCATTTGCTTGTTTGCTATCTTATGATATAAAAAAATATATATTATTAGGAGTTATTGGATATATATATATATATATATATATATATATATATATATATATATATATATATATATATATATATATATATATATATATATATATATATATATATATATATATATATATATATATATATATATATATATATATATATATATATATATATATATATATATATATATATATATATATATATATATATATATATATATTGGTAAAGATCTAGTGCAGGGTTCCGGAAACAGGAAATAAGAAGTCGGATATGCTGCAATTTCACTGCGTTAGAAAATTATATATTTATCTTTATTCCATGAGATAGCAAACAAGCAGATAGTTCTCTTGGTGATAAAAGATAATCATCGCCTTTAGACATCAAAGATAATGGTGCGTTGCCATTCACCTGGCGGCGTTGCAATACCTCATGCATAAGTTTATCGGCCACTTGTCACTCCAAACCGGGAACACAGCAGCGGAAAGCACCGACTTTATTGCGGCAGGAATGGCTAAGGCGGTAGTACTAAGCACCGGTAAGACGTTGCAAAACTGCCGCCTAGTCTATATGGTAATGCCAATAGCTCGTTTTTAGGGTTTCGTACCCAAAGGGTTAAACTTTGGATACGAAACCATAAGAGGGACAGAGGAGTCTCGGACTATTGAGATCGTCCGTCCGTCCGTCTGCCTGTCCGTCCTTCTGTCACCAGACTGTATCTCATGGACCGTAATAGTTAAAGTTAATTTTTACAGATGATGTACTTCTGTTGCTGCTATAACAACAAATACTAAAAACAGAATAAAATGAATATTCAAGGCGGCTTTCATACAACAAACGTGATTTTTTGCATTTTTTTTTTCTCCATGTTAATAACGACAACTGGTAGAGGTTTGCAATATTCACAGAATATTTAGTTAGGTATATTTTCATTTTAAAAATAAATAATTAAAATAAAATAAATATTTTAATAATAATTTATTTATCAGAAATCAGGTTCCATTTTGTTAGTATTACAATTATAAAATAAAAATAATGTTAGTTTAATGCACTCATCTCCTGTTATAAAGAGAGTGCATCCCCATCCATGCTCGCATTGGTGAATCCCACCGTTCCGACAATGTCCTCAGGAGAACGTTGGAGCCGAGCCGCACCTTTCTCAACAGAGAAGCGCAGTGCATACGCATCACTGCAAAGAAATCAGGGGTGCGCGCTTCCCCGAACATGACAGATGCACTGCACCACCGTTGCAGCCGCACGATTCCCTTGAAGGCGTTGTTATACTTGACGCGAAGCGCGTTGTACGCCCGATGCGTGTACCTCACCCATAGCCCGCACGTGTATAATGTCTAGCAGTACGACTTGAATAAAGTAACTTTGACTTCTCTTGTACAACGTGCGAACCAACGAGCCAGCATATTACACCGGACAGCCAACGCCCTTCGTTTCACAGTTTTAGGGGGCTCTCATTAACATACATACAACAAACGTAATTTTTTGCCGCTTTTTGGCGATGACGGTACAGAACCCTTCGTGCGAGAGACTCGCACTTGGCCGGTTTTTTACGGACTGTCTCGCACGGAGGGCAGACGGTACTCCGTACTACTCTTCGAAACAGGCTCGGACCAACGCAAACCACAAACACTAGTATTTTTATGCCATCGTTTAGATAGTGAATGCATCTGTAATAATTTATTACATATTTGTTTTCAGATTTGCCATTGAACTTGTCGAAACATTGAAGTCCTTGTGCTTCGTAAACGCGAACGGAATCGACGGTCAACTATCGGCCATCTCATATGGTGTGGTCAAGTAGAGCTATTCGAGGAACTTGCAGCTTACTAGTGGAAGTGAGTCTGAGCTGTGTCGCATCGAACAATTGTCCTATAAACATTCCAATGCGTTCAACAATTGGCGCCTGTTAAAGTCCAAAAATTTCATCCCACCTACATAATATTCAACATTATACAACCGCTCGACGTGCCTACGCGGTCTTCATATATTAGTATTGAGAGGCAACTATATTTTTATATGGAAATTCTCCGATGGAGTCTTATCACCTGGATGTATTTACAAATATATGTTTAATACTGAAATAATATTATTTTAGTATAGATTAAAATTGTATGTATGCAGAGTCAGTGTGTATTTTCATATGGATTATTTGAACGGGAAGTTGAATATTTTAATATTGGCTATTATTTTAGAATAAGATAAGGTCTAAACGGAGCAAAACAGTTATCAATTGTTAACATACAGTGCCTTGTAATTGAAGATAATATGAACATATTTATGATGGAAAAAAATATAACGAAAATTGGCCGATTTTATTAAAAAATATTTATTGTAAGCGCCGCGAATTAGTATTGTGATTTATTCAGAATTATTAGGTACAGAGATTGGTCCACACTCAGCGGAAATCCCTTAAAAGTGACTTCGTTCGATCTCATTATTTAATTTAGAAAATAAATGAGGTAAAGACTTCAGTTTTGGGATCAAATTTGGATGTGTGTTTATGTAACATGTATATTTTAAAAGACATTGTATATAGTTTGTGAATGGTGTATTATTGAATCGCAGATGGAGTCTGTAAGCGTCTCGCTTATGGATTTTCGCAATTGGTAAGCGTTTATTACCTACAAATAATAATTATAATTGTACAGTATTTTTGTATTGAGTATTTTATTGAGTATATAACGACTGTCTGAGTTATGTCGTGTCTTGATTATATTACGTAGAGTCGTCGCGCTGACGTGTCCGTACCGACCTTACAGCGAGTATAGCTGGGGGCTGCGCAACGAAACGGCTCTGAGATTATAACCTAGCGGTAGTATCCTGCAATTTTAGTACGGGGTTATGTATTATAAGGTCAGTTAAACTATAGGGACTGATTTTGTTGTAATTGTATCTTAAATGGAATTGTATAAATAGTCATATATCCGGAGGCCTATTGTATCGACCATTATGTCCGCCAACAAAGTTGACTTAGTGTATATGTAGCTATAAAAATCTGCTCAATTAATACTGGGTCTGCGAGTTTACTCGGAGAACAAATAAAACATTGTTGTGGTGTACAGGATAGCGATGTTGTTTATACTTATCTAATAATCTATACTATCTTGTTCGGTGTCACATTTGACTTTTGCAAGTCATTCCAGAAGCGAAAGGAACTTCAATATCTGACTGATTCATCTTGAATGTGTTTATCTTGGTTTAATCTTGGATGTAAATGATCTCTTGTTCGGTGTCACATTTGACTTTTGCAAGTCATTCCAGAAGCGAAAGGAACTTCAATATCTGACTGATTCATCTTGAATGTGTTTATCTTGGTTTAATCTTGGATGTAAATGATCTTCGCTACCAAACCAGTAACATACATATTTTATCGCGTTCATTTAGCACGTATTCATAATTTACGGTTAGGATACGCAAAAGAATAGCATTGAATAACAATAAATTTTATTTTATTTTTATTTTAACGAGGTTATGATTTTTACTATATACGGCATACCTACTCACATGTGTTATTAGGATTGCAAAATAATCAGAACTCGTCTTGATTCTCCCGATATTATACACGATGTCTACTTCCTTCCGACAAGATACCAAATATCCTAACAAACAGCTTCTAGTTAATATTTTCAAATTGTGTACATAAAAATAATACTATAGATAAAGCGCGATCGTTGCTGGACAATCTTAAGCTAAAGGAGATACTTTCATGATTAATAATGAGAAGTATTTGTGTCTAATAATTTGAGTAGGTTTCAATTTCTACATACAATAATTGTGGAACGCTAAATATATTGAGAAATAAATCGTGACAGTGCAGCATCTTTGTTTTTGCACA
Organism: Apodemia mormo; assembly: GCA_036924255.1. NCBI lineage: Eukaryota > Metazoa > Arthropoda > Insecta > Lepidoptera > Riodinidae > Apodemia > Apodemia mormo. Next base: position 8,992,939 of record JAUPFN010000018.1, on the reverse strand, counting down.
AACGATGTTAATCAAATCAGTTTTGTTTGCGACTAACTACAAGATGTCTTTTGTAATTGCGACGGGAGCTGTGTATTTTTGGGATGAAATGTTAAATCTGGATATATACATGTAAAGCGAATTTCATTTATATCCAACCATTTTTAATGATTGAGTTACTCACGTTTTTAAACTAAATTTGGTGTAAGCTGGCACACATTCTGTCTTGTCATGAGATGAATTTGTAATAATATAGAAAAAACTATTTTTATTGTTTTCATATACTCTTTCTATTATATAAATATGGACCAATCGGGCCGGTCGCTCTGAAGTCGAAAAGTTATTAATAAGTGAACTCACTTATCAATAACTTTTCGATTTCATTTGTATAAAATATAGTCACTTATTACTTGATTTTGAATCTGCATATTTGAAGCTTTACATTTGTGGTATCCCCTTTCGAATGGCTTGCAAAAACTTGATACCTACACTTGTTAGAAGCCTACCGACGCCATTAATTGTATCTTATATCGATCAGCCAGACGTCGGATCAGAAACACGACCTCATTCTTGTATGTAATAAAAATGCTGGAGGGCAATTAAAATATAAGAATACACATACCATTGAGCGCATGCTAATTGTTATGACACGGTTTTTCCTGCAACCAAAAAATATTAGTACTTTAGAGAAAACGAGAGTCTTACTAAGTTTAAAAGAGACGGATATCTTTTTTCTAAATAAATTTGTTAAATACGACATGTCGTTTATAATAAAACTAGTAGCTTTCTCGCACGGTTGTAAAGTTTTAACATCTCGGCGAACCATTGACTGATCTAGCTAATATTGGAACTTAAAAAATCTTTTTGTCTCATTCATTCGCCTATTGAATTTCACAATCAACAATACTATAGTTATTGTCGTACAACCATTAATACATACATACAAACGCCGTATTATTCCAGTACATACTTGGAACTTCGCTCACGTGTTCAATTACCGATATTTTTGATGTGCCCCATAGGATTAATTTTCTGAAATCAAAAGTAAGTTATGTACCTACTGTATTAGGCGACTGTAGTAGGTAATTTAAGTCGTAAACCAGGGTATATACAAAATACTAAAATACCTCATTCAATTAAAGTTTTTACAATTTATGTTGACGCGTCAACAAATTTTAAGGTACTGCCGGCCACCCACAGAAGATACAGCCACTCAGTTTACTCTGCTACCTTCCAATAGAACCGGAGTGAATATATTTTTTCATTTTACTAAGCCACCCACAGAAGATACAGCCACTCAGTTTACTCTGCTACCTTCCAATAGAACCGGAGTGAATATATTTTTTCATTTTACTAAGCTGGTGTCCGCGACTATAATGTAATTAAGTCGCCATCTAATATTTCTATATAAAATATAAGATGTATATTTTGGGAAGAGCGAGGTTTCGAAACTAGTAGTCCATCGTTGCATACTAATTGACCGCCCCGTTAGTCGAGTGGTTAGCGACCCTGATTGCGCAATCGACGGGGCTCGGGTTCGATTGCCGGCGAGGCAAGCATTTGTAATAGCAAAAATGAGTAATGAGCAAAAATGATTGTATTTCTGGGTTTATGTGTTTATTATGTGTGTAACAGTATTTATACATGTATTTCTATGTATTAGTATCATTGACTAACACCCATAACACAAGCAAATAATTTTCTTACTTTGGGGTTAGATCCGTAAGTGCAATTTGTCCCGTGAATATTTATTTATTTATTTAAGATTCGTCTCTTTTTAAATTTGTGACTTTAAAATTGTATAAATAATGGAACAAGAAGTACATAAAAGTGCCATTAAATATAAATAACCTCTTAATTTATTTTTCTAAGTATTGTGCAAGTCCTCTTTCCACAACATTGTTCAGCCGCTGTTAAAAGTTAAATATTTTTGTATGTAAACATGTATGTAACGTATGTGATAGTGCTTTTCGAATAAAGCGAGATGTGGCGATGCCGGTGTCTTCTATCCACTTAAAACATATTTATCGTGCGGAAAAATAGTTATTATTCATTATATTAAGGTGTAGTTATGTACTCGAATAAATATAACTTTTTAAAATATATTGTTTTATTTGTGTTTGTCTTAGTGGGGGAGCCCAATTGATACTAGATGGGGATTTACTCGAGCGTCGTGGGGACCTATTTTTTATGGTACTTGGATAAGCAAACTGGCAGACGTACCACCTGATGGTAAGTAGTCGACGTCACCAATGAACATAAACTAGTTGACCTGGAACTATCCCAGGTAACTCATCTATGTGTTGCCTATCCTGAGACATAAGGTGTTAAGTCTCGGTGCCAGTAATTACACTGCCTGTCTTGCCTTTCCCTCCGAAACACAGCAAAGCTGTTTCACAGGAGAAACAAGCAAAACCCATGCAGCCAGAAGCGCGGCACAACGCATCCCTCCCACCGGTAATTTTTGGGGACCTCCGACCTATTGAATTTTGTAGATTAAATGAGCGGGAAAATTAAAGATTATAAGAAAATCCATTTTAATGATGACGAAAAAACTACACGTAAAAAGTAAAAAGAAACGTGACTTGGAGAAACTGAAGCGCGTCCGATTAAGTTATGGTAGGTCAATTGTGAGCTAAAATTTTGAAAATCTGAGTGTAGCGTAGGAGTGGGAGGGTCACGAATTTGGAAGGAAAATTTTGTCTCGACATTCTTGAGCGCGTCTGATTTTTTTATTCTGAAGGAAATTATTTAAAATATAATAAAATCGTAGGAAAATCAAAACTGTACATTGAATATTTTTTTAAAAGAATACTTGGGGCGTGATCTGTTTGTCTGTATGTATGTCCGGGGTAAACTCAAAAAGTACTGCATGGATTTACTTCAAATTTTGCATGAATATTACTAATAGGTCGGGTCAACATATTATCACGCTATCACCTATGGAGGAGAAGCTGTGCGGAGTAAACGAAGTCCGCGCGGACGAAGTCGTGGGCAACAGCTACTTTAAAATATCCACAAGCCGAAGTTATTGGATTTTTTGTACTGGCCTCGATGCCCTGCTATAAAGGGCTTATATTTGATGGAGATTCTCAGCCGTATGCGTGGTACCAACCACCCTATGTTAATCTGACGAGCTCGAGTAAATCCCAAAAGCCCCTCTTGCACCCACAATATTTTGTATTTTTACTCAAATGCTTTAGAAGGATGGTAATGTTTTTTGAGTGTATGTATGTACATTTTCAGCTTAATGGATTTAAGCTTGAGAGATATCATTAGATTCGTATTGTAGGAATGTTCTATCATAAGTAGTTGTATCGTTATATATTTCTTTTCGGACCGGTTTGTACAATAATTTTGGATTAGATAGCAAACAAGCAGGCAATGCTCGTGGTAAGATAGTGATAAATAATGATCTATGGTGTTAGACTCACGCAAAAACTAGTGAACAAATTTTGATAAATTTTTAGATATTTAGCCATCTCTATCCCTACTAATATAAATGCGAAAGTAACTCTGTCTGTCTTTTCTTCACGCCTAAACCGCTAAACCAATTTGGTACAAAGATAGTTTGAGACCCGAGGTGAGATATATATATATACCGAGAAAGGCTGCTTTACATATGAAATATAGGTATGTGTATTTGATGACATGTTCAACACATCGCGGCCGAAGCTGGGCAAATCAGCTAGTTTAATATAAAGTTGTTTTAAGAGCGATTTTACAAAATGCGACGGGTATCATGGGTATTTCGGCGATGGGTATCTCGCCAACCGACAAACCAGTGAATTGCGTTGAGCCAGAATCTATTTTTCGCTTAGTCGTGGTCAAACATTGTTTGGAGATATCCCTAACGAAGAAATTAGGGTAATTAAATTCACAACCTCTGGTGAGCATATGCATCTCTAAATAGTTTGTGGTGTGACCACTATAGTGTAATGAAACAATAGAAGCAGCGTGACACGGAGAATTTGACAGGACTATACTGGACAAATAATGGCTGAGTTTTTGAGTGCAGCGCAGCCTGATTCTCATGGGCATGATTCGGATGCGAAGTAAATTGTGCGTTAAGTGTCTACTTTTATTGTGTTATGGACGCCTTCTAAAGGGCGTTGTAACATTGTGCCGCTGGCGTGTTCCAGACTTATGTTGAGTTTGTTTAATTTGTCGCGTTGCATTTCTTATTTCAGTGGCATTACTGCCACTCTCAAACATATGTGTGACCTAAATTTAAGCAGTTCGTAAAAAGCAAACGATTAGCTATACAAGTTACTACCATCGTGATTACTAGGTAGTAAAATTCTGTACTGTCTCGTCCGGGTCTGGTACAACCACCTTACCTGTTCCTGCCATAATTGACGTCAGTTCTTGTAACTGTCGTGTTCCGGTTTGAAGGGTGAGGTAGCCGGCAGACTTATACATGTGGCATATATAAAACCCCGCCATAAGGATAGCTGCGCATCATTAATATCTGATGTCTATAGGCTATGGTTTTCACCCTTTAGGTTCAAAACGACAACTTCCCAAAACGTTCACTCTCCCAAAACATCCACTTCCCAAAATGGTAATTCCCTAAATGTCTATTTACCATTTCGTCCACTTCCTAAAACGACCAGTTCCCAAATAGTCCGTTTCTCAAAACAGCTATTCCCAAAACGTCTAGTTTACAAAATTTAATACTGCCCCTTTTTGTTTCGGCCCCCTTTGAAGAAACATCAACAGCTGCCGTTCTTCCAGGCAGGGCGTAAAAGGCGACCAATGGCTATGTGTCTCGCCCGGGTTTTTTTACATATATATACCATAACTTGACTATATTTCCGACTAATTTACATTAAAAAAAAACATGTTATGTATAGATATGATATCTTTTGACGTATCCAAAGTGGGCATCTCCACTAAGTGGTTGCCAACCGACACAATGACCCTACAATGAGTAAATAAAAAACGTAATGGAGATTAAAAAGGTGTATTAATGCTTTCTTTAAAATTTTAATGCGAATCTTTGGTAGGTATACGCATATGAAACCACGCATAATGTACGAGGAAATAAATCTATATCTATAAAAGAGAAAGTGTGTGTGTATGTTCCGTATAGGCTCCGAAACGGCTGGACCGATTTCAATGAAACTTTCAGGGAATCTCCAGATTGACCTGGCGAGTAATCCCGTAAAGTTTGGTGACGATCGGAGCACTCCTATTTTTGAAATGTCAAATAGAGGTTTTATTTACTATGATGATATTCTATTGTTTTATAACCCAAATTTGTATTGACACATGCGTTGTGTATATTTATGTCGTTATGAATCATGTAGAATTATAATGGAGTATATTGAAGTATAATGAAGCATAATAAATGTAAAAACTAAAAATGTAGTGCCTATATGAATTTAGATATTTCAAAGATAGCAGGAAATCTTCATGGTATAGGGAAAGGGGAATTGTTTTACTCCAAATTTAACGCGTGCGGGCCACGGGCAGTAACGAATAAATCAAAACTACTGGATCGATATTAATCATTTTTTTTTCGTGCGAAGCCGGGGCGGGCCGCTAGTATATTTATTTATTTATTTATTTATTTATTTCCACACAAAAACAAATACAATAAAACATGCATACAAGAGTGTAAACATAAATTCTTACGAATTTTACCGTACACCCTACATCATCGACCATAGTTAAGACATAATGTTATAACGCACAGCTAATACAAAAAGATATTATTAAAAATAGCAAATCATCGAGTGTTGTTTTTACAACTGAACACAACCCTTGTGGAAAATTTTCTCGGATAAAAGTAGGTAAATAACTTACAAAGTGAAAGTAACAGTTTATGAATGTTTATTTTTATTTAAAAAGTCGAAAAAAGTCTTACAAAGTCGGAAAAACTCGGAGTAATTCCAAAATTTCGGACTCTTCCAGAAGAGTTATTCAGTGTTAATAAATCTTGCAACGTTTATGGGTACTAAAAGAAATATATTAAAAGTTATTAATACTACGAAAGTGTAATAAAGGGGAAAAAAATATAACTAATACTTACCCGGTTTTCCGTTTAAGAATTTGAAACTTTCTTCTTTGTTTAAAAAAAGGTTACCGTTACTGTCGATCAATATTATAAACTTTGTTTCTTCAATTTTTGATAATTATTATTAAAATCTATTATATCACAACGTTATTTGCCAATTTTTATTTTATTGTACTTTTATTACATAAATATATTTATAAATTAAGTAAAAATTAAAACAGATGATCTAATTAGCTTTTGACAGGTTGAGTCAGTGTTGCCAGAGAAAAAGTCAATCTTTCGTCCTTAAAGCCTCCTCTACACTACTCCTATGTCCGGGGTAAACTCAAAAAGTACTACATAGATTTATTTCAAATTTTGCATGACTATTACTAACAGGTCGGGTCAACATATAGGCTACATATTATCAAGCTGTCACCTACGGGGGAGGTGCTGTGCGGAGTAAACGAAGTCCGCGCGGACGAAGTCTTGGGCAACAGCCAGTATAATTATGGCGAGCGAAGCGAGCCCTACACTAGGCGACTTTCTATGCACTTTTGTGGTACATTTTCCTGAAAAAGTATCCCACTTTAAGGTTTGGGCTTTGAAGTGGTGGTTTAAATTCATGTCTAGATATATTATCTACTATTAAAATGCTATTTCATAAACATTAAAAAAATAGAAAATACATTTTGTATTAGAATTTTATTACTGCTAACGCCATCTATTATAAAAATAAATAAATAATAATAATAAATAAATATTCACGGGACAAACTAATTAAGTATGTGTTAATAATTAAATAATTAAATAATGGACAAACTAACAAACTAATAACACTACCTAGCGGCCCGCCCCGGCTTCGCACGAAAAAAAAATGATTAATATCGATCCAGTAGTTTTGATTTATTCGTTACTGCCCGTGGCCCGCACGCGTTAAATTTGGAGTAAAACAATTCCCCTTTCCCTATACCATGAAGATTTCCTGCTATCTTTGAAATATCTAAATTCATATAGGCACTACATTTTTAGTTTTTACATTTATTATGCTTCATTATACTTCAATATACTCCATTATAATTCTACATGATTCATAACGACATAAATATACACAACGCATGTGTCAATACAAATTTGGGTTATAAAACAATAGAATATCATCATAGTAAATAAAACCTCTATTTGACATTTCAAAAATAGGAGTGCTCCGATCGTCACCAAACTTTACGGGATTACTCGCCAGGTCAATCTGGAGATTCCCTGAAAGTTTCATTGAAATCGGTCCAGCCGTTTCGGAGCCTATACGGAACATACACACACACTTTCTCTTTTATAGATATAGAAGATAAATATAATAAATATAATATAAATAAATAATATATAGATAATTTTATAGATATAAATAAACTTTTTATTATTACTAAAGTACAGATTACAGTAAGGTCGATTCGCCAGTTTGCGTCCATTTAGTGCAGTTGCTTGCTTTAAGGAGAACATAATAATGTCTCTGCATTAGTTTTAATATAAAAAGTATGTAGTTAATGTGGTAACGAACAGGCGAAATGACCCTACATTCGTTGTGTTTATTTATAAACATTGAAAATAATTTGTAAAGTAATCCCTTATCTGAACGGCAGATAATGGTGATCTGCGTGGTACTTGTGTAATATCTCTCAAAGCACAGTTATTATCAAAGTCTGCCCGCCAAGACCCGGGTTGAATTAAAACTCCATTATCATCATACATATCTACAGTACCAGGAGGCATATATATAAGGGATGATTTATTACTTTTTCTGAGAAAGTTATGCAATAAGAGACATGTCATTGTAATAATTGGGATATTATGAATATCCAAATCAATTGGCTTTCTGAATATTCTAAACCTGGATGCTAAAATACCAAACACATTCTCAACTACTACTCGAGATTTTGACAAGCGCATATTGAAAATCCTTTTCGGTGAATTGATATCATGGTTGCCAGGATATGGTTTCATTATATTATTATGTAAAGCAAATGCTCCATCTGTCAAAAAAACGTAGGGAATTTCGACATGATCCGTTCCGGATAATGGACTTGGCTTAGGAAGATTAAGCCCGTTAGATGCAATTTTTTGCCATAACGAAGAATTTTTAAGTACACCTCCATCACTGATCCTACCTTGACTACCAATGTCAGCATACATAATGTTATAGTTACTGTCGACTAAAGCTAAAAGTACTAAACTAAACGTCTTTTTATAATTAAAGTACTCAGAACCAGAGTTAACCGGACATTGTATAACAATATGCTTTCCATCCATTGCGCCAAGGGCATGTGGAAAATTCTCCTTGAATCCGTTTTCAACTTCCAACCACTGCTGCTCATTGCACGGCATCTGTAAATAAAAAGTATATTATATAAAAAATATTATCATCAAATAATATGTAAAAAGACACGGTCAATTTCATTAAAAGCTGACACTCAAATTGTATATAAATAATTAAAAAGCCGATTAATTGTAGCACTCATGTATTTTTCATAAAATACAGAGACATACACTCACACTCCTACATACACATACAGTACTCCTGCATATACGCGCACTCAAATGCATATAGTATACAGAACCCATATACACTCACAAATTTGGATTGGATTAAATAAAGATTTATTATTAAATAGGTCGTGATATATACATTTAAACCTTTGCTATTTTTATTTCAGGATCATGGAACTGATTCGATTCAGGAAGAATCAACCAACGCTTCAGAGGATGTACCAATTGCTTCTCCAACTCCAAAAGAACCAGAGCCCCCAAAAAATAGACACACCATCCGACGGCGTGACAACCCACCGGAATTGCAAGTTGCCAGTAGGCAGATGACAGAAGCCTTCAATAACTTAAATAAAGTGATAAATAATCCTTCAAAGGATAGCAGCGCAGTTGAGGACGAGTGCGACGTATTCGGCAAACTAATTGCCAAAAAACTGAAGAGGTTACCTGAACATGAAAGGGACGATATAATGTTCGATATACATGCTCTATTTCGGAAATCACGTTTTGAAAGATCTCCATCAGGTGAATCGTTTCGTACTTCTACACCTAAGTCTACGCCATATTATAGTCCGTTAACTACATCACTATCTTCTAGAAAGCGTCCTTTATCTGCGAATAATGCAGTTCATTATAATGTTACAACATTATCTCCTAGACCACACTCATCGTTTTCAGAGCCACCTGATACATATATAACATTATCTAATGAGTCCAGTGAATGTCAACCGACATACTTCGAAAAACCAAGCGAAATCACTGCTCATCAACGCTCTTCAAAGATACGTGTTATAAGTGATGAAATTATTGCACCAGACACCCAAAGTCAATCAGTTTATCAACGCTATAAGCAGCCTCAATCAGATCAATCTAACGATGTTCAATATATTTTGCATATACCAGAGACCCAAACTCAATCTGATTGTCCAGAAGATAATACACATCAGAGTGATTTAATATATCAGGCATATAATGACTCGTAATGTATGAAATTATTCTTATTCTTATTCTCACTGATATTTTTGTAATTGTACATACCTAAACTTTTAATAAATATATGTCATAAATATTAAAATTTTACCTTTATTTCATCCTTGAGTTCCTCGTTCAAAGCTTCACAGACTTCGACTACAATTTTTGAAATCAACTGGCTTGAAATTTTAAATAAATAGTGCATCTATAGCTGTCACCACTTGCCAAAAACCTCAAGGTGATTGATAATCGAATCTTAGCAGGTATAGCTTCTCTTAAATGAGTGTCTCGTTTAGCGATTAAGGGTTCGACTTTAGAAAGTAATAAATTAAAATCGTCCAATGACATTCGGTGGAAATTTTCAAATTCTCCTGATGGTTCTTGTATGAGTTCAAGAAATTGTTGTTCCATAGTACGTCTGTAAAAAAAAAAATACAGTTAATTAACTTGCCATGTAATGTACTTTAACTTATTAGAAATCCTAATTATTTAAATAAATATTACCTACCTAGTTCTGTTCCGATGCATTGCGATCATCCACCATCTTCTTTTTCTTCTTTTCTTTTTAGTCTTCTTCGTGAGATAAGTATGCACGTAGTTATAATACGCTAGAGAGCACATTGCTACGGCAGCTGCTACTTGAGCGTCCATTATAATAAACGTCCGCAGGGTACCGGTAACGCTACACGAATGCGCTCCTCGCGAAGTTGAACGAGTGTGTAGTGTAGCACCGCGGACTTCAGTCAACTTCGGCCGAGTACTTCGCCGAGGAACTTCGCGAGTAGTGTAGAGGAGGCTTTAAGGACGAAAGATTGACTTTTTCTCTGGCAACACTGACTCAACCTGTCAAAAGCTAATTAGATCATCTGTTTTAATTTTTACTTAATTTATAAATATATTTATGTAATAAAAGTACAATAAAATAAAAATTGGCAAATAACGTTATGATATAATAGATTTTAATAATAATTATCAAAAATTGAAGAAACAAAGTTTATAATATTGATCGACAGTAACGGTAACCTTTTTTTAAACAAAGAAGAAAGTTTCAAATTCTTAAACGGAAAACCGGGTAAGTATTAGTTATATTTTTTTCCCCTTTATTACACTTTCGTAGTATCAATAACTTTTAATATATTTCTTTTAGTACCCATAAACGTTGCAAGATTTATTAACACTGAATAACTCTTCTGGAAGAGTCCGAAATTTTGGAATTACTCCGAGTTTTTCCGACTTTGTAAGACTTTTTTCGACTTTTTAAATAAAAATAAACATTCATAAACTGTTACTTTCACTTTGTAAGTTATTTACCTACTTTTATCCGAGAAATTTTTTCCACAAGGGAATATAAAATATTATATATACACAATATAAAATACAAAAATACAAAAAAAACACAATATAAAATAATATAATATAGTATTATTGTTTAATAATTTAATATTGTCTGTACACTAAATATATTAATTACTTCTGAAAATTCCATACTTCGGAACCCTAAATAAAAACCGGCTAAGTGCAAGTCCGTAAATTCCTTATTCAAGTTTCTACCTCTTTATTAAGACCGAGTAAAAAATGTTTAAAAATTAGGTTTGTTATATGGGAGCCTCCTTTAATAGCTTTTGTATAGCTTTTAATTTCCGAAAAATTCGTGGACAAACATACAAACTTAGAGGAATAACGCCCAGAGTGATAATTGCATTCAACGTTTCGTACATATTTTATTAAACCAAAACCGTATTGATGTACGTATGACCTTCGTGTAGTTACTTGCGTTGACACGCACACAAAGATTTGAATAATGTTGCAAGCAAATAAATATTTTCCCAAGACGGTATTTAAAATATGTCTACCTCACCGGTATGCACATAGTCTTTCAAATAACATTGATAGTCATTCAGTATAAACTTGAAACTTACATTTTTTGATCGGTTATGTAAAAATATATTTTAAATGCCGAGAAATATTCTAGATGTTCTCAAGATGATATTCCAAAATTATTTAACTTTATATTTTTTTAGTTTTTGTGATTTTATTTGTAATTTAAAATATCTCCTCACTGAAATATTGTGTTTCCTTCCACTAGTATTATCAGTCATATAGAAAACTTAAAACTTACAATTTTTTATCCCAGTAAGGTAAAATTAGTAAAATTACAGAGAAATGTTCTAGAACATTTCCCTGTAATTCTACTAATTTTACCGCTAGGTAGAGATTCTCAAGAGACTAATTTTTTGTATATTTAAAAAATCAAACAGCTGTAACCAACCAGCACCAAGCGTAAATAAAAAAATATGGCCAACACAAGTTTACATTATTGAAGTTATAAAAACAGTGATTGAAGTAATTCTTTAAAAAAAACATTATTTAAATGTATCTACTAAAATATAATTGTATATCTTACAAATATTATTACAAATTTGTGCATTACTTGGCGAATACTTGTGTGTCTTTATGTGTATGTTTGTGTGCATGTATGTGTGTATGTTTGTTCAAAGCTATTACCTTGGAACTTTTTCATTATAACTTTCATAAAAATCTTGCCATGATTGTAAACCCTAAACTAGCTTGAACGTTAGCAGATGGGTGGGCAAGCAGAAGCAATACTTACAAACGCTTTGAGGTAAAAAGTTATAGGATAGGTATGCTTATGTATCAAATTATTTATCTAAATCAATTTAAAAAGTTAAAACGTTTTAAGCTAATCATAATATTTCTGACTACTATATTGAGTTATCTACTATTGGCTCTTTGCACGACTTGAGCACCGCCTATCGTGCGCAACTGTTTTGGTGCAGATCTTAGAATATAGAAAAACATAAACCCTGTGCGTAATCTCCTCTAACGTTTTTAGCCGAATCGGAAACAGTATAGCTCTTTGTGGCGACTCTTTGGCTTCTACGTGCTGTATATGCATTGGAGTATATGACACAAATTAATTAAGTCGTATATTAATACTCAGTCATATAAGCAAAGTCGTCATTCGCAACACAAATTTCAAGCTATGTATACCTGAAAATTTATTATAGGCATAAACATATTAGGAGGCCGACATTAGGAGCAGACCGACTTTAGGGCACGTTACCCTACATGTTTTCGTCGATAAAACTCGAAAATATCGCCACTAAAACTACTTGTCACTAAGCAAATCACAAAATAATGCCGTCCGATGGAATATTATAATAAAAATTAAAAAAAAAATGTCTTTTTGGCAGTGACAGTATTTTTCTAATGATCACTGTGGAATCTAGAATGCTAGTTGGAACAATTTTTGCCTTCTAAAAGTCCTCATTATAAGGTTTTATTAAGGCTTTTGTAATATGGGTGTGACAAACGGCTTTGTAATGTTTTTGCCAGTATAATAGTCCCAACACTTAAAAAATATTTTTTTATGCAAAAGCAAAGTCCAGGTTATGTAATATTGCACGTAAAATACATACGTTATTAATTATAATGAAAATAGGTAAAAACAAATACGTGGTAGAATATTTTCCTCTTCGGATGACAACATTTTGAATATCGCTCGACATAGATATGTCGATTTATTTGTTTGGATTTTATATAAAAATATCCGATGCCGAGTAGTTTTTGTCTGTAAAATGTGATCTTCAATTCCTAAATACACTTTTGTGAAGCACGGTGTCGACCTTTCATCACGCAGTAACTCACATTTTTTAATTTCCCACTACGTATGTAGATAAGGAAGTTACTGAATTTACCCCGATTTTCGAAAATCGAGTTTTCACCATATGTCCACATTTTGAGGTCCTAGGAACCTTTTCTGACTATTTTCACGATGACATCAGTATGTCTGTATGTGTCTGTGTGCGTGTGTGTGTATGTGTGTATGTAAACATCTCCGAAAGTGGCACGTGTCACGTGCATGTGGCACGTGTCACATGCCTGAGCGGCCGGCGAGAGTAAGAAACCGTTTCAGGCCTCTTTGAAATGGCTTAATATAGCGCGGGTCGACTTACATATAGATATTCACGCACAGAAATTTTATGTGCGTGAATATCTAAATACATAAACCACTTATATGGAAAGTGGACGTTTTGAGAGATGACGTTCTGGTAAGTGGACTTTTTGGGAATTATAGATTTGTGGTCGTTTTGGGAAAGTGGACAAAGTGGGAAATAGACATTTAGGGAATTACCATTTTGGGAAAAGGACGTTTTGGGAGAGTGAACATTTTGGGAAGTTGTCGTTTAGAACCTAAAGGGTTTTCACTTTCCATCAGGAGATCCATCTGCTTGTTTGTTATCTTATTATATGAAAAAAATTATCCTGCTAAATAACCTGTATTCTGACCTCTCTTAATAGAACCCTCTGTAAATGAGTCAGATTATTATTATTATTATTATTTATACCTGGATATCCGAGACAGTGTTAATGGAATAAGTGAAACAAATTTGCCGGTGCCTTGATGTCTCACTTAACCAGGTTTCACTGTATTACAAACTATATTTTACCCGCATACATATGTCTAGGTAACTTCATGTATAAGCCGTGTTTTATTATTGACCTAGTGCAAGGGTTGGCAACCTGCGGCTCGCGAGTTACATGCGTCTCTGGACGTGAAACTGCTGCTCTTTAGTTCCATACTCAAATATTATTTACTTTATAAAAAAAATGTTCTGAATCGATTAACGAAGATTAGACACAATCGGAAGCTTTCGAATGACGAGGTTTTTTGTATCTGGAAATATTATTTATTGTTGGCAAGAATTTTTTTGTGGCTTTCAAATTTTGTAAATTGTAATTTTTGGCTCTTCCGACTCAAAACGTTGCCGGCCCCTGACCTAGTGTATCGAGGTATGCTATTTAATTTTGTTTCATGATAGAAAAAAAAGTAACATACCTACGACGATACTATGACCTTTCATGTTTGTGAATAACTGTCATAGATTTGTAATCTCTGGGTGAATTAAATACTTAAGTAAACAGTAGCGTTAAATTAAAGATTAAAGAACGAATGTTAATAAATAAGAATATGATAAGAAAAGAATGTTACAAGTCTTAGGTACGTAGTATTATATACTCTTTGCTTACAAGATTCTTGTTTGCTTTGTCGTGGGCCGCACAAATATCATCAGTAGGCTACACATATCACCTGCGGACCGCGGTTTAATGACCAGTTATATTAAGACGTAAGCAGTTATCGCGATGTAGTTCATTTTTATACATAAACTAGCGGCCCGCCCCGGCTTCGCACGGGAAAAAATGATTGAAATCGATCCAGTAGTTTTTATTTATTCATTACTGCCCGTGGCCCGCACGCGTTAAATTTGGAGTAAAACGATTCCCCTTTCCCTATGAAGATTTCCTGCTATCTTTGGAATATCTAAATTCATATAGGTACTACATTTTTAGTTTTTACATTTTTACCTATTTCTTTTATTTTTACAATTAATGTATTATGGAATGTCTTTATATACCACGTTCACAGCTTTCTTGCCATTAGACAATACAAATATGTTTTCTTTAGAGGTTACTCTTGAAAGAGCGATATATAGTTGGCCATGTGAAAAGCAGTCAACGCTCAAATCTAAGCCTACAACGTTGAAAGCTTGATCCTGCGATTTATTAAAGCGAGGCATCAGGACAAACGGGAAGAAAATGTATAAATGGTTGACCCTACGGGCCATCCCTGAAACTTCTCACTAAATTAAGGTATTTTAAGCTCAAAAGTAAAAAATATAAGCATAGATTTTTCAGTTCAAACATCTATTTTGTTAAAAATGACAGTATTATTAATTTTTGAAAAGCTGTATATTTGAAAACGATGATGGCATTCAACTCAATTTTTGAGATCTAATATGTTGTTTTACCTAAATAATCGATAGGTTGAAAAATTTCGATGCTATGTCAAAAATATTTTACTTTAATTTTCTTTATTGATAAATCCCAAACAAATTGACCGATTTTGATTAAATTAACATAACAAAAGCTGATAATATTTTTAAGTCAATCGGTAAATTAACTTGAAAGTTATTTAAAAAAACTTAAGTAAGTTTGCTAAAAATAACGTATGAAAAGCTATAAGTTTGAGAATTAGATTCAATTTTGATTTTTGAAACGGCATTTGACGTAGTTTTTAAGTACTAAAATATCGTAGAACACCAAAAAATGATTGGTTGAAAAATTTCGAAGCTATGTCGAAAAAACACCTTTTCAAAATTTTTCGTCAACTATTACTCTCAAACGGATAAACCGATTTTGATGCAATTATTTTTGACGAATAGAGCTGATTAGTTTTTCTACTCAATCGGTACATAAATCTGGAAGTTACATTAAAAAAATACTGTTTCGTCAAAATTTTTTTGGTGTTTTTTCAAAATTTCTCAAAATCTCCTGGACCGAATCGGTTTAAATTTTCAGGAAATCTAAGTTGAGCAGAATCCAACCATGTTTCGATCGGTCTAGCCGTTCAAAAGTTATGAGATGTTTACATACACACATACACACACACACACAAACATACACATACACAAACACACACACACACACACACACATACATACATACATACATACAGACAGACATACTGACGTCATCGTGAAAATAGTCGGAAAAGATTCCTAAGACCTCTAAACGTGGACATCTGGTAAAAACTCGATTTTCGAAAATCGGGGTAAAATCAGTAATATCCTTATCTACATACGTAATGGGAAGTTTTTTTTTTCAAATAGCCTATGTCACTCAGTGAAAAAAAATAAAAAGTAAGTAAGTAAAGTAGTAAAAAACTGGTTTGCTAAATCACGTTTTTTTACATTGATTGTTAAATAACAATTTTACAAAAATTATACGATATACCTGAAGATATTATCTAAGGAATGTGCTAACTTATTACATGATAGAATGTACTTTACTTGATCAAATAAAATTCCGAAAACAGGAAAAATAATTTGTTAATACTATTTCTAATCATCCACATGATTTTTATATGGTGGTATATTTTATTTAGTTAAAAAAAGGAATGTACTAAATTTTGGTTTTCAGCTGAAGTTCTATATTTATTTATCCGAAAATTAACACGTTTCCAGCGGTCCCGCGGCGGCGCGCGTCGCCCGACCGGCCGGTAACCCCGCAAGTCGAAACCGCTATGCCCCAGCATTTTAAATCTGTAATATCTTCGAAAATATTCATTTAAATTACATGCTGTAAAAGGCCTTATTGATCTATATTAAATCAACAATATATTTAAGGTATTTAATTGGATAAGGATTAGTGCTGTATTGTTTAAAATTGCTTTGAAAAAAAGCCATTATTTCTCGTAAAAAGTAAATGACAAAAAAATGCTATTGTGGGTTATCCATAAGAGCTAGACATATACCATCGCGGACTTTTCTGTAGACCTTTTCAAGGTGTACAAATACTTAGTTCATTATTTTGATAAATTTCGTAGAGTTTAGCCTGCGTTTGCAATATAAGCGGAAAAAAATATAATTATTTACGACATGCCATCAGAAAACTCAAAAATTACAGTATATCTCTACAATATATTAAATGTTATTATAGACATAAACCTTCCTCTTTAATCACTCTATCTATTACAAAAAACCGCATCATAATCCGTTGCGTAGTTTTAAAGATTTAAGCATACATAGGGACATAGGGACAGACAAAGAAAGCGACTTTGTTTTATACTATGTAGTGATAGGTAATCTGTGATGTAGTTCGCGGCAACATTGTGCTAGCGCGATACTTCGCCGTAGGCCTATATCTGTAGCTGCGCCATTAGTGTGGCGGATTCTTTTTGAATGTACCTATTTTGTTTTTAAATATATATAGTTGCATTGTGTTTTAGTCAGTAAATATATACGAAGTATATCTGGTAAATATAAAAACGTCTTACATCTAACACAAGCTTTATCAGATATATCTACATAAGAGACTTGCCTTTTACGACCTGCCTGGCAGAACGGCAGTTGGCCTATACTTTAAAGGAGTCCGGGACCAACACAACCAAGAATTCCATTATTTTTATGATCATGTCATCGACCTGCTTATACGTCCCTATCGGATCGGACAGGGTTTTTGTTACTCACTGTATATGCACTACCACAGCCACTCTCTCTTTGTCGTAACGCTCTTGGCAGAGTGTTCGTGGTCGTCATGACAGTAGCGGTGGCAAGCTTCACAATTTGTCACCATTCCTCTCGTACTGCTTCTTGCCTCGCGCATTCGACCATTTAGTAAAATTTTATATGGTCTGTCTAGCGCATTGGTGATCTACCGCGCGCCCTCGTGCCCTCAACTTTGCCCTGAACCACGAGTCGCTCAACAGACGTATCCTCTCGATGTGTAATATGTACAAAGAAAGTGAGCGCACGACTTTGAACGATGGAAAAAAAGACGTTTTATATCCAGTTCTTCCAGGTTTGAGACGTTGATTTGAAACCACATCCACATGCCACTATCGAATCGGTCAAGTCTCTCACATCCAATGCATTGTTTATAGCGCTACAGCGGATGGCGGCTAGGCGTGGCTCACTCGCTTGTACTCGGATAATGGTACTAACCTAAGAAATGAGAGGCGCTAACGTTGAACTACAGCGATCGATTCAAGAATTGGGTATAGAAGCTCTAAAGAAGGAAGCGGTCAATAATGGGTTAGATGGTCATTTATTCCTCCTGCTAGTCCCTATTGGTGGGGCATGGGAAAGGCTGACACGCAGCGTTAAAAAGTCTTTAAGTCTTCTTTATAGAAAGAGTTCCCTCATCCCGGCAAGAAGCACTGACGAGGCTATTGGCTTAAGTAGAAAATATAGTTAAAAGCCGTCCTCTCACGCACGTTTCAACTGACCCTCAAGATCCTGAATTTCTTAGCCCCAAACACTTTCTACTCTTACGAACTTTTGCCTCTTCTATATGTCACTCTTACGAGCTTTCCAAAATTTCGATGTGTATGTGGAAACAATGGTGCATAGGTGAAATACTTGCCGATATGTCTTTATTAGATCATCTCTTATCCTCTCTCCCGGTTAAACACAGTCACAGTGGGTGCCCCAGTGAGACCATCTGATCACTGCTTAGTGCAAATGAAGTCACAAATTAAGTCGCGGACTCGTGGGTGCTTGTCTGGAGTGCGCCAAGTATGGCACTATAAGTCGGCGGACTGAGATGGATTGCGCAATTTTATGCCTCATACCCTTGGAGACAGCTTTGCGTTTCATTCCGCGACATTAGTACCTACGCTGACCTTGTGACTGAAGTCATCATACAGGGTATGGAATGCTTCATTCCTACCTCAGATTCCGGTCGGGGTCGATAGAAACCTTAGTTTGGGCGTTCATGAAAAGTTGGATCCTCCTTAAACAGATTGCTTACCAAGATTGGGTGTCAGGGCGGGATAAGTGTAATTCGGTGTCTTGGGATTTGAGAAACGTTTTAATGCTGCCTCCAAGGCTCTTAAAAACTTGATCTCAAGGGCAAAGGCTAACCAAATTAAAAGAATCGGTGACAAGCCAGCTAAGTTCCCCGAAATTCGACTGTTGACGATAGAGATTCTATCGCACTCACTATCCTACGTTGTGATAGCATGATGTCCGAAACAGTTTTCACAAAATAATGTAAGACGGGTTCTCTTATCACTTGACATCAACAAGTCGAACTAACCGGACGGTGTCCCTGCAGTTGTGCGCGTCATCCTCTTGCGCACCGGAGCTAACTCCAGTACTGACACACCTTTTTCAGTTTTACTCACATGGCAAAGTACCGTCATCCTAGACGGTTGGTCTAATTCATCCTATTCCCAAAAAAGGTGACATGTTGGACACTTCCAATTACAGACCTATTGCCATAACTTTCTTGCTCTCGAAAGTTATGAAGTATGTCACCAACTCTAAGCTTTTATCTGGAGGATCACCAGCTAATCAGTGACAAGCAAGATGGCTTTCGTCATGGCAGGTGATCTTCTCTATCTCACTCATCGATGGGCTGAAGCAATCGAGAGCGGGGGTGAAGCCTTTGGTGTGATCTTAGATATTGCGAAAGCTTTCGATTGGGTCTGGCACAAAAGCCTTCTTTCGAAATTGCCTTCCTACGGCTTACCCGAAAGATTGTGTAAGTGAATCGCCAGTTTTTCGTATGGACGTAGCATCAAGGTTGTCATTGATGATGGTATGTGTTCCTACGAGAAGTCCACCAATGCTGGCGTCCCAGGCTTAGTAGTTTATCTCTAACACTGTTTCTTTTGCATATCAATAATATACTGCAATTAAGTAGCATTCATTGGTATGCAGACAGCACATTGACGCCTTGTACAAAGGAAAGTCAAAGCTTCCTAAAGCTCGGGTGAAGGATTGCAGGGACGGGCTTGTGTTTGAGGTAGAGACCACTTTGGAGTGAATCTCGGAATAGGGTACGGTCAATCTTGTGGAGTTCAATCCGTCAAAGACTCTAACTGTCGGCCAGGGCATTTGAATTCTTGAAATAAAAGTTTCCGCAGGTGTTCAGTTTCGTAGTCATCTGGAAGATAAAGCTAAATTAGCGTCCAAAAACTCGGGGCGATTAACCGGGCGAATTTCGGGGAAATTACTTCGCACCTGGTCAAAGATTTTTACTTTATAAAGCTCAGGTCCATCCCCATACAGAGTACTGTTCACACTTATGGGCTGATGCACCCACTTATCAAGTTCTTCCATTTGACCGTATTCAGAGCGCATGTTTTTAGGAGCACGAGACACGACTGTACTGTCCACTTTCCTCGGCTTTACTAATATTTTCATTCACTGATTCTAACCTTAACCACGAATACACACTGCGATGTTGTCAATAATCAACTTCGACGTAATAAAAAATAAAACAAGAGTACATTCCGATTTGTGCTTTATTTATGAAAAAAATTGTAAATTATCCTACAATGAATCTCCGAATGAATTAGACTTACATATCGTTTTATGTATCAAATACATTATTTGCTCATCGCCAGATCAAACCACATAAGAACATTATAGTTTAAAATATTATCTACAGAATCCTTCGGTCGGCGATCCGTTTACCAAAAATACAATCTTGTCGGACTTGTCGTTCGCGCGGGCGTTGCTCGTGGGAGTGGTGTATGTACAGCGGGCTCTATCCCAGCAGCGCCTCCATGGTGTAGGGGTGCGGGGGCGGCGGCCGCGCCGGAGGTCAGTCCAGGATCACGAGCTGCAGCGGCGCCCCGCCCGCCGCCGCCTTGCCCGCCGCCGCGCCCGCGCCCGCCCCCGCCCCCACGCCCGCACCCGCCACCGCGCCCGCGCCCGCCGCGCGCATGGCCCGCCACGGCGCGCGCGCCCCTCGCCTCAGTTCCCCGCAGCTCAGTGTCCTCCGAGCGGCTCTGCAACCGACACGGCTTCGGTATAGACATGCCACACTTAGAAAAATGACAAAAGACATACATAAACAGTGGGAGCTATTATTTTAAAACATTTACATTACAGGCACAAACTTAGTTCCTACATCAATATCTGTGAATATGAATTGAGATAAAGTTAGTCGACAATCACGTAAAAATGTAAAAAAACATTTTTGCAGTTACGTATCTTTGAATAAACTGGTCAACAAATAAACCAGGCCACTCGCTATCTTAGAACTCTGATTTAATTTTTTCAAAAAGTATAACCCCCCGTTTACACCAAGGTATAATACATGTATTTGACAAGTTTTATGCAATGTTTTCGTTTCTTGTTCACATTGGAATACATTTACAAAACTTGTATAAAACTTGTTGTATACAAAACTTGTATGAAACTTATTGTGCACAAAACTTGTATGAAACTTGTCCTATATAAAACTTGTATAAAACATGTAGACAAAACTTGTATTAAACTTGTTTTATATAAAACTTGTATAAAACATGTAGACAAAATTTGTATGAAACTTGTTGTAGGTAGGTAATACAAAATTTGTTGGATAAATTATTTGTGAACTTCTAGTTGCCTGCCTCTTGTTCATGATCTCACGTAATATATTTGTTTTAGTTCTTTTACAATAGGAACATATCAATCAGCCATTCTGTAGTTTTATTAAGTTATCACCTGGGTGCCCAATTAACTGCTGTTTAACACAACAATCACAATGGAAAGTGAAGATACTGAGGAATTTTTTTTTTCATGGGTGCAGTGTACACTGTATTATACAAGTACATGCATATCTTCATGCCAGATGCCTTACGTTGTAGGCAGAGAGAACCGAGTGCCATTCATCATGATCCTTGCAGGCTAGTCTCGCTTCCTCCACATTCATTACTCTCTTCATATACGATGGCTTTATAAGTCACTACCATCGTGGCTACTACGTGGTAGAACTCTAGTTCTGTATTGTCTCTTACCTATTTCTGCCACAATAGCATCAGTGCTTGTCACTATCGTGTTCTGGTTTGGAGCGTAAGGTAGCTGGTAAACTTAAGCATATGGCATTAAGATCCCGCCACAAGGATAACAACGCACCATTAGCATATTTGATATCTATATGCGATGGCTGTCTCTTTACATCAGGAGTGCCGTGTGTTTGCTTGTTATTTTATGTTATTAAAAAAATATTTCGACCGGCTTTTGGCACCATCGCTCTACCTATTTCTGTCGCAATAGCGTCAGTGCTTTTTGCTGTCGTGTTCCGGTTTAGAAAAGAAGGTAGCCGGCGAACTTATGCATGTGGTATTCCAACCCCGACACACGGATAGCAATGCGTCATTAACATCTTCGGTGTCTATAGGCGATGTTTAAGTCTTTTTGTCAGGAGAACCACCTAGTTTCTTGCCGTCATATAAAAACAACATTATATGGTACGTCATATAGGAGAAGTATGTACAGCACTGTTTTTACACATACAGGTTACTTTTAAAAGTCCAGCCAAATTTAAAAAATTAGGAACTAAACATTGGATTGAAAGTGCGTTTTATTTATTACTAGCTGACCCGGCAAACGTTGTTTTGCCTTACATATTAGGAATCCATAGCGGACTAACAACGTGACACGTAATTTATATAAGTATACGGGATTGTCCCTTCACGCAGCCAAAATGGCATTAAACTATATGGTGGTTAAGTATTCTTAAATTTTCTAATTTTCCGCGCAATTTTCTTATTATTTTCTTTTATAAGAACCTTATTCTTACAATTACAAACACAACAAAAAAAAATTTACCGAAATTGGTCCAGCCATTCAGCCGTGATGTCGTGACTAAGGAAAATAGGGATTGATTTTTATTTTATTTATTATTGTAAAATTATAACAAGATAAAAACATTCGTTTAAAAATATCCCACGAAAGTCATGAGTTGGATGCACTGAGTCTAGTGAATGAACTCCGTAATGTTGGCAGTGTATAATTTTACATTACCTATAATTACGATAGTCTGCAGCTCTAAGTACGGTTTTCCCGATCACTTTTAATTTAGTTGAAGGCAATAAATTTAGTTTAAATTTTGTGTAATTGAAATTTTATGCCTTTCGTTGTTTGTGTCGGATTAAAATGAAATTTTGAATTTTTTTTTTGTTTTTTTTTTCTATCGATTCTGAAGAGTCTCTGAAAATTTGGCTGGGCCTTTAAAAGTAGCCCTGTATACACCTTCGCATGATTTTGCATTGACTTATTTGGTATATACATTTTTTTGTATTTTTTTAAAGTTTCATTTCCATCTTAGGCAGCATCTTAGCTTCGTGGAGAGTAGCGAGATCGTGGTCAAGCGCTTCCCTATAGACAGTAAAAAAAGTGTTTTGTGTAAAACAGTCCATATGTCACATTGATATAAAAAATTCAAGATGCACAGTCCCGATCTAAACTGACACTCAAAACTGTCTCTAATTTCACACAAGTAGTTAAGGATATGGCAAAATCAAATGTCTTTGCATACTTAAGCGCAAAATTTATAGTTGTTTTTACTAAGCAATGTACAAAAAGTAATTAGTCTGTAGTAAGTAAAACACTGTCAATTTTATTACTTTTTGTAAGTAATAAAATTGACAGTGTCGCGACTGACGAAGTGTCCTATTTGAAGTGGGTGCAAAATTTAAAATTGTGCGCTCATTTTTAGAGGACGTTTTTAAGACGCTGATTGTGTATCTTGGGTTTTTTTATATCAATGATATGTCATGAAGTTTGTACTTACTTGGCAGCCTCAGTAGCTCTAAAGTAAAGATCATCCGGGGCGTCCATCCATGAGATGACGTGGCGGCGTCCTCCCCGCCCCGTTAAATTTGTTGGTTTTCCGTTTACCTGCAAATTTATTCGAGTATTAATCACTTGGAGTTAAAAAAAACCTAGACTAGTTCTCAGTTTAACCGTTTCTGGTCTAAGGATAACAAACCATAGGTCACGTTTTTGTAAATAACAACACAATACGGCACATTCTCTTCACTTTGTTTCCATTTTATTAAAAAATTACCATTTGTCTTACCTGGGGATAACTTTCACAAAAAAGCCTAATCAGTAAATATAAATAACCTTTATACTACACCTATTCGGAAAGCACATTAGTTCTTACTTGAAAAACGAGAAGAAAGTACCTAATTCCAAGCGAACCAATTTAACTTTTTAAAATTCATAAGTTTGTATCTCGAAGCACATTAAAATGTTACTGGCCACTAGCATTTACTAAGGAAACTTGGCAGTATGTGCTTTATTTCATTTGCCTCCTCAATATTAAAAAAAAAAGATTGTACGCGCCAATTTTCTTTTTTATTGTATCTTCTTCTTACATTCTGTTCTGATGTCTATGTCTAGTAGCGAGAATGAAGATTTATTTACGCCGCCTGAATTAAAAGAAGCTGCTCAAACAGTCATTTTAAACCTTTTGCCAGAAAAGTCCAAGCATAAGTACAACAAAACATATTAAGAATTTATGGAGTTTCAATAATTGTAATAATTTTAATATAAATTTTAACTAAAATGTTTTTATTTTCCTCATTGGTGTAGTATAAAGCAGTCTGTATCACTCGGGAGAAAATGCGTTACCTAACTTGAGTGTATTGAGGCTCAAACTACACTCTCGTAAGGTATCGGTCATTTTCTCGCCTTGGTGAACAAACTACTATTATATATTTTACTGATTAGGCTTTTTTTGTAAAAGTATCATTTTGTTGTATAAGTCCTGCATATATAATGTACATCCATAACTGGCCGTAAGCTCAAGCTACGCTTTGTATGTAGGTATTTTGTTGTTAAGCGTTGTGGGTTTTGTTAAATAAATAAATAAATAGTATAAAATGTATGGGCACCGAAAATGTTTTTTTTTAAAGATCACTCTCAAGACCAACTCTCCCCGTATTGGTCTGGGCCGCCTTTGAAGAATAGACCGTCTGCCATGCAGTTCGTAAGAGCCGAACTATTGGCCATACGAGTCACTATACCATCGTGGCTATTAGGTGATAGAGTTCTGCATTGTTTCGTCAGGGTCTGGTACTACCGCCTTACATTTTCCTGCCGCAATAGCATCAGTGCTTATCACTATCGTGTTCCGGTTTGGAGGTTAATGTAACCGGTAAATTTATGCCTATGACATTAAGACCCCGCGACAAGGACAGCAACGCAATATTAACAACAGGCGATTGTTGTCTCTTTTCATTTGGAGAGCCATCTGCTTGTTTGCTATCTTATGATATATAAAAAAATAGAGGTATATTTTGATGTGAATACATCTTAAAATTTGCTTCTAGAGGCGGAGGCAATTCAAAAAAATCCTATGACAAAAAAGGTGATACAGTTCAGTCTTATAGCTATTTAAGTGTATAAACTATAACGGAACGGTCATGGAATAATTCATCCTTGACCGCTCCTTTTGTAAAGTAGTAAGCGAATCTAACTAAGAATCTATGGTGCTCGGGTTCCATCCTCGACAGGGATAAACATTTGTGAGATGAGAAAATACAGGATGTGCCACAAGTCGACTCAATTCGAAACCGGGTAATAGTCTACTGTCTAAGTCATAACAGTTATTAGAAAAATAAAAGTCTAAATAGTGTATTTTAAAGATTATAGACATTTAAAAGCCTGCATTCTGTATTAATCTTTCCACTCCTGTTACTATAGATGTTTAGTTTCTTAAATATTTATTTTTGTATAGTCCCAAATACACCTACTTTAAACTCTAGGCCAAATTTTACAGTCACTGTTCCAGCTTGAAAGTAAATGCAACTTTTTACCGACAATACCGAAAGAGTGTACTGGGCGAGTTTCGCAAGTAACTTTATAAGTTGGCAAATTTAATAAGAATTCTAAAATAGCTTGCTAATTTATTTCTCAAATTATGCTATTTTTTATTTTTCAATAAAACACAGCTTTTGAGCAAGTTTTTCTAACTTAAAAATGTTTCTTATTCTTCCTTTAGGCCGGAATTTAAAGTTTTCAGTAGATGTGAGATGGACAGTCATTTTGTGAAGTGTGAGTAGACATAGTGGCGGATTTATACTACACTGGGCTTTTATTACGATTATATTTTAAAAATTAGCATGTTGATGACGCTGACGCGAACTCATACGATTTTCCCCAACCAAAAAATCTCTAACATAGTTAAAGCAGCCTTCACCTCAATAAATGACAGTGTACAGTGTGAGGTCACACTACAGAAGTCAATCTACATTAGTATTGATGAGGATTCCGCTTTCGCATCCTCATAAAGCGAAAGTTCCGGATTTTCTGGAGTTCCTCAACCGTTATTGTTTCCCCATAAAGGAAAATTAAAAATTCCGCTTTCGCTTCCTCTTAGATCAAGAGGAATTCAAGAGGAATTTTCATTAATCGCGTATGCGCGTAACCATACCAACGGTGCCATGCCGCCATTGGTTGTTAATGAAGAATCAGTATTGGGGGTAAATCTCACGAAAAAAGTCGCGAGTTGGATAATCTGATGCGTGAAATGATATATGCTCTTCCGCTTCCTCCTCCTCATAACCATTTCCTTATCAACACTAATCTACATACAATTAATATTCGAGCAACGCACACATATACGTCTCTCACGGACGCGATATATCGGAATGGTTTGGTACAATGGTATATTAGTTGTATATATATATTACTAAATACTGAATTGAATATTGGTGAATATTACTTTTTTTAGACAAATTACACTTACTTGTGTTATGGGTGTTAGTCAGTGATATTAATACATAGAAATACATATATAAATACTGGAACATATTTAATAAACACTCAAACCCAGAAATACAAACTTGCTCATCGCACAAATGCTTGTCCCCGTCGGGAAACAAACCCAAGCCCCGTCGATTGCGTAGTCAGGGTCGCTAACCACTCCACCAACGGGGCGGTCGAAATAAATGATTGTATAGTGTGCGGTAGTGGTGTGCGGGGTGGGGTGTACTGACGTGCGTGAAGACGTGCGCGGGCAGCGGCTGTCCGGTGGCCTGCGCGCGCGCGCACATCTCGGCGTACTGCTCGCGCGAGGGCCGCTGCATGGGCGCGGGGTGCTTGTTGGGCCGCTTGGCCGGCGGCGGCGCCGCCTCGCCCGCGCCACCGCCCGCGCCCGCACACACCACGCCGCCTCCTGCGCACACACACACACACACACACGCTCACTGCACTGCGACACCCACACACAATCTAGAGGCCATTCATTCATTACATAAAACGATTTAAGGATGGACGGTGGGCCGATTATTTTTTATCGTTTTTTCTTACAAAACGTAAAAGAGAAGTCTTGATAGTACCCACATAAGAATACAAAAATGGGAAAAGTTAAAATTATACTTTGAAAAAGTGCGGACAACCACGCGATTGCCGAGTGCGGTGGGATAAGACCGAAAAGTAAATGATACAAGTATTACAATCTTCTTTAGAAGTATTCTTAAAATTGATACTTTAAAAAATGCACGTTAAAATGTTTTTAAGTATTTATAAAAACATTAAAAAACAAAAAGAACAAAAGTGTATTTACTTTTTCCCTTAAAATCTTACGTAATATATATTAAACCCTTGGGAAGGGAGTTGGTCTAATATTATGTTTATCGTTTAAAATAGTCTTACGTATAAATGAATGGCTGCCGAATTATTCATGTAACTCCTAATGAAGTGTTATCAAACAATTTACAGTGGAGAGCAATACTTATACTTTTACAGCGTAATACTTTTGAAGTAACGCCATAGTACATGATAAAAATACCGAGTTGCCTATTTCGAATCATACGTCTGTTCACCAATTATATTTAACTAATTCGTCCGAATTAGTATCATCGCATAACCTATTCCTGATATAAATAAATAAATAAATAAATATTCACGGGACAAATTACACTTACTGATCTAATAAAGTAAGCAAATATTTGCTTGTGTTATGGGTGTTAGTCAACGATACTAATACATAAAAATACATATATAAATACAAGAATATATTTAATAAACACCCAAACCCGGAAATACAAACATTTATGCTCATCACACAAATGCTTGTCCCCGTCGGGGATCGAACCCGAGCCCCGTTGATTGCGTAGTCAGGGTCACTAACCACTCGACCAACGGGGCGATGATATAACAACATCTATGCTTCTTCGTTTTGAATTCCAATGATTACTAGCTAGTTTACCTTTAAAACGTGAGAGTACGTTATTGTTGATCGAATAACGACATCTATATCTCTTTCCTTTAGAAAAACTATCTGCTAATTTTCTAGTTCCTGTATTATAAAAAGGCATGTGCGATGGCAATGAAATAATTTACTAATTAGAAATAACAAGGGTGGGTCTATACCTGAAATTTAAAATGATGGAATTTAGTCAAATCCTATACTATAATAAACCTTACAATTTTGTTAAATTTTGTTCATATTTATTATGTCTGAGTAAGGTCTGTGAAAAAAGATACAGTTATTTAAATAAAGCTTCATTTGAGCCATTTTGTTTGTTCTCTATGTATTCTTTAATATGCACTACTCAACATGTTGTCATTTTAAATTAGCCAAGACAATTATTTTGTAGATTTTTCCCCAACCACTGCTCTTGTTTGCTTTAAATATTTCTTTTTTTCTTTAATAGAATAGTTTAAAGTTTAATTAGTATATTAAAAACTCAATATTTAAATGGTAAGTACATTAAAAAATATAATTTTTCTTTAAGTTCATTTAATTTTCATTTATGTTTATAAAGGCGACGGTAGAAAATAAGGTAAATTGTAGATTACCCAATGATTGTCTTTGTCAGTTGTCAATGATGTTAGGTATCAAATATTATCAAATAATAGGTGTGTTAAGTGAAACTCAAACCAAAGAAATCTGACTTTGTCAGAATTCTGGGCTAAGATTTCTGCCGGCTGCTGAAGCGCTTTATAGTTCCAATGCCACCGTTTAAACACTTGAATCTCGATACATTACATTCACTATATTTTGAACTTAATTATTCACTATTTTTTGTTTATATTGAAAAAAATATTACTTGTAGAAAAAAAACTTGGAACACTTGGAAAAAATATTCGTAGAAAAAAAAAAACATAAAACTGTTTACTTTTTGTATTTTAATCTACTTTACCCCTAAATA
The DNA here is from genome assembly GCA_036924255.1 of Apodemia mormo. NCBI lineage: Eukaryota > Metazoa > Arthropoda > Insecta > Lepidoptera > Riodinidae > Apodemia > Apodemia mormo. Next base: position 8,963,981 of record JAUPFN010000018.1, on the reverse strand, counting down.
TTTAAAGTATTTTTAAAAATTTAGACCCCTTGGATTGATAAAACGATTTATTTAAAATATTCTAGCATTAATTTGAATTTCAAAAACTTCAAGTTATTGAAGACGTTACACATTGCTTTTATCAAATCAGAATCGATAATTTTAATTTTATAAATTACTAGCTGTTGCCAGCGACTTCGTCCGCGTGGACTTCGTTTACTCCGCACAGCACCTGGCCGCTAGGTGATAGCGTGATAATATTTAGCCTATATGTTGACCTGTCAGTAATATTCATGCAAAATTTGAAGTAAATCCATGCAGTACTTTTTGAGTTTACCCCGGACATACATGCAGACAAACAGATAAACAGACAAAAATTCTAAAAACTATATTTTTGGCTTCGATATCGATTGTAGATCACGCCCCAAGTATTCTTTTAAAAAAATATTCAATGTACAGTTTTGACTTTCCTACGATTTTATTATATGTATAGATAACGTAGCAAACAAGCAGATGGTTCTCCTGATGGAAAGAGTTAACAATCGCCTATAGACACCAAAGATGTTAATGGTGTGTCACTATCTTGTGGCGAGGTCTAATGCCACATGCATAAGTTTACCGGCTACCTTGAAGGGTAAGAACCAGAACACGGCAATGACAAGCTTTGACGCTATTGAGGCGGTAGTTTTTAAATACCGTACGAATCACACGTCATTCATTGCTCTGACGTAAACAAGTGGACGAGTTTATGCCTAATGGAGCGAAATCCATTATGAAATATTCATAAAAATTAAAAAAAAAACACATTGTCCTTTTTAATTCACGTTGTTTTTGTCGTTATTATATTATATAGATATTACTATTTTAAAAAATTTTGTCTAGCTCAGCGCGGGAGTTGTTAGCTAATACTTCTCACATAAATTAACAAATAATCATTGTTTGAAAAAAAAAGAGTTCAGTAAAAACGCCAAAAATATGGAGAAAAAAGCGTATTAACTTCAATAATGTGATGGGTAAGCCAACCTATTGTCAAATCAGACATGTTTTATCCAGTATCGAGTAATATTATGTTTTCTGGAAAAATCGAAAAACTTATTCAGAATTATTAATCGTCTGACAGGCTCAAAATTTAAACTCAGGATTTCATCTATCTATAATGAAACTGATACCGCTAGCCCATTGAGGCGAGATTTTAAACAAAACAAAAACAGTGACACTCCGGGAGGGCCGACAGAAATCAAAACTTGAACATTTTTTTTACTTCACTTGTATTTACTTCAATAATTGGGACATCCTTTCCACTGTCTTCTCCTAACTTTCCCTTACCTTTTTCTACCTTCCCCCTACCTTCCCCTTACTTTTCCCCTACCTCACCCCTACCTTCCCGCTACCTTTTCACTATCTTCCCGCTAGCTTCTTACACTTTTCCCATACCTTCTCGCTACTTTCCCGCTTTTAGTTTTTTTGCCACTATGTATGTAGATGTATATACTTATATACAGAGGTGTCAGTTACGGTAACTAACTAACAGTTACGGTCATGCAATGGTTTTTTCCCATCTCAAAAAATGCTCAATGGGCTTAGGCTCTTTAGGGAAGTTTTCACTTCAAAAATTACAAAAAAAGTAGTGAATTTCTAACTAACCTGTTGTTGCTGTGTCCATAGGGAGCATTAAAAATAATTACAGTAAATATTAATACCTGTTTTGCGAAAACCTATTTTCTCAAAGATTTAGTTTGTCTATCATAAAAAAGAATCCTCAATATCTAATTTGTACCATAGTATTACTTTGAGATTTTAATTAAATCATCTTAATTTTGTGTTAACAACACGTCATTGTCATATTCGTGGGTTATATAGGACCACAGTCTTATACACAGGTTTTGTAACGAAGCCCAATTTCAATGGTGAGATATTAGTATGGTGATGTCATAATTTTTCTTTCGCGTCAACACCGTTGTAAGTCATTGCTGTCGATGGGTACCGCATGCCGGTTGACATAATGGCCTATTATTCATGCTTTAATTTATTTTTAATTGGATAATAAAAGAGACAGAATGCTATTATCTCTTCATTGCATGGGACATAAATCTATCGTCATACTTGCAAATTGAAAAGCGCAACCATTAAGGAGATTTACTCAACTACTCTTATTACAACACCTGAGTATTTAAAACCGTGCATGGAACTAGTAGTTAGTTATTAAAAGTGACAATGGAAAATACCTCAATAACCTATTATAATATTTAACTGATTTAATTGTTTAATGCCTGGTTTCTACATCAGTGAAAAGATTCATTATAGTTACGAGTAGTAACATTATCTAAGAGGCGTAAGCTAACACTTTTGGACTATGAATGTCAAATTACAAAAAGTCTAAATAACTTGTGGAACACTTCGTTCTTACTAAAAAAATTTACTGCTATGAATGATGGATTGTTGGTTATAGTAACTCAGTATTTTGTTAAAAGTGTGTTTTTGTTTGTGATTTTAGTAAGCAAGTCGTTTGCTTGCAAAAAAAATTTGTGTAACAGTGTGCACACGTAAAAAGTGTTTCTTTTTAATGACAGCATTTTTCTGCTATTACTACTTACGAATAAATATAATGGCGCGTAACGGTCGAGCGTAACAGTAACATAGCGACTTTTTTTAAACATGTAATAAAGTTTCTTCCATACGTCGATAAAGTTTCATTACTTACAATAAAAAAGTTTTTTAATACCATAAGATAGCAAACAAGCAGATGGGTCTCCTGATATAAAGAGTTAACAACCGCCTTTAGACACCAAAGACACAGTATGCTGGAGACTAACAGTAGTCAATCTACATACATGCGATATTCGAGCAACGTACACATAGACACCTCTCACTGACGCGATATCTCGGAATGGTTCGGGACAGTTTGTTCCGCACCAGTCCGAGATATCGCGTCCGTGAGAGGTGTCTATGTGTGCTATGCTGTAATATTGCTTGTATGTAATATTGACTTCTGTTAGTCTGTAAGTGTTTTGTACCAAAGATGTTAATGATGCGTTGGTATCTTGTGGGTAGGTGTAATTGCACATGCGCAAGTGTACATTGTGTAACGGTGTATAGTGTATACTGACTGTCGAGGCCGTTGACGTCGTCGTAGGCGCGCCGCTTGAGCGCGGGCGCGGGCGGCGGGTCGGCGCGCCGCGCCTCCAGCTCGCCGCGGGACGCCACGCGCTCGTACAGCAGGCTGCCGTCTGACAACACAAACAATACGCTATTTGACTAAACTTGAAAAACTATTTAATGATTTATAACCCGCGCGCGAATACAATGGGATGAAACATTATCAAAGTAAATCGTATATGACAATTCTCCAGTAGTTAATTGACGGCTTTGACGCGAGTTTGCCGACGCTACGGCTGACTTCACATCACAGTTCCAAAAGATCGCATTCCATTCTCATTGAGTGCAAATAATACCTTATTTTATTACATTAACCCATAACCTATTTATTAAAATGAAATTATTATTCTATCGTCCCAAAATTTTTCGTCCATCTATCGCATGTCGCATTACAGCTGGCTGCGGAGTAGGGGTACAGTAAAAGGCGCATAGCACAACAGCCAAGGCCAACATGGCGGCGCCCATAGCTTTTTTTTTACCGATAAGCCTGTGACTTCTCGGTATCTATATATTTTGCCTATGCTTAGAATAAATTATTTTATACAAAAACAATTCTTAAAATGATAAAATCACGAAAATAGATTTTCAGTGCAGAATATATGGTTGTTAAAAAATACTAATTGACATGTTTTATAATGTGCATTTTCTGAGACACGTTGTAGTTATCGGCACGTTTATTCATCGCTGACCTCAACTTGCGCAGAAGTAAGTAAGTAGCATAGGATATAACCTCCATAATACGGTTTATTTCACCATGCGCATAGTGATCCCAATCCCGTAGCAGAGCACCCAAAAACCGTGCCGGGAACTTTAACACTGATTTTTTTAAAAGATATAATCGCTTCTCAAAACTCCTTGTTTATTATAAGATAGCAGAAAGTAGATGGCTCTCTAGATGAAACGACCATGGCTTATGAACATCATAGATATTAATGGTGCTTTGCTATTCGTGTGGTGAGGTTTTAATGCGACTTGCATAAGTTTACCGGACATCGGAACACGACAGGGACAAGCACTGAGACTCTTACGGTAAGAATAGGCAAGGTAATACCAAATATCCAGGTTAGGGGTTGCAAAACTCTACCATTTTAGTAAAAATCTCATGATAAAAAAGGTTCTTTACTAGGTGGTAGAGTTCTGCATTGTCTCGTCCGGGTCTGGTACCATCGCCTTACCTATTCCTGCCGCAATAGCGTCAGTGCTTATCACTATCGCGATCCGGTTTACAGGATAAGGTAGCCGGCAAACATATGCATTTGGAATTAAGACCTCGCCACAAGGAAAGCAACGCACCATCAACATCTTTAGGGTCTACAAGCGATGGTATTGTCTTTCCATCATAAGAGCCATGTGATTGTTTGCTATCTTATAAAAAAACGATACGAGAATGATAGCTCCAGAGCTTCAATGTTTGGTCAATATAATATGATGTATGTTTGTGGTGTTGTGTGGTGTAAGAGATGTGGTGTGGTGTGGTGTGATGTGTGAGATGTTGTATGGTGTGGTGTGTGAGATGTGGTGTGGTGTAGTGTGTGAGATGTGGTGTGGTGTAGTGTGTGAGATGTGGTTTGGTGTGGTATGTGAGATGTGGTGTGGTGTAGTGTGTGAGATGTGGTTTGGTGTGGTGTGTGAGATGTGGTGTGGTGTAGTGTGTGAGATGTGGTGTGGTATGGTGTGTGAGATGTGGTGTGGTGTAGTGTGTGAGATGTGGTTTGGGGTGGTGTGTGAGATGTGGTGTGGTGTGTAGTGTGTGAGATGTGATGTGGTGTGGTGTGTGAGAAGTGGTGTGGTGTGGTGTGGTGTGGTGAGATGTGGTGTGGGGCAGGTACCTGGCGCCTTGGGCGGCTTGGGGAAGGCGACGTGGTTGGGTGCGGGCATGCGGTCGCGCGGCGTGAGCACGAGCCAGTCCTGCGCGCGCGGCGCCGCGCCGCCCAGCGCCGCCGCCAGCCGCACCGCCACCGCGCCCACGGGGCCGCGCGCGCGCGCCAGCCCCGCGCCCGCCTCCGCACCCGCCACTCCCGCCACGCCCGCCACACCCGCCGCGCCCATCGCTATCGTGCCTGCAACACCACAAACAACTCATCTATTACCGGGAAAAAACATTTAAAAAAATGGTATGTTCACATTAAGAATGCTGTGAGTCATTGTTATACCTGACTAATTTACCAATCAAATCACTTTATTTGGTTAATAGGCCAATCCAATCACGTTGCACTGATGACTCACTACGTTCTTATGGGTGTAGACAGACGGACTGCATTTCAACTGCATTTCAACAGGCAGGTCGTAAAAGGCGGCCGATTGGCTATGCGAGTGGAAGAGTTCTGCATTGTGTCGGCGGGGTCTGGTACCACCGTTTTACTTTTTACTGCTGCAATAGCGTTAGTGCTTGTCGTGTTCCGGTTTGGAGGTTAAGGTAGCCGGTAAACTTATGCATGTGGCATTAGACCTTGCCACAAGATAGCAACGCACCATTAACATCTTTGGTGTCTATAGGCGATGATTGACTCTTTCCATCAGGAGACCCATCTGCTTGTTTGCTATCTTATATTATAAAAAAAAACCGACTACTAAATGGCACTTCAGATGCAGTTTGAATGCAGTTATCACGCCTGAAATAATAGAACTGCAAACCAAATGAGCAATCTGATTGCAGTTCAATTGCAGTTGTGTGAACGGCACACCGACTGCAATCGAACTGCACTGTGCAGTTCACACGACTGCAATTGAACTGCAATCAGGCTGCACATTTGTTCGCAGTTCTATTGCAGTTGTGTCAACTGTATTCAAACTGCATCTGAACTGCCATTTAGCAATCGAATTGCAGTTGAAATGCAGTCCGTCTGTCTACAGCCTAAGGCGAAAGTACTATAAGTATTGATATAACATTTTTCTGTTTTGAATAAAAACTGTTATAGGTTTCATAGCGTTTACTTGTCACGTCACGTCTTTGTAAGTACTAGAATATATTTTGGAATAATTCTAAAATATACTCTAGTACTCACAAAGACAAGATTGTATACATTAAATGAAATATGTCAATTATTGACATATTTCATTTAATGTATACAATCATGATAGGGCAAGGAAGAACAACTTATGCAAGGAGAAAGTTGTAATAGTGCTCAGCTGTATACTGAACATCATGTTTCAAATGTGTAACAGAATGGCGCTGGCGTAAGATAAACTATGTTATGAACATAGTCGTTGTAGATTAAGTGAAGTATTCTAATCAATATATAACAGTGGTATAATTGCAACTACTAGAAGCAAGTTTAAACGACATATCGTATAATTTTAACTAGTGATCGCCTGTGGCCGAAATTCGATCGCAGACTACATAATAAAATTTCCTTTAAGTTTGACAACTGGCTGTAGTTGTAAAGAAAATAGTACATATATGTGTGTATTATCACGTATGTCACATGAATGTACTGTGTGTAATGTTTATTTTTATTAATTAACTAGCTGTTGCCAGCGACTTCGTTCGCGCGGACTTTGTTTACTCCGTACAGCTCCTTCCCCGTAGGTGGATAGTGTGATAATATGTAGCCTATATGTTGACCCGACCTGTTAGTAATATTCATGCAAAATTTGAAGTAAATCCATGCAGTACTTTTTGAGTTTACCCCGGACATACATACAGACAAACAGACAAAAATTCTAAAAACTATATTTTTGGCTTTGATATCGATTGTAGATCACGCCCCAAGTATTCTTTTAAAAAAATATTCAAGGTACAGTTTTGACTTTTCTACGATTTTATTATATGTATATATTAGAATGTTACGTGTGGTGGTGTGTGTATGTGTGTGCGGTGTACTCACACTCGTGTTTGACTTGGTGCAGGTTGATGGGCGAGAAGGGCGAGCGCGCGAAGTGTCTGGGGCGGCGCAGCGCGCGCGCGAGGCGGCGCGCCAGGCGGGTGAAGGGCGAGGCGCGCAGGTAGAAGGCGGCGCGCGTCTTCATCACCGGCCGCGCGCCCTCGCCGCCGTGCGCCGTCGCCACGTGCCGCGCCAGGTGCGCGCGCAGCTTGAACTCCTGCACATCACACACTTCATACATCACTGGCACCGCTCGCCGACGTGAACGGTAGAAACCTTGCTCGTCGACACGCGACTTTAATCAGATGAGTGTTAATCCAAATCGCCCAATTTCCCCGACTGGGTAAAGACTGCTTATTTTTGGCAACCGTGACTGCCAATTTCTACTCATCGGAAATGCAGTGATGTTATATACGATCATTAGGCTCCTAGCTTTGATTATGTAATGTCAGTATATAATCAAAGGAGCCTTTGATGATAGTATATAATCAAATGCTCCTAGCTGCTTCTAGAAATACTAATTGGAGGTAAACCCAAAAAAAAAAACAATTTTACCCGAAACAAGGATCAAACCGGAGATTTCATGGTTGAATAGTCACTAAGCCACCAAAAAATTATGTTTTTTAATTAAGCAGTTAATATAACTAGGTACCAATTGCACTATGATCGATATTCATGTATGGTACATTTGAGATTGACTAACGAAATAGTAATATAAACATTTAAACCAACTCACATAACAATACTCAGTAAATACTGGAGCGGTTTTGATGAACCTTAGACTGTTCCCTAAGTTGAAATATTCCTGAATTAAAACAAAAAGATGTCTTTTAATTTTCGAGAAATTCGTGGATAAACAAACAAATATATCGACGGGTCCTACGTAAGTTGTCGTAACTTAAAAAATGCGTTTTTTGTTTTGTTTATGAAAATGACTCCATTTTTATAGATATTTTGATAACACAAAGTATAAAAATTTAATTTCTATTAGATAAATCTACCTTCTAATACAAATTTTAATTTTATTCTTTGTGTTATTAAAATATTTATAAAAATGGAGTCGAAAATGATAAACAAAACAAAAATCGCATTTTTTAAGTTACGACAACTTACGTAGGACCCGTCGATATATTTGTATGTTTATTCACGAATTTCTCGAAAATTAAAAGACATATTTAAAAAAATTAACTTCTATTAGATAAATCCACCTTCTAATAAAATTTTTATTTTTATTCTTTGTGTTATTAAAATATTTATAAAAATGGAATCATTTTCATAAACAAAACAAAAATCGTATTATTTAAGTTACGATAGCTTACGTAGGATCTGTCGATATATATACCTACTAACGGAATTTAGTACAAGTACATGGATGTCTAAATACATCATCAAACTCAAATATTATCCAATTCCAACAATATTTACATACATAAATACATGTGAAACTGATAACTTCCGTTTTTTCTTGGTTGAAAATATGCTGAGATCAAATGAGTCATACGAATTGATACGTTAGTGTACCCCGACCATCTCTTGAAATAAAATGCCGACCAACTAGTTGTAATTTGCAAACCGAACCCACACATGAAAAAATTGTACCACGGTATAGCTCAGACACTCATGTACATTCCAATCATGATGATTTCATCACAGCTTCCACTTCACATTTCACATACACAGGCCAGCTTCTCCACTGGCGGGGACTCGATCCACTGTTTCGGCCTACTAACAACACTCAAGACCATGGAGTTATTAACGAGTCGAAACCCTGATGCCAATTACTCTCCCAGTTATTCTCAAGATACTCCCCTAAGCCGAGGCTCGGTCTAACAAGAAGCGCCCTTAGGGCGACCTCTAAGCCTACTTAACTTAAAATCCGGCTGAGCACTCTGCTCGCCCAAAAAGCCCAGTTTCACTGTAACGTACAGACCAAGTGCTTAAGTTCATTTCGAAATAAATAAAATAAAAAATCACTTACATACATTAAGATCGAAGAAAATTCGTTGAAATATGTTTCTTAAAGAATAGGTATATTGCATAAAAGTAAAAGAAAGTCAAAAACTAATGTTAGATTTCATTTTCATTTTAATTTCAAATAAGAATAAATAATGTCACAACTTACATCTGTATTTCTAAAGTGTTAGACAGAAAATTAAGTAATATTTCCACAATTAGAAGTTACTAAGTACTGTAGCACGACAGCTGCCCAACTTGTCAACAAATCGGGCTCACATCTAGTCACGAACAAGTTGTGTTTTCTAAAAAAACTGAAAAGCTTTTTTTTTAAGCCATTTTATTTCCGCACTTAGCCACTTGGGCCTTTGTACGTAAACTGAAAAGCTTATTAAGAATAAATTGTCCACTCTAGGATCTAAAATGTTTGTACCAAAGCCATCACTGACATTGAGGCAAATTGCGATATTATTTATTCATGGTACTATTTTCTTGCTTTGATTTATTATTATTTCAGCACTGTATATTATGTAGTTTAACATAACTGAAATGTCCATACTACGGACAAGACAATTCCTTAGTTTGTCAGTGTAGCTTGCAATTACATGCAGAAATATAGAGATAAATTACTAATACCAGTGAAGTTAAATTATTTCAAAGATAATTTTTAAACCTTGTCACCTCATTTGGTACGATAAAACAGTACAACATAGTTTATTTCTATTTTTTATTCACAATATAATATAACCTGGGTCTGGTACCACCGCCTTACCTATTCCTGTCGCAATAGCATCAGTGCTTATGCATATGGCATTAGACCTCGCCACAAGATAGCAACGCACCATTAACATCTTTGGTATCTATAGGCGATGGTTGACTCTTTCCATCAGGAGACCCATCTGTTTGTTTGCTATCTTATGATATAAAAAAAAAAAAAAACTAAAAATGCATGCAATTTTTGACAGTAATAGGAGAGTTTGCTCAAATGTGCGGCGAAACGTTTCCATTCCAATGGCGTGTGTATTAGTAGTCGCGTGGTCCGTGGTCCATACCTTAGCACAATTGATGACAGTACAGCGATGCGGTCGGTGTGAGGGCGACAGGCCCGTGTCCTCGGCGTCGGCGCGCGCGCTGCGGGCCGCCTCCGCCTCGCTCTCGCCGAACACTCCCGCCGTCTGCCCACGTCACACAAACGCACATTACCATACTACTCAGACAAGTTTGCCCGTCAGACATTACAACCATCCGTACTTAATATTATAAATGGACTACCTTGCTCAGAAATAGGTAAGGCAGTGGTACCAGACCCAGCCGAGACAATGCAGACCTCTCCCATCTAGTAGCCACGATGATAGTGACTTGCATGGCCAATCGGTCGCCTTTTACAACCTGCCTGACAGCACAGCAGTTGGCCTATTCTTCAAACGAGCCCGGGACCAACACAGAGGAAAACACATTCCGCAATTTTCAAGGTAGAAAACTAAAAATTGGTAAGGGAATCATTTGTGACTAACAAAAAAATCGTGCGTCACTTAAAAGAGGGGATGAAATTTTATATAGATCAGTTTAACGCGAGGGAAGCAGCGGGTAAAAGCTAGTTTTTTATAACATACAGTAACTATAAATATCATAAAATGTAAGTAATACATAATTCTAAAGATCCAAACAGCCATGCGCTGGGATAAAACAGACAAGTAACGACATTTTCGCAGCAGGAATATTAAGCAGTACTATATATTGAGAAACAGATAATATTGAGTGTTACAAATACACTGATAGTGTTTGTAACAAGGAAAAGAAAGAGAAGTTAGAAGGGAAAATGTCAGTTGAAAAAAAATTACACTTTATCAGTAGGCACAAGAAAGAATAGTCCGAATATTAGTTATCAGATTTGTGTTAATGCTGATGAAAGATTAATAAAGTTGATATGTAATTAACTAGAATATGGAGTGTAACGGGGTAGACAATCATTGATATATTATGATTATATGGATCAAACTCAGTGTATGCATACATAGATATGCATTCAACAAGTCAAGATTACGTCAATGAACTCGCGAAGTTGCATGTAATCACTAGTTATCCCAAAAATATTTATGCATCGACACAACATGACAAAAATTATCCAAATTTATTGTTCACCACAAGTGATTAGCCGACGTGGCACGTATCAGTCAAAGCACGCGCTTGTCACCCGCGCGGTAACCATAATTTTTGAATATTATTACACTAATTTCGTTGAGGTGTACTATGTAGTTGAGCAATATTCTATTTTTATCTGTTACATATGACCATTACCAGTCGACCTGTATATATGACATAAGTGTATGTTATTATTTATTGAGTTGTTTTGAGACAAATTACATATACAAAAATACTTAACTGGCTATAAGATTTTTTTTTTTAATTTTGGGTCACTAGGATAATTCTTAAAGATATGTTTAGAGGCACTATTATGTGAATCTGGAAACTGGTGAACTGCTAGCGGGTCAGTAATGTATAAAAATCTTAATAGTAAGTTAACACACAAACCTTAAGTCCACCATATTTCTTCCAATATTGCCAACAAGATCCACATAATCTGTACTGTAAATGTTGTGGACCCCACGCATACCACTGGTTTGAATTTGTAACTGAAAACAGACGACAATTTTATTAACAAAAAGAAAAATTATAAACATCTGCATTTATATTTTTAAGTTATCTTGTACATATTAAAGTATTAATACCATACTAGGAATAACTTTATAATAGCTTTAAATATAGAGTAATTTTAACCTTTAAACAAATTCGTCCAGTTTTAACATTTTTTTTACTGATAAGGATGTTTTTTTTTTCATCTTGGAGAGCATGTGAAAAGTCACTTTTGTTAAATACACTTCTTTACAATGGTTTTCTGGGTAGATCGAATCAAGCTGAACGATGTTAGACTCCAATTTGTATAAAGAAAAATGCACAAAATTACACGCAGTGTCTTATGCCTGGTTTCCGAAACGCAAATCAATTTTAACAAGCAATTAATCTGTGTTTAACATAATTTTTACAAGCAAATGATTTGTTAAACAAAGACTAATTGTTTGTTAAAATTAATTTGCGTTTCGAAACCGGGCGTAAGAGCAGTATAGCCCGCTTGATAAATAGAATACTGGCTGTCATGATGAGTGTTGCTCATCCTCACCGCCTTTGTTAACTCTAGTCAGGAGGCTGTGTGTGTCATACCTAAGGTGACCATACGTCCCGCTTTGGGGGGAATTGTCCCGCTGTCCCCAGCGAGAGCAAAAATGTCCCACTTTAACAAACAAACCCAATTTACATACTTATTCACCACTTTGATGTAGATACAAAGTGAAGACTGAAATGACCAAAAGTTAGTATCTAATCAACATAGATAATTAATGGTTGTTGACATATTTAAATAAAATCGTTATTTTTATTTATTAATTATTAAAAGTTAAAATACTTCCCTCCCATTAAAAGCTAATCATTTATATACAAAATTCCGTAAGCGTCCCCGCCCTAACTCGAAGGGAAAATGGTGACGTTAGACATACCTTGGCAGGAGGCGCAGACGGCGGGCGCCAGCGCGGCCGTGCCGTTGGTACCGCCGTTGAGCACGGTGCCCGCTTTTCCTCCGCTACCCGCACCACTTGGTAGTAACGCGGGATTAGGTTTGTTGCTGCAAAATGTAACATACGATTTTTACAAAAAGTCAACAATATTCTATTAAATAATAGACTTCTCAAACACCATATCATTGTAAAATAGGTATTAGCAAATTAAACTCATATTTCTAGTTCAGTTTTTATTTATTTTACATTAATAAAAAATACAACATGACTTTTATTATATATATATATATATATATATATATATATATATATATATATATATATATATATATATATATATATATATATATAATATATATATATATATATATATATATATATATATATATATATGCGTTTGTGTGTGTGTGTGTGTGTGTGTAGGATTATTTATAAGTAAGTAGTCTGCGTAAATATGAATGGTGTATGATGATTTCTGAACGAAGCCTGGTATGAATGGGAGGAATGAATGATTGGTACGCTCTCTTGCATCGACGCCATTACGAAGATAGCTGTGTTAATGGTGTACGAGTATTTAAAAATTATTAAAAGGCGATTCCTACCTAAAATAACGACTTCATTTAGACCCCCATCCAAGATTACGATGTCTTAAAGAGTTTATAAATAGTTATAAGCTATATTTTCAAGTCTAACACATTATAACTGTGTAAAATATCCCTGATGATGCTGTAATTAGCGAAAAAGCTGTATAAAATAATATGTAAAAGTGAACTAAAAGTACAAGTGAGTTTATATGTAATACCTATTTTAAAATGTAGGTGCCGCTGATATTTCAAAAACCAAGTGCCGTCAATGGAAAGTATGTTATTTACTTTATCATCGTTATGCACTCATATTTAACATATTCTAACTAATTATTTTTGTGTTTAAAGCACTCACCCCGTGCTTGGAAAAACTTGAGAACTTTAAAAACAACAAAGAATAATATAAAAGTGAATTTGGATCTGTAACGATCAACTCATTTAACTAGTTATACATATGTTTACCTAGCGATCAGTACAATCGACGGAATCGATCATATAGCATGAAGAATTTCGCCACGTCGAGCCTGTCGACACTACCTCAGTGGTAGAGTCCTGCAGGCTTAGGATAAGCACCACGAGATATATATCGATCGAGAAAGTGACGTTTGCTTGACATTTATTAATATCTCGATGGACGTTATTAAGCATGCCACGATAAACATTTAAAACGTCAGAGATAAATTAAACAAAAAGTTTACTCGAATAGAGAAATAAATGTTGTCACTAGAAGACATAGATATTATACTAATTCTGATTTTTAAGATACACCTTTGGTGCATTTAACTTGTGTTAATCATTATGAGCTTTTGTTTACATTTATAACTTCCTGTCATCATTTCTCTTCTTTGTCAGAGTCGAAGGAAATATAACCAAAGCCTAGTGTAGCCGTACCTATTTACAATTGTAATTAAAGATATTTTACAGGTTTTTGAATTATTCTCTCTTTTTAGTTTTGACCATCAAAACTAGTTTTTTATTCTATAAAACTGAAACAATGAATTATGATTCATAAGACGTTTTAATGTAAAGGGCAATTAAGATGCCAGCGTGTATTTATTTCTTGGTGTATAACTGCGTAACTAATTATGCGTAAAAGTGCGTAACAATTATTATTAACAAGCTATTTTTTTCCACTATAATTATTCCTTTCAATTATAATTCTAACATTATTGAGTAAATTAACATCTTCTTTTAGACTAATCAATCAACATTTTTGATTAATTTTTTTGATGAGAAACTTCCATAGAATTGTTGTGATTTGACAATGACACGAAAATGCATTATGATAAACAAACATAAATGTATAGTATTATGCCAACTAGAAAATAAGATAGAACAGAATACAATTCGCAGTATTTTATGTTACAAATAATGTTATCTATTAATAGCTCAAAAAATCAGCCAGATGCAAGCAATCCAACCTAAGACTTACTGTTAGACCGTGGTCTCCAAGAACAAACTGAATTTTTGTGAACAGCTTCGTTTTGACGAGACAACTATATTTTCTATCTTTGAAAAATCTCGAATCGGGTAACTAATAAAGATAGATAAAATAAGGAAACTTTAGAGTGTCAGACTAAGAAAAGTTTCCACTTTACGTGTATGACAAAGTTACCGTTGAATTACAATAATAATTAACAAGCTGTTGTGAGAAAATTAGGTTATTTTTAAATTGATTAATATCAATTTAAAAATCTCATAAGTGGGATTGTCAGAAAAATCATCAAATATGTAGGACAAAAGTTTCATCGTAGTTTTCATAATATAATCAAGCGATTAAAGTCGAAAAATAATTATTGTTATTAATAAATATTTATTATTTACCGAACCCAATGTCTTCGCAGCATTAACTTTATTAGTTACCCGATTCGAGATTTTTCGAAAATAGAAAAGACGGTTGTCTCGTCAAAATGAAGCTTTTCACAAATATTCAGCTCGTTGTTAATAAAAAAAAAGTTAGTTTGTGGGACCACGGTCTGTGATTTACATCTCAAGAACGAAAAACATTTTTCTTCGACTTTTCAGTTTATCTCTCTTTGATTCATAGACTTACTCAAAGAGTATATAAATTTTATTTTATTTTGTCTTCTTACATTTACTTCTAACGAAAAAACGAGTGTGAGCTACACTCGATTTTTTTGTTATTTTTGATTGATTAATTAATATTTTGATTATTATAATATGTTTTTATGTATTATTTTTCCTGAGTATATGTTATTAATAGTAACATTAAATAATACAAAATAAGCACCAGCTTTAAATTAACCTTTTATTTTACATTTAGTTTTCTACTGAATTTTGTAGAAAACTTTGTAAGTAGTTGTAATTTTGAATAGAGTTGGTAACACTGAGTGCTGAGTAGCACGAGAATTCGTAGAATTATTTCCTCTATACGAAAAATTAAAAGTTTATTTACATTACGTCAAAAAGTATTGTACTTTAACTAATTTGTATTTTGTAATTAATTGTAAATTAATTAATTATTTAACCATTACATACAAGGAATTATTGATTTATACTGTTTGGTTCTTACATCTCTAAAATCATCATCATTCTTCCGATTCTAGTACAAAATTAAATTGTGTTAGGTATGTGAAATGGGAACACAAAATAAAACGTAAGTAGTGTACTTCTTTATACTTATATTTTTTAAAAACCTATATAGGTTATTAAAAATAATTATGATTTTCTTTTTAGGATAAGAAGTAATAAGCATAAATTAACTTTGTCGCCATGGTGGATTCATGGACTAAACTTGTAGCACCAAAGATTAAAGTCTTTAATATTGGGAAAGCATAATATAACACCATATATTCTACAAATACTTCATACATTATTGTTTCTAGAGGAAGAAAGGAAAACAATGGAACACTGTGTAAGTATTTATTTACATACATATCTCCATGACAAATCATCTAACAAGGTAGACTGAAAGAATCAAATTTTAAACATATTTTAATATATTTCTTTCATTGTAAAAGTTGTGGTTTTTTACAAAATTAATATCATAAATTCAAGATTATATCAAAAACTTGATTCTTGTAAAAAATTCCTGAATAATATGAGAAGCTTTCTCTGGAGAATAGTGTAGGCTTCTTTCACTCCCTTTTATAAATGTAACCAATTGTTTTTTTGACCCCATTATATAATTTACAATGCAAATCTATATAACACTACACAAAATGCAACATGCAAGACTGGAGTCATAAGTCCTGAGTTAACTGACAAAAAATATATTAAGTAAACATATATAACAACATTTTGATAAGATATAATTGTTTACAGGTTGACTAAACAGCGAGTAATGGAAATAGAATAAAGAAGCCTTTCTATTTATTAAATTTTTTGAAATTGTTGATTAACAAGATTTATAAGTTAATGCTGAATATTATATTTTTCTTGCTGTTTTTAATGGTTGTGCAAGATTGAAAAATAAATTTTAATTTGTAGAAAACAATTAAGTTTATAACATGATAGTCTTAATGTACCTAATATGTGTAATTTTTAAAATTTAAATTAATAGAAAGTTAATGTTACCTTAGGAAAAAATATTTTACTTGTTGATTTTTTATTTTCAAGTGAAATTCCATACTACTCATATTATATAGTAAACTAATTTTTGATATTGAATTTTCATTACTGATTAATTATGCGAGATAACAAAAGATATTTAAATTGTAGAAAACATTTAAATTTAAAATATAATAGCTTTAATATAGTGTGTGTAATCTTCTATAAGTTTGTTACATTAGTGAAAATTCAAAGATACATGTTAATAAATTTAAGTCATAAGGTGATAAATTGTGAAAATTATTTATCTATTCTGAGAAGTACAAACATTAATAATAATTGTTAGTTTAGTAAAGTAGATGTGTTTGTATATTTTTTAAAACTCAAATTTAATTTTCTTTACAAGACTGCTTCATATTACACACTTTTTATAATTATTCATTTTGTATTTTGTGTGATTTATTCATTTTGTAACTTTAGTAAAGAAAATAAAAATTATTTCTCAAGACTTTTCCATATAGTAAAATCTATGTTTGGCATTAAAACATTAAATACTATGAATAGTGTGTCATTAAACTTATACTTAAAATTAGCCATTGATGACTATAAGTTTCATTTTTATTATATAAAATTATTTAATACTTAGATAGGTTTGCCTAGAGTATATATTTTTTTAAATAAATCTTATACAACACTAAAGTATTTTATTATACCAATAATCCACTAAGTATTGTTACTACCAAAATCACTTCGATTAAAAAACAACAACAAAAGTAACAAAGTTAACACTTCTAAAAGAAAATACTTGTAATTATCATATCGAAGGGTCCTACGTATACTTGTGCAAGTGCAATGACACAACTTTACTGAAGGCCGGATTAAATGTTCTGTAGCTTGTAATCTATACCTTCATATAATAAAATCGTAGGAAAGTCAATGCATGTCCGGGGTAAACTAAAAAAGTACTGCATGGATTTACTTCTTTTGCATGAATATTACTAACAGGTCGGGTCAACATATAGGCTACATATTATCACGTTATCACCTACGGGGGAGGAGCTGTGCGGAGTAAACAAAGTCTGCGCGAACAAAGTCACGGGCAACAGCTAGTTTTGACATAAATCAATAGAAGTATTTGAAAATTTGTACAAATTTTCAAATACTTTATTACATTAGGACAAATATATGGTAGTCTTAAGGCTTTTGAGGCAAGAAAATGGTTTCCGTTGTTTTGCAAGTTGCACCAGTATACATAGGATCCGTCAATATCTTCTATTATGTAGTCTTCGCATTTCATCCATTTCAATTATGCCATATGAGGGCATCATTTGTTCTTCTAGGATATTTGTCAGTAATATTAAAAATTCTGCAGTTGAAGTCTTATCTGCAAATAATAATTATATTTTTTATTGACATATATTATTGTAATAAACAATAATAACAAGAACTGACTGCCTTTCTGTATGGTAAATTATCTTTAAATGTAGACATATAAAATAATAATGTTTACACATGGTACCTAGGTAATTGAGAACTACATGTGTCATATTGGATATTTTAAGTTATGAATATTACAGAAAATAATTCATCATAGTAGTATGTTAATCATACATGGAACTTGGTCTGAAAACAACTGATTAAAACAAATACTTTTTTTGACTAAATATAACTTGAATGGGTAGTAAAAACTCCTTAAATACATAATCAATGCAAGCCTTAGAGGAATAACACATTTGCATCATTATTCTATGATGTAAGCATTGTTGTTGTTTGTTGGTATGTGGCTGTAAGTATTGTGAAAAGTTGACCACCAAGAAAAGGATTATTACTTGTATCCAGCTGAAATTTAATATACACTTGACATGTATATATAACATATTAACTGTTTAAAAAAGAAACTCGAAAAACTACAGATAACTTTTGAAAAAATATAACTTTATTGAGTTCACCTAAGTCAAATTAGTATTTACTACAAAGATATTCTGTTATTACAGTTAATGAAGTTGGATGGCTGTCATATCTACTAGAAACTGAATTACAAGTCTCTTATGTTCACTTACCTTTAACTAAAGAGGCATGCCTTGATCGGTGTGTGGCTCTAAACCTCAAAATTCACAAGGGTCTATATTATTTAGAGAGCCATGGTTATTGAGTTTATTGAAGCGCTATAGTGATTGGAATGCTCCGTCCGTTGCGTAAAAAGATCACACAAATTTCCTATGTGCCTTCTTTGTATTTTGCAGGCTTGCCGTTAACCGTAGATATTTAGCACATAATAGGTATAATATGGAACTGCCATCACTATTAAATACATATATGCCATACTGCCTGTCTGCCTGCCTGCCTGCCATACATACTACTGCCAACACTGTACCGAAATCTTTATTTAATAAAATGAATAGAAATCAAAAAGTTTTGTAATTATTGTATAATTAAAGTATAATAATATGAAATAGTGGATAAGGTTATCAACATTTTAACCAAATTTTAACGAAGTGTCAAATGACAAATCGATAAAATGACAGCAAGACGTTTCGATCGATAGAGAAAATAACTACCGTCGAGTAAAATTGATCATTTTCTCTTCCTTTGAAGTATCATGTCGAATCAAGTGTCAAATGCGTTAGCGAATCGAGAAAGTGACATAAAAGTCGAGAAAACGAGGTCGATAAAATTTTATCGTGTTGCTTATCCTAAGCCTGCTGGCTTTAGAGAAAGGGTTCCAGGTTCAATCTCTGCGTGTCGATATTTTCCTTTGTTGTTTTTAAGTTAGTCTAACTAATTACAGTATACGTATACATTAAAATAGTTATAGTGAGTTCAAGCTCAGCGTACGGTCAGCCGTTTGCACTGCGAAGCAGGCTAAGAGAAGTTAGTAAGTTCTTCACACCCACCTTGAATTTTACAGGGTCCAGTTAATGCTCAAGATTTTAGACCATAGTACCTATATTTCAATATACCTAACATTAACTTTTTTACCTAAATTATTGTGTTGAACGAATTTATTTATTTATTTATGAAAATTATAGATTAAAATGTCTTGTTAAAACGCGAAAAAGACGCAACATATCATAAAGAAGAAAAAGATGAATTTTGACCTGAATGATATTTGTAATGTAGTTGATACACCAAAATATGTTGCGTTATAATTTTATGTACAAGGTAAATCTTTCATGATACACGTAAATTTTTAGTATCAATCTCTTATTTATGTTTGGTATATGGTTTAGTATTGTGATTTTCAGTTTAAATACTTGGTGCATCTATCTACAATCTATAAAGAAAAAGCTTAAAAGTAAAGTTATAAAAAATAAGAATGTGTGTAAATACGTAAAGCATTTCAAATTATATGCCTTTGATGTAATTTATAACAATTAAATTAGTCCATGTTTCAAACAAACAAGAAACTTGTTCAGATGCAATGATTCTTATTATACGTATTGATGTATCACTAATTTAAGAGTTCAAAGACACAAAAAGCTACTGGTTAGACCCGTAATGAACAAACTATAGTTTTTATTGTAGTTTTCACAGAAAGCTATTCATAAGAATAACTTTTCAAGTTCTACAGATGTTTATTAAAATATGGCTATCTCATACAATCGCATGCATTGCCTATCTAGTATAAAGGTTATACAAGCATACACAAGCAGTGTGTGCGTGGTATTCCAATTTTGTTCTGTAGTATATAATAGTAATTTAAAAAAATGAAGCAACTTCAAATATCAATTATACGTCAAAAACTGCTAAACCGATTTTGATGAAACTTGGACTGTTCCCGTAACTTGGAATATATCTGATATAAATTAAAAAGACTTATCTTGATATGGCTTTTAGTTTCCGAGAAATTCGTGGACAAACATACATACACTTACAAAATTTAGTACACGTGCTTCGACACCTAAATAGATCATCATACATAAACATTATTCAATTCCAACAATATTACATACATACACATGTCAAACTGATAACATCCGTTTTTTCGTCGGTTGATAAATAATAATAATAATAATAATGATGAAAATATGACATTATTAACAAATCAAAGAAGTATAGATGTATAAAATAAAAATAAAAACGCAAAATAAGAGTAACAATAATTGATATTCTTTGTGTGGTACAAACACTCACTAATTGGGAATGTACACTTGTTTCAATTTTGACTCCGCTTCTACCGCTTTCACCCTTTTTTGCTGTACATAGCGATCTGTCGTTTTCCACATGTAGTAATATTCCACTAGATTCTTTAGCGTCTTCCAAGGCAACTGAAAAAAGGAAACATTGAAAAATTATAATTCGAAAACCTGGAATGTAGGATATCACTGCATACCAAACAATCTTAGGATATTCTACTATCAAGAGGCTAAGAATATCATAGAAACTTAAAGTGAGATGTTTAAGATCTCAACATTATTTACTGTCTTTGTAATTATATCAGAATCAAAATATTTTTTTTATTATAATTGATTCCTTTTTAAAGAATAAACAATCAGCCTTCCTGTCAGGCAGTCTGTAAGAGGTGAACGACAAGTGGGTGCTGACAAAAACAATTAGTGTTTAACCTTACATTTAATTTTTCTGCCACTGCTTCAATAATGTTACTTGTCATTATTAACAGGATAAGGTACCCGATAAATATATGTATATGGCATAACACACACCCACAGAGATTGTAATCTATACATGTAATAAAATCGTAGGAAAGCCAAATCTGTACATTGAATATTTTTTTAAAAGAATACTTGGGGCGTGATCTACAATCGATACAGAAGCCAAAAATATAGTTTTTAGAATTTTTGTCTCTTTGTCTGTATGTCTGCTTGTCTGTATGTATGTCCGGGGTAAACTCAAAAAGTACTGCATGGATTTACCTTAAATTTTACATGAATATTACTAACAGGTCGGGTCAACATATAGGCTACATATTATCACGCTATCACCTACAGGGAAGGAGCAGTGCGGAGTAAACGAAGTCCGCGCGGACGAAGTCGCAGGCAACAGCTAGTGCATCATAAAAATCTTTAAAATGAGAGCCATCTGTTATTAGTATTGATTGCAACCTAGCATGTAAGGAAAAACTTAAAAACTCTTTTGAACCAAGAAGACAATCGATCTAAAAGCAAAGATGAATTTCACTACACTGGTTCATCGACATGTAGCTCAGCTGGAAGAGTGTTAAGGCTTACCATTATCAATGGATATTTTTTTTCTTATATCCCTAGTATAGTCCTCTGGATCTTTTGATTCACTAAACTAGATTCAAGTCGAATATAACTTTAGGGACCTGTAATCCTGCTTTGACTAACCAGTCTAGCGATCAATAGACAGCAATTACGATTTACATACAAGAGTTTTATACTACTAGCCCGCGTCAGTATCCTTCACTGTATAACTATAATACTTGCAAAGTGGATATATAGATATGGAGTTTTTGTACTGCCAGAGAGTGTTTTGGCTGAAGGATGTTTTGGACACGTTCCATTCACACAAGGCCGACCCTGACTAGATAGCTTCTAATGCTGACTGTATGGCATGCAAGGGTGGATCTTGATCCGAAAAAATTATAGTGGTCACGATAAATATATACTAAATATTAAATATCAAAATTATTATACCTAATTCCAAAGAAAGCAAATTATTTGCACGCGTGTTATTAAAAGAATTATAATTACACAGGAATATTATCCATATAACATTAAAATATTTTTGGTAAATATCCAGGATTTAGATTTACAAACATTCATATGAATAACATTAATGTATATGCTGACATTGTCTAAGATATTGTTAGGCGCCAACCAATGACGTGTATAACTTAGATGAAGGAAACTACTACTAGATATGAAATAACCAAACCGTGTCATTTCGTCCCTAGCATTGGCGGACTAAATGAACAGTTGTTTACTATCTACATAACAGTTGATAAATTATATTGCAATTGGGCATGTTATTTTAACAATTAGTTTTTATTTCAGATTTAAGGTACACACTAAAATTATATAAAAACACAAATAAACGCTAAAATCAATTAATTATTTTGTAATCAAAGTGTTATTTGACATTAAATTTTAACTTACATTGACAGCGTATTTTACTAATGGAGTTTTGGCCGCAAGCTGTTTAAGGTGACGTTAATTTTCTTAAATGATTTGAAATTAAAACACTGACAATTTTTATGTAGCTTAGTCTGTTATGAAAATTCTAACTTGTTAGACAGAGATAAAGCCATTTTTATTTGTTCAGCGTTGGAATGCATGCAATTTTAATTTTGATTGTTTATGGAAATTATTGCCAAGTCCTTATCTTTTTTTGTCAAAGGTGTATAATGTGGTAATATTATACACGTCATTGGCGCCAACCATTGTTATAAAAAACCAAAGATGCACAGTCCCAAACAAAACTGACACTCAAAAGTCAAAACTGTCGATAATTTCACATAGTTGTAGATATGACAAAAACATACGTTTTTGCATAACCAACCTTAAGCAAGTTTTATACTTGTTTTTACAAAGCAATGTACAAAAAGTAATAAAATTGAGTGTCACGATCGACGCGATTCTATTTGAAATGAGCGTACAATTTAAAATTGTGCGCTCATTTTTAGAGGACGTTTTTGAGACACTAAATGTGGCATCTTGGGTTTTTTATATCAATGGCGCCAACCACACGAGGAGGTAACTAAGTTTTATTAATTAAGTAGTTGCTTGCCTTTTCTGAGCTCTCTGGGTAGGCAAATATTCTGTTGTATACGAACTGTCGTATAAAGTGTATACTCACAAAGTCTAATCTGACGTCGGAGAAGTCCTTCCCGTATTTGTCGAGCGCCTCCTCGAAGAGGTTGGCTTCTGAGGCGCTCCACTCCTCCATCTCGTCGCGGCACAGCACGGGGCCCGACGCCGGCACCAGCGACGACAGCGCGCCCTCTATGCTGTACCCCGACTTGTGCAGCGTGTCCATCGCATGGAACTGAAAACAACTCATTGTTATAACCATTCGGCGTTCGCAATCGCAAACAAGGGAATCCGGTTGGAAGATATTGATTTAGTAAAAAAGTGTTTGTTGATTAGAAAAAGTGCTTTTAACAAATAACAACAAAAGTAGTTCTTATTATATCATTAGATAACAAATTCTTCTGCTAGAAAAAGAAACCAACGCTTATAGACACCAAGCTGGTAATTGTGCGTTGCTATCTGTAGCTGTAATGTGGTAGCACCAGCATAGTTGTCACAATTGTAGTGACAAGGTTAGACAATCATTCGCTTTTTACAAACTACCTGCAGAAATCAGATGGTCTAATCTTCAACAGGTTTCGGACCAACACATATTATATAATGTGTTGTAAATATTTTAAACACTAAAACATAATCAGAAACAAATCATAATATCAAAATATCGGATATTTATGATATCAGTATTTTTTATGTATACTATTTGGATATATGTTACATATACATAACAAATAACTTAATAGAAAAATGTTTTTAATGTTTTATTTATGTAGGTACTTAAAATCAGACAAATAAAACCAAAACATAACATCTTCTAGATCATGCAAAATCAGGCAAAATCAACTAAAAAAACATAAAATTTTATAAATATTAAAAAATCAACTCAAAAACATAATACCTTTTTATAAATTTTAATCAGACAATGGATATACCCATACTTAAATAGCCAACCAATAAACATTGCAAATAATAAATCTAGAATATAATCCAGTCAGTTGTAGTTACTAAATCGGTCATCAGTCATTCGTAACAAACTGTTAATCATCAAATAAAATAATCAAAAATGCCGTATTTTTACTATTATGGAGTATGTTTTAACTCTACTCCAATGCCATCTACATTTGGGAAGTAGAAATACAGTAACAAACACCAAAGATTACTTATTAATTATATATATACATACATATATATATATATATATATATATATATATATATATATATATATATATATATATATATATATATATATATATATATATATATATATATATATATATATATATGTTAACATCATGAAATGCTCGACAATTTCATGAAATGGTGGCATTCCATGAAATGTTTCACTGTCAATTGATCACATCATGATGTTTCCTGATCAGATCAATGATAAGAAATGGTTTATCAATATGGTTAAGGGGCCGTTCATAAAATACGTCACACTAAAATCAGCTTTTTTTGACCCCCTCCCCCCCCATTGTCACGCTGTGTCACACTTTTTGTGACCCCCCTAGAAATATTTCGTCACAAAAACTAAGACCCCCCCCCCCCCTGCTGAGTATGATAAATTCTAAATGATAGTACACAAATTCTGAAAATTAAAAATATTTATTTAGTTATTATAATAACATTACGCGCAGGGTACGTGGAAACGTTACTGTCTTAAGTATTGGAAAAACAAAGAAACCCGTTGTGACGGATCGCAACGCCGCTAGAGTCGCGCCACAGAACTAGCGTTCATGTCAAAAAATAATAAACGGCGAACGTCACGTTGCCGTATACCCCCCGTCCCCCCTTGTCACATCTTGTCACACTCAGCCAGACCCCCCCCCCCCCCTTGTATGCGAACGTATTTTATGAACGGCCCCTAACTAAACGCACGACTATTTCATGAAATGGTCAAATTTAATTAATAACATCGTAAAATTTTATTTTTGTTTGTTATGTGTCAACATCGCGGCTCGCCTTACCATGTGTTATTTAGTAATGACCTGAAAACAATGTTTTACGGACTTTTAATAATTCCTAGCGTTCCTAGTTTTGATAAATGTCTGTCGCACTCAAAAACAATAAACAAGTTACTAATATACAGGGTGGCGCAATAGAACGTGCATATTGCATCATCTTTTTTTGCGGGGTAGAAGGGGCGTGGGCGGGGGGAGACCGATATCGTTGGGTAGCGCGGTTCATGAAGTTTTAGTCACTATGAGTCACTTCGACGGGAAGCGTCGCGCATTTTGCGTGCGCGCATTTTACGAAAACTCTCGTTCGTACGTAGTTGTCAGGCGACTATTTTGTTCTGAGTATGGTGTACGGCAAATTAGGGAGGCTCCGAGTGCTAATTTAATTAAAATCTGGATAAAGCGTTTTGAAGAGACTGGATCGACATTTAAACCACACGCAAAAGGTCGTCCACGCACATCTAGGACCGAAGACAATATTGAGAGTGTTAAGCAGTCGGTACGAGAAGATCCACAAATGTCTACTCGCAAGAGATCGTCTGTCCTAAACATATCGCGACGAAGTTTGCAACGAATTTTAAACTTGGATCTTAAACTGCATCCATACAAGCTGCAATTAACTCAAGAATTGAAAGACTCTGACTTCATAGCACGGCTCACATTTGCTAATGAAATGCTCAATCGGTTTTCAAATTTTGAAAACATCCTTTTCTCTGATGAGGCACATTTTCATATGAATGGGTTCGTAAACCGCCAAAATTGTCGTTATTGGAATAGTGAAAATCCCAGACTCAAACATCAAAAACCGTTACATAGCCCTAAAGTGACAGTTTGGGCCGCAATCTCTGCCAAAGGAATAATTGGTCCTTATTTTTTTGAAAACGCACGGGGGCAAAACATCACTGTTAATACCGAACGCTATGTTGCGATGTTGGAAGGTTTTTTGGCCCCAGAACTTCAAAATTCAAGAATAATAAACTCTAGGACTTGGTTCCAACAAGACGGAGCTACCAGTCACACATCAAATGACTCCATGGCGGTTGTGAAGCAGATGTTCCCTGGCAAACTGATTTCGAAAAGAGGTGATATCCCATGGCCTCCGCGCAGTCCAGACTTGACGCCTCCTGACTTTTTTTTGTAGGGATACCTCAAAAACAAAGTCTACACCAATACTCCGAGAAACATCAGTCAGCTCAAGGAGAATATTCGTGGTGAAATGGCAGCAATCACACCAGCACTACTTAAGAAAGTTTTCGGTAATTTCCGTTTGCGGTTAGAGGAGTGCCAACGTAGAGAGGGTCATCATTTAGATGATGTTATTTTTAAAAAATAAACTTCAGTTATCACTTAGTAATTGCTTAGTTTTATTTTAACTATACCTTTTGTATTTATTTTTTAATAATTATTTTTAAAATGCACGTTCTATTGCGCCACCCTGTATTCTGGATTTTTATGAAATATCTCATGGTTATCCAATTTTCACGATATGGCCAATCGTTGACGAGAAAATCGTGAAACTTTAACGATTTAACGATCTAGTCAATCTCAGTTGCCCACATCATGAAATGCCACCATTTCATGAAATTATCGTGTATTTCGTGATGTGGGTAATTCCGCGATCTGGCTACGACATATCCATTGATATATATCCTCGAACTCTGTATTAAAAACGCACTTTTCCCTTATCATGTTAGTACAGCACACAGGGTAGCTAGTAGCAAGCAAGTTCTCACCAGTGTGATGTCTCTGCTGGCTGCGGCGGCGGACATGTGAAGTGAGGGCTGTTTCACGCTGGAGGAGCAGTCGAGGGCGCGCGCGAACGTGCCCACCGACCGCGACACCACCAGGAACTGGTCGATCTGCCGGTCCGTTAAACCGTGCGTTGGCGTCCATACTAGCGTTTCTAAATCTTCACTGTTGCGTGTGTCCTCTTCGCCTGGAAATTTAGGTAGGTACGTATTTACGTGCTTACGTAT
This sequence comes from Apodemia mormo, assembly GCA_036924255.1. Classification (NCBI taxonomy): domain Eukaryota; kingdom Metazoa; phylum Arthropoda; class Insecta; order Lepidoptera; family Riodinidae; genus Apodemia; species Apodemia mormo. The sequence goes on along the minus strand of JAUPFN010000018.1, from coordinate 8,936,739 downwards.
GTACTCAGTACTATTCTAACTAGTTTAACCGAGTCACTCGTTCAGAACGTTTATACTGACAGACTATGTTATTTGTTAAGCAGCTAATATTAGGTATTCCTGTCACCACAACAAGTATTTGTTCAATATTTTTGGTATCGAATTAAGCGACTATTTCGAGTTAGGTGTTAACAGTATTCGTTCATTATTGGTGGTATCGAATTAAGTGACTTTTTAGAGTCAGGTGTTACGAATCTTCAATATAATGAATATAGCAAATGCGTTTAAAAAAGGACTCAGTCTCATATATTTGTTAAAAGCAACAACTAATTACAAATTTCAAGGCTCATAACCAAATAACATCTAAATCAGGCTAACTTATTCATATCTGTAGCTATATCGTCATGTCTGCCAGCGGGTCATTGTCGTGTTTTATTTAGGAAGGTGGGGTAGTCGAAAATTGCGTAGTCCCTTCACAATACTATCTTTTAATTCTTCGTCTTGGCCTCAGTTATCTCTTACGCTGAAATTATATATCTGTTTTTTTAATAACATAATATAAAAAACAAAAAGATAGATGCATAAGTTTACCGGCTGACTTAACCTCCAAATCGGAATATGACAGTGACAAGCACTAACACTACTACGACAGGAATAGGTAAGGCGGTAGTACCAGACCCGGACAAGACAATGCAAAACTCTACCACCTAGTAGTCACGATTTTAGGGACTCGCATCGTTCATCATTCGCCTCTTAAAAACTGCCTGGCAGAAGCGCAAATGGTCTATTCTTCAAAGGGATTCCTGACCAGGTCAGGGGAAATTCAATACTGATTTACCATAGCACAACAAACAAATACACGAACCAAGACCTTGCATTTTGTAATTAACTTTAAACCGATATAATAAAGTGTTTATCCAGTAATAAATCGAAAAGTTTCCAATGTGTCGTGTCCGTGTCCAATTGTGTTAGCAGAATGGAATTATTTACTTTCATCAAGGTTCCACGATTCTTATTTAATAATAGATAAAGGCGCTTAAATTCGTGTAAGTTCCATTCATTAATAATAATTTTCCCTATAACGCCGGTACGTTATTATTTTCTGTCGCGCACTCATTGGTACTTAATAACTTAATAGTGGCAATCAATATATACCTTCAAACATGAAAAGTGTAATTTTTCATCAACCTTTAGATTTTTTTTATCATATGATAGTTAACTAGCAGATGTTTCTCCTGATGGAAAGAGAAACCATCACCTATAGACACGAAACATGTTAATGGTGCGCTGCTATCCGAGTGTGTGTGCAATGCCACATGCATAAGTCTACCGGCTACCTTTCCCTCCAAATGACAAGCATTGATACTATTGCGGCAGGAATAGGAAAGCGGTGGTACCAAATACCAGGGCGAGCCACTATGGTAATGCAATGATAAAATCTGAAGTTATTGCTCTGTGACAAGTCTTTAACTTGGTAAACAAATAATAATAAAAATAAATGTTAGCTAAGTTTTGTCATAACAATTTCCATTATTTTATAGAGGGGGGGAAATGTATACCTGTATAAGTTTACTGGCCACATTATCCTAGAAGCCGAAAAAAACGCTTACAAGCTCTTGCGATTGACAGAAATAAGTGGGGCTTAGTACTACCAAGTTCCAAAGCCGGGCGAAACGCGTAACGTTGCAGAACTTTACTACCCAGACTTTCATTCTTCTAATGTTTTATTCGATTTATCTAGCAAGTAGCGCCAGTACGTAGGATGGACTACAGCTAGAGCTATTTATTCACTTCGGAAAAAACTTCATAATTATTTTTTACACAGTATACGATTCTTTAATTTTCTGTTCCCTATTTTCCATGGTCACGACATCACGCGTGAATGGCTGGACCGATTTCGCTACTTCTTTTTTTGTTGTGTTTGTAATTGTCAGAAATAGGTTCTTATAAAGGAAAATATTAAGAAAATGGCGCGGAAAATTAAAAAATTTAAGGATACTTAACCACCATATAAAGTTTATTACCCTTTCGGCTGTCTGGAAGGACAATCCCGTATACTTAAATAAATTACGTGTCACGTTGTTTGTTCGCTATGGATTTCTAATATATATGGCAAAACAAAGTTTGCCGGGTCAGCAGTAATTAAATAAAAATCATAATTAAATAAATGAATATGCACAAAGAAAGTCCAAACGGGCTTTCTTTTTTGTAGCAATTACAATTTATACATGGTTACCAATTACAATTGTCACAAGGACAAGACACAGATAAAATAGAAAGTGAAACGCGAACCATAATTTATTGCCTAATTGTTTTGTTTTGTATTAAAGTATTGAAAAAAACTTACCTTCTTTTAATAAATTAGTTACTTCAGTCTGATATCTAGTTCCCACTCTGATTTCACCCTTATCTTCTAATAAAGTCTTTTGTGAAGGATCAAATACTAAACAATAAAAAAATGCGTCCTGAAACAACACAAACGAGGTCAACAATATCATAATATTTTATGAGATATCATTTGAAATACGTATTTTTAGAGAAATAAAAAGTTCGACATGGTTTGCTACTCAACAATTGACTTTCGATTTCAGAGGCAATATTAAATTTACTGTCCATCACTCACCGATTTCAAATCGATCAAATTACCGATTTCATTAGAATCGGATTCCAAATTTAAAGATTATTTTGTGTTATTTTATACGGATAGTGTTTATCTAATATAATAAATTAACTGATGGCCTCGAATTCGAACGCATGAGGCTATTATTTACATTTTTTGACCCTATTATGAATAAATGTATAATGTGTATAGTGTATGTTCTTTAAAAAAATACAGACATTAAAGTTAAAGTCTTTTGTTAGGTTCTTCAGGCCCGTCGGTAAGATATATAAAAAAAATACCCTTACAATTAATCAAACTAAAGTAACCAAAAAAGATACGTAATAATAAATACTTCGTTAATGAAACATACATAACATGTATTTTCGGTAATACTGTCGTTGAACTAAGAAAAACAATTACGAATCTTAGTTTAGTAATATGAACACAAAATATATTCGTATTTTTGTCTGTATATGCTAATAAAACACAAACAGGAAACTTGGCCAGTGATACGAGATAGGAACGTAAGTGCACGCTCATTTCCTTATTAGTTAGCGTAGATGGAATAAAATATATTGAAGTAACGATCATTACCGGATGCTGATAATGGGGACAGAATCGTTCTTATTAAGACCATTTAAACATCATATGTAATATGAAACACAGTACGTAATACGTATTCATCGATTAAGATGAAATCACTTTTTCAGTATTTTTAAATTTGTAGAAATAGACGAATAAATTATTACCTCGAGATAATCTTACAACATTATATAAAAATCAGCAAACCTTATTATTGTTATTATTTAATATTATAGGATAGTAAAAAAGCAGATGGCCCACCCAATAGAAAGATCTGATCAGTCACCATCATACATAAGCGCCAAAGATTTTAAAGAGGCATTGACATCCGTGTGGCGGAAATAGTTTTACATGTTTACCGTTTACGTTAACCTTTTAACCGGAACACGACTGTGACCAGTACCTAAAGACGCTTTGCGGCAGAAAAAGTTAAGGCGGTGGAATTAAACCCGGATGATACTTTGCAGTAGTATTCTACCCGCTAGTAGTTTAGTTTTGCCAATCGTTCACATTTTAAGAACTACTCGGCAGAAGGGCAGTAGATACACTCTTTAAAAGCACACCGAACCAACGCTTGTTACACAACCACAGCCTACCTATAGACACCCATGATGTAAATGATGTGTTGATTTTCATAAGGCTGAGATCTAAAGCTTACGGCACTAGTTTTTCGATTACTTTATCTTCCAAGGTGGAACACACAACAGTGGCAAAAGCTTTCGTTATTACAGTAAATAAATAAAAATAAATAAATAAATCTGGACAATTTTACACGAATTGATCTAAGCTCAAAGTAAGCAAGGTTATTATTACATATTTACAGTCAACGATATTATTACATAGAAATACATATACAAATACTCAAATATATATGTCGCAGTGAAATTGTCAATAGCCGTTAGATTATAATCTACCTAGGGATTTTATAATTTGGTTCGGTTAGGTTAGCAGTTAAATTATAATATCACTTAGGTAGATTATAATCTAACGGTATTGACAATTTCACTGCGACATATATATTAACTAGTTGTGCCCGCGACTTCGTTCGCGTGGAAAAAATTCTAAAATAAAAACCCGCATAGTTCCCGTTCCCGTCGGATTTCCGGGATAAGAACTATCCTATGTCCTTTCTTGGGTCTCAAACTATATTTGTACCAAATTTTATCCAAATCGGTTCAGTGGTTTGGCCGTGAAAGCGTAACAGACAGACAGACAGAGATACTTTCGTATTTATAATATTAGTATGGATAAACACCCAAACCCAGAAGTACAAACATCTATGCTCTTCATAAAAATGCCTACCCCTGTCGGGAACGAACCCGAGCCCCATTGATTGCGTAGTCAGGGACGCTAAACACTCGACCAACGAGGCGATCAAGTAATAAAATAAATATTTATATTGACTACTTATTATCGACCTATGTAATACACATTGAATATCCAAATAGAGTTGTATCAAACTTTAATAGAAAAGCTATCCTACAAGTATCGCAAGAAGGGCCTATCAATCACTAGATCGTGACCAAAAAATGTTAATGTTTATTTGTCCTATTGTTGCAAATACGGCCCCACATTAAATTATTATTGTCATATTTTATTAGTTTCATTCTTCAATAAAATCAGGTAGTCATTTAACTTTACTAGCTTTAACAATGCTCTTCACACAAATGCTTGTCACTGTCTGCTGCAAATCAAACCCGAGCCCCATTGATTGCGTAGTCAGGATCACTAACCACTTTATAAAAACAATCATCATTCTTACAGAAAACAAAACAAATGAGTGGGTGGAGGAACTTTATATTTCCGAAATAAAAAACATTTTTTTTAAATTTATATCATATTGATCGAAGAATTCCGTTAAAATTCGCATTGACTTGATAGAATCAGCAAATATCTAATAACAGTACAGTTTTTAACTCCCAACTAAGCTAATTTTAAAAGCTAAAGATGTCACTATTACATTGCTATCCTCAAGAGAATATGTCAAGCAATGTGAAATTCTATAAGTAAGGTACGCGCTATTCTAAATTTTTATCCAAGAAATAACGATAAGCTCTAATATAGCAATCAGATTATATTTTCATCAGAAAGACCAAATTTTAAAATTTTTCCCATATTCCTCCAAAATTTAGTCGTTAACTCTGTTCTGTGTAGTTGGATAATGGCAATCAACGTGAGACTTGTACGTTCCTCAAATCAATGACCACCGATAGGTCAAGTTAGTCAAGGTAGTGGTGCCAGTATAACACTTTAAAGCCAGAAATACGAAATACCCTGTGAGAAATTTAATCGCGTAGAAGATGTATCAAGGTAATAATGGAATCTAATTTGCATGTGGCATTAGACCTCGCCACAAGATAGCAACGCACCATTAACATCTTTGGTGTCATAGGCGATGGTTGACTCTCTCCATCAGGAGACTCATCTGCTTGTTTGCTATCTTATAATATAAAAAAAAATCTACTTTTGCCCATTTTTTAAAATTTACAATACAGTTTCTGATATCCCTATAATTTTTAAGTGCAATGTGTAAAATTACACACGACAACTATTCTAAACACCGTTTAGCCACCAGAATATTCACTTTCAGATACATCAAAATAATTATCTTGCTGTAACACTTATCCGTATTAAGAAATTTAATGTCCAATTTAAATGTTACCTCTTTACAAGGTTACGTTAACTTGAACGTCAGTTTGAAAGTTAATGTAAATTCGTAAATGGTTCGCGGAACAATTATTAATATAATTGCGTTTATACGATGAAGATTTGCTGGTTATAGTGCATTAGCTTATAGCTATTCCTCGCGACTTCGTTCACGTAACCACACACATTAGTTCTTCTTTCTGAGTCGGCTAAAAAAGTAACCTATATTAGTGAGTTACAATATAGCCTATATATTGGTGAAAGGTTTTTTGAATTCGATCCAGTAGTTTTTCAGTTTATCGTTGACAAAACAAATAAATTTTTCCTCTTTACCAGTATACATAATACAATGAATATCATAGTAAGTAGCACGAGTTTAATGGCAGCTATAAAAAATTGCTCACCGCATAAAAAGCAAGTAAAAAGTAACTAAGTAAATTGAAATAAAATTAATAATTATTTAAAAATAATGTGTTGTAGGCATTGTATTTTATTTTAAAAAAGGTAATCAGCCTGTTGGACCTGACTATATGACTATATATATATATATACCATATACCATCTTTATCTTACCAAATCTTTTTTTTTTATATCATAAGATATCAAACAAGCAGATGGGTCTCCTGATGGAAAGAGTCAACCATCGCCTATATATAGGCACCAAAGAGTTAATGGTGTGTTGCTATCTTGTGGCGAGATCTAATGCCGCGTGCATACGTTTACCGGCTACCTTACCCTCCAAACCGGAACACAACAATGACAAGCACTGACGCTGTTGCGGCAGGAATAATAAGGCGGTGATACCAGACCCGGGTGAGCCAATGCAGAACTCTACCGCCTATTAGCCACGATAGTAGTGACTCGCGTAGCCAATCGGTTGTCTTTTACACTTGCCTGCCAAAACGGCAGTTGATCTATTTTTCAAAGGCGCCCGGACCAAAACACAATCTTTACATCTCACATGAGCAATTTCTCAGTTTTTAATTTGATTTTGGTGTTGTTCATCAATCAAATTTATTACCTAACTAAGATTTAAACTATGCGCAATTATTTATATGCTTAGACAATTTTCGTGTTTCATAATAAACTTATGTAATAAAGTCGTATAAAAAAGATTATATAGATGACCAAGGCACATAGGTACTTGAAATCATAGAATCGTACTGAAATAATATAAAGTGACATGTCTCTCTGGTTGTTCACACTTACACTAAAATAATATCTACACAACGATGATATGGTGACTCCTTGTGGGGTACATACTCACATCCTTATTGAGATAGCTAAGCAGTGACTCCGTCTCGTTGAGTAACGTGACAGTGCACTTGCCGCGTATGTGTGTGGCGGGAAGTGTTTCCACGTGCCGCGAAAGGAACAGCTCTCTGTGCTTTGCTTGGTGTCGCTGCTTCGGCGCTAGACCGTCTGTGCCCGGTAGGTCGGTAGATTCCTCCTCCATCGTTACTGGAAACCAAACATTGAAAGTTTAAATGACGTACACCATATTCTACATAGTACACAGGTACATAGCGTACATAGCGTTCTGCATTGTCTCGCCCGGGTCTGGTACCACCGCCTTGCTTATTCCTGCCGCAATATCGTCAGTGCTTGTCACTATCGTGTTCCGGTTTGGAGGGTAAGGTAGCCGGTAAAATTATGCATATTGTGGCATAAGACCTCGCCACAAGATAGCAACGCACCATTTACACCTTTGGTGTCTATAGACGATGGTTGACTCTTTCCATGAGGAGACCCATCTGCTTGTTTGCTATCTTAGGATATAAAAAAAACCTGCCATCACGCGGGCGGCGTAGTTTAGCAAAAAATTAACCAGTCTCATATTGAGTGCCCTTCCATCATGCGGGGCTTAGGCTTAGCAAGGCTCTAGTCCTGTCACGCATTTTCATTTGGTGACGCACGTGACGCAATTACAGCTTTTATTTTTCGAAATACCTATTTTTAATTATTTTGCTAGTGTCATAATGTGTTTATAATTTTTTTAATAATTTGCTAGTGGCGTATGTTTATAAAAAACAATAATTTGTTAGCGGCGTATGTTTACATAATTTTGTCAAGGCTGTCCAGAATCCGGTGGCGACTTAAGCAGGTGTTCGTTAAATTCGATGCAGCTTTATTTTATGGTTCTTGTCTATTGAAAGTCAATGACACACTAAACAGCCTCAATGACTAGAGTAGACAGTAATGTCGTGGCTACATTATCGCTCTGTCACGAAGTTTTACATTATCGCAATGAGTGTGTCCTATCACTTCGCTGAATCGCGAATCTTTGGGCTTCTATCAGTTTCCTAACGCTTTTGCGTTGGTGCGGCATCGCAATTTGAAACGAGATAGAATATTGTGGATGGAACATCCATATGTGACTATTAATTTTCCGTATTTTATAAAGTATAGCGAAATCTCAAATATCAATTTAAAATAGATTTTTCACAAAAATGCGTATATTCGATTTTACACTTTGTGGTTGGATTTTAAATATTCTCGTATTGAATGCCTACATTCATACAAGTTATAATAGCCACTTGTACCTTTTACCAGATTGATCTATCTAGTGCAGGGTTTCTCAAAGTACGCCAGGCATTGTAGAGGATACGCGACAGTTCATAATAATTGCTGCTTAGTTTATTTAGGACTTGAGAAATCAGAATTAAATCATTGCACTTGATTATGTAATGAATCGGTAAATTATATACTTACTGAGTACTTATGTATTTATAGCAAAAACTTGCTCATTAACTTAGTTCAAATTGTGCTTAAAACAACCTTAGCCGTAAAATAAGAATAATACTATATAATTTATCTTTTGTGTCTATATCTCTTTATCAATGAAATACCTGTGAGGAGGGATGCGCTGTGCCGCGCTCCCGGCTAAATGGGTACCACAATCTTGCTTGTTTCTCCCGTGAAACAGCTTTGCTTCGGAGAGAAGTGCAAGACAGGCAGTGTAATTACTGTCACCAAGGTTTTACATCTTATGTCTCAGGATAGGCAACACACAAAGTTACCTGGGGTAGTTTCCAGGTAAACTTTTTCATTGGCGACGACCATTTACCATCAGGTGGCACGTCTGCTAGTTTGCCTTTCCACTAACATAAAAAAATACATTTTCTGTTTTAACTATAACTTATTTCATTAGAGGTCCGCCGTTGTTTTAAAAAAACTAGCGGGTACATTGAGATATTAGTTTGGAAAATCCTGATCTAATGATTTGAGTTGTACGTCGATAATCAAAGACAGGATAAGGAAAGTTCTATATATGTTTGTTATTCATAAACTCAAACACTATCTAACCGATTTTTAGATTCTTCATATAGAAAACTAAATTATTTCGGAGTAATATTGGCTAGTACAGTAATAGTTTAAACCGACTAAGCAAAAGGATGTAAAGTATTTAGATCACGGGAATGAAATCGTGGGCAACAACTAATTAAAAACGGCTTGCTGCATATTTTGAAAACGTACTACTTCAGCTAATAATATAATAACAATAATGTCACAAATAATCTAAAAACGTGAAGAGTTGGAACGCTGGAGAGATCTAGAAATAAAAGAAAGAGATAGCTACTCCTATTTATAAACATATAGTTGGTCGTTACCCTAATAGGTATGCCATAATGGACTTTCTGGTTTAAAACATAAGGGAAAATAGCGTGTACTAGGACTTGTTTATCATAAGTTATTTACAATTAGAATTACGATTAGATTCATTGTATTACGCGATAAATTTAGATTTTTCTGGATCCAGGTAGAACTTTACCCTGGGTGTAAATAGAGATGTGTTGACAAATAGAGAGCAGTTTTATACAGTGATCGAAAGCGATAGTACGAGCGACCAGTGTAAAGCGGAGTGACCAGTGTGTAATATAGTGAATATGAGAAGAGTTTTATTTTGTAGTCGGTTAAGTTTAGTGTTAGTACAGTGAGTGACTAGTGTTAATCAGAGAATTTAAGTATTACATTGTGTTGTTTTGTGTATTTGTGTTGTAAATACACGGTTTAATATAAGTGGCGTTTTCTCGCAAATTACGAACCCCAAGCACGTAACAATAATATAGCCTTTATTCAGATCAACTTAGCCTACTAATAAAATTGGAAAAAAAAACAAATTATTTAAAAATTAATCTTAGTCAAGTAATTGTATCTTGCTAACTTTTAAAAGATCTGTTTGCCAATCGGCAAAGGCCTCCTCCAACCGTTTCCATTCTCGTCTTTCTTGATCCACTCTATTCCACCTTACTCCCGCAACTTCTTTAATATCGTCGTCCCATCTTTTCGGTGGCCTACCTCTTTTTCTTTTACCTTCCCTAGGATACCAATTTGTCACTTTCTTACTCCATTTATCATGGCCTCTTACCATGTGTCCCACCCATCTCCATTTGAGTTTATTAATTTTTAATTTTACATCTATGACTTTTGTTTTAATTCTAATGATGCAGTTTTTTAGTTTGTCTGATCTCTTGACGTTTCGCAAATTTTTTTCCATTGCGTGCTAGCAAGTTGCAACTTGCTACTTCAGCTACTTGGCATTAAACATTCAATTCTCAACGGGACTACCATGTTTATTCCTAAACATTAAAATGAAACTTCCTTTCAAATTAATTAAACAATGATTTTTACATGTGTTTTTAAGATATTTGAGTACATAACAAAAATCCGCTGGATTTCATGTAGGATTGCGATCTCTATGAGTCAATCGACACATAGGTACCTTTTCGCTGTAACCATGCCGCTATTACGGGTATTACGACACGCTTAATAAAGTACACCCGTCATTTTTACTTTTGTGTTATATGCAGGTTTTTAAGGTGTATAATTGCTCGTCGAATTGTAGGTATCCAAATTGTTATAATATTGATTCTGTCGTCAGAATATGGTTCACACTTATTGATTAGTAATTACCTACATGTGTGTTGTAAACGACTGTTTGTAAAGAACATTATGTCCAAATTAGAATTTTAACATAATTACAAATTCCGTATTTAGATTCCTATTAAATGAGTGGGCGCGGATTTGTACCCCTGACTTTGTGAGACTATTTGATAGGGCCCTGTGAGTCGTGACATCATAAAGTCTCATAGAACTAATTCATCTAATCGATGTCAAACCGGACCTCGATTAGATCAATTAATTCTCCTAACGATCGCTTGTGGCAGAAATTCGACCATAGACTAAACAATAAAATCTCTTTTAAATTTGACAACTGACCGCCATAAAGACAATGTTAGACATATCTATGTGTCACATGAATTTAGTGTGTGTAATGTTTTATTAATTAATAGTATTTCTAGTACATACATATTATTTATTAATATTAGGTTTTTGCAGTCCTCCACAATGTAAACTTTAACTGTGCCAAATTTTATACTCCACCATTAGCGCAATTGTTTTATAAAGGGGTCCAAAATTTTTCCTTCACGTATTAATAATGAGTTTTTAAAATACTGTCAAATCTGCTTCGTGCATTGGGTGCTAAGGCACTGAAGATTGACCAGAGATAATTAAAGCCTTATGATATTACTGTATATAATATTATTAATCGATAAATTGCCACCTATAACATCTCCAGCCGCAACATAAATTATTATATTTAATGGAAAATAAGATAGCTAAAATAATTTGCATAGAGAATGGATTAGAGAACTGAACCCGTCCAACGTGCGTCTATACAAAATTCACTACTACTAGTTTTTAATTATCTCAGAAACACTATATTATATGGGTTGAATTTGTTGTTTGGTCAGCAACACTACTAATATAAACATTGTATAACGCCACATTTTTGTCTACTTTTTTTAGGTTTCCGAATTAAGCTATAGTTTCGTTATTTCCGTCCGTCTGCAGTCTAGCTCAGAGATCCTTAGTACTACAAACGCGCTACAATGCGCGGAGCCCGACACTTTACAAACTTATTCTTTTTCACCGTGTTGGTCCGAGTTCCTTTGAAGACCATCTGCCATTCTGCCAGGCAGTTCGTTATAGGCGAACGATGGGTCTAAATTTTTACTGTGACTACTAGGTAGGTGAATCATTGACTCTTTACTTTCGTTAATTTTTATTTCGCTAAAGGAAGCAAAAGCAAGTTAGCTACATCAGACAAGTAGCAATAATATCATCAATGAATGAAATGAATGGAAAGGATTCGAAAAAATGTTATCAAATTACATATTGGCGGACTGAATAATATTGTTTTATTATATACCTATCTATGTAAATTATGTGCGATAAAAAGATCTAGGCACATAAAATCCAAAATCCGAAAATATCGAACGGTGTTGTCGAAATCGGAGATTGACAAACCGCGTCACAATCATGTTTCATTCATTACACAAAATTAAAAAGTTGGATATCGCGGGGACCGGTTTCCACTGAGGTCTGAGATGGTCTTTGTGCGGTGTAGCGGCGCGTGCGGTCGCCGGTCGCGGGGCCCGCCCGTTGAGGGGTGTTACCGGCTACTTAACTTATTATTACCACACTGTGACGCTGTCTAACGCTTTACGTTTGTACACATGCGACTAGATACATTTACACACACTAGCGATCGCCCTGTGATCGCAAAATCTCTTTTAAGTTTGACAGCAGATTTTAGTCGTAAAGAAAATAGTTTACATTCGGGTATCATGTATGTCATATGAACGTAGTGTGTAATGACTATTTTTTTTTAATTTAATTTTAATTTCTAACGCATATTATGTAAAAATATTAGGTTTCTACAGTCCTCCGCAATAGATTTCATATTACTCCGTTCGCGCAATTCTTCCTTCCTTTTTGAAAATTTGAACTGATTTGAACAGTGAACAGTTATGGGATAGACGGACGTTTGCTGCGTAATTTGCAATCCATATACTGGGACTGCAAAGGATGTGTGCGGGTGGACGGCAACATTTCGCCCTGGTACGATGTCAATATTGGCGTCAAGCAGGGTTGTGTATTATCAGCTCGCCTGTTTAACCTACATCTGGATAAGTGTTTCCAAAGATTAAGCTCATTGAATGTTGGAATGCGCATGAGTTATCTGAGTGCTGAGTGTGAGTTTTTCTTTTCGTATTCGATCGTGAGCGTGTTTCGAGTTTACTAGGAATTTGTATGTGATTTGTACGGCGCCACCTAGTGGTAAACGTAAGAAACCAGTTTACCACTAGGTGTTGTCCACACTTAGCACTCTGGTGGTAAACTGCTTTCTTTATGCAGATGACGCTGTATTTTTAGGCTCAACTCAATCTAAGCTGCAAATACTGGTCATAGCTATAAATGATGGTTATAAGAATATGGACTTACAATTTAATGCAAAAAAAACTAAAATTCTAGTATTTGAAAGAGAACCAGAGCGGACGTAAGAGTTATGGTCGATGATGTAGTGCTGGAACAAGTAGATGGGTTTTTTATATATTGGATGAACTTTTAGCAGGGATGCAAGGTACACCGCCAGCGTCGAAAGAAGAGTGTGTGCAGGGAACAAAGTGAATGGAGCGTAAGGGAGATTACTTAAAAGCACAGTTTTGTCAGGGTGCCCGTCTTGCCCTGTATAAATTACATGCTTATTCTAACGCTTTTGTATAGAAGTGAGAGTTGGGTTTGTCAGAAAGTACATTAAAGTAGATTCAATGCGATCGATGGAAGGATGTAGGTACCAGGGAAAACCAAAACTGACATACCATGGTCAGATTGATCGCGTACTGTACGAAGTTACCTCCGCTTATAAGACACTAATTGACCCAATTCAATTAGTATCTTATAAGCGGCGGTTGCATTATAATACTATAAATAGAACTAGTTCTACTCCTGTTGAAAAACATTTGTTTTCAGAAGTTAATAAAATTACCTTATTACGAAAATAAAAAAATAAATTGTCAATTTTTTTACATGTTTTGTTGTTAATTCGGTGGATAAATTCGCGTATAATACCCGAATATAAATATAGGATATGTATCGTAAACATCGTTGGTACATTTAGCTGGAATTGGATGCAGTAAGCACATTATTGGCATTAGTAGAAATGGGGAAGGGGAGCAAAAAAGATGGGATGTTAGACAAGCAGCGCATTAATTCTGGCGGCAGTTTGGACGAGAGCAGCACAAAGGTGAAGTCAGACGAACGGAATGTGTGTTGCGTTTTTATGAGGTGTAAATATGATTTAGGATAAGATGTTACATGGAAGTATATCTAAAATGGTTATAGTTCATATTTGCTTAAAGAAAAAAAATAATTTTTTTTAATACACTCAAAAAGTACAAGATCTTAAATATTCATTAGAAAGCTACACTACCCAGGATTAACATATGCTACTTTTTTTACCCGATTTAGCAAAAGAAAGAAAGCGATCGAAGTCGCGTAGCAGCTAGTTTTTTGATATAAGCTTTAAACTTGACTTTAATTTTCCGAGTACGTGTGTTCGTGTACAATCTCTTTTGTATTAAGTGTCACAGTTGTTCGATTTCGCACGAAAATAAATCAAATATGTAATTGCTTTTACATACAAATATAGCGTAATTTAGTATTTTTAAATTTTTTAACGAATATCAAACGGTAATAACTACACTGAGACAACAAACTACGAATTACGATAGAAATTAAGTTTTTTGATTCCTATTTTTCCATTAAATACGATTTTATGCAACAAACTGTAGTAAAGCAGCTTCTTAGAAGATTGATGTCCAACTCGTATATGGAAGTTTGCTTCCTCATAATGATAAAACATACCGTTGAACCCGAATCACGTAATGAAAAATAATGTACTCATAACCAGTCACCGCTCACAACAGCAATAATTATACGCTCGTCTGACCTGACTCTAAACAAGGAGAAGTAAACGAATTTTATCGATTTTCTCTAACACAATAAAAGGGCATTGACGACGGAAAGTTTACATATATTCATTAGACATTGTACAAATATAATCAGAGAACAACCATAAACTACATAATATATGTTTTATCGATGTGCTCCAAACTGGTTTCATTTCAAAGGCAATAATGCAACGATGGTTTTAGACCACCATAGACTATTTTTTTAACCCAAATAAGCAAAAAGGAAGTAACGTTCTTGGCTCACAATAATGAAGTCGTGGGCAACAGCTATTAGGTCATATCAACATAATACATTAAAAAAACATAAACATAAAGACTAACCGAACTTCTACCAATAGATTTATGTTTTCACCAGAATCAGCAGAGATACATGCTTTCCGTAGAACATACCAGTTATTTTTAAATTATTCAGTGTATGGATTGCACACATTAACTGATTAGTTACTAGCAATTTCACAAGGTTTAAATTATTAAACCTTGTAAAATTGCTAGTAATTAATCAGCTAATGTGTCTAATTATAAGTAATTCATTTTTTAAGCTGACTTCAAATTTCTATTATACTCATATCTCAAAAATTACTAAACTGATTTTGATGAAACTTGGACAGCTTCCAATATTGGAATATACCTAATTTAAATCAAAAATAATTATCTCCATATGGCTTTTGGTTCCCGAGAAATTCATGGACAAACAAACACACATACATATAAATATTACATACGTACATGTCAAACTGATTACTTCCGTTTTTTCGTAGGGCTGTTACACATTTTCTTACACATATACCACGTTTGCCAGTATCGTATTCATATATGTAAAAGTCCTAAGCGCTTCGATTCGATTAAGATTTTGATTCGTAAATTAGGGGACTTTTGGGAAAACTGAAATTCTTAGCTTTTCTGAAAAATATAACTTACCCGCGACTGGATATGTGTCTGTCTGACTTGGCAATAGACAGATGTCTATCACATAAATGGCGTAAAATATCAAACTTCTTGGCCAAGTAGTTAGCGACTTGATTGCCGATGGAGACAAAAATTCGTGTAATGAGCATTGATGTTTGTATTTCTGTATTTAAGTGTTTTTCAAATGCATGTCAGTATTTACCTATATGTTTATTTTGCTGTATTCGTATCGTTGAGTAACAGCACATCACAAGCAAATAATTTGATTACTTTAGGCGAATTTGTGTAATTTCTTCAAAGATATTTATTATTTAATAGCTTTTGCTTCCGGCTTTGCTCGCTTTAAATAAGATACAAAAAGTAGCTCATGTTCAACTCCACTTAAAAAATCACGTCAATTCGTCGCTCCGTTTTGCCGCGAAAGACGGACAAACAAACACACACACACTTTCCGACTTATAATAAGTATGGATTATTATAGTGACTACTAGGTTTACGGGTTTCCAGCAGCAACATCGTTAAAAAAGTTTATATCATAGAATATCCAGCAAAAGACCTGGCTCTCCTAGAAGAAATAGTTATGTGATAATCATCATCCAAAAATACCATATATGTAAATTGAGCGTTGCTATTCATGTGGCAGGAATGAATTTCCATATGAATAAGTTTATCGGCTATCCACTAATTTAAATTATGACAGTAAGAAGAAGAATAATAAGTAAGGCGGTAGGTACTACAGAACCCCGCCGGGATGTTGCATAACTCTACCACCTAGTGATGACGATGATGGTGATTTACAAGTCGCCTGACAAAGATTATCAGATTGTCTACTCCTTGGAATATGTCAAGACCAACACGGAGCAAAAGGCAAATCAAAAGTTGTACCCATTGCCTACCTCTTCTTGAATAAATGCGTGATACTATTTATTTATTAATTTTAGATAAGACGACGTACACTGAATTTTTCCACTTTCTCTGTTTTTTTAACTATCGCAGTAATGCGACAGTTTGTGTACATGTTTGGATATTGGTTACATGTAAGAGACCTCCTGGACTTATAAAATATACATATGAATGGATATAGGAAAGGATTGTTATATAGATTTGTCGCGAAAATAGCACTTTTTTTGCGTGCGTAAGTCTACCGGCTACCTTACTCTGCAAACCGGAACTACAATGATAAGCATTGACTCTATTGCGGCTGGATTAGGTAAGCGGCGGAACCATATACCCGGACAAGATGGTAAGCAGAACTCTATCACCTACCCTGCAAACCAGAACACGACAATGACAAGCATTGACGCTATTGTGGCAGGATTAGGTAAGGCAGTACCACGTACGTGGGCGAAACGTTATGGAACTCTACTACCTAGTAGTCGCGATTGCAGTGATGCGTATAGACAAAGGTAGCCTTTTACGACCTATCTAGCAGAACAGAAGTTGTCTTTAAAGGAGGCCCGGATCAGCACGGATGGTAATACGACAATAATTCACCACATTCAAATAGTCCGTGACCCGTCTAGCTAACAGTACTTATCGTCGTTACGCTTGAAACATACAGATAGATCTATTATTAACATACCACAAACGCTAACACTTTTATAAATTACCAGTCTAACGGCTTATCCATTTATTTCAATGATAACATCAGACACAGGCCTGTTGTTTTATCACACACACTTCTGTCGTTAATATTAGATTATACGTATTTTAATTTGGTCGTTATGTTGGTATAACTTCTTATTTATTTCAAATTCTTAATTATTTCATTAGACTATATTCTAGCTTTTGTCATTTTTTAAAAGCTGTTAACCGCAATTCAATCAATTTTTAGAGATAATACTAACATAATTATTTGAATAGACTGTATCCTATATTTCTATGCGAGATACTTGAAGCGGTGCACGTGACAAGCGAACAAATCCGAAAAATCTTATTTTACCACTACCTGACCTCGCACAGTTTCGCACGCGAATGAAGTATGATATCTTTCATATAACTTTCATCACCTACTTTAACCCCTTTGAAAAAAATACCTATATTTAACCCCGAGTCTTAAACTCTTAATAACTTATCTCTTGACAAATTTCCTCAAAATCGGATTAGCGTTTTAGCCGTAAACGCGTAACTGTAAGACGGACTTTCGTATTTATGAGTTGAATGATAATCTTCCAGCTCACTCGTCTGCAAACGCGACTTCAAAACTTTTCCAATTATGCTACGAGCTATCACCAACCCGGCGTATTCGTCAGAATAAGCCCCGTGCCAATTCTTTTTCTTCCCAAATATGAACAAATGATTTGGCAGATGAAGATTTTATTGAACGAGGGGCGTGGTAGTTAAAATCGAGGACTTTAGGAGTATGAAATAACAAAGTTTTAATTATTGTAAATACTAGCTGACCTGGCAAACGTTGTTCTGCCTTTTTGACGACTCTTAATTTTTTTCTTTATTTTCTCACCTTTTAAACCTTCCCTGGACTTAACAAATTAATTCAAAACCAAAATTAGCCAAATCGGTTCAGCCGTTCTCGAGTTTTAGCGAGACAAACGAACAGCAATTGATTTTTATATATATAGATAGATAGAATATTCTTTAAAACCAAAAGTTCTTAAGCTTTTAACATCGTGTTAGCACTGCCTATCAAAATTTCCCCAAGAATGTGAACTTGTATTACATTTCCCAGAGTACTGTTTACACTTTACACCTGTGGGAAATTACACCTAAATGTACCAAAAAAGTCAAGTTAAACCTTTTATTACACGTTTTCGCGAAAGTTTATCTAATTAGTTTTACTATAAGCAGTGAATCAGGTACGAATTTAATAAATAATTCAAGCGTTTCGAAGTATTAGATATCCTAAGCGACTTACTGCTCAAGTCCTTTTAAACTAAACTTGAAGTATTTTATCTGTCGACGTTATGTACTAGCAAGTAGCGTTGTATTTTGGCCATGAACCATAAAAAAATAAATGTTTAAAAAAGCTTGGAACAGTAAACAAGCAGGCGGCTTTACCGATAATAAGATACTCCTAAAACCCCGACATCAAAAATATTGAATTTGCATTGCTGCATTGTGCAGTCATATATGTGTAAGTTTACCAGTCACTGAACTTCAAGTTGGTATATAATAGTGTCAAGCATTGAGATTAGTATGGCAAGAATAGGTAAAGCGATGGTGCCGTATTAAAGCGAGACGATTTAGTTAGTCGTTCCTGTATTCTTCCAACTGAAATCTAAATTAATAAGTTTGATAGCGTCTTCCAAATTACCATCGTGTCGACTACCGTAAGATTTTTTGATCCTGCTACTTCAACTACTACGGTTCGAGAAGCCCTGATTTTAACATCTGTAAGAATTTTAAATATATCTAATACTAGTCGTTTCCTAAGGTATAACCCGTGTAGGCTTTGATCCTGCGGGAAAATGTTAATAAAATATAGCCTTTCTAACTTAAGAATAATGCGGCTTTCTACTGGTGAAAGAATTTCAAAATCGGTCTAGTAGTTCCAGCGATTACTTCTTACTCACAACTCACAATCTTAAAAACTTTAACTGTTTATAATATTATAGTAATATAGTATCTTCACGCCTGTATCCCAGGAAAGGTAGGCAGAGGTACAACAAGTGCACCCACGATTAGCCGAAGATACTTGGTCCCATAATGTGATAGGCTTATCGCCAAACGGGTACTTCCGGGCAACGTCGTTTTTATCAGAAAACTGAAAAAACACATTTTTGAATTGCCCGACCCAGGAATCGATCCCGGGACCTCATGTAGTCAACTTCGACACCGGACGACTAGACCACAGAGGCGAATATAATATTAGCATATAGTTATAATGCAGACATAGCACATAAAGAAATTTTGCAGAAAAAAATAACGGGATCACAGTGTGTACATCACAGCATTCCTAGAAGCAAGGAAGCTAACAAGAAACAAGTAGAATGTTGAATCACGACACAGACCTCAGTGGCTCATGAATATACATTTTGTTGGCGTAATTATTTCGACGTGTCGTTTATTAACTAAGTTTATTACACACGCAGTTGGCAACAGTGGCTAATTAGTATTAAAGAATCGTTGAATTGCAACTATACAATTTTTTTCATATTACATCGAAACATAAGGCGCAAAGAAATAAAACAATCTGATTACTTACAATTAATTCGCATTTATTATATTATTATATCATGCAATAAGCATGCCTTGTGTGACGTCACGTATAAAAGAACACGTGTGATATTTAGAGCAATCATCAAGCAGCATACACCATACTTATATCAAATTCGACGTACCTGTACCGATAAAACATTGTTTCAAGTGTTACAACACTTAGGTCGGGGAAGTAGTGTATGTTGTTGTTACTTTTATTTTCTACTAGCTGACCCGACAAACGCTGTTTTGCCTTACATATTAGGAATCCATAGCGGATAAACAACGTGCCATGTAATTTATATAAGTCTACGGGATTGTCCTTCCACGCAGTCAAAATAGCATTAAACTTTATATGGTGATTAAGTATTCTTAAATTTTCTAATTTTCCGCGCAATTTTTGTAATATTTTCTTTTATAAGAATCTTACAATTACAAACACAACAAAAAAATTTACCGAAATTGGTCCAGCCATTCAAGCGTGATGTCGTGACCAAGGAAAATAGGGATTGATTTACATTTCATTTATTAGAATCTGTCTACTATGGATAAATGAATCCATGTAAATACTAAATACATTAGCTGCACCGTACCGCCCCCTACACGATGCAACTAGTGTATTTAAAACAATTTTGGTGAGTCCTGCAGGAACTACTCATTTTTCCGGGGCAGAAAGTAACCTATGTGCTATTACAGATTATCATCTACACGTACGCAATCGGTTTGAAATCGATTCAGACGTTTTCGTGTGATTGAATAACAAGCATCCATCCATCCAGCTAAACTTTCACATTTATGATATTAAATACATTATATTGAAACAAACTTTAAATCTGCATAGTTCAAATAAAAACCGAATTCGGTCCGTCTGTAATATTTAAAAAACATAAGAACGCATCAAATTATGTAACATCGCATCATCAGACCTTAAACTAATCCCAATGGATCCCTGGGAAGTATGCTCTTTAAAAACAAAAGTATTCGTCAGAAAGACTGAATTACTCCTCTGTTAAATTTTTTATTTTGCCGCTATATAAATGTTTTCTGTGTTTTACCGTTCATCCTCTAGATTTGATAGACCCGCAATAGCGATAAACAATTCATAAATTATGTCGTTATTGCGATGGATTTGGGCTTCCCTATTTTTAAGATTTGCATCTATAGACGTCTTTTTATTTATACAAGAAAAAATAGACCACTATTTAGATTTTTATAGAAGTAGTTTAAATGTTTTACATTCATTATCTAATGTAATTTTAATACAATAAGTATCTTTATCACGTATGTTTTTTTTATTATCGAAAGGGAAGCGCTGTTAAATTTTAACAAATTTCCCAGTTTGTACAAAGGAAAGTAGATGAAGGGTTTGCGTTTTAAGAAAATCTAACGACACATTTCAAGTTAATTTAAAAATCAAGGTAGGCTAAAATATATTAAAATATCTATACATATAATAAAATTGTAGGAAAGTCAAAACTGTACATTGAATATTTTTTAAAAAGAATACTTGGGGCATGATCTATAAACGACATCGAAGAATTTTTGTCTGTTTGTCTGTATGTATGTCCGGGGTAAACTCAAAAAGCACTGCATGGATTTACTATAAATTTTTCATGAATATTACTAATAGGTCGGGTCAACATATAACATATACATATTATCACGCTATCGCCTACGGGGGAGATGCTGTGCTGTGCGGAGTAAACGAAGTCCGAGCGGACGAAGTCGCAGGCAACAGCTAGTTCATCAATAAAAAAACAAAAACACAATAAAATATATCAGTCTAGTCTAGTCTATATATATATATATATATATATATATATATATAGTCGTTTTAGTTATTTACCACTCATCACTTATGAAGTTGTTGCAAAATGTGAAGCAATATGTACTCTCTCAGTATGTCTCAGTTGGCGCGCATAGTACGTGACCATGTGAGATACACTCCCTGTGATTACATACCACTAACAGACTCTGAGGTGCTACTTACTTTTTCTGAGGTACTACTTAGTTTTCGATTTTCGAGATTAGCCCAGTCAACACATTTTTCCACTCGGAGAAGCTGAACAGGTTAAATAGGAAAAAAGGCTATTACGTGTGGACTAACATCGTACCTACTAATTGGGACGAGTTTTGTAACGTCTCGATCGGCTTTGATACCACCAACTTATCGATTACTACCGCATCGATGCTTGTTGTTGTCATCCAGTTTGGAGGGTAAGATAGCTGGTAAATTTATTTTAACTCCGCCACACGGATGTCAATG
This sequence comes from Apodemia mormo, assembly GCA_036924255.1. Classification (NCBI taxonomy): domain Eukaryota; kingdom Metazoa; phylum Arthropoda; class Insecta; order Lepidoptera; family Riodinidae; genus Apodemia; species Apodemia mormo. Next base: position 8,914,784 of record JAUPFN010000018.1, on the reverse strand, counting down.
CACCATAAACATCTCTTGTGCCTAGAGACCACGGCCATATCTTTCCATCGGGAGAAACGATCTGATTGACTGCTAATCTTTAATAAATAAATGGGTTTATTTCCTTTAAGTTCTTTCGAATGAAAGCTTAGTGTCGTACAACTTTTTGGAACGAAGTTCCTTATCGCGCGTTGTGAAAGGGGGCTAGACGAAAAAAATTCTTACGAAAAGTTGTAACGACACTTTTTGCTATAGTAAGCTATTGTAACCTGGCGGCGTGCGCATGTTTCTCTGTCTGTCTCTCTTCTCTCTTATAGAAAGCAAGCCAGATTTACATTTTATTACAATTTAAAATTTTATTACAATTCACTAATTAATCGAAAGGAACTTCGTTCCATCCGGGTGTCCCTTGACACCTCTCAACTTTTTTTTGCACATTTTTGCCCGTTTTGTGCAATTTTCTTGAGCGAGATGTGACTATCTAGGTATGACTAATTACAAAACTATTTCGCTATTTAAACATAAAACTTCCCGAATCACATTCTTGCGTTTATGGGATTAGGTTTAGATTTAAAGATACAACCTACTTTATTCTCATTACAGATATAGTCACTTACATGAGAAGTAACTTATAGCAAAGGAGCCCAAGATGCTAAATGAGTATTTACTAGAGCGTCGCTCGTGGGGAGCTATTGGATTTCGTAGATTAAATAGGTAGATAGGAAAAATAAAAGGTTATTTATTTTTCAATTTAATGGAGGGGAAAAAATCTACAGATAAAAAATATGAAAACAACCATGACTGGCATGGAAATAATATATATTGTATATCATAAGATAGCAAACAAGCAGATGGTTTTCCCGATGGAAAGATTCAACCATAGCCTATAGATACCAAAGATGTTAATGGTGCGTTGTTATCATGTGGCGAGGTCTAATGCAACACGTATAAGTTTACCTGCTACCTTACCCTCCAAGCCGGAGCACGACAGAGACAAGCACTGACGCTATTCAGCAGCAATAGGAAAGGTGGTGGTACCGGACCCAGGCGAGACAATGCAGAACTCTACCACGACGGTATTGACGCGAGTAGCCAGTCGGTCGCCTTTTACGACCTGCCTGGCAGAACGGCAGTTGGCCTATTCTTCAAAGAAGCCCGGAACAACAAGGCGATATCTAAATTTTTTTACTACCCTAGATGCCCGGCTCTACATAAAAAGCTTTTATTTGGTGGACAGCCTCAACAGTATGCGAGGATCCCCCTATGTTAAACTGAGGCGCTCGAGTAAAACCCAAAATCCCTCTTGGGGTCCCCTACTATTTTACAGCTAATATTGATTATATATATAACAGTTATTCGCACTGCTGACTGTACAGAATATTCACTTCACTTTACATTACTCTGTGGTCTAGCGGCTCGGTATCGATGACCACATGAGGTGCTGGGTTTAAAAATGTGTTTTTCTTTTTAGTTTTCTGAGAAAAACAACGTTGCCTGGGATTGAATAAGTGCCCGGTTAGCGATAGGCTTGCCCATCACATTGCGGGACTAAGTATCTTCCGCTAATGGTGGGGTGCACTAATTTATGTACCTCTGCCTACATCTTCAGGGATGCGGGCGTGAAGATACATTTACGGTTCATTTACAAATACAAGCTATGGAATTCGCTTCTATAAATTAGTCTTGACCCATTTCCTACCTATATTTAAAAAGCTTTTAAGAGAGCGTTAGTTATCACTTCCGTAAATTAGTTCCATATTATATGTTCACTTTTATTATTTACATATATTATATATTTTATAGATGTGTGGTATAAGTTTACTTAATTTACATTTATTATAGTTAAGTCAGAATCTTTATTGCTCATACTAGCTTTGCCTGCGACTTCGTCCGCGTGGAAAAAAATCTAAAATAAAAGTAGCCACCGTGTTGGTCCCGGGCCCCTTTGACGAATAGGCCAACTGCCGTTCTGTCAAGCAGGTAGTAAAAGGATTGGCTATGTGACTCACTACCGTCGTGGCAACTAGGTGGTAGAGTTCCACATTGTCTCGCCCGGGTCTGATACCACCGCCTTACCTGTTCCTGCCGCAATAGCGTCAGTGTTTGTCTTTGTCGTGTTCCGGTTTGGAGGGTAAGGTAGCCGGTACACTTATGCATGTGGCATTGCCATCCCGCCACTCGGATAGCAACGCACCATTAACATCTTTGGTGTCTATAGGCGATGGTTTCTCCTTCCGTCAGAAGAGCCATCTGTTTGTTTGCTATCTTATGACATAAAAAAAAGTATAGACATTTATACAATATATTATATATATATATATATATATATATATATATATATATAATATATTGTATATATATATATATATATATATATATATATATATATATATATATATATATATATATATATATATATATATATATATATATATATATATATATATATATATATATATATTGTATAAATGTCTATACTAAGATTAAAAGGGTAGGGAGGTAAAATTTATTTGTTTATTCTGGTTTACTCAGAAACTACTAAATCGATTTAAATAATTCTTTAACCAATACATTACTTTTGAGTAAAAGAGGCTAATTTTTACCCGACTGTGTAAAAAGAAGTAATGTGTGTGTGTAACGCGAACGAAGTCGTGGGGAACAGCTAGTATTTTATGTTTGTTTTAATGAATGCAGCTATCGTTTAAAGATATAAGAGTCTTTAGTCATCCTAATGTACCGATTTTTTTGTAGAAATAGTGGATATCGCTTCGCGCATTTTGTAGATGAAAACTTACCCAAAACATATCTGCCTGGACCGTGTGGCACTTCCTATCTGTCTACTCAGGGAGAAATCGACTTTTATTAACTGACAAGAAAGAAGATCCATTTTTTGACGTTGGCCCGAGCCAAACTTACCAGTTAAATTAAATATTGCTTGTTATATAATACATAATATGATAAATAAAATTCACCGGTTACATTAATTATTTTTTTTTGGAAATGCAAAATTTACATTTTATGATTTTTTTTTATTTTCACTCCACGCAATGTAAAACTCTTGAACCAATCGTTTATTTTGTGTGGCATAGAGCGTTTAATACGTTGCTTATTTTGTGTATTTCCTGAAACTAGCGATTTCATGTTTCCGAAATTCGACCACAGACTAAACAATAAAATTTCGTTTAAGTTTGACAACAGCGTTTAGCCGTAAAAAAGTAGCAAAGTATTTATGTGTGTATAATATCACATTATGTAGTGTGTGTAATATTTTATTTATTAGTTTATTGTATTTCTGATACAATTTATATAAAATAATAATAATCTAAAAATATTAGGTTTCTGCAGTTCCCAGCAATGTATGCCAAATTTCATACTCCACACTCCCAATTGTCTTAATAAGGGGTCCAAAGTTTTTCCTTATCATATTAATATATAGATTTTACTTTTTTAGAAAAAGCATTGCAGAGTTAAGTAAACGTTAAATCAAATTATACAAAATAAAGGTAGCAAAATTTGTCATAGAAAATCAAAAATTTTCCACACAAATTTGCAGTGGTTTTCGTCTCAGAATCATAGTCTAAAGCTGTGGTTTCGATTTTCGGTAGACCGTCCTCTAAACGCTGTATAACGACACGAGTGGTTAAAATCGTAGTCAATATTCAAGTAACCACAATCCTTGCAAATAATTCGGAAATTACAGCAAAACGTATCCGTGATATAATTTACAAATTACTAATTCAATTTAAAATCTTTTCAATGAATTACCTATTTATACTATAACTATTTCTACTACAAGTGATTTACTTGTCAATCAATGTTCAACATGCGTTGATTCCTAGGTGAATTGGGTACGGACACTTATCTTTCTTAGTTTAGTGACTTTTGTTGTTTGTTGTTAAAATATTAGTTCCATGAAGAGTTATAGATATACAAATTGGGATCGACCATAGCAACTTTGTTATGAACAAAATTACCATTATTTCTCGTATAAAACGAATAAAGTGAAATAGAAGTATGATTTGAAATTACGCTACAAATCTATCTATATTATTATTATTACATATAATAAAATCGTAGGAAAGTCAATGTATGTCCGGGGTAAACTCAAAAAGTACTGCATGGATTTACTTCAAGTTTTGCATGAATATTACTAACAGGTCGGGTCAACATATAGCCTACATATTATCACGCTATCACTTACTGGGGAGGAGCTGTGCGGAGTAAACCAAGTCCGCGCGAACGAAGTCGCGGGCAACAGCTAGTATATTCTAAATTTGGCTACTAGGTATATTTATACATTTGTTTTATCTAATGACATGGTGGGTATCGGAGATTCGCGATAATTATTTTGGTATATTATGTCTTTATTACGATCGCCTTATTTAGAGTTTAATTCCTGAATCTTAGCTTAGATAATTATTATTTATGTAGCCTAAATATACTTATAGGATTAAAATGCTTGTTTGTAGGAAATTCGTGTGGCATAGTTAGGACAGTTACGTGAGCCATAATTCTTATAGTCATCATGTTTTTATATCTTAAGATAGTAAACAAGCAGATAGTTCTCCTGATAGAAACTAGAAACAGACACCAAATATGTTAACGGTGCGTTGCTATATGTGTGGCTGGATGGTAATGCCACAGCAGAGGTTTACCAGCTACCTTACCCTCCAAACTGAAACATGGCAGTGACAAGCATTGACGCTATTGCGGTAGATATTTGTAAGGCAGGGGTACTAAGCCCGGGCGAGATGTTTTATGGTAGATATAAAAGAAATTACTGTAGCAATGGGTTTTTTGTACAACGTCAAATATTTTTTTCTATAAAACGCTGTTTTGGCGTTTTAGCCATTTTATTGTTCCATTGACGACATGAATTGTACTTTTCTCGTCCGTTTGAAATCGGACTTATTCGGCTATTTAATAACAGCGGATTATGGATCCACACGCGTCACTACGCAACTAATTAAAGCGTAGGCAAAGAGAAAATGGCAATCTGTGGAGTCCCCCCGTTAGTGGGGGGGTCGGTTACGTGTGCCCCCTTGGGGAGGTCGGGTGTATGGTTTTTCTGCTCGGGCATCCTTTGCTTACTTATTGATCCAGTCAAATGTGTGGAGGTGGCGCGGTGGGTGGCTCACCCAACCCGCCCCCGTGAAGGGGGTACGTCCAAATAAATCTGCCCGCCCGCGAAACACCGCAGTGACAACAACGGCCGCCGGTAAGATGCGGCCGCAGTCTTTACCAATCACCTTGGGGGCCGATACCAGAACCGAGAACGCGACGATCGCGGTAGCGAGACAGTACTCGATGTACACTATCGAGTATTATTTTAATTGAAATCATTTCCATCGGAAGGCAGAGGCGGGCGCGAACTTAGAAACAGGCATGCGCGCGACCGCCGAAGGTACCTAGTATTTAAACCGCGACGCTTCTGTTATTTTCATAGGGGTCAATGACATTAGCAATATAACGTAAGGCACGTCAAGCACATGTTTATATTATCATCTTATTCAAATGTATTTATTTTTGCCACGCGGCGTAAGTATACGACATAGAAAATAGCATTCGCGTAGACTACCAAATATTCTTAACATTGTATAAGAGCTCAGGAAGGATTAAATAATCTTTCCGATAATCTAACTAAACTCAACGTAAATAAAGTAAACGAAATGTAAACGAGAAATAAATGTACGTTTGCCAAGCAACAACACTCGAAATAATATTTAAACCTAACCACAAAAGCAAAATCTGCACAGAAACTGAATAACACCAAACCGGCGTAAAGTCAGATTAAAATGTTAACATGAAATTCAACATTTTTCATTTATAAACCGTGCCAAGTACCAGCCCCGATAGATTTTAGCGACTCAGTTCGTAACAGTGTTTACACTTTTACCATATGGTAGTTTTCGTAAATGACAATTTAAAAATTCATAATGTAAGTTAACAAACCCTTAACCTAATGGTAAGAGTTAGTCGCAACCCACTACATTTTTTTCTAAATAATCACGGGACAAATTACACTTACTGATCTAACCCCAAAGTAAGCAAATTATTTGCTTGTGTTATGGGTGTTAGTCAACGATACTAATACATAGAAATACATATATAAATACTAGAATATATTTAATAAACACCCAAGCCCGGAAATACAAACATTTATGCTCATCACACTAATGCTTGTATCCGTCGGGGATCAAACCCGAGCCCCGTTGATTGCGTAGTCAGGGTCGCTAACCACTCGACCAACGGTGCGTTCTACAAGCGTATTTATTGTTTGCACATTAGAGGTATCCAGTCTCGCAATAAAGTTAATGCAAAAATACTCTAGTGTCTAGACAGATTATCGACTAATGTTGTAGAGTGCCGAAGAACTCAAAAACCCAGCCTCTCTTAAATACGTCCTTGCTGGAATGTTAAGTCGTATTTGCAAAAGAGATTGATTAAAGTCACTTAAATATCAACAAGAGTGTAACCTGAATTAAAATAATTAAATTTATAACAGTAGAATCCAACGAACATCCTTCGATTGAACATACATTTTATACTTGAACAATATTCGTGGGATTGAATTTTCAAAGTGGACTTTGTATTGTCATTCGTCAATCATTATACACCTACGAGTATATGTATGTCATGTCCTGAAAAACGTGCCAATTTGAAAAACGATAGCGATAAAAAAAAACGATAGTACTACTTACTGACTCTATAGTGGCCAGGAGTAGGTGACAGATATTGACTCGGACAGTTCATCCTTAAACTCTATCACCTAATGAATTTACATAGTAGACTTTTAATATTTCATTACAAAAAGAAGAATTTTGCTTGGCTTTGAAATAATGGATACGATAGCTAATAATTTTTTAGGGTTCTGCAAGTAGGTACTCCAAAGGCATCAAATGGGTTTTCGTTATTAGTGAGACTGGGCTGTGCGTTATTCCGTCCGTATTTGTCAAAGGGCTATGATACTATGGTCTATAATAAAAAAAATGAAAAAAAAAAAAACTTTTTGCGACGTTCTTTCCGATGTATTAAACTGTAATAAGAATACAATTGAAGTTTTCACATCCAAAGTATGTACTCTTATTACTTTGGACACTTGGATTTGTTTTCATAGTTAATGACAACAAATAATAAAAATAAAAGTTGAAAAATTAATTGAGTTTTAATTTATCCTCCACAAAAATGCATTTACTAGATATTAATGAAACATAAAATTTTGAAAATCTCAAGAGTACATATATTCGATAGTCGATGTAACAAGTAATAAAATTTCCCAACCGCCCAATGCAATATGGTAGTCACAATACATGTACTTATGATCAATTTGTAATGTATGCAAATACTAATTTTTTTGCAAATACTTTCGTCGTCCTTATTAAGGAAAACGCGTGTATCCATCCCTTTTTATGATTACAACGCGAACGGAGGAAGTGTATGAAATTTGGCACAATCAAAGTTTACATTGTGTAGTAGCACAGAAAGCTATATTTTTATATAACATGGCCAAGAAAAATATTACACACTCCAAAAATTTGACACATACCATAATCTGTTATAATAAGTCTGTTGTCAAACTCAGAAAAGATTATAATATGATCTTAGTCCTGCCGTATTTCGCTGCGAGTATTTAACAATATTTACTACGGAAATTCAGTTTGTGTTTTTTTTTAGAAAGTGCTTTTTAAAAAGATGGGGTTAATGGACACGAAGCGCACCTGATGGTGATCACCGCCGTTCATAGACAACTACACTAGCAGAGGCCTTGCAGTCGCTTTGGCAATCTCATAAGAATGAGTTAGCTCTTTTCTTAAGATGCCATAGAGGTGTAGTGCGAAGCAAAAGTGCCACCAGACTCGCATAGTTGTGGATTTTCAGGTATGAGGTGGTAAGGATGAAACTCTGAATTTTGTAGTGACATCCTATGGTGAAATTCAGTGACAGGAATTAATTCAAACAGACCCTCGGAATGCCTTATGTTGCATAAATGCGAAAGAAGATGCAGAATGAACACACTTCCCTACGCAACGCCATATAATCAAGCCGATTAGAAATATACTGGCTATCGACATTCGTTAACTCCGTCTATCCATCCAAGAAAACCCATGTCATAATTGTCATCCAATTCAAATCAAACCATGACCTATGATATTTATTTTATACACTTTTGAATATTTAACTATTCATTAAAAAACATCAAAAAAAGTATCTTCACGCCCGTATCCCCGAAGCCGTAGGCAGAGGTACATCAAGTGCACCCACGATTAGTCGAAGATACTTAGTGACACAAAATGTGGTAGGTGGCAAGACTATCGCCAACCGGGAACTTATCCGGTCCCGGGCAACGTTATATTTATCAGAAAACTGAAAAAACACATTTTGAATTGCCCGGCCCAGGAATCGAACCTAGGATCTCGTGTGGTCAACAGCGACACCGGGCCACAAGATCACAGACGGTAACAAAAAATCAACACATTAAAAAAACATTTTAACGCAATAATCGAACAGGTTAGAACTTAGAGAGCATAATGTCAAACGATAAAAATGTTCAAGTTTATTTATTTATTTATTAAAAAATAAATCGGTCGTTTCAGTTTCACCGCTGGTGAAACACCGCTTTATAGGATGGACATACCGACGAAGATCCTGTGACAGCTTATACTATGGTCTTCGAGGTACGGTGAGTTTATTTCTTCGTTCTACACTTAGCCGTCTTGCAGGCTGCTGTCAGGGTTTAAACTCTATGTCAGCGATCTGCGGCGCGGCGCCGCCGAGAGCGGCGCGATCTGACACGATCTTTCGCTGTTGCGCCTCACATCGCCGAAGTCTAGTATGAGGCCTCAAAGGATCTTCATGTCCATGTCAATACCCAACAAAGTGGCGTATATTGCGAAACGAAGCTAACGATTCACTCTGATAGCTCGGCTAGGTAGTCTAAAGAAGATATTTATTTTATTTATTGCGAGTACTCGTGTAATCCATACTAACATTATAAATGGGGAAGTGTGTTTGTTTGTCCTAGTAAGACGTAAAATAAAGAAGTAAAAAAGTAAGAGTAAAATTCGGCAAACATCTTGACCAGGTTAAGTACGGTGGTACAGTGGTGGTCGAGATGTTTGCAGAACTCTTCCATCTAATAAGTAGTCAATAACCCGTATTAGCCTTCTCCGCTTTTTACAAGACGCCTAACAATAAGGCAGTTGATCGATTCTTTAAAAAGAGGCGCAGATGAACACGGATGATGAGATGAGCCCTTATCGAAATTGCATATTCATTTATTTCCGAAAATATTTTTTGAATATCGCAAAAAAAGCCTTAGTCGTTCAAGTATGCCGTCCATCTAGTTAACCGAAAAACTAGTGAATCGTGTCGAATCAGAACGTCTATTGACGATCAGTTCAATTTGCTTATTCTACAAGGGAACCGATGTAATGACATTTATTATTTTATATTAATTTTATGTTCAGATATCAGGACGTCCCACAGTCTACTGAAATCACTGTGTATCTAATGAGCAATGCTACGTTCGTTTACTCTGCCTACACCGCATGGGAACCGGCACCGTGAGAATAAATATTACATACTTTCTGTAAGTCAATAGCTACTGATAATTATTTTATATTGTAGTGCAATATCTATGGACAATCGTATTACCACTGCGCTATAAATGAGACAGGTGTGTACATTAAAGTTAAATAAAGGTTTGGTCAAATTTGTAATTTCGGACTTAGGTCATGTAATAACCCGAAAAAATGCATTGTCCCGCGGGATTAAAAAAATTGATCTCACTACGCGGGCAACATAGTGGATCGCTTATTAAAAAATTTATAACATGTTGTTTGGTTGATAGGTTAGGGTAGATAATTTTTGAAACAACAGAAAATCATAGTAGAATGAAACCCATTGCAAAAGGAAGAAAATAAAGTCAAAATAAGAAGAAAAATAAATTACGAGCGATTTGAGTTCGGGAAGTGTGTGGGGGTTTGAAGGGGGAAGAACGGTTTATCACGATTTTCGGCAAAACTACGAGTCCTATCGAAAAAAGTTTAATGGCGAAGTTGTCGGCAATAAGATCTACAACTTTTGTATTTGCACTTTTTTCATATAACCTTAAAATTATGCGAAAAATTTGAAAAACTAACTTTTTGGTTTTTCATTTTTATCTCCTACAAAAATAGAAATTTTTTTACGAAACTTGGTATAAAGTTGCTTTTTTGTATACCAAAAACACTGTTACTTTTTTAATTTAAAACATTAATTTTTTCTCCGTATTTTGACTTAATATTATAAAAACATCATAATTTTCAATCGAAAATTCACCCCTCAAAATATCTGATGTTTTTAAAAAATCGGTAAAGTTTTTTCTTTGGAATCTCTTCTTTCTGATGGTATCAAAAAAATATACAATACAATGGAAAATTTTCGCAAAAAATGGAAAAGTAACGTAAAAATTCGGATTTGAAAATTATTTATTCATTATAATGTAAAATGTTAAGCTATTTATTAAAATATACACTTTAATTACTCGAAAATTGTAAGTTCTCATGTTACATTGTTGAATTAAAAAAAATAACAATGTTGTTTTAGTCAGAAAACTGAAGAAAACACATTTAATTCTAATTACGTATAATATGTCATAGAAAATCTACTTTATTCATTTTAATAAAACACATTAACCTTTTTATTTATCAATTTATTCGTCAATTATGGTCATATCCATTCCATATCCAAAATAAGTAATGGATAGTTCCCCAACTCACACTCTCACACTTCCCGAACTCAAATAGCCCGTTATTTATTTTTCCTTTTATTTTCTTCCATTTGCATGGGTTTCATCCTACTATAATTTCCTTTTGTTTTTGGTTAATTTCAGAGGGTTCGGCCCCGGTCTATGACATGAACACCGTAAACAAATAAATACAAATAGCTATTCAAATTGTCCTCTTAAAATGGAATAAACACACGTGTCTAGGAGTCGATGACAGTTGAATAATTCTAGAATATTTAATATTTAACAGACCGTGCGTCAGAAAGGCAGGTTTGTGTCGTTTATAAAAGTATTTTGTTATAAAGTTTTTAAATTTCAAATAGAAAAAAATATTAGCAAGAGATGCGGCACACTGTAGTTATCATTTTAGAACTGTAAAGCGTGTGCACATTGCTTATGGCAAATTAAAACGACCGCCCATAGTACCGTAAAGTAATATCTGCCAAGTGTCATTTGCGATGTCACTTGTTCACAAATTTAGGTAACGCTCTAGTTGGCGGGCTCGACGGAATCCGTGCTGTGCTGGGTTTCTTTTTCTATGTGGGGGATCTAAATACAACCTAACAAATCTACTTGACATTTATGTGACAAGTCGGATAGAGGCTAACTTGTGAATAATTCGAGCCATATATGGCGCAATTTACAGCAATAACTATAGGGATAAAGTGCCGCACTAACGACACTCCTGAAATATTTTGAAGCATTTGTAAGCAGTGACATTAAACGTTTCCAAATAATATTAGTTTATGACCCAGTGTCATTTGCGCTTATTTTTCATGTTTCACGAATTCTTCCCTTTTTTTGGCATGGGCGTAAACAATTGCTATTTTTCTTTTAGAAATCAGAATTCAAATCATAAATTCATTTTAGGGTTCCGTACTCAAAGGATAAAACGGGACCCTATTACTAAGAATTCGCTGTCGGCTCGTCTGTCTGTCATCAGGCTGCATCTCATGAACCTTAATAGTTAGTTGAAATTTTTAAAGATGGTGTATTTCTGTTGCTGCTATAACAACAAATACTAAAAACAGAATAAAATACATATTTATGGGGGGCTCCCAAACGTCAAACGTGATTTTTTGCAATTTTTTTGTTGATCTTAATAACGTCAATTTTTGGCGCTTGAAATGTTCACAGAATACTTAGTTATATATTCACTTTAAAATAAATATTTAAATTAAAATATAATAAATATTTAAGAGGGCCTCCAATAGAACAAACGTGTTTTTTTACCGTTTTTTATAGGTACGGAACCATTCGCGCGCGAGTCCGAGTTAGCCGGTTTTTATTACAGGTATACATTTTATTAATATAGTTTGTCATATTATCTAGAATTAAATTAAAATTTATTTCCTAAATTATTGTTTTATATTTCCTAAATTATAGTCTCCGGTCCCAATTAAACATACTTTGTATGACTTTATAGGTATATGCAAAATTGTACCCCGACTTACGCGAATTCGACTTACGCGGATAGCGCTCGGTCCCACCTATCGCGTAAGTCCGGGGTATTACTGTATATATATATATATATATATATATATTTTTTTTCAATGAGCGCAACACATCGCTCGGCTGTGTCGTTTACAACTTTTACCTGCTCAAATACTTTGCGGCATAATACATTGTATTATTTAATAATAATAAAGGCATAATACATTTGAGCAGGTAAAAGTTGTAAACGACACAGCCGAGCGAAAAATTCAATGAGTTTGGCACATACGACGAAGATCAAAAACAATGCCCTATTATTAACTGTTCAAAATTATAGAAAAGAATTCCCAACATGTACCAAAAATCTTTATTCAACAACAAAGTAATACCTAACTTATGAGAAGATATATTTAGTAAACAGAAATTTCATTTAAAGTTTATAAAATAACAATTCATTTTCTTTCGGTTGTATTTATAATAAAAATATAAACTATGATAAATTACAAATTTATTAAAATTTTGTATTAACTTTTTTGTTTCCCGCTTATTGTGTTATTTATTTATTTGTATGTGTATGTGTGTCTGTATGTCAGTATGTGTAACATGTCAGGTATAAAAGTAGAAAAAGTAAAATTGACAATGTAATGAAAAAAATAAATTTGAAACAAAAACTTGAATTTAAACATCATAATTTGTAATTTTTTATCATTTTTCTACATTTTTAGTTACAAAAGTTACTGCAAGTTAAAAACTATGAGTCTGAGAGACTTAAGTTACGACCTTTTTCGAAGAGAATCAAATTTTTTATAAAAATATGTATAATTTTTTCCATCTATCAATCAATTTTCGCTGTAAAAATAAAAAAATGTGCATTTTATTCGAAAACATAACTTTGACAGATGGTACCAGTGGACCAAAGCAGGCGACATTAAAATTGACGAAAAGTCATTTAAAGAGCGTGGAATCCTGGATATATTTCAGCAATCAGAATGCCAATATCATTAAATGTGTCCAAGCATTAGAAATTTGAAAAAAAAATAAAAATATTTACATGCATTTCTAATGGGAAAAAATCAAATTAAAACGGCAAGCACTTCATACTCGAATTAAGAGCTCTAACTTGGTGGAAATTTTTTTTTCAATATGTAGAACAAAATTTTGCTTGAGCACCTAAAAAAAAAAATTTTTGTCGCAAATGAATCACCCTATATATATATATATATATATATATATATATATATATATATATATATATATATATATATATAAATAATACTTAAATAATCTATCGGTTTCACACACCGACCACACAACCCATAGACCCCTAATAACAGGCGAATGGCGTCTGTCAACACATCTGACTTATAGTTCCGATGTAAATGTCCATGCACCAATACCCAATCAGTGTCGACCAATCAGATCTCTGTACATCACTATCTTTCACTGTGGCCTTGAGTAAGCCAATCACGATGTTGCAGCTCAGCTCAGCTAGTTGCCAGAATGCATGCAATATGGAAAATCGAACGTTAGGCGTCGTTGGGCTGTGTGGTCGATGGTTTCACATTTAACTGCATTATCAGGGCCAAACAGTACAATTGCAACATTTAAAAAAATAAATAAAAAGTGTCTTCACGCCCGTATTCCCGAACACGTAGGCAGAGGTACAACAAGTGCACCCACGAGTAGCCGAAGATACTTAGTCCCACAATGTGATAGGTGGCCAGCCTATCGCCAATCGGGCAACTTTTTGTCAGAAATCTGAAAAAACACATTTTTGAATTTCGGGAATCGAACCCGGGACCCCATGTGTTCAACTACGACATCGGACCACTAGACCGCAGAGGCGACTTATAATAATAAATACCACTGGACAAATTACACAAATTGATCTGACCCCCCAAAGTAAGCAAATTATATGCTTGTAGTATGGGTGTCAGTCAACGATACTAATACATAGAAATACATATATAAATACTCTAATATATTTAATAAACACCCAAACCCAGAAATACAAACATCTGTGCTCATCACACAAATGCCTGTCGCTGCCGGGAGTCGAACCCGGACCCCATTGATTGGTCGCTAACCACTCGACCAACGGGGCGATCAATTTATGACAAAATTAAACAAAATTAGTGAAATATCGCTGGTTAGTTAGAAATATAGCTGGTTGCTTATGATGTCTTACAAATCATGAATCAATTCACAAGCACATAATATTAAGTATCGTTACATCTAGCGCGGCTCTAGTTCTCGTCAGGTTCAAAATTGTGACAATATTTACCATTCCTACCTTCCTTCACTAAAACCCTCCCTATTTAGTGTTATTCAGTTGAATGGGCGTCTTTTTATAGTTAATTCCTCAAGATGGACACAGAGACAAGCTTCCACTCCATACAGATCATCTTCATTTCTTCCACTTCCGTAGCTCTCGTCATACAAAATAAGTCAATATTATAGAATCCATGCTAATATCGTAAATGCGAAAGTAACTCTGTCTGTTTATCTCTTTTTCACGCCTAAACCACTGAACCGATTTGTATGAATTTTGGCACAAAGATCGTCTGAGGCCAGTGAGAAGACATAGGATAGCCAGAAATCGGGAAATTATGATATTAAAGAATTTTAAGCCGATAAAATTAAATGTTAAGGCGAGGTATTTCGACGCGCGTCAATTCTATAGGAAATGGGTGGCGCGGTATGTTCTGAAACCGCTGCGAAACGTGTTAATTTTCGTATAAATAAATATAGGATATCAGCTGAAAACCAAAATTTAGCACATTATTTTTTGTATTTACAACTAAATATCACTATATAAAAATCACGTGGAAGATTAGAAATATGATTACCAAGTTTTTGTTTTAGAGATTTTTTAGCCTGTTTCCGGAATTTTATATGATCTAGTAAAGTACATTCTATCATGTAACAAGTTAGCACATTACTTAGATAATATCTTCACGTATATCGTGTAATTTTTGTAAAATTGTTATTTAACAATCAATACAAAAAAAACGTGATTAAACAAACCAATTTCTTCCCGTTTGTTGCGATGCCTCGCTTTAATGGTCAGAAATATAAGTTTGTTGAACTCGCATTAAAAAAAATTCAATGTAATAAAATTTTGTAAATGGTGAAAACTTTGTAAATTATAAAAAAAATATTTACACAAAAAATTAAACTTGTATATAAAATGAAACTCGTATATTGTAGTAATATGAAATCATTCTTGTACATTAGTAATAAGTACATAAAATAGAGAAAAAATACAAGCCCGCTGAGTTTCTTCCGCCGGATCTTCTCGAAATCCGGGAAATCGATACAATGTTTTAAATGTAATATTATAAACTAGCTGTTGCCAGCGACTTCGTCCGCGCGGACTTCGTTTACTCCGCACTGCTCCTCCCCCGTAGGTGATAGCGTGATAATATGTAGTCTATATGTTGACCCGACCTATTAGTAATATTCATGCAAAATTTGAAGTAAATCCATGCAGTACTTTTGAGTTTACCCCGGACATAGGTACATACAGACAAACAGACAAAAATTCTAAAAACTATATTTTTGGTTTCGATATTGATTGTAGATCATGCCCCAAGTATTCTTTTAAAAAAATATTCAATGTACAGTTTTGACTTTCCTACGATTTTATTATATGCATAGATGATAATTTTTAAATATTTGCGCACCATAAAATATGTTGGTTGGTTGGTAGAATATGTTGGTAACTTAATTTTTAACAACTTATGACACCCATATTCTTGTAAATAAACATTTTCTTTTTTTCTTTCTTTCATACATAAAGACTGACGTCATCGTGAAAATTGTCGAAAGATGTCCCTAGGTACTCAAAACGTAAAGATGTAGTAAACACTCGATTTTCGAAGATCGGAGCAAAATCAGTAACTTCCTTATCTACATACATACATAGCGGGAAGTTAAAAATAAAAGACCTTTTAATATACCAAGTACAAGAGTACATAATATGTATTTTATATAATAACTTAAACAATATATCCCGCCCGCGAATTGTCCTTACTGACTTTTAAATTCTCAATTCCGTAGCTATCAAAAATTAAATCTTTGCTAATTATTAACATAGAAATTACCTACGTGCCAAATTTCAAATTCATAGTTCATGTAATCTTCTAAATGTCGTATTAAGTTAGTGAGTAAGTTAGAAACTTAACGCTATCCATACTAATTTTATAAATGGAAAAGTATATGTGTTTGTTTGTCCGTCTTTCACGGCAAAACAGAGCGACGAATTGACGTGATTTTTTTTAAGTGGAGATAGTTGACTGGAGTGTGACATAGGCTACTTTTTGTTTCCTTCTAACCCTCCACTTCCCTTTTAACGGGAGCGAAGCCGCGAGCAAAGCTAGTTGTAAATAATACTGATTGTATATACCTATTATTACAAAAAAGTTTGTTACTTAACTTAGCTGGTAAACAAACGTTTTCCCAAACTTGTAGCACTGAAAAAAGCTATCGACATATTATCTGGCCGTATTTGAAGTTGGTGTAATAAGAAAACGCTTAGTAGAAGCCAACGCGGATTACTGCGCCCGGTTTTCATTTCCGTGTTCCCTTACCCCAACCGCTCCGTACGAATCTTGAAACGGCTGTTTACATAACATTATGAATAATGCACAAAGACTATATTATATCCACAGATCACATTTATAAACAAACTAACCTAATGTCCGCGACTTTATTTAGCACATAATAATTATATTTTTGTGTCATTTGACCGCATTCTACATGTAGGTTTTATAACAACAGTATTAGTCGCCTTAAGATTGTTTTTAGTATTCCTACGGGGACGTCCTTTTTAGGGTTCCGCAGTAAACTATGAACCCTTATAGTTTCACTGTGTCCCGTCCGTCCGTCCGCAGTCTAGCACAAAGATCTTTAGTAGTGAGAAAGCTGTAATTTGACATTAATATATTAAATTAATCACGGCTACAAATTAGTAACATAAAACCTTGAAAAAAATTTTTTAGGGTACCTAGCACCTCTAAATATGTAGAGTGGGGATGTTCATTTTTTCTCGTGTACATCGTGTGAGGTATCGTTGGATAGACTTAAAAAACTGTAGGTTTGTAGGAAAACAACCTTTTGATTAAGGGACCTTTGGGACCATCCATAAATTACGTCACACGAATTTCATGATTTTTTGACCCCTCCCCCATCCTTGTCATATCTGGTCACCCTCTGGAGACCCCCTCTCCTACCTAGTATAATGTCACATATTTTACAATTTTACATTGGAAACATGATCTCCTTCGATTATTTTTCATCTATACAGATATTATAGTTTGAAAAAATGTGATGTCACAAAAATTGGGACCCCTCCCTACCCCTTGTCACACATTGTCACACTTCTTCGACCCCCTCCCACTCCCTTAACGAGTGACGTGATTTATGGATGGCCCCTTTTGTGAAATATTAAGCTTTAAAGTGCTAATTTTTGTTAGATTCGAGTGCCCTTCTGTCACTCTTTGCCAGCTAAACGTTTCGTACTAGAGGTGGGAAAAATATTTATAATTTATAATTTAAATTATAGTAAATATAATGAAGTTAAAAGGAAAACTAGGCTTTACAAGTTTTTGAGTAACAGTCGGCCAACTTGTAACTTGGAGTAATGTACTTGCAGAAGATTTTATATTGAATCTGTGGTGTAATATATCCGTTATTCACGTTAAATAAGATAAAGGTTCATAGTATTGTTACGTACCTACTTCGGGTTCGTAATTGTAAGAAAATACCACATATTAAATCCGTGTATTTACAATACAAATACACAAAACGACACTACAAAATACTCTAACACTAGTCACTCACTGTGCTATCACTAAACTTAACCAACTACACAATAAAACACTTCTCGCTTTGCACGGGTCGCTTCAAGTATCGCTTTATAAAAACTGCCCTGTATTTGTCAACACATCTCTATTTATACCCAGGGTAAAGTTCTACCTAGATCCAGAAAAATCTAAATGTATCGGGAAACAACGAATCACTACTTATTGTACACAATTTATGATAGTACACGCTATTTTCACCCTTATGCCTTATACCACAAAGTCCATTATGGTATAGTTTTTCGGATAACGGCCAACTATTTGTTTATTAATAGGAGTAGTTATCTCTTTCTTTTATTTCTAGATCCCTCCAGCGTTCCAACTCTTCACGTTTCTAGATTATTTGTAACAGTATCAAGCAATAAAAGCCCTTTTCTTAGTCTGCGTTAATAATTGGCAACTTCTGAACCTTAAATTGAGCGTGGCCAGACAGGAACTTTACCAATTTATTAGATACAAGCATTTAACAGTTGTTACTTATTTTTTGCCTTCATACATCTGACAAACCATTGTCTTTAAAAAAGCAGAATAAATGTTTACTACTTCGGGTATTGCTACGTGGTAGTTTTGCAACGTGTTATCTGTTTCTGCGATAATAGCGTTTGTTTGGAGGAAAGGCAACCTTTTCTAAAACAGAACCATCAGCTTTGCTATCCTCCAATATAAAAACAAATTGTATCTAGACTAAGTTTCGACATTGCAGTGTTATAAATAACAAACATCTTAATATCGAAAATTGTAGTCTCGTATCTCTAACATAAGTGGACTGCAGTAAGTCATAATTTAAAAACCAAAATATCTGACTGCATAAAAAAGTAGCATGTGGCTTCCTAATATACGATAACGTCGCATTTCAAAATACGACGTATTGTTTAAACTCGTGGAAATAGATAGAGACGTGTTTTCTTACAGAATTTGCGTGACCATTAAAGCAAATGTTACAAAAAAACAATTGATTTAATAATTAAGGTGAACGCACACTTATTCGAGCCGCACCGAATGAGTCGAACGAAACGAATTTTAGAATTCTGTATATGAAATCGCATGAAACCTTGCACATTTACCTGCGTCGAATCGAAATCGAAATCATGAAAATTCTAAAATACGTTTCATACGACAAGTTCGGCCCGGATAACTGTGCGTTCACCTTTATAAACTTTCAATCCTTATTTGAGCCCCTTAGGGGTTGATCTTTCCAAAAAATGCCTGACCATGGGTCTTCAACCAGTTTTGATAACATTGGCAAGATTTGCCATATTTTATCAAAACGGTTCAGCGGTTTAGTGGTGAAAGTATAACAGACATACGAATTTTTGCATTAATAATATATTAATAATAATACATAATATAATTTGCATTAATAATATATAATATATTATATTTATAGTACAAGATAGCAAACAAGCAGATGGGTCTCCTGATGGAAAAAGTCAACCATCGCCTATAGACACCAAAAATTTTAATGGTGTGTTGCTGTCTTGTGGCAAGGTCTTATGCCACATGCATAAGTTTACCGGCAATCTTACCCTCCAACATGACAGTGACAAGCACTGACGCTATTGCGGCAAGAATAGGTAAGGCGTTAGTACCAGACCCATGCAAGACAATGCAGAAATTTACCACCTAGTAGCCACGATGTTAGTGACTCGTATAGCTAATCGAACGCTTTTTACAAACTGCCTGGCTGAACGGCAGTTGGCCTATTCTTCAATGGAGCCCAGGACCAAAACGGGGAAAATATTATAGTGTGTGTGTACGACGTTTCTTACGCCTCAAACATGTGGCATTAGACCTCGCCACAAGATAGCAAGCAACGCACCATTAACATCTTTGGTGTCTATAGGCGATGGTCGACTCTTTCCATCAGGAGACCCATCTGCTTGTTTGCTATCTTATGATATATAAAAAAAACAACATTTTATTGACGTAGGTTTCGGTAGGTTAGTAGTAGGTAGGTTTGTAGGTAAGGTAGGTAGGTTTTATTTTTAGCAAAAATATAAAAGACAAGTTATACAATAGTTATAAAATACATTAAAATAAATGCAGAAAAATAAAGTCAACTAGAGAGAATCCTTTATCACAGGTAGGTAACTTTTAGTAACGAAATATGTGTAAACGGTTGACCCTACGGGCCATCCCTGAAACTTCCCACTAAATTAAGGTATTGTTACGAATAATCTAGAAACGTGTAGAGTTGGAACGCTGGAGAGAACTAGAAATAAAAGAAAGAGATAGCTACTCCTATTGACAAACAAATAGTTAGCCTAAGCTATGCCATAATGGACTTTGTGGTATAGGGCATAAGGTTGAAAATAGCGTATACCAGGACCTATGAGTCAAACCTAATTTATCGTAAGTTGATTACAATAATTGCCTATTATTTACGAGATGATTGTAGAACATTCGCGATTGTTTTAGAACTTTACCCTGGGAATAAATAGAGATGTGTTGACGAATGCAGGGCAGTTTTTATCAAGCGATCGAGAGCGATACTTGAAAGTGACCATTGCGAAGCGAGTGTTCTATTGTGTAGTCGGTTAAGCTCAGTGATAGTACAGTGAGTGACTAGTGTTAATCAGAGTATTTGAGTATTACGTTGTGTTGTTTTGTGTATCTGTATTATAAATACACGGATTTAAGTGGTGTTTTCTTACAATTACGAACCCGAAGTACGTAACAGTATTTTAAGCTCAAAAGATTAAAAAATATAAGCATAGATTTTTCAGTTCAAACATCTATTTTGTTAAAAATGGCAGTATATTAATTTTTGAAAAGCTGTATATTTTGAAAACGATGATGGCATTCAACTCAATTTTTGAGATCTAAAACATTGCTTTAGCTAAATAATCGATAGGTTGAAAAATTTCGATGCAATGTCAAAAAACATATTATTTTTAATTTTCTTTATTGATAAATCCCAAACAAATTGAACGATTTTGATTAAATTAACGGCATTTGACGCAGTTTTCAAAGGAGAAAATCTGATAAGATTTTTTAAGTCAGTCGGTGAATTAACTTGAAAGTTATTTAAAAAAAATGAAGTAAGTTTGCTAAAAACAACGTAATTTTAATATTTGAAAAGCTATAAGTTTTGACAATTAGATTCAATTTTGATTTTTGAATCGGCATTTGACGTAGTTTTTTTAGTGCTAAAATATCGTAGAATACCAAAAAATTATTGGTTGAAAAATTTCGAAACTATAAAATGTTAGTAGTTAGTTAGTCAACTATTACTCCCAAACGGATAAACCGATTTTGATGCAATTTATGTATTAGACGTAGTCTTGAGGAATAGGGCTGATTAGTTTTTGTACTCAATCGGTACATAAATAAGGAAGTTATGTTAAAAGAATACTGTTTCGCTAAATTTTTTTTGGTGTTTTTTCAAAATTCCTCAAAATTTCCTGAACCAAATCAGTTCAAATTTTCAGGAAGTCAAGTTGAGCGGAATCCAATCGAATACCATTACATACACACATACACACATACATACATACAGGCAGACAGACATACTGACGTCATCGTGAAAATAGTCGGAAAAGGTTCCTAGGACCTCAAAACGTGGATATCTGGTGAAAACTCGATTTTCGATAATCGGGGTTAAATCAGTAACTTCCTCATTTACATACGTAGTGGGAAGTTAAAAAAACAAGGATATAGGTACTTAATTGGTGAAGAACGGAGTACAACTAATGTCGTTTCAACCCGTTATGTTATGATTTAGACGCGGTGCTTCCAATGGCCGCAGGTAAAACCGCTACGAATGCAAATACTTAAAAATTATTGGAATTTCGATAATCCACCCAAACCATTCGACACGATATGTAGTAGTTTCTGCACACATACATCACCCGTTACTCGGATAGCACACTAACATTTACATATAACAGAAATAAACCAAGTAATAATAAGTATAGGGGATATTGATCTAAATAAGGTCCATTGGCTATTGCTATTTGCTAGTTGCTACACAACAATGTGAACTCGGAGAGTGCATTCATGAAAACAAGCATATCCCACGGGAGCCTTTTTGTTGTATGTATTTTTTAATGCCTATGCCTTTGTTTCAACGTCATCTCGCAAAAACATTTTGGTCTTGTTTTATATTAATTTGTAGGTTTATTATTCATTTGAGTGCACTGTGCAGTATTGTTATGTGGTTTCAACTTTTATTGTTAGGGGAACAGGACTATTGAAACTAGCCAGAGGGTAAGCCGCTAGTCGGGTAAACATTAACTTTGAAATAAGTTAATATTCAATGTGTTTTTTGGGGGATGGTAATGATACTTGCATAATTTTACCGATTACCTTGCCCTCAAACGATGACAAGCATTGACGCTATATGTATTTTGATCTTCCCGTTGCTCCAGTGGTAAACGACCCTGACTACACAATTAATGGGGCCTAGGTTCAATTCCGGACAAGAACAGGCATTTGTGTGTAGATGTTAGTAGTAGGGATTCGTTGGTTCCCGACCACCCGGGTCGTTGGGTCTGGATCCCTGTTTCTGTCCCACCTGTGTTTCTGACCCACTTGGTGGTCGGTCAAAACTAAAAAAAAAAAAAAAAAAAAAATTTGGTGTCAAAATGGGGGTTTCCGGGTACGCCCGATCGATTGCAAGCATCCGTTTTTTGATATCTCGCACGGTTGCAAAGTTAGCATTCCTGGCTCTCCTTCGTTATCTAATCACCTCATTATCATTAAGCTCGAACGCCCGTCACACAATCGCACTATTAAAAGCTCATTAGGACGTCTCGCATTGCGTATCACTTGCAACTAATGAATATGGAATAAAATAAATATCATCAAGCTGATTCCCGTGTCGAGAAGGCAGAGCGAGCGTCTTAACGTTCCACTGCGATTCACCTGTTCAGCGGACAAAAGCACGATTATGGCGATCATTCTATTATCATTTTAGCAGCCTGTAAGACTTTTACTTTTTTTTTTCATAGTAATTTATATCATTAACATCGTGAGTACTGACTAGTTGGTGAGTTCTGCAACGTCTCGACCGGGTTGAGTACCACCACCTTGACCCATCTTATTACATACATCATCAGTGCTAGTCGCTGTGGTGGTGCTATTATTACTGGGTCTGTGTGCTTATTAAATATATTCCAGTACTTGTATGCATGTAAAAAAGTATCTTCACGGCCATATCCCCGAAGAGGTAGACAGAGGTACAACTAATGCTCCCACGATTAGCCGAAGATACTAAGTTCCACAACGTGATAGGTGACAATCCCGACCCAGGAATCGAACCTAGGACCTCATGTGGCAAGCATCGTCACCGCACCATTATGCCGCAGAGGTGATTTGTTTGAATGTATTTATTTAGTGTTGTTGACAAACACCCATATTGCATGATGTCTGGGCTAGCAGGATCGGTCACTTCCGGTATCAAAAGCTTCACATGCTCTTAAGGTATGTGGGTGTTTCGCAATACACAAGTATGAACTTCACTAACGATTCATTGGAATGTTGTATCATAATTGCTAATGCGAATGTGATGAGCAACAAGATTTGTAACAGAACGTGTTCGCTAATGTTAATTGCTTAAAACTTCCTATATAAACCTTGGATGAAAGCACATCTACAATATATCAAATAATTATTTTAACAGAGATAGTGCTACATTATTGTAACGTGTGTGTGTGTGTTATTGTGTTCACGTGCTACTTCGATAATATGGATGTAAGTATCTCATTTATTGCTCTTATAATATCTTATATATTAAATATGTGTAATGAATGTAGATATAATATTTTTGTCGTTTCATATTTTTACAATATTATTCATGTATTTCACCGGAGAGGAAAGTATACTTGTATGATGAACGTACACATATTTTTTCAGATTTGGTTAGAAAATAATATTTATACCTACATGCACACACAGAAATGATGGATGTGTTAAATCTATACATATGTGTACTACATGTATACTGAACAGAAATTTTACCTAAATATATTCAGTCGTTAAGGCGTGTAAGAACTTGTAACAAATATACACGCACAAACTTTAGATTTATAACATAGTATTAGGATTTTACGTTAGCTATGTCGTAGTGTCTAATATTTGGTATTATGTCCTTTACAGAATTCCTCGAGCATCCTTGAAGAGAACACTTTAAAACATTATTATTATCCACTGTCTGACGACGACGAGTCAGATTTACAATTGACACAGCCATTGAAAATAAAAAGAACACGTAGCAGCAGCAGTTTGGACGACCTATTTGAAAAGCCAGCCAAAAAGAAGAAAAAAATGTCGTCCTGCGTTGGAAGGGCGTCTCGAGATGGTGGAATGGCATACATATCAACCAATACCGACGATGGGGCGCAAGCCACACACTTTGTAAAAATAGAAGTTTACGATCTAAAAAAACTGGCGAGGATACCCCCAACTGATCATTGGAAACATGCAACCACTCGGATTAAATATTATGCGGCAAGTCATAGGCTCAACAAAATCAATGAAGTGATCTATGATATATCTAAGGAAATAGCCGATGCACCTGACGTAAAAAAATATCACTTCGACAAAAATACTTGATATTGTTCTTTCAATGACTGATTTTTTAAGTATGCTATTGTATAAAGTTTCAATGTAATTAGAGATAATAATGTGATTAATACTTGAATACTTAAATAAAGGTTTTATTTTTGTTATCCCATTTGTTTTTTTTGTATTCCTATGACATACAGGGTAAAATAATACAACGAAATTTCTTTATTAATTATATTTTATTACAGAAAAAGTATTTAAACAAATTATTTACAATTTTATCATTAATAACAGTATTAGTAGTAAACATATTAGTGAAGTTAAACATACATACTCCATAATATCTGAAATATATAAAAACTAGACAGTAAATTCCACACATAGAACTAAAACAATTTTGAATTACTTTATTATTATAATTCCACTTCTTACAATTTGTTATCAAAAATGACTCATGATAACCAGTTGGCTTTCTCCCGAAAGAATCAAAATATTCCCCAACACCATGTTTATCAATGCATATTGCTACCCAATGAGAACCAGGCTTTGTATCAGGATCTAAATTTGATATAGAATAAAAGGGTAAGCTAACATGTACTGGTATACGATTAGCTGCAAAAACATTAAGCTTTAAGCTACCATTAACCATATCCAGAAACTTTTGGATTTCTATAGAATCCATCATAGTATTTAATTTTTAAAAGCGTCTATTTTTAAAGATATGCTGAATGAAATTGACAGTAAATATACTAGCAATACAATATATAAGTACAATTTCATAAATTAATTTAAATTAAGATTAGCTATTATAATCTATAATAACCTCTCTATTTTTGTTTATTTCTATAACATTATCAAATTCTGCATATACTATACAATTTACAGTTGATGACAAAGTGCCTTCAAACCGTACTTCTATTCTAACACTTCCACGTTTTACTAAATTCCAATGAGTTGTAGAGTTTGCACTTAAGTCTGGAGTCATATCAAAAGCCATTAGACAGTACCCGTTTGCAAAAGCTTCTTTAGATATCGAATTACCTTCATTTAAAAAGTGTATACCGGTCCCAGAGAATAATGTATGATAAACGCTGGTAAAAGCATTGTCGGAAAAATTGGGAGTTAATGTTTTCGGTGGTATTTGCTGTCCATCTACATATACACTAAGCAGATTGAGGTTGTTGTGTTTAAAATCGAAGGGATTCGTTTCGAAACTGCCATTAAATGCTTTATTGCTAACGAATCCTATAATACACCTTTTAGGCATTTGCCCAAGAAATACATTATCAAGAACTTTCCCTTGAACACCAGATGGAATAGTTAATACTTTTACTTCAGCTCTAGCAACTGGGTACTTAGCTGTGGTTGTTGCTAGTACTTTTTCGTGTGCAAGTAATATTGATGGATTGATTCTTGCTTTACGGATTATGAGCGAAGCATTTATTATATTAACTTTGAATTTATTTTCTACTGTGGACGATATGAGATTAAAAGAATCTTTCGAACGAACTAATTTTAACCGCATTTCAATACCATTAACTAAAAATTTCCCTTGATTAAATATATCACCATGTAAATGACCTATCATTTCAATAGTTGAACTCTGCTTTGATAGTTGCTGTCGCTTAGCAAATCCTTCGTTAGTTGCGTCACACGAAGTAAACTTTCCTGGAGTATCTTCATACCATAAACCACAGGTAAGATGGGAAGCTTTCGCTGCTGGACCATAATTTAATAAAGTTTCTATATACGCACGATATGCATATGTGTTATTTGGTGGAGAAACAAGTTTCTGATTTAAATAAATATCCAACTGACTAAAAAGCGAGTGTAGCCAATTATTTACAGGTGCAACATTGGCATCGACAGCTAATCTTGATGAATCAATATTTTCTATTCGTGCACTGATACTAATCATTGTGTGTGATAAGTCAATATATTCATCACCAGCACCAGGTATTAAAAACTCGATAGGGCCATCATCAGTTAGCGATGATATCGGACGATATTGCATCCATTGACCACTCTCTATACTTGTTTGTGTTGTCGGTAAAGCAAAGATATCCAATTCTGATTTCACACATTCACAAGAATTATTGTGTAGGAACGCCATTTTTAATTTCCAAAAATATCTTTTTTATTTTTGAGAGCTCCTTTAAGAGTTCTTCTTTGTTTTGATGTCTTCTTGTGAGTGATAGACTTAAGTCTTTGCCTTTTATTTTTATAACCGGATCCTGCCATTATGGAGTCGAGTTTTTCATCAGCTTTTCTTTTTAAATTAGAAGTAGCGGTTCGGAATCGAGTTTTTATCGATTCATCAAGAGGTTGAGCTCCAACCAAATCACTTAGAAGACCAACTCCAGCGTTTAATGCTTCTTTTCCAAGAACCTTTGCGCCACTTTTTAAAATTGGAAATACTGACCTAAATAAACCCCCTAGAAAACTCCCTATGCCATGTCCACGTTGATATGGTGTTCCTTTATAAATTATACCTACACCAGATCCTGCTTGTGCAGAGTAATAGTGATGATAGGGACATACCATTTTTATATATTTAATGTAATATTAAGAACTTATTTTTTTGAAATGAAGCTTAATACATGAGGTTCCAAATTGAAATGGTACTCTTTCACCAATGCTCGTTCTTATATCAATTTCTATCACATCAAATTCCCTACGTAAAACAGGAAGATAGTGTGCAGGAGAAAATACATTAATTTTGTAGGCTCCATAAATATATTTCGTAGGATCTAATGGAATTATTCTCAGTAAAGATGACATTACATCTCCTATTATCTGTGGATGTACTATATCGGAGTAAATAAATAGTTGTGAAGGTAGACCTAAATGTAAGTTTATTGGATACTTACCAATATTCTGCCTAACAAAATTTGTATTGGGTTCGAACCCAAGTTGAAGTGACAATTTGGGGTTAGCTGTTATTCGAGTAATGTTACTTGTCATATTTGTTACGGCGACAAGTCTTGATATTTCATCGTGTTGAAACTTTACTTTCCCATTTAATAAAGGATTTGCATTGAATGCGTTTAAGAAGTTACTAATATTTTCGTAGTTTGTTGCTGGTATATGGGATTTATATTCAACGTTAGCATAATCTGTTTTTGAATCGGGTAAATATACTTTTTTAGAAATGTATACTACATTTTCATGATCCTGTACATTTAACATACTACACGGATAGTGACATTCAACTAGACCGACCACCCATTCTCCTTCTAGCTTAATAGTTTTAGGTAGTTTAGTGAAGAAGTTTGCTGTTGTGTTTTCTGGAAAGTAGCCCATGGAGCTGTTACTAAGTAACGTTAAATAAAAACTATTATCCATTATATTTTCTTTAAATTTGATATAGGAACCCAAGTATTAAATTTATTCGGATAACCTACCCACTTCACAAGCACTTCTTTTCTGATTCCAGAATAACGTGAACCTATTATTTTATCAATTTTAAAATACGATGTGGGGTCATAAGAAACTTTTTGTAATTCATTCTCATAAAATGTACCTACAATTCCCTCGTTTAGAATATCTTTTATGGTATAAATCAATACAGGCTTACGTTTTACCGAGGCCACTATAAAAATTTCATCACTCCAATTAGTCTCATAGCCTTTTTTAAATATATGCTTATATTTAGTAATTCTAACGTAGTCGCCTATACTTAATTTTGGATCCTGATTATTGTGTACCATTTTTTTCCCCTGTAATCGTCCTTCGTTGATATTACGCCATACAGTCATTATATTATTAAAATTAACATCAACTGGGCGCATTTTTATAGTCGAATGAAAACTATAATTATAGGAATAGACTAATTCTTGCAATATATCTATGTATCTATATGTATTTTTGTGGGTGAAGTATCGCCACATTTTCGTTTTGAGAGTTCTCTGAAACCTTTCCACTATACTAGCCTTAATATCAGGGTTATTCGTTGTGTAATAATTAATATTCTTATTCATTAAATATTGTCTTACATCTTTTGATACGAATTCGGTTCCCTTATCCGATTGTATGTGACTAGGTGTGGCCTTTGCCTCGCAAAATATGCTCTCAAAACAATTTTTTATTGATTGTGAATTCTTTTTAATTAAGGGTCTAACAAATGCATATTTACTAAATACATCAATAACACACAAAATATAATTATAACCATCATTATATTGACTATACTTTCTCATATCACTTAAATCTACTTGCCAGAGTTCATTTAAGTTTGATAAGATATATCTGTTTCTTGGAAATTTTCTTTTTATAGGTTTATGAAGAGTATAAGTTTCCTGTTTTTGCAGCCATTCTTGAACTTGTTTTCGATTCATTTTACCTTTCATTGCTCTAGTTAATGCATTTACACTACTATATCCCGCCGGATTTGCTATATCATAGTAAGTACTATGTATATCTAATAAGGTGTCCATCTTTCCCAATCTATTTTTCTTCCTGGTTTAGATAATTTCGGTGTATTTAGTTTTGTAGGAGTATTAAGACGAAAATCTTCTACATACAATTCATTCATGAATTTATTTATTTCAGGATTACCAACACATATTAGTGGTACTTTAATATCTTTTAATGCTTTTGCAAACTTTTCCCACCCATCAGGTTTATATTTTAAGGGTCGGAGAGTTATATTTATGAGATCTATTATATTGCTTTGAGGTAAATGTTCTTTGTTGATCACAACAGTACCATCATCATTCCAGGAAATTTTATCGTTATTTTTATAAAGAGTATCTAAAAGAATGCTACCTTTCTTTTTGTAAGTTTTAGGAATAAGTCGTTTCAAATAATCAGCCGTGTAGTGTTTTAGTAATATATCCGGAGATTCCGGTGTCTGTACGTCCTGAACTGGTGATAACTCTTTTACAAATGGAATCATCTGCTTCTCGCTTGTGTTGTCTTTAACTTCTTCAATTGTGATAGGTAACTTTAAAGGTTTTTTATCTTCTTGTATTAAGTGTAAGTATTTCTGTAATTCTTGGAGGTATAATGACCATTTTTCACGATCATCAATTTTACTTTTTAATATTTTTTGCATTTCCTTGTCTAATCTTGACAAAGAATCATCAGAAATATTTTCTCTTTTCTTTAGTCGCTCCAATGCGTCTGGTTCAATCAATATCATTTTCTTTGTAGTATCCATTTTGTTTTTATTTATTTATTATGTAATTCAATAATCCACTTAATACTGTGCTAAGAATAATAGGAAGAAAAGCCCCACCTTTCTGTATAATGATTCGCTTTCTTAACCTATGTTTACCCTTCGACACTAGCAAACGCAACAGCTTTTTATATTTCTTTAATTTAGACTTTTCTGTTTCCTTCAATATTATTTTACCATTCAGAACATTATAAATACATTCACAAATACAGTTTATTTCCTCATCGCTACAGACTTTTAATAAGGCTGTACGATGTTTGGGTTTCAGTGTATGTAAAGCTCTTAATAAATCTTGATGTGTCTTCACTCTTTTCGACATAGCTCTACACTGAGAAATTTTAAGGTGTAAAATAGTTTATAAACGGTATCAAAAAACAACTGCACTGCAGAATGTTACCCGAAGACTTAGTGACATCTGCAAGTTTTCCATCAAAAATTTTAGAAAGGTTTTCACAGATAAGATCTAATTCATTATCACTGTAAGATTGTATTAAAAGTTTGCGATATTTTGATTTAAAAGTGTATAAAATTTTTCTACTGGACTTTGCAGTAGACGCTGTTTCACCGACACCATTCATCGGATACTATTAAGAATCTCATCGTTCAAATCGTATTTAAATCCTTTTTTCGGTACATACACTATACAATGTTCATTTAAGGGAAATATTTTCGTCTTAAACCGATATGCGTCATTCGTAGCTTGTTTTAAATCTATCATCAAATACCCATGAGGCTCATTAGTAGCATCTCTGTAAGATTCTTCCACGAATTTTGGATTGTCGGGAAACACCTGACGGGCCAAATGTTTTATTTGTGTCCTATCTCGAGGATTTTTGAAATATATGAGATAGCTGGTATTTAGAGAAATATCTCTCTGACCTCTGCCCTGATGGAATAAGTTTTGGGTTATGTAAAATACACTTAAATTTCTGTGGTGGCTTCCTTTCGTGAAGATATCAACTATACGACCATCCGATTCTCTCATAAGATCATCGATAATGAGTAATTGAGGGTGTTTCCCATTAAACATATTCATATCAGGTATTCCTTGGATATATGTCACATCTATTCTATTATAAAGTGGTTGCATTTCATCATAACACCATAATATTTTATCAAACTTGACATCACATATATCTTTTATGTAAGTCAAAAAATTTGAAACAAAGTTAGACTTTCCACATCCACTAGGTCCAGCCACTATCGATGTGAATGGATGAATAAAGTGAATCATTTTTATTCCGTATTATATTAAACGTCTACCTCTTTATAAACAATAATTTATAATGGCATATGAAGAAATAAAACAGAGTCTTTATATACAAATAAATTTATTGCTCAGAACACATTTATACTATACATATTTTTACACAAATTATTTTATTTATTTATTTATTTTATAGAAAGAAACTTATTACTATACAAAGTATGTCATTTCACTTAAGTGCTACGGAGTTTATATTCTTAAAACTACAGTTACAAATATTAAAAATACTTAAAACTACGTTACATTTATTACAAATTACAAACAAAAATATTTACAATTTCTTTAAATTATCTTATTGAATAATGCCCCCATGCGAGGGTGTCTGTTGAATTAGGTATTAAATACCTTTTAGTATCATTAGAAGACAAACAAATCTTATTAATTTTTTGAGTAAAAACTATGTGCTTAATCGATCTGAATCTATACATTTCCGCTAATTTGATTGTGTTATTCATTAAACAGGACTCAAAATCTTTGAATGTTAATTTCTTAGTAACACTCTTATTAACACCCTTAGCTTTAGTTATTAATTTATTATCAACTATCATTGAATACATTTTTGATCGCAACCCAACAAATTCACGAAATATTTGCCCATTATTTTCATCTTTGAAAACCCCGATTTTTTTCTTGTTTATCAGGTTATAATTATAAATATTATTTTCCGGGTAATCTGAAGTATCGAAATATTTTTCTAAATCTGGTTTAATATCACTGTAAAAGTTTTTCGTATATATTTGGTATATTAAACTATCTGTATCAGTATATAGTAATTTTGGGCTTAAAAACTTACTTTTCATATAGGTGTAATGAAAATCAAACATTAAGGTTTTTGAAATATCCAGTATACAAAATCCGAGATATATTGGTTTATTGTATTCAAGTTTTACCTTTTTGAGTTGAACAGCTACTAAGTTTTCGGAAAATATAGAAAGACTATGAAATTCGGGACGTGCAATAAGTGATTGAGCTCCTTGAGTCTTTCCAAGATTTTCCCAATGGGTAAGTAACTTAACATCAACTCTTTTTTCTATGTTTTCCATAGTTTTACCAAATATTGAATTATTCATTAACTTATAGAAATCTTTTTCAAACTCATTTTTTGATAAAGTTCGAAGAGATGTGTTAAGATCTATGTATTGTTTTAACCAAGGACTTTGTCTAAATTTTAAAATTCTATGAACCTTTTTAAGTATTAAGCCCAGTGACAAACACTGTTTAAGATTTCGGTAATGAATTACGTATTTTGTTTTATTATTTAAATTTGTTACTAATTTGGGGTGAATAGATTGGTCTGTGCAAATACGTTCAGGACATAAAGGTAAATCTGAGTGAGTATCATGTAGGTTTTCAGGATATTCCAAATCTACTTCTACTATGTATCCATAATCAGAATCGTCAGAAACATCGAATTTTGTGTTGACATCTACCCATTCAAAGTTATTTATTGGAAGATATTGTGACATTGCCCACCCATATAAATTATTGGCATCCAAATATATCAGATAGGAATCAGGTTGTTCCTTATTATAATCTTCCATGTATTGATTGTTTGCTTTAGCATAGCGATTACTACACTGTGAAATACCACCTCGTATACCTGATTTTAAAAAAGAAATTATCTCAAAGTCTGTTAATAACTCCAATTCCACTTTTGTTAATTTCATCATGGCATCCCAACTTAACCCTGGTGCTGTGTAATAGTGACATGGATCCAAATAGTAAGTAGTTAAACATACATTTCTAAAATTCTCGAATATATCGGTCAGCAATAAAACATCTGTTTTTAAATATAGATCGGAATAATCACCCATATTTTTACATTTAAAATGTTGCCACACGTCCTTTGCATGTTTATAATCTTCATCTGACACATTAGAATCGGACATTGAATTATAAAACCTTTCCTTAGGGGGTAACGTTGTTAAATTTAAAGAATGAAATGATTGCATTTGTTCATACGGATAAATTCCTTTTCGCTTTACACGTACAAAGTCCTCATTATTTGGAAAGTTTTTACGTAATTCAATAAATTGTTCATTATTTAGGTTTTGAGATAATTTTTCTAAACTACTGGACATAAACTTTAAAGAATCTATAAATCGTATACTAATACTACGATTGTTGATCTTTATAGTTTTTGAAAAAGATATGTATTTTTCTTTGTTTTGTGGTATTACTTGAATGTTACCTTCAACTACGTGTAAAGCACGGACTATAAAGTGAGCATCATAATGGCTCATGTTATGTAATATGACTGGTACAAAGTCAGGCGTTACATATTTCTTACCACAAATTGTATGTGCAAAACCTTTAAATTCGCCGGTATATGAATCATACACGGTGAAATCTTCACAATTTAAATCTAAATCACAAACGTAACATTTACTATCATGTGTTGTAAAGTTTACATTTTGTTCAGATAGTGGTTTTGGTGATTTGCGGAAAGTGTTACGTTCTAAAATGTTTTCTAAATCTTTAATTAAACTCTGAATAAATACACACTCACAATCATTTCCTTTATAAGATACATATTTTGAAATGCTATCATCATATGAACATTTAATATAATAACCAAAGCTATATACATCATGTTTCTGTACATTTTCTGTGTGTGATGCACATGGATTATTCGAACAACTATAAATTGGCCTTAAAAATGATTCGAAATCTGCATATATTACAAATGGAATTTTTAGTTTTCTGTGATAGCTTTCAAATTTTAACTTATTGCTGTGTGTTAATGTACCAAACCAATCCTTCCTTAAAGCATTTACGGATGGAATTTCCGTACGGATTTGCATACAATCACTTTTTTGGTGATTCATTAAAGCATCTTTCTTAGTAAAGAATAGTAAACACCCATCGCAAATAAAAATTGCATTGTTTCGATTAGTAACTTGTTTTGACAATAAACGAGATAAGTTTTTAATGTAGCAATAATGATTAGTGTTGCCATGTGTTAATAACAATAAATTTACGTGAACAGGTCTACGTTGTTTTGTATGGTGTAAAGGCCCAACTACGATATTTTTTTTTTCTTTTTTACTGTACTCTAAACCAAAAACATTAATGCTTAGATTATTTAAAATTTCAAATTTTGAAATATCACGTAATTTTACTGGGAATGCTATTTGATTAAATTTTAATTTATTAGAGTGTTGGCTATAAGCAGTGACTCTATCAGAATGGTTTTGTGCAGGATATAAAGCGGAGAGAATTGCCCATTTGAAACAAAGAACATCTGTGTTTTTCACATTAATAACTGCCTTTTTAGAACGTATGTCACGTGGAAGCTCAATAAAAGAACTACCCCGACAGGGATTAAACTTTCCTACATTCAAATCTAATTCGGTCAGGTGTTGAAGGCTCCAACCACTATCTTTCCTTTCAAATTCACTAATCTTATTGGTTAAGATACTATAAACAGATGTAATTAGTTCATTAACATCAGTACTCATACAAACAATATAGTTGGAAGTCTGAAAATCAAATGAATTTTTTAAATCTTTCGTTTGCTGAATAAAACTCCCCCGCAATATAAAATTAACCTTAAATGTAGTAAATTGTTTTATACATTCGGAGAGTAGTTGCACAACACTGTTATTGATTGAAGAAAAATATAATTCCGGGGTTGTAAAATCCTTGGAAGAATTCGTACCTATCCTATATGTTAGTAATCGGTCTTTAAATGCAGTTTCAATTATATCTACGTTTTCCAAGGAGTGTTTCAATTTAAATAAGTTATTTTTATGTAAATGACTATTAACATGATTGGAAAAATACCTTTTTTTTACATTAACGTTGCAAGTAGTACACTTCATCATTTTCACAGTAGATGGTGTACATTCTTGAATCGACGTCTCTATATTATGAAATGTATGATCTTTAGATGTAGATGGTATTGCACCTGGTTCTCCACAACCCACTTGGATGAAAGTACTGAAAATTTATTAATAATTTAGAAACTGCATATAGCGGGTATATAAATAATAATATTTCATATAACAATAAATTGCGTTTACCTTTCAATAGTTTCACACATGTTGTAGAGTTCTGAGTCTAAATATTGAGAGTCAACGAAAGGCTGTGATCTATTTCGGTGACCATGACAAAACTCATCTTCATTGATTCGGCGATGTTTTTCATGATTGCCATTTTGATAATTATCTTCAGATTTACGTTTACATTGAGCTTGTTCCTTCTCTACTTTGCAACATATTTCATATAGTTCAGCATCGTAGCACGAATCATATAGTGACTCAACTAAAGTATCGTTACTTAATTCAAAATATAAACTTTTTATAAAAGACATTTTTACAGTTGGTTGTACGACAACTGCGTTAAAATATACAATAATAGCACTTGTTTAGTGCAACGCTGTTATATATATGGCACCTTTCCACGCCCACTTCATTAACTAAAGACCTTTAAAATTCTTTTAAAATTGTTAACTGATGACTAAAATTAATCACCAATCACATTATTATCTCTAATTACATTGAAACTTTATACAATAGCATACTTAAAAAATCAGTCATTGAAAGAACAATATCAAGTATTTTTGTCGAAGTGATATTTTTTTACGTCAGGTGCATCGGCTATTTCCTTAGATATATCATAGATCACTTCATTGATTTTGTTGAGCCTATGACTTGCCGCATAATATTTAATCCGAGTGGTTGCATGTTTCCAATGATCAGTTGGGGGTATCCTCGCCAGTTTTTTTAGATCGTAAACTTCTATTTTTACAAAGTGTGTGGCTTGCGCCCCATCGTCGGTATTGGTTGATATGTATGCCATTCCACCATCTCGAGACGCCCTTCCAACGCAGGACGACATTTTTTTCTTCTTTTTGGCTGGCTTTTCAAATAGGTCGTCCAAACTGCTGCTGCTACGTGTTCTTTTTATTTTCAATGGCTGTGTCAATTGTAAATCTGACTCGTCGTCGTCAGACAGTGGATAATAATAATGTTTTAAAGTGTTCTCTTCAAGGATGCTCGAGGAATTCTGTAAAGGACATAATACCAAATATTAGACACTACGACATAGCTAACGTAAAATCCTAATACTATGTTATAAATCTAAAGTTTGTGCGTGTATATTTGTTACAAGTTCTTACACGCCTTAACGACTGAATATATTTAGGTAAAATTTCTGTTCAGTATACATGTAGTACACATATGTATAGATTTAACACATCCATCATTTCTGTGTGTGCATGTAGGTATAAATATTATTTTCTAACCAAATCTGAAAAAATATGTGTACGTTCATCATACAAGTATACTTTCCTCTCCGGTGAAATACATGAATAATATTGTAAAAATATGAAACGACAAAAATATTATATCTACATTCATTACACATATTTAATATATAAGATATTATAAGAGCAATAAATGAGATACTTACATCCATATTATCGAAGTAGCACGTGAACACAATAACACACACACACACGTTACAATAATGTAGCACTATCTCTGTTAAAATAATTATTTGATATATTGTAGATGTGCTTTCATCCAAGGTTTATATAGGAAGTTTTAAGCAATTAACATTAGCGAACACGTTCTGTTACAAATCTTGTTGCTCATCACATTCGCATTAGCAATTATGATACAACATTCCAATGAATCGTTAGTGAAGTTCATACTTGTGTATTGCGAAACACCCACATACCTTAAGAGCATGTGAAGCTTTTGATACCGGAAGTGACCGATCCTGCTAGCCCAGACATCATGCAATATGGGTGTTTGTCAACAACACTAAATAAATACATTCAAACAAATCACCTCTGCGGCATAATGGTGCGGTGACGATGCTTGCCACATGAGGTCCTAGGTTCGATTCCTGGGTCGGGATTGTCACCTATCACGTTGTGGAACTTAGTATCTTCGGCTAATCGTGGGAGCATTAGTTGTACCTCTGTCTACCTCTTCGGGGATATGGCCGTGAAGATACTTTTTTACATGCATACAAGTACTGGAATATATTTAATAAGCACACAGACCCAGTAATAATAGCACCACCACAGCGACTAGCACTGATGATGTATGTAATAAGATGGGTCAAGGTGGTGGTACTCAACCCGGTCGAGACGTTGCAGAACTCACCAACTAGTCAGTACTCACGATGTTAATGATATAAATTACTATGAAAAAAAAAAGTAAAAGTCTTACAGGCTGCTAAAATGATAATAGAATGATCGCCATAATCGTGCTTTTGTCCGCTGAACAGGTGAATCGCAGTGGAACGTTAAGACGCTCGCTCTGCCTTCTCGACACGGGAATCAGCTTGATGATATTTATTTTATTCCATATTCATTAGTTGCAAGTGATACGCAATGCGAGACGTCCTAATGAGCTTTTAATAGTGCGATTGTGTGACGGGCGTTCGAGCTTAATGATAATGAGGTGATTAGATAACGAAGGAGAGCCAGGAATGCTAACTTTGCAACCGTGCGAGATATCAAAAAACGGATGCTTGCAATCGATCGGGCGTACCCGGAAACCCCCATTTTGACACCAAATTTTTTTTTTTTTTTTTTTTTTTTTAGTTTTGACCGACCTCCAAGTGGGTCAGAAACACAGGTGGGACAGAAACAGGGATCCAGACCCAACGACCCGGGTGGTCGGGAACCAACGAATCCCTACTACTGATGTTGGTCTTTCTGGGTTTGGGCGTTTATTAATTATATTTCAGTATTCGTATATGTGTATATGAATATTTATATGTTAATATCGTTTGTTATTAAACGCAACAAACCCTAGTAACAAACAATTCTTTAGTTTACTTAGAGGTCATATCAATTCGTTATTACTTTGTCCAGTGATTTATCTATTATTTTTTTTGGACGGGCTATGTGCTCTTTTAGCCTATAGTTGATGGTTGATCCATAGTTCCTGTCACGTCATGGTGATGTCGATACCGTTGACTAATTGTGGATGTATTAGTTGCCTATATGTATATCTATCCACACCTTCGGGGATATTTTATTATATTGCATAAACAATTATAATATTTTAATGGAAAGAAAGTTAGAAAGATATATCTAAAGGTGATTGCTGTATTGAGATTATTCGTAATCTGATAAGAGGACGATTGTCATTGATCGTGTGGCGAGCACTGGGAAGCTGTAAATGTGTAATGAGAAGATGAGTGCGGTCCTGCGAGGCGCCGCGCGGTGGTCGGCCGGGGCGGGACGGGACGGAAGGAATGCGTCGTTTTCGCATCGGGAGAAACGAATGCGTTTAAGCGTCGCGGTACACAATGGCGGCGTGACGAGATCCGGTTCGCGGGCGACGAGGAGTGAGGGGTCGGGGGTCTAATCGATAGCCCGACGGCCGGGCGACTGTGGCGCATAGGTGACAGCTCCGGCCCAATCAAATTACCGCCGGAGTAGAGTTGCAACGACACGCGTGCTGGAGAATAAGTCGCCGACGTCGAAACCAATGGTGCGATGCGAATGATACGACCAAAGCCAAACGCTGTTGCCTATGATTTCACATTTATTTTTTTTAAGGAAAATGTAACAAAAGATCCATCTAGACGTATAACGTCAAGCAACTCGAATACAACTACAAACAACTATAAAGGTCAAATATTGCTAACCAACCAAGTATTATAATTATTGTTAATTAATTAATAATAATTAGCACCCTAAATAACACGATTTGTGAACGTAAGACCCAGGGATTTGGGGTTCGTTCCCACTGAGAGGCGCGATGAACTTATTTCTACCATACTGATAAAACACTTGTGGTTTGCACATAGACAACTAGGGTTGCCAAATATCATTGACAAAAAATATTTTTG
Organism: Apodemia mormo; assembly: GCA_036924255.1. NCBI lineage: Eukaryota > Metazoa > Arthropoda > Insecta > Lepidoptera > Riodinidae > Apodemia > Apodemia mormo. The sequence goes on along the minus strand of JAUPFN010000018.1, from coordinate 8,875,965 downwards.
AAATTTATTTTATTATTATCTTATCAACGTATTCGGGTCTTTAAAATAACTTTACTTAAATTACTTTTAAGTAAAATTATTGACACTCCTTTTCTTTCTTCTCGCCCGTTCAGATTTATTACACAAAAATAAACTCTCCTAGTGAAAGCCGTTGGCTGTTAGGAATATAGAGTAAATAACAAATGCATATACCATAAATACCAATAAATGAATGTTTCAGGTGACGAATTTTTAATTTACTAATTTCAATCAATATACATCCAAAATGAACAGAACTATACAAAGAATGATGTTTTGTGAGGTAATTTAAAAAACCAGCCAAGCGCGAGTCATACTCGCGCACGATGGGTTCCGTACCGTCATCTATAAACGAAAATCAAATTTGTTGTATGTATACTTAAATATTTATCGATCGAGTAAAAAATTGCTAAAAAATTACGTTTGTTATATGGGAGCACCCCTTTAATATTTACTTTATTTTTATTTATTTATTTTGAAGGTTATATATAACTAAATATTCTGTGAAAATTTCAAACGTTTTACTGTTACCGTTATTAATATAGAGCAAAAAATACGATAAAAACGTTTATTATATGGGACGCCCCCTTAATCACTTTCTTTTATTTTTAGTATTTTTTGTTATAGCGGCTACGGAAATACATAATTTGTAAAAAATTCAGCTTTCTAGCTATCACGGCTTATGAGATACAGCCTTGTGACAGACAGACAGACGGACAGACAGACAGCGGAGGCTTAGTAACGGGGTCCCGTTTTACCTTTTAGGAAGGAACCCTAAAAAGAACAGTACCAGGGAATTGTAGGACGACTGAAAAAGGATAGATATAAACAAATAAATAATAAACATTACAACAAGTTACGCAAATTTATCGAATAATCTTTCTTTCACTCATAAATGTTGATATAGGCTCGTTAAAAAGAAATATTTGGTCATTATAATAAGCTCAAGCTTAAACTAAGGCAATTTATTTAATCAAGCTCGTAAACTACTTGACCATTCCGAGTAGTGAATTTAATCTTCAGTTTTAGATATTTTCGACGAGAATATTTTGGTGTCATCCATTTTCTAGCGGCTAGTTTGGATGGGTGTTGATCACTTTATTAATTCGAATCCCAAAGCCAAGAATAGTTATTTGGTTGTATTTTCTACCTAAAAAAGCTAAAAAAAGTCAAGAATGGTGATCACTAAAATTTTCGTGTTTTGGAGAACACACGTTTAAACTGCCTGTTTTTGTTATCTATTGATAACAAAAACATTGTTAACGTTGACAAATGACACGATAGGGATCACCTATACCCGCAAGTGACAAGTCTGGTGAATTGTAATTAAAGATCATGCCTAACGTCATCAGTTAATTTTTTTTTATTTAAGTTTATCACAAATAAAAGGACATAAATTTACAATTTTTTCAACATCCTTAAACCTCGCTTAAATTATGCCTATAAAGGAACAGACATGATGACATTTTATTCATTTAATTTTAATTAAATATCGATTCATAATAAGTTTTAATTACTAGTACACAAAGCTCACTGACCAATGCTAAATACATAATCAAAATATCGTCATATACGTTTGAATTTCACTTAGAATATAGCCTACAAAGCACTGTTGAAATTGCAGATACATACACGTTCCTCTATTGTCCGATACACCAAAGCTTTGCTAACCCACCCCGCCCATATGCACACACAACTATCATACCATATTAAATCTGTATATTACTGAACCTTTTAAAACTTGGAGCATGTTTTGATATAGAGCCTCTGAGTAAGAATAGTAAACAGCAAGCACAATGAATTATAATATCGAGAGTATGCACAGAGTGGTTAGTAAATTAAATTATACCGGTTGATTGTATAAAAAAGAAGTTATAACTTAATGAAATTTAATTCAATCTTGTTATAAATAAACTATGCTATATAGACCGGGATCCCTGGAACAAACTTTTTTTTGATTACTAACAAGCTGAATTTTTGTGAACAGCTTCGTTTTGACGAGACAACCATCTTATCTATCTTCGAAAAAATATGAAGTTCAGGGCTTTGAAAATTTTGATTCGGTGAAGGAAAAATATTTATTAATAACCATAATTATTTTTTGATTGAATAATTATTTAATTACCAAATTCGGAGCCTTCCAAATTCGAACAGCCGTTCGGAGTTATAAATGCCCGACTTTTTTTCTAGGTATAATTATATATATATATATATATATATATATATATATATATATATATATAGCGTAGTAATATTTAAAAAAAATGCTAACCGAACCTAACCATAGTTATTTGAAGGAAAAATTGTAATTGTCTTAAATTTTCTTAGCAGTAATATAAACGAAACTCTCCTCGTTCGTTGTAACGGATAATGTAACCAAAACACCAAAATTAATAAAACTTGATAAATTAAATTTCAAAAACCAACAGCCGAGTTTATAATTATAACGCCGTAGGGTTTAAGATATTTATTTATTATTTGGTTCGTAAATTACGCCTTCAAAAACATCTTTTCAGCGTTCACTTTACGTAACTAACCGTTCAAGTATTACCTAAGCATGTTTTTCACAATTATATTAACTCCCTCCAACCCATGTCAAAAAAAGTAAGCACACCTCTTACCCACCCACCCATGCTTATGTAAATATTGATAAATATATTTTTCAATCTGTTATTCTGGTTTCTACTTAACTGATTCATGAACAACAGTTATCAAGTTTAAAAATAAGGAATAGGGTGAGGATAAGGGAATTTAACGGACATACTATTTATTCAAATAAATTATTGACATGGACTGTCAAGAAAATCTATACTCTATACATATAATAAAATCGTAAGAAAGTCAATGTATGTCCGGAGTAAACTCAAAAAGTACTGCATGGATTAACTTCAAATTTTGCATGAATATTACTAACAGGTCGGGTCAACATACAGGCTACATATTATCACGCTATCACCTACGGGGAGGAGCTGTGCGGAGTAAACGAAGTTCGTGCGAACGAAGTCGCGGGCAACAGGTAGTAACCCATAAAAACGTTCCTACCTAGTAGGAACCTTACGTCACATCGACACGAAATTAGGTACGCATACTTTATATTTGTACAGAATTTATATTTTTTATAAATCTCAAGGGGACCCCTTTTGAGCTGGCGGACCAATTGTCAAAGCTACAATAATTGATATAGGATCGAAAAAAGCATGTAACCGATTGGCCAGTCAGCTTAAACCAATACACGGGTTTTTTATTAAACTTGGACTGAGGGTAATGTCAAGTCCAAGAAGTAGTAATATTGTATTTTCGGTTTATTGAGTCGTTTGTAATTTTGTGAAATCTAGTAATAGATAATAAAAAAATATTTTGACAGTTACTGTAATGTATTACGTGACCGCCCAAAAGTATAATTTTATAGGTGGATAGGCACGATTAAATTATTTTGATTTAAATCACGATTTAAAAAAACTAATATTTTCAGTAAAAATCAATGTATTAATTAAGTGCCGTTAGGGACTATACATGTGTCGCTTAACTTCAAACCTAGGTAAATCCACTGAAATCAGTATCGAGATATCTGGCAAAAACTGATTCTGAACGACACTTATATTTTCTTTGAGAAATAAATCCATACTAATATTATAAATGTGAAAGTCTGTCTGTCTGTCTGTTACGCTTTCACGGCTAAACCGCTGGTCGGTCCAGCGGTTTAGCCGTGAAATATTTTCATGAAATTTGGCATGGATATAGTTGAAGATCCGGGGTCAAACATAGGCTAATTTTTTTTCTAAAATTAGTCCCTGGAGGGCTGAAATAGGCAATGAAATTTTTATTAAAAGCTATTTGGACGACTTATTAATATACTCGCGGGCGAAGTTGCGCGGGTCAGCTAGTAATGTATACTATCAAATAATGAGTACACGACGTAATTAAACATTCAAAATATCAACTAATATCACCTAAACTTAAAAAAATATCTTTTTTTTGATTGAACATATCCAAGTTTGATTTAATATGACGAGATTTACCCTTAATTGAAAAAAAGAGGCGCGGGTTTAACCAAATTTTATATATTCTTATTTCATTTACCTAGTTTTGATTAAAGCTACTTTTGCTAATGACATTTAGGATTGTCACAAATAATTATTGATCTGATTACTTTGAGGTATCTGAATGCTAATATAAATTTTAATAAATTGTAGAATGTAGTATGAATAAAAAAAGTTTATTGTCGTAAGCATAATAATTTTATAGAGAGAAAATTAGTTAAAAAAAAACTTAAACAAAATTTAATATTTCTTTAGTCATATTCTCTTATCCAGAACTTTCTAAGAACGACCGGTTATATTTTCACTGTTAAGCACGATTTTGTAGTATTCCAACTCTTCAATATAACTTAATACGTACAACCCTACGATAGGTCTTACACAGCCTTTGAAGAAAACAAATTAGGTGTAAGATATGTACTTAGTTACAGTTTATTTGTTTTTTCAACTTGCTGTTGTTTCATTTTTGTATTGAGTCGTTTTCTGGGCTTTATTTGGCTGCAAAACTTTTTCTTTAATTATCCCTAATTAATAGAATTTCTTTTAGATATTCTTTAATATAGCGCCGACAACTGACCGTTTTACAATTCAGTCGAAACTGGTATCCATATTGAGTGAATGCAGAGCCCTAATTGGTCCGAATGGATTCACTTCCGTTTGATAAAAACAAAGTGAATTTGTCTTTATTAGATAACATTGTAAGATTTCATTTACATTTTTTAAACATTATATTAATTTTACCATTATTTGCTAAAAGTCATATCAGGTAATTTTTCTTCAGCTTTTACCTCATACCTCTGTTTGAAGTTAAGCAACGCATACTATAGAGAAACTGAACGTCTATACACTTTTCTGTTCACCACGATTCACCGTTTTGTGAGTTGACGAGATGAGTAGTGATCTCCATCGCCACATTTTACCGACATGATAAAGATTATCGACTATTTCTAGCGATAGGTAACTGGGATTGACGGCTTTCCATGCTCACCCGAATGGAGTGGTAACACACCACCCACTAGACATGGAGCTGCTACTGAGATGTTGGATTTTCGAGAAAACCTTCGAAAAAATCTCAATAACACTTTTACCCGTCTCGACCCTTAAAAAATCGTGATTTTTTTTTCCAATCTCGTTTTATAGTAATAGTGATATTTTATTTAATACATGATATGACACCCTACTAACAGGATGACAACGTACGATTAACATCTTTGTTAACTATATTCTATAGGTAATGATTATTTCTTTCCATTAGGAAAGTCATTTGCTTGTTTGATATGTAAAACAAAAATTTGTGTCGTGGCAGGCGTAATAATTCATAATTAAATCCCGCCGCAACAGCATTGGTGCTTGTCCCTGTCTTGCCCTGATTCAAAGGGTAAATAGCCAGTAATCTTATGTGTACCTACAAGTATAAAGATTGAAGCCACATTGTCTTATACCTACCACTAATATATGGTCTGTAAGAACACGGACGGTAACGCACGATTAACATTTTTGATGTCTATAGGCAACGGTGTTGCTAAAAAAATCAAAATAAAATATGATGTAGCTGCTATAAGAGCCATTTGGCAATAAGTAGTAATATGAGAAAAAATTATCGCGCCATTTTACAATACCATGTAAATGTGCGTTCTAGAATAATCGAAACAATAATACTACTGACATAAACTGACGAATTTAATTATAGACGTGGTGTAGTTGTACTCAACACGTATCGGAGTTGAAATAATTTTAGTGTAATCCGGAATGAAGCCGTTTTATAGGTAGATAATGAAGTAGCCGCGGCATTTAATTTAATGACATCATCGCCATACTGCGTACGATGGGAAATAAAAGTACAATTCAATCATTCCACGACATATGATATTTAATTATGCAGTGGAATAATGCTTATTAATATTGAGAATGACGAATGCTCTTAATGCTTAATGATAAATATATATCCTGAACAAAAAACGTTGTAGTTTGTACCCTTATTTACGACACTTACGAGAACGGAGGGATAAGGAATTCGGTAGAGTTAAATGTAAATGAGTCTAGTGTATAGAGCATAAGTTGGGTATATTAAGATGTCATCGATATAATTTTTCATACAAACTTTCAGCGTCTTAAATTCTAAGTAAGCCTATATTTGACCCTGATCTTCAAATATCTCCATGTTAAATTTTATTAAAATAGGTTCAGCAGCTTAGCCGTGAAAGAGTTATTAGTCTCAGACAGAGTTTCGAATTTATAATAATAGTTAGTATGAACAAAAATAATTTAAAAAAATCTGTAAATCGGTTGACCCTGGAAGCCACGCCTGAAACTTCCCGCTAAATTGAAGTATTTTCAGCTCAACAAAGCAAAACTATGCATTAACATGAATATTTGAACTCAAAGAGTTCAAAAATCTAAACTTTAAAAATATCAGCATTTTAATGTTTGAAAAAAATATATTTTCAAAATGATGATCGGTTTTGATCTTTTCAAAGGCATTCAAAGCAATTTTTGACCGCTAAATTGTTTTATACACAGCTATAAAACCAATAGGTTAAAAATGTCGAAGAAAGTGTCAAAAAAGTTCTTTTTTTTCAAAAATTTGCGTTATTGATAAATACCTAACGAATCAACTGCTTTTAATCTGATTTACGGTATTTGACGCAATTTTTTTAAGTAAAAAGCTGACTAGATTTTTAAATTAATCACTATATTAGCCTGAAAGTTATTTCAAAAATATTAAGTTGGTTTGCTAAACACAGCGTATTTAAATATTTGAAAAGCTGTAACTTTTGAAAATTAGATTCGAATGTGATTTTTGAAATGGCATTCGACGAAGTTTTTTAAAACTAACACATCGGAAGAGTTAAAAAAAAATGGTTGAAAATGTTTGGAAGTTATGTCGAAAAATCCCTTTTTTCAAATTTTTTCAACGGTTACTCCCGAACGGATAAACCGATTTTGATTCGATTTATGCATTACACGTAGTTTTTTGATGAATAGAGTTGATTAGATTTTGTACTCAATCGGTACATTAATCTGAAAGTTATATTGAAAAAATACTGTATCGCCAAAATTTTTTTGAGGTTTTTCCAAAATTTCTCAAAATCTCCTGGACCGAATTTGTTCAAATTTTCAGAAAGTCTAAGTTGAGCGGAAACCAATCGAATGCCATCCAACCGCGTTCCGATTCGATCCGATTACACATACACGCACACACATAAATAAGTAAATACAGACATACTGACGTCATCGGGAAAATAGTCGGACAAGTTTCCTAGGACAAAAATCGGGGCAAAATCAGTAACTTGCTTTTTTATATACGTAGCGGGAAGTTAAAAAAGTCGAAACAAAAACAGCTTAAGTTCATCCCAAGACTTATTTCCCTTAACAGTAATTATATCCATTACACGTATCGCTATATAAAATTTCATGACAATCGGCCTAGCGCGGTTTGGCTGTCTTAACTATATACACACAGTTACTTTCGCATTAGTAATATTACTATGGATGCGTTAGATACATATTAAAAATATTTAACATTTTCTCACACTACCATTCACTTGAGGCACATCATAATATACACATGTACACTATTTAATTTATGGTTAAAGTCTGTTGTCAAACGCAGAAGAGATTTTTGTGAAATTTATTATCCAAAACTTTTACATATAGTATAAGGTATATTTTTGATTATGAAAACAACTATGCACTAAAACTTTTAAAGTTTACTTGGCAGCAGCTATGGAGTTGACTTAAAATAACGTAGGTATTGTTGCGGATAATCTAGAAAAGTTAAGAGTTGGATTTTTATCGCCTTCAACTTTATAAGGCACAGGTTCGGCCTCACATAGAGTACTGTTCGCATCTCTGGGCCGGAGCTCCTCAGTACCAGCTTTTTCCTCTTGATCGCATTCAGCGTAGAGCGGTTCGAATCGTTGACGACCAGGCCGTTTCGAAACAGCTTGACTCTTTGGCATTGCGCAGAGACGTAGGTTCTCTCTGTGTCTTTTATCGTATATATCATGGAGAGTGTTCCGACGAGTTGTTTGGATTAATTCCTGCTGCCGAATTCCACCATCCGGCATCGCGTCAAAACTTGAAGTTCCATCCTCACCATCTGGATGTCTGGAAATCCACAACTGTGCGTTTCTCCCGACACTTTTTACCTCGCACTACTCTGTGGAACCTGTTACCGGCAGGGGTATTTCCGAACGGATACGACATAGGGACCTTCAAGAAAAGAGCTTACTCATTCTTAAAACGCCGGCAACGCAACTGCAAGACCTTTGGTATTGCAGATGTCCATGGGCGGCGGTGATCACTTACCATCAGGTGCACCTCTTGCTCGTTTGCCCCCTCTTCTATATATAAAAAAAGAAAGAGATAATCGCTCTATTGATAAACAATAGTCGCCGTTACTCAAGCAGCTGTGGCATAATAGATCTTCTGTTATTGGACATAATTTTGCTGAATTTTGAGACCCTAACAGGAATAATAATAAGTACTTAATCGTGATCAGTTTTTGGAAAAATATTAATTTCAAAATGAAATAAAAAACATTCATGATATCATGATGTGTTTATCATCTATATTCTGTATTTAATATTATAAATGCGAAAGTTTGGATGTTCGGATGGATGTTTGGGTAGATGTTTGGATGAATGTTTGTTACTCAATCACGCAAAAACTACTGGATTGATTTAAATAAAATTTGGCACACAGGTAGAAATGACCTGGAATAGCACATAGGCTACCTTTTATCCCGGAAAAATTAGGTCATCCTGCGGGATTCACCGAAAACTCTTTTAATGCAGCGGGCTGCACGCTGCACCTAGTAATATTATAAATGCGAAAGTTTGTATGTTTGGATGAATGCTTGTTACTCAATTATGCAAAAATTACTGAACGGATTTGAATGAAATTTGGCACACAGGTAGATGATGACCTGGAATAGCACATAGGCTACTTTTTATCCCGGATTTTTTTTGTAATCTCGCGGGATTTGCGAAAACACTTTTATAATGCAGCGAGCTGCACGCTGCAGCTGGTAAAAAATAAAAATATCACCTGGTGGGAGAGAGAAACACAACCTGGTGAGAGATGTACAAACAAACAGACGGACGTACAGCGGAGTCTTAGTATTAGAGTATTATTACGTACGTTACCATTAGATACCAATACTCATTAGATATAGATGAATCAAAATACAATCACAGTTATTGCAAAATTTCTTAAAAATACAGTATATTATTGAGACATAAAAAAAATTAAAAAAAATCGAGAGACATTTACACATCATGATATCATGAATGTTTATTATTTTATTTGGAAAATAAATATTTTTCCAAAAACTGATCACGATTCCTTATTATTTTTCCTGTTAGGGTGTCATAATTTAGAAAAATTATGTTAGTATAGTCCTGGCAGCTAATACACAATACAAATGAAATATTTACCATTTTGCGCTTGTACCATTTTGCTCTTATATCACTTTGCGCTAATAACATTTTGCTCCGTTATCATTGTGCTCTTTTACCATTTTACGAGTACATAGTTATATTTTGCGCTTTTAACATTATGCGCCTGAACGATTTTTAATTTTCACTTCAATGTTTATTTTTTTGGGAATAGGGCGTTGCAACTCAGTAAGTAATTCATTCGGATACAAGGGTAATAGATTTTTTTATATCATAAGATAGCAAACAAGCAGACGGCTTTCCTGATGGAAAGAGAAACCATCGGTTATAGACACCAAAGATGTTAACAGTGCGTTGCCATCCGTGTCGCGGGATGGTAAAAAACATGTTTAAGTCTATCGGCTACCTTACCCTTTAAACCGAAATACGACAATGATAAGCTTTGACGCTTTTGTGGCAGGGATAGGTAAGGCGGTGGTGCCAAATACCTGGGTATTTATTTGGCAACGAGACGTAAATTCGATAATGTAATATTCTTTTACCATACAAATTATTTACTCTAGGCTGAAGATATTTATTAATTTCAATGTAGCGTAGAAAATTAGGTAGTTATTTTATAAATTTAACATTTCCGGTGAATAAGTTTCATAAATAACTGAGTATGTAGTACGTAGCAATATTTGAAAAGTAAATTTGGATTGTTTTTATATTTTCAAATATTTTTGAGATTTTTTTAAATATTAGTGTTGACTATTGCTTAGAAGGAATTTCGACCAGAGTGCGATCTCTAGTTTTACTTATATTCCGAAAATTAACCAAGCAATCAAATATTTATGTTACTAACCCCTATTACCTGCTGCTTCGTTTGCGTTTCTTTTTTCCGCTACAGTAGAGAAGGAATTAGTGCGATGTATTTCGCGTAACTACGTTTAACTGGTTAAATAACCAGTGTAAAGTGAGTCTGCTTTATAGATGCTTAGCGGAAGGAAGCTTAATCAATAACCCTGCTTGACGATATACGAGGGTCGATTGATAAGTTTCCGAAACGACAAACTTAAAAAAAAATAGAACGACAAATTTGAATTTAATAGAACTGATACAATTTGTATGAGTTTGGATTTGGGAATTGGGAAATTTTACGAAGTAACTTTTAAATTAATTAAGTAAATAAGTAAATAATAAATAAATAATAATAAATAAGTAAATAATTAAAAAAACTTACTTAACTTTCCCAACAAAGTAATTCTTTGGCATTGTGCAGAGATGTAGGTTCTCTCTGTGTCTTTTATCGTATATATCATGGAGAGTGTTCCGACGAGTTGTTTGGATTAATTCCTGCCGCCGAATTCCACCATCGGACATCGCGTCAAAATTTGAAGTTCCATCCTCACCATCTCGATGTCTGGAAATCCACAACTGTGCGTTTCTCCCGACACTTTTTACCTCGCACTACTATGTTGTGGAACCAATTACCGGCAGGGGTATTTCCGAATGGATACGACATAGGGACCTTCAAGAAAAGAGCTTACTCATTCTTAAAAGGCAGGCAACGCAACTGCAAGACCTCTGGTATTGCAGATGTCCATGGGCGGCGGTAATCACTTAACATCAGGTGCGCCTCTTGCTCGTTTGCCCCCTCTTCTATAAAAAAAAAAAATGAGAGACCTTTCTCTGTCGTGAATTTTTCTAACAATGGAAAGAAACAAAATTCGTGCGGTGATAGTTTTAAGTTTTACAAGGGAAAACAACAAGCAATATTAAATTCAAACCAGGCAGTGTTTTAGGTAATACTGCCAATAGACAGACATAGACTTTTGCATTTATAATATTAGTATGGATTTGCAAAAAGGAAAAATAATCATTAACTCTACGCAAGCTTGCTACAAAAATTAAGCAAAGATATCCCAAAGAAAGGACCTAACTTAGTCAATAAAAAATTATGCTTCAACATGACAACGCTTGTTTTACATTATCGCGATAGTTGAAGTCGCCAAACTCCATGAATTGCGGTTCGAATTGTTACCGCATTCACTTTATTCTCCATATTTGTCGCCGTGCAACTTCCACTTGTTCCCAAATCCGAAAAAACGATTAGGTGGCTGAAGATTTTCATCAAATAATGAAGTTATTGTCGCCGTAGACGAGTATTTTAAGAGATGGAGAAAAAGTTTTATTAAACTAGTGTAACGGCATTAGGAAAGCGCTGTACTAAATGCATCGAGGTAGAAGAAAACTACGTTGAAAAAAAATATATTTCTAAATTTTTAAATTTAAAGATTTTTTTTATTGTTGCGGATACGTATCAATCCGCCCCGTTGATAAAAAGCGAGTATTAGCATTTTAATCAGACCAACAAAAATAAAAAATATATAAAAAGAGCGATTTTGATGCGTATCTTCACTACATCAACACTAACTGTTATCCACGACTTTTTTCGCTAAGTTTTCTTTTAGATAACTCTACGTTGCTCTATTCTTTCTCGTGCATGTTTATGTAACTAATGTTATAACCGTAATACTAAATCATAGCAATCATAGGTAGGTTGATAAATTCCATCCAATATAATGAGTTGCTGACATTTACCATAGATCAAAGACGTAGGTACGTAAGGTACGACATAGCAATGTCTTATAATTAGTAGAAGTAAATATCTTGCAGTGCAGTGATCTGTATAAAAGCATATCGATGTATTATGTAAGGTGGACTGACTTAGCCGAGATTTAAAGTCAAGACGACGATAGCTCAGTATCAATTCCGTCGTAGGTTTTTCTCTTCTCTCTAGTACTACATTATATAATAAATTAGTTTTAGCTTCAGCCCGGGTGACAAAGTTTTACAAGATTTAATTCTTATAAGTATTGGTTAAAGAAAAAATAGGATTAAAATTTAACAAAAAATTGCCTTTTTATCTAAAGTCCAAGCGATTAAGTCGTGAAGTCGTAACACACAAACCTTCGCATTTATGTTATAATTTACGGAAAATATTATAATATTTTGTGGAATTTCCCCGATGATAAATTTATACCAAAGCAATTGAATTCATAGTATAATTACCGGTTTTTAATTAAATACCAACCTCTTGTATTTAAATTTTATTGATTAATAATGATTTAGCATGGCACAGAACTAATAAAAATTTGTTAAACACACGAAAAGGTACATTGATTGCCTACATAAATACGCTCAATAAAGATGCCGTGAGTGCGGAATATAACATACCCACATATTTACAAAAAACACTTTGTTTTGCGTTGTTGCATATATTCAGCATTACTATACTCACTCACTTACAAAGAGTCTAGCGGTAGTAGGAAAGGTCGGATGCATAAATATTTGGCTAGTGACGACCCAAAAAATCCAAACATGTCCAACGAAAGCCGGAGAAGTAGCAGCCATATTTGAGTAAAATATTGGAGTAATATGAACATTGAATATCCTTCGTAAATTGTTAAAATAAAAGACACTAAATGTATAATGCCAAAACTCACGTGCGTAATACGGTTAAATATTATTATGCAATAGGATACATCCAATTTTACGAGTAAAACGTAATGTCACCCAATGGTCTACGTATAACAACTTGTGTGCAAAAAATATTCAGAGCTTTGGTTAGATAACGCATGTGATACGAAATCATTTTAAGTGTATTAATAGATGTAGTCCGCCGTGTTGGTCCCGGCCTCCTTTGTAGAATAGGCCAACTGCCGTTCTGCCAGGCAGGTCGTAAAAGGCGACCGATTGGCTATCGAGTCACTACCATCGTGACTACTAGGTGGTAGAGTTCTGCATTGTCTCGCCCGGGTCTGGTACCACCGCCTTACCTATTCCTGCCGCAAGAGCGTCAGTGATTGTCGCTGTCGTGTTCCGGTTTGGAGGGTAAGGTAGCCGGTAAACTTATGCATGTGGCATTAGATCTCGCCACAAGATAGCAACGCACCATTAACATCTTTAATGTCTATAGGCGATGGTTGACTCTTTCCATCAGGAGACCCATGTGCTTGTTTGCTATCTTATGATATATAAAAAAAAAAAAAAATGTAGGGATATTTTATTATACACATGTACTTACGAATAAAAATATTCGTTCATTCATTTGTTCACGAAATATAAACGTGAGTGTTTCATCTGCTTACACCGCAAGAGATTTAGCATGAATATCATCATTATATAATATATAATAAAACCAAGTTGATAAAATGTGCGTGCCGATAAAACTTAAAAAAGAGTCCCGGCACGATAAAGAGACTTATATAGTGTGATAGCCCTTTATCCCCCATCGAACAAGAAAGTTCCCGTTTTAACCTAAAGGGCGTGTTTTTAAAGATATAAGGGCTTTTCCGATCCTTCAACTTGGAAATTATGTGTTGTGGCGCCATCTCTTGTCGAGTATTAGAACTTCTTTCAGAACAACGATTATTTTTGGGTTGAATTTCGAAAGGCGCTGGAAGCAATTGCAGCATGCGCAGTAATGGCGCGAAATTTAAAATTCCAATTTCAATAAAGTCTTAAGTCTTAAATTACATTTGTTATATTTCAACTACCACGCAATCTCATATCAACTCCCGAGCGAAGCCGGGTATCATAGCTACTATATAATAAAACTAAGTAAGATAAAATGTGCGTGCCGATAAATCTTAAAAAGGAGTCCCGGCACGATAAAGGGACTTATATAGTGTGATAGCCCTTTATCCCCCCTCGAACAAGAAAGTTTCTATTTTAATCTAAAGTGCGTGTTTTTAAAGATATAAGGGCTTTTCCAACCCTTCAACTTGGAAATTAAGTGAAGTGGCGTCATCTGTCGTCAAGTATTTGAACTTCATTCAGAACAACGATTATTTGCGTTGCATTTCGAAAGGTGCTGCGAGCAATTGCAGCATGTGTAGTAATGGCGCGAAATTTAAAGTTCCAATTTCAATAAAGTCTTATATTTTAACTACCACGTAATCTCATATCAACTCCAGAGCGAAGCCGGGTATCATAGCTAGTAGGTATATATGGCTGACATATTTACTTTGTTAATTTTTACAGAAAAGATACACATTAGTTTCACCGGTTTGATTTGTAGAGAATGTCCCTTTTAATTTTTCAAACGATGTCATTATACACACGACTGTACTGCAGTTGCTTTAACTATAGGCTTTAAACATTCATATATTTTTTTTATTAATTTTATGTGTACAATAAAGTGTTAAATAAATAAATAAAAAACCCTAGATGCACAGTCCCGAACAAAACTGACACTCAAAAGTGTCCCTAATTTCATTTAAGTAGTTATAGATATGGCAAAAACATATGTCTTTGCATATCTAACCTTAAGTGCACGACTTATAGTTGTTTTTACAAATCAATGTACGAAAAGAAATAAAATTGACAGTGTCGCGAACGACGCGATTCTATTTGAAATGAGCGCACAATTTAAAATTGTGCACTCATTTTTGGAGGACGTTTTTGACACGCTGATTGTGTATCTTGGGTTTTTTATATCAATGGCTTTAAACGTAGGTACATGAGAATCTAGGTTTATTTCGTAGGTAAATTACATAGTTAAGGAACCAAAGCAATAATCACGTTTTATTGTATTTCTTATAAAAATTCTTGATTAAAACTACTATATAACTAAGTTTCCTCTAAATAAAGGAAAACCGTCATTTAAAATACGCATAAATTAGCACGTGATTATCGCACTTAGTTTTATATTACAAAATCGAGTCATCGCCTTAGATTGTCGGATATTATATATTAAACTCAAAGCTCACCTATCGTAGAGTCGAGAACTGCCTGTGCTGCCTGTTCCTCGCCAATCGGCGTTTTAAGGCATATTTTCTTGAGTTTCATCGCGACCGGTGAGTCTTCCGACTGGGCCACTGTAACGCAAATTTAGTGTTAACGAATAACATAATAATTATATGTTTTTGGTTTTTCATATTACACATTAATTACATCTTTAAAAGGCATTTTTGGAAGATAACACCAGTCCTTAACTGCAAGATCGAAGTTTTCATACTTTCAGAGAAAAGTATCTACTTACTATAAAAATTGACTTTGTATATACTCGTAAACTTAGATACTTTTAAACACAGACAACATGAATACTAATAGACACGCCATTGGGATGAAAAGTGTATGAGCCACGCGAATGAGCAAACGCTCCTATCGCTGTCAAAAACGTCATACATTTGTAGGTATATTATATCGTGAAAAAATATAAATAAACCATGTTGTACTGTTTTATCGTACCGAATGAGATGACGAGGTGTAAAAATTACCCTCGAAGTGATTTTATTTTATCGGTAAGTAGTATAACTCTGTATCTCTGTGTGTGATTGCAAGCTACACTGATAAACTAAGAAATTGTCTTGAAAGGCGTATCCATTTAATTTGTGTTTATTAAAGTATCAATTACATTTCTTGACGTTTATACTGAAATAATATCTGTAAGCAGTTTCAAGTCTCGGACACAGCGAAATGGGTCTGTTTTAACTTTGAATTAGATAAAAAATGTGGATGTAAAATTATTATTTATTATATAGTACATTTATTTTAATATCAATCGATTTATTTTGAATGTTGATAAATTTTAAAAGATTTTGGATCTATAATAATCTATTACTGTTGGTACGCATTATCACAAATTGTTTACCTATCCGCTTATCGGCCGCTTCGTATGGCAAAACTTACATGTATACAAACAGAATATATACAAGATAAAATTAAAAATTTCAAAAACCCCCGACACATCCTCAGACCACCATTCCGCTACATACGTATTATTTTAAGAGTAAAACGTGAAAATACCTGATGATCTACGAAAGGGGATCTTACAGCATCAGGTTAAGGTTATCAGGGTTTCTTACTTAATGAGCTTGAGTTATTTTATTTTTATTATTATTGCAAAACTCCCATGGCCTCCAGCTTCACTATGTAGTACGGGAAATCATTTTGATACAGAGTGTATGTAAAATATAACAAATGAGACCACACTCAATGGCTTTTTTAGTTTATATCAGGAGTTCCACGGACACTTTCTATTTATATTATCAAACCCTGCACATTTCCTAGTAATAAAAGCCAATGATATCAGCCCAATCTTCGATGGCCATCTTTCAGTTCCATCATTATTTTATCTTAGAAAACATCAGAAACAAAATATTTTCCAAAATAAACCGAATTAGGCAACATTCAATTGGTTTATTTAGATTAGCTTAAAAGTTATAATGGACCTCTTCCAGCTTTATTATCAGACACTGAAAAACAGAAAAAAGAACGATTCAAACGGGATCAAAATCGATGGTGCTTCTCAATTTTCATTCGTTCGTTCGTTTCGTTTCCATGACCTTCTCTCACTTTATCGTAAGAGCTTGAAAATAATCTAACATCAGATTATTTGTCAAAACAGAATAAATAAGTTCAAACGCGTTGAGTTTGTCTTGTTTAGTTTAAAATACCTTATATACCTTCCTATATACCTTCAAGTTACATCAACAGATTCTTAAAATCAGCACCAAACGGTATACCAAAAGAAACCTTATTAACCCATACTCGAAGGGTCCGTCTGGTTTAGCGAGATTTCTGGAAACTGGAAGTCATTCTGTTCCAAATTCCTTATTAAAACGAACCAAATGAACCCCAAATCGCCTGCTTTATCATAGGACGACAGAAATGATCTAACACCAGGGTAACTCTCAAAATAGAAGAAATAAGTCCCAACTCGATAGGTTTAACTTGTTTATTTCAAAGGTTCCCATAGCCACCTTCAATTTCCATTATTAAATTCAAAAAATCATCTAGCACCAAAATATATGCTAAAACAAACCGAAGCAACCCGACAGTGACTAGCACTGTCGTGTTCCGATTAACAGCAGGAATAGGTAAGGTGGTGGTACCAGACCCGGTCGAGACAATGCAGAACTCTATCACCTAGTAGCCAGGATGGTAGTCACTCGCATAGCTAATCGGTCGGCTTTTAAGACCTGCATGGCAGAACGACAGTTGGCCTATTCTTCAAAGGAGCACGGACCAAAACGGGGCTCAATGGTTTTATCTTGTTTAGTTCAAAAATTATCGTGGTCACCTTCTAGTTTCATCATCAGATCCTAAAAATTATCCAGCACAAAAGTATATGTCAAAACAAACCCAAGCAGCCCACACTCAATGAGTTTATTTGGATTTGCTTATAAGTTCTTATAGACTTTTTCCAGTTCTATTATCAGGCACTAATAAACAACGTGCTTCAAAATCCTTGTTAAAAATTTACTTCATTTTATTTCAAAGTTCCCATGACCTCCATTATCGGCTCTATTATAAGACCCCAGAAATCGTCTAGTACCAGAATGTTTGTTAAAACACAAAAAAAGATCCGAAATTCGATAGATTTATCTTGTTTGGTTTAGAAGTTTCCATGACTACGTTCCAATTTCATCATCAGATACTAAAAATTGTCTAGCACTAATTTGTTTGCAAAAACAAACTGAATTCTTTCCCCACTTGATGGGTTAACCTGGTTTAGTGTAGGAGTTCTTGGTTACATCCTTCAGCTCTATCATCAGGCACTGGAAGCCATTCCGCTCCAAAGTCCTTGAAATAACGATACAAACTACCTCAAATTCGATGGTGTTGCTAATTTTATTCCATGGTTCCCGTAAAGTATTTCCAGCTCTATCATGAGACTCTGGAAATCGTCTAGCACTAGAGTATTTGTCCAAACAGAACAAATGAGTCCAATTTCGATTAGTTTATCTTATTTAGTTTAGGAGTTCTCATGGTTACCTTTCAGTTCCATCATCAGATACTGAAAATCATCTAGCACTAAGATATTTGCCAATACCAGACAATTAAGTGCTAATTCAAAAACTTTACCTCGTTTAGTTTAGGAGTTCATTGTAGTTGAACTTTGAATCTGGATTCTTGAAGTTCCAATGTCACTTTTTCGGCTCAATCTTCAGGGCCATGTCATCATGAGAAAGGTCTTACTTTAACAATGAAATGACTCCAAAATCCACTATATTAGCAATTTATATCTGTGAGTTACAATTACACTCTTACGGCTCCATGTTCAGTTCTTCGACATTATATGTAATGGAAAGTAAACATCATCATAAATTCATCAAGTTGAACTTGACTATCTTATCTCTTTTTACATTCTACGCGTGAGTTTCGTTAGCACTTTATCAGCTCCATCTTCAAATCCTCGTCATCATGAGCACTAATCAAACTTAGTATTTATAGCAACCAGACTTAGTCTACGCAAGATTGTCTTGTTAAAGCTCTGCATCAGACAGTTCCAGTCCCTACATCCAGGCTACATCACGAGTTCAATTAGATGATACCATAGTATTTGCATTTCCTTCACAAGTCTGTCAAGTTTTTGTACTAACGGATATCAGAAAGTCGTTAAAAAGTGGCTTGCAATATTTAGAAAATCTGTTATATAATACGAAAATTGCCAGTTAAATAGATACTGATGATCTTCGAATGAGAATCTCAAAGTATTAGCTCAACGTTACCATGTAATTGCAATATCAATAAAGTAACAGAACACAAAATTTAGTATTGATAAAGCATTTACAAATTATTTAATTCCTTTCATTAATTTGAAAGAGCTGGTTATCTTGAAACGGCTGAACAGATTCTATTAAACCTTAGCTAAGAACCATCTCGCAAAACAGGGCTTTCAATTAAAAAAAAAACCGCAATCAAATCGGACCATCCGCCAGGGCTCTATGATGCCACGGACAGACACACAGATACACACCTGAAACTTATAACACCCCTCGTTTTGCGTCGGGGGTTAAAAATCAGTAAAAGTGGGACGAAAACTAAAGTAGCATGAAACATAAGATTGAGTTTTGGAAGTTTTGAAGTGGTTAGAAACTGAAAATGACATTTACAGTTGGAACTGCAAGAAGGACTGTGACTTTTGGAAGTTCTCAATTTAAATATTAAATTTTTATATGTTTATTTATTAATTTTTTATCCAACCTTTTCGGTTTTCGAAAGCACTCAATAAGCACTAAGGTTCACGATAATTAAATCCCAGTTTTTTATTTTATTTTTTATTAAAGGTGTGCTAGATTTTAAAATTATGGCGGACTTTTGGTTTTTTTGTTAATATTTCCAATACGGTTAGTGCACCTAATTTTTGATTTGCGCACCTAAAAAGCCCCAGTTGGGTTGACCGACTGATCGATACCCAGCTCTATATCTTACCTATTTAGGCCAATGAAGCAAATATGTATATACATACTAATATTTTAAGAAATGCATGACGTCTTTTTACTAAGTAGGGTAAAAGAGAATCCCAGCGAATCTATGTTACCCAATTGGCATCTGTCAAGTGCTACCTTACGGTACGTTTCGTCTGCGACCTTGGGAACTACGTCTACGGTCACGAGAGACCGAGCCTTTGCCGAGTCGCGATCGAGGCTCGAGGGGCGACTTGACGTTCGCACTGAAAACGGGTCGACGTACACTGAAATATTTTTTTATTTGAGGACATTTTATTTATTTTAATCGTGAAACGTTTTTATACACGTTTATTAATAGGTGTATTTTAGATTACATAACACATAATATTTGTACAGTACCTTATTTTTCATCGTTTTGTTAATGATTGTTACTTTAGTATTATAATAGGTTACTGTTTTAGTATTACATGGGGCACACTAAAAGTTTTGCACTTCTAGCTAATCGGAACTATTTGAATTTCGAATTTTATATTTTTAAAATGTTGCAACCTTCTTAGTAATAAAAAAAACAATTGGCGGGAAATGATTTATCAATTGTTTTTTATCACACATCAAAGTTCTACGTACGCAACGAAAATGGAATTAAGTCGAAAAGATTTTAGAGCGATGATTTTTTATGATTTTAAAAGTTCTCTTTCTCCGCAAGACTGTGCCGCTCGTCTTCAAAATGCTTTTGGGAGAGAAGGACCTTGTTTGAGCACCGTGAGGCGATGGTTTGCTGAATTTGAGAGAGGTCGAGTTTCTTTATATGACGAATTTCGTGAAGGGCGGCCTTCAACTGCCGTCAATGAAAATAATGTGGCTACTGTTAAGCGGTTAACTGAAGAAAACCTCCGGATTACCTATAAGACAATTCGAGGACTAATGGGGATTGGTATGAGCCAAATTCAGAAAATTTTACACGAAGAATTGAAAGTTCAGAAACTTTGTTGTTGTTGGATCCCCCATGAACTGACAGCGGAGCAGAAGCAGGCTCGCGTGGAATGGTGCTCACAGATGCTACTGAAGTACGACCACGGACGTTCTAATGCTGTTTATGACATTGTCACAGGTGACGAAACGTGGATTTATTGTTTTGAACCCGAAAAAAACAGCAATCTTGTGAATGGGTGTTTGAAAATGATAACAGGCCAAGAAAAGTGAGACAGGCGAGAAACGTTGGTAAAAAAATGATCGCGTTTTTTTTCTCAGCTACGGGTCCCATCTGTACAATTCCACTTGAAGATCAAAAGAGTGTTAATGCCGAGTGGTATTCTACCATTTGTTTACCTAGGGTGTTAAAAAAGTTCGCGAAAGACGACCCAAAAGCCGCATTCTCCTACACCATGATAACGCTTCTTCACACACGGCCAACAAAACAAAGTCATTTTTAGCTTCCGAAAAAGTACATCTCATTACTCATCCTTCGCATAGCCCGGACCTAGCACCCTGTGATTTCTGTATTTTCCCCAAAATCAAAGATTTGATGAGAGGTTTTACTTTTACCAACTCACAAGAGGCAGTGATAGCGTTCAATCAGCACGTAGAAAACATGCCTTCAGATCTTGGTCCTCCTGTTTCAAAAAATGGTTCGATCGCATGAAAAAATGTTTAAAATGTAAAGGAGATTATTTTGAAAAGCAATAAACGTAATATTTTAGTTATAACATGTTGTTTTTTTTAAGTTACGCAAAACTTATAGTGTGACCTACGTATATAAAAATTAATTGCTGTTCGTTAGTCTCGCTAAAACTCGCGAACGGCTGAACCGAATTGGCTAATTTTGGTTTTGAATTAATTGTTGAAGTCCAGGGAAGGTTTAAAAGGTGAGAAAATATTAAAAAAAAATAAGAGTAGTTAAAAAAGGCAGAACAATGTTTGCCGGGTCAGCTAGTAGTTTATAAAAAAATGGGTCCATGACACAGCCGTGTATGTTTTACGTGAATACGTCTACGTAACGGGTTATATTTTTCGGTATAGTTTTTTAGGGTTCCGAAATAAACTATGAACTCTCAAAGTTTTGCCACAGAATACTTAGAGACCAACAGAAGTCAATGTTACATACAATCAACATTCGAGTATAGCACACATAGACACCTTGTCCCGAACCATTCCGAGATATCGCGTCCGTGAGAGGTGTCTATGTGTGCGTTGTTCGAATATCACATTAAGAAGATTGACTACTGTTGGTTTCCAGTATACTGTGGTTTTGCTATGTCTGTACGTGTTTCCGTCTGTCCTTGTTTCCGTCTGTCTGTCTGTCCGTCCGTCCGTCCGTCCGCAGTCTAGCTCAGAAATCCTTAGTACTAGAAAGCTGTTATTTGGCATGAATATACATATTAGTCACGGCAACATTTATTTAGGCTAGCTCCTCTACATGTAAAGTGGTGAAAGTAATTTTTTTTCTCGTATACACCACGGTATGTAATATCGTTAAATAGGTTTTAAAAAAATGTCGGTTGGTAAAAACAATTTCTCAATTAAGGGACTTGTTTCTGAAATATTAGGCTTGTAATGCTAATTTTTGCTAGGGTCAAAGTTTTAGTGGCAAAGGACCCTCCTTTGCCACTAAAACGGTTGGTTTTGGGGGTGGGAAAAAATTCACGGTAGTAGTAAATATAATGAAATCAAAAGGAAAACTATAACGGCTTAGAAGGCTTTACAAGTGTTTGAGTAATAGTCGACCAAGTTATAAATTGTACTTGGAGAAAGATGGAATATTCGCCATGGACGTTAAATAGGTTGAATGTTCACAGTATAAAACCATAGTACAAAAGTTTGTTTGTAAGGAAAGATGCACGAACTGATAGATGTAATGAATGAGAGATGTTTGGATGTTTTATGTGTAACAAAGACTAAGCATAAAGGTAGAGAAACCACTCTCCCCAGTGACAAGATAGCTGTGTGGTCTGGTGTGCCCACAATCATGCAGGTACGCCGTGTTGGTCCCGGCCTCCTTTGTAGAATAGGCCAACTGCCGTTCTGCCAGGCAGGTCGTAAAAGGCGACCGAATGGCTATCGAGTCACTACCATCGTGGCTACTAGGTGGTAGAGTTCTGCATTGTCTCGCCCGGGTCAGGTACCACCGCCTTGCCTATTCCTGCCGCAATAGCGTCAGTGCTTGTCGCTGTCGTGTTCCGGTTTGGAGGGTAAGGTAGCCGGTAAACTTATGCATGTGGCATTAGACCTCGCCACAAGATAGCAACGCACCATTAACATCTTTGGTGTCTATAGGCGATGGTTGACTCTTTCCATCAGGAGACCCATCTGCTTGTCTGCTATCTTATGATATAAAAAAAAAAAAAAAAAAAAAAAAAAAAGGTACCGAAGTATGTATTTTTCTATCGTCACCATTAGTCCCTGGTGTGAAAGTCCCAGGTGGCTAGGTGTTGGGTAGCGACAACATATTGCCCTGATTCGATGTCAATTGGTTGGCGTCAAGAAGGGTTGTGTGTTTTCAGCTTGCATGTTGATCCTATATCTGGATATCTCCAAAGATTCACTGAATGTGGGAATGCGCATTAGTGATCTGGTGGTAAACTGCCTAATTTATGCAGATGACGCTGTACTTTTAGACGTAACTCCATCTGAGCTTTAAATACTGGCCACTGTTATGAATGTTGATTGTAAGAGTATGGGCTTACAACTGAATGCGGAGAAAACTAAAGTTCTAAGTCTAAAATAAAGTTGAAAGAGCAACCAGGACGGATGTAAGAGTTGTGGTCGATGATGCAGTGCTAGAAAAGGTGGATGAGTTTGTCTATCTTTTATATGTAGTATGTTATATCTTGGATGCGATTTTAGCAAGGTTAGAAGGTACACCGCCGAGATCAGAAAGAAGAGTGTGTGCAGAAACAGAATAAATGGAGCGTTAGGAAGATTGCTTACAAGCACAGTTTTAAGTCATCGTGCCCGTCTTGCCCTGCATAATTATGTTCTTAGCCCAACGCTATTGTACAAAATATTACAAAAGCCCTCTTTTTAGTCCGCCTTATTGTGATGGGCAATTTCGGAAACCTACATTGCGCGTGACCCAACACGCACTTTACCAAATTGTCATTCGTCGTTCAGTTGCCGTCGTTGATCGGTTCGGGCGCCTTGTTTTTTTTTACGTTCTAGGGACTTTTTCACTCTTTCATATAGGGGTTGATGGGTATCATTAGATTTCTATTTATAGTGCCGTTAAGTAAACGTTACTTTCATCTTGATTTGGCGTTTAAAGGATTTTATTGAGCGATAAAAAAAACCTATTTTTTTCACTTAAACGCCATATTAATCTACTATAAGCATTTAAAATTATATTTTATTCTTACACAATCGATAAATCTTTAAAACAGCTGTCGAACAAAACTTAATTAAATGTAATAACTGCTCCTAGTAAAAAGATAATATACTATATACAAATTCAGTAAGGCAGCGAAATTATTTAAAAATGGCGACACTTCCTCCTTCATCCTCCGCGTAGCATCGTAGTCCGTACTTGGATTCAATATTTTTTTTATTCTTTAGCTATCCAACGGTATACTTAAATTTTGGATGTGGACGATAGTTACGTAGCTACAACACCAAATTGTATCCCCCAATTCTGTTATCATCAGTTTTCTTGAACTGTCCCACTGTCACTGTCACTATGAATGCAAATTTAAAGACGATTCACGTCAGAAAACTTTTATCGATAAAAATCAGTTTGGTTTTTTTTTCGTTTAAGATAGAACAAAAGTAGAATGATATTAAAATACACATGCTATTTTACACGTAGTACTTATGTTTGCTTTAATTAAGTCTATTTCTGCGTTTTTATCCTTCTATTAAAAGCACTTTATCAATTTCTATTAAAATTGAATGCAGTGAAGTATAATATGTGTAAACAGTTTCAAACCTCGACAACGCGAAATGAAAAACGCGAAAACAAACCGTCTTAACTATAATCTATCTAATTATAGTTAAAACGGTTAAAAATTTAACTTTTTATTACATATTGAGCTGAAACATATAATCATTGTGAAATAGTCTTAGGACTCAAACAATGTCTATGTTGGCAATCTGCGGCGTGGCGGCGATTGGCGCTATTTAGCGTTCTGACCCATTATACGCGCTGCCGTCGCCCCGCTGTCATCCAGTTCACTTCCATAAATAAGAAACTATGTTTTAGATAGCGCCGCTCTCGCCATCGCGCCACAGACCGCCGCGATCTATGTAGTTTGAGCCCTTATTTGTCACTTTCACTCATACCGCTAGTGAGCCGCAATTATATCACGATATATGCGAATGCAAAACTACAAGGCTACCTTTATAATTTACGACGGATGCTCTTTGTGAAGCACAAGATAGGTCCTCGTAGAGAGGACAAAATGACCATTAAGATTTGAGCCGTCCGTCAACTTTTATAGAGCAAAATTATTTTTAGGAGTAAAGCTATTCTGTAATGCTATCCATTTAGGGAATTTATAATATGTATATCTTTTTTTATATTTATATTAAATAGCCACGACATGGTCTATGTGACATTTTAGAAATAGCTGGCTTACTGGCTGTTATAATTGTTGGCTAGCTAATTGTCGCCGGAAAAGATGGCCTTGTCTATCTTTTCCGGCGACAAGAAAATACAAGCGCTTCCACGACAGCAATAATCTTTAGCATAATGTAGGTTTACGATCTAGTTACCGCGCAAGGTAAGTGCACATTCGGTACTGTATAGTGTACGTCTTTCGTTTTGTAATACGGTGTATTGTCGCTAGTGTGTCGCGGTGGTTATCGCTACGGGCAGGTGCAAGCGTTGCACGCTGCGCCGGGCGGAGGCTGCCACCACACCCCCGCGCCTTCAGCCCTCACCCCGCACACGCCATCTTAACAAATCGATAGGATATGACTGTTCTCAACTTCGCGGTAGCGACATTTGGGCGCGGACTGAATGACCCCCCTGCCATGATTGTATAATCCTTAGCGAATTAAATATACTCAAACAAGTTAACTCGCTTAGTCATGTCGTACCAAAGTAATAAACATTACTTACGTCTCTCGAAGTTTCTACCAGAAGCTCTGTTTCACATTGACCTAGTTTAATTGATAAAATTTTGTAGCTATTGTTAAACCTATCAAATATTAAATTTCTGGTTGATTAGATTGAGATTGAACAATGTTACTCCAATTACAATCTCGTTTTTAATGCTTCCCAATTAGGCTCTGCGGGCTCTGTCTTAATTACCGAAATTTACATTTTATGTTTTAGACTTCAAAAAAATTTCTCTTCTTCTGTTTAATTAAAACATTGGATTTTGGGTACTAAAATCTAATCACTTTAAAATATTTCTGTGGGTTCCTACATTAGTGACAGAAACTAAAGACTAGCTATTGTTAAACCTATTAAATATTAAATTTCTGGTTGATTAGATTGAGATTGAACAATGTTACTCCAATTACAATCTCGTTTTTAATGCTTCCCAATTAGGCTTAGCGGGCTCTGTCTTAATTACCGAAATTTACATTTTATGTTTTAGACTTCAAAAAAATTTCTCTTCTTCTATTTAATTAAAACATTGGATTTTGGGTACTAAAATCTAAATACTTTAAAATATTTGTGTGGTCTACATTAGTGACAGAAACTAAAGACAAAGGATCATTAAAAATAAACTCGACCACAATCGATGCATACGGCTTTATTATCTTATAGTTTCTGGAAGTGGATGTCGAATTAATTATGGAAAAAAATAAAAAGTGGTACATAGCTTTTAAATAACAAGTTTTTAATTCAAAGCTATGCATCTCTCTCTCTCCCTCTTAAAATATAATTCTTTTTATATTTTAAGAGAGATATCTCGGAAGAAAACTCTTTACAAGAGTTTTCTTCCGTGATATCCTAAACTTGAAGAATTTTGATTTTAAATGCCTTGGAGATTACCTTTTGTGACGGTAGTAAGCAATGTGCCAACTTAAGTATTTAGTTCCAAAACAGGATATGCAATATAATCATATAACACTGACACATATATTGCAGTTAATGCACAAAATCTGCGTGGATTTAACAATTAATTGCGATTGGAATTTGGAATACTACATAAATACAAAAAATGGTAGAAAGTAAGCAAAGTAACAGTTTTAAGCGATGCCTATGTCGCGTGTAGTTCACTAAGTACTTTATAATACATAATAGCCAATATTGTCATCTATGCGAGTCGCACCGTGGCGTCGTTTCGCAGGTACGATACAAATGAGTGTTGTCAACATAGATTTTTTTAAATACATACGCCAAATTAATTAATAATGAGAATTTGGAGAAATTTTAATATAAAATATTTAAATATAAAAAGTATATGTATCATTTTAGTCTCCTTAACATCACTGCTTATTGAAATTATACAAGTAGGTAGGTTATATACTAGCGGGAGTACGAATGTTCCGTACCTAAAGTCAACTCTGGCTTGATTATAAAAATTCATTAAATGTAATAATTTTAAATATACTTTTCTTGATATTGTTAGTTCATTTTAATAGCAACCTCAAGTTAAATTCTGCAAAGAAAAATAAATACATAAGATACAAAAATATTCTACTAATCTCAGGGAAAATATCAAATAGCAACATCATAAAAAATACACTTTACAGCATAAAAAAATATGCTGTAAAGGTAAATTATTTTAATCTGGGAGATACGATTAAGGATTTTAATTTTAAATGTGTAACAATACAAATTAATTACATTAGTATAATTGGTATTTCAAGATGGTACAGAAAATGAAACAAAATTTTTAACGACCTTCTTTAACTAGTTAGTATATCTCATAAATAATATGCCAAATTTCCAGGGTGATGAAGGGAATAAGTTACAAAGCTCAAGATTACTAAAATGTCAAACATACATGTTAATTCATGATACTTAATCTATTAGGTACACATGACTTATTTATTTTTTACTTCGGTCAATTTTTATAAACCACTAACTAGCTGACCCGGCAAACGTTGTTTTGCCATATAAATTATTAATTTTAAAATAGGGGTTGGTGATAGGAGGGTGAAAATTTAGGGTTGTATGTATTTTTTAATAACACATTATAAAAAAAATTCAAAATAAAAATTTGTCCAAAAAATAAAATGTAAGGGGTGAACAAACCTTATCACTTAGGGGTAAGAAAAATAGATAGTAGCCGATACTCAGACCTACTGAATCTATATATATATATAAAAATCAATGCCACTTTTCGTTGTAATTTTATAACTCAAAAACGGGCTCACCTATCTAAACCAAATGTTTAGGCTTTGTTCGGACTATTTAGTATCTGATGGTTTATGTAAAGTTTGCACAAAAACGGTAGGGCGGTTCTTCATTTATCACATTTTTTGTAACAAATGAATTCAATAATGGCGATACGTAGCAAAGCATGTTACGGGCCGCTAGTTTTTCGCCGTGTTGGTCCCGGCCTCCTTTGTAGAATAGGCCAACTGCTGTTCTGCCAGGCAGGTCGTTAAAGGCGACCGAATGACTATCGAGTCACTACCATTGTGGCTACTAGGTGGTAAAGTTCTGCATTGTCTCGCCCGGGTCTGGTACCACCGCCTTACCTATTCCTGCCGCAATAGCGTCAGTGCTTGTCGCTGTTGTGTTCCGGTTTGGAGGATAAGGTAGCCGGTAAACTTATGCATGTGGCATTAGACCTCGCCACAAGATAGCAACGCACCATTAACATCTTTGGTATCTATAGGCGATGGTTGACTCTTTCCATCAGGAGACCCATCTGCTTGTTTGCTATCTTATGATATAAAAAAAAATGTAAAGTTTTATGCACTTACATGATTAAGAAAAAAAAACAAACAATTATCTATATCTATACTTATAATAAAATCGTAGGAAAGTTAATGTATGTCCGGGGTAAACTCAAAAAGTACTGCATGGATTTACTTCAAATTTTGCATGAATATTACTAACAAGTCAGGTCAACATATAGGCTACATATTATCACGCTATCACCTACGGGGAGGAGCTGTGCGGAGTAAACGAAGTTCGCACGAACGAAGTCGCGGGCAACAGCTAGTATTATATAAAAACATAGCATTACAAGGTAAGAAATAAATCAATGATAATTCGTATATTAATTTAAAAATTAAATGAAACTAAAACTAAGCTACTCAGTACATAGAAAATGACGGTTAACTATAATTTTGAAAGAATTAAGGCTCTGTGCTTTTCTTATCTCTTCTGGAAGGGAGTTCCAAAGCATAACAGCTTGTGAGCAGAAGGACCGACTATAATAATTTGTGTTTTGCGTTGGCACCGACAGATAACGATTATCAGCCGATTAAAATGAATAAGTAACAAGAATGGTGTTAGTCGGAAAATAAGCTCTATACTTATTTGTAATTTTTTTTGTTATGAAACCCAGGTGAGACGTCGCAAAACTATTACCTAGTAGTCACGACATAGTTAAAATCGACTGATTGGCTATACGTGTCACTACCGTCACAGCTACCGTCGTCACAACTAGGTGGTAGAGTTCAACATCTCGCACGGGTATAAGGTACCACTGCCTTATCTATTCCTGCCGCAATAGCGTTAATGCTCGTCATTGTCATGTTCTGGTTTGGAGGACAGGGTATCCGGTAGATTTATTCATGTGGCATTGCCATCCCGCGACACGAATAGCAACGCAACATTAACTTATTTGGTGTCTATAGGCGATGGTTTCTTTTTTCATCAGGAGAGCTATTTGCCTGCTTGCTGTTTAATGATATATTTAAAAAAAAATAGTGACTCTTTGGTCGATTGTTTGGCTTATGCGATCTGTCTGGCAGAAAAGCAGATGGCTATTCAAAAGGGACTCTACCCGGACCAACACTGGATAATTTTTAATTCATCCGTAAAAAAAATTCTCGAAAAAATAAAAGCGTTGAGCCCGATTATCGCAAATTAGAAGTGACTGTCATTGTAAGTTAACAAATGTCACGATGGGATACACAGCCCTTTCAAAAAGTTGGTACTCATAAGCTTTCCGCTTCTCATTATAAATAAGTCCAATAATTAAATACGTAATTTTAGTTTGTATAAATAAATTATGTATATATATATATATATATATATATATATATATATATATATATATATATATATATATATATATATATATATATATATATATATATATATAAAAAAAAATTAATAATCTGTCTCTGAGTACATAATAGGTCGGACTACGAGCTATAAAAATCAATTTGAAAAATTTCATTAACTGTTCGCTTCTTAAAGTAAGTATCATGAAACCCAACGTATAAAAAGTAATTTTATAATAATTTTTATTATCTATGTATGTAAATATATTGTTTTTTTGAAAGTTTTAAAAAAAATAAGTTTAAAAGGTATCGGAATGTTGTTTACTTTCAGGCAACAGAGGAACCCGATACTCTTATCTATAATGCACTAAACTGTTATTTTTCTATAGATAGGTTCAGTATGACGTACTGTTTGTAAATGCACAAAAGAGGTACTTACAAATTAGAGGGGGCAGAAGTGTCACCATTTTGCGTAAAACCGTTTAAGTTTATATCTGCGTAACCATGCTGCCCTTGAAGCCAAAAATGTTCAGGACCTTTATTAAGTACTAATTATCTAAAGATAATATTTTTTTGGGAGATATTTTTATATCATCATTTACAACTTTAATAAGAATTATGCTATGTGACATTTTTATTTATTTATTATTGTTTTTATTAAAAAAAAAACGCTTTTCGCAAAAAGTATTTCTCGTCCAAAATTCACCTGTTATAAGAATTCAAGTGGCAGAAAGCACAGGAAACATTTTCGCTACCACCTTATGAGGGAAAGCTGATTAATTTACTTACAGTTACAGTACATTTCTATTATTCAATCATTCTTATAAGTAACTAACCGGCTAAGCCACATACCATTTTGGCTAAGATATAGAGTTTGTGAATTTAGAGTGCGGGCGGGTGGAGTTAGAAGCTTGGCTCTATATGAGATCTGATAACTTTTTGATAGTGCGAGCCATATAGTCTGGTCTTTGCAACATTTTACATGAACATGTTTTTTGTGGGAACAATTGTATTACCAAAAAGTTAATGTTATATTTGAAGTATTTATCATAATATGCTGGTTTGTATTTCAAGAAAAAACTTACACCGAATAAGAATAAGCTACATGAGCTATCGGAGTATATTTTGAAGTCATTGACTGGAGACAGTATGTCTAGTAATGTGTACTAATGCTGCAAACAAAATATTTCTATTAAAAAAAGTTAAATGTAATATATATTAGCATAACAAATAAAAGGCCAAGTTAGTTCGAGAGCACTAAGCGGCGTGCGTACACGTTCATTCAGACGGAAGTGTGCCGACGAGACGTTGAGAGGATTACGACTGTAGTTCCCCAAACCTTGTTGACCTTCTCAGACGCAACACCAACTCGACTACTCGAGCGGTCAGCGTTCGATGTATTTGCAAAACAATCAAATTGTTGATAAATATTTGAGCTTATGACAAGATTTCAGAGAAAATGGACGACAAACACTATCGGTTTTAGGATTTCACGCTAAGGTAGTAGTAACAAATTAATCAATAAATATAAGTATATAAATATCGTCACGCCCTTATTTCCAAAAAGGTAGGCAAACGTGCAATTATTGCTTCCAGAGACAGGTGGCCATTTTAATCGACAAATTTGGTCGGTCATGTTTCCAGAAAAGCTTTATTATGACCGAATTGCTTACAATTCAAATCCACATCGTATATGCGACAAAATGTGTCTAATTATTTCTGCCGCAATAGCGTCAGTGCTTGTCACAATCGTGTTTCGGTTTGGAGGGTAAGGTAGCCGGTAAATTTATGTATGTGGCATTAAGACCCTGTCACAACGATAGCAAAGCACCATTAACATCTTTGGTGTCTATTGGCGATGTTTTTCTCTTTCCATTAGGAGAGCCGTCTCATGATATTATTCTATCTGATTATATAAAAAAAATACCGAAGCTCCGACCTTGTAAAGACAAGAAGAATTTTCGTGCCTTCAAGCTATTTCATAACATTTACTACTGGCAGCAGAATTGAGTAAGTCATTCTGGTAGATCCATAATTTCAAAACTTCCTAGGTGCAATTGCAATCAGGCTTAACCTGATTGTCTCGTTTTCCAGCCATTTTTATGCAAAATAGCTTTTGCTGTATCTTGGTTTAAATGGGAGGGAAACTGGATGTGTTTTCCTATACTTTTGATTTATCTTTTTGCAGCTTGCGGGGAAAAATCAAATTGACCGACATTTAATAATTCATTTGTTTGCATGCAAATGAGCATAGGACCTTTAGCATTTCAAGGACACTCAATATGTCAGCTTTCAGTGAAAAGGCCATAAATTTATTACGAATGTACAACACGAGACCTTCTCTCTATTAGGATTTTCAAAATACTTTATCATTTATTTTATGCATAAATTTAAATAAGCCCCATATTTTATCATTTGCGAGTAAAAACTCGCCTCTCCTTTTTTTTATTTTTCGCTTTAAGGATCAAAAACTAAAACTCATTGACAGATTTTGTTTAAAGATCGACACATTCGTGATTATGTGTTGTTACTGTAATTAACAATAAGTTGTAGTAATAATTAACTTTGGAATTCAGCTAGTATTACTATTTACATACATATCTTCACGCCAAATCCCTTACGCGGTAGGCTGATAGAACTGAGTGTCATATGTCACAAACCTTTCAGTTTTGCATCCTCTACATTCATTATTCTCTTCATAGAATCATGCCGGATGTGAAGACTCTTGGCACCACTTTCGGACAACACTCGACCAATCAGATCATGGTACGTCAGTCTTGGTATTCCTAGGTACCGACATTATTCCACATTCGCATTGCATATCTATTACTATTAGGAATTATGCGTATCTATTCCTATCTATACTAATATTATAAAATTGTAGTTTGTTTGTTTATTTGGTTGTACGCGGTAATCTCGAAAACTGCTGAACCGATTTGAATAATTCTTTTTGAGTTGGATAGCCTGTTTATCGAGGAAGGTTATAGATTATATAACATCTTGCTACGACCAGTAGGAGCGGAGTAAACAAAGTCCGCGCGGATGATGTCGCGGGCAACAGCTAGTCTTTAATATTATTATGTATTAGGAAAAACTATAGAAATTGATCAGACCCTAGAGTGTCCAGCCCCCAATTTACGTAATTGAGTCAATGCGCTTAGGGCTCTCACACATATAAACGCAATAGAACGTCGAGACGTGCTACGGCGCGGCTAATATATAAGAAAATGTGTACAAGAGTTTTAAACGCTAAGACTTGATTGACGTTTATTTACGTGAATTAGGCCCCAGGCTTTAGCTTGTACTATGCCATTCAACCAACCACATCAATGAAGACGATTAGGATTAACGCAAGTAACAAGCTATAGCCGTTGAATGTTGGTAAATGTCGCGATGGCGATCTCCATCCATCTTACCAGACGGACAACGTGTGAATCGTAGTGAACTTGAATATATGACGTTAGATTCATTTTGTCAACTTTACTAATGAAATGATGTAAAGGCAGCAGGGTCTCAAATATAAACTTGCATGGCTTATCAAATTATCAGTATCATATAAATTTTTATTCTTGCCGGGAATGGAAGCCGAGCTCACAAAGCTTTGTGATCGCGCGCTAACCACTGTGAACGTGAAATTAAAAGTATCGCACTAAACAGTATATTATTTTACCAATTTGTGTTAAACAATATTTATTTTCATAAAAATAAATAGGAACGATTAAGTATAGCAGCGGATATTCGCTTCGGTTGTTTACTTCCGTCAGTTAATTACAAGAAACTCAATGTATGTAACTTTCTCTATAAGCGATAACGATTCAAAATGGAACAAATTGTGCGGAGAGTACAGCCACGATTTCGCCTTTGCGTTTTTTTAAACTATCTATTTACAAGGAAAAGTTGTACTAAAGAAGGACTTCCTTATTTCTTTTATTAATCATGTGCCGGTTTCAATTCCAAATCAAAAACCATGGAACTCGGTACAGCCATTCTGATAATCTTTCATATATATATATATATATATATATATATATATATATATATATATATATATATATATATATATATATATATATATATATATATATATAAAACGTGTAAATGGTCGAGCCGTTTCGGAGGTGTACGACCACAAACACCCTGGACACGAGATTTTTAATATCAGAAGACCATATATTATAGTAAAGCAATATATCACGAAATTAAGTTAGGACAACTTGTATTTGATATGTAGTACTGCTTAAATTCTACCTATGCGTGTCTGATTCCTTTAACCTTATGTTACCTTCCCCACTGAAACAATACATGTGCTCGGATGGATGCGCTAGGTTCATCGAACCCGCGACCCCTCCCCGCACAGTCTCACTTTCGATGCGCCTGCGGCCGCTCAGCGCTTAGTGTTTACCCACGTGCCGCATCGCTCACGTGACGTCACCGTTCACCACAACGGTGCCACTCGTCAGAGCGTGGAGCTGTTTGTGCTCCTCATTAGGCTACCTATGGGAACTATGTTAACTAAGGTTTTCTTACTAGTACGCTGAGTTAATGCCAGGGTAAAACTGAAATGATATAACCGTTGTCTTTAAGCGAGTTTAGATAGCTTTTCGCTGTGCGCCGCAGTGTGCTACGGTGGCGCTAGTGTACCGTGATGGTTTGTCCGTGTGTCGTGAAATAATGAGAAGATTTTCTCATTATTAAAGAATAACTAAAGTCACTTTAAGTTTATGTCGTAGTTCTAGAGTTTCCTATCCTAATATGTGAAGCGTACCTTCAACACAAAATGTTTACGGAACACAGGCCTATCCAACTATATATGTATCTCTAATCCAGTGTATATGTACGTAAATCTCATGTAATCATCTTAGTGTTTATCCGGGGAAGACTCCAAAAAAAATCGATTTTTATATAAGGTTTAAAGAACGTTTGTTCCTCGTAAGAATTACATTCATGTAGTTTGGGAAATTTTATCATACTTTGACAAAACACATACTTCCCTTCGGTCAAAACGTACAAAATCATTACAAATTAAAATTTTGTAAAATCACTATAACAATTAATCGTGTAAGAGCCAGCAACGTTTTCGAGACAGAATTTTAGAAAATCTGATTACTCGCAATACCTTCAATTTGAAATCCCTCAAACACTGGGGTACATGGCTGCCGGTAAAGGCTGCGTTCCTTACTGCGCAACAGGCCCGCCCTGACAAAAAATTTTAAATCTTTAATCATTTTGGAAAGATTTCTCTCTTTATCAGCCATACACTATTTTAAACGTTAATTGCTTATAGCCTATAATTAATCATATTTTGTGTCACATGTTCCAACTTAGATCATATAAAACGTTTCAAGCCCTGTGACCTGGCACAGAGGGCGGGTGGGCGGTTTCAGCGGAGCAGTATGATATTGAATTAATATAAACTGAGCCACAGCAATGCGAGACTGAAATACTTAGCAAAATAATAGTGGCTGTAATGATTTTGACGAAAATTTAAGCCAATGTTCAGGTTAGTCTGGTCCAGAATTATCAGATTATATTACGGGGAAAATCGTGATTTTTAACATTTTGAGTAAAAAAGCTGAAAACGGGACAATAAGAAAATTTGAGCCGGGCTGCCATTCAGTCACCAAAACGAATAACCAGTAACCTCCTTCTGGTGACTAAATGATTGGGATATTATGAAGCTACAAAGCTGAGGTTGTGTACTACGGCATATACATAAAATTATATGGAATAGTATTTTATGCTATAGTAAGCATGTCTGTTCATTGCATTAACATTATAGAATCGCAACACAAACGAAATCCAATTGGCTGGAGAGTGGAGTGGCTTGCCGCAGTTTGATGGGACATTCATAACAAGAACGCGGGAAAGCGAGAATTGCATCACAAAAAAACGAGATAGTCGAAATTGGCAGACACGATGAAGATAAAACAATAACTCAAGTGATAAAAATATAAGTGTTGCATTGATATTTTTTTATATATATAAGATAGCAAAAAAGCAGATGGGTCTCCTGATGGAAAGAGTCAACCATCGCCTTTAGACATCAAAGGTGTTAATGGTGCGTTGCTAGTTAGTGGCGAGGTCTAATGACACATGCATAAGTTTACTGGCTACCTTACTCTGCAAACCGGAACATGACAATGACTAGCACTGACGCTATTCCGGCAGGAATAGGTAAGGCGGTGGTACCAGACCCGGGCAAAACAATGCAGAACTCTACCACCTAGTAGCCACGATGGTAGTGACCCATATAGCCATTGGGTCGCCTTTTACAACCTGCCTGACAGAACGGCAGTTGGCCTATTCTTCGAAGGGGCCCGAGACCAACACGGAGGAGATTTGTTGATTATTTAACAAAGATGGGTTGGTTAGAAAACAATCTAGAAAATGAATTTACTTATGATTAGCAATGTACATGTGTACTTTTTCTGTCTGTATATTTGTTTATAACAAGAAATTAATAAACTGTTTTTTTATAATCGGATAGTAAACAGGCAGTTGAGTCTTTTGAAAAAAGCAGGTCACATCATCGATGATCACAAAATAAGTTATGTTGTGTTTCGGCACACGCAGAATATTCGATAAAAATGGATAAAATTACACCTCATATCAAAACACTAATGGCCAATTGCAGAAAAGAAAATCCTAAGTGACAGTTGCCACTAAATATTGACCTAAATTAAGACAAGCTTGGTGCAATAAACCAACAGTCTTTTTTCATCACAATCGGTTCAGCGGTAGTAGCGGTAACTCACATGAAAGCGTAATAGACAGACTTCCGCATTTATAACATTAGTATGGGTAATTATCCGATATCTCTAAAATAGAAATTCATTTATACAACCTCTAACCAAATAAATTATAGTTTACAAGCCACAAGAATAAAAACCAAGAAAAAAAACTATCAAATATTTTAATTTATTAAAGCGTAACCAACCGTGTTATTATGATTCAACTAACATAAAATCTCAGGAAGTGCGAGAAAAGCTCATAGCAAGATGGGTTCAGTATGGTGGCAGCTTACAAATTTACCTCTTTTTTGCATTTAAATTATTTCGTAACGGATTTAGTGTAGCTTTCTGAAAACTTTTTTTGTCCTACCCAAACAAAAATATACTTATTCATACATGTTTTAGGGCAGCTAAGGAGTACTGTCATGACTCATGACCTTATATTAATTTTTAAGATTGTACTTTATTAAAATAGAGTACAGCAGCTAATTTACAATATATTTAGATAAAGTATGCCAAACATACTGTTAAATTTAAATTCGTTACCCGAGTGGCATTCAAAAGCAGCACTATCTACCCCTTCAAGTTAAGAACCTGTCTAATTTAAATAATGCTAGGCCATAATTATATAATGCTAGTTATAGCCTGCGCCTTTGTTCGGGTAAAGTTATTTTTTATTACTTGGGAAAAATACTTTTTTTCTGGATGAAAATTTATGTCCCTTTCTGTACCCATAACAATGTGTGTGCTAAATTTCATAATTATCGATTAAGTACCTGCCTCCTTAAGACGTGAAAGCCTGGACCTGAAAAAGAAGGGCAAGCAACTACCTTTTTTCGCGTGAGTTCCGTGTGGCGGGATGGTAATGCCATACGCATAACTTTACCGGCTATCATACCCTCTAAAGCTAAACACGATAGTAACAAGTACTGACGCTATTGCGGCAGGAATAAGTAAGACGGCGGTACCGAAACCCGGGCGAGACGTAGAACTCTATCACCTAGTAGCTACAATGGTAGTGACAACAACTGTAGCTAACCGTTCACTTTTTACAAACTCCCTCGTGGAATAACAAATAGCCTATTGTTCAAAGCGGGCCCATACAAAAACGTGGAAAATCGTATTAGTAAGGATAGCTACAAGCAGACAGCTTTCCTGATGGCACGCATAAGCCGTCGCCAATTGACTTTAGAGACAAAGCTACATCGCTGTCCGCGTAGCTAGAATGTACAACCACAATATACGCGAAGCTAAATGAACAAACACGGACGTTATGCCGACAGGATAGGTAAGACACAGGTGCCGTGGCCTTAGGAATTTGTTTACTAGGTCAACGGGAAGTAATACGTGTTGTTAGTGTCAGAATTTCATCACGCTGAAGCTAGACGGAGATAGAAAGTGTGAAAAGTCTCAAGATGGTGCGAAATGTCGTAAAGAAGTCTCGGTGTAATGACGTATACTTAAACTGGAAATATGAATGAATAACGAGATAAAACTATTAGTATAGTTTGTAAGTAAAATTAAATAATGGAAGTAAAATTAAAAAAGCTAATATACGGCTAAAAATTTAACAAAATTTAATAGTGAATATTATGGTTCAATGATTCTCATGTATTTTCGATTTAGCAGAATAAAAAGCGAATCGTTAAATAGGGAAGTTTCGATTTATTTGACGATTCAACAAAAATAATAAATTTTTTCTAGTTCAGTACCCTAAAGATTTAAAGTAGCCCTATCAGGCTAGCATGGTGAAATCAGCAAAATTGCAAAAAAAAATACATCAATTTGTAGCTAAATAGTTGCTAATTAGTTGCCAAAACGACGATTTTGTTGCTCGTGCCAATCCCTAGAAATCGCGAATTATGCTATCGTGATATCAAGGTAGCAAGGTAACTTCATTAAGTTACCTTGCTACCTTGATATCATTAATTATATTCTTTTCCGTTCATCTTTACAGAAGATTTAGTTACTATTTTGTTGCTATATCTTAGATATCGCAAAAAAATTTTTAATAATTGTTTTTTTTTTAATTTTTCTGTTCTTGCTATCTTGAAACTGGTTTTTCCTGGCATTAAAGAGTCTTTGAATTTTGTTGCTCATCAGGAGGCTACTCAAATACACTCAAACAACT
The DNA here is from genome assembly GCA_036924255.1 of Apodemia mormo. Classification (NCBI taxonomy): domain Eukaryota; kingdom Metazoa; phylum Arthropoda; class Insecta; order Lepidoptera; family Riodinidae; genus Apodemia; species Apodemia mormo. Next base: position 8,837,385 of record JAUPFN010000018.1, on the reverse strand, counting down.
AGCAACAAAATAGTTGAAACCGGTCAGCCGATTTTTGAATTTTTTTTTCATCTTCCTCATTCTTGCTATCTTGAAACTGATTTTTGTCGGCATAGAAAGTGTATTAAATTTGTTGCTCATCAGGAAAATACTCAAATACACTCCAAGTATCAGCAACAAAATAGTTGAAACCGGTCGGCCGATTTTTGATTTTTTTTTTTATCTTTCTCATTCTTGCTATCTTGAAAGTGGGTTTTCCTGGTAATAAAGAGTCTTTGAAATTTGTTGCTCATCAGGAGGCTACTCAAATACACTCAAACAACTAGCAACAAAATAGTTGAAACCGGTCAGCCGATTTTTGAATTTGTTTTTTCATCTTCCTCATTCTTGCTATCTTGAAACTTGTTTTCCCTGATAATGAAGAGTCTTTTTTTTTTCATCTTCCTCATTCTTGCTATCTTGAAACTTGTTTTCCCTGATAATGAAGAGTCTTTGAAATTTGTTGCTCATCAGGAGGCTACTCAAATACACTCTAAGAACAAGCAACAAAATAGTTGGAACCGCTCGGCCGATTTTGGAATTTTTTTTTCATCTTCCTCATTCTTGCTATCTTGAAACTGATTTTTGTCGGCATAGAAAGTGTATTAAATTAGTTGCTCATCAGGAAAATACTCAAATACACTCCAAGTATCAGCAACAAAATAGTTGAAACCGGTCGGCCGATTTTTGAATTTTTTTTTTCATCTTCCTCATTCTTGCTATCTTGAAAGTGGGTTTCCTGGTAATAAAGAGTCTTTGAAATTTGTTGCTTATCAGGAGGCTACTCAAATACACTCAAACAACTAGCAACAAAATAGTTGAAACCGGTCAGCCGATTTTTGAATTTGTTTTTTCATCTTCCTCATTCTTGCTATCTTGAAACTTGTTTTCCCTGATAATGAAGAGTCTTTTTTTTTCATCTTCCTCATTCTTGCTATCTTGAAACTTGTTTTCCCTGATAATGAAGAGTCTTTGAAATTTGTTGCTCATCAGGAGGCTACTCAAATACACTCTAAGAACAAGCAACAAAATAGTTGGAACCGCTCGGCCGATTTTGGAATTTTTTTTTCATCTTCCTCATTCTTGCTATCTTGAAACTCATTTTTGTCGGCATAGAAAGTGTATTAAATTAGTTGCTCATCAGGAAAATACTCAAATACACTCCAAGTATCAGCAACAAAGTAGTTGAAACCGGTCGGCCGATTTTTGAATTTTTTTTTTCATCTTCCTCATTCTTGCTATCTTGAAAGTGGGTTTCCTGGTAATAAAGAGTCTTTGAAATTTGTTGCTTATCAGGAGGCTACTCAAATACACTCAAACAACTAGCAACAAAATAGTTGAAACCGGTCAGCCGATTTTTGAATTTTTTTTTTCATCTTCCTCATTCTTGCTATCTTGAAACTTGTTTTCCCTGATAATGAAGAAAGAGTCTTTGAAATTTGTTGCTCATCAGGAGGCTACTCAAATACACTCAAACAACTAGCAACAAAATAGTTGAAACCGGTCAGCCGATTTTTGATTTTTTTTTCCATTTTCCTCACTCTTGCTATCTTGAAACTGATTTTTGTCGGCATAGAAAGTGTATTAAATTTGTTGCTCATCAGGAGGCTACTCAAATACACTCTAAGAACCAGCAACAAAATAGTTAGAACCGGTTTGGTGATTTTTGAATATTTTTTTTCATCTTCCTCATTCTTGCTATCTTGAAACTGATTTTTGTCGGCATAGAAAGTGTATTAAATTAGTTGCTCATCAGGAGAATACTCAAATACACTTCAAGTATCAGCAACAAAATAGTTGAAACCGGTAGGCTGATTTTTGAATTTTTTTTTTCATCTTCCTTATTCTCGCTATCTTGAGATAGGTTTTTCTGGTGATAATGAATCTTTGAAATTTGCTGCTTATCAGGAGGCTACTCGAAAACACTTTAAGAACCAGCAACAAAATAGTTCACCTTCATCGGCCGATTTTTATTGTTTTTTCAAATTCTCAAAGAACTTCGCAAAGATCATCAATTAAGGTATTATTATTATTCAAAAAATTAATATAACTCAAAAAAATAATTTTTGTGTTATTTTGAGCTCTTCGACCTCAAAAGCCTCATAAAAGTTCGATGTAACAGAAATTATTAAATATTCCATCTGCCATAACTTTTGAATGACTCAAACGAATCTCACGCGGTTTTTAGCAATCGATGCAGTTTTTTTAATTTTACAAACAATTTGTAAACACATATCGATCTTGAAAAAATTCAATTTTTTCGATTCTTTTCGTCAACGATATCTCACGAACGACTCAACCGATTTTGACTTACCCAACGGCAATCAACGCGTTTCTTCAATGTTAAGAGCTGATTAGTTTTTGGGATCGATCGGTAAAGCCATTTAAAAGTTATTCTAGAAAAACCGCTTTTGAAAATTTTTTTAACTTCCCGCTAAGAATATCGAAGATTTTCGAAAAATCGGGAAGTTATTGGTTTTACCCCGTTTTATAAAAATCGAGTTTTCATCAGATCTCGACGTTTTAAGGTCCTAGGAATCTTCCCTGATGGTTCCCGAGAGGGTGTCACCCTGTCTGTATGTATGTGTGTGTGTATGTGACCCGCTGATAACTTTTGAACGTCTTGTCCGATTGAAACCAACCAAAGTGCGTTCTAAAGAGTTTCACTGAACTTAGATTTCCTGTAAGTTTGAACCGATTCGAACCGGTAGATTCTGAGAAATTTCAAAAAAACCGTGAAAAAAAAATTTCAAAACTGGTTTTTCTGGAATAATTTTTGAACGGCTTTACCGATCGATTCCAAAAACTAATCACCTTTGAACATTGAAAAAACACGTCGATTGCCGTTGGGTGAGTCAAAATCGGTGTAGTCGTTCGTGAGATATCGTGAACCGGTTTCAACTATTTTGTTGCTGGTTCTTAGAGTGTATTTAAGTAGTCTCCTGATGAGCAACAAATTTAATACACTTTCTATGCCGAAAGAAATCAGTTTCAAGATAGCAAGAATGAGGAGGATGGAAAAAAATTCAAAAATCAGCCGACCGGTTTCAACTATTTTGTTGCTGATACTTGGAGTGTATTTGAGTATTTTTCTGATGAGCAACTAATTTAATACACTTTCTATGCCGACAAAAATCAGTTTCAAGATAGCAAGAATGAAGAAGATGAAAAAAAAATTCAAAAACCGGCCGACCGGTTCCAACTATTTTGTTGCTTGTTCTTAGAGTGTATTTGAGTAGCCTCCTGATGAGCAACAAATTTCAAAGACTCTTCATTATCAGGGAAAACAAGTTTCAAGATAAGGAGGAAGTTTCAAGTTTCAAGATGAGGAAGATGAAAAAAAAATTCAAAAATCGGCTGACCGGTTTCAACTATTTTGTTGCTAGTTGTTTGAGTGTATTTGAGTAGCCTCCTGATGAGCAACAAATTTCAAAGACTCTTTATTACCAGGAAAACCCACTTTCAAGATAGCAAGAATGAGGAAGATGAAAAAAAATATTCAAAAATCACCCAACCGGTTTTAACTATTTTGTTGCTGGTTCTTAGAGTGTATTTGAGTAGCCTCCTGATGAGCAACAAATTTAATACACTTTCTATGCCGACAAAAATCAGTTTCAAGATAGCAAGAATGAGGAAGATGAAAAAAAAAAATTCAAAAATCGGCTGACCGGTTTCAACTATTTTGTTGCTAGTTGTTTGAGTGTATTTGAGTAGCCTCCTGATGAGCAACAAATTTCAAAGACTCTTTATTACCAGGAAAACCCACTTTCAAGATAGCAAGAATGAGAAAGATGAAAAAAAAAATCAAAAATCACCCAACCGGTTTTAACTATTTTGTTGCTGGTTCTTAGAGTGTATTTGAGTAGCCTCCTGATGAGCAACAAATTTAATACACTTTCTATGCCGACAAAAATCAGTTTCAAGATAGCAAGAATGAGGAAGATGAAAAAAAAATTCAAAAATCGGCTGACCGGTTTCAACTATTTTGTTGCTAGTTGTTTGAGTGTATTTGAGTAGCCTCCTGATGAGCAACAAATTTCAAAGACTCTTTATTACCAGGAAAACCCACTTTCAAGATAGCAAGAATGAGAAAGATGAAAAAAAAATTCAAAAATCGGCCGACCGGTTTCAACTATTTTGTTGCTGATACTTGGAGTGTATTTGAGTATTTTCCTGATGAGCAACAAATTTAATACACTTTCTATGCCGACAAAAATCAGTTTCAAGATAGCAAGAATGAGGAAGATGAAAAAAAAATTCAAAAATCGGCTGACCGGTTTCAACTATTTTGTTGCTAGTTGTTTGAGTGTATTTGAGTAGCCTCCTGATGAGCAACAAAATTCAAAGACTCTCTAATGCCAGGAAAAACCAGTTTCAAGATAGCAAGAACAGAAAAATTAAAAAAAAAACAATTATTAAAAAAAATTTTGCGATATCTAAGATATAGCAACAAAATAGTAACTAAATATTCTGTAAAGATGAACGGAAAAGAATATAATTCATTAAGTTACCTTGCTACCTTGATATCACGATAGCATAATTCGCGATTTCTAGGGATTGGCACGAGCAACAAAATCGTCGTTTTGGCAACTAATTAGCAACTATTTAGCTACAAATTGATGTATTTTTTTTTGCAATTTTGCTGATTTCACCATGCTAGCCTGATAAGGCTATTTAAAGTTCCCTTTTAGTAAATATTTGGTGTTACACATATAATTATTCAAATCACCGAATATTAGTTGTGAAAGTATATTTTTAAGGAAAATCTCTAATTCCTTGCCCAAGCCTTTGAAAAACATTTGACAAGTCACACAGAATCTGTATGTCTACTTTGATAGAAATGCAGTTACTCGTAACTTATTCACTATTCTTTGTGTTGGTTGGTTCGGATTTCTTTCGAAAATAGACCATCTGCTTTACTACCAGGCAGTCTACGGACTGCCTGGTAGTAAGTAAGTAAGTAAGTGGCGAAAGTTTGACCAAACGTGTCCAAGTTTGACCAAACGTGTCCCTATAGTTGTGACTACTAGTTAATAGAGAAACGTTTCGCCAAAGTTTGTTACCATCGCCTTACTTTCCAGCCGCAATAGCGTCAGTGTTTGTCACTGTCATATTCCGGTTCGGAAAGTAAAGTAGCCCATAAACTTATACACGTGGCATTATCTATGACACCTTTATTATGTATGTATATGTACATCCGCCACAAGTACGGTCCACTTTTAACATTTTTTTTCTATAGGCGACCGTTATCTCTTTCCGTCACGATATACAGAAAAAGTAAAGAAATCCCACAGGAAAAATCTCTTCTTGATCATCATTGTTGCCAGTTATCCAAAATGTAACATGTTTAATCAGCATTTAATACATTGTAATCAATCACATCAGAACGCAAGTTACTCAATTTCTAAAATTTGTGATAGTCACAAATATTTAAACTCCAAACTAAATGCATGTACTATACGAGGGAGTCGAAAAGACAGAGCTTGCAAGAATGCTGTAAACCCGAACGCGACGTTGCGGAATTCTATCACTTTGTATTTCCTCAATCTCCCAATCATTCTTTTTACGAATTTTCTACCAGAGTATCAGATGCTCTATTCTTCAAACCGGAGACCTGAACCAACATAGACATGTGTTGTTAATATTAGTCAATATCGCTATTGAAAGAATAGTTAGACACGGTAGGATGCTTTTTAAAAACTTCATATTGACCGCTCCGTTGATCGAGTGGTAAGCGAACTTAACTACGTATCGATGGGGCTTGGGTTATATTCCCGACAGGGACAAACATTTGTGTGAAGAGCTAATCAACTAAAATCATCATGTCGCTTTTTGGCTGTTGGTGAGTAGTAGGGATTCGTTGGTTCCCGACCACCCGGGTCGTTGGGTCTGGATCCCTGTTTCTGTCCCACCTGTGTTTCTGACCCACTTGGTGGTCGGTCAAAACTAAAAAAAAAAAAAAAAAAAAAAAAATTTGGTGTCAAAATGGGGGTTTCCGGGTACGCCCGATCGATTGCAAGCATCCGTTTTTTGATATCTCGTACGGTTGCAAAGTTAGCATTCCTGGCTCTCCTTCGTTATCTAATCACCTCATTATCATTAAGCTCGAACGCCCGTCACACAATCGCACTATTAAAAGCTCATTAGGACGTCTCGCATTGCGTATCACTTGCAACTAATGAATATGGAATAAAATAAATATCATCAAGCTGATTCCCGTGTCGAGAAGGCAGAGCGAGCGTCTTAACGTTCCACTGCGATTCACCTGTTCAGCGGACAAAAGCACGATTATGGCGATCATTCTATTATCATTTTAGCAGCCTGTAAGACTTTTACTTTTTTTTTCATAGTAATTTATATCATTAACATCGTGAGTACTGACTAGTTGGTGAGTTCTGCAACGTCTCGACCGGGTTGAGTACCACCACCTTGACCCATCTTATTACATACATCATCAGTGCTAGTCGCTGTGGTGGTGCTATTATTACTGGGTCTGTGTGCTTATTAAATATATTCCAGTACTTGTATGCATGTAAAAAAGTATCTTCACGGCCATATCCCCGAAGAGGTAGACAGAGGTACAACTAATGCTCCCACGATTAGCCGAAGATACTAAGTTCCACAACGTGATAGGTGACAATCCCGACCCAGGAATCGAACCTAGGACCTCATGTGGCAAGCATCGTCACCGCACCATTATGCCGCAGAGGTGATTTGTTTGAATGTATTTATTTAGTGTTGTTGACAAACACCCATATTGCATGATGTCTGGGCTAGCAGGATCGGTCACTTCCGGTATCAAAAGCTTCACATGCTCTTAAGGTATGTGGGTGTTTCGCAATACACAAGTATGAACTTCACTAACGATTCATTGGAATGTTGTATCATAATTGCTAATGCGAATGTGATGAGCAACAAGATTTGTAACAGAACGTGTTCGCTAATGTTAATTGCTTAAAACTTCCTATATAAACCTTGGATGAAAGCACATCTACAATATATCAAATAATTATTTTAACAGAGATAGTGCTACATTATTGTAACGTGTGTGTGTGTGTGTTATTGTGTTCACGTGCTACTTCGATAATATGGATGTAAGTATCTCATTTATTGCTCTTATAATATCTTATATATTAAATATGTGTAATGAATGTAGATATAATATTTTTGTCGTTTCATATTTTTACAATATTATTCATGTATTTCACCGGAGAGGAAAGTATACTTGTATGATGAACGTACACATATTTTTTCAGATTTGGTTAGAAAATAATATTTATACCTACATGCACACACAGAAATGATGTATGTGTTAAATCTATACATATGTGTACTACATGTATACTGAACAGAAATTTTACCTAAATATATTCAGTCGTTAAGGCGTGTAAGAACTTGTAACAAATATACACGCACAAACTTTAGATTTATAACATAGTATTAGGATTTTACGTTAGCTATGTCGTAGTGTCTAATATTTGGTATTATGTCCTTTACAGAATTCCTCGAGCATCCTTGAAGAGAACACTTTAAAACATTATTATTATCCACTGTCTGACGACGACGAGTCAGATTTACAATTGACACAGCCATTGAAAATAAAAAGAACACGTAGCAGCAGCAGTTTGGACGACCTATTTGAAAAGCCAGCCAAAAAGAAGAAAAAAATGTCGTCCTGCGTTGGAAGGGCGTCTCGAGATGGTGGAATGGCATACATATCAACCAATACCGACGATGGGGCGCAAGCCACACACTTTGTAAAAATAGAAGTATACGATCTAAAAAAACTGGCGAGGATACCCCCAACTGATCATTGGAAACATGCAACCACTCGGATTAAATATTATGCGGCAAGTCATAGGCTCAACAAAATCAATGAAGTGATCTATGATATATCTAAGGAAATAGCCGATGCACCTGACGTAAAAAAATATCACTTCGACAAAAATACTTGATATTGTTCTTTCAATGACTGATTTTTTAAGTATGCTATTGTATAAAGTTTCAATGTAATTAGAGATAATAATGTGATTGGTGATTAATTTTAGTCATCAGTTAACAATTTTAAAAGAATTTTAAAGGTCTTTAGTTAATGAAGTGGGCGTGGAAAGGTTTATAAGTGGGCGTGGAAAGGTTTATATTGCCATATATATAACAGCGTTGCACTAAACAAGTGCTATTATTGTATATTTTAACGCTGTTGTCGTACAACCAACTGTAAAAATGTCTTTTATAAAAAGTTTATATTTTGAATTAAGTAACGATACTTTAGTTGAGTCACTATATGATTCGTGCTACGATGCTGAACTATATGAAATATGTTGCAAAGTAGAGAAGGAACAAGCTCAATGTAAACGTAAATCTGAAGATAATTATCAAAATGGCAATCATGAAAAACATCGCCGAATCAATGAAGATGAGTTTTGTCATGGTCACCGAAATAGATCACAGCCTTTCGTTGACTCTCAATATTTAGACTCAGAACTCTACAACATGTGTGAAACTATTGAAAGGTAAACGCAATTTATTGTTATATGAAATATTATTATTTATTTACCCGCTATATGCAGTTTCTAAATTATTAATAAATTTTCAGTACTTTCATCCAAGTGGGTTGTGGAGAACCAGGTGCAATACCATCTACATCTAAAGGTCATACATTTAATAATATAGAGACGTCGATTCAAGAATGTACACCATCTACTGTGAAAATGATAAAGTGTACTACCTGCAACGTTAATGTAAAAAAAAGGTATTTTTCCAATCATGTTAATAGTCATTTACATAAAAATAACTTATTTAAATTGAAACACTCCTTGGAAAACGTAGATATAATTGAAACTGCATTTAAAGACCGATTACTAACATATAGGATAGGTACGAATTCTTCCAAGGATTTTACAACCCCGGAATTATATTTTTCTTCAATCAATAACAGTGTTGTGCAACTACTCTCCGAATGTATAAAACAATTTACTACATTTAAGGTTAATTTTATATTGCGGGGGAGTTTTATTCAGCAAACGAAAGATTTAAAAAATTCATTTGATTTTCAGACTTCCAACTATATTGTTTGTATGAGTACTGATGTTAATGAACTAATTACATCTGTTTATAGTATCTTAACCAATAAGATTAGTGAATTTGAAAGGAAAGATAGTGGTTGGAGCCTTCAACACCTGACCGAATTAGATTTGAATGTAGGAAAGTTTAATCCCTGTCGGGGTAGTTCTTTTATTGAGCTTCCACGTGACATACGTTCTAAAAAGGCAGTTATTAATGTGAAAAACACAGATGTTCTTTGTTTCAAATGGGCAATTCTCTCCGCTTTATATCCTGCACAAAACCATTCTGATAGAGTCACTGCTTATAGCCAACACTCTAATAAATTAAAATTTAATCAAATAGCATTCCCAGTAAAATTACGTGATATTTCAAAATTTGAAATTTTAAATAATCTAAGCATTAATGTTTTTGGTTTAGAGTACAGTAAAAAAGAAAAAAAAAATATCGTAGTTGGGCCTTTACACCATACAAAACAACGTAGACCTGTTCACGTAAATTTATTGTTATTAACACATGGCAACACTAATCATTATTGCTACATTAAAAACTTATCTCGTTTATTGTCAAAACAAGTTACTAATCGAAACAATGCAATTTTTATTTGCGATGGGTGTTTACTATTCTTTACTAAGAAAGATGCTTTAATGAATCACCAAAAAAGTGACTGTATGCAAATCCGTACGGAAATTCCATCCGTAAATGCTTTAAGGAAGGATTGGTTTGGTACATTAACACACAGCAATAAGTTAAAATTTGAAAGCTATCACAAAAAACTAAAAATTCCATTTGTAATATATGCAGATTTCGAATCATTTTTAAAGCCAATTTATAGTTGTTCGAATAATCCATGTGCATCACACACAGAAAATGTACAGAAACATGATGTATATAGCTTTGGTTATTATATTAAATGTTCATATGATGATAGCATTTCAAAATATGTATCTTATAAAGGAAATGATTGTGAGTGTGTATTTATTCAGAGTTTAATTAAGGATTTAGAAAACATTATAGAACGTAACACTTTCCGCAAATCACCAAAACCACTATCTGAACAAAATGTAAACTTTACAACACATGATAGTAAATGTTACGTTTGTGATTTAGATTTAAATTGTGAAGATTTCACCGTGTATGATTCATATACCGGCGAATTTAAAGGTTTTGCACATACAATTTGTGGTAAGAAATATGTAACGCCTGACTTTGTACCAGTCATATTACATAACATGAGCCATTATGATGCTCACTTTATAGTCCGTGCTTTACACGTAGTTGAAGGTAACATTCAAGTAATACCACAAAACAAAGAAAAATACATATCTTTTTCAAAAACTATAAAGATCAACAATCGTAGTATTAGTATACGATTTATAGATTCTTTAAAGTTTATGTCCAGTAGTTTAGAAAAATTATCTCAAAACCTAAATAATGAACAATTTATTGAATTACGTAAAAACTTTCCAAATAATGAGGACTTTGTACGTGTAAAGCGAAAAGGAATTTATCCGTATGAACAAATGCAATCATTTCATTCTTTAAATTTAACAACGTTACCCCCTAAGGAAAGGTTTTATAATTCAATGTCCGATTCTAATGTGTCAGATGAAGATTATAAACATGCAAAGGACGTGTGGCAACATTTTAAATGTAAAAATATGGGTGATTATTCCGATCTATATTTAAAAACAGATGTTTTATTGTTGACCGATGTATTCGAGAATTTTAGAAATGTATGTTTAACTACTTACTATTTGGATCCATGTCACTATTACACAGCACCAGGGTTAAGTTGGGATGCCATGATGAAATTAACAAAAGTGGAATTGGAGTTATTAACAGACTTTGAGATAATTTCTTTTTTAAAATCAGGTATACGAGGTGGTATTTCACAGTGTAGTAATCGCTATGCTAAAGCAAACAATCAATACATGGAAGATTATAATAAGGAACAACCTGATTCCTATCTGATATATTTGGATGCCAATAATTTATATGGGTGGGCAATGTCACAATATCTTCCAATAAATAACTTTGAATGGGTAGATGTCAACACAAAATTCGACGTTTCTGACGATTCTGATTATGGATACATAGTAGAAGTAGATTTGGAATATCCTGAAAACCTACATGATACTCACTCAGATTTACCTTTATGTCCTGAACGTATTTGCACAGACCAATCTATTCACCCCAAATTAGTAACAAATTTAAATAATAAAACAAAATACGTAATTCATTACCGAAATCTTAAACAGTGTTTGTCACTGGGCTTAATACTTAAAAAGGTTCATAGAATTTTAAAATTTAGACAAAGTCCTTGGTTAAAACAATACATAGATCTTAACACATCTCTTCGAACTTTATCAAAAAATGAGTTTGAAAAAGATTTCTATAAGTTAATGAATAATTCAATATTTGGTAAAACGATGGAAAACATAGAAAAAAGAGTTGATGTTAAGTTACTTACCCATTGGGAAAATCTTGGAAAGACCCAAGGAGCTCAATCACTTATTGCACGTCCCGAATTTCATAGTCTTTCTATATTTTCCGAAAACTTAGTAGCTGTTCAACTCAAAAAGGTAAAACTTGAATACAATAAACCAATATATCTCGGATTTTGTATACTGGATATTTCAAAAACCTTAATGTTTGATTTTCATTACACCTATATGAAAAGTAAGTTTTTAAGCCCAAAATTACTATATACTGATACAGATAGTTTAATATACCAAATATATACGAAAAACTTTTACAGTGATATTAAACCAGATTTAGAAAAATATTTCGATACTTCAGATTACCCGGAAAATAATATTTATAATTATAACCTGATAAACAAGAAAAAAATCGGGGTTTTCAAAGATGAAAATAATGGGCAAATATTTCGTGAATTTGTTGGGTTGCGATCAAAAATGTATTCAATGATAGTTGATAATAAATTAATAACTAAAGCTAAGGGTGTTAATAAGAGTGTTACTAAGAAATTAACATTCAAAGATTTTGAGTCCTGTTTAATGAATAACACAATCAAATTAGCGGAAATGTATAGATTCAGATCGATTAAGCACATAGTTTTTACTCAAAAAATTAATAAGATTTGTTTGTCTTCTAATGATACTAAAAGGTATTTAATACCTAATTCAACAGACACCCTCGCATGGGGGCATTATTCAATAAGATAATTTAAAGAAATTGTAAATATTTTTGTTTGTAATTTGTAATAAATGTAACGTAGTTTTAAGTATTTTTAATATTTGTAACTGTAGTTTTAAGAATATAAACTCCGTAGCACTTAAGTGAAATGACATACTTTGTATAGTAATAAGTTTCTTTCTATAAAATAAATAAATAAATAAAATAATTTGTGTAAAAATATGTATAGTATAAATGTGTTCTGAGCAATAAATTTATTTGTATATAAAGACTCTGTTTTTATTTCTTCATATGCCATTATAAATTATTGTTTATAAAGAGGTAGACGTTTAATATAATACGGAATAAAAATGATTCACTTTATTCATCCATTCACATCGATAGTGGCTGGACCTAGTGGATGTGGAAAGTCTAACTTTGTTTCAAATTTTTTGACTTACATAAAAGATATATGTGATGTCAAGTTTGATAAAATATTATGGTGTTATGATGAAATGCAACCACTTTATAATAGAATAGATGTGACATATATCCAAGGAATACCTGATATGAATATGTTTAATGGGAAACACCCTCAATTACTCATTATCGATGATCTTATGAGAGAATCGGATGGTCGTATAGTTGATATCTTCACGAAAGGAAGCCACCACAGAAATTTAAGTGTATTTTACATAACCCAAAACTTATTCCATCAGGGCAGAGGTCAGAGAGATATTTCTCTAAATACCAGCTATCTCATATATTTCAAAAATCCTCGAGATAGGACACAAATAAAACATTTGGCCCGTCAGGTGTTTCCCGACAATCCAAAATTCGTGGAAGAATCTTACAGAGATGCTACTAATGAGCCTCATGGGTATTTGATGATAGATTTAAAACAAGCTACGAATGACGCATATCGGTTTAAGACGAAAATATTTCCCTTAAATGAACATTGTATAGTGTATGTACCGAAAAAAGGATTTAAATACGATTTGAACGATGAGATTCTTAATAGTATCCGATGAATGGTGTCGGTGAAACAGCGTCTACTGCAAAGTCCAGTAGAAAAATTTTATACACTTTTAAATCAAAATATCGCAAACTTTTAATACAATCTTACAGTGATAATGAATTAGATCTTATTTGTGAAAACCTTTATAAAATTTTTGATGGAAAACTTGCAGATGTCACTAAGTCTTCGGGTAACATTCTGCAGTGCAGTTGTTTTTTGATACCGTTTATAAACTATTTTACACCTTAAAATTTCTCAGTGTAGAGCTATGTCGAAAAGAGTGAAGACACATCAAGATTTATTAAGAGCTTTACATACACTGAAACCCAAACATCGTACAGCCTTATTAAAAGTCTGTAGCGATGAGGAAATAAACTGTATTTGTGAATGTATTTATAATGTTCTGAATGGTAAAATAATATTGAAGGAAACAGAAAAGTCTAAATTAAAGAAATATAAAAAGCTGTTGCGTTTGCTAGTGTCGAAGGGTAAACATAGGTTAAGAAAGCGAATCATTATACAGAAAGGTGGGGCTTTTCTTCCTATTATTCTTAGCACAGTATTAAGTGGATTATTGAATTACATAATAAATAAATAAAAACAAAATGGATACTACAAAGAAAATGATATTGATTGAACCAGACGCATTGGAGCGACTAAAGAAAAGAGAAAATATTTCTGATGATTCTTTGTCAAGATTAGACAAGGAAATGCAAAAAATATTAAAAAGTAAAATTGATGATCGTGAAAAATGGTCATTATACCTCCAAGAATTACAGAAATACTTACACTTAATACAAGAAGATAAAAAACCTTTAAAGTTACCTATCACAATTGAAGAAGTTAAAGACAACACAAGCGAGAAGCAGATGATTCCATTTGTAAAAGAGTTATCACCAGTTCAGGACGTACAGACACCGGAATCTCCGGATATATTACTAAAACACTACACGGCTGATTATTTGAAACGACTTATTCCTAAAACTTACAAAAAGAAAGGTAGCATTCTTTTAGATACTCTTTATAAAAATAACGATAAAATTTCCTGGAATGATGATGGTACTGTTGTGATCAACAAAGAACATTTACCTCAAAGCAATATAATAGATCTCATAAATATAACTCTCCGACCCTTAAAATATAAACCTGATGGGTGGGAAAAGTTTGCAAAAGCATTAAAAGATATTAAAGTACCACTAATATGTGTTGGTAATCCTGAAATAAATAAATTCATGAATGAATTGTATGTAGAAGATTTTCGTCTTAATACTCCTACAAAACTAAATACACCGAAATTATCTAAACCAGGAAGAAAAATAGATTGGGAAAGATGGACACCTTATTAGATATACATAGTACTTACTATGATATAGCAAATCCGGCGGGATATAGTAGTGTAAATGCATTAACTAGAGCAATGAAAGGTAAAATGAATCGAAAACAAGTTCAAGAATGGCTGCAAAAACAGGAAACTTATACTCTTCATAAACCTATAAAAAGAAAATTTCCAAGAAACAGATATATCTTATCAAACTTAAATGAACTCTGGCAAGTAGATTTAAGTGATATGAGAAAGTATAGTCAATATAATGATGGTTATAATTATATTTTGTGTGTTATTGATGTATTTAGTAAATATGCATTTGTTAGACCCTTAATTAAAAAGAATTCACAATCAATAAAAAATTGTTTTGAGAGCATATTTTGCGAGGCAAAGGCCACACCTAGTCACATACAATCGGATAAGGGAACCGAATTCGTATCAAAAGATGTAAGACAATATTTAATGAATAAGAATATTAATTATTACACAACGAATAACCCTGATATTAAGGCTAGTATAGTGGAAAGGTTTCAGAGAACTCTCAAAACGAAAATGTGGCGATACTTCACCCACAAAAATACATATAGATACATAGATATATTGCAAGAATTAGTCTATTCCTATAATTATAGTTTTCATTCGACTATAAAAATGCGCCCAGTTGATGTTAATTTTAATAATATAATGACTGTATGGCGTAATATCAACGAAGGACGATTACAGGGGAAAAAAATGGTACACAATAATCAGGATCCAAAATTAAGTATAGGCGACTACGTTAGAATTACTAAATATAAGCATATATTTAAAAAAGGCTATGAGACTAATTGGAGTGATGAATTTTTTATAGTGGCCTCGGTAAAACGTAAGCCTGTATTGATTTATACCATAAAAGATATTCTAAACGAGGGAATTGTAGGTACATTTTATGAGAATGAATTACAAAAAGTTTCTTATGACCCCACATCGTATTTTAAAATTGATAAAATAATAGGTTCACGTTATTCTGGAATCAGAAAAGAAGTGCTTGTGAAGTGGGTAGGTTATCCGAATAAATTTAATACTTGGGTTCCTATATCAAATTTAAAGAAAATATAATGGATAATAGTTTTTATTTAACGTTACTCAGTAACAGCTCCATGGGCTACTTTCCAGAAAACACAACAGCAAACTTCTTCACTAAACTACCTAAAACCATTAAGCTAGAAGGAGAATGGGTGGTCGGTCTAGTTGAATGTCACTATCCGTGTAGTATGTTAAATGTACAGGATCATGAAAATGTAGTATACATTTCTAAAAAAGTATATTTACCCGATTCAAAAACAGATTATGCTAACGTTGAATATAAATCCCATATACCAGCAACAAACTACGAAAATATTAGTAACTTCTTAAACGCATTCAATGCAAATCCTTTATTAAATGGGAAAGTAAAGTTTCAACACGATGAAATATCAAGACTTGTCGCCGTAACAAATATGACAAGTAACATTACTCGAATAACAGCTAACCCCAAATTGTCACTTCAACTTGGGTTCGAACCCAATACAAATTTTGTTAGGCAGAATATTGGTAAGTATCCAATAAACTTACATTTAGGTCTACCGTCACAACTATTTATTTACTCCGATATAGTACATCCACAGATAATAGGAGATGTAATGTCATCTTTACTGAGAATAATTCCATTAGATCCTACGAAATATATTTATGGAGCCTACAAAATTAATGTATTTTCTCCTGCACACTATCTTCCTGTTTTACGTAGGGAATTTGATGTGATAGAAATTGATATAAGAACGAGCATTGGTGAAAGAGTACCATTTCAATTTGGAACCTCATGTATTAAGCTTCATTTCAAAAAAATAAGTTCTTAATATTACATTAAATATATAAAAATGGTATGTCCCTATCATCACTATTACTCTGCACAAGCAGGATCTGGTGTAGGTATAATTTATAAAGGAACACCATATCAACGTGGACATGGCATAGGGAGTTTTCTAGGGGGTTTATTTAGGTCAGTATTTCCAATTTTAAAAAGTGGCGCAAAGGTTCTTGGAAAAGAAGCATTAAACGCTGGAGTTGGTCTTCTAAGTGATTTGGTTGGAGCTCAACCTCTTGATGAATCGATAAAAACTCGATTCCGAACCGCTACTTCTAATTTAAAAAGAAAAGCTGATGAAAAACTCGACTCCATAATGGCAGGATCCGGTTATAAAAATAAAAGGCAAAGACTTAAGTCTATCACTCACAAGAAGACATCAAAACAAAGAAGAACTCTTAAAGGAGCTCTCAAAAATAAAAAAGATATTTTTGGAAATTAAAAATGGCGTTCCTACACAATAATTCTTGTGAATGTGTGAAATCAGAATTGGATATCTTTGCTTTACCGACAACACAAACAAGTATAGAGAGTGGTCAATGGATGCAATATCGTCCGATATCATCGCTAACTGATGATGGCCCTATCGAGTTTTTAATACCTGGTGCTGGTGATGAATATATTGACTTATCACACACAATGATTAGTATCAGTGCACGAATAGAAAATATTGATTCATCAAGATTAGCTGTCGATGCCAACGTTGCACCTGTAAATAATTGGCTACACTCGCTTTTTAGTCAGTTGGATATTTATTTAAATCAGAAACTTGTTTCTCCACCAAATAACACATATGCATATCGTGCGTATATAGAAACTTTATTAAATTATGGTCCAGCAGCGAAAGCTTCCCATCTTACCTGTGGTTTATGGTATGAAGATACTCCAGGAAAGTTTACTTCGTGTGACGCAACTAACGAAGGATTTGCTAAGCGACAGCAACTATCAAAGCAGAGTTCAACTATTGAAATGATAGGTCATTTACATGGTGATATATTTAATCAAGGGAAATTTTTAGTTAATGGTATTGAAATGCGGTTAAAATTAGTTCGTTCGAAAGATTCTTTTAATCTCATATCGTCCACAGTAGAAAATAAATTCAAAGTTAATATAATAAATGCTTCGCTCATAATCCGTAAAGCAAGAATCAATCCATCAATATTACTTGCACACGAAAAAGTACTAGCAACAACCACAGCTAAGTACCCAGTTGCTAGAGCTGAAGTAAAAGTATTAACTATTCCATCTGGTGTTCAAGGGAAAGTTCTTGATAATGTATTTCTTGGGCAAATGCCTAAAAGGTGTATTATAGGATTCGTTAGCAATAAAGCATTTAATGGCAGTTTCGAAACGAATCCCTTCGATTTTAAACACAACAACCTCAATCTGCTTAGTGTATATGTAGATGGACAGCAAATACCACCGAAAACATTAACTCCCAATTTTTCCGACAATGCTTTTACCAGCGTTTATCATACATTATTCTCTGGGACCGGTATACACTTTTTAAATGAAGGTAATTCGATATCTAAAGAAGCTTTTGCAAACGGGTACTGTCTAATGGCTTTTGATATGACTCCAGACTTAAGTGCAAACTCTACAACTCATTGGAATTTAGTAAAACGTGGAAGTGTTAGAATAGAAGTACGGTTTGAAGGCACTTTGTCATCAACTGTAAATTGTATAGTATATGCAGAATTTGATAATGTTATAGAAATAAACAAAAATAGAGAGGTTATTATAGATTATAATAGCTAATCTTAATTTAAATTAATTTATGAAATTGTACTTATATATTGTATTGCTAGTGTATTTACTGTCAATTTCATTCAGCATATCTTTAAAAATAGACGCTTTTAAAAATAAATCCTATGATGGATTCTATAGAAATCCAAAAGTTTCTGGATATGGTTAATGGTAGCTTAAAGCTTAATGTTTTTGCAGCTAATCGTATACCAGTACATGTTAGCTTACCCTTTTATTCTATATCAAATTTAGATCCTGATACAAAGCCTGGTTCTCATTGGGTAGCAATATGCATTGATAAACATGGTGTTGGGGAATATTTTGATTCTTTCGGGAGAAAGCCAACTGGTTATCATGAGTCATTTTTGGTAACAAATTGTAAGAAGTGGAATTATAATAATAAAGTAATTCAAAATTGTTTTAGTTCTATGTGTGGAATTTACTGTCTAGTTTTTATATATTTCAGATATTATGGAGTATGTATGTTTAACTTCACTAATATGTTTACTACTAATACTGTTATTAATGATAAAATTGTAAATAATTTGTTTAAATACTTTTTCTGTAATAAAATATAATTGATAAAGAAATTTCGTTGTATTATTTTACCCTGTATGTCATAGGAATACAAAAAAAACAAATGGGATAACAAAAATAAAACCTTTATTTAAGTATTCAAGTATTAATCACATTATTATCTCTAATTACATTGAAACTTTATACAATAGCATACTTAAAAAATCAGTCATTGAAAGAACAATATCAAGTATTTTTGTCGAAGTGATATTTTTTTACGTCAGGTGCATCGGCTATTTCCTTAGATATATCATAGATCACTTCATTGATTTTGTTGAGCCTATGACTTGCCGCATAATATTTAATCCGAGTGGTTGCATGTTTCCAATGATCAGTTGGGGGTATCCTCGCCAGTTTTTTTAGATCGTATACTTCTATTTTTACAAAGTGTGTGGCTTGCGCCCCATCGTCGGTATTGGTTGATATGTATGCCATTCCACCATCTCGAGACGCCCTTCCAACGCAGGACGACATTTTTTTCTTCTTTTTGGCTGGCTTTTCAAATAGGTCGTCCAAACTGCTGCTGCTACGTGTTCTTTTTATTTTCAATGGCTGTGTCAATTGTAAATCTGACTCGTCGTCGTCAGACAGTGGATAATAATAATGTTTTAAAGTGTTCTCTTCAAGGATGCTCGAGGAATTCTGTAAAGGACATAATACCAAATATTAGACACTACGACATAGCTAACGTAAAATCCTAATACTATGTTATAAATCTAAAGTTTGTGCGTGTATATTTGTTACAAGTTCTTACACGCCTTAACGACTGAATATATTTAGGTAAAATTTCTGTTCAGTATACATGTAGTACACATATGTATAGATTTAACACATACATCATTTCTGTGTGTGCATGTAGGTATAAATATTATTTTCTAACCAAATCTGAAAAAATATGTGTACGTTCATCATACAAGTATACTTTCCTCTCCGGTGAAATACATGAATAATATTGTAAAAATATGAAACGACAAAAATATTATATCTACATTCATTACACATATTTAATATATAAGATATTATAAGAGCAATAAATGAGATACTTACATCCATATTATCGAAGTAGCACGTGAACACAATAACACACACACACACACGTTACAATAATGTAGCACTATCTCTGTTAAAATAATTATTTGATATATTGTAGATGTGCTTTCATCCAAGGTTTATATAGGAAGTTTTAAGCAATTAACATTAGCGAACACGTTCTGTTACAAATCTTGTTGCTCATCACATTCGCATTAGCAATTATGATACAACATTCCAATGAATCGTTAGTGAAGTTCATACTTGTGTATTGCGAAACACCCACATACCTTAAGAGCATGTGAAGCTTTTGATACCGGAAGTGACCGATCCTGCTAGCCCAGACATCATGCAATATGGGTGTTTGTCAACAACACTAAATAAATACATTCAAACAAATCACCTCTGCGGCATAATGGTGCGGTGACGATGCTTGCCACATGAGGTCCTAGGTTCGATTCCTGGGTCGGGATTGTCACCTATCACGTTGTGGAACTTAGTATCTTCGGCTAATCGTGGGAGCATTAGTTGTACCTCTGTCTACCTCTTCGGGGATATGGCCGTGAAGATACTTTTTTACATGCATACAAGTACTGGAATATATTTAATAAGCACACAGACCCAGTAATAATAGCACCACCACAGCGACTAGCACTGATGATGTATGTAATAAGATGGGTCAAGGTGGTGGTACTCAACCCGGTCGAGACGTTGCAGAACTCACCAACTAGTCAGTACTCACGATGTTAATGATATAAATTACTATGAAAAAAAAAGTAAAAGTCTTACAGGCTGCTAAAATGATAATAGAATGATCGCCATAATCGTGCTTTTGTCCGCTGAACAGGTGAATCGCAGTGGAACGTTAAGACGCTCGCTCTGCCTTCTCGACACGGGAATCAGCTTGATGATATTTATTTTATTCCATATTCATTAGTTGCAAGTGATACGCAATGCGAGACGTCCTAATGAGCTTTTAATAGTGCGATTGTGTGACGGGCGTTCGAGCTTAATGATAATGAGGTGATTAGATAACGAAGGAGAGCCAGGAATGCTAACTTTGCAACCGTACGAGATATCAAAAAACGGATGCTTGCAATCGATCGGGCGTACCCGGAAACCCCCATTTTGACACCAAATTTTTTTTTTTTTTTTTTTTTTTTTAGTTTTGACCGACCACCAAGTGGGTCAGAAACACAGGTGGGACAGAAACAGGGATCCAGACCCAACGACCCGGGTGGTCGGGAACCAACGAATCCCTACTACTTTGGTGTATTACGATTGTGCTAGTTATCTACACTTTACGAGAAAGGATTTGTTTTTTTTTTTTTGTAATGAATAAACTCAAAATTACTAGACTGATTTTACAAATTCTTTCACCTATAGATAGCTACTCCGGAGTAACATTATACTTTTTAACCCAACTAAAGGAAATATTCACGCGTACGAATCCGCGGGTATCAGCTAGTTACATATCTATATGGCGGGAGGAACCCTGCTCATGACATTTCTGGCCATTTTACTTCTGATGGAACATGATTTTTCTAAAGTCTAAGCAAATCATTAAACTAAGGAGGCAGCCATCGGAACGTATTAAATTTATATTCATAGTGGCTTAGTAACCAAAATCTATTTTAGATGTTTCGTTACACGAAGAGAGCGATAAGCGGAAGGGTAAACAATTTGTGATAAGGCGTACCAAGACTCAAGAGTAATAGATTGCATAATTTTTATTGCGGTATAATCTATGTTGTTAAAAAATAAAATACTTTAAGCAGTATTAGTATAATATAAATGCTACTCTATGAATACAATAAAGCTGTGGACGATTTGTCTGTATGATTTCTATCTGATAATCAGATAAGAGATATTTTTTATGAAAAATTATTAACACGTCTATGATTGCTTGCCATTCGAAGGTTGCGAGTTTCAATTAAAATAATTTTAATCCATGTTT
Organism: Apodemia mormo; assembly: GCA_036924255.1. Taxonomy (NCBI): domain Eukaryota; kingdom Metazoa; phylum Arthropoda; class Insecta; order Lepidoptera; family Riodinidae; genus Apodemia; species Apodemia mormo. The sequence goes on along the minus strand of JAUPFN010000018.1, from coordinate 8,815,631 downwards.
TCATAACCTTCCTTTTTTGATAAACGAACAAATGAGAGTGATGAGATCGGCCTAAATGGACTACAAGAATATAGCGTCAGCTGAAATTATTAAATTAATTTTATTCACAATAAGTCAATATTAGAATTCAACGGACACTTTTTAATAGCAAATGAATTTTAAAAGGATTTTAGTCGGAAAGTCATGAAACTAATCAAACTTTTACGCTTTTTCTTATTTCTAATTCAAGCAAAGATTTTTCTATTCTGCCATAAACTTAACACTTTCTTTTATTTCTGACCAACCAAACAAATTATAAAAATGTTGGATAGATAAGACGCAAAATTTTAAACCAAATATTGTATAAAATGCAACAAAAATGAAAATATTTATTATTATAATCGAAATCTACAACATACAAGGGCGTATAAACAAGTACTCTTAGTATCATCCGAAAGAAACAAAAAAAAAACAACAAGTGTCATCTATTTACGCTGTGCGCGAGTAATAAACATTTAATGTAAACAAAAGTTTTATCGTTTTTCAACATTTAAGAGGCTAAAATCAAATAATCTTCATAATAAGTAACACAAAAATGAATTATATTTGTGTTGACGATATATTGCGTCATCAATCTCCTTTAGTTAATATTTGACATGGCTTAGTAGGCTTGCCTTCTTATTTCTGTTCATGGTTTCCTGTCAAGCAGATATGAACAGGTGAGTCAATGTAAGTAATCTCACCGATGGGTTAACCAATAAAAATTTGTATCAGAAGAAAGGTAATTTAATTACGAAAATAATCGTACAGGCTTGCCTGCGAAAACCTGTTCATGGAATACGAGGGTGGACTGAAAAGTACTCGGCCTAACACAGATCCATTCAATTCTAAAAATCAAATCTGCATTATTTAGTTCAATTCAGAGTAGTTAATTGTGTGAAGTTCGAAACGTGTGCAATAATTTGTTGTGATTTTATCAATTTTTTAACAAAGCAATCGGACATACTTTCTGCAAATAGAGCAAATCGAACAGCGTGCCGTCATTAAGTACCTCCATAAGAAGGCGCTATCACCGAAAGCCATCCATGATGATATGGTCGGTACATTAAGGGATTCTGCTCTGTCTTATTCATCTGTCAAAAAATGGATAGCAGAATTCAATCGTGGCAGAGAGTGTGTGAAAGATGAACCCCGATCTGGAAAGCCTTCGTCGTCCACTACTGACGAAAATATTAAAAAAGTACTTGATTTAATTATGGGAGACCGTAGATTACAAATTAGAGGTAGCCGAGATTATAGGGATCTCTTATGAACGAACTCAAAATATCATAGTCAACGAATTGTTTCCTCAAAGTGTCTGCAAGGTGGGTTCCGCGACTGCTTTCAGTTGGAAAAAAAGGACGCGATTGACTATTTCATGTGACTGTTTGGAGTTATTTGAAGCCGATGCAGACGATTTTTTGAATCGTTTTGTTACAATGGACGAAACATGGGTTCATTACTGTACGCCAGAAACAAAACAACAATCAAAACAGTGGAGAAGACCTGGTTCACCACCCCCCAAAAAGGCTAAGGCACTTTTGTCGGTAAATAAGAGGAATAACGCTCAGAGTGATAATTGTATTCAAAGTTTCGTTCATATTTTAAGCCAAAACCGGACGATGAGCGCGTGAGCTTGGTGTAATTACTTGCGTTGACACGCATACAAAGAATCGAATAATGTTGCAAGTAAATAAATATTTTACCAAGGCGGTATTTAAAATATATATACCTCACCGGTATACAAATAGTTCTTCATATAACTTTGATAGTCATTTAGTATAAACATGAAACTTACCTTTTTTCGGTTAGGTAAAATATTTCAAATGCCTGGAAATATTGTAGATGTTCTCAAGATGATATTACAAAGCTATTTAAAGGGTCTATATTTAGTAGCATAACAATTTTTGTACTATTTTAAGTAGGCATCACGTTTTTACAACAAATGATAATTTACCATAACAACTAAACGCATAACTGTTTTCGCATAATTTTTACTAGCATAACCCTATGTAGCATAAAGATAACATAGCATAATGTTTAAAGGCACACATTGAGGAAAGCATAACAATACATAAACATAATGATCAGCGGCATACACTTAAAAGTCCTAATTAAAATGCAAGAAATAGGTGGATAGCAGACTGTAGCAGCATTGCTTAAATAAAATACGTGAGAGTATAAAATGCGGGTAGATACTATGACAACAATATTTATTATTTGTAATGCCCCTAACCCCTAACTAAATAGCAAGACCAAATAGCAGACTGTATTGTAGCAGCATACCATTCCCGTAACAAGTGGGGTTGGACCAAGTCGACGGAGCCCCGCTACGCGGGGCTCCTATTTCTGGGTGTGGGATCTAAAGAGAACCTAACTAACCTACTATAACTGTAGCATTGGATAGCTTTGTTTCTTTGTGGCGGGGGCTTATGCCATGTGTTTTTATGGTAAGATAACATTAGGAAAAATAAAAAAATGTCTTAAGACTATTATGCGTATCATCAATGGTCGAATTAAATGTAGTATAATAGATTGTTATGCTTAAAACACATTTCGCAAAAAAAAGATTATGCTTAAGTTATATAATGACACTACATATTATGCTATATTCATTATGACAAAGTAAATTAGGAAAAAAAATTATGCGTTTTAAACGTATCCCCTATTTAACCTTATTTTTTTTAGTTTTTGTGATTTGTTGATTCAAAATATATATTGTACTTCACTGAAATAAAGATTCACTTTCTTTCCAAAAGTATTGTTAGTCATATAGAAAACTTAATTTTTTTTTATCCCGTTGAGTTAAAATGAATAGTATTACAGGGAAATGTTCTAGAGCAGCGTTTCCCATTTGCCGGGTCGCGACCCGGTACCAGCCCATCAAAGAAAAAAATACCGGTCGCAACATTCTCGCTTTGCTTTTAAAGTATTATCTACCTACTATAGATCGACACAACGCAACGCGACACGACGAACATTCGTAAGCGTTGAGTGATGACAAAATAGGCGACATCAAAGTATGTAGCATTTATTAAATCTTTTTACTATTATTAAATATGTATTATTTCACCTAATAGAACGAGCTTGGTTTAAAAGTATTAAGTGGGTCACGAAGGGGCAGTGTGAAAATTACCGGGCCATATTAAAACAATGTTTGGGAAACACTGTTCTAGAGGTTCTCAATATATTTATTTTTTTGTATATTTCAGTAATCAAACAGCGATAACCAACCAGCACCAAGCGTAAATAAAAAATATGACCAATACAAGTTTACATTATTGAAACGATGATTGAATAAATCACTTTTCAAAAAAACGTTATTGAAATATATCTACTAAAATATAATCGTATATAATACAAATGTTATTAAAAATTTGTGCATTGCTTGGCGAATACTGGTGTGTCTTTATGTGTATGTCTGTGTGCGTGTATGTGTGTGTGTATATTTGTTCAAAGGTATCACCTTGGAACATTTTTATTATAACTTTCATGCAAATCTTGATGATTTGAAACCCTAAACTAACTTGACGTTAGCAGATGGGCGGGCAAGCAGAAGCAATACTTAAGTTATAGACGAACGCTTTGAGGTAAAAAATAATAGGATAAGTATGCTTATTATAAGAGGCGGCTCGTGACATTTTTGGATATGTTAAACTAAAATAAAGGAGAAACTAAAGATTACTATTTATTTTATTTGTACAGAAAATCCATTCACCGTTTTTTTGCCGAGCAAAGACATCTATTACTTTCTTGTGAAAATTAGATATAAAAGTATAATTTATTGATTTCTTCCTATCTATACAACCAAGGTCTTTTGAAATATTGTTGACCGCTCGTTGGTCGAGTGGTTAGCGATCCTGAATACGAAATCGACGGGGTTCGGCTTCGATTCCCAACGGGAACAAGCATATGTGTAATGAGCATAAATGTTTGTATTTCTGGGTTTGGGTGTTTAATACTAGCTGTTGCCCACGACTTCGTCCGCGCGAACTTCGTTTACTCCGCACAGCACCTCCCCCGTAGGTGATAGCGTGATAATATGTAGCCTATATGTTGAACCGACCTATCAGTAATATTCATGCAAAATTTGAAGTAAATCCATGCATTACTTTTTGAGTTTACCCCGGACATACATACAGACAAACAGATAAACAGACAAACAGACAAAAATTCTAAAAACTATATTTTTGGCTTCGGTATCAATTGTAATCACGCCCCAAGTATTCTTTTAAAAAAATATTCAATGTACAGTTTCGACTTGCCTACGATTTTATTATATGTATAGATATTCTAGTATTTATATATTATGTATTTCTATATATTAGTATCGTTTATTAACACCCGTCACACATGTAAATAATTTGCTTACTTTGGGGTTAAATCGGTAAGTGTAATTTGTCCCGTGATTATTTATTTATTGTTAAGATTTAAAAAAACCGTAAAAAAATAGTTTTTGTAGCATATTTTTAAGTAAGTTCAATTTCAGGCTCCTTAGCTTTTACTTCCAAAAGCATTTTGAGACTCTTTTTACAATGTATTTATTGTTCCATTTTTAACAGGAATGTCACCCACAAACTATTTTTAATACTTATTTAAAAGAAAAACTAATAAGTAACTGAGGGAGCCAACACTTGTTTTGTTTACATAAGATCGGCAAAAGCGCATAAGCAACCCCGTGGCCGAACCCGCGGAGTGGTATAATATCGGGCGTGAGCGGCGCTTCAGTTTAGGCTAATTTTTCATACGAAATCTTTTGTTTCACGCGTCGGCTCGTGACGATTTTTCTCTTTCGCACTTATTGAATACAGTGCTAGGAAACGTCCTAAACTTTGTTTCATAGGATCGCAAATGCTGGCGCTCCACTCGGTACAGATGACGCCAAAATCCAAATGTACGCGAAGGTTTAATAGTTTCCACGTTTCTAGTAAAGTTAAGAGTGACTCTTTTGTATAGTCATAGTAGAAAGAATGTATTTTATTTTTAATTATTATATAATTTTAATTATATAAAAGGATAGATCGTGTTATTTTCGTGGGAGTGCACTGCACCAGCGCTCTTTAGGAAGAGCCGCCTCTGCTTATTAATGAAATTATTTATTTAAATCAACTTAAAAAATTAAAATGTTTTAAGCTAAACATAATGTGTTGGCTACTATATAAAGTCAAGCTACTATAGGCTCTGTGCATGAATTGAGCATCATCTATCTTGCGCATCTCTGTTTTGGTTCTTAACTCAGAATATAGAAAAACATGATCTCCGTGCGTTATCTCCTCTAACGTTTTTAGCTGATTCGGAGACAATACAGCTCTTTGTTGCGACTCTTTGGCTTCTACGTGCTATGTATGCATTGGAGTATATGACACAAATTAATTAAATCGTGTATTAATACTTAGTCACATGAGTAAAGTCGCCATTCCCAACACTAATTTCAAGCTATGTGGAATTTAAACTTAAATATCAGCATTAACATATTAAAAGGCGGACATTAGGCGCAGACCGACTTTTGGGCACGTTACCCTACATGTTTTCATCGATAAAACTCGAAAATATCGCCAATAAAACTACTTGACACTATACAAATCACGAAATAATGCCGTATGATAGCATATTATTTTTTAATAAAAATTTTAAAAATATGTCTTTTTGACAGTGAGTACAAAAGTACAGTATTTTTTCTAATAATCACTGCAATATCTAGAATTACATTTTTTTGTCTTCTAAAAGTCCTCATTACACACGAATAAAGGCTTTGTAATATTGGTCTGACAACCGGCTTTGTAATATTTGTGGTATAATGGTAAGTCCCAAAACTTAAAAATTATTTTAAATTAAAGCAAAGTCCAGGCTATGCAATATCACACATAAAATAGGAATAACTACACACGTTATAAATTATAACGAAAATAGGCAAAACCAAATATGTGGTAGAATATTTTCCCCTTTGGCTGGCAACATTTCGAATATCATCCTACGTAGATATTTACGATTTATTTGTGTTAGATTTTATACAAAAATATCCGATGCCAAGTAGTTTTTATCTGTAAAATGTGGTCAAGTCCTAAATACGCTTTTGTGAAGCACGTTGATAGCCTTTCACCACACAGTAACTCATATTTTTTTAAATTGCGAGAGCTGTACTCCATGTGGCACGTGTCGCTTCTCTGAGTGGCCGGCAAGCGTAAGAAGCCTTTTCAGGCTTCTTTGAAATGGCTTAATATTGCGCGGGCCGACTTGGTTTCTATGCGTTATTATTCTATGGCCAAGCTCTATACAAGAGTATGTGTCTCTGTCGACTTCGCAGACAAAAGAATTGAGATATATCTGGGTGCCAAGCTTTGTAAAGAAACTCCTAAAATTTTAGGTACAAGAACATGCAACATTTTGAAATAAATTTATATGACAATTTATTATTTCTTGATACAACCACATGCCTGCTTAAAAGTAGTATAATTTGTTAAATTTTAACAGACAATTATTTACACAATTCATTTATTTCACTTAGAATATATATCTAGCTCAAAATTTGACTTGGCTAGTTTTCACATAAAAACAATTAGTACAAATTATACACCTATTATGTGCTTTCTGTTCATACTGTATTTAGACTACTGCGAAAAACTAGCTATTCCAGTTTGGAAATTAAGGGAGCCAGTAAACTTGTCGGACAAATATTGTTTTGAAATATTACCAGCACAATTTTGTCCCTTAATAATTACATTTAAATTAATAGTTACACAAAAAGCGTGGGAAAGGTTATATATATGATTTAACTTCTATAAAGTGAAGTTTGTAATATCTATTCTTCTAGTTCGGCAATATAAATCAAGGATTTCGTAAGTCAAATATACTCACTAACGTTAATACTGAGTTATCTCATGTTAGTCGGAAATAAAAAATAATTGTCAAATATTGCTTGCGTCGGCCATACTATTCGCTGCCATCTCGGAAATATTGTGCAACTAACAAGTTAACAGCGTTGCAATAATCCGGCGAACTCGTATAAGCAACACATACGCAATAAATTAATTACACAACCATACAAAAACTTTAATGACCAATTCTACATCTACTTTATGATGTAATTTTTAAAATACTGAATTCGCAGCCCGGTTGCATCACTACTTTTTTGTGAACCTTACGGGATCAATGCATTTGTCCGGGATCAGCAGCGTAGTGTTTAATATAGACATAGACTCTGTATATATAATCCATATCCGTCAAGGCGTTTCAGCGTGATAAAGTAGCAAACATATATTCATATAAACAAACATATATTTATAGTATTAATAGAATTTATTATATTATACACTAGCTGTTATTCGCGACTACGTTCGCGTGACCCAAAACCATAACTTCCTTTTACTTAGTCGGGTAAAAAGTAGGCTGTCACTCCTGGATAGTGTAGCTTTCTAACGGTGAAACAATTTTTAAGAGCGGTCGAGTAGTTTTTAAAGTCTATTCGTCACAACATACAAAAAAACTCTTTATTTATTTCTTGCTGACTCAGGAAACGTTGTTTATTAACATATAAATTATTGAATTAAAAAATAGGAGTTGATGATAGAAGGGGGAAAATTTAGGGATGTTTGCATTTTATAAAGCCACATTATAAAAAAATAAATAAAAGAGAATGTGCAAAAAAAAAATAAAAAAAATATGTAAAAGGTTGACCCTGCAGGCCATCCCTGAAACTTCCCGCTAAATTAAGGCAATTTAAACTCAAAAGAATAAAACCTATAAGCATAGATTTTTAACTTCCCTAGTGGGGTATGTAGATAAGGAAGTTACTGATTTTACCCCGATTTTCGAAAATCGAACTTTCACCAGATGTTCACGTTTTGTTCACCTTTTCCGACTATTTTCACGATGACGTCAGTATGTCTGTATGTATATAGGTGTGTAGGTAACCTTTGAACGGCTTGACCGATCGAAACGCGGTTGATGGTATTCGATTGGATTCCGCTCAACTTAGCCCTCGGGAAATTTTGAACCGATTCAGTTCAGGAGCTTTTGAGAAATATTGAAAAAACACCAAAAAAATTTTGACGAAATAGTATTTTTTAATATAACTTTAAGATTTATGTACCGATTGAGTACAAAAACTAATCAGCTCTATTCCTCAGAAAACTGCGTCAATACATAAATTGCATCAAAATCGGTTTATCCGTTTGGGAGTAATCGTTGACGAAAATTTTTGAAAAAAAGTGTTTTTTCGACATAGCTTTGAAATCGAAATTCGAAATCATTTTTTTGGTGTTCTACGATATCTTAGTACTAAAAAAACTACGTCAAATGTCGTTTCAAAAATCAAAATCGAATCTAGTTCTCAAAACTTATAGATTTTCAAATATTAAAATTACGTTGTTTTTAGCAAACATTTTTAAATAACTTTCAAGTTAATTAAATTTGTTGATTCTAGCAGTAGCAATTTTTTGGAAAAATAGCTTCCTTGCGACAATTATGTCGAAACTTGATTTCGGAGAAAATTTATTATAAGAAATACAATTGATGATTAAAAAATCTGTTTCATTGAAGTTTTAAAAGATTAAACTATCTAATGGTACCATTTAATTAAATAAAAGTACCTTATAATATGAAAAATTAGGAGTTGGAAAATTTTGATTTTTCGTCAAAAGTTGGTCTAAGGTGTGAACTGCCTCTTAATAAAGCATGGTGGGAAGTACGAATATTTTGTCATAAATTTTCATAAATATTGTCGAAAAATATTTAGGAAAATTAAATAAATAAATGCTTTATTCTTGTTTACTGTACTTTAAATTTGCTAGATTTTCGGGAAAAATCAGGAATTAAATATAGGTATGGGACGAACGGGAATTTTTTTGGAAAGTGGGACAAAACATCGGGATGAACGAGGCATAAAATGATGTTAAAAGTAGCGTTGTCGTAATAAAATCGAAAGTGTCTCATTTGTACAAAAAAGCAGGCTCACTATTATATTAGGTTCGCGGTAGCCTCAACTACGTCGTGAAGGTCATAACCGACTGCGGGACTGTCCATAGCGCCACCGCTATGATGGAACGAAAGTGCAGTCGTTGTAGGCGCCAGGTGGCGAGAGGCGCTAAAATACAAAACCTGTAAAATAATTTAGAGCGAATTATAAAATTGTGGTGGCTTCTTTTGAGAAGTGCTTGTTTTCGGGCGCGCAGACCTGGCGAACAGTGTACGGTGCACTTGCATTGTTTGTAAATAGTGCAATAATCGACTAGGAGCTTAACGACAATCTTGTTCTACCCTGTTCTAGGACCAGCGCTGGCACTGACTACCCGCTTGTCGTTACGAATAATACATTAATAAATAAGAAAACATTTGTGTTTTTGATTTTTTTTTAAACCATCGCCTATAGACACTAAAGATGTTAGTGTATGTTGCTATCTGTGTAGCGGGGTCTTTATTTTTTTTCGAAATGGCTATTACAGTTGACCTTATGGGTCGTTACTGCATCACCGGGATTTTTGGGTGTTAATGCCACATTCATAAATTTACTGGCTACCTTACCCTCAAAACCGGAACATGACAGTGACATGCGTTGACGCTATTGCGGCATTATGTATGTTTGTAACGAATACACTCAAAAACTACGAAACAGAGTTTAATCATTCTGTTAACATTAAAAAATACACTATTCAGTAGTGACAGTCTAAAATTTTACCAGACTAAGCCACCAATAAGTAATGACTTTGTCACGCGAACGAAGTCACGAGTAACAGTTAGTCAAATACATAATTAATCTTACCATTTTTTGATATTATCTAAGTATAAGTACTCACTTAAATGATAATATTGTTACAAACGATATGGATCAATGTTGTCCGAAAAACTATTTTTTATATTTATTTAACTGCACATGCCGCTGAGCTAAGTTTACTTGTCAACTCTTTGTTATGCGGTGCCAATTTATAGTTTTAATCCAGCCGTTTCCACCTATTTATAAATTGGTATTTATCTACTATGTCTTGTATTAGACGTTGAAAATTAATTCCCTTGTTTAGGTAACAATTTTACAGAATCAATATACAACTTTTGAAATCGCATTGTTCGCTTCGTCGTATTTACCAACTTATTTTTCACTTTGAATAATAGATAAATGGCTACTTCATACGGTACAATTTCATACCCGTCCCTCTCTAAATAATTAGGTAGTATTTTTTAAAACAAAGAAAACACAAGCCGGAATTGAAGCAGCGACTTTCGCCGTCAACACAAACGGTGCTCCTCTCGATTATCTAAGTGAAACTGGTTCCACTTAATAAAATTTTCTTTGTTATCTATTTCATTAATGCATGCATATCAAAAGAACTATAAATTTATACAATGCACATTAATGTATGGATTATCTAAGAACTAAAGTACATAGATAGAGGTATACCTAGTAGTAATGCGAGGGTCATCGACGCGTGGTGACAATTAAAACCGGGATAAGTGTCGTACCTTTGAGATGTGGGCGCGGCGGTCGATAGGAGGGGATGCTATCTGAGTTATGAAAACAACTCAACCGCTATTCAGACTTTACACTAACTAAAACCTCAATTTAAATACTAAGTTTTTTTACAACCTATCCTTTCGCCCTACGCTGTACGGGCGGTGTTCATTTTATCTACTTGCTGACTCGCACAGCTTTGCCCGCGGGTAACTTAAAATACGTTAATGTAATAAGTTTCATGTAATATTTCAGCCCCTAATTCACTATCTTAATTGACGAATTTCGAAATAATCCTTTCTTATTCCTCGTCTACATCATAAAAGCAACCCCAGTGAAAAATTTCACGTTTTCATTTTTCATTTCACAAGTTAATACCTTAGTAAGTAAATACTATATTACGATTTTTTTTTAATTTATAAATCAAAACTTACATCCTTTACATAAGGATATCAATCACCATTAACATCTTTATTGTTAATGGTGCATTGATAAACGACGGTTTCCTACTGTTTTGTTATCCTACATTAAAAATGCCAAGATTTATCCGATTGCTAAATAATAACTTATTGTTAAGGTAAAATATAATTTGTTCAGTAAATTTTCAAGCATTTTTTTTTCATATTGTAAGATAGCTAACAAGTAGATGGTTCTCGCCTTAGACACTAAAGACGGTAAGGCGTTACTATTCGTGGCGGGATGGTCATCCTTAATACTACATTCATAGGTTTACCGGCAAAATTACCCTCCAAACCAGAATGCGGCAGTGACACGCATTGACGTTACCGCGGCAGGGGGTGTTACAAAATCCGGACGAAACGTTGTGGCACTCTATCATTTTGATAAATCTAACCTCAGGGCCAAAATAAGGAGTAGCCAGTTTTAGAAGTAGAGTGCAAGGCGACGTGTGGCGATAATTTGTTTTTATTAATAAACAATCAAATCTTATAAAAAAATACTTTCAACGTTGAAGCTTGACAAGTGGCAAACACCTGTCTGTCGGTTGCTAAAGTTCGATGGTGTTGGATAGTTTACAATTTACATTTTGGTAAATTCCTTTTTTTTACACTAAAACAAATCAAAACATAAACGTTATGAAATAACAATTTAGGAATATGTTAAATGTTAACATATTCCTAAAAGTGAAAAAAAATATTAACCGAGTAAGGCCCCTTTCAAAAGATAAACCTGCTTTTTGCCGTTCCCACAGACATATTAATACACAAGGTGTTAGGCGGAAAAAGTGTCCGCGCGGTCGTCATTTCAGCCAAGCCCACTCTTTGGCTCGGTCAATGTAACTTGGCCGAAACGTTTTGATGAAGCGTTTTCTGGCGAGTTACTAGTAACTACGCTACATATGGACAGTATACAAAGTATAAAAGCGATATCTGTAAAATTGCACGCTACTGCGATCACTACTATAATTAATTATTATATTAATACATGAAGGAAGACCTTTGAACCTTATTACAAAAATTGCGCGGCCAATGGAATATTAAATTTAGCGCAAAGTAAAAGATTGTATCGAGTAGTGCAAAAGCAAATATTTTTATGTTATACTAATACATCCTTACTAATATTATAATTGCGATATTCTGTATGTCTATCCGTCTGTTACGCTTTCACGACTTAAACGCTGAACCGATTTTGGCGAAATTTGGCATGTAATTATTTGAAAGTCCGAGGTTAAACATACAATTTTTTTTCAAAAATAAATCCTTAAAATGCTTAGATAGGGATGAAACTTTGAATGAAAAACTATATCGCTATTTTAAGCTACGCGCGGGCACAGCTGCGCAGGTCAGCTAATTAGAAACGAATTGAATGAATAAATAATAAAAACAAGATTTTAATAAAATAACACGTCATCAATATACAAATTACCGACCAATTAAATTTTTATACAAATTTTCCGAGATAAAAGGTTATGATTTCAGCACAGAAAATGTTGGCAGCGTGTGTCGTCTTTTTAGGAAAATAGTAAAAAAGCGAGCGAAGGCTAAACATAAAATGACAACAAAACAATGCTTTATTGCAATTTTTCTATTTTAAAACAAAAAAAAATCGAGCTCGTTCGTCGATGGAGACAAGCCCCGACGATTGCGTAGTCAGATTCGCTACGCTAACCAATCGACAAACGGGGTGGTTTTACAATTTTTTACATACTTTTTACATAAAGAGGTAAAAAAATATATGCCAGTAGCATGGGATTTAGGTGGTTTTACTGGAGCATGCGAAGGTAGGTCTAGAAAGCTTTGTTTTGTTTTACTCTGTCATCTGGTAAACACGGTACTGTGGAGCGGTGACCACAGGATCATTAAAAATTTAAAATTATAACGTCATATTTAGCTTGAAGCTTGGCACTGTAAGATAATTAATATTTTAAAGAAAATGCATTATATGTCAGCATTTACTATTAAACATTGTATACAGAAAGTTTACCTTGAAAAGCCCAGGGTATCAAAATGCATAGATATGGTATATAAAATTCAAGGTTAGTATGACAGATTTTATATTTTATTTATTCTATACTATTACGTTACATTTTTTCAAACGTCATGATGAAAAAAACGCTACTCTATTTTGAAATAAGAATTGTAGATTGTCAAATGCATTTAATATTTTAGACTAGCTGTGGCTTGCGACTAAACGGCACAGTACTGGTAGTTAGATTTGCAGTAAAAAAACGTGATTTCCTCTTAGGCTGATGTATTTCCGAGCGAATACGATTCAGGAACTTCTAGGAAGTGAGCTTAATCGTTTTTATAAAACTGGATACGCATCTGCATAACCTCCAAAGTCGCAGTTGTTCTTGAGCGGTGTTTATCGCTTACCCTTTACTCCCTTACCTTTGCCTACCTTTAGTATAAAAAATTGATTGTTATCATTTATGAAAACTGCATTTTTGTTTACATCTTTCTAAGCACAAGGACGTTTTTATTAATAGAAATAGTTTATGAAAATTTTATTAATACGAAACGCCAAAAACCGCGAAAGCGTATTCACCTTTTTACAACGCACTGAAGGCTGTCGCAGTTGAAGCCTTTGACCCTTTCGAGATTAGGGCTGACTAATCCAACAATATATTTATATCTCTTTCGTATAAATAAATATCATAAAAATATTCTACAAATATATACACAAATAAGTACGAAAAACAATCTAATGTTGAAGTTGCGTAAAAAGGCAATTTGCCAAATAAAATGTAAATATTTGAAGGATTATAACCATAATTTATTGTACCATTTTTACAGCACGAGCGTCAAGCTTTTCAATTTATTCTCGCTTCATGCAAATTACGCCACAAGCACCGATGTTCACGTATTCAAGTATCGCCCTTCGTTGGGTGACACTTGACAGCGTATACGTGTAAACTTTCAAGATTTTGAATAAATAAGTCAACATCATCATGCCGGATCATTGGCAGGAAAGTTAGAGTGAGAACTGAACGTCGTGATATGTTCAGTTTATCAAGATTTACAGGGTTTGTGCGGCTTAGCGGCTAATTTTAGTGACTTTGACTTGAGATAAATGAACATTTTCGTGCTCTAAGATAGGTACGGGGGTTTTAATACACTACCAATGGACTAGGGTTGGTATCGAGACATCAGATAAATTTGCTAAAAATGGACAGTACATTAATTTTTGAAAAGCTGTATATTTTCATTTAATAAAAATGGACAGTACATTAATTTTTGAAAAGCTGTATATTTTCAAAATGATAATCGATTTTGATCTTTCGAATGGCATTCAACGAAATTTTTGAGCTCTCAAATGTTGTTTTACTTACAAAATCGATTGGTTAAAAAACGTCGAAGTAATTACAAAAAAATACAGTTTTCCAAAATTTTCCTCATTGATAAATCTCGAATGAATCAATTGATTTTGATTCGATTTACCGTATTTGACGCATTTGTTAAGGAGAAAAGCTGATTACATTTAGGAATCAATCGGTATATTAGTCTGAGAGTTATTTTAAATACGAAGTAAGGTTGTCATTAACATATTTGAAAAGCTGTAACTTTTGAACGCTTGATTTTATTTTGATTTTTAAAACACCATTCGAGGCAGTTTTTAAGTACTAAAATATTGTAGAAGGCGCAACAATCATTGATTGAAAAATCTGATATTTCCTAAACGGATAGACCGATTTTGATGCCATTTATGGCATTGGACGCAGTTTTTTCAGGAAAAGAGCTGATTAGATTATTACACAATACGTAAATAAATCTGGAAGTTATTTAAAAGAAAACATTGTTTCGTCGACATTTTCTTTGTTTTTTTTAATCTTTCAAAATTTCCTGGGAATTGGCCGAAACCAATCGAACACCTTCAACCTCGTTTAGATCGGTAAAGCCGTTTAAAAGTTATAGATGTCTATATACACACATACAATGCGTTCCAAATGAGAATAGGACTGTCAGGATGACATATTGCTCCGCATTTTGCAAAAACTTCATAAGTGATGAGTAAGGTGTGCCAAAAAATTCTAACAAAGAAATACTTAAAAAATATATTCATTCTAGTTGGTATATTTTTATTTAGATTCCCATCAGATCATGTTACCATGTATTAAAATAAAATGTAAAATAACTAACAAGACTTTTATGTATACATATAATATATAGATGGACGGCTAGACTGATGTAATTTACTGTTTTTAGCCTGTTCTGGACAAAGACACCCCGAACCCACAAAAATCGCAACCAAACTGCCCCCGTCATTTTTGACTTATAAGTGGTGTAGTGGTGTAAATAACACGACTTATATATATATGTATATATATATATATATATATATATATATATATATATATATATATAAATGAACAGCTAGGCTGATGTTTTTACTAATTTTTTATTGATGCAAACAATATTATTAAAACGTTATTTGTTCATCAATAAATCAGCAATATTTTTGGAACAAATATTTTTTGCTGACATTACTAATTTTACACTTGTGATATGAAATTGATAACAAGCGCGATCCTATCCTCAGTTGGAACGCATAGTACACTTACACACACACACACACATGCACGTACACACAAACACATATGTACATACATACTGACGTCACCGTGAAAATAGTTGGACAAGGTTTCATAACCTCAAAACGTGGAGATCTGGTGAAATCTCAATTTTCGAAAATTGGGCC
Organism: Apodemia mormo; assembly: GCA_036924255.1. Lineage (NCBI taxonomy): Eukaryota > Metazoa > Arthropoda > Insecta > Lepidoptera > Riodinidae > Apodemia > Apodemia mormo. The sequence continues at coordinate 8,800,015 of JAUPFN010000018.1, read as the reverse complement.
AAAATCAGTAACTTCCTTCTGTTACTAACGTAGCGGGACATTAAAAACTTTTATAACATGGGGTTTAAGAACATATCTCCATCCGTAATTCGATGATTAGGCCAATTAATAGACCAACAACAAGCCAATTTACATAACAGTGAGAGCAATTAAGATTTAATTAATTAAGTCAGTCAGTCATACTCTACAAGATCACGCCATTATATATTTTTTTCTATTATCGATAGATAAGCGCTTGACCTCGATCTCGCCTGATGGTAAGCTAAGGCCTGAGATGGAACGCGCTTCATTAGAAGGTACCTGTTCACTCTTCTCTTGAAGATCCCCAGATTGTACTCGTCACACAGACTCCGGAAGCATGCACATGCAAGTACTACCGTATCAAATCAAGTCAAACAATTCTATATTCTAATTAAATTTTACGGGCACTTTTGCTACATAACAATATTACTATACTACTACTATAATGCTGCCGCATCGGAAAAAGCACACATAAAATTAATATCCTAGATCAGCGCTCTTCAACGCACGCACGGTCGCACAATCACAAGTTGTGGGCCGCATGCGTGCGACCCGCGGAGAATTTTTAATATACTGCAACATACACAAAAATTTACTGTCTTCTTCGTGCTACCCGCACGTAGTTGTAAGAAATCTCACTACGAAATAACTTTCTGTACTATTATGTTTTATTTCATAAATCCCTTAACTGTATTTGTGTGTTTTCCTTACCCGTATATTCATTTATTAATTTTCCTTGAAATTACTTTTTTTTATTTGGAAATTTGAGAGTTGTCTGTGCGGCCAATCTGTTTCAATCTCCAATCTGTTTGGTAATTCATATTAGCCCACGATGATATCTGACTTGGAAAGTCCTGTCCTAGATTATAGTATAATACGAAACCGGTTAGCTCTTATATATTATGTTAAGCAAACAAGTTTTCGCCGTGTTGGTCCCGGCCTCCTTTGAAGAATAGGCCAACTGCCCTTCTGCCAGGCAGGTCGTAAAAGGCGACCGATTGGCTATCGAGTCACTACCATCGTGGCTACTAGGTGGTAGAGTTCTGCATTGTCTCGCCCGCTCGTCTGATACCATCGCCTTACCTATTTCTGCCGCAATAGTGTCAGTGCTTGTCGTTGTCGTGTTCCGGTTTGGAGGGTAAGGTAGCTGGTAAACTTATGCATGTGGCATTAGACCTCGCCACAAGATAGCAACGCACCATTAACATCTTTGGTGTCTATAGGCGATGGTTGACTCTTTCCATCAGGAGACCCAGACTCTGCTTGTTTGCTATCTTATGATATAAAAAAAATAGTAGCAAAAGTGGTTTAAATTTAAATAAGCTTTAAACATACAGTTTCCTGCCGATGACATAAAATAACAAAAAATTAGTTTAAAAAACAAGCAATCAATAATATTTTAAGAATTATAGTTTTCCAGACGCTGTTTGTTGAATGATGAATACCAACAAACTTAAAAACTTGTAAGCGGTAATGAAATTATGCCGAAATCAAGTTTTTCTTTCTTGATGGATATAATATATATTTATAGTGTTAATGCATATACAAGATAGACCTCCCCATTGGTCAAGTGGTTAGTGACCCTGACTGCAGAATCGACGGGGCTCGGTTTCGATCCCCGACATAGACAAGCATTTGTGTGATGAGCATAATGTTTGTATGAGCATAACGCAAGTAAATAATTTGCTTACTTTGGGGTTATAGCATCGAATATTCAGCGGCGTATTTGTTTCATCAGCGAATTGATCGTGTCTCGACTAGTGATGTGCCGAATATCGGTATCCGTATCCGCGGATATCCGAGGCAGGAAATATCCGTATCCGTTACTCTTCAAGCGGATCTTGAACGGATCTTTTATATTATTAAATTTCATTACATGTACACAATTCTAATATTTCTTATTTCTTAACATCTGGTCTGGATCACATTTGGTTTGAGTTTTCAAAAATCAAATATCTAAACCATAGATGGGTAACAACCGGCCCGCAAGACGTTTTGAAAAAATCCAATTTAAAAAATATTACATTAGGTAATATTACATTATACTCACGGGAGTGACAGTGAGGCGGCAAACATCAAATCCTTTGATGTTTACCACCTTACTCATTGATAATCGTCGTCACTCTGCTTGCTCGATCAAATTCTATGAGGTTTGCCGCCTCACGGGCATCAAAAGATTTATTGCTTCTCAATTATTCTAAACTAGTTTATTCCAAACTAGCTGTTGCCTGCGACTTCGTCCGCGCGGACTTCGTTTACTCCGCACTGCTCCTCCCCTGTATATCCAATCGTTCGCCTTTTACAAACTGCCTGGCAGAACGGCAGATATATAAATGGTTGAATTTAGAATTTTCTTTGGGTGTTTTTTGTTTAATTATATGAGACAACCCTCGGGGCATATACTATCAAATAAAATAATTATTAAGAAGGATCACTCTGTAAAAAGTTATGCGTCATAGTATCATATACATTAAAATCAGTGAGTGAACTCCCTACTGAAAAAGTCTTATAGGAATGACACATACAGCTATAAGATCTCATAAAATCTATGAGTTTCTATATGTGCATTTGTCCATGTTTTCACATATTCTATGAGTATTTATGGGTTTTTTCAATGGCTCTTAATCATCCCTTGTTTACATACAATTATGTTTTTTTTTAATTAAATGGACTCGCCCTCGGGATATACCTAATCCAATAAATAAAAAGTATTAAAATCGGACTACTCTGAATAAGTTATGCGTGGTATGGCATAAAAAAATAGACGCGTCGAACTGAGAACCTCCTCCGTTTTTTCGTCGGTTACACAATATTCTATACTGTCATCGACATGTTTAATATAATATTAGCTTTATAGGTGTGGATATTTAGATAATTTTATGTTAAACTTAAGTTAATACCCAAATGTCTAATGTAAGATGGAAATCGACATCAACAACGAATTTTAAATTTTGCAGCAAATTGGCTAGACTGGTGGGATAAATCGTGCCAGCTAGTTGATTTGGTTTAACGTTACATTTAGGATAAACAAAACACCATGTTTTATTTGTATTTAGCCCTCCGTTAATCGGGTGCGTCCAGACAAGGCTGTCTTTGTGTGATAAGTATAGGAGCATATCCGTATCACAGATAAGTCACATTACTTTGTAGTTGTTTTTTTAGTGTATTTTTTAATTTGCCGACTGTTATATATTTTTTATTTTTTAAACTATACATTTTCTGATGAATATGATAATTCTGCTTCTTAACGACCTGATCAAATTTAACGTTTACTTCAAACTACGTACTAGATAAAAATGATAGAAAATAAAAATTAAAATTGGTTGGTTTTTTATATGGAGTTGGATTCGATAGGAGAATGTAAACAGATACTTAATGTATTTTTTATATCATAAGATAGCAAACAATCAGATGGGTCTCATGGTGGAAACAGACAACCATCACCTATAGACATCAAAGGTATTAATGGGGCGTTGGTAACTTTATGGCGAGTTTTGAATGTCACATGCATAATTTTACCAACTACTTTACCGTCCAAACCTTGTCAACGTCAGTGCTTGTCACGACAGTGACAAGCACTGACGTTCTTGCGGCAGCAATACGTAAGGCGGTAAGTACCAGACCCGGGCGAGACAATGCAAAACTCTACCACCTAGTAGACCCGATTGTAATGACTATAGTCAATTATTCCCCTCTAATGAACTGACGCCCGGCAGCCCAGCAAACAACATTTGATATATTTTTCAAAGTGGGTCCGGTTCAGCGGTGCGGGGCGGGTAGCGTCTAGGCAATTGTTTGACGAGAAGCATATTTACCTTAATTGTAGTACATATCCTACTTAGTAATAATAACACTTTATATTTAAAAAAGCTCTAAGCAAGAAGGAGTTAACTATAAAAAATACATTCGACCTTATTTTCACTTCACACTGGTTGATTTGACGGGTTGACCTTTTTATTGACATAAGACTAATTTTCTAAGACGTAAAAAGATGAATCAACGGATCCTCTACTCCCCAATGTAATACATAGACGTTTATATAACTTATCATTCGACTTGATAAATAACAAGAGCTGAGATATAAAATATAAATAAATCTTGGAATATAATATGAATGCGTCACATAATGTGTGGGTGGGGGTGGCAGACGGGGGAGGGTGGGGTGCTCTTCACTCCTATTTGCTACTAGGTATATTGTAAAACGAGCGGTGGCCATGATTATGTTTACTAGACCGACAGCTCAGCGCCCTCGAAATTTTCGCGATCTTTCTAACTCCGTACATGAATAATTAATATTTACAAATAATTGATGTAAGAGCCTCGTCGATCTAGTGCTTGTTTAGCCAGATATGAGGTCCCATATTCTTTTCCCGGATCGGAAGTACTTTTTTAATCTATCATAAATTTTATCAGTGGTCCGAATTTTCTGAGGGCACTCAGTTGTTAGTTATAATGTCGCAAGTAACAAGCAATGGTCATTTCAGTTACATATAAATAAAATATATAGTAGTCATTGGCACCACCGTACATTATTCACCCACAAATCCTATCTATAAGTAGGCGAAAAACCTAGACGTATTTTGCCTACGTGTCAGGGAAATTAAATAACAATTAAATATAGCTGGACAAATTACACGAATTGATACCCCAAAGTAAGCAAAATATTTGTTTGTTGTGTGGTTTTTTTATATCATAAGATAGCAAACAAGCAGATGAGTCTCCTGATGGAAAGAGTCAACCATCGCCTATAGACACCAAAGATGGTAATGGTGCGTAGCTATCTTGTGGCGAGGTCTAATGCCAAATGCATAAATTTACCGGCTACCTTACCCTCCAAACCGGAACACGACAGTGACAAGCACTGATGCTATTGCGGCAGAAATGGGTAAGGCGGTGGTACCAGACCCGGGTGAGATAATGCAGAACTCTACCACCTAGTAGTCACGATGGTAGTGACTCGCATAGCCAATCGGTCGCCTTTTACGACCTGCCTGGCAGAACGGCAGTTGGCCTATTCTTCAAAGGAGCCCGGGACCAACGGGGGACCGTGTGGCGGTATTGTAATGCCACATGCATAAGTTCCCCGGCTACCTTACCCTCCAAACCGGAACAGAACAATGACAAGCATTGACGCTAATGCGACAGAAATAAGTGAGGTGGTGGTAAAAAAATATCCAGGCGAGACGTTGCGGAACTCTATCACCTAGTAGTTACGATGGTAGTAACATGTATATCCAAATTGTTGGTCTAAACGAACTGCCTGTCTATTTTCAAATGGAGCCCGGATCAATACGGGAAAAAAAATCTATAACTTTAATGAAACGAAGGTCTCAAGAGCCTCTTGAAAAAGAGAAGGTTTACGTGTCTCAGTTTAAAAAATATTAAACGCCTAGTAAATTTTTGTTAACATTAACGTCATCTACCTGGTTCAACTGCAGTTAAGAAAAATCCAGTTACAAAAACCATCATAATTGGTTAAGTCGTTAGGTAAATAGTTACGTACCTACACACCCCATATGTATACTCAAAAATACAAGTGAAAAATAACACGAATTAGGCCCCGGTTACACTTTGATTAGTGCGAGTGTGAGTGTTTAATGCAGGTGCTTAGTATTACAAAAAAAACACGTGTAACCAGCTGTTGATTAGTGCAAGTGATTAGTAACCAGCGTAGTAAAGTGAATAGACGCTGATTACGAATCACTCGCACTAATCAACGGCGTCTACACGTGTTTTTTGCTTAATAATAAGCACCTGTATTAAACACTCGCATTCGCACTAATCAAAGTGTAACCGAGGCCTTACGCAATTTAACCAATTAAGCAATTTATCTGGGTTATGTATGTTAAGATTCTAATTTAGAAAAAAGAGATATATATATATATATATATATATATATATATATATATATATATATATATATATATATATATATATATATATCTTTATATTAATACATGATACGAAAAATTTGTACCTCTTTTTACCATAGTTAAGCGAACAGAGGAGAAAGGAATTTGGCATAGATAAAGTTTACATTGCGGATTGCAGGCAACTAATATTTTTATATAATCTGCATTACAAAGAAACATTTTAATTAAATACATAAAAACAAATGTTACAGACACTACGGTTCATTTGTCTCACATCATAATATACACACATGTGTACTATTTTCTTTATGGTTAAAATTCGTTGTGAAACTTAGGCAATGGGATAAAAACTCAGACTTAGAGAAACAAATACATATCTACGTTCGGCACACAAATTCTTCATCATGCCTAGAATCGAATCCTAACCATATCTACGGCGTAATCAAGGTTGCTTGTATGAACTAATGCATGGAAGGAGCGGTATATACTTTGATTAATTTGTTATTTAAAAGAAAACAAAAATATAGATTCGTTATATGGGTATGACGTATAAGCAGTTCCGCTATACAGTGTCGGAAACGGTGTTTACTACTTAATTATTACAACGCCTAGAGAATAATTTTTTTTGACCGTACACAAAAAATAATCCAAGAAACTTAATAGTTCAGAAACAGGCCTTGTCAATGGCGCGTTGCTACCTGAAAAAAAAAATTGCAAAACAAAGAAAAAGCTTCCAGACTAATATTCCGATTAATTTCAAGATCTAATTAGCTATTCATAATGCCGCAAATTAGATCAAAATCGGTTGATTCTTTCGGGGGTTATCGTTGACGAAAAATTTTGAAATAAGTTTTTTCAACTTCACAACTTTGAGATTTTGAACCAATGAATTTTATTTTTATTTTTTATTATCGATAGCGAAGCGCTTGTCCTCAATCTCACCTGATGGTAAGGTAAGGTGCGGCCTAAGATGGAACGCGCTTCCCTAGAAGGTACCTGTTCACTCTTCTCTTGAAGATCCCCAGATTGTGCTCGTCGGGGAACACAGACTCAGGAAACATGTTCCAGTCCTTTGCGGTTCGAATGAAGAATGTTGAGTCGAACCGCTTTATCCGGGTATGTGGAACGTCCACCATATGGCGATGCCTAGAATCTGTGCGCCTCGACGATCGATAGAAAAACGGGGATGGCGGAATTAAGTAACCAATACTTTTTAGAACTCAAAAACTACGATGAATGCCGTTTGATAGATCGAAATCGATCATCGCATTTAAAAGTTACATGTTTTCGAAATTAGTTTAATTTGCAACAATAGTTGAACTTTTCAAGCTCGAAGACTTAGTCTAGTCTCGAAGCAAAGGCTTTGAAACCTTTTCGACTGCTTTGAGCTTAAAATATCTCAACTGCAGAAAAATCCAGGGATGACTCGCAGGGTCAGGTAGCCGGTAAATTTATGTACCAGGAATCAAATCCTTGCGAAACGAATATATCCTAATCTCCTCTAAACAAAATAGTACACTTTATCTGTTGTTGACATTCAGTTTGCTTCAGTAGGTAAGAAAGACAGTTTAGAACCCATGATTTGCCTAGCAAGGCAAATTTTTAATAATATAGAATATTTGTTTTCGTTTAATAATTAAGTCTTACAACAAATCATTAAAACAATTTCTTTTCATATATACTTTCACACGTTTGCGTTTTAGTTACAGATTGAGATACGTTATTTTCTAATTTTCCACGTCCCAAAACATTTTTACTCTTTTACATTTGCGTTTTAGTTTAGAAAACTAAAAAGAAAATGTAAGAAACTATAAAATTAAAAAAATGGGTAAGTCTGATTTTGTAGGCTGTTACCGTCTTGACAAAATTGACTGTTTATTCAATTAGGAAATTTTGGTAATGAAAAGGTTGTGACGATGATGCCATTGTAATATTTTCTAGTCTTGTTTCTTATAAAATAGTAACTCACCATGGAATACATGTTATGCGGCCAAAAATGAGCAGCTGATTGCACACTCGCCTATTCTAGGGCCCGTACACAACAACCCGTTGCGGCGACGCATCGTTTGAATCTACGACAACGCAAAACGCATCGTAAAAAATTGAGATAGGTTGCCGCAATCTAAAAGTCTACGATGCGACAACGCACTGATTAATAGTTCGATCTAAATGTGTCATAATTCTACAATTCTAAATATTACTTTGTATTTACTACGTACATATACCAGCAACTCCATAATGGCTTTCGGTACTGATCGTATACAACTATGTTAGTATTATCTTAGTGGTGTGCATATCTGGTGATAATAGCAGTATGTTCGAAGCCTAAGTTTAAATACACGGAAGGGTGTACGTATTCTAGGTGTTAAATAATATTATATTTGCGTTAACGATGTAGATGAGGGGATCACATTAATATAATGGCCTTGTGCAACGAATGGTCATTATGTTATGCAAGAAAGAACACAGCAAGGTGTTTATACATTCAGTGCGTTCCAAATACAGCTTATAATTGTATATAAATATATATTATTTTTAATATGTTTAAAATCAGTTGTCTCCACTACAAAAGTTTTTCTTGAAACGGATAAATTGCCTCTAATAAAGAGCCACAGACCCAACACCGCTTTTACCTGGCTCATCGTGTACAAGTATGATGTCACAGATGTAATTTAACCTCTCTTGAAAATATTAAATGATACCGAATTATTCTAATTTAACGACTTGCTTCGATTTCGCATAGCCTCGAGGTTATACATATCCCAGAAACAAACTTTTTTTTTATTAATACCAAGCTGATTTTTTGTGAACAGCTTCGTTTTGATGAGACAACCATCTTTTCTATCTTCGAAAAATCTCGAATCGGGTAACTAATAAATATAGATGAAAAAGAAAACTTTAGAGTGTTGGACTAAGAAAAGTTTCTACTTTACGTGTAGGACAATGGTACCCTTGAATAACAATAATAATTAACAAGCTGTTGTGATAAAATTAGGTTGTTATTAAATTAATTAATATCAATTTAAACATCTCATAATTCCGTAACTTTAGAGTGGAGGACTCGCCAGAAATCCATCGAATGTGTAGGACAAAAGTTTCATCGTGTTTTTCATAATATAATGAAGCGATAAGTCAAAAAATAATTATTGTTATCTATACATATAATAAAATCGTACGAAAGTCATAACTGTACATTGAATATTTTTTTAAAAGAATACTTGGGGCGTTATCTACAATCAACATCGAAGCCAAAAATATAGTTTTTAGAATTTTTGTCTGTTTGTCTGTATGTATGTCCGGGGTAAACTCAAAAAGTACTCCATGGATTTACTTCAAATTTTGCATGAATATTACTAACAGGTCGGGTCAACATAAAGGCTACATATTATCACGCTATCACCTACAGGGGAGAAGCAGTGCGGAGTAAACGAAGTCCGCGCGGCCGAAGTCGCTGGCAACAGCTAGTTAATAAATATTTTTCCTTCACCGAATCAAAATTTTCAAAGTCCTATAACTTTAATATCTACCCAATTTGAGATTTTTCGAAGGTAGAAAAGATGGTTGTCTCGTCAAAACGAAGCTGGTCACAGAAATTCAGCTTGTTATTAATTTAAAAAAAAGTTTGTTCCTGGGATCCCGGTCTGTATCCCCAAATTTACATTCTACTAACGTAAACCGGCAAGTCATCCTAAAAATTTTCTAAACAAATTTCCCGTTAAATTACAAAATTAAATTTGACTCGAACTTTCAGAGATTCATGCGTTGCATATAATTTTGAAGATTTTATTAAGATTACGTACACACAGTACACAAAGCTCAATTGCCATTGTAGAAATAATTCATGTCTCCCATTTTATACGCCAAATATTTGATTATAATTTGGTTTGAATATAATTTCAAACAACCGCTAAACGCAAGGTAAAATTCCGATGAATGACAATGCCACAAAGACATGTTGGTATTATATTGGGCCAAAGTATATTTTAATATATTAAATATTATAAAGATAATACGATAATACGGTACCAAGATAAATTTTATCTTGGTACCGTAATATGTCACTCCGATTTATAATTAGCATGTGTACATAATAGGTACTACCCACTAGTTCATTTATGATATTTTACGGGGACTTCCATTAATTACGTGAGGCTCTTCGAATCTAATCTCACCAAATCTCATGTGGGAGAGTGAGTGGTCTCAGAAAATATCACGTAATTTTATTCTGCATTTATTTTTAAAATTAACTAAATAATATATAATAATATTTAACGCGGGTTAGTTATTCATTAGTTTCTATTTATGTTGCCGTTCCATTTTCTCACTGTGATTCTATGTTACGTTATTAGAAATCTTATACTAGCTTTAATTAAGCTTAAATGAAAAATATATAAGTAAATTGTTTTTCTTTATTAATCTAATGTAATACAGCACTGATTAACTTGTTTACATGCAAGTTATACTGTTTACATGCAAGATATACAATATGAATTATCAAAAATCTCACGTGAGAATCGAGGAGTCATAATTCAAACTAGTTTAAAATGGGGAGGTAGATTACATTTACATTATCTATTTACCTACTACTGATATTATGATAATTACTAATAGAGGACTAGCGTAACGACCACGACGACTAGGGTAACCCTAAGTTACGAGACTTTTGACAATATTAATTAACACTATGTTTTTGAATATGATGTATAAGCGTGAACACGGGTTTGATTCCGTCACAAGGCTACAAAAACAGCCTAAGTATACTAAGGATGTACGGCTCGTTCGATTAATTCATTTAATGTATATATTAATACGTGAAAGAAAAACTTTGGACCCCTTTTAAGTCAATTGCAAAAACGGTGAAGTATGAAATTTCGTCAAGTTAAAGTTTACATTGCAGAGGACTGCAGAAATCTAATATTTTTAAATAAAATACGTTAGAAACATATTAATCGGCTCTTCAACTTGTATATTTACTTGGTTTGATAGATGAGCTCAGCAAAGCCGGTGTACAGTGCTCGGTAGATGGCTAATTTGTTAATAACATTAGCTACGCAGATGATATGTTTCTAACCGATGGGGATTAGAGCTCTCCAGAATCTTATTGCAATTTGCGACAGGTATGCGATAACACATGGCCTAAAGTACAATGGCGTAAAAAGCGAAGTACTTGTATTTAAGGCTGGCAATAAAACCCCAAAGGCAGTACCTCCAATCAAACTTGGTGGTATTGTATTGAAGAGGGTCAGCACATTTAAATACTTGGGGCACTGGGTCATCGCAGACCTCTCTGACGACCTGGATGTGGAGAGAGAACGTAGAGCATTGTCAGTGAGATGCAACATGTTGGCCAGTAGGTTTGCACGATGTAGTGCTGAGGTAATCAGACTACCTCTTTAAAACTTATCATCAGACGTTTTACACGTGTAGGCTGTGGACCAAGTGCACAGGCAGGGCACTCAATGCTCTACGGTCTACGCGTTCAGTATAATAATGGTTTAAGGATGCTGCTGTTGGGGCTACCTCAGTACTGCAGTGCATCTAAAATGTTTGCTGGGGCCCGCATTGACAGTTTCCATGCGATCTTGCGCAGACGCGTGGTCTCGATGATGCTATTGGTGCGGAATAGCACCAACGGCCTCCTTAATACCATATTGAACAGAGTAGACTGTCCGGTAGTACGGCACTGGAATGCGTGCCACATGCATTCCAGAGCTCATATATTTAATAATAAATAGAATAGGAATTATCTTCACTACTCACTAACATAGTTTTATTAGAATTTATTACTAACATATTATGGACGTTACTGAAATAAAGTATTATTATTAAATTAACATAATCATTACACACACTACATTCATGTGAGATACATAATGTACACGCATGTACAATAAGTACTTTTTTTGTTACGGCTAAATCAATTGTCAAACTTAAGAGATTTTATTTTTAATCTATGGTCGAATTTCGGCCACAGGCGATCGCTAAGTGTTTATAAAAAGGTTATAAAACGAAAAATTTAAACATTGAATTGATAAATTAGAAAAAAATGGGCAGGATCACCTAGTAATCCTAGTTTATAACATACTAGTGAACTGCTTAGGTCTTTCACGGGTAACACAAATAAATTAAGCCGGTGTTGACTTCTGCTTGATAAATGGGAGCGGAAATTTTTCAAATTATTTTTATTTTGTGAATTGGTTCCTTGAAATAATATGATATAAAAAGTAATTTTTAAGAAAATGTAACACATTAAATCATTAACATTAACTAACAATTATTAAAGTAGGAGAAACTTAAGGAAAGTCCTGGGTAAGTTGTTAAAAACGCAAGCCAAAATTTTTTTTGTTATAATTAAGCATTAAAATACAGACATAATATGTGAGTACTGGGTCGTTTAGATTTTTTGAGAAGAGATTTTAGATTCCACTATTGATTATTATAGTAACTATTTACAAAAATTAGGTTTGAGACGATTAATTCCTACTTTATTCAGAAAATGTTTTTGCCACAAATCTACGATAAAATAAATAACCATTCTTGATAACGCGTAAGTGAAAATCTTATAACATCCGCACAGTTCTTTTTTAAACTTATAAGATGACAGGTATGTGAATAAAACGAGATAAGTCCGAAACGTGACGAATTGGTGATACTTACTGTCGGAGGAGCAATGTTTTAAAACACCTGGTGGTGGTTGATAATTTTTTTTTATTATTATCTATAGGTAAGCGCTTGACCTCGATCTCGCCTGATGGTAAGCTAAGATGAGGCCTAAGATGGAACGCGCTTCCCTAGAAGGTACCTGTTCACTCTTCTCTTGAAGATCCCCAGAGTGTCGTCCGGGAACACAGACTCAGGAAGCATGTTCCAGTCCTTTGCGGTTCGAATGAAGAATGTTGAGTCGAACCGATTTGTCCAAGTACGTGGAACGTCCACCATATAACGATGCCTAGAATCTGTGCGCCTCGACGCAACACGTGATGGTATGTTAAAGAAAATTTTGTGCTCCTTTTTATTAAAACGATGAGAACTGAGACGCATAAAATTTGGCATACTTAAATTTTATATGAAGGAGAAGTACAGAAAGCTTTATTATATTTTATATAATAAAACACATTAAATTAATAAAAAATAACAATTACACTCACAACCACGTATTTGACGAACATCATAATATTCACTATTTTGTTAATGGTGAAAGTCTATTGTGAAATTTAGAAGATATTTAATGTAAAGTGTATGATGATCAAACATAGGGTCGAATTTCGACCAACAGGAAATCGCTCGTTTAAATTAATTCTTCTTGTTCTACAAACAAAATTTTTTCTCTTGTGTCAATCCCATTAATATTACTACTATATTAATATGCGAAAGTTTGTAAAGATGGATGAATGAATGTTTATTAGTCAATCAGGGAAAAAACGGCTGAATTGATTTGGATGAAATTTGGCACAAACGTAGATGATGATCTAGACTACCACATAGCATATTTATCCCAAAAAATAAGTTGTTCCCGTGGTTGAAATGATATTTGTTTTCAAATTCAAATACAATTTAGTGCAGAGTACATATACCTATATGTGTGAACTTAAGAGGTTTAACAATTTCGGACCCATAGCGATAGTAAGGCTCTGGAACTAGTCACCTCTTTACTCTACGTCTCTATAAAAGTTTCAGTCTTAGTTTTCTCTTTACGAAATGCTTGAAACGTAGGCGTATGGTTTGTTTTTCATAAGGTATCTAACTTAATACCGATCAAACACCGAGTCAAGAAGTTATCAGTTTAACTACCTTGATTTTTTTCACGATGACACGATAGTGTTCACGAGCTCTCCGACTATAATGTTTAAATCGGAATCCATCTAATGAAATATTTCTCATGAGTGTTCGGATATATTTAAAAATAGAATACCATCGTTGTCCTCTATGGTATTTAGGGAATTTCACTAAGATATAATATTATCTACAACAGTCGTAAGCTGGCATACCAAGAGGTACGACTATTATGGGATCCCCAATCCCTACGTTATGAAGACAATAATTAATACATATTACATAATCCAGTATTGAACATCATATATAATCCAGTATTAAACATCAATACTAGACATGGTTTTTTTGAAGTTTTTTCCTTCTGGCGCATTAGAGAAAAATGACGACAGTATTTTTTTATAATGCGCGTGCACACCGTCACGAAAATCCGACATCAAATTAGCTAGTCAACATTTTAGTTACTTATTCAAAAAAGTTTGTCAATTTTTTATAATTATGTAGAAATAATCCTTTTACATTTAAATGAAATTTATTTAACTAGATAATATGTTATAATAAAACTTACTTTGAATGTATTAAGTAACTTTTTTTCTATTATTAGTGTAGTTTTCTCTACAAACATAGGATAGTCAGTCTTGAGCACGTATACGTGTAAGAGCAATTAGCGCTGTAAAGAATTCTAGCAATTTTGTTAAATAATTATGTGGTACTCTGCGGTAAAAGGTTATCAAAGCTCATCTTATAATTACTAATAATAAAATCGTAGGAAAGTCAAAACTGTATTTTGAACAATTTTTTAAAAGAATAATTGGGGCGTGATCTACAATCGACATCGAAGCCAAAAATATAGTTTTTAGAACTTTTGTCTGTTTGTCTGTATGTATGTCCGGGGTAAACTCAAAAAGAACTGCATAGATTTACTTCAAATTTTGCATGAATATTACTAACAGGTCGGGTCAACATATAGGCTAGGTACATATTATCATGCTATCTCCTACGGGGGAGGAGCTGTGCGGAGTAAACGAAGTCCGCGCGGACGATGTCGCAGGCAACAGCTAGTAATTACTAAAAATATTTAAGAATTTTTATTTCATACATAAATGCTGGCTTACAAAATATATTCTAGTGTAAAAAACTCTATTTGAAACTCAAAAATAATTTAAAAAATTTAAGATGACATTGTATTGAAATATTGCCTGATAGGGAAAATAATCCCTATATGCTTAATTATTAAACATCTAAAATTCTAAAGCTTAGTAATGTTTAACTGGTATTATACATTTCAACATTTACGTTAGAAACAAGTAGTTTCGTAGATAAATTATACACATTTTACAAATATTTTAGTAATTTTTTGTTCATAATTTCGTGACTAAAACTTACAAACTACAATACAAGAAGTTAATCAACTACATATTACTTAGTTGATTAATGAGTGGAATATAATTCTCATCAACCTTAACTGTGTTAAATGGATGGCGATTGTGGGTATCCCAAAGTGTGAAAAGTCGAAATTCAAAATCAACCTAAATCTGTGTTTTTATTCTCATTTTGCTGATTGAAGTATTTAAAAATAATATAAACTAGCTGCTGCGTGCAGCCCGCTGCATTATACATTTTTTTGGTGAATCCCGCGGGATTATTATAATTATCTACCTGTGTGCCAAATTTCATTTATATCCGTTCAGTAGTTTTTGCGTGATTGAGTAACAAACATCCATCCAAACATCCAAACTTTCGAATTTATAATATTATAATACAGATTTAGCTTTGCACACACAACACAAATAAATGTATAATTGGCAATTCAGTTTAATACGAAACACGATGCGCGTGCCCCCCCTCTCCCCCCTATAGAAGCGGCGGCTGTGCCGAAACACACCATCTTTATATTATGTGACAAATAAACTGGTAAATATTTTTCGCTTATGTTAATCACAGATATTTATTACTATATTTGTCAAGGATAATTATCACTTCGAACCCTGAAAAAATGAAATAATTTTACTTAAGTGTAATTAATAATTATATATGATATATACCTTAAGTTAAAACAATTATATGAGCAGTTTTTTTATATAAAAATCATAAGGTAACAAACAAGCAGATGAGTCTCCTGATAGAAAGAGTCAACCATCGTCTATAAACACAGAAGATGTTAATAGTGCGTTGCTATCTAATGGCCATCAAATGTCACATGGACAAGTTTACCGGCTACCTTACCCTCCAAACCGGAACACGACAGCGACAAGCACTGGACGCTATTGCGGCAGGAATATGTAAGGCGGTGGTACCAAACCCGTGCGAGACAATGCAGAACTCTACCACCTAGTAGTCACGCTGGTAGTGACTCGCATAGCCAATTGGTCGCCTTTTACGACCTGTCTGGCAGAACGGCAGTTAGCTAATTCTTTAAAGGAGCCCGGAACCAACACGGTGAAAAAACATGTAATATGTCTAATCACTTCCGCAATTACGTGTTCCCACTCTATACTAATTTTTTAACAAGATCCTTGAAAGCATTCCTGAGATATAACGAGACAAGACAGACAGACAAAAATGTTATAGCCTTTCAGTGTACATTTTTTTTAATCAAGATCGGTTAAGCCGTTACTGAGTTATAACGGGACATAGGCACAGATAGCCTGGCAAAAGTTTTCAAAATCGTAAAATTGATATTATTAGTCAGTCATAAAACGAACATTTATTACAAAACTTGAGAAAAATTTAATGTTCGGGCAGAATTCACAAACGATACATTAATCTAATGTAGTAGAATTATTTTATTTATTATATAGTATATAGTATAGGTATATACTAGATAGAAGTTATTTATTTATCCTGATGAAATAAATAAATGTTAAATTAAGAAATACCGCCATCCCCATATTACGAAGAGGTGCAACTACTGGATTTATGATTAGGTAATAATAGTATATAGTTCTCTGATCTGACAGGGTCAAACCCATAGACCAGTTCCAGGCTAGTAATATTTTCAAGAAAAACTGAAAGCCTTATATAGAACGAATTGACCTAACCGGGATTTGAACCCAGGACCTGATATAGCAATACCGTTAGATAATTGAGACGACTTGGTAGTTATTTTCCACTTATATGAAGCACACGTGAAAATTATACATTCATAGCAACATAACTAACTGGTTTATAGAAACTTCCAGACAACCGCTGCAAATATTAGTTCTTACTCGCTGTTCTTAATATAGGACAATCATCTATTTATAGCAAATAACCAAACGCGTGTTTAGCCACATGGGTCCGTTCGTTTGACGTGGAAGCCATTTGGAGGATTACGCATTAAATTTTTTACTTGGATAATTGTAGACAGGTTGAATCACATCCAGCTCATTAACTATTTAATTTTTAAAAATAATAAATATTCACGGGACAAATTACACTTTCTGATCCAACCCCGCCACAAGATAGCAACGCACCATTAACACCTTTGGTGTCTATAGGCGATGTTTGACTATTTCCATTAGGAGACCCATCTGCTTGTGTTATGGGTGTTACTACTAATACAACGCATACGCTTTAGTTTTGTTTATTTACTTCTAAAACACTCGAAAATAAATTTTTACCTAATTTGGAGAACGTCAACCCGTGCCGACTTGCATCTAAACATGTTCATGCAAGTTGCGTGGGAGTAATTGCGTGCACTCGCAGTAGTAGGCATTTGTTTGTAGTTATTCTCGGGATTAACACGTCAATAAGTCAACACGAAATATAATACATATTTAAAATGTCACTGAAATTAAGAAGCAATAAAAAAAGTATTTTTCTAGTGGGTGACGTCAATTATCAAATAACGGGTGCTAAGTTACCGTCTAATCGTCAAGTTCTATCGGTACTTTTTTTCAACATTCGCGAAGTAAGATTAACTGTTAGTGAGAGCGCTAATCTTGTCGTTCGTGAGTGTATTATATTTTGGGAAAAAGCTAGAATCCCTACCAGAGCTGTACCAAACTGTGTAAAAAATTAGTGGATCTTCACCACGCGTGGAGGGAGTTACAAAAAAATTCAAAAAAAATACAAGTTGTTCACAAGCGCCGTGAGGAAGAGTTTCGAATTAATTTGGATGGTTTATTCGATATAGCACACGCTGATGCTTTGAATCGAATGAAAATAGAGGAAGATAGGTTATTTTTACAAAGACAAAGAGAACCTGGGCGTCCTGGATGTTTAGCGGGTGTTGACAAAAAGTTATCCGAGAATGAAGAAAAGGCAAGACAGAAAATAATTAAAAAAGAGAAGAAAAGGCATGAACAATTGAGTTTCGAGAGTTCGTCATCATCTCCTGCTACACAAGATTTTATATTAACGCAAGAAGATGACTGTCAACCTACCAGATCTGATGAAAGCTTTGAGGAACCCTTGCCATCCACTTCTCAAGCAATATTTCTGGAACGACTAAAAAAAGAGGAAGGAAATGCTTTATCACGCCTAAGTTAATTGCAGCTTTGGATAGATGTCAACTAAGCATAAGGGATTCTGTTTATATACTTCAGGCTGTAACAGAAGCATTAGATCTTAATTGTGACGAATTTCCGATAAACAAATCTTCCATTCACCGCATTCGCACACAGATGAGAAAAGATAGAGCTGAATCTATTAAACATGATTTTCAGAATCAAATTCCTGAAATGGTGACCGTTCACTGGGATGGGAAATTATTACCTGGACTGAACGTGAGAAGTTCTAAAGAAGAACGCCTTCCAATTCTAATTTCATTTGGAGAAAAGGAACAACTTCTGGCTGTACCTAAGCTGGAGAGCTCTTCCGGCCAAGATCAAGCTGAAGCTGTGTTTGACGCACTTTATGACTGGAATATTGATGACAAGGTACAAATAATGTGCTGTGACACAACTGCGTCTAATACAGGGAAATTGAAAAGAGCTTGTGTACTTTTGGAACAAAAACTAGACAGGGAATTAATACTTTTTGCTTGCCGCCATCATGTTTTTGAACTTGTTTTAAAATATGTGTTCGAAACAAAAATTCCCCAAATTACAAACAGCCCTAATATTCCACTCTTCAAAGAGTTTAAAGATAACTGGAAAACTATTAATCCTGCTGCTATTGAAACATACACCGATATTGTCACACAACATTTTTGTAATACAAGAATTGAACAACTGTTGATATTTTATAATAAAGAACTGCTAAAAACCATTGTACGCGACGATTACAGGGAACTGATTGAATTATCTATTATTTTCTTAGGAGGAGATAAGGAGAGAAACTTTAAAATCAAACCTCCTGGAGCAATGCATCAGGCAAGGTGGATGGCTAGAGCTATTTACTCTTTAAAAATATGTTTGTTGCGATCCCAGTTCAAAATTAGCGCCAAGGATAAACTAGCACTTGCAGACGTTTGTTTATTTATTACGGTTATGTATGTGAAAACCATGGCTTGAATGTAGTTTGGCGGTAAAGGCACCAAATCAAGATTTATCCTTTTTAAAAGAGCTTAAGGATTATGAAACTATTGATAAAGTTATCGCCAATGCAGCCCTGAGTAAGTTTAGTCAACACCTTTGGTACTTGTCAGAAGAAATCGCCATTTTATCACTCTTTGATGGTGAAATTGATGAACAAACCAAAGCTAACATAGTAGCGAACTTACAAAATGAGAGTTTGTATGATTCTGGGAAGAGATACATTCCATCTAAGAATGATTTGTCTGATTATTTTTGTGGTAAGTAGGAACGCAACCTTTTACTTATTTTTAATGCTGTTTTTGCTAAACTGATAATAAAATTGTCTTATTTTTTATTTCAGGAAAATCATTAAGTGACTTTGTGTCTGTCAAGAGCAAAAATATGTTTTTGCGATTAAAAATTGATGAAAACTTCCTCCAGCGACCCGTTTCTACATAGGACGAAGATGCTTCCTTTATGGAAGCAAAAAGAAAAGTTCTTTCTTTGAGAGCAGTTAATGATACAGCTGAAAGAGCTGTAAAACTTATGCAAGATTTTCATGGTTTGATCACTGCAAAGGAAGAACAAAAACATTTTTTATTACGTTGTGTGCAAGAGCACAGAAATCTCTATAAATACCCTGCATAATTTTATTTTATTTTATGTTTATTTAATAAATAAATAACTATTTTTGCGACTATAATTTATAATATCATCATGTATTAAAAATATTCCAATAGATTTAGCTATACCTATCTCAAAGGGTTAGTAACAGATTTGTTTATATCTTCAGGGCCCTGTCGGCACGGGTTAATGTTGATGTAGGAAAGTCAAATTTTGTATTTAAGTAGGTCTAGGTAGTATAAAAAGAAATAGGAGGTATGCGTTTCGATATCTGAAAAAAAAATTTTTTCGGCTATATAAGGGACACCCTAATATATATATATATATATATATATATATATATATATATATATATATATATATATATATATATAAATACTAGAATATATTTAATAAGCACCCAAACCCAGAAATACAAACATTTATGCTCATCACACAAATGCTTGTCTCCGTCGGGAATCGAACCCGAGCCCCGTCAATTGCGTAGTCAGGGTCGCTAACCACTCGATCAACGGGGCGGTCAAATTTTATAAAGTTATAATGTTATAAAATGTTTTATATTTATTTTGTTTATTATATATAATGTTAAATATGATAATTAACGGATCTAAAGTAGGTAACCTATTGAAGAAGCAAGGAGTGTTGTATTAATAATTTAAAACCAGTATAATAAAATTGTAACAACCGACTTTGATTCGTCTCTAGACTAGGATTCCATTAGCACGTTCTGACCTAATTATAAAAGGAACACCTGCGAAGTATATTCTTTTAATTTTCCAATCAGTCGAGTCGCCTTCTAGTAATCGAGGATATATATAAAATAATAAGATTCTTCATTTTGAAACTTCCTCCGTTTTTTAAGTCAGTTAAAAACTTTCATCAAAGTCACTTCCGCTGTATGTAAGTTTACTTCTTTTTAAATTGCGTAACTGATTTAAATGCGGCTTTCTTTAATAGACCGAGTGATACAAGAGGAAGGTTTATATGTATAATACATACAATATACATGCATATTACTATAGAGAAAAGCCGAGAATTTCAAAGATTTTTTGTAAAAAACATATTGTGCACTTCAATGCAAACGCTTGTATATGTAATAAATTCAATATACATGCATATTATTATAGAGAAAAGCCGTGAAATTCAAAATAAAAAAAAAACATATTATTGTGCGCTTCAATGCAAACGCTGGCTAAGTTTTACGAGACAGATCAAAATAATCTGCTACAGAATTGTATATCTTAAGAAAATCTATAAAAAGTCATTATTCTATCTTCTAAGAATAATTTACAGTAACCATTTCATTTATTACATATTATAAAAAATAATGGTTTATTTACGAAACTATTTTAAACAATACAATATTATGTCTTATCCAATTAAATACTTTAGATACGTTGTGCTTTTAATGTAGATCGAAATTGCCCTTTAAAGCATATCAATAAAATCTTAGAAGATTTCAGAGATGTAAATTGCCGGGGAAGAGCGAGAATCAACATGTAACGAAAAGATGATTTGTCTTCTAATTTTTTTTTAACGCAGTATAACTGCAGCAACCAACTTCCCATTTCCTGTATCACCGGCACCCTGCATCAGATCTTTACCAAATTAGAATGAAATGGAACATACGGGAAACACACCCGCCTCCCAGACAAAAAAAAATTTCAAAATCGGTCCATAAATGACTGAGTTCCGAGAAAACTAACATTAAAAAACACAGCCGAATTGATAGCCCTCTTTTGGGAGTTCGGTTGCTATCTAAGGATTTCATGCATAGTCGCGGTTAGTGAGTAATACGGTTAATAAATCTCTATTTTTATTATAGAGCAAGATCCCAGGGCCGCCATACGTCACGTATTTTCTGATGGATGAAATGTGGACGATAGAGTAGTGTTAGTATGTACTATGATCGTATGCCTACCTGCTAGCTTGGTCAAACGGCCAATTTCCAGGTATCAGGTAATCAAGGTACATAAAAACATTACTTACTTCACGTAAATTCTCATGGCTGATTTTCATATATGTTTTCGAGTGTATAGTTAAAAATAAATTGTCAATACTCCCAGACACTTTCCGTCGGCCATATTGCTTGGCAGACGCTTTAAGGGTCGTTAAATAATTAGTTAACTTCACGTAAATTCTGACGCTCCATTTTTATATATGTTCATCCGACAACAATTTTAAAACCTTTGATAAGAAGACAGACCGATCCAAGGGGCCAATCATCCCCTAAACTAAATTTTAATATCTCTGTGAGTGGGAGCGCGAGAGCATTATCTACGCGCATGAGACTGAGTGAGACCGACTGCGCTGTTAAGTAGAGATGAGACATATTTACGGGAACAGGTTTCTATACTAGGTTTCAACTAAGAAGTCTCCAAACTAAGTATTCAGTCGTAGAATATACGAGTATCGTGTATTTAGAAGTATTGTAAGCGTACGCGTCCCCGATTACACATACAACTTAGTAATGTCAAAGAGGCAAAAGCGTATCGAGTATTTACGAGTATCGAGTATTTAAAATATCACGCGTACGCGTCCGTGAATACGTATACAATGTACTAATCCTTTGAGATTTGGGACAAGTACACTGCAAAGGGCGACTGCTAAATATGCCAGCATTAAGGTCATATTATAATACATACATTAAAAATTCAAAAAAGCTGTCAGTCATAAGCCTGTGAACGTATTAAGGGAATATTTCATTTTTTTTCACATTTTCTTACACTAAGCTAGGTAGTTATTCAATATTCAATCAATTCTTTTAAAGTCGTATATTTGACCGTCTTGTTGGTCGGGTGGTTAGCGAACCTGACTACGCAATCAACGAGGCCCGGGTTCGAATCCCGTTGGTATTTTTGATTTGGTTGTTCATTAAATAAATTATTGTATTAATTACCTCTGTAGTCTATTGTATATCAGTCTATCTGTAGGCCCGGTGTTGACATTGACTATATAAAATCCCCGGTTGGTTTCCCGGATCAGGCAATCCAAAAATATTTTTTTATCAATTTTCTGATAAAAACGAATTGACTGGGATTGGATTAGTGCTCGGTTGGCAACAGGATTGCCACATATCACATTGTGTGGGATTAACTATCTTCAGCTAAACATCAGTGCACTGGTCTACCTTTTCGGGGATATGGGTGTGAAGATATTTTCATTCATTACAATATTTATATATGTATTTCTAGTTTTTAGTATCGTCGACTAACACTCAAACCACAAGTAAATAATTTGCTTACTTTGAGGTTAGATTGATTTGTGTAATATGTCAAGTGATTTTTATTAATATTTATAATTACCTATTATAAGATATTGAATATTGACATTTGTCGTAACTACATTTAATTGCTACCAAAGTGTATATAATTAATATTAGGATGTATATTTAATTCATACTTCGATCATATTTCGTGTCATACATGATACTAGGACGTATAGTAAAACTCCTCCTTCTAAATACTCGTGGAACTAGTTTTTGGAACAAGTATTTGCACGTACCTACTCGTAAAACTCAGTACGTACTATTGCGAGTATGTCTCATCTCTGCTGTTAAGGCCATGAAAATTACTTGAACACATATTTTATAATTTTTAGAACCACATTCGAATAAATCACCTGACAAAACAACGTCTTTAAACTTAAGGTTATGTTTTTTTCTATGTTTTAAAATTACTTGACACCTTTTTAATGTCTCTTGCGTGAACAATATTAAATTAACATCAGAATCTTTACAAAAAACACAATTTACTAGAGAAGACATTTTATTTTTCAAAACACTGCAAATATTTTTATTTTTTTACACACGTTGCTACTATAGTCACAGCTGCACTCAACAGACACGGCAGCACAGAACAATATTACTCAAGGGAGCACGGCAGACACTGAATACTTATTTGGGAGTGACTTTTGCTGTTGGCCTCAAGAGGGCCTTTAAATTACAATAAAGTTAGCTGTCACCTGACCAATTTTTTATTTTATTTAAAAATTATATTATTTAAAAATAATTAGTAAAAAAAGAAAGTAAATTAGCCGACATGTAAAAATTTTTAGAACTTTTTTTAATTGAAAAAATTATTTAAAAAAAAAATTCATTTGTAAAAAATTTGAAAAACTATAAGTGTTATTTTTAAAAAAATATTTTTTAGTTCTAATTAATAAACTGAAAAAAAAAATAATTAAAAATGTCGGCGCTAAATTTATTATTATTTATTATAGGTCAATATATATAATTGCCATAATTTACTTGTCAACAAATATTCTAAAAATTATAAAATATCTGTTCAAGCAATTTTCATGGCCTTAACAGCGCAGTCGGTCTAACTCAGTCTCATGCGCGTAGATCTCTAGCGCTCCCACTCACAGAGATATTAAAATTTAGTTTAGGGGATGATTGGCCCCTTGAATCGGTCTGTCTTCTTGTCAAAGGTTTTAAAATTGTTGTCGGATGAACATATATAAAAATGGAGCGTCAGAATTTACGTGAAGTTAACTAATTATTTTGAGACCCTTAAAGCGTCTGCCAAGCAATATGGCCGACGGAAAGTGTCTGGGAGTATTGACAATTTATTTTTAACTATACACTCGAAAACATATATGAAAATCAGCCTTGAGAATTTACGTGAAGTAAGTAATGTTTTTATGTACCTTGATTACCTGATACCTGAAAATTGGCCGTTTGACCAAGCTAGCAGGTAGGCATACGATCATAGTACATACTAACACTACTCAATCGTCCACATTTCATCCGTCAGAAAATACGTGACGACTGGCAGCTCTGGGATCATGGACTATTAAGTCAAAAAAAATAGAATAATCTTTGTCAAGACTAAGCTGTCGTGCTTCATTAGCAAGTTTGTCTCTAAGTTCCTCACAGTAATTTTGCATTACTGGCGTGATGTTCGTGGTGGATATTCGAACGAGTCTTAAGATCTCTGCAACTTTATGATGTGTATGTCTACAAAATGTTATCAGTAGAATCAGGATGTTGTGCATCCTGATATGAAGGGGTTAGGTTAGGCATGAATTGTAGGCGAGGGCAGCAGCTTTTACAAAGCGAAATATAATAGCGCCGATGCAAGTATACCAGCTATGCTACTGATTGTCACTCTTCTTCTCACTGATAATGAGCGTGATAAACCCGTGCTAATAGATCGCCTTCAAACCATAGATGCCGGTAGCCGATCCACGTACTGATATGACGATTTTACAATTTTAAACTACTCATTCAGTCATCCGCAAAAATATAGCACAGATCTAGTACATATTCCTATAAATCTGATAGACCCTATAACCTATAACCAGGTTACCAGGTTCTCCATCTGATCGACCCTATAACCAGGTCGATCTTCACTTCAAAAACATTTATCAGATATCATAAAAAGAAATTGATTCTCAAAGGGTAGTTTCTTTTATGAATATGACGCAATTTAATACCTGTCTACGTCAGTCGTAATTTTTTGTGATTCATATATCTTCAAAATATGGCGATCGTTCAAGTATTGATGTAGAACGTAATGACCCATTACGATAAAATTAAAAGTATTTGTACATAAAACGCATATCGTTAAAATAAGGGGATATAGAAAAGTTATAAAGTAGTAGATGACGAAATGTTAAACTACCCGTGTTATCCCGGTCATGTTTTGAAGAAAACACCAACTGTGTTTCTGCCAGGCAATTTGTAAAAGGCGAATTTTCACTACCATCATTACTAAGTGCTAAATTTCAACGTTTGGTACTACCGCATTCCGCCTTGCCTTTCCGAGGTGTCAGTGCTTGTCGCTGTTGTGTTGCGGTTTGGAGGGTAAGATAGCCGGTAGACTTACGCATGTGGTATTACGATCCAGCTAGAAGGATAGCGATGCACCATTAACATCTTTGGTGTCTATAGGCGATTATTGTCTCGCCCGATTTTGGTACTACCACCTCCTGCCTTACCTGAAATGGCGTTAGTGCTTGTCGCTGTCGTGTTACGGTTTAGAGGGTAAATTATCCGGTAAAATTATTAATGTTGCATTACATCCCCGTCACACGTCACACACTCATGGTGGCAACCCACCATGAGTATTTTTGGTATTCATAGGCGATGGTCGTATTCTGCCATCAGGAGAACCATCAGCTTGTTTGCTATCCTATGATACAAAAATGAATACAAGACTATTATGTTATAATGAGCTTCTAATTACGAGTACGATTACATATTTTTTCTCGCACAATATATTTACAAACCAACAGGAGTTCTACGGCAAAGCGAACATGACTGTGCCAACACTAATATTACAGAGGCAGGAATTGTTAAAGTGGTAAATACCGACTTTGCAAAAATCTCACAATTTCACAGAAAGATAAATTCCAGGTTAAATAAATAAAATAATAAATCTTATACAGATATGCAACGAGAGAACTTAACGTAAGAATATTTAATTCTAAAATATTGTTTAAAAGTAAATATTGTGTTAAACTTTAAGTATAGGTAGTAATAAAAATTTAAAAGAATGAAGGTAAATTAAAAAGTGTTACAAAAAAATCATACACATATGAAAATCTTAAAAATAAAACATTTCTATTCTCTGAAAAGATTATTTTTTTAATCAAACAAAAATGGTTTTATTTCAAATTGTTAGGAGGAAGTAATTCCAAAATAGGATAATTATGACAACATTCTCTTATATGCAAACTTAAATATTCGCATCGCTATTAAACTCGCTATAAACGGGACCGAAAAAAAAAACATTTGCAGATGTAGTATGTTACTCTAATAATATAAAATATATAATTTTTAGTAATTGAATAATTGATTGCTGATCTTGATTTTTCGAAACCGATATTCGAAATGGGATAGCTTTATCTAGAATCCCCTCATGCGCAAGACGATAATGGCTAGCAAACATTGTTTTGAGAACCATTGTCGCCTTGCGCGCTCCAATGACTACGAGTTATAATATTGGTCGTATATTATTGGTGAAGGTTATTATTCGCAATCGACTGAGGTTGTGGTAAGGATCTCGCTATCACCATTGGATTTATGTGGCTAATATCACACTAAACACATGTACCTACTGTTTTTACTTTACGATAGTGAACATGCCTGTAACTTTAGAAAATTGAATTCAAGCGAAAGGCATGTAGACTTTGTCCATTCCGACCAAAAACTTACTTAACTACGATTGCCAAAGAAATCAATTCAAAAATCAATGTTGCACAGAGATAATATGCCTGGAATATTTTAAGGCTTAAACTAATGTGCAACGATTGCCAGTAAAACAAATCGTAAACGACTTCCCAAAAAAGACGAGGTTCACAATTAATCGAAACTTTTTTAATGTATGTAGTCCGATTACTCGAAGACACTTGAACCGATTTGGAAAAATCTTTTTTCTTCAAAAAGGTAAGTAATTGCTTTTTGTTCTCAAGTGGTCCCATTTTAATTTGGTGAAGGCACAGAATATTTAGAGACTATAGTTCCATACAAGTAATATTCGAGCATAGCACACATAGACACCTCTGACGGACGCGATATCTCGGACTGGTGCGGAATAAACTGTCCCGAACCATTCCCAGATATCGCGTCCGTGAGAGGTGTCTATGTGTGCGTTGCTCGAATATCACATGTATGTAGATTGACTACTGTTAGTTTCCGGTACAGTGTGGTGAAGGTCTGTAGCAGGGTTCCGCAGATAGAGAAAATGGAAAGCCGGATGTTGTTGTTTTACTGCGTTTAAATTATATCTTTTAAATTGTATTGACTTAGATAAAAAGTTAAATATTCTAAAATTTAGTACCACAAGTGATTGAAGGATTTTTCATTAAAAGGCGTCTCGTAATAAACTGATTCAAATATATAAATATTAATTGATAAAATATGTCTATAATATTTAGTCTGATATCGTAGGAAAGATTAACGTTACTTATAGATTCTTTGCAATTATGAAATTTTTTTACTTTCAAGTAGGGGTTAGTGTAAAGTTAAATCCGTATTTGACATTTGTGTTGTTTGAAATGCACCTCAGGCGACTCTAAGGTCTGAGTGATGTTGATTCACTAGGCATAAGATGAACTAGCTTTTGCCCTCTCTTCTATGAAAAATTCCGTAACCGTTTGTGTGCAATGTACTTCATCATCGATTGCAATCATAATATGTGATGAATTTTACACACAGCCTATTTCATTTACTAAAAATCGTATAGGCCAACACTCAGGCCTTAGATATAGTTGTGTATTACATATATATTTATTCCAAATTTTAAACGAAGAACTCAATTCATAGGGAAGAAATTGAGGTACAGCAGTCGAGAATCGTTTCTCCAATGTCCACAAATAAAGTATACTTTTTTAAAGATTCTGGCCACCGGCTTGTTAGCGCAATCACAGGATAGCTTTTCGCAAAGTGTCAGTGTATGACCTCCCTAGGTAATCGTACGAGCCAATGCGTCATTACACTCGTACGTCGCGTTTATCTGTCTATGCATTTTCTTACATTATATTAAATGGTTAACGTACAATAAAAGCAGTGATCATTACGCAGTCAACGGATTTCATTTTCCTTCCGAATATCCTCTATCATCAGCTACAAGATCACTCGCCTATCAACAAACTATCGTATATTGTTATACTTATCATCAAGGCACCAAGTTCTACACATTTTTTTGGTCCTTCGAGTCGGATTATATTATATTTATGCAAGTGTTATAAGCCTGTGTCAACGGGTGTCTGGCGTCGACTATGTCGTAAGGCGATAAAAGCAATCGCCCATTCCTAATGTGAAACTCATGTGTTCACTAATGTGAAATGGAACAAATTTACTTACTTTGATGCTTATCTGCTAATTGTATTAGAGGATTCGGCAGATCCCGCCGCCTGTAGAAGCACATGACTTTTGCTTCTACATTGCCTGACGCCGTTTTATTTAGTTCTTCTATCCGCCGGATTTGGTACGGAGACGTCGACGACGTCTCGAAATAGACGCAGTCTGTGGACAATAAGATTATAAATAAATTATTCATGTAATTTTTATATATAACTAGCGACTCGCCCTGGCTTCGCACGAGTAGTAGATTATATAAGCATTTACCTATATATTATATTTTTTGGCCAGAAACCCTGTAGGCGCCCCAATACACTCTACGAAAGTTTCATCACGATCTAATCAATGTTTTGAGAACGCACAGAAAACAAACGTACAAACATTGGTTTTCATATGTAAAGACTAGCTTCGCCTGCGTGCAGATTATATAGGAGTAGCATGTTATCAATATGAAAAATCAATCATATAATCCTTCATCTTAATAGGGGTTGATTTTTAAAAAAAGTAGCCTCCAACTTCTTGCCAAATTTCATCAAAATCAGTTCAGAGGTTTAGCGGCGAAAGTATAACAGATACATAGACTTTCGTATTAATAATGTTACGAATAATCTAGAAACGTGTAGAATTGGAACGCTGGAGAGATCTAGAAATAAAAGAAAGAGATAGCTACTCCTATTGACAAACAAATAGTTGACCTAAGCTATGCCATAATGGGGTTTGTGGTATATGGCATAAGGTTGAAAGTATCGTGTACTAGGATTTATGAGTCATAACTTGTTTATCATAAGTTGATTACAATTGTCTATTATTTACGAGATGATTGACGAATATTCGCGATTGTTTTAGAACTTTACCCTGGGTATAAATAGAGATGTGTTGACAAATACAGGGCAGTTTTTATAAAGCGATCGAGAGCGATGCTTGAAGTGACCAGAGTGCTAAGTGTGAGGTTTTCTTTTTGCATTCGATCGTGAGCGCGTTTCAAGTTTACTAGGAATTTGTATGTGATTTGTACAGCGCCACCTAGTGGTAAACTAGTTTCTCACGTTTACCACTAGGTGGCGCTGTACAAATCACATACAAATTCCTAGTAAACTCCAAACGCGCTCACGATCGAATGCGAAAAGAAAAACTCACACTTAGCACTCAGTACGAAGCGAGTGTTCTATTGTGTAGTTGGTTAAGTTCAATGATAGTCCAGTGAGTGACTAGTGTTAATCAGAGTATTTGAGTATTACGTAGTGTTGTTTTGTGTATCTGTATTATAAATACACGGATTTAATATAAGTGGTGTTTTCTTACGATTACGAACCCGAAGTACGTAACAATAATATTAAGTATTGATTTTTTAACAGTTAGTAGTTTCATTATAAGACCTTAATACTTATTTCAAAAACAGGCTTGATTCCCAAAATCATGCTTAATATAAGATTTAATGTCTTCTATATATTAATAAGTAAAGGAAAAACTTTGGATCCCTTTTTAAAACAACTGCGCGAAGGGTGGAGTATGAAATTTTGCAAGTTTAATTTTACATTGCGAAGAACTGCAGAATATTTTTAAATAAAATGCATTAGAAATACATTAATTAAAATAAATATATACACGATATATACACATTACATTCATGTGACATACATGATAATATACACACACGTATACTATTTTCTTTACGGCTAAAGTCAGTTGGCAAACTTTAAAGAGAATTTATTGTTTAGTATATGGTCGAATTTCGGCCACAGGCGATCGCTAGTAATAATAAATAGAAGTGTTTTAAAAGTTAAGTAGAATGTTGTAATATAACACAGAATAGGCAATAGCTCTAGTTTTTGTTTTACTCAAGCATGTCGTGAAAATATTTTTCAAATATCTTAAAAAAAAAACATTTATAAAACGATCATAAAAATGGTTTCTTATTAATAATAAACTAGCGATCGCCTATGGCCGAAATTCGACCACAGACTAAATAATAAAATCTCTTTTAATCTGACAACTGACTTTAGCAGTAAAAAAAAATGTTGGACATGACGTGTGTATGTCACATGACTTTTGTGTGAGTAATGTTTATTTTTATTTATATCATTCAATATCATGTATTTTTAGTGCAAATTATTTAAAAATATTACGTTTCTGCAGCCCTTCAATATGTAAACTTTATTTGTGCCAATTTCATACTCCACTGTCAGCGCAATTGTCTTAAAAGAGGATACAAAGTTTTTGCTTCACGTATTAATATAGATAGATATGGAATTACCGTATAGCCGTTTTTTAACATTTTAATAGCTTTGATGGTGTAGTGGTGATGGTGTCGGTAAATATGCATTATTAGGTCATGGATACTCCTTAAGTGGAATTACATAGTATAAGGAATCCTTCCATTATGTAATTTCTTACACCGACTCGAATTTGGATAAGTGATCTATTTATAAACAAGTTTGCTACCAATAGTAAAATAGGAGGTTATACTGATTGATAAACGCTTATTCGCGTTGAAAACTTGAAAAAAAAAAATTATGTAACGTTTTAACAATCTTTTAAATGCATCTGATGTGGAAATATGTAATGACAAGGAATGACGCTATTGTGGCGCAGGAACGGGTAAAGTAAAAATCCCAGGAGAAGCGTTGTAGGACTTTACTATCCAATGGAGACCTTATAAATTTGCTATGTCCGCCCGCCGTCTAGCTCAGAGATTTTTAGTACTAGAAAGCTGTAATTTGACATTAACATATACCCGTACACCTTTTCGAAAACCAGTAAACACCTGTGTCCGTTGCATTACGGCCTGGCCACTTGACGACATCTGACTAACAAAAATGGCATATATAGGTATATTGAGCTTTACTCAATATTTAACATATTTTTCAAGACTTTATGTTACCACTTTGTTGCCGGGACTAATATGTATATTAATGCCAAATTACAGTTTTTTAGTAGTGAGAATCTCTAAACTCGACTGCGGACGGACGGACAGACATAGCGAAACTATTAGGGTTCCTAGTTTACTTCCGCACCCCAAAAATTGTATCGAGTTATATTTTGAAGTCGGCTATAGATTGTCTATGTCAAAGCAGAAATATTTTTGGCATTGACAGTCTATAACAGACCTTAATAAGGCTAAGCACCAAACGGTTGAGCAACAGAAAATGAAAGCGAAATCCTTGGAAACATCCCTCCGTCCGAGTCTGTGTGCGTTGTGCAGAAATACGTACATTTTTATTATCATCATTTTCTATTACAATATGCGCCCCGTATAGGGTGGCCAATTTCGTGTCGTATTTTATGGATTACCCCGTTTTTGACGCTATAAAAACTTAGGAACCCGTAATTGACAAAATTAAACAAGGGCTATACATAAAGCTCCCGTATTTTCACAAATTCTGTTCAGGCTAGCCATCGCGGCTAAACACGAGCCTTTAGTCTGATCCACCGTGGCGGTTTGGCTTTAATAAATGTGGATTTGTAAAAAGCTGTTTTCTTCTGCCAAGAAATTTTGTTTAAAAATTTAAAAAAATGTTGTAAAATAACATTTTCTGTGAATCATACGGGGCAATGTATTTTTCGCGGTTAAATACTACCTGCTTACCAAATTTTATCGATTTCCGTTTAAAGAATTTTACATTTTTGAGTTTTTTTTACATAATAGCAAACAAGCAGATGGCTCTCCTAATGGCAAGAGACAATCGTCGCCTATAGACACCAAAGATGTTAATGGTGCGTTGCTTTTTTTGTGGCGGGGTCTTAATGCCACATGCGGCAAACACAAGTTTACCGGCTACCGTATCCTCTAAATCAGAATAGGGCAGTGACAAGAACTGACATTAGCACGAATAGGTAAGGCAGTGGTACCGAATGTATGCAGGTATAACGGATTATTTGTACACGTGACGTATTTCAAGTATAAGTTTTACCTACGAAATAAAAAATATTTGAATTTTTTACCAGACCCGGTCGAAGAAATGCAGAATTCTACCACCTAGTAGTAGTAGTAGTAGTGTGTAACAAACGTCCAAACATACAAACTTTCACATTTCTAATATTATGTAGGATAATAGGAAAATAAAAGTATAGACGAAAGAAAGGACAATTTGAATCAATGACAATATTCTGTAGACAGAAATAAGTATTTAAGTACGTAGTTCAAAATTAGGTAAATAATTATTTTACATGTATTATACATATTCTGTAGGACATTTTTAAGTTACCACTAGATCGTCCATTTGTATTTTGTTAGGGCCACATCGTCGTCTGAAGGTTCATGGTGTTTTCGCAATAAAACTTCGTGGTGGAACAACGGCGAACTAGGTGGCCGCAATATATTCCGATGAGAATAGTCGATGCAAAAGCAAGATGAACTTAGTCACGGTAGAAAACTGACGGAAGCAAAAATATTTGGGAAATTTGAATTAGTAGTATGCAGTAGAATAGGTTGGCCACACACAGAAATAATGAAATAACGAGGGTCAAACTGAAAGTTTTTAAAACTGGCCACTTGTAAACAATATCTATACATATAATAAAATCGTAGGAAATTCGAAACTGTACATTGAATATTTTTTTAAAAGAATACTTGGGGCGTGATTTACAATCGATATCAAAGCCAAAAATATAGTTTTTAGAGTTTTAGTCTGTTTGTCTGTTTATCTGTAACTATGTATGTCCGGGATAAACTCAAAAAGTACTGCATGGATTTGATTCAAATTTTGCATGAATATTACTAACAGGTCGGATACATAATAGTCTACATATTATCACGCTATCGCCTATGGGGGAGGAGCTGTGCGGAGTAAACGAAGTCCACGCGGACGAAGTCGCGAGCAACAGCTAGTAATAAAATAAGTTTAAATTTTGAAAATGGAACTCTTTGCCAATATTACTATGTATTTCATTCATTTGTCATTTAAGATCTGGCGATAAATTGAAAATTGTTTGTCTCCTCGGAATGAATTTAACGCGAGAAAATTTTCGTGTCATGATTTTTTATTTCTTTCGATGTCATTTAAGTCAACAAAAAAGTTATGATAGACTTCGATTGGCCTTTTACGATGAAATCCTATCTCGTTTCACTGTTTAGAACTGGTTTAATGAGTTTAAACGTGGTCGCACTAATCTCACCGATGATCTGCGCGAGGGACAGCCTTCTACGGCGACGACTGAAGATAACATCAGTGTTATGCGGCGTATGCTAGAGACTGGCAAAAGAGTGACCTATCAGCAGATATGGGCAAGCTTAGGCATCGGTATGAGTCAAGTGCACAAAATCCTTCATGAACATTCAGTGGTCAGGAAGCTTTGAGCCCGGTGGATACCTTATAATTTGACCGAAGCGCAAAAACTTAATCGTGTTGATTGGTGCCGTGCTATGCTTCAAAGACTTAACGGAGGTTACTCAAATGCTGTGTTTGACATAATTACATGTGACGAAAGCTGGATTTACTGTTATGATCCGGAAACTAAAAGACAGTCAACTCAATGGGTGTTTCCTTCCGAAGAGTTGCTAACCAAAGTAAAAAGAGCTCGAAGTGTGGGAAAAAGATGGTGACCTTGTAATTCGGAAGGACAGCTCATTGCGCGACAATTGTTTTAGATGATCAAAAAAAGTTACTGCTAAGTGGTACACTAACTATTATTTGCCACTTGTCTTGGAAAAAGTCCGGGAAAAACGACCTCTTCCTTCATCACAACGCCTCGTCGCAAACCGCCGGGCAAACAATCGACTATTTGGTAAAGACAGACGTGGAATCACTGGGTCACCCGCCGTATATCCCCGACCTCGCACTTTGCGATTTTTATTTATTCCCAAAAATAAAGGAAAACTTCGAGAAAAACATTTTATGGACGCCGAGGATACATTGGCTGCGTTTCAAAAGGCCGTCGAAATGACTCCTAAAGACGAGTGGGCACAATGCTTTTCTCAGTGCTACCATCGGTTGTAGCGATGTATTGATGTGAATGAACACTATTTTGAAATGATATAAATAAAACGAATAACTTGGGGCACTGCTTTTCTCGTTGCTACCATCGGATGCAGCGACGAATTGATGTGAATGAACACTATTTTGAAATTATATAATAAAACGAATAACTTGCTAATTTGCTAAGTTTTTGATTTTTTAAGAACATTCGGTTTGGTCCTCGTATTTCAATCAATATGAGTCAGCTTTTGGTGACATACATTTATTCTTTGTCATTTTCCTGTCATTGTAACGACAGCGCTTGTTTGTCTTTAACTGTTTTCGAAGAAACACATTTGTAATATTATCAATAAAGCATTTTTAATGCTTAAACTAATGGCGGGCTCCTGCCTTACGCAATGTGAAGTGGCTTGATGATTGATAGAGTAATCGCGGTGAGCTTAGTTGTACGAGATGTGTTCGCTTGTCGCAGAAAAACAGCTAAATAAAGTGTTTGTCCATATAACTTATAAGAGGACCAGTTGAAAAACTTAAAAAAAAAGGAAAATATCGACACGTAAGATTTGAACCCGTGACCCTCTCTCTAAAGCCGGGACGCTCTACCACTGAGCTAGTGTTGACAGGCTCTACGTAACGAAATTCCTATTTGCTGTATGATCGATTCCGTAGATAATACTGATCGCTAGGTATACATACGTATAATTAGTTAAATGAGTTCATCGTCACAGATGAAATTCACATTTATAATTTTGATCAAAACTTTCGTGTTTCTAATTAAGTAGTAGCACGAGGTGAGTGCTATAACACAAAAATAAGAGGACCAATTGCTACTACACCGCGATGGGTTTAATTTTCGTGAAATCTGATGTTTTTGTCGAATGTTTGTCAGATAACGTCGATAGCAAATGTTAAGCATCCAGAGCTTGGACTTGCCACGGTGGTTCACCGAATAACGCAATTGGTTGATCGGCAGGCAGTACTACTAACAAATAACTTTTTTGACATTGTAAATACATAATATACGTAGGTCACACTATAAGTCTTGCGTAACTTAAAAAAACAACATGTTATAACCAAAATATTATGTTTATTGCTTTTCAAAATAATCTACTTTACATTTTAGCATTTTTTCATGCGATCGAATCATTTTTTAAAACAGGAGGACCACAGATCTGAAGGTATGTTTTCTACGTGCTGATTGAACGCTATCACTTCCTCTTCGGAGTTTGTAAAAGTAAAGCCTCTCATCAAATCTTTGATTTTGGGAAAAATACAGAAATCGCAGGGTGTTCGGTCAGGGCTATGCGCAGGATGAGTGACGAGATGTACTTTTTCATTATTTTTTTTTGAAAAAATGACTTTGTTTTGTTGGCCGTGTGTGAAGAAGCGTTATCATGGTGTAGGAGAATGCGGCTTTTGAGTCGTCTTTCACGAACTTTTTCTAACACCCTGGGTAAACAAATGGTAGAATACTACTCGGCATTAACACTCTTTTAATCTTCAAGCGGAATTGTACAGATGGAACCCGTAGCTGAAAAAAAAACGTGATCAATTTTTTACCAACGTTTCTCGCCTGTCTCACTTTTGTTGGCCTGTTCTTATTTTCAAACACCCATTCACAAGATTGCTGTTTTTTTTCGGGTTTAAAACAATAAATCCACGTTTCGTCTCCTGTGACAATGTCATAAACAGCATTAGAATGTCCGTGGTCGTACTTCAGTAGCATCTGTGAGCACCATTCCACGCGAGCCCGCTTCTGCTCCGCTGTCAGTTCATAAGGGATCCAACGACAACAAAGTTTTCGAACTTTCAATTCTTCGTGTAAAATTTTCTGAATTTGTCTCATACCAATCCCCAATAGTTCTCGAATTATCTCATAGGTAATCTGGGGGTTTTCTTCAATTAACCGCTTAACATTATAAACATTATAAACCAGACAAAATCAAGTAGTGTAAAAGTCAAATCTACAAATACTTCAAAATCATATTTTTTACCAAATTTTAGTAAAACCATGTATTTGACACCAGTAGATGAGCATGATGTGAAAAAAGTTATTCATTCATTGAGAAATACTTATGCTACTGGCTATGATAATATTAGCACAGAATTATTGAAAAATGTTGCTAGTGTAATATCAAAACCTCTTAGCCATATAATTAATTTGTCATTTTTGGAAGGTAAATATCCAGAACGATTAAAAAAGTGTATTGTCAAACCGTTGTTTAAAAAAGGAGATATGTGCGATATGAACAATTATAGACCTATTACTTTAATTCCAGTCATTTCAAAAATCTTTGAAAAAATTATGTATGAAAAGCTCTATAATTATTTACTTGATTTTGACCTACTAAAAAATAATCAATATGGATTTAGGAAAGGTAGGTCTACTACATTAGCATGTTTTGATTTAGTAAAGAGCATAACTGAATGTCTGAATAAGAAAATGTATCCACTTTGTGTATTTTTGGATATGAGTAAGGCATTTGATTTTGTTTCACACAATATTTTATTATCAAAACTTGAAAAATATGGTATTAGAGGGAAGTCTTTAGATTGGATAAAGAGTTATTTAGAGAATAGGAAACAATGTGTTGAAATATCTAAAATATGCGGAAACCGTAAAAAAATATATACTTCAAACTACCTTGTTAACAACTGTGGTGTACCACAGGGCAGTGTTTTAGGACCCTTGCTATTTTTAATTTATATCAATGATCTTCCTGATAGTATAAAACATGATTGCTTTTTATTTGCTGATGACACTACCCTACTTATTAAATGTAAAAATAAAAAAGACTTGGTAAATGAAACAACCGAAACCTTATTCCAAGTCTCAGACTGGTTAATTAATAATAATTTAA
This sequence comes from Apodemia mormo, assembly GCA_036924255.1. Taxonomy (NCBI): domain Eukaryota; kingdom Metazoa; phylum Arthropoda; class Insecta; order Lepidoptera; family Riodinidae; genus Apodemia; species Apodemia mormo. Next base: position 8,762,701 of record JAUPFN010000018.1, on the reverse strand, counting down.
AAGTTAATGTAACTAAAACAAAATTAATTGAATTTCAGAACTACCACAGTAATATTACCAAAAACACAAATATATTTTTAAATAAAGTAAATATAGATGATGTAGATTATACAAACTTTTTAGGAATAATTATTGACAAAAATTGTAATTGGAAAGCACACATTGAATCTCTATGTAATAAGATTGATAGATTTGTCTATGTCTTGAGAAGACTAAGGGAAGTAGGAGACGCAAAAGCCTCCCTATTAGCATATCATGGATATGTCTCTTCTAATTTACAATATGGAATTCCTATTTGGGGAAATTCTGTTGAATTGGTACGAATTTTTAGAGTCCAAAAGAAATGTATTCGAGCAATATGTGGTGTTAATCAGTTACATTCCTGTAAACCACTTTTCAAGTCTCTTAAGGTACTTCCCTTACCATGTTTGTATATTTTAGAGGTATGCGTATTTGTAAAAAAGCACCAAAAGTTATTTAAAACAAATGCTGAAGTCACTGGTAACTCATATTTTAGGAATAGTAAGAAATTATATGTGCCTAACCAAAAATTAAATGTTTTTACAAAAAATGTGTATTGTATGTCTATTATTATATACAATCATATTCCTGATAGTCTTAAATCATTGCCTATAAATAAATTTCGCAAAAAGTTGTTTGATTTGCTGTTAGATAAAACTTATTATGATATTAAAGAATTTTTAGCCGATAAAATTAAATGTTAATGGATAGAAATATAAGTTTGTTGAATTGTCCTTAAAAAAAATTTCAATGTAGTAAAAACATTATGTAAATTATAAAAAAAAATAATTACTCAAAATATGAAACTTGTAATTATAAAAATAACTTTGTAATATGGAATCATCCTTGTATACTTATAACAAGAACATAAATTAGAGAAAAAAAGACCAGCCCGCTGAGTTTCTTCCGCCGGATCTTCTCAGTGTGTGGCCGCGTTCCGATCCGGTAGTAATTCTGAAAAATCGATACAATTTATAATTTTAAATGTAATATAATATAATGATATTTTTTTAAAATATTTGCACACCATATATTGGTAGAATATGTCGGTAACTTAATTTATTTTTAACAACTTGTAACACCCATATTCTTGCAAATAAATATTTTCTTTCTTTCTTTCTTTCTTTCAACAGTAGCCACATTATTTTCGTTGACGGCAGTTGAAGGCCGCCCTTTACGAAATTCGTCATGTAAAGAAACTCGACCTCTCTCAAATTCAGTAAACAATCGCCTCACGGTGCTCATAAAAGGTGCTTCTCTCCCAAAAGCATTTTGAAGACGAGCAGCACAGTCTTGCGGATAAAAAGAACTTTTAAAATCATAAAAAATCATCGCTCTAAAATCTTTTCGACTTATTCCATTTTCGTTGCGTACGTAGAACTTTGATGTGTGATAAAAAACAATTGACAAATCATTTCCAGCCAATTGTTTTTTTTATTACTAAGAAGGTTGTAACGTTTTAAAAATATAACATTCGAAATTCAAATAGTTCCGATTAGTTAGCTAGAAGTGCAAAACTTTTACTGTGCCCCACGTACATGCATATAAACATGGGAATTTGACACTCAATTTTGCAAGACAGGAATGTCTTCCAAAAATAGCTTACCAATTATAAGTTGGATTTTCCGTTAAAAATGTCACAGTAACAAGTTAGCCCAGTGTATTCCAACATTTTATGTGCCATGCCTCACTGTAACATTTCTAAAAAACAAAGAACAATAGCGTTGTTTAGCACGCGGCACACTCCACTTTTTATTTTTTTTTTTGTTAAATTTGGCAACGATATCTAGCATTGAATTTAAATAGCCCGGACCGAAGGGGTGGTTAAAGACGTGTCGAGTCCATTTTTAAAATTTCCCTCTTAATTATCAAATTACTCCTTAATTACCAAATTTTCTCCTCTATTTGTTGAGATTAGAAGTGCATCCAGCACTCCTAATCTAATACTCGTATATATCTTAGGGCAAGAATGTACTATTTCAGAAATTCGAACTATGTATTTCCAAATTTCGACCAATTTTCTTAACATCACGCAACCCGCCACGCCGCACATTGCGTCGCGAAGTATTCCATATTGGGCACCCGCTTAAATGGCACCTGAGACAATGGCACCTGAGGTATTCCACATACGGCACCTCTCGATATTTTTGCCAGGTGCCATTAGTGGAATATTTTATTATTTTAAGTTTTATTCCCCAAATGGCACCTACGGATCAGTAGGTACTAGTGTTGGGACATACTTAGGAAATGAAAATTAAACAAATCGATTAAAATCAATACAAACTATAATTACATAATAAATATATAGCTTCTTTATGTTTTTAATCTTTACGTAGCTATGGCCAGGCCGTAATGCAAACTAGGACACATTGTGTTCACTGGTTTTTGAAAACCGGTAGGTACTTTTAGACTCCGTCACAAATCACATCTATAAAGACCTATCCGGAATATTCAAACTAATACTGAGTTAGTAGTTATGATAGAGTAATATTGGACGTGTAATAAATATTTCTAGACACATTAAGCAAACCGTTAAGCAACCATCCGTAACGAACAACTGATTAACGCGGTAAACATTCTTATTTCTTAATGTTCAGAATGAGTCGTCATTGTCTGCAAAATATAAAATTTCGGATAACTGCTTTTAACTAAATGCACGGAGCAAATGGAGCCATAGAATTATGGTAGATTTTCGACCAGAGGACCGCTTTTTTTATTGATACGTGTAGCGAAAATTTTGTAGCCCTTTATACGCATTACTCAGGATAATTCATTGTCAGGTTGCTCGCAATTACGTTCACTTAACCCCAAAAATACCTTTAGAATAATGTAACTTTTAAAAACGGTTAAATAGTTTTTGTACTTATCTATTACAGGTAATTTTACAAAGAATCAAATTTTTCTTTTTTATATTTTAAACTGTTTGTCGTCGGCACTTGGTGAAACTCTGTAATGTTAAACTGTATGTATGTATATGTACTCTTGTACTGTTTCACAACACATTTATATTTAGTTTTATAGTTAAGGTTATATAGTTAAGGCAGAAGAGGTTGCAATTGCTGGATCCAGCAGTTTCTTGACATGCTAAATCCAGCGGTGCGGATCAGAAAAAGTATTAAATTCGAAATTAGGTATTTTGTATATAATAGCCGCCCTTTTCAAAATGACGAGTCGATGACGTTGCCATGCAATTTTACTTTAAAACCTGTTTACTTTAGAGAACCCGTGAACTTTACTTTAGAATAACTTTTTTAATAAGAGTTTGAGATTGAACTAAGATGAGAGAGAAAACTTTTATAACAAAAAAAGTTGTTCTCAAATAGATTACAAAAAGATTTTTAATCACTTATCAATAGCTTGACTTTCTTTATATATAATAAGATAGGAAACAAGCAGACGGCTCTCCTGATGGTAAGAGAAACTAGTGCCCATAGACACCAAAAGATGTTTATGGTGCGTTGCTATCTATGTGGCGGGATGGCAATGCCACATGCATTAGTCTACCGGCTACAATATCCTCCAAACCGGAATGAATTGACGCTATTGAGGTAGAAATAGGTAATACGGCGGTACCAAATACCCGATGAGACGTTGCAGACCTCTATCACCTAGTAGTCACGATGGTAGTAAAATGTATTGCCAACCGTTCGTCTTTTACGTGCCTAATAAAATGGCAGATGGTCTATTCCTCAAAGGGCACCAGGGCCAAAAGGAATCACTCCAAGAGGATAATTCCACGAAGATCGAGTTTTCTCGTAACATAAATTGTTTTCTTGGCTACAAATAACGCCAGTTTGTAGATTTATGCTAGAGGCACTTGAGACTAGGTCAGGGCGGCGAATTTTCATGGGTGGCCAAATTCCAAATTGAGAAAAAAAATCTGTAAACCGGTTGACTCTGCAGGCCATCCCTACAACTTTCCCGCTAAATTTAGGTATTTTAAGCTCAAACGAACAAAAACTATACCTAAGCATAGATATTTTTTCAGAGTTCAAAAATCTTAATTTTTTTATAATTGGATGTCGAAGTAATATAAAAAAAAATATTTTTTAATTTGTGTTATTAATTTATCGCAAATAAATCAACCGATTTTGATGCAATTTATTGTATTTGATGTTATGCAATATATTGTATTGTATTTGATGCAATTTTTTTGAGAGATAAGCTGATTAAATTTTTAAGTCAATGGTAATATTGGCCTGATATTATTATTATATTAGCCTGAAAATTATTTTAAAAATATTAAATAAGTTAGCTGCTAAACACAAAATATTGACATTTGAAAAGCCGTAACTTTTGAAAAATTGATTTGATTTTGATTTATAGAACTGGATTTAACGTAATTTTTTAAATACGAAAATATTGTAGAATGTTGAAGAGGGATTGGTTAAAAAATCTCAAAGTTATGGCGAAAAAAAAACTTTTTAAATTTTTTTTGTCAACGATAACTCCCGAACGGATAAACTAATTTTGATGTAATTTATGCATTGGGCGCAGTTTTTTGAGGAATAGAGCTGATTAGACTTTGTACTCAATCGGTACATTATTTTGGAAGTACTTAATACAAAAAGACTGTTTTGCCTACATTTTTTTGAGGTTTTTTAAAATTTCTCAAAATCTTCTAGACCGAATAGTATCACATTTTCTGGAAGTCTAAGTTGAGTGGAATCTAATCGAATTCCATTAATCGCGTTTCGATCGGTCAAGCCGTTCAAAAGTTATGAGATGTTTACATACACACAAACACACTCACACACACATAAAGACATACTGACGTCATCGCGAAAACAGTTGGAAAAGATTCCTCCTAGGACCTCAAAACGTGGAGATGCGATGAAAACGATGAATGCGATTTTCGAAAATCGGGGCAAAATCAGTTACTTTCTTATTTACATACGTAGCGGGAAGTTTAAAATGCAAAGTTTTTCTCATTTCAATTTCAAAATGCTTATAGTTCATATTTGATTTTTTTAAGTAAGTAATTAGTTATATATTTTTATTAAGTACATGGGCATTAACATAAAACATAATATTGAAATCGTAATTTTAAGTTAATAAAGTTAAGTTCTCAAATATTTAACAATTAAGAAACCATACCAACATTATATTAATTTTGGTATGGTTTCTTAATTCATAGTTACCATGAAATGAGTAAAGGATTATATTTTAGTAGTTTGTAGTAAAAAGCTTAAATGAATAAATACATAAAATCTCTCTCGCCAACCGACAAACCGGTGACTTGTGGTGAACCGAAAAGTCAATAAAGGTTCGGTTTACTCTGCGTACCTCGCAAAGGAACCGGGCGTGATGATGCTGATGATGATGCAACGGATTTTAATTTTAAATATATTTTCTTATCTTATGAATTGCACGGGACATGACACTAATTCTTGCTATTATGCTCTGTACGCAAACAATCTCTGAACATTGATGAAAGAAAATTGTCATTGGTATTCATTTAAATAAATTTTAATAAAATATAGTTCATTCTATATTTTGTTGCCTGATGTACCTTTCCTAACCTCATAACCTACATGAATCAGTTGAGAGAATAATCTTCCACACAGATAAGCAATCAAATCACTTAATCACAGACCGACAAATCCATAGGTTTACTGCCTTCGCGGATGGCATGTAATGCCTTACACGTTAAATATCACTTTCCCCCGTGTTGGTCCCGGGCTCCTTTGAAAAATAGGCCAACTGTCGTTCTGCCAGGCAGGTCGTAAAAGGCGACCGAGTGGCTATGCGCGTCACTACCATCGTGACTACTAGGTGGTAGAGTTCTGCATCAGCTCGACCGGGTCTGGTACCACCGCCTTACCTATGCCTGCCGCAATAGCGTCAGTGCTTGTCACTGTCGTGTTCCGGTTTGGTGGGTAAGGTAGCCGGTAAACTTATACATGTGACATTAGACCTCGCCACAAGATAGCAACGCACCATTAACATTTTTGGTGTCTATAGGCGATGGTTGACTCTTTCCATCAGGAGACCCATCTGCCTGTTTGCTATCTTATGATATAAAAAAAGCAATACAGTCCAAATGTCGACTCGGCAGAAATAGGCAAGTAATTGAATCTGTATGGCAGGATTGATCAGCAAAACGTACCAAACATGGATCTTTATACTCTTCATCGTCGGCACTTGGTGAAACTCCGTCATAATTATTTTATTTAAAACACTTGTACTGTGTCAGGATCACTAACTATATATTTATTTTTAACTAGCTGTTGCCCGCGACTTCGTCCGCGCGGACTTCGTTTACTCCGCACAGCTCCTCCCCCGTAGGTGATAGCGTGATAATATGTAGCCTATATGTTGACCCGACCTGTTAGTAATATTCATGCAAAATTTGAAGTAAATCCATGGAGTACTTTTTGAGTTTACCCCGGACATACATACAGACAAACAGACAAAAATTCTAAAAACTATATTTTTGGCTTCGATATTGATTGTAGATCACGCCCCAAGTATTCTTTTAAAAAAATAATCAATGTACAGTTTTGACTTTTCTACGATTTTGTTATATGTATAGATTAAATAGCCAATCGGTTTCACATTTTACTGCATCTTCAGGGCTAAAACTTAAATTTTCAACAAATATTTTTTATTCGGAAGCGTTAATAATGGTCGGTATATGTAAAACATTGAGTTTGATAGAAAATATTAATGTTGTCAACCACTATTTTAATACAAAATACAAAATGAGGTGAAATGCAAATTAAAACCAATACAAATGACAAATAAAAACTAAAATAGTAAAATCACTCTATAGTAAAATCGGAATATCACTTAAATAGCTACATTAAAATTGACCAAAATTAAGATTAACCTATTAAGAGGAAATTACCAGCATACATTCATATCATATAAAAGAAAAGATACAAATGTCTTGACATTCAATCTTTCGAATCCTTCAGGCTAAGAAACAAAAATGGCGGATCACCGTTAAGATTTACAATGGAACCACACACGACTGTAGCACAATGAATTCGTACAGATTATACTCCGGTAATGTTACAACTACAAATGTGACTCCTTACAGTTAAATATATGCAATTTAGAGCACATATTTACTGATGAACAGATAAAAAATACGAACAATATCCGTATATCGCATAAGCTACATTATAGAAAGTGGCAATTGTTTATTTCTCTTGGTTCAATATATAGTAAGGGAGCCCACGGGCCACGATTTTTCTATTAAAAAAAACGCATCAAAATCCGTTGCATAGTTTTAAAGATCTAGCATACATAGACAGACCGCGGAAAGCGATTTTGTTTTATATTATGTAATGATAGATTAGTAGAATATGATAGAATTGTTAGAAACGTAATAGGTGTTTTCAGGGTTCCGAAGTAAACTAGGAACCCTTTTACGGCCCGTCTCAATAATCGATCTATCCCTTACCCGAGTTTAAAACAGTAACAAACAGTATCTATCTGCGCATTTTTACGTTTCAATAAACACAGACAGTTAGAAATATCTATCCGCAATCTTTAACTGGAGTTAAAAGGACCCTTCGATTGCCAGATATAAGTGCATTTATAGAAAAAAAAGGGTCGAGTATTTCAATAACACAGGAACAGGTTACTGGAGTTAGCTTAGCTTACCAGCTGTAACAGCATTGCCTACCGCCCGATTTTGATGGATAATTGAGAGATAGTTTTACCGCATTTCTCAATTTATGGATTTTATCGTAACTAATTACGATACTGATAATGAAATGTATAGAGATGGTGTATTTAATTACGAAGCGATTTTTGTAGCTTACGATTGGCAAATATATGCTCGTATAAACTATTTTACTAAATAATTTGAAACAGAATGCGTATATAGATTTAGATTTTAGACTTACTAAAATGTTAACTTATCGACTATTTCGAGCGATAACCAGGACTTTCCGTGTTAAGAAGGATCATAACTTTGTGGTATTTAAAATCATTATGTATGTCTGTCTGTCTGCACGCCCCATTATAACTCAATAACGGCTTGAATATACACCCACAGTGATGGCGTAAATAATAGGACATATAACAAAGTCAATTTATATACCTACTCCCATCAAAGCGGGCGGGTGTAAGCTATTTGTGTACACTAGCAATTGCCCTGTGGTTGAATTTCGACCATAGATTAAAGAATAAAATCTCTCTTAAGTTTGTACTGTTAATTTTATTAATTAAATGAATTTCTAAATTCTAATGCATTATTTTTTTAATATTTACATTTCTGCAGTCCTTCGCAATGTTAACATTGACTGTGCCAAATTTCATACTCCACCGTTTGCGTAATTGCCTTAAAAAGGAGTACAAAGTTTATGCATATTAATTATGTATATGGATACATAATTAATACGATATGTATTTGTTCTAGATGCGATACACCTTGCTAATTTTGGTAAAACCTAGTTAGTTGCTTCAGAAACACAGACAAATACTTCATGATACAACATAACCTAACTATATACAGGGTTACGTAAAAGTCCCGCCAATTTTTAAAATTGGGAACTAAATATTAAAGTGAAAGTGCCTTTTAATTATTAGTATAAAATATCCCACTAAATTCATGAATTCGATGCACCGAGTCTTGTGGATGAACTCTGTAATGCTGGCAGTGTGTCATTTTACATTTAGCTGTAATAACCATAGTATTATGTAATCTGTCGCTCAAGTACATTTTTTCACGATCACTTAATTTGGTTGAAGGCAGTACAATATTTTAGTTCAAATTTTGCGAAATTAAAATTATATCCATACGTTTGGTTTTTGTGTTGAATAAAAATGAAATTTTTAATTATTTTTGTTATTATCGAAAATATTATCGATTCTCTGAAACTTGGCCCGACCTTTACAGGTAACCCTGTATACAGGCACTTTGCTATCGAGACGCTCTCCGCAACAGTCATTTATAGGATTTTTTTTTTATATCATAAGATAGCAAACAAGCAGATGGGTCTCCTGATGGAAAGAGTCAACCATAGCCTATAGACACCAAAGGTGTTAAAGGTGCGTTGCTATCTTGTCGCGAAGTCTAACGCCACGTGCATAAGTTTACCGGCTACCTTACCCTCCAAACCGGAACACGACAGTGACAAGCACTAACGCTATTGCGGCAGGAATAGGTAAGGCGGTGTTACCAGACCCGGGCTAGACAATGCAGAACTCTACCACCTAGTAGCCACGATGGTAGTGGCTCGTATAACCAATCGGTCGCCTTTTACGACTTGCCTGGCAGAACGGCAGTTGGCCTATTCTTCAAAGGAGCCCGAACCAACACGGGGAAAAATATATTTATATCACAAGATAGCAAACAAGCAGATGGGTCTCCTGATGGAAAGAATAAACCATCGCCTATAAGACACCAAAGATGCTAATGGTGCGTTGCTATCTTGTGGCAAGGTCTAATGCCACATGCATTAGTTTACCGGCTACCGTACCCTCTAAATCGGAACAGGACAGTGACGCACTGACGCTATTGCGGCAGGAATAGGTAAGGCGGTGGTACCAGACCCGGACGAGACAATGCAGAACTCTACCACCTACTAAATAGGACAGTATTAATGTTTGTTGACTACCGCTATGCCGGCAAACCAGCAGAACTTCTATGTCGTTTCATACAATGTGAATCAACTTCGTTTGCTACTTTTAAGTAGAGAAGTATAATAGCATTTCCATTGATGTTTCTCCAGCCGCAGAGAAACATTATCTTAATTGTAAAGCTCCGCCAAGCTCGACATTTCGGTCATTACATTGACCGTGGTGACGAACGGACTAAACACAGCGTTTTCCACTTGTGAGTCGCGACCTCGGTCAATGTGACTTGGCCGAAACGTCGAGGTTCACGAATAAATTTCTATGCATATGTACGTCATTGGTTTATTATATACTAGCTAAACTGGCAAACGTTGTTCTGCCTTTTTAACCACTTCTTTTTTTCTATATTTTCTCACCTTTTAAACCTTCCCTAGACTTCAACAATTAAATCAAACCCAAAATTAGCCAAATCGGTTCAGCAGTTCTCGAGTTTTAGCGAGTCTAACGAACAACAATTGTTTATATATATATATATATATATATATATATATATATATATATATATATATATATATATATATATATATATATATATATATATATATATATATATATATATATATATATATAATAACGGACAAACATTATAATATTTAAAAATAATAATGTTAGTTTAAAAACAACACTAACTAATGCGAAGATATTTATTTTTAATAAATTCTAAGCGGTACACTAATCTGAAATATATTCTAGCTGTAATTATGTTTTAAGCCCACTGTTTGTGTTGACAATTAATTCCTATAGGGCTAACCACGGCAAAATTCGTTTTGTGGCATAAAATCGATTTAAATAAAACTGACCGCCTCGGTCGAAGTGACCGCAGTAGAGTTGCACCCATTGATATAAAAAACCCAAGATGCACAGTTTTGCGTAACTTAAAAAAACATGTTATAACCAAAATATTATGTTTATTGCTTTTCAAAATAATCATCTTTACATTTTAAACATTTTTTCATGCGATCGAACCATTTTTAAAACAGGAGGACCACAGATCTAAAGGCATGTTTTCTATGTACTGATTGAACGCTATCACTGCCTCTTCGGAGTTGGTAAAAGTAAACCCTCTCGTCAAATCTTTGATTTTGGGGAAAATACAGAAATCACAGGGTGCTAGGTCGGGGCTATACGCAGGATGAGTGACGAGATGTACTTTTTCGGAAGCTAAAAATTACTTTGTTATGTTGGCCGCGTGTGAAGAAGCGTTATCATGGTGTAGGACAAATCGTAGAAAACACCCATTCACAAGATTGCTGTTTTTTTCGGGTTCAAAACAATAAATCCACGTTTCGTCTCCTGTGACAATGTCATAAACAGCATTAGAATGTCCGTGGTCGTACTTCACTAGCATCTGTGAGCACCATTCTACGCGAGCCCGCTTCTGCTCCGCTGTCAGTTCATGAGGGATCTAACGACAACAAAGTTTCCGAACTTTCAATTATTCGTGTAAAATTTTCTGAATTTGCCCATACCAATCCCCAATAGTCCTCGAATTATCTCATAGGTAATCCGGGGGTTTTCTTCAATTAACCGCTTAACAGTAATCACATTATTTTCGTTGACGGCAGTTGAAGGCCGCCCTTCACGAAATTCGACATGTAAAGAAACTCGACCTCTCTCAAATTCAGCAAACCATCGCCTCACGGTACTCAAACAAGGTGCTTCTCTCCTAAAAGCATTTTGAAGACGAGCGGCACAGTCTTGCGGAGAAAGAGAAATTTTAAAATCATAAAAAATCATCGTTCTAAAATCTTTTCGACTTAATTCCATTTTTTTATTTCGTTGCGTACGTAGTATTTTTATGTGTGATAAAAAAATAATTGACAAATCATTTCCCGTCAATTGTTTTTTTTTTATTACGAAGAAGGTTGCAACCATTTAAAAATATAACATTCGAAATTCAAATAGTTCCGATTAGCTAGAAGTCCAAAACTTTTAGTGTGTCCTATGTATATATGTCTTTGCATATCCAACCTTAAGAGCAAGATTTATAGTTGTTTTTACAAAGCAATGTACAAAAAGAAATAAAATTGACAGCGTCACGACCGACCAGCGAAATCAATGTATAGAAACATTCCTGGCGGTCAAAATTGGCTCAATTTTTTATTGTGCCGCGTTAGTACAATTGTGCCTCTAAAGGAATGGTATTATGCTCAATGAAATAAGTTAATTATTGTTGATTCTTTCCAGTATGAAGTACAAGATGTTTGTGTGTTCTCTTTGTTACATTAAACAAGAGTTGGTCTTCTAAATAGATTCCGACAAAAACACTAGCTAGGATAGGCATTTAAAGCTCAAAGGAGCTAAATGTATACTAAAACATAGATTTTTGAAACTCAAAGATTTCATAACTCTAGAATTTATTAAAAATATAACTATTTTCGTTTTTGAACAGTTGTCACCTCTGTGGTCTAGCATTCCTAGGCGTAAAGGTCATAAAGGCGAAATCGTGGCGAGAACTAAACTCCATTCCGGAAAAAGCGCCAAAAAATGTTTTGGTGATTTAGTGTAAAAAACTGATTAAAAATACCGAGTCTGTCAAAATGTTTGTATGTACGGATCTGCCATGATTACGCCCGCAAAATTACCGCAACTTTTTTGTTTTCGAATTTCAGCGCGCAATTTCCTATTGCAATTGACTATCTATTTGGTGTTGTTAAATTATAATTAACTAGCTGTTTCCCGCGACTTCGTTCGCGTGACTCAAAAATATTACTTTTGGTCAGTCGGGTAAAAAGCTAGCCATCTGAGCAAAAGTAAGCCTTCCTCGTGAATGTTGCTATCACACACACAAAAAAAAACTGACGGGTACATCCAGACATTAGCGCGTTCAACCCAACAAACAAAAAAACAAAATCTTCAGCTTTATAGGTACAAGTAAAACAATCTGTAAACTGTTGACCCTGCATACCATGCCTGAAACTTCCCACTAAATTTTTAAGCTCAAAAGAGTAAAAACTACTTGCATAATTTTTTCAGTTTAAACATCTATTTTTAAAAAAATGGCAGTATATTGAGTTTTTAAAAGCTGTATATTTTGGAAAAAGATGATCGATTATGATGTTTTGAAAGGCATGCAACTCAATTTTTGAGATCTAAAATACTGCTTTAGCTAAATCGATAGGTCGAAAAATTTCGAAGCAGTGTCAAAAAAACATTTTTTTTAAATTTTCATCACTGGTATTTGACGCAGTTTTTAAAGGAGAAAAGCTGATAAGATTTTTACGTCAATCGGTGTATTAGCCTGAAAGTTACTTAAAAATATTAAGTAAGTTTGCTAAAAACAACTTTAAGCTTTTCAAAATATTAAAACTAGGTTTTAATATTTGAAAGCTGTAATTTTTGAAAATTAGATTCGATTTGAATTCTTGAAACGGCATTTAACATAGTTTTTTAAGTACTAAAATTTCGTAGAATACAAAAAGAATAATTGATTGAAAAATTTCGAAGTTATGCAGAATTTACAATACAATACAATAACTCTTTATTGTGCACCAAAATATATGACAACATTATAAGTTACAACATAAAAATAATACAAGTAAAATACACAAAGGCGGTCTTATCACTAATAAAGTGATCTCTTCCAGACAACCTTTATAATAAGGATAACAATATACTAGAAAAAGTGGTGCTAACCACAAGATAATTTATAGTTTTTATGCTCTTAAAAAAAAAATAATAATAATAATAAAAGTAATTTACACTTTATTCAAAATTTTTCGTCAACAATTACTCCCAAACGGATAAACCGATTTTGATGTAATTTATACATTAGACGTAGTTTTTTGAGGAAAAGAGCTAATTAACTTTTGTACTCAATCGAAACATAAATCTGGAAGTTATGTTAAAAAACTATTTCGCCAAAATTTTTTTTGTTGTTTTTCAATATTTCTCAAAATCTCCTGGGCCAACTTGGTTCAAATTTTCAGGAAGTGTAAGTTAAGTGGAATCCAATCGAATGCCATCAACCGCGTTTCGATCTTTCCAACTGTTCAAAAGTTATGAGATGTTTACATACATACATACATACGTACAGACATACTGAACTTTGATGTGTGATAAAAAAAATTGACAAATCATTTCCCGCCAATTGTTTTTTTTTATTACTAAGAAGGTTGCAATGTTTTAAAAGTATAACATTCGAAATTTAAATAGTTACACATACATACAGACATACTGACGTCATCGTGAAAATAGTCGAAAAAGGTTCCTAGAACCTCAAAACGTGGAGTCTGGTGAAAACTCGATTTTCGAAAATGCCATCAACCGCGTTTCGACCGTTCCAGCTGTTCAAAAGTTATGAGATGTTTACATACACATACACACATACATACATACAGACATACTGAACTTCGATGTGTGATAAAAAAAAATTGACAAATCATTACCCGCCAATTGTTTTTTTATTACTAAGACGGTTGCAATGTTTTAAAAGTATAACATTCGAAATTTAAATAGTTACACATACATACAGACATACTGACGTCATCGTGAGAATAGTCGAAAAAGGTTCCTAGAACCTCAAAACGTGGAGTCTGGTGAAAACTCGATTTTCGAAAATGCCATCAACCGCGTTTCGACCGTTCCAGCTGTTCAAAAGTTATGAGATGTTTACATACACACACACATACATACATACATACAGCCATACTGACGTCATCGTAAAAATAGTCGGAAAAGGTACCTAGAACCTCAAAACGTGGAGATCTGGTGAAAACTCTATTTTCGAATGGGGGCAAAATCAATAAATTCCTTATCTACATTTTTTTAGTGTCGATAGGGAAGCGCTTGACCACGATCTCGCCTGATGGTAAGCTAAGGTGTGGCCTAAAATGGAACGCGCTTCCCTAGATGGTACCTGTTCACTCTTCTTTTGAAATTTGAAGATCTCCAGACTGTACTCGTCGGAGAACACAGACTTAGGAAGTATGTTTCAGTCCCTTGCGGTTCGAATGAAGAATGTCGAGTCGAACCGCTTTGTCCGGGTACATGGAACGTCCACCACATGACGATGCCTAGAATTTGCGCGCTTCAAAGGTCGATAGAAAAATGGGGATATATATATATGTAACGGGACGTTAAAAAAGACAAATCACGAGTACGGATGTGCACCAACGCAAGTCTCTGATAGAATTCAATTCAACATTTTTTGTAAACTCAGGATCTCGTGATCTGAGTCAATTAGGTAAATTGGTAAACCACGATTACTAAGTTTTATTAGTAAGGTATGCTAAGTCCTAAGCAAATAAATATTTAACGAAGACAACGACTTAAAATTGTTTAATTTTGTTCTTTTCCTTACATTAATCAAAGGCTATTAAAAAAAAACAAGTGTCGTATGTGGCTGTACTTAAAGAGTATTTGATATAAAAGATCCTAGTAAAACAGAAATTGAAGACTTTAAATTTAATTTTTTACTTTAAATAATAATTTAAATATTTGTCCTGCAATTACGAAATACGAACACATTTGTACATACATAAGTCAGAAAGTATACTCTATACAACAGTAGTTTTACGACGGGTGTAATCGATAAAATTATGATTAAAAAAAACATTCCGCGCTAATAGTGGGGCACCAGTTGATTAAATTTATGAATAAGTACTTTTTATATCACAAGATAGCAAACAAGCAGATGGGTCTCCTGGTGGAAAGAGTCAACCATCACCTATGGACACCAAAGAAAATAATTGTGCGTTGCTACCTTATCTAGTACTTAAACAGGTACTTTATTTTTAATGCAAAAGTGAACAAAAAATAAGAGCGATCACTATTAAATATATGGAAAATAGATAGTAGTAAAAAGTTACGTTGTACGTGAAAGCTGTCATGATTACTAGATGCTTCAATAACGTCTCGCCTGGTTATAGTACCATCGCCATACATTTTTGTACACAATGAATTCGCTGCTAATTTCGGTTTGGAAGATAAAACAGCTGGTGTGAATGTAGTTTAAGTTTACCTACATCATACAATATCCCTGCCCCGAGGATAGAAACGCACTGTTAACTTATTTGGTATCTGAAGGCGATTGTTATTAGAGGCAGTCATCTATTTGTTTACTATCTTATATAATAATATATCACTAGATAGCAAACAAGCAATGGTTCTCCTGATGGAAAAATAAACCATAGCCTATAAACACCAAAGATTTTAATTGTGAGTTGCTATCAGTGTGTCGGGATAGCAGTGCCACATATAGGTTTACCGACTACCTTACCCTTCAAACCGGAACACGACAATGACAAGCACTGACGCCATTGCGGCAGGAATAGGTAAGGCGGTGGTACTAAATACCTAGGCGAGACATTGCGGAACTCTACCACCTTATGGTTAGAATGGTAGTGACACGTATAGCCAATCGGTCGCCTTTTACGACCTGTCTAGCAGAACGGCAGTTTGTTCATGAAAGGAGCCCGGATCAACACGAGGCAAATACGTATTATTTTATCAATAGCTGCCGATTTAATTAAAAAAATTATAAGTATAATGTGCATAACAGTGATGTTAACGCCCGTTCAGTTTTGCCAAGACGAAAGTATTTTTGGAACGTGTCAATAAGTAAGTGTAGGGTAAATTTAGACTACCACGTCACCAAAAGATGTCGGAAATTATTGGATTTCCTACGTATCGAATGCGCTTGATTACAAAACCATTTTTAGAATAGCAATAACAATAATTTTGTGTATAATAAACAACTTTACTTACTGACATAGCCGCACAATAAAAATTGCCCTCAAGAACTTAATTCACAATCAAAGTTCAATGCAAATGGCGGACACTACGAGATTTGATCCCAGGATTTCATGCATCTATGCATTGAAACGATTTTTTTGATATTATAAAATAGCAAAGAAGCAGATCCTCTTCCTTCTGACGGAAAGTGTAAACCATCGCCTTTATACACCAAAGATGTTGATGATGTGTTGCTATCTTGTGGCGAGGTCTAATGCCACATGAATAAGTTTAACGACTACCTTACCATCCAAACTCCGGCCGCAATAGCGTCAGTGCCTGTCACTGTCGTGTCGGAACACGACAGTGACAGGCACTGACGCTATTGCGGCAGGAATAGGTAAGGCGGTGGTGGTGTGTGCTCCAGAGTTGGCGCCAGTATTAACGCGCCGGTTTCGACTACCCTACTCACTTGGCGTGGTACTAAAATCGTGGAAGACAGTTTTAGTGCATGCCATTCCCAAAAAAGGAGATAGCTCTTATCCGTCTAATTACCGGCCCATAGCCTCCTTGTTCTCCAAAATTATGGAAATCATCATCAACCGTGAGCTTCTGAAGTATTTAGAAGAGCACCAGCCGATTAGTGACCGTCAGTACGGTTTCCGTCGTGGCCGTTCAGCTAGTGATCTGCTAGTATATTTGACACATCGGTGGTCGGAAGCCGTTGAGTCTGAGGGGAGGCATTGGCAGTTAGTTTGGAAATAATTATGGTCTTTGATCGGATATGGCACAAAGCGCTTCTCGCAAAGCTTTCTGAGAAATTGTGCAAGTGGATAGATAACCAGTTTTTTGGCCGATCAGAGCATCAAGATCGCAGTCGACGGTGCATGCTCCGACCTTAAACCTGTCAATGCTAGTGTTCCTTAAGGCTGCGTGCTATCACCGACATTTTTTCTTCTGCATATCAATATGTTGCGAATTAGTAACATACATTGTAATGCAGATGATAGTACTTACTGGTGATACTACATACTTTGGCCGTAGCGGTATTTCTCGCGAACACATCGATGAGAGCCGAAATAAGCTTGTGTCTCAAGTCGAGAATCGACTTACTGATGTCTCGGAATGGGGTCATCAAACCTTGGTCACATTTAACCCCAAAAAGACACAGCTTTGCACGTTCACCGCAAAAAAGACACCCCTTGTCGTATCACCTAGAATACTCTCCTGACAGCCTCAGCCACTGTCGGAATCCTGGGAGTCGACATATCGAATTCCGTTCAGTTTCGCTTTCATCTGGAAGATAAGGCGAAAATAGCCTCCAAAAAGCGCGGTGTGCTCAGCAGAGTGAAGCGGTAATTCTTGCCGGTCCATCGTCTCCAACTTTATAAGGCGCAAATTCGACTCTCATTTTTGGGCCGGAGCTGCTCACTACCAGCTTCTTCCACTTGGTGCGCATTCAACGTAGAGCGGTTCGAATCGCTGACGATCAGGCTATTTCGAAACTGCTTGACTGCTTGGCATTATGCAGAGATGTAAGCTCGCTCTGCGTCTTTTATCGTATCATGTAGAGTGTCCCGACGAATTGTTTGGATTAATTCCCGCTGCTAAATTCCATCATCGGACATCGCGTCAAAACGTGAAGTTCTACCCTCACCAGCTCGATGTCTGGAAATTCACAACTATGCGGTTCTCCTGGCACGTTTTGCCTCGCACTATTCTTTTGTGGAATCAGTTACCGGCAGGGGTTTTTTTCGAACAGATACGACATGAGGACCTTCAAGAAAATAGCTTACTCAGTTTTAAAAGGGCTGCAGTGCAACTGCAAGACCTCTGGTATTGCGGATGTCCATGGGCGGCGGTAATCACTCAACATCAGGTGCACCTCCTGCTCGTTTGCCACTTCCTCCATGAAAAAAAAACAGACATCTGCGAGACGTTACAGAACTTTAACAACTAGTAGCCACGATGGTAGTGACTCGCATAGCCAATTGGTCGCCTTTGCGACCTGCCTGGCAGAACGACAAGAGGTCTTTATTTTAAAGACTGTACTTTATTTTATTATCAATATTATCTAATCCACTTAGAATAAATCCTTATTGAAAGTCACTTCATTCGGATCTGTTTTTTTTTATAATAAATATTTAAAGAAAAAAAACGTTGCGGCGTGCACATTTGGATTTTCCAAATTTTTATAATTTACAACCAACTCACTTCAATGTTCTAAATATGTTACAGGCTAAGTAATAAAAAGACTTTCAACCTAAAAAAAACTAATAAATATATATACCTATTGAGTAAAAAATCGTATTAGGCATTCTTCTCAAAAAACTACCTCAAATATCGTAATTTGGATCAAAATCGGACGAATTATTAAGAATTTATCAAAACCGATTTATTTAGATCACGGATTACATGATTACACACATGATTTAGATCACATTGTGATCTTAACGGCGGTAGAATGCTACAACGATTTGTTTGATCGGTGGGAACCGTCTTACCTATTCCAGCCGAAGTAACGTAACCACAAAACATTAAACCAAAAAACCCACTATTTAATGGACTTATTTTTGTAACTTTTATTTTACAAAAGGTTTGCATCATCTGAATAAGAATGTTACTAACCTTCCGTTTTCAGGAAAACACTTAGTAAACCAACTCAAAACAACGTAATCTTCCGTTTACACCCGTGGTTTGGTTTCAGTTGAATGAATCAAATCTATATACGCGTAAAACAATCAATCTTTTTATACATGGCGGGTGACACTGTAGCTGTGTCATCAACGTATATGGCGTTTGACACGGCAGCCGTGTCACAAAATATTTGTACGCCGCCACTACTACGTTTTGGAAAATATGCGCTGCAACGAATCGGTTAATGTCATATTATGAGGACGTGATATGTTTGACTCAAGTGTGACACGTACATTTATTATGTCGCATTAATCGCATTTTTTTCAATATCTAGCGAAAAATTGTAGAGCGGCGTTTAATACGAATACAACTTGTAATTTTTTATAATATGATGTTGCATTTTAAATTATGCTTGCATTTTAATAATACATGTACCTATCACGTATAAACAATAGCTAATATTTAGAGATCAGTAAGGCTAGCATGAACATAATGCAAACATTTCTATACTTGGCGATGGGCATCAATTGAGATTTTGACCAACTTCTAAAATTGAAGATGTTAGGACTATGTTAAACTTGTCTATATGTTATTACCAGGAACCTACTTCGAAATTCAACAGTAATTTATTATGTAATAATAGTTATAATGTACATTTAATTTTTTGCACTAGATCTTCTGCTCTGACTACTTTATCGTCGCGTTGTCATGCGTGACCACCCCGTTAGTCGAGTGGTTAGCGACCCTGACTACGCGATCGACGGGGCTCGGGTTCGGTCCCCGACGGGGACAAACATTCGTGTGATGAGTATGAATGTTTGTATTTCCGGGTTTGGGTGTTTATTAAATATATTCTAGTACTAGCTATTTCCCGCGACTTCGTCCGCGCGGACTTCATTTACTCCGCACATCTCCTCCCCTGTAGGTGGCGTGGTAATATGTAGTCTGTATGTTGACCCGACTTTTAGTAATATTAATGCAAAATTTGAAGTAAATCCATGCAGTACTTTTTGAGTTTACCTCGGACATATATGACTTTCCTACGATTTTATTATATGTATACAGATTTATATATGTATTTCTATGTATTAGTATCTTTGACTAACACCCATAACACAAGCAAATAATTTTCTTACTTTGGGGTTAGATCAGTAAGTTTAATTTGTCCCGTGAATATATCGCCCTATCGCGAAATTTTACATTGTCGCGATGTGTGTGTTTTGCCAACCATTTCGTTGTATGGCGATATGTTGTGTTGCGAATAAATTCACTTTGCTTTTGCATCGCTGTTGCAAATAAATTCATTTTGCTTTTGCATCGGTGTGAATCGCAAGTGGAGCGAGATAGACTATTATCAACGAAGTATATATTACCACCTAGTTCGCTGTAACACAATATCTTACCACGAACCTTTGGGCGAAAATGTGGCCCTGGCGTCAGAATATGGCCACGTTTTCCGTCAGATAGTAGCTGTGAGATTATTGACTCGTCAAAAGCGCGAATAACTGATGATTTTAACGAAACTTGTCTCATTTCTCATATTAAGTTTAACTTTCTGCATTTTTTCTCCATATATACCTACTGTTGATAAGAATTCAACTAGATCCTGAAGATCACGGGATCTCACCATCTGGTGGTATTAACGCATCAGTCCTGATTGCTAAGATTTTGAAGATAAACAAAACTCAATAATAATTTTTGTTTGATTCGGGATTCGAATCGCGATCGAAATCAAAATTAAAGTGAAGCCTCATGATCTGGTTAGTAGACAAAAGAGTTTAATATTTGGCCCTTACACATGAAATTTGAGCGTTTTATGGGAAAAATCAAAACGAAAAAAATAAATACATATTTTATCACTCAAAATATCAGCCATTGTTTATCTACGCGCTTCTCCAATAGGTAACATCACCGATTCCTTTTCTGAACAAAAATGTTTGGGAGTCGGATCAATTAATTTTTGAAAGGCGACTGGACTGTCTTAAGGATTTTGTTATTTCTTGTAAGATGTTTTTTTTTAAAACCGAAAAGTGGCAATCTGTTGGGCAAAGTACGGAGAGAATATGGTCGTCGGTGTAGGAGGGCATTCCTTTTGTAGGTTTTCTAATTTAGCGGCAATCTGTGTAGTCTAGCGTAGTCGTGATTAAAATTGTTTTATCACTTACAGCGAAGTCTGCTGCTACCTGTGACATGGTTTGTGATGAATCCAACTTTTCACAATCAAAAATTGAAATCACATTAAATTTGTTATTGTCAACTAGTGTTTATTCTATATATATTATACTAATATATAGTCGCTTTCCCATGCATATTATAAATACTTTGAGCTATTTCTTCAGGGTTCAACGGTATCATCGTATTCATGAATGATGCCAAATTTAAAGTTTACAATATTGTAAACTGAAGAATGTCAGAGAAAAATCAAATGCCGTGAAAACAAAACATTTATTAAAGTCCATTTGCACCATATACTGTTTCAATACTTTTGAGATTACATAATTTGTAGATTTGTGTTTTACTCCACGAGATTTAGTAACTGTAATAACTAGATACTTACTAATTAAACTTTATGTAATATCTTCTTTGAAAAATGATATGAAAAAAAGACAAGCCCGCTGAGTTTCTTTCGCCGGATCTTCTCAGTGTGTGGCCGCGTTTCCGATATCCGTCAGTAGTTAAAAAAAATGTTGACGCGTCAAAATAACTTGTAAAACGTTTTATTGAATAAGACGTATTTCTGATTTCAAATCAACAACCGACTTCTTAAAAAGGAGGAGATTCTCAATTCGTAATAATATTTTTGATGTATGTTCAAAAAGCCTAAACCGAACATTTAGGTATTTAATAAAATATAGTACCTATAACTTTAAAAGCGGTGGTGGTAGGTTACTTAACTACATATTCAATTATAACAAAGCAACGTTATTCACATAAAAATACTTATAACAAAGATAAAGCTATTCGCCTGTCTAATTTAGCTAATTTAATAGCGAGTACTAATGAATTTAAATAGTTTTATTATGCGGACATCTAGAGAGCGGCGTGACGATATGCAATGGAAAATTGTTAGTAAAATAATAATTCACGGCATCTGGTCGGTCGAGTTTAGTCTCACAGGACCAGTTCATTGTTCAGAAATGTACTTAGCCATGCAACTTTCACCAGTGGACGTTGGTAATTGCCATTGCTATGTCAAACCAATTTATTGTTATTTAACATCTGTAAATTATTTAAGCCTATATACGTTTTCGCCTTTGTGGCTCAGACTGCACGTAACTAAAGTTCGTAAAGGTGGATTAGAAACCAGAGTTTTATAGTACAATATACAGTGTGTAAAAAAATCCTGTCCGATCGTCAAAGGCATTATTTGGTAGCTTAATACAAACATATTTGTGTCATTATTTTATGGATATTGAGTACATCAATTTTTAAAATATTTGCTTGATTTAAGGGGAAGTTGGTTGGTGTGGGACCAACCCGCCGTGTTGGTCCCGGCCTCCTTTGTAGAATAGGCCAACTGCCGTTCTGCCAGGCAGGTCGTAAAAGGCGACCGATTGGCTATCGAGTCACTACCATCGTGGCTACTAGGTGGTAGAGTTCTGCATTGTCTCGCCCGGGTCTGGTACCACCGCCTTACCTATTCCTGCCGCAATAGCGTCAGTGCTTGTCGCTGTCGTGTTCCGGTTTGGAGGGTAAGGTAGCCGGTAAACTTATGCATGTGGCATTAGACCTCGCCACAAGATAGTAACGCACCATTAACATCTTTGGTGTCTATAGGCGATGGTTGACTCTTTCCATCAGGAGACCCATCTGCTTGTTTGCTATCTTATCATATAAAAAAAAAAAAAAAAAGTTGCTCAACTTTAGTACTAAAATGAGGCACTTAACGACGTTTTTCTTATTTTAATAAAAATAATTATTTTATTTATTTTTTAGGGTTCAGTACATAAATGGTAAAAACGGAACCCTATTACTAAGCCTCCGCTGTCTGTCTGTATGTCACCAGGCTGTATATAATAATCCGTGATAGCTAGAAAGCTGAAATTTTCACAAATTATGTATTTCCGTTGCTATAACAACAAATACTAAAAATAAAAAAAATGAAAATATTAAAGGGGGTCCTCATACAACAAACGTAATTTTTGCCGTTTTTATAGATTATGGTACGGACCCCTTAGTGCGCGAGTCCGACTCGCACTTGCCCCGTTTTTTTAATAGTCATTGACCTACCTATATATGTATACCACTTTCGGATCCGACAGTGTTTTTTTTACTACCTGTATAATCTGTGCTAGTAATGTGTATCGACCATCAGCTATTAACCACTGTTATAATTTGCTACGCTATGGAATTTTGTGGATTGTTATGTTGAAGTGAAAAAGAAATTTGGCTCGTAAGAAAGTGTTTGTATAAAAATGAAAAAGGTCACGTTCTTTAACTTTGAAACTGCCATTCTTTCTAGATGTCAGAACCAACGTCTGACATGTAGAAAGAATGGCAGTTTCATAAGTTACCAATACCGATATACCTACACTGATCAAGATCGATATACGATTTCCTTATCTGACGTGTTTGTATGAAAAGAATCATGCATGTGAAGGAAGAAAGGCAAATCTGCATTTATCGTCATGTAAGGCACATGGTTTTCTCTGCCTAACCCGTAAGGAATCTGGTGTGAATATATGTGTATGTTTTTATATCATAAGATACCAAATAAGCAGATAGCTTTCCTGACGGAAAGAGACAGCCTTTAATGACGCGTTGCTATCCTGGTGGTGGGGTCTTAATGCCACATGCATAAGTTTACCTCCAAACCGGAACACAACAGTTACAAGGACATACGCTATTGCGGCAGGAATAGGTAATGCGATGGTACCAGATCCGGGAGCGACAATGCTCTATCACCTATTAGCCACAATAGTCGTGGCTTGCTTAGCCAATCGTTCGCCTTTTACGAACTGCCTGGTAGAACTGCAGATGGTCTACTGTGCGCCTCGACGATCGAAAGAAAAACGGCGATGGCGGAATCAAGTCGTGCAATTCCGCAGCGCAGTCTCCAAAGTGTATCCGATAAAAAACCGATAAACTAGCCACTCTGCGGCGATGAGCGAGGCTCTGGAGTTTTTTGCCTACCAGATCATCGTCGTTTATGAGCCTCTTGGCACGCATCTCTATCACCTCAAGCGTCTCCAGCTGGTATTTGGCGGATCCATCCCCGAGGTGAGAGCAGTATTCCATGCACGAACGGACTTGTGCTTGATATAGGTTGAGCAACTGTCCCGGGTTGAAATACTGCTTCACCTTCGCCAGAATACCAAGCTTTTTTGAGGCAACTTGGGGTTTAGATTCGATGTATAATTTATTAATTACATACTCTTATCTATCATTCCATGTATGAATACACACTATTTTTACATACGATGCAGGAACTTTCAAGAACATGGCGTTAATCTTGTTTAAGAAGTATCTTATATTAAGCAGATCATACACGGTAGGGTGTACCTGACAGATTTGCCTGTATAGTTTAACTACACAGGTAAACTGGAGCGTGTACGTCACACAACTGTGCAGGTTTTGCTCTCTAATCGGTTCAAGTTTACCTGTACAGGCAAACCTAGCATGTATGGCCGGCATTATGTTGTTTCAAATATTATGACGTTAATAAGTACTTCCATTGGGACCGGTAGTTTAGAGTGCAGCGTTCAGTTTCTAAGTAAATGTAAAACAGCTATTTAATGAGGGAAACACATTTGGTACTCAAAATAAATAAATAGTGAATAAAAACAGTATCAACTTTATATTAACTACCTAATTAATTTTAATTCTCAGACTAGTCTAGTCACGTCTGTAAAGCTAGAATGGTCGAATGGGCAGAATCACTCGTTTCTTAGGTCAAAATTAAGTGCTCATTTAGTGCTAATTTAGTGCTGCAAAATCAAATTTTACGCCCAAATAGGATGATCAAAAATTAGAAGACTGCTAGCTTATATGTAAGCTAGCATTGTACTCCCGGTTATAACGCTTCTGGTGTTTAGCAAAATTTCGCGTTAGCATTAATAATTTAGCGCTCATTGAATGCTGACAATATATATAAAAGAATTGCAAAAAAAAAAATTTTTTCCCATTTTAGGAAATATTTTAGAATACTGCTAGCTTATAATTAAGCTAGCATTAAACTCCCGGTTATGACGCTTCTAGTGTTAAGCAGAATTTCGCGTTAGCAATAATAATTTAGCGCTCATTGAGTGCTGACAATATATATATATATATAAAAGAATTGCAAAAAAAAAATCCGATTTTAGGAAATATTTTAGAATACTGCTAGCTTATAATTAAGCTAGCATTGTACTGCCAGTTATAACGCTCATAGAGCTAAGTAGGACTAAATGCCAGCAGTAATATTTTAGTGCTCATTGAGTGCTTCACATATATGTGAGAGAAATAAAGAGAATTTTTTTTTCGATTTTGAAATCGATTATAGAAAACTGCTAGCTTACAATTAAGCTAGCATTGCTCTGCCGGTTATAGGACTTATAGTGCTAAGTGGAACCAAGTGTTAGCAGTACTGATTGAGTGCTGATTAAGTGCTTCAAATATATGCAAGGGAGATCGTGAGAAAATATTTTTTCCGATTTTGAAATCGATAATAAAAAATTGCTAGCTTATAATTAAGCTAGCATTGGTCTGCTGGTTATAACGCTCATAGTGCTAAGTGGAACCAAGTGTAATTAAGTGCTCATTGAGTGCTTAAAATATATGCAAGAAAAATGAAAAGAAATTTTTTTTTCGATTTTGGAATCGATTAGAGAAAACTGCTAGCATATAATTATTCTAACATTTTTGCTAAAAATTTAGTGCTTTTTAAGCGCTATTAAGTGCTGCAAAATCAAATTTTAAAAATTAGAAGACTGCTAACTTATATGTAAGCTAGCATTGTACTCCCGGTTATGACGCTTCTGGTGTTAAGCAGAATTTCGCGTTAGCATTAATAATTTAGCGCTCATTGAGTGCTGACAATATATATAAAAGAATTGCAAAAAAAAACCGATTTTAGGAAATATTTTAGAATACTGTTAGCTTATAATTAAGCTAGCATTGTACTCTCGGTTATGACGCTTCTGGTGTTAAGCAGAATTTCGCGTTAGCAATAATAATTTAGCGCTCATTGAGTGCTGACAATATATATAAAAGAATTGCAAAAAAAAAAATCCGATTTTAGGAAATAACTTCCCGATTTTTGAAAATCTGAGATTTTTAGCGGGAAGTTAAAAATTTTCTCTCTCTCTCTCTCTCTTGCACATATTTTGAGCACTCAATGAGCACTTAATTATTGATGCGTACACTAATTTCTGCTAAGCACTTCTACTTAATCAGCACTCAATCAGTACTGCTAACACTTGGTTCCGTGTTAGCAGTACTGATTGAGTGCTGATTAAGTGCTTCAAATATATGCAAGGGAGATCGTGAGAAATTTTTTTTTTCGATTTTGAAATCGATAATAAAAAATTGCTAGCTTATAATTAAGTTAGCATTGGTCTGCTGGTTATAATGCTCATAGTGCTAAGTGCAACCAAGTGTAAGCAGTAATAATTAAGTGCTCATTGAGTGCTTAAAATATATGCAAGAAAAATGAAAAGAAATTTTTTTTTCGATTTTGGAATCGATTAGAGAAAACTGCTAGCATATAATTATTCTAACATTTTTGCTAAAAATTTAGTGCTTTTTAAGCGCTAATTTAGTGCTGCAAAATCAAATTTTACACCCAAATAGGATGATCAAAAATTAGAAGACTGCTAGCTTATATGTAAGCTAGCATTGTACTCCCGGTTATGACGCTTCTGGTGTTAAGCAGAATTTCGCGTTAGCATTAATAATTTAGTGCTCATTGAGTGCTGACAATATATATAAAAGAATTGCAAAAAAAAAAAAATTTCGATTTTAGAAAATATTTTTGAATACTGCTAGCTTATAATTAAGCTAGCATTGTACTCCCGGTTATGACGCTTCTGGTGTTAAGCAGAATTTCGCGTTAGCAATAATAATTTAGCGCTCATTGAGTGCTGACAATATATATAAAACAATTGCAAAAAAAAAAATTCCGATTTTAGGAAATATTTTAGAATACTGCTAGCTTATAATTAAGCTAGCATTAAACTCCCGGTTATGACGCTTCTGGTGTTAAGCAGAATTTCGCGTTAGCAATAATAATTTAGCGCTCATTGAGTGCTGACAATATATATAAAAGAATTGCAAAAAAAAAAAAAATTCCGATTTTAGGAAATATTTTAGAATACTGCTAGCTTATAATTAAGCTAACATTGTACTGCCAGTTATAACGCTCATAGAGCTAAGTAGGGCTAAATGCCAGCAGTAATATTTTAGTGCTCATTGAGTGCTTCACATATATGTGAGAGAAATAAAGAGAATTTTTGTTTTCGATTTTGAAATCGATTATAGAAAACTGCTAGCTTACAATTAAGCTAGCATTGCTCTGCCGGTTATAGGACTTATAGTGCTAAGTGGAACCAAGTGTTAGCAGTACTGATTGAGTGCTGATTAAGTGCTTCAAATATATGCAAGGGAGATCATGAGAATTTTTTTTTTTCGATTTTGAAATCGATAATAAAAAATTGCTAGCTACCATTTTTTTCGATTTTTGAATCGAGAATAGAAAATTGCTAGCTTTTAATTAAGTCAGCATTATCCTGCAGGTTACAACACTCATAGTGCTAAGTGGAACCAAGAGATAGAAGTAATAATTGAGTGCTCATTGAGTGCTTTAAGTATATACAAGAGAAATATAGATTTTTTTTTTATTTTAGAATCGATAATAGATAACAGCTAGCTTATAATTAATTTAACAGTCTTTTGCTAGCAGTAACACTTATAGTGCTCAGTAGAAATAGGTGTTATCAGCAATATTTTAGTAATCCTCAGCAGTAATTTTTTTTGATTATAGAAAACTGCTAGCTTATAATCAAGCTAGCATTGTTCTGTTGCTAAAATATTGCTGCTAACACCTATTTCTGCTTAGCACTATTAGTGTAACAACTAGCAGTAGACTGTTAGAATAATTATATGCTACCATTTTTCTATTATCGATTCCAAAAAAAATGTTCTCTTAATTTCTTTTGCATATATTTGAAGCACTCACTGAGCACTCAATTATTACTGCTATCTCTTGGTTCCACTTAGCACTATGAGTGTTATAACCTGCAGGATAATGCTAACTTAATTAAAAGCTAGCAATTTTCTATTCTCGATTCAAAAATCGAAAAAAAAATTAGGAAAACGGTTGACCCTGAAGGCCATCCCTGCAACTTCCCGCCAATTCTATACCTAAACGCTTAAAATTGCACTTATGATGTTTAAGAGCTCTTCATGCTCTTAAATACAATTTGTGTATTATTTGAGCTCTCCGAGCTCAAAAAAATAGCTTTTGTATGCTTTTGAGCTCGTCGAGCTCAAAAGTTTGATAAGAGTTTGATAAAACACTATTTTTTATTTTCAAATCGCAATAACTTTTGAATGAATGAACCGATTTTCACGCGGTTGGCGGCATTCGACGCAGTTTTCTAAGCTTCATAAAAAATCTTTGAGTTTATATCGACAGAGTGGAAAAATTCGGAGTAATTCCGAAAAAACGCTTTTTTCGGTTTTCTTTCGTCAACGATAACTCACGAACGAATTAACCGATTTTGACCGGACTGGTGGCGATCGACGTGGTTTTTTGACGTGAAAAGCTGATTAGTTTTTAAAATTGATCGGTTGAGCCGTTTAAAAGTTTTTTCAAAAAAACCACTTTAAAAAAAAAATTTTGTAGTTTTTTTATGATTTCTCAAAATTTATCGGTCTGAATTGGTTCAAATTTTCAGGAAATCTAAGTTTTCGAACCCTTTCGAACCATTCGAACCACCACCGCGGGGGGTAGTCAGGGATGCTTCCTATGACCTTAAAACGTCGAGATCTGATGAAAACTCGATTTTTGCAAAACGGGATGAAAACAATAACTTCCCGATTTTTGAAAATCTGAGATTTTTAACGGGAAGTTAAAATTTTTCTCTCTATCTCTCTTGCACATATTTTGAGCACTCAATGAGCACTTAATTATTGATGCGTACACTAATTTCTGCTAAGCACTTCTAGTGTAACAACTAGCAGTAGACTGTTAGAATAATTATATGTTAGCAGTTTTCAATTATCGATTCGAAAATCAAAAAAAAATTTTCTCTTTATTTCTTTTGCATATATTTGAAGCACTCAATGAGCACTTAATTATTACTGCAAACACTTGTTTCCACTAAGCACTCTGAGCGTTATCACCAGTAGACTAACGCTGGCTTAATTGTAAGCTAGCAGTTTTCTATAATCAAAAAAAAATTTTTTGATCGTTTTGATTTACATTTTCGTGTAGCTATTAAGTAACAGAGTAAGTGTAATAAAAATTTAAAAGTATTAGTCTTTACCTTCAGATGGAAATAAAATTTTTAAACTAGCTTAAATTTTAGGCCGCTAGACCAAGGAGTCCCCTTAATTTTAGACTAGCAAATTTTTATCATCGATTCCAAAATCAAAAAAAATATTTTTTCTTTCTTTCTTTTGCATGTATTTGAAGCATTTAATGAGCACTTAATTATTACTGCTAACACTTGGTTCCACTTAGCACTATGAGCGTTATAACCAGCAGACCAATGCTAGCTTAATTATAAGCTAGCAGTTTTCTTTAATCAAAAAAAAAATTACTGCTGCGAGTTACCAAAATATTGCTGCTAATACCTATTTCTGCTTAGCACTATTAGTGTAACAGCCAGCAGTAGACTGTTAGAATAATTATATGCTAGCAGTTTTCTCTAATCGATTCCAAAATCGAAAAAAAAATTCTTTTCATTTTTCTTGCATATATTTTAAGCACTCAATGAGCACTTAATTATTACTGCTTGCACTTGGTTCCACTTAGCACTATGAGCGTTATAACCAGCAGACCAATGCTAGCTTAATTATAAGCTAGCAGTATTCTAAAATATTTCCTAAAATGGGAAAAAAAATTTTTTTTGCAATTCTTTTATATATATTGTCAGCACTCAATGGGCGCTAAATTATTAATGCTAACGCGAAATTCTGCTAAACACCAGAAGCGTTATAACCGGGAGTACAATGCTAGCTTACATATAAGCTAGCAGTCTTCTAATTTTTGATCATCCTATTTGGGCGTAAAATTTGATTTTGCAGCACTAAATTAGCACTAAATGAGCACTTAATTTTGACCTAAGAAACGAGTGATTCTGCCCATTCGACCATTCTAGCTTTACAGACGTAGTCTAGTCAGTGTCTCAAAGTTATTAATTTATAAATGACCTAATTACGTTATAATTACAAACGTGTTATATGTTACACAGTAATTTGTTCATTAATAAAGATATTGGATTGGCTTAAATTATATTGTTTACTTGAAATCTTTTGAGGGTAGGTAACATCTGTTTCCTTGAACACGTCACAATGGGAAACGATATTGAAAAGGTGAGGGATCCTCTGCTCTAGACCCGCGGTCGTCAAACTGCGGCCCGCGGCAATTTATTTATAGTCAACTAGGTTTATCTTATGACGTATTTTTCTATGTTATGTCACTAAATACTGGATGTACACATGCGTAATATTCGAGCAACGCACACATAGATACCTTCTAACTTTCTCGTATTCTGTGATTATGTCTTGTGCACAATAAATGATAAATAAATAAATTGACGCTTACATTACTGTCTTATCTCAATTAGGTCACTTTTGTAGAACAAGTGTTTTTCAGTTAAGATTCTCTTAATCCAGGTCATATTGTTTTTATGCGGTGTTTTTTATTTACCTAGTTTTCAGCTTATATAGGAAAACATCCTTAAGGGGAAAACGTAGCTACCGAGGAGAGTCATTAATTGTAGATAATAACCAAATTCGTATAAGTGTGCAAACGCCTTTACTCTGCGGCCCGGTGTTGATAGCCATTGCTGTGTGTGGCCCTTGGCCAGAAAAGTGTGACGACCGCTGCTCTAGACAAACGAAACAATTTAAGAATATTTAAATAGGTATTGTTATTTTATGTATTAAATATGTATATTAACCAAAATTGCTAGGATATTCAATAACTGCAAAGAAAATTACAATCGCATTGTTTCAGGTACAAAAAGTGCAAAGTAATTACGTAGTTGTCGATATAACAATTCGTTACTCGATTAAAACAATTTGTTCCTCTTATTAGACGAAAATCGAAGTTTAACATGAACATATTTATTAGGTAATGTTAAAGTGAAGCTGTAAGTATCTTCAAGCCCCTATCCCCGAAGGAGTAGGCAGAGGTACAACAAGTGCACCTACGATTAGCCGAAGATACTTGGTCCCACAAATGTGATAGGCGACAAGCCTATCGCCAACCGGGCATTTTCCAATCCCGGGCAACTTTGTGTTTATCAGAAAGCTGAAAAAACACTTTTTGTTTTGATTGCCCGACCCGGGAATCGAATCCGGGACCTCATGTGGTCAACGCCAACGCTGGACCACTAGACCACAGAGGCTCTAACTCACTATATCTAAACATATAATAAAATCGTAGGAAAGTCAAAACTGTGCATTGAATATTTTTTTAAAAGAATACTTGGGGCGTGATCTACAATCGATATCGAAACCAAAAATATAGTTTTTAGAATTTGTCTGTTTGTCTGTATGTCTGTTTGTCTGTATGTTGTACTGTATGTATGTTAATACTAGCTGTTGCCCGCAACTTCGTCCGCGCGGACTTTGTTTACTCCGCACAGCTCCTCTCCCGTAGGATAGCGTGATAATATATAGCCTATATGTTGACCCGACCTGTTAGTAATATTCATGCAAAATTTGAAGTAAATCCATGCAGTACTTTTTGAGTTTACCCCGGACATACATACAGACAAACACAAAAATTCTAAAAACTATATTTTTGGCTTCGATATCGGTTGTAGATCACGCTCCAAGTATTCTTTTAAAAAAATATTCAATGTACAGTTTTGACTTTCCTACGATTTTATTATCTTATATATATAAAATTCTCGTGTCACAATGTTCGTTCCCGTACTCCTCCGAAACGGCTTGACCGATTCTCATGAAATTTTGTGAGCATATTGAGTAGGTCTGAGAATTGGCCAACATCTATTTTTCATACCCATTAGTGATAAGGGTTGCCCGCCCTTAACATTTTTTACTTAGAAATAATTTATATGGCAAAACAAAGTTTGCCGGGTCAGCTAGTATGTATATAGATTTTTCAATCAATATGGTAATTTTTTATTTAAATACAAACTTTTGCATTTATAATTCATATTTATAATATTATATTAATATTAATAATAATAAGTAGCTGTCGCCCGCGACTTCGTCCGCGCAGACTTCGTTTAATCTGCACAGCTCCTCCCCCGTAGGGTATAGCATGATAATATGTAGCCTTTATGTTGACCCGACCTATTAGTAATATTCATGCAAAATTTAAAAAAAATCCGTGCATTACTTTTCGAGTTTACCCCGGACATACATACAGACAAACAGACAAAAGTTCTAAAAACTATATTTTTAGCTTCGATATCGATTGTAGATCACGCCCCAAGTATTCTTTTAAAAAAATATTTCATGTATAGTTTTGACTTTCCTACGATTTTATTATATGTAATAATATAGATAATGATTCACGTCAACGTTTCTGGTCAATTTTGAAATCGAAACTGAGCCTTCGATGATAAAATAACAATAAAAAACGACATAGACCATGTGAAAATTTTAAAATTGTTTGTAAACTCAGAAAAAAATTTACGCGAAAAAAGCTTTCCGCGATCTCAAATATTGTATGTACGTACGTAACCGTGTTAAACAATAGTGTATACCTAGCTGTATTATTTTACAAATTTTTATTGCCTAAAGCTATCTTCCGTATCTCCGTATATGATTGATTAGCTTTTTATATACTAATATGTAAAGCTATGCTTTAAGCATTAAATTATTCCAATCTACATCCTACAAGTTAATACTGACTATAATAACACCAAATCCTTATTTGTAATTACTTTTGTTTTAATTGCACTCACTTGGGAAACTTAAAACTTTAAAAATAGCAAAGAAAAATCTCGACACGCGAGACTCGAACCCGCTGACCTCTCCCTCAAGCTGGGACGCTCTGCCACTGAGGTAGAGACGACGGGCTCGACGTGGCGAAATTCTTCTCTGTTATCGATTATCGATCGATTGCGTACTGATCGCTAGATATAAGTTTTTCAAATCCTAATTTGATTCTGTATAGGTATTGAGGGGTCGACATTTTAAATTAACAATGTAAGCGCGAACTATAAAGTCACATATTATTTTTTCAACAGAAAGAGTTCAACAAGAAGAAGTCTTAAATAATAAATGATCAGTTCTCGATTTTTATGTTAGATAATAAGGGGGACGAAACACGAGAAAATTGTATCCAAAAATATCATGAATAAAATATCGCATGTAGTGCCATTGCCAGTGCTCACGAATTTGTATGTGAATGCTGACGTTTTTGTATTTTTCGTCTCTAGTTGAAACGGAAAGTACAAAACTAATTTTCCTTTTCTAAATCTTATCTCGTGATCTAGGGGTCACCCTATTTGTCTCAAATTATTTTTTATATATATGATACTAGCTGCGTCTTGCAGCCCGCAGCGTCATAACAGTTTTTTCCTACGGGAACAACTTATTTTTCAGAAATAAAAAGTATCCTATGTGCTATTCCAGATCATAAGCTGTGTGTGTCTTTCATCCAAATCGGTAAACCGTTAACACTGATGATTATGATGACTTTAGAAAGGAGACATTTGAAGACTCGGTGTCAACAAAGGCTCCTTTTTTTCAAAAGTCAACGTCTTTACCCATAGGTGAAATACGGAATGAAAGGTTGTATTAAATGGCTTGCTTATATTTAGGACCTGGAGGTCTACTCGCGGGCGAAGTTGCGCGGGTCAGCTAGTATTTTTAATAAATGAACCAGAAGTGAACATTCATCTACGTTGAAAAAAAAATGGCAGATTATCGCAAAATATTTGTCTGCGCAGTTGCCGTATATTCCTTACTAGTTGGAGCGCGCAGCCCGGTGCATTATAAGTTTATGAAAAATCCCGCGGGATGAACTAATTTTTCCGGGATATAAAGTAGCTTATGTGGTATTCCAGGTCATCTTCTACCTGTGTGCCAAATTTCATTCAAATCCGTTCAGTAGTTTGTAACAAACATCCATCCAAACTTTCGCATTTTATAATCTTATATATAAAATTCCCGTGTCACAATGTTAGTTACCGTATTCCTCTGAAACGGCTTGACCGATTTTGATGAAATTTCGTATGCATATTCAGTGGGTCCGAGAATCGGCTAACATCTATTTTCATCCCCCTAAATGTTGAGAGTTGTCCACCCCTACATTTTTTTTTATGGACAAAATTTTTATTTTTATTTTTTTTATGATTCAGCATTGAAAAATACATACAACTCTAAATTTTCACCCTTCTATCATTAACCCTTATTTTAAATTAAATAATTTATATGGCAAAACAACGTTTGCCGGGTCAGCTAGTATTAATATAGAAATACAGTAACGGGAATCTCAGATAAGCTTTGCAAATCATAGTCGTAAGCGTAGTCGTTACACGCTGTGTGTAACATCAAAAATTTCGGCGTAACAACGTGCTCATTAATATTATTTTTATTATAAAATGGTCTGATCGAGTTTGAGCTTTTAACAGCTGCCTGGAGCTAGTAAAATCGTGATTTGCTACAATTTTCATGCCTCGTAAAGGACGTGAATTTGTCTGTCTAGGTTATTGAAAGTATAGGTTGGCCAAATGTGACGAATGGATATTGATGTTTTTTTTTTTAATTTCGCCTCTGTAGTTAGTAGTCCGGCGCTGGCGTTGACCACATGAGGTCCCGTCTTCGATTCCGGGTCGGGCAATTTAAAAAAAAATGTGTTTTTTCAGTTTTCTGATAAAAACAATGTTGCCCGGAATTGAAAAGTGCCCAGTTGGCGATAGGCTTTCCATCTATCACATCTGTGGGACCAAGTATCTTCAGCTGATCGTAGGTGCAATTGTTGCACCTCTGCCTACGTTTTCGCAAATACGGGGTTGAAGGTACTTTAAAAAAAATTAATTCCAATATACAGTTTAATTACCGCGAATAACTAACAAAAATCTATACGACGACGTAGGATGCTTTGAGTTATTTACAATGATATAACTTTTGTTCAGTTATTAACAAAAGGAAGACGAAAATAGTTCTAGATAATAGGACGAGCAGCTGCTACCCATGCCATTGATATAGAAATAGGAACACAAAATTATTACAATAAAGGACAACGACGTTGTTGATATGCGAAATAATATTGGTATTATTAAATGCCTAAGTTAACCATCGGATTATTTCATCTTTTAAACTGATTAAAATAAACCCATTTTTAAGGGCTTTCCCGAAAATTCCTAGAAATACCTAGGTATTTCTAGGAATAAGTGATGTAAACAAAAATCAGCATACTTCCCGCTTAGGCCATCCCTAAAACTTCCCGCTTAGTTGAGGTATCTCAAGCGCAAAGTAGTCAAAATATACCTACATTTTTGAGCTCAAACCGAGTTGCGGAATTCGACGAAGTTTTTCAAGAACTGATTAAATTTTGCCAAATAGGTAAATTGGTAAGGAAGTTTTAAAAAAATACTGTTTCTGCAACTTTATTTTTGAGGTTTTTTAGATTACTCAAAATCTAAGAGTTAACATTTTTAAGAAGCCTGAAACGAATGCCGTCAATCGTGTTTCTTTCAGTTAAACCGTACAAAAGTTACGAGAATTACATAATATATACAAATACAAAACTACAAAAGTCACACATATACACAAACATACATTTCGGCATATTGATGTCACCGAAAAATAGTGCGATAAGCTTCCTAGGACGCTATCTGTTGTAAACTCGATTTTCGAAAATTGCGATGAAATCAATAACTTATCTATTCTATACATATAATAAAATCGTAGAAAAGTCAAAACTGTACATTGATTATTTTTTTAAAAGAATACTTGGGGCGTGATCTACAACCGATATCGAAGCCAAAAATATAGTTTTTAGAATTTTTGTCTGTTTGTCTGTATGTATGTCCGGGGTAAACTCAAAAAGTACTGCATGGATTTACTTCAAATTTTGCATGAATATTACTAACAGGTCGGGTCAACATAATACCTACATATTATCACGCTATCACCTACGGGGGAGGAGCAGTGCGGAGTAAACGAAGTCCGCGCGGACGAAGTGGCTGGCAACAGCTAGTTTAACATAAAGTTAAAAAGCTATCTGTATTTTTGGACAATGTTTAGTAATAAATGTCATTGGATTTGTGTGTGTGTGTGTGTGTGTGTGTGTGTGTGTGTGTTTTTAGTTTTATTTTGATTTTGTGAAGTATAGGGACCTACTAAATACGAATTTGTTAAAGCATAATTAATATTCTTTTGGTCTTCCGGGCTTTGGATTTCTTTAAGAAGAATAGGTTTTTTGTCTTCTTGTCAGCGTAGGCTAGATGGAAAGCATTCGCCAGGATTGAGGTTGTATCGATCGAGTAACGCCAGCCCAATTAAAATTAAAATATGCAACAAGATGCGTTGCGTACGAGACGAATAGATTTTGGTCGATATAGACTAATACTTTGTTTATTCTGACATACATGCCAAGCGTGTTTTTTTAGGCACAAAAAACGAGCATTCACCACTAAATATTAAAATTATTATTTAACTTAAGGCGTATTGAGCATATATATATATATATAAGCATTTGTGCAACCATATTCGCTACAGTAGACAAGTAGACACAAAGGCTTAAATGACGAAAAACGTGTGGGCAGGCACGTTTGGAGGGTAGAGTAAGTATCTTCACGCCCGTGTCCCCGAAGGGGTAGGCAGAGGTACAACAAGTGCACCCACGATTAGCCGAAGATACTTGGTCCCACAAATGTGATAGGTAGCAAGCCTATCGTCAACCGGGCACTTTTCAATCCCGGACAACACTGTTTTTATCAGAAAACTGAAAAAACTTTTTCTAAATTGCCCGACCCGGGAATTAAACCCGGGACATCATGTGGTCAACGCCAACGCCGGACCACTAGACCATATGGCGATGAGGGTAGAGTACCTGGCTGTTATTCAAATTACGCCTGTGATTAAATTAAATTACATTGTCTTTCTTCGAGATTGTCCAGACGTCTTTAGAATAATAGACCCATTTGCCATTTTGTCAGGCACTCGTAAAAAGCAAGTAAATGTTACTACCATCGCGACTATTATAAGCCTCTTCCATTCGTATGTGGTTTCGCGCGTTAACTACACATGGGTTAGATGTCCCGAAACTCTCAATAGGGTGCGACAGTATTGTGGCACACTTGCACGTTTTTATTTCGAAGTTACGTACGTTACGTTCGTAATTTGTTTACAGATGGTTTCAAAAACTGGTTGTTTTTATAAGCATTTTATGTAATGACCGAAGCAAATATAGTAAACTGTATGTATTTTTATTGATACATTTATACCGTCACGCTTAGCGAGTAAGCAGAGTCGCAATTAGTACAAACTTTAATCACTGTCGATTGTTACTTGCGATAACTGACACCTCTTTTCGTGCTCATCCGAAGCACGGAGTGGTATCACATTGCCAACGGAATACCAGCGGATACTGTAATTTTTTTCTCGAAAAACCTTTAATAATATAATAAACCTTAATAAAATATATAAACTATAAAATATAATAAACCTTTAATAATATATATATATATATATATATATATATATATATATATATATATATATATATATATATATATATATATATTCACAGGACAAATTACACTTACTGATCTAACCCCAAAGTAAGCAAATTATTTGCTTGTGTTATGGGTGTTAGTCAACGATACTATTACATATAAATATTGGAATATATTTAATAAATCCCAAACCCAGAAATACAAACATTTATGCTCATCACACAAATGCTTTTCCCCGTCGGGGATCGAACCCGAGCCCTGTTGATTGCGTAATCAAGGTCGCTAACCACTTGACCAACGGGGCGGTCAAATAGATCTGTACAGTGTATGTAACATTAAACTGTAGTGTGAAACTCTGATGCAGTAATAAAAAATTATCACTTAGGTACATTTATACAAGTAGCAGTTGTTAATTTTTTAATGATAAGAAATCAAACAAGAATTTCTTGATGTATGGATGGGAAGATTAAATAATAGTTATCTTGCGATACAAGCGGGTGGATCTGCTAATGGAAAGAGAACTACAAGAGATTGCCTATTGACACCAAAGAAGTTTATGGTGTGTTGCTATCCAAGTAGTGGAGTAATGCTACTAAAAAACCTGCTAAACCTGTTCGAGATGTTGCCGAACTTCTACCACCTAGTTAGTAGTCATGATGTTAATGACACATATGAACATTTTCACGCATTTTACATGATGCCTAGCAATAAGGCAAATGATCTATTCTTAAAATAAATTGGTAAAGTGCGTGTCGAACCCCGTGCAAAGTAGGGTTCCAAGGTTGCCCATCACAACAATTTGGACTAAGAAGAGGTATTGTTTCATACAATGAACATTTAACCTATTTAATGTCAACAACACAGGTTCACTACCTATAAAAACTTTTCTAAATATAGGAGATTGATGAGATCGGCCCAAAAGGGCTACAAGAATATAGCGTCAGCCGAAATTATTTAATTAATTTAATTTACAATAAGTCAATATTAGAATTCAACGGACACTTTTTAATAGCAAATTAATTTTGAAAGGATTTTAGTTGGAAGTCATGAAACTAATCAAAATTGTATTCTTTTTCTTATTTCTAAATAAAGCAAAGGTTTTTTCTTTTCTGAGTTGACACTTTCTTTTATTTCTGACCAATCAAACAAATTATAAAAATGTTGGATAGGTAAGATGCAAAATTTTAAACATACTATTGTGTAAAATGCAATAAAAATGAAAATACTTATTATTATAGTCGAAATCTAAAATATAGAAGGCTGTATAAACAAGTACCCTAGTATCATCCGAAAGAAACAAAAAATAAAAACAGTGTCATCTGAAGAGCTGCGGAACATAACCGGACTTGTCCACTTCTTTTGTTTTTTTTTTTTTAATGAGAGGCTCATCATTCTCCTTTATTAGATGTTTGACTATGACTCAAAAATTTGTACAGCCTACTAAGTAGTGAGTTTTTCTTTTAACGTAACGTCGTAGTAAAATTAAAATATTTACTACGACAATGAATTTTTTTCCACCCCCAAAACCAATTAATTGGCTGACAGAGGGGGTACATTTGACTCTAACAAAAATTAGCACTCTAAAACTTAATATTTCATAAACAAATCTCTTCTTAATCCAAATTTTTTTTCACAAACCTACAATATTTTAAATCTCTATCCAACAATAGTCTACACTATGGGGTACTTGAGAAAAAAATTAACATCCCTATTTAACATGAGCTACCCCAAAAAATATTTTTCAAGATTTTATGTTACCACTTTGTTGCTGTGAATTCAAATCAAATTACAGCTTTCTAATACTAAGGATCTCTGAGCTAGACTGTACACGGATAGACATAGTGAAATTATTATGGTTCCTAAGTTACTTCAGAACCTTAAAAAGGTCCCAAAACAATACAGGGAAAAGTAAGCAAATGTAACAGTGGGTAAAGAAAATTTTTATAGAGAGATATATCTGTTACAGCAGCTATTATTGTATTTTAATGTGCCTTAAACAATAGATTTCCCAAGTCTGACCCAAATTTGGTACTACCACATTCTGCTTGTGTCAAATTCTGGGTTATATGATATAGTACATACATAGCAAATGAATAGCAACACACCATTAACATTTTTGATGCATAAGGTGATAATAATCTCTGTGCAATTAGTTATATCTGCTGTTTGTTAACTTATGATTAAAAAAGACATCTGATTGGGCAAGTATGCTTGGGTAATGTTCTATGCAAAAAATATTATATTACTGAGCATAGACATAAATAAAAAAAATACTGGTGAACTGTTGTTTTAATTTGATGGTTAGAGTTAGTTATGTTTCTTGAGAAACTTATATAATACATAATAACATGTACATGATATTATGTAAGTTTGTGATATTGTTAATCATATAAAAATTATCAATATTGTTTGTTGGGTGGACAGTTTTGTTGGATTCATATTCTACAAACTGAGTACTTGGAAATATGACTGCAATAATGGGTAACATATTTGTAGATAGACGCTCAATTAGTGATAAATTTTGTTAGGCACTAATGCAACATTGGGCTATTGAAGTATCAAGGGGGAACTAGAATTAGTTGTTTGAGAGCCCAGGAACATTAAACTAGTATAGTGACTATGGTTATAACCCTTTGGTATCACAAGATTAAGTTATTTTTATTGATATATAAAATACTATTTTGTGAATAAGGAATATTAAATTAAATCCTATACTTTAAACAAGCAATTTATGTATATTATGTATATTATTCATATGTAATTGGTTTTGTCAAAACGGCTCTAATGATTTTGAAGAAATCTTGTACTAAGGTAGTCTTTTCCTATTAAAAATGATTTATGTAACTGTTATCTCCATAATAATCTGTTTTTCCATGAAAAATATCATGCGATCAAAGCTCGGTCATCCAGACCATTTTTTATTTTTTATGTAAAAACCTGAACACTGAATGTGTGAAAAACTACACCATTTGAAAGTTAATTATAAATTTAATTTGGTTAGTAATTAAAATATGTTCTAAATGGTATGTCAACCTCTGTCTGAAATAGCATGTTACATTGGATTTTTATGCCTTTGATGTTAACATGAATAACCATTGAAAATAATAAAAGCAACAGTGATAACCGCCTATCTTGTCAGTTTTAGTAAAAAGGCATATCTAAAAATACTTAGTTTCCCAGTGGATCTATTTTTAGCATATCAAATTTCTTATTAAACTTTATTAATTTACTTTTACTTAAATAATTGTAATGCTACCAAGAATTTAAATAATTACAACTTTATCAATAATATATTTACTACCTATTATATTTATAATAATATTTTCTGATGTGATGATGTTTTTTGGAGATCCAATCTTTCTTGATTTATAAATTAGAGTTTGTAATACTAAAACACATGCTCCAT
Source organism: Apodemia mormo (assembly GCA_036924255.1). NCBI lineage: Eukaryota > Metazoa > Arthropoda > Insecta > Lepidoptera > Riodinidae > Apodemia > Apodemia mormo. Next base: position 8,721,553 of record JAUPFN010000018.1, on the reverse strand, counting down.
TTTCATGAACCTAAGCATACTAATGTAAAGACTCATTGGATTGTAAATATCCTTTAAACTGTAAACATATAACATTGAGCCCATTTTGAGTAAAATTCTGCAATGCAAATTAACAAATTTTTTTTTGATCGTACGAGGCTCCATTATTCGGAAATGTTAAATTTCTTTTGAAAATATGCATGAAACAATCACTTGTTTTATAACAAAAGAATTATCTCAAGGTAATGGATGTAGGTCAAGTGTTTATTATTTGTCTGAGATGTAAAACATTTGTTGTAATTAAAATTATACAAAATTCTCATTCTTACAAAGCTAATAATTTTATACCTTCTAAAGGGACTTTGCTACTAAATTCAAGTGTGATAATGAAATTCAGATTTGAGATATATAAAACTTATAACTTTAAGCATAATTAATGAGCCTTGTATCTAGTTTTAAGAGAATTGAAACACTAAGGATGAAACAAGTTTTCAATGACGCTGTTTTGTGATAGGAAGTAATATATAAAAGGAAGAGCTAATTAACATTCGGCGCGGCGACCGCGAAGCGCTCCACACGAGCCGCTAGGTCCCCCGCGACAACGCCGACTACTCTCATCCACTAGACCGAAGCGCCAACTTCTTATTATTGTTTTAATGATACAAAATGTACATTAATCACAACCTCATTCAACTTCGAAAAACAAAAATGTTTTGACAACATTCATTATAACCTAAAATCTCGTGTCTAAACTCAAATCTCAACACAATAATGAGAAAACGTAATAACAGTCGCGGTCAATTTCCATTTAAGTGCCTAGGCATTCGTACGTAGATACGCAAACCGATACAAAGATACCTGGATGCAAATGCTGCCCTATTTCAAGAAAGTTTGTAAATTTTATTAAAATTGTCAATAAAATTCACGTTAACCGGCTTTCTTTCAGTGTATACGTTGTAAATCTATACAAAACAGTGAGAACTTTGAATGTATGCATTACTAAACTAATTAATGAGAACAATTAATGAAGGTACGACTGCGACGATCAAAGCAAAGCACCGCTAGTCGGCTGGCGGTGAACCGGCGAAGCTACAACAAAAATAACCAATTATCGTTACTTACCGCCGACTCTGTACATATTCGCAGCCATTTTTATACACAATCACTATTCATTAACACTTAATTAATCTACATCTGACACAATTAATAACTATAACACTATGTAATTGAGCTTTTAACAATGTTTTTCATCACGTTAACTCCGGACGCCTTTCGCTGATCGCCATTTTCTTTCACACTACCTAATAATTTGGCCAGTGCGCAGTCGCACTTTTTGGCGTAAACTTCCTGCTCTTAAAACAAAGCAATGACATATCATTAATTTTCTTTCCACTTAATTAGTTTATTTTTATATGTTTTTCACAAAACTTTAAAAAATTCAAGAAATCATGTCTTGCAATAATTGAATACCTACAATTTACTATTGCTCTAAATAAAAAAAATAATGCATTGAAAACGTTTCATTATTTTAAATTGGCATTATTGTTCCTGATATTATTACAAGTTTCAAGTACACACATAATATATTTTACTAAAACTGTCAAAAAAATTAATAAATGTTGTAACAAATTATGCGTTTAACTAATAAAGAGTAATTGTTGAATAAAATATATTTTATATAATGAAGTTTTTTCTGTCATTTATATTTTATTATGCATAAAATGAAACGTTTACATTGCAAATAATAGACAAGGACGCTAGTAAGTCTATGGATTGTTATCTTTGACTGTGATCATCTTTTAACATGATAATATTTTTTTATTGTATAAAATATTAAAAGCATATTTGTAAAGAAATTGTAATAAAATATAAAATAAATTACTAAAAGACATATGTTTTCCGATTTTTTTATCATGCTACGTTCGATAAAATGACGTGGCTGATTTGACAGTTCTCTCTTTTAGTTTTTGGTTTTGTCTTTTGACAATTGCCAAATCAGCCTGTGCCAGGTTCGCCCGTCTGGTAAAGTTTATTCGAGTGAAAAATAGTGATCCTAAATGAATACTTGATGTGATTCATTATAGTTGTAAAAGTTTGCACTTTAACTCGGCACATGCTATTTCGGTTGGGGTAATTAATGTTTTTAAAACAGTACTTCTGATGAAATTAACAGTGTAGTAGGTATTTGGTTTGTTTTTCCATTTCTTCAGAAGACTGACATGGCGACATATGAGGAGTTTATCCAGCAGAATGAAGACAGGGATGGCATAAGGTTTACTTGGAATGTGTGGCCATCTAGCAGGATCGAAGCGACAAGGCTAGTGGTACCACTAGTATGTTTGTATCAACCCTTAAAAGAGCGACCAGATCTGCCGCCCATCCAATATGAACCTATACTCTGTACACGCAATACATGCCGTGCTGTATTAAATCCCATGTGTCAGGTTGATTACAGAGCTAAATTATGGGTCTGCAACTTTTGCTTCCAAAGAAATCCGGTAATTTTACATTTTTTGTTTTTATTATACAATTTATTCATGCTATCTTAGAAATAGTCCTATAATATTTTTACATTTATCAATACACAATTGTGATTGCTTTGCAGCACTTGTTTTACACATTACATACAAAGTATTGATACAGGAACTTATTTTATTAGAAACTACTATATAGATACACAGAAACTAGCTATAAATGAAATTTTATATTTCATATGGTCTTATTTCTTGTAATTCTTATTGTTTTTTAGACTAATAAAGGTGCAAGTACAATTAATTACATAAAACATGTTGAGTAAGACTAAATTGTATCAATATGTTACAAAAGCTACACAAATTCTCCTGATATATTTGTATCTACTGCTGTTTGCTATAAAATATTTGTGATGTTCATTATAATGTTTGTTTTAGTTTTCCCCGCAATATGCTGCGATATCAGAACAGCATCTGCCAGCAGAGTTAATCCCTAATTTTTCAACAATAGAATACACTATAACCAGGGCTCAATGTATGCCACCTATATTTTTATTAGTAGTGGATACATGTCTAGATGAAGAAGAACTAAAAGCATTGAAGGATTCGCTTCAGACTGCTCTAAGTTTGATGCCACAGAATGCCTTAGTTGGACTTATAACATTTGGCCGAATGGTCCAAATACATGAGTTGGGTAAGTAACTGCTTAGTTTACAAAATGTCCCTAATAAAGTCTAGTATATCTAGTATATCTATAAAAATAAAGTCTAGTATGTCAGGATAACATATTGATACCTGTAATTTAAACTGTAAGGGACAAGCTACAATTTTTCAGAAAGGTGAAAAAATATATACTGTTTTTGTTTCTAATTGTTTTAACTTTTTCATTTGCAGCTAAATTTGAAATATGTTAAAGGGGCCATGGTCTATTTTTTGCATTAATCCATGATTTATCAAAATAATGTAGATTAATGGTGTTCAAAACTAAGTGTCCCTTACAGCAAAATGTCCCTTATGATGATTGAAATTATGTACAATTTTAAACAATGTTAAGGATCTTATTACTGTACTATATGTACTAATTATTTTGGGCTTAATTCTTAAGAAAGAAAAAAAAAAATTAAATGATACAACATTTAAATTTTTTCTTTTTTAAAAAAATTTAAATGTTGTATTTTCTAAAAACTAGTGTTTCACTTGTGTATAAGTATGGCTGCTTGATCCTGTGTCCGTGACTAATGCCCGTATTCATAAACAACCCTTACCTAAGTAACGTAGTAACACTATGCGAAGAACGCTAATTTGCTATGCAATTCACATGACAAGCCATCTGTTTCATAAACAACACTTAAGTATTACTGGCCTGTGAGATATCATGGTGTCGAATACCCAGCTGTGATTGGTTGGCTTTAGTGCAGTGTATTTCACGCTGTATGTTGACAAATGTCAAATGTCAATAGATCAAATTATCAAAATATTCTAACCACAATTCTAACCTACATTTCTTTTGCGTGTTGTTATTTCTTTAATTTATTCCTATTTATTTATTAATATAGTATTATCAATATGGCTGCGTATTTGAATGTAAATATATCCGGTGCAAATATTTTTGAAGAGAGAAAAATATTTTGCAAATCTCGAATACCTTGTTTTGTTCCAATTATGCTTTGTTCCTGTCATCTTCTATTTATTTAATTATAGAATTTTTCTTCACTTTCGTAATCCATTACAAACACAAATTTCAACTTCACTTATATTATTAACATTATTTAACCATCACCTCGCTCTGGACATTGGACAATACAATACTAATTTCAAATTTGTGAAACAACATCTGGACACCAGACTCCAAGACGGGACACTATGCGTTCTGTAAAATAGCTCATCGGTTAACTTAACTGTGCGTAGATTTGAAAGGATGCATAGTGGCGACCGGCACTTAAGTATTGTTTATGAAACGGTTTAAACGACCCTATGCGCTCACTAACACTATGCAATCGCATAGTATCGTTTATGAATACGGGTGTTACTACTCAATGACTTAATCGATTTTGATAAATAATATATTTATATTGATGATGGTTGTAATCTGTACAAATATTATTAGTTTTTGTACTGATTAAGACACCACTTGATATAGTCTTTATTATTGCTAAATATAATTCTACATTTTAGGACTTGTTTTTTGCTTTTCTGTTTTTTTCTCCTGTCAGGTTTTTGGTTTTTTAATAATTAATTTCATGGGCGACGGCAGCAGGGTTCAAGGTGGTGCAATTGCAACTTGTCAGGAAATAAAGTTTTTAAAAAAATACATTTTTATATTAAGTTACTTTTTGAATATACACTGAAGGCTTCTAAGTTGTCTTCCCAGAATTTAGGTAATTGTATATTTTTAAAATTGTGTATTATTTAAAAGAATACCTAATGTGTAGATACGGATGCACCTCCCTGAAAGTATTCCTGGTGGCACCCATGTTTAAATTTATTTTATATTATTAAGTATTAAAATTTAGTTTTTACCCATTTCTGGATTTATCTCCTTATTGCATACCAGCCTTGACTGTGATTTTGCCCGCGTGGAAAAAAATCTAAAATAAAACCCGCATAGTTCCTGTGGGATTTCTGGGATAAAAATTATCCTATGTCCTTTCTCGGGTCTAAAACTTTTTTTATGTTAGTTGGATAGGTAAACTGGCAGATGTGTCAGCTGATGGTAAGTGGTCGACGTTGCCAATAAACATAAACTAATTTACCTGGAACTAGCTCAGATAACTCATTTATGCATTGCCTATCCTGAGACATAAAATATTAAGTCTTTGTGCCAGTAATTACACTGCCTGTCTTGCCCTTCTTTCCGAAACACAGCAAAGCTGCTTCAAGGCAGAAACAAGCAAGATTTTGGTACCCATGCAGCGGGGAGTGGTCCCAGTGGCACCGGTGGGAACCAGTAAAACTAACGTTGTACCATATTTCATCCAATTTGGATGAGTAGTTTAGCCATGGAGAAGACACAGACAGACAGAGTTACTTTTGCATTTACTATATTAGTATGGATGAACAAATTCTGACAATGCATAATGTACATTTTTTGATTTTCCTTATAATAAAGAATGCATGTGTACATGCATTGTAAAATATTTCCAATCCAACATGTCATTCTTTTTTATAGGTACAGAGGGAATTTACAAATGTTATGTATTCAAAGGTACCAAAGACTTATCTTCCAAACAGATACAAGAACAACTGGCAATTGGACGTGTAAATGCACCAAATCCCCAACAACGCCAACCAGTCCCTGCCACACAACCACCAGCACACCGTTTTTTACAACCTGTAAAACAATGTGATATGGCACTAACAGATCTATTAAGTGAATTAGGACGAGATCCTTGGCCTCTTGGTGTGGGTAAACGCCCTTTGAGAAGTAGTGGTGTTGCTTTGTCTTTAGCTGTTGGCTTACTAGAAGTAACTTATCCTAATACAGGAGCAAGAATAATGATGTTTCTTGGAGGACCTTGTTCACAAGGGCCTGGTCAAGTTGTAAATGATGAACTGAAACAACCTATTCGTTCCCATCATGATATTCATAAAGATAATGCTAAGTACATGAAGAAAGCAATAAAGCACTATGAAGGATTATCATTAAGAGCCGCTACTAATGGTCATGCCATAGATATTTATTCATGTGCTTTAGATCAAACTGGGTTGATGGAAATGAAACAATGCTGTAACTCAACTGGGTAATGTCAAATTATTAATACTTCCATTAATTTAAAAATGATATTTTAAATGAGCAATACTTTTTAATGATGAAATTCAGTATGCAGGAGCTTACGGGGTGATAAATTGTTTTAGCTAGGTTTCATTATTAGAAAACATCGATTTTACTTGCAAAGCTTTGATATCCAGGTACTATTAATAATGTATGTAAGCAGCTGCATATCTACTAAAAAGTACCTAATTTATGATATTTTAAGATATGTTAATTTGAAATTCATAACAAGTTTTCTATTCATAACAGGAATGCACAGGAATGAACAGTATTTAGGCTTGAGTTTATTATTATTTTGTTTTAGCGGCGATCCCGTTGGTATGGATTCTGCCAATCCAAAGGCAGTCATGTGAGAGACACAACAAAGATTTCCAAGTTTCTAGATCAGTAAGCAATTGGGGGAACTTAAAAAATAGATAAGGATAATAAACTTACACAACTAAAATGTTATAAATTAGCAACTAAATGCTATGTACATATATTTGCATATATAAACGGGGAGATAGAAATAGCTAGTAGCAATAAGAATTGCCACTAACAAAATTGTTTCCAAAGGTTTTATTATAGCGTTTTGATTGCTAATAAAATTAATGTAAGAAATCTAAATTACATACAACTTAGATAAATAAACAGAATGGGACTGATGGTTATATTTATCAATATAATCTATCGGTTAATATTAATTTAGATTTTAATATTACTGTATGTATTTAATTTTACTATAAGTAGTTTAAATTTGAGAGCTATGATGTCACAGACACATAAATGCACATGTTAAAGTAATAACCCTAATTACTAATAATTAGGTGTTCATATATTTTTTTTGAAATAACAATAGCTGATGGTCTTAAGGGCCGTTACAATGACACCGGACAAGGGGGTGAGCAGAGTGCTCAGCTAGAGTTTGTATTTAAATTTGGGCAATTAACACCCTCACTAAGGGTTGTCTTCTGTAAGACCGAACCTCAGCTTAGTACATTCTTTTGACTAATAATTATAGGCTTGGAGGGAGGAATAGCAGTATTCCACTCTGCGCCAAGCGCAGGGCGAAATAGGGGTTTTTGTCGGCGTTGAGACTGCCAGTGGTGTTGTTACTGATGCCATTCCGTTGCTACTTATGAACAATTTTGCCATGTAATACTTGTTCATGTTACAAAATTTCTAGTTTGCATGTGAAACATTTTGTTATTATTAAAAGCCCAAACCAGATAACCTTTATTTGAAAATTTGAAGAAATATTTGTCATCATTAATAACCTGGGATTCCCTTTTTCCCCAAAATAGGTGAAATTAAGAGGCCTTTCATGGTCTAATGATTTCTATCTGATACCATTTCAACTTCATTTTCTCTTAAAATTAATATTGAAACAACTGTAATTTTTGTTTTAGTGGTCATATGGTAATGGGTGATTCTTTCAATTCATCCTTGTTCAAACAAACCTTCCAAAGAGTATTTGCAAAGGATCAAAATGGAGATTACAAAATGGCATTTAATGGAACTCTAGAAGTCAAATGTAGCCGGGAACTAAAAAGTGAGTATTGTTTTGGATTAAGAAAATATTAAAAGCTAGATATACCCAGCACCACACTGTTATTTAGATCCTGTAAATCCCAAGAGCACCCTATCTTTTTCAGGGATAAAAAGTATATGTTGGATTTCGCACATATACGTTATGTTCTTTCTATTCATATATTGGATTTCGCACATATCTGTCTTAACTGTTGTATAACAAAGATACAAACTGATGTTTAGAACTTTACATGATTTATCACACAATTTGACACTGCTAAGTCGAATACTATTTTACAGTACTTTAAACGGCTGCTTTAATTTCCTTTAAGCAATGTGCATGTGTATGACTCCATAACTGATAGCGCAAGCAGCAGTCTATGTACTTCCAATTATTATTGATTTGATTGACAAACTTATTCATAATTTCTGATTTTTATTTTTTATAAACAAATAGTCTTAGGTAATCTATACACTGTTACCAATTTTTTTACAATCAAAAATTTTACATTTTTTTGTGATTTTTAATCCGATGATAATGTTTTGATAAACGTTTTTTTCTTTTCAGTATCTGGTGCCATTGGTTCCTGTGTTTCTTTAAATGTCAAAGGGCCTTGTGTGTCTGATCAAGAAGTGGGCATGGGCAACACGTCACAATGGAAAATGTGTACTTTTACACCAAGCACTACAATGGCTATTTTCTTTGAGGTGATGACAAAAAATATTTATGCAAGATCCTATCAAATTATTGCAGCTAGTTCAAAATTAATAAAGAATACGAAATTTACCGTCATGCCCATATCTCGAAGGGCTAGGCAGAAGTGCAATTAGCCGACGTCATTAAGTTCCGTGATAAGTGACATGCGGCCGAATTATCAAAAAATTAGACATCTATCAAGTCTTGAAAGGCTAAAAAAATTTATTCAGAAGGAATTGTGTGACCTTGGATTTGAGCCCAAGACCTCATGTGTCTATGTTGAAGCCGTCATGAGGTTAAGCCTCACGTGTCTATGAGACAGATAATAAGTTGTATATGTAGGTGATGAATAAAATATACTGCTTAGTCCCCCCGTGTTGGTACTGGGCTCCTTTGTAGAATAGACCAACTGCCGTTCTGCCAGGCAGATCGTAAAAGGCGACCGATTGGCTATGCGAGTCACTACCATCATGGTCACAATGTTGTAGAGTTTTGTACTGTCTCGCCAGGGTCAGGTATCACCGTCTTACCTATTCCTGCCACAATAGCATCAATGCTAGTCACTGTCGTGTTCCGGTTTGGAGGGTAAGGTAATCGATAAACTTATGCATGTGTCATTAGACCTTGCCACAAGATAGCAACGCGTCATTAATATTTTTGGTGTCTATGCGACCGCGATGGCAGACTCTTTCCATCAGGAGACCCATCTGTTTGTTTGCTATCTTAGGATATAAAAAATGAGTCAAGAATGTTACAATCAAATAAAATATACTACGATTAGGTGTCGCCCCTCGGAATACGCTCACTTTGAATTCAGTTTATTTTTTTGTCGAGTTACTATAATCAACGTTATTCGTAGCAGTAATGATTAGCAACTGATTTAATAATAGTTGGGCGTTCTATGAGTTGTTTGTGCATTTGGTAATTTGACATTAATAGGAACAATTTTAGCTTTTAGAAAATATCACTACTCGTAACTAAGGTAAGTCATTTTATTGATAAGAAACCGGGCATTAATAGTTACACTTTGGAAAAAGTCTTAGCAGATGGATCGGATATAAATGGAGGTTGCATTTGTAGGTGGTGAACCAGCACGCGGCGCCCACGCCGGCGGGCGGGCGCGGCTGCGTGCAGATCATCACGCAGTACCAGCACTCCAGCGGACAGCGCCGCGTCAGGGTCACCACCGCCGCCCGCAAGTCAGTATCGACAATTACAGGTGGACTGTGCGCGGGTAGCGACCGCGACACACCAGGTTACAAGATCGTCACGCATCACAAATGTTTTTAGAATATTGTTACGTACCTCGGGTTCGTAATTTTAAGAAAACACCACTTATATTAAATCCGTGTATTTAGTATACAAATACACACAACACAACACAATGTAATACTAAAATACATTTTACACACTAGTCACTCACTGTACTATCACTGACTACACAATAAAACACATCTCGCTTCGCACGGGTCACTTCAAGTATCGCTCTCGATCGCTTGATAAAAACTGCCCTGTATCTGTCAACGTATCTCTATTTATAGCCAGGGTAAAGTTCTACCTGGATCCAGAAAAATCTAAATGTTTTGGGAAACGATGAATCACTTCTTATTGTAATCAAGTTATGAGTCATAAATCCTAGTACACGCTTCTTTCAACCTTATGCCATATACCACAAAGTTCATTAAGGTATAGCTTAGGTCAATTATTTGTTTGTCAATAGGAGTAGCTATCTCTTTCTTTTATTTCTAGATCTCTCCAGCGTTCCAACTCTACACGTTTCTAGATTATTCGTAACAATATGTTAGTTTTCTTAGGATGGCAAATTATTTAATGTTATATGTAGGTTTACCTACAAAACTAGAATAAGGCGGTAGCAAATTACACCCGTGCATGCAACGTGTGATATGTCACGCACAATATAAGAGACTAGTGAAGTCGACTTATATTTCGTTTATCATAATGCCACGTGTATTGACAACCTAGACTAATAACATTTGGTTTCTTTGGTTCTAATAACATTTGGTGCACAAAATTAACTGTCAATCATCAGGTGCGGGTAAAAGGAACACGGTTTTCCGATCGGCTGATTGAGAATCGGTATTTTGTCGTGCGTGTAAATCATTTAATCTGTCCCGACTTGACCTGTGTATAATTTAAGAAACCATTATTTAACAATTTCTGCTCCTGTTGCATAACGAAATTAACCGGTTAATTTGAAGCCCGTCAATGCGGGAAAGATAAAGAAAGCATCTGATTGGACCATATCCAATGAAATACGAGGAAGTTGGCGCGCGCAAATATATTCTGAGTTTAACTGGTTAATTTCACTTAAGCGCGAGTTGAAATTAATACTTTCTATATTAACCTGTAATAATTAAAATATGCAAGGGTAATTATCCGCTCATTTGATTAATCAGTGAGTGGGATTTAACCGGTAACATGAACGTTATTAACCACTGTATCAATATCGTTCCATGTCCTAAGGAGAGGCACGCTTGTTTGTAGTGTAACGCTCCATAAAACATATGTTATGCTGGAGCCGCACTTGCATCTATCGTCACAAAGCTTCGTGCAATGACACGATAAATGTAGATGTGACTGGCTATTTCGGCTATTTTCGCATACATTCCGGACTGCATGTACCTTAGCACGCATATATATATATATATATATATATATATATATATATATATATATATATATATATATATATATATATATATATATATATATATATATATATATATATATATATATATTCGGAACTATAGACGAAAGTGCTGCTCCAGCAAAACAAACATCTGTGCGATTATGTATCTTATTATTACGAATGTGTCCAAGATTTCAGTCTAATTTTCAACCTACGAAAAAACGGAGGAGGTTCGCAATTCGACACGTATACTCTCAGAGTAGTCCGATTTTGATCATTTTTTTATTAGAAGGGGTATATGCCCAGGATGGCCCGTTTTTTTAAATTCCAATCCTAAGAGTCATATTATAAAAATAAATGTCTCAAACCGTAAGTCCTGAATGTATGACCACTCATAACTTTTTACAGAGTGATCCAATTTTGATAATTCTTCTATTTATCCAGTGATATGTATTGGATAAAATATACCCCGAGGGTTGTCCCATATAAGCTTTGAAAAAAATCCACCCAAAAGGGTACGAAAAAAGAGGACGATTCGCTCAGTGATTGAATAAGTCTAGTCGGTTTAATTTTTGTAAAAAAAATATGATTTCATTAACTAGCTGGGGCGATGCAGCTGTAAATCTGCAGCACATTTCGGCTGGTTTTGACCAGGAAGCGGCTGCGGTTGTCATGGCTCGCCTTGTGGTGTACCGCGCTGAACAGGAAGACGGACCTGATGTTCTTCGTTGGCTTGATCGGATGTTAATTCGCCTGGTAAGTATCGTACTTCAAATCAAACTGTGTGTACTAGGTTAGATGATAAGTTTGCCATCCTGAAATCAAGTTTTTCTTGTACCATTACCATAGCCATTCGGGATTTGGAAGTCGCGCTATAAGTTCATGAATGAATTATTAACTCCATCTGTTCAGATAAATCAGCATCACCTAGAGATATCAAATATGTTAATGATGCGTTGTTAACCACGGGCTGTGTAGCGACATGCGCAAGTTTACCGACTGTTTTTTTTTTGCCAAGTGGAAGTCGGAACGCGATAGTCGCAAGCACTAGTATTATTTTGGCAAAAATAGATTAGACGGAGGTAATAATGACAGAAAGGCCACGAAACTATGTATGTATATTTATTTTTCCTCGTACTACTCTGTGGGACCAATTACCGGCGGGGGTTTTTCAGAACGGATACGACTTACAGACCTTCAAAAAAGAGCTTACTCTTTCTTAAAAGGCCGGCAACGCAACTGCAAATCTGATAGTGTAGCGGCAGTGGTCATTTACCATTAGGTGAGCCTCCTGTCCGTTTGCCCCCTTTTCTATATAAACTATGTTTTTTTTTTTTTAAATCATAAGATACCAAACAAGCAGATGGCTATTATAATAGAAGACAACCATCGCCTATAGACACCAGAGATGTCGATGTTGCTTTGCTATCTTTGTGACGGGGGTCTTAACGCAACATGCGTAAGTTTATCGGCTACTTACCTCCTAACCGGAACACAACAGGATAAGCACTGGCGCTATTGCGGCAGGAATAGGTAATGCGGTGATACAGAACCCGGGTGAGACAATGCAGAACTCTATCACATAGCAGCCACGATTGCATCTTTTATAAAGGAGGTACCATCAATATGTTAGTTAAGGTTATATTGTTGTTACTTTATGCAAAATCAAAACCAACATTTGGCGGAACTTTCTTTGTATGAAGATATCTCTGATTTAAAGTTAAATTATCCTGATGGTAAGTTTTTAATTGTTGGAGATTTAAGACAGGCTAAGTGGTCTTCGGTGACTTATTCTATGAATAAGTCGTTGCTATTGGAAAATACTCACGAAGATCTACTAACCTCACAGTTTTTCCCGTTTTTGTATTTTAATGGATTTTTAAATTTAACTCTGTACGTAATATAAACAGTTCTAGATAGTGAGCTTTCTTTTGCGTCTCAAATTAATAAAATTACTGCTTAAGCTTACGAAATGTTAGGATTTGTCTTTCGACAATGTAAAGATTTTAAGGTCACGATTTGAGCAAACGCTCCTATTACTGGAAAAATTTTCATACTTAGTAGTTAGTAGGTTATATTATATTGTGAAAAAATAGAAATAAACCACGTTGTACTATTTTATCGTACCAAATGGGATGACAAGGTTTAAAAATTACCCTTGAAATGATTTTATTTCAGTAGTAAGTAGTATAACTGTATTTCTGTTTGTAATTGCAAGCTACTCTGTCAAACTAAGGATTTGTCTTGAAAGGCGTATCCATTTAGTCCATGGTACTATGGAACTAGGTTTTAAACCCTAGTTCGCACTACGTAAAGCCTCGTTCGGACTAGGCCAATATTTTGTTTAATTTATAAGATAGTAAACAAGGAGATGGGTCTCCTGATGGAAAGTGTCAACCATCGCCTATAGAGACCAAAGATGTTAATGGTGCTTGGTGCTATCTTGAGACAACGTCACATGCATACTTATACCGGCTACCTTATTCTCCAAACCAGAACACGACAGAGACAAACGCTGACGCGATTGCGGCAGGAATGAGTAAGGCGGTGGTTATAGACCCGGGTGAGACAATGCAGAACTCTATCACATAGTAGCCACGATGGTAGTGACTAGCATAGCCAATCGATTGCTTTTTACGAACTACCTGGCAGAACAGCAGTTGGCCTATTCAGTAGCCAGAACGGCAGGAGCTAGTAATTTAGTGACTAAACATAGGTATCTGAACACCAAAAATTTAGTCAAGTAGATTGGAGCATGATTTAACCGGGTTCTATTTTTATCGGATGAACAGCGACACACCACGATCCCCCTGACTAGCCGCCGACTAAAGAAATGTGAACCTCTCGTTTTAGGTGCTTAGTGCGGGTAGGTACTTGGCTAGTCAACAATTTATAGTTATTAGTTATACTGGATGGGAAACGCCGCCACCCACTGAGGAACTTAGCGGCTTGTTTTTTTTCTAACAACTTGTTTTTAATAATATTATAATTACAATGCCCTTAAAATAATATCTTACAATAACAGCTAAGTTTTTAAAGATTACCGGCACAACCGGTATGTATTATGGTATGTATATATATGGTATTAATCCCATGCTATTTTATCTTTCAAGTGTTTAAATTTTATAGAAATAATAATTTGTTTATTGGTAGATATTTAATCGTATTTTGAAATTGAAATCTTTGGTGTCTATAGCCCATGGTTTCTTTTTCCATAAGGAGAGCCATCTGCTTGTTTGTTATAATATAAATATATATATATATATATATATACATGTCGCCATAAACGGTTTTGACTGTAATCACTTTTGTTGCAGTGCCAGAAGTTCGGTGAATATGGTAAAGATGATCCCAACAGCTTCCGTCTGTCAGAGAACTTCAGTTTATATCCACAATTTATGTACCATCTACGTCGCTCACAATTCTTACAAGTTTTCAACAATTCACCAGACGAGACAACATTCTACAGGTAAAATTCTGGGTATATGTTCACCATTTTCTCTGAATATATGAGGACCTGTATATATACATATATTACATATGCAATAACTAGTTGACCCGTGGTTAATTTTGGTGGGGTACTTGAGAGGGGTGGGGTGTTGGCGGAGGACGGGGTTAATTGAGATAAAAATTATTCTATCTTTTAAGTTGGACTAAAGAACAAAATTTTATTGAAATCGGTTCAGTTGTTTTGAAGTCCTTCGTGGACAAACAAGATGACATGTTAGTTATATATGTCAATAAGAACGTGACTACTAACAAGTACTAATGTTCTGCAATGTGTCAACTTGTTGGTATGTGCATGTGGTGTTCCGACCCCACCACATAAATAGCAACGCACTATTAACATCTTTGGTGTTGATAGGCAATGGTTGTCTCTTTCCGCCAGGAAAACCATTTGTTTGTTTGCTATCCTAAAAAATATAACTATAATTTACGGAGAACATAAATGCAATTGGCACAATGTGCTCGGATATTGTGTGGTGGATGTAATACCAAGTGCCTAAGTATATTGGCTTCCTTATCCTCCAAACATTGACAACCCACACATAGACTAATAATGTTTACCTTTTTGTACCAAAGTAATTCTGTCAATAATTTTAGGTGCTGGGAAAGGGAATATGGTGTTCCGATGTAAACCAACATGGATTGCAATGCAACATCAAAATCTTTGTGGTCTGTAGACGATGGTTGTCTCTTTCTATCAGGAAAGCCATCTGCTTGTTTGCCATCTTATAAAACAAATGGTCTCTGTGGTCTACTGGTCCGGTGTGGGCGTTGACCAGACGAGGCCCCGGGTTCGATCCCTGGATCGCGCAAAACAAAATGTGTTTTTTCAGTTTTCTGATAAAAACAATGTTGCCCGGGAATGAAAGTGGACGATAGGCTGGCCACCTATCA
This sequence comes from Apodemia mormo, assembly GCA_036924255.1. Classification (NCBI taxonomy): domain Eukaryota; kingdom Metazoa; phylum Arthropoda; class Insecta; order Lepidoptera; family Riodinidae; genus Apodemia; species Apodemia mormo. The sequence continues at coordinate 8,706,074 of JAUPFN010000018.1, read as the reverse complement.
CATTGTAGGACTAAGTATCTTCAGCTAATCGTGGGTGTACATGTTGTACCTCTGCCTACCCTATCCCTATTACTCGCGCTCTTTTTATACAGTAACGGCTATTACTAATCTTTCGTCGCAACATTGTGCCGTAGCGGAGGTATCCTGTTCCAAACTTAAAATATATATCATTAGCTGCTATTTCCAGTATTCCGATCCTGTTGCTCCTCACTTGCATCACCTCCGACACGTTCTACGATCTCTTGCCGGACAAAAAATTATTATTGGTGTTGACGCTAATGCCTCATCCCCTCTTTGGTACGGTAAACTACGATCCAACGACAGGGAGCGTAGATCTGCAGTAGAAGAGTTCATTGCTGAACTAAATCTCACCATCCATAACACCCCCGACGCACCACCTACATACAGTAGCCCTATGGGTGAATCATCTATTGACGTCACACTTTCTAGTGCGTACGTTCGTTTGAATAACTGGCGCGTGATTCCAGATGCGTCTTGTAGTGACCATCGTTTGATTGTGTTCGAGTATAATCCACTATTACCTGTGAGCTCGGAATCTAATACTATCTAATTTGCTAACTGGAATCTCTTCCGACATTTATTTTCTGCACATGCCAAAGATTTCACTCGCCATTCATTAACAGTGTCAGAACAATCAGAAATAATGTCTGATACTTTTACCTACTGCGCGGATATTGCTATAGGTCGTCATTCAAAAATAAAAACTCAAAAGTGTGAATGGTGGAACGACAGCTTAGTTAAAAAACGGCAATACTTTAGGAAAGCTAGACGCCACCTTAATAAACTTAAGCGCCGTCGTTTGGAAGGTGACGAATATGTTAAAGCTCTTGCTAATTTAAGAAAGACCCGATCACACTATCGAGCCGCCACTGCATTAGCAAAAAGAAATTTTCTGTTAAAATTTACGGATAGATTAGAAAAAGAAGGCCCTTGGTCTTCTATGTATCATGAAATCAAAAATCGTACGAAAAATAATTTATCCTTTTATAATAATATTAAAATTAACGATACGTATACGCTTAGCTTAGAGGAGACAGCGAACGCTCTTTTGCATACGTTAATTCCGGATGATAATCTAGATAGCGATAACGAATATCATCGTGAAATTAGATCGCAAGTTGACGTGATACCTGTGTCCCCCATGTCGAGCCTTGTAACGTTAGACGAACTTTTAAACACCGTTAACAACTTACCATCGAAAAAAGCCCCCGGAGAGGATAAAATCTCAAATTATATGATAAAACATGCGTGTTTAGCGGCCCCGGACTCTATTTTAAAAATAATAAATCGTTGTATTGCTGAAGGAGTTTTTCCCAAAATATGGCGCCAAGGATATCTTAAAATTATTCCAAAGTCCGGTGACAAGTCTACGGATGACCCTAAATCTTATCGTCCCATTACACTTCTGCCGTCCCTTGGTAAACTGTTAGAAAGATTGATAGTTCCTCGACTTCTACCACGAGGGCCCACGTTCAATAAACAACAGTTTGGATTTACCGCCGGAAAATCCACTATCGATGCAGTGCTCTCTATGAGAAAAATGGTAGAATTGTCACGAAATAATTATGTTGTAGGTATTTTTTTGGATATTTCTGGTGCTTTTGACAACGCTTGGTGGCCGATGTTATTGTTGAAATTAAAAACAAGGGGGTGTTATTCAAATATATATAAGCTAATTAAATCGTATCTAGAAAACGGTCATACGAAATTGCAGCTAGGGCATTACGCAGTGTCTAAACGCCTTACTCTAGGCTGCCCTCAGGGATCAGTACTTTCACCATATCTATGGAACTTAGGATTTGACGATTTATTCTCATTAGCCTTGCCGGAAGGATGCTCGCTTATAGGTTATGCAGACGACGTTGCTTTAATGATACAAGCTAACACACGAGCACAGATAGAGTCGCTGACTCACACTAGTCTTAATTTGATCATCAACTGGGGCTTGAGAAATCGTTTAAGCTTTGCGCCCCATAAAACGTTTTACTTAATATTAAAAGGTTCGCTCCTATCATCTCCCAGTATAAAAATAAATAATAGCACAATAAAGAGAAAAGAATCGGTAACATATTTAGGTTTGGTCATAGAAAAAAATTATACTTTTATAAATCATATTAACTATATCGGTGAAAAGGCTAAACGGAATTTCTTATCCTTTGCGGGCATATCTACCTCAACATGGGGTTTAACGTTTAACACTTTAAAGATAATTTATAACGCCACGTATTTAGGTTGTTTGCTCAGCGTGGGCTGATAAAGTTACGAGTGGTGCGATCCGGCGCAAACTACTTCAAAATCAGCGTCTAGCACTAATATTTCTATGCAAAGCATATCGCACTGTAAGCTCCGAAGCTTTACCCGTTTTATCAGGCGTCTTACCATTAGATTTAGAAATTCAGCGTCGGGCTTCAATGTATTACAATTCTAGGAATTTTACTAACCCAGAATTTATCAACTCGCAAGCCCAAACAAAAATACGTCGCCTTTTTAATCCCGTAATCGACGTTACTAATGAATTAATTGATGAATGGCAGTCGCGTTGGTCTTGTTCAACTAAAGGACGGCATTTATATAACTTTTTCCCGTGCATCCGGGATCGCTTAAGTAAAACTTGGATAGAAATAGATCATTGTGTTGCACAGTTTCTCACTAGCCACGGTAATTTTAAAGCTAAATTATTCTCGTTTAAACTAGTTCCTTCTCCCTTTTGCGAGTGTTCTACATTAAACTGTAAATATGAACAAACTGCACATCACATTCTTTGGGAGTGTAATCTTTGGCAAAACGAACGTCGTCAAATGCTTGATAGTATCCAATGTATATCCGGTGTAATTTATTACTCCGATCTTGTGGGTACACGTGGGAACTTCCGTGCCTTCAAACGATTTTGTCACACTTACTACTGGAAGCAAAATTAAGTAGGCCATTCTGGTAGGTCCCTAATTTCCAAACTTCCGTGGTGTAATAGCAATCAGGCTTAACCTGATTGTAAAGGTCTCATTTCGTAGCATTTTTATGCTTTTAACATTTTGCTGTCTCCTGCTAAAAAGGGAGGGAAACAGGATGTATTTTCCTACTCCTCCTATATACTTCTGATTAATTTCGTTGCGGGTTCCAAGACAGCTTAGCTTTTCCCCAGGGCACCCTGAGCTCGCAACTCAGAGGTTATCAGGACGGTTGCCGCTGTTGATTCTGGTTTACAGAAGTTACAGTGGTGGGAACGAGAGGTGGGCCCATTGCCTACCCTATTGGTAATGCTGGCGTGAAGATACTTTCTTTCCCTTTTTTTAAATGGTGGAAAAGGATGAATGTGTCAATACGACCGTGATCACTAGCTAGGTAGAGTTCTGCAAGACTCGCCCCTATTTATACCATCGTATTCCTGATGCAATAAATTTGATTCTTGTTGCTTTCATACTCTGGTTTGTGCAGTTAGGAAGTCGGTAAACTTATGAATGTAGCATTACATACCAAACAGGTATCAACGCATTAACAACTTGCAATAGTTATCTATTTAATTTAGGAGAACCATATGTTTGTTTGCTATTCTATGTAATGAAAAAGTTTTTGCTATCCTCTAACGAACTGCCTGTATGAAAACCTCTGATGAATTTGTCTGCATATGGCCGGATTAATAATATGATTTTATTATATTTTGTTTCAGGCATATGCTTATGCGTGAGGATTTGACGCAGTCCTTGATTATGATTCAACCAATCTTATACTCATATAGCTTCGGTGGTCCACCTGAACCGGTGCTGCTGGATACCTCATCCATACAACCAGACCGTATTCTACTCATGGATACATTTTTCCAAATTCTTATATATCACGGCGAGGTATGTCACTTTTTTGATAAATAAATGTTATGACGTTGGTTCCTGTGCAAGATAGGCAGAGTGGAATAATCTTCAATAGACCAATTGTGACGTCTATTGAAAATTATTCCACTCTGCCACCTATTTACTCATTTTATTAGCTTAATCAGAATTAAGTTCTCACATTCATAGACAAATATTCAAATATTTACAGCAAAGTTCCTTCCATATCAATGCATTTAAACAATTCTTGGAAGTTGAATTTAACCAACTAAATTTTTTTACCAATTCAAAATATTGCAATTGCAAGTACTGGATAGTGGAATCTTTTCAATGGCTACTAGTAAGACTGAGCATATTTGGTTGGTTTAAATGATTCGAACACATTACATTGGTGTAATGGGTTTGGTGATGCACCTAAAGGGTATTCTAATGTTTTCGTATAATATGACATTAGTGAAATTGTTTTTTTTTCACACATTTAATATTTGAAATTTCACATTTAAAATTTCTTGATAATTATACAGATGCTCCTAAAATCATATAATTCCACGAGTATGTTCAATAAGTGTTTGCCAGAGGCATGGGCGTACCGAGGGGAGGGGGGGGGGGGCAGGGAGGGGCACCTGCCCCCCCCCCCCCGGAATCCATTTACCTCTCTACTAGCTATCTACTGTTGTAGATATTAAGATAAAACTAGTCTTAAAATGTTACGGTTGCCTGGGCCAGGCCCAGAACCTGGGTACGCCCATGGCCAGAGGTAAATAAAAATTACATATTCACCAAACGAGGTGCTCTCTCGTTCTTTCTTAAGTCGATTAAAATGTTTGTGAATCTGTTGGGGATGGTATTTATTGTAACTAACAGTTCAGAACCAATTTATTTAATAAAGCATTTGTCTGAGATTAAAAGTACTCTCCATCCGTTGAAGCATGAGTTACAAGACGGAATGGCGTTACAAAATATTGCGTTAGTTATATTAATGGGGTTTGTTCTCCAGACAATAGCTCAGTGGCGTGCGTTACGCTATCAAGACATGCCAGAATACGAGAGTTTCGCGCAGCTGCTGCAAGCGCCCGTCGACGACGCGCAGGAGATACTGCAGACGCGCTTCCCCGTGCCCAGATACATCGACACCGAACACGGAGGCTCACAGGTCACGACTAATGGAATACTTTACCTATGTTACTATTAGTGATGTGCCGGATATCTATATCCGCGGATTTCCGAAGTAGGAGAAAGATCTGTATCCGTTACTATTTAGGCGGATTTTGAGCGGATCTTTTATATGATTAGATTTCGTTACATGTATATACTTCTAAATATAGTTAGATAGAGTGAAATTCTATTAAATTTCGTTTAAATATTTTTTATTTTTTAAAATCAGGTTTGGCTTGGATTTTCAAATATCAAATATCTCAACATTATTTATTCTGAGTTCATTACTTGTACTAATAGTTCGATAAATGGTATGTAGAAACAACATACTTAAAGTTAAGTTCTTTATAATTAAATTAACCATAAATCTTTCTGATATGTTTATAAATAAAATAATTCTAATAAAAAGTATATCTATATATATATAATAAAATCGTAGGAAAGTCAAAACTGTATATTGAATATTTTTTTAAAAAAATACTTGGGGCGTGATATACAATCGATATTGAAGCCAAAAATATAGTTTTTAGAGTTTTTGTCTGTTTATCTGTATGTATGTCCGGGGTAAACTCAAAAAGTACTGCATGGATTTACTTCAAATTTTGCATGAATATTACTAATAGGTCGGGTCAACATATAGGCTACATATTATCACGCTATCACCTATGGGGAGGTGCTGTGCGGAGTAAACGAAGTCCGCGCGGACGAAGTCGTGGGCAACAGCTAGTTTGTAATAAAATAAAAAATTCGAATATGTGTAGTATTAAGATAATCCACTGAGTGATAGAATATTGTAAGAAAGTTGAGATCTGCATCCATATCCATACTCAAGGATCAACTCTACAATGATTCGTATTGTATTAGCGGATTTATATTTTTAACGATCCGGCACATTTCTAGTTATTACATGTGTAACTCGTAAGATATATTTTGTTATTACTTACCAAGTACAGAACAAATATGTAGTTAGAAGATGCATGGATCCTTCATCTTTAATGCCGTGATTACATTATTCCAGTCCAGCGATCGAATCCAGCGCTGGATTGCAATTGGAACACCGTAAACAGGTGCTGGAATGTATTGAATCCAGTAAGCATTCCAGTCCAGTTACTGGATTGGAATGCTTACTGGATTCAAAGCATTCCAGTGGTCTATTTTTGAATCCAGTTGTGACTATTCCAGTGTGACTGGAATCATGTGGGCGGTCAATCTAGCGCTATTCCAGTGTTGGCAAAACATAAGAATTATAGGACCCTCATTGTCACAGTCTTGACACAAAATAAATAGGTACTGCAAGCAATTTCATGTATGTACTTCATTTTTCGTACCTACACTCGCGGTTGCTCTTGGGTTGTCAACTTTTGCTTATGTACAAAATACTGAAAGTGGCACTCGTATCTATTTGAGAATGAAACAGGAAGAACGGTAATATAATCCAATAATAACTAAAATATTTTAATATTATTATTATACCTATTACTAATTTTCTGCACAAACAATTCACTGACGCGTGTCTCAAGTATTGTTCCCAACCATTCCGAGATATTGCGTCCGTAAGAGGTGTCTTATGTGTGCGTTGCTCGAACGCCATTTGTACGTAGATTGACTTCTGTACCTATTTGTTTTATGGTCTTGATGTGGTTCTACGGCTGTAACATGATACCGTGTAAGCGGATCGCCACTCCGGTTCACTTCAATTCAGTTTTACTGAACTAGAATAATGTGAACCCGGCGTAAGGAAACAAACATGTTAGCTTTTGATAACCGATGGCAATGATATTTAAGCGCGTAAAACGTTAAAGAGTTTAAAGTTCTTTTCACATCTTTCGGACTCGCGATGTGTATATTATATTGGCGTCATCTACTAGATCTACGCTTGCATATATTGAAGCAACGATTACGCAGATGATATACTGTAGCCCTCCTTTTCACCTAAATTGGCGGATTGTAGGAGAAAATACTTTGAATCTTTTTAATAATATAGGATTTAGGACATGCACATAGCACTCCACATGGAAGAGATAAACTTTGTCTATAGATTTTACAGATGTCGGTGGTGGGTTACCATTTGATTAGCACGGAAGTAATGCCAGACGTACATAAGTTTGTTACTTGTAAAAACAAAAAACGACAATAACACCCATTGCAAATACATATCAAAGTATGATAAGATATGGTTATAAGTTGACAGATACTTTAATTTAAGTAAGTTTAATTTTTTAAATTACTTTTATTATTTATGGTGAAAAGTAACATCTGGAAATAGAAATTTATTATCAACCGAATACATGCATTGAAATTTACATTGCAATAATATTAATACTTATCGCCTCTGTGGTGTAGTGGTCCGGTGTCGGAGTTGACCACTTGAGGCCCGGGTTCGATTCCTGGGTCGGCCAATTTAAAATTGTGTTTTTTCAGTTTTCTGATAAAAAAAACATTGCTCGGGATTGAAAAGTGCCCGGTGGGCGATAGGCCACCTATCACATTGTGGGACCAAGTATCTTCGGCTAATCGTGGGTGCACTTGTTGTACCTCTGCCTGCCCTTTAAGGGATACGGGCGTGAAGATACTTTAATATTTTTAACGTTAATAATATCATTGCAATATCAAATTTTAAATTAAGTTATAATAAATAGATAGGTCCTAATTAATATAGTGAAAAATATCTCGTAACATAAGGATTATCAATTTGTGAAATGCTTAGGCTCAATTTACACTGACGCGGATTGGAATGGAAGCGACTTTTTGAAGTGAAATTGTACATAGCGTAATGAACTTTATGACAATTGTATAACATACGAGCTAAATACGAGCCAAAAAAAGTTACACGCGAGCCTTCGGGGAATCTTCACGCGTTCTCGAGAATTCCCCAAGCTACTGTCGGCGCCCTCAGTGGATCCGTGGTGAATTAACATAAAGTTCATTATGTTATATACAATTTCATTGCAAAAAGTCGCTTCCGTTCCATTCCGCGGCGGTGTAAATTGAGCCTTATATATATATATAATCAAGAAATAAATATACGTTTAATAAAATATATATACATTCACTTTTCATTCATTAATACATAACTTTCTCATGTTACATAACTTCTACACTTCTTAACTTGTTTTTCACAGCCAAAATTCTTTCTAACATTTCAGTTACTTTTTGTTGCGATTTTAGAAAGTTTTTAAAATGCGAGTCGTCGTATGATATCCTTTTTATCGGGTTGATTGACATTTGATTTCTCGATGAGATTTTCTTTATGCAACAATCGGATAGTCGGTCCATTTTCATGTCCTGCTCAGTGCAACAATTTGCGAGAAGTTTCGAATTTACTGCGTCTAATTCACTGCCAGTTTTTTCTAATTTTTTATGGAATCCAGAAGTGTTTAAGTGTTTCTTTTTATTTGAAATATCTAAAGTATGCTCCATGATTCTATCGATGTTTATATTTTTAGATGAATGTTTATTATTACTAAACTTTTTGCCACTAAATTTAGAATTAATTAAATAATTGCAGTCGTGCGTAGAACAGTACGTCTGTTCTGGGTTATATTTCGGTTGGCCAAAATTTACAGCTGGGATTCGAGTATCAGCAGGGGCATTGCCAAATTGATATATATTATTAAATCTTGAACGCGGCTCACGCACGTCAAAATTAGAACCGTAAATGCCATATCCATCATTTCTAAACCCATTAGGAGATATAGTGGTGACAATAATATTCTGACTTATAGGATTGTCTGGTTTATTTAAAAATACACCAATAGGTGGAATTTCCAATGCATTTGTTTGAATTGTAATAGGCATGGCTTTCTGGACTCTGTGTGGTTGAATAGGTTTTTTTCGTACAAGGGGATTAGATCTTACTTTATGTATTTGAGGATATAAGTTGTATGCTCCCAGTTGGGGTAAGCTTGGTCTCATTCTTATATTGGGATTGTTTGGGGGTATGTACTTTATAGATAAAAATGTGTTTTGACTTAAATTTGATGGGACATCGGTAGCAGAGTTTAGATTTTCTATTATATTTTGGGATTTAGATACGTTTTTATCATTTTGAGTTATTATTATTGGATTTGTTTTTATGCTTTTTATTTGTTCAAAGAACTCCAGAAATTTGTTAAGGACTGTTTGATGATCAACCTTCTTTTTTGACGTTTGATTTGATTCTGAAATAGAAAGTATCATCATTTATATTACTATAATTTTAATCAATTTTTGATACATTCTTGTATAACGAATACCCCTTGTTGGTCTGGCTCCCCTTTAAAGAATAGCCCATCTCCCGTTTTGCCGGGCAGTTCGAAAAAGGGTGACAATTGACGGCGAGGAAAAGAGAGTTCTGCATCGTCTCGTCCGGATCTGGTACCACCGCTTTACTACGCGGCAAAAATATGCCGCAATAGCTTGTCACTGCTAAGGTAGTGAGAGTAAGGTGGCCGGTAAGCTTATGCATGTGGCATTAAGACCCCGCCACATAGGTAGCAACGCACCATTAACATTTTTAGTGTCTTTAGGCGATGATTGTCTCTTTCCATCAGGAGAGCGATCTGCTTGTTTGCTATCTAATAATTAAAAAATATATATTAATAACATATTTTCTCGTAATAGTTCTAAACTCATATAAAAATAGACCATTCGCGTTCCTGCTCCTGAACTTATGTATTTCCTTAAAGTCTTTAGCTAGCAGAATAGCAGTATCTGTACATCTGTGATGTCAGAAGGCGGTGTTTTTGTTAGCTTATTTGCTATACTATTCCATAATAAATTATGCCCAGTACGGTCTTATTTTTCATAACAGAATAGCAAGGACGTGATGTAGAAATAAAATGTGTTTGATCTAAATACAAGTTGTATGGTTAATAACAGGCCTATTCGTAAATCTGATACAAAACAGTGTTTTAACCATGGCATTGCATAAATGTTGCATTTAAGTTTTTAACTATTTCTTTTAAATCTGTCGCATTGAAATTTGGCATACTTGTGCAATTTCAATGACAATACGAAAAGAAATACCACAATCACTAGTGTTATTATGTTCGTTGTAAATTGCTAATAAGGTCAATTAATTAACTTCGAAGTATTTGGGGCTTGTCAAAATTTAAGGGTTCCATACTCAAAAAGTGACAAACGGAACTGAGTTTAAATGCCTTCACATGCATATTACTGGGGTCGCTATCACAACAAATATTTTAAAAGTGCTAAAGATAAATCCCAAAATCCAAATTTTTTCTTCTATATAGCTTGCTATACATTATTATATATTAAATTATACATAGGGCAAAGCAACTATTATTTGTGCACTTGTTACTCACTCACCCGCATCTTGTGTTGTTGATTTGATTGATTCTGTAGTAATAGTAGTAGTAGTTGGTGTCGTAGTACTAAGAGACGTGGTTGTTTGGATTTCTTTACGTATATCTCTTAAAATAATAGCTTTAACACTGTCCGCTATATCTCTAATTATGTTGTGTGGAAAAGGTGGGTCCGTTTTCTTATTTTTCTTATTTGCAAAAGAATTTGCCGTGAACAAGTTATCAAGATAAAAATTATTAGATATTTTGCTTTCCTTTTCAAAGTACTCATATTGGTCTCTATTTATAATTGCCTGGTACGCAAAAGGGTATGCAGTTCTTTTGTCGATCGAAGCGAGCATTTCCTTAAAGCTTATGTAAGGATTATTTGTTGTATATTCTTGCGAGTTTAAATCTGGATAATTTTGATCAAGTAGCGGATTTTTATAATTTGATTCTATTGCATCTAATATGCGATCAACACTGTATTTATTATTAATTTCAGCTTCTTTAAACGGTTTATCATCTGATGATATAAGGTCTTTATAAATATTATTTAATAAACTGTTTTGAGTTGTAAATATATCGACATCCTTTGTCGTTCTGGGAATAAAAAAACTTGATAGAACTTTGTTGATAATATCCTTTGCTTTGGGATTTTGGTATTTAGATAAATCACGTTTAGTTTCTTGGTTATTGTTGTTTTTCTTTTCTATGACAATAGTACTTGGGCTTTCAGATGTTACTAGAATTAACTCATTTTTATTTGTGGCATAATTATTCCAAAACTTCAATACACTTTCCAGTCTCGGTTTTCCATCAACATATTCTATTTCTCCTTTATTTAATAAGTCAGCAGTAGCTGTTGTTGGTAATATCTCTGTGTTGCTTTGAGAATTATCATTTTCTGTGTGTGGTGCTTGGTTTAAAAAAGTCCGTTGTAAAGTTAGAACACTGTTTATTTTTGTTAATTTTTTAGATTTTTCGGTTATCATATCGTTAGCTGAAAAAGTATTGAAAAATAGAATAAATTCATGATTACCGAGTGAAACAACTTACGTAGATTAATTAGGGTTTAAATATTGTTAAATTTAAATAATAAGCAACGTCTCGTCTAGCGTACCTCGATGGTTAGCAGATACCGTACGTAAGATACGTATCGTTAACACGGTATTACGTACAATGAAATTGATACGTAGAAAACCTATCAACATTTTAGTTCCTGGCAAACTTTGTTTTTAGTAAATTGTGAAAGTTAATATTATACCACATCGCATGTTATAAATAAATAAAATGTAGGAACACGTGCATGAACCATTTAGTATCAGAAACCAATGATCTAATATGCAAAGACTTCGCATTAGTGCATACCTACTATCAGATCATTTTTAAAAGAAAATAATTATTTCTGATAAAAAAAGGCACAAAGACTAATCCAAAATTGAATAACTGAGTTATTACTACCAATCCTTTAATAAAATTATATGTTAGTGAGTCTACACATACGAAATATGTAATCTACTAGGTGACCTGGCAAACTTTGTTTTGCCATACAAATTACTTGTATTGAATATCTTGTTGGGGTACTTGAGGGGGAGAGGGGGAGGGGGTTAATTGAGATAAAATCTATTCTATCTTTTAAGTCAAACTCCAGGTAGATATCTACAAAATTTCATTGAAATCGATCTAGTAGTTTCGGAATCCATCGCGGACAACCAACGTGACACGTAATTTATATATATTAAGATTTATTTATGTAGGCTGTGAAATAAGTTGTTGTCGACAACTTATTGTATCATTTACACGGCTGTATGTGTACGAAGTCAAATTCATGCAAGTCAATTAAAAACTTACCTTTGAAAGTAGTATGCTCGGAAACGGGTGAAGGTATTTTATTTTCAATATCTTGTAAATTTAAATCTTTACATTTTTTTATCATTTCCCTGAAAATAAAAACGACTTTTAGTTACTAGTGTCTGACACAGAGTGTGTTTATGAAACCTTCTGATTATGGACTTAGTCTGGTAGTTTTAATGATAAGCACTCACTCATTGTTCAAATAATCGATGTTTACATTGTGTCGTTGCAGTTTCTTCAACATACTTGCATCTAAGTCTTCTTTTTGTATTCCGCTTAATATCAGCATACACATAAGATCTGTAAGTAGAAAAAATGATATTAATAAAATTTGAATGATGGTTATTACACATAGCGGATTTTTTAATTAATTTTGTAATTATGGATTATAAAGCGAAATACTTGTATGTAAAGTTATATGATAGTCATTGGAACCTTTTATTTGGTCTAAGCGCTGTGTGCTCTGACCGAGAGCGTGAATGCATGATAACGTACATGTGACGGCGACAGCAGACAAAATAGCCTGGCACAACATTTTGACGACGTATTAGTACGCGGTCGTAGATGTTATTGTTGTTTTAACTGTAGATCATTTTCATGCATGGGTTGATTATTTTAACATACATTCACTAAGAGTTTTGATTTTGTATACATTTAAGAAATATGACAGAAAACTTGACTTTCTAACAATTAGCTTTAGCTCTCGGCTTTGTTCGCGATGAAGTTTTTATATTAGTTATCTTTTTATTACAGCGCCATCTACCTGTAGTACTTTATTGAGACCAAACTATATGTTGTTCTTACTCATGAACTACCTGTTCTCGGGATTGAAGTACCATTTACGTAAGCTAAAGTAAGAGTTTTCCAACCATCCATTCCAAAGGTAAACCATGTATTTGTTCGCTAGCCAAAAGCAGAAAGTCGTTTAAAGGTTTTATACGAAGCCCGCACTTGGAAAAAAAAAATATATTTAAACAAATATAGCTTTTTAATAGCATTTTTGGGTGTTTATGACACTATACAGCTGATTGATAATATTGCATATATTCTAGAAAACTGAAGAGTGAAAATACTGAAAAAATCTAGAAATAAAAGAAAGAGACAGCTGCTATCGATAAATAATAGCTGCCGTTACCCAAACATCTATGTCATAATGGACCTTCTCATATATGGCATAAGGGTGAAATTGGCGTATAGTATGACTAGTTTATACCTAAGATTCTTTAGAACTTTCGAGAATATTGTTGAATCTTGTATATAAATAAAGATGTGTCGGCGAGAAGTGGATTAGTTTTGTAAAGCGATTTGAAGTGAACGGTATGGTGAAAAGTGATAGAGCAATTTAGTCTGCTTACGGAAAGTGTTTTGGTTTAATGATTCGAATTGGTCGGTTAGTTCTAATGTGAATATAGTGACAGTGCTATTAGTGTTACTCAATGCGTGTTTACGTAGTGTATTATAATGTACCGTACATTAGTGTGGTAAATACACGTTTTTAATATAACTGATATTTTATTACACAATACGAACTCTAAGCGCGTAACAATACGTCATTATTTTTACGGTTTTATTAAAAAGTAAGCTAAATCAGTAGCACTGCTCTTAAATAAACTATTTTTTTAGCTGCTAGTCTATCTATCTATCAATACGGGCTTTACCGCACTTAGCCGCACTACAGGCTATTGTGCGCCAAAAGTAACGTGGCTATTCCTGCCAATTCAGCTCATTCCAGAGATAGATACCTAGATACCTAGAGAGAGGTACTATACCTTAAATGGATATTCAAATAGCTCCTTGTTTGCTCTCTGTTTGGAGAACTGAGTCCTTAGTTATTGAATTTACCTTTACGCCTACTCTGTTTTTTCATTAAATTTAAGTAAAAACATATATTTTTCCGGGTGTGTCCGCTTAAATTGGAAGTCATTGAATTCGTCTCAATTGTATGAGTGAAATAATTTATATGATTTTAATCGGTTTTGCAACGTGAAAGAGAAGTAATGATTTATCGTAGTTGTTGTTTATATAGCATAAAATACCATCCAAGCATCCAAGCAAAAGTTCCCCTAATGGAAAAGACCGTGATCGCCTTTAAGGCCTGAAAGTACAATAAAGCCGATATTATCAATATTAATGGTGTGTAGTATCCATGTGGTAGGGATGTATCCCTGCGGCCTTGTAATGCTGCATGTGTAAGTTTATTGTGTATATCACGAAATAAAGAAAACACTTTATTTCGTGGTGTATATACTCTAACGTACGGTTCAAACCGGAACACGACAGCACTACAATTTTTGTGGCAGAAATTGGTAAATACATGATATCAATCTGAGCCAGGCGTTGTACCAGGGTCAAATCTTTCGATCTGGCGAACAATCTAACCACTAGACCAATAAGGCAATCTCTTGTACTTAATTAAATATAATCATTTGTTTTTTTACAGGCCCGATTTTTGTTATCAAAAGTCAATCCATCACAAACCCATAACAACATGTACGCTTATGGAGGGGTGAGTTAACACATTTATCAAAATTATTTGTAATTCAATAGTTGTTGTGTTTTCTGTTCTTTGATCATAATTTGATACATTAGATTGATAATCATTTTAAGATCAGCACTCGCTTAGCTAGCTAGCTTTACGAAAAATCTATAGTATATAACCGTGAAAGATATTATGCAACTACTATCCAAATAACAGCGCTGTTAATAAAAACTTACACTTTTAGTAATCTAAGCTGCATACTCTGTCTTTCTTTTGCAGTCGTCGTAAGTCATAAGAATGACAGAGACGAAAACGCATAATGTTACGATTTTATTTATTTTTTACATTGTAAATTGCATTTTTATTATGGAATGTAAATTACATTCTTAGCTTAATTCCTTGCTAATGGCGAAAAGTGAATTGTCAAGTATTCACAAACAAAGCTGGAATACATGACAAAGATTTCCTAATTAGAATTTTTTATAAATTTATATTTTTGGTGGTAAATAAAATTTCTAATTTATTACAAAACTAATAAAAATATAGCTCAGTTTGAGATGTAATTTTACAAAATATACAGTGATTAACAAAAACACTGTCTGATCTGAAATGGGCATTCATGTAGGAAGATGACATTACCAAAAAAGTACACTTAATATTGTTAAAGTTTAGGAATTTTTTAAATCTGAACAACATGAATTAGTGGCCGTGCGTAGATGACGGGTGGCTACGACATCAAAGATATCTTTAATTGTGGTCGCCGGCATTCTTCCGACATTTTTCATACATTTTGTGTTAATAATTAATAATAATATTTGAAATATCGTATAAGATTTATTTTAATCGGGGAAAAATGTCATAAAAATAATATGTATGTTTATAGAATTTATATTACACCATCAAACAATACCTTTAACGATCGGACGGAGTTTTTGTATATTTTTTACTTATTATTTTAAACTTGAAATGTTTCCTCGATCGAATAAAAAAAAAGCTACATAGAAAGGATATAACTTTAATCACAATATGGAATAAAAATGAAACTTTTTGAAATCTTTCTCTGTTGGTAAAACTTTGAGTCAGTGGAAACATTAATATGTTATGTTTTATTTGAATATTCAGAATTATTTTCTTAAAAATATTTGTATATGAATAACAGTTTTATCTCTATAAAATCGGGTCGTATGCATGTTTGCTTTAATTAGTATTACTTAATAGCATCGGAGAAAAGTGTACGGGATTATTCTTACCATATCGGTTAATTTATGTGTTCCAATTCTATTTATTTTTTTTCATTAGCGTTTACTGTAGGAAAAATACACTCTTCTGAGGTCTGGACAGAAAGATCTCTTGAAATGAGCCTTTAAGGACTTTGTATCTAAGCCTCAGATATAGTAATGCATCTCACTTTGTATTGCTTCAAAACAGCTTATATATAAGCTGTTGTGAATGCTTATCGAGCAATATTTTTGCTAGTTCATCAGCATATTAAGATAAGGCGAAGAAAATTATATGGAGTCAATATATTTTAACCATAGCATGACTATTGTTTTTGCACGGTAAAATGCCATTTTAGCATGGTGTGAATTGACGTTTGTTTTTTTTGTTTCATCATTGTTTCGGCGGAAACCAGGCGATGCCGATTCCATCTGCGGTAGTTATTTTATTTATATAAGTTTGAACTTCAGCTTATTTTCACTTTCCGTTTTTCTTTGATTGCTTTTTTTGGGGTTTACTAACGTTGCATGCGAGCTTAATTTTACTAACATATTCTGCATATTTTCTTAAAATTATTGTAAAACTGAGAAAATGTATAAAAGATAATAAGTTCAGACTTGCGCAGGCCTTTGACCTGCTTCTAGAACTAAATGTATTGAATTGTGAGCTCTATTTTATCGTTATTATTATATAATATTATTAATTTAGCAATAAAAATAAAATGTCATTATTGTGAGAGGTAAAAACCTAAAATTTCTGCAATGCCACGGAAACAAGAAAATTGCGTAGGAAATGAAACTAAACATCTGAAGGTCTGGAAAATAAAGAAGTCTTCAGCCGTACACTTGCTGTCCCAAGTCCACCACACTTCTCACCACGTCAGCTGTTAAAAAATTAACACACAAAATATGTACTCAATTCACGTTCCACTTCTTAACCGAAGCCTCCTCAGAAGAACCGAAGAGCACTCTATTCGATAAAACTTGAAGCTCTATGAAACATATAGGAGTACGCGAAAAGCTGTTACTTTTTCCAAATTTAATTTTCTTCAAACTCTGTACCCATTACTCATTCGGTGCCTTATTTTCCATTAAACACACTCGTAACCGAAGGATCCACAGCAACGTACTCACTTCGTCCCAGTTTTTAGTATAAAATAAGTAACTAGCAGTGTAACGCATCAGCGAATAATAATTTTATCGTAACATTTATCTTATTTACGTATTTATATGGATGGTTAATAAAAATGCATTTTTTGTAGAATCATCGACAACTCAGAGTTCGTTGCGTATTTTTTGCAATTTGCGGTAACAATGCTTTTATCAGGATAAAAAAGTAGTTATTTGTTACATCTTAGGCCGCATCTTAGCTTACCATCAGGCGAGATCGCGGTCAAGCGCTTCCCTATCGGTATAAAATGTAAAATTTAATGCATACTCGCCCTGTTACTTGGTCATCGTTATTAAGTAGCTTAATTTAATACGCATTCTATTAAACATTACTTATTTACAAGTTTCTTCAAGTTGAGACATAATTTTACAGTTAAACTAACGTATCTGATAAAACGAAATCGCCTAGGTGTTTTATGAAGAAAATATATGAAACAGATTCTTTTCGTCCCGTTGGTCGAGTGGCTAGCGACCCTGACTCCGCAATCGACGGGGCTCTGTGTCGACCCCCGACGGGGACAGGCATTTGTGTGACGAGCATAAATGTTTGTATTTCCGGGTTTGGGTGTTTATTTTAGTGTTTTAGGACTAACTCTGGGTCCATGTAAAAGTACCCAGTAGTGGTCGCGCCACCATCGTACAAGAATTTTTCTAAAGAAAGCAGTAAAAGCGCTTTTAAATACGTTTCTAGTAAACTGTTAAAATAGCGTTACAAGGATAAATTCTATTTTACATGCTCTTTTACATGCACATTTCACTCCGACTACACAAGATATTCATATTGTTGTTCATCTTACGTCAGTGCCATTCTGAAACCTTATTTTCAGTAAACAGCTGGACAACTTACAACCGTTTCTTCTATATAAGTTGGTCCTCTTTGCCTTGTACATACATACACCCCATGGGCTGTAGTCTAAAACGTTTCTGGGGCCATCATGTATATTCTAAGCCTGTCAGAGCCGATGTTCAGCATGACATTAAAATCAGATCGACGAAAGAAGATGATTAGTCAATATAGATTAAGTGTTTGCTTTGCTTGGGTTGGGGCTTGTGGTTAATTACGATTATTTTTCCTAAACAATTTATTGATTTTGTGTATTTCGTTTAGTTAAAGATTATATGGTATATTATACGATTTGTTCATTTTTAGTACGTTAAGATAAATCTACTCATCAATAGATGGCGCGCCAATTGGAACCGTCGGTAATGGTTGAAACTGAAACTATTAAAAAATGGAACCATATAATAAATAAACTCTTGGCCCAAAAAATGTTAGAACAAATTTTGAGAAACCAATTACGTACAAGAATTGGTAGTTTAATTGTGTAACGTTTTAAGCACAAAAGATTTTCAGTGGTAAATGCTAAGACTGACTTAAAATTAATAAAAATTGTATCTTTAGCTTTTGTGTTTTAAACAATATAATGATGAATATTTATAATATGCCATATTATCTATACAAGAATTTGTCGTTCAGAAAAAATGATGAGTGAATGACAATATATTTTTCTGTGGATCCAAGGTCCCAATTGTGGCACACAATGTTTCCCCGTATTGGTCCGGGCTCCTTTGAAGAATAGAACCACTGCCGTTCAGCCAGGCAGGTCGTAAAAAGCGACTGACTGGCTATATGTGTCACTGGCATCGTGACTATTAGGTGGTAGACTTCCGCAAGGACTCGCCCGGGTCCAGTACCACTGCCTTACCTATTGCCTGCCGCAATAGCGTCAGTGATTGTCACTGTCGTGTTCTGGTTTGGAAGGTAAGGTAGCTGGTAAACTTATGCATGTGGCATTAGACCTCGCCACTATTAACATCTTTGGTGTTTATAGGCGACTGTTTACTCTATCCATCAGGAGACCAAATTGCTTGTCTGCTATCTTATAATATAAAATAAAAAACACAAAAGGTAAGTTTTTAATGAATGAAATCGAAAGTTGTCATTATTGAAGATAATTTTATATTTTTATGTATTCAAGATGAATTGTGAATAAATCAGCAAACATATAGATGAATTTTAAATCAGTGCTGTGACCATTCGGACAATAAATATATCCTTCCTTTTCGTACAGATTAGAAGACTTAGTCTGCAAGTTAATGGCATTAGCAAAACAATTCTTTTTATTGGGGCCTACTATGGGTACATTCTCCTCTTAGTTCCATCTTACAATGTAATTTTTTTTTCTAAATTTCGTCCCTTTGGTGTTAGCGCTATTGGTACGAAATTTAACCCTAAATAACTGGAAGGCGAAGAGTATCGAATAGATAAATTACTTCTAAAGGCATTTAGAGGTTAGAGTTTTTAAGGTTTAAAATGGTCGCACTAAGTCGTTAATATTATTTAATACCTACAGAGACAGATCCTAGGTTTAATCTAGTGTGCACTGTTATCCGTGTATATTTTCTTCAGGATGGTGGCGCTCCTGTGCTGACCGATGATGTATCACTGCAAGTATTCATGGAACATCTGAAGAAGCTAGCCGTTTCATCAACAGCTTAAGAGAAAGTTGAAACAATGTTTAAATACGCGTGACATTTCGTATAGGATTTTGTGTGGTGGATCTAAACCTATTGCAATTTAAGTTAATTTTATATGTATAAATCAGTTTTCTCTTTATTTTTGTACTCCAAGGTTAATTTAGATATTCAGTTGTGTACAATTCAAACTACATAACGAATATGTGCTTTTTATTCCATTAATTTCCGTTAACTTAAATTTTTAGTTTCATAAGTACTGTTTGAGCCCAATAAATTTTACCAGGGAATTCTATAGATTTAAAAACAGAAATAATTTTATACGCCCCTTTTATAAATGTAACGGGACAAAAAATTGTAATCTTAGGCCAACTTGTAATAACTGAAAAATCAAATCTTGTTCAAAAACTTTATAAGATTAAGATTAAAAATGTTAGCAATTATTTTCATTTTTAATAAAACGATTAAATGGCTATTTAGTGTGTGGTGAATGGTGATTAAGTATGAGATATAGATAAAATCGCCTGATTTAGTGGGCATTAAAGAGATGCTAATTTGTGTTGTCCCTTACTGGTAACAAAACTACGGTTTCAGAACGATTATACGTCAATGACTTTTTGTTTTGATATTTTGCATACCTGGCAGGAGTCATTTTAAGGAAACAACTTCATCGTTTCTTTAGAAACACAACCGACAGTATTTCAAAAGTTCAATTCAAGTTATTTTCTATTAAAATCAATCCATATATTTAGTTTTTTATGTATACAATTATAATTAATGGAGAATGTGTTTATTGTGTTATTTTCAAATTGTAAATTTGAATATAAAATTCAAAGATTATTCTAAACTCTTTTTCGAATGACTTCTTATTTTTAAACATCTTACTTTTACCCTCTATAGTATGTACCATGAAGCTGTATTATATCTGGAGGCAGCTCTTCTATTATACCTACTTAAAACAAAACTTAAATACTGCTGTCATCTTCTGAGGTCTTACACTCTCTGTTTAACACAGCTGTATAAAAAGAGATGGCGAGACCTCATAGACTGAGATATAACGTAAATATTTGTTTCAATTGATTAATACGAGTATTATCTCCACCTGTACCTAATACTTCATGGTCTATACCAGGGCTGTCCAAGCCAGATACCTTCCTGGGCTAAAATGAATAACCAAAGAGAGTGGAGGGCCGCAAAGGCAACTCACTTTTCAAATAGTAAAATGTAAATCATTTTCAGTATAGTTAGGGAAAACACACAAATACAGTTAAGGAAAATTATTAACTAAACATAATACTGTAAAAGGCTTATTTTGTAGTAAAATTTCTTATATGTTACGCGCACGAATAGTCTAGTAAAAAGTTTAATGAAACCATGATCTTACCAGTTTTGGCGCAATGAGTAAAAATGCGTTCATTAATACTTAAATAATGATATTATGAAAGAAATTTTGATTTAAATTTAGGGGAAAGGGATGAAAAAATTAAAAAAAGGGTTGAAAAATGCCTTTTTTTAAAATAACTTAATAACGGTAGGAAATAGAAAAAAGTTTTAAGTAAAAGTTGTAGAGAAAAAAATTCTACACAAAAAAGTTCCTTTTCATTTGTTATCCGCTTTAGTTAACTACAAAAAATAAAAATTAAATTTGCTTTGTAATTAATTATAAAAACTTACCAGAATTATTACGACCCTGTACCATGCAGCGCGCGCATCACATAAATGTGTACTAATACTACTACATATGTTTTCCCATATTTATATAATTTTACATATTTTACTACAAATTTAATTTTTATTTTTTGTAGCTAAACTAAAGCAGATAACAAAAAAATTAAGAGAAACTTTTTTGTGTAGAATTTTTTTCTCTACAACTTTTACTTGAAACTTTTTTTCTATTTCCTACCGTTATTAAGTTATTTAAAAAAAGGCATTTTTCAACCCTTTTATTTTTTCATCCCTTTCCCCTAAATTTAAATCAAAATTTCTTTCATAATATCATTATTTAAGTATTAATGAACACATTTTTACTCATTGCGCCAAAACTGGTCAGATCATGGTTTCATTAAACTTTTTACTGGACTAGAAGAAGACGGTAAATTTTTATGTTGCAGTGAATTAAAAACACTTCGCGTGCTGCACAATTACAAGTTGCGGCCTGCAGGCCGTGCGTTGGACAGCTCAGACGCCCAATTTAGACCTGCAATACCAGCAACAATTCGTTTAGCCATAACACTACTGCATTTTATTAGCACACGCGCACAGTACATCCGTACGCTTTTATAGTCCGGACGAAAGTGTCAGGGGGTCGCGAATGTGGAGGTGTACGTGTGAACGCCGCGCGAAGGGGGCGCGAATCCTTTCTCGCGGGACAAAATACCGACTCTGGTTGGGGAACAGGCGTGAACAACGCGAAAACCGTCCGTCCACATTCACGTTTACGCCTGTTTACGGAGCTACACGGCACTAATGTGGAACCGCCATAAGTTATGGAATAACAGTATTATTGAAGCCAGCGAGCCAAGTTATCAGTCTAATTGAACAATTTGACGTTTGTAGGCATGTGTGAATTATCGTGCGACGATACTCGACTAATTTGCTAGTTGAAATAATGAGAAAAAGAAATGAAGTCGTACATTTAATATAAAATATTCTCGATTTTTTAAGAGGTAAAAAATTGTAATTTTAAATCAATGCCATTGCTAATTCACAATGAAACAGACACGTTAGAAAAATAAAACAAACGTTTTAAATATATTTCATTTAATTTCTAAAATCTACAACAGCGTTACACCATAATAACAATGAAAGCCCCTTAGTATACCCTACAATAAAATATCAACATATCAACAAATTTCAACATGCGATTACTTCCTAGGACAAACATATTTTTTTAATTCAATATAAAATGCTGGTATATTGTTACAATTGCATAGACAATAGACATATTCGTAAAATATACGGACCGAAAATCACGTTTAACGCCTCATACAGGGTAACTAATAATATTAATAATAATAGTAACTAATAATACTTTAACTAATCATCGATACTGGGCATCGCCATATGGTGGACGTTCCACGTACCCGCACAAAGCGGTTCGACTCGACATGCTTGATCTGAACCGCAAGGGACTGGAATATGCTACCTGAGTCAGTGTTCCCCGACGGGTACAATCTGGGGATCTTAAAGAGAAGAGTGAACAGGTACCTTCTAGGGAAGCGCGTTACCGTAGGCCGCACCTTAGCTTACCATCAGGCGAGATCGTGTTCAAGCGCTTCCTTATCGACAGTAAAAAAAAATAAAGCAGACGGGTGTACTGGACATGTTTGCCTGTACAGTTTAACTGTGCAGGTAAACTTGAGCTGAGTAGACAACAAAACCTGCAAAGTTGTGTAACATACACACTACGGTTTACCTGTACCGATAAACTGTGGAGGCAAACTTGTCAGGTAAACCCTAGTGTGATGATCTGCTTAAAATTATTCATGCCTGGTACCGAAGCAAATGTCTGCATTAAAGGAAATGGAGTAAGATTACCGGTTTACTCAGGGTTGAATAATACATAATCTGCCTTCAGCTAGGCAGTTCGTTAAAAGCGAGCGATTAGCCAAACATGACACTACCTACCATCGAGATTACTAAGTACTAGAGTTTTACAATGCCTTCCAAATTTGTTACTTTGCCAATTCGAATAGTGGATAAAGTAGCATGTTTGCGTTTGAGCCCAAGACACGGATGCCAACGCATCATTAACATAATATTTGATTTCTAGGCGAAGGCTTACTTTCCATCAGAGGAGCCGCCTGCTTGCTATCACAATTTTTGGGAATAGATATCGAAATTAGGTATATCCAAATGTTGAGACTAGTAAGTTTATTTATATTTAACTATATAGCCCGCTGCGTTATAAAAGATCGCATAACATTTCCGGGATAAAAGTAACCTATGTGGTATTCCAGGTCATCATCTACCTGCGTGCCAAATTTCATTCAAATCCGTTCAGTAGTTTTTGATTTCGTGATTGAGTAACAAACATCTATCCCTCCGAACATCCAAACTTTCGCATTTATAATAAATATTTATATAGATAAGATAAACAAGCAGATGATTTTCCTGAAAAATAGACATAACCATTGCCTAAAAACAGCAAAGAAGTTACCGTAATCCGCGTAGTGAATTATGAATATATATATATATATATATATATATATATATATATATATATATATATATATATATATAAATATATATACATATATATATATAATGTTTCTTTCCATTCGGAGATACATCTGTTTGTTCATTATTCTATGATATAAAAAGACTAAGATGTCAAATAAACAAGTTAAGGCTGCAACTAAAATAAGAAGATTGTTTCAAGACTGATAAGTCCTACTAAGAGTTATATTCTATACACAAATTATATTCTATACACAAAGTTTATTAGTCATCTTAAACAAACGTAAGTACACGAAAACATTTTTTACTACTGCAATTCATATAAAAACCCAATAAAATATTCACTAATAAAGAGAGCTAACAAATTTTATTACTTTTTTAAATCTGTAGTGCAGACAAAAATCCGTCTTTGTAGCTAGACTTCCATACTACATATATGTATAGATTAACATATCTAAGTGATTTTATCACGAGTATACTATTTACTTTTTATTCTAGACATCGATCGATTGTAGAACTACAAACCATGCTATATTATTATCTTTTTCACATAAAATGAGTTACAAGACTGGATATTAGAAAAGTTATTTTAATAGAAATGGTAATAAGGTTCATATTATATTAAATTGACTTTACTTATAAAATATGTCTCACATTACTATATGATAAATACAAGTGTTGAATTTTCTATGAAATCGAAAAAATGACAAAATACTCATTCAATGCGAAAATATAGGATTATCTAATAAATTTCAGTATATATTATACCTATAGGTATACCCCTTATATATACCATCTATAACCATGTCCCTTAGAATAATGTCCTTAGTAAAACATAAACTTGTAATGGTCTATAATACAAGTATGTAGGTGCAAAAGTTGTCACCCAGTGTTCCGAGTGCATTTTTTAAAGTAATTTAAAAGCTTTAGTTTTGCTTTTGGTTTCAGTTTATGTAATGTTTAATTTTTTTTCATTAAGCAAAAATAATGATACTGGCCAAGTGGCCGGCGCCAGAATCGATGAGTACATATACTTGCCCGATTTATAGCATTTTCCACTCTCTTGCCGGAACTTCCAGCGGAAGATTACCACATTGGATATTCTCTTTAAGGGTTTTAAGTCTGAGGCTTGTTGACATAGACTCGAATCTAGGAAACCCAAAAGAAGTCTAGAATGGTTGACTCGGGCGATGTTGCCGGCCAGTGCAGTCATCAAAATATTGAAAAAACTAATTCCACGTTCTTTAGGAGCATAGCGATTCATATCTTATTGACATGAATTTTGCAATATAGCATCTTCTGTTAGGGTAATGGCTTTTGCGCCACCTTGTACATAACTCAACAACTAACAGAAATGTGCATAATATTTTTGCTCAACTGTTTTAAGGAATAATTTCAGGGTTATACAGGGTACGATTACCATTCCCCTCCCCCCTACTTTTTTACACATACATAATTTTACTTTTAATTTTACAAGCAAGTTTAAGTTAAGACATTTATATGCGAAAATTTTAATTGGTGTAAAGTCTTATATTGAGTTGCTTACTTTTTTTATCACTGTTTGTTTTTCTAATAAAATAAAATAAATTTTCAAAAATTGCATAAAACACTTAAAAAATGCGAATTTATACTAAATACCTAATACATATAATTATGCACAATTTTACTTTTATTACAATGTGGTATTTTAAATTGATTATAACTCTTATTTACACATACTTACATGTTATGCAACTTTAGACCATTAAAATGACTCAGCAGAAAATATATTTTTTAAATTATGGGGGTTTAATGTCGATAACAATTCTAATAAGCGATTCTTAAAAAGATAGCAGAAAATATTTTTTTTTACAAATATTAGTGACGTACCTATATTAAAAGTTAACACCAAAAGCATATTTTCAATGTATATGATGACAAGCTTAAAACTCTCGGGAAAGAGAAAAAATAATAACTATGACGACTGACATATTTTGCCTTAGTCGTGACATTTTTGAACGTGGCTGTTTTCACTATAATTATTAATATTGCAGTTATTAAATTTATATCGTCTTAGTTTAAAGTGATTGGTGCACTTGAGCAATAAATAAAAAAATATAACATGGATAATTAATAAATAATAAACATAATATGTTATTTTATCACTTATCCCTTACTAGGGAAAACTTTAAAAACTCAGGGAAGAAAAATTTCGACACGACAGGATTTCTTCAATCTAAAACCTTGCCGGTCAGAGACCGGCACGCTCTCACCCATTGGGCCACATGTTGCTTGGTTTAATGTGGTGAAATTCTTTGCTTGATTTATGCCATCTATTATACTGATCGCTTAATGTACAAAATATAAATGGCTGAAAATCTCGAAAAAATAGAATTTACTCAAAATTTTACAAGTGTTATTAGTGTAGAATTTACACATCTATCTGTTGTGGCCGAGGACTTTTTTCAACAATACGGTTATGAGGGAGTAGGCCCATTATCTAATATGATCGGTAAATTTCACAAATACTTAACATATATCTGTTTTTGTTTCAATACAGTTAAAATCCCTATCTGATGACTCTTAATATCCAGAAACACAGAGTACGCTCCTGTGTAAATCCATACTAATATTATCAAATATGGGAAAGTGTGTGTGTTTGTTTGTCCATCTTTCACGGCAAAACGGAGCGACGAATTGAAGTGACTTTTTAAGTGGAGATAGTTGAAGGGATTAGGCTAGGCCTTACTTTTTGTATAAAAAATAAATATTACTGTTATTAAGCATTACCTTCAAATCAAATATTAGTATTATTTACATTTTCAAATATGACTATCAAAAAGGGTAACATCGATTTTTGAAATTTGGCAAAAATTTGCCGCTGTCTGTCCTCATATCTTTTAAAAAATAATATTTTAAAAATATTTCTGAAATCAATTTTGTTGTCGTTATTTGCCAAAGAATTATTTTGCTAAATACTACAACAACACATTTAAAAATAAAGAAATAAAAGTACAAATGTATTATTTAATATACCTAGTAATAAGTCAAGTGTCTGCTTTAAAAGAGTTATGAATAAGTTGCATGTTAGTCTGGATCAAGATGTATGGCATACAATTCACTCTGCCTACATTGTAAGGTAATTGGCTTGAAGATAGTAATATTAAAAAGACATATAAATCTAATATTAAACATGATTTTTTTCATACTGACACATTTAAAGCTCCGCTATAATTTACAGATATATACTTTGGAATATGTATAGAGACCAGTCCATTTTTATTTTTTTGTTAGAAGCCCATAAACAAAGCCAACTAGTGCCAATGTCATAGCATAAGTTATGTAAATTCTTCATGAGTTTTTGGGTCAATTAAGGAAGCGAATTGACATCTTCTGTTCAACATCAGTCCTCTCCAGTGCTCTACAGAATTCTTCAAATGAAATCATCTGGTCGTTGTTGGTATCTGCTTCAAGGATTGTGCGTTCAGCGATGCTTGACAGCTGCTCCTCACTGAAATGTTTTTTTAATGATAAATGATTTTTAATCATCGATATAGCCTTAGGCTACGTCCACACAGACAGGTGGTTTGCTTAGTGTCTAGTGCCTCTCCCCTTAAGACATAAACCAAGATGTTTTTTTACTTCGATACGTATATAAGCAATTAGCTAGGCGCCAAGTGCAGTGCGGCCACTAGCGAACATACTACGTTCACTTTACTAAGCCGACCACTAGGTGGTTCTCTACCATCTAAAGATTAGCTTAATATTACCGCCGTCCCTTTGGTCGAGTGGTTAGCAAACCTAACTATAAATAGGGGGCTCGGGTTTGATTTTCAACAGGGACAAACATTTGTGTGATGAGAATAATTGTTTGTATTTCTGGGTTTGGATGTTTGTTATGTGTGTCACAGTCTTTATTTATGTATTAATATTGTTGATAACACCCATAACACAAGCAAATAATTTGCTTACTAAGTAAATAATTTTGGGTTAGATTAATTTGTGTAATTTTCTCAGCAATATTTATTTATTTATTTATTTATTTACTTTTCCCCCGTTTTGGTCCAAGCAGGTCTATTCTTCTTCTTGAGGTATATCAACCGTACTTGTTAGTCTAAAAAAACAAACACTTAGATTCAATTTCCAAACTATGTAATCATCCAATGAGTCAAATGAACATGAGTCCTTCGGTGATTGTTTTGCAGAGTGACAAAAAAATACCAATTAAATAACCAGAAGTCGCCTCTGTGATCTAGTCCAGTGTCAGTGTTGACCACATTCGCAGGTTTGATACCCGGGTCGAACAATTAAAAAAATTGTTATTCAGTTTTCCGATAAAAACATGATGCCTGGGATTGAATAAGAACTGTATAATATTCAGTTGTATGCTTGTCATTTACTTTCAATTGACAGTTTAGTTGGTCGAGTCGTTAGTGACACAAACTATGTAATTGATATGGCTCAGGTTCGATTCTGAGCTGAGACAAGCATTTGTGTGATGAGCACAGACATTTGTATTTCAGGGTTTGGGTGTTTTTAAATATAATTATGTCAGTATATAGCAGTGATAGGGAGTAAGAGTTTTACTCGTTTTAAGCTATACTCCTCGAGCGAGTAGTTCTGAACGCACAGATACTATACTCATTCATGAGATATTTGTCCGTCTAACTAGCGTGCTCCTACTCCGAGTAAGAGCGAACAGCAGTCTTGTTAAGATACTCTATTTAGGATACTCGTTTGGGGCGCTCAGTCAACGAGTCGAGTGGTAGTGAAAATTCGTCAGCCGCTCCCAAAACGAGTGATAGGGATAAAGACTCCGAGCCAAATACTCCTCCCAACCTTACTCTTTTCACGATTCATTCCACATAAATTTCGACTGTTAAGTGTTGAATATTAGCGCCCTCTGAAGAAGGTAAATAAAAATGTAAGTGATAAGTTTTCTAGTGTAGGCGGTACAGTAAGGAAATTTTTTTTTTCAAATGCCTATTACTTTTTCAAAATTTGACATATTAAAACGTTTTTTTTTTCAATTTTTTTTTAATGTACTTTCCAAAAAAATACGAAAAATTTTTTTGAACATTTTTTTTCCACAACTAATTTGAAAAATAAAGAAAGTAAAAAAAAAAAATTGTTTTTCGGTCCATTTTTTAACAATGGACAGGCGTTTAGAACAACACATTTGATGAATTTTCGCCTTTTCAAAATTTTCTACTTTTTGATTCGTTAAATTGATTTCTTCATGGTTTCGAGAAATGACCGAAGAACTTTTTTTTTTGGTTTTCAATCTAGTTATTGAAAGAAAAAATACAAATAAAATGTTTGAAGATTTTTTTTTAATTTTTCGAAAAAACAATTTATTTTTTCGATGATTACTACCTCCAATTTTTGTTTTTATGTATTTTCTTCATATTTCGAAATTTTCTTTGAACAAAAAAATTTTCAAAACGGTGTTATGAGAAAAAAAAGTTAAAAAAAAAATTTTTATTTCAATCGGAAAAAAAAATATCAAAAGAACACCACTCCGAAAAAATTTGAGAATTTGCAGAAAATACTAATGTTTCATATGTTGAAAAATAAAAATTCAAAAATGGTTACAAAAAAAAAAACAACAAAAAATCAAAGCAATCATCATTAAAATCATCATAGATGAATATTACAATATAATAAAAATTATAAAATAAAAATATTTATGATATTCTCCAAATGCTAATTTCCTGAAAAATAATAAAACTCATTCTCTGTGAGAGTAAACTTAAGTTAAAAATTAATATAAAACATATACATAAGGGCTACTTACCAGGGCTACCTAAAATCATTTCTAAATTAGTGTAGATAAAGTAGTGTACGCTGTATAATGGTTAACGCAGAGAGACAAATTTTTGTCAAATGGTGGAAGGAGTATCTTGGCTATCCTCGGAGAGTGAATCGCTCCTTTTACGAGTAAGTTCTAAACGAGTCTTCTGACAATACTCTTCAGTCAGTTACTCGGAGTAGGAGAAATATACTAAAGAGCAAGTCTATTTCGCTCCAACTCGGAGTTAGATCTATGTATACTACTACTATAGAGTATTTGGAAATCTATACTCTCGTGCACGATACTCTTTTGACGAGTAACTCTCAATAAGAGCGGTCAGTTTTCGAAAATGAGCGGCTCTTAAGGAGTACTCCCTATCCCTGGTATATAGACTTGTATTTCTCTGTATTAATATCATTGACTAGCACCTATATCACAAGCAAATGATTTTCTTACTTTGGGGTTAGATCAATTCGAGTAATTGATTCACTGAAAATATAAATATCCCATAATGATTACTTGAGATTGTAATGTATTAAATCACATATACCTTATATTAACTCCAACCATCATATGAAGAATTGCAAGGAGTTCATCTCTTGAAATCTTTCCATCATTGTCTAAGTCATACATGGAAAATGCAACTGTGAAAAAAAAAAATTTGTTAAAAGCAACACTTGCACTTTTACCATTTGCATCTGGGCTTCAGTGGTTAACCTGTTTGCCTGAGATCATGAGGTCTTAGGATTGATTATGGGCTTAGGGTAAAAAAATAATTTTAGGTATTTTTTTACCTTCAAAGCAGATTTACAAATATCCAAAATCCATTAATTGTGTTTTAATAGCCTCATGCAGGAACATGTAAAATTCTCAGTCAAGATTAGCAGTATTAATATGAAGCTATTGGTTGAATTGCTACACAGAATAATGTTTATAACATAATATGTAAAAACTCAAAGAAACTTTGTTAAAATCAATCTAGTACTCATTTATACATACACAGTTATAGCCAAACTATATACATCAAAGATTGCTATCCATGTGATGCAATAGACCTTATACCAAATATCCAATCCAGAACATGAAAGTGGCCAGCATTGACACAGGAATAGATAAAGCAGTGGTACCAAAATTGGGTGAGACACTATGGAATTATATCTAGTGTTCACAATGGTAGTGACATGGAGAATATATTATGTGCCTTGTGCTTTGAAATGTTATAGGTCCTAGATTAGCCATATAATATTAATGGACCTTTATTATATACTTGGGTGTTGTTGGCCCGTGTTAGTCTGTTTCTGTTTTTTTTTTATATCATAAGATAGCAAACAAGCAGATGGGTCTCCTGATGGAAAGAGTCAACCATCGCCTATAGACAACAAAGATGTTAATGGTGCGTTGCTACCTCGTGGCGAGGTCTAATGCCACATGCATAAGTTTACAGGCTATCTTACCCTCCACACCAGAACACGACAGCGACAAGCACTGACGCTATTGCGGCAGTGCTTGTCGCTGTCGTGTTCTGGTGTGTCTCGTCTGTCTCGCCTGGGTCGGGTACCATTGCCGTACCTATTTTTTTTTTTTTTTTTTATATCATAAGATAGCAAACAAGCAGATGGGTCTCCTGATGGAGAGTCAACCATCGCCTATAGACACCAAAGATGTTAATGGTGCGTTGCTATCTTGTGGCGAGGTCTAATGCCACATGCATAAGTTTACCGGCTACCTTACCCTCCAAACCGGAACACGACAGCGACAAGCACTGACGCTATTGCGGCAGGAATAGGCAAGGCGGTGGTACCTGACCCGGGCGAGACAATGCAGAACTCTACCACCTAGTAGCCACGATGGTAGTGACTCGATAGCCATTCGGTCGCCTTTTACGACCTGCCTGGCAGAACGGCAGTTGGCCTATTCTACAAAGGAGGCCGGGACCAACACGGCGAAACAAGTGTGAGTAGTAATAAAAGCAATGCTTTTCATTGTCATGTTCCAGTTTGGAGGATAAGATAGCTGGCAAATTCATGCTATGCTACTATATAAAAACTAAATAGGTATGGATTGGAAGATTTGGCACATAAGATCTCTATACCTATGATATGAAGGATATGTCCTAAAGCTTTGTTTCTGTAATTAATAATGATTGAAAAGCAAATCAACATATAATTATTTTGTTACTTACACCTTAATTTTTCTTCACGACTGTTTAGTCTATTTTCCCTATTTTTTCTGATGGGCCGGAAATGAGATAGAACCCTCATGAACTGTAGAAAATTAACTCTATCATCATGGCTCTCCGCAAAGAAAGAGTGAACAATCCTTTCACTAAGTGGGTTTATTGCCAGTTCTGGAATTCGCAAAAAATCTTCACGCGAAAGGGTGCCGCAATCATTTTTATCCAATGACGTAAATCGAGAATACAGCCGTTCTATTTGATTTGGAGTAACTACAACGCAATAAATCAAATTTTAACTGTTTGTCACAAGTTGAAATACAAAAACGTAATGCTTTTTTACTACTTACATCCTGTTTCCTCTTGTATTTGTGCTATTTCTTCTTCTCGTAGCAATAAAGAGGATTTATTGCCCATTTTTCACAGTAGTACAGATGAAACCTACTTAATTAGTGCACACTTTATCAGTGGCTGTTATCTATCTTTGAATGAAATAATAAAAATGATTCTGCGTGCTTCTGATATGCACAAATAATGGAAATAGGTACAAAGTTTATCAATGGGTTTCAACTTTGTTTTAAAAATAATAAATTATTCCAGTCACTTTTGTATATTTTTTGTATAATTGTTTCACATGATCTTCAATCGTGGATCCAAATGGCCTTTATTTAATCAAAACTAGCATAATTTGTGTATTTTCATTTCTATTATTTTCTACTACAATTCACACTACACCAAAGATAATTGACAAATCACAAATGACATTTTTGATTTTCTATGCAAATGACAATTTATGCTAGTGGTGTGCGAAATCGATTATGATAATATCATGAAACTGTATTATATCAGGAGGCAACACTTCTAATACCTACTTGAAACTAGAGGTATTATATTAGGCTCAAGTTCTTGTAATCCTATTATCGAATATATCGCTTTAGAAATAATAGGGTATCATATCTATTACTGGATATTAGTCAAATAATAGTTAGAATATATTGTTCTTATAATACG
The DNA here is from genome assembly GCA_036924255.1 of Apodemia mormo. Taxonomy (NCBI): domain Eukaryota; kingdom Metazoa; phylum Arthropoda; class Insecta; order Lepidoptera; family Riodinidae; genus Apodemia; species Apodemia mormo. The sequence continues at coordinate 8,673,458 of JAUPFN010000018.1, read as the reverse complement.
TAATATTCAACTGTTATTGGATTATATTATGTAATACGTAGGTAATAGGTTTAATCCAATGGTTAATATATTAATTAGGGTGAATAACCATACACTTTATTAATATAATTATAATAATAATACGTAAGATATGGTGAAGTGACACCAAATTTCACTTCTTTTAGCACGCTTCATTTTTTTTAAACAAAACATTAATAATAAATTTAAAATTTGTCTGATAGCAAGCACTCTTATTTATTGTGAAATATTTGCAATGAGAAAATAAACAGAAAACACAACTAAATTAATACAAGTGTCTTAAATTTTAAAATAATAGATGTTAAGTATTTGTATTAACTATTTTTACTATTACATTATATAAGTTTTCAAAATTTTTAGTATTTAATCAATATCGATTGCTTGCTGTCATCTGCTTTTCCACGAAGCTTCTATACAAAACGCGACGTGTATACAATTTGTCTATTTATGTCATTGCACCTGCACCATATACACCGCTAGAGAAGTATGACAACGTCTCATTCTCCCGCCACGGCGTTCCGGGCCGCCATGTCGCGATGCGTTCCGCGCCCGCGAGGATCGTACGATGATACGATATTAGCTTGATATTAGGTAGGTAATAGGTATGATATAATAGCCATAATGCATAAAGGTGAAACTGGCAACTTTTTTTTTTCGGAATGGCTCAATTACTGCTAGCCTTATGGGCTGTTACAGCTTCACCGGTCGCGGGGGCGAGCAGAGTGCTCAGCCAGAATTTATAGGTGTAGGGCTGTACGCCCTCCGCCCTAAGGGTGTCTCCTGCGAGACCGAACCTCGGCTTAGGGTGTGGTCGTGATTTGCGATGAGAGGGCTAGTGGCATTGTTTTGTTCGTCGGCCGAACCTTGCCCTTGGGCTCGGTTCGCTGAAGGGCGAAACAGAGGTCCTCGTCGCCGCCGGCGGCGACGGTGTCGCGAATGTGGGTGTGTAATGCTATCATGTAAACCGTTGGCCAGAGTTATCGGGTCATCGGGATCGGTAAGAACGCTGCGGGGCCTACGTAATTTGGGATCGAGATAAGTATCTGGGATGTAGTCAGCGGCGGCTACCACCAGTAGGTTCAGATGCGAGATGGCACGATCGAAGTATCTTTTAGGGATTTCTTTGAAATGCTTTGCTAAGCTCGGCAATTCAAGATCGTTATGGAGGTCTACGTTGCGCATATACCACGGTGCTCCCGTGGTAATACGCAGGAATTTATTTTGTACCACTTGCAACGGATGCAAGTCCGTACGGGGGAGATGGGCAAACGCTACGCAAGCGTATGAAAGGATGGGGCGTACGCACGACTTGTAAAGTGTCATCTTGTGTCTAAGTGACATTTTACTGTGTTTATTGATAAGGTTATATAACCGACCTACAACGAACTAAGCCTTAACTTTCATTCTTTGTATGTGTGGTTTAAATGATATTTTACTGTCTAACGTTACCCCGAGGTACTTGACTTTCCTTTCCCACGGGATGACGTATCCGAACAGGGTAATGTTGCCTAGCTTTCGCAGACCGCGCCTTTGCTGTCGCGGGTGTTTACCGCGGCGAATGTACACAGCTGCACTTTTTGTGGGGTTTATTTCGATACGCCATTTTCTGAACCAATCGCCAAGGCGTTGGCCTGCAGCCGCTTGGTGATTGTTACTTCGGAAAAATTGGACGTATAGAGGGCGGTGTCGTCGGCGAACAACGCGAGCTCGATGTGCGGCTCGCGTGGTACTTCGCACGTGTAAAGGGAGAATAATACGGGTGACAGTATGGAGCCCTGCGGGACACCTGCTGTGATCGACCTATGGGTGGAGAGGGCTCCCTCCACGCGGAATTGGAATTGGCGGTTGGTGAGGTACTCTCGTATGATGAGTACGAGTCTGTCGGGCACGCCCATTTGGTATAGCTTGTATATTAAGCCATTGTGCCAGACTTTGTCAAACGCCTTTGCGACGTCGAAGAATAGGGCGCCTTTGGGAATTTGCAGCCCCGGGGCTGCGTTTAACCCGTTTAGGATATATTCGATGAGACGGTGCACTTGATGAGTGCAAGAGTGAGCTGCTCGGAACCCGAACTGCTCATTTATTAAGAGGCCTTTCTCGTGAACAAATGCCTTAAGGCGAGCGAGAATGATTTTTTCATAGATTTTGCCTAACGTATTTATTAGGCTAATGGGGCGGTAATTACTGACTTTATTGCGGGGTTTACCCGGTTTGTGTATTCCTATGACGGTGGCTTCTTTCCACTCGTCTGGAAACGCGCAGCCGGCTAGTAGTGCATTGAAGATGCACACTAGTAGGCATATTAGGGAGGGGGGAGGTATTTAAATACCTCATTAGTGATTTAACTGGCAACGTCGCATTAGCTCCCTATTATTGCATAACCTAATACCTTACTATTCGTATTACCTAATATGATATTTCGTCCGCGTACCTAATACGGGTACCTAATATGAATATATTAGTCATATCTCTACTTGAAACCTAAATACTGCTGTCATCTTCTTAGATCTTATTATTTTCTCTTTCTAACACAGCTATATAAAAAGAGATGGTGAGACCACATAGACTGAGATATAATGTAACTGAGATAAAATGTTTCAATTGATTAATATGAATGCTTGCTTCACCTTTTATAATACTTCATGGATATTATGCACATGCATATTATGCATAGTCAACACTCTAAACTAAGATTTTGTCAGGACAAATTATGATATATACTTACAAATAATTCAATGTTCCATTTTACTTTGTTAGTCATGGCACCTTTGTATAATTCTGGTAATGTGTGTCTAGGTTGAAACTGGCTGAAAATGTTGGTAATTTAATCTATTTTTAATAACTTGTGACACCCATATTTTTGCAAATAAATATTTTTCATTTCATTTCATTAGAAATTATTCGTTCAAAACAAACCCTTTATAAGATATCTCTGAGATCATTTTGTTGTAAAATGACCAGTATAAAAGTTATAACAACGAAAAGAAATTTTTTTAAAAATTTTCAGTCATTTTTGTTTCTCCGTCTTGGTCCTGGGCTCCTTTGAAGAATAGACCAACTGCCGTTCTGCCAGGCAGGTCGTAAAAGGCGACCTGGTCAAGGTGGTAGAGTTCTGCATTGTCTCGCTCGGGTCTGGTACCACCACCTTACCTATTACTGCCGCAGTAGCGTCAGTGCTTGTCACTGTCGTGTTCCGGTTTGGAGGGTAAGGTAGCCGGTAAACTTATGCATGTGGCATAAGACCTCGCCACAAGATAGCAACGAAACATTACTCCCTTTGGTGTCTATAGGCGATGGTCAACTCTTTCCATCAGGACACCCATCTGCTTGTTTGCTATCTTATGACATAAAAAAAACTTATATTTTCCATTTCACGATAAAAAATTATAGGAATAAAGTTGAATACAATTTATTCCTCCCTCCCTCCCGTGTTGGCCCGGGCTCCTTTGAAGAATAGACCATCTGTCGTTCTGCCTGGCAGATCGTAAAAATAACTGATTGGTTATACGTGTCACTACCATTGTGACTACTACGTGGTAGAGTTCCGAGAGTTCTTGCTCAGGCATTTAGTACCACCGCCTCTCCTATTCCTGCCGTAATAACGTCAATGCTTGTTATTGACGTGTTCCGGTTTGGAGGGTAAGGTTGCTTGTAGACTTATGTATGTGGAATCCCGCCACACGGATAGCAACGCACTATTAACATCTTTGGTCTCTATAAGCGATGGTTTCTTTTTCGATCAGGGGAGCCATCTGTTTGTTTCCTATTTTATGATATAGAAAAATGCCACTAATAAAATCTTATAAAATTTTCTGTAGTGTGCTAGTTTATGAGATACCTACAGCCTACAAAATTCAACCAAATATAACGGCTCTTTTTCTATTTTTTATATACCATCCATACTGTAATTCATCCGAGGGACAATGGTGGTAATCCTTTTATATAAAAAAATAAAACTGTGTCTGAAAAACGCACGCTAAAGCCTAAAAAATGTAACATTTCAATTCAAAATTCGTTGCTATCAAAAACTGCGGTGCGCAGGGCGTACTACATACACAAATACATTTGTATTTTTTTGTTAAAATATTATGCAAGTGATTTTAGATTCGTAATATTATACACCTTCAGGTAGAATAATAATCAATGAAAGGTCATGTCACGTTGCTAGGTAACTAAATAGTTGTTTTTCAGTTTCCTGAAATTCATAACACAACCTAGAAATCATACGTTAAGTGAGCACATAAAAAATAATTACTTAGTTTATTTTCGTACGAATTTACATTCAAGAATTTTTAATAAATGTAATTTTGAAAAAGTTATATTTGAACAATATACATATATTTTGTGTATGATGAGTGTTACAAAGGCAATATCCGAATCGTACTCCTTAGAAAAAAAATCTGATGTTGAACCACTTGATCCACTCTTAGAAGTAAATGAAAATGTGGCAAGCGATGGTTTTGACCGACCTCGTGAAGAAGGCGAATTTGAGGAGATTCCGCCGAAGATTTTTAGTTTAAAAGATATATACGAGCCTTTTATGTCGATAGAATCTTTGAATAATGCCATTTATGAAATGGGTGTGATAAATCTATGCTGGCCAGTTATTGAAGAACCAGTATTTGAAACACGCACCTGTTTTCCTAAAAGTTATTATACTAATAACACAAAAGAAAGACTAATTCTAGCTTACGCTGAGAATTTTAGAAGACAGTTTCAATTCCATTATAAATCTAGGAAGCCTTTGTTTCTGCAAGCTCCTAATGAGTGTGGTTTACAGGTGATTACGTTAAAGCTCATTAATTTTAAGCTCAAGGAATAAGCAATAGTCAGTTTATTCTTCATATTAAACTAAGTACATATTTTCTATGCACTAAGCGTATAGGTACACGTGATTGTCATGTCACACACACTACAATATTGAGTTGCCGCATTTACGGAGTTGTTGTTTTTAGATAGTGCGGTATCTTGTCAAGCGCCGCGAGACCAATTATTTATCTATGGTTAATAATTAAAAATAAATCACGCTGGTTCTCTTGCGGAATATGCAGAGTGAACCGTACCTACTTGCAACTTCCTTCAATCGGGGTATTATTATCAGCGAGAAAGGTGGGTCGTCGCGTTTTGCTAACTTATAACGAATATCACTTGTATTCTTGTGATAACGTATCAACAAACCAACAAAAAGCGTCAATGCATATTATTGCCCTGATCAGGATTGAATGTTAAGGTAGCCCGTAAACTTATGAATGTAGCATTGCCTTGCGCCACTCAGCAACGCACCATTAACATTTTTGGTGTCTATAGGCAATGGCTTCTCTTTCCATCAAGAGACTCATTTGATTGTTTGCTCTCCAATGATATAAGAAAAAAAAGAAAAGAAAGAAATATAATATCGTTGGTAAAACGTTTAATTAGAGTTTGTGAGGCTTATTTAAGTCGATTTTTTTATAAATAAGCAACATACAATTATTTATGATGAACGATAAGGCACAAACGATGTGTATAAAGAAAAATTTGAAAATTAGAAAATAAACTAGGGGCTAATTTTGGTAAGCCTCTATTTATATATACATATAAGCGTATTACTTTTTACATGGTTACGACTGCGCCATCTGTTTATTTCTAAATGACTACATATTTTTTCATATCAAATGTAAAGATGGCGTTACCTGTCCAAGTTTAAAAATTAATGAGTTGAAATTTAAATTAGCGATTATTTGTTTTTTTCTGAAAAATGAATAATACTCCAATTCAATTTTTAGAAAATGGTGTGTACTTCAATACGTCCAACAAAACTCTGTTACGCTGGTACAAATACTTGGCAAGGACTCGGATCGCTAGTTTCAGATTACTTCGACTACGAACCACTTACGAAGCCGATGCTGCACGTGAGTTTAGCAATAATTATATATATTTTTAGCAATAATTATATATAACTATAGTTTCATGTATTATGTGTTTGATACTGCAGTATAACATTTTTAATATCTATTCCGAAAGTTGCAATTAAGTAAGCTATTCGTCAACAGATGGCGACAGTCACATTGATAAAATATTAGTAAATTGTATTTAAAATTTTGTTACAACTCGATATAAAATATTTTTTATTTTATTAAGTTTACAAATATAAAATCGGTTTGCTATTATGATAAACAAGTTTTCATGGAAGTTAACCTTTATGTATTTTTATTACAACTGAGATTAAAACATAATATAATTTCACAGGTATCATCTCATAATTTAGGTGCATTTACGATGACTTTCTTAGAACCTTATTTACTGGTCGTAAATCGTAACCGATTTTCCTATGCTTTTTACGTTTCATTATCGTATTAAGTTTAAGGTCGAATTAAACTGTTGCCGGCCCTTTAGCAAAAGCGTTTGACCGTAGGCTTTAAAGCAAATATTATAAAATATTTTTGCCTGCCCCGTGGTCTAGTAATTAGCATGTTTGGGTCCAATCATTAGGGCCCGGGTTCAATTCCTGATTTAGGCAATATAAATTTGGGCGCTTCGAGGAAAAATGTCAAAAACAGTCAGTCTGGTGGTCGTGATGATGGTCAGCCACGCATTACCTCATTTCTCGAACAAATGTGTAAAATTGTCGCTTTCCCGGCAAGCGAATAGGCACCATGAAATGAAAAGCAGTTGATTTGGGTTTAGGTCAATGATATTAATACCAGGGAAAATTATTTTTGTGTCTATAGTCTGCTAATACATATATAAAAACTAAAATATAGTTAGTCAATACCCAAACCCAGAAATACAAACATCTGTATTTATAACACAAATGTTTGTCCTTGTCGGGAATCAAACCGGATCCTCATTGATTGAATAGTCAAAATCGCCAGCTACTAGACCAACGGGACGGTATATACGGGGTTTTTTATTTAACTCACGGGAATGATCCTTTTCCGGAACAATAAATAGTCTATTAGTTAAGTCTAGGCAAATATTATCTATATATAATCCAAACCTTATAAAAGTTTCATCATAAAAAACTTAGACACTAACATTTATAATAGAAAGTGTGTGGAAGGCGCTGGTGGCACTTTATCCTTTTAGTTAAGTAGCGTAAATTGCGTCACATAAGTATATGGCTTTAAATAGCCACAATTAAGGGTAGCAGACAAGCAGATGGTTCTCATGATGGAAAGAGAAACCATCGCCTCAGGGGCGGCTTTACCTATAGTGCAGGGTGTGCAATGCACACGGGCGCCGCCGTCTCAAGGGGGCGCCGCGGCGCTCCCTGAGACAGCTAGGAGCATCGTCGTGGCCCCATTAGGGGGCGCCAGGGTTTCATTGCACATGAGCGCTACACGAGTTAGAGCCCCCGCATCGACTATAGACACCAAATATGTACAATAGTGCGTTGCTATCCATGTGGTGGAATGGCAATGCCACATGCATACCTAAGTCTATCAGCGACCTTACCCTACCAAATCATAACACGACAATGAAGAGCATTGACGCTATTGCGGCAGAAACAAGTAAGGCGGTGGTACCATGTATCCAGGCGAGACATTGCGGAAGTCTACCTACTAGTAAATAAATGTGAAGTAGTTTTGTTAGATCGCTTTTAGGTCCCACACCTAGAAAAAAGACGTCGAATAGTAATCGACGTCGTCGACCTAGAATTGAACCACCCTTGCTTTTTTCTTATATAATGCAACGGTTTCTTCACTGCCAATGTAACCAAATTTTTATGCTTTTAATCACCATATAAAATTATACCTTTCCGTCCAGATCCGTGAAGAGGTAGATAGTGGGGAACTAATGCACCCATGATTAGATATGTAACGACTTTCATTCACGTCATTACTTAACTCTAAAATATATATAGAATAGGGTAACCTGTAAACTTGCGTAAGTAGTTGTAGCAGCTTTAAAATGGTCAAGCGATGTATTTGGCGGTGAAGCTACATGTTATTGGTCTTACCATCAGATTTGTTATTCTCGTGTTGGCTGAGTGTACTAAACGTCAAAATGAGCTCTGGTTCACCACAATTTACCGGTTTGCCATTTGTTGAGTTGGGTTTTGATTATTATCGTCACAATGAGAACCTCAGCGACTATTGCTTATTTCTTGCAACAACACATACACAGCCTTTCATGCACGCGTAACGCACGGGTTTTTAATATTACATCCCTATTACATCAGAAAACCTCAATTATATATTTTTTGTCCAACTCGAGAATCGAAGGCGGCCTATAATCTGATCTAAACAGTCCTTAAACCACAGGCAGTAGAATCTGTTTCATAAGAATAATATGAGGCAGTTGTCATTTTCATGTTATATAATTGTTTTAAAATAAAATATATATTCAGGATTCAATCGATTTTAATTTTTAAAACTTCTCAAGATCACAATTTGTTTAGAGCTGTATTTATATAATTCAATTTGTAATTTTGTACAAAATATTCTTAACTTGTTATCTAGACAGATTCTAAAATAGTTCAATATCCCTGACAACATGAAATTTTTGCTGTAATTTAATACGTTTTACAAAATGTACTCTTTAAATGCGTTTGTAATTTTTACAAATTCAATTTGTACAATGTAATGAAGGAGTATTAATTGTACAGCGTAATTTATTATTTAATTTTTCAGAACTTAACGTAATGCAATCCTTGTTTTTACATTGTAATAGCTTGTTTAATTACAAGTGAACTATTTTTGTTGCAAGTTTTTGTAGACTAATCTTATTTCTGTAAGTACAAGGTCATATAAAAATCTGGTTTGAAATTCTATGTCAGGGGTTGCTTATGGAATTTTAATACCAAAGAATATGTTATGAAATGCAAAATAACTATGCTAATTGTAGTGACAAGAAATACACCTTAAGATGTCCTAATGTTGAAACCACACTTAAACATCGCACAATATCTTTAACATTACAATAATACACTCTATTCATTAGGAATGTACTTATACATAATAATCTCTCAATAATTTATAATTTCGATCACAGTGTACTTAACTGTTAAGATTAACAATTCCGAGTCGAGACAATATAGTATTTTATATAAATACTGAGTAAGAAAACAATTGAACGCAACACATACTTAATTCTAAAATTTTGTATGCATTATTGGCACAAGAGCTTGCTCACGTCCTTCCAATATTTGGTATGAGACATCAGACACGACTCTTCTCTAACACCCAAAACAAAAGTTTATACACTAACGGTGAACAGTTGAAAGGACGTCGTGACTTAGCTTATGACTTGAGGTAGAACATAGGGATCAAACTACTAGTAGGGTACAGCTAGGAATGTAATCATCAAATGGCAACACATAGCAGTCCTACTTACTAAACGTGTAACATTTTGAGTGCGTCGAAATTACGAAACACTCGCATAACGCACAGTTTATATATCGATATATGCATTAAAATTATATAAACTCGGGAATAGATTAACTATAGTCACGTGACCAAGCAAGAGAACAAACAATTTACTTATTTACATACATATAGTATAACCTAGTTTAAACTAAAATAATATGCATAGCTTTTCTTTTAGAACAAAGAAATTACGCAAATTTGGCTAAACATATCACAAGTGAACGCTTACTGGCGGCAACGTCACTATATTTTACATAATTGAAGTTCCCTGTAGAAAACCCATAAATTTCTTGTGAGCTGTCTATTTGCGACGGGTTGCGTCGACAACAGGAATGGCTGTAGGGCGTCGCCTGCGCAGATTATCTAAGAGCGTTCGCAGTTGATGAACATGTACGCGAGTCACACTGGGATCACTGCTGCTCTCACACCAAGCCAGGAATTTTTCGCCATGCACTAAGGCTTCGGCTGTATCTGTTTCGCACTCTCCGTTGGTGACTCCATTGCTTTTAACCTCCTCATTAGCTATTTGGTTGTTGTTAAATAATAAATTGTCTAAAACATTTCGCACCTTTGTCTGAGTTCTGCCTACTTCAATCGGCCTTTCTGTTGGCTCTTTGTTTTCGCTTCCCATTTCTGGACTTCTTGCTACTTCCGTCGCTTGAGAGTCTACGGTGCCTGTTTCAGGTAATTTTATTTGTTGAGCATTGGCTTGTGGTTGTTCAGGGCTTGTTGTGGTACGACAGTCATCTTCTGTTTTGCCTTTGATAAGTTGAGAATATAATATGTTTTCAGCTGAATTCTCTCTAGGAACCTGTGCTGCTGATTTAAGTTTATCGTCTGGTAAGGGCATTCCACCGCCAAACTGTTTATAATATTGCCAGAGAATATTATGTCTGTTGGGGTAATCAAGATGACTGCTAATTGGTGGTATTGGTGCTACAGGTTTGGGTGGTAATGTGGCTTCAGTGGGTTTGCCCAATTGGAGAGGGCGGGTAGATGTTTTTTGAGCTGTTAAATCGAACATAGCTGATGATAGCTGTTGAGTTTTAAGCCAATACCACAATGATTCGTCTGTAGCTTGAGTGGCTGATTGGCTGCCGAGGTGACTGGACTTGGAGCTACTAGCTCGATAAAGGTCGGATGAGGATGTATGGCTTGATTTACTGCGATGATGGTGTTTAGTGTCGTTTAAGTTATGCACACCATTATGTGCAGGTTTGGGTGATCGGATTGACCGAAGCGCTCTACTAGCAGGTTGAGCAGAGAGAGCTGATAGACTAGGGTTGAGATGAGCTAGTAAAGATAAGTTTGTAGCTATTTCGTTAAAGCTCATGCCTAAGTGAGTGTGTGTCAGTCCAGAAAGATGAGGAAGCCCTGACAAGGGACTAATAGCGCTCATGGAGACGCTAGCTCCAGGTTCAGGTCGACGCTCACGATGTATAGGTGGTGACGGGTCACTACGTTTAGTAGTTAATTCTACAGGAGTATCATTCAGTGGTGTGGTCTGTTGTAGAGGATGTACACCATTTGTAGTATTAGATAAGTCTAAACCACTTGTGTCAGTTTTTGAAATTGTTGGCGATTCTGTGCGAGCTCTTTTCTCTGGTGGATCTCCATCGCTGCTCTTGTCAGTGTCGCCTGAAGGTGATGATAGCCGGGAGGTCATATAGCGGAGCTTATCTTCATTTTTGCACCAACCTCGCAGTGTTGACTCGGGCACGCCGATGTCCCGAGCCACTGACGCCTTCGATTCTCCGTCGTTCACACGTTGTATTGCCTCAATTTTATCTCCCGGGGTGAGCGCTCGCATCGGACGTTTTCCTTTTGTTGTCGCCATTTTGGCTTTCCGTTTACTGTAAAGAAAAATATATAATTTTATTAACGATGTTAGTGTTATACATATTTGTATGTATGGCTTGTGTTTTAAAAATAAGTGATAATTATTTGTCATAAAAACTTAACTATTATATTAATCATCAAGTTAAATACATAAAAAAAAAATTATAGTTTGAAATCGAAATTAACAGTTTTAGTGATTGGTGAGCATTTAATAAGTATTGTTGGCTACTATGTGATGATTCAATAGTAATTTTTTTTTTATATCATAAGATAGCAAACAAGCAGATGGGTCTCCTGATGGAAAGAGTCAACCATCGCCTATAGACACCAAAGATGTTAATGGTGGGTTGCTATCTTGTGGCGAGGTCTAATGCCACATGCATAAGTTTACCGGCTACCTTACCCTCCAAACCGGAACACGACAGCGACAAGCGCTGACGCTATTGCGGCAGGAATAGGTAAGGCGGTGGTACCAGACCCGGGCGAGACAATGCAGAACTCTACCATCTAGTATATAGTTATAGTTCAAACTATAGTGATATAAAGCTCTGCTTCTTTTCATTTCAAAAGGAGGAAGTTTTCAATTCGGCTGTATGTTTTTATGTTTGTTAACTCAGAACTCGGTCATTTATGAACCGATTTTGAAAATTCTTTTTTGTTTGAGAGAGTACGAAGAAGTACATCATGCCGTGTCGTCTCATTTTAATTTGATGAAGATCTGATGCTGGGTTCCGGAGATAAGGAAACGGGAAGACTGTTGCTGCAGTTTTACTGCGTAAAAAATTATTTAGGACGGAGACTGTGTGTGTCACTTATTTGTCAATATCAACATCAAAGTTTCATAATAATATATTTATCGTCTTTGAAAAAAGAAGTAATACTTTGTAATGTAGTCTAAATAGAGTAGCAAGTTGAGTTGCAAAAGAAAAATCTGTTTAAAAATTCGGACAGAAGTTCTGTTATAAATCGTGATGTAGGGTTTGTAGGGATAAATGGTAAAAGTCATCGACTGTTGCTGTATTCTCATTAAAAATAATTTGGTATAATTACCAAAAGTTAGCTATTGTTAAAATTAATCCAAATATTTTAAATCGGAGATTTGAATCCATTATTGGTCAAGTTCATATTATTAAAAAAATAATTTAATTTAAATATTAAATTATTAAGTTACGAGTTAACAGTTCGTACATACATACATAATACACCGCTTTTACCATATGTATTTATGAATTATCAGATTAAGTTTATGTTTTTTATTTTGAAGCAAAAGATAACAAACAAGTAGACGGTTCTCCTGATGGTGAAAGATATCATGGTCATGATAATGTTGAATTGCTGTGTTGATACTAAGATACAGGCGTAGTTTTCCGTCTGTCCTATCGTTCAAGCTAAAACTGATAGGCAGTGAAAAGGATGGAGAGTACGAGGGTAAATTGCTGTGATTTATTTTTCAACTAGCTGTTGCCCACGACTTCGTCCGCGCGGACTTCGTTTATTCCGCACAGCATCTCCCTCGTAGGTGATAGCGTGATAATATGTAGCCTATATGTTAGTAATAGACCTGTTAGTAATATTCATGCAAAATTTGAAGTAAATCCATGCAGTACTTTTTGAGTTTACCCCGGACATACATACAGACAAACAGATAAACAGACAAACAGACAAAAAATCTAAAAACTATATTTTTGGTTTCGATATCGATTGTAGATCACGCCCCAAGTATTATTTAAAAAATATATTCAATGTACAGTTTTGGCTTTCCTACGATTTTATTATATGTATAGATTTTAAGGCGTAGGTATAGTAATGCCATTAAATACAGTATGTACATCGTAATAGACCAAAAATTCATTATTTAAACTTATCGTGTTCTGTTTAGCGATGATAGACTACATAAAAAATCATCTGGGTTTTTCTTCTTAAACTTCAAAAGAGACAATACGATAAAGGTTTTCGTAATTATTTTTAAGTCTTCAAAATTTAGGTAATATCTAAGTGCAATTTAAGTAAAGTTGTAGAGTCTACTTAAAGACAAAATAATATTAACTGTAATAGTTGAAAAAATCTTGGGTGAGATTTATCATTACTCATTACAATAAAATAAATATCAACAACGAAATACGCGAAAACAGCTGTTCGAATAGATAACACGGGCTTTATTGATAACAGGTATTAAAAATTACCGGACCATGAATATTATAACAATTGTGTTTACGTGAATTGATGTAAAGTTCGAAAAGATAAACAAAAAGAAGACATAAAATTATGACCTACGCCAACAGTGAACGACAAAAGTTGGCAGGTCGTTGACACGGTGACCTTGCAGCTGTGCGTTTTTTCACAACAATCAATAGATGGCGGTACACGACTCAAACAAAAACATGCAATATTTTTATTGCAATAATCTATAATTTATTGGGTAGTTTGCTTATTTCAACGATTAAAATAAGTTAAGTAACGGTTAGTAAGGTTATTTAGACCCTTTCATCATATAAACAATATTTTACCAAAATAATAAGTAACTTTTCTTTAATAAGTTATTAATCTTTTTTTCTGATAGTAGAGTCAACAATATATTACCTATATACAAAGTCAATTATTTTAATTATACTTTTAAAACACGTTTGTTTTGTTAAAACATAAGAAATTAATACTTATTTATATATCTAAAAACATAAGATTGGATTTTATCGAGAATAATAATATTATTTGTTTTATCTGATAATTAATATCCTTTCTAAACAAATGATAGCATTTCAGAAAAAAGTACAAAGAGACAATGTAGCAAAATTAAATATGAACTTTATTTTTTTAAATTTTATAACGAGATTTAAGGATTTTATAAAATTTGTGATTAAAAAAAGTTAGAAAATCCGTCCAAATTATTTCCTTACAAGAATGTTTTCCTACCGTTTTTTACGTTCCTTGGTAGCAAAAGAAGTTGCCAAAAATATTTTCATTATTGCATTTTTCAGTTTTTAGTTAAGAAAAAAAAATTAAAAAATATAAGTAATACCCTCGTTTTAGCTTTGTAATTAATCAACATAATTTTGAATATTTGGATACATATAAATTTCATTTAAACAAATAGATAAAAGTTTTCAATCTAAAGTATATTTGTTAAAGAATCGTTTTGAAGCTTATTTTTAGGTAATCTGATAGAAAAACTCCTAAATCATAATTTAATTAAAACTGCATATCAAGCATAACTTACTTGCGAGCCAGCACGTGCGTTTTGTTTACAATTTTTGACAGCTCCGTAGTGATGAAATAACCGCACTCCTGCCGATAATTAGTATCAGGGAGACGCAGTGCGTCGGCACGTGCTCACACAGGTCTCGGTTCAAATTTCACACACTAATCACAAGTCACAATGCGATCGCGGACTATACGGCGAGTACGTGGGAACGTGCATCGCAAGAAGCGCGCGGCGACTGTATGCCGGGTGATAAGGCCGCGGTCCGACAGCCGGCCGCGCCTCTCCTTTGTCCGGCGAACGCCCCGCGCCCCGCTTCACCCCTCACCCCTCGAACCTAGCCTCCGCACTTTATTAATGCAATTAATTCCCAAGTCGAAACGCATCGACTTTCTACGGAACACCGAAAAGATTTCTGCAAAGTTTTCAACTTGGAACTTTTTCGTTTAGTCGCGGCTTGCCGCAACTTTTCTCGGTTTAAAGTTAAGTTTTCAAGACGCTATCATACTCTACAAAGTGACTTATACCACAAATATCTATATTTGTTTTAAATTGAACTTTTGCTATTATTTTCTTTGTTATGGTTTTATGCTACTCTACTCTTTTCACGCTTCCAAAAATAATAAGTTGTATTGTTTATAAAACTATAATCAGCGTTCATTATTTGCCTGGGGTAAATCTATTAAATTAGTAGTTAAATATTTACATTTTACATTTGTAATTGAACTTTGTAATTGTAACTTTCTATATTATATTTTTATTTATGAATATGACGTCCTAAAATGACACTATAGGTGTTATGTCATTGCTTTCTGTACTTCTAAGTAAATAGAACATAAACGTTATGCATCTACACCAAATCTCAGATTTCTCCGTGTATGTTAAAAAGGGATTCAAAGTTTTCGCTTCATGTGTTAATAGGTACAACCGACCCTTTGGACGAAATTCTATGACAATAGACTTTATTATCTGTATTATGAGCCGTGTCAAATTAACGTTGATATGTTTATTTTATTTATTTAATGTTTTATATGCATAATACATAAAAATATTAGCTTTCTGCTCTCTTCACGATGTAAGCTGTAAATGTATAATTGTATTTAATTGTAATAAAAAGAAACAACGTGTTGGTCCCGGAATCCTTTGAAGAATAGGCCAACTGCCGTTCTGCCGGGCAGGTCGTAAAAGGCGACCGATTGGCTATATGAGTCAATAACATCGAGGCTACTAGGTGGTAGAGTTCTGCATTGTCTCGCCCGGCTCTGGTACCACCGCCTTACCTATTCCTGCCGCAATAGCGTCAGTGCTTGTCACTGTCGTGTTCCGGTTTGGAGGGTAAGGTAGCCGGTAAACTGGCATTATATCTCGCCATTAGATAGTAACGCACCGTTAACACCTTTGGTGTCTATAGGCGACGGTTGACTCTTTCCATCAGGAGACCCATCTGCTTGTTCTGCATCTTATGACATAAAAAAAAAGTTTTTACTTTACTTGTTAATAGGTATGTAGATATCAAAGTTGCAAGAGTTTGAGTAGAAACTCTACGTGCGCGCATTTCGGACGTACCTACTTGAAAACTGAACTAGTGAACTCTGTGGAAAATGGAAATTCAACGGACCGTAGTCCGGACCCATTCAACGATATTCAAGGGTTTCCAAAGGCTTTTAACGCTCTAATCATTTTCTATATCTAGCTGTTCGCGTCACACCATTGTCTGCTACGCTGTATCTTTAAAAATGAGCGAATGATGAGTTTTGGCATTGCTAGTCAAATTATACACGTATCCTCGCGATCTGCCTGATTAGGTTATGTAACGCTCGAAATTTTTGTCGATTCGTTTTCTCGTTAGAAAGGTATTACTTTTATTTGTTTGCTGTAGCCTACATAATTGCACTCACGATTCATATTAGTACCTACATTAAAAGAAAATAATGATAATATTCATGTAGGTCGCGGCATTTAATTAAGATAACCCAACTATTTTAACATCCCGTTGGTTGAGTAGTTAGCAGAATGGCATATGGTCTATTCCTCTAAGGGGAACCGGACCAACACGGGGAAAACTTACTTTTTATATATTTTGAACACTGAATATCGTCGGCACTTGGTAAAACTCCATGTTAACTTGGATTTATATTGTGTAATACTTATAGTGTGACCTACATCTCGCAGACCGGGTTCGTAATGTGGAAGTGAGACAGAGGTTAGGCTTGAAAGAAAGTGTTGGTGTAAAGATGAAAAAAGGCATGCTACGTTGGTTGTCAATTACTTACATCCCTCCAGATCATAAACCTTAAACTAAACCACAGTGCAAGGGGTTTCCCACCGCGCACTACTCCAATGACCCAGCCGTCTCTACGGCTGGCGAATAAAATCATGGTTAGGGGGCCAACCAGCCCCGAAGCCATCTCCCCACTTCCCTTGCGGGAGGTGAGAGAAGATTACACGATGTCCGTTGGTTCGGACATGTAGAAAGAATGGTAGATGAAAGGTTAACAAAACAGATATACAATGCGAATGTGGAAGGATGTAAGACCAAGATTGACATTCTTAACACTTGTGCTTTATATTTTTTTAATAAATAAAAGCCAATTAAAACAGTACAAGTGCTTTAAATACAATGTAAAACTAAGTTACTTTTTATATATTTCTGTTTAATTTCATTGCGGGTTCCAAGACTGAGATTTTCCACATATCATTCTGAGCTCGCAACTAAGTGGTCATCAGAAGATTGCTGCTGTTGAATCTGTTCCATAGAATTTGGTTGGAACAAGGGGTGGGCAAGAATTGCTCTCTATTTGAATGTGAAGATTTGTGTTTTTGCTTAGATATTTCTCACGCAATGACGCGAAATTTGGCATACCGACAAATTACCACTTGGAATAGGACATTGCATTTTCAATTGTTTTTAAAATTTTATTAAAATGGAATTTTACGATAAAAAATGTAGAATACATTGAATTTTTTATCCCGGAAATATTTATTGTTGCCATGGGCTTTACCGAAATTTGAAATAACATGCAACCACGTGCAACGGGGCAGAGTTAGTTCTTCATAAAATATCCAGAACAATACGGCTAAATAAAAAATATTCAAATTATTAGGTTCTTTTCTTGTTAGTAAATAATATACAGAAAATCTACAAGCGCACTCGTCGGACGCACTTGAAAGACCGAACTCGTTAAGTCAGCGGAAAATGGATATGAAACCGTGGCACGAACCCATCTAACGATATTCAAGGATTTTGAAGGCCCTTAACCCTCTACTACGACTAACTGCTCACACCGTGTCTTCACCTACTCTACATCGTAGATTAAAAGTGTTTTGTCAAAGTAGTTTTGTGTTGCAAATATTGTCATTGCGCGTTTAAAACCCTAAACCGAATCTTAATTAACCGTAAAATGACGGAATTCGATTTTACATAAGGAAATATGTACTTAAATATCTTAAACATTTTTTTTAAAGGGCAATGGGCCCACCTCTCGTTCCCACCACTGTAACTTCTGTAAACTAGAATCAACAGCGGCGACCGTCCTGATAACCTTTGAGTTGCGAGCTCAGGGTGCCCTGGCGAAAAGCTAAGCTGTCTTGGAACCCGCATCGAATTTAATTAGAAGAGTATAGGAGGAGAGTTAGTAACTCTGACTACGCAATCGACTGGGCTCGGCTTCGGTCCCCGACGGGGACAAGCATTTGTGTGATGAGCATAAATGTTTTTATTTCCGGGTTTGGGTGTTTATTAAATATATTCCAGTATTTATATATGTATTTGTATGTCAGTATCGTTGATTATCACCCATAACACAAGCAAATAATTTGCTTACTTTGGGGTTAGATCAGTAAGTGCAATTGGTCCCGTGAATATTTATTATTATTAACTATTTTAACCATTTAATGGGGTAAAGAAATTAGCATGAAATTTGTTTCGGTAACTGACTGAGCCTTTTGTCCATAATTTATGTAGTATTAAGTCATTTATGTGGTGTGCCAACAAATTACAGAAAAAATAAGTAGGTACTAACAATAAAACATGTGAATTTAAAACATTAAGATTTTTAAAAATTTTATCTAACTATATAGAAGTTTAAAAGATGAGATAAATGATTTCTTATTACCCTTAAAAATGAGCCATTCAAGAAAATTATTAACTACCTTTACTGTAAGAAAAAAAAAAGTTTATATTATAATCCGGTATTATAAATAACTAAAAGGTAATTAAATATAGAAATTTATAATTAAATCTCTGTGTTGAACTATGATAATAATATAAGTATTTCATATACAACATAATATTTATACAATTTCTTTCTCTGCAATTAATATAGCAAGAACTTTTTGTTTTTAAATCTTGTTTAATTATTTTAGTAAAATAAACACAACAAAAAATAATTTGAATTGTAGCGCTTACATTTTCTTTAAAATCAGTTATAATCAAAGTGTTTACCTACGGTAAAACAAGTTAATTATTTAAAAAGTTTTTACAGTCCACTCGCCCTTCAGTGACATGACTCAATCGTAGCCACACACACACTTATAACAAAAGATTAAACGATAGTCATAACTCATAACACTCATAACAGAGGATACCGTGTAACGTTGTATTTAGGCGATGAAGTCCATGTGCATTAACTTACGTCCGAAAAACCCATGTAGCCTGGAGCGTTAGTCATAAGTATATACGCTTTTTTGCGCGTCGCGTCGCGGCCTCTCACCGCGCCGCGTCGTTCGCCCGCCCTACGTCATTCAACTCGCTCTGATTAATTACAACGACGATAACAATCTTGATCACTTATTATTGTTTTAATGAAAATTTTTGTGATCTTTCGGCGACGGTTGGAACGATTTTTACATAGGAAAGCCCCGTATTGATCCGGGGCTTTTTGAAGAAAAGAGCTACTACATTACTATAAGGTATCATCACGCTCGGTTCTCTTGCGGGGAGAGTGAAACAACGTCTTTCGACTTTCCGGTCACCACGATTCACCTGTCTGTTAGCGAGACGAGTGGTGATCCCCATCGCCGCATTTAACAAACCTGATAATGATTATCAATGATATTCTCATTGATGATTAGGTATCGACTGTTTCTAGCGATAGCCGGGACTGATAGATTTACGTGCGCATCCGAAGCACGGGAGTGCACCCTTCAGACTCCTGGCTGCTACTGAGATTTTGCATTTTCGAGAAAACCTCGAAAAAACCTCAATAATACTTTTGTTAGATCCGAACCCGACTTTTATTACAATAAATACCAAGAAAAGTCAATAAAGAGTTATAGTGTCACTACCAGTCGCTATCATTGTGAGTACCAGATAGGTAGGTCTCGCCCAGTTGCAGTAGCACACATTTTCAATAGCGTCATTACTTGTTTTTCCCTGTTGTGTTTTGTGACGAGGGTAACTGGTAAGGTATGTGACATTACATTTAGTGTGGATGGTAACATTTATATTTAGTGTGAAATACGATCTAGGTGTGAAGATTTTATCTTTTCATCGGTAAAGACACCTAATTAGTTCCTGCGCTTTTTATTGTGTATACAAAAATGATATATATATATATATATATATAGGTTTTAATAAGACATTTTATTATTAAAATCACGCCCTAGAAAAAAATTTCAAAACTTTTTCATTGCAAAAGCAAGTCGTAAAGATTTTTTTAATACCTATACATATATATATATATATATATATATATATATATATATATATATATATATATATATATATATATATATATATATATATATATATATATATATATATATATATATATATATGTTAGTAGTGGATTTACCAATAGATTGAGAGCTGTGAGCCTAGGGCGGTAGAGTTTAAGAGCGGCAAATTTGGAGATTTTTTCGGAGGATTTTTGATTTACAACTACTTACCTGAAGTGTACGAATATTTCGCAAGACATCGTGATCTGCTAATAAATATTATTATACTATGTATATAAAGTGAATCATTAGAAGTTTGTAAGCGCATACATTCGGAAAAATTCACTTTTAGTACTTAAGTTAGTACTTGTTATTTAAGTTTAGTATTTAAAAAAAGGGGTAGGCATACTTAGTCCCACTATGTGATAGGTGGCAAGCCTATCATCAACCGGACACTTTTCCAATCTCCGGCAATATTGTTTTTATCAGAAAACTGAAAAAACACATTTTTTGAATTGCCCAACCTGGCAATCGATCGATCGAATCGGAACCTCATGTGGTCAACACCGACACTGGACCACTAGACCACAGGATCTATACTATTATATTTCAAAAAAGTAAAGTTTGTAAGTATTTTACGACACAAGATAGCAAACAGCCAGATGACTCCACTGATGGAAAGAGACAACCATCGCCTATAGACACCAGAGATTTAAATGATATATTTCTTTCTATCCGTGTGGCGCGCTGTTAATGCCATGTGCATATTACCGGCTACCTCACTCTCCAAATCGGAACATGATAGTGACAAGCATTGACGCTATTGCGGCAGGGATAGGTAAGACGGAGGTACCAGACCTGGGCGAGACAATATAGAACTCTATCACCTAGTAGCCACGGTAGTAGTGACTCGCATAGTCAATCGTTCACCTCTTACGAACTGCCTAGTAGGTCGGCAGATGGTCTAGTCTTTTAAGTGTCCCTCTTTCACTTAACACTTACCACGGCGTCTCTTTGCACCAGGGGAGTCACCTATTTGTTTGCTAGCGTATGATAAAAAAATAAGGTACAGATTGCGTAATTTTGTATTCGTGGGTAAGTGTTGATAGACGTAAATGTTTGCGGAAACCTGCTTAGTCGGTAAAATTCAGAAGTGCTTTTCAACACGTGTTGGCATCGTACTGTTTACCTACGATAATATATTATGATGCGTATGATGTTGGCATGAATTTAACGCTTGTTTTGTGAATTTGCAAATTGTATACATTACTGAAACTTGTTTTTTCTCTTTTTTCAAGCATAGGCTTAGTTGTTTACGTCCGCGTCGGTCTTATTCTCTAAACATATTTTTAAGGATCGTGACGAAGTATTCAAATGACGGATCATTAATGCCTATTAATGATCCGTCATTCATTGTAGCAACCGTTAATAGCCAATTTAATAACATCGAGGCGTAGCATATTAGTTTTTAGGACTGTTTGGTAATTTGAATTGAATCCATACTTAATTTTTTTCCAAACCCGGGTTAGGTACCACCGCCTTACCTATTCCTGCCGCAATAGCGTCAGTGCTTATCACTGTCGTGTTCCGGTTTGGAGGGTAAGGTAGCCGGTAAACTTATGCATGTGTCATTAGACCTCGCCACAAGATAGCAACGCACCATTAACACCTTTGGTGTCTATAAGCGATGGTTGATACTTTCGACCATCGGGAGACCAATGTGCTTGTTTGCTATCTTGTAATATATAAAAAAAAAACATCTTATGCTGATAAATAATCTACTAAACACATACTTTTTTCACCTTCGTTGACGTACGTAAATTCCCTTTTACGTAAATTTTTGAGGAAAAGCCTTTATTTTAATACAAAGTCGATGTAAAAATAATATTGCATTCCTATTTTGAACCAAATTCCTAATTCGTGGAACCCATTAACACATTAGCGTATATTTTATAGAGAATTGATAACACTGTGAATGGCGATTAGGATTTATTAATGTGCAGGGTTAAAATATTTGTCAAGTAAATTTTTATCCAGAGTAGTGTTGCTAAGAACTACGATTGTAGGCCCAAATAGCACAACGATAGGCTTTTATCACGTTCTTTTAGAACTGAATTAGTAAAACAGCGCCTGAAGTATCTATGATTATAAAAAGCTTATAAAGATAGCGATTTGTTTTATTACATATTTATTTTAAGCTTCTGATTAAGTAAATTTTTATATCTAGTTGGAAATAAACAGTATTTATTATTTTGTATGCTTATTAAACATTGTCTATTGAGCGTTAATTTTTTAGATTGGCGTAAGAACGTTAATTAGATCTCTTATGTTGATCTGAATCTTAGTCAGTTAGGTATATTTAATTGAGTAAGTTTTGTGTTGTTTTTAATATTAAGTTGCAGATTATTTAAATAAGTAGTTAATTAATTAAACGTTTATTCATGTAAAACGTCATATTTACGGCATCACCAGAAATGTATTGAATAATAAAATAATTGTTCGAGGAAAAAATAAAAAAAAAATAATTGTAATAAGATTTTAATAATTACATCATTGGGGTGATTTACTTAAATATTATCCACGACATTTAGATTTACACGTACTTTATTTATAGGTATAATCAGTCAAACTTTAGAACAGCTTTTCTCCCTTGTTGGTTCCGGGATACTTTGAAGAATAGGCCAACTGCTGTTCTGCCAGGCAGGTCGTGGCAACTAGGTGGTAGAGTTCTGCATTGTCTCGCCTGGGTCTGGTACCACCGCCATACCTATTCCTGTCGCAATAGCGTCAGTGCTTCTCACTGTCGTGTTCCGGTTTGGAGGTAAGTTAGCCGGTGAACTTATGCATGTGGCATTAGACCTCGCCACAAGATAGCAACGCACCATTAACAACTTTGATGCTTATAGGCGACGGTTGACTCTTCCCATCAGGAGACCCATCTGCTTATTTGCTATCTTATCAAGCTCAAAAAATTCCTGAGATGCGGCAACGCATTGTCCTTCGTGTTTGACAGTGGTCATTGCTTTCCATCGGGTGGCCCAGTCGCTTGTATGCCTGCAAATTCAATATAAAAATATATTTAATCGATTAAATAATTTATTCAAACAATTATTAAGTATAATAAAATCCCCGATTCCAGGGTCGGACAAATCAAAAATTTGTTTTTTCAGTTTTGTGATAAAAATAACGTTGCCCGGGATTGGAAAAGTGCCCGGTTGACCACAAGCTGGCCACCTATCACATTTTGAGACTAAGTATATTCGGCTAATCGTGGGTGCACTTGTTGTACATTTGCTTACTTCTTTGGGGATACGGGTATGAAGAATTTATTTTTCCTTTTCTTCTAACTCCGATAATGCTGTTAGTAACGAAATTTGATATTTTACAAAAATAATAAACTTCCATTATTTCAGTAAAACATCCCCGATGATGCTGTTACTAGCAAATCTTGATGTTTTACATAAATAATATTTTACTTCAAATAATAAAGTAAAACAACTCCAATAGTGCTAGCGAAACTTGATACATTACAAAAACAATTACAGTAATACATGGGGCACACTAAAAGTTTTGCACTTCTAGCTAATCGGATCTATTTGAATTTCCAATGTTATATTTTTAAAATGTTGTAACCTTAGTAATAAAAAAAAACAATTGGCGAGAAATGATTTGTCAATTGTTTTTTTAACACACATCAAAGTTCTACGTACGCAACGAAAATGGAATTAAGTCGAAAAGATTTTAGAGCGATGATTTTTTATGATTTTAAAAGTTCTCTTTCTCCACAAGACTGTGCGACTCGTCTTCAAAATGCTTTTGGGAGAAAAGCACCTTGTTTGAGCACCGTGAGGCGATGGTTTGCTGAATTTGAGAGAGGTCGAGTTTCTTTACACGATGAATTTCATGAAGGGCAGCCTTTAACTGCCGTTAACGAAAATAATGTGGCTACTGTTAAGCGGTTAATTGAAGAAAACCCCCAGATTACCTATGAGATAATTCGAGGACTATTGGGGATTGGTATGAGCCAAATTTAGAAAATTTTACACGAAGAATTGAAAATTCGGTACCTTGTTGTCGTTAGATCCCTCATGAACTGACAGCGGAGCAGAAGCGGGCTCGCGTAAAATGGTGCTCATAGATGCTACTGAAGTACGATCACGGACATTCTAATGCTGTTTATGACATTGTTACAGGAGACAAAACGTGTATTTATTGTTTTGAACCCGAAAAAAACAGCAATCTTGTAAATGGGTGTTTGAAAATGCGAACAGGCCAACAAAAGTGAGACAGGCGAGAAACGTTGGTAAAAAATGATCGCGTTGTTTTTTCTTAGCTTCGTGTCCCATCTGTACAATTCCACTTGAAGATCAAAAGAATGTTAATGCCGAGTGATATTCTACCATTTGTTTACCCAGGGTGTTAGAAAAAGTTCGCGAAAGACGACCCAAAAGCCGCATTTTTCTACACCATGATAACGATTCTTCACACACGGCCAACAAAACAAAGTCATTTTTAGCTTCCGAAAAAGTACATCTCGTCACTCATCCTGCACATAGCCCCGACCTAGCACCCTGTGATTTCTGTATTTTCCCCAAAATCAAGGATTTGATGAGAGGTTTTACTTTTACCAACTCCGAAGAGGCAGTGATAGCGTTCAATCAGCACGTAGAAAACATTCCTTCAGATCTGTAGTCCTCCTGTTTAAAAAATTGTTCGATCGCATGAAAAATGTTAAAAATGTAAAGGAGATTATTTTGAAAAGCAATAAACATAATATTTTGGTTATAACATGTTGTTTTTTAAGTTACGCAAAACTTATAGTGTGACCTACGTATAAGTAATAGGTACTTACTTCCGGACGATGCTGTTATTATAATATTAACCATAATATGTTAAGCTATAATCGGTAAGTTGCATAAGTAAAATAAAGGCATAGGTACACTAATAGTAGAGGTTTTGTTTTCAATAATCTTAATCTTATAGTTTTACCAAGCGCCGACATCTAGCCAAAACAATCTTTGAGTAAATAAGGGTCTTTAATTCAATACTCTTGCAGACAAGGTGACCCGATTAAAGTCATAAGATTTTGTTAAGTACAACAAATACATGTGTGGTTTAAAAATAAATAAATACCATCTAACCTACGTCCCCAAAATCTATAATTAGCCAAGATTTACCTAATGGAGTATTAAGTGTGATAGGTTTGATAGGTGTGATTCCAATCTATCTTTTTATTTTTAAAAGGGCAATGGGCCTACCTCTCGTTCCCACCACTGTAACTTCTGTAAACCAGAATCAACAGCGGCAACCGTCCTGATAACCTCTGAGTTGCGAGCTCTGGGTGCCCTAGGGAAAAGCTAAGCTGTCTTGGATCCCGCAACGAAATTTATCAGAAGTATATAGTAGGAGTAGGAAAATACATCCTGTTTCCCTCCCTTTTTAGCAGGAGACAGCAAAATATTAAAAGCATAAAAATGCTACGAAATGAGACTTTTACAATCAGGTTAAGCCTGATTGCTATTGCACCACGGAAGTTTGAAAATTAGGGACCTACCAGAATGGCCTACTTAATTTTGCTTCCAGTAGTAAGTGTGACAAAATCGTTTGAAGGCCGGAAGTTCCCACGTGTACCCACAAGGTCGTAGTAATAAATTACACCGGATATACATTGGATATTATCAAGCATTTGGCGACGTTCGTTTTGCCAAAGATTACACTCCCAAAGAATGTGATGTGCAGTTTGTTCATATTTGCAGTTTAATGGACTAACTCGCAAAAAGGAGAAAGAACTAATTTAAAAGAGAATAATTTAGCTTTAAAGTTACCGTGGCTAGTGAGAAACTGTGCAACACAATGATCTATTTCTATCCAAGTTTTACTTAAGCGATCCCGGATGCATGCCGCCCTTTAGTTGAACAAGACCAACGCGACTGCCATTTATCAATTATCAATTAATTCATTAGTAACGTCGATTACGGGATTAAAAAGGCGACGTATTTTTGTTTGAGGTTGCGAGTTGATAAATTCTGGGTTGGTATAATTCCTAGAATTGTAATACATTGAAGCCCGATGCTCAATTTCTAAATCTAATGGTAAGACGCCTGATAAAATGGGTAAAGCTTCGGAGCTTACAGTGCGATATGCTTTGCATAGAAATATTAGTGCTAGACGCTGATTTTGAAGTAGTTTGCGCCGAATCGCACCACTCGTAACTTTATCAGCCTACGCTGAACAAGCATAACAAATACAACCTAAATACGTTGCGTTATAAATTATCTTTAAAATGTTAAACGTTAAACCCCATGTCGAGGTAGGCAAAGGATAAGAAATTCCGTTTAGACTTTCACCGATATAGTTAATATGATTTATAAAAGTATAATTTTTTCTATGACCAAACCTAAACATGTTACCGATTCTTTTCTCTTTATCTATCTACAAATCTGTTGCATATCCAGTGTTTGATAAATTGTGTATAAAAAAATGTTAAAGTGCGTGTCGAGCTTCGCGTAATGTGGGATTCCGAAGTTCGTAAATCACAAAAATGCGTATTAAAAAGAGGGCTTTTATGTTTCACTAGCTGTTGCCTGCGACTTCGTCCGTTCAGTTGTATCTCTGCAGTATCTCTTCCTTCCTCTTCGGGGATACGAACGTGAAGATATATTTTTAAGTCTTCTAAGCCGTAATAGTTTTCTTTTTAATTTCAATATATTTACTAGTGCCATAATATAGTGCCGTATATTTCTCAAACGAGTCCCTTTTGAAAACCCATCCAACAATACTCCATCCACACTCTGAGGTATACGAGAAAAAATTAGCACCCTAACTTTACATGTAGAAGAGCTACCCTAAAAAAAATTTCAAGGTTTTAAAGGTTATCACTTTGTTGCTGTGAATAATATCTACATTCATGCTAAATTGCAGCTTTCTGGTACTAAAGATCTAGACTGCGGACGGACGGACGGACGGACATGGCAAAACTATGAGTGTTCCTGGTTTACTTCGGAACTGTAAAAAACTAAGAAACTCATGTAGAACGAATTGCCTCACTCAGTATTCCGTCAAGTAAAGGGTCACAAGCGTTTACATTGAAGCTGATACCTGCTGCTGATACCAATTGACGAATCGTAGTAAACATGAACGTTTATAGACGTTAGATTTATATAATAAAAAAAAGGACATGGTTCGCTCTGTCTACCTCACAATGTAAACGGCGTGATAATGATATGTTTTCAGTATTGAGCCAATTTGAGTATGTCTATTTCTCGCGTCCATATGTGAGTCAAAGACTAAAGTAGCTTTTGTCTATGTGTTGAATTCAGTGGCATTTATCTACTCAATGTGACAGTTCAGGACAGTAGAAAGTCGTAGCCCGTAAGGGGGCGTCCACAAATTACGTGAGGTGTTTTTTTAAATTTTCTGTTACTCCCTCCCCCCTGGTGAGATGTCGTGAGATTTTAATCAACCCCCTCCTCCATCCCCCAATCTCACGTGAGATTTTTAAAATGTGGGTTTCTTAAATATGTAAACGCGTTAGATTGTTATTGTAAGAAAAAGAAAAAAAATCTTCGTGTTTTATTTACGACTAGTTAAGGCTGTATAACATCGAAGTATAAATGAAGTTATTTTCTTTCGAACGAGTTAGTGACTGATCTTAATCGTATCACGATTACGCTTAAGATTAAATCTTAAGCATGTACAATCTGGATAATGGACCAAAAAAGTATATTTTTTTGTTTCAACCAGAAAAAAAATGCGTGATATTTGCCTAGACCCCCCCTCCTTCCAACGTAAGATTAGATGAGATTTAACTCGATCCCTTATCACGTAATTTGTGGACGCCCCCTAAGGCATAGGCAATGCATAGTGACTGTAGTGAGAAATGTCACGCACAATAATTAGAGAAGTCTGTCTATGTTGACTAAAATCATGTTTAATTTGACATGAATGTGACGAAATTCCACAAACACATTTAATTTCGATAGACAAAATAATAACTTACAAGTAAATGTTACTCTTACTAGTTACAGAGGACAAGTAAATATAAAGGCATTAATGACTAAATGAGAGAACGAGTCGAGAAAATTTTCTCACGTTGCATATCTTAAGCGACTAGGTGAAAGGTATTTTCATGTCGTGCATTCGAATTTTAAATTCCCAAGGTTCGTGGAAGAGGTAGGTATATAGAGTGATATTTGGAGCGAACCTACTCGGTAGGTACGTTCGTGCCAAGTCGAGGCCACACAAAGGCCCTCGCCGAGCGCGCCGCGATTTACGACGCGTCGCCCACACTGTATTTCGGGCATTGGCGATGTACATTGAATGCACGATGCAATTTCGGATAATGGATGCGGTATTTGTAAATGTTATTAGACCTAACTGAAAACGATAAATGCTACAAACATCACGGGATATAATCAGCTTTTCATTTAATTTTTTATAGAATATATTATATGAATATATAGAGCCAACACGTCGTTTACACGTGTTCGATCACCGATAGGGACAGGCATTTGTGTGATGAGCATAGATGTTTGTATCTTTAGGGTTGGGTGTATAATATATTTCAGTATTTATGTATAAATATAGCTGACTAACATACTTATATCACAAGTAAATAATTTGCTTACCACGGGGATAGATCAATACATGTAATTTTCTTTCAATATTATTAATGTTTTTAATAGTACTGTCATATATATTATAATAATGTAGATTCTGTTTCACAGAACAAGATAAAAGGATTTTTTATTATATGTATAAATCTAAAATTGAATATTATTTATACTCGTAATAGAAAATTGTGAAACTATTCATATTATGAAAACCCAATCACTTATAAGAACACAACAAGAAATAATATACATATATTTTGTAGTAATAGAATTAAATGATGTAGGTATATCTAAGATAATAATTATTAAGACAAATTGTATGTTTGCAAGTTTTTAATCAATGAAATAAAAAAAAAACACTGAATAGATCTTAAAAAAAAATTCTTATCATTAGAAAGCTAATTAACACACCTAGGCTACTTTTTATTCTTCTGAGCGCAAGATAGAAATGATTTTGGGTTCGTTACGATGTCACAAATACTAGCTATTATTAAAAGACTTTTAATTTTTATTTATATGTGTATATCATGGGATAACAAATTAGCAGATAACCCTCCTAATGAGAAAAAGTCATCAAATGCGCTGCCATCTGATTGGCGAGTTGAAGTACCACATGCATAAGTTTATCGGTTTCTCAAAAGTGGAACATGATGGTGACTAGCACTAACGCTATTGCGGCAGAAATACATAAAATGGGCGTACAAATCTCGCGCAAGGACATACAAACTCTACCACATAGTATTACTCAAATTTACAATGTAATACTCAAAATTACCATTAAGGCATTAAGTTTAGCCTATGTACAATTTTAGTACATAAAAATAAATAAATAAAGAAATTATACTGTTAATATAAAAGTATTTCATAATCGCCATATATGAATAAATTTTTTAGTAACTGACTGTACCACGAAACTCCTTTTTTACGCATTCCTGTTATATATTCCTCTCTTTTTTAAAGATAAGCTCGGTTTTTGTATCATTTTTTTAAATTTCTATTATTGTTTTATGTGCCTCTGCCTTGCTTAAACTTCCCAGGTAGGCACGTATAAAATATCGCGTCATTGGGCGACACACTTCGTGTACTCAGGGTCACCGGATTAAGTGAGACGTATAATTCGCGATATCGTGTGCCACCGCGAAATCGCATTCGCTTAAGTCATGAAAAAAATGTAAGAATTTTATACCAATATAAATGCTCTGTTGACGTTATTTTACAATAAGCTTACAAGTGTGACGTATTGTAAACGGGTGTTTAATGTCAAATACCTGTCGACAGTACGACAAAATTCTTTTATAGCACACGGCTGCAATATATTATAATTTTATGTAAATGTAGTATCCCAGTTTAATATGATAGATTTATTTATGACATAAAGAAGAATACGAGCAGACGGCTCTCCCAACAGACATCAGCAGCATCTAACATAGTGTCTATGTTTTACGATCCTTGAATTTAGGATATAAGGTCTTATATACATACAAAGTTATTGTTACATTTATTTTTTATATCATAAGATAGAAAACAAGCAGATGGGTCTCCTGATAGAAAGAGTTAACAACCGCCTTTAGACACCAAACTATCTTGTGGCGAGGTCAAATGTCACATGCATAAGTTTACCGGCTACCTTACCCTCCAAACCAGAACACGACGGTGACAAGCACTGACGCTGTTGCGGCAGGAATAGGTAAGGTGGTTGTACCAGACCCGGGCAAGACAATGCAGAACTCTACCACCTAGATACCACGAATTTTAACACGGTTACTATTCGGTAATCGGCCTATTGGTCCACTTCGTTTGGTATCCGATATTCCGCTAAATATTGTTTATATTATTTATCCTATATTATTTATACTATTTGGCCGAATACCTTATACCTAGTCACTAGAAAATGCCGCTCATACTACTCAAAAAATTAAAATATTTTATTAAGGAACATCACATTTAGCACTTAAAATATACGTAAGTTGTTATGAATAAACACAGTTTTTTCAGTATTTGATACGGATTGTTTTCTGGACAGTCAGAAAGATAACATTTTTAGCAATACAATACAGCCAGACTATTTAATCGTCAGTCTGTCATAAACCAATAATACGTGAGACACGATTAACTCGCTAATGAAACAATTTCGACGCAAAATAACCGGAGGTCGGATATTTAGTATTAGGCCAAGTGTCTGACCGAATATTTGGCATTCCGTAAAATCATGATTCGTGGCAACTCTAGTTGTCATCCATCCGGAAATAGTCCATATAGGTGCACGCACGAGGCGTCTCTACCAGGGCTGTTACCATTAACGAATGATTAACTTTATTTTTATACACTTACATTTTTAAATATCATTATGCCTGTTGCGGGATAGGCAGAATAAAGAAAATCGCAATGGACGCTCTGTTACCATGTTTTTCAATGAACGAGGTAAGTGGGCGATACTAACTTTGTATTGTATGGGCCTGATAAGAACTATCACTGATTTCTTGCAATGTCCGGAAGCACCAGCTTTACGTGTTTATCTGAGGAATAGGAGTGTTTATACAAAGCTTGGACTCAAGTTTCCACTTCAATTTTCTAAGATAATCCTTTACAAAACCTTAATAACAGTTTTGTCCGACTCGAGGATTGATACCTAGATCTAAAAAGATTATGTGTCAAACAGCCATAAAGCGAAGACTTATTTTACTTAGTGCTTTTCTTCGACGTCCGTTAACGAAATTCGTTGCCGCCACCATTCGCGGCGCTTTACGCTAACACTACCGCTCTACACTGAGCCGGAAAATCAAGCATTTAGGTACAAATTAAGAAATCTATATTTGATAGAGCTTAAACGGACCATAAACCAATGAGACAGTCCTTCCAATATTTTTTCTTATCCCCCAATCGTATTTTTGCAAAATTCTTTGTGTGTCCGAGGTTAGTATGCTATCCTTATTCATATCACTACATAGTATAAAACAAAGTCGCTTTCTCTGTCTGTCCCTATGTACGCTTAAATCTTTAAAACTACGCTACGGATTTTGATGCGGGTTTAAATAGATAGATTGATTCTTGAGGAAGGTTTTAGTATATTTCGACGGGAAGAAAAGTTACGCGGATGAAACCGCGGGCAGGTCGCTAGTGCTATATAAAAAACTACAAAGTGACCGTGTCCATACTGTTTCTAATATCCAACCGTCGGTTCTCTAGTGATTTTGTTATCGGCGCGGCGCGGCACCCCCCGGCGACATCCGACGCCGCGCGCCATTACGCGACCCTCCCCGCCCACCCCGCCACCCCGCTCCACTCATTAGCCCGATGGCGCGAGACCTGCATTCGTTGACGTCGCGACAAGAATTTTTAAAATGTACCACCATTTGCACCTGGCTTTACCTGCTCACAATCGCGTTCTGCTCAATTTAACCCATCTTGAAATGTATTAAGTTTAAATAGACAGTTTTTCTTAACGCGTCCGTTGAAATTAACATGCTTTTAGGTTATAGGGTGACAATTATATACATACGATTGAGTCTTCGATTTCGTTATTTACTATTTAATTAAAAAAAAAAACAACAAACAACAAACAACAACAAAAAAAGTTTGATTTATAAGATTATACAGAAGTATTAGATTTCTCACGTAATTCTTAAATAATATTTATTTCATCTTAATACAATACATTTATCTAAATGGTAAGGTACATTAATCTGGAAGTTATCTTAAAAACATTGTTTCGCCGAATTTTTTTGAGATCATCAATGTTCATGTTTATATATATGTATACGAGATTTTCATTTGTCTGAAAATATTAAAAAAAGTTAACTTATAAATTTGTAACTTTCCGCGCGTATCAATGTCTGCTGGAATGCTACTCAAACATCAAAGATGCTAGCGGCACCATGGTCCTCCGGCCTCCCTGATATATCACACTCGTAGTAAAATAAACTACATAAATAAAAGTACCTATACTGTACTCAATATAGCGCAAGCAATGCAATAAGCTTGTTTTCAATGAAAATATTTTGATCTTTGAAAAGCCCTGGCGTTATAAATATAATCTTGACCTCGGATTTTCATCTATCATCTATCAAAGTTTAACAAAATCGGGTCATCGGTTTATCAGTAAAAACGTAACAGACAGACAGGCAGACAAACCTTTACGTTCACAATATTAGTATCGATTAGTATGGATATGAAAGTATAGATGAAAACATCCGTGGAAGATAACCCCGAAAAATCTCGATAACACTTGCCCGACTCAAAAACCGAATCTGGACTTTATGACCTGAGCCGAATACGCTAACTACTCAACCATGTGGCAGTTCAAAACTTTCTTTGACATAATCATTTTTAACATTGTTTTTGACTCATACGACCTATCGTAGTAGGTATGGGCTAATCGTTATAAGATAATGCAATACTAAACTTGGAATGCTCGCGGACGCAGATTACGCTTACGGCTCAAGGCTTTCTTGGTAGCACATATCAAATTCGCTTGTGTTTGTATGTACATCCATACTTCTATAATAATATTAATAATATCAATGCGAAAGTTTGTCTATCAATTTGTCTATCTGTCTGTTATCAATTACATTTCAAGGTTAAACCACTGAACTGATGGAGATAGGTGAAGAATTAGGGACAATCATTGGCCAGCTTTGTCGTTTTCTTTTTTTATATATCACTAGCTGTTGCCAGCGACTTCGTTTACTCCGCACTGCTCCTCCCCCGTAGGTGATAGCGTGATAATATGTAGCCTATATGTTGACCCGACCTGTTAGTAATATTCATGCAAAATTTGAAGTAAATCCATGCAGTACTTTTTGAGTTTACTCCGGACATACATACAGACAAACAGACAAAAATTCTAAAAACTATATTTTTGGCTTCGTTATCGATTGTAGATCACGCCCCAAGTATTCTTTTAAAAAAATATTCAATGTACAGTTTTGACTTTCCTACGATTTTATTATATGTAATAGATAAGATAGCAAACAAGCGCATGGATCTCTTGATGGAATGAGACCACCCTCGCCTATAGATGCCAAAGCTTACCACTTGACCGATGGAGTAGTTAGTATATGTCAGTATATAGAACCCTCGCTCTGCCGACCACATATGGTAGCTGGCGTGAAGATATGCATGAAAATTACTACCGTTTTTTCTTGCATTAACCAGGACCCAGAACAAAATATAAACGTGTGCTATCACGTAACCTGTAGAGTTGCCTTGCTTCCTCCACATTAATGTCTCTATTACTACATAATATTAAAATCATAAAAATGATCTATTAATAACGAATAGATTTTAAATATGATGTTTTTTAAAATACCTAGTAATCTATATTTTTGCATGTCACTTTTGACGATATATGATTGGAAACTATGTTAAAAATGTAACATCTTATGTATCCACATTCTTGCAAATAATTGAAATTATTATCTATATATTTTGCCCCGTGTTGACTCGGGCTCCTTTGAAGAATAGGCCAACTGCCATTCTGCCAGGCAGGTCGTAAAAGGCGACCGATTGGTTATACGAGTCACTACCATCTTGGCTACTAGGTGGTAGACTGTACAGGTCTATATTGTCTCATCCGGGTCTGTACCACCGCCTATTCCTGTCGCAATAGCGTCAGCGCTTGTCACTGTCGTGTTCCGATTTGGAAGGTATGGTAGCTGGTAAACTTATGCATGTGGCATTAGACCTCTCCACAAAATAGTAACGCACCATTAACATCTTTGGTGTCTATAGGCGATGATTGACTCTTTCCATCAGGAGACCCATCTGCTTGTTTGCTATCTTATGATAAACAAAAATCACGACGGTTAAACGGAGTCTCTTGATACCGCCTTTGGTCTCCCGATCAACTTGATCATGGTATGATAGTCGTGGTCTTTCCCGGTACCTACATTTTTCCACATTCGCTTTGTACCCCGTGTTAACCTTTGAAGAATATACCATATAAACTTACGTATCTGGCATTAGACCTCGCCATAAGATAGCAACGCACCATTAACATCTTTGGTGTCTATAGGCGATAGTTGACTCTTTCCATCAGGTGACCCATCTGATTGTTTGCTATCTTATGACATTAAAAAACCATCTGCCACTATCCCAGGCAGTCGTAATAGGCGAACGATTTCCTAAACACACTCTCATCGTGACTACGTGGTGGTAGAGTTTCCCATAGTCTATCCTGGGTTTGGTATACCGCTGTAACTAATCCTGCGGAAATAGCATCAATGCTTGTCATTGTCCTATTCTAATTTTGAGGGTAAGGTAGCTGGTAAATTTATACGCATAGCATTAAAACCCCGCCAAAGGGTAAGGCAGCTGATTACCTTATACATTATCATCCCGCAAACGGAATGCAATGCACCGTTAACATTTTGAATATCTACAGATGATGGGTATTTTTTTCTATCTGGAGATCCATTACCTTGTTTATTATTTTATGAAAGAAAAAAGAGTAAAGAGACGTGCTTATAGGTTTGTATTGACTTTGGTTTGATAAAAACAAGCAAACATACAATTATTTCGATCACAATATTAGCCAATTCCGTCCTTGTGATATTGTGCAATGCAGTCAAGTGTTGGGAATTAGGTCATACGAACGTCTAGCTTAGGATATCTACGCAGACCTAGCTATACTATGTTAGTGTGTTACCTTAAAGACCGTTCAGTATTTAGTATTCGACACAGTACGGGTGCACACTCGGCTTACACTTTATTATCATGTGCATAAGAACTACGATGACTCAAGTTTTAGAAACAGACTAAGATTTCTCTGTAATTGTTATCGTGACACTCGCGAACACTGTTGCAAGCTCGATCACTTTTTGTTAGCACGGCGGGTAATTTAATAATTTAAAAGTACTTAAGCAAGCAAGAAGTTCTTATGTCCTGCACTCCTACATCTTGAATTAGATTTTCTCCAAGTTTATATGAAATCACCTTGGAAGTAGATCTTTAAATTAGAGATACCGCGAATAGTGATTTTGCCGAATACCAAATATCCAGTCAGACCAAATAATCTGGGTGCAATATACAGTAAGCATCACAAACTCATCACCCGCAGGATATTCAATGGTAGATGGAGTAGGGAAGCTTCTTCTCCTCCTGACCCTTCAGCGGTCAATCTGTAGAGCTTCACTTTAATGTTATCTCGGAATTTATTTTAGGGACATGACTGTCACAGAAAGAGACAACAGCACTCCATTTTTTGGAACTCTCGCATATGTCATGTGACTTGTTACTATCGATTGTCTTAACACAATCGATAGTGACAAGTCACCTCCGATGGCGTTGGTCAATTCTTGTCTCCCGCCTCCCCAAGATGGACACTTCGTTAGGATAATTGTTTAAACATACTGCAACTTGCTGCTAGTTCTGTCTTTTCCAACCTTGTGTCGGTTAACCTCAGCAATTAAAAAAGATCACAGCTTACAACAAATGTGTTTTATTTAATAGCATTAAATGTTAATAACATCATATCAATAATATTTTTAGTAAGAAAAAACTTAGCTGACTTTTCGTAAAATAAATATTAAAGCTGCCTTTTTGTAAACTAAATACTAAGCTTGTTTTTTTCTTCATCTTAAAAAATAGTAGGTAAACCGATTAAATAAAATCGAGTGCTATAACGGGAAAAACTAACATTTAAAGATGACAGTACTATTCGCGAGTGTAACAGCACTGTGGCTCGACGACTCGAGGTCATTTGACCAATGTATAGATAACAGCCCAACCCTACAACCTTCAACGGACGATGTTCAATTTTCGACCTTAACAAAACCGCAGAAGATGTGGTTTTGATTGAGATAAACGACGGGGTTGCTAATTACCTTGTCTTGTGGCCGTTCGTCCACGCCGCTTCTCTCTAATCATTTTCCTGATGCGTGACATTATTTTTAGAACCAGACCATGTGCTGGTAATAGTATTGTTGCGTGTATATTCATACTAGGAGACTAGTTTATTCTTGTATTGTTTCAAAATTCACATATTATGTAAGTAGGTAGGTACATTTGTTGTATGTGTGAATTTTTAATAAAACAAATCTATATCTATATTACCTAATATAATAAATGCGAATGTTTGGATGTTTGTTACTCAATTCCATCATAACTATTTAACAAATTTGGATGAAATTTAGCACACAGGTAGATGATGACTTGGAAAAGGACATAGGCTAATTTTATATCTCGGAAAAATTAGATGTTCCCGAGGGATTTATCAAAAACTGCAAATGCTGTGGGCGGCAGCTAATAAAATTTAAATTATGAATTATGATAGCCAACCGGCGCGGTTCAAGGTTATAATGAAACCTACGTTTTATTTTCAGCATTGATGAAGTAGTAGAAAGTAAAACCGGTTGGCTATTTCATTATTTAATTAATGCCACCAAACTCATACTTTTAGGAGCAACTGACACTCATGGTTAGTCGACGTGTTGTTACTCCCATGATGTACCAGGTGGCTAACTTTTCTAGAAATCCAGTATCGGGCAAGTGGTGTTTTTTAGAAAAACTGTAAAAGCTATTTATAATATTTTTAATTAGCATGTCGTCTATACAATATTTTATACAAATTTCCAGCCCCTGAAGGGTCTAATTTTAATTAGCTAACTAAACCACGAGGCAAGTAAATGTTAATATAAATAAAATAAATTGATTTAAACTTTGAAAAACAAAATTTTTAGAAATTGGTTTCCCAGAATTCTTTATCCCTAAATTTTTTGTTGTTTTTTAAAAAAAATGTATGTAAATCAAAATTTAGAGACTAGAGACTACTTACGAATAACCTGCATTCTAAATTCATAAATGGAAGACTTCAGCAAAACCTCTGTTCACTAAGAGATAATTTGGGAAAATACTAAAATTGATGTACCAAAACATAAATACTATAAACAAGTAAAAACATATGTTACGCCTCCTTGTCTACGCCACAAAGGAGACATAAATTATCAGTTTTCTAATTTCTAGATCCATGGGTTGAGGCTAGACGTTGATGAGTAAATTAGTGAATTATTCAGTGTCAGAACTCTCTTTTTACATTGTGTACACAAGAATATTTGACTTGCCCATTTTAACGTCAAATAAAGGCAAAAATAGTGCGTACGCGTATATTGGGTCTTTCCAAAATATGTGAACATATTTTACGAAATTTAATTCATACAAATCAATAAGTTTTAAGCCCTTGAATGACGTCTGTTTTTATCTGAATATCTTTGACTAGACCTATCGAACGCTGGGTTAAAATATTTCACCTATTATGGAATGACCTTATATATTATATATTATGTACATATTATCGAAAGGAATTTTAAGCCTTCGTTGTCACGAGTTTCCTTGCAAGAAATCGAAAAGGTCAATTCATTATCATCTATACTAATATTATAAATGCGAAAGTCTGTCTGACTATTATGCTTTTACGGCTCAACCACTGAACCGATTTTGATAAAACTTGGCACAGTAATACCTAGTTGAAGATCCGGGTCAAACATTAAACGTTTTTTTATGTAATTCATCTCCTAAGTGGATTAAATTTTGTATCCATACTAGTATTATAAATGTGAAAGAAACTCTGTTGTCTGTCTCTTCTTCACGCCATGGAACCGATTTGAATGAAATTTAGGACGAAGATAGTTTGAGACCCGAGAAAGGACATAGGATAGTTTTTATCCCGGAAATCTCACGGAAAGGGGAACTATGACGGTAAAACCTCAGGACTTTCTTTAGATTTTTTTCCACGCAGACGAAGTCCCGGGCACAGCTAGTAAAAAAATACATCGACTACAATATGTTATATTACAGGTAAGGTCGTGCTTTATATATTCAGACGTTACTCATAAAGTCAATATAAGAAAATGTCAAGTTAATTTGCTTTGGCTGCGAAGTGAAACATGCGTTGTGTGCGTATAATGTGTGCTTTTGTATTTGCTAATGACGTCATGGAGAGTGTGGTGGACAATTGTGCTACTGGGGTCTTCTTTATTTTCCGGATCTTGGCGAGTTTATTCCATTTCTTACCAGTGCAAAGGTCTAAGCAAGAGTCACGGAGGGTTGCAAATTGAAAATAGAGAAATAATGGAACTTGACAGTGAAACGTATAGTCAATAAGTCACCGTTTACGGCCTGCCTGGCAGAACTGCAGACAACTTCAAAGGAGACCTGTTCAACACGGGGGAACATTACAGTGTAATTAAGAAAATAACAGTAATCATAATAAATATATTATTTCATCATTAACCATCATGACATCAATTAGCCAAGGGTTGAATTCTTCTTTAGAGTGCAGTGAGCACTCGTGCCAGAAGGAGTCACTCTTCCTTAACTTACTTATACTTAATATACGGCTTAATTGAGTTCAAATTTCTTCGTGTTGGTTCCGGACTCCTTTGAAGAATAGACCTACTTCCGTTCTGCCAGGCAGGTCGTAAAAGGCGACCGATTGGCTATGCGAGTCACTACCATCGAAGCTACCATGTAGTAGAGTTCTGCATTGTCTCGCCCGGGTCCGGTACCACCGCCTTGCCTATTCCTGCCATAATAGCGTCAGTGCTTGTCGCTGTCGTGTTCCGGTTTGGAGGGTAAGGTAGCCGGTAAACTTATGCATGTGGCATTAGAGCTTGCCACAAGTTGGCAACACACCATTTACACCTTTGGTGTCTATAGACGAAGGCTGACTCTTTCCATCAGGAGACCCATCTGCATGTTTGTTATTTTATGATAAATATAAAAAAAAATAACAGTGAAATAAAGAATCCGCTTTCCATTTTAATATAGTGCAAAGACTGCAAAATGTCGTAATTCCCATTAACAAGAATAGTTCAAGTCTACCAACTTCATTATCCAGAACTTTCTCAAGCAAGGACATGCGTCTCGGCTATCCAACGACAATAATAATTGTATTGTTCCCGTAGCGATCCGATAACATTGTGAACGCGTCGCGAAAAGATCCATGCATCTTTATGACCCACTTTTTTTTTAAACAATAGAATCTTAAATACGCGTAGGGTTCCATTGGGTGAGAATAATCAGGTTTGTCCATTTTATGGTTAAACAATAGATAGAAAGAACTAGTTGCGCGCCTATCATATTATCGGAAGGAATTTTAAGAAATGCCTTTGTGTTCTTTCCCGTGGCATGGTTGAAATGTTTTGTGTTTTTTATGAGCAAAAAGGTTTGAATGCGTTTCTTTGAGAAGGATACAACTTGTTTCAAATTAAAATGTAGGTATTTTTTTTATTTCACGAGTTGTTGTCAGCTGCTTCGCTCCCGGAAATTGTCCCGATCTTAGGAAATGTTTAGTACATTTTTTGTTAGTTATTCTTAAACACACTTTGTATGTCAACTAAGAGTAATTAAAAAACGCAACTTATAAATTCATTATCATTTGTTTTATGTCATAA
The DNA here is from genome assembly GCA_036924255.1 of Apodemia mormo. NCBI lineage: Eukaryota > Metazoa > Arthropoda > Insecta > Lepidoptera > Riodinidae > Apodemia > Apodemia mormo. The sequence goes on along the minus strand of JAUPFN010000018.1, from coordinate 8,633,395 downwards.
GATAGCAATCAAGCAGTTGGGTCTCCTGATGGAAAGAGTCAGCCATCGCCATAGACACCGAAGATGTTAATGGTGCTATCTTGTGGCGAGGTCTAATAACAGATGCGTAAGTTTACCGGTTACCTTACCCTCCAAACCGGAACAGAACAGTGACAAGCACAGACGCTATTGCGGCAGGATTAGGCAAGGCGGTGGTACCAGACCCAGGCGAGACAATGCAGAACTCTACCACTTAGTAGCCACGATGGTAGTAACTCGCATGGCCAATTAGTCGCCTTTTACGACCTGGTACCATAGTAGAGGAGATAGTGGGAGATCGTCCTTCACCGATCTGATAACCAGATGAGACGTATATTTTATCAAATTTTATTTATAAACAAATATGCCTATCATTACTTGCCTATCAAAAAGTGCTCATGACTATTTTTAATTAAATTAAATTTAATCGTTTCTTTTTCATCACTTTCATACTTTTGATAACCAAATGAAATTTATTTCACTGATAATTTTTAACACACAGAATATGCCTAGGTAGGCTTGCCTACTCATTTCTGTGCATGGCTACCTGGCAAGCAGGTGTGAACAGGTAAGTCAATATTGGTGACTTCATCGATCTGCTAACTTATCGAAAGTTATATCAAATTTTAGATTATTTCATTACAAAATCAGTCACATATACTTGCCTGCAAAAAATCGTACTCAAAGTACTGTTGCCAAGCTAAAAACTTGCCATGAGCACTTTTGGATAGGCAAGTAATTATAGGCATATTTGTTTATAAATAATATTTGATAAAATATACGTCTCTTCTGGTTATCAGATCGGTGAAGGACGATTTTCACCGGCTCTTAGACGACAAGGTATTCTAAATTATTAAAATTAAATTAAAATAAAAAAATTTATGTGTAAAGCTTTTTTAATTATATCATCACAATACCGCGGTTATATGTAGTGCAATTGACCATAAGTTTTGTGTCGAGGGCTCTTAGACCATTAAGGCCGTGGTATAAGCTGGCCTGTCGATCAGCACCTTAAAAGATAACTCTTCCGAGATAAACAATCGCGTATAAATAAAACTATATTAAAATGTTTGAGGATGTGATGGTTGTTACGTACCCTAATGAAATATACGCTTCATAGGAAGGGGCTGTAGTGGTGCGGTCGGCCGAACGTATCCGCATCCGTGCTCTTTGGAAAATGTGATGGACCAAGTGAGATAAAGGTGCGGCTGGCGGGTTAGAAAGATAAACTTTAACTTATATTAGAGTTTTTAGGAGCTCAATACTGTTAAAATTAGTTGTGGTACTACTTTGCAGCTTACCTTTTTAAGGTTCCGTACCTAAAAGGTAAAAGCGGGACCCTATTACTAAGCCTCCGCTGTCTGTCTGTCACCAGGCTGTATCTCATAAACCGTAATAACTAGAAAGCTGAAATTTTCACAAATTATGTATTTCAGTTGCTGCTATGACAACAAATAAAAAATGAAAATATTAAGCAGGAGTCCCCATACAACAAACGTAATTTTTTGCCGTTTTTTATAGATGATGGTACGGAACCCATCGTGCGCATGTCCGACTCGCTCTTGGCTGGTTTTTTATGATGGAAGGGAGAAAAACAAAGGGAAGTTGAAAGAGTCGGAGGAAGTTGAAAGTCGAGGAAAAAGATTTTTCGTATTTTAGAAGTTAAAAAGTTACAGTAAAATGTCTTTGTTTGTACTGTTTTTCTCTTTTATTTAATAGATGAAATATTAAATATAAAACTCTTTGTAATGTATCTCATTTACTCGCCGGCTTAACCCTACATATTTATGTGTTCCTCTTTCTACTCTCTCTTTTCTTTCTCTTATTTTCTACGCATTTTCATTTTATCGAGTTTCAAATCACAACAATTCTAAAGAAATTTCAGTCCAAAAATTTAATTTTAATAAACCCTACAAATAACTTTTAATTATCACAAATTTGAAAACCATAGGGCCGTGTTATAATAATAATAAAATTTACTAAACCCTCAATTATGCGGAATGCTCTACAAACAATACAACGCAACAGGTATCGCCTCGTCGCTGCGGACATGAAATTTGTATGGGTTTGCATATTATCACCGGCGAAGTTTCATGGGGATATTATTTAAATTTATGTATGACGTGTCGCGTTTAGGTGGTTAATTAACATTAATAAGGGAAAGTGCTGGGGTAATTGCTGGAATAAAGTTTTGCTGTGTTGTTACCTTTCGAATGCATAAAAAGGAGTCGTAAATTTGTTTCATTTTTTAGATCTTTTTAACATTTGGTTTAAAGATCTGGAAATTTTTGTTAAGTACATATTTTTATATCATAGGATAGCAGATATTATAAATAATAAATAAATATTCACGGGACAAATTACACTTACTGATCTAACCCCAAAGTAAGCAAATATTTGCTTGTGTTATGGGTGTTAGTCAACGATACTAATACATAGAAATACATATATAAATACCAGAATATATATAATAAACACTCAAACCCGGAAATACAAACATTTATGCTCATCTCACAAATGCTTGTTCCCGTCGGGGATCGAACCCGAGCCCCGTTGATTGCGTAGTCAGGGCCGCTAACCACTCGACCAACAAGCAGATAATCATATAGTTCTATAATTTATATAGAGACAATATAATAATAACCAACGGTGGCTTAACCATAAGGTTCTGGATAAAGTTTATCCATACTAATATTATAAATGCGAAAGTAACTCTGTCTGTCTGTCTGTCTCTTCTTCACGCCTAAATCACTGAACCGATTTGGATGAAATTTGCTACAGATATAATTCGAAACCTTTAATTCGAAAAAATTTCGAAGGACATAGGATAGTTTTTATCTCGAAAATCCCACGAGAAGGGAACAATCCGGGTTTTATTATAGGATTTTTTCCACGCGAACGAAGTCGCGGGTACAGCTAGTTTTTATTTTTTTTTCTTTTATATTTATTTAATAATTATATAAATAAAAGAATATTAATAATTTTACTTTTAAATAAGTTAATATCCATAATTATTGTTAGTCGTGGAACTACATTTCTACCGTGCGGATTGCATTGCTTTATTAATGTCTTTGGTGTCTTTAGCGTAGTGTATTGTAGTGTATTTTCTGTCCTATGATATAAAAATACCTACTATATAAGCGTTGTCGCAGTATTAGCTCTCAATTTATTTTCTAGGTGGTAGTTTTGCGACGTCCCACCCGGGTTACTTTCATTGCCTCACCCGGAAAAAATATATACCGGCAAAAACGTCAGTTCTTATTGCTGCCGTGTCATTTTTTTATTTTTTAACCGGTTGCCAACAAGCAAATGGTTCTCTTGATGGAAATAGAAAACTATCGCCTATAAATACCAAACATATTAATCGTGACCCTGACTACGCAATCAACGGGGCCCGGGTTCGATCCCCGACGGGGACTAGTATATTTTATGTGATAAGCATAAATGTTTGTATTTCGGGTTTGGGTGTTTATTATGTATGTAAAAGTATTTATTTATGTATTAGCATTTTTGACTAACACCCATAAAACAAGCAAATATTTATTATAATAAATGTGTTATTTGTCCCTTGAATATTTATTTATTTATTTATTAGCCTTTTCTCGCCTTATATGAGACGTCTAACAGTATGGCAAATGATCTATTAAAAAGGGGGCCGGAACACGGAAAAATCAAATTATTATGAATATGTGCCATCTTCAGAGAGTTTAATGTACTATGTACTAGAGAAGCTATGCTAATTGCTAAGTACAAGTCATGTTCCATTTTGTTAATGCTTGTTGCAACGCTGAAATAATAAAAAAATGGGTGCGTGTACTTATGTCCGCACGTGAGAAGTTATACTTCTTTGGCGTCATTAAAATAGATTTTAATTTCATGCAAATAATTAATTACAATAAAATAATAAAAGGACTGGAAAAGGATAGTCAAGGATTTCGAGACTGAGCGATTTAGCGGACAACTTCAACCTGTAACTTTTGCGTTACGGTGATGCGCGCGCATATTAAAATTTCACTTTCTTCATTTTTTCATAACGCGCCTAAAGAAGCATAACTTCAATAAATCTTCCAACCAGTCATAATTAAGAAGCGCTACAGTGTATAATAGAGTATAATTATATATTCGCGACCAAAAGCTTGTGCCGTGTTGGTCCCGGCCTCCTTTGTAGAATAGGCCAACTGCCGTTCTGCTAGGCAGGTCGTAAAAGGCGACCGATTGGCTATCGAGTCACTACCATCGTGGCTACTAGGTGGTAGAGTTCTGCATTGTCTCGCCCGGGTCTGGTACCACCGCCTTACCTATCCCTGCCGCAATAGCGTCAGTGCTTGTCACTGTCGTGTTCCGGTTTGGAGGGTAAGGTAGCCGGTAAACTTATGCATGTGGCATTAGACCTCGCCACAAGATAGCAACGCACCATTAACATCTTTGGTGTCTATAGGCGATGGTTGACTCTTTCCATCAGGAGCCCCATCTGCTTGTTTGCTATCTTATGATATAAAAAAAAAGACCACCGTGAATTTCGTGGCGTTTACGCATTTCATTCAATCAGCTCTGATGTAGGTGCAGCCAACGAATTGTACTTTATAGAGGTGCGCAGAATGTGTCACTGAATTGAAAAGATATGAACATATCTTTTGATCACTGCGAAGTATATCACTCTTTTAGTTCAGTAGTTCATCTAGTCCAATGGCTTGAGTCGCTATCATTTCTCAGTACATTGATTTTCCTTCGTTTGTTAATCGAACTAAGTAGTGTGTAATGAATCTTATGAATTCTGCGAACGAGATAAACGTTGAAGCGATAGTAAAACAATTTTAAAATAAAGTATATTTTTTATTTGTACTATTTTTTTCGTTTTTTTATTCGTACTTTTACTAATGAAAAATTAACAGTTCTTACTAAAATAGTGTTTACAATTGCCGAATACAGCAAAATGTTTCTTATGGCCGTAACTTTTTCGGCTGGCTGATTTTTCTAAACTTTTATTTTTCACTGTAATTTTTGATTTTAGATAAATTCAAACAAACATTATGACATTTTATGCATTGCGTTTATACTAATTGAAGATCAAAACTACCTTCATGCGCAATAAGCAATGAACGCTTATAATTAATTAAAAAATTCATTTTATCGCTCTTCGCAAGTATGTATGTACATTGTACAAGAAAATACGAGTGATATGATATAGTTAACCAGTATCAAGTTCAGCCGGGCCGAGATTGTGTCTGCTACGTCACTCCCATCGGCGCGTGATCGCCAATCTTCGACTCTCGTAATCGTTTCGTTCGCGGTGAACTACGCGAACTAGAGATATAGATAAATTGAAACTGAACTGGTGAAGGATGAACTAAACGCGTCTGAAGTAGTCCAATTGAAGGATTCATTCGCGAACTACACACGACTAGTACTTTAGTGTAACACCATGTAGAGTGCGTGGCGCATGTCTTGTCTAATACGTTAGTATATAAAAGTCTTTGGCTATCTTATAAAATAAATAATCCATCATTAATCCGTGTAGGTAGGTGCGTTCATTTGTACAAAAATAATAGTGTAAGGGAGCTCAAAAGGTATTAAACCCTTTACTATGGAGGAAAAATTCTGTATATTTTATAATAGCTTGAAACTCATACAAAATGCTCTCATTAAGAAATTTATTAGATTTTTGAAAAGACCCTCTACCACAAAACAGCTATTGTCCTAAAATGTGCTGTTATCAAGTCACCGTCGCGTCGCCGAGTCACGTTCGAGTAACAAGTAATAAGCGATAAGAAAAGGAAGCGTCCCTTTCAATTAGTTTTTACGGAGATAATGATTTACAACGGAACGGTGCGGCATAATCGCTCGCGGCCATCTTTTCCCGGAAAGCGACAATATGCGTCCGCGCTTCGATCGCCCTTTTGTTTGCCGCTCTAACAATAATAATAGTCCTACAGGCATGTACAGTCACGTTAAATAACTTTCCAATATATACGTGTATCAGATATACATAATGTGACCCATTTTGCTGTTGCATAAGAGCGGGAAACTTACGGATATTGTGGCTTCAGAGGGTATGGAGCAGAGGCGGATTGTGAAATTGTGGGGCCCTGGACTAATTATATTTAGGGGCCTTCCTGATTTCTTTACTTATACATGAAATCAAAACATTGTTTTCCATGAAACAATGTTATGATTTCATGTGATTTCGTGTGTAAGTAATGAAATAAAAATAAATTACAAAAAATAAGACATTATTTTTTTATTTATATCCAACAGTCGTTCACACGGGTTTATTTGTGGCCCACCACTAAATTCAATTCATTGCCAAGTCAATGGTTGGATTGTATTTTTTTTTCACAATATTCCTTCAGGGGCTTTTTATCTTCGGGGCCCCGGGCTGCAGCCCAAAAAGCCTTTAAGTAGATCCGCCCTTGGTATGGGGTGTTAAATGATAATCATTTTCTATTCCAATCTCGTACATATCAGTCTAACTTTCGCTTTTGCGCTGTCCCAGTACAATAATTTGATGTAGATAGGTCAATAAGTATTTAAATTGGGTTGGTTTGCAAAAGCGGGACATTTTTTCTCTCATTAGGGATAGTGGGTCAAACACTTTCAATGCAGGACAATCCCGCCTAAAGTGGGACGTATTGGTCGAGTTTGGTATACAATCAGTCTCCTAATTCATGTAAAAAAACCTAATAGAATCGAAGCATTTAGCGTTGTTACACACATAAACACAATACAACGTCGCGTCAGCGCGAGCGTCGTGCTACGATGCGGCATAATCTATATACTTATATTATATTATACATATAATAAAATCGTAAGAAAGTCAATGTGTGTCCGGGGTAAACTCAAAAAGTACTGCATGGATTTACTTCAAATTTTGCATGAATATTACTAACAAGTCGGGTCAACATATAGGCTACATATTGTCACGCTATCACCTACGGTGGAGGAGGTGTGCGAAGAAAACGAAGTCCGTACGAACGAAGTCGCGGGCAACAGCTAGTCTATACATATAATAAAATCGTAGGAAAGTCAAAACTACATTGAATCTTTTTTTAAAAGAATACGTGGGACGTGATCTACAATCGATATTGAAGCCAAAAATATAGTTTTTAGAATTTTTGTCTGTTTGTATGTATGTCCGGGGTAAACTCAAAAAGTACTGCATGGATTTACTTCAAATTTTGCATGAATATTACTAATAGGTCGGGTCAACATATATCACGCTATCACCTACGGGGGAGGTGATGTGCGAAGTAAACGAAGTCCACGCGGACGAAGTGGTGGGCAACAGCTAGTGTGTAATAAAATATGTCAAAGCCCTAAAGGATTTATAACGTTATAATTTCGATATGTTTGCGTCGTCGTGATTGGTTATGGTATACGATATTGTTGCGAATAATCTAGAAATGTGAACGGCGTTTTCTTGCAAATTACGAACCCGAAGCACGTAACAATATTATAACGTTGTCTTCAAGCGCTAGTTGGCGAATCAATCACGAAACAGTATGAAACGCGGCGAACCAATCAAGAAACAGCAAACATATCGAAATTATAACGTTTTAAATCCTTGCCTAAACGCTTCGACTCGATTGACGTTTTGTTATGTAAATCGAGCCCCAGGCCAGTGTAAAAATGAGAAAGAGCAAGCTCCGTTGGTTCGGAGGTGTTGAAAAAATGATATATGAAAAATTAACAATATAGATAAACGAGGTAAATGTGGATAGATCTAGGTGTCAGAGGAAACTAAGACTAACTTACTAGCGATGGGCGTTTTTGTTATTTTTCAACATCGATGCACATCGTTGTTACGCTAATGTCACCCGTTGGCAACATCGTTGTTTCCGACACCGGTGTGAGATATCCAACTTGTATACTGGCCGGGGAACATCAAACATGTTTATAGCTTGGCGTTTTTATAATGTTGTAAGATTATCTTTTTTCAATGTAAAAACATTTATGAGAATTAATAATTAGAGTTAATGTAAATAAATAGGGAAAAAATTGAAATATAAAGTTTTTAATTTTTTTCGAGTTGGTCGAGTGGTTAGCGAGCCTAACTACAAATGGAAAGGGCTCGGGTTCGATTCCCGACGGGGACAAGCATTTGTGTGATAACCGTAAATGTTTGTATTTCTGGATTTGGGTGTTTATTATGTATGTTACAGTATTCATACTCGTATATTTATTTCTATGTATTAGTATTGTTGACTAGCACGCATAATACAAGCAAATAATTTGCTTATTTTGTGGTTAGATCAATTAGATAGAAAATTATAAAAACAAAATTATCATTATAAACTAGGTACAATTTAGTTAACTAAAAATTTGCATTAGCATTTAAAAAGATGATTCTCTATTCCACGAAATTAATTCAAGCACTCAATTTTGTTGGTATCGTTGCTCGCATCCATCGTTTATAGACAGTTGGATTCATATTTCATTCGCAAGTATCGGCCATCGGGCATCGCCGTGTTATTATTGACAACGGTCGTTGTCGGATACGGTCGGCATAATTCGATATCTGTCATCGCGTTGAATGGTGTTACTCCCATCCGTTGTTGAACATTTCGGCATCGGATGCCGCCAACAATGACTCACATCGTTGGTAAACAAAGACAAAAAACAACAACATGATCAAATGTTCGGGTGCGGTCCAATGGTAGTGTCATGATTCACCAAAACAGGCATGTTTGCTTGAAGCAAGTTATTAATGTGGATGAATACAGGACAAGTGTGTCTGGAGTCCGGACTGTGATTTTTCTCTGAAGAATTCCTTGCGAGTTAGGCAGAGATGAGTGTCATACGCATTCATTTATCTCTGCCTTGCCCGCAAGGAATTTGGCGTGAAGATATATTAGATATATAATGCTAATAAAGATGAGAAACATGTTGGTCTCGACCACTTTAGAAGAAATAGCCATTTACCTTACTGCCAGGCAACTTTTAAAATGTGAATGATTGGACAAAATGTGTAACTAATGTTGTAACTACCAAGTGGAAAATTTCTGTAATGTCTCGCCTGCGTTTTGATACCATCGTCTTACTTTTACTTGCTGCAATAGCGTTCAGTACTAACAAATCTTTTTCCGGTTTGTAGGGTAAGGTAGCTGGTATGGGTATACTTGTGGCATTAGAATCCTACTACATAGTTCACAACACCATTAACAACTTTGGTGTCTATGTGGAATGATATTCTCTTTCCATTAGAGGAACTATCTGCTTGTATGCAATGTGCTTTTTTAGAAGACAGAAGTCTACCTGGGTCGTGTAAACATAAGTATATAGCTCTGCCTACCGCATAAGCGATTAGGCCTGAAACGGTAAATAAATATTATTAGGTGGTAGAGTTCTGCGTTGTCTCCTGGTCTGATACCACCGCCTTATTTGTTCCTGCCGAAATAGCGCAGTGCTTGTCACTATTGTGTTTCGATTTGGAGGGTAAGGTAGCCAGTAAAATGCATGTGGCATTAGACCATAAGATAGCAACACACCATTAACAACTTTGTTGTTTATAGACGATGGTTGACTTTTTCTATTAAGATACCCATCTGCTTGTTTGCTATCTTATGATATAAAAAAACAATTCGTCCCTAGAAAAAAGTTATAATATAAATGACAAACGTTAAAAACATACAGCGGGATTGATAACCACCTCCTTTTGGGATATCGGTAGATGAATAATTAATCAAATTACGCAATATATTATACATACATTTGTAATGTAGTTGATGTATAGATGTAAATTCGCGTGAGTGTACACAACCCAGTGCACGCGACCAGCCGTCATTATCCCATATTTATGCGAGTTACAAAAGCAATGCATGTGATTTGTGTTTATGTGTTTAGCGAGCTTTTCGTTGTCGGTAGGCGGGGTCGATGCGTGGGATTGTAGGGCGCGGTGATATTACGATATCTTGTCCGCGGATAAGTCTAGTGTTGAGGGTGAATTTTTCTGAAAATCCTTACATTTTTTCTTAAGATAGCAAACATGCAGATGGTTTTCTTGAAGGAAAGAGACAACCATCACATATAGACACAAAAGATGTTAATGGTGTACTGCTATCTTTGTGTCGGGGTCTTAATACCGCATGCACGTTTACTGGCTACTTTATCCTCAAAACCGGAATACGACAGTGACAAGCATTGACGTTATTGCGGCAGGAATAGGTAAGGCGGTGGTACCAGACTGCAGGACAAAGCAGAATTCTACATCCTAGTAGCCACGATGGTAGTGACTCGACGTATAGCCAATCTTTCGCCTCTAACGAAGTGCTTGGCAAAATGGCAGATTGTCTATTATTCCAAGGGAGCCCAGATCAACACGGGGTATTCTATAAGATAAAAAATCTTGATTTAGCAGTTGCTGGGGCTTGGGTTCGATTCCCGACAAGATAAGGATTTGTGTGATAAGTACAAATGTTTGTATTTCTAAGTTCAGGTGTTTATTAAATATATTGGTTTATTTATATACATATAGGTATATTTGTATGTATTGGTATGGTTGAGCATATATATCACAAGCAAAATAATTTGCTTACTTTGAGGTATATATATTCTTCTTTGAAGTTATATTATTTCGTGTACAAAAAATCATATATCCTACAATCACTAGGTGGTGGAGATCTGCATTGTCTCGCCCGAGTTTGGTACCACCACTTTACCTATTACTACTGCCTATAATTGTGTCAGTGATTGTCACTCTCGTGTTCCGGTTTGGAGAGTAAGGTAGCCGGTAAACTTATGCATGTGGCATTAGACCACTTTGGTGTTTATAGGCGATTGTTGATTCTTTCCACCAGGAGACCCATCTGCTTGTTTTGCTATTTTATGATATAAAGAAAAACAACATATTTCATTCTTGAAGTTATAATTCTTTTGTCACGTTAACGTAAAAATTATTAGAGTGAATTTTACTATGTATGCACACCACTATAGAATAAGTGCGCATACAGCGACATGAAGTTTACAGCATAGTGGTAGAGTTCTGCATTAATTCACCCAGATCTGTTACCACCGCCTTACCTATTCCTGCTGCAAAAGCGTCAGTGTTCGTCGTTATCGTGTTCCGTTTTTGAGAATAAGGTAGCCATGCATAAGTTTACCATGCATGTGGTATTAAGATCCCGCCACAAGGATAGCAAGGCACTATTAACGTCTTTGGTGATCATCTATAGGCGATGGTTATTTATTTTTATCAGGAGAGCCATTTGCTTACATCTCTTATGATATTAAAGAGCATGTAACTAGTTATAACTCTCCTGTTGGTTTAGTGTGAAACGACATTATTACGTATACGTAGTACATAACTTTTTGTATTCTATACTTAAGATATTTATTCCAGTACATAACGCATGTATAGTTTGGTTTAATTCAAGTATGGTTAAATTCGCTTAAAAAGTATTTAAATATGCCTAAATTATTTTGTAAATTCCACGGAAACAACGCACTTGGCCAGGATATAACCTCATGTGTTAAGGGTAGACACAGATAACTAATATACTTGATTTCATACAAAAAAGAGTAATCGTTGAGATTTGACTATTATTATTACACAGCCAAATACTGTACGAAATTTATAATAATAAATTGTATTAATTTGATTTTCTAAACGTAAACTACTTGTACTCTTTCACAAATATATATCACAATCACTTTCCAATTTTAAAGACAACCGGTTTCGCCTATTAGAGCATCATCAGAGCTTCTTTTTCTATATCAGCAGAGTGCACATTATTGTTTAGAAACATGATTGTATATGCACAAAGACAACTAAAAAGCATTTTATAAAGCAAAAATAACAACTAAAAAGCATTTAAATATGCGAAACCGATTGGATTTAAATTTGGAAAGTGATTTTAATATAAATATATTTGTGAAACAGTACATAAGTTTATGTTTAGGAAATCAATTTGAAGAAGTTTTGCCAAGTGCTGACAGTGGAATGTATAGGTTACATTGAATTGGGTCTGAAGAGTATCAACAAGGGAACTCTATTTTAATAAGGTCCTTTAATAACAAATACAGTCACGATAGAAAGTGATATGGGTTTTCGAATAAATAGAGAGTTGTGCGATGGTCATGAATGCATGATCTCCGAATTATCTTCTGGTCGCGTGCGTGGATAATTCTAAATAGATATATGAACAAAAACCGCCTATTATTCGATTCGATTCGTGCGATAAATGGTTCCGTCTTTATATCGTTCGACGTTCACTTCGTACTGAGACTTTAGGTATGTTACAAAGTGCTCTGTGACTGTGACCTGCGGCCCTACCATGAACTCTTATAGCAGGTCAATTTTCGCCGATAATTAAACTGTCCTGCTATTTCGTACCATGAAAGCGTTTTCTAACAGGCCAGTCAGTGACCACGTGACCTATGCCGGCGAGCGATCGTTTTATACTATTCAAACCGACTTCTGCCCTGCGTTAGCGTACCATGAAGTGTTTTTGTCAGACCGAAATCGATATTTGAACTGCTAAAGTGTCATAATATTGCCGGTCACTTGCAGGTGGAAAAAAGTAACTTTTATTGGATTGCTTTGTTTTAAATATACTGTAAACGTAGGTATTTTTTATTATTACTGCTATTCCTAGCCCTAGTCCTATTAGGAATTTATACTGTATATTTTTTGACATTAACTGTGTTTTAGAAAAATATTGATATTGGTATAAAACATAGTACCTAATTCATTACTTCTATTTAAAGTTATTTATTTATTATTTAATATTTACTTACTTTTAAAGCATTTTTTATTTACTTTTAATTTTAGATAAAAAAAAGTATCTTCCCGCCCGTATCCCCAAAAAGGTAGGCAGAGGTACAATAAGTGTACCCACGATTAGCCAAAGCCTATCGCATCCCGGGCGCTTTTTCCAACCCCGGGCAACATTGCTTTTGTCAGAAAACTGAATAACACATTTTGTTGAATTGTCCGACCCGGGACCTCATGTGATCAACTCCGACACCGGACCACTAGACCACAGAGGAGATACACATAAATTTAGATGTGTGATGAAAATTAACGTTTTGAGTGTGCACTTTTATTGAATCCCGTTGCAATATCTTTATGAGTATTTAAAATATCTCATAAAACTTCCAATTGTTCATTGAATATATTCATATCATACGATCGTTTTGCTTCGGACATCAATCACGTTCATGAAATCAATGTGTAATTTTAAGCTTTAAAATAGTCACAAACTATTCCAAAACTCTAATCTCAAAAAATCAAGACGTACTCAAGAAATTTAAAAACCGCGCTCATAACATAAATGTCTTTATTAAACAGTTCAAGGTCATGTGTAATATTCCCAGAGTTGCGTTTTTAAATGGATGCCGCTTAACAAATATTACGTGGTTTACTTTATGTTCCATATATTTTACGTAGACTTTAAATAACTTAAAACTCGATCTCTTTTGCCAATTTGTATTCTTAAATTCAAGATTTCTAATTAAAATGCATTAGTAATAATAACTTTATACTAAAATTTAAAAATCGGCAAGTTATGTGTTTCTCAACGTTAATTTGATATGTCCTGCCAGAGATAATGTAACCGGCCAGAAGACGACGCATTGCAGGTCAACAAAAATTAGTTCATGGTACGATCGTAAAACCTGACAGGTTAATACTCATAGTTGAACTGCCTGGAACTTGACAAGCATTATAAGAGTTCATGGTAGGCCCTCTGACGGTGAATGTATGTCATGACAGTGATATAAAGAATATATTTACGTTATACAACTTAAATTGAAAAAGCCTTGAGAATTATTATTTTATTTTTCAATAAATTATTTTTCTTTAAATAAATCTAATTAAGAATAGAGAAAATGTTTTTTTTTTGTTTTTTTTTTTTTTTATATTATAAGATAGCAAACAAGCAGATGGGTCTCCTGATGGAAAGAGTCAACCATCACCTATAGACACCAAAGATGTTAATGGTGCGTTGCTATCTTGTGGCGAGGTCTAATGCCACATGCATAAGTTTACCGGCTACCTTACCCTCCAAACCGGAACACGACAGCGACAAGCACTGACGCTATTGCGGCAGGAATAGGTAAGGCGGTGGTACCAGACCCGGGCGAGACAATGCAGAACTCTACCACCTAGTAGCCACGATGGTAGTGACTCGATAGCCAATCGGTCGCCTTTTACGACCTGCCTGGCAATGGGCAGTTGGCCTATTCTTCAAAGGAGGCCGGGACCAACACGGCGAAAAATGTCTCGTGAGGATAGAAAAAATTACGAATCTTAAATAATCTATCGTCTCTGTGGTCTAGTGGTCCATTGTTAGCGTTGACCACGTGAGGTCCCAGGTTTAGTTCCCGGGTCGGGCAATTTGGAAAATGTGTTTTTTCGATTTTCTGATTAAAACAATGTTGTCAGGGATGGAAAAGTGCCCGGTTGGCGATAGGCTTGCCACCTATCACATTTGTGGGACCAAGTATCTCCGGCTAATCGTGGGTGCACTTGTTGTACCTCTGCCTACCCCTTCGGGCATACGGGCGTGAATATACTTAAATAATCTATGTATTATTATAAACAGAATACAGACTATACTGTAGTTTTGTCAAAATTCGTTGATAAGTTTTTATGCATATCTATGTAATCACACAAACTTTTGCTTTTAATAAGAATAATATAGCGTAATTCAGGCAGGCAGATGATTCTTTCCTGATGATAAAAGATAACCGCCGTTGGCTATAGATATATTAAAGATATAAATTATAGGTACGTGTCTATCTGCATGATAAGGCTCGAAAGCTTCAGGCGCTAGTCATGCGGCTACCTGTCCCTCTAAGCCAAAATATGACGGTTATCACTATGGGAAAAGGCGGGAATAGTTACGCTAGGGCTTAAGTAAGGGTTGCGTTGTAGAATTCTATATCTAGTATATTGTAGAATTCTATATGTAGACTTCTTAAGTTGGCTCTGTGAAAAATCCTATTGCTCCATGAAGCTCCTTGGGTTCCTTGGATAATGAATATCACAGGAAAACTGATTAGTTTAAGGTTGGATCAGCTCCAGTATTTAGCATGTAGATATTTATTATTATAAATCAGCAAAAAGGTCCTCATTGTTTCGGCAATAGACTCATGTACTTATATTGAAGTAAGCTCTTCAAAGCAAAAAAGCCTTCGTTAGACACCGCAGAAAACAATGGGCAGTGAATCCGGTATTCAGAGGCATTAAAATAGTGTACGAGGTACAATCAAAGGATGTCATTACACGGCAGTCCGTGTTTATTGAATGTGACTTTTAAAACAGCGGGTACAATACGCGGAACGGTAAAATTGGTGTCGCGAAAAAAACCTTGGCGCAGGTAATTGTAGAGTCGCCGGGAGGCGGCGCGCAGGTAGACGGCAGCGATAATGAGCAATGATATAGCCTATCTAGACGAGTCCTTTAATCTTTTTCACGTAAGATACGTGCGGTGAGCATTAAATATTTTGTACATCAAAGATTTTATTTAGATTTAAATAGGAATTGCAATCTTTTACTACTGACTTCCCAAAAGGAGGAGGTTATCAATTCGCCTGTTTGTTTCTTTTAATTTTTGTTATTTATGTATCGATTTTGAACATTCTTGTTTGGCAGGGTATACTTTCTGTGAATCCTGAAGCAGATCTTTACTAAATTAAAATGGGCCCCATTTTAATTTAGTGAAGATCTGCTTCAGGATTTCGGAGATCCAGGAGACGGGAATCCGGTTGCTGCAGTTATATACTTAGCGCTTAAAATGTTACTTAAAGCAAAATTTTTCTCCGTCATACGTTAATATCAGCGAAATCAATGTATCTATGTCGATGGTTAATATATTTGGTAATCTTGCTTAAAGGCGTAATGGTTTGCGATTGTTGTAGGTTTAAAGCAATATATTTGCAGTCATGATTATAATGATAACTATGTGATGTGTTAATAATAAATATATATTAGCTAATGGTTGATTATGTGTTCATTTTAGTATATTAAGTAGGTTTCATATGGCACTCGGTTCACTTTGTGTGCCCTGCAAAGGAATTGGCGTAATTAAAATATATTTTTAGCCTATAAAGTTATATACATTTAGCTCTCAAAATACAGATTATATAGTAGCAAAGTTACATATAACATAATAAATAACGAGATCAAGATATTTGCTGTCCCAAAATGTGAGAAAAAGTTATTTCTAGTCTGTATTTTGCTTTGTAGATCTGCGTTCGGTGGCGCGGCACTAATGGCGGCTGCGAGTCGGGTAATCGCGAGCTCGCAACGCGATGCGTATGTAAATGGCGGTTCGCGTCACACACGTTATTCTACATGTATTCTACAGCTTTGTGTACAAACGCGGCCGAACGGGATATCGGAGAAGTGATTTTGTTTGTGAGCGGATTTACGACATACGCTGATATTCATCAACGCTTCTATTGAAAACGCTATTTCATTTGATTTTGTAACAGCAAAAAGCAGACGCGTAGTGTACCTGCAATAGGTACATTTCAAATAACTTTGCTGCTAAAGTTCAGCTGTACGCTCATTTACCAATGACATTTTTGCGTGAGCAAAGCTCTGATTTTCAATTTGTGTAGTTTTTCATACTTACCGAATCACATTTTCTGTCATAAATAACAATCGTAATCTTTTTTTTTTCATTTTTATTTAAGGAACTTTTACATTGTGTACGCCAGTTCCATCGTACCCTATTACATACTAGCTTATCTTAAACTACTTATGAAACGATTTACAAATGCAAAAAGTATTTTGGCTTCTTCTGAATTCAGCTGGGCCCAATTGGGCTGACTTAAAATCCTGTGAAACTGTCCAATGTCATTTTTGTTGATTTTTAGTTCATCTAGCAGTTCCTTTCTTATTTCCCGATATCGGACACATTCCTTCAAGAGGCGATGAATATCTTCTATTATCGCGTATCTTCGGAATCATTTGAATTATTATTACCTAATAGTAAAGTAACCCAATAATGGATTTTGGGATTTACTCGAGCGCGGTAGGTTAACGTAGGTAATCGCATAATGTTGAAGCATTTCACTAAATATATGAGCCCTTTATATAGAGTCGGCCATCTAGGGCAGTAGAAAAAAATCAATAACTTTAGAATGTGAATTTTTTTTAAAAATTCTCCGTGTTTGTCCCGGGCTCCTTTGAAGAATAGGCAACTGCTATTCTGCCAGGCAGGTCGTAAAAGGCGACTGATTGGCTATATGACTCACTACCATCGTGACTACTATGTGATAGAGTTCTGCATTGTTTCGCCCGGGTCAGGTACCACCGCCTTACCTATTCCTGCCGCAATAGCATCAGTGCTTGTCACTATCGTGTTCCGGTTTCGAGGGTAAGATAGCCGGTAAACTTATGCACGTGGCTTTAGACCTCGCCACAAGATAGCACAGACCATTAACACCTTTGGTGTCTATAGGCGATGCTTGACTCTTTCCATCAGGAGACGCATCTGCTTGTTTGCTATTTCATAATATAAAAAAAATTGTCATACAATATCCTTTTCGTTACGCTTATTAATTTCCTTAAAACTAAAAGACAATTTAAACGCGCTCGAGAATGTCAATACAACGTTTTCTTTGCAATTTTGCGACCTTCATATTCCATTACGCTACACTTCAAGATTCAGTCAGATTTTCTAAATTTTATCTCGCAATTAACCCATTATACCTTAATCTGGCGTGCAAACTAAAACTAAACTAGCGTGCTTGTAATTTTTTTAATGACAAAAAATTTTTACTTTTTATTTTTTTTTATATTTAAGATAATTTCTTGATGATCGCGTTGTATGTACATAAACTACGAGTAGCTGTTACTGATGATTTTGTGTGTGTGGCTTAATACATTACTTACTTTAGCCCATTCGGGTAAAAAAATAGCTTATCTTGCACCGCCTGGCTCATTAATGTAGAGCTCACAAAAATAGCTCACAAAAATATAATTTGTTAAATCCGATACCTGCATCCAGAGCATATCGTGTTCAAATATACAAAAAAGCTCTTTAGGTTTATTATAATAAGTATGTATTAGTAAATATATATAATCCTAAATTATTATTAGCATACACATGCGTAATATAAATCCCAATATTTTATTTTAGAACAAGTACCTTTTTTGTTCTAAAATAAAATGTTGTCGAAAAGGAGAACTTCCTCCTTTTTGACAAAAAAAAAACGAGTCAACTTCATTTATCTGCTTTAAAATTGTCGGTTTTGGTTGAAATGTTGCAAACGTTCATGGGTAGCACTTGTTTAAAAGTTTGACTGCTGAATGTATAAAACAACCCCGTCCACGTTGTTTTTATTTTACAACTTCACCTATATTCAACCCTATATATGTATATCAAGGAAGTTATATTCTACCCGGAATGCTTACACGCGCTTCAAAATCGTTCCGAAGAGTACCACGACATGAGTGGAGTGTGTCTCTTTCTACTAAATAAAGCGTGATCCGCCATATATAAATGCGGCCATGCGTAGTTTGCAAATTACTACTAAGTAATTCTACTAATTTGAGAAACAGTTTTTGCATTGCATAAGTAATTGCGTAATAATTAAAATAAGCACATTTTAAAACTCACTGTGTTAATTACAATACATTTTATGCTAATTTATTTATCAACGTGTATGAATAAAAAGTATTTAATGATTACTGAATATGTAAAAATCTACCATCTAGATAGTTTTATTTATACTGGCAATTGCAAGAAAGGGACAACATCCACTCATGTCGTTGTCTTGCTCAGAACGTTTTTCCCCTGTGTTAAGTAAGAAACAAATGTCAACTTTATGAGTAACGAAATAAAGCACATTTTTATTTTTCAAATATTGCTTTGTAAAATTCCAGTTATAGTATATAAGTTCCTTGATGTATATTTATCTTTCTTTTGTTACGTAACTACGTATAAGACAGCAAGATTACCATGCACATAGCCTTAGGCAGTGCAGGGAAGTTTCCTTTGCCTTGTTTAACTATTATTTTTATCTGTATTTCCTGCGTCAGACATTTTTTTACATCGTAGGTAAAATGTAGTGTAGGTTGAAATGTAATAGCGCCTTTTTAATATTTTTTTATGCCACAGTAAGAATACTTCGTTGCGCGAAATTGTTGGATTCTGTTGAAAGGTTTTAGTACAGTAATTTGGTTCGTAAAAACCCGGAATGATTTTCGGGAGTTTTGAAAGTTGGTATTTTTTGACTGATGTGTTCTTTCCAAGGAAGTTCTTTTCGAATTTCAACCTTACGACTTCGTATATTTGCCACTCTGCAGTGCAGTTGTTCTATTTTTTCACTATAAAAACACTTAAGTATATAAAATTATATTTAAGAAAATTTCCTGCAACATATTTTATAACATCAATAGTTTTGGAATAAGAGCGCACCGCATAGTGTATCTAAATGAGTTTCGGCTAAAAAATTCAAGCAGTTTCAATTCAGCAGGCAGTCAGGCAGTCAAAAAGACAAAACGTTGATAGTTTTGTCTTTTTTGAGATTGAGATTTTAATGACTGTATTTTCTGAAAAAAAAAAACGATTCTTTGATAATATGTCTGTAATCATGATGGAAAATCCTTGGCCCTAAACCTACAAACTTAAAGAATTTAAAAAAATATATGTTTTATCCCATTTTAATCTGAGCCCTTAAGTAGATTGGAGTATTGGACCATTTGTCCTCGTGTTTGGTAGCTTACAGGGGAATGATATTGCTATCATGAAATTTGAGAGTTATGTGGGCAAGTAAACCGCCTTACCTATAGAAAAATCATCAGCACTAATTCCTGCCGTGTTTCGACTTGAATGGTGAGGTGTTTATTAAGATCTATTTTTGTGCTACGATGTAAAAAGGTAACCAAGTAATATAAAAGTCTACATTCATAGTGTTCATATAATTAAGAAAAATAAATTGGGAGGCGTTTTATGGATATCCAGTTCGCTTCGCTTTATCAAGACTGTGTCGTTCCTAAAAGCGCGTTTAAAAGTTACGCAATAATGATTATATTTATTTATATTAATAAAAAAGGGTATATACAGGTTAAAAATGTAAAATATTTTGTATTTTTACAAAATTGACGATAAGTGGAAGTGATTAAAAAAATCTGTAAACGGGTTTAACGGGAAGTTACAAGGCATCCTTGAAATTTCCCGCTAAATTGACGAATTTTAAGCTCAAACAAGCAAACACTATTCCTAAGCATAGAATTTTTAGCTCGAGAATTAAAAATCTAAAGTTAGCAAAAATTATATTTTCGAAAATTATTTTACTTTCGAAAATATTTTTAAAATGATGATCGATTTTGATATTTCGAGTGGCATTCAACGCAATATTTGAGCTCTTCTCAGACCAACAATAAAAATTATTATATTTTTTTAAATTAATATATTTAATTATTAAATTATTATATAATTTTTTTTCTTGGTCTGAGCCTGAATTGTATGTAAAGTCGATCGGTTAAAAATGTCGAAGAAATGATATTCAAAAATTTTGTTGTTTCGCCAAAAATTTGTTGATTTTTTAAAAATTTCTCAATATTTCCTAGACCAGAGAAATTTTCAGGAAGTCTTAAGTTGGGCGAATCCAACCGTGCCACTAACAGCGTTTTGATCGATCAGACCGTTCAAAAGTTATGAGATGTTTACATACTCACATACACTCACACACACACACACACACACACACTCGGACACACACACACACATACACACACACACAGAGAGAGAGATACAGACATACTGACGTCATCGTGGAAATAGTCTGAAAGATTTCTAGAACCTCAAAAGTAGAGATCTTGTGTAAAATCAATTTTCGAAAATTGCTGACTTATTTAGTCAAATTTCAAATTCAAAACTCATACGTCTAGTCAAGGCTTTTAAACTGAAAAAGTGATTATTGTATTTATTTAATCTGTACAATAATACATGAAAAAACTTTGAAGTGATTTAATATAGGTAGACTATGATCAAAGTTTCAGTTGAACTTCAATCAGCGGGCGATCGCTTGGAGAAATAAATATATCAAAGATTGACATTTTTGAAGTTAAATTGAAATGGTTTTAAACATTTATAATCCTAAGGTAAGAATAGGAATAATATCTAGATATCCTCTAGACAATATAGCTAGCTAACCAACCAAGTCATCAACAAAGAACCTGTCAAAATAATATCTCTAGATTCAGAAAATGTATAGCACCTATATGGAGTTCCACCCCAACCCCGGCGTGTACCTGAAAGCTTGACATTTTGCGTGCCTCCCCTCAGGCGTCCTCAGCGAGGGATAAGGCACAGCGAGATTCGAGTGGGATCGTAAAAGGGTGTCGAGAGTCGGAGAACAAGTAAGTGCGACTCTTCGAGGTGTCTGTAGCGCGCGTGAAATTTGCAATGAAGTACTATGTCTATCTACAGCCTATTGTAGTGGCAGCAGCAGCGTTTTCTGCTCATATTTCCTTCAAAAATATTAGCATTCAATGAGGTTAATGTATGCTTTCATGTTCAGCGGTCTTAGTTCAGAATAGCCAAGTTTCTATGAAATGAGTTTGTTATCGTCTGAACAATTCTTGTATATTTCTATGTAATTAGTTTCTCCGAAACGGATTTAATTAGTGTGAAGAAACTTTGTATTTAGGTAGTCTTTTTTGTTAAAATTGATTTAGGCAAGTTTCATCTCTGTAATAATCCATTTTCAGATGAAAAATATCATCCGCGGGAAGCTGGGTTGCCCAGCTAATGTCTATTATTAGAGCAATCGTTCATAACAAGATGCAGATATTTCTATTTGAAAACTTTAAAAACAACAAAGAAAAATATCGACACGCAGGATTTGAACCTGCCACCGTCTCCATAAAGCCGGGAGGCTCTACCGCTGAGCTAGTGTCGACATGCTCGACATGGCGAAATTTTTCTTTGCTATTGATTGATTCCGTCGATTGTACTGATCGCTACGTATACATACGTATAACTAGTTAAATGAGTTCATCGTTACAGATAAAATTCACATTTATAATAATTTTGATCAGTACTTTCGTGTTTCTAATTATTTTTGTGTTATAGCATTTACCCCGTGCTTGGGTTCTTGTTTTTTCTATTGTTTTGATAATCGTCTTAATTTTGTTTTATAAAATAAACACAATAGTTTTAAAAGTCGGTCAAGTGCAAACTGCAAGTAGGAATCAAACACGTAGAGTTCCGCATGAGGACTATAGAATAGAGAGCGATATTAACATTAGGAGTAATCCTTGCGATCTAACTTTTTAATTTTTTATTATTAGTTGTGATTCTAGCCACAGTAACACGTATTCCGTGAAAGTTTTAGGTATCTGCCTGTTTCCGTTTAAGAGATAGAGCCCTGTGACAGATAGTTTCATTTGTTATCCTCTAGGTATGAATTCCTAAAAGCGATCGTGATAAATCTTATGATTTTAGACTTTTCTGTTATTTTGATATGAGTTTTTACTAATAATAAAACAAACACAATTGTTTTAAAATCTATCACGAATTATGTGATTTACAATAGATATATTATTTATATTTTTGGCTTCTTCGTTATTCTTCGCTGATAAATATACACACGAGTGTTCTGAAGGGTCGTTCTGAAACGGAGAGTGAAGTATGAACCATATGGAGAGATTTTATATATTTCTTTTTTTTGACGTGACAACGTCTTATAATTCGATAGAGCTGGCTGCACGCACGAAAAAACATGACTCATGCGCGTTACCTCGCTCTGAGGCGTTCCGTAAATGCTACCATTCCATTAGTATTTTCTTAAGACGTTGTCACGTTCAACTATCGTCTGTAAACCAACTTTACAGACAACCGATTTTTTTTGCAATCTTTCTTCGCTCACGATCGTTTCAAAATCAATTGAGGTATATGAACCATAAAAGATTTTTAAAATTTCTATCATTCTGCAATCTTCACTTCACTGATAATAATACAAACGTTATTTTGAAACAATGCCATAATAGGTCTGCGATTTTGAAACCAACCGTGATATGTACGACATATAAACCTTATGACAGATTATAGATATTAATGTTATTTTGCAATACTTCTTCGCTGATAATAAAACAATCACGATTCTTTCAAAATCGATTTTAGAATTTATCACTGTACTCTTTGCTAATAATAACACAAATCTGTAAACCGCTTATAATGTGACAATATTTGACAGAATTTAGATATTTTTATCTTTTCTAATGAACGTTTTGTAATTATCAACGACGAAAAAAAAAAATAACAGGGTCTACTTCTGCCTCTCAATTCACATAGCAAAACGTCAATTGAATCAAAAGGCGACCGATTGGCTTTACGAGTCACTGCCATCGTGACTACTAGGTGGTAAAGTTCTGCATTGTCTCGCCCGGGTCTGGTACCACCGCCTTACCTATTCCTGCCGCAATAGCGTCAGTGCTTGTCACCGTCGTGTTCCGGTTTGGAGGGTAAGGTAGCCGGTAAACTTATGCATGTGGCTTTAGACCTCACCACAAGATAGCAACGCACCATTAACACCTTTGGTGTCTATAGGCGATTGTTTACTCTTGATGGGTCTCCATCAGGAGACTTATCTGCTTGCTGTCTTATATAAAAAAAATATTGAGTCGAAGCGCCTAGGGCTTTTGCACACATAAGCACGTCGCATCGTGCTACGATGTAGCAAGAGTTGCCAACTTTGTTTTTACAAGAAGTAAAATTTATTTAGGTGTGAAAAGAAAAATAATCAGTATTTTTTAAAATTAGTAGCAATATTTTTTGTTTATCAAACCTTACCTACACGTATTGTTGAACACTTCACCACAAGGACGCACACCATTCACGTTTACGTTTTAAACAAGTTTATGGATATTAGTGTTGCTGAAAACATTATTTTGTAAAAGTTGCTTATTTGAGTTCAACAGCAAAAAGTATAATGTAGTGAAAAAAGTATAAGTACTATTTTTAACAGTATAGTGGGTAACCTTAGACGTGACATAATGTGTGAAAGCCTAAGGGCCTAGGCGCTCAGAACTGATTGACGTTTTGTTACGTGCATAGGGTGGTCATCTCAAAAATCTGTCAACCAGGGCAAGTAAAATGAAAACCCTGGATTTCGTAGCTTATAACCCTGACATTTGAACAGAGTATTTTTTGTGTTACTCAGTAGAATGAAATATAGTTTTACTGCTCTTAAATTAACTTTTATTTATTTTCATTGATTTTTTAACCAAATTACATTTTAAAAAACAAAAAAAAAACAGAATCTTCTTAAATTAAGGAACTATCATTATCACGAGTCGCGCGCGAGATTTGAATTAAAACCCGGACTACAAATAAAACCCTGCCCGGACGCTCTTCGGACGCCTCCTAAACTAGGACAAATCCGGCGAAACCAGGGACGGATGGCAACTCTACGTGCATCGAGCCCCTTACGCACATTCCATATGTCAAGCGGTATTAGAGGACCCCGTAGGCAGAACTTTTGCTTTTTCCTGTTCCTAGATACTGATAACGGCTCACTACCCAGACCAAATATTGCTGGAAACTATCGAGTTAATCCCATTATAATTTTTTTTATATATGAAAATATAGTAGAAAAAGTAGATGGCTTTCCTGATGGAAAGAGAGAACGATCGCCTGCAGACTCTTAAGATGTTAATGGTGTGTTGCTATCCGAGTGGCAGGATGGTACTGCCACATGCTTTAGTTTGCCGACTGCGTTCCCTTCCAAACTGGAATATGACAGTGTCCAAGCATTGCCGCTATTGTACCAGAACATGAAAGGCGGTGGTACCAAATTTGTGTGAAATGTTGCGGATCTCTACCATCCAAAGACTTTCATGTACTACGTACTAGAGAAGTTATGTTAAGCAGAAGTCATGTTCACTCGTTCCGCGCTGAAATAATAAAAAATCCTCTAAACTAAGTAAAAATTAAGCGGTGCTGAGGCGCTATATATAAGGCGCTATTATAAGCGCCTTATATATATTCGTGATCAAGAGGTCGTAACCGTCGTGAATTTCATGGTACTTACACGTTTCATTCAACCAGCTCTGACGTAGGTTCAGTTCATGGACTGCATTTTAGAGAAACACAAGTGGCGTGGCGCATGCCTTGTATAGTAGGTAGTAGGTAGGTAGTATATAAGAGTCTTTGCTGCCACCTAGTAATAAAAAATAACCATGAAAATCGATTATTTTTTAAAAAGGCGATAGATTATCAACAAACTCCGCTTTCAATCGGGCTGTGATCTTCGTGTTGACCAGGCGCCCGGCCCTTATCAACCGTTTGAAGAATAGACCTTATACTGGAATACTAGATAGTAGGTAGATAGTAGATAGTAGTAGATATATAAAATGCGAAAGTTTGGGTGTTTGGATGGATGTTTGTTACTCAATCACGCAAAAACTAATGAACGGATTTGAATGAAATTTGGCACACAGGTAGATAATGAATGACCTGGAATAGCACACAGACACATAGGCTCAAAAGAGGCAGGTTATGTTTTTATCCGACACTGATCAAAAGAAATTAATAATTATTGATCTCGCGAATGAAGTAGCGAGTAACACTCACAATTTTATAACGTCGTAGCCATGATTTTTAACACCACCTTACTTTTAAGTAGACGTACGGGTCTGTGCTTTTCACTGGTGTTTAAATTTATGTTAGGTAGAAAAAATGTGTCAGCAGATGCCATAGCATATCTTTGGTATTCGGATAGCGACGAAATATTACCATTCTTGAGGTCTATAGGCGATGGTCATTGATGGTTGGAACATGGAACAGATGGTTGTCTACTGATGATCAGCTTGTTATCCTAGATATAAAAAACAATATATTATATTAATATGTGAAACAATAATTGTGTGGGAGGGATTTTTTAACGCAATTAAGACATTTTATTGTTTAGCATATGGTCGAATTTCGACCACAGGGCGATCGCTAGTATTTATAAAACCACGTACACTGGATAAAATAATAAAGGATTGAAAATATCTAACTCACACACTTATGATAACTATGGAAGAAAGAGTGGCTACATGATAATAGGTAATAGCTTAGAAGCTGCCATTTCGGATGATATTACCACTTTCCATTGAGTGTAATGGATGTCATATTATCGCTCATCTCGTCGACTGCAAGTCTCTGTAGTGAGCCGCCATTAGAGTAATGGTTCTATTGCTAATAACTTGCACATCTCTTAATCTTATTGCTTGATTATTATTTACATAGAGGGGTGAAATACCTTTAATAATGTATAATAACGCCCCTGAACTATTTATATAAAAATACGTGAAGGAAAAACTTTGGACCCCTTTTTAAGGCGATTGCGCGAATTGTGGAGTACGAAGCTTGTTTTGGAGTACGAAAGTTGGATTGCGGAGGATTGCAGAAACTTAATATTTATAAAAATATGTTTTTGGAACGCATTAAATTAATTAAAATAAACATTACACACTACATTCTTATTGCTTGATTATTATTTACTATTTACTTACACACTACATACTTATTGCTTGATTATTATTTACATAGAGGGGTGAAATACCTTTAATAATGTACAGTACCCGGCGATAAATATTGCACATCGAACTTTGGAAAGAGACAATCGGATAATTTCGGCTTCGTAAAGCGTTATCTCTGTCCCACACTACCTATGTGACGTTTAGTCAGTCGTTGTTCAAGTACGATAGAGTGCAGTCGCGTCCCGAAAAAAATATATATTTAGAGTTGATAACACCCACAAATTTAAATAATTTAAAGTTGTAATATGGCATCTTTCGGAAAAAGAGGGAAACCTTTACGAGGTCAGTCACGTGAAATTATCTACAATGTTTATAAATACTTTGTAAGCGAAGCTGATAGATTTAAAAAAAAAAGTAGATGAAAATGTAAGTTGTTATTTTAAGAAGATTCAAGAGCGAGTTGCAAATGCCACTGGAATTTCAAGAAGAACTTTGAACAATATATTAAACGAAGTCAGTACTGAAACACATTCGACTGAAATTAAGTTCAGCACTCCAAAAAAAGGGAGACCAAAAAAGCAATTTCGTTTGGATATGGACGATTTTGATTACGATGTTGTTCGAAGAATGGTGTATGATTTTCACTTACGATTTAATGAACTGCCAACAATAAAATCATTAAAAGCTAAGTTATCTGAAGCTATTAATTACAATGGGTCTGAAAAAACATTGAGAAAAATACTTCATGACATGGGATTTCAGTTCACTAAAATGGAAGATAATCGAAAAATTCTAATGGAAAAGCACGACGTTAGTCTCAAACGAATGGAATACCTTGATAAAATACGCAAATTTCGCGAAACAGGAAAAAATATCGTCTACATGGATGAGTCATATATACATGCATCCCACACTAAAGGGAAATCTTGGAGTGACGATAAGAAAAAAGGAGTAAAAAAGCCAATTTCAAAAGGTCAACGTTTGATAATAGTTCATGCGGGAAATGAAAAAGCTTTGTACCCGGTGCTTTTTTAACGTATAAATCCACGGACACTACAGGTGACTATCACAATGAAATGAATAACGATAACTATGAGAAATGGCTGGTTAACCAATTAATCCCAAATATACCCAGTGATTCTGTTCTAGTTATCGACAACGCACCCTATCACAACAAGTATGTTGAGAGACCCCCCAACTCAAACACCATTAAACGGGAAATGATCAACTGGTTAAACAGACATGAAATTCCAGTTGATCCAAAATTAACAAAAACCCAGATTTACGCTATTATATGTCAGCACAAGGAGAGGTATACAGAGTTTTCTGTGGACAAAATACTTGCCGAACATGGGCACACTGTGTTGCGATTGCCACCATATCATCCGGATTTTAATCCAATTGAAAATATATGGTCTCAACTGAAAGGCTATGTAGCCTCTAGAAATGTGGGTATGAACTTAACTACAGTAAAAACATTATTGACTGAAAAAGTAAACATGATCGGCGCTGAAGAGTGGAAAAAGGTTTGCGATCATGCAATCAAATGTGAGAATGAATATAGAAGCATTCAACACAGTTTAGACAATTACACTGATAGATTAGTAATAAATACGGCTGATAGTGACAGTGATATTGACCTCTTTGAGAGCACAGATAGTGAAATGGAAGTAATTGAGAATTAGAATTATTATTATTTTTATTGCAATGTCTCATTTTAGCAATAGGTATAATGGTGTTTATTATGTACACTAAAGCTGTAATGTTCCAAAATAATTAAATACGTAAACATAATGTAAAAATGTTTTTGAAGTGAAAACTTCTTTAGGCGCGTTGAGCGTTTTGGTAGAGGGTAAAATCCTCGGTTCGCGTCACCGACATGCTAATGATAATAGTATATCTATAGCTATGTTTTGCATATAGTTTTAATTACTCTCAACTTAATAGTTCCGTTTTCACTTCTATCGGCAGTCCCACGACTGCTACTGTTTTTTTTATTTTATTTTACCCCAACCTAAAGCCATCACTTATAGAAAAATTAGTGTATTTTATACAAAGAATAAAAATATCAAAAGAAGCAAATCATACTTGTTTTAACAGCTCCTAATAGGTACCGGACTGTTTGTATTTTGTGCGACAGAGATAACGCTCTACGAAGCCGAAATTAGCCGATTGTCTCTTTCCAAAGGTCGATGTGCAATATTTATCGCCGGGTACTGTATAATAACGCCCCTGAACTATTTATATAAAAATACGTGAATAAACATTACACACTACATTCATGTGACATAACTTGATAATATACACACATGTGTGTTTTCTTTAACGTCTGTTTTCAAACTAAAAGACATTTTATTGTTTAGTCTGTGGTGGAATTTCGGCCACAGGCGATCACTAGTAATTTTAAAAGAATGATTCCAAATTTAAGTCAGGATGCTCGTCTAGCCCTGCATAATTATGTGCTTATCCCAACGCTATTGTTTGGAAGTGAGAGTTGGGTATGTCAGAAAGGGCATGAAACTAGAATCAACGCGGTCGAGATGAGATTGCTAAGAAAAATTTGTGCTGTAACACTCGCGGACCGGGTTCGTTATGTAGAAGTGAGAGAGAGGTTAGGCTTGAAAGAAAATGTCGGTGTATAGATGAGAAAGGGCATGCTCCGTTGGTTCGGACATGTAGAAAGAATGGTAGATGAAAGGTTAACAAAACAGATATGCGAATGTGGAAGGATGTAGGTACTGGGGAAGACCAAGACTGACATACCATGATCAGATTGATCGAGTATTGTCCGAAGGTGGTGTCAAGAGTCTTCGCAACTGGCGTGTGTGTATGAAGAGAGTGATGAATATGGAGGAAGCGAGACAAGCCTGCAAGGATCGTGATGTATGTCACTCGGTTCTCTCTGCCTACCCCGCAAAGGATCTGGTGTGAAGATATGTATGTATGAGTTGTAAAACAGTGTAATATTATAGGATAAAGTAAACAAGTAATAGCTTCTATTGTCGGTTATTTTTAAAAAAAATTAAATTAACCTTAACAAGAAATTTTGGCGACAATTTTATAGCTACTCCCGGATCGGATCGCGCCCTCACACTCTCACATGGCCATAGGAAAGGGAGCTATCACCTATAGACAACAAAGATGTTGATAGTGGTCTGCGATCAGAAAGTTTAATGTAGTACATAGAAGTCTGTTCTTGCGATCCGTATGACGGAGATAAAATGTTATAAGCATAAGGCTACTCCTACCCTCTTAACTGAAATTAGAATTGAAATGTGAAAGTGACTGGAACTGACAATATTGCTGTGGGTAAAGTTAAGGTGGTTGTAGTAAGCCTGTTTGAGCCGTTGCGGAACTTTACCACCTAATAAATACCTTATTAATAAATACTACTAGTATTTATCGCCCAGTGTTGGTCCGGACCCCTTTTGAAGAATAATAATAAATTAATAATAATTAATAATTAAAAATAATTAAAGTCAACTTTCGTTTACCTACGATACTTACTAAAGTAAGACTGCTATTGCGGATATGCATGCGCGGCGGTGTTCATTTACCATCAGATGCACCTCCAGCTCGTTTGCCCCCCCCCTTCTGCTTAAAAAACTTTACTATCCATATTATTATAAATACGGAAATCTGTCTGTCTAGTAAACTTTCATTTTGATGAAATTTGACAAGAAAATATTTAAATAAACTATAGGTACAAACATAGACTACTTTTTTAAGAAAAAGTTAATCTGAAAGGTCCTGAAAAGGAAGTTTGTCTTTTTTATATCATATTATAGTAAACAATCGGATGGCTTTCCTGATAGAAAGAGCCAACCATCGCCCACAGACACCTAAGCCTGAACTCGCTCCTGTTTTGACACGCCTCTTTCGCCTTTCGATGGCTACTGGAAAAGTGCCTAAATCATGGAAGCTTGCCAACGTGCAGCCTGTACCCAAAAAAGACATTCGTGCCGACCCCTCTAACTATAGGCCAATTTCAGTCACGTCCATACTCTGCAAGACTATGGAGCGTGTACTGAACAGCAGGCTAATGGCACACCTAGAAGCGAACGAACTACTGAGTGACCGCCAATACGGGTTTCGCCGAAATCGGTCTACCGGGGATCTTCTAGCGTATGCCACTTACATTTTGAGCTCGGCCATCGAGAAGCATGGTGAGGCACTAGCTGTCTCCCTTGATATCTCGAAGGCCTTTGACAGGGTCTGGCATGATAGTCTTATTGGTAAGCTTCCACCGTATGGTCTGCCTACTGGTCTCTGCGCCTGGATCTCAGATTTTCTGAGTGGCCGGTCGATCAGAGTAGTTGTCGACGGCTGCTCATCCGACCAAATGGCTATAAATGCCGGAGTCCCTCAGGGATCAGTTCTCTCCGCAACTCTATTCCTGCTACACATTAACAATCTGCTGAAGCCCGGTATCTATGGGTACGCAGATGATAGCACTGTTGTGGACAGTTACGTATCCAATGCGCGGGCCAATATGGCACAGATCCGGTCTCTCAGAAAGGCAATGGTCGATCGTATGAACCTGTCCTTACAGGCAGACTCCGATTGGCTTGATGCTAATCTGGTCAGGCTTAATGAAACTAAGACCCAGGCGTGTCTATTCTCCGCTAAACGGAGTCCGCTCCATCCGTCTCCGTCTTTCCAGAGTGTGGCCGTGCCGATAAATGACCACCTCGAGATCCTTGGTATCACGTTAACGCCTACTCTCAACTTTAGTTCGTACATCGAATCTAAAGCCCAAGTTGCCTCAAAAAAGCTTGGTATTCTGGCGAAGGTGAGACAGTATTTCAGTCCGGGACAGTTGCTCAACCTTTATAAAGCACAAGTCCGTTCGTGCATGGAATACTGCTCTTACCTCTGGGATGGATCCGCTAAATACCAGCTGGAGACACTTGAGGCCATCGAGAGGCGTGCCAAGAGGCTCATAAACGACGATGATCTGGTAGCCAAAAAACTCCAGAGCCTCGCTCATCACCGTAGAGTGGCTAGTTTATCGGTTTTTTATCGAATACACTTTGGAGAGTGCGCTGCGGAATTGCACGACTTAATTCCGCCATCCCCGTTTTTCTTTCGATCGTCGAGGTGCACAGAATCTAGGCATCGTTATATGGTGGACGTTCCACGTACCTGGACAAAGCAGTTCGACTCAACATTCTTCATTCGAACCGTAAAGGACTGGAACATGCTTCCTGAGTCTGTGTTCCCGGACGAGTACAATCTGGAGATCTTCAAGAGAAGAGTGAACATGTACCTTCTAGGGAAGCGCGTTCCATCTTAGGCCTCATCTTAGCTTACCATCAGGCGAGATCGAGGTCAAGCGCTTACCTATCGATAATAAAAAAAAAGACATTAAAGATGCGTTCCTATCTTTGTAGCGGGTTCTTAATACCACATGAGTAAGTTTACCTTTTTTTACTTCAAGCTCCAAACCGGAGCACGATAATGACAAGTAATGCACAACTCTGCCACCTAGTAGCCACGATAGTAATGACTCGTATAGCTAATCGTTCGCCTCTTACGAACTGCCTGACAGAACGGTAGTTGGTTTATTCTTCAAAAGGGACCCGGACCAACACGGGGTTTTAAAAGAAAATGTTTACGACACGTTCTTCTACTGGCGAGTGAAGCTGGGTGGCTTGGCTAGTTTATTAATAAGCTGCTTGGTTAAACATTCGCACGTGGATCAATTATTGTACAACCCGTTTAGCCCTTAGTGCCCGATAAATGGTTCACTCACTCGATGGAAAGGTGTTTTTAGTTAGTCACGCATTATGTTATTGAATAGCGGCCTCGTGTATTCTGAGATTGAAAATTATCTTATCTTTTGACTCACTACTCTTTACGGTCTTGGTGTAATAATAAAATAACTTCTACGTTCATTACAATACAGTTCCATATAAAGATAGATTCGTATTGTTATATTATTTAGGGCTTTGAATCAGCACAAATAAATATAAATTACTTAAATAACTATCACTTGACTACTGAAAAATCACACTGTGAAAAGAAACAAAAAATATCATTTTTTGAAATTGTTATGTAGAAAAAAGTAGTGAAAAAAAGTATCTTCATACCCGTATCCCCGAAGTGGTAGGCAGAGGTGCAACAAGTGCTCCCACGATTAGCCGAAGATACTTGGTCCCACAAATGTGATAGGTGGCAAGCCTATCGCCAACCGGGCACTTTCCAATCCCGGGCAACTTTGTATTTATCAGAAAACATTTTTTAAGTGCCCGACCCGGGAATCGAACCCGGGACCTCATATGGTCGACGCCAACGCTGGACCACTAGACCACAGAGGCGATATGTAGAAAGTCAATATTTATCTACACTAATCTTAAAAAAATACTGTTAGCCAAAAGCTTTTATGAGGGCTTTTCAAAATTTCAATTTTTCAAAAAATCAACCGCGTTTCGATCGGTCAATTCGCTCAAAAGTTATGAGATGTTTACACACACATTGATACACATACATACATACAGACATACTGACGACATCGTGAAAATAGTCGGAAAAGGTTTCTAGGACTTCAAAACGTGAAGATCTATTGAAAACTCGATTTTCGAAAATGGAGGCATAATCGGTAGCTTCCTTATCTGCATACACTAAAAATGACTTGAGCACTAGGACGGATAATGATTTTAAAGATAAAAATAATAAATCTCAATCAAATTCAAGGTTAGCGTCAGTGCTTGTCACTGTCGTATTCCGGTTTGGAGGGAAAAATAGTCGGTAAACATGTGGCGTTAGACCTCGTTACAAGATAGCAACGCATTATTAACACCGTTAGTGTTTATACAGGATGGGTGGCTCGTTCTATCAGGAGACCCATCTGCTTATTTGCTATCTTATGATATAAAAAAGTAATGTAATTATAATGAAAGTAATTAATGTGATAATTCCTATTAAAAGTCTACTTCGATCGTGACGTGGCACTTGGTTCTCTTTGACCATCCTATAAGAAATTTGGCGGGTAGATAATTTTGAAAACACGAATTATAAATTAAGAAACGAATCTGAAATTATTTTTTTCAAAAATCAATTCAGTAACTCGAAACTGGATTAATTAAATGGTTGTTAAAATTTCTACGAAAAGTAATTTCGAATACATTGAAAAATGAGAGAAAATATCAGTCGCCGCTTAAAGTGCGGCGTTGTGAGACGAGTATTGTTTTACAAGAATTTGCTGAGCGGCGGAACGTTGTCAGCGCCAGAGACGTGCCCATGGGAACACAGCTGATACTGAGCGGAGACCTTACTTCGATTAGAATTTTCTCCTTTTTGAACTGACTTCCCAAAAGGAGGAGGTTCTCAATACGGCTATATTTTTTATGTTTGTTATAAGGTACTTGGTCATTTATGAACCAATTTTTTTTTAACTTCGCACTACGTATGTAGAAAGAAAGTTTCTGATTTTGCTCCGATTTTCGAAAATCGAGTTTTCACCAGATCTCTACGTTTTTAGGTCCTAGAAACCTTTTCCGACTATTTTCACGATGACGTCAGTATGTATGTATAATAAATAATAATAATAATAATAAATATTCACGGGACAAATTGCACTTACTGATCTAACCCCAAAATAAGCAAATTATTTGCTTGTGTAATGGGTGTTAGTCAACGATACTAATACATTGAAATACATATATAAATACTTTTACATACATAATAAACACCCAAACCCGGAAATACAAACATTTATGCTCATCACACAAATGCTTGTCCCCGTCGGGGATTGAACCCGAGCCCCGTCGATTGCGTAGTCAGGGTCGCTAACCACATGACCAACGGGGCGGTATGTAATGTGTATGTATGTAAACATCTCATAACTTTTGAACGGCTGGATCGATCGAAACGGGGTTGATGGCATTCGATTGGATTCCGCCTAACGTAGACTTCCTGAAAATTTGAACCAAGTCGGTCCAGGAGATTTTGAGAAATTTTGAAAAAAATTCAAAAAATTTTGGCGAATCAGTATTGTTTAATATAACTTCCAGATTAATATACCAATTGAGTACAAAAACTAATCAGCTCTATTCCTCAAAAAATACGTCTAATGCATAAATTGCATCAAAATCGGTTTATCCGTTTGGGAGTAATCGTTGACGAAAAATTTTGAAAAAAGTGTTTTTTCAACATAACTTCGAAATTTTTCAACCAATAATATTTTGGTATTCTACAATATTTTAGTACTAAAAATACTACGTCGAATGCCGCTTCACAAATCAAAATCGAGTCAAATTTTCAAAAGTTACAGCTTTTTAAATATTAAAAATACGTTGTTGTGACTCACATAGCCAATCGACCGCCTTTTACGACCTGCCTGGCAAAACGGCAGTTGGCCTTTTCCTCAAAGGAGCCAGGGACGAACACGGGGAATTTTGAGTGTATACTCCTCGTGTGGTTACATTTTAATTTAGTGAAGATCTGATACAGGTGTCCGGAGCTAAAGGAAATAGAAAAGGCAGTAACAACAGTTTTACTGCGTTAAAAATTATCTAAAAACTAGATGAAATCCCGGCTTCGCTCGGAAGTCTCATAATGCGCAATCTTTATACTAACTCAAACAATAGACATTAAAAAGTAGCAACACTGTAGTGATGTCTTCTTTCAACTATTACGTTGGTTTAATAAAGACAACACTATAGTGTTGCTATTTTGTAATTTCTACTCTTTTATGAACGAAGACAAAATAAGTTTCACGATAATCTGCGCTCCGTTCTACGATACTTTAATAAATGTAAATGTTTCGACATTTACTTTTCCCTGTGTTGGTTCCGGGCTCCTTTGAAGAATAGACCAACTGCCGTTCTGCCAGGCAGGTCGTAAAAGGCGACCGATTGGCTATACGAGTCACTACTATCGTGGCCACTAGGTGGTAGAGTTCTGCATTATCTCGCCCGGGTCTGGTACCACCGCCTTACCTATTCCTGCCGCAATAGCGTCAGTGCTTGTCGCTGTCGTGTTACGGTTTGGAGGGTAAGGTAGCCGGTAAACTTATGCATGTGGCATTAGACCTCGCCACAAGATAGCAACGCACCATTAACACCTTTGGTGTCTATAGGCGACGGTTGACTCTTTCCATCAGGAGACCCATCTGCTTGTTTGCTATCTTATGACATTAAAAAAAAAATGCTTACGCCATCTTCCCCAAATATTTGTAACCTTTAAAGAAATATGGCTGATTTGTCTGCCAGCAACGTTAGAATTTTGCGGATATATGTTGTCGACTCAAAATTATTTTTTATGCTTTATAATTTACGTGAGGTTCCTATTGAGTCTACCGTTGATGAAATTATAAATATAATTTAGATAGTTATTTCTAAAAGTAAATTTTGGGCGATCTTTTGATTTATCGAATAGGTTTTGATCTAACCCACATTTAAACATTTCCTCTCGTTTTTAGTATCCCAAAATTTTGTTTGACGATGTAAGTCGGTGTTTCACCACCGTTTTACTGCGTACCTATAGAAATTGTGGTTGAATTTTGACCACCAGGTGATCTTACTACTAATTAATTATGTAATCAGCGGTTTCAGTATGATAGTATCCGTTGTATATATAAAATGTGACGACGCCTTTCAACACCATGCATAGACCGCAGAGTAAGTTATAGTCTGGATGTTTAAAGACATCTTTTTAATATGACAGATATGTTAATCTGCTCGCGGACGAAGCTGTGCTGGTCAACTAGTATATTAATTATAAACGTGAACAAGTCGCGGATAACAGCTACATAAAAAACAAAACTAGGTGCAGTTATTGTATTCGCCCGTACGTCATCTCGTACACAAAAGAGGTGTGCAATTAGAATAAGCGCGGAGATGGCGGTGCGTGTACTCGTGGGAACGCTTCCTGCGAAAGGGTTGTTCGACCGCGGATCGCAAAAACCAAGGGTTTCTCACGATGATGTAACGTGTACTCACCTCTCGACAAATAAAACGATGAAATAAAAGTTACGGTGTGCGAAATGCGAAACAAAAGACATGAAACTGTCAGCAGTTTTATATTATACACCGTTTTATCACCTTTAGGTTTTAGTCCATTAACTTCCATTAAAATGTTACATTTTTTGGCTAAACCGATAAAAATAAGAGCACATAATTTTATTTTTTTAATAGGTATCAAACGTAGGGTTAGTGTAAAGTCCATATTTGTGTTCACAACCTTTCTACCGAGGCCACCATCATGTAAAAATGTTTCCAAACGGTTGCACAGATAATTTCTAAGATCATTTTTTTTTTAATTTGTGTTGTATGATAATAGATTTCTTTTCAAAAATTCGTTAATAACTTTATTTTTGTTTCTACAACTAAAAATTATAGAACCAAAGTTGTAAAGAATTTAATTTGCAACAAAAATGTTGTTACAAATTTTCTTTGCGACGAATGGTTTGCGGCCGCGAAACAAGGGTTACAACCAAACAAACACAGATTTAACCTTATGCTGACCTCTTGACATCTAAAAAATAAAATTACGTGCTCTGAACTTTGCAACCCCAAATGTAACTTTCAAATGGACTACTTGTCGTAATTTTGAACACATGAATGTTTAAATATAGCATATAGGTAAATCCAACAACCCGAAATGTAACTTTCAAATGGACTACTTGTCGTAATTTTGAACACATGAATGTTTAAATGTAGCATATAGGTAAATCCAACTTAAATAGGTATATTAAAATAAATGAGTCTGTTTGTTTGGTACGGTTTTGTGTCCTATTTACTCATGTAACTGATAATAATAAAATTTGGCATATATGTATGTTGTCAAGACTATAGAGATTGGCTAAACGAGGTCACTACCATCGTGGCTACAAGGTGGTAGTGCTGCATTGTTTCGCCCGGGTCTGGACTCTGGTACCACCACTCATTAAATGTATAACTGACACAAAATGCATATTGACGTTCGGCATCGCTGTCCCGCAAATGGACCGGTATACTAATATATTTTGTTTTAAGTAACACACCTTGATTACACGTACTTCTTAAAACTCGTGATGTCTTCATAAAGCGATAAAAGCAATTTGCGGTATGTCCGAGAAACTCACGAGTGATAAGGAATCACGGTCGCCCACGCGCACGCAGCGTCCGATAAGCCGAAGATAACAAATCGATAGCATTGGAACAATACATGGTTGCATCGGTCGCGAGACTGTTCTCCTGAATGGAGATTGTGAATTGAGACATCTTTGTATGTTACATTGAGAAATCTTGGAAATACATGTACAATAGCATCACACCAGTAGCCTTGCGGGATATACGGAGTTGATCGCCAGTCGCCATTTTGGATCACCACGATTTACCGGATTGTCGGTTAGAAAGACATGTAAATTTATCATCTTAGTAATATTTACCATTATTTTTTTAGGCAGTAAAACTGCAGCAAACCGAGATTCCATTCCTATATCTCCGGTACCCTGCATCAGATCTTCACCAAATTAAATTAGGACCACACGGCGACTATACTATCTCAATAAAAAAAAAACAATTTTCAAAATCTGTTCATAAGTGACCTAGTTTTGAGGTAACAAACATAAAAAAACAGCCGAATTGAGAACCTGGACAACCTTTTGGAAAGTCGCTTGAAAAATTAAATGTCATCACACCAGCTCCCTTGCAGTAAGTAGAGTTAGCTGAACTCCATAAGACTTGTAAGACTTACCACGACTTATCTATTTGTCAGCTGGCGATATAGATAATCCCAAAATCTTTCCGACCGCTTCTCTTCTCATTTCGTCATTTTAGCGACCTGAAAACAATCATCGTTTGTTTCTTGCGATAGCAAATACCGACAGATCTCGAATGAGCAGATAAAGGTGTTTATTCGTGGCACGATAATAGTTACACACCGCCACCAGATTTTCATTCTTCGGGGATAACTTCGAATAAATCTGAATAACCCTTTTTGTCGACCTAAGGATTGAACTCGGGACTTCATTAACTGAGTTGAATAGGCTAAGTATTACGTCACGATTCACGAGGCACTATATGATATAACACCTTAATTATTGTATGAGAAGAATACAAAAAAAAAATACTTAAAACTTCGGTTTTCTTTCAGTGAAAGCAACTCAGGAATTGAAGTTCGCCACAATTCTTATTCTGGCGGCTGGCCGCATCATTTTAATGACTAGTTTGTTACTATTGCCCGGTTAGGATACCCACCCACATAAGATATGTCACGTTTTTCCCATTTTGGTCTGACCTCCTTTAAAGAATAGACCATCTGTCATTCAGCTAATCAGTTCGTAAAAGTGAACGATTGATTGTGTCATAAACCATCGTGACTACTAGGAGGGTAGTGTTCCGCAACGTCTCGGCTGGGTTCGAAACTACCGCGCAATTGTCCCGAGTCCGCGCTCGGCTGGACTGTGTCGCGACGATTTCATTTTAATAATTATTTTACCTACATCTTGTTGTTACATACCTAGATTTATAAGTCATATATAGTTTTTGTTTATAATGTTAAGATTACTTTTTATTACTATTTTTTTTCATTATTGTAATTAAACTTATTGTGTCGACGACTCTGATGCCCGGTAAAACTCGCAAGAGTTTATGTGGTATCTTTAATATTATTGATAATGTGTATTAAATTGTATTGAAATAAATAAATTAAAAAAAATTATATACTAGTCTATGTACCGCCTTACCTATTACTATATTTTGAGTGTCATTGATGTGTTCAGGTTTGGAAAGTAAGATAGCCGATAAACTTATGTATGTGTTCTAATGCCTTTGTGTATCTAATGTGTGTAGAAATAATTAAGTAATTTATAAAAAAAATATATCGTCATTTGTTTTTGGTTTGCAGTAAAGAGTTATTGTGTTGTGTTGGAAATCCTGATGTCATTTACGCTCCCACTTATCATCAAGATACTGCCCTAAACCAATGTTCGGTCTCACAGGAAACAAACACCTTTAGGGCGGGCTCTTCTTAGCCCACTCAATTTAAACTCTGGCTGAGCACTCTACTCACCTGAAATACCCGGTTTGGCAGTAATGGTCATTTGGATCAACTGCTTAGGTTTATTTCGAAAGAAAAAAAAACAATCTTGATCTAGGGTCGCGGTACCGCTCTTAGATTATGATGATAGTTGATT
This sequence comes from Apodemia mormo, assembly GCA_036924255.1. Taxonomy (NCBI): domain Eukaryota; kingdom Metazoa; phylum Arthropoda; class Insecta; order Lepidoptera; family Riodinidae; genus Apodemia; species Apodemia mormo. The sequence continues at coordinate 8,593,829 of JAUPFN010000018.1, read as the reverse complement.
AAAAAGTGAGTAAGTACCAAGTTTCATTTAATTTTTCTATATTGAGGAGACGACTTTTGCCACATACGTCTATAGGTATATAAATTATCTACGCTTTCAGCGAACATTATATTGTACCTATGTATATCATAGACCCGTTAAGGTCTTACTGTGGCTAAATGAAACCTGTTCGTGCGAACTCTTTTATGCGGTAGACTTAACTTATTGTAAGTGGAGTGAATAAAATTGGTATATTGCAAGTGTACATTCAACTTTAGAACAAATCTATAAGATTCTCGCAGCTTCACCTACATCCATACAAAATACTCGTAGTTCTCAATAATGACTTCATGAAATTTTTGGTACCTTATGTCGCGTGCTCTCTACTCACGCGTAATTTTTAAGGTCACAGTTTTACGGTCTTGTAAAACGATGCCTTTCGAAAAAAAGTTTCATCACATTCGATTATCCTTGTGGGGTAAGCAGAGTAAACTGAATGTCTGTAGACTTTCCGGTTCACCACGATTTATCGGTTTGTCAGTTGGTGAGACGAGCGGTGATCCTCATCACCGTATTTTGCCGATCTGAGTGCTAAGTGTGAGTTTTTCTTTTCGCATTCGATCGTGAGCGCGTTTCGAGTTTACTAGGAATTTTTATGTGATTTGTACAGCGCCACCTAGTGGCAAACTGGTTTCTCAGGTTTACCACTAGGTGGCGCTGTACAAATCACATACAAATTCCTAGTAAACTTCAAACGCGCTCACGATCGAATGCGAAAAGAAAAACTCACACTTAGCACTCTGATAACGTTTATCGACTATTTCTAACGATAATCGGGGCCGTCGGCTTCACATGGTTATCCGAGGCACAAGAGTCGTTAATATCAGACTATCAGACTCCGAGCTGCAATTGAGATTTTGGGGATTTCAGAAAAAACCTCGAAAAACCTTAACAATAGTATTTTACACTATTTATCGTCGGCACTTGGTGAAACTCCATTTGTAGTTTTGCTAATACACTTGTACTGTTTCACAAATTACTTTAAATTTAATTAATATCACCAACCGGTTTCACCTTTTACGGCATCTTCAGGGCTAGCCCTGAAGTAATTTGTGAAACAGTACAAGTGTATTAGCAAAACTTAACAATAGTCTTGCCCGACCCGGGGATCTCTTTCTCTCTCTTTTTTTATGATATGAGGCGAGTTGGCTAACCCTAGCAGGCAAGGTAAAAAAGTTTGATTTTTTTTTTCTAATATATCTAATATAGGTATACAAATAATGAGCCATCAATTTATTTTCTTTATCTTAGAAATGACTCTACCAATTTACATGAAATTTTATTTCAGTTCGGGTTTTGCTTTTTAAGTTGGTCTAGGGGATGGTCTAGGGGATAACCTATTGGGCTCAGACCATGAGGTCCCGGGTCGCATAAAAGTGTTATTGAGGTTTTTTTGAGGTTTTTCTCGAAAATGTAAAACCTGAGTAGCAGCTCCGGAGTCTGTCGGAGGGGTGTATTACTACTCCCGTGCCTCGGATGAGCACGTAAAGCTGTCGGTCCCGGTTATCGCTATAAATAGTCGGTCAATGTGGCTATGAGGGTCACCACTTACGCCAACCGATAAACTGGTGAATAGCGGTGAACCGGAAAGTCTATAGACGTTCGGTTTACTCTGCTTACAATCGCAAGAGAACCGAACCGGGCGTGATGAAAGGTACTTTTTATACATAAGTGTGCATCCTGAAAAGCCGTTATTTATTTTTCATAAATTAAGTTACGACTTTTAAAAAGAAGCTTGAAAATAGCTTGGAGAAAAAAATAGTTTTGACACTCAGACGCTCTTCATTAATACGGTCCTACTTGATTGAAAATCAGCTTTAGTTGTTTATGGGTTTCAGCGGCCGTAATATTTATTGTATTTAAATCACAGATCCGTTAGAGTTCATTCACTGTGGTCAAATGAAACCTGTTCGCGCGAACTCTGCTTCGCGTTGACGGCGCTCGTTACATCCTACGCGGCAGTTACGTACGCATTGTAACCGCAGTGAATACAATTGACATATTGCAAAGAGTACCTTCTACTTTAAATAAAACTAGCAGATTGTCGTGACTTTACCTGTATAAAAAGTAAAATGAAAAGATTTCTATGTTATCCCCCGTGTTGGTATCGGGCTCCTTTGTACAATAGCCCAATTGCCGTTCTGCCAGGCAGGGCGTAAAAGGCGATTAATTGGCTACGCGAGTCACTACCATCGTAGCTACTAGGTGGTAGAGTTCTACATTTTCTCGCCGAGGTCTGGTACCACCGCCTTACCTATTCCTGCCGCAATAGGGTCAGTGCTTGTCAACTGTCGTGTTCTGGTTTTTGGAGGGTAAGGTAGCCGATAAACTTATGCATGTGGCATTAGACCTCAACACAAGATAACAACGCACATTATAACATCTTTGATGTCTATAGGCGATGGTTGACTCTTTCCATCAGGAGACCCGTCTACTTGTTTGCTATTTAATTTTACGAGATGCCCTAGCAGTAAGTTAGTCTACTATTCTGCTAAAAGAACCCTGATCAATGCGGAGAAAAATTGTTGGGATTTTTATCTCGCTGGTTTGTTTGCGGAAAGTCTATTTACGTTCCGTTTACTTTACCTGCCTGGGCCTGTGAACAAAATTAGACGCTCCGGTTGACCAAGATACACCGATTTATTAGTTGATAACGTTTTCCCGATTTATTAGATGACCACTGATTTATGATAAGTTTGTGCAAATAAGTGCATTGGTGCATTTATAATATTAGTATGGATATCTGGGCCAACATTTTTCAAAAACATACCCATTATCGATTTTTACCGAACTGTAATGATAGCCACTTGTTTCGTGTTATATTTAACAAGTAACATTAGGTACAAAAAATTCAATAACTACAAATATAGGTTTTGTTTAGTATTTTAATAATACTTAATTTCATTTTACTTAACTTAATTTTACTTAATTTAATACTTAAACAAATTATGGTTTGGTTTTAGATATGCTAAATGTAGGTTGCTTTAGTCAGAGGCAGCACACTCCTGCTATAAAACAATCTATTAAAACCAACATGGATACTACGCATAATAAATTCAGTTTAAATTTGCGCATATTCAGTTTGACTTACAGACTTATTATAAACTGAGATATGTCTATTGCCGCTTAATGATAAAGTTCACCTTAAGTTTAAGCATCATATAGCAGAAACGCCTAACGACATGACCGGACATATGATTAATAGAGAAATTTAAATCATTGAGTCACATGATTAAAATGTCTTTTGACTCATTTATTAAATTATTTTCCATTATTGACACTATCCGGAAATTTTGAATTCTCTAATCACTTGTCATGTTTTTAAGTTTGCCTTGTTTGTTTCTTTGTTTGACCTGTTACAGTGATTATTTTTTTAAGAGTTTAATATACATAATATACATAATTAATACCTATATATTTCATTTTGAGTCATATTTCTAGCGTTATTTATTATTTCCTCGATTTTTCGCCTGCGCCAGAGTGGACGGTCATTATCCTAGTTAATTACTGGCGGTGAGTCAACAGATCGACGGGCGAGGATGCGTTCGATAATCGAAAACATTTCAAATGTGTGTACAATTACACATGTTGCGGCTAGAATGCGAAGATGGGACATACTCCATTGAGGCTGAAATCTGAATGCACCTAATAAGTTGCTGGCGAGCGACGGTCCACTACGAAGTAGGTACTCGTCGCTTTGCTAAGTGCGCTGAAATATTTTGAAGACGGTTTTTTCTTTTTTTACGAGACATCGAAATATTCTAAGGTCCACTTGCACCAAACTATTTAAATACCTTTTAAGATTTAATCATAGCGAGAGACATTTAAAAAGTATTTCGATCATATACCTAGTGGACCTACATTTTTTAATAGAATATTAATAGATTTTATATTATTACACTCGTGATAGTCGGTCGTGGTTTAGTGGTTAGCCCTATTATTTTTGTGTTAAAGCGCTCATCCCGTGTTTGGGAAAACTAGAAAAACTTTAAAAATAACAAAGAAAAATATAAAGGGATATGAACCTGCGACCGTCTCGTTCACTGGTTAGCCTATTTGGCTTATCATGAAGCATCGCTCATTGCGTTCGTGTTCTCAATCGGTCAATGGTATTATAGGGATTTTTTTGGGTTCCTTTAAAAAAACCTTTGCAGCAGCTCCGAGTCTGGAAGGAGTATTTCAACACCCCTCGTATATCTATATCGGAAGAACTCTTACTCGTATATCGGAAGAACACGTAAAGTTAACTGTCCCGGTTATCCCAAGAAATAATCAGTAGAAGTTATCAGGCTGATAAAAGGTGAAATGGTGCTTGGCAGTTATTCATCACCTGATTGCTAACCACCATTTCACCAACTGATAAACCGATTCGTCATAAATAATGTCACGTTAAAAAATAGACTCTTCTGTTTTGTTTTTATTATTATGTATTTGCAATTTTTAACTAATGAATCACTACATAGCATAAAACAAAGTCGCTTTCTTGTCCCTATGTATGCTTAAATCTTTAAAACTGCGCTACGGATTTTGATGCGGTTTTTTATTAGATAGATTGATTCTCGAGGAATGTTTTAAAGAATACTTGGGGCGTGATCTACAATCGATATCAAAACCAAAAATATAGTTTTTAGAACTTTTGTCTGTTTGTCTGTTTGTCTTTATGTATGTCTGCGGTAAACTCAAAAAGTACTGCATGGATTTACTTCAAATTTTGCATGAATATTACTAACAGGTCGGGTCAACATACAGGCTACATATTATCATGCTATCACCTATGGGGGAGGAGCAGTGCGGAGTAAACGAAGTCCGCGCGGACGAAGTAGCTGGAAACAGCTAGTATTAAATAAAATCCAAATAAACAAACACAAGGTGGTAGAGTTCTCCAATGTTTCGCCTGGGTCTGGTATCAAAATTATTGCGACAAGATTAGGTTCTTACCTATTCGCATCGTTGTGTATCACTGTTGTGGTCCGGTTTGAAGGGTAAAGTAGCTGGTAAACTTATGCATGAAATGAAAATATTTGTTTGCAAGTATGGGCTTTAGAAGTTATTCAAATAATTAAAAGTTACCATTATATTCGACCATGGTATGGCGTGCAAATATTTAAAAATTATTAGAATATGCTATGTGTTTTCTTATAATTTACCAATTGCATTTTATTCTTCAATTAAAATATATTAATAATATTTACAATGTGGCATTAAGACCCCGCCACAAGGATAGCAACGCACCATTACCTTCTTTGGTATCTTTATTTGATAGGTTTTTCTTTCCATTTGGAGAGCCATCTACTTGTATGTTATTTTATGATATAAAAAAAAGCTTTATTATCACAAATATCCATTAACTCAAGATTCGTACATTTGCGGCGTTTTTTTAAATGTGTTCATGAGAGTTTTTAGCAGGTACAGTTTAAGAATACATGCCTAAGAATTTATTCTTATGCGTGTATTCTTATTTACTTACTAACTCAAAATATCGTGGTTTTTAAGATAGCGAAAAAATATTTTTTAATAAAATCGGTTTATTTATTAGCGGGCGTCTATAAATTACGTGAGGTGTTTTTTTTTAATTTTCTGTCCCTCCTTCCCCCCTTGTTGAGATGTCGGGAGATTTTATTCAACCCCCTCCCCCATCCCCCAATCTCACGTGAGATTTTTCAAAATTTGGGTTTCTTAAATATGTAAACCCGTTGGATTTTTATTATAAAAAGAAAAAAAATACCTAGTAATCAATATTGCTAAGTTAAGTCATAACAATTTAACAATAGAATACTTAAATCGTAATTACTGCGATTAAAAAAAGAATGTCTACTCCTCTGATAGTGGCGCGAAATCAAAGGACGGGCTACTCTGTACCGTAAATTCAGATTAAATTGAACTATTTGGTATAAAACAAATATGACTATTTGGTAGTCAGTAGTAATGTATAGCGTCGAAGTATGAATGAAATTATTTCCTTTCGAATGAATTAGTGAATAATCTTAATCATATTACGATTACGATGACCGCCCCGTTGGTCGAGTGGTTAGAGACCCTGACTACGCAATCAACGAGGCTCGGGTTCGATCCCCGACGGGGACAAGCATTTGTGTGATGGGCATAAATGTTTGTATTTCCGGGTTTGGGTTTAGTTTCTATGTATTAGTATCGTTGAATAACCCATAACACAAGCAAATAATTTGCTTACTTTGGGGTTAGATCATTAAGTGTAATTTGTCCCGTGAATATTTATTATTTATTATTATTATTACGCTTAAGATTAAATCTTAAGCATGTACGATCTGGATAATGGACCAAAATAGTATATATTTTCTATTTCAATCAGAAAAAAAATTGCGTGATATTTGCCGAGACCCCCCCTCGCCCCAACGTAAGATTAGATGAGATTTGACTCGACCCCCTCTCCACCTTAAACATCTCACGTAATTTGTGGACGCCCTCTTAGGCGTATTAATTAAACTATAACGGCTTCATTTTTAAGGTTTTACATTTTATTAAAACAAACTAATTTGACGTGAATCATTTTATTTTCAGGGATACGATTTGTAAAATTCCCTCGTAAGTGGTACTAACTCTGCGGTCTGCGACAATTACTCGAATCTCAAAAAGAGCTGTTTGCAAGTAACGCATGCATTTCACGCGCGGCCGACTGGAGCCAAGTCGCCTATCTATACCTGACGTTGACGCTCGCGATCTTATTACCGAGCCGGCGAGAAAAAAAAAACAAAGGAAGCGAACGAGCGGCTTCGGAGATTTATGAAGGCGCGGCGCCGCCGGGGGCCGGTCGCTAAAGCTGTTTGCACACAATGCTGCCCGCGCCACGGAAATCACAACGTGCGTGACACGTTCTGTAGTAGAGTTACCAAGCGATAGTGACAATTCAAACCAGAGAATAACCTTATTTTTTAGGTTGAATAAAAAATAATAGATACTGTAAGTGTAATTCTATGGCTAAGGTTCCTTAATTAAAACTAACTAGTAATTATTATTTTTAAAAAAACCACGACTGCAAGGCGATCCGTATAAACACATTTTCGTTATAGCGCAGTTGGACAAAAGTTACTCTCACATTTAAGACGAATCTAATGACACCTCCCAAGTCAGTCTCAAGTATAAATCAATCAAGCCGTTTAAGCTACAGAGCGTGCCTAAGGAATATGGAAACATACATACATACACACACACACACATACACACACACACACACACACATACACACGAAAAACGTAACCCTCCTTCTGGCACAGCCGGGTTAAAAATATAAGCCTATTCATTGGCTGCAATTATTACAATTGCGTGGCATCTTTAACAGCATGTTTTTTGAACGCTGGCCTTGACTTGCGCAGAACTGAATAGTGTAACGTATAAAGTCCGCAATATGATTTATTTTGGTATGCGTAAAGCGATCCCCACTACGTAGCCGAGGGCTCAAGAACTGTGCCGAGAACTGTAATTCTATTGGAAGATAATATATTTCGATATTTTCTGAAAATCTATAAAAATGAGCAAATAACGCAAGAAATATGAAATTCTGAGAACTGTTAGCATTTAAATACTAAGCTACCTGATTCTATTACTTTTTATTATTGCTTTTTTTATTCTATTAAATTACTAATGCTTGAAATGTTTAGTATAAGTATAAGAAACACCGTGTCATGTGTCTTATAAGTTGACTGAAGAGATTATGCGGGTTTCTAAGGCATTTATATTGTTCGTACTAGCTATATTAAATTATTAATAACTCGCCTCGCAAGGTTTACATCACATATTTTTCATGGCACCACGAAGCAACTTTGTATCTGCTCCGTAGCGTTCAAATCTTGGCTTCAGTCACCACTAATCTATACTCTTTTTCTATAAAGACGGTCCCTTTGATAATATTGGGTTTAATCCCTACTAATATTATAAATGCAAAAGTAACTCTGTCTGTCTGTCTGTCTCTTCTTCATGCTTAAACCACATAGCCGATTTGGATGAAATTTAGTACAAAGATAGTTTGAAACCCGAGAAAGGACATATCAAAGGTTTTTATCCAAGTAATCCCACGGAAACGGGAACTATGCGGGTTTTTAATTTTAGAAAATTTTCCATGCCGACGAAGTTGCGGGCACAATCAGTATAGAATAAAAGTATGCAGGGCAGACAGACGGGCATCCTGGCTTAAAAACGTACTTTTTGATATGCACCAAAGCTATGTTATATACTTCTTACATCATCCTTTTTCGCATATTTTTTATTTCTTTGTGTATTAATAGCGTTTTACATTAATTCCTTTGTACAATAATAAATGCCTATCCAAGAAATATATCAATTTAAGTTCAGATATTTGTAAAATCTTATTTAAAAAGGTCTGAAGAAAAGTTTACACCTGACTGCGTACTAATTTCCTAATTATATTATGGAAGCGAAACAGCGAAATCAATGTATACTATGTCGATGAAGCGAAATTTTATGTTCCGATAATTTTAACTTAAAAACATCTCATCAGCTAAACAGGTTTGCATGGAATTCGGCATACTAATAGGTATTCTTTGCGTCTACTAGCATTGATGATAAAATATTTAATAGGATATTTTTCAGGGAATACAAAGTAATCTACTTTTTATTCCTCGAAATTGTTCTACTCCCGAAGTTAATACTTTAACTAATGTTGAATAATTAGAACGGCAGTCATTGGTAATATGTTAGATGACACTGCAATGAATATACTACGACTGCTTTTGGCGTAAATAAGGCGTACCAAAACCCCACAGCTATTAAATTATTCTAAGGGCCAAAGTTTAACATGTTTCCCATTCACTGCTCTGTTATATCGATGTTTATGGTCACCCTAGCTTACAATTACTTCCCTTAAGTTATTGTACTCAATTCCACGATACGCACTTCGCACTATGGGGGCTGCATAACATGTTTAATTGATTTTGTCTCAGAATTATATGGACGAGAATGTTTAGATTTCTAAAGATTTCTTTTATATAATGGGACAGCAAACAAACTAGTCTATTAAAAAAAGGCGACCATCACCTAATTACACCTAAGATGTTAATGGTAAGTTATCCACAATGTGGCGTTAATCTAATGTCACATCACATGCATAAGTTTACCAATTAATTACCTTACCCTCCATCCAAATCGGAACAGGACAGTGACAGGACAGGTGACGCTATTGCGACAAGAAAAGGTAAAGCAATGGGGTCTAATCCGGGCAAGACGTAGCAGAATTCTACCAAGTAGCAGTCACTATGACAGTGACACCTCCAATCGTTCTTTTTTGCAAATTAACTTTTTGCATACCTGAAAGGCAGAGGGTTGATACTTTATACTCCAAATGGGACCCAGACCAAAAGAAGGAAAATCTGCCAAAAATATGTACCCAATGGAGAACGACACTTTTATGAGGTGACTTAGATTTAAGGAGAGTTGTGATACACAATATAGTACTTAATAATAAAAAATAACGTTCAACCTCATATCCTAGTGCTTATCGATTTTGTTTGACATATATAAGTAAAACTTTTTCTATTTATTGAAAATAAAATTTAAAGATAAAAGCATATCATTTGCACAATCATGTGTCCTCACTATATACCAATTTTCATCAATCATTGATATGGAAATCGTTCTTCAGTTATAAAGGAACCACAGATAGACAGAAAATTTTCAAACGGTTAATGTCAGTGAATCATAAAACGAGTATTTATCACGAAATTAGACAAAAATAATATTGAATGTACAAACATTTCAGACATAGTGGTATAGACTACGATAGTAATAATAATAATTATTATTAATATTTGAATATAATTGAAAAAGTTTGGAAAATACAAAAGTGAACGCTTCATAACGCTCGATTATTTTAAAAAATAATTAAACGACACTGATGGCTAATTGCACTGACCTCTTCTTAGCATAGGAACACACTTTAGTGACATATTGTCACATCCTTTTCACTTAAGACAAGAAGTGACAGCATACTATTTAGGATTGTCCTAAGCCAAGACAATGTTATTGCAATAGTTGTCTATGAATTACATAGTCATTTCCAATAGGAAAAAACCCTGTGACTTAAAGATAGTACCGATACGTTAAGTATTTTGAGCTCAATCGAGGCAAATTCATACATACAGACTTCCCCGTGTTGGTCCGGGTTCCTATGAAGAATTGACCATCTGCCGTTCTGCCAGGTAGTTCGTAAGAGGCGAAGGATTGGCTATGCGAGTCGTTAACATCGTGGCTACTAGTAGTAGAGTTATGAATTGTCTCGCCCAGGGTCTGGTACCACCGCCTTACATATTCGTGCCGCAATAGCGTCATAGCTTGTCACTATCGTGTTCCGGTTTGGAGGGAAAATAGTTGGTAAACTTATGGCATTAAGACCCCACCACAAAGATAGCATCGCACCATAAACATCTTTAAGTTTCTATGGTTTTCTTTTTCATCAGGAGATCCATCTGCTTGTTTGCTATCTTATGATATTAAAAAAAACAACATACATTTTGACGTCCACGATTTTTTTTTGAAATAGTTTTTACAAATGTATGTATTAAATATTTTTAAGAGAGTTATTATTGTATTTATATTTATTTATCAGTGAAATATGGATACAATAGACACAGTTAAAGCCCAGAAAAGTGCTTGCTTGACACATTGAGCACTACCTCAATGCTTCATTTATGAAGCGTGCAATAGTTTCTCTGACACAAAATCAACACGTACTAGCAGTCTAGGAGCCCATGATATAGATTGTCGTAATACTATTTCTTATTGACATAATTAGGTATTAGTTTAGTCGATTTATGTTATTAAGAAAACCCTCTTCAAATGCCACCGAAAACACCGATATACTTTTACTTATATGTAACGTAATTTTGTACTTATATGCGAAACACCGAGCATTGGAAAAACATACTCATCACAGGGGACGTGAGTTAGATACACATTATCATCTTTAAGGGCCCCGTGGGTTCCAGGAAGCGGCGGCGTCAGAGTATGCGGGCTGGTTGTACTTAAGCGCGAGGCGAATATTGATTGCCCCCTGGTACTATTAATAGGTCGCTCCCCTGCGTCCACGCTCGCCTTTCCGGTGCCCATTTCGCTAATTGCTTCGGACCCGATGTCGTTAAGTGTGCGGACTGCGATGTTAGGTCGAGAACACATTATAGATAATTTTAGAGTCGTTATTTATGTGAATATGTAGTTTGTATAGTTTCATGTAATAGGTTTGGCTATCGGAATACAATAAGTATTATATATTTTGATAGATTTGGTATAGTCTACATCGATTCTGTGGTCTTGTGGTCTAGTGTCAGTGTTGACCATATGTGGTTCCAGGTTCGATTTCCGGGTTGGGCAATTAATAAAAATGTGTCTTGAGTTTTCTGATAAAAACAGCTTGCCCGGGATTGGATAAGTGCCCGGTTGGCGATAGGCTTGTCACCTATTACATTGTGGGACTAAGTATATTCGGTTACTCGTGAGTGCACTTGTTGTACCTCTGCCTTTGGAGATACGGGACTGAAGATACTTTTATTGCTTTTCAATCTTTTTTGTGTTTTCAGTCAATTATTGATTACGTAGATGTGTATTTCGCAGCTTAGATTATCTGAGTGCTAAGTGTGAATTTTTCTTTTCGCATTCGATCGTGAGCGCGTTTGGAGTTTACTAGGAATTTGTATGTGATTTGTACAGCGCCACCTAGTGGTAAAGTGATTTCTCACGTTTACCACTAGGTGGCGCTGTACAAATCACGTACAAATTCCTAGTAAACTCCAAACGCGCTCACGATCGAATGCGAAAAGAAAAACACACACTTAGCACTCTGAACGCATGCTCAACAATTCTATACGTTTGAGTTTGATCGGCGCAAGTATGATCACGGACCACGTCACATTATCGCTTTAAACTGAAATGGCTTGTATGGCGGTATACACTATTTACCGTTCTTCAATGTCCCTTTATTCTTTAATATTTTCAATCAAAATTCTAATATCAAAATTCAGATATATCGCGATGACGTGTTATGTTAATCTATGTATATTAATTATTATAAATATTATAAATCTGAAAGTTTGGATGTATGGATGAATGTTTGTTACTCAATCACGCGAAAACAGCTACACCGACATTGATGAAATTTGGCACACATGCAGATAGTGACCTGGAATAGCATACTGGCTACTTTTTATCCCGGAAAAATTAGTTGTTCCCGCGGGATTCGCCAAAAACTGTTATAACGCAGCGGGCTGCACGGTACAGCTACTGTTTTATACGGGGTTACTTTTAAAGGTCCGGCCAACTTTCAGTAGCTGTTTAGAATCGATAATATGTTCGATTTATTAAATAAAAAAATAATTTAAAAAATTCAAAATTTTATTCTTATCCGACACAGAAAATAAAACAATGGATGGATTACAATTTTAACTATCCAAAATTCGAACTAAAATATTATAGTTATTATCGTAGTTATAGGTAAATGTAAAGTGACACTGCTGGCAATACAGAGTTCATTCACAAGACTCGGTGCATCGAATTTATGAATTTATTGGGATATTTTTAAACGAATATTTTTATACTATCTTGCATTGACATATTACTATGGACGTAGGGTCCGCGCTAAAAAATGTCCGAGGCAAATGAGCTACAAAACGCAAAAAGAGCTACAATTCTGCGTTAGTCGAAATTAAACCTTGATTAAATGATTTAGTGTTTAAATTACCTTAACATATATTATATTCTTGTGATGTGTAACTGGGACATTTTTTTTGCGATTTTAGTATGAGACCCCACTTTCATTTCACTATTTAGTTCCTAATTTTAAAATTTGGCCGGGCCTTTAAAAGTAACCGCCCTGTTGGTCGAGTGGTTAGTGACCCTGACTACGCAATCAACGGGGCTCGGGTTCTGTCCCCGACGGGGACAAGCATTTGTGTGATGAGCATAAATGTTTGTATTTCCGGGTTTGGGTATTTATTATGTATTTAAAAGTATTTATATATGTATTTCTATGTATTAGTATCGTTGACTAAATCCCATTACACAAGTAAATAATTTGCTTACTTTGGGGTTAGATCAATAAGTGTAATTTGTCCCGTGAATATTTATATTTATTTATTTATATTACTAGCTCCACCCGTTCTATTCCAGGGCATCGCTTACTAGTTTGCCTAATTTTACCCAAATTGTTCCAGCCGTTTTTGTGTGAGTAACCAAGATCCATACATCAAAATATCTAAACTTTGCATTTTTTTTATTTTTGAATTTATTTTATAACAATATTATACAGAGTTTTCTTACAATTTATGTGTGCCAAGCTGTAGGCTAGTTTGTCGGCATTTCTAAATTCCGTTTTCGTGAATCTTTTCAGCACTTACATATTTTTATTAAGCTTATATATAACTTACTTTACCATTTATTGTTCATTTTTTTCATTTTACAATATATCAGTTTATTAGCGCTATAGGAATTACAAAGTGGTCCTATTAGTTAGTTTTTCGCGTGAACATTTTTTATTACAACATAGTGCTTTCGCTGGACAGGATCACCTCGCTCGATCTATTTGAGTAAAACGACAGTACAGTCCGCGGGAAAAATAAAATATAATAGGTATATAACTTTTTATCATATGGTAACAATCACGCTACGACACACAGAATCGGGGTATCAACAAAAAATGTGGTCTAAACGGTTTTTTTTTTCTTTTTGAGAGCTTTCCTGGCGTGCGTTGCGTTAACGGATAAAGTTACGGAAAAATCATGTATGATCGAATTGTTCGTCTTAAAAAGTTGTAAAAAAAAGTCCGCGAAGTTCATATTTTATGACCCTTTTCATGGCAATCAAAATTGTTCTAAAATAATACAATATTTGCGACAGTGTTTTAATAAACATGGTATTAATCTTTATCTAAATAAATTAGTTATTCATCACAAGTATTTAATTTTAAATTAAATCGCTCTTTGTTTCATTTGATTTCAACCAAAAGCTTAGGAGGTATCCCGGTTTTAAGATACAATATTATTATCAAGCACCGCGCGAGTGAATGTGTGGTAGCGACTCAGAATACAGAAAAAAAATTTTTTCTGTATTCTGAGGGTAGCGACTAGCGAGTTGAGTCCGTGCGTAACCTGCTCTACGAGATAGCATGCCGCACAAGGGCGGATCCAGGGGGAGGGGGGGAGGCGGGAATCTAGGTTTGGTTTTATTTGACTTATTTGGCCTATCTTGACTGAACCTTAAATATGTGAATCGGCCCCCCCCGTGACCCGAAGGCATGAAGTCGGAATAGAAAACAAAGACTACCAGTGGATGTGTCAAAGGGCAATATTGGCGGCTAGAAATAGTGGTGTTGACGAAATTATTGACAGAATACTGAGTAAACTTCCAGGAGATGGCGTAAACTATACATCAATTGATACCCCAGAAGCGTTGCCTAACGTTCTTTTATTACTTATGTTTCCCTGTCATTTTTAAATTCCCGCTACCTGTGTAGATAAGGAAACCTCAAAAATCAAAAAAATGTTTGGCGAAACAGTATTTTTTTAATATAGTACAAAACTAATTAGCTCTATTTCTCAAAAAAGTACATCTCAATGCCAAAATCGGTTTATCCCTTTGGGAGTAATCGTAGACGAAAACTTGAAAAAAGTATTTTTTTCGACATTTTTCGAAAATTTTCAACCAATTATTTTTTGGTATTCGGCGATCAAAAGTCGTTACAAAAATCAAAATCAAATCTAATTTTCAAAAACTATAGCTTTTCAAATATTAAAATTACGTTGTTTTTAGCAAACTTCCTTAATATTTTTGAAATAACTTTCAGGCTAATACACCGGTCGATCGACGTAAAAACCTTATCAGCTTTTTTTCTTTACAAACTGCGTCAAACACCGTTAATTGCACCAAAATCGGTCAATTTCTTTGGGATTTATCAATGACGAAAATTTTTGAAAAAAATGTTTTTTGACACTGCTCTGAAATTTTTGAACCTATCAATTATTTAGCAAAAGCAATATTTTATATCTCAAAATTGCTTGAGAGCCATTTGAAAGATCAAAATCAATCATCGTTTCCAAAATATTTATCTTTCCCAAAATCAATACACTATCATTTTTAACAAAATAGATGTTTGAACTGAAAAAATCTATGCTTATAGTTTTTACTCTTTTGAACTTAAAATACTTTAATTTAGCGGGAAGTTTCAAGAATGGCCTGCAGGGTCAACCATTTACAGATTTTTCACTATAGTTTCAGTTTTACTGATCATGATCGCACTGGGATGACTATATAGTACTTTGTTACACTCTTACCGTAGATATTAAAAAAACATAATCAAACTTCAAATGAATGTACTTACAACATAGCAGCCATGGGTACAAACTCTCCTGGTTTTAATTAGCACTGTAGGTATGATTGTTTGTTTCAATAGTTTTCAAGTTTTTCGTTGATTAATTAAAGATAGATCCAGTTCTTCTAGAATGGTATTATAGGTCCCCATGATATTATATGTCTTATGTGATGCAGACGAAGTTGCGCGGGTCAGCTAGTTATCTATAAAATATAACTCATGAGTATCTCTTAGTACGAAATAATCTTCTATACGTATAATAAAATCGTAGGAGAGTCAAAACTGTACATTGAATATTTTTTTAAAAGAATATTTCGGGCGTGATCTACAATCGATATCGAAGCCAAAAATATAGTTTTTAGAATTTTTGTCTGTTTGTCTGTTTATCTGTTTGTCTGTTTGTCTGTATGTATGTCCGGGGTAAACTCAAAAAGTACTGCATGGATTTACCTCATTTTGCATGAATATTACTAACAGGTCGGGTCAACATATAGGCTACATATTATCACGCTATCGCCTACGGGGAGGTGCTGTGCGGAGTAAAGGAAGTCCGCGCTGATGAAGTCGCGGGAAACAGCTAGTTTAGTTATAACTAGCCGACCCGACGCATGTACTTCGTATCTAAGCTTCGTACCGCCTTAGAACAGATTTAAAACGTCAAATATTTGGCAGTAACAACAGTTTTTATAGTGAAAGAAAAGTGTTTTATTTATTATTTTCTTTACATTTTTCCATTTTTCTCTCTATAAAAACCTTCCTGGGTCTGCAATGGATATTTCAAAACTAAAATTAGCCAAATTGGTTTAGCCTTTCTCGAGTTTTGCGCTTAGCAACACATTTAAAGATTCATCGTTATTTATATTATAAACCTTAAAAAATATGCAAATATTTTTGCATTTGAATGTACTTCAAAATGTACGAGTATCTATATACCTAGCAGACTGGCGGTTCGTCGTTACATTTTTGTAATTAACAACATGATAAGCATCTATTGGAACGGGTATTTTGCGATTATTATAAAGCCTCTTTCCTTTGATTCTTTCACTACGTAATCTATCATAAAATAAAAACTAATAATTACAACAAATTACGATAAAACTAACTGTAAATGGCAATGTATTATCATTAAGGGCCGTCTGTTTATTACCGCGGGGTTTATTTTACCCCGTGTTGGTCCGGCCCCCCGGAGCGTTAGTGCTTGACACTGTCGTGTTCTGGTTTGGAGGGCAAGGCAGCCGGTAAACTTATAAGACCCCGCCCTAAGGATAGCAACGCACCATTAACATCTTTGGTGTCTAGAGGTGATCGTAGTCTTTTTCCATTACGAGAGCCATTTGCTTGTTAGCTGTCTTATGATATAAAAAATAAAATAAAAAAAGCGAGAGAAATTACCGGCCCGCCTTATGGCGGCTCCACATTAGTGCCGTGAATTCACGCGCGAATCCACGCCGCGAATTCACAGCATAAGTCGTGCCCTCCACATTCATGGGATGCTCGCAATCGTTCATGAAACCCGCCGCGAAATGGACGTAGAAGCTGCTGCCGCAATAACTACGTTTGCTACGTTTGTGTGTGTGTAAAAATTTTAGCTTTCTAGCTATACGGTTTATGAAATACAGCCTGGTGACAGACAGACAGACCGACAGACAGACAACGGAGTCGTAGTAATAGGGTTCCGTTTTACCTTTAGTTACGGAACCCTAAAACTGATTAAATCCGACATAGTGTTGACTTTTTATTTTATCGCACACGCTGATTTCTGTATCGCATCAGTTTTCTTACTTATCTTATCATTAATCAAATATGCCTTTCAACTCGTAATGGTGAAATTATTCTACATCTTTTATCGTATGTATCATGGAGAGTGTTCCGACGTATTGTTCGGATTAATCCTGCCGCTGAATTCCATCATCGGACGTCGTGTCAAAATTTAAAGTTCCATGATCCATCCTCACTACTTCGATGTCTGGAAATCTACAATCGTGCGTTTTTCTCGGCACTTTCTGCATCGCACAGCTCCTTTGTGGAATCAATTACCGGCGCGTGTGTTTCCGAACGGATACGACTAGGCGACTTGGGGACCACCTACAAGAAAAGAGCTCGTATTATTGATAATGAGGCCCAGCCCAGCTTCACGGATGAAAACACGTGAATGGCAAAACGAAAATATTTGATGATGTAAATTGAAACATGCAAATTCTTTGGTGTTTATTTATGATGCTTATCTCTTTCCACCAGGAAAACTATCTGCTTGTTTGCTATTTTTTATCTCTTTCTTACATTTAATAAGTTACGTTAATCTTAGTTTATTGCTGCCAGTTTAATTAGCTGTGTTGATTTGAAATCGTGAGCTGTCCCATAATGACACGTAGTTGTCAGTCACGCGCGCCGGCCGTGCGCGGGCGCCGACCGCACTCGACTCGCGTAAAAGGTGCGCTTAGTCTTAGGGTTGGCAGTCGCCAGTTCTAGAAATAATATTACAATGATGTTTTTGTATTTATTCCGTTTATTATTGTTTATAGTAGTAGTTTGTTTTCTTATATATTTAATTTTATTCCAGTTAATTCATTGTACACCAAGTCGAAAATTATCTTTGTTTTCAACATTTCCTTGTTACGGGTTTGCTGGAAGAAATCTCTATTATTAGAGATAAGCTCACCCATCGTTTATGTTTTCTATTATTATTGTTATGTTAGTGATTATTGTGTACAATAAATAAATAAATAAATAAAGATCCCTTGTCATAAGAAAAGAGATTCAGATGTAACGAAAACGAGACGACTTAATATAAGATTATAAAAGCTACAGTTGAAATCAGTATGCACGCACATTTTGCGCGTGCGTTACTGTTGGGCGCACTGGGGTAGGAGGGGTACTTAGTCTTGGCACTTTCCAGAACGACAGATATTTTTACAAGGATTTTTATGGAGACAGAAAAGTTAAATTTTTTTATTCTCTATTCGTCAATCCATTTCCTTTTTTGGATTGATTGCTATCGACAAACATAAGTGCAATAAAAAACAATAATATTTATGACCTATTTAAGCCAATGGGCCAGCACTAGTATAAAAAATCTGTAAACGGGTTGACCCTACAGATCACCCCTAAAACTTCCCGCTAAATTAAGGTATTTTAAGCTCAGAGAAGCAGAAACTATTACATTTACATTTTTGAGCTCGAAGAGTTCAAAAATTTGAAGTTTGTAGCAATGATAGTATTTTAACTTTCAAAAATTTGTATATTTTTAAAATAATGATCGATTTTGATCTTTTGAGTGGCATTAAATGCAATTTTTGAGCTCTAAATTGTATATAAAGTCGATCGATTTAAAAACATCGAAGAAATGTAAAAAAAATTCAAAAATTTTCGCCATTTAATAAATTCCGAACGAATCAACGAATTTAGATCAGATTGGCGGTATTTGACGGAGTTTTTTAAGTAGAAGAGCTGACAAGATTTTTAAATAAATCGGTATATTACCCTGAAAGTTATACAAAAAGTATGAAGTAAGTTTGCTGTAAACAGCGTCATTTTAATACTTTGAAAAGCTGTAACTTTCGAAAATTTGAATAGATTTTCATTTTTGAAACAGTATTCGATGTAGTTTTTTAAATAACAAAATATTGCATAAGATCAAAAAATGCTTGGTTGAAAAATTCGAAATAATGTCGAAAAAAACACTTGTTGTTGAAACAAGTGTTTTTTTTCGACATTATATCGAAATTTTTCATCAACGATAACTCGTGAACGGATAAATCGATTTTGATGCAATTTATGCATTAGAGGCAGTTTTTTAAGGAAAAGAGCTTTGCTTGTTTGCTATCTTATGATATAAAAACACTGACATTATTGCGTCAGGAATAGGTAAAACGGTGGTACCAGACCCGGGCGAGACGTAACAGAACTCAAATCTTTACAGTAATAAGCAATTAGTAGATGATTTTTAACATTTTAACCCTAAAAAAATTGACAAAAAATGTTTTTTTCTGACATCTTATACAACGGACTGTGGGGCGAGTTTTGAAAAAAACTGGCTCATAGTGCAACTTTTTGTACCTTACTTGTAGTAGTGTGCCTTTATTTGTAAGTACTGTTGCCAACCCTTACACGCATGCGCTGACGTCATTTTCGATAGCTTATAGTAATTTATATCACTTTCTTTTGCACAACTTGAGTCTTCTTAAATTTTATTTCTATGGGTTGTTATTAACACGATCTTCTTTTTGCATGGTGTTTATTGTAAAATCGGAAACGGTGTGTAAATTGATGAATATATTTAAAAAAAATTTCGTCAAACAATTACAAGGAGGGTGGCTTTATGTTCGTCCAAATTCTAAGTACTTACATAATAATTTTTTTTATTGGCAACTGATTAGAATTTGGAAAAAATTAAGTTAATTCATAATAAAATCGTTTAACTTAACAAAACTATATTTTGAAAAATCAAAGTATATAAATTTTATACTATATTACGGACGGCGGAGGTTTGCTGCACGGTTAAAAGTATGTTGGTAGGTTATGTCCTAGGTAGGTAGGTAATAAATTACATGGAGAATTCGTAGCATTGTATTGAAAAAAATGTTTTCGTTTAATTTGTATAATGGTGTTTATAATAATGGTATGTTGTTGTAATAATGTTTATAATAATGGCTATTCGTTCTACACAGATAACAACTATGGGATAGTAATGCAACATGCATAAGTTTGGCGCACCCTTCAATCTGGAAGACAAAAGTGACAAGCAGCGACGCTATTGCAGCAGGAATATGTAATGTATTGCGGTGGCACCAAAATGCCCGATTTTGGTACCACCATACCTACCTACCTTTATATATACTATTTTGTTATGATTAAAGTCTATTTTTAAATTTAGAAGAGATTTTATTGTATAGTCTATGGGCAAACGAAGTTTTTTAATTATTGTGGTCGAATTTCGACTACTAGCGATCGCTAGTTTATTATACTAGGTATTATTATGACATTGTTATGATTTACCAAAAGAATAGACACTCAGAATATAAGGAACTAGTGACCTGCCCGCGGTTTCACCAGCGTAGCTTCTGTTCCCGTGGGAATATCGGAAAGGTTTATATACTAAAACCTTCCTTAAGAAACAATTTATCTATAAAAAAAACCGCATTAAAATCCGCTGCGTAGTTTTAAAGATTTAAGCATACATAGGGACATAGGGACAGACAGAGAAAGCGACTTTATTTTATACTATGTAGTGATGTGGCAAAATCCTAGATAATTTATTGTATGATAAGCTAGAGTTGCCGCGAGACGGCAGCCACGTCACCTTCGCGGCGCAAGCGGCGCACGGTGACCTCGCGACGGGTGCGCACGGCGATGCATTCGCTCAAACACAGTGAAACATTTAAATATACAGCGATTTATATTATTAATTATTTAATAACGATTCGAATAATAACCCTCACTTTTCTTAGAAGGTAATCCTTTGTAGGTAATCTCATCAAGTACAACATATTATATGCTAGTCACATATTAGTCTGTAGTTAAGCAATAAATACTTGAAATTTTATCGTTTTAACGATTCCACAAACTTTCTGTTCATGACTTTTTTCGAAAGTACGGAGCTTCTATTAAAGTTTGACTAACTGCAAAACAGTAAGCACCGCGATAACGTTATATTGAACCTGTCACGATTGGTCTAAAACAACACAACAAGGAATTTGTCGAATACTATGACCACTCGTTTACACTAATAATAATCTACCTACACATATAATAAAATCGTAGGAAAGCCAAAACTGTACATTGAATATTTTTTAAAAGTATACTTGCGGCGTGATCTACAATCGATACCGAAGCGAAAAATATAGTTTTTAGAATTTTTGTCTGTTTGTCTGTTTTTCTGTTTGTCTGTATGTATGTCCGGGGTAAACTCAAAAAGTACTGCATGGATTTACTTCAAATTTTGTATGAATATTACTAACAGGTCGGGTCAACATATAGGCTATATATAATCACGCTATCACCCACGGGGGAGGTGCCGTGCGGAGTAAACGAAGTCCGCGCGGACGAAGTCGTGGGCAACAGCTAGTTATGAAATAATTCAGCAAAATTAACTATGTACGTATTAATTCCTCTCCGAAACAAAAATGCTTAAATATGGCGCGTTCCCAGAGGTAGACAAGCTCATCGGTGTAGTATTTTTTGTTAGACGAAACATTATTCGAATTATTTATTAAATTATAAAATTATTATTATGTTAAAGCATTAAAACTAAGTATGTATCCATCAATAACGACAAAATTATGAATTCGGCATATTTTGATTATGCTAATTTACGCGATATTACTACGATTAATATCATTCACTAATTCGTTCGAAATAAAATAATTTCATTTATACTTCGATGTTATACAGTCTTAACTAGTCGTAAAAAAAGCATGAAGCATTTTTTTTTCTTTTTACAATAACAATCCAACACGTTTACAGATTTAAGAAACCGACATTTTGAAAAATCTCACGTAAGATTGGGGGGTGGGGGAGGGGGTTGAACAAAATCTCACGACATCTCACTAGGGGGGGAGGGAGGGACTGAAAATTAAAAACAAAAACCTCACGTAATTTATGGACGCCCCCATACATGTACTCTACATTTACGGGTAACAAACCTGTGATATCCTCATTTATTACACAATTAAAATGCATTTAAACTGCAAACAGTCGATTTCCTATGTCTCCGGAGCCCTGCATTAGACCTTGATCAAATTAAAATGTGACCACTTGGGAAGAATATATTTGAAACAAAGAAAAAATAATTTTCCAAATCTGTTCAGGTGGATAGAAGTCAGCAATGTCTTCCCCTTTTAGTAATATTGCGTAAATATTTCGACCACAAATGCGTTGATGGTTTTCACTTTCGGGTTCCGGATATAAAAATACTATAAAATTAGTGAAAGAATAAAAAGTTTCTTTCTGCTCGTACGTTTTATTTCTGTGGATCAGGATAGTTGTATTCTTGTTTAATGTTCTGTTATATTATATGGGTTATTCTTCGGAGTACAATTTTTGAGCGTAACAGACTTTTATCTCCTGTATAAAAATAAATGATGTTTGCATAAATCTACTATAATATTGTTTATACATTCTACATGAATCTTGTATATAGATTTCATTATGTAATAACCATTTATATAGGAGTTATTTACCCTCAAAACGTCAAATCCGTTTAATTTTGCACGTTTTGCACGCGTAACACGTGCGCCGTCTTCTGATCAATCGCAGATATTTTTTAATTCACTTACGTTTTTTAACAGATTTATACACAAAATTGAAACATACAAATAATTTTATATTCTGGTCAAATTTTCCATCCTATTGTAGTGAAAGTTTTTATTTTATGAGTATAAGTAATTATGAACACATTTGGCAAAATTTTAGCTTCGATTTTTGCGATGGGTACTACTATGAACTGGCGAGGTCTAGATGTATCGGGATTAGTTTTTGTGATTCTGTAGTTATGCTGCTGCTTATGGGTCAAGTAGTCGTAGCATGATTCCCTCCATTTTGGCGTAAAAGTCAGTTCTCCAATTTTTCAATTTTTGGTTCTCAATTTTTAGGAATTTCTTTGTCACATTTTTAGAATGTAATCGTACTATTTTTAGTAAACGGGTATTGATGTGTTATTGCGGTTCCGGTGCTTTGGTGTAAAATACGCGTTTATGTGAGCTCTTCGCAAATAATTCGAAAATAAATAAAATACGAAGTGATTAGTGATATAAAAGTGAAAAACGTGAATGTTAAAGTGAACACTGTTTGAAAATATAAAAAACCATCCAATTTAAAGTGATCAAGCAGTGAAAATCGGTGATAATTAACATCGTAAAACAGTTTAAACGCTACAACAAACATTTTAAATAAGACAAACAGTTGACACTGTCATTTGACAGGTGACCACAGACAACAAAAAGTGATAATACCAACCTAAGTTGCATAAAGCTGACTATACACGATACTGCTGGTGGAACATTGTTGCCCAAAAGCACATTCCATTTTAAGTGCATAAATTTAAATACATTTCTTTGCTCCTCCTGCCAGATCATGAGTGCTCAATTATCAGGCGAAATGTTATTACTTTTAAATAAGATGAAAGAAGAACTAAATATACAGACAAAACAAATAACAGAAAATGTTATAACAACAGTACTAATGGTGGTGGATGAGATGATACAGCCAATAATAGCAGAAAATGAGAGACTTTCACGTGAAGTCGAAATACTAAACAAGAAGCTCCAGACTTTAGACATAATCGCTAGAAAAAACAACATCATTCTACATGGAATCGCGGAACCTAGCACCGAAAGATACGACGATTTAAGCGCTTTGGTAATAAAAACAATTACAGATTTAAATGTGCCACTCGAAAACAGCGAAATAAATAAATTACAACGCCTTGGTAAAAAAGAGGAAGGTGGGAAAATAAGACCTATTCTGCTTACATTAACAACTTTGCAGAAAAAAATCCATATCCTTAGAAATAAGAGGAAAATGAAAGAAACCACCTACATTACCAATGACTATTCTAAAGAAACCATGGAGAAACGCAAAGCAAGGGCAAGTATTTTTCGTGAAAATGAAAAAAGAAAAAGAACCCCAGAGACACCAAGTCCAAAGAAAACAACCAACAGCACTAGCAAGAAAATCCAACGAACAGACGCTTTTCAACGCATGCGTGAGCGAGCCTACTCTACGTCCGAAAAAAACAACTACCTCAAACACTAACCGGAAACGAAACATCACACGGAAAAATAAACAACAACAACAACAGCTTAAAAACACCATATTTCCCAACCCGGTTGGTCCCCGTGGGGAATCAGACCAAAACCCTCCATTAAAAATTCAACAACAACATAGCAAAATAAACAACATAAAACCAACTCTACCCAAACAAAACATTAGCATGGAGAATCAAACATCCAAACACACAAGAATATACATTGCTACCCTAAACGTATTAACACTAAAATCAGAAGAAAACTTATCAGAACTGTCAATAGCGCTACAAAACACCAACTGGGATATTCTCGGAATGAGTGAAGTGAAAAGAATGGGAGAAAACATTGTCGCACACCCAGAATTTATACTATATCATAAAGGGGAAACCCCAGGAAAACATGGTGTGGGATTTTTAGTAAAAAAATACGTAGCAAAACACATCAATGGATTTTATGGTGTATCAGAGCGCATAGCATTATTAAATTTAAAACTACCAGATTACAAGGACCCATGGAACATTATCCAGATCTATTCACACACAGAACAAGCAAAGATTGAAACAATTAGCGAGTTCTATCAGGATTTGAACAAAACATTACAAACATACGCCCAGAAAAATATCATTGTGATGGGTGACTTTAATGGCCAAATCGGTGAATGTCAACTGGATGAAGATGTAATTATGGGACCCTACACATACAGCTCAAAACCTAAAAGCAGAAACGGAAAAATACTCGTAAACTTTGCAATGGAAAATAACCTGACCATACTAAACACTATCTACAAGAAAAAGAAAAACAGAATGTGGACTTGGTTGTCACCCGATGGTAAATCAAAAAACCAAATTGACTTTATATTGACCAATAAACATAAATTCTTCCCAAACATAAATGTCATAAATAATCTAAATTTTAACACCAACCACCGCATGGTCAGGGCGGAACTATACTCAACTCAACCCAAGAACCCTAGACCAAAAATAAATCTTAAGTATACTAAACTTAACAAAAATCGGATAGAGAAAATAGCCCTCTCACTAAACTCTAAACTGAAACTTTACAAAAAAGAAACAAAAGACGCCGACATACAAGAAAAATATACCTGGTTAGAAAGTGCAATCACAACCATTAATAAAGAACATAGCAATAGGAAGGAGAACCTAAACAACAGGATATCAGAAAAAACTGCCAACCTCCTTGACCAAAGAGCCGCCCTAATTAGTGCGAAAAACACAGATCAAAATAAGAAAGAAATTGCAAAAATTAGCAAAGAAATAAAAGTAAACATGAGGAAAGACAGAAGACAATGTCGGATGGAAACAATAGAAAGACATATTAGACAGACAGGAGGAATAAAGAAGGCGTACAAAGAATTAAGTAATAAGAAACAATGGATTGTAAAGATGGAAGATAGAAGTGGAGCGGAGAAGATTGGTAGGCAGGAAATACTAAAGATCGCTACTGACTACTACACCGAATTATACAAAAGTAACAAAAGTAAAAGAGAAAAAGATTTACCAGAGAACGAAATGGTACCTTACATCATGCAGGATGAAACAGAAAAGGCTATTGACACACAGAAAAAAGATAAAGCTCCAGGTCCAGATGGCATAAGTAATGAAATTTTAAAACAAACAAAAGCAGCAATGACACTGATACTCACAGAAATTTTCAACAACGTAATAAATACAGAAATCATCCCAAAACAATGGACTGAATCCGTCATAATCCTTATATTCAAGAAAGGGAACCACTGTGATATTGGAAACTATTGACCCATCAGTCTAATGTCCAATATTTATAAGATCTTTGCAAAGATTATTTTAGAAAGAATAGGAAGGAAACTAGATGAGCAACAACCAATAGAACAGGCAGGATTCCGCAAAGACTTCTCTGTACTAGACCACATCCATACTGTAAGACAAATTATAGGAAAATACACTGAATACCAGCTTATATACTACATAGCTTTCATAGACTACAGTAAAGCATTTGACTCTCTAATACACTCAAAAATCTGGGAAGCCTTAAAGGAACTGGGTATCGAACACAAATATATAAGAATAATTAAAAATATTTACAAACACAGTTCTGCTTGTATCAGACTAGAAAAAGAAGGAAATAAGTTTCCAATACAAAAAGGCGTGAGACAGGGTGACCCCCTTTCACCAACACTCTTTCTGGCTGTGTTAGAAAAGATCTTCAGGAACCTGGAATGGAAAGACATGGGCATAACTACTAATGGCCGCACGCTAACGCATCTACGATTTGCTGATGATATCGTATTATTTGCAAAAACACCAGCGGAGCTAACCAAGATGATTAATGATTTAGCATCGGAAAGTGCCAAGGCTGGGTTGAAGCTAAACCCTGAAAAAACAAAAATCATGACCATGATCCTGTAACAGTGGAGCAGAATCAAATCTCCTATGTTGAACAGTACATATACCTTGGCCAACTCATATCTCCAGAGGACAACGAAAACAAAGAAGCCGAAAGAAGAGTTGCCAATAGCTGGAATAATATTGGAGCCTAAAAGAAATAATGAAAGACGAGAACCTACACATTTCAACGAAAAGCAAATTATTTAACACATGCATCCTGCCTGTATTAACATATGCGAGCGAAACATGGGCTTTAACAAAAAATGTAACAAATAAACTCTCCGTATGTCAACGTGCCATGGAAAGGAGTATGACTGGCATCAGAAAGCAAGACAAAGTTAAAAATACCAGTATCAGGAGCAAGACTAGGGTCCAGGACATAACTCTGAAAATAAGGAGACAAAAGTGGAAATGGGCAGGCCACATGATCAGAGGAAAAGATAAATTGAACAAAATAATCACACAGTGGTACCCAAGAGATGGTAAGAGAAAGAGAGGCAGACCACAAAAGAGATGGGACGACGACATTAAACAAGTCGCAGGAACAACGTGGGGTAGAGTGGCCATAGAAAGGCCAGAATGGAAAAGATTGGAGGAGGCCTTTGCCACCTGGCAAACGGACACACAAAAATGGAATAAAAGAACTTATGACTAACTAAAGAAATATCGTCATGTCCGAAGAAAGGCTATATTATATATTGATGTGTTATACATAACTCGCAAATGTAAATAGCTAATAACAAAATAGCAGCTTACATCTTTCCAATGGCGAAAATTTTCTTGTTTTTTGGTGATTTCTGCCTCGTGGTTCAGAGTTCGATCCCAAAGGTGTTATTATGGTTTTTCGAGGTTTTTCGAAAGTTTTAAACCACAGTAGCAGCTTGGAGTATAGTAGAGTGGTGTATTACCAATTCCGTGCCTCGGATGAACACGTAAAGCTTTCGGTTCCGATTATCGTTAGGTATAGTCGATAATCGTTAACATGTCGGTAAATGCGGCGATGAAGATAATTTATTTTCAACCGAAATCAACCGTTTTGCTGGTAGAGGGGGGAGGGATACTTGACTCTAACAAAAATTAGTATTTTTAAGCTTAATATTTCGCAAAGGAGTCCCTTAATTGAAAAACTGTTATCACAAACTTACAATATTTTTTAAAAACCTGTGATATGGGGTATCCATACATTCTGGGGAACATGAGAAAAAAAATTACCTTCCCTACTTTACACGAACAGGAGCTACCTAACCCAAAAAATATTTTTCAATATAATAATAATAATATGTTACCACTTTGTTGCCGTGACTAATATGCATATTCATATCAAATTATAGCATTCTAGTACTAATGATCTCTGAGTTAGACTGCGGACGGACGGACATAGCGAAACTATAAGGGTTCCTAGTTTATTTCGTAAATCTAAAGAGTGTATTCAATTAATAAAATTAAAATAAAACCAATTTTCAATGAAACATTTTGAAGCTCACGCTATTAACTTAAAGCACAAGTTTCACGTCAGTTTCGCGTTTAAAGTTTTGATAATACTAATTTGTGTTAATAGTATGTTACAAACACTTGTACTGTTTTACTTAGATTTTATTAATAAACACCAACCGATTTCGCGTTTTACCGCATCATCAGGGCAATAGGTCGATTCTCGATCGACTCGATTGATAGTACTACACACTATTACTACACACAACATAATATTAACACAAATTAACATGGAGTTTTACCAAGTGCCGACGATATTCAGTGTTCAAAGTCTGATAATACTCGTAATATTGGAAATTGTAGGTATACACTGTTATTTTCCAGTAAGAACAACATGCTGAGCGCTAAGTTTAGGGGAGAGGAGAAATTGAGAAAAAAGGAGTCGCTGAAAATTTGGGCTAATATCGTTTTAATTTATATTACAGCCGTTCATAGTAGCCCAAATAACTTTTATCTGATCTCATTTTCATATTTGCTACGGTATTTAGAAAAAAATTACCTGCTGGGTCATTTCCTTGGTCTATAATGTAATTTTCATGGACCGCAAATGTTCTATATTTTTTTTAGAAAAAGTATACATCCACTACGTGTCGAATTTTTATATGTTCTTTAAATTTGCATGAACTTTTGAAATGTTTGTGTAATTTACTTTAAATAAGCAATTTTAAAAATACCATAGAAATTACACGGAGAACACATTTTTGAAGAATCATCCATATACAATTAGTATAGGAATAAAAAGGTTCTCCTGCTCGTGCGTGTATTGCAACGCAGCTCACTGAGGCGTTGCGTCATCGCAATTAGTATAGAGCGGATACAGTTCGCGATCGATCCCACTGTCGCGTTCGCGTCGTCGGTTTTCTATATTTTTACCGAGAGGCCGCGAGCACTACTGCGGTTATAGCGGTTAGTTTCAGCATTTATTGAAATGGTCAGAGCGGTTTCTGCATATTAATACAAGTATTCATATATGTACAACACGTTAACATTATCTGTGGACCTGATGTCGGTGACGTCATTGGGTATGCAACGGTATTATAGAACGGCAATACAGGGCGAACGTATGTGGGCGAAAGTAGAAGTGATGCATTCTCAAGAGAAGGAAACAATATTTGTTATACATAGATACTTAATAAGTCTATGCATGTAGACTTTTATAACTTATTAGTGATTTAAATGCGAATGTTTGTGAAGATGAAATAATTTAAATGGCTAGATTGACGTACAATCGCTGAAAGTATCGACTATTTGTTTATTTCATAGGTTAGCGAACAATATCGTGGTTCACCTGATGGGAAATATAGATTCCAAACACCAAAATATAAATATGAAAAATTTCAATGTTGGTACCAAATAATAATAAATAATCGTATGTGGCGGTACGGAATTATGCCACCTAGAAACTACGGTAGTGACACGTATAGTATAATCAATCGTTCGTCTTCCTGGCGAGTGGCGAACGGTCTTTTCTTCAAAATGGACCCGGAACAACACGGCAAAAATATAAAGTATTTACTTGTAACCTGATAACACAGAAAGCATAGAATGGATTGACAGTTTTTTGTTTGGATTTTCGGTGATTTTTCTTTGCTACGTACCTACTACTTTTCCATTTTGATTTGAATTACTTTAGCTTTTTTTGTCAATGTCGCCTTTCTTTCTGGCTAAGGAATCTTTCAATAATAGTATTTCTTCTATGTATTAGTAGATACACGCTTTAAGCTCATTAAACATGATTAAGATAATATAATATTTTATCTTAAGATAAAATATAAAATATTATAGTATCTTAAGGTATTACACGCGGTTAAGATTCCATAATTTAAAAAACTGTTCATTTTATCATGAGTCTGCCTCGTTGCCACACGTATTCTTTGCAGGAGTTCTATATACGTGTGATCGACTACGAGTAATACGGCCTTATTTCTTGATTTGTTAGACAGCTTATCAGACGACGATTTTGTTATAGAATCGTGTGTAATGAGCTTTATGGTTAAATCACTGAAACGATTTTAAAGAATTTTGTGTTGCGGCTACTTTGTTTTCCAAAATCAACACCTGCGAAGCTTTAATAGGGGATGTAAATTTGTATGCAAAGTTATATTGATATGTTACACTACTTGCGGGCGAATTTGCGCATACCAGCTAGCAATAATTGTATAAATAAATAATTCATACGTGTAGCCGGGGTAGGTCACATGTTTAAGGTTTTACGACCATAAGGGAGATAATTTCTATATGTGAGTTTTATCGAGTTGCGCAGTCGTCCAGAAGTTTATTTGTTTTGAAGCTTGCCTCGGACAAATAATAGCAGGGAACGTGTCCTGCGTTGATATGCCTCGGGTTTGGACGGTTTATCGCCTCAGCGGTTATATATTCGAGAAATTCTCTCGCGTAATTATGCTTCCCAGACAATAATATGAAAACCGTCTCCAGACTTATAGTAATGAATAAATTTCGCTGAGTACATGATAATATTGTATTGTAAATGGGATTTTTTGTTTTAATTTCGGGATACTTGGTCCTTTGAACGACCACGTCGTACAGCTTGGCATGCGGTAGAATTCTAAATGCTTGCGCCATTTAAGCCAACGCATTATGTTTCTTTGTCAGAATTGGTGATCACTTAGAGGCCGAAATTCAATCATATAATTTTAATATAACTAGCTTACTACCGTAGCTTAACCCTCAAGTAGAGTTACTTACCTATCATCTATATTTAAGAAATTTTACACAATCTTTCATTCAATAATTCATCCTCTCATATATTCATTTATTGCATTACATTGATAATTAAATTTAAACTATTCCAATTTTTTCCTGAATGTATTTTAAATGATAATGTATTTTATCATAATTTAAGTTTCGGAAATTATAAAATATCATTATTTCATCATTTCCGAAACTTAAATTTTTTCATATCCTAAGATAGCAAACAAGCAGTCGGCTCAGCTGATGGGAAGAGAAATCATCGCCTCTAGACACCAAAGATATTAATGGTGCATTGCTATCTATGCGTTGGGTTAACAATTCCACATGTGTAAGTCTACCGGTTACCTTGCCTTCCAAACCGGAACACGACAATGACAAGCATTGCGATTGAAATAGGTAAGGTGATGGTTCCATAAACACGGGCGAGTCGTTGCCGAACTCTACCACTTAGCACTCATGATAGCAGAACGGCAGTTGGTCTATTCTTCAAGAGCCCGGACCAACACGGGGATAATGTCATTTTTATAAAAAAACTAGCTGTTGTCTGCGACTTCGTCCGCGCGGATTTCGTTTACTCCGCACAGCTCCTCCCCCGTAGGTGATAGCGTGATAATATATAGCCTATATGTTGACCCGACCTGTTAGTAATATTCATGCAAAATTTGATATTATTCCATTCAGTACTTTTTGAGTTTACCCCGGATATACATACAGACAAACAAACAAATAGATAAACAGACAAACAGACAAAAATTCTAAAAACTATATTTTTGGCTTCGATATCGATTGTAGATCACGCCCCAAGTATTCTTTTAAAAAAATATTCAATGTACAGTTTTTACTTTCCTACGATTTTATTATATGTATAGATAATAAAATACAATTACTGTTCATATACTCATGATAGTTTAGTTTAGTTAGTTTAGTGCTATGTTTGAGGTCCTAGGAACCTTTTTGGACTATTTTCACGATGACGTCAGTATGTCTGTATGTGTGTGTGTGTGTGTGTGTGTGTGTGTGTGTGTGTGTGTGTGTGTGTACGTAAACATTTCATTACTTTTGAATGGCTGGACCGATCGAAACGCGGTTGATGGCATTCGATTGGGTTCTGCTCAACTTAGACTACCAGAAAATTTGAACCAAGTCGGCCCAGGAGATTTCGAGTAATTTTGAAGAAACCTCAAAAATTTTGACGACACACTATTTTTTTATATAAGTTCCAGATTAATGAACCGATTGAGTACAAAAACTAATCAGCTCTATTCGTCAAAAAATTACATGTAGTTCATAAATTTCATCAAATCGGTTTATCCGTTTAGGAGTAATCGTTGACGAAAAATTAAAAAAAAAAGTGTTTTTTCGACATAACATCGAAATTTTTCAACCAATTATTTTTTACTATTCTACGATATTTTAGTACTAAATAACTACGTCGAATGTTGTTTCAAAAATCAAAATCGAATCTAATTTTCAAAAATTACAGCTTTTCAAACATTTAAATTATATATATATATATATATATATATATATATATATATATACAGGGTATAACAAAAATAAGCACTAACTTTCAAGGGTATACGTGTACATGAACTAAACAAACACCTGGTAAAATATTATACCAAAAGGCACACATTTTTTGTTTCATATAAATTTAGTAAAATAAGAAATTAAAGTTTATTTTCACACCCCTACCTTGAAGATGGAAGTGATGTGACGTCAGCAACACGTTGAATGAATAGCGTGACGCACACATAGACATGAAGAATACCGCGTACTTGTACTTACACACATTTAATAAGCAATTTTTTACATATCACTTTCGTCACTGATTAATTATTATACATTAATCCAAATTCACTATTTACAGGCAATAATAAAACAACACTGTCTTCAAATTAATTTATAAGTAAGGTTCAAAATGACCACCACCCTTCTCAATGCAAAGAGCAGTTCTGCGTAACATTGATAACCTTACATTATGCAACATATGTGGGGTTATGGACCTAAATGCTGCATTAATTTTACCTTCCATCTCTTCACGTGTATGACATTCCACAGAGTAAACTTTATTTTTCACATAACCCCATAAAAAGTAGTCTAGGCACGTGAGATCTGGAGAACGAGGTGGCCAAGGCACCGGGCCACTTCGACCTATCCACTCTGCAAATCGATCGTTTAAATAATCACGCACAGGGCGTGCAAAGTGAGCGGGTGCTCCATCGTGCTGAAAAATTATATTACGATATACATTCAGTGGAAGATTTTCCAGATGTTCTTCTAAATCCTCTCTCAGGTGTTGTAGGTACCTTTGAGCGTTAAGACCCTGAGGTAAAATAGTCGGCCCCAAAACATAGTCCCCAACGATGCCTGCCCAGACATTAATTCTCCACTGGTGCTGAAAGCTACTTTCACTCGAGGCATGCGGGTTATTATGTGCCCACACATGCTCGTTGTGCAAATTGAGCACACCATTTCTTGTGAAAGAAGCCTCATCTGTCCATAAAATAT
Organism: Apodemia mormo; assembly: GCA_036924255.1. NCBI lineage: Eukaryota > Metazoa > Arthropoda > Insecta > Lepidoptera > Riodinidae > Apodemia > Apodemia mormo. The sequence goes on along the minus strand of JAUPFN010000018.1, from coordinate 8,560,605 downwards.
TAAAAGCAAATTCGGGATTTGCTTCAGCACGGTTCTGGTACCACCTACAAAAGTCCATTCTGGGCATATGGTCTGCAAGTCCTATCTCCTGAGTCCTTGAAAAATGGTAGGGATGTCGTCCATCATCCTGCAGAGTACGCCACACCACCATATGGTTTACATTTAACATAGCACTGCATCGGCGTGTGCTGGTCCGAGGATTCTCGTCAAAATGATTTAGAATCCGAGTCTCAATAGCAGTACCTACTCTTGAATTAGGACGTCCAACGTTTCGTTCGCGGTGGAAGGAACCAGTACGCTGAAGTCGTAAACACATGTTACGGAATACTGAGTACGGAGGTAAATGACGTTGTTCTGCTGGTGGCCTTCCATCAATAAACCGTTGTCGGTAAATCTCCCTCGCTTCATTAATGCTACCATTCCTAGCAGCACCAACACATAGCATCATTTCGTAAAATTCACTATTAGTGTAAAGGTGACGGTCATTATTATTTCTACGTGGCATTTTTAAAATCGCGATTTCCAATCAATGGGTATTAAGTAAGATTCATAAAAAATCGGCAATAATAGCAATAGTTACGCTCTCCAAAGACAAACGGCAACTGAATAAAAAAATAAAAATTCCTTTACAATTATCTAGGTACTTTTCCGAACTAATTAGGGTTCAGTGAAACAAATTTAAAAATAATCTTCTTCATCTTAGAGTTTATTCCGGTTATTCTCCACGCTTGCGCTAGGAACGAGTTTGAGTTTGCCGTAGCGACTGTCGTCTAACCTCCGAACCTCTCTGGAGGAAGCCGGTGCCAGGACCTCTTTCATTGTACAGCAGTCAGGTTGTCTTGGGTCCCGAAGGTGGTGGTGGGACCCCTTGCACCATAAATTAAAAAAAAACAGTAGCAGTCGTGGGACTGCCGATAGAAGTGAAAACGGAACTATTAAGTTGAGAGTAATTAAAACTATATGCAAAACATAGCTATAGATATACTATTATCATTAGCATGTCGGTGACGCGAAACGAGGATTTTACCCTCTACCAAAACGCTCAACGCGCCTAAAGAAGTTTTCACTTCAAAAATCATTTCCCGTGTTAGTTTGAGTGCCTTAAGAAGAATTACCCTCCATTCTACCAGGCGAACTGAGAATCGAACCCAGTACCTTACGAAGAAACGCCTAAACCGGCATCACTCTTATCATAAAAGTGACAAAAATGTTGACTAAAACTATACGGAACTACATATTAGTATGATTTTACATAAAAACAAAATGGCAGAAAAAAGGGAGTGTCTTGTCTCTTTCCGAAAGTGGTCTTTTCGCCAATCAAAGCGTTTCGTTGCACTTTGTATAAGCCGCAAAACACGTGTAAGTTCTAAAGGCCTGTACAAACGACCGGCGGCGGCTTTAAAGTTAACTTAATACTTTTTCATTTCCAGTATGATAAACAATATTTTGATGAAAAAGATTAATTTTTCTGAATGAATGAACAGGTTGATATGTAATCCCGGCAATCGCTAAAATTAGCAATAGTTTTCGTTGGTTTCGCTTGCGTGGTTTATTTTTGACATTCACAAAAAACTCTAACCACGCGTGCGAAGCCGCGAGCAATGGCTAGTATTTTATAAAATCTTTGATCTAAAATGTAATCAAAAAAACGTAGTCAAAAATTATCTTTTTCCTGAAATAACTACTACTTAGAAAGGTCTTGCCAATTTCTCCCGTGAAACAGCTTTGCTGTGTTTCGGAGAGAAGGGCAAGACAGGCACTGTAATTACTGGCACCGAGACTTAACATCTTATGTCTCAGGATCTTAACATCTTATGTCTCTAACACATGAATGGAATACCTGGGCTAGTTCCAGCCCAGGTATCCCATTTTTGTTCATTAGCGACGTCGACCACTTACCATCAGGTGGCACGTCTGCTAGTTTGCCTATCTCAATAACATAAAAAAAGGTAAGAAGAGGCGCACCTAAAACAAACTTTAGGTAGGTACTAAGTTCCATCAGCCATGTAGTGATAGTGACAAACGAGCCTATCAACTCACCGGGAACATTCCGATTCTTGACATTTTTTTAGCAGTGCTAGCCATGTCAAATTTCATATGTAACGAAAATTAATTTGCGCAATTAAAATTCCCGCGGAAAATATTCAGTAGTGTGTGTGAGCAAGGCCTTAAGTCGGGCGCTTGGTTGAGACCGCGTTGCGCCGCGTTGAGACGCCTAGCGCGATGTCGGTAATACTTCAAATCAAAGGACTTCTAGGCTAATCAATGCGTAGGTTTATTTGTCAAAAATGCTTATAAAAGGTTGTGTTGTGTCTTAATTCTTAATGATAATGCATATTTATTTTGCGAAGTGTCGTGTTATCAACGAGAAAGTTTTACTAAGTTTTTAGAATTGTGTGTAAAAAAAGTGATAATAGCTATGATTTACCTGCTCAAAAACTAATTACCTATTTAGACACCTTGTTATGTGAAGTTAGAAGCAAACAGGGTAGGTACTAGAGGTAAGTATTATGCCATTAAAACAGTTTGTAAGTTGAAACCATGCCAGATAATACATTGTAAAATGCCTATGAATCACGGAATAGATTTAGGTACCTACACTGAAAACACATGTGAATAGTTGACTTTGAAGGTGGATATTGTGTGATGAAGTAATTTATGTAATGTGTTTTCATAACAAAAAGATACCTTAATTAGTTATATTGGATTATTTGCCACGATTGTTTTAGAATGTATGTACCAAACTAATAGTTTCACTCAGAGTTAGAAATAATAATCCAGGTCACAATAAATTTTAGGTACACAGCTGATATAATTTTGTTGCCAGGCGGGAGATTTTCCTGCATGAAATGCCTAATAGCCGCAGGTTTGCCTTACGTAAACTAGGTATGAGACTACTAGGTAGGTATTTACGATTAATAAAATTTTATGAGATTTTTTTTATTGAATATGAGTATAGTAATTAATAATTATTTTTAATATGATCGTAATATGCTATCGAGTGACACCAATAGTCGGACAGTGTTTTTTTTAACATAATGTAATAATTATGGCTATCAAAACCCAGTTAAGTTACCTATGAATCAAATTGTCCAGCCTGGTAATCAAACTAAGGACCCTCATGGGTTTATTCCAACATCAGTCCTGGTAGAAAAAAATATAAAAAAACTCTTTAAATAATATCTACATTATTTACTCTGTCAAGTAATTAGTACTTTGTTGTGCGTCTAGCAGTTCATTGACATCTATCATATGATTGTGACCTTTCATAGCTGCGTAAACCGTGCGCGTACGTTACTGCGTGCTATACTTCAGGGCTGCCACAGATCATTTTGAAAAAAAACTTTGACATTCATTTTCTCAGAAATTTCATAGTTTTTATTTATTAAAAATGTATAATTAAAGAGCTAACCACACATCCTGAACGCTCCTTCAGTATTAGTGCTTATTTTTGTTATACCCTGTATATATATATATATATATATATATATATATATATATATATATATATATATATATATATATATATATATATATATATATATATATATATATGTATATAATTGTATATATATATATAAATATATAATATATTTATATATATATATACAATTATATATATTATAAATATATATTATATATTATTATATTATTATATTAATAAATATATATTATATATTATATTTTCAAACATTTAAATTATATATATATATATATATATATATATATATATATATATATATATATATATATATATATATATATATAATCGGTATCGATTTATCAATTTATCAATTTTATACAAATAAAGAAGTTATTATTATTATTAACTAGCTGACCCGGCAAACGTTGTTCTGCCTTTTTAAACCTTCCCTGAACTTCAACAATTAATTCAAAACCTAAATCGGTTCAGCCGTTCTTGAGTTTTAGCGAGACTATCGAACAGCAAATGATTTTTATTATATATATAAATGACTAACATTTTTGAAAAAACTGTTTTCGACATTGTTGTTAAATTTTTCAACCTATCAATTATTTAGCTAAATTAATATTTTAGATTTCAAAAAATGAGTTGGAAACTACCAAAAAAACAGCTTTTAAAAAATCAATACACTGCCATTTTTAACAAAATAGATGTTTGAACTGAAAAATCTATGTTTATAGTTTTTACTCTTTTGAGCTTAAATTACCTTAATTTAGTAGGAAGTTTCAGGTATGGCCAGCAGGATCAACCGTTTACATATTTTTTTAATTGGTTTTTATATTATAGAATAGCTGATGCTTGATTATAACAAGCAGATGGTTCTCTAGTTGGAAAGGGACAACCATCGCCCATAAACATCAGAGATGTTAGTGCTGCATTCCTATACATATGGCAAAGATTGAATGCAAAATCATAAGTTTACCGGCGACCTTACCCTCTAAATCGAAAGGGGCCATCCATAAAGTACGTCACACGTTAATGGGGAGGGAGGGTATCACCGAAGTGTGACATCGTGTGACAAGGGGTATGGGGGGGGTCAATAGTTTTGTGACGTCACATGTTAAAATTTAAAATACTAAAACGCAAAGTGCCTGATTTACCAGTAATAGCTGATATAAAAGAGTGGATCCAAAGTCCATGGACACTAGATAATTAATTTTTTTTATCTTTAATTAATATAATTAATCGTTTATTATTTTCTAACTAGTTGTTTGTTTTTTCGGTTTTATGAAATTTGTGACGTCACATCAGGAGGGGGGGGGGGGTATAAAAATGTGACAACCTGTGACAAGGACGGGGGGAGGGGTTCAAAAGTCCTAAAATTCGTGTGACGTACTTTATGGATGGCCCCAAACACGACAGTGACAGGCACCGACGCTAACGCAGCAGTCAGTCGTCACGATTTAGCCTTTGTATTTTAGTTTTGATTTTAGATTTAAAGTCTTTTCGTTGTTAATTTTTTAAAGTATTTTATTATTGTGGCCATTTCAAATCTATATTAATCTATATCTATATTAATATTATAAATGCGAAAGTTTGGATGTATGGATGAATGATTGGATGGATGTTTGACGGATTTAGATGAAATTTGACACACAGGTAGATAATGACCTGGAATAGCACATAGGCTTTTTATCCCGGAATAAATAGGTGATCCCGCGGGATTCGCCAAAAAACTTATAATGCAGCGGGCTGCGCGCTGCAGCTATCATTGCATGAATATAAAATTAATTTCGTGTTTCAAATTATGTTTACAATGACATTATAAAACTAGATACACTTGGTTACGTACATTGTAATATGATATGGAATACTAATATTATTATTGTATAATTATATGAATGTTATTTGTTATTCAATAAATCAACCCTATTGAACGCATAATCAAGTAACTATTTAGTATAGTTACCATGTATAGTTACCAACATATTCTATCAAATATGGTGTACAAATATTTACAAATAATAGATTACAAATTGTAAATATCTATTCCGTCAACACATAGGTTTCCTATGAGGGAGATGGGGAGAGGGGGGGGGCTGGACCCATTAAACACCCCTCTTATATTCGTCTATGAAATGTGGTTTATCTTACAATGTGAATAAACCAGCTTGATATCATTTATTTTATTTCATTTGCCTATAGGTATTTTTTAATTTTTTTCTCTATTCTTATTCACCACTAATGTAACCTAAATTCGCATGGTGCCATGGCCTTAATTCATTTATGAAGAATTCTTTTTGACCTGTTCGCTATTTCCCAGTAGTTTCGATAATATTTAAGTGAAAAACGTAAGCCGACCAATCTAGCCGAGCCTCCCGGGGCGGTAACTTTAAAGTGATTCCGGGAACCGCCGATCCCGATGAATATTTGAAGGATGGGGCGGAAATTATCAAACAAATCCCCACGATCCTTACTCTGGTACCATATATTGTTATTTTAGTACGACATTTTTATGTTGAGCTTTTTCAGCTTTTACGTTTTATTAGTTGCTATTACACTAAGATTTATTATTTTAGGACATCCTAAATTTTAGTAAAACTAACTTTGTATAATGTATTATAATAGGTTTTGGATGATCCATATTCGAACAGTACTTATTTTCTGAAATCGTGTTTTTTTCGAAAAATACATTTAGATACGAAAATTATAAAATATACACATATGCGTATGTTTACAGCTTTTTCTTACAAATTTTTATTAAAAAGTATTTATATCATTTAAAAAATATAGTATTTAACAAATATAAGTTTGACAAAACGAAAATAACAAAACCTCCATAGTTGGAACTCAAACCTGCAGCCTTTGGCGTGGTAGGCTAACGCTATATATAAATATGTGTTTAATGTCACATTTGCCTTAGTTAATGGTAAAGTTTATGTGAGTAAATCGTAAAAAAGATTAAATTTGACAAATGATTGAATACATAGACCGAGACTATAAAATTATACTATTTTTGGCGAATGGGCTTCACTGATTCACTGATTGGTCAATCGTATTCCCAGCATTGTTACTATTATATACCCTGTGACGGTTAGCACGTTTTTCTTAGTGCTACTAATGATTTTCAGCACAAAATACTTAGAAAGTAGTCTATGGTTAGACCTAATACAAAGGTTAATTTTAAAGGTTAATTGTAGCCTAAAGAAAATTCTTTTTATAAAAATATAATATTAAAAAATACGTAACGAACAACCGGCGCAGTTGAAGTTGTTTTAAAAACATACAAACTGATGGATCTCAAGATGGAAAGAGATTACCAGCGCAATAGCTACTAAATAAGTTATTAGTGCGTTGCTATCCGTGTGACGCGTTGAAATACCAACTGCTCAAGTTTACCGGCTAACTTACCCTCCAAACTGGAACAAGACAGTAAAAAACTTTGACGCTGTTGTGACAATAATAGGCATTTCGGTCTCACTCTTTTGAGTTTGCTGAAAGAAATCTCTTACAGAGATAAGGTCGCCTTTTGTAAAATTTTCACAAATCAAAATTTAATATGGTTTTTCTGTATAGATACATTAAAGTATTAAATAAATAAGTAAATTTATAAGGCGGTGGTATTGAACCTGGAAGAAACGCGGTTGCGGAACGGTACCATCTAGTAACCAAGATGGTGGCGATATGTTTGACCAACCTATATTTATGGGTTACTAGCCTCAGAATACGGGTACTAAATTTAATTAAAGCGGCATTGACAGAGCGAATAACCATTCAGAGATCTTCAATTTTTGAGACAAAGCTTGTAGCAAGACAAGTCTGCAAGAATCGTGATGTATGGCTTCTCTTCTTAACTTTTACGCAATTATATATACGTATAGCCCCACCAAAGCTCAAGCTAAAGCTTTTCGCTCACCCATGGAAATTTAAGTGTTTTTTCAAAAACAACAGATACGGCACTACTTATATGTTCGAAAATATATCTCGTAGTAGAATGTGTTGTGGGTCCTTTTCTATATTTATTTGATATAAAATTAACAAATACTTAAAGCAAAAATATCGAAAAATCTAAGCTTAACTACTGTGTATTATCATATTACTCGTATGATGATTTGGTCCCCTTGAAAAGTAGACCATCTATTAAAAAAACCAGCATATTATCACTTTTGTTTTCGAAAATACTGTTTAGAACGATTTGCCCGACCCGAACCAACCTTATGTATCTTTATAAACCGAAGAGTAACCTCTAAACAAAGGCGCAAAAAAATGTAAAATTGTGTTTGGCTTGCCTGTAGTGAAAACGTATGCACGCTACTAGACCATAGTATCATTTTGAAAGGTATTTACGATAGAGCAATCAACAATAACTGAGGTTGAATTTGAGAATTTTAAGTTCTTTTCATTGGCACTGACAGACGAATCATTTTGGAAAGCCTGTCTGCAGCGGCATGCACAGGGTTTTTTTTGGGCAATGGGCCCACCTCTCGTTCCCACCACTGTAACTTCTGTAAACCAGAATCAACAGCGGCAACCTTCCTGATAACCTCTGAGTTGCGAGCTCAGGATGTCCTGGGGAAAAGCTAAGCTGTCTTGGAATTTAATCAGAAGAGTATAAGAGGAGTAGGAAAATACATCCAGTTTCCCTCCCTTTACAGCAGGAGACAGCGTAAAGATAAAGCAAAAACTGCTAAGAAATGAGACGTTTACAATCAGTTTAAGCCTGATTGCTATTGCACCACGGTAATTTAGGTATTTGAGGACCTACGAAAATGGCCTACTTAATTCTGCTTCCAGTAGTATGTATGACAAAATCGCTTGAAGGCACAGAAATTCTCACGTGTTGCTACAAGGTCGGAATAGTAGATTACCCCGGATATACATCGTATACTATCAAGCATTTGGCTACGTTCATTTTGCCAGAGATTATATACCCAAAGAATATGATGTGCAGTTTGTTCATATTTACAGTTTATGGTGGAACATTCGCAAAATGGAGAAGGAACTAATTTGAACGAGAATAATTTTGCTTTAAAATTACCATGACTAGTAAGGAACTGTGCAACACAATGATCTATTTCTATCCACGTTTTACTTAATCGTTCCCGGACGCAGGGGAAAAGTTATATAAATGCCGTCCTTTAGGTGAGCAGCACCAACGCAACTGCCATTCATTTATTAATTCATTAGTAACATCTATCACGGGATTAAAGAGGCGACGTATTTTTGTTTGAGCTTGCGGAATTCTGGGCTAGTAAAGTTCTTAGAATTATAGTACATTGAGGCCCGACGCTGAATTTCTAAATCTAATGGAAATATACCTGATAAAACGGATAAAGATTCAGAGCTTACAGTGCGATATGCTTTACACAGAAATATTAAAGCCAAACGCTGATTTTGAAGTAATTTACGCCGGGTCGCGCCGCTTGTAACTTTATCAGCCCATGCTGAACATGCATAAGTAACACAACCTAAATAAGTTGCGTTATAAATTATCTTTAAAGTGTTAAAGGTTAAACCCCGCGTTGAAGTAGATATGCCGGCAAAGGACAAGTAAAGATATAGTTAATATGATTTATAAAAGTATAGTTTTTCTCTAAAACTAAACCTAAATATGTTACGGACTTCTTTCTCTGTACTGTGCTAGGAGACGATAGAAACGAACCTTTTAGTATTAAGTAAAACGTTTTATGAGGCGCAAATTTTAAATGATTTCTGAATCCCCAGTTGGATATTAAATTTAGACTAGTATAAGCCAGTACTAATAAACTAAAGATAAACTAATAATAAACTAAAGTGACTCTACTGTGCGTGTACGTGTACGTGTACGTGTGTTTGCTTGTATTATTAAAGCAACGTCGTCCGCATAACCTATAAGTGAGCATCCTGTAGGCAAGGCTAGTGAAAATAAATCATCAAATTCTAAGTTCCATAGATATGGCGAAAGTACTGATCCCTGTGGGCAGCCTAGAGTAAGGCGTTTAGATACAGCGTAATGCCCTAGCTGTAATTTCAAGTGACCGTTTTCTAAATACGATTTAATTAGTTGATATATATTAGAATATCATCTCCTTACTTTTAGTTTTAATAATAACATCGGCCACCACGCGTTATCAAAAGCACCTGAAATATCCAAAAAGATACCCACAACATAATTATTTCGTGATAGTTCTACCGTTTTTCTCTTGGTTAGCACTGCATCGACAGTGGATTTTCCGGCGGTAAATCCAAATTGTAGTTTATTGAATGTGGGCCCTTGCGGTAAGAGTTGAGGAACTACTAATCTTTCTAGCAGTTTACCAAAAGAAGGTAGAAGTGTAATTGGGCGATATGATTTAGGGTCATCCGGAGGCTTGTCACCAGATTTTGGTATAATTTTGAGATATCCTTGGCGCCATATTTTAGGGATACCTTCCGCAATGCAACGATATATTATTTTTAGAATAGAGTCTGGGGCTGCTATACACGCTTGTTTTATCATATCATTTGAGACTTTATCCTCTCCGGGCGCTTTTTTCAATGGTAAATTGTTAACGGTGTTTAACAATTCATCTAAGGATACCAGACTCGATATGGGGGACACAGGTGTCACGTCAACTTGTGATCTAATTTCACAATGATATTCGTTATCCCGTTCTAGATTATCGTCTGGAATTAGCGTCTCCAAAAGAGCGTTTGTTGTTTCTTCTAAACTAAGCGTAGTATCGTTAAGTTTTATGTTATTATAAAAAGATGCACAGATGCACAGGGTTTATGACATAAGACAAGAATTCCGTGCACAAATTATTTTAAGAGAATCTTACTGATTTGAAAAATCCTATATAACGGCTATATACCAACCATAGTGACAAAGGAAAAAAGTTCAGCTATAATTTTCAATGCAAAAATATTTTACTTGTTATTTTTTAACTGAAGAAAAAACGGAGTTTATCAGTTTGTCATATATGTGTATATATATTATTGCTGGAGTTGATAATATTTGAGCATGATGATCTATTTAGACGTCCAAGCATTCTAAAATAAAAGTAGCCTAAGTAACTCTTTATTACATCAGCTATCTGTCAGTGAAATTTCTGTCAAAGTCGGTCCAGCCGTTTCAGAGATTAGCCGGAACAAACAGACAGACAAAATTACAAATTATTAAAAGTTATAAAAAAAATGTTATATGTACCATGCATGCATCCAAATGCATTTCTTTAGTAAAAAGCTGTTATTTTAATATTACAGACACTCAATTTTATTTATTTGTATAAATTGTATATATAAAGTAAAGCAAATCGGCCTGGACCAAGATGTAAGACACTCAGTTCTTACTGCGTACCCGATAAGAGATTTAGCGTGTATATATCGATATATAGCCTCTGGTTTACAATCCCAACTTACACTCACGTAGCTTTCTTTCATTCGTGTCACGTACGCGCCGACCCTGTTCGTTCCGCGTGTGGCCTGAGTCATCGCACCACGGTATCTGCGCGCGCGCACTTCGCGTCAATACACTGACGATAGTACAAATTACGTCTGATAGAGACGGCGGAAGCGATTTACGGTTAGAATAAAACATTATCAAAATTAGCAAAATCCTCGTACCCTAACCGGGTAACAGCCAAAACGGTTAAAACTGAGAAAACGTTAAGTATATACCCTGTTAGCAAAAAAATGTTGATCCCGGTCTCTTTTGAAGAATAGATCTGCTTAATCTCTAGTTTTAAAGAAAGCAAACAATTGGCCAAATGTGTCTACTGTCTCGACTGCCGTAGAGTTCTGCAACGCGGCTCGTTTAGATTTTGTTTCGTGTTAACCCTTTCCTGGCACAATAGCGTGTTTGTGTGACTGTCATATACCGGTTTCGAGGGTAGTTCGAAGATAGTCGATAAATGTGACATTACATCTCCACCACACAGCTGGCACCGTATCATAATCATCTTTAATTTGTATAAGCAACAGTTAGCTCTTTATATATCAGAAAAGCAATCGGCTTTTTTGCTATCTTGATTGTATATTAAAAAAAGCATGAATAGAAAGTGAAGCCCCAAAGAACACTGAACATACTAGAGATGTGTTGTAAATAGTAATGCCTCTTAAAAGAATATTGACACAACTTTTCGAATTTTGGACCAACCAGCTAATAAGGCAATTGCTATTACTAGATATCATCATACTAGGTATCACTCAACTATCTTTCACAAAATCTTTTGAACCGTAATGCGTACACACTTGAAATTTTCACAGAATATACATATATTACTATAGTCATTATTAAAATAACAAACAAAATAATAAAGTTTTTTAACTTTATTATTTTGTTTGTTATTTTAATATATTTAATATATTTTTTTAAAATATTGGTTGAAGAACCGTAATTTATTTTTATAAATTACGATTCTTCAAACAATATTTATTTTAAAAATTTGTGACAGTTTGACTCGGTGGACTAAGACGTGGTGAAATTTTTCCCACATATTATCTTATTTTTTCTGCGACCTGCAAGACACATATTTGTTTTTTATATAAAGTAAATGGTTTATTTTTGTTAGTTTGTTTATCAATGATATTAATTAATAAGCACTTGCCTATACTAAATAGTAAGAAGCATTTTAATTATAATGTTTTATAGTTTTTAATTAATATAATGGAAAAACATGCACATATAACAGATACTACAGTATCATTTCGACGAGAACTATAAATAACATCTTATATAATACCTAATGAAAATCACCTCTGATCATGTGGACACACTAAGAGTGTAAAACTGCAATTGGTACAATTACTACATAACTAATCTACATATTCTCACTTGCACTCGTATACGTCTCAGAGAAACCCGTTCCACTTTTTCTCAATTTACGCTAAAACCATTGCCCATCTGCGTTCCCCGTTTGTTGCATGAACAATGTGCCATAAGACACTTTGTGGAGACGTTCTAGGCAAAACACATTACCCTTGCAAGTGCCACGCATACATATTAATATTTAATAGATAGCGTAAGCATGATACGTTACTCCCATTTCAGAGTTTTTGATATTTTTGTTTATTTCATAGGATAGCTAACAAACAAATGATTCTTTTGATGGAAAGAGATATCCTATAGACATCAAAGATGTCAATGGTGCGTTGTTATCTGTGTGGCGGAGTCAGAGTGCTATATGCATAAGTTTACAGGCTATGTTACCGTCCAAAATGGAACACAAGGAATTAGCATCGACGCTTTAATGATAGGAATAGGTTAATTTAAATTTTAAATGCTTTGTATTCAGTATTAAAGAAGTGATACATATTTTAAAGATGTAAAGAAAGTAACTTATCATACCGATTCTTTTTTCAATCATAATTTAAAATCTACAATGCACCAAAATTAATTTTTTTTTAGATAATAATCATTAACTACTTACCTAATAAATATAGGTATGTAATATAGGTAAGTAATACGAAAATCTAGACTTTGATTTATTTTAAAAGTATTTATGTAGTTTTTGTTGTCTAGTTTATATATATATTTTATTTCAAATAATATAGTGCATTAGATAAATAAAACTTGGTGATGAATAATTAAATATAAATGTTTTAAAAGTTCTTTTTTTAATAAGTCATTTTCGGCATTCCTTGTAAAAGTGTTGTACAAGTTATTAGCTTTCAAACCATGGGTTTGGTCACATTAGGCAGGATAAAATTGTTTCAAGTTGGCACGCGCTAATATTTTTTTACATCATAAGATGGCAAAAAAGAGGTATTTGATGAAAATAGACAACCATCCCCACCAAACATACACACAACATAAGTTCACAGGCTACCTTACTCTCCAAACCAAAACTCGGCTGTGATAAGCACTGGCGCTATTGCGGCTGGAATAGGTAAAGCGGTGGTACCAAACCCGTACACATTTGCCCGATCGATTTCATACAAAAATTTCATCCCCTATTTCAGTCCCTTAGGGTTTGATTCTTGAAAGGAAAGTAAGCCTATGTTTGACGTGGAATCTTCAACTATCTCGTTGTCAAATTTCATCAAAATCGGTTTAGCAGTTTAGTCTTGAAAACGAGAAAGACGGACAGATAGGCTTATATTTAAATATAATTAGCATGAAAATAAACAAAGATTATTATGTCCTCATGACTTAAACGACACGTCTCATGACTCATCAACTTGTATATAAATATATACACAATCTGTGTCTATGTTAATATACAAAGCTGTCATCTATAAAAACAAATAATGGAAACTCGCTTTCATCTCCGCTCCCGCTTTCACATCACGCCATGTTTTTGCAATTCACGTTAAAAACACGGCACAGCTGTGTTCGCCGCGGTGCAGGCGGTATTCTTTGTGAAGGGGGAAACACTAAAAACGGATAGTTTTACATCGGTGACCGCGTTCGCGTCGACAAACTCACCCATCCAGCTAAATTTCTCTGAAACGCGTTAACTTTTCACACTAGTGACGGGTGATTATAAATTTAACAATAACCTCCTATATAAAAAAAACCGATCGGTAATCCAAGCACTTCCAAGCTCCAACGAGGAGCATCACTCCTCTAAATAACTCCAAACGAAAAAATATATAATAAATAATACTAGTGATCGCCTTATAGTCAAAATCCGACCATAGATATAAGATTAACCAATAATTATTATAACCACTCCATTAATCGAGTGGTTAGCGCCCCTAATTCCACAATCGACGGGTCTAGGGTTCGATTTCCGACGGGGACAAGCATTTGTATGATGAGCATAAATGTTTGTATTACTGGGTTTGAGTGTTTATTAAATATATTTCTATATTTATATACATAATATGTAGGTATTTCTATGTTAATACGATCGAGTGGTTAGCGACCCTAACTACGCAATCGACGGGTCTCGGGTTCGATTTCCGACGGGGACAAGCATTTGTGTGATGAGCATAAATGTTTTTATTTCTGGGCTTGGGTGTTTAATAAATATATTCCAATATTTATATACATACGTATTTCTATGTTAATACATACTACACACTAATGTATCGTTGACTAACACCTTATGGGTGTCATTCAAGCAAATATGTTTGCTTACTTTGTGGTTAAATCACTAAGTGTAATTTTGTCCCGTGAATATTATTATTATATAATGTATCTTTTTAGATTGACAACAGACTTTAGCCGTAAAGAAAATAGTATACATGCATATATGTGTGTATATTATCATGTATGTCACATGAATGTAATGTGTGTAATGTTTATTTTTATTGATTTGTTGTACATATTTCTTATACTTACATATTATTTAAACATACATATTAGTTTTTTGCAGTCTTCCGCAATGTAAACTTTAACTATGTCAAATTTCAAACTTCACCGTTCGGGTAATTGTCTTAAAAAGAGTTTTTTGCTGTACGTATTAACAGGTAGATAAGGTGTAAATTCTTATCCGCAACTTTCCCATCCAATAAGAACGTGTGCAAATAGAACAAACTCATTCAAAGAAATTTTATATTGTCCAAAAATAACCATTACTCAATGATTTAAAAAAACCCAAGATACACAATCAGTGTGTTAAAAACGTCCTCTAAAAATGAGCGCACAATTTTAAATTGTGCGCTCATTTCAAATAGAATCGCTATCAAATAGATCACGACACTGTCAATTTTTTTTTGTACATTGCTTTGTAAAAACAACTATAAGGCTTGCACTTAAGGTTGGATATGCAAAGACATATGTTTTTGCCATATCTACAACTACTTTAAATTAGGGACACTTTTGAGTGTCAGTTTTGTTCGGTACTGTGCATCTAGGGTTTTTTATATCAATGCCATTACTCCATTGATTCCAGTTGAGAGAGAGAGAGTTGGATAAGAGCCATAATAAATGACCTATAATCTACATGTTTATCTTATTAGGTCCTATACCTTTTTAACCGCCTTCATACAAGGAAAACGTTCTCAACTCATCAGTTTTTTAATTTCTCACTACGTATGTAGATAAGGAAGTTACTGATTTTACCCCGATTTTCGAAAATCGAGTTTTTACCAGATGTCCACGTTTTGAGGTCCTAGGAACCTTTTTCGACTATTTGCACGATGACGTCAGTATGTCTGTATGTATGTGTGTGTATGTGTGTGTGTGTGTTTGTGTGTGTGTATGTGTGTATGTAAATATCTCATAAATTTTGAACGGCTGGACATTCGATTGGATTCCACTAAACTTAGACTTCCTAAAAATTTGAACCTGTTCGGTCCAGGAGATTTTGAGAAATTTTAAAAAACATCAAAAAATGTTGGCGAAACAGTATTTTTTTAATATAACTTCCAGATTTATGTACCGATTGAGAACAAAAACTAATCAGCTCTATTCCTCAAATAACTACGTCTAATACACAAATTGCATCAAAATCGGTTTATCCGTTTGGGAGTAATCGTTGACGAAAAATTTTGAAAAAAGTGGTTTTTCGACATAGCTTCGAAATTTTTTATCCCCGATTAGTTTTTGGTACTCTACGATATTTTAGTACTAAAGAAACTACGTCAAATGCCGTTTCAAAAATTAAAATCGAATCTAATTATCAAAGCTTCTAGCTTTTCAAACATTAAAATTACGTTATTTTTAGCAAACTTATTTTTTTTTTAAATAACTTACAAGATAATTCACCGATTGACTTAAAAATCTTATCAGCTTTTCTTTTTTTAAAACCGCGTCAAGTATCGTTAGTTTTATCAAAATCGATCAATTTGTTTGGGATTTATCAGTAAAAAAAAATTAAAAATAAAATGTTTTTTGACATTGCATCGAAATTTTTCAACCTATCGATTATTTAGCTAAAGCAATATTTTAGGTCTCAAAAATTGTGTTGAATGCTATCATCGTTTTCAAAATATATAATTATTCAAAAATTAATATACTGTCATTTTTATTATATATATTACATTATAGATAATCTATGCTTATAGTTTTACTCTTTTGAGCTTAAAATACCTTAATTTAGTGGAAAGTTTCAGAGATGGCCCGTAGGGTTAACCGTTTATATATATATTTTTTTTACATAATTTCCCTGATTACTCACTCTGATAACTTTACTGACTCTGATAAACATTTTTTATCAGCCGTGACCGACTGTCTACATCAACCGTGAAGCAAAACCCCAAAGGCCTGAAACAACTTAAATTGCTTTGAGTTGAACGTAAAGTGGAAAGGGTTTAAAAGGTACAGGAGAAGGAATCAATGTATACCAATTGAAAATAAACTTTCTAAAAACCGATTTTTTTGATGATTTCTTTTGTGTGTGTTCAAGTAGATGCAAGAATAGTAGACACAGTATACTGGAGACTAGCAGTAGTCAATCTACATACATGTGATATTCGAGCAACGCACACATAAACAGCTCTCACGGACGCGATATCTCGGAATGGTTCGGTCAAAGACCTACAAAAAAATATAGACGTAGCCAAGCGCGCGTATCGTGAGTCACGAATGTGATGACGATGCAGCAATATGAAGCCGTCGGCTTACTAGTCGGCCGCGAGCTAGAGAGACTGAGAAACGTTCTTTTTGTGACAATATTTATTTTGAAATCATGCCATCCTGTGTGGTAAACAATTGTTAAAACAATTCATGTTTAGAAAAAAGTCTTCCGGGATCACTTTTCACAAGGAAGTATCCAAATTTCCATAAATTTAACAAAACTGAAATAATATTTGATATAATTTCTCAGAACACAAATTTGAAGCGGCATTGTGACAGTGTGGTAAGTTAACATACGAATAAATTTCCCCAAACATTGGGGAAATGTCCCTTTTATTTAGAAAATATATGTTAATGTTAGACTTATAGTTTTAATTGGATTCACCGTACTATATACGTATATACTACATATATACATATTTATAAAACATGGCTCGCCGTGTTTCATGCTGTTTCGTGATTGATTTCCCAACTAGCGCTAGAAGATAACGTCATAAAATCATTTACTTTTTTTGGAATAATTAATAAAACTTTACTGTCTAACTATATCTATCCATTAAAACTACAAAAAATATGCATTTTCATTTTTATATGCCTATATATATATATATATATATATATATATATATATATATATATATATATATATATATATATATATATATATATATATATATATATGTGTGTGTGTATTTATGTATTCCGTTCATTTTTTTGTTTATAGTAGTATTTGGTTATATAGATTTAATTTTATTATGGTCTTATAGATTTAATTTTATTGCAATTAATTCATTGTATGTCAAGTCGAAAATTATCTTTGTTTTTAAGGGGCTGACAAGACCTAATTAGTTGAAATTGATGTTTTAAAGCAGTTTTTTAAGAAAAATTATTTGTTATAGCACTTCAAAAAAAAAATACATGTTAATATTCATCATATTTCTCGGACTCGATACATAATTGAAAAAAATTGGCTCGATAGAAAATAATTGCGAAGATTGGTCTTGAAATCATCATTACGGGTCTATATCTTTATTTCTTTGACGTATGGGTCTGCAATTTGAAAACATGAAGTCACATTCATACCTAAACCGCTACCGAATCATATTTGACAAATAATCTACACTTTTTTTTAATTTCAATATTTATTCATTTTAAGACCCTGGCCGCCCAGTTACACTGATAGTGTGGTCTCGTTTACTCCGATAGAAATAGACAGAGTGAGCGATTTCGGTGTTGACAGCGTCTTAATATTTTCTTGTTACGGGTTGCTGGAAGAAATCTCTATTACTAGAGATAATCTCGCCCATTGTACTTATTTTCTATTATTATTGTTATGTTAGTGTTTACTATGTACAATAAATAATTAAATAAATAAATAAGCTCGTATTTTATTTTTCGTTTTATTTGTTAGTTTGCCAGTTATCATTCTTGTGTGTACTTTCAGTTTAGAAAAGAAGTTATATATTACTATTAAAGATGAGTATTAAGAATTTATAATAAATAGTTAGCATTATAAGTAAAAAAAATATTAAAAACCTATTGAATTATTACTTGTAATTATTTAGAACAAAAATGTAAAATATGCTGAAAAAGGTTCGTAAAAATATTATTCATATTGTAATTAATGCATATTTACATGTGTAAATATGCATTAACATAATGGTATATGTACAGTAGATAAAATAAATAAATTTCAAGACCTTCTAAATTTGTTTGTCTTTGACGTAGGAAATAGTAATACAAATAAAATATCAAATATAATTAATATAAGTAAAACGCAATATAATTTATAAAATGTAGTAAAATATTAAACCAGTAAATGGAAATTTGAAAGCCAATGCTTGCAACACTAATCTCTAGCACACGTACGTAATGTTTTAGGATGCTTCATAGAATAATAACGCATAGAAACCGAGTCGACCCGCGCAATATTAAGCCATTTCAAAGAAGCCTGAAAAGGCCTCTTACGTTCGCCGGCCCCTCAGGCATGCGACACGTGCCACGCGGAGTACAGCTCTCGCAATTTCAAAAAATGTGAGTTACTGTGTGGTGAAATGCTGTCACCGTGCTTCACAAAAGCGTATTTAGGATTTGAAGATAACATTTCACCGATAAAAACTACTTGGCATCGGATATTTTTGTATAAAATCCAAACAAATAAATCATAAATATCTAAGTAGAACGATATTCAAAATGTTGCCAGCCAAAGGGAAAAATATTCTACCACGTATTTGTTTTTACCTATTTTCATTATAATTAATAATATGTGTATTCCTATTTTATGTGCGATATTACATAGCCTGGACTTTGCTTTTGCATAAAAAATAGTTTTTAAGTGTTGAGACTCACCCATTATACTGACACAAATATTACAAATCCGTTTGTCAGACCAATATTATGAAGCATTTATTCGTATATAATGAGGACTTTTAGAAGACAAAAAAAATGTTCCAACTAGCATTCTAGATGCCACAGTGACCATCAGAAAAAAACTCTGTCACTACCAAAGTCATTTTTTTTTAAATTTTCTTATTAAATAATATGCCATCTTACTGCATTATTTCGTATTGCTTAGTGTCAAGTAGTTTTATTAGCGATATTTCCGACTTTTATCCACGAAAACATGTAGGGTAACGTGCCCTAAAATCGGTCTGCGCCTAATGTCGACCTCCTAATATGTTTATACTAATAATTAAGCTAATATTCCACATAACTTTTAAGAACGCGGGCAAGACTTCATACATCGTTTTTTAATTATTATCTTAAAGTTTAATGTGTTCCTTAAGATTCTATATCAACTGCTTAATTTATCCGCATTTAATAAATATTTTTTTTTTAACTTGGGGAATAGTAGTTAAATAAAGTTGGAATTTAGGTAAGGTTAACGTAAGCAATCAGTTCTCTCCTTAGTAGTCTGTGGTTAGATATTTATCTTGTCATTGGGTGTCTTCAGTACAACAGCTGTTAATCTCAGAAATCTAAGTTAGGTTGACAGAATTCTGAGCTAAGTTTTTGCGAAGACACTTTATAGGTACTTAAAAGAACAAAAAATAAATTAGCTTTAACTATTCTTTAATACAAAAACAGGGAGAATTTTTATTTGATACTTATAATGAAAATTACAATATATAAACTTATTGCTGTTTTAATGAAAATGTAAATTAAGTTTTATACAATGATAACACTTAAATTTGATGATAGAATTCAATCAAATTAAAGTCTCAATATTTTTTATATAATTGTTCCTAGGTTCCTAGCGATATATTTTATTTAATTGATTTAACAATCGTAGAAAATTATTCTAGTTTTATTCTAATAGTGAAAAATAAAACTTTGAATATCAAGTGCCTTTAAATTGTTTCCTTTCTTTGACTACAACTTAATAAAAATAAGTACCCTAAAATAGTTATATTGAAGATTATTTGATATAGACAAAAAATAATTTATATAAATCGTTTTATTTAAAAAAATATCACAATATTGAATATTTAATGCTCATTTCTTTTAATTTTGAGGACCAGCAAGTAACGATCTAATGTAATTTTTACATATCAATTTTTTTCTGCGTAGTTTTAAAGAGACTAAAATATCAATTTATTTCATTTGTTTTATGTCTCAAAGAAAGAGACTCGATCATTAAAATTGGTGACCATTTAGATTTTTTCTTTTACAGTTTTTATCAAATTAAAAAGATCATTTAAATACATACCATAAAAAATTGAGGGCATATTATGTTTACAAAAGTTATTTAATAAAATTAAAGTAAATTTTAATGCAAAGTCAATACCTTATTTCAATTTCAAACATCCTTTACTGGCTAACATTAGAGAAAAATGGGGCTGAAATTAGGGAAAAATTGACCGACAATAGAAAAGAAACCAGGATAGAGAGGTTCAATCATTTAAAACTTAACACGTTTACATATTTTTATTTCGTTGTTGAAATCAATTCGAAACATCAATAGTGTAAAATTTAAATATTGATTAACACGAAAAAGAAAATTAATATTTTCTTCCCGATAACGGTTTAAGCCTAATAGGGTCCGAAAGTTATGTATTTGGTTAGGCGGCCGAAATTTGGCTATTTTACCCTATAAATTTCTACATCACTGAGATTAATTTTAATTTTTAAAATTTTAAATAAATAATTTGATTATTAAGTATACATATTTTCGTGTCACAATTTGCACAAAAACGAAAAAATCCAAGGTGAAATAGCTTTGGAACGTAGAATTATAACACGTAGAAACCGAGTGGGCCGCGATGTTTTAAGCCATTTCAAAGTAGCCTTAAAAGGCTACGCATGCGCTTGCCGTCCGCTCAGAATCGCGATACAAGTCATACGGAGTGCAGGTCTCGCAATTCGAAAAAAATATGACTTACTGTGTTGTTAAAGGCAAAAAAAGACAAATAAAATAAATGCTGAATTATCAAAAAGTACCCTTGAGCTAAATTATTTTCATAAGACTTAGTATAAATAATAGTTAAAGCAAATACAATAATTAATTTTCTTAACATTAAGGTCTAACTAAAAATATTGTGCGCAATTTTTTTTCCACAACTAGCAACTGTATAGTGATAAGTTATGTGTTTCAAATTATCTATTTTTAGTCGATTTACATAACAGAAAAATTATAAATTGTAAGTATTTACCTGTGAAATGTTCACTTTTTTTGTTTTTCTAAGGTGTTAAAACACTTCTTTATAATGCAATAAGTCATTTCGAATTATTTTTCGTAAACTGTGTCCGATATAACCTGATCTTATTAAGCATTGACAACTCGCAAAACGAATTGAGCCGTTTCTGCTTCAGTTTTATTTACTCGTTTTTTGTGGTTTCTAGGCGTTATTATTCTAAGATCAGAACCAAAACAGTTGCGGACGCTAGGTGGTGCTCAAGTTGTGCACAGAGCCAATAGTAGCCAAAATAGTACGTTTAGCTTAAAACATTTAAATTTTTTAAATTGATTTAAATAAATACTTGATTAATAAGTATCTTATTAATTTTTACCTTAAAACGTTCGTCTATAACGTAAGTATTGTTTCTGCTTGCCCACCCATTTGCTAATTTTCAAGATAGTTTAAGGTTTAGAACCATGGCAAGATTTGTATGAAAGTTAAAATAAAAATGGTTCCAAGGTAATAGCTTTGAACAAAAATACATACACATACACGCACACAGACATACACATAATAACACACAAGTATTTGCCAAGCAATGTATTTCAAACATTTGTATGATATAGGATAATATATTAGTAGATACATATCAATAAGGTTTTTTTTTTTGTAAGAATTACTTAAATCACTGTTTTTATAACTTAAATAACGTAAATTCGTATTAGCTTTGAACAAAAATACATACACATACACGCACACAGACATACACATAATAACACACAAGTATTTGCCAAGCAATGTATTTCAAACATTTGTATGATATAGGATAATATATTAGTAGATACATATCAATAAGGTTTTTTTTTTTGTAAGAATTACTTAAATCACTGTTTTTATAACTTAAATAACGTAAATTCGTATTGGCCATATTTTTTATTTACGCTCGGTGCCGGTTGGTTACCGCTGTTTAATTACTGAAATTTAAAAAAAAAAACTTGAGAACCTCTAAAACATTTTCCTGTAATTCTACTCATTTTACCTCGCCAGAATAAAAATTGTAAGTTCTAAATTTTCTATATAACTAATAATACTATTGGAAAGACAGACAATCTTTATTTCAGTGAGGTAAAAATATTTTAAATCACAAATAAAAGCACAAAAGCTAAAAGCTAAAAATATAAGGTTAAATAGCTTTGGAATCATCTTGAGAACATCTAGAATATTTCCCGGCATTTAACATATTTTACCTAACCGAATAAAAAGTGTAAGTTTCAAGTTTATACTAAATGATTAATAATGTTATAGTATGAAAGATTATTTGTATACCGGTCAGGTAGATATATTTTAAATACCGTCTTGGGAAAATATTTATTTACTTGCAACACTATTCGAGTCTTTGGAGTCTTTGTGTGCGTGACGACGCTAGTGATTACACAAAGCTTACACGGACATTGACACGGTTTTGGTCTAAAATATGAACGAAGCGTTGAATACAATTATCCCTCTAAGCGTTATTACTCTATGGGATGCTTGCAAGTGTTGGCCAACGCCAACACTTGCAAGCATGTGTGCGTAAGCCAACGCTTACGCACACATGTACAAAAGTTGTCTTCACCGATTTGTTTGTAATTGCTTACAATGGCTATGTCTATATTTTTTGTAGGTCTTTGGGTTTGGTACAGTTTGTTCCGCACCAGTCGGAGATATCGCGTCCGTTAGAGGTATCTATGTATGCTATGCTCGAATAATACTTGTATGTAACATTGACTTCTGGTATTCTTTAAGTATTCTGTGGTATAGATTCACAATTGAAAGTGTTAGATGGCGATGCTATTGGGTTCGGGTAGTATATAGTGATTGGGTAGGGGCTGATTGGGGATGAAAGTTTATAGGAAAAACTATCGTCCCCAATCAGACATCGATATCGATGACCTGTTACTTTTGTCGCGGGCGACGAATCGGCTAGTATATATACTATATAATTATAATATAATTATTACATAATATAGATAATTGTTATACAATATGTTATATACAAATAGAATATGTTCGGAGTTAGCACGAATGTTAATTTTATCCCGATAATGCATTAAATATCAGAGATTAACAAAAAAATTATAGTACGAGTTACGACAAAGATTCTGCGGGCTGTAGGCAAAACCTACGGCCTTACCCTAGTAGGTGCCGTTAAACTGCACTTTACCGGCCAGTAGGCATATAATTATGAGTGGGGCAATCGTCCCTCATCGTCGGCCGCTACCGATCAGCGTGGGAGTTGGTGCAGTGACTCATTGCCGACGCATTCACTAAATGAACCGTCCCTGTTTATGATTGGCGATATTTGAGTATTGACGAATTGCACGGGAAGTTTTCTATCTTTCTATCTATCTGCATAGTTGAAAACCTATTACCTTGATTAAGTAATCAAGGTAATAGGTTTTCAACTATGCAGTTGAGTCATTGACCCAGAGCGGCCAAATGCCGGCGTATTTTAAAGGTTATCAGATTTTCAGGCTACAATTTAGGAAGAAGTAATTTAAAATTTGAATAGGGGGTAAACTAAGCTCCTGTAATTTTAAAACGTGTCATAGATAGTAATCGCAGCTAAACACTAGCGTATAGCGTTTTAGACCCGCCGCAGCTGTTTGCAATTTGACTTTGGACAACAACCGATCAATCTGATCATGGTATTGGCGACCCTGACTCCCCAATCGATGGGGTACGGTTTGATTACTGACAGGGACAAGCTTTTGCGTGATGTGCAAAAAAAATGTTTTTCTAGATTTAGATATTTATTGAATAGTATTTATATTGCTTGTATTTATAGATGTATGTTTATAACATGCCTTCGATATAGCTCCTCATACTTTTTTATTTATTTCTGCTTCTTAGGGATTGATTTGAAAAAAAGGATTAGCCTATGTTTGATCCCGGTTCTTCAGCTATCCCTATGCTAAATATCTTCAAAATTAGTTTAGCGGTTTAGCCGTGAAAGCGTAACAGACGGACGGACGGACGGACGGACGGACGGACGGACGGACGGACGGACGGACGGACGGACAGGCGGGCAGGCGGGCAGGCGGGCAGGCGGGCAGGCGGGCAGGCGGGCAGGTGGGCAGGCGGACAAGCAGACAAGCAGACAAACAGACAAAAATTCTAAATACTATATTTTTGGCTTCGATATTGATTGTAGATCAGGCCCCAAGCATTCTTTTAAAAAATACAAAAAAATAAATATTCAATGTACAGTTTTGACTTTACTACGATTTTATTATATGTATAGATATAGATTAGTACTAGTACTATATTAAGTCCAACAGTGGACAGTTTGTGGTCAGCTGCGATGATGACGACAAAAATGATTTTGTTATCAGAGCAAAATGTTGGTAAGCGATTCAAAAGTAATAATACAGCGGTGTGTAATATTATGCGATATTAAGGCGCGGCGCACACGGCGGGGCGTGACAGCCCGGTCAAATTCACTGCGAACGATAGCACAAAGGGAATCCTATACTTCCAAACCACATAGAGGGTAAAATAACCGCGCCGCAGGTACCCGGCGAATACTTGCGGCGCAGCATATCCGTAGTGAGTGCAACCGCGGGCATCGGCCAGCATCGGCGGTCAGACGCGGTCTTTATCGCTTCGCGGTAAAAAGACTGCCCCGCCCCACCGTTTGCAAAGCCCAAAATAGTGTTAAAAGGCGTTATTGACTAAGTGTATTTTTTAAACAGAGTAAGAATACAATTTAGAGATGAGAATGCACGCTTCGCGGAAAAAACTTGACAAAATAGTAATGACTTTAGAATGTACTTACTTTAACAACTGGAGAAAAGCTGAACAATTTTTATTGGTATATACTATTACAATATATATACTCAAAACATTACGTTTCATTCTTTTTAAGGAACATTAAAATTTGCTATTGAAATGGTTCAAGCAAATAATACGATATTTATTAAAACTTTTAGTATTAAACATAAGGAAAAAAATGTGAATTAAATATTCCGAGTAATTTAGTTCATAAGAGATGTTTCTATTACTTATGAACTAAATTAAGAATATATACTTGTAAATAAGGAATTTGTCTACATTCCTTTTGAGCAAAAGTTACGTTATTACTTATTACTTAAATAAGGAGCTATTAAAAAAGTAATTTATAAATGTGCTTGACATTAGTGTAATATTCTACATATTATGACTGTAACTGAAACTTTATTTTAAATCGCTGACGCAAAAATGACGGGTGATATAAGTTTCTTGTGTGTGATTTTTTTGTGTAGGTACACTACAGTTGCAAATATGAATCTAAAAATAGCAATTTTCAGATTTTTTTATATGACAATTCCGATTCATCCTATTTTTATGATTGATCCTATTTTTATCATTGATATGATTCATGTTTAGGTATACCAAAAAGTCCGACTTAACGATAATTCGAAACATTAAAAATACGAATTCCCATCATTAATACGGATACGAATATAAAATACGAATAAACGAATAAAAAATACGAATTTCCATTATAAAATAAATAGACATAAAATTCTTTGGTGTTAAGAAATTTGGACATTTGAAAATCGGTGCACCGAAAATTAAAATAATAAAATAAAATATTTCGGAATATTTGGGTGTTCCCGTTTTTTATATATATATATATATATATACATATACATATATATATATATATATATATATATATATATATATATATATATATATATATATATATATATATATATATATATATATATATATATATATATCATAGGATAGCATATTCTTCTCGCCTTTTACGAAATACCTAGCAATAAGGTAGTTGTTCTATTCTACAAAAAGAGCCTTAATCTATGCGGAAAAATCGGTGGGATTATTACAACGCTGGTTTTCTTACGGAACGTCTATTTACGTTTTGTTTTCTTTACCTTCCTGGGACAGTGAACCATGTCATTAGATGCTCCGGTAGCTTAGTTAGCTCCGAAAGTTTGCCGGTTAGCTTACCCTTTAAATCTCATAGCGGCCAAATAAAGTAAAACGGTGGCACCAAAATCTGGGCGGGACGTTGCAGAACTCTACCATCTCATTAAAAGTCACGATGTTAGTGTTACGTATTAGCTTTTTTCTCGCCTTTTACGAGATGACTTGCAGTAAGTTGATCTATTTTTAAAAAACAACCCAGATCTCAGACGGGGGCGTGTGTATCTGTGTGTATCTGTGTATCTGTGGATCATAGCTCCTAAACGGACAGCTCGATTTGAATGCAGCTTTTTAATCAAAAGCTTACTAAATCGGGATAGAAAGGGTAAAACTGACATCCTGATGAATCAGGGAAGGCTGTTGGCTCCTCGACTCCTCAAACCAATTATGCACGATAAATATGTCGTTTGAGATCACTGAACCGGTTTTCTTACTCTGTAAATGATGCACATGAAACAGGAAGGTGATTTGATGATAAAGGTTTTCTTACTCAGTAAATGATACACGAACAAATGATGCACATGAAACAGCGAGGTGTCTTGATGAATAAATTTTCTTACTTTACAAATTATGCATCTGAAATAGGAGGGTGATGATGATAAAGGTTTTCTTATTCTGCACATCATTTGCACATAAAACAGGAAGGTGACTAGATGATAAAAGTTTTCTTACTGTACATATGATGCACCTGAAACAGGAGAGTGACTTGATGATGAAGGTTTTCTTACTCTGCAAATAATGCATATGAAATAGGAAGGTAACTTGATGATAAAAGTTTTCTTACTTCACAAATGATGCACATGAAACAAGAAGGTCACTTGATGATAGTTTTCTTACTTTAAATGATACAAATGAAACAGGAAGGTGACTTGATACAGGTTTTCTTACTCTGCAAATGTTACACATGAAACAGGAAGGTGACTTGATGAAAAAAGTTTTCTTACTCTTCAAATGAAGCACATGAAATAGGACGGTGACTTGATGATAAATGTTTTTTAATCTACAAATACTGCACATGAAACATTGTGGTGACTTGATGATAAAGGTTTTCTTATTACTCTGCAAATTATGCAAATGAAACACGAGGGTGATGATGACAAAAGTTTTCTTACTCTGCAAATGATGCACATGAAACACGAGGGTGATGATGACAAAAGTTTTCTTACTCTGCAAATGATGCACATGAAACACGAGGGCAATGATGACAAAAGCTTTCTTACTCTACAAATGATGCACATGAAACACGAGGGCGATGATGACAAAAGTTTTCTTATTCTACAAATGATGCACATGAAAAACGAGGGCGATGATGACAAAAGTTTTCTTATTCTACAAATGATGCACATGAAAAACGAGGGCGATGATGACAAAAGTTTTCTTATTCTACAAATGATGCACATGAAAAACGAGGGCGATGATGACAAAAGTTTTCTTACTCTACAAATGATGCACATGAAAAACGAGGGCGATGATGACAAAAGTTTTCTTACTCTACAAATGATGCACATGAAACACGAGGGCGATGATGACAAAAGTTTTCTTACTCTACAAATGATGCACATGAAACAGGCACCTTTCACTTGATGATAAAGGAATTTATCGGAGCGTTTTTGAATACTTAATTTAGAGGTTATCGGTATCGACTTGTAAATCTTTGATGAACGTTTTTCAGCATTTCATGATCTGAGCCAAAAAGGCTTCATTTCTAGATGATGAGAATTTATTAACTTTATAAAGAATTCCATTTATCTACGAATCAAGGTAGCTCTGCAAGAATTCGAAAATACGGTTTTGTTGAATTACTCTAACAAAATTTCGTGTCTTAAAGAAAAGCGACAGAATTAATAGCTTTTAACTACATAACTGATTAAACGACGCTTCTACTTAAAGAGAAATTCAAGATCCAAATCAGATCTTTACAAGCGTTTAAAACATGTCAACCTTCGTAATATCATCTCACTTAACAGTTGAATGCTAAATTAGCTCTTTTTTTTTAAAAAAGAGCTGTACCAACTGGCAATAAAGTTGAAATTTCAGCTACAAGTTAAGGTCAATGATAATAACAACAGTGCAAAGAAGGACTATTTCATACAGAACTCCCCGGGTGCGGGATTTCGTTTAAATCGCAAAGTTTACATGAAATGCTAGAGACCAAGTATAACTGGTCGATTTATTGAGTCGTGTCGGGAAGTTTTGCAGATATTGAAACGAATAGCGCCACCTGTTGAGTTCAGTTCGCAACTTTGTTAATAGCCCTACCTATTTGCCGAATGGAGTTGATGTCAGTTATTCGTTGGTAATAAATTTTATGAGTTATGAATTATGATTTTATTGTATGTTAATAGAGTTACTTTGTTTCTATTGTCGATTGAAGCAAGTCAACTTATGCGTTTGATTATATAAGCAATTTTAATTTTAAAAAATGTGGAAAGTGAAAATAAAGAGAATTAGCTTAGGGGCCATCCATAAATTACGTCACACGATTTTCGTGATTTATTGACCCCTCCCCCGTCCTTGTCACAGCTGGTCACATTTGTGAGACCCCCCACCTAGTGTGATGTCACATACTTTACAATTTAACGTTGAAAAAATGATCTTCTTCGATTGTTTTTTATCTAAACAGGTATTATATTTTGAAAAAAATGTGATGTCACAAAATTTGGGACCCCTCCCTACCCCTTGTCGCACTTTGTCACATTTCGTCGACCCCCTCCCTCCCCCTTAACTTGTGACGTAATTTATGGATGGCCCCTTATTAGTGAAACCTACCGCTAAGTTTTGTGAAAGAAGAGAATGAAAAAAGTCTGAAAGAAAGAGTATCAATGACTTTATAGTTAATTTTGTTTAAATATTTAAAATTTGATGTTCATACATTACGCTAATCAAATTTTGTTATTTTCATGATACAAAAGATTTCAGCGGTCAACTTAAGCGTGTGCTATTAGAACTCGCCATAAGATAGCAACGCACCATTAATACCTTTGGTGTCAATAGGCGATGGTTGACACTTTCCATCAGGCGACAGGAGCTTGTTTGCTATCTTATAATATAAAAAAAGATGCGGTAGTTGGAGATTGACCATCGTCTTTTTTGACTTTAGTTTTCAGTTTTTTGGCTTTTTCTTTTTTTGTAGCAACGTTTTGGCTGCTGCGTCTTTAATTAACGGATGCTCTTTACTCTCTTTTTTGGAATCTCACTCCCTTTTTTATTTCTCCCTAGATTTTTTTTCTGCAGCTTTAATCATACTGACAAGTAAAATTACAAAAAAACAATTTATTAAGCAGCTAAAATTATATATATATATATATATATATATATATATATATATATATATATATATATATATATATATATATATATATATATATATATATATATATATATATATATATTTGGATAAGTGCCCGGTTGGCGATAGGTTAGCCTCCTATCACATTGTGGGACTTAAGTATCTTCGGCTTATCGTGAGCATATTTTGTACCTCTACCTAAATTTTTATAAATTTGATTTATGAATTTTAAAGATATATATTCCATTAACAAAACGCCGATTTACTTTTCACACTTATAGCACATACATGAGTAAATTTTACTTATAGTGTTGTTTTCGCTTAAATGGCCCCAGCATTGGTATTTTATGACGAATAGGTCATCTGAAAAAGAGGCATCGTCACAAGCTGTCTTCGTGTCAGGCTGCTATTAGCTAAAGAAAGATTTAATATTTTATGATCATATACGCCCGGGTCTAAAATTCCCTACTTGTCTACGAATGACGCTAAAATTTCAGTGTTTGTGTCACAATCCAGCTCGAAAGGAAAGATAGCGTATAGCGGCTTATTCAAAGAATTAACCATCTGCCATTTTGCAATGCAGACTAAAACGGGGAAAAACATCGTGTTATTTGCGAATCTATGTATCAAAAAAAGAATACTTGAAACAATAGAAGTATTTTTTCACCTATCGACAAAATATTTCCGCTTTGTAAGTACAGATAGATTTAACTCAGAACCACTATATGAGGCACACCACTATTGGAATTAGACGCAGTTCGCTTGTTCAGTGTGGAGCCCCGCAAACAGTTTTCAGCTAATTGTGATGTTTACATTATTCTGAGCTCCGGTTTCACGAATCCGTGCCTCAGCAAACCATGTTACAGTTCTTTATTATTAAACCGTTAGCTGAGCGACCTTAGCAACTTAAGTAATTATGTTTTATATAATTGTTTTATAGCACTTTATAAATACCTTATGTAATATTCATCATAGCAAAAAATAAAAACGGCAAAGTCAAATTTATATATTACCAAACAGAACCTATACCTTCTCAATAAAAAAAATTGGTTCATTAATAGCCGAGTTCTAAGGTAACAAACATTTAAAAAATATATACTTGAATCGTAAACATACATCTTTTTGGTAAATCGGTTTAAAAATATTTGCATTTTCAACCTAATAAAAATGAAGTTTCATCAAGTGCTGATGACACAAAGTAACATACATACAGAGTGTAAGGAAAGGTCTACTGAAAATCGAATCCATAGCTTTAGTTAGAGCTAGACCATTCTGAGATAAAAACCATTGGAAAATATGGCAAAATTTTGATTTTGCTGTCGATTTCTTTACCTTAATTTTGTACAATTTAATTAATTGTAATATTTTACAATACTTTTTTTAAAATAATAGTAAAATTTAAAGATTTATTCTGCGCCACATGCCACGCAAAATGAACGCCTGGTTCGAGAGATCCGCGGGCGTTACGAGTCGGAGCAGTGAACGTTTTACATTGCGTAGCGTGAAAATAACGTGAAAATACAATACACAAATTTTGCATTTCCTACAAAAAAGGAACTGCCACCATGACTAGAACGTAAAAATTGCATGTTTCCTTATTTTTACGGTAGACCGTCCATTATACGCTGTGTATTATTTTGTATACTTACGTAGGTCACACTATAAGTTTTGCGTTATTTAAAAAAACATGTTATAACCAAAATATTATATTTATTGCTTTTCAAAATAATCTCCTTTATATTTTAAACATTTTTTCATGCGATCGAACTATTTTTCAAAACAGGAGGACCACAGATCTGAAGGCATGTTTTCTACATGCTGATTGAATGCTATCACTGTCTCTTTGCAGTTGGTAAAAGTAAAACCTCTCATCAATTATTTGATTTTGGGGAAAATACAGAAATCACAGGGTGCTAGGTCGGGGCTATGCGCAGGATGAGTGACGAGATGTACTTTTTCGGAAGCTAAAAATGACTTTGTTTTGTTGGCCGTGTGTGAAGAAGCGTTATCATGGTGTAGGAGAATGCGGATTTTGGGTGTAAAATTTTCTGAATTTGGCTCATACCAATCCCCAATAGTCCTTGAATTGTCTCATAGGTAATTCGGGGGTTTTCTTCAATTAACCGCTTAACAGTAGCCACATTATTTTCGTTGACGGCAGTGAAGGCCGCCCTTCACGAAATTCGTCAAGTAAAGAAACTCGACCTCTCTCAAATTCAGCAAACCATCGCCTCATGGTGCTCAAACAAGGTGCTTCTCTCCAAAAAGCATTTTGAAGACGAGTGGCACAGTCTTGCGAAGAAAGAGAATCTAAAATCTTTTCGACTTAATTCCATTTTCGTTGCGTACGTAGAACTTTGATGTGTGATAAAAAAAAAACAATTGACAAATCATTTCCCGCCAATTGTTTTTTTTATTACTTGTTATATTTTTATTATATATTTTTAAAAATATAACATTCGAAATTCAAATAGTTCCGATTAGCTTGTGCCTCGCGGGAAACAGCTAGTACTACTAGTTGTTTCCCGCGACTTCGTTAGCGTGACCCAAAAATATTACATGCTTTTGCTCAGTCGCACAGTGTATCGCGTGGAACATGCTAGGTGGACAATATTATTTTATGTTATATAACGATGCTCTTACTTATTTCAAATATGGGTAGTCATGTTTTTGTAATAAAAAACGAAAAAAATTATGATAGCAAAAAAATATTTTCAAAAATAATATATGAGCAACAATTAACTTAGCGAGTACTATGAATGCTGTAAATTGCATGCAGTTCAGATCGAATAAGTATCAAGAGGTATGTACAATATAAATCTAAATACATAAAATTACAAATAGTAACAAAACAATCATAGGTTTATTTACAATAAAAGAAAATATATCCATGAAAACTAAAACTAAGCAGCAAAGATAATATTTCATAACGTAACCTAATAATCATCATCAGAGTCTTCTGATGAATCGTTTACTGTGTAATCGTCATCATTTTGTGGAACTGTGCGATAATATGATGACGTTTCCAGTCTTGATTCTACTATACTAGGGCTTAAAATTAACTTTAAAACCTCTGAACATATTTTTTCCGGCTTTTTTTGGGGAATCTCTCGAAGGCTATTGATCAAGGGATCAGATGTTATAACCAACATTGACAGCAAGTCTCTGTTCGTGGCAACACGCGAGCACTTGCGGGTGTTGTACTCCCTAAATCTGCGGCAATCTTTATTACGTGCTTCCTGAGCCTCTTCGGAAAGCTGCCCAATTGGAAGCAATGCAGCTTTGATGACCTCTGTACTATGAATTAATATTTTATGTACAGTAGCAGGCATACAGTACCACGAATAGAGACTTAGATAATGTCTTCTGGTTTCAAGACAAAATTTATTAAATTCAACTAAGTTTATCTCGAATCCAGAAGACAAAGTCCTCAATATTACATCGAACTGTTTGATGATTTCAACATCCAATCCCGTGATCTGAGCACTCATCTCAGCATTCTTAAAAAACCGACGAGCCGTGTTTCCATCGTTTGAAGAACCAAATCCTGGCTTTGGTTTATCTACAATAAGTCCCATCTCGTTCTTAAATTTTAACTTAATTTCGTCGGAACGAACCTTGATATCTGCTTTGTCTTCGTTGCTTCTAGCCTGCCATTTCTTAATATTCAACTTGTAGCTGATATGTAAAAGGCATTCGAAGCAACGAATCCAAGCATGAAGTGTAGATAAACCAAAGCCAAAATGATCTTGGTTGCTGTTGAAGTTCGCGGGTTCATCATTCATCGTCTTGGGGGTGGCGCCACAGATGAAACACTTTTGAGTTGAACGAGTTTCCGTTAAAGCGTTGCATACCTTTCCGTCTGTCATTGTCAGCAAAAGTTCGTGTTTCACAGAGATTTGAGAATCACCAAAGTCGATACGTGTTGGAAGAAGAGCGTTAACTTCTTCCAACAATCTATTTGTCTCCGTTAACGTGAAGTCATTCGTTTCTTTAGCAAATATTAATTTGATTGGGCGACAATACAATGTTGATGAAGACCGAGGATTTTGCCAAACAATTTTGGCCCCATCATATAATCTAAGGGGAACTAAAGAAAATACGAAAAGAAATTCGTCCGTATCTTCAGTGTTCTCAAATCTCTGTTTGTATGTGCTGTGCCCAGAACTTCCATCACATCCCCATTTACTTACAAGTGTAAAAGACGAACTTGTTGCGAGGACACTGCTGATAACTTCATGCTGTGCTAATACTAAACGTTCCACTGTTTTGTTTAATAATGCTTGCAAATTTATTTCAGCACGTGTTTCTGTTACAGCAATGTGCTCCTGTGCAGGATAACAGGCCTGTTTAGATTTTGTCAAACTATAATATGATGGAAACACATTATGTCCTGCCTTCATAGACCACTTTCTTGTTTGTTTGTACGCATGTGTTGTTGACTTAGAATCTATATAGTAAGCTAACGCTTCGTCACTACTTAACTGCCTAGGATTAACATTACTGGTATCCTTAGACTTAACATTAATAACTGAGCTTTCACTAATGTCTCTAATTACGCTGGCAATTTTCCGTTGTCCTGCTGAACGCGCAGCAATTTCGGCAGCTGTCACCAATTCACTGACACTTCGCGATTCTACGAGATCCACGACTCGACGTTTTTTGGTTTTAAACGACGATTCTTCGAATTCTTTGCGAGGCCTTCCTGCTGAAATCACAGCCTCACTCGAAGTTGATGGTTGTGGCTCAAAAGAACTCACAGTAAACTGTATATCTTCTTCATCCAGCCAGGTCTTATTTTTAATTAAAAAACGCTCCTTCGATTTTCCTGAAGCCAACCATTTGACACCAATTTTATTGGAAAAGTTGGATATCTTCAACTTTATTTCTTTTTGGCTACATTCAGTAATGTTACCAAAGTGAAATTTTGAAGAAAGGTACTCATATATACCCGAGTTCTTTTCATTTTTTGTGGGTTTCAACCACTCTTCAAAAAATTCTACCCTAGAAATAGAGTATAAGCGTTCTGAAAAAAAAAAGAAAAGAATATGTTGTACTGAAGTGTGCTAAACAATTTGTGTATTTTTATGAAGAATAAAGTATTTCCTATGATATATCAAAGAACTAGCCCGGATAAAGGTGAATGTCTGCAAAATTAACTCTTTAAAACTATTCTTTCATAAAAAAAATACGTTAAAATATATAAGCTATGTTAAAATTATACCTAAAATTCATTTGAACAGATTCAGATTTTAAAAAAGGTTTTTTAAATAATAGGACTTACCCTCCGTGTTGATATCCATCACAAACACTCAAAATATTAACTATAAGCCACTATGGATGTGTACGAAAGTGTCACTAAACTGCAACTGATTGACTGTAACGATTTCATTAAACTCAATACCTGACTTCTAACCACTATTCCTTATCAGTTAAGCATTTGACAAACAACCGATTCTTGGAATCTGGAGATTAGGGGTGTTGTTTACGTTTTGCAATTAAGATTTCCTGGAAATGATAACATGAATTTTGTCCACCTAGCATGTTCTAGGCGAAATACTGTGAGTCGGGTAAAAATTTAGCCTTTAGCCTTTCTCGTGAATGTAGCAATCATATACATTTTTTTTAAATCTTACTAAGTACATTCAGAGATTAGGTAGTTCAACCAAACAAGATGAGTTATAGGTTTTGTGCTTCGGTCTCCGATACAATATGAATACTTCCGAGGCGTATAATTTAAATTGTAATAGAAAAGGTATGTATGTAATGTGTACTACGGATTAAATATCGATTTCTTAGTTTGTAAGCGTAGCTTGCATTTTCACATAGAAATAAAGAGTTATATTATTTACCGATGAAATAAAATCACTTCAAAGGTAATTTTTGAACCTTGTCATCTCATTCGGTACGATAAAACAGTACAATATAGCTTATTTCAATTTTTTCACGATATAATATATCTACAAATGTATGACACTATTGACAGTGATAGGAGCGTTTGCTCACCTACGTGGCAACACGTTTCCTTCCCAATGGCGTGTGTATTAGTATTCATGTGGTCTGGTATGTACGCAATGTCTTATGATTACGATAACCTAGGATTGGTTATTATAATCATAAGTCACTACGAACTACTAGGTAGGTAAGGAATAATATAAAGAAGATATTTTGAGGGAGATAGACTCTAAAGATGTATTGCGTAATTTATTCACACAAAACACATACAAATTGGCACTGTCCTTTGTTTATTCATGTGTAGTCAATGTGGGTAAATGTAAACAGAGGTAAATGGAAACACATTCAATAATTCCATCATTTTTAGTTTTAGAACATACTCAGTGAAGCGGAACACATCCATAGTCTATTATCTACTACGGCCATTTTGATACGTCACTGTCAGAGCTCAGAAAACAGATGATTTATGTGCTTGAAATTTTTTTGTGAAATTAATTAAAATACAGTTCTCAAGTGTTAAATAGTACTTACTATAATGTGAAAACAAGCAAGGTAAATGATAAAACTTATTGATTAATTAGATGAAAGTAGATTGATTTGAACGGTTTTGGTTATAATTTCTCTCTAAATGATGTCCGCCATTTTTTGAGCGCGTGTTTACAATTACCTCGACATGAAGGGCATGGGGTGAAATGTAAACACAATAAGAGGTAAATGTAAATGTGTGAGAGAAATGGAAACAACATAATTTTGCTTAATTTGTTTACGTGTTGATGATCGTGGGTAATTGTAAACATTTATTTTATTTCAGTGCTGCGCCCTATCAGAAATGCCCTGGACATATGTACGTAAGATGGAACTGAGTGCCCCGACTCCACCATAGTCTGTTCACCTACTCCTACTGAAAGCCACAGTGAAAGCGCACTCGCAAAAATAAATACTGGTGAACATGTAACTCCAAATTGCTCTAATTCTGACAATACCACCAGAAGAGTTGTAATTAAGAGCATTGACGAACGTGTCTCACCACATTGTTCTAGAATGGAAAACTTGTCTGATAGTGCTCCAACAAAGACAAATGCTTCTCAACATTGCAGCTTTGAAAATAATAGCAATAGAGGATCTTCTGTTTTACTGAATAATATATTAAAATTGATAACACTAGATACAAGTAGTAATGACTCAGTTAAGACAAAACTTCTTAAAGCTATATCGTCTTTAGATTGTGTTGAAGATAGTTCTGATGATATCGTGTCACCAAATAAAGATATTTTAGATAAATTATTC
The DNA here is from genome assembly GCA_036924255.1 of Apodemia mormo. Taxonomy (NCBI): domain Eukaryota; kingdom Metazoa; phylum Arthropoda; class Insecta; order Lepidoptera; family Riodinidae; genus Apodemia; species Apodemia mormo. The sequence goes on along the minus strand of JAUPFN010000018.1, from coordinate 8,523,628 downwards.
AAAACACAAACAAACACTCCGGAAAAAAGGAAGGAAATTGTGATGCCAAGACTTAAAGTTGCCACTTATGGAGAAGTTCTTACTAGTGATGCTGTTAAAGATCGTCTGAAAAAAGCTGAAGAAGAAAAGACTAATAAAAGAAACAAGATAAACATTAAGGTAGAAAAAGGTCTCAAAAATAAAGGACAAGGAAAACGAACAAAATCTGCCAACTTACATCTAGAAGATGAAAAGGAAAATGTTAAAGCAAAAAAGACAAGACTTGATAGTATTGATAAGAAGACTGAAGAAATAATGGTTGAACAGATGAATAAGGACCAATGCAAGCAAGCCAATTTTCAGCAAAAGCAGCATACCGGAAATAATAAGCAAAAGATAGTAAGAGGCTACTGACTTAATAATTATTAAGTACACATAAACTTAAAATAAAAGTCCAATATTTTTTATAAAATTGTTTCAATTTACCTCCATAGACTACTAACAATGTTGTACTGACATAATCATTTGGTTTACAATTACCCCAAACAATAGTAATTGTTTCCATTTACCTCAGCTGTCAGTTCAAAGACTTACTGAAAACATTTTTAGTTTGTTTCAATTTACCCCCCAGTATAAGTAAAAGCTTTTTAGAATTATTTACGTATTACGGAAACTCAGTTTTCGCACTTCACTACTATTTTTCTCTATTATTTAGCATATAATTTAGAATAACATGTTTACAAATACCTCAAAGTGGCAGTTTTTTAAATAGTATGATGGGGTAAATGTAAACTTTATGCAAAACACAAAATAGATATGCAAAATGGTTTTAATGTTTTTTTATCTGTAACTTACTTATCCCTGAAGTCTATAAAAAATATTATTAATACCACATCATCACACTTTTTTTATGACGATAATAGTATTACAATATTTTTTTATTTTCAAAAGTGTTTACATTTACGCACATTGACCCTATTAATTAATACTTTAAAAATGCAAAGCATTCGTTCAAATCAACACAACAGCTAAGGTTTATTGCTTGATTGTTATGCGCACTCGAAAGTGTTCTGGCTACGTCGTTAAAAATGTAAAAGGGATCGAACGTTCGAGAATACTAAATCGACTCGGACGATGCAAAATTAGAGCGTGCGTTCCTCGGAGCACTGTTTAATTTTGTGACGTAACGGAAAGCAAGGCAAGCAAAGGGGAGCTTATTACGCTCGCCGGCGCTTTATGGCCGGACTCGGGTCAGCGGTTGGTTTTTTGTCGCGGCACGTTCATAGAACCACCCACGCCCGCCCCCGCGAGCATCACGCGCGACTCGGATAGGGGTGGCGAGCTCAGCGTGGCTAGGGCTGCTGCTTTATTCTATAAAAATATTGCAATAAGTTATATTTAGAGAAAACCTCACTTTTATATAGTATATTACTGATAGTAAGGATAAAAAACTGAGCCGTCACGGGACTCCTGACAGATGTGAAACATCAGGGTCGCGTAGTTGGTTGCCATGGCGACACATCGCCACATCGTACACGCTACTAAATATGGACTGTATACTTCGCTGTATACCCTTATACCTTAATACATAATATTATAGCGTGGCGACCCGTCGCCACGGATGCCGCGTCGCCACGCCAATGATCTAGTTTACACCTGCGTCAATAGATGTTTCACATCAATAATGTGGAGTTTATTATGTTCGCTGGTTCTTCGGGGCTGACTTGGATCCAATAGTTAGTTTTTGTCATCTACATCAACGTCTGCGAGCAACACGCAAGACTGATAGATGTGGCGAGCTAGGGTGGCCTTTCCACTTAATTCTATAAATAAATGAACAGTGAATGAAAATAAATGAACAAAGAGTGAAGAAGGTACCTTCTAGGGAAGCGCGTTCCATCTTAGGCCTCATCTTAGCTTACCATCAGGCGAGATCGAGGTCAAGCGCTTACCTATTGACAGTAAAAAAAATTGCAATAAATTCCATGTTGGTATGGGCCCCTTTTGAAGAATAGACCATCTGCAATTCTGACAGGCAGTTCGTAAAAGGCGAGTGATTATCAACTTGATTACTAAATTGCAGAATTCTGCATGGTCTCTCCGGGTGTGGTGCTTCTGCTTTACCTATTACTGCCGCAATAGCGTCAGTGTTTGTCACTGTCGTGTTCTGGTTTGGAGGGTAAGGTAGCCGGTAAACTTATGCACGTGGCATTAGACCTCGCCACAAGATAGCAACGCGCCATTAACACCTTTGGTGTCTATAGGCGATTGTTGACTCTTTCCATCAGGAGACCTATGTCCTTGTTTACTATCATATAATATATCAAAAAAAACTTGCCGGAATAGCAACGCTGGTCACTGTCGTGTTCTAGTTTGGAAAGTAGGGTAGCCGGTAAACTTATGCATGTGGTATTAGTACCCAGCCATACGGATTGCAATGCACTATTAACACCTTTGCTGTCTATAGGCGGTGGTTGTCTCTTTTCAACAGTAGAGCCATCTGTTCCGTTGCAATCTCATGATATAAAAAAGTGACCTGTAGAGACATGCTCACTTTTGCAATATATTTATTGGTTGTCTTAGGTTTGGTAGTATTTAAAAAATAAACAGATTGATATTATAAAGGAGTGTAAATAATATTAGTATATTCTGTGTTAATCCGACTTTCTTTTGAAAGACAATTAATTATCTGCTGAGCCACATGCTGAGCTGCTTAATTAACTCTGTCTCAAATGATTACCGTCTGTTAGAGTTCTACAACGACTCACTATATTATGGGCCACCGCTTAGCTGAAATACGTGAATATTACCTACGTTTTAAGGTTAGGTGTTTCTCGCTGTCAATTTCGGGTTGGATAACTGATATATTTGAGCATTGGTCATTATTGACACGTGGATACAATATGCCCTTAACATTTGCCAAGATTATAGCCAAAGGTTGATCTTATTACAGCGATGTTTATCACCCTAAAATATGTAGAAATAAACGTATTTGGACAATTTTTATTGCGGTTATACTCAATAGTTTTAGTTCATTTTTGTAGTATTCTAGTGGCTTTGGCATACGCTTTAATAAATAGTTTTAATGTCTTCGAAATATTACAGAAGGTGTATTACTACATAATTTGGTTTTAATAAAATAGCGTTTTGACTAGATGAAAACCAGGTTTCGCTCGGGTGAAATGTAACTCAACTGTTTTGTAAAAGATTGTATACACAATCTTTTACAAAATGTAGGTAGATATTTTGGTAGTTATCGGTTTTCAAGGATTATGAGGCAAGTCAAAGATTCTCATAGGATCGTTTATAGAAAAAATGACGTTACTGTGCCGCACCAGGCGGAACTGTGACTTCACTGATACATGTGAACTCGGCCTTAACGAACTCAAAATGGCATCCGGTAGCGAATATGGCGACTGACATTTGCACCATTAAAATTTAACAAAATACTCGATAATCCGAATTTTGCGGACTAATTGTCGGAAAAAAGTCAACTCGATTTTTTTTAATGTTTTATTATTCAGGTAATGTTTCAATCGATTATACCATACCTTTTGACCGAATTATTAATATAGACTATAATGATCCATCACAAGATATGTCTATTCCTCAGATTGCTACTTCGTTTACAACTTGTAAATCCTTGTACGCCAGATTTCATTAAAAATTTAAGGATATATCGGTATAACATCTGAACTTTCAACTCTAAATCCTCCTTAGTCTAAAAGCTCGAACTTTATTGGAGTTTTAAAAGTTTGATCACCCTACCAGACTTGAAGTTTGAGCTTCATTTTTTGGCAAGATTGCCAATAAATAAAAAAATCTTGTTGTTGCTCGCAATTTCGCATGCGTGACTCAAAAGTGTTTAGTTAGGTAAAAAAATAGTCTGTATTACTCTGAAATAATGTAGCTTTCCATATGTAAAAGATTTTTTTAAATCGGTTGTATTTTTTGAGTTTCTCTGTTACAAAATAACAAAAATTAAGTCATTCCTCTTTATAATATAAGTATAGAAGTAGAGGAAAGTGAAATAAACTGCTTGACTTATATGTAGATTTACGTACCCAATGGATGCCAATGTGACCCTTTTACTCAGGCATAGTACTAGCAGTTATATTTTCAATTGTAATAGTTAAGGTCACTACACGCTGTGGTGATAAAAAATAAATAAAATGTGGTGGTTCCCATACAAAAAACATATTACAAGCTTTTATCTACAACAAAGTTTTGCTCGCAGCTCCTCGTGCATTAAAAATATTTATATTTCTCCTATTTTTAAAAGTTTTATGTCCTCTTCTGTACCTCTGAAAAAAAGGGCTTTCACATTAACTTTTTACATTATACTATTTTACATGCACACACATGTCAAAGCCCTGATGATGCTTTGAAGAATAGACCATCTGCTATTCTGCCAGGTAGTTTCTAAAATGCGAACGATTGGCTATAAGTGTCACTACCATCGTGACTATTAGGTGGTAGAGTTACGGAACGTGTCGCCCAGGTATGGTATTATCTATTCTTGCCGCAATAGTATCAGTGCTCGTCATTGTCGTGTTTCGGTTTGGAGGGTAAGGTAGCCGGTAAACTATGGCATTAACACCTTACCACCCGGATAGCAACGCACCATTAACATATTTGATCTTATGATGTAATAAAAATTGATGAAATTTCAGGTTATAATTTACCACCAAAATAAATAAATTAACCAAATATGTTTTGGGGTTCTGACAACCCTGGTTCTCGAACATCGTAGCCTTCATTGTAATACCGCGCTCGAGGCCGCGTCGCGTTGCTATAACAACCCGTCGTGGGGCGAGCCCTCCCACCGCCGCGGCTACCTGCCCTCATTAATATGTACCCGCGCTGGACAGCGTCTTGCCGCTAGATAACTCTGGATAAGCGAGTCCACACCACAAATCGACACCTGAAAATTTTATTAAGGTATAATCTTGTTGATACGGTTGCAGTGGATACTAAAGTAGATAAAGTTTTTCTGAGAAAAATTATTTTCATGTTGCCCATGGCAACTGGCTGCTTCTGAAAATAAAACTTTATTAAGCCATTAATAAAGTTATATTTTTCTTCTTTTTTGTTAAATAGAGCGTTACTGTTATCATTTCGATTATTACGGGAGCGTTTGAAAAATGTCTTTAATAATTTTAAGTAATTTAATAATGGTGAATTGATTTTGCTAAGCTAATTCACTTCTCTAGTTCTATGCAATTAATAATTACACTTTATAAACTCACATTTATTTATGTGTATTCCACTGCTTCAAATTAATAAATATCTCGATTATTTTTATTATTTTTCCTGTAAATAAAATTATATAGAATATAGATATAATCATGATAATTATATTATCATCATAAAGTTATCAATCATAAAGTATCACCCTGTATCATACATCCTTTGGGTAAATATATGGTACCTGTGTATGTTTTATATTAAACGAGTATAATAATGTATAAATGTTTAAATTGATACAAATATGAAATAATACATTTGCAGGTTTATTATTCGGTTCACTGCCTTTCATAAATCTTCTAGAAAGAAACCTAGTATAAGTATCAAAAAAATTTTTTTTTATATCGTAAGATAGCAAACGAGCACTCTCTGACTTTCTTGATAGAAAGAGACAACCGTCGACTGTAGATATTAAAGCTGTTAATGGTGCGTTGATATCCGGGTGGCGGGATGGCTATATCCTATATCACATGCATATCAAAGAAACTTCTGTCATTTGATATTAATTTCTACTTAGGAGCTGTTATATTTTCTAAAAGAACTTATTAACAGATACATTTTATTATAAGTTAGCAAACAAGTAGATGGGTCTCCTGATAGAAAGTCCACCATCGCCTATAGACACCAAAGGTGTTAATGGTGCGTTGCTACCTTGTGACGAAGTCTAATGCCACATGTATAAAATTACCGGCTACCTTAACCTCCAAACCGGAACACGACAGTGATAAGCACTGATGCTATTGCGGCAGGAACAGGTAAGGCGGTGGTACCAGACCCGGGCGAGACAATGCAGATCTCTACCACATACCAAGTATCAAAGTGATCTTATAAGAGTTTCTATGGGTTAGGTTATATTATACAGGGACATAACTACTAATTGACTAAATGAGATGTGTTTTAGATGCCGTTTCTGGATAGTACGGCTTTAAATATAAACAAACGTGTTGCCAGTCGTGACAGTAGCATTATTTTAAGAAAATAATACTTTAAACGTTCAAGTTCTCGACGATATAATGCGTTATTTTAAAATAATTGTAATATTTAAATCCAGCTGTGTAATTCTAAGCAAAATAATAAGTAGCAGCAATATTGATTCCAATTATTGACGATTAGAAAGTAAAAAAAAGACAAAAGTCACCAAATTTATTTTGGTCTCGTAAGGCTTTTGTCTACGACAGTACATGACGTTACGTCTGTACATAGCCGTCCATTCGCTCCACGTCCTATGTATATCTCCGATATCTACGTAGCTTCCAGCCACCGAGGCGTTTTCCCAGAACTGCCAGGGTCCGAGCTCGGTTCGTTATATCTGCACTATATATAACTACACCTACATAACATGACGACCGGGTCACGCAATATTCGATGAAATAGAGAATATAGCGATGTTTATATGTAACGACTATATAATACAAACTATCGCTCATGGAGTTACTGACACTTAAGACACCCTGAAGGGATGATTGTTAAAAAATGTGCCATTGTGACAGGTTAATTATATTTATTTTGTATACAAGATGCCTGAAATAATATTTTGCTAAAGCAACTTTAGTTTAGCAACTTATAGGTACTTGCGTATAAAAAAATGGAAAAATTCAAGGGGAAAAAATGGAAAAAAAACTCTCTTATTGTTGGTCCAAAGAACGATTGCCGAACAATTGGAAATATTAACATAGTGACTACAAAGTCATAGAGTTCCGCAACGTCTCTTTCCGCTTTAATACCACCGCGAATACTGCCGCGATAGCGTCATCACTTTTACTGCCGTGTTCCGTTTTGGAGGGTAAGGTTGCCGGTAAACTTGTGCATGTAGCATTCACATGTAGTAATGCATAATTTTCATGTTTGGAATGTATGTGATGTTATCTCTTTCCATCGTGACATAGTATAAAAACAAAGTTGCTTTCTCTGTCTGTCCCTTTGTATGCTTAAATCTTTAAAACTTCGCAACTGATTTTGATGCGGTTTTTTATATATTGATTCTTGAGGAAGGTTTAAGTATATAAACCTTTCCGATATTCCTACGGGAAAAAAATCTACGCGGGTGAAACCGCGGGCATGTCGCTAGTAATATATAAATAAAACTTTTAATTCATTTTTTAAATTATCTTTTATAAAAATATATAATTTTGACAGTCCTGTCCGTCGAGTGGCTCGCGAAACTAATCACGAATCGAAGAGGCTCAGGTTCGATTATCGACAGGGACAAACATTTACATTTGTGTGATGAGATACATAGATAATATCTAAGATATTTGTGTTTTTGTGTTCGGGTGTTTATTATGTATGTTACAATATTTATATATGTATTTTTATGTTTTAGTATCGTTAACTAAAACAAGCAAACAATTTGCTTACTTTGGGGCTAGATCAATTCGTGTAGTTTGTCCAGTGATAACATTATTATAAAGTTTGTATACAAGTGGGTATTTGGAACCACCGTCTTACCTATTTCTGCCGCAATAGCGTCAATGCTTGTCATTGTGATGTTCCGGTTGGGAGGGTAAGGTAGCCGATATCTCAATCTGAAGTGATAAGTAGCTAATACCAGGCAACGTTGACTTTATCAGAAAACTGAAAAACATATTTTTGATTTGTCCAACCGGGAATCGAATCCAGACCTCATTTGCCACTGGACTGGTGTCCGTGTTGAAATTGGTGACTTAAAATTTAGTAATTATTTTTATACTATAAAATATAATACGATTATTCATAAACAAAGAAAACATTATGATTAATATTAGTTTCCACTTCGCTTAACTCAGTAAAAGAGGAATTTTAATAAGAAATTTTATTCTCATTTTACGCTCAGATAACAAGGTATATTTACAAATTTAAAAACTAAACACTCCTTTAATAATTTACAATTTTAACTAACAAACCTCCAAATACGCTGAGGAAAGTATAATTCACCCGCGATTAGTCAACGGATAAAAACGGCAAACGAATAATAATCATAGATTTCCCCGGTGTTGGTTCAGGCTCTCTTTAATGCATATACTATCTGCCGTTCTACCAGGCAGTTCGTAAGAGGCAAATGATTGGCGAAACTAATCACTGCTTTCGTGGTTACTAGGTGGTAGAGTCCTGCATTGTCTCGCCCGGGTCTGGTACCACCACCTTACATATCAAAGCCGCAATAACGTCAGCGCTTGTCACTGTCGTGTTCCGATTTGTAGTGTAAGGTAACCGGTAAAATCATGCATATGCCATTAAGACCCCGCTACATGAAAAACACCGCACCATTAACATTTTTAGTGAAAGGTGATGATTGTCACTTTCTATCAGGAGAGCCATCTGCTTGTTTGCTATCTAAGTGCGAGGTTTCTACTTATTTAAGCATTATTATCTATGCTTCAACAATATGTAAAGCTATCTGCTTGTTTGCTATCTAATATGCACAGGAGAAAAATATCTGGTATTCAATTTTTAATTATGTGTGCTTTTTTTGAAATACAAAACCTTGCACTAGCAATTGAAAGGCATATCCTTCGCCACTTAAGCTGTCGCTGCATCTATTATTAATAAGAGGTTCTTTTATCGTCGACTGTACGACAAGATACATAGAATATAAGGATAGGACTGCACCTTAATATAGCGGTGTCCATTCCTTGCGAGAGAATTAGCAATTTGCCCAAGTAATGGCGGCGGCGGCACAGCGCAATCGTCGGCAGAGTAAACTCGCCGAGCACCTCAGGAGCTCCGTTTATTGCAGTCTGACAACTCTGGGAAAATTGCTGACCGACTTTCTATCGGCTTGCGATCCACAAAATTGCGATAACACTTCTACACGATTTATACTTATTAAAGAATTAAACGTATACTTTCCAAAGTTTTTATATTTTCCACCGACTTCTCATAAAAAACAGGTTCTTTATTTAGTTGTACTCGGTAGTAGTTGGTCATTTATTATCCAATTTTGTAAATATTTTTTTAACCTCTCGCTACTTTAGTAGTAATAATAAAAGTTTCTGATTTTGCTCTGATTTTATAAAATCGAGTTTACTTCACCAATATGTTTTGTTTTGAGACGTTTTGAGTTATTACGAACCTTTTCAGATTATTTTCACGATAGCGTATGTATGTATGTATGTATGTATGTATGTATGTATGTATGTATGTATGTGTGTGTGTATGTATGTATGTATGTATGTATGTATGTATGTATGTAAATGGTTTGACCAATTGCAACGTGTTTGGGTTCCGCCAAACTTGGGCTTCCTATTTTGGATTCCTAATAAGCTCTTCTTCTTTTCCGGAAATTAAATCAAAATCGGTTAACCGTTCAGGAATTATCATTGAACAAAAATTTTGTTTTCTGAACAATATTTTAATTTCTGATTATTTAATTAACACATGCCTAATTAACACATTAACACATACCTAGACATACAAATTTTTATGCCCATAATCGATTATGTAGGCAGTGTCGCTAACTACTCCACCAATAGAGTCGTAATAAGTGATAGGCGTTACATAGTACAATAGTGATAGGCGTTAAATAGTGATAGTTATAGGCGATGTGAGAAATGTGTCGATGGGGATCACCACTTATTTGCTAGTCGTCAAGTTAGTTAATTGTGGTGAACCTGTGCTAAAATTGAATTAATGATCGATTTACTTTCAACATGTTTTCACAAAGCGCTCTCGCAATATTAAAATGCATTTACTTAAACAAACAACACTTATCTAAAATAGGTATTTACTTCTAGTTCAATTTTATTTTATATAATTTTACTAGCGACCTGCCCGCGGTGTCACCCGCGTAGCTTTTGTTTCCGTGGGAATATCGGAAAGGTTTATATACTAAAACCTTCCTCAAGAATCAATTTATCTATTAAGAAAAACCGCATTTAAATCCGTTGCGTAGTTTTGAAGATTTAAGCATACATAGGGACATAAGGACATAGGGACAGATAAAGACTTTGTTTTATACTATGTAGTGATTGATACACATACGGTTACCTTAATTACAACATCATCATTTGTAAATAATTACAAGCTATATTTTTTAAATACCTATTTTGAAATGCAGTTTCACCAATTACCGACGATGTAAATGTATTCATCTTATTTGTATAATGTATATTATATGCAACAAAATTATAACAAGCCAATGTATGTACATTGTGAATGATAGAAAAGTCGATGTTTGTATGTATGTATGTTTCTTATACACTCCGAAACGGCTAGACCAATTTCAATGAAATATTTAGAAAATATTCAGATTAGTCTACTGAGTGACCATTTGAAGTTTGGTTCATGGAAAGCGATCAGATCAACACATTTTTATGCTAATATTAAAATACATCGATATTTTATAGATTCAGGCGATACTCAACAAAGCAAAAAGTTAATTTGCGAATTTCCGCGAACTTTTACGTGTACCCTTGCGATGCCAATAAAGGGAAAAAAATAAAAAAGTGGTGTAAGAAATAGAGCAAACTTACCGTAGGCTTAAAAAAGTAACGAAGACCACAGCCGTACAGTTAACCACCCTCGTCGACCACACTTTACACCATCACAGTAGCACGCAGAAAGACACAGTATACGCATTAATCTATGTTAAAAGAGCTTTTACTTACCCAAATAAACAAAAGCAGGTACTGTTTTTGGGCCAAGCGAACTGTCACACCCGTAATTTCCATACTATTATGCTGAAACGTATGTTAGATTGCAAGTCAGCAATATTACGGTACAAATTCTCACCTTGTCCCTAATTCCTATCAATTAAGTATTAACTAGTCTAGTTTCTGCCCAGCTACGGACCTGGGACCTGGCTTCTGGCCACTGGCTGACCTTCAGCAAGGAAACTAGCTTAATATACTCCGGATTGAAACTTGTTATTAGAAACAAATTTAGAAACACGTTGCATCATACTATAAACGATTTTTTTGTTAACATCATATCAACTTAGTGGTAATATTAATAATTTTAATCTCATTATAGCCTATGGTAATGTCTTATAATAATTTTTGTAACTATTACTATTTTAAAAATATTTTTTTTAATCCTCAAATTATATATAATCCTCATATTACAATAACATATTATCTGTTAATAATATAATAATGCAGTATTTAGGATATGTCATTATTATATTAATATTAATGTAGTATTTAGGAATATCATTTTTAAAATGTCCTATATACCTATGTATAATGTTACATTTTTGTTTCTCTTTTTTTGACATTGTATATTATAATAGAATATATGATTATTATAAAAGATAATAAAATCTAATAAAAAGTATCTTCACGCCCATATCCCCGAAGGGGTAGGCAGAGGTGCAACAAGTGCACCCACGATTAGCCGAAGATACTTGGTCCCATAAATGTGATAGGTGGCAAGCCTATCGCCAACCGGGCACTTTCCAATCCCGGGCAACTTTGAGTTTCTCAGAAAACTGAAATAACACTTTTTTTTAAAGTGCCCGACCCGGGAATCGAACCCGGGACCTCATGTGGTCAACTCCAAAGCTGGACCACTAGACCACAGAGGCGATAAATCTAATAACTGAAATAGATAACTATATAAATTATTTAAATCAGAATATTAAGAATAAGAATGTTGAATGGTATTTTAATTAAATATTATGGAAAAAAGTATCAAGTAATTTATATAAACAATGTAATAAAAATTTAATATTAAGTATTTATAAATATTGCATGCCGTATGGTAGAATGCGTGATACTTCATACTTTTAATAACTGCATATTTTTGCTGCAACCGTATTCTAAGCAATAAAATTTATTTATTTATTTAATTTTAATTTTTTTATTTTGATTCAATTGAATTTTATTACAACTCCCTATACGAATTGATTTTGTTTTAAATTCGATATTACTATTTTTTTTGTTTAATTAATATAAATTATAAATTTTATATATTTTAAAAATGCTCATGGTCTATATTTGATTTGGCTAACTACTTGACTAACGAGATAGTTTGATACTTTTTATTTAGCAATGTAAATAAGTTTTGGTTTAGAAAATTCATTACCAGAACTATTTCATTACATAACACAGATTTACGCCAATTTCCTTTCAAGGTGGACAGAGAGAACCGAGTGCCATATATCACGTTCCATATAGATTAACCTTGTTTCCTTGACATTAATAACTTCTTTCTATGCGTCGATTTCGGAGACAGCTGATATCATCTTCCGTTATGGTACGTCAGCCTTGAGCTCCCTCGGTATCTACATGGATCTATATTCACATTGTGTGTCAATGAAATTTGACATTATTTCTATATATCCAAATCAACAGAGAACGGACTTTTTGGAACGAAGTTCCTTACGGCAGGCTTGGAGGGGATAGGGATTTTGCTGCGCGACCGAACTGAAAAAAATGTGATAGTAAAACCGTAAGAAAAATGCGTGGAATAAAAGCGTTAAATGAGACGTGCGCAGGCGCGACAGTCGCGTACACAAGCGAGTAGTGCCATTTAGCCGAAGGAAGTTCGTTCCTACCTGGTGTCCCGCGACACCACATCATTTTTTATATATTCTTGAAACTGACTGCAAGCTGAATCGAAATTGAATAAAATATTTTATTTTCTTTAGTGATCGGCAATCGCTTTAAAAAACAAATTTTTATCTGTTTCGATCTAACTCCCAGTCCACAAACGATAAGGTGCGAAACGGGGGGATGGGGAATTATTTTTTTGATGGCATACGTGCCGGATAGAGTACCAGGTCGAGGTCGTAGAGTTTAGGTGATCCGTAGGTGACACTGACGTCGGTGTCCAGGCGGTTGAGGTAATTGAGCTGGCTGCATCGGAGGGAAGAAGCTACCAGGCTTCTGTCGCGGTGGCCCTAGGAAACGTTCCAATAGCGCAGACCGTCACAGTTTTCAGGCGCAAACTTCATTTTGATTCGTAGCCTTTAGACCGTTACTATGGTCTCCATGTAGCCGCAGTAATCGCGCTCGATCGAACTCAGTATTATCCACCAAGATTGAAATACTGCGAGGCTACTTGCGAATTGAGACAAACCTCGCTCTCAAATGAGACGCTTAATGGTTTTGTTTGCTAAGTCAATCTGACTATTCGATTAACCATAGCTTGTTTTTACATAAATTGAACCAGTTGTTATTCGCAACTTTGTTCGCATGACTTAAAATCCCTTCCTTTTGCTCAGTCACGTAAAAAGGTAGTCTATGTTAGTCTTGGATAGTGTGACATTCTAATGGTATTTGCTTTAGATCGGCTTAGTGGGTTTTAAGTTTATTCGTTACAAATATATAACAATAGAAAAATTTGAAACTTTTTTCTCCTTAAAAAATTATATACTTTAATTTTTGTATTTTTTTCTAATATAAGTATAGGCTAGTATAGATATATACATACAACAACTCTAAAAAATCCTTTGGACTTAGTTGCCTCCTCACTCTTGGCGTGCTTATTTACGCCTTTGCAATGTTGCTCAAAGATTTAAGTTCGTTTACCAAATTAAAACTCAATCAGTTTTGCCGCCAAGTCTGGTTACGGATCAATTATTACTTGAAAAGTATTTTAAGATGATCTGAGAGTGGAGTATAATAAGGTGGAGTATAGTAGTAATGAAGCGAAGACCGGCATGACAATCAGGATAAAAATCAAAGAGAGAGCATACAACATTCAATAGTTTTAATATCTAATTAACGGGTTTGTTTGCTAAGTCAATCTGACCATAGCTTGTTTTTACATAAATTGAACCAGTTGTTATTTGCAACTTTGTTCGCATGACTTAAAATCCCTTTTTTTGCTCAGTCATGTAAAAAATTAGCCTTTGTTTAGCCTATGTGTAGTCTTGGTTAGTGTGGCATTGTACTTAATTGTATTTTTTAAGATCGGTTTAGTGGGTTTTAAGTTTATTCGTTACAAATATATAACTATAGAAAAATATAAACATACAACCTTTTTTATGTTTATACCGATAATGTCTGTTTAACCCAATCTTTCTCTCTATTTCTCCAGTATGAAACAACCTTATTGAGATGTAAAACGCATGCAACAAAATTTTACATAAAACTCGACTATTGACCACACATCTAACTAAAATAAACCTATTTATACTAAAAAAGCTCGTTTCACTTTTATTGTCCATAAACATATCAAATTATCTCATTAAAGTGTGAATTTTGGTTTTATTTATAAGGTGTTAAGTAGCGCGGACGTCGTAGAGCAATAAAAATAATACAATACGATGTGCTCCCCGAGCGTTGATGTCTTTTATTATAAAGCGGCTTCATTATATTTTTATACAATGGCCGTTTTGTACATCGATACTATAATGTTCTATTGATATTTGATGAAGGTGTTAAGTGGTGGCTTAGTACGGATGTTATTATTCATTCAAAATGAACGTTTATGAAGATGTAATAGGACGTAGACTCTGCAAAGTTTCGTCTGTGTAGTGCATTTGCCATCCATGCAAAATTTATAATTTTAAATATTAATAAAAATGAATCACATTTTTTGCGCACATAAAATCTGAATTTTGTTGTGTTTGTTATTATCAGGACAATTTTTTTTTGCGTGATTGAGTAACATACATCCATACATCCAAACATCCATCCATCCAAACATCCAAACTTTCGCATTTATAATATTAATATAGATTAAAACAATCGTACGGAAAAGCTTTTAAAACTAACCCGTGTGAAGCCGGGCGGTAAAATATACTTGTAGTGTTGCACAATAATTGATATCAATATCAATTACAACTATTGTGTAAATGTAGTCAATTGTTGTAATTGCGCGAAACCCTATGGATAATAATAATTATCAATTTATCAACTGCCTTCCCAAAAGGAGGGGGTTCACTCGGCACACATTTAGCTGTGTGTTTCTTATGTTTATTACCTCAGAAATTGGTCATTTGTGAACCGATTTTGTAAATACTTTTTTTGTTTGAGAGGGTTTTTTATATCATAAGATAGCAAAAAATAAGATATCATAAGATAGCAAAAAGCAAGCTGATGGGTCTCCTGATGGAAAGAGTCAACCATCGCCTATAGACACCAAAGATGTTAATGGTGCGTTGCTATCTTGTGGTGAGGTCTAACGCCACATGCATAAGTTTACCGACTACCTTACCCTCCAAAACGGAAGACGACAGTGACTAGCTCTGACGCTATTGCGGCAAGAATAGGTAAGACGGTGGTATCAGACCCGGTCGAGCCGGTGCAGAACTCTACCACCTAGAAAACTCAAAAAAAGGGTATACTCGCCGTGTAATCATTTTAATTTAGTGAAGATCTGATACAGGGTTCCGGAGATGTAAGAAATGGAAAGTCAGTTGCTGCAGTTTTACTGCGTTAAAAAATTATTTTGATATAGTATTTTATATAAAACTAACAGTTTCGCTCAAAAGTTGATTAAAATTCGTCGATGTAGTTTTTTATACAAACTTTCATCTCATATTGCAACCCTTGGAGGTCTGTATTTGACTCCAGATTTTCATCTATCTTGATGCCGGTTCAGTGGTTTAACTGTATGTGTGTGTCACACAGAGACAGTATGGAATATTAATGAATGTATGAATAAATTTTCCTTATTGCGCCAAAATTAACAAAAATAGTATAAGCAAAGATAATTTAAACATATATTTTTTCTATGGTATATTTTCTTTATGGTACAAGTATAATAGCTAATAATTATGTATATATCGACGTCCCCCGCGAATATATTACTGAGTTTTCTAGTAATAAGCTATTTTAGCATTTAGAGGTCATGCATCACCTTGTCAATTTTTTCCACAATTTTTCTATTGATATTTACAAAGATATGAGAGTACTATTTATCTTTATATAAACGAATAATACGGTTTTACTCTAATTTATACTTTCCATCGACGAAAAACATATCGCACTTTTGTAAGTAAGTGTATTTTCTCTCGATATGAAAACAGCTTAAAAAATTAGCTTTCTTTTGAGATGCAAAACTATTCGAAAAGGAAATATGTAAAAAATACTATTTTATTTTTCCTGAACAATTTCTGTTTTTCTATTACTGGAATATTCGCAGGGAGCGTCGATATGGGTACACAAAGGCGGTCTTATCGCTAAAGAGTGATCTCTGCCAGATAACCTTTACGTAGAGGAAATCTTATAATTGATATATTTTATGTAGTGCTGCCATTAAATTAAGTGATATAAGTTCGGGATATTAACAATATATTAGTATTGATACTGCTTTGAAATTTGAGTTTTTTTGCCTTATCCTCCAAACCGGTACACGACAGCAACAAGCTCCGACGTTATTGCGTTTCATGAATAGACAATACGATGGTACCAAAATCCGAGCGAGACGTTGCGATTTGCGGAACCTAGTTAGTAGTTACGATGTTAGTCGTGTTATACGTGTCGTAATAGCGTTTTCGTTTTTTAAAAATGTCTGGCAGGACGGCAGTTGATGTATTCTTTGTAAGAAGCTCGGATCAATACGGGGGGCCCGTATCTACCAGTAGTGTGTCGAATCTAAGTTTAGTTAGTTTCTTAATCTGTAAATATGGATACGAAACTTTTTACTCAATCAATATCGATGCGCGTTACCGTTATTGAATCGACAGTTGGATTTTTGCATTAGTAATTAGTAAGCTTTGTCGCCTCTGTGGTCTAGTAGTTCAGTGTCGGTGTTAGTGGTCCAGTATAAGGTTCCGGGTTCGATTCCTGGGTCGGGCAATTCAGGAATTTGTTTTTTCCGTTTTCTGATAGAAACAACGTTGCCAGGACTGGATACACTTGCCATTTATCACATTGTGTCGAATTAAGCGAGCTATGTATCTTCGGCTAGTTATAGGTACACTTTTTGTACCTCTGCCTGCTTCTTCGGGGATACGGGCGTGAATATACTCTTTAAGTTGCCAAGCTACTTACTCCTTTTGAAGTGCAACATTTTAATTTTAATAATAAAATTTGTCGAAGTTACTCAATTTGTAATTTATATATTAGTTAGTATTTCATGCCTCAACGCAAAGCGTTTAGGTTGTACTCTACTCTCGCTTAATCGAAATCAAGCAGTGCAGTAGGAATCTGCGCTCGAGTATCAACATCTATTTCATTCCAATTTTTATATAGTCCTTTTCAAATAGTCCCACTAATGATATAAATGTTAATAAAGTTAATAATAAAGTTGCCATGGGGCAACACGGCGTTATATTGTTTAAACCGATTTGTTTTAAGCAATGGCAAAGAATCGTTATTTTCAAACGGGATATTTTTTATATTCTTTCACAAAATATACATAAAAGTGGTTATAAATTTTTACCATTAGGTTGTTATTTTTGAAGATATGATCCAATTTCGATTTTTCGATTTTTGATCCAATCGAGCAAAGTCGAGATAAAAAAAACATGACCGTCTTTGTGTAATCCTACCCAATACATAATTATTGGCTATACTTATTCCGTTTTTGTAAATTTTGGTGCACAATAAACAATATTAAATCATTCATTAAGAATAACTTAATATATATAGTTTTCGCTAATAAAGTTTTAAATATTTCATTATTTTAAAAAGTTTGTCATAAACATTGATATAAAAAACCCAAGATACACAATCAGTGTCTCAAAAATGTCCTCTAAAAATGAACGCAAAATTTTAAATTGTGCGCTCATTTCAAATAGAATCGCGTCGGTCGCGATACTGTCAATTCGATTATTTTTTGTAAATTGCTTTCTAAAAACAACTATAAATCTTACGCTTAAGGTTGGACATGCAAAAACATACATTTTTGCCATATCTATAACTACTTGTGTGAAATTAGCGACAATTTTGAGTATTAGTTTTGTACGGACTGTGCATCTTGGATATTTTTATATTAATGGTCATAAAGAAACAAAGCTTAATCTCAAGATAATAACTTAACTTGAGAGTATAGAGAGAGATAACCTTAACTTAAACTTAAAATAAAAGTTTAAGTATTCAATTTATGCAATATAAATGTCCCAGTCATGCGACTTTAATAATTAAACATTATTTAAATGATATTTGAAAGGATTTCATTTAAAACTTACTTCCTAACATTTAGAATTTAATGGACATAATAAAAATTAATAATGAAAAATATTCAAAAACTTATCAGATATTTTTTGAATCCAATATTTGCGGATATGGTTTTCGGTTTGTCACTACTATAACACATATCACTGACCCTATAGGACAGACCATTTTGCAGAAATTTTCAAATCAATTGATTATTAATTTTGCGATGAAACTTTTATCCATATGTTAATGGGTAACCAAAAGTATTATTTAGTTCGTTCTGTTATTCGCGTTTTTTCGATTGCGTCGGCCGTTGTCCGCTTATTTGAACATCTGAGCGGTTCGTGCCGCATCTGACTTATAATGCTCACTGCTCGTTCAATAAAGATTATAATGGTGCTATAATATCACAATTCAAACAAGAGCGTAACCGTATTTGAACAAGACCGACCTGGTATTTTTTTGGGAAAACAACGTTTTCTAAAAATAAAACCTAGCTAGATCGATTTATTGTCCCTTAATTCCCCTGCATACTAAATTTCATGAAAATCGCTTTAGCCGTTTCCGAGATTCAGATTATATATTTATGTATATACAAGAATTGCTCGTTTAAATGTATAAGATTTTTAGTAAAAACAACGTTTTTTAAAAATAAAACCTAGCTAGATCGATCTATTGCCTCCAAAACCCCCTGCATACTAAATTTCATGAAAATCGCTGGAGCTGTTTCTGAGATTCAGATTATATATTTATGTATATACAAGAATTGCTCGGTTAAATGTATTAGATTTTTTGTGAAAACTACGGTTTCAAACAATAAAACCTAGCTAGATTGATTTACTGTCCCCAAAACCCCCTGCATACTAAATTTCATGAAAATCGCTGGAGCTATTTCCGAGATTCAGATTATATATTTATGTATATACAAGAATTGCTCGTATAAGTGTATTAGATTTTTAGTAAAAACAACGTTTTCTAAAAATAAAACCTAGCTAGATCGATCTATTGCCTCCAAAACCCCCTACATACTAAATTTCATGAAAATCGCTGGAGCTGTTTCCGAGATTCAGATTATATATTTATGTATATACAAGAATTGCTCGGTTAAATGTATTAGATTTTTTGTGAAAACTACGTTTTCAAAAAATAAAACCTAGCTAGATTGATTTACTGCCCCCAAAACCCCTGCATACTAAATTTCATGAAAATCGCTGGAGCTGTTTCCGAGATTCAGATTATATATTTATGTATATACAAGAATTGCTCGTTTAAGTGTATTAGATTTTTAGTAAAAACAACGTTTTCTAAAAATAAAACCTAGCTAGATCGATCTATTGCCTCCAAAACCCCCTGCATACTAAATTTCATGAAAATCGCTGGAGTTGTTTCCGAGATTCAGATTATATATTTATGTATATACAAGAATTGCTCGTTTAAGTGTATTAGATTTTTAGTAAAAACAACGTTTTCTAAAAATAAAACCTAGCTAGATCGATCTATTGCCTCCAAAACCCCCTGCATACTAAATTTCATGAAAATCGCTGGAGTTGTTTCCGAGATTCAGATTATATATTTATATATACAAGAATTGCTCGGTTAAATGTATTAGATTTTTTGTGAAAACTAAGTTTTCAAAAAATAAAACCTAGCTAGATTGATTTATTGCCCCCAAAACCCCCTGCATAGTGCCATACTAAATTTTATGAAAATCGTTGAAGCCGTTTCCGAGATTCAGATTATATACAAGAATTACAAGAATTAATAAGATATATACAAGAATTGCTCGTTTAAAGGTATCAGATAACAAAATTTAATAAAAAGATTGATCGGCCTAAAAGTCCTACAAGAATATAAATAACCTCAGTCGAAATTATCAAATTAATTATCTAAACTTAAAAGGTTAACGATTTGCCTAACCCACAGAGCAAATATCCACCCTATCACTACCGTGTTGACCAGAGTTTTGAATCGACTCGCTTGAGTTTGATACCTCTGTTTTACCTATTCCTGCCGAAGGGCAAGATGGCTTGTAAACTTATGCATATGAAATGATCACGCCGCCACACGGATACCAATGATGGTAAATTGCTATCCGTGTGGCGGTTATCATATACCATTTATGTTTTTGGCGTTTATAGGTGTTGGAAATCTCTTTTTAATTCAGAAAATTATTTCCTATCTTTAGAATAGGAGTTCCATTTGGCCCAACTTTTGGAAGTAGACTCAATTTTTTTAATATTTTGCTGCGATGTTTTTCACTTTTGCTGATCACAGTACAATTGCAACTGTCTCTAGCTAAGTGTACCTAAGATTGTATACATTCTAGTTTCTAGGCGCGGGCAAGAGGCTAGAGTGGCGTAGATTCGGCGGCAATTATTGTCCGTCAGCAAGGAGGTTGGGTGCGGGCAGTTGGGGTGGCATGGGTGGGGCAGAAGGGGGTAAGATGGCCACCGTAATTAATTGGCGCGACGCGAGGGGCCGACCGCGGCGCGTCTCGTAGCGCGGTATTGCGCCGCGTGTGGTGATACCACGTGATACGAAATGAATTTTGGGATATCCACTTTTCGTTAGTAACAGCAGAGTAATAATTTAATGAAAAATATAATATTTAACGTTTTTTTATAGAAATGTAAAAAAATACCTAAGATTTAGTATAGTAAAATGATAGTATCATCAGGTTGGTTCCATTGCAAGGTAGGCTGAGTGAACCGAGTGTCTATAGAATTTTAAGTTTCAACTATTCTTTTTTAAATCGATTATCATAGTATATACTCCCGTGTTGGTCTGGAACTGCCTTGTAGAATAGACCATCTGGTTTCCTATCAAGCAATTCACAGAAAGTAAAAGATTGGCAGACGCGTCACCATCATGGTGGTTGAGTTAAACAGGTTAAAAAGATTTTTTAATATAAGTTAAGATTTTTCAACCAACCGATTTTGTATCTTTAAAGTTTTTGGAGCTTAAAAAACTGCGTTAAATGCCATTCGAAAAACCAAAACAGTTGCGTTAAAAATTACAGCTTTTTAAAAATGAATTAGCATGGTGTCGTTTTCAACAAAATTTGAATTTTAAACACTACGCTATCAATTAAAATATTTTTTTTATCATAGGATAATAAACAAGCAGATGCTCTCCTGGTGGAAAAAGAAACCGTTGCCTATAGATACCAGAGATGTTAATGGTGCATTGATATAGGTTGATATCGGTAATGCCTCATGTATAAGTTTAACGACTATTTTATCCTCTAAACTGGAACACGATAGTACCAAGCACTGTCGCTATTTCGGCAGAAATAGGTAAGGCGGTGGTACTAGACCCTGGCAAGTCCTTGCAGAACGTCACCACTTAGTAGTCACGATGGTGGTGACAAATTTGGCCAATTATTCGCATTTTACAAACTGCCTGGTACAACGGCAGGTAATCTATTGTTCAAAGTGGGACCGGGCCAACATGGACGATGGTTGATATAATTGGTCTATCGCCAACTTATCGGGAAGTTCCAAGTGTCTACCAGCTTACATTTTGTTATATTTATTAAGATTATATAGTAAAGGTTTATCCTATTCAACTCTATTCTTAACAGTTTAAAAGAGCTTAATTCGGTCTACTTTTTACGCATATAACTTATGCTTAAAAAGTAGACACTTGAAATTTAGCATATTTTTACAAAGCTAACGTCCAGCACTTAAGCTTCATTCTGACTAGGCTAGTATTTTAGTCGAGTAACTAGTGATATAGTAACTAAATATGTCTGAATACTAAAAATTTTGGCGTAGTAGTGAGTAGATTTGTACATAATTTAATCGAGCAGATTCGCTTAATTCTGTTTTTTTTGGTCGAGTCGCGCCCTCCATCACGCGCCCCACTTCCTGAATTATCGAGTAACCAAGTGTGAACCACACGTCTTAGTCGAGTTTATTAGTTGTATTCCGCTGGGCGCTGGCAGTTTAGGGTGTTTATTTTGCGAAACACACCCCATTTGTGTACTCAACCCAAACTTCATCTTATTGCATATATTTAGTTCTATTACTGTCTTGTTACATTAGACTGCCTTGTTAGGCTAATTAGTATGGCCGTCGATTATGAAGTCTGGTATGATATGAAATGCAGGTAGGACAAAAATGATTTTTGATCTTTAAAAAAACTCAGATAATATTAGGTATATAATATACGTATATTAGGTATATGATATCATATAAATACCTAATATATATAACATTAGGTATATTATAGATATGTTAATTTTCCCTGCGTCGCACGTAAATCTGTTGGTTCTGTGAATAGCCGCATTTGGGTGTTATAAAACTGAATATCTAAATATGGTCATATATTCTATAATTTCCATTGTCAGCACTTGGTGAAATTCCATTACTATTAGACACAATTAACAAGGCACTTGTACTTTAATTTCACTTCACAACATATATATTTTTAGTATATTACTCGACCGGTTTCACTATTTTAAGCATCTTCAGGATGTTAATATACTTAACTGATCATTGACTGTTATAAAATATAAACAAACATAAATATTGCCTGTAAGAGCGTAAGTCTAATTATCATTCAAGAGTATTGTCAGTCTAAGCGATTCTCCCCTAAGATGTGGGAAATTTTCATTTAAAATTTTAACTATAAATATTGAAAAATATGTAAAATATAAAAAATTCAATGAAATAATTAAATATGTTATATGAATTATGTCAACTACAACTAAATAAAATTAAAAAAATAAAAATAGATTAATAAACCTATTGCATATTACACACTTATTAATGTCAAAGTTTAGTAAAATCATTATTTTCGAATGTCAAATTAATAATATAAATTTCAATTTTACTAAAAATAATAAATCGGTCGAGTAATATACTAAAAATATATATGTTGTGAAGGGAAATTAAAGTACAAGTGCATTGTTAATTGTGTCTAGTAAATATGTTCAGGTCACTCTGTCCTTTCCACAATTGAACAAGCGCAAAGATATTTATTTATTTCTATTGATAGTAAAGTATTACTCTAATAAAACAATAATACATATAATATTAAACGCATGGACACTCTAGCACTGTCGACCAGCGATCCAACCGTAAACGTCTCACCCACACGCCGCGAACGCCCGCTTGCCACTCGCCTCGCTACACATCTACTCTAATACCAACCTAACGTTCCCAGTTTCGTTTGACCTCTCACTACACGTTAAACCCTCTGAATCCTTACACATGAAACAGACCAATTTACGTTAGCCATCTACCAATACCGCACTATACCATAGTTTGGCACAACTAGAGCTCTAACCGCGGGCTCGTTTCACCCCGCTCTCCTCTCTAAAGTAAGCATTTAGAGAGGAGGAGCGGGTCAAATTATATTGGAATGATGGTTCATACGTTGCGTTAGTGTGTGTGAGTAATGTTGGTGGACCTCAGTTCGCTTAAGCGTAAATTCTGTTGCGTAAGTTAGAAAAGACGTCTGGTTTTCGAGATAGGTCGCAAGTAGATATTGGAACAGCTTGGGGCGAGATTGTTGGCACGTGTCTACACTCGTTTGTTGATATAACACTGACACTGGTTTACTTAAGATGTAAACAAATATTTCTCGGCTATCTTTGTATTTTGCTGTTTTTGCGTTAATGGTGTGGAAAATAGCTTTCTATTTTATTAAGAAATCTATATGATAAAATAATATTTTTTTATAAAATAACATTTTTGGGTTACGTAGAGCTCACACTTCAGAGGCATTTTAAAACACAAGCCGGCTGAGTTCTTCTCAATGTGCATTTGCGTTAAAACCGCTTCGCATTAAGATGAGCAAAAAATGTGACCCTTCAAAACCCCTGTAAAAAGATGTCGAAATGGCTTTAATGGTTAATAAGGTGGATTTATTTTTCCTATTAAAAATATAATTATTAGCAGTCATTATGTCATTTGTCCATGGACGAAATAACACAATATGCTATTTCGTCGATGTAATCATCTAATATACAAAAAAAGAAATGCAGTGAATTTATTCCATTTCTATCACTGTTTTTTTTTCTTTAGTGGCTTTGCAAAGATCATAAGTCCGCGGAACGTTGCAAATTAAATTGATATTATCTTTTAAACATACTATAGTCATGCCATTTTTTTAATTTACCACCTTTTTGACAACTGACAAAGTATTGTTGACATTGCAAAAAAAACTAAATAAATAATGTGTAAATAATGCAAAAAGCCACAAGCAGTGGCACATTTATTAATTAACGAGCCAAAAATAGTAACATTTAGTAACTAATTTAAAACGTATGTAATTTAAGTATGCTTTATATTCTAATAAGGATGTAAATGGTGCGTTGCTACTTGCTAGACGTGTAGCAGGCCCACATGCGTAATTTTATCGGCTACTTTAACCTCGTCAGCAGAATACGACAGTGGCAAAAATTGTTGTTTTTGAGGCAGGAACAGGTAAGGCGGTACAGTATCTCGGTCAAAACGGTATAGAGTTCATGTATCTCATTGATATAAAAAACTCAAGATACACAATCAGTGTGTCAAAAACGTCCTCCAAAAATGAGTGCACAATTTTAAATTGTGCACTCATTTCAAATAGAATCGCGTCGATCGCGACACCGTCAATTTTATTTATTTTTGTACATTGCTTTGTAAAAACAACTATAAGGTATTAAGGTTGGATATGCAGACATATGTTTTTGCCATATCTATAACTACTTAAAAGAAATTAGGGACACTTTTGAGTGTCAGTTTTGTTCGGGACTGTGCATCTAGGGTTTTTTATATCAATGATCTATCTTCATGTATTTATTAATTTTCATATGTATACTTTTTGTAGAATATTTTTTGAAGCAGATTGTGCAATCAAGCCCAAAAAACCGCATTCCGGTTGAAATTACAAAACTGAAGTTAGTATGTTTGGATTTTTATTACTCTGTCAGGTAAAAGCTGCTGAATGGTTTGGATGAAATATAACTCACAGTTTTTTATATCTGAAATGGATTATGTTTCATTCCAGAAAAAAATGGTACACAATAAACATTAAAAATGCTGTGAAATTATAATAGGATTACCAATAGATAATGTAGTAATAAATTACTTAGATCTCTCAGTTACCATATAACGTGGCCGGAAGGCGCGGTCGGTCGCTAGATACAAATAATAAATGTTATATTATTTTAAAGCTTTGATATCTTTTTGGGATTCTTAAGTATGAGAAAAATGTGACCGTACTTATTGTTAAAACCGAAAAGCTTATTCATTAATGGAATTAAATACTATTAGACTGTATTGAATTTTTATTGTAAGTTTAAACAGATTTCAATAAAGGCTATTTTTTTTAGAAAAATCGATAAGGGTCTAACCAAGGTTAGATGGTAAACACTTTTACAAATATTTGGGGCTGTTACAAGCACTATAGTTACGAGGGAACGTAATTAAATTGGTTCTGTAACCAAAGCTAACATTATGCTAAAGTACGATCAGTCAGATATCGATTTAGTTCCGATTTGACTAAACAACGTATTACTTTACTTGATAAATGGAATATACTACGTGTATTCTTATTTAGCTAAGGCTATTAGGCTTAGGCCTAAGTTTATATTCAAGTTTCACATCGAAAAGTCCGATATAAAAGAAATATGGTTCATATACCGACCCAAAATATACTTATCAATGCTTGTGTTCTTCAAGGCTGTTTACAGCTTTCAGCCTTCTCCAAGGCTTTGTACATATGAATAACATGTTTAAATAAAGCAATATTCATTGCTATGGAGTTGACAGCAGCAGAATTTCTCGGGGATAAGTAAACGAATGCCGGAATAAATTTGCTTAAAGTCGAATAACAACAATAAATTTTTGAAGTTAGATCTACTAAATATAGTTCAGTTTAAACCCAAGAATTACAGTTTAGTGCAAACAAGTCGCATTTCCAACACTGGAATTGGTGAAGGTAAAATTTATAGAAAAATTTCGTGAAAAGTAGTTATTGAATTATCAAGTGAGCTTCCTGCTTGTTCATCTCTACTGTTGTCACAGTATGTAAAGCACCTTTGAATTATCTAAAAGAGAAAATCATTTGTTTGTAGGACACGAGAATATTATTATGATTTTTTATAATTTGGTATAAGCATTTAGCATTTTTATATGTGCTCCATTTGTCCCTTTTAAATACTTACAAAAGATTAAATAAATCAGAAAACAATCGTAAAATGTTATCTCCCGCAAGCTAGGCGTTTAAAGATGACCTGACAAGTAGGTCACTGTTGACGTTAACCACAGACTAAACATAACACTTAAGAAAGATACTTCTGTTGATAGGCACTTTGTGGCCAAAAAACAAAGCTAGCCAGTTTATGTTCCCCTTTGATACATGTATACTATTTCTTAGGAAAAAATAAATTATAATCTTCGGATAAAATAAATAAATATATTTCTTTGTAGAAAATAAATAAATAGAGTGTGATTTCTTTTATTACTCGGGTTTTCTGATAACACTTCCTTACTTTTTCTTTGCCGCAAACGCGAAGTTTTAAACTGTGATATGTAGATGTGTTCCAAATTTTTTTGCTACTATTTATATATTATAGTCAACTATTTATTTATAATGTTATCCGGTTTGACAATAGATTTTTGTTGGTTGCCTTTAGGTCTTATACCCATATACATGAAAACTCTAGTTTGACAGACTTGTTTAACGAGACGGTACGATACCAAACTGTTACCACAGTTTTTATTGCGTTATAAGAACTGTATTTTTCACGAAGAGAAATATTGCGATTACACCATAGAGAAAATACATAGAGTAGGTGAGCCAAGCAAAAAGTCGTTACATCGATAGAAAGCGAAAGAAAATAGAATTTGGTAGTCGTTTCTCTATTTAACCAATATAAACACGTAGATATGTCAAATATAATGTACTTTCTCTTCTCTTTCTAACAACGGGACATTTTCACTTACATACGCGCTTATGCTTCACTGCTCTTCTCCCTTTTTTTTTAACTTCCCGCTACGTATGTAGATAAGGAAGTTACTGATTTACCCCGATTTTCGAAAATCGGGTTTTCGCCAGTTTTCCACGTTTTGAGGTCCTAGGAACCCTTTCCTACTATTTTCACGATGTCTGTATGTAGGTATGTCTGTATGTGTTTATGTGTGTGTTTGTGTGTGTGTGTGTGTATGTAAACACCTCATAAACTTTGAACGGCTGTACTAATAGAAACGCGGTTGATGGCATTCGATTGGATTCTGCTCAACTTAAACTTCCTGAAAGTTTGAACCAAGTTAGCCCAGGAGATTTTGAGAAATTTCGAAAAAACCCCAAATATAATTTTGGCGAAACAGTAATTTTTTTAATATAAGTTCCAGATTAATGTACCGATTGAGTACAAAAACTAATCAGCTCTATTCCTCAAAAAACTACGTCTAATATAAATTGCATCAAAACCGGCTTATCCGATTGGGAGTAATCGTTGACGAAAAATTTTGAATAAAAGTGTTTTTTCGACATAGCTTCGAAATTTTTCAACTAATCATTTTTGGTATTGTACGATATTTTAGTAGATACTAAAAAAACTACGTTGAATGCCGTTTTAAAAATTAAAATCGAATGTAATTTTTCACCTTTTCAGATATTAAAATTACATTGTTTTTAGCAAATTTATATCTATATTTATATTTCAGGCTAATACACTGATTGACTTAAAAAACCTTATCAGCTTTTCTCATGTAAAAACTACGTCAAAACTGATAATTAGATCAAAATCGGTAAATTTTTTTGGGATCTATCAATTACAAAAGTTTTGAAAATAATGTTTTTTGATATTGTATCGAATTTTTTTAACCTATTTAGCTAAAGCAATATTTTAGATCTCAAAATTGAGTTGAATGCCATTAGAAACATCAAAATCGATCATCGTTTCCAAAATATACAGCATTTCAAAAATCAATACACCTACTGCCATTTTTAACACAATAGATGTTTGAACTGACAAGATCTATGCTTATAGGTTTTATTCTTTTAAGCTTAAAATACTTAAATTTAGCGGGAAGTTTCAGGGATGGCCTGCGGGGTCAACCATTTACATATTTATTTTCTCTTATCTGATAGCATAATTTAAAAAATTTTTCATGTTAATATTTTCGTACCGTAAAAATCCATAAAAAATTGAGCGTTTGCAGCGGGGATGTAAGGAAGAAAGGCAGGCTCCCCTATAGAGAATCACCTGGTAATAAGTGAGCACTGCCAGCCATGAAGTCCAGCCAGTCTTCAGGAAATGAGTAAGCTCTGTTCTCCAAGGCCCTTAATTCGTCACAAAAAGCATTAAGGTCGTACTTTACGGCACGTGCATGCTCTATCGTAACCTTATTAATGCTGTTGTTCCCCAAAGCTTCATGCTATGCTGTATCTGCACATAAATTACATTTTGCGAACTAACAATGTGAGAGATGAAGAGGAACTATGCGGTGACACATGTAATTACATTAATCAAAAAAAGTTCTGTCGTGTCTCCTTTTTTGCGATATTATCTGTAACCTGAGCCATTATTAGAATTCTTTAATTCTAAGAACATATCGGACCACGTTCAGCTCTGTGGTCACTTGGAAAAAGGTACAATGACCTAAATAATCTGGGTATACTCAGCAGAGCTAATATCAATGTAAGTCTTCATTGGCAACTTTAGAATGCGCACATTCACGTGAAGTTATCGTGAGGCAAGAAATCCCTGGTGTCAATATTTTTGCGATGGCTTAAAACTTAAAGTAGCTTGAATTGTTATTTGTTGACGAGTGAGAAATTACTAAACGGTTTGAATATATGATACTACATGGATACGGCTTCTTCTTTCGTCATATCAGTCATATCGGAGAATCAGTTGCTAGCGTCTATGTTTCCGAAAGGGTACGAGTTGGGAAGGTTAATTATATAAATGAGAAGAAAACACTTTCCCAACTAGATGTCTTTGAAATAAGGAGATAAAAACACTACTTAGTTTCAAGAAAACATTGTTCGCCTTACGTTAATTTTAGCTTTATATGTATATTGCGGCAGGAATATATAAAGCGGGGGAGTACAAGTATTAAACCCGCTCGAGACATAACAGACTTGTAATAGTCCTAATATCAGTGACATATTGGCCTTCGGTTGCGTTTTACAAATTGTCGGTTGCTGCAGGTAGGAAGGAGTCTATTTTTCAAAAGGGGCCCGGACTCAACTCGAGGTAAAAATTAAATAAGATTGCAAGTTTAAGCTCAATTATTGCTTTTAAAGTATGCATATTGTTCGCACAGTCAGAGTCGCAGCCGTAAACATGTACAATACATATCCGCACCACAATAAAGGAATGCCATTTTATCTCGAAGGGTTATTGTAAGCAGTGGCAATAAAAATCTGTAAACAGATCAGAGATCTCGGGATTTATCAGCTGGATGGTGCAAACGGAGTAATATAAACTCACCTTGCCTTTGACGCTGATAAGGTGCCAAGAACTAAAATAGCTGTTCATGCTACATTGGCCCCTACCACGATGTGTAGTTTTGGTTCGGTAAACATTCTCATTTTTTATACTCCAGTGGTTGACGAAAGAGACAACATTATATTATTATGAATAAATATTTAGCAACCACTGTCTTTGGAGGCAAAGTTATAAAAAGTTTCACAAAATTTTCTCCATTGTATGATTTTACTATATTGAAAATCCGTGCGGTACAAATATATCAGAGTAAAGTATGATATGTGTGTGTTCAAGAGCAGTTAGAAGGTATCAGACTTATTTAACCCTTTTGTTATGTATTTTGTTGCAGTAAAGGGTTAGATAAGTCTGATGTTGTTTGATGAACAAGGAAGTTATATTATACGAACTAGGTACATTGCTTTACTGAACGCGCTACGATGCGAATCATCACAGCTGGCTTGCTAGTAAATTATGTTACGTTAACGTTACTTTGACTTAAATTGAAGTTTCTAGCCCTGATGATATAGTAAAATGTAAAAGTAATTAATAACAAATATATAGTTTGAGAATTGTGAAACATTGTTCCGTTGCCGGTAAAACAGTACAAGTGCTTAAATTTAATCTAATCATTGTGCAGGAATTTTACTAACCGCCGACGACGAAGAAATAAATTGTTTGATTTTATTTAACGCTTTTTCTATTTAAAAATTACATGCGTCAATAGCTTTCAGATTTTTTGTATATGCTAAGTCTTATACTCGTAGTCAAAGTTTATTGCCATTTTTCAAATCCTAATATTTAAAAAGAAATTTAGAACACCATTTAATCATCGGTTTAACCCGAACGGGTTGGTGTCTTCTACCGAAAATATGAAAATATTTATCTACTTCAAATAATATGTAAGAAGAATTTGCTCATTTTCTAGGAAAAATATTGCTTTATGTGTACAATATTCACAAATGACTTAGTTGTGAAAATGTCAAACTTTTTAGTTTAGCTAACACAATGAAATGGAAAAATACATATTTTATAAACATAGGGGGAGCACAAAAAAGTATAAGGTCTAGCATAATCAAAGAAACTTTGGCTCAGCACTTTTTCCACCTATTAGTTCAATATCATCGGGAAAGCATTTCAGGTCATTAACTACTTGACCGCTATTTCGATAGAAAATAATGTTTATATGGAATAAAGAAAGCTAAAATTTTATTTAACTGTCTAATATAGTTAGATTCGTTCACTAGTATCTACGGAACACGTACTATCTCTTCAATAAAGAAAAAAACATTTTCTAATGAAACCATGAACGAATTCGTATCGAGTTACAGGAGTAGGAAGCCAGTTTCCTCATTACGAGTCGAATTCCTGGCGGTCCGCTATAAACCGGGGTCCTAGCGAACCGAATGTAAAATGGGACTCGTTTTATGTAGACGGCGCTTTGATGGCCTTTTAAACAGCGAACAACGCTCGGACGTTATCTAACGACTAACCGACTATTTACGTATATCTATATATGGTGAAAGTGGCTCTGACAATATGACGCTATTGCGACCCGTCATTTCGTAACGCGATGATTGTGCGACGCTCGTTTACTCGATAAGTTACGTTTTTAGTATGATCCTATAGGAGGAGAATAGTTTAAATGGCAATTACTGTTCTTGGCTTTGTATATATGTAATGTAGTGTATATAGTATGTAATAAATTCAGTCTTTATATATTATTATATAAGCAAACATTTTTGATTTAGTTAGTAGTTACGGCGTGTCAATAGTTTGGTATCAAAAAGTTTCACTGTTTCAATTTGTATTGATTGATGGTTTACATCTCTGATACGTGGATAATAATGATTCATTATAATTTTTTGGTATAACTATCTATTTTTATGAGCTAATATAATCCAAGTATCAGTACTGACAATGGTGTATGTTGGCTGAAAATAAAATTTAGTTTCCCGTTTTTCTTTTGATCTTGGACGGTTTGTTATTCATCCTCCACGTATTCCTTTTTTATATTGTAAGAAACCGTACCTATCCACCATAATATGAGCAAGTACGTTTACTTTATAAAAAAATTTAAACTTCGCTAGAATTCATTTGGAAGAAAAAACTGAACTCTTTAGCTTTAGCTTTTAAGCAACTTTCCACGAATTGTGTCACACATTTTGAAATGTTATCTATATTTTATAATTATATTCCACATTGCTACTGAAGCAAAAAACATGTATGGAATGGAATAAATATACCGAAGGTCTGAAAATGAAAGGAGATCCCAGTGACACAATAGATTTCTCACGTCCACCACACATTCCGATACATTAAAGGCACTACCAGAAATATAGCACTTATGCACTCAACGCACATTTCACTTCGTAAGAGAAGTATCTTCATGGCAGTCGAATAGCGTTTCGCTCTGTAATTTAAGTTCCAATTATTATGATAACCGGAACAACTTTACGTGCTTTGGACGCTTCTGGTGTTTTTCTTGATTAAAGAAAACTATAATAAATTTATGACGACCGGGTAACAAATCGAACGACACATCACAGAATATGGAGATTGCTATTCTGTGGATACGTACAATGAACATGTTTATCTAATTAAATTTTTTTCTATGTTTCAAATATCGTTCGTTGACTTTTTATTTAGAGATAGGTCAATATTCAGCTTCGCCTTTTAGCGACAAACAAAAATATAAAGAGAAACCATCGCCAATAAACACCAAAGATGTTAGTGGTTAATTGCTATCCATCTGGTGGAGTGGCAATGTCACATGCATAAGTTTACCGGCTATCTTACCCTCCAAACCGGAACACGACAACGACAAGCATTGACGCTATTGCGGCAATAATAGGTAAGGCGGTGGTACTAAATACCCGGGCGAGACGTTGTGGAATTTTACCACGTAGTAGTCGCGATAGTAGTGACACGTATAGCCAATCAATCGCCTTTTACGACATGCCTAACAGAACGACAGTTGGTCTATTCTTTAAAGAAGCATTGACCAACACGGGACATAAAAATATATAGAAGATTTATATATGAAGATTGTTAAAAACAAAATGGTAGAAATCGTTTTTTTTTTCTTGAAGTAAGGAGCAGGCCACAATGCGGAATTTGTGGCAAATTAAGCCAAAAGCAAAAATAAAAACTGCTGATCCAATCACTACCAAACTCAATATCATTCATTCGGCTAATCTGAAGATTGTCTATACATTTTATAAATACGTCGTTTCGGAATCCATAAGAAACTAGGCACAGCTGCATATCGATTTTTATATTTCAGATTAGGCTTAATCGATACTTTTTCGATATCGATTTGAATATTATGTTATCTTTTGTTTTAAAACGCAACTAGAAATAAATTTGAAACCGAGCTTCCTCTCTCGAATAAAATCACAAAACAACAATAAAACATACACACAATCGAATAAACGATGCATTTCAACACTTGGCAGCTCCGGAGTCGCATAATCACGCCAACAAACTTTGAGTGATATATGCTCCTGTCACGGAATATTCACGTTCTGTATTTTGTGTAGAAATAATACTTATTTCTAAGTTTTCGATAAAATGTAGCTATAAATCTTATTTTTTTGCTTTCCTGTTTAGAATTGAAAATTTATTTTTATTGGCAGCCAATTCAATGTATAAAAAACAAAAAAGTAGTATTTTTTACCAATAATTAATAATTTTTTTTCAATGACGATATTTTGACGGTGTTTATTGTAGTAAATTTGTACATTTTTTCTATCTATTTTAAGTTTAGTTAAATGTATAAACATCCGGAGGTCACTCAGCCTACTTAGGAAAAAGAACGTTGTCATATTCCTTAGTCACTCAATATTCCATTGTATTATATACTATTTCCATTATAGTATATATTTAGCACCTGTAACGAAATTGGTGTCCGCGCGACGGTTATCTTCTTCCGTCAGTAAAACTAACTGATTGTTTGCTCCAGTCAACGCCCATAATAAAATACTTGTTAAATGTGCTGAGCGGGATCCACTACGTGTTATCTGAAATACGGGGCGAAAACTCCGCTAACAGACTACGGTACTAATTATTTTTTCCGAATTATTTAACGTTTTAAACTGATATAGTATTTATAATCATGACAAAACAGGGTAAGCTAATCAAACCAGGGTAATAGTCAAATATCTAATGGCTACCCTGATCGAAAGAGACCATCATTTTCTATAGGTACCAAAGATGATAATGGTAAGTTGTCATTCGTGTATCGGGTCGAGATAGCACTTGAATAAGTTCACCGGGTAACTCACTCTTCAAACCGGAATTGGACAACATGTAGTAAGTAATCAAGCCCGGGTGAGGAACTCTCCGACCTATTCACGATGGCAGTGAAATATTTACACAGTTTAGCCAATTGAATTAAAAACGAAATGACTGACAAGTTATTCTTCAAGAAATGCTCAGATCAACACTTTAAGTTACGGCAAACATAACTACGGGAAAATGTATGTTAGTAAATAAATGTAACGTCAACAAGTTATTTACTTACAAAGTTTTTTCATTAGCACGTAAATCTAACACTCACCTACTCCATGCTATCTCTGTTCGGTGTTCGCTAAAAATAACCCAATCCTTTGATGTCCCAGTTTTATATCTTAAGCAACGGTAACTCAGGTGAGATTCGATATGAGCCGAAAAGTAGTCAAAGATCAAGTCAAACTCATAAAGTCTACTTTTATGGGCTGCCAAGAGAGTTGTATAAAATTTATAGCAATGGGTCCGGCCGCTGTATTTTATGATCTACTTTAAATAAAGCTTTTTTCAAGCAACCCTTTTTGACCTCTTGCGGGGAACGTTCGTGAAATTGCTTCCATATTAATAATGGACCTGGTAGTAGCTGTTATTCTGTTAATAAGGGTAAGGGGCAAGTACTTTTTAAGAGCACTAAACATATAGTATATGATCCATAATTAAACAACTTTTGTTTCCAAAATTTTTGTTTTACTAGTGAAATTTAACCATATTGGTTTTTTTAGAGTAAACTCTTGTACTGTTTCAAAACTACAATTTATTTGTTTTAAAGCCAACCGGTTTTGCTTTCTAGAGCATCATCAGGGCTTTTGCTTCATATGATTTAACATAACCGTACAGTCATGAAGGCAATAACAAGCGAAACCAGTTGGCCTCAAAACAAATAAATTGTAATCGTGAAAAAATTCTTCAAGAGTTTATTCTAAGAACATTAATTAAATGTTTTTTTTTTATATAGCTCCTCTCATACTTCCGCCAATTGATTATGCTGGCTCTTATCCTGATTTCATTGAATTTGGAGAGAATAAAAAGTCTTTTTACTCGATTATTTTTGGCCTCGCAAATATGACCACTGATCAAGTCTCTAAATACAAAGGCCAACTTAAATGGCTCTCCATACGTTTGCGAAGCAACATACATATCCTCTGTCTCCTTTATAACATTATTAACAATTCTTGAACATCGAAATATTTAAAAGAACATTTCCAATCCTTCAATTAATCCAATAAAATTAATAAATTAGTAAATTTTTAGTGTTCCGAAGTAAACTAGGAACCTTTATAGTTTCGCTATGTCCGTCCGTCCGTCCGTCCACAGTCTAGTACACAGATCCTTGGTACTAGAAAGCTATAATTTGAAATAAATATACAAATTAGTCACGGCAACCAAATGGTAACATAAAATTTAAAAAAATATTTTTTAGAGTAGCTCCTCTACGTGTAAAGTGGGAATGTTAATTTTTTCTCTCGTGTACTCCACAGTGTGGAGTATCGTTGGATAGATTTTTGAAAAATAGGTTTGTGAAAACAACTTTTCGATTAAGGGACTCCTTTGTGAAATATTAATCTTTAAACTCGGAGGAAACCTCTGCCAGTTAAACGGTTGGTGAGAAATTCTGTGGGTGAGAAAATTTCATAGTAGCAGTAAATATTATGAATTTGAAAGAAAAACTATCACGGCTAAGTATTTCTTCCAAGTTTTTGAGTAATAGTCGACCAACTTATTTTATGTATTTGGAGAAGTTTTTCTTTTGTAGGTAGTGAACCTGTAATGCAGATATATTCGTCATTGACGTTAAATAGGTTAAATTCATAGTTAATGTTGTGAAACAACAAAAGCTCTCTTCTAAATCCGGATTATTTTGGTGGGCAATTTCGGAATTATACATTGTACGTGGCCCGACACGCGCTTTACCAATTTTTTATTAATCTGTATTTCTTCTTTAAGTTTGGAATTTGACATATTTTTTTATATAATTATAGTATAAAATAAAGAATTTAGCTTAAATATTACTGCATTTATATGACCAATTTTCTACACTGTTTTTATTTTTATAAATTCTAGTAACTCTTTGCAATTAATAATGTAAGTGATAAAACTTTTTTCAGATAGATGATAGAAAATAATGTGTTACTGATGTCATTATTTCAAACTGACATTCAAATAATGTATAATTTACACTTATTTTAATAAAAATTCTACTCCAATTCGATTATAATGTACGTTTGACTAAATTAATGAAGGTACGCTATTATAAAACTGCCAAATAATGCGATACAAGCTTGGCTGGTTTCTTCCATATTCAAAGTTTTTTTACAATACAAATTCAATTATAATGTACGTTTAATGTACGTTTGGTTTCCTCCATATTCAAAGTTTTTTTACAATACAAATTAAATTATAATGTACGTTTAACGAAATTAATGAAGTTACGCTATCAGAAAACTGCCAAATAATGCGATACAAGCTTGGCTGGTTTCCTCCATATTCAAAGTTTTTTTACAATACAAACTCACTGGTTTCGGAAACTTATGACATCACTTTTGAATAACACACGAACAATCGGGTACTAGTGCTCCAGTTTTTGGCAACGTAAATTACAATGCCTGATCAGTGACTAATATTTTTTTTGTTTTGTAATAGCAAATAGAAGTCTTTATGGAAATAAATATCCATCGTCTACAGATACGAAAGATAATATTGTATTTTGCCCTCGTACACAAAGAGGGCACATTTTTTTCAAATGGGAGTTACTTTATGTTTGAGATTAGGAGAAAAAGGCGTATCTGCTAAACTTTTTTAGTCGTACATAATCCGCGGAAATACAGAAAGCTCAAAAGGCGCATCTAACAGAAGTTTTGACTTTAATTAGTTTAAAAGGGCATATTTAACGTTGATTAAATGAAAAAACACAATTGGCTAGAAATGACTTTTATATATTTTTTGAGTTTTAAGGTTAAATATTTCAAAAATATTATAACTTTTTATTAATTTTCAAAATTAAAAAAAAAAGTTATCGCGCTTTTCTCACACTTTGCTTTTTGCTAGTTTTGCCCTTTTTCCTTATGAAGGCAGTATAGTCGTCCATGTGGCGAGAATGTTATGTCACATGCATAAGTCTATTGACTACCTTACAACACCAAGCGCAATGCTGGTGCAGCAGGAAATGTAAGGCACTGGCACCAAACTCGTATGAGACGTTAGCTTACGAACTGTCTAGCAAAATATATTATCTTATTATTATTTAACGATTATAAGGGCATTAAACAAACACGCCACTGCACACCTTGATAAGACCCAGCGGAAGAAACTTGGCATGCGTTTCTTTTTATACTTATCTATTTTTAAAGGCCTACTGTTCCTCTCTACTGGTGTAGTGGTCCCACGTTGGTGTTGACCACATGAGGTCCCGGGTTCGATTCCTGGGTTGGGGCAACTTCTAATGTAAAACACATTCTAATGTGTTTTTTCAGTTTTATGATAAAACAACGTTCGCTGGGATTATATATGCGGCCAGTTAGCGATAGGCTTGCCACTTGTCAGATTATGGGACTAATGGCCAATTGCATTAACATTGTCTTAGCTTAGGACAATCCTAAATGTTACTTCATGTCTTTAATGAAAAGAATGTGACAGCATACTATTAACATTGTTCTAAGCTAAGATAATGTAAGTGCAATTGGCGATTAGTGTCTTCAGCTAATCGTGGGTGTTCTAGTTGTAGCTTTGCTTATCTCTTCGGGGATACAGGCGTTAAGATACTTTTTTTAAAGGAGACATTGCACTAACTCTTATACAATCACGCTGCACTAGTAATAGATCAGTATAAGGAGCAATTAAAAGCTTTCTTGTCAGCAATATATTTATACTAACTTGCAAAAGTAAATAAATTTTTCAATAAATATAAACCTCTATATAAGAAGACACTTTATATTTAGATAAATATAAAGTTTCTTCTTTGAATGACAACAGTGAACGGTGTGCAGCCCTGGTTAAATTTTACCTGTCAAACTAAACAAATGTGGCCCTAAAGACGGGGAGGTAGGGGTGGTAGCGATCACCCGTCCGCGTTTGCGTGTTATCGAACCACGACGCGCTTTGCCCGGTTACCTGTCCCTACTCCATCTTTAGACTGTCCCCAGGGTGCCCGGGACACGTCAATAGCTGCAGTGTTCGGTCAAAGTCACAACATTTAGAGCTTTATTGTAATATTTTTATAACATTTTCCATAAATAACACTAAAATATCATGAGTTTCTTATAAACAGTACATATTTACAGCTCTTACAACAAAGAAAAATATATCTTTTTATATTTTTTTTGTACCATTTTAAATGTATAGGTACACCAACTATCCTTACGAAAATCCCTTAGATTCTTGTAGGGTATACAAAAAAAAAACACAGCAGGACAGCCATACATCATGATTCCAGGTTGGCTCTACTTCCTTCATACTTATCCGGATCTTCTCAGTGTGTGGGTGCGTTCTGATCCGGTACTAATTCCAGTAGTAATTCTTAAAAAAACGATCTAAAAGATTTTAATTTCAAAGAATATAATATAAATTTTTTTAATATTTGCACCCCATATCATGGTGGAATATGTTAGTAATTTTAATCAATTATTAATAACTTGTGACACCGTGCACCATGCACTTGCAAATAAACATTTTTCATTTCATTTTATATTTATAGCTCTATTAATATAAATGTGTCAGTTCTAGATAATCTTGACAAAGCTTGACACTATCTTTGGATACTTATGTTAATTTTGATCTGCCTATTTTCTAGTACCTATTTTCCTGACAATCGTATTTTTTATAGTTCCAAAATTTTCCTCCATGTTGACTCAAGCCCCTTATGAAAAATAAATCATCTGCCTTCCTGCTAGATAGAAGGCAAGCTTGTCAGTACGTACATAACTATAGGATGGTAGAGTACAACAACGCGCGTGTTCTGTGTCTGGTACCACCGCCTTACCTATTTCTGCAACAATAGCGTCAGCGTTTGTCTCTGTCGTGTTCCGGTTTGGAAGGTAAGGTAGCCGGTAGATTTATGCATGTGGCTATTAACCATTGACATCTTTGGTGTCTATAGGCGATGTCTGTCTCTTTCCATTAGGAGAGCCATCTGCTTGTTTGCTAAGTGATGATATAAAAAATACGCAGTTGTTACACCGTGTATATTTCCCGAATATTATACGGACCTTTTTTTGAGTTAAATCAACTGCCTCACTGCTGGGCAACTCATAAAATGCTAGAAAAGGCGAATACTTATTACTAACATCGTAACTAGGTGGTATAGTTCTACAACGTCCCCACCGGGTTTGGTACCACCGCTTTACCTTAGTTTGCCGCAATGACATTTAAAAAAAAGTATTTTCACGCCCGTATCCCCGAAAGGGTAGGCAGAGGTACAATAAGTGCACCCACGATTATCCGAAGATACTTGGTCCCACAATGTGATACCCACCCACAATGAGATTTGAAGCGTAAGCAAACCAGCAAACTTACGCATATAACAATTTTATCCCTTCACACGGACAACAACGCACCATTATCTTTCGTGTCTATAGGCGAAGGCTATCTCTTTTCTCTAAGAGAACCATTTGCTTGTTGGTTATCTTTTAATATATGAGTCTGAATCTCGGCTCGGGAAATACCTTCTAAATAAGTTTTTAATTTTTTCTTAAACCAAAACTTGACTAAAACTAGATATTTGTCCAGTTTTTGATAAGTTGGCCACCTAACCGCCACAATGGGACTTAATACTGAGTATTTACTAAATCGAAAATACCAACATTGAAGTAACCTAACCTTACCTTATAAACCCCAAAAATATTACTAAACTAAATTGTTTTATGTAACTTATTTAACTACACTAGTGATTACTGATCATACACTGTTTGAAATTCGACCTTATAGACTAAATAATAAAGTCCCTTCTAGAATTGACAACAGACTTTAGGTGTAAAAATAATAGTATACACGTGTGTATATTATGTGTGATGATGATGATAATGTGAAAAGAATGCAGGGTGTGTAATGTTTATTTTTAATAATTAAATTTAAAATATTTCTAATGCATATTATTTAAAAATATTAGGTTTCTGCAGTCTTCCGTAATGTAAACTTTACCTGTGTCAAAATTTCCCCGTGTTGGTCCGGTCTCCTTTGAATAATAGACCAACTACCGTTCTGCCAGGTAGATCGTAAAAAGCTATCGATTGGCTATGTGAGTCACTACTATCGTTGCTACTAGGTGATAGATTTCTGCATTGTCTCGCCCGGGTCTTGTACCACCGCCTTACATATTCCTGTCGCAATAGCGTCAGTGCTTGTCACTTTCGTGTTCTGGTTTGGAGGGTAATGTAGCCGTTAAACTTATGCACGTGGTATTAGAAATCGCTATAAGATAGTGACGCACCATTAACATCTTTGGTGTTTATAGGCAATGGTTGACTCTTTACATTAGGAGACTCGTCTATTTGTTTGCTATCTTATGGGCTCCTTTGAAGCATAGGCCTACTACCGTTCTGCCAGGCAGGTCGTAAAAGCAACCAAGTGGCTATGTGCCTCACTACTATCGTGACTACTAGGTAGAGTTTGCATCGGCTCGCCCGGGTCTGGTACCACCGTCTTACCTATTCCTATCGCAATAGCGTCAGTGCTAGTGACTGTCGTGTTCTGGTTTGAAGGGTAATGTAGCCGTTAAACTTATGCACGTGGTATTAGAAATCGCTACAAGATAGTGACGCACCGTTAACATTTTGGTGTTTATAGGCAATGGTTGACTCTTTACATTAGGAGACTCGTCTATTTGTTTGCTATCTTATGATATTAAAAAAAACATCTTAGCCGTACGCGTAATTTTCTAAAAAAGGGAGACTAAGTTTTTCCTTCCCCTATTAATATATACGAGTAGATAGTTACTTTCGACTAGAGTCTAGGGATTATAGTAGAACAAATCCTCACAATCCTCTTTGAATCCATCTAAGGGCCATTGCGAATAATGATAATAGTATTGTGCAGGATATTATTTGTAGCTGGCGACTACCAGCCGCTTTCCTTTCGATACATATCTATACATATATAATTTTCTTTTCGATTTCGCTTTCCTTTCGATACATATATATTTTTTCTGTCTAAAAATTGTTTATGTGTACTAGTGTGTCATTCAATGGTAAGGTTTTTTTACATCTAAAATAATTGTTATATTCTTCGACAACCCTCATGAAATGTTACAAACTACGTTATTACTGTCAATATTTCATTCTAGTTATGAGCCAAAATTTATCGAAATAAATTTCCTTGTTTTTAACAATTGTTGTTCATTTATAGGCTTGATAAATAAATTTCATAATTTTAGATATTAAGTTTCACCACGAATCACCGGTTTGTCGGTTAGCGAGATGGGTTTTCCCCGCTGCATGCTCTGCATTATCGACTTGTTAAAATGCGGAAAAAATTGTTTTTTTCACTGAGACCGCCAAAATTTCGTGTTATGATCGTCAACAAGTTGACACACAACTGTTGGATTGCAAGCTGCTATTGGGTTTACTTTAGGGAATAATACCGAAAAAACATCAATAACACTTTTGACTAGGAAATCGAATCTGGGAACATACCATAAATTATAGCTGAATAGGCTAATCACTACATCATGAGAATAGGATTATTTTATCTAATACTATATTGTAATAATATCTTTATATTAATACGTTAAGCAAAAACTTTGTATCCGTTTTTAAGACAATTGCGCGAAGGTGGAATATGAAATTACATTGGAGAGGAATGCAGAACCTAATATTTTTTAATAATATGCTTTACAAATATATTATAAAAGTTTTTGAAAATCCAAAAGTGCACGCCGCAGCGTTTTTATTTCTAAATTATTTATTATTAAAAAAACAGATCCGAAGGTAGTGATTTTCAATAGGGATCTATTCTGAGTGGATTAGATACATTGATAATAAAATAAAGTGAATTCATAAATCCAATCAACCTATTTCGTGTTTACAGGCATAAAATAATCAACTGACGGCCATCAACATTTTTTTTCAACGAGGTTTTTTAGAGTAATTAACTCTCTTCGAAGGCTTAAAGCTATACAGTATTTGAAGAATTAAGGTTTCTCTTTATAATCATATACTTTTTATATCAAATTAGTTTATGAATTTAATACTGAGTGTGAATGAAGTTGGTTGAGATACACATTTTCTTTTAACCGACAATAATGCACCGCGGCGTGAAATTTTAATAAAAATAAACATTGCACATACACCATCATATGAAATAGGTACGTGACAATATACACAAATGTATATTATTTTCATCATGGCTAAAGTCTGATATCAAACTTAAGGCGAGGTATTTCGACGCGCGACAATTCTATAGGAAATGGGTGGCGCGGTATGTTGTGAAACCGCTGAGAAACGTGTTAATTTTCGGATAAATAAATATAGGATATCACCTAAAAATCAAAATTAAGCACATTCTTTTTTGTATTTACAACTAAATATCATCATATAAAAATCATGTGGAAGATTAGAAATATGATTAACAAATTATTTGTTTTAGAGATTTTTTAGCCTATTTTCGGAATTTTATATGATCGAGTAAAGTACATTCTATCATGTAACTAGTTAGCACATTCCTTAGATAATACCTTCAGGTATATCGTGTAATTTTTGTAAAATTTAGTTGTTATTTAACAATCAATACAAAAAAACCTGATTAAACAAACCAGTTTTTTCTCGTTTTTCGCGATGCCTCGCCTTAAGAGAA
This sequence comes from Apodemia mormo, assembly GCA_036924255.1. Lineage (NCBI taxonomy): Eukaryota > Metazoa > Arthropoda > Insecta > Lepidoptera > Riodinidae > Apodemia > Apodemia mormo. Next base: position 8,480,929 of record JAUPFN010000018.1, on the reverse strand, counting down.
GTTATTGTTTATTCTATGTTCGAATTTCGATCACGGGGCGATCACTAGTACTTATTAAACGTACATCAAATTATTTATAGAGTACATTCAAAGCATATGAAAGAAATCGGGCGTGTATAGTAATAGTCGACAAAAAAGGCGACTATTTACATTACCATAGTCTAAATTACGGACAGAGTTGTTAAAACTATACTGTTTTGTTTCAGTAGTGACTCGCGAATGACTACATCGTATAAAAAACGAGAAAGGCACAAGAGTTGCGACCGGCCGCCGATAACAAACGGAGTTCGGTGAAAAAGCGTTCCCCGGCACCAAATCGATGACCGAAGTGCTATATCAACTTTATCGCTTGCGTCGTCCATAACTTGGCACCCTCCGCGTTTGCCGAAAGCCAGCAAGTATGTAAATTACGGTCGCGAACGGCCGTCCTCCGGTGCCCACTTATCTATTCAAATTTAGCTTCTGAAGCGGGGTTGTGTCGCCGGCCTTCGCTAATCAAAATCCGATCAGCCATTAAGTCCTCCGCTATCTGCGCTTAGTTTACGAGCGGCGTGCGGGGGGAAGCGTGATCACTTATTTATATGGCGGGGACGCGGCTGAAAAACTACCCCCACTGGCTGAGAGGCGCGGGCGAACACCGTACGCGACCATAAACTCGGCGAGGCTTTGTAATCAAGCGTACCGCGCTTTTTATGAGCTCGCCTTTTGCAGTCACCGCTCAGGATAAATTTAGCTCGCTATCTGATATTGAGGCAGCGTATAAGCTTTTATACGCATTCGTATTTCGCTGTGGAATGATTTGAATCAGCCCGGCTTTTCGTGCAGCTACAAAGTACGAATAGACCAAGTTACGCGAATGAAATCTGAATCCTTGTGTAGCGTTAGAACTCGAATTAGTTTATCTCGGCGAATATTTTGTGTCTTATCTACAATGCTTATCTAGGTACAAAATAATAGATTCATTAGAAATTATATATTTTTATGTACCTCGATAAGACTTATTGTAATTTTAGATAGATGTACTTTGTTAAAACTACTTAAAACTCGCAGCTTCTCTCACGTAAGATATATTATCTTGTCGCCGGTGTTAGTCGACGATACTTTAATATATTTAATAGACACTCAAACCCAGAAATACAAATTTATTTTATGTTCATCACACAAATGCTTGTACTTGTCGGCAATCGAATCCGAGCCCCATCAAATGCGTAGTCAGAGTCGCTAACCACTTCACCGTAAGTACAAAAAATTATGATCCCTTTGAATACGCAAAAAACATTTAATGGGGGAGATTTAATATAATCACAGTATTTAAGGTCTGTGGTCGCCTCTGTGGACAAGTTATCCGGTGTCAGTGCTGACCGCATGAGGTCCTGAGTTGTTTTTCGGGGTCGGGCAATACAAAATGTGTTTTTTCGGTTTTCTGATAAAAATGCCGTTCGTTGTCCGGGATTGGATAAGTGCCTGGTTGGCGATAGTTTTGCCACTTATCACATTGTGGGACTAAGTATTTTTTGCCTAATCGTGGGTGCAATGGTTATACCTCTGCCTACCTCTTCGGGGTACGGGCGTAAAGATACTTTTTATAATATTTTTTATGAAAAACTTTTTTTCATATTTATTTTTATAATATTTTTTTTAAATATTATACAGTAATTAATGGATCTAAATAAGAAATAAATGAAAATAAAGTAGATAATAATAATTACAATTATAAATGGGAAAGAATAACTGTTCGTCTATCTGTCCTTCTGTTACGCTTTATGGCTAAACTGCTCAATAGATTTTGGTGCAATTTGGTAAGGAGATAGTTGAAGATACGGAGTGAAGCATAGGATTTTTTTTAAAAATTAACTCGTCAGGAGCCGAAATAAGCGATGATTACCGAAATAGGAAACGGCTGTTTGAAATTTCTTATATTGATGACATGCTAACCGCGGGGGAAATTACGCGCGCCATCATGTTCTTAATAAAATCAAAGTTAGGGAAAAGGGATTTTCTTTTTAATTAAGGCTCTCTTAGTAATAAGGTCCCGTTTTACCCTTTGGATACGGAACCTTGAAAAGAGATATTTTAAAAATTTAGAGATATATAATAGCGTGATTTTTGCATTTTTAAATAGTTTTATCTTAGTACTGTATGTGTAAACAAATCTAATTTGAATTATCCGATCCATTTTTGTCGATAAAGTTGTCAACTTGAAAATCTTGTAAATATATGTATTATTGATGAAAACGTTATTTGTGATCTAATGGTTAGGCTAAGAGGTTGGTAGAGGAAGATTTTGTTTATGCAAAGACTTGAAAATATCACTGGACGCATACAGTTTGAATGTTCGTAATTCAAGTCTATATTTACCGTTGTTAACGCGAACTCACTAATGAGTGACAGGCGTAAATTACGTGGGTATGGACGTAACTAGTGAAGCGCGACGTGTGGGCGTCGTCTGCGTTATCGTCGGCGGCCACGAACCGCGTGTATTTTTACCGCACCTACTCAATAAGACGGCAAGAATATGGGTACAATATAAGAGACAGCGGGAACTTTTATGTATATTTTGCAGCATTAGCAGCAACGACATTATTAATATTATTTAATCTTCTCGTTTGCTACATTTTGCTAGACTAGCTGTAGCCCGCGACTTCATCCGCGTGAAAAAAAAAATCTAAAGACAGTCCCGGGGTTTTACTCGCATAGTTCCCATGGGATTTAAGGGATAAAAACTGTCCTATATTCATTTTCGGGTCTCAAACTAGCTTTGTAACAAATTTCATATTGGTTTGGTGGCTTAGGCGTGAAGAAGAGAGACATACATATAGACAGAGTTACTTTAACTTTTATAATATTAGTATGGACTAGTAAGGATTATTCTCCTGCGTGAATATTTTATCCGTGCAGAAGAATAATCATGCTTTTTTTCCCGTGTCGTGGATCGACCTTCAATCGATTTCGAATTCGAATTCGATCGGCCTTCTTTGAAGAATAGACCATCTGCTGCTGCCAGGTAGTTCGTAAAAGGCGAGTGATTGGCTATTCGTGTCACTATCATCGTGATTACTATAGTGCGCACGGAACTAGGTGGCCGCGCCTTACGTATTACGTATTACGTATGGCGCGGCCAACTAGTTCCGCGCGCACTATAGGTAATTGAGTCCTGCATTGTCTCGCCCGTGTCTGGTACCCTTTACTTATTCCTGCTGCAAGCGAGAGGCTATTGCGAAGCTAAAATGTTTATTCGTTCCCATGTAATTCATCAAGCGGTTATTACAATCGCCTGCAGGTAACTCATGTCACCTTAATTACATATGGCTTCAGAGGACATCAAGTCTTTAAATTAGATAAAAATATTTTTACGTGTGCTGTGTTTTATCAAATAAGTTTGTTTTATGATTTTCAGGGCGCTATTTTTACTGCTTTATACTTTTTGTCCTAGGAAATTAATAAGATAGTTTACTTACGTCAATTATATCAGTATGCCAAATTAAACTAACAGTCAAATATAAAGTTGAAAATAACTTCAACAATTCGTTATTCGTAAAATATTGCCATAGCCATTAGCCAGCTTAAAATATTAATGTGTCAGACTGGCTAATGGCAAACTACATAGACACAGTGATCGGTACTTACGCGTAGACAAGAAAAATTTCGATGTATTGTTGTCCTAGTTGCTAGGATATGAAAGCTTACCTAAGTGTAAATCTCTGCCTACCTTTACTTCAAATCAGAACTGAAAAAACTACGAATATTGTCGTTGTATTAGCAGGATCAGGTAAATCAGCGTATATTGAGCTTTACGAGTAGAGTTTCCAACTAAAAAGTATCTTTACGTCCGTCCCGAAGAGGTGAATAGAGGTACAACTAACGATGAGCCGAAGGTATTCTGTCCCACAATCTGATAGGTGGCAAGCTTATAGCCAACCATTTCCCAGATATACTACAAAAATATACGGTTTTTTACATTATTATACATTTTACCCGAGCCAGGGCCTCATTATTTGAGCCGAATAAACTGACTCTTAGACCACGAATCACGATATGTTATAGTATACACTAAAATATAAATAAGAAATAAAAAATCTATTTCTTAGATTTTTGGACCCTCTTTTACAAACCCTATATGTTTTCAGCAAGTGAGTGACACGTATAGCTTGGTCGCCTCTTATTACCTTCCTGGCAGATGGCAGGTTAGTCTATTCTTCAAAGGAGCCCGGATCAACACGGGGGAAGATTCTTGGTATTGGTCCCGGGTTCTTTTGAAGAATAAGCTAACTGCTGTTCTGCGAGACAGGTCGTAAAAGGCGACCGTTTGGCTATGCGTCACAATACATGCATAAGTGACAATCGTCACATGTAGATACCAAATATATGTCAATGGTACGTTGCTCTCCGTGTAGCAGGATGGTAATGCCACATGCATAATATTACCGGCTACTTTACCCTTAAAAACCAGAACACGAAAGTGACAAGAATTGACGCTATTGCGGCAAAATTGGGTAAGGAGGTAGTACCAATACCCGGGTGAGACGTTGCAGTATTCTGCCACCTAGTAGCCACGATGGAAGTGGCTCGTACAGACAATCGTTGGCCTCTTACGAACTTATAAAATGGCACATGAATCTATTGTTCAAAGCCCAGACCCGGACCATAACATGCAATGATACGAATACCGAATAATTCCATTGATTCAGCGAACACAATCTTGTTGTGCGTGCATCTCGTCTCCACAGAATAAGTAAAGCTTTTATGAGACAAAGTATACGCTTTCACAATAAACTTCTTGAAACTATAAGGGATCTACCAGTCAATAAATTTAAAAACTGTCTTTCCATTTTGACCAACTAAACTAACCAACTGGTTGTGCAAAATGGAACTCGGTGAAGGAATAATTCCAATCTGACCAACTGGTTGATCCTATATTTTATTTTTGGAAAAAATATTCTAGTCGGACCAACTGGTTGTGCAGAATGGAACTCGATGACTGTCCTGCCACTTTGACCAACTAAACTAACCAACTGGTTATGCAGATTAATAAAAACAAATAACAATCTAAAAACAAAATCTACCTTTTCAATTTACCTAACTTCATATTCACTAACCAGTTGGTTAAAGAACAGAAACAAGAATGATTGAATAAAACTTTATATATTTTGTATATAAACAAATCACTAAAAAACTTAATTATCTCAATTTTTCGAGCGCGTGTCCTACTGAGATCTCACCAATTATATATTGTAGCATGGTCTGTCTGTTGACGTCATCTTTAATTATGTATTGTTTCTTACGAGTGTTTGGAATCATACTTTCAATAAATATTTCATTGTGGCCAATAAGTGGCCAATTCATTTCATATACAACAAACTTCATATAATAAGTTGTGTAAACGGGAACAAATTAAAAATATATATATATTCCTATCGAACCAACTAAAAAGTTGGGAACGAAAAATAATAGGTCAATTGCAGTTGGTTAGTTTAGTTGGTCAAAGTGGAAAGACAGTTTAAAAAATGTGTTTAAACAAAACTATGTGAAAAAGGGTGTTATAAAATCTGATTATTTAGAAGACAAAAAAGCCTGAGATTAATTGCTCCTTCTACCAATCTCATATATATTTTTTGTAATCTTGTAATATTGTGATATTGTAAGAAAAATGATATGTAAAAAAGATAGGCCCGCTGAGTTTCTTCTGCCGGATTTTCTCAGTGTGTGGTCGCGTTTCCGATCCGGTGGTACTTTTAAAAAAAAAATATTGGCGCGCAAAAATACCTTGTAAAAAGTTTTATTGAAGAAAGTTCTTCTGACTTCGTCCGATTCACTCGTTAGTTTTAAATACCGTAAATTACTCAGAAATTACTCAGAAACCGAGCTTAGCCCATAAAAATATAGTTTAATATAGTAAATATTCCAAACTTCCCGCTATTTCCTGCAAGTGTATCCAAAGCCCTAGTTTTCGTGTAGGCAATATATGGCATTATCGTATTTTTACCGAGATCGATGTGACGCGTCGAACTCCACCTGTGCTTTCTCGAAACATCCATTAAGGGCATAAATAAACACTTGATAAAAAGGTGACAAACAAGATGAATATGACAGTAATTCAATTTTATTCAGTTGGTTAACTTAGTTATATTATTTTATTAATATTATCGATTCCCCTTTGGTCGAAATTCGATCGTAAATGATGATGAGGTTATAGAGTAAACAATGATTCAGTTGGACCCAAACTTATAGCAATTAATAAAAGAGTTAGCATTTTTTCATTAATGTAATTTATGTCTAAATAAAATTATATAAAAATATTAGCTTACTGGACTTTTTCTCCGTATTAACCTTAACTGTGCCAAATTAAACTTTCCTCCGTCCACATAATTTTCTCAAAACTGGACAAAAATTTTCGCTTCAGGTAGGTATTGATATTGAGATTATATAAATTATCTACTTCGTTTTTTCATAATTCTTTTAATACCCGTTTCAGTAAAACGGCTCGTTTTAGTAACGATTAGTAACATTTTCTACGTGGCGTAATATGAAATTGTTCGTATGAATGTCGAAGCCTCATGGTCTAGTGGTTAGCTTATTCGGCTCAGATCATGAGGTCCCGGGATCGATCCCCGTCGAAGCCCCCCGAGTCGAACAAAAGCATTGAGGTTTATTCGAGGTTTTCCTTGAAAACCGATATTTGAATAGCGGTTTGGAGTTTATGTTTTAATAACCCCGTGCTTCGAGTGCACGATTATGAAGATATAATTGTAAGCCGAAACGGTTTTTTACAAAATAGTGGCACTTCGACCCCCCTCATTTGTAAGTATTTTGTGCATTTACATTAATACTATTTATAAAAAAATGATTTCTGCAATTTAGTGCAGAAAAAATATTTTATTGCCTGTACTTTTAGTCGATTAGAGTTTCCACTTGTTTAGGGTCAAAACCTTATGGTTGCGATTGTGCAATACTTATAGCAGCTGCAGTGTGAGATGATTCTATTACATTTGACAAATGGTTTGTCAATTAATCAATGATGATCAATAACTAATGTCTAATCGTTTATACAACATTCTACTACACTTCTCCTTTCTGGGGGTCATCACATCATGATTTCACTAGTAACCGTTAATCTATGAGCTGGTTTTGCGATTCGCGACTGGTGAAAAATGACTCCAACGTGCTTGATAAATGATTTGTCAATTTACCATCATTTAACATTACTTTTCCCTTCTATATTTATTGCCTTGAAGTTGTATTGGTTTTTGGTAATACGCAAAATTTAGTTTTTATTTTTATTCAGGTTATTTGGTTGTAGATCTTAAAGTTCAGAAATGAAATCTTGCTGAGGATATAAATATTTTGTCTGTGTTTGGTTTACACTATAATTTGCTAGGATTATTTAACTGTAATATCGCCATATATGTATATGTAAGAACTCGATGTTCGCTCGTAAAAATATTTACTTGTTTATAAAAAATTTTGACGTACGCACACTAAATACATAGAACAAAAACAATCTTGTGCATGCATCTCGCCTCCACAGAAAAAGTAGGTAACTCTTTTATGGGGCAGTGTATACGCTTTAACAATAAACTTTCCAAAAATATCAGAAATCTACCAGCCAATTTTAAAAATTTATTAAAAAAACTGTGTAAAAAGGGTACTGTATAAAATCTCAGATAATTTAGAATACAAAAAGCTTGAGATTAATCGCTTTTTATACCAATCTCTTATATATTTTTTGTAACTTTGTAATATTGTGATCTTGTAAAAAAAATATATGAAAAAAGACAATCCCGCTGAGTTTCTTCCACCGGATCTTCTCAGTGACGGGCCGCGTTTCCGATCCGGTAGTAGAAAGGGTAGTAGTTTTAAAAGAAAATGTTGACGCGTCAAAATAACTTGTAAGAAGATTTATTGAATAAAGTACTTCCGATTTTTGATTTCAGAGAAAAAGTTTTTTTCATTCCATTAAAATATCACATTTTTGGCCTTATTGTAAAAAAGTCAGAGCACGCAATTTTATTTTTCAACTAACCGAAAAACGGAGGAGGTTCTCAATCCGACGCATACATTTTTTTATGTTAGACCACGCATAGACCATAGACTAAACAATAAAATCACTTAACTTTTAGCAACTAAGTTTAGCTGTAAAGAAAATAGTATTCTTGTGTGTATATTATCACGTACGTTACATAAAGTTAATGTGGGTAATATTTAATTTTATTAATTTAGTGTATTTTTAACGCATTTTATTTAAAAATATTTGATTTCTACAGTCCCCCGCAATGTAAACTTTAACTGTGCCAAATTTGATACCCAACCGTTCGCGCAATTGTCTTAAAAAAGGGTCTAAAGTTTTTTCTTTCACGTATTAATTAAAGATAGTAGTCCGATTGTGATCATTCTTTTTTTATTGGAATGGGTGGGTATACCCCGATCATTTTTTTAAACACATTAAAAAGAGTACGAAAATAGAGGATGATTGATTATTCTCTCATTGATTTAATGTATGACCACGCATAATTTTGTCGTCGGTTAATTTTTTTTTAAAAACATATTGTTACGAATAATCTAGAAACGTGTAGAGTTGGAGCGCTGGAGAGATCTAGAAATAAAAGAAAGAGATAGTAATCGATCATATAGCAAAGAAGAATTTCGCCGCCTCGAGCCTGTCGACACTAGCTCAGCGGAAGAGCGTCCCGGCTTTAGGGAAATGGTCGCAGGTTCAAATCCCGCGTGTCGATATTTTTCTTTGCCGTTTTTAAGGTTTTTCCAGATTCCCAAGCACGGGGTGAGTGCTATAAAACAAAAAATAAAGAGATAGCTACTCCTATTGACAAACAAATAGTTGACCTGGGCTATGCTATAATGGACTTTGTGGGTTATGGCATAAGGCTGAAAGTAGCGTGTATTAGGATTTATGACTTATAACATGTTTAAGATAAGAAGTGATTCATTGTTTCCCGATGCATTTAGATTTTTCTGGATCCAGCTAGAACTTTACCCTGGCTATAAATAGAGAGGTGTTGACAAACACAAGGCAGTTTTTATCAAGCCATCGAGAGCGATACTTCAAGTGATCAGTGCGAAGCGAGAAGTGTTTTATTGTGTAGTCAGAGATAGTACAGTGAGTGAATAGTGTGTAAAGTGTATTTCAGTATTACATTGTGTTGTCTTGTGTATTGTGTGTATCGTAAATACACGGATTTAATATAAGTGGTGTTTTCTTGCAATTACGAACCCGAGTACGTAACAATATTATTGGATGACAAGAATGTAGTGTAAAAAAATCCTTGGTTTTGGGGTCACAACCCTAATCCAATGGGTGCCATCATGTGAAATAATTTTACGTTAAATATAATGGGTAAACTAGTCGTCGCATAGAAAAATTGTAAGACAGAAAATTGTGTGCTTTGAAGTATTCTGTAATTTCGTATATATCTCTAAATTTAACTTTTCAACGGTTTATATTTATTATCTTAACTAATATTATAATGAGGCAAGATAAAAATCAAATCTTGTTTGTTACAATTTAACTCAAAAACTACTGGACGGATTTTAAAAATTCTTTCACTTTTGGAAAACTACATCCAGTCCAGGAGTGACATAGGCTACTTTTTTTCCCCGATTGAACGAAGAGAAGTGATGATTTTTCGTCACGAAACCGAAGTCACGAGTTATTGCTAGTCATATAGTACAGATGCAAACAAACAAATAGTTTCTTGATAAAAAAAAAGGAAAGTTGTTAGCTGGATGAAATCAGAGATAAGCTTATTTTTTGTAAGTTATATTATCACTTAAGTCGTATGGCGATGTTCAAATGTTATATATTGTACGCTTTATTGTGCTATAAAAAATAAAATAAAAATAACAAATTATCATTTTTATTGTAAATTTGTTCAGATGCAACAAAGCAGAGCCAGCATTACTTAGTCTAAATTTTAAGCCGCTTACTGGCACTGGTGCTTATTGTAATAATTCACCGTGACAAATAATCTATATATATAAAAATCAATTGCTGTTCGTTAGTCTCGCTAAAACTCGAGAACGGCTGAACCGATTGGCTAATTTTGGTTATGAATTAATTGTTGAAGTGCAGGGAAGGTTTAAAAGGTAAGAAAATATAGAAAAAATAAGAGTAGTTAAAAAGGCAGAACAACGTTTGCCGGGACAGCTAGTCAAATATAAGTAAAGGTTCCTGTATAGTTTAAAATTTATAATTTTGGTATAAATCTATGGATAACGCACTAATCTTAGCGGTAGTATCATCACGCTGGTTTCAATGTGGGGTAGGCAGAGTGAATCGAATGTCTATGGACTTTTTCGTTCACGATTCGTTGGTGAGATGAATTGGTGATTGGTGATTGCAATGATCTGAATTGCCGCATTTTATCGAGCTTATGACAATTATCTCATTTCTAGCTGTAACTAGGACTGACGAATTAATCTATTCATCAAAAGAACGGGGTTGGTAAGATACCATTCACCAAATTCCGATTTGTTACTGATATTTTGGATTTTCAAGAAAAACCTACAAATATGAAATTGATTTGGTAGGGAGTTTTTAAGTTTTTAGACTCATATTTTTAAGGATTCGGATTGGAAAAATTGTGAAAAGCAATATCCGAGTTCGGTCTCGTATAATTTTCTCGGATTCGGATTGAGTGCATTGCATAACCGCTCTAATCCGCCTCCATACACGTAATCCTTCTTTCTTTCTCCTTTAATAGTTAACATTATTCTTCTTTCTTTCTCCTCTCTATATTTTTTTCTACACTTAGAACGATTTCAGTGATGTCATTTCTTGAAATCCGTTAAGCCATTTAGGTTGCAGTGCGTGGTGTCAGATACATGAACATTATGATACTTTTGAAAAATATAACCCTCGTCGTGGCGCAAGATGTAACACATTTTATGACGCAAAATGTTACCCTATTACTGGCGCCATCAGGTACAGCCAGATACCTCTTTCGATAATCATAATTATAATTTAAACTCGTATTGGCCTGATCCCCTTTTTAGGGTTCCGTACCTAAAAGGTAAAAACGGGACTCTATTACTAAGTCTGTATGTCCGTATAGCTAGAAAGCTGAAATTGTCACAAATTATGTATTTCTGTTGCCGCTATATTAAAAATAAATATATAAAATAATAGGTTTTTTTTTCGTATTTTTTGCTTAATATTAATAACGGTAATAGGTAGACGCTTGTAATTTTCACAAAAAAATTAGTTTTACCAACCCTAAGTAAAATATTTGAGAAAATTATACTAAACCAAATGCTTAGACATTTTGATAAATTTAGATTATTTCACGCTAAAAAAATCGGTTTTACGAAGGGTCGCTCAACCATAGATGCTGGTGTCGAATTACTGGTGACTTCGAATTACTGAAAAACGTTTATGAAGCCTGGGAGGATTCGCAGGATGCACTTGGAGTGTTCTGTGATTTGTTCAAGGCATTTGACTGTGTCGATCATAACATCTTAATCAGGAAGTTAGACCACTATGGAATTAGAAAGAAACACATGCATAAGTTTACCGGCTACCTTACCCTCCAAACCGGAACACGACATCGACAAGCACTGACGCTATTGCGGCAAGAATAGGTAAGGCGGTGGTACCAGACCCGGGCGAGACAATGCAGAACTCTACCACCTAGTAGCCACGATGGTAGTGGCTCAATAGCCAGGTCGCCTTTTACGAATTGCCTGGCAGAACGGCAGTTGGCCTATTCTTCAAAGGAGGCCGGGACCAACACGGCGGAAACGGCGGGTTATGTTTGATTCTTATTTTTTTACAGGAGCGTGTCTGTCGTATAGACTCATAATACTTTTATTGAAATTTAATACTGCCTCATTAATATTGTCGCTACTAAATACGGAGGACCAATCTAAGGCACAGGCATCTCTGACTAACGCATCATTATCAATTTTGTTAAAAGAGCGATGAAAGGAATACTCAGCTTTCTTTTTGGGGGAACGAATATTATACGACAGGTATATAAGGTCGTGATATGAGAAGCAAGATGGAAATTGACCATGAATTTTAACGTAATGTGGCTGTGACACAATAATTAAGTCAAGGAGTGAAGGCAAGCAATTTGGTGACTTATGAGTGGCAGACAAAGGAGGAAGATGCAAGTTAAAAGAAGATAAAATATTAAGAAATTTATTTGCACGATTATCATTTTTTATTCCATATTTCGATCTTCTGATTTCTTATTTAAATGAAAGAATTCAGAAGGTTGATCTTAATGGGAAAAGGTCCGCTGATGCTGCTGTAACTATGGGTGTCCCGCAGGGCTCTATACTTGTTACATTCTTGTTTCTAATTTACATAAATGACTTAACTTACTACGTAGGGAATAAACATGGAATCGTACTGTTTGCGGATGACATTTCACTTTTATTCAAAGTGAAAAGACGAATTGGTAAGTATGACGAAGTAAATAATGCGATTTCAAAGTTGTACACTGGTTCAGTACAAACAATCTTTTATTAAATGGTAACAAAACCAAATGTGTTAAATTTTCATTGCCTAATGTAAGGCATGTAGATACCAGTGTACAACTGGATGGAAACAAACTGGATCTGGTGGATTCCACTGCGTTTTTAGGTATTACACATTAATAATTTAGCAAATAGACTTAGATCGGCAGCTTATGCAGTAAAAAAATGAGATAGTTAACCGATGTCGACACAGTAAGAATTGTATACTTTGTATATGTATTATATATGTATACATGTATTATGTCATATGTAACTGTTATATCCATCGACATATTAGTTATATCCCAATATATATTTGAGAACTTGATTTACGTTCGTAAGAATATTTGCTTGTTTAAAAAAAATGTGACGTACACTCACTAAACACAAGGAACAAAAACTTGTTATGCATGCATCTCGTCTCCACAGAATAAGTAACTCTTTTATGGGGCAATGTATACGCTTTTGCAATAAACTTCCCGAAACTATAAGAGATCTACCACTCAATAAATTTAAAAAATGTGTTAAAAAAAACTGTAAAAAGGGTACTATAAAATCTCAGATTATTGAGAAGACAAACAAGCCTGGGATGAATTGTTCCTCATGTCAATCTAATATATCTTATATCTATATATATAAAAATCAATGCCAGTTTTCGTTGTAATTTTATAACTCAAGAACGGGCTCATCTATCCAAACCAAACGTTTAGGCTTTGTTCGGACTATTTAGTAGATGGTTTATGTGAAGTTTGCACAAAATCGGTAGAGCGGTTCCATGTTCCAATTTTTTTTTAAATATTTTTTTTATACGTAGCGAAGCACGTACCGTGCCGGTAGTATTTTATATATTTTTGTAGTATTGTGAAAAAAAAAATTATATGAAAAAAAGACAAGCCCGCTTCTTCCGTCGGATCTGCTCAATGTGTGGCCGCGTTTCCGATCCGGTAGTAGTTTTGAAAAAATGTTGACGTGTCAAAATAACTTGTCAAAAGTTTTGTTGAATAAATTTCTTCTAATTTCTGATTTCACAGTGGTAGAGTTCTGTAACACGTCACCGTTTTTGGTATACTCGCCTTGCCTTTCCCGCAATAGCCGCAGCGTCAGTGTTTCAGCCATAAACAAAATTAATACACATATAGAGATATATATCATCGCCTCTGTGGTCTAGGGGTCCAGCGTTGGCGTTGACCACATGAGCTCCCCGGTTCGATTCCTGGGTCGGGCACATAAGAAAAGTGTTTTTTCAATTTTCTGAGAAACACAAAAAGTTGCCACCTATCACATTTGTGGGACCAAGTATCTTCGGCTAATCGTGGGTGCACTTGTTGTACTTCTGCCTAACCCTTCGGGGATATGGGCGTGAAGATACTTATACAGATATATAGCATATATATTTATTATAATGTATGTCAAATAAATGGTAAAATAGTATGTAATTTTTTTTATCATAAAATAACAGACAAGCAGATGGGTCTCCCGATGAAAAGAGTCAACCATCGCCTATAGACGTCAAAGATGTTAATGGTGCGTTGCTATCTTGTGACGAGGTCTAATGCCACATGCATATGTTTACCGGCTACCTTACCCTCCAAACCCGAAGACGACTAGTACTGACGCCATTGCGGCGGGAATAGGTAAGGCGGTGGTACCAAACCTAGGCGAGACAATGCAGAACTCTGCAACCTAGTAATTTTTTTATTAGTTCAGTGGATTTTTGCATATTACCAATGTAACTATTAGCTCTCTTCACTATTTCACTATGTAAACTTTAACTGTGCCAAATTTCATATTACTCCGTTCGCGTAATTTTCGTAAAAAAGGGTACAACAATTTTACAACACGGCTTAATATCTTATTATTAAATAAATTTCAAGCCTTTGCTTCAGCCAAGCCATCAATAGATACACAGATTTAATGGATTATCGGGTTTTTGGCATTTTTTTTGGTGGCGTTCCATATCGTCGAGCTGTGATATACCTACGCTGTGCTAGTTTGAAGATCTCTTGTAAATACCGATGTTAAATACCTATAAGAATATGTATTATGTATACATTTAATCACTTATTCCAAGTAACATAAGCTGATAACTCAACAATACACCGCAAACCGCAAAAGGTAACAAAAACAAGCCGGGTATTTGACCGTGCGTTAGCGTGACGGGTGTGGGGGTGTGTGGAGGGGGGGTGGACGTCGCGAGGCCGCCCTTGCGAAGGTGACGCGACAATTAACGTCGCGCGGTCATTCCACCGGTCGCTGGCGCGGTGTCAACGATTTCGATCATCCTGCGATAGCGCGACCGGACGCGACGCCCGCGCTTCGGCTCGCGCTCTAGGGCTACCTAAACAACGTTTTTATTTCCGGAATATTGTTCATATATTTTACATATAGACACACATTAGGGGCCGTCCATAAATTACGTCACACGTATAGGGGAAGGGAGGAGGTTGTGTGACAAATATATATAGGTATATATATATATATATATATATATATATATATATATATATATATATATATATATATATATATATATATATATATATATATATATATATATATATATATATATATATATATATATATATATATATATATATATAAATCCCTATTTTCCTTGGTCACGACATCACGCCTGAATGGCTAGACCAATTTCGGTATTTTTTTTTGTTGTGTTTGTAATTGTAAGAAGGTTCTTATAAAAGAAAATATTAAGAAAATTGCGCGGAAAATTAGAAAATGTAAGAATACTTAAACCACCACCATATAAAGTTTAATGCCATTTTGGCTGTGTGGAAGGACAATCCCGTAGACTTATATAAATTACGTGTCACGTTGTTTGTCCGCTATGGATTCCTAATATGTAAGGCAAAACAACGTTTGCCGGGTCAGCTAGTATTTTATATCTAAGTATTACAACACTAAATTTAAAAAGGTACCTGTACAAATAAAAACATAATCGAATGAGATCACTATTCCAATGTAAAATTGTAAAATATGTGACATCACACTAGGTATGGGGGGTCTCACAAATGTGACCAGCTGTGACATGGACGGGAAGGGTTAAAAATCAT
Organism: Apodemia mormo; assembly: GCA_036924255.1. NCBI lineage: Eukaryota > Metazoa > Arthropoda > Insecta > Lepidoptera > Riodinidae > Apodemia > Apodemia mormo. Next base: position 8,465,384 of record JAUPFN010000018.1, on the reverse strand, counting down.
GAAATTCGTATGTCGTAATTTATGGATGGCCCCTTACCGCTAAATCTTTTCTATCCGATCCTAATAATGTAGTCTACACTTCACAATGTACACGCATATGTCAAATTCGCCGTTGGCAGCAACAGTAGGCCGGGTGGCCTACTGTTTCGGCCCTCCAACATTCGAGTCAAGCGAAATCCTGGTCTCCCACTTATCGTCATAATACTGTCCTAAGCCGGGGATTAGTTTCACAGAAGCCTTCCTTAGGGCGGGCTCTAAGCCCACTTAATTTAAACTCTGTAGGAACACTGATCTCTCAAAAAAACCCGATTCGCAGTAATGATCATTTGGACCAACTGCTTAAGTTTATTTCGATAAAAAGCTAAATCCTTATGCGGTAGGCAGAGAAAACCAATTAACACTAAATATTAAAAAAATATAGTCCAGGTAAAATCGTCTCTTCCACATAACTCTATACATTTACTTATATACAAAATGAAAAATTGGCTTTCATAAGAGCGATATGTACACTTTTTTTCGTCTGCACTTGGTGAAACTGCAATTTTATCTTTTGAAAATTGTGTAAAACATTGTAACTATGGTAAAAAATCTCTGATGGTGCTATAGTTAGCGAAACTAGGTGGTAGAGTTCAGCGTTGTTTCGTCCGGGTCTGGTTCCATCGTTTTACCTATTCCTGCCGCAATAACGTCAGTGCTTGTCACTGTCGTATTCCGGTTTGGAGGGTAAGATAACCGGTTAACTAATGCATGTAGCATGAGATTTCGCCACAAGATAGCAACGCACTCATCTTTGGTGTCTAAAGGCGATAGTTGACTCTTTAAATCAGGAGACCCATCTGCTTGTTTGTTATGATATAAAAAAAAAAACCGATTGGATGTGTCCAATAATATAAAACATGAACTAGAAGTACATGTGAGTTTATTTGTAACTAGCTGTGCCCGCGACTTCGTCCACGTAGAAAATGTCCAAAATAAAAGTAGTCTAAATTACTCCTTATTACCGTGGTTTAAAAGATAGACAGTGCCGGGGTTTTGCCCGCAAAGTTCTCGTTCCTGTGGGATATTCGGGATAAATATTATCCTATGTGTAATAATGTGTAATATTTCAGTGGTCTAGGCGTTAAACAGAGACAGACAAACCGACAGAGTTACTTTCACATTTATAATATTAGTATTGATATTTCAGAAGAATGTTTGCTTTTCAGGAAGATAAATGATGTCTCATACGCCACGCATTTCGAAAAATACCTCTCACGCAACGTATTTCAGTTTGTGGTGTACGATTACTAAATTAAAATTCTATTTCGAAATGAAATGAATTTAAACCAGATAGTGATCAATAGTGATCAAAAACCAGAAAGATGTTTATTGTGCGATGCTATCTTTGTGACGGGGCTTGGATGCTATATGCACGAGTTTGCTGGCTGCCTCACCTTCCTAACTGGAATACGATGGTGACAGGCACTGACGCTATTGCGGTACGAATAGGTAAGGCGATGGTACTAGACCCGGAATCGGTTCCGGTACCGGAGCTGGTAGAATACAGAACTAACTCTACATTCTAGTAGTCGAGATATTCGTAACTTGTATAGCCAATCGTGCGCCTCTTAAGAACTATCTGCCAGAATGGCAGATGGTCTATTCTTCAAAAGAACCAACACGGGGCAATGTGCTCATTATCTAAAATTCTACAACATTTGATGAAAATTGTTAAATGATCAATACAAACTTGTAACTATGTGACTGGCTTTCTTTTGTCAAGTCTGCAAAACTGTCTCTTTACAACTCTCGAAAGCTCTAGAAATCAAAATCTTTTAAAAACGGACTATTATTTATTAATTTAAGAGACGTTCTGGCGGTAAATAATGTATATTTGTTTAGCTTAATATGTGAGATGATACAACATCACGCTTAATGGAAGATATGACGCTTCAAAATATTTTTATTTGTTTATTGAAATGAAATTATTTAATAAATTCAAGGGCCAACCCTAGCTCATCGTTCGCTCATGTTGCCCGCTAAATTACGAGACGCACGCGCGCCTTTTGAGAGACTTGGCCATCACCCACCGCTTAGATGCTGACATAGCATCTACCCACCCGAAACTAATAAGTACATGTAGTATTAACGTTTGATAAAATAGCTTAACAAAGCTAGGTACTCGTAATTACCTCTAGAAATGATAAATTATTACTTAACAGTTTTCGTGTTTTGCAAAATTTAGTTTTAGATTTATAAATATAATCACATTCCTTTGAAGAACAGGCCAACTGCCGTTATGCCAGACAGGTTGTGAAAGGCAACCAATTGACTATGCGAGTTACTTCCATCATGGCTACTAGGTGGTAGAGTTCTGCATTGTCTCACCCGGGTCTAGTACCAACTCCTTACCTATTCCTGCCACAATAGCGTCAGTACTTGACTTGATACTGTTGTGTTTCGGTTCGGAGGGTAATGTAGCCGGTAAACTTATGCATATGGTATTAGAACTCGCCACAAGATAGCAACGCACCATTGACATATTTGGTTACGGAGTAACAGGTATTTACTAATATGTGTCTTTGGAATCTATAGGCGATGGTTGACCCTTATATCGGGAGAAAAGTGGGTTTGTTTGTTATCGTATGATATAAAAAATAACGCAAATATTACTCCAACTATTTTTATAAAATTATATCAAACAGATGTTTCTACTGATAGATAACCGTCGCATTTGTCTATAGTCGATAGTTATCTCGTTCCATCAATAAATAAAAAAAACGCAAAGTACAGGATTTAGATGAAATTTGGCACAAATATAAATTGTGACCTGGAACAGACATATAATACTTTTAAGACAAATAAAAATAAGACATAGAAAACTACATTGTTCCTATGTAATTTACTTATCAAAAACGTTTATACTGCAGCGGCGCAATCTGCTGCAATTGACCGTGGCATATTTAGTGATGCATAAAGTATCATCACGACCGGTTCTCTTACGGGGTAAGCGGAGTAAGTCGAATGTCAATAGACATTTCAGTTCACTACGATAAACGGGTTTCTCGGTCTCTCAACATGAGTGGTGATTCCCATCGCCGCATTTTACCGACCTAATCATGATTATCGACTATTTCTTGCGATAACCGACGGCTTTCCGTGCACATCCGATGCACGGGAGTGGTAACACCAACTAACCAAACCACCCCGCCAGATTTCGAGTTGCTACCAGTTTTTTTTTTTTAGAAAAACCTCGATGTTACCTCATTAATACTTTTGCCCGCCCCGGAGATCGATCCCGGGACCTCATGATATAAGGCGAATAAGCTATCTCCTAAACCACGAGCAAAAACCAAACAGGTTCAGAAGTTAAACAAACATGTATGTATGTATGTACTTCACTTTTCATATCTACACTCGGCGGTAGCGCTAGGGTTATCAACTTTGATTTATAAGCCGAAAACTGGTAGTGGCTCTCGTATCTACGTGTTTGATTTATTGTTGAATATGAAACAAAAAGAACGGAAATATATAAACTAATCTTCTTCTTCTATATCTATATATCTAAAAATAAATTGCTGTTCGTTAGTCTCGTTAAAACTCGAGAACGGCTGAACCGATTTGGTTAATTTTGGTTTTGAATTAATTGTTGAAGTCCAGGAAAGGTTTAAAAGGTGAGAAAATATAGAACAAAATAAGAGTAGTAAAAAAGGCAGAACAACATTTGCCGGGTCAGCTAGTAATAAATAAAATATTTTAATGCTATTATTATACCTATTAATCAGAAATCAGAAATCAGAAGTACTTTATTCAATAAAACTTTTTACAAGTTATTTTGACGCGTCAACATTTTTTTAAACTACTACCGGATAGGAAACGCGGCCACACACTTACTTTACAATTTTTTGCTTAAAAAAGTTCACTGACGCGTGTCTCAAGTGGATGACACTCGCGCTTGTAACATTCCCAACCATTACGAGATATCGTGTCCATGAGAATTGTCTATGTGTGCGTTGCTCGAGCGCCCTTTGTATGTAGTGGTATGTAGATTGACTTTAGTACCCACAGTTCACATGAATACATGCCATTTGACAGGAAACGTGTCGCCGCGCATAGGAGCAAACGTTCCTATCAAAAGTTCCTGTCAAAAGTGTATTCAATTTGTAGATATATCGTGAAAAAATAGAAATAAGCCATGTTGTACGGTTTTATCGTACCAAATGAGATGAAAAAGTTTAAAAATTATCCTTGAAGTGATTTTGTTTCATCGGTAAGTAGAATAACTCTGTATTTCTGTGTGTCAATGCAAGCTGCACTGACAAACTAAGAATTGCCTTGAAAGAAGTATCCATTTAATCCGTGTTTGTATCTATTTATGTTGTGCCATGAGGCAGTTACAGAGCGAATAAAACTGAAACAATAGGCACAGTACTGTTACCAAATACAGTACAGCTTGACTATTTATTTATGTTACAAGTAATTACTCACCTCAGTTTCCTTTTGTTTTAGAAGTCTTTTACAAAGCGTGGATCACGACCCATTTGTGGGTTGTAGTATTTTTGTGAACAACGTTTAGCTGTGTTATGTCTCAATAAATTGTATATTTCTATCTAATATATTTCCCTAATCTATATTAATATTATAAATGCGAAAGTTTGGATGTTTGGATGGATGTTTGTTACTCAATCACGCCAAAAATATTGAATGGTTTTTAAAGAAATTTGGCACACTGATAGATGATGACCTGGAATAGTACGTAGGCTTTTTATCCCGGAACAATTATGTGATCCCCGGGATTCACTAAAAACTGTTATAAGGCAGCAGGCTGCACGCTGTTACTAGCTGCAGCGTGCAGCCTACTGTGCTGTACATAATTTTTTTTGCCGTATCCCGGAAACGTCTGAAATGATTTAGATGCAATTTTGTATTTAGACATTTCATTTCTTAAGTTTATGTATTTTTGGTAAAAGCGTAATTATACAAAAATGCGTTTTTATTTGCACTCACGCTGTTGTGTTGCCAATTTCATATTTTGTTTCAATTTTTTGTAGCACTTGTTGCTAATGGATGGTAATCACAAAGATCAAGATCTGTGATGGTAATAAACAGTATTGTTAAATTTTTATTCCAACATATTTAAAATCAGTAAGTGACTCGCGTCTGTAGGTATAAATATATTTTTAAATACACTTTTACATAAACAAAAATTGTTTGAAGCTACGTGTTCTTCCAGGTAAATTGAATACATTAAATACATATCTTCACACTTTTATCATTTACGCAGTAGGCGGTAGGTGCGTCAAGCGCCATGTAAGACAAGTCCGTCTAGAGTCGTGATATATTCATGATTCTAGACAGACTTGTTTTGCTTCTCCACTAAAAACCCCTCCAGTTTGAGGAGCTTTAGAGACTTTTGAATAAGACTCAACTTCATAGACTGTCGGTCTTTTGTTATTGTATGATCTAAATTGGCATATTCATACTTACAACGTTCAAACAGCAATTAAATGTAACGCCAATTTCAATTTTAACGCAAACCGTAGCATTAGGTTGAAAGCTCTTTTGATAATGAGAGATAACTATCACTTATTGGCTCTAAAGTGAAATTTGATGCTTTGCTATCCGTGTAGCGGGAATATAATGCCGAATTTTAGACATTTTGGTTGATGTTACTGTCCTTATAACTTAGATATGACGGCGCGCGTATTATGGATTAATTTCAATTATAAAATACGAAATTATTACGTTACGATTTTTTGGACGAAATATAAAAAAATGACAAAATAACGTTTTTTTTAATTACTTTACTAATTATGACTGAATGCAAAATCTAATCTACTCTTTTTCTTAAAAAAACATTCTAATGTCACAAATTGTATAAATATAAAAAAATATAAAAAAGTTTTTTTTTTTATGTCATAAGATAGCAAACAAGCAGATGGGTCTCCTGATGGAAAGAGTCAACCATCGCCTATAGACACCAAAGATGTTAATGGTGCGTTGCTATCTTGTGGCAAGGTCTAATGCCACATGCATAAGTTTACCGGCTACCTTACCCTCCAAACCAGAACACGACAGCGACAAGCACTGACGCTATTGCGGCAGGAATAGGTAAGGCGGTGGTACCAGACCCGGGCGAGACAATGCAGAACTCTACCACCTAGTAGCCACGATGGTAGTGGCTCAATAGCCAATCGGTCGCCTTTTACGACCTGCCTGGCAGAACGGCAGTTGGCCTATTCTTCAAAGGAGGCCGGGACCAAACTTTGCCATAACTTCAAGGTTTTTCAACCAGTCGATTTTAATTTTCTACAGTATTTTAAATATGTACTTAAAACTAATTACCGTAATCGTAAAAGAATCCAAATAACTTGCTGTAAATAAATTTATTTAATATAAATCTTTTTCATATTTTTAAAATAAATTTAAAACTTCAAATTTTTTAAATCGGATTTAAAAAAAAACTTCGTTAAATAATATTTATTGAATTAATCTTTTTTTTAAAAAAAATGTCTTGTTGACACTATTTTTTTAATTTTCAATTAATCGATTTTGTAGCTAAGATAACATTTTAGAGCTCAAATATGTGAGTTGAGTGCCATTCAAAGAAGCAAAATCGATCAACGTTTTGAAAAATACACAACGGTTCAAAAAATGTGTAAAAGGTTGACCCTACGTGGCCTGAAATTTCCCACTAAATTAAGGTATTTTAAACTCGAAAGAGTAAAAAATTCAAGCATAGATTTTTCTTTTCTAACATCTATTTTGTTAAAAATGGTAGTATATTAATTTTTGAAAAGCGTATTTTGAAAACGTTGATGGCATTCAACTCAATTTTTGAGATCTAAAATATTGCTTTAGCTAAGCTTTGATAAATCCCAAAAAAATTTACCGATTTTGAATAAATTAGCGGTATTTGACGCAGTTTTTAAAGGAGAAAAGCTAATAAGATTTTTATGTCAATCGTGCATTCGTGACTGAGATACTTAAGAAACATGTCATAGGTGCATTAACTTGAAAGTTATTTAAAAAAAATAAGTAAGTTTGCTAAAAACAACATAATTTTAATATTTGAAAAGCTATAAGTTTTGAGAATTTGATTCGATTTTGATTTTTGAAATGGAATTAGACGTAGTTTTTTTAGGACTACAATATCATAGAATACCAAAAAATGATTGGCTGAAAAATTTCGAAGCTATGTCGAAAAAACACTTTTTTCAAAAATGTTCGTCAATGATTACTCCCAAACAGATAAACCGATTTTGATGCAATTTATGTATTAGACGCAGTTTTTTGAGGAATAGAGCTGATTAATTTTTTTACTCAATCGGTACATAAATCTGCGTAAGTTCGGAAACTTTGTTGTCGTTGTATCCCTCATGAAGTGACAGCGGAGCAGAAACGGGCTCGCGTGGAATGGTACTCACAGATGCTACTGAAGTACGACCACGGACATTCTAATGCTGTTTATGACATGAGACGAAACGTGGATTTATTGTTTTGAACCTGAAAAAAGCAGCAATCTTGTGAATGGGTGTTTGAAAATGAGAACAGGCCAACAAAAGTAAGACAGGCGAGAAACGTTGGTAAAAAAATGATCGCGTTTTTTTTCTCAGCTACGGATCCCATCTGAACAATTCCACTTCAAGATCCAAAGAGTATTAATGCCGAGTGGTATTCTACCATTTTTTTTACCCAGCGTGTTAAAAAAAGTTCGCGAAAGATGACCCAAAAGCCGCATTCTCCTACACCATGATAACGCTTCTTCACACACGGCCAACAAAACAAAGTCATTTTTAGCTGCCGAAAAAGTACATCTCGTCATTCGTCCTGCGCATAGCCCCGACCTAGCACCCTGTGATTTCTGTATTTTCCCCAAAATCAAAGATTTGATGAGAGGATTACTTTTACCAACTCCGAAGAGGCAGTGATAGCATTCAATCAGCACGTAGAAAACATGCCTTCAGATCTGTGGTCCTTCTGCTTTTAATAAATGGTTCGATCGCATGAAAAAATGTTTAAAATGTAAAGGAGATTATTTTGAAAAGCAATAAACATAATATTTTGGTTATAACATGTTGTCTTTTTAAGTTACACAAAACTTATAGTATGGCCTACGTATTACTCGCTCACAGCGCAAATAGATGACACTTGTTGTTTTTTTTTGTTTCTTTCGGTTGATACTAAGAGTAGGTATTTATACGGTATTGTATATTGTAGATTTCGATTATAATAATAAATATTTTCATTTTTGTTGCATTTTATATAATAGTTGGTTTAAAATTTTGCGTCTTATCTATCCAACATTTTTATAATTTGTTTGATTGGTCAGAAATAAAAGAAAGTGTTAACTTTATGGCAAAATAGAAAAATCTTTGCTTGAATTAGAAATAAGAAAAAGCGTACAAGTTTGATTAGTTTCATGATTTTCGGACTAAAATCCTTTTAAAATTAATTTGCTATTAAAAGTGTCCGTTGAATTCTAATATTGACTTATTGTGAATGAAATTCATTTCAATAATTTCGGCTGACGCTATATTCTTGTAGTCCATTTAGGCCGATCGATCTCATCATTCTCCTTTGCTTAGAAGGTCGTTCAATTAATTCCATATAAGTTTTAAATTATTCTGGAAAATACAACGAGACTAGATATTATGTGCAAGATATGCCGATGGCCAAAGTAGGCTTATAGTAAAGAAGCTGATGGCTCTCGGGATGGCAATGTCACATGTATAAGTCTATCGGCTAGTAATTTGTCCACCTCACCTTTGCCTGCTTCTTAGGAGATCTGAAGGTGATGTTATTTATTTTTTTATCGTATTTTATAGACTGCCATTCGTTTATCTAATTGTCAAATTATTGCTTGCACTTGGTGGGGCTCAAATATAATATCAGTTAACTTATAATAGATGGCGCGCGTATTAAAAAGGCAAAATATGTAACATTTGAATTGAAAGTTTTTATGCAGAAATGCGTGCATGCGTGCATGATACTAACTAGATTCTAATAAAATTTTGAGAAATAAGAAAAAACGAAATACCTATTTACGGAAACAATATATTATTAAAGCAACTTCCGACTAACGCACTGGTTGATGGCGAAATCTAACCTTCTCTTATCCTAGAATAATTGCAATGTATACCGCATAAATCAATTGATTCGTTCGGGAGTTATCGTTGACGAAAAATTTTGCGAAGTGTGCTTTCGACGTAACTTTGAAATTTTTCTTCACATGGTTTTGTATCCAAGACAAGACAAGATTTTAGAACACAAAAAAACAGCATTAAGTACTGTTTAAAAGATCAAAATTAAATATGCTTAAAGGTATATTTTAGTCTGCTTAGAGTTACACCTTGAGAAGTCTCAAGGTTGGGCTGCGGGGTCAACAGGTTATTACATATTTTAACTTTTGAAAAAAATCTAGGCATAAAAAACTTGAATATTATATGCAAGTCCATTGAAAGAAAAAAACTTTCCCGTGCTTTAAAAATGTTGTCAGACCCAATAATAAAAGTGGAAACTCGCAAGATATCATAAATAATGTTGAGTCGTAATAAAACTAAATGCATGAAACAAATCGTCTACGCTGAGGGGGTAGCGGTGTGGAGGCGAGGGGAGTGGGAGGGGAATCTACAACTCTACTACGGCACTCTCAGTTTCATTCATAACTTTTTACAAGTTTATCTGCGGCGATACCTCCTACATATTTATGTGTTTGCAACTGTTGCAAAGATTATCGAAAAAAGAGAAAATGCGATGATTTCAATTATATATTGAATGAAAATGGTTAAAAGGCATCTTAATAAAAAGTAGCAAACTTGTGTACTCGTAGAAAACTAGTTTGAACGTTTACTATACACATTACCCATACCAACTGTATTTAATGGTAAGATGGTACTCAACACCTTATCATTAAAATACAGTAGCTATGTGTTTAGTAAACGTAGAGTGGCATGGGCAACTGAATATTTCTTTCGCTTATTCACTTTATTTATTACTAGCTGTGCCCGCGACTTCGTTCGTGAGGAAAAAATTCTAAAATAAAAATCCGCATAGTTCCCGTTCCCGTGGGATTTCCGGGATAAGAACTATCCTATGTCCTTTCTTGGGTCTCAAACTATATTTGTACCAAATTTTATCCAAATCGGTTCAGTGGTTTGGCCGTGAAAGCGTAACAGACAGAGAGAGAGACAGACAGACAGACAGAGTTACTTTCGCATTTATAATATTAGTATGGATTAACTGAATAAGCGGAAGGAAATAATGATTTTGGTCAAGCGAACAAAATCACGAGCAACAACCAATGTGTAGTATAAATGTTACCACAAGCCAGAGCTCTCGTGACTATTAACTAGGTGAAACAGTTCTGCAACGTTTTGGTACCACAGCCTCACATATTTCTGCTATGCTATAAACTATAATAGCATTCGTGCATGTTCTGGTTGAAAGATTAAGGTAGCAGGTGAACTTATAAATGAAGCATTCCATCCCTGACGCACAGATAGCAACGCACCATTATTATCTTTGGTATTTACAGGCATGTATCCACTGTGCTAAATATACTTTGCTAGGCGTGAAAGTTCTTCCCTTTTCCACTTGTGTCACCCTACCCCTACCGCCCTCCATAGGGGTTAGCATAGTTACAGCTAGTGGATCACGACCAGGAATGTTTAAATATTATACAGTTAGTCAATCTGTAAATTGGATATACCTACCTATTTATTCTCAGGTAAGATATGCTTTCATAAAAAAAGATTGTTTGCCCGGAAACCCGGAATTCGAACTCAGGACAACATGTTTCTATATCGAAACCTACACCCCTAGATCGATGAGGCTATTTAGGCATTAACTAAAAATTCAATAGCAATTCTACAGCACAGTCTCTTCTTTGCACCAACTCACACATGCGCAAACTGGGACGCTACGGCAATACACACATTTATAAATTGAAATAAAGTTTGTTTTAGTTGGGCAATGGGCATGAATGAAAGCGAAAGGGCGGGTGTTTAAAATGGACGATTGTTATCAAAACGCTCGTTTCCTTTTAGAAAATGTATTTTATTCAAAGTTGGGCTTAATTTAATTTTTAATGAGAATGAATTAATGAATGAATTTCTAGGTGGTAGAGTTTTACAACGCTTCTTACGGGATCGGTACGACCGTTTTTTTTCTCGGCCACAATACCGACATTATCTGTTATGCCTACCATACACACTACGGTTTACCTGTGCAGTTAAACTGTGCAGGTGAACCTGTCAGGTACACCCTGGCATCCTGTCGTGTTCTGATTGAAAGGATAGTTGGTAATGCATATAGTATTACTCCGTTGGTCTAGTGGTGAGCAACGCAATCGATGGGGCTCGGAATCGATTCCCGACAGGGATAGGAATTTGTGTGATGAGCATATTATTATATGTTTGTTTTTCTAGGTTTGGTTGTTTATTAAATATATTCAGTACTAGCTGACCCGGCAAACGTTGTTCTGCCAGCTTTGTGTCTACTTTTCAGTTTTTTTTCTAAATTTTCTCACCTTTTAAACCTTCCCTGGACTTCAACAATTAATTCAAAACCAAAATTAGCCAAATCGATCTAGCCGTTCTCGAGTTTTAGCGAGACTAACGAACAGCAATTGATTTTTATTTATATAGATAGATATATATAAAAACCGGTCAAGTGCGTGCTGGACTCGCATTACTGAGGGTTCCAAAAACATTTATTTTGATCGCGTTATTTTTGTGATGTAAGTAACTAAAATTTTCGGATTTTTTCCTTTACATTTGTAACACAGCCTTTTGCAAAATTTCATAATTCTAGGTCAAAAATAGGTTTTGATACACTTTTGAAATCGCAGAATATGCGACATAAATGATCATATCTTTTGATCGTGTTAAATTACAAGTTTTATTATTTCATGGCTTAGAAGCACCGTAGACCCGAGTATCTGATACAAATTTCAACTTAATACTTGTACGCGTTTCTGAAAAAAAAATGGTATGACAGAAGGACTAACATTGTCCGTCTGTCCGGGATAAAAGGACAACGAAGGAAACGACTGATTAGTGATTTAATAATATTGATTAATTATACATTATTTATTGGCTCACGAAAGGTTAACTTAACATATCTGTTTGTATATCTGCTGAAATAAATACTATATTTGTATTGCAGAAAAGAGCTATTAGTGCAATTTAATTTTGAGAGAAAAATTTAAAGAAATCAATATTGTAACTGTTATATCCCAATATATATTTGAGAACTTGATGTACATACGTTCGTAAAAATATTTGCTTTTTTTAAAAAAAATATGGTGACGTACACTCAATACAAGGAACAAAAACAATCTTGTTGTGCATGCATCTCGTCTCCACAGAATAAGTAACTCTTCTATGGGGCAATTTTTTTTACCAGTCAATAAATTAAAAAAATGTGTTAAAACAAAACTGTGTAAAAAGGATATTATAAAATCTCAGATTATTTAGAATACAAAAAAGCCTGTCACTAATTACTCCTCATACCGATCTCATACATATTTTTTGTAATATTGTGATATTGTAAAAAAATAGATGATATAAAAAAAAAGACAAGCCCGCTGAGTTTCTTCCGCCGGATCTTCTCAGTGTGTGGCCGCGTTTCCGATCCGGTAGTAGTTTAAACTTCAATCAAAATGTCAAAATAACTTGTAAAAAGTTTTATTGAATAAAGTATTTCTGATTTCTGATTTCTGTATAGATAGAATGTAAATAAAAGGATGTAGGTACCGTGGAAGACCACATTATCATTTTGATCTGGTGTTCTTCGAACATCGTAAAGAAGAATCAAAATAAAAAAAAGAAATCAAAAATAGGTATTGTGAGTATTGTAGGAAGTAAGACAAATCTGCAAGGTCGTATCTGCTTATTCCGTAAGGGATCTGGCTTAAAAGGAGTTATGTACGAATTTATTGTGCAATAAGATTTATTAAAAACACGTGGAATGAAGGTTACCCTCGTTTTTGAAATCATATCAAAACAACGTTAATGCCATGTTCCATAATCCGGATGTGACGCGCAAAACTATCACGTGGATGCTCAACTGCGTGCAACGTGACATCGTACACAATATCTGATACCTAGCTACCGCTCGTGAGTTTTCCCGCGTGATAAAATTTAAGATAATATCTTTTTCACAAAAAACCGACGAAAAGTTACGCGTCATACTCACAGACCACACAAATACTAATAGACACGGTGTTGGGCGTAAAATACGTAACCGCTCATATGAGCAAATGTATTTAAATGTCAAACACTTGTAGATATATTATTTCGTAAAAATATATAAATATGCCAGCGTTTCCCATTTGTCGAGTCGCGATCCGGTACCGGGGCATCAAAATAAATTCCGGGTCGCAACATTCCCTCCTTGTTTTAAAAATATTACTTACTATCTATCGACAACTGATAGATTTTTCGTTTTCTTGTCGTCAAGAATAAACAAAATTAGCTTATCAAGCAACAACACTTTTAATTTCTTTTTCACAACTTATAAATGTAAAGCTGGGTTTTCCACACTACTTAAAAATAAATATAGAAACCAACTCGAAATGGAACCAGACCTTAGGATAAAACTTTCGTCATTTTCCTTGAACTTGGATTCTTTAGTACAAAATAAGTAGCAGCTCCATGCTTCGCACAAAATTTAGTCACTAAATAGACGAAACTAATATATTTAGTACTAATAAAACCTTTTTACTATTAATAAATGTGTGTATGTATGTTTTATCTAATGAAACCAGCTTAAGTTTAAAAGTAAGTGGGTCACAAAGTGGCAGTGTGAAAATTACCGGGTCATGGCAGAACAATGTTTGGGAAACACTGAAATATGCCATATTGTGCTATTTTATCGTGTTGAATAAAAAGCTAATGCTTAAGGAATATCCTGGAGTGATTTTATTTCATTGGTAAGTACATAATATAATTCTGTATTTCTCAGTGTAAATGTAAGCAACATTGATATCCAATAGGATACCTCTACACAATGGGCCGTGATGGTTAACTAAAGGCATGCACGTCAGTGTAGAGGGCGTAAATGTCTGTGATAGGGCGTCATCGGGTATGAGCGAGCGCAATCGTAATGGTGTCGGTACATCAAAGGAATGATGGCCCATGATTGCGTGCAGTCCACAGAGTTGCCGACTAATTAGTACATAGTTATCTCAAACGTAGTGATTGTATACTCTTTGGTCGTATCTGGTACATTTAAGACAGAGTAGGCATGAAGTAAATGATTGTAAGAGCTGAGTAAAAATATTTCTGCAGCCGCGATCACCTCGCTATCCATTTTCGATAGACGTCATAACATAACAGTAGACAGTTAGTAAATGAGCGTTCACAATTGCGTGCAGAGTTGCCCGATCATGGCGGCGAGGCTGGACTATCATTTGATGGGCCATCACGGCCCATTGTGAGGAGGAGCCATAAGAAATTGCATTGTAAGGCGTATCCAATTTAATCCGTGGTCATACATTAAAATCAACGAGTGAATAATCAATAATCCTCTGTTTTCGTACCCTTTTAGGTGTTTTTTTTTCAAAAATTATGTGAGACGGCTCTCGAGGTATATTCTATCTAATAAAAGAAGAATCAAAATCAGATCACTCTGTAAATAGTTATGGGTGGTCAGACATTAAAATCAGTGAGTGAACAATCAATCATCCCTTGTTTACATACCCTTAAGTTTGTTTTTTTAAAACAAATTAAGTAGGATAACCTTATAGTATAACCATTCATAATATCATAATAAAAAAAAGTTATCAAAATCGAACTACCCTAAAAAATGTTATACATGGTCTAACACAAAATATATTCGCGTCTAACCTCCTCCGTTTTTTCGTCGGTTGAAAAGCACATTACATTTATTTCTTTATAATTGTGTTTGACGTTCTCTTTAAATAAACAGAGTCCTTGTTTTGGTCTGGGCGGTTTTTGAAGAATAGATCAACTGCCTTACTATACTGTGTTCATTTTATTAATGCGCGTTACATTTTAATAACATATCGTCGTTGATACTGCAATACCGCGTAACTAACAACAGACAATTAATATCGCGTAACTTAGATGTGGCAAATTTTACAGAAGAACGAAGAAATCAAATAAGTGTCTTAACTTTTAGCTATTTAGAAAAGTGTATTAGTGAGCTTATATAATAATATCTAATTTAATCCATTGAATATTAAGCTAAAAAATACATCATTATACAATTACAAATCTAAAATTTGATACTTTTGTACTTCCGCGGCATTATCCACTGTTAAAACCTTAAAAACAACAAAGAAAAAATATCATTCAAATACGTATAAAATTGCGAGGCAACGTGTATTCGTAATTTGCCTGATTTATAGCTGTCGGCCCGTGTCTTTGTCCGCGTGATAACTTAGTAAAGTACTGTTATCTCCTTATAGCAGTGTTTTATGTTCTCTGCATGTGAACAAAGTTACAGTGTCCATCACTCTTCAAGACAATCGTCGCTTATAGATCAAAAAGGTTAATTTTGTGTTGCTATCCGTGTATCTGTAGGGTTGAAATGCCTTATGTTCTGGCTATTCTAATCTCCAAACCGAAACAAGACAGTAATGAGTATGACGCTAGTGCGGCAGGAATAGATACGGCGCTGGTACCAAATTATCCCTTCGGTAAACCGAATCTCGATCTAAAGTATGTGATGCCAATTTTAGTAATTTTAGTCAAGTATTTCCTCATGTCCCAGATACCCCCGTGCTTTGAGCTCAGTAGGAACTGCTAGTGTTTGTGACGCACACTTTCGTCACAGAATACTGGAGACTAACAGAACTCAATGTACATGTATGTAATTTCAAGCAACGCACACATAGACATTAAACGCGATATCTCGAAATTGTTCGGAACCATTCCGAGTATTCTGTTTTTTTGTGCTGTAAGTCTCTAGTCTTCTGTGCTTTTGTGCCTCGGATAAGCATGTAAAGCTGGTGGTATCAGTTATCACATGAAACGATGATGTTCGTTACCTTGGTCAGTAAAATGACGCGATGGAAATCACTACACTTTTCGCTAACTAACGTGAACTGGACCGCCTTTTGTTTTCTATGTTTATAGCCCGTATAGGAATTATTTTTTAAAAGAGAGAATAGGACACTTCTGCTTTAGTTTTAGTCCATTTTAGACCTCCGTATCCAATATTTATGCTAAGTACTACTACACATTTTGAAGTATCAGTTTAACCTACAGGGAAAAACGTTGGTAAATGCCAATCTTCTATTTTAACAAGTAGACGGGTCCCCTCAAGAGATTACGTTAAAGTGTACGTACAAGATAATCTTCTATATAATTAAGAGAATAAGGAAAACCTTGTCTCCAGCATATTTGTATGGTAATATGGGTTTTTATAGCTAAATTTCGAATTATCTGAAAAGTCTTCATCTTAATAAAGTTATTTCTTAAACAAGTTTTGATGATTTCACTATATTTTTTTAAGTGGTAGCTCATTTGTTTATTTTTGGAGTTATATAATTATTTTAATTATTCAAGTAATATAAACTTTAAAAAAATACTTAAATATTTAATTGTTCAAGTGGATAAAATTATTTCAATAATGAATATCGCTGTACAAATTATACGAATTGATCTAGCCTAGGTGTTTTCAACCTTATGGCGTCATCGACACACTTTTTATTTTGTCAAAGTTTCACGGCATACCGGTAAAAAATAGCCAACTAATCAAGTGTGCCAGGTGTCCCGCGACGGCTCAATTTTTTTAAATTCGTGGTTTTAAAAACTAATGCGACTTACAATTCGCGGCACACTTGAAAACATACACAGCACATAGGTTGAAAACCGGTAATCTAGCCAATAGTAAGTAAAGTAAGCAAATTGTACTTGTGATATGGGTGTTAGTCATCTATATTAATACATTTGAGCATTTATATAATTTAGCTTTACTGTTGTTAAAAGTCAGTATTTAAATACATACATTAAAATATATATGCATAATTCAGCTTCATTTATGATACAAATTCAGATAAAATCGATAGTCGCTGGTTCAAACCCATATACCATCGAAATTTTTCTTTCTTTAATGTTGTGTAGAGACAACTACCGTTCATGCAATACCGATAATGTAATTATTACTTTGCTATCTCCAAATGTAACGTAGGTAACATGGAAACAGGAGTAAAAGGCTTAAATGTAGCCTTGTGCCGTTGGCGGTGTACATATACTCGTACATACAAAGCATTTAAAGGCAGCTAAACACGTGCGGTCGGGCGCACACTACCGGAACTAGGCCAGCTGGACCTACATACGTTATATAAACTGAACTATACACACTTGTTTAGCTTTGGAATCAGTGGTTGTAAAATCTAAGCAGATTTCACCTTAAAATTGAATTGAATTCAAAATCAAATCAAAGATGTATTGCATCAAATATCGCGTTCTGATCCATCCGATCCGTAGTAATTCTTAAAACATGTCGTCTCGTTAAAAGTACCTGTAAATATTTGCTCGAATAAAAAAAAATTGACTAGTTTTGACTAAAACTGGACTCGCTCCAAAATGGCTTCGCGGGATAGATTGCCAAAATAATAAATAATAATAATTTAACTGGACCAATTTGACCAATCGGTATAATCTATACAAATAAATAAAATTGGAGTCTGTTTGTAATATTAAAATAACCCTTTTTACTAAATGAATATGGGTGTATACACGGTACATATACCAAAATAACATTTTTTACAATTTTTGTCGGTCTGTCTGTCTGTCCATCTGTCTGTCTGTCTGTCTGTTTGTTCCGGCTAATCTCTGAAATGGCTGGACCAATTTTGACGGGACTTTCATATGCATTTAGTTAAAACCGGTTATTTTAATATTACAAACAGACACTCCAATTTTATTTATTTGTGTAGATGTATAGATGTAAATGTACCATTACCATTCGACGACAGCAATATTATGTTAATTTGGTCGAATGAACCCGCTTTTCAAATATAAACAAAATTGCAACGGTTTTTAATATTGTAGCGTTTCAAGCAATCTACAAACGCTACCAGAAAAAATAATAAAAAATGGAAAAAAATGAAATTCAAAATAAAATTTTGAGTCGCGATATCACAATTATTTGTCTTGTACACACTAAATACAAGTTTTAACGCTTTTCAAATGGACTTCGGTCCACAGGCAGTACACCTTGCCTGGCTGAAAAAAAAGCAGTGATATTTTCTTTGTTGTATATTCCCGAGACAAAAACTTTAGCACTCCGTGATACATGAATCGCTTAGGGTTTTTTTTTATATCATAAAATAGCAAACAAGTAGATGGGTCTCTCCTGATGGAAAGAGTCAACCGTCGCCTATAGACACCACAGATGTTATAATGCTATATGTCTAATGCCACATGCTTAAATTTACCGGCTACCTTACCTCTAAACCGGAACACGACAGTGACAAACACTGACGTTATTGCGGCCTGCCACACGGATAGTAACGCATTATTAGCATCTCAGGCATCTACAACCGATGGTTATCCATTTCCATCAGGTGAACCATCAACTTGTTTGCCACCCGTCAACATCTATTTGATTTACTATAGAAAAATCTAACTATAAAGTATAAGATTTTTTTCTGATAAAATATAAATATGAATATTTGTTTAAATTTAAGTATTTAAAAAATAAGATTATATAAAATTACGCAAAATTTTTAAAATATTTGCACACGATACCTCTTTGGGTATATTATCGAAATATGCCCAAAAATGATTGTTAAAATTTTTGTCTGTTTTTCTCTTTTCTTATGCGTTTGGGCGCACTTATGTTAAAAAAGTTGTAACAGATTTACTTGCAGGTTCACTAATTTATTAATAATTATTATAAGCTTCACTTAATATTTAGTAAATATTTGATTTCAATCAGTTCATAAATAAAAATGCAATATTAATTTAAATAATCTCCTTGAACATTTATTCGATACAAATGCCGTGAAATAACCTTTTGTTTGGACTGGCTTTTTCGTTGGTTAATTTTATATTACAGCAGAGCGTTAAGATAGTGCTCTACTCAAAACATGTCAAGCCAAGCATTTTTCTGGACTTAAATTCTATGTATTTTGTTCATATTTCCCAAATACAATAGTATAAGATTACATATATAAAGAATAACCCAAGAGTTTAAGTCCAGAAAAATGCTTGGCTTGACATGTTTTGAGTAGAGCACTATCTTGACGCTCTGCTATATAATATAACTAGCGACCTGCCCGCGGTTTCACTTGCGTAGCTTTTGTTCCCGAGGGAATATTGAAAAGGTTTATATACTAAAACCTTTCTCAAGAATCAATCTATCTATTAAAAAAAACCCATCAAAAACAGTTGCGTAGTTTTAAAGATTTAAGCATACATAGGGACAGACAGAGAAAGCGACTTTGATATATACTATGTAGTGAAGTATTTGTCAAGCATACATTAAAAAAATCCCGGACGTCCGGATGTATCAAGTTTTTTACTTTATAGTCGGGCAATTTTAAAATATCAAGTTTTATTATTTTTTAGACTGCCTCCTGGCACTTGTGCTATTATAATATATTCTGTACTCTTGGTCTAGGGGTTAGCCTAGTCGGCTCAGATCATGAAGTCTTGTATTTGATCCCCGGGTATAGTGTTATTGAGGTTTGTTCGAGGTTTTTCACAAAAATCCAAAATCTCAGTAGCAGCTCAGGTAATTACTTATGTTTAAAAGTTGAAGGCCGAAGTGGCCTAGCTTATAGTCTAGGTTTAGCTCTAGTTTTCTAGTTTATAGTCACGAGTTGTTAACTGATTATTAAAACAGTGAGTTACTATAATTACTAAAAAAAATTGAATTCTATCTATTGTATAGTATAAAATTATTGTCAAAAATTCAATTGTTTAAAGTTTGGATAAAATTTTTAGGACATTTATCATTATTTCCACTCCTTTCGTTATCAAAGAAATGTTATTACTTCCCGCTGTGAAAGTCTTGCACTTGATACGAAGATGACACATTAATCAAACACCAGGTTATTTCGATTAAATCGCGTAAGACGGTGGACTAAAGGGAAAGCTACCGTCAGCACCTGCAATATGTAGAGCCATTAGACGGTGAGCCGGTTATATAACGTTATGTGTTACATAAACGAGCGAAGGCTGTGCCGACCGTAGCGTCCGCGGTAGAAATACGGGCACCTGACGCCCGCTATGCGAATAAGCCTGTGTTCTTGTAAAAATGGTGATTTTTTCGTGATATATTTTGTTTTACGTAATGTTATTCAATGTTCAACTCCTCTGATTAGATATAATCTCGGCCTAAAAGATAATTGTGACCATTAGATGCCTCAGATTTTAACGATACCTTGCTATTTAGCGTGACTGCAATGTTATGTATTATGTAACTTTGCCGGTTACCCTACAGTCTAAGCTAAAATTAGCACGGCTGTTATTGGTATTGTAAAGTAATATCTGTTAAGTTTCATTGGAGGATCACTTACAATTTTATGTAATGGAGAAATAAGTTTCTTTTGTTATATATGGGACCTAAAGGACAATCTAATAAACTTACTTTACATGTATGTAATGAATGTGTAACAACTGATGTCACTTACGCTCCCACTAATCTTCAAAGTAGTACTCAAAGTCGAGGTTTGATCTTATAGGAGACACCCTTAAGGCAAACTCTTATCCCACTTATTTTAAATCTGGCTTAGCACTTTGGTCGCCTAAAATGCCCAGTTTCGAAAAAAAAAATAACCAGTCTGGTAGTGGTTAATTTGTGGCTATTTTGAGCCATATTCGAATATGACGCAATTTAAGGTACTTTAACTGTTAGGGATAAAGTGCGGCCAGCGGAAAATATTCGCTTTCCAATGATCATTATGAATTATTCTTTGGTATTTTACGACTCTTGAAGACTCTTTTATGTCTTCTCGAATACCTGAATGTTATAACTTTTATAAACTACCACTTTTTTCAGTAAATTCAAATCTTTGTTAACTAGTGTAGAGTTAACAAATCTCTTTGAGTATTCTTATACTTTGTAATACATTTTGGATGATTTAAAATTTCTTCATTTTTAAAAAACATTAGACCGCACAATTTTTGTGAAGAATTCCCGAAATTTGAAAGTATAATATATTATATATAATTATATTCCGCTCCTCTCGTGAATATGATCACGGTGTAATATAGCAACGAGCCCGTACAAAGCCTGTCCGCTGCGGTCGCTCGTCTTACCACCACCCGATTCTGATATACATTCGTGTATATATGCTGTATGCTTCATGTTGATGTGCCGTGATAGGGGTTTGCTTTACTTATGTACAGAGGAGTACGGCTGCCCTGGTCTTAGTGAGAAGAAGTTATGTTGGACGTTTTATACTAAAGGATATTTGTTTGAATTTCTCTATGTTCAACATGTCTACCAAGTCTGGTTAATATTGCATCCTTATTTTTTGGTTTTAAAAAAACAAATTTGCGATAACTCTTATTCTATGCGATAATTTAGAAAACTACTGTCAAACTCAACATATAGTCTAGGAAATTGACGATTTGCTTAAAATAACAAAGCATGTTTACATTGTAGTATCTATGAAAATCCACCAAAAACAACCCCCCTAACCCTCTTCCGTTTGTCGCTTATTTGCTCGAGACGCTTACGATAGAATAAATTACTTGCCTTCTCGCCTGGCAGCTCGTCGAATGCTAGCTAAACTAAAGTTCGTAAAAGAGAGAAAGAGGTTACCGTCGTGTCGTGTCGCTGACGACCCTTGTTTGGTTCCACGCTGTTTTTTATTTCTAAAACTTTACGCTTATAGTTGTACATCCTTGGGTAGAAACGTGCTATTAACATCTTTGGTGTTTATAAGCAACGATTATGTCTTACCGCCAGGAGAACCGTTTCTTCCTTATTATTATTTATTAATAAATATAAAACAATAAAAATATTTTTCCTAGTTGCGTTGTTTTCATTGCACACTAAAACTTTAAATAAATAAATAAAATCTAGCAATAATATTAAAATAAATATGAATATAAGCGCAACACTAAAAGACCTGATCGCAAACTAAGTGGTTAATGTAAGCCTTCATCAAAAATACTAAAAAAATCTAGTGATTTAGCCAATTTAGCTCAGATCATAAGGTCATAGAAGTCAGAATATTTAGTGTGATCACGGCGTGACGTCATTTAAGACGCCATTACAGTCTCGAGCGTGTCCGCAATAAATTTAAATTTTTAAAACGCATTTTTTTATGTTATTGTACGATATTTAAAACAAACAAAATTTTAAAGTATTAAGCTGTTTTTCATATTTGGTAAGCTAGCCTATTAAGAATTTTATCCTGTTTACACTAGGTATTAAGATAAGAAAGTAACTTGTAATCTATTCTCGTGCCAGCACATTACCTATTCCACTTTGCAATATCGTAAATGTTTAACACTAGATTGGACTTAACTGCTAAAAACTACGCATACTTAGTTGAGGCATTATTAATTCTACATCTACCTTATTGTTCGAAGACATTTTGATACATAAAATGTTTCGAAGCAAGGATATAATCGAACAAGAATCAGTACTGCTTTGGATGAGCAAGACACGATATAGCAATTACTATTTTTTTAATATTATAAGATAGCAAGTCGTTACGGAACTCTACAACCTAGTAGTCACGATGGTAGTGACACGTGTAGCCAATTGGTCGCCTCTTACGACCTGCCTGACAGAATGGTAGCTGGTCTATTCTTCAAAGGAGCACGAATCAGCACGTGGGAATATTACTACCACAAATTATCTAATTACTGTTGAAACAAATGATAACTTCATTTGACGTTTTTTATAACCACAGTTTAATAGGCTACTTTCTTAAGTCATCCACCAATGCGATTATTTACCTGAACATTAGAGCGTTAAGTTTGAATTGCTTTGCAACTGTGCATGGCGGCAGTACCTAACTACATCGATTATGGAAATCGTCGTTATGCACTCATTATAGTAGGGGGAGCCCAAGATGTTAAATAGTGACTTACTCGAGCGTTCGTGTTGTGAGGAACTATTGGATTATATAATGTTTTCCATTTCAATGGTGGGGAAAACATGGACAGAAAAAAGAATGTAAAAAACAGTAAAATGGGAACACTAAAGCGCGTCAAATTAAAGTAAGGTTAATTGCGAACTAAAATTTAGAAGAAGGTTTGAATGTTTAATGCAATTTAATTTCCGAGGAAAACGTTGTTTTGACATACTAGAGGCGAGGCGAAACGCAATTTTCTTTTAATTTGAAGAAAATGATGTAAGGATGACGAATTCTTTTTCTTCTTCTATATATATATATATATATATATATATATATATATATATATATATATATATATATATATATATACAGCGTTGACCACATTAGATCCCGGGTCGGGCAATTTAAAAAAAAAACAGTCAGTTTTCTGATAAAAACAAGGTTGCCCGGGTTTAGAAGTGTCCGGTTGTCGATAGGCTTATACCTGTCACATTGTCAGACTTATCTTTGGCTAATCGTGGGTACACGGGTTGCACCTCTGCTTACTTCTTCGGGATTACGGGTGTAAAGATACTTTTTTTATGTTTTACCGGTCAGACGAGAACAATAAGCGCGCGGAGTTCGTCTTTAAGAATTGAAAAATTACAGAAAAATCTATTCTAATTATTCGAAAAGTTTAATTGTTTTACCAAATTGTAATGAATAGGTTGTATTCAGCAAAAACGCAATCACGCAAGTATAACAGAGTTTATTAGTAATATTTTAGAATGCAGTTTCATCATGTGCCGACGATGGAACTTGTAATAACCGAAAAATGTATTAATTTTACTAGCCAGTCTGTATATGTAACTAAAACAAAATATTTATCACTAAGACCTTCGTTTCACCAAATCGCTTGCATCATGACGTTGATCGCTCGCCAGCTGCCCCTAACCGCAACCAACTTGCAGAATGACGTCGCTATTGCAGCCGCCTATTGCCGCTCAAATGGGAAATATGATTTTGCCTCTATCTTTTTATAACTCTACTGTGTCAGTACTTAAAACCTGATTGGGATGCAAAACATGGCACGCCTCATAAGCGGAGCGCTGAGGGAGTGCTCTAACCTTAACATGTATGGTTCAAACATTTTTCTAGACTTAAACTGTGTCTATTTCATTATTCGAATTTCATTTATATCGAAATTGCTATATTTTCCACACAAAAAAAAAAACACTTAATTACAGATTAAGCGCCGATGGTCAGGGCAACTTCTTAGATATTAGTCGAGATTCGAGGCACCTGGCTTTTCGCTTGTTTTTATTACTAGAATATAGGTACAGGCATGTACTAGCCCTTAATCCACTCTAGCATCGAGAGTCTCCTTGGACGTAGTCGAGACTCGAGGCATCTCACTCTTTGCTTATTATTATTAGTAGAATATAGGTATAAGCATATATCAGCCCTTAATCCACTTTTGTAGCGAGTGTTCCCTTAAACGTAGTCAAAACTTGCGCATGCGGCATGTTGCTCTTCGCTTCTTACTATAAGTAGAATATAGGTACAGACATGTACCAGCTCTTAATCTAGTTTTATAGCGAGTGCCCCTTTAGATGTTAGACTTTGTCCAGAAGGGGCGAATTCACCGCGATTCTCGCGCGCGACAGTTGCATCCAGAAGGAGCGTACTAACGCGCGAGCATTTGTAGACGAATTTTAATTGTCCACGTCCACTCAATCTAGAGTTTGCGCGATAACTGGACGCAGCAAGGCGTCTCTAGTATCGCAACTCGCGCGCACTACGCGCGAATCACGCGCGAGGCGATGGTCTGGCGTAGACCTTGTCCAGAAGGTGCGAATTCGTCGCGAAAAGTTTCGCGCGAATTTATTCGCGCGTTAGAGATACTAGGCGCCAATACATCGCGTCCACAAGCATCGCGCGAATTCAAAATACGCACGTAAATCGCGTGCACTATGCCGGACCTTCGACTCGCACGTGATTCGCTCGTATTCCGCGTGAGTCGAGATACTAGAGACGCCTTGTTGCGTTCAGTTAACGCGCGAAATCCAGATCGAGTGGACGTGGACGATTAAAATTTTTTCCCAAATTCTCGCGCGTTGATACGCTCCTTCTGGTCGCAACTGCCGCGCGTGATACGTACGAGAGAATCGCGGTGGATTTGCCCCTTCTGGACAAGGTCGTAGTGCCCGCGATTTACGCGCGTATTATGAATTCGCGCGATGCTTGTGGACGCGATGTATTGGCACCTAGTATCTCGCTAACGCGCGAGTTAATTCGCGCGAAACGTTTTGCGGCGAATTCACCCCTTTTGGACAAGGTCTTAGTCAAGACTCGAGGTATTACGCTCTTCGCTAATTATTATTATAGAATATATCAATTATTCTCTAAAATAAGTTAGTTTTCATGACCACATGATACAATTACTATCGTTCCCTCGCCACAAAGAAAATAAAACCTAGCAGAGCAGGGACATGTATCCCAGCCCGAATCCGATCACAAAGCCACAAGGCGTAATTTGGAGAATAGAGTCTTTTCCAAATTGGAATAGAACAGTCGTAAGCACTGTCGCCATTACGGCAGGAATAGGTAAGCCGGGAATACTTTGCAGAATCTTACCACCTAGTAGATAAGGTGGTTGTTACACGAATTGCCGATTGTTTTCCTTTTACGAACTGCCTAGAAGTGCATGGTATATTCTTCAATGAGGCTCGAACTCGAACTAAATTAGTAGTAATAATATATAACACTAAGTAGCATGGTATATGAGGCCATATCGCGGCTGGTGGCGTATGATTGTTAAGGAAAAGGTGAATCGTGGAGGGGGCCACGACTCTCACCAATAAGAAAACGACACGAGGAGGAGGAGGAGTAGTAATATTAAGTGAGTTTTAAATAAAATTACCCAGTTCGCCAGGTGCCGCTCTACATGGGCACCTAGCATACAAATATTATGATAGCATCACATTAGCCATTGATGCATCTAATGATATTTACCACACTGCACTTACCCGTAGGTGTTATAGAAATGTTGTAGAGCTGTTTTGATCGGTATGAACGCTCCGTTAAACGCAGTAATATCTTGGCTCGTTGAAAAATTAATGAAGCGAATTAATTTTGTCACGATGACTTGCGAGTTCGTCGATGTTAGCTAGTGAGAAGGCCCCAGTAACGCCTAATTTCACGAAACTTTAACAGAGCATAAAGAACATTATGGGATTGTAGTTATACATATGTAAACTGTTGCTTCGATTTATTATCACTTAGATTTGGGCAATTAAAGCTAGATTAGTGGTTTGAAAGTTTTTAAATTTTGCCCTAGCATGGGATTAGTGCTAAAACACATATATAGTATAAAACTCGAAAGTATTCAATCTATATCTATATTAATATTATAGATGCGAAAGTTTGGATGTTTTGATAGATGTTTGTTATCTACTCAATCACGCAAAAACTGTTAAATGGATTTGAATGAAATTTGGCGTACAGGTAGACTATGACCTGGTACAGCACATAGGCTACTTTTTGTCATCTCTGTGGTCTAGTGGTCCCGTGTCGGTGTTGACCACATGAGGTCCCAAGCTCGATTCCCGAGTCGAGCAATTCATAAATGTGTTTTTTCAATTTTCTGATAAAAACAACGATGCTCGGGGTTAGATCAGTGACCGGTTGGCGATATGCTTGCCACTAAGTATCTTCGGCTAATTGTAGTTGCACAGATTGTACCTCTGTTTCGTTACATTCAATTAAATATACGTAGCTTAGCGGCAAGAACGTTGCTAGGCTTTAAGACAGAATGGCCGCTGTTTCAAATCCATTTCAAGTCATGTCAAAATTTCGAACAACTGAAATCCTGGGCAAGAGCTAATGGCGAGCTAAAACCCTGATGATACTTAGTAATCTCCCACGTATCCTTAAGTATTACTCCAAGCTGAGGTTCGATCTCACGATACACCTTTAGAGCTTAAAGCCCACTGAATTAATTTGTGAGGCTATGTAATGTTTCTGTGGGCGGGTTTGTGTTTTTATGAAGTTTAATTACTGCTTTATCATATCTTATAGTAATACTGTGAAATTGTTTACCAAGTGGAAGACGGTTAATTTTCGCTTTGGTATGAATTCTACGTACTTACAAATTATGAATAAGTACTTCCGAAGACTAAGAAGTTTCACGAGCTTAAACGTCACGTGTCGTCGAAGCGCTCCACCCATTAGAGCGACACTCACGCTTACTTGTTACTTTAGATTCTTCACAGTATTCCCTTTGATAAACCTAAATAAGTACAACAATTTCAACAATACCAACTGTCAATATATTGGAAACCTACTTAGAGTATTATTTATAACATTAGGATTATGGTACTAGCTACACCCTTTGACCTCCTGTGTCATTAAAGTTAATAACTTTGTCAATTCCTAATTTTCGATGTAAAAGTATCCTGTGAGTTGAGTCGGAACAAAGTCAATTTTAGGTCAATCTAATAATTTGATTGTGATGAAAAATATAGATTGTGGTTTTTTTATTATTTATTGTATTGTTCGGATATGCCTTTAACATAGTTTTCCATATATTATTATTATAACGAATTTAAAATGGAAATAGATTGAAAGAATCAAAAATCAATCAAAATCATGAAAGAAAAATTCAGAACTAGTACAATTATTTACCATTTATCTATAGACACAGTATAGGAGTCGGATCTTATGGACATTGACTGTCCATGGAGTAGAAGTACATGGAGAGAAGATAATTGCATATCTTTTACGTTTATTACATGGTTAAAAAACTATAATTATTTAGTTATTATAAAACTCATGATGTAAAACAGCAGTGACAATTGTGGTGGCCGAATTTGAGAATGACTTAAAAATACGTAACTAAATATTATCCATATCTATATATCCTACCATTTTAGCGTAACGAAGTAGTAAAATAATGAACAAGCGCACCCAGAAACTTCCGCATTTACATATTATACTAGTTTCAACTAGGGATTCAAGTTTTAACAGCAAGTATAAATAGCAAAAGAAAACGAGGAAAACAAATGAATTAAGTCAAATCTTACTGTTATTTTTACTCGCCTGTGCTAGAAGAGATTACGTTTTTGTCGTGGATGTATGTTTTTTTTGGCACGCTCTGTAGCTTTTACGGCTTGATGGATTTTAGCTTAAGAAGTGTCGTCGTCCTGATTGTGAGAGTGACATCGGCTATTAATTGTTTTGGCTCGGGTCACAATCGAGTTTTTTTATATATTTTTTATATCATAAGATAGTAAACAAGCAGATGGGTCTCCTGATGGAAAGAGTCAACCATCGCCTATAGACACCAAAGACGTGAATGGTGCGTTGGTGTCTTGTGGCGAGGTCTAATGCTGCATGCGTAAATTTACCGGCTACACTATTTTGATAGAAGTGCGTCGTTATTTATGTGGTGGGATAGGAATGCCATATGCATGTATTTACCGGCTATCTTACCCTCTAAACTGGAACACGACAGTGACAAAATCCAACGTTATTGCAGCAGGA
This sequence comes from Apodemia mormo, assembly GCA_036924255.1. Lineage (NCBI taxonomy): Eukaryota > Metazoa > Arthropoda > Insecta > Lepidoptera > Riodinidae > Apodemia > Apodemia mormo. The sequence continues at coordinate 8,436,859 of JAUPFN010000018.1, read as the reverse complement.
ATGCTAAGGCCTGATACTAATACTAAACCTGGTCGAGACATTGCAAAACTCTACCATCTAATTTGTAGTCATGATTTCATTTTAGTGTAATACATCTAACTTACATATAGTTCAGTGACAAGAACTTTCCTATCTTAAATATCTCGAAAATGCGAAAATTTTACATATACAACAGAAAGCTGGCAAAGAATTCAGCTATTTATATAAATAGACATGGCCTGTGCCGTTTCATGCCTGAATTGTCTAATTGAAGTAAGCAATTAATGATAGCGAATAATTAATATCTCAATTTTGCAATAGGCAAAATTAAGGGCATTTCCTGATTCTTCATTAGCTACTGAATGAATTGTTGAACAGATTTCAAAGATTATTTTGGGTTAAAATAATATTCCGCTAGGTGTCTTTCAGAGATAATACAAGTAAAGTAAAGTAAAGTACAACTAAAGTAAAGTACAAATAAAGTAAAGATAGTAAAGTTTTGTTTTGTTTTGAAAGCAATTTTTGGTTTGTTTGTTTGCATGCCTCTGTGGTCGCTTCTGCGGTTTAGCGGTCCGGTGTCGGTGCTCATAGGTTCCGGGTTTTTTGATACCGGCAACCGGGTAGCCGGTTTCTTTTTTTACAGTTTTCTGATAAGAACAACGTTGCCTAGGATTGGATAAGTGCCCTAGACTTGCTTTATGTCACATTGTAGGAGACTTACGACCAGTTTCAGTCAGAAATCAGAAATTAAATTTAGCAAGCAATTAATCTATGTTTAACAGATAACTTTCTTGTAAAAATAACGTTAAACATTGTTAAAATTGATTTGCGTTTCGGAAATCGGCCGTAATTATCTTCGGCTAATCATGGTGCACTTAATATTTTTTATTTCCTGGTAGTTCCTACCTCTTCGGGGATACGGGTGTGAATACACTTTTGTTAAGCAATATTCTCTTTTCATTATATTTTTATTGGTGAATTACGACCACCAACTACCGTGTCCATCGACATGTACAGTCTTTTAATAGTCAACCAATATACGATCTTGTAAATCGATATCTAAATGCGTAATTGTCTTTGAATATAACGATGGCAATGACGATTGATTACGTGATTTAGCGCAGCTTATGTCAATCCCATACAATTTATTCTTTTCTGACTGCATTATCGTTTTTATGTTGTTAATTTGTTCAAATCCCCAATATCTTCCGTTCACAAGTAAATTTAAAAAACACTGTTGTAATGTGTAAATTAAGTCTTCACTTGGTACTTTATTTGACTGATGACATTAGATTTTTCATCTTAGATTACTTGTTTTCCGAAATCCCTTTACCGATTCCATTCATTGTCAAAATTAATGTTTGTATTATCTCTAATACAATATCTAATAAATTTCTTAAACATAAGATCAAGCATACTCAAGATATCGTCGATCTAATACAAAAATACGAATCCCGCTTTACTTGGTAGAGATTTCTAATTATGTGCTATAATGTGTTTTTCAGTTTTCTGATAAAAACGACGTTGCTCAGGATTGGATAAGTGCCTGGTTGGCGATAGGCTTGCCACATATCACATTGTGGAACTAAGTAATTTTGACTAGTCGTGGCTACTTAATGTATCTCTGCCTATCTTTTCGGGGATACGGGAGTGAAGATACTTTTTCTGTTGAAGGGGCCTCCTTTGTTTTGCCCTTAGGAGATAAATCGAAACGGTTTTTTTTTTAAAATAAGATAGCAAACAACCAGATGGGTCTCCTGATGGAAAGAGTCAATCATCGCCTATAGACAACAAAGATGTTAATGGTGCGTTGCTATCTTGTGGCGAGGTTAAATGCCACATGCATAAGTTTACCGGCTACCTTTCCCTCGGCGGCAATGCGGCAGGAATAGGTAACGCGGTGGTACCAGACCCTGGCGAGATAATGCAGAATTCTACCACCTAGAAGCCACAATGGTAGTGGCTCGCATAGTCAATCGGTCGCCTTTTGCGACCCACCTGGCAGAACGGCAGGTGGTCTATTCTACAAAGGAACCCGGAACCAACACAGGGTTTTTCGCAAAATGGCGGCACGGTCCCCCTAATTTGTAAGTATTTTGTGCATTTATGTTCACACATACATATCTTCACGCCAGATCCCTTGCGATCCTTGCAGGCTTGCTTCGCTTCCTCCACATTCATCACTCTCTTCATACACACACGCTGGTTGTGAAGACTCTTGACACCACCTGCGGACAGTATTCTTCCCCAGTGCCTACATTTACATTCAGTACATTATATTGAACCTACCTGTACCGGGGAAGACCTAGAATAACATACCTAATCAGATTGGTCTGGTACTGTCCTAAGGTTATTTCAAAAGTCTTCGCAACCGGTGTGTACGAATGAAGATGTGAGAGATAATTAATGTGGAGGAAGCAAGACCAATATGCAAGGATCGTGACATATGGCATTCGGCTCTCTCTGCTTACCTCGTTAGGGATCTGGCGTGAAGATATGTATGTATACTAAGTCTATCTGTAAAAAAGTAGCTCCTGTAATTTCGTGCATTATGGATAAGAGTAACGGGCCCCTCTATTGCCTGCATTTGTTTTTCGATACATATTTGTACATGTAACACAATTGACTAATCTCACACGTACTTTAATTTCACATCAAATTTTTTTTGTATATCACTCGATCGGTTTCACTTTTTAAGCATCTTCAGGATTTAATATACTCGTACTATAGGAATCTTATATGTAGAGTACTGGGTGTCCCGCGCAGCTTCGCCTGCGAGTATATTAATAAGTTATCCAAATAGCTTTTAATAAAAATTTCATCCCCTATTTCAGCCCTCCAGGGACTGATTTTTGAAAAAAAATAGCCTATGTTTGACCCCGGATCTTCAACTATATCCATGCCAAATTTCATGAAAATCGGTCCAGCGGTTTAGCCGTGAAAGCGTAACAGACAGACAGACAGACTTTCGCATTTATAAGTATGGAAGTATATAAGTATACTATAGTAATAGTATATGTAGAGTACTAGCTGACCCGCGCAGCTTCGCCCGCGAGTATATTAATAAGCCGTCCAAATAGCTTTTAATAAAAATTTTATCCCCTATTTCAGCCTTCCAGGGACTGATTTTTGAAGAAAAAAATAGCCTATGTTTGACCCCGGATCTTCAACTATATCCATGCCAAATTTCATGAAAATCGGTCCAGCGGTTTAGCCGTGAAAGCGTAACAGACAGACAGACAGACTTTCGCATTTATAATACTAGCTGTGCCCGCGACTTCGTGCGCGTGGAAAAAGTTCTAAAATAAAAACCCGCATAGTTCCCGTTCCCGTGGGATTTCCGGGATAAGAACTATCCTATGTCCTTTCTTGGGTCTCTAACTATATTTGTACCAAATTTTATCCAAATCGCTTCAATGGTTTGGCCGTGAAAGCGTAACAGACAGACAGACAGACAGACAGAGTTACTTTCGCATTTATAATATTAGTAATAGTAATATTAGTATGGATATGGATTACACCCTGAAGATGCTTAAAAAGTGAAACCGGTCGAGTGATATACAAAAATAAAGTATAATGTGAAATTAAAGTACATGTGATTAGTCAATTGTGTTACAATAATGGAATTTCACCAAATGCTGACGATGGAAAGTATAGAATAATATTTGTACATGGTATAGAGATATTGGCGAAATTACAACGACCACGGAAGTCCAACTATACTATTATTATTTACCGCTTGGAAGATATTCCAGTATACAACGGTGCAGTTACCCGCACCCATTAGAAAGGCAGGTGAGAGATGTTAATTGCGACGGTGCGATGTTTTCGAAAGGTGTCCGCCGCTGTTTTATTACCCGATCTTTAATGAGCTTTCAGTCGCGCAGACTCCTATAAAGAATACCGTTCTATCTCTTTGTTCCTTCAGCACTCTTACACATCACGCAGAGATTTGTTTGTGATTATTCTACGAGTATACATCTTAAAATTGTTATTTTATGTTTGTCAAAGAATACCTCGTAGTGTGGCTTTTAAATTACATGCAATTTCTTCATTTCAAGCTTTTGTTAATTTTAGCTGTAATAGAAGTTGAACGAATGTATAACTAAAATGTTAGTTATTCATCCACGTTTATTTTATCACCTTCAAAGTATGCTTCTTCATAAATGATACACTTACAACAGCGAATAATCCAATTACCAAAACATTTTAGACGATTTTTCCAGGATTGTGGTCAGTTTTCGCAGCGAATTCTCCTTTATGTCTTACTAGCTTTTGCCCGCGGCTTCGCTCGCGTGGGAAGTGGGAGTTAGAAAGAGACAAAAAGTAGCCTATGTTACTCTCCATCCCTTCAAATATCTCCACTTAAAAAATAACGCCAATTCATCGCTCCGTTTTGCTGTGAAAGACAGACAAACAAACACACACATACACTTTCCCATTTATAATATTAGTATGGATACCGAACAAAAACGGGTGCCACGAAGTGGTAATTTGAGTTTAGGAAAAAAGAAAGAAGTTAAGTGGAGTCATATCTGGTGAAATAGGTGGTTGCTCGGTGTTATTTGTTAAAATTTTAGTTCAAAAATTATTTTGTACGAAGGCTCATTGTCGTGGTGTAAAATCCAAGATAAGTGGTGGAAAAAGGTTTCCACTAATCTAGCCTTCTTCGTTAATTTTGCTGCCATTCGTCAAACGCAGCATAACGCTCAAATGACATTCTTTTTTTACCGCTTGACCTTCCGGCAAGAATCAAGTTGTCAACATGACTTGACTTTTGCGTAGTTTTTTCTGTTTCGATTCAGTTGGAAGGCGCCACTCCGGAGCTAGTTAACTAGTTTGTATGTGAAACTCGTAAACCCACATCTTGTCACCAGCAACAATGCGTTTTGTGAATGTTGGGACGGAATGGGCTCGCTCTAGTATTGACTCGTGAGACACAGAAAGTAAGCGGCTCTCTCTTAAACTTAAATGAGGACTTTCAATCACTATTTCTTTTACATTTGTGATGTTTAACTTCAGTTGAAGACGTTGATGGCCCACCAGAGCAAGACAAATCTTTTATCACATTTGACCGCTTTCGAACGCTTTGTACTACTCATAAGCATATGTTTTTGAGGAAGAAGATTCGCCTAAGCCTTCTGTAATACTTTTAGGGATACCTAATACGAAATTTCCTTTGCAATGCAAAAGTTAAGACAAGCTCTTTACCAGATTACTGGATACCTCACCTTCCAAATCGGATTATGAAAATGACAAGCATTGACGATATTACGGTAGGAATATGTGTGGTAGCTATCTCGGATGAGACGTTACAGAACTCTATCTCCTAGTCACGATGGATGGTGAAGTGGCATTGCCCTCGCCCCTCATGGAGCAACACATCATTAACATCTTTGGTTTCTCAATAATTATAGTTTATAATAGTTTCTATTTCCATCAAGAAGGCATCTGCTTTTTTGCTAACTGTCTAATAATATAAAAAATATTAAAAAAATACGAACTGCTAGAATGATGCTGCTGTCTGCCAGATGATCTACTCTTCATGAAATTGTTAACATGTTTTAATTTATAAATAAATTTAATATCATCGATGCCATGTAGACAGAGTGAATCAAATCATCAAATGTTAATAAGTTTTTCGGTTGATCACGAATTATCGGTTTGTTGGTTATCAAGATGGGTGGTTAGTTTTATCGATATATTCTATCAAACTGATATTGTCTATCATTTCCTTATTGTAACAGCCAGTGCTCATCCGAAGTAGGAAGATTAGACAAGTACTAGAATCCAAGCTGTTACCAAAATGTACATGTTTGGGTTTCAAAATAAAATCGCGAAATATACAAATACTCAATAAAAACCCAGCTTCGCCCGGAAGTCTCATAATACGCAATCTTATATACTAAATCAAATAGTAGACATAAAAAAGTAGCAACACTGTAGTGACGTCTTCTTTCAACTATAAAGACAACACTATAGTGTTGCTATTTTTTAATTTCTACTCTTTTACGAACGAAGAGAAATAAGTTTCACGATAATCTGCGCTCCGTTCTACGATACTTTAATAAATGCTCACGCCATCTACACCACATATTTGTAATCTTTAAAGAAATATGGCCGATTTGTCTGTCAGCACCGTTAGAATTTTTAATCACAATTTTAACAAAATACTCGACAACCCGAATTTTGCGGATATAATGTTGTCGACTCAAAATAATTATTTTTTTACGCTTTATAATTTAGGTAAGGTTCGATTGAGTCTAACGTAACCCTTGACGAAATAATTAATATAGATACATAAACTTAAGAAATTTAGTACACGTGCTTGGACGTCTAAATAGATCATCATACTCAAATGTTATCCAATTCAAAAAATCGAAATGGTGATCTTCGTTTTTTCGTTGGTAGAAAATATTGTCTAGCTGATGGTAATTACTGATTTACCTATGTAATGAAGACCGAATAACGAAATACTGAAGTCGTGAACTGACAGCGGAGCAGAAGCGGGTTCGCGTGGAATGGTGCTCACCTAGCCCCGACCTAGCACCATGCGATTTCTGTATTTTCCCCAAAATCGAAAATTTCATGAGAGGTTTTATTTTTCCAACTCCGAAGAGGCAGTGATAGCGTTCAATCAGCACGTAGAAAATATGCCTTCAGATCTGTGGTCCTCCTGTTTTAAAAAATGGTTCGATCGCATGAAAAAATGTTTAAAATGTAAAGGAGATTTTTTGAAAAGCAATAAACATAATATTTTGGTTATAACATGTTGTTTTTTTAAGTTACGCAAAATTTATAGTGTGACCTACGTATAACTTTGCCGTAAAGAACCCTGCGAATCGTCGCAGACATTTGTATTCAAAAAGATAACAATTGACTTTAGACACCATAGATGTTAAGGATGCATTACTATACATGTTATAGCGCTTTAGTAAACGCATAATTTTACCAGGGACCTTACTGTTCCAACGGAACAAGACAGCAACAAGTGCCGACGCTATTGTGGTAGAAGTAGTTAATGCAGAATGCCGAGACCGGGCGAATCGCTGCAGATTTCTATGATCTACGTTTTTCCTCCGTATTGGTCCAGTTCCTCTTTAAAGAATAGACTATATGCAATTATGCCAGGCAGTTCGTCAAAGGTGAACGGTTGGCTATGTGTCACTATAATCGTGACTAAAATGTGGTAGATTTCCTCAACGTCTCGTGTATTTGGTACCAACGCCTTACCTATCGTCGTGTTCTCATTTGGAGGGATAACCGGTACATTAATGCAAGTGACACTATTATCCCGCCACACAGATAGCAATGCGCCATTAACATCTTTAGTGTCTGTAGGTGATGGTTATATCTTTCCATCGGTAGAGCCATTACTTGTTTGCTATTTTATGATATAAAAAAATAGTAGTCGGGTTGATGACAAGTTTAATTTTCTCTTGCTTCTTAAAAGAAGCAGTGAGACAGTTAATTTATTCTTCAAGAGGGACAAGAATCAACACAAGGAACAAACGGGGGAAAAGTCATTCGCTTATGTAATGTCCTTATTTGCAAAATATCAACACAGCGAAAATATCCTTTTAAGGAGAGAGAACTTCGTGTGATACGTATAATGTTGAGCGCAGTATCGAGCAGGTGCGACCCGGCGTCGTTAGGGAGTCTTCACCTAACGAGTTCACTCATGATAATAAAGGTTCTCTAAATAAAGCTATTTTCTACGTGACTGTCCAACGTAAGAGTAAATTTTGGAAATCCAATTTTACAAATTTCTATTTATTAGCGATTGCCCTCTGCTCGAAATTCGACTACAGATACGAGTATTAACATCCAGGCCCCAGGAACATTTTTATTTTGATTAATGAAAAGAGGCTAGGGTTGATATTTTTTAAGCAAAAGAAAATAATAGTAGGATTATAACCATTGAAAATGGAATGGTGGATGGAAAAAGGAACCCGGTCCAAGAGGTTTACTAGGTGATAGAGTTTGCATTGTCTCGCCCGGATCCGGTACCACCGCCTTACCTATTCCTTCCGCAATAGCGTCAGTGCTTGTCACTGTCGTTCTCCGGTTTAGAGGGTAAGGTAGTCGGTAGACTTATACATGTGGCATAAGATCTCACCACAGGATAGCAACGCACCATTAACACCTGGTGTCTATAGGCGATGGTTGGCTCTTTCCAACAGGAGAACCATATGCTTGTTTGCTATCTTATAACATGTATATTTAAAAAAAATGTTGTAGAATGGTAGAGTTCCACAACATTTTGGACGGGTATGTGGTACAATCGCCTTACCAATTCCTGTCGCAATAACGTCAATGCTTATCATTGTTGTGTTCGGATTTGGAGGGTAAGGTAGCCGGTAGCCTTAGGATTATGACATTGCTATCCCATCGCACGGATAGCAACGCACCATTAACATCTTTCCAATGGTTTCTTCTTCCATCTGGAGAGCTATCTGCTTTTCCGCTGTCTAAAAATATTTTCACGCCCGTATCCCCGACAAGGTAAGCAGAGGTACAATAAGAGCATCCACAGAGTAATTAATGTACTTAAAGTAAGCAAGACAAATCTGAATGGATCGTGACATATGGCCCTCGATTCTCTCTGCCTTGCCCGTAAGGAATCTTGCGTGAAGATATGTATGTATATAAAAGGACCTGTGGATTAAGAATTTACCTACCTAAAGTGGGTAAGTGACACTGAAATGACGAAGTACCATAAAGTAAAACTTTATGGTATTAAAAACAATGGTGGTAATTTGCTGTTAGCAATTTGTATATGCGTTACCATTTTTAAAAGGACATGTGGACTAGGACTTTACCTTCCTAAATTTGTAGGTAGGTGACACTGAAATGACACTTGACTGTACCATACTATAAACGATAATCTTTCTTTGTTGTTTTTAAAGTTTTTCAAGTTTTCCCAAGCACGGGGTAAGAGCTATAACAAAAAAATATTTATAAACGATAGTGTTAATTTGCCGTTAGCAACATGCATTTACTTTACAGTTTTTAAGGACAGCGTACAAAGTGCCGTTAGCGATATTCTTATATTTCTTATAAAAAGAAAGGAAAAGAAATAGCTATGACTAAGTAGCTCTGGTGAAAACAGGAAGAAAGTACTTGCTGATTAACGTCTAAATTCCATATCAAATACGCGACGCTGGGTTTTGTCAAAAAAATTCCGAGGAACAAAACATTTTCACAGCATTGTCGTATAGCTGTAGGCGTTTCTTCTTAATACGGTTCTATTTCACAATGTATTTTCAGGTACAAAAAGATACAGGGTCTACTTTCGTTTGTCTTTTATTCTTCTAAAGGACGAGGATGTTATTTGGTTTGCTTAAGATGAAAGTTATTTGTGGTTGAAATTCGACATCAATTTACCATTACAAAAACACATTATCTTAAATCTATATATTTGATCCTAAAATAGACATATAGATTGTCTTGATGATGTACAATGATCAAATACTTACGTTTAAGTACTATTTGTTCAAATTTATATTATTAGCTCTCTTGATGTTATTACACATTATATAATGTTGTTTTTTCAAAAGAATACTTTGACCGTGTTCTACAATCGATATCGAAGCCAAAAATGTAGTTTTTAGAATTTTTGTCTGTATGTATGTCCGGGGTAAACTCAAAAAGTACAGCATGGATTTACTTCAAATTTTGCATGAATATTACTAACAGGTCGTGTCAACATATAGGCTACATATTATCACGCTATCACCTACGGGGGAGGAGCTGTGTGGAGTAAACGAAATCCGCGAGAACGAAGTTGCGGGCAACAGCTAGTACATAATAAATACGCAAACCCAGAAATACAAACATCTATGGTCACCAAAATGCTAGTCCCTGTCGGAAATCGAACCCGAGCGCTATCGATTCGTAGTCAGGCTCACTAACCACTCCCGGGTCGGTCTATAATTGTAATTGGCATATTAAGTAAATAATAAATAAACTCAAGTCTTATTCTACTTAAATTATACCAAATTTGCATAAATATCGCTGTAGGCAAGAAAAGGGTCACTACTCAATGCCATTTATATCCCCATGTAGCTGCATTAGGGAAAATTCTCCATTTCCATTTGCACGCCCGCGCTAGCACTGACGGGGAATTTGCATCGGAAAGAAACGTAAAAAGAGCAAGACGTCCCCACGGACGTCCCCACCACCCCCTGCACATATGTGTGTCCACACTCCACCTCGGTTTTTTGTAATCAACACAAATCAATACAGGATGCCCGTTCTTACTATGCGGATTTGAAGAGATTTTACGGAATATTTTTCAATGCAGACTTATTCATATATTAGCTTTTGCTCACAGTTTTTCCCGAGAGTTCTAGTTTTTTTTTATAAGATAGAAAATAAGCAGATGGCTCTCCTCATGGATTTTTTTATTTTTTTATATCATAAGATATCAAACAAGCAGATGGGTCTCCTGATGGAAAGAGTCAACTATCGCCTATAGACACCCAAGATGTTAATGGTGCGTTGCTATCTTGTGGCGAGGTCTAATGCCACATGCATAAGTTTACCAGCTATCTTACCCTCCAAACCGGAACACGACAGCGACAAGCACTGACGCTATTGCGGCAGGAATAGATAAGGCGGTGGTACCAGACCCGGGCGAGACAATTCAGAACTCTACCACCTAGTAAGCCACGATGGTAGTGACTCGGTAGCCAATCGGTCGCCTTTTCAACCTGCCTGGCAGAACGGCAGTTGGCCTAGAGTTGGATAGAGACAATTATCGACTTTAGGCACCAAAGATGTTAATGGTGCTTTGCTATCCGTGTGGCAGGGTGTAATACCACATTCTTAAATCTACCAGCTACTTAGCTCTCTAAAATGGAAGGTCTCAGTAACAAGCATTGACGCTATTGCGGCAGAAATAGGTAAGGCCATGGTACTACTAGCAAATACCCGTGCGAGACGTTGCGGAACTCTACCACCTAGTAGTTACGATAGTAGTGTCACGTTAACCCAATAAAATAACTACCATACCGTAACAACGTAACCAAATGAAAACCGATAGACGGACGGGTGGATGGACATAGCGAAACTATAATTCCTAGTTTACTCGAAACCCTTAAAAGGGGAATAGACAATCATCGATTATTGTTTAAGTAACTTTAAAACTATTATTATCTTAAAATCATAACTTTTATCTTTATTTTTTTATCTTTTTTTTGAATTTTTCTAATTTACTCCGCAATATGGCTTCCATGTTTAAAATTCATTTATTTACATTACACGATGGTTACACTAAGCCGGTCAAGTAGTTCTGGAGAAAATTGGCTGTGACAGGCGACGGAGGGAAAGACAGACAGACAGGCGAGTGTTCTCATGAGTGTTCTGTTTTTACTTTCAAGGCACGGAACTCTAAAAATCATGCAAATATGTTGTAGCGTTTTCAGAAATCGTACAGTACCAGCGCTAGTTGTTACAAGTGCCATGGACGGTGTTATGAACCTAAGCATCCATTAAGTTCCGATTCACTCGACCAAGCATTAACAAGTGACTTTTTTTTTCAATTTATTTTTAATCTTTATTATAAAAAATATGGAAGTTTTAAATACCATATGAAAGTAGAGGCAGGTTTAAAGAATAAACCATCTGCTCTGCAGCCAGGCAGTTCCTAAAAGGCGAATGATTAGCCAAACGTATCTATCATATTGTGACTAAGTGGACAGCTCTTATGTCTCGACCGGATTTTAAACCACGTTCTTCCTGCCACAATAACATGAGTGCTTGCAATTTACGTATTTCGGTTTAAAGGATAGGGTAGCCGGTAAACTTATTTTATTGCCAAACAGATAGCATCACATTAGTGGTGTGTTCTTGGTACATCTATGATTTCTAGAAGCGATAATTATTATGGAACACTATCTTAACGCGCATTTGGCGATTGGACCGGGATCCCAGGAACAAACTTTTTTTTAATTAATAAATTCTGGGTGCAAATGCAAGCTTCACTGACCACTTACGAAAATGCCTTGAAAAACCTATTCAGTTTAATCTGCCTCAGCAACGAACTACAGAAAAGTGTCGTCGGTCACTTATAACTTTGTAGTATTCATTCGATACCGAGATCTCAGTAACAAACTTTTTTTGATTAAAGACAAGCTGAATTTTTGTGAACAGCTTCGTTTTAACGAGACAACCATCTTTTCTATCTTCGATATCGAATCTTATTATGAAAAACACGATGAAACTTTTGTACTACACATTCAATGGTTTTTGTGGCAAGTCCTCCACTCTAAAGTTTCGGAATTATGAGATATTTAAATTGATATTAATCAATTTAATAACAACCTAATTTTCTCACAATAGCTTGTTAATTATTATTGTTATTCAAGGGTAGCATTGTCCTACATGTAAAGTAGAAATTTTTCTTAGTCCAACACTCTAAAGTTTTCTTTTTATCTATGTTTATTAATTGCCTGATGCGAGATTTTTCGAAGATAGAAAAGATGGTTGTCTCGTCAAAACGAAGCTGTTCACAAAAATTCAGCTTGTTTTTAATCAAAAAAGTTTGTTACTGGGATCTCGGTATAGAATGGATACTACAGACTTATAAGTGACCGACGACACTTTTCTGTAGTGCGTTACAGGGGCAGATTAAACTAAATAGGCCTTTCAAGGCATTTTCGTAAGTGCTCAGTGAAGCTTGCAATTTGCACTTAGAATTTATTTTATCAGTAAATATAGAGTTATATTTACATATAAAATAAAATCACTTTAAGTGTATTTTTTAACCTTGGCTTCCTATTTAGCACGATAAAATAGCACAACATGGCATAATTGTATTATTTTGTTACGATATAATAGCATTCTGACACTCGGATCCAAGCGGATAAAAAACTATTTAAACATTTTTTTAAGTGGATTTAACCGTAGTAAAAGCAATTTAGAACTATATAATTAGTTTGATTGCCTTTGTGGTCTAATGGTTCGGTGTTGGTATTGACCACATGAAGTCCGTGGTTTGATTCCCGGCTCGGGCAATTAAAAAAAAAGTTTAAGTTTTCTGACTAAAAACAATGTTGGATTGGATAAGTGCCCGGTTGGCGATAGGCTTGCCACCTATTACATTGTGGAACAAAGTATCTTCGGCTAATCGTGGGTGCAGTAGTTTTACCTTTGCCTACCTCTTCGGGGATACGGCCGTGGAGATACTTTAAAATATAGCTATTGAAGAAGATAGAGTTTTTATAAAATTCATATTCCGAAGTTAAGAACGAGAAATTCTAAGCATTTTAGAGTAACTTATAACTGTACCACAAGTAAGCGTGTCCGGGTTAAACTGGTATAGAAAATAATGCTAATAATTGCGATGCCAGTATGTAGAGATTATCTATTAATCCGTTCTTGAACATCCACTTGCAACCTGTCTTATGTAACTTACAGCAAAGAAGCCTTTATTGCATGACCTAATATGGAGGTTTAATTAAATTTACTTTGTAAATGCCAAAAACCGACGCTACTGAAGTATTCTTTGGAGAATCGTTGGAATATCTAAAACATCGTATCCAGTGACCTGAGGCTTTTCCCTATAAAGCTGTTCATTAATATTTCCAAGTTAAATGCGTTATCTGCAAATATTTTCAAACGGCGAAAAAATGGAGGTTATCAGTTTGACATATATGTATGTAATATTGTTGGAATTGGCGTTCTATTTAGGCATCTAAGCACGTGTCTGTGTGTTTGTTTACAAATGTCTCGGAAATTAAAAGCCATATCGAGATAATTCTTTGTGATTTTAATCAAGATATATTCCAACTTAGGAAACTGTCTAAGCTTCATCCAAATCGATTTAGTAGTTTTTGAGATAGTTGATATGTGAAGTTGGTTTAGTTTTTTAAATTTTATATCATAATATCCTATGGTCAAACAAGGCAAGCAAGAACATGGATTTCAGGAGAACGCAGGTACCAGAGATGTTAAATATGCGTTGCCATCCGTATGGCAGGGATGTTAGGCCGTATGCACAATTTCTCTGACCTCTTTATCCTCCTGAATCAGAACACGACAACGACAAGCGTTGATGATATTTTTTTGCGTGTCTCCCGCTGATAATATTACGACAGAAAATATATGACTATAGGATGTATCCGCGGGCTCCGTTTGAGAAATAGACCATCTGCCCTGCAGCTAGGCGGTTCGTGAAAGGTGAAAAATTTTCACTTATGTGGAAACTAAATAGTGTAATGTAATGCCTAGATCAACTTACCTATTCCTTCTGCAATAGCGCTAGGGAGGAAAACGCATAATTTTTTTTCCTAATTTACTTTGTCATAATGAATATAGCATAATATGTAGTCTCATTATATAATTTAAGCATAATCTTTTTTTGCGAAATGTGTTTTAAGCATAACAATCTATTGTACTACATTTAATTCGAATATTGATGATACGCATAATAGTCTTTAGACATTTTTTTATTTTTCCTAATGTTATCTTATCATAAAAACACATGGCATAAGCCCCCCGCCACAAAGAAACAAAGCTATCCAATGCTACAGTTGAAGTAGATTAGTTAGGTTCTCTTTAGATCCCACACCCAGAAATAGGAGCCCCGCGTAGCGGGGCTCCGTCGACTTGGTCCAACCCCACTTGTTACGGCAATAGTATGCTGCTACAATACAGTCTGCTATTTGGTCTTGCTATTTATGCTATGCTGCTATAGTCTGCTATCCACCTATTTCTTGCATTTTAATTAGGACTTTTTTTTTTTATATCATGAAATAGCAAACAAGCAGATGGGTCTCCTGATGGAAAGAGTCAACCATCGCCTATAGACACCAAAGATGTTAATGATGCGTTGCTATCTTGTGGCGAGGTCTAATGCCACTCGCATAAGTTTACCGGCTACCTTACCCTCCAAACCGGAACACGACAGCGACAAGCACTGACGCTATTGCGGCAGGAATAGGTAAGGCGGTGGTACCAGACCCGGGCGAGACAATGCAGAACTCTACCACCTAGTAGCCACGATGGTAGTGACTCGATAGCCAATCGGTCGCCTTTTACGACCTGCCTGGCAGAACGGCAGTTGGCCTATTCTTCAAAGGAGGCCGGGACCAACACGGCGAAAAAGTTTTAAGTGTATGCCGTTGATCATTATGTTTATGTATTGTTATGCTTTCCTCAATGTGTGCCTATAAACATTATGCTATGTTATCTTTATGCTACATAGGGTTATGCTAGTAAAAATTATGCGAAAACAGTTATGCGTTTAGTTGTTATGGTAAATTATCATTAGTTGTAAAAACGTGATGCCTACTTAAAATAGTACAAAAATTGTTATGCTACTAAATATAGACCCCGTTAGGGATCGCCACTGTCGTATTTCGGTTTGAAAAGTAAAGGATCTGGTAGGGTGCATGTGGAATTGAATCCCGCCACACAAATGGCTACGGACCATTAACATCTTGGTGGCTCTTTCACCAGGAGCAGTCGGGTTATTTTCTATCCCGTGACAGGTTAATACAGCAGCAGTACTAAGTCCGGCCGGAACATTATAAGAGACTACCACCTTGGAATCACGATAATACATTTGGTTATTCCTACGATGAATGGCCCCTTTAATAGAGAATTCAAAATTGTACTTTTTAAATTGCTACTTTCAATTCCATAAAAAATATTTTCGATTGTTTATTTGCAAAAGGCCCTTTTTAGGGTTCTCTACCTAAAAGGTGAAAATGGGACCCTATTACTAAGCCTCCGTTGTCTGTCGTCCGTCTGTCTGTCACCAGGCTGTATCTCATAAACCGTGATAGTTAGAAAGATGAAATTTTCACAAATTATGTGTTTCCGTTGCCGCTATAACAACAAATACTAAAAATAAAAATAAAGGGGTACAATATATCCCATGCAATAAACGTGTTTTTTTATATATTTTTTTGTTCAATATTAATAACGGTAACAGGTAGACGCTTATAATTTTCATAGAATATTGAGTTGTATATTACCTCTCAAAATAAATCATAAAAAAAAATAAAGTAATTATTAAATATTCCAAACAACAAACGTAATTTTAAGCAATTTTTTACTCGATCTTAATAAACAGGCAGAAACTTGAATAGGGGTACGGAACCCTTCGTGCGCGAGTCCAACTCGTACTTGCCCGTTTTTTTTATAAATACGTCTACCTAAACGATACACTTGCACATATATTGTTTGTGAAAATTCAAATGCAAGTGACATAGGCAGAGATCGTAGAGTGAGGAATTATCTTAATCTTAATAAATTATTAATCTTTAACAGTTTATGAAATGAAGCGAGACAGATAGTCAATGGGGGTCGGGTTCGATTCCTGGCAGGGACAAACATTTGTGTGATGAGTATAGATGTTTGTATTTCTGGGTTTGAGTTTTCAAATATATTCAAATATACACGTATTTAAATATTTGTAAACGTACTTTTATGCATAAGTATCGTTGACTACCAATAGTCTAAGGTCCGAATATAAGCTGACCTTCACCCATCTGTTTACCGAATGAAACATTTTTATTATCAAATTTCATACATAGACAAATACGTCTTGCATGTATTGCCTATCAAAATATGTTCATAGCTAGCTATCCTTAATTAATTTTTTTTTCACAAGTTCCTCCCTCTTGAATGCCGATCAAATGTTATTGCTATTAAACGTTTTAAACATGTGGAATAGGTCTGTGAGGTATTGCCTACGTGTTTACGTTCATGGCTACCAGGTAAGCAGGTGTAAACATGTAAGTAAATATAACATAAACACGTAGGCAATACCTCACAGACCTATTTTATATGTATAAATGTTTAAAACTTTTAGTATCAATAACATTTGATCGGTAAACAAGTGGAAGAAACTTCCTAAAAAAAATTAATTAATATTTTTTTAATTAAGGATAGCTATGAATAGATTTTGATAGGCAATACGTGCATGACGTATTTGTCTATGTATGAAATTTAATAAAAAAAATGTTTCATTTGGTAAACAGATGGGTGAAGGTCAACTTATATTCGGATCCCGTACTACAATCATATCACAAACAAATAAGTTACTAACTTTGGAGTTAAAACAATTGTAGCAATTTGGCTAGTTATTTTTATAATTCATTTATTATTTAAAAATAAATAAGCGTAAGCATATTAAGAACGTTACTTTTCACATTGAATAACGTACAATTTCTGTTTGATCATTGAGTTAAAGGAGTTCATACATTTAACTAGTTATACGTATGTATATCTAGTGATCAGTACAATCGACGTATCGATCATATAACAAAGAAGAATTTCGCCACGTCGAGCCCGTCGACACTAGCTTAGTGGTAGAGCGTCCTGGCTTGAGGGAGATGGTCGCGGGTTCGAGTCTCGCGTGTTGACATTTTTCTTTGTTGTTTTTAAAGTTTGACTAGTTTCCCAAGTACGGGGTGAGTGCTATAAAAACAAAAATAATTAGAAATCACGAAAGTACTGATCAGAAAATATAAATGTGAATTTCATCTGTATCAATGAACTCATTTAACTAGTTATACTTATGTATATCTAGTGATCAGTACAATCGACGTTATCGATCATATTACAGGCAGAACGTGTTGGCTTGAGGGAGATGGTCGCGGGTTCGAATCTCGCGTGTTGGCATTTTTTTTGTTGTTTTTAAAGTTTTTCAATTATATAAGACACATTGCCATTGTTTATTTTCAAAATGATGATCGATTTTAATCCTTTGAGTGACATTCAACGCAATGAATTGTCTTATTAGCTAAATTTTTCGGTCGACATTTTGTGATGCCATAGATGCCATATTCGGTCGGGCAGAGTTTTGTCACTCATTATGTACGTATTAAAGAATAATCCACGTGCTAGCGATAGTCTAAAAATTATTTAAGTAAACAAAATTTTCGCCACTGGCTAGAATTTAACCGCCGACTTTTGTCCTAACCACAGAAAACGTTCTATCTTTAAGAATACAGTATCACTGGTTCTTGCGCCGATATTTTTGTGTATGACTCCACGATTTGGTGGCTTATTGGACTTCAGTTCTATTAGTCCTGGGTGGGACAGGGAGCGGAGAGTATAACCAGTAATTCTCCATCGAGAACGGTCTTAAGCTTCCACCTTTAGTTCGCCACATCTGCACCATCATCGCTTTTCCTCGAGGATTTCATTTCCTGCGTTTGCTTGGAGATGAAATTGGATCCCTTCGGAAACTGTAACCTATCTGATGTAATAGGATAGCAAGCAACGAGATAATTATCTCGCTGAAAAGAGATAATCATCACCTTATAACACATTCATGGTTCATCAAAGAGGTTCATCAAAGTGTTCCACTTTGGACCACGACAGTAACAAGAATTGGCACTGTTGCGGTAGGAATAAGAAAGCTTTGGTACTTAACCCGGTCGAGTCCTTGCGAAACTACCACCTTATAGTCACGATTGTGACACGCTTGGAGAATCGATCATCTTTTACAAACTGGCAGAATTGTAGGTGATCTTTAGAGATGATTTTTAAAGAAGGTCCATACATGAGTAAGCCCCATTTACGGCGCTTGACCTGCTGGTCTACCTTGTGCTAGTAATTTTCCTTTAATATGCACTAAGCAAATTGTTTAGATTCAATTAAATTTAGGTTGCGCAAATAGGCAAATACGCAAATACGCAAATAGAATTCTAGCTAAAAGACGTCTAGTTTTAATACTAAAATAATATTCTACCTAAAACCTAAGCGCTAGATATAATTTTATGGCTTCCATCCCTGGAATTTTAACAAGGAATACGTCTATCATATTGAAAACTCCTTCGCAAGCTCCGATTAATAGGCGTGGCATTTTACTGAAATACATTTGGTCAGCATCTACTATTTAAATGGAAGGTTCTTCAAATTTTAGTTTAATTATTGGGTTTTGACGAGTTTATCCATACTATGTCCTATACTATGCGAAAGTCTGTCTGTCTGTTACGATTTTACGGCTAACCCTCTAATCCGATTTCAATGAAAATTGGCATAAACAGATGAAGATCGAGGGTCAAAGAAAAGTTAACTTTTTTCCAAAATCCACCAATAAGGGGCTGCGATAGCGTATGGAAGTTTGTACAAAAAACTACATGAACGACATATTAATCTATTGTTGTGCAAATAGTACAAGAAGGTTTAATTTATGACAAGCTAATGGCTACGGCTTTGCCCCTGTTAATATCCATTAATTTTGATCCTGACCTGTCATAATTGTTTTAAAAAATTGGATTTAATTTAAAAACTTAGTAAATTAACTTTTGATTACAAAAGATGTAGAATATTAGTGTTATTCACAAATAATAATTTAGCTTTCTGCAAGTGGTAGGTAGGTATTTTTTTTAAATCAGTGTTGTGGTTCGAGTTTATTCATTACAAAAAAATAAAGTGCGTGTCAGGCCACGCGTAATATAGTTTTCCAAAGGTGCCCATCACAATAATGTGGACTAAGAAGAGGGCTTTTATAATTTGATTCTATGAACATTTAAGCAATGACGTTCAATGACAAATATATATCCGCACCACAGGTTCACCGCCTATAAAAATAAAAGCTTAATATTTTACAAACGAGTCCCTTAATCGAAAACTTTTAGACAAAAATCTACAATATTTTTTAAAAATCTATTCAACGATAACCAAAACAATAGGGTTAGGTATATGAGAAAAAAAATTAACATCACCACTTTACGTATAGGGGAGCTACCCTGAAAAAAACATTGTTTGAAAATTTTATGTTAGCACTTTGTTGATATGTATATTCGTGGCAAATTACAGCTCTCTAGTAATAAGAATATCTGATTTGTTGTGCGGACGGACGGACGGACGGGCTAGCATACAATAAGGGTTCTTAGTTTACTTCGGAACCCGAAAAAGATAATAAACTACAGATCTTAAAACATGAAGTATTTAGAATATATCATTACTTTACATTTATTCTAAATGAACGTATTTGTAATAAAGTTACAAAATTTAGAAGGTAATAAACACATATACCCTATTTTTGGGACGTAAGTATCATTAAGCAAATAATCTTCTTTTTAAGTTTTTAAACTTTTTTGCAAAATATCCAGCAATTTATAGTTAGTTACTCGCGAGTTCGTTTGCGTGACCGTAAATCATTACTTCCAAAGGGAGCAATATAGGCATTTTTACACGACTGAGCAAAAGCTCAGTCGTGTAAAAATGCTTCCATTCCACATACATGCTGCTAACTATATTATGAACTATATCAGGCCTGCGTTCAGATGTCGTATTTGAAAAGGATGAAAGCGATTTCTAATAAATAAACTTTCAAATATAACCGAAATTTCTTTAAAGGTCATTTTTCTGTGCGTTTCTTTATATATATATATATATATATATATATATATATATATATATATATATATATATATATACATACAGATGTATATGATTATACTTTTGAAGATACTTGTGCTATTTTATTCGTTTTATTATATTAATTTTAATTTCAATGTGTTTGTATTATTATGTTATTTGTTTTGTTTATGTGTGAGAGCAGATTTGTTTTGTATAGATATAGCATATATGTACAGTCTTAAGTTATTGTAAGTGTAATAGTACATATTTTACGGATATCCTACTCTACCTTAAAATGTTGTTCTTATTAACAAAGGTTGTCTGGTAGAGATCGCTCTTTGGCGATAAGACCGCCTTTGTGTACTTTCTTTAAATTATCTTTAAATTATTCGTACTAAGCATGTATTTTTACTGTAATTATGTGCACAATAAAGAGTTATCATTCATTCATTCATTCAATTTCTTATGATATTCGATACTACGCTACTAATATTTACTTAATCCCCTAAAGACATTACGTGATAAAAGAATTTATGAATTCCAATGCAAATCTCATTTGATCCTGATAACTCCATTAAAGCTTACACTGCATATTTTTTTTTCATTTATTAAAACATATATTTTAACATAAAATTATAGAAACAAAAAGCTTTACAAATATATATCGCGGTTTATCCGCAAGCTTGCTTGTCTCGAATTTGTATAATGTATTACTAAATACACATTAAACACAAATTTACAATAAGAATTGTTATTATAATATTATAATTAAATAGACTTATCGTATCTAGACTAAACTAAAGCATAGCAAAAGTAAATTATTTGTTTATTTTAATAGAAAGTAGCCAAAAACGGTAAGAGTAAGCTATCTACAAACAAGGAAAACACAATAAAAACAAACAATCTATTTGTCTATTAACTAACTATGCCATATTAAAAGAACAACAACAGCTGTCTAGTTAGCTAAACAATGCAAAAATAAACTACAAAACCTGTAGTTCGACATAATTATAATGGCGTGACCATGTACCATACTTGCCTACGACGAGTTGTCGGTCGATAACGTTGATAAGAAAAAGTAGTAAGTAAATTATACTCACTAGTCAGCGTGACCGCGCAACGACTCAGCCCCTTCTTACAGTTTGCCAACAAAAATAAGCGTAACCACGACACCACATATAATCATCAAGATACTGCTTTAAGCCGAGATTCAGTATCACAGGCACAATCCGTGAGCTACGTGACCCCCGTATTGGTCCGAGCCCCCTTTAAAGAATAGACTACTCTCTGCCATTCTGCATAGGCGTATATAGAGGAGGCCGGGTGGGCCGTGCCCACCCCAGGGCGATCTAGAGTCCACCCCAGGATGTTGGGTTACCGCTTCGAAATTTTAGGATAGACACTTAAAATACTTCAACAAACTATCTAGGCACAACCGATAAATCTACGGTCGTATTTCGTTTTTAGTATGAATATTGGGTACTTTCTGTACACTTAGACTTCAAATATTTGTCAATTATACCCATATCTCAAAAACTGCAGAACCGATTTTGATGAAACTTAAACTGTTCCGTAAGTTGGAATATATCTGTGAAAATATAATATTTAAATCCAAAAACAATATCTCGATATGACTTTTAGTTCCTAAGAAATTCGTGGACAATCATACAAACATACATACACTAAGAAAAATTTAGTTCAGGTCCTTGGACGCCTAAGTAGATCATTATACTTAAATATTATCCAATTCTAACAACATTACATATGTAGTTACATCCATATCAAACTGGTAATCTCCGTTTTTTCTTCGATGAAAAAGACATCACTATCGTTAATTCCAGCGGCCTACGTGTATCGGTCTTAAATTATCCATTCCTTGTCAGATATTGAAACACAAATTTGCTAGCAATATATCGATTGTTTTAAAAATAGTACCCCCAGTATGAGATAAACGCCTCATCTGTAATGTACCTATCGCTACTCCTCACGCCGCCAGGCTCACACGCGGTACGTCGTAAATCAATATCGGCGGACCCTTATTAATTAGTGCGTTCGTTACGCGGACCCTCGCGACCTCACCCCCCAACTCCACCCGGTTCCGGCTGCGATGAGCGTTTTTAATTAGTATCCCGAAGGCGCTGTTGACACCTTCCTTGTAAATAAAGGTAACTAAAAGCTTTCGATTGAGACACGAGTTTTTCTATTCTTTTTCGTGAAAAAAATTCTGTGAAATTCGCAGAACTAATATTTGACCGTCACGATGGAAGTTTCTAACTTTTTATAGATACCGCCATAGTCTTTTGTGACAAAGGATCCAATTTTTTTCTTTGTTCGATAGATATGAACTAAATTTAACTTGTTTGATTTTTTGTTTCTCGTTAATGAGAAACAAAAAATCAAACAAGTTATATTAACGTAGCTAGACAAAAATAAAAAGATAATATAACTAGAGTTGTGCTGGTTAATATAACGCATAGCGTTCATATAATAGCGCGCTATGTATACTCAACGTAAAGCGTAGAAAAATATAGTTACACACATATCTTCACGCGAGATCCCTTACGGGGTAGGCAGAGAGAACCGAGTGCCATACATCACGATCCTTGCAGGCTTGTCTCGCTTCTTCCACATCCATCACTCTCTTCATACACACACGCCGGTTGCGGAGACTCTTGACACCACCTTCGGACAGTACTCGATCAATCTGATCGTGGTATATTAGTCTTAGTCTTCCCCGGTACCTACCCTACATCCTTCCACATTCGCATTGTATATCTGTTTTGTTAAACTTTCATCTATCATTCTTTCTACATGTCCGAACCAATGGAGCATGCCCTTTCTCATCTTTACACCGACACTTTCTTTCAAACCTAACCTCTCTCTCACTTCGATATTACGAACCCGGTCCGCGAGTGTCACACTACATATTTTTGTCATCTCGACCGCGTTGATTCTACTTTCATGCCCTTTCTGACCTACCCAACTCTAACTTCCATACAATAGCGTTTTGATAAGCACATGATAATGCAGGGCTAGACTTAAAATTGTGCTGTTAAGTAATCTCCCTAACGCTCCATTCACTCTGTTCCCTGCACACACTCTTCTTTCAACATCAGCGGTGTACCTTCCATCCCTGCTAAAAGCACATCCAAGATATACAAACTCATCCACTTGTTCCAGCACTACATAATCGACCACAACTCTTACATCATCGACCACAACTCTTTCAAATACTAAAACTTTAGTTTTCTTCGCATTCAAATGTAAGCCCATACTCTTACAATCCTCATTCATAACTGTGACCAGTGTTTGCAACTCAGATGGAGTTGAGCCTAGAAATACAGCGTCATCTGCATAAAGCAGGCAGTTTACCACTAGATCACTCATGCGCATTCCCACATTCAATGACCCCAATCTTTGGAGACACTTATCCAGATATAGAATAAACAGACGTGCTGACAAAACACACAGCCCTGCTTAAAAATATAGTTTATAGTCTATAACGCGCTATTATTATATTACCAAGTTTATCTCTTCTAACTTTAATCTGTATGCCGATGATTTGCAGATATATCGTCATTGTAGTTACGGGGATATAACGGAAACTTTAGGTTGCTGAACAAGGACCTTAGCGCAATTTATTCTTGGGCTGAAGCTTTCGGTCTTATAGTTAATCCATCTAAATCTAAAGCAATCATTGTGGGTAGTCGTCAGATGATAAAATCCATTGATCATTCAAATTTACCACCATTACTTTATAACGGGACTCGGATCCCTTTTTCATCTAGTGTAACAAATTTGGGTGTTATTTTTAGCTCTGATCTATCGTGGGATGATCATATCAGTAGCATTAGCAAAAAATGTATTTCACTTTTCACTCCTTACAGTTATTGAAAAATTTCCTGCCTATTAAGACAAAAATTTCTCTTGTGCAAACTCTTGTCCTTCCTATTCTGGATTATGCAGATTTCTGTTTCCTTTACGCTACTGAAGTGCTTTTAAATAAACTCGAGAGGCTTTAAAACTCACGTATAAGATTTATTTTTGGTCTTCGTAAGTACGACCACATCTCTACTTTCAGAGTCCAGCTCAGGTGGTTGCCTATCCGTTTTCGTAGGAACACGCATATTCTTTGCCTTCTGTTTAATATATTGTTCAATCCTGCTGCTCCCAAGTACCTTCGTGAGCGTTTCTCGTTTTTGCATTCCTCCGATTCCTCATGTCGTTCTCATATTGACTCTCTTCTTCGTTTTCCTATGTCACATTCTCAAACGTATTCATGGTCATTCACTGTCCACGCAGTGAAGTTGTGGAATTCTCTACCCACTGAGATCCGCAGTAGCCCCTCGTTGCTAGTTTTTAAGAAGCGGGTTAAGGAGCATTACCTGTCATTGTCGTAGTTTTTTTTTTCTGTCCTATTTATTTTATTACTGTGTTAACTTCTCTTTACTATAGTCATCAATTTGCGTTTTAGCCTTTTCTTATCTATGTGTAATCTTATCCTTGCAATGTATGAATAATTAGAATTTCAATGTAATTTATATATTTGTGTTTGTCTTTATGCTTGTGCACGATGCCTTCCACTTTCCTTTCCCAGCTTCACTTTCTGGGTTAGCTGGTAGAAATCTTTGTCGTTAGGGATAAGCTCACCTTTTGTACATTATTTTAAGTATCGTTTAATTTTTTTGTCATTATATAAGTGTACAATAAAGTATTAAATAAATAAATAAAATAAAATTGTATATAGATAAAAAAACATACAAAGTATTTGCGTATACAAATACATAACATATACATGGGGCACACTAAAAGTTTTGCACTTCTAGCTAATTGGAACTATTTGAATTTCGAATGTTATATTTTTAAAACGTTGTAACTTTCTTAGTAATAAAAAAAAACAATTGGCGGGAAATGATTTGTCAATCGTTTTTTATCACTCATTAAAGTTCTACGTACACAACAAAAATGGAATTAAGGCAAAAAGATTTTAGAGCGATGACTTTTTATGATTTTAAAAGTTCTCTTTCTCCGCAAGACTATGCCGCTCGTCTTCAAAATGCTTTTGTGAGAGAAGCACCTTGTTGGAGCAGCGTGAGGCGATGGTTTGCTGAATTTGAGGGAGATCGAGTTTCTTTGCATGACGAATTTCGTGAGGAGCGGGCTTCAACTGCCGTCAACGAAAATAATATGGCTACTGTTAAGCGGTTAATAGAAGAAAACCCCCGAATTACCTATGAGACAATTCAAGGACTATTGGGAATTGGTATGAGCCAAATTCAGAAAATTTTACACGAAGAATTGAAAGTTCGGAAACTTTGTTGTCGTTGGATCCCTCATGAACTGACAGCGGAACAGAAGCGGGCTCGCGTGGAATGGTGCTCACAGATGCTACTGAAGTACGACTACGGACATTCTCTGTTTATGACATTGTCACAGGAGACGAAACGTGGATTTATTATTTTGAACCCGAAAAAATACAAAAATCTTGTGAATGGGTGTTTGAGAACAGGCTAACAAAAGTGAGACAGGCGAGAAACGTTGGTAAAAAAATGATCGCGTTTTTTTTCTCAGCCACGAGATTTAAATTAAGAAATACCATTTTTTTACCTAGGGTGTTAGAAAAAGTTCGCGAAAGACGACCCAAAAACCGCATTCTCCTGATACACCATGATAACGCTTCTTCACACACCGCCGTGTTTTTAGCTTCCGAAAAAGTACATCTCGTCACTTAGCCTGCGCATAGCCCCGAGCTAGCACCCTGTGATTTCTGTATTTCCGTTTTAAAAAATGGTTCGATCGCATAAAAAAATGTTTAAAATGTAAAAAGTATTTTGGTTACATGTTGTTTTTTTAAGTTACGCCAAACTTTATATTATTAATATATGTGTATTTACTTATATACATATTAATAAACATAATATAATAAACATTTCTTTTTGCAAGAACCATTCAAATGCGGTTGCGTCCTTGCGTTGTAGGCAGAGTGAAGCGAAGCTATTAACTTCTGGTTCACCACGCTTTACCGGTTTCTCGTTTGCTGAGATGATCTTTGTCGCCGTATTTTACTGACCTAATAACGATTATCGTCTTTTTCTAGCAATGAGCGGGACCGTCAGCTTAACGTGGTCATCACTTGGGGTGGGGTGATAGTCAATAACTTAATACACTACCCGCCAGATGCCGAGCTGCTACTGAGATAGGGATTTTCGAGAAAAACCTAGAAAAATTGTCAATAACATTTTTGCTTGACACAGAGATCGAATTCAAGAGCTTATGATCTAATTCGATTAAGCATTATGATTTGCTTTTGATTTTAATCATAGGATAGTAAACAAGCAGGTAGTTCTATAGAGCGAGAAAAGAAGATGGTCTATAATCTTCAAAGATGGTAATGATGTACCTGCTGCCATCTTTGTGGCGAGAAATCAATGACACATACATAAGCTTACTAGATACGTTACCCACTAAACTGGAACATGAAAATGACACTAACGGGGCAAAATATGAAAAAACATCGCCTTGGTAGTATTCTACTCTACTCTTGGTAGCTCTGGTCAAATATTGCATAACGACCTATGAGTAATAATGGTCGCAATGGTTGTGACGTATTGGACTAATGGTTTGTCTCTTACAAATCGTTCCTCGTGTTGTATCGGGCCAATTCTTGAACAATAAATCAACTGTCTTACTGCTTTTCGCGTCATAATCTGGTTTAGTGGATAAGATAGCCGATAAACTCTTGCATGTGACATCCCAAACCAGCTACTCGAATAGCATCGCGCTACTGACATCTTTGATGTCTATAGGCGATGGATTTCTTTTTCCATCACCGCGAACTATACGTTTTTTGCTATCCAATAAAATAAATATATAAAAGAAGGCAGATAGCAAAGATTTCTATGTACCTACGTACAAATATACTATTCATTACCTTTTCACACGGTCCAGTTTGGGGACCAAAATCATTATTTATTTAGCAAGAGCCGTGTATTTGTGTGTTATCTGTAAAATCTAGGAATATCAAGATATCCAAAAATATCTCTTTACTTTCCTTAAAAGTAAACTCGTTAAAAATATGTCAAATTTCTGATAAAATTTAACTAATAAAATGATGGTTAATTTTTTAAAAGAGATTGCTGACCAAACGAAATTCAATAAAACCCACACCTCTTAATCTGAGCTTTCGACGAAGTTTTCAATATGACTGACATTTTTCTTGTTAACTTCAGTAGATGAACGCTGCGAAATTATATTAGGGTATTATTCCAACATTAAAGTTAAGAAGTAATTTTTCTAATGTATTATTAGTTATCACATCAATCGGTCGCCTCTGTGGTCTAGTAGTCCAGTGTTAGTGATGTCCCAGGTTCGATTCCCGGGTCGGGCTTGGATAAGTGCCCGGCTGGCGATAGGCTTGCCACCTACCACATTATGGGACTTAGTATCTTCGGCTAATCGTAGGTATCACTGGTTGTACCTCTGCCTACATCTTCAGGGATTCTAGCATTAGATTCTAGGATAGCGCGATCTTAAAAAGTATCTTAAAAAAGGGTACAAACTTTACCCTTCACGTATAATAATAATAATTTTAAATATTCACGGACAAATTCCACTTACTTATCTAACCCCAAAGTAAGCAAATTATTTGCTTGTGTAATGGGTGTTAGTTAATGATACTAATACGTAGAAATACATATATAAATAGTTTTACATACATAATAAACACTCAAAGCCGGAAATACAAACATTTATGCTCATCACACAAATGCTTGTCCCCGTCGAGGATCGAACCTGAGCCCCGTCGATTGCGTAGTCAGGGTCGCTAACCACTCAACCAACGGGGCGGTCAAATTATATAGATCCGGAGAACCGGCTTCCTTTGACGCAACGGCGTAGAGGATGCTTTTACCATTATGTTGTATCACTAGTTCAACTAAGCCGCAACTAGGTTGTATTTTTTATATAAACACTAGCAGACCTGGCAAACGTTGTTCTGTCTTTTTAACTACTCATTTTTTCTATATTATCTCACCTTTTAAACCTTCCCTGGACTTCAACTTCAACAAATATCGCTTCTGTGGTCTAGTGGTTCGGTGTGGGAGTGACCGCATGAGGTCCCGGGTTCGATTCCTGGGTCGGGCAATTATAAAATGTGTTTTTTCAGTTTTCCGATAAAAACAACATTGCCCGGGATTGGAAAGTGCCCGGCTGGCGATAGGCTGGCCACCTATCACATTGTGGGACCAAGTATCTTTGGCCAATCGTGGGTGCACTTGTTGTACCTCTGCCTACCCTTTCGGGGATACGGGCGTGAAGATACTTTCTTATTTTCTTTCTGGACTTCAACAATTAATTCAAAACCAAAATTAGCCAAGTCGGTTCAGCCGTTCTCCAGTTTTAGTGAGACTAACGAACAGCAATTGATTTATATATATATATATATATATATATATATATATATATATATATATATATATATATATATATATATATATATATATATATATATATATATCACTTTTTAAACCTGCCCTGAACTTGGACAATTATTTCAAAACCAAATCAATGCTTGTCAGTGTCATGTTCCGGTTTGAACGGTAAGGTAGCCGTTAGACTCATGTTTGTAACATTGCCATCCTGTCACACGGATAACAACAGACTATTAATATATTTGGTTTATGTAGGCGATATGTACACGTACAATATGTAAACTTTTGAAATACAACCACAAACTACTTCATACCACTATCTTAGCCGGGGTACTCGTCTTTCCCTGCGTAATTCTGTGCTTGTCCCAGCGCTATTATATGGAAGTGAGGACTGGGTTTGTCAGAAAGGGCATGAAAATAAAATCAACGCGGTCCAGGTCAGAGCTTTACGAAAAATCTGTGGTGTATCTACATTCACGGATTGCGTTCGTAATATCGAGGTGAGAAAAAGACTGGGTTTGAAAGACAATATCGCGATTGGTTTAAAAATATTGAAAGAATGGCAGATGAATGATTAACTAAAGAGATATACAATGCGAATATGGATGGATGTAGATACCAGGGGAGACAGAGACTGACGTACCATAAATTGGTCGGGTATTATCTAAAGATGATGTCAAGACTCTCCGAAAAAGTTATGAATATGAAAGAAGCACGACAAGTCTGTCTGGACCGTGATAATATGGCACTCAATTAGCTCTGCGTTCCCCGTAAGAGACCTGTGTAGATATGTATTGAAATATAAATAATGTCAAATTTATACTGTCGCGAGACTTTTGTGACGTAATGTGACATGTAACAGTATGAATTTGGCTTACATCACTCGTGAGATGGTCTCGCGAACTAAGTTTTGTCCATAACATAAATCGTTTAACGCGGGCAAAAAAATATTGCTTCAAAAAAATATGTATATGTATACATGTTTAAAAACCACGATTGGTAAAGAAAATAACATCGAGCCTAAACTCAAAGTAATTGGTATTTACGTAATAACAACAAAGAGAATCGAAGTGCGCGTTGAGCCATAAAGATTAGGCCCTTGTCGAATTCGACCACTCGTTATTAATTACGTTGCCCAAGGCGATCGCTATGTGCTCGGTACATAGGCTCGAATTTCCGGGCATATACCTAACGTAGATACGTGGGCAGCATCTCGCGCCCCCTATTCGCCCCTACCCACCCCATGCCTCCCACGACTCCCTGTCTAATTGACGCCGAACCGGACGCGGAGAACGCCTGCGGGGACTCACTGCCTTCCGGATAGCTCCCGATTTACAACATCGGTTGATAATCTTTTCTTGATGACGTAGCTACCATTTGGAGCACGGTGAAAGCACTTCACTGTAATGTGCTTAAAATAGATAATGTTCAAGTTCAATACTTTTAGTTCCTATTTTTCATTTCGAAAATCACTTTAGTATTTGCTCCTTTATTTAGCGAATCATTTTGCTCCTGAAGATATATGTTCAGGTGTATAAGAACCTTGGTTATTCGATGTCAGATGTGGTGTAGTGGTCCGGTGTCGGAATTGACCACAGAGGTCCCGGGTTCGATTCCTGGGTCGGGCATTCAGAAATGTGTTTTTTCAGTTTTCTGATAAAAATAACATTGCCCGGGATTGGAAAGTGCCCGGTTGGCGATAGGCTTGCCACCTATCACATAGTGGGACCAAGTATCTTCGGTTAATCGTGGGTGCACTTGTTGTACCTCTGCCTACCCTTTCGGGGATACGGACGTGAAGATACTTTTTATTCGATTTATTTGGACCTGACCAAACTAGATAATCGACTTAAACAATATGCTAGTATTTACTAGTACTAGCTTTCTTTCCTGGATTCGTACGGGTGGTGTACATTTCCAATACGAAGACGAATAGGCAACTGACTTAGCCGTAAAAAAACAGTATATATGTGTGTATAATATCATGTAGGTACGTCACATGAATTTAGTGTGTGTAATGTTAATGTTATTAATATCATGTACACAGAACACTTATACTCTTCATGAGAGGATCATGTATAATATTTCTTAAGTTCTATTAACTTCTAATTCTATTAACTTAAAATATTAAGTTTCTGCAGTGTCCCACAATGTTTACTTAAACTGTGCTAAATTTCATTCTTTATCGTTTACGCAAATGTCTTAAATAGGGGTCCAAAGGTTTTTCTTCACCTATTATGTCAGTATAGATAATTATTATCATACGTTATTGCTTCTATTAAACTATAAAAGCCATAATTCTTCAGAAATCAGAAATCAGATGCGTGATGAGCATAAATGTTTGTATTTCCGGGTTTGGGTGTTTATTAAA
This sequence comes from Apodemia mormo, assembly GCA_036924255.1. Taxonomy (NCBI): domain Eukaryota; kingdom Metazoa; phylum Arthropoda; class Insecta; order Lepidoptera; family Riodinidae; genus Apodemia; species Apodemia mormo. Next base: position 8,405,749 of record JAUPFN010000018.1, on the reverse strand, counting down.
TATATTCCAGTATTTATATATGTATTCTATGTATTAGTATCGTTGACTAACATCCATTACACAAGCAAATAATTTGCTTACTTTGGGGTTAGATCAGTAAGTGTAATTTGTCCCGTGAATATTATATTATTATATTACTTTATTCAATAAAAAAATTTACAAGTTATTTTGACACGTCAACATTTCTTAAAACTACTACCGGATCGGAAACGCGGCCACACATTGAGAAGATCCTTCTTTGTTTTAGTTAACTTTAATAATTAGTAAATTACTTTACTAATATCAGGCTTAACCATATTTAGGTTAGCATCATAATGCTGCTCGAATTTTTATATTATGTGAAATTTAATTAATATGTATTTAGAAGAAGGGTGAATACGGTTTCTGCGGCTACAGAAACGATTTGGTGCTTTCTAATTTCAACGAAAACTGGCTTAAATAAAACAGACTTTTAGTTGGACACATATTTAACTACAATCATAATATTTTGTACCAATTTCTATAATTAAGTTAATTTTTACTTAAACGTAATTTTTGCTTGAATAAAAACTAGTATAATACTTAAGACTTTATATGAGATTAAACACATTATAAAAATATTAATAATATGACTAAAAACTCGCCAGATTCACTTTTATAAGTTTAACACGAAAAAAGATCTAATAACCGGGTAAAAGCAAAAGTTGGTCACAATAAAAGTTAGGTCGCTGGAAGTAGGTCAAAGTTGTGAGCTATATGTACCGATATGACTGGGCTGTCTGGCCCTCTCGTCTGCGATACAACGCGACGTGAATTCGCAAGTTTTAATTAAAGAGATGATATTTTATTGTCACATTTTGGTCCGGTTCTACACAGGGAGACAGTTATTGGGGAGCTGTGGCAAAATCCTCAACACATTGTGTCTTGTAAACACTCTCATATACTTTGTGTTCGAATATCATACGAAAAAAAAAGTACAAGCATTTGACCATTATTTTATGTACATTTTTATGGCGCAAGTCATTTTGTTAATTTAAACAGATTTTACGTTTTTAAGTGAATTTCGCCAGAGTATTGGTTCGTTTGAGATAAAAAAAAGGATTTTTACGAATTCATTGTAAAAATTACTTAACATAATCAAGTTTTAATTTCGACTCTTAAAATATAGGCAGTGATTTGTCCCTGTTAATACAAGCTCCTTTTGAAAAATGAACTATCTACCTTCGTTCGTAAAACGCGTTCGATTGGCCATACAAGCAACGCTGACAACTTAAGAAATTGCTTTGTAAGGCGTATCCGTAATCCGTTGTTACCAACGATTTATTTATTTCTGCCAATAATGAAGCCAATGCTTGTCGTTCTTGTGTTGTAGTTTGGAGGGTAAAGCAATCAGTAAACATTATAAATGTGACTTTTGGCACACGGGTGATAACGCACCATTAACATCTTTGGTGTTTATAAAACCATGTACTCGTTTGCTATCCTAAGATGAAAAAAAAGTTATAAATATGTATCAAAGTTCAGTGCAATAAAAATGCTATCACTCTTAATTAGACATTAAATAGGCTTGTTTGCTCTTAGATATAGAGCGTCCTATATGTGTAAGACAGTATCTAAAGCTCCCTTGAAAAAGAAGCTATTTTCAATATTTGTACACTGGACTTTAGCACCAATTGCAGTGGTAACAATACAGATGTTTTTCGCGTGCACAGTTTCAGCTGCCGTGTAACTATTAGTTTGTGGTGACCAGTACACACGTGCTATCTGCGTAGGTAAATCTGAATACAAATGAAGACATTAGGCGAATCCCGCGCGGTCTCCGCTCGTTACCGACTACCCACATGCAAAAACATAGTTCGATGCTGGATAAGACAAGTGGGTGTTTTGCTAACTTTAACTACATTGTGATTTTGCCTAAGTGTTTTTGATAACATCTGTGGGTATAAACAAGTGACATAAACTCTAATAGAATTGAAAAATAAATGTATGAATTTAACACAAGCGTGTGATAGTTAAGTCAACATGTGTTTTGAATAAATCACCCCTATGATGGAGGAATTGTTTTGTTTAGGGCGGGCGTAAATTGCAGCTATACCGAGATGGATTTCACTGAAAATGTCTCAATAAATGCGCAAAGATGCACATCAGAAATCCTTTGTCAACATGCACAACCGGTACTGACTGTGATTGGTGAAGATGCCGCTTATGTGGACGTTGCTCGGACCCACCATTCTAGCGACGTAGATGCTTATATGTTCGTTGTTTGAATTGGCTAGCGCGGACCCCCGACATTAACCCCATTGATCACGTCTAGGTCCTCCTACAAAGGCGAGTACGATCTGTCCAACCACTTCCACAAAACATCAGGAAGCTTAAGCTCTCGGCTAAGTGAGAACAGATTCCACAGGACGTCATCAAAAGCCTGTTAAGCTGGGTATCCACTGGCAGCCTTGTGACGAGCTGCCTCATCGACGAAAGCTGCGCAAGTGAATACCCAGATACAAAACAATTTTTTCCGCGTATCGAGCACACATCAACGTCACCACTCATCGCACAGCACGGCACATAATTCGGCTCGCTGTGCGGCCGCCTCGTTTAGTTCAAGTCGCGGCTAGCCTTGACTCTCGGCACGGTCTCCACTAGAACTACCTCGGGCCGAGGCAGCCACTCGAGCCGATGCTACCTCAAACGGATACTCAGCTTTGCATGCATGCATGCAAAGCATGCCAAGACGATTACATTTCATAATCGCTGCAATGGGAAGTCATGCTCGTTATTAATTTTTATTTTTTAATGATTTTTTTATTATTTACATATTTGTCTTTCTAGTCTACTAGCGTTTACGTCACGTCTAGACACTCTTATATATAACAAGCAACATGGTATAGACACAAGATGTCTTGGCTTCAAATTACATATAAAGAAAATTATAAGTTTTTAGTTTTATGAAAATATAACTCACCAGGGACAGGTATTTGTGCTCGATATGTCGAAAGACTGGCCCCTTGTTGTACCATGGGACCAAATAACAATGGCTAGAAGCAGATACACTGATTGCAATTCCACCTACTACTAGTATTGCGGGCACGACATATAAGACATAGGCATGGCACCTTACAATATAGCTGAGTTTTGTCTGTTTAATTTGTAGCCTCAATCGGTTAGTGTCAGTTAATAAGACGCAGTAAAATAGTACGAAAATAGTAATTTTTAAGGTTACATTGAGATGGAGTTTTACCAAATATCGATGATATTCAGTATTGAAAGTTTAAACGAAATTATTTTTTATATTTATTTGCTGATGATTAAGCCATGCTTTATAATGTTGATGAGCCTTACGTTATTTAGCATTAATAATGGCACCAAATCTAAACGGGACGTTGTGTAACTAACACCATTCTAACTAACCTAGTCAAAACCACAAAATATTAAACATACAAATGGGTTCGTTTTAAGAAAACGCTATCAGTGGTTGTAGTCCTATTTTTAGAGCCAAACGGTTTTCTAATAGCTCAGCATTTACGGGAATAGCTCAATTATTTATTAACATTGACTCATCGTAAATCTACCGACATACTTTAACGGTCACTTTGATATACCTTACACGTCCCTTCCCTTGTATTTCTGCAAATCGAGTATCCATTTTACCTGGTGGCTGAGATATTCGATTTAGTTTGGTTACATTTTTATAACTTATTGTTTAGCTGTCATTTATGTAAGTTTTACTAGTGACCATTTAAACACTGTCTATTTAAAAAAAATCACATTAAGTAAAATATCCAATTTCTTTTACTATTATAGAAAGCAAATAAAAAGATTGCTCTCGTGATATAACTATTGCTTACTGTTAACGGTTACCTTAAGCCTCCAAACCGGAATAGATAACGACACACTGACGCTATTGCGGCAGGACAAAGTCATCCTTGCCAGGTATGTATATACATAGAAAATGCGCTTTTGAACTAAAGTATTGTGAGGATTAATCTATTTTAATTTGCTTATCAATAATCTTGCTTAATAATACCGAACATAACATAATTAAGCATTAATTATCTTGCCTATTCTAGATACACTTGCTCATAATTAAGCATTCCTGTAAAGGAGTTTGTTTCCGGACTAGATATTTGAATGGATTTATCGTTGCAGTAATTTCCCTGGAGTTTTCTTTGATTTTACTTCAAGGAATGTTATTCTTCATTGTTATTACAATTCTATTTATCGTAAAATTTCTTAATTTAGAATTGGCTTCTTTTACAAAATTAAATAGCAATTTTTTTTTATATTACATAAAACAGAAAACAAGCAGATGGGTCTCCTGATGGAAAGAGTCAACCATCGCCTGTAGACACCAAAGGTGTTAATGGTGCGTTGTTATCTTGTGGCGAGATCTAATGCCACATGCATAAGTTCACCGGCTACCTTACTCTCCAAACTGGAACACGACAGTGACATACACTGACGCTATTGCGGCAGGAATAGGTAAGCACACCTTTTCTTATGATACACCACAGTCGCCTATAGCTATTAAAAATTGCTCATTGCTATCCATGTGCGAGATGCAAAATGACATCAGCATGTTTCCGGCAACCAAACCAAATTGACGAACATAATAACTGTTGTTATCATGTAAAATATAGTCATGGTATAATTCCGATCGTTATTAACCGATTGTTTTTAGATCACTTTGACTTAGATAAGTCCGTTAAATTGCTAATGCGCGCAACCGCCATTATAGTGGCGTCAGTCATGAACAAGAGCTTTAAAAAGAATTTTTACCACACACTGTATGTACGTAATTATGACGTCATACAGACTTTAATAACACCTTATAGCCTGATAGTATTTAAAAGTTTGCCCATCCCCCGCTTTTTACGAGCTAGAAGTTTACCCTTCGCCCGCCTCTTATCAGCTGCCTAAAAGGAAGGCATATGGTCTATTAGCTGACTCGCGCAGCTTCGCATACTAGTATTGTATCATGTCAACAATATAATCTTTCATACAAACTTTCATCTTTTATTTCAGCTCCTTATCCTCTAGACCAGCGTTTCCCATTTGCCGTTTGCAGTTTTTTTTTTTAAATATTACCTACTATAGATCAACGCAACGCGACGCGCGACGCGACGAAAATTCGTAAGCGTTGAATGATGACAAAATAGGCGTCATCAAAGTATGTAGCATTAATTAAACCTTTTTACTACTATTAAATATGTATTATTTCACCTAATAGAACCAGCTTGGGTTCTTTTAAAGTATTAAGTGGGTCACGAAGAGCCAGTGTGAAAATTATCGGGCCGTGTCAAAACAATATTTGGGAAACATCGCTCTAGACCACAGAGGCGACTTTGAGAAAAGTTGTATCTGTGGTCTAGTGGTCCGGTTTTTTTTTATATCATAAGATAGCAAACAAGCAGATAGGTCTCCTGATGGAAAGAGTCAACCATCGCCTATAGACACCAAAGGTGTTAATGGTGCATTGCTATCTTGTGGCGAGGTCTAATGCCACATGCATAAGTTTACCGGCTACCTTACCCTCCAAACCGGAACACGACAGCGACAAGCACTGACGCTATTGCGGCAGGAATAAGTAAGGTGGTGGTACCTGACCCGGGCGAGACAATGCAGAACTCTACCACCTAGTAGCCACGATGGTAGTGACTCACATAGCCAATCGGTCGCCCTTTACGACCTGCCTGGCAGAATGGCAGTTGGTCTATTTTTCAAAGGAGCCCGGAACCAACACGGTGAAATAGTCGGTGTCGGAGTTGACCATATGAGATCCCGGGTTATATTCAAAAAATGTGTTTTTTCAGTTACCTGACAAAAACAACGATGCCCAGGATTGGAAAATGTGCCCGGTGGGGATAGGCTTGCCACCTATCATATTGTGGGACTTAGTATCTTCGGCTAATCGTGGGTGTACTTGTGGTGCCTCTGTCTACCTCTTCGGCGATATGGGTGTGAAATGAGAATATACTTTTTAAAATCCTATGTTTGACCCCGGGTCTTCAACTATATACATGACTATGCAATCGACGGGGCTCGGGTTCAATCTCCGACGGGGACAAGCATTTGTGTGATGAGCATAAATGTTTGTATTTCCGGGTTTGGGAGTTTATTAAATATATTTCATTATTTATATATGTATTAGTATTGTTGACTAACACCCATAACACAAGCAAATAATTTGCTTACTTTAGGATTAGATCAATAAGTGTACTTTGTCCAAAAAAAAGTATATAAAATATATAATATATATATTTCCTAGTAAAATGTCTTCAAATCGTTTCTGCGATTCGGCCGTGAGAGCGTAACAGGCAGATAAACAGACTGGCATTTTTTCTCATATTATAAATAACCATCTCTTATAGACATCGCTGACATTCGTCTACTGACTGATGGTGCGTTGTTATCTTGGCGTGGGTGAAACACCACTTGTAAAAGATTACCAGCTACCTAAGCTTTCAAACCGGAATACGATAGGGACATGCACTGACGCTATTGCAGTAGGAATAGTTAATTTGCAGAACTCTACCACCTAGGAATCACGATGGTACTACATGTTTGGTCAATCGTTTATCTGTTTGGTCTGTTCTTCAAAAGGGGTCTGGACAAACACGTCACAAAACACGATTACAATTTGTGTACTAAAAATTAATAAAATAAATTGAAGGAAAATATTCATGGCCTATGACAATTTCGATTCACCCAGATTTATACCTTCACCACGCCAATTCTTGCCACAAAAGCATCAGCACTTGTCACTACTTTTGAATTTCATCATCGGACATCGCGGCAAAATACAAAGTTCCATCCTCATCGCCTCGATGTCTGGAAATCCACGACCGTGTGATTCTCTAGGCACTTCTTACCACACACTACTCCTCTGTGGAATCAATTACCGGCGGGGGAGTATCCGAAAAAACCTTCACGAAAAAAGCATACTCCTACTTAAAAGGCCGACAACGCAGCTGCAAGTGATGTGGCTGTCCATGGGTGGTGGTAATCACTTACCATCAGGTGAGCCTCCTGCTCGTTTGCCCCTTTTTTCTATAAAAAAACTACCATATCCCAGAAGGGCATGTTAGGGTATATGGGTAGGCCAGATTTTTTTCTTTTATTTTTATTTTATTTCTAGATATAACTCTGGAGCTGTCTGTTCATTTGCTTTCTTATTCGATAAAAAGTTAAGGAAAGTTATGTATAGAATGTAAGTAAATAAATTATTATGTATAGAATGTAAGTAAATAAATTAGAGTTTCGCAACGTCTCGCCTGGGTAATCTTTGGTATATAATCTCACCGTTATGTAGACAATGATTTTTCTTACCAGCCACCTACTTGTTAGGTATATAAGAAAAAGAAAGAAATTCTTAGAACTCCTCTTATATTTAGTCTGTTTCGCTGCAGGCCTAATTAGTTTTTAATCTCGGGTCAAAAAATAATTTCTCAGGTTTTTTTGGTGATATATAAAGACCCCCATGCAGAGAAAGAAAGAAAGAAAAGAAAGAAAAAATATTTATTTGCAAGAATATGGGTGTTACAAGTTGTTAAAAATAAATTAAGTTACCGACATATTCTACCAATATATGGTGTGCAAATATTTTAAAAAAATATCATTATATATTATTACATTTAAAACTATAAGTTGTATCGATTTTTCAGAATTACTACCGGATCGGAACGCGGCCACACACTGAGAAGATCCGGCGGAAAAAACGCAGCGGGCTGGTCATTTTTTCTCTAATTTATGTTCTTTTTATAAATATACAAGGATGATTCCATATTACAAAGTTATTTTTATAATTACAAGTTTCATCAAGAAGAACACTTCAGTCGGTACAAGTTGATAAAAACATCCTATTTCCCCACAACCTCCCATCTCGTCAGTTAACAAACCGGAACGCCCTTGCGTATTCGATAAACTCTGCCACTCAACCACTGCTGCAAGAAATGCGTGATGATGATTTATTTATAAGCCAAATCACTTATTACTTTACGTTGTTGTGTCTTAAAAAAGATTTCGGATACTTCAATAACCTTATCGGATAGTTCTGTGTAATATCCATCTAATATCCGGAATATTTATCAGAACTATTTCTCATAATAGCATAGACCTGCCGTCTTTTGTCTGTCAGTGCGGTGTAATTAATGCTTAATCTATGAAAGCGTTTAGGCGCGACGAGCCGGCGTCATTGTAGCAGAAGGCTAGGTAACTTGGGTCAAATCTAAAAGCAAGCCCCTATTTACCTCGACAGTATATAGACTGTATATACTCGACGGTGAACTGAACGCAGAGATGTTGGCTAGTGAGTGAAATATATTCTAGTAATTTACATCGATATCGATAGTAGTTATTATGCAAATATACAAACACTTTTTGCAAACGCTTGGCAGTGTCGTGTTCCAACTCGAAGGGTTAGGTTAGGGTTAAACATGCTACATAAAAAACTCTACACCCTTGGAATTTGAGTAAGATACTAATGTGAACCCTAAAATTGATGTTTTAAAAAAGTGTATAATATTACGTTTGTGACCATGTATTAATGTGCTGTAAAAACTTATTATGATGCCAGTTTAATTATAACAGCAGTAGCACATTGTGTGCGTAATATACACTATAACAATCCCCAGTCATATGCTTATGTTCACATTACAAGTTACGTATTCACATATTACTTTATTAATCGAGAAGTTTATATTGTTTGTATGGTGCTTTTAACCGAAGAAGAATAGTTTGTTATTTTTATACTTTAATTCTGTAAAACAATAGTATCTTTAAATGAAAAAAAAAGTCACAGTGGTAATACGTTCTATATTTCTGTTAGTTTGATATGGTATGTAGTATATTACAATACTTAGTTAAAAAATACAGTACTTTACCAAAATAAAAAGTCTCGTTTTAAATTTATATTGCTTTATGTACTTAAATATGGTGTGTGATCTTCATACGTTAATTTTCCTAACTTAAAATATAGTACTTCGCCAAAATAAAAAGTCTTGATTTAAATTTATATTTCTTTATGTAAATATGGTGTGTAATCTTCATACGTTAACTTTCCTAGCTTATTAAATTATTATGTATAGTAAGTTTCCTAACCTATTTTATAAATCCTTTCAACAACAAAAATTATTATTAATGTACCATGTATACGGCAAAATATATTTAAATTTAAATACATCGATATATTGGCACATCCCTGGCGGACGGCACGGCGGCGAGTATGCGCGTCGATAAATTCCGACCGCGTTGTCAATCGCTCGCGAGGAGCGTTCAGGAATTAACGGCGCAGCGCTGTCAAGGCGCCGCCGCCCGACCCTCCCCTTTCAAACTACCTACGACCCAGGGCTGTCCATAATACTATTTCCATATGAATGCCCTGCTAATATTTTAAGACCTTCGAAAAATAAAGAATAGGCAAATTTCTTTATGATACTCAAATAGCAGGTGAAAAGTCTGATAACATATATCTAGTATAAGTTCATGGTTGATGAGGTTGTAAAATTTGTATAGGCTTATTGTTCTGTCAATGTGTTAAACTTTGTGTTTTAAGTTTAGTCTATTAATAAAACTATATTTTAATATGTAATGTTTACAAGGCAAGATCTTTGCGTGTATACATTATTACAAACCCATATTTTGGAAACATGGCACAAGTAGGCAGAAAACCTGTGGCATAAGTGATTAGGGGTAACTTGTAGATAAAATTTGGGCCGCCTTTGAAGAATATGCCATCTGCCATTCTGCCAGGCAGTTCGTAAAAGGCAAACGATTGGCAAAACTTATCACTATCATCGTGTCTACTAGGTAGAGAGGCATCCGAGTTTGGAACAACTGCTTAACCTATCCTGCTATGTAGGTAATCGCCAATGCTTATCACTGTGATGTTCCGGTTCCGGTTTTCATCATCTGTCCATAACCATGTGGTCATTACTATCTGACCACATGGACCACGGACTATTTTCACCACAAAATCCATACGCTTGATTGCTATCTTATGATAAAAGAAATGTAATTAATAATATAATCCTAACATATGCTGAGTGGTAGGCCAATTTGAGATGTCGCATCACCATTATGTACTTTGTATCTCTTTGGTTTTTTTGTTTCTTTGTCTTTATAGTGTATTGTGTATAAAAGTTTTGTATGTTTAATTCGTATATTGTTGTTGTAAGTTGTATATATTCTGTGGTGTGCGTCTCAAATAAGTGTGTTCTTATTCTTAATACGATACAATATGGAGAGTTATAGTTTTATGCTAAAAAGGATTGTAATATTATATATTTATATATCATAAGATAGCAAACCAGATGGCTAACCTGATGGAAAAAGAACCCGTTGCTTATAGACACTAAAGATGAATACCGTGCGTTGTTATCCTTATGCCGGGATGGTAATGTACTACCTGCATAAGCTAACCAGCTACCTTACTTATGACAAGCATTGATTGACACTATTATTCCAGGAATAGGTAAGGCGGTGATACCAAAGACTCGGGCGAAACGTTGTAGAGCTTTACCGCCGAGTAGTCACGATGGTAGTGACACTTATAGACAATTGGTTGTCTTTTACGACATGCCTGGAAGAACGGCAGATAGTCTATTCTTCAAAAGAGAGGCGTCCAGCCTCAAATGGGGGAAAATGTTAAAAAGTGAAAATCTTGGTATGTAACTTGGTTCTCAAGTAACTGAATTTGTTTTATCGTTAAGATACGAGTGCAAAAAAAATGTGTCCCAACCCTGAGAAAACTGCGCGTGTACACTGGCCCCGTGAATTATACGGATTATAGTCGGCACATGCGAGTGTAGGCGAGGTGCACCCGCCGGACTTACCGCTATTATCGATATTAGCGTCGCGTCAAATGACGGCTCTACGTGGAACTGTAGATAACACGTCAGGGAATATTTAAACGCGACAAGTACCTACTACTGAAAATCTTTATACTAGCTTACGTAGGAAATGGCTGATGGCTTTGCTTCGGTCGCTTTTTACGGTAACGGTTCTAGGGTATTTTATTAAAACCTTCTTTATTTTAATCGATATAATTTAAAACTTGATAATATAAAAATGCGTCACGAAGAAACAAACACATACTTACATAAGTTAAGCCGGCGATAGGATAAAATAGAAACTACAACAAATATCATTTTTAAAATATAATAAATGCGAAAATTTGGATGCATGGATAGGTGAATTGACGTATGTATGCTTGTTACTCACTTACGCAAAAAGCTACTAAACGGATTTGAATGAAATTTTGCACACAAGCTGTCGATGATGACCTGAAGTAAAATATGACTTTTTATTCCTAGAAAATGATTTATTCCCGCGAGATTCACCAAAAACTTGTAGAATGCAGCACTACTGTATTGTCGTGTTCCGGTTTGGAGGGTAAGATAGCCGGTACACTTATGCATGCTATCCCATCACTCGATTAACAACGCACCATCAACACCTTTGGTGTCTATAGGCGATGCTTTCTCTTTCTATCAGAAGAGCCGTCTGCTTGTTTGCTACCCATATTTCGATATTCTTTATGACATTTCACTTCAAAAAACCAAATAAACATAGTCTCCAAATTTATGACACCAACAGTATATATGTATTAACTTGATATATTTTAAAAACTTAGTTTTTACTCGCTGGCCTATCCGTTTATCCATCACGTGTTCAGCAAACATGTTTAATACATTCGGGAAGTATAAATTTGAATAGGCACGTGGCAGGCGAAATAACGGTGCGGGAGGTCAAGGTTATTAAGCTATCCTATGTGGATAAGCTACCTAGATAAACTAATTTAAGTAAATAAACATATTTCATAATGTCGCTCTGTTCCCTTGCGAGACAGGTAAAAGCTTAGAGCGAACTTCTTGCTAACACTCTCCATGTTGGTCCCGAGCTCCTTTGAAGAATAGATCAACTTCCGTTCTGCCAGGTAGGTCGTAAAAGGCGACCGATTGGCTGTACGAGTCACTACCTTCGTAACTACTAGGCGGTCGAGTTCTGCATTGACTCGCCCGGGTCTGATACCACCGCCTTATTATTATTCCCGTCGCAATAGCATCAGAGTGCTAAGTGTGAGTTTTTCTTTTCGCATTCGATCGTGAGCGCGTTTCGAGTTTACTAGGAATTTGTATGTGATTTGTACAGCGCCACCTAGTGGTAAACGTGAGAAACCAGTTTACCACTAGGTGGCGCTGTACAAATCACATACAAATTCCCAGTAAACTCGAAACGCGCTCACGATCGAATGCGAAAAGAAAAACTCACACTTAGCACTCAGTGCTTGTCACTGTCGTGTTCCGGTTTGGAGGTTAAGGTAGCCGGTAAACTTATGCATATGGCATTAGACCTGGCCACAAGGTAGAAACGCACCATTAACACCTTTGGTATCTATAGACGATGGTTAACTTTCTCCATCAGGCAGTGGTCTCGAACGTCATAGAGCGAGATCGGTAGAATTGCCAGCTAAAATCGGTATATTTGTACCCAAAATCGGTATTTGACAAAAAAAATACAATATTCAATAAAATTCGTTTATTTTTTAAAAATAAACTTACAGACTAATTTGTAACAATCATAATTATTTTTTATACCAATATTCTTTGGCCATAGCCGCGGTCATCTTCGAATTAATTTCAAAATCGTAACAATTAGCTGTATTAAAAGGCGTTTTGAATGTAATAGACTAGTGATTGATTCAGTAGACAGCCTATTTCGCTGCTTTGTTTTTTAAAGATTAATATGTGAAAATATGCGTTCTACGTTAGCGGATGAATGGGGAAGTGATAAAATATTAAAGATGAAATTAGACAACAACGGAAACATTTGAGTTTCATCGCCACGCTTTAGTAAACTTACTTCATACCAAAATAGTTCTACACCATTAGGAAATGTTTTGATTTGTTCACAATTTCTTAAAATGCGCCACTCTGTATCAATTTCTTGGAAATTGTTGTTGTGAACAATATTGGGAAAGAGCCTACTCACAGGAACTATCGAAGCAGTTTTGTCAATTTTAACATTTTTTGGATCAATTATGTCTAAACCTTTTATTGGGTTATTTTTCAATGGAAAACGCGTGGTTATTTGCTTACAAGCTTCGATATAAAAATGTAGGCATCTGCATTTAAACAAATTTACTTGATCTGAGTTTAGATTTTCTAAACTGCTTAGTAGTGTATTAGACGCAGCAGCACCATAGTATACGTCATCAATATCTATAAAATTTCTGGGATTCTTAAAATCAACATTTTCGATTGGAGTGCTAGTTAAATATTCTCTTTTTAAAAAACAATCAAAAATAGTTTTTAATGTTCCAGTTATTTTTTCATATAAATTATGAATTTTCGGGTGTTCTGCTTGCATTTCTTTATTTAAATCGGTAAATAATGGTAATACAAAATCTAAAAATTCCAAAAATAATATCGTAGTAGGATCTTGGAGCTTCTGTAATATATGTTCTGCAGCTAAAAGATGATCATTGTTAGATATTTGGTCTATAAAAATAGTTTAAGAGCAGAGAGTTGTTCCAATATTCTCTTCACTGCTGCATGTACTGATAACCAGCGTGTTTGAGAGGGGTGAAGTATTTTATGTACTTTTAAGTCGCAAAACATTTGACAATTTTTAAACTCTGCCACTCTTTTTGGGCTAGAAGAAAAGTAATTGTAAATGTCTCTTACAAGGTCCTCTATAAAACGTGGTAATTTGGTACAAGCATATGACGCGCAAAGGTGAAACGAATGGCAGGCGCATTTAAGAATAAAAATGTTAGGAATTTCATTTTGCAGCAATGTTACAACAGAATTATTACGTCCCATCATTACGTTTGCCCCGTCAGATGCAAAACCTATTAGATTATCTTTATATGGAATGTTATTGCTTCTAAAAAAATTTACAATGTGTTCAAATAAGGTTGCTGCATTAGCTTTATCTAATGGAATAAGAGCTAAAAACAATCTTTAATACGATTCATTTTCGCATATCTCACAACTAAGCACAAGTGTTTGGTCGTACTAAGATCAGTGGACTCGTCAATAATAAGCGAAAACTTAGTTTGCCCTAGATTTTCACATAAATTATTGAAACTTTCTTTACCTATAATATGATCAATTATGTCATGAGTTTTGGTTGAAGAGCATTTTATTTCTTTTGCTATTTTTGAATCAGGACAAACGGCTTGCATCAACTGCGGTAGGTGCTCCATAATAGTGAATGGTAGATTGTGTTCAGCAACAAACGAGGCTAATCTTATTTCACCTGAAATTAAAAATAAAGAATTAAAATTACGTAGTTATATCTAGTATGTCTAGTAGCGATTAGGGTATAATTATATCCCATGCTTCTATAAACCGATATGTAAAAAACAAAATAATATAACAATGTAAATAGTAAATAAAACTAGCAAAAAGCAGAGCTTTGTAAGGGCTCGCAAAGTTAAACTATCTAGAAATATTGTTAGAAAAATATTTTTATGAGAATTACATCTTTTAATGTATGGACTTTATTTATAATTATTTAAATTCTAACCTAAAAAACTCAGCGTATTTTCACCTAAACATTACATTCGCATCAAAGGCCCGCGTCGTCAGGCTTTGGACTAGGAATATTTGGTTTTTGTTTGTTGGTATTTTCAAGGAAAAATATGTATTAAAATGAAGGTTGATCTTATAAAAAAACACATTTTTAACATTTTGCTGAAAACCTTCTATTTTTTTATTTTTATAAAATGGTATTTTATGGTAGATAACAAATCTAGACATAAATATAAACTACCACGTCAAAGCTCAAACCTAAAAAATGCGATACTTTTTCAGTAAAATGTACCACAAAAGTGCACAGAAAGTCGCCTAGTGTATAATATAATAACTAATAAAATTACCTTGCTTAACCAGTATATCAGATTTTTGAGTTTTGGCCACAGTAAATGATGATATCTTCGGTTGTGATCTTATATTCTTTGATGATACTGAATGTGCTTGTGAAGAACTATGTTTATTTATAGCGTCTTTTCCTGATGTGATGTTGATATCTTTATTACAATTCTTACAATAGGCATAGCTTTCGCCTTTACGACTATCTTGCAGCCAACCTGGAAATTCTTCTTCCCACTCTTTTCTATAATATTGTAGATATTTTTTTCTTCTCACACTCGCACTTCTCGTGCTCGTCAGACGACATTTTAACTTAATTATCTGATTTTGTAGGGACTCTTTCGGTTAGGTACTCACTCTTCAAAGTTAAGAAAATTAATGAAAAAATAAAACCGAGTTACTAATTATATATACTAGACAGGTAAATTCCCGAGCGGGAAGCCCCTTATAACATCGAATTGTAGGACACAAGGGTGTCAAGGGTATTCCCCAAAATATATGAACTACATTCTGCACTAGGTCCATACTATTGAGGGCTTCCCCGTAACATTAAACATAAATGAAAAGGGTTGCCAACTTAAAAGTGTAAAATCGGGAGAATTTCCATGTATACTGTGAAATCGTAGAAAAATCGTTATATTTCGGTATTTCGGTAGAACACAGCCCATATCGGTAGAAATACCAAAAAATCGGTAGGTTCGAGACCACTGTCATCAGGAGACCCATCTGCTTTCTAACCAGAAGAGTTGTAATGCTGTGATTGGCCGACTTAAGGTTAATGTGATAATGACGCAGCAATAGTAAACGCGTATTGAATAAAATGAGATAGTTGCATATAGGTTACACCTAGGCAAGAGCAAGACGCATATACAAGTGTCCACGTGTTTCATGTTATTTGTCCAGTTTAACTTGAGCCATATTATATGAAAGTAAATTAAAATAAAATCAATATTTATTGATGCCGATAAGACGTAATTCCGTCTGTTTTATAATTCGACGTTTTGCTGCTTTTTCCACACCATCTAATAGAACAACGCGACATTATGCGGTATAATATACCAAACTTTGAATATTTTCGAGAGTATCGGGGACGCACACACAGGTCACTTGCTGGTGCGGTACTGCCACATACTGCTTGTGCGAGCGTGAATTGCTATTTATCATGGCAAAACACTGATCAGTTTTGGAATTAGATGGCTACTCTGTAGGTTATATGTTTGATGTTATGATATAAAATAACAATGTGTAAAAAAAATAAAGACATTGAAGTTTAACGCGGTTAATCGGTTTTCCAGCTAGTGGAGTAAGTAGTAATTCCCATTGCCGCATTAGTAAATGTCAATATTATCCATAGCCACACCCAGTGAGAGTTTTTTTTTATATATATCATAAGATAGCAAACAAGCAGATGGGTCTCCTGATGGAAAGAGTCAACCATCGCCTATAGGCACCAAAGATGTTAATGGTGCGTTGCTATTTTGTGGCGAGGTCTAATGCCACATGCATAAGTTAACCGGCTACCTTACCCTCCAAACCGGAACACGACAGCGACAAGTACTGACGCTATTGCGGCAGGAATAGGTAAGGCGGTGGTACCAGACCCGGGCGAGACAATGCAAAACTCTACCACCTAGTTTTCAGTTAACAATCAAGAAGGGCTGATAACACCTCACTTATATTTAACCTTGTCATGAAATTTAAAGTCGTAACGGCAAGATATTTTGTATGGGCTAATAATTAAATTGGAGAAGCAAAATTAAATTGGAGTCTTCTAATAGCAAACAAGCAGATGCTTCTCCTAGTGGAAAGATCCGATCGTCTCCTATAGACATTTAATATGTAAATGGTGCATTGCTTTCTCTACGTTGTCGCGGGGATGTAATACCACATGCATAAGTTTATTAATTTCATAGCAAAACGACAGACGATTTATTCTTCGAAGGACGCCGAAACAACAGGGAAAAAAGTTTGGTAACAGTTATATTGTTGAATGTATAACTTACGTGAAGCAAGAAAAGTATAGAGGTTACAGGCGTTTATATGCATGTGCATCTATTATCTATTATCTATTAATGTGTGTTCGATAATAACTCGAGTATCGTTTTTTTAAATTATCTTTATTTAACAAAATATAACATTTTTAGAGTACGAATGGCGAGCTTAATGCATAAAGCATTCCCTACCTATATAATAGTTTAGCTCATTGGACTAAACAGACCATCATAAAAAGCGGTTTAATTTTGATGTTACTCTTAGGCCCGCTTGCGAACCTATTTAAATACTTTTTAAATGATAATTAATATGGTTAAATGCATTAAAAAAAGAAATAGTTTGGCGCAAGCGGGCCTTATATCTAGATTACATAATATATACAAACATTCCATTAACATAATCGTTGATCGGGACCCCGTGAAAAGTAAGCAAATTAATGAGGCACAAAGAAGTTCGAACATGAGATTGGTCTAGAGTTACTGAGATATAGGGGTTGCATGAGGGATCAAATGTCTAATGTTGAGTCGAGTTCATAGTCCGGGACGAACTACGCATTTTTCTTTCTCTCTTGCTTATAATTTTCGTATGCTACAGTCTGCTTTTGTAGTCTTTTTTATATTTTTATCTTAAAAACTGACCTTTTTAAACAACAGGTTTTATAATTTTATTAATTATCAAGTAGTTTTTACAGTTTTAGTTTTTTATCGATGACGTTATGATTTAGGTTTATATCCTAGTCTACAGTTTAAATGTTGTTAATTATAGATAAAGCTGAAAATATGAACAATAGCTCATTGGATTCGGAATGAAGTTTATAAAAATGCATTCTAAATGAAACTCATTAAGTAATTACGAGAAAATAAAAAGACAGAGATGTAGTCTAAAACGCTGGGCTACTTAGATATGTTACAACACCAAAAATTAAGGTGGTGGTACTGTAAAACACTTCGCAGAGGCTCTACCACTTGTAGAGATTTGTGGCGATCTACGATCGCCTGGGCGTTTATTTACTGCTTGACTGCTTGTTCTTCTTATTAAAAGGTACTCGGAATCGACTATTAATTACTATTATATTAAAATAATAAAATATATTTTCTAATCTTCATTTATTTGGGCATACGTCTTAGCCCATCGAAAGACTAATCCTATCTTCTATTATTCTATTTGAAATGTTATATCAAAAAACTGAACAATGTTCTACGTTTAAAAACAGACAAAACTGCCAGTAAACATGTAACACCTCTACATTAAGGTATTACAGTACCATATACTCGGACGTGACTTTACGGAGCTCTCTCACATAGAAGTCACGATGGTAATGACATGCATTGCCAATCGTTCGCTTTTTACGAACTGACCGCTAGAATGTCAGCTGGTCTTTTCATTTTAAAATATGAAGATTATTTTAACACCTGATGATAAAATTTTCCATGTTGGACTGAAGATTAGACCAGCTGCCATTTTGCAGAGTCAAACAATTAACTAAAAATGTGACTACAATTGTGACCACTTATACTTCGTGTTGTCCGGGCCCCCTTTGCAGAAGACCAACTGCCGTTCTGCCAGGCCGGTCGTAAGAGCCGGTTATTTGTCGGTTGGTGAGATGAGTGGTGATCCCCATTGCATTTTACTGACCTTATTGTCTGTTATTGTGAATGATTATCGACTATTTCTGTCGATAACCGGGACCGACGGCTTTGCGTGCTCATCCGAGATATGGGGGTGGTAACATATCACTCGCCAGACTACGAGGTGCTACTGAAATTTTGGATTTTCGAGAAAAACCTCGAAAAACCTAAATGAGACTAGCCCGATCCGGGGATTGAACCCGGGAGCTCATGGTCTGAGCCAAATAGCCTCAGGGTAGGTGGATGCCAATACAGGGCAGTTAAAAGTATCTTCACTAATTTGTATACGTTTATTTCAAAAAAACTTTTATTTAGATATATATTTCGCTTAAATAAATTGCAATCGAGACCCATCTCACTGAAAAACAATAATAAGGCATATCCAATTTTCTCGTCAAGCCATTTTAGCCTTAAATCACGAGCCTTTACCAACGGTAAATGTGTCTAATTGAATTTCGGTGCACAGTAGGTGAGGACCTTTATTAAACACCGGGTCTATATTATCTTCCGACGCCAGCGCACGCCAAATCCAATATCCCGAATGCGTAATAACAATCGCGAACCTCTATCGGACGCGCGTAAATTATGCACGTGATTTGCTAACGTAATTTAACTTCAAACAGGCTAAACTGAGCTTTATTTTGTTGGGATAAAAGCCGACGTGTGTGCATCTGTAATTGTGCTCGCGACGGTCTACGACGACACCGCTGCCGTACTAATGGCTAAGAGACCACCCACAACCCCCTTGTAAGGGTGTAACTACACATCTTGCTTTACAATTTCGCGCTGGAGGCAAAAACAAAGCTATGCTATTACGTGATGCGTCTATGGAATTGTTTTCGTAAAAATGTTATTTGAATTTCGGTAAGCATTTAGTTTTTCTAGAATCTAGAGTCTTCTTAAGAACCCAATTTAATCGGTATTGTAAAACAACACTTAGATTTCAAATGTTATGCTACCTTTTATATCTCGTAATGATACGAACACCATGAACAAATATAATAAAAACGAATGTATAATAATTAAAAGTTACATATTCGATAACCATGAACGAATATGAACTTTTATTTTGTACGAGTACTTCTCATTAGCGGATTAGGTCAAGCATTTTTCTGGACTTATAGTCTCTATTGTATTCATATTTCACTAATCTATATTAATATTTTAATATTATAAATCCGAAAGTTTGGATGGACAGATGGATGTTTGTTACTCACTTACGTAAAAACTACTGGATGGATTTAGATGGAATTTGGCACACAGGCAGATGTGGACCTGAAACGGCACATTTGCTACTTTTTATCTTGGAAAATTTGGTGATCCCGCGAGATTTTTCAAAAACTTATAATGCACCGGGCTGTAAGGTGCAGCTAGTACAATAATATAAGTACACAGATATAAAAAAAATAGATTTGCTACTATTTTTTGAAAACTTATTTTCAAGCCAAATTTGTATATTGTATACATATGTTTGTTGTAAATATACTGCTGCTTAATTACGTTAAAGCTATTAATTGGCTACTTTGTTACCTAGATTTACAACATTATTGTGTTAAATTGCTGTGAGTTTCCTGAATAAATAAATGAATAAACCTTTTATTAACACACTTAATACTTTTAAAAAATATTTGTCAAGTATAATAAAAAAAACTGTTTTTAAAAACTTTTCGTGGACGTTCGGATTCGCCAAAATGCAAAACGGTGGAGCTAGTAATAAAATAAGTTTTTTTTGTAAATTGTTAAAAATGTGTATAAAATTTTTAATATTTACACATCATATTATTGCATAAAATTTTGATTTTTGATAATAAGAAATATATTTAAAACAAACATTTAAAAAGTTTGGAAATCCAGAATTGCACGTCTCATAACGTGTCGGTAAAATAATTAAACGACACTGAATTAGACAATAATTTTCAACAGAAAACTATCCCATGACATACAGAAGCTGTTAAAAAAATATAAGTAAATTTAGCGTAGTCCGAACACACAGTTCGGACTACGCTACTAGCTCCACCGTTTTGCATTTTGGCGAATCCCGCGGGAACAACTAATTTCCGGGATAAAAAGTAGCCTATGCGCTATTCCAGGTTATCGTCTACCTATGAAGGGATATTAAATAGCAATCTAATAATAACCACGAACCCCCGTATAAAAGAGTGAAGAAGTGCCGAGAACGCAAAAAATGAAAACATCCGAATTCAGAATCTATCAACGCTACCGTTTACGACGAATGAAAAATGTTACTGTCAAGGTCAATGAAAAATGTTACCAACACATCTTTACGCCAAATTCCTTACGGGTTAGGCAGAGAATATTAAGTGCCATATGTCATTCATGGTCTAGACAGACTTGCCTTGCTTCCTGCACATTCATAACTCTCTTCATACAAACACACCGGTTTCGAAGACTCTTGACACCACCTTCGGACAGCACCTTACCGATTTGATCATGGTACGTTAGTCTTGGTCGCCCCCGGTACCTACATCTAACTACATTCGCACTGTGTATCTGTTTTTTTAACCGTTCATCTGCCATTCTTTTAACATGTCCGAACCAACGCAGCACGCCCTTTCTCATTTTTACACATATACTTTATTTTAATCCGAACCTCTCTCTCACTTCAGTATTACGAACGCGATCCGCGAGTGTTATACCACAGACAAAATGTTACCAACGCACAATATTACCTCCTCGTTACACAATCGTATTGACGTAGGTAAAACATTCACGGCTATCCATGCCACAGCTACGACCCGCTTATTTTTATTATGTAGCAGCTAACCCTCGCAGCTTCGCCCGCGAGAAGAGTAACAGGTTTTCAATATCTGCGATTCCTACAGTTTTTTTATCCACTATTTTAACACCTTAGGATTTGGTTTAAAAAGGTGAACTGTGTTTAACCCCGGATCCTTAAGTATTTTCTTGCCAAATTACATCAAAATTCATTCAATGATTTAGCCATGAAAATATTGCTATACTTTCATGGCTAAATCATTGAACCAATTTTGATTGCCAGATAGACATACTAACGCATTTGTAATATTAGCATGGATGAATAAACGATTGACGTTCGCCGATTGTGTGGCTGCGATTCAATTCGGTAGTATCGTCACATCTGTACCCCCGAAGAGTTAGGTAAAAGTACAAGTGCACCCATGATTTGCCAAAAATACTTATTGTGTGATAGGTAGCAAGCCTATCGCCAACCAGGCACTTATTCAATCCCGGCAACATTGTTTTTGTCAGAAAACTGAAAAAAAATTTTAAAATTACCCGACCCTGGAATCGAACCCGGGACCTCATGTTGTCAACACCAACACCGGATCACTAAATCACAGAAGCGATGATAGTAATTCGGTAGTAATTTAAAAAAAACTCGTCGTAAGTGCCTGTAAGAGTTTATTTAAATATAACATTTTTTGATTTCGATTTTTTGGCTATCTACAAAACTCTAAACTTGAACCAGGGAAGATGGTAAAGATTTTTTCATTCCTGAAAACGAAGATGCATATTAAATTCAATTAAAATTCTACTCATAAAATATAGTAAAATATGAAAACTCCGACGGATATTAAATTTTTCCCGAAATCCGAGAGCCATAATCCGATCAATCAGTCTGCAACAATTGCCAGTCGCCTCGGGTTCCAAGGAGGGCGCGTTTATGTTTGCGAAGCGCGAGCTCCTAAGCGAGCATTAACGTAGCGTCGACTGGCTTTTATAAGTTGGCCTGTGTAGTTTCACCCTGGTACTCGCGTTAGTGACATAGTATAAGCATATCAGTAGAAACAAAAAAATCAAATTATAATAACAAGTAGCATGTGCTCCACTAACATCTTCGATGTCGGCTATCTCTTTTAATCAGGAAAATCGTGTGCTTTTGTTGTACAAATATACAAAAACTGCATTCCAATAAGTTTATCTAGAAATATTCTCTCTCAATTGGTAATGCTGCTTTTGTGTATCATTACGTGCTACCTAGTAGGCTGTACTGTACTTCAACGATTCACTCGGTCTTGGTATTAACGCCTTAACTATACCTGCCTCAATAGTGTCATGCCGTGACTACTTTTTACGGCGAAGATTCGTGTTATCAGGATGATGTGTGTGGCCAGTCACTTTACTGAATCTCGAATTCTCGATTTGCTGTCAATTTTTTACCGGAACTGAATTCATCTCGCTTTTGTACCGGTGCGCATCGCAAGTTGAAACTATATATACTATTCTCTTCAGGTGATATGTGGCCACCCAATTCGCCCAAGCACAACCACGAAATTTTTATCGTGACACCATATCAAGAATCTTCTCACGATAGTGTGGCCTCAACATTAGTGCTTCTGATTGTGTTTTCCCGATTTTGAGGGTAAAGTAACCAGTAAACGTATGGATGTGTCATTTCGGTTATACAGATGGAACGCACCATTAAATTTCTGCAATGTCTTTTGGTTTAGCATAGCATGGTTTAATACTGCCGACTTAACCTTGTCATTGTTGCGTTTTGATTATGAAGATAAAATAGCCAGGTCACTTTTAAATATGGCATTACAGTCTCACCAAACAGATGGAAACACACCATTAACGTCAATTGTGTCTACGGTGATGGTTATGGTTTCACAACAGGAAAACCGTTGGCATTTTTACTATATAAGTGGAAAAGCACTTTCCCCAACAAGAATGTTATTGCTTCAACTCTTGTTGAATAAAGTAGTATAGTAAAAAATTATAAAACGGTTTCATGCGAATACGAATAGAGCAATAATAAGTTAAAAAAACGGATTTTTGGATACATCGAAAATACTTTTTGATATTCTCTGATTTCCTTACTCTGTGAGGCTATTAATGTCGGTGGCAGAGTAGTTCACAAGGGACTGGGTCTGGGCGAAACGGCCAAGGCGCGTAATTTACGCGTGAGCGGTCACCACTGGCGGTGATTACGTCCATTGCCGCCGTCGGACGGACCTGATAATCCTGAGCGTTTGCAAAGGGTATCATGAGAGATTTAACCTCCCATACACGATAAGACTTTAATATTAATTATACATATTTAATTCATAGGTTTCCATGTGTTGAAGAACACGTTCAGAGGTCGTTAAGTTTGCATAATGACGTGTTTTGGCTTCAAATTCACTCTGCCTACACTTGAAAAAATTAAATATCTGTGGTCACACTGGTTATAATTATGTACATATTTTAATAGGCTAATTTATTTTTCTAAGATTTTTGTGCCTACGTTAGAAGATAATAAGAGGTGAAGTATTTTAAAAATGCATCACTGTATTTGATAGGCTTTTCAGATTCATCGCTGTATTAATATCTAATTTTGTTGAAAGTACTAAAAAATTGCCATCGATTTCATGATTTCGTCTACAGCCTTACGTTTGCATGTAAATGGTTTAAGTGAGAAATTGTTTAATCCTGGGAGAGTACAAAATGAAATTATCTACAAACTGACTTGGTATACGTATATACCTACCTCTAATATAAAAATTAAAAAAATAATTTGCTAAACAAAAACTTATTAGCCGAGTAAAGGCTAATCTTTGTAAAAGTTTAAAGCTTGTATAGAAATAAGACACCCTATTAATATTGTGACTTTCAAAACATTTACTAGATTGTTTTAATTAGCATAGCCTATTAGTGAAATTAAGCGGCGTGCATAATCGAGATGGATGAAATACACTCATTCTGAATTACTACCTAGAGGAATAAAAATTAAAAATGCCTAAAATTAAACGTTTTACTTGATCAGCTGTAAATTCTTGTAAAAAGAAACAGTGGCATAAATATGGCCATGTTTATGTTACGAATGCAGAAGGATAAATAGCAATGTTCATGTTGTTATTTGGCTTGCGGCATAAAAACGTTGATGTAGACAGATATAGGTACGTTCTTAAGGTAGCACTTGTTTTTTTATTACTGCTTAGAGATCGTTCAGGAAGTCGCGATACAAATCCAATTCACCAGATCAATAACTATGAGACACTATATTTCGCCTTCGACAGTCGCAGAATGAATAGCGAGCTTTATGTTCGAGTTATTTGGCCTGGCGGCATGGGACATTGGTGTGGGCAGGCAGCGTGCGTCATTAAGATGGCGTGTGCATGTTCGTTACTGCCTAGGGGTGGACGTTCGTGCCTTAGACGTGTCCGCTAACTTAATTATATATCCGTTGGATTCGTAGGCAAAATTGGGATTTCAAAAGAACAATTTTAGCTTTTGATTATACAGAACCGTCGAAGTGAATAAGAATTGATGGCTCGTTTGAATAGATTTTGTGTTTTATACGGTTAGCGCAGAAACAAGGAATCATTTTATAATACCTACTTCATTTCGAATTAATTTCTTTTTTACGTTTCACTTCTGTTCTTATGCACGATGCTTTTCACTTTGTTTTACCAGCTTTCTGAGTCCTTATCAATAAACGCAGTAAAATGTCACTTAGACACAAGGTGACACTTTACAAGTCGTGCATACGCCCCATTCTTTCACACGCTTGCGTAGCGTTTGCCCATCTCCCCCGTACGGACTTGCATCCGTTGCAAGTGGTACAAAATAAATTCCTGCGTATTGCCACGGGAGCACCGTGGTATATGCGCAACGTAGACCTCCATAACGATCTTGAATTGCCGAGCTTAGCAAAGCATTTCAAAGACATCTCCGAAAGATATTTCGATCGTGCCATCTCGCATCCGAACCCACTGGTGGTAGCCGCGGCTGACTACATCCCAGACCCTAATCCCGATCCCAAACTACGTAGGCCCCGCCACGTTCTTACCGATCCCGATGACCCGATAACTCTGGCCAACGGTTTACACGATAACACTACACACCTACATTCGCGACACCGTCGCCGCCGGCGGCGACGAGGACCCCTGTTTCGCCCTTCGGCGAACCGAGCCCAAGGGCAAGGTTCGGCGGACGGACAAAACATTGCCACTAGCCCTCTCATCGCAAATCACGACCCCACCCTAAGCCGAGGTTCGGTCTCACAGGAGACACCCTTAGGGGGAGGGCGTACAGCCCTACACCTTTAAATTCTGGCTGAGCACTCTGCTCGCCCCCGCGACCGGTGAAGCTGTAACAGCCCATAAGCCTAACAGCAATCGAGACATTCCGAAAAAAAAAAACTTTCTGAGTAGTGGGTTCTGAGTAACGTTTCTGAGAGACCTTTGTCTTATAAGGTAAGCTCACCTTTTGTGCATTATTTTAATTAACACTTAAATCTTTGTCAGTGTATAAATGAACAAAAAACTAATAAATAAATACTAGTGATAGTGTATTTTATTTATTTTTTTCATAGATACCATAACATTTTTAACAAATTTATGCATCCTGAATGAGCTAGTACTGCCTGAGCCACGTAGCCTACGACGTTATTATTACTAAGATTTTTTTAATTCCACGTAAAATCTTAATTATAATATTTTTATTGCCTTATTTCGATTTTTCTTAATATTAAACTATTTTTTATAATATAAGATAGCAATCTAGCTGAGTTTTCCTGATGGAAAGAGCGACCATCGCCTATAGTAACCAAAGGAGTTAATGTTACGTTGCTATTTATGTGGCGAGGTGTTCTTGCCACTTGAATAAGTTTACCGGCTACTTTACTCTCCAAACCAGAATATTGCAGTGACAAGCACTGGCGCTATTGCGGCAGAAATAGGTCAGATGGTGGTACCAGACCCGGGCGAGACAATGCAAAACTCTACCAGGTAGTAGTCACAATGGTGGACACGAATAGCCAATTGGTCACCTTTTACGGCCTGCACCTACACCTTGTCGTAGCGGATGCGACAAGATGAGCGCTTATTTACCAATACCACCATTATATGTTTATGTGTTAAGATATTAATCGATACAAGTACTATGCGAGCCAACTAAGAATAGGACTATCAAGACGCCATGTTGTCGCCATGTTTGCATTTTGCAAAAACTTCATGAGTAACGAGTATGGTTAGCAAAAAATACTAAGAAAGAAATATATTTAAAAAAGTAATTTGCCTTCTATTTGGTATATTTTCCATTCAAATTTCCATTCGCTTATGTTAGGATGTGTTCAAAGAAGGTGTAGAAAAAACCAAAAAATAGACTTATAGAAAAGTTGGATTCAGAGTTCAAAGTGCTAACAATTACAGATAGACATATATTTATTTTTTATAAACAAAATACTTCTTTACACCGCTTATAACAACTTCGTTACCGACGTCATCGATATACGAAATTTCTTCGGCGCATATAATATTTCATAAATCTAAAATTAATTACGTGTTTCAAATTTCGCTTATACTGACATTATTTAAATAGATAAATTTAGGTAGGTACATGTGGAATACTAGTATTATAGAATATTATATGAACGTTATTTTTGCCATAGTAATTAGCCCAATTTTTCGAGCAAATATTTTTTTGCTGACATTACTAAAAAATTACTACTAATTTACCATTCGTTGTTTGAAGTTGGCAACAAGCTCGATTCGTATGTACGATTACGTATGTATAGATTGTCATAATTAAATAATTAAGAATAAAGAATACATACCCAATTAATTTTACTTCTTCGATATTGTCAGAGTTTATCTATTTTATTAATCTTTTACTTAATATCTTTATACGTAATTTTAATAGTAAGGAAAATACTACGACTGTTGTAAAGTTTTCTCGACTCGACATCGAATTTTACATATAAACAGTAAATGTTCTAGTTTCGACTTTCGAACAAAGTTGATAAACTAACGGAGCGAGTACCCAGTATCTGCTGAGGCCAGGTGGTTCTTCCGATGGGGGCCCGAAATTTCACCCCCGCCGTATTCGCGAACCCTAAAGCCGTGTATAGACTCTTATTTTGCTTCCGCTTCGAAATCATTATCATTTTTGAATTGAAATTTTATTGTGGTACAAAAAAGGTATTTATTAAATGTCATAATCGCTAAAGAAAATATCCTTAGTCGAATTTATTTTTTTACTCGCTGTTATGCTTACAGTTATATTATATTTTAATTTATCTTTTTAATCAAATAACTGTTTAATAAATGAATTATTTATATTAAAAATAACTTTGAGATTTCCATAACGAGCAATTACATTCCCAAGCAACCTTTTAAGAAAAGTAATAAGTCAATTTGATATGTAATTGAAAAATTCTTTTGTTAATAACCTAATTGTTGAATACAAATATCTTGTTATGGTAGGTACTACAATTTAAGTTTTGGTCTCTTCAGCTCGCCAACTTTTACATTTATAAACAAGGATAATCATAGACTACCGAGGCATTTAACTTGTAATATTTTTTTTAAATTTTTTTTTAGATTCTTATAATTTATATGTGTCAAACTATAAGCCAGTTTGTCGGCATCATCCAATACAGTACTCGTGAAATCTGTTCAGTACACACATTCTTATATTCTTATACATGTAAATAATATTCTTATTTCTATCATTAATATTATATTTGTATTTCTATTCACTATGCCTCACCCGCTTCACTAGGCATACGTACTTACTTCAACGATATATTGTTTACAATTTACTGTATTTAGCAATTTTCGTCAAAATCGGTCAAGTCGTTATTTAATTATATCGAAGGCTACAGAAAATAAACAAACAAATTTCATAATAGAAATTCTAGCGAGACTTGGTGTCAGAAGTTAATCCCAACGACCTTATTTCTTGCGATGTTTAGCTAGTGCTAAACTTAGTAGTTTAATGTCTTAATTTCAAAAAATATTTACTGGAATTTTAATGAATATTACCTTAATTTAAAGCTTTATATTTTTGTATCACTGCTATTAACCATAACTATAAGCATTTTGTAATGTTAATTTTCGACGAAAATGTGACCATTGCGAATCTGTCTGTTTTAAATCTTTGAACATTTTACAATACCATGACATAGGTAACGGAGAACGAAATTCACTATACTCCCATATACATTTGTATTAATAGTATGTTACAAACACTTGTACTGTTTTAATTAGGTTGTAATTATTAACCCCAACCGGTTTCGCGTTTTAACGCATCATCAGGGCAACTGTTTAAAAAACAGTATTGACTTGTTGCCCTGATGATGCGTTAATATGCGAAACCTGCTGGTGTTAATATTAATTAATAGGTTTTATTAAAAACCTAAGTAAAACAGTACGAGTGTTTGTTACATACTATTAATAAAAATTAACATGTTGTTTACCAAGTGCCGATTAAACACTAAATTCAAAATACGCTTCCATATAAACATATTATGTTTAAATTTTTCTATATTTTACTTCGATCAGAAATGACATATTTTATCAAAACAATATGAGGCTTTGGTGTGTTTTGGTGTGAGTGAAATACATTGGTTCTCAACTATTAAAAGGCGACATCTATAAGGTTTTATCGATAAATTAAAAGGTTCTCCCAAATTTAGAATGTAATTAAAATAAATACTTAAATATTAATAAAGCGTATGTAGACATACCTTAATAAAGGCGTGCGAGGATTCGGACGCAGCCCGCGGAATTCCATTTAAAGATGTCGGGATAATTTAGCGCTGACGAGGCGAGGCCAAATTGACGCACCCGGGGGCCTGTGTCGCAACGTATCGATCACGGGTTCGGCTCAGGGGACGTTTCGGCTGTATAATGCTCGTCTTTCGGTTGCCAGGGATGAAAACCTTTGTTTTTTTATAGTACGTGAGAACAAAGAACAAGGCATTATTTAGCGTCGATAACAAGACTACTTGTGGTAGAGTTCTGCAACGTCTCGCCTAGGTTTTGTACCCATGGCTTACTTTTTCCTGCCGCAATATCGTCAGTGTTTGTCACTGTCGTGTTTGGAGGCCAAGGCAGTTAATAAACTTACGCATGTTGCAATAGCATATGGCATGGTCGCCTCTATGGTCTAATGGTCCGGTGTCGTGTTGAACACATGAGGTCCTAAGTTCGATTCCCGGGTCGGTTAATACAAAAATATGTTTTTCAGTTGTCTGACGAAAACAACGTTGTCCGGGATTGGATAAGTGTCCGATTGGCGATAGATATGCTTTCTGTTTTATTGTGGGACTAACTATCTTCAACTACGCGTGGGTTCACTGGGTGTATGTCTGCCTACCTCTTCGGGGATACGGACGTGAAAAAATACTTGCTAAATAAATTTGGTCGTGTGCTTAAGTTAACGTTCATTAACTGTACCGCTCATTCTCAGTTCCACGTATTGTCATGTCGGAGTCGATGGGATAGAATGAGCTTACCTACACGAATGCTAAATTAGATTTATTAATACCATTAATGTCAAAAAGCACTCTCTGAAGCACATGGATTTCAGTCAGGAAAGCTGTTTGTTAAAAAAGTGTTTTTTTATGGTTGACTATGACAATAAAAGATTAAGTTACGTAGTTTGAGGTTTTATTAAGTCGTGTAACTTTTCCATGTTTTTTTATTTTACTTATGTATATATTTATTAAATGACTTCTTGTCTTATTGATGTGAAGAACGTGCATAACTCTGCATGGTTAAAGTTTTATTACTCGTACGGGAGCAATTTTTTTTTCTAGTCTAATATCTAATATAACGATGTTAAGTCTGAACATAGACCCTCCACTGTTTCATCACGAAAAAATAACAGACACGACTGAGGAGAGCACTGACGCTATTGCAGCTGTAAAAGGTAACGTTCACCTTATCAGGGTTTATATCTTCGTTCTAGAGATTAAATAGTAATTAAGATCTAATAATGTTTAAAATATGATTGCAATAAAATCTTTAATATATATATTAAGCCTTGGCACTAAGCCCGGGCTAAATATTGCAGAACTCTACCACCTATAGTGTCCTGATGTTATTGATATGTTTAGCCTTTGCTTGCCTATAACGAGCTGCTAGGTAAGAAGACGTGTAATTTATATCGAACTTATATATACAGAGGTATAAAAATTTGCAATATACAAAAGAGGGTATTAAAAAAACGTTATGAATGTATATTTACTCACAGAAAAAATATTACAAATACATACACACACACACTCTTAGACACACATACATCAATCATTTAAATTTATAATATTAATATGGTGATGGGATTAATATACTCTAACAATTATTAAGGGCTAACAAGGTAAAGGCAAATTGACGCACCGGGAGGCTGAGTCTGGACGCAATAATCACGAGGCACGAGAATGTGTGGGTGTCCATTGATCCAGTTGATATTGCAAGGACGAAAAATATCAAATCAATAAGGGCACGTGATGGGCAAATAAACTTTAAGGCATCACATTAGTAGAAGTACGTTTTTGTCTTGTTATAAAATGCGTTACCACTACTTAATAGGTACCTGTTTAGAAAACACATTAATTCAATTTACTCTTCTCATCATAGGCGTACCCAGGTTCTGAGCCAACCAGTTCTGAATCGTAACATTTTAAGACTATATTTTTGTCTACAACAGTAGATAGTTTGTACAGAGGTAAACAAATACCGGGAGGAGGGCGGTAGCTGCTCTCTCCTGCCCCCCCCTCGGTACATTACTATTCCTATAAATGTCAAATTACTATGTCCAAACAACTTGTGGAACACCTCGTTATTAGTACATTGGTTGATAAAGGTTAGGTACTACTACGAATGACGGATCGTTGATTGTAGGAACCCGAGATCTAAACATCTAAATATCCAAACATACACATTTTCACATATTTTGTAATATGTATTTTAAATTTATTTTTTTTAATTTTAAAAACATATTCATGGATAAACTCTACAATCTGTCATGTCTAAAGCGTTCGTTCTTACATACTTATGAAATGATTAACTGCTTCTCTACAAGATTAATTTACACAATAACATCTGTAGCAGTTACTAAGTTAATAAGGCTAAATGTCATTGTTCATAATATCCACGTTACAACACACCCAGGCGCGGCGGCCGCAAGCCATCTATTTGCTAAAGTGACAAAGGGTTGAAATACTTACGTAACCCTAAAACGTCACTCGTCTGAGTGCTCCGAGCCCTCATCAGCGGGATTCGACGGCCCTTGTGTCCACTCGACCTTACAACTGACGTCACGCGAACCGTTGTCTTTGGTAAATTTGATATCTTTCCAACAGATCACCTGATAGAAAACCCTTTTTACATAATAGATATTTGAATTTATTTCCAGTGAGAAATGAGAAATATTCTTTTGAGTTACTCTTTTTTGAATGTTTTATTATTAGATAATACCCGCGATTCTTAAATACATTGTTTCTTGTTACTTAGTCGGTTAAAAAAATAGCCTATAGCCTTCGTCGTAAATTTCGTGTTTAAACAAACATACAAAAACAACACTCCAGATTTATACAGTGTGTAAAAAACCCTGTCCGATCGTCAAAGGCATTATTTGGTAGCTTAATACAAACATATCTGTGACATTATTTTATGAATATTGATACATAAATATTCAAAATATTTGCTTGATTTAAGGGAATGTTGTTCAATTTTAGTACTAAAATGAGGCATTTTAAACTACGATATTTTTTATTTTATTAAATATAATTATTTTATTATTTTTTTGATAATGTCTACCTTATAATAATAATAATTTTTTTGGATCGGACAGGGTTTTCTTTACACCCTGTAAGCTGCTATCCGCTATGGATTCCTAAACTACTGAACCGATTTCAATGAAATTGTGTAGATATCTACTGTTTGGTCCGACAAGGTAGGATAGTTTTTATCTCAATTAACCCCCGCTCCCTCTCAAGTACGTAGCTGCCCCTAGCTGTAGTTTATCTAATCTTTAAATTCCTGATCTAGGATGACAAGGGCCAAGCCAGGTCCTTGTTTATTAACAAAATTATTAATAAAATTCTCAGCAATTAATCAAACATAGCTTTAAAAGTGTCATTTATAGCTGGATATTCATATATACATAGCTTTGAAATTCGTAGGCAGTTTTCAGGAGGCAATCTTACTCGCAGCATGTGGCGGTCTTTTTATATCGCCTATGGCGAACAAACGCGTTGCTCATAGATTAGTAGTTCAGCAATAAGAACAGAACTGAATAATTTGATCATGTACATCTTATTGCTATGTGGACTTATGTGTAAAAGGAAATTTTTTTATCCCTGCCTTTTAATAATTGTATCTGTATTGGATCTGCATTTTATTTGTTAAATTTGTTATGTAGGTACGTAAGAAGGATTTTAAGTTTGAATATTCTTTTAAAATATATTCCTTTCATTCTATTTTTGTGCTTAAATGAAAACTGTTTGTAACTTAAAACTGTAAACAAGAAAAAAAATTAAAACTAACGAAAAAAATCTGTAAACCGGTTAACCCTGCAGACTTTCTCTGAAACTTATTAAATTAAGGTGTTTAACGCTCAAATGAGTAACAAATATATCTAAAAATAGATTTTAAAATTCAGAGTTCTTAAGTTTGTGAACAATGATAGTATTTTAGTTTTAAACAAGATTTTTAAAGCTGTAAATTTTTAACACAATGATGATTTTGACCATTCAAAGCAATTTTTTGAGCTTTAAAAAGATAAGAATGTAATGTTAAAACATTTTTTTTAGAAATTTGCGTCACTGACAACTCCTAAAGGAATCAACTGATATTGATTCGATTTACGGTATTTGACGCAATTTAATAAGGAAAAGAGCAGATTATATTTTGAATTAATAGGTATATCAAAAAATTGCTAAATTAAAGATTATTTCGTTTAAATCTATAGTAAGTTTATTAAAAACAACAATTTAAATATTTGAAAAGCTGTAACTTTGGAAAATTTTATTTGGTTTTAATTTTTGAAACATGATTTTGGGGTACTTTTAAACGTCGGATTAATTTGAAGTTTTGCATACTTATTCCGGTCCAATGACAATGCAATAATATAAAAGAATAGTCCAGGACCTTCCTTTTTTCCTTACCAGGACCTTCAGAATTACGGATTGTTTCTATTTGAGCTGCTGCCTTCTTCGAATGAAATAACCTGTTTTCAGGTTCCCTCTCCGAACATTTAATTTTATCTGATGTCGGTAACTATCCGAGGAAGGCAGCAGCAGCCCAAATTATTTATTAAGCTGGTAAAATTAAATAATAGTTAAAAAAAAATAAAAGCATGATCTACAAAAAGTCGAACTAAAAAATTAAAAAATGATACCATGCACCCATTGACATATTATTATTATGTACATCGGGTCTTATACTAAAATCGCGATAACAATTACAATTAATTAATTTTTCCAATTACACATCACAAGAATAGATATGATAACAAGGTAATTTAAACACTAAATCATTATACCAAGGTTTAATTTCGACTAACGCGGAATTGTACCTCTTTTTACGTTTCACACTATTCTCAATTTACATTTTTTATTTTGGATCTTATAATAGCGTGATTTTTAAGTTTTTTGAACTATTATTTATACCACGAAATAATTGTCGATTCTGTCATATTATTCTATGGTTAATCGGGTGGCAAGGGAGGGTGGTTAGAAGGAGGGTGTTTTAATTAGAGCGCGCAGTCCGCGGCCGGACCGCTGCGTCCCGAACTCCTGACCATGTCTATGTATAGCTATACAGCTAGGCTATAGTTCCTAGGCCTTTGTTAAGACAAAGCCCGAAGCAAGTCTCTTCGTCATGAGAATCGGTTGACCGGTGTTTTAATAAAAAATGTTATTTCTATTTTTATCAAAGATACTAAAATAATGCTTTTTGTATTGTTTTAAATATCACGATATCTTGTCTTTACACTGAAGACATCTGATGAATACGCGTCCGCCATCATTTATGAGTTAGCGAATAAAATAACAGAAAAATAATTTATATACCAATACTGCCGTGTGGTCTAGGAGTAGCCTATTCGGCTCAGATCATGACGTCTCGGGTTCGATCCCCGGAGGTTATTGAGGTTTTTCGAAGTTTTCTCGAAAATATAAAATCTCAGTAGCAGCCGGGAGTCTGGCGGAGTGGTGTAAGCAGGAGGCTCACCTGATGGTAAGTGATTACCACCGCCCATGGACAGCCACAGCACCATAGGTGTTGCAACTGCGTTGCCGGCCTAGTAGTGCGTGGTAAAAAGTGCCTAGAGAATCGCACGGTTGTAGATTTCTAGACATGGAGGTGATGAGGATGGAACTTTGAATTTTGCCGCGATGTCCGATGATGAAATTCAGCGACAGGGATCAATCCAAACAGTTCGTTGGAACACTCTTCATGATAGATGTGGTAAAAGATGCTAAGCAAACTTACATCTTTGCATAAAGCCAGGGAATCTAGCCGATTTGAGACAGCCTGATCGTCAACGAATCGAACCGCTCTATGCTGAATGCGATCAAAAAGAAGCTGATAGATATAGATAGATAGATTAAGCTCCGCGGAGCTCCCGCCCAGATATGAGAACATGACTCAATTCAACAACTCCATGTGAGGACGAATTTCCACAAAACATTTATTAAAAGCGGAGTAACGTAGCCTGTGCTCTTTGGCTTTTTCGTATTTATAATAGTAGAATTTTAAAATAAAAAGCTTAGAATACGAAACGCTCGTAAATTTTGTCGACTCGTTTTCTCGTTTTGAGAAATTTATCTCTACTTGTCTGCTGTTGTAATTATGGTTGCACACATTATTCGACTTGATACGGTAATTGTCGTGATAATAGTAAGTTATATTAGGATTAATGAACTATTTATAGACATGAATATACATCTTTTCTCTGGTACACGATATATCTTACGCCTATACGAATATGCTAAATGAGCAGGACAAGATATAAATGAAAAAAAATTATAAATAGTACGGTAAATTGAAAATATCTCTGTAAAGGAAAGATTTGGTTTTATTTTGTTTATTTGTAAAAATTTTACAAATAAAAGTTTGAAAGTTTACAAATAAAATTGTTTTCTTCTTTGAGAGGTGTGAAGCCGAGTCAGCTAGTTTTTTTAAAAATAAGTACTGTTATACATATATTCATACATATATTATACATTCTACACTTTTCATCGTAGGCACTTAGTGAAACTTCATTTATATAAAAAGTGTTTTCACGCCCGTATCCCTGAAGAAATAGACAAAGTTAAAACCAGTGCACCCAAAAGCTGAAGATATTTACGGCCGGTGTTCAAAACGCAAATTAATTTTAACAAGCAATTAATCTATGTTTAACAGATAATTTGCTTGTGAAAGTTATGTTAATTTTATAATTAATTTGCGTTTTGGAAACCGGCCGAGAGTCTCACAATGTGATAGGTAGCAAACCTATCGCCAAGAGGCACTTATCCAATTCCGGCAAACTTTGGTTCTATCAGAAAACTGAAAAAACACATTTTTATTTTTCCGGTTCGAGAATCGAACCGGGGACCTGATGTAGTCAACACCTACACCGCACTGCTAAACCACAAAAATGACAATCTTTTTGTGATCAATATAACGAATTTGTGTCACAAATATCATTTTTTCTGCGAATGTTTTACATCTCTCGCCTTATAAGTCCTAACGCGATTCGAAAGCTAGACTAATGACTTAATACCAGGCAGTTTCTCAAAAGAGAGCGAAAGAATAGAAGGCGAACTTTTATGATACGTGTTGTATGTTACCCGAGTTTGTGTGAAACATGTGCCCGAGAGTGCCATACCTTATTCAGCCGCAATAGCGTCAGTGCTTTCTAGTGCCATATCTTCATTTCAGGGGTTAGGTACCTGATTTTTTTATATTATTTATTTATATATATTTATATAGCTAGCAAACAAGCAGATGGGTCTCCTGATGGAAAGAGTCAACCATCGCCTATATATACCAAAGATGTTAATGGTGCGTTGCTATCTTGTGACGAGGTCTAATGCCACATGCATAAGTTTACCGGCTACCTTACCCTCCAAACCGGAACACGACAGCGACAAGCGCTGACGCTATTGCGGCAGGAATAGGCAAGGCGGTGGTACCAGACCCGAGCGAGACAATGCAGAACTCTACCACCTAGTAGCCACGATGGTTGTGACTCGATAGCCAATCGGTCGCCTTTTACGACCTGCCTGGCGGAACGGCAGTTGGGGCCTATTCTTTAAAGGAGGCCGGGACCAACACGGCGTAAAATTGGCCTATTCTTCAAAGGAGCCCTAGTCACTGTCGTGTTCCGGTTTGGAGGGTAAGGTAGCCGGTAAACTTATGCATGTAGCATTAGACCTCGCCACAAGATAGCAACGCACCATTAACACCTTTGTTGTCTATAGGCGATGGTTGACTCTTTCCGTCAGGAGACCCATCTGCTGTTTGCTATTTTATGATATAAAAAAAAATTAATATCTTCGATTCAAATCTAAGTATAAAACAAAAATAAATACCCATTTCTTTCTGGTAATGGTCAAAATTCGACCATAGACTAAACAGTAAACCTCTTATAAGTTTACAATAGACTTTAGCCATAAACAAGTTAGTATACATGGAGGTGCTGTCCGAAGATGGTGTCAAGAGTCTTCGAAACAGGCGTGTTTGTATGAAGAGTTATAAATGTGCAGGAAGCAAGGCAAGTCTGTCTGGATCGTGGTATATGGCACTCAATTCTCTCTGCCTAACCCGGAAGAGATTTGGCGTGAAGGTATGTGTATGAGTGTGTGTGTATATATACATGTTTGTTCTGTATGTTCATATATTTTGAAGTGTGTCAAATGATATGTAGTTAGTATACCTAATGTTTAAGTTTATTAACTAATGTATTTATATTATGTAATGTATTTTAATCAATATTAGAAAAATATGTTCTTTCTGCACTTCTTTCCTATATCATTTAATCGCCTTTCTGGTCTAGTGGTGCGGTATCGGTGTTGACCACATGAGGTCCCGGGTTCGATTCTCGAGTCGCGCAAATCAAAAATGTGTTCTTTTTTTTCAGTTTTTTGATAAAAACGACGTTGTCCAGGCCTGGATATATTCTAGTCGAGAAGTTTTGAGTTCCTGGCACCTATCACATTGTGGGACTAAGTATTCGGAATCCGTGGTATTCGGCTACTTCGGCTAATCGTAGGTGCACTGGTTGTAGTACCTCTGCCCGCCTCTTCCTGAATACTGGAGTGGATATTCTTTTTGCCATATATTAAATCTAACTATTCGAAATTTCATACTCCTGCGTTCGCGGGATTTTCGCAAAAAAGGTTACAAAGTTTTCTTTACACGTATTAATATGTAGATTATATTAAACCTTAGCATATCGTTTAAAATAATTATCGTATTTTTATTTCAATACAAAAATTAGTATTGAAATGAAGGTACAATTACTGTTATATAATATACAATATATGTATATTATATAACTCTCTCGTTGATACGGCTTATATGAAACAATCCGCACAAGCGACCCTTTTAAAGATTCAAGACCGCCGCGAGCAGAGTGGCGGGGTCTTTTAGACCCTTTGAAGATACCTTCATTAGCTCAGATCCGGGCTGACCCCGCGGGGACCACTGACCGACAAAATAGTAAACCGTGCGTTCAGACGTAGTTCCAAACTTCTGAATCACGAAGCGAGTTTGATTATCGTATTATAACTCTGATATGTGTACGGTACAGTTTGTGAAATATTAATTAGTGGTCCGGGGACCAGTTTGATATAGTCATTACCAAGGGACTGTTCTCTGATAATTGGTGACCGTCTGATTATGTATTCAGTAATTGATTGTAACTCAAAATAACATATTCAGTGGGTTTTCATTTTGAAAATGATTTTGTTTTCCGTATCTGATGATGAAATGTAAAGGAAATTTTATGTTTTAAAAGTTTATGTATTTATGTTTATATTTATAAAGGTAGAAAAGGTAAATAAGAGATTGACGAACCAGATATAACATATGAGTGGGTGGATAAAGGTACTGGACAAATGTACTATAATCAAAGGGGAATAATAATGGGCCCTACAAAGTTCGCCTGAAAACCAGCCATGCTGATATATGCTTATTGTATTGTTATACATTATTAACTTATTCTGAAATGTAAATTGTATCACGGGCACTTTTTTGAGCTACAATTCATGAAAAACCTATAAGGATTATGATTACTTGAATACATTCACGTCGCAACATAACATAAATATAGATATAATACGTTTTTGTATCTCTAATATTTTATTTTAACCTTTTAACTTAAAAGTTAAATGATTTTTTTGCAATAATATATTTAAAAGTTTCGTCAGTCATCCGTCTGAGAGCGCCACTGATTGACCGTGTCTCCGATACTACCTTGTACCACGAAATGCAGTAGACGCGTAAATGACATTTAAGCAATGCATAATTGTATTTAATTATGCATTGCTTAAATGTTATTTACCCTTACCCTACATAACTATATTGTATACCGAGCACCCTTGAAATCAATAACTAAATATAACTATAGATTGCCCTGTGGTGAAATTTGCTCATAGACTAAACACTAAACTCGGGTTGGCTGGAAGAAATCTCTTTAAGTAAAGATAAGTTTGCCCATTGTGCTTGTGTTATGTTTATTTTTTATTTGTTATCCTAATTGTTCTATGTACAATAAAGTATTAAATAAATAAATAAAATCTGTTCTAAGCTTGAAAACAGACTTTGTGTTATGTATGTCAAATAATGAAGACGGTCCCTCGTATATAAGGACATGTCAAAAATGTATTTTTTTTTTATTACAAATATGGCTTTAAATTGTCGAAACGCTGATATCTATATAAGATTTTTCTTTTTCATTTTGTGTATTTCGCTATGTCTTTATTACTTACCACCCAAAAATATTTTTAATATTTTTGGGTGGTGATCTTAAGTCGTTTAAAGTATGGTATTGAAAATAAAATAAATTGTTGTTGTTTTCATAAGTCATTTATGTTTTATTAATTCATCGAATTATGTTTACAGTATTTTTTTGTTTTCACCGTATAAAGATGTATCTCCGACTTGTCTGACATGCACGTCAATGTAAAAATAGTCACATATTAGTTTTTTCGGGACAATATTTTAAAAAAATGAATACTTAAATGGACACAATAAATCTAACAAGTCATTGTAGAAAAATAATATTTATTATTATGTATAGAGTTAGAGAGATTTGAACATTAAGTACGCTCTCCTGTAAACTTCAGTTTTTGACATTATACGTAGGGAGCGTCGAAGTGTGTGTAATATTTAATGCATATTATTTAAAAATAATAGGCTACTGCACTTAACCGCTATGTAAACTTTAGCTGTGCCAAATTTTAAATTCTTCTGTTCGCGCAATTTCTGTATAATTAGATTCAAAGTGTTTTCTTCACGTATATAGATAACATATAGCATCTAAATTTTCCTTGATCCAGGACTAAAGCCCAGAGCGTCTTAATTTGGGCCATATGAGCACTAAATATTGTTACAGTATTACATTAAGTATTAACGTATGTTAGTTCAGGTTTTCTAAATATTAATTAGTTTATCTGAAATTCAACGTTTCAATAAAAAAACCTAAATAGCTTATACTAATGACTGTACTTTTTCGATCCCTACATTTGTATTAAGTCACTAGTGAGCAAATAAAGAAGGGAACAAGTTGGATGGAGTAGCGCTGGACTGCGTTCGCGACTAATTATCCTCCCCGCGTGGGTAGAATCGGCTCCCGCCAGTTGAGGGGGGTTGACCTGGCGTAAAAAATATGCGACTCTCGCGAGACTATGCTTTTAAGAATTCCACGCGTCGAATGCCGTCGAGCTCTGGGATGTATACATGTTACTTGTACCTTAAAATACCTACATATTATATTCTACTTATATATATCTACATATTACATATAAATACATTCGTAGCAAAATATATATAACTTTCAGAGTTAAAGCTACATAATTGACTAAGCACTTGCAATTTTACTTCACAACTTTATTTTTAGTATATCATACAACCGGTTTAACTTTTTAAACATCTTCAAGATGTAATTATAAATTACATCCTAAAGGTGCTTAAAAAGTGAAACCGGTAATGGAAATCTTCAGTATGTAATGAATTCTTCACAACTTTATTTCTTACATCACAACTTTATTTTTAGTATAGGTATAGTAGGTATAGGATGTAATTCATTACATCATGAAGATTAAAAAGTAAAACCGGTTGAGTGATATACTAAAAATAAAGTTGTGAAGTGAAATTAAAGTACAAGTCAATTGGGTAACAATAATGGAATTTCACCAAGTGCCGACGATGGAAAATATAGAATATATTATTGAGGGACACTAATATATAGAGAATCCGTTCATGTTATAGTTAACTACGTAGTATACTACCTTAACTAGGTATTATAGTCTGTTTCAAATCCCCTGAGAAACTCGTGCGTTGCTCCCCCGGTATTATGTAAGCGCCAAAAAATTCGATATGTATCGCTTTCCATACAATTAATTATTACGCGTCTACTACATTTCGTGGTACAAGGTAGTATCGGAGCCACGGTCAATCAGTGGCGCTATCGGACGGATGATTGACGAAACTTTTATATATATTATATAATATATTATTCCACTATGGATTGCGCTTATGTGTGCCAATTTATTCGTAATTTGCTTTTTCGTTTTTAACTTGTATTGATTGTTAATTTGTTTTATTAGTTTTTTTTGTTGTTTCAGAAAATTTAGATAGTGAAACAAGTTCAGATGAATTAGTCTGGTCAACAAGTGCTTTTTTGTTCAACTTTTTTCAGCAGTCTCCGAAAATTATGATTGAGGTGTCATTCGATTCGGAATGGCATCTAGATAGTTTTCGAAAAACAATGAAGTTCCGCAAATAAAAATTACAAAAGTTATTAACAATTAACTAAAAATAAAAAGGGGGGTTTAGTTTTTTGCAAATATCTCATAAACTAATAAAGATTTTTCAAATTTGAAAAAAGATTTAGAAAGAGGAGGAAATTTCCTAAAAAAAATTCCGACTCCCGGAATTGTAGGACTAATATTTATAATTTTCCCAGAGGGTTGAAAATACGCCCGAAAACGGGTACTCCGGCTTGCGCAAGCCACGCCTCCTTCGGACCTTTAATGAATAAATATTATTTAAACTTATTAAATATGAAAATTAAAATTTGAAAAAATTCAGGTGCCTACAGGACAGATCAATAAACAATAATCCGTGGTCAAAAAATTTTTATCGCGATTTTTCAATAAGTTATCCATTAATTAATTAACAATTTTTTGTAGCACGAACATTAACATTGCAAGTGCGATAATTGTTAAACTATTAATCTAGGATTTTTTTTCTTTCGTGGAGCTATTTTTCAAAGGTCTTAGAATAGATTCCCGTTGGAAAAATTAAAAAATTGTAAATTTTCATTTTGTAATTAACAGTTTACTAAGGTGAAAAATTATAAAGCTTTATTAAACATTGAAAAAAATTTTTTTTTCATAATATTATTATTGATCCGTTTTCTCATGATCAGAAGCTACTTAAAAATGATTTTTTATAATTTTTATCTCCTATTGTTTAAAAAAATGTTATAAACAAATGCGTTGTTTATGAGATAATTTAAAAATTTTTTTCGATAACATAATCTTTGATGATAATTATGATTTTTTTTTAAAAAAACCGTTTCTTAAAAAAATTTTTTTATTGCTGAAAAACGCATTTGTTGATTAACAATT
This sequence comes from Apodemia mormo, assembly GCA_036924255.1. NCBI lineage: Eukaryota > Metazoa > Arthropoda > Insecta > Lepidoptera > Riodinidae > Apodemia > Apodemia mormo. The sequence goes on along the minus strand of JAUPFN010000018.1, from coordinate 8,363,717 downwards.
ATTTTCTCCCACTTCTAATTAACATTAAGGAACCATTTTTTTTTAAATCATTATTTATTTTTCTTTTTGATATAAAAAAATATTATTTAATTTTTCATTGTTTATGTAATAAACAATTTGTTATAAACAAATAAATTTTTACCTTTTATTTTTTTTTCTTATTTTACTTAATGTCACAAAAACTGACATGATTTTTTTTAATTTTTTTTACTATTTTTTTTTTAATTTTTAAATATTCGTTGTCTGTAATTTCGTCATTCTTGCCTGGTTTTTCATCCTTAAAATTATTATAATTTATAAACTAATGGAGATATGATGAAAACACCCAAGACTTATTTATTCTTTATCTAGTATAGTCTTTATTAGTTAAAGAATAAATAATTCTTGGGTGTTTTCATCATATCTCCATTAGTTTATAAATTATAATAATTAAGGATGAAAAACCAGGCAAGAATGACGAAATTACAGACAACGAATATTTAAAAATTAAAAAAAAATAGTAAAAAAAATTAAAAAGAAAAAATAAATCATGTCAGTTTTTGTGACATTAAGTAAAATAAGAAACAAAAATAAAAGGTAAAAATTTATTTTTTTATAACAAATTGTTTATTACATAAACAATGAAAAATTAAATAATTTTTTTTTATATCAAAAAGAATAATAAATAATGATTTAAAAAAAAAATGGTTCCTTAATGTTAATTAGAAGTGGGAGAAAATAATTGTTAATCAACAAATGCGTTTTTAGCAATAAAAATTTTTTTTAAGAAAAACGGTTTTTTTAAAAAAAATCATAATTATCATCAAAGATTATGTTATCGAAAAAAAATTTTTAAATTATCTCATAAACAACGCATTTGTTTATAACAATTTTTTAAACAATAGGAGATAAAAATTATAAAAAATCATTTTTAAGTAGCTTCTGATCATAAAAAAACGGATCAATAATAATATTATGAAAAAAAAATTTTTTTCAATGTTTAATAAAGCTTTATTCAAAGTCAAAGTCAAATTATTTTATTCAAAATAGGATTCACAGTAATCACTTTTTGAAAGTCGGTTTTTACATGCTATTACGTTATAATACATGATATATTTATAATTTTTCACCTTAGTAAACTGTTAATTACAAAATGAAAATTTACAATTTTTTAATTTTTCCAACGGGAATCTATTCTAAGACCTTTGAAAAATAGCTTCACGAAAGAAAAAAAATCCTAGATTAATAGTTTAACAATTATCGCACTTGCAATGTTAATGTTCGTGCTACAAAAAATTGTTAATTAATTAATGGATAACTTATTGAAAAATCGCGATAAAAATTTTTTGACCACGGATTATTGTTTATTGATCTGTCCTGTAGGCACCTGAACTTTTTCAAATTTTAATTTTCATATTTAATAAGTTTAAATAATATTTATTCATTAAAGGTCCGAAGGAGGCGTGGCTTGCGCAAGCCGGAGTACCCGTTTTCGGGCGTATTTTCAACCCTCTGGGAAAATTATAAATATTAGTCCTACAATTCCGGGAGTCGGAATTTTTTTTAGGAAATTTCCTCCTCTTTCTGAATCTTTTTTCAAATTTGAAAAATCTTTATTAGTTTATGAGATATTTGCAAAAAACTAAACCCCCCTTTTTATTTTTAGTTAATTGTTAATAACTTTTGTAATTTTTATTTGCGGAACTTCATTGTTTTTCGAAAACTATCTAGATGCCATTCCGAATCGAATGACACCTCAATCATAATTTTCGGAGACTGCTGAAAAAAGTTGACCAAAAAAGCACTTGTTGACCAGACTAAATATAATGGATGTGAATAAAACAGTATATTAATATTAATTGTATTTATTTTTTGTAATGGTACTTTTCGATATAAGTGTGTGATTATATTAAGAAACTAAAAAAGTTAACAAGATTAAAAAAATTAAAATCTATTTAGTCCGTCACTTAGATAATAAAAAAATACGTATAAGCTTTATATCTCGGGCATTTTTCGTACCAAAAAATACGTGTCTACGTATTTTTGACGACCTTTTGATTTATTTGACCTCAAGGCAGTCACTTATTACAAGTACTTAGAAGATAGCAACGCACCATTAACATCTTTGGTGTCTATAGGCGATGGTTGACTCTTTCCACCAGGAGACCCATCTGCCTGTTTGCTATCTTATGATATAAAAAAAAACTACTAAAAAAACTTAAAACTTTACATACATAATTTTATATGTCCACATACTTTCGAAAATCACAGATATAGGCTTAATCTTACTCTACCTAATTAACTGTTACTGTAAAAATTACTAAAATACAAAACAAACCGCTAAGTAGTTTTTAAATAATTAATTGTTGTAAGTGCTAACTTTATCCTCACATTTTAATAATGTGATAAAAAAAATTATCTTTAATTTCGTAATAGTTTATTTCAAATTTTAGTATAAATGTTTACTTTCACCTTCCACCTTCATTTCACTTTTTTGATTTTTTGGTGTATTTTAAATAATATTCATTTATTAAATTTAGCATTAAAACGTATGTAATAAGGTAAGAAGATTTAGAAGGTGTTTACTCCATTACGCACGAAATTTTTCTAATAAAAACTTTAAATGTCTGTATTAGTATTTGAATAGAGGAAACCCTAAATAAATAAAGCTCTTTACGTAAAAATCAATACTTCTAAATTCCCCTATTAAACATTACGGTTACCTGCCTCTTCAAAAGATTACCAGATCCCAAGTTGTAATGAACGCGCTCCACTACCGAAACAAAATTCACGACAGCAGTCCGGACTAATCAGGGAGTATTATCTACGGAGAACTTGTGTGTTGCAAGTAATTTCGGAAACCCATTCACTATGTACAAAAACCTACTTTCAAACTTTATCGTTTATATTTGAATCATCTAACAAAGTCTACGATAGAATACATTGTAAGCAAAAACGAATATATATTTATTTTTATTACTGAGTATTACAAATTTGTTCCCGTGTTAGTCCGGGCTTCTTTGAAGAATAAACTACCTGCCGTTCTGCCAGGCAGTTCGTAAGAAGCGAGCGATTAGCTATACGAGCCAATATCATCGTGGCTACTAGATACATTTAGTTTAGTTTTCCATTGTCTCGACCGGGTCAGGTAACACTTCCTTGCCTATTCCTGCCGCAACAGCGTCAGTCCTTGTCACTGTCATCTTCCGGCATGGAGGATGAAATGGTCGGCAACCCCTCCCCCCTCCGAAATCCAAAGAACAGAAATATTTACATGCAACCATCAGCCTCTGGGCTAATATTTATACTTTTCTAGATATAAAAAACCTTTTAATAACACTTCCCTAACCTGAAAATTGATCGAGGTCATAAATGCAAAGATTGAATCAAGACTCAGGTTTATTTAAATAAAAAAAATCGTTAGTAGGTAATTGATCTCAATAACGGAAGAGGTTTGGTCAACCAAAAACTTAATATCTTAGGTAACATAAAACTTGAGAGAGGGCTATTTTTTCGCGGCCTTGTGGTTTATACGCAACCGCGTACGGAAGAGCAGCGATGTCGTTCGCGCATGTGTCAAGCGACCGGAGTGATACGGGGAGGGGCGGGGCAGGGAGGGGAACAGGATGCGGTCACGCACGTTCGCGAGATTTTATCGTGGCCGCCGGGGACCATCACGCGATACTGTCGCACAAAACCATGGCCTAGTGGTGCCCAAACACGATCGATACGATTAATGTCCGCTCACCGTAATTCATCTATAGTTATGTTTTTTAACGATTATCTTATACTAGCTTACCCACGCAGTTTCACCCGTAAGTAGATTAACATGTCGTCGGTGTAGTTTTTCTTACAAACTTTCACCCCCCATTTCAGTCACTTAGAATTTGATTTTTGGAAACAGACTATATTTCATCTCGAATTTTGAAGCTTTCAAATTTCATCAAAATCGGTTAAGTGACTAAACTGTAAAAGCGTAACAAACAAACAAACTCACTTTTAATTCATGATATTATATAACATATTATTATTTAAATCAATATCATTCATATATTAAGGTTCACAATCCTGTTGTGTTGTGAAACTTAATTAAATATACACAGTTAAGGCATTGGCACCGAAATTGAACGAATTTAGCAAGACTCTACTACTAAGTATTTACGATGTCAATGAGACTGACATGCTTAAATTTAATTGTCTTTATGTCTACAAGATATCTGATGCTTTATTTTTTAAGGCAAAACCAACAGTAAGTACAAGCAAAACTATAGATGACTGTAATAACTTTCACTACATATCCGGAAATCCTCTTCTTTCCTATCAAAAAAAGTAATTGAATAACTGTAATCCCGCAGTGCACATTTAAGAAAACAGTACACATTCCCTCATCAAAGGTTATTATAAAATTTAATGAAAAAAATAAAAAACTTGAGATTAACTGCTTCTCATACCAATTGATAAGATTAATTATTACGAGTTTAGAATTTTACATCAAATAATATGAAAACAGAATCAGATTAAAAAAATATAAGCTGCTGAATTTCTCCTACTTCCTACTTGTTTTCTCAGTTTTTGTCTGTATTTCCAATTCACTAGTGTATATAAAATTTTTGACCCGTTCAGGCGCGGATTCACCCTTGTGCGCACGATGGCTATGCCTACAACCCTAATAGGCTTCTGACATTATTCTTACACTGTGTATCGAGATCACATATTAAGTGTGTAAAAACCTTGTCCGATCCACTGTGGATCGAACAAGCATGTGGATCATCCACATGCATTGTTTGCTAGCCAGTCGAGGGAAGGTTTAAAAGGTGAGAAAATATATAAAAAGAGTAGTTTAGTATTATATATTATTATTATATATAGATTAGTTTAGTTTGAGGCAGAACAACGTTTGCCGGGTCAGCTAGTAAAATATATTTATACATGTATAATATATCCGTTGTACCATATTGATCATGAACAATTTCATAGGCCGACTCGCACTTGGCCGATTTTCGGGTAGCTGTGCCCACAACCTTTTTTGAAGGCTGGATCTGCGCCTGGACCCGTCAAACGTGCAAGTAAAGGATCAATTTAATAAAAAATTGAAATGGTTTGAAATGGTTAATTAAACAAAAAATTGAAATTAATTAAGTAAAAAAATTGAAATGGTCTTGTTAGAAACTATAAATAAAATGAAATTTGTCATTTAGATTATGATTTGAAACTTTTACAGTAATTCTTTAATTTGCCTTTAGTTCAGAGGTATAACTAAGCACATATACATATACTTAATATATATATATATATATATATATATATATATATATATATATATATATATATATATATATATATATATATAAAATAAACAGTAACTGAAAAATACTACAATATATGCAATAGAAATCGATGTCAATAATCGATATTTTTATTGCAACTTATTTCACCACTAGTCTAGTAAGCTTATTGTTAAGAACGTTATGCGCGCGCGCAGCTGGGAGGCACGTCGCGGCCTCCCGTGAGAGCGCGACACCTCCCTCATTGTGATGCCCTGCACATCTGCCGCGGTGAAATTGTACTATAATTTTCCGGTATCTCTTAAGTTATTACGTGCAATACTATCCCATGTGACAGCATAAAAGTTATTATGCATATTAAGCGTTTAACAATAAAAATGGCCAATAAGCGTTAAAATTGACCATATCGCAAATTTCGTAAAAATACCAAAGTTCATTTTTTCACCTTCGAACAGTTTATATAAGAGAAATTGTAGGAATCAAAATTTTCAACAAATGATGTCCCGGATTCAATTTTTGGGCCGGGTTTCAATTTAATTTTTGATTTTTTCTGAAAAATCTATATCTATATATACATGTCGCAGTGAAATTGTCAGCACCGTTAGATTATAATTTACCTAAGTGATATTATAATTTAACTGCTAACCTAACCTAACCAAATTATAAAATCCCTAGGTAGATTATAATCTAATGGCTATTGACAATTTCACTGCGACATATATATGATATATAGCGTGTAGGGGACGTTCTACCGAAAAATTAACATGCCATTTTTACGTTCTAGTCATAATGGCAGTTCCTTTTTTGTGGAAAATGCAAAAATTTAGTTTTGTGATTTTTTCCTATTTTCACGCCACGTAATTTAAAGCTCTGACACTACACTGCTCTGACTAGTTGCGGCCACTGAGCTCTAGAACCAGCCTTTTATTTAGCGCGGCATGTGGCGCATAATACATTGCTTATTTTGGATATTTATTTATATTTCACGTTTAGAAAAAGCACTATAAGTATAAAGCGTAACATAAATCAAACTATACAAAGATGAAGGTAAAAAAATCATCAAACAATTAAAAAATTCCCACAAAAATTTCTAACGGTTTTCATTTCAATTCTGAATATCGGTCCAAATCTATGGTTTTGATTTTCAGTAGACCGTCACTTACACGCCGTATATTTCCCAGAAATCATATATACACATTACACATGGTTGCTTTTAAAGGTCCGACCAAATTTTAAAATTAAGAACTAAATATTGAACTGAAATTGCGTATTAATTATTAATGTTTTTTTTTATAAGATAGGAAACAAGCAGATGGGTCTCCTGATGGAAAGAGTCAACCATCGCCTATAGATACTAAAGATGTTGCATAAGTTTACCAGCTACTTTACCCTAAAAACGGGAACGCGACAGTGACAAGTACCGACCCTATTGTGGCAGGAATAGGTAAGGCGATGGTACCAGACCCGGGCGAGACAAAGCAGAATTCTACCACCTAGTAGCTACGATGGTAGTGACTCGCGTAGCCAGTCGGTCGCCTTTTGCGACCTACCTGGCAGATCGGCAGTTGGCCTATTCTTCAAAGGAGCCCGGGACCAACACGGGGGCCATTTTTATATTACCTTGTAAAATTGTTACAAGATAATATAAAAATATTCGTTTAAAAATATCATTACTCCACGCGGACGAAGTCGCGGGCACAGCTAGTAATTTCTAAAGACCTATACAATGATACCCCATATGGATTTTTTATCCCTCTGTTACATATGTGGAGAGCTATTCTTCATAATTTTATTTTTCAAAATCACACTACATCATTTTGTTTCATAAAATACACTTGTCATTTTTTTAAATTTCAATCATACAGTACCCGCAGTCTCCGAGTAAAATGACTATGACACGGACAGATGGACGGACAGACTAACAGACAGACAGACGGACATGACGAAATTGTAAGGGTTCCGTTTAAAAAGTATTTTTACATTTCACGTAGCTATCTCATTCTTAAAATGTAGAAGTTCAGCTCAACAAATACCTAAATAAATCGTTTATTTTAGTGCCAAACTTATAAATGTCTGATGTATAAAGTGTCTTATTGAATTTGAACTTAAATATATTGCAATTGAAAAGGCTCATAGCTCGTGGAAGAGCAATAAAATATCTCGTAATGATGCCACCTGTTGCTGAATATTTTCGCTAGAGGGCGGTATGTATAGTGATACAAGCGGGGAGAGCTAAAACTTTATTTCCTAAACCACGCTTACTGTAGGAAATTTTGCTCATATCGCTTTGTTTACTTTTAAACTAGTTTGAATATCTCCATGTAACGATTTACTGTAGCTTGTCTGTGGGTTATGTACGAGTAATAAAAGAGTAAAGTACTATATAGACAAAATAGTAAGTGGAAAACCTTTACTTATAATTATTTAATTTTATACGTCAAATAAAAGTACTTGACACGTCAAATAATTTTATTTGACGTGTCAAAATAACTTGTTAAAAGTTTTATTGAATAAAATCTTCTGATTTCTTATAGGTTGTGAGAGAAAAAAAATTACTAGGCCTTTTTTGACAAGGCAAGATGTACTAATACTACATAATACAGGATTGAAACAAAAATGCCAATGTTTGATTTCATTAATCCTACATAAAAAAATATCGCAACTAAAATTCCAAGTTTCAATCTTTCGATATAAGGATTAATGGCAATACGATACGCATTGGCAAAAAAAATAGTTTTAGAATAAAAATTTTTCTCTGTCTCAAACTATTAAAGGCCTAGTAAAATAATAAAAAATGTCTAAAAATATAGGTACGTAAAGTGAAAATTTTATACCCTTTTTACGATAATTGCATGCACTTAAAAAACTTATTTAAGTTAGCACATTTAATGTATGGGTAAGACTTGATAGATAGAACTAAGGTTTCTGATTCAAAATTGTAGCACGAAGAATTTTGTAAACAATGTAAACTGGTTAAACCTATTTATACCAATTTTCAAGTAAGACTAGGAGAAATATGACTACGAAAACCGGATGTAATTTAATGCAAAAGCGCTTAAGCGTCAAGCATATAAATTAAATTTCAACAAATCTACGCTTTGTTGTATTTTTACAATTTTGTACAATATTGCGTTAACAAAAGATCTTCGCAATATTATACTTATTGCATCTTTGTTTCGTCTACGGAAGACATGTACACTTTTAATTTATACTTAAAATTCCAGAAATCTAGTTTTTTTCCAGATATTTAGTCATTGAGAACTCTGAGAATTCTCTTTCTGGCGCATATTAATGGCGCATTGCTATCCGTGTGGCAAGCATATAATCAGACTTAAATAAATTCATCGACTACTCCAACCTTGAAACCGTAACATGATAATGACTGATGCTATTTGTACAATAAAAGGTAAGGTGATGAAACTAAACACCGGTGATACGTTGTAGAATTCTACCACTCTAGTAATACTATGGCATTTGTTTGTCTTTTACTACCTGATAAGAACGTTAGTCTTTTTTCTTTACTTTTTTTTAACATAATAGAAACAATCCGATGGTTCTTCAGGTGGACACAAAGTGCCATCGCCTATTAACACCAAATATGGTAATGGTGCTTTGCTCTATGGTAGGTGTTAATGCCACATGCATTAGTTTACCAGCTTCCTTGACCTCCAAACTGGAATACGATAGTAAGAAGAATTGACAGTCGGTATATATTTGCAGAATGGCAGTTAATATATTTTTCAAATGTGCGCCTCGTTAACACGTTTTTTTTTGTATATCATAGGATATCAAACAAGCAGATGACATTCCTCGTAGAAAGAGAAACTATTGTCTATTTACACCAAAAATGCTAATGGAGCGTTGCTATCCAATGGAGGGTTGAAATGCCAAATGCATAATTTTACCTGGTACCTTACCGAACCGAACTTACGTATCCAGAACACGACAGTGACAAATACTGATGCTTTTTTGACAAAAAAACTTAAAATTGTAAAATTAAACACAGGTGAATAATTGTTTAATACGCAGTAGTTAGTTTGGCCTTTATCCGACTTTGATTGCTCTGCAAGAATGCAGGTCTATTCTTCAAAATGGCCAAAGGTCGCATCAATATGAAATACTTTACTAGAATTGTGGAAAGCTCACGCGTGCTACAGTTACTTAATTAAAAATGTGCAGGGCTTTTTTCTGTAATAAAGATAGGAACGGCGCGCACTGCGAGGTAATTCCACGCGAGTCCAAATTAGGGCTGCACGCACACGTCAATCGATATCGCGTGATTATCGAGAATAATGGCGTGGCGGACGCGACCGGCTCCCACGGCTACCCGCGGAGAGGGTGGCCATGAATTAGTAGATATTAGATAAAATAAATACAGCAAAAATTTTAAAAATAAAAAGAAAACCTTTTTAAGTTATTTGTTTCTTTTCTTCTCTTTTTTATTGAAAAGTTTTATCAGATATGAAAATAATAATAAATATTTATTTACTTGTAATACGGGTGTTAATCAACCAAATAATACATAGAAATACATCTATTTATATTTGTATTTCTGTGTATTGATATCGTCACTCAAATATATTTAATAAACACTCAAACCTAAAAATACATACATATCACACAAACGCTTGTCTTTGTTGGAAATTGAACCTGAGCTCCATTGATTACATAGTCAAGGTAGCTAACCAATCAACCTCCAGGGCGATCATAATTATGCTGTAATTAGCTATAAAAATAAAGATGTGATCTAGTACAAGTGTTTATTTGAAACATTTAAAGATGTTGTTCACCGAATGCTGAAGATTAAAGTATCCAATTAATTTTTATTGCTACGAAATATGTATAAAAAACAAACACAAATAGCGTTTATTTATTTATTTAATTCTTTATTGTACACAGTAATCACTAACCGTTTGGCTTGGGAGAATGTGAATGTGTATTTTTCGTTAAACTGAATCTTTACAATATTTTCCCCGTGTCGGTGCCGGGCTCCTTTGAAGAATAGGCCAACTGCCGTTCTGCTAAGTAGGTCGTAAAATGCGACCGATTGCCTATACGAGTCACTAACATCGTGGCTACTAGGTGGTAGAGTTCTGCATTGTCTCGCCCGGGTCTAGTACCACCGCCTTACCTATTCCTGCCGCAATAGCGTTGGTTTGTCATTGTCATGTTCTGGTTTGGAGGGTAAGGTAACCGGTAAACTTATGCATGTGGCATTGGACTTTGTCACAAGATAGAAACGCACCATTAGAACCTATGGTGTCTATAAGCGATGGTTAACACTTTCCATCACAAGATAGCAAACAAGTAAATGGGTCTCCAATGCCTTGTTTGCTATCTTAAGATATAAAATAATAATATTAATAATAAGAAATGTAAAACAGCTCTTCTGATGGTGAGAAAGAACCGTTACTCGACTTTAACTGATTTGTTGCGGATGACACGGCAACCGTGTCATGATTATTTTTAACGTATGGCTTATGACACGGGAGTCGTATCATTTTACCTAAATCGATTATATCTCCCTCAAATTGCATTTTAAAAGGCTCTAACCTAAACTAAACCTTTACAATTTTCGACGTAAATCAAGCCTGTGTAGGCTTTGTTTCTAAATATTCTCTGAATTGGAAAATTTTAGGGCTTGTCAACCTTTTTTAAGCTGCATTAATATTAACAAATGTTAGTATCCCCAGTATCCCCGTTATTTACGGTATTTACGGTACCGTACGGTACGGTACCCCAACCCCCGGTAGGTTGGGAACCCCTGTATCCTCAAAGAGGTAGGCAAAGGTACAATCAGTGCAGCCACGATTGGCCCGAAGACATTTAGTGGGATTAAATGTCTTCGGGCACGTCTATTTAATGCACTTATTTTTATAACTCTTATTTTACAAAAGGTTTGCAATATCTGAATAAAACAGTTACTAACCTTCCATTTTCAGGAAAACACTTAGTGAACCTACTCAAAAACCACTCAAAACACTCACCCGTGGTTTGGCTTCATTTGAATGTGATTCATTCAATTGAAACCAAACCACGAGTCCATACACGCGTAAAACCATAAATCTTTTTATACATAACCGTGTCATCAACTTATATGATGTTTGACACGGCTGCCGTGTCACGAAATATTTGTACGCCGCCACTACTAAATTTTGGAAAATATGCGCCGCAACGAATCAGTTAAACGTTAAAGATACGTGATAGGTACATAAAGCCACAGGCGGAAATTTACTACTTAACCTGCTTATCACGCTACAACAGTGGTAAGCACTGACATAATAGCAACAGAACTCATATATCTAGCAATTTCGACATTAGTGAAATAAGTTAGCCTTCACGTGCTTCTTGCGACCTACCTGTTAGATATTTTATATTTGCCTTTATAAATACTTATAAAGAAGCAAAAAGTGTACGTTTTGTATATGTTTTTTTTATGTCTGAATTTTTATATGTTACATTAAAGGGACATTGTAGTTAATGTTATGTTTATACTTATAAATGCTAAATTTGATGTAAATATTTTTTTACAAAATACTATATGTTAAAAGTACGGAATAGCCATGATAAAGTGTGCACGCAATACCTATCTTAGTCCCATAATTTAAAATTTATTTATGGTAGCCCTATCCGCGGGGCCCCTTAGACCAAAGGCCCCCGACCGCGTGGAATAATTCGAACGCTAGGTATAAGGGGACGCGAGTGATTAGATATTTTTGTCGAAAAAGTGGGTTTGTACTCTGTATACATTGGATGTTAATAACATCTATGGGAGATGATAATAGTTATGTTATTTATAAGAGAGGGATTTGAGTTTAAATTTCCTTCCAAATTCGATTTAAAAAAATATCTGACACTTCAAAATATAGATAAATAGTCCTAAATATTTACGCTTATGAAGCAATAAAAACACAACTCCTTAAATCCTCAACAATTATATTTTAGATACATAAATCCGGATACAGTTTATCCTGCCGCAACAACATCAATGCTTGTCATTATCGTGTTCTACCCGCTACTACATTATCCCGCTACACGGATAGCAACGCACTATTAAAATCTTTGGTGTCTATAGGCGATGGTTTCTCTTTCCATCAGGAGTACGATCTGCTTGTTTGCTAGCTGAGGATACACAAAGGTGCACAAAAGCGGCCTTATCACTAAAGAGCGATCTCTGCCAGACAATCTTAGGCACACAGGAGGTATAATTACTTATTTATTTAGGTAGTGGTGCAATAAAATACAATAGACTAAGTTCCAAAAATTAATGATTGTAATTCGATATTTCTGGAAAAAAATTATTGAGACCTTATTAATTAATAACTTTAGTGTAAACAAAGGACATGTGTTTTTTTTCGCGTAAATATTTATATTTTACACAAAAATATACAAAAGAGAAAATATATTTTAAATTTTTTTTGTCGTCGGCCCTTAGTGCCCTGAACATGCTGTAAAAAGCGAAACCAGTGGGCGAAATAAATAAAAAAGAAGTGAAACAGTACAATTAGTGTGTTTACATATTTTTGAAAAATAGAAACATTTACTTAGAAAATCAGACGAATCAATAATAAGTTTAATTATATAATATTACATCATACATACTTATACTACCTCGTGAGCTAATGGCTAACAATTTGACTCGGAATTTGAGATTCAAGCTTTGTGTCGAAAAAATTGTATTGTGGTTTTTCGGGGTTTTTGCGTTATTGTGGATTTTCGGGGTTAGTACCGTAAATCGAAATTTCTATAGTATCTAGGTTTAAGTCCCTCGGATAAGCATGTTAAAATGTAGATTCTATCACAAAAAATAATTAAGCAATAGAAGTTATCACGTAATATTGTGATAAATCGGGACATTTCTTAACATTAAGTTCATTCTGCCTACTTCGTAAGACAATCAGCGTTATGATATTGATTAATATAACGCGATTATGTATCTATGTGAAATGAAAATTATCATACAAACGTTGGTTATAAAGAAATATGTTACATTAGATAAACAAAGTAAAATATACAACATGTTTATTCGTAATTTAAGTAACACGGAGTATTTTCAATTTTGTAAATAATAAACAAAATTTTCGCAGTGAGCAGGTTCTTTAAAGATAATTATCATTTATTAGTCATTTCAAATAAATTTTCCTAACATTTTTGGGAGGTTATACCCTATTACAATTTTTGAACCTGACTTCTAAAAGCTACTATTCAGTAAACAAAGCGAGATTTTTGGTCAAAATTACAGGTCTAAAAAAATGACGATGTAAAATTAGCGGAATTGAAAAAAAAACACCAAAATTTGTTGCTTTTTTGTTGCTAATTAGTTGCTAAAAAATTAATTTTTTTGCTCCAACCGATCGCAAAAAATCGGTAATAACGCTAACTTTACATTAAGATAGCGTAGAAATCACTGAATGTGGACTGATCGATCAAGCGAATACGGGTCAATTTGTTGCTAATTTGTTGCTGAAAGATGCTAAGAAGAAAAAAAATTTAAAAATTAAAAATTGATTTTTTTAGGTATGCCAAAATAAATAATATCCACGCCAGCTTAACTCTTGAGTTTCCCGTAGAAAAACTATAGTAAAAATTTGTTGCTCCTTGCAGTGCAGCTTGTTTTAGCGGAAGGAGTTAGCAACAAAATAAAAACCGGGAGTCACGAGAAGTTGGAGATCGGTTTGCAAAAAAACCGGCCTATACTTTACTTTACTATAGTTTTTCTGCGGAAATAAGCGACCATACATTTACATACCAATTTTATATTTGTAAAATAAATTTAAGACTAATATCTAGACCTAAATAGCTCTTTTACTTAAAAAAATTTGTCTAAAACTGTAACTTGTCGAATAATTCGTTCGGGATTCATCAATAGCAAAATTTTTTAACAAATTTTTTTTTTTTATATTTCTTTGTCGTTTTTCAGCCAATTGATTTTGTAGTTAGTAAAACATTTTAGGCTCTAAATAGCATTCAATTGCATTCAAAAGATTAAACCATCGACCATCATTTTGAAAATAACCAGCTTTTAAAAAATTGAAATACTGTCAATTTTATAAACTGTTATTTTTTTTAACTCTTCGAGCTTCAAACCACAATTTAGCAGAAAGTTTCAGGGATGGCCTGCAGAGTTAAACAATTTACAAATTTTTATGAATATGGGAATTTGAATATAACATATGACTCTAAAATACTATAAATATTTTGCACGCCTCTTAACTCAAAGCGTTTGAAGTAGTGTTGCACTTCCGATTCGTCAAAATCAAGCACTTTAGTAAATTTAAAATGCTACTATGATCATTAATTTTTATTTGTACTGTTACGTGCATCGGGTTCGTAATTGTAAGAAAACGCCACCTATATTAAACCGTGTATACAACACTAAGGTACAATACACTACGATGAAATATGTTAATACACTGATAAGCTAACGTAAATACACTATACACACTGGTCACACTCGCTGTACTTCACCGATTTTAACCGCCTACGCTGTATCACTAAAACACTTCTCTTATTTACTGTATTACACACTGGTGTATTACACACATCACACTGGACGCAATTATTCGCAACAATACTGTGACAGGAGTCGACCTAAATTAAGAAAACACTAATTAATTTATTTATATTCATTAAAAATTATTTTATGTAGTTATTTCCACAGAACATATTTCGAAACAAAAAAGTTTGGAAAAATATTTACATATACGTGTTTATTTATTGTTTAGGGATCTCGATAACTATCAAAAATACGGACAGTCTCGCGACCGGGTTTTTCATTATTTCTAGAATTTCATACTCTTTCACTTGTTTCGTATTTTATGTCAATTTAATTTTTTTTTTTTTTTTTTTTTTATATCATAAGATAGCAAACAAGCAGATGGGTCTCCTGATGGAAAGAGTCAACCATCGCCTATAGACACCAAAGATGTTAATGGTGCGTTGCTATCTTGTGGCGAGGTCTAATGCCACATGCATAAGTTTACCGGCTACCTTACCCTCCAAACCGGAACACGACAGCGACAAGCACTGACGCTATTGCGACAGGAATAGGTAAGGCGGTGGTACCAGACCCGGGCGAGACAATGCAGAACTCTACCACCTAGTAGCCACGATGGTAGTGACTCGATAGCCAATCGGTCGCCTTTTACGACCTGCCTGGCAGAACGGCAGTTGGCCTATTCTACAAAGGAGGCCGGGACCAACACGGCGGAAACGTGTTTGTTTTTTTTATAAGACAATAAATATTAACATTAATAACGTGTTTGTTTTTTTTATAAGACAATAAATATTAACATTTTTTTTCTCTATTTCTTATTCGTAAGATAGCAACAAAGTGATGGCTCTCCTGATGGAAAAAGAAACCATCGCCTACAGACACCAAAGATGTTAATAGTGCTATCTGTTTTTATCCGTGTTGCAAAATAACAATGCCACACGGATAGGTCTACCGACTACCTTACCCTCTAAACCGGAACACGACAATGACAAACATTGACGCTATTGCGGCAGGAATGTGTAAGGCGGTGGTACCAAACACCCGTGCGAGACGTTGTGGAAATCTTCCAAGCTATGAAAGGTTTATTGCAAAATATACTTTATTTTGTTAAAATAAAAAATCTTTTAGTAAGTCTTCCCTTGTGTTGGTCCTGGGCTCCTTTGAAGAATAGGCCAACTACCGTTCTGCCAGGTAAGTCGTAAAAGGCGACCGATTATCTATACGAGTCACTACCATCGTGGCTACTAGATGGTAGAGTGCTGTATTGTCTCGCCCGGGTCTAGTACCACTGCCTTACCTATTCCTGCACCAATAGCGTCAGTGATTGTCACTCGTGTTCCGGTTTAGAGGGTAAGGGAGCCGGTAAACTAATGCATGTGGCATTAGACCTCGCCACAAGAAAGCAACGCACCATTAACACCTTTGGTATCTATAGGCGATGGTTGACTCCATCAGGAGACCCATCTGCTTGTTTGCTATCTTATGATATATATAAAAAAGTAAATTGTTGCTTACTACAGGCTTATATTTATAAAATATTATGAAAAAAAAAAATTTTTATAATAATTAAAAATATTTTCATAATAATACTATAATGAGAGTTTAAGTAAGCATAAGCGATTGATTACACTCGCAACCCACCCTGGTGGAATATTTACGTCAGAAAATTAATTTCAAACTGACGTGCTATCGCCTTTGATTCTGGGGGGATACTAAAATGTTTGATGGACGTTTTTAAAAAATCATGTTGACATTTTACCGATTAAATTCTTCATATAAAATTGTATGGAAGATGGTGGACAAAAATATTAAGCATATTTGTATTAAAATTACTTATTTATAAGGTCGTTTAATAAAAAACTAAGACGGCGAAAGTGTAATATAGTTCTTTATTAAAAAATAATTGTAAAATTTTTTTAAGTTGTTGTCCAAGAAATACTGTAATTTTTGCAAACGGAAAAGGTCGATTTTTAGGTTCTGGGTGAAGTTTACGATTTTTTTCTACAAAACTAAGAAATATTTTGAAAATATCTCTCGGTGAAACTGTTAACAGTTTCATTAAGGTTATCACCGAATTTTTTTAGAAAGCAATTCCGTATATTCATTAAGGAATTTTGAAAACCGCAACACTCGTTTTAGCAGTTTTTAGGGAATGGGGCCTTAATGGTGCAATGCTATCATGTGGCGAGGTCTAATGCCACATGCATAAGTTAACTGGCTATATTTCCCTCCAAACCGGAACATGACAGTGACAAGCACTGACGCTATTGCGGCAGGAACAGGTAAGGCGGTGGTACCAGACCCGGGCGAGGCAATGCAGAACTCTACCACCTAGTAGCCACGATGGTAGTGACTCGCGTAGTCAATCAGTCGCCTTTTACGACCTGCCTGGCAGAACGGCAGTTGGCCAATTCTACAAAGGAGTCCGGGACCACACCAACACAAAATAGTTTAATAAGTCGCCGTAGTCATCTTAATTAAAAAAATATACAGTCTTCGAAATTCTTGTAGCTATATTATGATTTTTCGTTTATTTGCAATGCACGTCATGTGATGTATAAAAATCCTCAATGTTCAAGTTAAAATGAATCTTAAGTAACCGCAAAAGGGTATTTTATAGCGTGATAATTGTATGAAGAGCGCATCTATAGCGCTTGAATAATTTATTGCGCTTTGATTGTTTGGTTCGCTGTGTATTTACATAATTGCCCATTAGCGAGTTCTGGTAATCGCTGGCTTAGAATTGACCGTGAATATGAAAACCTTTTTTTTATAAATCATCAGCTTCAATATATATAGCTTGCTTTGAATGATTTCTTTTCTGCTACTATTTGTATATTTTTTCTATTTGTAATATTTTAATCACATAAAAGAGCACACACACCCTGATATGAATCTGTTTTGTCTGTGTAATGATGTATGTGTAATGAATACAACTTGTTGAGTTAATAAGGCGCAGGCCACAGTGACAACTTTAAGAAAGTTAAGGATATTTAATTCACAAGTTTCCCTGAAACATACGTAAATTAAATTAGCTTATTTTTTGTTTAACCTTTGGATTTCTGCAAAGTAGCGAATAATTTACTTATAAACTATTATTGACAACTTATTTTAGCATAGAAAGTGTCATATTATATTATTTTTTATATTATGTAAGCGACAATAGATCATCTATATATGTTTCATGAAGATGTTTAGGACAAGAAACTCTAAATTTGAAGGAATTGCAAATATGTTCAAATTACCAATTTCTTTGTGAAATATAAAATCATTTTTACTGTAGATTTAAGATTCAACTAACACTAATAAGCCACAAGTAATTCTTTATTAAAAAGCTGTTCTCCAAAAACTTAAGCCGTTTAAAATCTAATAACACGGATATATGTCAAAATCTCAAACATACACCTACACTCGTTTCTATTCAGTATCCAATGTACACCTCAAAGCGACACTGGTAAGGCATCTCATCAATAAAGGTTCACACAGAATTCCGTCTCAAATATCTTCGGCGGCCCCTGTTTGTCCGTACACACGCAAAATCCCTCTAAAGGTACGCCGCGGTCTCTAGACATGTGCGGGACATAAATTTGGCGAGCGTTACGTAGGTACAGGCTGGTCGCTATGTACCACAGTACATAAGGAGTACCTATGTGCGGAGCAACACAGGCGTCACTTATCCGCGCGGAGGATGCGGTGGCCGTCCGATCGCCCCCACCACCCCCAGGGCGCCCCCACCCCTCGCGATTCATTAAGTCGGGCGCGGCCGACGCGGCGGACGCGTCGCGGAGTCTCCGTGAATTCAAATTAGAGGCAGCTCGGACGTCGTGCTTTAGTGACGTGATAGCAATGTCGATTACAAATAAAATACAACAGAGAAATAAACAACTACGGAGCAAATTACAAAAAATGGGAATTTAGTAACTTGGATGTACAATTAGTTTTATACTTGATAATTAAATTGTTATATTAGCATTTCTAAATTCATTTATTTAAAAATTATGTAACTGACTCGATGACAGGTAACATTATGTATTATGAGTTGGGAATTTGAGCATTTATTTTATACACGAACGAGTACATTCATCTACAGGATACATATAAGTCTTAAGTCGGGAAGAATCATGTAATACAAATTAGAGCGTTTGTAGTAATACACATTTCGGCAAAGTCGGATCGGAAGCCATATAAGCTTTGCTCGAAATTCAGAAACGTGATCATGTTTACTCCATCAGGATATGAACTGAATAACAGAAAACAAAAAATGTGCAAACATAATATCGGTTAAATAAATACACACACACACACACTTTCACACACACACACACACACACAAACATAATTGTATCGTAATCATAATTAAACATACGTTCTTAACAACAATGTATTAAGCCTCTACACTTTAGTGCTACGTTATGCTACGGTGGCGTAGAGTTATTACAACGCGTTCAAATTACCTCCGGACTTCTCTGGAATACTTTCCAGAGAAGTCCGGAGGTAATTTGAACGCGTATATACACTTTCTCACTTTCCGTTTCTTCTCACCGTACTCCCCCACCCATCTTGCTGTTTTATATTGATGTTTAATTTGCATGAATATCCAAAATATCGTCATGACATCATCCTCGTTGTATCCAAATATTACGTAGCAATGTTTAACCAACTTATATACTGCTAATACATACTAATAATAAATATACGTTTAGATTTTTCCAACCAGAATGATACATAAGAATGCATACTAATGTTATAAATGCGAAAGTAACTCTGTATGTCTGTCTGTCTCTTCTTCACGCCATAACCACTGAACTGATTTAGATGAAATTTAGTACAGACATAGTTTTAAATCAGAGAAAGGACATAAGTTAGTTTTTATCCCGAAATTCCCACGGGTACTAAGTCGCGCGTACGGCTAGTTTAAAAATGAAACAAATTTGAGTTTTGGTGCTTTCCCCAAAACTAACATTTGTTTAATCTTAAATCTAAAAAATCTTTAAATAAAATTCAAAATAAATTGTTATCATCGTCTTAATTTAATGATGTCTGATAACTAGACGTATCTCTTTCTAGATATTCTTCGAAACACCGTCATTTACTGTCTGATATAGATCCATCTGGTGAAGGCAATGCCAGCTCACACTAAGTCTAACCTAGAGAAAATCTTGGGCAACTGAATCCAACAGCATGTTGAGTGACTCTTAGAGAACGATGAGAATGAGAACATTTTGCATCTATAAGTCAACACTGACAAAAAATATGTATGATTCTAATATCATATGCACTTCATTTATTTCAATGTTCAAAATGTTTTCATTATTTTTTTGGATATAGAAAAATTACAGCAGCAGCCTGAAATATTTTGGTAGTACAACAATACCCTAGTATCTTGACGAACATGTAAAACTGTCGATTCCAATAATCAATAGTATTAGTAAAAGGAATTGTCAAAAAGAAAATGTAGCATATTTCGTAGCACTTTTTTCCCAGACTGATGCATTGGGGAGTGATGCAATACTCTATGAAACTGTGTTGGGTCTCCTAAAATCTTTACGATTAACCCAAAGTAACAATGAGTTAATGGACTCCATATCCACTTGAATATTGGAACATAATATTATGATTATATCGAAATTAATAGTTGTGTCCACGAAAACAATAGATGTGTCAGTATTTTTCTGTTTTTATCGACATTATTATGATGAGTATATATCGACGTTTGAATCGCAAGCTCTATCGCCCCTTTGTCTCGGCAAGACAGACGCGCTATAGAGTGGGTGGCAGGGGCCGCACGTGCCGGACGGAAGTCGCGCAGGGCCCAAGCCGCACCGCGCTAAATGATTCAAAACTCGCCCGGACCTGCAAGATTTATGCTCGTACCCGATCCCGCCTAGATTAAAGATGTCGCGCCTTTATTGAAATACGCTAAAATATTCCCGAAGGCGCTCGACTGCGCCTAGTCGACACTCATTCACATTCAACTCTCGTACTCATTTCATTCACTTCTTTATTGTTTGTTTTTACTGTCTGTTTATTGTTCGGTCGCCTTCTCATTATCGTCGCTTTTTATATCGAACAATTAATATTAAGAACGCCCAAGGGTTCTTTATTCAGTTTTTTAGTACAGCTGAGGCAATATTTTTGAATTTATTATTTTTATATTGTCGGTACCCACTCAAAATGGCAAGAACGTCTATTCGTTTATTTATTGATGCTCACAACAGTTTTAATTACATTTTTGGTGTAGTGCCAAAAATATTTTTGAATATACGGTATGTAAAAAAAAACCTATCCGATCGTCAAATGCATTATTTGGTAGCTTATTACAAACATGTTTGTGTCATTATTTTATGGATATTGATTCATAAATTTTCAAAATATTTGCTTGATTTAAGAAGTTGCTTAATTTTAGTACTCAAATGAGGCATTTCAAACTACGATATTTTTCTTATTTTAATAAAATTTTTTTTTTTGATAATGTCATTGACCTTTCTATATACCTTTTCGGATCAGACAGGGTTTTCTTTACAACCTGTATAATGTATATTTTTAATTAAAAAAATTCTCATAACTTATTACTTAGTGCGGGCAAGGCCCTAGGCAACAGCCGGTAAAGCTATATGACAAACACATAATGAAAATTATATTTGTAACAGAATTTCGGTCCTATAATTTACTTGCCCGATTAAAAGTGCTAGTTTAAAGGTGTGGCCCAAGCCGCTTACACACTTACACACGCCTAGCTTATTAGGGCTAACATTGTTGCAGCGATTCAGAAGCAATATTACGTTTATAGAGTATATATAAATAATTTGTTGACACGACGGGATTACAATCAACGACCTTGCTTCTAGCCGGTACGCTCTAACCAACTGAGCCACATGTCGCTTGGTACAACGTGGCGAAATTCTTCTTTATTTTGTAATCGATTAAAGTTTTTACTAGTATGGGATAAGTGCTTAAATACATATATAGTTATTAGCAGATACACAGGTTAACTGATAGAAGATGTTACATACTGAAGGAAGTACTTGATTCTGAAACCGAATATATAAAAAATAGGCACTTAAATTTTGACCTTATTATCCAACAAAAAAATTTGGTGTAGTGTAGTAGTTTTACCCGCGCAGAGTGCATAAAAGTTCATTGTTTACAAACGGCGATTGACCGAGCTCGCGACTATTGAGTGTGTAGTGCAGTGCAGGGTTTTTTGTTTTGGTTATTATTACACTGATTACGTTGAGGTTTACTACTTAGTTCAGCAATATTCTCATTATATTATATTTTTATTGTTTACTTACGAGTATAACCAAAAACTAGCGCCTTTAATTTTACATACTTTTACCAGTCAACCTGTAGAATAAACGCTAGCTTGAAATCAGATAACCCCATTAAAACGTTTTTAATATAGAATAGCATAATACAAGCAGACAATTTTACTAATGGGAAGAGACAACCGTCGCCAAATGACACCAAAGACATAGTAGTAATTGAACATATATTAATTTGCTGGCTTCTTTACAACTCAAACATGACAGTAAAAAATCCTGACGTTATTGTCTTAGAAATAGGTAAAGCGATGGTACTATGGAGTATCAGCTGACCTCCGGGGATGATGATTTTATTTCCTATTAAAATAAAAAACATTTCTTAAAATAATTTCGTCTATTCGGAACAGACGTTCGTCCAAGACATTTCAAGAAATGCTTGTACTTCACGACCAGTTGAAATTGACAATATCATTTAAACATCAACGTTTGATGATATGTCAATCGACGTTTGGCTACATCATTTATTTTGGATTTCTATTACATCAAAAGTTTAGTAAAAATTACAAATAAGAAGTTTAGTGTTGTAGCGACAACGTAAATTTTACTTCACTTTCGTTTCCAATAGCCAACTAGTTTTTTTTACAAAACGATTGTCCGCTACCATGAAGCATCACAAAAACAAAACGATATCAGCGCCTCTAACGGTGGATAATAGTGATGAATTTTACGATGTAATTAATTTGTTTGAACTTATCATAAAATAGTCGTGCATTTAACTGTTCATCGATATGAATGTCAGACGCCGATTAATCATTGATTTGGTCACACCATTTCATGATGTGGGCAGTGGATATTTTCCATTTCATGAATGGTTGGCCACATCATGAAGGGATCAATTTTATGACCTGGCCACGACCACGATATATACCACTTCACCAATGAGACCGTCAAATAAAATCAGTTTACTTTGTAATTACCTAAACCTTTATTACAACACAATAATAAGCCCAGAGTTTGCTCTGTAAAGTTTGTTCGAGTTGTAGACGGAGGCCAATATGCAAATGTGAACTTTCCCCGTTCGCCGCGGTGGGGCGATGCACTTGGCCGATTTACGACCCTTTCAGCTTTTCTATTGAGTTCCGGGCGTTTTTTACATATTTTTATGTACCAGTTAAGTTAGTATTTTCTAATATATATTTTTTTATTTCACTTTCTTTCAAAAAGAGCGAAATTCTCAATTTGTCTACATATTAGACTTAACATATTATTGCACGATATTGTAACACTGCCCAGCGACCTTTCAGCCGGACGTGTTACTTTGCCAATGATATCCCCTTTTCCTAGGGAATCTTTCTTTATACTCGCTTGGCAGCTCGAGGTACTGATGAGAAGCAAGACTTTTCGGGATTCTCTAATAAATAGACTTTCGTAATGTATCTTCCTTTATTTTCGTGGGACGTCTCTCCCTTGTCAAATTACAAACTAGACTCCTATTCTTATTATATTTTTTCTCTACAACCTAAACAGTTCTATATTCGAAAGTCGACAAAGCGGCCAGTTTGTATGTAACACCATAAAGGTGTTACATCAGCTACCCCCCAAGGTGGGAGCAGCTGAAACTGGTGGGGCATTTGTCTCCCTTCATATGGCCTACCTATCCCTATCCTGATTGCCCTACCTACGAGGGGAAGGTACATTTTGGTGGGACTGTCTTTTCCTAAAAGATAGTTTGCCCCATGTGTGGTTCCGTTCATTACCACCACACCATGGCACAAACTTTGGTCTCCCAAAACCCCTCTAAAAGACAGACCACAGTCCCCTCACCTAACCTATCCTACCGCAAACATTTTTTATTTTATTACACTTTAGCCTGAAGGGCTCTAGCTGTATAAGAGATAATAAGAGATGGAAAGGCATAACAATTCAAACTTCTTTTCTTTGGTGGACCAAAAGAAAAAAGATTGAAGTATTACTTCCTCTCAACATCGAGCTCGCCCCAATATATAGATCACGATCATAAATATCCCTTACTCTGAACCATATCAATACCATCATTATGATGTCTCCCATAACTATCCGAGTTCATGTATATCCTATACAGATATCCTTTGTGTCGACTATGTCGTACTACAAAGTTGAACTCCCCTTCAAAAGACTTTCAACCCTTAACCTATACTGACTCTTTCGACTTCATACTAAAGCGGCTCAGTCCCTAGTATACATTATACCCCATAAGACTTTATTATTGAACGGAAGAACTTGAGAGGAATACATTGCTATTGGAAATATGACATTTCTTCATTTAATATTCTTTTGGTCATCTTTTTTCTTTTTAGCTTCGGTCCATCATCACAGCATTGGTTGAGCCCCGTCATATTACATGAAACAAATACAAGTATTAGTATTCTCATATATAAGCCCAAACAAAAGTAATGGTCTAACATGTAACAATTATTACAATGAATGACTATAAGTACACTATATATTATTTTACATACGTACATGAAATGCTTTCAACCTATTTATATGTACAATATCTCTATATCTCCTATTGCTTAACTTCGTAATTACATAATTTACATTGGATATTCTTTCCACTATTCTGAACGGCCCTTTATATAACCTACATAATTTCAAACTCCTATTGTCCACCCGTCTTGGTGTATAAACTAATACTAATTGTCCCGGTGAAAAGTCCTTTACTTTAGCCCTTTTGTCAAAATATATCTTTTGCCTAACTTGTGCTCTCCTAATGTTTTGTACTGCCTTCCGAACTAACGCACCTTGTAAATTATGTCTCTCGGCATAATTTATTTCTCGGTTTTGACTATCCCTATTTACCCCCATGTCGCTTTGGAATATCGGTTCCCTAGCGTACATCATCATATATGGTGAAACTTTAGTGGTTGATTGTTTGCTAGTGTTATATGCATGACATACTAGTGGCACAAATCTACACCAGTCTCGTTGGTCCCTGGCAACATACATCGATAACATTTGAACCAGCGTTTTATTGAACCGCTCTACTAACCCGTTCGTTTCTGGCCTAAACGCCGTACTAAATCGCGACTTTGCCCCAAATCGATTCACAGTCTCTTTTACTAGGTGTGACGTGAATACTGCTCCCCTATCAGAAATTACTTCCTTAACACCTCCGTATCTACAAAACACCTCCTCAATCAGAAATTCACTCACTTTCTCTGCCGTAACTCTTTGTATCGCTTTACATATCGCATACTTCGACACATATTCAACACATACTATAATATATTTATTTCCGTTTAAAGATTTTCTAAAAGGCCCTAAATATCGATTCCTACCTTTTGCATCATATGGGTCACAGTTATAGGTTGTAGTTCAGCTACTTGTTTGACCTTTTTTCTTTCTTGACACAACCTACACGTTTTTATATACTTCTCGATCTCCTTCTCAGCATTCTCGCAATAATAACTATCTCTGAATTTACATAACGTTTTTGCCAAACCCAAGTGACCCCCTGACCATGGGTCGTCATGCAGTTCCTGTAAGATCTCACATAACAAACCCTTTGGTATAACTACAAGATCTTTCATAACATGTCCACGCTTTACTCTCTTACACAATATCCCCTCTTTCAAAATATACCCCTTATATATTCCGGTATCGCTTATCCCTACTCGGGATAACCAACGCCTACATGACTCATCCATCCCTTGCTCTTCTTGGACCTTAACTACCTCTAATTTATATACTTCCAAACCATCCTCTTGTTCTTTCTGGGCGTTCTCGACTGTACTCTCCACATTCAACGGGTTTCTACTTAAAAAATCGGCAACTACATTCTCTCTGCCTGCACAATGCACAATATCGAAATCATATGCTTGTATGCTCAATGACCATCTCGCCAACCTTCCATTCATATCCTTCCTATCTCTAAGCCAACATAACGCCTTGTGATCGGTTACGACTTGGAATTTCAATCCCCATAAAAAATGCTTAAAATAATTTAACGCCCACACTAGACCTAAACATTCTTTCTCAGTAGTGGAATATTTCTTTTCTGCCTCACTCAACTTCCTCGATGCATACGATATCGGATGCATTTCTACTTTTCCTTGCATTAGACAACATCCCAGAGCTTCTCCACTAGCATCTATATACAACCTAGTTAAAATATCCTTATCACTAGAATAATGACTTAAAATAGGTGGGTTACACATTCGATCTATGATAATGGAAAATGCGTTTTGATGTTCCGAGGACGAACAAAACTTCGACCCCTTCTTTAGTAATTTTGTTAAGGGTAGAGCAATTTTGGCAAAATTATTAATGAACTTACGGTAATAGGAGAATACTCCAAGTACCGATTTTACCTGTTTTGCATTAGTCGGTGCAGGCATTTCTTTTATCGCCTTTAATTTCCTGCTATCTGGTCGAATACCAACCCCCGATATTTCATGCCCTAACACACTTATCTTTCCATACCCAAAACTACATTTATTTGGTTTAAGCGTAAGGTTCGCTTCCTTAAGGCGCATTAACACCTTTTCTAATGCTTCCTTAAATTCTGTGAAAGTTTTCCCCCATATTAATATATTATCAACATAACAGATGGCATTCTTGTATTTAATATCCCCTAACACCTTATCCATTGTACGCTGAAATACTGCTTGACTTGTTTTTAAGCCAAAAGGTAACACGTTAAACTCATATAATCCTGACGGTGTGATAAATGCCGTTTTATGCCTATCACTTTCCGAAATCATAAGTTGCCAATAGCCAGAATTTAAATCTAAATCGGCGAAATAGTGGGCACCTGAAAGATATATTAAAATGTCCTCTATAATAGGCAATGGATAGCTATCTGTCACCACTTTTTTATTCAACTTACGATAGTCCACACAGAATCTCCATGTGTTATCATTCTTCCGCACCAACACTACTGGGGAAGCATAAGAGCTTTTAGATTCACGAATAACACCGTTGTCTAACATTTCTCTTACTTGTGCATTGATTATTTCTAGTTGTTTAGGTGAGACACGATATGGCGGGTGGTGTACTGCTACCTGGTCTATCGTTTTTATTTCTACTTCTGTTAGTTTACACCTACCTAATTCTGTGGGCCTAAATGCGAAACATTTCCTATACTTACTAAACAGTTTTCGTAACATATTCTTTTGCTTTTTACATAACTCCGGATTAATGTTAATTTCATCCACTTCGCACTCATTGCTAGAATTTGCGTGCGGATATAATTTATCCTCGTTTTTCTCTACATAATTCACGTAATACATGTAATCCGTTTTTAACAAATTATATGATTTATTTACATCAGTGACATTACTATTTACAACGTTTCTATGGTAGCCGTCCATACTGGAAAGATCATCATTATTTCGTAGCAATGAGGTATTAATGAAATCTACATAGCAACGCTGTTTAAGACATATGAAATTCTTTGAAAAGTCTATTACGGCATCATATTTTTTCAGAAAATCTCGACCTAATATAAGTTTAGTTTTAATATTCTCTATTATTAACATTTCATTCGCAAAAATACTGTTATTTATCATTAAATTTACACACGTCTTTCCTATCACATTTAGTAACGATCCTCCTAGCGATTTTACAAAATGCCTATTGGGTGCATCATCTTTGAATGTTATTTTTAGATGTTCCGCGAGATCATTTGACATGCACGATATATCTGCTCCCATATCGATTAGCGCTGAACACGAACGACCCTTAATTATGACCTGTATAAATGGACTGGACAAACCTTTGCTTTCCGTCGGGAGATCTTCCTCTGTTTGGGACGCAGCTCTCATCTCCCGCGTTTCATTCATTGGCGGCGTCCCTGCACGTTTGGGTGTTGTGGTGTCATCGGGCTGCGTCTGAAATCATTACGTGTGTTTGAGGCCGTTCTTTCATAACGTCTCGGCCTTAAATTATACCGGGGCGTGTGAAAAACTTCCGACGGTTGTGGACGTTCTGCCTACGAGCGTATGGGCGTACTGGGCAGGATGTCTGATTCCTCCCTGAATTTCACCTTCTGTTGTACCCCCATTGGCGGTTGTAAAGGAAGGTTACTCGCTCTCAATTGACCCCCAAAGACCTCGTTGTATTGAATGATTGTGTTTCGTAATTCTTCTCGCGACGAATACACTCTCATTCCTAGTTTTTCTTTTAGCGAGGGTAACATCGTTTTGATGAATTGTTTTATGAAAATGACGTCTGAAATTTCAGCTTTGGCTGCGATGTTGCTGAGTCTGTAAAAATAGGTTAGTAGTTCTTCATCGCGGCCCTGTTTGATACATAAAATCGTTCCATATAATTT
Source organism: Apodemia mormo (assembly GCA_036924255.1). NCBI lineage: Eukaryota > Metazoa > Arthropoda > Insecta > Lepidoptera > Riodinidae > Apodemia > Apodemia mormo. The sequence goes on along the minus strand of JAUPFN010000018.1, from coordinate 8,335,376 downwards.
ATCGAAATAGGGAATTCGTTTTCAATTTTTGTACATAATTCATTGAAATTGGCCGTGTCGGTATATATCATTTTATAAAATGCTAACGCCGGACCATCAAGATATAGTCCCAGAAGTAAAGGCCAGCTCTCTATGTCCCATTTATTTATTGCCGCGACCGTTTTGAAATCTTTAATAAACTCTGCGAACGCCAAATTCTGCGTTCCGTTGAAGCGCTTGATGGCCTCCATCTTAACTCTTACCTTCTGACCACAATACTTAGCTTTCCTGGTTTTTTCTAGCGTGGTGATTGCGCGTAGCGCCTGAACGTGGTGACTTCCCGTAGCCACTTCACACAGCGACTTCCCGCAGCGACTTCACACAGCGACTTCAAACAGCGACTTCCCACAGCGACTACACGCAGCGACTGCACACAGCGACTGCACACCGCGACTGCACGGCGCCTCCGCCAACTTGTAACGGCGCCCAGCGACCTTTCAGCCGGACGTGTTACTTTGCCAATGATATCCCCTTTTCCTAGGGAATCTTTCTTTATACTCGCTTGGCAGCTCGAGGTACTGATGAGAAGCAAGACTTTTCGGGATTCTCTAATAAATAGACTTTCGTAATGTATCTTCCTTTATTTTCGTGGGACGTCTCTCCCTTGTCAAATTACAAACTAGACTCCTATTCTTATTATATTTTTCTCTACAACCTAAACAGTTCTATATTCGAAAGTCGACAAAGCGGCCAGTTTGTATGTAACACCATAAAGGTGTTACAATATCTTCGATAATTGTACATTGATTCGAACATGTCATGTCATAATTCGTATATTCGTAATTCACATTTCATCAGATAATATATCCCTCCCTTCATCAGCTAATATAGCCCTCTGTAGCGGTGGTTACTAAACTTTTGTTATTATTACACTTATATTATAATATTTAAATTACACCTATCATTACAGGTTTCATCGCTAGATAATTCGATACACTATCGAATTATCTAGCTATCTTCAAACAATTTACACTTAATAATTAAATTTGTAACATAGAACAAATACACAAATCCTTGTGAATTCTCTTTCTGCTCTGAGAGTGCATTCACAAGGATTTGTTAAAATAAGTGAATATCTTTAGCTAAAAAATTCAAAATAGTATATTAACATATGTAATGTAGGGCTAAACATTCGACCAAAATTATATATATTGCTTAAATTGGTTATTAAAATCAAAGACACAATAAATAGCCTCGCGTCTCACCTCATAATCAAAAATGGTTTCATAAACGTGTCTTGCATCATTGCAAAGTATGAAAGCAATATGTTATACCATTGATACCATTGATTTAAGATTTTGCTTAGGTATTAATCATACTATTTATCCATTCTTTCCATATTTATAATATCCATAGAGTAGAGTTTTAACCCTTGAGGGTTAACTAAGAAACCTGGCTCCATAGCAAAAATGGACTTTCGTAGTCCGTCTAACATCCAACTGACACATTTAGCGAACTATACCGCGCTTTATGTATTCAACAGAAATAGGTTCCATTTATTCCATTCCATTGTAATATGTATTACACCATCCAATTGAAATAGGTACATTGGTACCTAATTTTGGTTTGGTAGGCTGAAGGAACCTGCCCTCTTCTTGAGTGACCTCTTGAGTGGAACCAGTCCAAAAAATGGCAATGGCAGATGGTCTATTCTTCAAACGGGCGAAACCAACAAGAGCCAATTTTTATTCGTAAAAATATATTTTACGGTTACTGAAAAAAATATTTGCACTCTATTTTGTTGTAGTAACTTTATATCGTCGTATGACAGGAAAAACTTATCATGTGACGTTGTTAAAATTTTGAGACAGTTTTATTTCAATGATTGTTTCCTGTCGATGTTTTAGTACGAAATGTAGTAAATGAATTTTCTACATCTCATTAGAAAATCCATTTACGGATTAAGTGATTTTTTCCAGGTCAAAACGGGTTAAATTGATTTGTAGCAATAACCCGACATTATCCCAAACTGTTCCTAGTGAGTTTTACCTAGCAACAATATATATATATATATATAATCCATATATCCTATATTTTATATTATACTAATGCGATACTATTTTTGGAAGTTATAGACACAGATAAAGAGTGTGCCGTCAACACATTAACCCTTACAGATCTCTCTATTTGAATAGATATCTCTATTTGAATAGATGACGAAAGAGCTGTATTATAATAATGTTTAGAACAGTCAGTCGTAATAATGTACTCATTTATGTAACACGCAGGAAATAAAATAGTAATTCTTTGGTGTTATATCAATTCTCTCCTCTTGACGACACGCAATAATATACACCTGCTCAAAAGAGTTAAGTACTGTAAGGTAACGCAATAAATCGCTATACTACTAAAATATATGCCGTCCCGTTAACTGAGTGGTTAGTACTCTGGCGCAGAATACATAATAGTACAAGTAACTCTGGCTCGAGTTCAATACATCTTTGACTCTATAGGCTATATGGTGTAACTTTTTTCCATCAGGACAGTCATTTGCTGTTGTACAGTGCAGTATGTTATTGTTACGCCACTTATATCTAAACAATTATTTTTAAATTTTTTGTCTGTCTGTCATTCTGTTTGTATAGAAAAATCTCTGGAACGGCTTAACCGATTTGGATGAAACTTTCACTGAAAGATAGAAGAGTTTATAGGACAGGACTTAAGCTACTTTATACCCAAGTGAGCTTAAGGAACTAATGTTTATGGACCACGCGAACGAAGTCGCGAGTAATATCTAGTTTTTTATAAATTCGGCCAGCATTTAATATTTAGTGCAACAAGATGATGTCATCATGTCACAGTACCATCTTAGTTGACCCGCAGAGAGCTCTACTACTTAAGAATTTAATAATAAATCGCATGCCATACAATACGCGACAGCCCGGGAGTGCGGTTTAGGCGCAGTCATTGATTTGGGTCACGGGGTCGCAGCTTCTCGACAGCCACAAACTGTTCAAATGTACGGATACAATATGCATAAATTCCCATGGTAGTTACAGTTTTCTAGACTCCACTGGCCAAAATGTGTTATATATTTAATACTTTATAATACACAAAAAATTACATAAGAGAAAATAACAAACAAAGCACAAAAAACGGTCTCATCACTAATAAGAGACATTTTACAGTAAATTCAATGTCAACATACAATGTCAAAAGATATCAGGTAGACAGTGGACAGGTATTAATTAAAAAAACAAACAGTAAATTAATTTAATGAATGCTAATTCTAATTTTATGTGGCCTAGTGGTCTGGTATCGGTGTTGACCATCTCGGTCATGTCTCGGGTTTGTTTTCCGGGTCAGGCAAATTAGAAATGTGTCTTTTCAATTTTCTGATAAAAACGACGTTGCCCGGGATCGGATAAGTGCCTGGAAAGCGATAGGCTTGCTAGTCGTATACCTCGACTAATTGTGAGTAAACTGGTTATACCTCTGCCTACCTTTTCGAGTATGCGGGCGTGAAAATACTATAAATCTAATTGGCAGATAATTAAAATTAAGAATATTTCTTAGATAGTTACCTATATCCTTAGGTTTTGCGACTAAATCTTTATTGTCATACACATTCCTGGATTGTCGTTTAGTTTTTTTATATCTTAGGATAGCAAACACGTAAATGGTTATCTTAATGGGAACAGATAACATCACCTACCTACAGACATCAATATCCTTAGGTTTTGTGACTAAATCTTTGTTGTCACACACTTTCCTGGATTGTCGCTTGCTGTTACTTAATGGGAAGAGGTAACTATCATCTACAGACACCAAAGAAGAATGGTATTAATGTACGTAAAACCATATGCATAAGTTTACCGGTTACCTTACGCGGGTGTACACGGGCATACGAAAATTGAGTTCAATTAGTGATTAGTGCTAATAGACTAGGGCCGAAGCCTCTGAAATTAATTAAAAATGAAAAAAATAATAGTAGGATGAAACTCATTGAAAAGGGAAGAAAATAAAAGGATAAATAAGTTACGGGCGATTTGAGTTCGGGAAGTGTGAGGTGGGATTCTTCTTTGAAGGGAGGAAAACGGTTTATCACGATTTTTCAGCAAAACTATGAGTCCTATCGAAAAACATTTAATCGCAAAATTGTCGGCAGTAAGAAGATCTACAACTTTTGTATTTGCTTTTTTTCATATAACCCCAAATTATGCGAAAAATTTGAAAATCTGATTTTTTATTTTTTATTTTTATCTCCTACAAAAATAAATTTTCTTTTCACTTTCAACTTTGGAAAAATTTATTTTTCTATTTTCCAAATACACTGTCATTTTTTTATTTAAAATATTTATTTTTTCTTCTTATTTTGACTTAATATTAAAAAAGATCATAATTTTCAATCGAAAATGCTCCCATCAAAATATCTGATATTTTAATAAAATCGGTACGAGTTTTTTTTTTTTGGAATCTCTACTTTCTGATGGTATCAAAAAATATACATTAGTATGGAAAATTTTCGCAGAAAATGGGAAATAATGAAAAAATTCGGATTTGAAAATTATTTTTTATCATAATGTAAAATTTTAAGCTGTTTATTAGAATGTACACTTTAATTACTTGAAATTGTAAATTCCCATGTTACATTGATAAATTAAAAAATCCATGAAACATAAAAACTGCAAAATACATGCGAAAATAGTTAATTTTTTAAGTATCAAACGTAAGATTTTTAAGGTATTTTTATTAAAATACCTTCTAGAATAGAGCCTACTCATTCTTAAAAGGCCGGCAACCCAACTGCAAGACCCTTGGTAGTGGTCTAAGGGAGACGGTAATCACTTATCATCAGGTGATCCTCTTGTCCGTTTGGGGTAATCTTTTTCTTTCTGTAAAAACAAACTATAATATCAAATCAATTTATATTTTAAATATATCAATCAGCAAGAAATAAACCATCTTTCATATTGAAAAATTTTCCGCCTGCAACAAGCGCAGCAGAAAAACGCAGTTCTAGGGCTTTTTATCAGCTTAAAACTTGGCTGAGTTATAAGCTGACAGCAATATATTGGGACTGGAAACAACAATAACGTGGCTCTATGCCCAAATTGATAGAAAATGAATTAATTTCTGAAACATTGTTGAAAACTATTTGATGTAGCTTTGAAACTGGCTGTAACAGTCTAATATGTGACTGCCAAAAACATGGTTTAAAACGCACAAATCTATGACATGACCACGACAATTTAAAGTCATGGTTCTGAAAAATGCGCTAGCGTGGCAGAAAATACTTACGATGAAGTTAATTATTCAGATGAAATTGTGGATGGAGAACCAATGCAAACTAGAAAAAATATTGTAGACGAAGACGATAGTCTTGAAGATTTCGAACATCTACTACAATCAAGAACAATAGTTGATTTAACGATGAAGAAATGCCATCAAAGAGGCAAAACGGGTTAGATTATAATTGACGATTAATTATTGATAAATAAAAAGATTAGTCTTTTATTAAAATGAATAAAGTATATTTTAAAAATATGATTTTCCATGACATACATGTAATTAAAATTTTATGTGTTTTTTCAGTTTTCTGCAAAAAACAACGTTCTTTTATTTTCAATTTATCAATGTTACATGGGATCTTACAATTTTCGAGTAATTAAAGCGTACATTTTAATTAATAGCTTAAAATTTTACATTATGGTGAAAAAATCATTTTCAATTCCGAGTTTTCATTATTTTCCATTTTCTGCGGAAAATTTCCATAGTATTGTATATTTTTGATACCATCAGAAAGTAGAGATTTCAAAGAAAAAAACTTGTACTGATTTTTTTAAAACATCAGATATTTTGACGGGAGAATTTTCGATTCAAAATTATGATGCTTTTGTAATATTAAGTCAAAATAAAGAGAAATAAATATTTTAAATAAAACAAAATACATTGTATCTGGGAAATAAAAAACCAACTTTTTACCAAGTTTTGTGAAAAAAAAATCTATTTTTGCAGAAAATAAAAATGAAAAACCAAAAAGTCAGTTATTAACCAAAAAATTTTTTTTTGGTTTCAGAAATTATCTACCTAGTTTATACGTCTATTATTGAAAGTGAATGTTAAAGTCTGGATTCGAATTATTGTTATAATCGCGGAAGCCATAGCGTGTGCCATTAACATCTTGCCGCCCCGTTGGTTGATAGATCAGGGATTCTAACTACACTACGATTGGACTCAAGCTAGATTCCTGACAGAAACAAGCATTTGTGTGATGAGCATAGATATTTGTTTTGGGCGTTTGTATATCACTATGTATATAACATGTATTTCTATGTATTATTACCATAGACTAACACCCATATCACAAGCAATTAATTTGCAATTTGATTTGATAAATTCTTGTTATTTATCTAGCGATATTAAGGCCAACTGCAACCGAAACATTATAAGGTGAATATTTATCTGTGTTAATAAAATTTGTCAGTGGTCGTGGAGCTAAAAAGTTGAAAATTGTTTTTCTAGAAAAAACAATTAGAATGAGCAGCAAGTTGCAATTTAATTCAAACACGTTTATTTAACCTTGTCAGTCGCATCAGATCCAAAAATCAAATCCTGCATTTTGTAGAATTGTTCAATCGTTTTTAGTATAGAATTTTGATGAATAATTGTTTATCCGGTATTAAATACGCCTGAAATGTGGCGATATGTTTTTCTGTTCAGAATGACCATACGTGTAGCTTTTGACCTACTAACTACTTACTAATCCGGATTTGCGGGCGAATAGAGTACTTAATCAAAATTTATAAAGGGAAATGAAGCCACTGTGTTATAGACGAACTACGAACTACGAACTAACCGGCTACTTAACACGATTTTCTCATTAATATGAAAGAAAGGGCTGATTCCAGGCTGAAGGCAAGCCAAAAGCTTCCTTATAGTGTAGTGTTAGGTTGTTAGGGGTTTACGACGATTGCTGCCATCATAGGATAATCAAGATTAGACAGTATACATGGGGCACACTAAAAGTTTTGCAGTTCTAGCCTATCGGAACTATTTGAATTTCTAATGTTATACTTTTAAAACGTTGTAACCTTCTTAGTAATAAAAAAGAAACAATTGGCGGGAAATGATTTGTCAATTGTTTTTCTATCACACATCAAAGTTCTACGTACGCATCGAAAATGGAATTAAGTCGAAAAGATTTTTTATGATTTGAAAAGTTCTCTTTCTCCGCAAGACTGTGCCGCTCGACTTCAAAATGCTTTTGGGAGAGAAGCACCTTGTTTGAGCACCATGAGGCGATGGTTTGATGGTTGGATGGTTGATGGGCACCATGAGGTCGAGTTTCTTTACATGACGAATTTCGTGAAGGGCGGCCTTCAACTGCCGTCAACGAAAATAATGTGGATACTGTTAAGCGGTTAATTGAAGAAAACCCCCGGATTACCTATGAGATAATTCGAGGGCTATTGGGGATTGGTATGAGCCAAATTCAGAAAGTTTTACACGAAGAATTGAAAGTTCGGAAACTTTGTTGTCGTTGGATCCCTCATGAACTGACAGCGGAGCAGAAGCGTGCTCGCGTGGAATGGTGCTCAAAGATGCTACTAAAGTACGACCACGGACATTCTAATGCTGTTTATGACATTGTCACAGAGATGAAACGTAAATTTATTGTTTTGAACCCGAAAAAAAAGCAATCTTGTGAATGGGTGTTTGAAAATGAGAACAGGCCAACAAAAATGAGACAGGTGAGAAACGTTGGTAAAAAAATTATCGCTTTTTCTTTCTCAGCTACGGGCCCTATCTGTACAATTCCACTTGAAGATCAAAAGAGTGTTAATTCCGAGTGGTTTTCTACCATTAGTTTACCCAGGGTGTTAAAAAAATTCGCGAAAGACGACCCAAAAGCCGCATTCTCCTACACCATGATAACGCTTCTTCACACACGGCCAATAAAACAAAGTCATTTTTAGCTTCCCAAAAAATAGATCTCGTCACTCATCCTGCGCATAGCCCCGACCTAGCACCCAGTGATTTCTGTATTTTTCCCAAAATCAAAAATTTGATGAGAGGTTTTACTTTTACCAACTCCGAAGAGGCAGTGGTAGCGTTCAATCAGCACGTAGAAAATATGCCTTCAGATCTGTGGTCCTCCTGTAAAAAATGGTTCGATCGCATGCAAAAATGTTTAAAATATAAAGGAGATTATTTTGAAAAGCAATAAACATAATATTTTGGTTATAACATTTTTTTTAAGTTACGCAAAACTTATAGTGTGACCTACGTATGATTGAGAATCTTAAGCTTTAGGATAACGTCCGCAGCAGGGAGCTACCGTCATAGCTGGATTGCTTGATAGTACGAGTAGATACTACTCGGGACGGGACGGAACACCGTTGACTAACCGTAACTTGGACCAATACCTAACTAAGCCCCTCGGGATATATCTGTTGCAAAGATACTGTGTTTTATTAATCAGAAGATAGCAAACAGTCAGATGGCTCTACTGATGAAAAGAGACAACCATCGCCCATAAAAGCCAAAGATGTTAATGGTTCGTTGCTATTCTTATGGCCCGGTCTTAATGCTACATGCATAAGTTAACTGTCTACCTTATATAAACAAACACGACAGTGACAAGCACAGACAATATTGTTGCTGGAACCGGTAAGGCGGTGGTACCAGAACACTACCATCTTATAGCCACGATAGTAGTCACTCGTATAGTCAATCGTTCACCTTTTACGAACTGCCTGGTAGAATAGCAGGTAGTCTATTCTTCAAAACGGGCCGGGACCAACACGAGAAGAGTATTTTAGTGTCGTGTATATTTTAATGTTATTGTACGAATAACTATACTATAAAAGCAAAGACTTCTAGCAGGTACTAGACAAAACATGTGCCACGTCACTCAAAATTTCCACTAAAGTGTAGTCCATGGACTGCCCCTACGTCAGAGCTGGTTGAATGAAACGCGTAAATTCCATGAAATTCGCGGCGGTTACGACCTTTTGGTAATTGGTTGCGAATATACATTACATACTATTATGCGCTGCAGCGCTGCTTAATTTTGTCCTTGGTTGGACGATTTATTATAATTTAAGCACTGCAGTGAGTGTTAATTAATTAAGACAAGACTTAGTATAGATTCTGTAGTACGTAGAAATTTAAACTCCCTGTATACAAGTCAGAAAAATACTTGGTTAAATAGACTTCGCCCTGGCTCCAAGCTAGTGAACTCTTGACCATGGATTACATTTCACGATCACGACGCACACCTTCTATTGACCGTCACAATATGATATGCTTTGAAATAAAATTACGGCCATCACTACAGATTTAATAAGAGCGAAGTTTTTCACATTTTCGTGATATTTCAGCCAAATTAACTTCATTTTATAGTAAATTAAAAGTTGTTGTTTCAGCTTTTATTATTATAGTCTAAGCCTCTTAAAAATATATATTTTTTTAATATCATAAGATAGCGAACAAGCAGATGGCTCTTCTGATGGAAAGAGAGAACCATCGCCTATAGATACTGTTACGAATAATCTAGAATCGTGTGGAGTTGGAGCGCTGGAGAGATCTAGAAATAAAAGAAAGAGATAGCTACTCCTATTGACAAACAATTTTATCAGTATCAATATTTTATCAGCGTAGCTTGCAATTTCATACAGAAATACAGAGTTATACTACTTACCAATGAAATAAAATCTTTTCCAGGGTAATTTTTAAACCTTGTCATCTCATTCGGTACGATAATACAGTACAACACGGTTTATTTATATTTTCTCACCGTATAATATAGCCTACAAATGTTTGAAATTTTTGACAGTAATAGGAGCGTTTGCTCATATGCGCGGTGACACGTTTAGTCTCCAATGGCGTGTCTATTAGTATTCACGTGGTCTGTGTGTGTATGATACATCGTATTATAATATTCTTGCTGCCATAATATCACTGCATAGTACTTTTATCTCGGCTTGGTAGATAGCAGTAGCCAGTAAATAATTGCATCATTAGCATATTTTAGGCAGAAATATCTTATCATAAAGTTTCCTCTGCTTGTTGGCTATCTTATGTTGTAAGAATTAATAAAAAAATCCTGGTATACAATACCTAACTCCGAAACTCCGAAATAGAAGACCTAGTGGACTGGCCAAACATTATGGGCGAAATAAAAGCGCATCGGCTTCGTTGGCCACCATCTTATTATTACGAGCGTATTTACGAGCATATTTGGGTCGACCAAGTGGTCGAAGACCGGTTTGAGGACCCAGATATCGCTGAAGAGATCGGGTGGGTGCTGACCTGCGTGAACTTCAATTTTTCAATTGGCAAGAAGTAGCGCAGGACAGAGAAAGATGGAAGACTCTTGTTTCGGAGGCCAAGATCCTTTTCGGGTCACTGAGCCAGCGGAGTTGAGCAGTAGTAGAGTAGAGTATACAATACCTGGAATATAATAATTCTGGCTCCTTTTTGTCGTTTATTTCTACCAGGCACATACAATCATGTCAAATAGGTGGTAAGTTTTGCACCGTGTTGAAGATGCTGACCTTACATATTTTCAAACGACGAAAAAACGGATGTTTTCAGTTTGACATATATGTATATAATATTGTTGGAGTTTCAAAATATTTGACTATGATAATTTGGTAATTTCTATGAAGTTTTTCCTGTCTTTCCGTAAGGGATCTGACCTAAAGACAAGTTTGTATGATCTATTTAGGTGTCCAAGCATGTGCACTAAATTTTGTAAGTGTATGTATGTTTATATGTTTGTCCACGAATTTCTCGGGAATTAAAAGCCATATCGAGATGATCTATCTATCTATCTATCTATCTATCTATCAATGCGGGCTATACCGCACTTAGCCACACTACGGGCCATTGTCATATTGCCATATCGAGATGATGCCTTTTGATTTAAATCAGGTAATATACCTGGAATTATACCTATATGGAACAGTCGTATCATCAAAATTGGTTTCGTAGTTTTTGAGAGATTGGTTTAAAGGCTACTATTAGTCTGCAGGAGTAAAAAAGTGAAACAAGCAGAATATAATTCTCCTAACGGAAAGATAAGCCATCGCCTATAGGCACAATGATGTTAATGGTGCTTTGCTATCCGCGTAGAGGGATGGCAATGCCACGTGCATAAGCCTACAGGCTGCCTTACCCTCAGAATAGAAACACGACAATGACAAGCATTGATGTTATTGCGGCAAGAATAGGTAAGACGGTGGTACCAAATACACTGGTGAGACGTTGCGGAACTCTACGACGGAGTAATCACGATGGTAGTAACAAGTACAGTTATTCGGTCGCCTTTTACGAGCTGCCCGGCAGAACTACAGACGGTCTCTCTTCGGTTCCCGAAAGGAGCCTGACCCAACACGGAGATCCTTGATATAATAAGTCCAAACATAATAATTAGTCTTATTCAAGTACTATAAATTTTTTGATAAGATCAATTAAATTATATATTTAATAGATTCAGGCGTTACTTTGCGGAAATCCATAATTTAAAGGTGAAATTATGGTATTTAATTTACAAATTTTCCGCGAAATTTTATATGGATCTGCTGTGATGGAACAGAAATGAAAGGTAGTGTAAGGAATAGGGCGAACTTATCCAAAGCCTGAAATTATAGAAGACCACAGCGGCACAATAGTCCACCGATTTCCACGACGCTTTCTTCCACGTCAGAAGCAAAGGCAGTAACACACAAGTTATGTACTCAACGCACGTTTTACTTCACAACCGAAGCATCTTCAGGAGAGTCGAATAGCACTTCACTCTATGAAGGGTGAAGCATTCACTGTTATACTTCATAATTTGTCCTTTGTGTCGTATAAGTATCGTAAACTGATAACATCTATCATGGTTTTATAAGTTTTACTACCAAGTGCTCCACGGTAAACAAAAAAATACTACTAGCACTGGAAAGCTTAGAAACCACTGGCCTAAGAGTAAAAACGAGCTGATATATGAGCTTATGTACATGTAAGCAATAATAGAAGGTACATAGATAGTACATTAGTGTTACGAAATACATTTGGTTTTCCTGGAACCTCTATTCGTATCAGATATTCAGTTTCTGGTCTGTATACAGAGCCCCGCAGTAATTAAGGTGATTGCCACACGTCTCGCATGCACTGAAGCAGTTCTAAGACGTCGTTTGCAATGGGCTCGAATGGGCTCTGCTAACTCGGTCTGTTATCAAACGGGTTCGAGGCGCAATTCGGACCTCCTTGCGCATATTGCATGCACGTACCAATGAAGTTTGCTTTGTAGGCGGTAATCTGCGGGGGTGTATCGGCCCGGGTGGTGGGTGGCGGGTTATGTACACATGAGCCCGAGGCGTCGAGGTAGGCAAATGGCCGGCGAGGCGGCGTAGGCCGAGATCTCGAGATATCGATCCGCGGACTGACGCCCGCGGCCTCTCGTCGCCATGGTCCTCGCGGCGGGAGGACGGCGCCACGTGACAAAAACACCCCTTTGTTTGGCGCGACTTTGAATCTGCAGTCTCCGAATCATCCAAACAAAAACTTGAACCCCAACTGCGTGAAATGCCATCATTTATTCAACTCGTAAATAGTTATTTTGGTTTAACTAGAGTACTTTAATCTAGAAGTATTAATCTCATAATGTAATGAAAATGTATATAAATCGATTTGACAAACTAATATAATAGAAATGTATCTAGATTTTACTGAATATTTAATGTGTTTACACTTTATAAATTTTAAGTTTAATTGTAAGTTGTCGATTTCGATAAAAAAATTCTTTAACTACATCACTAAATCGTGTCGCGGCCGCGTGACGGCGGGTGGTGCAAATCACTCGCGCGAACTGCCGTTCTTGGAGAGCTCCCCCCGGCATTGCGGACGGCCGTCATACTTTTTCTTTTATTTATCGATATAACTCGTGTTCCTGCGGTAATATGTATGTCGATTAAAATAGATATAATTGATTAATTAGAAACAAAGAATATTATTTTACCTGTGATTTCTACCCTCTATAGTCTATACTAATCTATATGTCACATGTATACGAATATGTGTTCAAAGTATATGTGTCACGTTGCGCTAACACCTTGTACTCCTATACCTCATGTTTTAATTTTATGATGTAAGTTCAACTTAACGAAACGCACCCAACGCCATAAATCACATAGTCATTATTTGTCATAACGCTCTCGTATCTTAGGTTATTACTTGTAAAAAACCAATTGAAAAATCTATATTTTTTATATTATGAGATAGCAAACATATATATCCTAATGGAAAGAGACAATCACCCCCTTTAGACATCACAGATATTAATAGTGCGTTGCTATCCTTGTGGCGAGTTGTTAATGTCACTTGCATAAGTTTACCGGCTACTTTACCCTCCAAACCGAAACACGACAATTGCATCCATTTACACTATCGCGGCAGGAGTAGATAAGGTGGTACATAGTAAAAGGTACTTTAGGCCAGCGGGATTTTAAAACACCAAATCACTTCACTGTTAATATTATATGTATCATTTATCACTTAAAATATTATTACACCTCACACTTATTAGACATTAATTCACTTAATTATTCGACTTCCTTCAACCATTGCTCAAGACCGAATGACGTTCGCGACCTATAGCGCCTTAATTACACAAAATTCCCGCTCAAATGATCGTTGCTACGATTGGTGGATCATGAAAGTATGTGATTGGTCTATTTAGACTAATCACATGTAAGAGGCAGTGTTGCCTGTTTAATTTGGACAGATTATTTGAATTAGAAAATAATTATAAAATTATTAAAATCAACGCACTTATTTGGTAATAGGATTTTATAACATTTAATTAATTAACTATTACTTACGAACTAAAAGTAAATTTAAACAAAGCTATGAAACCCTAACAATAGTAATTCCATAAGTTCCTCATTTTAGGAAACAAACACATTTTTGGAATGATATGTGAAAATTAAGGTCTTATTTAAAATTTTGTTAAAAATTTGCAATATATAAATTAAAAATACAGTATAAAATTGACGTAGAACATGCGGTAGGAATAAAGTTTCTTTCACTATTTATTATTTTTACATCTTTAACAATAATAACTGTTTGATTAGTTTCAAGCTTTGTTAGCTTAATCCACTATTAGGATTAAACTAACAACGTTTGAAACTAATCAAATAAAAATATTAAATAAAAACAAATAAACATAGTACAATAACAAACAATAATAATTATTAGCGTTCAAAAAATTCAAAATTAAAAATATATTTATTTCGTAGGTATCATTTTTACTCTTGAAATAAATCAGTAAGTACGAGTAAGTAATTAAATAGTTTATTGCAGAGCACATTACTTCAATTCAACATACTTTAAAATTTATTTGAACGTATTATCTTACAAAATACATTATTTTACACAAGACATAGCATGTTTTGTTTATAAATACAGCTTATAAGCACTTTGTGTTTATGGTGCAAATCTATATGTGAGTGGTTACGCAAAAAGGGACCTGAAGGGATTGGAAACGGTTTTTTTTTTTTGATAAATTCTGATTCTATGGTCCTTCATCTTTGTTTTGTTCTAATCAAAATAATTTTAGGTGCCGTAGTTTTTTTTTAATGATTTTTTATGTAAGCCGAGGCAGTTTTGAAAATATTACACCTTATACACAGCGCACACTAGTTTCTTTTTCTAGCGCGCACATAAAGACAAGTAAAAGACGAATAAATAAGTCACCAATAATACAGCTATCGCAAACACGTGCTATTTCTCACTGACGAAGTCGCTCACTAACGACACTAACATAAAACACCCCGCGCCTCTCTCATTTCGACTCAACATTTTAAACGTGATTTACTCGAAATCAATTATTTTCCCTTGAGGTCCCTTTTTGCGTAACCACTCACATATTAATATTATAAATGCAAAAGTTTGGACGTTTGGATGAATGGATGTTTCTTACTCAATCACGCAAAAATGTTTTAACCGATGTTGGTGATGACCAGAAAAAGCACATAGCCTACTTTTTTCCGGAAAATTTTGTTGTTCTTGCAGGATTCACCAAAAACAGTTATAACACAACAGGTTGCACGGTGCAGTTCGTATCTGTAAAAATGTCATCTTAAGAGGCTGACAAGACCTAATTTGTTGAAATTGATGTTATTTAAGCAGTTTTTAAGAAAACTATTTGTTATAGCACATTACAAAAAATATATGTTAATTTTCACCATAACATGTCAAAGACCGTGACCGGACTTTATACATAATTGAACAAATTTGGGCCAATAGAAAATAATTGCGAAGATTGGTCTTAAAATCATCATTAAACGGTTCTATGTCTTCGTTTTTTTTTTTGCGATTGGGTTTGCAATTAAAAACATGTAGTCATCATATTCATACCTAAACCGCTAGCGATTCATATTTGACAAATATTCTATACTTTATTTTTTATTCTCTCTCGTTTAATTTGATAGAAATAGAGAAACTGCGCGTGTTTGGTGCTTGTCTTAATTGATACATAAAAAACGATCCACAGATTAGTTTTGAAAATTTATTTTTACTCAGCTTTAATTTGCAAAAGTACACCATACAATGAGTAAGTTTGTTAAAATATTATTTATTTGCTTTAAAATAATAAAGTATCTTCATGCCCGCATTCCCGAAGGGGTAAGCCGGGTTGCAACAAGTGCACCCATGATAAACCGATAAAAGATACTCAGTTCCACAATGTAATTGGTGGCAAGCCTACCGCCAACAGGATACTTATCCAACCCGAGACTTCATGTGGTCTATGCTGACATAGCCCCTAGCAAACGCCAGATTTTAAAGTAAGTAATAAACTGGTCATGGCAACTAACGATTACAAAAAGAATTTTTACCATAATCTGATTTAAATCTGCTTTGTTAAATTCAATAGAGTAACAAAAAGAAACTTATTGAACTTCCTTATCGCTTGTCTTTAATATTAAAAGTTATACTGTCGTATTAGGCTAATTTAAATTTATTGCCCTATTATGCTGCTAAAAAATCTTAAGATCATCACGACGTGTATGTAAATACTAGTAAACTTATTTCACTATATTAATATTATAGTGTATAAAAAATAAGTAATGGTCTTTTATTATTTCACTGAAAATATAGTTTTTCTCAATATAAAAATTGTCAAATCGCATTCTATTAATCGTAACACGGTTATGCATGGTGGCAACTGCATGTCGCAAGCGTTGCTTCCACCCCCATCCACAGATCGATATTCCGAACTTGAGCATCGATAACGTAATACGAACAATGCACATCTCTAGAGGCGTCTTGTTCGAAATTCGAATAACGCTTGGTCAAGCGCAACTCAAAGCGTGGAACGTGGCACGGTCTAATTTGTGCTTGCAATGCCGTACCCGTATTCTGAACTTGCTTTGGAACGGAATATTATATAGAGTGTGCTGACGTGTTCGTGCTGTAGGTAGCGAGACGTCGGTCGTATGTACTTACCGCGCTTTGTATAGAATTTCTAATGTTACCGTTTACGTTTCGCATACACAAAATGCTTTGTTTGTGATTCCAATATTTCGATGTTTAGCTCGAATTGGGAATGTAAAAAACGATTAACAGAATAAATCCGAAATGAGTTTATCGATCCCTCTTTCGTAGTAACTGAAACGCTATTTTCCCGTGACTCTATTGGCTCGTCATAATCATTACCCGAACATTATCTATCAATGGTAAGTAAAATATGTCAATGGGGTTCGCCATTGACATATTTTAAATGTAGATACTACAATTACTTTTATATATTGTATCGCCTCTGTGGTCTAGTGCTCAAGTGTCAGTGTAGACCACATGAGGTCCCGAGTTCGATTCCCGGGTCGGGCAATTAAAAAATGTTTTTTTTTTCTGTTTTCTGATAAAAGCAACGTTGCTCGTGATTGGATAAGTGCTTGGTTGGCCTACTACCTTTCACGTAACACATTGTGGGACTGATGGACACTCGCACTTAAATGAAAAGAATGTGATAGCTTAGGATACTAAGACAATGTTTGTGCAATTGGCCAATAGTATCTTTGGCTAATCGTAAGTACCTTGTACCTCTGCCTACCTTGTCGGCGTGATACTTTTTATGTGCAAAAATTTGGTATATGTAATTGTAAGTACACTGATAGTAAGTAAATAAACGGTTATTTTTTCCAAGAATTGTTGCAAATTCTCTCTCTCTCTCTCTCACACACACACACACACACACACACACACATACACTTAGAAGTACCTTCAACTGTTATTCCAACATTTTACCACAGAATACTTGAGATTATGGTACAGTTTATTCCGAACCATTCCGAGATATAGCGTCCGTGAGAGGTGTCTATGTGTACGTTGCACGAATATTACTTGTATATGTTAGTCTCCAGTATTCTGTGATTTTACGATGTACTAGCTGACCTGACTAGCTTCATTCGCGAGCACATTACCATATCATCAATATAATTTTTCATACAACTTTTCATCCCCTGTGTAAGCCCCTGAAGAAGTGAGAAAGCTGTAAACAGTAAACAGTTCTGTTATTTTGCGTAAATCCATAACTCAAGAACTCAACTCAAGTCTCAGGGCTCACAAGTAACTATGAGAAGAAATAGAAAAAAAATATCGAAGAGGAACTCCGCTTGCGACTACGAACAACAAACATATTTGAAGCTATCGCGATAACGCACAAACCTGCAGCGCAGCAAAATTTTCGACCAATTTCTGGAGTAAATAGATTTTTTGGTGAAATCTCCCGAAAACAAAACCGTAACTAATATTTAATACGTTGATTGTATCTTCAAAAATATCCAGATTAGTTGGTAGTAAAGAACTAATCAATATATATTCAGATCTGTCTATACTATATATATTAAATAGATCTTGTTATATTTATATCGAGTAGACCTAACACGCACACATGTGTGTGTATACTTGTTGTATACACGCAAAAAGTAATTCTTTTGGTTATAACAAAATAATATACATTATAACAATATATATAAAAATACTATGTGTAAACGGTTGACCCTACAGGTCATCCTGAAACTTCGCACTTAATTAAGATATTTTAAGCTCAAAAGAGTAAAAAATATAAGCATAGATTTTTCAGTTTGTTAAAAATAGCAGTATATTAATTTTTGAAAAGCTCTATATTTTGAAAACGATGATGGCATTCAACTCAATTTTTGAGATCTAAAATATTGCTTAAGCTAAATAATCGATAGGTTGAAAAGTTTCGATGCAATGTCAAAAAACATTTTATTTTTAATTTTTTTCATTAATAAATCTCAAACAAATTGACTAATTTTGATTAAATTAACGGTATTTGATGGAGTTTTTAAAAGAGAAAAGCTAATAAGATTTTTAAGTCAATCAGTGAATGAACTTGAAAGTTATTTAAAAAAAATTAAGTAAGTTTGCTAGAAACAACGTAATTTTAATATTTGAAAAGCTATAAGTTTTGAGAATTAGATTCAATTTTGATATATGAAACAGCATTTGACATAGTTTTTAGTAGATACTAAAATATCGTAGAATACCAAAAAATCATTGGTTGAAAAATTTCGAAGCTATGTCGAAAAAACACTTTTTTCAAAAACTTCGTCAACCATTACTCCCAAACGGATAAACCAATTTTGATGCAATTTATGTATTAGACGTAGTTTTTTGAGGAAAAGAGCTGATTAGTTTTTGGACTTTATTGGTACATAAATCTGGAAGTTATATTAAAAAAATACATGTTTTTTCAACATTTTTCAAAATCTTCTGGATCGAATCGGTTCAAATTTTCAGGAAGTCTAAGTTGAGTGGAATCCAATCGAATGCCATCAACCGTGTTTCAATCAGTCCAGCCATTCAAAAGTTATGAGATGTTTACATACACACATACACACACATACAGACATACTGACGTTATCGTAAAAATAGTCGGAAAAGGTTCCTAACACCTCAAAATTAGGACATCTGGTGAAAACTCGATTTTCGAAAATCGGGGTAAAATCAGTAACTTCCTACATTCCACATCTACGTACGTAGTGGGAAGTTAAAAATACTTGAAAAAATATCTTGAATATTATTAGTTATATGTATCTATATTATTATTATAAATGCGAAAGTTTGGATTTTTGGAAGGATGGATGTTTGTTACTCAATCACGCAAAAACTACTGAACAGATTTGAATGAAATTTGGCACACAGGTAGATGATCGCCGGGAATAGCAAATAGGATTTTTATCCCGAAATAATTAATTGTTCCCGCGGGATTCACCAAAAACTTTTATAATGCAGCAAGGTGCACGATGTAGCTATTATATAACTTAACACTAAACTAAAAAGAGATTTATCTACTAAACTTACGCTGCAAATTTAATGTTGTTGTGTGTGTGCGCATCGTGAAAAATCACTCATAAAATTTTATTGACGGGCGCATTAAAAGAAGTGCAACTTCAAAAATAAATTAAAAAATTAAATAATTTGCCTCTGACAGATCATGGTCCCACACATAAACTTTTTTTTGATTAATAACAAGTTGAATTTGTGGACAACTTCGTTTTGACGAGACAACGATCTTTTGTATCTTGGAAAATCTCGAGTCGAGTATATAACAAAGTTAGAGGGCTTGGAACATTTTAATTCGGTGAAGGAAAAATATTAATAATTAATAACAATAATAATTTTCTTACTTTAATTGTTTAGTTATTTTATGAAAAACACGAAAAAACTTTTGTTCTACACGTTCGATAGTTTTTTGACGAGTCCTCCACTCTAAAGATTCGGAGTTATGAGATTTTTAAATTGACATCAATCAGTTTAACAACAATCTAATTTTCTCACAACAGCTTGTTAAAAATTATTATCATAATTCAAGGGTATTATTTTGTCCTATTCGTAAAGTGGAAACTTCTTTTTTAGTCCGACACTCTAAAGTTTTCTTTTTTGTTGAAATGTTATTTCATTAAAAATAATGGATAATTTATATAAAAAATCTGATTTCTGAATAACATGAACCAAGTTGGTAGCAAAAACGTGTTGCTCATATGTCACAAAGACGTCAAGCAATTTCGTTGTACTCACAAAAATGCTCTCATTTTTATTATTACGTAAGAATATTTTTATTTCACAGGGCTATTAGAATTCCGGTCGCATTTCGTCCTACTTATTATATATTCAGCATTATATCTTGCAAGAAAATTTTATACATGGAGAAATGACCAGATAAAATTAATTCAAACGAATTTCGGCTTCCTAGTCTTGAGCCTCACTTGTACAGAGGGATTTTATCGACCGTAAATTTGAACAATATGGTATAATCAATAAACAAATATGATTTTGTGTCGCTCATTTTGACTCGTTCATTATCACGTATAGCTACGTCGTAGTCTATGCGACATTACAACGAAAATTTACACGTATGCTCAAGCAAGTGTAATAACAGTGCCATAATTTTTTTGCGATCTGCCACTTCGATTCTTATGCCTGAAATAACGTAGACATTTTTTATATTATCATAAATAGCAAACAAGCAAATCGCCCTCCTGATGGAAAAAGGAGAAACCAAAATAATAAAGACACTAAAGTTGTTAATGTTGCACTGCTATCCGTGTAGCGGGATGGCAATACCACATTCATAAGTCTACCGGCAATCTTACCTTTCAAACTGGAACACGAGAATGACGATCATTGAGGCTATTGCGGCAAGACGTTGTGGAACTCTACCACCTAGTAGTCACGATGGTAGACACGTATAGCCAATCAGTCGCATTTTACGACCTGTCTAGCAGAATGTTAGTTGATCTATTCTCCAAAGGAACTCGGACCAAAACAGGATGACTACCTTGTATTTACGATGGTGGTAACACTGGAGAAAATTATTAGATTACATAACATTTTGTTTACCCCATTAGAAGTTTAGATTTTCAGTTAAAAGTGTCCAAATCCCAGTATAACTTTCAAAACTGAATACCGGCGGCACCTACTAAAACTCCATCTCAATCTGTATTTGTAAACATGTAAAATCATTAGTACTGTTTTACATGTTTTCATTTACCAACACCTACCGTTTTTTGCGATTATCACCTTCTCACACCTAGCACAGTTCATAGCTTCTTAGAACTCATAGTTTTTTAGTGTTTGTATCCTATAAACATTGTATCTCTATTATTTATATTACACCCTGTAGATACTCACAGCTTATATCTTCTTTAATCTTATTTTAAACTTCATTAACTCTTCGTATATTTTGAAATATTGTTTCTCCTTTTTTCCTCTGATATCTTCTCCATCTGATAGGTTATTGGCACGCTTTACTTTATTACTTACCTCTTCTGGACACTTTATATCTAAAAACCTATACTTCTTTTATATCTCGCATAAAGCCCAGAATTTATTTATGACATAAAAAGTAAACACGCAATAAATTCAACAGGGAAAGTGTTAAAAAGTTTTCATAGGAAAGGGAAAGTTGTAAGTCGCAAAAGTTTGTGGCGCCCGACTTTGTTTTCACCCAACTTTATATTCAATTTGTAGGCGAGGGGGAGCCGCCCCCACCCGCTTGGCCCTAACAATGAACCGTTTATGTTGTTATTTGCAAAGCGCTAAGTTGTTTGTTCGGTGAACGAATATTGTTTACAAAAAATGGAAAACTAACTTGCCTTACTTTACAATATTATTTTAAGTATCATAAGATAGCATATGAGTTAATGACTCTATAGCACATGTACTCCAAAGATATTACTGATGCCTTGCTGTCCGTATGGTGGGTTAAAATGCTACACACAAGTTTATCAGCTACGTTATCTTGTAATTAAGAATACACTGCACACACAGTGACAAGCACTGATAGTCTTTGCGATAGGAATTGCTCAGGTGGTGATACTAAACATAGGTAACGTTATAAAACTCTACCACTGAGTAATCACAGTTATAAATATACACATACACACACGGAGAAAGCAAGAGAGAGGGCGAAAAAGAGCCTGTCTATAGATGACGCTAACATATGCACTTCGCGTGTCTGAAAGAAGTGAAAAAGACTTCCTTTAAAACATCTGTTGAAAAACTGGCACGCTTTGTTTCTTATAGATATTGGTTTAAAGAAGCATGAACCAACATGTTTTTTTTGTCCAAGTTTTCTTTGTAATCAGTAGTTTGTTAAAAGATAGCTTAGACTTTTTAGAAGAGTATAATTTCCTATAAGTGAAGGTAAGCTCTTTTAAAAAAGTTACATGTTTGTAAAAAGTTACGTAGTTGTCTTTTATAAAAAGTTTATGTTTCGTGCTCTTATGGGCACTATTATATGACGTGCTATTATACAATAGTAACAAATTTCAACTTAATTCATAATCCATTGGTCTATTTAAACACCCAGATAAGAAAAACTTATTCATATGGAGTATATTTGATCACAAAACAAGCATGAAAAAGAATACATTAGAAACTTGGTGATAAACAAACCAAAGGTATAAAAGCTTGGTATTCATAGATGAATAATCTAATATTTTGAAAATAATAAATACTGCAATTTACAGTAAAACATGTTTTAGGTTTTTAGATTCTTTCGAGAGTTTCTTGAAATAATTATTTGTAAGCATTAAGATTCACATATTTTATCAAGCATGCGTCACATACTGAGTAAATTGTATAATATATATCTTATTGCGGTTTTAATAAATATATTTTTACTTTAATTCTCATTGATATAAAAAACCCAAGATACACAATCAGTGTCTCAAAAACGTCCTCCAAAAATGAGCGCACAATTTTAAATTGTGCACTCATTTCAAATATATTCGCGTCGGTCGAGATACTGTCAATTTTATTTCTTTTCGTATACGTTGCTTTGTAAACACAACTATAAGTCTTGCACTTAAGGTTGGATATGCAAAGACATATGTTTTTGCCATATCTATAACTACTTAAATAAAATTAGGGACAGTTTTGAATGTCAGTTTTGTTTGGGACTGTGCATCTAGGGTTTTTTATATCAATGTTAATTCTACATAAAAATAGTTTAAGTTGACTAAATTACGAGTTAACAGAACACAAGGCGCTTGTGGCTACGACGTAGATGTTCGTAGCAAAGTTGGTAGCGGTTCGAGATGTTCTACTATCTACACTTTATTATTAGCTTCATCTTCATCGATTCTGTTCATAAAAACTTACACCCCTTATTCTTAGCTATAATTTTATAAGTGTTCTTGTTGCCTTCATTCGCATTTTAATTATAGTAATATTATAAATGTCAAAAGCATGTTAAATTCTAAATACTCCAAATATTATTATAAAGAATTAAACGTGCTTTTGACATTTATAATATTACTATAATTAAAGTGGCAACAAGAACACCTAGCTAAGAATAAGGGGTGTAACTATAAATATCGTTTTTTGTTTACGGAATGACCGTAAAAAATTAACTCATTTTGAACCTAAAAACGTTGTACATCAACCGTGTCAGCTAATAACATTAAAAATGTCACTTTTCACACTATTCTTAGTAAAGACTTGTCATAAATCGATATGTACCCGTAGTATCAAGTTTTGTGTAAGTGACATGGACGAAGGTATTTAGATTTATATTTTTCTCTCTTGTATAAAAAATGCCACTTTTTTGTTGTGTTACTTTTTAAATATGCCCTAACATATAAACTTCTCTATATAGGTACTATTCATTAATGATTTGATAAAACTTTGAATTAACTGGAATGAACAAAATCAATTTGTAAACCTATCCCTATTCTCAAAAACCTTTTATGTTCTGTTTAGCATATCTGCTTATTTATTTGACTGTTTTTATGGGTACGTGCGAATTTTATGTAAGACTAGCTGTTGCCCACGACTTCGTCTGCGCGGACTTCGTTTACTCCGCACAGCTCCTTCCCCGTAGGTGATAGCATGATAATATGTAGCCTATATGTTGACCCGACCTATTAGTAATATTCATGCAAAATTTGAATTAAATCCATCCAGTACTTTTTGAGTTTACCCCGGACATACATACAGACAAACAGACAAAAATTCTAAAAGTTATATTTTTGGCTTCGATATCGATTGTAGATCACGCTCCAAGTATTCTTTTAAAAAAAATTCAATGTACAGTTTTGACTTTCCTACGATTTTATTATATGTATAGATATAGATATTGGCAGAACCAGCTTCTGTAGAGAATATAGGATTACTCTATGAAAGAATTGGATTGAAGTCTTATAACTTTTATTGTCTTGTAACCATATTATCTACATATCAATACTTGAAGCGAAAACTTTGCTCAATTTATTGATGTGAGCTGCCTTTTAAAAATAAATTGTCTGCCATTCTGCCAGACAATTCGTGAGAGGCGAACGTTTAGCTATACGCGTCACTACCATCGTGACTGACTGTTTGGTACCACCGCCTTACCTCTTTTTGCCGCAATAGCGTCAATACTTGTCATCGTCATGTTTCGATTTGAAAGGTAAGGTAGCTGGTAAACTTAGTGACATTAACACCTCGCCATATGGATAACAAGGCACCATTAACATAATTATCTCTTTCCATCAGGAGAGCTCTCTGCTTGTTTACCATTTTATAAAATTAAAAAAAAAGTTGCTGTCTGAAGTGCATGAAATTTAGTACAGTTGAAGTTTATATGAAGAAAAGGTAAGTAATATTTTTGAGTGCAGTAAAAGCTAATATTTTTATATAATATACGCATTAAAAAAAATATAACACACACTACCATGCGTGTAACAAAAAAAGCTCAAAAATGCTTTATTCATATAAACATTTATAGATATTTTTAATAAGTCAAAATTTTTAGAATTACTATCGAATTTGAACGCGACATACACACGAATATACTATTTTAATTACGGTTAAGTCTGTAGTCAAATTTACAAGAGATTTTAATATAATATATTATCAAACTGAGTCATAGTTTGCTTTTTCCTATAATTTATCTACTAGACATCTTCGCACTGTCTATTTTATTCACTTAAACAACAAATTATTTCTTATATTTTTCTTAAAATATTGTGATAGTCATTAAAATTGATTCTTTTCTTTTTCGTTTAAAAGTTTTGGTTATTTATACTTAAAAAATAAAACAAATTATTTATCAATATTTTTTTTCCAGGAACATGACAATAAAAAACACTGAAGTTATAGCGATAGGAATAGGTAAAGCGGTGGTACCAGACCCGGACGAAATTTTGCAAAGCTTTACCACAATAACAGTAACACATTTAGCCAATTGTTCGCCTTTTACGAACTGCCTGGCAGAATAACTGATTATCTATTCTTCAAAGTTATTTAATCACTAATTCAATTATTTTTATCTCTATATTTTATAGTCTAAAGAAAACTAAAAAGTAATTATCCTATTCCATACAAGATAGCGCTATCAGACATAGGAATAATAGCGTCATCTTGTAAACACTAGCGAAACTATTCTATATAGAGAAGAGATTGTGCGCGAACTATAGAGGCAGCACTGCTGTCGAAAGTATAGCGCCCTGGTATCAAATAAAGAAACTGAAGTGATGTAAACAATGTAATATTTTAATAAAAAAGGTCGAAATTCGACCATAGACTAAAAAATAAAAAATTTAGGTCGGAGAACTGAATTTAGCCGCAAAAAAAATAGTAATTTTGCATGTGTGTATATTGTCATGCATGTCACATGAATGTAGTGTGTCTAATGTTTACTTTTATTAATTTAATGTATTTCCAATGCATTTTATTTAAAAATATTAGGTTTCTGCAGTCCTCAGATATGTAAACTTTAGCTGTGCTAAATGTCATACTCCACCGATCGCGCAATTATCTTAAAAAAGAGTACAAACTTTTCCCTTCACGTATATATAGATATAGAAATCAAAATTAGCAAAAAATGCAAAAAAGATCAAATATAGTTTTTCACTTATAAAATACGACCGGATTAGGTGTCAGAATGGTATAAAAGGTGAAATATTATTTAAATCGGGTCATGTTTTAAATGTTATCTATACATATAATAAAATCGTAGGAAAGTCAAAACTGTACATTGAATATTTTTTAAAAGAATACTTGGAGCGTGATCTACAATCGATATCGAAGCCAAAAATATAGTTTTTAGAATTTTTGTCTGTTTGTCTGTATGTATGTCCGGGGTAAACTCAAAAAGTACTGCATGAATTTACTTCAAATTTTGCATGAATATTTCTAACAGGTCGGGTCAACATATAGGCTACATATTATCACGCTATCACCTACGGGGGAGGAGCTGTGTGGAGTAAACGAAATCCGCGCGGACGAAGTTGCGCGCAACAGCTAGTTGAAACTAAAGATGTAAATAAACGATCTACTATAACCTGCTCAGTGGTCGCTCAAACTAGTATTTCAAAGTTCTTATATCATCACGCTGGGTTCTCTTGCGGGTAGGCATAGTAAAGCAAACGTCTATATACTTTCCCGTTCACCATGTTTCACCGGTTTGTCGGTTAGCAAAATGAGCGGTGATTCCCATAGCGCCGCATTTTACCGAGCTGATAACTATTATCGACTATTTGTTGCGATAACCCGGACCGACGGCTTTAAGTGAAGACACAGAAGTAGTAACACACCACCCATCAAGACTCCGAGCCGCGACTAATAGTACTGTAAAAACTGTAAAAATTTCAACTTCTATCACAGTTCATAAGAAACAGCCTGGTGACAAACGGAAAAACAGACAGGCAGACAGACTGACAGACAGACGAACGGACTGCAGAGTCTTAGTAATAGGATCCCGTTTTACTATTTGGGTACGGAACCCAAAAAACATATATTTCTCCGAAATTTGCATTTTATTTCTTTTGCTTGAATGAAAATGTATTTAGAAGTATTCTATGTCGATGATTTATCAAAAATTGTATTCAAGATTTCGGAAAAACAAAGGATCTAAAAGATGATGTTTACAGTTGTTCTGTGATTAAATTAGTTATTTTGTGAATACACCTACGTAACAGTCTAGAATATGGTTAAGGTACTGCGCAAACTGCGGATTATTTGGTAGCCAACATGAAATCGTATGCATCATGGCACTCGCCGCGCAGGTCCTAATTTAATTAAATGAAACGTAATCTACGATGTCTTTTAATTCAAATTATTTGATAGCAAAAAGGGTTCTTAATTGGGCAAGAGAAATACTAAATTCATAAAGATAATGTAAAAAACGATAACTTGCTCTTTTACCCGACAGTGTTAGTTACGTTTTTCGATTGTATGTACGAATGAATATATGTATTTCTTTGGCACGCTCTACAGCCTAAACGGCTTGATGGATTGTACCTTGAAATTCGATCGTATTAATAGTGAGAGTGACATAGGTAAGGCTATAATTTTTTTTCGGAGTGAATACAGTCAGATTTTTTAACTTTATAATAATTACTAAAATAAATAAATAAATAAATAAATTACTGCTAATAATGTTTTTAAACTATTTATGTATGATTCGAAGGTTTAATTTTACAATGAAATAGGAAATGGTCATTTATTTGACTAAAGGTACTACTATGTACAGTGGAAAGTACATATGGCTTGATTTAGTATTTTCGGTAGTTATTCCGGTGATCAGTGATAGTGACACTGCGAAACTAAACGTATAAAAATGAGACGAATCTAATGACAATCTTCATAGATAAGACACATGATTGGCTGTATACAAACATCAGTTTTTATACAGCCACTGCTAATTTTTTTTTACTTTATTACATATTTAATAATAAGAACCTTTCTATAAAAGATGATAAATAGTAATCGGCCTTTAAGAAACTTAATAGGTATATATGGGCCTCTGTTATACAGTCAGGCGCAGAGATGGACGAGATAAATTACAAGCGATCGCCTGTGGCCAAAATTCGACCATAAGTTAAACAATAAAATCTCTTTTAAGTTTTCCAACTGATTTTAGATGAAAAGGAAATAGTATTCATGTGTGTATGTTATCGTGTATTTCTCATAAATTTAGTGTTGGTAATATTTTTTTATTAATTACATAATACACTTTATTTAAAATGATTGGGTTTCTGCCTGTTTCAGTTTGAAGAGTAATGGGCCGGTAAACTTATGCATGTGGCAATATTATCCCGCCGCACGGATTGCAACACAACATTAACATCTTTGTTCTATAGATACATTCTCTCTTCATAAGAAGGTTCATCTGTTGGTTTGCTACCTTATGATACAAAAAAATACAAAACCAACTCGCAAAGTAGTTCCGCCAAGCAAATGACGGATATCTAAATGGCGCGCACACACTGTAACATATTTTTCATTGCAGCCCGAACGCATCATGTCACCATACACAGCGATCATTCGACGGAAAGCCAATCCCTTCGAGCTTGCGCATGTGTTGGTGTCCTGGCTTATTGGTGCTGGATACGACGCCTATGTGGTGGTCGGCTCAGCTACACGGGATGTCTGTATGGCTATCAGATATCGTACCACATGCCCTGATATACCGGATGAAACTGAGGTAAGTTCAAGATTCACAATGACAATTAACAATGATCAAGATTTACAAAGGTAGATAAAGAAACATATTTTTTGTAAAAAATGAAAGCAGCTAGCTGCTTGGTCTTGTGGGTGAATAAAGTGCTCAGAAAAAGTCTGAATTTAGATTTGGAACATTAGAGCTTGCCCTAGGAGTGTCTTTAGTGGGGCTGAACCTCGGCTTATGACAGTATCTTAAATATCATAGTGAGACGGGATTTGATTTTGTGGTTTCGCCTTATTACTGTCCTTTGTATTAGGTCTGTAGTATCTGCGAACCGAAACAAAAAACCTAGTACTTAGACACCTTATTTATTTTTATTGTACAATCAATGAAATATAAACAAGCAAAAAAGAATAAAGAAAATTACACAAAAGGTGGGCTTATACAAGGTGTAGAATCTTGTTTTCTTTGCGGCAATGCTGATAAAGACCACTACTTATCTCGCCATCTGACAAACCGGTAAATAGTGGTGAACCTGAAAGTCTATAGACGTTCAGGTTACTCTGCCTATCCTGCATGGGAACTGGGCGTGATGATACTAAGTATCTAAAAAAACAGTCTTATAAATGCGGCATATTGACCATGTTCTATTGCAAAAATATAGTGCTTTTGAAAAAAGTTGTAGAAAAAAATATTGGTAGACTCGCAAAAAGGAAGCCACTCGCGGAGTATATATATTATATCACTTAACAACAGTATTATCCCGTGGTTTAAGCATTCTAAATATGAAAGAACCAAGGCAAGTTTGAATAATGATCTAAGGCATTTTTTCTTCTTGCGCATGTAAATTTCCAGATATAGATTAAAATAAATCTGTCAGAATGTGTAGATAAAATCTCCTTGTAGGTTTGTTTTTGAATTCAGTGTAGCTAATTTCATTTAAAAAATCCAGGTTATTGAAGAGCCTCCACCACCTGAAGAAGAACCCCGCTATCGTTTAGTTCCACTTCCAGATCTTACATCTAAGTATTGTTACGAGATGGAAAGAAAAGAAGCAGAAAGAAAACAAGCAGAACTGGATAAAATAGAGCACGAAAGACTTAGAAAAATTGCGGTAAAGTTTTAGAAACTTTTTAAAAAATAAAAAATTATTATATCCAGAGAGTTTAATGTATTACACATTAGAGAAGCTATGCTTAATGAAAGTCAGGTTCCATTTTGTTAACACTCACTGCGGCGCTGAAATAATTAATCGTCGAACCAAAGTCAAAATTAGGCAGCGCTGCAGCGCACAGCAGAGTATAATGTATATTCGCGACCAAAAGTTCATAACCGCCGTGAATTTAACAGCATTTACGCTTTTCATTTAACGAGTTCTGACGTAGGTGTAGTCCTTGGACTGCATTTTAGTGGAACAAAAGTGACGTGGCGCATGGTTTGTCTAGTACGTTAGTACATAGATGTCTTTTGGTTTTAAGTCTCAATCCAGGTCCGCTTACACTAAACTTTTTGAATAAACGCTTAAACTATTTAAATAATTAATACATGAATTTCAGTTTAGTTAAATTCATTTCAAAATTATTTTTAAAAAACTTGGTGCAGACAGACCTTAATGTTATAACACTTGGATTACAATTTATGACACAAATATTTGCCCGCGCATCGCTTTCTGGTCTTATTTTCTTCATCAAAATAAAAAATAAAACTTTTTTTCTTTTTCAATTCAGAACAAAAACCTCAAGATGGAAACATTAAAATCAAATAGCGAAAACCTGGGCGAATTATGATTTAATGTCCTGTGCTTACGAAAGAGATCAAAAAATGATATTTAATTTGCAAAAGCTCCTTAAATAAAAGTAAAATAAATTAATACATAATTTTTTGCCTTTGCTACTGACGTGGAATGAAGTGTGTTGGACTATTGTGCCACTGGAGTCTCCTTAAATTTTCAGATCTTGTATAAGTTTGCCTCACTCCTTACACTACCTTTTGTTTCAGTTGCATTACAGCAGCTTCATGTAAGAATTCACGAAAATTTTGCAAATTAAATACCTTAATTTCGTCTCTAAGATATGGATTTCCGTAATGATCAATATATAAAATATTCTGTGATTATGTTTAAAAGGAACTAGAAAAGCCCCCACCAGATGATATTGACAAATGGCGCACACACGCGTGGGTGCTTGTACTCCCTGGCTTCAAGAACGTCGAGAAGGCTTTCTTCATGGAGCCCAGTGATGGTAACGGCTATCCACTGGACGCCCCTCAGTATCAATACCTGGACTGTGTGTACAACAACGAAAATTATTATGTTAGTACTGTTTTTTTATATATTTTTTATATCATAAGATAGCAAACAAGCAGATAGGTCACCTGATAGAATCAACCATCGCCTATAGACACCAAAGACACAGTATACTGAAGACTCAATAGTCAATCTACATACATGTGATATTCGAACAACGCACACATAGACAGCTTTCAGGGACGCGATATCTCGGAATGGTTCGTTCGGTACAGTTTGTACCGCATCAGTCGGAGGTATCGCGTCCGTGAGAGGTATATATGTGTGCTATGCTCGAATAATACTTGTATGTAACATTGACTTCTGGTAGTCTCTAAGTATTCTGTGCCAGAGATGTTAATGGTGCGTTGCTGTCTTGTGGCGAAGTCTAATATCACATGCATAAGTTTACCGGCTATTTGCCCTATTCTTCAAAGGAGACCGGGACCAACACGAGGATATACACACAGTGATGGTAACAGCTACAGCTACGGCTCGATAAGGAGATAATTCATCTGCTATACATTAATATCGCTGGACAGATTACACATATTAATCTTACCTCAAAGTAAGCAAATTATTTGTTTGTAACGAGGGTGATTATCAACAAAGTAAATACATAAAAATACATATATAAATACACCCAAACCCAGAAACATATATGCTTATCACACTAACACCTGTCTTATCCTGTCACATTTAATGCAATTAAATTATCATTAGATGTGGCAGGATAGGAATGCCACGAGTATAAATATACTGACTAACTTACCTACAAAACTGGAACATTACAGTGAAAAGCATTAACTAAAAAAAAACAAACAGTGAAAATTCCAATATCATAGTATTAATAAGACAGTGACAAGAACTGACTGTGAAAAACAAACACTGAAAAATACAATATCATTATGTGTGGCAGGATAGGAATGCCACAAGTATAAGTATATCAACTAACTTACCTGCAAAACTAAAACACGACAGTGACAAGCATTGACTAAAAAAACAAACACTGAAATTCCAATATCATAAGTGTGGCAGGATAGGAATGCTACGAGTATAACTATACCGACTAACTTATTTATAACTGGAATACGACAGTGACAAGCTTTGACTGTGAAAAACAAACATTGAAAAGTCCAATATCATTAGGTGTGACAGGATAAGAATGCCACGGTATAAATATATCAACTAACTTACCTACAAAACTGGGACACGAAATTGACAAGCATTGACTAAGAAACTCGAAGGCTGAAAATTCCAATATCACTGGGTGTGACGGGATAGTAATGTCACAAGTATACATTTACAGCTAACTTACCTTCCAAATCAGAATGCAACAGTTAGAAGCATTGACGCAATTGATATAGAGATACCAAACTCGGATAAATGATTACGGAACTCTACCACTACAGTGATGGTAGAGTTTAGTCACAATGATAGTGCCACATTTAGCCAATCGCTTTCCTCTTACAAGCTGCTTGACAGAATTGTAGATGGTCTTTCCTTCAAAGCGAGTCCAGATCAACAGAGGGACCGCTGTTGTAATTGCACTATAATCTTGTAGAAAGTTAATTAACCAAGCAGAAATACATGTACTGTGTCTACGATTTCAGGCAAATTTACAAGATTGTAGTAACGGCTTGGGCTCCATAAACTACGATTTAGGCGATTTAAGTTGCTGGGAACATCTTTTGGCGGGAGAACCGTTTCACAGAAGGCAGTTAACAGGGATCGACTATGCTGAGAAGAAAACTGCATTCGATACTGAAAAACATTTAGATGTTCCCACTAGTTGGGTCGAGAAACTCGACATCACAGCTGATGGTTAGTTTTCTTGTCTAGTTAATGATGGTTTTTGATGAATTCGACGTTTGAATTCGAATGAATAATTAAATTTCAAATTATTTATTAATATCGACATCATGATTTTACGGGCTTTTAATTATACTAGCGATCAGCTTGTAGTCGAAATTCGACCATAGACAAAACAATGAAATATCAGGTTTTAAAACAGAGTTTAGTAGTAACATGTTTATATAGTATCATGTATTTCAAGTGAATTTAGTGTGTAGAATATTAATTTTAACTAAGTTATTGCATTTTTAATGCATGTTTTATTAAAATATTAGGTTTTTACACTCCTCCGCAATGTAAACTTTAACTGTACCAAAATTTATTCTAAAGCTTTCGCGCAATTCGTAAAAAGGGGTAACAACGTTTTTTCTTCATTTATGTGAATCGTGCAACTAAGGACCAGCAAAACGAATGCGATGTGCACCCGCCATAGATTCAAGAAGTGCAAGCTATTTCACAGTTTGCCCATCAGACGCGCTTGTGGTTGATTTGCATCGATTTTACTAGTCCTAATATATTGGTATATACAAATATTAATGGATAAATTCCGTGTATAAATCTAACCTAGTCAATCATCGATCTGAAATAAAATTGAAAATATTTTATGATCCCCAAATTCTAAAATACAACTATTTGGGCTCATCTCCGAAACATAAGTCCCTGTTGGAAATGGAATCCGAGCCTCATCAATTGTGTAGTCAGTGATAATGTCGTTAGCCACTCGACCAACGGGGTGTTAATATGAAACGTAGATTTCCGGGAAAACAGGAAAATAGGAAGCAAGTCGTTGCATTTTTGTGTTTGTTGTTTTGTTTAGAACTAGACATAAACATTTATTAAGCCGCCACTGAAATTTGTGTACCATATGACACTCCTTATTTTACAGTTTTAGCTTTCGTTGGCCGGAGATGTGAGGGCAACTCTATTAGCAAAATCATGTATAATTCGAGGTTAATTCTTCGTCTTGAGTCGATTTCCCAGTATTGAGGGTCGTGACCTCATAGAGTGCAAACATTCTTATAGCTTTCTAACTTTTTTTTATTATATATCATAAGATAGCAAACAAGCAGA
Source organism: Apodemia mormo (assembly GCA_036924255.1). Taxonomy (NCBI): domain Eukaryota; kingdom Metazoa; phylum Arthropoda; class Insecta; order Lepidoptera; family Riodinidae; genus Apodemia; species Apodemia mormo. The sequence continues at coordinate 8,301,732 of JAUPFN010000018.1, read as the reverse complement.
TGGGTCTCCTGATGCAAAGATTCAACCATCGCCTACAGACATCAAAGATGTTAATGGTGCGTTGCTATCTGGTAGTGAGGTCTAATGCCACACGCATAAGTTTTTACCAGATACTTTACTTTCCAAACCGAAACACGACAATGACAAGCACTGTCGTAATTGCAGCAAGTAATTGGGGTACCATACCCGGGCGAGATAATGGAGAACTCTGTCACCTAGTAAACTGTTGCAATTGTGAGAAATGTGCAAATAGTCGGACCATCTCGTAGGAATTTCTCACTTTCTATTATTTATGAGCATGTCACCTGATTGGCAAGCTATGTGACTCAAGAACTTAGTCTGTGTATGTATGAGATCGATTCTTGTCGTCTTTTCTGTATACTGAGTTTTTTCATACTTCCCGAGTGCTATCTAAAGAATACGCAACACTCTAATGATGAGGCGTTTGCGGTCAGCAGCCTTAAGTGTCCATGTTTCAGCTTCATAAAGAAAAATTAAGAATACCAGTGCAGTGGCCAGCGTGATTTGAAATTATTTGGGATTCTTCCATATTTTTTATATCAAGAATAACAAACAAATAGATGGTTCTTCTGATGGATTAAAGAAACTATCGCCTATAGACACTAAATGTGTTAATGGTGTGTTATCCATGTGGCGGGATAGTAATGCCACAAGCATTGCCGTGCGTGGTGTGGAAGACATGACACTTTAAGCCATTCTATCATTACCGAATCTCATATTGATGATTCATTATCGCTTACCCAGATCGATGTGTCAACTAATTCCAGATTAAATTCTAAAGCTTAAATGCGGTCCACTGCTATCTTCCTTTCACCTTAATTATTGGAAAGTTCAATTTTATTACTAGAACTAATATATTGTCTCAGATAAAATGGAAATACCATCCTATCCAGAGAGAACACATGATATTATCATGAATGATGAATATTCATCCGTCGCAAATAAGATGGTGTCATCAGGTTATTGGAAATGATTGATTCTGTTATCATTACTTCGACACCATTCTAACCACGAATTATGCAGGTACATATTCGTTATAGGTACAAAACAAAATTAGGGGTAAAACATAAACTTGTCTTACTTCTTAATCAAAACAAAAATGAATGATATATGACAATCGTCAAAAGGAGACTGAAATATTTATTTGCAGAATTTGAGCAAAGGTATCCCGGTAGTCGCAAGGTAATCCATTACAAGAAGGTCCTGTTAGAGAAGTTTGCACCATATTCTGAAAGAGACGGTATTGTGAAACGAGTTAAAATTTTTGATGATTATGCGTTGACCATTCCGTTGCTTACGTGAGTACTTTGTTAACAAATTAAATGTTTTTACTTCACGTTTCATTTTCTGTTTACCTCTTTCTTTTATTTTGACTTGAGCATTCAAAGCAAAACTGCTACACAATTACGTTAGGGTCAACATTGTAGGAAACTGGTTTGATATAATCCGAGTTGATACTGAAAAAGTTCTAGATAAAAACAGAGATTTCTTTGCCCGAGCCGGAAATCAAGCCCTAGACGCATGATCTGATTCGAACGGAATAAATTCCTTACTACTGAAGAAGTAATCTTTATTATCTGCCATGTTATCTTTATTATCTTATATTACCATGTTATCTTTATTATCTTTGAAAGATAAAATAAGATTTTTGAAGATAGCTTCCATTTTTAAATAACCTAAGATTTTTATTAGTGTGCTTAGAAAGTTCAATTACTTCCTGTAATTTCGAGTATTTACTAAGACTTTTAATTATTGCTCAAAGACTAGCAGCATCCTTTTCCTAATATGAGTACCTTCTTTGTGAAACGAGTTAAGTTTTATTTAACATGAGTTGGTCCGTGAAGCTTTGCCCAGGAATAAAGTGGCTTGTCATTAATATAAGAAACTAGCTGAACCCTGCAGCCCTACATTATACATGTTTTTGATGAATTCCACGAGAACATTTTTCCAAAATAAAAGGATGCTATGTACTATTTCAAGTATTCGCCTACCTTTGGGTCAGATTTCTTTCAAATCAGTTCAACTGTTTTTTCGAGATTGAGTAACAAACAGCCAAATATCCAAACGTTTTTTTAAATAATCCATAAGGGACTGATATAAGCTAGATAAACAAATTGTAGAATTCTGCAACGACTCGCCCGAGTGTTGCACCACTTTTGCCATTATAGCTTCAGTACTTGTTTATCTACTCGCGCGCAAATTTTTTGATTTTAATGAAATTTGGCATGGAGATACTGAAGATCCGAGGTCAAACATAAGTTAATTTTTATATCAATCATAAATAAAAAATCAGTTCTTAAGAAGCTAAAATATGGGATAAAAATTTATGTTGAAAACTATAATATGATGAGAAGTAAATTCGCTGGCGAAGCTGCGAATTTTAATGCTAATGGATTATAAATGCGAAAGTTTGAGTATTTCGTATTTAACATTGTATATCATGTTTTTATGTATTCCTTTTTAGGTATGAGTGGTACAAAAATAGAGTAGACAAGATGGAAACCGTAAAAATTGATCATAAAAATAAGGAAATAAGGGAAATATTTGGCATTGGAAGAAAGGATCATCTTTTGAGTAAATATTTCAAGCGTATATCATTAGCTAAATGGTTTTCTTAAAACAAAAATATGATTAGTAAAAAAATATATATCTTTTGTTCATAAGCAGATAGCTCTCCTAATGGAAACCATACCATCGTCTATAGATAGCAAGTATGTAAATAGTGCATTGTTATACATGTGGCGGGATGGTAATGGAGGTTTAGCGGTTACTTTACCCTCCAAACCGGAACGTGATAGATAATGCGCTGTTAAAGCAGAAACAGGAAAGGTGAAGGTATCAAAGATGTACGAGACGTGGCAGAGCTCTTCATACCACCTACTTTTATCTTCCTGATATATCTTTAATATTCCACCTTTGTACTTTCGTGGCCTAAGCATGTTACTCGCCAAAGGCGTAACGATTGAGATATAATGTTTTATGTCATAGGATAGTAAAAAGCATCTTAGTGTCATATACCTCGTAAAAGATGGAAGATGGTTAATCGTGTCACTACAATCGTAGCTAGTGACGGTGGTAGAGTTCTGCATTGTCTTGACTTGTTATCCCTGCCTCAATAACGTATCTATGTGCTTTTTTTTATATCATAACATAGCAAACAAGTACATGAGTCTCCTGATGGAAAGAGTCAACCATCGCCTATAGACACCAAAGATGTTAATGGTGCGTTGCTATCTTGTGGCGAGGTCTAATGCCACATGCATAAATTTACCGGCTACCTTACCCTCCAAACCGGAACACGACAGTGACAAGCACTGACGCTATTGCGGCAGGAATAAGTAAGGCGGTGGTGCCAGTCCCGGTCGACACAATGCAGAACTTTACCACCTAGTAGCCACGATGGTAATGACTCGATATCCAAACCATCGCCTTTTCCGACCTGCCTGGCAGAATGGCAGTTGGCCTATTCTTCAAAGGAGGCCGGGACCAATACGGCGTAAAGTTACACGTGTGTTTAGTAAAGTTCCAAGTTACAAGTCAAGCTGTGTCGTGGTACGTTGGGAGAGTAAGGAGCCGGTAAACATATTTATGTGGTACCAGCTTTTAACCCCAATTTCGTCTACACGATCCAAAAATATTTTTGCTTAATTTAGTAGTTAGTAGCAAAATTTTTTTAAAATCGGTAAAGTGATTTATAGTATATCCCTTACAACTTTACAAATAATCGAATCATTCCTCTTTATATTTAATATTAGTTTTTTTGGCATTATACCCCTGCGAATCTGATAGCAACGCACCAATAATATCTGCAATGTTGATGGCATTACTCGTATGCGCTTACTATTAAGGGCGTGATTTAATACAATGTGTTATTTAGGACACGTGTATTCATTGGACGCACCCCCAACTTCGGTTGAAGGTTTCAGAACACTGGAATTCAATTACTACGCCCGTTTAGATCACCTCACTAAGCTCGTGTGTACGCCCTTCACATTCGACGAGTATTATACCGATAGAACGGACAGGTAAGCTAAATTACTAATACAAAGGTATCCAGACCACCATGCTTGTAATTTACTGATATGAAATAAAATCATATATCTGGATCGGGGATCCCCATGTTGGTGTAAGCCCCATTTCGAATGATCTTTTCTTCGAAATGTCAAACTACACTTGACCTTTCGGCCATTACTGTGACACCGGATTTATGAGGCTAGCAAAGTGCTCAGAGTTTAAGTTTAAATTAGGTCTACAAACGCCTGCGCCAAGGGCTGCTCCTGCGAGACTGGACCTCGGCTTAGTGCGGCGTTTAGCCTAAATGTGGAGAACGGGGTAATGGAATTGCGCCCCGTGTTAAGTTCGGAGCGATAGAGAAGTCTTCTTCATCGAGACCGGCGACGACGGTGTTGTGTGTGTGTGTGTGTGTGTGTGTGTGTGTGTGTGTGTGTGTGTGTCATAAGTGTATGAATAATCATAAGCGTTTTTAATTAAATTCCATGACGCTTTGCATTTATTAGATGATTTATTAATAAATTTCAGAGATGACTGCTTTTGTGATTCTAATATACATTTAGATAGATTTTTTTGTAACGCAAGTACTTTGTACTTGCGTTACAAAGTACAAAGTAGTAGTACTTTTATTTTATTTTTTATTATACTTAGCGTGACGATAATTTAGGTACAACTGACGTTTGACTTTGCAACATTTAAGAAGACCTTTTGTGAGCCATTTATTTTTTATTGGTTTATTTGACACTTTGATTTGAACTTTTGGAAAGCATAACTCAAAAAACAATAAGAATTTGTCATGAAAATTAATAAATGCCTCTTCACTGTTTGTATTTGCAAAAACCTAACTAAATCTTAAAGATGATAAACATTCATAACATTTTTTTTTTATTTAATAAATAATTTCTTTCTTTCTTTCTTTCAAAAAAACATCTGACATAATTTCATCGAACCACCAAACCGTTTCAAGCATACATGCATAAAATAATGCTTAAATATAATATTTTTTCCATGCATGCTTCCATATATATACCTAGCGTGGTCTATAGGGAAATGTTTATTACTTTTTAAAATGCAATTTCAGTTTTACTACTTGAAGATAGACGACGCTCATACAAAAAATAATATTTAAACCTACTTTCTAAACAGAAAAGGGTTCTTAATTGGGAGTTTTATATATATTTTATAAATGCCAGTATGTTTGGGCTTATCTACATAACACATACACGGATTTGCAAAAGTCTGTTTTTTTGGAGAGTACACTTTCAAAGTACGAGTAGATATAGAAAGTTGTAAGTCGTTTGTTGCAGTATTATTACGTTTAATTATTATTATTATAAAATATTTAATTTAAAGAATACTTGTCCTATAAGAATAGTATTATGCTCAGAAATCACACCAATATTGCTCTTAGTTCGACATCAATCTCAAATTCGTCAATTGTTATCAGTCTCCGTTTTCCATGGCATCATTCCATTCGTCGTGCTTGTTGCGTTACAACGGGTTAGCCTTATTAACTAAACACTTGATAGTAGTACTCTATTCAATAATTGGAATAATTCTGAAATTTTCTAACTCATTTTGTTCCGTCTATTCTGACTCATTTCTACGCTCTCCCGTAGTTTTATATTAGTAAATTTATATCCACAAGTATTAATAAAAATATGTTTCAGACTTGAATCAAGATTTATAACTTACACGCCGGGTACAAAAGCAGAACCAAAACGTCAAGTCAAAGATATTACAGAGACTTTTAGCCGCAATCCCAACATTCCCGCAAAGGATGATGTATGGAAGAAAATTTTTCACACTCAAGAAAATACGATACAACTACTTTACCACTACGCTTATAATTTTGTGACTAACAATACTAGATACTACTTGAAGCCTAATTTAGCAGAAACAGGAGGAAAAATCCTGTTTTATCCGGACAAGACCTCTGGTTATATTGTAAGTTATTGTCAACGACGTGGTCATTCATAATCCTTCAAACTGCAAACATAGTCCTTGCCTACATCTAGATCTTATCATATCATTTATATTGTGAGTATAGAGGGTCGAAACTCAAAAATCATTAATCTTTAAATCAATCAATTCAATTATATTGAATTGAATATTAAAATGCATTTTTTGAAAGGTATAAAATTAAATATCAATAAAAAAATTATTTGCGAAATTTCGCAAACTAAATACCACAATTTCTTCTTTAAGTTGTGGACTTCGCTAAGTAACGCCTGACTCTATTGAATATTAACATTGAATTAAAAAAAAAACATATAGGTAGATATCATAATAAAATAATGCACTAAGAACTATATAAAATAATCGTACATGTCAAAAGAATTTAAAAAATGTCAAAATTATTAATAAATACAGTTGATGTCAGAAACTAAAATTATAGGTTCAAATGTTGAACAGCCGTTACCATCGTTAGAATGATGTTATTTGTCATTATAGTCAATTTTAATGACATACATTTAAGACTATTTGCCTATTAAGTATTATACGAAGCGTATAAAATGTGCACACCATTATCTATTAATTCATAATTCATTTCCTTTTATTCAAATTATGCCCAAATTTTAATTTGTACCCATTGAAAATTTTAATTATACTTAAAGAAAAAATGATGTGGTGTCGTGGGACACCAGGTAGGAGCGAACTTCCTTCGGCTAAACGGCACTACTCGCTTGTGTACGCGACTGTCGCGCCTGCGCACGTCTCATTTAACGGTTTTATTTCACGCATTTTTTCTTACGGTTTTACTATCACATTTTTTCAGTTCGGTCGCGCAGCAAAATCCCTATCCCCTCCAAGCCTGCCGTAAGGAACTTCGTTCCAATATACTTAAAGAAAAAAGGTACATTTTATATGCAGTAGATAATAAATATACGCTGGATTGACAGAGAAATTTTAGTTATTCAAAATGTTTTAAGTTTTAACTTACATTTGCATAGGCTAAGGTTAAAAATAGCGAGAGCGAATCCACGCTATTTATAAATTGAAGTTATTGAAAAAAATGCATCAAATAACTGCACAACTTAAATACATCTTAGCATAAAATAAAGAGCTGTCGAAAATGGCGCAACATTAAGGGTCCTAACTCACCGGGACGCCATGGGTACGTCTCCGGATACCGAATCCAGTTTATACTGAAATATTTGGCGGCTAACTCACTTGGCGACGTAGCCAGTTCATAAAATTCAAGACCTACAAATTGTTTGGATACGTGGCCAGCGACGTCACCATGGCGTCCCGGTGAGTTAGGGCCCTAACCTGCGCGACTGCAAAGCTACATTTAAATGGCGGATGTTTCCATTCATTATACACTAAATGGAATGTAACTGCCTCATAAATTCAAAAACGTACTCAAATTATCCTTAACAGGAATTTTTAGCATCATTTGACACGCAGAAAATGTTAGATTTAAAAAAAGCAGCTACACACTGAAGATACTCATCGGCCTTATTTTTCCATATTTAATAAAATTTGTAATTAATTTAATGAGCAAGTAATCCCAATTCCTTATATTTTCTGGTTAAATTTCAATTCAATTCTGAAATGATATAATAACCTCATTTATACGGTTTCTTTAAATTTTAGTAACTTATGGTGAATTTGTTTAGGTATTGTTAAAACTATGATTGACAATTAAAGAATTTGCTTAATGTTTTTCAGGCAGATGCATGTGCTAAACAACCACGTCCTTTAGATATATATTACACACTGTGTGATAATATGGAGTGGGAGTACAAATCACGTAAACATATCCGCGACAGAGAATCAGATATACACGGGTACTTAAAACAGAGGCACAAGGAAATTACTGAGCCTATGCTGTTCGTTGCTCTCTTTGACACCGAAAGAAACGAGACTGCCAAGAAAGGATGGAAGGAACAGGTATTCCATTATTTTCATTCGTCTTCAATAAAAAGAAAGATGTTCGGAATTCGTTTATATATAATTTTGTGTTTGTTACCCCACAACTCGGTCACTTTTAAACTGATTTAAGTATACTTCCGTGTAGTTTTGTTTATATTTCCCGAACATCTGATGCAAGGTTTTGAGATAAGGGAAATGGGAAATTACTTCTATCATTTTTACTGCAATGAAATTATCATCACTACAACTTGAGTCCGCTTCTTCAGATGAGGAAAATGTGGATATAATGTTGCGTGTTTACGAGATCACGTAAAACCTTCGACCTCTGTAGTCTTTAAAACAATGGTAGATGTGATTATTGGCTCCGGCTAGTAAACAGTAAAAAAAATATATAAAGGATTTTTTTCTTTTTTTTTTCTTCGTATATACATTATCTAAATAATAACTCTTCTCGCTCATAAAAAAAAAACAAATACTTTAATATTGACAGAGAGTTTAATGTAATACGTACAAGAAGAGCTATGTTAAGTAGACGTCGTGTTCCATTTCGTTAACACTCGCTGTAGCGCTGAAATAATAATAAATCGTCCAACCAAAGTCAAATTAAGCCGCGCTCCAGCGTGTAATAGAGTATCTATATTAATATTATCTATATTATTCTATATTTAATAATATTATAAACGCGAAAGTTTGGATGTTTGGATGGATGTTTGTTACTCAATCACGCAGAAACTTCTGAACGGATTTGATTGAAATTTGGCACACAAGTAGATGATTACCTGGAATAGCACGTAGGCTACTTTTTATCCCGGAAAATCAGGTGATCCCGCGGGATTCACCAACACTTTTATAATGTAACGGACTGCACGCTGCAGCTAGTAATATATATTCGCGATAAAGGTCGTAACTGCCGTAAAATTTATGATGCTTACGCGTTTCATTCAACTAGCTCTGACGTAGGTCCAGTGAATAGACTGCATTTTAGTGAAACACAAGTGACGTAGCACATGCCTTGTCTAGTATATTAATACATAGAAGTCTTTGGATATTGAATACTTTCAGGAAGCGCAAAAAGCTGAAGTAACTGAACGTGAAAAAGAAGCAGAAATAGATCCACTAGCTCCATATCTTGCGAGAATGTTTGGCTGTGGTCACGGAACCGGCACACCGTTGACTATAAAGGAAGCTACCATTGTAAGAGATCAATGCATCAATGATTTCAGAGCGAAGCAGCTTGCCCGGCAGAATATAGTGCAAGAACGATTTGATAAGGTTAGTCAAAAATGATTGCGGCGTAAGAGGGTATTTTTGGGAAATTATTTTTAGGGTGCTGTGTGCCTTGAATAATGTATTCGTGTATCTTTTTTTTTGTAAATTTATGTTTGTAAAAAAAACTATAGATTTCATATCATACACAATTAAAATTTTCAATTGTTTTATCAAAATTATTTTATAATAAAAATTGAAATATTTACATATTAATAATTTAACATTAACACATGTATACATGTCTTCACGCCAGATCCTTTTGCGTGTTTTTATTAATATTCCATTATATATATTTTAATATATCCATATAAAATATGAGTTTAATTAGTATGACTATCAATACACGACTAAACTGGCAAAAATTTACACACAGAATTATTATAACAATTTATACATATGCATCGAATTTTTAAATAATTTTTCTTAAATGTACACATATGACGTGTCCATTCATTTTAATAAATCGTTACAGTTGAATTCTGAATACAAAAACAAGAAACTTTGGTATTTAGCCAACCAGTTCATTTTGACTCCAGAAAAAGAGAGTGCCTACTTTGCTATGAGGTATGTATTTTTTTTAATAACGCGAGTTACTGAGAGAACACTTAATTGAGGTTTACTTTGTTCTATGGAAGCATCAAGCTTTAAATAAAGTTCTCTATAGTGATTATATCTGTCCTGAAAGGAATATACTGTCTTCCTGCCATGCAGCAGCTTGTAAAGAGCGAGCATTGATAAAACATGTCACCTTCCTCACTAATAAGTGCTTGTACCTATTCTGCAACGTTTTTTTCGGGATTTTATATTATGTCCTAAAACTGTTCATAACTATTCCATAGAATCTAGCTCTTTTTAATAAACGTAGGATAAAGAACAAGCAAATAACTCTCCTTATGAAAAAATAACCATCGCCTATAGACACAAAAAATGTTAACGGTGCACTGCTATACCTGCGGTAGAAAATTGACGTAACTCCTTGAATTTATTGACTACCCTATTTTTAACTATAACTATATATCCTAAAACTGGGACACGATAGTGACAAATATTGGCACTATTGTGACTGGAATATGTAAAGCAGTGGGTACCCACCAGATTCTATAGTCAGGAAAGCGTCTTATAGTCAGGAAAGCGACATGTCCACATGTTCGGGCGAAACAAGATCTTAGACATCTATGGGACACGATAGTGACAAATGTTGGCGCTATTGTGAAAGGCATATGTAAAGCATTGGGTACCCAAGTGGGTACCCACCTGACCTGGGTAGTAGAGTAGGGTAATAACTAAACTCTAACGTCTTATAGTCACAAAAGCGACATGTTCACATGTTCGGCCGAACCAAGATTTTAATAATCTAAGTTAGTTTCTCAGTTACTACGTTTTCCACCGGGAACTTTATAGAGTCTTAGGAACTTTCCAATGCCACCATTTTACTGAGTATGTCACACTCACAATATATAATTCTGACACCTCTTCATAGGTTTTGACACAATTAATTAGCAAAAAGCAGAAAGAAGTCAACTACTGATCAAAACACAAATTTTAAACGTGAGATACGGTGTTTTTTATTTTCAGTGCTGAACTAGCTTTCCAGGTACACACCTTAGAAGTTCGTTTAACGAGACATAAAGATCTATCGGGACCTAGATATAAGATCCTGGAAGAATATTTGGAGAAACATCCTTTGCTTAAGGAATTCAATCGCATGCGACATTACTATCGAATAAAGTAACTAAATGTTTGCTAAAATTGCATTTTAACCAATAATTGGTGTTTTATTGTATTTGATAAAAAATATTTTATTTTTAAATATTTACTGATGTAAAATAAACGAGTACTGTTTGTTTTAAATAAATTGATGTGTTTTTTTATAAAAAAGCTGGTTTCCAGCGGCAGTTTTAGACATTTTTTTAAAATTTATTTCAGCGTCATCAAGCTTATCGGCTGTTTACTTTTTAATGAAAGGAATTGAGCAACTGGTATAGGCTCAATCGGTACGAAATTTCGTATTCTGTTACTTCAATGACTTTGATCTGAGGCTGCAGGATTTCCATTCGAAAGTCATCAGCTCTTTTCGTACTTTATTCTGCAAATGATTCACCTATATGTTTCACATTAATATGTTTATACTTTTGAGTTATTTTTTTTATATAATAGCACACAAAAATATGGCTCTCCTTTTGGAAAAAGATTATCATCGCCTATAGACACCAAAAATATTAATAGTGCATTGCTATCCGTGTGGCGGGGTGTTGATGCTACTTGCATAAGTTTAACGGCTACCTTACCCACCACTATACGCACAAACGCTATTGCGACAAGAATAGGTAAACCGGTGGTACCAAACCAGCGCGAGACAATGCAGAACTTTACCACCTAGTAGTTACGATGGGAATGACTCGCACAGCGAATCGTTCGTCTCATACGAACTGCTTGGCAGTTTATTAGTAGTAAATTATTTTAATTATAGTATTAGTAGTAAAACTAGTAGTAGTAGTAAATTGTCTAGTCTTCAAAGGAGCCAGTATCAACACAGGGTAAGAGTTATGTTAATTACCTACTAATGCAGCAAGTTGTGACAACATAACATAGACATATGTTTAAGAAGAGGAGTCAGCCGGGCTCTTGCCCGACTCAATAAAACTAAGATAACTAAGTTTAAGACTTATATATTTTTTATATTACAACAGATCTTTAACTGTGTTATATATATTTTCAAAAATTTGAATATTTTGATACTTTTCAATGTATTGTATTTGTTAACTAGCGGTGAGACTCACAATTTGACATTTTAGACCGTGGTCCCGCAAATAAACTTTTTTTTTATTCATAAAAAGGTGAATTTTTATGAACAGTTTCGTTTTGACGAGACAACTATCTTTTCTACCTTCGAAAAATCTCGAATCGGGTTATTTATAAGCATAGATAAAACATAAAAGTTTAGACTAGTCGGACTAAGAAAATTTCCATTTTATGTGTAGGACAATGTTACCTTTGAATTACAACAAGCTGTTGTGAGAAAATTAGGTTAATCAATTTAAAAATCTCATAATTCTGAAACTTTAGAGTGGAGGATTCATCAGAAAATCCATCGAATGGGTAGAACAAAAGTTTTATCGTGTTATTCATAGTATAATCTAGCGATTAAAGTCGAAAAATAATTGTTATTAGTAAATATTTTTTATTCACCGAATCAAAATTTTCAAAGCCCCATAACTTTATTAGTTACCCGATTTGAGATATTTCGAAGATAGAAAAGATGGTTGTCTCGTCAAAACAAAGCTGCTCTTAAAAATTCAGCTTGTTATTAATCAAAAAAAGTTTGATCGTGGGACCACGGTCTATTTGTCGGCTCTGAGATTCAAATACATTGACTGATTCTTAAAATTGTGTTAATGTTTGGGTAAAATCCAAGATGGCTGCCTATGATGTAAGTCGGTGGTCCAGTCGCCGGCGCCGCCGAGCAGGTTCCCGCGGCCGTCGTGCGTGGCCAGCGCCAGCCGGGACAGCTTGGTGGCCAGCCGCCGCTGCGGGGAGTCCGGCCGGGACAGCGGCGGCAGCGATATGCTGCCCGAATCTGGGGGAACATTCTATCCTTTAGTGAAAATCAACAAATAAATCTTTTTTTATATAAGATTGCAAGCAGATGGGTCTCCTAATGAAAAGAATCAATAGTTTCACAATAAAGTTATGGTGAAACTGTACAAGTGTATAAGTGATAAAATATTACATTAAAATGGAGTTTCACCAAGTGCCGACGATGAAAAGTGTACATAGAATATATGAAAAGAGTCAACCATCGCCTATAGACACCAAAGATGTTAATGGTGCGTTGCTATCTTAAGGTAAAGTCTAATGCCACCGGAACACGACAGCAGTGGCGTAGCGTGGACTAATATATACGTGGGCAAAGTCGCATCGGCGGGCAAGCCCCTTTCCGTTCGATTCTAAAAGCTACCCAAAAACACGCGCCAAGTTTGAAATAAGCGAAAAGCTATCGTGTCTTTATAACGCGTTAACTTAGGATCTAGGAGTTGTTTTGTTTTTATTTCAGATACAGAAGAATGAGGCCAATACTATTCAGGCTTTTATTTAATTTAAAAATAAACAAAGATTTTAAATCAGGTAGTGCGAGGCCCCTTTAGATGCGAGGCCGTCTAGCTACGCCACTGCACGACAGTGACAAGCACTGACGCTGAAATAGGTAAGGCAGTGATATCAGACCCGGGCAAGAAAACGCAGAACTCTACCACCTAGTAGCCACGATGGTAGTGACTCGCACAGGCAATCGGTCGCCTTTTACGAACTGCCTGGCAGAACGACAGTTGACCTGTTTTTCAAAAACTTTGAAACACTTTAACAACAACTAAGAAAAAAATCGACACGTAAGATTTAAACTTACGACCTTCCATCAAGCCGGGACGCTCTAACCAACTGAGTCATTGTGAATAGTTCAAAGTGGCAAAATTCTTCTTTGCTATATGATTGGTTAAGTCAATTGTACTAATCGCTGTCGCTAATTATCACGCTATCACCTACGGGGGGGGAGCAGTGCGGAGTAAACGAAGTCCGGGCGAAGGAAGTCGCGGACAACAGCTAGTATTTAATAAACACTCAAACCCGGAAATACAAACATTGATACTCGTCACACAAATGCTTGTCCCCGTAGGTGATCGAACCCAAACCCTGTCAATTTCGTAGTCAGGGTCGCCACTCGACCAACGGAACGGTCACAATGTCACATTTATAATATTGATTAATACTTTCGTGTTTCTAATTATATTTTTATTTTAGCATACAACAAATAATCTATATTAGGCGATACTTTATCTGATTGTAAAATCTGATTTCTTAACATTTTTATAATAACCAGGCGCGGATCGTGAATTTGTGGGGTCTTGGGCTAATTTTACTTCTATTTAATAGCTCAAATAACCGTTTGACCAAAAACTGTTTTCTATCTATATTAATATTATAAATGCGAAAGTTTGGATGTTTGGATGGATGTATGGTCCTAGGTTCGAAGTTATAAGGATTAGATACCTAATTGCTCAGAGTCCGATCAATTCTAAGAAGTTGCTTACCAGAATGATAATCATAGTTGACATGATCAGTAGGCGTCTCTTGTCCCAGCCTTTTTCGGTATTCCCCAGCGAAATGCTCTATCAATGTATCCATCATAACTGCTTGTTTTGAAAATACCTGAAAATACAAATACGGATTACAGCCCTGTTCAGTTTGAAGAACATCTTTTATCTATCTGTTAGTACGTCCTAACCTGCTTCAATTATAGTGCGTCATGATTCTAAAATAGGTTCTAATATCATAGACATATGCATGTGGCATTATCAACGCACCATTATGTCTGTAAGCGATGGTTTCTCTTTCCATCAGATCTCAGCTATCTGCTTGTTTGCTATATAATGTTATAAAAAAAAGGATAACAGTAAGGATTCACTAGAAATTGTTATCAGTGCCTTTCTGCTTACATAATATACATAGTTGCTATTATTATGTTCTGGCTTAACAAATTATGTTGTAAATAAAAAAATAATAAACGTCGTTATGCCTAATCTCATCGTGCTTATCAACTCATACCCTTCTGGTTCCAGCACATAATACAACAAGTTGTTTGGATTCTTTTACACTTACAGCAATACGTCTCTGGAATTGTCTCCCAAATAACATTCAAGAAATTACTTCACTCAATATATTTAAATCTAGGATACATACAACTATTTTTTAGATATTCAAAATAGCTCTAAGCAACTCTGAATCATAATATGCGTATTTATTATCATTACTATTATTATTTTTTATTTTAATATGTATATTATTCGGTTGTATGTATTTATTATATTGATTGTGTATATTCATGCATATTTTATATGTATTTATTTATATATGTATACGTATACATATATGTATATATTAAAAAAATATATTAATATCTGCCCATATAAGCAATTTCGACAATAGTGTTCATTTTCTTTGTTAAATGTAAAATGATATACCTTCAGTTGTTCCTTATTCTTTTTTTGTGCACTGCCCGTTACAAGTTTACTACAAATGAAGGTTAACTGGAAGAGAATGTCCATAGACGTTAAGTTCGTCTTTTGTATATTTTGTGCAATAGTTTTAATAAGTAAATAATCTATACACTACCTACCCCCCAATTCACGTAATTGAATCGATGCGCTTAGGACTCTCACACAAATAAACACGATAGAATGTTGCATCGTGCCACAACACGACATAATATGTAAGAAAATGTGTAAGAGTCATAAACGCAACGACTCTATTGGTGTTTTGTTACATGAATTAAGCCCCCATTCTACTACTATCGTAGCCACTAACTACTAAAAGATTTTGTTCTGACGAATAAGGGTGGTGTTATCTTGCACGTTATACTCAAAATATATCAAAGGTATTTCTTACTAGTGACACCTTATTTCAATAATAATCCTGGGAGTTGACATATCGAATTACGTTCAGTTTCGCGGTCATTTGGAAGGCAAGGCTAAACTAGCCTCCAAAAAGCTCGGTGTGCTCAGCAGAGCGAAACAGTACTTTTTGCCGGTCCATCGCCTTCAACTTTATAAGGCACAGGTTCGGCCTCACATAGAGTACTGTTCGCATCTCTGGGCCGGAGCTCCCCAGTACCAGCTTCTTCCTCTTGATCGCATTCAGCGTAGAGCGGTTCGAATCGTTGACGACCAGGCTATTTCGAAACAGCTTGACTCTTTGACATTGAGCAGAGATGTAGGTTCTCTCTGCGTCTTTTATCGTATATATCATGGAGAGTGTTCCGACGAGTTGTTTGGATTAATTCCTGCCGCCGAATTCCACCATCGGACATCGCTTCAAAATTTGAAGTTCCATCCTCACCATCTCGATGTCTGGAAATCCACAACTGTGCGATTCTCCCGACACTTTTTACCTCGCACTACTATGTTGTGGAACCAATTACCGGCAGGGATATTTCCGAACAGATACGACATAGGGACCTTCAAGAAAAGAGCTTACTCATTCTTAAAAGGCTGGCAACGCAACTGCAAGACCTCTGGTATTGCAGATGTCCATGGGCGGCGGTGATCACTTACCATCAGGTGCACTTCTTGCTCGTTTGCCCCCTCTTCTATAAAAAAAATGTAACTAAAAATCGCCTGTGTTCTTATTTGAAGAATAGATCATCTGTCATTCTGCCAGGCAGTTCGTAAAAGGCGAACAATTTGTTAAGTGTCATTACTATATGGTACAGTTGTACAACTTCTCGCTCGTGTTTTGATACCATCGCCTTACCTATTCCTGCCGAATTAGCATAAATGCTTTTCACTATCGTGTTTCGGTTTCAAGGGCATTAACATCTCGCCACCAGAATGACAACACACTATTTACATCTTTGGTGTCTATAGCCAACGTTTGTCACTTTCAATTAGGACAGCTATCTGCTTGTTTGCTACCTAACGATATAGAAAAAAATATCTGTAACTTTGGGCGCTACAGTACAGGTAGGTAGTAGAGTTCTGCAACGTCTCGACTGGGTCTGGTATCACCTTACTTATTTTTGTCGCAATAGGGTCGATACTAGTCGCTGTCGTTATACGGTTATCAGGGCTAAAACTTAAATTGTTAACAAATACGTTGTGTTTTAAAGGGTTTATAATGGTCGGTAGATGTGAAATATTGATTTTGATAGAAAACTTAAATTGTTAATGTGTGTTTAATACATAGGTGATGATTATCTTATTCCATCAGGAAGACCATCTGTTTGTTTGCTATCTTATACTATTAAAAAGTCGAAGCGAAACTGAGAAAGGCGTATTCGCTTTCACTGTAAAAAATTCTCAAGCTATATTCTTTTGGAAATACTGCTTTAGAGGGTACATTATATCCGCCCCGTTGGTCGAGTGGTTAGACCCTGACTACGCAAATAACAGGGCTCGTGTTCGATCCCCGACGGGGACAAGCATTTGTGTGATGCGCATAAATGTTTATATTTCTGGGTTTGGGTGTTTATTAAATATATTCCAGTATTTATATATGTATTTCTATGTATTAGTATCGTTGACTAACACCCATAATACATGCAAATAATTTGTTTACTTTGGGGTTAGATCAGTAAGTGTAATTTCTCCCGTGAATATTTTATTTTCGAATATTAACTTATGCATGTAGCATTAGACCTCGCCACAAAGTAGCAACGCACCATTAACATCTTTGGTGTCTACAGGCGATGGTTGACTTTTTTTTCTTTCTCTTTCCATCAGGAGACCCATCAGCTTGTTTGCTATCTTATGATGTAATAAAAAAATACGATAGAAAGAAAAGATACTAGTTTTTGATAAAGTTTACCGATTAGTCTAAGGCCTACTTTACACCTAGTGTCCCAGTTAAAGAATATGCTATATACAATCAGACGGTCTAACTCCTATGCATACAATAAACCACTCTGTTTGATTTTCTGGTTAGCCGTATGGTTGGCTGGTAGAAAATGCTTTATGCATTAAGCTCGCTAAATTACTGCACATTTTTCCATTAATTTTCAAGAAAACAATTTTAATTAAAATTCCTACACGATATCTGTAAAAGAAGAAAGTATAAGTATCTTCTTAGCATAATCTACATTTGATTCGATCGCTTTGTATCAAGAGAGCAGCACTGTATTGAACTATAAACTACAATAATTTAAACGCAGTAAACTCATAAAACCGACTTTCCATTTTCTTTATCTCCGAAACGCTGCCTCAGATCATCGCCAAATTAAAATGGTAGCCCCGGTATATGGTACGTTTGAAACAAAAAAAAAATCCAAATCGATTCTCAGCGGCTTCGAGTAATCAATAAACGTAATAAAAAAAACTCTTTAGAAAGTCGGTTGAAAAATCATTGATTCTACCTGTAATATTTTTGAGACACGCAGCCCGTTTTCTACGACCATAAATTGTAGAAACAGACACGGCAAACAATCTTCGTTGTCTTCCGACGGTAGGCCAATATCCCATGACAATTCTTCATAAAGCAGCCCTAACAACACCGTCTGAAAAATCATTTGTTTATTAGTAACGAAATATTTTTGTATCGTACATAGTAGAATTTTAATCCAAGATTTTACCAATGAATGAATAATTAAGCAAGAAAATTCGGGAAAATACCATCAGGTTGTTTTGACACAGTACAAAGAACTTGCAGCATGAATGAGGGAGAATAGATTGCTACGATAACCGTGGGTGTCCAACAGGGTTCAAGTTTTTGTCCGTTTTTATTTCTTATATACATTAATGACAATTTATTTTGTAGTAGATAAGTATAGAATCGTACTGTTGTATACGACACTAACATTTTATTCGAAATGAAAAGTAAGTACTATCTTACGTAGTATGAAGCAGTGAATAATGCGATTATAAAAACTAAACACTGGTTAAATACCGATAATTTACTATCAAATAGAAACAAAATAAAACGGGTTAAACTTTTAACACTTACTATAAGACAGTGCTAGATACAAATATTCAAGTTAATGGGAACAAGTTTGACCTAGTTGACTCCTTAGTTGTTTTAGGAATAACACGAGAAAAATGGGGACTGTATATCATTTTTTTATCATAAGATAGCAAACAAGCAGATGGCTCTCCTGACAGAAAAAGACAATCATCCCCTGTAGACACCAAAGGTTTTAATGGTGCGTTAGTATCTTTGTTGCGGAGTTTTAATACTACATGCTTAAATTTACTGGCTGCCTTACTCTCCAAACCACAACAGTGACAAGCACTGACGCTTTTGCAGCAGGAATAGGTAAGGCAGTGGTACCAGACCCGGTCGAGACAATGCAGAACTCTACCACCCAGTAACCACGATATTAATAGCTCGCATCGTTTGCCTCTTACGAACTGCTTGGCAAAACGGCAGATTATCTATTCTTCAAAGGGGGCCAACCAACATGGTGTGATAAATTAAGAAATTAACTTAGTTCCGTGGTATGTGCATTTAAAAAATGAATCGGCTTTTATTTCGGAAACAAATTTCAGTTTAGTTTCCCTGAAATATATACTATATTTGTATTTTAGAAATAGCTTTAATATAAAATAATAATAATAATAAATTAATAATACACCTGCATATGTGGTTTATTTTATTTTTTTATGTTTTGTACCTACTTTTGTGATGAAACCTTATGCTATACTAAATGTATTTATTAAAATTTTGTATCATACATGGACAGATAAACATAATTAGCACTATGATTGTTATTGAATTTGTTATAAATATATTTTACCCAATAGATGAAAAAAAATGTAAACTTAAAGCAAAAGTTTATCTACATACAAAATTTCACCCGTATCGTTAGGCCCGTTTCTGAGTAATTTTGATTCATTTCAAATAAAACAAAATTCATCAGATTAATAATTTGTCTTTCTTTGTTGTTAACCTAAATTATATATTTTATTCCATTTAGACTCCAATATAGAAGCAATAGCTTGCCGTTGCTTCTATATTGGAGCCGCAAGCAAGGTGCAATTTATGTTTCTTCAAGCCTTCTCCACTATCATTCATAACTAAATTCCTCATGTGCGACTTTTTTACAAAAAATTTGGTCTGAAAGCTGTGACAGCTTCGTTTCCAGTGAATTAAAAACAAATCAATTTTGAAAACAAAAAATAGTCATGTATTATGATGAAACAGGTTATCTTATCGACTAGGCAAAATGTAACGTCTAAGTTAGTTTAAGCTAAATCTTTGCAACTTTACGTTTGTGAAGCATTTAAAGAAGAAAAGCACGCAGTCCAAAAATAGTACACAAATGCTTCATCTGATCACGAATTAGTTTGGAGCCGTTTCACATATTATTTGCGGAAATACTCTTTGCAATTAAATTTTTACCGATTTTATTCATTGGGTCCAACAAAACTGCAAGCCTCGTACTAACTCCATACTACAACATCAAACTGTATAAACGGAACCGCTGTAATGGAAAACATAACCCTACAAAATAATACGTTAATTTTGTCGATAATTATGGACGATATGTCCATTTTTAAGTTTAAAGTTGAAAAAAAAAGTAGTATTTATATTCGTAGTATCGGCAGTATAACAGACTTAATACATCCTTCAACTTTGATTTTGTTTTGGTTTTTATACATTCATAATTGTAGTACACACTAATGAGCATAGCGTGTGGACAATAACTGCAGCTACTTCGACGGGCATTTTATTAATTGTTATAAGCTTTTTTTTGAATTGTCTTAAAATATTAAAAATATAGATTAAGCATCTTTAATTTACTGTGGCCTAGCACGATCGCGATGCGGTTCGTGAATTCAATTAAAAGCAGCCACAAGAGTCTAACATTTTATCAGAATAAAACTACGGATATCGTAAACTTGGTCAGAGCCTATTGATATACATACGCTCTCAGTGTCATCAATAACATAGACTCCATTAGAATTGATCGCTACCAACACTGGAATATCTTCATGAGTAAGTAAGCTGGTCAAACTTCTGACTGGTTGCTCGATTTGACCTTGGAAGAATGCTGCCCTGTAAAAAAACATCCACGGTTATATTTTTGTTAGAGAAATGTGGAATAAATATGACTATTGATTGACTAAATAGTAAATAATAGAGCAATAAAGTCCTCTAAAGATAGATGATCTAAATGCAATTGAGCTTGCCTTTACAACCAATAACATTGCAGGCTTAGAATAATAATATTATTGCCAGTGCGTTTTTGTTTCAAATTCAAAAGATGCGGCGACAATAGCTTTGGTTTTTTAGTGTACGTAAATATCATACTCCAGGTGTTCTTTATTCAAGAGTAGTGGCAATATTTCCACGCATGTTTTGAATAGTATATTATGCACCGAGAACGCAAAATGTACGTACGCGATTTTAACGATCTCGCTGCGCTCGGCCGCAGATCTCGCATTCGTCGTGAATGACGTTATAAAATTGCCTCTTCAAGAGCATAATATGTAATGTTTTTTTTGTCCTTAGGCCGCAAATATGAATTTTACCTTTAAATATATTTAAAATAAATACAGAAAAATTTGTATTATTTGTTTTAATAATGCTGAACATGCATTATTTAAAAACTAAGTTACAATTTTATGTTGTTTTATCCCGAACTATGTTGATTGTAGATTGGTGAAATTGTTTTGATTTAAAACGAGGCAAAGAGTCCATTGTAAACATTTTCGATCTTTCTAGAATTTCCAAAGGAACTTTATCTGTATCATCCAAGTTAGAGTCACTATGATTATTTGACATTTTTAAAATTAAATTATATCAATCACCAGTGCGTAAGTAAAACTAATTGAAGCAAAGTGCGATGCAAGAAGTTACGAAAGAAAAAAGTAACGTTCTCAAATTACTTTTTTTCTTTTGTAACTCAGGCTTTACATTTATCATTTTGTGGTCTCTATATGGGGTGAAAAATTCATTTTGTGGCTTAAGGACAAATATATGTAGTACATTATTGCATAGGCCGTGAAATAGGCAATTGCACAGCGAGTATGAGTTTTAAGGCCGAGCCGTAGGCGAGAGCTGCAATGATACGAGACAGGCAATTGCCATTTCCACCGAGACATATATAGTGCTTTTTGCAAAAAAAGGAAAATAAATAAAAAAATACTAAATAAAATTTATTTTATTATATAAAATAAGTTTAATTTCCCTATTTTTGTTTTGATTTCAGTGAAATCAGGTTTCCCATTGATACTTTGGCTTCCAATCTTAGATCTGGTGGACTGTAGTTAATATTCATTTCATTTTCGGAAACATCAGAACAAATTTTTAATTATGTTTAATATTAAAATAAGGGTATCGATACGAACCGTCAAATTATTTTTTCTACGAATTTTCTGAAAGGTAACGCATTTGTGGCGATACAGCCACGTGAAAGCAACTTGTACCAGGATAAAAGAGTTCTTAATTCAAAGTACAACCCAGCACGCCTTTTCAATCAACATAGCCGGCGCATTTCTTGTTCCAAATTCAAAAATGGTTTTCATTTTTCTGTGTAAATACGATACTTCGCGAGCTCATTATTCAAATGTTAATATTGTTACGAGCTTAGAGTTCGTATTCTGCAATAAAATACCACTTATATTAAAACCATGTATTTACAACACAAATCTACAATACACTGCAAGGCAATACGTATTAAGTACACTGATACACCAATAACACTCTCTATTTAAACACTTTCCGTATCACTGATCTTCCGAACTATCGCTTCCGAATGACTGTATAAAATTGAGTTCTATTCGCCAACACATCCTTATTTATTTATTTATTCCACATCAACATAAATCCACAACTTATTATTAACATGGGGCACACTAAAAGATTTGCACTTCTAGCTAATCGGAACTATTTGAATTTCGAATGTTATATTTTTAAAACGTTGCAACCTTCTTAGTAATAAAAAAAGAATTCCCGCCAGAAATTATTTGTCAATTATTTTTTATCACACATCAAAGTTCTACGTACGCAACGAAAATGGAATTAAGTCGAAAAGATTTTAGAGCGATGATTTTTTACGATTTTAAAAGTTCTCTTTCTCCGCAAGACTGTGCCGCTCGTCTTCAAAATGCTTTTGGGAGCGAAGCACCTTGTTTGAGCACCGTGAGGCGATGGTTTGCTGAATTTGAGAGAGGTCGAGTTTCTTTTCATGACGAATTTCGTGAAGGGCGGCCGTCAACTGCCGTCAACGAAAATAATGTGGTTACTGTTAAGCGGTTAATTGAAGAAAACCCCCGGATTACCTATGAGACAATTCGAGGACTATTGGGGATTGGTATGAGCCAAATTCAGAAAATTTTACACCAAGAATTGAAAGTTCGGAAACTTTGTTGTCGTTGGATCCCTCATGAACTGACAGCGGAGCAGAAGCGGGCTCGCGTGGAATGGTGCTCACAGATGCTACTGAAGTACGACCACAGACATTCTAATGCTGTTTATGACATTGCCACAGGAGACGAAACGTGGATTTATTGTTTTAAACCCGAAAAAAAACAGCAATCTTGTGAATGGGTGTTTGAAAATGAGAACAGGCTAACAAAAGTGAGACAGGCGAGTAACGTTGGTAAAAAAATGATCGTGTTTTTTTTCTCAGCTACGGGTCCCATCTGTACAATTCTACTTGAAGATTAAAAAAGTGTTAATGCTGGGTGGTATTCTACCATTTGTTTACCCAGGGAGTTAGAAAAAGTTCGCGAAAGACGACCCAAAAGCTGCATTCTCCTACATCATAATAACCCTTTTTTACACACGGCCAACAAAACAGTCATTTTTGCGCATAGCCCCGACCTAGCACCCTGTGATTTCTGTATTTTCCCCAATATGAAAGATTTCATGAGAGGTTTTACTTTTATCAACTCCTAAGAGGCAGTGATAGCGTTCAATCAGCACGTAGAAAACATGCCTTCAGATCTGTGGTCCTTATGTTTTAAAAAATGGACCGTCTTTATGTTTTGAATTTAAAAAATTTTTTCATGCGATCGAATCGCGTGAAAAAGTGTTTAAAATGTAAAGGAGATTATTTTGAAAAGCAATAAACATAATATTTTGGTTATAACATGTTGTTTTTTTAAGTTACGCAAAACTTATAGTGTGAGCTACGTATAAACCAAACATTAGCCGAAAGCGGATTTCACTTTGCTTTCCGACATTATATAGTAGTGTTGTAGAAGAAAAAGAAATGAAGCCTATAATTATATATATATATATATATATATATATATATATATATATATATATATATATATATATATATATATATATATATATATATATATATATATATATATATATATAAACACAAAGTTGTTAATTGAAATAAAAATTATTTATACAAAGGTTCGACCATATTCCTGAAAGTTTTGAAAATATCGCATAAACAATCCTAGATGTAAACAAGTCATAGTACACGCTATATTCAATGCCCTATGCGAGAAGGTCAATTATGGCATAGCTGTTTGGGTAATGGCGGCTATTGTTTAACGGTAGGAGCAGCTATTTCTTTCTTTTATTTCTAGATTTTTACCGGTGAGAGGGATGCACTGTGCCCCTCCCGGCTGCACGGGTACCACCATCTTGCTTATTTCTCCCGTGAAACAGCTTTGCTTTGTTTCGGAGAGAAGGGCAAGACAGGCAGGTAATTACTGGCACCTTGGTTTTACATCTTATGTCTCAGGATAGGCAATACATAAATGAGTTACCTGGGCTAGTTGCAGGTAAACTAATTTATGTTCGACGTTAGATGTCGACCACTTACCATCAGGTGGCATGTTTGCCAGTTTGCCTATCCAACTAACATTAAACAAAGAGTTTTACACCGTTTTAACTCTTCATTTTTCTAGATTATTCGCCCAATATTTACCCGTAGGTGGGCAGTGTCCTGGTGTGGTGCAGGTACTTGTGTCGCAGCTTGCGCGGCGGCGCGGCGGGCGGGCGCTGCGCCTGCTCCAGCAGCCGCGCCTCGGCGCTGCCCTTGCGCCCCGCCGGCAGCAGCCGCGCCCAGCGCCCCGAGCGGGCGTGCTGCGGCAAATACTTGTCTTGCTGTTCCCTGCAATATTACATACTAACTGCTACCCGTCACTTGATTTACCTGCACCGTTTAATTTTTAGGGATAAAAATGAAATCCTATTACTAAGCCTCCGCTGTTTGTCTGTCACTGTGTGATAGCTAGAAAACTGAAATTTTCACAAATTATGCATTTCCATTGCCGCTATAATTACGAATATTAAAAATAAAAAAAAATGAAAATATTAAGGAGGTCCACATACAATAAACAAGTTTTTTTCGTATTTTTTGCTCAATATTAATAACGGTAACAGATAGAAACTTAAAATTTTCAAAAAATATTTAGTTCTATATTACCTTTCAAAATAAATAATTAAATAAAAATAAATTAAATATTAAAAGGGAGCTCCTATACAACAAACGTAATTTTTAAGCAATTTTTTACTCGATAGACAAACAGGTAGAAACTTGAATAGGGATGGTACGGAACCCTTCGTGCGCGAGTCCAACTCGCACTTGGCCGGTTTTTAAACCCAAATCAACGCAAATGCATAAGAAACGTTTTCTAAAGGTTTGATTCTACCACCGACCACATAGACGCATAATATTTGATTTTCCGTATTGAATTCATTCTGGAAACTAGTTGAGGTAAGACGAAGCGGAGTTGCAACGCCACGATTGGCTAACTCAAGGCCATATTGAAAAATAGTGATGTATAGAGGATCTGATTGGTCGACACTGGTTGTGTATTTCCACGTGAACATTTATATCGAAACTATAAGTCAGATGTGTTGGCAGGAATCATTCGCCATGCCATTAGGCGTCCATGGGCTCGGTGTGATCGGTGGGTAGAACCTTAAACATAAAAATACCGATGTTCTAAGAGGTTGAATTATCAAAACTGTTAATAGAGTTTTTTCTTAATTTATCTTTGGCGTTCTTTTTTTTAAAGGGCAATGGGCCCACCTCTCGTTCCCACCACGGTAACTTCTGTAAACCAGAATCAACAGCGGCATTCGTCCTGATAACCTCTGAGCTGCGAGCTCAGGGTGCCCTGGGGGAAAAGCTAAGCTGTCTTGGCTCCCGCAACGAAATTAATCAGAAGTGTATAGGAGGAGTAGGAAAATACATGTTCTACGTATAGGTATCTTTGACTAACACCCATAACACAACCATAATTTGCTTATTTTGGGGTTAGATCAATTCGTATAATTTGTCCAGCAATATTACATGATACTAATCCAAGACATTCATCATAGAAATATCTTTAGTTATAGAAATTACATATCACATTGTTTGTCCGCTACGGATTCCTAAACTACTGAACCGATTTCAGTAAAATTTTTAAGATATCTACTGTTTAGTCCAGCTTAAAAGATAGGATAGTATAATTTCAATTTAACAATGTGTGACTGTGCGTGAGTGCGTGCGTGCGTATGTACATGAGTGCGTGCGTGTGTGTGACCACATGTCAAACACTACCACCCATTGATATATATCAATGCTCTACCACCCAAGCAAACTGTTTTCCAATTTAATGACTCTTTTATTAGTATTTCTATGTATTGTTATCGTTAACTAACACCCATAACGCAACCAAATAATTTGCTTAATTTACCGATTGCATATAGTATACAAAATTACAAACTATCCAATATAATACATATTTTCTTACCTGAAGAATTTAGCAGTATGGCGATGAGGATCGTACGGTCCTAGTTGTATTCTAGCTTGCAACCCACCCAACATCATGGCCTGTGCGCTCTCCAGAGGATACCGTCCAGTCACTACATTGTAACGAGCTTCCTCGTATAGCAGTTCTTGAATACGCGAATCTCTGAAACGTTATGCGTATTGAAGTGAAACTTCTATAGAGACGTTGTGATTTAAAAAGTCGATTCAACAAAAATGCGACACCGATAAACAAAAGATGGGATAGAAATAAAAGATATCCATTGCTTGCTTCTAGGATAAGGATGAGGATAAGGATAAGGATAAAAATAAGGATAAGGATAAGGATAAGGATAAGGATAAGGATGAGGATGAGGATGAGGATGAGGATGAGGATGAGGATGAGGATGAGGATGAGGATGAGGATGAGGATGAGGATGAGGATGAGGATGAGGATGAGGATGAGGATGAGGATGAGGATGAGGATGAGGATGAGGATGAGGATGAGGATGAGGATGAGGATGAGGATGAGGATGAGGATGAGGATGAGGATGAGGATGAGGATGAGGATGAGGATGAGGATGAGGATGAGGATGAGGATGAGGATGAGGATGAGGATGAGGATGAGGATGAGGATGAGGATGAGGATGAGGATGAGGATGAGGATGAGGATAAGGATAAGGATAAGGGTACGGGTACGGGTAGAAGTAGGGATAGGGGTAGGGATAGGGATATGGATAGCGATAGCGATAGTGATAGTGATAGTGATAGCGATAGGGATAGGGATAGGGATAGGGATAGGGGTAGGGATAGGGATAAGGATAAGTGTAAGCAATCTACAAACGCTACCAGAAAAAATAATAAAAAATGGAAAAAATTAAATTCAAAAATAAAATCCTGAATCGCTTATATCACAATTATTTATCTTGTACACACTCGAATATTAACCGCGAAACCTAAACCGTGAGTTTTATTTAATCAAAACTTCGCCTGGTCCAGCTACTGCTGAAGCCTTCGTCGAGCCGCCAGCCTCTCTTCATCGCTTGAAACCGGTGAGACCTTCTGAAAACTACTTCCAAGAGTCAAATTGCTAGCACGCGTCGTCCTGCCGCTATGAACGCTTAGTGGTACCGACGACACACACGCCCGCTACAGTGGTGACTTTCACCGAAGAGGTGTCAATTGCTTGCACGGTGGTCTACCGCTATACAATCCGGTGGATAAGGACAAGGACAAGGATAAGGATAAGGATGATGGTCAGAAGGAGGAGGAGAATGAGGATGAGGACGAAGGCGAGGATGAGAGGAAAGAGGACAAGAACAAGGACAATAATAATGACAAAGATAAGGATAATGATAAAAATAATGAAGAGGGCAGGGTTAACATGATTAAAATAATCTGTTTACAAACAGTACAACAAGAGAGGTTCTATTGTAACTTAAGTAGAGCCCACTTGGTGTTTTTAATGTTACCTGTTTTATAGTGACCATCATTTTTGTAAATTCTATTACCTTTTTTTATATCTTAAGATAGCAAACAAGCAGATGGGTCTCCTGGTGGAAAGAGTCATACTTTACCCTTCAAACCGGAAAACGACAGCGACAAGCACTGAAGCTATTGCAGTAGGAATAGGTAAGGAATAGGTAGGAATAGGTAAGGATCCAGGCGAGACAATGCAGAACTCTACCACCTAGTAGCCACGATGTTAGTGACTCGCATAGCTAATTGGTCGCCTTTTACGACCTGCCTGGCAGAACGGCAGTTGGTCTGTTCTTCAAAGGAGCCCGGAACCAACACGAGGAAAATCTAGATTAGTAATCATAATAAGCTTTAAAATAATAATCAAAACTCAGTCTAGGGCATGATATCTATCCTTATATAGGTTGACTGTAAAACCTGACTTTTACCAATCAACTTGTTTGGTAAAATATAGTACATATTGAAGGATGGAGTTCAGCACTCGATTCTGACACCGAATGTGTAAAAATATAGGTATTTAAATTTTGGCCTAATTATCCTTGGCCACCCATGCATAGATATCGAAATTCGTAAATAGCGATTTGCCGTGTAAGCCAAAACTCATAAAACGCAAATTTTACATTTCTCGCAAAAGAAATAATTGCCATTATGACAAGACGTAAAAATGGTACATTTCCAAAATTTTTCGGTAGACTGTACCTTACAGGCTTATATCGACAGGTCCTACGTATACTGGTGCAACCCGCAAAACAAACAACGGAAACCATTTTTTTGCATCAAAAGCCTTAAAATTAGCTTATATTTGTATAATGTAGTAAAGTATATATACTTTATTACATTATACTTCTATTATATTTATATACTTTTTTTTTTATTATATATTTTTTATTTATATATTTTTTAAACAAAATTACAAGCTATAGGACGTTTAATCCGCTCTCCTGTAAAGTTGTGTCATTGCACTTGTCACACTTGTAGGACACGTCGATATGACTTACTTTATGCCTTCCTCTAAATGCTTCGGAAAGAACACGTTTCTCTGAAGTCTTAAAACCGGTTGATCTTTTTCTCTGCGTGACTCTGAGCCATGGCCGTATCTCTGCAATAGTTTCTGCCAACTTCCCCATATTCTCCAAGGACAGTGATGTGGCTTCAACTGGATTTCTATAATAATGATATACGAAGACAATTTTCTTTTATATCATTAAAATAATATATATATATATATATATATATATATATATATATATATATATATATATATATATATATATATATATATATAATAATAATATATATAAAAATAAACATAATTTTTAGAACTACATAGTATTTGATCAAAATATCATTAACTATTAGCAAATATGCAGGTCAGAAAGTAAATTAATGGTTTTAGCCTGTGGTTTTAGTTGTTCGAATTAATACATATATGACCAATAATTGATTAAGTCAAATTTCATTAGCACGGAATTTGTTTTCTGTGTTCATTAGGTTTCTATAGTTTATTAAAATGTAGTTATTTCAAATTAACCTAGTGGTCTAGAGATAGTCTATTCGGTTTATCGGGATCATGGGGTCCTGAGTTCGATCCCCAAGTCTGGCAAGTGTATAAAGTGTATAAGTATTCAGGTTTCTTGGGATAATACAAAATGTCAATAACAGCTCGGGCTCCAGTGAGTGGTGTGTTACTATTACCGTGTCTCGGATGAGCTCGTAAAGTCCCGGTTATCGCTAGAAATAGTCGATAATCGTTATTAGGTCGATGGGATAACTACTCATCTCGCCAACCGACAAACTGGTTTTATTGTTTACTATCTGTTGCCTGCGACTTCGTTCGCGCGGACTTCGTTTACTCCACACGGCTCCTCCCCCGTAGGTGCGTAGATGTGTAGCGTGATAATATGTAGCCTATATGTTGACCCGACCTATTAGTAATATTCATGCAAAATTTGAAGTAAATCCATGCAGTACTTTTTGAGTTTACTCCGGACATACATTGTAGATATTATATATACATAATACATAATATAAAATATACATAATATATACATAAATAGATATTATACATATAATTAAACATAGATGTTCAAATTTCGGTGACAGGTGAACGCTAGCTAATGATAAAACTACCATCACGAGTTGACAGTTTGAGGCGAAACATAAGTCTTGCAAAAAAATTATAAAGTCAGATATTTAAAAATACTCACCTAACAAAGGACTACACATCCATAACGCAAAGACACCAGCGGCCAAACTTCGAGAACTTGGTGTACTTAAACCTAATTCTTCAGTTGATAATACTGTGCTCAAAAACCTAGCAGCAGTTACACAGGACGGAACCTCCTCAGAACTCATTTCTACCATCACCGCCGTGCGTGACATCAGATATATACAAGTAACTGGGTTTGTTGTACCAGTGGAGGATGACGATGTGCTTCCCGAAGAACCTAAATTATACAAGCAAAGATATAACGATTGTGTAACAAAAATTAATAAATTGGTAAAGCGCGTGTTGGACCACGCGCAATGTAGGGTTCTGAAGTTGCCCATCACAATAATGCGGACTAAGAATAGAGCTTTTATAGTTTCATACTATGAACATTTAAGGTATTCAACGATAATGATAAATATATATCCACACCACAGATTAACCGCCTATAAAACTTCTCTAAGTACATTTATAAGTTGGTCGACTACGAGTATTACTCAAAAACTTGTAAAGCCTAAGCTGTGATAGTGTTCCTTTTAACTTCGTTATATTTACTACTACCATGTTTTTTTCCACCCCCAAAACCAACTTTTTAGCCTGCAGAGTGGGAGGGGGAGAGGGGGGGAACACTTGACTCTAAGAAAAATTAGCACTTAAAAGCTTAATATTCTACAAACGTGTCCTTTAATGTTACCATGTCACTGTTTTTTTAGATTTATTTTTATCTGTTGATTTTTCCGCACCACTGAAATGAAAAACATTATATAAACTTTTATTTTGTCTTACTATCATCTAAATTACACAATGCAAGTCCCCATGACACTCGAGTAAATCCCCATTTAGCATCTTCGACTCCTCTACTACAATGAATTATTATAATTCAATATTTATAATATTTATATAATCGCCTCTGTGGTCTAGTGGTCCAGCGTTGGCGTTGACCTCATGAGGTCCCGGGTTCGATTCCCGGGTTGGGCACTTTAAAAAAAGTGTTTTTTCAGTTTTCTGAGAAACACAAAAGTTGCCCGGGATTGGAAAGTGCCCGGTTGGCGATAGGCTTGCCACCTATCACATTTGTGGGACAAAGTATCTTCGGCTAATCGTGGGTGCACTTGTTGTACCTCTGCCTACCCCTTCGGGGATATGGGCGTGAAGATACTTTACAATATTTACATTAATAATTTACAGTGGCTTAAGTTTTTTAATATACCTGGTAAAGGCGGAGATATGGCGCTAGATGAGCTACCACCACTAGTGATCGGTTCTGTAGTACTAAATGAACCTGCGGCGATGCTGCTGGATGCTGTCTGATTAGAGCAGCTG
This sequence comes from Apodemia mormo, assembly GCA_036924255.1. Lineage (NCBI taxonomy): Eukaryota > Metazoa > Arthropoda > Insecta > Lepidoptera > Riodinidae > Apodemia > Apodemia mormo. The sequence continues at coordinate 8,270,344 of JAUPFN010000018.1, read as the reverse complement.
CTCAGGTTCGAGCCTGAAAGATATCAGAAAGCGTACTCAAAATAAAAATTAAAACAAAACTGCCAAAGAATTAATTATTATTGATTATTATAAATAGAAACGAATGTACTGTTTCACAATTTTCAAACTAAATGTTTGTTATGTAGCTTTGCGTTCTAGTTTTTTTTATTTTAAATTCAATAAGATAATTTTCAGTTTTAGTCCTGACAGCTCCTATTCTAGAGGGGACAAAAAGGAGCACATGCCCCGAGCGGCAGTTTCGGAAAGCTCAAAAATCATATTATCTTTTAATATACCATAATTTGTTTAAAAAAATTACCTCCGTGGTCTACTAGCCCTGTCTCGACCTTGACCACATGAGGACATGCGTTCGATCCTGTGTCGGGCAAATCAGAAATGTGTTTTTCATTTTCTGATTAAAACAATATTTTTGGCCGGGATTTGATAGGTGCCCGGTTGGTTAAAGGCTTGCCACCTATCACATTGTGGAAATAAGTATCTTCGGCTAATCGTGGGTGCACTTGTTATGCCTCTGCCAAATCATACCATTTAAAAAAACCATAAATACGTTGTCAAAAAACCTATTTCGCAAAGTAACTATCATTACGCGCACATAATATTTTATTTATTTATTATTTATTTGATTTAAAAATGCCTCAAGTGATTGTTTAAGTTATCATAACGGTATATTCCTAAATATGGTTCAAGCAGCCGCAGCACAGTGGATTGTTGGGACTTGGCACCATAATATAATGGTAGGAATTTTGTTAATATTCAACAACAAATAATTTAATAGTTTTTATATTTTATATCAAATTTGACCTACTAACTTTTTTATGTTATTTCATAAGATAACAAACAAGCAAATCGCTCTCCTGGTGGAAAGAGACAAACAGTATCCTTGTTGTGGAGTCTCAATGCATAAGTTTATCGGCTACCTTACCCCATAAACCGAAACACGAAAGTGACAAGCACTGATGCTATTGCGGCGGAAATAGATACCTAATTCTGTTGTTCTGGGCGAGACAATTCAGTAGTAACTCGCATAGCCAATCGTTCGTTTCTTACAAACTGCCTGACAGAACGGCAGATGGTCTATTTTTCAAAGAGGGTCCGATCCAACACGAGGAACGGCTCTATAGCAATTAGTAGGTAATAAAACCGCGAGGGCGCCTGCACGATTTTATTTTCTTGCGAGTGAGTTGCGGTAACCGCACGGTTTGACTAATCGCGCGATAACGTCTGAACGGTTACATAAATACCTATATAGGACCCGCACGATTGCACAAAAATACCTATATAGGACCCGCACGGTTGCACAAAAATACCTATATAGGACCCGCACGATTGCACATAAATACCTATATAGGACCCCCATGTGATTCTGAAACCGCAAGGTTCCCGCCGTGTCTGAACCAGAGTTGTTGCTGATGCAAGTTTTTACTGTATGAGAGGATGCTGATGCTGATTTTTCAAATCAATATCAGTGGATGCTGCTGTTGATGCTGATACTAATATTAATAAAATCACTGACATAAAATACATCCAACTTTGTTATTATTTGCAAATATGATATGCTACTTTTAATAAAACACAAGTTATACTTAATAATTGTTGTATTTTTATGTTAACAAAATATACTAGGTACGACCCTATCTGAATTAATAATATACTTTCATATAAGATAAAGGTTATGTAATAATCATTAATATTTTATAATAATAAATTAAACAACGTTTTAAGTTATCGTTTCTGTTTATAAATTAAAAGAAAACAAAAAAAATTCGCTAGGCAGGTCCTCCTATGAACATGATACGACTTGAATATCAGCATTAAAAATCAGCATCGATCGTTGCTGATGCATATGCTGATAATCCGCGGATGCTGATGCTGATATTCGCAAGAACCCTAGTCTGAAAAAGCGCTTAAAGTGATACATACCCATGACGCTTTTTTCCAATGAATCGGAACTGTTGCTCTCTTTGGAGTCCGGTAGAGGTTTATGTTGGTCGTGTTTATCCCACTCATTATGTCTACCTAAAGGGCTGTAGGATAAATGTGGCAACCTTTGCGAAACCGAATACAGATGTGCGTTGACCTCCGCTTGTAATTTTTGGCTTTGGACGCTATAATATTCTTCGCGAGATCGGAATTCACTGAAATTGTAATTTTGATTTGTTTAATACTTTATTGTAAAAAAGTATCATAACGCACGGTCCCTTGCAGGGTAAGCAGAGTGAACTGAACGTCCATAGACTTTTGGTTCAGCGGTTTGTCGATTGGCGAAAAGAGATGATCGATGAGCGATTGGGCATCGCTACATTTTACCGAACTGATAACGATGTTCGACTATTTCTAGTGGTGTTTTTTCCTACTACTTAATTGTACAAAATGAAAAATACACAAGAAGTTAAAATTGGCTGTCTGTAAAGACGGTTTACGGACGATAATTTTACGTGGTAACGTCGGACGAAAGTCCTTTCAGACAGGGAAGGACCCCCGCCCTGAAATTTTTTTACCTCTCTACTACTGTTGTAGATAAAAATATAGTCTTAAAATGTTACGGCTGCCCCCACCACCCCCTGGCCCAGAATCTGGGTACGCCCATGGTCATGGCTATAGCAGTTTTTCACTCTCCGGGAAATTTTACCAATATTATAATTGTTAGCTTTCTAAACATCCATTTAACGTCACTAGGTAATAGGTAGGTATTATATACTTATATATATATTATATATATATTATATACTTTTTTACACTGTATACACCGTAGATTAGCGCCATCTGTTTCCGAAAAGTTTACACTGTTAAGCAGCGCCATCTGCTTTTAAATAGGGTACTTTGTAAAGCAACGTCATTTGTTTTTGAAAAGCTTACACCGTTGAGCAGTGCCATCTGTTGCTGAATAGATTACTTTGTAAAGCAACGCCATCTGTTTGTGAATAAATTAAATTGCAAATCAACGCCATCTGTTTTTGAAAAGCTTACACCGTTGAGCATCACCATCTGTTTTTAAATAGATTACTTTGTAAAGCAACGTCATTTGTTTTTGAAAATATTACACCATTGAGCAGTGCCATCTGTTTTTGAATAGATTACTTTGTAAAGCAACGCCATCTGTTTGTGAATAAATTAGATTGCAAATCAGCGCCATCTGTTTTTGAAAAGCTTACATCGTGAATAACCGCTATCTATTTTCGAAAAGCTTACACTGTTAAGCAGCGACATCTGTTTTTAAATAGGTTACTTTTTAAAGTACCGCCATCTATTTTTGAAAAGCTTTACACTTTTGAGTAGCGCCATCTGTTTATGAATAGATTACTTTGTAAGTTAAATCTGGTAATTATAAGGCCACGCCATCTGTTTGCGAAAAGTATACATTGTAAAACAGTGCCATCTGTTTGTGAATAGATTACATTGCAAATCAGCTCCGAGTAAAAGACTATCACAATACTTTAAAAAAGAATCTAAAATCACTCATAAGAAAATTGGGAACTTCTAGAACAAGAGATACATTTTTACAGTTTTCCTGTTGTAGTAGACATCTCACAATTGTGAAAATCACTCTTAAGTTTGAGTCCTTAATTTATTTAACACTTATGGACATTTTCAACTACCTACCAGGAACAGACTACATGCAGGTACACCATAAACATAATGGTACACTGAAATATGCACATTGCACGTCGAACGGCAGTCAGCATTTTAACTATTATCGAAATTAACTTTAGACTTTTAAACTAAAGTCACTCGAAATCTTAGTAGAAAACGCAAGACTACGAAATAGATCTAACTAAAAATCGCTAGCTGGATGTAATATAAACTGATTAAGTTAGGAACTTTAATATTGCCAATGCAAAAGGCCATCAAAAAGGTTGGCTATTGCGGTAGATATATACTAATATGATATATAGTGATGTATGTAAGGCTGTATCTCTTTACAAACACCTGTTTGTAAAATATGCAATATTACTTACTTAAATTGATATTCCGCTTGTATGGGATATCCTCGCCTTGAATATTCAACAGGAATAATTGTAATGTAGTTACCACTATTTTGAGCATTTGGATTATCTCCGTAACCTCCCATTTCTGGTTGATGTTCCATTACATATTTTTATAGTGTAGAAATATTAATAAATATAAATATTATTTCACAGGTCGCAATAAAGTAACTAGTAAGTAACATCGCTATTTAGAATTTTAGAATATTGATCGCTTCGCGCCACAGCTCATGTTGCTATAAAGAAAAGGAATTTATGCTACAAAAAGATAATCATTAAATATTTTCTTCGTAAAGAGTAAGTAAGAAAATACTTAGACCAACCTCGTATGAAACAAAAAGTTTCGTGTGATAACAATATAATTATTAAAATTACTTTTCAGCTTATTTACTGACTTTTAAACAATGTAGCCACTATATAGCAACACCCTACAGCAGCTGTTTTTGACATATTTGACGTTTGTTTTGTTTTGCTGGCATATTTACCAAATAATCGGATGTATGTAATGACTGTTAAAATGTTGGAACTAATTTCCTATATTTAATTAACTCCAACGTGTGAATGAAAATGTAAAAGGCTGACGAATATTTGATTAAAATACAATCGAAACCTATCCTTTAAATTAGTGCACCAGATACTGCCAAATCGATGTGAGTACATTTCAAAAATATCACGTACATCAATTTAATTATTTTATATTTAATCCCTTTCTATAATTATCACTTATCATGTAGTTACTTCTAATATAGTTGTTTTTTTTGCTACCATTAATCAACCATTTCGCCAACCGACTGATGAATCATGGTGAACTGAAGATACTGTTGACACGGTTAAATCTACCTCCCCGTGAAGAAACCAACATAAGTATTCATTTAATAATTTATTTAACACTATTTTTATAATAGAAATGCATTACTTTAATATCACATTTTCAGTATGATTTGGCCAATGTTTTGTTAGGTACTTATCTATATTCTATTTTACCATTTTCTGTAGGTACTTGATAAACAACTTACACAACTACAAGGTAATGTGTGTGATTTAATAACAGGTACACTTGCCAATTTCGTCTTACTATTATAACACTGAGAAAAAAATTCAAATAACAAATATCATTACTAAATAGGGTTGCCACTGGTAACGTAATGTTATATATCATTTAGTGTATAACACTCGACTTATATGTGCTATCATACTAGACAAGGTATGCAGCACGCTACATGTATTCCACTAAAGTGCAGTCCATGGACTGCACCTACGTCAGGGCTTGTTTAATGAGACATATAAGCACCATGAAATTCATTGTGGTTATGACCTTTTGGTTGTGAATATATATTATACTCTATTATACACTCGAGCTCTGCTTAATTTTGACTTTGGTTGGATGATCTACTATTTTTTCAGTGCTGAAATGAGTGTTAACGACACTGAACACAACTTCTAAGCATAGATTCTCTAGTACACAGTTCAGTAAATTCTCTGATGACAACATACTTTTCTTTGACATATTGTTGGTTGACAGATAAAACTCACTAAGTTTTGGGTGTTGTTGAGTTATTGATAAAATGTTTTTAATTGAAATTCTAACTTTCGTGGAAAGAGTCACCATGTCCGTAAGACCCATTTTCTAATGAAGAGATGATATATTAAGAAGAAAACTCATCTACTACATTTCTATCCCAGACAGGAAATAATTCATTGAAATGTCTGTTTCAAAATCTATCTAATCTAAACTATCCCTAATGAGTGTTTCCTGTCGTAATATACATATGACGACGACGATACATTGTTGAAGAAACATGAAAAGGTAATTATATTTAATGGAAGTGGTACATCTATCTTTATTTCTATACTAACAACAAATGTATTAATACTTTACTTACTATAGTATTCTTGCAAGAAAAGAAATGAAAGAAGGGATAGCACAGCTAAAACAAGAATAATTGTGATTGGGTTTTGTGAAGAGAGTTATGAATATTGATGAAGCATAGCCCTTTATACTCTGCCTGCCTGCTAAAAGATTTATCATTGTACATGTGTAAATAGAATGCTGTATTTACATATACCACGGCATTAAGTCAATTTTTTACCAATCAATTTCTTCTTTCAATTTTGTCTGTCTGACTGTCTGTTGCAAATTCTGTCAATTTTCAGCATTTAGTCTAAGTAACATTATAACATGCCTAGCAAAACTTTTTTATATCATTAGATAGCAAACAAAACAGTTGGCTCTACTGATGGAAAGAGAAACTATTGCCTGTAGTATAGGCACCAAAGATATTAATGTGTTGCTATCTGTAACTCCCATATTCTGGCAAATAAATAATTTCTTTCTTTCTTTCTTTCTAGGTGGTGGAATGGCAAGTGTTCCACTTTCCATTGTAAGAATTCCTTAAACCAGAATACGACAATAACAAGCACACTATTGTGGTAGGAAAAGGTAAGGTGGTGATTCCATATACCTGTGCGAGACATTGCATAGTGATACATATAACCAAACAGTCAACTTTTACAACCTGCCTTGAAGAATGGCAGTTGATCTATTATTCAAAGGAAGACCGGCACCAACACAAAGAACAATTAGCTTAGCTAGACTTGGCTTATTAGTAGCTTTACTAGTATTAACTCCCAAATATTATTAAAACTATGCACCTTTATCAGAATAGTAAAAACATAAATTATATGTTAACTATCCTGTTTGAAATAGGTATATAACAAAGATGAGATTTTTCAAGTAAGGTGTTTACATGTTAAGGATCAAAGCATTGCCGATTGAAGTTTGTTAGGAATTAGAAAGAAAAAGACGTGTAGCTCCGTACAGTGGTTCGTTGCAACTGAGCTTAGTGAGCATATGCACAATTTGAACATAAGACACATAAAAACATTTATCACCTTTGTGGTCTAATGGTCCAGTGCAGGTGTAGACCACGTGGGGTTCTGTGTCAGGCAATTAAAAAAATGTGGTTGCTTGTAAAAATTATGTTAAACAGAGATTAATTGTTTGCTAAAAAATTATTTGTGTTTCAGAAACCGGCCGTTAGTGTTTTCGGCTTATCATGGATGCACTTGTTGTACCTCTGCCTACCTGATTGGGGATACGGGTGTGAAGGTACTTTCTGAACATAAGACATATCACATATTTAATAGACACAATTTTTTTCTAGGTTCACTTATCCATCACTTAGTATCTGCTAATATTTCCTAATGGAGGCAAAACTGAAGGAATATAGAGCACTAAGAAGGAGGAAAGAAATAATTGAAAAAACTAAGGAAAAACTGGAAAAGTCTAAACAAGCTGTATTTGATTTTTTTACACCTAACATATTAAAAGATATGGGAAAGGACAAGGCAGAAGAGGTGTTATTGGTATGCATAAACATCTGAGTTTGTACTTCATGGTTACAAGTTAGAGCAGTTCCAATTTCAAAACAGTGAATTTGTTTGAAATTACTGAACATTTAAATCTGATATTAGACTGTGGTCCCACAAACAAACTTTTTTTGATTAATAATAAGCTGAATTTTTGTGAACAGCTTCGTTTTGACGAGTCAACCATCTTTTCTATCTTCGAAAATTCTCGAATCGGGTAACTATTAACTTATAAAGATAAATGAAGAAGAAAAGTTTAGACTGCAAAATAAAAAATGACAGGCTATGAAAATTTCCACTTTAATTGTAGGACAATGTTACGCTTGAATTACAATAATAATTAACAAGCTGTTGTGAGAACATTAGGTTGTTTTTAAATTAATTAATATCAATTTAAAAATCATCTAATTATGAAACTTTAGAGTGGAGGACTCGTCAGAAAATCCATCGAATGTGTAGGACAAAGGTTTCGTCGTGTTTTCATAATATAATCAAGCAATTAAAGTCGAAAAATAATTATTGTTATTAATAAATATTTCTCCTTCACCGAATCAAAATTTTCAAAGCCCCATAACTTTATTGATTTGAGATTTTTCGAAGATAGAAAATATGGTTGTCTCGCCAAAACATAGCTGTTCACAAAAAATTCAGGTTGTTATTAATCCAAAAAAGTTTGTTCATGGGACCACGGTTTAATGCCATTAAATTGATGTCTGGTATACCATTATGTAATAAAGATTTGACTATAGACTAAATGGTTGATAACCGAATTTACCGTAAAGAACATAACATACATGTGTGTACATTTAGGTATATTAGAAAGTAATCTGTGTGTATATTTAAAGTAATTTAAACAGTAATTGTTAAAGTCGTCAAATAGTTAATTAAGGCGCATGTCACTACCTGAAAACTAATAAACATAGTTAACCTAAGGTATTTACTCCACAAAAAAAGCATGATAGTATTTATTTATCTCATATTATTTATACTCATTTCATTTTGTAGAGGCAGACGGCCGTAAATCTAAATAATATATCTACTAGATTATTTTTTTATGGAATGTGGGGCAAACAGGCAAGAGGCTCACGTGATAGTAGTGATCACCGCCACCCATGAACAGCTGCAACACCATAGGTCTTAGGATAACACATTACTTCATTCAATTTAAAGATTTTATAATGAATAGTAAAAACCTCAAACATAAGCTGTTTATCAATAAATTAAGTAATTAGTCCGTAATCCTAGAAATGTTATTCAAGCAAGTAACTTATTATTTATCAGTTGGTTTCCTGTGATCAGACTTTGAATTATGATCCTGTATTATCCCCATGAAAATTAACAGGGATTATTTATAGGCTCTGTGGTATAAAGAGAATCATATATTTTTTATTACACATGTACAAAACTTTATACCTTAATATGTAAAACTCGTTTAGAAAATATTTTTTTAATATTTTCATATGTTTTCTTCAAATATTTGATTTAAAGGATACATTTGTCATACATAAATACATATATTTACGCCAAATCCCTTACCAGTTTGGCATAGAGAACTGAGCGTCATTTGCCTTGCTTCCTCTACATTTATAACTCTCTTCATGCAAACACAATTACATACACACCTTCATAAATAAAATAATACACCTAGCTGTTGTATTATTTTTTGGCTAAAACAAATACCACGTCCAGATTCCGTCCACGTCCACCTTCTGCCTACTGTTTACTTTTCTCGTATTTTTAGCTAGAAGATGAAGAAGGTCAAAATGAAGAACCTCACAGGAATCCAATTGTAGAAGAATCAGTAGATACCACTGAAGTCAGCGAAACTGAATCAGTTATTGAAGAGTCACAAGAATCTTGGAAATATTTTATTATAAAATGGACTATATGTAGTCTTATATGGCTGATACTTTATCTATATTTTCTGTCTTTGCAATTTGGTGCTGTGTTTTTTGTTATATCCCTATTAATAGGTATTTGTTTAAATACTCGAACAAAACCTAAGAAAAGAGGGGAAATTTCTGCTTATAGTGTTTTTAATAAAGACTGCACAAGCATAGATGGGACATTGACAGCAGAAAAATTGCAAAGAGAAATGTTATATGGCGGCAGATTGTTTTAGTAGCTCTTAATTATGAGATTCGCCTACAATTTAAGGAAAATTTGTTATACTTAACTGTGAATATTTACTACAATAATAATGTTGTATAGTATAACTTGAACTAATAAAGACTGTAACCATCATAAAATTGTCATATGTTTATGCAAATTCTTCATTATTTTCATTTTCTTAAAGTGAAATGTTCTTTGTTTCATGTATCCAATACATGCTTTTTGTTTGCAAAAGGTGTATACAAATATATCTTATTGTGGTAAGGTTATTTCCTTCTTTATTGGCTCAAGTCTTTGTGATAAAATCATTTAATAAGTAAGCATTTCACAAAATTTTAACTCATTTAAATGTCACAAAATGTCACAACAAAATCACAAAATTTATTATTAAAGGCACAAATTAAGTTTGTTTTAAATTATTTACATTAACCAAAGGTCATAGCAAAAAAACCTTATGCATAGAATTAACAAAGAATTAAATATTCAGTAGATGTAAGAGAAGTAGGTATCTGTTGTTCCCCCGTGTCGGTCCAGGCTATATTGAAGAGTAGGCCAACTGCCGTTCTGCCAGGCAGATCGTAAAAGGCGACTGATTGGCTATGCAAGTCACTACCACCGTGGCTACTAGGTGGTAGAGCTCTGCATTGTCTCGCGATCTGGTACCACCGCCTTACCTATTCCTGCCGCAATAGCGTCAGTGCTTGTCGCTGTCATGTTCCGGTTTGGAGTGTAAGGTAGCCGGTAAACTTATGCATGTGTCATTAGACCTCGCTACAAGATAGCAACGCACCAGTAACACCTTTGGTGTCTATAGGCGATGGTTGACTCTTTCCATCAGGAGACCCATCTGCTTGTTTGCTATCTTATGATATAAAAAAAAACATCTACTACAGCGTCTATTAGAGGCCACTCAAGTATTACGTAAGTACTAAAGGGGGGTGGGAGGTCTTCTATTTGCTTATTTTTGATGATAAGGGGGATGGGGAGGTCTAGATGGTGATTACGTCAGCAACATTTTTTTTACGTTTCGAGTTTTCTACATATTTACTGCTTGCTACGTTAAATGTTTCCGTTAAACTCTTATCTTAGGTACCTACCTAACCCCTAAAATCAATCACAAAACTGAGGATCAGATTAAAAATAAATTTACAAATGTTTACGTAAGCAATGGTAAGTGATTTGCTTACTTTTGCTGACATGGAGGACGGGGGAGTCAATAATTGTAAAAAATCTGCTTACGTAATATTTGAACGGCCCCTTAGGAACAGTCTTCCGAAAAATTAAGACGTCTTTACGTTCTTATCATTATAGCAATTCCTTTTAGACGTGTTTTATGAATGGCCTATATGCCGACAGAATGACATATGGTCTAATCGTTTAAAGGGGCCCCGACCAACATGGCTGAAAAAATATTTTGATATCTGGTAATAAGGACGTCCGAGATTGATTTAAACTCCATGACGTGAGTTACAATGTCAGGGTGCCAAATCTTTGGGTGTCTATGCTAATACTTAAGCAAATCAACTGTTATAGTAGGGAAATCGACCCATCTCATAACCAACTACAAAACTGCTACTGTGGATGAGACATTATTTAATAAAAATTTATTCATATAGGATTGCCTGCAAAAACCATTCGGAGAATATTATTGCCATGATTTGAAGTTTATACGATGATAGGAAAGAATAACAGCAAGGGCCCTAACTCACCGGGATGTCATGGCGACGTCGCTGGCCACGTATCCAAACAGTTTCTATTGAATTTAACGAATTGGCTACGTCGTCTCCAAGTGAGATAGCCGCCAAATATTTCAATATAAACTGTTCGGATACAGTGGCCGGCGTCGTCGCCATGGCGTCCTGGTGAGTTAGGGCCCTATATTCCATGAACCATTTTTGCAGGCAAGCCTATATAATTATTTTCGTAATTAAATTACCTGTTTTCCGATACCAATTTTAGTTAATTAATATATCCATTTACCTAGTTACTTATAGTGACTTACCTGTTCATATCTGCTTGGCAGGTAGTAATGAACAAAAAAGCAGTCAAGCCCACAAAGGCATATTTTCAATATTAAAAACTATCCGTTGAAACTAAATTTGTTCAGTTATCAGAAGAGGATTATGAAAGTTATAAAAATTGTTTATCTGTAAATTCGGTTTAAGAACGAAAAATTTTACGTGATAACGTCATAAGATAGTGCCTCTCTATTGCTTATTCCATGCTCTCGCTTGCACGCTCGGCTCAGACGGCTGCAGACAGCGTTCATCGAATTATATGACGTCATCACGTCAAAAATATTAAAATTAATTTAATGAAAACTACCTATGACCACTTCGAACAAGCAATATTAATAATTCAAATGTCAGTGTGAATAAATCAGATGGGTGGGAGGTCTATCTCCCACCGTATCTTAAGACGATTACGATGATATATTTACAATAAAATGAAAGCATCAAAGAAAAATTATTTTGTTTTATTTTAAAATCACATTTATAAAGTGAACAATATACATGTACATTCATAATTATTTAAACCAACAACATTAAAATATTAAATGCAATACTAACAGCTATTATCAGAAGTAGTAACGACACAAATGGTTCCAAAAAATGTAATGATTCTACACAATGATTAAAATAATTTATAACTTATTTTTTAATAAATTAACATTATTATTATTATTAGCTACAAATGGCTCCTATCAAATTAAAATCTACTGCCTATTATACCTAATTAATTACAATATCACATGTAAAAATTAATTCAAAATATATTTCGAATTATCTGCATGGCTAAACATCACAACACATACATGTCTTACTTCCATTCACTTTTATAACTTTTGGTCAGACATACTAACGTACAAGACAAGGCATGCGTCACCCTAATTTTGTTCCACTAAAGTGCGATTCACGGCGGTTACGATCTTTTGATCGCGAGTATATATTAAACGCTGCAGCGCTGTCTAATTGTGCGTTGGTTGAACGACTTATTATTATTTCAGCTCTGCAGCGAGTGTTAACGAAATAGAACACGTCTTCTTATCGTAGTTTCTCTAGTACGTAATAGGTACATTAAACTCTCTGCTTTTGGTAGATAACACCGGGTCCAACACTAACTTTGGGAATTTTAGTCCCTGCCATTCTAATAGTGAAAACGCAGGCGTATTATGGAATTGGCATACAGGTGATTAGTTAACTATATCAAAAAAGCAGTCGCCGTCCTAGAAGTGAAGATTAGTTTTTAGCAGTGGCATATAGCATTTTTAATTATATGCCGCTGCTAAGAACTAATGATACTGTGGGTCACTAAAGTTCATGAACTGCACCTACTTCAGTCCATTGTAGACTGTGGTGAAACGCGATGCGTGTTCCAAATACTAAAAACTTTAAGGATATCTAAATTATTTTACATTTATATATTACTAGCTGTGCCCGCGACTCCGTCCACGTGGTTTTTTTTTAAAAAAGTAGTCTAAGTTACTTCTTATTACATCAGCTATCTACCAGTGAAAGTCCCGTCAGAATCGGTCCAGCCGTTCCAGAGATTAGCCGGAACAAACGAACAAACAGACAGACAAAAATCGTAGTGTTATTTTGGTATGTACACCGTGTATACATCCATAAGCATTCAGTTAAAACTGATTATTTTAATTTTACAAACAGACATTCCAATTTTATTTATTTGTATAGATTTCAGCGCAGTAGCAATCCATTGGTTTACACTGTTACACTGTAACGAAAGGTACCGCGCGTTTTACTTAACATAGCTTCTCTAGTGCGTAGTACATTAATCCTTTATAGATGAGCCTCCAAAAAATATTTTTAGAAGAGTTTATGAAGCATGGCGAAAATAACAAGGTGAAGTTGTACTGCAGTCCCACTTCTAGCTTCTGGTATAATTTTACCATTAGCTTCAATGACAAACAATACTTTTGTTTGTCGTTGAAGCTAATGGTGAAATGTAACGGTATTCCGGAAGGGTTTAGCTTTTAAAATATTGTGAATTGGTGGACGTGTAGTCTACAATTAATTTTGTACCTTAATTGCCGCTAGTAAATTAAATTAAATGTTAATCGTTTAAATAAATAATATCTGGTTTTCACATACCCATACCATTGGGAACCGAGCTTATATATATATATATATATATATATATATATATATATATATATATATATATATATATATATATATATATATATATATATATATATATATATATATATATATATATATATACGGACGGACAGTCAGTGGAGGCTTAGTAATAGGGTCCCGCTTTACCTTTTAGGTACGTAACCCTAAAAAGCATTGGTACATTGAACTTTTATCTCAGTGATTAACGTCATAAAATGTAGCAATAAAATTTATGGCTACTTGCTCTTTAGCAGTGGCAATAGTGATATGTTAGTTTGGAGTCTATTTTACTAAAATTACTATTATACAACCGTTTATGAGTATAGAAAATGAGGACGGTATCACAATATGTTATGAGAGAAACTTTACTACAGTTACAACGAAAAAAAAATGCAAAACAAGGCAGAATCAGGGCGCCAGATGCAGCATATAAGTGAGAATCGTGGTTTGCGGGTTTTTGAGATCGTGATTTTAATGAAAATACTTAATAAAAGCCAGTATGCGTAAGTCTGAAGATTAAATTTGAGTTGTCATTAACAAATAGTTGGGAAGTTGCCGACCAAAATTTACATATTATTGGTGTGAAATGAAAAAAAAAGAATTCTTTAATTGATTTTTAAGTAGCAACATTACACTACAGTAGAAACAAGTCGATGTTGTAAAATCCCATGAATTACCAATGACACTTTAGATTTCCTTTCTTATAATCACAGTACAGGGGCAATCAAAGAAATCCCTTGTTTTTTAAACTTTATGAGTTAGGTATTTGTTGACAGAGCTTATAAAACATATACGTCATGCTTAGTGGAAATTAGGCAGATGTGCAACGCGCCCACGATAAGCCAAATATGGTATTAGTTCCCATGGTGTCTCAAGTGCCTAATCTATCGACAAATCGATCGAAGACTTATTAAAAAGCGATTACCATTAATATATATTTTGTTATATATATCTAGGTATATTATCTCTTTGGATTAGAAGAGGCAGAATCTACTTGTTTGTGATTTTTATTTTATTTATTTATACTTTATTGTACACACACAGCTAAGAAAAAATATAAAAATAAACATAACTAGCGATCGACCATAGACTCAGACTTCTATGTACTAACGCACTAGACAAGACAAGCGTCATGCCAAATGTGGACCACTACTGAAGTCCATGGACATCATCTACTCCACAGCTGATCTAGATAGATCTAAAATAAAACGCGCAAGAGCCATGAAATTCACGGCGGTTACGACCCTTTCGTCGCGAATATATATTATACTCTAATACACACTGCAGCGCTGCTTAATTTGACGTCAGCGAGTGTTAACGTACACGACTTCTAGTAAGCATAGCTTCTTTAGTACGTAGTACATTTAAACTGTTTTATAAATAACTTTAGCCATAAAGCAAATAGGATACATCAGTAGCGTAGCGTGCCTTGGCGGGGCCCTGTATAAAAATTTGTTTGGGGGCCCCCAAACAAATTTTTATGGAGGGTAGAGATTTCTCACAAAAAAAATGTTTGTATAAAATTAAAAGAAATATTCATCATAATTATCTCTTTCATTTTCCCAAAAATTTTACAAAATATTCAAATTAAATATACACAGTCCTTGTCATAAAAAAAAGAAATTGCTTTTTTTTACTTTTGCCATTTGGGAAGATTTTATTAATATTTGCTTACGCGCGTTGGGGGCCCGCGAGGCACGGGTGCCCCGTATAATTAATTGTACGGCAGATACGGCGGTAGCTACGCCCCTGGTAAACATTCGTGTATATAATCATGTATGTCACATTAATGCAGTGTGCTGTGTGTAATGTTTATTTTTATTCGTTTAATGTATTTCCAATGCATATTATTTAAAAATATTAGAATTTCCCACTCCTTTGCAATATAAACTTTGTGGCAAATTTTATACTCCAGTGCAGTATAAAATTTGTTCACATGATTTTCTTAAAAATGGGTACATTTCCTCTTCACTTTATAATATTTTTATTCTGAATTACGACCAATCGCTAGAATCCATATAATTTTCTGTTTTTTTTTTTTTATATTGGGCCGTATTTGTTTTAATGGCACTAAAATATCAACAAAAATAAATCTTATAAACTACTTTATAAGAACTATATAATTAAAGTATATGTTTGTCCGATTATAATCTCAATTCACACTACTTATATTGTCAATGAGTATATATTGTATAAAATTTAATCTAACAATCATTGTGCTATTAAACATTGGTTTAGTCTGTAGTAAATATAGTAAAATGACTAGTATTAGCTAACTTGTACACTTTCGACTTACATACTAAGAAAGGATTCTGATACCAATGAGTAGGTAATCTTTTGGCGCCCTTTACCAAGACTGAAACTTTTTCCGTCAAAATTAAGATAGTAAATAAATATTGCTGACAAATTACACGAATAAATCTAACCCCAAAGTAAATAATTTGCTTGTGTTGTGCGTTAGTCAAGACGCTTACTTTGTTACATTCGTGTAATTTGTCCAGTGATATTATTATTATATATTACACTATTATTATACTAATACAATAACAGAAAAACACTTTATTACCCGTTCCATAAACTATATACAATCATGGCCACTCTTTTTAATAAAATTGTTCTTTCGCATTCGATCGATCCCATTCTTACTTTTAATTCAGATAACGGTTATATCTGCTCGTACAGTTTAGATCCACTGAGGACAATCAATGTCGGATTATGTTATAGTAAGATAGACAGATTAAACAATTATGAAAAAATATAAAGATTGTATCCAAGATACGACTAAACAACAAGACACAAGCTAGGAATTAGTAGTATTACCACTAAAGTATTTATTGTAACATTTTTCACATTTTAACTACGTATTCATACTCGTATAATAGCTAAATAAAAGTGAAAGAAAATATTAAAACGACATATCAACAGAACTTACACCTAAGTCCACAATCCTAATGTAATAATTATAATAATCATTAATAATAATATAATACGTGTTACAGTCTGCATCACGAAACGAAGATTATATACTACTAGACAAAAAGCCATTTCGTTTTAATCTATATTTGGTCTTGCTAATAAATTGCACCCAACCCACGCCATACAACACATAATTCCCTAATATTGTCTGTCTTTTATCTCATATACAGTTGACTGGTAAATATTACATTCTGAAGAAGTATTCAGTACTCGATTCTGATACCATCTATATATATAAAATTCTCGTGTCACAATGTTAGTCTCCATACTCCTCCGAAACGGGTTGACCGATTTTGATGAAATTTCGTATGCATATTCAGTGGGGCTGAGAATCGGCCAACATCTATTTTTCATCCCCCTAAATGTTAAGGGTTGTCCACCCCTAAAATTTTTTTTTTTACTTTATGGACAATTTTTTTTATTTTTATTTTTTTATGATTCAGCATTAAAAAATACATATAACTCTACATTTTTATAGTTCTATCACCAACCCTTATTTTTTTATTAAATAATCTATATATATAAAATTCTCGTGTCACAATGTTAGTCTCCATAGTCCTCCGAAACGGCTTGACCGATTTTGATGAAATTTCGTATGCATATTCAGTGGGTCTGAGAATCGGCCAACATCTATTTTTCATCCCCCTAAATGTTAAGGGTTGTCCACCCCTAAATTTTTTTTTTTACTTTATGGACAATTATTTTTTATTTTTATTTTTTTATGATTCAGCATTAAAAAATACATATAACTCTACATTTTTATAGTTCTATCACCAACCCTTATTTTTTTATTAAATAATCTATATATATAAAATTCTCGTGTCACAATGTTAGTCTCCATACTCCTCCGAAACGGCTTGACCGATTTTGATGAAATTTCGTATGCATATTCAGTGGGTCTGAGAATCGGCCAACATCTATTTTTCATCCCCCTAAATGTTAAGGGTTGTCCACCCCTAAAATTTTTTTTTTTTACTTTATGGACAATTTTTTTTATTTTTATTTTTTTATGATTCAGCATTAAAAAATACATATAACTCTACATTTTTATAGTTCTATCACCAACCCTTATTTTTTTATTAAATAATTTATATGGCAAAACAACGTTTGCCGGGTCAGCTAGTATATGTATATATATGTGTAAAAAAATAAGTACTCCAATGTTAAGCTAATTATCCAATAAAAATGTCTAGTAAGGACACCCACGCATGACGCATAAAAGTTCTTTGTTTACAAACAGCGATTTACCGGATTCACCTAAAGATTCGTTAGAAAATCGCGCGGTGACCGTACTTTTTGAATATTTCTACACTAATTTCGTTGAGGGTTAACCTAATAAGGTATAATATAAGTAAATAACCTATGTGGTTAAGAAATTTTCTCTTTTTGTTACATTTTTATTGTTTATTTATGACCATGTTCTTCGATATACACAATCTTTTACCAGTCAATGTATGGTATACCTATACATATTTTTTTAGAATACAGCGATCCGAGCCGAAGAAAATTATATTCCGCAGTAGGCGTAGCCGTTTGTGGAAGGTTACGTAATTCATTCGAGTTCCGTCATTCGAGAATCTCCAACTCGGAGCGGGATATTGATGGACCGAAGTAACCACAGTAAGAAATTTAGAAAATGCTGAAAATGTACAAATTACAATAGCAGTGTCAAAAACTTGATGTCTTAAAAATAAAGGACACTGTGTAAGCGCTCTAATTCTAAATGTCATTTATAATATAGATTGCTTGTTTTTCTAAAATTTCAATTATGTTTTGCGGGATTTAAATATATTTTTTTACCATTAAATGCATAATAGCAGACGACTCTCCTGATGGAAAGAGAAATCATCGCCTGTAGACACCAAAATATCAATGATGCATTCATTATATGTATAAAACACAATAAATAAAACAAGTCTAATGTCGGACCGAGTTTTTTTGATTTGTATTTACTCGGATTGGGATCGAATGCAGTGTATAACCGCTCTAAGGTATGAGACAAAAAATGCGCTGTCACGACTCACGACATTAACACTATTTTTATACCCGTGGACAAAACCGCTCTAAAATTCTTAATAGTTAATAAAAATTCTTCCCGTGTTATTGATTTTGAGATCTATGAAAAAACCTACACAGCGGAGCCCTATAAAAGTCGGCACTCGGCAAAAACGCATGCGCGTTAAGTCTTTTAACATCAGGCAATAAAAATACAACACTTAAAGCTATTATCATATGCCATACCGAATGTACTATTTTATAATTTTGTTCTGTTTGCAGAAATGCGTAACATATTAACCCTACAGACACTAAAACTAAACCTAATGGCAAATATCTGGAATAATAATTCTTTGGATACCTTAAACATTTAGTATTATAATAATCTAAATACCACGAAAGTAATAGTATTGTAGCACCAACCGCTACGGGCAACAAAAATGATATGAAAGAATGCATGTTCCATGTTGTAAGTAAAGCGATAATTATGGCACCTGTTAATTGTAAGAAATATAGCAACTTAATATTAATAATACTCATAGCAAGGAGGGTTACCCAGAACGACATTAATCCGCAGTAAAAGTCACCGAACTGTAGAATATTACCTCGTATAATACAATACGCGATTTGCACTGGGGCATCACAAGCGTGGTAGAACGTCGAAAACACCATTGTGAATACATAAATCATTGCTTCCGTGTAGTACAAACGGATAATGGCGACGTAAGTAGAGAACAGGAATAACAGATTGCTGAGGGTTAGAAGGAGAACAGATATCAGCATGTAGATACGACCGTCCATTCTTGAATCATCTGAACAATCCCAACCTGAAATTTGATATGAAAACTGCAAATTATTATTACAAGAACAACGATTATCATACTTAGTTGATTTTCTGTATTTTACTTTAGTGTATTTTATAACTATTGTATAACTTGTCATGTATAATTTTGCTTATAAATGACGTCGATAAGTGTTCCTATGTGTACCTACGTCGAATAAAATATTATTTGAATTTGATTCAGATCGACTTGCGAATCGGAATATCTGATATAAAAACGTTATGCATAATAATGTGCATAATATGGTTTTACATTCCTACCACACTAGAGTCTAATTTAAAATTAATATAAAAATAAAAAATATTATATGTGTAGGTGACAGTGATTTCTTCTGATCATTAGCAAATACTTGGTCGCTATAAAATAAGAAATATTAGCGTCCAATTTAGTGTCTTTAGACGACAGTGGTTTCTTCTAATCATTAGCAAATGCTTGTTTGCTATAAAAATAAAAAATATTATATGTGTAGGTGACAGTGGTTTCTTCTGATCATTAGCAAATACTTGGTCGCTATAAAAATAAGAAATATTAGCGTCAAATTTAGTGTATTTAGACGACAGTGGTTCTTCTAATCATTAGCAAATGCTTGTTTGCTATAAAAAATATTTGAAAGAATATGGTTCGTATTTGTTACTTTAAATTATTGATAAGTACTAAAAAAACTCCAAGTACTAACGTACTAAACAAGGCATGTTCCCCGTCACTTGTGTTTCACTAAAGAGCAGTCCATGGACTGCACCTACGTCAGAGCTTGATGAAATTCACGGCGGTTACCTTTTGGTCGCGAATATATATTATACGTTATTTTACGCTGCAGCACTGTTTCATTTTAACTTTGACGATTTATTATTATTTCAGCGCTACAGCGAATGCTAACGAAATAGAACACGACTTCTACTTAGTTCAGTTTCACTAGTACATTAAATTCTCTGATAAGTACCGTCATTTTTTACTATAATAATATCATGGTGTACAAATCTATAACTAAAATATTTAACATTTAAACCATTTACAACAGTTGAAATATGAATTTTATGATATTATATTACACGCAATTTCATTTACAAATATGTATATAATATAAAAAGTATCTTCACGCCCGCATCCCCGAAGAGGTAAGCGGAGGTACAACCAGTGCAACCACGATTAGCCGAAAATACTTAGTCCCACAATGTGGTAGGTGGCAAGCCTGTCGCCAATCTATCCAAATTCACGTTGTTTTTATCAGAAATCTTAAAAAACACATTTTTGAATTGCCCGACCCGGGAGTCGAACACGATACTTTGTGGCTTGTATGGTCTCAAAACACCGACACTGGACCACTAAACCACAGAGGTGACAAATATAATACATTTGCGGATTTAACAAGTTTTTTTAAATTTCATTTTCTTAACAATTTTTTTTAACATCTTAAAGTACATTTCACATAGTCGATTCAAAAATATTAAAATGGATGTAGTTTTAAATTTACAACGCGCATGGCTTAGTAACACATTTTTTTATTATAGGCACTTACCCATAACCTACACACCTCAACCCACTCAACCAACAAGCCACTCATTCATGGTCATATCTACCCACTCAAGCACCTAGTCATCAAACTAAAATCCATCCGCCAAACATCTTTCTGACAAAAACAATGTTGTATGTAATTTCGTTACATTTCAATGTTCTTTAAATCCAATTACCATAACTATACTAATATTATAAATGCGAAAGTCTGTTTGTTTGTCTCTTTTCTTTGTCTAACTCTTTCACGGCTAAACTGCTGAACCGATTTTGGTGAAATATGGCATAGAGATAGTAGAGAGTATAGAAGATAAATCATAGGACTTTTTTAGATAAACCCCTAGACTGAAGTAATAGATGAATTTTGGGTAAAAAAAAAACTATATCGACATGTTAATCTACTTACAGGTGAAGCTGCGCGGAGCAGTTAGTTTTAAAATAAAAGTAAGCTCACAAGAAAATCATAGAAGCTTGCACATAAAAATTTACACTCACATGTTCACATTTAAGCATCACCGAAAACGAACTTCTTATTTAAAAAAAGTATCTTCACGCCCGTATCCACGAAAACCTAGAAGTACAACCGACCGAAGAAGTGTGCACCGACGATTAACCGAATATATTGAATCTTACAATGTGATAGGTGGCCAGCCTATCGCCAACCGGACACTTTCCTAATCCCGAGCAACGTTGTTTTTAACAGAAAATCCATACTATCCATACTAATATTATAAATGCGAAAGTAACTCTGTCTGTCTGTCTGCTTGTAACGCTTTCACGGCCAAACCACTGAGCCGATTTGGATAAAATTTGGTACAAATATAGTTTGAGACCCAAGAAAGGACATAGGATAGTTTTCATCCCGGAAATCCTACGGGAACGGGAACTATGCGGGTTTTTATTTTAGAATTTTTTCCACGCGAACGCAGTCGCGGGCACAGCTAGTTATATATAAATCAAACCGGGATCTCGTGTGGTCAACGCTGATACAGGACCACTAGACCATAGAGGCATAGTGGCGATCGTCTTATTTGATATACAAATAGATTTTTGTTTTAATTTGACATGAACATTCACAACGCACACATTTTCTTAAAAACACAAAGTTGCCCGGGATTGGAAAATGCCCGGTTGGCGATAGGCTTGCCACCTATCACATTTGTGGGATCAAGTACCTTCGGCTAATCGTGGGTGCACTTGTTGTACCTCTGCCTACCCCTTCGGGGATATGGGCGTGAAGATACTTTTTTTTTGAATATTTACAAAAAGTTAGAACATCAGGATCCCTTGCGAGGAAGGCAGAGTAAACCGAACGTCTATAGACAAATTTACCGCGAATCACCGGTTTGTCGGTTGGCGAGATCAGTAGTGAATGATTATCGATCATTTCTAGTGATAACTAGGACCTACAGCTTTACGTGCTCATGCGAGGCACAGGAATAACACACCATCCGCCAGACTCCCAGCTGCTACTGAGATTTTGCATTTCTGAAAAAATATCGAAAAATCCTCAATAACACTTGCCCGACCCGTAGATCGAACCCAGGACCTCATATCTGAGCCATATAGGCTATCCCCTAGACATTATATTATTATAAAAAACAGGCTCCATACGACCTTTATTTGCGCTAGCAATAAGGGTTTAAAAACATTAAAACTCACCTCCATACCCAGAAGAACATGAACAATATGACATCACCAATCCACTGAAAGTATTAAGACCACAATTTCCATTGTTATTGCATCTTCCTCCAACACAAGTGGCCGAAGATACGGACACCAATACAGTGGTATTACAATCTGTTATCCCTTCTCTAGTTATGTTAGAAAACTCTATTGAACTTTTGATTTCTTCATCTGAATCCTCCATCATTTTAGGTTCAATGTAGTATTTTGTTCCATTATCCGATGTTCGACATGGACAGACAACGCTATCACAAAATAAACGAAACGTCAAATACCATGTTCCACCTTCAGGGTAAGGAATTATGACTGTATCATATATTGAATCAGAGTCTGTACTATTTAATACAAAAGTAGCTGCTTTCACATGATCATTGAACTTACAATAACCAGCACTTAAAGGTATACTAGGATGTCCAACGTTCATACAAATAACAACCTTAAAAAACGGATTTTCGTCGGTAAACTCCAATATTGTTTCCTTATCTCTTTTGTAACCCATATAGTATTTAAAATTCATCAACAAGCTTGCTTGTATTGATAAACTTCCACCAATATCAAATTGATTAATATCAAATCTCAAAACTTTCATTTCACTGGATGTTAAGTTCACAATACTTGTTGCATCTTGCAAATCGGTCGTAGGTAATCCGTAATCGAATGTAAAAAATTGATCTTTATCATCACGCATTAGGTTAATAAGTGTTTGATTATCAATATTGTTAAAATCCGGCGCAGAATATGACTCACAATCTGCTATATTTGTTTGGTTTACAATAAAATCGACGTAAATGAAATGCGTAGCAGCTGGATATGCATTAAACGTTATAATTTGAACATTACTTGATTTCGGATCAAATGCACAATATATTATAAAATCTTCCTCAGTAGGTAATGATTCTGATTGTATCTTTACTGATACTTTACGATCACTAACTATACTGTTTTCTAAAGTAATATCTAAACTTATTGGTTCTATATTATCTTTACTCTTACATTTAAATGTTATTGGAATGGACGTATAGTCAATTACTAAATTTTTGTAACAGCTTACATACCGCGAGGTTTCATCTATTTTTGCTTGTAAGTCTGTGTATAATATTGTGTGGCAGTCAGCAACTAAACCTGTAAATAAACGTAAATAATAATTTCTCATAACATTTTGGGATAGGAATTGTATATTAAAAAAGATCTTTCTGAGTTAAAAGAGCGGTCATAGGCGATGTATAATCGAAGTTAGTATACGTTATAGACAATGCATAATGAAACCTTCTTTTTTAAATATTTATAAAATATAGTATGTATAAAACTCTTCTTTTCGAACTTTTGTATTCGAATAACTCCGTTGGTCAAGCGACCCTGATTACGCAATCGACGAGACTCGGGTTCGATCCCCGACGGGGACAACATTTGTGTGATGAGCATAAATGTTTGTATTTCCGGGTTTGGGTGTTTATTAAATATATTCAACTATTTACTAGCAAAAAGCAGAGCTTTGTAAGGGCTCGCTAAGTTATTACCTAGTAATATTCTTAGGAAAGTATTTTTACACGAATTACATATTTTAATGTATGGACTTTATTTATCATTAACTAACCTAAAAAATCCAGCGTATTTTCACCCAAACATTATATTCGCATCAAAGGCGTCGTCAGGCTTTGTATCTAGGGAGGCGCAGAAAAATAAAACCAAAAAAACTTGAGAGGTGTCAAGGGACACCCGGATGGAATGAAGTTCCTTTTATTATTATTTACAAAAAACCTGTATACACTCAACAAAAATAATCGTCGCGACACCACACTGTTCAATGCGAAATAGAAATGAAAATATCTGGCTTGCTTTCTATAAGAGAGAGAGAGAGAGAGAGAAACATGCGCACGCCGCACAGCTTACAATAGCTTACTATAGCAAAAAGTGTCGTGACAACTTTTCGTAAGAATTTTTTCCGTCTAGCCCCCTTTCACAACGCGCGATAAGGAACTTCGTTCCAATAAAAAAAAAAAATGTTTCTAAGATACATTTTTTAATTTTCTTGATTTATTGGAAACACGATTTAATATAATAATCAATGTTATCTACACAGAACAATTATAAAGGTTATCTACATATTTTACACTATATTTTCTGGCCTACCTATAATATAGTACCTACTTAAATTTTTTTCGAAGTTTTGTTTAAAGTTTTTTCAAAATTTCTCAAAATCTCTTGGGCACGTTTGGTTCAATTTTTCAGGAAGTATAAGTTGAGCGGAATCCAATCAAATGCCATCAACTGTGTTTCGATCGGTCCAGGCGTTCATAACTTATGAGTTGTTGACACACACACATTGCATTGCATCGGCTCGACCGGTAGGCGTATCATCTAACATTTGCAAATCGCCAGCGATCAGCGATGACTCTTAAACGTAATGAAAAAACCATCAAAAACGTCGCCAATTGCTTGCTGGTCACTAGATGCACTTTTTGCAATGTCACAGCATCAAAACTAATCAAGCGGCAACGACTACCACTAATGTACAAAGCTGTTATGTGTCTTGCAATAACTAAACAATCACAATAATTTCGCATTGCGAGTTACGTGATCACCCCGCCGGTCAGGTACCACCCCCTTACCTATTCCTGCCGCAATAGCGTCAGTGCTAGTCGCTGTCGTGTTCCAGTTTGGAGGGTAAGGTAGCCGGTAAACTTATGCATGTGGCATTGGACCTCGCCACAAGATAGCAACGCACCATTAACATATTTGGTGTTTATAGGCGATGGTTGACTCTTTCCATCAGGAGACCCATCTGTTTGTTTGCTATCTTATGATATAAATATATTTTTTTAGTAAAATGTACCGCTAAAGGGCACAGATCGTCGCCTAGTGTAGCTTTGTAGCATTTTAACTCGTTACTTTTATAATAGATGGCGTTAGCAGTAATAAAATTCTAATACAAAATGTATGTTCTATTTTTTAATATTTATGAAATAACATTTTAATGGTAGATAACATATCTAGACATGAATTTAAACCACCACGTCAACGCTCAAACCTAAAAGTGTGATACTTTTTTAGTAAAATGTACCACAAAAGTGCATAGAAAGTGGCCTAGTGTAGGGCTCGCTTCGCTCGCCCTAATAAATGGGGCACACTAAAAGTTTTGCACTTCTAGCTAATCGGAACTATTTAAATTTCGAATGTTATATTTTTAAAACGTTGCAACCTTCTTAGTGATAAAAAAAAACAATTGGCGGAAAATGATTTGTCAATTGTTTTTTTTTATGACACATCAAAGTTCTACGTACGCAACGAAAATGGAATTAAGTCGAAAAGATTTTAGGGCGATGATTTTTTATGATTTGAAAAGTTCTCTTTCTCCGCAAGGCTGTGCCGCTCGTCTTCAAAATGCTTTTGGGAGAGAAGCACCTTGTTTGAGCACCGTGAGGCGATGGTTTGCTGAATTTGAGAGAGGCTGAGTTTCTTTATATGACGAATTTCGTGAAGGGCGGCCTTCAACTGTCGTCAACGAAAATAATGTGGCTACTGTTAAGCGGTTAATTGAAGAAAACCCCCGGATCACCTATGAGACAATTCGATGACTATTGGGGATTGGTATGAGCCAAATTCAGAAAATTTTACACGAAGAATTGAAAGTTCGGAAACTTTGTTGTCGTTGGATCCCTCATGAACTGACAGCGGAGCAGAAGCGGGCTCGCGTGGAATGGTGCTCACAGATGCTACTGAAGTACGACCACGGACATTCTAATGCTGTTTATGACATTGTCACATGAGACGAAACGTGGCTTTATTGTTTTGAACCCGAAAAAAAAACAGAAATGTTGTGAATGTGTATTTGAAAATGCGAACAGGCCAACATAAGTGAGACAGGCGACAAACGTTGGTAAAAAAATGATCGCGTTTTTTTTCTCAGTTACGGGTCCCATCTGTACAATTCCACTTGAAGATCAAAAGAGTGTTAATGTCGAGTGGTATTCTACCATTTGTTTACCCAGGGTGTTAGAAAAAGTTCGCGAAAGACGACCCAAAAGCCGCATTCTCCTACAGCATGATAACGCTTCTTCACACACGGCCAACAAAACAAAGCTATTTTTAGCTTCCGAAAAAGTACATCTCGTCACTCATCCTGGTCATTGGATTTGGGGTCAATATTTTGAAACGAAATAAGAAATACGTTCTCTTAAAACTAAATATTGCCATCACACGTAAAGAACTTATATAGCATTGCTACAAAAAAAATGGTAAAATGCGCGTCGAGCCACGCGCAATGTTTGATTCCAAAGTTGGCCATCACAATAATACGGACTAAGAAGAGGGTTTTTAATTGTTTTATACTGTGAACAATGAACATTTAACTTATTTAACGTTAATGACGGATATATCCGCACCACAGGTTCACCGCCCATAAAATTTTCTCCAAATACATTTTATAGGTAAATACATATTCTAAGCCGTGATAATCTTTTATAATTTCATAATATTTACAACTACCTGAAATTTTTTCTCACACCCAAAACCAACCGTTTAGCTGGCAGAATAGTACAAACGGGGACCGTTAAAAAGGATGGGGATCGAGAATAAGAACAAAGATGAACTTATTGCTTTTTGGACATTAGCAAAACCATAATAGATTGATCTGGCTATCTTTAACTTGTCCATTTTTTTAGAATAATCCCATTTTTTTTTTGTAAAAATGATTTGCAAGACACAAATAAAATGTCTCACTATTTGAAGGTGTATTGATCAACAAAACATAAAAATTTAAGTCTGGCATAAATAAAAAAATAAACATAAAAAAAGGAAAGCCAAGAAGTAAATTTCTAAATTAAATTTTTATGTTTAATTTTTTATTTATGCCAGACTTAAATTTTTATGTTTTATTGATCAATACACCTTCAAATAGTGAAACATTTTATTTATGTCTTGCACATCATTTTTACAGAAAAAATCAAATCGAAAAAAATCGATCGAGTTATTCTAAAAAATGGACAAGTTAAAGATAGATAGCCACACTGATCGATTATTGTTTTGCTAATGTACAAAAAGCAATAAGTCCATTTTTGTTCTTATACTCGATCCCCACCCATTTTATGGTCCCCGCTTGTACTAGAAGAGGAGACACTTGACAAACTGGACTCGTAAATTGACACATTGTTTTTACAAACCTACAGTAT
Organism: Apodemia mormo; assembly: GCA_036924255.1. Classification (NCBI taxonomy): domain Eukaryota; kingdom Metazoa; phylum Arthropoda; class Insecta; order Lepidoptera; family Riodinidae; genus Apodemia; species Apodemia mormo. Next base: position 8,242,541 of record JAUPFN010000018.1, on the reverse strand, counting down.
TGTCCTGTCTAGACTCTAGAACTTAAGACTATATATTACTATATTTGTATTACAGAAAAGAGCTATAAGATCCATTTACAATCTTAGCCTGAGAGTTTCCCTGAAAGAAAACCCCCGGATCACCTATGAGACAATTCGATGACTATTGGGGATTGGTATGAGCCAAATTCAGAAAATTTTACACGAAGAAAATTCAAAGAAATCAATATTATTACTGTAATCTCCCAATACATATTTAAAAACTTAATGTATGTTCGTAAAAATATTTGCTCGTTTAAGAAAAATAGTGTTGTACACTCACTAAATACAAGGAACAAAAACAATCTTGGTGTGCATGCATCTCGTCTCCAAAGAATAAGTAACTCTTTCACGGGGCGATGTATACGCCTTTACAATAAACTTTAAATAAAATAAATGCTATAAGAGACTTACCAATAAACAAATTTAAAAAATTTGTTACAAAAAAACTGTGTAAAAAAGGGTAACTATTATAAAATCTCAGATTATTTAGCAGACAAGCAAGCCTGGGATTAATTGCTCCTCATACCAATCTCTTATATTTTTTGTAATATGAAATAATTCTTGTAACATTATAACGTAATGTAAATGTAATGTAACGTAAATGTAATAAAAAATAATAGACAAAAAGATAAGCCCGTTGAGTTTCTTCTGCCAAATCTTCTCAGTGTGTGGCCACGTTCCGAACAGTAGTCATTTTCAAAAAACTTAAGACTCGTCAAAAGTGCCTGTAATCATTTTTTGATTTTGAAGACAAATAAGTTGCCTGTCACGGATATAACGATATACCTTGCCAGTAGTTAGTTTTTAAAGTTAACAAATCTGATGATAAGAATCACCTCCCCTACCGCCCAAAGGCGGATCCATACTTCGGGGAGGGGGGGTCACATACCTATTTGATTATTTGTTTGCAATAATAAATCCATACCTAAATCCTGCGTGGTTCCGCCCTTGTTACCACCAAACAAATCGCAAAGGATTCGGAGAGATGCTGTTTATTTTATTAAATGAAAAATCATTTTTGGTGTCTGTAACAACCTACAATCTGGTAATTTGCTAAAAGATGTAAGGTTCTGACCTCTTTCGAAAAACAGACTTAGGAGGGTGGTAGTGTTCCGCAACGTCTCGCCCGGGTATATGGTACTGTAATACCTTTATGGTGTTACATATAGACTGGCAGCTTTGTCTACTTTCAAATGTAGAACTGTTTTGTTTAGATGAAAAAATGTATTAGAATAAGAGTATTCCATTTGATTCGGTGGGGAATAGACATATCCCCGAGAAATAAATGAAGATATAAAACGATAGCGTATTATTGGAAATCCTAAAATATCCCGTCGATCTTCGGGTCCTCGAGCAGCCAAGCGAGTTAAATAAAAACCCCCTGGCAAAAGGCGGTACGATTGGTGGAGTAACACGGCCGGTCGATAGATCGCCGGACTAGTGTTACAGTACCACTGCTTTACCTATTCCTGCCGCAATAGCGTCAAAGCTTGTCATTGCCGTGTTCCGGTTTTGAGGGTAAGGTAGCCAGTAGACTTATGCATGTGGCATTGTCATCTTGCCACACGGATAGCAATGCACCATTAACATCTTTGGTGTCCATAGGCGATAGTTTCTCTGTCCATCAAGAGAGCCATCTGCTTGTTTGCTATGTTATGATATAAAGAAGATGCTGTAAAAACGGCATATAAATTGATAACAAATCGCATTCCTTGATCGGTGTTTAAGTTTCCATTTTAAGATTTAAAAATCACCAATATATTATTAAAATAGATAATGTATCATCCGATATATGTATTACAAAGTGTCGCACGCCGCGATTATGTGCAGACAATACTAAAAGGCAGGCGTGAAGCAGAACGACAGGAATATAAAATGATACAGATAAATGGGTCGGAAGCTGAAACAATCAAGTCAATGTGCGCAACGAGGTCAATTTAACAGCAAACAGAGCTCTGTGATTTGAAATGCACTTTAGAGATGGTATGTTTTTCATGTTAGCAAAATAAATTATAATTTATTAGATACATGTCATCTGGTTTTAACCGAAAAAAAATGTTAACATTGAACGTAAAAAAATGTTTTGTTACCGAAAAAAAAAACGAATGTTATCAGTTTGACACGTATGCATGTGGCTTAAGCTACAAAATAATTCAGGTGTAACACGACACTTTGAGAAAAATATGACTACTTGTTAGTCGAGGATTTTTAATTCAAAAAGTAAATCGATGACCTATGCTTTTTATTTTTTTTTTTGTAATTGGTAAACATATACATGGGTCGTTGTCAAATTTTGAGCAGGTAAACTAGTCCCTTAACACTTTTTATTTTACATTTATTAAAAATTCATATAGTACTAAAAAAAACATATCGAATCCAAAATAAATCACATTATTAAGCATATTATAATAAAATTAAGATTTAGTCTCCATGCTTTTAATTTATTTTTTAAGTAACATCGGGGTAAATTCAGGTAACAGAATGGTTTTCCTTATAAATGTTACCTGTCCCAAGTAGCATTGTGTTACAGTCAGGATCAAATCATTTCAATTTTTTGTATATCAACCTACTTAAAACAAATTATTAGTTTAAAGGGAGTATTAAGTTAATATATATATATATATATATATATATATATATATATATATATATATATATATATATATATATATATATATATATATATATATATATATATATATATATATATATATATTAAAAATATTTTTCAAAGTCGATGAGTATTAAAAAGAATTTTATGAAAAAAAATCAGTTTTGTCCTTCGTATTACCAGGAAATATCTGGAACACTATGTTACTAAGTAAATTACATGACAAACAAGCGATGGCGTTACTTTTGTCTACTGGTTAGCTTGAGCGAGGTGTCGTTATTCATTGTGATTTTCCGTTAAACCGAGGGGAGGGGTACATTACTTCTCAGTCGACCGCGTAGCGTTCAAGCGACTGCGTGTTTTTATTGTGCGTCAACTTTGTTGCCCACCTATTTCATAAGTAAATCAATGTTTTTTTCTTTTCTTTTATATTCAGCTTATTAACTAAGAGGTAAATGTTCTAAATGTGATAGAACATTTGTAATTAACGCTGTATTTTTTTACTTATGTCTTATAGTATGTTAAATTCACAACTCTGTTACCACGCAACTCTGTTACTTCGCGTGGTAGCGGAGTTGTCAAGAAAGTAACTGAGTTGTATAAATCTATTCTCTTTTAACTTTTGTCGAAAGTTTTGTGCTACAAATTATATCGTTTTTAATAATCAGTTTTCTTAAGCAATGTATAAGCTTAGTACGTATTATTAGACTGTCAAAAAATATATATGAATTTAAAACTTTGTTACAGTATTTTGTGGATTAGTTTGAGCCTTCAAGATGCGTTTTACGCTAGCTGAAAAGCAGCGACGGTACCGAGAACGGCGTAAAAATAATCCTGAAAGAGAAGCAGAAGCTAAACGAAAAGATCTAGAGAGATACCTTGCAAACAAAGGCTTGGTACGAGATTTAACAACACGTGAACATCTCGTAATAAAAAAAAATGGCGATCTGCGAACACTAGACGAAAAAATAGGTTCGGCGCACTCCGTATTGTAATGCATACTCCAGAATCAACACCATCTCGTTTAAATAGTCCTGCCCCTGCAGATCAAGTTATCAAGAGATTGTCGTCGTTTGTGTACACCCCAGCTGTCTACTTCTCGTGAAAATACTCCTAGCTCAACGACATCATCGGGTGTTCGCGACAGAAAGCAAGTAAAAAGAAACAGATCGAAGTTATTTAGAGAAAATATAAAGTTGAAGGAACAGTTCGAAGCAGTAAACAAGAGGTACGAAAAGTATAAAAAACGATACAACAGGGAAAAAACAAAGACATCTAAAAAAGAGGATAGCAGTTGAACAAATAAAAACAAATGAGATCTTTTCAAATGCTATAAAGAAACGCTATGAAAATGTCAAAAATCGGAAAGAAAAATATGCTATTCAAAAAATATTTTACGAGGTGACTGTTCAATGTTCTAGAAGAAAAAGAGGAGACTATTAAATGATCGATAAATAAAATATTTACATAAGTAAAATAAAACCAGGTGTTTGTGTCTTAGTAAAAGTTGCCGGTTCAAAAAGGGCTACATCTATCTGGGTAAGGCCTTATCTGAAGTAGAAGAAGACGGTGAGGTTAAAATTATGTTTTTCAAGGCAATGTAAGTGTGTGATGCTGCAACAAAATTTAAATTAGTCCAGAATGATATATATTATGAGCCTTTTGAGATTTACTTGTTATTGTTCCAGAACCTGAAGAAGTTTGTAAAGTGATAAGAGTATATTACCAATTTGATACTCTTTTAGATACATTTTAGAAATAAGTAACTTCAACATTTTAGTTACTTTTCCTAGACTTTTTTCTGTTATTTTTATTTAGTTTATTCTAGATTGGTAAATTTCAGTTATTAAGTTAATTTTTACTACTAGTTTTTCTTTATTATTTATATGATTTGATCTCAAGCTCAACAAAGTGCAATTTAATTACATGTAAAGTACAAATAAAACAACTATGTTACTATGTTATAACTCTGTTACCTTTTTGTCCCAAAGATTATACAACTTACTAAAGAATTTAAGGAAAACTATTTAGTATTATACTGCAATATCACAACGCATTAATTTCTTATATATTTTCTATTAGAATGTTGTACTTGGCTGTTAATACATTGTTGATTTGTGGACTTAGGTAGAATTTAAGGTCTGTTTATATTTAAAAAGTAAGAGTTGCTTAAGATTTTATTTAATAATTAGTAAATTTTAAAAACAAGTTGTGATTCTAAACGTAATTAAAATATTTAAGACTGTAATTAGTATTAATGCCAAAATATTTGCGACTGATGTGTTTAATTTCATAACAAATGTTTAGAATGAATAGATAACAGAGTTGTATTTTTTTACTCCCTGACCCACTAGATCTGAAATAAATCGTAAATTATTAGATAAACATCGCGGCCGACTATAATATACCATAATTCAGTTATTTTAACAGGCATGGGCGTATAGAAAAGCAATGTTTAAATATATATCTGCTTTTCAGATTTTATCATTTTAAGACACGTTTACCTGTGCAAAATTTGACAATGACCCACACACGGAAAAAAATAGACAACATATATTATAGTACAAAAATATTTATTTACATAAATATTAATATATATTTTTTTCATAATTAATACATAGTTTTTTCGTAATTTTTAAATAATTTATTTCTTTTTCAATTTTACAGCTATATTAATTTTTTTTTAAATATTGTTTAGGATATTTCACAATCACATCATATGATTTTTTTTGAGATCATAGATATCAACACTAAAATTTACGTAAATAAATAAAAATAGGTACCGTCCTACCCAAAGCGCTGGTATCATTAAGTTGGTCGTTAACGAAAAATATGTGTTATTAATTGATATTTAGGGTTTTTTAAAAATTATTATCTAAACTGTTAGATCTTGAACTAATCTTGATTATAAATAAAGTTTTATTGTTGATTAATACGCCAAAACACTTTTAAATTAACCTGTATCATAAACTGCAACCAATACATAACACACAGCACGAATCAAAACGGCGGACTAAGTTCTTTTATTTTTCCCCAAGAGCGTATTTGAAAGAAGAATGCCAATTTGATGTTATTCTGTACAATGTTTCGTTCGAAAACGATAAAATACCACAGAGTATTGTATTAAAACTAGTAAATAGTGAAAATATTGTTTTTTGGATGAAGTTAGCGTTGGTCCCTATAGAGACCATCGTGTATTAACGTAGTTTTCTCAGAGGTCTCATTAGTTACCAAAGTGATGTGAGCGTATAAATACTGTAGCATACATAATAAACATACAAACCTAGAAATACAAAAGTTTATGCACTAAATGTTTGTCCCTGTCAGGAATCAAGCCCTGGCCCCATCGATTCGTAGTTACGTTCGCTAACCACTAGGAATTGGATAATATTTGAGTATGACGATCTATTTAGGCGTCCAAACACTTGTACTAAATTTCGTAAGTGTATATGTTTGTTCATATGTTTTTATGTTTATCCACGAATTTGTCAGGAACTAAGAGCTATGTCGTGATTTTAGATAAATATTTGGTTTCGCTGTGCCGCGAGACCAATAATTTATCTATGATCGAGAAAATTGTTTTTGATTTAAATTAGGTATATTTCGTCTTAGGGAACAGTCTAAGTTTCATCAAAAACGGTTCAGTAGTTTTGAGATATCAGTACAGTTGATATTTGAAGTCGGTTTAATTTTTAAAATTATTATTATTTGCGGCATATTTGCGTCCCCCAGAAGTAACGGTGATGTGAAAAAGACAATAGAGGCACAGGCATCCTACTTCTAGCAACCTGGGATGTGGGCTCAATAACTGGCAAAGGCTTCGAATTGAGTCAAATCCTTACACGACGTTGCATAGATGCCTGTTGTGTGCAGGAGACGAAGTGACGGGAATCAAATCGTAAATTAATTTGAAATGAGTAATTGAGGCCAAGAAGAATGTATGTATTATATTATCAGAAGAGTTGAGCAGCAGATCAGTAGATATCTAGAGAACCAGCGATAGACAAATGGTAGATAAAATTGCGATAGACTATATATCAATGCAAACAGCACAGACAAATTGCACAGTAAATGAAAAAGAGCAATTTGGGATAAGATGTTAACTCTGATAAATAGTACTTTTGCGGTATGAAGCCCTACCCTATAATAACTGATAACTTCAAAGATAAGTCAAACGATATCGAAGCGAAATGATTTGTTGCAGTAGATATACATGTGAATGGAAAGTAATTATCTTTCATCGAAGAAGGATCTACGCGCCAGACATAGCTTTAAGCATTTGAACACTTGTTTGATTGCTATGTGTAGGCCGGGACTTTGAAAATGTGTTCAGTTTGAACAAAATATGCCATTTGCCACGCGTTTTTGGTTTTTTAGCGCACATCAATGCGTTCAAAGTTGGAATAAGTTCAAATGTTTGCGTAGTCTGAACCACTTGTGCAAAGTTCACTTCAGTTGCGCGACCGCTGCTATGACGAAAGGTCGTGTCGTGCCGCGCACGTGCTAGGACGATATTTCACATCCATTCGCGTCCTTTTCTTCGAGGTTTTGGTAGATTTTGCAAATTTATCATTTAATTACAAGCAGTTATATAATAAAGCGTCCACAAAATTGAAGTCCATCTTGTTAGTCGTCTACCGGCATACTGTGGAGAAAAATGTTTGTAAAGCATGTCTGGAAGGTTGCGACAATATGTATTCAAATACGTTTTCAAAGTCTTCAAAGAAATGTTCAAATGTTTGAAGCTAAATCTGGCGCCGACTTAATGTTTATGATGCGCAAACTAGAATTACTTATAAGCCCTAATGTAGTCATATTAATGTGCGTCGAGTATATGCTTTCTTCTAGCGTTAATAAAAATGTGACTCGACATGTCCGGGAATGAACGCGACTCCCGGACGTCGCGTTGTATAAATTAGCGATCGTACGGAATTACGGGCCAATAGTGAAATTCTAAGCCAAATCACTGCATCGCGACTACGGATCACGAAAACTGCAACGCAGTACAACAATATCATCGGATACTGCATCGTATGAGTAGGCGGTGAACATCAGATAGTTCATTTCGTATTGAGACATGTATCGCACTAGACGTATCCTCTTCCTGCTTGCATAAGGAAAAAATCGAGAAGAAAATAGGGTGTATCCATTTTTAACTAGTAAGAATAACGAAGAAAATACCCACTCTGAAAGGGTGTTTCAGATTCACCACACACACTTTTATTATGTTTAGTTGCTGTACCTAATAATATGATGATTCATTTGGTAAATCTTTCAATAGATTTATATAGATTTACTTGTAGGACACGGCTTTTAAGAGTATGTCATTATTTTTTTTCAGAGATGGAAGACTGCCTCTATAACATGACAGGTATATGCCTACTTTCAGGCTTTGAAACAAAACTAGACACACATATTCCACACTTTTGTTTTTTTAAATTTATCTTTGTTTTCGTTCTTTGTTCTATCTCGAAAGATTCGAAGTTCTTGAATTAATAATTAATCAAGTAATTCACATCTTTGACAGTAATTGTGCGCGGTCGCTAATTTGCGTTGTGACTTCGAAGTGCACGCGGCTGCAACTCGGCAGCTTCGAGTCGTAGTTTCATAGCGTGCTTACGCACACAGTTAAATTGGAGCCATAAACATGGTGAGAGCACTTTCAACCAAAGCTAATATGATATTCTTTTTTTTTAAGATAGCAAACAAGCAGATAGCTCTCCTGATGGAAATAAAAACCATGCATAAAGAGAGATGTTAATGGTGCGTTGTTATCCATGTGGCGGGATGGCAATGTCACATGCATAAGTCTACCGGCTACGTTACCCTGCAAACCAGAACACGACAATGACAAGCATTGACGCTTTTGCGGCAGGATTGGGTAAGGCGATGGTACCAAATACCCGGGCGAGACATTGCGGAACTCTACCACCTAGTAATCACGGTGGTAGTGACACGTATAGCCAAACGATCACATTTTACGACCTGCCTGCCAGAACGGCAGATGATCTATTCTTCAAAAGAGCCCGAAACAACATGGGGTCTTTATCAGTAACCAGCTCTTAAAAATTTACATAATTAAATGAGCAATGATCAATTTTAATTCCTCAACAGTTCGAGATAGAGATAAAAGATTTATTTTCAAAAAAATATACTAGATTTTATACTAGATTTTTTTTAAATGCTTTACCATATAATCCAACACTGGCCCTATAGCAAGAAGAGCGATCGTTCTAGGTGTCAAGTGACAAGGTATGTTAAGATGGAATCAAAAAACAATTTTGTAGCAAATAACGAATTAGGTTTTCAGAAGCGCTAGGCTTCATGGCAGCCAGGACTGGTAGAGTACACTTTCCTTGTTTGTTTACGAATTATGACGAATGCGTCGACCAAAGGGCACAGAACAATTATAATCCTGCTCAACTCCAATATACTACGGTATACAACCAATGCTGATTTTATCAACTAGAGTCGATATTGTAGGTCAAATCTTGACATGTATTAACTAAAGTACTGCCACTTAAATAGTTTAATAAAATTAAACTATTGCCACATTCTGTTTCTGTTATGTCAATAATAAATCCATACTAATATTATAAGCCGGAAAGTGTATGTGTTGTGTTTGTTTATCCGTCTGTCACAGCAAAACAGAGCGTGGAATTGACGTGACTTTTTAAAGTGGAGATAGTTGAAGTAATGGAGAGTGACATAGGCTACATTTTGTCTCTTTCTAACCCTCCACTTCCCACGCGAGCGAAGCTGCGTGCAAAAGCTATTGTATATCTAAAAGCACAATCTTATTTAAGATGTAAATTTATTTACAATTAAAAAATATATTCATTAGAGCAACCTACACTGGACTAAAAATGTTTGATTTTTTGCATCAAATTAATTCCGTCAATAATCTGAAGTGCGAGGAAATAGAATACGATGTTCCGATCGGCTAATTTACAGCTCACTAGATTGGTTGGTACTAATTTTTTCAAATTATAATAAGATCTATAAGTCTGATACTTTAACATTATAATTGGTCTGCTATTAGGCCTCTAGTCTGTTTACTCAATAGCACAATCACATGTTCTTACTGTATATTTACTGTACCAATAAAAATATTTTCATCAAGGTTAGTCAAGCAATTCTTGAGTACCTAATAACGGGACATAGAGACAAGATGACAGACAAAATTTTCAAAATGCTAAAATTGATGTTAGGGAGTTATAAAATAAATAACAAACAAACAAGAAATTTGACAAAAAATGTACTGTACATTACAGATAGACCACAGATTATATAGTAAAATAGGTAAAGATTTTTCTCACCTTGCTGCTCTACTTTTTGTGATCTTGGATCTTCCCATTTTATATACACCAATGCATACCACATTCCTGGTTTAGGATTTTCAATTGAATATGTAATATTTCTTCCATCGGATAATAATTCTAAAGTATGTATACCTGTCCTTCTAGAAGGATCAACAAATTTTTTTGGAAATGAATATCCATCAGGATTGACAGCTGGGAAAGAACCATGTTTAAGTTGTATTACAACATGTTGGGGATCACATGATCCTAAAAAAAAAGATTGTTATTTTATTTCAATTCTAGCTGACCCGGCAAACATTGTTTCTCTATATAAATTATTATACATATAAGCCTTCCTCTTGAGTCACTCTATCTATTAAAAAAACGCATCAAAATCTGTTGCATAGTTTTAAAAATCTAAGAATACATAGGGACAGACAGTGGAAAGCGACTTTGTTTTATACTATTTAGTGATATAACCAATAAAACTAACTAATTAGAGTACGGGTACAACTTTATTAAAAAAAACATCTGTTAGCACTGGATAAAGAGAAGAAGTAATCTATAATTACTTATATACCAAACTAACTGACCCCCTGCAACTTTGTCTGCGTCAGATAACAGGGTGTAGGTCATAGGGACCTATAATAATACCATTCTAAAGGAACTGAAAAATTTCCACCAATGACATTTTTTTATATTGTAAAATAATAAACAAGCAGATGGCTATCCTGATGGAAATAAATAACAATTGCCTATTGAAACCAAAGATATTAATGGTTCATTGCCAATCGGGGTGGTGAGATGTTAATGTCACATGCATAAGCTACCTTTCCCTCCAAACTGAAACACAACATTGAAAATCATTGATGCTATTTCAACAGGTATAGCTAAAGTGGTAGTACCAGACCCTGGGAGAGAAGATGCAGAAATATACTACCTAGTTAACTTTTTACACTTGTATAACCATTCATTTGCTTTTTACGAACTGCCTGGCAGAATGGCAGATGGCCTGTTCTTCAAAGAAGATTCATTTTATGGCATGGCATGGCTTTAGCATAAAACACAGTATTATCATCTGCCACACTAATTATACTTTTACTTAATTAGCTTTTATGCTTAACTGGTAAAATGTTCTACATACTGAAGGAGGGTGTTTAGCACTTGATCACAGAAAAATATTACTCCAAAGAAAAGAACACCGACTTCATACCAAAAAGGCGGTTATAAAATATTCCAACTGGCGACACTAGGGACCTTTTGAAAGCTTTCTAAATGTGCAAAAATTTTAAAATCTAGGTTCTACCTTGCATGTATCTCCCAGGTTATTCTTATCCTGAAATAAATAATTAATTTCTTGGCAAGCAAATAAATTTCAAGTTTAAGAACTTGAAATAAGTATTAGTGATTTATTTAGAATATTTTTTGTATTATACGATTGCACATAAGCAGAGGATTCTAATGAAAATTGACAACAATCTGCTAAACACTAAATATAATAGTTATGAGTTGCTATGAGTGTAGCATGATTGTAGTGCCACATGCATACCGTAAAATGACAGTAATATGTACATCGAGACTTGCGACATGAATAGGTAAGATAATGGGTACCAAAGTGGTGGACGAGACTTTTTCAAACTTCTAGTAATCTCGATTATACTATATTCCACAAACCTGGAAACTCTCTCTCTCTCAAAACTCGTACGTACAAACCAATCAGAACATAGTTGACTGTATCTGCACTTGATTCTGATACCGAATATGTAAAAAAAATATTAGAGACACACAATGATATCAAAGTTCATTGTTTACAAATAGCAAAGATTCGTATCCATCAAAGAGCCAAATGGAAAGAGACAACCATCGCCTATAGACGCCAAAGATGTTATGATGCATTGCTTTCCTTGTGCCCCACCACAAGGATAGCAAAGCACCATAACTTCTTGGAACAAACAGTGACAAGAATTAAAATTGTAGTAGCAATGGGTAAAGCGGTAGTTCCAAACCAGGAGGAGAATTTGCAGATATCAACCACCTAGTAACTAGTAAAGATGATAGCAGTAAAACACTTAGATGCATGATCGAAGTTTTGAGGTTATGTCACCATAATTTTCTATCAGGGATTGGATTAAAAGAAACGGGCCGCACGAATCTGCGGTTGTCTGGGGGGAGGGGGGGGGGGTCAATATCCCCAAGTAACATTTGCCCGCCTACCCCCCCCCCCCCCCCCCCCCCCGCGTAAACGTTTATATAAAAAGGTTATAGTCCAAAAACTAACCAAATTTTTTATATTCACAATTGCAATGAAATACAGCCTATTTCTGTATCAAGTCGGGTAGGAGCAATTCGACGGAGCCCCGCTGCACGGGGCCTTTATTTCTGGGCGGGTGATATAAAGAGAACCTAACTTACCTACTTCAACTGTGGCGTTAGATGGATTTCTTTCTTAGTGGCGGGGAGCTCCGCCCCCCCATCCCCCCACAATGTCTCCCCTTCAGTGTTTGGCCCCCATTGTTTATGTATTTTTAGTTAGAACCTAACCTAACTTTAACCTAAACAGATAGTTTACTTGGTTTTTGGGCTATTATTTTTAATAAACAATTCCGCGAGGGGTGGGAAGGGGGCAAATGTTATTGGTGGACACGGACCCTCCCCCCCACAACTCCAAATTCGTGCGGCCCATTTCTAATGCATCCATTATAGAAAATGATGGTCCGGAGGTGACAACCTCAACCTTCATCATGTAAATCTCAGCAACCATTGGTTTCCGCGGGGGGGAATGGTACAGGGGGGTAGCAAACCTCTCCTCTTCTCCCCCTTCTCCCTTTCAACCCTTAAATCAACATGCGAATTTCAAATGCCAACCCTATTTTTCTAATGTAGCCTGGTCCAACACGGCGAACACACTTTATATACACATTGCTTGACACTGATAATTTTACGTACCAATATTATTAAGATGTAGTTCTTCAGATTGAAATGTGAATCTTGCTTCACTTATATCATTCTTTATAGGATAAAACACTATCGAAACAGTACGATAACTTCTAAACATATAAACGTCCACAGCGACATGTCTGGTAACAAGCTGATAATTTTTTAATATCACCGGTCGAGTTCTTGTCAGTTGATCTATTATTCGTTTCTTCTTTTCTTCGGCTTCCTTATTGTTATTACAAACAACTGAATATATAAAGAATACTAATAAATAAGGAAGTTTCATTGTTAACTTATTAAATGATAGATTGGTGCTTGACTCTTGGGTAATTAATAAACTAAGAGCTTAATTTATTTGTGAAAACGACATTTTTTTTTATAAAAACTGTAAGGACGGACTGGAATAAATCCAATAGTTAGCTAGCGCCACAGCTAGCGCTGAACACAACAAATCGATCAACAATCAACATTGAACATTTCAGTCTAATACAAATTTACTTTATGGAACATTCAACTCAAATTGGCATTCAATTCAACAATCAACATGAAAGTGAAGTTTGAACTTTTTACTTGACAGTTGACACTTGACACTGCGAAATGTTTACTGTCGTCTGTTACGTAGCACAGGTAATAAAATAGAGATTATAGAATTGGCTGTGTTCAGCGAAACTACCACAGAAATCTGAATTAGGTAGTCGGAGTAAAGATGGCAAAAAAAGTTTCCAAGTACAGTTATAGATTGTGCACACAATAACTGCAGAATACAATCTACATACAACTAGTCTTCGAGCAACGCGCACATAGAAACCTCTCATTGACGCGAAATCTCGGAGAGTTTCGGTTCAATGCGAGGTCGGATGCCGCCCGCGAGACACGTACGCGACGGCAGTTAAATACTTTTTTGTACTAAAATGGGGCGTCCATAAATTACGTGAGGTGTTTTTTTTTAATTTTCTGCGCCTCCCTCCCCCCCGGTGAGATGTCATGAGACTTTATTAAACCCCCTTCCCCATCCGCCAATCTCACGTGAGATTTTTCAAAATGTGGGTTACTTAAATATGTAAACGCGTTGAGTTGTTATTGCAAAAAGAAAAAAAAAAATTGCTTCGTGCTTTTATTTACGAATAGTTAAGACTAATAATCAATATTGCTAAGAGTTATAAGTGTAATAAAAATTTAACAATAGAATAGGCACTTAAATCGTAACTACTGCGATTAAAAAAAAAATATCTACTCTAACTCTGACAGTGGTGCGAAAACAAAGAACTGGCTACACTGTACCGTAAATTCAGATTACATTGAGCTATTTGGTATAAAAATGGGTATAAAACAAATATGGTGGTTTGACAGTCAGTAGTAATGTATAACGTCGAAGTATGAATGAAATTATGCTCTTTCGAACGAATTAGTGAATGATCCTAATCATATTACGATTACGCTTAAGATTAAATCTTAAGCATGTACAATCTGGACAATGGACCAAAATAGTATAATTTGTTTGTTCCAATCAGAAAAAAAATTGCGCGATATTTGCCAAGACCCCCCCTCTCTCCTACGTAAGATTAGATGAGATTTGACTCGACCCCCTCTCCCCCTTAAACATCTCACGTAGTTTGTGGACGCCCCCTAAGTAGACAAAAATCCATTATATGTCTTAGCTAAGCAATGGCTAAGTATTAAGTTGACTTTTATCGAAAGTACCGTGCTAAGTAACGTCTATTTAATGGAATTTCGTTGGCTAAGTAGTTGCTATGGCTAAGTCTAAGCAACCACTATTTATATCGGCTTTAAAGTTCTTAAAAACTATATCAATTACAAATCTCTGTTTTAGAATTCTGTACCCGAAGGATAAAACGGGACCCTATTACTAATTCTCCGCTGTCCGTCCATCTGTCTGTCTGACTGTCTATTACGAGGCTGTATCTTATAAACCGTGATAGTTAGACAGTTGAAATTTTTACACATTTTGTATTTCTGTTGCCACTATAACAACAAATACTAAAAACACAATAAAAAATATTTAAGGTACACCTTAAATATTTTTTATTATGTTCCTGCGAACAATTTTGGATGGAAGTTGGAAAGATCCCTGGTAGTGATGGTATGGTAAAATAAAAAAAATAGTCTTAGAAAATAGCTGTCATATAGGTAGGTATACCCATGAAGCTGTATTGTACCTGGAGGCAACATTTCTAATACCTACTTCAAACTAAATTTTAAATACAGCTGTCATCTTCTGAGGTCTTACCCTCTCTGTCTAACACAGCTGTATAGAAAGAGATGGCGAGACCTCATAGACAGAGATATAAATCAGAGGAAGAAAACTAGTTATAATGCAAATTTCTGCAATTTTTTAAGTGTACCTTTGTGATGTTACTGAAAGGGAAAACATATAGAGAGATATAAATGTAAATATTTGTTTCAATCGATTAATACGAGTGCTAGCTCCACCTATAGTTACGTATACCTAATACTTCATAGGTATATCGGTATCTAATTTATGCGAGCACATATTTACACAGATAAGTTTAATAAAAATGGATAAACGAAACGGATTTATACGAGTAAACAAAAGTGTATCAATTAGTAATTTAAAAAACGGAAGGTGTTAAAAATGAAGGAATATTAATCCTTCGAAAATAATATTTAAATACGAGTCTAATAATCACTGTTTCAATTGAGGATGATTATTAAAGATTAAAGCATAAATAAAGCATAAAAGCATATAGCATAAAAGTATACTGTTAAAAGCATACTGCCAGTGTTTTTACAACTGTAGCCTATGGAGAAGGTACACGAGGCGCATGTTTGATGCCCTACGAGTGCAATATAATAACGCATTTAGGATACTGATTGGTATGCTACGCCATTGTAGTGCTTCGGGCATGTTTGCGGAGAATCGTGTGGATGGGTTTCATGCGATTGTCAGAAAGCGATGTGCCTCTTTATTCGGTAGACTGAGAACTAGCCCGAACAGTATTCAAAATGTATTGGTGTGTCATTGGGACTGAAAAATGCTTCAGCATTGGTTAAACCTGCATATATCTCAGGTGACTCCAGGACGATTTATATAGTTTTTATTATTATTATTATTTTACCACTATGATGCCGTAAGAAAGGAATAAGTTACATTATTTCCGTTTTTAAGAATTTAGTTACCAGCGACGAAACAGCCACTGGACGCCTAGTAACAGGCGAATAGTTTCTGCCAACACATCTGACTTATAGTTCCGATATAAATGTCCGCGCGGAAATACTCAATCAGTGTCGACCATTACTGTGTATTAAGAAAGTGCTGAAAAAATATTTGAAATGCCTCAGTGTAGCATTAAATGGTGTGGTAAAAAAGCAACACATCCAATATGGATAAAGATTGGATAACATTTCTCTTGTAAGTAAATAATATCTTTATTTGTTTTGTAGAAACAATAAAAACAACAAAATTTTACGCAAGTACAAAATTCATGATACACTGGTCGTTGTTTTAAAACAAAGTACTTAAATTATCGTGCTGTCTCATTCTTTCTCGATGCGTTCATTATTCCATTTCTTTCTAACGTTTTATGGCACGTGTAACTAGCGTTGTTGCAATTTCGTTATCGATAAAAAATATTAACAAATATGATCAACGCTATTTATTTTTACCCATTTATTTAATAAAAACTGTATTAATTAAACTTATAAAAAATTTTCAAACGTGTTATATATTAATGATTGTATTTTTATAATCGGGATAAAACAATTATCGAGAATGGAAATACTAATCCTATTATGCACTCAAGTTTTGTATGAAAATTGTATGGAACATGGATAATTGTTTGTAGCCGGTAAAAAACATCCGTAGTATAAATGCGTGGCCTAACATTTTCAACCGACTTCAAAAAAAGTAGGAGGTTCTCAATTCGGTTGTATTTTTTTTATGTCTACTTCATAATTTCGTCATTTCTTGACCGATTTACAAAATTCTTTTTTATTTGGAAGGATAAACTTGTCGTTTGGTCCCATTTAAATTTGAGAAAGAAAGATTACCCCTAAGATTATTTAGTGCAATTTTTATTTTGACCAAGTTTAATTGAAGTCGGTTTTTGTTTTGTTAACAAAGCATTAACATTCGTTACAGGATGTTCAAAGTTAGGTACTCTTGCTATGATTTGCATCTTTGCTTATTGCTTTGCCATTGCCGGGTTTGGAATGGACAGCTGTAAAGGTCAATGCTTTAATTTTTAATTTTGTTTTCATGGCACAGCTCAATAGCAATATTTACTTTGGAAAATATTTAATATGTTTAATTTTTTTAATAAATTTCGCAAAAGTTTTAAATTTACTTTCAAAAATACTGTAATGTTAATTTCTTCGTTACATTGTTATTATGTAATCATCTGTTATTATGTAAATTAAGAAATTTGTAAATATAAAAATTTTGGTAAAACAGCAAATGGGATATTGTAAATTGTAAAAATAACATCTATAATGTGATTTTTTTAAATTTTATTATATAAAATGGAAAAAAAGACAAGCCCGCTGAATTTCTTCCGCCGGATCTTCTCAGTGTGCCGCCGCGTTCCGATCCGGTAGTAATTCTAAAGAAATTATTTCGTCAAAAGTGATTGGGAATAATATATTTATTGCATTGGTTAATAATGTTCCTCTATATTTTAATGTAAATAAAAATAGTTTCATATAATTTGGATTTAATATAATGTAAATATTTTGAAATGCGTATTTACGCATTTCAAAATATTAACATTCTATTAAATAACTATTACTTTAAGATTTTCAATAGTTACTATTTATATATAATATAAATATACTATAAATTACTTTAAGATTTTTAATAGTTACTATTTAGTAACTATTAAAAATCTTAAAGTTAATAGAATATAATATTATGATAATTTTTAAAGATTTGCACACCATAGTGTAATAGAATATGCTAGTAACTATGATTAATTTTAATAACTTATAACACCTATATTCTTAAATATTTTCTTTCTTTTTTTTCTTTTATAAACTTTTTTGGTAAATATCTGGTAAAATAAAAAACCGGTAAAAATTAAGTTAATTTGATTATGATGCCGCACCAGTTAACGCTTAATGAATAAAAAGAGATGACTGTATATAGGTTACACATACGTAAATAAGAGCAAAACGCATGAATTCAAATTCAAATTCAAATTCTTTATTTGCACAAAATAGGGTTGGAAAAGATTTTATACATATATCGATGTGCTTAAACCTATTTTGCCAGATAAATGGCATGCAAATTTATGACTTCAGATTATTGTTATATACTATTTAAGAAAAAGTCATATTTTTTATATTTATACCTAAATAAATTATTAAACAGTAGACAGTAACAAATTTCAAATAAATTGTATTGAAAAAAATATATATATAATTGTATTTAATGTCAAGAGAGTACAAAAATGTTTATTTAAAAAAAATGTCAAAATGAAATAAAAATTATGTTCTACCAATTCGTATTATAATAATATTTTTGTCATTGTCTTAATATATAATTTTATACTTCAATTAGTCAATGGTACTGTAATAACATTTCTTCACATATAAATTAAATAAATGTTTCTCAAACATTGATTACAATTGAATTACAATAAATGTCAATTTTGCATGCAACTAATATTTTTTTAAACCAAGAAAAGTGTTAGTGGAATATTTTAATCATTGTTTTTTTCCTCCTTAAAAGAAAAATATTCCTTAAATGTATAAAATGAGTTCTTGATCAACCATTTACGAACCTCTTTTGTAAAAGTTGTAGTTTTCAATTCTCTGAATGTTTGGGGTAGCGCGTTGTAGGCCTTAATTATCATTGCGTAGCAGTTTTGTTTGTAAAGTACACTAGAACATTTGGGGAATTTTAACCTGGTGGGGTCCCTAGAAGTAAAGATTCTGTTTTCAGAATCAGTTCTGGTAAATAGATGGGGATATTTCCTTACGAACAAAGCTGCTTCATAAATTGTGTTTCATTTTAACTGACTTGTATAATTTGAGTCTTATTACATGGAAAAATGAGATAAGATCAAATTTTACTGATTCTTATTGATGAAACGTGATTCCGTCTGTCTTATAATTCAACGTCATGTTGGTTTTCTACACCTCCGAATATGCCTCGTTGTTCGCATTATGGGGTATAACATACAGAACTTTGAATATTTACGGAAGTATGGAGGAACATACACACTGGTCTTTTGGTGCGTTACTATTTTAATGCGAGCGTAAATTGCTGTTTATCAGTGACAAGAATTGGATGGCTTGATCGAT
Source organism: Apodemia mormo (assembly GCA_036924255.1). NCBI lineage: Eukaryota > Metazoa > Arthropoda > Insecta > Lepidoptera > Riodinidae > Apodemia > Apodemia mormo. The sequence goes on along the minus strand of JAUPFN010000018.1, from coordinate 8,223,389 downwards.
GGAAGCTCAGTATTTTTGTTAGTATTATTATTTAATATTATTGTAGATTTAATTATTACTTGTTAATATACCAAAAAGATAAACAATGTCATAAAGTTTGTCACGGTTTATTAAATAATAAATCGATGTAATTTAGAAAAGTTTTTTTTTTCCGCCCGGTATTTAACAAAAGAGCTTTGCAATCGTTTTCCTTTTGGAACAAATTTATCGATAAGTGTATCGACAATCACTAACTTAAAAAATACTCTGTACATCGCTATCATTTGCTGCGGTTTTAAATTAGCCAATCACGGTGTGGCAAGCCCGCTTCGTCCCACCTCAGCTAGTGGCCAGAATAGATTCAATACGGAAAATCAAACATAAGGAGTCCAGTGGCTGTTTCGTCGTTGTTAGTTACCCAAAGTCACTAGAAACTGTAAGTTAATTTTACCTTTTATACATCATACAATATTGAATAATTTTACTTTTTAAAAATGTATTGCTAACACAAATATGGACTTGTTTCTGAATTAAATATTATTATTATTATTATTAAATTAAACATGTAAGGAAAATCGCTATTATTTTTTGATCTATTTGGCTAGTGTAGGTTGGTATACTTCAGAATTTTTTTGATACCTCAGTATTTTCGACCAATTTAATCTGGTCACACTGGTGATATTTGACAATAGACAAATGCTACTTGACATTTGACAGTTGACACAGCATAAACAAATAATCCGTAGGTACCTACTTGATTTCTACCGCTTTTTTGCGTTTCGGATTCTGCGCGCCGCGCGTGTTCGGTGGAATTTGGTTTTTTGCCGTATCAATTAACCAAGTACTAATTTCCACTACGGCTTTGACTTTAAACACGATTTCTATGGCGGTTAACGGCGAATGCCCGTGTTATGATAAGATGGATCAAAGTAATAAAGTGACTGTTGTCTTGGGTGCACAATGGGGAGACGAAGGTAAAGGAAAAGTAGTCGATCTTCTTGCTGTTGACTCGGACATCGTGTGTCGTTGCCAGGTATTTGTTTTAATAAATAATATAATATATGAAAATATCACTAATTGTTCGTATTAATTTTCATGTATTAAACAATGCAATTCATGAAGTATGTATCGTAATAACGTAAATTGTTTACAAATTTTTAAGGTTATAAAACACAGAACTATTCTATGAGCAAAATTTTTATATTGCAGATACCTACTATGTTAAATGGTTGTCCAAATAGTTGAATTCTAAGTGATCAACTATTGGCATTTTGCCACATAATGAAAACAAAATTATATGTGTTTTTAACAAAAGTCGTTTGTATTAAACCTATTTCAAGTGGATCTAACATTGCATACTATTATGTAATATACATTATTCCTCATAAAGACGCATATTTTTTCGTCACGTGACTGTGATTGATGTAGCAGCATCATTGTATATCGAGATAAACGCTAGAAACATAAATAGATGCTGTGTTGATACTTTACTTATGGCTTACTGCCAAGGTTTCAGATGTTTAATGTCACGGTTACTGGATTTACATAATTTACCGAATTTTATATTAAGCAGCTTTAAAAATGCTATTTTTAAGGGGATTTTTATGGGCATACTTAAAAAACATAAATGGTAAGACCAATAATCTAATGGTAATGTTTCCATTAATTCAACAAATAAATATCCATATCATAATTAATTTTTTTAGGCTAATCCTTAATTGATTTTTCCAAAAATATCCTAATGTTAGTTATTTTTTTTTAATATTTATTTATTTATTTAATAATAATGTACAGTCACGGTAAAAATAGCTTGTCACCTTAAGATCTAGTTTCGCTTGCACTAGTGTACAAATCAATCATGCCAACATACCAGTACAAAATACAGTTCTACCAACATTAAATAAATGTGATGTTTTCTATCAAATAAAGTTTATCTCAATTGAATAAATTTAAATTTTACTGCTAATTTGAAAATTATTCAAGGCCCTTGATGGCGTATCAATTATCATAATAGGTATAATGCACAATTGAAATGAACCTAAACAGGAAGATTAACTCAAAAAAATCATATATTGAATTGAAAACTAGCCAAATAAACAAGCAAATTTCTATAAAAGCTACAAAGAAATATAATATATTAATAATGGATATAGCCACCATTAGCGTCAATGGCACATTGTAATCTATTTCTCATAGAACCTATGAGACGAGAGCATAGATCTGACACTCTTTTATCTTCCCAAATAGTTCTGCAGTGGTTTTCTACGGCCTCTTTTCTCTATGGAGTGGTGTGCGTGCAAGCATTGTCATGAATATAGATGATCTGAGGTAGCATACTATCTTCCAATACAGACAATTAATGTGTTGCGTTTGCTCTTGAAGAAAGAAGAACGATCTTGTTCACTCCATCCACTGACATCCACCCCTCATATTGGCTGAGATTCACCCAGAATTGAAATACGGCACTACATGGTCTTCGGTATATCTCGTACCATTATATTTCCACAAATTAAGCCTTCCATGTTGGCTTGACATAAAGCTTTTTTTGTCCATAAATATAGTGGTGCTCCAATCAAAGTTCAAATAAGTCTCTGCAAACCTTAAGCATGCATGCTTATGAGCGAGGTCAGAGCAACTTTTTTTGCGTGTCGCCTGTAATGTAATCCCATTGAGTGTAATGCATTTCTTATCACTCTTTGACTAACACTATACAATTGGGCGTAACAATTAGTTGATGTAAAGCCGTTTGCTTCATGCAGCATTGAGAATAGGATGGCGGCCAGGATTATTGTTACGGTGATTTATGAGTGCACCTTTTACACCGTGTCTCTATCTAGAATCTCACACTATCCCTGGTCACATTCAGACGATGTGATATCTCACTGATGTTGTAGCCAGCTTCATGTTTGGCTATTATTGCTGCTCGTTCTTCAATTCTTAAAGGTCTCGGCATTATTATGACATTATGAAAATAAAGGATATTATATTTATGGCACAACACTAGAAATCTAGTAACAACAATGGTGACATTAACCATGACAATAGTTTTAACATAAATATGAATGCCAGGTCAAATCAATGAAAACGTTTTATTTAGATGTTTTTTAAATCTAAAATAAAGGTTTTATTTTGATTAAAAAACATTAGCATCTTTTTAGATAATAATCATTAGAGCATAACTCATGCAACAAATAGTTTCTGTGACTAATAATTAAACCAATAATAAAAATATTCAAATAAAATACTAAATAAGAGAATTGTACAAAGCAAGAAAAACAAAATGAGCTAATTTCCAAATCCTTATTAATCCTTATTCCACACATGACACAATCCATTCCTGTAGGTATGTAACTTTTTCCATGGGAGACTATATTTTCAATGCCTCTGTCTCTGGACAACTTTTTATTAAATCACTTCTCTAGAATTATGGATAAGGTATAGTGTCCTAATAATTATGCATTTTCTGTATGAAGGGTGTATTAAGATTTTTTTTTTTATATCATAAGATAGCAAACAAGCAGAAGGGTCTCCTGATGGAAAGAGTCAACCATCGCCTATAGACACCAAAGATGTTAATGGTGCGTTGCTATCTTGTGGGGAGGTCTAATGCCACATGCATAAGTTTACCGGCTACCTTACCCTCCAAACCGAAACACGACAGCGACAAGCACTGACGCTATTGCGACAGGAATAAATAAGGCGGTGGTACCAAACCCGGGCGAGACAATGCAGAACTCTACCACCTAGTAGCCAAGATGGTAGTGATTCGATAGCCAATCGGTCACCTTTTACGACATGCCTGGCAGAACGGCAGTTGGCCGTTCAAAGGAGGCTGGGACCAACATGGTGATAATGTATAATATGTTATTTAATGTATAATAATAATAATAATAATATATTTATTTATTTCTCTCACAATCATTAGGTACAATAAGTGTTATTTTAATAGTATAATAGACTAAAACAATGAATTGTGAGAGACTGGGGTCTGCACTAGGATACCCAGTGATGACAGATCATCAGGCCCTCACCTCGATATGGAATTATATATCAAGAAGTACATGCAATGAAATGTGCTTTCGGAACATATCAATCAAATACTTTCGGAATATATTAAGTGACTATGGGTATACAGAATATCAATGTTATTGCCAGACTATAATGCAATGTAAAATAAAAATGTTATTGCCAGATACGGTTGGCGTATTACTTCATTCCCAGTTTATATTGGTGTTGCCATCTATATTTTCAATATTAATGTTGTAAAATCAATTGGAAAATAAATTGAAACTAATGATTTTGAATTGTTGATTAAATAAAAATGCAAATGTCCTGATGTCAATTTCTTAAGAAGTCAATATATTATAAAATAAACTATATATATATATATATATATATATATATATATATATATATATATATATATATATATATATTAGTGATGGGCCGAATGTGGTTTGAACCGAATTCGAACTTCGGCCGAACATTCGGTGAAAATAAGAAATTCGGCCGAATTTCGGCCGAACTTCGGTTTAATTGGCGCGCTTTCTTTTGCCCTTTCTTAAAAGCGACACGTCGTGACTTTTTTTACGAAATTGCTTTAAATTTAGTTTACTATTTACTACTAGCTACAATACAATATAGCTATTATACTGTCCGCGGCTTCGCTCGCGTAAAGTAAGAGAAAAATGTAAGCTATGTCACTCCATCCCTTCAACTATCTCCACTTAAAAAATCACGTCAATTCGTCGCTCTGTTTTGCCGTGAAAGACGGACAAACAAACAGATACACTTTCCCATTTATAATTTTAGTATGGATATATAGGATATCGTTAATGGGTTTCGCAACGCACGTGAATTAGTGACGTAACAGGAAAATTTTGATACATTGAGTTGCATTGTTCCAATTTAGGCATGGATTTTTATTTTTGACTTTCTGCTACGTAGGTATATAGATAAGGAAGTTACTGATTTTGCCCCGTTTTTTGAAAATCGAGTTTCACCAGATCTCCACGTTTTGAGGTCCTAGAAATCTCTTCCGACTATTTTCACAATGAGGTCAGCATGCCTGTATATATGTGTATGTGTATATGTAAACATCTCATAACTTTGTACATAAATAACATACATAAATAAATAACTTTGTATAATCTAAGTACATAAATGTATAGATTAGGTACAGAATCTAATCAGCTCTATTCCTACAAAAACTGCGATCAATGCATTAACTGCATCAACATAGGTTTTTTTCCGCTCAAGAGCTATCGTTGACGAAAAACTTTAGAAATTTGTTTTTTGATATAACTTGGTAATTTCTCTAATTGTTTTTGACCTTCCACAATAGTTTAGTGCTTAAAAAACTACGTCAAATTTAGTTTCAAGAAACCAAATGGAATCGAGTTTTCAAAAGTTACAACTTTTTTAATATTAATATTTTGTTGTTTACAGAAAACTTCTTAATATTTTTAAAATAACTTTCCGGCTAATACACTGCTTGATTTAAAAATCTAACCAGCATTTCTTTCTAAAAATCTGCGTCAAATATCGTAAATTGTATCAAAACCGGTTTATCCGTTTGGGAGTTATCGTTGACGAAAATTTAGGAAAAAGTGTTTTATTTATATAAAATAAGAGACTTTTTGATCAAAACTTGTTTGAAGGTCAAACCTTCTACAATATTCTGGTACTTAAAACAATTACTTCAAATGTAGTTTCAAGAATCAAAATCGAATCAAGTTTTCAAAAGTTATAACTTTTGAATAATAAAATTTTGCTGATTATATAAAACTTACTTAATATTTTTAAAATAACTCTTAGGCTTATACATCGATTCGCTTAAAAAATCTAATCAACTTTTCTCTTTATAAATAGCGTCAAATACCGTCAATTGGATGAAAATCGTTTTATTAGGATTTATTATAACGAAAATTTTTGATAACAAATTTTGATATTACTTCGACATATTTTATCCTATATAGCTCAAAAACATTTAAGAGCTCAAAAATTTTGTTGAATGCCATTTGAAGGATGAAAATCGATCATCGTTCTCAAAATATACAGCTTTTTAAAAATGAAATTGCTGTCATTTATAACAAAAGTCAGAATTTTGAACCTTGAATAAAAATGCTTAGGTATGGTTTTTGTTCAAGGATAACCTGCAGTGTCAACTGATTTACCTATTTTTTTACCTTTTCTTCGACATTTTTTAACCTAATTTGGTTTTGGAGCTAATAAAACCATTTAAAGGAAAAATTACGTTGAATGCAATTAAAAAGATCTAAATCATCATGTTTTAGAATATATGCATCTTCAACTATATCAAACTTTTGATTTGTAACTTCCCGCTAAGTATGGAACATTTTCTATTTTCGCGATGACGTCAGTATGTCTGTATGTATGCATGTGTGTGTGTGAGAGAGAGTGTGTGGTTGTATGTATGTGTGTATGTAAACATTTTATAAATTTTTGAACGGCTTGACCGATCGAAACGCGGTTAATGGCATTGAATTAGATTCTGCTCAACTTAGACTTTCCAACAATTTTAACCAATTCGGACTAGAATATTTTGAGAAATTTTGAAAAAATCGCAAAAAAATTGACGAAACCTATTTTTTTAATATAACTTCAAGATTAATGTATCGATTGACTATTTTTTTTTTAAATTTTATCAGCTCTTTTTTTAAAAAACTGCGTCTAATTCATAAATTTTATCATGATCGGTTAATCCATTCGGATGTTATTGTTGACGAAAAAATTTGGAAAAATGTTTTTTCGACATAAATTCGAATTTTTTTCAAATACAGTTTCAAAAATCAAGTTTTCAAAAGTTACGGCTGTTCAAATATTAATATTTTGTTGTTTACAGCAAACTTAGCATTTTTAAAATGACTTTCAGACTAATATACCGATTGACTTAAAAGTCTAATCAGCTTTTCTTTCTATAAATTATGTCAAATAAGCAAATTGCATCAAAATTGGTCGATTTATCTGGGATTTAGTAATATCGAAAATTCAAAAAAAATTCGAAAAAAAGGATTTTTTTCGAAAGTATAGTATAGCCTATGTGACTCGGGAATGACTTTAATATCTTTCTAATGGTGAAAGATTTTTTCAAATCGGTTTAGTAGTTTTTGAGTTTAGATGATACAATATATAAAAATATAGAATACAAATCTTTCCTCTTTATAACATTAGCGTAGATTTCAAGCAAAATAGTGCAAGAAGATAATTTTTTCTAGTGCCGAATGTTCGGCATTTAAACCGAATTTCGGCCGAATGTCGAAGTTCGGTTCAAGCTGCCGAAATTCGGTTAAACCGAATGTAAAACGAATTTCGGCCCATCCCTAATATATATATATATATATATATATATATATATATATATATATATATATATATATATATATATATATATATATATATTTTACATTTTTTTGTATGTACATAATTTAAAAGCTTGGAATACTTTACACATAATTATGGCAAGTAACTAAGTTTACCATTTTACTGAGGTTTGTCGATTCCATAACCATCATACAAAAGAGCCATCCTTCTCATTGTTCGGCTTGTTTATAGTAAAGCTGCAGTTTTCAGCTAGTATCAGCTTTTTGTATATGCCTGGGTATATGGTAGTGGGGGTCTTATCCTTATTTATTTTACTATTCTATGAAACTCAATAACTGTTTGACGAGTTTCAGGGAGTGACCAAAAGAATCCAAGATGCTGGTCTCTGTAGTTTTTCACATCCTCATCTATATTATCCACACTAGACTTAGACTTAGACTAGACACTACACTAGGCCACTTTGTATGCACTTTTGTGGTATCTGTAACGAAAAAAATATCGCACTTCGAGGTTTGAGCTTTTACATACAGCTTTTCAAATATTAAAATTACTTTATTTTTAGCAAACTTACTTGATGTTTTTGAAATAACTTTCAGGCTAATATACCGATTGAAATCTTATCAGCTTTTATTCTTTAAAAACTGCGTCAAGTACCTTTAATTGGATAAAAATCAATCACTTTGTTTAGGATCTATCAATGACGATATTTTTTTGAAAAAAAAATGTTTTTTACATTGCTTCGAAATTTTTGAACCTACCGATTATTTAGCTAAAGCAATAGTTAAATTGAGTTGAATGGCATTTGAAATTGACCATTTGAAATTTGATCAGTTTGATCATAGTTTCCAAAGTATACAGTTTTTCAAAAATCAATGTACTGCCATTTTTATCAAAATAAACTGCATGTATGATTGTTTCGTTGGTTCATTCGTGTTTTCTTGCGGTTTTTTGTGACTTAGCAATTGAGACATTTCAATATTTCTTAGAACTGAAAAAAATCTATGCTTATAAGTAGTTTTTACTCTTTTGAACTTAAAATATCTTAATTTAGCGGGAAGTTTCAGGGATGGCCTGCAAGGTCAACCGTTTACAGGTTTTTCACAATACGATTATGGCGAAACAGTACAAGTGTATTAATTGATTAATATTGTATTGAGATCAATTTTCAATCTTAGCCCGAGGGTAAAAAGCTAAAAAAAGGTATGGTCATGCCCGTATCCCCGAGGAGGTAGGCAGAGGTACAACTTGTGCATCCACGATTTGCAGAAGATACGTCTTAGTCCCACGACGTGATAGGTGACCAATCCCGCGCATCGTTGTTTTTTTTTATTAGAAAATTGAAAAAAAAAACATATTTTTGATTTGTCTGTCTCGGGAATCGAACCCCGCGAGAAAAATTCGAAAAATTTATTCGCTGAGTTTCTACCGCCAATTCTTCGTGCCTGTGGTAAGTGCGGTAATTAATTAAAACATTTTTTTATTTCGAAAATCGATCTTATCTTATCGTAGCAAAATGTTAAAAATGTGTTTTTCTTTATAAGATTAACTTTCATTTTTAATACCCATTTTTCCTTGAAAACTCTTGCAAGAATGCTACCATAAATGAAAATTGATTTATATCAATATTAGGCTTTAAGATCGAAGTGATGGCGCGAGATGCATCTTGAGTTGCACATATTATAGGTAGACTGTACTATATTATAGGTAGACCAGAAAATATGTTGTAAAATTTTAGTAGATAATATTTATATTTGTTCTGTGTAGATAACATTGATAATAATAAAAATCGTGTTTTTAATAAATCAAGAAAATGTTAAAGAATTTTTCTTGTAAGTACTAAAAAAAATTTGTCTTAGAAACATATTTTTTTTATTTTGGTGTTATTTTCCTGCGCCCTTCTAGACCAAAGCCTGGTGACGCCTTTGATGGGAATATAATGTTTGGGTAAAAATACGCTGGCTTTTTTTAGGTAAGATAATTATAAATGAAGTCCATACGTTAAAAGATGTAATTATCATAAAAATACTTTCCGAACAATATTACTAGGTAGTATAACTTTGCGGCCCTTACAAAGCTCTGCTTTTTGCTAATTAATATAAATGCAAAAGTTTGGATGTTTGTTACTCAATCATGCAAAAACTACGGAACAGATTTGAAAGAAATTTGGCACACAGGTAGATGATGACCTGAAATAGCTCATAGGCTACTTTTATCCCGAAAAAAATTGTGATCTCGTGGTATTCGCCAAAAACTATTATAATGCAGCGGGCTACAAGCTGCAGCTAAGTCTTTAATTAAGGGCGCGTATTAGTTTCGTAACGAAAAATACATCTTTTCAATTTTTTTCCAAAGCAATAGCGTAATAATGTAAGCAAATTATTCTTTGTGAGCAAACTATTCTTTACAGTTTTTGCAAGATTAAGTCTTAATTATTCGATTTATTGTAGTTTCAAAATTTGATCGGCAAAAGATTACGCGCGAGGATTTATAGTGTTTTTAAAATGATTCTTCTAAATAAATGAGTTCATATAACGGACTGAAACGAAACGAAAAAATCAGTATATTCATACAGGTTTCTATTGAAATCCTTAATGGTGAAAAAAATGTTAAAGTGAGTTGATTTTGTAATTATTCAATATTATTTTTTTAAATCTAACAACAATATTTTCAAAATTTTGGCTCTGTAGTGCACTTTAGGACCATATGTCCTGTTGGAAAAATGTATAAAATAAAATATTTTTATTACAATAGTTGTATTCATCTTGAAAAATAACTCTGACGCCTATTTTCGTAAAATCCTACGGAGGGATTGTCTTCGTTTTAAAAAACTGTAATAAAAATTATATTCTTGCTCTGTAAATTCTTGCTCTAAATTAAGACTAAATCTTACAAAAACTGTAATATCTTTTGAATAAATCTATTCACATTATTACGATATTGCTCTTGAAAAAACTTGAAAACATGAAGTTTTCGTTGCAAATCGAATACGCGCTCTTAAGTGTGCTTTTTTCTTTCACTGGTTTTTCTCAACCTGTGGCATGTGTTTCTACATTGTAGGAACATAATAAAGTTGCACCTGTGTGTTGTCACGCCAAACTACATGGATAAGACAAATAGTTTTGTTCATTAATTTAATTTAAGTATCACTAGATAAGTGGGCATTCAGCCTTACAAAGAAGATAGTCATAACATACCAGCTTGTAACTGGTGTTAGCGATAACAACTTAGTTGATAAGCCAGTTTGAACTGTATCAATTCATGAATAACTGGATATGATTAGACAGATAAACTGTAAACTTTGTTACAAATACATATTTAACATTGTTTGATAAAATACTTGTTTACTGTAGAATATTAATTAGAGTTTCGGAATTCCCAGGATCGGGAAATTTTATTTTTATATGTATAAGGGAGTTTTTTAAAAGGATCATGTCCGTCCGTCTGTCCGTTTGCATGATAGGTCAGAGATCCTTATTACTAGAAAGCTGTAATTTAGTACGAATATACAATTTAGTTACGTCAAAAAAGTGGTAACATAAAATCTTGAAAAATATTTTTTTCAGGGTAGCAGCTCCCCTACACGTAAAGTGGAGATGTTAATTTTTTTTCTCACGTACCCCATTGTACGTATCCTCGATACCCTCATTGGATAGGTTTTCAAAAAATATTGTAGGTTTGTGAAAAAAAGTTTTCGATTAATTCATTTTCGTTTGGAAAATATTAAACTTTTAAGTGCTAATTTTTATGAATCAAGTGTCCCCCCACCCTCCTGCAGGCTTAGTTTTGGGTAATTATGGTAGTAGTAAATATAACCTAATATATAACCTTTTAACTTCAAAAAGAAAAACTATCACGTCTAGAAGGCTTTACAAGTTTTTGAGTAATAATAGACCAACTTATAAAATGTACTTAGAGAAGATTTTATATGCGATGAATCTGTGGTGCGGATATATATTTGTCAATATCAAGTTGAATAGCTTAAATGTATGAAACTATAAGCCCTGTTTTTAGTCCGCATTATTTTGATAGGCAACTTCGGAACCCTACATTGCGCGTGGCCCGACACGCACTTTACTTATTTATTATTATTCGTAAAACAGTCTTAATTTTTTAATCACATCATAACAGCATCTTTTTAGTCAAAATGAATTGAAATTCGAGTTCTAAATTTAACAGCTTACTTAGCTTTACATTTAAATTTACAAACAGTGCTTTTAAAAAAGCCAAAGCAATTAAAAACTTATCACTAAGTCTACTGCGAATTTTAGTTACTTCATTTCCTGCTATGGAAAAGGAACACTCACTGTCCATGTTTCTATTCACTCTGTTAATTTAAATTTTCGACATTCCCAGGCTCTTGGGCGCATATTTCCCGGGATCGGGAATAAATAGTTTTCCTGTTCTATTTATTTATGTATTAAAACTTTCGATTTATTGCTGAGGTATATTGATTGAAGATGTATAAATTCATCTATTCATTTAGCATATTTTGCAAATGAATCGGGATTCTTGTTACATAAAGTGACCTGGTTTCATCAAAAAAAAAGCCCTTTCCGGACGATCCTAAGCTATGACAAATCCGGGGAATCCCAGATGAGTGGAACCCATATGTATAACTAATGAGTGACGGTGTTTATTTATTGTTAATAGATACGTAATTCTTTATCATATTGGCCTTGTGGTGCTATGACTCAGTGCTGTTCTAATACATAAAGATAATGATATAATCTGTGTACTATCATGGAGAAAAATCTTCTATTTGACTTTATTTTTTACTGACTTGCAATGGGGAAGAGGCAACAAACAGTTAAAAAATTGTGAATCCTGTCGCAGTAGCGTCAGTGCTTGTCACTGTTGTGTTCCGGTTTGGAGGGTAAGGTAGCCGGTAAACTTATGCGTGTGGCAATAAACCTCCCCACAAGATAGCAACGCATCATTAACACCTTTGGTGTCTATATATAGGCGATGGTTGACTATTTCCATCAGGAGACCCATCTGCTTGTTTGCTATCTTATGATATATAAAAAAAACACAATACAACGTGGCGTCGTGCTACGAATCGGTATACCTAATAATAAGTAAACGCTTCGACTTGATTGACGTTTTATTACGTGAATCGGACTTCAGGATGGGTTTGAAAAAATAACCAAGCTTATATAATCAGGGCGAGCGAAGCGAGCCCTACTCCAGGCCACTTTCTATGCTCTTTTGTGGTATCTGTTACTGAAAAACTAACGCACTTTGAGGTTTGAGCTTTGACGTGATAGTTTAAATTCATGTCTAGATATGATCTACCATTAAAAGACATTTTTATAAATATTAAAAAAACTAGAAGATACAATATGTTGTATTAGAATTTTATTACCACTAACGCCATCTATTATAAAAGTGACGAGTTAAAATGCTACTTTGGCGTCGTAGATTTAATTCATTTTCATTCACTCCATTTTAATACAATATTAATCTATTAATACACTTGTACTTTTTAACTTCCCGCTACGTATGTAGATAAGGAAGTTATTGATTTTACTCCGATTTTCAATAATCGAATTTTCACCAGATGTCCACGTTTTGAGTTCCTAGAAACCCTTTTCGACTATTTTCGCTATTACGTCAGTCTCTCTCTCTCTCTCTGTGTGTGTCTGTGTGTTCGTGTGTGTGTGTGTGTGTGTATGTATGTCTGTATGTAGACATCTCATAACTTGAACGGCTGGACCGATCGAAATGCGGTTGATGGCGATTGGACTCCACACAAATTAGACTTTCTGAACCTTTGAATCAAATGAGCCGAAGGGATTTTGATAAAATTTTGAAAAAACCAAAAAAAAAAAATTTGGCAAAACAGATTTTTTTAATATAACTTCCAGATTAATGTACTGTTTGAGTACAAAAACTAATCAGCTATATTCTTAAAAAATTACGTCTTATGCATAAATTGCAAATCGGTTTATCTGTTTGGAAGTAATCGTTGACGAAAATTTTGAAAAAGTCTTTTTTCGACATAACTTCGAAATATTTCAACCAATCATTTTTTAGTATTTTACAATATTTTAGTACTAAAAAAAATACGTCGAATGTCGTTTTAAAAATCAAAATCGAATCTTATTTTCAAAAGTTACAGCTTTTCAAATATTAAAATTACGTTGTTTTAACAAACTTAATGTTCTCAAAATAACTTTCAGGCTAATATATCGATTGGCTTTAAAATCTTATCAGCTTATCTCCTTTAAAAACTGCATCAAGTACCGTTAATTGGATAAAAATCAGTCACTTTGTTTGGGATCTATCAATGACGAGAATTTTTGAAAAAAAATGTTTTTTGACATTGCTTTGAAATTTTTGAACCTACTGATTATTTAGCTAAAGCAATAGTTAAATTAAGTTGAATGCCATTTGAAATTGACCATTTGAAATTTGATCAATTTGATCATCGTTTCCAAAATATACAGTTTTTCAAAAATCAATGTACTGTCATTTTTATCAAAATAGACTGCACGTATCATCTTTTCGTTGGTTCATTCGTGTTTTCTTGCTGTTTTTTATGACTTAGCAATTGAGACATTTCAATATTTCTTAGAACTGAAAAAAATCTATGCTTATAGTTTTTACTCTTTTGAACTTAAAATACCTTAATTTAGCGGGAAGTTTCTGGGATGGTCTGCAAGGTCAACCGTTTACAAATTTTCCACGATTATTGTGAAACAGTACAAGTGTATTAATTGATTAATATTGTATTGAGATCAATTTTCAATCTTAGCCCGAGGGTAAAAAGCTAAAAAAAGGTATAGTCGTGCCCGTATCCCCGAAGTGGTAGGCAGAGGTACAACGTGTGCATCCACGATTAGCCGAAGATACGTCTTAGTCCACAACGTGATAGGTGACCAGCCAATCACCAACCGGGCACCTTTCCAATGCTGGGCAATGTTGTATTTATTAGAAAATTGAAAAAAATTGAATTGGAAAATTATATTGCAATTAATGAAGTCCATACATTAAAAGATGTAATTCTCATAAAAATACTTTCCTAACAATATTACTAGGTAGTATAACTTTGCGAGCCCTTACAAAGCTCTGCTTTTTGCTAGTAATATAAGAAATTACAACACAGCGCAAGCGCTTTCTAGCGCCTTCCTTAAATAACTTGTTGTGACAGACCGTTTAATTAATTTCCAACGTTATGATTTGTAATATCAATATAGATAGCCATTTGCCACGTTTAAGTTTCAATGCCGTTTAATAATGTTGCAATGTTTTAAATTAGACAAAAAGGGAAATGTCGGGGCCGTGACAATGTCATACTATTGTAGCCTCATAATAAACCTATTGTAGTTGTTGTAATCCAAACGTTTCATATCGGTTTCAACTGGTAATGAAAAAGAGTTAAATTTATCTAATACTAGCTGTTGCCCGCAACTTCGTCCGCGCGGACTTCGTTTACTCCGCACAGCTCCTCCCTCGTAGGTGATAACGTGATAATATGTAGCCTATATGTTGACTCGACCTGTTAGTAATATTCATGAAAAGATTGAAGTAAATCCATGCAGTACTTTTTGAGTTTACCCCGGACATACATACAGACAAACGACAAAAATTCTAAAACGATATTTTTGGCTTCGATATCGATCACCTCGAATACTGTTAAGACTCTTCATCAAATATAAGCCCTTTTTATAGAGGGGGGTAACTATTTACCCACCCACCCTGGCAATTAAGCCACCATACCCTAATCTAACGCGCTTCAGTGTTTCCATGTCACTGATTTTTTTAAACATTTTTTTATCTGTAGATTTTTCCCCCACCATTGAAATGAAAAACATTATGTAACCTTTTATTTTTTCTATAATTTAATGTACAAAATCCAATAGGTCCCTATGACGCTCGAGTAACTACCCATTTAGCATCTTGGGCTCCCATACAGGACAAAGTTCAGAAGTTCAGAAAAGGTCAAAGATAAAATGAGCGAGGCACAAAACAAACCCCTAAAATGATGTAAATGCTTGTCATTAATAATGTTAAATTTCGATACGCTATTGTGGCTTGATATTAATTTCGTTTTTTTTTCTTTACAGGGTGGCAACAATGCCGGGCACACTGTAGTAGTCGACGGCAAAGAGTTTGACTTCCACTTATTGCCTAGTGGAATAATCAACTCGAAATGCACTTCGATTATAGGTAGGTACAATTGTTTATCTACGATTTTAGATATCCATAATCCAGTGATAAGCATTGTACGCCGCCTTTTTGTCAAATATTCTTATCTAGACGTATACATATACACCTGGTGCAGACTATTGTCCGGTTACTATCTCAATAAAATGACTCGTTTCATATAGGGTTCCTATAATCAATGGTCAGTCAGCAGTAACTTCCTTACCCTTCTTGAAATAAAATCACTTCAAGAGTAATTTTTAAACCTTGTCATCTCATTTGGTACCGCGATAAAACCACGAATTAAATGGATACTCCTTTCAAGACAACTTCTTAGTTTGTCAGTGTAGCTTGCACTTACACTCAGAAATACAGAGTTATACTAATTACCAATAATTACCGATGAAATAAAATTTCTTCATAGGTCATTTCTAAACCTTGTCATCTCATTCGGTACGAGAAAACCGTACAACTTGGTTTGTGTTCAATTTTTTCGCAATACATCTACAAATATATAACGTTTTTGAAAGTGATAGGAGTGTTAGCTCATATGCGCGGCGACACGTTTTCTTACCATTGGCGTGTCTCTTAGTATTCATTATTCATGTGGTCTGTGGATAAAACAGTACAACATGTTTTATTTCTATTTTTTAACGATATATCTACAAATGTATGATATTTTTGACATTGATAGGAGTGTTTGCTCATATGCGCGGCGACACATTTGTTTCCCAATGGCGTGTCTATTAGTATTCATGTGGCTTGTGGGTACTACCGTTTACAAAAGGTAAGCAACAATAGCGTCAGTGCTTGTCACTGTCATGTTCTGATTTGAAGGGTAAGGTTGCCGGTAAACTTATGCATGTGGCGTTAGACCTTACCACAAGATAGGAACGCATCATTAACATCTTTGGTATCTATAGGCGATGGTTGACTCTTTCCATCAGGTGACCCATGTGACCCATCTGCTTGCGTATCGTCACATTTCACACAAACGAAACGAAACTACAAGATTACAAACACATAAACACATTTAACTCTTATTTCTTCTCCTTGCGCTCGCGCTTTGCTCTTTAGGACAATCGAAAACATGGCGGTCAGCTGCTGCGTTACAAAGATGTGCTTAAGCGCCACATGAAGCGATACGAGCTGGAGCCGTCCCAATGGTAGGCAATGGCAGCGAAACGGTCACTGTAGAGGTGCACCGTCAACACCAAGGTGTTTGAGTTTCAAAGGCGACGTAAAGAAGAGACGACGAAAGAGAGACGAACTTAAGGCCGTCTAATTACGTCGGAGGGGTGCTGACTGCTGACATGCAGTGATTGTGGACGCACAATCACTGCAAAAATTGGCTTTGTCAGTTACGTGAAAGCAAACCAGCGATGTTCTCAATAAGCAGATCCAAGACGCTGTGGCCGAAATCGGTCGGGATCTTATATATTATTCAAAATGTATCGGTGTTTCCGTAAATTAAAATCACCGATTCCGATATATCTGAAAACTTACGATATCGTCAATATATCGGTATTGGATGCATCCCTAAATATTATTAGACATAGAGTTGAGTATTAATAACAGTATATAGATAAAAAAATCTTGAGTTCTCGATAAATCCAAATGTGTTTTGGCATATAAAACCTGTCTTAAATGCCAAATTATACAAAACTCAAATGACCTTTGTTAAATTAGCTCGTGTACTACCGGCAAAGTTGCAATCATTTTTATTGCATTAATCGGAATCGGAATTAACGAATAATGAAGTCAGTACCTCATAGAGACAGGTACGAATAAGATACGTCAGCATATTGCCGTTGTACCTTTATAATATTTACATAACTTGTGACTTTTAATGGCAGTGTAATTCATCCTTGAATTTTTATTTATATAGTTTTTCTTTTGTTTCGCAAATATCTTAACTCACGCTACGAAAATTATGAATGTCTGAAATTCTATTATCATTACCTTACATAAATAAAAGAGGTATTTTATAGCGTAGAATAATTTTTATAGTATAAGGATACGCTTACACTCTGCTGCATGATTTTGTAAATCTCAAATGACTAAAATTTTCGGAATCAAAATTATATCAAAGGAGAATGATGAGTACTCATACAAAGTTCGCCTAGAAACCATCGCATGTTGATAGATGTTTATCGTATAGTAATACATCATTAATTTCTTCTAAAATGTAAACTGTATCACAGACACTTTTTATTACTTGACTTAATTTACTTACTACATACTTTTTGATTACTTGAATTAACAATTATCATGTACCTACCTACTATATTAAGCCATTTACGTCGCAATATATCTGCAACATAATACGTTTTTATATCCCCTGTGTTGGTACCGGGCTCCTTTGAAGAATAGGCCAACTGCCGTTCTGCCGGGCAGGTCGTATAGGCGACCGAGTGGCTATGCGTGTCACTACCATCGTGACTACAGTTCTGCATCGGCTCGACCGGGTCAGGTACCACCGCCTTATCTATTACTACCGCAATAGCGTCAGTGCTTATCACTGTCGTGTTCCGGTTTGGAGGATAAGGTAGCCGGTTAACTTATGCATGTGGCATTAGACCTCGCCACAAGATAGCAACGCACCATTAACACCTTTGGTGTCTATAGGCGATGGTTGACTCTTTCCATCAGGAGACCCATCTGCTTGTTCGTTATCTTATGATATATAAAAAAAAATCTCTCATTATGAAAAATATTTGATTTAACTATTTAAAATTTAAAAGATGCACAACATTTGTTTACAATAACAAAGCAAAATATTTATTGTAACTCGATCACATAATAATATAGATTAGAATTAGATAACACATGCTTTTTTTTTCATTTTTAAGAAGATACAAGAATATCCTGTTTATGAAGCCTTAAATGTTCGGCTATATTAATTTAGTCGCAACTCGTAAGTAATAAATATCTTCTTCCCTTTTTGTTGCATATTATACAAGTTTGTTTAAAATATTACGTATCCGAAATTTTCCTTACTCGTTTGGTTAGTCATAATACAAAGAATGGCATGGAAGTAGTTTAAGATCCGGGGTCAAACATAGGCTATTTTTTTTAAATCAACCTATAAAGGGTTGAAATAGGGGATGAAATTTGTATGAAAAACTATCTCGACGACATGTTATTTACTCGCGGGCGAAACTGCTCGGATCAGCTGGTATATTCATATATTACATTTAGACACACATTTTCAAAAAGGTTTCACCAAAAAGGCGCTGCGAATCTTATCCGACTCCATCAACAGACATTATTAAATACTATCATCCCATTTCGCCATCATACACAGAATGTACAATCAACACATGTTTTGCATCAAAATCGAATTAATCTATATACATATAATAAAATCGTAGGAAAGTCAAAACTGTACATTGAATATTTTTTAAAAGAATAATTGGGGCGTGATCTACAATCGATATCGAAGCCAAAAATATAGTTTTAAGAATTTTTGTCTGTTTGTCTGTATGTATGTCCGGGGTAAACTCAAAAAGTACTTCATGGATTTACTTCAAATTTTGCATGAATATTACTAACAGGTCGGGTCAACATATAGGCTACATATTATCACGCTGTCACCTACGGGGGCGGAGCTGTGCGGAGTAAAAATAAAAAAAGGTTGTTATTATTACAGGTAATGGTGTCGTCATACATTTGCCTGGACTGTTTGAGGAGCTCAAAAAGAATGAATTAAAAGGCATGGATGGGTGGCAGAAAAGGCTTATTATATCAGACAGAGCACATCTCGTATTTGATATTCACCAGCAGGTAATTTCAGTTATTTTATAGAGTTTTTATAGAAATAGTTGGAAATCGTCCAGATACGATGTATTGTGTTCGTGAATATAAACGTCGTTTCTTCATCGTAATACATCTTATGGTATTAAGCAAGTTACTGCTTCGGCGGAATATTTTAACTAGCTTTATCGGAATTTGTCAAGTTTGTTAGCACGGATTAACTAGATACGCCTTTCAAGGCAATTTCTAGATAGTCAACGTCGTTTGCAATGACACGGAAACACAGAGTTATAATACCGATGAAATAAAATCCCTCCAGGGATAAATTAGCACGATATAGCATAATATTTATATTTTTTATGATATAATATCTCTACAAGCGTTTGACATTTACAGACATTTGCTCATATGAGCGAGACGTTTTCCACCCAACACCGTGTCTATTAGTATTTGTGTGGTCTGTGTTTGTTAGATTTGAAAGAGCTACATGCTTAAAGTTCTACAGGTGTGAAAGAGCTTCGGTTGGACGTAAATATTGTTACGTATTTGGGTTCGTAATTGTAAGAAAACACCACTTATATTAAATCCGTGTATTTAGTATACAAATACACAAGACAACACAATGTAATACTAAATACCTACTCTAACACTAGTCACTCACTGTACTAACAAACACTCCACAGTAAAACACTTCTCGCTTCGCACGGGTCGGTTTAAGTATTGCTCTCGATCGCTTGATAAAAACTACCCTGTATTTGTCAACACAACTCTATTTATAGCCAGGGTAAATTTCTACCTGGATCTAGAAAAATTTAAATGTATCGGGAAACGATGAATCACTTCTTATTGTAATCAACTTATGATAAACAAGTGACTCATCAATGGCTCATCAATCCTAGTACACGTTACTTTCACCCTTATGCTCTAAACCACAAAGTTCATTATGGTATAGCTTAGATCAACTATTTGTTTGTCAGTAGCAGTAGCTATCTCTTTCTTTTATTTCTAGATTTCTCCAGCGTTCCAATTCTACACGTTTCTAGATTATTCGTAACAATATTATATCAGCTTAACATTTGCCAATTTAATAGACCGCTTGCTCACACTATCTGATCGGCAATGCCTGGTTTAAATTTAATTTAATCAGTATTTTCTAGGTTTAGTAAAGGCTTAGAGGTTAAACATTCTTTGCATTACTTTTAGGAGCCTAACTACTCCTAATTTTTTTATATCATAAGATAGCAAACAAGCAGATGGGTCTCCTGAAGGAAAGAGTCAACCATCGCCTATAGACACCAAAGATGTTAATGGTGCGTTGCTATCTTGTGGCGAGGTCTAATGCCACTTGCAAAAGTTTAGCGGCTACCTTACCCCCCAAACAGGAACACGACAGCGATAAGTACTGACGCTATTGCGGCAGGAATAGGTAAGGCGGTGGTGACAGACCCGGGCGAGACAATGCAGAACTCTACCACCTAGTAGCCACGATGTTAGTGACTCGCATAGCCAATCGGTCGCCTTTTACGACCTGCCTGGCAGAACGGCAGTTGGTCTATTCTTCAAAGGAGCCTGGAACCAACACGGGGAATCCTCATATAATAATATAGCAAACAAACAGATGGCTCTACTGATGGAAAGAGAACAATCTCTTATAGACACCAAAAAATTTCAATGTTGCGTTGTTTCCGTGTGGCGGGATGTTGATGCAGATGTGTAAGTTTACTGGCTATCTTACCCTCTAAACCGGAACACGATGATGACAAGCACTAACGCTATCGCGCCAGCAGTAGGTAAGGCGGTGATACCGAACCCAGGTAAGACGTAAAAAACTATTACTAATTGTAACAATACAAAGCCACAAAATAAAATTTCCTTCTCATTATGAAAAATATTTTATGTCTAGCCAACAATCGTAAAATTAAGATCCGTCGCCTAAAATAATCCGATCGGATAAGCTTGCATAAAATTATATTTTATAATTATTTCTAGGTTAATGGTTTACAAAAGGCTTTAAATGATTAACATTATTTGCCATACTTAAAGAAGACTAACTTAGTGATAGTTAGTCTCTATATTAGCAATAAAACCCCACAAAATAAATCACATCCCGAAGTAGAAAAGACATATATCCAGCTCACAATCGCCAAATATATAGATCGGTTGGTTAAATAATTCGATCGAAGAAGCTTAAATAAAATCCTATTTAATAATTATTTTCTAGGTTGATGGTCTACAAGAGGCAGAAAAGGGTAAACATTCCTTGGGTACAACCAAAAAGGGCATCGGTCCGACATATTCTTCAAAAGCCACACGAAATGGTATTAGAATAGGTGACTTACTCGGAGACTTCGAGGTTTTTGAGGAGAAGTAAGTAATTTTTATTATAAAAATCATCTATACTAATATTACAAAGAGAAACTATCTATATTTTTGTGTTTGTGACGAATAAACTTAAAATCCACAGGACCCATCTTAAAAATTATTTTACCATTACAAAGCTACACTATCCAGTAGTGACATGGGTTACTTTTTATCCGACTGTGTTAAAGGAAGTGATGATTTTTGGCCACGTGGACGTAGTCGCGAGTAACAAGTATGACAAGATATTAATAGTTAAATATCCGGTTGACCGAGCTTTGCTCGATTTTTCACATACCCATATCTTGGGAACCGAGCTTTTGTTGGACCTGGAACCTTGATAAATCGATTCCTATAGAATATTTTTTTTCTGTACCTGGTTGACCGAGCTTTGCTCAGTTTTTCACATACCCATATCTTGGGGACCGAGCTTTTCTATATATATATATACAACAATTGCTCATTTAAAGGTTTCAGATTTCGTTTATACCTATGTTATGTTGGTAGCATAAGATCCCTATTTTAAAAAGAATATTTCAAATGTTACAGTAAAATGTAATTGCTATGGGTTCATTTAAAAACCTGTCCATTTTTATCGGTTATAAACAAACATTTAAAAAAAATCTCTTTATAATGTTAAGTCTGTTTAACTTTGACTGTTCTTATGCTTTTCATAGCGGTTATGTCAAATATGTATACTTATGTCCAAATAGAATGACAATGCTTGTCCCTTTCGTATTCGTCTGTTATCCTATGAAATAATTATAAAGTATACTTCAAAGAACACAGGCCATTTTGCTTTTGTCCCTTGCGTGTCTCTTGAAGTGTCAAATATTAGATAAACTAAAATAATTTTCTACGATTTTTAAATCAATTTAACAAAATATATCGCTAGGAACAATCATATTAAAAATATTGAGACTATAATTTGATTGAATTCCATCATCATATTTAAGTGTTACCATTGTATAAAACCTTAATTACATTTTCATTAAACCAGCAATAAGTTTATAGATCATATTTTTGATTATAAGTATCAAATAAAAATTTTCCCTATTTTTGTATTAAAGAATAGTTAATGCTAATTTATTTTTTGTTCTTTTAAGTCAATGTTCTTTTAAAGCAAAAATCTTAGCTCAGAATCCTGTCAATCTAACTTAGATTTCTGAGACAAGATAAGTACCTAACCACAGACTACTATGGAGAGAACTGATTGTTTACGTTAACCTTACCTAAGTTTATTTAACTACTATACCCCAAGTTAAAAAAATATTTGTTAAATGCGGATAAGTTAAGGAGTTGATATAGAATCTTAAGGAATATATTCAACTTTAAGATAAGAACTAAAAAAACAATGTATGGAGTCTTGCCCGTGTTCTTTATTATTTAAGAAAGGGTTTTTTTGGTTTATCTTAAAAGGAAACTAAATTCTTCATTGTTGGTTACAGTCTGTCCTTGGTTTCTGCCTTCTGGAAAGTACATTTTTCATTTCAGCAATGTAAAATTTTTTTCTTAATAGAAACCAAGAACCTGACTTTAGAAATAAACAGTTTGAAACTAATCAAATTTCTCCAAAGCGCAAAAATGGATCGAGTATTGAGTGAGAGTTGAGAGTGTTTATTATAAATATAATATATTAGTTGTCCAGCACAGCTTTGCCCGCGAGTAGATTAACATGTTGATATAGTTTAGATCATGCAAACTTTCATCTTCTATTTCGGCAGAAGGGTGCTGTTTAGGGGTTGCTTTTTTTTAAAGTTAGCCTAAAAAGTTAGACTGGGGTATCCAACTATCTCCGTGAAAGCGTCACAGACAGACTTTTAGTATATTAGTATGGAGTAATGGATGGAGTATTCATATATTAGTATGGATTAGTCTCAAAAAAGTTTTCACTATATTAATAATAAATTCCTCGTATTCTCGTGTTGATTTGGGCTTTTGGCCTTTTTGAAGAATAGCTTTACTGTTAGGCATTTTGTAAAGTGAGAGGGAAGGCTAAAATGTGTCACTGTGATTGTGATCCCTTACCAAGTGGTAGAGCTTAAAACGTCTCGATCCGCTTTGGTACCACCACTATAGCTACTCCTGATGCAGTAACGTCAGTGCTTGTTGCTCTAGTGTACCGGTAAGGAGCACAGACCACTTGATTAGACACGCTATTGGGAAGGAAACGTGTCTCCGCGAATATGAGCAAACGCTCGTATCACTGTCAAAAGTGTCATACATTTGTAGATATTTATTTCACAATACATATACATATATATATATATATATATATATATATATATATATATATATATATATATATATATATATATATATATATATATATAAATTTTGTGAAAAAATATAAATAAGCCAAGTTGTTCTGTTTTCTGGTACCAAATGAGATGACAAAGTTTAAAAATTTACCTTGATGTGGTATTCTATTTTAATGATAGAGCATAGATGTTTGAATTTCTGGGTTTGGATGTTTATTATATATTATGTTACAGTTTTTATACATGTTCTACGTATAGGTATCGTTGACTAACACCCATAGCACAATCAAATAAATATTTATTTACTTTGGTTTTTTCTCGATTTTCCCTCGTATTTGTCTGGGCCCTCCTTTGCAGAATAGACCATCTGCCGTTCTGCCAGGCAAGTCATACAAGACAACCGATCGGCCATACGTGTCACTACCACCGTGACTACTATACTATTTCCATTTCTTTATTTTCTCGATGACAGATCGACACCCATGTAATTTTGTGTTGTTTACGTTAAAATGTCTCACAAATAATAATACTGTACTTCATGGACGGGTAGTGATGTGCTACACATAATGATTACTATAGGAGCTATGTCGATAAACGTAACACGATAACAGACCCGATAATAGACTCGATAACATTTAACCAAGACTCGTCAGTAAAAATAACTTTTGACCAATCTGATATATTTTTAGCTTCGTTCAAAAATTCGCATTGAGCCATTAGCGACATCGTGACGCTCCATCAATATTTTACCCACTTTTGTCCGATTTTTTATAAGACAATTCAAGTTTTTTCAAAACCAAGCTTAATGACGATTTTTGGGCATGTAACAAACCACATTCACGTAAAGAAACAAGTTTTTTAAGTGTTGGAATTTCTTTGCACAAGTAATAGTCATATATATATGACGGCGAATAGCATCAGCGTCGAATTGTCAACCGATGTCACACGACGTGGTTGGCTTTTTTCACCGGCGTACGAAGCTTCTTTTCCTGCATGCCGCTTGTACCGTAAGCTTCTAACTTGCGACAGTGGTAAAAACGAGCCACCATTTTGATACCCTGCTTCAAGTAATTACGAACCTTGATCACCAGTTTCCGCCTGCCTTTTAGAACAGATCCTTTCGGCATTTTGATATTTGACAGCTGGGCAGCAATCAACACGGAGGAACACAAAATACACAACGTAACTTATGGATAATGTGAAATAACTCAGCGAACAGAAATGTAGTGACTAGCACTACCGTGTTGTTGCGAGTGACAGATTGAAACAAACACAAAATGGCGCTGGGTCATTGAGTGTTCCTGCCTCGAAAAAATATTTGAATCTTTTTGTTATATTTGTCTGTTCAAAATATAATAAATGTATATGCGATTGATATAATTACTTATTTGGTAACAACACTATATCTATCAAATTAGAACTGTCATCGAGAAAATAAAGAAATGGAAATAGTATAGGTGGTAGAGTTCCGCAACGTCTCGCCCGGGTATTTGTACCACTGCCTTACTTATTCCTGCCACAATAGCGTCAATGCTTGTCATTGTCGTGTTCCGGTTTGGAGGGTAAGGTAGCCGGTAGACTTATGAATGTGGCAATGCCATCCCGCCACTCGGATAGCAACGCACCATTAATAACTTTGGTGTCTATAGGCGATGGTTTCTCTTTCTATCATAAGAGCCATGTGCTTGTTTGCTATCTAATGTTATAAAAAAAGAGATATTACTATTTTTTCAAATAAAGTACATTTTCACCGGCGGCGTTTGGTGAATACATGAGGTATATGTGTGTAGATATGTGTTCTTTCCAGATTCCGTACTCTATGTGCAAATTACAAAAGGATGTTCCCGACCCTAGAGGTGGATATTGACGGAGAATTGGCCAAGTACCGTGAATACGCTGAGAGTATACGGCCGTTAGTTCGGGACACCGTGTCCTACTTACACAAAGAGATAGAGAGTGGTAAAAAAGTATTAGTTGAAGGTGCCAATGCCGCCATGTTAGATATTGATTTTGGTAAGTTATTTGAGTACTAACGTCCTGTTGGTTGAGTGGCTAGCGACCCGGATTACGCAAATGATGAGTCTCGGGTTCGATTCCTGTCAGGGATAAACATTTGTGTGATGAGCATATATGTTTGTTTTTTTGGGGGATTGGGTGTTTATAATGTATGTTACAGTATTTATATGTGTATTTTTATGTATTAGTATCGTTGACTAACACCCGTAACACGAGAAAAAATATGCCATATAAGTTATTAAATTACCTACTAATATCGCCTGCACCTACTTAACTGTACTAGTAAATGAGATTCTAATATAACGTCGGCTCTCGTTGAGTGAAGCAGTATTCGTGTCTTCTGAAGATGCTTCGGCTGCGAAGTGAAACGTGCATTGAGTGCGTATATTGC
This sequence comes from Apodemia mormo, assembly GCA_036924255.1. Classification (NCBI taxonomy): domain Eukaryota; kingdom Metazoa; phylum Arthropoda; class Insecta; order Lepidoptera; family Riodinidae; genus Apodemia; species Apodemia mormo. The sequence goes on along the minus strand of JAUPFN010000018.1, from coordinate 8,197,136 downwards.
GTGCGTTTGTGCTTGCTCTTGTGGCGGAAAAGTGTGGTGAACGAGGATGGATAATTGTGCCGCTGAGGATTCTTTATTTATCAGGACTACGCTGAATTTTTTCTATTGCTTTCAGTGGCATCACAAGGGTACATGTAAAGGCCCATCCAGACTCACGGTGAGAAGTCTCAGCGGGAAGTTTCGCTGAGACTTCTCGCGAGAACAAGCAATTAATCCACACTCTCATTTTTCTCACTCATGTTCTGGATTTTATCCAGTATGGACGACATTACAGACGATATTCAAACTGCTACTGGTTTGGCTCTGTGAGCCATTGCATTATTATAACTTTGTGTAAGTTGTAACTAAAAATAAAGTTACAAATAGAAAAGCGAGACGATACTCGGTATCGTAAATTTATCGAAATAGAACAAGGGTTGGTAATTTCATATTCTCATGCATGGGTAATGTCTATTCTCCGCCGCTCACTGATCGACACTGAGACAAAACGTGAGTGTGATAGTCTTCTCTCTTCTCGCCTTAGGAATCCTTTGAAGCGGTTAAGTTAACCGATACCGACCGGAGAACAGATGAGCGTGAAAACGAGAAGGCGAGAAACTCCTCACATTCACGCTTCAAGGGTGTTCTCGGAGTTTCTCGCCGTGAGCCAGACTTACTACAAACTTTTATGGGCTATAAAATTTTGCAGGCAAGCTAACTAGTTTTCTTCGTGAGTTATGGATTTACGCAAAGTAAAGCCCGAATCTATAAAAAGATGGTCTTTTCTACAAAGGGGACCCGGACAAACATAGGGAGTGAGATTGTTTGTTGGAAGTTCAAAATAATTGGGAACTACAAAACTGATTTTGAATTTTTTTTCCCCAATAGAAACCTACATTAGTTTTAAGTGGCATAGACTATATTTTATTTTAATTGTCCCGCGGTGTCGGAAGGTACGCAGGTTATACTGCTGGTAACGGCTAGTTCTATTATTACAATTTGTAGGTATAATCGTATAATATTTCGTTATGAATTATCTTTTACAGTCAATTCATTAGATTACTATGGCATTGATTGAATGTAGGCTCTTATTTACCATAAATTGTACTTGTTTAGTGTATGTATGTCATCTCATTACAAATTCGGAATGTTCTCGTCTTCACTGCATATTCAGAAATCAGCAGGCTTACTCCTCGAAAGGAGAAATCATTTATATTATTTAATCTTTATTAATATTATAAGTGCAAAAGTTTGGACGTTTGTATGTATGGATGGATATTTGTAAATCAATCACGCAAAAACGGCTAAATCGATTTAGATGAAATTTGGCACACATGTAGATGATGACCTGAAAAGCATATTGGCTACTTTTTATCTCAGAAAAATAAGTTTTGCCTTGGGATTTATCAGACTTATAATGCGGCGGGCTAAAAACGCAGCTAGTAGTATTATAAATGCGGAAATTTGCATGTTTGGTCAATGTTTCTTATTCAATCACGCCAAAAATACTGAACGGATTTTGATGATATTTAGCACCCATGTAAATGATAGCCTGGAATAACACATAAGATACTTTTATTTCGGAATTTACCAAAAACTTTTGTAAAGCTGCGGGTTACAAGATGCATTTAGTAAAACATAAAAAATATCTTTTTTTCTAAATATAATGAAAGACTGGCTCTGAATCTTAACTGTATCTTGGATTTGGGTTAAGAACAATATTTCTTATATTTCAGGTACCTATCCATATGTGACGTCATCCAACTGCAGTATCGGTGGAGTTTGTACGGGTCTTGGGTTGCCACCTAAGCTGATTGGTGACGTCTTTGGCGTTGTAAAGGCGTACACGACGCGTGTTGGCGATGGACCTTTCCCTACTGAATTACACGATGTAAGTGTATAATTGAAATAAAATAATTATCATTGTTTTATACATTTAGATGTTACTTTGGTGAAGTCCATAACATAAAAATTTATACCAATACTATTACTAATAAATGAGATATGCGAGAAATACGGTTACTTGTTTGAATGGATGGATGTTTCTTACTCTTTCACGGAAAAATGGATGGACCGATTCGACTGAAATCTGGCACACATAGGTGATAACCTGGAATAGTACATTGAATACTTTTTATCTTAGAACAAGAAGTTCTTCCCATGGGATTCACCAAAAAACTTATGATGTAGTGGGCTGCGGGGTACAGCTAGTGTATACTGTGTGCTATCTGAGTTACGGACGTGTTATTTTATAACGTTCTACTTTGGAACTGCTGCTGTCATTTTTCTAGAACATTTTTTGCCTGACCCAAAAAATACCCAAGAAAATTTTGGCTCTGAGTCTTAGTTATTTGCTTTTGTCTTTGTTTAGTACATTTAATACATTGGAAAGCCTTTATACTTTTAAATATAATTAGAATAGGAACTTTTGCGTTTGTAACTGTCATAACTCCTGATCAATATTTGCAGGAAACGGGGCAATTATTACAAGAGAGAGGCCACGAAGTGGGCGTTACTACGAAACGGGTGCGACGCTGTGGTTGGCTGGACCTGATCGTGGTACGGTATACGGCCATGGTCAATGGATATACCAAGTATGTGTCGTGCTTAAAATATATATTATATGTATAAGGATAAGTGACATTCACCTGTTAAAATGCTCATAACTACATCGGACCAGTGTATATTTTCTATACTATTATAATTGACTAGCTGACCCGCGCAACTTCGTCTGCGTCATATAAGAGGAACATAGGGACCTATAATACCAGTCTAGAGGAACTGTAATTTTCTTTAATTAATCCACAAACCACTTCAAAACTATTGAAACAAACAATCATATCTGTAGGTAAAAAAACTTAATTAAAACCAGGAGAGTTTTACCTATGTCTGGCAGTAGGTACATTCATTTGAAGTTTGATTATGTTTTTTAATATCTACGGTAAGAGTTTAACAAAGTCTATTATATAGTCATCCCACTACGATCATGGTTAGTAACACTGAAACTATAGTAAAATATGGCACACGAACATAAGTAATAAAGGACAATGGGTAACACTACTGGGGTGTCAATCGATGTACAGTTTACACTGTTTCTTGGAAGTTTACTCAGTATCCTGTCATTAATTTCCTCAACACTACTATTTTTAGCCGCTACTGTTGTCCTTTGACACGTCCTATGGTAGTCTTTGTTTTCTACTTCGACTATATGCGGCATCGAGAGTGGATCCAGCCTTCTGGTAGAAGGGGGAGGGGATCACATATTTGAGATTCAGTCAAGATAGGCTCTAATCCTTAATTGTTTGGAATAAATCCATACCTAGACTCCTGCATAGGGGGAGCTGGGTCATGACCTCCATCACCCGGGATCCGCCTTTGTGAATTTTTGTCTGTCTGTCTGTTTGTTTTTTCCGGCTAATCTCTGGAACGGCTGAACCGATTTTGACGGGACTTTCACTGGCAGATAGCTGATGTGACAGTTAGTAACTTAGGCTACTTTTTTTCGAAATTTTTCCACGCGGACGAAGTCGCGGGCGCATCTAGTCAATAATAAAATTAAAAATAAAGGGCAGTTTCATTCAAAATTAAATATTTGTGATGAATAACTTATATATTTAGATAAAGAAAGATTAATACAATGTTTATTAAAACACCGTTGCGAATAATGCATTATTTGAAAACAATTTTGATTACTATTAAAAGGGTCATAAAATGTGAATCTTAACCCGCCATTAGTGACGTCAATTTCACTTACAACATTGGTGACGCCGGTCTCACAGAACAGTGTTTTCAACCTAAGATTTTGCCAACCATTGGCTAGTTATCCTACTTTTAATTAGTTTAGGTTTAACTATAAACACATTTATGAAAATAAAACACAAAAATTCTGTCAATCACAGGTTGTTTATTACTTATTAAAAAATTATACTTTCAACACTAAAAATATTCTATTTACCCATATGTTCATAAAAAATTTGAAATTAGTAAAAATGTTTACTTTTTTTTATTAAAATCAGCCTTTGTCAATCTTAGGATATTGCAAACTCTTAGAAAATAAACAAAAAATCCTTGTAACAAAAAATATTACATGTATTTTACTATATGAAAATATTATAAATATTTTACTTACATGTTTGGTGACGCTGGTCTTACGGACCGGTTTGGTGCTGATACTCGTGAACGTGCATCCATGGCAAATTCATGAGTGGTACCAATGGTGTGGACTTTTTTTTACAACTTTTTAAGATGAACAGTTCGATCAATAGATGATTTTTGCGTAACTTTAACCGTTAACGCAGCGCACGCCAGGAATGCTCACAAAAGGAAAAAAAATCCGTTTAGAACACACTGTCGTGGACTTTTTTTTACAACTTTTGTGTTTTTTTTTTACAATTTTTTTTGTCTCTTTAGTTTTTTTTGTTAATAGCTTTTTAAGGCCACATTTGATGTGAATTGTATGCTTTATTATTATGCCGTGTTAATAATTTGTGCATAAGTGTCTTTGTTTGTCTACTGTTATCAACATGTGGGTTAGCTGGAAGAAATCTCGATATGGGATAAGCTCGCCTTTTGTTTTAATATACATCATTTTATTGTTTACTGTAGATGTTTTGTGTACAATAAAGTGTTTAATAAAAAGAAAATAATAACTTTTTAAGATGAAAAATTCGATCATAGATGATTTTTGCGTAACTTTAACCGTTAACGCAGCGCACGCCAGGAATGCTCTCAAAAGGAAAAAAATCCGTTTAGAACACCTTTTTCGTTGATACTCCGATCCTGTTGGTCATAGCGTGAAGCTATAATGCCTATAAACTTCCACGTTAAACAGGCTATCCAACTCAAAAAGAATTATTCAACTCGATTCAGCAGTTTTCGAGATTAGCGCGTACAATCAAACAAACAAACAAACTATAATTTTATATTAGTATAGATACATGGTTTAAATATTTTTTGTTGTTGTTAATAGAGCAATTTGTAATAGTTTAATAATTCATGTTTTACAACACTCTTGTCCTGGCTTGAAGGGTACTTTATATAAATTGCAGCTGTCTCTTCTCACGAGGAGAGCCGCACGCTTTGTTTTTATCAAAATATATTTTTGCTGACGTCAACTCCTTGGTTTTCATTAATTATTATGTGGGGAAATTTGTCTGGCTCATATTATAAACTTTCTAGACAGATTATGAAAATTCTCACTAAACAAATTACACGCATTGATCTAACCCTAAGGATGCAAATTATTTGATTTTAATATGGGTGTCAGTTAACGATACTAATATATAGAAATACATATATAAATATTCAAATTTATTTCATAAACACCCAAACCTAGAAAAACAAAAATATCTATGCTCATCACACAAATGTTTGTCCCTGTCGGGAATCAAATCCGATTCCCTTTCATGCGTAGTCAGGTTCGCTAACATCGCGACCAATGGGCTGATCAAATAATTTCATATTTATTTAGCACTAGCTGTTGCCCACGACTTCGTCCGCGCCGACTTCGTTTACTCCGCACAGCTCCTCCCCCTTAGGTGATAGCGTGATAATATGTAGCCTATATGTTGACCCGACCTGTTAGTAATATTCATGCAAAATTTAAAGTAAATCCATGCAGTACTTTTTGAGTTTACCCCGGACATACATACAGACAAACAGAAATACAGACGTACAGCCAAACAGACAAACAGACAAAAATTCTAAAAACTATATTTTTGGCTTCTATATCGATTGTAGATCACGCCCCAATTATTCTTTTAAAAGAATATTCAATGTACAGTTTTGACTTTCATACGATTTTATTATATGTATATATTTTTGTTAATACACTTTCTTCTGATCGGAACATGTAGAAACAGCAGTAGCGGTTGAAATTATAGTGTCTAGTTAAAATTAAGTGTTGCCATCCTATATAACATTATAAATGCAAAAGAATTTGACTGTTACGTTTTTATGTTGACTACCTAAACTTAACTACTTAAAAAATGTCATGAAAATTTGAATATCATCTGGAAAAGTTTCTGAGAGAATGAAAAAATTTCTGTTAACTTGAGCGAAGTGGTGGGCAAAAACCAATTATAATATGAACTTACTGCTTCTGCTTACGACCAGCTGCGGGCAATTTAAGTGTAGTAATTATTTTTTTACAGATTATGTTTAACGAAATTAGACATTTTGGACACATTAAAGGAAATCAAAGTCGGTGTTGCCTACAAATTGAATGGCAAGAAAATAAACTACTTTCCCTCTTCGATGAAAGAACTCAGCAATGTCGAGGTTAGTATTTTTGTGTATCACAGTTTAACATCTAGTTTTTACCGAGTTGATCTTACCATCTATGTAGAAGCGATTGCATTCCACCATTGCATAAATTTATTGTAAAATTGTTTTTATAATATAAACTTTTTGTAAAATAATTATGGTACTTACTTATGAATAAATTAAATATTAATCAAAATTCCTACAGCACAAGTAATAACTTAATGTAGAGGTACTGCACTAGACGTGTCGCGCACTATATGTATAATATTAGCTATCCATAAAACAATTATAAGCTTAGTTACTGTATTCACAATTAGTGTAAACTGAGAGTTATTAATGAAAATAAAGATTATTGTTATTATTAATTACACTTTTATGTATAGTATGAGCTTCCACTTTATTAAAATTATTTACATAGATCGATAATTTTATAGATTATAGAATCTTAGTACCAAAAGCTTAGTATAGAAATCAGATAAGGCATTTTGAAATTTGAAATTGAAAAATAGCACAATTTTTTTGAACCACACTTCAACCCGTTACATTTGGGCCCAAAGATCCCCCTCTCTTTTAAATCTCGACATTTCGTTCTATTTTTCTTTTTACAGTACTTCACAAAACGAAAAAGGGTCTCAATTTGGTTTTCATTGTATTTTTAAGTTTGTTGCTTCGTTATTTAGTCATTTGTTAACAAATATATTTCTTTTTTGTTTGAGAGGTATACTTCTTATTTGGTCCAATATAAATTAGGTGATTTGTTATATTATAAGATAGCAACAAGCAGATGGGTCTCCTGACGGAAACAGTCAACCAACGCCTATAGACACCAAAGGTGTTAATGATGCGTTGCTATCTTTTGGCGAGGTCTAATGTCACATGCATAAGTTTACCGGCTACCTTACCCTCCAAACCGCAACAGGATAGTGACAAGCACTGACGCTATTGTGGCAGGAATAGGTTAGGCGGTGGTACCTGACCCGGGCGAAACAATGCAACTCTACCACCTAGTTTTTATTGCGATTTAATTATTTTTTAATAGGGTAGCAAACAAACAGTTACTGAAAATGCTGTGTAGCCAGCTGCTGATCATTCTTACTAAATTGTCCTGTTACTAGGATCCTCATCACAGGACTTCCAGATTTACTTTTCGTTATTGATATACAGGGTTCCTTTTAAAGGTTTGGCCAAATTTCGAAACTAGGAACTAAATATTGAATTGAAAGTGCGTTTTAATTATTATTGTAAAATTATAACAAGATAATATAAAAATATTAGTTTAAAAATATCTCACTAAGTTCATAAATTGCATGCACCAAGTCTTGTGAATGGACTTATTATGTAATCTGTCGTTTTAAGTATAATTATCCCGATTACTTTTAATTTGGTTGAAGGCACTAAAATAATTTTGCGTAATTGAAATATATCCATGCGTTTTGTTTTTGTGTGGGATAAAAATGATTTTTTTTTATTATATAAATCGGACATATTATCGATTCTGAACAGCCTCTGAAAAGGCTGGACAAGTAACCCTGTATACAAAATGAAATTGTCATCAGGTGGAATACGTGACATTGCCTGGATGGGTGTGCAGTACAGAAGCTGTACGAAACATGTCCAATTTACCGGAGCAAGCTCTGAACTATGTAAAGTTTATACAAGATTTTCTACAAATACCAGGTATGATTGATTTTTACTTTTAAATAACGAAAACTGTTCGTATTGGATTAATATATCAGTTTTCTACAATCAATATATTGACATTACAAATATAAGATACCTATTACGTATAAACTTTATCTGATCATCTGGGCCTTATCATGTAAAAAATTTTGCCTATCCTGTCAGTTCTTGAAATGCCACTAAAACTTGCCACACCTCTAATCTACTTGCTTCATTGTGTCGTGTTCTGGCTTCAAAGACACAACAAATATGTTTGTGTCTTTGAAGCCAGAACACACTATATTAGTAACGTCTTTGTCTATAGCCGACTGGTCGAGTATCATAAAATAGTTGTGACTTGTGACTAATAAGTTTACAATTTAAAACCGCTGGGTCTCTGTTGAATGAAGATGTATGGTAATCTTTGTATTTATAATATAGTTGTGTGCTTCATTTTTTTTCTGTAAAGCAACATAATAAGTTAGTTTTGGGTCTTGGCAGACTTTTTTTATTTACGTATTTTATAAGAATGGTATTTGAATACGGGACATAGAAATTCACGTGACGAGTTCCTAAGTTGAGAATTATAGACATTCGATAATATCGATTTTTTGACATCGACAATATCGATTCTTTAACATCGACGATATCGATTTTTTAACATTGATAATGTCGATTCTTTATCATCGATATCAATTCTTTAACGTCGATAATATTGATTCTTTAAGACCGATTCGTTATTCAATATTAAAGTTCGATATTGCTTAAAAACTTTTTTGCAGGCAACTTAGGTTTAAACGAGTAAATATAATAAAATTGGTTTATTGCATCCTTAAACTTGTTGATATTTACATAAATTAAAATAACAGAGGTCTGCTGTTGTTGCTGTTACAAAAACTAGTGGTATTTTTTTAGTTTTACTCATTGATACTTGGTTTCTATCTATAAAAATTAATGTGATGTCTTCATTTGATATAAAGTTATTAAAGTTTTAAGAAAATGCTATTTTTAATAGCAATACGCGAATATGGATATGTGGTAATATAATAAACAAAGTATATTCACGGGTATCAGCCAGTATTATATAATGTTTGAACTCATAAATATCGTTTTGGCGATAAGCAAAAAATACTTAAGGTTGCTTAAATCACGATGGGCACCCGCTGTTTTTCGTGACAAATTGGTGAGCCAAAACAAAAGCAAAAGCCAGCCAAGGGAGACGGAATGAAAAAATTGACAATTTATTCATTCTGTCTTCCGTGCAAGGAAAACTCCTTGAACATATTTACTAAATCAAATTAAACTTCTCAAGGGACTTGCCGCAATATTTGTATACTAGCTGTGCCCGCGACTTCGTTCTCGTGAAAAAAATTCTAAAATAAAAACCCGCATAGTTCCCGTTCCCGTGGGATTTCCGGGATAAGAACTACCCTATGTCCTTTCTAGGGTCTCAAACTATATTTGTACCAAATTTTATTCAAATCGGTTCAGCGGTTTAGCCGTGAAAGCGTAACAGACAGACAGACAGACAGAGTTACTTTCGCATTTATAATATTAATATAGTAAATATAGTATGGAAGTATGGATATTAGTATGGATTTATTAAAATGTTTATTTATTTTTTTCAGTAAAATACATTGGTGTAGGTCAAGGAAGAGAGTGCATCATAAGTGCTTATTAACAATGGGATACCTAACGCTAAATGGTTGAGCGTGTTAGTTCAATATTTTATTTAAGCAGGGTTTACCACCCCACACTATTTTATTATTTCTAACTAATAATTACTGCTGCATTGCAGAAGGGCGTTTAAGATTTTGAATGTTACCAAACTTACATTGTGATTGAGATAAATAATTTGAATGCTAGAAAAGCAAAAAGATTAAAATAGTCTAAATCATGCGTATCGTAAGAGAGTTGGCGTACAAGTTTATACCAGGGTTCGAAACTATCAAGGTAATTATTTTCTTTGATAATTATCGGATAACTATCGAAAATAATTTATGCTGATTTATAACTAAACTCTTCGATTTTTAACTTGCGTAGGTTTAATCCATTACTAAAATGTATTGTAAAAAAGACATTCATAATTCATCGAGACGTCGGCCTTAAAGCCGTAAATACGTGCAGAAGCGGCACATCGTTTTGGGATACCCATAAAACGACATTTCATTATTATCATCAAGATATATTTATTATGATAATTATTAGCACTTCCAACCCTGGTTTAAACTCTCTCACCGTAAGTTCACTGTTAAAAGTATAATTTTAATGTTTATCTTGCTACCTTCTTTCAAGCTGGTAAAATGTTTTGCCCTATTTTGCTACATTTCTTTATGTAATCACTTTTTTTGGTTTGATGAAAAAAATACAATTAGAAATCAGCTTGTCATTGGTTTCTTAAATGACTTGGAATAAAAAAAAAATTACACGTACAAATAAGTTTAAATATATATTTATAAAACCGACTAAATTAAATATATATTTATAAAACTGATGATATTTAAAAAAAATAATTTGACATTTTGGTCTTTTTGCGTTTTCTAGTTCGATGTATTCGTAGTAAATTATTTAAATGTTTAAAGTGAATTGTAACTCGCTTCTATTACTGCAAATCCATATATTAAAATTAGCCCTTACAAGCACATACAATTAAAGATAAGACACGGAGAAAAAATAAATGTCTGCTTAGTGCTGAGTGTTCACACATTATGTTCTCACATCTGGCTATTCCTAAATAGTAATAAAAATATAGTTAAAAGTTATACATTAGATTACTGAAACAAAATTAGCAATTCAATTTTCTAAATTTACATACAATTGAGAAACATTGTTAATTTTTCAAAAGCTTCAAATGAGCTATATTTTATAATTTTCTTGTGTTTTTTCGAACTGTAACACTTAATTTATAATCACAGTAAATCATAAAATAACATGCCTCATACGCATCTTATTAGATAAAGTCCGCGGGACTAATTCATATATAATATGAATGAAGTTTTCGTTAAGATAAAATTATGAGTTACATAAAAGATTAAGTTATTTTGTATAAGTGTTTGAAGTGGAGTTTTCATTGACTCGTTAAGTATTCAATGTTGTTTATTAATTTTTGGAGAGAAATAATTCAAGTTAAATTATATTTGTGATTAAGTATTATTAGGCGAACAAAGTGATTTTATGAAATTCAGTGTAAATGCATCGCAATCTTGTAAAGTAACAATTGTAATTTAAATACATTTAAAGAAGTTGCTACTACCAAAATATGACTCTTATTATATTAATAGTTACAATATTAATAAAGAGCAAAATATGACTCTTATTATATTAATAGTTACAATATTAATATTCTTGAAATAAATAGTAAAAAGACTTTAGATTTGGTTTGATCGATTGTGACAACTTTTTAAACATTTAAGAAGTGTGAGTAGTGATGCACTTTTAGAATTAGGTCAACAACGGTCAAGTGAAATGTCAAATCTAAATAGAATTTGATACAGAATATAAGACATTATGTTTTGCATATACAATAATATACTACATGGTATCATATTGAATAATCTAATTATATTCACAGTATGTTTTCATTTATATTTAAATTGAATTCTTTTATCCATGATGGTAATAATAATAGACGATTTCCGGGGATATTAATATTATTATTTTTTACGTAACGATACGGGACCTTGTTTTAATAGTCCTTGTTAATAATTCTACTTAATTTAAGAGTCTATTAATTCACCAAAAACATTTAACTCTATTTATTAATTACAACAAAAAGGACATTTACTTAAATATAATTAAGATTTTAAATTTATCACTTAGACATGTTGGTTTAATATCAATATGTTATAATTGATTTAACTTATCAACAGATTTAAATTATCAACACAAATTTATATTTTAAATGCTTTATACGTATATTATAAAATTGATTTTAAGTTCAAATTTACATGTCTAAAACAATTCTAGTAAATATTATTTGTTATATTTTTAACACTGGGACTTAAAAGTGTGACTTAATTGAATATAGTATTAAAAATCATGAACGTTTCAGATCTATGGTATGAGTGTACGATACTAAGATACTGTTTACAATTTTTTATTGATATTTTAGATTTATATTAATATTTTTTCTTATGCTTACTGCTGGAAACATTTTTGCAGTGAAATCATTTTGTAAATATTATAAAATATGTTTTTACATTTCAATAAAAATCATAATGTTTAAGAAGGCATGTCAGGACGCTCAGAATAATTTATTTCGAATTCTCTGGCTGAATGGAAAATTATAATGATGTAATCCAAATTTAGATCAAGTTGCTCTGAAAACATATTTTGTCAATATAATGCAGCTAAAGATTGAAACAATTTTGTATGATATTCAATTTTTGGCGACTAGAAAGGAATAACGAATTTTTTATGTATATTAATAATAAGGTTGCGATGACTATACAATTTAACAGAGAGCTTTGCGAAGTTGTAAGATGACGCAGTGACAGCTATGCGATGTGTACACGACATAAATGCACAATATCTGGTTGATCGAGCTTTGCTCGGTTTTTCACATATTTTTGGAACCGATCTTTTCTTGGACCTTGAATCTTGACAAATTGATTCCTATAGAATATATAAAAAAAATTTCTGGACCTGGTTGATCGAGCCTTGCTCGGTTTTTCACATACCCATATCTTGGGAACCGAGCTTTTCTTGGACCTAGAACCTTGATAAATCGATTCCTTGACCCGAAAAACCTCTAATTTGTGATTTTCATGAAAATCGTTGGAGCTGATTCCGAGATTATATATATATATATATATATATATATATATATATATATATATATATATATATATATATATATATATATATATATATATATATATACACATACAAGAATTGCTCGTTTAAAGGTATTAGATAGATTATATAAGTTAATATTACAATTGCTTACAATATTACAAATATATTTTAAAGAATGAATCAAATTATGATGTTGTATAAGCTCTTTGTTTATTTGTATGACTATATCCATTAACAGCAATTGGTGCTTTTATACAGTTTAATAGATGAATATGCTTAATTAGGTTTTAAACGGCTAGCTTGATTCCTACAAACATTGTGAAATATTTCTTAATTTTTTACTACATAACTCTATATATAATAAGTCATAAAATATTAGCTAAGGTAACCCAATAGTCCATCCTGTCGCACAAATGAATGTTGGAGTGTATGGCGTTAGGCATAAATAAAGTATAGGGTTTATGGATGGTGTATCCTTTCTGAGTATTATAGATAGTTTTTTTGTTATCACGATTCCTTTTATTATATTATGCAATTTCCTGAGATTCATGATGTAATAAATATATTCAGCTTCAGGCACACATTATGCTTATAGTACATAGATTATTTCCGTGTTGGTCCCGGCCTCCTTTGAAGAATAGGCCAACTGCCGTTTGTCAGGCAAGTCGTAAAAGACGACCGATTGGCTATCTAATCACTACCATCGTGGCTACTAGGTGGTAGAGTTCTGCATTGTCTCGCGTTCAGGTACCACCGCCTTACCTGTTCCTGCTGCAATAGCGTCAGTGCTTGTCACTGTCGTGTTTCGGTTTGGAGGGTAAGGTAGCCGGTAAACTTATGCATGTGGCATAAGACCTCGCCACAAGATAGCAATGCACCATTAACACCTTTGGTGTCTATAGGCGATGGTTGACTCTTTCCATCAGGAGATCCATTGCTTGTTTGCTATCTTATGATATAAATATAAAAAAAATAAGATTATGCTATCAATGACAGGTTTTTTTTTATATCATAAGATAGCAAACAAGCAGATGGGTCAAACGACAGCGACAAGCATTGACGTTATTGCGGCAGGAATAGGTAAGGCGGTGGTACCAGACCCGGGCGAGACAATGCAGAACTCTACCACCTAGTAGCCACGATGTTAGTGACTCGATAGCCAATCGGTCGCCTTTTACGACCTGCCTGGTAGAACGGCAGTTGGCCTATTCTTCAAAGGAGGCCGGGACCAACACGGCGAAAAATTTAAAATGGATTCATAAAATTCTGCTTATTTTAAAAATAATTCACATTGTCATGGTTGTATCTAATATATTTAAAGTAAAAACAGTCCTTACATTACATTAATTTTTAATATGATATATAAAACACTTTTGAAACTATGTATTATTTACAAACATCTCCGTATTTGTAATACGAATTGTATTTTATATCTATGCTAATGATCTAAATTCTAAACGCTTGACCCAAACTTCTTGTTTTTGTTGGTATCTTACACAATATGTTTCACAAGTCATTGTCGTTGAATGTTAAAATAAAATTGTTACTTATTGATACGAACCCTTATATTAACTTTATAATATATCCTTTAATTTTGTAAGATATACAAACGGCCTAACGTCAGGTATATATATATCAGTATTATTTTAATCTTTATTATGTTAAGAAAAGATATCAAAAATAAAGCTTTATTTCAAAACTGTTTTATACGGCAGTGGCATATGTATAAGTGTTATTTTGACCGCCCCGGTGGTCAAGTGGTTAGCGAATCTAACTACGAATCGCGGGGGCTTGGGTTCTATTCCCTATAGGAACAAACATTTGTGTACTGAGCATAGATTTTTGTATTTCTCGGTTTGGATGTTTATTATTTATGTAAAATTATTTATATATGTATTTCTATGTGTTATTATCGTTGATATATTTATATTTCTATGTGTTATTATCGTTGACTAACACCCATAATACAAGCAAATAATTTGCTTACTTGTGGGGTTAGATCAATTTGTGTAACTTGTCCAGCAATATTTATTTATTTATTTAATTATAATAACCCTTCCTTAAAGTACGAGTTTTTCGATTCCAAATTTTTCCTCTTTTGAGCCCATTCTAATCTCTCGCTTTTTGTAGCAAATAATCGAAGATCATTGTAATGTGTCTGATGCTGACTATTTTACATTGGCATTATGAATTATACTGTATTTCACGTGATTTAACGTTCAAATTTGAATGATAAGTATTTTTTGGGTTAGAGCGGTGGTATTATACAGTGCTCTGACCATTTTGCCTTATCTGAATAGAGGCTACGAAGAAAATGGTAAAAACGTATTTTTTTATGAGCTAGTAGAGCTGATTTTAGAGTCAAGCTGGCCGCAAGCTGACGGTCGGCGCTGATGGATCAATATGTATGTAGTCATAGGTAGCGTTTTTGATTCGCGCTGAACGCTCAGCGCTGACGACCGTAGGCTACATACATCTACGCCGACAGTCAGCGTGCGGACAGCGTGACAGTAAAATATAGCCTAAAATTTTAATAGAATTTAAAAAAAATGTATCCAATTATCGTGATAACACGTTATATTTCGAATATTATTTTTAAATTTTTAATATTGTCAAGATCCACCCCATTTTATTAAAGTATTTTAGTGTTTATCTTCATCTGAAAAGTCCCATTCCAAAGAGAACAAATATTGATCGTGCTTTTGATCATTTGCTTTATTTCTTCGGTACATTTATGTGATATCGTATTTAATATTGTAAATAATAACTTCTGTTATTTGGTCAATAAATGATTGTTTTATTTTTGTCATTTATCAGTAGTTGTTTTTTTCTTTTCAATGAACGTGCTTGTAGCAGATCTATGGAGTGCAGGGATAAGAACAATCTAATTGTATAGTGTTTCCTAAAACAGCCTTAAAAAAGGTGTCGCTGCCGTGCCACAGGGCCATTTAAAAAAAACGCCAATATAGCTGAAGTTGAGACAGCCACTCGGCCAACTTCAATTCTTTTGCCATAATAAAAGATACACTGTATTGTTACACTAGCTGTTGCCAACGACTTCGTCCGCGCGGACTTCGTTTACTCCGCACAGCACCTCTCCCGTAGGTGATAGCGTAATAATATGTAGCCTATATGTTGACCTGACCTGTTAGTAATATTCATGCAAAATTTGAAGTAAATCCATGCAGTACTTTTTGAGTTTACCCCGGACATACATACAGACAAACAGACAAAAATTCTAAAAACTATATTTTTGGTTTCGATATCGATTGTAGATCACGCCTCAAGTATTCTTTTTAAAAAATATCCGATGTAACAGTTTTGAGTTTCCTACGATTTTATTATATGTATAGATTTTTAATACGATCATCGCCTACAAACTATTTTGAAATACTTATTTAAAAGAAAAACTGCTTAGTAACTTACGAAGTCAACACGCTTGTTTAATAATATAAATATTTCCCGCGGCCAAAACCAGGCTTTGGCAACGTCACGCGCGTGAGCGGCGCTCCAGTTTAGGCTAATTTTTCATATAAAATTTTTTTGTCACGCGTCGGCCTGTGTTGATGTTTCTTTTTCGCACTTAATACAGCGCTAGGCAATAACAAACTTTGTTTCATGTTCGTGTGGTGGAGCTCCAGCTCCTATGAGCGCAAACGCTGGCGCAACACTCGTTACAATTATCGCCAAATGTACGCGTAGGTAATAGTTTCCACGTTTTTAATAAACTTAAAAGAGACTATTTTACAGTCATATGTACTAAATTTGTTTGAACGAAATTTGGACGAAATCCTCGCCACACGGATAGCAACGCATAATTAACAAATTTGGAGTCTATAAGCGATGATAGACTTTCTCCATCAGGAGAGGCAACTGCTTGTTTGCTATCTATATATATAAAAATCCATTGCTGTTCGTTAGTCTCGCTAAAACTCGAGAACGGTTGAACTGATTTGGCAAATTTTGGTTTTGAATTAATTGTTGAGGTCCAGTGAAGGTTTGAAAGGTGAGAAAATATAGAAAAAAATAAGGGTAGTTAAAAAGGCAGAACAACGTTTGCCGGGTCAGCTAGTATATTATTTTAATTATATAGAAGTATAGATTATGTAATTTTCGTGGCAGTGCACTGCGCCAGCGCTCTTTAGGACGAGCCGCCTCTGGGTTGGTATGTGGCCTGTTTAATACAAGTATCTGGCACTATATATCTCTACTTTGTTCAGATCCTGCTTTTGGAGCATCTAATATTTTTAAAACATATATTAGCTTTTATTTGTATAAACAGAAACGATGTCCATAAGTGATCACTGTCAATTAGACAGTGATAAAACATAATTTGGTGTCAGAGCAGTGTTTTAGAACATCGAAGGTTTTTTGCTTGTAAATTTTTTAAATTTAGGGGCAAAAAGTTATATGGACATATTTGTAGGCAAAGCGATTTGCTACGAATTATGTCATCGACTTTTTTGTAGGACGAATAGTTTCCGTAATATCGCGAAAAAAGTGTTTGCTCCCCTTTTTTCAAGATGACGGCCGGGAGGCAAAGGCGGCAATCCCACAAACTTGGTGTTAAGCATCCGTTGACCCCCCGGATCAGCATGACTAAGCGCTACATTTTGCAATGGCACCACCATTGCCAATTTGTTCTGTTTTTTAACTTCCCGCCACGTAGTACGTAGTGTACGTAGATAGGAAGTTACTGAATTTGCCCCTATTTTCGAAAATCGAGTTTTCACCGGATCTCCACGTTTTGAGGTCCTAGGAATCTTTTCCGACTATTTTCGTGATGATGTCAGTATGTATGTATGTGTATGTGTGCATGTAAACATCTCATAACTTTTGAACGACTGGACCGATCGAAACGCGGTTGATGACATTCGATTAGATTCTGCTCAACTTAGACTTCCTGAAAATTTGAACCAAGTCGGCCAAGGAGATTTTGAGAAATTTTGAAAAACCCCAAAAAAATTTTGGTGAAACAGTATTTTTTTAACATAACTTCCAGATTAATGTACCGATTAAGTACAAAAACTAAGCAGCTCTATTCCTCAAAAAACTACATCTAGTGCATAAATTGCATCAAAATCGGTTTATCCGTTTGGGAAAAATCGAAAAAAGTGTTTTTTCGACATAACTTCGAAAATTTTCAACCAAAAATTTTTTGGTATTTTACGATATTTTAGTTCTAAAAATATTACGTCAGATGACATTTAAGGAATTAAAATCGAATCTAATTTTCAAAGTTACAGCTTTTCAAATATTAAAATTACATTTTTTAGCAAATTTATTTTATATTTTTTAAATAATTTTCAGGCTAATACGTAGGTCACACTATAAGTTTTGCGTAACTTAAAAAAACAACATGTTATAACCAAAATATTATGTTTATTGCTTTTCAAAATAATCTACAATTTGTCATGCGATCGAATCATTTTTTAAAACAGGAGGACCACAGATCTGAAGGCATGTTTTCTACGTGCTGATTGAACGCTATCACTGCCTCTTCGGAGTTGGTAAAAGTAAAACCTCTCATCAAATCTTTGATTTTAGGTCGGGGCTATGCGCAGGATGAGTGACCAGATGTCCTTTTTTTGGAAGCTAAAAATGACGTTGTTTTGTTGGCCGTGTGTGAAGAAGCGTTATCATGGTGTAGGAGAATGCGGCTTTTGGGTCGTCCTTCGCAAACTTTTTCTAACACCCTGGGTAAACAAATGGTAGAATACCACTCGGCATTAACACTCTTGATTTTCAAGTGGAATTGTACAGATGGGACCTGTAGCTTCTTGGTAGTTGGAATCAAAAATGTGGACTGTAATATTTTATATATATATTTCGCTGGTATAAAGTATAGACAATTGCGTAGTGTCGGCGGTCGTGTCGAGCGGTGGAGTGCGAGGCGCGCGTCGTACGCTGTCCTCGAGGGGGCCGGGGTCGCGGAGGGGGCGCGGCGGCGGGTCGACGCCCGATCGCACGGGCACAGCTGCTGGCGCAGACAGGACCCGTAGCTGAGAAAAAAACGTGATCATTTTTTTACCATCGTTTCTCGCCTATCTCACTTTTGTTGGCCTGTTCTCATTTTCAAACACCCATTCACAAGATTGCTGTTTTTGTTTTGGGTTCAAAACAATAAAGCCACGTTTCGTCTCCTGTGACAACGTCATAAACAGCATTAGAATGTCCGTGGTCGTACTTCAGTAGCATCTGTGAGCACCATTCCACGCGAGCCCGCTTCTGCTTCGCTGTCAGTTCATGAGGGATCTAACGACAACAAATTTTCCGACCTTTCAATTCTTCGTGTAAAATTTTCTGAATTTGGCTCATACTAATCCCCAATAGTCCTCGAATTGTCTCATAGGTAATCCGGGGGTTTTCTTCAATTAACCGCTTAACAGTAGCCACATTATTTTCGTTGACGGCAGTTGAGGGCCGCCTTTCACGAAATTCGTCATGTAAAGAAACTCTACCTCTCTCAAATTCAGCAAACCATTGCCTCACGGTGCTCAAACAAGGTGCTTCTCTCCCAAAAGCATTTTGAAGACGAGCGGCACTGTCTTGCGGAGAAAGAACTATTAAATTCATAAAAAATCGTCGCTCTAAAATCTTTTCGACTTAATTCTATTTTCGTTGCGTACATAGAACTTTGATGTGTGATAAAAAAACAATTGACAAATCATTTCCCGCCAATTGTTTTTTTGACGTGACAACGTCTTATAATTCGATAGAGCTGGCTGCACGCACGAAAAAACATGACTCATGCGGCGTTACCTCGCTCTGAGGCGTTCCGTTTAAGGCTTGGAGTACAAGCGAGAGGTTAAGACGTTGTCACGTTCAACTATCGTCTGTAAACCAACTTTACAGACAACCGATTTTTTTTTTGACGTGACAACGTCTTATAATTCGATAGAGCTGGCTGCACGCACGAAAAAACATGACTCATGCGGCGTTACCTCGCTCTGAGGCGTTCCGTTTAAGGCTTGGAGTACAAGCGAGAGCTTAAGACGTTGTCACGTTCAACTATCGTCTGTAAACCAACTTTACAGACAACCGATTTTTTTTTATTACTAAGAAGGTTGCAACGTTTTAAAAATATAACATTCGAAATTCAAATAGTTCCGATTAGCTAGAAGTGCAAAACTTTGTGTGTCCCATGTACACCGATGGAAATCTTATCAGCTTTCTCCTTTAAAAACTGCGTCAAAATCGGTCAATTTGTTTAGGATTTAAATATTTAAAAAAAATGTTTTTGACATTGCTACGAAATTTTTCTACCTATCGATTATTTAGCTATAGCAATATTTTAGATCTCAAAAATTGAGTTGAATGTCATTCGAAAGATCAAATACAATCAGCGTTTCCAAAATATACAACTTTTCAAAAATCAATATATGTACTGCCATTTTAACAAAAATAGATGTTTGAACTGAAAAAATCTATGTTTGTAGTTTTTACTATTTTAGAGCTTGAAATACCTTAATTTAGCGGGAAGTTTCAGGGATGGCGTGTAGGGTCAACCACTTACACATTTTTTTAAACTGTTTTGAAAGTTATTATGTTTTATGGGTTCAAGTACTCTAACTTCAATCCCTTGTCACATGTGTAATTATTTTTTATATCATAAAATAGCAAACAAGCAGATGGGTCTCCTGATGGAAAAAGTCAACCATCGCCTATAGGCACCAAAGATGTCAATGGTGCGTTGCTATCTTGTGGCGAGGTCTAATGCCACATGTATAAGTTTACCGGCTACCTTCCCCTCCAAACCGGAGCACGACATTACTCGACCAAAGTGCAAACAATTTTTGAGTGAATGTTTTAGCTACGCTTCACTCGACTAAAATACTGTTACTAATAATCTAGAAACGTGTAGAGTTGGAACGCTGGAGAGCTGGATAGCTACTCCTATTGACAAACAAATAGTTGACCTAAGCTATACCATAATGAACTTTGTGGTTTAGGGCATAAGGTTGAAAGTATCGTGTACTAGGATTTATTAGTTATACCTTGTTTACAATAAGAAGTGATTCATTGTTTCCCGATACATTTAGATTTTTCTGGATCCAGGTAGAACTTTACCCTGGGTATAAATAGAGATGTGTTGACAAATACAGGGCAGTTTTTATAAAGCGATATTTGAAGTGACCCGTGCGAAGCGAGAAGTGTTTTATTGTGTAGTTGGTTAATTTTGGAGATAGTACAGTGAGTAACTAGTGTTATTCAGAGTATTTAAGTATTACATTGTGTTGTGTTGTGTGTATTTGTATTGTAAATACACGGATTTAATATAAGTGGTGTCTTCTTACAATTACGAACCCGAAGTACGTAACAATATTATTGTAGTATTGCGAAATCGGCTTATGAGCCCTTCGCTTCGGTTCGTTTGAAAATTTATTATGTGTATAGGGCCCCTGAATCTGCTTGTTTGTTCTCCAATGGTATACAATAAACTCGCATTCCGATTTCAAGAAATAAAAAGTCTTTATATGTCTGATTCGCAAGGAACTTTTTCACTGGACTAGAAATAAAAATACAATACAATTTTCAATTAAATTATATTCGGTGGCGCAAATAAAATATCTATAAAATTTATACAATTAAAGAAAACCAGTCGAGAATTGTTCACTTACAAAGAAGTTTCAGTTAAATAGGCCTGTTGGAGTGACTATAAAAAACATAACACTTAAAGAAGCTTCTACACTTCTCCATTAGAAATAATTATACTAATAAATGCTTACGTTACAAAAATCATATGATTTGAACATAGTGATTAAATATATTTTGTTACTACTTTTGGATTTGAATAATATTTTGTAATAAATAATTATTACAGATATATTAAGAGACAAATTTGTTTTTAATTTTCTCTATCTACCACGTAAAGGAACCAAGAAGGTAAAGGAAGTTAGACACAACAGTGCACTTGTACTTTAATTTCACTTCACAACATATATATTATTGGTATATTACTTAACCGGTTTCACTTTTTAAGCATCTTCAGGTTGTAATTCTAATTACACATACAAAAACACTTTACTTTGTTATTTGTATGTATCTATAATAAGTATATACATATTTATATTTGTATGTATGTATATGAGCATGGGCGTACCGAGAGGGGGGCAGGGAGGGGCAGCTGCCCCCCCCCCCCGGAATTTGATTACCTCTCTACTAACTATCTACTGTTGTAGATATTAATATAAAAATAGTCTTAAAATGTTACGGTTGCCCTCCCCCTGGCCCAGAACCTGGGCACGCCCACGTATATGAGTGTTTTATATGTATGTAATTAAGTATCGTATAATTTAATCATATTTATTATTATAACATGTATTTATATTGTAAATTATTTATTGATCTGTATTAATTTTGTCTTTTCATAGTACCTAAGTTTAAGTTATATGAATAGTGTTAAGATGCTCCACCTCTTTTAAACATTTTAATACATGAGGTTGGCTAGTACAGAATGCCCTTAGGCGTTAAGTTAAACCTATGTACTATATATATATATATATATATATATATATATATATATATATATATATATATATATATATATATATATATATATATATATATATGTATGTAAAGAAAACCATAATAAGGTTTTATTTAATTATGTTTTTTTATATTGCCGCGCCATGGCCAGTTTCCATAGCGGGCCGTGATAGCTTCTGTCAGCGGATTTGTCAATGAGTTGAAATTAGAAGGAAATTATTTTATTGTCAAGAATTTTGTAAAAAGATAGACCCGAAAATAAGGGCTTTAAATGTTGTTTCTTTTAATTACAGAAACGCAATTGAGTCTTTGTTGTACTTATAAATAATATCATTATAAAACAACATTTTTTGCTAAATAATTCGGCACGATAATGGATAAATTGAGGTTTGATTTCGCTGTAAAGACAGCATCTGAAGGAAAAACCAACATTTTATGCTTAACCTCAATTGCCACGCCTAGTGGGCAGGTTTATTTATGTTGATTTGCTGGTTGAAAATCTAGGGGTATTCCACCCCTAGATTTTCAACCAGCAAATCAACATCAAGCAATTACCAGTACTACACATTATGGCAAAATAAAAAAAATCATTGCAAAGAAGACACCAAATAAGAAAAGTCTGGATAACTTTGACAGATAAAATAACAGAAGCATATATGAAGGATGAAGAACAAAACTTGCAATTTAATGATGTATACCTAGAAGAAATCACGGAAACTAAAGGTAATCCAGACGATATGTCTAGTTCTAGTAGCTCGAACAATTCTTTGGAAAAATTGTTAGAGAAATTACTCGAAAAAAAAAGGAAAAATCGCCAAAGATTTTAAGATCGAAAAGTTCACGAGCAAAATTTCAAATGCCTACCAATGGATTAAAGCTTTTAATAAGGAATGTGAACGTTTCAACATTTACGAGGACAAAAAGAAAATAAAAATTTTGAAAAATTTTATGGAGTCTTCAAGTGTACACTGGTACGACTGTATGCTAATAAAATACACTGTGGAATCAGAGTGGAACCAATGGGAGAAATGTTTTTGTGAGACATTTGGAAATAAAGGTTGGTCACCCATAAGATACGCTCTTGCCTTTAAATATCAAGCAGGTTCATTAATTGAATATGCCCTAAAAAAAGAAAAATTATTATTGGAAGTTCGGAAGCAAATTGATACCGGGACTCTTATTGATCTTATTGCATTTGGTTTGCCCAATTTTGTGACTGATAAAATTGACAGAGAAACCTTGCAAGAAACAGAAGATCTGTACAATGAAATAGGAAAACTGGAATATCTTGTTGAGAAAAATAAGTATGAAAAAAAGTATACACAAATTCCAACATTAAATCCGAAAAAATAATCGAGAAAAAGCCATGCCCGATTTGTATCAATGAAAAAAAAGGAAAACGTTACCACCCAGCGGAGAATTGTTGGTTTAAAGGTACAACTCAAAAATCAATAGTAAAAACAGTAAATAACTCTGAAATAGAAACAGATCTGAATAACATGGATCCAAAAAACTTGATGTGCCACCATTAATAAAAATAAATTTACTATTAAATGACACTGTAGAAGTAACTGGAATTTATGATTCGGGTTCAAACGTGTCATTAATTAATGCTAAATTATTAAACATACGAAAGAAAGAACGTACTACGAATAATACAAAAATAGTAAACTTAAAGACTATTAATGGTGAGAAAAAAACGAAAGGTATAGTAACATTAAAAGTTAAGATATATAATATAGAACAAAATATGGATATTTTTGTAGTATATAAAGAAAACTTTAATTATGATTTCCTGATTGGTTTAGACTGTATAAAAAAATTCAAGCTCATGCAAAATGAAGATTTGAAAATAATACAAAAAGTCAAAAAAGGAGATGAGGCCAACTTTCCTAATGCACAAGGAGAAAAAACTAAGCAAAGCTTAGAAAGTCCTGAAACGGAGAATGTGAAACAAAAAATAAACTTCAATGAACACATTGAAACTGATCAATTTGAAAATATTACTAATCATCTAAATAAACAGCAACAATCGGAGATAGACAAGCTGATAGAAAAATATAAAACTGTCTTTGCCAAAGATAAATATGATATCGGCACTGTACGAGATTATGAAGCTCATATTGACTTGATGATGGATAAATACTGCTGCAAACGTCCATATAGATGCACAGCTGAAGATAGAAGAGAAATAGAAGACCAAATATCAAAACTGTTAGAGAAAAAATTGATTGTGGAATCATATAGCCCGTTTGCTGCTCCAGTAACTCTAGCTTATATAAAAGAAGACGAACGATAAACAAGATTATGTATAGATTTCAGAGAATTGAACAAAATAGTAGTTCCACAATCACAGCCATTTCCATTAATTGAAGATTTAATGATGAAAACAGTGAATTGTAAGTATTTCTCAACATTTGATATTAATTCAGCATTTTGGTCAATTCCATTAAAAATACAAGATCAATACAAAACAGCTTTCGTAACTCAGGAAGGACAATATCAGTGGACGTGTCTGCCATTTGGATTAAAAACTGCCCCAGCTATTTTCCAAAGAATACTAAGTAACATCATAAGAAAACATAAGCTCTCTGATTTTGCAGTAAATTTTATTGATGATATACTTATTTATTCAAAAACCTTCGAGGAACATGTATCACATGTATCAAAATTATTGGAGGCAATTCAAACAGAGGGGCTTAGACTAAAATTTACCAAATGTATATTTGCAAACCATTATGCCAAGTATTTAGGCCATATAATAGAAAACAAGTAAAACCTCTTAAAGATTACCTAAAAGCAGTAAAAGATTTTCCAATACCAGAGACAAGGAAAAATGTGCGACAATTCCTAGGAAAAATAAATTTTTATCATAAGTTTGTGCCCCACAGCGGACTGCAACCTGCAGTCCACTGCATCATAACAGTTTTTTGTGAATCCTATGGGAACAACTTTTTTCCGGGATAAAAAGTATACTTTCTAATAGGTCTTCATTTACCTGTGTGCCAAATATACAAGTCAGTCAAGCAGTTTTTGCGTGGTTGAGAAAAAACATCTAATCTTTTGCATTTATAATATTATCCAATCCAATGATCCTGCTTGTTTTAAAAAAAACGATAAATAGTCACTAATTGGACGGTTACTGTGATAAATCATACAGGTCTCAGCTAGAGTTAGAGCCCATTCTTAATTTCACGCACAACACATAATATATTTTTTGTAGCAAATAGACTTTAAAAAACCAAACACGTAGGATATCGCGTTTTGAAATAGACTTATTAATTTTTATTTCTTATTTTTATCATAATCATAAGATAGCAAAAAAGCAGATTACTGTCCTGATGGAGACAACCATCGCCTATAGGCCTCAAAGATGTTAACGGTGCTTTGCTATTCGTGTGGCGAGGTATTATTGCCAGTTGCCTAATGCATAAGTTTACAGGCTCACCCTCCGAACCGGAACAGTAAGAATTATTTCTAAAACCTTATTTCAAATTGGTATATTTTTATTATCATGATCTTGCTCAGGAATAATCATAGTTAAGTATTTAGTTATACTATTTAGTGACGCATAAAGAACAATAATTGTTACATCGATAAAACAGAAATGGGTAATAAAGGCAGACTCACAGGATTCAGGGGATACATTATGAACCTACTACTGTACATTAAAGACAATTATTACATCCATATATCAAGAACATATTTTATTAACTGGTTTAGAATAATAGATCCATTGTATAAGGATATAGAAATATGTATGAATTATATCGGACAATTATTATATCCATATATCAAATGTGATACACCTTTACCTAGTAACGGATTGAGGGTTACATGTCAAGAAAATAATGCATGTCGTGTCGTAACAGGACACTTAGGTATTATATTCACAAAAACACAAGATATCGACACTTTATTTTCACAATATATTGATGGGATGAATATAATTTGATTAGAACATGGAATATCTAAATATTATACACGTCAATTAGCATCACTAATGAGAAATGACGTATTAACCCGCCATTGCTGACGTCAATTTCACTTACAACATTGGTGACGCTGGTCTCACAGTCCAGGGTTTTCAACCTAAGATTTTGCCAACCATTGGCTATTTATCCTACTTTTAGTTAGTTTAGGTTTAATTATAAACACGTTTATGGAAATAAAACACAAAAATTCAGTCGATCACAGGTTGTTTATTACTTATTAAAAAATTATACTCACGACACTAAAAATATTCTATTTACCCATTATGTTTATAAAAAAATTAAAATTAGTAAAAATGTTTATTTTTTTTTAAAATCAGCCTTTTTGAATCTTAGGACATTGCAAACTCTTAGAAAATAAACGAAAAAATATATATCCTTGTAACGAAAAAATATTACATGTATTTTACTATAATATGAAAATATTATATTTTACTTACATGTTTGGTGACGTTGTTCTTACGGACCGGATTGGTGCTGATACTCGTGAACGTGCATCCGTGGCAAATTCATGGGTGGTACCAACGGTGTGAGACTTAAAATGAGACAGTTACTCGAAATCGCAACTCGAATCGCCGGCGAGTGAAAAATTTATTCGATTCTTTTGAATCACCCAGTCTCTCAGACATATACCTACGTCACCAATGGCGGGTTAATATATCCACTTGTCAAGAAGTGTAAGATATTTAATGTTGTAAGGATAATATACCTGTAAATATAGACACTTTATTTCCACATATTGGAGATGAAGATAATACATCCATTGATTACAACATGGAATTTCTAATCACTAATATGAAATTACGTATTAATATATCCATTTATCAAGAAAATAGACTCTTTATTTCCACATATTGATGAGATGAAAATAATACACACATTGATCACAACATAGAATATCTAATCACTAATGAGTAATGACATTAATATATCCACTTATCAAGAAGTGTCGGATTTAAAAATAACCTCGGAAAGTAATTACAAGAATTTAATTTCATTTTGACCTGAAACAGAGGCGAACTAAGAATTCATCGCCTTAAGCCGTTTATTAGTTCTGCCTTACTTTTTTTCTTAATTTAATGGCTTAGACAATGTTTCATTTACATATTCAACTAACTAAACTCACCCATGCCTTGCTGTGTTCAGTCTTTGAGGTAAAATTGATATAAAAAAAACAGAAATCGATAATTTTGTTATCAGACTTTTGCGCCTCATGCGCGTTGTCGCGCTATATTATCGTTGTCGCCTAATCGGCCGTTCCTAATATTATCTGAGCTTATGCAACCTTAAGGTAAATCCGCAAATGGTTAGAAACCCTGCGTTAGGAATGTTATAGGCTATCTTGTTCCAGATATATGATAAGAAATACTCTTAAATTAACGCAAGATCTTGTACATCAGCTTTGCCTGTAATATATTTATCAAGCCATTGCGATTACGACGCCTAGTTGAAGCTTACAAAATCAAAATATGGCACCCTTGTAAGTTATTTGTTCAGATTCATAAGCGTGAATGTAAAATAGTATTCAGACTTCGATCAAAAATAACCAGAGTCAAGACCGCGGCCTTAAAAATGACTACTGAAATACGAGCACAAATAAATGTGTGGTCTTATTTCGTCCAATCACAGACAACGTACGGGCGCGTTTTGTCACGAAAACGTCTTATGTATAGATGTGATTTGCAATTTTAAAGCCATAAGCTTATAAGGTTGAATTTTGTACGGACCTAAAAAATTGGGGCAATAGTCGAAACTAAACGAAACGAAATAAGGTTGATTATTCTTAAGATAATCTTATGACGTAGTGATATTATTTGTTTCCTACAGATCATTCTGAAGCCATTTTCTTGCTATGAGTTTGTAGGCAACGCTGAATCTTGTATATTTAATTGAAGTATTTAAGTATAATGTAGGTAAAAAGCGGCTAAAAAGGTATGGATAGAAACGAGGGAGAGTACCTGCCTATTCAATAAGCATGAACTTATTTAAAGCTCGCCGTATATAGGTATCTGATAAACTTCAAACTTAGTCTCTGCTAGGTGATATATTTCTTTCCCTCTTATTCTTCATTTTGGGTGGAGCGCGATGTCTGTCCCGTTTACGGCTGGACGAAGAACATGATGATGATGGACTGGAATCCGGAGGTGAACCAGCTTCATCTGGTGTCAAGCCCATGGTCTGAGATTCAGGAGTGGACGGTTCGAGAACACTATTTCTTAAAGCTCGACGTTGCTCTTCTGTGTGCTGAGGGCAACGAGTTGATCTGTAATAGAAGATTAAACTATATAAACTATTGCGTTTTAGTGATTACTATTTTAAAGGTAATCAATATCGTCGAGGCTGAGATATCTTAGCTCCAGCAAAAAGGGAATGTATTGACGATCTCAAAATATGAATTTATTCTATTCTCTCTAACGACTAAAAGACCAATAATATATGTATAAATAAATTATTATTATTAATAAATTATTTTGAAACAATTGTTATTAATAATTATTTTGAACACAAACATCAATATTTTGTTAATAACAGTTTATAGTAGTTAGTTACTAGGTAGTAGAGTTCTGCATTGTCTCGCCCGGGTCTGATAACACCGCCTCACCTATTCTTGTCGGAATAGTCACTAGTCAGTGCTTGTCACTGTTGTGTTCCGGTTCGGAGGATAAGGTAGTCAGTAAGCTTATGCATGTGGCAATTGAATTCGCCACAATATAGAAACGCACCATTAACATCTTTGGTGTCTATATCTGATGGGTGACTCTTTTCATCAGGAGACCCATCTGCTTGTTTGCTATCTTATGATATAAAAAAATTGTAGTCATTTAGTTCAGTTCAACATATCAAATGAATTTATTTATGAAACCCCCATTATTTCTGCACATCTAGATTTTACTGGTCGTCATCAAATATTAATTTTTATTAATAATAATATTATTTTGAATAAAACATTTTTTAATTTTGGACAGATGTAAAAAATATACTGTCCGGTTATATCCGGAAAAAATGAGCTTAGTGATTATTCGGCCAAACATATCACTATTATCAACACTACTAAGGAGTTCTCAAGCATAATTTGTCTGGTTTTTGTACCTCTGCGTTGCCTACTCAGTGATAGTGTTTGTAACTGTCCGGTTTAGAGGGTAAGGTAGCTGGTGAACTTATGGATGGAGTATTTTCTTTTTTGGCTTGTTTACTATCTCATAACATGAAAAAATATCTAACAACTTCAGTAGCAGTCAAATAAAAACAAAATGCTTACCGGTTACATAGTTTTTTGGTATGTTCTGAGACCACACCACAGATTTGTAGTAAAAGATTCTTCTTCTCGTTTGCCGACATTGTCTCATAGGTGGCGCCATCATTTGAATCTGAATTATGGTGTCCGTTGTTATTTCTATTGCCACTGAAATTTATAGAATAATATTAGGAATAGTTAGCTAGCTTTTAGCTTTAGAGCAGTGTTGCCAAATACCCATATTTTACGGGTTAATTTTAATAATACACTTGTGCTGTTTCACAAATCACTTTAAATTTAATTAATATCGCCAACCGGTTTCGGGTTTCGTCTTTAACGTCATCTTTAGGGCAACGAGACTATTATAAATAAAGCATTAACGTACATGTCTTAACTAATATTTTACATAAAAAGGTAGGCAAATTTCTACTGGATAAGCAAATGTTAGCTATCAGTGGTAGAAATTTTCCTGACAATGATATATTTTTTTAGCTAGGAAAGCAATCTTATACCAACAAAATTTGAACAGAATTAAATTAAAATATACGTAGTTTTACATGCCAATCATTAATTTTTTACCCGGTTTTTACGGGTAACCCTATTTTTCGCGCTACAAAATTTAGGAACCCGTAATTAGCAAAACTGAATACGGGGTAAAAATAAAGCTTCCGTATTCTTCCGTATTTTGGAGTCGCCTTCCTGGCTGCCCCTTCTAGACAGCGCCGCTGCATTATAAAAATACCACGTAAATTTATACGAAAAAGTATTTACTGTTCTATGCCAGGTCTTAATCTATCAGTATGTCAAATTGTCAAATATGTCAAATTTTATTTAGACCTATTTAGCCGTAGTTGAGTAAGAAACATCTATCAATCTGCACTTTCTTACTTTCTTATCCCAATGATCCCGATATCATCATCAATTCAAATACAATCACACATAAAACACTACACCGTCGCGGTCGTCGCCGGTCTCGACAACGAAGACTTCTCTGTCACCGTGCTTAGCGCGGGGCGCACAGCCACGACTTCGCCCACTATATTTAGTCCTAACGCCGCACTAAGCCGAGGCCCAGGCTCACAGGAGACAGCCCTTAGCGCGGACGTTTATAGCTCCAATTTTAATTTAAACCCTGGCTCAGCACCATACTCGACCAATAGTCCGGTGTCGCAGTGAAGACCCATGCGGTCAACTGTAAGTCATTTCGCAAAAAAAATCTGCACTTTCTCATTTGTTATATTAGTAAAAAGCATAATATGTACGTGTTATAGCACTGATTTCGTGCAAGACTTAAATAAATATCATTACATATTATAAAACAAAGTCACTTTCTGTGTCTGTCCCTATGTTCCTATGTCCCTATGTATGCTTAAATCTTTAAAATTACGCAACGGATTTTGATGCGGTTTTTGCAATAGATAGGTTGATTCTTGAGGAAGGTTTTAGTATAAAAACGTTTCCGATATTCCCACGGGAACAAACGCTACGCGGGTGAAACCGCGGGCAGGTCGCTAGTCTAAGATAAAATAAAGGCATTAGTAAAAGACATACTTGTGCATTTTGCTAGATTTCTTGTTATTGTTATTTTTAATGCGCCGTTTTCTTCGCTCGTTCTGTATAGAGCCGCCAGCCCAATCCGCATCATCCTCGTCATCACTTAGAAGCCCAGCATATGAAGTTGGTTCGCGGCTGTTGGACGCAATACGACGAGAAGCAATACGTGAACTGTTGCGACCCATTCCTGAAGTACATAAGCAGTTATTACCATCTAAACCAATTCGCACTTGAGACACAATAATGAAAATAACGACATTTAATATGCAAGCTATGTTGCACAATTTTTTTAACTTCCCGTTACGTGTGTGTGTGTGTGTGTGTGTGTGTGTGTGTGTGTGTGTGTATGTGTGCGCGCGCGCGCGCGCGCGTGCGTGCGTGCG
Organism: Apodemia mormo; assembly: GCA_036924255.1. Classification (NCBI taxonomy): domain Eukaryota; kingdom Metazoa; phylum Arthropoda; class Insecta; order Lepidoptera; family Riodinidae; genus Apodemia; species Apodemia mormo. Next base: position 8,165,784 of record JAUPFN010000018.1, on the reverse strand, counting down.
TGCGTGCGTGCGTGCGTGCGTGTTTGTGGGTGTGTGTATGATTGTAATTTGAACCAAGTCAGCCAAGGAGATTTTGAAAAATGAATAGTTTGTGACTATTTTAAAGCTTAAAATTATACATTGATTTCATGAACGTGATTGATGCTGCGGAACTGCGGAAGCAAAACGATCGTATGATATCAATATATTCAATGAACAATTGGAAGTTTTATGAGATATTTTAAATACTCATAAAGATATTGCAACGGGATTCAATAAAAGTGCACACACAAAACGTTAATTTTCATCACACATCTAAATTTATGTGTATCTCCTCTGTGGTCTAGTGGTCCGGTGTCGGAGTTGATCACATGAGGTCCCGGGTCGAACAATTCAACAAAATGTGTTTTTCAGTTTTCTTACAAAAGCAATGTTGCCCGGGATTGGAAAAAGTGCCCGGGTGGCGATAGGCTTTGGCTAATCGTGGGTACACTTGTACCTCTGCCTACCTCTTTGGGGATACGGGCGTGAAGATACTTTTTTTTATCTAAAATTAAAAATAAATAAAAAGTGCTTTAAAAGTAAGTAAATATTAAATAATAAATAAATAACTTTATTTAGAAGTAATGAATTAGGTACTATATTTTATACCAATATCAATATTTTTCTAAAACACAGTTAATGTCAAAAAATATACAGTATATATTCCTAATAGGACTAGGGCTAGGAATAGCAGTAATAATAAAAAATATCTACGTTTACAGTATATTTAAGACAAAGCAATCCAATAAAAGTTACTTTTTAGCAGTTCAAATATCGATTTTGGTCTGACAAAAACACTTCATGGTACGCTAACGCATGGCAGAAGTCGGTTTGAATAGTAAAACGATCGCTCGCCGGCATAGGTCACATGGTCACTGGCTGGCCTGTTAGATAACGCTTTCATGGTACGAAATAGCAGGACAGTTTAATTATAGGCTAAAATTGACCTGCTATAAGAGTTCATGGTAGGGCCGCAGGACTGTGCATCTAGGGTTTTTTTATATCAATGCATTATGTTTCTTTCGTTTTGGTGACTTGGGGCCATCGACCACACAGCCCATAGACACCTAATGTTCGATTTTCCGTATTGAATGCATTCTGGCAACTAGCTGAGCTGAGCTGCAACATCGTGATTGGCTTACTCAAGGCCACAGTGAAAGATAGTGATGTACAGAGAATCTGATTGGTCGACACTGATTGGGTATTGGTGCATGGACATTTACATCGGAACTATAAGTCAGATGTGTTGACAGAAGCCATTCGCCTGTTATGAGGGGTCTATGGGTTGTGTGGTCAGTGCTTGGGGCAGTGATGGCTCTCCTGTAAAATGATTTTTGAGAAATGTAAATGTTGTCACAAATGAGCAACATGTCAAATTTAAAAGGTTATTGGGTATATAAAAAAATAAAGATCTAGTTTTGTTGAAACCCCTATTTTTAATACAAATCAACTTGTAATAACAGAAAACCACCTAAAATCTAACAATAAAAGAAAATATTTTGAACTACAAACAAAAAATTTATATTTGTGTGTGTATTTATTTTACATAAATAAAGATTGTACAAATTTTGTTCTTTAATTTAAACTCAATACACACAAGGTAAACAAATGTACTTTAGTCTACTACATTTTCTTTAGTTTTACACTATTTTTAATATAAATTACTTTATTTATGTAATTAAACTAAAAAAACTTTTTTCCTGTGATCAGACTTTTTTTATTTGCTTTTCCGCAGACAGTTCATTAAAGACAAAAAATTAGCTAAAAGTGAAACTTAGTTACACATATGGGTAGTTCTACAATGTCTTGCTCAGTTTTGCATGCCACAATGGCATCAGCACTTATTACTGTCATATTTTAGTTTGAAGGCAAGTAGCGAATACATTTGTATCTACATCTTTGCTACAGAAGGGAAAATTTTTTTTTAATAGGCAATGGTTTTCATTAAGAGCCATCCTTTTGTTTTAATATCCTATGATATAAAAAAAGCAGTTTTATACCCAAAATATAATGTCATTTAAAAAAATTCGATGGTATTCCATAATATCATAAAACCTTATTGCTACATTATTTTGTTACTACTAGCTGTGCCCGCAACTACATTCGCGTGAAAAAAATTCTAAAATAAAAACCCACATAGTTCCCGTTCCCGTGGGATTTCCGGGATAAGAACTACCCTATGTCCTTTCTTGGGTCTCAAAGTATATTTGTACCAAATTTTATCCAAATCGGTTCAGTGGTTTAGCCGTGAAAGCGTAACAGACAGACAGACAGACAGAGTTACTTTCGCATTTATAATATTAGTATGGATTGATGATTTTGTAAAAAAATATGTAAAGTTCTTAGTAATATTAATGTTGCTATCTTTGAAATATACTTCATTATGTCTAGTTTTTGTTGAAAATGTGGATAAAAACAAGTGCTACTTTAATTTTCGATTAATATGACAATGTATGCGGTACACTGATCAGCTGATTTTACGGGTTAATAACCTTTTTAAACATGGTGTTTTCACTAAACTATAAAAATAAATATATATTTTTTCCACTTACCCATGCATTTTTCTAGATGTGGAGCAAACCTAGTAGCTGAAACGGGCCTTTCGCAGTTAGGGCATGAACAATTTGAGTCTGGGGTTTTCTTTAAAATCGAAAATCCAAACACATCGCACTCGGGAGAATTCACAATTTTGTAGCCTTCTTCATCTTCCTTTTCACCTTCTATCAAGTCCGTCAGGCCCGTTTTTAGTCCGTGATGGAACTCAAAAATAAAACCTAATGTTACATCGTCATAAACACTTTCGAAAATAAAGTTAGCCGCTTCTTCTGCATTGCCTTCATTTTGCATTATTTCAAAAAACTTACTGTTTAAATCGTTCATACTTAGTTCACTCACAATTGTATTCATTTTGGCAGAATTAAATTATACGAAATTAGATAAATAAACATTTAGCAATTTGGGCCTTGGTTTAAAAACAGAAAAAAAATCTATTTTCTATCGTATGTAGTATCTATCTACTGTCAGTTGTCACAGATGTTTCTTTCTGTCAGGCAACAGCTGTGAGTTTGTACCAATACACTGTTATCTATGGTTTGTACTTTGTAGCACAGAATACTTATACTCTCGTTTGTAGTCTCTGATTTTAAAACTACACAGTTTAACGTTTTATATACGGTATTTGTACATACATACATACAAATTGTCACGCCAAATCCCTTACGGAGTAGGCAGGGAGATTTAAGTGCCATATATCATTGTCAAGACAGACTTGCCTTGCTTCCTACACATTCAATAAGTCTCTTCATGCAAACATGCCAGTTTCGAAGACTCTTGAGGTCACATTCGGACAATACCCGACCAGTTTGACCATGATATGTCAGTCTTGGTTTCCCCCAGTACCTATATCCATCCACATTCGCATTGTTTATATATTTTTCAACCATTCTTTTAACTTGTCCGAACCAACGGAGCTTGCGTTTTCTTATTTTTTCACTGATGCTGTCTTTTAATTCCAACCTCTCTCTCAACTCTTTATTATTATCGCGATCAGCGAGTGTTACACCACAGATTTTTCGTAACGATCTCATATCGGCCGCGTTATTTATACTTTCGTGCTCTTTCTGTTATACCCAGCTCTTACTTTCATACAATGATATTATATGTTACTATGTTCTTATAAGCTCATTGCTTCCATACTATAGCGTTGGAGCAAACACAGAATCATGTAGTGCACGACGGGCAGCTCGACTAAGGCTAGTGCTTTGAAGTAGTTTTCCTAACGTTCCACTCCCTTAGTTCCCCGCGCACACTTTGGGAACTGAATCACCTTCGTCCGTAGGAGAAAACCCGGAATTCTGTATCCCTATATGTGGCCCCTGGGTGGTGCTAATCAGGTGATATGGTGGGAGACATATGTCGCGACTATAAGGACTACCGGCTGAGGTCATGTTGTCAAGCGTCCGTATTCCATCACGTTAACGCTGATGTAGCTTTAGTGAAGATAGGTCGAATCAGTTGCGCCTATACAATCTGGACGATCTGATACACACTGACATCGATGCATCTGGAGATTAGTCATGGAGGGTAGTGGGATCCGGGGCACGGTGCACCGCTGGCCAAAAGCTAGACAGTAGGGGGTCCAAGTCAGTGCCGGATTAGCCATGTAGCAGGAGGCAGCAAATGCTACAGGCCCCGCGCCTTGGGGGCCCGCGCCTGTGCCCAAAAAAACCCACAAATATGTAAAATATGTAATGGAAAAGCACACACCTTAGCTATTCTCAAGTGATCGTCGGCCACATTGTAATTACATAGGTATATTATTATGCTGCAAGTTGGCAATACCACGTTTTCCCAGTTTTAGTTCCGGGCTCCTTTAAAGAATAGACCAACTGCCGTTCTGCCAGGCAAGTTGTAAAAGGCGACCGATTGGCTATGCAAGTCACTACCATCATGACTACTGACTACATCGTGATTCGGCCAGGCAGGTCGTAAGAGGCGACCGATTGGCTATGCAAGTCACTACCATCGTGACCAATAGGTGGTAGAGTTCTGCATTGTCTCGCCCGGGTCTGGTACCACCGCCTTACCTATTCCTGCCGCAATAGCGTCAGTGCTTGTCACTGTCGTGTTCCGGTTTGGAGGGTAAGGTAGCCGGTAAACTTGCATGTGGCATTAGACCTCGCCACAAGACAGCAACGCACCATTAACATCTTTGGTGTCTATAGGCGATGGTTAACTCTTACCATCAGGAGACCCATCTGCTTGTTTGCTATCTTATGATATAAAAAAACCACAATACTTACAGGGGAATCCCCTAATATTGTTTTCGATTCCAGCTGTTTGTATAACCCGACCATGTAGAAATAGTTTTCAAATGATAACCAATAAAAAAGACAAGCCAGCTGAGTTTCTTCCGCCGGATCTTCTCAGTGTGTGGCCACGATTCTGATCCGGTAGTAGGTTTAAAGAATGTTGACGTGTCAAAATAACTTGTAAAAAGTTTTATTGAATAAAGTTCTTCTGATTTCTGATTCTGAATAAGAAAATAGTAAAATGGATAGGTACTTAATTTGATAAACCTACTTTAAAGTCAGTCGACTCAGTTGTTCGTTCGTACCACAATTACATAAGGTTATTTTCTTTTCACTTAAGAATGAAATTTGTTGTTTTTTATTGCCGGATTATTGAGGTACTTGGTAATATAGTCTTTTAGTTTTACGTGCTTTTCTGTTTTCGTTTCTGTTTTGTCGACCGCGGTGGACCAATACAATATTAGTATAATCTTACTGTTTTATAACAGTAAAATTCTACATAATATACGAGATACAAATATCACAACAAATGACGAAAACGATTAGCTCTGAAATATTTGGTGAAGTAGCTAACTGTTTTGTTCATATACCTATCTACTGTAGAAAGATCAGAAACCGAGACATCTATGTTTTTGAGCCGAACATTAATGGGGGCGGTACACCAGAAACAGGAATGATTATAGCGTGAAATGAAATTCTAGAGCGCTTACAAGCGACTAACGCCTTGTTACAGTCGTCAGATAAAGACCTTAATACAGGATACGCTCTCTATAAATCATTACATAGCTATATCCAAGCAATGCGATCCGCAATTTAGGATATAGAGACAAAAGCCAAAGTCTTGATTGGCTGTGAAGAATATCAGCAATCGACTATGAGAAAACGCAAGCGAAATACAAAGTACGACCAATTTAGCGACTCAACGTCACTCGATGAAGTTTTAGAAAATCAAACACCTAGTCAACGATTTGAAATTCAAGTGTTTCTCGTTATAGTCGATAATGCACTGGCTGCATTAGCTAAACGCATGGAAGCTTGTCGTCAAGTGACCAGTGTATTTGAAACACTTTGCCAATTAACGTCTTCATCGGCGGAAGAGAGTTTGAAAAGAAGTCAAATTATCATCAGCTCTTACCCGAATGACGTGGAAGACGGTTTTCGCAATGAAATGATGCATTTCGCTGAGCTGCTGAAAACAGATGTAGCTGCTGGCATTGACAGCAAATAGCACGAGGCTTTGGAACTCCAATTATATAAAATTCTAACAAAAAAATTCATTGGAATCGTATTTCTAAATGTAGAGATAGTGTTACGCATTTATTTGAGTTTGATGATCACAAACTGCAGTGGAGAACGTTCTTTTTCAACATTAAAACGAATAAAAAATGTCTAAAGGAATACAATGGGACAAGAACGTATGAATGACCTCACTATGATGAATAAAGAAAATGATTTACTTAGAAATATTGATTTGACGAGTGTTATTTCTAAATTTGCATGCGTTTAATCTCGAAACGCCTTTTTGTAAATGTTCTATTTCATTCACATCCTAAATTTCAATAGGCAATGTAACTCAAGGGCCCTCTGCTCACATTTGCCACGGGCCCTGCGCCGGCTTTATCTGACATTGGCCTAAGTAGTGTGCTAGCCATACGTGAAATGTTGCCCCGCCAACTAGCGAAAAATTCGTTATTTCTACTTTCATGCTCTTTCTGATGTACCCAGCTCTCACTTCCATACAATAGCGTTGGAGCAAGCACAGATTATGCAGGGCATGACGGGCAGCTCGACTAAGGATAGTGCTTTGAAGTAGTTTTCCTAACGTTTCGTTCACTTTGTTCCCCGCGCACACTTTGAAGGCTGAATCAGCTTCGTCCGTAGGAGAAAACCCGGTAATCTGCATCCCTACACGTGGCCCCTGGGTGGTGCTAATCAGGTGATATGGTGGGAGACATATGTCACGGCTATAAGGACCACCTGATAAGTTGAAATCATGTCGCCAAGCGTCCGTTTTCCGTCACGTTAACGCTGACGTATCTTTAGCGAAGACAGGTCGAATTAGTTGCACCTATACAATCTGGACGATCTGATACACTAGTCACACACACTGGAGACTATTCATGGAGGGTAGTGGGATCCGAAACACGGTGCACCGCTAGCCAACTGCTAGATAGTAGGGGAGCCAGTAGAGTGCTAGCCATACGTGAAAGTCTGCCCTGCCAATTAGCGAAAAATTCCAAAATGCGCCATAATGCCGGTCAGTGACAGGATGAAAGGGCCTTATGGATATTGTCGGAGGGGCTCGGGCATCCCCGCAGCCTCCAGTCTAGTCCCCGACAGTGCAACTTCCAAGTGTGTGTCCCAGGTCCAGTAGTATAGCGCCTCGATTCACTGCCGTCTTCACACTTCACTCACTCTCTTAATGAAAAAGAAAAGGAACAAGAATAACAATGTACAGCGACAGCACTCACTCTTGATGAAAATAAACGTTCTGGTTACTTTCCTTTCAATTACCATAAATTTGGTTTTCTTCGAATTCAATCGTAAGCCCATGTTCTTATAATTATCTTTCATAACAGTGATCAGTGTTTGGAGTTCAGATGGAATTGAACCTAAAAGTATAGCATCTTATGTGTCAAGTAGATAGTTTACCACCAGATCGCTCATTCGTATTCCCACATTCATCATTCTCGTCCTTTGGAGACACTCCAGATACAGGATAAACATACTACACAACCCTCCTTAACATCAATACGGTAGAGTAATGGTGTTAAGCAGGGTCACTAAAAGTTGTTTTAGGGAATTTCTGTAAGCCTTTCTTTCCATCTATGTATATTAATATATGGCTTTTTGGTCCACATTGCAAAAGGGAAAGGCGATCTTTTGGGCTCTCTTTTCGCAAGGTACTCGTTTGTGGATTTTTATTTAGTTTCCTTGGATATTAAAATGGAGTGGGCCATTCCGCCTATATGTTAAGGACGTATGCTCTTGCGATGGCGTCGGTGTTATTGGCTTTTCCGGTTCTTTTATAATTCGTCGTACCAAATTTCTAGAAGAAAGTTTTAATGGACTCGATATGTGAGAAAGGTGATCGTTTGGATCCATCTTACTACCGTGCCTAGCTATCACCTCCTTGTTCTCCAAGTTAATGGAATTCATTTTCAACTGCCGACTCTTACAATACATAGGTGGCAGAGCTCTACATTGTCTCGCCCGGGTCTGGTACCACCGCCTTACCTATTCCTGCCGCTATAGCGTCAGTGCTTGTCACTGTCGTGTTCCGGTTTGGAGGATAAGGTAGCCGGTAAACTTATGCATGTGTCATTGACCTCACCACAAGATAGCAACGCACCATTAGCATCTTTGAAAAATGAAAATGAAAATGAAAAAATATTCATTTGCAGGAATAGAGGTGTCACAAGTTATTAAAATAAATTAAATTACCATCATATTCTACCATAATATGGCGTGCAAACATTTTATTTTGGGTCGATTTCATTATAATTACTACCGGATCGGAACGCGCCACTGAGAAGATACGGCGGAATAATCTCAGTGGGCTTCTTTTTTTTCTATTTCATGTATTACAAACGTCATATGTATTACAATTTACCAGAATTATTTCACATCAAAAAGTTATTTTTACAATTTACAAAATATCGTCTTATGCTGAATCCAAATTTTTACAATTTACAAAAAAATACCATTTTACAAAATTTACCATTTAATTTTTATTTTGGTGTCTATAGGCGATGGTTGACTCTTTCCATCAGGAGACCCATCTGCTTGTTTACTATCTTATGATATAAAAAAAACAGAAGAGTAAGTATCTACTTGCTGATAAGTAAGGTATCGGCTACCGTTAGTACGGTTTCTACAGCGGTCGTTCGGCTTGTAACCGTTTAGCCTACCTTATTCACAAATGAGCGGAAGCAGTAGTAACCAAGGGGGAAGCGGTGGCTGTTAGTTTGAATAAACCGAAGGCCTTTGATAATGTGTGGCACAAAGTGCTTCTTGTGAAAATTCTATCTTATATACTTCGTAATAAATTATGGAACTGTATCCCCAGCTTTTTGGCAGAATGTACAGTACCCGGCGATAAATATTGCACATCGAACTTTGGAAAGAGACAATCGGATAATTTCGGCTTCGTAAAGCGTTATCTCTGTCCCACACTACCTATGTGACGTTTAGTCAGTCGTTGTTCAAGTACGATAGAGTGCAGTCGCGTCCCGAAAAAAATATATATTTAGAGTTGATAACACCCACAAATTTAAATAATTTAAAGTTGTAATATGGCAACTTTCGGAAAAAGAGGGAAACCTTTACGAGGTCAGTCACGTGAAATTATCTACAATGTTTATAAATACTTTGTAAGCGAAGCTGATAGATTTAAAAAAAAAGTAGATGAAAATGTAAGTTGTTATTTTAAGAAGATTCAAGAGCGAGTTGCAAATGCCACTGGAATTTCAAGAAGAACTTTGAACAATATATTAAACGAAGTCAGTACTGAAACACATTCGACTGAAATTAAGTTCAGCACTCCAAAAAAAGGGAGACCAAAAAAGCAATTTCGTTTGGATATGGACGATTTTGATTACGATGTTGTTCGAAGAATGGTGTATGATTTTCACTTACGATTTAATGAACTGCCAACAATAAAATCATTAAAAGCTAAGTTATCTGAAGCTATTAATTACAATGGGTCTGAAAAAACGTTGAGAAAAATACTTCATGACATGGGATTTCAGTTCACTAAAATGGAAGATAATCGAAAAATTCTAATGGAAAAGCACGACGTTAGTCTCAAACGAATGGAATACCTTGATAAAATACGCAAATTTCGCGAAACAGGAAAAAATATCATCTACATGGATGAGTCATATATACATGCATCCCACACTAAAGGGAAATCTTGGAGTGACGATAAGAAAAAAGGAGTAAAAAAGCCAATTTCAAAAGGTCAACGTTTGATAATAGTTCATGCGGGAAATGAAAAAGGCTTTGTACCCGGTGCTTTTTTAACGTATAAATCCACGGACACTACAGGTGACTATCACAATGAAATGAATAACGATAACTATGAGAAATGGCTGGTTAACCAATTAATCCCAAATATACCCAGTGATTCTGTTCTAGTTATCGATAACGCACCCTATCACAACAAGTATGTTGAGAGACCCCCCAACTCAAACACCATTAAACGGGAAATGATCAACTGGTTAAACAGACATGAAATTCCAGTTGATCCAAAATTAACAAAAACCCAGATTTACGCTATTATATGTCAGCACAAGGAGAGGTATACAGAGTTTTCTGTGGACAAAATACTTGCCGAACATGGGCACACTGTGTTGCGATTGCCACCATATCATCCGGATTTTAATCCAATTGAAAATATATGGTCTCAACTGAAAGGCTATGTAGCCTCTAGAAATGTGGGTATGAACTTAACTACAGTAAAAACATTATTGACTGAAAAAGTAAACATGATCGGCGCTGAAGAGTGGAAAAAGGTTTGCGATCATGCAATCAAATGTGAGAATGAATATAGAAGCATTCAACACAGTTTAGACAATTACACTGATAGATTAGTAATAAATACGGCTGATAGTGACAGTGATATTGACCTCTTTGAGAGCACAGATAGTGAAATGGAAGTAATTGAGAATTAGAATTATTATTATTTTTATTGCAATGTCTCATTTTAGCAATAGGTATAATGGTGTTTATTATGTACACTAAAGCTGTAATGTTCCAAAATAATTAAATACGTAAACATAATGTAAAAATGTTTTTTTATTTTATTTTACCCCAACCTAAAGCCATCACTTATAGAAAAATTAGTGTATTTTATACAAAGAATAAAAATATCAAAAGAAGCAAATCATACTTGTTTTAACAGCTCCTAATAGGTACCGGACTGTTTGTATTTTGTGCGACAGAGATAACGCTCTACGAAGCCGAAATTAGCCGATTGTCTCTTTCCAAAGGTCGATGTGCAATATTTATCGCCGGGTACTGTAACATCATGTTTGTCGTCGAGGATGCATGCTCCCAAATCTGTCAATGTTGTTCTTTCCCAAGGCTATGTTCTTTCTCGTAGGTTGTTTCTTCTGCATATCAATGATACAATGCAAATTAATGGCATTTATTGCTATGCGGATGACAGTACATGAGATTTTTTTATAGATTCAGGCGTTACTTTGCGGAAATCCATAATTCAAAGAAGAAACTGAGCTATTTAATTTGCAAAATTTCCGCGAAACCGCTTAAAAATGTATGCTTAGTTTTTGCTTCTTTTAAGTTTAAAATAAATACCTCAATTTAGCGGGAAGTTACAGGGACGGCCTGCAGGGTCAACCGGCTTGCAATTTTTTTTATATCTTAAAATCAAAACAAGCTCTCTTGATAAAAAGAGACAATCATCGCACATAGACGCCAAAGATGTTACTGGTACGTTGCTATCCTTGTGGCGGGGTCTTAATGCCACATGCATAATTTTTCTGGTTGCTTTACTCTCCAAACCGGAATACAAGAGTTGTAAGCACTTTTAAGTTATTGCGACAGGAATAGTTAAGGCGGTATTACCAGACCCGGCGAGACAATGCAGAACTCTACCACCCAGTAGCCACGATGGTAATGAATAGACATAAGCGTTTTTGTTATTTTTCATCATCAATGCACATCCTTGTTTTTGTAAACGTCACCCGTTGTCAACATCGTTGTTCCCGACAACGGTGTCCAGCTACCGTACTGGCTAGGCTGGGAAACATCCACAGGAAACATCAAACATGTTGATAGTTTGGCGTTTTTATAAACCTTGTAATACTATCGTACTTCAGCGTAAAACATTTTTGTGAATAAATAAGAGTTAATGTGAATAAATAGACAAAATATTAAAATGTTATTAAGTTTTTATTATTAACTAATAAAAACTTAATAACATTTTAATATTTTGTCTAAAGATTTCCATTCGCATTTATAAAGATGATTGTAGACAAGCACGCTGTTTAGTTGGCACTTTGAATTGGCATCGTTACGTGCATTCGTTGTTTACAAAGAGATTTACAGAGAGGTTGTTGGTTGATTATTCTTAGTTGGATTCAAAAAGTATTCTAATTATTGTATTTGAAGTTGGATTCATTCGCTCGTATCGGGCTCGTATCAGGCATCGTCAACATCGGTTGTTGTCGGTTACGGTCGGCATTATTCGATACCTGACATCGCGTTGGATTTGGCTGTTATTCCAATTCGTTGTTGAACATTTCGGCATCGGATGCCACCACCATAAACTAATATCGTTGGTCAGCAACGTTTTATTAAAAACGGCCACCTCTAGTAGTGACTCGAGTAGCCAATCATTCGCCCATAGATAAATATGTGTATTACTATATGTATAGATAGGCAACTTTCTAAATCTATAATGGCTTACTACTGGCGTCATCTATCTTATAGCCTGAGAACTATTTTGTTTCGGCAGCTGAATATAGGTACCTACTTTTTTATTAAAATTTTAATAGTAAATAGGAATTTATCAAACACTATACAGCGTGCCATTCAAACAAAATGTAACTCTGACAAGTCCTTTTGCAACTTCGTTTGATTGCCACGCTGTATAATGTTATATATTCAGAATAAAAACATTCATAATTTAAGCCTTTATTAACTCACAATAAATAGCACAATATATTAGTTTTGTGTCACGATTAAGCAATCCGGAGAATAAAAGTTCAAACTCAACGAAAATAACACTAATACACACAAAACAAACTGAATTTCAATAATAAAATGCGCACGAGTATCAACATTTAACACCATAACGACGCCATTTGTAATTGTGTGGTTTTTTGTTTGATAGATTGGCCAAACTTTGTTATTTTGAAAAATAAGCGTAATTACCACAAAACAATATATGTTTATAGTTCAGATAGTCAAAAATTATAATGTAATGTGATATCTTATTTAAAAATATATATTTAAGACATTAAAAGGTTATTTTTAATATTCGTATGTAGTGGCAAAAACCTTGAATCCAGATCTTAAGTCTTTTGAAATAAAATCTTTTTCAGTACGTGTCCTAGATGACGCTATTTTCAATACAATTATCAAATATTTTATAGTACTAAATTACCATAGCATGCATTCGCCTCTCACGAACTGTCTGGCCGAACGGTAGATGGTTTATTTTTTAAATGAGGTCTGAACACGGGGATTCAATATATTATAATACGATGTTTTTTGATGAAATTTTTGATTTACGATGAATAACTATTTTTTTGTGAATTCACGGAAATTCACTTTCCGGGAATTCACAAAAAAGGAGTTATTCATCAGACTGTGAGGCACAGCTACTATTTAAATAGAAATAAAAAGTTATTTAATTGAATCTGTATTTTATTAACTCTCTTAACTGTATTCACTTTGCTAGTTTCAAATTTTTGAGTTTATTCTGAATTCTCTGTCTGGCATCAGATGAAATCGCCCGCTGTGGCAGTGATGGTGGCCCAACTTTCATGCCGGTAACTATTTCCATACCAGCCTTCATGACTGGCACCCAAGGACCTGTAATAGGGAAGTTTTGTTACAATCATAAGATAATAATAATAATAGTATCCCTGAACAAATTACACGAATGTATCTAACCCCTAAGTAAGCAAACGATTTACTTCAACTTTCAACTTCAACATTTTTTATGGGTTCTGTTATGGGTGTGTTAGTAAACACACCCATAACAGAACCCATAAAAAAATGTTCATGGGTATAATTATTTAGCTGATTTGCCTAGGACATATAAATATCAAAAGAAGTATTATAAGTTTGAACAATATTTTTGTGCCTTGCTATCCGTGTGGCGGGTTTACGGGCTACTTACCCTTCAAACCGGAAGACTATGTTATTGCGCCAGGAAAAAGTAAGGCGGTGATACCAAAACTCGGTCGAAACGTTGCAGAACTCTACCACCTCGTTACCACAAAATACTAGAGACTAACAGAAGTCAATGTTACATACAAGTAATACCATAGCACACATAGACACTTCTCACGGACGCGATATCTCGGACTGGTGCGGAACAAACTATCCCGTACGCGTATCACCTAACGTTTGCAATCCGCCAGCGATCGGCGATGACTTTTAGACGTAACAAAAACTCATTAAAAACGTCGCCAATTACTTGTTGTTCACTAGATACACTTTTTATGATGGCACAGCATCAAAAACAATCAAGCGGCAACGACTGCCACTAATATATAAGGCTGTTATGTGTCTTGCAATAACTAAACAATTACGATAATTTCGCATTGCCTGTTACGTGATAGCCCCGCCGAACCAGTCCGAGATATCGCGTCCGTGAGAAGTGTCTATGAGTGCGTTGCTCGAATATTACTTGTATGTTAGTCTCCATTACTCTGTGGCGTTACTGTTGTTGATGTTAGTGATACCTACTTATTATTCTTCTCTCGCTTTTTACAACATGCCTAGCAGTAATGTAGTTCATCTTTTCTTTAAAAAGGGACCTGAGTCAACATAGATAGTCTATAAAGAAATGTGCTGGGAGTTTTTTAATTTGATTATTGAGTTATTTTCTTATAATAGTATATATATGTCGTAGCTAATCAGCTAATTATACTTTGTCCATTTTATTAATGGTTTTTCGGCAGCTCACATTTCATATTGTTTAAATTAAAGTTTGGTGGTCTAGTGGTCCAGCGTTGGCGTCAACCACATGAGGTCCCGGGTTCGATTCCCGGGTCGGGCACATAAGAAAAGTGTTTTTTCAGTTTTCTGAGAAACACAAAGTTGCCCGGGATTGGAAAGTGCCCGGTTGGCGATAGGCTTGCCACCTATCACATTTGTGGGGCCAAGTATCTTCGGCTAATCGTGGGTGCACTTGTTGTACCTCTGCCTACCCCTTCGGGGATATGGGCGTGAAGATACAAATAATATTGTAATTCATGGACATGATTACAAATAATCCGTACAAATAAATGCTATTGTAAATAAGGTGCAACATGATATTAAAATGTAACGCAGCATACAGAATTTCGAGCTGTTAAAAACTATTAGTAAAATGGACAAAGTATATAGAGCCATGAACATTTTTGCAGCAACCCTCGGTGTACCTATGCTCAAAACATTTTAATTGATAAAATATATTTTTTATTCGGTAAGCAGATCATGGAAGGTTTTTTGATATTAAGATATTTTCCATCGCTTCTGTGGTCTAGCGGTCCGGTGTCGACATTGACAACATGAGGTCCCGGATTCGATTCTCGGGTCGGACAAAAAACCGAAAAAACACTTTTTTTTCGGTTTTCTGATAAAAATCGTTGCCGGGATTGGAAAAGTGCCCGGTTGACTATAGGCTGGCTACCTATCACATCTATACACTATAAGTATCTTCGGCTAATCGTGGGTGCACATATTGTACCTTTGCCTACTTCTTCGGGGATACGGGCGTGAAGATACTTTTTTTTACTTATTTTCAAGATATTTTCTTATACTAATTATAAAGTTTTATCTGACTACGCTAAAAGGGTGTTATGTTTTTAAAGTGTATGTACATTGTACATATTATGTAGATTTTTATATTATTATATGTATAGCAACAAGTAGATGTCTCTCCTGATGGGAAGAGAAAACCGCATATCACCTATAGACACCAAAGATATTAATGTTGCGCTTAATAAACCGGCTACTTTACTTACCTTCACATCGGAACTCGACAATGACAAAAATATATGGATGTATGAACGTATATATTTGGCAAGCTCTGTAGCCTAAATGGCTTGATAGATTTAAGTTTGAGAGGTGTCACTGTAACATAAGCTACCTATATTATTTTTACCCGAGTGCGTTCGAAGGAAGGTTATGATTTTTTCCGATCGGGTCACAGTCAAATTTGTGTTTTTATAATAATTATTTAAAGTATCTTCAGGACGTAATACACTTATCCATATTATATAAATTATATTTTGTTTTTACCTTCAGCAGTATGTGCTTCAATAGCTAAACTCAATTTTTCCTGTAAATCTTTTGCTTTAGCAATATCTCCTTTGTCAACAGCGTCTAATATATCTTGAGCCAGTCGGGGGAAAAAATTGAATGTTGTACCAATACTGGATTTGATGCCCAAGAGAGCTGCTGGTGCCAGGAGCTACAAAATTTAGCTTCAATTAATTAATTTTTAAAGTACGAAAACGACTAGTTTTAATACTT
This sequence comes from Apodemia mormo, assembly GCA_036924255.1. NCBI lineage: Eukaryota > Metazoa > Arthropoda > Insecta > Lepidoptera > Riodinidae > Apodemia > Apodemia mormo. Next base: position 8,149,732 of record JAUPFN010000018.1, on the reverse strand, counting down.
TCAAAATAGGATTTGATGTATTATGATAAGAAAAAAAATTTAGTTTTTTAAATATTTTTGACTAAACATCTATTAGCACGCATCGTGTAGCTTTTAATAATGAATCTTTAAAAAGCAATGAATATTTGATTATGCACTATTTGTTACTTTCAACAAAGCATTATTTCTATTCATAATTTAGGGTTCCGAAGTAAACTATCGCTATGTTCGTCCGTCTATCTGTCTGTAATTTGGCTTGAATATACGAGTACTTATTAGTCATGGCAACTAAGTGGTAGGTACCTAATATAAAATCTTGCAAAATATTTTTTTAAAGAGTAGCTCCTCTACATGTAAAGTGAGGATGTTATTTTTTTCTCATGTACCCCATAGTTAGAGGATTCGATCCCGGTCGATATTTCTGATCCCGGAATTACGGGATTACCTACAGTTAATCTCGGGATCCCGCGATTGTATTGATAACGGAAAGTGGTAACAAAAAGACAGTAAAACAACAAAATTAATGTTTTATTTAACTTTTAATTTTGTGAGGACATAGAATATTTAAGTTTTAAATCTTCAAAAGAGCTGTTAAACAAAATTATACGTGCTTCTTATAAAATAAACAAACTAGGTACTTCTGTAAATAATTTATGAAACTAACAATAAACTAAAAAATCAACTTCTTCAGACTTGTTTAGATATAATATAAAAAAGAATATATTATGCTAAAGAGATCAATGTTTATAGGTACTTATATTTTTAAATTAAATTGACCAAAAATTTTATAAATTACTTATTTAAACCACGAAAATAAAATCTAAGGAATAACAACGCATTCAACGTCTGATCTGCAGCATACTAGGCGTTCCATCTGAGAATAGGATTGCGCTTGTTATCAACTTCATATCACAATTAGTGTGAAATTAGTAATGTCAACAAAAAAATATTTATTGAAGAGCAAATAACATTTTAATAATATTATTTTCATCAATAAGAAATTAGTAGAAAACATCAGTCAAGCTGTTCATCTATATATATATATATATATATATATATATATATATATATATATATATATATATATATATATATATATATATATATATATATATATAAGTCGTGTTGTCGTGTGTATAATATATAATATATAAGTCGTGTTAATTACACCCCTTAAAAATCAAGAACAACGGGCTAATTTTGTTGCGATCTATGTGGGGTGGGTCTATTGGGTTGTCTTCGTCCAGAATAGGCTAAAAGTATTAAAATATAATATTCCTCAAAAAAAAAACAGTAAAATATATATCAGTCTAGCCGTTCATCTATATGTATGCATACTTATATAAAAGTCGTGTTATTTAATTAACACCTTATTTTAATACATTGTTATAATGATGATGATGGGAATCTAAATGAAAAATATAGAATGAAAATATTTTTTTCAAGTATTCCTTTGTTAGATTTTTTTTGCACATCTTACTCATCACTTATGAAGTTTTTGCAAAATGTTTAGCAATATGTCATCGTGACGGTCCTATTCTCAGTTGGAACGCATATCTAGTACTTCTCAATTTGTTGCACAAATGAGAAGAGGCTGAAAACAAGATGGCTGCCAAATGTCAAATCAAGGTAAGTGCATTTCGTTTCACGCACATTTTTATTGACTTATTTAAAAAATGCATCAATCCCGAAAATCCCGGGTTTCATTAAATTTAATCCCGAAAATTTCGGGATCAAAATATGACCGGGATCCCGGTCATATTCGAATCATCAACCCATATGTGGGCTATCATTGGTTAGGTTTTAAAAAAATATTGCAGGTTTGTCACAACAAGTGAGTGCTCTCCCCCTTCTGCCATTTAAACGGTTGGTTTTGGGGTGGGGAAAATTTTTACGGTAATAGTAAATATAATGAAGTTAAAAGGAAAACTTATTAAATAGACCTACTTGTAGAAGTTTTTATACGCGGTGAACCTGTAATCGGTGTGGATATATCCGTCATTTACGTTAAATAGGTTAATTGGTCATTGTTTGAAACAATAAAAGCCCTCTTCTTAGATCGTATTACTTTGAGGGGCCCGACACGCTCTTTACCAAGTTATTATATCATCAGATAGCAAACAACTAGATGGCTCTCTTGATGGACTCTTTTCATCAAGAGAACCATCCGCTTTTTTGTTATCTTGTGAAATAAAAAAACACAAATTTTAATAAAACGATATACTGAATATTAGGTTGAGCATAAAACAAATTCCTTTTTTTGGCTTGGATGTGTCACTTGTAGTTAATAAAAAAATAATAATTTTGAAGCATTTTTTATTATAATATATTATTTCAACACCTTGGGTACTAAAATACTTGGAAAATTAATAATAAATAAAAAATCTAGGATTTTTCTTATATTCATAAATATGGCAGTTTTCAATTCCAATTCCGCTCCAATACCAGAAAAGCAGCAGTTATTTTTTGAACATTTGTTTAAAAGCACAATAACAGTGAAAAAAAAAGATTTTTAATTCATAACGTCTTATTGGATTTAAATGGCATATTTTAAAATTTTTAGAACAATATCGAATTGGTTTATCTGAAAATGCTTATTTTAATAATTAATAACTCTGTGGTCTAGTGGTCCGGTGTCGGTGTTGACTGCATGAGGTCCCGGGTTCGATTCCCGGGTTGGGCTATTCAAAATGTGTTTTTTCAGTTTTCTTATAAAGACAATACTGCCAGGGATTGAATAAGCCTCCTATCACATTATAGGACTAATATCTTCGGCTTATCGTGGGTGCACTTGTACCTCTGCCTACCTCTTCGGGGATACGGGCGTGAATCGCCTTTTAATTTTTAATAATTTTTAAATCACCGCAAAATGTTTAATATTTTATCAACTACAAAACATTCAGGCCAAGAAGAGAAAAGAAATTTAGTTTATATGTTTCTACTGAATATATATCTTCACGCTCATATCCCCGAAGGGGTAGGCAGTGGTAAAACCAGTGCACTCACGATTAGCCAAAGATAATTAGTCCCACAATGTGATAGGTGGCAAGCTTGTCGCCAACCGGGCACTTTCCATTCCCGGGCAACTTTGTTTTTATCATAAAAGTCAAAAAACACTTTTTTTAATTGCCTCAGAAATCAGAAGGAAGTATATACTTTATTCAATAAAACCAATAAAACTTTTTACAAGTTATTTTGACGCTGACACAGGAATCGAAACCGGGACCTTATATGGTCAACACCGGCACCGGACCACTAGACCGCAGATGTGACATATTGTGTGTTGTAAAAATTACTATTATTTTTTTTTCTAACGCGCCAAAATCTATCTTAAAATAATCTCACCGTGTCAGCTCCTAAAAACACTTCTTGTCCCTCCTTCAAAGCTCTCAACACTTGTGCGCCTTCGCTCAAGTCGTTTGATGTAAACTTGATCCCTTTGAAGTTTGGAATCTTCGCAGTCGCAGCAGTTACAAATGCTGGCATGTTTACTGCAAACGGAATTCGTTATGAGATAATAATGATCCGAAGCGCAAGGGATTGAAATATGCTTCCTGAGTCTGTGTTCCCGACGAGTGCAACCTGGGGATCTTCAAGAGATGAGTGTAGAGGTATCTTCTAGGGAAGCGCGTTCTATTTTAGGCCGCATCTTAGCTTAACATCAGGCGAGATCGTGATCAAGTGCTTCCCTATCGAAATCATTTATTGCAAGGAATAAACAGTCCCAGATAATAGCAGACATTTCTGTAGTTTTCAACAAAATTTAGATTTTTTGAACTCTGAAAAAATCGATAAGCATAGATTTTTGTTCCTTGGGGCTTAAAATACCTCAACTTAGCGGAAAGTTTTCGGGATGGCCTGCAGGTTCAGGGAGGGAGGGCAGAGGCAGGGAGATTTTTTAGAATTCTAGTGATCAATTTTATATAGACGCACGTAACAATAATTTAAGAAAACGTTTTCCTAATTAAATGTAAGAAATTTTAAAAATTTTTACAAAATTATGTAAATCAAGATGAAAATAATTAGTCTTAACACGTGTGTTTTCATGTTGCAGTTGACCAATAAAATGTTGGTCTCTTGCTATTTTTGTATCATTAGATAGCAAATAAACATGGAATTGAAATCAGATCGCCGATTGACACCAAAGATGTTAATGGTGCGTTGCTATCTATTGGCTACCTACATATTCGTTAATCTATTGGCTACCTTACTCTTCAAACCGAAACACGACCACGTGTGGCAACTCTACTATCTAGAGAAGAAGAATAAGAAGAAAGCTGCCTAGAGGATAGTAATGCTACTAAAACGCTTCAACATCTTATTACTTGTCTAAAAACTCCAGAAATATCAAAGGACTCTATGAAGAATATAAGAGATATCTTGTCCAAAACAACAAATTGGTAAAAAGCGTGTCGGGCCACGTGCAATATAAGTAGGGTTCCGAAGTTGCCCGTCACGATAATGCAGACTAACAAAAGAGCTTTTACTGTTTGGTAGTTCGTACTATCGTATGAACATTTAACCTGTATAAGTTATAACGTCAATAACGAATATATTATATACCCGTCAGCAAAGACTCTAAATTCTAAAAGTGTCTCCAAGACCCAAATTTATTTTTCCAAGGGGGAAGTATAATATGTACACTGATGATTTAACTTATGACAGATCTATATAAATAGGTAAGGTCAGAGTCCCAGAGATATTATCAAATGAAATGGTGACTTTAATAGCTTGACCTACCTAATTGTTGTGAAGCTCCATCTATGAAAAACATGACGGACTATTCTGCATATAATTTAAAATTATTTGTTAGACAACACTTTATAAGTTGGGTGACAATTACTATTACTCGTAAACCTGTAAAACCTAATTAACCGTGATTATATTTACTTATGTTATTATATTTACTCCTACCGTGTTTTTTTCACACACCAAAACTAACCGTTTAGCTGACGTTGTCGTGATTAATATGTATATTCATGCCAAATTACAGCTTTCTAGTATTAAGGATCTCTGAGGACGGACGGACGGACATAGTGAAACTATAAGGATTCCTAGTTTACTTCGGAACCCTAACGCAAAACCCTAAATTTTAATATTGTCGGACTAGAAAAGCATACCCTCTTTTTTGTTGGACAATTGCTTTTTGTGGGTCAAAATACGTACAACAAAGCATCGTTTACTTTTATTTATTACGATTATATTAATCAAAAAATTGTAGCCTTAAAACCTACAACTTTAGAGTGTCGGACTAAAAAAGTTTCCAATTTACGTGTAAGACTAAGTTACCCTTATTTTATACTAATAATAATCAAGCTATTGTTATTAATCAATACGCAGGTCACACTATAACCAGAATATTATGTTTATTGCTTTTCAAAATAATCTACTTTACATTTTAAACATTTTTAAAACAGGAGGACCACAGATCTGAAGGCATGTTTTCTACGTGCTGATTTACGCTATCACTGCCTCTTCGGAGTTGGCAAAAGTAAAATCTCTCATCAAATCTTTGATTTTGGGGAAAATACAGAAATCACAGGGTGCTAGGTCGGGGCTATGCGCAGGATGAGTGACGGGATGTACTTTTTCGGAAGCTAAAAATGACTTTGTTTTGTTGGCCGTGTGTGAAGAAGCGTTATCATGGTGTAGGAGAATGCGGCTTTTGGGTGGTCTTTCGCGAACTTTTCCTAACACTCTCTCAAATTCAGCAAACCATCGCCTCACGGTGCTCAAACAAGGTGATTTTCTCCCAAAAGTATTTTGAAGACGAGCTGCACAGTCTTGCGGAGAAAGAGATCTTTTAAAATCATAAAAAATCATCGCTCTAAAATCTTTTCGACTTAATTCCATTTTCGTTGCGTACGTAGAACTTTGATGTGTGATAAAAAAACAATTGACAAATCATTTCCCGCCAATTGTATTTTTAAGCTATTGCATAGCTTCTATCGCGGGCCTTGAGCGTGGAGACCGAATCCAGAAATTCCGTAACGAAAAAACCTAACACCCCCCACTCCGACCGGCACAGCGGTGATACTTTTTAGTTTTTCCATCTATCGATAAATACCAGAACTTTTAATGACTTTTTGAAATATCATGCTTGTCTCTTTAGTTCAGCAACCCGACTTAAGATGGCATTGGTTGTATTGGAAAACTACCGTAATCAGCTGTTTGTGAGAAAGTATATAGGTGTATAGGTATTTATCATCTACGTACAACAGGGAATATCTGTACTCGTATAATTTGTGTACAAAGTGTTTTAAATATGAATAAACAAAGTGCATTTATTAAATATTCCTGAAGAACCGACATGTATTGAAATATAATAAAAATATTTTGAACAATATTTTGAACATATCATTTATTTAACAAAAGACAAAAATTTGTTTTTTATCGGTCACCACGCTCAAAGTGTAACTTGAATTAATATCAAAGAAAAAAAAACAAAGAAAAAAAATACTACATAAATAAAATAAATATATAATTGTAATTGCATAAGTTGATAAAAAATGCTATGCAATAGCTTTACCGCGGCAGACTCCGAGTGCCACACGTCTTTTTTTATTACTAAGAAGGTTGCAACATTTTAAAAATATAACAAACAAAATTCAAATTGACGCTAATACTTTACTTTTTGTTTTTTCATCAGAAGACCCATCTGCTTGTTTGCTATCTTATAATATAAAAAAACCATGGAACATAGAAAACAAGTTGTTTTCTTTGTTTCATGGGACAAACCATGTCTTATAGTTTTCATAGAGTCCTTTTATGTTTCTGAAGTTTTTAGACAAGTGATAAGATGTTAAAGCATTTTGATAACATTAGGTACTATTCTCCAGATAGTTTTCTTCTTTTTCGCTTGAGTTCCGCAAAGTCTCGCCCGGGTTTATAGTATCACTGCCTTAGCTATTCCTGTCACAATAGCGTCAATGCGTGTCATTAGGTACATGTGTCATTGCCCTCCCGCAACACAGATAGCAACAACAAACAAGCAATAGGCGAAGGTTTCTCTTTCCCTCAAAAGAGCCATCAGCTTATTTGCTATCTAATGGAATAAAAACAAATCAAAAGACCTACATGTCGGTCAATTGAAACATGAAAGTACAGAAAACTAATTATTTTTATCTCGGTTCTTATAATTTTTGTAAATGTCGCCACGATCTATCATAAGGTACCATAGAAATAAGTAGCTGGAATTGTAATGCCCTAATCGAGCTTGCATCTTCGTGTCGGTTCACGGTTTGGTCAGGTCGAGAAGTAGCATACTCGTAATTATCCGGATTTAAGTTTTAAATCGGATTAAGACTAAATACAACCAAAACACCCTGGGTTTTACCCACCTGGGTTTAACCACGGGTGGGTGGATAGCTCATCTATAATTGACGTTAGTCAATTATAGATGAGCTATCCACCTTACTTTCCAAACTCGAACACAACAATGCCAAGCATTGACGCCATTGCGGCAGGAATAGGTAAGGCGGTGGTGCCATTTACCCGGGCGAGACGTTACGGAACTTTACCACCTAGAACCCACCCTCCTTCTTATGATAGTGGTTAGATGCAGGACTCTACTACCTAGTAGTCACGATGGTATTGACACGTATAGCCAATCTATTCTTCAAAGAGAGCCCACACCAACATGGGGTTACTACCATGTAATTACGATGGCAGTATTTTATTTGGTCAATTGCTCTCAAAAATAACATGAGGACATTTATCTCGAGCGATAGAATTCTTTTTTATCGTGTTAATACTTAGTATCGAAACACTTACGTTCAACCTTGCTCATGCTTGGGATGTGGTAATATAAAACAGGTAAGTTTGGCGCAGTTTTGGCAACTAACTCAACATAATCAACTAATTCAGGAACAGACAAAGGCTTGAAATACAGTTCTGGAAGAGTCAGAAGTGAATCAACACCATTCTTTGAACAATACTCCGCCTGAAAACATAATATAGCAACATATGGTAAAACGTACGGAAAGTAACGCTTGAATCTGTAAAATATGGTGAAATCAATTTAGTGAATATAGCTGGGTACTTTACCTTACCCTCCAAACCGGAACACGACAGCGACAAACACTGACGTTATAGCGGCAGGAATAGGTAAGGCGGTGGTACCAGATCCGGGCGAGACAATGCAGAACTCTAACACCTAATAGCCATAGTGACTCATAAATCCAATCGGTCGCCTCTTACAACCTGCCTGGCAGAACGGCAGTTGGCCTATTCTTCAAAGGAGCCCGGGACCAACACGGGGAAAACAAAAATTATATGGTAACAACATTATATATTGCTTGTTTTATGTGAAAATCTGTAACAACAATTTTACGTGCTTATTTTAGAGATCCGGTATTTAACACATCCAAATCAGACTTCTGAGTCTGGTAATTATTTGTATTACTTATTAGTCTGGTTACATCGAAATTTGAGTAGCAACTCTGGTTGCTACTCAAATTTCGATTTTCGAGGATAACTCCAAAAAACATCAATAACACTTTTGCCTGACCAGGAGATTGAATCCGAGAATTCATAATCTGGGTCGATCTGGGCTCTATCACGAGGCAAATAAGCGAGGCACAGAGGTGCCTCAACAGTGAGGTGGGAAAGAATATTATTTAACTATTTTTGCAGTGAAAATTCATGTCCCAGGTAAATTTCATTCGCATCAATTTCCGTCCTCTTTGGAACACAGAACAGATCATAGACCTATACCATATATCTTTCTATTGTCTGTGGTTGCAGGACAACCATGAAGCTGTATTATATCTGGAGGCACTTCTAATACCTACTTGAAACCCAATTTTAAATACTGCTGTCATCTTCTGAGAACTTAACCTCTCTTTCTAACACAGCTGTATAACAACAGGTGACGAGACCTCATAGACAGAGATATAATGTAAATGTTTGTTTCAAGTGATTAATACGAGTGCTAGCTCCCCTATACCTAATACATCATGAGGACAACTAAGTACTAAGTAGTAACTAGTAATTCAGATTGGTTACTGAATAATACTAACCAGTAAACCAGTAGGTAGGTAGGTTGAGGTAAGAGTTCGGCCTCATTAAGACCCCATTGCGACATTGCCATATCCACTTGACGACGGTTTAGCAGTGTCGCCAATTGGTTTAAATTTAGTTCAAAATTGAACTAAGGTTCTCTACATGGCTGGCGTCTTGATTTTCTGGCGGCCTGGCGACGTTGCCACTGTAATTTATACGTGTAAACTGCACCTCACGGCTCACTCAATCGCCAGCCGGCTGCCATTTTGAACTCTTACTAGGAAATCGGAATTTAATCCAATTTATGTGTATTTCATATTGTCAAAAAAATCGATATCGATATCTATATCTCAGTATGTGAAGGAAAAACTTTGGATCCCTTTTTAAGATAAACAAATACACGAACGGTGGAGTATGAAAGGTACAATTAAAGTTTACACTGTGGAGCACTGCAGAAACCTTATATTTTTAAATAATATGGACTATATAGAAATATATCCATTACACACACTACATTCTTGCGACATCCATGATCATGGAACCAAAGAGTATACAATACTACGTAAGCATGGAACTATTAATACATTCATCCGAGTCCATAATAATGACGTGTAATATAACTATGATACACACATGTACACTATTATTCTTTACCATTTACCATTATTCTTTACCACGAAGCTGTATTTATTATATCTGGAGGCAGCACTTCTAATACCTACTTGAAACACAATTTTAAATACTGCTTTTGAAATACTGTGTTAGACCTCAGAAGTCATCTTCTGAGGTCTTACCCTCTCTTTCAAACACAGCTGTATAAAAAGAGATACAGAGACCTCATAGACAGAGATGTAACGTAAATGTGTTTCAAGTGATTAATACGAGGGCTAGCTCCACCTCGCACTACTTTGTTGTGGAACCAATTACCGGCAGGGGTGTTTCCAAACGGATACGACTTGGGGGCCTTCAAGAAAAGAGCTTACTCATTCTTAAAAGGCCGGCAACGCAACTGCAAGACCTCTGGTATTGTGGATGTCCATGGGCCGCGGTGATCACTTACCATCAGGTGCACCTCCTGCTCGTTTACAGGGGGCATATAAAAAAAAACCTATACCTAATACTTCATGTTCTTTACGGCTAAAATCAGATGTCAAACTTAAATGAGATTTTATTGTTTAGTCTATGGTCGAATTTAGGCCACAGCCGATCGCTAATCATAATTAATCATTAAAAACTATATTTAAATCTGAGTGCTAAGTGTGAGTTTTTCTTTTCGCATTCGATCGTGAGCGCGTTTGAAGTTTACTAGGAATTTGTATGTGATTTGTACATCGCCACCTAGTGGTGAACGTGAGAAACCAGTTTACCACTAGGTGGCGCTGTACAAATCACATACAAATTCCTAGTAAACTCCAAACGCGCTCACGATCGATTGCGAAAAGAAAAACTCACACTTAGCACTCTGATTCATTCTTAGCGGACACAAGCATATTATCAGCATTATTACCTTTTGTTTTTATTCAAATAAAAACATTCTTATCTTATTCATATATAAAATAATTTGTTATCACTTGCCTATTTAAGACTCCTGAGCCTCGTATCATGTTGTAGAGTCAGAGATACAAATAACAATTTAGTGCATGAAAAAACAATTTATGACATTGCGTTTTTAAGAAAACGGCTTATTTTGTTCATATTTCTACAGATATAATTAAATTGACTTTACAGTCCAAGTAGGTATAGCTTTTTCCGTATTTAAATGTATGTATTTTTTTTATATCATGAGATTGCAATCAACATAATATACCAACGCTATTATTTGGAAGTGAGAGTTGGGTGTGTCAGAAAAGGCATGAAAGTAAAATCGGTAGATGGAGATGAGTTCACAATACGTGTCGTAACGATTGCGGAACGGGGTCGTAATATTGAAGCGTGAGAGAGGCTAGGCCTAAAAGAATGTGTCGGTGTACTAGGTGGTAGAATTCTGCAATGACTCGCCCTGGTCTGGTACCACCGCCTTACCTATTCCTGCGGCAATAGCGTCAGTGCTTGTCATTGTCGTGTTCTGGTTTGGAGGGCAAGCTAGCCGGTAAACTTATGCATGTGGCATTAGACCTCGCCACAAGATAGCAACGCATCATTAACATCTTTGATGTCTATAAGCGATGGTAGACTTTTTCCATCAGATGACCCATCTGCTTGTTTGCTATCTTATGATATAAAAAAATATATGGCCTTCCAAAAAAGGTAAAGAACAACAATTCGATCTAATACTTATTAATACTTATCAATACGATCAAATACTTAACGAGGTATATTTACCTACATAATAATAATTGAGTAGGTAAAACTGCGTTATTCACAAAGTGTATGTATGTATCATGTCGCACCTCCACTCAAATTGTGTCACAAGTCAAAAAAAACTAATTCTCGAGTAAAAGGTGTTTAAAGTTACTCCTGCTTATTTTTTTCGCTTTTCCGGTCAACGCCACTAACGTCACGTCACGTCAGATCATTGAAGACAGTAGATCACAATTCGAGATAAAACTATGACATAATACGATACAATGGTACAATAAAAGTGATTTTACAATTTTTTGAATTGTGGCACTATTTGAGCGGAGGTGCGATGTATTTTGATAGCGAGTAATGATGATACGTTCATACTTTATAGCCCGGAGAAAAGAAGAATTTATGTTAGGTACACTTTTAGAAACTTTACCAATGTAAGTACATCAGCCAGGGGTGCACCGCCTATTTGCACCATTATATGAAGTCCAGTTGCCTGTTTCGTTTTTACCCATTCATCTATAACTTTCTTCCTATCAGCCACACAGAGAGACTGATGCTCTCCTGTAGTTCCACCAACTGAAAGCATGGACGTAATAGTTTTTAAAATGGAAGTAGCTATAGACAAAGTAAGCTTTGCTAAAGTAGCTTTGGACGTAGGTAAATTGATAATACGTATATTGTTAAGATCAAAGAATCTATTTATTGTTTTTTTTTATTTATTTTATTGCATAAAATAGCAAATAAAAATATTATAAATTATATATAATAAATTTCATTGCGGAAAGAAATGACCATCACTTATTAACATCAACGCAATATGTGGTTGTAAAAAGGGATGCTATCTGTGTTGCGGGGTTGGCATGCCACATGTATAAATTTTATAAGGTTACCTGCTATCTTATTCTTTAAACCAGGAAATGACATCGACAAGCATAGTCACCATCGCGGCAGCAATAGATAAGACGGTGGTACCAAATCCAGACAAGATGTTGCAGAAGTCCAATACAGCGATAGTAGACACGATGTTGGTGACAGATGTAAGTCATCTCTCGCCTTTTGTGAGATGCGTGTTCATCAAGTGTAATGTGTCGAGCTAGCGACCGGTCGTGCTCCGCGTTACACATGCAGCAAATATTAATTAATTAATATTTTCGTGAATTGCGCGGCACATTGCCGCTGCACGTGACCATGGTGCTCGTGGCCAACGAGTTGCTGGCGTTTATCCAGCATGCAATCGAAACCATGGAAAAGGTCAGCATCATGCAAATCTGCAAGTCTTCCTTTACAAGTGAGGAGACTCGCAAGGGCAAGCAGCTGCTGTATGAGACGCTCGGTCAGAGCGCGAGCATGCCATCGCGAAGAAGAGATGGTACGGAAAGTAACGTGCAGGACATCATCTCCCTGCTGAAGCAGTCGGATCCAGATGGGGTGCCGGCTTTTGTGGCGAGAGAGTTACACATCCTGCCGCTCGTGACGCTGGACCATGCCGACGTCGTCTACCTGCTGAAGGACATTAGATTCCTTAAAGAAGAGCTGACCGAAGTTAAGGGTAGACTGCAGGCATCAGAGTCTACCATCAATGATCTACGTATTGAATTATCGCATTTAAAAAGTGTTAATTCAATATGTAGGTCACCTGCGCAACGCCGGTGCTGCCCCCGCCCGCCGCGCCCTCCTGGTTGCGCCGACGCCGAGTCCACAGGCGACTCAGCAAAACTATGCGACTGTTGCTGGTCGCCCTGAACCTCCCCTGCGGCCGAATATAAATGGGGACAATGACAGCCGCAAGACTACGAAAAGTCGCAAGACTAAGGAGAGCCACAAGGCCACAAAGAGTAAGGTGGAGTCTTGTCGATCTGGCAAGGATGAGAGCAGGGGGTGCGATGAGGAGGGCTTCACACTGGTGGAGAGAAGAAAGAAGAAGAAGCCCGCCGCCCGCAACAATCGCGGCACCGCGCCATATGTACTCGAGCTGCGTCTGCGGAGCAAGTTCCCCGCAACGCCCTTGTACATATCTCGTCTGCACTGGTCCATGGATGTCGAGGACGTAGGTTCGTAGGTACAAAACAAACAGCGCGGGGTGCATACAGAGTATAATATGATATGTATGATGTGAATAATCTAAAAACGTGAAGAGTTGGAGCGCTGGAGAGATCTAGAAATAAAAGAAAGAGGTAGCTACTTCAATTGATAAACAGAAGCCGCCGGGACCTGAATAGTTATGCCATATTTTTTGACCTTATCGCTTAGAGCATAAGGGTGAAAAAAGCGTGTAGGTACAGTAACTTTTATACGATTAGCATTGTTTACGCGTAGATTTCGGAAGATTTGGGAATGTAGTCGAACTTTACTTGAGTATAAATAGGGATGTGTTGGCAAACAGAGAGCAGTACTCTGGCTGAGCACTCTGCTCGCCCCAAAAGTCCGGTGACGCTGTAACGACCCATAAGGTGAACTGTAATAGTGTTTTCGAAAAAAAATCTAGGAACGAATGCTGGAAAGCGACGAAAGTCACCGTCCCTAAAAGCAATACGAAATACCAATTTTTCCTGTTATCATTTGCCAACGAATTTTGAGTGTTCATCAAATTTTAGTTGATCACTATAAATGCTGGAACGAATGCTGGAAAGCGACGAAAGTCACCGTCACTAAAAGCGATACGCAATACCCATTTTTCCTGTTGTCAGTTGCCAACGAATTTTGAGTGTTCATCAAATTTCAGTTGATCACTATAAATGTCAAAGTTATAGGCCCCCTGTTCGTCGTTCGTCCGATTCAATTACGGAAAATTAAATGCAATATGTAAGAATACAAGCTAACATTAAATCGATCGTCTGTTGGCCACTTTATTAGTGTTAATAGGCGTGGGACGTAATATCGAACTATACGAGTATGATTTTATGTGCCCCGATTTACATATCCCCAAACCCCAAAGGCCAAAGAAATCTAGAATAGTTTTCTATAATAATTATAGCTAATAAAAACGAATTTTGAAAAAAATAACATTTTAAGCCATCTCCGATTCGTGTTCGGACAAGGGTTTATAATATAACCAAAAAAAAATCGGTTGTCTGTAAAGTTGGTTTACAGACGATAGTTGAACGTGACAACGTCTTAAGCTCTCGCTTGTACTCCAAGCCTTAAACGGAACGCCTCAGAGCGAGGTAACGCCGCATGAGTCATGTTTTTTCGTGCGTGCAGCCAGCTCTATCGAATTATAAGACGTTGTCACGTCAAAAAAACAGAAAGCAGTTCTTATAAAGCGTTTCAGAGTGAAAGTACGGGCGACCAGTGTGAAACGATATAGTATAGTGAATACGAGAAGTGTTTTATTGTGTAGTCGGTTAATTCTAGTGTATGTATTGTGAGTATTATTAGTGTATTTACGTAATGCATTGTGGTGTTTTGTATATTTGTGTTGTAAATACACGGTTATAATATAAGTGGTATTTTATTGTACAACTAGCTGTTGCCCACGAATTCGTCTGCGCGGACTTCGTTTACACCGCACGGCTCCTCCCCCGTAGATGATAGCGTGATAATATGTAGCTTTTATATTGACCTATTAGTAATATTCATCATTCATTCATAATTTGAAGCAAATCCATGCAGTATTTTTTGAGTTTACCACGGACATACCTACATACAGGCAAACAGACAAACAGACAAAAATTCTAAAACTTATATTTTTGGCTTCGATATGGATTGTAGATCACGCCCCAAGTATTCCTTTAAAAAATATTCCATGTACAGTTTTGACGTTCCTACGATTTTATTATATGACGTATAGATTACGAACACGAAGCACTTAACAATATATTATGGCCCGATTTTCGACCACTGACATATTATGATCACTAGTGCTGTGTAATCCGTTAACATCATGTTTAGAACTTGCGAATAATTTTATGTGCTACGAGTGCTTCTAGCTTTAAAATATGTTATAAATTACCAAGAACAGATTTTATTCCATTATTAGCAAGGTAGGCAGCATATTTAGGAATAGCGGCGTAATTGATGGTAAGATCATCGTTTAGCGGTGTGAAAACCGGAGGCACTAGACCACGAGCAGTGAATGCAACCTGAAAATAATAATAATAGATATTATAAAATTAAAATACTTTAGTTGAATGAATGAGTGTAGCGAGCGAAGTGTACTGAAACAATCCAGTCCCCGTATGTACAGATGTTTGTTCCACGATAAGTCAAGTATCATACATCGGAAGGGGGGGAGGGGGGTATTTGCACTGTTTTACTTGTTTCTGTTTATTTCGTATTTATTCACCTTCAGTGCAACAAACCCAATATTACATACATACATGTCAAACTGAAAGATAACCTCCGTTTATTCGTCGGTTGAAAAGAAGCCGGCTGAATTTTTATGTTTGCTGTTTCGAAACTCAAACATTTCTTAAATTAATATTTATCAGAACAACTAGCTTGAGCTGCGCTGTATAGCCCACTGCATCATTATACAGTATTAGTGAATACTTTGTGAATAACTCATTTTTCTGGCATAAAGTAGCCTATATGCTATTGCAGGTAATATCTCCCTGTGTGCCAAATTAAATCCAAATCCGTTTAGTAGTTTTTGCGTTATTGAGTAACAAACATCCAAATATCCAAACTTTCGCATTTATATGTATACTCGTATATACCTAGATTAGCAATAATTTGCACGTACATTTTGTGAAGATCAGAGTGCTAAGTGTGAGTTTTTCTTTTCGCATTCGATCGTGAGCGCGTTTGGAGTTTACTAGGAATTTGTATGTGATTTGTACAGCGCCACCTAGTGGTAAACTGGTTTCTCACGTTTACCACTAGGTGGCGCTGTACAAATCACATACAAATTCCTAGTAAACTCCAAAAGCGCTCAAGATCGAATGCGAAAAGAAAAACTCACACTTAGCACTCTGATCGAAAGTTCCACAGATACAAGAGATTGGAAATCGGTTGTTGCAGTTTACTGCGTGACGCTATATTTGCCCAAGGATTTAAAATCGGTATTTTATGGTAGCGTTATTGCTCGCGGCATGACATAACGTTATTTTCAAGAATATCGTTATCCAAAAATGAGACAGAATTTGCTATAATTTAATAACGTTATCACGAAACAGCGTGAAACGTGTATACATATCGACATTATTACGTTATTTAGTGTTAATAATTTCGTTCTGTTATTTGAGTAGCGATACATATAATGTTTGAAAATAATTTTGTTTCTGAGGTATTGCTACAGAAATAACGTTAAGGATCGTAAAATAAGTTCTGTTATCTGATAACGTTTTAAATCCTTGCATTTGCCCGAGTGCTATGGACGTGTTTTGGAAAATATTTTTTTTAACCCGCAGTAAAAGTAGAGCAATCGACTTCGTTGCGGAATTCTACCACCTGGTATAATACAACATTGGCATGTATTGACAGTAAAAATTATACCTAAAATGTATCCATTTAGTGTATTTTATATAAATAAATATCATTGGGCAAAGTAACTAATTGATCTAACTCCAAAGTAGGCAAATACATAGTCAGTATTATAAATATTATACGAGTATTATAAATCTATATTATTTCTGCATTAATTATTTAATATTACAAATGCGAAAGTTTGGATGTTTAGATTGATAGATGTTTGGATGGATGAATGTTTTCGCGCCAATACTACTGAACGGATTTGAAAGAAATTTGACACACAGGTAGCTGAAGACCCAGAATAACACATAGGCTACTTTTTATTCCGGAAAAATTAGGTGATCCGTGGGATTCATTAAAAATCTTTATAAAGCAGCGGGCTGAACGCTGCAACTATTATTATTACAATAAAATGAATAAACACCTAAATCCAGAAATACAAACGCTTGTTCCTGTCGGGAATTTAACTTGAGCCTCATCGATTCCGATGTCAGAGTCAATAACCACTCGACCAAGGGGCTGATAAGTTTATTTTATAAATAGTAATGCATAGACGCTATTGCGACAGGAATAAAGTCAGGCTATGGTACCAGATCCGGGCAAGACAATGTAGAACTCAAAACCACAGCCTCTAGTAATCTAGTATTTGATTTAAAAATAATAATTTAAATATGAGTAAGGCATTTGATGTTGTTGTCTATAAAATTTTTTTTTTCATAGGATAGCAAATATGTAGATAATTCGCCGATGGAGATAACCATCGCCTTCAGACACCAAAGATGTTACTGCTACGTTGATATCCACGTCATGGGGTTAGGATGCAACGTGTATAAGTTTATCGGCTACCTTACCCTCTAAACTGGATCAGAGTTGTAGCAAGTATAGCGTTACCATTATTACGGCAAAATAGATACGGCGATGTTTCTAAGTCCGGGCGAAACGTCACAAAGCTTTACCACTTAAAATCACGATGGCAGTAGTATGTTTGGCCAAAATTAAAATTATAAATATGAAATGAATTAAAATATTTTCAATTGTTGACGCCTTTGCGCTATTCGAGATATTTAATAGAGGTGAAAGATGGACGTCTCGTCAAAACAAAGCTGTTAACAAAAATTCAGCTTGTTAACTTCTTCATGCTAATATATTAAAGAAGGCATGCGCCACACCATTTGTGGGCCACTGTAGTGCAGTCCATGGACATCACCTACGTTACAGCTCATTAATGGAAACGTGTAAGTGCTATGAAATTCAAGGCGATTACGACCTTTTTTCGCGAATATATATTATTCGCTGCAGTGCTACTCAATTATGACTTTGATTGGACGATTTATTAATATTTTAATTCATTAACAGCGCTGCAGCGATTGTTAATGAATTAGAACACGAATTATACTTAGCATAGCTTCTCTAGTACGTAGTAGATTAAGCTCTCTGATTAAACACAAATAAAAAGACCTGGAACCAAGGACTATAAGGTCAATAGGACTGTTTATGATATAATGTTCGTGAGACCTAGAAAATAAATTATCTATACACTTGTTTAAGAAGTTCCATTAAGATTTCTTCTTCTATGATTGAAAATAAACGAAGAACTATGTTAAAATTAGTGAAGCCAAAATTCTCAAAATATTATAAGTTTAAGACAGAGTAAGTATTTAACACAATCTTACCATTATTTCAGCTTAAATATTTTTGAGACGTCCAGATGCTGGTGCTGATGCTGGTGTTGTAAGTGACATAATAGTTTACATAATATCAATGCCGCATTAAAACTTATCATTGTTAACGTCGGTACCAAGTGGAAGATAACGTTACTAAGACTTTTATACTGATAACTCTAAAAACACAATTACAAACATTGATATAAAAGAAAAAGATACGTTAGGTTCTTATATCGCATTCGCTAAACTAGGCTCGGCAGAATACATATACACCGACACTCACATACATCTGTTATCACAATCATAAACATGGAAACAAAGACAGAGATAGGGTGGATACATTCGTACGAGCGAAATAGTATTACACCGCGCGCGTCGTCGCCATGTTTACGGTTGAACAAAAACAGAGATAGGGCAGATATACTTGTACGAGCGAAATGGCATTAGCCACAGACCGACCGCCTCATCGCCATGGTTACCGATAAACAAAGAAAATCTTATTTTTAAACAAATTTAATGTTTTAGCTGTACTTACGTAATGTACGTTATGGAAAGTAATCCCATGCGCCTTATTTTTTTCCCTTGAGTGATTATAACACTGGGTAAATACACAAGAAGGCATTTTGATGCGTGTTTAATGGCAAAAACAATCGGAAAGTAGAAGCGTTTCATGTTACGATGTCCCACGTGTGTCTGAGTGAGGCATACTACAAGCACTATGTACACGGACCTAGTTTTGTAGGACCAGGTGTTGTGACTAGGTAACATATCTTCCTCTTTTTATATCAATGATTAAAAATATTAAACCTCCTCTCATTTGTCAAGGAATGACGCCGCCGGCCGCTCCCTTCTATTGATTTCATGTAATCTTGAATGTTTTTTTATCACCACTCTACATATTACGAAGTAACAATAATGATTACAGATTTATTTTGTTATTATATTTAATTCGGAAAGCATACAATGGTCTTCCCTAGAAGGTACCTGTTCACTCTTCTCTTGAAGATCCCCAGATTGTACTCGTCGGGAAACATAGACTCAGGAAGCATGTTTCAGTCCTTTGCGGTTCGAATGAAGAATGTTGAGTCGAATCGCCTTGTACGGGTACGTGGAACGTCCACCATATGGCGATGCCTAAAATCTGTACGTCTCGACGATCGATAGAAAAATGGGGATGGTGGAATTAAGTCGTGCGATTCCGCAGAGCACTCTCCAAAGTAATTACACCATGGAAATCACCAAAAAGCATATATTTTGAAATTTCTCGCCATTAGATAAGCCAAAATATAAGCTGCTAGTTTGTTATTAGCTATTTACATTTGGGAGTTAAGTATAACATCTCAATATCTGTTTACTAAAAATAGTACGATTACATTCTAAAAATGTGACATGGAAATTTCTGAAAATTAAGAACAGACAATTTTAAAATTGGAGAACTTACTCTTGCACCGAAATGGAATCAAGGCCACGACTACTTGACCCATAAGCAGCAGCATAACTACAGAATCACAAAAACCAATCATGATACTGTAACGGCTAGCCGGGCGACTCCACCAATTGTAAGCGGCTGGCCGGGCGACCCCACCAATTATAACACCATTTGCCCGGGGGATTTACTTTAATCTGCTTGGCTGCTTGAGGTACTCGAAGACCGTCGAGTCTTTAGTATTAAAAATAGTACTGAAAATTTTTGTGGCATTATATTCAAATAATGCCAAATAATTTTCAGAACTTCATTTATTTTTCAGGCATATGTCTTTGCCCGTCAATATTGCTTCGACCACTCTCATTTTATACACGTTCCATAAAAAATCTATACAGTGGTTTACGTTTAAAAAAAGACAAAGCCGCCAGTATGCAATATTATGCATGTAACACCATAAAGGTATTACAATACGTCTAGACCTCGCCAGTTCATAGTAGTACCCATTGCAAAAAGCGAAGCTAAAATTTTACCAAGTGTGTTACATACTAAATATAAATAAAAACTTTCACTTCAATGGGATGGAAACTTTGACGAGAATATAAAATGATTTGTATTTTTCAATCTTGCGTACAAATCTGATTAAAAGCGTAAGTGAATTAAAAAATATTTGCGATTGGTCAGAAAACGGCGCACGCATTACGCGTGCAAAACCTGCAAAATTAACCGGAAAAGCGTAAGTGAATTAAAAAATATCTGCGAATGATCTGAGTGCTAAGTGTGAGTTTTTCTTTTCGCATTCGATCGTGAGCGCGTTTGGAGTTTACTAGAAATTTGTATGTGATTTGTACAGCGCCACCTAGTGGTAAACGTGAGAAACCAGTTTACCACTAGATGGCGCTGTACAAATCACATACAAATTCGTAGTAAACTCGAAACGCGCTCACGATCGAATGCGAAAAGAAAAACTCACACTTAGCACTCAGAAGACGGCGCACGTATTACGCGTGCAAAACGTGCAAATTTAACCGGATTTGAGATGAGGGTAAATAACTCCTGTATAATGTTATTACCTAATACTAATCAATAAAATTAAATAAAAATGTTATCATATTTAAAACTTCCCCAGTCTAGGAGTAAATGTTTTAATTGGACTTGGTATTAATCTAGTGGCTACCCAACATCATATACCTAGTATTTCTTCTATCTTAGCGAGGGTAACATAGAAGGGTAACATAGGGTACATAATGAGATTTTATTTAACAATATGTTATTCTTTATTTATATTTTGCCTTTATTGTAGCGTGCAAATGTTACAAATGTTACAACAATTTTAAAAATCTGCAAATATTCTGCAATAATTGTAACTATCATATTACACATAATAAAATAAGATTAAATTATAAACTGTAATGATAATAAACACAATTGTAACATTTGCACGCCACAATAAAGGCAAAATAGGAATAAAGAACAACATATTGTTAAATAAAATCTCATTATGTACTCTAATATATGCAAATAAAGAAATTATTATTAATTATTATTATTATTACATAATAAAATCGATATGACACGATGCATATTGCACATTTAATGTATAAACAATGTCAAAATAGATGTATGCAAACATTATTTGTTTATATAGGAGATATGAGTCTGTTACGCTCAAAAATTGTATCTACCTACTCTGAAGAATGACCCATCTACTATTAATATGGTATTTTATCACTGGCGTAGTCAGGTTTTGGTATGGGGGGGGGTTCAAGAAAAGGCGGGCGGGGTGATGAATCCAAACTAGTTAAACCAGAGCAAAATCAGTAACTTCCTTATCTACATAGGTAACGGGGAGCTAAAAAGTACAAGTGTATTAATAGATTAATATTGTATTAAAATGGAGTGAACGAAAATGAATTAAATCTACCACGCCAAAGTAGCATTTTAACTCGTTAGCATTTTAACATTTTAACTCTTGTAATAGAATTTTAACTCGTTACTTTTATAATAGATGGCGTTAGCAGTAATAAATTTCTAATACAACATGTACATCTTCTATTTTTTTTTAATGTGCTCACCTCAAAGTGCAATACCTTTTTAATAACAGATACCACAAAAGTGCATAGAAAGTCCCCTAGTGTAATAAATAAATAATAAAATTTCAACTTGAATAAAGTTACCGTCGAACAAACATTCATTTATACAGACCTTCATACATAATTTGCTGGATTATATGTATTTACTCATACATAAATATTCCGAATTTTTCCAGTAGATTCGGAGAGCTTCACTCACTTGTTAAAATATTAAATAGGTACTTAATATTATACTTGCGCAACAATACAAGTATTGTGATGTCATTGGAGATCATTTTCGGATAATTAAAAAAATCAGCCAGTGTGCGTCGGATCACGCGTTACGTTCCGTCGCGTTGTTGCGCCGCTTGCTCATCACAATAATGTTGTGGATGTGGATTAGAAGAGTTTCATTTAGACATGGGTAACTCAGCGAAATTCCTTGCATTAACCCAGTAACTCAAGCGCAGTGTACTGCGCCGCGCCGGCTCTTTGCGCTAACTCGATATTGCGCCATGGCGCAATAAATCTGAATATATTTCATTGTTTTTTTCATCGTATGAAATACAAATCGCATGAAATTAGACAATTATTTCATTGTTTCTGATATGATTATTTACCCTTTTTAATTTATTTGTTGTATTGCTACACACTATGAACGTTTAACCAATTAAACTCCAATAACTTTTTTTCGGAATGTCTGAATTACTGCTGGCCTTAAAGCGAGGTATTTCCACGCGCGTCAATTCTATAGGAAAAGGGTGGCGCGATATGTTCTGAAACCGCTGAGAAACGTGTTAATTTTCGGATAAATAAATATAGGATATCACCTGAATATATATTAATAAATATTCAGGTGATATAGATATATAATAATATAAATTTAGCACATTATTTTTGTATTTACAACTAAATATCACCATATAAAAATTATGTGGAAGATTAGAAATTTGATTAACAAATTATTTGTTTTAGAGATTCTTTTCAGCCTGTTTTCGGAATTTTATATGATCGAGTAAAGTATATACTATCATGTAATAAGTTAGCACATTCCTTAGATAATATCTTCAGGTATGTTGATATGTTTTGTTAAATTGTTTTCAACAATCAATGTAAAAAAACGTGATTAAACAAACCAGTTTTTTCCTGTTAGTCGCGAGTAGTTAGGCCTTAAAGGCCATATCAGTATCACAGCTTCACCGGTCGCGAGGGCTAGCAGAGTGCTCAGCCAGAATTTAAAAGTATTGGGCTGTACGCCCTCCGCCCTTGTCTTCTTGTAAAGTAGTCTTGATATTCGTGACACGTATTGCCAATCGGTCGCCTTTTATGACC
The DNA here is from genome assembly GCA_036924255.1 of Apodemia mormo. Taxonomy (NCBI): domain Eukaryota; kingdom Metazoa; phylum Arthropoda; class Insecta; order Lepidoptera; family Riodinidae; genus Apodemia; species Apodemia mormo. The sequence continues at coordinate 8,126,555 of JAUPFN010000018.1, read as the reverse complement.
TGCCTGGCAGAACGGTAGTTGGTCTATTCTTCAAAAGAGCCCGGACTAACACGGGGAAATAATAATATTTTTAAAGACTATCTTGAGGCAGTCCACTGGGTGTGTATGAAATAAAATACATCTTTGTAACTATAAATTGCCCTGATGATGCTTGTATAAGCGAAACTGGTTGGAAATGAATGCTTTATTGTGAAACGGTACAAGTGTATAAGTGATAAAATATTACATTAAAATACACTCCCACTCATTTTCTTAAAAATTTCAAATGCATTGTGTTTCCACTTGTTTCCAAGTCTTTAACGGTTAATTTTCTTTCTTTGTACCTACTCATTTTTTGTGGTAGTTTTAAGTTTTTCTAATGCTGCTATAGGCTAAACACTGTACGACACTAAACACTGTATACATAGATTACCCCCCATAGATTTCGCATACAGGGTAAGATACAGTCACAAGGCATACTTGATTTAGCTAATATAGCTAAACGCGCGCTTCGAGTCACGGCTTCAGTCACGTCCGTATCCCTATGTTTTTATCTAGTTTGTGCTTTTATTCGTTGTTTTGACACATTGGCTGGACGTTTGCAGCTGTTGTTTTTTTTATTAAAGTTTTTGTTGATTTTTATAAACTTCAATGCGTATCAGTGCATCGCAATTTCAATTAATGGTGGAGTACATGAAAAGGTATGTTTGATACATTTTTATTTTATTAGGTATAGGAACAATTTTTATAGCTACACAAAACATACTATTATTTATTTACATGTTGTCACGTAACGAAACTAATCAAATACTTTATTTAAAAATTTAGAGGTAGTTCAGGAAATATATACAAAAAACACATCATTGGTCGAATGGTTAGCGACCCTGACTACGCGATCAATGGGGCTCGGGTTCGATCCCCGACGGGGACAAGCATTTGTGTGATGAGCATAAATGTTTGTATTTCCGGGTTTGGGTGTTTATTAAATATATTCTTATATTTATATATGTATTTCTATGTATTAGTATCGTTGACTAACACCCATAACACAAGTAAAATAATTGTTTACTTTGGGGTTAGATCAGTCAGTGTAATTTGTCCCGTGAACATCATTAAATACAGTGCTTCGATTATATATGTTTGTTAGCCAGTTTTGTGACCTTTTCTAAAAATACTTTGTTCCAAGTGGCTCTAACATGTTCCACGCCAAATAATTCCTTCCAGATATTATTTATTTTATCAAATTATAACTCAAAATATCAAAACACTATGGGATCGTAATGCTTTCATGCTGTAATTTGCAAGTGAAATAGATAACTTGCCTCGATACGGTATTTCTCAGTCATCTGTCAAAGTGCCTCATGGTACGGAATTTGTATGCCAATAACTAGTATACCTACTTGAGTCGCTAGAGTTATGGATTCGATAGGATTTTACACTTTGACTCACGGTTAAAGCATAATATTATAAACTAGTCTATGCCCATGGTACCGATTTTAGTTCTTCAAGTGACCGCCAGTGGCGCTGCACAGTTTTCTATACGAAATTTTGCCACCTTCGCTAGTGAGAACGATAGTTAAAAACTCATGGCAGAGGTACAGAAGTATCGAAGGTAACTCACCACCTCACCAGTCAACCTGTATAGTTTTAGCTTAAGCCGATATCCGATTTACGATATTGTAACGATTTATTATTTATCTATATACGTTTTGTATCGCCCACTTCTAGTGACAAGCACTGATGCTATAGCGACACGAATAGGCAAGGCGGTGGTAGGTACCAGACCCGGGCGAGACAATGCAGAACTCTACCACTTAGTAGCCACGATGGTAGTGACTTGTATAGCCAATCGGTCGCCTTTTACGACCTGCCTAAGTGAACGGCAGTTGGCCTATTCTTCAAAGGAGCCCGGCCCCGGGACCAACACGGGGAAATTTACAACTTCTTACTAGTCAACTTGTTTACTTTGGGCTAGATGGTATTAAGTCAAACGTCACCGTAGACATGCTAGTTTATTTAGTACTGAGAGCCTGTAGAACTGTGTCTTGAGAAGAACAATTTTTTAAGGCTTAATTAATTTTTTAAATAAGCCTTAAAAAATTGTTCTTCTCAAGCTTCATATTACATGCCATTTTTCAAACATATATCTTTATTAAAATTGTCCCAGACGAAATTTTTGTTCTTCAGTATGTGTGATACATTCATAAAGTTATCTACGGCCGACTTCGATAAAGGTGGTAGCTCGTGACTCCTTGACAAAATCCAAGCAAAATCTGCAAGAAAAAGTAAGTCAGCGTTAGGTTGAAAAATATTATTTTTAATTTTTGGTGTGCGAACTTTTTATAGTTATAATTTTAAAATTGAACAAAGTTGATTAGGTAACAAATTTGTATTGATTGCTCATCTTATTAAATTTTGTCGTCAACTTTTCTCGATGCCGACAAAACTAAACGCTTAAAGGTAACGCATTCCAATTTTTCTTAACCAAACTAATCACGGTCAATATCCTCCAGGGGGACTAAGTCGAACATCTTCTCCCGTGTTAGTGCGGCCTTTTGAAGAATATAGCATCGGCTATTCTGCCAGGCATTTGGTAAAAGACCCCGTGTTGGTCCCGGGCTCCTTTGAAAAATAGGCTAACTGCCGTTCTGCAGGCAGGTCGTAAAAAGTGACCGATTGGCTATACGATTCACTAACATCGTGGTTACTATGTGGTAGAGTTCTGTATTGTCTCGCCCGGGTCTAGTACCCCCGCCTTACCTATTCCTGCCACAATAGCGTTAGTGCTTGTCACTGTCGTGTTTCGGTTTGGGATGTAAGGTAGCCGGTAAACTTATGTATGTGGAATAAGACCTCGCCACAAGATAGCGACGCACCATTACACCTTTGGTGTCTATAGGCGATAGTTGACTCTTTCTATCAAGAGAACCATTTGGTTGTTTGCTATCCTTTGATATAAAAAAAGTCACCTGCTTGTATTTTTTATATATCATACTAGCGGCCCGCCCCGGCTTTGCACGGGTATAAAATATATAGCCTATGTCACTCAGTGGAAAAAATGATTAATATCGATCTAGTAGTTTTGATTTATTCATTACTGCCCGTGGCCCGCACGCGTTAAATTTGGAGTAAAACAATTCCCTTTCCCTATACCATGGAGATTTCCTGCTATCTTTGGAATATCTAAATTTATATAGGTACTACATTTTCAGTTTTTACATTTTTACCTAATTCTTTTATTTTTACAATTAATATATTACAGTATGTCTTTATATACAACGTTCACAGCTTCCTTGCCGTTAGACAATACAAAAATGAAAGAGCGATATATAGTTGGCCATGTGAAAAACAGTCAAGGCTCAAATCTAAGCCTGCAACATTGAAGGCTTGACCCTGCCATTTATTAAGGCGAGGCATCGGGACAAACGGCAAAAAATGTGTAAATGGTTGACCCTACGGGCCATCCCTGAAACTTCTCACTAAATTAAGGTATTTTAAGCTCAAAAGAGTAAAAAAAATATAAGCATAGATTTTTCAGTTCAAACATCTATTTTGTTAAAAATGGCAGTATTATTAATTTTTGAAAAGCTGTATATTTGAAAACGATGATGGCATTCAACTGAATTTTTGAGATCTAAAATATTGTTTTAGCTAAAAAATAGATAGGTTGAAAAATTTCGATGCAATGTCAAAAAACATTTTATTTTTAATTTTCTTCATTGATAAATCCCAAAAAAATTGACTGATTATGATTAAATTTACGGTATATGACGCAGTTTCTAAAGAACAAAAGCTGATAATATTTATAAGTCAATCGGTAAATTAACTTAAAAGTTATTTAAAAAAAAAGACGTGTGGCACTCGGAGACTGCCGCGGTAAAGCTATTGCATAGCATTTTTTATCAACTTATGCAATTACAATTATATATATGACTAGCTGTTGCCTGCGACTTCGTCCGCGCGGTATTTGTTTACTCCGCACTGCCCCTCCCCTGTAGGTGAGAGCGTGATAATATGTAGTCTACATGTTGACCCGACCTGCTAGTAATATTCATGCAAAATTTGAAGTAAATCCATACAGTACTTTTTGGGTTTACCCCGGACATACATGCAGACAAACAGACATACAGACAAACAGAGAAAAATTCTAAAAACTATATTTTGGGCTTTTAATTAATTATTTATTAGTATTCTTTTAAAAAATATTCAATGTACTGTTTTGACTTTCTTACGATTTTATTATATGTATAGATTACGGTAGTTTTCCAATACAACCAATGCCACCTAAAGGCGGGTTGCTGAACTAAAGAGACAAGCGTGATATTTCAAAAAGTCATTAAAAGTTCTGGTATTTATCGATAGATGGAATGGATGTCGGTCGGAGTATTAGGTGTTAGGTTTTTTTCGTTACGGAATTTCTAAATTCGCTCTCCACGCTCAAGGCCCGCGATAGAAGCTATGCAATAGCTTAAAAAAATTAAGTAAGTTTGCTAAAAACAATGTAATTTTAATATTTGAAAAGCTATAAGTTTTCAGAATTAGATTCGATTTTGATTTTTGAAACGGCATTTGACGTAGTTTTTTTAGTACTAAAATATCGTAAAACACCAAAAAATGATGATGGTTGAAAAATTTCGAAGCTATGTCGAAAAAACACTTTTCAAAATTTTTCGTCAACGATTAACTCCTAAACGGATAAACCGATTTTGATGCAATTCATGTATTAGACGTAGTTTTTTGAGAAATAGAGCTGATTAGTTTTTTTACTCAATTGGTACATAAATCTGGAAGTTATATTTAAAAAATACTGTTTCATCAAAAATTTTTGGTGTTTTTTCAAAGTTTCTCAAAATCTCCTGGACCGAATCAGTTCAAATTTTCAGGAAGTCTAAGTTGAGCGGAATCCGATCTAATGCCATCAACTGCGTTTCGATCGGTCTAGCCGTTTAAAAGTTATGAAATGTTTACATACACACATACACACACACATACATACAGACATACTGACGTCATCGTAAAAATAATCGGAAAAGATTCCTAGGACCTCAAAACGTGGACATCTAGTGAAGACTCGATTTTCGAAAATCGGGGTAAAATCAGTAACTTCCCTATCTAAATACGTAGTGGGACGTTAAAAACTGGTTTGCTAAATCACGTTTTTTTACATTGATTGTTGAAAACAATTTAACAAAACTTATCAACATACCTGAAGATATTATCTAAGGCATGTGCTAACTTATTACATGATAGAATGTACTGATCATATAAAATTCCTAAAACAGGCTAAGAAAATCTCTTAAACAAATAATTTGTAAATACTATTTCTAATCATCTACATGATTTTTATATTTATTTAGTTAAAAAAAGAATGTACTAAATTTTGGTTTTCAGCTGAAGTCCTATATTTATTTATCCGAAAATTAACACGTTTCCCAGCGGTTTCAGAACACATCGCGCGCGAGCCGCCGACCGGCCGGTAACCCTGCAACCGCTATGCCCATGCATTTTAAATCTGTAATATCTTCGAAAATATTTAAATCACATGCTGTAAACAGTCATATTGATCTATATTAAATCAAAAATATATTCAAGATATTTAATTGGATAAGGATTAGTGCTGTATTGCTTAAAATTGCTTCGTAAAAAAGCCATTATTTCTCGTAAAAAGTAAATGACAAAAAAATGCTATTGTGGGTTATCCATATGAGATATGGCCATCGCGGTATTTTCTGTAGACCTTTCCAGGTGTACAAATACTTAGTACATTATTTTGATAAATCTCGTAGGGTTTAGCCTGCGTTTGCAATGTAAGCGCAAAAAAATATAATCATTTACGACATGACATCAGAAAACTCAAAAATTGCAGTATTTCTCCACAATATATTGAAGTTATTATACATATAAACCTTCCTCTTTAATCACTCTATCTATTAAAAAAAACCACATCATAATCCGTTGCGTAGTTTTAAAGATTTAAGCATACATAGGGACATAGGGATATAGGGACATAGGGACAAACAGAGAAAGTGACTTTGTTTTATACTATGTAGTGAAGATAACAAACATATTTGCAAAAATAATGTTTATTATTTCATATATTCAGGCGTTACTTTGCGGAAATCCATTGTTCAGATGAAAGAAATTAGTTATTTTGCAAATTTCCGCGAACTTTGAAAATGTACCTTTGCGATGTCACTGAAAAGTAAAACATACAAAAACGGTGTAAGAAATATAACAAACTCACCGTAGGTCTAAAAAATAATGAAGACTCCAGCGGCACAGTTATCCACCCTCGTCTACCATACTTTACACCACGACAGCGCCAAACACAAAAGCATACAATTTACGCACTCAATGCACGTTTCACTTTGCAACCGAAGCGTCTTCAGGAGACGACAAGAAAATTTAAAAATAAATATATATCATCACCTCCACATCCCTGGAGAGGTAGACATTGACGCAACACACTTAAGATTAGACAACAAATGTGACAATGGGCACTTGTCCAACCCCGAGAGGGTTTTATCGCTTTGTTAGTCAAGACTCAAGTGGTTATCGAATCTAAATACAAATCGATGGGACTTGGGTTCGATTCACGACAGGGACAAACATTTGTTAGTTGAGCATTATAGATGTTTGTATTTCTGGGTTTGTGTGCTTATTATGTATGAAACAATATTTATATATTATGTATTCCTGTCTGTCTGTCCGGTAATTTATATGTATTATTTTATTAAAAATAACCAGATTGAAGGTCACGATCTCAAAATAGGCTAGTAAATAAGAGCACAAGTTAATGTGTGGTTATGTGACTTACAAATTTTAAATGTTAAAGCTATATCCTTAAAGTTGAGTTTTCTAAGTAAAATTATACGAGCTATCGTCGAGAAAGCGGAGTAATAATTGAAACTGAACCATAACGTACAAGTATAAGGTTGATTATTATTAAGATACCTTCATGACGTTACGATATGATTTGTGTTTTTGTATGTATAATTCGTTTTTTTGCGCTGAGTTTGTAGGCACCGCTGAATCTTATTTTTTGATCGAAGCTGATCGAAGCCTCTCGAAGAACACGCATAACACAAGCAAATAATTTGCTCACTTTGAGGTTAGAATAATTCATGTAATTTGTCCAGCGATATTTATTATTAAAATAGTCTCCAAAATAATGACAAAACTTATTTGGAACATATTGTCTGACACAAGATTTAATACCAGGGCTTTGTGCGTCCACGCAAAACTTAACAACAACAGAAACTGTATTAAAATTATGCACGTAAACTCAACTTACCGGTAGAAGTCTTAGATTCTTCATTGTAAAAGCAGTTGTACATAATACCGTACGTGTTATAATCAGTAGCCAAAATGTTGAGCGGTACGTCTTCTTGTCCTGTTAGATTATTATTAAAAAAATGTTAATGAATAATTTTAGTTTTTAGGGGTCCAAAGTAAACTACACTTATAGTTTCGCTATATTCGTCCGTACATCCGTTCGTCCGCAAACTAGCTCTAAGGTTATAGTAATTTAAGAAATATATCAAAAGATTAGCTGATCGGCCCAGCTTGACCCACGAGTAGACACCCAATAAATAACACGTCATCGGTAATATTTATTTCAAACAAATTTTCATTCCCCATTTCACCCCTTTAGGGGTTGATTTTTGAAACGAGGCACCTATATTTGACTCCGTCGATCGCCGACGCCGCCATATCGATCTTCCAACTGTCTCCATACAAAATTTCGTTAAAATCTGTTCTGCGGTTTAGACGTGAAAATATAACAGACTGATAGACAGACAGACATACTTAATATAAGTATGGAAGTATGGATATTTTAACCCAAACGACTATTAATTAACCTTTGACATGTAGGTAGGTAGGTACATAGACTAGTATATAATATTATGCTTTAGGTAAGTACATGACATTCAGTAAGTTATACAAATGTATCGTATCATGGGCGTACCGAGAGGAATAAATTCCAGGGCGGGCAATTGTTCCCCCCTGGAATTTGTTTGTTTTCCTCCTTACTTACTATCTCCTGTTGTCGATAAAAATAGAATTAGATAAAAATATAGTCTTATAATATTACGGTTTCGGTTTCGAAAACTGGAATAAAAACTGCAGTTTCGGTTTTAGTTTCGGTTTCATTTTCGGCTAAAATCCCGTTTCGGTCGGTCAATATTTTTTGTCTGCCTCCCCCCTGGCCCAGAACCTGGGTACGCCCATGTATCCTATTTTAAATAAAAATTATTGAATTTGAAATTGAATTGAAATATAAATATGGTGAAGATCTGATCCCTGAGATACAGAACAAAAGTCAGTTGCAGTTTTCTGCGTTTAAACCCCAGACTACACAAAAACTAATAGACACGATGTTAGACGCAAAATGCATAGCCGCTCATATGAGCAAATGTATGTAAATATCAAACGCTTGCAAATTATCTATCATGTCGTAAAACTTGGAATATGCCAATATGTGCTATTTCATCGTTAGAATAAAAAGCTAAGGATTTTATTTTTCTGGCATGATTTTATTTTTTTTAATCTGAGGAGCTTTTATTTATTTCATCGCTAAATATCATCGGTAAGTATCATAACTCTGTATTTCTCTGTATAAACGCAAGCGACGCTGACAATCTAAGAAATTGCCTTGAAAGGCGTATCCAGTTTAATCTATGGTTTAAACCATAACATTTTGAATAAATATCAAGTAATGTTACCTCCACGAGAAATAGAATATATGATTTTTCCATATTTTCCAGAATCAGGCGCCATAATAATTAGTCCACCAAAGGAATTTACTTTGTTGCCAGTAATTTCGTACACTGTGAAGTTGGATTTGCCGATATTCTCATTATAATCGTACACGCCGTGAGTGCAGTCGCTGTTAAGTTCCAACTCAAAATTATCATATCTTGCTATTTCATACCATTTTCCTGAGAAATACTGAAACAATATTGAGCTGTTTACCTTATCTAATTATTTATATAATACCTACCTACCTTAATTTATATTATTATAAAAAAGCAATATTTTATAATGTAGAAATCTGCATCGGCAGTCAACTGGTTAGCCTGTTGCGCTCAGATCAAAACAAAGGTCCTGATTTTTGTCAATAGCCGTTAGATTATAATCTAACGGCTATTGACAATTTCTAATCTATATCGAAGTCCGCGCGGACGCAGTCGCGGGCAACAGCTAGTATATATACATATTTTTTTTTTATTGAAGAGGGGCAAACGAGCAGGAGGTGCACCTAATTGTAAGTGATCACCGCCGCCCATGGACATCCACAATACCAGAGGACTTGCAGTTGCATTGCCGGCCTTTTAAGAATGAGTAAGCTCTTTTCTTGAAGGCCCCCAAGTCGTATCCGTTTGGAAACACCCCTGCCGGTAATTGGTTCACCAACAAAGTAGTGCGAGGCAAAAAGTGTCGAGAGAAACGCACAGTTGTGGATTTCCAGACATCGAGATGGAAAAGGACCTTCCCGAAATTCATCGCAAGCTCCCAGTCTATAAAAAATCTGAAGTAAGCGCATGTATATATGTACCGTAAAGCTTACGCTTACCCGAGCAATATCAAAATTATCTACTGGTGTCACGCTGGGGCATGGAGTATTTGACTGTGAATTGATAGAATTTATCATCATAGCCATTACAATCACAGCAAATAACATTTTAACGATTTAAACTTATACTTACTACTGGAAGTTGCTCATTTTATCTCGTATTTTATAGGAGCTAGCAACGTAGGAAATATAGTAATGAAGCTTCGATAAAAGAAATCCATTAGATCACGCATCATCGATGAAGTGTGCCAACACTTGATTGTGGCATTGAGAATTATCTTTATATTGATACATGAAGCCCGAACCCGAACGGAGAAATAGATTTTTATGACAATTACGAGAGTGGTGGAATATTGGTACAGTTATAGTTTACATTGCGGAGGACTGCAGAAACCTAATATTTTTAAACAATATGCATTAGAAATACATTACACATACTAAATTTATGTGACAAAGAAGTTAATATGCACACCAAAGAGTATACAATACTACGTAAGAATGCACCATTGACATTAACGTGTATAATAAGAGCCTTTATTGTTTAGTCTATGGTCAAATTTTGACCACAGGACGATCGCTAGTATAAAATAACATCTGCGCTCTTTGCTAGGCATAAATTCATTGAAGATAAAAAATCATATGTACTATTATTTGCCTTTACGTATTCTCAATATATATCCAAGCCATTCTTGAGTTGTAACGGGGCATAGAAAAACAAATAGACATACAAAAATAGCCTTTCTTTTGCGCAATCATATGATCTCACTGTATACTAATTACCATCAGATCGGTTGAGAGGCTGACAAGACCTAATTTGTTAAAATTGATGTTATTTAAGCAGTTTTTAAGAAAAACTTTTTATTATAGCACATCACAAAAAATATATGTTAATATTCATCATAATATGTCAAAGACCGTGGCCGGACTCATCCATAATTGAACAAAATTGGCTCGATAGAAAATAATTGCGAAGATTACCTAGTCTTAAAATCATAATTACCGGTTTTATATCTTTATTTTTTTGACGTATGGATCTACTACGAAATAAAGAAATTTTCTTTATTTCGTGGGATCTACAGTTAAAAACATGAAGTCATTATATTCATGCCAAAACCACTATCGAATCATGTTTGAAAAATAATATATCTACCCTTTTTTTTAAATTTCAGTATTTAGGTACTTAATAATAAGACCTAGCCGCCCAGTTACACTGATAGTGGGCTCTCGTTTACTCCAATAGAATTAGAGTGCGCGATTTTGGTGTTGACTGCGTCCTAAGCTATTCTCACAAACAAAATTTTTCAAGATGGTAAACAGATGTCAGTATACACCAATATTTATCATGAAATTAAACAAGAAATTAAACGAATAAACAGAATCTACAGATTTATACAGGTTGACTGGTAAAAGACATATTCAGTACACGATAAATAATAATATATATCTATACATATAATAAAATCGTAGGAAAGTCAAAACTGTACATTGAATATTTTTTTAAGATAATATTTGGAGCGTGATCTACAATCGATATCGAAGCCAAAAATATAGTTTTTAGAATTTCTGTCTGTTTGTCTGTTTGTCTGTATGTATATCCGGGGTAAACTCAAAAAGTACTGCATGGATTTACTTCAAATTTTGCATGAATATTACTAACAGGTCGGGTCAACATATAGGCTACATATTATCACGCTATCACGTACGGGGGAGGTGCAGTGCGGAGTAGAAGAAGTCCGCGCGGACGAAGTCGCTGGCAACATTTAGTAATTAATAAAATTATAATAGAAAGAGAATATTGCTTTACTGAATAGTAAACCTCAACTATATGCGCTCTTTTCGACTGACACGTACCGCAGTGGTTAATTATCATATTTTGTAAACACTGAACTTCAGTATCTATGTGGGGGGTGTCCGTGTTTAACATTTTGTTATAGATGCAAGCCAAACTGAGAGCCTCCTCTTTACGTCAGTTAAAATAGTTTGAGGGATAAGGTTTTTACGAAGCATTTCTATTTTAATTGGAATTCACATTGCAGCTATGCAAAATCGGTAAAAATCGATTGTAGAAAACATAAAAATAACGTTAAACCGTTCTTCGAGTAGAAAAAATAAGTACTAAAATAACGATAGTCCAAACGCCGCACTAAGCCAAGGTCCAGTTTCGCAGAAGACAGCCCAGCGCGGGCGTTATTAGCAGGGTTGTTGCTGATGTAGGTTTTGACTGTATCAGCGGATGTTGATGCTGATGCTGATTTTTTAAATCAATATATGTTGATGCTAATGTTGATGCTGGTGTTGATATTAATAAATCACTGACACAAACCCCCCTTTTTGGTCGAGTGATTAGCGACCCTGACTACACAATCGACGATCGATCCCCGACGGGAACAAGTACTTTTGTGATGAGCATAAATGTTTGTACTTCCAGGTTTGGGTGTTTCTTAAATATATTCCAGTTTTTATATATGTATTTCTGTGTAATACACACCAATTAATAATTAATTATTAATGATTAATACCACGCAATCAATTAATTTGCTTACTTTGGGGTTACATCAGTTAGTGTAATTTGTTTCGAGAATATTTAGATATATATTTTATACTAGCTGCCCCGGCAAATGATGTTCTGCCTTTTTAACTACTCTTTTTTTCTGTATTTTCTTACCTTTTAAACCTTTCCTGGACTTCAACAATTAATTCAAAACCAAAATTAGCCAAATCGGTTTAGCCGTTCTCGAGTTTTAGCGAGACTAACGAACAGCAATTGATTTTTTATATACAAAATAAATTAAACAACGTTTGGAGTTATCGTTTCTGTTTATAAACAACAAGATTATTATGAGCATTTTTATAACATGACCTTTGAATAAATAAACGTTTAATAGGTAGGTATATTTATGAACATGACAATAGTAATCTTAATACGTAATGTTAAAACTACAAAATGTTCTCTAGGCGGGTCCTCCAATGAACATGTTACGACTTGAATATCAGCATTAAAAAATCAGCATCGATAATTGCTGATGCAGATGTTGATGCTGATATTAAAATCAATACTGATAATCCGCGGATGCTGATGCTGATGCTGATATTCGCAAAAACTCTAGTTATTAGCTCAAATTTAAAAATATATGTGACTGTCGACTGTAAAATAGTCATTAAGAAAAAATACTGAGTTTTCTATTTATTTATATGTTTATTATATTATTTCAGCAATATTTAATGAATGGGTTTACTGAAACTAAGGATTTAGTGATTTGTGGCTCATTTAGAATATGATATTGATTAGTTTCATGTTAGCCCAAGCCACCTTTTGTAGAATATACCATCTGCTATTCTGTCTGGCAGTTTATAAGAGGCAAACAATTGGTTTTAGAGTCACTACCATCGTGACTATTGGTAGAGTCTCGCCCGGGTCTGGTAATACCAGACCTGGGCGTGGTCTGGTATTAATACCTTACGCGTTTCTGACACAAAAACAAGGGCGTCGCCAGCCGATGGCCCAGGGAGGGGCAAGTTGACTTTACCTACTACAATTCATACTTTTTTCATTTTCTATGAGTGAGAAAAGTAGGTGTTAAAGTCGACAGCACATGAAGCTTTTCACTTGTACAACGAGCCTTACATCTACGGCGATTGTAATAACAACAGTACCTTACCAGCATAGTCGAGCGTTAGGAATATTAGAAACGGAATTGGTGAATTCATTTGAGTTTCGACGTACGGTATTGATCGATCAAGCAAGTCAACTTAAGACTTAGGATTTTGTTTGCATAATATTTGGTAATTTTTTTTAGAATCTCTAAGGGGGGGGGGGGGCAGCTGTCCCTCCCTGCCCCCCTTGGCGACGCCCTTGCACAAAAACGTTAATATTTGTCACAGTTGTGTTCCGGTTTGAAAAGTAAAGTACCTGGCAAACTTACGGCTGGGGTATTAACATCTTATCACTCTGATATCAATGTATTACATCTTTGGTTTCAATAGGCGATGGTTCAATATTTTTATAATTGTTGTTTTCAATAGACTGTTTGGTATGTGATGATTAAAAAAAATATACTTTTTACTAAAAACTGTTATCATTCTTCATGTTGTTTCTTATTGTTGAAGAATAAACCACCCGCTATTCTGCTAGGCAGATCTTGAAACAAGTGAAAGCTAAATTGGCGAGTATTTACGTCACTGTCACACACATTGCCACGCATCATAATCATCCAAGGTGTTTTTAGGTGTTGGTCATAAATTTTCTTTGAAATCTTCTTATGTCAAGAAACAAATGTGCCCAAAACGTGCTAATAGGAGAAGACGCTTTCATTCGTAGAAAAGAACGACATAATAGCAGTATGAACCTGCTGATTTTATATATTTTAGGCATTTTTTAAAACGCTTACGCTTAATCTTATACGTTATACATCATATATTCAATGTTTACATGTAATTAGTATCTTTTTATTAGCTATATAATTGAGTTGTTTAATTAGTTATATTGTATTTTTAATGACGTAAAACCCGAACATACATTTTTTTTTTGAAAAATCGTCTTAATTATTAAAGCATATATTTTTATGACTAATTTCTATAAAAAAGCTAACTAACTTAATTTTTACGTTATATTATAACTAGTTTTATAGTCCTTATAATTACGAATTTCGCTATAATTAGCTTTCTACAGAGCCTTGTTTGACTTCGCGCTAGAGGAAGTTACTGATTTCACCCCTATTTTCGAATATCAAGTAGGTAGGTATTCTATTTCCTATTTTTACAGTGCCATCAGTATGGCTGTATATATTTTTGACATTTAGTCCAGAAAAACACATTAGTGTTGAATCAACATTTATTACATTGATTCTTATTCATCCTATCCTACACTAGGCGACTTTCTATGCACTTTTGTGGTACATTTTACTAAAAAAGTATCGCACTTTTAGGTTTGAGCTTTGACGTGGTGGTTTAAATTAATGTCTAGATATGTTATCTACCATTAAAATGCTATTTCATAAACATTAAAAAAATAGAAGATACATTTTGTATTAGAATTTTATTACCGCTAACGCCATCTATTGTAAAACTAACGAGTTAAAATGCTACAAAGCTACACTAGGCGACGATCTGTGCCCTTTAGTGGTACATTTTACTGAAAAATATCGCACTTTTAGGTTTAAGCTTTGGCGTGGTAGTTTTATTTCATTTAATTCATTTTCATTCACTCCATTTTAATACAATATTAATCTATTAAAACACTTGTTTTAATAGATTACTTTTATTTTAACTTCCCACTACATATGTAGATAGACAGTTTACCGATTTTGCTCCGATTTTCAAAAATGGAGTTTTCACCATATGTCCACGCTTTGTGGTCTTAGGAACCATTTTCGACTAATATTTCAATCAATAATTTTTTGGTATTCTACGATATTTTAGTACTAAAAAAATTACGTCAAATGCCCTTTTAAAAATCAAAACCGAATCTTATTTTCAAAAGTTACAGCTTTTCAAATATTAAAATTACGTTTTCTTTAGCAAAGTTACTTAATATTATTGAAATAACTTTCAGGCTAATATACCAATTGACTTCAAAATCTTATCACCTTTTTTCCCTTAAACGCCTTTCCTGCGCCACGTATCGTTAATTGGTTAAAAATCGGTCAATTTTTTTGGGATCTATCAATGACGAAAATTTTTGAACCTACCGATTTTTTAGCTAAAGCAATATTTAAATTGAGTTGAATGCCATTTGAAAGATCAAAATCGATCATCGTTTCCAAAATATACAGCATTTCAAAAATCAATATACTGCCATTTCTATCAAAATAGATGTTTATACTGAAAAAAACTATGCTTATAGTTATAGTTACAGTTAACTATGTACTAGTACAGTTAACTATGCTTATAGTTATAGTTATAGCTTATAGTTTTTACTATTTTGAGCTTAAAATACGTTAATTTAGCGGGAAGTTTCAGGGATGGCTTGTAAGGTCAACCATTTACAGATTACAGACAGTGATAGGTGACCAGTCTATCACCAACTGGGTACTTTTCCAATCCCGGGCAACGTCGTTTTTATCAGCAAACTGAAAAAATACATTTTTGATTTGCCTGACTCGGGAATCGAACCCCGAGAGTTTCTCTGAAGGAAAAATTCGAAAAATTTATACGCTGAGTTTCTACCGCCAATTCTTCGTGCCTGCGGTAATCCAATATTAATTCTAAAAATTTTGAACGTTAATTAAATTAAATTTTCTTTATAAGATCAACTTTTATTGTGACAACTATTTAAAGTGACCATAAATAAAAATTGATTTCTATCAATATTAAGCTTTAAGAGCGAAGTGGTGGCGCGAGATAGATCTTGAGTTGCTACATATTATAGGTAGGTACTATATTATAGGTAGACGAGAAAATATGGTGTAAAATATGTAGATAACCTTTATAATTGTTCTGTGTAGATGACATTGATAATTATAATTATTATAGATATCGTGTTTTTAATAAATGAAGAAAATTTTAAAGAATTTTTCTTATACATAAGTACTAAAAAAATTACATTAGAAACATTTTATTTTTTATTTTGGTTTTATTTTTCTGCGGCTCCCTAGATACAAAGCCTGACGACGCCTTTGATGCGAATATAATAAATAAAGTCCATGGTACGTTAAAAGATGTTAAAGTCCATGACACATTAAAAGATGTAATTCGCATAAAAATACTTTCCTAAGAATATTACTAGGTAATACATATAACTTAGCGAGCCTTCGAATATATGCGATTATTCTCAATTCTCGTTTTAAGTAGTTTTCGATATTTTTAACATAATCAAATATTCTTATCCATAGCATAACATTACATTCAACATAACGACTTATTATTTCAAGAAGTATCGAATATGGAACCGTTCTCGTGGACTGTCCAATATAAATATTATAGAATGGCAGAAATGAATGTCTTACCCCCGCCAACCGTTAGGTTAAGGCGGGATTCTAATCAAGCCACCAACAGGTGACAATTGGCGCGATTTAGTTTTAATTTTAACGGCCTTACCGTTAAAATTTAAACATCTGTTATTATAAAAATGTTAGTTAATATATTTACGTAATAAATCATACGCATTTACACACACACAGTTATTAAAAATATCCTAATAATATGTATGCGTGTGTGCGTCAGTTTATATGTATATTTTTAAAACTCATAACTTTTGATCGGTCAAGGTCAAAACGCTGTTGACTATATTCGATTAGTTTTTACCAAACTAAGACTTCGTGAAAATTTAAACTGTTTCGGCATAGGAGATTGTGAGAATTTTGAGAAAGCCTTAAAAATATTGGTGAAATTATATTTCCTTAAATTAACTTCCAGAATAATATGATTTTAAAATTTAATTAGCATTTTTCCTTAATATGCGTCTAATACCGCAAATTGCATCAAAATTAGTGTATCCATTTCAGAGGTATCGTTGAAAAAAATTAATTTTGAAAATTTTGATTTTTTTTTTACATAACTTATGAATTCCTTCGTGTTGGTTCGGCCTCCTATGAAGAATAGACCATCTGCCAATTTGCCAGATTGTAGTTCCAAATATATGAATGCTTGTCATTCTCATGTTCAGGTTTGGAGGGTAGACTTATGCATGTGGCATTGCTATCTTTTCACTCATGTAGCAATGCTCCATTAATATCTTTGGTGTCTATAAGCGATGGTCTCTCTTTCTATCAATATTTCTATCAGGAGAGCCGTCTGCTTTTTTGCTATATAATTATACAAAAAAAAAATTAAACAATTGGATTTTGATCTTCTGATATAATAACTATATAATTATATTAAACTATATTAAACGGAATTCGATGCAGTTTTTAAGTTATCAAATATTTAATTTGATAACTTAAAAACTGCATCGAATTCCGTTTAAAATAAATGATTTCTCCCTTTCTTTCTTTCTTTCTAAAAATCAAAATTAAATCGAATGTTTAAATGTTACAAATATTAAAATTTTTGTTGTTTTCAATAAACTTACATACTCCAGATTTTGGAAATAACTTTCAAACTAATTTATCGAATGATTTCAAAATCTAATCAATTCTTTTTCTTAAAAGACTGCGCTAAATACTGTTCGGTTCGTTTGGGAATTGCTGTTGATGAAAATGTTTGAAAATGTTAAAATGTTGTTTACCCCATTGCCATCTCTCCACATAGAGCGATGGTTTTCTCTTTTCATCATGAGAGCAATTTGCTTGTTATTGCCAAAGTACTATGCAAGCACATGCCAAATTAACAAATATAATTTTTTTATTCGCCACCTCTGTGGTCTAGTGGCCCGGTGTTGGTGCTGACCACATGAGGACCCCCTGGTTCGATTCCCAGGTCAGGCAGTCCAAGATATGCTTTTCCGTTTTCTGATAAAACCAACGTTGACCGGGATTGGATAAGCGCCTGGTTGGCGATAGGCTTACCACCTATCACATTGTGGGACTAAGTATCTTCGGCTTATCATGGGTGCACTTGTACCTCTGCCTACCGCTTCGGGAATATGGGCGTGAAAATACTATTTCTATTATGACCATTAACTATCATGTCCATCAATATGAACAGTCGTTTACCAGTCATTTTGTATATATATATATATATATATATATATATATATATATATATATATATATATATATATATATATATATATATATATATATATATATATATATATATATATATATATATATATATATATATATATATATATATATATATATATATAATTAATATATATATAAACTACCCTGAATATGGATGTGTTTATCCATCACGTTCGATTAACGGCCACGCGATTGGGTTATTGGGTTGCCGGTACCAGCACATGACCATTATTTTCCTTTTTGTCATTACGTATTTAGACCCCTGAAGAACCGCCACATTGGTACAAATTATCTAATATTTTGTGTCATCATCTCCCAGTCTATTATCAAAGGTACATTGTCATACCATCTGGCCTCTAGAAAGATTATGAATAAATTCAGCGATGTGATCGACTATTAATTTCGATCGGTTTGTAAAAGCCATTTACGTCCTGTTTTTTTATGAGAAGTGTTATTAATGGACTTAAGAATTATAAAGAATTTATAAGCAAAAGGAATATTTTTTTACTTTTTGTACCGAAAAAATTACAAAAATAAATAAAATAAATAAATATCATCACACCCGTTTCCCTTGCAGGTAGGCAGAGTAAACCGAACGTCTATATGTTTGTATGTTTGTGTGTTTGCGTGTTGGAGTGCATGTTTGTACGTTTACAACGACCGACAAAATTATGTGCTCTCAGAGGAAGAAAGCGTCCTTATTTCTCTAGCAGGATCTTACACAGCTATAGAATAGAGCGGTTTTAAGCACGATTAATCGGTTTAGATGATTCTAGCCGTGGTACTAACAATATGTCTGACAAGTACGTCACGTAAACAATCATAAAATGTGTCTTATTACTTGCATAATACGTTACGTCAAACGACTGTCTCGTACTTTATAATTTAGTTCACTATCGGACAATATTGAGAGTTGACATGTGTTATTATTTACGTGAAATAATATTTTGATAATATTCATTATATTAAATTAAACACACATAAAAAAAACACGCAAAGCAACAAAATGTCAGATGTAAATGGAGGGGAAAATCATCATAGTAATAGTACAAATAATAGCGAACAATCCAAAAATGTAAGTCAAAAAGTTGCTGCGAAAGTGAAAAAGGCTAGAAGTTTTGTAGAATTATCTCTTAATTCAGTGAAGAGTTTTGGTCGTAATGAAAGGCGTGTTTTGGTTTTGTACACAGGTGGTACCATTGGCATGGTTAAAAGTAGACAAGGAGGTAAGTTACACTGCTTTTTTCACTTATTTAGCTAAATTTAATACGTATTTGTTATTATAAGTTATATAAGGCTTGGATTAACGATTTGCATTAATTTCTAGTTGATATTGAAAAACGTAAAGTAATAGTTGCAGCGTGCATGCTACATTATAATTTTTTTGTGAATCCCGCGGGAACAACTCATTTTTCCGGAATTAAAAGTCTATGTGCTATTTCAAGTCATCATCTATATGTGTGTCAAATTTTATCCAAATCTGTTTGGTAGTTTTTGCATGATTGGGTAACACTCATCCATCCATTCATCCAAACTTTCACATTTATAATATTAATATAGACTAGCTGATTCACGCAGCTTTACTCGCGTGTAGTCATCGATATGATCTTTCACACAAATTTTCGTCCTTATTCAAGAGTAGAGTCATCGATATAATCTTTCATACAAACTTTCGTCCTTATTTCAAGAATAAAGTCATCGATATATTTTTTCATACAAACTTTCGTCTTTATTTCAAGAGTAGAGTCATCGATATAATCTTTCATACAAACTTTCGTTCTTGTTTCAAGAGAAGAGTCATCGAGATAATCTCTCATACAAACTTTCATCCTTATTTCACGAGTAGAGTCATCGATATAATCTTTTATACAAACTTTCGTCCTTATTTCACGGGTTCCTTATTTTAGGTTTTGACTTTTTGTTTTAAAGTAACCCATGTTTGATCCCGGTTTTTCAAAATTCATCTTGCCAAATTTCATCAAAATCAGTTTAGGGTAACAGACAGAAACGCAAAAAAGGAAAGAATAGATGCCAATAATCTGAGAGGTTGTTTGTAAAAGACGAACGATTGGCTATGCGAGTGACTACTATCAGGGTACTTAGTGGTAGAGTTCTGCATTGTCTCGCCTAATACTTACACCACCGCCTAACCTATTCCTGCTACAATAGCGTCAGTGATTGTGTTTCGGTTTGGAGGGTAAAGTAGTTGATAAACTTATGCATTTTGGCATTACCCTGGCACAAGGAAAAAGCAACACACCATTAATTCATTAGACATTGGTTGTCTATCTGAAGAGTTCTCTGCGTAATTCACTTGACGTCGAAATTTTCAATAGTGAATTCAAAAAGTATAGTTTCTGCTTATAGTAACAATATATTTTTCGTTCACCTAGTGGTCACCATGGTAGTGACCAGTTTAGCCTGGTAGAATGGCATATGATCTATTCTTCAAAATGGTCCGCTTCAGAAACCTAAATAAACCGGCTTAAGCAAAAATTACGAAAAGTAAGTTACGCGTAGTGCGGTGAAAAACTAGAAGTAGAAGACATCAAATGAGTTGAAAAAAACCTGTATAAATTAGTTTATTAAATCAAAATTCTTATAATTTTGCTCCATTAAAAACCGGTAGAGCCACACGTTTAACTAAACACTACTTATGTATTTGCGCTGATTTAGGTTTAAAAATTAACCGGAAAACAAGCCCTGGTTTAGTTTCCCACAATTAAATGGGGTGAATAGAATGGAGGTTTGAGAAGGGATAAACCCTAAAAAAAGCCTTTGTACAATATTCGGTTTTATGCCTTTTCACCCTTGCATTTCTTTCACCCCGTCTGACAGTACGCATCTGCATTCATGTCATACTCTCAAAATCTAGTGTTCTTAAAGTTTTATTTCTACCGTGTCTAAATGCCTACACAGTTTTTTCTTATTTTTTTGTACATGTAATTAATCATATTATGTGTTATTTTAGTCTGGTCTCATAGTTTTAGTTTCAATGTCAGGCTATTTTAGAAATAACTCGCAGCAAACAGCGTATATTAGCTTTATATCGTTGCTATGAATAATCTTGTATAATATAGTTCCGTATTTATATGCAAGTAAAAGTTCTGTTTGTCTTAAATTTACGCTCCCTACGTTTAGAAAAAATCGGGGCGTGGATGTGTCGTTGACTTTGACGTTCTCGTTGACGTCACAGCCTTACACACACCGTTTTACGTGAATATACGTCTGTCTACGTAACGGGTAATATTTTGCGATAGCAAGGTTTTCTACTCGTGGCGGCCGTTGATCAGTTCGGTTGTCTTTATCTTATTGCGTTTTCGGCTCTCTACAATTTTTCATATTTATTTTTTTATAGAAGAGGGGGCAAACGAGCAAGAGGTGCACCTGATGGTGAGTGATCACCGCCGCCCATGGACATCTGTAATACCAGAGGTCTTGCAGTTGCGTTGCCGGCCTTTTAAGAATGAGTAAGCTCTTTTCTTGAAAGGTCTCTATGTCGTATCCGTTCGAAAATACCCCTGCCAGTAATTGATTCTACAAAAGAGCAGTGCGAGGTAAAAAGTGTCGGGAGAAACGCACAGTTGTGGATTTCCAGACATCGAGATGGTGAGAATGGAACTTCAAATTTTGACGCGATGTGAATTTGATTTGGAATTCGGCGGCAGGAATTAATCCAAACAACTCGTCGGAACACTCCCCATGATAAATACGATAGAAGATGCAGGCTGAACCTACATCTCTGCGTAATGCCAAAGAGTCAAGCTGTTTCGAAATAGCCTGGTCGTCAACGTTTCGAACCGCTCTACGCTGAAGGCGATCAAGAGGAAGAAGCTGGTACTGGGGAGCTCCGGCCTAGAGATGAGAAGAGTACTCCATGTGAGGCCAAATCTATGCCTTATAAAGTTAAAGGCGATGGGCCGCCAAAAAGTACTGTCTCGCTCTGCTGAGCACACCGAGGTTTTTAGAGGCTAGTTTAGCCTTGCCTTCCAAATGACCGCGAAACTGAACGTAAATCGATATATCGAAAGCTGTGTCTTTTTGAGGTTAAAAGTGACCAGGTTTTGACGACCCCATTCAGAGACATTGGTAAGTTGATTCTCGACTTCAGACACAAGCTTGTTTCGGCACTCTTTGACGTGTTCTCGAGAAATACCGCTTCGGCCGGAGCATGAAGTATCACCAGTACTGTCATCCGCATAGCGATGTATATTACGATTCGCATCATATCATTGATATGCAGAAGGAACAGTGTCGGTGATAGCACGCAGCCTTGGAGAACACCAGCATTGACAGATTTAAGGTCGGATGGAAACCGTACTGACGGTCGCTAATCAACTGGCGATCTTCTAAATACTTGAGCAGCTGAGAGTTGATGATTTGACAATCATTATTTTGAAGAACAAGGAAGTTATATTACGCTAGTCTTTACGATTCACGAATCATCATAATAATATCACTAGTAGGTAGGTACATAATGTAAATGAAATCTACCTCCCCGTTTTAAACTAGTGTGAATTGTGATTCATTTTCCTTACATTTTTTGTGAGAAATATTTAATTCTTTTTTTGTGAGAAATGCAAAATTTGCGTTTTATGATATTTTTTATTTCACGCCACGTTAATGTAAAACGTACATTGCTCCGACTAGTAGGGCCCGCGGAACTCTCGAACCAACCGTTTAATTTGTGTGGCATGTGGCACATAATTCATTGTTTATTTATTTATTTACTTTCTTATTTACTTTACTTGTACACGGCACAATTAGGATAAAAAAAATATAAACATAACATGGGCGACGCTTATCTCTACTTAAAGAGATTTCTTCCAGGCAACCCGATAAAGGAGATAAATTACTACACTAGGCCACTTTCTATGCACTTTTTTGGTATCTTTTACTGAAAAAGTATCGCACAAAGGTTTGAGCTTTGACGTGGTAGTTTAAATTCATGTCTATATATGATCTACCATTTAAATGCCATTTTATAAACATAAAAAAATAGAAGATACATGTTGTATTAGAATTTTATTACTACGAAAGCTACACTAGGCGACGATCTAAGCCCTTTTGTGGTATATTTTGCTGAAAAAATATTGCACTTTTAGTGCGTGAGAAACCTAAGAGTGCGAAAAAGCGTAGTAGATATAATTCATTTAATTGATTTTCATTCACTTTATTTTAATACAATATTAATCTATTAATACAGTTTAACTTATACTACGAGTAGATAAGGAAGTTATTGATATTGTTCTGATTTTCAAAAATCGAGTTTTCACAAGATGTCAACTTTAAGAGCGAAGTGGTGGCGCGAGATGGATCTTGAGTTGCTACATATTATAGGTAGACCGTACTATATTTTTGGTAGACCAGAAAATATGGTGTAAAATTTTAGTAGATAACATTTATATTTGTTCTGTGTAGATAACATTGATAGTAACAACAAGATAAATTTAAAAATTTCAAAAACCCCCGACACATTCTCATACCGCCTACATATGCATCTCCTGCTACATATACATCATTTTAAGAGTAAACGTGAAAGAACCTTATGATCTTCGAAAGGAGATCTTGCAGTTTGAGGTTAAGGTTACCACGATTCCTTACTCAATGAGCTTGCGTTATTTTATTGCAAAGCTCCCATAGCCTCCGGCTCCAATTTGTTATCCTAGAAATCATTTTGATTCAGAGTGTATGTAAAAAATATGACAAATGAGACCACACTCAATGGGCTTATTTTGTTTAGGGCAGGAGTTCCATGGCCACTTCCTAGTTCAATTATTAAACCCTGTGAATCTCCTAGTAGTAAAATCCAATGATATCAGCCCAATCTCCGATGGCCACCTTTCAGTTCCATCTTTATTATATCTTAGAAAACATCAGGCGCCTAAGTATTTGCCAAAATAAAACAAATTAACCCACATTCGATGAGTTTATCTACATTAGCTTAATAGCTTTAATGGACTTCTTCCAGCTCTATCATCCGATAATAGAAAACATCCTGTTCAAAAATCCTTAAAATAACGAATCAAACAAGACCAAACTCAATGATGCTGACCAATTTTCATTCATTCGTTCGTTTCCTTTCCATGACTTTCTCTCATTTTATCGTGAGAACCTGGAAATCATCTAACATCAGATTATTTGTCAAAGCCGAACAAATAAGTACAAACGCAATGGATTTATCTCGTTTAGTTTAAAAGATCCTGTAGCCATCTTCCAGTTACATCGATAGATGTTTAAAATCATTCAGTACCAAACAGTATACCAAAACAAAATCAATTAGCCCATACTCGATGAGTTTATCTGGTTTAGCGAGATATAGAGTTTTTCCAGTTTTATGTCCAGAAACTGGAAGCCATTCTGTTCCAAAGTCCTTATTAGAACAAACCAAATAAGTCCCGAATCGTGGCGTTGCTTAATTTAAATTAAAAGTTCCTATAACCTCCTTCCTGCTTTATCATAGGACCACAGAAATTATCTTGCACTAGGTTAACTCTCAAAACAGAAGAAATGAGTCCAAAGTCAATGGGTTTATTTTATTTAGTTCAAGGGTTCCCATAGCCATTTTTAATTTCTATTATTAAATTTAAAATAAAACCATCTAGAACCATAAAATATGCCAAAACAAACCAAAATAACCCACAGTCAATTGTTTTTTGTGGATTAGCTTAGGATTTCTCATGAACTTCTTCCCACTCTATTATCTGCCGAAAGCCATCCTGCTCCAAAAACTTTCTCCTTCCTGCTTCCACCATCAGGATGTTTGTTAAAACACAAAAAAGGATGCCAAATTCGATAGGTTTAACTTGTTTAATTTTCAAAGTCCTTAGTTCCCATGACTTCTCCCCGTGTTGGTTCGGGACTCCTTTGAAGAATAGAATAACTGCCGTGATGCCAGGCAGGTAAAAGGCGACCGATTGGCTATGCAAGTCACTATCATCGTGACTACCGAGTGGTAGAGTTCTGCTTTGTCTCGCCCGGGTCTGGTACCACCGCCTTACCTATTCCTGCCTGCTAGCGTCAGTGCTTGTCACTGTCGTGTTGCAGTTTGGAGGATAAGGTAGCCGGTAAACTCATGCATGTGGCATTAGAGCTCACCACAAGACAGCAACGCACCATTAACATCTTTGGTGTCTATAGGCGATGGTTAACTCTTACCATCAGGAAACCCGTATGTTTGTTAATTTGTAAGCTAAATTGTATCTCTGCATACATTTTCGGAGTTACGGGTGTGAAGATATTTTTTACTTTTTTCTATAGGTGATGGTTATCTCTTTCCATCAGGAGAGCTACGTGATTGTCTGTTATGATATAAAAAAATGCTAAGGCATGCTCATTTGGACTTTTTAAACGATTTTACCTTAAGTCTCAACGCGGAATTAATACCAGTAGGCAGAATTAGTTAGTACTAGCTGAACCCACGACTTCGAAAAAAGTAGCCTATAAAATTTCAAAAAAAGTAGCCTATAAAATTTCAAAAAAAGTAGCCTAAGTTACTCTCTATCACATCAACTATCTGCTAGTGAAAATCCCGTCAAAATCGGTCCAGCGGTTCCAGAGATTAGCCGGAACAAACAAACAGACAGAAAGACAAAAATTGTAAAATATATTATTTTGGTATATGTACCGTGTATATATACCAAAATAATATATTTCCTACTATAATAGTTTTCTAATCTAATTCCTACTAATATATCCTTTCTACTATGCATATACTATGTATACTACGCATTTAGTAAAAATCGGTTATTTTAATATTACAAACAGACATTTCAATTTTATTTATTTATATGTATAGATTCTGTGGCAGAACTGCGTCAATGTTTGTTGTTTACGTGATAACTAATTATGTTAGCTTGTTTACGCGATAACTAGATATGTTAGCCTTTCACCGAGTGATAATTACAGCTCCACGATCATTGGTAATGATGAAATGTATAACGGAGTGCAGTCACGTGTATTATACGAAACGTTGTTATCTGTACATACAAATAAATAAAAATGGAGCGTTTGTTTGTAATATTAAAATTACCGCTTTTTACTAAATGCATATGAATGTATTTTTTACACGCTTTTTACACGCTTTTTATTAGCTTCACCTGTATGTTTGTATGTTTGTATGTTTGTTTGTAACCGACTTCTTTGGGCGCGATTTTGACCCACTTTAAACGGCCAGATTTCGTTCAAACTTTGTAGATTTATCGAGGACCGATGACAATACACTAATTTGATAAAATTATTCCATTTTTAACCGATTTCAAAAAAAGGAGGAGGTTCTCAATTCGGCTGGTATATTTTTTTTATGTATGTACACCGATTTCTCCGAGGTTTCTGAACCGAATTACGTGATTCTTTTTTTGTTTGATGCGGAATAGTTTCGAATTGGTCCCATAAAAATTTGATTCAGGTAGGCCCAGTAGTTTTTGTTTTATGAGCATTTTTTATTTATTGTACCTATCTCGATGTCTGAAATCAATCTCGCAAGTAAATTTGATCCACTTCCCGGTTACCGATTGAGCTGAATTTTGTATACGTATGTTAATTGAATGACAATGAAACCTTATTATGACATGGAGCTGATCTGATGAATCTGGATCGGAAGGTGACCACAGGAACTTAATAATTAAATGGTTAAAAATCGGTTAATAACAAGACTATTGAGTTTGGACTCATTTGATTCATATTGACGAGCACTTTGGTGCTTGGTGGTGACTAGGATCCTGCAGGGTCCGATGATGTAGCTAGAAGATGGTCATAGGAGCTCAGCAATTAAATGACACAACTCTATCGAATTTGGGCTCATTTGATTAGTGTTGACGAGCACTTTGGTGCTTGGTGCTAACTAGGATCCTGCAGGGTTCGATGATGAAGCCAGAAGGTGACCATAGGAGCTCAGCAATTAAATAACACAACTCTATTGAGTTTGGGCTCGTTTGATTCGTGTTGACGAGCACTTTGTTGCGGGTGGAAACTAGTTATAAAAGGAAGTACTCTTAACAAAAGTGTTTGTTCTACGTCTGTCAAGTCGGTCAGTTCAAGAGGTAAAGATATAACTTCCATGTTGTTCCAGTAGGCCTGAGAAGGAACTTTTTTTTTTTATGGTAGTCGAGCAAAAAAAAATCAAAATGTGCTTTAACTAATGACGTCTGTTGTTTTGGATATAATAATTTCTTACAGATTGTACATGGTACTTCAGCATATTGATTTATGGTGGTTATAAAATTACGCTCAGTAATTGAACGAAGTCTTTGTGACGTCTGACGCGCTACCGCTAGGCGGTTCTCACGTGGCTGAGCAGATTCGATTGCTGTACGGTTTCGTATCAATACTAATCCACGAGCTCTCTGCTCGGCGGACTCCTTAGGTAAACGCTCCTCAATGAGACCAATTCTATGAGCCTTCTACTCGGCAGACTCGTTCGCTAGTAGTTCTCTCGCTAGTCGCTAGTTCGCTAGTTCGCTCAATAATGAGATCAACTCTAACAGCTCTCTGCTCAAAAGACTCATTCGTTAGACGCTCTTGGATCTTACCGAGTCTACTTCTACCAAGGCTGGGCCAAAGCGGGTTTACAAGCATGGGCCAGAGATAGACAGCATTGCGCCAAGCATGGCCCATATCTGGCCCCGTCGTATTGTCCTGTATGGAAGTACGATAGGAACGCCTTGCACACTTACACACACACACACACACACACACACACACACACACACACACACACATATGTCTATAATCGTATAAGTAGTTCCGTGCTTCTACCGCGGCACTCAACTAGGTATGCGCATTAGAATTTGCAACAGTGTTTGCGCATATAAATTCACGAGCCATGAAGAGTCCGCCACCGTCTCTGTGACTGAGTTTAATTGACCGAGTAAAAAAAAACAAAAAAAAAACAAAATAAATGTACATAATATTTATAGATATAGATATATCACCATCCATGTTAATTTTACATGGATATATATAGATATATAGTCTTGTAGTTTTTGTTTTTTATTAATTGTAATTAAACGACACTGAATTTATTAGCCATTCGCATTCAATGATCTACAATTGCCGATTAGAATTTAAAAAAATAACTCAAATAATTGATTTTTTGATAAGTTACAGTGTTTTCGGAGTTTCATACATGACGGACAGGAAATTTTTTGACCTATTTTCATATTTTTTTCCGTTTCTATTGCACTAAATTAATTTTTAGTAAGTATAGAATTAACCTCCATTAAATTATCTCGACAATAGTATGCAAAATATCTTGATTCCGTTAACTAACAAGGCTATAATACTAAAAATAGTTGCCAAAATAAGGCGAAAAAAATTTCCGAAGGTGGCATCAAGAGTCTTCGCAACCGGCGTGTGTGTATGAAAAGAGTGATGAATGTGGAGGAAGCGAGACAAGCCTGCAAGGATCGTGATGTATGGCACTCGGTTCTCTCTGCCTACCCCGTAAGGGATCTGGCGTGAAGATATGTATATATAAAAAAAAATGTTCGATCGTAAAGCACTCTCTGATGCTTCGCATCATGAGTCGTGCAATAGTTTAAAATTAAAAAAACAAGCTATTAGAAATAAACCAAACTAAAAAGTAGAAAATAAATAATAGTTTAAAAAACTAAAAAACACGCTTTTTATAGAAATCCGAACTAAAAAATAGAAAATAAATTTTAATAAATTTAAATTAAGAATAGTTTTAAAAATTTCAATAATTATAAATTAATAATAGTGTGAATAAAAAAAAAAAATTATTTTAAAAAAAGCGTGGGGTGCTTTTTAAGATATTACCGAAATGATAATCACTCTACTCATATGTGTCAATAAAATATTTATAACTATTGACACCATGCACCCCACGCTTTTTTTAAAATAAAATTATTTTTTTTATTCACACTATTATTAATTTATAATTATTGAAATTTTTAAAACTATTCTTAATTTAAATTTATTAAAATTTATTTTCTATTTTTTAGTTTGGATTTCTATAAAAAGCGTGTTTTTTAGTTTTTTAAACTATTATTTATTATATCATAGGACAACAAAAAAGCAGATGGCCCTCCTGTAGAGAAGAGAAACCATTGTTTATATAGACACCAACGATGTTAATGGTGCTTGCTATTCATGTAACGGGATGGCATGCCACGAGCATAAGTCTACTGGCTACCTTATCATCTATTGCGGCATGAATAGGTAAGGCGATGATATCAAATACCCGGGCGAGATGTTGCAGCACTCTACCACCTAGTAGTCACGATGGCATGACACGTACCTATAGCCAATCGGTCGCCCCTTATGATCCCTGGCAAAAGGGCAGTTGGTCTATTCTTCTGTCTGTCTGTTTGTTCCAGCTAATCTCTGAAACGGCTTCCAGATACAATCAGTGCCTGATTTTATCTGTGACAGAGCGTCCAGAGCTCACCTCATCTTTAACACAAAACCTTTGTTTTGTGCTACCCTTATTGATACCGCATTAGGTCCGTTAACCGCACAAATTTTATTCGCGGTGTTCGTCGCATTTTTACCTTTTTTGTAATAAAACTTTAAAATGTACCGAATTTCTTCGTCACATACGTTCATTTTGCTTGCTTGAAAAACAATTGAAAAATGGCGGGAACTAGTTTTTGTTTTATTTATTGCATCTCCAGAATGTAACAATTTATTGGTATTAAAACCACCCAGTTACATTCAATACAGCTAAAGAGGTTTGATTACTAATACTACCTACATTCAAATACGAAAATACTTTTCCCCCGACCTATTTTTTTTTTATATCATAACATAGCAAACAAGCAGATGGGACTCCTAATGGAAAGAGTCAACCATCGCCTTCAAACATGTTTTTTAAGTTTTCTGATAAATACAACGTTGCCCGGGATTGGTTAAGTGCTCGGTTGGCGATAGGCATGCCACCTATTACATTGTGTGGCTAAATATCTTCAGCTAATCTCGGATGCATTTATTGCATCTCTTGCATAGGTATGTTTACGGGGATACGGGAGTGAAGATACTTTTTTCAAACAATCACTGAAAAACTCTTTATCTTTATTCTGTTAACTACTTATAGATTATAAATGATAATAATCTATGTTTTACTAGGGTTTTACTAGTTTTCCTACAAACGCTTATTTACTTCATACTGATGATAAAGAATACAATGTCATTTATACGATAAAAGTAAATTGACGAGGTTTATGGATATGTCACAATCGCATGTAGGAATAAATAGCTTTATTATCATGCGCGCTATTATAAGAACACATTAAGTGACAAGCAATAAACTGAATAAACAATTAATTTGTTGGTCCGGACTCCCTTTGAAAAATAGACTAATTGCTATTCTGCCGGGCAGCTCGTAAAGCCGAACAATTGGTTTTACGTGTCACTACCATCGTGACTACTAGGTGATAGAGTTCCACAAAGTTGCACCCGGGTATTTGGCACCACCGCTTTATCTATTCCTGCCGCGGCGACATAGCTTGTCACTGTGTTCCGGTTTGGTGGCTAAGTTTACCGGCTAACTTATACATATGGCAATACTATCCCGCTACACTATACAGGGAGAGCAACGCACCATTAACATCTTTGGTGTCTATAGATGTAGATTTCTCTTTCCATCAGAAGAGCCATCTGCTTGTTGCAAAAAATATATAACAATTAAAGTTTTACTAGGGTTGTACAAATTTTGAATTCCCATTTTTTTTATATCATAAGATAGCAAACAAGCAGATGGGTCTCCTGATGGAAAGAGTTAACCATCGCCTATAGACACCAAAGATGTTAATGGTGCGTTGCTATCTTGTGGCGAGATCTAATGCCACATGCATAAGTTTACCGACTACCTTACCCTCCAAACCGGAACACGACAGTGACAAGCACTGACGCTATTGCGGCAGGAATAGATAAGGCGGTGGTACCAGACCCGGGCGAGACAATGCAGAACTCTACCACCTAGTAGCCACGATGGTAGTGACTCGATAGCCAATCGGTCGCCCTTTACGACCTACCTGGCAGAACGGCAGTTGGCCTATTCTCCAAAGGAGGCCGGGACCAACACGGCGAGACGGCTATTTTCTTGTTACATCGTGCTAATGACAACGAGGTAAAATGACATTTATACGATAACAGGATATTGACTAGGTTTATGGATATTATGTCGTAGATAATAGCTTATAGGAATAAATAGCTTAATTATCATGAGTTACGCTATTACCAGAACATATTATGTACCAGTTATGGGGGCGTTTGATACCCACCATTAAATAAAGTAAAAGAAATATCAATAAAAGTCACTTAGACATTAAATTATTGTTTAATACTTGGTCTCAATGAGTTCTTTACACAAACAATACACATATAATTATAAACGTTCACGATAGGGCACTACGCGGGTATCGAGCGCGCTCGCGTGACGCAGGGCGGCAAGGGTCCGTCCTGCGTACTCAAGGACACTGAGGTTAGCGTTTGCAAAATGTGCGCTGGCGCCGCCCATCACGACAATAGGGCGGAGTTAAATATCATATCTACCGAAAGCCTTAACCTATTTACAAAAATGATAAAATGTGCTTAGTCTAAACATGAAAAATAATAAATAAATTTATAATACATTAATTAATAAATTTAAGTTGAGATGCAGCTGTCTCACCACACCAGTAATTTTATAAAATCGTGTTACTGGCTCTCACTTGCTTCGCTGGGCGAAAGAAGCATATTTTAGTAGAGTAAAACTGCGCCAATCATCGATAGTCATACAAAATGTGATGATGAAGTGAAAGCTACGATTGAGAACAAGATAGTAGCCAAACAAAGATGTCATGAAAAATAGAAAGAAGGAAATGTATCGTTATTCTAAGAATGCCACTTATACCTTAATGAAAGAGAGCCGTGCAAAAGATAGTCTAAAATTGGGAGAGACTGACGAACAACAGTACAAAACACTTTGTGGGGAGGGGCGGGGGACTTGAAAAGACAAGAGGTTGTTCATCATCAGTTTTCAGAATGAATAAGATTAAGGTTAATGACGGTGGCACTGCAAAAAATGTGTTAAAACTAAAAGCGTATATTTTTAAGATGTATATAAGTTTGTTCACGATGTTGCCTCCGTATCCGACTCTGTAAGTGATACTGGGACGTTGGTGGTTTTCAAAAATATTATTTTCTATGAGGTTGGGTGGGCAATAAAAAATGTGAGTATGTAACCACTCTAAAGAGACAGACAAGCTTCTCGCATTATACACGATTCTATTCTGTCCAAACATCCAATGCCTTTTGATTTGAGAAGAAATGTTTATGTTCTACGTCTGCATTATCGGCTTTATAAGGGAGAGTGTTCTGAGGAATTACTTGGTTTGATCTTAGTTTGATATAAGCTAGTTCTTTCCACCGCTACAACACTCGCCGAGGCCTAACCTCCACCCACACTACCTTGACTGTGTTCATCAACAGTACGGTTTAGTCATAACTTTTTAGTTCGTATCACCAAATTATGGAATGGACTTCCTAAGTCTATATTTCCTGTAAAATATAACATTGGATTCTTTAAGAGGCGGATTCATGAATTCCTTAAGAGTCGGCAGCGCATTTCTTCTTATGCTGTCGATGTCCATGTGCATCGGTAAC
Organism: Apodemia mormo; assembly: GCA_036924255.1. Taxonomy (NCBI): domain Eukaryota; kingdom Metazoa; phylum Arthropoda; class Insecta; order Lepidoptera; family Riodinidae; genus Apodemia; species Apodemia mormo. The sequence goes on along the minus strand of JAUPFN010000018.1, from coordinate 8,093,768 downwards.
CGCTTTCCATCATGCGGCCCGTTTGCTCGTCTGCCAGCTCATCATATATAAAAAAGACGACAAAGACGAAAAAAGAGAAGAGCCGCCCCGTGCCCTTATTTAATTCACCTGACAAAACTTAACGCATTTAGGGCTCTTACACACATAAACACGATACTACATATTCAATTTAAGTTTTATTACATGAATAGGATCACTGGTCTTGCAGAGTTTATTAGTTTGGGTCATTTCAATAATTAAACAGACAGTTATGAATAATTATTAAATACATGGCGTTTTGAATTCGAGTAAAGTACGACAGCGTTTTATTAATAAACGGGCCTTGAAGGGATTTTTTCCTATCAACAACTGTCAATTGGTATAAATTGACTATAAAAGTCTGACCTTTTATGTGAACTGCCAATTACTTAATGTGATAAGGCGACTAAGGTCAATATATAGTTTATAATTATTGACTTTGTATTGATTTCGTAACAATGGTATCTCTTTCAATGTGCACCCCTTGCGCCTTCTCTGTATTCTTTTGGGGTTGACTGCTAAAGAATGCTCTTGGGCGTTAAGTCAACCTCATCAAATGTATGGGTACAAAATTTAAATAATTAAATAAATAGTAATTTCCCACAATATATTAAAATAACTAGGCTGAGCGAAATTTTGTACGATATTTGTCATGCACTTTCGTCTTGCACTTTTACGGTCTTTATTTTATTTATTTCGTTCACTAACACTTATTACAATATAATTTAAATTTTTGTATTACTGCCTATAGGTAAATACAGAAAGCACAACATCACGAGAGAAAATTGAGAAATTTTTAATTTTATCTCCGAGTCAGTAACTAGGTCTAAACAGTCACAAAAGGAATTTAGTAACTTAGATTTAATACGTATTTGCGTGGGATAGGCGAATTTGCACCAAACAAAATTTGTTTCAAAACGGAATATAACAGTGACTATCACTAACGTTGTAAAACTACATAGGCAAAATGACAGTAACAAACCCAAGTGAGACGATACAGAACTCTACTATCTATTAAAAAGGAACCAGCATTTAAAAACGAATATCAATTAAGTAGTTTAACAGTTCGTATAGACATCTTATGTTTTATATACATTGACAACCTATACTAATCAATAATTTTTAATTTCTTCTCTCAAATAGGATAATTAAAATCGGTATTTTTTGCGCGTATTTACAGCTCACTGGATTGATCGGTACTAATTCTTTCGTTTCGGTTAGGATTATTTATAATATCTATTAGTCTGATGTGTTGATCATTATTGGTCTGTTATTATGTCTCTAGTCTAGTCTGTTTACTCAATGTTTATATATAACAAAAAGTAATATCAATTTTTAATAAACTGGAAATGGCGTTGAAAGCAAACGCTCTGTTAAAACTTGACGCAATCAAGAAAACTAAACAAAATATGTTTAAATAACATTCTTCTGTGGCAATTTTCACGTAAAGATCGAAATAGAACCCATTATTTTAATATATATATATATATATATATATATATATATATATATATATATATATATATATATATATATATATATATATATATATATATATATATATATATATATATATATATATATATATATATATATAATAATAATAATAGTTATATATATTTTTTTTCAGTTCTCGTACCCCAGAAGGGTGCATTTGAAAATTTAATCAGAGGATACCCACAACTTCACGACCACATGTTTTGGCGCCACAGATTAAGTGAGATTGATTTTGACACATCGTTCCTAGTGTTGCCAGGTTGGTAAAATCTTACTTAATGAAAATATCCGACATTTCTTATGTGTCTTAAATTTTTTAGGTCACGGTTAATAAATAAGTTTGATAAACTTTATCTACTTCGTCAGACAATTAATTACAAAATACTCTCCGGGGGCAATGTTCGAATCTCAATTGATTCATTTTGAGATAATTATCTAAAGTTAATTAAACATTAAAACATAATTTTATCGATACCCTGCAGCCCACTGCATTATAATTTTTTTCTGAGATAAAAGGTATTCTACATACCTTTTAACATAGATATTCCACCAATCATACGTCATCATCCACATGTGTATTTATCTATTTACTTGTGTTGCTGCCACTAGCTAATTCACTGTTACCGTCAAATTTTTGAGAGACAACGCTTTGATATATTTATATTGAATAAATATATTCGTCTAAAATATATTAAATCAAGCACAATTTAAAAAAGTATGTTGCTCAAGTACTGTGTACTCGTATTATAAATAACTGTCATAGTTTTTACATAACAATTATTTCGATAAATTTGGAAAAGGCTTAACTATGTACGACAGCAGCGTACAGATTTGCCCTATATTAGGTTTTATTTTATCCGTCCCAGTAAAATAGCCAAGCAAAATTGAGGGCTCCCTACTAGTAAACCACACACGAGAAAATTGTATTGTACAAGCAAGAACGGTTCGTTTTGTAGATGCGTTTCGGCATTCGATATAGATTTGCGTAACTTTGACGCGAACCTAAACAAATTTCATTTTTCAGAACTGCCACTTTTTAAGAAAACCTTTATTTAATCATTTTTATCACAGTAAAACTGCAGTAACCGACTTTTCATTTCCTGTGTCTCCGGAACCCTGCATCAGATCTTTACCAAACTAAAATGGGATCACACGTGAAGTATACCCTACCAAACAAAAAAAAAATTGACCCTGCAGGCCATCCCTGAAACTTCCCGCTAAATTAAGATATTTTAAGCTAAAGAGTAAAAACTATAAGCATATATTTTTTTCACTTCAAACATCTATTTTATGAAAACGGCAGTATATTGAATTTTGAAAAACTGTATATTTTAGAAACGATGATCGATTTTGATCTTCCAAATAGCATTCTACTCAATTTTTGAGGTCTAAAAATGCTTTAGCTAAATAATGGATAGGTTAAAAAACAATTTTTTTCAAAAATTTTCGTCATTGATAAATCCCAAACAAATTGACCGATTTTGATGCAATTAACGGTATTTGACGCAGTTTTTAAGGGTTTTTCCCTTAAGCTGATAAGATTTTTAAGTCAATCGGTGTATTAGCCTGAAAGTTACTTCAAAAATATTAAGTAAGTTTGCTAAAAATTCGATTTTCATTTATTAAACGTCATTTGACTTAGCTTTTTTAGTACTAAATATTGTAGAATACCAAAAAATGATTGATAAAAAAAATTCGAAGTTATCTCGAAAAAACACTTTTTCAAAATTTTTGGTCAACGATTACTCCCGAACGGATAAACCGATTTTGATGCAATTTATGCATTAGACGTAGTTTTTTGAGGAATAGAGCTGATTTTGTACTCAATCGATACATTAATTTGGAAGTTGTATTAAAAAATACTGTTTCGCCAAAAATTTTTTTTGGATATTTTCATTATTTCTCAAAATCTGCTGGGCAAACTTGTTCCAAATTTTCAGGAAATATAAGTTGAGTGGAATTCAATCAATTGCCATCAACCGCATTTCGATCGGTCAGCCGTTCAAAAGTTAGATGTTTATATACAGCCATACACACCCACAGATACATACATAAAGACATACTGACGTCATCTTGAAAATAGTCGGAAAAGGTTCCTAGGACCTTAAAACGTGGAGATCTGGTGAAAACTCGATTTTCGAAGATCGGGGCAAAATCAGTAACTTGCTTATCTACATACATAGCGGGAAGTTACAAAGAATTTTCAAAATCGGTTCATAAATAACCGAGTTCTAAGGTAAGTTCTAAGGTAAAATACAAAACACACAGCCGAATTGATAATCTTTTTGGGAAATCGGCTTAAAAAACGATAATGTTCCAAGCAAGACTGTCCTTCATATCATTAGCAAACAATTTAGACTTACTTTACCGCTAAATTCTTTGGATTTCCTATTGCAGAAGTCAAAGATATGGACATACGGATTTTCTATAAAATTATAGAATACGAGAATCTATTGGATTCCTCAAATATGACGGAAGCAGAGTGGATCTCGATTGCCGAAGACATTATGGTTAGTTAGACATAATATTTGATTGTTTTTACACGAGTTGCAACCATAAGTTATTTAAAGATTATGATATACTGACACTTAGGTACGGCGCTGGCCTTGGGGTCAAGCGAGAAGAGCGGCCGTTCTAGATGCCAAGAGACAAAGGGCGCTGAATTGCCAAATTCAAGAAACAATTTACAGCGAATAAAGTGCCCTTAATAAAGCGGCCGAGTACACCTGCATCATGTGTAAATGGTGAAAAAGTCAAGCAAGGGGCGTTAAACTACAATCTTGCTCTACCTTAATCAAGGGCTAGGGCCGATGCTGCTTACGCATTCTTTGATTATTTACTTGAGTAAAATATTCAATTCGCTTTCTATTAACCTTTTCCTCATAATATATACGTAGATAAGTAACGATTTAAATACAATTTTCGACTCAAAACTAGTTTTGAAACGAAATTGTTTCAGTAATTTGGACTTTCATTAAGACAAGTTATGTAATACAAAGTTAATTACATAATGAATAGGTATTTACCTAACTTTTAATTAATATGTATATGTGTTATGAATCGTTATTACTTAAGTGTTTTAATGTTCATTTTTTTTGCTTAACATATTACTTGTACATGAGTGCGAAAAGAAGTGCTGAAAATGGAAATACTTATCCACATGGTTAGAATTAACCGATTTTAACTATTTGAAAATCATGAGTTTCTTAATTAATCTCGTATTGATTCGGGCCACATGTGAAAATGGAAAGTTTACTGCTAGGCGATGCCTGCGATGCCTTTTATGTTATCACTTAATGCAATGACGACACTCAGTCAATCAGAGTACTTTAACCCCTATCCCTGCCACGATAACGACAGTGTTTATCAATGACGTGTGGTAGTTCCAAAGTTCAAAGTATCCGATAAATTCATACATGTTGCATTACGTCTCTGACATGCGTATCATTAACATCATTTTTTGTAACTATTATTTCTTACCTCAATTAAACCACGTAAATTTGTTTATATAGTTTAAAAAGATTGTATGAGTACCATACTAAAAAATGTGTAATTTCAGCAATAATGACGGAGAAATGTTTTTTTTAGTTTCTGAAATTTAAATTAATCAAAAGTGAGATATCCTTTCAACAAAGTGTTTCCAGATTGATCTCACTTTTATTGAAATACGGTTCTGGAAAATTTAGCAATTCACTCTCGTCTCTCTCACGTCTCGATCGTCAATTCACGGTTAAGCGACTATGATGAAATACATTTGAAAAAGATCTGATTCGGCAGGATCCCAAATTTAAAGGGAATTAAAAGTCGCTTATTACAGTTAATAAACACCCAAGCCAAGAGGTACTTACAGCTGTTCTTATGATGCAACTACTTCCCTGCTGGGAATTGAACCTCAGTTATTAACCGGGGATCGATAGCTAACCATTAAACTATCATTACACTATTCAATTACTTCATTGGATATTCGACCAAGAGAACCATTTATTAGCATAATAGTTGATTAGTATACAGTATATTGAATATTAGGTATACTTGTTGCATAGCACAATAGTAATAGTGATGAGACTTTTTTGTATCCTAAAATAGCAAACAATCAGTTGACTCTCCTGAAGGAAAGAGACAACCATCGCCTATAAAGTGTAAACACCAAAAAAGTACGTTATCATACGTATGGCGGGATGGGAATGCCACATATACCTATAAGATAACCAGATCCCTTACCTTTCAAACTAAAACACGACAGTGACATGCATATACACTATCGCGGCAGGATTAAGTAAAGCGTAGGTACCAAACGGCAAACTCAGGTGAGACGTTTATTAAGCTCCTTGTAGTGACAACAGTTTTGACAAATAGTAAATATTTTTAACGTCCATTATTAATATTATTATGATCTTGATTAGCACCAAGCGGTTTCAATTCTACTGACATGTCAATCTAGTATAAAATAGAAATGACATATTCACTAAGGATCATGACTGTATTGTCTTTTGATCAAAATCTATATCTTACCATCCCCCACTTGAACTTAAGTATTTGGATGTAATGTAAGTATCAAAAGACAATACCCTCTTGATCCTCAGTGAATATGCCATTTTCATTTTACTACGCGTTCCAACTGAGCATAGGAATGTCAGGATACCGTGTTGCTTGCTTTTCGCCATGTTGGTCCCGGCCTCCTTTGAAGAATAGGCCAACTGCCGTTCTGCCAGGCAGGTCGTAAAAGGCGACCGATTGGCTATCGAGTCACTATCATCGTGGCTACTAGGTGGTAGAGTTCTACATTGTCTCGCCCGGGTCTGGTACCACCGCCTTACTACCTATTCCTGCCGCAATAGCGTCAGTGCTTGTCGCTGTCGTGTTCTGGTGTGGAGGGTAAGGTAGCCGGTAAACTTATGCATGTGGCATTAGACCTCGCCACGAGATAGCAACGCACCATTAACATCTTTGGTGTCTATAGGCGATGGTTGACTCTTTCCATCACGAGACCCATCTGCTTGTTTGCTATCTTATGATATAAAAAAAAACACAATATTCCGCATTTTGCAAAAAAATCATTAGTGATGAATATGGTGAGCAAAAAAATATTAACAAAGAAATTCATCAATAAAATAATTTGCGTTCTAATTGGTATATTTTCTATTTAGGATGCCATTCGCCCATGCTAGTATGTGTTAAAGAAAGGTGTAGAAAAGAAAAGAAAATATAAAAAACAGATTTATTTTTATAAACAAAATACTAAATCAGATGAGTCTATCGGATTTTAAATCCTCTACACCGCTTAGAAGGAATTTGTTTCTGATGATACATTGGTGTAATTTTTTTTGTCGCACATAATCACTACATAGTATAAAACAAAGTCGCTTTCTTTGTCTGTCCCTATGTCCTTATGTCCCTATGTATATGTACTTAAATCTTTAAAACTACGCAACAGATTTTGATGCGGTTTTTTTTAATACAAAGATTGATTCTTGAGGAAAGTTTTAGTATACAAACCTTTCCGATATTCCCACCAGAACAAAAGCTACGCGGGTGAAACCGCGGGCAGGTCGCTAGTATTGCATAAATCTAAAACTAATTATGTGTTTCAAATTATGTTTATAATGACATTATTTAAATAGATACACTTATGTAGGTACATGTAGTATGATATGGAACACAAATATTATTATTACTTATAGAATTATTTAAAATTATTTGTTCTTCAATAAATCAGCCCAATTTTTTTAAATAAATATTTTTTTGTTGACATTACTTCTTTCAAACTTATGAAGTTGATAACAAGCGCGATCCTATTCTCAGTTGGAACCATTGACGTGAATAATATTACCACACGTCAATGGTTGGAACGCATAGTATATTTAACTGATATGATTTCTGTAGTACATTTGAATGACAGGTCATTAAAATTTTCGCCACTTTTGTGTTAATCAAAATCATAATAGTTTTGAGAAAGTTTAGTCAATCGTTCGTCTCTTGCGAACTTCCTTGCAGAACGGCGTATTCTTCAAAAGGGAGCCTGAACCAACACGGAGAATATGATCTTTTAAAAATAAGGTTAGGTAAAGGTTATTTTTATAAAATTTCGCATGCGTTGGATGACATAATCCATAATAAAAAATATGATTTCAGAAATACTATGAATTGTATGATGGTTTCGTAGTTCTGCACGGCACAGACACGTTGTCGTATACGGCTTCTGCGCTGTCTTTTATGTTTGAAAACATTGGCAAATCCGTGGTCTTGACTGGGTCCCAGGTGAGAATTGTCCAATTTATAATACTTAATCAGAGATATTAATGCACTTACACTACGTACTAGGGAAGACAACAAAGATAAACAGACACACAGACATACATACAGACATATAGACATGAATAATAAATAAATAAATATTCACGGGACAAATTACACTCACTGATCTAACCCCAAATAAAGCAAATTATTTGCTTGTGTAAAGGGTGCTAGTCAACGATACTAAAACAAAGAAATACATATATAAATACTTTTACATACAGACATACAGACATACAGACGTACAGACGTACAGACGTACATACGTACAGACGTACAGACGTACAGACGTACAGACGTACAGACGTACAGACGTACAGAGGTACAGACGTACAGACGTACAGACGTACAGACGTACAGACGTACAGACGTACAGACGTACAGACGTACAGACGTACAGACGTACAGACGTACAGACGTACAGACGCACAGACGCACAGACGTGCAGACGTACAGACGTGCAGACGTGCAGACGTGCAGACGTACAGACGTACAGACGTACAGACGTACAGACGTACAGACGTTCAGACGTACAGACGTGCAGACGTGCAGACGTGCAGACGCACAGACGTACAGACGTACAGGCGTACAGACGTACAGACGTACAGACGTACAGACGTACAGACGTACAGACGTACAGACGTACAGACGTACAGACGCACAGACGTACAGACGCACAGACGTACAGACGCACAGACGTACAGACGCACAGACGTACAGACGCACAGACGTACAGACGCACAGACGTACAGACGCACAGACGTACAGACGTACAGACGTACAGACGCACAGACGTACAGACGCACAGATGTACACACGTACAGACGTACAGACAGACAGACGTACAGACGTACAGACGTATAGACGTACAGACGTACGGACGTACGAACGTACGGACGTACGGACGTGCGGACGTGCAGACGTGCAGACACGTGCAGACGTGCGGACGTGCGGACGTGCGGACGTGCGGACGTGCGGACGTGCGGACGTGCGGACGTACGGACGTGCGGACGTGCGGACGTGCGGACGTGCGGACGTGCAGACGTGCAGACATACATACATACAGACATACAGGCAACATCCAAACATACGAGCACACTAATTAGTTCAATTTTCCAAAAACAAATGTTCGATATATCAAAACATGGATTGGACTCAATACCTGAATAACGACAGCGTACAAGTAGGGACACGAAAGGGATTTCTCCGTCTTCAGAGGTTACATTACAACGTATTTATTTTGCCACTTGCAATGATTCAATCGCGTCCGTTCAATAATAATTGTAAAACTAGTCTGAAGTATTTAGGCTAAATGAGATTGTCCTAGGCTATACTAGCATATCCTGACACGACACCACTTACTAGTACCAGTTAGAAACTAGTTTGGCCTGAAATCGGGTTTGGCCGGTAACATGGAAACCAAATATGTCAACGGTGCGTTGGCGGGATATATACCGTGGCGCAGAAGAGGTAGGCAGAAGTGGGACCAGAGCCCCCACGATACAGTAAACAAGAAGATAGTTGGCAAGCGAGATTTTTGCAAAACTCTACCACCTGGTAGATATGAAGTTTTTAACTTTCCGCTACGTATGTAGATAGGGATATTACTGATTTTACCCCGAATTTCGAAAATCGAGTTTTCACCGGGTGTCCACGTTTTGAGGTCCTAGGAACCTTTTCCGACTATTTTCACGATGACGTCAGTATGTCTGTATGTATTTATGTATGTGTGTGTGTCTACGTATGTGTGTATGTAAACATCTCATAACTTTTGATCGGCTCGACCGATCGAAACGCGGTTGATGACATTCGATTGGTTTCCACTCAAATTAGACTTCCTGAAAATTTGAACCAAGTCGGCTCATAAAATTTTGAGAAATTTTGAAAAAACTTCAAAAATGTTTTTGGTGAAACAGTATTTTTTAATATAACTTCCAGATTTATGTACCGAATGAGTACAAAAACTAATCAGTTCTATTCCTTAAATAGCTACATGTAATGCATAAATTCCATCAAAATCGGTTTATCCGTTTGGGCGTAATCGTTGACGAAAATTTTTGAAAAAAGTGTTTCTTCGACATAACTTCGAAATTTTTATACGAAGCAAATGTAGATAGCGAAGATGTTTATGGTGCATTGTTATCTCTGTGGCTGTTCTTAATGCCACATGCATGAGTTTACCCTCGAAACCGGAACACGACAGTGACAAGCACTGATGCTATTGCTGTAAGTACCTACGGGTAAGATGGTGGTACCAGACCGGGGCGACACAATGCAGAAATCTACTACCTAATAGTCACGACGAAAGACACATATAGCCAATCGATCGCCTTTTGCGAATGGCAAATGGTCTATTTATGCTTGAAACATAAATCCGATGGCCTGGAGATCGGAAGCAAAGGAAAATTTCGCCACTTAAGCGATACGTAGGTAAGTCTGTTGGTAGAACGATGCCAGAGTGCTAAGTGTGAGTTTTTTTTTTCGCATTCGATCGTGAGCGCGTTTGGAGTTTACTAGGAATTTGTATGTGATTTGTACAGCGCCACCTAGTGGTTTCTCACGTTTACCACTAGGTGGCGCTGTACAAATCACATACAAATTCCTAGTAAACTCCAAACGCGCTCACGATCGAATGCGAAAAGAAAAACTCACACTTAGCACTCAGTTCTAGGAGCGAGATCGATCGCTGGTTCAAACCCTGCCGAGTCGAATTTTTTTATTTCTGTTTTTTTATGTCTAAAAAAATTCAGTTCCCATTTTATTTACAGATACCAATTTTTGAACCAAGGAGTGATGGTTCAGACAACTTTGTGTCTTCGTTATTAATTGCAGGAGGACTTAACATTCCTGAAGTGACTGTGTACTTTGGCAGCAAATTATTCAGAGGGAACAGGTACTCTTTTAGTGGTTACAGACTACAAACCGGTTATCAGTTACCCTGAAAATAAAAAAAAACATGTATATAAATATCATCATGTCGGTTTTCTTCGAGGTTATTAATTGTGAGGTTAATTCGACGTTATTAAAATGATATATAAAAAAGACAAGACCGCTGAGTTTCTTCCGCCGGATCTTCTCAATGTGTGGCCGCGTTTCCAATCCGGTAGTAGTTTTTAAAAAAATATGTTGACGTGTCAAAATAACTTGTAAAAAGTTTTATTGAATAAAGTAATTCTGATTTCTGTGAAAAACACAAATTACCGGTTTGTCGGTTAGTCACCAGGACCGACACCTTAAAGGGCAGGTTGAGGTGTCGATCCTGGCTGGATCGGCCAGGTAAGGTTTCGAGACACGTCGAGTTAAACAAGGTCCGATTCCCACTCCACCAGACCACCATGTCTCCACCACGCTCCAATATTCCAAGAATATAAGCGATAGTTATTTCTTTTTCGAGAAAAGCCATTATCTTTTTATTTGTTATCCCATTTATAAAAATTTAGACCATTGCTTAGGTATCTAGTTTATTCTCACTAGAATGTATCTATGCACGTTTTGAATATGAATGTATAATAATATGTAAATCATTACATAGTATAAAACAAAGTCGCTTTCTCTGTCTGTCCCTATGTCCTTATGTCCCTATGTATGCTTAAATCTTTAAAACTACGCGACGGATTTTGATGCGGTTTTTTTTAATAGATAGATTGATTCTTGAGGAAGGTTTAAGTGTATAAAACTTTCCGATATTCCCACGGGAACAAAAGCTGCGCGGGTGAAATCGCGGGCAGGTTCTAGTATGTATATATAAGTGCATGTGTTAACGTGTTTGTTACGTCAGATACGTATTTTACAAATGCATGCTAACACAACATCAACATTCCGCTCGTCTGTAAATCAATGCTTGATACGGATTATCTTTTTTATTCTTGATCATAGGCGTACCTAATAAATAGTGGCCGACTGAAACTGGATTTTAAGCCGAAAACGAAACCGAAACTGCAGCTTTTGTTCCAATTCCTGCCGTAACCGAAACCGTAACATTTTAAGACTATATTTTTATCGATAATAGTAGATAGTAGGGACGTAAACAAATTTCAGAGGGGGGCAGCTGCACCTCTCTGCCCCTCCCTGTCGGTACGCCCATGTTCTTGATCAAAACGAATAATAACTTTATACCTGATAACAACATTATGTTTTCTTTTCAGAACTAGTAAAATATCTGTAAATAACCTTTTCGCATTTGATTCACCGAATTGCGTCCCTTTAGTAGAAGTTGGCATAGATTTCGATGTGAACAGGAAAGCGATATTCAAACCCACAGTTATCGAGAAATGTCATCTTCACGCTAAAATGTCGAAAAATGTTGGTTTATTGAGGATTTTTCCTAGCATCAATTCTTCGGTTATTAAAGCTTTTTGTCAGCCGCCTATTGAAGGTAAGTATTCAATAATTTTATGTTGTGATACGGAGTAAAACCTTTCACATAATGTGACCAAATTTTTATAGATTCAGTAGCTGAAAAGACGATTTTTAATTATACAAATTAATTTTAATCTAGACAAGTAACTTTATATTCGCATAAAAGTGTAAACCCTAAAAGTATTTGTAATAGGTAATATGTTGTAAGTAAACACAACCTAACATAAACTTAGTATAATTTTCTCCTAGCATCCATGTATACATGCATTTATTCAAACAAGCCTGGTAGCTACTAGCTACCATGCGTTAGAGAAAGTAAATAGCTGATATTATATTTGCAAAACACTTGGTAAGTTAACTTGACATGGAAGCATGTTTAGAAACGAGCATGCAAGCGTGCAGAATACGTTATAACGTAGTTTACGTGATATTCCATTCCGGGTATTTCTCGAAAATTTGAAATCTCAGCAGCAGCTCGAAGTGTGGCGGAGTCGTGTATTACCACTCGTGCCTCAGATGAGCACGTTAAACCCAGTCCCAGTTATCTCTAGAAATTGTCGATAATCGTTAACATGTCGCTAAATGCGGCGATGAGGGTCACCCCTTATCTCGCCAACCAACAGACCGGTGAATCGCGGAGAATCGGAAAGACAAGACGTTCGGTTTACTCTGCCTAGCCCGCAAGGGAACCGGGCGTGATGATACTTTTAAATAAAAAGTATCTTTATGCTCGAATCTTCGAAGATTTAGGCAGAAGACACAATCAGTGAACCCACGATCAGTCGAAGATACCTAGTCCGATAAAGTAATAGGTAGGTAAAAAGCCCATCGCCAACCGGGCACTTATCTAATCCCTAGCAACGTTGTTTTTATTAGAAAACTGAAAAAATACATTTTGATTTGCTCGACTCGGGAATCGAAGCCGGGACCTCTTGAAGTCAACACCAGCACCGGACTACTAGACCACAGAGGCGACATAAATAAAAGAATTGTTATATTCATGCAAGATGTTCCCATTAGGTAATACTTTTTTTAATTTAACCTCAACCGTTTTATCAGGAACAGAATATTCGAAATCATTTTGCCCTTTTATCAGGAATAGAATATTCGAATTCCTGTTATGCATTTCGTGAGAAGGCATCTCATAAGATACTTAGTGGGTGCTAGAGCATCTTGTATTATTTTTTCTATAGAAATAAATACTAACTTTCACACCATCAATCCTGAATATGGTACAATAAATTAATGTGAAATTATTTAATTTGAGATATATTCGAAGACAATTTTTATTAATTGACCATCCTGTTGGTCGAGTGGTTAGCGACTCTGACTGCGCAATCGACGGAACTCGGGTTCGATTCCCGACGGGGACAAGCATTTATGTAATGAGCATTTAAGTTTGTATTTCCAGGTTTGGGTGTTTATTAAATATATTCTAGTATTTATATACGTATTTCTAAATATTATTAAAACCCATAACACAAGCAAATAATTTGCTTACTTTGGGGTTAAATCAGTAAGTATAATTTGTCCCGTGAATATTTATTTATTTATTTATTAAATATTGCGCTCACGACGATTATAATAGGTTTACTTTTATTTCTAGATCATCGGTAAATTTCTTTGTTGTGCTGTCTTTTCTATTATCACCTTATTATCTTCACTTACGTTTAAATTATAGATTCCCTAAAAGTGACACTTGATTATACAATTTGGTTTGCTTTTTAATTAATTCCTCAGTTCAAAAATGCCATCTCTATTATCCATACTTATGATCATTTTCCTTACAGGAGTAGTCTTAGAGAGCTATGGATCTGGGAATATCCCCTCGAACCGTGACGATGTGTTCAGAGAAATAGCAGCAGCTGTGAAACGGGGTGTCATAGTAGTCAACATAACTCAATGCACCCGGGGAAGTGTGGTAACACCAGTGTACGAAACTGGACGGGTATGTGTTAAGCATATTATTAGCATTACTCCCCGTGTTGGTCCGGGCTTATTGAAGTATAGACCAACTGCCTTTCTGCTAGAAAGGTCGTAAAAGTCGACTATTTGGCTATACGTGTCACTACTATCGTGACTACTAGGTGGCAGAGTTCTGCCATGTCTTGCCCGGGTCTGGTACTAACGCCTTACCTATTCATGTCTGTCGTATCCCCGTTTGAAGGGGAAGGCAGTCGGCAAACTTAGGCATGTGGCATTAACCCCCCCAAACACACACACGAATAGCAACGCACCAATAACATAGTGTTTATAGGAGATGGTTGTCTCTTTCCATTAGGAGACCCATCTGCATGCAGCATGCTGCAGAGCGGCAGGTGGGCTATTCTTTAAAGGAACCCAAAATAACACGGAGGACTTCTACTAATATGTATTTGCAAATCAAGAAAACCCGGCTTAGATGGACTGTCTAATAATATTTTAGCAATAATATAATTTGGTTTGTCGTTTTTTAGTTAATATCTGAATGTGGCGTAGTATCGGGTTATGATATGACTCCGGAAGCCGCGTTGACCAAACTCTCCTACGTTCTTTCTAAAACGGAACTTAGCTATCAGCAAAAAGTTGAGGTTAGTAATTTAAAATAGCACGTTTTGAAACTTTTACAGAGAACCAGATACGGGAAGGCAGGTGATACTTTGTTTGCCTATTTCTGGATCACATGAACATTATCACTTTGAATCAACTGTTAGTAAGCAGTAGTACTAAACTGATAGTAGCTGACCCTATAATTACAGAAAATAATTTGTTCAATCAACTCAATGAGCAGGCGTATCACCTAAATTTTGCAATCCGGAGGTGTTCAGTGATGACTTAAGTAAAAAAAAAGGGTCACGATACGAATTGCTCGTTTATTGCTTGTTGATCGCTGGATGTAGCGATCGGCATTGGATGCACATTTTGCGATGAAACAGAGCTAAAAACAATCAAGTAGCCATGATTGCAATTAATTTTTGGGGGCTATTATGTATCATGCGAAAACTAAACAATTACGATATTGCGCATTGCAAGATACGCAACAACCCCACAGATTTTTATATAACGATTGCTGATTCTATTAAGAGTAAGAAATAGTTTACAACGGATAAAATTATTACAGAAGCCCATTTTGTACAGTCTTTCTTACTTGGAACAAAATCCGAGACTAGTTTGTTCAGAATCAGCTCTCAATCAGCAAATCTATTTTGCATTTTTTTTAAATTTCAGATGATGGTAACAAATATTCGCGGTGAACTGACAAATACATCTGGAATTATGCTTGAGGTATGTTTTATGTAGCGTTAAGTGACTAGCGTAAAAAGTTAGGTTACCTATAGCATTTATAGAGCTTTATATTTCTTGTGGCTTTTCACAGAGTATATAATCATTACGTTGCTTTGTATTTGTGGTTCGCTTGCTATTTACTACTTTGCAAAAATGTCTATTCATATTCAAACTCAAACTCAGAAAATGCTTCATTAAAATAAACATTCCACATTTTTGGAATTACTACTGAATCGGACTAACACTAAGAATATTCGGCAGAAGAAACTCAACGAGCTTGTCTATTTTTTATTTTTTATAATTAGTAACAATTATTGCAGATTACAAAAAATACATTTTTATCATTATGGGTAATGTTCAAATCAAAGGAATCAGGAAAAACTGTCGTGCGAATCGCCTCAATCTGTTCCAGCGCGAGTCAATTTACCAACATTTATCGGTTAAACCTACTATACACGAAGTATATACTACTATATACCACAGACGAACACCAGAGTTTAATTTGTTAGAACAGATTGCACCTCTACGCAGGCGAGGTGAAGTACAGTAAAGACTCAAATAATTGCATCCTATATATAATAATATAAATGCAAAAGCGTTTGTTATATTGTCACGGCGAAGCCATTAAACCGATTTGGATGAAATTTGGCATGGGGGTAGTGGAAGGACCGAGATTCAACATAGGCTGAATATGGCAATAGGACCCCGCTGTAAGAAAGCAACGCACTATTCTTCTTTGGTGTCTGTAGGCGATGGTTGCTCTTACCATCGGAGAGCCATCTGCTTGTTTGCTATCTTATGATATTAAAACGACACACAAGATATAGTGGTATTATAATATAAAGAGTAATTTATCAACAAGTTACAACACGTACATTACATGTGTGTTAGACGCAAACAAAGCTAAAAAGTCGGTCGAATTTGGTCGGCATTGTTTAGTGATAAGATCGTCTTTAAAGCCGCGGTCTCGAAAGTAGCGAATGCAGTACGAACATGTAGTAAGTAGTAGGAATAATACGATTTTCCTCTTGATCCTCGGTGTCACCTCTCATCATGCTGCTACAGTCAGATTAAGTTTCATGTAAAGTAAGTCTATGTATTTGATCGTTTTACATCAACACCGCTTTCCAATTAAGATAATATGCAACATGAGATATGTCGTTTACGAAAAAAGAGATTCACCAATCTCAAATAATATTTTAACTCTTCTGACATGCTTTATGTGGCATGCACGTTTCTTTACTGTAGATCAAAGAGGAAAAAGCTTTTATTTTAAACTGTAGATAAAACGACCACTGACATAGATAAGCAGAGATATTCAATAACGATATAACCAATAGAAGACAGTAACGGAAAATGGCATAGCAGCTGTTTAAGAATAGTTTTAGATTCTAACACTAAAGAATAGTTACGTCATTGATACTAATTTTAACATTTATTTATTTTTTTAAATTACCATAAGATAGCAAACTATACATGTGACCAATAATGATATTACCAATCGAAGACAGTAAAGGAAAATGACATAGCAGCTGTTTAAGAATAGTTTTAGATTCTAACACTAAAGAATAGTTACGTCATTGATACTAATTTTAACATTTATTTATTTTTTTAAATTACCATAAGATAGCAAACTATACATGTGACCAATAATGATATTACCAATCGAAGACAGTAAAGGAAAATGACATAGCAGCTGTTTAAGAATAGTTTTAGATTCTTAAAGAATAGTTACGTCGTTGATACAAATTTTAATATTTGTTTATTTTTTATATTACCATAAGATAGCAAACTATACATGCGTCACATGTATGAATGCAAAATATATAACTTTACTAGCTAACTTACCTTCCAAACCGTAATGCAACAAGTATTGATATTTCGGCAGGTATAGGTAGGTAGTAGGAGTTAAGATGATAGTGGCTTATACAGCCAATCGTTCGTTTTTTACGAACTGCTGGCAAAATGGCAAATAGTCTTTTATTTAAAGAACGCCCGGACCTACATGATAAATCTCTTTAATCTATGAATGCTTCTTTATTATCTGAACTTGCAGGATAACACACTTATAGACGCTTTAGCAACTAGTTTAAATGTTCAATCACCGAAAAAACTAATAGAGATAACAGAAAAAGTGTTCAACGCTCTACTTCTCTACGCCATCGAACACGACGATCTGCATAGTGTGACGAAGATGTTGGGTATGTGTTTTTTATTATTGTTATGACACAAATAGTGCAGTGGTTAAATAACAAGATTGTGGGTTTGATCCACGGGTCGGAAAAAAATGCTTTTTAACATTTAAAAAAAAATTTTTTTTCAAGAATACTTAGAGAAGCTGAGAGTCTAATGGTGGTACATTTTCATTCTGTGATGTATTAAGCACGTTAACATTTTTGCACCCTTTTATGAATAGATTATCCGCCGAACTGCAAGGCAAAAGGTGAAGGATTAATTATACTTTTTTTTATATAGAAAAAGAGGGCAAACGAACAGCAGGCTCACCTGATGATAAGTGATTACCACCATCCATGGACAGCCACTTGCAGCTGCGTTGCCGGCCTTTTAGGATGGAGTATGCTCTTTTCTTGAAGGCCCCTACTGTCGTCGTGTTACTACAATCGTTATTTAGTACTAGGTGGTAGAGTTCCCCAACGTCTCTCCCGGGTATATGTTATCACAGCCTTTCCTATTCCTTCCACAATAGCTTATATATAATTAATTAATGTTTTAGTTTAGGTTTGATGATTTCCATCAGATTTAAATTATCAACACAAATTTATATTTGATATTATTTAAACGTCTAAAGCTTACTGGATTGGTACGGTACGAATTCGTGCATTTGGGTTGAGATTACTTATTAGGTCTCTAGTCTGTTAACTCAATGGTAAATAAGTCTCAGCGGATATATAAACGGATATAGAAGCGTAATTTTAAGCTCATATTTTTGACTCGGCCGCACGTTTCTTCTATATGTACTTTACTCATGTTTATATTTTTTATATTCTAGATATGGGAGCGGATGTGAATGTGCAGGATTTAGAAGGTCGGACGGTCTTACATGAAGCTATTCTGAAAAAGAACTTTGCAATTACTGAATATTTATTAAAAAATGGCGCTAATGTTCATTTGAAAACTAGGTAGGTGTACCCCATAGTGGATGTATAGCCAATTATGTTTTCCAAGCATAGGTATATGGCATATCTGTTACCTCCTTTATATATATATATATATATATATATATATATATATATATATATATACTTAACTTCCCTTAACATGTACCTGCCTTCTTCAAGCTTGCCCCTACTTTCCAACTAACTGCCCCTACGTCCCCCTACCTTCTCACTTCCTACCCCTACCTTAACCTTATCTTCCCCTTACTTCCCCCTACTTTCCTTCTACCTCCTTACCTTCCCTCCCCACTACCTTCCCGCTATCTTTCCCTATCTTCGCTTGCTTTCCTTCTGCTTTTCCCCTATATTTTCTTCCCTGTATATATCTATTTCTCTCTCCCCCTATCTCCTCTCCTCTTATCTCTCCCATCCTCATTTCCCCCTATCTCCATCTCCCCTACTCCTATTTGCCCTCTCCTCCAAAACCCTCTCCTTACTCACATCTCTTGTCCACCCCTATCTCCCTCCTACCCATATCTCCCTCCTTCCCCTATCTCCCCCTTTACTAATTGAACGCCAACCATTGAAGGCACATGCGCAATTTACGAGTATGTTAAAGTCCCCAGTAGATAGTTTTATGCCACACATTGACATTGTTAACCTTACTTAGACGAAGTCAATCCAAAAAGAAGCCTACCTAATTCCATTTTCAAGGAATGGATAACATGAGCCCCTTTCTAAATTCATTCTACACTTGCAAAGTTCACTAATAATTGTTATTCCTACAATAAAGAAGAAGAAGAAAACATTGAAAGAGCTGTTAAAAATGTCTGCATATTGACTTTTAACAAAATACTCGAAAATCAGAATTTTGCGGATATATGTTGTCGAATTTAGAAAGGGGCTCATGTTATCCATTCCTTTGAAAATGGAATTAGGTAGGCTTCTTTTTGGATTGACTTCGTCTAAGTAAGGTTAACAATGTCAATGTGTGGCATAAAACTATCTACTGGGGACTTTAACATACTCGTAAATTGCGCATTTACCGGAAGCGGCCTAGAATAAAACGCGCTTCCCTAGAAGGTACCTTTTCACTCTTCTCTTGAAGATCCCCAGGTTGTACCCGTCGTTGAACACAAACTCAGGAAGCATATTCCAGTCCCTTACGGTTTGGATCAGGCGGACACATAAATACATTGTACAATTTAACAGAATTTGTGCAAAAATGCAATTTTATTTTACCCTTTTTTTCGTTATCCATATTTTAAACATATTATTTAGCATGTGTATATGAACTAACATTATTTCAATTTCAGATGTGGCGAATCTCCTCTACTAACAGCGGTGCATTGTGATGATCACAAAATAATTACATTACTGAAGCAATGTGGTGCTCACTTAGGCAGTGCTGACACGAAATCGGTAGCAGAACTGCTGTCTTTGGCGGCAAGAAGTGGGGCCATACTCAAACTTGAATCTCTTAGGACAGCGGGAGCTGATTTAAACACTCCTGATGAAATGAAACAAACTCCATTGCATAAGGCGAGTTTTACAACATAGTCACATTGCTAGGGATTGGCGAAAATTACTATAACGGTCTCGTCCGGGTATTTGGTACCACTGCCTTACTTATTTCTGTCGCAATAGCTTCAATGTTTATCATCATCGTGTTCCAGTTTGAAGGGTAAGGTAGCCGGTGTATAAGTCATGCAAGTGACATTAACACCTCATCACACGAATAGCAACACACCAATAATATCTTTGGTGTCTAATAGGCGGATGGTTGCTCCCAATCAACAAAAAGAATCCCAATAACAATAAATGTGAAAGTTTGTCTACGTATGTGTGTAACCGCTTATATGACGTGTGTGTATGTACGTGTGTCGCTGAAACGTCTAGACGGTTTTGGATAAAATTATGGTAACCTTTTTTATAGCATTGTATTTGTATACGAGCAAGCACCTGCTGTTAAGTAAAGACCACTGTCATTTGCAACATAAGTGGTTGTTGCCAATGCGATATCGGGTTCCAAAGTATTAAAATCTTAAATCACCTTACTTAAAATCACCTAAGTTGTAGCTCCCCGAAAACCGAATGAGGAAGGTTATTCCATAGGTTAATTGTGCGTGAAAAAAATGTATGTGAAAATCAAGTGGTAAATGTTAACAGCGTATGTAGGTGGTGCATATGGAAGCGTTTACTGCGGCGAGTTGCGAAATCCTACTGGTCAGATTAAATTGCATAATTCTTCAGAGCACTCCACATAGTGACTAAGGGGCTCAAGGTCTTTTGTCTTTTGGACCGAATCGACTGTGCGCCCAGCTCACCTTGTACTTTGTCGAATTGAAGAGTTTGATACTTGAAGGTTTCACCCCACCAGGTCTGAACAGTACTCCATGTGTGGCCGGACTTTTGCTTTCTAAAGCTTATATCTGTGGCCTGGCGTGAAATACCGACTAGCTCGGCTGATCAATCCCAGTTCCTTTGAAGCTTCTTCGAAATGTCAACTTCTAGCATTTTATATCTTGAGATATATCTACTATGGAGAGTACCCCGAAAATGATCTATGTAAAAGGGGCTCTTTTGAATAACTCAACAACTTGCATCTTGTGGGTATTAAAATCCACTGAATTCTGTTTACCCCATTCTGAAGCTAATTCTAATGATGTCTCAACTTCAGACACAAGTGACTTCCTATTCTCATCTACTTGTGCCCAAGATATATTTGCTCAACCCGTACATAACACATCACCCGTGCTGTCATCCGCATTGCTATGAATGCTATTATACTTGCAACATGTCATTTATATGCAATGAACAATGTGGGCGATAGCACAGAGCCTTGAGGTACCCCAGCATTAACCGCTAATGCATCAGAGCAAACTCCGTCATCGATGATCCTCATAGCTTTTTGTGTAAAAAGTATTTTGGGCATTGAACTTTCGCATAGAGTGATGATCTGTGGAAATCTTCCCCAGTGATCTCCTTGTAAACAACGTAACTAATAGATCGACGTTTTCTTTTGCCAGGTGCGCCAGTGAGTCGTCTAATTTGTGCAAAGATGGAAGGGAAGGCTGACAAAAATTCCTTTGAACAGCCTTGGCCAGAGACTAAAAAGAGCGACTTCTTGATGGAAGGCGCTCCAGTCTCACGCCAATTCAACCAATTAAATCTATGTATAGACTTAATATGTAGGCTATATTTCGTCCTGTAAAAACTTAATGTTGCCCTGGGATATAAGCAGCGGCATGCATGGTGGCTCTTTAGTAATAAAAGTATCGTTTTCTACTCTACGTTAAATTTGGGTTCTCCCCGTTAGTCTAGTCTATTAGCAACTGTCATTTTTCAGATAGCCCGTAATTTACTTCGTTTTACCAGGAGACCGTCTGCTTGTTTGATGTTCTACAATATAAAGTCTTTCGGATT
Source organism: Apodemia mormo (assembly GCA_036924255.1). NCBI lineage: Eukaryota > Metazoa > Arthropoda > Insecta > Lepidoptera > Riodinidae > Apodemia > Apodemia mormo. Next base: position 8,071,794 of record JAUPFN010000018.1, on the reverse strand, counting down.
GGTGCCACTCCATTTTCTATTTTTGCTACCATACCATCTATGGCAATGTTCTTCTCGCAACATGTCAAGGTTAAGTACTTTTCTGGACTTAAACTGTATCTATTGATTTCATATTTCACTAATACAATAATATAAGTGTACAGAAAAAAATTATCTTCACGCCCGTATCCCCGAAAGGGTAGGCAGAGGTACAACAAGTGCACCTACAAAAACACATTTTTTTAATTGCCCAACTCAGGAATCAAACCCGGAACCTCATGTGATAAATTCCGACACCGGACCACTAGACCAGAGCCGACAAGTGCACAGATATAAATAAAAGTGTCTAATATAACGAAAAACCCTTTTCAACAGACTTCTCAAAAGGAGGAGGTTATCGATTCTGCTGTTTTTTTTTAAATTATTTATTTTATTTAATACTTTATTGTTCACAACAGAACAACAAACAAAATTACAGCAAGTAGTATTTTTAAAAAGGTATAGGCGAGCTTATCTCTAAAGAAGAGATTTCTTACAGCCAACCAAGTAAAGTGAAATTGATCTTATTTCCTTTTTTGATTGATTGATTGAAATTGATCATATTTTCCTTTTTCACAGCTTCAGTATGTCACGAGATTCCTTTCTATTTTGTTTTGGATTGTTTCCTATTGAAAATTACTCTTTCCATTAGGTACAAGCCTGTTACACAGTGGTCCCAGGAACAAACTTTTTTTTGATTAGTAACAAGCTGAATTTTTGTGAACTGCTTCGTTTTGACGAGACGCCCATCTTTTCTATCTTTGAAAAATCTCAAATCGGGCTACTAATAAAGATAGATAAAAAAGTTTAAGAGTGTCGGACTAAGAAAAGATTCCACTTTACGTGTAGGATAAAGTTAATCTTAAATTGTAGTAATAACTAACAATCTGTTGTGAAAAAATCAGATCGTTTTTAAATTAATTAATACCAATATAAAAATCTCATAATTTCGAATAATTAGAGTGAAAAACTCGTCAGAAAAACATCGAATTTGTAGGAAAAAAGTTTTTTCCTCTTTTTCATAAAATAATCAAATAATCAAGTGATTAAAGCAAATTATTTTTTGCTTTAATTGCTTTTTTATTTTTATTGATAGAATATTTTACCATCACTGAATCAAAATGTTCGAAGCCCTCTAACTTAAACCGATTCAGATTTTTCGATAAAAAAGATTTGCTTCTTGTCAAAACGAAGCTGTACACAAAACTTAAGCTTGTTATTAATTTAAAAAAAGTTTGCTTCTGGAACCACAGTCTATGTAGGTATGTGTTATGCAAAGACAAAGACGCACGACCGTTTGTCTCGAACGGATTCGTGCGTCGAAGCTTTGTTGGAGTCAGGAAAACGAAAATTAATAACACGTACTTTGATGGTAATATAAAATGCGCCAATGTGTGTTAACCCTTAGGCGTCAACGTCTTTGGTGTCTAATGTCGACGGTTGCCTTCGACGATCTGAATTATAAGCGTCCAAGTTTCCGACGCCTTATGCTAAAAAGAAAATAGATTGTCTAATATTGAAAGCATACATTTATTTTCAGGCGGTAATTTGCAAGAATCTCGAAGTGGTGCAATTTTTATTAGAACACGGTGTTAATTCTGACACAACAGATGTATTGGGGCAAACACCATTGGATTATGCTACAAAATTAAAGCATCAAGAAATAATCGACACACTAAGTAACTAATAAAATAGATATGATATTTTATTTCTTCTTTATTTTCGACTCAAACCAATGATTCTCAATAAAATATTTTACAAAACGCGCTCATACGAAAATAACGACAATGATTTGAGCTACAAAAGCCATATAATTCAATATTTTAGACACAGGATGAAATATTTGTTTGCCCAGATTGTGCTTCGCCACTTCCATGGATAATACCACAGAATTAAATTGTTCTATGAATAATACACGGATAATACAATCCGTACATCATACTTATATAATACTTATTATAAATGCGAATGTAACTATGTTTGTCTCTCTCTTCACGTCTAAACCAGTAAACCAATTTGGATAAAATTTAGTACAAAGATAGTTTGAGACCCGAGAAAGGACAACGAATAGTTTTCATCCCGGAAATCCCACGGGAATAGGAACTATGCGAGTAAAACCCCGGGATTGTCTTTAGAATTTTTTCCACGTGGACGAAGTCATGGGCACAACTAGAATACTATATTGCCACTTCTACGTTCTGTGCCTGCTAATATATTAATATCTGGTTGACCGCTTTGCTCGGTTTTTCACATTTGATAAACAATTGATTTTCTTAGTCTAACCTCAAAGCAAACACTCATTGACTTCGTGTTACTTAGCAACGTCATCTGCTGGAATAACTAACAATACAAAAAATAGTATTATTATTCGCCAATAGATGTCAGGAAGAGTCATATTTTGCAGTTTAATTGGGACTTTTATTATCGATAAAACACGAATAAAATGACATTTTCTAAAAATAATTCCTAGCTAGATCGATTTATCGCCCCCGAAACCCCCTATATACTAAATTTCATGAAAATCGTTGGAGCCGATTCCGAGATTCCAATCATACATATAATATATACAAGAATTGCTCGTTTAAAGGTATTAGATACTATATATACACGGTACTTTAGAAATTGTATAAATATAATTTTTATCTGTCATAATGTTTTCTTCTATATTTTCTATAATTATTTACAGGAAAGTATTACATAATTAAATAGATTTAAAAAAATACTCAATGTACAGTTATACATATAAAAATATATTTATACATACATATATATAGAAATATATTTAATAAACACTTAGAACCAGAAATACAAATCTACGCTTATACAGACAAACTTTTGTCAGGAATCGAACCCGAGCCGCATCGGTTGCATACATTCAGGTACTCGAGTCAGAGTATTATACTTACTGAAAATATACAACAAATCTTATTTGGTCAACCGACTTTTTAAAAAGAGGTTATATATTCCAACATGTTTTTTTAAATGTTTGTTACCTCAAACTCGGTCATTCATGCACCGATTTTGAAAATTATTTTTGTGTGGTCACATTTAAACTTGGTAAATATCTGATGCACGGTACCGAAGGTATAGGAAATAGGAAACCGGTCGCTGCAGTTTTGCTGCGTGAAAACATATCTTAGAAACAAATATGTCGCTACCACACATGCCACACCCACAATGGCCACAATGGCCTTTGTCTTGACTGGATAATAATAGGTAATTTTTTTCAATATAAACTAGCAACATAGAAATTCTTGAAGATGTATTAGAAAAATGTAATACATTTTTTGTAAGTCTCCATAGTAAGCAGTTCGACGTATTTACAAAAAAATAAAAATAATTTCGCCATGTTGAATATTCTTGTTTTACACACGGAGTATAGAGAAAGAAGGACCACCTCTGTGAATAGAAGTTTCCATCAAAAAGCATCAAACAGTGGTCTCGTCACTGATGTAATATATATATAATTAAATTGCTATTTAACTTTATTTATTAAAATATAGAATATTTTAGCTAATTTGTCAAATAAGGTACTATTGTGATTAATCTAAATACGACAAAACTGACAACTCGTATTTGCTAAATTTATAAAATAAATAATGTGTAAAAAGTCAAAATATTATTTTATTAATACTTCTTTATAGTGCTACAAGGATCTTTTGCCACTTGGATGACATTTGCATGAGGGCGTTGGTGTGAAATTAGGGTTACCAGCTAACAAAATCCCCTTGCGTTTTGGTTAAATTTAAACGAATTTTTTAATAAATTTGACTGCCATTTTGCCAAACAGGTCGTAAGAGGCGAACGAATGGCTAAACTTGTCACTACTTTCGTGACTATTAGGTGGTAGGGTTCCGCAACGTCTTGCCCGGGTAATTGTTACCTCCGTTTTACCTATTCCTGCCGCAATAGCATTGAGTGCTTGTCATGGTCGTGTTCGGGTTTGGAGGTTTAGGTAGCCGGTACACTTATGCATGTGGCATGCCATCCCGCCATACGGATAGCAACGCGCCATTGACATTTTTGGTGTCAATAGGCGAGGATTTCTCTTTCCATCAGAAGATTTTATCTGCTTGTTATCATATAAAAAAGAAATGTTTGGATAATAGGATTTATTACATTAAATTAAAACTTGACAATTATGTATAAAATAAAATAAAAACTAAAATTGTTTTCTCTAATTAAGTTCGCCATGAACTATCTCGATAAGTTGCAAACTATCAAATTGTTCTTCATTTTCATCTTGGAAATCATCATCGTCACTACTCTCAGAGTATAATTGTACGATAAAAAGTTCTTCCAAATTTGCATCTATGTTTTAGTACTCTTCTTCTAATTTCTTTACGTGGATGCAATGATTGCACCATTCATCTACAGGAATGGAAACGAAAGCATTCCGTATTATTTCTGATATTTGATTGGATGGCTTCCCAATATTTACTTCAGCTACTTTCCATCTCAATAGGATTGAGATCACAATGATAGTGTTAAACACAATATCTGAGAAAAAACAAGTAAAATTAAATGGGCACATAATCTCAAAATACCAGAAAATTCGCTATACAAATTCAGCTTAATTTCACTCGCTCAACGCTTAACAACTACAGTTATATTCAACTAGAAGTAGTACCTCTTTCTATGAAGTAACTTATATCTCTTCTGGCGAATTCATACAGGTATTTACCTAAATTACAGAGAACGTCACGTCTAACCAATACTGACTATACTTAAAATATTACATTTAATCATTTAATCGCAATAATATTGCAAACAACCGACTTCTTATGTCTTGTATCTCCGGAAACCCTGCATCAGACTCTAGCCAAATTAAAAGAAGACCACTTGTGAAGTATACCTTTCAATCAAAAAAAGAATTTTCCAATCGAATAATATACATAAAAAATAAAAGAAACTTTAAGACAAATTGATATGCTCCTCCTTTTTTGATTATATAATGTCACTTTATTAATGTCTTAAAAATCTAGTAGAACTTTTAAGCTATTACCTTGTGACCCAGTCATTTTGGAATAGCATCGACAGCATACACTGGTTCGTGTTTATTTCTAATTAATAATTCGTAAAGTTGTGATCTTGTATAATATTCTTCCCAATATTCAATATTGTTGATTCTTAACCAATCAATTATTTCATTTTTCCTACTGTTTGTGTTTGGGAGTTTTCTGACACTTGTATTATGATTGGAGCATTGTCCATTATAATAAGACTGGACGCCTTCAAATTGAGACACAAATTTTCCAACCCATTTTTTAAAAATATGTGTGATTCATGTCATCGTGGTAATCACCATTTTTTGTTTGCGACTTGAAAACCAAACAAACATTCTCCACAAAGCCTTCTCCGGCTTGAACGATAATAAATTTTTGTGTTTTTGAGATGGGCTCTAATATTCCATCTGAACTTTTTGAACTATAAAATAAACAGAGCACAATATAAAAATTAGCATAGTATAGTTAGATAAATACATAATATTCCATTAATATATTAGTAAGTAGACAACAGGTATTTTCTGTCTCAACATTATGCTTTAAAGTCTAAAATAAAATAATTCTAGTTAGTTTGTGAATTGTTGAGGCTGTTTCATTAATATTTGCATTCGTCCTTAATACTTTTTACATAGTATTTAAGATTATATAACTACATTTATAAGTACCTGCGGATAATCAGCACTTTAAGCAGTTATGTCGCTGCGCTCTACTTCCATCAGGACCTTTGTATTGTTTTTAATATTTCTAAACCGAAAACAAATTTATTTTATATTATACTGTCTATGAATCCTCGACTGCCTGTGAATCCAATCTCTTCTTTAAGTAGATAAAGCAACTTATTCACTGTTGTTATTTCTTTTTTCGAAATATAAAACTCATGTATCTTTCGCCAAAGAACATCAATATTAAAATTGTTCATTACAATTTTATCCTTCCTTGTTTTTTTATTTTTCCCCGGTGAAACTATTTTACTGGATGATGCTTCAGCCAATCTTTCTTCATTTCCAATTCTGACAACTGTACGTGAAGATATATCTGAAATCGTATTTTCTTTTAATAATGTAAGAGAGAAAATATCATCTGCCTACAAAATATGAATTAGTATTCTTGATAATAATAGGTACATGAACAAGGTATCGTATGGTATCACTTATCTGTTGGAGCTGCGACACGTTCATTTACTCTTTTAAATGGAATAATCGGGGCATAAGATCGCTTTTCTTTCGTAAAAAATCCTTTACTTTTAAGTACCTCCTCTCTAACACCGCTTTTTATCATTTTTGGCTTAGAGTAATAACGCTTAGACTGATAATTGCATTCAACGTTTCGTTCATATTTTAAGCCAAAACCGTATCGATGTGTGCATAACCTTCGTCCCCCTTCGTGTAATTACTTGCGTTGACACGCACACAAAGACTCATTATTTCGTGAATAATGTTGCAAGCAAATAAATATTTTCCCAAAACGGTATTTAAAATAGGTACAATACCTTACAAATAGTCTTTCATATTATAACATTAATAGTCATTTAGTATAAACTTGAAACTTATACTTTTATTCAGTTACGTAAAATATTTTAAATGTCAAGAAATATTCTAGATGTTCTCAAGATGATATTCCAAAGCTATAAGCTTTAACCTTATATTTTTTTTAGTTTTTGTGCTTTAATTTGTAATTTAAAATATTTTTACCCCATTAAAATAAATATTGTCTTTCTTTCCAATAGTATTATTAGAAATATAAAAAATTTAAAACTTACATTTTTTATCCCGGTGAGGTAAAATGAGTAGAATTACAGGGAAATGTTAAAGAGTCAAGATATTTTTTTTGTATATATCAGTAATCAAACAGCGGTAACCAACCAGCACCAACCGTAAATAAAAAATATGGCCAATACAAGTTTACATTATTGAAGTTATAAAAACATTGATTGAAGTAATTCTTTAAAAAAATTATTGAAATATATCTACTAAAATATAATTTTACAATAATAATAATATAATATAATATTCACGGGACAAATTACACTTACTGATCTAACCCTAAAGTAAGCAAATTATTTGTTTGTGTAATAGGTGTTAGTCAACGATACTAATACATACATATATAAATATTGGAATATATTTAATAAACACCCAAACCCGGAAATATAAACATTTATGCTCATTACGCAAATGCTTGTCCCCGTCGTGGATCGAACCCGAGCCCGTCGATTGCATAGTCAGGGCCGCTGACCACTTGACTAACGGGGAGGTCAAATGTTATTACAAATTTGTACATTGCTTGGCGAATGATTGTGTGTCTTTATGTGTATGTCTGTGTGCGTGTATGTGTGTATATGTATATATTTGGTGAAAGCTAAACTAGCTTGAACGTTAACAGATAGGCGGGCAAGCAGGAACAATATTTACAAGCACTTTGAGGTAAAAAGTAATAGCATAGGTATGCTTATTAATCAAATTATTTATTTAAATCAGTTTAAAAAGTTAAAATGTTTTAAGCTTAACATAATATTTCTGACTACTATATTGAGTCAAGCTACTATTGGCTCTGTGCACTACTTGAGCACCACCTATCGTACACAACTGTTTTGGTAATCTCCTCTAAAGTTTTTAGCTGAATCAGAAACAATACAGCTCTTTGTGGCGACTCTTTGGCTTCTACGTGCTATAATATATCCATTGGAGTATACGGCATAAATTAATTAAGTCGTGTATGAGCAATATCATCATTCGCAACATAAATTTCAAGATATGTAGAATTTAAACTTAATTATCAGCATAAACATATTAGGAGGCCAACATTTGGCGCAGACCGATTTTAGGGCACGTTACACTACATTATTTCGTCGATAAAACTCGAAAATATCGCCAATAAAACTACTTGACACTTAGAATAACATGAAATAATGCTGTACTATGGCATATTATTTCATAAGAAAAATTAAAAAAAAATGTCTTTTTAGCAGTAACAGTATTTTTCTGGTGATCACTGCGGTATCTAGAATGCTAGCTGGAACAATTTTTTTGCCTTCTAAAAGTCCTCATTATACACGAATATAAGCTTTGTAATATTGGTTTGACAAACGGTTTTGTAATATTTGTGCCAGTATAATGGTAAGTCCCACCACTAAAAAAATATTTTTTATGCAAAAACAAAGGCCAAGCTATGTAATATCGCACATAAAATAGTAATACACACGTTATTAATTATAATGAAAATAGGTAAAAACAAGTACGTGGTAGAATATTTTCTCTTTGACTGGCAACATTTTGAATATCGTTCAACTTAGATATTTATGATTTATTTGTTTGGAATTTATACAAAAATATCCGATGCCAAGTAGTTCTTATCTGTGAAATGTGATCTTCAAGCCCTAAATACGCTTTTGTGAAGCACGGTGACAACCTTTCATCACACAGTAACTCACATTTTTTGAAATTGCGAGAGCTGTACTCTGTGTGGCACGTGTCACATGTCTGAGCGGCCGGCGAGCGTAAGAAGCCTTTTCAGGCTTCTTTGAAATGGCTTAATATAGCGCGGGTCGACTTGGTTTCTATGCGTTATTATTCTATCATTTTTGGCATGTTTTAAGATAATTTTAATCAAATTTAAGCAATTGAAATTTTATTGAACCACAACTACAGCTGACTGTCAAAAGTGACGCTTTATAAGATGACGGCGTTAGTTCTAATTTTTGCCACGTGCCAAAAGATCCTTGTAGCACTGTAGAGACATTTATAAATAAAACTTTTTTTAAAATAATAAAACAACAATTCTGACATGGATTTCGTTATAAGACATGATATTCAATTAACGCATCGACGTGTAATATTATACACGTTAATGAATTAACGAGTCCAAGTGATGTATGAAGCGTGGCCAGTGTTCTTTATTTATTTAATTCATCTACTTATGACATATAATTATTTAAGGAATAATATTGTAAATGCCATTAAAATACAAGTTGCTACATATGGTGATTTTCGTTCGCCAATTCTTGCACACTTCCAGGATGTTCCCAAAAGCGCAGTTTTATTACGATCCATTATACTAGGGAAAAAAGACCTCAAATAGGTGCAAGTACGGATTAATAGTAATATTACAGACAGCAAACTTTAAAAATTAAATATTGCACTCATTTTAAAATCAAAAATAATAATATTTTAAAACTTATTTCCACGTTCACTGTCACTCCTTCATTCGATAAAAGTAGAAGTACTTCATTCGATAAAACTTTACAAGTTATGCTGATGCGTCAACATTTTTTAAGCTACTATCGGATCGGAAAAGCGGCCACACACACAGAGACAGCTGAAGCAATTTTGATAATATTTTATTTTTAAGCAGTCTGAAGTTAATTTGAAAATTTCATCAAAATCGCTCCAGCTGTCTAGGAATTCATAGAGAATATGTAAATATTCATAATTTTTTTTGAACAAATTTGAAGTGTATAGCAGGGTTGTTGCGAATAATATTAGCATCAGCATTAGCATCTGCGTAGTTCTCAATATCAGCATCAGCATTCGCTGATTATTAGTATAGTTTTTAATATCAGCATCAGCATCCGCTGATTATTAGTATAGTTTTTAATATCAGCATCAGTATCCGCGGATTATCAGTATAGTTTTTAATATCAGCATCACTATCCGCTGATTATCAGCGTGGTTTTTAATATCAGCATCAGTATCCGCATCCGCAATAATCGATGATTATTTTTAATGTTTATATTCAAGTCGTCTAAAACAAATGTATGGGAATGTACTTAGCATGTAACGCGGCACGGCGACTGGCAGCGGGGCGACCAGCGAATTTTGGGAAACCGATCGCGCATGCGGCGGGCGATCGAAGCAAAGGTATGGATTAGTACCACAGACCAGTATGCTCTAATTGATTAGTACAGCGCATGTCACGGACTCGAGCAGTGGTTGCGGTGAATAGTCAAGGATAATTCGCTCTCTGACTATACTGGTCGCGGTGGTGAACGCAACTTCCCGTGGCTTGCAAACCGCACCTCGTGAATTTTCGTCTCGACGCCGACGCCGGACTTTTTTTCGAAAAGTTTGATTCGAAATAGCGCGGACATGGTTTTTGAAAAAAAATCAAGAGCCGCGTGTAAAATCGTAAAAGTTATAAATAATTAACTGAAATGGATTGAGTTTGCTTTTTACAAATATTTCATAAACTATTCTAAAATATCTAAATATTTCAAATTAAATAAAAAATTATAAAGAAGAGAAAATTTCCAAAAAGAAATTACCTACTGTCCGACCTAAACAGTTCTAGGATTATTTTTTTGGGAAATTCCCACCAATATTAAAATTTTCGCAAGGGGTTGAAAATATGTGCAAATATGGGTACTCTGGCTTACACATTACACATTACAATTACACAAACCACGCTGACTTTAAACCTTTAATAAATAAATAAAAAAATTAAGAACTGAAAAAATTCAGGCTTCTACTGGATAGACAAATGAACACACATTATGGATAGAAATTTATTTATTGTTATATAGGAATTGTTTTAAGTGTTGTAATTTTTTTTATTACTTAAGATATTAATGCTTTTCAATAATCTTGGAATATTTTCTTTGCGAATGGGGCAAGGTTTGTATGCTTCGCAATTATATCCATGCATCCCTCTTGACATTGCGTCTGTTAGACTCGATGTGTTAACAATTGTTGATATTAAATCATTGCTAAAATAAAATAAAAAAAATGAATAGCTTTGATTTTAGAGTTAAAAAGTGTTATGGAGGTAGGGATAGAAAAATATCCATAAAAAATTAATAGCAACCTCAAACTACTGAATATATTGTACTTATTTATAGCCACGAGCCTCGATGAGAATATAATATGGCAATAATATATATAATAGTAGGCGAGCCCAAAATGCTCTATATAATATAGGAAAAAAAAAAAAAATATATATATATATATATATATATATATATATATATATATATATATATATATATATATATATATATATATATATATAGGAATTTATTTGGGCATCGGGTGGAACTGTTGGATTTTATAGATTAGATGATAGAAAAAATAAAAGGTTATATATAATGTTTTTTTATTCCAATGGTGGAGAAAAAATCGACAGATAAAAAGAATTAAAAAAAAGAACTATGAAGCGGAGACATTTAAGCGCGTCATATTAAGGTATTGTGGGTTATTTGCGAGCAATAATTAAAAAATCTGACGATTTGAGTGCAGTGTAAAGAAAAAACGTTGTCTCGAGCGCGTCTGACTTTTTTCTTTTACTTCGAAGGAAATAATGTAAAAATAATGAAAAAATATATAATCTGACAATTTGTACAAGCCGAATTTATTAAGTTGTTTTACAACCCTGGATGCCCGGCTCTATAAAAAGGCTTATATTTGGTGTTGAACCTTATAGTATGCGGGGTAACCCTGCTATGTTAATCTGACGAGCTTAAATAAATGTCAAAATCCTCTCTTAGGCTCTCCTACTATAAATCTCTTGATCTGGGCTATCATTATGTCTAACTAGCTGACTCACGCGGCTTCGCCCGCGACTAGATTGACATGTCATCAACGTAAGAAATGTCATACAATCTTCCATCCCCTATTTTAGCCCATTGGGAGTAAAAGTTTGATAAATAGTACAATCAGTTGTAACAATATAAGTACATCAGGCTCAATATGCATGAGTCCGTGTCTAGAAATTCTTTATATATATTCATATTTTTTTTTCTAAAAGTAAACTGCGGGGTTACTTATAGTCCTTTTTTAAAAAGTTTTTTTCTCTATTAATGTACCAGATCAATTACATTGAAAAGAGAAAAGAAAAGCACAAATTTTAACGTTTACTTTTTTCTTATACACTGAGAATTTAGAATAGCAGTAATATTTTGAAGCTGGTATATCACACAAGTTGTAGTATATTATCTAGTGCTGTCGTCATACATAATGCCGTATCAAAGTCCAAAAATTTATTTCATGTGGATGCACCTTACGAATAATAGGATCAAAAACGAACCTGATAACTTGTTTCCAAATTTCGACGCTCTCCTCGTTAATTGATCTTTGGCTGGTCCAACATGCGAATCTCTGAGGACAACCACCGCTGTGCATTTCAAATTTTTCAGACATACTCATCGCATCGTCGTGAAAACTTTCATCAGCTAAAAATAATGCAACCATGTTGATTTAAGTTATCGTAACATAAATAAATTGGGCTTGGTATATCCCTTATGAAATAGCAGAAGTGAAGTTAGTAGGTACATTCATTATTAGCTAATGGCGAATATGGCAGTAGGTAGCTACAAAATTATCAAACAACTAAACGACCAAGTCAATGGTCGATTTTATTTATTAGCATAATATTTAAAGAAACATATTATGATGTATATATTTACGTAAATGCGACTGTTCAGTTAAGTTTTAGATAAAAACGAGATATAAAAAAGTGTACAGAAGCGAGCTAAAATCGCACTGACACAAGATAGAAAAAACTAAAAATACAGAAAGATGCACTTGTTTTATTATATAGATGCACACTTTAACTATCGGGGGCAGTCAAATCATCCATAGCATCTGATAATAATTTAATAGGCTTTATATATATATATATATATATATATATATATATATATATATATATATATATATATATATATATATATATATATATATATATATATATATATATATATATATATATATGTTCTAACAAATCAGTTGTCTTAACAAATTCTTAAACGTACGTACATTGAATAATACGAATTACTTTAAATTTTAATATTTTTTTGCAGTATTAATGAACGTAAAACATTACATACAGCGTGTTAGAGACGGTCTACCGAAAATCGAAGCCCATGATTCTATGACGAAAGCCGTTGGAAATTCGTACGAGAAATTTTAATTTTTTTATAATATTTTTACCTTAACTTTGTATAATTTAAACAACATTTAAACAACGTCGGAACACTCCCCACGAATCATGATATATGTGATATACGATGCAGAGCGAACCTACATCTCTGCGTAACGCCAAAAAGTCAAACCTGTTAGAAATGGCCTGGTCGTCGAAGATTCGAATCACTCTACGATGAATGCGATCAAGAGGAAAAAGCTGGTACTGAGGAGCTCCAGCTGAAATATGAGAACATTACTCCTTGTGATGTCGAATTCGAGCCTTATAGAGTTGAAGGTGATGGGCTGGCATGTGAAGTCACGTGTATAATGTGGTTATATTATACACACGTCATTGCATGAAGTACTGCTTTGCTCTACTGAGCTCACTAAGCTTTTTGGAGGCTAGTTTAGCCTTTCAGTTCTGTACTGTGTTTATTTTATTTTTTTAAATACTCATTAGTGTTAAGTTACGGATTCAAAATTAATTTTGTGTATTAAATTGTTTGAATAAATAAATCAAATAAATCGACGATCCCTACTTATATAAGGACATATCAAAAATGTAATTTTTAATTTTTTTTTTATACATGTATGGCTTTAAATTGTCCAAACTATCATATCTATACTTTAAGTATATAAACCTCTACGTATATGTATAAGTTTGTATAAGTTTTTTCTTCTCTACGTGTATGTATAAGTTTTTTTTAAATTTATGTATATCGCTACTTAGGGGACGTCCACAAATTACGTGAGATGTTTAAGGGGGAGAGGGGGCCGGGTCAAATCTCATCTAATCTTACGTTGGGGAGAGGGGGGTCTCGGCAAATATCACGCAATTTTATTTCTGATTGAAACAAAAAAAATTATACTATTTTGGTCCATTATCCAGATTGTACATGCTTTAATCTTAAGCGTAATCGTAATACGATTAAGGTCACTCACTAATTCGTTCGAAAGAAAATAATTTTATTCATACTTCAACGTTATACAGTCTTAACAAGTCGTAAATAAAAGCACGAAGCATTTTTTTTTCTTTTTACAATAATAATCCAACGCGTTTATATATTTAAGAAACCGACATTTTGAAAAATCTCACGTGAGATTGGGGGATGGGGGAGGGGGTTCAATAAAATCTCACGACATCTCACCAGGGGGAGAGGGAGGGACAAAAAATTAAAAAAAACACCTCACATAATTTATGGATGCCCCCTTATATAAATCGAATACGAGAACAAGTGTAATTACAAATAATAAAAGTCATATTTTTTTTTTCGAAATGAACTTAAGCAGTTGGTCCAAATGACCGCTACTGCGAAACCGGGCTTTAGTGTAATTACAAATAATAAGAGTCATAAATGCGGATATCTATACTTATCGTTCTGTAGTGTGTTTTAAAATGCGCGTTTTAAAATTAAAATGCCTTAAAGTGACATGTTTTTATTAATGTATTTTTAATATGTTTGGGCGGTGATCTTAAGTTGTTTAAGGTATAGTATTTAAAATAAGTTGTTGTTTCTCATAAAACATTTATATTTTATGAATTCATCGAATTATGTTTTCAGTTTTTTTTTGTTTTCAGCGTATAAGGAGGTATGTCCGATATGAACGTCGATGTAAAAAGAGTCACATACCTACGAGTTTTTTCGGGAAAATATTAAAAAAAGACGTGTGGCACTCGGAGACTGCCGCGGTAAAGCTATTGCATAGCATTTTTTATCAACTTATGCAATTACAATTATATATTTATTTTATTTATGCAGTATTTTTTCTTTGTTTATTCATATTTAAAACCCTTTGTACACAAATTATATGAGTACAGATATTCACTGTTGTACGTAGATGATAAATACCTATACACCTATATACTTTCTCACAAACAGCTGATTAAGGTAGTTTTCCAATACAACCAATGCCACCTAAAGGCGGGTTGCTGAACTAAAGAGACAAGCGTGTTTCAAAAAGTCATTAAAAGTTCTATTATTTATCGATAGATGGAAAAACTAAAAAGTATCATCGCTGTGCCGGTCGGAGTTGGGGGTGTTAGGTTTTTTCGTTACGGAATTTCTGGATTCGATCCCCACGCTCAAGGCCCGCGATAGAAGCTATGCAATAGCTTAAAAAATTAAATACTTACATATTATTATGAACTCCCTACATCTAATAACTCATTATAGAAAAAAATGTTTATAATTATGCATAGAACTATTTCAAGTGAGATTTGAACATTGATTTCGCTCTCCTGTCAGTAAACCTCAGTCTTTGATATGTTCCTTAATACGTAGGGACCGTCGAAATAATGACATTATACCCAGCGAAGTATATTCTTCACTCGCTGATTATACCTAAAGTTAATATTACACACTACTATCATTATTATAAATAAATTTTATAGATTTGAGGTTTATATACTCAAAGATAAATTTATACTTTTCTAATTTATGAACTCTTTGGTAAGATAAAATATCGTGATAGTTTAATAAACAAACTGTTATTTTAAAACTATCACTCTTCTTCTAGACAGCCATGACATTCGAAATTTAAATTACTGTAATTTGACAAAAAATGACAGTTGTATAACAGGACGTAAAAGGACTTTAGGGTTACAAAATAAAATTTTAAGTATACAAATTATGTTAACATAGGACAGGGCCAATCAACAATCCAAAAGTCGTAAGTATGTATTTCAATTATTAACCAGATAAGCACCAAATTACACATTTAACAAATTAGGTATAACTTACAGCTATCAATCAACCAAATATATATCAAAAAACATTAAAAATAACCTATTTTATCAAATAAACATGTTTTTCATGAGAATTGAATTCTCAATCCCTCATTAAACTATGGGATCAACGTGGATGTTTACTTTTATTTGTCCTGTTTTCGCTTTCTATATTTAATTTATTTTTATCCCTTTTATAAATCGTATCTATTCCGCGTCATTCACCTTATCACAAAAAAGAAATTTGTTTTAAAAGAACATAAAGAGAAAAGTGAATAATATTATCTTCTGATAAAGCCAATTGAACTCGACAGGTCATGGAGCAAATGTATCTGATCGAAATATTCATAGACAAGGTGACAATATTTGCCTCTGAGCAGGATGAAGGAAGTGCTGCAAATAAAAGTCTCATTATCAAAATACGATTTGGGCCTAAAGTTGAGTTTATAATAAAAGAAGGTCAACTGGCTATTAACAAGGACACAAAAGATGATATAATAGAATGCGATGACCAAGGAAGGCGAAAATGGACGAGGACTATTCGAGTTGGAAAATCATATTTATTCCCGTCTTATCCAGATACTCTTCTTATGATTTTGAGTAAATTTCCACTAGAAATTGAAGTATGGAATGATGATGAAAATGAAATTGAAATATTTGTAGGCCTCGGCACTATGATATGGGACACACAATTTTTTCATATGTTAAAAGAAACTGCAGCAGCATGCAAAATTCATGATCCACTTACAATAAAACAAGTTACTCCACTGTATGCAGAATGTTGTTGTAAGCAATGTGGAGAAATATCATTTATACTTCGCCTAAGCGCTTTAGGTGAAAGTATTATTACAGAATTTCAACAGCTTTTAAAAGATCCGGATCGATTTGTATTTAGAACGAATAAAGCCCCGAGTATGTTTCAGTGTCAAAGAATTGAAGGCGATGATCCTAATTTCTGTATGGTTGGTAGCTTATATGAAACCACGACCTTAGAGGATCCTACATTCTCTCAAAATGCTCAACAAAAAATTGAAATTTGTACAGAGTTACAAAGCTGTGCAGCTGGCCAAAATGATGCAGACTATAGATGTATGCATTATTCTGAGCATAAAGAAAATTCGAAAAAATATCCTATCGATAAAATACGGATGGGTGACATCACAGGACCATGTGGAAACACGAATTGTCCCTTGATTCATAAAATTAAGACATATATCAGAAATTTAGAATCATATAAACGTCAAGTAGAAGGAAAAGAATTTGGACGCAAGGGAGAAGACAAGCCAAAAAAGATATGCGGTACATGCGATTGTAAAGATGACCGTTGGCATCGTGAAGAATGTCCAGAAAATCAAGTAAAGGCTGAAAAACAAGGAAAAGCTGTTTGTTCAGGGTGTGGCGGGATATCTCAAGCTGGTGAAACATGTGAAGATCGAAAGGAAACATTTTTTGGAACGGGTTTTACTCCAAAATCAAGCACAACCAAGATTGCTTATGTTTTTAATGTGGCAGAAGTTCCAAATTTCAACGATTCAATGTTTGGGCCAAAATCAATTACAAATTACAATATACCAACAGTTGAACAAAAGATAACAAAAGCAGGATGCTCCTGTCGCCAGTATACGAGTAGTATTAACCCACGTAATAACGATCTTTTTCCAGATATACTTACTGAAGTAAATCAAAACGCTGTAATTACAAAAAGAGCAGTTTCTGATCCGAATTTTACTAAAAATACCCTTGTTTATAATGTCCACCTAAATAATAGTACAAATAAAAACACTACTATATATAATTGTACATTACCATCTGATGACAAAGATTGCAAATGCAATCCTCCAAAGCCAGCACCTCTATGCAAAACATTTGACTGTGATTGTATTCAAGAAATTGGGAATATTGCTGCCCGAAAAGCACATAAAGCATTTTGTCCTTTATATAAACACAAATCTAGCTGTCCAGTTACAATGATGCATGAGGATGATCAGACAAAGAAGGCAGAAGATGAAGAAGAGGAAATAGAAGCGTTACCATATGGGTTACCTCCAATTCAACTCGGGCCCTGTCCTGTGCTTGGCAGGCCATGTGCTGTACCTGATGGCTTTGCAAGAATGTACAAAACCGCAGCTTTACCAGCTCAGCCACCAAGTTACAGTGACGCAGGCAAAGTCTGCTGCTCTAAAGAATACGAACGAATCAAGAAAGCGATCAAAGATTATATGAGACACGAAAAGGATGACGACTTCCGCTGTATAAATAAGTTTAATGTTGATACTGAAACAAGATGCTGCGATAAGGAACAAAGGCTTTTTTCTCTTATGGGTAAAGCATGTTGCGGTTCGCATAAATTAGCTATCCAAGAGAAGTTTAAAGACGATAAAAATAAGAGTTAAATTGCTTATTTAGATTTTATTTTGTAACCCACTAGTTAAAGATCTTAATAAACTTATACAACTCATTAGAGGGTTTTATTTTCCAACAAAAATAAAACATTGCCAGAATTAAATTTTTTGTATAACTATGTACAGAATTATAAAACATTGACGTATTTTAGCTATATGAGAAAAATATTTTTTTATTATATCTAGATACTAAAATTAAAAGTAAACAGACGCTTGCTATAAATGTGTTTGACCACCCCGCTGGTCGAGTGGTTAGCGAACCTAACGACGAATCAGTGGGGCTCGGGTTCGATTCCCGACGGGGACAAACATTTGTGCGTGTGTTGAGCATTGATGTTTGTATTTCCTAGTCTGGGTGTTTATTATGTATGTAACAGTATATATGTATTTCTATGTATTAGTATTGTTGACTAACACCTATAACACAAGCAAATAATTTGCTTAGATAACTTGTATATATATATGGTAGGTTATTTATTTTTTTGCCACCGATTCATTTTAAAAAAATCAATTTCATTTCGTTTCAAAGATTCGTTATTGGTTTCAACAATTATCAACTATTTCTAGCGATAGCTGGGATTAACGGCTTTACGTGCTTATACGAGGCACGAGTCTGTTAACACACCAAACACCAGATTCCAAGCTGCTAATAAGATTTTCGATTTTCGAGAAAAATCTCGAAAAAACTATCAGTTTTGCTCAATCAGGGGATTAAACCCGGGACCTTATGATTTGAGCCGAATAGGCTATCACCACGGAGCAAATACAAAGTATATACTTTGTATCTGCACCGTGGCTATCACCTAGACCAGAGGCAGTTAACTTAGCAGTGATAGTTTTTCTTTTTTGGTATACATAGTCATTTTATACCTAAGTGAATTTTTCACTCGTCTAGGAACACCCCTTTAGCTGACAAGAAGGAACATTTGACTTAACAAAACTTAGTACCTACTTTAAAGATTAATAGGTACTTCACAAATATTAAAAACATCCAACGACTCCGTGAGAAAAAATACATAACCACTTTATTTATGACCACCCGGCCCTTTGGTCGAGTGGTTAGCGACCCTATTTACGCAATCGACGGGGACAAGCATTTGTGTGATGAGAATAAATTTTTGTATTTCCGGCTTTGAGTGTTTATTAAATACTAGCTGTTGCCCACGACTTCGCCCGCGCGGATTTCGTTTACTGCGCACAGCACCTCCCCCGTAGGTGATAGCGTGATAATATGTAGTCTATATGTTGACCCCACCTGTTAGTAATATTCATGCAAATTTTGAAGTAAATCCATGCAGTACTTTTTGAGTTTACCCCGGACATACAAACAGATAAACAGACAAACAGACAAAAATTCTAAAAACTATATTTTTGGCTTCGATATCGATTGTAGATCACGCCCCAAGTATTCTTTTAAAAAATATTCAATGTACAGTTTTGACTTTCCTACGATTTTATTATATGTATAGAAATTCTAGTATTTATATATGTATTTCTATGTACTAGTATCGTTGACTAACACCCATAACACAAGCAAATAATTTGCTTACTTTGGGGTTAGATCAGTAAGTGTAATTTGTTCCGTGAATATTTATTTATTTATATCTGTAAAGGAGGTACCCTACTTTTTTAAAAATATTTTACCACTTTGAGTGACTTATTTGTACATTATGCAAAATTCTTGATTTCTATTACTATAATCATAATACTCGACCGCCCTGTTGGTCGAGTGATTAGCGACACTGACTACGGAATCGATGGGGCTCGGGTTTGATCCCCGACGGGAACAAGCATTTGTGTGATGAGCTTAAACGTTTGTATTTCCGGGTTTGTGTGTTTATTAAATATATATTCTAGTATTTATATATGTATTTCTATGTATTATTATAGTTGACTAACATCCATAATACAAGCAAATAATTTGCTTACTTTGGGGTTAGATCAGTAAGTGTGATTTGTCCTCTGAATATTTATTTATTTATATCTGTAAAGGAGATTTTTTTTTTAATATTTTGCCACTTTTAGTGACTAATTTGTATATTTATGTAAAATTCTTGATTTCTAGTACTGTAATCTCTAAGCTCAACTGCTAAAAGTACGGACGGACGGACATAGCGAAACTGTAGATTGAGGAACCCTTAAAAGGCACATTGGACTGAAAGTCGGTGCTTGCAATTCTACTGCTACGTTGTTAGGTTCAAGAATATAAGAGCTTAAACTATTCGTCTGCACTTTATACCATCATAATTGGAATTCAGAAACGAGCTCTAAGGTGTGGATATTCAAATTATTTAAAACTGTTTAAAATTTCCTTTACCTAATACGTCTTGTCTTTTAAGAGATCGTATATAATTCCAAAAATGTCTGCTGATGAAGAAGGCGATAAAAAGAAAAAGAAGAAAAGCCCTTCAAAGTATAATTACAGTTTTGGTGATGTTCATCCAGGTACGTTCTTTTTCGGTACATTATTATCATCGAAGCATAAGTTGTAGATATAGCCAGAAGCAATTCTTGGATCTATTCTTTTTACCTTCCCGCTAAAGGAAGTAACTAATTTTAAACATACTTTCGAAAATCGAGTTATCGCCAGATCACGACGTCCTAGGACACTTTTCGGAATATTTTCACGATGACGTCAGTATGTCTGTATGTGTGTATGTGTGTGTGTGTGTGTATGCGCGCGTGCATGTGTGTATTAACCCTCATAAACCTCATAATTTTTGAACGGCTCGACTGACCGTAGTGAGGTTGGCAGTATTCGATTAGATTTCATCAAATTAAATATACCTAAAAGTACAACCGATTTGGTTTAATAATTTTAAAAGATTTTGGATACCACACAAGCTTGATATCGAAGTCCATTGCTTACAAATAGCGATTTGCGAAATACGTGACGAGTGTACGTTTGCGAACAGCTGTCGATCATACTTTTTGAATACTCGTATTACTACACAACTAATTTTGTTAAGTATTACTAGGTAGTACTTAATTGGTTGCAGATGACCATTAACAATCTGTCTATCAATCTGTCAACATTTCGGTACAGTATTTTACGAGTCAATATTCTGTAATCTGTATGAAAAAAAGAAAAAAAATGAAAAATATATTTATTTCCACTGCTACAATTTGAATACATCAATAACAAAATATGGTTTATAATTTGATTTCATTAGTGCAGAATGGACTGGAGCCTAAACTAGGAAAAACCTCTCACCTTCGGCACTGTACATGTAGGTACAAAAAGTAAAACTGTTTTAACTTAGTGTGTGGTGTGGAGTGTGTTGTGCATTTGTGTATGTGTGAGCGTATCTGTATAATATGTATACTCCCTAGTTTGATTCGTGTCCTTGCCAGGCAATTTGTAAACGGCGTCTTATTGGCCATGTACTTACATTACTAATAATGTACTATAACTGTAATGTACTATTAGTACATTGGTCACTATAATCGTGACTACCAAGTGTTAGAATACTGTACGTATTCCTTTCATAATTACTTCAATATCTGGTTGACCGGTAGCTTTGCTCGGGTTTTCACATATCCATATCTTGGGAACCGAGCTTTTCTTGGACCTGGAACCTTGATAAATCGATTCCTTGACCCGAAAAACCCCTAATTTGTGACTTTCATGAAAATTGTTGGAGCCGATGGATATATATATATATATATATATATATATATATATATATATATATATATATATATATATATATATATATATATATATATATATACATATATATACATTTAAAATAATCTCATTTAAAAAGATCAAGTCATTTCAAGTAGGTACGCAGATTAGTTGACACTTGGAGTTCGTATTGTTATGCGCATCCATCTTTTATTCACCCATAGGATTTATTCGCTCGTAGTGGCCATCAGACATCGCCGTGTTGATTGACATCGGTTGTTGTCGGTTACGGTTGGCATTTTTCGATACCTCTCATGCCTAGTGTTGAATTTGGCTTGGTTTCATTCCCATCCGTTGTTGCACATTTCGGCACCATAGATAAACATCGTTGTCAACAACGTTTTATTAAAAACGGTCACCTCTAGTGATGTGTATAGGCGATGGTTGTCTCTATATCATCAGAAGAGCCAACCGTTTGTTTGTTATTTGTGATATTTGGTCCCTAAGGAAGGCTACATGACCATAACCAGACATGGGATTATTACTGAGATTTTTCTATATACATTAACGCTTTCATCGAGCAGGAATTAAACTCAACAAAACAAATAATGCTTAGGTTATTTGACTAAGACTAATGAGGCCAATTATTTTATATGATTTTATACTAATAATATTTGAATAAAATTAAGACTAACGAAGCAAATTATTTAGATTTTATAATTACTACTAATATTTGATTAAAAATAAGACTAACGAGGCAAATTATTTAATTTCATTTTATGCTGATAATCTTTATCTATATTGATATTATTAATGCGAAAGTTTGGATGTTTGGGTGTTTGTTACTCATTCACGCAATAACTACTGAATGGATTTGGATGAAATATGGCACACATGTAGACCTGATAGCTGACCTGGAATAACACATAGGCTACTTTTGAAAAAATTACATTACCATTTACCATTTACATCTTTGGTGTCTATAGGCGATGGTTGACTCTTTCCTTCAGGGGACCCATCTGCTTGTTTGCTATCTTATGATATAAAAAAATTTGAGACATTCCCACAAAATTCACCAAAAATTTTTGTTATGCACCGGGCTGCACGCTTCAGCTAGTATTTTTATAAAATTAAGACAGGCAAACAAACGAGTTTATTAAATAGGCAAATTATGCTATCTGATTTTATGCTAATAATATTTGACTTTATTGTATTAGGAGTCACAATTGGCCACAAGACATGTAACCCGTTTTTGAAGCCAGGATACCCAGTTCCAGCAGAGATGGGTTGGCTTTGGACTGCGACAGATGTCCCAGGACTAAAGGTAGGTACAAAAGCCGATATTGATAGTAAGCATCATGAAATCACCTAAACATAAAAATATAAGTATCTTCACGCCCGTATCCCCGAAAGGGTAGGCAGAGGTACAACAAGTGCACCCCCGATTAGCTGAATATACTTGGTCCCACAACTGTGATAGGTGGCAAGCCTATTGCCAACCGGGCACTTTCCAATCCCGGTTTTGTGTTTATTAACACAACTTTGCGTTTATCATAAAACTGAAAAAACACTTTTTAAGCGCCCGACCCGGGAATCGAACCCGGGAGGGACCTCATGTGGTCAACGCCAACGCTGGACCACTAGAACACAGAGACGATACAGAACATAAATATATATTCGCGACAAATCCCTTACTGAGTCAGCAAATAAAACTAGTGCCAAACACAACGATTCATAACATTTCTTTCTTTCAACTTATGTTTCCCCGTATTGGCACAGGCTCCCTTTGAAGAATAAGCCATCTGCCATTATGCCAGGCAGTTTGTAAAAAGCGTACGCAGTAGCGGCGTTAGGGTAAGGCGCGGTTGGGCGACGGCCCAGGGGCGCCGGTAAAAAAGGGCGCCTCTTTCCAATTCTTTATAATTTCCCACGGGCGCCCCTTTATAGCTCGCTCATTGAGCAAGGTCAACTTACTTGAAAGTTTTCCAAAATGTATGCCGTTGAATTTAATTAAAGATCGCAACTTACAAGAACTGTATCCAAATGTATGGATAACATTGCGAATATACCTGTAACGGTTTAAAAGATAGAAAAGTGAAATTTTATTAGTTTTTTTAAATAAATAGGTTTTTTTAATGGATAGTTATTTCATTGTACCCCTTGCCTTTTTTCGTATGTAAATGAATTGCAGTTAGGGGGCGCCAAAGAAATCTCGCCCAGGGCGCTGGTAGTGCTAAAACCAGCACTGCACGTACGGTTAGCTATGTGTCATTCCCATCGTGACTACTAGTACAGTTTCGCAGTCTCGCTCGGATATTTGATACCGCAGTCTTACCCCACAGACCACATAAATACTAAGATACACCATTTGTAAGGAAACGTTTCGCCGCGCATATGAGCAAATATTACTGTTAATAATTTTTCATACATTTGTAGGTTATATTATATTGAGAAAAATATAAATAAACCATGTTATACTGTTTTACAAGGTTTAAAAATTACCCTTGAAATTATTTTATTTTATTAATAAGTAGTACAACTCTGTGTTTGTGTATGTTTATTGCAAGCTACGCTGCCAAGCTAAGAAATTATCTTGAAAAGCGTATCTATTTAATCCGTGGTCTTACCCATTCCTATTGCAATACCGTCCAATGCTTGTGCACTATGCTCGTAGAATAAGGAATTAACACCTCGCGACAAGGATAACAAGGCACTATTAACATATTTGGTGTCTATAGGCGATGGTAGCTCTTCCCATTAGGGGAGCCATCTGGTTGTGATCTTATAATATAAAAAAACAAGCAATAATGAAGATTTTTTAATTAAAAGGTAGTGTATTGTTTTGTAACAATAATGTTTTATATCATAGGGTAGCAGCAAGCAGGTAGATGTATTTTCTAATGGAAAGACATAGCTATCGCCTATGGACACCGGAAATGCTAATAGTATGTTGCACATGCATAATTTTACCGGCTACCTTACCCTGCTAAACCGATATATAACAGTGACAAACATTGATGCTACTGTGACAGGAATCCATACTAATATTATAAATGCGAAAGTAACTCTGTCTGTCTGTTACGCTTTCACGGCCAAACCACTGAACCGATTTGGATAAAATTTGGTACAAATATAGTTTGAGACCCAAGAAAGGACATAGGATAGTTCTTATCCCGGAAATCCCACGGGAACGGGAACTATGCGGGTTTTTATTTTAGAATTGTTTCCACGCGAACGAAGTCGCGGGGACAGCTAGTAGGTATATAAAACGGTGGTACTAGACCCAGCCAAAACATTGCGGAAATCTTATCTCCTAGTAGTAATACTTGCAGATTTTGTTTTGCAACTTGACCGTGAGAATTCTATTAATACCATCTATATATATATAATATATATATATATATATATATATATATATATATATATATATATATATATATATATAATATATATATATATATATATATATATATATATATATATATATATTAGGGTGGATCGAAAAAAAAAATTTTTATTTTTTTTCTTAGCATGGGGGTAGAATTTGTAGCTTATAAAAAAAGAATGTATTTCAAAAAAAAAAAAATTTTTTTTCGCAACATTTAGAGATAGCCCACTCGTTTTTTAATAAATTAATGGATCAAATGGACTTATTCTAGCGAAAAAATTTTTTTTCCGTCAAAAATCGTGGAAAACATGAAAAAATAATTGCATATGATTTTTTTTTCACTTACCTTTTACTTTAATACAGATAAAAGGGCTGCTTAATTCTTTATTTTTCGCTTAAGTTACAAAAATAATAGGAAAAAATTTTTTTTGACTTCTGATTTCCATTTGGCTTTCAAAAAGACATTCCACAGATTCTAAAACATCGTTTAAATATTTAAAATTTTTTAGTCCATTTGATCCATTATTTTATTAAAAAACGAGTGGGCTATCTCCAAATGTTGCGAAAAAAATTTTTTTTTTTTTTGAAAAATTTTCTTTTTTTATAAGCTACAAATTCTACCCCCATGCTAAGAAAAAAAATTTTTCGATCCACCCTAATATATATATATATATATATATATATATATATATATATATATCTTATCTCCTAGTAGTAATACTTGCAGATTTTGTTTTGCAACTTGACCGTGAGAATTCTATTAATACCATCTATATATATATAATATATATATATATATATATATATATATATATATATATATATATATATATATATATATATATATATATATATATATATATATATATATATATATATATATATATATATATATATATATATTTAAAGACATGCGACGTTTGCTAAAGCTAATGGAAAAAAAATTTTAGCCTCGCCGTGGCTGGCAACCAGGATTAATTGGTAAAAGCGTCGCCAAACTAATGACTTTCAAATGTGCTCGAGCCGGTCAGGATAAGGATAAGAATAAGAGGAAGAAAAAGAAGGGCCGGCAAGCTGGAGCTAATCTAGGAGGTGGCGATTCTGAGCCAGAAGAGCCAATAGAACCTAAGCCCGCTTTGAAAGTTCAGAGAAAAGGAGATGTGTTTACAATACAGGTACATACTTCACGCTTGCATATATAAAAAAAATTTGTTTATTTTCTCCCACTATAGGTTCCAAATTATAATAGACATACAAATTAAATTAAGTTATAACTTATAAGTGACGTACATATTTTGTGAGAGACTGATGCCTGTTATAGGTTCGAGACCTGTGTTATAAGGAAAATCTTGTGATAGAATTTAACTGAACACGACGATCCCATAACGTTGGTAATCGCCACATGAATAATATACATATCACAGTTCGTCGCCGGCATTGGCGACGCAGACTTCTTTTTGACGAATATAATGCAATGACTTCCTCGGCTCTCCATTGTTATTCAAACTGCCGCACTAAGCCGAATCATAATCTCACATCATAACGCCCATAGCGCCGGCGTTAGTTGCTCTATTTTAACTTCGACTGAGCACTCGATTCTCCTTATACTTTGTAATTCTCCATTTTGAAAAAAACTTCGCTTGTTACTCGCTTGAGATAACGTGTACAGGTTGTTAATAGCATAAGATAACAAACAACTGAAGAGCAGGCAAGACTCACATAAAATTTTTAGAGATATTAAGCAAGAGACAGAGACAGACAGAGAGAGATATGGAAATACTTGAGTTTCTCCAGGCCCATTTCTAACAATTTTTGGCAATTCGTAAGCCGCGAACCGTTGGTCAAATATATCAGTAGTGACTTTGCAAACAAGGGTCCTGAGGAGAATATAAATTTGGGACCGTACTTAAACTAAACTAAATACTCTAAGGGTGCAAAACTATTTCACCATTAGCTTTTTATTGTTCACTACAATGCGTAATTAAGAAAAAAACAGAAGTTAAATATTTTGTATTCAACTTGGATAGCTAAAAGGTAATTATTGTGAACGTAGCATGGAGGCAGAGGGTCCCCTGAGGTTAAAGGCCCCTATACACTGCCCCGGTTAGCCCTACGATAACTATGTTATTGAATTAATACTATTACGAGCATATGTCCGAAAAATTGGGCGGAGATATAATTCACCAACGGCATTAAGTCCTGTAGTCAGATGGTCAAGTTATCAACGACTAAAAGACGTCTTTCCTTGTAACCAGAGATATATATTGCCTCAAGATAGTTAAAACGTCTCGGCGAGACACCAAAAACAGTGATAATCCAATGCTATTTGCGTATATTGATTACATAAGGTCCAAGATAGTACACAACATTGTCATCATAGCAGCAGGAATAGGTAAGGTACAAATAAATTATCTGGACGAGTAAAGTCTTAATATAGAGTCAAATCAAAATCAGAGTCAGTCAATTCTTAATATAGAGTAGTTACTATGATAATGTGGTAAGCCTTTCCGTGTCATAGGATCTACTTGGCAGAAAGGCTGATGATGTGTTTCCATAGAAAATCCTGATTATATTAATTAGTTAGGAGCTAGGATTTTTTTAAACCTATTCCAGTTACGATTGCAAACTTTGTTGATAGCTTGAATTATTATCTACAAATGTTCACAGGTAAACCCGTTAAAAGACCTAACAGAAATTGCGTATAACGAAGATCCATATGTCGATTGCGATCCATTAGTCTTCAAAATAATAAAGAAACGAAGTCCTGAAGAACAAGCCAAAGTGGAAGCTAGAAAAATGGTGAAATTGAAAAGACAGCGAGATGCTCAAATAAGAAAAGCTTTAGCTGAAGCTGTTGAAGATATTTGTAAATGTGCTTATATGGACGTGTATTGTAATGATTTAAGCGCTATAGATAGAGTAATTGACAGCTGCCCAGCGTTTAAGGAACCTGAGTGCATTTGTCAAGAGGAATCACTAAGTTCTTTGTCTAGCAACGCTACCTGGGATATTGAGTATACACCACCGTTTGGATGTTTTGATTTATCTCCAAGAATTCGCAAGAATTTCATTCACGTGGAAACACAGTATATCCCAGAAGATGCTGGTATTGTTGAAGCTCCAAAGATTAAATGTAAGAAATCATGTACATCGGTGAAAACTAAAAGTAACAAAAATTCTAAAAGGTGTTGTGGTCCCTGTCCTTAAATCCAAGTTAATTTTGTGTCTAAATTATATGTACCTTATGCTCAAATTTATTTTATGCAAAATTAATTCAAAAAACATTATATATATATATATATATATATATATATATATATATATATATGTGCTCTGAACTTGTTGTTTTTATTTTTGTCAAAATTAAATATAATAAATATTTATTAAATCTTTGCATCAAATACTGGTCATTGTAATGACAAGAAATAGAAAGAAGTGATGTCATGCAAAACTTACCTCTGGATGAACGGCTAAATTGATGAAACGAAAAAAACGGAGTTATCAAACTTGTCACCAATAATAATAAACCTCCAATTCCCAATGCTGTTGGATTTATATTTATTTTTGGAAAATTCTGAAAACAAGTAAATATTTTTATCTAACGTTAATCTATCTATATGTGACATATCTGACAGTAAATCGTTTATATTTTCGAAATCTAGACTTCAAACTTCATGAGAAGAATCAACAGAGAATATCACTTGTATTTCTTAATGTTAAAAAGTATCATGGGTATTTTTTCTGCATAATTTATGTAATACCTAATATAATAGATGTAAAAACTTGAGTTTTGCGTTGCGTTGAATCGCATGCGTTGAATCGCCTCTGTGGTCTAGTGGTCCAGCGTTGGCGTTGACCACATGAGGTCCCGGGTTCGATTCCCGGGTCGGGCACATAAAAAAGTGTTTTTTCAGTTTTCTGATAAACACAAAGTTGCCCGGGATTGGAAAGTGCCCGGTTGGCGATAGGCTTGCCACCTATCACATTTGTGGGACCAAGTATCTTCGGCTAATCGTGGGTGCACTTGTACCTCTGCCTACCTCTTCGGGTATATGGGCGTGAAGATACTTTTTTTAAGTTGATTTTTTTTTGATTCAGTATATACTTTGCGAAAATCCATAAAACAAAGACGAAATTAAGGTAATCAATTTGCAACTCTGCGCGAAATCATTTATGTGACTATTGTGATACGAACCTACCAAAGGTCTAGAAATTAAAGGATACCTCAGCTGTACTACTAAATTACGAATACAATATTTACTTACTATTATTCTATCTATGGCTAATATATTATAGTGTGTGATATGTCTTGCAGTTCCTACAATAAGTGTTAACTTGTGTCGTAGGTAACTATTTGCTCTAACAGTTTTATGTAGCCAAAAAGTGTGAATTATACGTAAAGTAAGTAGTCTGCGCGACAAGTTAAAAAGTGTCTAAAATAGGGATACTGTTCTTAAAATTACGTGCGATACCTCATTGGATCCGGAATGATGCCTAGAAAAATGTGCTAAAAGCGTGTATTAGCACATAAAAAATTGCAAAGGTTATAAACAATTAAAGATGAGAAAAATGGCATCTCGTTTTTTGAGAATATTTCATAAACTATTAATATTTAAGAAATTTCAAAAGATTCGGAAAGAAGAGGAAATTTCCAAGAAAAAACTCTGAGATCCGGGAACTCTATCTCCATTATTTATATTATTTATAATTTTAATTTAACGTTGAAAATGGGTCTCCGCACGACATTTTAGGTTGCGCGCACGGCCTCAAAATCGAATAC
The DNA here is from genome assembly GCA_036924255.1 of Apodemia mormo. Lineage (NCBI taxonomy): Eukaryota > Metazoa > Arthropoda > Insecta > Lepidoptera > Riodinidae > Apodemia > Apodemia mormo. The sequence goes on along the minus strand of JAUPFN010000018.1, from coordinate 8,041,949 downwards.
GACACATAAATTAATTTATTTAAGGTTTTGAATATTCTTTTTTAAATTTGAAAAAAATATGATGTATTGTGAATACAATAAATAATTTATTTCGTAGGGGAGCCCAAGATGCTAAATGGGTAGTTCTCGAGCATCGTAGGGACCTATTGGATTTCGTAGATTAAATTACAGGAAAAATAAAAGACTACAATATAATGTTTTTAATTTCAGTGGTGGGGAAAAATCTACAGACAAAAAAAAATACATAGAAACACTAAATCGCATCAGATTAAGGTATAGTGGTTTAAGTGCCACCTGAAATTTAGAAAATCGGCCGATTCAAGTGTGTCGTAAGGGTCACACAATTGCAAAGAAAATGTTGTTTTGACATTCTCGAGCGCATCTGAATTTTCTTTTATTAAATAGGAAATGATATAAGTATAACGAAAATAATATAATCTGACAATTTCCACAAGCCGAAGTTACTGGAATTTTGTTTTTTTTTCTGCCTTAGTTACCCGCTTCTATATAAAGGGTTTATATTTGGTGAAAAGCAGCACCAATATGCGAGGCAACCTCCTATGGTAATCTGACATGCTCGAGTAAATGCAAAAATCTCCTCTTGGGCCCAAAGTACCCCACTATGACTCTTTACGGCCTAGATTTTTTAGCCAAATATTAATGGTGTTTTAAGTTCTCTGTTGGTTTTTTGTAGGTAAGTCTGGAAATGTTTTGCGTAATTTATTATAGAGATAGGGACCTAGGTAAGTTGAATGTCGATGTGCAAACTTTGTGTTAAAAGGTTTATTACATATATTATCTTTTCTTCTTTTTTATGGTTATCTCTACATGGTTTTTTCATATGTTGCACAAAGATTGTATAAAGAGTTGTCTCATTGTTAGCATATTACAATCTTTATAAAATTCGGAAGTTCGGAAACGGTATGGTCTACAAGTCGCGACAATAATACTGCTCTCTGGGCACGCTCTACAGGTTTTAAATATGAGGCACATGCTCCACTCCAAGAGGTAAAACAATAAGAGAGTATTGATTTACAAAGTAAATCATACGCTTTGAACACTACGTTACGATCAGATGCATCTCTGAGGTTTTTAAAAACAAATATAAGTTTGTGAACTCTTGAGCAGAGAGCGTCGATGTGCGGCTTACAACCTAACATATGGTATAGTATTATAACACCCACGTATTTCAGTTGATCGACACATTCTAACCACAGTAGAATGATAACACTTGTCCGGCCAAGATAGGTTAGCGGCCGTGTAAATGACACGTCTGTGTGCGTGCGGAGATTCGGGCGCCTTGAACGAAGTTGATCTACTGCCTTATTATTCTACTATGTTCTAACCGTGGACAGTTGCAGTTGCCCGTTAAACAATTGGTGACTATTTTAATATTGAGGTAAGGAGCTCAGCCGCGTGGATTAATAAAATATACAACTTTGGTTTTTTCAAAATTGGGAGTTAGTTGATTGACATGTAATCTGTTAGACACTACTTTAAGTCCTATTTCTGCATTAGCCCTCGCCTCTTCCCAGGTTTTACCAGTATATATTATTGCTGTGTGTTGTCGGCATATGAAAATATCCTCCCATGGGGAAGATTTAAGTTACACAGTTCGTTTAAGTAGACTAGGATAAAAGTCGGGCCTAAAACACTACCTTGCGGAACCCCGTAAATAAGAGCTTCATCCCCACTGATTACCTCACCAACTTTGGTTCTTTGTGTTTTTCCTTTTAAATAGTTTTCTACTAAGTGCAAGACAGAACCACGAATTCCAAAACGTTCAAGTTTCTTAACCAGAATGGGAACAGAGACAGTGTCAAAAGCTTTTGCTAGATCTAGAAAAATCCTTATGACTTTATTTTTTTATCTTCCTTCACAGATAACAAAGCTAGAGAGTTCAGCCACAGCTTTTTCAGTTGATCGACCCGCTCTAAAGCCAAATTGATTAGGTGAAAGTAGATTATGTACTCAAGAACATTATCTAAAGTTCTTTTTTTATATCATCAAATAGCAATCAAGCAACCGCGGCTCTCTCGATCATCGCCTATAGAAACCAAAGATATTAATGGTGCGTTGTTGTAGGTTTGGCGGAGTATTAATATCAGATGCAGAAGTTTACTGGCAAACATATCCTCAAACTAGAACAGGAAAATGAGAAATATTGACATTATTGCGGCAGGAAAAGATGAGGCGGCGGTACCCGAGCAAGACGTTGCACAACTTTACCACCTAGTAGTTATTATTTTAGTGACACATAGCCCATCTCGCCATTTACGGACTACCTGAATGAAATTGAATGAAATGGTTTATTCTTTAAACAGGCCGGGACTAGTATGGAATAAAAGTTCGTGCCATACTTTATAGACTACTTTTTGTTTCAGTAGCATCACAGCAGTCACATATAAGATTTCGCGGATAGTAGCAATTAAATTATCTTAATTTCGTTTTTATATTTTTTTTATAATATGAGATAGCAAGCAAGAAGATGGGTCTTCTTATGAAAAGAGTCAACCATCGCCTATAGACACCAAAGTTGTTAATGGTGCGTTGCTATCTTGTGGCGAGGTCTAATGCTACATGCATAAGTTTACTGGCTACCGTACCCTCCAAACGGAACAGGAGGGTGACAAACACTGACGCTATTGCGGCAGGAATAGGCGCGGCGGAGGTATTAGACCCGGGCGAGACAATGCAGAACTTTACCACCTAGTAGCAAAACAATAACACAAAACATGAATAAACTTATCACAAAAAAGCGATACATGTACTTATTTAAAAATTTAAGATTGCTGTGTTCATTACTGCTGTTGTAATCATTACGAGTACAGTGAAATCTAAATATTTAGTTTGCCACTGATTTTTGTATGTGTAATGCTTTAAACTTTCTATAAAACGCAGATCCATGCGTAATTTTTTTACATTAAGTACAGTAAAAATAATCATGCATGCCTGGATTTATGTCAACTTTGGAAAGACTGGGACTTTTATTGACTACCAATTAATTTCAACTCTTATTCAATAATCGATTGTCGTGTAATAATACTCACAAGCTTCTTAAAACGTGATTCTAAATTAATAGTCTAAGAAATTATTGAGAGATCTAAATATCTCTTTAAAAAAATTGGCAAATGTACCCAAGGATCTAACAACTTTACTAAATCAGCGCTAAGATTTATGGATCGTTTTAATATTTGTAGATAATATTAGAAAACAATTGTAATTTCCTGAATAGTATAAGATGGATTTCTTTAAAGTAAGAACCATTACAAAAATACTTCTAGGTGACTATATACCGATTGAAAAAATAAATAAATTATGGTTATAAAATATTTTTACATACCAAACCTGGCAGAATAAATCCAGCTGAAGCATCAAACTTATTTTGAATTGGAATAGATATAAACGGTATTGAGAAATCCAGTCCAACCTATAATATTACATGATTATTAGGACTGAATCTTAAAATAACGTCTAATTAAAAAATAAAAACATTTGTAAGTAATTACAATAAAAGAGTAAGCCCATCAGGCTTAAATTAAAATTCAGTACATTTTTTTCTAAATTATTCCAAACTTTTGTGGGATAAAATGTGTGTTAATTTTTAAGCACTAATTTGCATAAAATTTGCCATGGATGCCATCTGATGGAAAGAAAAATCATCGCCTATAGACACCAAAGATGTTAATAAAAAGTAAAACTAAAAAGTAAGCAAATTATTTGCTTGTGTTATGACCATAGATGTTTATATTCTAGTGGTAACACCTAGATCTAATTTCAGTAGGTAATTATTTCTTTGTTTTAGTTGATATATATATATATATATATCCCACGTAAATCGCCTAATTTTGTAGTCAACTCTATTAATCTTATATCTTCATAAATATTTATTTGTTAAAACACTTATAATTACACTAACCCACATAAAGATAGAACATGATCCTGAAGCTTTAAACTATTTTTTTCGCAACGAAAATAAAAAATGACGTAATTTAGAACAGCAAAGGGATTCAGAGGTCAATAGGAGAGGTTTAATTTTTTACTCTTTTTTTCTTCTCTTAACTACTTAAAATTATCACAGTTTTTGGCTGTTTTTTTAAAACAGAAAATATTTTTTATTTTCTGTGCAAAAAAAAAACGTTTACAACTTCAGGTTCATAGAACTTCTACTTTAATCATTTACACATACGTGTAGCTTTTTTATGTGAAAATTTTATTATTAACACTAAAAAAAAGAAATAATTATGTACCTGTATATCCTGTTGATCAGTGTTAAAAGTAAATATTCTTCCTTGTCTCGTAACATTCTTTATATTAGCACTTGCCAACGAAAATATAATCGATAGGATAAATAAGTAATTACAATAAATCATCATCATTTTTAGTGAAAATTTTATCCCAATAAATGCGAAAAATATTTTTGTCGGTTTTTAAAGTCAATTTGAAAAAAAAATATGTTTTTTAAGTACAACTATATTCCTTAAAAATAGTTCTGGTTGAGTATGTTTTTGCTAGTAACTGTACAAACAGTAAGTTGGCAAATTTGCGTGTAATTTGCCCAATAAACGAACATAATCTGGCATCACGCCTATTCATTTGGCGTATTTTACCAGGTTTACAAATATGGAAAGGTGGCCACCACGGAGATTTTCCGTGTATTGTTGTGAATGTGCTGCGCAGACGAGCGTTTCTTTTTTTTAATTCTGGTTCCACTGATGAAGATTTATTCAGAGTCTTTGTTGGGCTTATTTGTTTAGTTAAAAGGTACAATGTGCTTTATTTTTGTAGAGGATGATGTGGCATATAATGATGCTTACATAAAATAATATACTTTTAAAATTATTGCTATTTCTATAATACATCCTATCTTTATATATACATTTTATTTGTATACTTTCTTATATTTACTGTCATTTCTATGATATCTTTATACATGTGGACTCGTTTTATTGTTTCTCAACTCTCATAAGATAGCAAACAAGTAGAAAGAAAGAGATAGAAGAAGCAGAAAGAGATACCATCGCCTATAAACACCAAAGATGTTAATGGTGCGTTGCTATCCGTGTGACAGGATGACAATATCACAAGCATAAGTCTACCGGTTACCTAACCCTCTTGCGGTTGCGGTGCGGTCTTATGTCACATGCATAAGTTTACCGGCTATATACCAGGTATAGCCAATCGATCGCCATAACCCAATCCAAACCATATTATAACCATATTGATAAAAAGTTTAGAATAATCATCTTTACTAAAATATATGCTTTTTACCAAATGACATGTATTATTAATAGCACTTGATTTCCTCTACACTACTCATCAGTGATTTGGCGTAAAGATTTTATATTTATAGATAATTGTACGTTTTTTAAACGCCCGTCTGCTTAATTTCAAGCTTAACGTAAACGTTTATTTCCGTAATAATAATTGTCACCATAGACTCATAACGAATCTAAAGCGTCTGTGATACGATGGTTTAATCAAACTTATTCCACTTAGATCATGAGGTGTCAGGTCTAATCTCCGGGTCGGGCAAAAGTATCAGAGTGGTGTTAGATAAAATACTTAGTAATATTTAATATAAACATACTGAAATGAATATAATCAGTTAATAAACATGTAATGCCAGAATATAAACTTCTATACGAGGGATAACTTTAATATTTCTGTTCTGTCTGATATAGGTAGGATATAGGTATACTGTAAGCTTTGAAGCGTTACGCGTATTGTCACATGTCTTATATTTCAGCGTCAGGCTTCAATGTACAGTAATTCTAGGAACTTTACTAGCCTAAAATATATCAATCCACGAGCTCAAAGAAAAATACGTACGTCGCTTTTTAATCCCGTGATAGTTGTAACTGATGAATCAATAGATAAATGGCAGTCACGTGTTACTCAACCTAAGAACGGTGTTTATGTCAGGGCTTGAAACCGGTTTAGGAAATACCGGTTAATAAAGGTTTTTTACCGGTTTTTACAAAAGGTTTTGTTCGGAGCGTATCTGACATGCGAGCTATTCAATAAACCTAAATAAACCGGTTTGAGTCAAATACCTACCTACCGCGAATGAAATTAAACGTCGGTTGTCGCACGGCACGCACAGGACAGACAGGTTACGAATTATTTATTATCATTTTGTCGTTTTCTTAGCGCGCTTCATTGCATTGTAAACATCGCATTTGAAGCGCGCGTATTATTTACAGTTGTTTTAATTATGATGAACGAAATAATAAAGCCCTGTTTTCATTTTGATTAGTGGGAGTGTGAGTATTTAATGACATGCATGCTTAGTATTAAAATACTTGAAGATAGCTGTGGATCTGTGCGAATGATTTGTAATCAGCATAGTAAAAGTGAATAGATGCTGATTACTTATCACTCGCACTGATCAACGGCTGTCTTCACGTATTTTTAGCTTAATACTAAGCACCTGCATTAAACACTCACACTCGTACTAATCAAAGTGAAAACGGGGCTTAAGTCAAAGTGTGAGATGTTTGAATGCGGACATTTAATGAAAGTGAGACGTGTTTTTTAACTTCCCACTATGTATGTAGATAAGGAAGTTAAGTACTGATTTTGCCGCGATTTTCAAAAATCGAGATTTTATCAGATCTTAACGTTTTGAGGTCCTAGGAATCTTTTTCGAATATTTTCACGACGACATAAGTATGCCTGTATGTGTGTATGTAAACATCTCATAACTTTTGAATGGCTTAACTGATTGAAACGCGATTGATAGCATTCATCGAATTCTACTTAGATTTTCTAAAAATTTGAACCAATACGGTCAAGGAGATTTTAAATTTTTAAAAAAAACCTCAAAAATTTCTGGCAAAACAGATTTTTTTTTTAATATAACTTCTAAATTAATATACCGATTGAGTAGAAAATCTAATCAGCTCTATTCTACAAAAAACTGCGTCCAATGTTTTAATTGCATTAAAAGCGGTTTATCCGTTTGAGAGAAATCGTCGAAGAAAAATTTTGAAAAAAGTCTGTTTTCGATATAACTTTAAGGTTGTTTAACCAATCAGTTTTCGACCTCCTACAATATTTTAATACTGAAAAACCATGTCAAATACAATTTTAAAACCAAAATCGAATCAAGTTTTCAAAAGTTACAGAGTTTCAAATATTAATATTTTGTTGTTTACAGCAAATTTACTTATTATTTTTAAAATATTTTTCAGGCTAATGTATCGATTGTCTTAAAAATCTAATCAGCTTTCTGTCTAAAACACCGCGTCAAATATTTTAAATTGGATCAAAATCGGTGGATTTATTTGGGAATTGTCAATGACGAAAATTAAAAAAAAAAGTTTTTTGGCATTACTTCGAAAGTTTTCAACCTACGTAGTCATGTCAAAGATGAACAAATTACTGTCAACTTAAACTTTATATAACTTGTTCCTGTGCGTCCGAGAATGATTAAGTAGATTGTGGATGGAAATAGATCATTGTATTGCATAGTTTCTTACTTCACTCTTTGAGCTGTAGCATGGTGCGGGTGACAGTTCCAGTAACGTTCCGTTTCAATTTAGAAAGTTCCCGCAATTTACAAATTATGACTTAGGTAGTATTTCAGCTGTATCACATTTTTAATATATTAAATCATTAATTATTGTAGTAAAATAAATTTAACCCAACCAGAATGTTCTAGTCTCCAAATAAAATCTTTATAGTCACGATAATTTTAAAGCTAAATTATTGTTTTTAAATTAGTTCCTTCTCCTTTTTGCGAATGCTCTATATTAAATTGTAAATATGAACCCACTAGATATCATTTTCTTTGAAAGTTTTAAAATCTCTGGCGAAACGAACGTAGCCAAATGCTTGTTAGTATATCCAACATATCCGGTATATTCTACTACTCCCATGTTGTGGTAACACGTGGGAATTTCTGTGCCTTCAAGCGATTTTGTCATACTACTGGAAGCACAATAAAGTAGGCCGGTTTGTAGGTTCTCAATTTCTGATCTACTGTGGTGTAATAGCAATCAGGCTTAATTTGACTGTAAAAGTCTCATTTCTTAGCGTTTTTAAGCTTCTTGGGAAAAATCTTAGGAATTTGTGATGATGATAATGATTTGTGAGCTTATACGTATAAAGATCGAAGGTGATCGTAAGAAACAAACGACAGTCTATACTCGTCAGCAACAGGCGGCGATTAATCCATTGATCACTACCCAAATTACGATAGAGTATAATATCAATATTTATAAGTCATTTCAAATAACTTGTAATAACCATATCCTCGCAAATAAATATTATTTTCTTTCTAATCCCGCGAGCTGATAAAACTGTTGAATCGTATTCTAAGTCATCTCTGATGTTCTGTTTATTTACCGAACAAGAGAACACGTATTTGAATATTTTTTTTTGTATTAAAATAGTTCCTTCTAGAACATAGTAACTCTACATAATAGTTAAGAGCTAATTTGTATAATTTTCCGGGACATGAACAATGGACTTACGCATGAAAAACGCTTGTTCTAAGTAAGATTGTTTAAGTATGGCCTATTAAAGTTGGAATTTAAATTTTAAATACATGCAACATTATAATAACAATATTTTCCCCCACGTTGTTCCCCCCTTTTAAGAATAGATCACTTGCCATTCTCCCAAGTAGTTCGTAAATAGGCGAAAGTTGTTACTGCCATCATGAATACTAAGCGGTAGAGTTCCTTAATGTCACGCCCGGGTGCCCGGTGCTTGTCATTGTCGTGTTCCGGTTTAGAGTGTAAGGTAGTAGGTAGGCTTAGATATGCACGTGGCATTGCCATCCTGCCCCACATAGTGCAAGGCACCATTAAAATTTATAGTTTCTATAGCCGATGGTTTCTTTTTCCATCAGGAGAGCCATCTAATTGTTTTCTATCTAATGATATTAAAAACATTGTGGATTTGCTTGACTATTTCTTTTAGTTCTTCCTTCATATTTCAACGGCTGATTGGAGTTGGTTTGTTTACATGTAGGAAGCCTTTGGCCATATTTACCACATCTATTTTATTCTAGGAATATCCATTTTTCTTATGGTAGTGATTTTCATCCAGATCAATCAAGCTATTTTTATTTTATACTAGCTGTGCCCGCTACTTTATCCGCGTGGAAAAATGTTAAAGAGATAATCCGGGGTTTCGCCCGCACAGTTCCCGTTCCCGTTGGATTTCCGGGATAAAAACTATCCTATGTCCTTTCTCGTGTCTCACACTATCTCTGTACCAAATTTCACTCAAATCGGTTCTGTAATTTAGGCGTGAAGAAGAGACAGACAGACAGAGTTACTTTCGCATTTATAATATTAGTATGGATGTTAAGATAGCAATCAAGTAGATGACTCTCTTGATGCAAAAAGGCAATTACTGTCTATAGGCATCAAAGATGTTAATGGTGCGTTGCTATCCTTGTGATGGGGTCTTAATACCACATGCATAAGTTTACCGACTACCTTATCCTTCAAACCGGGCAACAACAGCGACAAGCATTGACGTTATTATAGCAGGAATAGGTAAGGCTAGGCCAGGTACCAGACCCGGCGGAGACAATGCAGAACACTATTAATACTATATGATCTATTCTTCAAAGGGAGCCGGTACCAACGGGACAGACAAAAATTTTCAAAATTGTAAAAATAAATTAGTGAGTCATAAAAAAGATATTTATGAGAATAATTGAATGTACAGACAAACGTTCCCTGTATTGGTCCGGGCCTCCTTTGCAGAATAGACCAACTGCCTTTCTGCCAGGCAGGTCATAGGAGGCGACCGATTGGCTGTACGTGTCACTACCATCGTGACTACTAGGTGGTAGAGTTCCGCAACGTTTCAACCGGGTATATGGTACCACCGCTTTACATATTCCTGCCGCAATAGCGTCATTGCTGGTCATTGTCGTGTTCCGATCTACAGGGTAAGGTAGCCTTTGGCATGAATATACAAGTTAGTCACGGCAACAAAGTGGTGACACAAAATCTTGAAAAATATTTTTTTAGTGTAGATCCTCTACATATAATGTGGGGATGGTAATTTTTTTTTCGTGTGTCCCATATTGTGGAGTATCGTTGCATAGGGTTATAAAAATAAAGATTTATACAAACAATTTTTCGATTAAGGGATTCGTTTATGATATGTTAAGGTTTAGTTACAGTGAAGTGACTCCTAGGTGGTAGAGTTCTGCATCGGCTCGAATGGGTCAGGTACCACCGCCTTACCTATTCCTCCGCAATAGTGTCAGTGCTAGTCACTGTCGTGTTCCGGTTTGGAGGGTAAGGTAACCGGTAAACTTATGCATGTGGCATTAAACCTCGCCAAAAGATAGCAACGCACCATTAACACCTTTGGTGTCTATATGCAATGGTTGACTCTTTCCATCAGGAGACCCATCTGGTTGTTTGCTATCTTATGATATATAAAAAAAAGAAGTGTGTCCCCCTCTGCCAGCTTAACAGTTGCCAGTTGGTTTTAGGAGTGGAAAAAAAATCACGGTAGTAGTAAATATAATGAAGTTAAAGGAAAACTATCATGTTTAGAAGGTTTTACAAGTTTTTGAGTAATAGTTGACCAACTTTTAAAATGTACTTGAAGAAGTTTTTATAGGTGGCAAACCTGTGGTGCGGATATATCTGTCATAACGTCAAACAGGTTAAAAAAATGATGTGGTGTCGCGGGACACCAGGTAGGAACGAACTTCCTTCGGCTAAACGATACTACTCGCTTGTGTACGCGACTGTCGCGCCTGCGCACGTCTCATTTAACGCTTTTATTCCACGCATTTTTCTTACGGTTTTACTATCACATTTTTTTCAGTTCGGTCGCGCAGTAAAATCCCTATCCCCTCCAAGCCTGCCGTAAGGAACTTCGTTCCAATATGTTTGTAGTATGAAACAATAAAAGCTCTCTTCTTAGTCCATAATATTATTGTGATAGGCAACTACGGAACCTTCCATTGCGCGCGACCTATCCCGCACTTTGCCAATTTCTTTTTTTACGGTTGTATATCTCAGGAAAATTAGCCAGTAGATTCAATTAGAACTGTGATTTTTTAGTAGATGAAGTCATTTTTTATTCTTGCTGCGATTACTTTAAAAATAAATAAATATAATAATCTATTAGTTGTTTGATTTCCTGCAATCTGTACTGCAAAATCAGTGTGGCGAATTTCCGACACAAAATTAGGATTGTGGCGAGTTTACACATGTTTCTTTGTGTTGCGAAGTTACAAACAACCTGGTAATTACCATAGAAATAAACACAACAAAAGTGTTTTTTCAGTTTTCTGATACACTAAGTTGCCCGGGATTGGAAAATGTCCGCTTGGCGATAGGCTTGCCACCTATCACATTTGTGGGACCAAGTATCTTCGGCTAATCGTGGGTGCACTTGTTGTACCTCTGCCTACCCCTTCAGGGATACGGGCGTGGAGATAATTTAAATAAACACATAGTTGATAATAATTAGCTATTCACAAAATACGATATCTACGTATAATATACGTACGTACGTATTTATACTTAGTTTTCTTTCATGTCGACTTTCAAGATAGACCTATTCTGCTCAAAACTTTTACACTATTATTAACAGAATAATACTACTATTTTTATAGAGTTGATCCCAAGTCGTCATGATACCAATTCACCGACCACACAACCCATAGACCCCTAATGACAGGCGAATGGCTTCTCTCAACACATCTGACTTATAGTTCCGATGTAAATGTCCAATGTCCATGCACCAATACCCAATCAGTGTCGCACTATCTTTCACTGTGGCCTTGAGTAAGCCAATCACGATGTTGCAGCTCAGCTCAGCTAGTTGCCAGAATGCATTCAATACGGAAAATCGAACATTAGGCGTCTATGGGCTGTGTGGTCGATGTACCAATTCATCATCAAGAAAAACATGTCCCAATTCGTCATTGTTTTAAAAACAATACAATATGGTGCTTGTCACTATCGTGTTTCGGCTTGGAGGGTAATGTAGCCGGTCCTCGCCTCAGAAATAGCAACGCACTATTAAGATTTTGGTGTCTATAGGTAATGGCTTTCTCTTTCCATGAGGATACCCACCTACTTGTTTGCTATCTTATGATATAAAAAAAAATGCAATAGCCATTAAACTAGTGCAAACTGAGAATGGGATCATCCACCCGTTTGGTCTGACGAAAAATCGTCACACTGTTGGTTCTATACATTAACGTCAGAATTGGGCAACGACATTCGGTTCATTCTGCCTATCACGCAAGAAAATCGGGGTGAGGATATTTAAAAACATTGAGTATATTATTTTTATTTCGTCACAAAGAAACAAAATGTTGAGTTGTGACAAAGACAAAGGAACTAGACCGTAAAACCGGGCATTGTTTTTTGTTGTTTATTTAAAATAAAATTTATAATGCCCCGGGGTTTTAGGCAACATGCATGCTTAATGTATCGTAATTATCGTAAAAAAAATCGCTAAGGTACACCGCATACGATCTTGGACGTAAAATTATTTATTAGGTAGGTACAGTAACCAATTAAGGCCCATATGTTAGTAAGGTCCACATGTTAGTAAGGCCCAGTTTCAAAATACCCATTTCGAATAATGCAAATAATTGACTGTATGGTAATATAGGAATAAGTCGATTCGACTCTGATTATGAAATCCAGGGTTCAATCCCCGGGTCGGGTAAAAGTGTTTTTGAGGTTTATTTGAGGTTTTTCTCTAAAATTCACAATCCTAAAAACAGCTCGGAATCTAGCGGGCGCTGTGTTACCACACCCGTGCCTCGGATGAGCACTTCAAGCCGTCGGCAGTGGCGTAGCAAAAGGGGAGCGGTGGGGGCGAGCCGCACCGGGTATCACCTTTCTTGGGGTGATACCCACCCGATCTCTCAACTTTAAGAACAATGTACAAACAAACAAAATCGCTAGATTATCCACTATCCACTATCACTAGCTAAGCTCTGTGTATAATAATTCGGGGATTCCCGCAAAATAGGCTGGCGACATTTCTCTCTCTCTTTCTCCTCCCAACATTTCTCATTTGTTTCGTGAAGTGCACAGATTACTTATGTATAAATGTGAAGTGTGTTGTGTTTGGTTGGTGTGAATTGTTAAACGTGTATTATTCTATAGTGATAGATAATAAAACGAAAAAAATATTTTGATATATGAATATTAATGATCTTTATCATATAAAATTTATTGTTTCTTACTTTCGATGGAGTGATACCACCAAATTCCGCACCGGGTGCCACCCAAGATAGCTAAGCTAATAGCTGTCGGACCCTTTTTTCGGTAGAAAAATTCGATAATCGTTATCAGGTCGGTAAAATGCAGCGACGGGGATCACCAGTCGTCTCGCCAACCGAAAAATTTTGCATGAATATTACTAACGGGTCGGGTCAACGTATAGGCTACATATTATCACACTATCACCTACGGGGGAGGTGCTGTGCGGAGTAAACGAAGCCTATGCGGACGAAGTCACGGGCAAAAGCTAGTCCATAATATAGATCTAGGTAAGAAGAACAGTGAATCTTGCGAGATTCGGGACACCACAAAGTAATAAGTAGGTGCTCGTCTGCATTCTGAAACACTTATTTACTTTGTAATTTTTATGAGCGAACGAACTAAAATTTTACACGTTTATTAGCTTACTAATGTTTGCCCCGCAGTTTTGCCTACGTTAAACACTAGATAATTTAACAGGTGCAGTGTACAAAATCGTGGTCAGGGCGTGGTATATTATATAAATATTAGGAATGCACTATATCGATTATGAACTAGTTACCTAATACGCCTACTCGCAATTGGTCGATTTGCGGGTGGCCGTACCCACCATCTTTTTTGAAGGCTGGATCCGCGCCTGCTTGTCAGGCAGTTCGTAAAAGGCGAACGATGAAATTGGCTAGACATGTCACTACCATGGTCACTACTAAAGCATCTAGTATGCTTTAGTAGTCTGTGGTCACTACTAGGTGGTAAAGTTCCGTAAAGTCTCGCCTTGGTATATGGTACCTACCACTGCCTACCTTTCCTACCGCAATAGCGTTAATGCCTGCCATTGTGTTTCGGTTTTAAACTTACGCCAGGCGCATTAACTTCTAACCACACGGATAGCAACGCATCATTAATATCTTTGATGTTTCAGGCTGTGGTTGTCTCTTTTCATCAGGAGAGGAATTGCTTTAGTTTCTAAAGTCTCTGAGTATAATGCGCTGTCCATACTAATATTATAAATGGGAAAGTGTATGTGTGTGTTTGTTTGTCCGTCTTTCACGGCAAAACGGAGCGACGAATTGACGTGATTTTTTAAGTGGAGATAGTTGAAGGGATGGAGAGTGACATAGGCTCCTTTTTGTCTCTTACTTTACGCGAGCGGAGCTGCGGGCAAAAGCTAGTAGATTACATTATTATATAATCTGCTTTAATAAATACCTATATTATATAGTGAAACCATGTTGTACGGTTTTATCGTACCGAATGACAAGATTTAAAAATTCTTTAAACTTTGTCATTCGGTACAATTAACTCTGCATTTCTGGGCGTAAATGCAAGCTACACTGACAAACTATGAAATCATCTTGAAAGGCGCATCCATTTAATCCATGGGTGTACCCATTACAGTTAAAAGCACATCCAAGTTATATGAACTCGTCCACTTGTTCCACCACTACATCATCAACCACACCTCTTACATAGTCTTAGAACAGCTGGTAGTTGGTAACAAATATTCCACTTTTTTATAGCAGAGGGGGCAAACGAGCAGGTGGTGCACCTGACGGTAAGTGATTATCGCCGCCCATGGACAACTGCAATACCGAAGGTCTTGCAGCTGCGTTGCCAGCCTTTTAAGAATGACTAAGCTCGTTTCTTGAAGGTCCCTAAGTCGTATCCGTTCGGAAACACCCCCGAAGGTATTGATTCCACAAAGGAGTTGTGCGAGGAAAAAAGAGCCGACAAAAGCGCACGGTTGTGGATTTCCAGACATCGAGGTGGTGAGGATGGAACTTTAAATTTTGACGCGATGTCCGATGATGGAATTTAGCGGCAGGAATTAGTCCGAATAACTCTTCGGAACACTCCCCATGATACATACGGTAAAAGATGCAGAGCGAATCCACTTAACTTAGCCCTAAATATTTCCCAGTTCGATAGCATCTCCGATCTAGTAAAAGTGCTTGTGTAACATACGACAATAGCATTTCCACATACGATTGTTCCGGCGCAAGCTTTGGAACGATTTGTATATAATATTTATACGAGCTAGGAATGCGGCAGTGACTTCTTAGGGTCTTACAAGATGGGTCTGAAGACAGTATTTCCTTTCATATTCCTTTGTGTTGGGTACACCACTTCAAACTACAGAGGTGACAGGTAAAAATATTTAAATTGTTTAGCCATCTCTTTCATTTATCACTACATGCATGAGATATTTCGTATGCGATAAAAACAAGATGTTATCAATTACTTTTCCGTTTACCGTAATAAACTCATTCAACTGATTCTTAAAGCTTAATTATTCAAATAATGTTTTTTTCAGTTTTTTGATAAAAACAACGTTGCCTGGTATTAGATAAGTGCCCGATTGGCGAAAGGCTCGCCACCTATCACATTGTGAGACCAAGTACCTTCAGCTAATCGTGGTTGCACTTATTGTGCTTCTGTCTACCTCTTCAGGGATACGGGAGTGAAGATATTTCTTTTTCTTAAGTCTTAAGGCACTATTTGTCTGTGTATCTATCTGTCACAGGGTTATACGTTTTATAATAATAATAATATCATTTATTTGATCAAAATAGGGTACATGGTAATGATAGGTATTAATAAATTTGGTGTCCTATTTTAACCACAGAGCGGCATGCAAAATTGTGTAACAGAGTTTAACCAAAATTAATTATAATAAACAAAAACAATTAATAATATAGATAGAAAACACGGATGCATTACATCATGTTGTACATTTAAATATAAGAAAATACAATGTCAAAAAAAATTAAATAAAAAAATAAAATAAAATTTGAATACAATGTTAAAAGTTAAGTTAGAAGATACAATGTCAAAAAATTAAACTAAATTACAAGTTCAAAATAAATTACAAATTAATTTTATGTCGCTGATATTTAAAATATTTAAATATATTTTTTTTGTAAAATATGATATAACTTATTATTTAAATCTCATTACATTTTGAATGGTAATATGAAGATATTCAAGATTTTAGCACATAATAGTTAATAGTACAATTAGTAGTGTTGTGGTTTTAGTGTGTAATAATAAATCAATAACATCTATAAGTATATATAAAAATCATTTGCTGTTCGTTAGTCTCACTAAAACTCGAGAACGGCTGAACCGATTTGGCTAATTTTGGTTTTGAATTAATTGTTGAAGTCCAGGGAGTTAAAAGGTGAGAAAATATAGAAAAAAAATAAGAGTAGTTACAAAGGCAGAACAACGTTTGCCAGGTTAGCTAGTACCTAATGTAATAAATCTCTATAACAATATTAACAAATGTAGACATAAATTTATAATTTATCAGGGAACACGAAATATGAACCATAATCCGTTCAGCGTTATTTGCATGATCTTAATAACAGCATACATACGAATGACATACAACATATGGAGGTACAAAACCCGTGTTTTGCGGGTTGTCTGTGAGTCCGACTCGCACTTGGCCGGCCGATTCATTGTTATTATTACAACAGTAACTAATACATAAATAAAATCTGTGCCACTTATAAATAATCTCGAACTTTGACGAGGTATCTCTAGAGATCAAAAAATCGTCTTATAAAAATGCGCTTCTTTCGAAATGTTTTGCTCAATCTCAATAATGGCAAAGACCTACAAAAAATATTTTTTTGTAGGTCATTGAATAATGGCAATAAGTACTTACATGGGCGTACCGATGCGGGGTGGCAGTGAGGGACAGCTGCCCCCCCTGGAATTTGCTTAGGTACCTCTCTACTATCTATTGTGGTAGTATATAATATAGTTTTAAAATGTCACGATTGCCCCCCCGCCTCCCCTGGCCCAGAATCAATAGGTATTGCACAGTAGTACGGAACTATTAGTGTTTAAGAGTGATGAGCACTTGGCCGTTTAGTTTGTAGTTTAAAAACGTTTGATAATATTATACTAGACTTGGAAAGCAAAGAATGCTAGTAAATCTCCCAGGTCAAGAAATGAGGGTTACTTCCATAATATTGATTGATCATTCTCTGCAGCAAGCATCTTCTGTCTCGACTTTTCTTTTATATCATAAGATAGCAAACAAGCAGATGGGTCTCCTGATGGAAAGAGTCAACCATCGCCTATAGACACCAAATGGTGCGTTACTGTCTTGTGGCGAGGTCTAATGCCACATGCATTAGGTTACCGGCTACCTTACTCTCCAAAACGGAACATAACAGCGTCTAGCACTGACGCTATTGTGACAGGAATAGGTAAAACGGTGGTATCAGACCCGGGCGAGACAATGCAGAACTCTACCACCTACTAGCCACGATGGTAATGACTCGCATAGCCATTTACGACCTGCCTGGCAAAACGATAGTTAGCCTATTCTTCAAAAGAGCCCGGGACCAACACGGGGAAAACTCGTCCAACTACTTAATTCATGTTTAATTTATTAGTAGGAATTTTCTGATGGGATTCTAGGTTGGCAAAACTTGCCCTACCTACTTAATTTTACAGGTTTATTCAAGATCTCTTATTTCACAGCGGTTTCTTACCCAGTACAAACTACCAGCGCACAGAAGATCAGCTGGCTGAACCGTCCGCCAGAGTTGAGAAGGCAAGAGACGAAAGAGACAACCAAGCTGACAGAACCCAAAGATTCGGGGTAACCGGTTTTGGAAATACGGTAAAAAACTATATACTAATATAATACCTATCGAAGTGCAGTTATTGTTAAATGGCATGCACATTCTTCGCAAATGTATCTACCTAGGTATGTTTCCGCCAACTTTAGTTAACTACGACTAAAGCCTGGGTCAGACTGGCCATATTAGTCGAGGTGGCGTTTGTCAGCCGGGCCTCAAACTATCCGGGTTTGGCTTTGCACGGCACCTACAACTAAAGCTTGGGTCAGACTGGCTATATGGTTAAATCCGAACACTTGCGACCTAAATGTAATCTGGATCACTAAGTTTTACTACACAATTAGAGATAAATGAAATTAAAAATAAATAAATTAGATAATAGTATACCATCTCATCTATCATTATCCAGTCTCGGGTTCCGTGTATATGAAGAGTTACCAGGGCCATTCCACCTCAGTCTAACCTTGACTAAAGCACACACATTTTGGCTCATTTATTTCTTCAATGTCAACAGATTTATGAGCAAGCAAAATGCTTAGTTAGAATTCAATCAAAGTGCTTACCTAGTTAGAAATTAAGGTTACATTTGGATTCAAATTTTAAAACTTAAATGTTGTTTTTATAGAAGTAAAATTAGGCTTAGATCGTCTTGATTGTTGGTGGTCATTTTGAAAAATTACCTAGTCCTGAACTTGGTACTCAGATCGTGGTAAGAACAAACCAACAGTACATGCTATGCTCCGTATTGTAGGATTTTATAATAGACTAGCTGCGCCCACGACTTCGTCCGCGTGGAAAAATTTCGTAAAAAAGTAGCCTAAGTTACTCCCTGTCACATCAGCTATCTGCCAGTGAAAGTCCCGACAAAATTGGTCCAGCCGTTCCAGAGATTAGCCGGAACAAAGAGACAAACAGACAAAAATTGTAAAAATGTTATTTTGGTATATGTACCGTATATACATCCATATGTATTAAGTAAAAAGCGGTTATTTTAATATTACAAACAGACACTCCAATTTTATTTATTTGTATAGATATGTTTGTATGTCCATATGTATCGCAAGATCGAACACCTTTTGAGTCTTGGGTATAGTGTCGCTTCAAATTATAAATGTACATAATTATATATTAATACTTGAAAGAAAAATTTTGTACCCCTTTTTAAGATTATCACGCGCACGGTGGAGTATAAAACTGGGTAGAATTTATGTTTACATTGCGGAGAACTACATAAACCTTATGTTTTTAAATAATAGAAATATATATGTCACCTATCACATTACCACCAGACTCCGAATTAAGATTTCGAAAACGACCCCCTAAACAACTTAAGAAACATCTTTGTCTATCCCCCGGGACCGCCGTTGTATCCCGGACCTCATGATTCAAGTCTGGATATACAGTAGGTACTTATCCTAAATAATAATCTTGATGAGGGTCCTGTGTACAAGGTTTCATTCACATCTAGCGTCGCTACATGAATGGTAACACACCATTAACATCTCTGATGTTTAGTTATAGGCTGGTTAGTATAATGTCCATGTTTACATCTTACTTGTTTGTTACGGAATATTTGATTTAACTGTGGACGATATGTGGACGATATATGTGGATTTCCAATCAATAACAAATCGTGGCAGAAGTTATTGTCTTATAGCATTTGAATCAATTATTTTCAACCACGGAATTGTGTTTAGGTAAGCCGACGATAAACGGGATGTTATCAGTTTGACATATATGTAGACCGAATGTAATATTGGATAATATTACATTCAAAAGATAAAATTAATTAAATTTGCTTTTATCCGCGAACTATTATTCTATGTATCCTCCGTGATGGTACCGAAAAGAGAGACGTCGGTTTAATAAATGGATAGGACTCACCGATTTATTAAACCGACGTCTCTCTTTTCGGTACCATCACGGAGAATACATAGAATAATAGTTCGCGGATAAAAGCAAATTTAATTAATTTCACCTTTTAATAATGGATTTCCGCAAAGTAACGCCTGAATCAATAAAATATTACATTCGGTCTATCGTCGTCAGTATACTCTCTATCGTCGGCACTTGGTGAAACACCGCCATAATTATTATTTAAATTTTTTGTACCTACTGTGGCTATTTGACTATGATGATTTATTTAGAGAATATTTGACTATGATGAGTTATTTAGTCTTCCAAGCATATGTACTAAACTTGGTAAACGTAATAGGTATGTATATATATTTATATGTTTATTCATTGATTTCTTGGAAACTAAAAGCTATATCGTGATAACTCTTTTGGATTTAGGTACATCAGGTATATTCCAACTAAGGGAACAGTCCAAGTTTCATTAAAATAGATTCAGCAGTTTTCGAGATATGGGTATAGGTGACAGATATGTAGAGATGGTTTAAATTTTTAATAAAATTACTTTTAAGTTGTTTTCTGTTTGAAAATACTTATAATTTCAGGGTCCTTATGGGGGTTCAGCTCCGGGTCTATATGGGCCAGTAAAAATTGATTTAGGTGGAGTTCTGCTGGGATCTATTTTGGGTTTCGGTGCTGTAATTATTTTACCGAAGATAATACACGCCTTCTCATATGGTTATGGAGGTTACGCACGTAGTAAGTAGCTTTTTTTAAGTCACAAGATAGCAAATAAGCAGAAGGCTCTCCTAATGGAAAGAGACAATCATTCGCTTGTGTACAACAGACTACATAAATACTAACAGACATGGCGTTTGGCATTGAATATGTAGCCATGCATATGAGCGAATGCTCATATCACTGTCAAAAGTATGGCAAATTATATAGGCAAATTGACACTAATTGTAATTGAGTTTTTATTGTTGACGTACTGTTGCATACATTCTCGTATTTATGTCAGTTCAAAATTTAGCTACGCTTGACGTCTAAGAAATGTCTTAAGACGGCGCCTCCATTTACTCCGTGTGTACAACTTAGACAAAAATATCGATATGGCACAGATATTTTTAATAGTGCAAAAAAAATATACATAATGAATGACAAAAGATTCGAAAAGATTTAACGCCAAATTTTTCCATACTCTAGGTACTTTGGAGAATTTTTATATCATAAGAAAGCAATCAATCAGATGACTTTCTTGACGAAAAGAGACCAAACCATCGCCTTAAGACACCAAAGATGTTAATAATGCATTGGTATCCTTGTGGCGAAGTCTTAAAATGCCACATGAATAAGTTTACCGGCTACCTTACTCTCCGAACCGGAAATCGACAGAGACATACTTTGACGCTATTGCGGCAGCAATAGGTAAGGCGGTGGTACCAGAGTTGGGCGAGGCTAACTCTACTTAGTAACATAATAATAACTAAAGAAGTAATTTACTTTTCCTTAATTTATACCTAAGTACGTATACATATACTGGGTGTAAGGTGCGGTGCATCGAAAATCGAAACCATAGATTTGGACCATAATTTTGAGTCGGAAACTGTTGGAAATTTTTGTGGGATTTTTTTTATTTAACTTTGTATACCTAATTTAATTTATTTTTATACCTACTCTAAGGTGTTTTTTTTTTCTAAAAACAGTAAAATCAAAAGAAATACACAAAAAGCAATGTATAATTCCGGTATACGGCATAGTAACGGCTGCTGGTTCGAGAGTAGCGCGGGTGTTACGGCCCCGAGCAATGTAGGTACACTTTACATTGCGTGGCGTAAAAATTAAAAAAAAAATCATAACTAGCAAATTTTGGATTTCCCAAAAGAAAAGTTATTATTCTAATGTGCTTGTATAGTAAGGATTGTAAATAAGCAGAACGCCATTTGTAGGTAGGTATATAAAGCGATCAATCACTATATTAGCCCGCGGGATATTATTACACTAATTTTTAAATGATGTGTACATATTTGTAACTTCGTTAGTGGGGCTTCCTTTTAGCGAGTCTAACAAGGTATTTTTAACTAATTATATAACTTGTGTCGTTCAGTGGAATTCTTTGCAACTAGATCGAAACGACAGCAGGTCGCCAGCAAAAGCGAAATGCTTTTATGACTTACTTTTTACATTTGTAGGTGCAGAAGCTGATGTCCTTCACATTTCCGATGTAATAAGTAAATTGGACGAGACATTAAGTCGGTATAATGTTGACTCTGCATCTTGTATGCAGCGGTTAGCGTGTTCATACGTACAGTCTG
This sequence comes from Apodemia mormo, assembly GCA_036924255.1. Lineage (NCBI taxonomy): Eukaryota > Metazoa > Arthropoda > Insecta > Lepidoptera > Riodinidae > Apodemia > Apodemia mormo. The sequence continues at coordinate 8,019,962 of JAUPFN010000018.1, read as the reverse complement.
CTAATGAGAATATGATGACGGGTAATGCGACGGACTTTGAAACAATGCTCTCTGGAATATCAAGGTAATAATCTCCCTTTTGCAATACTATATTAGACTACGTTCGCGAGGTCCCACACTTTTATGTTATTTTTTTTTAAGGGCAATGGGCCCACCTCTCGTTCCCACCACTGTAACTTCTGTAAACCAGAATCAACAGCGGCAACCTTCCTGATAACCTCTGAGTTGCGAGCTCAGGGTGCCCTGGGGGAAAAGCTAAGCTGTCTTGGAACCCGCATCGAATTTAATCAGAAGGGTATAGGAGGAGTAGGAAAATACACTTTACAATACACTTTTATGTTACCCAGACGAATAAAACAGTAGTCGTTGTTACTCAGTGACAGTGTAGAACGGATGTTTTACCCCGTGCTAGTCCGCAGGCGTATCACCTAACGTTTGCAATCCGCCAGCGATCAGCGATGACTTTTATACGTAACGAAAAACTCATCAAAAACGTCGCCAATTGCTTGCTGGTCACTAGATGTACTTTTTGCAATGTCAAAGCATCAAAACTAATCAAGCGGTCAATGTGTCTTGCAATAACTAAACAATTGCGATAATTTCGCATTGCGAGTTACGTGGTAACCCCGCCGGGCCTCCCATTAAGAAAGGACCATCTGCCGTTCTACCGGGCAATTCGTAACAGGTAAACGATTGGCTATGTGGGTCACTACCATCGTGGCTACAGGTGGAACAGTTCTGCGTTGTCTCGTCCGAGTCTAATACTACCGCCTTACCTATTTCTGCCTCAATAGCGTCAGTTCTTGTCATTGTCCTGTTTCGGTTTGGAGGGTAAGGAAGGCAAACTTATGCATGTGGCATTAGACCTCGCACCATTAACATCTTTGGTGTCTATATATAGCGGCACGGTAGCCGGTAAACTTGTGTATGTGGCATTATAACTTCGTCTAAGCGACTTGCGACTAAGGATAGCAACGCACCATTAACATCTTTGGTGTCTATAGGTGTTCTCTTTCGATCAGGACCATCTGCTTATTGACCACATACCTACTTACATCTCGCGGTTACGCAAGTCTCAATCAATACTGGTCTTAAAATTATGTAAATTAAAATTATTTAAAACTAGCTGTGCCCGCGACTTCGTTCGCGTGGAAAAAACTCTAAAATAAAAACCCGCATAGTTCCCGTTCCCGTGGGAATTCCGGGATAAGAACTACCCTATGTCCTTTCTTGAGTCTCAAACTATATTTATACTAAATTTTATCTAAATCGGTTCAGTGGTTTGGCCGTGAAAGCGTAACAGACAGACAGACAGAGTTACTTTCGCATTTATAATATTAGTATAGTATGGATTAAAAGTGCTCGCCGCACCGCTGTTATTCCGGTGTGAATTGACCCTAATAGTTAATGATATTTCAAAGGCTTCTATTTAATTTAATTACCCAACATAAATATATCATTGCATTGGTTTTTTTACCGAATTGGAAGAGTGAAACGAACGTTACAAAATGTTTCGGTTTACCAAGATTCGCTGGTTTGTCGGTTTGCGAGAAGGTGGTGATCCCCATCGCGGCAAATTACCTACTTGATAACAAATATCTCTTGTTTCTTAGGGGGCGTCCATAAATTACGTGAGATGTTTAAGAGGGAGAGGGGGTCGAGTCAAATCTCACCTAATCTTACGTAGGAGAGAGGGGGGGTCTCGGCAAATATCACGCAATTTTTTTTTCTGATTGAAACAAAAAAAAATACTTGGTCCATTATCCAGATTGTACATGCTTAAGATTTAATCTTAAGCGTAATCGTAAAACGATTAAGATCATTCACTAATTCGTTCGAAAGAAAATGATTTGATCCATACTTCGACGTTATAGTCTTAACTAGTCGTAAATAAAAGCACGAATCAATTTTTTTTTCTTTTTACAATAACAATCAAACGCGTTTACATATTTAAGAAACCCACATTTTAAAAAATCTCACGTGAGATTTGGGGGTGGGGGAGGGGGTTGAATAAAATCTCACGACATCTCACCAGGGGGGGAGGGAGGGACAGAAAATTTAAAAAAACACCTCACGTAATTTATGGACGCCCCCTTACGATAAACGAGACCGACAGCTTTACATGCTCATCCTAGGCATGGGGGTTGTTCAGAGTTAAGACACCATCACCAGACCTCGCAATCACTCACTACGTCGATTTTCTAGCATAATCCACAAAAAACACAATAACAGTTTTGCCTGACCGAGAGATTGTACCCGCGACCTCTTGATCTAAGCCAAATAAGCTACTACACCACGAGGCATCCATTACAATATATTATTTACAAAGCCATTTTTAAACGTATTTCAAGTTATTTATAAAACACCCTTTGCTATTACTGTTTTGTTCAGAAGAAATCTCTAGAGTAGGTACACATAACTGTATTGATTTATTTTTATGCACATAAAATTAATAATAAGATAAAGCAAATTTGCGGATGTGAGTTACGTATTAATCAATATAAATTAATCAAGTCGATGTTTTTAATATAGCACATAAAATATAGTCTAGTCGAGAAGTTGAGATCCTGCCAAAAATAGTTACAAGTTTCTTAATAATATGGTTGATGGCTTAAACGATCCGGAATGACATCTTAAAAAGAAACGTATTTTGAATTTATTTGGGAAAAAAAAATGCAATTGTTATTAACAAAAAACTGGAAAAAAATTGCCATCCAGTTTTTTGCCAAAATCTCAAACAGTATAAGTGATAGCACAAATATTATAACAGTTTCTGAAAGAGTAAGAAATTTTAGTAAACAAGTTCTCGACTCCCGGAATTGTAACTCCAATATTTAAAATTGTAAAATGTTGAAAATCAGCATTCGCGCGGCAGTTTCGGCATGCGCGCTCCGCCCATGTAGTGTTTTTTTTTTTCAAAAAAACTTCAAAACACGTATTTTTCTAGATGTCATTCCGGATTGTTTAAGCCATTAAGCATATTCTTCTCGACGAGACTAATACATTTGAAGAGACAATAAATTATATTACAGCAACTCTCTTATTCGACGTATGTTGGACGGCACTTCCATATACGAAGCAATGGCAGCTGGGCGATCTCTAGATACTAACTGCGAACACCTTTATCCGAAATGCAAGCTAGAGAAGAAAACTGTCATCAAAATCCTAACACAAATGTTACCTTCGTAAAAGTAAATATTTATTAATTAAAATATTGTTCAAATTGCAATGTTTTATTTTCGACTTTTTTTATAATATAGCATTAGATAGCATACAAGCAGATGGCTCTCCTGATGGAATGAGATATCATCGTCAATAAATACCAAAGATGTTAATGGTGCGTTGCTATCTGTGTGGCAAGATGTCATTGCCACATGCATGTCTATCGGCTGCCTTACCCTCCAGAGCGGAACATGACAATGACAAGCATTGACGCTATTGCGGCAGTAATAGGTAAGACGGTGGTACCTACCATAACCCGGGCAAGATCTAGATAGACTAGTAGTCACGATGGTAGTGACAGGTATAGCCAATCGGTCGTCTCTTACGAACTGCCTGGCACAACGACAAATGGTCCAATCTTCAAAGGGGGCCCGGACCAACACAGAGTTGACTTTTCTAACACATGTTGAAGATCGGGTATTTTTTTAAATAAAACCTAAGCCTCTTTTAAGTTACGGTACCTTAATAACCAATGTCTCAAAATGACAGACTTCATAGTATTTAAATATTTTATTGATATTTGATTACCTGATATTGTCAAATGTATTCATTCTATAAGATTAAATTGTGAACAGCTTTCGCCACCAACTGTACAATTATTGTCTAAATAGGTAAACGAATACTAAAAACATATTTAATATTAAAATAAGTCAACATTTTATTGCATCATCGAATCGAAAAAATGTACATGGCAACATACTTAAAAATAGACGTTTAAAACAAAATGCATCACAACATGGCGACTGTTTTTAAACAAATTTTAAAATTAATTTTAATGCAAGAAAATTTTACTAATATAATTATAAAACCACCATATCTATAAAACAAAAACCCTAAAAGCTTTAAATATAAAGTTAATAAACTATACAGGTTTTAAACAATATGGTCGGTATAGCAACATGCTTGTTTGAGTAATGGGTAAAAAATTAGGAATTTATAAGAGTAACTTATTAAGAGTATTGTAAATCAAAACGAGGTATTTCTATTTTTCAACAATTGATAATTACTTATCATACTTTTTGGCGCTGATAAAACATCGTGTAGAATTAGGATATCGATTTATATTCGTAACATAATTGTATGTTTAATAAAAACATCTGGTCTTAACATATTTGAGAAAATTATATTCAAAACTAGCTGTACCGGCGAACTTCATACCAGCGTAGAATAGATTTAAAATCGTTAAATGTTTGAAAGTTAGCTGTTACAATAGGAAAATAAAAATCACAATCAGGAAGCATAGCTTCTAGAGGGCACTACCTATTTCACGAATTTGCAGTTAAGTCTTTAATCTTGCTAAGATCCAGTGGTTCTTATTTGATATTGAAAACATTTTTGATGTTTTGTTCATATGATATTTAATCACCGTCAGACAGTATTATAAATTGATAGATATGGACATGGGCGTACCGAGGGGGGAGGAGCAGCTGACCTCCCCTTCCCCCCTGGAATTTGTTTCTACAAACTATATACTGTTGTAGATAAAAATACAGTAAGATATTGCCTCCCCCTTGGCCCAGAACCTGGGTACGCCCATGGATATGGATGCTCTCCCCATCGGATAGAAAGTAAAGATGAAGTCCAAGATTTGCATTAAGTTAAATTCTTCTGGAAATATAAATTGAACAAGGAATTCCAAGTTTAGCAGTACGACTCATGACGAATGAATTCCAATTATTAAAAGTATTAATATGGATGAAGAAACGAACCGTTTGTTTCGTGTGCGGAGGATGTCATTACGAATGCGTTATTTGGAGGATCTCATAGGATACAGGATAAGTATAACACTGTTTCCGAACTAGATAAAATTTAAAACTGTTTTAAACAAGGAAAAAGATTTAAATGGTTCCTTCCGAGACGTGTCAAATTTTACTTTGTTTAAAAAAAACCTATTGGTAAAATAAAACTAATTCTAGTGGACATTCCCTAAAATGTACTCTAGAAAAAAACTGAAAAGTTAGAAATCCAATGGCATTTAATACGTTATTTTGGATTTCAATGGCGTATATCACCGACGAGATTTCTTTCGCGCCAATTTAGACAAGAGTCTAAAAAAATAAGAAGAACCAGCGAAGGGTTGCAGCATTATTCCATACACTTTTGGATCTGAGCCACATAATAGTATATAATAGTACCTATGACATACAAACTGAAGTTGCACTCAGTTGATCTAGAAGAAAGCCGGCATTGTCCATTCCAAATTTTAAATACTAGCTGACCCGTACGAAGATATCGCACGGCGCCATCTAGCGTTTTCCAAGTATAAAACTCTGTTAAGATGTTTAATGTATCACCCACAGATGGCACTCCGGTGGATTGTTATAAAAATTATATTTACTTAATTAATTTTTTAACAAAAAGATTTTTTCGATTTTTCTCATAGTTTTCGCCCAAAGTAGAAACCATGGGGTTTAACTGGATACTTTTTTTTGGTGAAGTAGTTAAAGAAATCGAGCTACTCCAGGAAAAAACACCTTTTAGAATTTATATATATGATGATGATTGGTTGTCAATATTGTGTTCAAGCTTAATTAGACCTTAACGCAATGCATTATGGTGTTTTCTAACATATGGATGTTCGATGTAAGCAATAGGGTTATCGGTTATCACTAATCAAGTCACAATCAATATATTTTCAATACATGCATTAAGTTAATTTAACAACACCTATCACAGAGCGTTAACCTTGACCATTTTGCACTCACTGTATGAGTCATGTTGTAGGTATTTATTTTGTATAATTAATTAATTATATACAATGATGGAGGCCCTCCTGCCTGGTAAAGGGTTCGACGCTGTCCAAGTGTAAAATACTGGTTCACGCTAGCAAAGACGCCAAGTTTCTTTTCCGCTTTTCTTATACGCGACGCGATTAATTATTGTTCAGTTTTTCTAGATTAATGGGATAATAGTTTAGTTATTAATAAGTGCTATGACTATTGGCACATTTTTTTTAGTAGTCGAGTCCAAAATGCTTAATATGTTGACGAGCGTCGTAGGGACCTTTTGGATATTGTAGATTAAATGATAGGAAAAATAAAAGTTTATGTTTTTCATTTCAATGGTAGGGAGAAAATGTACAGATAAAAAAATGTCTAAAAAAACTGACATGGAAACACTAAATCGCGTCAGATTAAGGAATGGTGGATTAATTACCAACTAAAATTTAGAAAATCTGCAGATTAAAGTGCAGCATTAGGGAATGGGAATGTAAAGTTACAAAGAAAACGCTTGAAATTCTCAAGCACGTCTGAATTTTCTTTTATTATAGAGAGAATGATGTAATAACGAAAAAATATAATCTGACAATTTCCGCAGGCCGAAGTTATTGGAATTTTGATTTTTTTCTGCCCCAGTTAGCCACCTCTATATAAAAGGCATATACTCGTATTTGGTGCAGTCTCTCGGTATGTTAATCTGACGCGCTCAAGTAAATGCAAAAATCCCCTCTAGGGCTCTCCTACTATTTTAATTATGCCTTACAAAAGAAAACTAGTTATTTACATACTTTGTAATAGAAGTATACAAAAATGTACCTACTATGAATATAATTTGCTTTTAAGCAATAATAAATTTATTTCTTGTAAAAAGTAAAAAATAGCCGACGGTTTATAAATTATTACTTTGGCTAGTATTTTTAAATTGCCTGGTTTATTTGAGCTAGTTTATTTTAAACCTTATTGAATTAACTAAGTAAAAATTTTCCGCCGGTAAAAAATAGAATTTATGAAAAAAGCTATTGAAGAATAGATTAAAAAGTTAAAAGACCACATGCTAGTCACGTGAATGAATGAATTAAAGTATTTATTCTCTATACACACAAACATGGTTTCTGATACGAAAAATTAGGGTTGCCAAATGTAAAAATATTGGTTTGGTATAAAAATTAAATTAGCTACATTTACAATATCATTAAAATATCCAAACAAGCACACGCTGTGCTGAGCCTACCATATTTTTATGGGAAATAGTAGTAGATAGTAAATAAAAAAAAACAAAAACATGTGATTTTCTTTAATAAAAACAGTTCATAAGACAGGGGCGCTATTAGGTACTAGTGACAGGATTATTATCTACGGGTTTTTGTGACATAATAACACAAAAAAGCGACTTAACCTGTTTCGATATTATAATAGAAATAAGGCTTAGTGTTCAATCAGCCTTTTCGCCGTGTTGGTCCCGGCCTCCTTTGTAGAATAGGCCAACTGCCGTTCTGCCAGGCAGGTCGTAAAAGGCGACCGATTGGCTATCGAGTCACTACCATCGTGGCTACTAGGTGGTAGAGTTCCGCATTGTCTCGCCCGGGTCTGGTACCACCGCCTTACCTATTCCTGCCGCAATAGCGTCAGTGCTTGTCGCTGTCGTGTTCCGGTTTGGAGGGTAAGGTAGCCGGTAAACTTATGCATGTGGCATTAGACCTCGCCACAAGATAGCAACGCACCATTAACATCTTTGGTGTCTATAGGCGATGGTTGACTCTTTCCATCAGGAGACCCATCTGCTTGTTTGCTATCTTATGATATAAAAAAAAAAAAAAAAATCAGCCATTTTATCTAACAATATTTTTTTATAAAAATCTAAGATGTACTCCATTTTTAATGGGAAATTTATGATAGATGTCAAAATTCTCCATCCTTATTTATACTGTTAATAATTCATGATTTCTCAACCTTACTGAGATAAAATGATTAATCATAACTATTTATTTTTAGATTTTTATTACTATTACTTTTAGATTTTTTAAATTTTCATAACTACAAAAAATTCAAGCTTTAGCTTTTTATCAACTCAAATGTACTAAATTTCTACCTTTATAATGCTGATAAATATATTGCCCTGTTAACAAGATATGATCAATTGAGTTCAGGGTTTGTCTATGCTTTAGTGGTACTTAACAGTACAAAATGTATTATTTTTAATAGGGTATTTGTAAGTAAATAATAATTCATTAAAAATCGCAACTCCCTTTATGAAACAAACTGGTCTCCTACCCACAAACATTTCTCTAAGACACTTATAACCTTAACGAGCTCAGCTGATTTATATTTCCTATTATAATTTAGATTGTTTAAATGCACTATGACGAGGTTGTGTATTCTTGCACACATTTTCATTCAATATTTATATTTTAATTAATAAATTCTGAAGATGTAGGGTCTGTGTCCTTGTATCAATATTATTACTTTGGATGTTTTATTTCCGTCAGTACTGTATAATAAGTATGACAATATACTCATATCAAATGGGGTATTTGACTTCAAGTGCTGGAATCTGTCAAAGAGCAACAGCTGTTCCAAGCATAAAGGACTGGGAATGTTTTTGAAGAACTGTCAATGCAGTATAAATAAAACTGTGTCAGATTAAAGGACATCATCCATAATCATAATCTCAAGAATTTTTCATGAGATTCTATACTTCCTGACAATAATACAATAAATTTAAACGATAGCATATTATCTATATAAAACAAGTTTCTAAATATAATGTATTATTCCGACATAAATGCTGGGTAAATGTTTCTTAATATGACTAATAGACGGCGTAACGATCGCATTGTGTTGACAACATCAGCCAATAATAAGTATTTTTCTGATATGCATTTTAATATAATTGGTTAATCAGTGCGTATGTATTCTAAATATACGACTGAAAAAAAGTTTCTGGAAATAAATAATTTCACTTAATTCGAATTACAGCTGAAGCATGGTGCGGGTGACAGCTGTTGACTGTATGACGTTGACATCTGTCATACCATATGACTAGAGATGTGACATTACGCAATTTATTTTTATTGGTAACGATCAGACTTACAAAAAATATAGATGTAGCCAAGCGCTCGTATTGTGAGTCACGAATGTGATGACGATGCAGCAATATGAAGCCGGCGACTTACTAGTGGGCCGCGAGCTAGAGAGTGAGAAACGTTCTTTTTGTGACAATATTTATTTTGAAATCATGCTATCCTGTGTGATAAACAATTGTTAAAACAGTTCATGTTTTGAAAAAAGTCTTCCGGGATTTCTTTTCACAAGGAAGTATCCAAATTTCCATAAATTTAACAAAACTGAAATAATATTTGATATAATTTCTCAGAACACAAATTTGAAGCGGCATTGTGACAGTGTGGTAAGTTAACATACGAATAAATTTCCCCAAACATTGGGGAAATGTCCCTTTTATTTAGAAAATATATGTTAATGTTAGACTTATTGTTTTAATTGGATTCACTATACTATATATGTATATACTACATATACATATATAGTACAGTGAATTAGTACATATTTATAAAACATGGCTCGCCGTGTTTCATGCTGTTTCGTGATTGATTCGCCAACTAGCACTAGAAGATAACGTCATAAAATCATATACCATAACCAATCACAATGACGCAAACATATCTATATTATAACATTATAAATCCTTGTTAAAGACACGGCTGTGTAACCATCAATATTAATTTTTATAAAAATTAAAACTTGTAAAGTTCGAATTTTTAAAGGTAGGTAATTTTATTTTATATATATATATATATATATATATATATATATATATATATATATATATGTGGGTGTATATGTGTGTGTGAGTGTGTGTGTGTGTGTGTATTTATGTATTTATTTCGTTCATTTTTTGTTTATAGTAGTATTTTGTTTAGTTAGTTAAAATTGATGTTTTTAAGCAGTTTTTTTTAGGAAAAACTATTTGTTACAGCACATCATAAAATATATGCTAATATTCATCATATTTCAAAGAGCGTGGCCGGACTCGATACATAATTGAAAAAAATTGGCTCGACAAGAAATAATTGCGAAGATTGGTCTTAAAATCATCATTAATGGTTCTATATCTTTATTTCTTTGACGTATGGGTCTGCAATTGAAAACATGAAGTCAGCATATTCATACCTAAACCGCTACCGAATCATATTTGACAAATAATCTACTTTTTTTTTTAAATTTCAATATTTATTCATTTTAAAACCCTGGCTGCCCAGTTACACTGATAAAGGTCTCGTTTACTCCGATAGAAATAGAGAGAGTGAGCGATTTTGGTGTTGACAGCGTCTTAATATTTCCTTGTTACTGGTTGGCTGGAAGAAATCTTTATTACTAGAGACAATCTCGCCCATGGTACTTGTTTTCTATTATTATTGTTATGTTAGTGTTTACTGTGTACAATAAAGAATTAAAAAATAAATAAGCTCGTATTTTATTTTTTATTTTATTTGTTAGTTTGCCAATTATCATTCTTGTGTGTACTTTCAGTTTAGAAAAGAAGTTATATATTACTATTAAAGATGAGTATTAAGAATGTATAATAAATAGTTAGCATTATAGGTAAAAAAAATATTAAAAACCTATTGAATTATTAGTTGTGTAATTATTTAAAGTAAAAATGTAAAATATGCTGAAAAAGGTTCGTAAAAATATTATTCATATTGTAATTAGTGCATATTTACATGTGTAAATATGCATTAACATAATGGCATATGTACAGTAGATAAAATAAATAACTTTCAAGACCTTGTAAATTTGTTTGTTTTTGACGTAGGAAATAGTAATACAAATAAAATATCAAATATAATTAATTTAAGTAAAACGTATTATAATTTATAAAATGTAGTAAAATATTAAACCAGTAAATGGAAACTTGAAAGCCAATGCTTGCAACACTAATCTCTAACACACGTACGATGCTTGCAAGTGTTGGCGTTGGCTTACGCACACATGTACAAAAGTTATCGTCACCGATTTGTTTCTAATTGTTTAGAATGGCTACGTCTATATTATTTGTAGGTCTTTGGGTAACGATAATCGCAGCATAAATCTAGTTCTCTTTAATATTGTTATGAAAATTAGCTTAAAAAGAAAATGATAATTTAATAATGGAATTAATAATATATGAATTAATAATATACGTACATATTTAAGGAAGACCAAAAACATAAATGGTTGAAGCAAATTTTTGGATGAAACGTGGCTAAACGTCAACCATACAGTGGGTAAAAGTTGAACCGACAATACGACACAATTCTGTATCAAAGTGCAGGAGGGCAAAGGTAAATGCCTCATAATTTGTCACGCAGGTACAACAAGTGGATTCGTCCTTGTTTGCTTGAAATGATAATTCGCCGCCATTTACGGTAAATAATATGTTGAAATGTTGGCCCTTACACTATATAGGTATGTTCTGTAGTTTCATTTTTATAATTATAGACTTTTTACCAGTAAAAACTGAACTACGCACAATATACGTTTTTTATTTTAAAAACATCGACTGCGACATCGAAAACCATCTTATCAGTATATCCCATCACTAAATACATCTATGACGTTACGTTATACGCATAACACTTTTTCTTTCAGTTTGATTTTATTTGTAGACTAGAATATTATGGTTGAGTTTAATTTAATTTACTACAATTATTGATTTAATATATTACGAATGTGGTATGACTGAAATAGTGAGTCATTATTTGTGAATCGCGGCAACTTCCAAGAGTGAATCGAACCTTACTAAAACTGTCACCCGCACCATGCTATAACGTATGGACTGTAATGTAATCAAAGATTTTTTTACAATAAACCATTATATGAGTGGTAAAAATTCTAATAGAAAAATGTACAATAATTTTACGAGCCTGATACCAGGGTATAATTTTTCACGGGTTTGTCAACACTGCGTAGACGAGTCAGCGTGAGCCAACTTGTCAACTTTGAAGCTTAGTGGCAGCCGTTGACAGCTCTCTTAGTATATGAGTCAGAATATGGAACGGAATGGAAAGCTATATCTTTTGTCTTAATTTTTATAATGGGGCGGGGGGTCGAAGGGTTCCAAAATGTAAAAATATTAACTAATTGTATCCTGAAATTCTAAACGTCAATTTAATTTTATATATATTGAATACGAATTATAAATAATATTTTAATTCCTTTCATACAAATTTTTTATCTAAGGGGGTGGGGGGTCTGGACCACCTAACTACCCCCCGCCCCCTACTTTACTACAACCACTTACGCCTGTATGTGGTTGTAGTAAAGTAGATATAAGTTTCCGGGTTCAATATCATTATTAGTTTTATCAGTCTATATTAAGCCTTTGCATTGAGGAATCTAAAAAATTGGGATATTGATGTCAATACAGAAGGCATGTTTATCAGAAGCAACGTACATTTTCTGATTACAGTTATCGCACATAAAAAGGTTAATATTGGTAAATGCAGTAACAAACAACACCCCTCATCTCGCTTGTTCACAAACGCTTGAATCATGATCAACCGATAATATTATATCAACGGATATTGTGTTAACTTTGCATTCTATATGAGGACTAGATGTTGAATGTAATGGTTTTTGCTCATATTGATCAGGTGCTGTTAAAAACCTTTAACTTTAAGTCGAAGGCCACTATGTCAAAACCATACGCATTCCCTCGGGCACCGTTTGGTACCCGGATACCCAAACTCCGTTTGATTTAACTCTTCGTGTATTTAAAATACAGTCTATTTTGGCATGACGAAATTAATGACATACGTCCTTTGATAAATTTCCGATACCAAGAATGCTATAATGTTATATTCTCTGTAACGGAATTTCATTATTTGACGTCCATCATAAGTCACTTGTCAGTATTATGTAGCAGCTGTATTGTGTAGTGTCTATATAAAGTGGTTGCTTTGTTTAGCGGATTTCAAACACTAAGATAATGTACTTTTTTACTTTTCAAATATATTTTACGGATAGGAAATATATTTTTTAATAAATATTTGCTTACAGAATGATAAAATATGGTTTGATTTTTGGTGTATTAACACTTTTCGCGCAACACATTACTTGACCCCAGACTCTGAAAAATGGCGCGAGGGGCCTTTTCAAGGTGATCTGCCTACAATTTCTTTTTTTTAATTTGTAAATTTTTTAAGATGGTTAGCTTGATAAATTAGACATGTATGGAGTTACGAATGTTAAGGTAACACACATAGAGTATAACGAAAAGGAAAAGCAGCCGTTGGAACAGAGTTTTCATTAAGAAGCATCCAATAGTGATAGCGCCACCGACGAATAAGATTTTTTTAGAAATGAAGATGTAAAAGCGCTTTTAAAGACTTTTCCAGTAAACTGTTAAAACAGCGCTACAAGAGTTGATAGATATGCTCAACACATTTCACTCCGTCTACAACAGTCGTGTTAGTATAGTAGTTTATCTACGCCAGCGTCATTCTGGTAGGTATTTGAAACTGTATTTTCAAACGGCTGAATACTTTTACAACTTTCCTCCAATATACCTCGATCCTCCTTCCTCTGACTCAATGGTAATTTGTATGAAAATAAGTATATATATTATGCTATTGTTGCGAAATTCATATTTTTACATAAAATATACAAATATAATTTCATCTTTTTACATTTTCATTACTTAAGATTATTTTTATGGGTATGTATGACCACAGAAAGACGTCTTCTCTTAAATTTACAATGAAAACATATAATGAATGAAATCAAATAAACTTAATTGTAACGAAAGCAATAGAATTGCACAGATAATATGCTTACTTTGTTACCTTTGCTTTATTGTTCACATTTCGTAACACTTTTCAGTGGAAGCTGATAAAATAATGTTTGTAATAAATGGAATTGGCAGCGAAAGTTTTATATATTCTGATATTCTATTTAGTTGAGAAACTGAATCTTCACCGAAAATGCTAGATTTGTAGCAATAGTGCAAAGCATGGAATATAGAGGTATTGAGGACCAACTCTGTGGATAATAAGTGTCCATCTAAAAGCACCCAATAGTGGTCGCACTACAAAAAATTTAAAACGAGGTCCCAGGTTCGATTGGTCGGACAATTCAAATATGTTTTTTTCAGTTTTCTGACAAAAACATTCCTGCCCGGGATTAGATAAATTCCCGGTTGGTAGGTAATAGGCTTGCCACCTAACACATTGTGGATTGTGGGTGCACTGATTGTACCTCTACCTACGTCTTCGAGGATACGAGTGGGAAGATACTTTTTTTCAATAAACTGATAAAACAGGGATACACATGCTTTTAAATATTTATGTTCAGTACATTTAATTCCGTTTACAACAGCTATCTATGTTCATATTATAGTTTATCCTACGTCAGTGCCATTCTGGTAGGTATTTGAAACTTTAATAAGTATTTGGGTATGTCAGAAAGGGCATGAAAGTAGAAACAACGCGGTCGAGATGAGGTCGCTAAGAAAAATATGTGGTGTGACACTCGCGGACCGGGTTCGTAATGTCGAAGTGAGAGAGAGGTTAGGTTTGAAAGTGTCGGTGTAAAGATGAGAAAGGGCATGCTCCGTTGGTTCGGACATGTAGAAAGAATGGTAGATGAAAGGTTAACAAAACCGATATACAACGCGAATGTGGAAGGATGTAGGTACCGGGGAAGACCAAGACTGACATACCACGATCAGATTGATCGAGTACTGTCCGAAGGTGGTGTCAAGAGTCTTCGCAACCGGCGTGTGTGTATGAAGTGAGTGATGAATGTGGAGGAAGCGAGACAAGCCTGCAAGGATCGTGATGTATGGCACTCGGTTCTCTCTGCCTACTCCGTAAGGGATATGGCGTGAAGATATGTATATATTTGAAACTTTGTTTTCATTATACAGTGTGAAGATACTTTTTTTCAATTAACTGATAAAACAGGGATACAAGTGCTTTTAAATACTTATGCTCAGTACATTTAATTCCGTTTACAACAGCTATGTTCATATTGTAGTTTATACTACATCAGTGCTATTCTGGTAGGTATTTGAAACTTTATTTTCATTATACAGTGTGAAGATACTTTTTTTCAATAAACTGATAAAACAGGGATACAAGTGCTTTTAAATACTTATACTCAGTACATTTAATTCCGTTTACAACAGCTATCTATGTTCATGTTGTAGTTTATACTACATCAGTGCTATTCTGGTAGGTATTTGAAACTTTATTTTCATTATACAGTGTGAAGATACTTTTTTTCAATAAACTGACAAAATAGGGATACACGTGCTTTTAAATACTTATGCTCAGTACATTAATTCCGTTTACAACAGCTGTCTATGTTCATGTTGTAGTTTATCCTACGTCAGTGCCATTCTGGTAGGTATTTGAAACTTTATTTTCATTATACAGCTGAACACTTTTACAACCTTTCCCCTATATAAGTTGGTCCTCCTCACTTCTGTACTCCATGGTGCAAAACCTAGCTACCCAGACTTCAGATACACGTTTAATTATTAAGCAAACTGTGATATTAAGTATTTATTATCTATATTGCAAAATACTGTTACCGCTAACAGTGTATAAATATTAAAAAGTTATGTACTATCTATGCAGTCAAATACTCCATTGTTCTGAATTCTAAGCTCGTTAATCCATCTTTCAACACTCTGAATATAAACTGGTATTTTTGACGTAACAATCACTGACAAAGCATGTTTAGGAATGAGTTCGCGTAGGCCATCGGTTTGACGTCCGGGTGTACCTGAAAGTATATTCATTATTTTTGATAACATATTCATTATTTTTGAAAACATATTCATTATTTTTGAAAATATAATCATTATTTTTGAAAATATAATCATTATTTTTGAAAATATAATCATTATTTTTGGAAATATATTCATTATTTTTGAAAATATATTCATTATTACAGAAAATATACTCATTATATTTGAAAATATATTCAAAAATGCAGTCATTCAGGTTATGATAATGGAAGCAAATAGTACTATGTATTCCAAAGATGCACAGTCCCGAACAAAACTAACACTCAAAAGTGTCGCTAATTTCATTTAAATAAGTAGTTATAGATATGGCAAAAATATATGTCTGCATATCCAACCTTAAGCGAAAGTTTTATAGTATTTTTTACAAAGTAATGTACAAAAAGAATTAAAATTGACAACGCCGCGACCGACGCGGTTCTATTTGAAATGAGCGCAAAATTTAAAATTGTGCACTTATTTTGGCGGACGTTTTTGAAACACTGATGGTGTATCTTCGGTTTTTTATATCAATGTATGTAGTATCGTGTAACAACTGAGCTCAAAAAAAAAATATCGCAATTAACAAACGATAGCAGTTATATTTGGCACAAGCTACAGAAGCCACCAACTTACAAAACCTATGTATTATAAAAGGAATTTATGAATCCATCCCCATGTTGGAGGATACCGCTTTGAAGAATAGAGCTTCTACCATACTGCCAGGCTTGTAAAAGGTGAACGATTGGCTATATGTACTACCATCATGACGTGGTGGTAGCTCTGCTACACATATATATATATATATATATATATATATATATATATAATATATAATATATATATATATGTATATATATAAGATAGCAAACCAACAGATGGATCTCCTGATGGAAAGAGTCAACCATCGCCTATAGACACCAAAGGTATCAACGGTGCGTTGCTATCTTGTGGCGAGATCTAATACCACATGCATAAGATTACCGGCTACCTTAACCTCCAAACCGGAACACGACAGTGACTAGAACTGATTGCGGCAGTAATATTTAAGACGGTGGTACCAGACCCGGGCAAGACAATGAAGAACTCTAGTAGCCACGATGGTATTGATTCGCATAGCCATTCGGACGTCTTTTACGACCTGCCTGGCTGAACGGCAGTTGGCCTATTTCTTAAAGGAGCCCAGGACCAACACGGGGAACGAGGACAATCGTGCCGGAAACTATGGTTGTTTGCATTAGCTACAACCGTATACTTACCACTGCTTCATATGTGGTGTAGTTTGGCTTCAAATCCTTTCCGTTCATTGTGATGAAAGCACCAAGGTTGCCCATTGTATCACTGAAATTAAAATAAATACTTAATATAAAAAATAAAAAACCAGCACACATTTTTAAAAGTTATGTTTTGACATTTTATGTGTAATAAGTGTCGAACAGTACTTTTTTCTGGATGAAAGTAACCAATATTCTTTTCTGTATCCTGACCTTGATGTTTATAAAAATTTCATTGGGGTCGATTAAGACGCGAAAGCGCGACAAACTTATTCCGTTAATTATTTTTCTTTTATTAGGCTTTATCTTTTTTTTTAAATATTTATTTTTTATTTCACTCTATATTAATAATATATCATATCATATACAGTGTATTACGTATTATCACAATCAATAGTACATTACTGCAAAGCAATTGTGAAATAGGCAATTGCAACTCGAGTATGAGTTTGAAGCCGCATGCGAGGATTTCAATGACACGAGACTGACAATTTCCATTTCCGCCATTTTCTCAAAAAATGCACGAAAATAAAAAAAAATGCTTTTTACGTTATAAATTTAGATAGGCACCTATTTTTTTCTGACTTCGCTGAAAGTAAGTTTCCCATTGCTAATTTCGTTTTAAATCTTAGTTCTAGTGTAGTGCAGTCTAGAGAAGTGTAATTTCGGAGGTATTGAATCAAAGGTACTGATTCCGGGGTTGGATACGATAAGCTTATTTATTGCCTCTGTGGTCTAGTAGTCCAGCATCGGCGTTGACCACGTGAGGTCCCGGGTTCGATTCCCGGGTCGGGCAATTTGAAAAATTTGTTTTTTCGATTTTCTGATAAAAAACAATGTTGCCCGGGATCGGAAAGTGCCCGGTTGGCGATATGCTTGCCACCTATCACATTTGTGGGACCAAGTACTTTCGGGTAATCATGGGTGCACTTGTACCTCTGCCTACCCCTTCGGGGATACGGACGTGCAGATACTTCTTATTTGATAAATACATTATTATTACTCGTATCAAATCTTAGTAAACTTACGACATTAATTATGTAAATCTTGTTATAGAACAGTATTCATACGAATGGTATATTTTTTAAATCATTAAATAGCAAGCAAGCACTGAATCCTGATGGAAAGAAAAACCATCGCCTATAGAATAACGGTTAATATAACGCATAGCGTTATAGCGCGCTATGTGTACTCACCGTATAGCCACAGAATACTTAGAGACTTCCAGAAGTCAATGTTACATACAAGTATTATTCAAGCATAGCACACATAGATACCTCTCGTGGACGCGATATCTCCGACTGGTGCGGTACAAACTGTACCGAACCATTCCGAGATATCGCGTCCGTGAAAGGTGTCTTATGTGTGCGTTGTTCGAATATCACATGTATGTAGATTGACTACTGATAGGCTCCAGTATACTGTGGTATAGCGTATGCTATTTAGATTCGCATTCGGTGCTATAACATAACGCCACGCTATATACCTAGCGGATAGCGTAGGTCGTAGTTATAACTTTATAACATACGAAGCTACGAACTACGCGATCTAACGTGTAACGTGTTTGACTGTAGACGCTAGACGTTATAACATAATTTATAGATTTATACGCTTAGTCATCGCGTGCTGCTCGCTGTATGACGTTGTGATGAGTCACGCGCTATCTCGATCGGCTCACGCTGTCAGAGTTCCAGTTACACGTTATCAGAGCGCGCTAGAAAAATATAGTTTATAGTCTACTAGCTGTGCCCGCGACTTCGTTCGCGTGGAAAAAAATCTAAAATAAAAACCCGCATAGTTCCCGTTCCCATGGGATTTCCGGGATAAGAACTATCCTATGTCCTTTCTTGGGTCTCAAACTATATTTGTACCAAATTTTATCCAAATCGGTTGAGTGGTTTGGCCGTGAAAGCGTAACAGACAGACAGACAGAGTTACTTTCGCATTTATAATATTAGTATGGATATCACGCTATCATTTACACAATACTACTATAGACACAAAGATGTTAATTGTGCGTTACTATCCATGTGGCGGGATGGAAATCCCAGATGCATAATTCTACCGGCCACCTTACTCTCTAAACCGACTATGATATTTATAAAATTGCATATTAAAAAATTTAGTTTATAAGGTAGAACATGTTGATAAATATACATTAAATTGTACAACTTAACTAAATTGATACAAATTATCTATTATCTTTCTTCTGTGTTTAAACTTTGTAAAATGTCAATATTTTAATTAAACAAAAAATTAATTTTGTAATTCATAGAAATAAGTTGTGATGTCAATTAATGTGTGTAATTGTATCATGTAACTATAATTAAAAAAAAAAAACAAGCCCGCTGAGTTTCTTCCGCCGGATCTTCTCAGTGTGTGGCCGCGTTCCGATCCGGTAGTAATTGTAAAAATCGACTCACAACATTTTTAGTTTAATGATAAATAATTATAATTTTAAAATATTTGCACACCATATCATGGTAGAATATGTTGGTAACTTAATCAAATTTTAATAACTTGTAACTCCCATATTCTGGTAAATAAATGATTTCTTTCTTTCTTTCTATGACAAATATTGACGTTATTGCGGCAGGAATAGCTAAGGCAGTGGTACCATACACCTGGACATGACGTTGCGGAACTCTACCGACTTGTAGTCACGATGGTTGTGACACAAGTAGCCAACCGTTCGACTTTTACGAATTACCCGGCACATTGATTGTCCTTCAAAGGGAGGGGGGATACATAAGAATAAATTATTTTTTATTAAATTATTATTTCAAACACTAAATTTTTTTTTCTCAAACATGCACGGAAATATTGTCATTACTTTTGAACAAAGAGCATGCGAAGTATCGTATTTACGTACACAGAAAATATAAGTTATTTTCGGCGTGTTTTTTTTCTTCAATTTGGAACAAAAACGCGCCGGCAATATATAAAAAGACAAGCTGGGTGTCATTTGAATTTAAAACTTTTTAAGCTTGGTACAAATTGCGTTCACGTGGCTGTATAGCCACAGATGCGTAACCTTTCGACACAAATGGAAAGAATATTTAGGCGGTAAAGCAAAAAATTCGTCTCGATATGACTTATTTTAATTTTTAATAATAAACATAAATTGAGTTCCGACGGTTCCGTAAGTGAAATGGATATTGACTGCACTAGCGGTGGGTAATCTTTATTCTTCGGGGTGAATTTATTGACTTATTCCGGCTCCAGACACGGACATGGTTCACCTTATTTATTCCTTTATTCCTTTGGCTTACTTTATCCTTTTTTTATTGCAGCATATCATATTCTGTGATCGTATCTTTAAATCAACGTTTCCCTTTTTTATTTTTCTCTCCCCCACCAATTCTACAGTAATATGCAAGTAGGGTTATAGGTTGATTATCGCTTGTCGCATCTCAGTGGAAGAGTGTAGAACATCATCCGCAATTCGCAACATCCCTCCCTCTCTCATTCTAATCGCAATACGTTTAGTCGCTCAATATCCTGATCGGAATAAATAATTCCACGGAGGCGACATGGATTTGAAGAAATTTTCGCCGTGTTGGTCCCGGCCTCCTTTGTAGAATAGGCCAACTGCCGTTCTGCCAGGCAGGTCGTAAAAGGCGACCGAATGGCTTTCGAGTCACTACCATCGTGGCTACTAGGTGGTAGAGTTCTACATTGTCTCGCCCGGGTCTGGTACCACCGCCTTACCTATTCCTGCCGCAATAGCGTCAGTGCTTGTCGCTGTCGTGTTCCGGTTTGGAGGGTAAGGTAGCCGGTAAACTTTTGCATGTGGCATTAGACCTCGCCACAAGATAGCAACGCACCATTAACATCTTTGGTGTCTATAGGCGATGGTTAACTCTTTCCATCAGGAGACCCATCTGCTTGTTTGCTATCTTATGATATACAGGGTATAACAAAAATAAGCACTAATACTGAAGGAGCGTTCAGGATGTGTGGTTAGCTCTTTAATTATACATTTTTAATAAATAAAAACTATGAAATTTCTGAGAAAATGAATGTCAAAGTTTTTTTTCAAAATGATCTGTGGCAGCCCTGAAGTATAGCACGCAGTAACGTACGCGCACGGTTTACGCAGCTATGAAAGGTCACAATCATATGATAGATGTCAATGAACTGCTAGACGCACAACAAAGTACTAATTACTTGACAGAGTAAATAATGTAGATATTATTTAAAGAGTTTTTTTTATATTTTTTTCTACCAGGACTGATGTTGGAATAAACCCATGAGGGTCCTTAGTTTGATTACCAGGCTGGACAATTTGATTCATAGGTAACTTAACTGGGTTTTGATAGCCATAATTATTACATTATGTTAAAAAAAACACTGTCCGACTATTGGTGTCACTCGATAGCATATTACGATCATATTAAAATAATTATTAATTACTATACTCATATTCAATAAAAAAAATCTCATAAAATTTTATTAATCGTAAATACCTACCTAGTAGTCTCATACCTAGTTTACGTAAGGCAAACCTGCGGCTATTAGGCATTTCATGCAGGAAAATCTCCCGCCTGGCAACAAAATTATATCAGCTGTGTACCTAAAATTTATTGTGACCTGGATTATTATTTCTAACTCTGAGTGAAACTATTAGTTTGGTACATACATTCTAAAACAATCGTGGCAAATAATCCAATATAACTAATTAAGGTATCTTTTTGTTATGAAAACACATTACATAAATTACTTCATCACACAATATCCACCTTCAAAGTCAACTATTCACATGTGTTTTCAGTGTAGGTACCTAAATCTATTCCGTGATTCATAGGCATTTTACAATGTATTATCTGGCATGGTTTCAACTTACAAACTGGTTTAATGGCAAAATACTTACCTCTAGTACCTACCCTGTTTGCTTCTAACTTCACATAACAAGGTGTCTAAATAGGTAATTAGTTTTTGAGCAGGTAAATCATAGCTATTATCACTTTTTTTACACACAATTCTAAAAACTTAGTAAAACTTTCTCGTTGATAACACGACACTTCGCAAAATAAATATGCATTATCATTAAGAATTAAGACACAACACAACCTTTTATAAGCATTTTTGACAAATAAACCTACGCATTGATTAGCCTAGAAGTCCTTTGATTTGAAGTATTACCGACATCGCGCTAGGCGTCTCAACGCGGCCAAGCGCCCGACTTAAGGCCTTGCTCACACACACTACTGAATATTTTCCGCGGGAATTTTAATTGCGCAAATTAATTTTCGTTACATATGAAATTTGACATGGCTAGCACTGCTAAAAAAATGTCAAGAATCGGAATGTTCCCGGTGAGTTGATAGGCTCGTTTGTCACTATCACTACATGGCTGATGGAACTTAGTACCAACCTAAAGTTTGTTTTAGGTGCGCCTCTTCTTACCTTTTTTTATGTTATTGAGATAGGCAAACTAGCAGACGTGCCACCTGATGGTAAGTGGTCGACGTCGCTAATGAACAAAAATGGGATACCTGGGCTGGAACTAGCCCAGGTATTCCATTCATGTGTTAGAGACATAAGATGTTAAGATCCTGAGACATAAGATGTTAAGTCTCGGTGCCAGTAATTACAGTGCCTGTCTTGCCCTTCTCTCCGAAACACAGCAAAGCTGTTTCACGGGAGAAATTGGCAAGACCTTTCTAAGTAGTAGTTATTTCAGGAAAAAGATAATTTTTGACTACGTTTTTTTGATTACATTTTAGATCAAAGATTTTATAAAATACTAGCCGTTGCTCGCGGCTTCGCACGCGTGGTTAGAGTTTTTTGTGAATGTCAAAAATAAACCACGCAAGCGAAACCAACGAAAACTATTGCTAATTTTAGCGATTGCCGGGATTACATATCAACCTGTTCATTCATTCAGAAAAATTAATCTTTTTCATCAAAATATTGTTTATCATACTGGAAATGAAAAAGTATTAAGTTAACTTTAAAGCCGCCGCCGGTCGTTTGTACAGGCCTTTAGAACTTACACGTGTTTTGCGGCTTATACAAAGTGCAACGAAACGCTTTGATTGGCGAAAAGACCACTTTCGGAAAGAGACAAGACACTCCCTTTTTTCTGCCATTTTGTTTTTATGTAAAATCATACTAATATGTAGTTCCGTATAGTTTTAGTCAACATTTTTGTCACTTTTATGATAAGAGTGATGCCGGTTTAGGCGTTTCTTCGTAAGGTACTGGGTTCGATTCTCAGTTCGCCTGGTAGAATGGAGGGTAATTCTTCTTAAGGCACTCAAACTAACACGGGAAATGATTTTTTTTTATTTATGGTGCAAGGGGTCCCACCACCACCTTCGGGACCCAAGACAACCTGACTGCTGTACAATGAAAGAGGTCCTGGCACCGGCTTCCTCCAGAGAGGTTCGGAGGTTAGACGACAGTCGCTACGGCAAACTCAAACTCGTTCCTAGCGCAAGCGTGGAGAATAACCGGAATAAACTCTAAGATGAAGAAGATTATTTTTAAATTTGTTTCACTGAACCCTAATTAGTTCGGAAAAGTACCTAGATAATTGTAAAGGAATTTTTATTTTTTTATTCAGTTGCCGTTTGTCTTTGGAGAGCGTAACTATTGCTATTATTGCCGATTTTTTATGAATCTTACTTAATACCCATTGATTGGAAATCGCGATTTTAAAAATGCCACGTAGAAATAATAATGACCGTCACCTTTACACTAATAGTGAATTTTACGAAATGATGCTATGTGTTGGTGCTGCTAGGAATGGTAGCATTAATGAAGCGAGGGAGATTTACCGACAACGGTTTATTGATGGAAGGCCACCAGCAGAACAACGTCATTTACCTCCGTACTCAGTATTCCGTAACATGTGTTTACGACTTCAGCGTACTGGTTCCTTCCACCGCGAACGAAACGTTGGACGTCCTAATTCAAGAGTAGGTACTGCTATTGAGACTCGAATTCTAAATCATTTTGACGAGAATCCTCGGACCAGCACACGCCGATGCAGTGCTATGTTAAATGTAAACCATATGGTGGTGTGGCGTACTCTGCAGGATGATGGACGACATCCCTACCATTTTTCAAGGACTCAGGAGATAGGACTTGCAGACCATATGCCCAGAATGGACTTTTGTAGGTGGTACCAGAACCGTGCTGAAGCAAATCCCGAATTTGCTTTTAATATTTTATGGACAGATGAGGCTTCTTTCACAAGAAATGGTGTGCTCAATTTGCACAACGAGCATGTGTGGGCACATAATAACCCGCATGCCTCGAGTGAAAGTAGTTTTCAGCACCAGTGGAGAATTAATGTCTGGGCAGGCATCGTTGGGGACTATGTTTTGGGGCCGACTATTTTACCTCAGGGTCTTAACGCTCAAAGGTACCTACAACACCTGAGAGAGGATTTAGAAGAACATCTGGAAAATCTTCCACTGAATGTATACCGTAATATAATTTTTCAGCACGATGGAGCACCCGCTCACTTTGCACGCCCTGTGCGTGATTATTTAAACGATCGATTTGCAGAGTGGATAGGTCGAAGTGGCCCGGTGCCTTGGCCACCTCGTTCTCCAGATCTCACGTGCCTAGACTACTTTTTATGGGGTTATGTGAAAAATAAAGTTTACTCTGTGGAATGTCATACACGTGAAGAGATGGAAGGTAAAATTAATGCAGCATTTAGGTCCATAACCCCACATATGTTGCATAATGTAAGGTTATCAATGTTACGCAGAACTGCTCTTTGCATTGAGAAGGGTGGTGGTCATTTTGAACCTTACTTATAAATTAATTTGAAGACAGTGTTGTTTTATTATTGCCTGTAAATAGTGAATTTGGATTAATGTATAATAATTAATCAGTGACGAAAGTGATATGTAAAAAATTGCTTATTAAATGTGTGTAAGTACAAGTACGCGGTATTCTTCATGTCTATGTGTGCGTCACGCTATTCATTCAACGTGTTGCTGACGTCACATCACTTCCATCTTCAAGGTAGGGGTGTGAAAATAAACTTTAATTTCTTATTTTACTAAATTTATATGAAACAAAAAATGTGTGCCTTTTGGTATAATATTTTACCAGGTGTTTGTTTAGTTCATGTACACGTATACCCTTGAAAGTTAGTGCTTATTTTTGTTATACCCTGTATAAAAAAAAAAAGAAATAAATTAATTAAATAAAATTAATTTATAAAAGCTATGGTAAATTTTGATGTCTGTATCCATTGACCACCCCGTTGGTCGAGTGGTTAGCGAGTCTTACTACAAATCGAGGGGCTCGTATTTGATTCCCGACAGGGACAAACATTTGTGTGATGAGCATAGATGTTTGTATTTCTGGGTTTGGGTGTTTATTGTGTATGTAACAGTATTTATATATATATGTATTTCTATGTATTAGTATCATTGAATAACACCCATAACACAAGCAAATAATTTGCTTTCTTTTGGGGATTAGGGTTTGTGTAATTTGTCCAGCAATATTATATTAGGTATTATTTTTAGGCGAGATATCCTATATAAAAAATGTATAATAACGAACTCACCAGTAATTAGGTGCGGAGAAAACAGTAATACATTTTCCATCGTGAGCCACTTCATATCCTTCAACCTTGACCTCGTGGCTGCGGATAATGTAATCCAGTCCGTTCCGGCGTAAGAAGGCAGCGGTCACGTCAGGACCGAACTGGCAGCCCACACCACGCTTCGACGGCGCTCGCCCATCCATGGGCTGGGGGTCCGACCATAACAGCTCACACATTATGCCTGGAAAGAAACATTTTTTATATATCATAAGATAGCAAACAAACGGATGGGTCTCCTGATAGAATCAACCACCGCCTATGGACACCAAGATGTTAATGGTGCGTTACTATCTTGTGGCGTGGTATAATGCCACGCGCCAAAAATAAAGACGGCAGATTAATAATTAAATAAAATATATATAATTGTGCCATCCTTTCTTCCGGTGGAACCAAAATGGTCCCATAAAACACTTTATAGAAAATAATTAGTTTCACCTTCTAAAATCAAAAAGTTCAAATTTTCAAAATTTTAAATCAAAATAAAATGAAAAAAAATGAAAATCGTATCTATCGGTAAATAATAAAGAAATCTTACCCTCTTCTGGAGGTTGCCTATTCCTCTCCACTTTTCTAATATCATCAAGAGTAACATCATCCTTGGAGAAGAGCCCACCATGCATCACCAATACCCGGCTATTAATACAATGCGCTAGTGGAAGCCAATTATAAACTTCTGTAAAGAGGTCTGCCATTTGACCTGTGTATTTTGATGTCACCTCTCCCCGGAATCCGTACATTCTATTCATATCCAAAGTTTCATGATTACCTGAAATAAGACACGGTGTGAATTTTTTTGTGGGTACCGAGTATAGAATACGCTGACGCAGACCTTGCAATAGAGGTGTTATATTAGGCTCAAATTCTTGTAATCATATTATCTAATATATCGCTTTAGAAATAATAGGGTATCACCTATTACTGGATATTAGTCAAATAATAGTCAGAATATCTGTTCTTATAATACATAATATTCAACTGCTATTAGATTATATTATGTAATACGTAGGTAATAGGTTTAATCCAATAACGGTAAATATATTAGGGTGAATAATCATACACTTTATTAATATAATTATAATAATATTATGTAAAATATGGTGAAGTGAGACAAAATTTCACTTGTTTTAGCATGTTTCATTTTTTTTGAACAAAACATCTATAATAAAATTAAAATTTGTCTGATAGCACTCTCTTATTTATTGTGAAATATTTGCAATGAGAAAATAAACAGAAAACACAACTAAATTAATACGAATATTCTAAATTTCAAAATAATAGATGTTAAGTATTTGTATTATCTATTTTACCATTATATTACATTATATAAGTTTTCAAAATTTTTAGTATTGAATCAATATCGATTGCTTGCTGTCATCCGCTTTCCCACGAAGCTTCTATACAAAACGCGACGTGTATACAATTTTTTTATTTTTCTCATTGCACCTGCACCATATACACCGCTAGAGAAGTATGACAACGTCTCGTTCTCCCGCCACGGCGTGCCGGGCCGCCATGTCGCGATGCGTTTCGCGCCCGCGCGGATCGTACGATGATACGATATTAGCTTGATATTAGGTATAATATAATAGCCATAATGCACGAAGGTGAAACTGGCAACGTCGCATTAGCTGGCTTGCAAGTGACGACATTGTAAGACACCAGAGTGCTAAGTGTGAGTTTTTCTTTTCGCATTCGATCGTGAGCGCGTTTGGAGTTTACTAGGAATTTGTATGTGATTTGTACAGCGCCACCTAGTGGTAAACGTGAGAAACCAGTTTACCACTAGGTGGCGCTGTACAAATCACATACAAATTCCTAGTAAACTCGAAACGCGCTCACGATCGAATGCGAAAAGAAAAACTCACACTTAGCACTCTGTTGTCCCCACGCCCACACGCGATATACCAATCTATGTAACCTATAATTTATTTGTGTGGCCCAATAAATAATATGCGCTGATTATTTATAAACCTTATCATTTTATAACTTCCAACGACAAATAGCTGTAACCCTCTCCGTAAAATAATCTGGTGAAAAAAATAGACATTTTAGATATAAGCACACAGATATTTTTGTTTAGAGAAAATTATTGTTATTAAAAAAAAATTAGATGCGTTCCCCGCATTCCAAAATGGCAACATGAAATCGCTACCATCGTAGCTACTAGGTTGTAGAGTTCTGCATTGTCTCACTTGGGTGTCTCACTCTGGTACCATCGCTTTAGTCATTCCTGCCTCAATAGCGTCAGTGCTTGTCACTGTCGTGTTCCTGTTTGGCGGGTAAGATAGCCGATAAACTACTGCATGTGGCATTTGATCTCGCCTCTAGATAGCAACCCACCATTAACATGTTTGGTGTCTATAGACGATGGTTGACTCTTTCCATCGGGAGACCCACTTGCTTGTTAGCTATCTTATGATAAAAAAAGCCCTAAAAGCCCTATTATAATAATGTATATTCAACTAGGTATAATAGAATGTTTAAGATATAATATATATAGCTATAATACAAAATTGTGTTATCTATTGTGTGCTTACCTCTCGACATATAAAAGTGATCTGGATATAATAGTTTAAAACTGAAAAGTGTAAATATGCACTCAACACTGAAAGACCCTCGGTCAACAAAGTCTCCATTAAACAAATATGGATTTGTCGGTGACGGTAAACCATTTAATTTAAATATATTCATAAGATCGTAGAACTGCCCATGTATGTCCCCACATACTGTGAACTTCTGATTATCTGGTACTTTGATATCAACTAGTGACGGTTGTTTTTGAAGATATGCCTTCACGTCTATTAATATCTGAAAAGATTTTATCAAAATGTTATTATAGAGTAATTAATCTTCACGTGTCACAAATAATTTTTAAAATTGAATATTTTTCGAACATAAATAAACACTTAAGGCAGTTAAACAAATGGGAAAAACTCGGAGACGAATCCAGCAGTATAATGTTTACATTATTTATCATACTATCTTTCATATTAAAACAAATTGTAACAGTTTTCTGTTAGCAATATAGTATAGTTATATGTATTCATGAATAACAGCAATTAACCAAATTACTTCTACAAAAAATAATAAATATTACACTAGCGTGATATTATTTCTGTTGGTGCTCATAGTAGGTGATTCTCCCGATAAATAGACAACCATCACTCATAAATATCAAAATATTAGTGATGCCTTGGAATCTGTGTGGTAGGGATGTAATGCTTTAGTTATAAGTTCTAGGTTTACCATACGTTTCATAATATAACACGACAGTAACAAGTATTAATGTAACTGCGGTAAGAGAAGGTTATGAGGTGATACCAAACCTAAGCTTGAAATGCGCATTTTTTGCGTTACTGAAGTTTACATTTTATTATTGACAAGATATTAATGTTGTGTTTGTGGTAAGAGTGTTGTGTGTTTAGGGTACCTAAGGTAGCTGGTAAACTTACACATATTGCATTACTATACTGACACACAAATAACAAAGCACCATTAACATCTTTAGTGTCTATAGGTGATGGTTCCTCTTTCCATCAGGAGAGCCATCTGCTTGTTTGCTATCTAATGATATTTTAATTAAGCAACGCTTTTGTAAGGTTTAAAAAATGTTCAAAAAAACTTTCTCCTTTTTCCTATTTGGTAGAATGTCTATTTCTAAGAAAGATATTAATATATGAAGTTTATTTTCTGCTACAATGCAAAAGCTATGTTTAAATTATGTTCGTCTTTTTTTATATTATAAGATAGCAAGCAAGCAGATGGGTCTCCTGAAGGAAAGAGTCAACCATCGCCTATATACACCAAAGGTGTTAATGATGCGTTGCTATCTTATGGCGAGGTCTAATGCCACATGCATAAGTTTACCGGCTATCTTACCCTCCAAACCAGAACACAACAGTGGCAGGTACTGACGCTATTGCGGCTTGAATAGGTAAGGCGGTTTTTCAAGTCACTACCATCGTGACTACTATAGGTAGTAGAGTTCTGCATTGTCTCGCACGGGTCTGGTACCACCGCCTTAACTATTCCTGCCGCAATAGCGTCAGTGATTGTCACCGTCGTATTCCGGTTTGGAGGGTAAGGTAGCCGATAAAGTTATGCATGTAGCATTAGACCTTGGCATAAACATCTTTGGTGTCCATAGGCGATGGTTGACTCTTTCCACCATGAGACCCATCTGCTTGTTTGCTATCTTATGATATAAAAAAGGCGGTGGTACCAGACCCGGGTGAGACAATGCAGAACCCTACATCCTATATCCTCTTTCTGTAGCATAGTAAATGGGTTGAGTTGTTATACTCTTGGCTGGGATGTTACGCTATCCGTGCAAGTTAGCCAGCTACCTTACAAGCCAAGAGACAACAGTAAGTACAAGCATTTTGGTGGCAGACACATAAGGCAGATGGTGTTTTACCTTTGTGAATAGAAGCAACCTTTCTTGGCTTAAACACACAAATTTTTAGTTGCCCTGACCAGATTATCTGCTACACTGATAGGGTGACAGCCTTTTCTTTATTCATGTTTTTTAAAGAGCAACAGAAAAAAGGCTATTTTTATGGGACGATGCCTTATTTCATACAGAAACTTTTAGATGATTAGATTAATATTGTATACCTACGAAAATTTAATCACATAATCTATACATATTTAAGATTAATTAGCAATACTTATCATAAATTAATATAAAACATACTTTGTAGGCATATTTTTTATGTAATTTCTTTTGTTGTTTGTAGTATTCCATAAGTTCAGTAACAAATTTCAATGTGACTTTTCCATCTTCTAAACTTGGACCCTCATATTCATCTTCAATTGCTGCAATTATAATAAATATGCAAAAGATTGTTATGATGATATAAAGGAAGACACGACAAGAACACTCAATTATACCCAGGTTTTTTTACTGTACCTACTGTATATATTAGCAGTTACTTGCTACTTTGTTTGTGTGACAAAAAAACATTGTTTCCTTTGCTCCGTCGGGTAAAATAACCTATGTCATTCCTAGATAATTTAGCTTTTCAAAGGTGACATATTTTTTAAAATCAGTCAAATTGTGAAATTGTGACAAGTAAACAATAAATCGAATCTTTCCTCTTTATAATATTAAGTTTAGATATCAAAAGAATGATAAAGAATTCAATACCTATTTCGGAAGTTCAATTGTTATTACTATACAATTATACATAGTATTTGCTTACTTTAATATCAGAATCTATATATTGAATACTAGCTGTTGCCAGCGACTTCGTCCGCGCGGACTTCGTTTACTCCGCACAGCACCTCCACCGTATGTGACAGGGTGATAATATGTAGCCTATATGTTGACCCGACCTATTAGTAATATTCATGCAAAATTTGAAGTAAATCCATCCAGTACTTTTTGAGTTTATGCCGGACATACATACAGACAAACAGATAAACAGACAAACAAACAAAAATTCTAAAAACTATATTTTTGGCTTCGATATCGATTGTAGATCACGCCCCAAGGATTTTTTAAAAAAAATATTCAATGTACAGTTTTGACTTTCTACGATTTTATTATATGTATAGAAGATATATTTAAAGCAAAAGTTTCTGGTCCCTTTTTAAAAAATTTCTATTCGATCGGTATTTTTTAAACCGGTTTCAAGCTCTATCGAAATAAAAAAATAATTCTTTCTTATAAAAATCAAGTAAATATGGAATTACCTAATACTTTCTTACAAAAATCAAGTAAAGAAAGAATTAATTCTTTGTTATAAAAATCAAGTAAATATAGGATTATATATTTCATTTGAAATATGTACCAAAGAATAAGACAGATCTTAACGATAAGCTCTTGGTGTTTCCGAAAAGAGAGCTAGCTATATTATCAACTCGCTGCGCCCTGCAGCCCGCTGGATCATAAAAGTTTTTGGTGAATCACACGGGAACAATTTATTTTTCAGGGATAAAAAAATATCCTTTGAGTTATTCCAGGTCACAATCTATATGTGTGCCAAAATAAATTTAACCCTTCGAGTTCCATCCTCGCACGTTCGGTATTCAGCGGTATTTTTATTTCTATATTGATTGAGTATGAGATTTATATATAAATACATATGTTTACGTTATGTAGAAGTAAAGACTAAATTTTAACTGAATAACTTAAATTAATATAAAAATTACAATTAAACATTATTATGAGCTGAAAGAGGTTATAAAACTAATCTGATAGCCTGATATAAAAACCTGTATTTGGAAATAATTTTCAGTTTAAAACAGGTTTCCTTACCCGGTAAATTTTCAAACCTAAATCAGTGCAAGTACATAAGGAACATTTTGTAAGGTTTTAGCTCTACCTTAACCTTTAAAATACCAGTTTCTATATTGAGCAAAATTATAAGGGTTTTGAATTGTTAAACTGGTTTACAGAGGGTTTTTTTGACGTTCGCCACACCCAATTTTTGTCTATACTGTGTGTAAACAATTCCACGGTTTTGGCATAAACAGGTTTATATAGGTTTACGAAGCACTCTCATCTCAGATAAACCTTTTATATGAGAGAAACCTTTTATAAAAACTGCTAAATACTTCTATTCGACCGATATTTTTTAAACCGGTTTCAAGCTCTATCGAAATAAAAAAATAATTCTTTCTTATAAAAATCAAGTAAATATGGAATTACCTAATACTTTCTTACAAAAATCAAGTAAAGAAAGAATTAATTCTTTGTTATAAAAATCAAGTAAATATAGGATTAAATATTTCATTTGAAATAGGTACCAAAGAATAAGACAGATCTTAACGATAAGCTCTTGGTGTTTCCGAAAAGAGAGCTAGCTATATTATCAACTCGCTGCACCCTGCAGCCCGCTGGATCATAAAAGTTTTTGGTGAATCACACGGGAACAATTTATTTTTCAGGGTTAAAAAATATCCTTTGAGTTATTCCAGGTCACAATCTATATGTGTGCCAAATTAAATTTAACCCTTCGAGTTCCATCCTCGCACGTTCGGTATTCAGCGGTGGTTTTCATTACTAATTGACCCGCGCCAACGCTGATACAGCGTTGTACAAATAATATTATGATTTCTCTATAATTAAACCATATTTTATCACTCTGTAAACGACTACGTAATGATAGTTATATTTTCTGTCTACTAGGGTTCAAAATAAAGTTATTCAGTACAATATTTTACATATATAATAAAATTCAAATTCAAATTAGGTGTGGTCACATTTTTCCCATTCAGCGGCAGTAGAAACTTAAAATATACTATCTGTTGCCCACGACTTCGTCCGCGCGGACTTCGTTTGCTCCGCACAGCACCTCCCCCGTAGGTGATAGCGTGATAATATGTAGCCTATATGTTGACCAGACCTATTAGTAATATTCATGCAAAATTTGAAGTAAATCCATGCAGTACTTTTTGAGTTTACCCAGGACATACATACAGACAAACAGACAAAAATTCTATAAACTATATTTTTGGCTTTGATGTCGATTGTAGATCACGCCCCAAATATTCTTTTAAAAAATATTCAATGTACAGTTGTGACTTTCCTACGATTTTATTATATGTATATAGATGACGCGGTCAAATATGACCGACTGGGATTCGACAGGTTAAATTGGTTTAGCCGTTTTTTCGTGAGAGTAACAAACATCCATCCATCCTTACAAACTTTTCGCATTTATAATACTAGCAGAGTCCTGCAGCCTGCTTCATCATAATTTTTTTGTTGAAGAAAAAGCTTATTTTTTCGAGATAAAAAGTATGCTATGTGCTATTACAGGTTATCATCTACCTGTGTGCCAAATTTCATCCAAATCCATTCAGTAGTTTTTGCGTGAATGAGTAACAAACATCCATCCATCCAAACACAAACTTTCGCAATTATAATATAGATTAATTATAATATATATTATAGATATAGATTAGTAGGGAGTGGGATAGGAAGAAAGATTATCAAATTAAGTTACTTACTCATAGCATCTAAGTTGATAGAGTCTGCTATATTAACTTCTTTCTTATCAACTGATATCGCTTTTTCAAATGCTATTTTTTTGACTATTTTATTGCATTCGTTAAACTTCATTTTTGCATCTTGATCATTTGGCCTAGCTTTGGTTACCTAGAAATTGAAAACAAATTATTAGCATAATTTCATTTTAATACGTATACATAATTAAATTTTATTAATTTCTTGGTGTAATTTAATTTCTCAGTAAACTTTACTTTCAAAGAGAGCAACTAGTTTTTTGTTATCTTTTTTGAAAGACTAGTTTTACAAAAAAGGGTGTGACTTTATGAAATCAATAACTTAAAGAAATTAAGGTGATTTAATTTGTAACTATCCGCAAACTCTTAAATATGACTTATGTAATGTCCTTGAAAAAGAAAAGTAGTGCCAGAAATGAAACAAAATTATCAAAGCTCTAGAAAATAAAAACGACTGCGGCAGCACAAATTTTTGTACGTGTAGAAAATGCTATTAACTTATATGTTGTCATTTGTTTTTAGTATACAATGAAGAATTATTATACTGTATTCACCACACTTTCCATCATGTCAGCTGTACAAATAAAGTCATAGTATACACACTTAACAAAGTGTCAGTTCAGTTCACTTCAGTCTTACTTCACTTTATCAAAAAAATCTAATAACATTCATAAAGTTTTTTAAAAATAAGAACAAAAATAGAGGTATTTATTCAACTTTGTTGGATGGTACAACATTTAAATGTCTTTTTTTATATTAAAGACAGCAAACAAACAAATCTCTTGTCTCTTGTCTCTTGATGGAAAGAGTCAATCATCGACGATAGACACCAAAAGTGTTAATGCTGCGTTGCTATCTTGTGGCAAGATCTAATGCCACATAAATTTACCGGCTACCTTACCCTCCAATCTGGAACACGGCAGTGACAAGCATTGACGCTATTGTGGCAGGAATAGGCAAGGCGGTGGTACCAGACCCGGGAGAGACAATGTAGAACTCTACCACCTGGTAGCCACGATAGTAATGACTCGCATAGCCAATCTTTTACGACCTGCCTGGCAGAACGGCATTTGGTCTGTTCTTCAAAGGAGCCTGGGGCCAACCCAGTAGAGTCTTTGCCATATTAGTACTTAAACCTGAAATCATTGGACTATTCTATTAATTGTTATTCTTAGATTTTTAACGACACAGCTAGGTACACTTTAGCTATATGGATCGCCTCACAACGCCCTTGGGATAGTGCACAGTGTGGGAATCCCTGCCTTAGTAGATATAAGTTAAATCATCTCAATTTCTTGTTCATGATATTTGCACAAATTTTTATCCATCCTAAAGCAGATGTGCACCATGTTGCATGTCTAAGGATGACATGCAACATATTGCACATCTATAATTTAGTAGTATAATTTAGGTGGAAAAGTATGTACAACAAAACTATCAATACAGAAAAATTTAATATTTATATCTTAAAAGGCAAACAAAATACCAGACCAGTAGTTAACCTCAGTTATTTTCCTGTAAAGGTCATTTGTATTAGTTATAACACATTATGTAATTTTGTGTATGTAGAGTTCTAGGTCTATGACGTTATATAACATATATGTGTTGAAAACATTTTTTATATTAGAATAATAAACATGTAGATGTTTTCCGATGGAAAGAGCCTACCATCACCTATAGGCGTAAAAAATGTTAATAAAGCTATATCACCTAAGCTAGGAGATGTAGAAACCTGGTAGTCACAATGGCAGTGACACATTTGACCCATTGTTTGCCTTTTACAAACTGCCTAGCAGCTATCAGCTATAGGCGGATAATTAATTTTTAAAATTTGACCCAGACCATCACAGGGAGGTTCTCTCTGCCTACCATGTAACGGATCTGGGATGAAGATATATTTGCATATTTGGGCAATGAGAGAACTACATATATAAAAATATTTTATTGAACTTGTAAATTGTAAAAATCCAAGCCAGCTAAATGATTATTTTTTTATTGCATAAGACAGAATACAACTTTGCATAGAGCTTAGATGATGAGATATGTAAATTGAACACACCAATGGTAAGGCTTGTGACTTTTGACAGGATTTCCTTATAATAATTACATTGCACCGGCTAATTGCTTTGCACCTATATGTGAGCTTAGTTATATAACTAATCTTTATAGGTATAACATATCTTAAATATGTAAATTAATATTTGTTTGTATTTAATGCATTCCCATACAGCTCATCTTATTGCAATGATTTTTTGCCAGATTAATACTTGGATTTGTCGGAAGGTTATATGCTTAGCTCGACTTATATTAGTTAGGTAGGTGGTACAAAGAGCAAGATGGTGGGTAGGTAAATGAGTTTAAAAGAAAGATTTAGTTGCAACATTGCTCCAGGTGTGAGCCAGTTCATAATAAAAAATACCACAATTACTTCATGCCTGTTCTGCAGAGTTTATGTCCTAAGTATGATAAAATTCAGATAAAATTGATACTGAAAAATCGTAGTAGTGGTCCAGAGTCTGATGGTGGTGTGTAAAAACCCCTATATATCTTAGATAAGCTTATAAAACTATCTGTCTTGGTCAGCGCAAGGAACAAGCAATAGTTGTTACAATTGGTTATTTGGTGGACATCCAACAGACCATTAAGTATATTAGGACCAGTTATCCTGCCTGTAAGACAACTGGTGTGACAATATTTTCTAAAAATATCACAGATTTTATCACAGATCTAAAAATATTACAGATTTCCTCTCGTAATATATTATTGTATTCTTTTAAAAATCACTCTAGTGGTGTTACGAGAGACTGTAGGTAAGTGATAAAAATGATGTTAGGATCATTATCACTTCAGTAAAATAATTTTTTCCATTAATTATACTAGATGAGATTTTAACTATGTTATCAAATCTATACATATAATAAAATCGTAGGAAAGTCAAAACTGTACATTGAAAATTTTTATTTAAAAGAATACTTAGGGCGTGATCTACAATCGATATCGAAGCCAAAAATATAGTTTTTAGATTTTTTTTCTGTTTGTCTGTTTATCTGTTTGTATGTCCGGGGTAAATTCAAAAAGTACTGCATGGATTTACTTCAAATTTTGCATGAATATTACTAACAGGCCGGGTCAACATATAGGCTACATATTATCACGCTGACACTTACGGGGGAGGAGCAGTGCGGAGTAAACGAAGTCCGCGCGGACGAAGTCACTGGCAACAGCTAGTAATTTCTTAAAAATCGTAATGTTGATTCCCAACAGGGACAAGTGCTTATGTTATGAGTGATTTAGGTGTTTATTAAATATACTTTGGTATTTATACAGATATTTTGATGTATTAGATTGTTGATTAACACCCCATATCACAAACAAACATTTTGTTTAATTTGTGGTTAGATGAATATGGGTAATTTGTCTAGCAATATTTACTTATTTAGGTTTCCAATTTAGACACAACAAATATATAAGTATTAGTAAGGTACTATTAAAAAATAACCTGACTAAGAGAAATCATTACCATTCTTTCACATCATGGAGTCAGTTAAAATTATAAAGCCTATTTTACTCCTATATATTTGTTATATCCTTATAATTGACATAAACTTCATATGCTCAAATCTGTCAATCTGTATGAACTATAGGATGAGTCAAAGAAATAGATGTACCAACATTTGCTGGAAAAACATTGCCTTCCTCAGTCATAGTCAGTAAAAATAATAATGGACAAGCTCAAATAAATTGCAAAACCACTTTTTTTGTTATTATTTCATATTATGATCTCATAATGTAGTCATGTATTAGATATAAAAAATTAGTTTCCTGTTATGTTTGAAATATAGTTGTATAATAAGAATTATACAA
Organism: Apodemia mormo; assembly: GCA_036924255.1. NCBI lineage: Eukaryota > Metazoa > Arthropoda > Insecta > Lepidoptera > Riodinidae > Apodemia > Apodemia mormo. The sequence goes on along the minus strand of JAUPFN010000018.1, from coordinate 7,982,537 downwards.
GCAGTTTCCAGTGATTTAATATATGTGAGATTCATCTTTTATTAAATAAGTAGCTTAATAAAAAGAGAGGTTGGGATTGAAAAACAGTATAGGTGTAAAAATGAGAAAAAGTATGCTCTGTTGATTCGGACATACTTATAGCAAAAATAACAGATAAACAAACGGTTACAAAACAATATAAAATGAGAATTTGGATGGATGCAGGTTCTGGGGGAGACTAAATCTGTGGCATACCATTATCAATTTGGATGGGTGCTGTCGGAACGTGGTGTCAAAAGTCTTCAAAACTGGCGCGTGGGGTGTTTACATGAAGAGTTATAAATGTAGAGGAATCGAGGCAAGTCTGCCTGGATCGTGATTTATGGCATTTAATTATCTCTGCCTTCGCTGTGCATGTGGCATCAAAACCCTGCCACAAAGATAGCAACATACCATTAGCATTTCTGGTGTCTATAGGTCATGGTTGCCCCTTTCCATCAGAGAACTATCTGTATATATTACATCTACTATATGTATTACATCACTATAGCCAAAAAGTTATAATAATAATAATAATCTTTATTGTAACAATTAATTTTAAACATTGACAATGTGCTTCTATCATTTGATTAGCGTGAGATGGGTTTCAAATGATAGTTCCTACTCCTTGTTTGTACATATTACATTAATAGTTACAATCACTGTGAGAAAAGTACAAAAAGATAATACTATAATATTAAAAAATACTATTATAATATGTAATGACTAGCTGTACCCGCAACTTCGTACGCAATTGTCTTACCTGCAAAGTAATTATTTGTATTTGACCACAGTATTTCTCATATTCAGCAATAATTTGAAAGGTAAAGCACTTTTATCAAGAAAGGAACTTTGTTGTTTGGATTTGCTAACACCTTGACGTTGCCATTTACCCTTGTGCCTTGTGGGGCTTTAGGCAGTGTTGAAGTTTAAAGTTTTATTTATCTGCCAACATATACTCATTCCATATATTAGATTACAGAATGTTTTTGCAAAACCTATTTTACATTGAAAGGTCACACACTGGTGTTACAAATGTCTCTAAATGTATTGTCATCTTAAACATGACTGCGGCTAAAGGGGCTACGAATTTGAACCTTATTTGTAAGAAAATGTTTTTGTCTAACTCCAAGACGGTCCAAGAATATATTTCCATTCCCAGTTGTTTATGTCAATATTGCTTACTTCATTGAAAGCTGTCCGTTTTTGAACAGCTGGACCATTTAGTTTATATTTGTTATATTATATACGTCATACTATTATCCAATTATATATGCGCATTGTCCGTCTCATCATAGATGGTTTCAGAGCAATAGACAATATTGAGGTATAGCAATAGATTATTCATTCAGGAGTAACCGTGTAAGAAATATTTTAAAAAGTTGTCACAACAGGTGTGATTGTAAATGATTAATGAAATTCAGTAAACTAAAATACTTCATATACTTCATACGCAATACTTCATACACAGCAACTAAAATAATTCATATAGACAAAATAAAATAATGATTGACGATGATTTAATATTTTCCAGGTTAAATGCCTTTGGTTTTTTTATATCACATAGCTTAGCAAACACATGTACTTGACCAAGACCAAAGTTTAACTTACAATTATATAAAAATAAATAACTAATTGTGAGATAGGCAAGGTCAATGTAGCATCAAAAATATTTTTGTTCACCATCAGTCAGATGACAAAATGGGTAGTACATAATTACTGCATTAACAACTACTGCTAGTTCTTTGGAATAACAGGAATTACCACTACCAGACTTGGAGTTGCTTCCGAGGTATTGATATCTTTTTGTCACAGCTGGGAATTAAGCCCAGGACTGTATGATTTGAAGTGAACAAGCTAAGCACTACAATATAAGGCAGTAACATTAATCTGGTAATAGTAGTACAATGTTAGTGACCTTTTAGGACTTATACTTTGACAAGCCACCTAGTACTAATGGGAGTGCATATAAAAGTGTTACATATATACAAACTAACTATCCCCTGTGGCCGAAATTCAATTAAACACTAAACAATAAAATCCATTTTAAGTTTGATAACTGACTTTAGCTTTAAAGAAAATAGCATAAATGTACATAAAATGTAACATGAGTGTAGTGTAGTAGTATTTATAATGCATACAATTAAAAAATATTAGGTTTTTACAGTTTTCTGCAATGTAAACTTTTACTGCACCAAATATCATATCCCTACAATTCCCACAATTGTCGTAAAAAGGGGTAAAATGTTTTTCCTTCACACATTATTTATATAAATATGACACAAGACAAAATAAATATGTTTGTACTTTTTCTTGGGATACTGCAATTCATAATATTATCCTTTGTACAAGTGTTCTCCTGGCAGGAGAACACACTCCCCAGGAGATAAAATACTGCAATTATACAACAGAATTCTATTTTTTAATAGAGCTATAACAATGATTGTTTATTACAAATGATGTTTAGCATTATGTAGCACATCATTTCCTACTACTGCATTTTTGGATTAAATTCAATGAAATTTTAGTCTAAAGACTAGGCTCATTTTGACACTAGACAAAAACATGACCCTGAAGTTAGCATATAGCCGATAAAATAATTTTTGGTTAAGGATATCTCGAGTGTGAATGGAGTTATGGCAAATGAACGCATATGAGATTACTTGGTGTGAAAATATCTATATGTACAAAATTTGTTTTTTTTTTTCATTGTTCAAAATTTTTTTAAAACCAAAAATAATTTTGGAAAGCTCTCAAAAAGTCCTGGATCATCCAAATTTCTCAAAAACTCATAATTTTCAATTGTTTATATGTACATTTTCTCGAATTGCATTATTTGCCCTGGACGCTGGGTATTTGTGCAGAAAACTTATATACTATTCTAAACTCTTTGTCATTAGTGCTTTGTGAAACTCCATTTCAATGCAATATTTTTTTTATTGTGAAATAGTATAAAAGTCTTGATTCATAAATATTGCATTGAAACTATTATTCGTTAAGATAAAAGTGTCTGTACTGGTAAACATAATACAGTGGATTCTCTCCAGACTTGTTTAATTTACCACAAAAAATATACTTACATATTCAAAATCCTTAAGAGCTAGTTTGTACTTTCCTAAAGACATATGTGCCGCAGCTCGTCTATAATAAGCCTTAGTGTAAGACTTATCTAATTCTATGGCTTTCGATGCATCATTTAACGCGTAGCCAAAATTTTCCAATCTTAAATTAGATATACTTCTATTTGCGAAAAAGACCGCATTATTTGGATTTTTAATTATTGCTTTTGTATACAGTTCTATTGCCTCAATATAATGTTTGTCTGAAAGAGGTTATAAAATATTTGATTAAATTTGATGACAATTTATTGTCCTAATCCTCGTGAAATTAGTCATGTGATATTTTATAAGCACACACAGTCATCTGAACAATTTCATTTAGAAAAATACTCACTTTTGAAAAATTCATTTGCTTCGTTTTTTAATTTTTCTGCTGCCTCTATATCTTCTTGCGATACTGGCCCCGTTATCTCTTCATTGTTTGCCATTGTGGTATTTTATAGTTCTTTAAAAAATTAAAATGTATAACTCGTAATTGATAAAGAGTTTTTCATAAAGAAATAATGTTTTTTCACTTCCATTTACATGCCATCCGCAAAATGTAAAAATGAATTGAAAGATGAATGAACGATTTTGTCAATGACTGATTGTAGTCTGTGTTGCTAGTTGTAGTTGTCATTTATATTATATATTTATAGGTGTGTTCCTAAGAACTGCTAAACTCAGAATTGTAACTAAGATTGATAGAATGCTTTACTAAGATTTTGCCAGGACACAATATAGATACTAGCCTCGCGGCTACATATTATATTGGCCTACGGCGAAGTATCTCTCTAGCACGATATTGTCACAAAGTACAAACTACATCGCGACAAGTGCTTAAGTTATAATCACGTCATAATATCAGTGGTATTAAACCGGCACAGGCTATATTTGTGCATCCTGCTAATGATATTTGTGCGGCCAACGATAAACCATACCAGAATATTTTAACATTCCCTAAAATATTTTCTTTTCAAATTCTTAATTCATTAACATTCGTTCCTCAAATTCTTTTTAAACCCGCCGTTGGTGACGTCAATTTCACTTACAACATTGCAAGTTTTAAATTAAAGAATTTAAATTAAAATTTAGAATTTAAGTTAAAATTTAAATTCTTTGCAAGCTACCTTGGCCATCGCCAGCAGTATGTGGTATACGCTGGGTCCGAATCTAGACCATATTTTACGTGCTCGGGTATAAGTCAGGTTACTTAATTTAGGGCCACTAGAATAATTTCTGTTAATGATTAATGATTTGCCTGTAGTTGTTCGGAGTGAGAGGTGTCTGTTGTTTGCGGATGACCCTAAGGTATTTCTGCCAATAGCGGATGCATCAGGCACGGAGCAGATGCAGGCAGATATTGATCATATCGTGCAGTGGAGCAATACTAACAAGCTGTACTTTAACGTAAGCAAGTGTGGCATTATGAGCTACAGTAGGGATAGGGCTCCACTGCATTATCCATATGAGATGAATGACGCAATTATTCCGCGGTTGGAGACCGTACGTGATTTAGGTGTCGAAATGGTTCCTGAGTTGACGTTCCATAAACACATTGTTAATATATGCGGGAAATCGTTTAAAAAATTAGGGTTTATTTTAAGAAATTGGAAAGACTTCAGGAATACATCAGCCATAAAGATTTTGTATAATGCATTGGTCCGAAGCTATCTCGAGTCTACCGCTCTTATTTAGAATGGTGGAAAAGATCCAGAACAAATTTTGTCGATTTTTAAATTTTAAGCAATATGGGGTGTATCCTTTTTTCCCATTGATGTACCCTAGCCTGTTCGTTCTGGGTATAGATTGGCAAAATCTTAGGTTGAAAACCCTGGTCGGTGAGACCGGCGTCACCAATGTTTATTTATTTTTTATTTATTTATTTACACACTTAAAATATCTTTACAGTTACCCAATATAATATTTTAAGGAAGAAGAAAAATAAAGTCATGTGTACAACAATTTATATATTATCCAATCTTTCTACACATTTCAAAACACACTCTGTGAATTTCTGAAGGTTGCAGCAGTATATATCGACATCCCGCGAAATTACATTATGTAAATGTATGGCACGCGACATAGGGGCAAATTTGAGTAAATTAGTCCTAGCTGGAGTCACAGAAAACGCTGGCGCGAGGCGGCGCGGAGCGAGGCACGCGGGCACGCGCAGCCGCAGCTCCACCAGCAACTCGGGCGCGTGCAGTCGCCCGCGCAGCACGAGCCACGCCACGCGTGCCAGTGACACGTCACGGCACACGCTCAATCGATTGTACAAATCTTAGGTTATTTATCTTAGGTTATTTAGGGGTATTTTTAAAATATTATAAATATTTTACTTACATGTTTGGTGACGCTTACGGACCGGCGGGGTTATCACGTAACTCGCAAAGCGAAAATATCGTAATTGTTTAGTTATTGCAAGGCACATAACAGCCTTGTATATTAGTGGCGGTCGCTGCCGCTTGGCTAGTTTTGGTGCTGCGATATTGCAAAAAGTTCATCCAGTGGCCAGTAAGAAATTAACGACGGTTTCGATGAGTTTTTCACTACGTTTAAAAGTCATCGCTGATCGCTGGCGCATTGTAAACGTTAGGTAATACGCCTGCGGGTTGGTCACAAAACAATATTACTCCAAGGGGGTTGGTGCTGATATTCGTGAATGTGCATCCGTGGCAAATTCATGAGTGGTACCATATACTAGTATATAATATTGGGGTAGTGGTACCAACGGTGTGGGACTTAAAATGAGACAGTTGCTCGAAATCGCCACTCCAATCGACAGCGGGTGAAAAATTTATTCCAATCTTTCGAATCACCCGGTCTCTCAGACATATTATACGTCACCAATGGCGGGTTAATTTCATATTACTGTTTAATGTATTTCATTCCCCTAAAGATTACGAATCTATGATACCTACTCCATCTTAAACATGAAAGGTCATATCGTCGTATGTTATTTTTTTTCTATCGTGGAGCAAAGTAAAATAGCAGACGTCGATACACTAGGTCAATTTCAAAATACAGTTTATACAATATAAAGTTACATAAATAAATTCAAATTCAAATAAATTATGTATGCGGATAAAATATAGTTTGTTATTATTATTGTTGTTTATCGTAATTAAATTGTTGTTTCTGTGTCGTGAGTCGCACAAATATCACCTGCAGATTATAGTTTAACGCCCACTGCAGTAAGTAACGCGTCAAGGCTCTTCGCGATGCAGTTTCACGTTAGCCCGATACCTACATAATATACTTCCCCGTAGCTCAATAGGTTTAAGTAGCCGCGCTTTGTGACAAAATTTTTACTTTGTAAGTCAAGGCGAGATTGTACAATTCTGACACTTTTCTATATTTTTTGACAGTTATATATAGAAAAAGTATCCAGACCGACACAGCAGGCCGATACCAGCTAAACTCAGATACTTAGAATATAATTTTGTTTGCTGTAACAGCAGTCCTACTCTTGTGAACAATATAAATCTTTAACCAATAATGATAAAAACAATAATTATCAAATATCGTCAAACAAATGGTACTCTTGAAACCAATATTGCCCACATTAATTTAGTATTGTAACCATGAAGCTGTATTATATCTGGAGGCAACATTTCAAGTACCTACTTGAAACCATGACGTATTAGGTATTGGTGGATTTAGCACACGTATTAATCACTTGAAACACATATTTACGTTATATCTCTATGAAGTCTCTCCATCTCTTTTTATACAGATGTATTAGAAAGAGAGGGAAAGACCTCAGAAGATGACAGCTGTATTTAAAATTGTGTTTCAAGTAGGTATTAGAAATGCTGCCTCCAGATATAATAGAGCTTCATGCTTGAAACCAAATTTTAAGTACTGTCATCTTCTGAGGTCTTACCCTCTCTTTCTAACACAGCTGTATAAAAAGAGATGGCGAATTTCGTGCATTGATTGCCGGTATTATGTAAGCGCCTATAAAGCGATAGGTTCCATAGAATTCGCTTTCCATAGAATTATGCGTCGCTTAAATGTTATTTACGCATCTAATACGTTTTGTGGTACGAGGTAGTGTCGGAGACACGGTCAATCAGTGGCGGTAAACCTGTTTTGTCATATATCGCGCTATCGGATATTATTTTACTGTAGAAGGCGCTTATGTGTGGTTCGTTTGTAATTTGCTTTTTCATTTTTAACTTATTTTGATTATAAATTTGTTTTGTTGGTTTTCTTTGATATTTCAGAAAATTCAGACAGTGAAACAAGTTCAGATGAATATATCGAATGTAAATAAAACAGTTTTATGCTGCTACTGAGGAGCCTCCGCCCACAAGTGAGAGCAGTACTCCACATGAGGCCGGATTTGCGCCTTATAAAGTTGTAAACGATAGGCCGATGTGAAGTACTACCTGGCCCTGCTTAGAACACTTTTTTTTGAGGCTAATTTGGCCTTGTTTTCCAAGTGACCACGGAATTAAAAGTTGTTCGATATGTCAACTCCAGGGATTTCAAGACTGGTTGTGGCTGTTAGGGAAGTATTTTCGAAGCAACGAGATACGACAAAGGGAGATTTCTCAGTGGAAAACGCGCAAACTTGTGTCTTTATTTTTGTGTTATAGCACTCACCCCATGCTTGGGAAACTGGAAAAACCTTAAAAACAACAAAGAAAAATATCGACCGCCATAGCCGATCAAAGCGCTTTGCTATATCCAAACTAACTGCCAACGCCTCCCCTTTGTTCCCCACAGTCTCCGCCCATCGATGCGTTAGAATAGACTAAATGATCACAAGCTGAGCAACCGCGACGAAAACCGTACTGACGATCACTAATATATCCAGATTCCGCAGCGTTTTAAGAACTTCAGTCTGGCGGATGCGAATTTTCGGCATTTTTACCTGGCATCTAGGTAGACTGGGAAATTCTGCGTTGGTGTGATCTAGACGTGAGTTTTCCGCGAATAGAGTAGCGAATATGTTTGCTTTCTCTACAGCGGTCTGAGCTAGGGTCCCATCCGGTTTCAGCAGTGGAGGAAGTGAGGGGCGGCAGAAATTCGATTCAACCGACTTTGCCAGGGACCAAAACGCTTTACTACCTGAGGGGTACGAAGTCAGTTTCCAATACGGATGACATGGTCAAATCAAGCTTTCAGTAGCCTTTTTGCAGGATTTGGTAACCTGGTTAAAGGCTTTCTTCTTCCCCGATACGTCCTTGGCCTTGCATGTCGAGCATCTGCCCAAGCCAGATGTGCCTCACACTCTTCAATCGGCTCTGAACCAGGGTGGAGCTTTACTGGACATGGCTACGTCAGAGGAAGGGATAAAATACTCCATTCCCTGTCGCAGCAATCTAATACAGCATCCGCGCAGGTTGAGGAGTCACTCGCTAAAAATGCGTCAAATACCGTAAATTGGATCAAAATCGGTTGATTTGTTCGAGAAATATCAATGGCGAAAATTAAAAAAAAATTTTTTTGACATTTAAAGAGAGGTTTACATACATACATGAACACAAACACGCTTCGGGTTGAGGTCCTAGGAAAATGTTGCTAAGACCCCAACACGTGGAAATCTGGTAAAAATTCGATTTTTAAAAATCGGGGCAAAATCAGTAACTTCCTTATTCTATTAACGTAGCGGGAAGTTAAAAATATTATGGGTTCGTAAAAACAATTTTTGTTTGTGAAATATTCAGTTTTAAAATGTTATTTTTTGCCCCGCCAGCTAATAGTTGTTTTTTGATGTACGAAAAATTCGCGGTAGTAGTAATTATATATAACGAAGTTAAAAGCTAACTATCACAGGTAAGTAGGTTGTTTTTTTCTGCCATGGGCGTTAACAACTAAGGAGGTTTTACAAGTTTACGAGTATTAGTCGACAAACTTACAAAATGAACTTGGAGATGTAAAAGCGGATATATCCGTCATTGCTGTTGAAAAGGTTAAATGTTCATAGTATAAAACAATGAAAAGGACCTCTTGTTAGTCCGCATTGTTGTGATGAGCAACTTTTCCACCACTTGATTGGTTTTATTTTTCGATAAAATTGTGATTTACCTCAATTTACCTTTTTTCCTCATTTGATTTGAACAATTTGTAAAAGCGATCTGTTCTCTTTTTTATTATTAACTTTATAGAAGACAAAATAAAAAGACGGACAAAAAGGTCATCCTAGGACTGATTACATTAGATAAGGAGAAAGTTATTGAAATGTTTTATTGAGAGGTCAAGAACGCTGCCATGAGAAAAGAGAATTGGAGAGCCGCTCATCAACTGCTTTTAAAAAGCGTGGTTCTTAAATTTAAAAAGATGTTTTTTCTTCCTCGTTATGCAAAATTAAAAACATTATAAAAATGTGATAATTTATTAAATAATTTTTTCACTTAGCTACAATCATTTTCAATTATTGCACGAATATTTGTATTATAATACACACCAAAGTTACTATAATACTGTGTTTAATAATGACTGATGAACTTGGTTCTTCGCACTCGTCGTTTTGCTCAACAGTAACGAAGTATGGTTGATAGAGTTCTTCTCTGTTCGCCATGTAGGCATTAATAGCCGCTTCTCCATTTTCTGTTAAAGATCGCGTACGACTGAGTTTCCATGCACCAACTGTAATAATTATTAATAAATTAAAGGTAATTCTTAAAAAATATAATCACATCGTTTCCCTTGCGGGTTAGGCTGTGCCGTAGCTAGAATGGGTGTCACCTGGCAAGATCGTTATTATGTCATCCCACCGACCACACAGCCTATAGACGGCTAATTTTTGACGGCTAAAAGAAATTTGATTTTCCGTATTGAATGCATTCTGGCAACTAGCTGAGGTAAGACGAAGTGGGGTTGCAACGCCGTAATTGGCTAACTCAAGGCCACAGTGAAAGATAGTAATGTACAGAGCATCTGATTGGTCGACACTGATTACCCAATCACTACTCATTGTCGCGTGGACATTTACATCGGAACTATAAGTCAGATGTGTTGACACAAGTCATTCGCCTATTATTAGGTGTCTATGGGCTGTGTGGTCGGTGTGTCATCCCTACACAGAAAGCCGCGTATGGTAGTAAGAAGTGTTAAAGAAGCGATGCCGGCTGATTTGTAAAGTGTCCAAGTCTTTGTTCCTTTTTTAATAATAACTTACATTTTTCCGTCGCCCTCTTCCCATCCCAGCTACACCACTGGGGGTTGATAGAGTAAACTACAGACCACATGAATACTAATAGACACGCCATTGGGAAGGAAACCTGTCACCGCGCATATGAGCAAACGCTCCTAAAAATGTCATGCATTTGTAGATTTATGATATCGTGAAAAATTAGAAATAAACCATATTGTACAGTTTTATCGCGCCGAATGAGATGACAAGGTTCATAAATTACCCTTGAAGTAATTTTATTTCATTGGTAGGTAAGTAGTACAACTCTCTATTTTTGTGTGTAATTACAAGCTACACTGACAAACTAAGCAATTGTATTGATAAGCGCATTCATTTAATCCGTGGAGTAAACTAAATGTATAAAACTACTAATGGTTTGTCAGTTTTTACAAAACGATCCTCCTTCCCCTGGCAAAATAAATGGTCATCCCCTTCATCAACAGCAATTTTTTAACGTCTGCCATCTGGTTCTTTTAATTATTGATATTAACGTTTTTACGATACTCTGAGACCCGGAGAGATTACGCGTCAGCCAACACCGTTTCTCGGAATAATCCTAATAACATTTTGGTTTGACCTGGGTATCAAGCGCGGATTCTTATGAGCGTAGTCGAATAGGTGACCTACCAGATAACGAACATTTTTATTAATATCCTAGCTGTTGCCTACGACTTCGTCCGCGCGGACTCCGTTTATTCCGCACAGCACCTGCCCCGTAGGTAATAGCGTGATAACATGTAGCCTATATGTTGACCCGACCTATTAGTAATATTCATGTAAAATTTGAAGTAAATCCGTACTTTTTGAGTTTACCCCGGACATACATACAGACAAACAGACAAAAATTCTAAAAACTATATTTTTGGCTTCAATATCAATTGTAGATCACGCCCCAATTCTATCATTTTTCTATGATATACGCTTAAATTCAGTCATTTATTCATATCTATGATATACGCTTAAATTCAGTCGGCATATGTTACATAACAGATATAACCTTCTATATAATAATTCCTTTCAAATATGCCATATACTAAGAAGATGATTATTCTTCTAGAGAATATTCTTCTAGACAAAAATTCTAAAAACTATATTTTTGGCTTCAATATCGATTGTAGATCACGCCCCAATTCTATCATTTTTCTATGATATACGCTTAAATTCAGTCATTTATTCATATCTATGATATACGCTTAAATTCAGTCGGCATGTGTTACATAACAGATATAACCTTCTATATAATAATTCCTTTCAAATATGCCATATACTAATAAGATGATTATTCTTCTAGAGAATATTCTTAACTATTAGATACCTAGTATGTCTGCTATTGTCAGTATATAATAGTCATCTATTAAGTCACATAATTGTGTCAATAATCGTGTAAAGGAATACGAGAGTGTTAGGAAGGCAAATTGTTTATCACTTTTTTAATGTTTATCAAAAGATTACTTACCAGATCGCTGTGATTGGCCCATATTGACACAGCTATAAGCTAATGAGTATGAGATATAATCAGTCTCTAGCACGTATAGCCACATTGACACCATTCCAGGATCTGGATCTAGAAAAACAGGGATTCATTAGATATTAGTATTGGAAACATTAAATTTTATAACGAACTAGCTGACCCGGCAAACGTTGTTATGCCTTACATATTAGATTTCCATAGCGGACAAACAACGTGACACGTAATTTATATAAGACTACGGGATTGTCCTTCCACGTAGCCAAAATGGCATTAAACATTATATGGTGGTTAAGTATTCTTAAATTTTCTAATTTTCCGCGTTATTTTCTTAATATTTTCTTTTATAAGAACCTTCTCCTTACATTTACAAACACAACAAAAAAAAGTTACTGTAATTGGTCCAGCCATTCAGGCGTGATGTCGTGACTAAGGAAAATAGGGATTGATTTTTATATATATAACGAATATGAACGACTGCTTCGTGATTTAGGAGATTTTTTTTTATAGAAGAGGGGGCAAACGGACAGGAGGCTCACCTGATGGTAAGTGATTACCGCCGCCCATAGACAACTACACTACCAGGGGTCTTTAGTTGCGTTGCTGGCCTTTTAAGAATGAGTAGACTCTTTTCTTGAAGGTCCCTAAGTCGTATCCGTTCGGAAAAAATTCTGCCGATAGCTCGTTCCACATAGGAGGTAAAAAGTGCTTCGAGAATCGCACGGTTGTGGATTTCCAGACATCGAGATGGTGAGGATGAAACTTAGAATTTTGTCGCGATGTCCGGTGGTGAAATTTGGCGACAGGAATTAATTCAAACAGTCCCTCGGAACATTCCCCATGATACAGCCGATAAAAGATGCAGAGTGATGCCACATCTCTACGTAACGTCAAAGAATCAAGCCGATTTGAAATAGTCTCGTAGGGCGGCTCGAAAGGAAGGAGCTGGTACTGAGGAGCCCACGCCCATAAATGAGAGCAGTACTCCAAGATACCTCATGATTTAATTTTAATAGATAGCCTATTAAAATTAAATTACGAGGTCCCGGGTTCGATTCCAGGGGGCCACTTGACCTATTTAAGGTGTTATCGAGGTTTTTCTCGAAAACCCAAAATCTTAGTAGTAGATCGGAGTCTGGCGGGTGGTGTGTTACGACGCCCGTGCCTCAGATGGGTAAGTAAAGCCTTTGATCAAATATAAAAACACTAAAATAAAAAACCCGCATTATTCCCGTTCTTGAAGGATTTCCGGGATAAAAACTATCCTATGTCCTTTCTCGGGTCTCGAGATATATTTGTACCAAGTTTTATTCAAATCGGATCAGTGGTTTAGACGTGAAGAACAGACAGACAGAGTTACTTTTGCATTCACAATATTAATATGGAAAAGAATGAAAGTATGGATAGATAATTAAATACCTACCGGCATGAATTCCCTACGTACAATTATTGTACCCGAGATTTCGTTTTATATTATACTAGCTGCAGCATGCAGCCCGCTGCATTATAACAGTTTTTGCCAAATCCCGCGGGGTCATCCAATTTTCTATTGTGTGTAAGTGCTATTCCATCCCTTCTGTAGTTTTTGCGTGATTAACAAACATCTATCCATCCAGATATCCAAACTTTCGCGTTTATAATATTAATATAGATTATAGAAGATTGCAAACAAGCAAATGGCTCTCGTGATGGAAAGAGAAACCTTTGCCACAATCATACCTTAGGCGACTCATATTAATTTTAAATTAAAACTTACCATCAGTACCCCGAATAGGCAGATTAACTATCAGCTTAGCGCTGCCGTCGGTGGAGTTGACGGTGGCAGTTCCCTCGATGGTGTCCAGCTCACCGTCGATGACTTGCCAGTTGAGGACGGTGACCACCAGAGTGTTTTCGTTCAGTGTGTATCGCGCGCCTATGCACGTGGCGTTTGGGTCTTCGTGGATTTGAGGATAGCGTTCGATCTGGTACCAGGTGCCTGAGTACTGTGGTAAAGTATAATTAGTAGGTCGAATATTGTAAATTGCCTCTGTGATCTAGTGGTTTGGTGTCGGTGTTGACCACTGGGGTTCAAGCAATTCAAATGTGTTTTTCAGAGATCTGACAATAAACAACTTTGCCCGGGATTGCCGGGGTAATCGGTTGGCGTTAGGCCTGCCACCTATCACATTGTGGGACATATAGTCAATTGCACTAACATTGTCTTAGGACAATCAAAAAGTATGCTATCACTTCTCGTTTTAAATGAAAAGAATGTGATAACATACTATTTAGGATTGTCCAAAGCTAAGGCAATGTTAGTGCAAATGGCCAAAAGTATCTACGGTTTATCGTGGGTGCACTGGTTGTTCCTTTGTCGAACTCTTCGGGGATACGGGTGCGAAGATCTTAAACGCGTTCTTTGCACGCTCGAAGAACGTTCGTATCGTACGAAGATCGTAAATGACCTAGTTTTTGTGACTGAAAGGATTTGACGATATAAAAAATATTCTAGAAAATTCCGTACATTTGTTTATATTGTAAGATAGCAGACAGATGGCTTTCCTGATGGAAAGAGACAATCATAGTCTATAGACAACAAAAATGTTAATGGTGTTCTTTTTCTTTATATCATAAGATAGCAAACAAGCAGATGGGTCTCCTGATCAAAAGAGTCAACCATCGCCTATAGACACCAAAGATGATAATGGTGCGTTGCTATCTTGTGGCGAGGTCTAATGCCACATGCATAAGTTAACCGGCTACCTCACCCTCCAAACCGGAACACGACAGCGACAAGCACTGACGCTATTGCGGCAGGAATAGGTAAGGCGGTGGTACCAGACGCGGGCGAGACAATGCAGAACTCTACTACCTAGTAGCCACGATAGTAGTGACTCTATAGCCAATCGGTCGCCTTTTACGACCTGCCTGGCAGAACGGCAGTTGGCCTATTCTTCAAAGGAGGCTGGGACCAACACGGCATACTGCTATCTGTGTGAAAGGATGTTAATACCACATGTATAAATTTACCGGCTACCTTACCCTTCAAGTGGAAACGTAACAATGACAAACATTGATTGTGCCGTGGCAGGAATAGGTAAAGCGGTGGTACCATATATCCGGGCGAGAGATTGTGGAACTCTATTACCCAGTATTCACGATAGTAGTAACACCTATAGCCAACGATCGTTTTTTACGAAAAATCCAAATAGCTATGTCCACACTGTGCCACTTTAACTTTCATCGTCATCATGCTATTCAACTTTCGTTTGACGCATTCAATCATTGAATGCGTCAAGAAGCGCAACGCCAACATAGTCATTTGAGTTTCCGTCGACTTGTTGAAACATATGCGATGAGAACATTATACTTGGTGGAATATATGCGGCTTACTTGGTCATAAGAAGTTTCAGAAAAAAACCTAAGCGTAAGTTTTGGATACGATACTATTATAACAACCCATCTACAAATATGAGCTACTAGCAAACCATCGTTTCTTTTTATTTTATTTGCCTAAAGTTTATTATTTGGATTCAAAAGTTGTGGAAGGTTTCTGTAATTTTCAATAAAAGTGAACGTTATTTATTATTCTTCATCCGCAATCTTGTTGTTGAACGTTTTGTGGCACAGAAATCCACCCGACGCGGAAACATGAGTATCACAACGCGCGCTACGCTTTCAACTGTCATAGCGCATGCGTCAAGGGCATGCTCACATGCAGCGCCGTTGTCTGCACTGCGGCCACAGACCATGTGGTCTGTGGCTTGATGCCCTTGATGAATAAATATTGCATAGTGTGGACTGTGGACATAGTAGATAGTCTGTTCTACAAAGGGACCCTGGCCAACACGGGGGAAAAACATACGTTCATGGATTGCCGCCGCAGAACTCTACCAACTAATAATTACCCCTCTTGTGTGTCCCTTAACAGAAAAGCAGAAACTTTGTAGCTAAAAAAAGGCATGCACTGAAGGTTTTTTAATCTTATTGTTTCATCTGCAAGCAATCAAATTGACTATAATTAGATGTGTTGTGTGATATTTGTTAACTTTTTGGGAAAACAGGACTACGTCCTGGGGTTTCCTAGTCATTACTAGTGCTTACGCACATTCGCTCTTTTAAGTCTCTTAACTGCTTGTAGAACCAGGAGAGCACATGACAAGAGATTTGGATGTTTTTCCATTTGATTCTTATATTTTTGGGTATACAGCTTGATTACTTCAGCAATTGTAGGCATTTCTAAGTGCTCATGAATCTCATTGTTACGAACGTACCATGGTGCATATGCTATGGTTCTTAAAATGTTGTTTTGGGCTCTTTGGAGGCAATACATATTTGTTTTACTAGCTAAGGACCTCCCATATCCCGTATCCCATAGGTCTAGATTGGTTTCAATATGGCACAGTATACTCTTGAGCTTGTCGTTTAATGAGAAATTTGATTGTCTGTCTAGAAGCCAGAGCAGGTTTTTGAATCTAAAGTTGAGTCCATCTCTTGTGTTTAATATGGTGTTTCAACTAAAAAATCACTTAAAAAAGTGATGTATAATATCCATATTTCCATATTAATATTATAAATCCGAAAGTAAGTTTGTCTGTCTGTCTGTTTCTTCTTTACGCCTAAACCACTGAATAGATTTGGATGAAATTTGGTACAAAGATAGTTTGGGACCCGAGAAGGGACATAGGATAGTTTATATCCCGAAAATCCCACGGGAACGGGAACTATGCGTTTTTATTTTAGAAATATTTCCACGTGGACCAAGTCGCGGGTACAGCTAGTGTGTAATAACTATGTCGTTACCTGAGCCGGATCAAAGTCTCTTTGAACTGGTATATCACTGTCGCAAGTTCCGGGCAGAATGACTTGGCTGCCGATGTCATCCGGGTAGTAGAAGCAGGCGCTGTCTGTGCGGTCGACGGGCAGGAAGAACTGCGGCTCCAGCACCCTGTTGCTGTCGACGACGGCGGCTATCGCCTCTTGTGCGGCCGTGGTGAGGTTGCTCGCTCTGCTGTGCTTGGCGCTCCATACTGCAACAGTTATTTTCACGTATAAAAGGGACCTTTGCCTTTCAAGACAATTTCTTAGTTTGTCTGTCAGGTGCGGATCCACCGTTGCGGGCACGATGGGCATGCCCACAACCCTAATAGGTTTTCCTGACGTTACACTTTAATGGCCTATTGAGATCTGATATATGTATATATGTATGTATATATTGAGATCTCATATATATGCCTCCATGTAGATAATATACATAATATATTTTAATTATATATTTCTATAATGTTTAAATAACAAAAAAAAATCAATCGTGCGTGATCCAGAACGCAGAAAATTTCTAAGTAGGCACTTTGCTGCGTATCGAACCATCCACGATTTTTTTTTAACAGTCATAGATGATATGCCAACACATCGTCACATATTTGGCAATATTATAATTATTATAATTCGGCTCGAACTTGACCGATTTTAGGATGGTTATGCACACAACAATTTCGAAGGCTGGATCCGCGCCTGTTGTCAGTGTAGCTTACAACTACACACAGAAACATAGAGTTATACTTGTTACCGATGAAATAAAATCACTTCAAGGGTAGATAATTTTTAAACATTGCATTCGGTACGATAAAACAGTACAACATTGTTTATTTCTATTTTTTCGCGATATATCTATAAATGTATGACACTTTTGACAGTGAAAAGAGCGTTTGCTCATATGCGCGGCAACATATTTCCTTCCCAATGGCTATCCTAAATCCTATTTATTAGTATACATATGTTCTGTGGTTATTTCAATAATTAAGATGTTATTCTCAACTTTTTCGCGTGTCCTAAAATCATTACTTCCTTTTGCTTAGTCAGGTGATAAAATAGCCTATATATATCCTGAATAGAGTATTTTTCTAATGATAAAAGAATTTTTAAGATTAGTTTAGTAGTTTTTGAATATATTCGTTACAAACATACAAAAATACAAAGTGTTTTACAAAGTTTTCTCTTTATTACATAAAAATCTCGTGTCACGGTGTTTGTGGTCATATTCCTCTGAAACATGTCCATTGATTTTTATGATTTTTTTGTACACTCAGTAGGTTTAAGAGTAGTCCGTAATAGTAGGGGAATCCAAGAGACGATTTTGCGATTTACTCGAGATTAAAATAGGGGATGGGAATGGGAACATAGGGGATCAGACAAATCTTGTATATTTTTGAGGCTCTCCACCAAATATAAGCCTTTATATAGAGTCAGACTTGGCTAGGGCAGTAAAAAACAAAATTCCTTCGGCTCGTGGAAAATGTCAGATTATATTTTTTTGTTATTCTTGAATCATTTGTTCGAAAAATAAAAGAAAATGCAAAGGTGCTCGAGAATGACTAAGCAGTTATTAACCTGCTAACTTAATTGCCTATATGTGCCTATATATATATATATATATATATATATATATATATATATATATATATATATATATATATATATATATATATATATATATATATATATATATATATTAGTAGGTAAATTACTGCTTATAATAATAATATTATAAGCAGTAATTTACCTACTAATAAACATATTTACCTCGCATGTAATCTTCGCCAACGTTCTCGCAAGAATAAAGAAGCGAATAAGTTTCGTAGTCTGTAGCTAACACCCACATATCTGAAAGAAAAAATCGATATGAATAACATTAATTAATTTTTAAACACTGCAATTTTATAGTTGCTGTTACCATTGATTTCGTTTGCATGACTCAAAAATATACCTTTCTTTTGCTCTAACAGGTCAAGAAGCAGCCTTTCGCCTTGCTTATGAATGAGGCTATCATGCGATGGCTTCGAATACCTCGTGGTCTAGGAGTTAGTTAGGCTATTCGATTTAGATGATGAGGTCCCAGGTTTGATCTCCGGGTCGAAAAAAAATGTTGAAAACCCGACAAATAAGGATTTTGTCGAATATCAAAATCTTAGAAGCAGCTCGGAGTCTGTTGGATTTATAGTCACCTCCAGGCTTCGGATAAGCACATTAGAATAATGGTTATCAGACCGGTAAAATACGGCGATTGAAGTCACCACAATAGCTAATCTATTTACTGTGCCCACATAACACAATTTATAATATTAAATCGTTTTAGATTCACGGAAATGCTTTTTTTTTATTATCGATAGGAAAGCGCTTGACCACAATCTCGCCTGATGATAAGCTAAGATGCGGCCTGTTCACTTTTCTCTTGAAGATCCCCAGATTGTATTCGTCGGGTTGTATTTGCGCTCACTATCACGTGTCTTACCTATCTATTTTGCCGAATCTATATTCTAAAAATATTAACATCATTATATTTTATAACAAATATTTTAGTTTTTTGTTATCTCCATATCATAATCAATAATTAAAAACTACAAGGTATCCGATGTTTTATTATTATTAGACAAGCTTATTATAGAAAATAATAACGTAAAAAATACTATATAAATATTAGACTATATAAAATAATATACAATTACCTCTTTGAACTCCATTCGCTAATGTTCTGGTAATTCTTCCATTGTTAGTGACAGTGGCTGAACTGGTATTGGATTGGGCTCTAAGATCGAATATGCTCTTGTCGATGATTTCAAACTGGCTGCCCGACGCGCGGAACTCTAACGTGGTGCAGTTTCCAGCGTCGGAGTCTACCGGGTACCTTTCTATTTCTTGCCATACGCCGATGTACTGTGAAAAAAATGATTTATTTTAATACAATTTTTTTTTCAACCAGTTATCATTTGGTTTTCCTATGCACAAATCCAACAATTCCAAAACATCAATTCTGTAACCTAATAAATCTAGTTTGTTGATAATATGTAGATAACACTTTTGTACAACGATCAGTTTGTTGATAATATGTGGCTAATACTTTTACCCGACCCAGGGATCGAGTCCTCTGACCTCATGATCTGAGCCGAATAGGCTATCCCCTAGACCACGAGGCAGTCAAAATGTACCAAATACAAAGAAAACCCAAAGGTTAGTGAGTTAGGTACTAGAATATTCCTCATGTAATATTCTTTAGAATAATGTTCGATTATCATTAATAACTATTCAAGAAGTTGACAAAAATAAAATTGATTAAATATTATTCAACAGTGTTATTCCCAGAATTACTAGTAGCTATGCAATTCATGTGCAATTTATTGGTCTACATATTAATTATCTAACATATGATTCTTGTTATTATAAAATATTAGATGAAGTTGTATATTTTAAGCCTTATTTTAGACTTAAAATATACAACTAGAGAGAAAACTTACTCTCTGGGCATCAAAGTTTTGAACTCCTGAGATATCTTCACAGCGGCCTCTAAACATTGGCGCTTCGTTCTTATTTACTTCCGGTATGTAGAAGCAAGCGTCTTCACTCTGGTCGTAAGGTAGGTAGTATTCTTGTAAGAGACCCTGAGTGTTTGATATCGCATTGTCCATGACTGCTTCTGCCGCACTGGTGAATGTTCTCTGGCGACCCAACTTCCAGCTGGTCACTGCGGATTATACAAGTAACTTTTTGTCATACAAAATCATTCAAATATTCGATGTTTGCTGTGAGAGAACAGCCTTTTATTAAGAAAATAAACGTTTTTCATTTACTGAACCAAATAAAATCATCGGCGTTTTTTTAATAATATAAAGTAGCTAACAAGCAGATGGGTCTCCTGATGGAAAGAGTCAACCATCGCGTATAAACACCAAAGATGTTAATAGTGCGTTGTTATCTTATGGCGAGGTCTAATGCCACATACATAAGTTTACCGGCTACCTTACTCTCTAAAATGGAACACGACAATGACAAGCACTGACGCTATTGCGGCAGAAATAGGTAAGGCGGTGGTACCAGATCCGGGCGAGACAATACAGAACTCTACCATCTAGGAGCCACGACGGTAGCGACTTGCATATCCAATCGGTCGCCTTTTACGACCTGCCTGGCAGAATGGCAGCTGGCCTATTCTTCAAAGGAGCCCTGGACCAACACGGAAAAAGTGCTTAAGCATTTTCTACCAGCCAACCATTAACTGGACAATCAGAAAATGCTGTTTTATTTTAATCACACACATATTAGACACCTAGATTAAAGATACACATACATATTGTATGAGATTATAATATTATGTTTATCTATACTACCATAGAATTTGTATTGTCTGATTTTTGCATCATTAAATAGCCAACAAGTGGATGGTTCTTCAAATAGAAAGAGAAAACATCGCCTATAGACACCGAAGATGTTAATGGTGTATTGATATTTTGACATCCGTGTGATGTGATGTCAATGCCATATGCATAAATCTATTGGCTACCTTACTCTCCAAACCAGAACATGAGAACGACAAGCATTGACGCTATTACGTCATGAATAAGCAAGAAGGTGTTTCCTTTCATTTAATACAGATAATACTACTACTGTGAACTGTATAAATCGTTATCTTATCTTTTTAATAGCTGGAAGAGGGGGAGAGAGGGGGGGGGATGATGACACTTGAGTCTAGAAATTCTAACCAAATATAGCCTACAATAGGGTGTGCGAAAAAAATTAACGTCCCCAATTATTGACATGTAAAAAATATTTTACTATTTTGTCAGCGTGACAAATAATTTTCAAAAGAAGAAGCGGACATGGCTAAATTATAAGGGTTCCTAGTTGACTTTGGTACTCTAAGAACTCATTTAGAACAAATTTCAAGACTTGAGATACAGACTTCTCTTCTTGACTTCTGGACTGGATTTCGTGCCTGCACCAAGACCGTTACCACAAATAACAAGTTAAGTGGAAGTTCCAGAAACTGCTGTAAATATCTTACCCGCTCTTCTACCACCGGCTAGGTTACTACAGGTGTACATCAGCGCGAAGGTCGAATAGTCCGTCTCCAACACGTAGTGACTTGTGACTGAAAGCAAAAGTAAGACTGTAAAATACTATTAATATTACAAAGATTTTTTTTATATCATAAGATAGCAAACAAGCAGATGGGTCTCCTAATGGAAAGAGTCAACCATCGCCTGTAGGCACCAAATGGTGCGTTGCTGTCTTGTGGCGAGGTCTAATGCCACATGCATAAATTTACCGGCTTCCTTACCCTCCAAACCGGAACACGATAGCGACAAGCACTGACGCTATTGCGGCGGGAATAGGTAAGGCGGTGGTACCAGACCTGGGCGAGATAATGTAGAACTCTACCACCTAGTAGCCACGATGGTAGTGACTCGCATAGCCAATCGGTCGGCTTTTACGACCTACCTGGCAGAACGGCAGTTGGCCTATTCTTCAAAGGAGCCCGGAACCAACACGGTGATAATATTACATAGACTAATCTACATATAGTATTGTTGCGATAATCTAGAAAAGCGGAGAGTGAGAACATTGGAAAAATCTAGGAATAAAAGAAAGAGATAGCTGTTTCTATCGATAAACAATAGCTGCCGTTACCCAAACAGCTATGCCATAATTGACCTTCTCGTATACCTCGACCTAGTATTTAAACATTAATACGTGACGGGAAAACTTTGCACCCATTTTTACAACAATAACGCGGACGGTGGAGTATGAAATTTGGCACAATTAAATTTTATATTATGCAAAAGTTTATATTACGGAGTACTGCAGAAATCTAATATTTTTAAATAATATGCATTAGAAATACATTAAATTAATAATTAAAATAAACACTATACACACTACATTCATGTGACACACATGTAAATTGTGTATTGTATTATCTTTACAGCAGTCTATTGTACAAGTTTAAAAGAAATTTTATTGTTAAATCTATGTTCGAATTTATATTATCTATGTTAGTATATTATAAAACACAAAATATTCCTACTTATGTATCTCCATTATAGACTTTGAAACCATCCAACCCAAAGGTCGGCAACTTGCAGCTCGCGAGCCACATACGTCTATTTGGATGTGAAGCTGCAGTTCTTTAGTTCCTTACGTAAATATGTACCTATTATTAACCACTCACACCACCAGGCATTTTCGTATTTTTTTCTAAAAACACACGGACCGTTACGCGCACGCGTTTCGAGTCCGTTCCGGTGGACCGTGGTCACAAAAATGGTTTATGAGTCGTTTGGATTGAATCCGATACTGTAAAGCGTATATTTTTTAAGAGGTCTTGAGCACTGCAATACACTGTTGCTAGAATTTTTTAATTCAAATGGCTAAAGCTACAAAATAATTCAGGTGTAACACGACACTTTGAGAAAAATATGACTACTTGTTGGTCAAGGATTTTTAATTCAAAAAGTAAATCGATGACCTATGCTTTTTATATTTTTTTCATATAATTGGTAAACATATACATACGGAAAAAAATAAACAACATATATTATAGTACAAAAATATTTATTTACATAAATATTAATATCTTTTTTTTTCATAATTAATAGGTAATTTTTTTCATAATTTTTAAATAATTTATTTCTTTTTCAATTTTACAGCTATGATAAATTTGACATAATTATTATCTAAACTGTTAGATCTTGAACTAATCTTGATTATAAGTAAAGTTTACTTGTTGATTAATACGCCAAAACACTTTTAAATTAACCTAAAGTTCTTTTATTTTTCCCCAAGAGCGTATTTGAAAAAATAATGCCAATTGGATGTTATTCTATACAATGTTTCGTTCGAAAACAATAAAATACCATAGAGTATTGTATTAAAACTGGTAAACAGTGAAAATGTTGTTTTTTTGTATGAAGTTAGCGTTGGTCCCTATAGAGACCATAGTGTATTATAGGCATTTTCTTAGAGGTATCATTAGTTACCAAAGTGATGTGAGCGGTTAATTTTGTGAAAAAAATATACTTGAATAGCCAGGCATAATAACCAAGTATGCTAATAAAGTACAAGTTAGTTTTGTAAGTAAATGTTTAATTATTTTAATTTTTTACTTAAATAATAACTGATTAATTAATTATCTAATAATACCATAACATGTAAGTACACATATTATCTAACTTGTTGTACAAAAACACTACTTATATAATATGAATAAATATATATTTTTCTTATGAATAAATGGATTAAATTTTTATATCAAAAACTTTATATATGCAAGTACTACTTATTGTTGACAAGATCGACAAGAGAAGAAGATAAAACCGTGACTTTTAAAAATTTAAAAATTTTATAAATTGTAATTTTTGACTCTTCCGACTCAAAAGGTTGCCGATACCTGATCCTACCGATTACATTTGAAAGCCAATAATGAAATTGTATTAGACCAATATAGGCAAATTTTTATCCGAATTAATAAAAGGAAATAATATCTTGGGTCACACGAACAAAGTTGCAAGTTAAAGCTGGTCTATTCTAATATTGTAAAGAGTTAAGATTTGTTCTTTAATCTGTGTTTTTTTATATCATAAGATAGCAAACAGATGACTATCCTGATGGAAAGAGAAACCATCGCCTATAGACAACAAAATGTTAATGGTGCGTTGCGAACCGTGTGGCCTACCTTTTGTACGTTTAAAATTATTATTTTTTTTGCGTGAAATCTCTTAAGTCGTGTACAATTTTTTTTTTTATATATTCAACGATTTATTCTATAGTGTGATTTGCTGCGGATTTTTGTTAATAAATAAATTCAACGTTATAATTTTTGTAAATTGATTTAAATTACAAGTGGCCAAAAACAACACTAAGAAGCAAGATGGCCAAAATGGTGTCTACTGTATTGATAGTCAAATATTGCATAAAATTTAAATACTCGTTACTTTTATGTATTCTTCTTCTTCATTATACGAATGGCAATTATCAGGGAATTCTGCCAGTGTCGAGTAAACTTAGGAAGTGACACGTGTTATCCATTTCTTGAAATGGAATTAAGAAGGCTTACTTTTATGTCAGTATTTAGTACTTACTCGTCTCAGGGGATATGACAGTTAAAACTCCTCTACCATCGGCGTTGGCGGCGAATGCATTGCTGTTTCTCACATTCAAGGTCCTGTTGGCTACATTAGTGTCCGTGACGAAATAGTATTCGGTGCTACTAATGGAAGTATCAACGGTGGTGTCATATCGAGTACGAGCGCATTCACCAGTTCTTTGTGCATGAGGATAGCTGGAAACTTGGAACCAACTGCCGGCAAACTGAAAGGTAATAAAATTATCAAATCCCTCGTTTCACCGATTGTAGGTTTGAGTCGTTGTTAAGAATATAATTCACGTTTTTTTTCTAAGTAGCTCATGAAAAAGCTCCCTATTTACGATACGATACGATTACGATAAACGTATTTATTAGGTTGTAGATTTTTCTAACGTTTCAGCTGAATTTGGTTCAATAGTAAGATATATGTATTTGAGCCTAGTTCATTTATGCCGTTCTACAGAATTCAGCTTCGCCTTCTCAAAAAATTACGATCAAGTTGTTTCAAGTGATTCACACACAC
Organism: Apodemia mormo; assembly: GCA_036924255.1. Taxonomy (NCBI): domain Eukaryota; kingdom Metazoa; phylum Arthropoda; class Insecta; order Lepidoptera; family Riodinidae; genus Apodemia; species Apodemia mormo. The sequence goes on along the minus strand of JAUPFN010000018.1, from coordinate 7,957,382 downwards.
AAGTGATTCTTAATTTCTACTAGAAAGTTTTTGAAAAGTTAAAATTCCGCATAAAAAAATGTAAAAGTATAAATAATTTAGTTAAAAATGTGCTTTTTGTCTTTTTGTTCTTGTTAAAAATCTTTTTAAATATTTGTGCCGTCAGCATATTAATCCTTACAGATAGATGTCTATATTTGGATAGATGACGAAAGAGCTGTATTATAATAATGTTTAGAACAGTCAGTCGTAATAATGTAAGTAGGTATGTAGTAAATATGTACTCATTTATGTAACACGCAGGAAATAAAATAGTAATTCGTTGGTGTTGTATCAATTTTCTCCTCTTGCCGACATCCAATACACACCTGCTCCTCTTCTACTACTTCACACGTACGCAACATATTACAGATTAGCTGAGCCTGCGACTTCGTCCGCGTGGAAAATTTCGCAGTTAAAAGTAACCTAAGTTACTCCTTATCACATTAGTTATCTGTCAGTGAAAGTCCCGTCAAAATCGCTTCAGCCGTTCCAGAGATTAGCCGGAACAAACACACAGACAGACAGACAGACCGAAAGACAGATAGACAAAAGTTGTAAAAAATGTTATTTTGGTATATTTATCGTGTATACATCCATATGCATTTAGTAAAAAACAGTTATTTTAATATTATAAACAGACACTCCAAATTTATTTATTTGTATAGATTCTCCAATTTTATTTGTATAGATATCGGAAATTAAATAAAAGATTCCTTAAGAATAGGAACCTTTCTAAAAAAATGTCTTACCTTCTAGAATTGTATCACCAATATTTATAGTTTTAATTTGGCGATAAAAATAGGACTAAAACCAAGTGAAAACGAAATTCAGCGGCACGAATTAATCCAAACAATTCATCGGAACACTATGATAGATGCGATAAAAGATGCAGAGCAATTTTTTCCGTAATTTTTGCCATGATTAATAATTAAGGTTACACACTGCACACTGCAGCTAGTGAATAGCTAAATATCACGGGACAAATTACACGAACTGATCTAACCCCAAAAATAAGTAATTTATTTGCTTACGTGTCACCCATACGTGTCAGTCGACCTATTTGAGCAATCTATTTGTATGTATATAGGTATTTGTATATGTAGAGATTTAATAAACATCCAAATATATAGATAAGCAACATGGTTAACTTACCGCTGAGAGGTCAAAGTTGGCAACACCAGTGATGCTTGTATCACAAGGCCCTAATAGATCAATGACAGGAGGAATTTCTTCAAAGACCGGGTAATAGAAGCAGCCATTGAGAGTTTGATCTGTGTCATCGTAGTAGCGATGGAAGAGTTCGGTTGTTTCATTCACTATTCTGTTGATTCTTTCTACCGCTGTTGCGGAAAGACCCTCCTGAGATTTACTTAACTTCCAACTGTAAACTGTAAATTAGATATCGTTATGCTAAGATACTTTCATGGTAGACACAGTGATTCATTCATTAGACCTTCCTAATTAACACAATGGGTTATTTGACTGATGCAACAATTAAATATAATATAGTTAAATGTAAATTATATCTCTGAATAATTAAGAACTTTTATTGGAAATGAATTATTGGAAATTTTTCTTATATACCTATCAACGGATAACAAACAATCAGGTGGCTCTCCTGATGGAAAGAGAAATCATCGCCTATAGACACAAAAGATGTAACAACACAGAGAAATTAATTGTGTGTTGCTATCCGTGTGGGGGGATTAGAACGTCATATGTACAAGTTAACCGGCTACCTTACCCTACAAACTAGAACACGAAAGTGGCAAGCACTGACGCTATTACAGCAGGAATTAGTAAAGCGGGAAAGTTTTATGATATGTTGTTCACATGTTCGAAGTCGCCTTGATGCCATCGATATAATGTCGCTCATAGTTATATACAATTTCAGTGTGTACAGATTGGAGGTTATGTCAGGTTTTCTAAAGTTAGTGTATAAATTTAAAGTGTATATTCAATTTTCGTATCGCACAACTTACCTTGAATCGAATCATTACCGATGTTTCTACAGCTGTACAACAACGCGAAATCATTGTAATCTACGTCCAATACGTAGAAGGTGGTCTCGAATGAAGCTGGAATGGAAAAACATCATGTGAGAGTTACATATAAAAGCTTTTTAAGACAAATACCATTATTATAAATAGAAAAAAATATATATTTTTAAGTATATTTTGGAAATTTCATATGTTTGTAACGAATAAACTCGAAACTACTGGATTGATCTTAGAAACTATTACCATTACAAAGCTATAATATTGACGAGTGACATGGGCTTCTTTTACCCGACTGAGCAAACTAAAAGTTGTCACGTGAAGTCACGAGTGACAGAAATCACAAGGTTTCGTTTGAATTAAATTCGATTTTGCACCCTAATCGGTTAAGTTTATTAAAACTATAACTTTTTTTTGTTGATTTTTCATGTTTTTAGTAGATGTGGATTTTTTGATTTTGATTCTTTTGATTCTGATAATTTTTTCATGCAATAGTCAATAGAACATTACGATAAAATCAAGAAAAAACTTTTGCATCAGAATCTGAATTTACAGTAGGTGTAGGTATCTAATAATTTCCAACATTACAGTGTATAACTAGGTATTTTTCATACAAAACAACAAAAAAATAAGCAATATTTAACACTACATTAATAGAATCTTTTAGTGTCTCAATCTCTTCAATAATTTTTACGAAGAAAAACTACAAACAATCGACTTCTCATTTTTTGTATTTTCAAAACCCTGCATCAGATCTTTACCAAATTAAATTGGTACCGAATTAAAACTACTTTGGAAGTATATACCCTTTGAAGGATTTTTTCGAATCGGTCCAGGAATCTTTGAGTAATCGGTGAACATACATAAAAAAGATTGCGATGAATTGAGAACCTCCATCTTGTAAGAAGTCGGTAAAACTGAAATATTGTTAAGGAATGATAAATAAAGATGAATTGACAATGATACGAATTAATATCCCGTTTTACGGGTATATCTCATTTCGGTTGAAAAATTTTTTATACCATTAAAATAGTTGGTCATTACTAGACTATATAATAATCATACCTCCTTGATCATTGGTAAGGCGCACATCGATGATTCCTCTACCATCCACGACAGTCGCCGGACCACTGACGGTGGTGATCCTCTCATTATACACGATAGACTTGGTCAGCGTTAATGCGTTCTGTCCAGCGGCCACGAAATCGTTAACGACGCATTCGCCCGATTGGAGTTCCGATGGGAAACGGGCTGCTTCGTACCACATGCCAGTAAACTGAAAGGGTTGATACCATCTCATCAAGCTAAAAGTCATGGATACTATCATGCACATAATCTTAAGGTAACATGCCCAGACCTTGAAATTTTTGACAGGGCTTGTTCTTGTGATGTGGACGAGGAATAACATAGGATTTTTCGAAATTCATCCCATAACATTGTGAAATAGGGGTGTAATATTGTATGAAATATTTACATTAACGATATGGTAGTTTACTTGCAAGTGAAATTAGTTAGCTTAGTTAGTTTTTAATAGTTTTTATTGATGCAATGATGTATTACTATTAACGTGAAAGGTCCTCAAGTCGAGTCCGTTTGCAGACACCCTTGGCAATAATTGATCCACAAGGGATAGTGCAAAGCAAAAAGTGCCGAGAAAAACGCTCGATTGTGGAAATTCAGACATCGAGGCAGTAAGCGTGGTACTTTTAATTTTGACGCGATGTCTGATTATATAATTTAACGGCAGAAAGTAATCCGAACAATTAGTTGAATCTCTCTCCACGATAGATACGATAGAAGATACAGAGCTAAGCTATGTCTCCTTGTAATGCCAAAGTGTGAAGTCAATTAGAAATAGTCTTATCGTCAACGATTCGAACCGCTCTACGTTGAATGCGATTAAGAGAGAAAGAAGCTAGTGCTGGGGAACTCCGCCTCCGAAATGAGAGCAGTAATCCATGCAAGGCCGAATGTTTGCTTTATAAACTTGGTGGCGATAAACTGGCAAAAAGTTCTGCTAGTAATAACTCTGCTGACTGCTGCGTACACTTAGTTTTTTGGTTTAGCCTTTTTTTTTAAATGACTGCAGAAATTAACGTTATTCGATATGCTGAGTCCTAGGATTTCGATACTGGCTGAAACTGTCAAGAGAGTATCCCTATAATGAAGTGTTACGTCAAAGGTCGCATTTCTTTTAGCGGTGAAAGTACATGGCTGTGTCTTTTTAGGGTTAAATGTGACTCCAAGTAAAGTTTTGACGACCCCATTCCAAGACATGGGTGAGTCGATTTTCGATTCAATTCTCTTCAGACACAAGCAGGTGCCTTGAAATATTGCTAGAGCTAGAGAATAGCCCCAACCATTAGTACTGTCGCCTGCATAGCAATGAATGTTACCCATTCGCAATAAGTTATCAAGTTGCAAAAGGAACAACGTCGGCGATAGCATGCAGACTAGAGGAAAATCACCATTAACAAGTTTAAAATCGGAGCACGCACCTCTATTCGTCGTCTATTACGACCTTTATGCTCCGATCAGCCAAAAATCTGGTAACTTCTCGAGAAGCCCATTAGAAGTCCACAGTTCCGCGAGAAGCGCTTTGTACTATGTCTTTTTTTTATTATCGATAGGTAAGCGCTTGACCTCGATCTCGCCTGATGGTAAGCTAAGATGAGGCCCAAGATGAAACGCGCTTCCCTAGAAGGTACCTGTTCACTCTTCTCTTGAAGATCTCCAGATTGTACTCGTCCGGGAACACAGACTCAGGAAGCATGTTCCAGTCCTTTGCGGTTCGAATGAATAAAACCAAATATGAATGATGATGAAATATCTGATCAAAAGTCTTCACTATGTCTATAATAACGGTCAATGCTTGCAGATATGCAGGCACTGGCAGTTAATTTGTTGCAGTTGCTCAAGGGCAGTTAAGTTAATGCAAGCGAATAATTCAACTGCCCTCGGATGCAAATGTTGTAAAAAACATTATTTTCTTTAGGTCAGTCTCGTAAAAATAAGTCTATACCTTTTTTCATGATTTTGTACACATAAAATATGCATACACTATAAGATTTTTTTAAACACAACTGATTCATTTAGAAATTAGCGCATTCAAACACACTAAAACTGTAGTTTTTTAAATTGTTATAGATATAAGACGTATTATAAAGTAATGACAAAAATATAAAGGTTTTTCACAAAGGATAAATAATAATAAATATCACTAAATAAATATCACTGGACAAACTGCACGAATTGATCTGACCCAAAGTAAGCAAATTTTATGCTTGTATTATGGGTGTTAGTCAACGATACTAATACATAGAAATACATATATAAATGCTCTGATATATTTTAATAAACACCCAAACCCAGAAATACAAACATCTGTGCTCATCACACAAATGCCTGTCCCTGTCGGGAATCGAAAGCGGACCCCATTGATTGCGAAGTCAAGGTCGCTAACCACTCGACCAACGGGGCGGTCAAAATTTCAAATCAAAAAGGATCTCATAATCTACATCATACTAATTAAACACAAAATAAAAGGTAAAACGCAAAAAAGCTTACTTGATTAGCATCAAAGTTTTCAACAACATTAATGTTATCGAAATTGCACTGCCCATCCAAGATAACCGGGCCTCCTTCGTTATCTGGGTAATAGAAGCAATCATCGTCGCTGTGACCCCTAACATTGTAGTAGTCTTGTCGCAGAACTTGCACGTTGGCTATAGCAGCGTTAATGGCCGCTGCTGACTGCGGCGATAGAGATCTTTCTCTGCTGAGTTTCCAACTTGACACTGAAATAATTGCACGTGACGATTTAGTATACACAGTTTATGAACGAATGAATAAATGTACATATGTAAGTACGTATGAATGAATAAATGACCATTCATTAATTCATACTTTACTTAATTTTTACTGCAAGCAATGTGGACTTTCTTAATGGTAAGACAAAATCATCGTCTATGGTCAATAAAGATTATATGACTAGAACTATAAAAACATAAAAAAAGTATCTTCAAGCTCTTATCCAGAAGATGTTGGCAGAGGTACAACAAGTGCACCCACGATTAGCCAAAGATACTAATATTATTCCCAGAATGTGATAAGTGGCAAGCCTGTCGCTAACGAAGTACTTATAAGCCGTTTTAGCGTAATTGTGTAAAAAACATCGAAATTTTCACATTTATAACATTAACTAGTTGGGCGACGCAGCTTCGTTCGTATTATATTTTTCATTTGAAAACGAACTATCTAAGAGATGACACTTCACTACATAGTATAAAACAAAGTCGCTTTCTCTGTCTGTCCCTATGTCCCTATGTATGCCTAAATCTTTAAAACTACACAACGGATTATGATGCGGTTTTTTGTAATAGATAGAGTGATTAAAGAGGAAGGTTTATGTATATAATAACATTCAATATATTGTAGAGAAATACTGCAATTTTTGAGTTTTCTGATGTCATGTCGTAAATAATTATATTTTTTTCCGCTTATATTGCAAACGCAGGCTAAACCCTACGAGATTTATCAAAATAATATACTAAGTAATTGTACACCTTGAAAAGGTCTACAGAAAAGTCCGCTTAAAAGTATATGTCTAGCTCTTATGGATAACCCACAATAGCATTTTTTTGTCATTTACTTTTTACGAGAAATAATGGCTTTTTTCAAAGTAATTTTAAGCAATACAGCACTGATCCTTATCCGATTAAATACCTTAAATATATTGTTGATTTAATATGGATCAATACGGCCGTTTACAGCATATAATTTAAATGAATATTTTCGAAGATATTACAGATTTAAAATGCAGGGTCACAGCGGTTGCGGGGTTACCGGCCAGTCGGGCGGCGAGCTCGCGGTGTGTTCTGAAACCGCTGGGAAACGTGTTAATTTTCGGATAAATAAATATAGGAATTATAAAATTCCGAAAATAGGATAATAAATTCCTGTTTTCGGAATTTTATATGATCAAGTAAAGTACATTCTATCATGTTATAAGTTAGCACATTCCTTAGATAATATCTTCAGGTATATCGTATAATTTTTGTAAAATTGTTATTTAACAATCAATGTAAAAAAAACGTGATTTAGCAAACCAGTTTTTTACTACTTTACTTACTTACTTTTCATTTTACTTTTCTTTTTTTTTCACTGAGTGACATAGGCTATTTGAAAAAAAAATTTCCTACTACGTATGTAAATAAGGAAGTTACTGATTTTACCCCGATTTTCGAAAATCGAGTTTTTAACCGATGTCCACGTTTAGAGGTCCTAGGAATCTTTTCCGACTATTTTCACGATGACGTCAGTATGTCTGTCTGTATGTATGAATGTATGTATGTGTGTGTGTGTATGTGTGTGTGTAGGTGTGTATGTAAACATCAGCTCATAACTTTTGAACGGCTAGACCGATCGAAACGCGGTTGGATTCTGATCAACTGTCATTTTTAACAAAATAGATGTTTGAACTGAAAAATCTATGCTTTTATTTTTTACTCAACAAATATTGTCATTTTTAACAAAATAGATGTTTGAACTGAAAAATTTATTTTTTACTCTTGAGCTTAAAATATCTTAATTTAGTGAGAAGTTTCAGGGATGGCCCGTAGGGTCAACCATTTACACATTTTTTTCTCGTTTGTCCTGATGCCTCGCTTTAATAAATCGCAGGGTCAAGCCTTCAACGTTGTAGGCTTAGATTTGTGCGTTGACTGCTTTTCACATGGCCAACAATATATCGCTCTTTCAAGAGTAACCTCTAAAGAAAACATATTTGTATTGTCTAATGACAAGAAAGCTGTCAACGTTGCATATAAAGACATTCCATAATATATTAATTGTAAAAATAAAAGAAATAGGTAAAAATGTAAAAACTAAAAATGTAGTACCTATATGAATTAAGATATTCCAAAGATAGTAGGAAATCTTCATAGGGAAAGGGGAATCGTTTTACTACAAATTTAACGCGTGCGGGCCACGGGTAGTAATGAATAAATCAAAACTACTGGATCGATTTTAATCATTTTTTCCCGTGCGAAGCCGGGGCGGGCCGCTAGTACCTAGATAAAATAAAGAGTCCCACAACGTCTCGCCCGGGTATTTGGTACCACCACCTTACACATTTCTGCCGTAATAGCGTCAATGATTTTCTCTGTCGTGTTCCGATTTGGCAGGCAGCCGGTAGACTTATGCATGTGGCATTGCCATCCCGCCACACAGCAACATACAATTGTCATCTTTGGTGTCTATAGACGATGGTTTCTTTTTCCATCAGAAGAAAGATCTCTTTTTTTCTATCCAATGATATAAAAAATACTCTATATACCTAGGTTTAAAAAAACAACACAACAAAAAACACTCAAAAAAATGTTGCTTACCTCTACGGTACTCATCATCTATATTAACACATGAGTAGACCAGCGCATAGTTATTGTAGTCCGTTGCTAAAACCCAATATGGTGAGTCAATTGTCTCTGAAAATAATAATATTTATATATTAATACGTAAAAGAAAAACTTTGGATTCCTTTTTAAGACAATTGCGTGAAATGTAGTTCCCCGTGTTGGTCCCGGGCTCCTTTGAAGAATAGGCCAACTGCCGTTCTGCCAGGCAGGTCGTAAAAGGCGACTGAGTGGCTATTTGCGTCACAACCATCGTGACTATTAGGTGGTAGAGTTCTGCATCGGCTCGACCGGGTCTGGTACCACCACCTTACCTATTCCTGCCGCAATAGCGTCCGTGCTGGTCACTGTCGTGTTCCGGTTTGGAGGGTAATGTAGCCGGTAAACTTATGCATGTGGCATTAGACCTCGCCATAAGATAGCAAAGCACCATTAACATCTTTGGTGTCTATAGGCGATGGTTGACTCTTTCCATCAGGAGACCCATCTGCTTGTTTGCTATCTTATGATATATATAAAAAGTTAAAGTTTGTATTGCAGAGGACCAAAAAGTATAAAATACTAGGTAAGAAACCTAATCTATATATATAAAAATCAATTGCTGTTCGTTAGTCTCGCTATTGTTTTGCCATACAAATTACTTATATTGAATAATTTGGTGAAAGAGAAAGGTGGCAGGGGGTTATTTTTCCCCTGCGGCGGGGGAAGATTTGGGGATAAGTGAGATAAAAACGATCCTTTCTTTTAAGTTGGTCCAAACAGTAAATATTTACACAATATCGAGATCGGTTCTGTAGTTTAAGGAGTCCACAGCGGACAAACAACGTGACACGTAATTTATACATATTAAGATAAATATAATGTTACATTTGATTGTATTGTAATTATGTGCTTATGTTAGAAAAGGCGTGAAAGTAGAGTTACTCAACGCGGTCGAGATGAAGTCGCTAAGAAAAATATGTGGTAGCGACACTCGCGTATCGGGCCCATAATGTGAAAGTGAAAGAAGTTAGACTTAAAAGAAAATGTCAGTGTAAAGATGAGAAAATCCTGAGTTGGTTTGAACATGAACAAAGAATGGTATGGAAAAGTTAACAAAGCAGATATACAATGCAAATGTGAAAGGATGTAGGTACCGGGGAAGACCGAGACTAACATACCATGATCAGATTGATCGAGTACTGTCCAAAGGTGTCTAGAGTCTTTGTAACCGGCGTGTGTGTATGAAGAGAGTGATGAATGTGGAGGAAGCGAGAAAAACCTGCAAGGATCATGATGTATGGCACTCGGTTCTCTCTGTCTACCTCGTAAGGGATCTGGCATAAAGATATGTATGTATGTATTAGCGGTGGGTAATCTTTAGTCCTTGGGGTGAATTATTCACTTATTCCGGCTCCAGGCACGGATATGATTCACCTTATTTATTCCTTTATTCCTTTGGCACACTTTGTCCTTTTTGAAGTGAAAACTTCTTTAGGCGCGTTGAGCGTTTTGGTAGAGGGTAAAATCCTCGGTTCGCGTCACCGACATGCTAATGATAATAGTATATCTATAGCTATGTTTTGCATATAGTTTTAATTACTCTCAACTTAATAGTTCTGTTTTCACTTCTATCGGCAGTCCCACGACTGCTACTGTTTTTTTTTATTGCAGCGAAGTATATTTTGTGATCGTATCTTTAAATGAATGTTACCCTAATCCCTATATATTTTTCTCTCTTCGACTTATTCGACAGTACTATGCAATATTAGTAGTTTTTTTGGATAATTATCCCTTGTCGCATCTCACTGGAAGAGTGTAATCCGCCATTTGCAACACCACTCACTCTCTCATTCTAATCGCAGTATACTCAGTCGCTCGTCATTATGGCCGGAATAAATTGTTACGCAGAGACGATAAGGAGTTGAAGGAATAAATAAGGTTGTATCCAGCCCCGGAATCAGTACCTTTGATTTTTTTTGAATTTAAAAAAAAACCTCCTCTGGAGTTATACACCTCTAGTATGTATGTATTATACTAACGATTAGTTCCAGCGATGGGGAAGGTGACGTTGAGCTTGGCGGTGCCGTCGTCGGTGAGGAGCACGGCGAAGCCGTCGATGACGTCGAGCTCCTGCGCCACCACCTGCGTGTTGCGCACCGCCACGCCGCCGCCCGACAGCGCGTACGTCGCCGTGGGGCACGTGCCCTCTTGGAACTGCGTCGGGTAGCTCTCGATGTCGTACCATAGATTCATGTACTGAATTACACAGAAAATCATATTTATTGTCGCAACTTCATTCACCAGACAAATCATAAAAAGGAGATCGGCCTCAATGTACTACAAGAATATAGCGTCAGCCCAAATTATCAAATTAATATACAATTAACCCATATTAGAATTCAACGAACAATTTTAATAGCAAGTAAATTTAAATAAGGATTATAGTTGGAAGTTATAAAACTAATCAAACATGTACTATATAACGTGTATACTAAGTTTGACCGTCCCGTTGGTAAACGGTGGTGGAAAATGGTAACTTGGCTGAAACGTCAAGCTTTACAAGTACGTTCTATATATGTACACATTTTTGAACCGTTTATATTTTTAAAAATGTTCATAAAAATATATATAATTACCGCTGTAGCATTGAAGTTGGTGACAACACTAATGCTTTCATCACACTGGCCTCTGAAGACGACGGGGCTACCGTCGGCCGTCGGGAAGTAGAAACAACTCTCGTCCGAATGCTGTATATTGTTGTAGAAACGATCATTGAGGACATCGACATTCTGGACTATTTGGTTAATGACGGTAATTGCGTTCTGTGACAGTGATCTTGTTCGACTTAGCTTCCAACTCCAAACTAAAAAGAAATATATTTTATATCTATTATTCTAATATACAAGGAGTTCCATGACATTAATAATTTTTAACGAATACTAACATCTCGATTATGACATATCGGGTATGTACTTTATTTAACTATTACTTTAACTTAAAAAAGTAGATTTTTTTCTTGTTTTTCTAATATCTATATATGGAATTTAGTTAGATTTCGGTTTTTTAAGAAAATTTAATTAGGGTATTACGAATTATTTTTTCTTAGGTTTTCTGTTTTCAATAATTATGTCTACAGTTTAAAGAAAGTAGATATTTTATTAGAAAAAGTGAATAAAGATAATGATAATTAGGGACAAGAAAATGACTATTAAAAGGGTTAAAAAAAAGAAGACACATTTAAGAGTTTCGATTTTTATCCCGAACCCTAATAACGACTTTTTATTTGTATATTTTTAAATAAGATCTAATTATGTACCCTATTTTATGCAAATAAAGATATTATTATTATTATTATAGTAAATTTGCTTAAGATATAACTTACAGCATTTTGTTTGAGTACAAGAAATAAACTAATTAGGTTACAAATTTTAAAAGTAACAATGACGTAAAAGCATATACGTAGATCACACTATAAGTTTTGCGTGACTTAAAAAAACAAAATGTTATAACCAAAATATTATGTTTATTGCTTTTCAAATTAATCTCCTTTACATTTTAAACATTTTTTCATGCGATCGAACCATTTTTTAAAACAGGAGGACCACAGATCTGAGGATATGTTTTCTACGTGCTGATTGAACGCTATCACTGCCTCTTCGGAGTTATAATTGTCGTAACCCAATTTTAAATACAAACAGAGTACTTTTAGTAGAATCTAATATAAGCAAATCATACCCAAATATAAAATTACTTATCTCTACAAAAATCACGTTTCACATTTAAATAAATGTAAAGTAATATTTTTTTTCTAAAATTTAAAAAGTTTTTTAGCATTGGTGTAAAGTTTTTTCTTGATATACAGCTATTACGCTTTCCAGCATCGATATAAATACCAATTAATACCAAGGATAGGCACGACATATCAAGGAAAGACAGATACTATTTAAAAAAAGTTTATATTTACCTCTACGTTGTTCAGCATTAATATTTTGACAGCTGTACACTAAAGCGTAGGAATCGTAATCTGTGCTCAATATCCAGTATTCGGAAGGTGAATCCGCTGAAAAAGATAGGTATTTAATAAACTGTTCCAGCTTTTTGCATGATTATTGTATGCGGATTTGCCTCATAAATTCTTTAATTATTTCATTAGAATGAAAATTCCTTAGCAAACCCCGTTCATGGAAAGGAAAAAAGAAGAAATTGCTTATCGTGTGTTTGTTGAATGAGAACTACACGTGAAAATGGTGCTATAATATTATATATATGTAAAATTCCTATCTGTCTCATTACGGCGAGAATTTTCTATTTGTCTTATGGCACGTACAGATTGCAGCAATGTGACGTGAAATGTAGATAACCTTCTAATTTTCATTGCATGTTCGCTTGCAAGCATGGACGTACTGCGCGCGATAATCCTGCATTCACTACGAACTTTTTGTATTCACTTGTTTCTGTCCTTTGACAAGAGAAGATAAGGACTTGGCATTAATTCCCATAAGCAATCAAAATTATAAAATAGCATGCATTTCAACGCTGAATATTTAAAAATGGCTTTATCTCTGTTTTACAAGTTTGAATTTTCATAATAGAAAAAGCTTTTTTTTATATCATAAGATAGCAAACAAGCAGATGGGTCTCCTGATGGAAAGCGTCAACCATCGCCTATAGACACCAAAGATGTTAATGGTGCGTTGCTATTTTGTGGCGAGGTCTAATGCCACATGCATAAGTTTACCGGCTACCTTACCCTCCAAACCGGAACACGACAGTGGTAAGCATTGACGCTATTGCGGCAGGAATAGGTAAGGCGGTGGTACCAGACCCGGGCGAGACAATGCAGAACTCTACCACCTAGTAGCCACGATGGTAGTGACTCGCATAGCCAATCGGTCGCCTTTTACGACCTGCCTGGTAGAACGCAGTTGGTCTATTCTACAAAGGAGCCCGGAACCAACACGGGGAGCTACAAAAATTTTGTAATTTTGTTAATTCACTTGTACTGTTTCACAAATTACTTTAAATTTTAATTAATATCGCCAACCGGTTTCGCCTTTTACTGCATCTTCAGTGCTACGAGACTTTTTAAAGATTTTTTAAAGTCTCGTAGCCTTGAAGATGCCTTAAAAGGCGAAACCGGTTGGCGATATATGTGGCATTAAAATTTAAAGTGATTTGTAAAACACTACAAGTGTATTAACAAAATTACAAATGAAGTTTCAGCAAGTGCCGACGATAAAAAGTATAAAACACAAAAATTTTGTCAGTGCTCTAGTTTCAAATCATTTAAGAAAATAATGTCACCTTAAACAGCTTGCGGCCGATTCGCCATTACTATTAATTGCCGTGAATGATCTTAATACGTCAAATTATTATGTTTACCGATTTTTTTACCGTGTTGGTCCCGGGCTCCTTTGAAGAATAGACCAACTGCCGTTCTGCCAGGTAGGTCGTAAAAGGCGATCGATTACCTCTGCGAGTCACTACCATCGTGGCTACTAGGTGGTAGAGTTCTGCATTGTTTCGCCCGGGTCTGGTACCACCGCCTTACCTATTCCTGCCGCAATAGCGTCAGTGCATGTCACTGCCGTGTTCAGCTTTGGAGGGTAAGGCAGCCGGTAAACTTATGCATGTAGTATAAGACCTTTGCCACAGGATAGCGACGCGATGTACCATTAACATCTTTGGTGTCTATAGACAATGGTTGACTCTTTCCATCAGGAGACCCATTTGTTTGTTAGCTATCTATTGATATAAAAAAATAATTAAATAATTGTAGTTTTCCATAATTGTGGTGTGTACCCTAAATATAAACGTGAAAAAAGAATTAAAGGATGATGTCTATAACGAAAACGCCAAATGAATCATTGCACCGGTACCTATTGTTTAAATGTATTTGATACTTAAATACAACGTCTTTGTGTTCTGTTTTTAACCGGTGTTTTATTCAACCCTATTTCAATAAAAATATAATATTAAAGATATTGAGAAAATGTCGATATTTATTAGATTTAAGTATTGATATTTTGTCAATTGTTATGTAAATGGCTGTAGTAAGTCAGCCATTAGTCATGACAACATTCGTTTTTTGCTTAGTTATTTTATATCTAGTAGTTATTTCTTTAATCTAAATTTCTGTCTCTTTGTGTTCCTTCAAAAAAACTGACAATTACGGATCGCTCCGTGTGTTACTTGAAAAGCTCGAAACATGCGTGTGAAATATCAAATTTCGCCGTGTTGGTCTTGGCCTCCTTTGAAGAATAGGCCAACTGCCCCTCTGCCAAGCAGGTCGTAAAAGGCGACCGATTGGCTATCGAGTCACTACCATCGTGGCTACTAGGTGGTAGAGTTCTGCATTGTCCCGCCCGGGTTTGGTACCACCGCCTTACTTATTCCTGCCGCAATAGCGTCAGTGCTTGTTACTGTCGTGTTCCGGTTTGGAGGGTAAGGTAGCCGGTAAACTTATGCATGTGTCATTAGACCTCGCTACAAGAAAGCAACGCACCATTAACATCTTTGGTGTCTATAGGCGATGGTTGACTCTTTCTATCAGGAGACCCATCTGCTTGTTTGCTATCTTATGATATAAAAAAAATGCATACCCAATGCGTGTGAAATGCAGAGCCAATGTGGACGATAAATTCTTTCATTTCATGTTACATTTGTTGCGTTAGAGCAATTTGTATGTGCCTTAAAACACCTCGACTATGTCTTAATTTTTTTTTATCATCAGTTGAGACGTGTTTTAAAAAAAATACCGAATATAATCAATGGAAAATGTAATCATGGAAACTTGATTTATAATTATAAACGTGGTTTTGTCGACAATCGGTATTTTACTATCAGTACCTACTATCTTAACCGCTTTAAAATATTTTGGCCACTTCAACAGCGATTTTGACTTAAATATTCAGTCATTTTAGCTTATGTTTATTTATACATGTTGACAAAATTGAAACGGAGAAGTGTACTTCATACACTGCATATTAAAAAAAATATATATAGAATAATTAAGCCTTGGATGACCACTGGACTCTTAAGGTGTGTAAGAAATAGAAATAACTTACAAAAAAAACTTAAGGCCGATCCACATAATGAAGTTTAAAAAATTACATATAAACGATACCGCAATTATTGTAACCAACTAATAAGAAAATATAAATTTAATTATGAAAAAGAATTGTTAAACAAATCTTTAAATGACCCAAAAAAGCTATGGAAAAATATCAAAAATATAACTAATCAATCACATATGCATTCAAGTACAGAGCTTTTGCACACAAAGTCTTCAATTACAGATTCTTTAAACGATGTAAACACTTTTTTTGCAAATATTGGCAAAAATCTAGCACAGAGCATACATAAAAATAGTGAATCGTCGGATTATAATAAAATGATAATGAACACTTCACAAATGTCTTCTTTTGTTCTTCTTGGGACTGACTGTAGTGAAATAACGGGACTGCTAAGAGATCTAAAAAGTGAGAGTGCTCCAGGTTGGGACAATATTCCAACGTGCTTTTTAAAACTTGCCCAAGACGTCTTAGCACCAATATTAAGTCACTTAGCAAACCTGTGTTTCACTGGTGGGATATTCCCTGATGCCCTAAAAAGGTCTATTATTACTCCTATTTTTAAAAGCGGTAATGGAGAAGATGTCAACAATTATAGGCCAATTTCAATATTACCAGCATTATCAAAAGTTCTAGAAAAACTAATAAATAAACGTCTTTTAAACTACCTTACCAAATTTAACATTTTATCTAATGCTCAATTTGGATTTCAACAAGGAAAATCTACAGAAGATGCTGTGATAGCTCTAACCTATGCTGTTGTTGACCATCTTGATAAAGGGAATAAATGCCTAACAGCTTTCTTAGATTTAAAAAAGGCCTTTGACACCGTCTCTATACCTCTACTTCTAAATAAACTTGAAAAATTCGGAATAAGAGGCAAACCTTTAATGTTACTGCAAAGCTATCTTAGTAATAGAACTCAAAGAGTTAAAATTGACTCAAGGTTCAGTGATGAAACTGACATAACCTATGGCGTTCCTCAAGAAAGTGTTTTGGGTCCAACGTTATTTTTAATATATATAAATGATTTATGTCAACTTAATTTAAGAGGAGCGAAACTATTTTGTTATGCCGACGACACGGCTATTGTTTTTTATGGAAAAACGTGGGATGCTACACGTAGGAACGCAGAAAATGGGCTAAGAGATGTTGATATATGGCTAAAAAGTAATCTATTAACACTCAATATATCTAAAACAAACTACATATGCTTCTCTATTTATAATAGTTCTCAACCTTCTAATGATTTCAAAATTAAAATGCATAATTGTAACGACAGAACCAACACTTCATGTTCCTGCCCATTTATTGAAAAAAATAATGTAGTAAAATATTTAGGAATCATGCTAGACCAAAGATTATCGTGGCATCCTCAAATTGAATTGATATCTGGGAGGATCAGAAAACTTATTTGGATTTTTCGAAAATTAAGAGACGTTGCATCCAATACACTTCTAAATAGAATCTATTTTGCGCTAGCTCAATCAATTATTTGCTATTGTATACCTATATGGGGTGGTGCCACTAAAATTAAAATGTTGCAAGTAGAACGAGCCCAAAGAGCATTATTAAAAGTAATGCATTTCAAAACCAGTAGATTTTCCACAACTAAACTATACTCACTGTGCGAGTTACTATCAGTTAGAAAACTATATATACTGTATGCCATACAAAAAAGACATAGGTTGATTACATATGATAATAACCAAAAAGTTAAAAGAAGGAAGGATGCTATTTTACAAAACTCAACGGTAAAAACACTTTTTGCCAATAGACAGTTCTTAAATCAGTCTACTATAATATATAACAAACTTAATAAGAAGTTAAATATTTATCCAATAACCGGCTACAACCTTAAAGAGGTTTTAGTGGGCTGGCTTAAGTCACTGTCTTATGACGATGTTGAATCAATTATTTTTAGCAAGATAATATAAGAAAACTCTATTAACTGATGTATCTGTCTGTTAGAAACTGCTAGTGCTAAGATTAATGTAACACATGTACTTACAATTACCCGTGCTGACATAATATACTCGTACACGCATAAACACTCATATACACGTACAGACTCATACACATACATAAATACACACACGCAATAGGCACGTATATTACTTAATTTACACATATGCTAATGATGTTCTGGAAGAGCGGTGTATCCTGACACAAGCATTTCTGCTTAAAAGGATGCGCCGGACAATGTAATATTATGTAATAAGTATAAAATAAGTTGAGAAATAAACATTTGTATTTGTATTTGTATATATCTTAATAAACGTTATTAATAATTAATACAGAAGCCAAGCCCACTATCCTTTAAAATATGTTACCACATCACATAAAAATTACTTTACGAGTTTGGATGGGTACAATCATATACCACATGAATAGTATAGTGTTGAATGTTAATCTGTGCATAGTTCTAGGCACGGTTTTGAGCGTCAAGAAATATGCCGATAATTATAGTAGGATACTTTGTGTTATGGAAAAATATAGTTTCGTGAACTGATTTAAAGGTCACGCGAATGAAGTCGCATGCACAAATACTATTATATAAAATATAAAACTAACCTCCAGGGAATGTTACCAAGAGCTTTCCACTGCCATCTGCAGTCGCTAAAACGGCAGTTCCATTAATGGTTTCGAGAGTTTGATTGACGACTTGTGTGTTAAACACATCGACGGTTCCTTCTTCATTCAGTGTATACGTAGCTTCATTACAAGTACCGCTTTGGAAGTCTGACTCGTAACTCTCAATCATACGCCAGCGACCGACATACTGTCGCAAAAAAATTTAATAAATCTTTACGGTTTCGATTTTTTAAGTCGAATCAGTGATTTGCTTTGATTCGAGAACGATTCAATTTGCAATAATTGTAATGTAGGCTGATAGCTGGAAGTACAAGAAAGAAAAAGAACTTCCGGCAGATTTTCGCAATTTTTTTTTTATAAAAACAAAATTTATTGTAACACTGCATTCCATACTTTATCTATAAATTAATTTGTAACCTTATTATAAAAAAGCTGATTATCAAAAATATTAAAAAAGATTATAGGGCTCAGTTTACGTATTTTAGAAATAGTTATCGAATTACATAAATTATTTCATAAAATATTAAAAACAATGTTCTGTCAAACTGCGATTACAACCAAAAATAGTCAAATCACTCGAGCGAGAATAGATGACACTGAAATTTATTCTGCATGGCACACCATGTATAAATTGTTTTAGTGATATTCTTTGCAGGTTCTAAATAGTTTATTCGATTTACAATATATAAAGAATTATTTAAATCGATTTGGAGTTTCAAATTTTATTGTATACGACAATTTTAAAGTAATATATTTCAGTAATTCTTTGGTTGAAGAGTCTGAGTGGGTTTAGATTTCCATATTAAATGAGGGAATTCAAATGTCTGAGTAACAATATTTGGGCATGATGGGATAATATAAGATAACCCTTGTAAGATGGAGTATCTTATTGAATGGATGTATTCATGTCATATCACATTTATACAAGTTTTTGAATATTAGAATACTTACTCTTGTGGGATCAAAGTTTTGCACCACCGGTATGGTCTCGTCACACTGACCAATGAATACCACTGGCTCTCCAGGATTAAGTTCAGGTAAGAAGAAACAAGATTCATCAGACTGGCTATTCGTTTCGTAGTATCTGTCATCCAGTACTGGGATGTTTGCGATCGCGTTGTTTATAGTTGTGTTAGCGTTGTTGGACAGTTGCTTAGTACGGCTGAGCTTCCAACTGTATACTAAAACAGTCAAGAAATATTTTATAAATAAAGATAGAATATTTATTTAGAGCTAAGCAATCCATTTTATATTTATCCTATTTCAATCAGGTGCAGAATAGCTCCCCGTAATAGTCTCGGGAACATTTTTCAACGAGTTATAACGTTATCAGATAACAGAACTTATTTTACGATACTTAACGTTATTACTGTAGCGATACCTTAGTAACAAAATTATTTTCAAACGCTATGTGTATCGCTTCTCAAATAACAGGACGAAATTGTTAATGCGACTTTGCCGAATTTCATGCTGTTTCGTGATTGGTTCGCCAATTAGCGCTAGAAGACAATATCGTAATACCCACATAAATATACATATACCATAACGTATTTTACGTAAATTCGTAATGAATATAGTTGTAACAAATTCTGTATGATTTTTGGATAACGCTATCTTGAAAATAACGTTATATCATGCTGCGAGCAATTTTGTTACCACATAATACCGATATTTAAATCAATGATATTTTTATTTTTGTTTAACAGCAAGCTAAATTTCAGTGAACAGCTTCGTTTTGATGAGTCATATAATCATCTTCCTCTCCTCATAAAATGATAGAACTAAAAACTAGACACCTAATGGTATAAGTTGGCCTTAATATCCAAACATATATTATATAAAATTAAAAACTATATGATCTTATAGACTGACCATAATTACCTACACCGCCCCATGAAATATATTATTATAAAACAAAACACTACCTGATCTAATAGGCTGGCCATTACTATCCACATTGTCGTTACAGCTATAGACGAGAGCGTAATCTGTGTAATCTGTTTCCAACACCCAGAATGGAATTGTGGTAACTGAAAATACATAAAAACATGACATATCAAATGTGAATGTGTTCATGTAGGTGTGGCGTCGCAAGTCGACACGCTTCACGAGAGGTAGAAGCGGTAGAACCAGCGGGCCAACAACTGTCAGAGTGACGTCATAACTGTAGAGGCTAATTACATCACACAAGTAAAAGGAAGGGACACAGGAAGATCTTCCCAATCAGGCAATAAGGTGTACTGTCTGGGGATTGAAGATCATTTGAGAAGCGTTGTAACTCGTATATAGTTTGTAGTGTTCGTTATAAAGATATTTTTATAACATGCTTTTTGCTTTGGTTTTTTTTAATTGGAGTAAAGATAGTGCAAAGAAAAAAGATAGTGCAAAGGTAAGAAGAAGGTAGGGGACGGTAGGGAATGGTAGCTGGAAGTTAGTGGGAAGGTAGGGACAGATGG
Source organism: Apodemia mormo (assembly GCA_036924255.1). NCBI lineage: Eukaryota > Metazoa > Arthropoda > Insecta > Lepidoptera > Riodinidae > Apodemia > Apodemia mormo. The sequence continues at coordinate 7,936,845 of JAUPFN010000018.1, read as the reverse complement.
AAAGAAGTTAGAGGAAGTTAGGCGAAAATATGGGAAGGTAGGGTTAAGTTAGGGGAAGGTAGCGAGAAGGTAGGAAGAAGATAGGGGTTTTTCAGAGGAAACGCAAAGGGAAGGTAGTGGAATGGTAGCGCGAAGGTAGCAGGAAGATAGCAGATAGGTAAGGGAAAAGTAGAGGAAGTAAAAAGGTTTATGTTGAACGTCACGCACAAAAACGCTGTGACATAGATATTGATTTATGTATTAACAAAACTGTGTAAGATGTTATTGATGGTAAAATTGACATTGAGCAGTACCTTAGACGTCTCTCATTAATCCGTTTCAAAAAAAAATGTAGAATTAAGATATTCAATTTAATTATTTAAGGAGATATTATATATATATATATATATATATATATATATATATATATATATATATATATATATATATATATATATATATATATATATATATATATATATATATATATATATATATATATATATATATATATATATATATATATATATATATATATATATATATATATATATATATATATATATGTTAATTTCTGTTTTTATAATTTATTATATTGATTGCACCTTCCTTTCATTCCTTACCTTGATTGTTAACATTAATGTCAAGTAACAATTTTCCTTCGGAGCTAGTTGTGGAGCTAAACCTAAGGGTACCATTAGTTTCTGATAATATTTGTTGGTTGACGCTTCTCGAAAATAGAGATAAGCTTCCATTAGCTGTCTGCGAGAACTCATGGTTCATGCATTGTCCTGAATCTTGACCAGTAGGATATGCTTCGATTTGGTGCCATATTCCTTCGAACTAAAATTAAATATACTAAATTAGAGACATTTAAAGAATACACTAATGATTTTTTTGTTTAGTCTTATCGCCTGTAGTCCTTGGATTCAAGTCTCGGTTCGGGAAAAAATGTTTCAACTAATGCGAAATGTGTTGATGTGAATCCCAGCCCCCAATTCACATGACAAAACTTTAATCGAATCGAAACGCTTAGGACTAATACACACATGAACACCATACAACACGTTCTATGACGCAGCGTAACGTGTAAAAATGTGTAAGAACCCTTAACGCTTCAACTCGATTGACAGTTTGTTACATATTCGGGTCCCAGCTGTGCTTTGTACACGTAATGATGATAGAATTAATTATTAAATATAGAACAGCACCATTTGTCTTATCAACTTGCAAACACTATTTGTGGTGGACCTAAGTGTTTAATGTTCAGGTAGCTCAACCTACCCCATAAAAGAATCAGCATGATGTCATTTTTAGTAAAAGATCCAAACTAGCGTGAGCCTTCGCCCTTCACCGATCTACTTAATTGATAGAACATACTTTATCAAAAATGTAGCATGTCAAAAATGTCATGAATGGGTTGGCGAAAAAAATCCTGACTAGGCTATGATTAATTACATTAATTACCAAGTCCCTTACGGGGTAGGAAATAATTGTATGCCATATGTCACGGTCCAGACAGACTTGCCTTGCTTCCTGTACATGCATAACTCTTAATGCAAAAACGTCGGTTTCAAAAACTCTTGACACCACCTTCGGATAGCACGAGACCAATTTTGATCATGACTTTGTGGCCACGCTTCCGATCCAGTAGTAGTTTAAAAAAAACGTTGACGCGTCAAAATAACTTGGAAAAAGTTTTATTGAATAAATTACTTCTGATTTCTGATTTTCGATACGTCAGTCTTGGTCTCCCCCAGTACTTACATCCATACACGTTCGCATTGTATATCTGTTTTGTTAATCGTTAATCTGTTATTCTTTGAACATGTCTGAAGCAACAGAGCCACGCCCTTTCTAATTTATATACCGCTGCCGTTTTTCAATCCCAACCTCTCTCTCAATTCGGTCTTACGAATTCAATCCGCGAGTGTTACAATACAGATTTTTCATGACCACAGTATAAAGATGCAACAGTATGGAAACTAAGGGTAGTTGATAAAATAATTACCTACGCTCCATCGAAGCAAAAGGATTGTCACTTATAATGTTTTATGGTACATATTGTTTTTTAAATAAAATATTCTATGTTCTATATTTTTTTAATGAAAAAAAACAATACCATATCATAAATCAATTAAACAAATTGAAATTGCTAGTTTACGCATAAAATTTAAATAGGCATCTCATCGCGTCGGTTAATCTCGATTTTTTAAAAGATCGTGGAAATAAACTTATCCGTAACCACTTGTCTTGAGCGGCACTCACTACTGACAGCACCGCGACAAATGCTTAGGGGTCTCGTCGATGAGCATGTTTTTGTGAGTGAGCCATTTCGATATGTAGTTTACGAACTGTTGCATGCATATTTATACTGTGTCGTAACGCTCTTATTTCGACCACGTTAACTCTCCTCTGACATACGTATGATTAATTAATAATTAAAAATTATCACACTAATGAGTCTAATTAATTTTAATACCATCCTGAATAAATAAACATAAGGTTATCTATTTTTTTTCCTGCATAACTATCGGGTTGGCTGGTATGAAAAAATTGATACTAGTACAATAGTAGTTATTTTCACACTTTTTTATAAATAATCAGCGCCATTTTGTTGCAAAAGCTTAAAAATCTACGCTTGACATATTTTGGGTTTAAAATATCTTAATTTCGTTGCAAAGGCTTAAAAATCTACATTTAGATATATTTGGAGTTTAAAATATCTCAATTTTGTAGTAAGATGCAGAAATAAATGCTTTACAGATTTTTTATTTCGCAATAAAGAACTTCACTCCTACAATAGGCATGTCCACTAACAATGAATCAGGTAATTATATTGTAGTGTCTAATGATTAATTATGATATGGAGACAATGACCTTGTGTATTAGAAGTTCATTGTATGGAGATAACAAAAAACTAAAATATTGTAAAATCTAAGGATTCGTAATATTTTAATGATTTAATTTCGGCAAAAATAATGACATCAAGTCATGTTGCAGTAAACGCAAATCTGCAGGCTTAGGATAAGCAACACGATAAAATTTTATCGACCCGTTTTCTCGACATTTATGTCACTTTCTCTATTTGCTAACGCATTTGACACTTGATTCGATATGATACTTCAAAGGAAGAGAAAATGATCATTTTTACTCGATGGTAGCTATTTTACCGATCGAATTCTAACCAAGGTCTTGCTGTCATTTTATCAAATAAAAGTCGAGCAAACGTCACTTTCTCGATCGAGACGTATCTCGCGGTGTTTATCCTAAGCCTGCTGGAAGTGAAAAATTACACCGTGGTAGAACGTCATATTGTTTTTGCCATTTTCATAGAAACCACAGAGTATGTAATGTATGACCACAGCGTGATGTCATTCAGACGCCATGATAGTCCAGAACGTTTTCGCGGTAAAATTAAATTTTAAATCGCGATTTTTTATTATAAATGTACGATATTAAAAAAAATAGTTTTTTTTTGTAACATAAGGTAAAATATTTTTAGTTTTTCAAATTTAGTCAACTAACCTTTTTACTCATCAAAATATTTTATAGGGTTATCAATATTTGTGTTATTGGATTTTTTTGGAAGGCAACACTACGTATACTGAATACTTACAGCAACCATGTCAAAATTGGCGACAGCGGAAATTGAAGCATTGCATTGTCCAGGGAAAATCACAGGAGTTTCTGGTTCTGGTTCCGGGTAATAGAAACACCCTTCGTCGCTTTGATCTTTCTCGAAGTAGTAGCGGTTGTCGAGTACTTGTATTGTATTCGTGATTGCGTTTATAGCGTTTGTTGCTTGTTGGGTAAGTTGTTTTGTTCTGCTAAGTTTCCACGACCAAACTGAAAGTAATTATTTGAAAATATAGGTTAACAATATTAATAAAATTCACTCCGACGTATATTGGGTTAATAAGATTGTTTTTATTATTATTATAGTAAAAAAGTGTATTTTATATAATGTTTTGAAGTTATTTTTTCATAGGGTACCAAACGTGCAGACGACACTTAAAGATAAAAGACAATCATCGCTTCTAGTTTTTGTGGTTATATCGTGCAATTGTTTGCAATTGCGATGATTACGTACCTATGTATGATTATGTACGATTTAGGCTACGGCAGAAATTTCTTATGTGGTGTGTCATACAGTTGGTGGTAAAGAAACATGGTTTTAATGTAAGTGGTATTTTATTACACAAAATCGAACAATAAGCTCATAACAATATCTTACCTTCTCTGTATTCAGTATTAATATTCCTACATGTGTAAACCAAAGAATATGATGTGTAATCTGTTGCAAGGACCCAGTAGTCAATATCAATTGTATCTGAAATAAAATTGTTCTGTTAAATGTTTTATTTTTAAAGGGAAAAAATTAATATGATTTACCCGAATTTTTTTTCGTAAAATTATTACTCCCCCTTGCGCATTTACCACAAATAGTTTTTTCTACCAGAAGGTTTAGTATCGCCTTTGTGATCGATTGTTCTGGTATTGGCGTTGACCACATGAGGTCCCGGGTTCGATTCTCGGGTTGAGCAATTAAAAAAATCTTTTTTTTTTACCCGAAAGTTTTTTTTTTTGGAAAGTACCCGATTGGCGGGCCTCTCTCTCTGCCTACTCCTTCGGGGACACGGGCGTGAAGATACTTTTCAGTAGGTCTCAGTTCCATTTCCTACATACAAATGAAAGAAGCTACACTTACACTAAATGTAGTTTTTTTCATTTTCGTAATACTAATTGTTTTATCCATACTTTATTTCGATATCAATCATATCATTATAATATCTATCATACATACATATATACAATTTTCTTTACGGCTAATGTTTGTTTTCAAACTTAAAAGTTTAAAATTTTATTTCTCAGTCTATGGTAGACTTTCGGCCACAGGCGATTGCTAGTGGCATTAATTCCGTGATACAGAAAGCTTACATTTTAAAACAGATAAAATTTGACAGTTGTATTATACACATCTTTAGTTATTTTACTAAGTAGTTAAATGAATTCGTCATTGAAAATGAAATAAATATTAAATTACTATAAATATCTGTATATTAACCAGTACTCTTGATTTTTTTTTAATATATACACAATAATTGTACGTATAAAAAAAAAAAATTCAGCACCACTGAATTTCATCCAATGATTTATCTCGTCTTCAGCACAAACGATATTCTTCTTACCCAATAGCCCTAATATCGTGAAAATCCGGTGAGCATTAGTCTACCGGCTAAATTACCCAGCATTGACGCTATTGCGGCAGGAACAAGGCGGTGGTACAATAACTCACGCAAGTTAGCATAACACTTGGCTCGGTACTCGATATTCCCCTCGCTCCCCGCGCGGTGCCCCGCCGCCAGGTTGTACGTGTTTTGCGCTTTAATATTGGAAAAAAACCTTTTTGCACACTATACTTTGCACAAGTGTCATTTAGTGTCATATTGATTCGCGCGAGTTATACATACCAACAGGAAAAACTGATAGCCTTTTTATTTGAAGTCGGTTAAAAAAAGATTCGTGCTGGTTCCCTTGCCGCATGAGCAGAGCAATTCTAAACGTCAATATAGGTTTTGCTTCACCAAGATTTATTCAAATGTCGGTTGCAAAGATGGGGGTAGTATTGGTGATGAATGTTATCGGATTTTACCGACCTCATAACAACATTTTAATTACTTACTAAAATTAATTAAACTTTGAAAAAATTTACTAATCGCCTCTGTGGTCTAGTGGTCCAGCGTTGGCGTTGACCATATGAGATCCCGGGTTCGATTCCCGGGTCGGGCACTTAAAAAAAAGTGTTTTTCAGTTTTCTGATAAACACAAAGTTGCCCGGGATTGGAAAGTGCCCGGTTGGCGATAGGGTTGCCACCTATCACATTTGTGGGACTAAGTATCTTCGGCTAATCGTGGGTGCACTTGTTGTCCCTCTGCCTACCCCCTCGGGGATACGGGCGTGAAGATACTCTACGAATCACATAAATAAGCGCCTTAATATTTTATCTTTAATTTTTGTGTTATATTTTTTTCATTTAAAGATTACTTTTTAAAAAATGAAAATGAAATAGACTTACTGTTAGTACCAGCTATGGGGAAAGTCACAATCAGCTTGGCACTGTTATCGGTTGATGCAAGTCTAGCCTCACCATAGATCGTGTCCAAAGTTTGGTTAATAACTTGTGTGTTGAAGACATCCACAGCATTAGCGCCCAAAGAGTAATAAGCATTGTTGCAAGTACCGCCTTGGAAGACAGAGGGATATGATTCTATGTCGTGCCAGAAGCCAAGGTACTGCAAAATGAAATTTATTTATCGTTAATAAGGACTAAAGTGTTGAAGTTGAATATAGATGTTGATCAAGCTGTAAAAAAGAAAGTTTGTGAATATAGTACCTATTATTTAGGCGTTCCCATCGATAAAAGTAAAAACTTAATTCTTTAGGATTACTGTGTTCTTTTTAAATTTTTAAAGTAATGCTACTCTGGTTGATAAAATCTTCATGATTTGTAATCATAATTCCAATGCTACTATGATTAAAACTGCTCAAAAAATTATGAAATACACTTTCAAATTCATACTGTCGCGAGACGTTTGTGGTGTAATAGCTCTTGTGGCTGAATTTGGCTTAGGTCACCAGGGTGAAATAAATGTTGCGTAAGCGCAAACTCTTAAGTTTTGTCCCTATAAAAAATCACTTAACGCGTTTAAGAAGTTTCCATCAATCTTCCATACATCTAAATGAACTTAAAATAATAATTTATAAGTTTCTCTATGTATTGCTCGTCCTTGTAAAATATTCTTCGTGATTAATATTTGTTATCAAACTACTAATATGTTTAACTATTCACAATTATATATTTTATATATTTTTAGGTATTCGTGATGTTGAAGTAAATCAATGTCTTTGTATACATATACAATGAGTAATAAAAACCCTCTCCGACCTAAAATTGGCATATAAGTGGATCAATTATATTATCGTTGATAGTAATAAGATTTCTATTTACAAAAATTAAAATAATATGGTATTTTGAAATCCTCATATCTACCCTTCAAACTCGTTAAAATTTAGCGAATATTTTAAACCAGACAACACCATGTCAAATCAACGGCCGCTACGTCTAAGGCCATTAATGTTGTAGTAGAAGGCAATCGCTTCTACCAGCTTTTACAGCTGTTATTTTGTGTTGCTACACTTATATTTGAAGTATCATTTAAAAATAATCATATTGACCGAGGAAAATTCATCTATTTATATCCACAAAACAATAGCGTATATATTATGATTGTATTGAACTATCAAACAATGTCTTTGTTGATTGGACAGGGATTTTATTACACTGTAATTCTTATATGCGTGTATGTATGTGCCTAAACTCCTCCTAAATGGCTCGACTGATTCGAGAATGGTTTAGATTTTCAATTGAACCAATTAGGTGGTACAGGTATGGGTAGTAGCCAATGTAACGCTTTTACGGCATTGAAGTTTGGATCAAATTTTGATGAAATTTGGTATGGAGGTAGTTGAAGATCTGGGGTCAACCACAGGTTACCCTTTTTTCAACAATCATCCCCTAAGAGTGTAAAATAAGGGATGACAGTTTGTATGATACAATATTGATGACTTGTTACTCTATTCGCGGGCTAATCTAAGCAGGTCAGCTATTATTATTTAAAAATTATTGACTAAATGTGTTGCTTAGCGCAAAACTCGAGTATGGTTGGACTAATTCGGTTAATTATTTTTAGAAATATTTTTGTATTTCAAAAAATAATTAAAAAAATATTTATATTTAAAAGGAAAAATTGCGAGGAAAATATTGAAAAATAAACACTTAATTTCCTATGGAAACAGTTTCTGGCTGTCAAACGTTTAACGTTTTTAAATCTTTTCTAAGACGCTACGAAGTTCACTGGTTCAAGTTACAAATTAAAAATGCTTTTTTGGTAATTTAACTCTTGATCCTGGTAATACTATTAAATGTGAAAGCGATTTAATATTTAACTGATAAGAAGTATAAAATGTGATTTATTAAATAGTATGAGTAATATGACTTCAAGTAATCCTTTAAGTAATATACAAAATTCTGTAGACTTAATATGTCATAATGAAAATGAAAAGAGTTCAACAATACTGCAATGAGGTAAACACTCTTGGTCCGATAAACGCAAATTTCTTAAAGAACTGCCCCAAATTGTCGTAACAAAACGTTAATCGGGTCGAAGCACTTAGGACCCTAACTCACCGGGACGCCATGGCGACGTTACCGGCCACCGTATCCAAACAGTTAATATCTATACTAATATTATAAAATTGTTGTTTGTTTGTTTGTTTGGTTGTACGCGGTAATCTCGAAAACTGCTTAACCCATTTAAATATACTTTTTGAGTTAGATAGCTTGTTTATCGAGGAAGGTTATAGGCTATATAACATCTTGCTACGACCAGTAGGAGCGGAGTAAACAAAGTCCACGCGGACGAAGTCGCGGGCATAGTTAAAATATATGGCGGCTACCTCACTTGGTGACGTAGCCAATTCGTAAAATTTAATACAAATTGTTTGGATACGTGGCCGGCGACGTCGCCATAGCGTCCCGTAGGCGTATTATCTAACGTTTGCAATTCGCCAGCGATCAGCGATGACTCTTAAACGTAATGAAAAAATCATCAAAAACGTCACCAATTGCTTGCTGGTCACTAGATGCACTTTTTGCAATGTCACAGCATCAAAACTAATCAAGCGGCAACGACTACCACTAATGTACAAGGCTGTTATGTGTCTTGCAATAACTAAACAATCACGATAATTTCGCATTGCGAGTTACGTGATCACCCCGCCGGTGAGTTAGCGGCCTTAGGGCTTAACACGATCTCGTCGTGCTATAACATGTGTAAGAGCCCTAAACATTTCGACTGGAATAACATTATGTTACGCGACTTGGACCCCTCTAATGTTTTTGATCCAGTTTTCACTTTAAAAAGTCAAAGCATGCATATTTTTGTGAAAATTAATCGAATCAGGCCATCCAGGACAAGCCAAGAAAATCGTCGTAGTACTTACATTAGCAACATTGAAATTTTGTACAACAGTAATATTTTCATCACATTGGCCACGATATACGACGGGTGTGTTCGGGTCCGGTGTCGGGAAGTAGAAGCAAGCTTCGTCAGACTGATCTATTACTTCGAAGTAGCGATCATTGAGAACGTCCACATCATTGACTATTTGGTTTATTGTTGTATTGGCCGCTGCTGTTAATTGTGTTGTTCGACTAAGCTTCCAACTTGTCACTGCAATAATTCGTAAATAAAAAAATATACATAAAAGTGGGTGAGGTCGTAGGATACCAAACAAGGATGAAAATTTCCTGATGGAAAAAGATACCCATTTTTTAAATAATAGAATAAAAAAATAAGCAAATAGATCCTGATGGAAAGAGAAACCATCTCCTATAGACACCATATATGTTAATGATGCTTTGCTATCCATGTGAAGGGATGGCAATGCCACATGCATAAGTCTGTTATTCGTGTGAAGAGATGGCAATGCTACATGCATGTCTACCAGCTACCTTAACCTTCAAAGCGGAATACGACAATGATAAGCTTTGACGCTATTGCAGCAGGAATAGGTAAGGCGCTGGTACCGTATAACTGGGCGAAACTCTACCATCGGGTATAGCCAATCGTTGGACTTTTATGAACTGCCTGGCATAATTGCAGATGGGCCATTCTTCAAAGGAGATACTCTTCAGACCAACACGTTTTAATATGTATGACAAATGTTAGATCATTAACAAATAACTTTTTGTTCTTACCTACCATTTTCTATTATCAAAGTGTTAATTACAGCCAATAGTTTTTCAATCACTATAATTTTGTATTAATTTTACAGTAAACCAAATAACAGAATGACAACCAATCCATCCGACCGTCAGATATTTTCTTAACATCGCCTCGCCGTCACAAGTATTCTTTTTTATAGCGCTCGATGTCATAGACTACAATAGCGGCGCGTAACATAAGCTTACCAACATACACCCGGGTCAAGCTACCACATCGCTGTGGTACCTAATCTTGCTTTTATAAAGGAGATTTTTCTAGACTTCCCTAGAGATAGCTGATAGACATATGCAAGACTTATATGTAGAATTTTGCAACGTCTCACCCGAGTATTTAGTGCCACCGCCTTACCTATTCCTGCCGCAAACATCGTCAATGCTTGTCGTTGTCGTGTTCCGGTTATGAGGGTAAGGTAGCTGGTAGACTGATGCATTTAACGTTGCCAACCTGTCACGCGGTTAGCAACGCAAGATTAAGACCTTTGGCGTCTATAGGCCATATTTTTTATTTCTATCTGGATAGCCTAGATAGAAGATCTGCTTGTTTAGTATCTAATAATACAGAAATTAGTGCGCGAATTATAGCAACGCAACATATAAAAATGAAATTAACACATTGTGTAGCAAGCTTAGTCCACTGAAAGGAATTAACTCAGTATTTTATTGAGTTGGTGCACTTCAACATGAATTTTGTATATCCCCAATTTGTCGCCTACCAAATTTCGAAGATTAGACATAACTTCCGTTCTGACAGGCAATTCGTCGTAAAAGTCGAACAATTGGCTAAATGTGTCTGACGAATCTTTGATCCACGATTCACGATCTTTTGGCCGGGTTTGGTAGGTAACACTACATTACCAATTCTTATTTCTTGCTAAAATACAGATTAATAATATTGTGAGAATATAATTTCGTCAAAAATAAACATTAAATCATGCGATAATAAACGCAAATCTGGAAGTGTTACGTCACACTGTAGCAGAGAACACTTTATACTCTCTACGAGAGCACTGTGATAAAACTAGGCATGGATCATTTTAACAGTTAACATATAAAATATCGTACTAAATTTTTTTAACAATTAACAACTGTTATTTATATTAGCTAATACTGTTAAAAGTAATTTTTATGAATCACTAAAATTACCAATAACTTGATTTATAATAATACTGTTATTAAAAATATTTCGAGAGACCGTGATAATAATAACTGTTAAAAGTTATCAAAACTATTCTAGAGGACCTTTTTTTGGTAGCTTCGTGTTTTTACTGCTTCTAATACTTATTATATATAGGCTACTGATATAATATAACGTAAATAAATAACTGTTAAATATTAATTAATTTTAACAACATAACAGTTAATCTGATTTAACAATAATTTCCATGTCTAGATAAAACGCCATATTGTTTTGACATTTTCATAGAAACTACAGACGCCATGACAGTCTAGAGCGTTTTTGCGGTAAATTTAAATTTTAAAACGCGTAATTTTTATTATAAATATACAATTTAAAAAATAAATTCGTTTTTTGGTTAATATACCTAATAAGGTAAAGTATTAAAGCAGTTTTTCAAATGTTGCCAACTAGCCTATTGAATGAATTTATTTCCTCGCATACACTTACCTCGCCGCCGTCCGTTGGCGATATTAGTGCAGCTGTATACAAGTGCAAACGATTCATAATCTGTATCCAGGATCCAGTAGTCGGCAGTTGAGTTAGCTAAAAATAAAATATATTTTTAGAAATTCATACCTACTGTTTAAAAAAAAAACAATTTTTAAAATAAACTATCTTATAATGTGATATCAATTGGTTGGCAGATAAAACTGAGTACAGTTTTGGGAGATGTTATCAATTCATACTCTATTTTCACATGAAAAAAGTCACTAAGTCCTTAAGTACATTTCTAATGAGATTTGAAAAGTGAAATCTCATTTACAACATTTCTTTCTTCTTAGACATTTTAATGATTTCTTGCTTGGCCATGAAATTTTTTTAAAATATCATGAAAATTAGTATGAAGATAGAAAAAGAGTATGAGTACCAAGTTTTATTTAGTTCTGATCACAAATATTTTAATTATAATATAATTTCAACGCATTTTGCAAATCAAATCAAATAACATTTTATTCGACATATAGGGATACTGGTCGACGTCATTTTTAAAACAAAATATAAAGACAAATTATAAAATGGTTGTAAAATACATTAAAATAAAATACAGAAAATTCAACTAGAGAGAATTCTTTTTCTACAGAAATGACTAGTATTAATAAAAGGTAAAAACAAATATTATAATATCCTTTATAATCTATATTAGTTACATTTCAAAATTACTAAAATAAAATTTGGTGATATCAAATTTAAATCGCATTAGATTTGCCAAAAGAATTGTGAAAAAATTCAATTAAATCATTAAATCAAAATAAATAAAAATAAAAATATCGTTTTTATTTTAAAAAAATTGTTTCGTAGTACTGCTTAACTTACATTTCTATATTTTTAATTTTAACACTTACTTGATGGGAAAAATACCAGAAGTTTTCCACTATTGTCAATAGAAGCAAGAACAGCAGTTCCAGTTACAGATTCTAGCGTTTGGTTGACGACTTGTGTATTGAGCACGTGGACAGATCCTCCTTCGGTAGGAGAGTATGTGGCATCATTACAACCGCCGCTTTGTGACAGCGAGGGATAAGATTCAATCATACGCCAGCGGCCCAGGTACTAAAAGAACGTTTGTTATAGTATGTTTAAAACTTAGCGCAACCAGCCCACAGATAATAAAAACATAATACGAGGATCAAACTGAAAGTTAATTGAGAACTGGCCACTTGTAAACAATATATTTAAAAAAAAATAGTGTACATTTTGAAAAATGGAACTCTAGTTTGCTAATATTATCACTACATAGTATAAAACAAAGTCGCTTTCTCTGTCTGTCCCTATGTATGCTTAAATCTTTAAAACTACGCAACAGATTTTGATGTGTTTTTTTAATAGATAGATTGCTTCTTGAGGAAGGTTTAAGTATATAACCCTTTCCGATATTCCCACTGGAACAAATGCTATGCGGGTGAAACTGCGAGCAGGTCGCTACTAGTATATACTTCATTTATTCGTCATTTGCCTTAAAATTTGGTTAGTTAGTTTAAGAATTTACTCGTGGTTATCACCACTTTTAGAATGATTTGTTATTCTGGGTATCTGGAAGAGATCGCTTGTTTAGTGATAAGACCGCCTTTGTATATCTAACATATTGTATTATGTAATTTAAACCGCTCCATTGGTCGAGTAGTTAGCGACCCTGACAACGCAATCGACGGGGTTCGGGTTCGATCCCCGACGGGAACAATAAAGTGTGATGAGCATAAATGTTCGAATTTCCGGGTTTGGGTGTTTATTAAACCCCAAACTCGGTCGAGACCAATAGGGCGGTATTTATATCTTGTCATTTGTTTTTTGGTGTACTATAAATAATTATTGTGTTGTAGATATTTATTGTATAACCGAAACCTCGACACAACTTAGACAGATCAGTATATACAGCTTTAATTATTCCAGCCACCTTCGTTGTGTTTGCTTCTATCGAGTTCTAATTTAGAAGGTTCCCCTTTTGGTAGTGTAGACGATCCTATGATCGTTGTTGTTGGTTGTTGCTTTTTCTATTTAAATTATTCTTTCACAAAATTAAAATTCACCCAAGTCAGAATTCAACAGATCAAACTTTGTTGAGTACGTAGCAAATTCAGTCCTTGCATAACTCTATTATCTATTTATTAGTCACGATGCTCGTGACAACTATTAGCTTTATCTCGCGTTTTACGAGACGCCTACCAATAACGTAGTTGATCTATTCTTCAACACGAAATAAATTATATTTATATTGAAATTAGATAGATTATGGCATACCCTTTCTGCGTCAAAGTTTTGTACAACATTAATATTTTGGTCGCATGTTCCATAAAACTCCACTGGTTGTCCAGGCACATATTCCGGTAAGTAAAAGCAGGCCTCATCAGACTGGTCAATCGTTTCGTAATACATATTATTTAGTACGTCTATTGTCTCTATGGTGGCGTTAATCAAAATATTGGCCGCAGGGGTTAATTGTTTTGTTCTGCTCAATTTCCAACTGTACACTAAAAATTAAAAAAAGAATATTATGTTTTATGTAGCATTATAAAAGAACAAAGTTTATAGTCGACAAACGAATTAGGAATAGAGATTTTCTATAAGTTAGAGTTCCGCAAAATCTCCTCCGGATTTATTATCTCCGTTTTACTTATTCCTGCCATATAAGTTTCAGCTACATTGCATTGCATTAATACATTGTCGTCTGCCAATTTGGGTGGAAAGGCAAGGTGGACAATATTCACTTACATATCTTTTACACATTACATTAACACCTTTGCTGTCTTTAGATGGGAATTATCTCTTTTTAAAGTGATGCTGCTTTGTCACGCTGTGATATAAAAAAGTGAAGGGTAAAGAAAAACAATTAGCGTAGTGCGTGTCGGGCTACGCGCAATATAAGGCCACAAAGTTGCCCTTCATGAAGGTTTCTATAAAGAAAATATTAAAAAGACTATAAAGAAAAGTTTTAAAATCTAATCCGTGAGAAGCCAAGGAATTTTTATTAGTAATTTTACACGAATCAGCTATTTCTATCTTATTGTAGTAAATACTATTCGATTGACCATAAAATAATGTTGTCTATGGCGTAATTGGTTCCAAAAATGTTGAATGGTCGTCTTTTATTTCTTGTACACTTCAAGTATCATTTCATTAAGTTTGAGTAGTTGGTAATCAAAATGCCCAGTGCCAGATTTAGGGGAGGGCGTCCAGGACCTTCACAAAAGAGGATCTCCACAATAGACATTTCGGAAAAAAAAGTTTCAATTCCAACTAGTAAACACTAGTAAAAACTTTTCCTTTGATATTTTTTCCACTCTTTTACATTTACTTACAGTAATTTGTACAAACATAAAAACATAAATAAATAAATATTCACGGAACAAATTAGATACACTTACTGATCTAACCCCAAAGTAAGCAAATTATTTACTTATGTTATGGGTGTTAATCAACAATACTAATACATAGAAATACATACATAAATACTGGAATATATTAAATAAACACCCTAACCCGGAAATACAAACATTTATGCTTATCACACAAATGCTTCTCCCGAGCCCCGTCGGTTGCGTAGTCAGAATCGCTAACCATATTGTTCTTAAATATTAACAGATATTATTTATCTATATTTGATCCTCCAATCAGACAATTAATAAAATATTAAAATCTCAAAATCTAATGAGCAGTTGTAATTTATTACTCGTCTTGAGCAAGTATCCCAATGGCTCATTGGCTAAATGAGGCGGTACTTGCTCTTAGCCTTGGATGTTGGGGGTTAGATTGTGTGTGTCGATAATGCTGTACATATTGTAAATTTGCTCGAATAATGTACCTGTTTGGAGCAGAAGTTGCATTTCTTACCTGCTCTGAAGTCGTTGTTAACATTAACGCAACTATATGCCAACGCATAACTCGTGTAGTCTGTGCTTAATACCCAGAAATCGATGTCGATCTCTGTAAACAAATGTTAAAGAATATGTTAAAGAAAATATAACTGTTGAATTTTATTCATATGGTAGAGATTAAACAGAATTTTTAAATTTCAAATATTCTAAACTAAAAGGAGAAATTTCTTATTTCGTCGGTTCTTTTTGTATGTTTCCAGATTAATTAAAATGCCTGGATCAATTTAGAAAATTATCTTTTTTGAAAGGGTGTATATACTTTTTACCCCATATAAAGGTCTTTGGTAAAGATCTGATTCAAGATTCCAGAGATACAGGAAAGGAAGGCGGTTATTGCAGTTTTACTGCATTGCTCGAAATATATTCGGTTTTAGAATTTTACCACGTCATCGTCATGATAGAGAAACAAGTAAATGTAGAGGCGGCGAGAACGAAATAGAATACAATATTACAAAATTATATTACATATACATGGATACGTATTTCAAGACAATTTCTTAGTTTGGCAGCGTAGCTTGCAATTACATACAGAAATACAGAGTTATATTACTTACCAGTAAAGTAAAGTAATTTCAAAGGCAATTTTGAAACCTTGTTATCTCATTCGGTACGATAAAACAGTACAACATGGCTTATTTCAATTTTTTTACAATACAATATAACCTACAAATGGATGACATTTTTGACAGTGATATGAGCGTTGATCGCCTCTGTGGACTAGTGTTCCAGTGTCGGCGTTGACCGCATGAGGTCCCGGGTTCGATTCCTGGGTCGGGCACTTAAAAAAAAGTGTTTTTTCAGTTTTCTGATAAACACAAAGTTGCCCGGGATTGAAAAGTTGCCCGGGATTGAAAAAAAGAGCCCGGTTGGCGATAGGCTTGTCACCTATCACATTTGTGGGACCAAGTATCTTTGGCTAATCGTGGGTGCACTTTTTGTACCTCTGCCTACCTTTTCGGGGATACGGGCGTGAAGATACAATATGAGCGTTTGCTCATACGTGCGGTGACACGTTTTCTTCCCAATTGCGTGTCTATTAGTATTTTGTGGTCTGTGGTGTTGTGTATTTTAAATAATATAATCTATTTAGTGGTTCCAAAACTAGTCAGATACAAACCGAACAACAAAAGAGATTTTACTGCAACTTTTTACATCTAAAATACGAATACGAATAATCTTTTTCCTCGACTCTTTCAATTTATCTCTTTTGTTCTTCCTATTTCAGTTCAATCAAAAGCTTCACATTTATCGCCTGTTTTTTTTTATTTTTCTTTTATCATTTGGAGTGCAACATAATAACATTTACAGTTTTAGTTTTTACTAGCTTCGTCCGCGAGGACTTTGTTTACTCCGCACAGCTCCTCCCCCGTAGGTGATAGCGTGATAATATGTAGCCTATATGTTGACCCGATCTGTTTGTAATATTCATGCAAAATTTGAAGTAAATCCATGCAGTACTTTTTGAGATTACCCCGGACATACATACCTATAGACAAACAGACAAACATACAAAAATTCTAAAAACTATATTTTTGGCTTCGGTATCGATTATAGATCGCGCCACAAGTATTATTTTAAAAAATATTCAAAGTACAGTTTTGACTTTCCTACGATTTTATTATATGGTCAAGAATTTATATTATATATGGTCAAGAATTCAAATTTCAGTGATTTTGTACGAAAGTATTTTATATTTTTGTAAAGTATAATGTTTCAATAAATAAAGTTTGTTAAATATATTACCTGTGTTATTAGACGTAATAGAGATTACTAGTCTTCCACTCGAGTCTTGTGCTGAAGCAAATCTGACAGTACCGGGAGTGTAACCGAGCTCTTGGTTGATGACGTTAGACGAGATCAGCTCCAGCGTATTGTTCGTGCCTGCAGAGTACTGGTGGCTTATACACTGACCGGATTGTTGATCTTTTGGATACGCTTCAATTTCAAACCATTCTCCTTGGAACTGTTTAAGAATTTTTTAATAGTTAATACTTCCTTATTTCTTTCTTCCAATTTTTTCTCAAAAGAATATACTAACTTACCGATGTCATGTTAAAGTTTGGCATAGCTTGTATAGTCTGGTCACATTGTCCGGGGAAGACAACGGGAACTCCAGGTTCAGGTTCCGGGAAGTAGAAACATCCTTCTTCACTTTGATCCCTTTGATTGTAATATCTATCATCCAATACCGGGATTGTACTGATGGCCTGATTAATAGCTGTTGTTGCATTTGCCGTAAGCTGTTTTGTCCTACTTAGCTTCCATGACCACACTGAAAATAAGTTATATTTATTTAATTACTGATTTACTGAATCAATCATTATTAAGTTTTTTTTTTTGTGACTTTTTTTCATACGAAATTTGGTAAGCAGATAGTTGAAGACCCAGAGCACAGATTAATTTAATAGTTACTACTCCTACTTTGCAATACATAGTAAATGATATTTTTTTTAATATTGTACGAATGTTACCTTGTCTAGTTTCGTTGTCCAAATTGAAGCAAGTATATACGAGAGCATAGTTTTCGTAGTCCGTAGATAGCACCCAGTAGTCTGTTTCTATCGTTACTGAAAGAAAAATTGCATTAAAATTATCTTATTGTTTTAAATTTTACACTTGTACTGTTTCACTATTCACTAATTATATATAATATATACTTTTTTTATTTAAATAGCCAACCGGTTTCGCATTTCACTGCATCATCAGGGCTAAAACTTAAAATTTAAGTTTTAGCCCTGATGATGCAGTGAATTGCGAAACCGGTTGGCTATTTAAATAAAAAAAGTATATATTATATATATTTAGTGAATTGTGAAACAGTACAAGTGTAAAATTTAAAACAATAATTATGACGGAGTTTCACCAAGTGCCGACGATGGAAAGTATAAATTATAAAAATATCTTAATAAACAAGCATATGACTCTCCTGAAAGAAATAATCATCACCTATAGACATTAAAGCCCCATGCGTGAATATATTGGCTATCTTATTCTTTTTTTTTATATCATAAGATAGCAAACAAGCAGATGGATCTCCTGATGGAAACAGTTAACCATCGCCTATAGACACCAAAGATGTTAATGGTGCGTTGCTATCTTGTGGCGAGGTCTAATGCCACATGCAAAAGTTTACCGGCTACGTTACCCTCCAAACCGGAACACGACAGCGACAAGCACTGACGCTATTGCGGCAGGAATAGGTAAGGCGGTGGTACCAGACCCGGGCGAGACAATGCAGAACTCTACCACCTAGTAGCCACGATGGTAGTGACTCGATAGCCATTCGGTCGCCTTTTACGACCTGCCTGGTAGAACGGCAGTTGGCCTATTCTACAAAGGAGGCCGGGACCAACACGGCGAAATCGGAATTCTTCAAATCGGATTACGAAAATGATAATCATTGACCTCCTCTGTGGTCTAGTGGTCCAGTTGGCGTTGACCACATCAGGTTCCGGGTTCGATTCCCGGGTCGGGCACATAAAAAAAGTGTTTTTTCACTTTTCTGATAAACACAAAGTTGCCCGGGATTGTAAAGTGCCCGGTTGTCGATAGGCTTGCCACCTATCACATTTGTCTGGCCAAGTATTTTCGGCTAATCGTGGGTGCACTTGTTCTAACTTAGGTGATTAATAGGATTGTCCTATTTTACGACAAAAACAAACTACTTGAATATTAAATTACCGGTTTTAATGAATACCGTGCTATCAGCATAACAGCATAAGAGCTCAGCCACAAACCTCTTAGTTTTAAATCGGCTTCCCAAAAGGAGGGGGTTATCAATACGGCTGTATTTTTTAGTCTATGTTTTTTACTTCAGAACTCGGTCATTTATGAACAGATTTAGTTTTTTTTGTTTAGGAAGGTGTAAAGTTGATTCAGGAATCCGGAGATAGAGGAAATGAAAGTCCGTTGCTCCAGTTTTACTGCGTTAAAAAATATTATTCCTATATTTTGTTTTTGTTTTATTTTCACATAAAATAAATATTATTATGAGTTATTAGTTAAAACAAAGTTATGATCACTTGCTTTTTAATTTCGCTACAAATATAGATACAGTACCCGGCGATAAATATTGCACATCGACCTTTGGAAAGAGACAATCGGCTAATTTCGGCTTCGTAGAGCGTTATCTCTGTCGCACAAAATACAAACAGTCCGGTACCTATTAGGAGCTGTTAAAACAAGTATGATTTGCTTCTTTTGATATTTTTATTCTTTGTATAAAATACACTAATTTTTCTATAAGTGATGGCTTTAGGTTGGGGTAAAATAAAATAAAAAAAACATTTTTACATTATGTTTACGTATTTAATTATTTTGGAACATTACAGCTTTAGTGTACATAATAAACACCATTATACCTATTGCTAAAATGAGACATTGCAATAAAAATAATAATAATTCTAATTCTCAATTACTTCCATTTCACTATCTGTGCTCTCAAAGAGGTCAATATCACTGTCACTATCAGCCGTATTTATTACTAATCTATCAGTGTAATTGTCTAAACTGTGTTGTATGCTTCTATATTCATTCTCACATTTGATTGCATGATCGCAAACCTTTTTCCACTCTTCAGCGCCGATCATGTTTACTTTTTCAGTCAATAATGTTTTTACTGTAGTTAAGTTCATACCCACATTTCTAGAGGCTACATAGCCTTTCAGTTGAGACCATATATTTTCAATTGGATTAAAATCCGGATGATATGGTGGCAATCGTAACACAGTGTGCCCATGTTCGGCAAGTATTTTGTCCACAGAAAACTCTGTATACCTCTCCTTGTGCTGACATATAATAGCGTAAATCTGGGTTTTTGTTAATTTTGGATCAACTGGAATTTCATGTCTGTTTAACCAGTTGATCATTTCCCGTTTAATGGTGTTTGAGTTGGGGGGTCTCTCAACATACTTGTTGTGATAGGGTGCGTTGTCGATAACTAGAACAGAATCACTGGGTATATTTGGGATTAATTGGTTAACCAGCCATTTCTCATAGTTATCGTTATTCATTTCATTGTGATAGTCACCTGTAGTGTCCGTGGATTTATACGTTAAAAAAGCACCGGGTACAAAGCCTTTTTCATTTCCCGCATGAACTATTATCAAACGTTGACCTTTTGAAATTGGCTTTTTTACTCCTTTTTTCTTATCGTCACTCCAAGATTTCCCTTTAGTGTGGGATGCATGTATATATGACTCATTCATGTAGACGATATTTTTTCCTGTTTCGCGAAATTTGCGTATTTTATCAAGGTATTCCATTCGTTTGAGACTAACGTCGTGCTTTTCCATTAGAATTTTTCGATTATCTTCCATTTTAGTGAACTGAAATCCCATGTCATGAAGTATTTTTCTCAATGTTTTTTCAGACCCATTGTAATTAATAGCTTCAGATAACTTAGCTTTTAATGATTTTATTGTTGGCAGTTCATTAAATCGTAAGTGAAAATCATACACCATTCTTCGAACAACATCGTAATCAAAATCGTCCATATCCAAACGAAATTGCTTTTTTGGTCTCCCTTTTTTTGGAGTGCTGAACTTAATTTCAGTCGAATGTGTTTCAGTACTGACTTCGTTTAATATATTGTTCAAAGTTCTTCTTGAAATTCCAGTGGCATTTGCAACTCACTCTTGAATCTTCTTAAAATAACAACTTACATTTTCATCTACTTTTTTTTTAAATCTATCAGCTTCGCTTACAAAGTATTTATAAACATTGTAGATAATTTCACGTGACTGACCTCGTAAAGGTTTCCCTCTTTTTCCGAAAGATGCCATATTACAACTTTAAATTATTTAAATTTGTGGGTGTTATCAACTCTAAATATATATTTTTTTCGGGACGCGACTATATAAACGGCGACTATATAAAATCGGCGACGATACAAAGAATAAAAATATCAAAAGAAGCAAATCATACTTGTTTTAACAGCTCCTAATAGGTACCGGACTGTTTGTATTTTGTGCGACAGAGATAACGCTCTACGAAGCCGAAATTAGCCGATTGTCTCTTTCCAAAGGTCGATGTGCAATATTTATCGCCGGGTACTGTAAATCATTTTAAATTAATCGACCGGTTTCGCTTTTAAAGCATGTTCCGGACGTAATATTCTTTACCGGAGGAGTAAATAATATTACGTCCTGAAGATGCTTTAAATAATTTAAAATTATATGTTTATATTTGCAGTGAAATTAAAGTACAAGTGGCTATAACTTTGTTTTAACTAATAACAATGGAATTTCACCAAGTGCCAACGATATTGAAAGTGTAAAAATAAGTTATTATGAGGTTTTCGCTAACTTGTTATAGATTAGAGCTATAACTGGTCAGAGTTAGTGAAGGCGGCGCGGCGTCGATAAAAGGGAAGTTTCTAAAAGTCGCAGTAAAAATAAGCTTGAGAAGCACTGCCTTAAGGTATTACTGACGTTTAATTCTTCTCAAGTTAAGCTGTGTACTTGCTGGGTACATACGTATATATTAACTCTACACCAAGTCTATGTTAAGGTTAGATAGTGTGTATGTTTATTAGAAATCCGTTGTCATCACAATTCAGTGGTTCCTTGACTTACAAGTTGGGTTATGACACAACCGTCTCAATTGTCAATTTTAATTATCTTAATGGCAGCTTGTAGTCTAAGAAATCGTTGTGCATTTACACTTCTTTGACAAACTATGCCCCGACTTTAACTACCTAAAGTCGGGGCATAGTTTATCAAAGGAGTGTAAATGCACAACGATTTCTTAGACTACAAGCTGCCATTAAGATATTTTAAAAGAAATTCCATTAACATTTTTCTACGATTTCGGAATCAATACTATTTCTAGAATCATCCATGGACTAATAAATCAGATATATACATAATTTGTGACTTTCCACTTTACATAACATTGTAAATAGTAAGTAATAACAAAATAAAATAAATAATGTCAACTTTGAACACTGAATATCGTCGGCATTTGGAAAACTCTATGTTAACTTTGATTTACATTGTATTAAACACCTGTACTGTTTTACTTGATTTTTATTTATTAAAACCAACCGGTTTCGTGTTTTAACGCATCATCAGGGCAAATATAATATTGTTTACTACACTTGAAAATTTGATAATTAACAACATATACTGAAGGTAGTATGAAAATTTTAAATTTAAAATTATATGTCAATATCTGTGATACACACACATTAGAATTACCCTTTTAAGCAAGAAGAATTTTGTATCGTAATTATTAATTCAATAGTATGTCAATAGTACAAAGACGCGATAAAACGCGAAGCCGGTTGGTTTTAATAGATAAAAATCAAATAAAACAGTACAAGCGCTTTTGAAACAATATAAATGATATCAACCCAGTATTACTGAAAGGGAATGGAAAATTCTAAAAAATCCGTCCTTTGTTATTCAATAGTCTCAGGATGTAACAGATTCTAGTCTCATAAAAATTGAAGATCATTCAGACGTTGGATTACCAATGATATCATATTAAAATAAATAAATAAATAAATAGCAGATTCTAGTTGAAAAATAATAATTATAAAATTTATTCAGAATAAACTGACGAATATGAGATTTAGAACCAGAAAAGTCTCTAGTGAGCTTGGTACTGCTACGCGCTAAACAACATTTTTTAAAGATATTTTACTAGTTTTAAACCAATATTCAAAAGAAAAAATTAAAAATGTTTAAGTTAGTATAGTCTCTAATAATTAATATTGTCAAACACATAATTTTGTTAATGGAAATGAACACGTGTGCGGTGACATAATTCACAGTTGTTTCCGTGACAAGCTGCGTGTTAAACGCGTCCGCGACATAACTCACAGTTAGTGCCCGCGATAAGCTGATGTTGACACGTGTACGCGACATAACTCACAGTTGGTGCCCGCGATAAGCGGCGTCTTACACGTTTCCGCGACATAACTCACAGTTGTTGCCCGCGACAAGCTGCGTGTTACAGTGTACGCGACATAACTTATTGTTGGTGCCCGCGACAAGCTACGTGTTACACGTGTACGCGACATAACTCACAGTTGGTGCCCACGACAAGCTGCGTGTTACAGTGTACGAGACGTAACTCATATTCGGTGACCGCGACAAGCTGGGTGTTACAGTGTACGCGACATAACTCACAGTTGGTGCCCGCGACAAGCTGTGTGTTACACATATCCGAGACATAATTCACAGTTGGTGCCCGCGATAAGCGGCATGTTACACGTGTCCGCGACATAACTGACAGTCGGTGCCCGCGACAAGCTGCGTGTTACACGTTTCCGCGACATAACTCACAGTTGGTGCCCGCGACAAGCGGCGTGTTACACGTTTCCGCAACATAACTCACATTTGGTGCTCGCGACAAGCTGCTTGTTATAGTGTACGCGACATAACATATTGTTGGTGCCCGCGACAAGCTACGTGTTACACGTGTACGCGACATAACTCACAGTTGGTGCCCGCGACAAGTTGCGTGTTACAGTGTACGAGACGTAACTCATATTCGGTGACCGCGACAAGCTGGGTGTTACAGTGTACGCGACATAACTCACAGTAGGTGCCCGCAAGGAGCTGCGTGTTGACACGTGTACGTTACATAGCTCACAGTTAGTTCCCGCGACAAGCTGCGTACTGACATGCGTGCGCGACATTACTCACAGCTGGTGACCGCGACAATGTGTGTGTTACAATGTACGCGATATAACTCACAGTCGGTGACCGCGACAAGCTGTGTGTTACAATGTACGCGACATTACTCACAGTTGGTGCCCGCGACGGGGAAGCTCACGACCAGCTTGGCGCTGCCGTCGTCGGCTGCGAGGCGCGCGACGCCGTTGATGGTGTCGAGCGTCTGGTTGATGACCTGCGTGTTGAACACGTCCACCTCGCTGCCCACCAGCGTGTAGAACGCGTTGTTGCAAGTGCCCTCTTGGAACACGCTCGGGTACGATTCGATGTCGTGCCATAGGCCCATGTACTATAAAACAACATTATTCATACATAAATCAATTTTGTTAATTACAAGTCATCCATGAAAATAAAGTACAAATCAAATCATACGGGGTAAATAAGAATAAGATTTACCCTGTGTTGGTTTAAACGCACTTTGAACAATAGACCATGTACCGTTCTGCCAGGTAAATCGTAATAGGCAATGAATTTGCTATGTGAGTCATTTCCATTGAGGCTACTTCGTGCTGGAAGTTCTCCAATTGTCAATAAAACGTATGTTTTGAGACTCTCAAGGGAATAAAAATTTATGAGCTAAGTACTTTGAGCTAAGAGCTAGAATTGTAAAATTTGGAAAGCACTATTGTCTTATAAACTAGCTGACCCGGCAAACGTTGTTCTGTATTTGTAACTACTTTTATTTTTTTCTGTATTTTCTCACCTTTTAAGCCTTCCTGGCCTTCAGCAATTAATTCAAAACCAAAATTAGGCAAGTCGGTTCAGCCGTTCTCCAGTTTTAGCGAGACTAACGAATAGCAATTGATTTATATATATATAGACTAGCTAACCCAGCAAACGTTGTTCTGCCTTTTTAACTACTCTTATTTTTTTCCTATAATTTCTCACCTTTTAAACCTTCCCTGGATTTCAACAATTAATTCAAAACCAAAATTAGCCAAATCGGTTCAGTCGTTCTCGAGTTTTAGCGAGACTAACGAACAGCAATTGATTTTTATATATGTATATATAGATATCTCTGCCATGCAAAGAAAAAAATTCGTATTAGTCAAATGTTATGTCCTATGCTATTGATATGTACAATAAAACCTCCTTTGTTTGTGACAGAAAAAGGCCGTTCAGTTAGTATTCGTATAACAAAGCAGTAAGGGAAATAAATCGAAGAAATCCTGTCCAAAAGCAAAAAAATTCGCCTTGGGAGATGAAGATAGCACCTAGAAACATCTCGTGAATTTTAAAAGACGACTTAGGACTGGCAACCTTTAAGAGATGCACTATAGCCATTTCTTAACTGATAATTTATAAAAGAACAGGATGGTAAAAATCAAAAACAACTAACGCAAAGAGAGATCACAGAAAAATTTTGTTTACAGATGATTTTTTTATAACTGAACAATATTTAAACAAACAAAATAATTGTATCCATTTATGCTCAAAGCTTTAAGGAAGCTTCCCAGTTAGTTAACAAAGCATGTTAAAAACGTGGGCATTATTTGACTTCAGTGATGGTTGAATGGGGTGTTAAATGTGAAGGAGTAACTGAGTCATGTTTTTGTAAAAAAATCAGCCAAGTGCGAGTCGGACTCGCGTACGAAGGGTTCCGCACCATCATAGCAAAAAATACGAAAAAAACACGTTTTTGTATGGTTACCCCCTTAATTTTTCCATTTTATTTTATTTTTAGTATTTGCTGTTATAGCGGCAACAGAAATACATAATTTTGTGAAAATTTTAGCTTTCTAGCTTTCTGATAACAGATAAACGGACAGACAGCGGAGGCTTAGTAATAGGGTTCCGTTTTACCTTTTAGGTAAGGAACCCTAAAAAGGTATCAAAACATCGTCACAAGTGTATCATGTTACCATTCTTGAGAAGGTAGTTAAGCCTTATAACAACACCATATTCAATAACCAAGAATGGTCCTTTAAGTAAGACTCAGTGTCGTGTCATAAAGCTCGATCCGCGCAATTTCTTCGCGCGCTTCATCAGAGCTGAAGATAAGCCGTCATCAAGTCCCTATCTTAATTCGCTAGATCATGATTTATGGTCAGTTTTAGAGAGCATGGTTTTCTCTAAATGCCATAATAATTTGGAATCCCTAAAACAACCCATATAAGTGGCAGTGAAGAATTTTCCCACAGAAAGAATGCATGCTTTTATTGATAATTGGCCTCAACGTTTAAAGGACTGTATTGCAGCCAATGGAGATATAATCATTTGGAGTCTCTAAAATAATCCATACAATTGGCAGTGGAGAATTTCCCCACAGAATGCGTGCTTCTATTGATAACTGGCTTCAATGTTTAAAGGACTATATTACAGCCAATGAAAACATAATAATTTGGAGTCCCTAAAACAATCCATATATTTTTGGCAGTGAAGAATTTTTCCACAGAAAATATGCGTGCTTCTATTGACAACTGGCTTCAACGTTTGGACTGTATTGCAGCCAATGGAGACCACTTCGATTAAGCTTTATATATGTTTAATGGTTTAATATTAATGTATTAAACTAATACACAGTAATTGTGATAAATGTTACGTGCAATAGAAAAAAATGTTTTTTTCTTCGTAACAATAATTAGTGATAGTCTAAAGCACGTTATTAATCATCGAGGTTAAGCAATAAGAAAAAAAAAATGGACAGGACGCTCAGTAGGCGAGTTCGATTCGCACTTCTCCGGTTTTTTGTTAATAAAGCATATTAATTGACTTACTCTAACAGGATCAAAATTGTTCACAGCCGGGATAGTCAGGTCACACTGTCCTCGGAATACAACCGGAGAATTCACAGCGGGCGTCGGGAAGTAGAAACAAGCGGCGTCAGATTGATCCACAGACGCATAGTACCGGTCGTTGAGAACATTTATGTTGTTTACGATCTGGTTGATTCTGGTTGTGGCCGCGGCAGTCAGTTGGTCGGTTCGACTTAACTTCCAGCTTGTAACTGAAACATAAACCCAAATTAGCCAAGTATTTATTAAGTATCCTCCATGTTGGTGCGGGCCTACTTTAAAGAATAAACTATCGACCGCCCCGTTGGTCGAGTGGTTAGAGACCCTGACTACGCAATCAACGAGGCTCGGGTTCGATCCCCGACGGGGACAAGCATTTGTGTGATGAGCATAAATGTTTGTATTTCCGGGTTTGGGTGTTTATTATATATATTCTAGTATTTATATATGTATTTCTATGTATTAGTATCGTTGACTAACACCCATAACACAAGCAAATAATTTGCTTACTTTGGGGTTAGATCAGTAAGTGTAATTTGTCCCGTGAATTATTATTATTATTATTATTATCTACCGTTTTGCCAGGCAATCCGTAAGAGGCGAATGATTGGCTATGCGAGTGACTACCACCATGTCTACTAGGTGCTAGAGTTCTGAATTGCCTCGCCCAGGCCTGGTACCCACGCCTTACCTATTCCCACCGCAATAGCGTCGGTGTTTGTCATTATCGTGTTCGGGTTTAGCAACGCATCATTAACATCTTTTGTATCTGTAGGCGCTGGTTATCTCTCTCCATCAGAAAAACCATCTGCTTGTTTGTTATCCAATGAAGTTAAATAAAAATTAAAAAATAGATTTTGTTTTATATTCTGTACAGTCATGGTAAAAATAAGTTTGTTACCTTAAGATCTAGTTTCGCTTGCACTAGTGTACGAATCATTCATGCCAACATACCAGTACAACATTAAATAAATATGACGTTTTCTATCAAATAAAGTTTATCTCAATTAAATAGATTTAACTTTTACTGCTAGTTTGAAAATTATTTAAGGCCCTTGATGGCGTATCAATTACCAAAATAGGTATAATACACAATTGAAATGAAACTAAACAGGAAGATTAACTCAAAAAATCATATATTGAATTGACAACTAGGCAAATAAACAAGCGTATTGTTATAAAAGCTACAAACAAAGAAATATAATATATTATTAACGCATATAGCCACCATTAGCGCCAATGACACATTGTAATCTATTTCTCATGGAACCTATGAGACGAGAGCATAGATCTGACCCTCTTGTATATTCCCAAATAGTTCGACAGTGGTTTTCTATGGCCTCTTTTGTTCTTTCATTTTCGTTTTCTATCTGCAGATTTTGTTGGCCAGGGAATCACCACTATATCACCATGCCACCACCATGAACCACTCATTTACAATACGAGCGGTGTGCGTGCGAGCATTGTCATGAACATAGATGATCTGAGGCACCTCATTGGCTGGATACACAGTGCGAACACTTGGTAGCATACTATCTTCCAGTACAGACAGATAATGTGTTGCATTTGCTCTAGAAGGAAGAAGAACGAGCTCGCCCACTCCATCCGCTGATATCCACCCCCACATATTGGCCGAGATTCGTCCAGAATTGAAATTCGGCACTACATGGTAATTCGGTATATCTCGTACCATTATATCTCCACAAATGAAGCCTTCCATGTTGGCTTGACATAAAGCTTTTTTCGTCTATAAATATAGTGGTGCTCCAATCAAAGTTCAAATAAGTCTCTGCAAACCTTAAGCTTGCTTGCTTATGAGCGGGCGTCAGAGCAACTTTTTTTGCGTGTCGCCTATAATTTAATCCCATTGAGTGTAATGCATTTCTTATCACTCTTTGACTAACACCTTACGATTGGGCGTAATGATTAGTTGATGTAAAGCAATTTGTTTCATATTGCTTCTCATGTCAGCTTTTTGTACAGCATTGAGAATAGGATGGCGGCCAGGATTATTGCTACGGTGATCTACGAGTGCACAATCTTCACCGTGTCTCCTTATACAGAATCTCACACTATCCCTGGTCACATTTAGACGACGTGACATCTCACTGATGTTGTAGCCAGCTTCATGTTCGGCAATAATCATTGCTGTTCGTTTTTCAATTCTTTAAGGTCTCGGCATTATTATGACATTACGAAAATAAAGGATATTATATTTATGGCAAATATATTTTGCAATAAAATCCATACTAATATTATAAATGCGAAAGTAACTCTGTCTGTTTGTCTATCTGTTACGCTTTCACGGCCAAACCACTGAACCGATTTGGATAAAATTTGGTACAAAGATAGTTTGAGACCCAAGAAAGGACATAGTTCTCATCCCGGAAATCCCACGGGAACGGGAACTATGCGGGTTTTTATTTTAGATTTTTTTCCACGCGAACGAAGTCGCGGGCACAGCTAGTATTGAATAACACTAGAAATCAAAGAGTCTAGAAATCTAGAAATACTAACTGTGACATTAACCATGACAATAGTTTTATCATAAATATTAATGTCAGGTCAAATCAATAAAAAAGGTTTTAATTTAAAAAAAAACATTAGGATCTCTTTAGATATTAATCAATTACACACGGTACACAAGATAAAATAAGGAAATAGTGTTGATGCAAGCAAGTCTGAACCATGTTATCGAACAGTTCAGCATAATTTTCTATGCAGCAGTCTATTATGTGACAAATTTTCAAAAGATCAAATGTGCTCGCAGCTTGTTAAATGAATCAATTTGAAAACTGACGAACCTATTCGTACCGCTACTGTACATAAAATTAATGTTTAACGTGTATGTAAATACGATACTCAAGCTCTTTATTCAAGCGTAAGGACATTATTTTCGTGCATGTTTGAGAAAAAAATATTGGTTATTACCTCTTCGCTGTTCAGTGTTTATGTTGAAACAACTATATACAAGAGCGAATGTCTCGTAATCTGTATCCAGCACCCAGTACTCGGCAGGGAAAGGAGCTGAAATAAAACATTATTTTTATAGATACAAGATCTTTCTTATTCCATACATTTTATTTATATACAGCGTTTGAAAAACCTGGACCGAATCAAAAGATGCATATAAGCTACTGGTTTATATGCATCTTAAGAAAAATAATGAAATTATTCTATTAATAAAAATAAAAACATTCGGGTATTTTGAAATCCTTTTATTTTAAATTCGCTAAAATAAAGCGAATATTTCTAACGATGCAACAGACCGTAAAGTAAGAGCGAGAGGGTGCGGCCTCGTCGACGTCGTCTATGGCTGACGTAATTTTGACAAGCATTTTGTAATGCCATAGAAATATTTGAAATATCATTGAAGACTATTTATTTTGGTCAGATTATACTTATGTATTATAATAATATATTTATTATAACGGTCAAATTAAAAATAAACAGAATATTCATTTTTTTAAAGGTTATTTAATCTAGTATTTGAAAAGGTATAAGAAAGAGTAATTTTAGAGCAAAACGTAATGATATCCCATCAAAACACAAGTGAGAAATGAGAGCCAAGTTCAATATAAGATTATCCGTCTCTGTCGACTTCGCAGGCAAAAGAATTGAGATTTATTAGGGTACTTACCAAGTTTTTAAAAAAAATCCTAACATTTTATTTACAAGAACCTGTAACATTCTAAAATATATTTACTTATAACAATTTGTTATTTCTTGATGCTACCACAGTGTCTGCTACTTAAAATGTAATAAAATTTCTTAAATTTGGTCAGTATATATAGCTCAAAATTGAACTTGTTTGTACCAACAGAAAAGGTATACTATGAACAAACAGGACAATAAGAAGCATATGACTTGCACTAATTTTCTCTCTGTATGTGGAAACTAGCCACATCAAATTTTAGGCTAAATATATATTCTAAGTGAAATAAATGAATTGTGTTAATAATGGTCTATTAAAATTTAAGAACTTATATGACTTTTAAGTAGGTAGCAAACACTGGTATGGTAGTACCAAGAAATAATAAAATGTTATTTAGATATATTTTAGAATATTGCAAGTTCTTGTAATTAAAATTTTAGGAGTTTCTTTACAAAACTTAGCATCCATTAGATCTCAATTCTTTTGTCTGCGCAGTCGATGGAAATGGATAATCTTATATTGAACTTGACTCTCATATCACATTTGTTATATTGGAAGAATTATTCGCTACACGATCTGATAGAAATATTTTCTAGCAAAACAAGCAAAACAATACGGCAAGACGATAAGTTACTGCAAATAACTACTCGACCACTAGCATGGACCTACCATTATATGTTGGTAGGCCAATAGTGACTAGATAAACTCGGAAGCCGAATATTTGGCGGTTCGACTAAGTGCTTTGCCGGATATTCAACATTCGGTATTCGGCAAAATCAATATTCGTGGTATCTCTACTAGAGACTCGCCCTACGAAATATGCGACAATACTAAACAAATTTTACTTCCGTAAATTTAATGTTACTTACTATCTGGGAAGTACACCAGAAGCTTCCCACTCTCATCAGTTGTGGCAGCGACTCCAGTAATTGTATCTAGTGTCTGATTTATCACTTGGGTGTTGTAAACGTTGACTGTATTGTTTTGATTAAGAGTGTAAGTGGCATCAATGCAAGTGCCATTTTGGAATTCTGTTGCGTAGGTCTCGATCAAGCGCCAGCGGCCAAGGTACTAAAATAAAATATTCATACGGCTGTGAATATTATAGTCCTTCATTTTACGAACAAAAACGATACCTGCAAGTTTGTCTCTCAGATATTAGTACATTTCTCTAAGATTAAATATAAACCGCCTTATTCCAAAACGAGGTCTAAATATAGTACCGACCTTAATACCAGTTTTGTTACTAGTACTAGATGAAACGTTATTATAAAACCGGGTTTAGCGCTATTCCGAGTATCTTCTATGGTTCTAAAGATAAACCTCCGCGACCCCTAGTTTAACTTTAATACTAAGCTCAAAACGTCAAACTTCACAGTTGACATAAACGTCGTATTTGTTGTGAAATAATTGTTTGTAATTAAAATAATTAAAAATGGACATAAACGTAATTGATATAAAGGATTTGGAAGATTTGGAAGTATCGGAAACATACCAGAAGCTTAATAGACCCCAAAGTCGAATGAATCCGTTTCACTTAATTGACGGAGACTTTCGAAAAAAATATAGATTCACAAAAAACGTTTGCCAGCAAAATAGTGGATTTATTGCGAGAGGATTTAGTTCATGACCCTCGGGGACAGACTCTCAGTCCTGAGTTGCAAGTGTTTTGCGCATTACGCAACTGCGCTCGTCATGAGGTAAGTGTATAAACTTGATAATCTACATTACAAGCAATGCCAATATATTTCAATTGCTGGAAAACTTACTGAAATATTATTATTGTTTCTATAGATTCAAGACGATACTGCCGACTTACATGGTGTATCCCAGCCGACCATTAGCAAAACTTGTAAGAAAATAGCAGGGCTTTTAGCTGGATTGTCCCATGGATTTATAAAGATGCCAGCTACTTTAAATCAGCAAGAAGAAGCAATGAGGAAGTTTCGCCGTTAGTTATAGGTGCTATAGACTGCACTGACTGACTGATTATGGTAAAAAAGTAATGCTAGATTTTATAACAAAACCTAATCGTACCTACTTGAGGCACTCAGGTTCTTGTGCTTCAATAATAAATAAAAACAGACGCCATGGAAATACAGAAATATTAAGTAACTTGAAGTGCCGTTGTAAATATATTATTGAAATGTTTACTTTCGCATATAGTATTTATTATAAACATTCGGATTAAATTACACGCGTCGCACACTTTTTTTTTTTTTGCTTTTTTTTAAGTTTATTTCGTTGTACGCTAACTCGATACGTGTACACATGTAGGTATATAGTGGAAATAAAAACAAATTTCATATAATTTCAAAGTTTTCAGATTTAAGATAATTTTCATAGCAAAATTGTACTTATATTTTATTTTATTATCACTTTTGAACTCATAAATCACTTTTAATAAACAATTTGTTTTCTTTTCATATAAGTATGTTTGTTGTAACGGAACGTTGCATGTTACGCCGAGTGAATGAATGAATGGTTTAGAGTCATTTTAGCTTATAATCTGTGGATACAGGTTCATCCAAGGTCTATCTTCGGTATTAGCTAGTCCTCAGTTAGACTCGTTTTTGTAATAAGAATGAATTTTAGTACTGAATCTAACTTTAATACCGTAACAAGCCTAGACTTCTTAATCTTGGTTTAAACCCAGATCTAGGCCTGTTTTTGTAATAAGGCGGCTTAAGTTTATTTTTAATTTTTTGGTCTTTTGTGCCCTTGATGGTAAGAAACAACCAACGCCTATAAACATCAAAGATGTTAAATATGCGATGCTATCCATGTACCCGGCATATACCAAATGCATGTGTTTACCAGCTACTTTACGCGCTAACACAATAAACGAAAGTGACAAGCACCGACGCTAGTACGGCAGAAATAGGTAAGACGTTGGTATCAATACCTAGTTAGTATTCAAGACGTTAGTGACATATCAAAGCCTTTTCTCGCCTTTTACGAGATGCCTAGCGATAATTTATTCTTCGAATGGGCACAGATCCACTAGTGTCAAATTCACTGGTTACCCCCGACTGATAACAATATAATAATGAAAAGTAAAATGTTTTGGTGGTAGGAATAGAAAATGCAATGGAATGATATTCCTCGAACCAACAATAGCTTTTACATACAAAAGAATATCGGTAAAGTGTCGGACATTACTTACACTTGCAACATCGAAGTTCTGAATAGTATTAATGCTTTGGTCGCACTGTCCGACAAATATGACTGGATCACCAGGCGCTATATCAGGTAGGTAGAAACAAGCTTCATCGGAATGGTCAATAGTTTCATAATATCTGTTCTCAAGTACTGTGATTCCGTCGATAGTAGCGTTGATCGCATTGTTTGCTGCTTGTGTCAACTGTCTTGTACGACTAAGCTTCCAACTGAACACTGTAACCATTAAATAAAGCATTTGCATTATATTTATTCTACCCTTTTCGTTGTCAGCGCTGAGTGAAATTCTATTTTAATGCATTTTTTTATATAAAACTTACATGCACAGTTTAACAATTATTTAAAGACTATTATTATTATCCAATCATCTTTGCTTACATAAGCAAAATCAAGGCTTTCATATATATTTTATCATTATTATTATGTTGAAAGGAAACGTGTAGCATAACTATATTGATTTTTAATGAATAATTATATAAATGTTGCTTTAAATTTCATTATCATCGCGCCGGTCCACTTGTGAGCTAGGAAGATTACTCTGTACGTCGCTGTGGATGGGAATGCAGATTGCCACATTTGGCAATATTAACTACAATCGCGAGTTACGTTAAATTTGTTTCCAATATTAGAAATTACCAGTATTGGAAAGTTCACCACTATTGATATATTATTTCTAAATGAACAAATAAACAATAATATTGCTTTTCGTAAATCTATTTGTTTATGCGTGAAGACGTCTCGCTCATTCCATTGCTACTACGACAGGTTTTCTCAAAGTGGGGTACGCGTACCCCTTGGGGTACGCCAGGAAATTGTAGGGGGTACGCGTCAGAATATGCAATTGCTACGTAGTTTACTTATAAATTTAAAAATCAAAATTAAATCATGGCACTCGATTGTGTAGCAATTATAAGGCTGAAAAAAATGTAATGTTATTTGTATCAAAATTGCTCATAGATTTGGTTCAATTTGCTCCTAAAATAAAAACAACTTTAGTTCTCAAATAATTATTTAAATAATACTAAAGATTTTTTCTTTTGTGCCTGCATTTCTTTGTTATTTAAAAACATTTTCTGTTCTATTGACAACTCATATTTCATAAGGGATTCGCCGTTGTTTAAATAACTAACGGGGGTACATCGAGATATTACTTTGAGAAACCCTGTCAAAGCAATAAGTGATAACGTACGAGACAGAATGAGTGCAGACCTACGCACACGATAGGTGGATATGATAATCATGTTAGATCATTTAAATTACCGAACCGGTATACTGAGGTATTTTACCTAATCAGAATTCTCATTCTTTATTTAAGTTCTATAAACTAAAAAGTATAACTTCAATCGTAACCAAAATTTGAGAAGGCACACGAAATTCATTGGTATTTTTTTACTATTCACTCATTTTTTAAAGTTTTGAGCGTTTGTAATACGCAAGGCGTCTAATCGCGGCCCACAAGGGAACGAAGTAGATGCAGTCCATGGACTCCACTTTAGTGGCCCACAAGTTGCGTCGTGCAAGCATTGTCTAGTACGTTATTATGTAAAATCCGTTGCCCGTATGATTTTGTAACATTTTCGTTTATGAAAATTTTGTCCTTACAATAGCAAACACAAAAAAGTAAGAATTATCCAATTCGGTGAACTTATTCTAAAGTTATCGCGTACAAACATTTCGTCTATTAATTTTTATTTATATAGATTAAAAATAAGCTGTTATAAAGTACACAATACTACAAAATGTCCAGAAATACCTATTAATAACTCACCTCTTCTGAAATCTTCGTTAATATTAACACAACTGTAGGCCAAAGCGTAGCTGGTGTAATCGGTGTTTAATATCCAGAAAGGTATTTGTATGTCTGAAAAAAAAACAGAGTTTTTAATCAAATGCCGTTATATCCCCATGTTGTTCCAGGACCTCTATAAACAAAAGACCATCTGCCATTCTACCAGGCAGTTTGTAAGCGATACATTTTACTACCATAGTGACTAATACATGGTAGAGTTCCGCAAAGATTCGCCTTGATATTACTGTCTTACCTGTTCCTGCCGCAACAGAATTAATGCTTGTCAATGTCGTGTTCCAGTTTGGAGGGTACAATAGCAGGTAAACTTACGCAGGTGGTATTACTATCCCACCACACGGATAGAAATGCATTATAAACATCTTTGGTGTCTCTTTCCATCAGGAAAGACTTACTTGATATCTAATAATATATAAAAAAACCTGACAGTATCATCGCCATTGATAGATGGAGACTTCTGCAATGTTTGGTTTGTATTTAGTGCAACCACCTCACTTTTTCATCGCGCCACCATACGGATGACAGCGCATAATTATCATCTCTGTAGTCCGTGAGGAAATAGTTTTGGTACAAAGGTTGCTGGTTGTTTGTTATTCTTCCTAGTCTCTGTTTAGTTTAGGACCTTTACAAAAGTAGAATAGATCATTGACTTTCTATCCAGTAGCTTGTTAAAAAAGGCTAGCAAAGACTATGTTTGTGAAATAGGAAGTTCTACGACAGTTACATACTATTCGGGATATAATACTCATTGCATATCAATTGACACTGTCAGCTATGTGAGACTATATACTACTATTAGAATAGTTACTAGAATAGTTAATCTTGGTTCTGGATTCATTAAAGTTATTTGAATTGATGTTTACATAGCATTTACCTGTATTATTGGAAGTGATAGTGATTACTAAGCGCCCACTAGAGTCTTGTGCCGAAGCAAAGCTGAGAGTACCGGGAGTGTTGCCGAGCTCTTGGTTGATGACGTTAGACGAGACCAGGTTCAGCGTATTGTTCGTGCCCGCAGAGTACTGGTGACTTATACACTGACCGGATTGCTGCTCTTTTGGATACGCTTCAATTTCAAACCAATCTCCTTGGAACTGTGAAGAATTCGTTATTTGTAACTTTAAGTCACTTCTGCTTTAGAAAAAAGCAAAACAAAGTTTTGGAAAAAATTTCTTCATGTAACGTGGACGAGTATACACTGCGAAAAGATAGCTTCTAGGAGAAAAATGTCAGTCTGAAATATAGGAATTCGGGTCTTGGTAATAAGAGAAAAAGCAAACAATGTGGCTCTCCAGATGAAAATTCGTAAGATTGTTGTAAGTTGTAAACTAACAAAATCAATCTAGTATATTAACATACTAAAGATGCTTAAAAAAGTGAAACCGATTGAGTGACATGTTAAAAATAAAGTCAAAAAGTGAAATTAATGTACAAGTGATAATTTAATCGTATAATAACAATGGAATTTCGCCAAGTGCCGACGATAGAAAGTATATACAATTGTATTCTTTATTAATATTAATATTATTATTTAATTTTTTCGGGCAATTCAAAAATGTGTTTTTTCAGTTTTCTGATAAAAACAACATTGCCTGGGATTGGAAAGTGCCCGATTGGCGATAGGCTGGCCATCTATCACATTGTGGGACCAAGTATCTTCGGCTAATCGTGGGTGCACTTGTTGTACCTCAGCCTACCCTTTCGGGGATACGGGCGTGAAGATACTTTTATTATTTCATATTTCTGTGATGAAAATTTGTATATCTACATTTTTTTAAGAAACACATAAGTAAGAAAGTATTATCACGGCCGGCTCAGAGCAAATAGCATACAAAGAGTAAGTGATAATGCTAGCAAATAACACAACCCGGGCGAGTAACCAAGATTCACCGTGTGGTGATCTCCGTCACCGCATTTTACTGATATGATAACTTGTAAGTTATCATATGATAACTTACATTGATTTTACATATTTGTCTAATAACGCTCATTACGTTTACGTAGAGGCAACCGTTTTTTTTTCACTTTTATTCGTTTTGTTGCTCATATTAGATATTGTCAATGACTTAGATGAAAGTCAACTAAAGATGTCAGATGAAGAACGTAAAGATGAAGGTGACTCTTACCCAATACTATACACGGACCTTGCGCTATTGTGGGTAGCCTTGAAGATGCCGTAAAAGGCAAAACAGGTTGGCGATATTAAGTAAAATTTAAAGTGGTTTGTGAATCAGTTGAAATGTATTAACAAAATTAACAAAATTAATATACATGGACCCCTACGTATTTTTATATCAATAATGCTGACGGATCTTTAAGATCGACTCCAATATACATTATTTAGGTTCAGTTGTCCTAAACACAAAGAAACAAATGGCCAATTGCACTAACATAGTCTTAGCTTAGCATACTGTTTATGATTGTCCTGTCACTTTCTTTCCATTTGATACAAGAAGTGACAGCATATTGTTTAGGATTGTCCTAAGGTAATACAATATTAGTGCAATTGGCCAAACAAGTATTTAAAGTATTATTAACACATTTAGTGTCCTGGGAAATTTTCTAAGCCTAAGGCATACACTCAATATTGCATAAAATTACTCGTCCCCATATTTATTAACTTACTGATGTCATGTTAAAATTGGGTACAGCTTGTATAGTTTGGTTACATTGTCCGGGGAAGACAACGGGAACTCCAGGTTCAGGTTCCGGGAAGTAGAAACATCCTTCTTCACTTTGATCCCTTTGATTGTAATATCTATCATCCAATACCGGGATTGTACTGATGGCCTGGTTAATAGCTGTTGTTGCATTTGCCGTAAGCTGTTTTGTTCTACTTAGCTTCCATGACCACACTGAAAATGAGTTATATTTATTTAATTACTGATTTACTGAATCAACCATTATTAAGTTTTTTTATATGATTTTTTTTCATATGAAATTTGGTAAGCAGATAGTTGAAGACCCAGAGCACAAATTAATTTAATAGTTACTACTCCTACTTTGCAATAAATAGTAAATGATATTTTTTAATATTGTACGAATGTTACCTTGTCTAGTTTCGTTGTCCAAATTGAAGCAAGTGTAGACGAGAGCATAGTTTTCGTAGTCCGTAGATAGCACCCAGTAATCTGTTTCTACCGTTACTGAAAGAAAAATTGTATGTTTCAGTAAAAAGCTGTAATTAAAGGGAATATCCTGATTTTTTATAAATTGGTATAATAAACAAGCGTATGACTCTCCAGAAAGACACGACCATCACCTACGAATACCAAAGCCACATGCGTAAATTTACCGGCTTCCTTATACTCTAAATCGTTGTTTCGTCTATCACATGCTCGTATTAGTAACTACGTCATTTCAAGTTATATATATATATATATATATATATATATATATATATATATATATATATATATATATATATATATATATATATATATATATATATATATATATAATAAATTAGATATATAAATAAGTTTATGACTTTTCACTTAACATAAAATTGTAAATACTTAAAGTACTGGAAATTTTTAACAAGTCCGTCCATAGTAATTCAATAGTCTCACGATGTGTCAGATATTACTCTCAAATAAATTGTAAAAATCAATCAGACAAGAAAGACAAACTGACGAAAATGAGATTTAAAATGAGATTCGAGTTGTAGAATGAGAACGTAGATAGTTTTTTAGTACTAAAATATCGTAGTTTACCAAAAAATTATTGGTTGAAAAATTTCGAAACTATGTCGCAAAAACACTTTTTCAAAATTTTTCGTCAACGATTACTCCCAAACGGATAAACCGATTTTGATACAATTTATACATCAGATGTAGATTTTTGAGGAATAGAGCTGATTAGTTTTTGTACTCAATAGGGACATTAGTCTGGAAGTTTTATGAAGAAAATACTGTTTCGCCAAAATTTTTTTTTGGTTTTTTTTTAAATTTTTGAAAATCTCCTAAACCGAATGGGATCATATTTTCAGAAAATTTGCGTTATAATCAGTCGAGCCGATAAAAGTTATGATATGTTTACACATACACACATACACACACACTCACACAAACAAACACACACACACACACACACACATACATACACATATATGCATTCAGACATACTGACATCGGATAAGGTTCCTAAAACCTCAAACGTAGAGATCTGTTGAAAACTCGATTTTCGAAAATCAGTGCGACATAACTCAAAGTTGGTGCCCGTGACAAGCTGCGTGTTACACGTGTACGTGATATAACTCACAGTTGGTGCTCGCGACAAACTGAGTGTTGACATGTGTACGCGATATAACTCACAATTCGTGCCCGCGACAAGCTGCGTGTTGACATGTGTACGGAACATAACTCAAAGTTGGTGCCCGCGACAAGCTGCGTGTTAACATGTGTACGGAACATAACTCACAGCTGGTGCCCGCGACAAGCTGTGTGTTGACATGTGTACGGAACATAACTCACAGCTGGTGCCCGCGACAAGCTGCGTATTGGCATGTGTACGGGACATAACTCACAGTTGGTGCTCGCGAAAAACTGAGTGTTGACGTGTGTACGTGACATAACTCACAGTTGGTGTCCACGACAAGCGGCGTGTTACTCGTGTCCGTGACATAACTCACAGTTGATGCCCGCGACAAGCTGCGTGTTGCACGTGTAGTCACAGTTGGTGCCCGCGACAAGCGGCGTGTTGCAGTGTATGCGACATAACGCACAGTAGGTGCCCGTAAGGAGCTGCGTGTTGACACGTGTACGTGACATAGCTCACAGTTAGTTCCCGCGACAAGCTGCGTACTGACATGCGTGCGCGACATTACTCACAGCTGGTGACCGCGACAATGTGTGTGTTACAATGTACGCGATATAACTCACAGTCGGTGCCCGCGACAAGTTGGGTGTTACAGTTTACGCGACATTACTCACAGTTGGTGCCCGCGACGGGGAAGCTCACGACCAGCTTGGCGCTGCCGTCGTCGGCTGCGAGGCGCGCGACGCCGTTGATGGTG
Source organism: Apodemia mormo (assembly GCA_036924255.1). Classification (NCBI taxonomy): domain Eukaryota; kingdom Metazoa; phylum Arthropoda; class Insecta; order Lepidoptera; family Riodinidae; genus Apodemia; species Apodemia mormo. Next base: position 7,896,390 of record JAUPFN010000018.1, on the reverse strand, counting down.
TCGAGCGTCTGGTTGATGACCTGCGTGTTGAACACGTCCACCTCGCTGCCCACCAGCGTGTAGAACGCGTTGTTGCAAGTGCCCTCTTGGAACACGCTCGGGTACGATTCGATGTCGTGCCATAGGCCCATGTACTATAAAACAACATTATTCATACATCAATCAAATTTGATAATTACAAGACGTCCATGAAAATAAAGTGCAAATCAAATCACACGAGGTAAATAAGAATAAGATTTACCCCGTGTTGGTCTAGAGTCTAGACCTCTTTTGACGAATAGACCATCTTCCGTTCTGCCTGGTATTTCGTAGGAGGCAACCAATTTGCTATGCGAATCACGTCCTTCATGATTACTATGTGCTGTAAATTCTGCATTATCAATAAAACGTATGTTTCGAGACTCAAGAGAATCAAAATCTATATGGCCAGTACTTTCCGTTGAGCTAGAACTGTGAATATTTGGCAAGGAAAATCATCTTATATTATAAATACAAGGACAAATTGGAAAACTATACATCTGCAATCAAATAAAAATATAGTCATTATTTAAATCCCGTAATCAGTCATCGCCATTAAGCAATCTATACATCTGTACAAATAAATAAAATTGGAGTGTCTGTTATAACCGGTTTTAACTAAATGCATATGGATGTATACACGGTACATATATCAAAAACAACATTTTTTTACAATTTTTGTCTGTCTGTCTGTCTGTCCGTCTGTCTGTCTGTCTATCTGTTTGTTCTGGCTAATCTCTGGAACGGTTGGACCGATTTTGACTGAACTTTCACTGATAGATAGCTGATGTAATAAGGAGTAACTTAGGCTACTTTTTTAGATTTTTCCCACGCGGACGAAGTCGCGGGCACAGCTAGTATAAAATATTTGTACAGAACCCTGAAATGGCAAGTTTGACTCGCACTTTTCCGGTTTTTGTTAATAAAAGTTAATAAAGCATATTAATTGACTTACTCTAACAGGATCAAAATTGTTCACAGCCGGGATAGTCAGGTCACACTGTCCTCGGAATACAACCGGAGAATTCACAGCGGGCGTCGGGAAGTAGAAACAAGCGGCGTCAGATTGATCCACAGACGCATAGTACCGGTCGTTGAGAACATTTATGTTGTTTACGATCTGGTTGATTCTGATTGTGGCCGCGGCAGTCAGTTGGTCGGTTCGACTTAACTTCCAGCTTGTAACTGAAACATGAATCCAATTAGCCAAGTATTTGTAAATAATTTGGGATTAAATGCCTAGGTCTATTTTTCCTGACAGTTCTGGAAATTTTAACAGTAGAGTGAACAGGTTTTTTTTGGATGGGCGCATGCCGTCTTCATCGACACTTTCCGTTAGGTGAGTCAAACGCCTGTACCAATTAAAATGGTTATTTTTTTTTGTTCTTTAGAAGACTCGATACTGCCTGCAAACTGCTTTTCAGCAAGGTATCTCGCAAAAAGCAAGAAAAAAGCTAATAAATAACATTGTAGCTTCTAGCAAGGAGGTAGAACTCTCCAACGTCTCGTTCGGGTTTGCTTACCTTCGCCTTAATATCATTGTCCTGATAGCTAGGTGATTGTCGCTATCGTGTTTTGATTTAGAAAGGGAGAACCATCTACTTTTTATGTACTACTCAATGTTAAATTATATAAACATAAATGTTTACGGACAAATTACACTTACTAATCTAACTACCCAAAGTAAGCTAATTATTTGCTTGTGTTATGTTAGTCAACGATACTAATACATAGAAATACATACATAAATACTATTACATATATAATAAACACCCAAACTCAGATATACAGACATCTATGCTCATTACACAAATGCGCAGTCGGGGATCGAACCCGTGCCCCGTCGATTGCGTAGTCTGGGTTGCTAACCACTCGACCAACAGGGCGAACTTTAAATCAATATAAAAAATATTTAAATGATTGGTTATTACCTCTTCGCTGTTCAGTGTTTATGTTGAAACAACTATATACAAGAGCGAATGTCTCGTAATCTGTGTCCAGCACCCAGTACTCGGCAGGGAAAGGAGCTGAAATAAAATATTATTTTATTAGATATAAGACCTTTCTTAAAAAGTATCTTCACGCCCGTATCCCTGAACGGGTAAGCAGAGGTACAAGTGCACCAACGATTAGCTATAGAAACTTGGTCCCACAAATGTAATAGGTAGCAAGCCTATCGTCAATCGGACATTTTCCAATCCCGGGAAACATTGTTTTTATAAGAAAACTGAAAAACACATTTTTTAAAATTGCCCGATCCGGGAATCGAACTCAAGACTTCATGTGGTCTACGCTAACGCCGTACCACTAGACCACAGAAGCGAATTTGTTTTGTACCAGCAGTATAAGTATAGTTTGAACAAAAAGGACAATAAGGAGCGTATGACTTGCACTAATTTTCTGTCTGTAAAGCCCCGTTTTCACTTTGATTAGTACGAGTGTGAGTGTTTAATGCAGGTGCTTAGTATTAAGCCAAAAATACGTAAAGATAGCCGTGGATCAGAGCGAGTGATTCGTAATCAGCGTAGTAAAAGTGAATAGATGCTGATTACTTATCACTCGCACTGATCAACGGCTATCTTCTCGTATTTTTGGCTTAATACTAAGCACCTGCATTAAACATTCACACTCGTACTAATCAAAGTGAAAACGGGGCTTAAGTGAAAACTAGCCAAATCAAATTTTGGGCTAAATATATATTTTAAGTGAAATTAATGAATTGTGTAAATAATTGTCTGAAAAAATTTAAGAACTTATATTACAGTTTAAGCAGCAAACACTGTGGTAGTACCAGAAATAACAAATTGTTATTTAAATATATTTTAAAATGTTACAGTTTCTTGTAATTAAAATATTATTTAATTCATTTTAAGTAGGTAGCAAATACTGTTATGGTAGTACCAAGAAATAATAAAAATAATAAAATATTATTTGGATATATGTTAGAATATTGCAAGTTCTTGTAATTAAAATTTTAGGAGTTTCTTTACAAAACTTAACACCAAAATGGATCTCGATTCTTTTGCCTGCGCAGTCAATAGACACGGATAATCTTATGTTGAACTTGGCTCACATTTCACATTTGTTATTTTAAAAGGATTATTATTTACACGATCTGATAGAAAATATTTTCTAGCAAAACAAAACAGCAAGACGATAAGTTACTGCAAATAACTACTAGGTCATTAGTATGGACCTACCATCATATGTTGGTAGGCCAATGGTGACTAGATAAATTCGGAAGCCGAATATTTGGCGGTTCGACTAAAGGCTTTGCCGGATATTCGACATTCTGTATTCAGCAAAATCATCAATTATTCTTGGTATCTCTACTAGAGACTCACCCTAAGAAATATGCGGCAATATCAAACAAATTTTACTTCAGTAAATTTAATGTTACTTACTATCTGGGAAGTACACCAGAAGCTTCCCACTCTCATCAGTTGTGGCAGCGACTCCAGTAATTGTATCTAGTGTCTGATTTATCACTTGGGTGTTGTAAACGTTGACTGTATTGTTTTGATTAAGAGTGTAAGTGGCATCAATGCAAGTGCCATTTTGGAATTCTGTTGCGTAGGTCTCGATCAAGCGCCAGCGGCCAAGGTACTAAAATAAAATATTCATACGGCTGTGAATATTATAGTCCTTCATTTTACGAACAAAAACGATACCTGCAAGTTTGTCTGTCTGTCTATCAATATTAGTGGATTTCTCTAATTTCTATTTATCTTTAGTTATTTTTTTTAAACTTTTTGGTCCTTTGTTCTCTTGATGGTATGAAACAACCAACGCCTATAACACCAAAGGCGTTGCTATCCTGTGCCATGGTTATGCCAAATGCCAGGCGCGTGCGATCCTTATAGGCAGAAAAGCAGTGCTTTACTTGCCATTCACAGATATTTTAATAAAACGTTCGTACGTTTTAGATGATTTTAAATAATAGTAAGTAAAGGAATAAAATGTGTCATAATCATGTGCACGCCGCTAAAATCTATAAAAGAAAAAGTTTTTGTGTCCGAGTACTTCGTCGCATACTCAGTATCATAATCCTGTGCACGCCGCTGCCAAATGCATAAGTTTATCAGCTACTTCACCCTCCAACACAATAATGACAGTAACAAGCATTGACGCTATTGCGGCAGAAGTGGGGTAGATGGTGGTATCTAAATCTGGCAAAGACTTTTCTCGTCTTTTACAAGATGCCTAGCAATAATTTATTCTTCGAATGATGAATGGAATGGTTCTTTTCTGATAACAATATAATAATGAAAATTAAAATGTTTTGGTGGTAGAAATAGAAAATGAGATGGAATAATATTCTTCGATCCAACAATAGCTTTTACATACAAAAGAATATCGGTAAAGTGTCGGACATTACTTACACTTGCAACATCGAAGTTCTGAATAGTATTAATGCTTTGGTCGCACTGTCCGACAAATATGACTGGATCACCAGGCGCTATATCAGGTAGGTAGAAACAAGCTTCCTCAGAATGGTCAATAGTTTCATAATATTTGTTCTCAAGTACTGTGATTCCGTCGATAGCAGCGTTAATCGCATTGTTTGCTGCTTGTGTCAACTGTCTTGTACGACTAAGCTTCCAACTGAATACTGTAACCAATAAATAAAGCACTTGCATTATATTCTACCCTTTTTGTTGTCAGCGTTGGATGAAGTTCCACTTTAATGCATTTTTTACATAAAACTTACATGCAGAGTTTAACAATTAATTAAAGGCTATTAGTAATTTATTAGATGAAGATAATTGGATAAGAATTATTAATTCTTATCTAATCATCTTTGCTATTATTATTATTATTATTGTTATTATGTTGAAACGAAATGAGTTGTACAATCATACTGATTTTTAATGAATAATTAATAATAATAATAAATAAATAAATATTCACGGGACAGATTACACTTATTGATCTAACCCCAAAGTAAGCAAATTATTTGCTTGTGTTATGGGTATTAGTCAACGATACTAATACATAGAAATACATATATAAATACTTTTACATAAATAATAAACACCCAAACCCGGAAATACAAACATTTATGCTCATTACACAAATGCTTGTCCCCGTCGGGGATCGAACCCGAGCCCCGTTGATTGCGTAGTCAGGGTCGCTAACCACTCGACAAACGGGGCGGTAAATTTTGCTTTAAATTTCATTATCATCGCGCCGGTCCACTTGCGAGCTAGGAAGATTACGCTGTACGTCGCTGTGGATGGGAATTCAGGTTGCCACATTTAGCAACATTAACTACAATCTCTAGTTACATTAAATTTGTTTCCAATATAAGAAATTGCCAGTATTGGAAAGTTCGACACTACTGATATATTATTTCTAAATGAACAAATAAACAATAATGTTGCTTTTCGTAAATCTATTTGTTTATGCGTGAAGTGGTCTCACTCATTCCATTGCATCGACTATAACATAGCAATACGTGATAATGTACGAGACAGAATGAGTGCTGACCTACGCACACGATAGGTGGATAGGATAATCATGACAGACGACTTAAATTACAGAATAGTTATATTGAGGTATTTTACCTAATTAGAATTCTCATTCGTTATTTTAGTTCTATAAACTAAAAAGTTTATCTTAAAACGCAAAGAAAAACAATTATAATATACCTTTGTATTTTTTTACCGTTTAGTATACCTACTATCGTTAATCTATAAGAACGCGCACGAAATTCATTGGTATTTTTTTTACTATTCACTCACTTTTTAAAGTTTTGAGCATTTGTAATATGCAAGGCGTCTCACCGCGGTCCACAAGGAATGACGTAGATGCACTTTAGTGGCCCGCAAGTAGCGTGGTGCAAGCATTGTCTAGTACGTTATTATACAGAATCCGTTGTCCGTACGATTTAGTAACATTTTCTTTTATGAAAATTTTGTCCTTACAAAAAAAATACAAGGGAGAAAGAATTATTCAATTCGGTGAATTTATTCTGAAGTTGTGGCGCCGCTGGTCTGTACCGCTGAAGGGTCATAGTGTTGGATCCAGCGGGCCAGCTTCTTGTCAGGTAACGCCATAACTGTGGAGGTTGATGACGTCACACAAAGACAAAGAAAGGGAAAAGGAAGATCTTCCCAGCCAGGCAAGGTGTACTGCCTGGGGACCGAAGTCCATTTGAGAAGCGTTGAAACTTGTATATAGTGGTACAAGATAAATAATTATGATAGCGTGATTCAGGATTTATTTTGAATTTCATTTTTCCTATTTGTTATTGATTTTTGTCCATTTTTGTTATTTTTTCTTGTAGCGTTTGTGATTGTTTGACCCGCTACAAAGTTATCACGTACATACATTTCATCTATTAATTTTTATTTATATAGATTACTAAAAATAAGTTTTTATAAAGTGCACAAGACTACAGAATGTCCAGAAATACATATTAATTACTCACTTCTTCTGAAGTCTTCGTTAATATTAACACAACTGTAGGCCAAAGCGTAGCTGGTGTAATCGGTGTTTAATATCCAGAACGGTATTTGTATGTCTGAAAAACAGAGTTTTAAATCAAATGCCAGTATACCCCGTGTTGTTCCAGAACCCCTTTAAAGAAAAATCGTCTGCCATTCTACCAGGAAGATTGTAAAAGGCAAAAGATAAGTGATACTTTGCATTGATTACTCTCTTATCTGTTCGTGCCGCAATAAAATTAATGCTTATCAATGTCGTGTCACAGTTTGGAGGGTACAATAGCAGGTAAACTTATGCAGGTGGTATTACTATCCCACCACACGGTTAGAAATGCATTATAAACATCTATGGTGTCTATAGGCAATTGTATTTCTTTCATCAGGAAAGCCATTTACTTATTTGACATCTAATAATATATAAAAAAACCTGACAATATCATCGCTATTAATAGATAAAGAGTTCTGCAATGTTTGGTTTGTATTTGGTGCAACTACCTCACTTTTTCATCGCGCCACCATACGGATGACAACGCATCATTATCATCTCTGTAGTCCGTAAGGCGATAGTTTTTGTACAGTGGTTGGTGGTTGTTTGCTGTGCTTCCACTAGTCACTGTTTAGTTTAGAATCTTTACAAAAGTAGAATAGATCATCTGCCTTTCTATCGATTAGCTTGTTAAAGGCTAGCAATGACTATGTTTCTGGAAAAGGAAGTTCTACGACAATTAGATAGGTACTATTCGGGATATAATAGTCAATCCATATCAGTTGATACCGTCAACTATGGGAGACTATACATTACTATTAGAATAGTTACTAGAATAGTTAACTTGGTTCTGGATTCATTAAGGTTATTTGAATTGATGTTTATATAGCATTTACCTGTATTATTGGAAGTGATAGTGATTACTAAGCGCCCACTAGAGTCTTGTGCCGAAGCAAAGTTGAGAGTTCCGGGAGTGTTGCCGAGCTCTTGGTTGATGACGTTAGACGAGACCAGGTTCAGCGTGTTGTTCGTGCCCGCAGAGTACTGGTGACTTATACACTGACCGGATTGCTGCTCTTTTGGATACGCTTCAATTTCAAACCAATCTCCTTGGAACTGTTGAAGAATTCGTTATTTGTAACTTTAGGTCATTTCTGTTTCAGAAAAAATAACAAAACGACGTTTTAGAATAATATTCTTCATGTAATATGAAGGAGTAAATACTGCGAAAGGATATCGTACTAGCGAAAAAAATGTCAGTCTGAAGTGTAGGAATTAGGGCCTTGGTAATAAGAGAGCAAACAATGTGGCTCACCAGATGGAAAGATAAGTCATCCTCTACAGACACATCATGGTGCTATCCGTGTGGCGGGATGGCAATATCAACCGAATATTATGTCAACCTGCTACCTCACTCTTCAAACCGGAACGTGACAATGACAACCATTGATGCTATGGATGATATATAATTCATGGAAGACAGCTTTGGTATATCCCATCCATAAAAAAGGAGATCGCTCTAATCCGTCTAACTATCGGCCCATAGCCATAACCTCCTTATTCTCCAATATTATGGAGACAATCATCACCTCTCAGCTCCTCAAGTATTTAGAAGAGCACCAGCTGATTAGCGACTGACAGTACGGTTTCCGTCGCGGCCGTTCAGCTGGTGACCTTCTAGTATACCTAACTCATCGATGGATGGAAGCAGTTGAGTCCAAAGGGGAGGCGTTGACAGTTAGTTTGGACATAGCGAAGGCCTTTGATCGGGAATGGCACAAAGCGCTTCTCGTGAAGCTGCCTTCCTATGGGCTTCCTGAGAAATTATACAAGTGGATCACCAGTTTTTGGCTGACTGGAGTATCAATGTCGTTGTCGACGGTGCGTGCTCCGACCTTAAATCTGTCAATGCTGGTGTTCCCCAAGACTGCGTGCTATCACCGACACTGTTCCTTCTGCATATCAATGACATGATGCGAATTCGCAACATACATTGCTATGCGGATGACAGTACTGGTGATGCTACATACTCTGGCGGAAGCGGTATTCCTCGGGAACACGACGAAGAGTGCCGAAACAAGCTTGTATCTGAAGTCGAGAATCGATTTATCGATGTCTCCGAATGGGGTCATCAAAACCTGGTCACTTTTACCCGAAGAAGATACAGCGTTGCGTGATCACCGCTAAAAAAACACCCTTTGTCGTATCACCTCAAATTGGGGATACTCTTCTGACAGCCTCAGCTAGTATCAGAATCCTGGGAGTCGACATATCTAATTACGTTCAGTTTCGCGGTCATTTGGAAGGTAAGGCTAAACTAGCCTCTAAAAAGCTCAGTGTGCTCAGCAGAGCGAAACAGTACTTTTTGCCGGCCCATCGCCTTCAAATTTATAAGGCACAGATTCGGCCTCACATGGAGTACTGTTCTCATCTCTGGGCCGGAGCTCTCCAGTACCAGCTTCTTCCTCTTGATCGCATTCAACGTAGATCGGTTCGAATCGTTGACGACCAGGCTATTTCGAAACAGCTTGGCTCTTTGGCATTGCGCAGAGATGTAGGTTCACTCTGCGTCTTCTATCGTATTTATCATTGGGAGTGTTTTGACGAGTTGTTTGGATTAATTCCTGCCGCCGAATTCCACCATTGGATATTGCGTTAAAATTTGAAGTTCCATCCTCACCATCTCGATGTCTGGAAATCCACAACTGTGCGCTTTCTTTCCCGACACTTTTTGCCTCGCACTACTCTGTTGTGGACTCAACTGCCGGCAGAGGTATTTCCGAACGGATACGACATAGGGACCTTCAAGAAAAGAGCTTACTCATTCTTAAAAGGCCGGCAACGCAACTGCAAGACCTCTGGTATTGCAGATGTCCATGGGTGGCGTCGATCACTTACCCTTACCATCATCATCCACATATATATATGTGGATGATGATGGTACATATGTGGATGATGATGATACATCGACAGATAATATGTACAAAATATGATAAAATGTAAAAAAAACAGAAATAATATGAAAACACTGAAGCGAGTCAGATTATGGTATGATGGGTTTAATGCCAGCTAGAATTTAAAAAATCTGACGATTTAAAAGTGATGTAAGGGAACAATTTTGTAACCCTTACAGGGTTACAAAATTGCAAAGAATACCTACATTGCATTGACATTCTATAGCGAGATTGAATTTTCTTTTATTTTGAAGTATGAATGGCTAAAAAATAAAATAAATATATAATCTGACAATTTCCATAAGCCAAAGTTGTTTGATTTTTCACAAACCTGACTACTACCCTTGAAGGCTGGTTCTATATAAAGAGCTTATATTTGGCGGAGAGCCTCTACAATATGCGAGGTATCCGCCCTATGTTAATCTGTTGCGCTTGAATAAATCCCAAAATACTTTTTGTGCTCCCTATCATTAGTTTGTAGGTAACGTATTTCAGCATTAAAAGACATTCGGGATGGCGGGCTAGGTTGATTAGGGATTAAATCTTAACACTGACATTTCAATAGATATTAATTAGTTTGTAGGTAACATATTTCAGAATTAAAAGACATTCGGGATGGCAGGCTAGGTTGATTAGGAAATAAATCTTAACACTGACATTTCAACAGATATATAGATATTTGGCGGAGAGCCTCAACAATATGCGAGGTATCCGCCCTATGTTAATCTGTTGCGCTAGAATAAATCCCAAATTTTTTTGTGCTCGCTATCATGTTTGTAGGTAACGTATTGAAATACATAATAATATACATAATAATATACAAATTAGTATAATTCTGAAGAATTAAAAGCATTCGGGATAGCGGGCCAGGTTGATTAGGAAATAAATCTTAACACTGACATTTCAATAGATGTTAACAGTAAAAGAGCTTTTTAGATATTATTTCATTATTTTTAATAAAGTAATAAGAATTTAATAATAAATGCAATCATTTAATGACTGTCACTACTGAACTGCTGAATACAATGGAATACAAACTAAGGCACGATTTTCAGCCCCTCTATGACAACACTAACTTCATTTTTCTGGTATTTAAGCTTAAATCGATTTTGCATGATTTTCTAATAACGCCTTTTAAGTTTATGTATATTGCAATAATTCAAAAGGGGCAAACATGTTTTTCACTTTTATTTGTTTTGTTACACATATGAGAAATTGTCAATGACTTAGATGAAGTTCAACTTTGACTCTCACCCAATACTATATCCCTACGATTTTTTTATATCAATAATGCTGATGGATCTTTAAGATTGACTTCAATATACATTACTTAAATTGTCCTAAACACAAAGAAACAAAAAGTATTGAAAGTATTATTGCCGCATTTAATGTCCTGGCAAATTTTTAATAGATTCAGGCGTTACTTTGCGGAAATCCATAATTTAAAGGAGAAATTATGTTTCTTTTTATATATCATAAGATAGCAAACAAGCAGATGGGTCTCCTGATGGAAAGAGTCAACCATCGCCTATAGACACCAAAGATGTTAATGGTGCGTTGCTATCTTATGGCGAGGTCTAATGCCACATGCATAAGTTTACCAGCTACCTTGTCCTCCAAACCGGAACACGACAGCGACAAGTACGACGCTATTGCGGCAGGAATAGGTAAGGCGGTGGTACCAGACCCGGGCGAGACAATGCAGAACTCTACCACCTAGTAGCCACGATAGAAGTGACTAGATAACCAATCGGTCGCCTTTTACGACCTGCCTGGCAGAACGGTATCCAAAGTCTGAAATTATCGACCACAGTGGCACAATAGTCCACCTATTTTCACGACAGTTTCTTCCACGTCACACACACACAACACACAAGTTATACACTCAACGCACGTTTCACTTCGCAACCGAAGCATCTTCAGAAGAGTCGAAAAACACTTCACTCTATGAAGGGTGAAGCATTAAATGCTTCATCCTTCATAGAGTGAAGTGCATTTGCTTCTGACGTGGAAGAAAGTATCGTGGAAGTGAGTGGACTATTGTGCCGCTGTGGTCTTATATAATTTCAGACTTTGGATAAGTTCGCCCTATTCCTTACACTACCTTTCGTTTCTGTTGCATCACAGCAGTTCCATATAACATTTCACGGAAAATTTGCAAATTAAATACCATAATTTCTCCTTTAAATCCTGGCAAATGTTCCAAGTTTAAGGCATACACTCAATATTGTATAAAATTACTCGTCCCCATATATATTAACTTACCGATGTCATGTTAAAATTGGCTACAGCTTGTATGGTTTCGTCACATTGTCCGGGGAAGACAACGGGAACACCAGGTTCAGGTTCCGGGAAGTAGAAACATCCTTCTTCACTTTGATCCCTTTGATTGTAATATCTATCATCCAATACCGGGATTGTACTGATGGCCTGGTTAATAGCTGTTGTTGCATTTGCCGTAAGCTGTTTTGTCCTACTTAGCTTCCATGACCACACTGAAAATAAGTTAAATTTATTTAATTACTGATTTACTGAATCGACCATTATTAAGTTTTTTTTATATGATTCCTTTCATACTCCTTTCATTCCTTTACTCGTATGAAATTTTATAAGCAGATAGTTGAAGACCCAAAGTACAGATTAATTTAATAGTTACTACTCCCAGAGGTAAATATGGGCAATTTTTTGTCAAGAATCAACCCATTACAGTCTGAAATATGTTGAAAGGTTGCATGACATTTTTCAAATTGATGTCCTGTTTCATCGACCACACAGCCCACACAGGACACCGACCACATGGGTTGTGTGGTCGGTGTCCTGTTTACATTGATATATAAAAACTATATCAATGCCTGTTTACTACATTCGCAGACGAAGTAACGCGGGTCGACTACTTTGCAATAAATAGTAAATGATATTTTTAAATATAGTACGAATACCTTGTCTAGTTTCGTCGTCCAAATTGAAGCAAGTATATACGAGAGCATAGTTTTCGTAGTCCGTAGATAGCACCCAGTAATCTGTTTCTATCGTTACTGAAAGAAAAATTGTATGCTACAGTAAAAACTCTTATCATATAAGCTCTTACCAAATATCCTGATTTTTTATAACATTGTATAATAAAAAAGCGTATGACTCTCCAGAAAGAGATGAACATCACCTATGAATACCAAAGCCACATGCGTAAATTTACCGGCTCCATTACACTCTAAATCGTGAATGTGATAAGAACTGATGCTACTGCAGCAGAATAAGTAGTTCGATGCCAAACCCAGGCTAGATGTTGCAGAACTCTATCACCTGCTTGTATTAGTAACAACGTTAATGAAATTTTTGTCTAATTATTTGGCTTATATGATCAGACTGGTAGAATATTTTTCACTTACAGTTGGTACCCGCGACAAGCGGCGTCTTACTCAAGTACGCGACATAACTCACAATTGGTGCCCGCGACAAGCTGTACGTTACACCTATCCGCGAAATAATTCACAGTTGGTGCCCGCGACAAGCTGCATGTTACACGTGTACGCGATATAACGATACGTGTTCCCGACATAACTCACAGTTGGTGCCCGCGACAAGCGGCGTGTTGCAGTGTATGCGACATAACGCACAGTAGGTGCCCGCGACAAGCGGCGTGTTGCACGTGACCGCGACATAACACACAGTTGGTGCCCGCGACAAGCGGCGTGTTGCAGTGTACGCGACATAACTCACAGTAGGTGCCCGCAAGGAGCTGCGTGTTGACACGTGTCCGTGACATAGCTCACAGTTAATTCCCGCGACAAGCTGTGTACTGACATGCGTGCGCGACATTACTCACAGTTGGTGCCCGCGACAAGCGGCGTGTTGCAGTGTACGCGACATAACTCACAGTAGGTGCCCGCAAGGAGCTGCGTGTTGACACGTGTCCGTGACATAGCTCACAGTTAATTCCCGCGACAAGCTGCGTACTGACATGCGTGCGCGACATTACTCACAGTTGGTGCCCGCGACAAGCGGCGTGTTGCAGTGTACGCGACATAACTCACAGTAGGTGCCCGCAAGGAGCTGCGTGTTGACACGTGTCCGTGACATAGCTCACAGTTAATTCCCGCGACAAGCTGCGTACTGACATGCGTGCGCGACATTACTCACAGTTGGTGACCGCGACAATGTGTGTGTTACAATGTACGCGATATAACTCACATTTGGTGCTCGCGACAAGTTGCGTGTTACAGTGTACGCGACATTACTCACAGTTGGTGCCCGCGACGGGGAAGCTCACGACCAGCTTGGCGCTGCCGTCGTCGGCTGCGAGGCGCGCGACGCCGTTGATGGTGTCGAGCGTCTGGTTGATGACCTGCGTATTGAACACGTCCACCTCGCTGCCCACCAGCGTGTAGAACGCGTTGTTGCAAGTGCCCTCTTGGAACACGCTCGGGTACGATTCGATGTCGTGCCATAGGCCCATGTACTACAAATTAAAAAACAAAGAAGCAATTAATTAAAACATAATACCTTATCTCAGGATTAAATCTACGGCTCCCATTTAATAAAAGTTGACTTTGAACTGGTTCAGCCAAATAGAAAAAATGATGAGTTATTATAGTTGTGCATAACTTAACCTAAACAATGTATTTAATTACAAGGCTTAAACTGACAAACAAAACAAGTGATTAAACTTCTACACAAAAAAGGGTGTAAATATCGAATTAAATCTCAATTACTCTTTTTATAAAACAAAAAGTTAGTACACATATACTTAAAATACTGGAATTTAAATTCATTTCTAAAAGCTTAAATTATGTTAAAATACCAACGTTGGCCAGTGCGCACGTTAATGTAATTTAATTAATTTATTTAAATACATGTTGAAAAAGTACTTACTCTTACTGGATCAAAATTGGCAACTGCGTTGATACTGAGATCACACTGACCACGGAAAATTACTGGAGTGGTTAGACCAGGAGTTGGGAAATAGAAACAACCTTCGTCAGAATTGTCTATGGTTTCATAATACCTATTGTTTAGTACTTCTATATTATTTATGATAGCGTTCATATTTTCCACTGCTGTTGTGCTCAAAGATCTTGTTCGACTAAGTTTCCAACTCCATACTGTAAATTAGAAATAATATATAATGTAGGAAATATTTTAAATTCTACACAACTTAGTATTTTTGTTTAAAGACAATGTTATTGTAATTCATGATAAATTTTCTTTTCAACAAAAAATATAATGCTTTTCAGCTTGTTCCTTTATGTGGTTGCCAGATCGATCAGATTAAACTAACTTGTTTAATGACAAATATTCAGCCAAAGAAGATGTGACATTCCTGTTTACCGTCATTGTTTTTTTGCGGTATGCGGTGGTACTAAAGAACGATTGAGTGAAAAAAAGCTGTTTACTTACCTCTTCGTTGTTGGTTATTAATATTTACGCAGCTGTATACTAAGGCATATGAGTCGTAGTCTGTATCAAGTATCCAATATTCTATTGGCGCAGGAGCTAAAAGTTATATAAAAGCAAATTAATTATATAATTTTTGTCCCGAGGTAAGTAAAGAGAGCTGAACATCCTAAGATACTTCGGTCCATCAATTCACCAAGATTCACCGGCTTGTCGTCTGGCTAAAGGAGTGGTGATTCCCGAGGCCATATTCTGGCCACTCTATACGACAGCCTTACGTATTTTTTTTAATTTATTTAATATGATGCACAAACATTTAATGACAAAACATTACAAATATTATAATTACATCAGTGTATATTAACCAATCACTTAACCAAAGTATGGCATACAATTTAGGATAGTAGTGCTCCTCTTTAATTATTATACTAATTTTTATACTATGAAGTTAGAGAAGTAAAATAAAATAAAAAAGTAGATGAAGTAATAAAAGAAATGTAAGTTATATTAGCAAAAACAAAACTTGGTTAATTATTCTATGCCATTAGAAACAAAACATTTCTTCACTTGCCTCAAAAAAGTACTTTTATTAGCATTGAAAATGTCTAGGGGTTTAAAAAGTGCGATTTTATCGTTATATAATCTGATCCTGATAAGAGGATTGTAGAATGATGTTTTTATATACTCCAAAAATAAATGTTTGGGGAAACCGATTTCTATGGCTGGTGTTAAAGTCTATTGACGCTAACAATGATGGCGAATCAATATAAGAGTGAATAACTTTTCTAAGAAACGACACCAAATTCTCGGCGTTACGGTCACCAGTGACTAGGGAATTCAATTTTGGACAATAAAGTCTAAGAATAATGATATGAAGGGGACAGGCCGTTTACTATGAGAGTATCATCCGCCCGGTTCCCTTGCGAGGTAAGCAGAGTAAACCGAACGTCTATAGACTCTCCGGTTCACCAATTTATCGGTTAGTCGGTTGACGAGATGAGTGGTGATACTTATCGCCGTATTTTACCGACTTGATAAGGATTATTGACTATTTCTAACGATAATAGGGACTTAAGGTACTTCTAAGGTACGCGAATAGTAATACACCATCCGACACTGATGCAGCGGGCTGTATGGCGAAGCTAGTATTTTTATTAATTATATATTTACAAAGTAAGTGGCTTTATAATTTAGAATTATCATTTACTACTTATCCCCCACTCCTTCACCCGCGAGTAGCATCATTAATCTTTCATGCAAACATTCATCCCCTGTTTCAGCCCTTTAGGAATTAATTTTTGAAAAAAGTTACCTATGTTTGATCCCGTTTATTAATTCTCTTCTTGCCAAATTTCGTCAAAATCGATTCAGTGGTTTAGTCGTGAAAACGTTACAGAAAGACCGATTTTCACATTTATAATGTTATGATATAAATAATATAATATATAGTGAATAGAACAGGTCAATACTCAGTTATTACAAAGAAATGATTGACTACAAAGTCAGTTTATGGACGATAATTTTACGTTTTGACATCATAAGAAAACAAGATCGTGCCTCGTCTATCGCTTGTTCCGCGCTCTCGCTTGCATGCTCTGCTCAGGCGGAAAATGATCATGCTTTTTGTGCATGCTCATATTCATCGACTTATAAGATATTATCGCCTCAAAAAATAATTGTTTTGTGTTAATTAAACCCCAATGTGTAAAAATTAAGTTGTCACTTTATAATTTACTTTAATGTCACACATTTTCATAATTGGTGATCCATTTATGTGGTCTGCGGGTTATTCATAGGGCTATTAATTGATTATAATCTTTGACAAGAGAAACCAGGTATTCTTGAATTAGAGAATATAATACTTGTATTTATGACAGCCCCATTGTTCTTGTAGTTAGCGACCCTTACTACCCAATCAACGGGGCTTAAGTTCAATTCTCGACAAGGGCGGGCATTTGTGTGATGAGCATATTTTTTTGTATATTTGGATTTGGGTGTTTATTAAATATATTTCTGTGTATTAGTATCCTTAACTAACACACATGCCACTAGGAAATAATGTGCTTAGATTAATTCGTGTATTTTTGTCCAGCGAAAAAAAAGCATTATATTGACTTTTAATTTGATACTTCTATTAAAAAACATAATTTATGCATTACGCACCATCAGGAAATGTCACTGATAGCTTCCCAGTACCGTCAGTACTAATAACTTCTGCAGAACCAGTGATTGTGTCCAATTCCTGATTTACGACTTGAGTATTGAAGACGACCACAGTTCCTCCGGACAAAGAATATGTAGCGTCATTACAAGTACCATTTTGGAATTCACTTGGGTAACTTTCTATCAGCCGCCAGCGACCAAGGTACTAGAACGAAAAAGGATATTGTCTATAAACATTTTGGTGTGATCATGAGACGCTTCTTCCATTTACTCCCTAAATCATTATTTATCATTTATATTTCGACTTTTGTCCAGTTTTTCTTACGATATAATCCTATTTTGCAAAAACATGTAGATCTCCTGATAGTGAGAGACAAGATGTTTATTATAATAGGCTACTTTAACAGTTGGCGCTTATAATGAAAATACTTTCATCGCCTGTAAACACCCAATATATTAATGGTTCTTTTTAAATCATACCACATGCAAAAATTTTCGTCCTGTATAAAATAGGCGGTAAATTTGTACCTGTAGCATGATCTTTCCGCTCCCAGCTGTGAATACAAAAGTGATAAGTGAAGCTTTGTGGCAAGAATAAGTGAGGCGGATGCTCAAACTAATAGACCGGGATCCCAGGAACAAACTTTTTTTTGATTACTAGCAAGCTGAATTTTTGTAAACAGCTTCGTTTTGACGAGATAACCATCTTTTCTATCTCCGAAAAATTTCGAATCGGGTAACTAATAAAGATAGATAAAAAAAGAGAACTAAGAAAAGTTTCTACTTTACGTGTAGGACGATGTTACCCTTGAATAACAATAATAATTAACAAGTTATTGTGAGAAAATTAGGTTGTTATTAAATTGATTAATATCAATTTAAACATCTCATAATTCCGAAACTTTAGAGTGGAGGACTCGCCAGAAAAACCATCGAATTGTAGGACAAAAGTTTCATCGTGTTTTTCATAATATAATCAAATGATTAAAGTCAAAAAATAATTGTTCTTATTGATAAATATTTTTCCTACACCGAATCAAAATTTTCAAAGCCCCATAACTTTATTATCTACCCAATTTGAGATTTTTCGAAGATAGAAAAGATGGTTGTCTCGTCAAAGCGAAGCTGTTCACAAAAAATCAGCTTGTTATTAATTAATAAAAAAGTTTGTTCCTGGGAGTTGTTGTAGGGCTCTATGGCTTGGTGGTCAGTTAGGCTAGTCAGTTAGTAGTCAAGTCTAGCCTTCACTTACCGATTTAATATCACTAGAAATCAAACAAGGTTGGCTTTACAGATAGAAAGAGAAACTATCGCCAACAGACAAAAAACCAAAGATCCAACTGCCTGGTAGAGTGGCAGATGGTCTTAATTAAACCGAAATACGAAACAATATACGACTGCCTTTGAGGAAACCAGATAAGCTAGACCCTATCAAATACGAACTAATATCACGAAGTATACGAAAATCATTTAAGATATTAGCTGCGTATATATACATTATACATACATATTTTTAACGCCAAATTCCTTACGGGGTATGCAGGATGAATCGAGCTCCATATATTTCACATCCAGAACTTTAGCAGACTTATCTTGTTCCCTATACATTTACAATTCTGTTTGTACAAATATGTTAGTTATGGAGACTATTTACTTATTTATACAAATATGTTAGTTATGGAGACTATTACCTTACTACCATTAATTATCTGATTATAGTATTTCAGTCTTCATCTTCCCATTTATTAGATATCTAGATTAGAGATAAATCGAGTACCATATATGTATATTACATCCAGAAAAGCAGCAGACTTGTCTTGTTCCTTTTACATTCATAATTCTGTTTATACAAACATATCAGTTATGGAGACTTTTCTTACCTTACTACCTTTAATACCTTTGGATACAAAACAAACCTTGGATTGTATCCAATCCATCTGATTATAGTATGTCAATCTTTATCTTACCTTTTATTAGATATCTAGATTAGAGAAGGTATTTAAACATGCTTACCCTAGTCGCGTTAAAGTTTGGCACAGCTTGGATGTTGAGATCACATTGTCCATTAAGTATTATAGGATCTCCAGGAGGTATATCGGGTAAGTAGAAACACGCAGTGTCAGAATGGTCAACATCTTCGTAATAATTATTATCGAGAACGTTTATTGGAGCAATGGCAGCGTTGACTGCAGTGTTTGCGTTTGCAGTTAATTGTCTTGTTCGACTCAGCTTCCAACTATAAACTGAAACGGAGAAATGCAAAAGATTTAATTACCAGTAAAAAGTCGGTCAAGTGCGAGTTGGATTCGCACATCGAGGGTTCCGTCTAAAATTGTAGGTAACCTTAGCTAAACATGAATTTCATGATTCTAGATCTATGGGAAGTACCGTATAGGTTTTGATTACCTTATAAATCACAAAATATGCGACGTAAACGGTCATATCTTCTGATGTAACTAAAAATTTAAGGTTTTCAGATTTTATCCTTTATATGTGTGCTGTAAGACATTGCTTCTCTATGCTTTTAAGTCAACGGGGGTCTTATTTCAATCGATGAAACTGGCTCGCATCTCGTCATGTTTCCTATATTTTTTGCATGATTTTCCGGATACAATAGTTTTACTCGCTAGTCGATCAGCACTAGCGAGCCAGTATAAATGTATGCATAAAGTAAAACAAATTTTACTTAAAGTATATTAAGTTCAAGATAGGCAAGAATAATGATAAAACGTATCATTAAGTCAATAGTTTTTAAGCCTGATAATAAACAATTTACAGATTGTTTCGCTTGCCCAGTCTTGTGAATTAAAATCATAACAAATCATAATAATAAAGATACTTGTTTTATAATTTATATAATCAAACAATTTTTAAATATATTATTGTTTTTTTAGCATAACATAATTATTAATATTAACAGATTTTTCGTATATACACGAGTAATATAATATCAATATTATCATGAAAATAATTTCAAAAGTCAACAGGACTGTTTACTCCATACTCCGGTTAGTTAATTACCAACCAGGAATGTAAATATTAAACAAAATTCATAAAATTATGGAATAAATAAAAAAAATGTGATTTTTAGAATGAAAGTAGTTTTCTTTTAGTCTACTTTTATAAAGAAGACTATTTTAAACATAGAATAGGATAGGATAGGATAGAATACGATAGGATACGACAGGATACGACAGGATACGATGGGATACGACGGGACACGACGGGACACGACGAAATATGACGGGATACGACGGGATACGACGGGATACGACGGGATACGACAGGATACGACAGGATACGACAGGATACGACAGGATACGACAATGTACGACAGGGTACGATAAGATACGATAGGATACGATAGGATACGATATCATAACATATCCGTAGACATGGGCAGTAGCTGTATTATTACGAGTATACTATCATCTACAAATTTATACCAATAAGCTTACCTGCTCTAAAATCTTGACCTATATTATTGCAACTGTAAGCTAAAGCATAGCTTGTATAGTCTGTATTAATTATCCAGTAAGGTATTTGTATGACTGAAACAAAAAAGATTAGTTAACATCATTCTGTTTTTATATGTAATTTTAAATAACTAGCGATCGCCTTGTGGTCAAAATTCGACAGACAGTTTGATAACAGGCTTGAGTCATAAACATAATAGTATATATGTGTATATTTTATAGTGTATGTCAAATGAATGTGTCTGCTCGGATGAATAATATACATAATAATTTCATGGTGGTGTGTAATGTTTTTTTTATTAATTGTATTTCTAATGCATATTATGCAAAAATATAAGGTTTATAAACTCTTTCACTATGTAAACTTTAATTGTGCCAAATTCATACTCCTGTGTTTATATAATTGTCATAACTGTCTAAGCATGGACCGCCAAAAAGGGTGGGGATTAAGAACAAGAATGGACTTTATTGATTTTTGTATAATAATTTGACAGAATAATAATCCATCGGTTTGGTGATCTATAACATATCCATTCTTTTCCTTTTTTGTATAATTGATGTGTAAAACATAAGTAAAACGTTTTAACATTTCGGCGGCTCCTACGTATCATGGTGCAACCCGCAAAACAATGGAAACCATTCTTTGCATCAAAAGTCTTAGAATTACCTTATATATTTGTCCTTATGTATTAAAAATAATGTAGTAAAGTATTTGAAAATTTGTAAAAAAGGACAAATTCCAAATACTTCTATTGATTTATGTTAAAAGTAGCTGTTGCCAGCGACTTAGTCCGCGCGGACTTCGTTTACTCCGCACAGCACCTCCCCCGTAGGTGACAATATGTAGCCTATATGTTGACCCGACCTATTAGTAATATTCATGCAAAATTTGAAGTAAATCCATGCAGTACTTTTTGAGTTTACCCCGGACATACATAAAGACAAACAGACAAACAGATAAACAGACAAAAATTCTAAAAAATATATTTTTGGCTTCGATATCGATTGTAGATCACGCCCTAAGTATTCTTTAAAAAAAATATTGAATGTACAGTTTTGACTTTCCTACGATTTTATTATATGTATAGATTGTAAGCTATAGGACGTTTAATCCGCTCTCCTGTAAAGTTGTGTCATTGCACTTGCACTAGTATACGTAGGACCCATTGATATAAAAAGCAAAAGATACATAATCAGTGTCTCAAAAACGTCCTCTAAAATGAGTACACAATTTTAAATTGTGCACTCATTTCAAATAAAATCGCGTCAATTCAAATAAAAATTTTATTACATTAGTACATTACTTTGTAAAAACAACTGTAAATCTTGCGCTTTAGGTTGAATATGCAAATACATATGTTTTTTTTTTCATATCTATAACTACTCCTGTGACATTAGCGACAGTTTTGAGTGACAGTTTTGTTCGGAACTGTGCATCTTGGGTTTTTATATCAATGGGTCCATTGATATAAAAACCCAAGATGCACAGTTGATTTGAAGAAATTTTGATCATTAAAGCATAAACATTTAAGTGTGGCATTGCTACTCTTGACAAAAATGTTACTAGACCACACAAAATATTATTTGTAATTATATTTTTTCTTTGTAAGGCATAAGAAAAAACTAAATACACAAAATTTGTGTTTTTTTTTTCTCTTTTGAATGGAATCGATTTGACACTTGTATAATAGGAGAAAAAAAAGGTTCTACAAAAAAAATTAGACAAATTACAGATCGTATTTTTATCAGAAAATTGAAAAAAAAACACATTTTGAATTGCCCAACCCGGGAATCTAACCCGGGACCTCATGCAGTCAATACCTACACCAGACCACTAGATCACATAGGTGACGAAAAATATACATTTTCGAATAAAAGGCGAACTTAATGCATGTTGGCACTATCCACCAGTATATTAATTACTTATAGTTTGAATCTCAGATACGGCTCCAACGATTTTCATGATATTTATTATGCTGGAGGTTTCGGGAGCGATAAATCGATCTAGCTAGGTTTTAGCTAGGTAGAAAACGTCGTTTTTACAAAAAACAAAATACCGAGCAAATCTTAACCAGATACCATTTATAGTACGAAACAATAAAAGCTAATTCTATAATTTGTCCATATACAAATGGCGTCATCAGGTTGCCGGGTGTAAATTGTCGTCATTATATAATACGCATGATATATGTCGCAACCCGCGCCTTTAACAAATTTGCGTAGGATATTGTTAAAACTACTTGTTATATAAATGGGTTATTTATTTAGAACTGGAACCTATCCAGCTTCTTACTTAAAAAATAAGTAGGTTTGTTAGGTTGCTTGTAGGTCTCACACCTGGAAAAAGGAGCTCCACAGAATAGGGGCCGACCGTCAATGATATCATGACCGTCATTAACATTGACGCTGACGCTGTCAACACCAAAATCGCGCACTTTGTCTCTTTCTACCGAAGTAAACGAGAGCCTACTATCAAAGTAACTGAGCAACTAGGTCTTATTATTAAGTTAATATTGAATTTAAAAAAAAGAGAAGATTATTTGTCAAATATGATGACCAGCCTGGCAGAACGGCAGTTGGTGTATTCTTCAAAGGAGCCTGGATCCAACACGGGGAAAAACGATGTCGCAGTTGTAGGCAGTCATTATTTTTCGGCCAACATTTTATGTTTCCATACTAATATTATTTGAAATATCATTTAATATTCATTATTTTGACCGGGGAAAATTTATCTATCTATATCCGTAAAATAAAAACATATATATGGTTGCATTATGCTACCAAATGTTATTATCTTAGACGATCGAACAGGTTTTTTGTTACAAACTGTATATTTACCTGAGTTGTTAGATGTGATGGTAATTAGCAGCTTTGCACTGCCATCAGCAGAAGTAAAAGTTACAGAGCCATTACTAATACCGAGAAATTGATCTGTTACAGACGAAGTTTCCAAGTTTAAAGTGTTACCCGAAACATTAAAGGAATGCTCTATACATTGCCCAGTTTGTTCATTCTTGGGGTAGGCCTCGGTTTCGTACCATGTACCTGAGAACTTTATAAACAATTTCTTTATTTAATATTACACCAGTTAAGACATAAATATTACAATAAAATAAGGCATCTTAGATTTGTAAAGCTTAGGCCGATTTTGTGTCTATCGTCACGAAGCTTCGCGCAATGACATGATAGACGCAGATGTGATCGGCTAATATCAGCTATCATTGCAACATTCGGGTTGCCTGAACCTTAAACTACTGAACTGATTTTAATGAAATTTGGGCTGTTACTTAAGTTGGAATATACCTCATTAAAATTAAAAATATATATCTCGACATGACTTTTAGTTCCTAAAAAAAATTCGTGGACAAAAATTCGAACATACAAACATATATATTATACATTAACGTAATGTAGTACACGTGCTTGAACGCATAAATAAATCATTATACTCAAATATCATTTAAATTCAACAATACTACATACTGATAATCCTTTTTGAAAACAGTTGAAAACAATTATTTGACCAGTGAGTTTGACTTTATTCAATACCTGATTTAGATCGAAGTTTTGTACGACTCCAATAGTTTCATCACATTGTCCAGGAAATATTACAGGAACACCTGGTTGTGGTTCCGGGAAATAGAAACATCCATCCACGCTTTGGTCTCTTGTTTCAAAATATCGCTGATCGAGTACAGGTATTGTGCTAATAACTTGATTGATATTTAATGTAGCATTGTCAGTAAGTTGCTTTGTTCTGCTAAGCTTCCAACTCCACACTGGAAAAAAGGTAAGATAAAAATTCTATTCTTAATATATATAAATAACGTGTCACATTATTTGTCCGAGATGGATTTGGCAACTACTGAACCAATTTCAATGAAATTTTGTAGATATCTACTGTTCGTTCAACTTAAATGATAGGATAGTTTTTATCTCAATTAACCTCTCCCTTCTTAAGTATCCCACAAAAATGTATAATACAAGAAATATATATGGCAAAACAACATTTGCCGAGTCAGCCAGTTAAATAAAAAAATATAAAATGAAGTAAATTCTTCAGTTCCATGCGGTCTAGATAGAATAAGCCGGACGGTTTGTGAATTCTTAAATCGACGGTCCCTAAGAATAAACGGACATGTCAAAAACTGAGGTTTACAGGAGAGCGTAATTAATGTTCAAGTCTGTCTTCAAATAATTCTGTGCATATGTATATACATTTTTTTCTATAATAAGTTATTAGATTTAGGAAGTCCATAATATTTATGTATTTAATTTTTTTTAATATTTTCCCAAAAAAACTAATATGTGACTGCTTTTACGTTGATGTTCATATCAGACAAGTCGAAGATACCTCTTTATACGCTGAAAACAAAAAACCGGAAAACATAATGATGAATTCATAAAATATAAATGTTTTATGAAAAACAACAGCTTATTTCATTTTCAATACCATACCTTAAAGAACTTAAGATCAGCACCCAAAAATATTAAAAATATATTAATAAAGACATGTCTCTTTTTACAGCGTTTTAAATTTTAAAACGCCGCGAAGAACGATAAGTATAGATGTCCGCATCTACGATACCTATTGTTTGTAATTATTACACTTGTTCTTTTATTCGATTTGTATAAGTAGATGAAATCGATTTGTATAAGTAGATATGAGTGTTTGGACAATTTAAAGCCATATATGTAATTAAAAAAAATTACACTTTTGACATGTCCTTAAATACGTAGGGACCGTCGATATGGGTGAAGATTGCTATTATCTATTGAGTAACCAGACTTAAGACCTAATAACAGACCAATTGTTTTGTTAGCACATTAGACTAATCTTCATATATATAAATTACGTGTTACGTTTACTGAACCGAAAACTGAATTTACCGAATTTACTGAATTTTGAATAGGGGGCCCAGAACAACACAAATGTTTTGAAGTTATGTGCATGTAATTTCATAACATTATTATGCCAATATTTTAGGTCTTAACATAAATTTAGCATTTGAGTAAGGTGCGTTTCCATAACTAATATTGGAGGACTAATTACACGAACCGATCTAACCCCAAAGTATGCATTATATTTTTTTTGTGTTATGGGTCAACGATGCCAATATATAGAAAGACACATATAAATACAAAACATAACAATTAATAATTTCATTACTAATCAGTAATACTAAATACCTTAATTAATTATAATAAAATATACTAATTAACTCATATCAATAATAATATAATGTACACAGTATTTCTAGGTATGGAAGAGAAATGTCTTCTGGCATAAATACGTATATTGTTAAAGTATAAGTCTTTAACAAATGTACATGCATATAATTATATGTTGTATTTTTATCGAAGTAAATATTGTTTGAATCAATTTTTTGAAATACTGTAAAATACATAATAAACACCAACACATGTTTGCATTTCTGGGTTAAGGAACCCAGAAATACAAACGTTTATGCTCATCACACAAAATAAATGTTTGTTCCTGTCGGGAATTGATCCGTTCGTCCGTTATTAGTTTGGAATCATCCACTCCATACTATAAATGTGAGTCTGTCTGTTACGCTTTCACTGCCAAACTGTTAAATCAATTTTCATGATATTTGAAATGAAGATAGTTGAAGATTTAGTGTGACAAACAGACTAACGTTTTTTCAATAATAGGGATTGCCCTAAGAAGCTGAAATGTTTGTACAAAAAACTATATGCTCACGTTAATCAAGCGTGCCATCCATAAAGCAGGTGCTCTCATGGGTGAAACTGCGCAGGTCAGCTTATAGGTTAAATATACAACAAGAGATTAGAATGTTTTTTCTTTTACATTTGCAGTGTTTTTCCGCTAGAATTTAGATAATATGAGTGTCGGCAAGTCACGTAGACATAAAATTGTTTTTAACCGACTTAGTTAACCGGAGGAGGTTATTAATTATGACGTTGATATGATTTTTTATGTATATACGGGCATAATTCCGTAATGATTTTCCTCTGTTGGTCCCGAGCTCCTTTGAAGAATAAGCCAATTTCCGTTATGCGATGCAGGTCGTAAAAGACGACTGATTGGCTACACGAGTCACTTCCATCGTGGCTACTAGGTGGTAGAGTTTTGCATTGTTTCGCCCGCGTCTGGTACCAAAGCCTTACCTATTCCTTCCGCAATAGCGTCAGTGCTTGTCACTGTCGCATTCCGGCTTGGTAAGGTAGCCAGTAAACTTTTGCATGTGGCATTAGTCCTCACCACAAGACAGGAACCTTTGCAAGAAATTAACACCTTTGGTGTCTATAGGCGATGGTTGACTCTTTCCATCAGGAGATAAATCTGCTTTGATTGCAATGCAAAATTTTTTGACGTGAATGGACTTCCTTGTTTATTTTGTTTTAAGTTTTCCCTAACACGGGAAATGTTAAAACTGGTTAGCCGTTCACTTTGTGAAGTGTTAATTTGGCAATGCGGATGATGTTTTTTTCATGTAAAAACGAATTACA
This sequence comes from Apodemia mormo, assembly GCA_036924255.1. NCBI lineage: Eukaryota > Metazoa > Arthropoda > Insecta > Lepidoptera > Riodinidae > Apodemia > Apodemia mormo. The sequence continues at coordinate 7,869,458 of JAUPFN010000018.1, read as the reverse complement.
ACGGATATGAAACTTACCTAGATCAATTTTAATAACAAAGATGATGTTAATACAAAAAGTAAAATACGAAAAAAGTGATTACGTACAAATACATAAGAATAGCTCTTTAGTATTTTGAAAAAAAATCACCGAAGTCTCTCATTCCAAAGAAGAATCCAGCGAACCCCTCCAGCCATTTATATATATGTACATTTGTTTTGGCTCTACAGTCTACGGCCAAAACAAATGTACATATATATCCTCTCGAAAAACATTTTCCTCCTTTCAGTATAGTCGGTTGATAAAAAAGAAAAAGCGTTTAAAAAATATAGCTTATCAATTCGACCTGTACGTGTTTGTGTGTGATAATACAATATAGATAAACAATGATACGGGTAGATAATATCATCTAATGTATTATTTTATTTTTCTTTGATGGAGATAAATAGTTTTAAGGTCAAATAGTTGAGATTAGATGAGTGGTTTATATTTTGTTGAAAATGAGCATAAAACAGATTGATAATTAATTGTATTGATTGACAACGGACGTTGCGAACGAACAATCAAAATTGTTGCCGTCACGTGATAAATGGTAAATTAGTAATGTCAGCAAAAATAATATATGTTCAAAACTTGGACTGATTTATTGAAGAACAAAGTAAGATTAAAATAAGGTGATTAATGAAAGAACAAAGTAAGAACAAAATAAGTTTCAAAATAATTTAGTGAAAAACAAAATATAATTCTATAATAATAATATTAGTGTTCTATATCATATCATGAACCTACCTAAACGCACTTATTTAAATAATAAACAGAATTTGAAACACTTTATTTATAAAATACTAGTTGCAAACTGCTACATTATAAAAGTTTTTGGTGAATCCAGCGAGAACAACTGATGCTTTCGGGACAGAAAGAAGTCTATGTGCTATTCCAAGTTATCATCTACCTGTGTGCCAAATTTCATCTAAATCCATTGAGTAATTTTTGTGCGATTGAGTAACTAGAATCCATCCATCCAAACATCCGAAGTTTTGCATTTATATTATTATAATATAGACTAGCTGCACCGTGCAGCGGGCTGTATTATAAAAGTTTTTGTTACATCCCGCAAGAACAACTCATTTTTCCTGGATAAAAAGTAGCTTCCTTACTATTTCAGGTTATCATCTACTTATGTGTAAAATTTCATCCAAATCAGTTCAGTAGTGTTTGCATGATTGAGCAACAAACATCCATCCATCCACATATCTAAACTTTCGTATTTATAATATTAATATAGATAATATGCGAAGAAGAAGGTTCGTTTACCGCTGATGTCATTGAAGATGGCCTTATAAGGATTTAGAATCCGGTTACCTTTGATTAAGTATTTTGTTTATCCATACTAATATTATAAATGCGAAAGTAGCTCTATGTATCTGCCTGTCTCTTCTTCACGTCTAAACCACTGAATCGATTTAAATGAAATTTGGCACAAAGATAGTTTGAGACTCGAGAAAGGACATAGGATAGCTTTTATCCCGGAAATCAAACAGGAATGGGAACTGTGTTTTATTTAAGATTTTTTTCCACGCAGACGGAGTCACGGACACAAATTTACTAGCTTCTAAAATCTAAATCTATTTGTATTTTCTTATTTGTTTTTTTCTACACCTTACTTTAACAAATCCCAATATAAGCGAATAAAAAATGTAGCAATTAAAGCGCAAATTATTTATTTTAAATCTATTTCTGTACTGATGTTATTTGCACACCTTACTAACAGAATATTGAATTAATCATCACTAATTTGTAAAATGCAGAATAATATTATGGCGTCTTGAGAATTTCATTCTTATGGGTCGCATAGTACAAAAGTCAACGGCTGCCATTACTTAACGCTCAAACTTATACGCTTCATCAAGTCTATATAATAACCGATCAACATTTTATCAAATCTTTTACTCGTACGACGATCAATTCATATCCATACTAAAATTAAAAATGCAAAAACCTGTCACTCTGTCTGTCTGTCTATCACACGTTCATGGCTAAACCTCAAAATCGAATTCGATAACGCGGAGTTTTTTAACTTTTTTAAAAAATAATCCCCAAATGGCTGAAATAGGGATTGAAACTTCATAAGAAAAACTATAAAGACTAATCGCTTTTTGAGTAAAGCGATGCAGGTCATATACTGAATTCGTGCTAGAGGGCCGATGTTATTTTGGCTGGAAACCTATTCCTGCTGCAACAGCGTCGGTGCTAGTTATAAATAAATAAATAATAAATATTCACGGGACAAATTACACTTACTAATCTAACCTCAAAGTAAGCAAATTATTTGCTTGTGTTATGGGTGTCAGTCAACGATACTAATTCATAGGAATACATATATAAATATATGAATATCTATACATATAATAAAATCGTAGGAAAGTCAAAACTGTACACTGAATATTTTTTTAAAAGAATACTTGGGGCGTGATTTACACGATGCAACCACGATTTACACGGTGCATGGTAGTCAAACTAAACCGTAATACGATAGAAACTACCGCCCCGTTGGTCGAGTGGTTAGCGACCTTAACTACGCAATCGACGGGGCTCGGGTTCGATCCCCGACGGGGACAAGCATTTGTGTGATGAACATAAATGTTTGTATTTCCGGGTTTGGGTGCTTATTAAATACTAGCTGTTGCCAGCGACTTCGTCCGCGCGGACTTCGTTTACTCCGCACTGCACCTCCCCCGTAGGTGGTAGCGTGATAATAAGTAGCCTATATGTTGACCCAACCTGTTAGTAATATTCATGCAAAATTTGAAGTAAATCCATGCAGTACTTTCAGTTTATCCCGGACATATATACAGACAAACAGACAAATAGACAAATGTATAAACAGACAAACAGACAAAAATTCTAAAAACACTATTTTGGCTTCAATATCGATTGTAGATCACGCCCCAAGTATTCTTTTAAAAAAATATTCAATGTACAGTTTTGACTTTCCTACGATTTTATTATATGTATAGATTACATTGTAATACTAAAGATACATTTTTGCGTTTAAGTGTTCGTGTATATATTGTCCTTTTATTAATATACGTATCTACATGTTTATATATTGTGTTATGTATCTGTATGTCTAATGTTCAGATACCCAAACGTAATACACACACTACGTTCTTTAAAGGACATTGTCTTCTTAATAGTTAAGTAATAAAAGGCTTCATATTTGTTTAGGATTGATGACATAATTTTCGTAGCATGCTGCATGCTACGTATGCTACGACATGAGTTTTGTAGAGCTTCTTACGTGCTACGATAAACAAAAGTCCTAGAATCGTTATTGTTTTGTGTAGAATTATACAAAAAAAAAAACCGCAAAACTGTGACAAACGAGACGGGTTGGATAGTTATATAACCGTTTTTATTATATCTAGAATGCAAAAACTTGCGTTCATTTTGACGGAAGGACCCCCAGCTCGCTTAGAATAAGCAGCATATGATATTGTGTTGTTCGCGAAAGAAGAGATATTTGACAATAAGGAAGAAATAATATCTCGTTTCCATCACGAAAACATGTAAGTTGTCTGTCTGTTACGCATTTACGCCAACCAACGTATGCCACAAAAAGTTTTTTCGTTGCGTTGCGTCGAACATGCGAGATATAAGTTTTTATTAATCGTCAAACCCGTAGTTTTTCACGCGAGACATATCAGCCTCTTTGTCTATCCTAAGCAGGTAGGTTACAGCGAATTAACTACAAAGAGATCAACGTGCTACGTATTACAAAAGCTATGCTAAGAAAAAATCGTATTCCATAGTTAACAGTGTAAACTTATTTTCGTGAACTAAATCTATATTAACATTTGATCGCCCCGTTGGTCGAATGGTTAGCGACCCTGACTATGCAATCGACGGGGTTCGGGTTCGATCCCCGATGGGGACAAGCCTTTATGTGATGTACATATATGTTTGTATTTCCGGGTTTGGTTGTTTATTAAATATATTCTAGTATTTATAAATGTATTTCTGTGTATTAGTATCGTTGACTAACATCCATAACATAAGCAAATAATTTGCTTACTTTGGAGTTAGATCACTAAGTGTAATTTATTTATTTATTTATCTATATAACTATATATAAAAAGTTGTAGAATTGTAATGTAGCTTTGGCGCTATTGACGACATATTTTACTTTTTGCCTCCCTGATGATATTGTATTGATTGAAACTGGCTGGGTAGAAGTACAAGTGAGTTTATTTGTAATTGATTGCTATTTGAAAATACAGATTCACTAAGTGCTGACGATGAAAGTATCTAATTATGCAATAACTATTACGCTTATCAAATATTTGGTATAAAAAATAGGAACAACCAGACTTACCTTGTTTATAGTCGTCATTCATTTGGAAGCACGTGTAAACGAGGGCATATGTGTTGTAGTCTGTGCTGAGCACCCAATAATCAGTTTCTATGGTTACTGTAAGACAATATCAAAATTACATTAAACTAAAAAAGAAATGTATCTTCACGCCCGTATCCCTGAAGGGGTAGGCAGAGGTACAAGTGCACCCACGATTAGTCGAAGATACTTGGTCCACAAATGTGATAGGTGGCCAGCTTATCAACAACCGGGCACTTTTCAATCCCGAGCAACTTTGTGTTTATCAGAAAATTAAAAAAAAATAATTTAAGTGTCCGACCCGGGAATCGAAACTGGGACCTCATGCGGTCAACGCCAATGCTGGACCACTAGACCATAGAGATGTTAACATTAAACTATTGCTTGTATTTTTATTTATTTTATTTTATAGAACATGTGAACCAAAATTAACAAAAACTAACAACGATAAAACAATACATGGTGAATCCCTACCACATGTTTTTTAATTAACAAGATAGTAAAAAAACAAGGAAAGAGATACCTATCACACATAGACAACAAAGATTTTAATAGTGCGTTGATATCCGTGTGGCGGGGTTGCATGTTGCATGCATAAGTTTATCGGCTGCCTTACTCTCTAAACCGGAACACGACAGCAACAAGCACCGATGTTATTGAGGCAAGAAAAGGTATTGTGGTGGTACTAAACTCGATTAAGATATAGCAGAACTCTATTTCCTAGTGAGTAATCATGAAATAAGTGATTTATATCATAAGATAGCAAACAAGGACATGGCTCTTCGGATGGAAAGAGAAACTATCGCTTATAGACAGCTAAGATGTTAATGATGCTTTGTTATTTGTGGTGCAGTATAGCACTGCTACATACATGAGTTTACCGCCTACCTTACTCGCCAAACCGAATCAAGACAATAATAAGCACTGACGAGACATTGGCGAGACTTTGCGGAAGCCTACCACCGCACGGGAAGTCAATGTCACCTTTTATGACCTGCCTGACAGAACGGCAGCTAGCTTATTCATCAAAGGGATCCCGCACCACCACGGGAGCCTTGTATTGCCTTCTATTGCCTTTTACGAGATAACTAGCAGTGAGATGTAAGTAAAGCAGTAATTCATAGTTGCAAGAAATAATTAATTCTTAAATTAAATGAGCATTATGAAGCACTTTTTATGACAAACTTTAGCTATTTTATACTAGCAGTTAGACGCGATCTCGTTTGCGTGAATAAAAATCATTACTTTTCTTGTCTAATCAGGTAAAAAAGTAGCCTTTGTCACATCTAGATAACGTAGCTTTTTAAAAAAGAAATAATTTTTAAAATCGGACTAGTAATATTTGAGATGAATCGAAACAAACAAAGAAACAAAAAAACAAATCTTTCCTCTATATAATATTAGTTTAGATATAACTACGATTTTTAAGTATGGTAAATAATTATTGTATAATACAAACTACTTACAATTTGTACCAGCGACAGGAAAAGTGACGATCAACTTAGCAGTTCCGTCTGTGCTGGCAAGTCTGGCAACACCGTTAATTGTGTCCAAGGTCTGATTCACAACTTGCGTATTAAAAACATCAACAGTTCCATTAACCAACGTGTAATAAGCGTTGTTGCATGTGCCTTGTTGGAATGCTGAAGGATAAGACTCTATGTCGTGCCATAATCCCATGTACTGAAAATATACATAAGAAATATTTATGAAATTACTTTTATGAAAAATAGATGGCCTATTTGGCGGTTGGTCAAAGGCAAATAAAAGTTTTAAAGGCAAATAAAATAAATAAAAGTTTCAGGATTAGGTTAACCTTTATATGATTATAACATCTGCGTTTCAAGGTAATAAAATCACATATGTGATGTCTAGATGTAATCACTCTAAAATTTATGAAATTGGACTTTAGAGGGTTTGATACTGAGTTGTTCCGGTTCGAAGGTACAAACTGATATTCAGTGTGGAGCCATTAGTACATAACCAGACGAAGAACCTTCCAGCACGATTCAATGCTCCCAGATATTGAATCTTGCTAAACAGTTGAAATATAGTCCAAGATCTGGCATTAAAAATCTACCTTCATCTGGTAAATGAATAATGTTTTAAAGGCTTATTAGCTATGTTAATATTATAAATGCAAAATTTGAATGTTTGGATGTTTGTTACTCAATCACGCCAAAAATAGTGAACGGATGTGGATGGAAATTATCACACAGGTAGGTGATGACCTAGAATAGTACATAGGCTACTGCTATTTTTATCTAGGAAAAATGAGTTATTCCCGCGGGATTTAGTTATTAATATTATAAATTTATGAGAATAATCGCTGCAACTAGTTTGTTTAAATATATTTATATTTTTGTAAAATTCTCGTAATGTAAAAATTGTAAGTGTAATTTTTTCAAATTATTAGACAGTTAACAAACAGATGGTTCTCCTGATGGAAAGGGAAACCAAGGTCTATAGACACCAAAGGTTAATAGTGCGTTGATATCCGTGTGGCCAGGTGTTAATGTCTCATCCATAAGTTTACCGGCTATCTTACCCTAAAACCGGAACATGACAGTGACAAGCCTGAGCTGCTTGTATCTAGCAGTTCACGCGACTTTAACTAAGTCATGGGTTTACTGAGTTACCGAGTGGTTTGCCTGCTTAGCGTCTATCAGTGTATAGTCCCTAGTCGTAAACATTTCTGCTCCAGCGGTCATCTGTTCTTTGCTTCGTGGCCCGAGCCTTTGGTGTTGTAAGCCTCAAATAGCTCGATCCTTTCTCTCCCCGTGTACGTTGTGAGAAGCGACATAGAGATCTAAACACTGAAGGACAGGCAGCAGCATCTTACTGCGTAGATACAATGCACATACTGCGATCAAAAGCCCGTTTATTTTTTTTATGGAAGAAGAGGCAAACGACCAGGAGGTGCACATGATGTTGAGTGATCACCGCCGCTCATGGACATCTGCAGCACCAGAGGCCTTGCGCATTGCCGCCCTTTTAAAATTAAGTACGCTCTTTTCTTGAAGGTCCCCATGTCGTATTTGTTCGGAAAAACCCCTGCTGGTATTTGATTCCACAAAAGAGTAGTGCGAGGCTAAAAGTGCCAGGAGAACCGCACAGTTGTGAATTTCCAGACACCAAGATGGCGTGGGTGGAACTTCAAATTTTGACGCGATGTCCGATGATGGAAGTTAGCAGCAGGAATTAATCCAAACAACTCATCGGAACACTTTCCATAATAGACACGATAAAAGACGCAGAGTGAGCTTACATCTCTGCGTAATGCCAAAGAGTCAAGCCGTTTCGTAATAGCCTGATCGTCAACGATTCGAACCGCTCTACGTTGAATGCGGTCAAGTGGAAGAAGCTGGTACTGGGGAGCTCCGGCCCAGAGATAAGAGCAGTACTCCATGTGAGGCTGAATTTGCGCCTTATAAAGTTGGGACGATGGGCCGGCAAGAAATACTGCCTCGCTCTACTGAGTACACCGAGCTTTTTGGAGGCTAGTTTCGCCTTGCCACGATGACCGCGAAATTGAACGGTATTCGATATGTCGACTCCCAGGATTCCGACACTGGCTGAGGCTGTCAGGAGAGTATCCTCAAATCGAAGTGATAAGACAAGCGGTGTCTTTTTTGCGGTGAACGCGCAAAGCTGTGCCTTTTTGGGGTTAAATGTGACCAAGTTTTGACGACCCTATTCCGAGACATCAGTAAGTCGATTCTCGACTTCAGACAAGCTTCTTTCGGCTCTCTTCGACGTGTTCCCGAGAAATACCGCTATGGCCAGAGTATGTAACATCATCAGTACTATCATCTGCATAGCAATGTATGTTACTAATTCGCAACATATCATTGATATGCAGAAGAAAAAGGGTCGGTGATAGCACGTAGCCTTGGGGAACACCAGCCTTTAAGGTCGGAGCATGCACCGTCGACTACGACCTTGATGCTCCGATCAGCCAAAAAACTGGTTATCCACTTACACAATTTCTCAGGAAGCCCGTAGGAAGGCAGCTTTACGGGAAGCATTTTGTGCCATACTTGATCAAAGGCCTTAGCTATGTCCAAACTTACAGCCAATGCCTCCCCCTTGGACTCAACTGCCTCCGCCCATCGATGTGTCAAATATACTAGCAAATCACCAGCTGAGCGGTCGCGACGGAAACCGTACTGACGGTCACTAATCAGCTGGTGCTCTTCTAAATACTTCACTAGCTCACAGTTGATGATGGTTTCCATAGTTTTGGAGAACAAGGAGGTTATGGCTATGGGCCGGTAATTGGACGGGCTAGAGCTATCTCCTTTTTTGGGAATGAGATGCACTAGAGCTGTCTTCCACGATTTTGGTACCAAGCTTGGTAGCACTCCCGCTTTCGACGTGAAGCCGTTTTGCAGGAGCGACCAAACCAAGGCTGAGACCCACCACTAACTGACACTGCAGAAAATGAAATGAAAAGTTCCATGCCCTGCAGCACCACATCAGCGATAGAGTCAGCAACGACAATCGGATCATCCAGCTTGAAGCACATCCGCCCCCATGGGTAGGACGCAAATAAAATCCGCATCCCGTCCCAATCTGCTGACCTATAGTGCCAAACGCGACGACGGCCTTCAAAAGGAGGCCGTGATAGGCGCGTAACCGGCACTTTACTCCGGATCAGGCAGTGGTCTGACGTACCAAGTGGGACGTTCACAGATATCTGGTAGTTATCCGAATGAGAGTTCAGCAGAAGGTCCAACAGTGGAGGCGTATGGTCGTCCACACCTGAAATACGCGTAGGCGAAGTTACTAGTTGTGTTAGACCATACACCAAGGTAAAATCGTGAACAGACCTCCCCGCATGATCTGTAGTACGAGAGCATAGCCATTCGGCGTGGTGGGCATTAAATCCCCAAGATCACGATCTCAGAGGAAGGGGTCTGTTGTAACACGGAATCTACAGCCGTTTGTATGCGCTCAACGAGCCTGTCGACTTCAGTATTTCCGCTATGGGACCTGTAAAGGCACGCGTAGATGCGGGGATGGTCGTGGCAATCTACACGTAGCCAGAGGATGGATAGGTCCTGACCTTCAAGTTTACCGAGGCGCCGGTAACAGATATCTTCTCTGACGTAGGCGCACACACCAGCCCGCGGTACAAAGGCATGTTCCAATTTTAACCCCGGGTAGGAGAGGTAAGAAGTATCAGCCGGAGAAGACATCTGTGTCTCGGTCAAAATGAGCAAGGCTGGCTTCGCCGTCTCCAGATGGTAGTGGACGGCGTTTAGGTTGGAATTTATGAAGCATGACTATTAAAGCAAAAATTCTCACGAACAATATAGCGATTCCTTTTTTTTATATCATAAGATAACTATCAAGCAGATGGGTCTCCTGATGGAAAGAGTCAACCATCGCTTATAGCACCAAAGATGTTAATGGTGCGTTGCTATCTTGTAGCGAGGTATAACGCCATATGCATAAGTTTACCGGCTACCTTACCCTTTCAACCGGAACACGACAATGACGCTATTACCTATTCCTAATCCTATAATCCTAATAACCTATTCCTGACGCTATTGCGGCAGGAATAGGTAAGGCGGTGGTACCAGACCCGGACAAGACAATGCTGAACTCTACCACCTAGTAGCCACGATGGTAGTCACTCGTATTACCAATCAGTCGCCTTTTACGACCTGCCTGGTGGAACGGCAGTTGGCCTATTCTTTAAAGGAGCCAAAACTTGATTTTTATATTTAATTACATAATTTTTAACCGACTTCATAAATATATATTGTTCTTTAAAAACGAAATATAAAACATCGCTAGATTTTACTAATGTATATATGTTGGGTATACTTACTCTGACTGGGTCGAAGTCAGGTACAGCTGGAATAGTCAAGTCACAGCGTCCTCTAAATATAACAGGTTGTTGAGGCACTGCTTCTGGGAAGTAGAAACAAGCTTCCTCGCTTTGATCAGCGTCTATGAAATAAACTGTGTTCAAATCGACGTAAGAATTAATCACTTGATTTACTGCTGTTTGTGATGCCGCAGACAGTTGACTGGTACGACTTGCAATCCAACTGTTCACTGTAATTAAAAAGAAATTAACAAAATAATAAAACAAAATTGACATATTTTTAAGGTTTAGTTAAGTTGAAAATTAAAATAACCCTCCCCGAATGGATTTTTAATATTTTTTTTATCACAAGAACTAGTTTAAACAGGATTTAAATTTTAAATATTATAAATATTCACGGGACAAATTACACTTACTGATCTAACCCCGAAGTAAGCAAATTATTTGCTTGTTTTATGGGTGCTAGTCAACGATACTAATACATAGGAATACATATATAAATACTATTACATACATAATAAACACCCAAACCCAGAAATACAAAAATCTATGCTCATTACACAAATGCTTGTCTCTGTCGGGGATCGAACCCGAGCCCCGTCGATTGCGTATTCAGGGTCGCTAACCACTCGACCAATGGGGCGGTCATTAAGGATAAATTATGACAACAAAAATTTAAAAAAACTAAATAATTATAAAATTTACATTTATTAAGTTTTAAATCTTCATTTGCCAATATAATAATAAACTTGAGTATTTTATATACAGATAAGTTGGTGCTATTTCACAACAAAAATTGATTTACGACCGACACTCAAGAAGATGTAAATTTAACCCGTAAGTTCCTCTGGGTCTCTTTTGAAGAATAGACCAACTGCTATTCTGCCAGGCAGGTCTGAATAGTCGAGTTCCGCAATTATTCACCCGAGTATATGATACCACTACCTCACGCATTCCTGCCGTAACAGCGTCAATACTTGTTATTGTCGTGTTCCAGTCTGGAAGGTAAGGAAGCCGGTAGACTTGCATGTAGCATTGCCATTCCGCTACACGGATAGCAACGCACTAATAACATCTTTGGTGTCTATAGGCGATGTTTTCTCTTTCCACTAGGAGATCCATCTGCTTAATTGCTATCTAATGCTATTTTTATTATGGTTTTGGTGGTAGATATGCTTCTGCAAAATTTATATGAATTTATACTACCGTATTACTTCTTCCTGTTTCAATAAAGTCTGTGTTTATCACTTGCTTTTATAACCGATGGTTGTCTTTTTCCATCAGAACAGTCATCAGCTCTTTGCTATTTTATGATATAAAAAATGATGTGGTGTCGTGGGACACCAGGTAGGAACGAACTTCCTTCGGCTAAACGGCACTACTCGCTTGTGTACGCGACTGTCGCGCCTGCGCACGTCTCATTTAACGCTTTTATTCCACGCATTTTTTCTTACGGTTTTAATATCACATTTTTTTCAGTTCGGTCGCGCAGCAAAATCCCTATCCCCTCCAAGCCTGCCGTAAGGAACTTCGTTCCAAAAACTGTTTTTTTTTTTACTAAAAACCTACCTATTCCTGATTCTATTAATATATTTTACACTAAAACTTTTATATATACCTTGTCTTTGATTGTTAGGAAGATCAACGCACACGTAAGATACAGCGTAGTTCGTGTAATCAGTTGCCAGTATTAAGAGCGGAGATTCTACAAACACTGTAAATATAATAACAATTAATATCGTTATATAAAAAAACTGTATAAAGTATCCTAGAAAAATATGATAAAAACTTGATATCGTAGAAAACTGTTAAAAATATCACATATAAATAACTTAAAAAAATGATAGAAAACTGTCGAAAAAAGTACAAAAAATATCTAACAAAAGATATCGTAAAAACTTGATACAGAAAAATAACAAAAATTTACGAAATTAAATAGGAATATTCAGCTAATATCATATTTCTGAAGAAGCAGTCTAAAGTGAGCACTACCATAGCATATGTAATACAAATTAAAACAGACCTCCAGGTAGTACTTCCAGTGTTACTAAAAGTCTCGCACTGTTATCATCACTGGATATAACTGCAGTACCAGATATCGTGTCTAAGGTTTGGTTAATAACTTGGCTGTTCACTACATTTACCGTGGACCCTGAAAGTGTGTATTGTGCCCTTGGACATGCGCCAAGAGCATTTGCTGAATAGTAACTGGATATCTCGCGCCATTCTCCCTCAAACTAAAAAATAAAATTGTTCGTTACAATGTATAACTTTATAATTTAACTAGCTGGGCTTAAATAAGCATCTTAAAAAAGATGTAGGTAAATACGTAACTAAGAGGTAAATGGACTAGGTTAATTTAGACGATTTTATAAGATAAGTACATATATATTGTATAAGATGATTACAGGACTGACATGGATATTGCGTATCCAAAAGTCCTCTTAAAAATAAAGATTAAAAAAAATATGCAGGTACTAACGATCTTTCTTCAACTAATCATAGAAGAGAATGGTTCAAACTTGGTGATATTTTCCTTTGCTACCTTAATTTTGGTGATAAAAATTATATGGCCTAAGTTTCTATTACCCTATTATTTTATGGTTCTCTATTATTTACAATAAACAATTAAATTTATTAAAAACTAGCTGTGCCGGCGACTTTGTTCGCGTGGAAAAAAATTCTAAAATCAAAACCCGCATAGTTCCCGTTCCCGTGGGATTTCCGGGATAAGAACTATCCTATGTCCTTTCTTGGGTCTCAAACTATATTTGTACCAAATTTTATCCAAATCGGTTGAGTGGTTGACAGACAGAGTTACTTTCGCATTTATAATATTAGTATGGAAGTATGGAAGTATGGATAAACAAATTCTTTACGATAAAAATCTGTTGCGTTTGTCTGTAAAATTTTATTCATCAAATTTAGTGAGAAATAATTTTATATATCATAAGGTAACAAATAAGCAGTTGACTTTCCTGATGGAAAGAGAAACCATCGCCGATAGACACCGAAGATGTTAACTATGCTTTGCTAATCGGATAGCGGGATAGATATGCCACATGCATAAGTCTACCGGCTATCTTACACTCAAAACCGGAACACGACAATAAGTGTTGACGCTTTTGCGGCAGGAATAGGTGAGGCGGTGAAACCAAATACCCGGGCGAGATGTTGCAGAATTCTACAACCTAATATTCACGATGTTAGTGTCGGTCGCCTTTTATAACCTGCCTGAAAGAAAGGCGTTCATTTCTCATTTATTTATTTATTTATTAAACACTTTATTGTACACAAAACATTTACAGTAAACAATAAAATGATGTATATTAAAACAAAAGGCGAGCTTATCTCATATCGAGATTTCTTCCAGCTAACTGCTAACCCATATGTAGAAAACAGTAGACAAACATAGACAATTGTGCACATATTATTAACACGACAATTTCTTTAAAGGAGCCCGAACCAACTCGGGGGATACGTAACCAATAAAAATATAATTAACAAAGAATATCGCTTAACTATTCACCAATGGGGAGATGATGAAAGGAGATGGGCAAATCGCTGTTTGTTAACAATTAACTTCGATATCTATCTATACACGGGTATCCGTACTTAACATTTTTATTGAATAACTAGCTTTTGCCCGCGACTTCGCTCGCGTAAAGTAAGAGACATAAATTAGGCTATGTCACTCTTCATGCCTTCAACTATCTCCTCTTAAAAAAAATCACGTTAATTCGTCACTCCGTTTCACTGTGAAAGACAGACAAACAATCACACACACTTTCCCATTTATAAGTAGCTTTTGCCTGCGACTTTGTTTGCGTAAAATAAAATACAAAAAGTAGCCTATGTCACTCTCCATCCCTTCAACTATCTCCACTTTGAAAAATTACGTCAATTCATCGCTCAGTTTTGCCGTGAAAGACGGACAAACAAACACACACATACACTTTCCCGTTTATAATATCAGTATATTAGTATGGATTGGGTCAAAATATAAGTACCCATTTTTTACCGGTTCAGTCCAGTATCAGAATTAAGTACTGAAAACCCTTCTTCAGTATGTACAGTGTTTTATTAGTCAACCTGTAATGAATGTGTGGATGTGTAAAAGTGTGAGCCATACAAGCAAGTATGTATGTCGTGAGATTATATGTTTCTGTTACATTTATATTTGATAGTGTACATTTATTTGAGTGTTAACCTAATTATAAAAATATTAATTATCCGTATTATGCTAGCAAGGCGGCCTAATTAGCTATACCCTCCGTATGTATTAATTTACTTTTTGGCTATACCTAAGTTATAATCTTATAATGTCAGGTCTACTTTTGATACAAATGACGTGTAAAATATAATAGATCTTAATCTGTGTTATCAAAGTGCTTCGTAATCTTTATTGAATTACATTTTATAAGTGTAATATCTGTGTTTTAATGCATAAAACTTGTACACATTTTAGCCGCTGCGATTAAATTATGATAATTGTATGTTTACCGTGTTGTCGCCAATTCATTTTATTGTGTTACTACTAGTTGATTACTGGTTATAATTTTATATTACTCAATAGGAGCATCACACCGGTTCAATTGTGGAGTAGACAGAGTCAGCCGAATGTTTGTCGCTGTATTTTGCCCAGCCCCCCAATTCACGTAATTAAGTCAAAGTGCTTAGGGTGTTCACGCACATAAATACAATAGAACGTCGAGACGTGCTACGACGCGACATAATATGTAAGAAAATGTGTAAGTGTCTTAAATGCTTCGACTCGCTTGCCACTTGATTATGTGAATTAGGCCCCAGCTGGTAACGTTTTAGCAGTAACCAAGACCGGCAGCTTTACCGGCACCACTAGCAGACTCCGAACTGTACTGTGATTTCAATTTTCTACGAAAACTTACGATTTTAACTGACTTGGAAGTTAAACTCGAAACCTCATGATCTGAGCCGATTAGCTTATCCCTAGATCACGATCCAACCAAACGAAAAATATTTTTTAAAGCAAAAATTAGAGAAAAAAACAAAAAAATAATACTTCTTTTACTTTAAGAAATTTATTAAAATTTAGTCATTCATGTCTACTCTGTAATTTATTAATGCATTCCAAGTAATATTTATTATAATATAGTATAATAAAATTACAAAGAACATCTGTCTGCTTGTTATGCAGCTGGTGATATACAAGAAAATTTATACATCTCATGACGATACTTTATAACCTACAAAAATGTCTTACGTACCTTTTTATTTTTGAATTCCAAAAAATTTAATTAAACGATAAAATAAAAATCAAGTTGCATGGGCGTACCGAGGGGGGCAGGGGGGAGGTAGGGGCAGCTGCCCCCCTGGAATTACGTCTTTACGTCTCTACTAATTATGTATGTTTTAGATAAAAAATATTATGATAAAAATACAATATGAAACTGTTACGTTTGCCCCCCGCCTTGGCCCAGAACCTGGGTACGCCCATGTCAAGTTGCCAAAATATATTTTTGTTCTTTTTTTTGGATTTTTTATATACTGCGCAGTAGTACTCTGCTAGACTTGCAGACCTGGTACTGCCAACTGTCGAAATCATATTTTTTCCCAATTTCAATCTGCTAAACGGACCTTATCATTCATCGCCAACTACCTGATTCTATCATTATAGCTCCTAAGAAGTAGCTCTGTGACGAGTCGGGCGCTTACAGTGCTGCTAAGTTTAACTTTTATGGCTATACTGTCAGGTTTTGTAACTATAGTGTTGTCGTATACGGTAGCTGGTTAACCTGTGCATGTAGCTTTACCTGATTGCTATAAAACTGCAGGTAGCAATGTTTTATTGCTTTGTAGCAGTGTTTGGTAAGGGGGCTTAGATAAAGTTACATCGCTTCGTAGCGAAATTACATCTAAAGTCATCGTCTTTGAGATAACTAAAACAATATCCTAGCCAATGTGAAACTATTGTGCATGTGACCATGCAATCAATGGGGCTTGGATTCGATTCCCGGCAGGGACAGGCATTTTTAACGAGCATAGATGTTTGTATTGATAGGTTTGGGTGTTAATTAAATATATTTTAGTATTTATATATGTACCTCTATGTATTTAGTATCGTTGACAAACACTCAACATAACATGCAAATAATTTACTTACGTTGGGTTTAGGTCAGAAAATTTCATTTGTCAACAAATATTATTATTATTAATATCCACTTATTTACATTTTTTTTTAATTTAAGATACATTTGTAATTATAACATTAAAAATATAATATTATAAAAATAAATTTCCTGCCGACGGAAGTTTTGCGGCTTAGCCACCGGTAGTCAGGGCGACAGAGAAAGACACATTCATACAATGCATGCCATTCCTAACACTGCCACCTTCTGTATCTGGCTCTTGATCCAGAATTGTAGAGAGAGCTTCCGGAATGTTGGTCAAGACTCTTTACTACTAATTCGTTTACAGAAACAACTATCGGAACAATTATTGATGACTCCACATTCCACATATCGGTAATCTTATTGTTATAACTAGCTGACCCGGCAAATGTTGTATTGCCTGACATATTAGGAATACATAGCGGACAAACAACGTGACACTTAATTTATATAAGTCTACGGGATTAAACTTTATATGGTGGTTAAGTGTTCTTAAATTTTCCAATTTTCCGCGCAATTTTCTTAATATTTTCTTTCATAAGAACCTTCTCCTTACAATTACAAACACAACAAAAAAAAATTACCGAGATTGGTCCAGCCATTCAGGCCTGATGTCGTGACCAAGGAAAATAGGGATTGATTTTTATATATATACATTGTCGCGATCGTTAATGAAATTGTTTCTTTTTTTGTTAAGAAAGAGATGTGAAGCTAATTTGATTACCAACCAAAACCTAGATAATGAAATTATGTGTTCGAATAATTTGGTACTTATGGTTTCGTTACGAATATAATATTGTCTACCAACTCACGATGACATTGACCATGTGATCTAGCGCGGCTTATGTCAATCCAATACATTTTATTTTTTTCTAACTTCGTTATTGTTTTTATATTGTTACTTTATTTAAGTCCACAGGACATCCTTTTATTTAAAAACTTAATAAAGAAAAATTTTGACACAACATAATTTGATTCAGCTACCTTGCCTTTGGCCGGCACGCTCTAATGAACTGAGCCAGTTGCACAGAATACAATATAATAGTGAACATTTGTTTTCCTTTGTCATCGATTTCGTCGACTGCACTGATCGCTAGATATAGATTCGTATATATTAGTTTAATGAGTTCATCGTTATATTTAAATGAAATTCACATTTATATTATGTATAAATACTTTCCTATTATTCTTTATTATATAATATGTATTTTTAGTACTTAATCCATGCTAAAACACATACGTAGATCCGTTTGTTTATTTGTTTGTTATCTCATTGGATAAAAATTTTCATCCTATTAGTTGAATCATCTTGGCTTGACCTGTCTTCTCATGGAATTATTACCTATTCATCTGAGTTGCTACTACATTGAATCAACCTTTAAGCATCTAAATCATTGTTACTTTGTAAAATGTGAGGTCGCGACTAGGTACTTGTTTCAAAATTTCTGTCCAATTTTGCTAAGAATATTGCAACAATATATCTTGTGGCGAGGTCTAAAGCCACATGCATAAGTTTACCGGCTAAGGTAGCCGGTAAACTCTCCAAACTGGAACACAGCTACAAGCACTGACGCTATTGCGGCAGGAATAGGTAAGGCGGGGGTACCTGACCTGGGCGAGACAATGCAGAACTCTATCACCTAGTAGCCACGATGGTAGTGACTTGTATAGCCAATTGTTCGCCTTTTATGACCCGCCTGGTAGAACAGCAGTTGGCCTATTCTTCAAAGAAGCCCGGGACCTACACGGGGAAACAACTCTTATACAATGTACTCCAAAAATATATAAACGCCGAAGATGTTGGTAGTACGTTACACTATTCATATTTTTTACTAGATACTAGAAATAATATTTTTGAAATAGCAAAAAACAAACGATTTTCCTGAAATTCGCCAGTGCCTATAAACACAAATGATATTAAGGGTATGTTACAGTTCGCTTAGTCAGGATACACAGACATTACAAGTACGTTTTTTCAACACTGAATATCATCGGTACTTGGCGAAATTCCATGTTTATGTATATTTATTTCATATCATATATACTTGTATTGTTTTAAATGTAGTAGTGTGGGTCGCGGACCAATGGGGCGTCGTGAGATCTTTGCCAGGATTGTAGACGGTAGTTTAAAGTTATTAAAAAAAACAAAGATAAAATATTTACCTACTTGATAATAAAGAAAAATGTTAAAAGGGTTTGATTTTTTAATGTAAGTTAGGTGGCAGTGAGTCACAAATTTTTGTACTATGCTAAGAATGAAAATCATGTAATTATGGATGAAGAAAGATTAATGATTTTATCCAGGCTACCAAGAGCTACTTGATATGATGATCAACAATGGAGAATAACATTCATTTGAAAAGAAATACGGTAAACGTCCCGCCACGCCTCGCTGCAGGCTGTTCTAATGTTCTTTTTTCTATTGTTCGGTCCGTTGTGGCCTATACCAGTGTACGTTGAAATATCCCAGTATATGATGCAGTCGTTATTAACTTCGTGCATAGTTTCCAATTAACTCGGTTGCCTTTTAAATTAACTTCTCAAAGAAGATATCTCTACTTACAAGCACCAATCATACATTTATTAAATTTGTGTTCAAATTGTGACGCAAAAAATCAGTAAAGCTAGTGGAAATGAGTAAAAGTTTTGTAAAAATACTCATATTACTTACAGCAGCTACGTCGAAATTTGCAACAACACTTATATTAGGGTTGCATTGACCTGGGAGTATAATGGGTTGACCTTCTGGAATTTGAGGTAGGACTGCGCAGGCGTTTTCCGAATGATCAACAGGGGTTAAATAATCCAATGTAATGCCAAGTTGAGTAGTCAATAATTGGTTCATCAAAGCTAGCATCATGGCAGTAACCGTACCAGTTTCTCTCTCCAACTGCCAAATGTATACTAAAACGTAAAAATATTCAAAATTAAACATAAATTTCAAAAAAAAAAATATCTCAACAATTCAAATTAAAAATCCATGTGTGGTTATATTGATAAATAATATTAATGAATAATTGATTTGCGTACTATTATTGTTAAAAAAATGAAGCCTCCAGACAATTCTGGAGGCTTCATTTTTTCAATACATAGCACTAGCCAGGCATCCGAGCTTTAACCGAATGATATTTTTTCATGTGAAAACATATCGCGGATGTGATACCTTACCTAGACCAATTTGAATATTTACAAATAGTCTAACTACATAATTTCACCAAATTCATTAGAGCCATTTTGGTGAAGTCAATTACATATAAATATACAAGAATTGTTCGTTTAAAGTATATGATATAAATAGAAAACAAAGAAATATCTCATGATAAGATCGACTCTTATATACAATACAGATTTTAACTGTGCATTGGCATCCTCATTGCAGTAAAGCTCCGTTTTCACTTTGATTAGTGCGAGTGCGATTGTTTAATGCAGGTGCTTAGTATTAAGCAATAAATACGTGAGGAGAGCCGTTAAAAAGTGCGAGTGATTAGTAATCAGCGTCTTTTCACTTTTACTACGCTGAATACAAATCATTCGCACTGATCAATGGCTGTCTTCACATATTTTTTGCTTAATACTAAGCACCTGCATTAAACACTCGCACTCGAAGTAATCAAAGTGAAAACGGGGCTTTATGTGAGTTTCGTTCTTGTTGCAGTCTGTCACTTTAGTTTATCGGCAACCTTTCTGCTAAGCAGGAACACGACAGCAAAAGGAAAGATCTGGCATCGCGGACAGGTGTTTGTGTAGATAGGAAATCGAAGTGTTGAAAATATATATTTTGGTGGCAGTTATTGATTCTCTTGTTTATTAGAACATTGCATATTTCTCATTAGTACGCTATTAAAATAGTACATTACATGCATGTGACTTAAGTTATCGTACGGCGTGAAGCACCCGAACGCAGCGATGCTAACTAAGTGCACCGACAGTAACCAACTTCAGTCCGATTTATCGTATTATTTTATAGCTCGTGTGACATAAACCTGCACTCTAGCCACGCTTTTCCTTGCAAAAAGAAGTCTATGTCACAGTGCTATTAATGAATTTTTTAAGTGGTGTCCATTTCGATAATTTTGGAAAGAAAGAAAGAAAGAAAATATTTATTTCCAAGAATATGGGTATTACAAGTTGTTAAAAATAAATTAAGTTACCGACATATTCTACCACCTACCTAAAGGTTGTTGCATCTAATCGCTGCATCAAATACAATAATATTGTTACGAATAATCTAGAAGCGTGTAAAGTCGGAGCGCGCGCGGTAACTATCTAGAAATAAAAGAAAGAGATAGCTACTCCTATTGACAAACAAATAGTTGACCTGGGCTATGCTATAATGAACTTTGTGAGATATGGCATAAGGTTGAAAGTAGCGTGTACTAGGATATATGACTCATAACATGTTTACGATAAGAAGTGATTCATTGTTTCCCGATACATTTAGATTTTTCTGGATCCAGCTAGGACTTTCCCTTGCCTATAAATACAGAGGTGTTGAATAACACAAGGCAGTTTTTATCAAGCGATCGAGAGCGATACATCAAATGACCAAGTGCGAAGCGAGAAGTGTTTTATTGTGTAGTGTTCTAAGTTCAGTGATAGTATAGCGAGTGACTAGGGTGTAAAGTGTATTTTAGTATTACGTTGTGTTGTGTTGTGTAAATACACGGAATTAATAAAAGTGGTGTTTTCTTACAATTGCGAACCCGAGTACGTAACAATATGATTGGTTTAATTTTTTAACGACTGTATTTTAACACAGACAATAATTACAAGTCATTATTAATTTGTTTAACAATGAATAATTTTAATATAGAATGCAATATTTGAGTTGAGTTTTATAATATTAAATGCTTATTCTTACCGTTTCTTTGTTGTGTACCGACATTTTCACAAGCATACGCGAGTGCGTAGTTGTCATAATCTGTCGTTAATATCCAAAAGTCTGAATCTGTAAAAGTATAAATAATTCTATCAATGAATTCTTTTGTTGACATGTTACAAAAGACAATTATGAATATCAAAAAACCAGGCAAAGACAAATGAATGACCAAATGTGTCATCACCACCTTGGCTATTATGGTATGTGGTAGAGTACTAAAAATTCGACCTTCAGCTTGATATCACCGCTTTACCTACACCATTGACAACTTACACTAGACTAATAATATTTGATTTCTTGTATCTAATTAATTCTGTCAATAATCTGAGACGTAGGGAAAAGGATCATGGTGTTCCGATTGGTCAATTCAAAATCGGTATTTTGTCGTGCGTGCTTACAGCTCACTGGATTGATCGGTACTAATTATTGCGTTTCAACTATATTACTTATAAGATCTATTAGTCTGAGTATAAACAGAACAATTGGTCTGTTATTAGGTCTGTAGTCTGTTTATTCAATGACCTACACCAACCGCAATAGCGCCATTGCTTGTCCCTGCTGTAGTCTTAGTAATTGAGCTAAAGGTAGTTCGTAAATTTACGTTGAAGTTGCAAGCGTCAAGCTTGAGGCATTGCAACCTCGCCACTTAGATGGCAACGATACATTAATATCTTTTGTGTTTAAAGGCAAAGGTTATCTTCCAATATCACGAGAACGATCTATTTATTTGTTATTCTGTGATACAAAAACTGCCCGCGACTTCGTTCGCGTGGTGGTTCGCGTGGCAACCTGGTAGTTAAACCTAGTGGTTTAAAAGACAGACAGTCAAAAAAATATTATTTTGAAGTAATCCTTAAGAAAGTATCCGAAGGTAGTAGTGTCTTCGCAATCGACGTGTTTGTATGAAAATAGTAATCGAGACATATGACACTCGGTTCTTTCTGCCTATCCCGTAACGGATCTAGCGTAAAGATATTACATGTAATCTTAAAAAAACTAATACAGAAAAAATAATTGGTTTTACTTGGGATTTAAAACAAGACCAGGAAGATTCAAAATATTTAGCAACTAAATGCGCTACAAACTTACTTTCTCTCTCTGGTATATTAAAGGTGAACCTTGCAGTTCCAGATTGAAGCACAGCAGTCCCATTGAGCTCTTCTAAAAAGTTATTGTTTATTGCTCTGTGTAATAACGATATAGTGTTGCCGTCAGGGGTCAGATCGAAAAACGAACAATCGCCGTTTAGCAATAAGTTCGTAGTGCGAGCATTCACATCCCACCTTCCATAAAACTGTAAAAAAAATTATATTTTTTTACTGCGAACAAACAAATATCTATCTAAAATATGCAAAATAAGTATATAATAAAATAGCTAATAACATAGTTTCCACTTTTGGGGGAAAAAATCATGAAAAATTATATTTTGTAATAATAAATAAATAAATAAAAATAAGCAAAGAGTGCGGTGCGAGCCGTTGCTCACCGCGCGCCTACTGTCGCCCACGTCACGAGTAGGCGTGTCTCGTATCTATTTATTATGCACTAGCTGCCGCGTGCAGCCCGCTGCTTTACAACAATTTTTGGTGAATCCCGCAGGACCACTTAATTTTTTCAGGATAAAAAGTAGCCTATGTGCTATTCCAGGTCATCATCTACTTGTGCACTAAATTTCATCCAAATCCGTTCAGTAGTTTTGACGTGATTGAGTAACAAACATCCATCCAAACATCCAAACTTTCGCATTTATAATATTAACTAGCTGCAGCGTGCAGCCCGCTGCATTAAATAAGTTTTCGGCGAATCCCGCGGGATCACCTAATTTTTCTGGGATAAAAGGTAGCCTATGTGCTATTCCAGGTCATTATCTACTTGTGTGCCAAATTTATTTAAATCCATTCAGTAGTTTTTGCGTGATTGAGTAACAAACATCCATCCAAACATCTATCCAAACATCCATCCAAACATCCAAACATTACATACAGTTTACTAGTCGACCTGTATATCCGAGCTATCATGGGGAGTGTTCCAAAGAGTTATACAGACTAATTCCTGCCGCTGAATTCCATTATCGGACATCGCGTCAAAATTTAAAATTCCATCCTCACCACCTCGATGTCTGGAAATCCACAACCGTGTGCTTTTGTCGTCACTTTTTGCCTCGCGCTACTCCTTTGTGGTATCAATTACCCTCGGGGGTGTTTCCGAATGGATACGACTTAGGAACCTTCAAGAAACGAGCTTATTCACTCTTAAAAGGCTGGCAACGCAGCTGCAAGACCCCCGGTATTACAGTTGTCAGTGGGCGGCTGTGATCACTTACCATGCTTGTTTACACCACCTGCTCGTTTGCCCCCTCTGCTATATTTTTTTTATATATCATAAGATAGCAAACAAGCAGATGGGTCTCCTGATGGAAAGAGTCAACCATCGCCTATAGACACCAAAGATGTTAATGGTGTGTGCACTACAGCCGGGGGAGCCAGCGGACTGTAAATCTGGTTCTTCTCTCTTCGATGCCCCACCAGCCGTAGTGCTTTTCTGCAAGCCGGATACCGGGAAATTAATTGAGACCACAACTTCCTTGCAAAGGCGCTTTATTGTAACGAAATAGCAATAAAGCTAGCACCGTTGCAAATATTTGACCTATTGTATGGAGAGCCAGTACTTGCCCTAGCACTGCCCTACTCTAAAGCCGGTACCTTATGGATATATACTAAAGCCCAGGAACTTGTCTGGGAAACTTGTTGAGTCGTAACGAAACTGAACGGAACTGGAACGGAACTGAACGGAACTAAATGTATGGCCGCGCTCTCCGATATTTATAGTGCGCGGCCAGACGGTCGGCGGAAATCTACAAAGACAATCGGCGCCGGGTGTGGCGTCACAATGTCTGGATTTGTTAAAATCCTACTTTTTGCAATCTAATCTTAATAATTTTACCTTAGGTAGCTTTTCCTACCTCTAATCAACTAGTGTGGCCCTCTAGCGAGTGCAACGGTACTACCTTTTTACAAATATATACAAAACAAAGTACGTAATGCCCTAAGACCTACCGAAAACGAATTATAATGTGTTATTTCTTATTTACATACAAGGATCTAACACAAATATACTTATACAATAACAAACAAGAGTGCTATATACATTATACGTTCTCACAGGACCTCGGAAACTCTTACAATTACAGAGTTGTACGCCTTTTCAGGTCGTACTATCCTGTTAACTATCTTTATAGTACCGAAAAGTGTCTAAACATATGCCTAAGGCTTATACTTACTTTATACATACTATTTACAATCATAAAACATTTGTTTACATAAAGAATTTTGCACTTTTCGGATTTTCGTAATAGCGAGTTCCCGCATATAAATACTATCTCGCAAGAGTCGACTCGTAATGTCGTCGACTGCGTGGAACTCGCTTTACTCGTAATATGCCTAATAGGCAAAGATCATAGCTACATAAAGCCTTATTATTTCTACACAACAAAGCTGTATGTAGGTCTTAGGGCGAATAAAAGACGAAAATGAACATTATTTATTACAAAAAACTTACGAACTAAACGAAACATACATTCTATCCTGCCTTACTATCTATATTTACATCAATATTTACAACGAAACATGTCTGTGCTGCACATTCTCCCGCCTATAACACGCAGTGTTATACTAAATATGGTGCAGCCAGACCAACTTCTTGACCGGTCTTCGCATGACTCCCGCAGCCGTACGTACTTCAGCCACTCGTACCACGCCGTCTGCTCCAGGGTGTACTGCCTCGATGATCCCCGTTGGCCACGTATTTCTTGGCAGTGCGCCGTCAGCGATGAGGACGATGTCGCCGACGCGCAGCTCTGCTCCTCTTCCGTGAGGCTCCCGCCGCTTTTGGAGTAGCGGAAGCGCTTCTCGTACCCAGCGTGACCAGAAGTGGTTGGCCAGCTGTTGTGAGTGCCGCCAGTGGCGGCGGCCGATGGTATCGCCTTCGGAGAACGCGCCCGGGACAGGCACGCGTGATGGTCCGCCCAGCAGGAAGTGATTGGGCGTCAGTGGTGCCGGGTCTTCAGGTGACACCGACACGTGAGTGAGAGGTCGGCTGTTGAGCGTGTGTTCGACCTCTACCAGCAGTGTGTGCAGTACCTCTTCTGGTGGATGCCGCTGTTGCAGCACGGCGAACAGTGCAGCCTTGACAGAGCGCACCATGCGCTCCCATGCGCCTCCCATGAATGGCGCGCTCGGCGGGATGAATTTCCACTTGATCGAATAGTTGGCTGCTGCTTCTTTAGTGGCGTCTAGTGCGGCGCGCCTCAGCTCTGCATCAGCGCCGCGCAGGTTGGTGCCGTTGTCGCTCCAAACCTCGGTGGGGCACCCGCGGCGCGACATCATGCGCCGCAGTGCCATTACTGCGGAGTCCGTAGTCAGGTTGGCGGCCATCTCCAGGTGGACCGCCCTTGAAGTAAGGCAGGTGAAAAGCGCCACGTATCTCTTCTCATGGCGCCGCCCGATGGTCACGCTGTATGGCCCAAGAAAGTCCAGGCCCACGTAGGTGAAGGCTCGCTGATGGTGCGCGACCCGGGACTTCGGCAGGTCGCCTGTAGGCGGCTGTGGCGGGATAGCGCTTCTCCTTCTGCAAAGCGCGCAGCTCTTTACTATGCCGCGCACGGTGGGGCGAAGCCGTAAAACCCAAAATTTTTGTAATATTTCACTCGTAGTTGCTTCCACCCCGCTATGGTGAAGACGCCGGTGTTCATGTTCTATATAGAGGCGGGTGTATGGGTGACGGCCATCTAGTACGGCCGGCTCTCGTAAATCTTCATTTATGTTTTCTGCCGCCGCTATTCGTGACTTTATTTTCAAAATGCCTTCTTCATCGATGAACAATGATAACTGCTTCAACCGGCTGTCTCTTGCTATCGCGCTCCCGCCCGTAATAGCTTCTATTTCGCTAGCAAAACTTTCTTGCTGTGACGATTTTATTAACAATTTCTCGGCGCTAATGATATCAGCGCCATCTAGCGGCAGGTAATGTCGTTTTTCTTCCGTGCTTCGTGGCTTCTTAATTTTCTCTATTTTCTTCGAGCTTTTCGTATACTTTTTTCCCCAATCTTCATCATTGGAGGCACTCGGAGCTGTGCGCTTACGCACACCGGCGACACGTTGCTTGTTTGGTCTGCAGAGCTCAATGAACTGCAGTACGCGTGCTGTTGCACGCACCAGTCGAAGCCACGACGAAAATCTTGTCACATCCGGAAGTGCTTCTGTAATACATATAATTTTTCTAATGTTATTTACAATATTTACATTATTTACAGCTGCCGACGGTTTTTCTTCGCCTGTTAACTCGCTACTGGTAGCGACATCTTGCGACCACTTGTCCTCTTCTAAGTATAGGAAGGCCGGACCAACGAACCATCTATGTCGGTCTCCAAATTCTTCCGGGATATGGCGAGTAGCATCATCAGCTACATTGTCGCGAGACGGCACCCATCGCCACTCTGCGACCTTCGTAATATCTTCAATCTCTGCTACTCGATGGGCAACAAACGGCTTGAATGCTCGCGAGCCTGTGCGTAGCCACGATAAAACTGTGCGGCTGTCTGTCCAGTACACCCTGCGGCTTGGCTGATAATCGTACTCCTCCATGACGTGCTGAGCTAGGCGGGCACCTAGTAAAGCTGCTTGAATTTCTAACCTTGGTATGGAGGTAAACTTGAGCGGGCTGACTCTTCCTTTGGCTGCTGCTAGGCTGACGCTGACTTCGCCGTCCTCGTTGACTATGCGCCAGTAGACCGCCGCTGCATAGGCAGACTCACTGGCATCCGTAAAGATGTGCAGCTGCCGATCTCGCGCTCGCGCCAGGTTAGAGTGTGCGCGAGGTATTTCCAGGTTTTCCATTCTTCTCACATCTTGAAGCCAGCTTCTCCATGTCTTCTCCAAGTTCGCAGGTAAAGGCTCGTCCCATGGTAGTCCGATTCGCCACGTTTCTTGAAGTAGATGTTTCGCGTGAATAGTTACAGGTGTAATTAAACCTAAAGGATCGAAAATAGACATAGCTACCCGTAACGCGTGTCTCTTCGTAGGTGTTTTATTTTCATCGTACACCGCTTTAACATTGAAACCCAGCTTATCGTTATGAGGTTTCCATTTTAATCCCAAAACCTTCTCGCTTTCTGTGCTTAGTTCCCAATCGCCGCCCAGAGATGGCGCTACTAGTAGCGTTTTAGCTACGGCCGAGTTGTTCGTTTTCCATCCGCGCAGCTGGAAATGCGCCTGTTGATGAATGAGGCTAACCTGCGAGGCTATTCTGATGGCATCTTCCTCACTATCGAAGCTCTGCAGGTAATCGTCCATGTAATGGTTTCTTACCACGGCTGTAGCGGCGTCGGGATAGAGGTTGGCGTATTCTTGTGCGTTCTTATTTTTTACGAAAATAGCGGTGCTTGGTGATGACGCAGCTCCAAATACGACGCTGGTCATCCTATACTCACGTGGCGAATCTTTTCTATCGCTTCCTCGCCATAGGAAACGTAATGCGTCCCGGTCTTGTTGTCGTACACGTATTTGCAGAAACATTTCTTTTATGTCTGCTGTCACGGCGATAGGCAGCTGTCGAAATCTCATTAGCACTCCGGGTAGGTTCTGCAGAAGGTCTGGACCAGCTAATAACATGTCGTTGAGACTTACTCCATGGACTCGCGCAGCTGCGTCGTACACTATTCGCGGCTTAGGTTTTGCAGGATTCACTACTGCAAAGTGAGGCAGGTACCAGCTGCTTTGGCTAGGTGACTCGTAGGCAGGTTCGGCGTAACCACTATCTAATAAATGTTGTACCTGTTTTTCATATGCCTCCTTTAGCGCGGGGTCCTTGTCCAGACGTCTCTCTGTATTGTATAATCTTTTAATAGCCAGGCCGCGGCTATCAGGAAACTCGCGGCTATCTTCTTTCCATAATAGACCTGCCTCGTAGCGCCCGTCAGGTAAGCGCTTACACGTATTTTCTAAAATCTGCAGGGCTCGCTGCTCGTTCTGGTTGATGGGCTGGCGCGGAGTGATGCCGACACTGTCCAAATCGAAATAATTTCTTATTACCTTTTCTATATCTTCATCCTGTTCGGCATAGGCAGCTCTCTGTACTAGGTGGACTCGCTGCTTGTGGCGGTAGTCCACACCATGTAGCACCCAGCCAAGGTGCGTGAGCGATGCTACTGGTTGTCCACGTCTTCCGCTCTTCACAGCCCTCGTCACGATCAGGTGCCAGTTGTCCTGGCCGATGAGCACGGTTGGCACGGCGCGCTCCATGATGACATCTTCTTCTATATCTTCCAGATGTCTGCAGTTGTTGACGATGGATCTACTAACAGACTGTGGCGATAGGTTAAGGTTACCTATAGTTCTTCCTATTATCCGATGTCGCTGATGGTGATGAAGGCCCTTGATGGTGACTGCGATGCGGCGCGACCTCTCTGCGTTGAGTCGCGTGCCGCCAACTGTCTCTATGCGGAACGGCTCTACCGGCCCGCGAGCTCCTATTCGTGCAGCCACCTTCTCTTCTACCAGCGTGACTGTGGACCCTTCATCTAATAGTGCGTATGTATTCACGCTGCCCCTGGAACCTGTCAGCACAATCGGTACAACTTTAAGATAGGCGCGTGGCGCGCCTGACTGCGTTGACGTCACCACGGCGTCGCTGTCTTCTGCTTGATCTTCAGGTGTCTTCTTCGTATAATTGTTGCGGCTATTGTGTAGCCGCCGATGGTGCGAACTCTTACACCCGTCGATGCCGCACTGCCGAAACTTGCACTCGTGTTTTGGCTTTCTTTTTTGTAGACACCTGAAACATAAATTATTACGTTTTGCCATAGCCCACCTATCGTCAACACTAGCTTTCGTAAACTGTTCACATATAGAGCTAGTATGTGCATCTTGACATATCGCACATTTGTCTCTCTTCACTTGTGGTTCATATTTCTGTGTGTGTGTTCGCTGTGTTTTCTTAAAAATTTGTTGATTTTCTTTCGTAGGTTCATGTGGCACCAACGCAGCACACATCTCGGCTTCTTTCATTAAAAATTCACTAATCATTTGTAGATCGGGTTTTCTATCTTCCCGTCTTGCGTACTGGAACCAACTGTGCTGCAACGTATAATTAAACTTCGCTAATAAACTATTCACTGCCACCGTATCGTGTAGATAGCTCTCTCTGTTGAGAGCTCGAATCGTAGCGACGATATTGTTCACTTTACTGGCGAACACACATGTTTCCCGCGCACTTTCTTTCACTCGCGGCAATGACTTGATTTTTTCTAATTCGGCGTTCACTAGTGCGTCGGGCCGACCAAACTGTATTTCCAAATGGTCGACAATCTCACTTGGGTCGGTTTCCCCGTAAAACATGCAAGCGACGGCTTCTTTGGCGTTTCCACGTAAACATCTTCGAATTCTTGCCCGATTTTCCGCCTTGCTAAAATATTTCTCCGTATCTCGATACGCCGCTTTAAACTGCAACCATTCTTCACCAGCGCCATCGAAACTTGGTAACTCCATACTATAGCGCGGCGCCCCGCGTGATGCTTCTGCCAGGGCGGACGCGAGCGCGGTGATATCTGCGGCCTTCAATGCACCAGACTCTTGCTTCGGTGCCGTATTTTCCGTAGGCGTCGAAATCTTCGCCTTCTCTACGACGGACACATCATCTTCCGCCTGACGTACAGCGCGCGCTGGAATGCCCGCCGATCGCGCGGGCGACGTAGCTTGTGGCGCCTGGGCCACCTCTCGTGGTGCGGGCGACTCATGGCCCGCCGAATCTTCCTGGTGCGGCGCGTGCGCCGCCTCTTCGTAATGCGGCCTAGGTGCCGCCTCTCGTATGGGGTGTGGCATAAGTGCCACCGAACTGGTGATTGCCAGCGGCTCTGGTGCCGGCTGGCGATCCGTATGGGTTGGCCGAGCGGAGTCCATCCAATCTTCGACCCTCGTAATGGCAGTTGCTTGCCCTTCTTCATAAACAGCGCGCGCGAGTTCCGTCCGTAAGCGCGCCTCTTCTGCCCGTAAGCGCGCTTCCTCTAATTTGGCGCGTAGGTAAACGATACGCGGCGACTCGACTGCGGATGGTACCGGCTTTTCGTTGTTTGCAACGGTGCTCGTTGTGGTCTCGGTCGCCTCGGTGTTCTCTGTTGTAACGCTAGTCTCCGTAGCGGACGTGGTGGTACCGCTCGTTTCCTCCTCGCGACTAGCGGCCTCTTCCTCTCGGCGACTCGTCGTACTTCTTGTTTCGATCGGCATGGTTCAGTGATCCGGCTCGAATGCGACCAGAAAATGTGCACTACAGCCGGGGGAGCCAGCGGACTGTAAATCTGGTTCTTCTCTCTTCGATGCCCCACCAGCCGTAGTGCTTTTCTGCAAGCCGGATACCGGGAAATTAATTGAGACCACAACTTCCTTGCAAAGGCGCTTTATTGTAACGAAATAGCAATAAAGCTAGCACCGTTGCAAATATTTGACCTATTGTATGGAGAGCCAGTACTTGCCCTAGCACTGCCCTACTCTAAAGCCGGTACCTTATGGATATATACTAAAGCCCAGGAACTTGTCTGGGAAACTTGTTGAGTCGTAACGAAACTGAACGGAACTGGAACGGAACTGAACGGAACTAAATGTATGGCCGCGCTCTCCGATATTTATAGTGCGCGGCCAGACGGTCGGCGGAAATCTACAAAGACAATCGGCGCCGGGTGTGGCGTCACAATGTCTGGATTTGTTAAAATCCTACTTTTTGCAATCTAATCTTAATAATTTTACCTTAGGTAGCTTTTCCTACCTCTAATCAACTAGTGTGGCCCTCTAGCGAGTGCAACGGTACTACCTTTTTACAAATATATACAAAACAAAGTACGTAATGCCCTAAGACCTACCGAAAACGAATTATAATGTGTTATTTCTTATTTACATACAAGGATCTAACACAAATATACTTATACAATAACAAACAAGAGTGCTATATACATTATACGTTCTCACAGGACCTCGGAAACTCTTACAATTACAGAGTTGTACGCCTTTTCAGGTCGTACTATCCTGTTAACTATCTTTATAGTACCGAAAAGTGTCTAAACATATGCCTAAGGCTTATACTTACTTTATACATACTATTTACAATCATAAAACATTTGTTTACATAAAGAATTTTGCACTTTTCGGATTTTCGTAATAGCGAGTTCCCGCATATAAATACTATCTCGCAAGAGTCGACTCGTAATGTCGTCGACTGCGTGGAACTCGCTTTACTCGTAATATGCCTAATAGGCAAAGATCATAGCTACATAAAGCCTTATTATTTCTACACAACAAAGCTGTATGTAGGTCTTAGGGCGAATAAAAGACGAAAATGAACATTATTTATTACAAAAAACTTACGAACTAAACGAAACATACATTCTATCCTGCCTTACTATCTATATTTACATCAATATTTACAACGAAACATGTCTGTGCTGCACATGGTGCGTTGCTATCTTGTGGCGAGGTCTAATGCCACATGCATAAGTTTACCGGCTACCTTACCCTCCAAACCGGAACACCATAGTGACAAGCACTGACGCTATTGCGGCAGGAATAGGTAAGGCAGTGGTACCAGACCCGGGCGAGACAATGCAGAACTCTACCACCTAGTAGCCACGATGGTAGTGACTCGATAGCCAATCGGTCGCCTTTTACGACCTGCCTGGCAGAACGGCAGTTGGCCTATTCTTTAAAGGAGGCCGGGACCAACACGGCGAAGAAAAATGCTAAACGTTGCGGAATTCTACCATCTAGTAGCCAATTATTCGCAGATGATATTTTCTTCAAAGAGATAGTACTTTGCTATCTAACAGGCGTGCATTCTATATGATGCATAATGGTAGCGACACGTTAAATCGAGAAAGGAGACTAATGCCGATTTTCAACGGAATTCTCAATAATGTCAAAATGTAGAATACTCTTCCTTCCAATATTCGCAATAACAAATCGCTTCATTCATTTAAGAAAGCAGTAAAACAGCATTATTTTTCATGATAATTTGGAAGGCATTAGGTATCCGGTATAAATTAATATCATTTATCATTTTTTTTTTGTTTCTTGTATTAGGTATATAATTCTAGTTGTAAGTTATGCACTTGTACACTGTGTTCTATCTATTATTGCACCATATTTAGATGTAATATTTAATTGTTCTGTAACACATGGTGTTTTTCCTGACTTAATGAAATTCAGCAAAGTTATTCCAATTTTCAAGTCTGGCTCTAAATGTGATCCCTCTAATTTTCGGCCTATCTCGGTTTTGCCAACCCTAAGTAAAATATTTGAAAAAATTATACTTGACCAAATGCTTAGACATTTTGATAAATTTAGATTATTTCACAATAAACAATGTCATTGATATGCAGAAGGAACAGTGTCGGTGATAGCACGCAACCTTGTGGAACACCAGCATTGATAGATTTAAGGTCAGAGCACGCACCGTCAACTACGACCTTGATGCTCCGATCAGCCAAAAAACTGGTGATCCACTTGCATAATTTCTCGGGAAGCCCATAGGAAGGCAGCTTCGCCAGAAGCGTTTTGTGCCATACCCTATCAAAGGCCTTCGCTATGTCTAAACTAACTGCCAATGCCTCCCCCTTGGACTTAACTGCTTCCGCCCACCGATGTGTTAAGTATACTAGAAGATCACCAGCTGAGCGGCTGCGACGGAAACCGTACTGGCGGTCGCTAATCAGCTGGTGCTCTTCTAAATACTTGAGGAGCTGCGAGTTGATGATTGTCTCCATAATTTTGGAGAACAAGGAGGTTATGGCTATCGGCCGATAGTTAGACGGATTAGAGCGATCTCCTTTTTTAGGGATGGGATGCACTAAAGCTGTCTTCCATGAAATCGGTACTACGCTGAGTGAGTAGGAGAGCCGGAATAGGCGTGTTAGTACTGGCGCCAGCTCTGGAGCACATGATTTAAGTACAATCGGAGGGATGCCATCCAGTCCACTCGACTTATGGTCGTCCAAGGAAAAAAGTGCTTTACGTACGGAAAACTGCAAGAATTTTAATTCCATCATAGAACTATAGCACTGCGGGATGGTAGGCGGTGCATTTCCTTGGTCGTCCAGAGACGAGTTGGCCGCAAAGAACGAGCCCAAAAGATCGGCCTTCTCCCTTGCGGTATGGGCCGGAGATTCATCATCTCCGTGTAAGGGTGGAAGAGAGGGCTGTGAGAAATTCCCCAAGACAGCCTTGGCGAGAGACCAAAACGCACGAGTTCCCGAAGGAAGGCGAACTAATTTCTCGCCAATTCTGCCAATGTGTTCAGATTTTGCCTTGGCAGTAGCTCTTTTGAAGAACCTCGAAGCGGAATTGTACTCCTTACGTAACGCGCTGGTTTTTTCATCACGAGATGTCGACGCTGCAGCCCAAGCCCGGTAGCATTCCTGCTTTCGGCGTGAAGCCGTTTTGCAGGAGCGACCAAACCAAGGCTGAGACTTACCACCAACTGGTACCGCAGAAAATGGAATGAAAAGTTCCATGCCCTGCAGCACCACATCAGCAATAGAGTCAGCGATGACACTCGGATCATCCAGCGAGAAGCACAACCGGCCCCATGGGTAGGACGCAAAAAAAGACCGCATCCCGTCCCAATCTGCTGGCCTATAGTACCAAACGCGACGACGGCCTGCAAAAGGAGGCCGTGATAGGCGCGTAACCGGCACTTTACTCCGGATCAGGCAGTGGTCTGACGTACCAAGAGGGACGTCCACAGATATTATTTTTTTTTATATCATAAGATAGCAAACAAGCAGATGGGTCTCCTGATGGAAGGAGTCAACCATCGCCTATAGACACCAAAGATGTTAATGGTGCGTTGCTATCTTGTGGCGAGATCTAATGCCACATGCATAAGTTTACCGGCTACCTTACCCTCCAAACCGGAACACGACAGCGACAAGCACTGACGCTATTGCGGCAGGAATAGGTAAGGCGGTGGTACCAGACCCGGGCGAGACAATGCAGAACTCTAACACCTAGTAGCCACGATGGTAGTGACTCGATAGCCAATCGGTCACCTTTTACGACCTGCCTGGCAGAACGGCAGTTGGCCTATTCTACAAAGGAGGCCGGGACCAACACGGCGGGCCTGATAATTTTCCGGATGTGAGGTCAGCAGAAGGTCCAGCGGTGAAGGCGTATGATCGTCCACATCGGGAACTCGCGTAGGCGTGGTTACCAATTGTGTTAGACAATATGCCAAGGCAAAATCGTGAACAGACCTCCCCGCATGATTGGTAGTGAGTGAACACAGCCATTCGGCGTGGTGGGTATTAAAATCACCTAAGATCACGATCTCAGCGGAGGGGGTCTGTTGCAACACGGAATCTACAGCCGTTTGAAGGTGCTCAACGAGCCAGTCGACTTCAGCATTTCCGCTATGGGACCTGTAGAGGCACGCATAGATGCGGGGATGGTCGTCGCAGTCTACATGCAGCCAGAGGATGGATAGGTCCCTATAGCCTTCAAGGCTGCTAAGACGTCGAGAGCAGATATCCTCTCTGACATAAGCACAAACTCCCGCCCGGGCTACAAATGAATGCTCGAATTTGTACCCCGGGTAGGAGAGATATGAAGTATCAGCCGGAGAAGATATCTGCGTCTCAGTTAAAAAGAACAGAGCCGGCTTAGCCGTCTCAAGGTGGTAGTGGACGGCATTTAGGTTTGAGTGAAGACCCCTAATATTAGTATAGTCCACGTTGAGTGTGGTAGGGGGTGCCTTTCGATTTCTCTTCAATTTGCCCCGAGCAGCGAAGTTTGAGAGCGCAATTGTGCCCCCCCCCCAGAGTACGCAGGGCAGCCTGGGCATCCATGATTAGGCTGATTACAAACCCCTGAACATGGATGTCCAGAGGGGGATTCTCCACCGCTTACGCTAGTGGTACCCCCTGGGGTAAACTACTACCTTTAAATTGCGCTTCCATAGTGTTAGGGGGAGGGGGGAAAGGGCCTCCGGGAACCTCACAGACCAAACTATTAATGGGAAAAGTTCCCCTGGTGCTATTGTAACCATGGGTGTCCCGCAGGACTCCATACTTGGTCCATTTCTGTTTCTGATATACATAAATGACTTGCCTTACTACGTAGAGCATAAGCATGGAATGGTACTCTTTGTGGATGACACTTCAGTTTTATTCAAAGTGAAAAGACGAATTGGTAAGTATGACGAAGTAAATAATGCGATTTCAAAAGTTGTACACTGGTTCAGTACAAACAATCTTTTATTAAATGGTAACAAAACTAAGTGCCTTGAATTTCATTGCCTAATGTAAGGCATGTAGATACCAGCATACAACTGGATGGAAGCAACCTGGATCTGGTGGATTCCACTGTGTTTGTAGGTATTACTTTAGATAAGAATTTACAATGGGGACCGCACATTAATAATTTAGCAAATAGACTTAGTTCGGCAGCTTATGCAGTTAAAAAAAAATGAGACAGGTAACTGATGTCGAGACAGCAAGAATTGTATACTTTAGTTACTTCCACAGCATTATGCCATATGGAATTCTTCTCTGGGTAAATTCTGCTGAAATAAATACAATATTTGTATTACAGAAAAGAGCTATTAGGACAATTTACAATCTTAGCCCGAGGGTTTCCTTGAGAGAAAAATTCATGAAATCAATATTCTAACTGTTATATCCCAATATATATTCGAGACCTTGATGAACGTTCGTAAAAATATTTGCTTTTTTAAAAAAAAATGGTAACGTACACTCAATACAAGGAACAAAACCAATCTTGTTCTGCATGCATCTCGTCTCCACAGAATAAGTAACTCTTTTATGGGGCAATGTATACGCTTTTACAATAAACTTCCCGAAACTATAAGAGATCTACTAGTCAATGAATTTATAAAATGTGTTAAAACAAAACTGTGTAAAAAAGGATATTATAAAATCTCAGATTATTTAGAAGACAAAAGAGCCTGGGATTAATTGCTCCTCATACCGATCTCATTTATATTTTTTGTAATATTGTGATATTGTAAAAAATCAATGATATGAAAAAAAAGACAAGCCCGCTGAGTTTCCCTCGCCGGATCTTCTCAGTGTGTGGCCGCGTTTTCGATCCGGTAGTAGTTTTTAAAAAAATGTGTTGACGTGTCAAAATAAATTGTAAAAAGTTTTATTGAATAAAGTATTTCCAATTTCTACCTTTATTTGTGCATTCTCGCTTCTCGGTTCTGTTGGTAGACATCTCTTTCAGAGATAAGCTCGCACTTTAAACATGTTTTATATTAATTTTTCAAAAGATTGTGTGCAATAAAGTGTGAAATAAATAAATAATATCTCTTCTCTCTATCGATTTGAAGATCGATCTCAATATAGTTTCGTGCCTTAAAAGGAAAATCGAAACCACAATGAGATCGCTCAAGTGCAAATTTCACAGTAGGTATGTATTTAAATGAGAAAGGGTATGCTCCATTGGTTCGGACATGTTAAAAGAATGGCAGATGAACGAATAACAAAACAGATATATAATGCAAATTTCCTCTGCCCTTCTAGTAAGGGATTTGACATGAAGATATGTATGTATGTACGTGTGTGTGTGACCTTACATGACCTAATTACACGACCTAACATATCCGTGCTGGGATAATTTTTGGGTTAGGTTGAAAAACAAACTTGAGGGCTTTAGATAATAATAAATCGTGTACAAAAATCTTTTCGTGCATGTTTAAATCATAATTGACCAGTTTTTTATATTTGTTGCCTCAGAAATCGGTAATTTATTAACTGTTTCAAAAGCTTATTTTTAGGTTAGGAACTGAGAAGGTTACTTCCTATTTGAGCTCATATAAATTTAGGAATGGCTAAGGTTTCTAGAGATATGAAAGTATAAAACGGTTATTGCAGTTCCACTGCGTTTTAATAATTCAGAAATAACTTGGACCAATATTGAAAAACCTTTACATTGATATTGAAATTCTATTTATTTCATCGTACTGTTAACAACGATAAAATCGCAAGTAGATTACCAGTAACTGATTATTTTAAATTATATGAATCAATACTGATAAGAATATATATTTTTATCTTTGAAGTATATCCAAATCACATCCAAACTGCTGTTGTAACAAGATAGGATACTTAAAAGAAAAAAAATATTTTGTAATTAATTGAAGGGGAGGCCTAATAATAACTCGTATGCAAAGAAGTATGACACAATAATATTCTAGACCCATAGTTCATACTTCTATGAATAAGTGTTATTTATATTACTAGCTGTGCCCGCGACTTCGTTCGCGTAGAAAAAATTTCTGAAATAAAAACCCGCATAGACCCGTTCCCGTGGGATTTCCGGGATAAGAACTATCCTATGTCCTTTCTTGGGTCTCAAACTATATTTGTACCAAATTTTATCTAAATAGGGTCAGCGGTTTAGCCGTGAAAGCGTAACAGACAGACAGACAGACAGACAGAGTTACTTTCGCATTTATAATATTAGAATGGATTTTAAAATGCACTTGCACTGTTCCACAAAACACTTTATATAGTTGATATCGCCAATCGGTTTCGTTTTTTATGACATCATTATAGTAGGGGAACCCAAGGTGTTAAATAATAATAATAATAATAATAATAATAATAATAATAATAATAATAATAATAATAATAATAATAATAATAATAATAATAATAATAATAATAAGCCCCCTAAAGCCCAACCATACGTCCGAATCGACCACCAGATTCACGAAGGGGGCGGACACGTGATACGCATTATGCATTTACTGGCACGGCTAACATGGCAATGGTGAACATTAAAACAATGAAAGGTTTAAATAAGAGATACAATTTGCGGCCGCTACCCGGGGGTCGCCGGGGCACATCTGGAGCCAGCGCTGGATGTCACAGCATGCGAACCGTTGGCGATGGGGGACTGAACAGGCGGGTTCCCCTCGAACAATCGTCTACAGCCGACCGATCATTCTCACCATCATCTACCACATATTCTGAGCACTCATTATTTTATAATTTCTCATCACCTTCTTCAACTCATACTCTGTTTCATTCCCCTAACATATCACCGTCATCTTCATACTCATCATGCTCAATAAGAACAACAGCTGATGTGCAGGAGGCAGTAGCCATTAACTCTGCACCCAATGTTTGTCCATCACGCGCGCGAAAAAAATGGAATGAGGATATGAACCGATTCATATGGCGCACATACCTTGTAATTACAAAGAATGAAACAACTCAGATGAACAATTATTTAGATCCCCTTCACAAAGAATTCAACAGTAAATACCCTGACATGGAAGCCACTCGGCAAAGATTAGGAGATCAAAAAAGAGCTATACTTCGGAGAAAACTATTGTCGCAGGAGACACTGAATGAAATACGCAATGAAGTCAGTCAACAAATATATACTGATTCTTACACTTATATAGACACACAAAATTCTACTAATGTACACCTCACGCACAATTCAACACAAATTAAAGCCATAACTAAATCTAGAATGAGGTGGTCAGATCAAATAAATGAAGACATCATATGTTTTTACCTTAAAGTAACGGAGTTAGAAACAAATATGACAGCCTACCGTAAAAAGCTACATGAAATGTTCATAGAAAAATATCCACACTTATCACATATCACAGAACAAAGAATTGCAGACCAGAGAAGGACCATATTTAATAATAAAGCATATACGAATAAAATACACGAATTAAGAAGACATATGGTGCAGCTAAATACGCAACATAATGATACAGTAATAGAAGATCTAGATTATAGTCAATCTGAAGGTATTAGGAATACACCAACTATCCACGCACACATTGATACACAAACACAATTACTCACACAAACACTTAATACTAACATGGAACATGAAAACAATTTAGTTTGTAAAATCGAAAAAGAATTTAATGATACGGTGTCACGTTTTATGGGCACCAATCCAGAAACAAGACCATTCATTCCAAAACAAAAGCCGTCCC
Source organism: Apodemia mormo (assembly GCA_036924255.1). Classification (NCBI taxonomy): domain Eukaryota; kingdom Metazoa; phylum Arthropoda; class Insecta; order Lepidoptera; family Riodinidae; genus Apodemia; species Apodemia mormo. The sequence goes on along the minus strand of JAUPFN010000018.1, from coordinate 7,830,192 downwards.
GAAAATTTTCAATAATCGTTAGCCATCTTAATAATACAATAATCCCGAAACATTTAAATCATGATTTAGATTTCCCATCATTGCACACAATAATTTATTCGGCTGCCTTTGCCGCTGCTATTTGCAATGGAACCAAATTCAACACAAATGAAAATAGAGGTAGTAATCATTTTAGCAGAAAACCTAGATGGCAGAGAAGAATTGAAATTAAAATAGCAAAATATAGATTAGAGATTGGCAGATTAACGCAGTACATTTCAGGAAACAGGCGTCAGAAAATACTTAAAACTGTTAACGAAATTAAACTAAAATACAAAACTCACTCACAACATGAAGAACCGAACACAGAACCACAACATTTTCTAGACACTTTGAAACAAAAGTTGAATGCAGCTGCAAATAGATTAAAAAGATATTTAAGCTGCACTCAACGGAAACAACAGAACCTAAACTTTACTAATAGAGAAAAACAATTTTATAGAAATTTAGGTAACAATCAACCAAATAACAATCAAACACTTGATTCGCCATCCCCACAAGAATTACAACAATACTGGGCAAGTATATGGGAAAAACCACTACAGCATAACACAAATGCCGACTGGTTATCAAAACTATCAAATAGCATACACATTAATTCAATGGAATTTGAAAGTATACCTGTGGATACTTTTACTCAAATTATCAATCGTACACACAATTGGAAAACTCCTGGGACTGACAACATACACAATTATTGGTACAAAAAACTTACATACGCACATCCATTTATTTATAACCATGTTATAAATAAATCCTCGCCTCGTTGGTCGAGTGGTTAGCGGCCCTGACTACGCAATCAACGGGGCTCGGGTTCGATCCCCGACGGGGACAAGCATTTGTGTGATGAGCATAAATGTTTGTATTTCCGGGTTTGGGTGTTTATTATATATATTCTGGTATTTATGTATGTATAATATGTATTTCTATGTATTAGTATCGTTGACTAACACCCATAACACAAGCAAATATTTGCTTACTTTGGGGTTAGATCAGTAAGTGTAATTTGTCCCGTGAAAACAAAAAAAAAAAAAAAAAAAAACAAAAAAAAAACAAAAACATAACCCAATTCATACATTCACCCAACTCTATGCCTAAATTTATAACACACGGAATAACATTTATGATATCAAAAGGTTCTGACCCCAAAAACCCAGCAAATTATCGGCCAATCACATGCCTGCAAACGATCTATAAAATTATAACAGGGTGCATAAGTCATCTTATCTATAAATACCTTGATCGCCATAACATACTTGCAGAGCAACAAAAGGGATGTAGAAAAAATAGTCAGGGATGTAAGGAACAGCTCACAATAGATGCAGTAGTAATGAAACAGGCACACACTAAACAGAGAAACATCCACACAATGTACATCGATTATACAAAGGCGTTCGATTCAGTCCCGCATAGCTGGTTACAATTCATACTTTCTCACTACAAAATTCATCCTAGTTTAATATCATTTTTAAGAATAGCTATGTCACAGTGGGAAACTAAGCTTAAAATTTGTCAAAACAATAAATCAGTAATTACAGATTCGATTAAAATCCAACGAGGTATCTTTCAGGGAGATTCCCTTAGTCCATTATGGTTCTGCATGGCTCTTAACCCATTATCAGAATTACTTAACCTTAGTAATATAGGATTTAAATTAAAATATGATAATTCTCACCACATTCTTTCACACTTGCTATATATGGACGATATTAAAATTTATGCAACATCCAACACCGAACTTAAAAAACTAGCAGATATCACACAGACATTCTCCGAAGATATACAAATGCAATTTGGCGTTGACAAATGCAAAATACATTCAATTATACAGGGAAAATCACAGCATAATACATATTTGCTTAATTCTGGTGAGCAAGTAGAACCCATGGATGAACACAGCACATACAAATATTTAGGTTTCCACCAATCAAAACAAATACAGCAAAAACAAACTAAATTAGATTTGATCAAAAAATTTAAAATAAGACTTAACCAAGTTTTGAGGACGCAACTAAATTCACGCAATAGTATTAAAGCGATAAACACTTACGCAATTTCAATACTTACATACTCTTTCGGAATCATAAACTGGTCTCAAACAGATTTAGTAAAATTACAACGCATAATTAACACACACATGACCATACACCGAAAACATCACCCCAAGTCATGCATACAACGTCTCACATTACCAAGGAGGGATGGAGGCCAAGGTTTAATCGACATTCAAAATCTTCATAACAACTTAATATCAAAATTAAGAACTTATTTTTATAACAAATCAGACCATTCTCAATTGCATAAATACATTACAAAAATTGACAATAAACTAACTCCACTTAATTTAAATGACAGAAACCTCGTATTAAATTCCATTAGTAAACAACAAAAATTTGATTTGTGGTCACAAAAGTCTCTGCACGGAAGACATTTAGCCGATCTTAGCCAATCACACGTCGATACAGTTGCGTCAAACGAATGGCTACGACGAGGAGAACTTTTTCCCGAAACAGAGGCTTTTATGATCGCTATTCAAGATCAAGTAATAGACACACTCAATTACCAGAAACACATCATCCGCACACCTAACTTACCAAGCGACTTATGCCGACATTGCCGAAGCAGTTCTGAAACTATACAACATATTACTGGTGCATGTAAATCTATAGTTCAGACTGACTACAAATACAGACACGACCAAGTTGCAGCAATCATTCACCAAAACCTTGCCCACATTCATTCTTTCATCGACAAAAAGATTGCATATTATAAATATAATCCAAAAGCTGTTTTAGAAAATAGCTTTTTAAAAATATACTGGGACAGGACAATTATTACTGATAAGACAGTACATTTTAATAGACCAGACATAACAGTATTAGATAAAACAAACAGAGTGGCGTTCCTTATTGATATAGCAGTATGCAACACACACAATCTTCTCAATACATACACAGAAAAGATAACAAAATATGTAGACCTAGCTACCGAAATTAAAATACAATGGCAAATAGATAAAGTTAAAATCATCCCAATAGTTATATCAACAACTGGTGTTGTTCCAAATTCACTTCAAACAAATTTAAATACGCTTCAAATGCCAGCATCCACACTCACTCTCATTCAAAAATCTGTAATCCTTAATACTTGTCGTCTCACCCGGAAATTCTTAACATCATCGACTTTTTAATTATTCATTTCACTTGAAAATTAAAACACTTGGCTAAGGCCCGTGTTTTAATTATTTTACCCTTGAATAAGGAGATAAACATCAAAATAAAAAAGAAAATAATAATAATAATAATAATAATAATAATAGCAATAACCTCGTGAAAGCAGAAAAAGAGAAACTAACTAAATATTTAGACTTAGCTCATGAGATTACCGACATGTGGGGTGTGGACTCAGCAACGATTGTTCCGATAGTCGTTTCCGTAAACGGTCTTGTAGCGAAGAGTCTTGAGCAGCATCTTAGAAGTCTTTCGCTACAATTCTGGATCAAGGGCCGGATACAAAAGGCAGCAGTATTGGGAACAAAACTATTGTATTGGGAACAAAATGGGAAAAAACATAATCTGACAATTTCCACGAGCCGAAGTTATTGGAACTTTGTTTTTTTATTAGTTATATTTGGTGGAGAGTCTCAGCAGTATGCGAGGCAACCCCTCCTATGTTAATCTGACGCGCTTGAGGCTCCCCTACTATTAGTGCTAAGCAAGTGAGTAAAACTCGAAACCGTTTGTCGATATAAACTATGTAAATAAAAATTGATTTGTTAAACAGTACAATAGCATTTTAACATAATATTCATACCTAACACAACATAATATCACAATATAATGACAAAAAGTATAAAATGTGTTTTTTTTATATCACAAGACAGCAAACAAGCAGATGGCTCTCCTGATTTAAATAGACAACCATTGCCTATAGACACTAAATATGTTAATGGTGCGTTGTTATCCTTGTGGCAGTGCAGCTATGTGCCTCATATATAAGTTTACCGCCTACCTTTCCCTCCAAACCGGAATACGACAGTGACAAGATTTGACGCTATTGCGGCAGGAATAAGTAAAGCGGTGGTACCAGACCGAAAATACAAAATTCTACCGCTTAGTAGCCATCACGGTAGTGAATCGTGTATCCCATCGTTCGCTGTTTACGAACTGCTGGCAGAACGGCTGATGGTCTGTTCTGCAAATGAGTCAGAATCAACATGTTATCTACATGGTTTCGCCTAATACTCTTAACATCTTATTTTGATAATGTTTAGTCAAAGGATTCTAAAAGACACTTCAGATAGAAGTAAAAGATATTCATTTACTTGGAATTAAGAATATTGCATAACAAATGAATTTTACATACCAAAAATGTTAAATTCAATTCTTTTTATCGTCGACACCAGGTTAAACTAAACTTTAAACTTAATAGTTCAAAAATTTAATAAAGCCGGTCATGTTTCTTCAAAGATTACAAATATTTGCTGTAGATGGACGTGAGCATTTATTAAAGTATCGTAGAATGGAGCGTAGATTTTATCGTGAAACTTGTATCGTGAATTTTCTTTTCGTTCATAAAAGAGTAAAAGTTTTTGACTTTCAAATTAACGTTACAGTTGATAGAAGTCGTCACTATAGTGTTGGTACTTTTTTGAGGTAGTATATAAGGTTATGTATTATGAGTCTTACATTTCACTCGAGTGAAGCCGGGTTTTCATCAAGTATATACATTTAAAATGTTCAAATTGTACTATATATTTTCGCGCAATTAGCAATGATAAAATCGCAAAGAAATTACCTGTAACATATTATATTTTTTAAATAATATTGATAACAATATCTACTTTTATCTTTGAAGTACGTTCAAATCATATCAAAACTGCGGATGTAACAAAATACGTCACTGTGTAATAAAAAACATGTAGTAATAAAGTGATGGCAAGGCATGATAATGACCCATAATATAAGAAATTCATAATTCTATGAATTTAGTACTCTTATTCTATAAACAAATGTTTTCACATTGTCATATTTATGTCTTATTTTGCGACAGTTTAATATGCCTAAGCATCGTAGCGGACACTTCAGACTGAAGTTAAAACACATTATACCTAGAATGAAGAGCATGTTGAATAAATTAGATATACCAGGGTTTATTGTAAAAAAAGAAAATTCTATACTTTTTAACTTCTTGCTACCTATGTAATGAGGCTGATTGTGCTCCAATTTTCTAAAATCGAGTTTTCACTAAACTCCACGTTTTGATATCCGAGGAACCTTTTCCTACTATTTTCACGATAGCGTCAGTATGTCTTCAGTATATATGTGTGTGTGTATGCAAACACACAAAACATCTTATAACTTTTGAACGTGTGTGTGTGTATGCAAACACACAAAACATCTTATAACTTTTGAACGGCATCCGTATGATCGATTGAAACGCGGTTGATGGCATTCGATTGGATTCCGCTCAACTTCCTGAAAATTCGAAAAGATTCGACCGAAAAGATTTTAAGAAATTATGAAAAAAATCTAAAAAAATTTGGTGAGAGTATTTTTTTAATACGGCTTTCAGATTAATGTACCAATTGAGTACGAAATCTAATCAGCTCTATTCCTTATATAACTGAATCAATTGCATCAAAATCGCTTTATGCCTTCGGAAGTTCATCATTGGCGAAAATTTAAAAAAAAAAAATCGGTTGTCTGTAAAGTTGGTTTACAGACGATAGTTGAACGTGACAACGTCTTAAGAAAATACTAATGGAATGGTAGCATTTACGGAACGCCTCAGAGCGAGGTAACGCCGCATGAGTCATGTTTTTTCGTGCGTGCAGCCAGCTCTATCGAATTATAAGACGTTGTCACGTCAAAAATGTGTTTTTCGACATGACTTTGAGATTTTTTAACCAATCACTTTTTGACCTACAATATTAGACCTTTTACAATATTTCAAATGCAGTTAAAAAATTAAAATCGAATCTAGTTTTCATAAGTTACAGCTTTTTAAATATTAATATTTTGTTGTTTAAGCGAATTTATTTAATATTTTTGACGTGACAACGTCTTATAATTCGATAGAGCTGGCTGCACGCACGAAAAAACATGACTCATGCGGCGTTACCTCGCTCTGAGGCGTTCCGTAAATGCTACCATTCCATTAGTATTTTCTTAAGACGTTGTCACGTTCAACTATCGTCTGTAAACCAACTTTACAGACAACCGATTTTTTAAAGTGATTTTCAGGCTAATATACCGATTGATTCAAAAATTATATCAACTTTTCTCCTTAAATAATTGCATCAAATACCGTTAATAGGATAAAAGTTGATCGATTTTAAGAACATTTTTTTGGGGTGGGAAAAAATGTCTTATAACATTATTTCGAAATTTTTCAACCTATTGATTATATGTATAGCTAAAACAATACTTTAAATCTCAAAAAAAAATTTTGAATGCCATTCGGAAATATACAGCTCTCGTTTCCAAAAAACTTTTAAAAACTCAATATATTGTCATTTTTAACTACCTAGATGTTTGAACTGAAAAAATCTATGCTTATAATCTTAACTCCTTTTCAAGAATTTTCAGGGATGGCCTACAGGGTCAACCATTTACAGATTTTTAACTTCCCGCTACGTAGTACGTAATGTACGTAGATAGGAAGTTACTGAATTTGCCCCGATTTTCAAAAATCGAGTTTTCACCGGATCTTCACGTTTTGAGATCCTAAGAATCTTTTCCGACTATTTTCGCGATGACGTCAGTATGTCTGTATGTATGTATGTGTGTGTGTGTGTATGTAAACATCTCATAACTTTTGAACGGTTGGACCGATCGAAACGCGGTTTATGGCAGTCGATGGGATTCTGCTCAACTTAGACTTCTGAAAATTTGAACCAAGTCGACCTATGAGATTTTGAGAAATTTTGAAAAAAAACTCGAAAAATAATTTTGGCGAAACAGTATTTTTTAACATAACTTCCAGATTAATGTACCGATTGAGTACAAGAACTAATCAGCTCTATTCCTTAAAAAACTACATCTAATGTATAAATGGCATCAAAATCGGTTTATCCGTTTGGGAGAAATCGTTGACGAAAATTTTTAAAAAAAGTGTTTTTTTGACATAACTTCGAAATTTTTCAACCAATCATTTTATGGTATTCCGCAATATTTTAGTACTAAAAAATACGTCAGATGGCATTTCAAGAATCAAAATCGTATCTAATTTTTAAAAATTACGGCTTTTCAAATATTAAAATTACGTCATTTTTATCATATTTACTTTATATTTTTTAAATAATTTTGAAGCTAATACACCGATGGACTTAAAAATCTTACCAACTTTTCTCCTTTAAAAACTGCGTCAAATACCGTTAATTGGATCAAAATCAGTCAATTTGTTTAGAATTTATTAATGATGAAAATATTTGAAAAAAATGTTTTTGACATTGCTACGAAATTTTTCAACCTATCGATTATTTAGCTAAAGCAATATTTTAGATCTCAAAAATTAAGTTGAATTTCATTCGAAAGATTCAATCAGCGTTTCCAAAATATACAAATTTTGAAAAATCAATATACTGCCATTTTAACAAAATAGATGTTTGAACTGAAAAAATCTATGTTTACAGTTTTTACACTTTTTAGCTTAAAATACCTTAATTTAGCGGAAAGTTTCAGGGACGGCCTGTAGGGTCAATCACCTACTCATTTTTTTACAAGAAAACCTTGTACCTACTCTTTGACATCTACTTAAATTTGTTTTACAGCCAATCGTTATAGCTTATAAGAGAATCATCGGGGCTTTAATTTTATTACATTAGAAAATAACCAAAATACTTAAACTATTTTTATTTATTTATTGTATTTTTGGCTTTTTATTTTTTCGTTTTTTTAACGCTTGTTCTTGTTTTTATTGTATACTAGCTGATCCGGCAAACGTTGTTTTACGATACATATTAGGAATCCCTAGCGGACAAACAACGTAAAGCGTAATTCATATAAGTATCCTTCCAGGCAGCCGAAAGAGCATTGAACATTATATCAAGGTCTTTTTAAATTTTCTAATTTTCCGCGCAATTTTCTTATTTCAATTCAATTTTATAAGAACCTTCTCCTGATAATTACAAACACAACTAATAAGAATTAGCGAAATCGGCCCAGCCATTTACGCGTGATATATATATGTATGTATGTCTAGTATGTGTGGTAAATAAAATAATTCTTATTAATAAATATAAAAACACACGGGGTATAAATATGTAAAAAATACTTACGTTAGTCACATTAAAATTCGCCACCAATTCTATGTTATTATCACATTGTCCTTGTTGTAATATTTGTGCACTACTTAAACCTAAGAGCCCTAACAAGCTTAGTACTAGAATTATCATTTTATTTACTGTCAGATCATATTATCATCAAACCACTGCACTTAAGCTAACACAACCAAATGGCGATTTTCTTTATTTTATCATTTTTATAACAAAATCTTATCAATAAATAGATCTACTTTTTATCTTTTCCAGAATTATTTGCTAATCAATAAGTAATGTCCGTCAATAGCGAAAACAATTACATGTCTGTAATTTCACACCAACTACGCTGTTCTCTAAGGATTTATTAAGAAGACATAATCTCGAGATATGATTGAACTTATCAAAATTTATCTGAAAATATTCAATAACTGAATGATCAATTAGATTTTTATGTTTTTAGGCACTGCCTCTTAGTTCGAGCGCTTAAGAATTTGACTGAGTTACTTTAACTTTGAATAGAAACCATATGTTGGTTTTAATTTCCGGGCTGAAAAAATCCCGACACATGAAGAGCAAGGCACTATTACTATCTTTAGGGTCTATAGACGACGGTTGCATCTTTCCATCTAGAGAGCGATCTAATTGTTTGTTACCTTATTATATACATAAATAGTGCACTTCGGTCTGGTCAACTTGTTATTTAGTAATAATGGGACATACTGACACAGTCATAGGTTTAATACCCGGGATGGACAAAAATGTAATTGAGGTTGCTTAGGCTTGAGGTTTATCCTTGAGAGTTTTTAGTAGCAGTTCGGAGTCTGATGGTGACACCCCAGTGCCTCTGATAGGCACATATAGATACTGTTACCACTTGCCACTTCTTGTTTTTAGGGTTACAGCACCAAAGTCTATACAAATAAATAAAATTAGAGTGTCTGTATGTAACATTAAAATAACCGCTAAGTTTTACTAAACGCATATGGATGAATACACGGTACATATACCAAAACAACATTTTTTACAAATTTGGTATAAATTATTGTATAGGCAAAGTTACATTTCCGTACAAAATGTACATTTTAATCAGGAGGAAAAATTTTGATAAACGCTTTTCTCCGGGATCTGGCTTACGAATGCGGATTATCTTATCTTGTGGATAGCACTTGCCACTGGCTAACCACCCACCCATTTTACTTACATATATTATTCTATGTCCATTTTATAAACTTATTTGTATTTCAATAAAATATTTCCGTACTAAATTAATTTCAATTACACTTATTTTATGTATTTATTTGTACTTTTAAATCTATACGACACGGAGTATTTTCTTAGGTACTTATCTATACTATAATTTAAATAGCACTGCCAGTTTCGAGAGCGCTCAGCGTAGTTTGGCCGACACTGAAAATCAGCATTGGCATAAAAATCTCAACATTAGCTGAGTGTTGACCATTTTGAGACATCACACCACTCAATGCAGTTAACATTAGACACCAAACGCTAGATTAAAATGAATAGACTCTCTGTAGGTTCTAGATTGTTCGATTTTTATTTATGTTATGTCTAATTTGTTGCCTTTTTTTATAACAATGTATTACACATAGTGTATGTTTACTGCATTAGCGTTTTTTTATGATTTGATTTGTTCTTTATATTGTGGTAGTAGTATTAGTAATAGCTTGATTTTTTTAAATTGTCAAATAGTTATTCTTTCTTGTTTTGTGTTTTTAACCTTTATATTTTTATTTTGCTATTGTACGTGTTAATTACTGTAAGTGTTGTAGTGTATGTCTTAAATAAATGATTTCTATTCTATTCTATTCTGTTCTGTTCTGTTCTATTCTATTCTAATTTAAGGCTTGTGTTCGTAGTGTTCAAACACTATTGTAAAATTTTGTAACTACGTGAAAAACTACATAAAAAATATGAAAAAATTGAGCAGACGTATATATATACCCACAGATCCCAAAAATGACATAACACTAACACTAAGATATTGGCAGTTATCGTTCTATTCTTCGGGACGGCGCTGTTATCTAAAAATTTGAATTAAAATCTAACTGCGTATATCTATTTTGTATATAAAATATATACAGAAAATACTGCATATATGTATTATATACAATGACGTGTATAATATTACCACATTATACACGTTATTGATTATGTATATAAAATATATATATTTGTATTGAATACTAGCTGTACCCGCGATTTCGTTTGCGTGGAAAAGATCTAAAGTAAAACTCGCATAGTTCCGGGATTTTCGGAATAAAGACTATCTTATGTCCTTTCTCGGGTCTCAAACTATATCTATACCAAATGTCATCGAAATCGGTTCAGTGTTTTAGGCGTGAAAAAGAGACAAACAGACAGAGTTACTTTCGCATTTATAATATTAGTATGGATAATAGTAATTAGCCGATAAGCAATTTAATTTGTGATTAAATTTGATAAAATTTTAGTCACTACCGGAACCCTCTATAATAACAAGATAAACGAAACATTTGACATTCCTTACGATAGTTGTTGGTAGAATACAACAAACAGATTGAACAATTCCAAATTGCTCGTTACAAAAAATTAACTATCGTGATTATCTTTATATGTAGGATTAAGTTTTTTTTGAATAAATAAACGGTCATACAGTCTTAATTTAAACTAATACAGCTAAGAAACTAAATGAAAATAAGCTCGCTTCGCGGAGGCGCGCAATGATAATAATCAACTCACGAAACGTATTGGTGGGTTGTATGATATTAAATCAAAAAACTGAAAATATTCAATCAAATTAAAGAAAAATATTTTGTGATTACGTTTGATATAATTTCTTATACGAGAGTGAAAAAAATGAAGTAAAAAAATAATATGATAATAATTAGGCTAACAAACTGTGTCGGCTAACGAAAGGGAGAAAAAAAAAAGGCTAACTAAATAAGAAATTAAAGTAATTCTTTACGAGCCCTTACATTATGTGAACTTTGAAATGTCACTAAAATAAGATAAGTAAGGTAAGGAATCGAACAAATTCACCGAAGGTTTTTTTTATTTTAGTGGAAAGCATCGAAAAGACGAAGGTGGTACATGCCATTTTTTTATAGAAGAGGGGGCAGGCGAGCAAGAGGTGCACCTGATGGTAAGTGATCACCGCCGCCCATGGACATCTGTAATACCAGAGGTCTTGGAGTTGCGTTGCCGGCCTTTTAAGAATGAGTAAGCTCTTTTCTTGAAGGTCCCTATGTCGTATCCGTTCGGAAATAACCTGCCGGTAATTGGTTCCACAACAGAGTAGTGCGAGGTAAAAAGTGTCGGGAGAAACGCACAGTTGTGGATTTCCAGACATCGAGATGGTGAGGATGGAACTTCAAATTTTGACGCGATGTCCGATGGTGGAATTCGGTGGCAGGAATTAATCCAAACAACTCGTCGGAACACTCTCCATGATATATACGATAAAAGACACAGAGAGAACCTACGTCTCTGCACAATGCCAAAGAGTCAAGCTATTTCGAAATAGCCTGGTTGTCAACGATTCGAACCACTCTACGCTGAATGCGATCAAGAGGAAGAAGCTGGTACTGGGGAGCTCCGGCCCAGAGATGCGAACAGTACTCTATGTGAGGCCGATCCTGTTTAAAAGAAACATATTCAGTCTACTCTCAAAGGTTCCAAAACTATATTTGTCAGGAAAAATAGAACCAAGCAGTTCGTTTTGACACGCAGACCCATGTTTGAAACCTCGGCGATTCAAACCAAAAAGAGTTGCTAAGCCGTTTTGCTCGATTTTTTGATATATCCATAACGTACCAATGGAACTTTATATAGTAGTTCGATAAACGAAAGGTGAGGGTCCAATAAATTCTTAGAAAGCTTCTGCACACTCATCAAAGTGAATCCTATAAAAAATTGATAAGCTCGCGACCTTACAGCAATGCTCAAGTGTATGTAGTTTTTTATTTGTGAGCTTGTCGTCGTTTATTTTGACCGCCCCGTTGGTCGAGTGGTTAGCGACCCTAACTACGCAATCGACGAGGCTCGGATTCGATCCCCGACGGGGACAAGCATTTGTGACCCTGACTACACAATCGACGGGGCTCGGGTTCGATCCCCAACGGGGACAAGCATTTGTGTAATGAGCACAAATGTTTGTATTTCCGGGTTTCGGTGTTTAATAAACATATTCTAGTATTTATGTATGTATTTCTATGTATTAGTATCGTTGCCTAACACCCATAACACAAGCAAATAATTTGCTTACTTTGGGGTTAGATCAGTAAGTGTAATTCGTCCTGCAAATATTTATTTATTATTTACTAGCTGTTGCCAGCGACTTCGTCCGCGCAGACTTCGTTTACGCCGCACAGCACCTCCCCGCTAGGTAATAGCGTGATAATATGTTGCCTATATGTTGACCCGACCTGTTAGTAATATTCATGCAAAATTTGAAGTAAATCCATGCAGTACTTTTTGAGTTTACCACGGACATACATACAGACAAACAGACAAAAATTCTAAAACCTATATTTTTGGCTTCGTTATCGATTGTAGATCACGCCTCAAGTATTCTTTTAAAAAAATATTCAATGTAAAGTTTTGACTTTCCTACGATTTTATTATATGTATAGATTTATTAGTCTACGGCCTCTGCAGTCTACAGAGTCGAAAACTTCTCATTGATAGGTACTTGACAGAACAATCCAATAGATGACTGCGGTACTCCACGAAAGATTGAACTTGGGCCGCGTACAGGTTTAATATCTGTTCAGAGCTGAAGTAACGCTGGACCTTCTAAGTGATTTCTAACTTCTTAAAAACTATTTGTGCCATTGAGTCGATTTGTTGACCGAAGTTGATGTTGAATGCAACATGAATGCAAAAAAAACGTAATTAGTTAGTGAGCAGTATGGATACAACCCGGAACCCGGTGTTAAATCGAAATTACTTTTTTTGCAGAGAAAAGACACACGTGGGTTTCGGAAGGGTTAAATTAACACGATCAATCATGAACTCTCTTTAGGACTGCATTTCACGAGAACTTGCTCGCATGTTGGACATATTTGTCTTTACATGGTTTAGGTATCAGCGTAACTAATAAAATCTGGTGTTTTTCATATGCAGCAGAAACAAGGTTGTAGAGCCAGCATTAAGGCGCGGTATTTCGACGCGCGTCAATTTTATAGAAAACGAATGACGCGGTATGTTCTGAAACCGCTGGGAAAAGTTTTATTTTCGGATAAATAAATATAGGACATCAGCTGAAAACTAAAATTTAGCACATTCTTTTTTTGTATTTACAACCAAATATCACCATATAAAAATCATGTGGAAGATTAGAAAAATTATTTGTTTTAGAGATTTCTTTAGCCTGTTTTCGGAATTTTATATGATCGAATAAAGTACATTCTATCATGTAATAAGGTAGCAATTCTTAAGGTTTTTGTTCTTTAAGGTATATCGTGTAATTTTTGTAAAATTATTGTTATTTAACAATCAATACAAAAAAAACGTGATTAAGCAAACCAGTTTTTTCCCGTTTGTCGTGATGCCTCGCCTTAAGTGCTACTAGGTCGGAAGAGTCTTGAATTGGCACCACTCTACTTTCACTACACTAGAAATCTAAGACCACTCAAATCGACCAGCCTCTCAGAAAATCGAATATTCAGTCACAGAGTTCAGAAGGTATGTTATCTGGATGCTTTCGTAGAAATGCCTCATGCCAGACCCGATCAAAGGCTTTAAATATGTTAAAGATGCTGTCGTTTCCAAGTGGTGAGGTACCACGACCCAAGGCTTTCCATAACATATGAGTGGTGTAAATTAACATTTCACCAGTCGAGTATCTCCTGTGAAAAGCATATTGGTTGTCAGTGAGAATCTTGTTAGCTTCAAGATGTGCCAGGAAACAATTATTTAAAATACAATCCATAATCTTGCATATTATAGACGTAAGTACAACAATTTTGTAATTGTTTGGGTTTCTTTTCTACAAAGCTTTTTTTGGTATAGTTTCAATGTTAGCAAACTTTAAGGATCTTGGAACCTTGCTAGTTTCTAAAGAGACTAGGTAGAGGTGTGTCAGAAAAGGAGACAATTCGAATGCGTAACGCTTCAGTACTATGAAGGAATGCCATCAGATTGCAGTTATTTAACCAGCAAAAGAAGTTATTTTTGCATAGATTTTTTGTAAAAGGATATATTGTATTTGTTTTTGTATTTAAGCTTACTATAATATTACGAGTATAATGTTGAAAACAATTATTTACGTCTTTCAATCTATTTAACGTATTTTGATTTTATTTATTTATTTAACACTTTATTGTACACAACAAAAATAAAATATGAATAACAGAGAATAATAAACGAAAACGGTACAAAAGGCGAGTTTATCCCTCATAAGAGATATCTTACAGCTAACCCAAGATAGAGAAATACAGTGTTAAAACAGAACAGGTAGACAGTGTACAATTTAATTTAAACACAAAAAAAATATTTGGCACAATATTTACTTAATATTTCGCTTTGAAAAGCGAAACCAAGTGCCGACAATTGAAAGTTTAAAATCTAAAAAATGTAGACACGCAGGATTTGAACCTGCGACCTCCCCTAAAGCCGGGGTGCTCTGCCACTGAGCTAGTGTTGACAGGCTCGACGTGGCGAAATTTTTCTTTGCTATATGATCGATTCCATCGATTTTTTAAACTTTTTCAAGTTTTCCCAAGCACGGGGTGAGTATTGTAACACAAAAATAATTTAAAAAATGTATGCTTAAAATATTGTTCCATAATGTTGTTTGTGTTTTTGTATAGTAGTTAAGTTCAAGTGAATGGCAAAATATGGCTTAAAATCTATGTCTTAGTCAGGTGTGGCATTCATAAAACATCCCGATAAGATTAAAATTTAACACCGATATTTTATTAGTAGCAAAAACAAAATGTCTGTATTAGGAACGTCAATGATAAGATTTTTTTATCAGTAAACCGTTTAAATGAAGACAAATCCCCTCTCTACATTTAATTATGCCGTAATAACTTCTGTTTTACAAAAACTTACATACCTATCATCTCGTATATTTTTGTGTTTTTTGTATTATTGAAAGTTGATGAAAATTAATTGCTTCTTTTCTGGAATATCGTTATATGACAATTTTTTATTTTATCAGTATTCCAATATATACCCTGAAAAAAAATTTACAGTATATATATGTTTGTAAAAAATGTTTTTTGTAGCATAGGATAAGCAAAGGAGTAAATAGCGCTTCTAATTGCTACAACCACTGCATATAATTGATACACATATGTTATTAAAGCTTTCTTATTCGTATGGTAGGTATATAACGTCACATGCCAAGTTTTTTTATATTGTACATAAGTATTTTTAATATTGTATATCACACACAAGCCGATGGAAAACTCTACTGTTAGAAAAGGAAACCATCGCCTATACTCATCAACATTTTAATGGCATGTTACAAGTCACACGAATTGATGTGACCCCAAAGTAAGCAAATTATTTGATTGTATTATTTAAAAAAAAATATTCACGGGACAAATTACACTTACTGATACTCCAAAGTAATCAAATTATTTGCTTGTGTTATGGGTATAAGTCAACGATACTATTACATAGAAATACATATGTAAATATTGTAAACACCCAAACCCGAAAATACAAACATTTATGCTCATGAACCTGAGCCCCGTTGATTGCGTAGTCAGGGTCGCTAACCACTCGACCAACGGGGCGGTCTATGTATTATGGGTATTAATTAACGATACTAATACATAAAATTAAATATACATAATAAATGAGATATTGTTAAAATGACAAAAGATGTAAGGAATTAATAAAAAGCTATAAAAAAAAAATACATAAAATTAAATATACATATAAAAACCCAAACCCAGAATACAAACATCTATGCTCATCCCATAAATGTTTATCCCCGCAGGGAATTCTACTCGAGCCGTATCGGATCGTAGTTCGCGTCGCTAACCACGCGACCAATGGGGCAGTTAAGTACAGGCACTGCCACATGCATAAGTTTACCGGCTACCTTATTCTAAACCCCGGAACAAGACTCTGACAAGCGCTAACGCTGTTGTGACAGGAATAGGAGGTTACAGAACTCTACCACCCAGCGGTCACGATGTTAGTAACATATTGACCGCCCCGTTGGTCGAATGGCTAGCGACCCTGACTACCCAATCGACGGGGCTCGGATTTGATCCCCGGCGAGGACAAGCATTTGTGCGATGATTATAAATGTTTGTATTTCCGGGTTTGGGTGTTTATTAAACATGTTCTAGTATTTATATATGTATGTCTATGTACTTTTTATCGTTTACTAACACCGATAACACAAGCAAATAATTTGCTTACTTTAGGGTTAGATCAGTAAGTGTAATTTGTCCCGTGACTATTTATTATTACATTTGCCAATTTTTTACCTTTTACGAAATGCCTATCAGAAAACAGATAGCCTATTCTTTAAAAGGGGCCCAAATACATTCACTTTATTATCTAACACTATCGAATTGATCAGCAATTATTTAATAAAACCATTCACGTATATTTAATCAGCTGCTTAAGATGATAATAATACAAGATAATAATTTGGTATTTTTCTATACTAGCGATCGCCCAGTGGTCTAAATTTAACAATAATTCTATGACTGTATTCTATCATTACCTCGCCATGAGATAGCAACGCACCATTAACATATTTGGTGTCTATAAGCGATGGTTGGCTCTTTCCATCAGGAGATCCAGAGAAAAGAGCCTGGGACCAACACGCATAGTTCCAGTTCCCGTAGCGTTTACGGGATAAAAACCAGTCTCTGTCCTTTCTCGGGTTATCAACCTACTGTTGAAAGGATTTATAGGTGTGAATAAGAGACAAACATAGACGCAGAGTTACTTTCGCATTTATAATATTAGTATGGATTAATATAAATAATAATAATGCTCGAAAAATTACACAAGATAAACTAATTATTTCCTAATTTTGTTAAAAATAGTTAAACAATATTATGCAATGAAGATGCTTTAAAAAGCGTAAGCGAAACCGGATTAATTTAAATAATTTAGTGGATACTTATAGTGGAATAAAAGTACAAGTATATTGTAAAGTAGTTTCAACAAATAATTATTTCCTGTACTAGTAGATTATTTTTAGTAGATAATAAAATTTTATTACACGGAAAATAGTAACTAAAGTGAACGAATACAACATGGCGAAGCGCCGTCGAAGAATTAAAGCCTATCTACAATATGTTGCTCATTATCTTCGTAATCTCTAATTGACAATTTGAATTCTTATGAATAATGTTGTCCTTGATACAAAAATTAATCATACACGTTATTTCCAACGTGATAAAAGAATCCTAATATATTAGGATATATTACTTTATTTTTTATCAACGGCAAAAGTTCTGTAAAATTTTTAGACAGCCTCAGAGGCTTGGTCTTTTTCTTTAAAGCAAACAAGAATATGACTCTTCTGATGGAAAGAGCCAACCATTGCCTATAAAGAACAAAAATGTTAGGAGTACTTTAGCATAGGTGTGGTAGAGGTAAAAAAATATCTTTATGTTCAAAAATCTATAGATGATTAATTCTTTTGAGTATGTTCAAATTGAAACCAGAGGGCGATTGCTAGTAGAAAGAAATTGTATAATAAAAAAAGAATAAAATGAAATTTTATAATAAAAAATAAAAAAAGATTTTTTTTTATAAATAAAAAACTAAAATAACCTATATCATACAGCAAAGTACATCATTATAAAACATTTTTACTGAGTACATGTGTACAAAATAACAAATTCCGTGTAGTACAAACTACACAGGATTTTCTAAAGAACTATGGCGTTATAATATGAACAAATGCAATTTGCAATGTTAAAAATAAAATGTTCGCGGAGAGTTACATTTACGAATTGCGTATTATTTTTATTTGTAAGCAGCCAGCAAGCAGCCAGTTTCAGAAAATACTAGTATGGCCTACGTATATTTATTTTCCAAATAATTGGGCGGTGATCTCATCATCGAATTTAAACAATTTGATAACGCCTATCGCTTGTAGCGATAAATTAAAAAAACCGTCAAACCAAAAGTTTTATGTGCTCATCTGAGGAACCAGAGGCTTTACACCACATCAAACTCTCAATGTTACTGTAATATTTTCTTGAACAACTTCAAGTTTTTAACCGACTGTACCAGAAAGGGGATTGTGTTCTTCGCGTATGTGAGGCGAAAAACAAAATCCTCTTTCTCTCTCTGGTAGAACACAATCCTTTTTCTGGTACAGTATGTATGTTTCTATGAAGGTATGTATATTTCTTTAGAACGCTCTGTAGCCAAGGCAAATTCATGGATTTAAGCTTGAAAAGTGTCATTATATTTCGTCTTTTTTGTGTGAAATTTATTATGTTACACTAACGGTTGCCCTATGGTCAAAATTTTACCCCTTTATAACTATAATATAAAGTCATAAACTTAATAGTATTCACATGTGTGTAGATATATTATCATGTTTGTAAAATGAATATAGTGTATGTAGTATTTATTTTTATTATTTTAATGTCTTTTTACGTATTTTATTTAAACATAATTTATTTATTAATTCGTCTCTGTAATCTAGTGGTCCAGCGTTGACGTTGACCACATAAGGTCACGGGTTTGATATCCGGGTGGGGCACTTAAAAAAAGTGTTTTTTCAATTTTCTGATAAACACAAAGTTACCCGAGATTGGAAAGTGCCCGGTCGGCGATAGACTTGCCACCTATCACATTTGTGGGACTAAGTATTTCAGCTAATCATGGGTGCACTTGTTGTATCTCTGCCTACCCCTTCGGGGATACGGGCGTGAAAATGCTATAATTTATTTGGATTCTGTGTTCCTCTGCAAGTGATATAATAAACTTCAACTGTGTTAAATTTCATAGTCCTTGTTTAACGCGATTTTCATAGAAAGGAGTGCAAAGTTATCGCTTCACGTATTATTAATTCACGTATTTAATATATAGACGTTTATCATCTTACCGTGCTAGAATGAGGGTTATGTGATTTTCGGATCAGCTTGCAGTCGGGTTTGAAGATTTCATAATATTTTTGTTTGTTCATAAGTTCATTACGCTGACTACATGAGAGTCAAATCATAGATTTCGTAATTAATCTGCGTTACATAAAAATGAACTAAAACATTATTATTAAAAGGAACAACTTTTCATAATATTGCTTAATTTATATCAATATTAAACTAAATAAATGAAATTTGAATATTTAGAATACACATTTTTTAGTCTACCTCGTGATCTAAGGGTTAGCCTGTTCGGCTCAGATCATGCGGTTCCGGGTTCGATCTCCAGGCAAAAGTGTTATTAACGTTTTATGAGGTTTTAAAAGTAGAAACTCGGCGTCTGGCGGGGTGGTCTGTTAGCACTCCCGTGGCTCGGATGAGCACGTAAAACCATCGGTGTCGGTTATCGCTAGAAATAGTTGATAATTCGGTGATGGGGATCACCACTCATTTTGCTGTTCGGTAAACCGAAAAGTTATAGACGTTCTGTCTACTCTGTCTATCCCGCAAGGCAAAAGGGACGTGTGAGACTTTTTTATATTTATATTACGAAGTCGGTTCATTTGAGAGGTAGGCAGATTAAACCAAACGACATTAAGATTTACTAAGATTCACCAGTTTACTATTAACAAAATGGGTGCAGTTTCCCATCGCTGCGTTTTATCCACCAGATAACAATTATCTTGTTTTTTGCGATAACTGATATCAAGATGATAGGAACAAGTAGATGGCTCTCCAGATGTAAAGAGATAAACATCGTCTATAGACATCAAAGATGATGCGTTTGTAGTGGTCAAATAATATTCAAAGCTACAATTCACAAAAAGAACAGTGGCCATGCTTCATACATCGTTTCGACTCGTAAATTGAATATCATGTCTTATAACGAAATTCGTGTCAGAATTGTTGTTTTAATAGTTAAAAACAAGTTTCATTTATGAAGGTCTCTAAAGAAGTATTACTAAAATAATATTTTGAATTTTTATAAATTACTGACATTTTGCAATACGAGTTGTCAATTTTGTCGTATTTAGATTTATCACAATAGTATCTTAATGGACAAATGAGCTAAAATACTCTATATTTTGATAAACAAAATTAAATAGCAATATATAATTACTTTTACTACTTCTTTTCTAAAAATTATTTTATAGCGGTGACGAAACCACTGTTTGATGCTTTTTGATGGATACTTCTATTCACAGAGGTGGTCCTCCTTTCTCTATACTCCATGTGTAAAACAAGAATGTTCAACATGGCGGAATGTTACAAAAAAAAATGTATTACTTTTTTCTAATACATCTTTCGAGAATTTCTATATTGTTAGTTTATATTGAAAAAGTTACCTATTTTTAAGATATATTACGATCTCAGACAAGACAAAGGCTATTGTGACTGGCCATAATGGTCTTTATCTTGTCTGAGATCGTTTCTTTAAATTCTAAATCGCGCGAAAACAATTTTTTATCTTGCAGCACTATAGATGTATCGCCTCTGCCTCTGCGGTCTAGTGGTCCGGTGTCGGAGTTGACCACATGAAGTCCCAGGTTCGATTTCTGGGTCGGGCAATTCAAAAATTTGTTCTTTCAGTTTTATGATAAAAACAACGTTGTCCGGGACTGGAAAGTGCCCGGTTGGCGATAGGCTTGCCACTTTATTTTTTTTTATCGTGGATGCGCTTGTTGTGCCTCTTCGGGGATATGGACGTGAAGATTCTATATATGTATACAAGTTTAAACGTTTCTCACTACGGTCTTTTCCATACTTGTGTGGCATGATGTACCTCCATAATAGTGCCGTCACCACTCCATAATAGTGTTTCTACTACTAAGCTCTTCAGTCATACTGACCAGCGGGGCTACAGATGCATTGTAATGCTCATGAAGGAGGGATATGGGATACAATGCAACATACAAATTTACCAGTCACCTTTCTCTTTCAATCGGAATATTAAGGGCTCATATACACGAACGACACGTTGCCAATGGCAGATACAATTGCAGCCGTCGACCTGTAGCGACGCATACAGTCGTAGCGTACCGCGTCTCCAATTTTGTCGTTCGACTGCAAATATCAGTAGTATCCAAGTGAAATATACATTTTTTTCAAAATAGTCGGTAACTTATCGAACATGTGATAGATATTCGGAAATAATGTAAAACTTATTGCTCGAGTCTTTCTAAAAAAGGATAGGGTATACAAAACTGCCCATTTTGTTCTCTATTGATTAATATTTCTTGATTCTACAATGAGTGTGTTTTTATTTTTCTATTCCATATTGCAACTGGTTAATATAGTATTAAGACAGCTGACACATTGCTGGCTATCGTTAATTCGTTGACGGCTGCAGCTGTCTCTGCCGTTGGAAACGTTCTTGTGTATGAGCCCTAAAATGACGTTATGGATGTTTTTTTAAGCAGTTGGTCCAAACCGTGCGTTTCGGGTGCAGAGTGCTCAGACAGAGTTTACAGGTTGTCTCCTGTGAGGCCGAACGTCTGCTTAGGGCAGTATCTTAATGATGAATGGGAGCGTAATTGGCTTCAAGATTTCGACTCGTTAATGACACTTGACCGGCGTTTTGAGTGTTGGCAGGGTGAAATAGTGGTCGCCAGGACGGTGACTTTGGTGTGTGCGTGTAAATTGTGAAAATATGTAGACTGTGATGAGATCATCAGTATCGGATAGACGTGACGTTGCCTTCTCATTTTGTCATCGGTGATCGCGTCCGGGAAGTAATTGGCCGCGGCTCTCACCGCTGTCGCTTTTTTTAAAGTGACATTGTCTGTTTGAAGTATTTTTATAGTGTCAGTAATTCTAGGTCTTTGTGAAGATCTATATAACGGACGTACTATGGGCTGGCGGGAATATGTAAAGTCGTGGTAATAAACTCGGATCAAACATAGGCCTCTATTATTTGACACTCATTATTATGTAAATAGGCAATAAAATTTATGCTTTCGTTGATATAATTGATAATGAGTAGGTTTGTAGTTTATCAAGCGAGATAAAATTTGCTATCTTATAAATGGTGATTCAAAGGTTATTACTAAGAACGTGTATTCGATTTGCAATGAAAACTTCATGTTTTTTCAAGAGCAATATCGTAATAATGTGAGCAGATTATTCGAAGGATATTAAAGTTTTTGCAAGATTAATTCTTGATTTAGTGCATTACAGAGCAAGAACATAATTTTCGATAGGTAACGGTTTTTTAAAAAGGAAAACGATCCCTGCATAATGTTTTACGATATTAGGCGCCAGAGTTATCTTTCAGGACGAATAGGTATCACCATTGCAATTTGTAACGAGCCATAATATTTTATTTTATGCAGATTTCCAACAGGGTAAAGGTCCTAAAGTGCAACACAAAGCCAAAATGACGAAAATATTGTGGTTAGATATTAAAATTTAATACTAAAAAATTACAAAATCAGTTCACCTTAACATTTTTTTTTTCACCGGTAAATATTTCAATAAACACCTAAAATATTAAGTGAATTAAGGTAATTTACTTACTGATTTTTTCAGTCGGTTATATGAACTCATTTATTTAGAAGAATTATTTTAAAAACACTATAAATCCTCGCGCGTAATTATTTACAGATCAAATTTTGAACTGGCGCGGCGGTAATTGAACAGTCAAGACTATCTTGCAAAAACTTCGAATATTACGATATTGCTCTGGAAAACACTGAACAACAAACATGAAATGGTGTATATAGGCGATGGTTAGCTCTTTCCATCAGGAGACCCATCTGATTGTTTGCTATCTTATGATATAAAAACAAAATTTAAAAAAACCTAAATAACTCGACTTGCTGCTTTGCTGCTCTCTATTTACATTCCGCGACGGCTCCGAACAGACTCCGACGCATACTGACGGAGCCGGTTTTCTGTCGCGTTGTCGCGAGTCCGTAGAGAGACGTTGGGAGCCGTTCAGCCGTCATGGAACTTGAATGTTACCGAAATATATACTGTGATTCCTGTTTACACGTTCCAATTTCTTTTATCGCAATGTAAAATGCCGTTCTGACTGGGCCGATACGAACCGGTCAATCTGAATCACGGCTAGGTATTTACTTAATTATGTAATCGCCTTCCGTCGCTGCACCCTGGCAAAGTATTGATAGATTTTCCCCTTATTAATCTGGGGTACGGATCTTTTTTGAAAAATAGACCATCTGCCATTCTATTCTGTCAGGCAGTTCGTAAAATATAATATGTAAAATAATATAATATTGCTGGACAAATTATACGAATTGATCTAACACCAAACTAAGCAAATTATTTGCTTGTATTATGGGTGTAATATAGTCAGCGATACTAATACATAGAAATACATATATAAATACTGTCACATACATAATAAATACCCAAATCCAGAAATACAAATATCTATGCTCATCACATAAATGCTTGTCCATGTCGGGAATCGAACCCGAGCCCCATCGATTCGTAGTTATCTTCGCTGAAAATTCGATTGACAGGGCGGTCAAAAGGCGAATAATGGAATAAATGTCTTCTATGATCGAAACTACTTATTGGTAGAGTGCCGCCACGTTTCGCGGTAACGGCTTCGTTTCCTACCACAAAAGTATTAGTTTTTTTTTATATTATAAGACAGCAAACAAGAAGATGGCTTTTCTGATGAAAAGGGACAACTATCGCTTATAGATTCCAACGATGTTAATGGTGCGTTGGCTGCTTTCCCCCTAAATTGGGACGTAACAATAATAAAGATTGACGCAATTGCGTTAGAAATAGGTTAGGCGGTGTTACAAAACCTGGGCGAGACGCTGCGGATCTCTAATATCAACTTAGTATGTGTCATTACTACCATCTCGCCACATAGATAGCAACGTGACATTAACATATTTTGTATGTATAAGCGATGATCGTTTCTTGCTATCAGGACAGTTATCTACTTGCTGGCTATATTATGATTAAAGAGTGCTCTCCAAAAATACAGCGTGTAAAAGCGCTATCCGACTCAAAGGGGATTATACGTATGTCGATGACATTATCTATACATATAATAAAATCGTAGGGAAGTCAAAACTGTACATTGAATTTTTTTTTTAAAGAATACTTGAGGCGTGATTTACAGTCGATATCGAAGCCAAAAATATAGTTTTTAGAATTTTTGTCTGTTTTTCTGTTTTTTTGTTTGTCTGTATGTATGTCCGTGGTAAACTCAAAAAGCACTGCATGGATTTACTTCAAATTTTGCATGAATATTACTAACAGGTCGGGTCAACATATAGGCTACATATTATCACGTTATCAGCTACGGGGGAGGAGCTGTGCGGAGTGAACGAAGTCCGCGCGGACGAAGTCGCTGGCAACAGCTAGTAAAAAATAAAGATTAAAATACTGTAGTATTTTGTAATCCTTGTACCTTTAACCTTCATTTTCGCTTAAATTAAGCGACTAAGCGGGCCTGGCCAAGTAGGCGTGTGTGTTATACTGAATAATTGAATACTTAAGTACTGCTCGATTGCCCCTTTTTTCTATAAAAAAAAACTTAAGATTGAAATTTTACCGACGTTAGGACTCGGGAGGACGTGACGACCCCATCGTCCGCTGGTGGGAGAATCTTTTTGTTTTGAAATTATTCCGCCGGTGCAGTCAGTTAACAAAAAGTGGTAGTGTCATGCTTCTGCTGAACGGGCTGGCACAACCGGGGCAACACCATTACCTCACTTAAAGCCAACGTAATATAACAGTTTTTTGTTGCGGTCCCCCTAATACTATGAAAGCGCAAAAAAGTTAGTTGTTTACCCCAGGGGAGTACCATTAGCATCAGCGGTGGAGAATCCCCCTCTGGACATCCATGTTCAGGAGCTATAATCAACCTGAGCATGGATGCCCAGGCTGTAAATTGCGCTCACACACTTTGCGGCTCTGGGAAAACAGAGCAAAAAACTAAAGGCACCCCCTACCACACTTCGCGTGGTCGCTCAGCTGGTGATCTTTTAGTTTATCTAACGCATCGATGGGCGGAGGCTGTGGAGAACAAGGGGGAGGCAAAGGCAGTTAGTTTGGACATAGCGAAGGTATTTGATAGGATATGGTACAAAACGTTTCTCTCCAAGCTCGCTTTATATGGGCTCATCATCTCGATATCTGGAAATCCACAACTGTGCGATTCTCAACGCACTTTTTTCCTCGCACTACTTCTCCGTGGAACCAATTACTGACAGGGATTTCTGAACGGATATGACTTAAGGACCTTCAAGGAAAGAGCCTACCCTTTCATTAAAAGCCAGTATCGCTACTACAAGTCTTCTGATAGTGTAGTTTTTTTGGGCGGAGGTGATCACTTACTATCAGGTAAGGCTCCTGTCCATTTGTCCCTTTTTCTATATATATAAAAACATTTATAATAAGATTAATTACTTTAATCAGAGAAAATTTATATTATCTATTTATGTATGCACAATAAAAGTATATAGTATACTATGTTTGTATCAGGCTACCAAAAAATGAAAGCCGCACTGTAGTGTTGTCGTTACTGTGTAGTTACTTTCCGACATAAAGATGGTGAGGGTGGAATTCCAAATTTTGACATGATGACCAATGATGGAATACAACGGGTGAAGTTAAGCTAAATAGCTCTTCAAAATACTCTCCATGATAAAAATCGATAGTTAATGCACAGAGAACTAACATCTCTTCGCAATGCCAAAGAATTGTACCAATCAGAAAATGCCCGGTTTTCGACAATTTGAGTCGCCCAGCGTTATTTGCGGTCAAGAGTAAGAAGCTGGTATTAAACCCTGCCCAAAGACGAAAACAGTACTCCAAGTAACAGTATTCTTAATTTGCTACTCCTAGAGACGTAAATAGTCGGCTGGCGTAAAGTACTATCTTTTCAATACTTATTAAATCTTAATTTTAACCTCCAAATGACCACAAAACTGAACGTTCTCGATACATTGATACCGAAAATTCCAATTCTGGTTGGGGTAGATAAGGGATTATTCTCAAAACGAGAGGACAAGCACCAGACAACCTGTGTCTTTTTGGGGTCATATTGAACTAAATTTAGTCGACCTCATGCCAAAACTGTGGTCAATAGATCCTCGACTTCAGATACAAGTTTGTTCCGACACTCGTCGACGTATTCCCGAAAAATAAAAGTGAGGCCGGAATATACTTTTGTCCGCAAAGCAATGAATGCCACTGATTTGCAGCATATCATTTATATGCAGAAAAAACAATATAGAAGTTGACACGCAGCCTTGGGGAACACCAGAATTGACAGATTTAGGATCTTAGCATACACCATCGACAAAAACCTTGAAAATATATTTTTTTTCATAACCTGCTCGCACAAGACTACAATTTTAATATGTTGTAATTTGCACATGTTTAAGTCTAAAAAAAATTGACAACCTGTTTTGATGGTTGCAAGTATGCGCCAGATGAAACCAAAGTTGTCATTGGGATTGTAATTCATAACCTGCTCGCACAAGCCTGACATTTTGTGGACATATGTCATATTCATTCTATAGCATGAAAAGTGTATGTAAAAAGCCAACCCAATCGGGCGGTTGCAAGTATCAGCTAGACGAGTTTACGTACTCGTATAGAAACGACGCCCGGTAAGAATACGAGCGTTACAGACTTGTTCGGCCTTCAATGTCAAAAATATAGCATTTATCTATTGCATATCGGCTATTTAACGAAAAAAATGAGCGCTCATGAAATGTTGAGGCGTATATATTAAAACTATGTGATGCAGAAACCAAGGATTTCTATGTACTAACATACTAGACAAGGCATGCGCTACGCCACTTTTGTTCCATTAAAATACAGTCAGTCCATGGACTAAATCTACGTCAGATCTTGTTGCCTGAAACACGTAAGCACCATGAAATTCACCTTTTGGTAGTGAATATATATGTCGCAGTGAAATTGTCAATACCGTTAGATTATAATCTACCTAAGTGATCTGCTAACCTTTTTTTTTTTTTTGTTCTCGCAGGAGAAATGCACTTACGCACTACCGGGCCACGCGACACGGCCCGAGTGTGGGACTCGCCTAAAACCGGCTCTACCCACTAAAACTCCTGCGTCCGCTCCTCTATGCCTTGGTGGCGGGGAGGTGGTAACTCTCTCGGATTATTCCACCATCCCGCCGGCACTCGCCAGCCTAGCCGGCGTCCTTCTCGGCTGGGGAGAGATCCCAGCAAGTCGTCTCAAAGCGCGCGGTGTGCGGAGTCACCGCGCGCTACTCCAGCAGGCAATACGCCTGAGCCTGTCCACCAGGGGTCCAAATCTGATCCCCGGCAGAGTGGCTACTTCCCCCCGAAGAAGAGGTTAATGCATCTCTTCTTCGTGCGCCACCCCTGCCGAAGCTGGAGCAGGCGCTGCTCGACCTGATGCGGCTATGACCATTTTTCGTTTTTTGGCCTTGGGCACGGCCCCTTTGCAAGAGGGGGACCCAATCCTATGGCCCGCTGAAAAGCCCGCCGCTGTACAGACTGAGCAACAAGGCTCGCCGGAGCAATCGGCGGCCTTGTGGCCCTTTTGACCGCAGCGGTAACATTCCTCGCTGCGGTCGATCTCCGAATTGCACTGTACCGCCGTGTGCCCAACTAGCAGACAGCGGTAACAGTGCAGGCGCTTGGTGGGTAGCACCCGCACTTGAGCGGACACCCAGCCCACCAGAAGTTTTGCGCCGACCACCTTTTTGGCCGCAGCCACCGGACAGCGAACAAGTAATGTTCCGCGGCCCGCTGGGGAGAAACGAAGGCGCCCCGCCTTGATGGCATCGGCAGGGCAGCCCCCAGATTTGGCTACGGCGTCGATCACCTCGCCGACGGTTATGGAATCATCAAGCCCGGAAATACGCATCTCTGCGTACTTCTCGGGCCTGGCGATCCTGACTGTGTCCACCGGCAGCACTTCACGGAGCCTAGCTGCCAGCAGATCCGCCTTTTCGCCATTTGCACAGCCCGGCAACTCTAAAACTCGGGCCCCTGTGGCCCCCTTTCTCATCCTCAGCGACGGGATGCCTAGCTCGGCGAGGGACACTTTGTCTCTAGCGCGAGTCAAGACCGACGCGTAGGTTGCGCCTCTGTCAGCCGCTCCGGGCTGCAGCGTCAAAACGACAGCCGCTGTCCGGGGCGGGCGCAACCGGGGTTTCTTCCTTTTGTTTTGTTTGCTCTTCCTCGACTCCTGCACCCTCGGGGAAGGAGGAGAAGGCGCCTCCGTTTTCTTATTAGCCTTTTTCTTTTTCTCTGGCTTCTTCCTCTTTTTCTTCTCTGCTCGGGTCCACCCCTCGTCATCTGGGGCCGGAGCGGAAGAAGAAGGCGTCGGTGCAATCACAGGGACCTCCGTGGGCTGGGCACTTTGGCCCTTGCCCTTGCCCTTACCCTTGCCTTTGGCTGGTTTGGGTACCGACGGCCCCGAGACGACCTCAGCGGCAGTTCTCGTCACAGCGGTGTCTTCAATCATTTCCGACACAGACACCGCTTCCTCCTCTCTCAAGTCGCTCCTTAGCGGAGGCCTAAGACGCCTTTCCGGCAGCAAGCGATCCGCCACGGAGGCCATTTTGGCGTCCATCATGTTACCAACCTGTAACATGATGCGACCCAACATGGCCTCCTCCTTGTCCTCCACGGATCGGGCCACTTCAGGTTGAGCCCTTGTCTTGTCCAGGTCGGCACGGATTTGAGCCAGCTCCGCGCGCAGTTCCGCCAGCTCCTTCCCCTGGCGGTAGTTGGCAGCACGGAGCAGCTCCAACTCCTCTCCTTCCGTACGGCTTTTAAGGCCGGTGACCGCATCCTCGATGGTCCAAGCTGCCTGCTTAAGGGCACGCACCATTGTGCCCTTAAGGTTTTTTGATTTTTGGGCAACGCTCAGAATGAGATCAACCCCAGACTGAGCGTGCGCAGCTAGCTCTTCAGCGGTGCGGTCCTCCCCCCTGCACTTATCTCTTCGTTGTTCCAGGGTTTTGGCCATGGAGAGTATTTGCTCCTCGGCCAAAACCCCGACTTCCTCCTTTTTCGTTCTTAAAAGCGCCTCTTTGGCCTGGCTTAGGCCGACATAGGCGCCCGTTGTTGGCGGGCGCCCCCTCGTCCTTTTCGCCGGTCCAGTTCGTGGCGCTTCTTCACCAACCGTATCGTTAGAGTCCAGGCCGGACTCGTTATCGTCCGGGCCTGGTCTCTTCCGCCTGAGCCGGCTGGTTTTCTCCTTTGCCCTGACAGTGTCGTCGCCAACAGCCGAGCTTTCTGTCTCAATGTCCTCGCCAGTGTCTTTTGTTGTGGCGCGCACCCCCGTGGAGCGCGCCCCAACCTCCCTACAGACGTCATCCAAATCATAAGCAAATTCGGAGTCAGGTGTTTCATCGCAAGAGTCGTCGGTGCGCAGACCGGCAGATCGCCGGCCCGCGAAGCAGCTTTTGCCCCCCCCAGAGTACGTGGGGCTGCCGGCACCCGAAGGCGCCGGGAGGGATTCCCCGGCTTCGCCGGGACCCTCCTGGGTAGACCTTTTAAAACTGCTGTGCTGCATCATGTTTGTGTGTGGCCCATTCCGGGTGGGCCTACCCCCGTCTCGTCAGCGCTCGCCCGATAACCCTACGCCGCGGCACGCCGACCGCGGTTTCGGGGTGATTTTTTAAAGAGGTTTTCTTCCTCCCAGCCCCACAATGGGCTCCCGGAAACCGGGTTATAATTGCCGCATCCAAACGCCGTTCTCATTAAGAGAACGGAAAGGAGCGACTGGTGGCCCAATTAGCTTCCCCAAGGTGCTGGATTGCACCCCAGGTACTGAGCCCCCCCGCCACGACAAGGCTTGGGACCATGGGGGGGAAGTGATCTGCTAACCTAACCTAACTAAATTATAAAATCCCTAAGTAGATTATAATCTAACGGCTATTGACAATTTCAATGCGACATATATATCATTTATTTATTTATGTATTCAGAAAATTTTACTGCTTACAATGACATATATAATTACAATAATTTTAAGTTAGTTTATAAGCCAACACAGTTTTCACCACTAATTATTACAATGTGTGTGCGATATAAATAAAATAAAACAGAAAATCGTAAAAACTGCTAAGATTTTTTATACATTAAAGAACCAAAGCATTAAAGAACCAATGTCTAGTATCTGTGTGCCTCGACGATTGATAGAAAAACGGGGATGGTGGAATTAAGTCGTGCAATTCCGCAGCCCACTCTCCAAATTGTATCCGATAAAAGACCGATAAACTAGCCACTCTGTGGCGATGAGCGAGGCTCTGGAGTTTTTTGCCTACCAGATCATCCTTGTTTGTGAGCCTCTTGGCACGCCTCTCTATCGCCTTAAGCATCTCCAACTGGTATTTGGCGGATCCATCCCAGAGGTGAGAGCAGTATTCCATACGAACGGACTTGTGCTTGATAAAGGTTTTGCAACTGTCCCGGGCTGGAATACTGTCTCACCTTGGCCAGAATACCAAGCTTTTTTGAGGCAACTTGGGCTTTCGATTCGATGTACAAACCAAAGTTGAGAGTAGGCGTTAAGGTGATACCAAGGAGCTCGAAGTGGTCAGTTATCGGCACGGGCATACCCTAAAAATACGAAAACAGTTGGAATGGACATGTAGAAGG
This sequence comes from Apodemia mormo, assembly GCA_036924255.1. Taxonomy (NCBI): domain Eukaryota; kingdom Metazoa; phylum Arthropoda; class Insecta; order Lepidoptera; family Riodinidae; genus Apodemia; species Apodemia mormo. Next base: position 7,799,197 of record JAUPFN010000018.1, on the reverse strand, counting down.
GACAATTGGAATCGCAATAATAATTAAAATCGAATCTAATTTTCAAAAGTTACAGCTTTTCGAATATTAAAATTACGTTGTTTTTATCAAACTGACTCAATATTTTTGAAATAATTTTCTGGCTAACACACCGATTGATTTAAAAATCTTATCAACTTTTTTCCTTTAAAAAACTGCGGCAAATGCCGTTAATTTGATCAAATTCGGTCAATTTGTTTGATGTGTACTAAACAAAATTTTTTTTGACATTGCTTCAAAATTTTTCAACCTATCGATTATTTAGCTAAAGCAATACTTTAGACTTAAAAATTGAGTTGAATGCTATTCAAAAGATCAAAATCAATCAGTATTTCCAAAATTTATTAAATAATATATAAATAATTTCTTTTTACCTCGCACTACTCTGTTGTGGAACCAATTACCGGCAGGGGTATTTCCGAACGGATACGACATAGGGACCTTCAAGAAAAGAGCTTACTCATTCTTAAAAGGCCGGCAACGCAACTGCAAGACCTCTGGTATTGCAAATGTCCATGGGCGGCGGTGATCACTTACCATCAGGTGCACCTCTTGCTCGTTTGCCCCCTCTTCTATAAAAAAAAAAAAAAAAAAAAAAAAAAAATTTACAGCTTTTCAAAAATGATTATACTGCCATTTTTAACAAAATAGACACAAGTTTGAACTGAAAAAAATCTATTCTTTAGGTTTTTACTCTTTTGAGCTTAAAATACTTTAATGTAGCGGGAAGTTTCAAAGATGGCCTGCAGGGTCAATCTTTGACAGATTTTTTTATATCATAAGATAGCAAACAAGCAGATGGGTCTCCTGATGAAAAGAGTCAACAATCGTCTATAGACACCAAAGATGTTAATGGTCCGTTGTTATTTTGTGGTGAGGTGTAATGCCACATGCATAAGTTTACCTTACCCTCCAAATTTGAACACGAAAGTGACAAGCACTGACGCTACTGCGACAGGAATATCTAAGACAGTGGCACCAAACCCGGGCGAGACAATGCAAAGTTCTACCATCTAGTAGCCACGATGATAGTGACTCTCATAACTAATCGTTTGCCTCTTACAACTTATTCTTTAATAGAGCCTGAACCACCAGGGTGGATTCTTTTGAGGTCTATCATGCTTTATCCTAATCATATTAAATGGTCGTTAAAAATATACTCTCTTATGGTGTTATAATTCTTCAACGTACATGGATCCGGTGAAGTTAATGGAGTAACACTAAGGAGAAGAAGCTTTTATGTTCTTGCATGAACATCATCAAGATTATTCTGTCCTTGAATACGATTTAGATAGGGATTTCTCGTATAATAATGTAGGTGGTGATAATTTACCGCATTTTTCGTGTATTTTTCCATCTATAAATAAAGATATAGAATAATAATTGGTCCACGGAATGTCGATTTAATAATAGTGATAACCTATTGTACACCTTAAATAAGGGCAAAGAAATAAAAATATAAGATAAAGTTATGCAATCTCTGTACGTACTTACTCAAGTATATTCTACAGAAAATCGAAAGACATTCTGCATTAATAAATATTAGTTTCCATCACGTAAGTTATTTATATGGTTTTTTATAGAGGACAGAAAACTAACAGACGACTCTTGTGATGGTAAAGGTCAATCATCACCTTTAGTCACTGAAGTATTAACAGTTTTTGTGTTGGTCCAAGTTACCTTTGAAGAGTTGACCAATTTCCCTGTGTGTTGGTCCCGGGCTCCTTTGTAAAATAGGCCAACTGCCGATCTGCTAGGCAGGTCGTAAAAGGCGATTGATTGGCTACGTGAGTCACCACCATTGTGGCTACTAGGTGGTGGAGTTGTGCATTGTCTTGCCCAGGTCTGATACCATCGCCTTAATTATTCCTACCGCAATAGCGTCAGCGCTTGTCAGTGTTGTGTTCCGGTTTGGAGGGTAGGAAGTCGGTGAACTTATGCATGTGGCATTAGACCTCGCCACAAGATAGCAACGCACCATTAACAACTTTGGTGTGTATAGACGATGGTTGACTCTTTCCATCAGGAGACCCATCTGTTTGTTTGCTATTTTATGATATAATAAAAAACTTTGCCATTCTACCTACTTGTAAATACAACTAATTGGCTAAACTTCCATCGTAACTATGTTGGTGCTGGTTCCCTTCGAAAAATAAACTTATCTGCTGTTCCGCCAGGCATTTCGTAAGAGGCGAACATTTGGGTATGCGAGTGACTGTGTGACCAGCAAGGCTACTAGGTGATAGAGTTCTCCATTGTCTCGTCAGGTTTGGTACCACCGCCTAACTTATTCCTGCTGCAATAGCGTGAGTACCGGTAGATAGCCGGTAAGTTTATGCATGTAGCATTAACACCCCGCCACAAGGATAGCAACGCACCATTAGCATCTTTGGAGTCTATAGGTGATGTTTGTCTCTTTCCATCAGGGCAGCTACTTCTTGCCATCTTAAAATATTAAAACTTTCCATTAGGAGCGCTATCTGCTTTTTTGCAATCTTTTCAAGTACATAACTTTTAGGGTTCCATAACTAAAAGGTAAAACGGAACACTATTACTAAGCCTCCGCTGTCTGTCTGTCCGTCTGTCTGTCTGTCTGTCTCTCGCCAGGCTGTATCTTATAAACCGTGATAGCTAGAAAACTAAAATTTTTACAAATTATACTAAAAACCGTTACTAACCACCGCTAAAACAACAAATATTGAAAATTAAAAAATGAAAATATTACGGGGACGCACTGTACAGTAAACTTGTTTTTTTTTCGTATTTTTTTGCTATGATGGTACGATACTATGATGGCCCTTCGTGCGCGAGTTTGAGCTACATTTGGCCGTTTTTCTTATTAAAATTGCAACAATCAACTTCCCATTCCCTTTATCTTCGGAGGCCTGCGTCAGACCTCTACCGTGTCTTTACCAAATTAAAATGGAACTAAATTGGAACTACCCTCTCAAACAAAAAAAAAATTTTTAAAATGGGCTCATGAATGACGGAATCCTCAGGTAACAAACATAAAGAAACATACAGCCAAATTGATAACCTCTTCATTTTGGGAAGACAATTGCAAATACAAGTTGCTAACTGCGTAGGAGGATTTAATAAGTGTAAGTTTAGTTTATTTATTATAATCTGAATTTTTTAGTATAATCAACCAGCTATTATCAAACGACTTTCCAAAAATGAGGAGGTTCTCTATTCGGATGTTTATTCGTTAATATGTTTTTAAACCCTGAAGCAAAACGAGGGGTGTTTTTTAATATATTTTTCATGGGTCAAAAGTACCCAAATTTAAGATTTTTCGAACCTTTAAAAATTAATATCTCTAAAAGTAATAAATATATCGTAAAACGTCATAGGTGTTTGCGCAGGAATCCTAGTCACGTTCCTTTCGTCTCTTTCCTTCCTGCATCCATCGTATGTTCCTCTCACTTGGAGAAGATGGCGTCGCTGAATAGCTATACCGCACAGCGCATACGCCAGTCCATCGGCCAACCGCATCGCGCGTGATCGCGTAGCAGTACATTCGCATCGTCTAGACAAAGGCCTATACGGAACCGCTCGCGTCACGCACCACGCCGCATATGATCTCGCTCGCTTGTCTCGAGATACAGCTGGAGCCAGCTAACCGCAAGCCGCGCTAAGTGTAATTACCAGGTGAGTCCTTATTATTTTTAACACCCATCCTTATATCACACCCCCTGGTCCCGTCGCCGTGACTATGACCTGCTTAAAAATGCTTCCGCTACAACGAGCACTGTACTTCTAGGCACTGCCCGCGTTATTATTAACGATTGTTACGAGGTTGATCATTTAGCGTGCTGTCTGCTTGATAGTGCTTCTCAAAGCAACTTCATCACTCGCGCTTGTTGCTTACGCTTGGGCTTGAACAATTTTGCATCAACCAACTCAGTGGTCACCGGGATCGGCGGCTCGCTTAAGATTGTCCGCCAGACAACTCACATTCAATTCGCATCGCGCTTCAATCATTCCATCAAATATGATTTAGATGTTTTAGTGGTAGATAAGACCACAGATTGTTTACCGACTACGCATGTTGAAGCGAATCCGCCAAGAGACGTTTCCTGTACCTCGAACGTAAGCTCGAAGCCGCGCCGACGAGCTTACGATAATGTAATCCGAGGTTATATTGCAAAGAGATTAATTTCATCGGTGCCGCTAGAAGATGAAGAGTTTACAGGAGCTCCTTCCTATTTTATTGGACACCATGGAATATTCCGCGAAGAGAAGTCTACTCCTCTTCGAATCGTGCTAGACGCTAGCGGGAAAACCAGCTCCGCAGTATCTCTCAATGATCTGATTTATAATGGCGAGAATTTATTAGGAAAGTTATTTAATATAATTGTGAACTTTCGTTTGTTCCCTATCGCATTGGCGGCGGATGTCCGTCACATGTTTTTATGTATCTCGATGAGAACCTGCGACCGCAGATTCCAACGAATCCTTTATAGGTTTAATCCGCAAGATCCGCTTACCGCTTATCAATTTAATCGCGTTTCTTTTGGGTTAAAATCTAGTCCGTTCCTCGCACTCCACACTATCAAACAACTAATGTCTGATAAAGGAAGCAACTTTTGCCGCGCCGTATCGGCATTAAGTTCATCGCTTTACATGGATGATTTTGTCCACTCTGTAGAGTCTGAGGATGACGCAATTATCCTCTCTCAAAAGGTTATCGGCTTACTAAAGGCCGGTCAAATTGACATGGTGAAATGGAATACCAATTCCACCGCATTGATGGAGACTATACCGGAATCACATCGATTATCTTCCGCGATAGAATTTGACAAGTCAGAACTACATAAAATACTTAGACTATCTTGGTCACCTTCCGCAGACTTATTCCGTTTTAAGGTTTTGTTGACCCTTAAAATATGCACTAAGAGGACGATTCTGTCGTGCATCGCCAGACTATGGGACCTTATGGGTTTCATAGGTCCTGTCATACTATTAGCTAAATTCTTGATAAGAGAGCCCTGGACTCTAAAGAGTGACTGGGATGACGTACCACCCGAATTCAAAGTTAATACTTGGGATATGTACTATAGTGAGCTATATTTGCTTAACCAGATCAGCATTCCGCGTTGGGTAGGCATAAATACAACCAGTACAGTTACTATTGTCGGGTTCGGAGACGCTAGTGAGAAGGCATACGGAGCCGTGATATACTTTTACCTCAACAATGACAATAATAGTAAAATGCACTTGATTTGCTCTAAATCAAAGGTTGCCCCTACTAAGTCCGTGAGTCTCGCTCGCTTAGAGCTCTGCGCCGCACTGTTATTATCCAAATTAATCCGCACCATCTATGAGGCGGTAAGTAATCGCATCATTATTAACAACATTTATGCATTCTCCGATTTCACGGTTACCCTATGTTGGTTGCATTCATCACCTCACCGTTGGAGTACGTTCGTAGCCAAGCGTGTTTTGAAAATACAATCAAATATTTCACCTGATCGGTTCTTTCATATTTCGGGTACGGATAATCCCGCTGATTGTCTCTCCCGGGGTTTGACTCCTGCACAATTGCTTGATTATCCGCTCTGGTTCAATGGACCCTCTAGGGCACACTCAATGCCAACGCTTTGGCCTGTTACTGCTTTTGAACCGTCGGTAGTTTCAAAACCACGAGAGGAGAAAGTGGTAAACATAGTTCAAGTACAGAAGGTAAACAGGTTAGGATTAGAATTACTCTGTCTAGCTGACCGTGTATCTTCTTGGTCCAAACTCTTACACATTGTTGTATATCTATTTCGCTTTCAAAGGATTTTACCGCATCGTAAATATATTGACGCGTTTGATCTCAGTTTCGCTGAAATTAGAATTATACAAGAATTAAAAAATTTCATTTTTATCGCGAAATAAACAACATAAAGGAGAATAAATGTTGCTCTATCGGTATACAACGCTTAATACCATTTATGAATGAAGGTGTCATACGCGTAGGTGGTCACCTAGAACAGGCTGAAAGTCGCCATCCTTTGCTATTACCCCGCAGGCAACATATAGTTACTCTGATAATCAATTACTTTTATAAAATATATTGTCATGCAGGTCCAGACTTGTTAGTTTCTATTTTAAGACAGAGGTACTGGATCTTGTCCGCGCGTAACATCATTCGTAGTGTTATTTTTAAATGTAATACGTGTTTTAGACTTCGACCGAAACTTACCTTTCCCGAGATGTCGGACCTTAAATCTTGCCGAATCAATCCGACTTTTAAGGCATTTGCGCACACGGGTTCGGACTTTGCCGGCCCCCTAAGAGTAAGCGCAATCAAAGGTAGAGGAATTCGCGCACATAAAGCATATATTTGTCTGTTTGTTTGCTTAACCACCCGCGCAGTACATATTGAGTTAGCCTCTGATCTAAGTACAGAGTGCTTTTTATCCGCTTTAAAACGATTTCTATCTCGCCAAGGGCCTATAGCCCATATTTACACAGATAATGGATCTAATTACATAGACGCTAAAAGATACCTAGGAGAATTATATTCAGTACTTAAATCTTCCCAATTCAATTCGCAACTGTCCGAAATACTAGCGGAAAATCGTATCGAGTGGCATTTCAACCCTCCTTCCGCGCCGCATTTCGGAGGGAATTGGGAAGCGAACGTTAAAAGTATGAAGGCTCATTTATTTCGCGTTATAGGAGAACGGGTCTTAACGTACGAAGAGATGACCACTGTTCTTACACAAGTAGAAGCAGTCATGAATTCGCGTCCATTATGCCGCACGCTCTCTTCCGATCCTTCGGAAACACTTGCGTTAACACCCGCTCATTTTTTAACTTATAGTCCGCTTAAGTATTTACTCGCACCGCCATTAGCTAAAGAACGTTCGGATTTATTAACTAGATTCTCCAGTCGTTCTGGAAGCGCTGGAAAAGGGAATATTTGCATAATTTACAAATTCGAACGAAGTGGAGTAAATCTAAAACTTCTATATCTGTCAGTTCAGTAGTTGTTAATATTAATGACAATACTCCGCCTTTACAGTCGCCTCTGGCTATTGTCAAGGAGGTTTTCCAAGGCAGAGATGTAATTGTCAGAGTGGCACGAGTGCAGACTACCTCGGGATCTTATGTACGACCCGTGGTAAAACTCTGTCCCTTACCTAGCCAATAGGCTATACCGCATAACTTTTCGCATTATTTGTTCTTTCCGCATACATTATTCGCAGTTACCGCAAACTTTAACCGTATTTTTTCCGCTTTATCGCTATCATACCGCATCTCGGTAGAGATTACTGCGTGTATTCATTACTACGTCATAGACGATATTTCGTCAATTTCCGCACAATGGATTAGATCTTTCAGTATTGGGCTAGTCACATCTTAATCCGCATGTAAATTTTTTGAAGGAATCCTTCAAGTGGGGTGGAATGTGTGCGCGGGAATCTTAGTCACGTTCCTTCCGTCTCTTTCCTGCATCCATCATATGTTCCTCTCATCATCAAACATTTTTTTTTTTAATATAACTTCCAGATTAATGTACCGTTTGAGTACAAAAACTAATCAGCTGTATTTTAAAAAAAAAATTACGTCTAATGTATAAATTGCATGAAATCGATTTATCTGTTTGAAAGTAATCGTTGACGAAAATTTTGAAAAAGTGTTTTTTCGACATAACTTCAAAATATTTCAACCAATCATTTTTTAGTATTCCACAATATTTTAGTACTAAAAAAATTACGTCGAATTTTAAAAATCAGAATCGAATCTTATTTTCAAATTTACAGCTTTTCAAATATTAAAATTACGTTGTTTTTAGCAAACTCACTTAATATTTTTGAAATAACTATCAGGCTAATATACCGATTGACTTCAAAATCTTATGAGATTTTCTCCTTTAAAAACTGCGTCAAGTACCGTTAATTGGATAAAAATCAGTCAATTTTATGGGATCTATCAATGACGAACATTTTTGAAAAAAATGTTTTTTGATATTGTTGCTTCGAAATTTTTGAACCTACCAATTATTTGATTTTTGTTCATCAATCAATCAATTGATTATCGATATTGAAATACCGATTATAAAGCAATAGTTAAATTTAATTTAAATGCAATTTGAACTTGAGCATTTGCAATTTGATCAATTCGATCATCGCTTCCAAAATATATATACTGCAATTTTTATCAAAATAGACTGCATGTATGATTGTTTCGTTGGTTCATTCGTAAGTGCTTTGTTGTTTTTTTGTGACTTAGCAGTTGAGACATTTCAATATTTCTTAGAACTGAAAAAAATCTATGCTTATAGTTTTTACTCTTTTGAGCTTAAAATACCTTCATTTAGCGGGAAGTTTCAGGGTGGCCTCCAAGGTCAACCGTTTACAGATTTTTTACAATATGATTATTGTGGAACAGTAGAAGTGTATTAATTGATTAATATTGTATTGAGAGCAATTTTCAATCGGGCGCTTTTCCAATCCCGGGCAACGTTGTTTTTATTAAAAAACTGAAAAAAAAATTTTTTTGATTTGTCTGACTCGGGAATCGAACTCCGAGGGTTTCTCTGAGAGAAAAATTCGGAAAATTTATTCGCTCCGTTTCAACCGCCAATTCTTCGTGCCTGCGGTAAGTCCAATTTTTAATCCTAAAAATTTTGAAGGTTAATTAAATAAAATATTTTTTTATTTCGAAAATCGAAGTGAAACCAGGACTTCCCGATTTTAGAATAAAAATTATAATCTTAGCGAAATGTTAAAAATGTGTTTTTCTTTATTAGATCAACTTTAATTTTTAATACCCATGTTTCTTTGAAAACTTTTTTACAAGAAAGCTACCATATATAAAAATTGATTTCTATCAATATTAGACTTTACGAGGGAAGTGGTGGCGTAAGATGGATCTTGAGTTGCTGCATATTATAGGTAGATCGTACTATATTAATATATAATAATAAAATATAATATAATGTTCACGGGACAAATTACACTTACTGATCTAACCCCAAAGTAAGCAAATTATTTGCTTGTGTAATGGGTGTTAGTCAACGACACTAATACATAGAAATACATATATAAATACTGGAATATATTAAATAAACACCCAAACTCGGAAATACAAACATTTATGCTCATCACGCAAATGCTTGTCCACGTCGGGGATCGAACCCGAGCCCCGTCGATTGCGTAGTCAGGGCCGCTAACCACTCGACCAACGGGGCGGTCAATATTATAGGTACACCAGGAAATATGGTGTAAAATTTTAGTAGATAACCTTTACATTTGTTCTCTGTAGATAACATTGATAATAATAAAAATCGTGTTTTTAATAAATCAAGAAAATTTTAAAGAATTTTTCTTGTAAGTACTAATAAAAATTTAGTCCTAGAAACATGTTTTTTTTTATTTTGGTTTTATTTTCTGATGCCCTCCTAGACCATAGCCTGACGACGCCTTTGATGCGAATATAATGTTTGGGTAAAAATACGCTGGATTTTTTTAGGTTAAATAATACATACATACATATCTTCACGCCAGATCCCTTACGGGGTAGGCAGAGAGAACCGAGTGCCATACATCACGATCCTTGCAGGCTTGTCTCGCTTCCTCCACATTCATCACTCTCTTCATACACACACGCCGGTTGCGAAGACGATTGACACCACCTTCGGACAGTACTCGATCATTCTGATCGTGGTATGTCAGTCTTGGTCTTCCCCGGTAACTACATCCTCCCACATTCGCGTTGTATATCTGTTTTGTTAACCTTTCTTCTACCATTCTTTCTATATGTCCGAACCAACGGAGCATGCCCTTTCTCATCTTTACACCGACACTTTCTTTCAAACCTAACCTCTCTCTCACTTCGACATTACGAACCCGGTCCGCGAGTGTCACACCATATATTTTTCTTAGCGACCCCATCTCGACCGCGTTGATTCTACTTTCATGCCCTTTCTGACATACCCAACTCTCACTTCCATACAATAGCGTTGGGATAAGCACATGATTATGCAGGGCTAGACGGGCGCCCAGACTTAAAATTGTGCTATTAAGTAATCTCCCTAACACTCCATTCACTCATGTTCCCTACACACACACTCTTCTTTCAACATCAGCGGTGTACCTTCCATCCCTGCTAAAAGCACATCCAAGATATACAAAATCATCCACTTGTTCCAGCACTACATCATCGACTACAACTCCTACATCCGTTCTGGTTGCTTCTCTTTCAAATACCAAAACTTTAGTTTTCTTCGCATTCTAATGTAAGCCCATACTCTTACATTCCTCATTCAAAATTGTGACCAGTGTTTGCAGCTCAGATGGAGTTGAGCTAAAAGTACAGCGTCATCTGCATAAAGCAGGCAGTTCACCACTAGATCACTCATGCGCATTCCCACATTCAATGACCTCAATCTTTGGAGACACTTATCCAGATATAGAATAAACAGACGAGCTGATAACACACAACCCTGCTTGACGCCGATATTAACATCGAACCAGGGCGATATGTTGCCGTCCACCCGCACACATGCTTTGCAATCCCAGTACATGGATTGCAAAGCACGCAGCAGACGCCCATCTATCCCATAATTGGGTAAAATGTCCCAAAGTTTCCTTCACACAACTCTATCAAACGCTTTCTCCAAATCCACAAAACCGCAGAAAATCTTCTGGCCGACAGCCAGATACTTCTCTACGATGTTGCGGAGTGAGAAAACTTGATCCATATGTCCTCTTCCAGATCTGAAACCCCCTTGTGCCTCCCAAAACATTCCCTCGGACTTCCCTTGCATTTTCCTTTCAATGATCTTACCGTACACCTTCGATGCTAAGCTGATCAAACTGATGGCCCTATAGCTATTGCAGTCTATACGTGAGCCCTTGCCTTTATACAAGGGCACGATGACCGCGCCGTTAGTCTTCGGGTACTCTACCGGTCCTCCAACAACCGGTATTGCAGAGGACCCAAAAAGAGTCCCAGACGGCAGGACCACCGTATTTGATCATCTCAGCAGTCACCTTATCTATTCCCGCAGCCTTTCTATTTTTCATACTTCTTATCGCCCATACGATCTATTGCATAGTAATGTCTTGGCACGCTTCCACCGTCTCTGAGTCACTTACTGAGTCAGAGACGGAGGCAGCGTGCTGAATAGCATCATACATATCTCCAAAATATTCACCCCATCGGGGCGGATCGGTACGCGTCGCCTCCAGGGGACGCCCTAATCCGCACTGCGGTACTTGTTCGGACCAGAATTGTAGTCCAGTGGACTGGCACGGGTCGCGACGAGCACGCTTCTGGCCAATGACGAGGATCGCATAAAAAAATTGAAGTGAAATAGTTTTCGGTACTCATGCGCCGATTCCTCCTATACTAAATAGATATTCTAAATCAATACTATTTCCAGGGTTACATGGTGGAGCTAAAAGGAGCTTGCAATAAAACAACTCAAGCTTGTTGACTAAGAAACCATCGTAACCTTAACCACATGCTGCTGGATCCCCTTTCGAAGATCATAAGCTCCTTTCACGTTTTGCTTTAAAAATAATGCATAGTTACATATATAGCAGAATTGGCGGTCTGAGGATAATACAATGTGTCGGGGGTTTTTGAAATTTTAAATTTTATCTTGTTTGTGTATGTTAGGACATAGCTCCGTCATATATAGATAGATTTTCATTTTCTTTTATTTAAAAGAGTGTATTTTCAGATATGGTCCATACCGGGCCCAGGTCCATTATGATAATTTGGTAAAGAAGTGGTTGAGGGGTTTCGGAGACGTATATTTTGTCCATTTTATTTAGAGTTTTTTGACAGTTCACATTTGTTTAAGTTAAAATTTCATACAAATAATATTGTACTTCATAGACATTAAATGGGATGATTAAAAGTAATCGGTAGAAATAAATGCTAATATGTAATTAATGTGTAATAGTAGGGGACCCCAAGATGCTAAATTGGTAGTTACTCGAGCGTCGAAGGGACCTATTGGTTTTTGTAGATTAAATTATAGGAAACGTAAAAGGTTATATAATGTTTTTAATTTCAATGGTTGGGAAAAAATCTACACATAAAAAAAATATTTAAAAAATCAGTGACATGGAAACACTGAAGCGCGTTAGATTAGGGTATGGTGGGTTAATTGCCAGCTACAATTTAGAAAGTCTGAAGATTCAAGTGTAACGTAAGGGAGTGGGAGGGTCATAAATTTGCAAAGAAAACGTTGTCTTGACATTCTCGAGCGCGTCTGAATTTTCTTTTATTTTGGAGGAAATTATGTAATAAAAAAATATACATAATCTGACAATTTCGACAAGCCGAAGTTACTTTAACTTGGTTTTTTTTTCTTCCATAGTTACCCCCCTCTATATAAAGGGTTTATATTTGGTGGAGAACCTTAACAGTATGCGAGGTATTCCCTTCTATGTTAATCTGACGCGCTCGAGTACATACCAAAATCCCCTCTTGGGCTCCCCTACTACAATATGTTATTCAGAATAACAGAATTAATACGTCTTACAGAATTTCAAGCCTTGAAAAAAACATTTTTACACATTTTAACATTAGGAGGTTGGAAGTCGGCTGGTGCAGTTTTACTGCGTTTAAGTTGCGGTTATGATCATAGTAGCTATGCCCGCGACTTCGTCCGGGTTGAAAAATTTATGAAATAAAAACCTGCATAGGTCTCGTCTCCGTGGGATTTCCGGGATAAAAACTATTCTATGTCCTTTCTCGAGTCTCAAATTATCTTTGTGCCAAATTTCATCCAAATCGGTTTAGTGGCTTAGGCATGAAGAAGAGACAGACAGACAGAGTTGCTTCCGCATTTATAATATTAGTATGGAATAGTTTTTTGTTTCGGAATATCTCAATTACTGCTGGTCGGCAACGGTTACGCCGTACGTAACCGTGTGTACTGCCGGTTACGGCTGGCAATTACTGATAGGCCGCTACAGCTTCACCGGTCGCGATATGGATTAGTGTAGCTGGGGTTATCTTATGTACCAATTAACAAATTAGCAAAATGTATAAAATCTAATATAAAGAATAAAAATAAATATCTGCATAGTTATGTGGGAGAACGAAAAACCTTAGATGGTTTGCTCCTTGTACCGATTTCTTGTAAATATTGTAGTCGCCTCTGTGTTCTAGTGGTCCAGCGTTGGCGTTGACCACATGAGGTTCCGGGTTCGATTCCTGGGTCGGGCACATAAAAAAAGAGTGTTTTTTCAGTTTTCTAAAAAACACAATGTTGCCCGGGACTGGAAAGTGCCCGGTTGGCGATAGGCTTGCCACCTATCACATTTGTGGGACCAAGTATCTTCGGCTAATCGTGGGTGCATTTGTTGTACCTCTGCCTACCCCTTCGGGGATATGGGCGTGAAAATACATTATTGTATAATTTGTGCACTGTAAAATAACGTAAGCACTAAAAAAGCAAGCCTGCTGAATTTATTCCACCGGATAATATTAGTTTGAGGTCGCGTTTCCAATCAGGTGGTTATGTTGACTTGTCATAAATGATTGTTTTTTTGTTATTTTATTATTATATAATAAGATATCAAACAATCTTATTGAAAACAAGCATCGCCTTTAGACCCGACCAATGATGTTAATGGTGCGTTGCTGTCTGTGTTGTGGGATGACAATGCACATGCAGAGCTTTACCGGCGACCTTATCCCTAAAATCGCAACACGAAAATGACTAGCATCGACGCTATTTTGACAAGAATATATAAAGTGGTGGTTCCGGTACCACCACATTAGCTATTCCTGCCGCAATAGCGACAATGTTAAGGCACAAGATGTTGCGGAACTCTACTACCCAGTAGTCACAATGAGTGATAGGTTTGGCTAATCTTTCGCCTTTTACTAACTATCTGATAGCAACGCAGATTGTTTATTATTCAAAAGAGGCCCTTTGAATTAGAACAACACGGCTGTAAAGGATAATTTAATTAAAAATTGCTTGAAACTTAAATACTTCTCTTATACCTAAAATTTTAGATAAGTAACATTGAATTACGAATGTAGTTGCAATCTTACATTCGATATATAAAAAATGACCTTTTCGAGTAAGTATTTGTTTAACAAAAAACTAAATACGTTATCAACATTTCTTATCGTTAAAAAACCACAAACAAGTTTAATATCTCCCGGTAGCAGTATAGCGATATATTAATCAATATTATAATGCTGTTTCTATGTAACCTTGTCATATTCGCATCCGTCAGACTGAATAAGAACTTCAACGCAACGCAAGAGAAACGCTGCGGAATCTGGATGTGAACAAAGCTAGTGGCGCTGATGGGACTCCAGCAATAGTACTTAAAACCAGTGCGCCTGAACTCGCTCCTATCTTGACACGTCTCTTTCGCCTTTCGATGATGACCGGAAAAGAACTTAAATTATGGAAGCTTGTTAACGTGCAGCCTGTGTCTAAAAAATGCAGTCGTGCCGAACCCTCTATCTATTAGCCAATTTCAGTCACGTCCATACTCTTCAAGACTATCGAGCGTGTACTGAACAGGAGACTAATGGCACAGAAGCGAACGATTTACACAGTGACCGCCAATACGGGTTCCACCAAAATTGTTCCACTGGGGATCTTTGAGCATATGCCACCTACGTCTTGAGTGCAACTATCGAGAATCATGGTGAAGCGCTAGCTGTCTCCCTTGATATCTCTAAGGCCTTTGACAGGGTCTGGCATGACAGTCTTATTAGCAAGCTTCCTTTGTACGGTATATCTACTGGTCTCAGCGCCTAGATCTCAGATTTTCTGTGTGGCCGGTCGATTAGGGTAGTTTGTCCGACGAAATGGATATAAATGCCGGAGTCCCTCAGGGATACGTTCTCTCTGCAACTTTATTCCTGCTACATATCAACAGTCTGCTAAAGCCCGGTATCTATGGGCACGCAGACGATAGCACTGTTGTGGAGAGTGACGCATCCAGCGCGCGAGCCAATCTCCGATTGGGGCGATGCCAATCCGGTCAAGTTTAATGCGGCTAAGACCCAGACGATTCTCCGCTAAACGGAGTCCATTCTACCTATCTCCGTCTTTTCAGAGTATGTCGGTGCCGATAACTGACCACTTCGAGCTCCTTGGTATCACCTTAACACCTACTCTTAACTGGCCAAGGTGAGACAGTATTTTAGCACGGGACAGTTGCTTAATCTTTTCAGCACAAGTCCGTTCGTGCATGGAATACTGCTCTCACCTCTGGGATGGATGCGTCAAAAACCAGCTAGAGACGCTTTAGGCGATAGAGAGGCGTGCCAAGAGGCTCATAAACGACGATGATTTGGTAGGCAAAAAACTCCAGAGCCATCGCCGCAGAATAGCTAGTTTATCGATCTTTTATCGGATACATTTTGGAGAGTGCGCTGTGGAATTGCACGACTTAATTCCACCATCCCCGTTTTTCTATCGATCATCGAGGCAAACAGATACTAGGCATGGCCATATGGTGGACGTTCCACGTACCCGAATAAAGCGGTTCGACGCGACATTCTTGATCCGAGCCGCAAGGGACTGGAATATGCTTCCTGAGTCTGTGTTTTAACTTGTACCAACCTACTCGGGTCATTCTGCTGTAAGTCGTGAAAGAATAAACATCTTTGTCCGTCAAACTGTCTGTTATTAAAAACTAATCAAACATTTCATATTTTGTACAGTTGCATTAAATTCCAAAGAGATTTGGTAACTCGAAAATGTAACTGAAATATTGCTCTATGCTTTGTTTTAAAGCAAATATGACGTATCGATGTTATTGATTATATTACTGAATATACATATGACGTGAAACCTGTATCCAAATGTTCGATTACATTACGTTTACAATTATTTAAAATAAACATATACTTAATTATATAACCATTAAATGGTGACATCATTTTTAAGCAAAGCTTAAGTACTTTCTTTTGCAATATTTTGAATTGATATTGATTAGAAAAGTTGTCATTGAAAATATTTCATTGCAGGTGACTATATCTGACACAAAGAACTTAGTAAAAATGCATATATGTATATATTTTTGTGAAAGTACATAAATTTGGATTAGTGTCAAAATATTCACTTCAATATGACTGACTTTATGAAAGATCTGAGTACGTAAATTTTCGACGTCGAGTTGAGTCTGTATTTCCCGACGGGTACAACCTGTGGATCTTCAAGAGAAGAGTGAACAGGTACCTTCTAGGGAAGCGCGTTCCATCTTAGGCCGCATCTTAGCTTTATCAGGCGAGATCATGGTCAAGGGCTTCCCTATCGACAGTAATAAAAAATATTATAAAAAAACATATCATGCTATAATAACGTTAAGTTTAAAATATACTTTAACATTTACGCGATATAAGGTTTTTTTAAATTAAATAAAAATAATCATAATAATATATAATAATCCCCGTGTTGGTCCCGGGCTCCTTTGAAGAATAAGCCAACTGCTGTTCTGCCAGGCAGGTCGTAAAAGGCGACCGATAGGCTATACAAATCGCTACCATCGTGACTTCTAGGTAATAGAGTTCTGCTATGTCTCGCCCGGGTCAGGTACCGCCGCATTACCTGTTCCTGCCTCAATAGCGTCAGTGCTTGTCACTGTCGTGTTCCGGTTTGGAGGGTAAAATAGCCGATAAACTTATACATGTGGCTTTATATCTCGCCACAAGATAGTAACGCACCATTAACACCTTTGGTGTCTATAGGCGATGGTTGACATCCATCAGGAGTCTTTCCATCAGGAGACCCATCTGCCTGTTTGCTATCTTATAATAAAAAAAAATAAACTTTTTTATAATTATGACATAAAACTCGATAAAACAAAAATCCGTCATCGTGTAGAAAAAAAACGGCCGAGTACGAGTCGGACTCGCGCACGAAGGGTTCTTTATCATTATACCAAAAAAAATAATGTAAAAAACATGTTTATTGTATGGGGACCCCCATAATATATTTTTTTTAATTCTTAATATTTGTTGTTATAGCACCAACGGATATACATAATTTGTAAAAATTTAAGCTTTCTAGCTATCACAGTTTATGAGATACAGCCTGGTGACAGACAGACAGACGGACAGACAGACAGCGGAGGCTTAGTAATAGAGTTCGGTTTTACTTTTTAGGAACGGAACCCTAAAAAACATTTAAATGTATAGTATTAAGGCAGCGAGGGAAAGAGATAGAACGTATTAGAATTACAGGGTATTTTATAAATTATTAAAATATATAAAATATGATTTTTTTATGATTACAAAATCAGTCAGATACAAACAGTACCACCAAAAATTATTTTTAGTGTGATTACTGTTTTTAGGGTTCCGAAATAAACTACGAACCCTTATAGTTTCGCTATGTCCGCCCGTCCGTACGATAGCTCAGAAATCCTTAGTACTAGAAAGCTGTAATTTGGCATGAATATACATATTAATACGTATATCAAATTTGATATTAGTCACAACAGCAAAGTGACAATATAAAATCTTAAAAAATATTTTTTTTGGGTACTCTATAGGTATATGTAAAGTGGGGATGTTAATTTTTTTTCGTACACCCCATAGTGTGGGGTATCGTTGGATAGGTTTTTAAAAAATATTGTGGTTTGTGAAAAGAACCTTTCGATTAAGGGATTTGTTTGTAAGATATTAAGTTTTAAATTGCTAATTTTTGTTAGAATCAAGTGTCCCCACCCCCTCTACAGGCTGAACGGTTGGTTTTGGGATGAGTAGTAAATATAATTAATTTAAAAGAAAAATTATCATGGCTTAGATGGCTTTACAAGTTTTGGAGTAAAAGAAGACCAACTTATAAAATATACTTGGAAAAGTTTTTATAGGCGGTGAGCCTGTGACGCGGATATATTCGACATTCACGTTAAATAGGTATAAATTATAAATGTGAAAGTTTAGATGTTTGGATGGATGGATGGATGGATCGCAGTTCGACCACCAACTATAGTACGTTCGCGTTAAGAATGCAGTGAGTCATCAGTGCAACGTAATTTGAAAATCAGTGAAATGTGATTTGATTAGCCCAATAACCAACAAAAATGATATGATTGGTTAATGGGCCAGCGGAAAACGGTGACTCACAGCATTCTTAACGCGAACGTACTATAAACTATAAAATATCTTCTAAGTTTAACAGCATAGTTTAGCTATAAACATAATAGAATACTTTACGGATTAGTATTTGTGCGGTCTGTTGTATACATGTGTTATAATGTATGTTAAATGTATGTAGTATGTCCAATGTTTATTAAGCTATTGCATAGTTTCTATCGCGGGCCTTGAACTTGGAGACCGAGTCCAGAAATTCCGTAACGAAAAAACCTAACACCCCCCACTCCGACCGGCACAGCGGTGATACTTTTTAGTTTTTCCATCTATCGATAAATATCAGAACTTTTAATGACTTTTTGAAATACCACGCTTGTCTCTTTAGTTCAGCAACCCGCCTTTGGGTGGCATTAGTTGTACTGGAAAACTACCGTAATCAGCTGTTTGTGAGAAAGTATATAGGTGTATAGGTATTTATCATATCTACGTACAACTGTGAATATCTGTACTCGTATAATTTGTGTACAAAGTGTTTTAAATATGAATAAACAAAGAAAAAAAAACTGCATAAATAAAATAAATATATAATTGTAATTGTATAAGTTGATAAAAAATGCTATGCAATAGCTTTACCGCGGCAGTCTCTGAGTGCCACACGTCTTTTTTTATTAATTTAATGTATTTATGAAGCAAAAAAATATCTTCGCGCTCATATTTTCGAAGAGGCCGACAGAGGTACAATAAGTGCACTCACGATTAACCGAAGACACTTGCTTCCACAATGTGATAGGTGGCTAGCCTATCACCAAATGGGCACTTATCTAATCCCGAGCAACGTTTTTTTTTTATAAAAATCTGAAAAGACACAGGTTTTGGGATTGCTCGAACTAGGAATCGAACCTGGGAACTCTTGTGGTCAACACACACCAGGCCACTAGACCACAGAGGCCATAATGCATTTTATATTAAAATGTTAGATTTCTGCACTCCTCTCTAGTGTAATTGATAATTTTGCATATATGTCGTCTGGGGTATAGGAAAGTACATTAAAAGTGTACTTTCTATCCAAAAAAAGCTTTTAAATAACTTTTAACGCGACAATTTTTTTTTTAAATTTGTTATTTCTTTCATCTGAATGTATGATGTAATTAAAAAAAAACATTGTTTTTGGAAATTCAAGATATTAAGGCGCTACCCTGACCAAATAACCTTGAGCATTTGTTCCCTCTTTGCTGCACCATTCTACAAAGCCCCGCGCAGTAGTAAATACGCCTAATTTTAGAATAAAATCTATAAAAAATAAAATTTGTGTCTTTTGAAACAAAAAATATTTACGAAATGCTTATTATCAAATTGTTTATCATAAATGTCAGAAGCAAAGTAAAATAATGTTTACTTTACGAGGAGATGCATATTAACAATAATTATTTTTCATTTTTGTGGTTGTGTTGTAAGGCGATTATTTTATTTTCCTTAAAAAAATAAAAAATAAATGTACCATTTTTTAATCAAAGTTATCTAGAAATTTAATGTATTTTTATCAGTTTGATGTTTATTTTCAAAAACTAGTAGATAGCTCTAAAAGCCTGCACAAAAAACGGCTAGAGCGTGGTTTTGCTCAGGGAGACGCTTTAATAAAGTTTTTATGTAGATTTTAATGCCGCATGGGCAAGCTATTCGGCTATTTAACCTTGGAAGTTTAGAACTTAACCGTGACAAGCAATGAAATTGTCGACGATATCTGTTGAGTCGAAAAGCCCTAATAGTCTAGTCAACAAGTGCCTTTTTGGTCAACTTTTTTCAGCAGTCTCCGAAAATTATGATTGAGGTGTCATTCGATTCGGAATGGCATCTAGATAGTTTTCGAAAAACAATGAAGTTTCGCAAATAAAAATTACAAAAGTTATTAACAATTAACTAAAAAAAAGGGGGGGTTTAGGTTTTTGCAAATATCTCATAAACTAATAAATATTTTTCAAATTTGAAAAAATATTCAGAAAGAGGAGGAAATTTCCTAAAAAAAGTTCTGACTCCCGGAATTGTAGGACTAATATTTATAATTTTCCCAGAAGGTTGAAAATACGCCCGAAAACGGGTACTCCGGCTTGCGCTAGCCACGCCTCCTTCGGACCTTTAATGAATAAATATTATTTAAACTTATTAAATATGAAAATTAAAATTTGAATCAGGTGCCTACAGGACAGATCAATAAACAATAATCCGTGGTCAAAAAATTTTTATCGCGATTTTTCAATAAGTTATCCATTAATTAATTAACAATTTTTTGTAGCACGAACATTAACATTGCAAGTGCGATAATTGTTAAACTATTAATCTAGGAATTTTTTTCTTTCGTGGAGCTATTTTTCAAAGGTCTTAGAATAGATTCCCGTTGGAAAAATTAAAAAATTGTAAATTTTCATTTTGTAATTAACAATTTACTAAGGTGAAAAATTATAAAGCTTTATTAAACATTGAAAAAAAATTTTTTTTCATAATATTATTATTGATCTTATGATTATATTTTTATTATCTTATATTATCTTATATTATTTTATTATTATATTATCTTATATTCTTATGATCAGAAGCTACTTAAAAATGATTTTTTATAATTTTTATCTCCTATTGTTTAAAAAATTGTTATAAACAAATGCGTTGTTTATGAGATAATTTAAAATTTTTTTTCGATCTTTGATGATAATTATGATTTTTTTTTAAAAAAACCGTTTCTTAAAAAAATTTTTTTATTGCTGAAAAACGCATTTGTTGATTAACCCACTTCTAATTAACATTAAGAAACCATTTTTTTAAAAAAAATCATTATTTATTTTTCTTTTAGATATAAAAAAAAAATCATTTAATTTTTCATTGTTTATGTAACAAAGAAACGTTTAAAAAATAAATATAATGTAAAATTAAATGAAAAAAAAAATTATATATGTTGAAAAAATTTTTTTTTCATAATATTATTATTGATCCGTTTTCTTATGATCAGAAGCTACTTAAAAATGATTTTTTATAATTTTTATCTCCTATTGTTTAAAAAATTGTTATAAACAAATGCGTTGTTTATGAGATAATTTAAAATTTTTTTCGATAACATAATCTTTGATGATAATTATGATTTTTTTTAAAAAAAAACCGTTTCTTAAAAAAAATTTTTTTTGCTGAAAAACGCATTTGTTGATTAACAATTATTTTCTCCCACTTCTAATTAACATTAAGGAACCATTTTTTTAAAAATCATTATTTATTTTTCTTTTTGATATAAAAAAAATATTTAATTTTTCATTGTTTATGTAATAAACAATTTGTTATAAACAAATAAATTTTTACCTTTTATTTTTTTTCTTATTTTACTTAATGTCACAAAAACTGACATGATTTATTTTTTTCTTTTTAATTTTTTTTACTATTTTTTTTTAATTTTTAAATATTCGTTGTCTGTAATTTCGTCATTCTTGCCTGGTTTTTCATCCTTAAAATTATTATAATTTATAAACTAATGGAGATATGATGAAAACACCCAAGACTTATTTATTCTTTATTAGTTAAAGAATAAATTCAGCTGAAAAGTTTAGTTGATACTAATTTATTTATTATATTTATAGCAATTGTTAATGAAAAATACTCTGGGAAAATTTTTTTTTTTGGTTTAATGCTTAAAAATCTTATCAATTATTAAAAATATGACTATCTCATTTAAGGCGATTACAGCTGCGAACGACCTTGAGTTTCTGACAGGAACAGCGCAAAAATTATATCGCGCGCTAGCTTGCTCCATCGTCAAAGAGTATTTACAGTAAATGCAGATACCTACGTTTTAACATTTTTGTTCACCTATATGAACTTTTATCATCATGAATCGACTGAATGTTGTCAAACTCAAAACCAATAACCAGTAATCGCTCATTTATCGATTACATATACATTCGTTTTAGAAAAACGATAAATATCTAAAGAAAAAAATGTACCGAAAATCGACAAAAAATCATATAACAATTTACACAATAATAACAGTTTCGCTTCCTATTTCTTTGAAAGTGTTGTAATATATTATTTATTACATACATTTGTTTATTTATACATTTGTTTATAACAATTTTTTAAACAATAAGAGATAAAAATTATAAAAAATCATTTTTAAGTAGCTTCTGATCATAAGAAAACGGATCAATAATAATATTATGAAAAAAAAAATTTTTTTTCAATGTTTAATAAAGCTTTATAATTTTTCACCTTAGTAAATTGTTTATTACAAAATGAAAATTTACAATTTTTTAATTTTTTCAACGGGAATCTATTCTAAGACCTTTGAAAAATAGCTCCACGAAAGAAAAAAATTCCTAGATTAATAGTTTAACAATTATCGCACCTGCAATGTTAATGTTCGTGCTAAAAAAATTGTTAATTAATTAATGGATAACTTATTGAAAAATCGCGATAAAAATTTTTTGACCACGGATTATTGTTTATTGATCTGTCTTGTAGGCACCTGAATTTTTTCAAATTTTAATTTTCATATTTAATAAGTTTAAATAATATTTATTCATTAAAGGTCCGAAGGAGGCGTGGCTAGCGCAAGCCGGAGTACCCGTTTTCGGGCGTATTTTCAACCTTCTGGGAAAATTATAAATATTAGTCCTACAATTCCGGGAGTCAGAACTTTTTTTAGGAAATTTCCTCCTCTTTCTGAATCTTTTTTCAAATTTGAAAAATCTTTATTAGTTTATGAGATATTTGCAAAAACCTAAACCCCCCCTTTTTTTTAGTTAATTGTTAATAACTTTTGTAATTTTTATTTGCGGAACTTCATTGTTTTTCGAAAACTATCTAGATGCCATTCCGAATCGAATGACACCTCAATCATAATTTTCGGAGACTGCTGAAAAAAGTTGACCAAAAAGGCACTTGTTGACTAGACTATAATAATTGGTAGTCATGGGAAAGTATTTACTTTCCCATGACTACCAATTATTAGGGCTTTATTACTGTATCACATCCAATGTCTTACAAACATCTTTCAGATAATATGAGTGATGCATTTTCACAATAAAATATATTAAATATAATTCTAAAAGAATTATTGTTGAACGTGAATCGACTTATTAATTATATGAAGAGGATGTGAAAAATTCTTTGTAGCAATTCTACGCTCGATTTGTGGTTGTGCGAACTGGAAGGCTAGTTTTCTACTACGTCAACCTCCTTTCCCTTTCCCTCCTGCAATCTTTTTCTCTTGTCAATTAGTTCTTTATCTTGTTTACCCAACAATATTAGCCAGAATTCCTTCGCTCATAAAGAGGAACAATTGGTTTTCAGGTCTACTACTGACAATATTATGAGATCGCGCCCGCGCGATTTAACGATTAGGATGATTATTCCTATTTGTTTTTTGCTCTTTTCCTGAATAAAATAGGCTAAAAATAGATTAAAATTAGGCTAAAAGGTGACTGATTGGCTATACGAGTCATTACCATCATCGACTACTAGGTGGTAGAGTTCTGCATTGCCTTGCCCGGGCCAGGTACCACCGCCTTACATATTCCTGCCGCAATAGCGTCAGTGCTTGTCGCTGTCGTGTTCCGGTTTGGAGGGTAAGGTAGCCGGTAAACTTATGCATGTGGCTTTAGACCTTGCCACGAGATAGCAACGCACCATTAACACCTTGGGTGTCTATAGGCGATGGTTGACTCTTTCCATCAGGAGACCCATCTGATTGTTTGCTATCTCATAATATAAAAAAAGGTTATTACCTAATTGAAAGGGTGAAAGTTCGCTTCATAATTCGATGACCACTATTCAGTATCGGTTCAGTAATTGCTGTGTATATTTTTTAATAACTTTCAAGAATATTTGGTTTATAAAAATTGATATTTAATATCTTCTAATGTGTCTCCTTCTAAATATGCCAAAAGCCGTTTTCCAATTTTTCTATTTATAAAATAAGATTAATTTTATATTATCGAAATAATCTGTCTTGAAAATCAATACATTTTAAATTTATTCGAGAAAATATACTTACGCCGATGCTGGCACGATGAGCAAAATGCTGCGCGCATCCAACCGTTTCAACAAATCACCTCGTGCAGGATCCTAACATGTACTAACACTTCAACGAACTTTTGAGAAAGACGAGCACGCGCCATTCACGACTTGGTTGGTATATTGTTCAAAGGAGCTCAGACCAACATAGGAGATGTTATGATCTCCACAATCGAATGCCTTAGATAAATCACAAAATATCCCAGGTGCATCCTGTGATTCATATTTTTCAACAATTTAACACAGTTACAGTTGAGTAATCCTTTATAAAACCAAATTGTTTGGTATAAAATACTTTTAATTTATTAAAAATTTTTAACATTTGGCCAGAATATTTTTTCAAATATTTTACATAGAGTAGGCAGAACAGAATTAAGGCGGAATTCGGTAGGATTACATTTAGATCCAGTCTTAAAAATTCGAATAACTTTACTTAGTTTAATACAATATTTATTAATTAATCTATTTGTACTGTTTCACTGCACTGAATTAATTACTAAATTTTGTATTAAAATTGGAGTTTCACAAAGTGCCGACGATGAAAATGTGTAGAATATATTAACTAAGTTTCATCAAGTCGGGAAATACACCATATGAAACACAGCAATTAATTAAACAAAAACCTATTAAACAAACTGGTCAAATACGAATAATTAGTCAATCACAAAGGAGGTCGCGGGTACAGCTAGTTATATAGAACAGTAATAAAAATAATAGCCCAATATACAACATCGCGTCAAAATTTAAATTTCCATCCTCACCACCTCGATTTCTGGAAATCCACAACCGTGCGCTTTTGACGGCACTTTTTGCCTCGAACTACTCTTTTCTGGAATCAATTACCCTCGGGGGTGTTTCCGAACAGATATGACTTAGGGACCTTCAAGAAACGAGCTTATTTTTAAAAGGTCGGCAACGCAGCTGCAAGACCCCCGATATTGCAGATGTTCACGGCGGTGATCACTTACTATCAGGTGCACCACCTGCTCGTTTGCCCCCTCTTCTATAAAAAAAGAAAAAATATACAGCTGATATCTTTAAGCTTAGATTTACAAATCAACGTAAAATATTGCTATTTTATGTTGATTTTAAGCGAGGTAGTGGTATCGTCCCGGCCGTGTCGGCCCACTCAGCTAGAGCATGCTCTAAACAATTCCACTTTTGCGGAGATGTTCCAGGTAAAACACTAATACCTCGAATATCACCACAATCTTTGCCTTTGTTCAAACGATTTGTTTTTTACTCTGAATCTAACATCCTCATCTTCGCTTGACTACCAAACGTAAAGATCATCGGCGAAAATTAACACCGTTTTACAGTCGAAATTCCAAAAAGTTACACAATGTACTTTGCTCGAACAATATTAATTATTATTATGTGATGGTCGAAGGAACACTACCAACCCAAGTTCCTATCTAGTGACAAATAGAACCTTGAAGTTTTGGAATCCAACGATCAGAGCTTTTTTTACTAAGAGTGCGTCAACGAAGAATATAGCATTGCTATACATATGAGACAAACTAGTCAAATGCGTATGCGAAATTTTATTAGTCAATCGCGAACAAAGTCGTGTGTACAGCTAGTGATGAATAATGGTAGAAATAATAACTGTTCAATGTAGAGCTGATTTATTCGAGCTTTACTTACATTCACCACAACCTCCTCAAGGAATGCATTTTTCGATTTGAGCAGTAATCTTTAACTCTTTCTAATATTTCAGTATCACCATACATCACTAATTTAGATTATTATTATTATCTTCCTGACATTAATCTCGGCGAGGGTCAGGATCCGCTTTTTCTATCTCCACTTTAACTGATCCTAAGCGTCTTCCAAAGTAAGGTCTTTGGCTCTCATGTTTTCAGTCAAAACGTCAAGCTAGCGCTTTTTAGGCCTTTTTACATCAGTACTTTAGTTATGTAACAGATTCTTCAAGTTCTGGAGTCAGTGTCTGCCAAAATATTTTTGTATATCTTATTATTTTTTGATTTAATCATAAGAATGAACAAAGTGACATTGTAAAGAACCAATCACTTTACAATAATTAAGATGATACCTACAAAGAAACTTGAGTGAAACATGTTATTGATGGAAGTAGTATCAACTCGTATCAATATATTACGTAGATTAAAAATTGAGTACTTATCATTAAAAACACATCCCTAGCTAAAATAAATATCTTTGCGATAACCTCTAGGTAACACAAAATTGCTGACCTTTGACAAGACCGAGTTACTATATAATGGAAAAGTTCCTAGCACGACTATCATTCCAGAATTGTCGCTTAAGAGTCTTCCAATATGTACCAATATTTTCTATTAGCACTCGTTGCTTCGGCATCTGCCAACGTATACGTAAACTCGCCTTGTCCGGAAGTCCAGACTGAAAGCAACTTTGTATTTGAAGATGTAAGTATTTTTTTTTATTTTTTTTTAATATTATAAGATAGCAAACAAGCAGATGGGTCTTCTGATGGAAAGAGTCAACCACCGCCTATAGACACCAAAGATGTTAATGGTGCGTTGCTATCTTGTGGCAAGGTCTAATGCCACGTGTATAAGTTTACCGGCTACCTTACCCTCCATACCGGAACACGACAACGACAAGTATCTTTATCAATAATTCATATCATGACTTCATATTCATATTCTTGGAAACTTTATCATTTTTGGGGTTCTGAAGTAAACTAGGGACCCTTATAGTTTCGCTATGTCTGTCCTCTCGTCTGTCCGTCCGTCCGCAAGATAAATCAGAGATCCTTTTACTAGAAGGCTGTAATTTGGCACGAATATACATATTAGTCACGTCAACAAATTGGTAACCTAAACCTGAAAATAAAATCTTGAAAAATTTTTAACTTCCCACTACGTATATACGTAGATAAGAAAGTTATTGATTTTACCCCGATTTTCGAAAATCGAATTTTTACCTGATATCCACGTTTTGAGGTCCTAGGAACCTTTTCAGACTATTTTCACGAGGACGTCAGTATGTCTGTATGTATGTATGTGTGTGTGTTTGTGTGTGTGTGTGTGTATGTAAACATCTCATAACTGTTGAACGGCTGGACCGATCGAAACGCGGTTGATGACATTCGATTGGATTCCACTCAACTTAGACTTCCTGAAAATTTGAACCGATTCGGTCCAGGGGATTTTGAGAAATTTTGAAAAAGACCAAAACCAGATTTATGTACCGATTGAGTACAAAAACTAATCAGCTCTATTTCTCAAAAGACTACGTCTAATACATAAATTGTATCAAAATCGGTTTATCCGTTTGGAAGTAATCGTTGACGAAATATTTTGAAAAAAGTGTTTTTTTCGAAAAAAAAAAATATCAAAGTCGAATCTAATTCTCAAAACTTATAGCTTTTCAAATATTAAAATTACGTTGTATTTAGCAAACTTCTTTAATTTTTTTTAAATAACTTCCAAGTTAATTTACCGATTGGCTTATAAATTATATAACTTATCAGCATTTTTCCTTTAAAAACTGTGTCAAATTCCGTTAATTTAATCAAAATTAGTCAGTTTGTTTGGGATTTATCAATGAAGAAAATTAAAAATAAAATGTTTTTTGACATTTCATCGAAATTTTTCAACCTGTCTATTATTTAGCTAAAGCAATATTTGAGATCTCAAAAATTGAGTTGAATGCCATCATCGTTTTCAAAATATACAGCTTTTCAAAAATTAATACACTGCCATTTTTAACAATATAAATGTTTGAACTGAAAAATCTATGTTTATATTTAGAGCTTAAAATACTTTAATTTAGTGGAATGTTTATATTTTTGAGCTTAAAATACATTAATTTAGTGGAATGTTTATATTTTTTTTCAAGGTAACTCCCCTAAAGTAAAGTGGGGATGTTAATTTTTTTTTGCGTACCCCTATTGTGTGGGGTATCGTTGGATAGGTTTTTAAAAAATATTTTAGGTTTGTGAAATCAAGTTTTTGATTAAGGAACTGGTTTGTTAAATATTAAGCTTTCAAGTGCTAATTTTTGTTAGAATCAAGTGTTTTGAGACAGGGACCAAGGGAGGGACAAGAGAGGGGGAAGCTATGCAAGCTAAACTGTTAGTTTTGGGGACGGGAAAAAATCATCGTATTTATAAATATAATGAAGTAACAGGAACTTAGAATGATTTACATGTTTTTGAGTCGAGCAACATATAAAATGTACTTAGAGAAGTTTTCATAGGTGGAGAATCTGAGTGCCAATATATATTTGTCATTATCGTTGAATAAATTGCTTAAATGTTTATAGTATGAAACTAAAAAAGCCCTCTTCTTAGTCCGCATTATTGTGCAACTTTGGAACCCTACATTGCGCGTGGCCCAACACGCACTTTACCAATATATTTCTAAGCGTGGCTAAAAAAAACTAAGTTATACAACATAAATCTAATTTTTCCTAGTGTAACTGAAATCCTTTTAAGTTATTCATTGTTTAAACTGAATTTAAAAACATTTATTGCGTTTTGGGATTAAAATTAAATTATAAAGTCTATCGGTTTCAGTTTTGAAATGCATTAGCTTATAGTATGTTCCAATTTTGTATTGGCAAGTTTTAATGAAATTTCTCAGACTTCCTGGAAAACATCTCTTGTCCGAGATACATATTACGTCCGTTTTGTGGATAAAGTAGTATTTTTGCGCCCGTATCCCCAAAGAGGTAAACAGAGGTACAGTAAGTGCACCCACGACTAGCCGAATATTCTTATTCCCATAATGTTATAGGTGGCAAGCTTATAGCTAACCGGGCACTTATACAATCCGGGGCAACGTTGTTTTTATCAAAAAACTGAATAACACATTTTGAATTGTCCGACCCAAAAATCGGACCTCATGCGTTCAATATCGTCACTGGAGCACTTGACCATAAAAGCGTTTTGTTTATAATTTCTCAAACTGTCACAACAGATTCCCTCGTGTTGGTCCGGCCCGTTTTGAAGTATAGACTATGTAACATTTTGTCAGACCGTTCGCAAAAGGTATACGATTAGGTATACGTGTCATTACCATCGTGCCTACAAGGTGGTATAGTTCCACAACATCTCGCCTGGTTTTGGTCGACGGTACCTTATCCTTTCGCAACAGCGTCAATGCTTGTCACTGTCATGTTCAAGTAGGTAGACTCATGCATATGATATTGCTGTTTCGCTATATGGATGTCTATAGACGATGGTTTATTTTCCATGGAGGAGGAGAGCAATCTGTTTAATTGCTATCCAATGGTACAAAAAATAGGGGATAATTTTCTCTTTACATGCTTTGCTAATCATGAGTAACTTGCATTTCTACCAAGCACTTCAAATACATGGTTGGAACGGTGTTGTTTTTAAATGAGTCAGTCAGTCTGAGTCATCATGTCAGTCATGGATGAGAGTTTCATCGCATTGGATACTATTTGTGATGCAAATGTCCTTGGGCAATGGTGACTGCTTTCCATAAGGTGGCCCATTCGCTCATATGCCCACTAATTGAAAAAAAATGGTTTTATAACTTAGGGTTACAAATAAGTATATTATTCACTTATATTAGCTTAATATTATTTTAAAGTTTACTGGTAAATTTCCTATAGCTTTAAAATGCTTGTTGAAAAAGCGCTTACATTGCATTTTACTCGAAGCGATTGTTCTCAATTTTTTTTAAATATTAATTATTAGCTGACTCGGTAAATTTTGTTCCGCGTAGCAGTCAGTGAATGAGCAGATTTAGGATTTTAAAATTAATAAAAAAATATTAAATTATTTTTTTTATTAGGCTAATAAATTTAAAAAATCAAGTATTTTAATAACGAAACTGTCAGATAAATTTTCATTATATTTTTTATTGATGAATATCATATTTTAATACTTATTCCGGACTTAGACAAAACCGAAAACACTACATATTATAAATTCTGATTCTCGAAAAATCTAGAAAAATCTGCAAGTACCTATTATCTACAGGTTAACCGACCAAAAAAAAATTGTACAATGTACATATTGGATGATACGATAGTTAATAGTCATAAATGGACATTACAAATATTAATAAGAAAATAATGTAGTAAGTAAATAATGTAGAAAGTAATGTAGTTAATAGTCATAAATAGACATTACAAATATTAATAAGAAAATAATAGTAGCCTTAACGAAGGGGGATGACAGCTGTGTGCTAATGAGTCTAGTCTCGAGTTCAGCAAATTGTAGTTTGTAAACGATGAATTTCAATATCCATATGCGGGTGTCGGTACTAACATACATACACATGTGTAAATAATACAATAAATAAATAATAAAATAAAATATAAAAAAAAACCTGGTACCAGAATCAAGTACTGAACTGATCCTTCAGTATGTATAGTCTTTTACCAGTTGTATATTGTTATAATATTATTAAAAAAAATGCCTTCACTATTTCTATAGTTAAGTGGTTGGAGAAATCCAAGGTCATTTAAATGTTCTTTTTCATCACAATATATCGACTACTAAGTTGAGTAGAATTGGAATGAGGTAAACCACGCAAATGTACGAGTTCTTCTTCTTAGTCGTACATACCTGGCGAAGTGATATAGATTCTGTAATAGGAGGGTTGTAGCCTTTCTGAGACTTTTCTATTTCTCTCTTTTATTGAATGGTGATCAATAAAAGAGAGAAATAGATCTATGGTATGATCCTAATGGTATGATCACCGCTGCCTATGAACATTTGCAATATCAGGGGCTTTGCAGGCGGATTGTAACCGGTTTTAAAAACAAAAGTTAAGGGCGTGTATTAGATTCGTAACAAAAACTTCACGTATTCAAGTTTTTTTTCAGAGCAATATCGTAATGATGTGAGCTGATTATTTGAAGGAGTTTTTGCAGACAAAGTCTTGATTATTCAATTTACCGCAGGTTCAAAATTTGATCGGCAAACGATTACGCACGAGGATTTATAGTGTTTTTAAAATAATTCTTCTAAATAAATGAGTTCAAATAATGGACTGAAAAAATCAGTAACCTTAATTCACATATAATTATTAATTTAGGTTTCTGTTGAAATACTTACTGGTGAAAAAAAATCTTAAAGTGAACTATACTATTTCCATTTCTTTATTTTCTCGATGACAGTTTTAATTTTAAAGTTGTAGTGTTGTGACCAAATAAGTAATGACATCGATCGCATATATTTATTTTATTTTGAACAAAGACAAATATAACAAAAATATTCAAATATATTTTTTCGAGGTGGGAACACTCAAAGGCCCAGCGCCATTTTGTGTTTGTTTTAGTCTATCACTCGCAATAATACGGTCGTGCTAGTCACTAAATTTCTGTTCGCCGAGTTTTTACATTATCCATACGTTACGTTGTGTATTTTGTGTTCCTCCGTGTTGATTGCTGCCCAGCTGTTAAAAATCACATTATCCATACGTTAGGTACGTTGTGTATTTTGTGTTCCTCCGTGTTGATTGCTATTTGCTGCCCAGCTGTTAAATATGAAAATGCCGAAAGGATCTGTTCTAAAAAGGCAGGCGAGAGAACTGGTGATCAAGGTTCGTAATTACTTTGAAACAGAGTATCAAAATGGTGGCCCGCTTTTACCACTGTCGCAAGTACGAGAGCGTGTTGCGGCCGCATTAGGAATCAGTGGACCTACTGTTTCAAAAATTACTACCGAAGCTTACGGTAGAAGCGGCATGCAGGTTAATAAGCTTCGTACGCCGATGAAAAAACGCACGCACGTCGTGTGACATCGGTTGACAACTTCCACGCAGATGCTATTCGCCGTCATATATATGACTATTACTTGTGCAAAGAAATTCCAACACTTATTCCAAAATTTGTTGTTTCTTTACATAAATGTGGTTTGATTCATGGCCAAAAATCGTCATTAAGCTTGGCTTTGAAAAAAATTGGATTTTCTTGTAAAAATATTGATGGAGCGTCACGATGTTGCTATGTCTCGCTGCGAATTTTTGAACGAAGCCAAAAAGATATCAGATTGGTCAAATTTTATTTTTACTGACGAGACTTGGTTAAATGCAAACTACACAGTATCTTAGAACTGGACTGACGACACCACCGCTTCCACTAGTTCTGTGCCAATGGGAAATGGTGAACGCCTTATCATATGCCATGCAGGGTCTATATGTGGATTCGTGTCAGAGGATTTCCTGGCCTTTGAATCGAAGAAAACAGTAGATTATCATGAAAAAATAAACGCGGAGATTTACGAAGGATGGTTTAAAAAAATGGTGCAATCTCTGGAAGAACCGTCCATAATTATTATGGACAACGCTACATATCACTACAGACAAATTGATAAAATGCCCATGCAGAAGAAGAAATGAAGAAGAAAGAAAGAAGAGAAAGAAGAGAAAATGTGGATAGTACTTTATTAAAAGTACAATTAGTGAATATGTTAATATCGAAAAAAACCTCTCTAAAAGATATGTTATCGATGAAATAGCTGCCAAATGTGGTCATTGGGTTCTTCAACTTCCGCCGTATCATTGCCAGTACAATGCTATAGAACTAATACGGCTACAATTCGAAAAACATGCCGCTCAAAACAATACCCATCCCCCTTTTACGGCAAACAAGATGTTAAATATATTTAAAAATTGTGCCGAAGTAACTGCCGAAAACTGGGAAAAAGTTAAAAAGAACCTAAAACATTATAGCGTCGGATTAGGAAATTCATGTGTCATTCGACAATTTACAAGAACAGGAACTTATAATAAATGTTGAGGAGAGCTCATCGAATGACAGTGACGATTCATTAGATTTTGAATAAAATAAATAAGTAAAGATCACCTGTCGTTATAATTATTTCGTTTCATTGTCGAGCCTATACCTACTTATTTTACAACAGCTCCGAAAGTTTTAAAGAACTAGGCATTATCAATCAAGAATTTATACGTGTAACATATTGTAAAGAAATATAATATTATACGTATATATAATATAATATTATAGTTCATAAATTTGTACAAAAGTATCCGGCAGTAGTTTTGTTTTTTACATTTTGTAAAAAAACGAGTCTATTATCGTGTTACGTTATCGATATAACTCCTATAGTAATTGTGTGTAGCACATCACTACCCGTCCATGAAGTACAGTATTATTTGTGAGATATTTGTAAGCAACACAAAATTACATGGGCGTCAATCTGTCATCGAGAAAATAAAGAAATGGAAATAGTATAATTTTGTAATTTTTTAAATATTATTTTTTAATATCTAACAATAATATTTTCGTTATTTTGACTCTGTGCATAAAATAAATATTATGACACATTAAAATGGTCTTATACATCCTGAAAGATTACTCTGACGCCTATTTTCGTAAAACACTATGCAGGGATTGTCTTCGTTTTAAAAAACCGTTATCAAAAATTATATTCTTGCTCTGTGTGTATTAAACCAAGACTTAATCTTACAGAAACTGTTATATCCTTCGAATAATCTGCTCAAATTATCACGGTATTGCTCTTGGAAAAACTTGAAAACATGAAGTTTTCGTTGCAAATCGAATACACGGTCTTAATAGAGTTTTATGCAGTTTGTATAAAAGGCTTTTATCAGAGCATTTTTAAAATGAGAGTGCTTTGTAAATCTATATGAACCGCTTTAAGCTAAATGGATCGTCACGCAGAGTGTGAACAAAATTAGAAGCAGCGAACTCTTTTTTTCCTTTTTTTATATAAGAGTCCGCGGCCTTTTAAGAATGAGTAAGCTCTTTTCTTTAGAAGGTCTCCAAGTCATATCCGTCCGGAAACACCTTCGCCTGTAATTTATAAAGATTTAATGCGATTCCATAAAGATGTAATGCGAGAAAAAAAGTGCCGCGAAAAACACATGGTTATGGATTTCCATACCTCGAGGTGGTGAGGATGGAACTTTAAATTTTGACACGAAGTCCGATGATGGAATTTAGCGGTAGGAATTAATCCGAACAACTCGTCGGAACACTGCCCACAACAAATTATATCAAAATAACGCAAAAACTATAACGTCAATTTTAATAGGCCAAAGTTATTGATTTTTTTATTACCTTAGATGTCCGGCTCTATATAAAGGGCTTATATTTGGTGGATAGCCTTAACAGTACAAAAGGTATCCCTTCCCCTACCTGACGCGCTCGAGTAAATCCTAAAATCCCTTCTTGGACTCACCTACTAAAGTTTTTTTTAATTAAATATATTACAAGGTTGATAATTTTCTAATAATATACATAGCTAAACAATGAAACTAATGCTATGAGTTTCTTTACTATTCTGACATGTTTTTAATAAGTGTCTAAATTTTTTAATTCCAGTTTGCCCATGGCAGGTGGTATGAATATGCCAGATATCCCAATAAGATTGAAGTTGATGATGCTAAATGTAGCTATGCTGATTATACATTGAAAGGAGACTCTGCGGACCTCGTCAACTATGACTATGTTCATGGCAAACTCCGCTCCGTTACAGGATCCACCAAACCAGTTCCAGATGCTGTTGGCAAATTACTCTTCACATACCCATACGGACGTACGTAAATAAATAAGTATACTTTCAGTTTCCGTCGTCAGCACTTGGTGAAGTCCCATCACTGTTAGACAATTTAAAAATAAATTTATACTTTTAGTTTACTTCACATCCGATTTCACTTTTTAAAGCATCTTTACGTCAGGGCCTGCCCACTCACATTTTAACTCTGTATATATTCAGGGGGCTTCGGAGTAGTTAGTATTTGGCCATTTATAGTTATCGAACTTTGTCGTTACATTTGAAAGCGCATAAACAAAAAGTAAATTCAAACTTCAAAATAAATTTAGACATGGCCGTTAAAACGTAGAGAAAGTATCTTTGATGGCTGTTGCATGTTGCGTTTGCTCATATATGTATGTGTAATTTCGTGAATGTTTGTGCCTAAATTCTCTGTTTGACGTCAAGTTGACAACGTTTTCCGTTTTCGTGAAGGTTTTTCCTTTTAGTATTGAGTAGAGCCGAAACATTGACTCAACGAAACGAAATTATGAAAGGATCCATTGGAAAATTGATTCAATTTTTTATTTTTATTTTAATACAAAAACTATTTTCAAGGAATGTAATTGTAAATTTTGTCGTAATGTGAAATAGTTAATATAAATTATATTTAATACAGTATATCGCTCAGAAAATGTTACGACTACTAAAATATCGGCTATTTCACATTGCTACATTTTATAAAACCAAGTTTAAGAAATCCTCAAGTACTTTTTTCTGATTTGAACATAAAAATATATTTTATAACACATGATTAATCTTTTAGCGTATTTTAAATCGCAAAATGGACTTATGATTTCTAGGAGTTGATTTTGAATAAAGATTCAAAAAACAAAATTATTTCAAAGTTGTGAATTAAAATAAAAGTACACGTGCATTTTAAATTGTGTGTAATAACTAGATTTATTTGATATTTAACTTTTTCACGTTCCTCACATTTTTAAAACTAATTGAAACATTCAATTGAAGAGATAGAAAGTGTCTAAAATAACCATTCGGTAATCCGCTTATTTCGATTACATTACATTGCTATGCAGGCAAACAAGCTGTATTTGGCTGTTAAAGTTTTAATAATTACGAGGCATTCCACAAGTTAGGTATTAGAACCATGAAGCTGTATTATATCTGGAGGCAACAGTGCTAATACCTACTTGAAACGAAATTTTAAATACTGCTGTCATCTTCTGAGGTCTTATCCTCTCTTTCTAACACAGCTGTATAAAAAGAGATGACGAGACCTCATAGACTGAGATATAGATAGATATAGAGATATGTTTATTGCAATTGATTAATACGAGTATTTGCTCCAACTTTACCCCATACTTCTTCTGATGGTCTTCTAATTTAACATTTATGGAAAAAGTTTATTGCTCGGTTTCTACATCAGTCAAATCACTCGTTTTAGTTACGAGTTAGAATCCCTACAAGGCGTAAACTAAAACAGTATCTATAAATGTCAAATTACCAAATGTACATAAATATCGGTAACGCCTCGTTATTATTAAACTGGTTGCTAACGGTTACTGCTACAAATGACGGATCTTTGATTATAGGAACCTGGCATTAGCTCTGTTACAACTCGTAATTAAAACGAGCAGTCTTATAGTTATAGAAATCGGTTATGAACAGTAACGATAACGGTAATTTACTTGGTTAATCATTGGCTTTTTACAAACAGCCTGGTAGAAAAGCAGACGATCTGTGTTTCAAAAAAGGTCCCTCCAACATGGCTAGCTATAATTCCTAAATCTACATTGATGACTGAGTCTCGATAATTATAAGATGGATTATATGTCGATCGAAACCTATAATAAAGAATAATTATATTGATTTCTAATAATTTTTTTCAGCTAACAAATCTCAGTCTCAACACGTTTTTCACGTAGTGGGCACTGACAACAAGAATTATGTATTGGGATACTACTGCGCCTACGATGAGAAGAAGGGACGTCGTCAAGGTATGTTTTTGTGACTTTTGTATCAAATCAAAATCAAAAAAGAATATAATATAAAACAATTGCTAAGAACGCTTAACTAGAAAAATTTAATTTATTGTCTATAAATAAATAATCACATATTTCCGGACAAAATATATGAATTGATATACCCCAAAGTAAGCATATTATTTGCTTGTGATGTGGATGTTTGTCATTATTTGTACAATAAAATAAATACTTAACATAAATACTAAAATCTAAAAACAACTAAGCCCAGAAATAAAAACATTTGTATTCGTCACACAAACATTTTTCTCTATTGTGAAAAAAAATTCAAACTCCATTGATTGCGTTATCAGAGGCGTAATAAGATTATGTTATAAAAATTTTCATTATATGCTAAGCTAAAAAATCTTTTTTATAATCTGTAAATAAAATACACCCATAACCTTGCTAGGTAGGCAGATAGATTCTAACGTCCAAGGAGGTTCTTGGTTTATCAGCAACTAGCGACCTGCCTGCGGTTTCACCCGCGCAGCTTTTGTTCCCGTGGGAATATCGGAAAGGTTTATGCACTTAAACCTTCCTCAAGAATCAATCTATTAAAAAAAAACCGCATCAAAATCCGTTGCGTAGTTTTAAAAATTTAAGCATACATAAGGACATAAGGACATAGGGGCAGACAGAGAAAGCGACTTTGTTTTATACTATGTAATGATTAGAACCACAACGTTAAAATATTTATAGTCTTTATATTAAATATGTTTATTTATGTACTTAAGACAACGTTACTTCAATTTTTGTTTAGTCTCATTTATTGTTCCATCATATACGATACAATATACATGCTACATTGTAGTCGATGCCACAGCACGAGCGCTAATTTACACGCATGCTTACAATACGTTAGTTAATAGATGAAAATATCTTAAGGCTGCGGTTACGTCCATTCATCAAGAGAGCCAGCTGCTTCTTTGCTATTCAATACCAAAAACCAAGTTTCTTCACGACAGTCACATAATTCAATAGTTTCTCGGTTGAAGTAACAGATGGTGACCTCCATCGCTGTATGAACCTACTTTTAACGATTACTGCTTCTTATTTTTGATTGGACTATCAAAAAGTAAATTAATCAGCTTGTATTTTACTGAAGTTTAAAGTTGTTTACACATTATCACTAAACTGTGAACTTTATAGAAACACAATAACACTTTGCAAGACCCGGAAATCAAATCACAGTCCTCACTATGAGCTTCTTAGCTTATCTTATCACTAGTTCAATGAGGCAATCAATGATTAAAAGACTATGTCGACATCTAAAAAAATGCCACATGTGAGTATCGTTAATCATTAAAACTAAATTAATTGAAATAATTCAATATTTGTGCTTGCTCATAGCACTCATATCCCCATCTGACACATCGCAACTTGTTTTTGGCAGGTGGTGTACTCGAAGCAACTCATTAATACAATGGACAAAGTAATACCTCTGATTACACCGATTAATACTGACCTACAGCATCATCTATATTTTATTAATAGAATTTTTTATACGGATGTCTTTTCAGTTTATGTAGTTTTGATGCCAATTTCTGCAATAGTAATAACTCGATTTTGGATTATTTTAAGTTGCCTTTATCTCAAAGTATCATCACGCCCGGTTCTCTAATGGGGTAGGCAGAGTAAACCGGACGTCAATAGACTTTCCAATTCACCGCAATTCACCACTTTGTCTGTTGACGTAATAAGTGGTGGCCTTATTTACTGACATGTTAACGATTATCGAATATTTCTAGATTTTAGATTTTCGAGAATACTTAAAAAAACTTTAATTCGACCCGGGGATCAAACTCGGGACCTCATCATCTGAGCCCAATAGACTACCCTTAGACCACGAGGCCGTGTTAGTCCCGGCCTCCTTTGAAGAATAGGCCAACTGCCGTTCTGCCAGGTAGGTCGTAAAAAGCGACCGATTGGTTATACGAGTCACTTCCATCGTGGCTACTAGGTGGTAGAGTTCTGCATTATCTCGCCCGGGTCTGGTACCACCGCCTTACCAATTCCTGCCGCAATAGCGCCAGTAAGGTAGCCGGTAAAGTTATGCATGTGGCATTAGACCTCGCCACAAGATAGCAACGCACCATTAACATCTTTGGTGTCTATAGGCGATGGTTGACTCTTTCCATCAGGAGACCCATCTGCTTGTTTGCTATCTTATGATATAAAAAAGAAGGCAGTCTTTATCTAGGTTTGTGACATATTTAATTAAGGGTTTATAATAACGGATTCAAGTTTCGCTTGCAATATTAATATACGTGTTTTGCTTACAGACTTCTCCTGGGTTTTGTCTCGTTCGAAGACACTCTCACCTGAGGTAGCAAAAGCTGTTGAAGACCATGTTAAATCATCACACTTCCTCGACAAGTCAAAGTACTTTGAGAATGATTTCTCTACAGAAGAGTGCAAGAATGTTTAAACGCTTGCTACATAAAATTTGTTGTGAATATGTTGACATGAAACATTGCCTGATATAATTAGAAATGAAGTATGTTATACACACAGAATAATTTACAATAAAATAAATAGTAGTTTCAACCGCAGTAATAAATAAATGATATCAATAATCTATAAACTACTTTATTTCTTATATTATTCACCACTTAAACCATCTTAAGAATTTTTTACCTTTCTCATCAATTCTTGCGAAGTATGCCATATTGGGCACCCACTCAAATGGCATCTGAGGAATTCCACATACGGCACCTCTCGATACTTTTTGCTGGTGCCATTAGTGGAACACTTTATAATTTTAGGTTTTATTCCCCAAATGGCACCTACGATCAGTAGATACTAGTGTTGGGAGAAATTTAGGAAATGAACATTTAAAAACAAATATTTTTTTCTGTGGTGAGGGGCCATTCAAGTACTACGTAAGCATTAAAGGGGAGTGGGGGGTTTTCTCTTTGCTTATTTTTGATAACGAGGGGGATGGGAGGTCTAGATGGTGATACTACCTCACCTTTCGTGTGATGGCAATGCAAAGTCAGCAAAATTATTTTTTTTTTACTTTCCGAGTTTTCTATATATGTACTGCTTGCCACATTAAATGTTTGCGTTAAATTCTTTTATCTTACCTACTGCTACTAATAAAAACTGCTACTCATAAATCAATCACAAATCTGAGGAACAGATTAAAAAATAAATTTACAAATGTTTAGGTAAGCAAGTGGGGGGTGGGGGGGGGGTAAGTAGGTTTTTCACTTTCGCTGACATGGGGGAGAGGGAGACAATAATAGTAAAAAATCTGCTTAGGTAATACATAAACGGCCCCTGAGCGGCATCGTTTCATCTTTTTTTACTAGATGGAGACGATATAAGAAAACTGATTGTGTTAATAAAATGATTAAAGACATAAAGAAGCTATATTTTTATTATGTAATTAAAATCTGTATTGATTTGAATCGAGTTTTTTAATTTTCAATTTCTAATTATGTCCCAATACTAGAACTATGCGTTCCAACTTTCGTTTTTTTTTTTTTATAGTAGAGGGGGCAAACGAGCAGATGGTGCACCTGATGGTAAGTGATCACCGCCGCCCATGGACATCCGCAATACCAGGGGTACTGCAGCAGCGTTGCCGGCCTTTTAAGAATGAATAAGCTCGTTTCTTGAAGGTCCCTAAGTCGTATCCATTCGGAAACACCCCCGAGGGTAATAGATTCCACAAAGGAGTAATGCGAGGCAAAAGGTGTCGACAAAAGCGCACGGTTGTGGATTTCCAGACATCGAGGTGGTGAGGATGGAACTTTAAATTTTGACGCGATGTCCGATGGTGGAATTTAGCGGCAGGCATTAGTCCGAACAACTCGTCGGAACACTCCCCATGATAAATACGGTAAAAGATGCAGAGCGAGCCTACATCTCTGCGTAACGCCAAAGAGTCAAGCCGATTAGAAAAAGCCTGGTCGTCGATGATTCGATCCGCTCTACGTTGAATGCGATCAAGAGGAAGAAGCTGGTACTGAGGAGCTCCGGCCCAGAGGTGAGAACAGTACTCCATGTGAGGTCGAATTTGGGCCTTGTAAAGTTGGAGGCGATGGGCTGGCATGAAGTACTGCTTTGCTCTACTGAGTACACCAAGCTTTTTGGAGGCTAGTTTAGCCTTCCCTTCCAAATGACCGCGGAACTGAATGTTGTTCGATATGTCGACTCCCAGAATTCCAATACTGGCTGAGGCTGTCAGGAGAGTATTTTCGAACCGAGGTGACACAACAAAGGGTGTTTTTTTTTGCGGTGAACGCACAGAGCTGCGTCTTTTTGGGGTTAAATGTAATAAGGTTTTGACGACCCCATTCTGAGACATCAGTTAGTTGATTCTCGAGTTCAGACACGTTCGACGTGTTCCCGAGAAATACCGCTACGGCCGGAGTATGTAGCATCAACAGTACTGTCGTCCGCATAGCAATATATGTTACTAATTCGCAACATATCATTGATATGCAGAAGAAACAGAGTCGGTGATAGCACACAGCCTTGGGGAACACCAGCATTGACAGGTTTAAGATCGGAGCATGCACCGTCGACTACGACCTTAATGCTCCGATCAGCCAAAAAACTGGTGATCCACTTGCATAGTTTCTCGGGAAGCCCATCGGAAGGCAGCTTTGAGAGAAGCGCTTTATGCCATACCCGATCGAAGGCCTTCGCTATGTCTAAACTAACTGCCAATGCCTCCCCCTTGGACTCAACTGCCTCCGCCCAACGATGTGTCAAGTATACTAGAAGATCACCAGCTGAGCGGCCACGACGGAAACCGTACTGACGGTCAGCTGGTGCTCTTCTAAATACTTCAGGAGCTGACAGTTTATAAGTGTCTCCATGACTTTGGAGAACAAGGAGGTTATGGCTATTGGCCGATAGTTTGACGGATTAGAGCGATCTCCTTTTTTAGGAATGGGATGCACTAAAGCTGTTTTCCATGAATTTGGTACCACGCCGAGTGAATAGGAGAGCCGGAATAGGTGCGTCAATACTGGCGCCAACTCTGGAGCACATACTTTAAGCACAACAGGAGGGATGCCATCAGGCCCACTCGACTTGTGGATGTCCAAAGAAAGAAGTGCTTTACGCACAGCTGACTGCCGAAACTGCGGTTCTGGCATGGAACTATCACACTGCGGGATGGTAGGCGGTGTGTTCCCTCGGTCATCCAGAGTCGAGTTGGCCGCAAAGAACGAGCCCAGAAGATCGGCTTTCTCCTTTGCGGTATGGGCCAGAGAGTCATCGTCTCTGTGCAAGGATGGAAATGAAGGCTGGGAGAAATTCCCTAAGACAGCCTTGGCGAGAGACCAGAACGCGCGAGTGCCAGAAGGAAGGCGAACTAATTTCTCACCAATTCTGCCAATGTGTTCCGCTTTTGCCTTGGCGATAGCTCTTTTGAAGAATCTCGAGGATGAGTTGTACTCCTTTCGTAATGCGCTAGTTTTTACATCACGAGATGCCGACGCAGCAGCTCAAGCTCGGTAGCAATCCTGCTTTCGGCGTAAAGCCGCTTTGCAGTGGCGACCAAACCAAGGCTGAGACTTGCCACCGATGGGCACCGCAGAAAACGGAATGAAAAGTTCCATGCCCTGCAGCACCACATCAGCGACAGAGTCAGCGACAGCATTCGGATCATCCAGCGAGAAGCACAACCGCCCCCATGGGTAGGATGCAAAGAAAGACCGCATCCCGTCCCAATCTGCTGACCTATAGTGCCAAACGCGACGACAGCCTGCAAAGGGAGACCGTGATGAGCGCGTGACCGGCACTTTGCTTCGGATCAGGCAGTGGTCCGACGCGCCAAGTGGAGCGTCCACCGATACCTGATAACGATCCGGGTCAGAGGTCAGCAGGAGATCCAACAGTGAAGGCGTATGGCCATCCACATCGGGAACACGCGTAGGCGAGGTTACCAATTGTGTTAGACCATACGCCAAGGCAAAATCGTGAACAGACCTCCCCGCATGATCGGTGGTGCGATAACAAAGACATTCGGCGTGGTGGGCATTAAAATCGCCCAAGATCACGATCTCTGCGGAGGGGGTCTGCTCTAACACGGAATCCACAGCCGTTTGTAAGCGCTCAATGAGCCGGTCAATTTCAGTGTTCCCGCTATGGGACCTGTATAGGCACGCGTAGCTGCGTGGATGGTCGTCGCAAGCTACGCGTAACCAGAGGATGGATAGGTTACGCGTAGCCGATACCTTCAAGTCTGCCGAGGCGCCGGTAACAAATATCTTCTCTGACGTATGCGCACACACCAGCCCGCGGTACAAAGGAATGTTCCAGTTTGTACCCCGGGTAGGATAGGTAGGAAGTATCAGCCGGAGAAGATATTTGTGTCTCGGTCAAGAGGAGCAAAGCTGGCTTCGCCGTCTCGAGATGGTAGTGGACGGCGTTCAGGTTAGAATGAAGGCCCCTGATATTGCAGAAATCCACAGTAAGCGTGGTAGGGGGTGCCATGGTCTTCTTGCTCTGTTTGCCCCGGACAGAATTGTCTATGAGCGCAATTTTGCCCCCCCCAGAATACGCAGGGCAGCCTGAGCATCCATGATCTGGCTGGGATCCAGAGCACGGACGCTCAGGGGGGGATTCTCCACTGCTTGTGCAAGTGGTACCCCCCTGGGGTAGTTTTTTTTTAAATAGCGCATTCATAGTGTGCGGGGGGGGGGGGGGGGTTAGGCCTCCGGGACTCTCACAAACCAGACGAAACGCA
Organism: Apodemia mormo; assembly: GCA_036924255.1. Classification (NCBI taxonomy): domain Eukaryota; kingdom Metazoa; phylum Arthropoda; class Insecta; order Lepidoptera; family Riodinidae; genus Apodemia; species Apodemia mormo. Next base: position 7,755,897 of record JAUPFN010000018.1, on the reverse strand, counting down.
GCAGCGGAGCTGCTACTTTACGTCGGTGTCAAGTGAGAGAGTGGTATCTCCCCGGGCGTGCCGGCCTATTCAGTTGCAAATGCAGTATGGCACTACCACTAATTTGGTTGACTGACTGCACCGGTGCTAGATAATTTTTGAACAAAAATTATCCCACCAGTGGGCGATGGGCTCCGCATTTTGCAAAAACTTCATAAGTGATGAGTAAGGTGTGCAAAAAAATTTTAACAAAGAAATACTTAAAAAAATATATTTTCATTCCAATTGGTATAGTTTTTATTTAGATTCCCGTCAGATCATGTTACCATGTATTAAAGAAGGTGTAACTAACACGACTTTTTTACCTTTATATAGATGAACAGCTGAACTGATGTTTTTTAATATTTTTTATTGATGAAAATAACACTATTAAACGTTATTTGTTCTTCAATAAATCAGCAATATTTTTTGAATGCATATTTTTATACTGACATTACTAATATCACACTTGTGGTATGAAGTTGATAACAAGCGCGATCCTATTCTTAGTTGGAACATTTAGTACCTACCGATCCGCAGGTGCCATTTGGGGAATAAAACTTAAAATTATAAAGTGTCCCACTAATGGCACCTGCGAAATGTATCGAGAGGTGCCGTATGTGGAATATCTCAAGTGCCATTTTCTCAGGTGCCATATAAGCGGGTGCCCAATATAGCATACTTCATAATCGCTAACGTCGGTGCTTATCACTGGCCAATTGTGTGCAGCTTTATTGAGCTCTTATAAAGCGTCCAGCATGATATACAGCGTGTAAGGGGCGGTGTACCGAAATATTAAGAAAACATCCCATTTTTTCGTGCTAGCAAGTCATCATGATGTCAAGTCATCATGATGTTAAGTTATCATGATGTCAATTCATCATGATGTCAAGTCATTCTTTTCACCAAATGTCATTAATTGAACCGCCCCGTTGATCGAATGGTTAACAAACCTAACTACAAATCGATGGGGCTTGGTTTGATTTCCAGCAGGGACAAAACATTTGTATCATGAGCATAGTTGTTTGCATTTCGGGGGATAAATAAAATTACTTGATTTTTTTTTGGGATTGTAATTTTCGATTTTTTTTTATAGAAGAGGGGGAAAATGGACAGGAGGCTCACCTGATGGTGAGTGATTACCGCCGCCCATAGACAACTATACTACCAGAGGTCTTGTAGTTGCGTTGCCGGCCTTTTAAGAATGAGTAGGCTCTTTTCTTCCGGAGTCATGTCCATCCAGAAAAATTTCTGCCGATATTTGGTTCCACATAGGAGTAGTGCGGGGCAAAAAGTGCCTCGAGAATCGCACGGTTGTGGACTTCGAGTCATCGAGGTGGTGAGAATGAAACTTTGAATTTTGTTGCGATATCCGACGCGATGGTAAAATTCGTCGGCAGGAATTAATCCATATAGTTCCTCGGAACATTTCCCATGATAGAGCCTTATCTATATATATAAAAATCAATTGCTGTTCGTTAGTCTCGCTAAAACTCGAGAACGGCTTAACCGATTTGGCTAATTTTGGTTTTGAATCAATTGTTGAAGTCCAGAGAAGGTTTAAAAGGTGAGAAAATATAGAAAAAAAACAAGAGTAGTTAAAAAGGCAGAACAACGTTTGCCGGGTCAGATAGTATAAAATAAATCACTAATCTATCACCCGGCACGACGAAAGAATATATAGATAATTCTTTGTGTTGGTTCTGGCGCTTTTTAAAGAATTGACCATTTATTCTATTAGTTGTAAAAAGCAAGCAATTGGCCGTACTTGCCACTACCAGGTGCTAGATTTACGCAACGTCTTGCTCAAATTTGGTAGATCCTACATCATCAGCTATTTCTGCCACAATAGCTCGTTATTGTTGTACCTGTTATTGACTCAGGCGTTACTTTTATTGACTCAGGGGTTACTTTGCGGAAATTCATTATTAAAAAAGTGAAATTAATTAAATTTGCTATTACCCGCGAACTGTTCTATGTGATCTCCGCGATGGCACCGAAAAGAAGGATAAAGAAAAGCACACGATTTATGTAATCAACGCACGTTTCACTTCGAAATCGAAGCGTCTTCAGGAGAAATGAACACCACCTCACTCGGGTTAAGTGTGCTTTTGTGCTTGGTGCCGAAGTAGATTAAAGTTTAGTGGATGTGAGTGGATAATTGTGCCACTGGGAATCTTGTTTTTGTCCGGACTATCAGACCGGATCGGACTATTTATTAAATTGGCATCTTTCTTTTCAGTACCGTCGCGGACGTCACATACAACAGTTCGCGGATAATAGCAAATTTAATTAATTTCACCTTTTTTATTGTTGTACCTATTTCAATGCCGGACAGTAAGGTAAACTGTAAGTTTACACATGTGAAATTACCACCCCGTTAGATGGGCAGAAACCTCGTATCATGTGGGCATATATTAGTGATGTGTGAAAATTTGTCTATCAATATCTATAAAATATGATTTTATTAAGCTGCCAAATAATACCTTTGATGATCGGATAGGGCGCTTTGAAATTTTTCCCCGTGTTGGTCCTGGGCTCCTTTGAAGAATAGGCCAACTGCCGTTGTGCCAGGCAGGTCGTAAAAGGCGACCTAGTGGCTATGCGCGTCACTACCATCGTGACTACTAGGTGGTAGAGTTCTGCATCGACTCGACCGGGTCTGGTACCACCGCCTTACCTATTCCTGCTGCAACAGCGTCAATGATAGTCACTGTCGTGTTCCGGTTTGGAGGGTAAGGTAGCCGGTAAACTTATGCATATGGCATTAGACCTCGCCACAAGATAGCAACGCACAATTAACATCTTTGGTGGTTATAGGCGATGGTTGACTCTTTCCATCAGGAGACCCATCTGCTTGTTTGTTATCTTATGATGTAAAAAAAAATTACACCTCTTTTGGTGCGTTAGGAAAAAATTATAAGAGGTTAAAAAATTATAAGCGCTACCCACTGCATGAAATTTGCCAATTTGTCCATTTTTTTAAATTATGTACAAGTAATTCTTTTATGATTTTAAATAAAATTTATTTAACTAGATAATGCGTTATAATAAACATTTCTTTCAATGTGTTAAATACCTTTTTTTCTATTATAAGTGTCGTTTTCTCTATAAACATAAGATAACATGAACGATAAAATATTTAGAAAGATTATAACTAAGAAGTATTACGTACATAAGTAAACACACACGTTTTTTTACACACTGTATATTATCTATAGGTTCCTTTCCATCAGCAGAGTGATCTGCATCTTTGTATAAGGAGAAACATACTTCTTTAAACTAAGACCTTATAAACTGTTGTAGGTGGTAGAGTTTGAGACTTGACTGGATTTGGTTCCATCGCTTTATCTATTTGCTGTCGTGTTTTGATTTGAAGGTTAAGTAAACAGTAAACAAATACATGTAATATTCAAACCTCGCCATTATTCGACGCTCCATTTTATACATCTCTATATATGTATTTTATACATCTCTATAGCTCATTTTATACATCTCTATAGGTCCCTTTCCATCAGGAGGGCCAACAAATTTTTTGCTTAAACAGATACATACTTTTTTAAACTAAGACTTTGTAAACTGTTCTAGGTGGTAGAGTTTTGCTACGTCTTGACTGGATTTGGTTCCAGTAGTGTTTTGTTTGAAGGGTAAAGTAAACAGTAAACTAATGTATATGGCATTCAACCTCGCTGTTATTCGACGCATCACTCTCTAAATCTGCGTATCTCTTACCAAAAGGAGAACAATTAACTTGTTTAATATCCACAGAAATGATACAAAATAAAAAATATAATAAAAAAATAGGTAAAATGTGATTGGTAAAATTTAACTTTTCTTAAGAAATTTTAACCGTGTTAAGGCGGGCCACCTTTAATGAATAGACTATCTAGAGTTATGCTAGGCAGTTTGTAAGAGGCGTACCGTGTGCTATATGAGTCACTACCATCGTAACTACTAGTTCGTAGAAATCTACTAGCTATTTAAATTTTTTTTGCCCAGATCTAATACCATTGCATTACGTAGTCCTTCTGCAATAGCGTCTATGCTGGCCACTGTCGTTTCCAGTTTCGAGGGTAAGGTAGCCGATAAACTTATGCATGTGGCATTAAGTTCCCACCAAAAGAAAACGTACAATTAACTACCATCGTGACTACTAGATGGTAGAGTTCTGCATCGACTGGACCGGGTCTGGTACCACCGCCTTACCTATTCCTGCCGCAATAGGGTCAGTGCTAGTCACTGTCGTGTTCCGGTTTGTAGGGTAAGGTAGCCGATAAACATATGCATGTGGCATTAGACCTCGCCACAAGATAGCAACGCAACATTAACATATTTAGTGTCTACAGGCGACGGCTCTCTTTTCATCAGCAGAGACATCTGCTTGCTTGCTATCTAATGATTGAGAAAAAAAAATGTCATTCTGTATAAAACGAGTATTTTGTCTTCGAACGCAGTCAAATGAAGGATTTTAGTTTTTTATTTTGTCTTTATTTCGTAGGTATAATTGAAGTTCTAGTTTTTATTACAAAGTAATCAAAAAAGTCGAAAGTTATAAAAAAATACTTAATGAAATCGGACACATTATCCATAAAAATACATTATACGCATAGATTACATTTTTGTTTATATATAATATGTATATACAACTTATCAACAGCAACAAGTAAAAGTGGATAAATTAATTGTAGATATGGAAATGTTGCTCACTGCTACATTTAATAGAAATACACATGTATTATTTATAGAGGAAAAATAGTAGAAATGTATAGAGGAAAAATAAATATCAGTATATAGGTATTATATAACATTACCAATTTATTGTAATGTTAATATTTAACAGTTATTTATTTATGTTATACTAACTGTTGCCAGCGACTTCGTCCGCGCGGACTTAGTTTACTCCGCACTGCTCCTCCCCCATAGGTGATAGCGTGTTAATATATGTTGACCCGACCTGTTAGTAATATTCATGCAAAATTTGAAGTAAATCCATGCAGTACTTTTTGAGTTTACCCCGGACATACATACAGACAAAACAGGCAAACAGACAAACAGATAAACAGACAAACAGACAAACGGACAAACAGAAAAACAGACAAACAGACAAAAATTCTAAAAACTATATTTTTGGCTTCGATATCGATTGTAGATCACGCCCCAAGTATTCTTTTAAAGAAATATTCAATGTACAGTTTTGATTTTTCTACGATTTTATTATATGTATATAGATTATACCAGTAGCCTATATATAATAAGTATTAGAAGCAGTAAAAACACGAAGCTACCAAAAAAGCTCTTTACAATATTGAAATAGATTACAATAAAAATATTTGTTTGTTGTTTGTTGTAAAAAATGATTATGCTTAATAATACTAGATCCGGCCGCGTGATTTCTACGCTCATCTGTTTTATTGATAAAATATATTTTTTATCGATATAAATACGGATCTGCAAAGGTAGCTATCCATATTTGGCCGCAAGTAATTTTAAGTAAAATTAAATTAATTATTTTTGAACAATTTCGTTAAGCACCCTATCTAAGGACGTATGCACAGAAGCATGAAAGCGACAAGCAGCTGACATGCTGTATTTTTTCCCACAAACGGTATTCTACCTAAGTTTTTCTCTCTTTTTAATTATCTTTAACAGTTGGCAATCACTATTTGCGAGAATTTTTGCATAGGCAACTATATCTCATTATGTAAAGAAAAAAATAAACTTCAGTTTGGCATGTATCATATTAAAATACATTATGAACGTGTATAATAAACGAAATTATACCCGTTTACATCTGGCTGACATTAGGTTGCGGTCAAGTGAGAAATGGCACCTAGAACTTTTTTGGTTTCTCAGGTATATTTCTTTCTAATAAAATATATTTTTTAATAAAAACAAGTGAACGTTATTGTTCAAAAAAATTAATTAATTAAATTTTACTTAAAACTACTTGCTACCAAATTTGGATAGGCACCTTTGCGGATCCGTATTTGTTTACTTCTAAATATTGATAAAAATTATATTTATCAATAAAACAGATGAACGTAGAAAGAACGCGGTCGGATCTTAGACTATAATACATAGGGTCTTCTGACCTATAAAAGGCAACGATATACTTTTATCACCAAACGAACGACTTGTTTATCACGTTTACAATATTAATAAATAAAACAATTGACGGTCATTGGAAATTTCGTGATAATTTGAGTAAACGAGTGATCTTTGACATTGAATGTTACTATGAGTATATATATTGGTGATTGTTATTATAACATTTAGTATCCATAATAAGCACCATCAAAATGTATAAAGTCGTTTTGTTGGCATTTTTTGCTTCGGCATCTGCATTTGTTGTTGTGAATTCACCATGCCCTGAGGTTAAGACGGTTGATAATTTTGACTTTGATGTTGTAAGTACTTTTATCATTTTTTTTTCTTTACGACCTCGTTGTTAGTCTTTTCGGCTTGAACGCTAAGTCCTCGGCTCAGGCCTAAATGTTGTTAAGAAAAATCTTCGCGGTCTGATAATGATGATGTATCAATATACAGGTTTACTATATTATAAGATAGCAAATAAGTAGATGGGCTTATTTGCTATGGGCTGGGATGGAAAGAGTAAACCATCGTCTATAGACACCGAAGGTGTTAATGGTGCGTTGCTATTTTGTGGCGAGGTCTAATGCCACACGCACAAGTTTACCGGCTATCTTACGCTCCAACCGGAACAGGACAATGACAAGCACTGATGCTATTGTGGCAGGAAAATAGGTAAGGCGGTGGTATTAAGCCCGGGCGAGACAATGAAGACACACAACAAGAACTCTACCATCTAGTAACAGATTGTAAATATTGAGGTACTCGATTGTTACTGGTCATAAGTAGACAATCAAATATAATAACAAAAGCATTGTCTGGGCCGGATCTGGTACCACCGCCTTATCTATTCTAAAATAATAGGCTAAAATAGCAGGTAAACATATGTATTAAGACCTCGCCACAAGGATAGCAACAAACCATTGACATCTTTAGTGTCTATAGGCCACGGATTCTCTTTCTATCAGGAGAGCCATCTGCTTGATTGATGTTTTATGATTAATTATATTTGTTCACGCTGCAAACTGGCAATTGGACCTAGAAATTCCTTACATCAGCCAACTAGACTAACTTTTATAATATCCATAAGTTTTTTATTTCATTGCATAGAAAACAAAAGGATTTTTTCATGAAAATATATAAACATCTAACGATCGACACACCAACGATGATATAGATCCAATAATATTCGTGTGAGTCGGATGTAGCACCACATGAATAAGTTTACCGGCTATCATGCCTTTTAAACTGGAAAATAACAGTGACAAACACTGATATTTATGCGGTAAAGAAAGATAGGACATACCAACGCGCGCAAGACTTTGAAGACATCTACCACCTTGTTGTCTCAATAGTAGTAGGTCATCATAGATCCCAAATATAAGATCCGATTGGCTGGGGTTTTTTAGTCGACCACCCTGTTTGTTGAGTAATTTTTTAGCTATGATTCAACAAAATCTGTTCAGCCATTTTAACATCATTAGCTTTTTTTTAAATTGATCACAGGAATGAGCAAGTTTTTATTCTTTGATTTTATTTTTAATTACCGAAGCAAGAACAAGGGTCGTTATAAGTTTAATCTGTACATCTATTTGTTTGTATGTGGCATCGTATCTCCCAAATGGATGATCCGGTTTGGCTGGGGTTTTTTAGTCGACACCCTATTTGTTGTATAGTTTTAAGTTATGATTCAACAGAATCTGTTCAGCCATTTTAACATCATTACCTTTTTTTTTAAATTGATCAAAGGAATTAAGCTATTTTTACAGCACTGACTGATACGAAATTTGGCATTTTATTACTTAATGATATATCAATGATATAGTAACATTGACCTGATGCTGTAGGATTCCCGTTCAAAGATCATGAGATCTTTTAATGTTTTGCTCTATAAATGATTCACAATAGGTAGGAAGGTTCATAATTTTTGAAATTTTTAATTTAGACTTATTTTACAGTTTGCACAAGGAAAATGGTATGAAATTTCAGCATATCCGATTATGAAAAGAAGCAATAAATGTAGCCATTCAGTGTATACACACGAAGGAGACTCGGTTAAGATATCTAACCATGAGTACATTGATGGCAAATTACACACCGGAGAAGGATCAGTCAGGCCTGATCCTAATGTCAGTGGTAGATTAATTTACACATTACCACATGGACGTAAGTATTACATGTTTTGTCATTTTTAATCAGAAGTCGAATAAGAATGAATGAATGAATGAATGAAAAATATATTTATTTCCACCACAGCTACAATTTGAATACTTCAATAACAATATTCTATTGTATAAAATTCTTCTGATTTCTGACACTAGCTGCAGCGTGCAGCCCGATTTGGCGAATCCCGAGGAATCACCCAATCTTCCGGAATAAAAAGTAGCCTATATGCTATTTCAGGTCATCATCTATTTGTGTGCTAAATTTCATTCAAATCTGTTCAGTAGTTTTTGCGTGATTGAGTAACAAACATCCATCCATCCAAACAATCAAACTTTCGCATTCATAATATTAATATGGATATAGATAGATTAAAATATGAAATCATAATGGCTGCACCATACTATTTTTGAAAGATATATGTACCGTTTAATCAAAACTAAAAGAAATTACTTTTTTAGCGTCAAATACGTTAACCGATAGTGAATTTAATGTATTGGCAAGCGATAACAAGAACTATGTCCTAGGATATTACTGTAGATACGACGAGAAGAAGGGATCGCGCATTGGTGAGTTATGTCATTAATACAAAGAAATAAGTCACACCCTATACATTTTTTTTGAGTTCTATAATACTTTTAGTGTCAATATATTATAAATTATAATATAACACTACACGTAATATAAATAAATAGGCTATCCCCACAGATTAATGTGATTACTAGCTGACATTTGCCATAAAAAACACTCTTTATTTCAACAAAGCAAACAACCAAATGGCTCTTCCGATTTTAATGTTGCTGCTGACTCCAAAGATTTTAATGGTGCGTTGCTATCCGTGTGGCGGTATGGCAATGCCACATGCATATGTCTACCGGCTACCTTACCCTCCGAACCATTACAATGACAAGCATTAACGCTATTGCGGCAGGAATAGGTAAAGCGGTGGTACCAAAAATCCGGACGTTACGAAATTCTACCATCTAGTAATCACGACGGTAGTGACACGTACAGCCAATCAGTCGCCTTTTACGTCCTGTCTGGCAGAACGGCAGTTGGTCTATTCTTGTCTATGCAAACAAATAAAATTTAAATGTCTATTTGTAATATTAAAATAACCGCGTTTTACTAAATGCATATAGATGTGTACTGGACATACCAAAATAACATTTATTTAAATTTTTATCTGTCTATCTGTCTGTCTGTCTGTTTGTGCCGGCTAATTTCTAAAACGGCTAGATGGATTTAGACGAAACTTTCACGGCAGATAGCTGATGTAACAAAAAGTAACTAAGGCTATTCTTTTTAAATATTTTTTTTTGGAAATTTTCCTCGCGTAAGAAGTTGCAGGCACAGCTAGTATTATATATTTTGGTAGGATTTATTGAGATAAAAACTATCCTATTATTTAAGTTGGACCAAACAGTAGATATCTACAAAATTTCATTAAAATCGGTTCAGTACTTTCGGAAGCCATGGCGGACAAACAACGTTACATGTGATTTATATATAGTAAGATTCATATGCGTATGATTATGATTAGTTTAAGAATTAACTAAAAATAAACCGACCAAGTGCGAGTCGGAAGGGTTCCATATCTTCATATATAAAAGAAAATAACTTTTGTTCCGAAAGGTTCCGTATCATCATCTATAAAAGAAAATAACTTTTGTTGAATGTATACTTAAATATTTATGTCTTTGGTCGGTAGTGGTTTCTTAATTTTGAAACAGACTTTAGCCATAAAAAATAATATACATATGTGTATGGTATCATGTAATGCACCTAAATATGGCGGGTGCAATGTTTATTTTTGTTACTTTAAATAATTAATTAATTTAATGGTTTATTGTACAAATTAACGCTCTTAACGCTAAAGGACGATTTCTTTCGGACAACCAGTGGTACTAAAAATAATTGCTTACAAAACAATATTTTGTAATGCATATTATTTAAAAATCTAACATTTTGTACAATACAAAATGTTAGATTTTTAAATTTAAAAATCTAACATTTTGTATTGTACAAAATTAGTTGTAGTAGTTGCATGAGTTAATGACACACAAATATCTCCAGTATTATGAGCATTATTTTTGTTTTCAGATCTTACCTGGCTATTTGCCCGTTCGAAGACACTTACAAAAGAGATCGAAACAGATGTCGATAACTACATAAACTCATCAGGCTTCTTAGATAAATCTAAATTCGTCAAAATCGATTTCAATGACGAGATTTGCAAAGACGTTTGAAACATACAGACTGTGTGTCTAAGATGAAAATTTAATTTTATTAATAAAAATGTTAGAATTACATCACAAACTTTACATTTTAAACCCTATTTGATTGAAAGCAAATAATATAATTGTAAATGTTAGAGGATTAAATTAAGGACGTGGTAGTTTCCAAAAAAAAGCAGACTTATTTTTGTTATTGTTTCGTTTTTGACTGTTTGATTATACTGTTACCAGTCATATGATGTAGGTATTGATGATCCTTGCAAAATTTGTTACTAGGGATGTCATATCTATACGTATTATAAAATCGTAGGAAAGTCAAAACTGTACATTGAATATTTTTTGATCGATACAATCGATATCGATACAATCGATATCGAAGCCAAAAATATAGTTTTTAGAATTTTTGTCTGTTTGTCTGTTTTTCTGTATATATGTCCGGGGTAAACTCAAAAAGTACTGCATGGATTTACTTCAAATTTTGCATGAATGTTACTAACAGGTCAGGTCAACATATAGGCTATATATTATCACGCTATCACCTACGGGGGAGGAGCTGTGCGGAGTAAACGACGTCCGTGCGTACGAAGTCGCGAGCAACAGCTAGTTGTCAATAAATTATTAGTTTTTTACGTTATAGTATAGCAAACAAGCTGATAGCTCTCCTAATGAAAAGAGAAACGTGCCTATATATGTACATCTTGCTTCCGGTATTACGCACGCGTTTCGCGAGCATTTTAACTGATTTCTATTAACATTCTCATTTCGACTACGTTAATTTTGTTTTCAAAATTTTTAATCTTTTATCATAACATTAGACAGCTAATAAGCATGTAGCTTTCCTGATGTAAGGAAAAACCATCGACTACAGACATCAAAATTTTTAATAGTGTTTACTGTTTAGCTATCTGTATGGTGGTATGGTAATGCGACATGCCTAAGTCTACCAGCTGCTTTACCGAACGGGAGACACGGAGAAAATATTTTTTGACATTAATTCAACATTTTTCAGCAAATCGATTTAAGAAGTTAAGACAACATTTTAGAGCTCAAAATTACTTTGTATGTCAGTAAAATAGTCAAAGTTGATCATTGTTTTAAAAATATACAGTTTTTCAAAAATTAAAATACTATCATTTTTAACTCTTTCAGCTCAAAAATCTATGTTTAGGTATAGTTTTTTCTTATACAACATCCCGCTAAACTGAGGATTAAAGCTAAATTAAATCCTCAATTTAGCGGGAAGTTTTGAAAATGTAGTGTCAACCGGCTTACAGATTTTTTTAAAATAAAGTGCCACCTTAGGTTAAAAACATGACGTGAACAAAATATATATTGATTTGCAAAAGTTGTGAAAATTAATAAAAGCAATATTATAAATATAATAGTCTCAAAAGAAAGAAGGTCTAAAGTACACTTTTGTGGCGGCAAAGCGACAAACTCAAAGGTTTTAATTTAACTCGGCGGGCTGGCTCAGGCGACCAGGTGACTCGTCGAAAACGGGAATTGGGACGTCGTGTCGGTGGTTGATCGAGCTGCAGCGGATTTCCGGAAGAATGTCACTTTTCCATAACTTCCACTACCAGCCACAGTCAGAAAAACAGTCAGCCGCCATACGAGTCTCAGTATCAGCTCTTTGCATGCGTTCGTTTGGACAAGTGAAAAGCATGCGTGGCCCGAGAATAGGTAGGTCTCTCTTGACGGAGAGCAGATAGGCGTGAGATCATGTGATTTCCGCGTGTGGCTCTCTGCCAGCTCTACGTTTCATAGAAAATGAACAGAATAGGCCATGGAAAATTCAATATGAAAAGAAAATCGCTTTTGACACTTAAAAATGCATTACCGCACTTCTTAAAATATCCCGTGTTGTAATTCTCAGAAAAGACAGAAATGGGAAGATCCCTTTACAGTTTTGTATTACTAACGAAAAAGTTCCAAAAGTTATGCCATTTTTTTATAACAAATAAGCAGATGGCTCTACTGATGGAAAGAGAAACCATCGTCTATAGACACCAAAGATGTTAATGCTGCATCGCTATCCATGTAGCAGGTTGGTAATTGTAACTATAAATCAGAATAACAAGCACTGATGCTATTGCTGCAGTATTAGGTAAGGCTGTAGTACCAGAACCAGGCAAACCGTTGCAGAACTCTACCACTTAGTGGTCACAATGATAATGACAAATTTGATCAATTATTCGACTGGCGGACTGACAAGCAGAATGGCAGATGGTCTATTCTTCAGTTGGGCCTAGAATGATTCTGGTTGAACCGCATTACCGCACTGTCGAATAGCTTCATGTTTTAAAGTAGTATGATTATAGATATGTATGGCTAAACTACCCTCAAAAAGTTCAGTGTGCTCAGTAGAGCGAAACAGTAATTCATGCCGGCTTATCGCTTGCAACAAAGTGCATATTCGCCCTCACATGGAGTATTGTTCTCATTTCTGGACGGGAGCTTCGCAGTATTTGCTTCTTTCTCTTAATCGCCTTTAGCATGGAGCGGTCCGAATCGTTGATGAACAAATTGTTTCCAGTCGGCTTGATTCCTTAGCTTTACATAAAGACGTAGGTTCACTCAGCATCTTTTAGTGCATATATCATTGGGGAGTATTCCGACGAACTGATCGGATTGATTCCTGCTCTGCGGGTTTGTTTAAACTGGACATGGATTGTTTAACAATCAACGTGTTCAATTTCGTACTAAATTTTTTTTAACATTTAACAATCGCTATTTATATTATGAAATAATGGTAAAAGTTATTTGTATATTACCATTAAAAAGTATCAATAAAACTATTACTTAAAAATATCACTAAAATTATAACTGAATAATAACGTACTGAATAAGTGTTAATTAAAAATAGCACTATATACTGCTAATACTGTGAGCTAAAAAATAGTGGATAGCTGGCATGATATTTCTGGCGTTTGACCGTTGACTTGTTGGGGAAACTGAAAAATCTATGTATAATGAGGGTATAAAATAACTGTTAAAGCCGAGCTGGGCTTAACAATCGCACTGTTAATCTAGTTTAACAATAATTTCCATGCCTACTTAAAACACCAGCCATTATAACGCCAGTAGTGCACAGAGCATCAATATCTCTTCTCAGTATTGGGATACTTCTGGTCTCTACAGATGCTGGATATGGACTGAGGTGGCTGGAGGACTGAAGTTGATAAGGAGCCAAAGTGCTAGGATAGCACTGAGGATGTGCGTAAGCCAAAAGCTTAATATGCTAGGGTTTTAAGAGCTCGACACAAATAAGGGGTATCATAATTTTGACCCTTCTTGTTTGTATCTGTGTATCTATGCGTCTCTGTGTCAAAACAGGTTTGTCTAGCGGTGGTTCTTAGACTTTTTTTTATCAAAGACAGTTCAGCGCTCTTTTCTACTTTATAAGGGGTTTAAGCAACTTGTACAGGCCTAATCTATACGAACTTTAGTGTTCTGTTACTCAAATGACAAATATCATTAGCAAGGAATTAAGTGCTGCAAGTACTGATAATATCCCTGAAGAAATTACATGAATTGATCTAACCCCAAATTAAGCAAATTATTAGCTTGAGTTATGGGTGTTAGTCAGCGATACTAATACATACAAATACTATTATATATATATATATATATATATATATATATATATATATATATATATATATATATATATATATATATATATATATATATATATATATATATATATATATATATATATATATAATAAACACCCATACCCAGAAATACAAACATCTATGCTTATCACACAAATGGTGGTCTCTGTCGGGAATCGAACCCGTGCCGCATCGGTTCGTAGTTAGGTTTGCTAACCACTCGACCAACGGAGAGGTCGGAGCGGACAGACGCGCGACTAGACATTAACCTTAAAATAACGTGTATCCCAAAAAATCAACTCAATATTTATTAAACACAATAAGAATAATAGAAATCAAATAATAAACAGCAAAAATAACATACATTGGTTATACCCTATATTTAAATCAAAATATATTTACTTAAGGTAAGAAGTAAGTAGTAGTTGGTTCATACTTTTTTTTTCATAAATAATTAGTCTTATATCATAGAAACGCGTCTCTATAAGCCATTTCGACAATTTAATTTTAAATATATAACATTGTAGTTTTTTATATCACAAGCGATTAAAGAAAAAATAGTAAGTTAAAAGTAAATTTACGATTAAAGGATGTATTTGAAGTTGGTTTATATTTTTGTTTTTTAATTTTTTAACTTCTTTTACACAAACTTCACGCATTAAACAAAATTCCGATCGTACCACACAATTGATTGAAACTCTTACTTGAAAGAGATATTGATGCTCTGTCCACTACTGGTGTTATAATGGCTGGTGTTCTAAGAAAGTATGGACATTATTGTTAAAACTAGATTAACAGTGCGATTGTTAAGCCCAGCTCGGCTTTATCAGTTATTATACACAGATTTTTCAATTTCCCCAACAAGTCAACAGTCAAACGCCTGAAATATCATACCAACTATCTACTATTTTTTAGCTCACAGTTTTAGCAGTGTATAGTGCTATTTTTCATTAACAGTATTGTTCAGTATGTTATTATAAAGTTATAGTTTTAGTAATATTATTAGACAGTTTTATTGATACCTTTTAATAGTAATATAAATAACTTTCACCAATGTTTCATAATATAAATAGCGATTGTAAATTGTTAAGAAGAATTTAGTACGAAATTAAACATTTTGATTGCTCAGCGATCCGTGCCCAGTATAAACAAACCCTTGGAGCCTTAGGGACTGTTTAATTTAATACCAGTTTCATTTTTCTATTGCCATAACACTCGACTAGAACAAAGACTATTTTTTTATAGAAAGAAGGGGCAAACGTGCAGGAGGCTCACCTGATAGTAAGTGATTACCCCCGCCTATGGACAGCCACAGTACCATATAGATCATGCAGCTACGTTACCGGCCTTTTAAGAATGAGTAAGCTCTTTTCTTGAAGGCTTCTAAGTCGTGTCGGTTCGGCAATACCCCCGCTGGCAATTGATTCCACAGAAGAGAAGTGCGTGGTAAAAAGTGCCTAGAGAATCTCACGGTTGTGGATTTTCTGACATCGACGTGATAAGGGTAGAACTTTGAATTTTGCCGCGATGAAATGATGATGATGATGATGAAATTCAACGGCAAGAATCAATCTGAACATTTCGTCGGAATACTCTCCATGATAAATGTAGTAAAAGATGTCGAGCGAACCCACATCTTTGCGTAAAGCCAAGGAATCAAGCCGATTAAAAACAGCCTGGTCATTAACGATTCGAACCGCTCTATGCTGAATGCGATCAAGAGAAAGAAGCTGATACTGCGAAGCTTCCGTCCAGAGATGAAAACAGTACTCCATGTGAGGGCGGATTTGCACTTAATAAAATTGCAAGCGATGAGCTGGTATGAAGTGACTCGTATAGGCAATCGGTCGTCTTTTACAACCTACCTGGCAAAACGGCAGTTGGCCTATTCTTCAAAGGAGCCCGGGACCAACACGGGGAAAACTCTGTTAATATATTTATTCTTATCACTGTTACTATATTTTATTCATTATCCAGTGAGTACGGTAATAGATATTTGTGTTTTGACATTAAGTAATAAAATTAAAGTCTAGTTTCGGCCAGAGGACTATATAGCAATTAAGTGCCTACTTACTTAAGAATTGCGTCGAATAAAAGTTTTTTTAAATTAATACTAATATTATTAGAGGTAATATTTATGTAATTGTTATAGATGAATTCGAAACTACGAGAACGATTGTAAAAATTCTTTCACTAATACGAGTATAAAGCTCCAATATCACTGAGAAGCATAGGTTACATTTTTGATGGAATAAAGATCACCTAAAAAGACCAAAAACTGTTAATAGTGCATTGTCATCCGTGTAGAGTGATAGTAATTCGACATGCATACGTTTATCGGCTATCTTAACCTCTAAACCGGAAAACGACACTAAGCAGCATTGTCTGATACTATTACAGCAGGAATAGGCAGGTACAGCGATATGCAAGAGACAGGTAAGTTATAGGAGGCTTCGTGAATAAACTATTCACCAAGTTTCAGGTGTGTATTCATAATTCAATAATAATTGAATTATGAACACACATAATAATTGCACAAGAGCATCACTCTCCCTGCCAGGGACACCGAGACATACAATATACCACCCCTAATTCGTGACCTACAAATAAGTTTATCAACTATTAAATCAAATTATAAATGTTATTTAAAAAATTTGCAAAAAAAAATAATCAAAGTTCAATATAATGTCAGGATTCTTTATATATATATATATATATATATATATATATATATATATATATATATATATATATATATATATATATATATATATATATATATATATATATATATATATATATATATATATATATATATATATATATATATATATATATATATATATATATATATATATATATATATATATATATATATATATATATATATATATATATATATATATATACACTGGCTGGTCGCTGGCTCACACTAGTCTTAATTTGATATTCAACTGGGGCTTGAGAAATCGTTTAAGCTTTGCGCCCCATAAAACGTTTTACTTAATATTAAAAGGTTCACTCCTATCATCTAGTATAAAAATAAATAATAGCTCAATAAAGAGAAAAGAATCGGTAACATATTTAGGTTTGGTCATAGAAAAAAATTATACTTTTATAAATCATATTAACTATATCGGTGAAAAGGCTAAACGGAATTTCTTATTCTTTGCGGGCATATCTACCTCGACATGGGGCTTAACGTTTAACACTTTAAAGATAATTTATAACGCAACGTATTTAGGTTGTATCTGTTATGCTTGTTCAGCGTGGGCTGATAAAGTTACGAGTGATGCGATCCGGCGCAAACTACTTCAAAATCAGCGTCTAGCACTAATGTTTCTATGCAAAGCATATCGCACTGTAAGCTCCGAAGCTTTACCCGTTTTATCAGGCATCTTACCATTAGATTTAGAAATTCAGCGTCGGGCTTCAATGTATTAAAATTCTAGGAATTTTACTAACCCAGAATTTATCAACTCGCAAGCCCAAACAAAAATACGTCGCCTTTTTAATCCCGTAATCGACGCTACTAATGAATTAATTGATGAATGGCAGTCGCGCTGGTCTTGTTCAACTGAAGGACGGCATTTATATAACTTTTTCCCGTGCATCCGGGATCGCTTAAGTAAAACTTGGATAGAAATAGATCATTGTGTTGCACAATTTCTCACTAGCCACGGTAATTTTAAAGCTAAATTATTCTCGTTTAAATTAGTTCCTTCTTCTTTTTGCGAGTGCTCTACATTAAACTGTAAATATGAACAAACTGCACATCACATTCTTTGGGAGTGTAATCTTTGGCAAAACAAACGTCGCCAAATGCTTGATAGTATCCAATGTATATCCGGTGTAATTTATTACTCCGATCTTGTGGGTACACGTGGGAACTTCCGTGCCTTCAAACGATTTTGTCACACTTACTACTGGAAGCAAAATTAAGTAGGCCATTCTGGTAGGTCCCTAATTTCCAAACTTCCGTGGTGCAATAGCAATCAGGCTTAACCTGATTGTAAAAGTCTCATTTCGTAGCATTTTTATGCTTCTAACATTTTGCTGTCTCCTGCTAAAAAGGGAGGGAAACAGGATGTATTTTCCTACTCCTCCTATATACTTCTGATTAATTTCGTTGCGGGATCCAAGACAGCTTAGCTTTTCCCCAGGGCACCCTGAGCTCGCAACTCAGAGGTTATGAGGACGGTTGCCGCTGTTGATTCTGGTTTACAGAAGTTACAGTGGTGGGAACGAGAGGTGGGCCCATTGCCCTTTAAAAAAATATATAAGTAAGTTTATTTGCATTAGCTTCGATTTTTTTTTTTTTGAAGTGAAAACTTCTTTAGGCGCGTTGAGCGTTTTGGTAGAGGGTAAAATCCTCGGTTCGCGTCACCGACATGCTAATGATAATAGTATATCTATAGCTATGTTTTGCATATAGTTTTAATTACTCTCAACTTAATAGTTCCGTTTTCACTTCTATCGGCAGTCCCACGACTGCTACTGTTTTTTTCTATGGTTAATGTCCGTTAATAAATAATTTCTTATTCTTATTTAGTGTGATATCTCGCGTACTATTCTTTTGGTAACTTTTTTTTAAAAAAGTACCTTCACGCCCGTATCCCGGAAGGTAGGCAGAGATACAACCAGTGCACTCATGAGTATGAGTGAGTCTCACAATGTGTTATCCCGTACCAAGTTGTATTTATCAGAAAATTGAAAAAACACATTTTTGAATTGCCCGACCTGAGATTTGAACCAGGAACCTCATGAGGTCAAAACCGACACCAGACCACTAGACAACAGAGGCGATTTTTAAAACATTCCAGTAGTTTCTGAATTTCTTCATTACAAATGAATAAATCTTACCTCTTTATAAGATATGTTGATAAAAGAATTATAGGTCATTGAATTTTTTTGATTGTAGAAGTATATATGTAAGTAAATAATATAAACATGATTATGAGCGATCTTTGACATTGCGTACTACTATATATAGTGGGTACTTATTATTATAACACACTGTATCCGTAATTTTAACAGCGTCAAAATGTACAAAGTTTTATTATTGACGCTTTTTGCTTCGGCATCTGCATATGTTGTAGTAAATTCAAAATGCCCAGAGATCAAGACAGATCAAAACTTTGATTTTAATGATGTAAGTACTTTACTTCTATCATATATTCTACACTTTTTATCGTCGGCACTTGGTGAAACTCCATTTTAACACAATATTTGCTAGCATATAACACTTGTACTGTTTCACAATAAGATAATTATATTTAATTTCCGACCGGTTTCGCTTACACAAGCATCCTCAGGGTATTTACAATAATTATTCATTCAACAATTCAACAATTATTGTAAATACCCTGAGGATGCTTGTGTAAGCGAAACCGGTCGGTAATTAAATATAATTATCTTATTGTGAAACAGTACAAGTGTTATATGCTAGCAAATATTGTGTTACTTCTACCATATGTTCTTTTTTAATTTTATCTTTGTCATTGACCTCGTTGTTAGTCCTTTTGTCTTGACAGATAAGTTTAATTCTATTATCAGACCTAGGTGTTGTTAAAAGTATTAACCAGGTTCCCTTGTGAGTAGAGTACTGCAGTTGCCGTGAAAAATCTTGATAGCACTTAGAAGAATGTATTTCTTGGATATATTTTAGAATAAAGTCGCCTGTGTGGTCCAGTGCTTCGGTGATGGTGTTGACTACATGAGGTCCAGGTTGGAATCCCGGGGCAGGCAATTAAAAAAATGGGTTTTTTGAGTTTTCTGATGATGTTGCCCGGTATTGGTTAAGTACCTGGTTAGCGATAGGCTTGCCACCTATTACATTGTAGTAGTATCTTCTAGTGATCGTTGGCGCACTATTTGTACCTCTGCCTACCTGTTTGAGGATACGGGTTTGAACATACTTTACATATATATATTTGAAGACTGTATTCAAGACCTCACTCCTAGGTATATCTTTAAAGGCGAGAGAATGCGAATACTTGCCACTAATCTCGTGAGCAACTATTACATATCTAAAATGAAATTCGAAATCAAAAATGTAAACACGTCAATGTCATTTTGCTATCATTTTTAAAAATATATAAACGGGTCAAAAACGCGTACATGTACGCGTTTTTGACCCGTTTATATATAGATTCATAAACCAAATAGACCATCAAGCATGGTGAGTATACTCAAAATTTTTACGGGCCGTCCAATTACCACCATGTTTTTATCTGTACAAATAAATAAAATTGAAGTATCTGTTTCTAATACTAAAATAACCGATTTTAATTAAATGCATATCGATGTACACGGTATATATATATATATATATATATATATATATATATATATATATATATATATATATATATATATATATATATATATATATATATATATATATATATATATATATATATATATATATATATATATATATATATATATATCAAAATATCTTTTCTTTACAATTTTTCCCTGTCTGTCCGTCTGTCTGTTTGTTCCGGCTAATCTCGAACGGCTGGACCGATTTGGACAGAACTTTCATTGGCAGATAGCTGATGTAATAAGGAGTAACTTAGGCTACTTTTTTTTAGAATTTTTTCCACGCGGACGAAGTCGCGGGCGCAGGTAGTTTGTAATTAAAATGAAAAAGTAATTATTTTATCATCTATTTTCAATATATGGGACCAAGAAAAGGGAACTAACATATTAAACACTATAAAGAAAATATGAAAAGAAATGAAAACCCTATAACGGAAAAGCAAATTCAATCACGGCAAACGTCAATAATTGATAATAATCGATTACACAAACAAAATGGCAACTAGTACACGTCCTCTATAGACGTTCATCGAATTATAACTGCATGAACAATTTTTCTGTATCTGTTTGTTTTTAAAATAAGAGCCTAATGTACCTTAGTAGTAATAACTTCTTCCTTATTGCCCGTATCATAAAAAAGTTGCACAATATTTTTCAAACAGTTAAAACTTATTATTGGTTCCCATTTTTAGTTATTTTATATTAAAAAAATTATGTGCAATATATAGTTTTATAAATATTAGGTATACATATAATTTATCAAGATATTTTAATACTTTTTGACTAACCACAAAATCACAGCTGTTACTTTAAATTGGCTACGCCATTGTTTACATTTTTGATCTTGGATTGTATTTCCGCTTATAACTAGATGATAATAAAATTTTGCAATGTATTTTAGGTCCAACAGGTTTTTTATATCACTGTCTTTCTTAGACCTGCCGCAATAGTGTCGGTGTTTGTCGCTATCACGTTATGGTTTGGAGGGTAGCAGCCAGCCGATAAACTTATTCATGTGGCGTCCCAGCCCTGTCATTTAAATAAAAACACATCATGAACATATTTATTGTTCACAGGCGCAAAATAAAAACGGTTATATAAGCGCATAAAATAATAACGCATAGAAACCAAGTCGACCCGCGCAATATTAAGCCATTTCAAAGAAGCCTGAAAAGGCTTCTTACGCTCGCCGGCCGCTCAGACATATGACACGTGCCACAAGGAGTAAAGTTCTCACAATTTAAAAAAAATGTGAGTTACTGTGTGGTGAAAGGTTGTCACCGTGCTTCATAAAAGCGTATTTAGGACTTGAAGATCCCATTTGAAAGATAAAAATTATTTGGCGTGGTATATTTTTGAATAAAATCCAAACAAATAAATCATAAATATCTAAGTAGAACGATATTCTAAATGTTGCCAGCCAAAGAAGTTAAAATATTCTACCACGTGTTTGTTTTTACCTATTTTCGTTATAGTTAATAACGTGTGTATTTATATTTTTAATGTGCGATATTACATAGCCTGGACTTTGCTTTTACATAAAAAATATTTTTTTAAGTGTTAGGTCTTACCATCATACTGGCACAAATATTACAAAGCCGTTTGTCAGACCAATATTACAAAGCCTTTATTCGTGTATAATGAGAACTTTTAGAAGGCAAAAAAATTGTTGCAACTAGCATTCTAGATGCCGCAGTGATCATCAGAAAAATTCTGTCACTGCCAAAAAGACATTTTTTTTATTTTTCTTATGATCGTAAGGCATTATTTCGTGATTTGCTTAGTGTCAATTAGTTTTATTGGCGATATTTTCGAGTTTTATCAACGAAAACATGTAGGGTAATGTGCTTTAAAGTCGGTCTGCGCCTAATGTCAGCTTCCTAATATGTTTATGCTGATAATTGAGTTTCAATTCTACATAGCTTGAAATTTGTGTTGCGAATGACGTCTTTGCTCATATGCCTGAGTATTAATACACGACTTAATTAATTTGTATCATATACTCCAATGCATATATAGCACGTAGAAGCCAAAGAGTCGCCACAAAGAGCTGTATTGTTTCCGATTCAGCTAAAAACGTTAGAGGAGATTATGCACGGGGATCAGTTTCTCTATATTCTAAGATCTGAACCAAAACAGTTGTGAACGATAGGTGGTGCTCAATTTGTGCACAGAGCCAAAAGTCTCTCAATATAATACTCAATATAGAAGTCAGAAATATTATGTTTCGCTTAAAATATTTTAACTTTTTAAATTGATTTAAATAAATAATTTGATTAATAAGCATACCTATCCTATTATTTTTTACTTCAATCACTGTTTTTATAACTTCAACAATGTAAACTTGTATTGGCCATATTTTTTATTTACGCTTAGTGCTGGTTGGTTACCACTGTTTGATTACTGAAATGTACAAAAAAATAAACATCTTGAGAACCTCTAAAACATATCCCTGTAATTCTACTCATTTTACCTCACCGGGTAAAATGAGTAGAATTACAGGGTAATTTTACTATATAGATAATATATAAAAATGCAAGCTTTAAGTCTTATATATGACTAATAATACTATTGGAAAGAAAGACAATTTTTCTTGCAATGAGGTAAAAATATTTTAAATTACAAATTAAAGCACAAAAACTAAAGGAAAACAAATATAAGTTAAATAGTTTTGGAATATCATCTTGAGAATATCTAGAATATTTCTCGGTATTTAAAATATTTTACGTAATCGAATAAAAAGTGTAA
Source organism: Apodemia mormo (assembly GCA_036924255.1). Taxonomy (NCBI): domain Eukaryota; kingdom Metazoa; phylum Arthropoda; class Insecta; order Lepidoptera; family Riodinidae; genus Apodemia; species Apodemia mormo. The sequence continues at coordinate 7,732,697 of JAUPFN010000018.1, read as the reverse complement.
GTTTCAAGTTTATACTAAATGACTATTAATGTTATATGAAACACTATTTGTATATCTATTTTAAGTACCGTCTTGGGAAAATATTTATTTGCTTGCAACACCATTCGAGTCTTTGTGTGCGTGTCAACCCAAGTAATTACACGAAGGGTGACGAAGGTCATTCGCACATCGATACGGTTTTGGCTTAAAATATGACCGAAACGTTGAATGCAATTATCACTCTGAGCGTTATTACTCTAAGTATAAGCGTATAAGATGCACGTAAGGAAATACAAACAAATACCTACTTACCTCCATGAAACAACTGGTAGCATAAAAAAACGATAATTTACTGTTTAATGTTGAGTTTAATCAACTTTCCACTGCACAATAACAATAACTTTTTATTTGTGGTTCCATTTTTGTACAAAAAAGTAATTAATTGCCGTACGTGTCTCGCGGACGGCATCCGCTTTCGCATTGAAACGAAACACTCCGAGATTTCGCGTCCGTGAAAGGTGTATGTGTGCGTTGCTCGAACTATTTCCGTATGTAGATTGTCTTCTGTTAGTTAGTATTCTGTGCTATAGGCGATGTGATCTCTTTCCATCAGGAGGACTGTATGTTTGTTTGCTATTTTATGATATAAAATAAATAAATTGTATTAGGTATATCAATATATTATTTGTACCTACTATCGACCGCCGTTGGCCAAATTTTGACCAAGACTTAACAATAAAATCTCTTTTAAGTTTGACAACAGAATTCAGCCGTAAAGAAAATATTATTCATGTGTTTATGCTATCATCTGTGCCATAATTTAAAAAAAACAGTGTGTTATGTTTATTTTTGTTAATTGCTGTTCGTTAGTCTCGCTAAAACTCGAGAACGGCTGAACCGATTTGGCTAATGTTGGTTTTGAATTAATTGTTGAAATTCAGGAAAGGTTTAAAGGGTGAGAAAATATAGAAAAAAAAGAGTAGTTAAAAAGGCAGAACAACGTTTACCGGTTCAGCTAGTATTATTTAAAAATATTTGAGTCCAGATTATAAACTTCAACTGTACAAAATTTCATACCCTACTGTTGGCGTAATTGTCTTAAAGAGGGATAGAAAAGTTTTACTTTACGTATTACATATTACCAATGCCCGCGATAATGTAAATATTTCCTAAAGTCGCTGGTTGTCTGGAAGAGATCACTGATGGGTGATAAGACCGCCTATTTGTACTCCGTTCCTTATCGTATATTGTTATTTTCTATTGTAAATGATGTGTGTTGTGTGCAATAAAGTATATTATTATTATTATTATATAGATTTATCGCGGAGCGTGCGTAGACATGGGCGATCACTCTCAGTTATAGCACAATTCAAATAAGTACATAAGTCAATCTACATACAAAGGACGCTCGAGTAACGTACACATAGACACCCCTCATGGACGCAATATCTTTAAATGTTTGGGAATAGTACAAGCGCGAGTGCCACCTGCTTGGGCACGCGTCAGTGAAATATTTTGCGTTCTTCCACATTCACATTACGTATCTGTTTTGTTAACCTTTCATCTACCATTTTTCTATATGTCCGAACTAACGGAACATGCTCTTTCTCATTTTTACACCTACACTCTTTTGGGCCTAACCTCTCTCTCATTTCAACATTACAAACGGTCCGCGAGTGTTAAGCCGCATATTTTCGATGTATTCCTTTCTAATACCAAACTAATACCAAGGGTATTAGTTAAATATCGTTAATATTTTTTATTTCGAACGAATACCACTTATAAACGAATCCCAAAACAAATCAAATGCTGTGAGATACAGTCAGTAATAAAAATGCTTTTAAATGTGTTTTTACGTAGTGTATTTAAATTATTTAGGCTTAGTAATAGGGTCCTGTTTTCCTTTTAGGCACGGAACCCTTAAAAGAATAAAAACAGATTTTATAATGGTAAAAAATATTCTCAAATTTATTTTTATTCATTAATTTTAGCTTAAGTTACTTTTATTAATTAACTTTAGCTCAAGTTAACTTAAGTTCCTTTTAAATAAAAATACTGGAATGAAGTGAATTGAAGGTTTAGAATTGTATTAAGATCATAATATTAAATTATTAGAATGCAAATAAATTGTTTCTGTGATTGTACTAAGAGTTATATTTTGGTATTCGCTGGGAATAGATTTTGTACTTGATTTAAATATTCAAAATTTGGTATTCGTTACGAATAGAAAATGTATTGTGACAATAAACAAATACCATTGGTATTTGTTTTTGGTATTAGAATGGACCATATTTTCCGTAGCAATCTCATATTGATTGCGTTGATTCTATTTACATTATTTTTCTGTCATAGCCTTACGATACACCCATACAGCCAATACATACAATACATACCTACAGTTCTATAAGATAACGTTTGGATAAGCACATAATTATGCAGGGCAAAACGGGTGCCGTTACTGAAAACTCAAACTTAAAAATGTATTATTTTTTTATTAATATCTATTTTTTACAGTTTGCAATGGGAAAATGGTATGAATATGCAGTTTACCCATTTTTCACAACACACAGTAAATGTAACTATTGGAAACATACACTACTGGGAGAAAATGCTGAGGTAGTTGATTACGCATATATTAATGGTACTTTACACTCCAAACGAGGATCTATAAGGCCTGTTCATGGTTCTATTGGCAAAGTGATTTATACTTTACCTAATGGACGTAAGTATCAGAAAGCTTTGTCACATTTTCAATCAACTTCCCGAATGCGGAATGTTATCAGAGTGCTAAGTGTGAGTTTTTCTTTTCACATTCGATCGTGAGCGCGTGTTTGGAGTTTACTAGGAATTTGTATGTGATTTGTACAGCGCCACCTAGTGGTAAACGTGAGAAACCAGTTTACCACTAGGCGGCGCTGTACAAATCACATACAAATTTCTAGTAAACTCGAAACGCGCTCACGATCGAATGCGAAAAGAAAAACTCACACTTAGCACTCAGTTCAGTTATATGTTTTTTATGTTCGTAGCCGAATAAAATAACAGAACTCGGTCATTTATAAACCGATTATATCTTACTAGCTGTGCCCACGAAGTTGCGGGCACAGCATATTATTATCATATTTATTATTATTATCTAATAACTTTAAACGAGCAATTCTTGTGTGTGTATATATATATATATATATATATATATATATATATATATATATATATATATATATATATATATATATATATATATAACTTTTCTTATAATATGTATAAAAACTTTTCTTAGTCCGACACTCTAAAGTTTTCTTTTTTACCTAACTATATCTTGTGTGTTTCTTGTATCTTGTGTATATATATATATATATATATACATATATATATATATATATATATATATATATATATATATATATATATATATATATATATATATATACACAAGAATTGCTCGTTTAAAGTTATTAGATAATAATAATAAATATGATAATAATATGCTGTGCCCGCAACTTCGTGGGCACAGCTAGTAAGATATAATCGGTAATATATATATATATATATATATATATATATATAAAACTTTTCTTATAATATGTATAAAAACTTTTCTTAGTCCGACACTCTAAAGTTTTCTTTTTTACCTAACTAAGTTACCCGGTTCGAGATTTTTCGAAGATAGAAAAGATAGTAAGCGTCTCCTCTGGAAAAAGTAGAAGTCTGTATGCGCAAGATCTGGTAAGTAAGGCGGATGACGGACTTTCAAAACCAGCTCTTGTAGCTTGGAGACCGTCTGCTGTGCAGTATGAGGTCACGAGGTCACGCATTTTCGTGCAAGAGCTATAAGAGCTGGAGATGGAGGTTCTCCGTCATCTGCCCTACTCACCAGAACTTGCGCCTAGACTTCTACTTTTTTCAGAATTTGGATAACATCTTGGCGGGAAAAAAATTCAATTCCTGAGAGGAAGTACAAAATGCCTTTGAAGAATTTGTTGCCTCCCGTCCAGCCGATTTCTTCAAGACTGCATCAATAAGTTACCAATGCGTTGGCAAAGATGCATTTATTGCATGGGTGGTTACTTTGATTAATAGAAATAAAAAATATAGAAAATAATACGCTTCATTTATTTCATGAAAAACGGCAATTTTATAAGTAAAGGCCTATTATCATTAATGCTTATCATTGTCATGGTCCGGTTTAGAAGGTGAGGTAGACGTTAAACTTATGCATGTAGCATTGATATCCCGCTACACAGATAACACATAATTAAACTCGTAGCATAAATCATTTCTCCTGTGTTACTTCGGGCTCCCTTTGAACAACCGACTATCTCTCATTCTGCCTGGCAATTCGTGAGAGGCGAAAGATTGGCTATGCGAGTCACTACCATCGTGGCTACTAGGTTGTAGAGTTCTGCATTATATCCCCCGGGTTTGCTACGAACGCTATTTAACTGCCGCAATTGCGTCAGTGCTTGTTAATGTCGTGTTCCGGTTTAGAGGATAAGGTTGTCGGTAAACTTATCCATGTGGCACTTAGACCTCGCTACAAGGATAGCAACGCACCATTAACATCGTAACATACAAAACATTTTGACCTTTACTGAATCAGTTATATAAATATTATGTAACAGAATAATGAATCCATTTTATCTACACAATGTATACAAACAAATAAATAAAATTGGAGTGTCTGTATATTAAAATTATCGCTTTTTAGTAAATACATATGGATGTATACTAAAACATAATTTTACAATTTTTATTAGTCTGCCAGTCTTTTTTTTGGGTTCTGAAATGGGTAGACTGATTTTGACAGGATTTCTCTGGCAAATAGCTGATATAATAAGTAACTTAGGTTAATTTATTTTAGAAAATTTTTCACGCGGACGAAGTCGCAGGCACAGCTCGTAAGAAGTAAAAATACTATCTCGCTTATGTCCTCTAAGAGGTAGACAGCGGTGTACACGGTATACACAGCGCATTCCCAATTTGTCAACGATATCCCACTATGTAGCAGATAGCTAAGCTGGAAAAAAATCTTTATGTGTACTGCCTAATATTTTAGTTAAAAAATATTTTCATTAAAAAATAGTACTAGGTTATTGCCTAGTACTATTTTTTAATGAAAATATTTTTTAAATCAAAATTGTAATAGATAAAATGTGTTTTAGCTTCAGATACCTTAACTGACCATGAATTTAATGTGCTGGCGTACGATGATAAGAACTACTCGTATGTCCTAGGATACGACTGTAAATATCACGAGGACAGGAAATCACGCGTTGGTAAGTTTTATTTGTCTTATACACGGTAACAATATAAATACAAATTATTGTCTATAATACTTTTAGTATCAGAAAAAAACATAAAACTATCATCGCGCCCCGTTCTCTTACGGGTAGGCAGTATAAGCCGAATGTCTCTCCACTTTTCAGTTCAGCACGATTCACAGGTTTGTCAGGATGATTGGTGATCCTATCACTGCATTTTACCGACTTGATAACGACTATCAACTATTTTTAGTGATGACGGGGCCGACGGTTTTACGTGCACGTTAGATTTACGGGAGTGGTAACATATAAAACCATTAAAAATATATAAAGCTTATTCGAAGTACTCTGAACTGGCTGCAATACAGTCTTTTCAAGGTTGAGGCCAGTTATCAACAATAGAAGCACGCACTCTTCTCATGGGAAAATTCTTCATTGACAATTAATTGTATGGATTGTTATAAGGGACTCCAAATTATCATGACATTTAGAACAAGCTTTACTAGGTGATAGAGTTCTGCATGGTTTCGCCCGGGTCTGGTACCACAGCCTTGCCTATTCCTGCCGCAATAGCGTCAGTGTTTGTCACTGTCGTGTTCCGGTTTGGAGGGTAAGGTATCCGGTAAATTTATGCATGTGGCATATTCCTCGTCACAAGATAGCAACGCACCATTAACACCTTTGGTCTCTACAGGCGATGGTCGACTCTTTCCATCAGGAGACCCTTCTCCTTGTTTGCTATCTTATGATATAAAAAAAAACAAGCCATACTCTCTAAAATGAACCATAAATCATTATTCAGTGGATTAAGATCGGGATTAGATGACAACCAGCCTTCCGCTCCGATGAAGTCCAGAACGTTTTTCGTACGAACACTACGTGGACGGCCCCTTGACAAGAGGAGATAAGGACTTGGCATTAATTTCGACAAGCGATAAAATTATAAAATAGCATGCATTCCAATGCTGAATATATAAAAATAGCTTTATCTCTGTTTAATTGGTACAAATTTTCCTAATAGACGAAGCTACAAAAATGTTGTCAGTGCTCTAATTTCAAATCATTTATGAAAATAACGTCACCATAGGATGAATTATATACTTGGATCACTGACATGTTAGAGACATTACAACTGGACTAGCTGCTTTATATATTTTTTGTGCCTTTTTGAATATCGCCATTTTGGCATTCTAGATAGATGCGAGTGTCCATGGAACTAAAATTAATGATGCCCACTTGTCGACATTTTCGACCAATTATTAAGTAGGAAAAATTGAACCGTACGAAGCAAGAAAGGGTCACTTGTAATATTATAAAATTGATCTTTGTTTGTTTCGCTTTCACAAAATATCGACATAACAGATTTAGATGAAATTTGGAATTGTGGTAGACTATAGGTAACAACATTTTATACATTTAATTTTATAATACCGTAAAATTTCTTTGACAATTTTGTTGCAATAGTATGCCAAAAGTCTAAGTAATGACTCGTTTGTCTTATTTTTCTTAGATAATCTTAGGCTAACGCTGACCAAAGGTTGCATTAATTTGTTCTTATTTCAATCTTCTACAAAAGCGAAAATATGCCTTCCATATTCCTTTTAAAATTGGAGTTAATTACAAATTCTCATTTATTAAAAAAAACACTGACGAGCCCAAAATGAGAACCTGTTTTTTTTGGAGTCAAGTTAAAACCTTTCATATTTTGTAGCCATATATTTCTCTCCGTTAAATGGACTGAAAATCCACAAAAATAAAATGTAATTAAAATCACAGTCCCTACATGAAAGAAACACTTACAGGAGTGAGGCATATCCAATTAAAATGTGAAAGACATAAGACGACTATAAATTAAGTAACTTATACGTGCAAGTATGGAAAAAGAAAACTGCATTGGACTATAAAATAGAATATCGATATTGAAATTATCGATATGACCTGTTGATATCACTAGCTAATTCTAAGCAAAACAAAATTAAATAAATATTATCAATTCTGCCGAAAATCATTATCGCTGTTGCTAATACAATATTGTGTTAAAAATTTCTGATAATAATCAAATGCTTTAAATACAATGCTACTCAACAATTTGTTCTGTCGCTGTCGCTGGAACGTCAGTTCCAAACGAGACGCTACCAAGCGAACGTCTAACTTAACCTGAGGATGGACCTCATAAAGGTCCGAAACTAGTCGGAACCTACGCCGATTAAACGTGAGTGTAGCCGATTTTAATTAATAGTTAACATAGTGCCTGTAATAAAATGTTATATTTATCATCATTAAGATATTGTCATTATTTTGCAGAACCCAGTGCTTATTTACCTACTAGCTGTCTAGGCAGTTAAAGTAAAAATTGGCTAAACAAGTCACTAGCAATATTGCTTCTAGGCGGTAAAGTTCTGCATTGTCTCGCGTCTGCTACCACCGCCTTACCGGTGTTTTATTCAATCCTATTTAGATAAAAATTATATTAAATATGTCGATAAAATATCGATATTTTTAGATTAAAGTCGTGATATTTTGTCAATTGTCATGTAGACAGCTGTACTTAAGTCCGCCATTAATCGCGACGAAATTACACGTTTTTTCCTTAGTTATTTAATATCTAGTATTTTCCTTAATCTAAGAGGACGGCCAGATATTTTTCTATCACAAGCAAAGGAGGTTTTATTGTACCTATCAATAACTCGGTAGTCGGTACACAAGCAGTTGACTAATACCAAGCGTGTGAAGAGTTGTAGTTGGCTCCACACCTACTTAGTTTAATGTAATCACAGCGATTGGGCTCCCTTTATTACCCTACTCTGTTTTAATATCATAAAATATTTACAATGTACTGTCGCAAAAATGAGAACACAATAGACAAACCATGAAGTATTAGGGACAAACATATAAAATGACAGATTACAAATTCAAACGTCATATTTTTTTAATTTTTTATTAAAACAGTATTTAAAAGCTTTAGGTTTATAAGTTTGAGTATTAAGAAATTTATTTTTGTCTACAGATTTTGCCTGGATATTTACCCGCTCAAAGACACTTACAAAAGAGATGGAAACAGAAATTGACAACGCTATCACTTCGTCAGGATATCTAGACAAGTCAAGATTCGTCAAAACTGATTTCACTGATGAGATTTGCAAGGATGTTTGAAAATTACGTATTGCTCATAATATGAATTTTTGATTATGAAAATAAATATAGAACAACTACAAAATAAATTTTGCATTCGATGCTTTGTTTTATTAATAGTAAAATATTATTATAATTTGAAATTTCGAAGCAATATTACTATAATATGGTTTTGTTTTTTAACTTCTTTTTTGTTTTAAATTTTCCCATATTAACAAACATTTACAAATACTGGTAATCTTCACAACATTATGTTCCTGAGAGAAGAGTTACCAGGGCTTGAAATCAAAAAACTTTCACAACTGGGAAGTAAAAAAAAACCTGATTTCTGTAAAAAATGTAGCCTTTCGATAAAAATGACTTAGTTTAATTTTAAATTTTAAGAATTTCAATAAAATATTTTAACATTATATTTTTACCAAAAGGCAGCAGCACTTTATTTTTACCAGCTAGCTGTTTCCCGCAATTTTGTTCGCGTGACCTAAATATAAATAAGTAGCCCAGATTGTGTAATTTTCTGTTGGTGTATAAGTTTTTTTTACAGAAAAAAGGGGCAAAGGAGCAGGAAGCTAACCTGATGGTATGTGATTACCCAAAAGAATTTTAACTCTCATCACATTATATCAATAATGTGAATAGTTTTTTGACAAATTGGCAATTGCATACAAAAAATCCGGTGCTAATTTAAATTAATTTAAATAATTAAAAAGGCCTAATTTTATATGCCTGAGCATATAAAATTAGGCCTTGACCGGATTTAACCAGTCAGATATAAATGGCCCTTCTGACGAAAACTTATAATCTCATCTCTCATAATAAACACAGCAGATGCTAATTGTGTGTTGCTATCCGTGCGTCTAGGCGATGAAGGCACATATGTAAGCTTACCGTTTACCTTACTGTCCCTACCGGAACATAACAGTGACAAGCAATGTCCAATGTGGTATGAGCTGTGTGGCACTTAGCGTCGTCATGCTGGAACCAGATGTCATTGGTGTCAATATCGTCTAGCTCAGACCAAAAAAGCTTGGCAGTCATCGACAACATTTAATTTTTTTTTCCATCCTTATATTATGTTTTTAACTTAAATTAGATTGAAAAATAGGATACCTATATTTTTTATTTTTTCAAGATTCATTCATTTTGATATTTATTTTAACTTCTAAAATTCTTCGTATTCTAAATAGACGTGTAAAATGACATCATTTATACGGCTGAATGGTGCTACGACTTTGCTTTTTGTGATCCAACAAAAAAGCATGACATACTATATAGTCAACGATAATATATAGAAATACATAATAATATACATATTAAACACCCAAACCAGAAATACAAACATCTATGCTTATCACACAAATGTTTGTCCTTGTCGGGAATCGAAACCGAACCCCATCGGTTCATAGTTAGGTATGCTAACCATTTGACCAACGAAGCGGTTGGAGTGGAGTTTATAAATGACATGGCACCCTTAGAGAAAATGAAGCAACTATTCAGAACAAAATAGAACCATAAACAGGTTTCCTGAAAATTATATTTGTATAGTTTCTATAATAATATCGAAATCACAATTGGTTCTCAGTAATTTCTAAGCATTTATTTAACATTTTATTTTTAGGCATTAGTAAAAAAAACAAAAAGTGTGATTAATATCGTATGGTAAAGTTGTGATGATTTCTTTCTTAATTTCTTAATCTCTGATTTCGTAAGTCCCAGAATATGAACGTTATCTACATTCACTCTCAATTATCTCGAAGCAGAAGTGCTTGATAAGCAATTTATTATTAGCCTTCAATAGAGAATCGAAAGTAACATTTATACTTGATGGCTAGCCCACGGTGGCCTTAGACTTTATAATTTCTAGAACTATTATATTATCTACATAATAGCTTTGTGCTGGAAATTATCTAAACCTATCTAAATTAATCTATCTAAAGGTCTAAGACCACCCTCAATAATCTCAAAGACTAAGTATTATTTAATTATTAGGCTTCAGTAAAGAACCAAAAATAATATTAATATGGTATGGTAAGCTTATGGTGAGTTCGATCCTATGATTCGCAGATGTAGATTATTCACTCTCAATAATCTCTAAGCTCTTAATTATTCAAATTGAATGAAATACCAAAAATATGGTAAGCGCATGGTGCTCTTTGACTTTATAATTCCCAGAAAAATATAGTAATTTATATCTTAATATTCTTCAAGAAGGCATTCAATAAGTGGGCTACATGATGGAAAGCGGTCACCACTGCTCGTGGACATTTTAATACTAAAAATTAGTTGCTAATGTGATACCGGCTTCTAAGAATTTTATTAACCATTCTTTTAAATATTCCGATAAAGTTACTCGGAAAAACTATGTAAGGCTTGCCTTACATAGTGTTTCGGAGTATGACTGTTCGTATAAAGAAGGTATGGGCAAATCTAACAGCCTTGTATGACCAATAGTCGATATGGAATCTCTCACTACGGCGTGTATTGCGATGGCGGAACGTGGATAATAATCAAGAACAAAACATGATCTCAATACCTTATGGTAACCTTAGACCGCATAGACCAAAATAATGTCTTAATCTCAATCGGTTTTAATACCTTCTGCTCTGGGACCTTTAAGCATTTAATTTACAAGCATAAATTATCTGAAAGAAATTATCTATTTGCCACATAATATACTATTTTTGATAATATTGCCGTTGATATTTTTAAAAATATTTTTGGGCTTTATTGGTTTGGACAAATCAGTTAACGCACAACTACAAAACTAGTTTTTTCGTGATGTTGCATTCATCTACGATATGTTGCTCATATCGCTGGATTTTCGTTACCCTTATTTTTCTTTTTCCATTATGTGTCTCTGTTATTTTTTTTTTATCATAAGATGGCAAACAAGCAGGTGGGTCTCCTGATGGAAAGAGTCGACCATCGCCTATAGACAGCAAATATGTTAACAGTGCGTTCCTATCTTGTGGCGTGATCTAATGCCACGTGCATAAGTCGGCTACCTTACCCTCCAAACCGGAACAAGACCGTGACAAGCACTGACGCTATTGCGGCAGTAATTGGTATGGCGGTGGTACCAGACCCTGGCGAGACAATGCAGAACTCTACCACCTAGTAGCCACGATGGCAGTCACTCGTATATCAATCGGTCGCCTTTTACAACCTGCCTGGCAGAACGGCAATTGGCCTATTCTTCAAAGGATTCCGGAAGCAACACGGGGAAATATTTGTTATTACATTTATTCTTATCACTGTGACTATATTTTATTTATTACCTAGTTAAAAGTAAAAACTTGAAAAAAAAAGTATCCTCACGCCCATATCCCTGAAGGGGCAGGCACAGGTACAACAACCCACGATTAGCCGAAGATACTTATCCCACAATGTTATAGGTGGCAAGCCAACCGGGCATTTCCAATCCCGGGCAACTTTGTGTTTCTCAGAAAACTGAAAAAACACTTTTTTTATGTGCCCGACCTGGGAATCGACCCTGGACCTCATGTGGTCAACGCGATCGCTGGACCACTAGACCACCGAGGCGACAGAGGTACCACGTTAGTACGGTAATTGATATTTGTGCTTTGACATTAATAAAAGTACGGTCTAGTTGCGACCAGAGGGCTTACGCTATTAAGTACCTACTTACTTAAGAATCCGTCGTTTCAATAGAAATTAATATCTTTTGGTTTATTAATACCAATATTATTAGAGGTTAACATTTATTTATGTAGATAAACTCAAAGCTACTAGACCGGTTGTAAAAATTCTTACACTAATATAAAGCTACATTATCACTAAGTAGCATAAGCTACATTTTTGACGGAATAATCGAAACCGATAAGAATCGCCTAGAAAAGACCAAAAATGTTAATGATGCGTTGCCCTCCGTGTAGAGTAAATCCATATGCATACGTTTATCGGCTATCTTAACCTCTAAACCGGAACGCGACACTAAACAGCATGGGCTGATACTATTGCAGCAGCAATAGGCAGATACAATGATATGTAAACGACAGGTAAGTAATTGGAGGCTTCGTGAATAAGCTATTCACGAAGTTTCAGTTGTGAATTCATAATTCAATAATAATTAGTGTGATTTATCGCGGATATTCTATTGGTGCTTTTTTTAAATAAAAAGTATCTTCACGCTCGTATCCCGGATGGTAGGCAGAGATACAACCAGTGCACCCACGATTAGCCGAAAAGTTATCTTACAATGTGTTATCCCGAGCGATGTTGTATTTATCAGAAAATTGAAAAAACGCATTTTTGAATTTTGGAACTTGAACCAGGAAAGCTCATGTGGTCAACACCGACACCAGACCACTAGACAACAGAGGTGATTTTCAAAACAGTAGTCTCTGAATTGTTTCATTATAAATCTTATAAAGATTGATTACATAATATCTATCTGATAAAGAGGTGAGATAAAAGAATTGTGGGTCATTGATTTCTTTTGGACTATATATAAGTATATATGTAAGTAAATAATACAAACATGATTATGAGCGATCTTTGACATTACTTACTACTATATATAGTGGGTACTTATTATTATAACACATTGTATCCGTAACTTTAACATCGTCAAAATGTTCAAAGTAATACTATTGACGCTTTTTGCTTCGGCATCTGCATTTGAGTTACTAAATTCAACTTGCCCGGAGATCAAGACGGATCAAAACTTTGATTTTAATGATGTAAGTACTTTACTTTTATCACATGTTCTTATTTAATTTTATTTTTGTCATTGGCCTCGCTGTTGAGCTTGACAGATAAGTTTAATTCTATTATCAGAACTAAGTGTTGCCAAAAGTATTAATATTCCCGGTTCCCTTGTGAGTAGAGTACAGCAATCGCTGAAAAAACCTTAATAGCACTTGGAAGATGATTTCTTGGATATGTTGTATTTTGGTTTAGTGCTCCGGTGACGATGTGCCCTACATGAGGTCCGGGTTCGATTCCCGGGGAGGCAATTAAAAAAATGGGTTTTTTCTGAAGATGTTGCCCGGTATTGGTTAAATACCTGCTTGGTAATAGGCCTGCCACCTATTTACATTGTTGTAGTCGTGGCTGCACTATTTGTACCTCTTCCTACCTTTTGTCACGCGAAAACTCAATCTGAAGGGTCTAACTTAAGTATGGCAGGCACATCCCAACTGGCTGCTTACGCTAACTATATTGTTATAATATGTACATATATATATATATATATATATATATATATATATATATATATATATATATATATATATACATATATATATATATATATATATATATATTGCTCATGGTCTTGAGATCTTGTTCCACACAATCCTTCCCACGTTTTCTTTGTCTTCCTCTGGGTCTTTTCTGCTGCGGGATCCAGTCATTGATAGTTTTGACTGCTCTAATGCCACTCATTCTCTCTATATGTCCCGCCCATTGCAGTCTTTGCGATTTGCAGAACCTAATTATGTTTTGTTTTTAGACCAATGCGTCCAGCTCATGGTTCATTCTCACACGGAATGTCCCATCTCTCTCTCTTATTGGTCCGAAGATCTTTCTAAGGATTTTTCTCTCGAACAGTGCCAGTTTCAGCTCGTCTTTTTGTGTCATAGTCCATGTTTCACATGCATACGTTACAACTGGTCGAATTATGGTCTTATATATTGTAAGTTTCGAGTTTTTTGTTGTTTACTTGCTGTTTAGCATACTCTTGCAAGTGTAGAAACATCTATTTCCGGCCGTTATCCGAGCTTTAATCCCCTCTTCCGTCAGATTCTGTGAGTTTAGAACTGAACGTAGGTAGCGAAATGATGTCACCCCCTCAATCGATTCACCTCCCACTACCACATTCTTTGGACGCATTTACTTGTAATCCAAACTTGTTCGATTCTGGTGATAGAATTCCTTCAAGAGTGATCATACCTTGCTTGGATCGGCTTGATATAACAATACCATCAACAAAAGCAGCCAGCTCGGATGTGCCATAGTTAATTAGACCCTTCAGATTGAGTTTTCGCGTGACAGCTTCCAAAACCATGTTAAAAATGACCGTCGATAATGCGTCTCCCTGTTTCACACCTGTGTCAATGGGAAACGGTTCAGACCGCCCGTTCTGTATAGTCACTATGGCTTTTGAGTCTCGCATCGTCATGTTCACAAGGCGAACAATCTTGCTTGGCACTCCGAGTATCAACATGGCGCAAAGTATGCGGCTGCGATCGATACATTCGAACGCTTGTTTTTAATCCACGAACAGATGATGCAGGTTTATATCAAACACGTGAGCCCTCTATAATGTTTGTCGCATTAGGTGTACTTGATGATTGATTTTCTCTTCCTTTCCTAGCACACTCTGAGCCGCATTCGACACATCCTGTTTAATAGCCTGCCATTCCTCTTCGATATAAAGTGACATGTGCAATATTTAGTTTTATTAATATTAAGTATACATATAGGTAATTTGTCAAGATATTTTAATTCTTTTGACAAACTACAAATCGCAGCTGTTACTTTAAATTGGCTAATCCGTTATGAATCTTTTTGATCTCAGATTATATTTCCGATTTCAACTAGATAATTATATGATCTTGCAACATCTTGCTAGGTTCCTTGGTACCAATGCCTTACTTAGTCCTGCCGCAATAACATCGGTGCCTGTCATTATCATGTTATGGTTTAGAAGGTATGTATACATAGGCATGTGGTATTCCAACCTCGCTATATGAATAACAATGCATAATTTATATTCTTTACTGTTGAAAGTCCTGAAACAGAATCGATAATTTTTTCGATTTATATAATAAAAAAAAATTAAAAAAATCCAAAATTTCATTGAAAACTTCATTGAAAACATGAAGTTTTTGTTGCAAATCGAATACGCGCTCTTAACAATAAAATCTCTTGACAACAGAATTCAGCCGTGAAGAAAATAGTATTCGTGTGTGTGTGTGTGTGTGTGTTTTCGTTTATGTCACAATTGAAAAAAACAGTGTGTGTAAGGTTTAGTTTTGTTGATTTACTGTATTTCTAATGCTTATTGTTTAAAAATATTTTTTTGCAGTCCTTCACAATATAAACTTTAACTGTGCAAAATTTCATACGCCACTGTTGGCGTAGTTGTCTTAAAAAGGGGTTGAAAATTTTTACTTTGCGTGTTAGTACAATAAAGATTTATCACGGAGCGTGCGTAGAAATGGGCTCTCAGTTATAGCACAAATCAAATAGGTAGGTATAGAAGTCAATCTACATACAAAGGGCGCTCGATCAACGCACACATAGATACCTCTCACGGATGCGATATCTTTAAATATTTGGGAATAGTACAAGTGCCAGTGCCACCCGTTTGGGCACGCGTCAGTGAAATTTTTTGTCCAGATAATTTGTAATAAGATTAACTATAACATGAAAATAGTTATTAATAATAAATGTTCACGGGACAAATTACAGTTACTGATCTAACTCCAAGGTAAGCAAATTATGTGCTTGTGTTATGGGTGTTAGTCAACGATACTAATACATAGAGATTAGAAATACATATATAAATACTAGAATATATTTAATAAACACCCAAACCCGAAAATACAACATTTATGCTCATCACACAAATGCTTGTCCCCGTCGGGGATTGAGCCAGAGCCCCGTCGATTGCGTAGTCAGGGTCGGTAACCACTCGACCAACAGGGCGGTCAAACTGTTATTATTGGTTTACATTTCCGTACTTCCTGATCATTCTTAAGACTAAATCGTACACCTAGATATAAATACCATTACCATTTTTTTGTGCATAACTCAAAGTTAATAGTTTAAGAACGACTGTCGACCGCCGCGCCGGTATGAACAGTGAAGTACATATTATATGAGTTTGACTTCTGTAACTATTTGTTTTGTAGTTATAGCAAGTAAATTTTAGTTAAATTAGTAAGGTATTACCACCAATACCGATAAAGTAAAAGTTTTAACGAAATTTAAGATATAACTGTACATTGACACCATTTTCAGGATCAGATTAATCGGGTGCTGTACCCGATCTATCTGAACATGATAAACCATGGTCTCACCCGGTACCTACATACTTCCACATCCGCATTACGTATCTGTTTTGTTAACCTTTTATCTACCATTTTTTCTATATGTTCGAACTAACGGAACATGTTCTTTCTCATTTTTACACTGACACTTTCTTTTAGGCCTTACCTCTCTCTCATTTCAACAAACCCAGTCCACGAGTGTTAAGTTGCATATTTCCAGTAGCAATCTTATATCGATTGCGTTGATTCTACTCTCATTCTCTTTCTGACATAGTCAATTCTCAGTTAAATAAGATAGCGTTTGAATAAGCACATAATTATGCAGGGCAAAACGGGCACTGTTACTTAAAACTCAAACTTAACTTAACTTAACTTAACTTAACTTTACAGTTTGCAACGGGAAAATGGTATGAATATGCAGTTTACCAATTTTACAACCAACACAGTAAATGTAACTATTGGATTCATACACTCTTGGGAGAAAATGCTAAGGTAGTTGATTACGCGTATATTGATGGTAATTTACGCTCCAAAAAGGGATTTGTGAGGCCTGTTCATGGTTCTATTGGAAAATTGATTTATACTTTGCCTAATGGACGTAAGTATCAAAAAGTTTTGTCACATTTTCAACCGACTTCCCGAATGTAAGATATTATTTGCTCAGCTGTATGTTTTTTGTGTTCGTAGCTTCAGAACAGAACAGAACCCAGACATTTATGAATCGATTAAATGTTATTAGCTGTTCCCGCGACTTCGTCCCTGTCTACAACGCAGGATAGGACTAACCAGGCAGCATTGAAGTTGGCTACATCTCTTATTTTTCTTAAAACAGAGACAAATCTATCAATTTTTCGCGAAGAGTATCAATGTGTGTTTCCAATTGCAATGTTTGTCAATAAATATTCCTAGAATTTTTGTGTATTAATACTGATATTATACACACAGTATTTTCTATATTAATACTGATATTATTCACACTGATACCGTCTATATGACAACCGACTCTAGTGCTGCTGAGCTCATCTATCAACCCATTTACGTACAAATTGAAAAGTGTAGGTGAGTTTAGCCCCCCTGTCTCACCCCACATTCCAATATGTTCGACCTTGACATAACACCCCCCTATTTCACATTATTAATTTGGTTCTTATACCAAAACTTTAAAATATTTATGAGCTCTACAGGCAGATAAATACTTTCAAGCTTTTTCCACAATATATCATAAGACACCATATCAAATGCCTTTGACATATCTAAAAAGCAGGCAAACACAGGAGTCTTACACTTTGTATTACAATTTATACAAACAATTAAATAAAATTGGAGTATCTGTATATGAAAATAATCGCTTTTTACTAAATACATATGGTACTTATACCGAAATATAATTTTACAATTTTTATTTGTCTGCCGTGTCTGCCATTCTGCTGTTTGTACTGGCTAATCTCTGAAACAGGTGGACCGATTTTGACGAGATTTCTCTAGCAGATAGCTGATATAATAAGAAGTAACTTGGGCAACTTTAATTTCGAATTTTTTCCACGCGGACGAAGTTGCGGGCACAGCTAGTAAGAAATATAAATAGCATCTCGCTCATGTCCTATATGAGGCAGACAGCGCTATACACGGAATACATAACACACTCTCAACTTGTCAACGGTATCCCACTATGTGGCAGGTAGCTAAGCTGAAAAAAAAATCTTTAAGTGTACTGTACTAAGCTATTTTTAATGATAATATTTTTTAATCAAAATTGTAATAGATAAAATGTGTTTTAGTTTCAAACGCCTTATCCGACACTGAATTGAATGTGCTGGCATACGATAACAAGAACTACACGTATGTCCTAGCATACGAGTGTAAATATTTCGAGGAGAAGAAATCGCACCTTGGTAAGTTTATTTATCTAATACACGGAAACAATATAAGTATATATTTTTTTTGTCTAAAATATTTTAAGTATCAGAACAAAAAAAAACAAAAAAAACTATCATCTCGCCCGGTTCTCTTCTCACCACTTTCCAGTTTACCACGATTCTCAGGTTTATCGAGATGATCTATCACTGCGTTTTACCGATTTGATAACAACTATCAAGTATTTCTAGCTATAACCGGGACCGATGATGAAGTTACGATTCGGGATGAAGTTAAAGAAGCTCTAAATCACGACTAAATAATTTCCGAACGAAACATCATGCAATATAAACATCAAGTTGGCACCCTTTTTTCAAGTATGCTCTTGGGAAAAATAAAAAGAATTTGGTCCGCCATTTTCTTTATGGTGTGTGTTCTGTTGGATGCAGTTTATGACTTAGTTTAAAAGTGTTTTGGCATATTTATCAACAAGTAAACTTTAATTATAATTAAAATAATTTTTTATGACCGCGTTCCACTGGAACAAAAAATTTATTTGGCTCCATACCTATTTTGTTTAATGCAATTACAGTGATTCAGCTGTCTTTATTATCTCACTTTATTTTGATATCATAAAATATTATACCAACGTATAACGTAATGTTAAAACATACTGGCTCAAAAATGAAAAAACAATAAAAATGATAGATTTTAAATTCAAATGTAATATATATTTTTTATTGCTATAGTATTTAGACGCTTTAGATTTATAAGTTTGAGTATTAAGAGATTTATTTTTTTCCTCAGATTTCGCCTGGATATTTACCCGTTCAAAGACACTTACAAAAGAGACGGAAACAGAAATTGATAACGCTATCACTTCGTCAGGATACCTGGACAAGTCAAAATTCATCAAAACTGATTTAACTGATGAGATTTGCAAGGATGTTTGAAAATGATGAATTTTTTATTATAAAAATAATTATGTAATAACTATAAAATAAAATTTGCATTAGATCTTTTTTTTAAGTAAAATATTATTATAATTTGAATTTTTTAAAGCAATATTACTGTAATATGGTTTTTCCGTATTAACAAATTAACACTTACAAGTACTGGTGATTTTTACAAAATCCTAATCAAAATCCTATCAAAATCAAAATCTAAATCATGTTCCTAAGAGGAGAGTTAACAGGGCTTGGCAAAAAGCTGCTCGCAACTAGCATGTAGTAAAAAAAACTGATATCTGTAAAAAAAATTTAGCTTTTCGACTTTACTGTCCTCACCGAAATATGACAGTGACAAGCAATGTCCAATGTGGCATGAGCTGTGTGGCATTTAGCGTCGTCCTGTTGGAACCAGATATCGTTGGTGTTAATATCATCTAGCTGAGCTTAAAAAAAGTTGATAGTCATCAACCTATAGCGCGTACAATTGAAGATGACGGCCCGGCCAACATTGCTATCAAAGAAATATGGACCAAATACGCCGCTAACCCAAAATCCATACTAAACACAGAATTTTTAGGGATGCATCGGACGCTCAGATCTCGTCTCGGACAATTTTGTTTGTTTACGTACCCATTCATCCAAAAATGGGTTTCATCGCTGAAATTGATTTTTCGTTGAAAATTAGGGTAAGTTATCGATTTCTCCACATCCCATTCAGCAAACATACGGCGTTGTCTATGGTTGTTTACTTTCAGCTCCTGGATTCCTTTAATTTCGTCCGGGTACAATCCTGAGTTAAGACGCAAAACTCACCAAGTTGTATGCAAAAAGCCAATTTCAAATAATCTTCATACAAACACGCCGGCTACGAAGACTCTTGACACTACCTTCGGACAGTATCCGATCTATCTGATCATGATACAAACACGCCGGCTACGAAGACTCTTGACACTACCTTCGGACAGTAGCCGATCTATCTGATCATGATCTGTCAGTCCTGACTTTTGATCTTCCCTGTTACGACATGCGAGTGTGGAAGGATGTATTTTCACATTCGCATTGTATATCTGTTTTGTTAATTTTTCATCTACCATTACTATTTTCTAGATCTGGGTTAAGCAGATAGATTTAAATTTATGATTTTCTTGTTACGTAAGTATTCAATGAATATTTAATGCTTACTATTCATTGTTTTCTCCTGAAAAAATGCTAAAATCTTTAATTAAACAAACCTAGCCCCTCAAATGGTCGCATACTAGAGACGGTCGCGTTACCGACGCAGTGACTCTAGTAGAAAGTTAAAAATATTTGTATATTTTTTTTATTTCTTGGAAAAATTTGCATAACATTTCATGTGAATTGAGTACAGCAACAATAATGAGTTATGTATTTCAGCGTTTTTCAAAATTCAACGCCTAAGAAGGTAAAATAGGAAATGAAAATTTATTGACATTTAAATTTATTATTTAACCTTAGGGTAACCTTAGGGTGGGTTTAGCATAGGCCAAATTCTAAGGTCAAGAAACTTCAAATTTTGTTCACATATTCCTCTTATGACGTACACATCCATTAAGGAAGGACTATATAAAATTCAACCTTCAATATGCCTCATGACACATGCTTGCATAAAAAGTCGTATGATTTGTATACGACAAAAATAATGAGTTACGTATTTCCGCGTTGTCCAAAATTCAACCTCTTAAAGGGTCAATTAGAGGGGGAAAGTTTTATATAAGCTCACTGTCCAAATCCTTTGGGTGAGAAACCTGAAATGTCGCAAACGTATTCCTCTTATGACGTAGGCGTCCACTAAGGAAAGATTTTTCAAAGTTCAACTTTGGTGTGGATGAAATAGGTTATAATTTTTATGATCTTTTATTCCTTGAACATACTTGCATGAAATTTCATATGAATAGTGTGCGAAGAAAACTATGAGTTATGCATTTAAGCGTTTTTCAAAATTCAGCCCCTTAGTAGAAAAAATAGTGGATAGTTGGTACAAGTTCGTTTTTTCTGACGTTTGACCGTTGACTAGTTGGGGAAAAAAATCTATGTATAATATGATTATAATTAGGGTATAAAAATAACTGTTAAAGCTGACCTAGGCTTAACAATCGCACTGGTAATCTAGTTTAACAATAATTTTTATGCCTACTTAGAGCACCAGCCATTATAAAGCCAGTAGTGCACAGAGCATCAATATCTCTTCCCAACGTAAGAGGAATCAGTGTCTGAATGAGGTTATAAAATAAAAGTATAAACCTACTGCAAATACATACTTTAATTGCAACTTTACTTATAAAAAATAGTAGTTTTTTATCAATAGCTTATGATATTAAAAAATTACAATTTTATCAATTTAAGAATAAACTGTCAAGATGGCTTATTGAGAAGCGTTTCTACGACAGTAACTAATTATTTGTGAAAAAATTAAGTATAAACCAACTACTACTTTTTTAAATTAACTAATCATATTTTAATTTAAATATAGGATATAAGCAATGTATCGTAATTCTGCTATTAATTACTTGATTTCTTTTATTCTTATTGTGCTAAATAAATATTGAGTTGATTTTTTAAGATCTACATTATTTTAAGGTTAAAGTCAAGTTGCGCATCTGTTGCGCGCACGGTGACCATACATATGTTTTGAAATTACTATACTGATTTCGTTGGGGTTTACTATGAGGTTAATTTTTATTTGTTATATTCGAACATTAGCTATCGTGCCCTACAATATGTACAATCTTTTACCAGTCACACTGTGTTATAAAAATGAATCCCATTTAAAAATGGTATACGTTTCTGCTAAAATATGCTTTATCCATGGATCTCACAAAGGCCTTCGATTATGTGTATCATAACATGCTATTAAAAAAATTAAATACTATGGTATAAGGGGAAATGTGCTAAGCCTACTGCGATCTTATCTCAAACAGGTCACAAGTAACTCAAATAACGCGAATTTGCAAAAAATCTCGATTGGAGACCCACTACTATTCTTCTTTTTTATATCATGATGCAAACAAGCAGATGGGTCTCCTGATGGAAAGAGTCAACTATCGCCTATAGACACCAAAAATGTTAATGGTGCGTTGCTATCTTGTGGCTAGGTCTAATGCCACGTGCGTAAGTTTACCGGCTACCTTACCTTCCAAACCAGAACACGACAGCGACAAGCACTGACGCTATTGCGGCAGGAATAGGTAAGGCGATGGTACCTGACCCGGGCGAGACAATGCAGAACTCTACCACCTAGTAGCCACGATGGTAGTGACTCACATATCCAATCGGTCGCCTTTTACGACCTGCCTGGCAGAACGGCAGTTATGGACCAACTATGGAGGTTTCTACCCGAGATTATTTGTGCTTTGACATTAATAAAATTACTGTCTAGTTTCGGCCAGAAAGCTACCGCTATTAAGTACCTACTTACTTAAGAATTGCGTCATTTCAAGAGATTAATATATTTTGTTTTATTAATACTAATATTATTAGAGGTAACATTTATGTAATTGTAATAGATAAACTGAAAATTACTGGACCGGTTGTAAAAATTGTATTGTAAAAAAATCTTTCAGCTCCATTATCACTGATTAGCGTTATAGTCTACATTTTTTACGGAACAATACAACGCAAAGAAGATACAGAAGGTAGGCAGAGATACAACCAGTGCACCCATGAGTAGCCGAAGATTACTCTCACAATGTGTTATCCCGGGCCAAGTTGTATTTATGAGAAAATTGAAAAAACACAATTTTAAATTGCCCGACCCGGGATTTGAACCAGGAACCTCATGTGGTAAACACCGACACCAGACCACTAGACCACAGAGGCGATTTTTAAAACATTCCAGAAGTTTCTGAGTTTCTTCATTAGAAATGAATATATCTTACCTCTTTATAAGGTAGATAAAAGAATTATGGGTCATTGAATTTTTGTGATTAAGTATGTAAGTATATATTATGTAAGTAAATAATATAAAAATGATTATGAGCGATCTTTGACATTGTTAACTACTATATATAGTAGGTACTTATTATTATATCACATTGTATCCGTAACTTTAACATCGTCAAAATGTACAAAGTTTTATTATTGACGCTTTTTGCTTCGGCATCTGCATTTGTTCTAGTAAATTCACCATGCCCGGAGATCAAGAGGGATCAAAACTTTGATTTTAATGATGTAAGTACTTTTATTTTATCATATATTCTTTTTTAATTTTATTTTTGTCATTGACCTCGTTGTTAATTTATTTGGCTTGACAGATAAGTTTAATTATATTATCAAACCTAAGTGTTGGTAAGAGTACTAACACACCCGGTTCCCTTATGAATAAAGTACTGCAGTTATTGAGAAAAATCTTAACAGCACTTAGAAGAATGTATTTCTTGGATATATTTTAGAATATATTTGCCTCTGTGATCTAGTGCTCCGGTGACGGTGTTGACTACATGAGGTGCCGGTTGGATTCCCAGAGCTGGCAATTAAAAAAATGGGGGTTTTCAATTTTCTGATGAAATTGCCCGGTATTGGTTAAGTGCCTGGTTGGCGACAGGCTCGCCACCTATTTCACTGTGGTAATATCTTTAGGTAATCGTAGGTGCACTATTTATACCTCTGCGTACTTGGTTACAGGTGTGAATAAGGGTGTGAAGAAATTTTTTATTTGAAATGGAATTTGAGATCAAAAATGTAAACACGTCAATGTCATTTCGCTATATGTCATTCATAACCCACATAGACCATCAAGTATAGTGATTATTCTTATCTTTAAAAAAATAAGTTTTTTACGAATTCCCATTTAATAAAAATAATACAGAGGAGCCCAAATTGTTTTCCATATTAAAAAATGCCGTATACTTTGACCAGTTACAGAAAGTGAAATTGTTTTTGTTGCTGCGATAATTCTTACGTCTGTACTCTTTGTTATAATTTGTTCAATCAAAATAACGAAGTGATTTTTAAAAGTTTCAATCATGAAAGTTTCGATTATCGATATTTGATAAAACATTAACTATCAAAATATTGTGAACAAGGAGAATCTGTTTTCTTTGGAATCCAGTAAACAGCTTTCATTGTTGTAGCCATATATTTATTTTCGTTAAATCCACTGGAAATCTGCAAAAATAAAATGTAATTAAAATCAAAGTTCACTACATAAAAAAACTGATTCTATAAGTAAGACATAATTAATTAAAATGCAAAAGAAATAAGACGACTATAAAGTGACTTGAATATGCAACTACGAAAAAGAAGACTGAATTGGACTACTAAAGTAGAATATCGATGTTGAAATTATCGATATGACCTGTTGATATCACTAGTTAATTCCAAGCAAACCAAAATAAAATAAATATTATCAATTCTGTCGAAAATCAATATGTCTGTTGCTAATACAATATTGTGTTAAAAGTTTATGATAAAGATTTGATGGTTTAAACACAATGTTACTCATTTTTGATTAAAAACAGTGACTACATACTGTGAAACGAAGTTTACTCCCCTTTACGTAGGGAAGTTTACGATTACGCATTTCGCGAAACATTAAAAAATTTACTTGGATTTATATTGTATTAAAAGCACAAGTTCTGTTTTACTCGACTTTTTATTTATTAAAACCAACCGGTTTCGCTTTTTAACGCATCATCAGGGCTACACTTAGTATTGTTTCTTTTTTTTAGAACAGAACATCAGGGCGACAATTAGTGTTGTTTCTTTTTTTTAAGAAACAATACTAACTGTTGCCCTGATGATGCGTTAAAACGCGAAACCGGTTGGTTTTAATAAATAAAAAGTCAAATAAAACAATACAAGTGCTTTTAATACAATATAAATCAAAGTTAACATGAAGTTTTACCAAGTGCCGACGATATTCAGTGTTCAAAGTATTAACAAATTAAATAAAATGCGTAATTGCTTCATAATATTCAGACTACCACGGTAGTCATATACAGCATACGTCAAAATTAGTTCTCGAGATACTCGTGGGTAGTGATTCAAATGGACATAAAAATTAGCTGTCATTCGTATGGGGAATCCTGTCCAGTGGTAATATTACACATCGTTAGAAAATAGTATTCATGTGTGTATGTTATCGTATATGTCACAAGAATTCAGTGTGTGTAATGTTTATTGTTATTAATTTACTGTATTTCAAATACATATTGTTTAAAAATATTTTTTGCAATCCTCCACAATATAAACTGTGCAAAATTTCATACTTCTCTGTTCATGTGATTGTCTTAAAATGAGGTAGATTTTTTTTAATTTGCGTATTAGTATGATATAGATGTATCGTTAGCTCGCATAGACACGGGCTATTATTATCTGTTATAACACAAATCAAATAGGCACAGAAGTCAAACTACATACAAAGGGCACTCGAGCAACGCACGCATAGACACATTTCTCACGGATACGATATCCTTAAATGTTGGGAATAGTACAAGCGCGAGCCACCCGCTTGGGCACGCGTCAGTGATATTTTTCATGCAGAAAATTTGTAATAGATTTAACAATAAAATAAAATAGTAATTATCAATTTACATTTCCGTTCTTCCTATTTCATTGTCAACAATAAATCGAACACCTAGATACAATTGCGATTATCAGTTTTTTGTGTATATTACAACAAAGTTCAAAACTCAAGGAGGACCGTCAACCGCAGTGAAGTACATATATGAGTTTGACTTCTGTAACTATTTTTTATGGTTATAGCAAGTAAATTTTAGTGAAACCACCACTACCGATAAATGGAAGTTTTACAAAAATCTTCTATACATACAAATAAATAAAATTGGAGTGTCTGTTTGTAATATTAAAATAACCGCTTTTTACTAAATGCATATGGATGTATACACGATACATATACCAAAACTGCATTTTTTTTAAAAATTTTGTCTGTCTGTCTGTTTGTTCCGGCTAATCTCTAGAACGGCTGGACCGATTTTGACAGGACTTTTACTGGCAGATAGCTGATGTGATTGGGAGTAACTTAGGCAACTTTTTTAACCCGCGACTTCGTCCGCGTGGAAAAATTTCGAAAAAAAAGGAGCCTGTCACTCTCAACTTAGGCTACTCTTTTTTTGAAATTTTTCCACGCGGACGAAGTCGCGGGCTCAGCTAGTCTAAGATATAAATGTACATTGGCACCACTTTCAGGATCAGATTAATCGGGTGCTATACCCGATCTATCTGATTTATCCCGATCTATATGGTTTATCAGTTTTGGTCTCACCCGGTACCTACATCCTTCCACATTTGCGTTATGTATCTGTTTTGTTAACCTTTCATCTACCATTTTTTCTATATGTCGAACTAATGCTCTTTCTCATTTTTACTTTCTTTCAGCCCTAATTTCTCTCTCACTTCAACATTACAAACTCGGTCCGCGAGTATTAAGCCGCATATTTTCCGTAGCGATCTCATCTCGACCGCGTTGATTTTATTTTCATGCCCTTTCTGATGTATTTTTTTAAATAATATTTCTTTACAGTTTGCAATGGGAAAGTGGTATGAATACGCAGCTTATCCAACTTTCGATGAACACAGCAAATGTAACCATTGGAATAATACACTCCTGGGAGAAAATGCGAAGGTAGTTTATTACGCGTATTTTAATGACCATTTACGCTCCAAAGAAGGATATATGAGGCCTGTTCGCGGTTCTACTGGCAAAGTGATTTATAGTTTTCTTAATGCAAGTAAGTATCAGAAAGTTTTGTCACCTTTTGAATCGAATTCCCGAATGGAGAATGTTATTGGTTCAGCTGTATGTTTTTCATATTTGTAACCTCAGAACAGAACAGAACTCCGTCATTTATGAACGGATTATAATAGCTTACTAGCTGTACCCGCGACTTCGTCTGCGTGGAAAAATTTCTAAAGTAAAAATAACCTTAGTTACTTATTACTGTGGTTTAAAATATACACAATCCCGGGGTTTCACCCGTATAAATTCCGCTCCCGTGGGATTTCCAGGATAAAAATTATTTTATGTCCTTTCTAGGGTCTCAAACTATCTTTGTACCAAATTTCATTCAAACCAGTCCAGTGTTTTAGGCGTGAAGAAGAGACATACAGACAGAGTTACTTTCGCATTTATAACATTACCAGCTTTTGTCCGCGGTTTCGCTCGCGTAAAATAAGAGACAAAAAGAAGCCTGTGTCCATATCTTCAACTATCTCCACTTAAAAAATCACGTTATTTCGTCGCTTCGTTTTGCCGTGAAAGATGGACAAAAATACACAAACTTTCATATATAATATTAGTATGGATCATGATTTATTTATTCTATTATAATTTAATAAAGATATTCAGGATTCCGGGGACAAAGGATTGCTCTAAGTTCCTATTGTAAGTCAATTGTTGCTAGACCCAGCTCCCAGGAACAATTTCTTTTTGCTTAATAACAAGCTCAATTTTTGTGAACAGCTTCGCAATGACGAGACGCCTATGTTTTTTATCTTCGAAAAATCTAGAATCGGGTAACTAATAAAATCAGTGGACTTTAAACGTTTTAATTTGGTGAAGAAAAAATGTTTATTAATGACAACTTTTATTTTTTACTTTAATCGCTTGATATGCTTGATTATTTTATGACAAATGCGAAAAAACTTTTGTCCTACGCATCAGATGGTTTTTATGACGGGACCTCTACTTTAACTTTGTCCTACACTTAAAGTTTTCTTAGTCCGACACTCTAAGGTTTTCTTTTTTACTTAACTTTAGTAGTTACTCAATTAGAGATTTTTCGAAGATAGGAAAGATAAGCGAGTAGTAGGGATTCGTTGGTTCCCGACCACCCGGGTCGTTGGGTCTGGATCCCTGTTTCTGTCCCACCTGTGTTTCTGACCCACTTGGTGGTCGGTCAAAACTAAAAAAAAAAAAAAAAAAAAAAAAATTTGGTGTCAAAATGGGGGTTTCCGGGTACGCCCGATCGATTGCAAGCATCCGTTTTTTGATATCTCGCACGGTTGCAAAGTTAGCATTCCTGGCTCTCCTTCGTTATCTAATCACCTCATTATCATTAAGCTCGAACGCCCGTCACACAATCGCACTATTAAAAGCTCATTAGGACGTCTCGCATTGCGTATCACTTGCAACTAATGAATATGGAATAAAATAAATATCATCAAGCTGATTCCCGTGTCGAGAAGGCAGAGCGAGCGTCTTAACGTTCCACTGCGATTCACCTGTTCAGCGGACAAAAGCACGATTATGGCGATCATTCTATTATCATTTTAGCAGCCTGTAAGACTTTTACTTTTTTTTTTTCATAGTAATTTATATCATTAACATCGTGAGTACTGACTACTGACTGGTGAGTTCTGCAACGTCTCGACCGGGTTGAGTACCACCACCTTGACCCATCTTATTACATACATCATCAGTGCTAGTCGCTGTGGTGGTGCTATTATTACTGGGTCTGTGTGCTTATTAAATATATTCCAGTACTTGTATGCATGTAAAAAAGTATCTTCACGGCCATATCCCCGAAGAGGTAGACAGAGGTACAACTAATGCTCCCACGATTAGCCGAAGATACTAAGTTCCACAACGTGATAGGTGACAATCCCGACCCAGGAATCGAACCTAGGACCTCATGTGGCAAGCATCGTCACCGCACCATTATGCCGCAGAGGTGATTTGTTTGAATGTATTTATTTAGTGTTGTTGACAAACACCCATATTGCATGATGTCTGGGCTAGCAGGATCGGTCACTTCCGGTATCAAAAGCTTCACATGCTCTTAAGGTATGTGGGTGTTTCGCAATACACAAGTATGAACTTCACTAACGATTCATTGGAATGTTGTATCATAATTGCTAATGCGAATGTGATGAGCAACAAGATTTGTAACAGAACGTGTTCGCTAATGTTAATTGCTTAAAACTTCCTATATAAACCTTGGATGAAAGCACATCTACAATATATCAAATAATTATTTTAACAGAGATAGTGCTACATTATTGTAACGTGTGTGTGTGTGTTATTGTGTTCACGTGCTACTTCGATAATATGGATGTAAGTATCTCATTTATTGCTCTTATAATATCTTATATATTAAATATGTGTAATGAATGTAGATATAATATTTTTGTCGTTTCATATTTTTACAATATTATTCATGTATTTCACCGGAGAGGAAAGTATACTTGTATGATGAACGTACACATATTTTTTCAGATTTGGTTAGAAAATAATATTTATACCTACATGCACACACAGAAATGATGTATGTGTTAAATCTATACATATGTGTACTACATGTATACTGAACAGAAATTTTACCTAAATATATTCAGTCGTTAAGGCGTGTAAGAACTTGTAACAAATATACACGCACAAACTTTAGATTTATAACATAGTATTAGGATTTTACGTTAGCTATGTCGTAGTGTCTAATATTTGGTATTATGTCCTTTACAGAATTCCTCGAGCATCCTTGAAGAGAACACTTTAAAACATTATTATTATCCACTGTCTGACGACGACGAGTCAGATTTACAATTGACACAGCCATTGAAAATAAAAAGAACACGTAGCAGCAGCAGTTTGGACGACCTATTTGAAAAGCCAGCCAAAAAGAAGAAAAAAATGTCGTCCTGCGTTGGAAGGGCGTCTCGAGATGGTGGAATGGCATACATATCAACCAATACCGACGATGGGGCGCAAGCCACACACTTTGTAAAAATAGAAGTTTACGATCTAAAAAAACTGGCGAGGATACCCCCAACTGATCATTGGAAACATGCAACCACTCGGATTAAATATTATGCGGCAAGTCATAGGCTCAACAAAATCAATGAAGTGATCTATGATATATCTAAGGAAATAGCCGATGCACCTGACGTAAAAAAATATCACTTCGACAAAAATACTTGATATTGTTCTTTCAATGACTGATTTTTTAAGTATGCTATTGTATAAAGTTTCAATGTAATTAGAGATAATAATGTGATTGGTGATTAATTTTAGTCATCAGTTAATAATTTTAAAAGAATTTTAAAGGTCTTTAGTTAATGAAGTGGGCGTGGAAAGGTGCCATATATATAACAGCGTTGCACTAAACAAGTGCTATTATTGTATATTTTAACGCAGTTGTCGTACAACCAACTGTAAAAATGTCTTTTATAAAAAGTTTATATTTTGAATTAAGTAACGATACTTTAGTTGAGTCACTATATGATTCGTGCTACGATGCTGAACTATATGAAATATGTTGCAAAGTAGAGAAGGAACAAGCTCAATGTAAACGTAAATCTGAAGATAATTATCAAAATGGCAATCATGAAAAACATCGCCGAATCAATGAAGATGAGTTTTGTCATGGTCACCGAAATAGATCACAGCCTTTCGTTGACTCTCAATATTTAGACTCAGAACTCTACAACATGTGTGAAACTATTGAAAGGTAAACGCAATTTATTGTTATATGAAATATTATTATTTATATACCCGCTATATGCAGTTTCTAAATTATTAATAAATTTTCAGTACTTTCATCCAAGTGGGTTGTGGAGAACCAGGTGCAATACCATCTACATCTAAAGATCATACATTTCATAATATAGAGACGTCGATTCAAGAATGTACACCATCTACTGTGAAAATGATGAAGTGTACTACTTGCAACGTTAATGTAAAAAAAAGGTATTTTTCCAATCATGTTAATAGTCATTTACATAAAAATAACTTATTTAAATTGAAACACTCCTTGGAAAACGTAGATATAATTGAAACTGCATTTAAAGACCGATTACTAACATATAGGATAGGTACGAATTCTTCCAAGGATTTTACAACCCCGGAATTATATTTTTCTTCAATCAATAACAGTGTTGTGCAACTACTCTCCGAATGTATAAAACAATTTACTACATTTAAGGTTAATTTTATATTGCGGGGGAGTTTTATTCAGCAAACGAAAGATTTAAAAAATTCATTTGATTTTCAGACTTCCAACTATATTGTTTGTATGAGTACTGATGTTAATGAACTAATTACATCTGTTTATAGTATCTTAACCAATAAGATTAGTGAATTTGAAAGGAAAGATAGTGGTTGGAGCCTTCAACACCTGACCGAATTAGATTTGAATGTAGGAAAGTTTAATCCCTGTCGGGGTAGTTCTTTTATTGAGCTTCCACGTGACATACGTTCTAAAAAGGCAGTTATTAATGTGAAAAACACAGATGTTCTTTGTTTCAAATGGGCAATTCTCTCCGCTTTATATCCTGCACAAAACCATTCTGATAGAGTCACTGCTTATAGCCAACACTCTAATAAATTAAAATTTAATCAAATAGCATTCCCAGTAAAATTACGTGATATTTCAAAATTTGAAATTTTAAATAATCTAAGCATTAATGTTTTTGGTTTAGAGTACAGTAAAAAAGAAAAAAGAAATATCGTAGTTGGGCCTTTACACCATACAAAACAACGTAGACCTGTTCACGTAAATTTATTGTTATTAACACATGGCAACACTAATCATTATTGCTACATTAAAAACTTATCTCGTTTATTGTCAAAACAAGTTACTAATCGAAACAATGCAATTTTTATTTGCGATGGGTGTTTACTATTCTTTACTAAGAAAGATGCTTTAATGAATCACCAAAAAAGTGATTGTATGCAAATCCGTACGGAAATTCCATCCGTAAATGCTTTAAGGAAGGATTGGTTTGGTACATTAACACACAGCAATAAGTTAAAATTTGAAAGCTATCACAGAAAACTAAAAATTCCATTTGTAATATATGCAGATTTCGAATCATTTTTAAGACCAATTTATAGTTGTTCGAATAATCCATGTGCATCACACACAGAAAATGTACAGAAACATGATGTATATAGCTTTGGTTATTATATTAAATGTTCATATGATGATAGCATTTCAAAATATGTATCTTATAAAGGAAATGATTGTGAGTGTGTATTTATTCAGAGTTTAATTAAAGATTTAGAAAACATTTTAGAACGTAACACTTTCCGCAAATCACCAAAACCACTATCTGAACAAAATGTAAACTTTACAACACATGATAGTAAATGTTACGTTTGTGATTTAGATTTAAATTGTGAAGATTTCACCGTGTATGATTCATATACTGGCGAATTTAAAGGTTTTGCACATACAATTTGTGGTAAGAAATATGTAACGCCTGACTTTGTACCAGTCATATTACATAACATGAGCCATTATGATGCTCACTTTATAGTCCGTGCTTTACACGTAGTTGAAGGTAACATTCAAGTAATACCACAAAACAAAGAAAAATACATATCTTTTTCAAAAACTATAAAGATCAACAATCGTAGTATTAGTATACGATTTATAGATTCTTTAAAGTTTATGTCCAGTAGTTTAGAAAAATTATCTCAAAACCTAAATAATGAACAATTTATTGAATTACGTAAAAACTTTCCAAATAATGAGGACTTTGTACGTGTAAAGCGAAAAGGAATTTATCCGTATGAACAAATGCAATCATTTCATTCTTTAAATTTAACAACGTTACCCCCTAAGGAAAGGTTTTATAATTCAATGTCCGATTCTAATGTGTCAGATGAAGATTATAAACATGCAAAGGACGTGTGGCAACATTTTAAATGTAAAAATATGGGTGATTATTCCGATCTATATTTAAAAACAGATGTTTTATTGCTGACCGATGTATTCGAGAATTTTAGAAATGTATGTTTAACTACTTACTATTTGGATCCATGTCACTATTACACAGCACCAGGGTTAAGTTGGGATGCCATGATGAAATTAACAAAAGTGGAATTGGAGTTATTAACAGACTTTGAGATAATTTCTTTTTTAAAATCAGGTATACGAGGTGGTATTTCACAGTGTAGTAATCGCTATGCTAAAGCAAACAATCAATACATGGAAGATTATAATAAGGAACAACCTGATTCCTATCTGATATATTTGGATGCCAATAATTTATATGGGTGGGCAATGTCACAATATCTTCCAATAAATAACTTTGAATGGGTAGATGTCAACACAAAATTCGATGTTTCTGACGATTCTGATTATGGATACATAGTAGAAGTAGATTTGGAATATCCTGAAAACCTACATGATACTCACTCAGATTTACCTTTATGTCCTGAACGTATTTGCACAGACCAATCTATTCACCCCAAATTAGTAACAAATTTAAATAATAAAACAAAATACGTAATTCATTACCGAAATCTTAAACAGTGTTTGTCACTGGGCTTAATACTTAAAAAGGTTCATAGAATTTTAAAATTTAGACAAAGTCCTTGGTTAAAACAATACATAGATCTTAACACATCTCTTCGAACTTTATCAAAAAATGAGTTTGAAAAAGATTTCTATAAGTTAATGAATAATTCAATATTTGGTAAAACGATGGAAAACATAGAAAAAAGAGTTGATGTTAAGTTACTTACCCATTGGGAAAATCTTGGAAAGACCCAAGGAGCTCAATCACTTATTGCACGTCCCGAATTTCATAGTCTTTCTATATTTTCCGAAAACTTAGTAGCTGTTCAACTCAAAAAGGTAAAACTTGAATACAATAAACCAATATATCTCGGATTTTGTATACTGGATATTTCAAAAACCTTAATGTTTGATTTTCATTACACCTATATGAAAAGTAAGTTTTTAAGCCCAAAATTACTATATACTGATACAGATAGTTTAATATACCAAATATATACGAAAAACTTTTACAGTGATATTAAACCAGATTTAGAAAAATATTTCGATACTTCAGATTACCCGGAAAATAATATTTATAATTATAACCTGATAAACAAGAAAAAAATCGGGGTTTTCAAAGATGAAAATAATGGGCAAATATTTCGTGAATTTGTTGGGTTGCGATCAAAAATGTATTCAATGATAGTTGATAATAAATTAATAACTAAAGCTAAGGGTGTTAATAAGAGTGTTACTAAGAAATTAACATTCAAAGATTTTGAGTCCTGTTTAATGAATAACACAATCAAATTAGCGGAAATGTATAGATTCAGATCGATTAAGCACATAGTTTTTACTCAAAAAATTAATAAGATTTGTTTGTCTTCTAATGATACTAAAAGGTATTTAATACCTAATTCAACAGACACCCTCGCATGGGGGCATTATTCAATAAGATAATTTAAAGAAATTGTAAATATTTTTGTTTGTAATTTGTAATAAATGTAACGTAGTTTTAAGTATTTTTAATATTTGTAACTGTAGTTTTAAGAATATAAACTCCGTAGCACTTAAGTGAAATGACATACTTTGTATAGTAATAAGTTTCTTTCTATAAAATAAATAAATAAATAAAATAATTTGTGTAAAAATATGTATAGTATAAATGTGTTCTGAGCAATAAATTTATTTGTATATAAAGACTCTGTTTTATTTCTTCATATGCCATTATAAATTATTGTTTATAAAGAGGTAGACGTTTAATATAATACGGAATAAAAATGATTCACTTTATTCATCCATTCACATCGATAGTGGCTGGACCTAGTGGATGTGGAAAGTCTAACTTTGTTTCAAATTTTTTGACTTACATAAAAGATATATGTGATGTCAAGTTTGATAAAATATTATGGTGTTATGATGAAATGCAACCACTTTATAATAGAATAGATGTGACATATATCCAAGGAATACCTGATATGAATATGTTTAATGGGAAACACCCTCAATTACTCATTATCGATGATCTTATGAGAGAATCGGATGGTCGTATAGTTGATATCTTCACGAAAGGAAGCCACCACAGAAATTTAAGTGTATTTTACATAACCCAAAACTTATTCCATCAGGGCAGAGGTCAGAGAGATATTTCTCTAAATACCAGCTATCTCATATATTTCAAAAATCCTCGAGATAGGACACAAATAAAACATTTGGCCCGTCAGGTGTTTCCCGACAATCCAAAATTCGTGGAAGAATCTTACAGAGATGCTACTAATGAGCCTCATGGGTATTTGATGATAGATTTAAAACAAGCTACGAATGACGCATATCGGTTTAAGACGAAAATATTTCCCTTAAATGAACATTGTATAGTGTATGTACCGAAAAAAGGATTTAAATACGATTTGAACGATGAGATTCTTAATAGTATCCGATGAATGGTGTCGGTGAAACAGCGTCTACTGCAAAGTCCAGTAGAAAAATTTTATACACTTTTAAATCAAAATATCGCAAACTTTTAATACAATCTTACAGTGATAATGAATTAGATCTTATTTGTGAAAACCTTTATAAAATTTTTGATGGAAAACTTGCAGATGTCACTAAGTCTTCGGGTAACATTCTGCAGTGCAGTTGTTTTTTGATACCGTTTATAAACTATTTTACACCTTAAAATTTCTCAGTGTAGAGCTATGTCGAAAAGAGTGAAGACACATCAAGATTTATTAAGAGCTTTACATACACTGAAACCCAAACATCGTACAGCCTTATTAAAAGTCTGTAGCGATGAGGAAATAAACTGTATTTGTGAATGTATTTATAATGTTCTGAATGGTAAAATAATATTGAAGGAAACAGAAAAGTCTAAATTAAAGAAATATAAAAAGCTGTTGCGTTTGCTAGTGTCGAAGGGTAAACATAGGTTAAGAAAGCGAATCATTATACAGAAAGGTGGGGCTTTTCTTCCTATTATTCTTAGCACAGTATTAAGTGGATTATTGAATTACATAATAAATAAATAAAAACAAAATGGATACTACAAAGAAAATGATATTGATTGAACCAGACGCATTGGAGCGACTAAAGAAAAGAGAAAATATTTCTGATGATTCTTTGTCAAGATTAGACAAGGAAATGCAAAAAATATTAAAAAGTAAAATTGATGATCGTGAAAAATGGTCATTATACCTCCAAGAATTACAGAAATACTTACACTTAATACAAGAAGATAAAAAACCTTTAAAGTTACCTATCACAATTGAAGAAGTTAAAGACAACACAAGCGAGAAGCAGATGAATCCATTTGTAAAAGAGTTATCACCAGTTCAGGACGTACAGACACCGGAATCTCCGGATATATTACTAAAACACTACACGGCTGATTATTTGAAACGACTTATTCCTAAAACTTACAAAAAGAAAGGTAGCATTCTTTTAGATACTCTTTATAAAAATAACGATAAAATTTCCTGGAATGATGATGGTACTGTTGTGATCAACAAAGAACATTTACCTCAAAGCAATATAATAGATCTCATAAATATAACTCTCCGACCCTTAAAATATAAACCTGATGGGTGGGAAAAGTTTGCAAAAGCATTAAAAGATATTAAAGTACCACTAATATGTGTTGGTAATCCTGAAATAAATAAATTCATGAATGAATTGTATGTAGAAGATTTTCGTCTTAATACTCCTACAAAACTAAATACACCGAAATTATCTAAACCAGGAAGAAAAATAGATTGGGAAAGATGGACACCTTATTAGATATACATAGTACTTACTATGATATAGCAAATCCGGCGGGATATAGTAGTGTAAATGCATTAACTAGAGCAATGAAAGGTAAAATGAATCGAAAACAAGTTCAAGAATGGCTGCAAAAACAGGAAACTTATACTCTTCATAAACCTGTAAAAAGAAAATTTCCAAGAAACAGATATATCTTATCAAACTTAAATGAACTCTGGCAAGTAGATTTAAGTGATATGAGAAAGTATAGTCAATATAATGATGGTTATAATTATATTTTGTGTGTTATTGATGTATTTAGTAAATATGCATTTGTTAGACCCTTAATTAAAAAGAATTCACAATCAATAAAAAATTGTTTTGAGAGCATATTTTGCGAGGCAAAGGCCACACCTAGTCACATACAATCGGATAAGGGAACCGAATTCGTATCAAAAGATGTAAGACAATATTTAATGAATAAGAATATTAATTATTACACAACGAATAACCCTGATATTAAGGCTAGTATAGTGGAAAGGTTTCAGAGAACTCTCAAAACGAAAATGTGGCGATACTTCACCCACAAAAATACATATAGATACATAGATATATTGCAAGAATTAGTCTATTCCTATAATTATAGTTTTCATTCGACTATAAAAATGCGCCCAGTTGATGTTAATTTTAATAATATAATGACTGTATGGCGTAATATCAACGAAGGTCGATTACAGGGGAAAAAAATGGTACACAATAATCAGGATCCAAAATTAAGTATAGGCGACTACGTTAGAATTACTAAATATAAGCATATATTTAAAAAAGGCTATGAGACTAATTGGAGTGATGAATTTTTTATAGTGGCCTCGGTAAAACGTAAGCCTGTATTGATTTATACCATAAAAGATATTCTAAACGAGGGAATTGTAGGTACATTTTATGAGAATGAATTACAAAAAGTTTCTTATGACCCCACATCGTATTTTAAAATTGATAAAATAATAGGTTCACGTTATTCTGGAATCAGAAAAGAAGTGCTTGTGAAGTGGGTAGGTTATCCGAATAAATTTAATACTTGGGTTCCTATATCAAATTTAAAGAAAATATAATGGATAATAGTTTTTATTTAACGTTACTTAGTAACAGCTCCATGGGCTACTTTCCAGAAAACACAACAGCAAACTTCTTCACTAAACTACCTAAAACTATTAAGCTAGAAGGAGAATGGGTGGTCGGTCTAGTTGAATGTCACTATCCGTGTAGTATGTTAAATGTACAGGATCATGAAAATGTAGTATACATTTCTAAAAAAGTATATTTACCCGATTCAAAAACAGATTATGCTAACGTTGAATATAAATCCCATATACCAGCAACAAACTACGAAAATATTAGTAACTTCTTAAACGCATTCAATGCAAATCCTTTATTAAATGGGAAAGTAAAGTTTCAACACGATGAAATATCAAGACTTGTCGCCGTAACAAATATGACAAGTAACATTACTCGAATAACAGCTAACCCCAAATTGTCACTTCAACTTGGGTTCGAACCCAATACAAATTTTGTTAGGCAGAATATTGGTAAGTATCCAATAAACTTACATTTAGGTCTACCGTCACAACTATTTATTTACTCCGATATAGTACATCCACAGATAATAGGAGATGTAATGTCATCTTTACTGAGAATAATTCCATTAGATCCTACGAAATATATTTATGGAGCCTACAAAATTAATGTATTTTCTCCTGCACACTATCTTCCTGTTTTACGTAGGGAATTTGATGTGATAGAAATTGATATAAGAACGAGCATTGGTGAAAGAGTACCATTTCAATTTGGAACCTCATGTATTAAGCTTCATTTCAAAAAAATAAGTTCTTAATATTACATTAAATATATAAAAATGGTATGTCCCTATCATCACTATTACTCTGCACAAGCAGGATCTGGTGTAGGTATAATTTATAAAGGAACACCATATCAACGTGGACATGGCATAGGGAGTTTTCTAGGGGGTTTATTTAGGTCAGTATTTCCAATTTTAAAAAGTGGCGCAAAGGTTCTTGGAAAAGAAGCATTAAACGCTGGAGTTGGTCTTCTAAGTGATTTGGTTGGAGCTCAACCTCTTGATGAATCGATAAAAACTCGATTCCGAACCGCTACTTCTAATTTAAAAAGAAAAGCTGATGAAAAACTCGACTCCATAATGGCAGGATCCGGTTATAAAAATAAAAGGCAAAGACTTAAGTCTATCACTCACAAGAAGACATCAAAACAAAGAAGAACTCTTAAAGGAGCTCTCAAAAATAAAAAAGATATTTTTGGAAATTAAAAATGGCGTTCCTACACAATAATTCTTGTGAGTGTGTGAAATCAGAATTGGATATCTTTGCTTTACCGACAACACAAACAAGTATAGAGAGTGGTCAATGGATGCAATATCGTCCGATATCATCGCTAACTGATGATGGCCCTATCGAGTTTTTAATACCTGGTGCTGGTGATGAATATATTGACTTATCACACACAATGATTAGTATCAGTGCACGAATAGAAAATATTGATTCATCAAGATTAGCTGTCGATGCCAATGTTGCACCTGTAAATAATTGGCTACACTCGCTTTTTAGTCAGTTGGATATTTATTTAAATCAGAAACTTGTTTCTCCACCAAATAACACATATGCATATCGTGCGTATATAGAAACTTTATTAAATTATGGTCCAGCAGCGAAAGCTTCCCATCTTACCTGTGGTTTATGGTATGAAGATACTCCAGGAAAGTTTACTTCGTGTGACGCAACTAACGAAGGATTTGCTAAGCGACAGCAACTATCAAAGCAGAGTTCAACTATTGAAATGATAGGTCATTTACATGGTGATATATTTAATCAAGGGAAATTTTTAGTTAATGGTATTGAAATGCGGTTAAAATTAGTTCGTTCGAAAGATTCTTTTAATCTCATATCGTCCACAGTAGAAAATAAATTCAAAGTTAATATAATAAATGCTTCGCTCATAATCCGTAAAGCAAGAATCAATCCATCAATATTACTTGCACACGAAAAAGTACTAGCAACAACCACAGCTAAGTACCCAGTTGCTAGAGCTGAAGTAAAAGTATTAACTATTCCATCTGGTGTTCAAGGGAAAGTTCTTGATAATGTATTTCTTGGGCAAATGCCTAAAAGGTGTATTATAGGATTCGTTAGCAATAAAGCATTTAATGGCAGTTTCGAAACGAATCCCTTCGATTTTAAACACAACAACCTCAATCTGCTTAGTGTATATGTAGATGGACAGCAAATACCACCGAAAACATTAACTCCCAATTTTTCCGACAATGCTTTTACCAGCGTTTATCATACATTATTCTCTGGGACCGGTATACACTTTTTAAATGAAGGTAATTCGATATCTAAAGAAGCTTTTGCAAACGGGTACTGTCTAATGGCTTTTGATATGACTCCAGACTTAAGTGCAAACTCTACAACTCATTGGAATTTAGTAAAACGTGGAAGTGTTAGAATAGAAGTACGGTTTGAAGGCACTTTGTCATCAACTGTAAATTGTATAGTATATGCAGAATTTGATAATGTTATAGAAATAAACAAAAATAGAGAGGTTATTATAGATTATAATAGCTAATCTTAATTTTAATTAATTTATGAAATTGTACTTATATATTATATTGCTAGTGTATTTACTGTCAATTTCATTCAGCATATCTTTAAAAATAGACGCT
The DNA here is from genome assembly GCA_036924255.1 of Apodemia mormo. NCBI lineage: Eukaryota > Metazoa > Arthropoda > Insecta > Lepidoptera > Riodinidae > Apodemia > Apodemia mormo. The sequence continues at coordinate 7,692,308 of JAUPFN010000018.1, read as the reverse complement.
TTTAAAAATTAAATCCTATGATGGATTCTATAGAAATCCAAAAGTTTCTGGATATGGTTAATGGTAGCTTAAAGCTTAATGTTTTTGCAGCTAATCGTATACCAGTACATGTTAGCTTACCCTTTTATTCTATATCAAATTTAGATCCTGATACAAAGCCTGGTTCTCATTGGGTAGCAATATGCATTGATAAACATGGTGTTGGGGAATATTTTGATTCTTTCGGGAGAAAGCCAACTGGTTATCATGAGTCATTTTTGGTAACAAATTGTAAGAAGTGGAATTATAATAATAAAGTAATTCAAAATTGTTTTAGTTCTATGTGTGGAATTTACTGTCTAGTTTTTATATATTTCAGATATTATGGAGTATGTATGTTTAACTTCACTAATATGTTTACTACTAATACTGTTATTAATGATAAAATTGTAAATAATTTGTTTAAATACTTTTTCTGTAATAAAATATAATTGATAAAGAAATTTCGTTGTATTATTTTACCCTGTATGTCATAGGAATACAAAAAAAACAAATGGGATAACAAAAATAAAACCTTTATTTAAGTATTCAAGTATTAATCACATTATTATCTCTAATTACATTGAAACTTTATACAATAGCATACTTAAAAAATCAGTCATTGAAAGAACAATATCAAGTATTTTTGTCGAAGTGATATTTTTTTACGTCAGGTGCATCGGCTATTTCCTTAGATATATCATAGATCACTTCATTGATTTTGTTGAGCCTATGACTTGCCGCATAATATTTAATCCGAGTGGTTGCATGTTTCCAATGATCAGTTGGGGGTATCCTCGCCAGTTTTTTTAGATCGTAAACTTCTATTTTTACAAAGTGTGTGGCTTGCGCCCCATCGTCGGTATTGGTTGATATGTATGCCATTCCACCATCTCGAGACGCCCTTCCAACGCAGGACGACATTTTTTTCTTCTTTTTGGCTGGCTTTCAAATAGGTCGTCCAAACTGCTGCTGCTACGTGTTCTTTTTATTTTCAATGGCTGTGTCAATTGTAAATCTGACTCGTCGTCGTCAGACAGTGGATAATAATAATGTTTTAAAGTGTTCTCTTCAAGGATGCTCGAGGAATTCTGTAAAGGACATAATACCAAATATTAGACACTACGACATAGCTAACGTAAAATCCTAATACTATGTTATAAATCTAAAGTTTGTGCGTGTATATTTGTTACAAGTTCTTACACGCCTTAACGACTGAATATATTTAGGTAAAATTTCTGTTCAGTATACATGTAGTACACATATGTATAGATTTAACACATACATCATTTCTGTGTGTGCATGTAGGTATAAATATTATTTTCTAACCAAATCTGAAAAAATATGTGTACGTTCATCATACAAGTATACTTTCCTCTCCGGTGAAATACATGAATAATATTGTAAAAATATGAAACGACAAAAATATTATATCTACATTCATTACACATATTTAATATATAAGATATTATAAGAGCAATAAATGAGATACTTACATCCATATTATCGAAGTAGCACGTGAACACAATAACACACACACACACGTTACAATAATGTAGCACTATCTCTGTTAAAATAATTATTTGATATATTGTAGATGTGCTTTCATCCAAGGTTTATATAGGAAGTTTTAAGCAATTAACATTAGCGAACACGTTCTGTTACAAATCTTGTTGCTCATCACATTCGCATTAGCAATTATGATACAACATTCCAATGAATCGTTAGTGAAGTTCATACTTGTGTATTGCGAAACACCCACATACCTTAAGAGCATGTGAAGCTTTTGATACCGGAAGTGACCGATCCTGCTAGCCCAGACATCATGCAATATGGGTGTTTGTCAACAACACTAAATAAATACATTCAAACAAATCACCTCTGCGGCATAATGGTGCGGTGACGATGCTTGCCACATGAGGTCCTAGGTTCGATTCCTGGGTCGGGATTGTCACCTATCACGTTGTGGAACTTAGTATCTTCGGCTAATCGTGGGAGCATTAGTTGTACCTCTGTCTACCTCTTCGGGGATATGGCCGTGAAGATACTTTTTTACATGCATACAAGTACTGGAATATATTTAATAAGCACACAGACCCAGTAATAATAGCACCACCACAGCGACTAGCACTGATGATGTATGTAATAAGATGGGTCAAGGTGGTGGTACTCAACCCGGTCGAGACGTTGCAGAACTCACCAGTCAGTAGTCAGTACTCACGATGTTAATGATATAAATTACTATGAAAAAAAAAAGTAAAAGTCTTACAGGCTGCTAAAATGATAATAGAATGATCGCCATAATCGTGCTTTTGTCCGCTGAACAGGTGAATCGCAGTGGAACGTTAAGACGCTCGCTCTGCCTTCTCGACACGGGAATCAGCTTGATGATATTTATTTTATTCCATATTCATTAGTTGCAAGTGATACGCAATGCGAGACGTCCTAATGAGCTTTTAATAGTGCGATTGTGTGACGGGCGTTCGAGCTTAATGATAATGAGGTGATTAGATAACGAAGGAGAGCCAGGAATGCTAACTTTGCAACCGTGCGAGATATCAAAAAACGGATGCTTGCAATCGATCGGGCGTACCCGGAAACCCCCATTTTGACACCAAATTTTTTTTTTTTTTTTTTTTTTTTTTTTTAGTTTTGACCGACCACCAAGTGGGTCAGAAACACAGGTGGGACAGAAACAGGGATCCAGACCCAACGACCCGGGTGGTCGGGAACCAACGAATCCCTACTACTTAAGCGTCATATCAAAACAAAGTTGTTTACAAAACTTTAGCTTGTTATTATTAAAAAAACATTGTTGCTGGGACCACGGTCTATGCAGTTTTCCATTTTAAAAAAATGTAACTATCGGGCTTGTTAGGGACACACATACACATTTGAAAATATTTGATTGGGGATCGTATTTTTTCTGAGTTTAAATTTTGAATTAATGTTAACAGTTAAGTGTTTTGACTAATAAAGTTTATAGGGAAATTTTTCTTTGTGGGCTTTAATAACCTGATATTTTTTTTACTTTAAAGTTGTTTTTAATAAATGAGACAAATGAGTGACTGAAAGTATTTTCTCTTTGTACTCGACTACGTTAAAAGGAGAATCACGTATTTCTAGTATACGTATGTGTGTATGCATGTAAGTATTTAGACATGCATGTATGTATGTGTTTTGGCACGCTATGTAGCCTAAGAGGTAGCTTGCTAAATTCTGATGGATTCTTGCTTAAAGTGGTCATTTGATCAGTGTTAATTATTATCAGAGTTACGTAGGCTTTATAATATGTCGACAATCGAGATCGGGTCGTAGTCTCGTATTAGTTTTGATAATAATCCGTGCTCTTCTGGAGCATACTTGCAGAATATATTATTTGTAATTCTGCACGGTGTTTCGTATAAGACGAACGATTGGCTATATATGTCCCTATATCACTGATTATACATTATCACTCTTTATAAAATAATTCACGTGCCACAGCAATTATATGCATCGAAACCGTCTGTTACATATAATGTGAGCGTCATTTAATTTTATCCGGACCAAGCTACACTTTCCCTCGTGCGAAAAAGACAAAGTAACAACATTTGAGCAACACCGTGCCACCATTGACCACCCCGTTGGTCGAGTGGTTAGAGACCCTGACTACGCGATCGACAGGGCTCGGGTTCGGTCCCCGACGGGGAAAAGCATTTGTGTGATGAGCATAAATGTTTGTATTTCCGGGTTTGGGTGTTTATTATGTATGTAAAAGTATTTATATATGTATTTCTATTTATTAGTGTCGCTGACTGACACCCATAACACAAGCAAATAGTTTGCTTACTTTGGGGTTAGATCAGTAAGTGTAATTTGTCCCGTGAAAATTTATTTATTATTTATTATTATTATTATCTAGAAGAGAGAATTTTGTTTAATAGGTTATTTCACTTTACTAATCACTGTGCGGTGATGCAACAGGCGGATTAAAATATACCCATGGTCCAAATAATCGTTACTAATAAACTATGAGGGTCGTGATTTTTTACGTGTGATCTAACAGTGACAAAAAACAAAAAAGTTCACGACCTAATAGCGAAATAAAAGAGCACCAGCTGATTAGCGACCGTCAGTACGGTTTCCGTCGTGGTCGCTCAGCTGGTGATAGATAGAGTTTACCTGACGCATCGCTGGGCGGAGGCAGTTGAGACCAAGGGGGAGGCATTGGCAGTTAGTTTAGACATAGCGAAGGCTTTAGATCGGGTATGGCATAAAGCGCTTCTCTCAAAGCTGCCTTCCTATGGGCTTCCCGAGAAATAATGCAAGTGGATCACCAGTTTTTTGGCTGATCGATGCATCAAGGTCGTAGTCGACGGTGCATGCTCCGACCTCAAACCTGTCAATGCTGGTGTTCCCCAAGGCTGCGTGCTATCACCGACACTGTTTCTTCTGCATTTCAATGATATGTTGCGAATTAGTAACATACATTGCTATGCGGACGACAGTACTGGTGATGCTACATACTCCGGCCGTAGCGGTATTTCTCGGGAACACGTCGAAGAGGGCCGGAACAAGCTCGTGTCTGAACTCGAGAATCGACTAAATCGACTAAAACATTTAACTCCAAAAAGACGCAGCTTTGTTCACCGCTAAAAAACACCCTTTGGAGTATCACCTCGGTTCGAGAGCACTCGCCTGACAGCCTCAGCCAGTATTGGAATACTGGGAGTCGACATATCGAACAACGTTCAGTTCTGCGATCACTTGGAAGGAAAGATAAACTAGCCTCCTAAAAGCTTGGCGTACTCAGTAGAGCAAAGCAGTACTTCATGCCAGCCCATCGCCTTCAACTTTACAAGACCCAAATTCGACCTCACATGGAGTACTGTTCTTACCTCTGGGCCGGAGCTACTCAGTACCAGCTTCTTCCTCTTGATCGCATTCAACGTAGAGCGGTTTGAATCATCGACGATCAGGCTATTTCTAATCGGCTTGACTCTTTGGTGTTACGCAGAGATGTAGGTTCGCTCTGCATCTTTTACCGTATGTATCATGGGGAGTGTTCCGAAGAGTTATTCGGACTCATTCCTGCCGCTAAATTCCATCATCGAACATCGGGTCAAAATTTAAAGTTCCATCCTCACCACCTCTGATGTCTGGAAATCCACAACCGTGCGCTTTTGTCGGCACTTTTTGCCTCGCACAACTCCTTTGTGGAATCAATTACCCTCAGGGGTGTTTCCGAACAGATACGACTTAGGGACATTCAAGAAACGAGCTTATTCGTTCTTAAAATGCCGGCAACGCAGCTGCAAGACCCCTGGTATTGCAGTTCTTCATGGGCGGCGATGATCACTTAACATCAGGTGCACCACCTGCTCGTTTGCCCCCTCTGCTATAAGAAAAAAAACTTTTCCCCGTTTTGGTCCCGGGCTCCTTTGAAGAATAGGCCAACTACCGTTATGCCAGGCAGGTCGTGACGGACGACTGATTGGCTATACGGGTCACTACCATCGTGACTACTAGGTGGTAGAGTTCTGCATTGTCTCGCCCGGGTCTGGTACCATCGCCTTACCTATTTCTGCTGCAATAGCGTATTGACGCTTGTCAATGTCGTGTTCCGGTTTGGAGGGTAAGGTAACCAGTAAACTTATGCATGGGGCATTAGACCTCGCTGCAAGATAGCAACGCACCATTAAAACCTTTGGTGTCTATAGGCGATGGCTGACTCTTTCCGTCAGGAGATCAATCAGCTTGTTTGTTGTCTTATGATATAAAAAAAAGCAATAACGCCCATCTCTACCCTATGCCAATGTAACTACTATGTAGTACAGTTCCACAACGTCTCACCCGGGTATATGGTACCATCGCCTTACTTATTGCTAAGGTAATATCGTTAATGTTTATCAGTGTCATGGTCCGTTTTAAAGGGTGAGGTAGACAGTAAACTTATGCATGTAGCATTACCATCCCGCTACACAGATAGCAACACATAAATAAACTTGTGGCATAAATCGTGTCTCCTGTGCTTCTTCGGGCTCCCTTTGCGCAATCGACCATGTGTCGTTCTTCTTGGCAATTCGTAAAGGGCGAACTATTGGCTACGCGAGTCACTACCATCGTGGCTACTAGGTGGTAGAGTTCTGCATTATATCCCTTGGGTTTGCTGCCACCGCCTTAGCTATTCCTGCCGCAATTGTGTCGGTGCTTGTCAATGTCGTGTTACGGTTTAGAGGATTAAGTAGTCGGTAAACTTATCCATGTGGCACTTGGACCTCGCTATAAGGATAGCAACACACCATTAACATCGTAACATTCTAGACATTTTGCCCTTTACTGAATCGGCCATATAAATATGTAACAGAATAATGAATCAATTTTATATATACAAGTAAATAAAATTGGCGAGTCTCTATATTAAAATAAACGCTTTTTACTAAATACATATGGATGTATACATGATACTTATACCAAAATATAATTTTACAATTTTTGTCTGTCAGTGTGTTTATTCTGAGACTTTCTGGACCGATCTTGACGGGATTTCTCTGGCAGATAGCTGATATAATAAAATGGGGTATTCCTCGAAGCGCAACCATTTTGAAGCGCACCTAATGAAGCGCAACTAAACTATTCCTCAAAGCGCACCTTGTTGTTGCGCTAACGAAACAAATTAAAGATATTATAATTTTATTCCTCGAAGCCAGTGAAATCAATGTATCGATGCTCTAAGCGCATCAATGATGAAAATACCGGCCAAGTGCGAGTCGGAGTCGGATTCGAATTTTCAGAGGCTGTTCAGAATCGAGAATATTAAGTTCGATTCATGTAATAAAAAAAAATTAAAAAATTCAAAATTTCACATTAATTCATTCATATATATATATATATATATATATATATATATATATATATATATATATATATATATATATATATATATATATATATATATATATATATATATATATATATATATATATTGTACCTCTGCTTACATTTTCGGTAATTTGGGGTATGAATGAAATGAAATAAGTGTATGAATGAAGAATACTTCATAAATATTTAGATAATTATTATTATTTACACCACTTTCTTTATGCTCTTCCCTATTTTTAGGGTTCCGTACCTAAAAGGTAAAACTAAAACCTATTACCAAGCCTCCGCTGTCTGTCTGTCCGTCTGTCTGTCTGACACCAGGCTATATCTCATAAACTTCATATATAGCTAGAAAGCTGGAAATTTCACTAATTATGTGTTTCAGTTGCCTCTATAACAACAAATACTACTCCATACAGTAAATGTGTTTTTTTCGAATTTTTTGATATGATGGTACAAAACTCAGACTCGCACTTGGCCGGTATTTTCATCATTGGTGCACTTCAAGGAATAAAATTATAATATTTTTAATTTGTTTCGTTAGCGCAACTAAAATATGCGCTTCGAGGAATAGTTTAGTTGCGCTTCATTAGGTGCGCTTCAAAATGGTTGCGCTTCGAGGAATACCGCAATAAAACGTAACTTAGGCCACTTTATTTAAGAAATTTTTCCACGCGGACAAAGTTGCGGGCACAGCTAATAAGAAATATAAATACTATCTCGCTCGTGACCTCTAAGAGGTAGACAGCGGTATACGCGGTATATACAACGCACTCCCAATTTGTCAACACATCCCGTTATGTGGCAGATAGCTAAACTGGAAAAAAAATTTATGTGTACTGAACTAAGCTATTTTTTAATGATAACATTTTTATAATCAATATTGTTATATATAAAATGTGTTTTAGCGTCAAATGTCTTAGTCGACGCTCCAATTAATGTGCTGGCATACGATGACAAGGACTACTCGTACGTCCTAGGATACGAGTGTAAATATATCGAGGAGAAGAAATCGCGCGTTGGTAAGTTTTATTTTTCTAATACATGGAAACAATATATATATGTCGTGGCCCGATCGCAGAATTGCCCATATCATGAAATGTTCGAGAATTTCATGAAGTGGTGGTTTTTCATGAAATACTTCACTGTCCAATGGCTACATCATGACATTCCTTGATCAGATCAATCATAAGAAATCGTTTAATCGATATGGTTAATTAACGCGCTACTACTTCATGAAATGAACAAATTTAATTGATAACATCGTAAAATATTTACATTATCTACCGACAGAGGCGCTAGAAGCGCTTGGTTATGTGTCAATATGGCGGCTCCACTTACTGTATGGTATTTAGTAATAACCTGAAAACTATGTTGAAAGTGCTTTTAATATTTCTTAGCATTCCTAGATTTTATAAATGTCTGTCGCACTCAAAAACAATAAACAAGTTACTAATATTTTCAGGATTTTTTGAAATATTTTATGAACATACAATTTCACGATATGGCCAATCGTGGACGATAAAATCGTGAAACGTTTACAATTTAACGATCTAGTCAATTTTAGTTCGTCACATTATGAAATGCCACCATTTCATGAAATTCTCAAGCAAATTTCATGATATGAGCAATTCTGCGATCGGACCACGACATATACATATTGACTTGAATACGTCTTTGAAATTGCCTTAATAGGGGGGACAGTTTGGTGCTATAGCTACATAACTATCACCAACATCCAAAGTCTAATTATACCACTGGATAGTTAAAGAATCAAAGAATTTGATAAGCTGAACGCGGATTACGATGCTTCGCGAACAGTGGAGTAGAAAGTGCCGCCATTTGTTAGTTAATTTTACTGCGTTACATATTTTTATGATATGGTATATCTTTAGACTCAGAGCAACTATAAAATTCGTTCAAGTGTTATTCAAAAGCTCTTGTAAAGATTTATTGATTGTATAATTTCAAAAAATAATCGTTTACGCTAATAGTAGATTATATGGCACTGAAGTAAAAAAATCAATGCAAAATTGTAATTAGCCACAAAAATATCTTTTACAAGTCATATCTAAATATAAGGAATGTATGACGTCTAAAAGAGATTTTAAGCAGCAATCTAATAACATACATGAATCTCCATATGAAAAAGTGAATAAGTGTCGAGAAGCAAAAAGATGAAGGCGTCCGAACTGTTCAATGATGGCACCTATACACTGCGGGCCTTTACGGCTTCACCGATCGTGGCGGCAGGCAGAGTGCTCAGCCAGAGCTTAAAGGTTGTACGCCCTTCACCCTAAGGTGTCTCCTGTGAAACCAATCCTCGGGTTAGGAATGGCATCGTGATTTGTGATAAGAGGGCTAGCGACATTGTCCCGTGTGTAGATGTGTAGTGTTTTGGTATGTTCCGTTAGCTACAGTTATCAATCAGGTCGTCGTTATCGGTGAGAATATGGCGAGGCCTACGTAATTTGGGATCAGAATTAGGATCTGGGATGTAGTCTGCTGCGGCTAACACTATTGGGTTAGGTTGTGAATATGTACGAAGAAAATATCTTTTGTAAATATCTTAAAATGCTTAGCTAAGCTCGGCAATTCAAGATTTTTATAAAGGTCAATGTATACCTTTACTAATATTACGGATAACATATATAAAAATCAGTACTTCGAATTTAACAAAAGTAAGCTAGCTATGTTTCTCTCTACCTTTCCTACCTTTTACTATTAATTTTTTACTTTTACTATTAATTTCCGTTTATTTCGTTACTTACGTAATAAGTAACGTCTGGCGGCTCTGGGATCTTATACTATATAAAAAATGCGATCAAACAAAAGCAAAAGTTTTATTTTATCGGCAGATGAAGATAACACCTAGAACTATGTTTGGTGGTAAAATCAAAATAACTATGTACTTAAGCGATACGCAAGGGGCGGTCAACGAAAAATTCTGTTCACGGATGAGAGCTTGTTTGTTAAAATATTGCTCTATTGTAAAAATTGAGCAATATTTTAACAAACAAAACGACCATATTTATGCTCAAAACTCTAAGAAACCTTCCCAATTAGTTAACAGAATACAATTGGGCATTGTCCAATTTTAGTGATGGTTTGGTGGGATGTTAGCTGTGGATGAGTGTCTGAATTACGAACTTACTCTAGTATGAACACTACGTGGAGGGCCCTTTGACAAGAGGAGATAAGGACTTGGCATTAATTTCGATAAACAATCAAAATTATAAAATACCATGAATTCCAACGATAAATATATAAAAATAGCTTGATCTTTGTTTAACTGGTACGAATTGTCATAATAGACGAAGCTACAAAAATTTTGTCAGTGCTCTAATTTCAAATCATTTATGAAAATAACGTCACCTTCGGATGAATTATATACTTAGATCTATACTTAGATCACTGACCTCTTATAGTACCACTGGACTAGCTGTCGTCAAATAATTTTTGTGCCTATTAGAATATCGCCATTTTGGTACTATAGTCAGTCAGATGCGAGTGTCCATGGAATTAAAATTAATTAATGATGTCCCCTTGTCGACATTTTTGATAAGTTTATCGATTGTTCAGTATTTACAGCTAGGTGGGATGTGGATCTTGGGAATACTAAAATGATTATATTAATTTGTGCATATGTACAAAATAAATAAGATTAATAAGAAATAGAGTGGTTCGAGAGGACGATTTCTTCGTTGGTTGGGGCTCTTTTGAACAATAGACCAACTGCCGTTCTGCCAAGTACCAGGCAGGTCGTAAAATGCGATCGATTGGCTATTACATGTCACTACCATCGTGACTACTATGTGAAAGAGTTCCGCTACGTCTCACCCGGGTATTTGGTACCACCGCCTTACTGCAATAAAGTCAATGCTTGCCAGTTTGAAGAGTAAACTAAACGTGTTCCAGTTTGAAGAGTAGAGAGCCGGTAAATTTATGGATGTGGCATTGCCAGCTCGCTACACAAATAGTAACGCACCTTTAACACCTTTGGTGTCTCTAAGCGATGATTTCTCTTTTTATAAGATGAAACATCTGTTTGTCTGCTATCTAATTATATATTTGATTAAAAATTTATAATATATTCTAATATTTTATATAGTAGAGAAAATTGACCAGTACGAAGCAGGAAAGCGTCACTGGTAATATTAGAAAATCTATATTTATTTGTTTCCCTTTCACAAAATATAGGCTTAAGAGATTAAGATGAAATTTGGCACTGTGGTAGACTATGGGTAAATTATATAAATAAAGAAAACATCGAAGCATAAAAAAAGATAATTCCGCTGATTTTTTTCCGCCGGATCTTCACGGTGTGGCCGCGTTCTGATCCGGTAGTAGTTTTTAAAAAAATGTTGATGTGTCAAAATAATTTGTAAAAAATTTTATTGAATAAACTACTTCTGATTTCTGATTTCTGAACATTTTATACATTTAATTTTATAATGCCGTAAAATTTCTTTGGGATTTTTTTGTAATAGTGTACCGAAAGTCTAAGTAATGACTCGTTTATCTTATTTTTTTAGATAATATTTGGCTGAGGCCCAGGCTGTTCCGATTTTATTTGGCCGTGTAGAAACTTCACACATTGATATCGTTTGTGTTTGTGTGAGTTAGGCTCAAATAATCAATACTAGATGAAGGTATAAGGTAAAACGAGAAAAAAAAAAATTAAAAGTTGCCAGCCACGAAAAAATTTGCTTAAATTAAAAAATAATTAGATTTAATTTAGTTACGATTAAATAATTTACTTTTTCATTCTTGGGATTGTATAATTTTCATATCAAAATGAGAAAAACTATCATTTGCGACTAAAATAAGTAGCTTAAACTATTCTTGCGACTAAAATTTACAAGGCATTATGACATTATGTCATAGCACTATTAAATTAAAACGAGAAAAAACGTCTGTTTAAAAATGTTGTTGTTCACTTTTCAAATTTTTTTCTGAAAGTGCTAAAATCAGAAATTTACTATTTTGGTTTTTCATATTTCAAGTGAATTGTTTTGGAAATCATTTCTGTTTGTTTGAAGGATTATAATTGCAATAGTGCTATTTTTATCGGGAAAATGGACTCAGTAGTAGTTTTGTATTTATATTGAGAAATCGTACATCGGAAAAACATAAAAATTTAATATTCTGATTAATTATAATTCTGAACAACAATGTAATAATTTATTACATTGTTGTTCAGAATTCCAGTCACAGGGTATGATCTTTGAGTCTTGATGTTTATTTATGTTGCTATATTAATGTTATTGATAGAGATATTCCTAATTTATAAAATCAATAATGAATACGAAAATATAATCAATCAATTGTTTAGGTTACATGGCTTAAGAAGAATGTATGAAAATACATAAAATAAATTTCTAAACTTATTAGTTTGTATTTTTATAAGTATTGGAAAATTCGATTTATGTTTGTGTAAGCATGTTATGTGGGGTAATAAAACCATAACATGTAGAAAAAAAAAGTATCTTCACGCCCATATTCCCGAAGAGACAGGCAGAGGTACAACAAGTGCACCCACGATTAGCCAAAGATACTTGGTCCCACAAATGTGACAGGTGGCAAGCCTATCGCCAACCGGGCACTTTCCAATCCCGGACAACTTTGTGTTTCTCAGAAAACTGAAAAAACCCTTTTTTTATGTGCCCGACCGGGGAATCGAACCCGGGACCTCAGTGGTCGACGCCAAAGCTGGATCACTAGACCACAGAGGCGATAACATGTAGAATACAAATGTAAATCGAATTTTAAAATAATTCCTCATAATTTAATAGGCAAAGCAGTAGTACGGAAGTAGGTTTGAATTTGCCGCCGAAAGTTTTATATGGGCGTTCAACGCGGCGCTAGTAGTATTCGAGTGTAAGTAGTTGTTTTCTTTTTTAAAGTATAGGGTTCACGTTTTCTCTCGTAGAGAGAGTATAAGTGTTCTGTGGCTGAGGCTGACCAGAGGTTGCATTTATGCCTTCCATGTTCGTATAACAACTAAAGTTATTTACTAATTCTCATTTATTAAAAAGTACTGACGAGCTCAAATGATTTGCTATGTTAAGAAATGCCATATATTTTGACTTGTTACAGAAAGTGAACATTTTTTTGCTACGACAATTCTTAAATCTATGTGTTTCGTTACAATTTGTTTAATCAAAATGTCGAAATGACTATTAAAAGTTTCAATCATTATTATTTCAATTGCAATTTTTGATAAAACATGTAGCATCATAATATTTTGAACAAAAAGAATATGTTTCCTTTGGAATCCAGCTGAAACCTTTGATATTTTGTAGTCATATATTTCACTCCGTTAAATCGACTGGAAATCTATAAAAATAAAATATAATTAAAGTCATAGTCCCCTACATGAAAGAAACACTCACAGGAGTGAGGCATATCTGAATAAAATGTGAAAGATCTAAGACAACTATAAAGTGACTTAAACATACAAGTACGAAAAGAGAAAACTACTAAAGTAGAATATCGATATTGAAATTATCGATATGACCTGTTGATATCACTAGCTAATTCTAAGCAAAACAAAATTAAATAAATATTATCAATTCTGCGGAAAATCAATATCACTGTTGCTAATACAATATTGTATTGAAGTTTTCTGGTAAGAATCAGATGCTTAAAATACAATGTTACTCAGTTCTGATTAAAACAGTGACTGCATGCACGTACCTGTGAAACGACGTTTTATTCAACTTTATGTAGCAAATTTTGCAATATTGCATTTCAAACCTCCACTATACACAAAATATAAACATAAAAATTCAATAAAGCACCCTCAAATTAAAATAAGATGCGCACCCGCTTCACAATATTCAAACTACCACGATGGCTATATGCAGCGTACGTCAAAATTAGTTTCCGAGAAACTCGTGGGTAGTGTTTCAAATCGATAAAAAAAATTAGCTGTCATTTGCATAGGAAGGCAGTGGTAATTTTAGACGTCAGTGACTTGGATGGAATATAAAAAATAAAAACGGAGTCGTTATATCTGAACTAATGTCGACTGTGTGTACCGTGTAAGTGCGAACAAGACAAAATATTGTATCTTTTCTACTTGATTACTAACCTGCCATAAGTTTCTGTATATGGCGAATGTCAAGTCGTCTCTCTTTTGGAATTAATAAAGAGTTATAAAATTAAATACTGTCACGAAGATTATGTATTCATTTTCCTTGTTATCGAATTTGGTCGTGTTAACATAATCTAAGTAAATCCTTTTTACATTCCAAGTGAACGTAGTATTGTGTGAAATGTTATCGATATTATTTCGCTTTAAAGCTTAAGTTTCAGATCTATGAAAGATGATGTGGATTTATTTATCAAAAATAAACAACATTAACAAAACTGGACACAAAAAAACTTGTTTCTTTACGTATTTTTCAGCATTTTTAAAACAGAAAATGTAAAATTGATAGAAATCTGTTGCTACATTGAAAAATAAAATATCTTTCTTTTTTTCATTAAATTTACAAAATACGAGGGCTGTGACAGGAAATTAGTGTTTTTAACTTTAACTCATAGTATTATTAAAACTATCGTGAGACATTTCTAACTATTAATTAAAATCGTCTACACTCACGTTTAATCGGCGTAGGTTCTTTAATTACATTTTATTTTTGTAGATTTACAGTCAATTTAACGCAGAGAAATATATGACTACAAAATATCAAAGGTTTCAGCTGGACTCCAAAGGATACATATTCTCTTTGTTCAGAATATTTTGATGCTACATGTTTTATCAAAAATTGCAATCGAAATAATAATGATTGAAACCTATATTAGTCATTTCGATATTTTGATTAAACAAATTATAAAGAAACACATAGATTTAAGAATTGTCGCAGCAAAAAAAATGTTCAGTTTCTGTAACAAGTCAAAGTATACGGCATTTCTTAACATAGCAAATCATTTGAGCTCGTCAGTATTTTTTTAATAAATGAGAATTAGTAAATAACTTTAGTTTCTATACGAACATAAAAGGCTGTCTAAAAATAAGAAAAAACGAGTTTTTTAGACTTTTTACTTAGACTTTCGGCACACTATTTTAAAAAAACCCCAAGAAATTTTACAGCATTATAAAATTAAATGTATAAAATGTTCAGAAGTCAGAATTAGTTTATTCAATAAAACTTTTTACAAATTATTTTGACAAACTTTAATCAAATAAATAATTAGGTAGCAGAAAAACAGATGTTTCATCTTATAGAAAAATAAATCATTGCTTATAGACCAAAGTTGTTAAAGGTGCGTTGCTATTTGGCAATGCCACATGCATATGTTTATCGGCTCTCTACTCTTCAAACCTGAACACGTCAATGGCAAGCATTGATTTTATTGCAGTAAGGCGGTGATACTAAATACCCGGGTGAGACGTAGCGGAACTCTTTCACTTAGTAGTCACGATAGTAGTGACATGTAATAACCAATCGATCGCCTTTTACGACCTGCCTGGTACTTGGCAGAACGGCAGTTGGTCTATTGTTCAAAAGAGCCCGAACCAACGGAGAAATCTTCCTCTCGAACCACTCTACTTCTAATTAATCCTCTTTTATATATATTTACAAATTAATATAATCATTTAGTATTCCCAAGATCCACATCCCACCTAGCTGTAAATATTGAACAATCGATAAACTTATCGAAAATAGCGATAAGGGGGCATCATTAATTTTAGTTCCATGGACACTCGCATCTGACTACAGTGGCAAAATGGCGATATTCAAATAGGCAGTGGTCCAATAGTCCAGTGGTAATGTTAGAGGTCAGTGTTATAAGTATATAATTCATCCGAGGGCGACGTTATTTTCATAAATGATTTGAAATTAGAGCACTGACAACATTTTTGTAGCTTCGTCTATTAGGAAAACTTGTACCAGTTAAACAGAGACAAAGCTATTTTTATATATTTAGCGTTGGAAAGCATGGTATTTTATAATTTTGATTGTTTATCGAAATTAATGCCAAGTCCTTATCTCCTCTTGTCAAAGGGCTCTCCACGTAGTGTTAGTAATAGAGTAAGTTCGTAATTTAGACACTTCTTCACAGCTGACACCCCACCAAACCATCACTAAATTTGGGCAATGCCCAATTGTATTCTGTTAACTAATTGGGAAGGTTCCTTAGAGTCTTGAGTATAAATATGGTTATTTTGTGTGTTAAAATGTTGCTCAATTTTTACAATAGGGCAATATTTTAACAAACAAGCTCTCATCCGTGAACAGAATTTTTCTGTGACTTCCCCTTGCGTACCGCTTAAGTAGTTATTTTGATTTTACCACCCAACATATTTCTAGGTGTTATCTTCATCTGCCGATAGAATAAAACTTTTGTTTTTGGACAGGAATTCTCCTTCGAATTTTTTTTTACTGTTTGATGGCATTTTTTGTCTAGTATCAGATCCCAGAGCCACCAGACGTTACTTATTACGTAAGTAACGAAATAAACGGAATGAATACTCTTATATATGTTTAATAGTACGTGTGTACTCGCTAGCTTGGCTAGGTGGCCCGTTCAGTGATAAAAAGTAGGAAAGGGAGACAGAAACATAGCTTGCTTTTGTTAAATTCGAAGTATTGATTTTTATATATATGTTATCCGTAATATTAGTAAAGGTATACATTGACCTTCATAAACATCATTAATTAATTTTAATTCCATGGACACTCGCATCTGACTATAGTACCAAAATGGCGATATTCAAATAGGCATAAAAATTATTTGACAGCAGCTAGTCCAGTGGTACTGTAAGAGGTCAGTGATCTAAGTATAGATCTAAGTATATAATTCATCCGAAGGTGACGTTATTTTCATAAATGATTTGAAATTAGAGCACTGACAAAATTTTTATAGCTTCGTCTATTATGACAATTCGTACCAGTTAAACAGAGATCAAGCTATTTTTAAATATTTATCGTTGTATATAATAATGTTGTTATATATAATTTATTGTTGTTATAATGCCAAGTCCTTATCTCCTCTTGTCAAAGGGCCCTCCACGTAGTGTTCATACTAGAGTAAGTTCGTAATTCAGACACTCCTCCACAGCTAACATCCCACCAAACCATCACTAAAATTGGACAATGCCCAATTGTATTCTGTTAACTAATTGGGAAGGTTTCTTAGAGTTTTGAGCATAAATATGGTTATTTTGTTTGTTAAAATATTGCTCAATTTTTACAATAGAGCAATATTTTAACAAACAAGCTCTCATCCGTGAACAGAATTTTTCGTTGACCGCCCCTTGCGTACCGCTTAAGTACATAGTTATTTTGATTTTACCACCAAACATAGTTCTAGGTGTTTTCTTCATCTGCCGATAAAATAAAACTTTTGCTTTTGTTTGATCGCATTTTTTATATAGTATAAGATCCCAGAGCCGCCAGACGTTACTTATTACGTAAGTAACGAAATAAACGGAATGGATACTCTTATATATGTGTTTAATAGTATGTGCGTACTCCCTAGCTTTGCTAGGTGGCCCGTTCAGTGATAAAAGGTAGGAAAGGTAGAGAGAAACACAGCTAGCTTACTTTGTTAAATTCGAAGTACTGGTTTTTATATATGTTATCCGTAATATTAGTAAAGGTATACATTGACCTTCATAAAGATGTCGAATTGCCAAGTTTAGCTAGGCATTTTAAGATATTAACATATATATACTTACAACCTAACCCACTGGTGTTAGCCGCAGCAGACTACATCCCAGATCCTAATTCTGATCCCAAATTACGTAGGCCCCGCCACATTCTCACCGATCCCGACGACTATTTTTTATTGTAACAGTATTTAAACGCATAAGTTTGAGTACTAAGAGATTTATTTTTATCTACAGATTTTGCCTGGATATTTACCCGCTCAAAGACACATTTTAGATAGATAAAAATGACAGATTATAAATTCAAATGTAATATTATTATTATTTTTATTGTTACAGTATTTAGACGCTTTAGATTTATAAGTTTGAGTGTTAAGAGATTTATTTTTTCCTCAGACCTCGCCTGGATATTTACCCGCTCAAAGACACTTACAAAAGAGAAGGAAACAGAAATTGATAACGCTATCACTTCGTCAGGATACCTAGACAAGTCAACATTCGTCAAAACTGATTTTACTGATGAGATTTGCAAGGATGTTTGAAAATTACGTATTGTTTCTTATATGAAATTTTAATTATGAAAATAAATATGGAACAACTACAAAATAAATTTTGCATTCGATCCTTTGTTTTATTAAAAGTAAAATATTATTATAATTTGAAATTTTTGAAGCATTATTACTATAATATGATTTTGTTTTTTAATTCTATTTAGTTTTAAATTTTTCCATATTAACAAACATTTACAAATACTGGTAATCTTCACAAAACATGTTCCTGAGAGGATAGTTACCAGGGCTTGAAATCAAAAAACTGTTTGAAACTGGGAAGTAGTAAAAAAAACTAGCCTTTCGATGAAAATGTCTTAGTTTAATTTTAAATTTTATAAATTTCAATAAAATATTTTAAAATATTTTTGCCAAGTGGCAGCAGCACTTTATTGAATACTAGCTAGCTGTTCCCCGCAACTTCGTTTGCGTAATTCGATCAGTGTAATTTTTTGTTGGTGTAAAAAGTTATAAAATCGGACCAGCAGTTTTTTTTTATAGAAAATAGGGCAACGGAGCAGGAGGCTCACCTAATGGTATGTGATTACCATAACGAATCTTAAGTCTCGTCACATTATATCAATAATGTGATTAGTTTTTTGACAAATTGGCAACTGCATGCAAAAAAATCCGGTACTAATTTAAATCCGGGCGGAGTCCAGCCTAAGCTTATAAAATTAGGCCTTGACCGGATTTATCCAATCAGATATAGATGGCTCTCCTGACGAAAACAGATAATCTCATCTCTCATAATAAACACAGTAGATGCTTATTGTGTGTCCGTGCGTCTAGGCGATGAAGGCACATATATAAGTTTACCGTTTACTTTACTGTTCCCACCGGAATATAACAGTGACAAGCAATGTCCAATGTGGCATGAGCTGTGTGGCATTTAGCATCGTCCTGTTAGAACTAGATGTAGTTGGTGTCAATATCAACTAGCTCAGACCAAAAAAGTTGGTAGTCATCGACCTATAATGTGTACAATTGACGATGATGGCCCGACCAACATTGTTCCCAAGGAAATATGAACCAACGACGCCACCAGCCCAAAATCCACACAAAACAGAGACTTTTTGGGGATACATTGGATGTTCTTGGATCTTGTCTCGGACGCTCGACGTCTTGATATCGTTCCAAATTCGACAATTTTATTTGTTTATGTACCCATTGATCTAGAAATGAGTTATTTATTTAATGCTTTATTATACACATATAGGCAAAATTACATTTTATTTCTTGAAAACTCCACAAAAGACGAGCTTATCTCTGTAAGAGATTTCTTCCAACAAACCCAAAACAGTGAGAAAGCATGAAAGAAATGTAGAATACTCATGTACAGATTATAATTTAGAAAATATATACAATAGGTATAAAATAAAAAAACTTATTTTCTATTACTTAATCCTAATACGTACCTACAATGCCTTTCTGCCCTAAAAATTAGACCGATAAATAAAATTCTTTTAAAGATTTCTTAAAGGTGACTAATGATTTGCTGCTCCTAATATGTAAAGGAAGTGAGTTCCAAAGTTTCACAGAATTGAGAGTGAAAGAATTACTGTAGATTAAAGAAGAGTTCGTAGGATATTGTAAAAGTTCATTGCAATTGAGAGCGACAATTTGAGTCGAAGTTATATAGAAAGTTAAAGCGTTCACGAAGATATCGCTGAATCACGGGTTACATCGCTGAAGTTAATTTTTCGTTGAAATATAGGGTCAGTTGTCAATTGCTCCAGATCCCATTCAGCAAACATACGTCGTTGTCTATGTTTCTTTACTTTCAGCTCCTGGATCCGTTGAATTTCGTCCGGGTACAGGCCTTAGTCAATACGAAAAATTTACTAAGTTGTCTGCGAAAAACCGAGTTCATGTAAGCGACGTAACGCCTTCTCTTGATTCTCTTGCACTTTCATGAACAGCGGAGATATTATCCGCTAATCTTGCATTTTGTCAACGTACGGGTGTAAGTTGATTATTTACTAAACCAGTGGTCTCAAGTTTATCCAGTACGGTGATCGAAAAATGGGCCAAGCGTTCGGCACGCTGTCGCTCGAACAGAACACCCATTTGGATAAAATATTTTTTTTCTTTTGCATGTCTCGTTAAACGCTATAGTCATCCGTGGTAATTTTTAAAACAGGCTGAATAAATGCAGCCAATTTGACAGATGTAGATAACTTTAACAAGATATCCACTATCAACTGTTTAACGGAAATCCTATTGGAAGACCCGTTACTTGGAAAAGTCTCGGTGCTTGACATCTCGTGAAAGTTGTGGTAATATTAACAACCTGTTGGAGATATGATGCCACATGCATAATTTAGTTGGCTACCTTACTCTCAACCTGGAATACGACAGCAATAAGCACCGACGCTATTGCGATTGGAATAGGTAAACCTGGGAAAGAAATTGTAGAATTTTTACCTAGGTAGTAATCAGAGAAACATTTTAGTTTTTTGATTTTTCCGGAAGACACCTAATCGGAAGGCAGTTGATCCGTTCTTCAAGCCCGAGCCAGCAAAGGAGTTCATATTACGTATTGTTGACATAACTCAATGACTTTCAAGAAATAAGTTGTCTATATACTTACTATTATTATAACTCGAAAATTATTATTTTGATATACTATATGATTATAAAATGCTTTAGAATAAAATTGTGCATAATCAGCAGCTGGAATAAAAATCTTTTATATGATCATTTTAGGTTTTCATGTTGCACCAATAACCTCCGATTAAAATAATTTTTCACAAGCTAGCAAGCAAATGGGTCACCTAATGGAAAGAGCCAACCATCGCCTATAGGTATAGGTAGCCAGTAAACTTATTCATATGGCATTTCTACCCTGAAACACTAGTAGCAAAGCAGTATAAGCCTCTTTGGCGTCTATAGATGATGATTATCTTTCCATCAGGAGAACCATCTGCTTGTTTAATATAATTTAAGACAAATAAAAAAGAACAAACGGCTCGTTTATCATATTTATAAAATTAAGAGCATTGTAGCAATGTAATAAAACGATGTAGCCCTATCAGTTGAAATAACATTTGAACTTACAAATATACGACCGAAGCTATTAAAAGCGTGTTAAAAAAGCGGCCTTCACTGGACAGGTAGCTTCGACTATACTCCATTTGTTACAAAAGTCACTACTGAAGTGACACTCTAAATATGTACAATAAGCAGGCATATTAATAGGTTATCTATTCATGTGCAATAAATACGCTTTGCACAGGGAACCGAGGGTTTTAGGTTTTTATGTATTATCACAAAAATTGCTCACCAAGAAAAAAACAAAAAATATTAAATTGCTAAGGTTTTTTTGGTGCAAAATTCATATGTGGCTTGAATTTTCTATTTGTTTTAAAAGTCTATTTTCGTTTCAATTATTTTTCATAAGTTGAGATATAGACATCTCTCAAACATTATAAGCAATTCAGTTTGTTCATGGAATCTTGATTTATATTATTTAATAAATTAGTACATACATATGAGTGTATTATATTTGTATGTTGTATTTATAGTAATATTTATGTATTATTACTTACCATGTAAGTATATTTTTTATATATATATTTTTAAATACGAACTTCAATATCTGTTGTAGCCCAAGAGTTGATTTAAATAAATAAATTAAAAAAAATTACAGGTTTAGTACATTTACAGTTTTGTCAACAAAATATCTTAAACTTAAAAAAGGAGTATTCGAGTTTACTTTCAAAGAAAAGATTTCTTTTACCTCTAGATAAAAGAATTGTTAGTTGTTGAAATTTTCTTGATTATATGGTCATATAATCAAAAAAATAATATAAACACGATAACAAACGATCTTTGACATTGTTTATTATTATATATAGTGGGTACTTCTTATTGAATCACTTAGTAGCCATAACTTCAGCACCATCAAAATGTATAAAGTTATATTGTTGACGCTTTTTGCTTCGGCATCTACGCATGTTATAGTTAATTCAACGTGTCCGGAGTTCAAGACAGCTGATAACTTTGACTTCAATACAGTAAGTAATTTATATCTGGTATAGGCTTTTTATTTATTTATGAAATAATAAGTAGGTACTAGTGCGATGGTTGTGTGTCAAGAGAGAAGCGACTTGTCTTGTCAGGGCGAGCGAAGCGAGCCCTACACTAGGCCACTTTCTATGCACTTTTGTGGTACATTTTACTGAAAAAATATCGCATTTTTACGTTTGAGCTTCGACGTGGTAGTTTATATTCATGTCTAGATTTGTTATCTACCATAAAAATACCATTTTATAAATATAAAAAAATAGAAGGTACAATTTGTATCAGAATCTTATTACTACTAACGCCATCTCTTATTAAATTAACGAGTTAAAATTGATAGAAGATACATTTTCTATTAGAATTTTTGAACTTATTAAGAGACTACCTACTTCATGAATTGTTTCTTCATATTTGACTGGCGGCGCGCGGTTATCGTGCCCTCGTATAAAGGCGAGGTTCAAGTATAAACTGCAATAGCTATAGCGCCATCAGTTTGATCAGTTTGGCATCGAAGGTGTATGATAAAATCATTGAAAGGAGAATGCAAGGGAAGTTCGAAGTAATATTGTGGGAGGCACAAGGAGAATTTAGGTCTAGAGCAGGGATGTTTACTGGGAACAGAGTAAATAGAGCGTTAGAGAGTTTCACAATATGCTTATTGAGAAACAGTACAGATGTATTAATTGATTTATATTGTATTGAGATCAATTCCCAATCTTAGCCCGAGGGCGAGGGTAAAAAGCTAAAAAAAGGTATATTTACGCCCGTATCCCCAAAGAGGTAGGCAGAAGTACAACGTATGCATCCACGGTTAGCTGAAGATACTTAAGTCCCACAATGTGATAGATGGCCAGCCTATCGCCAGTATAGCACTTTTCCAATCCCGGGCAAAGTTGTTTTATCAGAAAACTGAAAAAACACATTTTTTCATTTGCCTGACTCTGGAATCGAACTCCGAGGGTTTCTCTGAGAGAACAATTCGAAAAATGTATTCGCTGAGTGTCTACCGTCAATTCTTCGTGCCTACGTAGTCCAAAATTTGTAAGGTTTATTTAAATAAAACATTTTTTGATTTTAATTTCATAAATCGACGTAAAACCAGAAACTTCCTGATTTTAGAAAAAAAAAAAACAATTATTTCAGCAAAATGTCAAAAATGTGTTTTTTATAAGATCAACCTTCATTTTTAATACGTATTTTTCCTTGAAAATACTAACAAAAAAAAAACAAATATTCCTAGTCCAAAGCCTGACGACGCGGGCCTTTGATGCAAATGTAATGTTTAGGTGAAAATACGCTGAGTTTTTTAGGTTAGATAATTATAAATAAAGTCCATACATTAAGAAATGTAATTCTCATAAAAATACTTTTATAACAATATTACTAGATAGTATAACTTTGCGAGCCCTTACAAAGCTCTGCTTTTTGCTAGTGTCTAGAAGTATATTGAATCTCAAACCGATGTAAAATTTATATTAATTTTTATTGTAAATGCGAAAGTTTGGATAATTGGATGTTTATTACTCAATCATGCAAAAACGACTTAACGGATTTGCATGAATTTTGGCACACAGGTAGATAATGACCCAGAATAGCACATAAGCTGCTTTTTTCCCAGAAAAAGAAATGATCCCGCGGGATTCACCATAAACTTTTATAATGCACGCTTCAGCTAGTAAAATGTATATTTATAAAACAGTTTATTCATTCAAAACCCATATAATATTTGTCCACGGAAACCCGTAGTTTTGACGTTAAGGTAGAGCTAAACTTTCTATCGATATAGGTTTGAAAATTAACCGATTAACAAGGCCTGAATGAACTTGATTTCTATTCAGTGACCTATTGCCAAACGCTACACGTGTGTTTCAATTTTATGTACTGGCTTATTCGCTCTTTGCATGTCATAATAATTATGCTTTCTCTCCCCCAAAAAGTGGAAGTATCATCCCCTCCCTGCAAATGATACCCGTAATCTTCAAGCAAATATATATCGTTTTCTGTTTGGTGGGTTCTTAGGATTGTTGCAAACTTTTGCTAACTAACTTAAAGGCACATAATATTTTGACTTTCTATATGCTGTGGTATTGTAAGAAAATCACCAATAACGTATCTAAGTATTCTAATTATGTTTTTATTACACTGGATTCTTCGAAAGGTTCCTAAAGTCTTACATTACCGATAATATGAATTCGATTCTCTGGTTGATCAATATTTTCCTGGGAATATCATATCGCACTACGATATACTGTGATCAAGTCTCTACTATGTAATTGGTATGCTTCAACGAATTTAATTAATTATCAGGTATTAGTGGACGTCCCACTTGGTAGGTTAGATCACTGCCTGAACCGGGGTAAAGTGGCGGTCATGCGACTATCACGGCCTACTTTTGCAGGCTGTCGTTACGTTTGGCACTATAGGTCATCACTCATCACACTAGAACGAGATGTGGCCTTTTATTGCAACCTACCCATGGGGAGTGGATGTGTCCTCGCTGGATCATCCAAGTGTCGTCGCTACTCTATTACTGATGTGGTGCATGGAACTTTTCATTCCGTCTTGTGCGGTACACATTGATGACTTCTGATGGTACAGTCCCAGCCTTGGTTTGGTCACCACTGCAAAACAACTTCACACTGAAAGCAAGAGTGCTACCGGACTTAGCCTGCTGGGTTGGCATCTTGTAATGAAAAAAACCAGTGCGTTACGTTTAAATCGTTAAGTACCCCCCTTTTTTGCTCAGCTTCGATTATTCTAAATACATTTTTTATTATAAGAAATCACGGGATTGAAATTGAAAATTGTTTCGCAGGTGTCACGTCAGCATGTATTTAACGCGAAAAAATTTTCGTGCCATGAGTTTTTATGACTTTTAAGACTTTCAATGTCATATTTTTTTTTTATTTTTTTTTATTTTACACTTATTACATAATATTACATTGTCCGGCGCATCCTTTTAAGCAGAAATGCTTGTGTCAGGATACACCGCTCTTCCAGAACATCATTAGCATATGTGTAAATTAAGTAATATACGTGCCTATTGCGTGTGTGTATTTATGTATGTGTATGAGTCTGTACGTGTATATGAGTGTGTATGCATGTACAAGTATGTTATGTCAGCATGGGTAATTGTAAGTACATGTGTTACATTAATCTTAGGACTAACAGTTTCTAACAGACAGATACATCAGTTAATAGAGTTTTCTTATATTATCTTGCTAAAAATAATTGATTCAACATCGTCATAAGACAGTGACTTAAGCCAGCCCACTAAAACCTCTTTAAGGTTGTAGACGGTTAGTGGATAAATATTTAACTTCTTATTAAGTTTGTTATATATTATAGTAGACTGATTTAAGAACTGTCTATTGGCAAAAAGTGTTTTACCGTTGAGTTTTGTAAAATAGCATCCTTCCTTCTTTTAACTTTTTGGTTATTATCATATGTAATCAACCTATGTCTTTTTTGTATGGCATAAAGTATATATAGTTTTCTAACTGATAGTAACTCGCACAGTGAGTATAGTTCAGTTGTGGAAAATCTACTGGTTTTGAAATGCATTACTTTTAATAATGCTCTTTGGGCTCGTTGTACTTGCAACATTTTAATTTTAGTGGCACCACCCATACAGGTATACAATAACAAATAATTGATTGAGCTAGCGCAAAATAGATTCTATTTAGAAGTGTATTTGATGCAACGTCTCTTAATTTTCGAAAAATCCAAATAAGTTTTCTGATCCTCCCAGATATCAATTCAATTTGAGGATGCCACGATAATCTTTGGTCTAGCATGATTCCTAAATATTTAACTACATTATTTTTTTCAATAAATGGGCAAGAAGTGTTGTTGTGAGTGTGTGTGTTGAAGTGTTGGTTCTGTCGTTACAATTATGCATTTTAATTTTGAAATCATTAGGAGGTTGAGAACTATTATAAATAGAGAAACATATGTAGTTTGTTTTAGATATATTGAGTGTTAATAGATTACTTTTTAGCCATATATCAACATCTCTTAGTCCATTTTCTGCGTTCCTAAGTGTAGCATCCCACGTTTTTCCATAAAAAACAATAGCCGTGTCGTCGGCATAACAAAATAGTTTCGCTCCTCTTAAATTAAGTTGACATAAATCATTTATATATATTGAAAATAACGTTGGACCCAAAACACTTCCTTGAGGAACGCCATAAGTTATGTCAGTTTCATCACTGAACCTTGAGTCAATTTTAACTCTTTGAGTTCTATTACTAAGATAGCTTTGCAGTAACATTAAAGGTTTGCCTCTTATTCCGATTTTTTCAAGTTTATTTAGAAGTAGAGGTATAGAGACGGTGTCAAAGGCCTTTTTTAAATCTAAGAAAGCTGTTAGGCATTTATTCCCTTTATCAAGATGGTCAACAACAGCAGAGGTTAGAGCTATCACAGCATCTTCTGTAGATTTTCCTTGTTGAAATTCAAATTGAGCATTAGATAAAATGTTAAATTTGGTAAGGTAGTTTAAAAGACGTTTATTTATTAGTTTTTCTAGAACTTTTGATAATGCTGGTAATATTGAAAGTGGCCTATAATTGTTGACATCTTCTCTATTACCGCTTTTAAAAATAGGAGTAATAATAGACCTTTTTAGGGCATCAGGGAATATCCCACCAGTGAAACACAGGTTTGCTAAGTGACTTAATATTGGTGCTAAGACGTCTTGGGCAAGTTTTAAAAAGCGCGTTGGATTATTGTCTCAACCTGGAGCACTCTCACTTTTTAGATCTCTTAGCAGTCCCGTTATTTCACTACAGTCAGTCCCAAGAAGAACAAAAGAAGACATTTGTGAAGTGTTCATTATCATTTTATTATAACTCTAAGATTTTTGCCAATTTTTGCAAAAAAAGTGTTTACATCGTTTAAAGAATCTGTAATTGAAGACTTTGTGTGCAAAAGCTCTGTACTTGACTGCATATGTGATTGATTAGTTATATTTTTGATATTTTCCATAGTTTTTTTGGGTCATTTAAAGATTTGTTTAACAATTCTTTTTCATAATTAAGTTTATATTTTCTTATTAGTTGGTTATAATAATTGCGGTATCGTTTATATGTTATTTTTAATACTTCATTATGTGGATCGGCCTTAAGTTGTTTTTGTAAGTTATTTCTATTTCTTACACACCTTAAGAGTCCAGTAGTCATCCAGGGCTTAATTATTCTTTCACACTTAGGGATACTAATTGTTCTGCTGTTTTCTTTAAAAGATTCTTATATTTTAATTATCAGTTGTTCAATAATATAATTAGGGTCCTCACTAGTTAGTAAGTCTGAGAGATTTTGCTTTTTTAGTGTTTTGATTGCGTTCTCATAATTAGTTATTGTTTTAGTCTTATAATAATTAAATTTTTTTTGAGTTGTGTTAGATTTAAGAGAGTCATCTTATGATCTGTAATAGTAGAATTTAAGACTGCCATATCAGCTCTTTGGTTTATGTTTAGTTTAAGGAAAAAGTGATCTAGGGAGCTAGTTTCTCTAGTAGGTGTATTATGACCCGCAAATAAACAGTGAGTTGCTAGCATATTTACATAGTTGTTTCGATTATTAGTATCTTGTGTTTTTTATTGTAGTCTAGGTATAATATTTATATTTATATCTCCAGTTAGAATAATATTTTTATGATTACTTAATGTCCCAAGGTGTTTATTTAAAGAGTTTATAAAAGTGTCTGCATTGGTATTTGAGGGAGATCTGTATAAACCAATTATAACAATTTTATCGATTATAACTTGTAAACATGTTGCATGATCCAAAATAATTTCCCTGACTTTTGGAGTAAGTGAGGTTTTTACATAAACTACCACTCCATCGTTTTGGTTAATATGATTTGTAGAATTAAAAGCAGTATAGTTTATAAGTGACGCTATTGGTTTATTTAAATTTAATCTGCACTCTGTTAGCACTATAACATCAGGTTTACAATTCAAGAGTGACAGATTAAGTATAAAATCATCAAGGTTGCAATATATACTTCTAATATTTTGGGAAATTACCGTCAGATCAGAGTCCTTGATCACTACACAACGTGAGAGATCAGTTATGTCACATTGAAACTGAGATGCAAATACAGTTTTATCTTTTTCGTTTAATGTTTTAAGAGAACTAGCCATAATAAAATTTTAATGGGACCAAAGGACAAAACTTCACATTGTTATTAACTTGCCAAAATATGACTGCATAAGTAAGTGAAAGTATATTACTAAGTTCCCATTTAATGAGTATACATTTTAGTGTAGAAATATATTTACATATGCTTACTAAGCTTTCATATTTATAAGAATGTATATTGTTGTCATGTAAATTCAAATATAGCATACAGTAAATTATTATATTTGATATTATGAAATCCAAAGTATAGGTTGATTGAAGTATTTTATAACTATCATTAGGATTATATGTATTTAAATAATATAATATATTAAAGTGTAGGAGGTATTTGTATGTTAAATATATTAGGCTATGTACCAATCTATAGTCACAAGAATTATTATTATGTTTAAAGATATTAATTACTATAAAAGACTTTGATTAGCCTTTCACGATGAAAGCTCATCTCGTTCCACTGTTCGCAACTAGTTTAATGAGTTTAAACGTGATTGCATATGGTTTACCCTTCTACGGTGACGACTGAATTGTTGGGTAGCGTATGATAGAGAATGACATTTCACCAGATTTGGACAAGCATAGGCATCGGAATGAACCAAGTGCACAAAATCCTCCATGAACATTGAGCGATCACCTCTGAATTTGACCGAAGCTCAAAAACTCTATCGTGTTGATTGGTGCTGTTAAAATGCTGTAAAGATTTAACGGAGGAACTCAAATGCTGTATTCGAAATACTTATGGATGACGCAAGCTGGATTTACTGTTATGACCCAGAAAGTAAAAGACAGTCAGCTCATTGGGTGTTTCCTTCTGAGGAGTTGTTAACCAAAATGAAAAGGTGTGGGAAAAAAGATGGTGGTCATGTCCTTCAGAAGGACAGGTCATTTCACGAGAATTGTTTGAGAGGATCAAATACAGTTATTGCAGAATAGTACACCAACTATTGTTTGCCACTTGTTTAGGAAAAAGTTCGGAAAAAACGACCTCCCAATAGAATCCTCCTTCACCATACCGCTCGCACGCCGCCAGGCGAAGAATTGCATATTTGGCAAAGTCAGACGAGGAATTTTTGGGTCACCCACCATGTAGCCTCGACCTCGCATCTTGCACTAAAGACGAGTGGGCAGTGTTTTTCTTAGTGATTCCATCAAATGCAGCAATGTGTTGATGTGAATGGCCACTGTTTTGAAAATATATAATAACGCTAATACCTTGTTAAATTGACCTGCTTTTGATTTTCTTTAAACATGAAGTTTCATCCTAGTATATGTACTGCTGTACGGAAAAGTAATAGTGTACGGAAAACCTGGTGGTGGCGGCAGTTTATACGGAGATGTAATGGTAAGCACTCCTTCAGGTGGCCTTAGCTACCACGCGGTGTGAAAGAATGTGAAAGAAATATTCCCGGATCGCAAGAGATATTACCCATAATTCCCGGAACACTTCGCGCCACCACGTGACGTGGTGAAATGAGTCAGGTTTACAACAGGATTCTTTTTCATAGCTTCATTAACTGGTTAGGCTAGAAGAAATTTTTGTATTTTAGAGATAAGGTACCTTTAGCTAATAGCTTTTGAGCGCCTTTCTTTTGTTTATGTTAGTGTTACATTTACTGTTGTGTACAATTAACTATGAAATAAATAAATAAATAAAATTATACAACCGATTAAGTTAACTCCTTCTTTTGGGAAGTCGGTGGAAAATAAAAGGTTTAATTATTTATTTATTTTTTAAACATAGGAACAACTAAGAAATTTTACTACAACTTAACATTCATTTTAATTGTGTGTGAGCTAATACTCGTTTTTGGATTTGGCAACAAAAAATACAAATATACCCCAAATTTTAATACTTCCACCCCCATATTCCAATTAACAACCATCCCACCAAAATAGTGGTTTCATATATTTACACGCCAGATTAACATTTTTCTGATCGGCTTGCAAATAAACAAAAACCAATGATCAACTAAGTATACATTCCAAAGATTATTATAGTAGTATAAATATATTGTGAAGTTATTAAATAAAAAAAACTTTCATTACATTACGTCATTAAATAGCAAACAAGTAGATGGTTCACGACATTGACATATGGTAGGAATAGTTAAGACGTTGGTAATTTATACCCAGGCAAGACGTTGTGATACTTTACCACCTATTAGTTAAATAACATTTAAGATTCCTTGATATTATTTATTTACAGTTTGCACAAGGAAAATGGTATGAATTTGCAGTTTACCCGAACTTTGAAAAAAATATAAAATGTAAGCATTGGAACTATACACTCGTAGGTGAATCTGCAGAGGCATTTTCTAATGTGTATGTTGATGGTAAATTAAAGTCCGGAAAAGTAATTGTTAGGCCTGTTCATGGTGTTATCGGAAGATTACTTTACAATTTACCTAATGCACGTAAGTATCACACAGTTTTATCATCTTATAGTTTCTTTGTAAGAGATAATTCAAATAAGTAAATGAGAGTATGTGTCTAAATTAATGGAACAATTCGTATAAAAAAAACCCTTTCCGATATGAAAATATGCCGGGCATATAAGTATGGTGATTATCAAAAAAGTAAATGATTTAAGATACTTTTTTCTCACTGGTATTCGAACATTATAAGGTCTCGATATAAAACTACCTACAAAACTCCTTTCTGTATTTATCTAGAGCAACAAATACATTCCCTGCGTAACCATGTAGTAATATATTTTATAAGCCTATTATCAAGTGGGCACTTATTCAATCATAGGCAACGTTGTTTTTATCAGAAAACTGAAAAAAAAAACATTTTTTGTAATTGCTCGACTCAGATATTGAATTCGGTACCTCATGTGGTCAAAACCGACACCAAAACATTAAACCACAGAGGCGACAGAAAAGATGTGTCTAAATTAATATAAAATTCGTATAACAAGATAAAATTAAA
Source organism: Apodemia mormo (assembly GCA_036924255.1). NCBI lineage: Eukaryota > Metazoa > Arthropoda > Insecta > Lepidoptera > Riodinidae > Apodemia > Apodemia mormo. The sequence goes on along the minus strand of JAUPFN010000018.1, from coordinate 7,661,154 downwards.
AATTTCAAGAACCCCCGACACATCCTCAGACCGCCATTCTGATACATATGCATCATTTTAAGAGCAAAACGTGAAAGGGCCTAATGATCTTCAAAAGGGCATCTTGTAGCATCAGGTTAAGTTACCACGGTCCCTTAATCAATGAGTTTAAGTTGTATTTAATATATAACCCTGGAAGTTATTTTGATTCAGAGTGTATGTAAAAATATAACAAATGAAACCACACTCAATGGGTTACTTTGTATAGTGCAGGAGTTCCATGGCCACTTTCTAGTTTCATTATCAAACCTTGCATCAATCAATAAATGTCAACTATATCAGCCTAATCTCCGATGACCACCTTCCAGTTCCATCATTATTATATCTTAAAAAATATCCGGCATCTAAGTATTTGCCAAGATAAACCGAAATAGCCCACATTTAATGGGTTTATCTAGATTAGCTTAGACGTTCTCATGGGTTTCTTTTGGTTTTATTATTAGACACTAGAAAACATCCTGCTCCAAATACTTTGGTATAAATTTACTCCATTTCAATACAAAGTTTCCATGCTTCATCATGAGCTCTATTATAAAATCCCGGAGATCGTCTAGCACCAGAATGTTTGTTAAAACAGAACAAAGGACCCCAAACTCGATAGGTTTATATTGATAACTTTAGAAGTTCCCATGACTACCTTCCGATTCTGTCATCAAATACTGAAAATCGTCCAGCATCAAATTGTTTGCTAAAACAAACCGAATGAGTCTCCACTTGATGGATTAACCTGGTTTAGTTGAAGAGTTCTCGGGCACATCTTCCAGCTCTATCATCAGGCACTGGAAGCTATTCCGCTCCAAAGTCCTTATAATAATAAATGACACCAAAGTAGATGGTGTTTCTCTATTTTAATCCAAAATTCCCATAACGTACTCCCAGCTCCATCATGAGACTGTGCAAATCGTCTAGGACTAGAGTGCTTGTCCAAACAGAACTAATGAGTCCAATTTCGATTAGTTTATCTTATCTAGTTTAGGAGTTCTAATGGTTACTTTTCAGTTCCATCATCAGAGCCTGAAAATCATCCAGCACTTGTGTTTGCCAATACAAGAAAATTAAGTGCTTATTCAAAAATACTACCTCATTTGGTTTAGGCGTTCATTGTAGTTGTATTTTGAAGCTGGATTCTTGGAATTTCAATTTCACTTTTTGGCTCAATCGTCAGAGCCTTATCATCATGAGAAAGAACCTACTATAACAAATTAAATGACTCCAAACTCCACTATATTAGAAATTTCTACCTACGAGTTATAATAACTCACTTACGGCTCCATCTTCAGATCTTTGACATTATATATAATGGAAAGTACGCGTCATCAAAAATCCATCGAGTAAGAACTTGACCATCTTATCTCTTTCGACATTCTACGCGTGGTTACCTACCACTTTTTCAGCTCCATCTTCAGATCCTCGTCAACATGAGCACTAATCAAACTTTGTACTTTTAGCAACAAAACCAATGAGTCCAAACAAGGTTATCTTGTTAAAACTCTGGATCAAAGAGTGCCAGCTTTGTTGGATGGTACCACAGTACTGCATTGTCACTGAGCTTTTACAAGTCTGTCAAGTTTTTGTACAAACGATATCAGAAAGTCGTTAAAAATTGATTGCAATAATTAGAAATTCTGTTACTGTTATAAAAATTGCCAGTTAAATAGATGCTGATGATCTTCGAATGAGGATCTCCAAGTGTGATACTTTGAGGTCAAGGTTACCATGTAATTGTAATATCAATAAAGTAAGAGAATACAAAATTTAGTATAAATAAAGCCATTACAAGTTGTTTAATTCCTTTCATCAGTTAGAAAAGAGCTGGTGATCTTGAAACGGTTGGACAGATTCTATTGAAACATAGCTAAGAACCATCTCGCAAAACAGGGCTTTCAATTTAAAAAAACCGCAACCAAATCGGACCATCCGCCACGGACAGACACACAGATACACACATACACAGATACACAGATACACAGATACACAGATACACAGATACACAGATACACACCTGAAACTTATAACACCCCTCGTATTTCGTCGGGGGTTAAAAACGCTTTCCGACATATAAGTATGTCGATTACATTGTCAGGAAAAAAAGACAATTAACTGATTTTATTTATATTACAACTAGCTGTTGCCCGCGACTTCGTACGTATGTTGTAGTGACTTCCGTATCAGAATTTTAGTTTATATCTGTCTGTTGTTATTAAGGGCTTCTAAAGATTTCTAAAGGATCCTAATAAAATTGGCAGCTTTGACTTGGCTGCAACGAAATGCTGGAATAGTCTTCCGCCACCAATTCGAAACCGTAATACAGTAAATTCTTTTCGTATTAAGTAAGTATAAGTTTCTATTGGATACACAACCTCAAGAACATTATTTTTTTAAGGGATGTACAGATTTTATTTTCAACCGACGCACACAGGAGTATTCGACCTCAAAATCCGGTCATAAATATTTTTTGTCCTTCTCTTATTGGAAATGGTATAAAATGATATCTCATAACTATGTACTGTAGTTAATAATATAAATACTAATGTTTTTAGGTTCAATTAATAACAAATTTAAAAAATATGATACATTTTATTCTTTAATCATATATCTGAAACATCTTTTACTTCTGACAATTCTATTGTTTCTGGTAAGAAACTACCGCTCGTTTTTATTTTCTGCCGTTTTCGTCTACAGCTCATAAATGGGTCAGAAGTCAGCAGAAGCCTATTTAACACGTCTATATTACAAAGTTCCCGTGAGAATTTCCTAGAGAAATCTTGTCTGTAACCTCTAAAATGTTTATTTCTAGCCTCTGCTGCTTCTTCTGACAATTGCCCAATAGGCAAAAGGGCATGTTTAATAATAGCAGGACCATGCACAAGTATTTTATGTAGAGTTGGTGTCATTGGGTACCAGTCATATAATCCTACATACAATTCAGCAGTTTCATGTGCAAATTTCGCAAACTTAATCACATCTATATTAAATCCAGAAAAAATAGCCTCTAATATTATTCTGAGTCTCTGTATGAGGCGTATGTTTATACCTGTAATTTCTGCAGCCGTTTCTGGATCGCTGAAAAACCTTCTGGATGTATTTCCTGAGTTCGAATTGCCAAAACCAGCCTTAGGCATATCTATTATCAGCCCTGTTTTTGTTCTGAACTCTTTTTGTATCCTTTTTTTATGTAGCTTTTACAATATTTTTTTTCAGACTGACCCCTAGCTTGCCATTTTTTAAGTGGCAATTTGTAGGCAACATGCAAAAGAGTCTCAAATAATCTAATTCTTGCATTTAACACCGAAATTCCGAATCTAAGTGCTTCAGGATTTTCGGTGTTCGTAGTTTTTAAATGTTTGGAAGTTTTTCCACATATATAGCACCTCATGGTAGACGTTGTGCCTGTAGCCGCATTACATAATTTGGCATCTACCATTGTCAGAGCCAGGGAGTGTGAAACATTCATTACAGTTCCGTTCGTGTTTGCAATCTGTGTCTTTGTCAATTTTTTCACCTGATCTTCCACATACTTTATCTCATCTTTTGTGACATCGACAGTTTCCTGTAGGAATCGTATTCTGATTGGACGACAGAAACGTGGCGAAAAAGGCGTTGGGTTCTGCCATAAAATTTTCTTTCTATCTCCAATTATAGATTGTAGTCTCACGGGAACTATTGAGCTTTAAAAAATGTTAGAGTCATCAGCCTCTGAATCGTTTATAAAGTTTTGCTGAAAGTTTGATTGTTGACTGCCATCACAACCCCATTTCGAAATAAGTTCCATATTTAATAATTCTTCTGAATCACATGTATTAAATATATCTTCTAAGTATTTGCACAGTCTGGAAGCTGTGTGATTTAATAAATCTTGAAGTTGTACCTCTGCACAAGTTTCAGTAACACGTATAGATTCAACCTTAGGATAGCACTCTTATTTGGCTTCCTTAATTAGCGAATAACATGGATAAATATATTTATTGGATTCGTGTAGTATTTCGTATTGTCTCTTAGTTAACTCACACTCAATGAAAAGAGCTAAAGCTTCTGCTGGTGAATGTTTTCTTATAGTCTCGCTTTGGCCTCCAGAGAGTCTCTTTTTAAGCTTTTTCGCTCTTGTTGGGGAGGCAGTGACTTCTTTTATAAACTTCGAAGCTTCTACGTTTCCGGATGTTCTTTGACTAACACTCGCAGCATAAGTTAATTTTTCAACATCCACGTGCTCTCTAAGTTCTTTTGTTTGTCGTCTCTTGCTACGATCAGTTAATTCTTGAAAGGATTTCTTTGGACGACCTTGTTTTGACGTAGATATTGTTGACCAACAGTGTATTGTTACAGCACCGTCAAGCCAGTTTTCATTTTTTAATAGAAATCTTGATTCTGTGCTTTTGGCTGTAGTCCATCTTGACTTAAAATCTGATTTAAAATGTCTCAGATCATTAGTCAAAGTTCGAAAGTGACTTTCGGGACATTTCGTGATCTCCCGCAGTTTTTTTTCTACATCCGATAACTTTTGATCCAATTTTCGTTTGCTGCTATCTTTGAAGATCATGTACAATGATCTTCTAGACATTTGAATATCATTTGATACGAAACCTAAAATGAAAATATTTTTTTTAAATACAAGTAAAAATGACAAAAAATACATCCAAAATATAAAAGGTTATTAAAAAAAATGGTGACAAGATGGGTGAGTTTTTCAATGTACATGACATGACTAAGATATATAATTAACTACAACATAATAAATTTTCGCCCGATCGTATCCGGAACTATATCAAAAACACTTTTTTTATAAAAAAATATGCATAAATATTCATATTTTACTACGCGTGCTGGTTATCTCAACTATAAATTAAATATTATTAAAATATAGTACATTTTACTATTATAATTGAGTACAAACCTTTAGCTACGGTATCCATTATTAGTTTTTAAACAATTAACCACAATTTACTCAGAACACAAACTACAAAGTTGCTGTTAAGAAAGTATCGAGACAAAAGACGCGTACGCATTCGACAGTGACTAGAGTCCGACTACCTGCTTCGCGAGCAGGGATTTTGGGACTATTGTTTGAAACCGGTTTAAGTTAGCCCAGTTACTGAGCAATACAAACAGCACAAAGTAAGCGACCAATATAATTTTTTTTATTTTTGACTTATGACCGGTTTTTGAGGTTGATTACTCTTGCGTGCGACGGTAAAAAGGAGATTATTAGTTTGACATGTATCTGTGTAATATTGTTGGAATTAGGTATTATTTGAGTATGATGATCTATTTAAGGGTCCAAATAAGTGTACTAAATTTCATAAGTGTATGTATGTTTGTGTGTTTATATATTAGTCCACGAATTTCACGGGAACTAAAATCCATACCGAGATACTTATTTTTGATTTAGATCGGATATATTCAAACTTAGGGAACAGGCTAAATTTCATCAAAATCGTTTCAGTAGTTATTGAGATAGAGTTTTAACTCATGTTTTAAAATCGGTTTAAATTTTCAAATTACTAAAAAAACATCTTCATCCCATAAGAGATAGGCAGAGCTGCAACCAGTGAGCGTACGATTAGCCGGAGATGCTTGGTACAATGTGACAGGCAGGTAAGAAGGGGTCCCAAATTTTGTGACATCACATTTTTTAAAATATATAATATTTTATATATTAATATTACAACACTAAATTTAAAAAGCCACCTGTATAGATAAAAAAATAATTGTATGAGATCATTATTAATAGTAAATTTGTAAAATATGTGACGTCACACTAGGTAGGAGGGGGTTTCACAAATGTGACGAGCTGTGACAAGGACAGGGGACGAGTCAAAAAATCATGAAATTCGTGTGACGTAATTTATGGATGACCCCTAAGGAGTAATTTAGGCTACTTTTATTTTAGAAATCTTGCCACGCGGACGAAGTCGGAGGCACAGCTAGTAAAAAATACAATCAAATTCAGCACCTACTCCTTTTAAGCGATAATTTTGGATTGGCAGGCCTCTCGCGAATCATTAACCATGCGCTTATCCCGTCCCGGGCAATCTTATTTTTATCAGGAAGCTTTAAAAAAACACGTTTATGAATTACCCGACTCGGAAAACGAATACCGCTCGGCGCTTTGTTAAATGTTACTCTGTTGTTTAATTTTTCTTTATTATTGTCGCTTCTGTGGTCTAGTGGTCCAGCGTTGGCGTTGACCACATGAGGTCCCGGGTTCGATTCCCGAGTCGGGCACATAAAAAAAAGTGTTTTTTCAGTTTTCTAAGAAACACAAAGTTGCTCGGGATTGGAAAGTGCCCGGTTGGTGATAGGCTTGCCACCTATCACATTTGTGGGATCAAGTATCTTCGGCTAATCGTGGGTGGACTTGTTGTAACTCTGCCTACCCCTTCGGGGATATGGGTGTGAAGATACTTTTTTTTTATTTCTTGCTACTTGCTATGGCGTCCAGATGGGTGCTACAGAATATATCAGAGTTGAGTTTTAAAACTCAACTAAAGTTGAGTAGCACGCCATCTGGAGACATCACGCCACAAACAATGAAGCATAAAAATTGTTCTATTTATTTTTTAAGTTATACTATGTATATTTTCAATTGCTACTTAATGTTTTCTTTTGGGATGTTTGGACCGAACCAACCACAACATCCATCCAGGATGTTGGTTACTCAATCAAGCAAAAACTACTGAACGGATATGAATGTAATTTGGCACAAAGGTAGACGAAGAACCCATAAAAATCGCAACAAAATTGGCTCCGTCCAATTTGTTGCGATTTTTGTGGGTTTGGTTTGTCTTTGTCCAGTATAGGCTAAAAAGTATTAAAATTTAATATTCATCAATAAAAAACATTAAAATATATAAGTCTAGCCGTTCATCTATATATGTATATATAAAAGTAGTGTATTGAAATGAATATTTCTATTGACTTTCTAAAATACTCTTGGAATTTCTTAGTAGATAAATTCATTAAGGTTGAATTTTTGTGAGGTTCTATCCATTTTTTCTTTGTTTGGAATATGCTACTGCAATTTTAATTTCACATTCTATAATATCAAAATCGTAGTCTGAAGAGCTGTCTAACAAATCAATAAGTAAGGCCGCAACACTCATAGTTATCAACCTGTATATAGAACTTCTACAAAGAATACGTGTGGCACACTGACAGCGACGCAGACTCGTGATAAAACGAAAAAAAATATATTATCGTAAAGGTACGATCACTTAAGGTATCACACACGGCTAATAAGCCGTGTGTGATACCTTAAGATAATATTTATTATTATTATAAGATGCCCTATCTTAACGTCATTGATATAAAAACTAAAGATGCACAATCCCGAACAAAACTGACTCTCAAAACTGTCCCTAATTATTCATAAGTGGTTATAGATATGACAAAAAAAAATGTGTTTTTGCATATCCAACGTTATGCTCAAGTTTTATAGTGGTTTTTACAAAACAATGTAGGTACCAAAAATAATGAAATTGACAGTGTCGCGATCGACGGGATTCTATTTGAAATGAGCGCACAATTTGAAATTGTGCGCTCATTTTTAGAGGATGTTTTGAGACACTGAATGTGCATCCTAGGTTTTTTATATCAATGCATCTTTAGATAAAATATTATAGTATATTAGCCGTGTGTGATGAGCTTAACTGTGACATCTCTGGAATTCATTTTAAATAAAATTGGCTCTTGAACATTTTTTTAAATATATACCTATGTATATATTTTATTATTGTCTATGAGTATACGACGTTTTTGTGCAGTAAAGAATAACATTTAGATTCTGTTAGTTGAAGCTCGAACTAAATTTCGCATTTACCTCGTACAATATTTAAAAAAAATGATCAATGAGAATGTGAAATGTTTAAAAAAAACTAATCAAAGATGTGGCTCATTAAAGGGTTTCGTGCATATTATTATGGCTCTGGTAATAAATAATTATTATGTCATTGAAATTTTTGTTTGAACTTGCTGAACCAGTAATTGTATTTTACTGTGGAAACAAAAGATTTTCCTGCGGTAAAAGGTATCCCAAATGTTGACCCGGTTAATAAGCTATTATTACACAAAATTTAGTAAAAATCCGTTCAGTAGTTTTTGCGTGAAAAGCGAACAGACAGACAAACAGACAAAAATGTCAATTTCTATCGTTTTGGGTTTTGTGTACTACACACAATACGTAGCAATATTTTTTTTTAAAGAAATATTTCATGTACAGATTTGGTTTCGTTACTGTTTTATTATATGTATAGATATAGAAGATATAAAAATATTGTGACCTTAAATTTTGCTAAAATTAATTTTGCTAAATCTTAGCATGTCGTCCAAATAGTTTTTTATGTAAATTTACATCCCCCATTTTATCCCTGTAAAGTTAATTTTATTGAAAAAGTTAACCTATGTTTTACTTTACGTCTTAAACAATCTTCATCTAAATTTAATTGAAATCAATTCACCGATTTAGCCGTGAAATCGTAGCAGACGGACAGGAAGACAGACTTTTATAATATTGGTATGGATAAGCATGGATAGACAATAAGTTATGTTCTGCAAGAAAAGCTACCATTATGTGTTCTGTACTAACCTCTTATTTTTATGATAATGTTGTTTAATTAAAAATATAAGGAAAAAAATTGTTTTAGCGTCATACATTAATAAAGTCGACATTCCATTTAACGTCCTGGCAAGCGATAATAGCAACTATGTCTTAGGATACGACTGTAAATATAATGAGGAGGAGAAATCGCGACTTGGTGAGTTTCTTATCTAATACACAGAAATAACATGCAGATATTTTTTCTGTAATACTTTTACTGTCAGAATAACATACATCTTGTAACATGCCTCTCATCTCAACGTATAATTTCGAAATTGAAAATTTTCAGAGGAGATCAGGCCAGGAGAAGAGAGATGTAATTGTGTTCACAAAATTGTAAATTATGCAGCTTATTGAAAAGAATTCCTAAATTTTTATAATCACATTAATATACAAGATATCCTTCCATCTAAGTTTTGGATAATTTTAGAGAGTTGTTAGTTACAATAGTTTATCTTTTTGATCAATTAGAGTAAATTGTCGAAATGGGCAGTTTATATAGTTTACTTTGATAATAAATGGTCAAAGTTAAACAAAAGTGACTTTCTCGATATCGTACGTTGTGTTTAATTCTTAAGAAAATAATGAAACTTGAAAGTGACACTTTTGATATGTACCCCGAAACTTTGAAGATTTTGACATTTTACTGTCAGTAAATTCTCTCTGTGTTGGTCCATGTCCACTATAAAGAATAGACTGACTGTCATCTTGCCTAAAACTTCATAAAAGGATTTATTAGCCAAACATCTCACTTTAATCTTAATGATAGTAAAGGCGCTTTTGGGATAACAGTAAATTTTTAAGTTAAGAGCCTGCCCTCACTTGCAAGGCGCTAAGAATTTTTGTTTTTTCTTTTTTTAAGTATTTGAAGAGAAATTGATAAATATTCAAAACGATTTTGTAACCTATGAATTAATTTTAGAAATAATTTCCCATCGACTTAAATGAATAATGAAATTGAAAATATCAGCACTTAAAAAAGAGTTGCTACTTATTATTATCACCAGTGTTATTTTCTTGACTAGGCTGGTTGATAGCACTAGCACTGGACGGGTTGAAGCTATACTCGTTGTAGTTAGTATCAGAATTAAAAAATATTATCTTTATCTGTAATCACGATCAAATTATGTTAGCATGGTTATAAGGGCCCTAACTCACCGGGAAACCACGGCGATGCCGCCGGCCACGTATCCAAACAATTTGTATTAAATTTTACGAATTGTCTACGTCGCCAAGTGAGTTAGCCGTCCCTATATTTTAGTACTAGCTGTTGCCAGCGACTTCGTCCGCGCGGAGTTCATTTACTCCTCACTGCCCCTCCCACGTAGGTGATAGCATGATAATATATAGCCTATATGTTGACCCGATCTGTTAGTAATATTCATGCAAAATTTGAAGTAAATCCATGCAGTACTTTTGAGTTTACCCCGGACATATATACAGACAAACAGACAAACAGACAAACAGACGAACAGACGAACAGTCGAACAGACGAACAGTCGAACAGACGAACAGACGAACAGACGAACAGACCAACAGACGAACAGACCAACAGACCAACAGACGAACAGACGAACAGACCAACAGACCAACAGACCAACAGGCGTACAGACCAACAGGCGTACAGGCGTACAGGCGTACAGGCGTACAGGCGTACAGGCGTACAGGCGTACAGGCGTACAGGCGTACAGGCGTACAGGCGTACAGGCGTACGGGCGTACAGGCGTACGGGCGTACGGGCGTACGGGCGTACGGGCGTACGGGCGTACGGGCGTACGGGCGTACGGGCGTACGGGCGTACGGGCGTACGGGCGTACGGGCGTACGGGCGTACAGGCGTACAGGCGTACAGGCGTACAGGCGTACAGGCGTACAGGCGTACAGGCGTACAGGCGTACAGGCGTACAGGCGTACAGGCGTACAGGCGTACAGGCGTACAGGCGTACAGGCGTACAGGCGTACAGGCGTACAGGCGTACAGGCGAACAGGCGTACAGGCGTACAGGCGTACAGGCGTACAGGCGTACAGGCGTACAGGCGTACAGGCGTACAGGCGTACAGGCGTACAGGCGTACAGGCGTACAGGCGTACAGGCGTACAGGCGTACAGGCGTACAGGCGTACAGGCGTACAGGCGTACAGGCGTACAGGCGTACAGGCGTACAGGCGTACAGGCGTACAGGCGTACAGGCGTACAGGCGTACAGGCGTACAGGCGTACAGGCGTACAGGCGTACAGGCGTACAGGCGTACAGACAAAAATTCTAAAAACTATATTTTTGGCTTCGATATCGATTGTAGATCAAGCCCCAAGTATTCTTTAAAAAAATATTCAATGTACAGTTTTGAATTTCCTACGATTAGATTATATGTATAGAAGATAAACTGTTTGGATACGGTGGTCGGCGACGTTGCTTTGGCATCCTGGTGAGTTAGGACCCTAAGGTCTATTTGTCGCCGTGCGTGAATCTAATAATTGTGGTGTAACTACTAGCCCCTTCGTGGAGTGACTTTTTTTCTCGTAACACGTTCGGTATAATTCTACATAAAAGCTTTCGCATTTTTTGTGATATTTCTATACTTTTTGTTCAAGGCTTAAAGTGTGACATCTCCACCACCACGATAACATTAGAGTACATCTCCAATGTTATCGTGGTGGTGGAGATATCACTTATCAACTTTCAATTACATCATAAACTTATCAACTTAATATTAGATAGTGGCTTAGCATATTTTTTTCATTTCCAAAACACACAGCGTTGTATCGTTTGAGACGGCGATATTGTAATCAAGTTTTTTTAACGGTAACTTTAGCAGATTCTATCTTACAGATAATAATTAATCTTGTCATGTTTTCGTCTACTGCCAATATAAAATTAATACTTATCTTTATTAAAATGAGTATATTTCAAATCATGAGATATCAAATAAGCAGATGACTCTTCTGATGGAAATAAACAACCATCGCCTATAGACACCAACGATGTTAATGGCTCGACACTAGCTCAGCGGAAGAGCGTCCCGGCTTTAGGGAAATGGTCGCAGGTTCACATCCCGCGTGTCGATATTTTTCTTTGTTGTTTTTAAGGTTTTTCCAGATTCCCAAGCACGGGGTGAGTGCTATAACATAAAAATAATTAGAAATACGAAAGTACTGATCAAAATTATAAATGTGAATTTCATCTGTAACGATGAACTCATTTAACTAGTAATACGTATGTATAGCTAGCGATCAGTACAATCGACGTAATCGATCATATAGCAAAGAAGAATTTCGCCGCCTCGAGCCTGTCGACACTAGCTCAGCGGAAGAGCGTCCCGGCTTAAGGGGAAATGGTCGCAGGTTCAAATCCCGCGTGTCGATATTTTTCTTTGTTGTTTTTAATGTTACGGTTACTTTGTGTAAGTTAATTCACACGTTGTATTTTAGGTCGAATGTTATGTATGATATACAGGCAGATGCTGTAGGTTTTTATAGTATAAAGCAAATAGGTAAAAACAATACAATTTAACTTTACTTTACAGAAACGAAATTTACGATTACAAGTATATTGACCTTTAAGAGGTTTGTTTTTGTTTACAGATATTGCCTGGATACATACCCGTTCGAAGACACTTACAAAAGAGGTAGAAACAGCAATTGATAACGCTATAACTTCATCAGGATTCCTAGACAAATCAACATTCGTTGAAACTGATTTCACTGATGAGATTTGCAAGAATGTTTGAAAATTACCTGTTTCTTATATGAAATTTTCAATTATAAAAATAAATAAAGGACACCTGTTAAAGAAATTTATCATTCGACCTTTTGTTTATTTATATGTAAAATTGTATTAAAATTGAAAAATTGCGAGGCAGTATGTTAATATTGTTTTGTTTTTGACACCTATTTTGTCATAAATTGCCCCATATAAACGCATTAGATGAAAGTCGTGGTATAGGTATTGTTGAGCCTCACAAAATATGTTCCTAAGCATGTATTGAGTTTATATTGAGTTAGTCAAAAAACTCATCAATTATGAGTTTTTATACGTGTTTATATTTATATAAAATCCTACGGAACATCAATCAAGCTGGCTCTCCTGAAAGAAGAATATAACCATCACTTGTAGACTTAAAGAAGGTAACTGTGCTTGTTATTAATGTGACTTAATTGTAATGGCAAATGTATGATGCGTTTATGGCTCGCCCGGGTATTTGATACCACCGCCTTACCAATTCCTGCCGTAATAGCATCTATGCTTTTCACTGTCGTGTTCTAGTTTGGAGAGCAAGGTAACCGGTAGACTTACGAATGTAGCATCGCCATTCCGCCATACGCGTAACAACGCACCATTAAAATCTTTGGTGTCTATATGCGATGATTTCTCTTTCCATCAGGAGAGCCATCTGCAGGTTTGCTATCTTCTTATGATATAAAACAAAAATAGGTTTACCTGCTACTCTGCCCTCCCTAATGCGACACGCTGTCATTTCGATAGGTCTTGGTAAAACGGTGTTACCAAGCCGGGTGTGACCTTGTAAGACTCTCCCTCTATCTTCCCTTTTCTTTATCTCCCATCTCCCTCCTATCTCCCACTTTTCTTTTACTCTTTCCCATGTCCCCTGTTCTAACCCTTTATCTCTCGCCTATATACTTTTCCCAATTCACCCCCACTGTCTATCTCAATCTCTCTCTCTCTCAGATAGATTGCTCTTTTTTTAGAAGAGTTTTAAAATAAAATTTAAAAATATTTAATGAAATTTTGTCGAAATAAAACATCTATACATATAATAAAATCGTAGGATAGTCAAAACTGTACATTGAATATTTTTTAAAAGAATACTTGGGGCGTGATCTACAATTGATATAGAAGCCAAAAATACGGTTTTTAGAATTTTTGTCTGTTTGTCTGTATGTCTGTTTGTCTGTATGTATGTCCGGGGTAAATTCAAAAAGTACTGTATGGATTTACTCCAAATTTTGCACGAATATTACTAACAGGTCGGGTCAACATATAGGCTACATATTATCACGCTATCACAGTCCGCGCGGACGAAGTCGCAGGCAACACAGTCGCAGGTAAAAAATAACACTGAAAAAAGCACTAAATACTTTAACTATTAATTATGCAAATACTTGAGTCCATTCGGATTCGAATACTAGGCTCATGGATTTCATAGTTATTTAAGGCGAGGTATTTCGACGCGCGTCAATTCTATAGAAAATGGTTTGCGCGGTATGTTCAGAAACCGCTGGGAAACGTGTTAATTTTCAGATAAATAAATATAGGACATCAGCTGAAAACTAAAATTTAGCACATTCATTTATATAAAAATCATGTGGAAGATTAGAAATATTATTAACAAATTATTTGTTTTTGAATTTTTTTAGCCTGTTTTCGGAATTTTATATGATCGAGTAAAGTACATTCTATCATGTGATGAGTTAGCACATTCTTTAGCTAATATCTTCAGGTATATCGTGTAATTTTTATAAAATTGTTATTTAACAATAAATACAAAAAAACTTACATACATATCTTCACGCCAGATCCCTTACGGGGTAGGCAGAGAGAACCGATACATCACTGTATCGGTTCAGTATGTATCATCTATCACTATCTATCACTATCACATCTATCACTGTATCTGTGCCATACATCACGATCCTTGCAGGCTTGTCTCGCTTCTTCCACATTCATCACTCTCTTCATACACACACGCCGGTTGCGAAAACTCTTGACACCACCTTCAGAGAGTACTCGATCAATCTGATCGTGGTATGTCAGTCTTGGTCTTCCCCGGTACCTACATCCTTCCACATTCGCGTTGTATATCTGTTTTGTTAACCTTTCATCTACCATTCTTTCTACATGTCCGAACCAACGGAGCATGCCCTTTCTCATCTTTACACCGACACTTTCTTTCATACCTAACTTCTCTCTCACTTCGACATTACGAACCCGGTCCGCGAGTGTCACACCACATATTTTTCTTAGCGACCTCATCTCGACCGCGTTGATTCTACTTTCATGCCCTTTCTGACATACCCAACTCTCACTTCCATACAATAGCGTTGGGATAAGCACATGATTATGCAGGGATAGACGGGCACCCTGACTTAAAATTGTGCTATTAAGTAATCTCCCTAACGCTCCATTCACTCTGTTCCCTGCACACACTCTTCTTTCAACATCAGCGGTGTACCTTCCATCCCTGCTAAAAGCACATCCAAGATATACAAACTCATCCACTTGTTCCAGCACTACATCATCGACCACAACTCTTACATTCGTTCTGGTTGTTTCTCTTTCAAATACCAAAACTTTAGTTTTCTTCGCATTCAAATGTAAGCCCATACTCTTACAATCCTCATTCATAACTGTGACCAGTGTTTGCAGCTCAGATGGAGTTGAGCCTAAAAGTACAGCGTCATCTGCATAAAGCAGGCAGTTCACCACTAGATCACTCATGCGCATTCCCACATTCAATGACCTCAATCTTTGGAGACACTTATCCAGATATAGAATAAACAGACGAGCTGACAACACACAACCCTGCTTGACGCCGATATTGACATCGAACCAGGGCGATATGTTGCCGTCCACCCGCATACATGCTTTGCAATCCCAGTACATGGATTGCAAAGCACGCAGCAGACGCCCATCTATCCCATAACTGGGTAAAATGTCCCAAAGTTTCTTTCGCACAACTCTATCAAACGCTTTCTCCAAATCCACAAAACCGCAGAAAACCTTCTGGCCGACAGCCAGATGCTTCTCTACGATGTTGCGGAGTGAGAAAACTTGATCCATACTTCCTCTTCCAGATCTGAAACCCCCTTGTGCCTCCCACAACATTCCCTCGGACTTCCCTTGCATTCTCCTTTCAATGATCTTACCAAACACCTTCGATGCTAAGCTGATCAAATTGATGGCCCTATAGCTATTGCAGTCTATACGTGAGCCCTTGCCTTTATACAAGGGCACGATGACCGCGCGCCGCCAGTCTTCGGGTACTCTACCGGTCCTCCAACATGTATTGCAGAGGACCCAAAAAGAGTCCCAGACGGCAGGACCACCGTATTTGATCATCTCAGCAGTCACCTTATCTATTCCCGCAGACTTTCCGTTTTTCATACTTCTTATCGCCCATACGATCTCTGGCATAGTAATGTCCTGGCCCGCCTCCACCGTCTCTGAGTCACTTACTGAGTCAGAGACGGAGGCAGCGGCCTGAATAGCATCATACATATCTCCAAAATATTCACTCCATCGTTTTAACACGCTTTCTGTGCTTGTAAGAATGTCACCATCCTTAGATTTAATCCTATTCATTCTGGAGGCTGCCGAATAACTCCTAGACTTCTTCACCTCCCTCCAAAAAAGTTTGGTGTTTGCCTCGAAGTTGCTCGCCAGTCTCTCTTCCGCTTTCAAACATTCTCTTTCACGCTTTTCTTTCACTAAGGTTTTGGTGGCATTCTTACAACAACGATACAATTCTTTCTTCTTGTCTTTCATACCATCATTCGCTTGCAAACATGATACATAGTCTAGCCATGCTTTCTTCTTTCTCTCAATCGCAGCTTTCACTTCATCATCCCACCATGCATCTCCTTCCACTGACTTGCACAGTTTTGCACTACCACATACTTCTTTCGCGGCTACTATCATACTATCGTTCAAAACTTTCCAACATTCGTCTACATCCAAGTCCGGTAGGTTCACTTTCGCCAACCTATCTCGAACCTGAATCTCATACATACTCCTTATACTCGGTTCTTACAACTTTTCGCTCTTTATCCTTTCAAGCTCTCCGAATGGAACACGCTGTCGCCAATGTCTCCACTTCTTAAACAGACCCCTATATCGGCTTATTACCAAATAGTGGTCCGTTTCTAGATTGGGACCTCTGTAGGCGCGCGTATCCATTAAACAACTGCGGAGTCTACTATCAATCAAAATCAGATCTATCACACTCTTTTGGTCATTCCTTCTCCATGTATACAAATGTATGTCCTTATGAGGGAATATTGTGTTAGCCACAAGAAGATTCCTTTCCATGCATAAATCCACAATGTGCTTACCGGCGTCGTTCACTCTACTGTCACCATACGGACCAAGAACGGCATCGAAACCAGGCCGCTTAGTCCCGACCCATCCATTCAAATCACCACACAAAATGACTCTTTCATTGTCATCAACCATATCACCAGAACATCCCTTACAGAATCCCAAAACTTTTCCAGGTCACTGGGCGACGAAGAGCTTACCGGTGCATATAATGCGACCAAAAAGACTCTCGTGATTCCCAGTTTGATCCGGACCCAGAGAAGTCTCGAGCCAGCCATCCCATAATCTTTCAGACCAGAGACTAAGCGTGATGATAGAAGAATACCTACTCCGGCGCCAGCATGATCGCTCTGGGGCACACCAGACCACAGAGCCATCATGCCACCGGGGAGATCAGTGGTTTCACTACCTTTACGTTTAGTCTCTGTTACACACAAAACATCCAGACATCTCTCATTCATTACATCTATCAATTCATGCATCTTATCTTCCAACCCACCTCTTACATTCCACGTGCCTATTTGGCAATCTGCTCCCCTCGACTCGACTATTCGGGCCTGGCGTGATGGGTGGCGGCCCCCATCGCCGCATCCGCCTCTTTTCGTACCGACGGGGGTGGATCGGTACGCGTCGCCTCCAGGGGACGCCCTAATCCGCACTGCAGTACTCATTCGGGCCAGAATTGCAGTCCAGTGGACTGGCAGGGGTCGCGAAAAACGGGAAAAAACTTGATTTAACAAACCAGTTTTTTCCCGTTTGTCGCGATGCCTTGCCTTAAGATGAGGAACAAAAAATTTTTTAGGTGCCTCGTGTTGAGAGGTATCTGAATCACTCTTATGTATGTTCACCGATTTTTCATAGTTTTGAGATACGAATTTTTTAATACATTTTTGCAAAATTCTAAAAAAAGTAGAGTTTTTTCAATTATTTTTTGGTGATAAATCTCAATGAACATTTAAGAATAAAATTAACAGCTCCATAAAATTAATGGAAGTTACATAAAAAAATACAAGAATTTGAGAATTTATGTTAAGTAAGTTATCATTTAAATTTTCAACTTAAAATTAAACATCCAAACTGGCAATATCTAAATTTTTAAGAAGATTCAGAAAATGCGCCTAACTAAGCTTTCATAATAATAAAGAAAAATTTCTACGTCATAGGCTACTTTTCGCTGAAATCAGCCATCCAAGACAGTCACGTGGAAAATTTGTTAAAATGTCTGAAGGCTTCACGATTCGCATGGGCGGTGGTAATCACTTACCAGTAGGTAGACCTCCTGTTCGTTTGCCCTTTTTTCTATTTTTGAAAAAGAAAATGCGCTAGACTCTGCCTTATTCCTGCCGCAATAGCGCCAGGGCTTATCACTGTCGTGTTCCGGTTTGGAGGATAAGGTAGCCGGTAAACTTACGCATATGGCATTAGATCTCGCCACGAGATAGCAACGCACCATTAACACCTTTGGTGTCTATAGGCGATGGTTGACTCTTTCCATCAGGAGATCCATCTGCTTGTTTGCTATCTTATGATATAAAAAAAGACTCTAAGCTGTCATAAAAATAAAAAGTTGTACGTCGTAGGCTATTTTTCGCTGAAATACGCCATCAAAGACAGAAAAAAATTCTTTTTTATAGTTTGTGAGATTGATTATATTGTCAACTAACCAAAAAACTCCAGCTAACATAATTTGAAAGTTCATTTAGTATTAAAGTGTTTTGCCTACGCAAACAAAAATTTACTGCAGTTCTGTCGTGTCGTACTCGTGTCACAATTTTATCTTTACTACTATATTGGCTTTGCTGCTCGTTTATTGGACCCCTTTTCGTATTGTGATTTGGACTGTGCTTACTTGGAAGTGTTAGAGATGAGTTACACATTATTTTTGTGTTATAGCAATCACACCGTGCTTGGAAAACTGGAAAAACCTTAAAAACAACAAAGAAAAATATCGGCACGCGGGATTTGGACCTGCGACTTTAGGGAGATGGTCGCAGGTTCAAATCCCGCGTGTCAATATTTTTCTTTGTGTTTTTTAAGGTTTTTCGAGTTACACATTAAGTGAAAAAGCAGAAATACATTATTTTTATGGAGTTGCAAGGCAATGGCCACGCCGCAGTGCGACTGTATCGTGATCAACTTCGATGCTGAGGTGGACCACAACCGGAGCGAAATTCTGACCATCGTGTTTTTATTAATACGCACAACACGTTAATGGCAGGTCGCATTTCTGGTAGAGATGAACTACATGATGGAGTTCCTAGAGTTGATCCGGATCCCAGATCCCAGAGAATTGTTGCTTGAAGAAATTCAACTAAAACCATCCATAAGTACAAGAAGTATGGCTCGCACTCTGGCTATGGCTCGCATTAATTCTAAGGACGTCTATTCAAAATATACTACACGAAGAAGGATACCACGCGTTCCACATTCAACGAGTCCAATCTTTACTGCCTGCAGATCACCAACTGCGGGTTGATTTTTACCAAAAATTGTCAACGAAAGAGTCAGAGGATCTGTGCAGCACAGATATGTTTTGTTGTAAATATTAATGTAAATAGATAGTAAGGCAGGATAGAATGTATATTTCGTTTAGTTCGTAAGTTTTTTGTAATAAATAATGTTCGTTTTCGCCTTTTATTCGCCCTAAGACCTACATACAGCTTTGTTGTGTAGAAATAATAAGGCTTTATGTAGCTATGATCGTTGCCTAATAGGCATATTACGAATAAAGCGAGTTCCACGCAGTCGACGACATTACGAGTCGACTCTTGCGAGATAGTATTTATATGCGGGAACTCGCAATTACGAAAATCCGAAAAGTGCAAAATTCTTTGTTAAAACAAATGTTTTATGATTGTAAATAGTATGTATAATGTAAGTATAAGCCTTAGGCATATGTTTAGACACTTTTCGGTACTATAAAGATAGTTAACAGGATAGTACGACCTGAAAAGGCGTACAACTCTGTAATTGTAAGAGTTTCCGAGGTCCTGTAAGAACGTACAATGTATATAATACTCTTGTTTGTTATTGTATAAGTTTATTTGTGTTAGATCCTTGTATATAAATAAGAAATATCACATTGTCATTAGTTTTCGGTAGGTCTTAGGGCGTTACGTACTTAGTTTTGCATATATTTGTAAAAAGTTAGTACCGTTGCACTCGCTAGAGGGCCACACTAGTTAATTAAAGGTAGGAGAAGCTACCTAAGATAAAATTATTAAGATTAGATTGCGAAAAGTGGGATTTAACAAATCCCAGACATTGTGGCGCCACACCCGGCGCCGTTTGTCTTTGTAGATTTCCGCCGACCGTCTGGCCGCGCGCTATAAATATCGGAGAGCGCGGCCATACAATCAGTTCCGTTCCGTTCCAGTTCTGATAAAGTTACAATTTCGTTACGACTCAATAAGTTTCCCAGACAAGTTCCTGGGCTTTAGTATATATCTATAGGGTACCGGCTTTAGAGTAGGGCAGTGTTAGGGCAAGTAGTGGCTCTCCTTAAAATAGGTTAAATATTTGCAACGGTGCTAGCTTTATTGCTATTTCGTTACAATAAAGCGCCTTTGCAACGAACAGTTGTGGTCTCTATTTCATCTTCCCGGCGACACCCGGCTCACGACCAAAAGCACTACGGCTGGTGGGGCGTCGAAGAGAGAAGAACCAGATTTACAGTCCGCTGACTCCCCCGGCTGTAGTGCACAGGATCCTGGATTTTTTAATAAAATACTGCGGACTGATGAGTCACGGTTTAAGCAAGTTGGAATCTTCAATATTCAGAATCTCCACACGTGAGTAATCGAAAATCCACATGACGCAAGAGCTTCTAAATTACAACATCGTTTCAATGTAAACATGTGGTCTGGAATCCTTAATGGTGAACTAATTGGTTCGTTTGAATTACCGTCGAGAGTTAATTGAGAAACATATAAATAAGTTTCTTAGAGAACGATCTACCGTTGTTACTAGAAGACGTCAATTGGGAACTAAGGCGAACAATGGTATTTCAGAATGACAGTGTACACTACGCAACGTAAGTTCAACATCATCTTAACTTACCTTAACCGATGGATCGGATGCAACGGACCATTCAGATGGCACCATTCTACAAATGAGCCCGGTAGCAACACGGAGATTAAGCTACTTAGGAACTAATAAATTGCCTATTCAGATTTTAATTTTTAAGTAGTTGGTCAAAAAAAATAATAAGAAATCTTTATGAATAAAAACACACATAAAATAAAAAGGTATTTTTTTCTAGCGGAAAGTGTTGCTAACACGGCCTTTTCTGATGAGACAGTATCCTCGCGCCCCCTGAGCCCAGCTGCTGGCAACTCCTCATCTTCTTCCCAGTCAAAGACTAAAATGATGGAAATTGCTTGAGTTTACTGTAAAATATGAAATGAAAATAGCTTTCAAACATGTCCATAAATTTAAGCATGTTGCTTAAATGTTATCCTTGTTAAATATACAAGAGAACACAAAAAATGCGTTCAGTACGACGTCTCTAATGGGGTCACCCCAATGCTCAATGAGACTTACACGGATCTTTTCCGACATGAAATTATGGGATTTTAAACAAGTTTTTTCCGAGGCACCTCTATGCTCATCTGAGATTTACAAGTCCTTTCTCAGTCACCTCATACCCATAGCATACACGGGCTTATACAGGTCTTTTTCAGGTCACTCTAATGCTCAAAATATATTGAGTATGACACAGCCTTTTCTCGATCACCCCGGACCTTGCATACCCAAAACATACACGGACTTATACATGTCTTTTTCGGGTCACTCCGATGCTCATATTGAGTCTGCCATAGATTTTTTCCCGTTCACCCCGTACCGTGAATAATTAAAACGTACACGCAAAGACATTTTAAGCAGTCCCTACTAGGTTGTCGAAGCAGAGATCATCTAAAGACAAGTCTAAAATTAACTTGATAATGATACTAGCGGGAAAGGCGTCAGTCATTATTTCGTCAAAGAATAAGTAATTAAAATAATTAATAATAATAAGTGCTTTTATTTTTGTGTAAAACGCGCTCAAAAATGTCTTTTTTTATTTTTATGGAAGACGGGCAAACGAACATGAGGTGCACCTGATGTTGGGTGATCACCTTCGCCCATGGACATCTGCAATACCACAGGCCTTGCAGTTGCGTTTGCCCCCCTTTTAAAAATGAGTAAGGTCTTTTCTTGAAGGTCCTCATGTCGTATCTTTTTGGAAACCCCCTGCCGGTAATTGATTCCACAAAAGAGTATTGCGAGGCAAGAAGTGACAGGATAACCGCACGGTTGTGTATTTCCAGACATCAAGCTGGTGTGGGTGGAACTTCAAATTTTGACGCGATGCCCGATGATGGAAGTTAGCAGTAGGAATTAATTCAAACAACGCGTCGGAACACTCTCAATGATAGATATGATAAAAGACGCAGATGCTTCATCTCTGCGTAATGCCAAAGAGTCAAACCGTTTCGAAATAGCCTGATCGTTAACGATTCGAATCGCTCTAGAGATGAGAGTAATACTCTATGTAAGGTCGAATTTGCACCTTATAAAGTTTAAGTCGATGGGCGGGCAAGAAGTACCGCTTCGTTCTGCTGGGCACACCGAGTTTTTTAAAGGCTATTTTCGCCTTACCTTCCAGATAACCGTGAAATTGAACGGTACTTGATATGTCGACTCCCAGGATTCCGACACTAGCTGAGGCTGTCAGGAGAGTATTCTCAAATCAAGGTCATATGTGGTCATATGGTCTTTTTCGCGGTAAACGCGCAAAGCTGTGTCTTTTTGGGGTTAAATGTGACCAAGTTTTGACGATCCAATTCTGAGACATCAGTAAGTCGATTCTTGACTTCAGACACAAGTTTCTTTCGGCTCTCTTCTACGTGTTACCTAAAAAAAGGCATTACGGCCAGAGTATGTAGCATCACCAGTACTATCATCTGCATAGCAATGTATGTTACTAATTCGCAACATATAATTGATATGCAGAAGAAAAGTGTCGGTGATAGCAAGCAGTCTTGGGAAACACCAGCATTGACAAATTTAAGGTTGAAGCATGCACCGTCGAACCAGTTTTTTGGCCGATCGGAGCATCAAGGTCGTAGACCTTGATGCTCCGATCGGCCAAAAAACTGGTTGTCCATTGCATAATTTCTCAGGAAGCCAGTAGGAAGGCAGCTTTGCGAGAAACGCTTTGTACCATATCAGATCAAAGGCCTTAGCTATATCCCAAACTTACACCCAATGGACTCAACTGCTTCCACCATGTGTATTCTTCTTCTTCTTCTTCTCGTGGGCGGGTCTCCGCAACTCGACGACTAGCGCCTTTTTTGCGTGTGGTTAGGATGGTTCTACTCTTGCCATCCCAACTCCTCCAGGAAGCCCAGCAACCCTTTGATGTGGGAGAAAGCGACCTCGGGGATCCGAGATACTTGACCCGGTAATTCGCCACGCCTTCACAATCGATGATGATGTGGGCAGCCGTTTCTTCTGTCTGCATGCAAGCTCTGCACAGAGGACTGTCTGTAACACCCATGTTAAACATGTGTTTGTTAAATGGGCCGTGCCCTGTAATAGCGCCAGTTATTACACGTAGCTGTTTTTTGTTTAATTTAAGTAACCTGTGCGATAGCTGCGGGTTCATTTTGTCAAATACTTGTTTCGATTGCCCACAGTCGATTCGCTCGGCCCAGTATTTATTGTGCATGTCGGTCGTGCGTTGACGTAGACTCGCGTACAGCCAACGGGCCGGCAAGGGGGCAGCGGGTTCCGCTCCCAACACGTCCATATCAGACGCCCGCCGAGCTAACTCATCGGCTGCATCGTTCCCTCGTGAGTCACTATGTCCTTTAATCCACTGTAGTGTGACGTTGTTATACGTACCTATGTTATTTAGGGAAGTATGACATTCGTCAATAAAGCTTGAAGTAATTTTATTGCTTTGAAGAGCCATAAGGACCGCATTGCTGCCTGTCAGGATCTTAATTGATTCATTGATTACCTGTCTAGCTGCGATCGCCTGTGTAGCTAAGATTATTCCAGTGCTTTCGGCCTGGAAGATAGAATTGTATATGCCGAGTGGCCAGGTAATCTTGATGTTCAGGTCTTCAGAGAAGACACCCGTACCTGAGCCTGAACCTGTCTTTGAGCCATCTGTAAAGATCCTGAGGTCTCTGGTATTGAGTCCCTCCTTACCTTCATCAGAGAGCTGTATTTTGTACTTCTTATCGAAGACAAATTTGACGGGTATCGAGTCGTTTGGAGCCGCGACAAGCGGTTGGTATTCGAGAACCTGTTTAAAGATACTTGCATGAGAGCCTTCCTGTACCTGCCCAGCTTGACTCCAGGCCCGCAGCGACTGTAAACGAACCGCCGAGGCCGCTGCTGTCTGCTGTATAAACAGGTGAAGAGGTGGTATGCAGAGCATCGTCTCTAGTGCTGCCGTTGGGGTAGTCCTCATGCAACCTGTAATGGCTACACATGCTAACCTTTGCAAGCTTTGTAATTTGTTGATCGCCGTTTGAAGTGTGGTTCGTGGCCACCAGACTACCGCACCATAACACACTAACGGCCTAATCACTGCTGTATATAGCCACAGCATAATTTTTGGTGAGAGACCCCATCTCTTACCAATTAATCTGCGGCATTGCCAAATGATGATACTTGCCTTATCTAGCTTATGTTCAGTATGTTTAGACCAGTTCAGTTTACTGTCCAGTATGACTCCTAAGTATTTGACCTGGGTCGATAACTGAAGTTCAGTGTTTCCTAACCTGGGTAGTCTGTAGTTTCCTAAGGTACGTTTTTTGGTGAACATAACCAGTTCTGTCTTACTTGGGTTGACTGTGAGTCCAAACGAACTACACCATCTCTCTATAATGCGGAGTGCGTTTTGTGTGAGGTCGCAGACTGTGTCGGCGAACTTACCTTCGGTTAAAACTGCTAGGTCATCCGCATAACCCACCGTATAGAAATGATTTTCATTTAGTATTTTAATAAGCGTATTAATAACCAGGTTCCAAAAGAGAGGTGACAGTACACCACCCTGAGGACAGCCACGACTTACAATGGCTTTTTGGTTGTCTAGTTTGCCAAAACTGACCGTTCTTTTACGTAGCATGTTGTCGATCCAACCTATGAGTGTTTTGTTAACACCATGGTTTGAGAGTACCATGCTTATGCTGGAAAAGTTGGTTTTGTCAAAGGCTCCTTCCACATCTATGAAAGTGCCTAAACACATACCTTTGTTTTGGAGTGATTGTTCAATCTTAGATACAACAAGGTGCAAGGCCGACTCCGTTGATTTGCCAGGGGTGTATGCATGTTGCTGGCAATGTAGTGGTGTAGTTTTAAGTACGTTGTCTCTCAGTTCCCGGTCACACAGCCTCTCCAACGTTTTAAATAGGAAGGATATGAGACTTATGGGTCTGAAGGATTTTGGGTCGCTGTAGTCGGTTTTACCGGGTTTAGGTATAAAGGTTACTCTTACCTCTCGCCATAGCATAGGTATATACTGAAAAGCTAGGCAAGCTCGGTAGATGTTGGACAGTAGGGGGACTAGGCGACCTTCGCTCCACTGTAGTAGCGCCGGGAAAATCCCGTCTAGGCCACCACCAATGTGTCAAATTTACTAGCAGATTACCAGCTGAGCGGCCGCGACGGAAACCATACTGACAGTGACTAATCAGCTAGTGCTCTTCTAAATACTTCAGGAGCTCACTGTTGATAATTGTTTCCATAATTTTGGAGGCTATGGCTATGGGCCGGTAATTGGAAAATTAAACCTCACGCGTATTCGGCGTACGACTGCTAATCATCACTACTAGTACACATAATGACTAAAATGATAAATACGCTATATCTTTATAAAATACCGATATTCTTGACTTGTTTGATGTTTGACCAGGCCATATGTTTATTAGACCATTCCGACTAGTGTCGCCTTTAAGGCAACGAGCTTCACGGACTTACTACTCTATGTCGTCGCACGTATTACATATGTGCATATAGCTTTTTTTATCTTACACGGTTCCTGACATAATGATTTACTGCATTTATGGAACCGATTGCCTCGAATAACTTCCGGACAACAGAAATATTACTGTTCAGGGTCGATTTCAGCAATGGAGTCTGTATCGCACCAAAGCATCTAACGGTGACGGCTCTGTGACATCTATAGAATTCGAATTCATTTCGAAACATGGTATGCCCATGTCATTGGAACAATTTATACGGCAAGTGTTTGAAAGTTTGCACTTACGAAGCTATCGTCCTCGATTCGATTTCAATGACACTTTTCTTTTTACAATTTTCGTCTGTCTGTCTGTCCATCTGTTTGTCCCGGCTGATCTCTGAAACGTCTGGACCGATTTTGACGGGACTATCATTGGCATGTAGTTGATATAATAAGAAAAAACTGCTACTTTTATTTTAGAAAAATCACCATGCGGTCAAAGTCGCGGGCACAGCTAGTTTATAATAATTACATACATAGTATTTTGTTGGAATTAACTTAAGTACAAAAGTTATGTTTTTTCATATTTCGTGTGATATCATTACCTCCTTTCTTTTTTTTATTGATTGGATTTATTTATTGAGGCCAAATATTAATCGGGGCGTCTGCTAGGTGTAAATCACAATTCTAATTTTACCAGCTTCAATTATTTTTAACTAAAAATATAACCTAAAAAGTAAATTAACGATTAGAATAGAAATACCAGCCAGTTATATACTTTGCAAGTGAACTGAATTAATATTAGGTGCGTGTGGTTTCCTCGAGCACCAACGCCAAAATGAGCGCGCCACACATGTAGATACTCTCTCACCGCCGCAAGGCGATGGGGGAGAAGGTTTCGGGGTCGAGACCCCCTGACCTTGGTTGCAGCCGCGGACCGTAAATACGGCCCGGTCCTTGTTGGTGAGTGTTGTCACTCCGTTGGTTTCAATCTGGGTTTTGATCTTGGTGTCATGTCCGGTAGGTAAATCCTTGTGGGTCTCCTCCTCCGTCTTCACGTCGTCTCGTGCGATCTGCCCCTTCAAGTAAGACCCCGTTCGGGGAAGCCTGGTCAGGGCGATCAGCGGACTAAGACGGCGGCTTACTGGGAGGACCCGGTAGTCAAATTGGTCCGCGCGAGGTCGCGCGGATATGGCCTCGCGTCCGGCGGGCGCGCGTGCCAGGGAGCAATCTTCGTGATTTCATGGTGGTCTGATGACTCCATTCTCCTGAACATCGAAGAGGACATCTTGGTGATGTAGTCTTGAAGGCTCTCAACGTGCGCGATCCCTCTGGATTACGTTATTGCGGACAAAGCGGGGGGGAGTTGGTTATTCTCCTGAGGGCGAGGTTTTGTTGCCTCTCGAGGTTATCCTTGCTGGTTCGAGAGAGGTAATTATACCAAGCAGGGGCTGCATATGTTAGACGGCTTCTTATATAGGTCTTATAAATCCCCAGTATCGTCCGCAGAGTTAGCCGGGAAGAGAGAATTGGTTTTAAGACGGCAGCTGCCTGCCGGGTTTTCTTAATCACCGCTTTTGTGTGCTGAGCAAATTTCAGGCTGGTGTCAATGTACACCCTCAGGTATTTCACCTTATAGGACCATTCTATCTGGTGGCCGCAGAGTTGAAGTGATGGGATAGTTCCTTTCCTCTTCCTGGGGGTTAACGCTTATGTTTTTTCCGCGTTGATGGCGATTCTCCATTTATCAAGCCAGTCCGGGAGTTCTAAGGATGACTGCATCTTACGGACGGCATGGGCAGCTCTGATGGAGACGGAGACCAGGGCCGCGTTATCGGCAAACAGCGACAGAACGCATCCTTGCGCCACGGGGAAATCGTTAGTATAAAACGAATATAGAGCTGGGGAAAGGCAACTGCCTTGGGGAACTCCAGCTAAAATTGGGCGAGAGGAGGAGATTGAGTTGTCGACAGATACAACGAACTGTCGGTTGGAGAGGAAGGAGGCCAACACTCGCACAAGGCGATATGGAGTGGGAGTTAATGAGAGCTTGTGGAGGAGACCGGCATGCCAAACACGGTCAAACGCCTTATCCATGTCAAGCAATATTGCTACCGCGGATTCGTTCTTATTGAACGCTGCAAATAGCATATGCATCATCCTAGTGAGCTGCAGTGTTGTACTGTGCCCAGCACGAAATCTGAACTGCTCAGTTCGGGGCACTATGTCAGGAAATTCACCGGTGCGCAGAATGCCATTAAAAAGGCGCATCGCCGCCGCCACTATTCTGAATGGCAGGTGGCGTAGCGCCTTGACGGTAATAGCATCCGCGCCGGGAACTTTGTTTACTTTGGCATTGTTTATTTCTCTCCTAAATTGGTTAGGGGAGAAAACAATGGGGTCGTCTAAAGGGGATATGGTTTGTGTCATGTAGGTCTGTAAGTCGTGCTCGACTGCTGCTGCATGACCTGGATTGGCTGTTGGGTTCGGTTAGAAAAGGCGTTCTAGGTGCTCGGCGAATAGTTCAGCCCTATCTTCGGCTCGGTACCGAGGGGTCCTGTCGGGGTGCAGTAGGGGTCGAATTGGGTTCGGAGCTTTTGAAAGCTGACGGCAAAGACGATGGAGTGAGTTCCAGTCATCACTGGCCTCCTCGATTCATCTGTCCCAGCTCTCGCAGTCGCTAGGTCATCCAAGTCGTTCTTAACCTCTGCTGTTAAGCGGTTGAGAGCGGCTTTTAGTGTGGGGCAACATGTGGCCTGCTACTGGCGGAGAAGGGCGCGCTTCCTAGATATTTTTGCCCGTATGTGTCCTGAAAGGGGTGGCATAGTTCTAAAGTTGTTTAGAGCTTTAGAAGCTAATTGGGTAGCCGCATGGATGCTAGCAGTTAGCTCTTCTGCGAGCTGGTTGACGTCCGCGGCGGTGGAGATTGGGCGAGTGGGAGTGGTGACCTCCATTTCCTGTCTGAACCTATTCCAGTCGATAAGAAGTCGGGGGGTGGGGGAGTAAGTCTAGTCGGTTGGTCTTGGAGAACTATGAGTACCGGTAAATGGTCGGAGCCCATGTCCTCGGGGATCACCTCTGCTGTGAGCTGATGGTTGAGGTTTTGATAGATAGCAAAGTCTATAATGGTAGGGTTATGGGAGTCTACAAAGGGAAAGTGAGTGGGGGCTTCTGGCGCACAGATTGTGTAATCTTTTGCCTCAGAGTCGCCAAAGAGTAAGTTCCCTGTTGCGTTGGCTGAAACGCAGTTCCACGCTGGGTGTTTACAGTTCCAGTCGCCGGCTGCTATTGAGGGTATGGAGGAGTCTAGTAGTTTGTGTACGTCAGTAATGTCAAATAGGGTTTGGGAGGGACGAAAAATACTGAATATATGTACGCGGCTGCCGGCCACAAAGAGCTCAACGCCCAGCGCGTTCATTGTATTTAATTGGGTGTGTGGAATCGGTTGATGGATCAACCTACGACGAACCAAGATCATGAGGCCTCGGTACTTCCCGGCGCCAGAGTGTTCGTCTAGTCTGTAGGTGTGGTAGTTAGGGTGTTTAACAGAGTCCCCAAGTCGAAGTAGTGTTTCGCAGACAAGAGCTACCTCCACATCCTTTTCCCTGAGGAGATTCCTGAATAAGCTACGGGGACGGTCTAAGAAACCGTGGGCATTCCATTGAAGAATCCTAAGGGGCCTATCCATTATTGGAGTGTAAGTTGGCAAGGCCTCTTAGGATAACGGGGACTGGGTCTAGTCCTGCCCGAATGGTTTTCAAAATTTCTAGGAATAGTTCTATTGTGTCATCTGTTGAGAGCTTGGGGGTGCCAGAAGTGGCAACCCCCGGGGTTAATGTGGGGACTTTTGGAGTTCCCCGAAACTGACAGGTTGAAGGTTGGGACGTGACGGCTGCTGATGTCGGCATAGAAACAGCAGTTTGCACTGCTAATGGGGCTGTTGTGGAGGGATCTGTCGGCTCAGATTGAGTTACAAAGGTGCAATCCCTTTTATAGATGCTTTAAGGTTTGTTTTTTTCTTTCTAGCGGAAAGTGTTGCTACTCGTAACAATAGTATTTTTTTGAATTTACTTATTACACACATAGAAATCTTAGCTCTAGATAAAAGAATTGTTAGTTGTCGGAATTTTCTTGATTATATCATCATATAATCAAAAACCTATTATAAACACGATAACGAGCGATCTTTGACA
The DNA here is from genome assembly GCA_036924255.1 of Apodemia mormo. Taxonomy (NCBI): domain Eukaryota; kingdom Metazoa; phylum Arthropoda; class Insecta; order Lepidoptera; family Riodinidae; genus Apodemia; species Apodemia mormo. The sequence continues at coordinate 7,631,317 of JAUPFN010000018.1, read as the reverse complement.
TTGTTTATTACTATATATAATGAGTTCTTATTACAGAAATACTTAGTATCCATAACTTCAACACCATTAAAATGTACAAAATCATATTGTTGACGCTTTTTGCTGCTGCATCTGCAAATGTTACAGTAAATTCAACATGTCCGGTGTTCAAGACATCTGATAACTTTGATTTTAATGCAGTAAGTACTTTAATTTTGACACATGTTTATTTATTTCACTGAAAATAATAAGTAGATTTTTATCTCCTATCGGGCACTGTAGAACGAACATGTTGCAATATTTATTGGCTCTGCCTTTACAAGTTGTTTTAATAACCAAAACAATTACGCGCTTAAAATATCCTGGATCTATCACTACAGCGTCACTAGCGTCTGAGTGAACTTCAATTTCCAAACCTAGATCAAATATAGCCAAAATAGAGTTCATTAATTAACATTTTTTTGATTTCATGTGTTAGCCTTTTTTGATCAATACCTTAGAATTGCCTTTTCTTTACGGGTAAGCGCATTAACTCAAGCAGTTTTGGAAAGAATCACCAACGAACTTACAAAAAGTTTTTAAGGTGATGAAAATGATCTTTAAGGCTTTTTTATTTAATTTTTGCTCGGCCTAAATTGACTTTTGAAGCTTTTTAATTTTATTTTTGCTCGGCCCGGCCCAATCTGACCATTATTATTTGTTCTAAATATTCTACTTTAGGTGCAAGATACATGTAAAGTGTGTGGAAAAACTCTAAGCCTTAAGAGATTTTAAGTACGTTTTAAACATGTACGAGAATCTGTATGGATTCTTATTAGTTATTTTCGATAAGTAAATGCACAAAATAACGAATCAAAATTATGTAAAACAGAAACAAAAGTTCACATGTTTACAGGTATATGTTCGAGAACCGGTACGAATTCTAGTAAAGATATTTTGAGAGCAACACTTAATATTTTTCACAAACAGTTGCACTAAAAGCGAAGCATGATGATGTAAAATAAAAACAAAAATACTATTTACAGGCATAATATCTGGTTTTACGAAATGTCCAGAAGTCGTGGCACTATTTATGAAAAAAACATATTGGTTCAAATAATAAGTTTTCTTTTTATATCCTAAGATAGCAAACAATTGCGTTCACAGATATTTCTGGAACCACGTAGAAATCAACATCAACCGTTATATTGCTTAAACCATATTGGCAACGTATTTAAGTAACCGACTTTGTTTCTGCTTCACCGAAATCACTTAATTATTGAGAACTCGGGTTGCACTTATGGAAAATGGCAGTCACTGGAAACTTTTATGAACTATTTATTTTGCAACAAAAATCATATTATCTCCGGTGTTACAGGATTTAGTTGAAACAACAAAGAAGTTCACTAAGACCATTTTGCATTACATTTTTTTTACAATTTTCAATATTTTATATTTAAATAGGATACATTTGTATCACTTTTTGAATTAATGTATATGTCAAAGATAACTAAATAGTAAAATTTAAATATGTCAAAAGTAATAGCAATGAAAATAAATGTCAAAAATCATTAAAATTTATCTAAGTTGAATAAGATTGGTTGCAGTCTCAAAAACATAAGGTTATTGTCAAACATATTTCGTTATCGACGTAGTCACTTATTTTGTAGTACTCTGCTCTCTGAATAAGCTTTGATTTTACTAGTTAGTTGAATATCTTATCGGGGAGGTCAAATATTTCCGTGGGAGTTTTATTATAAAATGTTACCCCGTTTCCTAAAAATGATTTAGCGTCTTTTTGGAGGCTAAATCGAGTTAACTACTAAATTGTTTTTTTTTTTTTCGAGAACTCATGTCATCGAGCCAGTCATGTCTTTCCCGACATTAACAATATCCTTAAAAACTTAAAGATTACTTGTATATCCGTTAGACTGAGGTTCTTAAAACGCTGCGGAATCTGGACGTGAACAAAGCCAGTGGCCCTGATAGAATTCCAGCAATAGTACTTAACACCTGTGCGCCTGAACTCACCCCTGTGTTGACACGCCTCTTTCACCTTTCGATGACGACTGGAAAAGTACCGAAATCGTGGAAGCTTGCCAACGTTCAGCCTGTGCCCAAAAAAGGCAGTCGGGCCGGCCCCTCCAACTATAGGCCAATTTCAGTCACGTCCGTGCTCTGCAAGACTATGGAGCGTGTACTGACAGCAGGCTAATGGTACACCTAGACGCAAACGATCTACTGAGTGACCGCCAATACGAATTTCGTCGAAATCGGTCCACTAGGGATCTTCTAGCTTATGCCACCTACATTTTGAGCTCGGCCATCGAGAAGCATGGTGAGACACTAGCTGTCTCCCTTGATATCTCGAAGGCCTTTGACAGGGTCTGGCGTGATAGTCTTATTGGCAAGCTTCCATCGTATGGTCTGCTTACTGGTCTCTGCGCCTGGATCTCAGACTTTCTGAGGGGCCGGTCGATTAGAGTAGTCGTCGACGGCTGCTCATCCGACCAAATGCCTATAAATACCGGAATCCCTCAGGGATCAGTTCTCTCCGCAACTCTATTCCTGCTACACATCAACAATCTGCTGAAGCCCGGTATATATGGGTACACAGATGATAGCACTGTTGTGGAGAGTTACGTATCCAGTGCGCGGGCCAGTACGGCACAGATCCGGTCTCTCAAAGAGGAAATGGTCGATCGTATGAACCTGTCCTTACAGGCAGTCTCCGATTGGGGCGATGCCAATCTGGTCAAGTTTAATGCAACTAAGACCCAGGTGTGTCTTTTTTTTCGCTAAACGGAGTCCGTTCTATCTATCTCCGTCTTTCCAGGGTGTGACCGTGCCGATAACTGACCACCTCGAGATCCTTGGTATCACGTTAACGCCTACTCTCAACTTTGGTTCGTACATCGAATCTAAAGCCCAAGTTACCTCAAAAAAGCTTGGTATTCTGGCGAAGGTGAGACAGTATTTCAGTTCGGGACAGTTGCTCAACTTTTATAAAGCACAAGTCCGTTCGTGCATGGAATACTGCTCTCACCTCTGGGATGGATCCGCTAACAGCTGGAGACACTTGATGCGATAGAGAAGCGTGCCAAGAGGCTCATAAACGACGATGATCTGGTAGGCAAAAAACTCAAGACCCTCGCTCATCGCCGCAGAATGGCTAGTTTATCGGTTTTTTATCGGATACACTTTGGAGAGTGCGCTGCGGAATTGCACGACTTAATTCCACCATCCCCGTTTTTCTAACGATCGTCGCGGCGCACAGATTCTAGGCATCGTTATATGGTGGACGTTCCATGTACATGGACAAAGCGGTTCGACTCAACATTCTTCATTCGAACCGCAAAGGACTGGAACATGCTTCCTGAGTCTGTGTTCCCGGACGAGTACAATCTGGGGATCTTCAACAGAAGAGTGAACAGGTACCTTCTAGGGAAGCGCGTTCCATCTTAGGCCTCATCTTAGCTTACCATCAGGCGAGATCGAGGTCAAGCGCTTACCCATAGATAGTAAAAAAATATATTTCGCTGATTTAATTTCCACTTAGCAACTGGAAACTTATAAAATTTACAATTACTATTTCTACTAGTATTTTTGCAATCGACTACACAACAACTTTGATGACCCATTTTATTTTATTTATTTAATTAAACTGACACACGTGTTATTTTTATGATCATATATAATTAAGAGCCACCCGTAGTTCTATATTGTCCGCAACGGGCGCTGACATCACTTTTATATCCCCCACTATGTCTTACGCACCCAGCGAATACGGATGTTACACTTAAGATCACTAACTATTTTCTCGGATAAATATTTGGACTGAATCAAGAATTGTTCACTTAAAATTTTGAGGATACTTTCTAAAATAATTTCTTTAACGTTCGATCACTAAAACTTGAATTATTTGACTATGTGAGTATTTGAGTGAGTGAGTCTTAATATACAATTTTACATCGTGATTGTTATTTAGAATTAATTACGGTAGAGCACATAATTTGGCGTTGTATATTAAAAACAACTGGTTTGTATTCAACCTCTAATAATTTTTAATGCTAATAATAAACTACACGCCTAAGCAGTGTACGACTGTCGACTAGTAATCATCACTACTAGTGCACATAATGTCAAAGAGGATAACCGCGTTATATCTTTAGGACATACCGATATTTATTATTTGTTTGAAATTTGACCAGGTTCTATCATTACTTAAGCCATTCAAACTAGCTTCGCCTTTTAAAGCAACGAGCTACATGGATTGAATACTCGATGTCGTCGCTTGTTTTACGTACGCGAGCCCTATCCCTCTTCACGCTACAGTTCTATACATAATAACGGTTTAAATTTATCGCATTTACGGAACCGATTGCTGTAATTACTTGCGTACTACTGTTGAGGTTAGATTCCAACAATGAACAAAGTCTGTATCACACTATAAATGATTAGTGGTGGTGGTGGATGTTCTAAGCGACATCTACAGAATTCGAATTCGTTTTGGAAAATGATGTACCGAGCAATCGGAACGATATATACGGCGGGCATTAAATAGGTCAACTAGTAGGGTATATTGGTTTGAAAATTAGTGCAGTTACGACGTTGTCATCCTTGATTTAATTTAAAAGATACTTTTCTTTTTACCTTAATGGATACATTTTTTGTGACATCGTTACCGCCCTTTTTTCATTGGGTTTATTTTATGGGGCCAAATCGGGGCATTTTTGTTAGGTAAAATCCCACTTCTGATCTAGGATGCTTCCATTATTTTTAGCTGAAAATATAACGTAAAGGATAAATTATCGGTACAATAAAAATAGGAATGATACTTTGCAATGAAAGTAAATGAGGCACGTGTAAGTGCCTCGAGCACAAATGTCAAAATGAGCGCGCCCCACACAGGTGCAACGCCTTTTATAGATGCAATGACGTTTGTTTTCTTTGTCTAGCGGAAATGTTGCCAACAATATATAAATACTAGAGTGTATATAATTATATACGCGTTGAACCACCTCCGTGATTCGTCGGTTGAAAAATTAATGATCAAAGTGATCATTAAAAATTATTATAAGAAAATGAAATAAAATACATCCTCAAGATGCTTAAAAGTACTAAAACAAGTGGAGTAATGCTCTAATAACACAATAATAGTAAAAGTGTATACCTCCTTGCGTCAATTAAATAAAAAAACTTTTTGTATATATCATTAAATAGCAAACAAGCAGATCGCTCTCCTGATGAAAAGAGAAACCATCATTTACCCCAAAGATTACTGTTACTCGTATGGAAAGATGGAAATTCCACATGCATTTCTGTCTGGTACTTTATTCTCCTAATCGGAACACGACAATGACAAGCATTGACGCTATTTCGGTAGAATTTGGTAAGGTTTTGGTATCTTATACCCGGGCGATACGTTGCGATACTCTCCCAGCTAGTAGCCACATTGGTATTTTTTTATGAAAGAGGGGGCAAACGAGCAGGAGATGCACCTGATGTTGAGTGATCACCGCCGCCCATGGACATCTGCAATACCAGAGGCCTTGTAATTGCGTTGCCGCCCTTTTAAAAATGAGTAAGCTCTTTTCTTGAAGGTCGCCATGTCGTATCTGTTCGGAAAAACCCCTGCTGGAAATGGTAATTTTATTTGTAGCAAAGCGTTTGCCTTTTGCCAAAAACTTAATATTCCATAATATTATTTAATTACAGTTTTCACAAGGAAAATGGTATGAATATGCAAATTATCCGATTTTCGACCTAAACACTAAATGCAATTACTGGGATTATACACTCGAAGGAGAATCTGCTAAGGGAGTTGCTTACGCGTATGTTGATGGTAAACTAAACTCTAGAGAAGTTGTTTTCAAACCTTTTCCAGGTGTTATCGGCAAATTAATTTACAATGTACCTAGTGGACGTAAGTATCACAAAGTTTCGTAATCTATACTTTCTTTGTAAGAGATAAGTTAAACAGAAAAATAAAAACATGTGATTAAATTAATTTAACAATTCGTATAAAACCCTTTCCGACACACAAGTATGTCAAGCATATAAGTATATTGATGTCTTATCAAGAAAATATGAAAAGATTGTTATAAAAGTATCTTCCGTCGCATACAACCAGTGCACGAGTGACTAGTCGAGGATCCTCTGGCACATAATTGTGATAAGTGGTAAGCTTATCAGCAACCGGGCATCTATCTGATCTCGAGCAACGTTGGTTTCATTAGAAAACTAAACACATTTTATGAATGTGCCGGCCCGGACATTGAACCAGGGACCTCATGTGGTCAACAACGACACCAGACCACCAGACCACAAAGGCGTCAAAAAGTATTCGTATAAAAAACCCTATCCGACTTACAAATATGTCGATGACATTACTAAAAAAATAATGAAATCGTTTTATTTATAAAATTAAAATATTTGCAAAATTCAAGGTATTTTGGTAAAATTTAGCAAAATTGTTTATCTTAGCATGTTATCCATCGTTGATTTTTTTTGAATAGGAACTTAACCTCTGTTTTACCCTGGATCTTTAACTATATTGCCATGCTTAAGTTTGCCGAAATCTGTTTAGCGATTTAGCCGTGAAAGCGTAACAGACAGACAAAGAAACAGATAGAGAAAGATTTCGCATTGATTGCTGCACCGAGCGACCTGCTGCATTATAAAAGTTTTTGGTTAATCCCGCGGAAACGCCTAATTTTTCGGGGATAAAAAGGAGCTTATGTGATATTAAAGTTATCATCTACATATTATGTGCCTAATTTTATCTTAATCGATACAGTCGTTTTTGTGTGATTGAGTAACAAGTATATATAACATAATAATAAGTATATATATATATATATATATATATATATATATATATATATATATATATATATATATATATATATATATATATATATATATATATATATATATATATATATATATATATATATATATATAGATTAGAACGGATTAGTATGGATAGGCAATAAGTTATCTTCTGCAAGAAAATCTGCTGACTTCCCAAAAGGAAGAGGTCAGTTAATTCGCTTGCATGTTTTTTTTTATGTTTGTTACTTCAGAACTCGGTTATTCGAGAACTGATTTTGTAATTTTTTTTTGTATTAGAGGGTATATACTTCCCGATTAGTCCTATTTTAATAAAGTGCAGATCTGATGCAGACTTCCGGAGATACAGGAAATGGGAAGTCGGTTGCTGCAGTTTTACTACGTTAAAAATATTAATGATAATGTTGTTTAATCAAAAGTATAAGAATTTTTTTTTGTTATAGCGTCATATATTAATAAGATCGACTTTATATATAATGTGTTGGCAAGTGATAACAGAAACTATGTCATAGGATACATCTGTAATTATGACGAGAAGAAAAATTTGCGAGTTGGTGAGTTTTTTATCTAATACACAAAAATAATATGTAGATATTTTTTGTCTTTAACACTTTTACCGTCAGTATTATCTTGTTGTACATGCATCTCGTCTTCACGTATAATATCGAAAATAAAAACTTTGATAGCGTTCCAAAGTCAATTTTGTTTACAAAATTAAGCAGCTAACTGAAAGTAATTTTTGATACATACTAAAATTTTATAATCACATTAATATTTAACGTCCTTGCATCCAACTTTCGGGTATTTTTTGAAATATAATAGTTACGATCACTTATACAAATAATCAATTAGTATATAATATAATCGAAATGGACAGTTTTAAAACTTTACTTTGACAGTAGATGGTTAAAGTTAAACGAAAGTAAATCTCTTGATATAGTACGTTGTGCTTAATTCTTAGGAAAATATTGAAAGTGTCACTTTTGGTATAGTACTAACCCCGAAACTTTGTGGGTTTTGATATTTTACGGTCAAGCACTTCGTAAAAGATGAATTATTTGCAAAACGTGTCTCTTCAATCCCTCGTGCTAGTCCCGGGCTCCTTTGAAAAATAGGCCAACTGCCGTTCTGCCAGGCAGATCGTAAAAGGCGACCGATTGGCTATACAAGTCACTACCATCGTGGCTACCAGGTGGTAGATTCCTGCATTGTCTCGCCCGGGTCTGGTACCACCTCCTTACTAGTGCTAGTGTCACTGTCGAGTTCATGCACGTGGCATTAGACCTCGCCACAAAATAGCAACGGACCATTAACACCTTTGGTATCTAAAGGCGATGGTTGACTCTTTCCATCAGGAGACCCATCTGCTTGTTAGCTATCATATGATATAAAAAAATGTAATCGGTCTATACTCACAACAGCCAAATAAAAAAATTGTGTTTGTCAGCTCCGACACACGACTGGAGTTTACTCCTTAAGTACGATTGTCAAAACAGACGCAAAAAAAACGCACGATCTAGCTGCACTGCTCACACCAAATTAGAAAGTTGCGCACCAAAAAACGTAACGAGGTCATTCGTTCAGTAGATTTTACTCCTCACATTTTTCTCATACCGGGCGCCTTATATCAAAAGACCTATCTTAAGGAGTAAACTCCACAAAAATCAAGATGACTAATGAATACGCCTGGACCAGGCGTATTTTTTTTTTGTGCTAAATATAAATTCTTAATTACATGCTTAATAATGTGTAAATAGCAGTAGATACTAAGTTAAGGGGTTGCCCTCACACGGGCGAGGTGCATATGTTCTAGTTTTCCCTTTTTTTAATAACTAAACAGAAATCGCTAAATGTTTTGCATCAAAACAGTAATTTGACCTATGAAGTTATTTTAAAATGAATTTCCCACCGACTTAAATAAATAATAAAAGACACATAAAGAAAGAGTTGCTGCTTATTAGTATCATGTGTGTGAGTATGATTTTCTGGAAAAGACTGATAGGATAGCATTGGAAATGGACGGATAGATAGCATTTTTAAATATTTGACCGCCCCGTTGGTCGAGTGGTTTGCGACCCTGACTACGCAAGCAACGGGGCTCGGGTTCGATCCCCTATGGGGACAAGCATTTGCGTGATGAGCATAAAGGTTTGTATTTCCGGGTTTGGGTGTTTATTATGTATGTGAAAGTATTTATATATGTATTTCTATGTATTAGTATCGTTGACTAACACCCGTAACACAAGCAAATAGTTTGCTTGCTTTGGGATTAAATCAATTAGTGTAATTTGTTTCGTGAATATTTATTTATTTATTTATTATTCCTCTCTATGAAGATTGTTTTATCGAATACTTGCTGTACTCGATTATTTGTATGACGACATAAACTTTTTGCCTTATTTTAAAATAGGTATAATGTTACGTAATTCTTACAGGTACATAGGTGTTTATTTATTTATAGTTACATTATTTACCAAATATTACTTCTATAGATGATGGTGATCAATATTGATAGTGTATATTTAATTTAAAATTAAATGTAGATAACTCTAGATTTATCTAAATTTAATTTTAAATAGTTGTATACAGGCAGAATACTATAGGTTTATATAGTATAAGCCAAGTAGGTAAAAACAAAAACACAATTCAACTTTAATTTACGCAAGCATAAATATAAAATATTTTTTTAGTTATCATACTTAGTTACAAGTTTACGATTACAAGTACCTTGACCTTTAAGATATTTGTTTTTTGTTTCCAGATTTCACCTGGATATATACCCGTTCGAAAACACCTACAAAAGAGATAGAAACAGCAATTGATAACGCTATAACTTCATTAGGATTCCTAGATAAGTCAAAATTCATCAAAACTGATTTTACTGATGAGATTTGCAAGAATGTTTGAAAATTACCTAATGTTTCTAATACAAAAAGTCAATAAAAAAAATATAGAAAAACTTTTAAATTAATTTATTAATTCAAGCCATTATTTGATTAAAAGTAAAATCGTATTAAAATTGAAATATTTTGCAAGTAGTACGACAATATTATTTTGATCTTGATACTCATTATGTCATAGATTGCCCTATATAAACAAATATACATGTAAGCATTGACATATTATTACTACGGACGTCGGGTCCGCGCTAAAAAATGTTCGAGGCAAATGTTATTATACAATACGAAGAAAGAGCTACAATTTGGCGTTAGTCATTGTACGACCGCGTTCACGACTACACATTAACGATGCCGTATTGTATTGTAAAATCGTGTAAAAACTACGCAAGTAAACTGAAAAAAGACATATATTTTCGGTAAGAAGGCTATTGTTTAATCTTTAAACTATTGTTTTGCTACGAAAATACACAATTTTATTTTAAATTGAATTAATTGCAAAAACAAATGTCAAAATGTCATCTATCCCGAGACCCATTGTGAGATATAGAACAAAAATTTCATAGAGTCGTTTTGTTGTTTTTTTAAATATATTTAGTTTGGATTTGATTTTTAGTGTATTTATTTTAGATTATCTCGAGACCCAACACGTTATTCAGCATGGAAGAGTATTATTGCTACATCGCGAGGGCAATAACATTTTATTCCAAAAGTTGTTTTATTCAAAAAATAATAAAGCTGTGCCAGCACTGCAAGTAAATACCATTTGGTTTACTTACCTTACCTTACTCTTCACCTTATTTTGGTATGAAATAATAATTGATAAAAAATCACCTTTTTTATATCATAAGATAGCAAACAAGCAGACTCATCTGCTCCTAATGAAAGAGTCAGCCATCGCCTATAGACACCAAAGATGTTAATGGTGTGTTGCTATCTTGTGGCGAGGTCTAATGCCACATGCATAAGTTTACCGGCTACCTTACCCTCCGAACCGGAACACGACAGTAACTAGCATTGACGCTATTGCGGCAGGAATAGGTAAGGCGGTGGTAAGTAAGACGACCCGGTCAAGCCGATGCAGAACTCTACTACCTTGTAGTCACGGTGATAGTGACGCGCATAGCCACCCGGTCACCTTTTACAACCTGCCTGGCAGAATGGCAGTTGGCCTATTCTTCAAAGGAGCCCGGGACCATAACTTCATAATATGGACGAAAAGAAAAACAGGTGTTTCATATATTTTATCAAGTGTTGTAGATTTATATAATGCTATATAATACAAGGAATATCTGATCACATATTCTTTTTGTTATAATGACCAAGCCCTGTTGTCTATGTAGCATATTGGTGGCACCAATGGTGGCAACTGATTTTAAGAATGGAGTAATTATAGTTAAATAAATATGTTTTTTTGTTACATAAAAAATAAATAGTATATTATTTCTCGTGTTGGTTCCTGGCTCTTTTGATAAAATATACCAACTGCCGTTCTGCCAAGCAGGTCGTAAAAGGCGACAGATTGGCTATGCGAGTCACTAATATCGTAGCTACTAGGTGGTAGAGTTCTGCATTGTCTCGTTCGGGTTAGGTACCACCGCCTTACCTATTCCTGCCGCAATAGCGTCAGTGCTTGTCACTGTCGTGTTTTGATTTGGAGGGTAAGGTAGCCGGTAAACTTACGCACATGGCATTAGACCTAGCCACAAGATAGCGACGCACCATTAACATCTTTGGTGTCTATAGGCGATGGTTGACTCTTTCCATCAGGAGACCTATCTGCTTATTTGGTATGTTATGATATATAAAATAAATTGACTTTTATTTTGAACTTTTCTCCAGTGACGTCGGTACAAGTTGAAAGATAATTTTCTTGCCTCAAAAGTATATTTTCGAGTAGGAGATAAAGCCTTACTTCTGTTTATATGGAACGTATTCAAGTTATTTACTATAAGTGTCATATACTAAACAAATATCAATGTCAATAATATATTATTGGAATTATTTATTTTTCTATGTAAATAAACAAAGATAACAGAGATTTATAATTATATGATTAATATAATTACCCCCATCTCTAAAATCAGTTGCTACCAATATTTTACATAGATAACCGGGTTTGATTATGACTGTAACCCGTTTGGGCTATATGATTCACAAAAAATAACGTGTGTGTTTCTTATTAATATTTCAACTGCGATTATTTGTTTCTTTATAGTTATATGATGACGCTAATAGAAAGACTGTCAACATATAATAAATAATAAAATACCGGACCTATCAAATGAAAAATTAATAAAATTAATTTAAATTTAATAAAATTTAAAATTATATAAAAAATTATATATCTCCTCTGTGGTCTAGTGGTCGAGCGTTGGCGTTGACCACATGAGGTCCGAACCCGGGTCGGGCACATAAAAAAAAGTTTTTTCTGTTTTCTGACAAACACAAAGTTGCCCGGGATTGGAAAGTGCCCGGTTGGCGATGGACTTGCCACCTATCATATTTGTGGGACCAAGTATCTTCGGCTAATCGTGGGTGCACTTGTTGTACCTCTGCCTACCCCTTTGAAGATATGGGCGTGAAGATACTTTTCTTATAAAATTAAATATTTTTTAAATATTTTTACACTATATCGTAGAATAAATTGATAACTTATAATTAATTATTTTAATCAATTTCACAACGTATTATCGCCATTTTTTGTTTACAAGAGAAAAGAAAAAATAGTATCCAATATTTTTTAGTTATTGAAAAACTAGACTAAACAAAATCGTAACAAAACTTTTAGTTAACATTACTGTTTTTTTCTTCCATAAAGTAGTTCGTAAAGTTAAATAACTTTATCAAATTTTGTCAACAAAGCGACTTCATGCATTCCTTGTTCTATCATATTTTTATTTGAATAATCCATATTTAAATTCAAATAAAGAATATGATCTAGAACAAGTTTGGAATTTAGTGTTTAAATTCCTTTGTTAAGATTTCTATTTCTGTGATGTGTAATTAGGACACATTTTTTCGCGATTTTGCTATGAGACCCGATGTCCATAGTAATAATATGTCAATGCATGTAAGTATTCGTGGTATAGGCATTGATGCTCCTCGCATGTATTGAATTTATATGAGTTAGTCATATAACACATCAATTACCTACGAGATTTTGTATCATAATATAAATAAAAAATTCTATGGGATATCAAACAAGCAGACTCTCCCGACGGAAGGAGATAACCATCACTTATAGACAAAAAGCTGTGCGCTGCTAATCATGAGGCTATATTTATAATGGCACATGTATGAGTTTATCGGCTACCCTACCCTTCTGACTGCGACGTTATTTCGACAGGACTAGGTGAGACGTTGTGAGACTCTACTATCTAGTAGTTAAGATCGTAGTGACGTATTTATACAATTGTTTGCATTTAAAGGATCGAGATCACTAATGTGATCCTCAACCGGTAGGGTCGCATCGGGAAAATCCGCCTGGGTTACTTTAGTACATTTTATGTGAACTATCACATACTACAGCGGGGTGCAACGGGGCGCATCGAGGCGGATTTTTATTCTTTTTTATGGAAGATGGGATAAAGAAGCAAGAGGTGTACCTAATGTTAAGTAATCACTGCCGCCCATGGACATCCGCAGTACCAAAAGCCTTGCAATTGCGTTGCCGATCTTTTAAAAATAAGTAAATTCTTTCTCCCGCCAGTCATATCTGTTCGGAAAAACCCCTGACGGTAATTGATTCCACAAAAGAGTAGTGTGAAGCTAAAACAGTACGGTTGTGGAATTCCAGACATCTAGACTGTGAGGGTGACACTTTAAACTTCGACGCAATGTCCGACGATGGAATTCAGCACCAGGAATTAATTCAAACAACCTGTCAGAAGACTCTCCATAATAGATGCGACAAAAGATGCAGAGCGAACCTACATTTCTGCGTAATGACAAAGAGTCAACTCGTTTCAAAATAGCCCGATCATCAACGATTCGAAACGCTCTATGTTGAATGCGATCAAGTGGAGGAAGTTGGTACTGGGGAGCTCCGGCCCAGAGTCGAGAACAGTACTCCACGGTGGGCCGACAAGAAGTATTGTTGCTCTTTCCTGAGCACACCAAGCTTTTTGGGGGCTAGTTTAGTCTTACATTCCAGATGACCGCGAAACTAAACGTAATTCGATATGTCGATTTCCAGGATTCCGACACTGGCTCAGGCCATCAGGAGAGTATCCTCAAATAGAGGTGATACGACAAAGGGTGTCTGTTTTGCGGTGAATGCACAAAGCTGTGTCTTCTTGGGGTCAAATGTGACCAAGATTTTACGACTCGATTCCGATACGTCCGGCACTGACATATCCCCGAAAAATACCGCTACAGCCGGATTATGTAGCAACACCGGTACTATCATCTGCATAGCAATGTATGTTACTAATTCGCTACATGTCATTGATATGCAGAAGAAAACGTATCGTTGATAGCACGGAGCCTTGGGGAACGACAGCATTGACAGGTTTAAGTTTGGAGCATTCACCGTCGACTACGACTTTGACGCTCCAATCAAGCAAAAAATTTATCATTTCACTTGCTTAATTTCTCGTGAAGTCCGATGGAAGACAGCTTAGCGAGAAGTGTTTAGTGCTATACCACTTCAAAGATGTTAGCTATGTCCAAACTAACTGCCAAGGGGGAGGCCCCTTAGACTTAACTGTTTCCGCTCACCGATGTGTCAAGTATACTAGAAGATCACCAATTAAGCGTCCACAACAGAAACCTTACTGACAGTCACTAATCAGCTGGTGATCTTCTAAATACTTCAGGAGCTGACAGTTAATGATGGTTTATGTAATTTTTAAAAGAAGCAGGTTATGACTGTGGCTATAATTGAACGGACTAGAGTTATCTCCTTTTTTAAGCGATGGGATGCACTAAATCTGTCTTCTACGATTCTGGTAACGCGCCAAGTGAGTAGGAAAGCTAAAACAAGCGCATAAATCCTGGCGCTGACTTTAGAGTACACATTTTAAGCACAATTGGAAGGATGTCATTTGGTCCACTGGACTTGTGTGTAGGAATTGTAGTTTGATGATTGATCTGCCGGCCTATTGAGCTTGCAACAAACCACCCCACCGGTGGGCGATTGGGTCGTCCGTCCCTGCAACGGCAGATTTCAGTAAGAGCGATGCGCCTCACCCACTCCGTCTCAGTGTATGGTGCGTTGCTATCTTGAGGCGAGGTCTAATGCCACATGCATAAGTTTACCGGCCGACGCCATAAGGGTAAGGTAGCCGACCTTACCCTCCAAACCGGAACACGACAGCGACAAGCACTGACGCTATTGCGGCAAGAATAGGTAAGGTGGTGGTACTAGACCCGGGCGAGACAATGCAGAATTCTACCTCTTAGTAGCCACGATGATAGTGACTCGATAGCCAATCGGTCGCCATTTACGACCTGCCTGGCAGAACGGCAGTTGGCCTATTCTTCAAAGGAGGCCGGTACCAACACTAATATATCCAATTTTCCAAGATATTTATCCGTCTAAACTTGGAAAATTGCATTGATATTCGAGTTAGTGGATTTAATAAATTTATGATCCCACGGAAACTTTATGACGAAGTGTGTTGAAAATACTGTTAAAAATATTTTAGATTTTTAACAATATTTTCAATAGATTTTTAAATTTAGATTTTCAAAAATAATTTCCATGGAATCATAGACTTATAAATCCACTAAGTCGAATATTAATACAATTTTTCAAAGTATCGATGGATAAATATTGTGGAAAATTGGATATTTTAGTGTATTATGTGCATAATACTGTAGGGTCTTAACTGAAATTATTTTTTTAGGTTATAACCGCTTTGTCAAACTTTACTTATAATATGGATATTACACATATTATGGTTCTTATATAATGTTATTATTTTTACACGCCTCATAACTCAAAGCATTTGAAGTAGTGCTTCGCTTTCGATACATCAAGATAAAGCAATCTTGTGATATAATTTATAAAATTTAAATAAATCACAGTTTTATGATGTTATGATTACATTTTCTATTCAGTCGGGTAAAAAAATTGTTTAGGCTACGCGGTCATAATGTAGCTTTATATTGGTGTACTATTTTTTTTAAATCAGTTTATTAATTTTTGACTTTACTAATAATAATAATAATTCTTTATCCAGATATGAATATCCATTTTGTTGATGTGTATTTTAAGATACTTATAACTATGTTAGCAAGGGTTATATGTTTGAAATACCGAGGATGTATATGTTTAATTATAACTTTACCCAACTAATTATAATCAAAAAAATCTAACCTCTAAGTTAAATAATTGTTAGTTGTTGGAATTTTCATGATTATTCATGCTGATATTATAAACGCAAAAGTAAATCTGTCTGTTTGTCTGTCTCTGCGTCACGCCTAAACCCCAAACCGATTTGGATGAAATTTGGTATAGATAGAGTTTGAGATCCAAGAAAAGACAGGATAGTTTTTAACCTGTTGCAGGTGCAAACTCTCCTCTAGCTAGATTATCTAAAGTAGTCAATGAGTTCAGTGATCAGATTGACATTTATACTGATTCGTCTAACAAATTCCATAAAATATTCCAAAAATATGGTTTTTAAATTTTGAAATGAAATGATTTGTATATGTTAAGATTTAAATTTTTTTGTGTTTATTTATCTCATTTTTTTGTAATTTCTAGTTTCTTTTTGTTAAGTTAAATAAGTTATTTTATAATATTATAAGCATGTGGTGTTTACCTGTAAATGTTTGATACAGTTAGCATGGTTGTTGACAAGTTTTTATTTTTATATTATGAGATAGCAAACAAGCAGATGGGTCTCCTGATGGAAAGAGTCAACCATCGCCTATAGACACCAAAGATGTTAATTATGCGTTGCTATCTTGTGGCGAGGTCTAATGCCACATGCATAAGTTTACCGGCTACCTTACCCTCCAAACCGGAACACGACAGCGACAAGCACTGACGCTATTGCGGCAGGAATAGGTAAGGCGGTGGTACCAGACCCGGGCGAGACAATGCAGAACTCTACCACCTAGTAGCCACGATGGTAGTGACGCCTTTTACGACCTGCCTGGCAGAACGGCAGTTGGCCTATTCTTCAAAGGAGGCCGAGACCAACACGGCGAAAGTGTTAAAATTAATTATTTATTGTATTCAAACTTTGGTAAACCAATAAAATAAAATAAATAAAATAACCTTGAAATCCCATGGGACCGCGAAATATGCGTTTTTTGTTTTAGAAATTATTCCATGCGAACGAAGTCGTGGGCACTGTTAGTACGGTTATATAATCAAAATACTAATACAAACAAGATAAAGAGCGATCTCTGACATTGTTTATTACTATATATAACGGGTTCTTATTATTGAAACACATATTATACATACTTTTAGCACCATCAAAATGTATAAAGTTATATTGTTGACATTTTTTGCTTCGGCATCTGCCTATGTTACCGTAAACTCAACATGCCCAGAGCTCAAGAATCCTGATAACTTTGACTTTAATGTAGTAAGTAGTTTACTTTTGATATATTATGTTTTATATTATTTACTTGCTAATCTAGCAACTGTTTTTTTGCCATGTACATTAATTGTATTGAATATATTATTAGTGGGGTATTTAAAAGAGAGGGCGTCCATTGAGATATAAACTATCTTTTCATAATATTTTTATATCATCATGTCATATCTTTTAAGTTGGATCAAACAGTAGATAACTACAAAATTTCATTGAATTTCATTTTCATTCAAATTCATTTTCTTCAGTAATTTTGGAGGTCACCGCGGACAAACAAGGTGATATGTAATTTAAATATATATTAAGATTTTATTAGATATTGATTGAAATATAAGTACTTGTGCGAAGTTTTGTGTTAAGAGAAAAGTGGGTTATTGAGAAAAGTGGGTGAAAAGGTCATATATTTTTATCACGTTTTTTGTGATGTTAAAAAAATAAGTATTCAGATTTTTTTCCTCAAAATCGCAAAAGTCGTAAAATATGCTGCATAAATGATTATATCTTTTCTGCGCGTTGACTTATACGATTGATTTTTTTACAAGTAGATTTTTTGAAACCGTAGACCCGAGTATTTGATATAATTTTTCAATTTGATACCTCTACACGTTCTTGAGAAAAAGGATCTTGACAGACTAACAGGCGGACAATGAGGTAATTCTATAAGAGTCACGTTTTTCCTTTTCGATACGGAACCCTAACAAAGTAAATTTACAACACAGGTCTTGAAACCGGTTAAGAAAATACTGGGTTACAGCGGTTTTATACCTTTGATAAGGTTTTATACCTTAGCTCGGAGTGTATTTTAAATGAGACCTCTTCTTAGATGTATATAAATATCAACAATCACCTCTGTGGTCTAGTGTAGTGTATATGTATATGTAGTGTATATATGTGTATGTAGTGTAGTCTATATGAGGTCCCGGGTTCAATTCCCGGATCTGGCAATTCAAAAATGTATTTTTTCAGTTTTTTTGATAAAAACAACGTTGCTCGGGATTGGAAAGTGCCCATTTGGCGATAAACTTGCTACCTATCACATTGTGAGACCAAGTATATTCGGCTAATCGTGGGTGCACTTTTTGTACCTCCGCCTTATTCTGTGGAGATACAGGCGTGAAGATACTTCCTTTTTTAAGTTAAATTTAAAATATATTATAAATGAACAATTTTTATTTTATTTGACTTTACTAATAAACACTATTAATCCACAAGAAAATTAACAAATTTGATTTCTTGAATAAATATGGTGGCGGCAGGAAAAAGGGAGATGACAGTTTTTTTATATTATAGGATGGCAAACAAGAAGATGAAAAACCAACCATTTAGCTGGCAGAGTAGGGGGAACTCTTAACTCTAACAAAAATTAGCATTTTAAAGATTAATATTTCGCAAACGAGTCCCTGAATCGAAAAATTGTTATCACAAATTAACAATATCTTTTAAAAACTTAGCCAATAACAGCTCACACTGGGGTGCACGAGAAAAAAAAAATAACTTTCCAACTTCACACACTAAAAACTGTTTTTCAAAATTATATGTTACCACTTTGCTGCGGCGACTACTATGTATATTAGGAGAGACGGACTGAAATAGCGAAACTATATGAGTTCCTTGTTTATTTTGATACCCTAAAAAACTAGAGTGTGTTATATCTATAAAATTAAAATAAAAACAATATTCAGTGTAACATTTTGAAAATTTTTGAAGTTTCAAATTGATTTTAAGCACGCTACTAACTTAAACACAAATTTCACGTCAGTTTCATGTTTAAAGTTTAGTTAATACTCGTAATATCGGAAATAGTAGGTATACGCTTTTATTTCCAATAAGAACAACATACCAAGCCCTAAGTTAAGCGGGGAGCAGAAATTAAGAAAATAGCAGTCGCTGAAAAAAATTGCCTAATATATTTGTAATAAAAAATACAGCCGTTCATAGTACGCAAAAAAAAAATCTACTTAATTTTATTTTCATATTTGATACGATATTTAGTAAAATTTTACCTGATGGGTCATTTCCGTCGTTTATAATGTAATTTCCATAGACCGCAAATTATGTTATTAATTTTTTTAGGAAAAGTATAAATTTGCATAAACTTTTGAAATGTTTGTGTAATTTACTTTAATTTAGCGATTTCAAAAATAAATAAAATTGCGCACACTTTGCTGCTCGGGGCAAACGGAACTAAAAATTAAAGGCACGCCTTACTACACTCCGCGAGGACTTTTATTAAAATTAGGGTTTTCCATTTTAATTTAAATGCCATCCACTACCACTTTGAGACGACTTAGCTGGCTATACTCTTTTTAACCGAGACACACATATCTTTTCCGGCGGGTACCTCATATCTCTCCTACCCAGGGTACAAATCAAAACATTCTGTGGCGCCGCTGGTCCGTACCGCTGGAGGGTCATAGTGATGGAACCAGCGGGCCAGCTTCTTGTCAGGTGACGTCATAACTGTGGAGGTCGATGACATCACACAAGGACAAGTAAGGGGAAAATGAAGATCTTCCCAGCCAGGCAAGGTGTAGTGCCTGGGGACCGAAGTCCGTTTGAGAAGCGTTGAAACTTGTATATAGTGTTACAAGATAAATAATTGTGATATCGCGATTCAGGATTTTATTTTAAATTTCATTTTTTTCATTTGTTATTGATTTTGTCCATTTTTATTATTTTTTCTTGTAGCGTTTGTGATTGTTTGAGCCGCTACAATTCATTTGTATCCGGGTTCCATTTACATTATTACAGTGCCCATCGGTGGCAAATCACGGCCTTGGTTTGGTCGCCACTGAAAAACGTATCACGTCGAAAGCACGGGCTGCTGCGGCGGCATCTCATGATGTAACCACCAGTGCAATTAGAAAGGAGTATAATTTTGCCTCTAGGTCTTTCAAAATAGCCATCGCTAAAGCAAAATCGGAGCACATAGGCAGATTTGGTTAGAGACTAGTCCGCCTTACCCGCTCACTTCACTTTGGTAACTAATGAGACCTCTGAGAAAACAGACATCATCTAAAGACATCAAAGATGTTAATGGTGCGATACTATCCGTGTGGCGGGATGGCAATACCACACGTATAAGACTACTGGATACCTCACCCTTCAAATTGGAACATGACAATGACAAACATTGCGACAGGCATAGGTAAGGCGGTGGTACCAAATACCCGGGTAAGACGTTATGGAACTCTACAACCTAGTAGTTACGATGGTAGTGACACGTGTAGCCAATTGGTCGCCTCTTACGACCTGCCTGACAGAATGGCAGCTGGTCTATTATCTAACAAACTATCTAATTACTGTTGAAACAAATGATAACTTCATTCAACGTTTTTTATAACAACAGTTTAATAGGCTACTTTCTTAAGTCATCCACCAATGCGATTATTTACCTGAACATTAGAGCGTTAAGTTTGAATTGCTTCGCAACTGTGCATGGCGGCAGTACCTAACTACATCGATTAAGGAAATCGTCGTGATGCACTCATTATAGTAGGGGAGCCCAAGATGTTAAATAGTGACTTACTCGAGCGTTCGTGTTGTGAAGAACTATTGGATTTTGTAGATTAGATGATAAGAAAAATAAAAGGTTATATAATATTTTACATTTCAATAGTGGGGAAAACGTGGGCAGAAAAATGTAAAAACAGTGAAATGGGAACACTAAAGCGCGTCAAATTAAAGTAAGTTAATTAACCTGTATCATAAACTGCAACCAACGCATAACACACAGCACGAATCAAAATAGCGGACTAAACTCTTTTATTTTTCCCTAAGAGCGTACTTGAAAAAAGAGTGCCAATTTAATGTTATTCTGTACAATGTTTCGTTCGAAAACGATAAAATACCATAGAGTTTTGTATTAAAACTGGTGAATAGTGAAAATATTGTTTGTTTTGGATGAAGTTAGCGTTGGTCCCTATAGAGACCATAGTGTATTAACGGAATTCTCTTAGAGGTCAGAGGAGTTACCAAAGTGAGCGGCTATGTGAAGGAAAAATATTGATTAATAAAATAATTATTTTTTTACTTTAATCACTTGATTATTTTATAAAAAAGACACAAAAAAATTACACCCACACTTTTAATGGTTTTTCTGAAGTCCATCACTCTCAAGATGTCATAATTATGAGATTGCGGCGCCGCGCCGCTGGTCCGTACCGCTGAAGGGACATAGTGATGGCACCAGCGGGCCAGGTTCTTGTCAGGTGACGTCATAACTGTGGAGGTTGATGACATCACACAAGGACAATGAAGGGGAAAAGGAAGATCTTCCCAGCCAGCCAAGGTGTACTGCCTGGGATCGAAGTCCATTTGAGAAGACATCATTAACATCTTTGATGTCTTTAGTTAATACACTATGGTCTCTATAGGGACCAATGCTAACTTCATCCAAAAAAACAATATTTTCACTATTTACCAGTTTTAATACAATACTCTATGCTATTTTATCGTTTTCGAACGAAAAATTGTACAGAATAACATCGAATTGGCATTATTTTTTCAAATACGCTCTTGGGGAAAAATAAAAGAACTAAGTCCCCCATTTTGATTCGTGCTGTGTGTTATGTGTTGGTTGCAGTTTATGATACAGGTTAATTTAAAAGTGTTTTGGCGTATTAATCAACAAGTAAACTTTATTTATAATCAAGATTACTTCAAGATCTAACAGTTTATATAATATAATAATTTTGTCAAAAAACCGTAAATATCAATTAATAAAACATATATTTTGTTAACGACCAACTTGATGATACCAGCGATTTGGGTATGACGGTACCTATTTTTATTTATTTTCGTAAATTTTAGTGTTGGTATCTATGATTTAAAAAAAAATCATATGATGTGAATGTGAAATATCCTAAGCAATATTAAAAAAATAACATGGCTGTAAAATTGAAAACGAAATAAATTATTCAAAAATAACGAAAAAAACTACGTATTAATTATGAAAAAAAAAATATTAATATTTATGTAAATAAATATTTTTGTTCTATAATATATGTTGTTTATTTTTTTTCCGTATGTATATGTTTACCAATTATATAAAAAATATATAAAAAGCATAGGTCATCGATTTACTTTTTGAATTAAAAATCCTCGACTAACAAGTAGTCATATTTTTCTCAAAGTGTCGTGTTACACCTGAATTATTTTGTAGCTTAAGCCATTTAAATTAAACAATTCTCACACCAGTGTATTGCAGTGCTAAGACCTCTTCAAAAATATACGCTTTACAGTATCGGATTCAATCCAAATAAGTCATAAACCATTTTTGTGACCACGGTCCACCGGAACGAACTCGGAACGTGTGCGCGTAACGGTCCGTGTTTTTTTAGAAAAAAATGCGAAAATGGCTAGTGATATGAGCGGTTACTTCGGGAACTCGTGCGTTCTAGTCTCTCGCCAAGGTTGTCCAACAGAATTTCTGTCTGCCCTCCTTTCTACTCTGCTGATGGCTTTCTGGCCCATGCTGCCAAGGAGAAACTCGATTTTTGGGCTTACTCTTTGCTGTCAACTTGACTCTGAATGACCAAGGGAACACGCCGCCTACCATCACTAGTATGACAGTTCCATGCCCAAGGTCCAATTTCTTTAAACAGCAGTGCGTAAAGCACTCATTTTCCTGGATGTCTATAAGTCTAGTGGGCCTGATGTCATCTCACCAATTGTGTTATAGATTTGTGCTCCCGAGTTGACATACACAACTGGCGTTGTCTCAAAATCTTGGAAGACAGCTTTAGTGCACCGAACCCATAAGAAAGGCGATCGCTCAGATCCGTCCAGCTATTGGTCTATAGCGATAACCCCTTTTCTGTTCTCCAAAATAATATAATCCATCAATAACAGCCAGCTTTTCTGGTATCTAGAAGAGCACCAGCTGATTAGTGATCGTCAGCAAGATTTTAGTCGCAGTCGCTCAGCTGGTGATCTTTTAGTTTACTTAACGCACCGATGGGCGGAGGCTGTGGCGAACAAGGGGGAGGCTTTGACTGTTAGTTCGGACATAGTGAAGGCCTTTGATCGGGTATGGCACAAAGCACTTCTCTCCAAGCTCCCTTTTATGTTCCATGAAACTCTGCAATTGGATCACTAGTTTTTTTGGAGATCGGAGCATTAAGGCTGTATGCATATATTAATGACATATTGCAATCAAGCAACAGTACGGGTGATGCTTTGTACACGTGTGAACGCGGTGTGGTGAACACATCAATGAGTGCCGGAACAAATTTGTGTCAGGAATCGAAGAACAACTTTCCACGGCCTCAAAGTGGGGTCGACTAAACTTGGTCCACTTTAACCCCAAGAAGATACAAGTTTGCGCGTTTTCCGCAAAGAAATCTCCCTTTGTCGTGTCTACTCGCTTTGAAAATACTTCCTTAATAGCCACAGCAAGTCTTGAAATTCTTGAAATTCTTGGAGCAGGAGCATTGACATATCGAGCAACGTTCAATTCCGTGGTCACTTGGAAGGCAAGGCCAAATTAGCCTTAAAAAATGGATGTTCTCAGCAGGGCCAGACAGTACTTTACATCGTACCATCGCTAACAACTTTATAAGGCGCAAATCTCTTGTGGTGTACTGCTCTCACTTGTGGGCGGGGGCTTCTCAGTACCATCTCCTTCCTCTTGACCACATTCAACGTAGAGCAGCTCGAATCATCGATGACAGGACTATTTCTGATCGGCTTGATTCTTTAGGATTACGTTGAGGTGTGGCTTCGCTCCTCATCTTCTATCGGATTTATCATGGGGATTGTTCTGAGCAACTATTTGGACTAATTCCTGCTGCAGAATTTCACCATCGGATATCGCGATTAAATTGGATGTCTGGAAATCCACAACTGTGCAATTATTGAGGCACTTTCTTCCTTGCATTATTCCCCTTTTTTCCAAGCAGAGCTTTTTCCAAGCGGATATGACTTAGGAACCTACAAGAAAAGCACCTACTCTTTCTTAAAAGGCCGGCAAGGTAACTGTAAGTCCTCTGATGGTGTGTTGTTTATGGGCGGCAGTAGTCATTTATCACCAGGTGAGCCTTTTGTCAATCTGCCTCCCCTTTTTCTATAAAAAAAACTGACTGAAAATGTTGAGATCTAAGTTTACAACTTTGTAAAGTCTGCGGCCTTTTAGCGGGAACAGTATCAATCTGATCAAAAAATGGCAAAAGAATAATGTATAGAACTCTTTAGGGGGCTAATAAAACTCGATTTTTGGGGGGCCAAAAATTTGATTTTTCAAAAAATAAAAAGTAAGCAGCCTTTTCATTTTTATAATTTGACAATGGGAGCTAAATTTTTTTTTTGTCAATACAAACTTTTTGTGGGAGTTATAAAAGAGTTTTACACATTATCCTAATGATTTTTTTTGTTTAAATTGATACTTTTCTTGCTACAAGGCCAACAACTTTACACGTTTTGAAGTTAGCCCCGCATCATTTTGAAAGTCAGTTTTGGGCTACTTAAACAACAAAACTATTGATAAGAAATATAAAGAACTTCGGAAATATGTGAGGGTGACTAGAACTCATTTTTAGGTATAGGTAATATGTACCCTTCCTATTACCGAGTTCAAAAAGGAAATAACGAACGCTATCGAGCTGAACCAGAAAATAACTTAATATCCGAATCTGAAACCTGAATGATGATGAATCTGAGAAAAGTGAAGCAGTGGTGAAGAAAGAAGAGAGAAAGATGAAAAATGAAGTAGAAACTCTTAAACGACCTGAATGCGATAGTGATACAATTGCGTATAAGCTAAGTCTAACTATGGTTGACGGTAAAATTTACAGCAACATTACATTTCAGATACAAAATCTCCAGCAACATGCTTGTTTTGTTTATCAAAACAATCACGAATGTACAAGATGGCTGAAGTTAAAGACAAGACTCACATACAAAGGATGAAGAACGTGAGAAACCAGTTTACCACTAGGTGGCACTGTAAAAATCACATACAAATTCCCAGTAAACTCGAAACGCGCTCACGATCGAATGCGAAATGAAAAACTCACACTTTGCAGTCTGACGATGAAACTATAAGATGGCCATGAAGAAAGAAGATTAATTCATTGAGTTTAGATTCATTTGTTCTGTTTTGACAATAATTTAAGGTATTTGTTAAATGATTTCCAGGGTCTAATAATGAAGCAGGAATGTGGACGTCTTTGGAGCAGGATGGCACCTGGTGTTAGATAAAGAGCGAGAAGAAGTCTATGAGAAATGCTAAGCTAAACCAGAAAAACCCATTGAGTGTGGGTCGCTTCTGTTTGTTATGTCATATTTTTTGGTGCTAGATGATTTTTTGAATTTAATAATGAACATTGAAAGCTATAGAAACCTTTGAACTAAACAAGATAAACCCATTGAATTTAGACTCATTTTTTCTGTTTTAAGAGTTACACTGGTGCTAGATAATTTCTGTGGTCCTATGATGAAACAGGAGGTTATAGGAACTTTAAATTTAAACTAGGCAACGCCACGACTTGGGGCTCATTTGGTGCATTCTAATAAGGACTTTGGAAAAGAATGACTCTGGAAGTCATTGTGTTCCAAAAGTCTGGAAGTAACTGGATTACTGAAGATAAAACTTGAGGATGTCCAAGAAATATTGCTGATAAACAAAAAAGCTGATAAACCCATCGAGTATGGGCTAATTGTGTTTGTATTGGTATACTGTTTGGTGCTGGAAGGTTTTAAGAATCTACTGATGTAACTGGAAGATAGCTGCGGGATCTTTTAAACTAAACGAGATAAAACCATCGCGTTTGGACTTATTTGTTCTGTTTCAAATAATCTAGTGTAATGTGATTTCCAGGTTCTTATGATAAAGTGAGAGAATGTCATTGGAACGAAACAAACGAATGAATGAAAATTGATCAGCACTATCGATTTTGGTCTCGTTTGATTCTTTCTTTTAAGGACTTTGGAACAGGATAGAGTTAGAAGAAGTCTATTAGAACTTTTAAGCTTATCTAGATAAACCCTAAAATGTTGGCTAATTCGGTTTATTTTGGCAAAGGTGCCGGATATTTTCTAAGATATAATAATGATGGAACTGAAAGGTGTCTATCGGAAATTGGGCTGATGTCGGTGACTTTTGAAAGAAAGAAAAAGTAGAAAGTGGCCATGGAACTCCTGCACTAAATAAAAAAAATCAATTGAATGTGGTTTCATTTGTTATATTTTACATATACTCTGAATCAAAATAATTTCCAAAATTACATAATAGAGGACATGAGAGCTTTGGAATAAAACAATTCAAGCTCATTGAGTAAGGAACCATGGTGACCTTAACCTGATGCTGCAAGATCCCCTTTTGTACATCATCAGGTCCTATCACGTTTTGCACCTAAAATGATGCATATGTAGCAGAATAGCAGACTGTAGATGTGTCGGGGGTTCCTGAAATTTTTAATTTTATCTTATTTGTGTATTATTTATTTCAATTTTTATTGTAATTCTCCTTCGTTTTTTGTGTTATTTATATTCAATTATTTTATTTCAATTTTAATTATATAAAAGTCTTATCAATATTTTTAACTCTAAATAAGGTTTGTCACTACACGCTCTACATTGAATGCGATCAAAAGGAAGGAGCTGGTACCGAGGAGTCCTCCGCCTGCAAGTGAGAGCAGGCCTGTGTGAAGTACTGCCTGGCCCTGCTTAGGACATCCATTTTTTTGAGACTAATTTGGCCTTACCTTTTAAGTGACCACGAAATTGAACGTTGCTCGATATGTCAACTCCTAGGATTTCAAAACTGGCTGTGGCTGTTATGGAAGTATTTTCGAAGCGCAAAGATAAGACAAAGGGAGATTTCTTATTGGAAAACGCGCAAACTTGCGTCGTTTTGCGCTTAAAGTGGACTAAGTTTAGTCGACCCCACTTTGAGGGCACTCGTTGACGTGCTGTTGAGAAACCGAAGTTGCGGCCGAAGTACAAAGCATCACCCGTACTGTCATCCGCATAGCAATTAATGTTGATTGATGGCAACATGTCGTTAATATGTAGACGAAACAGTGTAGGTGATAGCACATAGCTCTGAAGTACACTAGCACGTATGCTATTTTATAATTTTATTTGCTTATCGAAATTAATGTTAAGTCCTTATCTTCTCTTGTCAATTATTATCATTAGTCAACCTTAAAATTTTCTTTGTGTTTTATAATAGCATTAACATTTCAATAATTATCACTTAAAACACGAGTAGGAGAGTACGATTTTTCAAGCGACGACAAAACTGAGGCCATCAGTTTGACATGTATGTATGTAATATTATTGGAATAAGATAATGTTTGAGTATGTTTAGGCGTTTAAGGTTATCTATTTAGGTGCTCAAGCACGTGTATTAAATTTCGTAAGAGTATGTTTGTTTGTATCTCTATAAGTATCACATTTGTATGTTTGTATATTTTTAGAATTTCTCGAAATTATTTCTCGGAAACTAAAAGCCACACCAAGATATTTCATTTGATATACAATTAGATTTTTTTAAATTGTATTATAATCAAAAATTCATTTCCAGGTTCATAAACGACCAAACATAAAAAACATAGAGCCCAATTGATAACCTCCCATAAGAAAGTCGTTTTAAAATAAAATATTTATTATTTGTTTAATACTGAAACGTAAAAACCAAAGCAATGTTACTACAACTTAAGATTCATTTCTATCGCGTGTGAGCACCAAGCTCATAATAAATTTATTTTTTGATTTGGCATCAAATAATACCTTTAACCCTAAATTTTTACCCTCCTGCATCACTTCCACCACCCTCCCCCATTAACTACCACCACACCAAAATATTTACTACATAATATATTTTATATGCAAACAACATTTGTGGATTCAGATAGTAAATTCACAAAAATCAATGATCAGTTAAATATCCATATTAAATATTATAAATGCGAAAGTTTGGATGTTTGGCTAGATGGAAGTTTGTTACTCAATTACGTAAAAACTACTAAACGGATTTGAACGAAATTTAGTACACAGGTAGATAATTACGTTAAATAGTATACAGGCTACTTTTTATCCCGAAAAAATTGGGTGATCCTGCAGGTTGCAATTCGCTGCAGCTAGCACAACCTAAATATGCTTTAAAAAGTGAAATCAGTTGAGAAATGCGCTAACAATATAATGATAATAATATTATGTAAATGTTATAAAGTAAAACAATAGCACAAGTACACATCTGTGTACTATAATCAAAAATATTTTTATGTCTTTAATAGCAAACAAACGAACACGAACAAATGATGGCCATCCATACTACATACGCCAAAGATATTAATGGGTGGAACCTACACCGATTAAACGCGAGTGTAGCCGATTTTAATTATTAGACATTAATGGTTGTTATTCGTATGGTGGGATGGCTATTCCACATGCATAAGTCTCCCGGCTATTTTATCTTCCAAAATGTCACACTATAATGACAAGCATATATTATCTCGGCGAGACGTTGCGATTAGGGATCAAACTGGACGTCAGCAATCTGCAGCATGGCGGTGAGAGATGCTATTGTAATACCTTTATGGTGTTACATATACACTGGCAGCTTTGTCTACTTTTAAACGTAGAACTGTCTAGTTTTTATATGGAACGTGTATAGAATAGGAGTGTTCGAAATAATCTTGACGGGTAAAGACATATGCCCGAAAAATAAATGAAGTTATAAAAATCGTGTATTATTGGAAATAATACGAAATCCCGTCGATCTTCGTGTGCCTCGAGCAGCCAAGCAGGTTAAAGCAAATCCCCCGGGGAAAAAGGGTGTTACAATTGGTGGAGTAACACGGCCGGCTGTGATAATCGCCGGACGAGTGTTACACTATCTAACACATAGATTCTTATTGAAGTGAACTGGATGGCAGCGGCATGACGGCAGCGTAAGCAGCTATGTCAAGTGCTACATCGCGTCGTTCTCGCTGCCGCGCCGCAGCTCACCGACATTCAGTTTGAGGCCTTATAAGGCCTATAAATATGTAATAAATCGTTCGCCATTTACGAAGTATTTAAAACTTATTATTCCTTAATATTTATTTATTTACAGTTTGCACAAGGAAAATGGTATGAATTTGCAAATTACCCGATTTTTGAGCAAAAAACTAAATGTAACTATTGGAATTATACACTCGTAGGAGAATCTGCTAAGGCAATTGCCTATGCGTATATAGATGGTAAACTAAACTCCAGAGACGTAATTGTCAGGCCCGTTCATGGTGTTATAGGCAGATTAATTTACACTGTACCTAGTGGACGTAAGTATCACAAAGTCTTGTCATCTATAGTATCTGGATAAGAGATTAGTCTAACAAGTAAACGAAAGTATGTTTCTAAATAATGAAAGTATGTTTATAAACATATTATAGTTATGTCAAGCATGTAAATATGTCGGTGACAATATCAAAAAAAAAATGAAATGATTTAAAAAAGTATCTTCACTTCTGCATCCCCAAAATGGCAGGCAGAGGTACTACAAGTGCTCCAAAAATTCTGCTAATGTTAGTGTATTGTCCACATATTTTCTTATATAAATTTTCGTCCCCTACTTAAAGGTTGATATTTTTAACTTCCCTCCACGTAGTACGTAGTGTACGTAGATAGGAAGTTACTGAATTTGCCCCGATTTTCGAAAATCGAGTTTTCATCGGATCTCCACGGTTTGAGGTCCTAGGTATCTCTTCCGACTAATTTTGCGATGACGTCAGTATGTCTGTATGTATGTATGCGTGTGTGTATGTGTGTGTGTATGTGTGTATGTAAACATCTCGTAACTTTTGAATAGCTGGACCGATCGAAACGTGGTTGATGGCATTCGATTGAATTCCGCTCAACTTAGATTTCCTGAAAATTTGAACCAAGTCGGCCTAGGATATTTTGAGAAATTTTGAAAAAACCCCAAAAAAATTTTTGGTGAAACAGTACTTTTTAACATAACTTCCAAATTAATGTACCGATTGAGTACAGAAAATAATCAGCTCCATTTTAAAAAAACTACATCTAATGCATAAATTGCATCAAACTCAGTTTATCCGTTTGGGAGAAATCTTTGACGAAAAATTTAAAAAAAAGTGTTTTTTCGATATAACTTCGAAATTTTTCAACCAATCTTTTTTTTGGTGTTCTACAATAGTTTAGTACTAAAAAAATTACATCAGATGGTATTTCAAGAATCAAAATCGAATCTAATTTTCAAAAGTTACAGCTTTTCAAACATTAAAATTACGTAATTTTTAGCAAATTTACTTTATATTTTTAAAATAATTTTCAGGCTAAATCTAAGGCTTTCAGGCTAAGACCTAAAAGTCTTATCAGCTTTTCTCCTTTAAAAATTGCGTCAAATACCGTTAATAAGATCAAAATCAGTCAATTTGTTTAGGATTTATTAACGATGAAAATATTTGAAAAAAAATGACATTGACGTTTTTTGACATTGCTACGAAATTTTTCAACCAATCGATTATTTAGCTAAAGCAATATTTTAGATCTCAAAAGAATTGAGTTAAATGTCATTCGAAAGATCACATTCAATCAGCGTTTCCAAAATATACCTACAATTTTTCAAAAATCAATATACTGCCATTTTAACAAAATAGATGTTTGAACTGAAAAAATCTATATTTATAGTTTTTACTCTTTTGAGCTTAAAATACCTTAATTTAGCGGGAAGTTTCAGGGATGGCTTTTAGGGTCAACCGCTTACACATTTTTAAATAAATACTTAGCCTATATTTTACCCAGGATCTTACTATCTCCACGCTAAATTTCATCGAAATCTGTTTTGCGATTTAGTCGTGAAATCGTAACAGAAGTACAAATAGATAATGAAATGGAAATAGTTATCTTTCGCAAGAAAAGCTTTCTTTGTGTTTGCTGTATTTAGTTACTTCTGAACTAACTTCCCTAAAGGAGAAGGTTATCAATTTCGCTGTAGGGTAAATCCGGGATATATGCCCACCTTTTTTTATTTTACTCATAATTCCTAATATACAAATAATACGCACATTATTTTTATATGTGAACTATCTTTGGTTTTTTATTTAATCAATTTTCATTGTTTTTTGGAGAATGGCCAATAATTAAATTTAATATTATGACTTGAAATTTAAAGTGCATAGAGGGATATATGCCTCGAATGCGGTGAATATGCCCCAAACCTAATTTCGAGGCGGGGATAAACGCCCTTTACGAGTAAACAAACATTTCAAACCAAAAAGTCTGTATTAAACACTATTATTGTTAACTAATTAGACACACATTATAGTTTTAAGATATTTTTAGTGTTTAAAAATGCTTCGTTAGTTTTCTTTTGGTTTTGTTTAATCTTTTCTTTGTGTTATTCGACCATTTTTTTATTTTTACTGTCATACTAACTTTAGTTATATCTGTTGGTTGACAGAGTTTATTGTTTTTTTCTTTAGTTCTTTTTGGTTCTTTTCACTAGTACTCATTTCTTAGCTTATCCTTTCTTTATTTCTGTAATTTTTAAATCAAAATTCAGCATTGTCATTTGTTACTCTAAATTTTCTGCATTTACTAAATTATTTGCGGGTTAAAGATTGTATTCATATGCAAAATTTGTTATGACTGAGGTATTGTCTGTAACAATAGAATCCAGTTAGTAAGCATCGAAGTGGAGTAGGGATATATGCCCTTAGAGGCATTTATCCCAAAACACATTGGGGCACATATCCCTTTTGACTAGGATAAATGCCTTCGAAAAAAATATTAAAATACGTTTATCTTTATTTTAATAAGTAATTAATAACAATGCACACAACCTATTCCTAATACAGAAGTAAAAATAAAGTAAACTTACCTGTTATATCCAAAGTTATGGAAGGTCGAAAATCATTCAAAAAGTAAAATCACGACTGTTTATCCCATCACTGTCAGTAACGATCCTATGCATAGCCGGACGCATCAATGTTTTATGGCAGACTGTAGTGGAGGATGGACACATTCGTGTCATAAGGCATTCTTTTGCTTACGCGTTTTATATTTCTCATAATTGTAATGAGGCGTCTATCCCGCTTGAGCGTATATCCCGGACTTACCCTATGTTTTTTTCTGTCTTTATTTACTCAGACCTCGGTCATTCATAAACCAATTTATTTATTTTTTTGTTTAAGAGGGTATACTCCTCGAGTGGTCCCATTTTAATTTAGTGAAGATCTGATGTAGAATTTCAGAGATACAGAAAAACAGAAGTCGGTTGCTGCAGTTTACTGCGTTAATAAATTATTAATGAAAATTTTGTTTAATCAAAATGATAAGAACCAAATTTGTTTTAGCTTCATACATTAATAAGCTCGATATTCCATTGAATATCGTAGCAAGCGATAACAGAAACTATGCCCTAGTATACGACTGTAAATATTATGAAGAGAAGAAATCGCGAGTTGGTGAGTTTTTTAGCTAATACACAGAAATAACATGCAGATTTTTTTTGTTTATAATACTGTCAGTATCATATACATCTTGTTGTACATACATCTGGTCTGGGAGAGGAATGAAGGGAGGATATATATATATATATATATATATATATATATATATATATATATATATATATATATATATATATACACAAGCACAAGTACCTTAAGACTTAAGAGTTTTTTTTTACAGATATCGCCTGGATATATACCCGTTCGAAAACACTTACAAAAGAGATAGAAACAGCAATTGATAACGTTATCACTTCATCAGGATTCCTAGATAAATCAAAATTCGTCAAAACTGATTTCAATGATGAGATTTGCAAGAACGTTTGAAAATTACGTACTGTTATAACTACTGCACATATTGAATTTTAAGTGTAATAATAAATCCGGAACAAAATATGCTAAATAAATTTTGCATTCCCGACCAGACCCTTTATTTGATTAAAGTAAAATCGTAGCAAAATTGATCATTTTCAAAATACTACGTTGATATTAATTTGTTTTTGATACTCATTATATCAAAAATTGCCCTATACATGTTTACTTTTAAAGGTCCGCTCAAATTTTAAAATAAGGAATTAAACATTGAATTGAAAGTGCGTTTTAATTATTATTGTAAAATTATTACAAGATAATGTAAAAATATTAAAAATATTTTGTTAAAAATCGTTTTAAAATATCCCACTAAATTCATGAATTATTTCAATCATTGAAAGTCTTGTGAATGAACTCCGGAATGCTAGAAGTGTGTCATTTGACATTTATCTATAATTACGATAGTAACTATTATATATCTGTTGCTTTAATTACATTTTTTCCGATCACTTTTAATTTGGTTGTCGGCACTAAAATATTTTAGTTCCAATTTTGCGTAATTGAAATTATATCCATGCATTTTTTTTTTCATGTCAGATAAAAATTAATTTTTTTAATTTTTTAAATTATATTCTTTACTAGCTGTGCCCGCGACTTCGTTAGCGTGGAAAAATTTCTAAAATAAAAACCCGTATAGTTCCCGTTCCCGTGGGATTTTTGGGATAAGAACTATCCTATGTCCTTTCTTGGATCTCAAACTATATTTGTACCAAATTTTATCCAAATCGGTTCAGCGGTTTAGCCGTGAAAGCGTAACAGACAGACAGACAGTCAGAGTTACTTTCGCATTTATAATATTAGTATGGATTACATAAATCGAACATATTGTCACAGGCTGTTCAGAATGAACAGCCTGTGACAATTTAGCCGAACCTACCCTGTATAAACAAATATACACGTCACTAGTCATGGTAGGTATAGGTATTGCTGCTCTTCGCAAAATATGTTCTTAAACATATTGTATTGAGTTTATGAGTTAGTCATAAAACTCTTCAATCATGAGTTTTTAAATTATGATATACATATAAAGATCCCTATTAGATATCATACAACGATGTCACACGACGTGGTTGGCTTTTTTCATCGGCGTACGAAGCTTATTTCCTGCATGCTGCTTGTACCGTAAGCTTCAGTAGTAAGTTTTAAAACAGTAGGTTTAATTTTGAAATTCTTAATGCGGCCGCAACATGCTCTTGCACTTGCGACAGTGGTAAAAGCGGGCCACCATTTTGATATTCTGGTTCAAAGTAATTACGAACCTTGATCACCAGTTCTGTCGCCTGCCTTTTTAGACCAAATCCTTTCGGCATTTTGATATTTGACAGCTAGGCAGCAATCAACACGGAGGAACACAAAATACACAACGTAATGTATGGATAATGTGAAAAAACTCAGCGAACAGACATGTAGTGACCAGCACCGTGTTGTTGCAAGTATGGTCGTGGGGTGTGTGGTCCCGGCCTCTTTTGATGAATAGGCCAACTGCCGTTCTGCCAGGCAGGTCGTAAAAGGCGACCGATTGGCTATAGAGTCATAACCATCGTGGCTACTAGGTGGTAGAGTTCTGCATTGTCTCGCCCGGGTCTGGTACTACCGCCTTACCTATTCCTGCCGCAATAGCGTCAGTGCTTGTCACTGTCGTGTTCCGGTTTGGAGGGTAAGGTAGCCGGTAAACTTATACATGTGGCATTAGACCTCGCCACAAGATAGCGACGCACCATTAACATCTTTGGTGTCTATAGGCGATGGTTGACTCTTTCCATCAGGAGACCCGTCTGCTTGTTTGCTATCTTATGATGTAAAAAAAGTGACAGATTAAAACAAACACAAAATGGCGCTTGGCCGTTAAGTGTTCCCACCTCGAAAAAATATATTTGAATGTTTTTGTTATATTTGTTTTTGTTCAAAATATAATAAATATATGCGATCGATATCGTTACTTATTTGGTCACAACACTACAACTATCAAATTAGAACTGTCACCGAGAAAATAAATAAATAGAAATAGTATAATGGAACAACTATTCTTAAACGTTTGCCACTTTTCAATACTGCCACCGAACTTGGGGATTTCTAGTTTAAATAACTTAACCCGTGTGCTAGAACAGGAGTGATGACCAGGCTCTGACATAGAATAAGTACTCGCGCCAAGGGAGTCGGTGAACTCAACCTCAGCGTAATGTAATCATCGAACGCGAGCGATGAGTTGTTATGAAACTTAATTTAATTTTGATTAAATTTTGGATTTAATTTTGATTGTAGCATGTTTACATTCTCATGAGTTTCTACAAAGTTATCCTAATTTTTTCGATACTCTTATATCTCGCTTAGAATGAAGATATTTTTGATTTATTGGTGGTTTGCGCGGCATTTGTCAAATCGTAAATAATCTGCATACTTTTAAGCTCATATTCTCGTCTTTTCATATACGACTGTAAATCCGCTTCCGCCATCTCGTATAAGTTTCGTAAAAAACGTAAACAAAATTATCTATATATACAACAAAAGTCTAGTCACATGTCAATTCTTCATATAAATATATTATCATAATCTATAATATAATTGCAAACACTAACCTAATTTTTTGACACTAAAATATTTATATTTATTTGACATTTTCATTAAATTAATTAATAATAAAGAAATGACCTACTATATTCAGATATTACATAAAGTATCTAATATGCATGTATATAATATGACATTTATAATATATGTACAAAAAACCAAATACAACAAAAATCTAGTAACATGTCAATTCTTTATATAAATATAATGGTTAATTACTTTAAGGATACATTAAAATAAAAGTAATTAAAATGACATATTGTAAAATTATACATTATGATGATGTAAGGAATCATTATTATTATTATTATTAATTAGGATCCAAAAATTCAATGCAGAAGTTATAACACGATCACAAAAAATGCGTAAACAAGTATAAAAACTATGGACTCGAAGATGTAATTTTAATTTACTTTATATTGTTTGTAAGTACATTGTACGTAAACAACTGACTTGTATTATGCCCCTATGTAACAAGATTTATCGGAACCAAAGGTAAGATATTTGAACCAGCAACATTTAAATTTCGAGCACAGATATGTCACACTAACGACTTTTTGATTGTCATCAATGCAGCAACTAAAATAATTAGGACGACTGTGAAGCCGGTAAATTTTGTAGCGCGGCAAGCGTTTTATAAGGATGTGTACCTACTTAGGTACGATTTTTTGAAATAAACTATGATTAAACTCGGTTGATTAATAAGAAAGAATATTAATTATCATTACTTTGTATGGAAATATGCGTGTTACACTGCGGAAAAGATGATTGTAGTACGTAAAATGTCGACAATTTCTGGAAACTTTACGTAAGGCTTTGACGAATCAATCCCCACAGGAGGCACCAATTAAATGTATGATTCTCGCGATAGGGCCTGCTGCATCGATCGTTACAATCGTACCTTGAAACCCTCCACGGGTTTCAAGGTACGATTGTAACTCAAGCAGGAAAGAACAAAAACATACACTCACCGGGATGGATGGGTCCGAGGTTCTGGGAGATCGCCTGTGTCCTTTTTCCTGGATTGGCGCGAGTTAAGGTGACGATTTCACATCAGTTAGCTATTAGCGGGGTTGTTTTTTAAAATTCTAGTTTTTGTTCAACGTGAGCGACGCGGCGAACGCTCTAACGGCTATAAAAAATTTTTTTCTCCTCCGCCAATGACGAGCGCTCGCACCTCTGATTGGCTCAGCGCAAGCGGCGCGAAGAAATTATGACTTTTGAAATGGAATAGAAGTGCAAGAGCAGTGGAGCTGGAGTTGGAAGTTCTCCGTCATGTGCCGTGACTATGCCACAGACCATGCTTGACATCGAATTACCCCAATATTATAACTAAAGCGCCCATATTGAATAGAGCCTCGATATCGCTCTCTTTTACTATTTTAGTTGAACTGAGGTAGGCTGATGCTAGTATGAACGAATATTGGTTTTTAACCTACCTAGCAAACCGATGTTTCAAGGTTTTCCATACTAGGGGTTTCTAGAGGGACAATTGGTAGCTTCTTTTATAATAGATGAGAGATGTTCCACCACGATTTGTCGTTAGGTCGTTTTTGATTTGATTAGTCCTCAGGTTTCGCGTACTAGATGCAAGATAAGTTTCTTGTACAAGGAGGATATTTCACGATTTACCTGGCTGAAGGCTATATCAATTTACCTGGCTAAGAGCATGCATTAAATGACGCGGCAGTTAGAGAATAAGGCTTTGATTGTAATCAATTAATATATGTTTAGATGCGCTAGATTGTGTCGTGCGTGTGTGTTTGTGTGCGTGTTTTGTGATCATTTTGATCGCTTCAGTTGGTGATACGTTGCGTATTTCGCGGGCAGATCCGCTAGGGACAAATTCATCAGTGGTGCGAGATCGATGGCATTGTAATCAATATTTTTTACGTTTGTTGCAAGCGATTTGTTAGGCCTGGGTCTGGCCTGTCATTAGGAGAGGAAGAGGGCCTAATGCGAAGCCTCATAAGTTTACTAGCTTCCTTACTCCAATTATGAACATTGTTATAATGATGTAGTATGAAACTATTCAGTTATTAAGATTATTAATGATGATTTGTCCGGCAAAAATCACAAAGAAGCAGACACACATACATACATACATATATATCTTCCTGCCATATCCCTTACGGGGTAGGCGGAGAGAACCGAGTGCCATATATCACGATTCTTGCAGGCTTGTCTCGCTTCCTCCACATTCATCACTCTCTTCATATACACACGCCGGTTGCGAAGACTCCTGACACCACCTTCGGACAGTACTCGAATAAATAAATAAATATTTTGAATAAACTATCAGGCTCTTTATTTTAATCATAACGTCAGGAAATATGGGCTATTTATCCAGTGACTCAATCCATATTTTTATGGAATACGGTATTTGAGATAAAAGAAGATGCATTGCAGTAAGCGAATTTTATAACACAAGTAAGTCACCTTTATCATTAAGTTTACCAGAATTTCATGCACTGACTGGCTGTGATTACACTCTATAATTTTTCAAGAAGGGGAAATATGGTAATCTACAATTCTTAAGAAAAATTGGGAGTATCAAAAAATTTTAGGAATGCTAAATTCCTATGATTCATGAAAATTATGATTTTAATTCATGAAACTAAAAAAAGCAGACTTAGATACAGAGTATAAATTTTAATATATCTTAACAAATTTATACTAAGACTTCTTAATCTCTAATTAATTGCGGTCGTAACTTATTCTTCATCTTCTGAATCAAAACGGTAACTATCTATCGTTTCATCGTTTTCTGGAATAGAACTCAAATATTTCTTATTTAATGATTCATTCACATTGTTTGGTTTATAAGTGACGATTTATTTGTTGTATTGTGTTTCATTAACAGAAGCTCCTTTGCGGCCATACATTTCACACACAAATGTTTCAATAGGCGGAAATATTTCGTTGCTGTGCCCCTTTTCTTGCTGTGTTTTATTAGCGCTTATAACATTTATGAAAGTCTTTTGAAATTCCGAATTTTTCTGAAGAATTGCAAATAGCCGTTTTTTACCTTTTTTGTAAAATGCTGGAAATCCAGGTAAAGTCAATGATAAATATGGTCCAAATTCCTTATAAAGCGCACTTACCGCAATACATCTTCTTTCATTTAAGGAGTCAACATTAGACATGGATCATTTAACAGTTAACATATTAAATTTCGTACTAAATATTTTTAACAATTAGCAACTGTTATTTATATTAGCAAATACTGTTAAAAATTACCAATAACTTCATATAGGATAATAATGTTACTAAAAATATTTTAGCTACCTTGATTTATGATAATAATATCTGTTAAAAAATGTAAAACTACTCCAGAGGACTTTTTTTTGCTCGCTAACTCGAAGGCTTTGCGTTTTTGCTGCTTTTGAGCTACCTTAATTCATGATAATAATAATTGTTAAACTAGTCCAGAGGAACTGAGGACCTTTTGTATTAAAAATATTTGAGCTACCTTGATTTATGATAATAATAACTGTTAAACTACTCTCCAGAGGACTTTTTTTTTGGTCGTTTACTCGACGGATTTGCGTTATTGCTGCTTCTAATACTTATTGTAATATATAGGCTACTACTGATATAATATAACATAAATAAATAACTGTTAAATATTAATTAATTTTAACAACATACCAGTTAACCTAATTTAACAATAATTTCCATGCCTAGTCAACATAAGAGCTAATTCAGAGCGTTTACAAGATATTCAAAGTATGAATAAATTTAATTATATATGAAAATAGAAATACAACAGCTTCAAATATGTGGTGGGACGGCAATGCTACATGAATAAGTTTACCGACCACCTTACCCTCAAAACCGGAACACCACCATAAAAAAGTATATTCATCCCGTATCTCCGAAGAGTAAGGGAGAGATACAACTAGTACACCGACGATTAGCCGAAGATATTCTTACAGTGTGATAGGTGGCAAACCTATCACCTACCGGGCACTTATCCAATTTCGGGCTACATTTATAAGAGAAATAATATGCTTGAAATCATTGCTGACTGAATTGTAACAAAAGAGCTGATATTTTAAGTTGCTGCACTAGCAGCTTATCAGCTGTCATATAGATACGCTGCGCCTTAACATGTCATGAGTGTTAATTTTTTTCTCTAAAATAGCTGATATGCAATTATGAATTCTATATTTCTGGCATTGAAGGCCAAACAAGTCTGTAACGCTCGTATTCTTACTGGGCGTCGTAGCTAGACAAGTACATACACTCATCTGGCAGATACTTGCAACTGCTCGAACGGGTTGGCTTTTTACATATACTTTTCACGCTATAGAATGAATATAATAATTAATAATAATAATTCACGAGACAAATTACACTTACTGATCTAACCCCAAAGTAAGCAAATTATTTGCTTGTGTTATGGATGTTAGTCAACGATACCAATACATAGAAATACATATATAAATACTAGAATATATATAATAAACACCCAAACTCGGAAATACAAACATTTATGCTCATCACACAAATGCTTGTCCCCGTCGGGGATCGAACCCGAGCCTCGTTGATTGCGTAGTCAGAGTCTCTAACCACTCGACCAACGGGGCGGTCAACAAAATATATTCACAAAATTTCAGCCTTGTGAGAGCAGATTATGAATTATAATGCCAATGATAACTTTGCTATCGTCTGGCGCATAATTGCAACCATCAAAACAGGTTATCATTTTTTTAGACTTAAATATATATATTACAACATATTAAAATTGTAGCTTTGTACCAGCAGGTTATGAAAAAATAAACATTTTAAAATTTTTGAAATTTTTAAAGATGGTGACGCAACCGCAAGGCGCCTGCCAGGACGGCATTTTCTTAATTGTCCGGTAATAAAATAATATTTAAAAAAATTATAGCTCTGTGCGAATGAAATCTTTCCATAGGTATAAGAATTGTTATTTGTTGGAATTTTATCGATTATATGATCACATAATCAAAAAGTTTAATATAAACACGATAACGAGTGATCTTTGACATAGTTTGTTACTATATATAATGGGTCCTTATTATTTAAACACTTATTATTCATAACTTCAGTACCCTCAAAATGTACAAAGTCATATTGTTGGCGCTTTTCGCTTCGGCATCTGCGTATGTTACGGTAAATTCAACATGCCCGGAGTACAAGACAGCTGATAACTTTGACTTTAATGCAGTAAGTACTTTAATTTTGAAATATGATTTTTTTATTTATTTCATTAGAAATAATAAGTAGATATTTGTGCGAGGTTTTGTGTCAAAAGAAAAGAGACTTTACTATTATGTAGAAGTTTATTGAATCTCAAAAACAATGTTAAATATATCTCTGAAACCGGTTTAATGATCCGAAAACCCAATAATTATGCTCCATTGAGAAATCCGTAATTTGGAGATTAAGGTAGAGCCAAACCTTCGCCAAACTCTCCTCATTTACTTCCGCTAACTTAAGTTTGAAAATTACACAAGGCCTAAATGTACTTAGTTTCTAGTCAGCGATCTTATACCAATTGCTTAAACGCAACACGTGTGTTCCAATTTTATGTAATTATTTATTCGCACTTTGCATGTTGTAATTATACTTTCTTCGTCGAAAAATCGGAAGGATCATCCCTTATAAAATAAAAGCAAAAAAAAAAAATGACCAAAAAATAAAAAAATAAAATTGGGTGCGGACCATTTATGGATATGAAAAATAGATGTTGATCGATTCTCGGATCTACCTGATATGCACACAAAATTTCATAAGAATCGGTTGAGCCGTTGAGTTGAGCCGTTACCGCTAACTCCTTTTATAACTAACTTTTCGAACGTAAGTAAACTTATTATATAAACTAACTGTACCCGCGACTTCGTTCACATTTGGCCATCCTTGCAGAGTAATTATTAGTAACTGACCACGGTATTTCTCGTATTCAGCAATATTTTGGACGGCGAAGCACTTTTACGAAAGGAGAAATATTAAGAAAGGATTCTTTTAGTGTGGATTTGAAAACACTTTGACTTTGATAACAACCCTTGTGCCTTGTAGGGATTTAGGCAGTGTTTGACTGAAGCCACCTCGCCTTTTATTTTCTACAGTCATGCTTACAGTTTTATATTTTGTCTACCATTATATACTCATTCCATATGACTATATTTGACTAAAGACAAAAAAAAGTTGCAAAACCTATTTTTATAGACAGAATGATTACACACCGGTGAAGCAAATTTATCTGTATTATCATTTTTAAACATGGCTGGGGCTATTCTTCTACGGGATAAAAATGTCGCAACTAAAAAACGCCACTGCCAGGGCAATCATAATCAGCCAAGAGGATGCAAATTTAATTCCTATTTGTAAAAAAATGTTTTCGTCTATCTTGAAGTGAGTCCAAAAAAACTTCCACCCAGAGTTGTTTACGGCGTTATCCTTGCTCCATTGGCTTGTTCGCTGTTTAACGACTGCACGTTTTAGTTTACATTTGTTATATTACGTGCAACGTTTGTCGCGTCATAGCCGGTTTCAGAGCAGATGGGTCGGTTAATATTCCTTCAGGAGTTACCGCGTACGAAAAACTTAAAAAAATGTGGTTAAACATAACTTTGTGATTTTTCAACCAGTTAATTTTATCCTACGACAACGTTTTTCATCTTGCTAAAACTGCGGTTAATGCTGTTTGAAAGATTAAAATCGACAAAACGGCGATCAAAAGTTACAGCATTAAAACTACAAAAGAGATATTTTTGGTTTCAACAACCTTAGATAGTATTATCATAACAACTTTAAGATTTTTTAAAGGGCAAAAGATTGAAGGTGAAAGTATCGGCTTGTACCTAGATTCTTAATGGGCAGCGATGATTATTTAAGCTAGTTTTAAAATCCATGGTGTATGTCTGATAATTAACAATATCTGACTCCTTTGCAGTAGTATTAGTTATTTTTATATTATTAGGTAGTTATTAGGTCTTGACCTATAAGTCAGGGCGAAATAAATAGTATTTGCTTCCAGTAA
This sequence comes from Apodemia mormo, assembly GCA_036924255.1. Lineage (NCBI taxonomy): Eukaryota > Metazoa > Arthropoda > Insecta > Lepidoptera > Riodinidae > Apodemia > Apodemia mormo. The sequence goes on along the minus strand of JAUPFN010000018.1, from coordinate 7,588,635 downwards.
ATGTTATAACTGCAATGTTATTATTATGAAGCATAATATCTTGACCGTGTAGGAGGTTAGAAACATTTTGTTTAAAACAATTAAAAAACGGTTTTTTGCAATTTTTGTCAATATTTCGTAAAATATGCTTGGAATCGACATGTTTTTTTTATTATCAATAGGGAAGCGCTTGACCACGATCTCGTCTGATGGTTAGCTAAGATGCGGCCTAAGATAGAACGCGCTTTCCTAGAAGTTCCCTAGAGTTCGCAGAGTTCAAAAAATCTAGTTTGTAAAAATGATACTTAGAAAATTAATGTTTGAAAAATATACATCATATTTTTTAAAATTGATGATCGATTGTGATCTTTCGAATGGTACTCGACTGATGACTGAAACTGACACTCGAAACTGTCACTAATTCAGTCTAAAAAGTCTTATAGTTATGGCACAAACGTGTTTTGCATATTCAACCTTAAATGCAAGATTTAAAGTCATTTTTTAAAAGCAATGTACAAAAAGCAATAAAATTTTTGACTTAAGTTAGCAGGTAGGACAAGGCACATGTAGAGTCGAATATAAATATTTTTATGCATTGAGGTAGTATTTTAAGGGTTTGTAAAATTTACATTAAAAAATTTTTGCCGAAAATCTGTTTTTGCGTAGAACATTTATTTATCAATAAAACAAATAATGACCATTAAAATAATTTATTTATATTTCAAACGTTATAGGTTATTGGTTCTATTACACAGAAGCCATGTAGTATTTGACGCTTGATATTGATACATTTAGTTTGCATAGTCTAATTGATTTAGAATATACTGAAATAGGATATTTACTGCAATGGTGACTATGACTACGTTATAAAGTTCATAGATTCTTACATGATAACAGATACGATTTTTTTTCAGACTTATTATGTAATGTATCGACAACATAGTAAGGAAACGCATTAATTTCTTAGAAATAAGTTTAGCTTTTCGTAGAGTTCTCGTTTGGAATTAGATTTCAGTTTTTCTGTTTTTTTTTTTGCAGTATTATGTAAACGAACATTTGTTTAGTTATAGTATCTGCAGACGTACGAGCGAATACTGCCCATAGACATTTGAAACACAATAGGTTAGTTGCTAATGCGATGTCGGCTTCTGAAAATTTTACTGACCCTCGTATAAAAAAATCCAATAAAACAATTTAGAGCTAAAAAATTGTGTTCAATTTTATTCGGAAGATCAAACTCGTTGATGATTTTGAAAAAATATACATCTTTTCAAATACTGAATAACTGAGTATCATTTAAAAAAAAACTTTGGATTTTTGAACTTTTTTAATTCAATAGTCTATGCTTAGGCATAGTTTTTTTCTTTGCGGTTAAAATACTTAAATTTAGCGGGAAGTTTCAGGTGGCCTGTAGGGTCAACCAGCTCACAGACTTTTTTAATATAGTTACATTAGTTGGTTACATAGGTGTGTTACATACACAGAAATCCTAATCGATACGTATATTTAGTTTGGAGTAGAGTTTAGTACATATAATATTATTGCCAAAGGTAATTTTGGATTAGATATTTCCTGTTAATTATAAATTTCTTTTATAATTACGTTAGTTTTTTCGATAGGTGTGTTATTAATAGGTATTTTTAGTTAGAGGTATAGTTAGTTATGATATTAGGTATAGAAAATTTAGAAGTTATAGGAAGTTCAGGTCTCACGTTTTTTACTTACATTTTAATAACAAAAATGTCGTATATAAATAATTAAGATGAATATGTAAATATTATTTTTAACGTACTAGCGGCCCACCTGGCAATGTAGAGAATTTAATAAAATAAAGAAAGGTTAAATAAGTGCTAAAGTAAATATGCGCTAGCAAAGCCGCGGGTAACAGCTAGTATGCAAATAAAACAACTCGTACATATAAACAGTCACTTAAAATTTGTAAGAGACTAGCTGCAGATCTCTGCATTAGGATAAAAGTATTCTATGTGCTATTCCAGGTCATCTTATATCCGAGTCAAAATCCAAATTGGTACAGCCATTTTTTACGTGGTTGATTATCAAACATCCAAACATACAAACTTTAACATTTATAATATGTATAGTATAAGATATCCGCAATCAAAAACAACATTTTATTAAAAATAAATTATTAAATCAAAAAATAAACAATGCAACCTGTGCCTTCCACTTAAGAAATCGTTATCAACAACACGTGTAAACAGAACCATATTCGATGCTACTTATGATTTCCTATTGTTATATTAAAAGTTTCGTAATATATGTCCAAAGTTCATCGTAAGAATCACAATTATATATTGTTATTTTATATTCATACAAATAGAATAAAAAGAATCACCTAACTTGGCCCTCAAAATAAGTAATGAATATAATCAAACATTTTAAAATCGTAAAATTGATGTCCTCTTTTCTTTTGGCAGTTGGTTAACAACTATAAAAGTATTTTGGATACTTTGAAAAAAATATTATTAATGAAAAAACCTAATCTTATTACAAAAAAATAACTTATTGATTAAAAAAAATCGACTCCACTAATAATAACAGGATCAATTTGTATTATTCGACTAAATTAAAAGGAGGTTGTAATGCACTGTCCTTTTACTGAAAAAGTGACCATTGAAATTTTGTCGTATTATATTTGGAGCGTCGAGTACATTTTTAAGACAAATAAAATGAAAATCATACATTACACCCTATATTTAGTAATATAAACGACAAAAATAAATCGATAAACTCTTATACTTACCGAAAATACAATATCTTATATTTTTTTAACGTTCATGATGGTGTATTTTACAATTTATCAGAGAACAATTCTGTATTTTTGACGCGCGGGCAGTGACGTGGCGACGGGCTTCTATTTGAAGTGAGTGCACAATTTTAAATTGGGCACTCATTCTTAGAGAACGTTTTTGAGACACTGATTGTGTATCTTGGGTTTTTATATATCAATGTTGTGATGTCTGTAACTTCTAAATTGTGTTTATTTCATCCCCTGTCCCACGGATAACCTTCTTCGGAGTATGAACTCTAATCATGCTAAATTTCATTTGAATCCATTCAGTAGATTCGGCGTGATGCACGGCCTTGATACAGACAGACAGACAGACAGACAGACAAAAATAAAAAAAAAATACATTTTTCGCTTCAGTATCGATTAAAGAGTATCTTCCAAAAAAAAATTTTAAAATATCTTCAATGTACAGAAATCGACCTCTTACAGTTTTATTATATGTATAGATAGATATAGATTTAAGTCACTTTATAGTCGAACGTAAGTAAATTTAAGTCACTTTATACTCGTCGAATTGGAAACCACCTCCGTGATTCGTCGGTTGAAAAATCAATGATCGAACTGATCATTGAAAATGATTAAATAATTAAATAAAATAAAGATGCTTCAAAATACTAAAAACAATGAGTAATGCGCTAATAACACATAAATAATAATATGTACATAATATTGTGAATTGAAACATAAATAAAATTGACAAGCAGATTTCTCTCCTGATGAAAAGAGAAACCATCACTGATGTTTTTGACTGTTATTCCTATGGCGAGATGGAAATTTTACATGCATAAGTCTACGTACTACTTTATTCTCCAAACCGGAACACGACAATGACAAGCACATACCTCGGCGAAACGTTGCGTTCAGGGATCAAACTCGATGTCAGCGATCTGTGGCATAGCGGTGAGAGAGATGCTATCTAACACATAGATTCTTATTGAAGTGAACTGGATGGCAGCGCACAGTGTATCGCGTGGAACATGCTAGGTGGACAATATTATTTTATGTTATATAACGATGCTCTTACTTATTTCAAATATGGGTAGTCATGTTTTTGTAATAAAAAACGAAAAAAATTATGATAGCAAAAAAATATTTTCAAAAATAATATATGAGCAACAATTAACTTAGCGAGTACTATGAATGCTGTAAATTGCATGCAGTTCAGATCGAATAAGTATCAAGAGGTATGTACAATATAAATCTAAATACATAAAATTACAAATAGTAACAAAACAATCATAGGTTTATTTACAATAAAAGAAAATATATGCATGAAAACTAAAACTAAGCAGCAAAGATAATATTTCATAACGTAACCTAATAATTATCATCAGAGTCTTCTGATGAATCGTTTACTGTGTAATCGTCATCATTTTGTGGAACTGTGCGATAATATGATGACGTTTCCAGTCTTGATTCTACTATACTAGGGCTTAAAATTAACTTTAAAACCTCTGAACATATTTTTTCCGGCTTTTTTTTGGGGAATCTCTCGAAGGCTATTGATCAAGGGATCAGATGTTATAACCAACATTGACAGCAAGTCTCTGTTCGTGGCAACACGCGAGCACTTGCGGGTGTTGTACTCCCTAAATCTGCGGCAATCTTTATTACGTGCTTCCTGAGCCTCTTCGGAAAGCTGCCCAATTGGAAGCAATGCAGCTTTGATGACCTCTGTACTATGAGTTAATATTTTATGTACAGTAGCAGGCATACAGTACCACGAATAGAGACTTAGATAATGTCTTCTGGTTTCAAGACAAAATTTATTAAATTCAACTAAGTTTATCTCGAATCCAGAAGACAAAGTCCTCAATATTACATCGAACTGTTTGATGATTTCAACATCCAATCCCGTGATCTGAGCACTCATCTCAGCATTCTTAAAAAACCGACGAGCCGTGTTTCCATCGTTTGAAGAACCAAATCCTGGCTTTGGTTTATCTACAATAAGTCCCATCTCGTTCTTAAATTTTAACTTAATTTCGTCGGAACGAACCTTGATATCTGCTTTGTCTTCGTTGCTTCTAGCCTGCCATTTCTTAATATTCAACTTGTAGCTGATATGTAAAAGGCATTCGAAGCAACGAATCCAAGCATGAAGTGTAGATAAACCAAAGCCAAAATGATCTTGGTTGCTGTTGAAGTTCGCGGGTTCATCATTCATCGTCTTGAGGGTGGCGCCACAGATGAAACACTTTTGAGTTGAACGAGTTTCCGTTAAAGCGTTGCATACCTTTCCGTCTGTCATTGTCAGCAAAAGTTCGTGTTTCACAGAGATTTGAGAATCACCAAAGTCGATACGTGTTGGAAGAAGAGCGTTAACTTCTTCCAACAATCTATTTGTCTCCGTTAACGTGAAGTCATTCGTTTCTTTAGCAAATATTAATTTGATTGGGCGACAATACAATGTTGATGAAGACCGAGGATTTTGCCAAACAATTTTGGCCCCATCATATAATCTAAGGGGAACTAAAGAAAATACGAAAAGAAATTCGTCCGTATCTTCAGTGTTCTCAAATCTCTGTTTGTATGTGCTGTGCCCAGAACTTCCATCACATCCCCATTTACTTACAAGTGTAAAAGACGAACTTGTTGCGAGGACACTGCTGATAACTTCATGCTGTGCTAATACTAAACGTTCCACTGTTTTGTTTAATAATGCTTGCAAATTTATTTCAGCACGTGTTTCTGTTACAGCAATGTGCTCCTGTGCAGGATAACAGGCCTGTTTAGATTTTGTCAAACTATAATATGATGGAAACACATTATGTCCTGCCTTCATAGACCACTTTCTTGTTTGTTTGTACGCATGTGTTGTTGACTTAGAATCTATATAGTAAGCTAACGCTTCGTCACTACTTAACTGCCTAGGATTAACATTACTGGTATCCATAGACTTAACATTAATAACTGAGCTTTCACTAATGTCTCTAATTACGCTGGCAATTTTCCGTTGTCCTGCTGAACGCGCAGCAATTTCGGCAGCTGTCACCAATTCACTGACACTTCGCGATTCTACGAGATCCACGACTCGACGTTTTTTGGTTTTAAACGACGATTCTTCGAATTCTTTGCGAGGCCTTCCTGCTGAAATCACAGCCTCACTCGAAGTTGATGGTTGTGGCTCAAAAGAACTCACAGTAAACTGTATATCTTCTTCATCCAGCCAGGTCTTATTTTTAATTAAAAAACGCTCCTTCGATTTTCCTGAAGCTAACCATTTGACACCAATTTTATTGGAAAAGTTGGATATCTTCAACTTTATTTCTTTTTGGCTACATTCAGTAATGTTACCAAAGTGAAATTTTGAAGAAAGGTACTCATATATACCCGAGTTCTTTTCATTTTTTGTGGGTTTCAACCACTCTTCAAAAAATTCTACCCTAGAAATAGAGTATAAGCGTTCTGAAAAAAAAAAGAAAAGAATATGTTGTACTGAAGTGTGCTAAACAATTTGTGTATTTTTATGAAGAATAAAGTATTTCCTATGATATATCAAAGAACTAGCCCGGATAAAGGTGAATGTCTGCAAAATTAACTCTTTAAAACTATTCTTTCATAAAAAAAATACGTTAAAATATATAAGCTATGTTAAAATTATACCTAAAATTCATTTGAACAGATTCAGATTTTAAAAAAGGTTTTTTAAATAATAGGACTTACCCTCCGTGTTGATATCCATCACAAACACTCAAAATATTAACTATAAGCCACTATGGATGTGTACGAAAGTGTCACTAAACTGCAACTGATTGACTGTAACGATTTCATTAAACTCAATACCTGACTTCTAACCACTATTCCTTATCAGTTAAGCATTTGACAAACAACCGATTCTTGGAATCTGGAGATTAGGGGTGTTGTTTACGTTTTGCAATTAAGATTTCCTGGAAATGATAACATGAATTTTGTCCACCTAGCATGTTCTAGGCGAAATACTGTGCAGCGGTAGGAATAGGTAATACATTGATTTCTTATACCCGGGCGAGACGTTGCGATACCACGTGGTAGTCACATTGGTAGTGTTATAATCCACTTTTTTTAATTATAACACTACAAATGTGACTACCACGTTTTTTAATTAACTCAATATTATTTATTTACAGTTTGCACAAGGAAAATGGTATGAATATGCAGCTTACTCGTTGCACAGTTTCGAGACTAAATGTAACTATTGGGATTTTACACTCGAAGGAGAATCTGCTAAGTCACTGTATTATTCGTATGTTGATGGTGAACTAGGGTCAAGTGAAGTTATTTTCAGGCCTGTTCCAGGTGTTACCGGCAGATTAACATTCAATATACCTAAAGGACGTAAGTATCACAAAGTTTTGCCATCTATATTTTCTTTGTAAGAGATAAGTCAAATATTTTTTATACTTTAAACACTGAATATCGAATAAAATATCGAATCAAAGTTAACATGGAGTTTTACCAAGCGGCACTTAAAACTCCATGTTAATTTTGATGCACGGTAAAACTCCATGTTAATTTTGATGCACGGTAAAACTCCATGTTAATTTTGATTTATATTGTATTAAAACTACTTGTACTGTTTTATTTGTTCTTTTTGGAACGAAGTTCCTTACGGCAGGCTTGGAGGGGATAGGGATTTTGCTGCGCGACCGAACTGAAAAAAATGTGATAGTAAAACCGTAAGAAAAATGCGTGGAATAAAAGCGTTAAATGAGACGTGCGCAGGCGCGACAGTCGCGTACACAAGCGAGTAGTGCCGTTTAGCCGAAGGAAGTTCGTTCCTACCTGGTGTCCCGCGACACCACATCATTTTTTTTATTAGCAACAACTGGTTTCGGGTTGTAACGCGTCATCAGATATGTCGAGCATATATTATACATAATATATATCGATGTCATTATTAAGGAAATATGAAATCATTAAACAAAAATTGGTAAAGTTGCGAGCCACGTGTCATGTAAGTTTCCAAAGTTGCCCATCACAATAATGCGGACTAAGAAAAGGGCATTCATAGTTTCATACTGTGAATATTTAAGCTATTCAACGTCAATGACAAATATACATTTGCACCACAGGTTCACCACCTATAAAAGCTTCTCTAAGTACATTTTATAAGTTAATCGACTATTACTCAAAAACTTGTAAAGCTAGAAGGCTTTACAAGTTTTCTTTATAATTTCATTGTTTTCACTACTATCTCTGACTCTCTGACTCTAACAAAAATTAGCACTTAAAATCCTAATATTTTACCAACGAGTCCTTTAGACGAAATCTTGTTTTCACAAATGTACAATGTTTTTTTAAATACCCCACATACTTAATGAAATATGTGAGAAAAAAAACATCCCCACTTTACTCTAAAAGTATATATTTCTAAATATGTTACCACTTTGTTAAGGTAACTAATAATATGTATATTCATGCCAAATTACAGCTCTCTAGTAGTACTAAGGATCTCAGAACTGACGGACGGCCGGACGAACGAACGGACGGATGAAAGGACGGAAGTACGAACATAGCGAAACTGTAAGGGTTTCTAGTTTACTTTGGAACCCTAAAAAGCATCTTCACGTCCGTGTCCCCAAAGAGGTAGGCAGAGGTAGAACCAGTGCACACGCGATTAGCCGAGAATTCTGCCTTATATAAGTGGTAAGCTTATCACCAACCAGGTACTTATCCGATCGCGGGCAACGTTGTTTTTATCAAAAAACTAAAATAATACATTTTATGAATTAGCCGGCCCGGGCATTGAACCCGGGACCTCGACATGTGGTCGACAACGACACCAGACCAACATACCACAAAGCTGACAAAAAATATGTGTTTAAATTAATTTAACAATTCATATAAAAAACCACATCCGACTTATAAGTATCTCGATGATATTATTTAAAAAAAATGAAATCATTTTACTTATAAAAAATAGAATATTGTGCAAAGCAAACTTCAATGTATTTTGCTAAGATTTAGTAAAATTGCTAATCTTAGCATGTCGTCCATCTTGATCCAACGTTCGATTCAACGAAAGTCCAAAGTCCGTCGTTGATTTTTTGAATAATAATTTCACCTATATTTTACCCCGGATCTTTAACTATCTCCATGCTTAATTTCATTGGAATCTGTGTAACGATTTTGCATTTAGATTTAGCATGGCATTAAAGTGTAACAGACAGACAAAGAAAGAGAGATTTTCGCATTTATAATACACTAGCTGCTATTACTAAGAGTAGCTGCAGCATGCAGCCCGCTGCTTTATAAAAGTTTTTGGATAATCCCGCGGGAACACCTCATTATTTCGGGATTTACTATCCCGGAAAAAGAAGTTGTACGTTATTTGCTGTTCCAGGCTATCGTCTACTTGTGTGCAATTTTCATCTTAATCTGTCTAGCCGATTCTGTGTGATTGAGTAACAAACATCTATCTATCCAAACATCCATACTTTTGCTTTTATAATAACATAGCTGCAGCTTGCGGGATCAATTATTTTTCCGGGATGAAAAGTAGCCTATGTGCTATTCTAAGTCATCGTCTATCTTTGTACCAAATTTCATTTGAATCCGTCCCGTAGTTTTTGCGTGATTGAGTAACAAACATCCATCCAAACATCCAAACTTTCGCATTTATAATATTATTAATTAATTAATTAATATTAATTAATTAATTATTAATTAATATAGATTAAACTAATATAGATAATATAGATTTATTTAGATTAGTACGTATTAGTATGAATAGGCAATAGTTGATCTTCTGCAAGAAAAGCTGCCTATGAGTGTGCTGTACTCAGCTACTTTGTCAACCGAATTTCCAAACGGAGGAGGTCAATCAATTCGGTTCCATGTTTTCTTTACGTTTGTTACCTCAGAACTCGGTTATTAGTGAACTAAATTTGAAAATTCTTCTTTGTGTTAGAAGGTACTTCCCGAGTAGTCCCATTTTATTTTGGTGCAAATCTGATGCAGGGCTCCAGAGATAGAGGAAGTGGGATGTCGATTGCTGCAGTTTTACTGCGTTAAAAATATTAATGATAATGTTGTTTAATCGAAATTAAAAGGAATAAAATTTGTTTTAGCATCAACTGTTAATAAGATCCACTATGAATTTGATGTTTTGGCAAGTGATAACAGAAATTATGTCCTAGGATACTCCTGTAAAAATAATGAGGACAAGGGACCGCGACTTGGTGAGTTTTTTTTACATAATAAACAAAAATAACAGTAGATATTTTTTGTCTTTGATACTTTTACCGTCAGTATTATTTTCTTGTACATGCATCTCGTTTTCAAGTATAATATCGAAACTGAAACCTTTTCAGGAGAGCCATCTAAAGACAAATTTGTTCACAAAATTGGCAGGCTAACTGAAATATTATTTCAATATAGACTTCAATTTTATAATCACACTAGCTGTTACCCGCGGCTTCGCTCGCGTATATTTACTTTATAACTTATTTAATCTTTCTTTATATTTTTTTTATTACAAATTTTTTTTATTACCAAAATTTAAGTAGAACACGTAAGAATAAAAATACCTATTGGTAACATACCTATCGAACAAACTAACGCTATTATAAAATAAACTTGTAATTAAAGGGTAATACCTAACCTAAAACAATCTATGACAATAATGTTTTATATACCGAACTATACCACAATTAATCTAAATAAATTATACCAATTTAAAAGATTGCTATGTATGTAACACACCTATCTAACCAACTAACGTAACTGTATTAAAAAATCTGTAAGCCGGTTGACCCTGCAGGTCATCCCTGAAACTTCCCGCTAAATTAAGGTATTTTAAGCTCAAAGAAAAAGCTATACCTAACTATAGAATTTTTTCAGAGTTCAAAAATCTTAGTTTTGTTATAAATGAGAGTAATTACAATTTTTAAGGGAAATCAAAACCCTTTTTTAATTTTTGTTATGGATGAATCCCAAATAAATTGAGCGATTTTGATCTAATTAAACCATAATTATATGACGCAGTTTTTTTTAGAGGAAAAAGCTGGTTAGATATTTAAATCCATCGGTATATTAGCCTGTTTATTTTAAAAATATTAAGTAAGTTTTCTGTAAGTAACAAAATATTAATATATGAAAAGCTGTAATTTCTGAAAACTTGATTCGATTTTGATTTTTGATAATGCATTTGACGTAGTTCTTAAGTACTAAAATATTGAAAGAAGGCTGAAAAAGTTATTGGTTAAAAATTTCGAAGTTAAGTTAAAAAAAACACTTGATATTTGATGTATATGTAATGTAAAATTAAATTTAAATACCTCTAGATTTGTCTAGATAGGATAGCACCTCTACATATAGCATAAGGCAAGTAGGGAAAACACAAAAACACAATTCAACTTTAATTTACACAATCATAAATATTAAATAATTTCTCAGTTATCATACTTAGTTATAAGTTTACGATTACAAGTACCTGGACCATTAAGATTTTTTTTTTATTTACAGATCATGCCTGGATATTTACCCGTTCGAAAACACCTACAAAAGAAGTAGAAACAGTGATTGATAACACAATAACTTCATTAGGATTCCTAGATAAGTCGAAATTCATCAAAACTGATTACACTGATGAGCTTTGCAAGAATGTTTGAAAATTACGTAGGTACTGTATCTAAGATGCATGGCCAGTTATAAAAATAAATATAGAACACCTTTTAAACGATTTTTAATTCAACCCTTTATTTGAATAAAAGTAAAATCGTATTAAAATTGAAATATTTCTCATTATGTCATAGATCGTCTTGCGTATATTTTTTTAGCAGAGAGGGTAAACAAGCAGGAGGTGCGTCTGATGGTAAATGGTCATCGCCGCCCATGAACATCTGCAATACCAGGGAGTACCTTGCAATCAATGCAATTCGCTTATCTCAAAGCTGCCTACCTATGGGCGTCCCGAGAAATTATGCAAATGGACCACCATGGCTGATCGGAGCATCAAGATTGTAGTCGACGGTGCATGCTCTGACTTTAAACGTATTAATGCTCGTATTGCTTAATTATATTTATTAAGAACTATATCTTTATTACCAGGCATATCATAGGCACCGTTTACATACTTTCTGTTCGCCTAAAGGTTGACTGAAAGAGAATGCCAATGGGCATTAAGTCCACTTTTTTACAAACTTATTTAAGGCATACAATAAAGTTAAATAAATAAAAAATACAAAAATATCGCCGTTCTTTTTGGGAACCAGGTAGGCTAGCGAGCCCATGTACTTTTTGATGGTCTACAAATGCCAATTTCGGTCATTATCCTAAACTCCTCCTTAAACCTCGCGTATCTATCCGGTGGAATGTTCTTGCCTTTGCATAAACTGGTGCACCCGAGGTTTCAATGTAATGCAATATATTATGTTTAATAGGTTCATTTCGACCGCCCGCTTGGTCGAGTGTGTTTATAGTTTTTTTTTTTTTTTTTATATCATAAGATAGCAAACAAGCAGATGGGTCTTCTGATGGAAAAAGTCAACCATCGCCTATAGACACCAAAGATGTTAATGGTGGGTTGCTATCTTGTGGCGAGATCTAATGCCACATGCATAAGTTTACCGGCTACCTTACCCTCCAAACCGGAACACGACAGCGACAAGTACTGACGCTATTGCGGCAGGAATAGGTAAGGCGGTGGTACCAGACCCGGGCGAGACAATGCAGAACTCTACCACCTAGTAGCCACGATGGTAGTGACTCGATAGCCAATCGGTCGCCTTTTACGACCTGCCTGGCAGAACGGCAGTTGGCCTATTCTACAAAGGAGGCCGGGACCAACACGGCGGAATGTACATTTAAAAGAGTATCTTTACGCCCGTATCCCCGAAAACGTAGGCAGAGGTACAACAAGTGCACCCATGATTAGCTGAAGTTACTTAGTCCTACAACTTGATAGGTAGCAAGCTTATCGCTAAGCAGGTTTTCGCCAGCCAAGTACTTTTCTTATCCCAGCCAACGTTGTTTACGTCAGAAAATTGAAAAATACATTTTTGATGTGCCCGACCCGGAAATCGAACCCGGGATCTCATGTCGTCTACTCTGACACCGGACCAAATAACCACGGAGGCGATAGAATTAATTTTAATGTTTTAATAATGAGTACTTTACATTTTTAATTACCAATTATCAAAAAACAACTAGCAGCATTCGGAGTTTTGTTTTTAAAATATAAAGTGCTTATTATTGAAACATTAAAAAATATTGTTTAAAAAATAATAATTTCATTATATTGATAATTTTGGAATAAAATGTGTATGAATAAAAATCAAATATCTATTTTTATTTATTCAAGATAACAACAGCATTTAAGTATATACAGTATTAAATTTAAATGGATTACAAATTTAAGCCAGTAATAGTTATCCACTGAGTTATTACATGATGTTATTAAGAGCAAAAACAAATTCATCCAGTTTAAAAAAAATGCATAGGTATGTAAAAGGACAAAACGTAAAAAAGAAGATGAGTCGAAATATATATAATTGACGGAAAGGTGTCCTCTTTATTATCAATTGCACTCATGCACTCATAGTTTTATCGGATTTATTTAGACATTCACAATACTTAATTAAGGCACGTATAACTAGCTAGGCTAGCAGTTGAATTTTTTTTAAAGCGATATCTTAGACTATAACGAATAAGGGGAGTAAATTTTAGGACAACCCTTAATTTTTCGTTTGCTCGGTCGTACCTGACCTTGACTCACGCTGCTTCTTAAGCACTCAATTTTTGTTTATAAAAAGAACAAGTTAGGTACTTTTTTTGCGATGTCAAATATTTGCGATGTCATTTTAATTTGGCATAAGAATATAAAATAGATTTTAAAATTACTCTAACCGTGATCTCTAATCACCCAATCACCTTTAGAACAATTCCCAATGCAAGAAAGGCATACATCATTCCGATTATTTAAAATCCTAGTACGATCCACTTCCTTGATGTTCAGATCGAAATTAGAGATTTTATAAGATTGGTCAGATCTCACCATATACGTTGTGTTGGAAACAAACTCAATAGCAGCACTTGGAGAAGGCTCTGGCGAGGGCGGAACCACTGACCCCTGACGGTCGTTGCCCTCGGGAATTGATGTCACGGTCCCGACCACCCGTGGCTGAAGCGGCGGCACAGGAGACTCCCCAGCGCCCAGCTCGCAACCGGGTGCTGAGAGGCGACTATACCCCTCAATCGTCACCAATCGATCTAAGATATAATTCAATTAAATTCAATTAATTAAGATAAAATTCAATTAATTAAGTGCTTATGTAAATTTATTATTTGGGGAACTGTGCAGTCTATGTGTATCTACGGCTAGAACATTTCTCTTTTCCGACTATGAGAAGACATAATTATTTTAACAGACACGCAAGTGTCACGGCTTCAATAATTAGCAAATAAATTACTTTGGCAAAACAGCAGAATAGATAATTTGTGAAGATACCCTCAACAAAATACAAATTTGTGAAAAAGCAACTTTCCGCTATCAGCAATGTTGCATTATTTTGACTTTCAAATAAAATATGAATATACTCACCAGATACAATCTACGTGTACTTTACCAGTCTTGTAAAAGAATCTCTGTTGAATTTATTTAAAACGCGGGTAGATTTACAAGTATAAACCGCCAAAATCAGGATGAAAATGCGGTCAGACACGCGAGTTTACCATCCAACTTCTGATCTTAGGGACCAGAGGTGGAAATAATTAAAGAATGGAAACATAACAAAGCACTATATTGATCTATACAAATAAATTTTACATTAACCGTCTTGACAACTAACAGAACATAGCAAATATGATTTTTATATTGAAAGGAAATTAAAATAACACAAATTGAATAACAAAATTTAGATGGCGCCTTTTTATAACCGTTCTCGCCGATATATATATATGTGTGTGTATATTGTTGGTGGAAAACGATTCACGAGAAAGGGATGACACGTCTCGGCGAGAACGGTTATAAAAAGGCGCAATCTAATTTTTATATATATATACATATTTCTTTTCACTTTTCAATACTGCGGGAAACATTGCGCAATATTGCTTTAACTTGCAAAAGTTGCCAGATTACGTATGATTTTTTAATGTGATTTTCTATGTTTATGCCCGCTCTCACGAAATTAATAATGTAATTTGTAATTGTACTTGTTTATAGTAAGCCTGACATATATAGTAATAACTGCAGTGAATGTAAAATTAATAATGACAATATGTGAAGGTAAAATTATACGATAACACTGGGAACTTTATGATAGCTGACCCCATAAGTGTTTTTTGGTTTTTATTTGTAAAATATATAGACAAAAAAGAGGGTATTGATACTGAATGAAAGAAATAAATATAAATCACACTAGCTGACAGCTGACAGCGCAGCTTTGCCCGCGAGTAGGTTATCATGTTGTCTATAAAGTTTGGTTAGTTTGTACTTTTTCAAAAAGAAAGAGTCTACGCTTGACCTAGGATCTTCAGATATCAAGTTTCATCTCTCCATGCCAAGTTTCATCAAAATCAGTTCAGCCATGACAGAGTAACAGATGAGTTAGACTCGCATTTATATTAGTAGGGAAGTATGGACATAAGTGAAAAGTAAAAAAAAAGATAGAAAAATAATGCAATAGCAGATAGGCTTCTATTTATCCCAGAAAATTGAGTTGTTCCTGTGCGATTCATTAAAAACTTTTACAATGCAGCGGACTGCACGGTGCATCTAGTCAGTATCATTATATTAACTTGAAAAGTTTGCAAGTTTTTACCTCGTGTTGGTCCCGGGCTCATTTGAAGAATAGGCCAACTTCCCTTAACCAGGCAGGTCGTAAAAGGCGACCGATTGGCTATACGAGTCACTAGCATCGTGGCTACTAGGTGGTAGAGTTTTGCATTGTCTCGCCCGGGTCTGGTAAAGGCGGTGCCTTACCTATTCCAGCCGCAATAGCATCACTGCTTGTCTCTGCCATGTACTCAATACTCAATACTCAATCATTTATTGCATTATATGTTACAAGCAATTTTAGGTATTACAATAATAATTAGTAGATAGTGAACATATACACCCTATTAGGGTATTGCAATGTAGGACTGGACCGATCCATTTCATGAAAGATTTATGTGATTGTCATTAAGGAAGTCGTTAACAGTGTAGTAACATTTTTCTATCAGGAGATTTTTCACAAGTTTTATAAATATACGGTCATTTTCTTCTGATTTAATTTTATCTGGTAGTTTGTTATATATTTTCACACATATTATATTTGGTCCGGAACTATGCATTCTTAATTTTGATTGTGGCAATACTAAATTATACTTAAATCTACTTTCGAAGCGTCGTATTTGATTATTAGATTATTAAGCGTTTATTTGATTTTTAAAAAATTGAGGATATTTTATAAATTTAATTGCTTCCATAATGTACATTGACGACAACGTTAATATTTTCAGGCTTTTAAAATATGGTTTGCAGCTTTCAGTGTCTTTGATTTTCTTGAGAATACATATACATTTCTTTTGGGAAATAAATATATCTTGTACTTTCACACTATTTCCCCATAGTAGAATGCCATATGTAAGCCATGAGTTTGCATATGCATAATATGCAGACAATGCGGTGTTAAGATCCGTTGCTTTGTAAAGTTCTCTTAAAGCATAGGTAAAGCTCGACATTTTTGTTTTAATTTTTTTTATATGATTCTTCCAGTTTATATTTGAATCTATGTCCAAGCCTAATAATGTGAACGTATCAATGCATTCTATTTTTATATTATTATATTTAAAGTTAATGTCAAGGGGGATTTATTGATAGGGTCTGAATTGAATTAGTTTCGTCTTTGAAAAATTTATGTCAAGGTTTTGGTTTTTCATCCAGTTATTTAAATTATTAAAAATGGCAGTAATATTTTGAATTAAATTTATATTTTTAAATATATAAACGGGTCAATAACGCGTACATATATAGAACTTACTTGAAAAGCTCGACGTTTCGGCCAAGTTACATTGACCGTGGTCACGAGCAGACTGGAGCAGCGAGTTTCCTCCGTCGTTCACGTCGGGATCGATTTTCATCTACCCCCTTCTGGTCTTGTTTTTTCGAATTTAGCCTACACACAACACTAACCGTATCTTGGACTTTATTTGTTTGCAGGTGCAAAGGCTTTATTCTGCTGATCACTGGATTCCAAGCAGGAGACAACTTAAATCCGTCTTCCCTGTTGAAATTTTTATATTTTCTAATTTCAATAGCTTCCCGTACTATACGGGGAACATAGTGTCGCTCAGTAGAGAGAACCTGAGGTCGGTGGAATTCAATCCAGTGATTAGTGCTGGAATCCAAAATATGTTCAGCTATAGCCGACTTATTAACCTGCCTGTTTTTTACAGCCGTGATATGCTCTTTGAGTCTATCTGCGATAGTACGTTTAGTTTGGCCTATATAAGCACTACCACAGCTGCAGTCCACTTTATATACCCCTGGCGTCTGGAAGGGTATGACATCCTTAGGCGTGCCCACATGCCCGACTACCTTTAAGCTTGGCGTATAGCTCCGAACATCTGGAGCCTGAACTAAACCATGTTCAGGATATACTTAGGAACAATGGTTATAAAGAAAGGCAGAACATTAAGCGTTATAATAAAAAGGTTAGGTATCCTATAGTCAAAAGGCAGCCGGCATTCATGACATATATTAAAGGGATTACCGATAAGATTGGAACGCTACTGAAAAAATATTCCATACCTACCGTCTATACGCGTTTATATATTTAAAAATGATAGTAGAACGCGTTAGTTTAAAAGTTCATAAATTTATATTATTTCTACATGATGTCAAAAGGGAGATATCGTCCGCAAATAGTACACAATATTCATTAATTATTTTTGGAAGGTCATTAATATACAATAAAAATAGGATACATCCCAGTACACTTCCCTGTGGGATAGAATTTTCTATTTGTATCATTTTAGATTTTGTGACATCAATTTTACTGTTTTTGATATCAAAGTTTTCAATTGTTACACATTGCTGACGGTTACTTAAGTAAGATTTGAACCATTGTAAAGGTACGCCGCGAATACCTATGTCGTAGAGCTTTTGTAATAGGATATTATACTGTACTTTATCATATGCTTTAGTCATATCCAATAAAACCCCTAAAGCATATTTTTTTTCATTAATTATGTTAAGTGCTTCATTTATATATTTATATACTGCTAAAGTTGTGGAGTGGTTTTTTTCGGAAACCATTCTGGGAGTCGTGGAATATTTTGTATTTTTCACAGTAAGCATTTAAACGTTTTTGCATTACTTTTTCAAAAATTTTTGATGAGGTAGGTAAAAGCGCTATAGGCCTATAATTCTGTGGGTCTAGCTTAGACGCCTTTTTGTGGATAGGTTTTATAACTGATATTTTTAGCATATCTGGGAAGGTACCCTCTTGAAACGATTGGTTAACTAGTAAGTAGTAAGGTAAGGTTAATTCTGTAGCGCAATATTTTATTAATTTTGTCGGTAATTCGTCTATGCCGTGACTATAACTACTTTTTAAGTTTCTAATGATATTGAATATTTCGCAAGGCTCGACTGGACTGAGGTACATCGAGTTGTGCGTGCGCGCTAGTGGCGGCCGGCTACGCGCCGTATCCCCACTACTCATCTTACCTACAGATGCGAAGTACACATTGAAGTGATTTGCAGCTTCATTCGGATTTGACGTTATATTATTATGGATTTTTAGTTTGATATTACTTTTTATCTTTTTAATAATTTTATTTGTGCGTTCCTTAATTATTTTCAACATTGCTTTTGATTTATTTTCTGAATAATTCATTTCTCTGATATACTGATCTCGTTTTGATGTATTAACAGTCTTTTTTAGAATTTTTGTGTATAGTTTGTAATATCTTTTTTTTTTTTTTTTTTTTTTATATCATAAGATAGCAAACAAGCAGATGGGTCTCCTGATGGAAAGAGTCAACCATCGCCTATAGACACCAAAGATGTTAATGGTGCGTTGCTATCTTGTGGCGAGATCTAATGCCACATGCATAAGTTTACCGGCTAACTTACCCTCCAAACCGGAACACGACAGCGACAAGCACTGACGCTATTGCGGCAGGAATAGGTAAGGCGGTGGTACCAGACCCGGGCGAGACAATGCAGAACTCTACCACCTAGTAGCCACGATGGTAGTGACTCGATAGCCAATCGGTCGCCTTTTACGACCTGCCTGGCAGAACGGCAGTTGGCCTATTCTACAAAGGAGGCCGGGACCAACACGGCGGAAATCTAGTAAGGGCTGGGTGCTTATAGTAAACTACCAACGATTTTAGGAGTCTTTTATTTTTACTTGACATTTTTATGCCTTTAGTCAGCCATGTGTGTTTTTTATTTGTTTTTAATGTAATGGGAGTTTTTGGTATACATTTATTTAAGATTTCAGTTAATTTGTTGTTAAATATATTATAGTTTTCATTGATGTTTTTATTTTTATTTAAAATAGTTTCCCATTTTATTTCTTGTAATTCCTTCTTAAAAAAATCGATGTTGTGTTTATTAAATAAACGTTTTTTTAAATGCCATACGATAGGTTTTGTTTTTAGATTATAAACATGTTTTAATTGACAACTAATGCTTTTGTGGTCTGAAAGACCATAGTCATGTACGTTTGTATTTATTTTACATTTATCATAATTAGAAAATACTAAATCTAAACAAGTTGACGTTGATTTGGTAACACGGGTTGGTTCTTTAATATATTGAGTGAAATTATATTCCAACATTATGTTTAATAATGTATTCGATTGGACATTTTCAAGCAAGGTATTCACATTAAAATCGCCACCGATAATAATATTTATTGAATTGTATTTTTTTCTTAATAACTCTAAAAGTTTTTTTAATTATCTATAAAATAAATCGGTCTGCCTACCATTCCAATAAATAACAATCAACAATACATTTATGTTAGTAATTTGGACAGCACAAATTTCAACCGCATATTCTATTGACAGGTCCGCAATATCATTTCTTTCTTCATATTCTAAGCTGCTTTGTAATAAGATAAGATAAGTATCTCGTTTATTATATAAACTCTGCATATTTTGGTAAAGGATGTTTAGGTCTTTAGCTTTGTTTTTAGTGACAAAAATGATTAATTAGTGGGCTTAGCTGTGTGTTTGTGTTGTGAGTGATATCTGATGGCGCTTCATCGATACTAATGTTGCAATGTGATACGGAAGAATCTCGCTGAGGAGGCTGTGTTGATAATGACGTTTTCGTGTCTTGGTAAGTAAGGGTTATTTTTCCATCTATGTAAAGTTTATTTTTTCTAATATATGCATGTTGACCGTTTTGTCGAGCTACGCGTAATTGGTCTTGTAATATTTTTCTTTTCCGGCGTGCATTTTCATTGAGGTATTCGGATATATATAAGCCTGTGTTTTTGAAAAATTTATCATTTTGTATTATATATTTTGTGATTTTTTTGCTTAAAAGCTCAATCACAATGGGTCTGCGGGAACTTTTTCTTCCTATTCTCGCTAGGTCTTCTATATATCCTGATAGATCTAAATTTAGTATATTCTGAAAAACATTAATTATTCTGTATTGTAGGTGGTTTTCTGTCTCACGGTCATATTCTGTTAAACCATACAGCACTAATTTTCTAGAGTTTTCTTCATTGCTAGCTTGGTTGTAATATGTTCTGTTTCTTTGTATATTGGAGTCGTTTATTGTGCTTTTTATTAGTTTAATTTCTTCTTGGGGAATTTTATTTTCTTTTTCTAATTTTTCTATTTTTTCGTTTAGTGATTTTACATGCTGTTTTATGTTTGTTTGTTCATTTATTATTCCATCGGTTCTTGTATAAATATCTTTAAGGAGTTGATCGCTTGTTTGTTTAATTTCATTTTGTATTGTGTTTTTTATCTTGTCTAGCATTAATTTCTTGTTGTATTCTAACTTTTTATCTAATAATAGACTGATTTTTTGTAGTATATCGGTGTTTTCATGTGGGCCAATTTGTGTATAGTTCTCGTTCCTATTATTAGTTTGGTTGTTTGATGATGGTTCGTCTATAGACATAGTTGAATCGTTTGATGTATCTTTAAACTGATTTCTAATTGGAGTATTCTCGTTTCTGAAACGGCGAGTGATATTTTCGCAAGACGGACAACACCATGAAGTTTTTAACTCTTTAATGTTTTTTTAAATAAGGTACAAGAGATATTTAAACATATATAGTGAAATTTCATTGAACATGTGGTACACTGTAGGGTATTTGATGTAGAAACAATTAGTTGCTTGCAAGCAGAGCAATCCATGGTTTTTTAAATATTTCTGAGCTAATAAATTATAGTTAGAGTACTTGCTTTTTTCCCGTGCGTTGGTTTCAAACGTCGATCAGCTGGTCTGCGCTTACGTATGGTCGTTAAAATCGCTTTCGTTGTTGTTGAATTTTAAATTTATTCTAACGGTAAAATTATTAAATGTTCATAATTATCACACACCTTTATCGATTTTAGTTTTTTTCACTTCAATTTATTCCTGATGAAATAAGCTTTTATATAATATACACTTTAAGCTTTTAGTTTTAACTTTATATACCTTTTAGATTTTTATTACGGAGACGTACGCAAAGTGTATGCTTAACGTTCGGGGATCGACTCGCCCTTTTTCTATTTTTTTTAATGCAATTCCGAATTTTGGGGTAAGGTAGCCGGTAATGCCGTAGCCGGGATGGATATAAAGTCTCATTTGTAACCGCCAATGACTACTGATTGGCAACGATTAGATAGATAAAAGGTACTCTTAATAAATCACCATGTATACCTAAGGCGTTTAACTTTTGTAAAAGTATGATATGGTCTACACGATCTGTAGACCACATCAACTTGACCCCCATTTTCCATATTGGATATAACAAAATTTTTCCCCAAAAATTATTATATTAACAACCAAAACCATAATACGTTTAATGTCAACGGTATTACCAATTATAGAAGTAAATTGTACAAAATGATTGTGTAACAAGATAAAATTAAAAATTTCAAAAACCCCCGACACATCCTCAGACCACCATTCCGCTACATACGCATTATTTTAAGAGTAAAACGTGAAAATACCTGATGATCTACGAAAGGGGATCTTGCAGCATCAGGTTAAAGTTACCATGGTTTCTTACTCAATGAGTTTGAGTTATTTTATTGCAAAGCTCCCATGGCCTCCAGCTCCACTATGTAGTCCTGGAAATCATTTTGATCCAGAGTGTATGTAAAATATAACAATTGAGATCACACTCAATGGACTTATTTTGTTTATATTAGGAGTTCCACGGCCAACTATATCAGCCCAATCTCCGATGACCACCTTTCAGTTCCATCCTTATTTTATCTTAAAAAACATCCGGCACCTAAATATTTGCCAAAATAAATCGAATTAGTCAATATTTGATGGGTTTTTCTAGATTAGCTTAAAAGTTATAATGGACCTCTTCCAGTTTTATTATCAGACACTGGAAAACAAAAAAAGAACGATTCAAACGGGATCAAAATCGATGGTGCTTCTCAATTTTCATTCGTTCGTTCGTTTCGTTTTCATGATCTTCTCTCACTTTATCGTAAGAGCTTGAAAATCATCTAATACCAGATTATTTGTCAAAACAGAACAAATAACGCTTTGAGTTTGTCTTGTTTAGTATAAAAGATCCTATAGACACCTTCAAGTGACATCAAAAGATTTTTAAAATCAGCACCAAACAGTATACCAAAACAAACCCAATTAACCCATACTCGATGGGGCTGTCTAGTTTAGCGAGAATGCATGGACTTCTTTCAGTTTTATCTTGAGAAACTGGAAGTCATTCTGTTGCAAATTCCTTATTAGAACGAACCAAATGAACTCCAAATCGCCTGCTTTATCATAAGACCACAGAAATTATCTAACACCAGGGTAACTCTCAAAATAGACGAAATGAGTCCAAACTCGATAGGATATCTTATGGAGTTCTTCCCACTATCATCTGATACCGGAAGCCAATCTGCTCCACAGACTTTCTCCTTCCTGCTTCATTATAAGACCCTGGAAAGCATCTAGCATTAGAGTATTTGTCAAAACAAAACAAATGAATCTACACTCTTGTTTCTATATCGTAAAATAGCAAACAAGCTGATAGGTCTCCTGATGGAAAGAGTCAACCATCGCCTGTAGACACCAAAGATGTAAATGGTACCTTGCTATCTTGTGCTGAGGTCTAATGCCACATGCATAAGTTTACCAGCTACCTTACCCTCCAAACCGGAACACGACAGTGACAAGCACTGACGCTATCGCGGCAGGAATAGGTAAGGTGGTAGTACCAGACCCGGGCGAGACAATGCAGAACTCTACCACTTAGCAGCCAGGATGGTAGTCACTCGCATAACTAATCGGTCGCCTTTTACGATCTGCATGGCAGAACGACAATTGGCCTATTCTTCAAAGGAGCTCAGACCAACACGGGACTCAATGGTTTTATCTTGTTTAGTTCAAAAATTATCATGGTCACCTTCTAGTTTCACCATCAGATCCTAAAAATTATCTAGCACCAAAGTATATGTCAAAACAAACCCAAGCAGCCCACACTCAATGAGTTTATTTGGATTTGCTTATAAGTTCTTATAGACTTTTTCCAATTCTATTACCAGGCACTGATAAACAACGTGATTCAAAATCCTTGTAAAAATTTACTCCATTTTATTTCAAAGTTCCAATGACCTCCATTATCGGCTCCATTATAAGACCCCAGAAATCGTCGAGTACCAGGATGTTTGTTAAAACACAAGAAAATATCCGAAATTCGATAGATTCCAAGACGTTAGACGTTCCAATTCCATCATCAGATACAAAAAATCGTCTAGCACCAAATTGTTTGCAAAAACAAACTGAATTTTTTCCCCACTTGACGGGTTAACCTGGTTTCTTCTTCTTCTTCAGGAGTTCTTGGTTACATCCTTCAGCTCTATCATCAGGCACAGGAAGCTATTCCACGCCAAAATCCCTAAAATAACGATACAAACTTCCTCAAATTCGATGGTATTGCTAATTTTATTCCAAGGTTCCCATTAAGTATTTTCAACTCTATCATGAGACTCTGGAAATCATCTGGCACTAGAGTATTTGTCCAAACAGAACAAATGAGTCCAATTTCGATTAGTTTATCTTATTTAGTTTAGGAGTTCTCATGGTTACCTTTCAGTTCCATCGCCAGATCCTGAAAATCATCCAGCACTAAGATATTTGCCAATACAAGACAATTAAGTGCTAATTAAAAAACTTTACCTCGTTTAGTTTAGGAGTTCATTGTAGGTGAACTTTGAATCTGGAATCTTGAAGTTCCAATGTCACTTTTTCGGCTCAATCTTTAGAGCCATATGATCATGAGAATGATCTTACTGTAACAAATGAAATGACTCCAAACTCCATTATATTAGCAATTTCTATCTGTGAGTTACAATTACACTCTTACGGCTCCATATTCAGTTCTTCGACATTATATGTAATGGAAAGTAAACATCATCAATAATCAATCGAGTCCGAACTTGACTATCTTATCTCTTTCTACATTCTACGCGTGAGTTTTGGTGGCACTTTATCAGCTCCATCTTCAAATCTTTGTCATCATGAGCACTAATCAAATTTAGTATTTATAGCAACCAGACTTATTCTAAGCAAGATTGTCTTGTTAAAACTCTGTATCAGACAGTTCCAGTCCCTACATCTAGGCTACATCACGAGCTTAGTTGGATGGTACTGTAACACCTCTATGGTGTTACATACGAACTGGCCATTTTGTCGACTTTCAAATGTAGAACTGTTTAGTATGTAGAGAAAGAATAAATTGTTTTTAGAATAGGAGTATCTTTTAAGATTTGACGTAAGTTAGACGTCTCTGAAAATAAACGAAGATATATACGAAAAGTCTAATTTCTTAAAAGAATCCCAAAAGGTCCTGCTACCAATTAGTACCTCGAGCAGCAAAGCGAGTACCAAGAAGGTTCCCCGAATAAAAAAGGGATATCGTCGACAAAGTAACACGTCCAGCACGTAGTACGCTGGGCGACGTTACAAATTGGCGGAGGCGCCGGGTAGTCGCGGTGTGCAGTTGCTGTGGGAAGTTGCTGTGTGAAGTCGCTGCGGGAAGTCGCTGCGGGAAGTCGCTGTGTGAAGTGGCTACGGAAGTCCCCACGTTCAGGCGCTACGCGCAATCACCACGCTAGAAAAACCAGGAGAGCTAAGTATTGGTGTCAGAGGGTAAGAGTTGAGATGGAGGCCATCAAGCGCTTCAACGGAACGCAAAACTTGGCGTTCGCTGAGTTTATTAAAGACTTCAAAACGGTCGCGGCGATAAATAAATGGGACATGGAGAGCCTACCGTTACTTCTGGGACTATATCTCGACGGTCCGGCATTGGCATTTTATAAAATGATATATACCGACACGGCCAATTTCGATGAATTATGTAGAAAAATTGAAAACGAATTCCCTGTTTCAATAAATTATGTGGAACGATTTTATGTATCTAAGCAAGGCCGTGATGAGGAACTATTAACCTATTTTTACAGACTCAGCGACACCGCAGCCAAAGCTGAAATTTCAGACGTAATTTTTGTAAAACAATTCATCAAAACGATGTTACCCTCGCTAAAAGAAAAACTGGGGATGAGAGTGTATTCGTCACGAGAAGAATTACGAAACACAATCATTCAATACAACGAGGTCTTTGGGGGTCAATTGAGAACGAGTAACCTTCCTTTACAACCGCCAATGGGGGTACAACAGAAGGTGAAATTCAGGGAGGAACCAGACATCCTGCCCAATACGCCCATACGCTCACAGGCAGAACATCCACAGTCATCGGAAGTTTTTCGCACGCCCCGGTATAATTTAAGGCCGAGACATTATGAAAGAACGGCCTCAAACACACGTAATGATTTCAGACGCAGCCCGATGTCACCGAAACACCCAAACGTACAGGGACGCCGCCAATGAATGAAACGCGGGAGATGAGAGCTGCGTCCCAAACAGATGAAGATCTCCCGGCAGAAAGCAAAGGTTTGTCCAGTCCATTTATACAGGTCATAATTAAGGGTCATTCGTGTTCGGCGTTAATCGATACGGGAGCAGATATATCGTGCATGTCAAATGATCTCGCGGAACATCTAAAAATAACATTCAAAGATGATGCACCCAATAGGCATTTTGTAAAATCGCTAGGAGGATCGTTACTAAATGTGATAGGAAAGACGTGTGTAAATTTAATGATAGATAACAGTATTTTTGCGAATGAAATGTTAATAATAGAGAATATTAAAACTAAACTTATATTAGGTCGAGACTTTCTGAAAAAATATGATGCTGTAATAGACTTTTCAAAGAATTTCATATGTCTTAAACAGCGTTGCTATGTAGATTTCATTAATACCTCATTGCTACGAAACAATGATGATCGTTCCAGTATGGACGGCTACCATAGAAACGTTATAAATAGTAATGTCACTGATGTAAATAAATCATATAATTTGTTAAAAACGGATTACATGTATTATGTGAATTATGTAGAGAAAAATGAGGATAAATTATATCCGCACGTAAATTCTAACAATGAATGCGAAATGGATGAAATTAACATTAATCCGGAATTATGTAAAAAGCAAAAGAATATGTTACGAAATCTGTTTAGTAAGTATAGGAAATGTTTCGCATTTAGGCCCACAGAATTAGGTAGGTGTAAACTAACAGAAGTAGAAATAAAAACGGTAGACCAGACAGCAGTACGCCACCCGCCATATCGTGTCTCACCTAAACAACTAGAAATAATCAATACACAAGTGAGAGAAATGTTAGACAACGGTGTCATTCGCGAATCTAAAAGCTCTTATGCTTCCCCAGTAGTGTTGGTGCGGAAGAATGATAACACATGGAGATTCTGTGTGGACTATCGT
Source organism: Apodemia mormo (assembly GCA_036924255.1). Lineage (NCBI taxonomy): Eukaryota > Metazoa > Arthropoda > Insecta > Lepidoptera > Riodinidae > Apodemia > Apodemia mormo. The sequence goes on along the minus strand of JAUPFN010000018.1, from coordinate 7,561,886 downwards.
AAGTTGAATAAAAAGGTGGTGACAGATAGCTATCCATTGCCTATTATAGAGGACATTTTAATATATCTGTCAGGTGCCCACTATTTCGCTGATTTAGATTTAAATTCTGGCTATCGGCAACTTATGATTTCGGAAAGTGATAGGCATAAAACGGCATTTATCACACCGTCAGGATTGTATGAGTTTAACGTGTTACCTTTTGGCTTAAAAACAAGTCAGGCAGTATTTCAGCGTACAATGGATAAGGTGTTAGGGGATATCAAATACAAGAATGCCATCTGTTATGTTGATAATATATTAATATGGGGGAAAACTTTCGCAGAATTTAAGGAAGCATTAGAAAAGGTGTTAATGCGCCTTAAGGAGGCGAACCTTACGCTTAAACCAAATAAATGTAGTTTTGGGTATGCAAAGATAAGTGTGCTAGGGCATGAAATATCGGGGGTTGGTATTCGACCAGATAGCAGGAAATTAAAGGCGATAAAAGAAATGCCTGCACCTACAAATGCAAAACAGGTAAAATCGATACTGGGAGTATTCTCCTATTACCGTAAGTTCATCAATAATTTTGCCAAAATTGCTCTACCCTTAACAAAATTACTAAAGAAGGGGTCGAAGTTTTGTTGGTCCTCGGAACATCAAAACGCGTTTTCCATTATCATAGATCGAATGTGTAACCCGCCTATTTTAAGTCATTATTCTAGTGATAAGGATGTTTTAACTAGGTTGTATATAGATGCTAGTGGAGAAGCTCTGGGATGTTGTTTAATGCAGGGAAAAATAGAGATGCATCCGATATCGTATGCGTCGAGGAAATTGAGTGAGGCAGAAAAGAAATATTCCACTACTGAGAAAGAATGTTTAGGTCTAGTGTGGGCGTTAAATTATTTTAGGCATTTTCTGTGGGGATTGAAGTTCCAAGTCGTAACCGATCACAAGGCGTTATGTTGGCTGAGAGATAGGAAAGATATGAATGGAAGGTTGGCAAGATGGTCACTGAGCATACAAGCATATGATTTCGATATTGTGCATTGTGCAGGCAGAGAGAATGTAGTTGCCGATTTTTTAAGTAGAAACCCGTTGAGTGTGGAGAGTACAGCTGAGAACGCTCAGAAAGAACAAGAGGATGGTTTGGAAGTATATAAATTAGAGGTAATAAAGGTCCAAGAAGAGCAAGGGATGGATGAGTCATGTAGGCGTTGGTTATCCCGAGTAAGGATGAGCAATACCGGAATATATAAGGGTTATATTTTGAAAGAAGGGGTTTTGTGTAAGAGAGTAAAGCGTGGACATGTTATGAAAGATCTTGTAGTTATACCAAAGGGTTTGTTATGTGAGATCTTACAGGAACTGCATGATGACCCATGGTCAGGGGGTCACTTGGGTTTGGCAAAAACGTTATGTAAATTCAGAGATAGTTATTATTGCGAGAATGCTGAGAAGGAGATCGAGAAGTATGTAAAAACGTGTAGGTTGTGTCAAGAAAGAAAAAAGGTCAGACAAGTAGCTGAATTACAACCTATAACTGTGACCCATATGATGCAAAAGGTAGGAATCGATATTTTAGGACCTTTTAGAAAATCTTTAAATGGAAATAAATATATTATAGTATGTGTTGAATATGTGTCGAAGTATGCGATATGTAAAGCGGTACAAAGAGTTACGGCAGAGAAAGTGAGTGAATTTCTGATTGAGGAGGTGTTTTGTAGATACGGAGGTGTTAAGGAAGTAATTTCTGATAGGGGAGCAGTATTCACGTCACACCTAGTGAAAGAAACTGTGAATCGATTTGGGGCAAAGTCGCGATTTAGTACGGCGTTTAGGCCAGAAACGAACGGGTTAGTAGAGCGGTTCAATAAAACGCTGGTTCAAATGTTATCGATGTATGTTGCCAGGGATCAACGAGACTGGTGTAGATTTGTGCCATTAGTATGTCATGCATATAACACTAGCAAACAATCAACCACTAAAGTTTCACCATATATGATGATGTACGCTAGGGAACCGATATTCCAAAGCGACATGGGGGTAAGTAAGGATAGTCAAAGCCGAGAAGTAAATTATGCCGAGAGACATAATTTACAAGGTGCGTTAGTTCGGAAGGCAGTACAAAACATTAGAAGGGCACAAGTTAGGCAAAAGAGATATTTTGACAAAAGGGCTAAAGTAAAGGACTTTTCACCGGGACAATTAGTATTAGTTTATACACCAAGACGGGTGGACAATAGGAGTTTGAAATTATGTAGGTTATATAAAGGGCCGTTCAGAATAGTGGAAAGAATATCTAATGTAAATTATGTAATTACGAAATTAAGCAATAGGAGATATAGAGATATTGTACATATAAATAGGTTGAAAGCATTTCATGTACGTATGTAAAAAAAATATATAGTGTACTTATAGTCATTCATTGTAATAAAAATTGTTACATGTTAGACCATTACTTTTGTTTGGGCTTATATATGAGAATACTAATGCTTGTATTTGTTTCATGTAATATGATGGGGCTCAACCAATGCTGTGATGATGGACCGAGGCTAAAAAGAAAAAAGATGACCAAAAGAATATTAAATCAAGAAATGTCATATTTCCAATAGCAATGTATTCCTCTCAAGTTCTTCCGTTCAATAATAAAGTCTTATGGGGGTATAATGTATACTAGGGACAGAGCCGCCTTAGTATGAAGTCGAAGGAGTCAGTATAGGTTAAGGGTTGAAAGTCTTTTGAAGGGGAGTTCAACTTTGTAGTACGACATAGTCGACACAAAGGATATCTGTATAGGATATACATGAACTCGGATAGTTATGGGAGACATTATAATGATGGTATTGATATGGTTCAGAGTAAGGAATATTTATGATCGTGATATATATATTGGGGCGAGCTCGATGTTGAGAGGAAGTAATACTTCAATCTTTTTTCTTTTGGTCCACCAAGGAAAAGAAGTTTGAATTGTTATGCCTTTCCATCTCTTATCTCTTATACAGCTAGAGCCCTTCAGGCTAAAGTGTAATAAAATAAAAAAATGTTTGCGGTAGGATAGGTTAGGTGAGGGGACTGTGGTCTGTCTTTTAGAGGGGTTTTGGGAGACCAAAGTTTGTGCCATGGTGTGGTGGTAATGAACAGAACCACACATGGGGCAAACTATCTTTTAGGAAAAGACAGTCCCACCCAAAATGTACCTTCCCCTCGTAGGTAGGGCAATCAGGATAGGGATAGGTAGGCCATATGAAGGGAGACAAATGCCCCACCAGTTTCAGCTGCTCCCACCATGGGGGGTAGCTGATGTAACACCTCTATGGTGTTACATACGAACTGGCCATTTTGTCGACTTTCAAATGTAGAACTGTTTAGTATGTAGAGAAAGAATAAATTGTTTTTAGAATAGGAGTATCTTTTAAGATTTGACGTAAGTTAGACGTCTCTGAAAATAAACGAAGATATATACGAAAAGTCTAATTTCTTAAAAGAATCCCAAAAGGTCCTGCTACCAATTAGTACCTCGAGCAGCAAAGCGAGTACCAAGAAGGTTCCCCGAATAAAAAAGGGATATCGTCGACAAAGTAACACGTCCAGCACGTAGTACGCTGGGCGACGTTACAGTACCATAGTATTTGCATTTCCTTCACAAGTCTAAAGTTTTTGTACTAACGGATATCAGAAAGTCGTTAAAAAGTGGCTTGCAATGTTTAGAAAATCTGTTATTTAAATACGAAAATTGCCAGTTAAATAGACGCTGATGATCTTCGAATGAGAATCTAAAGTATTAGCTCAACGTTACCATGTAATTACAATATCAACAACAATAAAACAATCAACAAAAGTAACAGAATATAAAATTTAGTATTGATAAAGCATTTACAAGTTATTTAATTTCTTTCATCAATTTGAAAAGAGCTGGTTATCTTGAAAGGGTTGAACAGATTCTACTGAATCTTAGCTAAGAACCATCTCGCAAAACAGGGCTTTCAATTGAAAAAAACCGCCACCAAATCGGACCATCCGCCAGGGCTCCACAATGCCACGGACAGACACACAGATACACACATACACAGATACACAGATACACACCTGAAACTTATAACACCCCTCGTTTTGCGTCGGGGGTTAAAAAATAATATACCAAATATGAAACGTTGCTATACCTACAATAACATAAACTAAAATAAGTGACTTAATTTAATTTACCTATAGTAACATACGTAATTAGTTCGATTCTGATAAAATACATTGTATAATATTACTTATAAATGTGTTTTAATGCCAATGAATAAGTACATAGTTTGGAAAATTAATAATTATAATATGAGAAGATATATTATAACACTGAGAACTTAATGATAGCTGACCCTTTTTAGCTTTCATTTGTGAAATATACAGCGTGTTAGGTAAGTTGACCTAAACCTTGAAGAGGGTAATAAGTTATCTGGTTCTCATTCCAAATAAATAATAATTAAAAAATACCCTTAAATTTTAACCTAATTATTTAGAAAATTCATAATTAATACGTACCAATACGTCCACGTAAGTAACGCACATACCGATAGATAGATAAATAGTTAGTTACATAAATAGGCAGTAATAGGCAGTATTTACGTAACTACCTATTTATCTATCTATTAATATGCGCGTTACTTGCGCGAAGGTGTTGGTGCTTATGAATTATGAATTTATTGGATAATTAGGTTAAAATTTAAAGGTATATTTTTTATTTATTTGGAATGAGAATCGGATACCTTATTACCCTCTCAGGTTTAGATCAACTTACCTAACAGGCAGTATATGCAAATAAAGAGGGTTATTGATACTGAATGGAAAAATTATAAATCACACTAGCTGACACGCGCAGCTTCGCCCACGAGTAGGTTATCATGTTGTCTATAAAGTTTGGTTGGTTAGTATTTTTTCATAAAGTTAGCCTACGCTTGACCCCGGATCTTCGGATATCTAGTTTCATCTCTCCGTGTCAAGGTTCATCAAAATAGGTTCAGCGGTGAAAGAGTAACAGATTAGATAGACTCGCATTTATTACATTACATAAGTATGGACATAATGGGTGAAAAAAAGTAACCAATGTGTATCCCAAGATTTGGATATATGGATGGATGGATAGATGTTTGTTACTCAATTACGCCAAACCTCCTGAACAGATTGCGATGAAATTTGGCACACAGGTAGATGATGACCTGGAATAGCAGACACGCTTCTTTTCATTTCAGAAAAATGAATTCCCGTTGGATTAATAAAAAAATTTACAATGCAGCGGACTGCAAGGTGCATCTAATCTATATTAATATAATAAGCGTGAAAGTTTGGATGTTTGGATGGATGAATTTCTGTAACTCAATCACACCAAAACTACTGACGGATTTGCTGAAATTTGGCACACAGATAGATGGAGATCTGAAATAGCTACTCTTCATCCCGGAAAAATAAGTCGTTCCCGCGGGAGTCATCAAAACATGTTATAATGCAGCTGGCTGCAAACTGCAACTAGTAGCATTACATAAAGAAAAAATATATAATGAATCCGTTGCACGTCAAATTATCTGTCTGACTCTTCCATACATACAAATATACATAAATAGATATATATATACATTCGACCGCCCCGTTGGTCGAGTGGTTAGAGACCCTGACTACGCAATCAACGAGGCTCGGGTTCGATCCCCGTCGGGGACAAGCATTTGTGTGATGAGCATAAATGTTTGTATTTCCGGGTTTGGGTGTTTATTATATATATATATTCTAGTATTTATATATGTATTTCTATGTATTGGTATCGTTGACTAACACCCATAACACAAGCAAATAATTTGCTTACTTTGGGGTTAAATCAGTAAGTGTAATTTGTCCCGTGAATTATTATTATTATTATTATTATATTATTATTATACATACTTTCTTACGTATAATATGAGTTCACTGTAAGAAATTAATAAAAGAAATCGATAATTTTTTTGTAATAGACAAGACTTCTCAACCGATAAAATGTAGTAGATCGCTTATAACTTTTCCTTAGTGTATCAGTAACATAATAAATTTATAAACCTAATTTTTTGTTTAGATATTGTAGAAGAGCATTAAAACTACCCCATGCAGGCCGTTTTTTGTTTTTGAATAAACAGTGCTATAAGAAAAATATCGTTCTCTATTTACACGTTTCTTGCCAATGCTACCGGCAAGTCAAAAAACATTCTTGGCAGTAATTGCAACTTTGGGAATATTGCAATTTTCATCACTATTTTCGAACACATTGGTTTTGGTTTGCGCGTGAAGCTAATGCATTGACATTTGTGAAGATATAAAGGGATATTATTATTTAAGTAATATTTATGTAGATTATTGAGATCCCTTTGTAATAATTCGCAGTCTTTAATTTTGATTTATTTTAATTGATTTGATTGACATATACATTTTTTATCATTTGCGTATAATAGTTGCTTGGCATGGTCAAAGCATCCATTTATGTCAAAAATAAACGCGTCGTAGATAAGAGGACTAAGGTGCGATCCTTGGAGTACACCTGATGGGGTGGATATAAAGTCTGATTTGTAATCGCCGATTTGTAATTTGATATAACAAAATCTGTAAAACATGCTAAATTAGAAATAGTTGAACGACCCTTACTAAAACCATGCTGTTTATCAGAAATCCCATTACTTATAATTGGGTAGCATTCATTAAATACAAGTTTTTCAAATACTTTTAAAACAGAGTTTTAAATAGACATGGGACGGTAATTATCAATTTTAAATTTTCAGCCCTTCTTGTGTATTGGAATTATATGAACCTTTTTCTAAATGGAAGGAAAAACACACTCATTAAGCGAACGACGAAATAGAAAGAGAGAGCAAGGCTTTTAGCACAATATGACAGAAAAACGGGAAGTACGTCATCACTACCAGCACCACTTTTTTTGCGTCCTACCCATGGGGGCGGTTGTGCTTCTCACTGGATGATCCGAGTGTCGTCGCTGACTCTATTGCCGAGGTAGTGCTGCAGGGCATGGAATTTTTCATTCCATTTTCTGCGGTACCAATTGGTGGTAAGTCTTAGCCTTGGTTTGGTCGCTTCTGTAAAACGGCTTCGCGCCGCAAGCAGGAGTGCTACCGGGCTTGGGCTGCAGCGTCCATATCTTGTGATGAAAAAACCAGCACATTACGTAAGGAGTACAATTCCGCCTCGAGGTACTTCAAAAGAGCTATCGCCAAGGCAAAATCTAAACACATAGGCAGAATAAGTGAGAAATTGGTTCGCCTTCCTTCAGGGACTCGTGCGTTCTGGTCTCTCGCCAAGGCTGTCCTAGGGAATTTCTCACAGCCCTCTCTTCCATCTTTGCATGGAGACGATGACTCTTTGACCCATATCGCAAAGGAGAAGACCGATCTCCTGGGCTCTTTCTTTGCGGCCAACTCGACTCTGGATGACCAAGGAAACGCACTGCCTACCATCCCGCAGTGTGATAGTTCCATGCCAGAACCACAATTTCAGCAGTCATCTGTGCGTAAAGCATTACTTTCCTTGGATATCCACAAGTCGAGTAAGCTGGATGGCATCCCTCCGATTGTGCTAAAAATGTGTGCTCCAGAGTTGGCACCAGTATTAACACGCCTATTTCGGCTCTCCTACTCACTCGGCGTGGTACCGAATTCATGGAAAACAGCTTGGGTGTATTCCATCCCTAAAAAGGAGATCGCTCTAACCCGTCTAACTATCGGACGATAGCCATAATCTCCTTGTTCTCCAAAAATAATTTTGGTTCTCCAAAATTATGGAGACAATCATCAACTCTCAGCTCCTTAGGTATTTAAAAGAGCACCAGCTGATTAGCGATCAACAGTACGGTTTCCGTCGCTGCCGCTCAGCTGGTGACCTTCTAGTATACCTAACTCATTGATGGGCGGAAGCAGTTGAGTGCAAGGGGGAGGTATTAGGCCTTTGATCGGGTATCGCACAAAGCACCTCTCGTGAAGCTGCCTTCCTATGGGCTTCCCGAGAAATTATGCAAGTGGATCACCAGTTTTTTGGGTGACCGGAGCATCAAAGTCGTTGTCGACGGTGAGTGCTCCGGCCTTAAATCTTTCAACGCTGGTGTTCCCCAAGGCTGCGTGCTATCACCGACACCGTTCCTTCTGCATATCAATGACGTGATGCGAATTAGCAACATACATTGCTATTTGGATGACGGTATTGGTGATGCTACATACTCCGGCCAAAGCAGTATTTCTCGGGAACACGTCGAAGAGTGCTGAAACAAGCTTGTGTCTGAAGTTGAGAATCGACTTACCGATGTCTCGGAATGGGGTCATCAAAACCTGGTCACTTTTAACCCCAAGAAGACACAGCTCTGCGTGTTCACCGCTAAAAAGACGCCCTTTGTTGTATCTCCTCGATTTGAGGATACTCTCCTGACAGCCTCAGCTAGTGTCGGAATCCTGGGAGTTGATATATCGAATTACGTCCAGTTTCGCGGTCATTTGGAAGGCAAGGCTAAACTAGCCTCCAAAAAGCTCGGTGTGCTCAGCAGAGCGAAACAGCAATTTTTGCCGGCCCTTCGCCTTCATCTTTATAAGGCACAGGTTCGGTCTGACATGGAGTACTGTTCGCATCTCTGGGCTGGAGCTCCCCAGTACCAGCTTCTTCCTCTTGATCGCATTCAGCGTAGAGCGATTCGAATCATTGACAACCAGGCTATTTCGAAACAGCTTGACTCTTTGGCATTGCGCAGAGATGAAGGTTCTCTCTGTGTCTTTTATCGTATATGTTATGGGGAGGGTTCCGACGAGTTGTTTGGATTAATTCCTGCCGCCGCATTCCACCATCGGAAAATCGCGTCAAAATTTGATATTCCCTCCTCACTATCTCGATGTCTGGAAATCCACAACTGTGCGATTCTCCCGACACTTTTTACCTCGCACTACTTTGTTGTGGAACCATTTACCGGCAGGGGTATTTTCAACAGATACATCATAGGGACCTTCAAGAAAAGAGCTTACTCATTCTTAAAAGGCCGGCAACGCAACTGCAAGACCTCTGATATTGCAGATGTCCATGGGCGGTGGTGATCACTTACCATCAGGCGCACCTCTTGCTCGTTTGCCCCCTCTTCTATAAAAAAACCCTTTGATTCGAATTGATTGAAAAATTGATCGAACAGCATCTTCACTTACGTCAATATGAGATATGATTGCAATGTTAGAGGAGGGCTTTGTGTCAGTACTAAAACTATTATTAGCAGAGACAGAGCTAATAGTTAAGATGCTTTCAAAAAACTTATTAAATGCATTACAAATGTTAACAGCTTAGTTATATTTATTATTGCCATGAGTAAAATAATGAGGGTAGTACAATCCACCCCTTTTGGACTTAACATATTTCCACAATAATTTTGGTGTGGTTTTAATTAGTTTCTAAGTATTGTCACAGAAACGCTTGAAACATTGAGCCTGTACGCAATGTTGTCAAGCTCTTAACAGTGAAAAAGTGCCTTTATCTCGAATGATATTCATATTTTACCATTTATTATGAAACTTATGTTTTTTGCGAATAATTTTGATTAGAGAGGCGCTGTATCAAATCGAAAAACTTATGTTTCTGTAGGAAATGAGTACAAATAAGAACGTCAAACCAGTTAGTATCACTTAAATACTTATTAATTTAATCGTAAACACATTTGAAGTTGTTACGAGGTTGATGATTTTCCTTTAATAATTTAAATTTTATTAATGTAATAATTTAAGGTGGGTGAAACTTGTCTAATTTAGATAGGGGACTGACTTTATTAACAGCTATTTCAGAGTTACTGAAACATAAGTCAAGAATGTTTTCACAGCAGTTCACTTCCAAATAAAATTGAGAAGGGCCCGTAAAATATAATATATCAATAAAATATTTTAATGACACATTTTGTATTGAGGTGCTTAGTACGTGTCTTAAAGAATAACTGTCATCACTCCACTGAATAGATTGTAGATTAAAATCACCTAAAAAGAAATAACTATCAGAAGGGTTTTAGTAATAAAATCGTTTAAAATTATCTAGAATGAAATTTAATCGCGTTTCCATTAGGTTATGATCCGTTGGAAAATATAATAAAATAGTGTTCAGATCTACTTTTGACCCCAATCTTCCCCCAGGTATAGTAATACAAATCGACTCGATAAGATCGCACGACCATTCATACCTCATAAAAGGCGCATAGCTCGCGTTTCACACCTACCATGACACGGCCGCCTGTAGAATTGGTGGTCGAGGTCACGTCATATTTCCGTATCTAAAATATAATCTTGGAGCCACGTTTCCGTGAAACATAATATTTCATAATTGCACGATAACATGTTATTGTATTAAGTTAATAATTTAGTTCGAAGATCACAAACATTTTGATAACAGATGTATAGTTCAGATACACTATTGTGACTGAGATTAGCCATTGAAAACACAAAAAACATTTCTGATATTGAATATAAAAACCAAAGTTGTTCAGAGTTTCATATAGTCAGGATATCCTATTTAAGTCTCCTAATGATCGGATTGTGATTAGAGGTGAATTATAATTTTTTCTTGTGAAAATCTTTCCGTCACGGACCCAAAGATATTTAAAGTTAGCTGCTGCCTTTCTTTTGCGCGCCTGTAGGTATAGCAACTTCTTACAAGGCGTTAGATGTTCATTAATATATACCCTCTGAAGTTTATCACCTGGAGCTGACAGATATGTTTCGAGGCATTCGTGTTTGTGAAACTGAGAAGTAAAGTGTCGTAACATACAATAAAGTGTCATCAGTCGTGTATTTTATTTTGATATTAATATAATTCAATATTCCGTCAGTTGTTTAAATTAATAAATCTTTTACCCTTTTAACAAGTGGAGCGAACACATTTCTTAAAATTTTGTAATATTGTTTATTGTATTTATTTGTAAATTGTGTATTTTATATATATATATATATATATATATATATATATATATATATATATATATATATATATATATATATATATATATATATATATATATATATATATATATATTATTAATATGCAATAGTGTAGTCCTCACAAAATCATATATCATTACAAAAAATTGAAAAGTTCTTCTGAAAAATCGTGGTTGTATACAAAAACAGAATTTTACTACAATTGATTTACCAATAAAAAATATTATAAACACTAACTGTTGCCCGCGACTTCGTACGCATGTGGTAGTGACTTTCGTATTAGGATTTTACTTTATGTCTGTCTGTTGTTATAAATTACTAAAATTTCATTTAGCTCTTCTTCTATCGCCTCTGTACTCTGTAGTCTAGTGGTCCGGTATCGGAGTTGACCACATGAGGTCCCGGGTTCGATTCCCAGGTCTGGCAACTAAGAAAATGTAGTTTTTTTTCAGTTTTCTGATAAAACAACGGTGCCCGCCTGCCCCGGTTGGCGATAGGCTTGCCACCTATCACATTGTGGGACTAACTATCTTCAGCTAGTCGTGGGTGCACTTGTTGTACCTCTGCCTACCTCTTCGGGGATATGGGCGTGAAGATTTTCTAAAGGACCATAATAATAACAAATAACCAAGATAATATGATGATAATTACGATAAGAATATACTACGTTGTGCCATGTTACATGCTAATTTTTTTGTAGTAATTATCTGTAATTTGCAAAGTTTCTACAACTATAGCTACAACTCCTCATTATTACTGTCAATCATAGAATTATCATCAAACAATCTGTACACAGATTGCCGTATACAGTCTGCATCCAACTGAGCACTATGTTGTTCATCAGAGTGAGATTGCCGAATCTCATTTACTCTTTCGCGTTCCTGTGATTGGTGGATATTGATAGTATCTAACACATCATGGTACCACTTCCGAGCAGCCGCATTACTTTCATCACGCTGTTCTCGTTTCTGAAGAACGTAATAGATTGATGTTCCTTATCAATATGAAATCATTATTCGCGCTCTACAGTGGTTTCAATTGAACGCAAGGCAAATAGTTGTGTGATTAAGCTGAAAACTAAGCCGAGATTCACGCGGAAAGAAGGTCTCAGAGGCGCGGAACTCGTTCGTTTCTCGTTTGCTAATCTCATTTCACCCTCTTCACTTCTTTCTAGTGACCGTAAATTAAGTGTACGACTACACTGAGAGCTAAACCGAGATTCACGCTGCGTGAAGGTTTCAGAGGCGCAAGAGTCGATGTGGCGTTTGCGATCGCTTGATAATCTTATTTCACGCTGCGTGAATGTTTCAGAGGCGCGGCTCTCGGTGTTATGCTGGCGATGGCTGACGATCATTTGCTAATCAAGTTTCACACTCTGGAATACTTTCTAGTGACCGCAAGGTAGCCGTGCGTCTACGCTTTTTACGTTGTGTGAAGGTCTCGGAGGCACGGGATTCAGCGCAGCGTTTGCGATCGCTTGTTAACCTCATTTCAAACTGCGTAAAGTTTTCAGAGCGCTCGCGCTCCCTTGTTAACCGAGACTGACGGTCCTCATCGGTTTCAAGGGAACAAACTAACCCCATCCTCTTAGCTGAGCTAAAGCCTTGAGATATTTTGTTTTCTCCTACGCATTTTGTATAACAATAATGTTATTCCTACCGAATCATAAAACAAATCGTAATTCGTAAATACAAAAATCGATGTCCGTCTTCACTTTTCAAAGCTAAGGTAAGTACGAAGCAAATAAACACCAAAATTCCCAATACAACTAGTTAATAGAAAGCAATGATATTTTATTTTTAATTCTTGAAAGATAATATTATATGTAACCTACTTGAAGAAAGCACAACAATAGTGTATTTAAAATACTAACAGCGACATCTCTTGAATTGATTTTAAATTAAATTGGCCCTTGAACTTTTTCAAATATTTATATAGATACTAGCTGACCCGGCAAACGTTGTTTTGCCTTACATATTAGGAATCTATAGCGGACAAACAACGTGACACGTAATTTATATAACAAGACAAAATGGCATTAAACTTCATATAGTGGTTAATTATTCTTAAATTTTCTAATTTTCCGCGCAATTTTCTTAATATTTTCTTTTATAAGAACTTTCTCCTTACAATTACAAACACAACAAAAAAAAAATTACCGAAATTGCTCCAGCCATTCAGGCGTGATGTCGTGACCAAGGAAAACAGGGATTGATTTTTATATATATAGATTACATATTAGGAATCCATAGCGGACAAACAACGTGAAACGTAATTTATATAAGTCTACGGGATTGTCCTTCCACACGGCCAAAATGGCATTAAAATTTATATGGTGGTTAAGTATTCTTAAATTTTCTAATTTTCCGCGCACTTTTCTTAATATTTTCTTTTATAAGATTCTTCTCCTTACAACAAAAAAAAATTACCGAAATTGGTCCAGCCATTCAGGCGTGATGTCGTGACCAAGGAAAATAGGGATTGATTTTTATATATAAAATATACATATGTATTTTTTTTATTTTCTATGAGTGTACGACTTTTTTGTGCAGTAAAGAGTAACTAACCTGTACACGAATTCCGTTTCGTAGTTAGTTGAAGCTCGAACTATTTTGTATTTACCTAGTTAAATATTAAAAAAAAACTGATCAATGCAAATGTGAACTATAGTGTTAGGTAACGTAACAATGTTTGTTCAATTTGCCCCAATATTTTATTGTTACTATGTTAGCAATAATCGCACTTCCGGATGCGGGGAAACGGTTTCGGGGCATTGCCCCCTGGTCGTGGGATCATCGCAGCTGGTAAATACCAGCCGGTCATTGGGACTTAACCATAATGTTAATTTGGTTTTCCTCTGGGGTGGGTGGTATTTCCCGATTCTTCACGTCGCTCCGCGCAAGTCAGCCGCTCTGGGTGGAACCCGCTGGTGGGAAGCCCGGCAGGCGACCAGCAGTGAAAGCGGCGGCTTTATCAGGTTATACCCCCAGGTTCTTTAAGGAGGATGTCCCTTGGATAAGGTTTCTTATCTCCGGGTGTGGCTGTCTAGGGGGCAAGGCTTCTAATGTGCACGTTTTCGGATCTGCCTGTTCTGTCATAGGACCTCCGGGCGAGTTGGATGACAAACGGTAGAAACCGTCGTTATGTCGTCGTTATGAAGATCTCGGGAGATGACGGAGTTCTTCACATAACGAGGGGCATCTACTATCTTCCTCAGGCACTTGTTCTGCTAAGATTCAATAATCTTTTTTTTAATTTTGCTCAGAAGCTGAAACCAAGCGGGTGCAGCATAGGAAAAGCGAGGATGAATGTAGATTTTATAGATGGCCAGCTTTTGAGCAATTGGCATTTTGGATGAGAGTACGGGATGTAGGAGGAGATAGCTGCCCTGGTTTGGTTAGCTATTCGGGTAGCATGAGGCTTCATCGTCAGTTGGTCATCAATGATGACCCCCAGATATTTGCAATGCTTCTGCCATTGGACTTCTTCTCCTGCGAGCTTTAGCTTGGATAATCTTCGGGCCAGTTTGCCCATCTTCAGTGCCAGCGCTTGGGTCTTCCGAACGTTCACGATAATCGCACGTGCGCCTGCACGTGCAAAAATACGAGTAAACAACTTATTTGTACTGTAGTATAAATAGCAATATAAATGTAAGCCTCGGGCATTCACATTGTGATCGTCCCCGAGTCCACAACTGCGATATCACGTAAGTGATTTGAACAGACAGACAAACAGACAAAAAAATATATTTTCGGGGTTTATGTTTTGTAAACAATACGCAGCAATTTTTTTTAAATATTTCATGTACAGATTTGTTTTCGTTACTGTTTTATTATATGTATATATACCTGCGGTAAAAATAACCTAAATGTTACCCCAGTAATTAGCTATTACTACACGAAATGTAGTAAAAATCCGTTCAGTAGTTTTTGCGTGAAAAGCGAACAGTCAGATAAACAGACAAAAAAAAATTTATCTTTTCGGAGTGTAACAGACTTCATCTATCCCTTAAGAGGGTTTGTGTAATAAAAGAAAATAATAAGAACCTATACTATTTTTTTTAGTTAAAAATATGTCAGTGTTAAGTTTAATAAATAATATCAATGGAATTAAAGATGAAAATAAATAAAAAAAACTAATTCTCAATAATATATAAGACCTATCATATAAACATATAAAACCTTAAAAAAGGGGAACTAATATGGGAACTTTTTCTTCCCAGGAAATTATTTATTTTCAAAGGATAGCTTATTGAAAAGATGTTTAATAACATGAAAGAAACGTGGACTTGTTTGCTTAATAGAATTTGTGTGATTCTATTATTAAGGAAATCTATTTTGATTTTAGGAAAATAAAACCATAATTTATGCTGCTATTTAAATGTTCTTTTCTTTCCATAAAAATGTGAGCAATGGTTGTGGAGCGATTGCTGTCTCACAGTTTGCAGCAGGGTTGCTAATCAGGACGCATGATAAATCGGTATTCTAAACAACACAGATGATGTAGTTCTTCCAATCTAAATTAAATTATTGTGAATGATCGGATGATAGAATGAGTGGTGATAAATAATTCATTTTGATTTTATTTTAGCAGAGTCGTACAAGTGACTAAGATTATTATGTTTGTAAAACTATACAAGGCTAAGTAATGGCTTTACTTTATCAAATTTCAGAGCTTGACGGATAATAGCTTATTAATTAACTAGAAACAGATTTATTGACTTTAATTATTTTATATTATACTTTCATCGTCGGCATTTGAAGGAATCCCATTGCCTTTAGACACTATTATTATTGCACCTATATCTTGCAAGTGACTAAGATTCCTATGTTTGTTTGTTTTCATAGGAGTAAAGAAAAGACTTTACATTATCAAATTTCAGAACATCTTGGCAAAGCAGCTTATTATTTAATTAGGAAATAGAATTAAATGCTTTAATTATTTTATATTATACTTTCATCATTAGCATTTGAAGGAAACCTATTTATTGCCTTTAAACACTATTATTATTACACCTATACCTTGCAAGTGACTAAAATTCCTTTATTTGTTTATTTTCATAGTAGTAAAGAAAAGGCTTTATATTATCAAACTTCAGGACATGTTGGCAAGGCAGTTTGTTAATTAACTAGGAAATAGAAATAAGTGATTTAATTACTTTACATTATATCTTTATCGTCGGCATTTTGAGAAATCCCGTTGTCTCTAGACACTTATTATTGCATCTATACTTTACAATTGGCTAATATTGCTATGTTTGTTTATTTTTCACAGGAGCAAGTAATGGCTTTGCATATATCAAATGCCAAAAGCATGTTGGCTAAATAGCTTATTAACTAACAAGGAATAGATTTATGTGCTTTAATTATTTATACTATACTTTTACCATATGCATTTGAACTATCATTATTGCATATTTACCTTACAGGTGACTAATATGGCTATGTTTGTTTATTTTTCATAGGAGTAAGAAATGGCTTAGCATTACCAAATTAAAAAGCATGTTGGCTAAATAGCTTATTAATTAGGAACAGATTTAAGTGATTTAATTACATTATACTATATATTTCATCATCGACATTTTGAGGGAATTCCATTGTTATTAGATACTAATACTACTGCACCTGAACTTATATTATCAACTAGCTTCAGCGTACGACCCGCTACATTATAAAAGCGAATCCCGCTAGATCACCTGATTGTCCTGGGATAATAAGTAGCCTATGCGCTAATTTAGGTCATCATCTATCTGTGTGTAAAATTTCATTCAAATCCGTTTCATAGGTTTTGCGTGCGTTTTATTTTATAAAATCTACTAACTGGTGATAGCTACCACATATCTTTATAGACGAGGACCGGCTAAGGAAGTTGCTTAAAGTTCTTAGGATAATTTCCATAATACAGTTGATCCTGCCTGTTATTTAAAGAGTTGCTGTAGGTTTGTTGCAGAGTTGGAGGTATGGCAAATACGATTTTAATTTTAAGATTCTGAATTGTTATAATTTAGAGCTGTTATAATTTATTCATGAAAGAACAGTTAGATGATAGGATAGGACGTGTAGATATTAGGTGGAAAAACTAATGATTTAATATATTGAGGAAATTTAGGAAATACTTTGTTTATTATTGACTTTCAATTAAAAACTAGGTGGTTCAAACTTAGGAAATATTTGTTATAGAAACTTTCTCTAGTTTAAATGTTTGCTTGAAGTAATGATTAAAATTGGAAATATTGTTAGGAGGAAATAGGATCTTTCAGGAATAGAAAGCAGGTCTGTTATTGTAGGAATAATATAATACAACTAATAAGTGGGGGCATAAACATACATAAAAGTCATACTAAAACCTACCTTAATACGAATTATTAAAATTATGAAATGTTAGTACGAATTATTTTATCCTATTGTTACGAATATAATCTAGAAGCGTGTAGAGTTGGAGCACGCGCGCGGTAATTATCTAAAAATAAAAGAAAGAGATAGCTACTCCTATTGACAAACAAATAGTTGACCTGGGCTATGCCATAATGGACTTTGTGGGATATGGCATAAGGTTGAAAGTAGCGTGTACTAGGATTTATGACTCATAACATGTTTACGATAAGAAGTGATTCATTGTTTCCCGATACATTTAGATTTTTCTGGATCCAGCTAGGACTTTCCCAGAGATGTTGACAAACACAAGGCAGTTTTTATCAAGCGATCGAGAGCGATACATCAAGTGACCAAGCGCGAAGCGAGAAGTGTTTTATTGTGTAGTGTTCTAAGTTCAGTGATAGTATAGTGAGTGACTATTGTGTAAAGAGTATTTTAGTATTACGTTGTGTTGTGTTGTGTAAATACACGGATTTAATATAAGTGGTGTATTCTTACAATTGCGAACCCGAGTACTTAACACTATTATAAAACTAAATATTAAATAATACTTAAATTGATTGCATAGGCCAGTCTCTTAAAATCAAATTTTCATAAAACATTATTTTATTTACAATCAAATTTGAAACCGAGTACAATTATTAAACGTGATAATCATAAACTAATAAAAACTACTCTCTTCGTGTCTTAAAAAAGTAATAATTAAGATAAACTGAATTGAGAGTGCAAGAGAGGAATGAAAGACTAGTCCAAATGTATTATGTTTATTTAACCATATTTTGTATAAACTATTTACTTAATTTAATTATTTATTTATTTTATTCTTAATTTTATAAAGTATATTCACGCCCATATCCCCGAAGGGGTAGGCAGAGGTACAACAAGTGCACCCACGATTAGCCGAAGATACTTGGTCCCACAAATGTGATAGGTGGCAAGCCTATCGCCAACCGGGCACTTTCCAATCCCGGGCAACTTTGTGTTTTTCAGAAAACTGAAAAAACACTTTTTTTTAATGTACCCGACCCGGGAATCGAACCCGGGACCTCATGTGGTCAACGCCAACGCTGGACCACTAGACCACAGAGGCGACTTTAATTTTTATTATTATTATATTTAATTTTATATTATTTATATAGGGATTTAGGAGGATAGGAACTATATTATTAAACTTCTTCATCAAATTAATTATTTTAGATAATTGAAATATTATTGTTTTTAGTGACAGTGCATAACAGATCTATTAGTAAGATAGGAAGTTTACTAAATAAATCTGAAATTAAGGTTAATTACTAATTTTGTAATCAATATTTTTACCTTTACCTTGGTTAATATGATGCTTGGATAATATGACATGATCTGTCATCTTCATCACTGGGGAGTATCGGCTTTACGAAGGCAACAAGTTGTGTTGCGTATATCTATATAAAGACACATATAATGTTGTCGTTATGGTTATCTTCTCGTTACCAATGCGTGGTACTCAGATAAGCCTAAGATAAGCCACTGTCGCAAACAGGGTATTCAGAGAGTTAACCCAGATAAACACCCAACTACCGTCAAGCAAAGTTGATCCATTTTCATATCTAATCATCTCAGACATGAACTATTTTACAGAACTAGAATTATTGGTCTAAATTGTTTATCTGTATATATTCATGTATTAACCTGGATTCCATGATTGAATTTCTACATCATAAGGATTGTATAAATGAACTTTACTTATGCTTATTCGGGTGGCTAGATTTTTATAATACTGTTCACTTAAAGCAACAATAGATCTAATAAGCGTTGATTTCTAAAAGTTCAGACCTTACTAAATTTTGAAATTTGATTAAAGAGAAATTGAAATGAGAGTAATAGAACTCTAATAGTCTGGAGAAGACATAAATAACTTATTTTCATTAGAAAACGAGTATAAGACAAATTGTTTGGATTCTGACTAAGATGCATTGAGTATTCAATCACAATATTAGTAAGTTCAAAGATCTTACTAAATTTCATCTATAACTTCAAATTCGATTAATAAGTAATATTTCATTGCTTGTGGTGACTATAAATTATTAGGGTTATAGGAGGAAATTTGACTATAATATCTTTGGAACAAAGGTTAATTGCTAGTTCAGTAATAACTTATTTTAATTGTTTGGCTTTTTGATTGGACCATACCTTCGTCACTAAGTGGTGTCGGCTTTGCGAAGGCATCAGAGTTGCATTGTGTATATCTATATAAAAACACATATAATGTTTTTGTTTAATGTCATCTTCTCTTCACCAGTGCAAAGACAATCGGTTAATATGTACCTCTGTCACGAGCAAGGTATTCGGAGAGATAACCCAGATAAACTCAACTATCTATCGCCTAGCAAAGTTGCTCTATTTACATAACTAATCAAATTTTCAATCAGGTATGAGCTACATCACAGAGCTGGATATATTAAATTGCTTATTTTAACGTATTTTTATACATTAACCTAAGTTCTTTTGCTTTCGTCATAAGGATTATCTTAATTGATTTTACTTATGGAATTTTATGATTTGGATTATTTAAAGTTCACTGGGAGCAATGATTACTTTTATATATATGTTTATTTATCCTGTACCGGCTAATAAAGTTTCGGTATTGTGATTGAAGACTAGATATTATCTTGTCTCATTTTGTCAAGTAATTGTTAAAACAAACTTGCACAAACTTAATTCTACTCGATGTGTTTTATACAATTAAAACACAATATTTTGAGTACTCACTTATTATTTCCAATTAATATTTACTTGGAAATATAGTTACTTGGTTAACTCTATTATATTCCAAATTAATAATACACAGTACCTACTTGTGTTCATTTAATTACAAAACCTATTTCAAGCTAATGTTAAGACATACTTGAAAACACCTCTTTTATATTTTATTATGGTGTTTGTTATAAAAATAACAACAGTATATACTTTATCAACATTTATGTACTCCAAGTCCATGCTATCGCAAACTTGAGTATTTTATATATTACTTTACTTTGATCAAGTCAATGCTTAATTGTATACTTGAGAAATATATTTATTATTTGGCCTTTTGACTGTGCTCAATATAAATGATGTACCTTGGTCATGCCAATATTTATTTATTATTTTGTTACTGTTTGTTACTAAAATAACAACAGTATATATTTTTATCAACATTTACTTACTTCAAGTCAATGCTTAATTGTATACTTGAGATATATATGTATTATTTGGCCTTTTGACTGTGCTCAATATAATGATGCACCTTGGTCATGCCAATATTTATTTTTTAATTTGTTAAACTGTTTGTTACAAAATTTTATCAACATTTACTTACTTCAAGTCAATGCTTAATTGTATACTTGAGATATATATGTATTATTTGGCCTTTTGACTGTGCTCAAGATAATGATGCACCTTGGATGGTTATCACTTTGTGAACCCACAACAGTAATGCCTATCTGCCATTAACATGGCACTTCATAATATATTGATTTTCTCTTTGAGATTAAGGACTTTAGTTCCTTTTATATTTCTGGGGAATACTCTAAGAAGGCCTTCAGCCGGCTGGTATTCACACTTGTGAGGCGAGGCGGCGCCTTTTACATATCCCAAAATAATAAAATTGTGGCACTAAAGTATTTTACAACTCCCAACCTAAATATTACAATAATTTTGTTCACATATTCCATACTACCGTACTTCTTTCCTTTTGATGAAGTCAATGTAATTATTAATATCATCATATTGCTCTCTTAAGCTAAATATTTTATTATATATTTTATGTATATATTTAATATATTACTCTCTTCCTTAAAGTCAAATATCTTTATTATGTATTTATGTAATGTATGACTCCTTTTCTTAAGTCAAATATCTTTATTATGTATTTATGTATTTATGTAATATATTACTCCCTTTCTTATGCCAAATATCTTCAATATAATATTAAATTTTAGTCCTTTAAATCAATTTATAGTATATAATTCCTGATAAAGTATGGTTGTTTATAAGAGATGAAGTGTACCTTTGAAAAGAATGAATGGGTAAACTATATAACACAAAATGGGTCCTCAAATTAACACTAGATGAATCATTTGGCCAGATAATATGATTATAACTCTGCTGACTCCTTTATAAACGAAATATAACAGACAATCTTGTTATATTTAAAATGTGATTTTAGAGGGTCTTCCGGAGAGTTTGTTACAGGGGTTTATGTTCTGTAAACAATATGCAGCAGTATTTTTTTTAAATATTTTATGTAGAGATTTGGTTTCGTTACTGTTTTATTATATGTATAGATTAAAGGAAAATTATAAAAATTTGTCAAAAAAATAATAATACGTAAAAAAATCATAAGGAAAATCAAATTTGAAATCGATTTCTACCATACAAATTATATATTTTTAAAAATTGTCAAAATAAATATAATTTAAGAAAAATAATCACAAGGAAAAATCAAATAGGGAAACAAACATTATTACAAAAATAAATTATAAATAAGCTCAAATAATAAGGAAATTAATATAAAAAAATAAAATAGAAATAAAAATAAAAATACAAATCGAAAATTAACTGTTTGGTAAGTCAACGCCACGACACTCTAGTTGCCGTAACGTTACTTGTTCGAACTGGCCCAGAGAACACGAAAATAAGTCTATGCTGTCGCTTACCAAGTTAAGCACCTGTAACGAGCGTATCAGAGGTGATTTATTTTGCAAATTTGTCTAATAATATGTATAATAAAAGCAGGAAACTTGGGTTGCACGTCTAGTTGTTGGAATTTTTTCGATTATATGATCACATAATCAAAAAAAGAAGTATCTTCACACCCATATCCCCAAAAGGGTAGGCAGAGGTACAACAAGTGCACCCACGATTAGCCGAAGATACTTAGTCCCACAAATGTGATAGGTAGCAAGCCTATCGCCAACCGGGCACTTTCCAATCCCGGGCAACTTCGTGTTTCTCAGAAAATTGAAAAAACACTTTTTTTTGATGTGCCCGACCCGGGAATCGAACCCGGGACCTCATGTGGTCAACGCCAACGCTGGATCACTAGACCACAGAGGCGACAAACATAATCAAAAAACTTAATATAAACACGATAACGAGCGATCTTTGACATTGCTTCTTACTATATATATAATGGATTCGTATTATTTAAATACTTAGTATCCACAACTTTAGCACCATCGAAATGTACAAAGTTATATTGTTGACGCTTTTCGCTTCGGCATCTGCGTATGTTACGGTAAATTCAACATGCCCGGAGTACAAGACAGCTGATAACTTTGACTTTAATACAGTAAGTACTTTAGTTTTGACATATGCTTTTTTATTTATTTCACTGGAAATAATAATTCGATATTTGTGCGAAGTTTTGTGTCACAAAGAAAAAAGACTTTTCTATTGTGTAGAAGTTTATTGAATCTCAAAAACAATCTTAAAGAAAATATACCTTTATAAACCGAATTAATGATTCAAAATCCCATTAATATTGCTCCATTGGAAAACCCGTAATTTTGAGGTTAAGATAGAGCCAAACCCTCGCAAAACTCTCCACATTTACTTCCGCTGATTCAAGTTTAAAAATTAAACAAGGCCTGAATGTACTTTGTTTCTAGTCAGCGATCTTATACCTATTGCCTAAATGCTACATGTGTGTTGCAATTTTATATAATTGCTTATTCGCACTTTGCATATTGTAATTATTATACTATCTTCATCGAAAAATTGGAAGGATTATCCCCTCATTGTAAATAGAGCAGAAATAAAAACAAAAAATGACCATAAAATAAAATAAAAAATTTGGTGTGGACCACCCTTAACATTTAGGGGTATGAAAAATAGATGTTGACCGATTTTCAGATATCAGATCTGATTCTCAGATGCACACAAAATTTCGTAAGAATCGGTTGAGCCGTTTCGGAGGGGTTAACAACAAATACCGCGACACGAGAATTATATATATAATATTGTATATTATTTGAATGAAATTTAGTTCGCAGACTTCATCGGGTTTTTGAGATTTTCCAATGCAAAAGGCTGATCTCAGACCGGGTATACGCAAGATTCTCTGGAAAACATTCGGAAGAGCTGTATAGTTTTTTCTTTGTGCTCTAGATAGGTAGTGTATTGAAATTAAGAGTAGTAGTAGTGTGCTCTAGATAGGTAGTGTATTGAAATTAGGAGTACTTGTAATGAATTTAGAGTAGTAGGTGTTAAAATTTAAAGACTCAATGCGTCTGCAGCTACATTATTTTGTCAATATTCTTACTAGTATGCGACTATTAATGTCTTGATTTAAGACTTCATACAAAACTTCAATTGTATATTTCTCTATAATAAAGAAAAACAAACAAATATTTGTAATGACCTAATGTAGGTAAATAAACAAAATTATTAGCTTTCGTCGAAATAAAAACATTTTTGTACGTAATAATAGCTGGGTAAAATTTTTAAAAACATATAGTCTGCGCGACAAGTTGAAAATGGTCTAAAATAAAGATACTGCTCTTAAAATTATGTTCATTGGATCCGGAATCACACGTACAAAAATGAGCTAAAAGCGTGTATTAGCACATCGAAAATTTCAAAAGTTATAAAAAGATGAAAAAAAATGGCATTTCGTTTTTTAGTAATATTTCATAAACAATTGATATTTAAGACATTTCAATATTCATACTTCGCTTATAATAATTATTGTACTTGAACAAAAACCGAAAAAACCACGTAATGTTGTTAAAATACAATAATTATCACAAGTATGAATATTTTTTTAACTTTTATGGCGTGATATTATACACACATACACATATATATATATATATATATATATATATATATATATATATATATATATATACACATACATATATATATGTATATATATACACATACATATATATATATATATATATATATATATATATATATATATATATATATATACCGCCCCGTTGGTCGAGTGGTTAGAGACCCTGACTACGCGATCAACGAGGCTCGGGTTGGGGTGTTTATTATATATATTCTAGTATTTATATATGTATTTCTATGTATTAGTATCATTTACCAGGAATACAAAAATAACTTTTTGTGATTTTCCAAATAAAAAATTAATAAAGTAACTGATAGTGAAAATAATAATAACCAATTAAATAAACAGACATTTACAATCAATGAATATAAAGCAAACTTAGAAAAAATAGTGTCTAGTAGAATAAATATATATCATAATATAAATCAAAAATGATCAATTTCCTACCCCTAAGATAAACAATGGCACCAATACCGTATTATACTTCGGCTCTGTACTCGAGATTAGCATTAGGAACACTTATTGTAGAACACACACGGGCTCGCTAACTGCACTGTAATTTGAGATTTTTTTTACTGGTATCATTTAACTGGTATCACTGTCATGTTTCGTATTTCGCCTGCGAGTCTTCATTACACTTAAGTGCTCCGCCAACACGCACGATTTTTCTGGGCTTTAGCGCACTTTTACATAATAATATTTTTTTCTACCCATATGGGCAAGCATGCCTGTATTGTCTGGCGAATAAATATATAGCTACAAAATTTAGAAAATAGTTAAAACTAGAGAGAAGTCTGTCCATTGTAAAGCGCAAAGATCAGAGACGCAAAAGAATTCCGAGTGTTTGAAGATCGTCATCTCCAGAAACATGAAGTTCATCGTTCTGTTCGAGCTCTAGTTCCTGCTCTCGATGTCTTTGCGCTCGTTTAAAGTTGCGGGGACCACGCCCGGCGCTTTCGCAGGAGCATCCATGCATTGAAGGTTAGTAATCTGGTCTTCAAAACTTAGTACTTCCTGTAACTTGTGGGGTTAACACTTAACTAAATAGACCAACAGCCATACAATAAATGACGCGGTTAGTCTTTGGGACTATAACTTCACTTACCACGTTAAACTAGTTCTGCGGGTAATCTTTGGGGTTATCACTTTCCTAAATAGACCAACAGTCATACAATAAATGACGTGGTTAGTCTTTGGGACTCATTTCACTTACCACGTTAAACTAGTTCTGCGGGTAACCTTTGGGGTTATCACTTTACTAAATAGACCAACAGCCATACAATAAACGACGCGGTTAGTCTTTGGGACTCATTTCACTTACCACGTTAAACTAGTTCTGCGGGTAACCTTTGGGGTTATCACTTTACTAAATAGACCAACAGCCATACAATAAATGACGCGGTTAGTCTTTGGGACTATAACTTCACTTACCACGTTAAACTAGTTCTGCGGGTAATCTTTGGGGTTATCACTTTCCTAAATAGACCAACAGTCATACAATAAATGACGTGGTTAGTCTTTGGGACTCATTTCACTTACCACGTTAAACTAGTTCTGCGGGTAACCTTTGGGGTTATCACTTTCCTAAATAGACCAACAGTCATACAATAAATGACGCGGTTAGTCTTTGGGACTATCACTTCACTTACCACGTTAAGCTAGTTCTGCGGGTAACCTTTGGGTTTATCATTTTACTAAACAGACCAACAGCCATACAATGAATGATGCGGTAAGTCTTTGGAACTATCACTTCACTTACCACTTTAATCCACATACCACGTACTGCAGGTAACCTTTGGGATTATCACTTTACTAAATAGACCAACAGTTTTACAATAAATGATGCGGGTGGTCTTTGGTACTCATTTCATTACTACATTAAGTACAGCGGATAACTTTCGCTTTGGGACTATCACTTTACTAATTAAACTAATAGCGTTACAATGCGGGTCGTCTTTAGGATTATCACTTCGTTTCTTATACCTACTAACGGAAAAATTAACCGAATAATTTTGCAGATAAATTATTAAAAAAATGTCGCGGGTAGTCTTTGGGACTATCACATTGTTTTATATATACACTAACAGTAAAAATTAAACGAATCATTTTGAAGACAAACTATTATAAAAATTTCGCGGGTAGTCTTTGGGACTATCACTTCATTTTTTTTTTATAGAAGAGGGCAAATGAGCAAGAGGTGCACCTGATGGTAAGTGATCACCGCCGCCCATGGACATCTGCAATACCAGAGGTCTTGCAGTTGCGTTGCCGGCCTTTTAAGAATGAGTAAGCTCAGTTAAAATTAAATGAGTGATTTAAAAGTTAAACTGTTATAAAAATGGTGCGGGTAATCTTCGGGACTTCACTTCTTTTTTCATACATGTCTATAGTATGAGTAACATTGCAGCTATATATCGCTATATAGTTATATAGTTCGTGGCGCAGCTATATATTTTCGTGACGCGTTGTCTCGACAAAACTTTGTGATTGTGTTACGGCGAATTAGGTGGCCACATATACCCCGTTGACAGTAGTCTATTTCGCTTCAACCTGCGATGCACTGATGAAAAAGTAAGATGAACTGATTCGCGACAGAAAGACAAGCCCGATTCATGTGGCGATAAAGCCAAGTGCAGACACACATTAAGTGAATAATCCGCACACATGAACATACTATCGTAGGAAATGTTGCGGTTAGCCTTTGGGGCTTTCACTTCATTTTTATATCTACTTACAGTAGAAATTTAACAAATCGTTTATCAGATAAACAAACAATTATATCAATTTCTAACACATTCTAACACACTTTCTAACACATATTTTTAACTTACCTGCAATAAAATGATGGGCGGCAGTCATTGATATAGGGTTTTTTATATCAATGCCGGCAGTGTTAAAAATTATCAACTTGCTTGATAAGTATGTTTCGCAAGAATTGAACTAGCTTTCAGTCCGCGGAGACTGATTCTTTGCGAATTATGTGTTAAAAATGTGGCCTGCCTTTGAGTTGTTACTTAACTATTTTTTTCTGCTTTTAACCCGGAAGCAAAAGCCGCCGCATTACAAGCGACGTTTAAGTGGGATAAAGGCATCAGAAAACAAAGGTTATTAGCTGCCGCAACATGTGTTGCCAAAGTTTGCTTTAGTTTGACTTTAACATCTTACAAATCAAAACTGATTGAGACTATATTAAATGAACCACTAGCAGGGAAACACTGTCTGTGGTCACTTGTTCTATACCACAAACAGTGAGAAGCTACATGTGCCAAGCCAAAGACTAAATATTTATAAAAAAAATGCATATTGTATGGCAATTAATATATACAATCATATTCCTGATAGTCTAAAATTATTACCTATAAATAAATTTCGCAAAAAATTGTTTGATTTACTGTTAAATAAAACATACTATGATATTAGAGAATTTTTAGCAGATAAGATTAAATGTTAATAAACAGAAATATAAGCTTGTACAATTTACCTTAAAATTTAAATGTAATAAAAATTGAATGGCAAATTTTGTAAAATGGTATTTTTTTGTAAATTGTAAAAGTTTGGATTGAGCATAAGATGATATTTTGTAAATTGTAAAAATAACTTTTTGATGTGAAATAATTCTAGTAATTTGTAATACATATAATTGTAATACATGAAGTAGAAAAAAAAGTAGCCCACTGAGTTTCTTCCGCCGGATCTTTTCAGTATGTGGCCGCGTTCCGATCTGGTAGTAATTATAAAGAAATCGACCATAATTAAAATGGTACGCGATATTATGGTAGAATGTGATGGTAATTTAATTTATTTTAATAACTTGTGACACACATATTCTCGCAAATAAATATTTTTTCATTTTCATTTTCATTTTTCATATATATGTAGGAAAGGCTCCACGAAGCGAAAAATTTTTAAGATTATTATTTAAACTTTTTTTTTCATTTACAATTAAGACGGAAGTACGAGAAAATTTTGTTAGTTACCAATCGTTTAACTTGTTGAAAAATTAATTTTAAGCAAAATTTCCAACGAACACAAATTATATATAGTGTTCAAAATATATCATATTTTTTCAAATTTAAAAAAGAATATTCAATACCTTAAATACAGTACCCGGCGATAAATATTGCACATCGAACTTTGGAAAGAGACAATCGGATAATTTCGGCTTCGTAAAGCGTTATCTCTGTCCCACACTACCTATGTGACGTTTAGTCAGTCGTTGTTTAAGTACGATAGAGTGCAGTCGCGTCCCGAAAAAAATATATATTTAGAGTTGATAACACCCACAAATTTAAATAATTTAAAGTTGTAATATGGCATCTTTCGGAAAAAGAGGGAAACCTTTACGAGGTCAGTCACGTGAAATTATCTACAATGTTTATAAATACTTTGTAAGCGAAGCTGATAGATTTAAAAAAAGTAGATGAAAATGTAAGTTGTTATTTTAAGAAGATTCAAGAGCGAGTTGCAAATGCCACTGGAATTTCAAGAAGAACTTTGAACAATATATTAAACGAAGTCAGTACTGAAACACATTCGACTGAAATTAAGTTCAGCACTCCAAAAAAAGGGAGACCAAAAAAGCAATTTCGTTTGGATATGGACGATTTTGATTACGATGTTGTTCGAAGAATGGTGTATGATTTTCACTTACGATTTAATGAACTGCCAACAATAAAATCATTAAAAGCTAAGTTATCTGAAGCTATTAATTACAATGGGTCTGAAAAAACATTGAGAAAAATACTTCATGACATGGGATTTCAGTTCACTAAAATGGAAGATAATCGAAAAATTCTAATGGAAAAGCACGACGTTAGTCTCAAACGAATGGAATACCTTGATAAAATACGCAAATTTCGCGAAACAGGAAAAAATATCGTCTACATGGATGAGTCATATATACATGCATCCCACACTAAAGGGAAATCTTGGAGTGACGATAAGAAAAAAGGAGTAAAAAAGCCAATTTCAAAAGGTCAACGTTTGATAATAGTTCATGCGGGAAATGAAAAAGGCTTTGTACCCGGTGCTTTTTTAACGTATAAATCCACGGACACTACAGGTGACTATCACAATGAAATGAATAACGATAACTATGAGAAATGGCTGGTTAACCAATTAATCCCAAATATACCCAGTGATTCTGTTCTAGTTATCGACAACGCACCCTATCACAACAAGTATGTTGAGAGACCCCCCAACTCAAACACCATTAAACGGGAAATGATCAACTGGTTAAACAGACATGAAATTCCAGTTGATCCAAAATTAACAAAAACCCAGATTTACGCTATTATATGTCAGCACAAGGAGAGGTATACAGAGTTTTCTGTGGACAAAATACTTGCCGAACATGGGCACACTGTGTTGCGATTGCCACCATATCATCCGGATTTTAATCCAATTGAAAATATATGGTCTCAACTGAAAGGCTATGTAGCCTCTAGAAATGTGGGTATGAACTTAACTACAGTAAAAACATTATTGACTGAAAAAGTAAACATGATCGGCGCTGAAGAGTGGAAAAAGGTTTGCGATCATGCAATCAAATGTGAGAATGAATATAGAAGCATTCAACACAGTTTAGACAATTACACTGATAGATTAGTAATAAATACGGCTGATAGTGACAGTGATATTGACCTCTTTGAGAGCACAGATAGTGAATAGGAAGTAATTGAGAATTAGAATTATTATTATTTTTATTGCAATGTCTCATTTTAGCAATAGGTATAATGGTGTTTATTATGTACACTAAAGCTGTAATGTTCCAAAATAATTAAATACGTAAACATAATGTAAAAATGTTTTTTTATTTTATTTTACCCCAACCTAAAGCCATCACTTATAGAAAAATTAGTGTATTTTATACAAAGAATAAAAATATCAAAAGAAGCAAATCATACTTGTTTTAACAGCTCCTAATAGGTACCGGACTGTTTGTATTTTGTGCGACAGAGATAACGCTCTACGAAGCCGAAATTAGCCGATTGTCTCTTTCCAAAGGTCGATGTGCAATATTTATCGCCGGGTACTGTAGATTAATTTGTGTGTCGTACGCGCCTTTGAGGCCGTGCGCGCAATCTAAATATGTCGTGGGGAGACCCATTTTCAGCGTTAAATTAAAATTATAAATAATGGAAATAGATTTCTAAGAACTAACAGTTTTTTCTTAGAAATTTACTCTTTTGGAATTTTTTTTGAAACTTCTTAAATATTAATAGTTTATGAAATATACGTAAAAAACCAAATGCCATTTTTTTTCGTCTTTGTTTATAACGTTCTGTTACATCCCTATTTTCCATGCAATAATGCTGAAATGCATATAAGCTGGATAGTCAGCAATATATGTGTATAAATACTCGCTGTTTCCCAAATATTCTTCAGTTAGATATTCTCTAGCCTAAACGCTGCCCAGCTACGGACCTGGTTTCTGCCCGCCGGCCTGGACACAGCGAATAGACTAGTGTTATATCCATACTCCGGGTCGCTATAACCCTTCACAAGGGAACCGCGAAAAAGTGTGATCCAAGTTAGAGTGTTTATAGTTAAAGTCCCATTAGTTAATAATTGTAGAAAGTGAAATAAATAACTTGTGTTCCGAAAAAGTGCTTTTTTTTTATAAGTGCTCGGAGGCGCAATCTAACATTGGTGTCAGAAGAAAAGGGGATTGATATTCCCTTGGTCGCCTACTCCTGACGACGACCATCACCTCTACAACAAGGGCTAACTAGGCGTTTGGCCACCTGCTGTCTCCGCCGTCTCACTGACGCTCTAGAGATCGCCGCCGACACCGTGGACTCTACGTTACCTGTCATCTAAGCCGCATAGTGCGTGAGGGTTATCTGCCCAGCACCAGGCTATACGCTGCCAAGGTTATAACGAAATATTTGAAAACACGTAAATAACTCGCACTTCGCATCGACCCGTAACTGCAACGCTGCAAATTCCATCGCCGCATCACCTCACCAGTAATAAGACGCCGCTGACTCAATTCCATGTTTTACATACTACTGTTATCGTGAGTGTTTGCCTGTATTATAATAATTTATTATTTTTGCCATAATTTTGCGTTTGGATTATTTTTTTCATTTCAAGTTTCAATTCCGTTTTATACAAATTCCAACCTAAATCTTATTAAATATATGTTCACGCCGTATCACTTATACCGTAGTTAGAGAGAGAAACCATTGTGTATTTTAATATTTTATCAATCTTATCGAATATATCTTCACGCCGTATCACTTATACCGTAGTTAGAGAGAGAAACCATTGTGTATTTTAATATTTTATCAATCTTATCAAATATATCTTCACACCGTATCACTTATACCGTAGTTAGAGAGAGAAACCATTGTGTCTTATCGAATATATCTTCGCGCCGTATCACTTATACCGTAGTTAGAGAGAGAAACCATTGTGTATTTCAATACTTTACTAATCCTATCGAATATATCTTCACGCCGTATCACCTATACCGTAACTAGAGAGAGAGAATTAATTGTGTATTTTAATATTTTGCTATATAAACGGCTTAAAAATGGTAAATGAAACTAGCAAACTCGAAAAGAAAAACGTCCAGTCGACATCTAGTTTACCAAACGTGGGTATGGAAGAGCTAAGTTTCTCTATTCTCACGAAATTTGTCAAGTCATTTGATGGGGATAAAACAAAATTGTCTCCTTTTCTAAGAAATTGCGAGAATGCATTAAATTTAGCCTCTCCCTCACAACAAAACATTCTCTTTAAGTATATTTTGTCACAATTAGAGGGCAAAGCTGAAGCAGCTTGTTCTCTAAAAATATTTGATAATTGGCATGAATTTAAACAGTTTCTAAAATCAACATTTGGGGAAACCAAACATCGCGACCATCTATTACTAGATCTGCAAAATTGTAAAATAAAACCAGGCGAATCCGTTACCCAATATAGTTTACGTTTGGAAACTTACCTAACTCGATTACAAACAGACATAACGCATTCGACTCAGGACGCTAGCGAAATAAAAGGCCGGATTGCCAGCACCGAAGACCTGGCACTCCACACATTCTTATTGGGGCTCCCTGGTGACATCTCTAATATTTTGAGATGTCGAAACCCATCAAACTTGCATGAGGCTATAAACCTTGCTTGCCAAGAGGAAAAGCTACAAAATTATATAAAATCCTCGCGGCATGAAACAAAACCTAGCTGCAGAATATGTCATAGGGTAGGACATTCAGACAAAAACTGTTATCAAAACAGACCACAACGTCCTATCCTTAATCTTTCCCAAGGCCCATCGCATAATCAACACCGTCCTTTTCCTAATGCATTAAATAATCCACCAGTTGTATGTCGATATTGCAAAAACCTAGGCCACGATATTAGTC
This sequence comes from Apodemia mormo, assembly GCA_036924255.1. NCBI lineage: Eukaryota > Metazoa > Arthropoda > Insecta > Lepidoptera > Riodinidae > Apodemia > Apodemia mormo. The sequence continues at coordinate 7,529,377 of JAUPFN010000018.1, read as the reverse complement.
AACGTAAGAAACGGCAATATAATAATTCGCGACAGAGACATATTCCTAATTCTCAACAACAAATTAATAACTTCACAGAGTTAAACAATAACGATAACGGAAACAATTTTACCTATAATCCTCCTGATTCCATTTATACAAATTCTCATTTAAATGACGCTGATCTAAATTTAAACTAAAGATGATTCCGGTTCCGCGTCGTACGGAATCACCTAAACAAACCGACGCTTTCGATGTATTACAAAAATCTAATAATTTTGTTAGGCCCACTGTGCCTGCTAATTATACTAATTATCCTAAATCTAATATTGTTACTACATCCACTGTATCTTTTAATCCTACTATTTCTGAGAAACCTGAGGATTTTCCTAATGCTAATTCTACTAAATCAACTATACCTACTAAATCTACTAATCCTACTAATTCTACTAAATCTACTAAGTCTACTAAATCTACTAAACCTACTAAATCTATTGAATCTACTTATTCTAATTCTTCTAAATCCACTGAATCCACTGTATCTCTTACATCTACTAAATCTACTAAACCCACTAAATCTATTGAATCTACTAATTCTAATTCTTCTAAATCCACTGAATCCACTGTATCTCTTACATCTACTATATCTAATAAACTCACCGACTCTACTATATCTGACATGTGTATCGAAATCCCTAAATCTTCTATATCTAACAATACTCAACTAATTATGAATAACCCAGACAGTTATTCTAATATTCATGAAATTCATTATAATAATAAAACACATTTGCAACATATATATGTTAAATCAAAATATTCAGATAAATTGTTAGTTTTATTAATCGATTCGGGTGCAGGTATATCACTAATAAAACGATCATCATTACAAATTCAACCAGAATTAATTCGCGAAACCATACAATTTAAAGGAATCGAAAAAGGTACTAAATATTTTAATAGTCTTGGTCATTTTAATTTAGATTTTATATTATCAAATAATAATACTGTTCTTAGTAAATTTCACCTAATACCTGATTGTGTTAACATAGAATTTGATGGTATTATTGGAAACGATTGCCTTAAGTTTCATAATTGTAACATAGATTATAAAAATAAAACCTTAGAGATAAACAATTATTTAATACGAATTCATTTTACTAAGCCTAAATATACTGTTCCAGCTCGATCCGAAATGGTCATTGAGTGTAACGTTTTAAATCCAGAAGTAATAACTGGTCACATAAATAAACGCGAAATTCAAAAAGGCGTATATTTATCTCGCTGTCTCGTAACTATTAAGGAAAATAATCACGTCAATGTTTCCATTCTAAATACTAATAATGATGATGTTTTAATTAAACCATTATGTTTAGAATTAATTCCTTGTGATTTATTAAATAACTCATCAGAACCTATTAATTCTGTAAACTTTACTAACTCAAATAATCACTGTTCACCTGCAGATAGGTGTTCAAATGTCTTGAAACAAATAAGAACTTCACATCTTAACCGTGAAGAATCGGAAGCTCTACTAAATCTGTGTTCAGAATATTTTGATTTATTTTACTTAGATGGAGATACTTTAACTTGTACAAATACTGTAGAACATGAAATTAAAACTACTAGCTCACAACCTATCCACGTTAAAACATATAGATACCCTGAGTGTCATAAAGAAGAAGTCAATAAACAAATACAAAAAATGTTAGACCAAAAAATAATTAAACCTTCTAACTCTCCTTGGTCTTCTCCAATCTGGGTCGTCCCAAAAAAGCAAGATGCTTCTGGCCAAAAGAAATGGCGCATAGTAGTTGATTATAGAAAACTCAACGACATCACTGTTGGAGACGCCTATCCTATTCCCAACATTACAGACATACTAGACCAGTTAGGACATAGTAAATACTTTACCACTCTCGACCTGGTGTCAGGTTTCCACCAAATTAAAATGAGTAAAGACGACTCCCCTAAGACAGCCTTCTCCGTTCCTAATGGTCATTTCGAGTATACAAGAATGCCATTTGGCTTAAAGAATGCACCCGCGACCTTTCAAAGACTTATGAATACTGTTCTCTCCGGTCTCCAAGGTCTGCACTGTTTTATTTACCTGGATGACGTCATAATCTATTCCCACTGTCTCATTTCTCATATTGATAAACTCAAGCTAGTATTCGAAGCACTCCGCAAACATAACCTCAAGTTGCAGCCTGACAAATGCGAGTTTCTACGACGAGAAGTCGCATATCTAGGCCATGTCATAACTGACAAGGGTGTGTCTCCTAACCCCGATAAGGTAAAAGCCGTGTCAGAATATCCTACACCAAGAACTCCAAAAGAGATAAAGTCTTTTCTTGGCTTAATAGGGTATTATCGTAAATTTATAAAAGATTTTTCTAAGATTACTAAGCCCCTAACTTCATTATTAAAGAAAGATACGGAATTCAACTGGACAGACAAACAGGAAAACTCTTTTAACAAACTAAAACTAATGCTAACTAATGCCCCTATCTTACAATATCCAGATTTCTCCAAAGAATTCATACTTACAACTGACGCCTCTAACTATGCTTTAGGAGCTGTTCTGTCCCAAGGCGAAATCGGAAAGGATTTACCTATCGCATTCGCATCCCGAACTTTAAATCGTGCTGAAGGAAATTATAGCACAACAGAGAAAGAACTGCTAGCTATAATTTTTGGTACTAAAACTTTTAGACCGTATCTATACGGTAGGAAATTTAAAATAATAACGGATCATCGTCCTCTTATCTGGCTGTTTAACTGTAAGGACCCAAGCAGCAAATTAGTAAGGTGGCGCTTAAAGTTAGAAGAATACGATTACGAAATCGTATATAAAGCAGGAAAACTAAATAGTAATGCCGATGCTCTCTCCCGTCCTCCGATTCATGCAATTGACCTATTGATTGATGATATAGATACCATCACCTATGAGACCTTTATGCGTAAAAGATCGAGTCCAACGACCTACGATACGATAGTCACTGAAACAAATCAAAACCTTTTAAAAACACCGTGCAAGGCAATTGCTTATCCAACGTCTGTTGATCTCGATAATTCAAACCCCTATTGCGAAGACATATTAAATCTATTAGAAGACAAAGAATCATTCTTATCATCCGAAAAGGAATTATATACTGTCAAGTCTTCTACGATAAAAGACAAAACGTTTTTTCACATGTTCATAAAAGTCCATCACTTTGATTCCGCTAGCTACAAGGACATATTTAAGGTCCTTAAGGACTTAAGAAATAACCTTATAATTTTTCATTCTGAATTAAATGAAATTGCTATTTCCGACTTTTCTAATCCCTTTGATAACTTAAGATTCATTTTAATTTATGATATGATATCTTTTATATTTCACAATACTGGTATTAAGATTAATGTTTATCATAACAAATTGATTTATCCTAATTCAGATGAAATACCCACTATCCTTAAAGATAACCATGATTCACCTGTTGGTGGTCATATAGGTTCTTCCCGTTTATATAATAAGTTAAAAGAATCCTATTACTGGAAAGATATGAAAAATGACATCGAGACATATGTAAAACACTGTCCCAAATGCCAACAAAATAAAGCATTACGCGCTTGCAACAAAGCCCCTATGCAAATCACTTCTACTTCCTCTGAACCTCTCCAAAGAATATCCACCGATATAGTCGGTCCCTTACCTGAATCCGGTCCTGAAAAATATAAATACATCGTTACCTTTCAAGATGACCTAACCAAATATTCAACGGCTTATCCTATTACTAATTCGACAGCTGAAAAGACAGCTGACTGTCTAATTCAATTCATTTGCCACTTCGGAATCCCTAAGACCCTTTTATCCGATCAAGGTGTTCATTTCATTGCTGATGTGTATAAACAAATAACATCTTTGTTTAAAATTAAACACCTTTTTTCTACCCCTTACCATCTCCAAACTAATGGTGCTCTCGAAAGAAGCCATGCTACTCTGAAAGAGTACTTGAAATCCTACGTTAATGACAATCATAGTGACTGGCATAAATTCCTTCCAACTGCTATTGTCTCCTATAATACATCAGTACACTCATCCACAAATTTTACTCCCCATGAGTTACTGTTCGGCTGTAAGCCTCATATTCCTAGTTCCCTCTATGATATTGATCCAACAGTAACATATCTTGACTATGTCAAAATGCTAAAACAAAAACTAATTAATACTTGTAACATAGCCAGAGAAAATATACTTCGAAGCAAAGAGAAATCTAAAATCTATTACGACAAAGACACGAGAAATGTCTCTTACAAAATCGGAGATATGGTTTACTTAAAACAACATCACAGATTACGGAAAGCTCTATCCAGTATATGGAAAGGCCCATACAAGATAATTAAGATTCACAATAACAATAACGTCACTTTACTTGTAAATCGTAGACATGTAAGACATCATTTCGATGAAATCAAATTAGCCCATAACAAACCAATTTGCTCATCGTCAAATTCAAATACGGCTATGGCTCCCTTAGATATGCCTATTTTAGATTAATTAATTTTTTAGCGATTTTCTTTATATTTTAGATGTTATATTATTCTTAACTTTTTGTTTACTACATATTTACTATAAGCAACTCATTATATATTATTGTAAGTTAGCCAAATCTTTTATTGACGCTATTAATACAATTCAGGATGATCAACGACATCTTGCTTCTATATAAAAGGAAAATATATTATTATAAGTTCTACTATTTCTTCTTTTAACAATACTATTTCCAAATTAAATTCAAATGAAAACATTCTTAATGATAATATTCAAAATCTAGGGAAAATTTTAGACACTGTTTCGACAAATGCCAATAAATTAGAGGTAGTTCCTCATCTATCAATGGTGTTCAGTGCCTTGGAAAGCTCTCTAATGATACTCAATTTTAGTTTACGAGATCTTATTGATGCTATTCTATTTGGGAAACAAAACATAGTTCATCCATCAATACTAAGTCCTTGCAACTATATAACGAATTAAATTCTAAAAACAATGATGTTATTCCAAACCTTCCGTTACACTTAAACCTTGATAATGTTCATAAAATCGTAGATATTTCTGAAATTTCTTCTTTCATTAGCGATAATAAACTAAATTTTGTTATTAAGATTCCTCTAGTTGCATCTTTTGTAGATTATACACTGTATCATATTTATTCGCTACCAACCCCACATGATATCCATAATCCTAATACTTTTGCTTTAATTAATCCATCCGCAAAGTTCTTGGCAATAACACAAGATAAATTATTATATTCCACGCTACAAGACCTAAGTGAGTACAAAGTGATAAACGGCAATTACTATTTGTGCAAGCTAGGAAATATACAATCTAGTGTCAGAAATCCAATTTGTGAAGTGATTATTCTAACCGAACACGTCAAAGGTATCCCAAACCCTTGTAACTATAAGACTATTGTTGGTGAAATAGATATATGGCAAAAACTTAATAATAATATGTGGATATATGTGCAATCAGATGTAACAAAATTGTCTATTAATTGTAATGGTAGTATTAATGATTATGATATAATTGGCACAGGCATTATGAAATTGCCAAAATATTGTAAGGCTTATCATAAGTTATTTCAGTTCATTCCATCACAGGAGTTTGAAATTAAAGTCTATATTCCACATCCAAATTTTAACATAATAGAAGATGATTGTTGCTCAAAAACAAAGTTGAATCAAACTATACCATATCTGTCTCCTGTTAAATTATCAAATGTAAACTTAGATTACTTGCAATATGCTTCTCACAAATTAAATCAAGCCGATGACGACTTAACCAGGATCGAAACTCAACCATACCATATTAAATATAGCTATTATTTTAGTATAATAACTACTTTGTTATCCGTTTCTGTATTTTCATTTTGTTCATATAAACTTTATAAATGCTTTTGTTGTAACAAGAATAGAAATACTTCATGTTGTGTTAAGATTATCAACAACTGTATAACGAAACCAAAATCAAATGTTCATGCCAGATCGAGTATCGAAATGTCTAATCGAGACTATGATACTGGAAGTACTGATTCAAGTATTACGCCCAAAAGGAATCTCGAATTGTTGTAAATTTTATTTTTTATTTTTGCTCTGTCTATTACTATTTTGATGTGTTTAAATTAAGTTATTTTTAATTAAGATTTATAAATGATTTTCTTTATTGTAATAAGTATTTGCTTACATTTAGTTACTATTTCTAGTTCTGTTGAAATAAAATTTACTAAATCATTGTTTTCTATTTCGTCTATTCAAATGCTATTTTCTATTTCATGTTTTTACTATATCGTTACATTTACCTTATAAGCTTAATAAATCTCAATTGTTATATTTCACTATTTCATTTCGATTTCGTGAATATTTATAATTTTATAATGATAACTAATTCCATTCAAATGTTATTTTCTATAGACTCTTTCCTGTTATTTACTATATTGTTACATTTACATTTAAAGTTTGATAACTCTTAATTGCTATATTTTACTATTTCATTTCGATTTTGTGATTACTTTGAATTGTATAATAACTAATGATAATTAATCTACGCTGTGATTTTCTATGTCATTATTTTTTATATTGTTATTTTAACTGTTTCTATTTCTTCTTAATTTGGATCATACTCACATTCTATTTCTATTTTCCGCATGTTCCGTTCTAAAGGGGGGAGGTGTTACATCCCTATTTTCCATGCAATAATGCTGAAATGCATATAAGCTGGATAGTCAGCAATATATGTGTATAAATACTCGCTGTTTCCCAAATATTCTTCAGTTAGATATTCTCTAGCCTAAACGCTGCCCAGCTAGGGACCTGGTTTCTGCCCGCCGGCCTGGACACAGCGAATAGACTAGTGTTATATCCATACTCCGGGTCGCTATAACCCTTCACAAGGGAACCGCGAAAAAGTGTGATCCAAGTTAGAGTGTTTATAGTTAAAGTCCCATTAGTTAATAATTGTAGAAAGTGAAATAAATAACTTGTGTTCCGAAAAAGTGCTTTTTTTTTATAAGTGCTCGGAGGCGCAACCTAACAGTTCGCAATTTTTTATATGCTATTGCATGCTTTTAGCACATTGTCTAGGCGTCATTCCGGATCCAATGAACTATCGCACATAATTTTAAGAGCAGTATATTTTAGACCATTTTCAACTTGTCGCGCAGACTAATATATTTATTCTCTAAAACTAAACCATGGTAATATAATCAGTACATATAGTCTTCGGATACTAGTTTGCCGCTAACTACTTTTAGAACTAACTTTTCGAACGTAAGAAAGAATAAAATAATCATTCATTCGCCGGCGTAGGGACGTGACGACCCCATCGCCCACTGGTGGGATAATTTTTGTACAAAAATTATTTAACACCAGTGCAGTCAGTCAACCAAATTAGTGGTAGTGCCATACTGCATTTGCAACTGAATAGGCCGGCACGCCCGGGGAGATACCACTCTCTCACTTAACACCGACGTAAAGTAGCAGCCCTGCTGCTGCGTTTCGTTCGGTTTGTGAGAGTCCCGGAGGCCTACCCCCCCCCCCCACGTACACTATGAATGCGCAATTAAAACAGAATCTACCCCGGGGGGTACCACTTGCACCAGCAGTGGAGAATCCCCCTCTGGGCATCCGTGCTCTGGATTTCAGCTAGATCACGGATGCTCAGGTTGCCCTGCGTATTCTGGGGGGGCAAAATTGCGCTCACAAACAATCCTGTCCGGGGCAGACAAAGCAAGAAGGCCATGTCACCCCCTACCACGCTTACTGTGGATTTCTGTAATATTAGGGGGCTTCATTCCAACTTGAACGCCGTCCACTACCATCTCGAGACGGCGAAGCCAGCTTTGCTCTTCTTGACCGAGACACAGATATCTTCTCCGGCTGATACTTCCTACCTCTCCTACCCGGGGTACAAACTGGAACATTCCTTTGTACCGCGGGCTGGTGTGTGCGCATACGTCAGAGAAGATATCTGTTACCGGCGCCTCGGCAGACTTGAAGGTCAGGACCTATCCATCCTCCGGTTACGCGTAGCTTGCAACGACCATCCACGCAGCTACGCGTGCCTATACAGGTCCCATAGCGGGATTACTGCAGTTGACCGGCTCGTTGAGCATTTACAAACGGCTGTAGACTCCGTGTTAGAGCAGACCCCCTCCGCAGAGATCGTGATCTTGGGCGATTTTAATGCCCACCACGCCGAATGGCTTTGTTCGCGCACCACCGATCATGCGGGAAGGTCTGTTCACGATTTTGCCTTGGCGTATGGTTTACACAACTGGTAACTTCGCTCACGCGAGTTCCCGATGTAGATGACCATACGCCTTCACAGTTGGACCTTCTGCTGACCTCTCATCCGGACCATTATCAGGTATCTGTGGACGTCCCACTTGGTTCGTCAGACCACTGCCTGATTCGGAGTAAAGTGCCGGTTTCGCGCCTATCACGGCCTCCTTTAGCAGGCTGTCGTCGCGTTTGGCACTATAGGTCAGCAGATTGGGACGGGATGCGGTCTTTTTTTGCGTCCTACCTATGGGGGCGGTTGTGCTTCCCGCTGGATGATCCAAGTGTAGTCGCTGACTCTATTGCCGATGTGGTGCTGCAGGGCATGGAACTTTTCATTCCATTTTCTGCGGTACCAATTGGTGGTCTCAGCCTTGGTTTGGTCGCTCTTGTAAAACGGCTTCACGCCGAAAGCAGGAGTGTTACCGGGCTTGGGCTGCTGCGTCCGCATCTTGTGATGAAAAAACCAGCATATTACGTAAGGAGTACAATTCCGCCTCGAGGTACTTCAAAAGAGCTATCGCCAAGGCAAAATCTGAACACGTAGGCAGAATTGTCGAGAAATTAGTTCGCCTTCCTTCAGGGACCCGTGCGTTCTGGTCTCTCGCCAAGGCTGTCTTAGGGAGTTTCTTACAGCCCTCTCTTCCATCTTTGCACGGAGACGATGACTCTTTGGCCCATACCGCAAAGGAGAAGGCCGATCTCCTGGGCTCCTTCTTTGCGGCCAACTCGACTTTGGATGACCAAGGGAACGCACCGCCTACCATCCCGCAGTGTGATAGTTCCATGCCAGAACTACAATTTCGGCAGTCATCTGTGCGTAAAGCACTACTTTCCTTGGTCATCCACAAGTCGAGTGGACCGGATAGCATCCCTCCGATCGTGCTAAAAGTGTGTGCTCCAGAGTTGGCGCCAGTATTAACACGCCTATTCCGGCTCTCCTACTCACTTGGCGTGGTACCGAATTCATGGAAGACAGCTTTGGTTCATCCCATCCCTAAAAAAGGAGATCGCTCTAATCCGTCTAACTATCGGCTCATAGCCATAACCTCCTTGTTCTCCAAAATTATGGAGACGATCATCAACTCTCAGCTCCTCAACTATTTAGAAGAGCACCAGCTGATTAGCGACCGTCAGTACGGTTTCCGTCGCGGCCGTTCAGCTGGTGACCTTCTAGTATACCTAACTCATCGGTGGGCGGAAGCAGTTGAGTCCAAGGGGGAGGCGTTGGCAGTTAGTTTGGACATAGCGAAGGCCTTTGATCGGGTATGGCACAAAGCGCTTCTCGCGAAGCTGCCTTCCTATGGGCTTCCCGAGAAATTATGCAAGTGGATCACCAGTTTTTTGGCTGATCGGAGCATCAAGGTCGTTGTCGACGGTGCGTGCTCCGACCTTAAATCTGTCAATGCTGGTGTTCCCCAAGGCTGCGTGCTATCACCGACTCTGTTTCTTCTGCATATCAATGACATGATGCGAATTCGCAACATACATTGCTATGCGGATGACAGTACTGGTGATGCTACATACTCCGGCCGAAGCGGTATTTCTCGGGAACACGTCGAAGAGTGCCGAAACAAGCTTGTGTCTGAAGTCGAGACTCGACTTACCGATGTCTCTGAATGGGGTCGTCAAAACCTGGTCACTTTTAACCCCAGGAAGACACAGCTTTGCGTGTTCACCGCAAAAAAGACACCCTTTGTCGTATCACCTCGATTTGGGGATACTGACAGCCTCAGCTAGTGTCGGAATCCTGGGAGTCGACATACCGAATTACGTTCAGTTTCGCGGTCATTTGGAAGGCAAGGCTAAATTAGCCTCTAAAAAGCTCGGTGTGCTCAGCAGAGCGAGACAGTACTTTTTGCCGGCCCATCGCCTTCAACTTTATAAGGCACAGATTCGGCCCCACATGGAGTACTGTTCTCATCTCTGGGCCGGAGCTCCCCAACACCAGCTTCTTCCTCTTGATCGCATACAGCGTAGAGCGGTTCGAATCGTTGACGAGCAGGCTATTTCGGAACAGCTCGACTCTTTGGCATTACGCAGAGATGTAGCTTCACTCTGCGTCTTCTATCGTCTTTATCATGGGGAGTGCTCCGACGAGTTGTTTGGAATAATTCCTGCCACCGAATTCCACCATCGGACATCGCGTCAAAATTCAAAGTTCCATCCTCACCATCTCGATGTCTGGAAATCCACAACTGTGCGTTTCTCCCGAACTTTTTGCCTCGCACTACTCTGTTGTGGAATCAATTACCGGCAGGGGTATTTCCGAACGGATACGACATAGGGACCTTCAAGAAAAGAGCTTACTCATTCTTAAAAGGCCGGCAACGCAACTGCAAGTCCTCTGGTATTACAGATATCCATGGGCGGCGGTGATCACTTACCATCAGGTGCACCTCTTGCTCGTTTGCCCCCTCTTCTATAAAAAAAAAAAAATCATACATTAAAATACATAGGCTTGTACCGCTGTCAACTTATCAATACTACTATAACTAATATTGAAAGTAATTGTAGTATTATTATTGTCATTTAAAACATATTCTTTTAAAAATAAATCTAAGTAAATATAGCCTTTGGCTACTTTTATAAATAAATTATAGAACGTAAGTAAATTTATTACGTAAATTTAGATCACTGAATAGTCGATCTTAAGTAAATTTAAGTCACTTTATATGCATCGAATTGGAAACCACCTCCGTGATTCGTCGGTTGAAAAATCAATGATCAAACTGATCATTGGAAATGATTATAATGAAATAAAATAAAGATGCTTCAAAATACTAAAATCAGTTGAGTAATGCGCTAATAACACATAAATAATAAACATCTGTTTGACCGAGCTTTGCTCGGTTTTTCACATTAGATAAACAATTAATTTTCTTAGTCTAACCTCAAAGCAAACACTCATTGACTTCGTGTTACGCTGGAATAACTTACAATACAAAAAATAGTATTATTATTCGCCAATAGATGTCAGGAAGAGTCATGTTTTTTAGTTTTAATTGGGACTGTTATTACCGATAAAACACGAATAAAATGACATTTTCTAAAAATGATTTCTAGCTAGATCGATTTATCGCCCCCGAAACCCCCTATATACTAAATTTCATGAAAATCGTTGGAGCTGATTTCGAGATTTCGAAATGTATATGTATACGAGAATTGCTCGTTTAAAGGTATTAGATATGTACATAATATTGAGTTGAAACATTAGTAAAAGTGACAAGCAGTTTGCTCTCCTGATGAAAATAAAAACCATCACTTACCCCAATGATGTTAATGACTGTTATTCGTATGGCGAGATGGAAATTCCATATGCATAAGTCTACGTACTACTTTATTCTCCAAACCGGAACACGAGAATGACAAGCATATACCACGACGAAACGTTGCGATTAGGGATCAAACTCGATGTCAGCGATCTGCGGTATGGCGGTTAGAACGGTGCTATCTAACATATAGATTCTTATTTAAGTGAACTGGATGGCAGCAGTAGGAATAGGTAATACATTGATTTCTTATACCCGGGCGAGACGTTGCGATACCACGTGGTAGTCATATTGGTAGTGTTATAATTAGAAAAGTGTCCGCCTTTTGCCAAAACCTTAATATTTCTCAATATTATTTATTTACAGTTTGCACAAGGAAAATGGTATGAATATGCAGCTTACCCGATGGACAGTTCCAAGATGAAATGTACATATTGGGATTATACACTCGAAGGAGAATCTGCTAAGGCGATTCATTATTCGTATGTTGATGGTGAACCAGGGTCCAGTGAAGTTATTTTCAGGCCTGTTCAAGGTGTTACCGGCAGATTAACATTTAATATACCTAAAGGACGTAAGTATCACAAAGTTTTGTCATCTATATTATTTTCTTTGCAAGAGATAAGTAAAATATGTTTCATACTTTAAAACACTGAATATCGTCGGCACTTGGTTAACTCCATGTTAATTTTGATTTATATTGTATTAAAAGTACTTATACTGTTTTATTTGTTTTTTTTTTTATTAGCACCAACTGGTTTCGCGTTTTAACGCATCATCAGGTATGTCGAGCATCTATTATACATAATATAATATATCGATGTCATTATTAAGGAAATATGAATCATTAAAAAAATTGGTAAAGTTGCGAGCCACGAGCCATGTAAGTTTCCGAAGTTGCCCATCAAAATAATGCGGACTTAGAAAAGGGCATTTATAGTTTCATACTGTGAACATTTAAGCTATTCAACGTCAATGACAAATATACATTTGCACCACAGGTTCACCACCTATAAAAGCTTCTCTAAGTACATTTTATAAGTTGATATACTATTACTCAAAAACTTGTAAAGCCTTCTAAACCACCATAGTAAAAATATAACAAATGAGACCTTTTTTCACTATCGATAGATAAGCGCTTGACCTCAATCTCACCTGATGGTAAGCTAAGTTGAGGCCTAAGATAGAACGCGCTTCCCTAGAAGGTTCATTCTTCTCTTGAAGATCCCCAGATTATACTCGTCGGGGAACACAGACTCAGGAAGCATGTTTCAGTCTTTTGCGGTTCGAATGAAGAGTGTTGAGTTGAACCGCTTTGTCTGGGTACGTGAAACGTCTACCATATGGCGATGCCTAGAATCTGTGCGCCTCGACTATCGATAGAAAAACGGAGACGGCGGAATTAAGTCGTGCAATTCTTGAGACCACACTCAATGGGTTTATTTGGTTTAGTGCAGGAGTTCCATGGCCACTTTCTAGTTCAGTTATTAAACCTTACGAATCTCCTAGTCATAAAATCCAACGATAACAACCCAATCTCCGATGGTCACCTTTCAATTCCATTTTTCTGTCTCTTTTCTCGATCTTTTCTCGATGTCTGGAAATCCACAATTGTGCGTTTCTCCCGACACTTTTTACCTCGCACTACTCTCTTGTGGAACCAATTACCGGCAGGGGTATTTCCGAACGGATACGACATAGGGACCTTCAAGAAAAGAGCTTACTCATTCTTAAAAGGCTGGCAACGCAACTGCAAGACCTCTGGTATTGCAGATGTCCATGGGCGGCGGTGATCACTTACCATCAGGTGCACCTCTTGCTCGTTTGCCCCCTCTTCTATAAAAAAAAAGAAAACATCTGGCACCTAAGTATTTGCCAAAATAAACCGAATTAGCCAACATTCGATGGGTTAATCTAGATTAGCTCAATAGCTTTAATGGGCTTCTTCCAGCTCTATCATCCAACACTAGAAAACATCCTGTTCAAAAATTCTTAAAAAACGATCAAATTTTTCAAGACTCAAAACGAGATCAAAATCGATGGTGCAGCTCAATTTTCATTCATTCGTTCGTTTCGTTTCCATGACCTTGTCTTATTTTATCGTGAGAACCTGGAAATCATCTAACTCCGGATTATTTGTCAATGCAGAACAAATAAGCATAAACGCGACGGGTTTAACTCGTTTATTTTAAAAGATCCTGTAGCCATCTTCCAGTTTCATCAATAGATTTTTAAAATCATTCAGTACCAAACAGTATACCAAAACAAAGTCAACTAGCCGAGTTTTATGTTCAGAAACTGGAAGCCATTCTGTTCCAAAGTCCTTATTAGAACAAACCAAATAAGCCCCAAATCGTGGCGTTGCTCAATTTAAATTAAAATTTCCCATAACCTCCTTTCTGCTTCATCATAGGACCACATAAATTATCTAGCACTAGATTAACTTTCAAAACAGAAACAATGAGTCCAAACTCGATGGGTATATCTTGTTTAGTTTAGAAGTTCCCATGACTACGTTCCAATTCCATCAGCAGATACTATAGATATAAAAATCATCCAACATCAAATTGTTTGCAAAAACAAACCGAATTTGTTCCCCACTTGATGAGTTAATCTAATTTTCCGCCGTGTTGGTCCCGGCCTCCTTTGTAGAATAGGCCAACTGCCGTTCTGCTAGGCAGGTCGTAAAAGGCGACCGATTGGCTATCGAGTCACTACCATCGTGGATACTAGGTAGTAGAGTTCTGCATTTTCTCGCCCGGGTCTGGTACCACCGCCTTACCTATTTCTGCCGCAATAGCGTCAGTGCTTGTCGCTGTCGTGTTCCGGTTTGGAGGGTAAGGTAGCCGGTAAACTTATGCATGTGGCATTAGATCTCGCCACAAGATAGCAACGCACCATTAACATCTTTGGTTTCTATAGGCGATGGTTGACTCTTTCCATCAGGAGACCCATCTGCTTGTATGCTATCTTATGATATAAAAAAAAAAATTTAGCTTAGGAGTTCTCGGCAACCTCTTCCAACTCTATCATCAGGCTCTGGGAGCTATTCCGCTCCCAAATCCTTATAATACCGATACAAATGACCCAAGTCCCCAGTTTGGTACCCAAGTCGATGGTGTTGCTCTATTTTATTCCAAAGTACCCATAACGTACTTTAAGTTCCATCATAAAACCTGGAAATCGTCTAGCACTAGAGTGCTAGTCCAAACAGAACAAATGAGTCCAGTTTCGATTAGTTTATTTTATTTAGTTTAGGAGTTCTCATGGTTACCTTCCAGTTCCATCATCAGATTCTGAAAATCATCCAGTACGAAGGTTAAAACAGGAAGGTTAAAATCATTAACTCGTTTAGTTTAGGAGTTCATTGTAGTTGCATTTTGAATATGGATTCTTGAAATTCCAATTTCACTTTTTCGGCGCAATCTTAAGAGCCTTGCCATCATGAGAAAGATCTTATTGTAACAAATAAAATGACTCTAAACTCCACTATATTAGCAATTTCTATCTGTGAGTTACAATGGCACTCCTACGGCTCCATCTTTAGTTCTTCGACATTATATTATGTAAAGGAAAGTACAGATCATAAAAAATCCATCAAGTCTGAACTTGACTATCTTATCTCTTTCTACATTCGACGCGTGAATTTCGGTAGCACTTTATCAGTTTCATCTTCAGATCCTTGTCTGTAGAAACAAGACTCAGTCCGAACAAGATCGTCTTGTTAAAACTCCGCATCAGAGAGTTCCAGTCTCTACATCCAGGCAGGCATCATGAGCTCAGTTTTGTATAAACGGATATCAGAGAGTCGTTAAAAAGTGGCTTGCAATATTTGGAAAGTCTATTATTGAAATACGAAAATTACCAGTTAAATAGATGCTGATGATTTTCGAATGAGGATTTTAAAGTATCAGCCCGTGGTTGCCATGTAAATGCAATATCAATAAAGTAACAAAATACAAAATTTAGTATCGATAAAGCCATTACAATTTACTTAATTCCTTTCATCAATTTGAAAAGAGCTGGTGATCTTGAAACGACTGAATAGATTCTACTGAATCATAGCTAAAAATCATCTTGCAAAATAGGGCTTTCAGTTAAAAGAAACTGCAACAAAATCGGACTATCCGCCTGGCTGCTACGATGCCACGGACAGACACACAGATACACACATACACAGAAGCACACATACACAGATACACACCTGAAACTTATAACACCCCTCGTTTTGCGTCGGGGGTTAAAAAATCATATCCTACTTATAAGTACATCGATGACATATTATTAATCAAAATGAAATCATTTTATTTATAAAAATTAAAATGATATGCAAAGCAAAATTTAATGTATTTTGCTAAAATTTAGCAAAATTGCTAATCTTAGCATGTCGATCAACTTGATCCAACGCCCGTCATTGGTTTTTTGAATAATAATTTAACCTATGCTTTACCCCAGATCTTTATCTATTTCCATTCTTAATTTCATCGAAAACTGTTTAATGATTAAGCATTTAGATTCAAAAAGATCCGCGGGATTACTTATTTTTTTAGATAAAAAGTAGTCTATGTGCTATTCCAAGTCATCGTCTATCTTTGTACCAAATTTCATTCAAATCCTTCCTGTAGTTTTTGCGTGATTGAGTAACAAACATCCATCTAAACATCCAAACTTTCGCATTTATAATATAATTAATATTAATATAGATAATATAGATTAATTTAGATTAGTACGTATTAGTATGGATAGGCAATAGTGATCTTCTGCAAGGAAAATCCTTTGAGTGTTTGAGTGCTACTTTTTCAACCGACTTTCCAAACGGAGGAGGTCAATCAATTTGGTTCTATGTTTTCTTTACGTTTATTAGTGAACTGTACTTGGAAATTCTATGTTGTACCAGAAGGTATACTTCCCCATTTTATTTTGGTGAAGATACACACACACGAGTACAGAACTCGGTTATTAGTGAACTGATTTTGAAAATTCTATGTTGTACCAGAAGGTATACTTCCCCATTTTATTTTGGTGAAGATCTTATCCAAGGTTCCGGAGATACAGGAAATGGGAAGTAGGTTGCTGCAGTTTACTGCGTTAACAAATATTAATTATAATGTTGTTTAATCGAAATCATAAGGAATAAAATTTGTTTTAGCATCAACTGTTAATAAACTCGACTATCCATTTAATGTTTTGGCGATTGATGACAAAAATTATGTCCTAGCATACGCCTGTAAAAATAATGAGGACAATGGACCGCGACTTGGTGAGTTTTTTTTAATATAATACACAGCAATAAAATGTAGATATTTTTTGTCTTTAATACATTTACCGTCACTATTATTTTGTTGTACATGCATCTCGTCTTCAAGTATAATATCGAAACTGAAAATTTTCAGAAAAGCCATCTAAAGACTATTTTGTTCACAAAATTGGCGGGAAAACTGAAATATATTTTTAATATAGACTTCAATTTTATAATCACACTAGATTTTATAATCATCCTTTCGTAATTAATTAATCCCGCAAGAATCAACCGATTTTAATTCGGATTTACTGTCTTAAACGCAGTCTTTTAAGTGGAAGAGCTGATCAGATTTTTAAATAAATCGGTATATTATGTTTTTCTGAAAGTAATTTTAAAAATACGAAGTAAGTCTCCTGTAAACAACGTAATTTTAATATTTGAAAAGCTATAAAATTTGAATCGATTTTAATTTTTGAAACGGCATTTGACGTTGTTCTTTAAGTACTAAAATTACGTTAAAAACAAAAAAATATTGCTTGAAAAATTTCTAAATTTTGTCGAAAAACAGTTTTTTTTTCAATTTTTGGTCAAAGATAACTCCCGAATGGATAAATCGATTTTGATGAAATTTATGTATTAGACGCAATTTTTCGAGAAAAAGCGCTGATTAGATTTTGTACTCAATCGGTACATAAATCTAGAAGTTATATTAAAAATGCTACTTCATTATTTTTTTTAATTTATTTATTTAACACTTTATTGTACACAACAAAAAAATTACATAACAGAGAATAACATACGAAAACTTTACAAAAGGCGAGCTTATCTATACTAATATTATAAAATTGTTGAATTTGTTTGCTTGTTTGTTTGTTTGGTTGTACGCGGTAATCTCGAAAACTGCTGAACCGACTTGAATATTTTTTTGTGAGTTGAATAGCCTATCGAGGAAGGTTATAGGCTATATAACGTGTTGCTACGACCGGTAGGAGCGGAGTAAACAAAGTCCGCGCGGACGAAGTCGCGGGCAACACCTAGTCTCTAATAAGATCTTACAGCTAACCCAAGACAGTGAAATACAGTGTTAAAACAGAACAGGTAGACATTATACAATTTAATTTAAACACAAAAATAAACTAATTCTAATTCATTACATAATAATTAAAAATAAGCTTTTGACCGGTAAGCCGTTAAAAAATTATGAGATGTTTACACACACACACACACACACACACAAATGCATGCATACATACATACATACATACATACATACAGACATACTGACGTCATCGTGAAAATACTCGGAAAAGGTTCCTATGATCTCAAAACGTAGAGATCCGGTGAAAACTCGATTTTCGAAAATCGGGGTAAAATTATTATCTTCCTGATCTACATACCTGCTCACTTCACTTTGGTAACTAATGAGACCTCTGAGTACACAACGTACCAACGCTAACTTCATCATAAAAAACCATATTTTCACTATTTACCAAGTAATACCATACTCATATAAGTAATACAATACTTTATGGTATTTTATAGTTTTCGAACGAAACATTGTACAAAATAACATCAAATTGGCATTCTTTTTTCAAATACGCTCTTGGGGAAAAATAAAAGAACTTAGTCCGCCATTTTGATTCGTGCTGTGTGTTTTGTGTTTGTTGCAGTTTATGATACAGGTTAATTTAAAAGTGTTTTGGCGTATTAATCAACAAGTAAACTTTATTTATAATCAAGATTAGTTCAAGATCTAACAGTTTAGATAATAATTTTGTCAAAAAACGTAAATATCAATTAATGAAACATATATTTCACTAACGACCAACTTGATGATACCAGCGCTTTGGGTATGACGGTACCTATTTTTATTTATTTTCGTAAATTTTAGTGTCGATATCTATGATCTCAAAAAAATCATATGATGTGAATGTGAAATATCCTAAACAATATTTAAAAAAAATAACATAGCTGTAAAACTGAAAAAGAAATAAATTATTTAAAAATTAAGAAAGAAACTACGTATTAATTATGAAAAAAAAAAATTTATGTAAATAAATATTTTTGTACTAGAATATATGTTGTTTATTTTTTTCCGTATGTACATGTTTACCAATTATATAAAAAACATATAAAAACATAGGTCATCGATTTACTTTTTGAATTAAAAATCCTCGACTAACAAGTAGTCATATTTTTCTCAAAGTGTCGTGTTACACCTGAATTATTTTGCAGCTTAAGCCATTTAAATTAATTAAACAATTCTCACACAATTGTATTGCAGTGCTCAAGGCCTCTTAAAAAATATACGCTTTACATTATCGGATTCAATCCAAACAACTCATAAACCATTTTTGTGACCACGGTCCACCGGAACGAACTCGGAACGTGTGTGCGTAACGGTCCGTGTTTTTTTAGAAAAAATGCAAAAATGGCTGGTGGTATGAGCGGAAATTCGTATGTAGTGGGAAGTTAAAAATCTATAAATCGGTTGACCAGTCAGGGCGTTCTTAGAACTTCTCGCTAAATTGTGGTATTTAAAGCTCAAAGGAACAAAAGCTATACTTAACTAAAGAATTTTTTCAGTGTTAAAAAATCTTAATTTTTTTTATAAATGAGAGTAATTACATTTTATAAGGGAAATCAAAACTCTATTTTTAAGTTAATGTTACTGACGAATCCCAAATAAATTGTCCGATTTTGATCTAATTACGATTTATGATGCAGTTTGTTAGAGGAAAAAGCTGGTTAAATTTTTAAGGATTTAAACCGATGGATATCGGTATATTTGCCTGAACTTTATTTTAAAAATATTAAGTAAGTTTGCTGGAAATAACAAAATATTAATATTTGAAAGCTATAATTTCTGAAAACTTGATTCGATTTTGATTTTTGAAACTGCATTTGACGTAGTTCTTAAGTACTAAAATATTGAGGAAGGCTGAAAAAATGATTGGTTAAAAATTTCGAAGTTAAATCGAAAAAAACAGTTGATATTTAGTGTATATTTAATGCAAAATTAAATTTAAATACTTCTAGATTTTTATAACATTTGTTGTTGTTAGTAATTGTTAAAAAAACGACTTACAGCAACAACTACATATAGTATAAAGCAAGTAGGTAAACACAAAAACACAATTCAACTTTAATTTACACAAGCGTAAATATTAAATAATTTCTTAGTTTTCATAGTTATAAGTTTACGATTACAAGTACCTTGACCATTAAGATTTTTTTTTTATTTATTTACAGATTATGCCTGGATATTTACCCGTTTGAAAACACCTACAAAAGAGATAGAAACAGTAATTGATAACACTATAACTTCATTAGGATTCCTAGATAAGTCGAAATTCATCAAAAATGATTACACTGATGAGCTTTGCAAGAATGTTTGAAAATTACGTACTGTTTCTAAACTGTGTTGTCAATTATGAAAATAAATATAAAACACCTTTTAAACGATTTTTTAATTCAACCCTTTATTTGAATAAAAGTAAAATCGTATTAAAATTGAAATATTTCTCATTATGTCATAGATTGTCTTGTATATATTTTTTTAGTAGAGAGAGTAAACGAGCAGGAGGTGCATCTGATAGTTAGTGATCATCACCGGCCATGAACATCTGCAATACCAGAGGGTACCTTGCATTTGCAATGCCGGCCTTTTAAAAATGAGTTTTTCTTTTATTTTATGCGTTTTTCTTGAATGTCCCCAAGTCATATAAGTCATATCCGTTCGGCAACACCCTCGCCAGTAATTGATTTGACAAAAGAATAGTGCGAGGCAGAAAGTGCCAACAAAAGCGCACGGTTGTGGATTTCCAGACATCGAGGTGTTGAGAAAGGAACTTAAAATTTTGACGTGTTGTCCGATGGTGAAATTCAGCGGCAGGAATTAATCTTTGGATTAATTCGTTGGAACACTCGCCATGATAAATATGATAAAATATGCAGAGCGAATCTACACCTCTGCGTAACGCCGAAGAGTCAAGCCGATTAGAAATAGACTGGTAAAAGTCGAGGATTCGAACCGCTCTAAGCTGAATGCGAACAAGAGGAAGAAATTTAAGTATAGTATGAAAGCTTTTTAAAGGCTTGTTTAGACTTTCCTTCCAAATGACCGCGGAACTGAACGTTGTCCGATATGTTGACTGCCAAAATTCCAATAATGGCTGAGGTTGTCACGAAAGTGTTCCTAAATCGAGGTGATATAAGAAAGGGTATTTTTTGCGGTGGAGGCGCAAAGCTAAGTCTTCTTGGGGAACACGCCAAGTTTTAGCGAAGGCCTTTGATTGGGTATGGCATAAATATTCATAAATATTTTCTCTCGAAGCTGCCTACCTGTGGGTTTTCCGAGAAGTTTTGCAAGTGGATCACCAGGGTTTTGGCTGATCGGAGCATATACAGAGGCATATACGGAGCGGATACTTTCCGTTCGCCTAAAGGTTGACTAGAGAAGAATTCCGATAGGCATTAAGTCCATCTTTTGTACAAAATTATTTAAGGTGTAAATAAAAGTTAAATAAATAAAAAATACAAAAATATCGCCGTTCGTTTCAGAAACCACGTAATGGGCTAGCCCACGTACTTTTTGATGGTCTACGAATGCCAAGTTCGGTCGTTATCCTAAACTCCTCCTTAAACCTCGTGTATCTATCTGGTAGTAATGGTCTTGCGTTGGCATAAACTGGTGCACCCGAGGTTTCAATGTAATTAATACATTTTGTTTAGTAGGTTCACGTCGACCGCCCCGTTGGTTGAATGTGTTTACAGTATACATTAAAAAAGTATCTTCACGCCCGTATCCCCAAAAACGTAGAAAGAAGTACAACAAGCGATGATGATGAACCTATAATTAGCTAAAGATACTTAGTCCAACAATTTGATAGGTGGCAAGCTTATCACTAACTAGCTTTTCGCCAGCCAAGTACTTTTCTAATCCCGGGCAAGGTTGTTTACGTCAGAAAACTGAAAAACACATTTTTGATGTGCCCCAACCCGAAAATCAATCCCGGGTCCTCTTTTTTATATCATAAGATATCAAACAAGCAGATAGGTCTCCTGATGGAAAGAGTCAACCATCGCCTATAGACACCAAATATGTTAATGGTGCGTTGCCATCTTGTGGCGAGATCTGATACCACATGCATAAGTTTACCCTCCAAAAACCTCATGTGGTGGCAAATATCGGACAGAGGCGATAGAATTAATTTTAATATTTTAATAATGGGTACTTTATATTTTTAATTACCAATTATGAAAAAACAACTAGCAACGTTCGAAGTTTTATTTTAAAGATATAAAGTGCTTATTATTAAAACATAAAAAATTATTTATTATTTAAAAGAAATATTTTCATTATGTTGATAATTATGGAATAAAATGCGTATGAATAAAAATCCAACGTCTATTTTTTATTTTATTTTTATTTATTCAGGATAACAAAAGCATTTAAGTATATACAGTCATAGCATAATAACGCATAGAAACCAAGTCGACCCGCGCTATATTAGAATTGTTTTGCCTTACAACAAAACAGATATTATGTTATGGATAAAACACACGGCGTTGGATGAAGAATCTTTCTTTGGTTTCGCTGTATCTGTGCAAGACTTACCTATATTAAAGTTGGTGTGTCTACATGACATATTTCATTCTTCAGTCACCTTACGTAGTATTGTATACTCTTTGTTCAGTCACCTGCAAGCAGCTTGTTGCAACGCTGGGTGTTTTATCCATAACATAATATCTGTTTTGTTGTAATGTTTTTGCATTTCTCATCATCATCTCTCTCTCATATTTCATCATCATCTCATCATCTATTATGTGTCTTTCTAAAACTCACAGCGTTGGATGAAGACCTTTTTGGTATCTGCTGGTGAGAAGGAATATTATAATTCAGTAATTATAATAACAACATAAAACGCTATGTGATAAAATAGTATGAATGTATATATTATATCTGATCCTTGTTTGTCATCTGTAAATAACATCTATACACAAAAATGCAATCATTTCACAGGTCAACATGAATTTTGAGTCTGAGTTCTGTACCTCTGATTCTGATTACTTATAACTAAAGCCTAACTAAAGAATGAAAAAATATTTTTATCTAATAAAGTTTGCTTTTGTAGCTACCAGCACGAAAATTCAAATTTTATGGAAAAGCTCTATTTTTAAATTTCAATTATATTTAAAAGGAAAACAAGTTATCAATTATACATTTTTATTAATTTAATTATAAAATACGGCATAACTAAACACAAAAATAGAAAAAAGAATACAAAAAAGAATACAAAAAAGCTTTAGAAAATGAATAGTATTGGTATTTCCTTTGTGAAAATCAAAACTTTCTTGTATGAGGCCCCAAAGTACAAAAGCAAAGTTTATTGATTGTTAATAGCGTTTCTGTTTACTATTCGATGTATATAATCAGAAAATGGTCACTAAATAACAGACTCAGAAAAAAAAAATTTTTTTTGTTGACCTGTGATTTATTATATTTTTTATAGTAGTAACATAACTATTTAAAAATTAATTTAAATTAATAAAAAATAATTTTAAAATAAAGTCTCAACAAATAAAATATATTGATTTTATTCTGTAGTTAAAAACAATAACAAATTGAAATAATATTTTAAATAATTTCTTATTCAACTTAGTAAATATAATAAGACCATATATTTTGCTTAAACGATAATCAGCATTTATACTAATTGTTACAAATTAAAATAAAATTGGTTCAAATAACTGAAAATTTTGGAATATAACAAATCATCCTCCAGATTTGTAGAAGGTTGCACTTGATAGCAGTAATAATTTATGAATGTGGAAATACTCTTCCAATTTCCTCTTTCTAAAATTTCTTGTATTGGTTGGTTGTCAATCCAACTTTTGGATGCTGCTCCTAGGAAGTACATCTGGACATACATCGGTACATCGGTACATGGAAGCTTCTCTAAAAATGGATCTGATCCATCCTAGTATAATGGTTCTGGTTGTATGTACAGTCCATTTCTTCTAACTTGTCCAAAGATCACGACAAAGTCCACCTTTTATAAAAAATATTAAAGTTTCACATCAATCATATACACTGAATTAGATATTATTAGATTATTGTATTCATTAATATTAAACGGTTTGTTTGGCACTAAAAACTGTTTCTAATATATCGTTTTATCACATTTAATTTAGGAAAACTTACTAGAAACTAAAATTTATTTGTACAGTTAAAAAATACCATATGACCACCAGTTGACACATACAATATGAGCTTGTATATGAAATTAATAGACGCGGGCAATAATGAACGAATTGCAAAACGAACGAATGAGTAATGGAATGATTCTTTATCAAAGACAAACATTCATAAAATATGATAAATAGTTTGTAACAATGTTAAATATTGTTAACTGTTTAAAAGTAAAATATTTATTTGTAGAATATAAAATATACGCTTTATTGAATCATTATTTTTCAAAGATTAACACTTTTAAAGTAATAATATAGTTTTACAATTTGTTGTTTACAATGTGATTAATTTTGTAATAGTAAAATAACCTGCTTTTAATAAAATAAAAGCTTTATTTTATTAAAGGTAGGTTATTTAATCGATTTTAAAGAATCGTTACGTACTACAATAATTCGACGATCTTGTAATACAAAAAAACGTGAGTATTGTTTTTGTTAATAGTTATATTTAAATTCATTTGTCCCATAATACTATAAAATTATTTTAATTATTTAAATCTAATGATACTGCTCCCATCACGCGAAGATTCCTAGTTTTTCATACTTATTTTCTGAACTAGTATGGATCAACTTTTTTGAGAAAAAAGATAATTGATTACATTTATTTTCTCAAAAAAAAAAAGATTAATGTTTTTTTAATAGTTATTCTATTTTAATTCATTTATCTTGTAATATTATAAAATTAATTAAATTAATGAGAATGATACGCAAATTCGCCATTTTGCTGGTAGTAACAAAACTTACTACAACAATCATGCTTGCAGTAAAAATGTTAATGTTGCATTTAAGGAAGTTTGCAGTCTTTAAAATTTCGATGACTCATTAGATGAAGGGTATAGCCGGGATAGGTTAAGTACGCCAAATCAGACGGGCATCTTATTTGTGTCTCCGTGAGGAACAAGATACATGGTTTATGAGTCTCCAGGTAGAAATGGACCCCCCCCCCATGGTCCCAAGTCTTGTCGCGGCGGGGGGGCATAGTACCTGGGGTGCAATCCAGCACCTTGGGGAAACCAATTGGGCCGCGGTGACTGCTCTCAGTATCCCTCTTACTAGAAGAGGGGACAGGAGACGCAGATGGTGCTTTTCGCACCTGAACATTATTTGTTCAGTGGAGCCTTGGCTCGTGGGATGGCAGACCTTCAAGGCTGCGCTGGGTAGGTGCGGCTCTGTTACTGGGCTGTACACTGGGCGACTCACGGGTCAAAGACCTGTTTGTCGGCCAACCCGTTATCCCTTAATAAGGGACCGGGGATCCTTATGGGTCGCGAGGAAGTCCAACCTCAATAAAAAATGGGCCCAAACGCCAAGGTGTGACGCTCGCCGACGGTGTGCATGGCCGGGGGGAACCCGGTCACTAGAGTGTCAAACAAAACCCCAAACACACTATGAAGAACACGCTTAAGGTACCGAATACCCAGGAGGGTACCGGCAAAGCCGGAGAATCCCTCAGTGTATCGGCAGTTGCCCCGGCGGCAACTGTCGATACACTCAGCCCATCCGTATCTGGGGGGGCAACTAGGCGTGAAGATAGGAGAGTAGAGGAAGAGAGAAGTAAGGAGAAAGACCAAGGCGTTTTCACAGTACCCAGATCTGTGGAGGAATCTGAAGAAGACGATAATATCTCAGTCTGCTCAGCATTATCTGTTATGTCGGCATCATCAGCCACTTCCATTACCACCCGCGCAAAGAAGCGTGGTAGGCGAGCAGAAGCCCTCGACGACGTGGATACACCTACACCCAAACGAAAGCTTCGGTCGAGCACACGGGGCAGGGATGAGGAAGGTAGTGATCTCTCATCACTTACGACGACCGCTACCCGGGCGAAGGAATCTTTGCCAGGACTGGAAGAGCTAGCTGCTGAGATGAAGGCGCAGCTAACTTCAGACCTTGGCGCTCGAATAGCTGAGTCACTGGAGTCGGTAGAGAAAGTCACGGATAGATCCAAAAATCTAAAGGGGAATTTCGTCCGTAGTCTCCGGATAGCTGCGAGGACAGTAAAGGCCGCAGCGGACGAAATTGCATTACGGGCTCTAGGTTCTAGTTCGCAGAAGCTAGAAGCTGAAAATGCGGCTTTACGCTCACGAATTTCGAGCATGGAGGAAACCCTTAAACAGGTTACACAAGAACTTGAAGAGCTCCGTCGGTGTAATCAGGTTGGGGCTACGCAGAAGGCAGTGTCAGTGGCCAAGCAGAATATGGGTCTTTCCCTGGAAGAAATCGGCACCTTACTGGATCAAAGATTTGCCGCTTTCAGGGCGGAAATATTCCCCGACCGAGCCATTAGGCCGCCACTTCAAGGGAGATCTACTACTGCATCTGCAGTTACCTGTGCGGAGGAAAGTGATGCCCCAGACGAGAGCGCCAGACGGCCAAAGAGGCGAAAGCCTAGAAAGAAGGACAAGTCTGCCCAAGTCCTGTCTGCTGATAAAGCTAGGCACACAGGCCAAGCCTCGCAGGATGAACAGCCTAAAGGTGATGCACCTGTGCAGAAAAACACTGAGCAAGAGCATGACCAGACGCCGGCCTGGGCAGAAGTGACTAGCCGGAAAAAAGCGACCGGCCGGACGACTCAACCTGTAGGTCTTAGTAAGACGCCTGTTACTCAAGCAAATCAGGCTAGTCGTCGGAATACAAAGGCAAAGCAGAGGCCACCACGTATACCTAAGACAGCTGCAATATCGGTGACCATTCCTACGGGTTCGAGTACTACCTACTCAACGGTCATGGCTACTGCCAAACAAAGAGTGAAACTGGCGGAAATTGGCGTCACTAATATTCGTCAAAAGCGAGCGGTGACTGGAGGCATCATTATAGAGGTCCCAGGCACGGATGCAGAGTCGAAAGCTGACCAGCTGGCGGATAAAATGCGCACAGCTCTAGGCGATTTCACAGAAGTACGCATTGCACGACCTGTGAAAATGGGAGAGATGCGAGTAATGGACCTCGATGAATCCATCACCACAGAAGACATTGCGGTGGCAGTCGCAGAGGCAGGGGGATGTTCTACAGCCGACGTAAGGGTCGGACAGATAAGAATGCCTATACGTAGACTGGGCACGGCATGGGTAAAATGCCCTCTTACAGCTGCGAGAAAAATAGCAGCTGCTCCGGCAGCCAAGATCACGATCGGGTCGTGGCACTCTGCACGAGTCAAAATACTAAAAGCCCGCCCACTTCAGTGTTACAAGTGTCTAAGAACAGGGCATGTGAAAGCTCAGTGTCCCAATGACGAGGACAGGAGTGACAGGTGCTACGCCTGTGGCCAGCCAGGCCACACGGCACGTGCTTGTACGCGTACGTCTTTTACATGTCCCATCTGCTCAGATCACGGACTACCAGCCGATCACAGGATGGGGAGCAAGAAATGCACGCCTCCCAAAACGCAACGAGCCAGGGTAAAGCAGGGCCCTGCTCCAACATCCGGAGAGAGCGTATCAAACCCGCGTCTGGACCCAGGTCCTGAGGAGGCCATGGAGGCTCAAAATTCAATCCCCTAAAGATCCTCCAAGGCAACCTCAACCACTGCCGTGGTGCACAAGACCTGCTGATGCAAACCGTCGCAGAGTTGAGAGTTGCCATTGCGGTTATAGCTGAGCCGTATTCTGTCCCATCCCACCCTCGCTGGTTTGCCGACAATACGGGCTCAGTTGCCATATACTGGAGCGGACTCGCTGTAGAACCACCATGCACCCTCATTATGAGTGGCAGCGGCTTTGTAGCCGTCCAATGGGGATCCATAGGGATTGTAGGATGCTACATTTCGCCAAATTGCAGCCTAAGTGCGTTTGAGTCTTACTTGGATGGTCTGTCAAACTGCATACGTGCGTGCCACCCGCGTCCTATCTTTGTCCTGGGCGATTTCAACGCTCGTTCTAGAGTCTGGGGAAATGTGCGGGACAATGTCAGAGGAGAAGCAATGTTGGAATGGGCGGCGAGTGCTGATCTCCGACTCTTGAATCGCGGACACGTAAGCACCTGTGTAAGATGGCAAGGCGAATCTGTGGTAGATTTGTCATGGGCGACATCTGCTGCTTCCCACCTTGTGTCCGGCTGGAGAGTAGCGGAAGAGCTGGTAACCCTTTCGGACCACCGACACATCATTATAGATGTTGACCGTCACCCAAGTGGTCATACTCAGCGTACCCAATCAACGCGCTGGTGCCTTAAGAAGCTTAATCGAGACAGGCTAATAGCTGCAGCTAACGTGGCAGACTGGTCTCAAGATTCCACAGACGTCTCTTCCAACATCACGGACGAAGTGGCCAATTTCCGGGCTGCGATGGTTGACATCTGCAATGCTGCGATGCCTCAAGCTAGGCCACCTAGACGGAGGCTAGCGTATTGGTGGACAGAAGAAATTGCGCGACTGCGAGAAGTGTGTCTACGAGCCCGCCGCCAATACACTAGAACACGAAGACGAAGAAGGTCAACCGTCGCAGAGACTGAAGCGGCCTACGTTACTTACCGAGCTGCAACGCGGGCACTACAGAGTGCCATTGCCAACGCCAAGTCTCGATCGTGGGCTGAGCTTGTCAACCAGCTTGACAGGGACCCATGGGGGCGTCCTTACAAAATAGTCCTAGGCAAGCTCAGACCTTGGGTCCCTCCACTTACGGAGACCATGGAATCAGACTTTTTGAAGTCAGTGGTCCAAAGTCTTTTTCCAAACGTTATAGCCCATGAATCCTCGGGAAGACAAAACGGATTGGAACTGTCAGAGTGGTCCGAAGAATTGGCAGTATCTGAGGCAGAATTTGACAAAGCCGTGGGACGTCTAATTGCCAAGAAAACGGCCCCAGGCCCGGACGGTATTCCTGGTCGGGCTTTGGCCTTAGCCCTAACAGTACTGGGAGACAGACTCAGGCGGTTGTTTTCCGAATGCTTCCGCCAGGGTCAATTCCCAGCTCAATGGAAGGTGGCGAAGTTGGTCCTCTTGAAGAAAGAGGGAAGGGATGCGAATAACCCCTCTGCGTACCGACCAATCTGCCTGTTGGATGAGGCCGGCAAACTGCTCGAAAGAGTAGTAGCCGACAGACTCACCACACATCTATCTCAGATTGGTCCGAATTTCGCAGAGTCCTAGTATGGTTTTCGAAAGGGTCGCTCGACCATAGACGCAGTACTCCGCGTACGTGCGCTAACGGAAGAGGCCATTGGACAGGGTAAGATTGCATTGGCCGTTAGCCTTGATATAGTTAATGCATTCAATTTCCTGCCCTTTAGGGCTATTCGTGAGGCGCTTGCTCACCATCGAGTACCCACCTACCTTCGCAAGGTGGTAGAGGACTATTTGCGTAATAGAAAGATTCAATGGATAGATCGCGATTTAAAAATAGTTGAAAGAGAGGTTCACTGCGGGGTTCCACAGGGCTCAGTCCTTGGTCCTCTTCTCTGGAACCTCGCTTACGACGTTGTTCTCCAAGTCGAACTCCCCATTGGTGTTCACGTTGTCTGCTATGCGGATGACACCCTAATTGTGGCCATTGGGGACACTGTGGAGGAGACCATCCGGCTCGCTGAGCTCGGGACGGCGTATATAATAAGAAGAATTCACGGGTTAGGTCTTAAAGTTGCTCCCCAAAAAACCGAAGCAATGTGGTTTCACAAGCTTCCTCGAGGCAAGCAACCACCTAGCTCGGTAATCAGAGTCGGAGAGTTCCAGGTCCCAGTGGGCGAGAATATGAAATACCTAGGACTTACACTGGATAGTAGACTTACACTGGATGGAAGTTCAAGGAACATATCAAGCGTGTAGTTCCACGGGTTGAAAGAGTGCTAGGAGCGCTACACCGTCTGCTTCCAAATATCGGAGGCCCAAATGAGGCAGTCCGAAGATTATACGCAGGGGTCGTTGCATCCATGGCACTCTACGGATCACCAGTCTGGTCTAGCAGCCTATCTGGTGACCGCCGTAGTAAGGCCCTGCTAAACGGCTTGCAGCGAAGGGTGGCCATTAGAATCGCCCGTGGCTATCGGACAATATCACATGAGGCGGCAACGTTGTTGGCGCGTTGCCCTCCTCTCGATATTCTAGCAAGTGTAAACTCCAACATGTACCATCAACAGCGGGATGCCCGCTCCAGGGAGGAGCCAAGGAGTATAAGAAGGCTAAAAGAGAGGCTGCACCACCAAGCGTTGGCGGAATGGCGAACGAGACTTGAAAACTCGAACGCAGATCGCCAACGCGCCCCGGGAGCGATCTTACCGAACTTTATGTCCTGGATGAGAAGAAAATGGGCGATCACATTCAGAGTGACACAAATGCTAACCGGCCACGGTTGCTTTGGTGTCTATCTGAATCGCATTGGACGAGAGGAAACACCAAAATATCACCACTGTGACTCCGACCGTGACGATGCCCAGCACACGCTGGAGGAGTGTCCCGCTTGGGACAATTACAGAGCTGCTTTGGTAGCAAAAATTGGCACCGACTTATCCCCACCGAACGTCGTGAGAGCCATGCTACAAGACGTAGGTGCTTGGAAGGCTGCCGTCACCTTCTGTGAGAAGGTGATCAAGCAAAAAGAAGTTGCCGAACGAGAGCGTCAAAGAGTGGATCCCACTTGGAGAAGGAGGCGTGGACCCCGTCGATAGGGGCCGCACCTGGCCCTGTAGTTCCAGGCGACGAATAGGGCTACGGTATCCCCTGCCTGTCGTAAGAGGCGACTAAAAGGGGAAGCGGGGGTTGTGAGGTGACTGCAAGGGGGAAGTCACCTCGGTTACAACCCCGGGACGAACGGCGGCGTGGTGTAGCCCCACGCTACCTGACCAACCAGAGGGTATCACTCCTAGAAGGGCCCGAGGGGCCAACGTGTAGGGGGGCCGCGGTGCGCGTTCACCGGAGATCCCGTGGTCACCCTAATGCACGGTAGATGGCTACCGGAGGGGTTTTAGTCGGTGAGAGTCCGACATAACCTCGTCGTTCTTCCATCCCCCTTTAAGAACGGCGGGGTATCCATTAGGATTTCCCCTTCGTAAAAAAAAAAAAAAAAAAGGTAGAAATGGACAGCAGCGAGATTAGAATGTAAGCTTCTGATGTTGGTGAGTTCTACTTTCATCGAGAGGAAGTGCTGCCGCTGTACAACGTTATTCTTGTACCTTGTCCTTTTTTACTAAATAGAATGAGTGAAGTAGGTATGAAGACGGCAGTGAATCGAGGCGCTATACTTCCGGACCTGAGACACACATCTCGAAGTTACACTGTTGGGGACTAGTCTGGAGACTGCGGGGATGCCCGAGCCCCCCCAAGAATGTCCATAGGGCCCTCTCATCCGGTCGCCAACCAGTACTATGGCGCATTTTGGGATTTTTCGCTAGTTGGCGGGGCAGCCTTTCACATGTGGCTAGCACGCTACTTGGGGCCCCTACTGACTAGCGGTTGGCCAGCGGTGCACCGTGCCTCGGATCCCGCTACTCTCCATGACTAGTCTCCAGATTCATCAACGTCAGTGTGTATCAGATCGTCCAGATTGAATAGGCGCAACTGATTCGACCCGTCTCACTAAAGCTATATCAGCGTCAAAGCGACGGAAAACGGGCGCTTGGCGCCACGACTTCAGCTGATGGGTGGTCCTTATAGCCGTGACATATATCTCCCACCATATCACCTGATTAGCACCACCCAGGGGCCATGTGTAGGGATAGAGAATTCTGTTCCGTGTTCTCCTACGGACGAAGGTGATTCAGCCCCCAAATTGTGTTTAGTGGATTTCGATTTCTCTAGTATATACTATATACTAGTAATACTGACCTTGGGATTAAAATAAGAAATGGCAGAAAGGTCAATGCCTTTATTGACAAAAAAAAAATCTGTGGCGTCTACCAGCAGAGGTAATTTTTTTATTGCGTAGTGGTAACAAGTTAAACTAGGTCATACCTAAGTAACATTCATAGTGTTTCTTCTTCTTCTATACAAAATAGTGCAAAATAATATAATACTAGCTATCATCGCCTGTAGACGAAATTCCAACATAAACTAAATAAAAATCTCTTTTAAGTTGTATAACTGACTTTAGCCGTAAAGAAAATAAATAAACCTTAATATACAATACAACATTTTTTAAATGTTGTATAGGATATTTCATATTCAGATCGTATGTTTTTCTTTGCGATCTTAGATATCAACACTAAAATTTACGAAAATAAATAATAATAGGTACCAACATATCCAGAGCGCTGGTAGCATCAATAAGGTCGTTGAAGGAAAATATATTTTATTATTATTAACGCTTTTCGATACAATTATTATCTAAACTCCTAGATCTTGAACTAATCTTGATTATAATTAAAGTTTACTTTTTGATTAATACGCCAAAACACTTTTAAATTAACCTGTATCTTAAACTGCAACCAACACAGAGCACACACCACGGATTAATGCCGGTCTAATTTCTTTTATTTATCCCCAAGGCCATGCAAAAAAGAGTGCCAACTTGATGTTATTTTGTACGATGTTTCGTTCAGAAATGAATGAAAATCATAGAGTACTGTCTTGAAAATGGTAAAGAGGGAAAATATTGTTTTTTTTTGGGTGAAAACCCTAGAAGTTAGCGGTGGTGCATATAGAGATTATAGCGTAGATACGTAATTTCTTAGTGGTATCGTTAGTTACCGTGGTGTCGTAAGGAGAATTTTAATTTCTTTCTCGATTAGATTAGAAATGTCAATTTCTCTTGAGATCCTGGCATTAAAATCAGACAGAAAGTTCGATGCCTTTATTGACAAAGGAAAATCCTGTGGCGTCTACCAGCATATTTTTTTTAAAATAGCATAGTGCAAACAAGTTAAATTAGACCATACTAAAAGTAAATTACCGTACACAATTAATATCATTCATTCAATTTGATTTGTCATGCTTGTTCAACAGATCTTTCGATTTTTTCCAACCATATTAATTGTCTATGACCAATTTGAGTTACTGGTCCGCCATTATTGTTTACTAAAATGGACAAGGAAGAAGAAACGGACTGTAGGTATCGGTGAACTAGTTAGTGAAATGAATAAATTAGGTAAATTATTACCCTCCATGCGTCTACTTGATGCCATTTCAGGTAATTAAACAAATTAATATGGTATATATGTTAATTTGTTTAATTACCTGATAAATATGGTAAACAGGACAAACTTTGAAATTAGTGTGTGACTTTAATAACCACCCTGATGGCTGGTAAATTCCAGTGTCAGTTTTTGATCTAAATTTTGGCCATAAAGTTATGGTATTATTTTGAAAAATAAGAGTTTCATCAGAAACTAATAATAAAATCAAAACATGTATTCTACGTCCAGAAGCTAATAATAGTACAAGATAGTAATATATAGATAGCAATATGCCTTGAAATGTCATAAAGAGTATTTAACATAATAAAACTAATTAGCTATTCAAATAATAACTTCGTGTCCCATATCACCTATATGTTTAGTAGACATAGATTTTGCAAAAGAAATTGCTTTTAATATTTGATGGATGAAAAAATTATTGGCAAGGTCCCCAATGGATTTCTAACAATAACTTAAAACAGCTGACTTGTGTAAAAGTATAGTATTATAATAAAATCCTTTGTTCAAAAATAAGTAGGCTAAAAACCAAGCAATATCTATATATACCACTTGGGAACTTGTCACTATTTTTTATTCCTACACTAAAGATCCATCTCCCAATTGGAGCTTTATATACTAATAAAGTTGAAGGCTTCCAGCTGCTTTTTAATAAATTTTGTTCCTGTATGTTCCGGTCAGCTACCTATTCAGATCACCCCCATTATCTATCTATCTTGATCTATCTAACCTACCGCAGGTTGTGATTGGAATTGGTTCTGTTAACATTTGAGACCGTAGGTCCGGCAGCCAAAAGTATTGGTCCCAATGTGGTGTTATGGGTATGTTATGGGTACGTTAGGTAGTCTAGTGGTGAAATTTCGACAGTGCAAGTGACCTTTTGAAACAGTATAATTGGCAAAAGTTCAACTGACCCAAAAAGCTCTGAGCTTGTTTTAATGTGCAATACTCTAGATTTTTTATCTTTGTTAGAACAGCTTTTATAAATGTTATCTTTTTTACTGGTAGACTCATGATATTCTTGTGCGTGTCCCATAACAAACCTAGATATTTTAGTTGTTGAACAGGAGCTAGAATTGACTTTTGGTGGTTGATGTGCCAGCCTAAAGTCTGTAAGAGATTCACAGTTTTCGTAACTTGATCTCTTAAAATAGAACAGTTCTGGTGTACTAGGAGGTAATTGTCTAAAAATACTATTATTCTGGTTCCTTGAGCCCGAAGGAATTCCGCAAAAAAAATTGTATTATTTCCTGCTTGTAAATAATATGCAGGAGCCGCCTGTGTGACTGCGCAATTAGCAAATGAAAATAAGCAACAATGCAGATCTATTTTTACAAAACGATCTCCCATCTGGCGGAAATTCATTATATCTATTTGGGAAATTAAACGGAAAGGTTTTGTGAACACAAACCGATTGAGGCCTCTTAGGTCGAAAATTGGTCATGCTCCACCATCTGCCTTTTGCACAAGGAACACTTTGCAGAAGTAACTTGAGAATATGACTGGGGTTTTCTGATATCTTCTTTGTTTTTAATTGTTCTATTACAGTCAATAGTCTAATCCCCGGTCACAAAGGCTTTATGAATGTGTGTGTAGGGGTGTACCGTAGAGGGGGCTCGCTTTTGAAAGATTACATTATTTTTAAAATTAACCTCTTCCGTGTTTAATGTGATCTTTTAAGCAGCCCACCTTGAATGAGTCACGTCTGTGTTGACCTGGGTTATGAATTATGTCATTATTTTTGTGGTGATAAAAGGGACAATTTCTCCTAAAATCTTTATTCAATTTTGTATGGGTATGAGAAAATTTCTGACTATTTTTAAACTTTTTATTGTCTTTTTTATGTGAATATTGATTAGTAAAAGAACCAGATAAAGTAGAGGGTATGTTTCTTAAATAGGTGGGAGTGTTTAACCATATCTGCGTGCCACCCAGAAAATGTATAATAGGGTTTTTCTTAGTCAAATAAGTATTCAGGGCTAGGTGGAATACTATGTAATGTTACTCTAAGATTTGTGTTTTTAATTTATTTTTAAAATCCTATCCCTTTTAGTTTCTATACATTCAGCCCTTTCCCCACAAATTATTTGCATTATCCTATCCCAATTCTTATTCAGATCTGTTTTGGCCCAAAAATATCACTAACTTTAAGGAATAGCTTATTGGGATTGAGCTCTTCGGGATTAGAAGCGGTCCAGTTAACTAATTCTTGTAAACTCACTTTCATTAACTGAAACTGTTCTAGAATAATATTAGATAATCCTGACAGTAAATTCTCAGTAGTATGTTAGTAATATTTTTGCTCATTAAAATGGCATAATACTTTATTAATTTTTAAGTCACAAAGCCTGGGCTTGCTACGGTTGTCTGTAAGGCATTTTTATATCTGATAGTTTTCCATGCTTGTGTTAAATTTTTACAACTGAACAATTTCACAAAGGCGTTCCTTGTTTGCAGGGGGAATAATAGACCTATTATTACATTCTACCGAAAGGTTACCCAATGTCATTTTGATTGGGCTTGATTAGTAAGAAATAAGTTGATTACTTGTAAGTAAAGGGATTTTCTCAATAGGTATTTTGTTAAATATTATGTATGCAACCTGTGTAATAAGAGACTAAATTCGTGGGTCATTGTTAGAATCTTTTCTATAATACTTAAGTCGTTTGTTAGGTGGTGGGCTCACCATGCCATCTTCGTCTTCTGAAGACGAGGATGATGAAGAAGACGTATTGGTCTTCTGTGAAATTTGCGTCGAGATTCTTGTCTCATTCCTATCTCCGTTCTAGTTGCGAAATTTGACTATTCCACATTACACCCACTTTCATTACACACTTAGATATCATTTTAATTGAAAATTAATAAAGTTAAACTAAATATTGCAATAGAAAATAAAACATTTTCCCTTGATAAGTATTTTGGCGCGAAACCATAAAAATTAAAAACATTATGAAATATGTTATGTAGACAACTAGACACACCAACTTTATAAAGAAAGTGGCACCTCTGGTGAGAAAATATAGAAACTAAAGGGTAAAACCACAGATAATATAGGTAAGTCTTGCACAGATATATTGAAACCATAGACAGCTTCTTCAACCAACGCTGTGTATTTTAGAAAGACATATAAAATAAGCCATTTCAAAGAATCCTGAAAAGGCTTCTTACGCGCTCCGGCCGGCCGCTCAGACATGTAACACGTGCCACACGGAGTACAGCTCTCGCAATTTAAAAAAAATGTGAGTTACTGTGTGGTGAAAGGTTGTCACCGTGCTTCACAAAAGTGTATTTAGGACTTGAAGATCACATTTCACAAATAAACGAATCATTTAATAACAAACGCGACACTATCCATACTGATAGATTTTACAGAAAATGAAAATTTCAAATATTACGGTAAATAATTAATATCTTTTTGAGAAATGTATAAGAAAAAAGACTACACACATTCTGAATACGCCTAAAAAGCTTTTATAAATCAATATAAAATAATAGACACCATATTTATGTAAACCCGCTGGACATTGCTGGATTTGATAGAAGTATGAAAATATTGCCGGATTTGATACAGACAGGTGTGGACATAGCCATTTCTTTAAGATTACCCACTGTTTTTAAAAGGTGTCACAAAGTATTTAAAATCTTGATGCTTGTTTATGAGAGTGAAAATTTAGTAATAGACTGTGTGCAATTGAATAAAAAAATATTTATTTAATAAAGCGAATTACGATCATAATTAACAGTAAAAATGATCTCTTTTATCTCGCTCATCCTCAGATAAATAAATTGACATCAAATTTTAGTTTCGATCAAAGGTGGATATTGCCGCATTTGTTATTATAAATAAAAATAAATAAATATTCACGGAACAAATTACACTTACTGATCTAACCCCAAAATATGCAAATTATTTGCTTGTGTTATGGGTCAACGATACTAATACATAGAAATACATATATAAATACCTACTAAAATATATTTAATAAACATCCAAACCTGGAAATACAAACATTTATGCTCATCACACAAATGCTTGTCCCTATCGGGGATCGAACCCGAGCTCCGTTGATTGCGTAGTCAGGGTCGCTAACCACTCGACCAACGGGGAGGCATTAGATGTTTCATTATTGAATCATCTAATAATCATTAGATGATTCATTAACAAAATGGCCTTTTTTCCTATTTGTAAATTCCCGCTACGTAAGTAATAAACATGAACTATCGGTGTTGTAGCTAATAAAATATTTTAGAGCTCCAAAATTACTTTGAATACTATTCGAAAGATCAAAATCTATATTAATTAATCAATTAAATAATATTAATAATATGATAAATGCGAATGTAAAATGTACCGTACATTAACGATCTATATGACCACATTAGATAAATGATTAATTATTCCAATTGCAATTAACAGGACCATCGTAGTTTACGTACTTTTTAAAGATTCGGGGAAATTGACACACTTCTCTAAAATTTAGGATACTAAGACTAAGTCTAGTAACTAATAGAAAAATCTAATAAACTTTTGCCTAGGTACACGAGAATCGAATCTGGAAATTTTTGTAATCAGAGCTCAAGAGGCTAACAACTAGATAAACAGGCCCATATCAACTCTCTTACAGCGAAAATTTAGAGTTCGTTTTTTTTAACAGGATTAAAGGTTTTTTAATAGACATTTATGGGGTTATACATGGGACACACTAAAAGTTTTGCACTTCTAGCTAATCGGAACTATTTGAATTTCGAATGTTATATTTTTAAAACGTTGGAACCTTCTTAGTAATAAAAAAAAAACAATTGGCGGGAAACGATTTGTCAATTGTTTTTTTATCACATATCAAAATTCTACGTTCGCAACGAAAATGGAATTAAGTCGAAAAATTTTAGAGCAAT
This sequence comes from Apodemia mormo, assembly GCA_036924255.1. Lineage (NCBI taxonomy): Eukaryota > Metazoa > Arthropoda > Insecta > Lepidoptera > Riodinidae > Apodemia > Apodemia mormo. The sequence goes on along the minus strand of JAUPFN010000018.1, from coordinate 7,491,355 downwards.
GATTTTTTATGATTTTAAAAGTTCTCTTTCTCCGCAAGACTGTGTCGCTCGTCTTCAAAATGCTTTTGGGAGAGAAGCACCTTGTTTGAGCACCGTAAGACGATAGTTTGTTGAATTCGAGAGAGGTCGAGTTTCTTTACATGATGAATTTTGTGAAGGGCGACCTTTAACTGCCGTCAACGAATATAATGTGGCTACTGTTAAGCGGTTAATTGAAGAATACCCCCGGATTACCTATGAGATAATTCGAGGACTATTGGGGATTGGTATGAGCCAAAATCAGAAAATTTTACACGAAGAATTGAAAGTTCGGTAACTTTGTGAATGGGTGTTTAAACATGAGAACAGGCCAACAAAAGTGAGGCAGGCGAGAAACGTAGGTAAAAAAGTGATCGCGTTTTTTTCTCAGCTACGGGTCTCATTTGTACAATTCCACTTGAAGATTAAAAGAGTGTTAATGCCGAGTGGTATTCTACCATTTGTTTACTCAGGGTGTTAGAAAAAGTTCGCGAAAGACGATCCAAAAGCCGCATTCTCCTACACCATGATAACGCTTCTTTCCATGATAACACACGGCCAACAATACAAAGTCATTTTTAGCTTTCGGAAAAGTACATCTCGTCACTCATCCTACGCCTACGACCTAGTACCCTGTGATTTCTTTATTTTCCCCAAAATCAAAGATTTGGTGAGAGGTTTTACTTTTACCAACTCCGAAAAGGCAGTGATAGCGTTCAATCAGCACGTAGAAAACATGCCTTCAGATTTTGGTTATAATATGTTGTTTTTTTAAGTTACGCAAAACTTATAGTGTGACTCACGTATAACCCTGGCGATATGTTAAAACACGAGACCAGTTAGTGTTGGTAAATAAAACGAATAAAATAGCACAAGTATCTTCAAAAGTATAATCATTTACATCTGTATGTATATATATATATATATATATATATATATATATATATATATATATATATATATATATATATATATATATATATATATATATATATATATATATATATATATATATATATAATAGGGGGCGAACGAGCAGGTGGTGCACCTGATAGTAATTGTGATCACCGCCGTCTTGGGGATCTTGCTTCTGCGTTGCCAGCCTTTTAAGAATGAATAAGTTTGTTTCTTGAATGAGTCTAGTCGGTCTGATTTGCATTTCCACTGTGGAACCTGTAAAGTTACGCATAGAAGCAGGGATGGTCGTTGCAGTCTATACATTTTCAGAGGACAGATAGGTCCTTGCCGTCAAGACTGCTGAGACGTCGAGAACAGATGTACTAGCAGCTAAGTGTGTAAGCGTAATTGAAAATTATCCCCAGCTGGCGATGTGGTCTTCACGTCCCGATGCCGGCAAGTAGCTATAAGAATCATTATCAATCTCATCAATAGATAAACTGGTAAATCAAGGTTAAACAGACATAATAAGGCCTTTGAATATTCAATTTTTTTAAATCTTTTTATTACAAAGGCTTTTACCCTTACACGTATGTCAGCCCTATAATTTAATAATATAAAACTACAATAATTACAATTACAAAATATAAGGTAAGAGTATCACAAGAACACTCCGAAAAGCTCAGTTGCAGCATCGCTAGTGGGTTTCGATAAAATATCTACAAATGCTCCTAGATTTAACAGATTAATCTTATGCTTAATTATAAACTTATTGATTTTGTCGCGGTGCTTGACACACTCCATCGATAAGTGGTGAACACCTTCAACTACACAGCAGAATTCGCAATCAGGTGTAGGTACTTTTTTCATCAAATATCCAAATTTATTTGTTGGATAGTGTCCAGAACGCACACGATGAACTACGACAACATAGTTTCGAGGAATTTCAGTTCGAAACCATAGTATTCTAGGGAGTTGGCACTGAATAGTTTTATACCAAATACCTTTTTCTTTACTTCTTCGATCGAAATATTCTCTAAACTTATCAAAACATCTGTGTTTTACATTGACCTAAAACTTCCGTATAATAGGGAGTAATAAAAATATTCAATTTATTCTGCCTACCTACCAAAAGTTTTTTTATAAATATTTTCAGGAAGAGTAAATAAAACATCCATCACTTCAAGTTCGTACTTTATTTTCTAATTGATTTACCAAAAATTATTTGTAAAAAAATCTGTTTCATATTTATTAGTATAAGCGCAGTTGGTTTCGCTAAACTCTTTTAAAATAAACGATTGTCGATGTTCTGCCAGTTCTGGGTATTTCGAAAGAGTATTCTCGATCGTCTTGAGACCATCACCTCGCAGAATGTCTTTGTCCCGAGCCAAAACCCATGTGAAAACTAAAATTATAAAAAGATTTTTTATTTTTTTATTTTCTAGTGCATAAAAATACTTATTATTTAATATAAATTATTTATGTCTAACATAGGTGATTGTTAATTCATTTCCTTATTTATATTAGATTTATCTTTCTAACTGGCAATTTATGTTATTTGTTGTGTCCAAAAAAATTAAAACAAATACATTAGTTCTCAATTTTAAAGTCACAGTACAGTTAATAACTTTTAGCCTGATGTGCTTATACCTACCAGAAAAGATTAAAATTACTATATTATTGTCGTATTCTTTGATGTTTACGTCAGTTAATAATAAAAGACGTGTGGCACTCGAAGCCTGCCGCGGTAAAGCTATTGCATAGCATTTTTTATCAACTTATGCAATTACAATTATATACATATTTATTTTATTTATGCAGTATTTTTTTTTCTTTGTTTATTCATATTTAAAACACTTTGTACACAAATTATACGAGTACAGATATTCACTGTTGTACGTAGATGATAAATACCTATACACCTATATACTTTCTCACAAACAGCTGATTACGGTAGTTTTCCAATACAACCAATGCCACGTAAAGGCGGGTTGCTGAACTAAAGAGACAAGCGTGATATTTCAAAAAGTCATTAAAAGTTCTGGTATTTATCGATAGATGGAAAAACTAAAAAGTATCACCACTGTGCCGGTCGGAGTGGGGGGTGTTAGGTTTTTTCGTTACGAAATTTCTGGATTCGGTCTCCACTCTCCACGCTCAAGGCCCGCGATAGAAGCTATGCAATAGCTTAATAAAAATTAAGGCTTTTTATTTCCTTAATAAAATTAAATGCTCAGTTATGACATGATTAAGGACATGCTGTTTATGTGTTAACTAGCTGTTGCCAGGAACTTCGTCCGTGCGGACTTCGTTTACTCCGCACAGCACCTCTCCTGTAGGTGATAACGTGATAATATGTAGCCTATATATTGACCCGACCTTTTAGTAATATTCATGCAAAATTTGAAGTAAATCCATGCAGTTCTTTTTTGAGTTTACCCCGGACATACATACAGACAAACAGATAAACAGACAAACAGAAAAAAAATCTAAAAACTGTATTTTTGGCTTTGATATCGATTGTAGATCAAGCCCCAAGTATTCTTTTGAAAAAATATATTCAATGTACAGTTTTGACTTTCCTACGATTTTATTACATTAATAAATATATATAGATAAAATAAAATTATTTTAGATATTTCATACAAAATTCTTAACTAAATTCATTTCAATTCTATGGACCTTCCTATAGAGTAAAAGTCTCCTCCAGTTTCTCCATAATATAGTCCTGTCACTCGCTTTCTCAGTCCACTTAATTCTTATTATTTTTGGAATTACTTTAAGCCATCTCTTAGGTAAGACCAGACGCAGACCTGTCGGACCTGCCTGTTTATCTCTAGCTCTCTTATCGACAGGTATATTCCATGAAGTTATCTTTTTTGGCCCACCTGTCCTCATTAAAACGTGTTATTTGGACAGCCCATTTCCATTTCAGTGTTTTGCAATTTTATAGAACATTAATCAACTTTGTTGATTTTCTTATGCCTATGTTTCTATTTTCGTGTTTTAATTTTTAATTGAAAACGCTCCCTTCCGTAGTTCTTTGTCTATTTTAGAATGGCAAACAAGCAGAAAGCTCTACTAATATTAAGAAATAAATTTTTGGTGAATCCCACGGGAATAACAATTTTGCGGAATGAGAATGATGTGAATCCTTTGTGTTATTTTAAGTCATTATATAGATTATAAGTAAATAATTTTATACAGTTTATTGACTAACAAACGTATACAAGCAAGTAATTTGCTTATCAGTTTTCTCCCGTGTTGGTTCCGGGCTTCTTTGTAGAATAAGCCAACTGCCGTTCTGCCAGGCGGCAGGTCGTAAAAGGCGACTGATTGGCTACGCTAGTCACTGTCACGTCACGTCACGTCATGTGATGTCACGTCGTGGCTACTAGGTGGTAGAGTTCTGCACTGTCTCACCCGGGTCTGGTACCACCGCCTTACCTATTCCAGTCGCAATACCGTCAGTGCTTGTCACTGTCGCGTTCTGGTTTGGAGGGTAAGGTAGCCGGTAAACTTATGCATGTGGCATTAGACCTCGCTACATAATAGCAACGCACCATTTATATTTTTGGTTTTTATAGACCATGGTTGACTCTTTCCATCAGGATACCCATCTGCTTGTTAGCTATCTTATGTTATAAAAAGAAACAATTCGTGTAATTTGGCTTTTTGTTATTTGTTTTATAACTGTTCACATGATCATTTATTAGTAGGTTTTTCTCATTTCAATATTTATACACACCTATATGTTAACAAATCGTGAAAAATTATAAAACTTGGTAATTGGTTTTTGACAGAAAACTAATCCAATAATGTTATTGAATAATATTCAGAAACTGCTAGTCACAGCTCTGAATAGTGATTTTGCCAAATGCTCGGTATTATAAGGCCTTTTTTATACTTTAAGGTAAAATTATATATCACCAAATATAGTTATTTTAAAGGCGATTGTACAACAGTACCGCGGTAGGTATGAAGCTAACTGAAGAAAATTTGATGCAACACTGAATACGACCGAATTAGAAGCTAGGCTGGCGTCCAAAGATGTCAAAAATTATTTAGGAATTCACAAAGACTCTGACTATAAAAACATTGTGGCAAACTTATATCTAATAAGTTTGATAGTATAAAAAATTAGGGTGTAATATGTAACTTCTTTTTTTACATTCACATGTAGATTTTTTCCTGATAATCTTGGTAATTATGTATATTAAAAACATGACATAAAAACTATGGAAACAAGGTACCAAGGTCGATGGAATGTGAATATGATGGCTGATTAACTGCTGGTCAACAAAACGTGATATTATTGACCATTCCCATAAAAAAGTTACACCCAGACGTAACTTTTTTTTATATCATAAGATAGCAAACAAGCAAATGGGTCTCATGATGGAAAGGGTCAACCATCGCCTATAGACACCAAAGATTGGTGTTGGTGTTGGTTGGTGTTGGTGTTGGTCCCGGGCTCCTTTGTAGAATAGGCCAACTGCCGTTCTGCCAGGCTGGTCGTAAAAGGCGACCGATTGGCTATCGAGTCACTACCATCGTGGCTACTAGGTGGTAGAGTTCTGCACTGTCTCGCCCGGGTCTGGTACCACCGCCTTACCTATTCCTGCCGCAATAGCGTCAGCGCTACCAGACCCGGGCGAGACAATGCAGAACTCTAACCACCTAGTAGCCACGATGGTAGTGACTCGATAGCCAATCGGTCGCCTTTTACGACCTACCTGGTAGAACGGCAGTTGGCCTATTCTTCAAAGGAGGCCGGGACCAACAACTTTATTGCTAAACGTAAAAGATAGTGACATCTTTTACGTTTAGCAATAAAGTTGTTGGTCCCAGTAAAAATAGCCCTGTAGCATGTATTGTTCTTAATATTTTCTTCGTGAGTTTTCAAATATATGTATCTATACTAATATTATAAAATTGTAAAGTTTGTTTGTTTGTTTGGTTGGTTGTACGCGGTAATCTCGAAAACTGCTGAACCAATTTGAATATTTTTTGTGTTGGATAGCCTGTTTATCGAGGAAGGTTATTGGATATATAGCATCTTGCCACGACCAGTAGAAGCGGAGTAAACAAAGTCCAAGTGGACGAAGTCGCGGGTAACCGCTGATATATAATAATTGTTTTTTTTTTTTCTTAAAATTTTAAAGTAAATATTTTTTTCTTATATTTAAAATTACCTTATGTGATATAGTAATTATGTAGGTATTTTTGTATTTAAGATACTGTAAATCAGTGATATTTTTCATTCAAATCAAAACAATAATCAAAAAGTTTTCATTTGTCGGCCGGTAATATTATGTTTGAACTTCTTTAGAATCGTGGTGAATTTAAACTGAATGAAACGTAAATGCGCCAGTGTAAAAAGACACTAATGGATACATCTGAGTAATATGAAATTCTGTATAATGTATTCTACAATGAAATAGAATACATTATACAGAGTTTCACATTACTCAGTCTTGTGACCGCGCAAAGCATCGGCTTTGTAATCTTCTCACTCTTGTCTATTAAGCAGTATACGTACGTACTTGTATGCTTCTGTATATTGACGAGTCGAAGAGTGAGAGAAAGTGTTGTATATTGAAATCTGCAACTAACTAACGTACACATGATAAATACCTATCTAATGCATTTATCATGTGTACGTTATCATTATACTCCTAGATTAATCTCAATCTATCGGAATATAACTTTCTGGAAGATTCACCATCAACGTGTGTGTGCTGCACATTCATTTTTTTACTTTATATATTATACTTGTCAATTATAATGAAATTATTACCATAGTGTGTCCTCTGTTTCTTTTTTAAAGTTTTACACGTGTATGCAATGGCATAGTTATCATAGTCAGTGGACAGGATAAAAAATGGAAATTGTAGAACTTTATCTGAAATTAAAAATAAGTGTCAATTAATTCATGTATTTTATTTGATTAGCTTCAGCTTAGTGTTCTTTAGACTCATTGGTTGAGAGAAAAACAAACTTTAAGGCGAATTTACCAACCTTAAATAGATTTCTTGTTAATGTTACAGCCAGCAATAACCCAATAGAAACATTGCAACTAAAACCGAAATATATTACTGGCAAGCACTGAAAATGTATGTCGTTAAGTATCGTACGCAGCTGAGTTAAATAGAATTTTATCACCTGTTAGACGCTATAATATTGACAAACGCAACCTTTGCGTCGTCATTTGAATTAAACTCATTTTATATAACCAGCCAAATATTTAAATACTATATTTTTGATATATTTCCATGTGAAATAATTATCATTAAACTCATTACCTTGCGAAATAAAAAAATGAACCAGGCCTTTAAATACTCTGATTATCCAGAACCCAACACTGACAATCGTTGATACTATTTCGAGAGTAATAATTATGGCGGTCATACCAAACACAAGCAAGAACATGTGTAAAATATTTAATTTAACGTACATAACTAACTCTTTTGTAGGATAGACGCATTAAAGTGAACAGAAAATATGTAAATATGTTTTTTGGTTCATATAAATCACCGATGTCTTGGCTAGCGAGGTAGTTAGTAATCCCTAATGCCGCATATTTTAAACTTATTGAAATAGTAGTAGTAGAATCATCACGACGGTTCTTTTACGTAGTAAGCAGAATTATTCGAACGTCTACAATAGCGACATTGCAATTCAAGAGGTTTCATCGATTTCTCTGTTGATCAAAGCAGTGAAGACGATGGGGGTAGCAAATGGGGATCTTTGCAGCATTTTATCAATCTAGTAATGATTATAATATATACATTTCTGGCAATACCGAGACTGACAGCCTTATATGCTCATCCTCGTACTTTAGATGGTAACACATTACTCACCAGAATCACAGTTGTTACTAAGATTTTGATCTTTGAAGAAAAATCTTTTTCCCCGTGTTGGTTCCGGGCTCCATTGAAGAATAGGCCAACTGCCGTTCTGCCAGGCAGGCGACTGAGTGGCTATGCGCGTCACCACCATCGTGACTACTAGGTGGTAGAGCTCTGCATCGGCTCGACTGGGTCTGGTACCACCGCCTTACCTATTCCTGTCGCGATAGCGTCAGTGCTGGTCACTGTCGTGTTCCGGTTTGGAGGGTAAGGTACCCGGTAAACTTATGCATGTGGCATTAGACCTCGCCACAAGATAACAACGCACCCTAAGCATTTTTGGTGGCTATAGGCGATGGTTGACTCTTTCCATCAGGAGATCCATCTGCTTGTTTGCTATCTTATGATATTAAAAAAACACACACACCAATAAAAATACTGGATCCCACGATCTGAGCCGAATTGGCTAATCACTAGGCCACAAAGCAGTGCGTATAATTTCGTATTATTTCTTTTTCAAGTGTTATTCGTTAAAGTTGTAATATTTGTTAACTTAATATTGCAAAAAAACCTTATTCATTAAGGTTGTTACATTCGTTAACACGCTGAAATTATTGCATGAAATAACCAAATTTCGTTAAATTTATAAATTGAAATTTTGTATATAATACGTTGACATGAACTCATTTTGTGGGTCTAGAGTTTAAGTGCTGATGTGAGTTTCTAAATAGATGAAATTTTTATCTTTTTTCGTTCGATTCAGAAATCGAACCTGAGATTACATGTTCTACAGCTAAAAACGCAAAAGTCAATAAATTCTTTATGCGAATAAATATTTTCAGAATTACTACCGGATCGGAACGCGGTCAAAACTGAAAAAATCCAGCTGAATCAGATAATTCTAAAAAAAGGAAATAAAATAATTCAAAAACAAGCGAGACTGACTGCGTAATCGATGTGGCTCGTGTTCAATACCTGACAGGGAGAAATATATGCGTGAAAAGCATTAATATTCTATTTCTTGGTCTAGGTGTTAAGTAAATACAAGGTGTAATCCCTTACACGGTTCATCAAAAATTAAAACCGAGCAAAGTGTTATACATGCTGTGCGTTCATGCAACCGGCCGGCTGAATTGAAAGTTCCGCGGTCGCGTCAATTCCAGCAACATACGCTTTAAATTGCATGGCGTGAAAATAAGAAAAAAAAACATAAAACAAAATTTTACATTTCCTGCAAAAAAGGAATTGCCACCGTGACTAAAACGTAAAAATTGCATGTTTTCTTAATTTTCGGTATACCATCCATTAAACGCTTTATATTTAATTGTTTTTGAAGTGAAAACTTCTTTAGGCGCGTTGAGCGTTTTGGTAGAGGGTAAAATCCTCGGTTCGCGTCACCGACATGCTAATGATAATAGTATATCTATAGCTATGTTTTGCATATAGTTTTAATTACTCTTAACTTAATAGTTCCGTTTTCACTTCTATCGGCAGTCCCACGACTGCTACTGTTTTTTAATGTATTTAACCGCCCCGTTGGTCTAGTGATTAGAAACTCTGACTATGTAATCGACGGGGATCGGCTTCAATCCCTGACGAGGACGAACATTTGTGTGATGAGCATAAATGTTTGTATTTCCGGGTTTGGATGTTTATTAAATATATTCTAGTATTTATATATATGTATTTATATGTATTAGCATCATTGACTAACACCCATAACACAAACAAATAATTTGCTTACTTTGGGGTTAGATCAGTAAGTGTAATTTGTCCCGTGAATTTTTGTTTATTATTTATTTATTTATTTATTGATCGACACCCATGGCACAAACAAATTATATGCTTCCTTTGAGATCTTTCGAGAGAATGGGAATTTTTCGAGGAATATTAAATATTATTTATTTATTTTAAGTAGTATTACCTCCATCTTCATGGCTTACAATAAATTGAGCTTTGTTTCCAGCGTCAAATGTAGGATCGACTCTAGCGAAATAGGACTTTTGTGTTCGATTGCCTTGATCAATATCTACGTACGTTTCTCTTAATGTATATCCAAGATTATCTTCTTGGAACTCTAATGAAGCACAGTCATAAATATTGCGTCCATCGCTCGCATAACTTGCTACGTTATACCAAATACCTGAAAACTGGATATCAATAAATATTAAAAAAAATCACAATATAATAACAAGGTAAAGAAAGTTAATTCGTAAGTTTATTAAAGACTTACATAGACAGGAGAATTACACATTTTCAGGAAAATAAAATGAATAGTGCGCTCATACTCTTAAAGAGTATCTTCACACCCATATTCCTGAAGAGGTAGGCAAAGATACAACCATTGTACCTACGATTAGCCGAAGATACTCAGTCCTAACCCGGAAATTGTACCCAGGAACTCATATGGTTATCACCGTGGAATGGACCACTACACCACAGAGGCACAAACTTTTCTTAGCCTTAACTATCTTACGATAAAAATCTTTTTAACACAAACAAAATCTGCTTTCATCTCTGGGCCGGAGTTCCCCAGTATCAGCTACTTCCACTTGACCGCATTAGCGGTCGAATATAGAGTGGTTCAAATCGTTGATGATCAGACTATTTCGAAACAGCTTGACTCCTTGGCATTACGCAGAGATGTAAGCTCACTCTGCGTCTTTTATCGTATTTATCATGGAGAGTGTTTCGACGAGTTGTTTCAATTAATTCCTGCTGCTAACTTCCATCATCGGACATCGCGTCAAAATTTGAAGTTCCAGACATCAAGATGGTGTGGGACCATCTTGATGTCTGGAAATCCACAACCGTGCGGTTCTCCCGGCGCTTTTTGCCTCGCACTACTCTTTTGTGAAATCAATTACCGGCAGGGGTTTTTCCAAACAGATACGACATGGAGACCTTCAAGAAAAAAGCTTACTCGTTTTTAAAAGAGCGGAAATGCAACCGCAAGGCCTCTAGTATTGCAGATGTCCATGGACGGCGGTGATCACTAAACATCAGGAGCACCTCCTGTTCGTTTGCCCCCTCTTCCATAAAAAAAGAAAACAAAAGCTAAGCTCCTACTTATGATACTACTTTTTCATTCCATTTCTGTGTTAGTTTTTAAAAGTTGAAGTAAGCAAAGTCAACATTTCCATAATTTTCGGTCCAAAATCTACGTTCAATCTATTTCAACGTTTTAGTTCTAATAACCAGAAGCCAGGATTTTGATCCATTCTTGTTGTTCTTATGATGAATTAGGAACGAGAATACGGGTACTTTGAATTAAAATTCAGAAAGACTCCCGTTTTTCCCCGTGTTCGTTCCGGGCTCCTTTGAAGAATAGACCAACTGCCGTTCTACCAGGCAGGTTGTAAAAGGTGACCGATTGGATGTGAGAGTCACTACCATCGTGTCTACTAGGTGTTATGGTTCTGCATTGTCTCTCCCGGGTCTGGTACCACCACCTTATCTATTCCTGCCGCAATAGCGTCAGTACTTGTCACTGTCCTGTTCCAGTTTGGAGGGTAAGGTAGCTGATAAAGTTATGCATGTGGCATTAGACTTCGCTTCGAGATAGCAGCGCACCATTAACATCTTTGGTGTCTATTGGTAATGGTTGACTCTCCATTAAGAGACCCATGTGCTTGTTTGCTATCTTATGATATAAAAAAATTCTAATGTTGAAACTCTAAATTTAAAATTTACAAAATCCCGGTCACATTCCGTCAGCATAAGACCACCTTCTTGCCTCATGTTGTGTCAAAATTTACAGAAAAAAAATGAAACAGCTTTTTAAAAACCAGCTAAGTAGAAAAGATGTGATGGCCTTGAAACAGCTGACCCGAGATGTTTAAGTACCACAGCTAGGAAACCAGCTGAAAAATAAAACCGCAATTAAAAACCGGTTCACGCATTTAAGAGCTACGATGTCACAAACAAACAGATACACACATATGCACACAAACATAGAGATTAAATTTAAAACACTGTTTTGTTGCCTCGGGGGTTAAAAACGATACTTTCGCAAATTCCCAGTTTAAGGTGAAACATCAGTTCGATGGTTCACGAGAAAATCGACGTAACTATCTCTAAAATTGAACTAAGTATAACAAACGACGGAAAATTATTTATATTTTAACGTGAATATAGACACAATATCAATTTTGCACTAGCCTATGTGAGAAAGAGAAAGCGTCATTATTCATTTGAGACAAAACACATTAAACGTAAATCGCAAACACAAACTCATTTCAGTTAAACCGAAAATTATATAAGGGACCTAGCAGTGGATGTACGGTTGATTTTCGTAAGTAACAAAATCTATGTGTGTGTATACATGACAATTACAAAATTGTAAAATATGTGTATATTACACATACATACATCGTGTATATTAATTACTACTTTGTCTTCATTCTTCATTCTTATAGGAGTAGTAGGTAAGAAAGAGCTGTAAAAAATATTATTATACAGTTCTAAAAAGGCAAGACACATCAAATTTAGATAGATCAGTGTATTATATTATTATAGAAAAAAAAACCACAAGATTATTATTTTTATTTTTCTAGATTACTTGATTACTTGCATGTGGTAGGTCTGCTGAGGGTACAAGATAAGCACAGACTTAATTAGTAATATATACAAACAGTGTTACCTTAGTGTAATCTAAATTTTCTTGGATTTTCACGTCTACTGGACATTCTCCTGGCAAAGTGAACTCTGCGGAATATACAAATCCACCAAGACACAAACAAAAGAAAATAGCCAACATTTTGCAGCACGCAACCTTCACAAAAGTGTCGCCACAAATGATTCACGGCTATCATCCCACACGATAATTATTCAATGACCTGACCCTGCGTTTATCGTTTGATATCGTTTGATGAGGATAGTGCAGTGGGATCTAAGGAACAAAAAGAGAAAACATAGTTTTTGGCAATTGTGTACTAGCAATGTGTTTGCATTTACGTTTTCTAGTCATGCAGGGTATATTTTCGATTCCAGCAGGAATAAATGTTTATGCAATGAGCATAAATCTTTGAATAAAATTTAATAAATACTAAAACCCAGAAAGGTTTTGGTATTTATTAAATTCTTTTCAATATCCACATATATATTTCTGGATATTAGTATTGTGATGAGCATAAATGTATTTCTGAGTATAAATATTATTGACTAACACCCGTATCACACGCAAGTAATTAACTTACTTTGGAGTTGGATTATTAGTGTACTTCGTCCAGGAAATTTTATTTATTTTATAATAAACTTATTAGACATGCTCTTAATTAGTTATATTTGAGAATCATTGACAATCAAAACTTAACTTACTTACGCGATTTTACTAGTTTTAATTTATAGAGTTTCATACCCAAATGCTAACAAACGGAATCCTCTTAATTTGCCTCTACTGACTACCATATCTTGTACGGAAATAGGCAGACTACTAAAGTTTTCACACAGTGCGTGTTATTTTAGCTACTACCATAACAAATAACAAAAAAGTAAAAAATAGACACTAAAATTCTATAAGGATCTATTTTTGTACAGCACACCTATCTATCTATCTATCTTTGTAACCTTCGGGATCTATTTTATAACCTCAGTTAACGTTGCTCGGTGGTACGGAACACTACATATACAAGCTCGACTTGAACTTGACCGGTTTTTAAATTTTAATAAGCTTTTCACAAAGTAGTTGTCGAAGAGCGTTGGTAAAAATAATATGTTAAAATAAAAACGTAGCACAATAAAGTACTTGTGCTGAGCTAACTTTTTGAAAGAGATTACTTTGAATTGAATGCAACGTGAAATAAACATCCTTATCAATTCTTGGTTTTGTGTTGGAACTTTAACCGAGCAAAATACTTAGCTCAAAATAAAGTAGTGGAAGTACTTGGTAACGTTAAGTTATTCCACGAAAGTGATATCAACAAAACTACACAAGCACAAAAAATGACCTAGTTAAATGCAAATTGCAAACTTGCTACGCTGCGTGACGTTCGATGCAACTTTCAAATCTTTATTAAAGCTAACTGTCTAGCTGAAAATCTATTAATTGGCGTACTAAATAACTGCACGATGATGGTCGCCTTTCTGATTTAAAACTGAAGAGCTTTTTTCTTCTTTAGAGGTTCTTTAGAGGTTCTTTAGGATATGCTCTCGGTATCTCATCAACAGTTGGTTATTGATTAACTAAAATTCGTACACAACTTAGCCAATCAATATTTGCTTCCAGCCAAATTTCGTACAGTTGTTCCAAATTATCAAAGATTCGGTCGAAATTCTGCCATCTCTGTAAAGCCCCTCGTGTAAATTCCCAAAATAAAAAAATCTTTGAGAGTTACCCGATCTTCGGCAGAAAGGCGATCACCTATGTGAGATACACCTGCATCAAGTAATTGTTCCTGATTAAATGAAATACTCTCACTATTTAGAAGAAGAAACAAGAACAACTAAATTGGTGATTAAGATTTCCGTTCGCAGAGAAAAGATTAATATTGGCAGTTAATCAATTAAGAACATTCTAAATTACAAAGAAAAATTTTAACCCTTTTATTGAAAAACATCGACAATTATAGTTAACTACCAGTGTTAGGAGTCTTAAAAGATATTGTACTTAATAAAAATTTATAATCGTCAAAAATATTTCCTAGATCTAATAGCACAACTAATTATAAAATTAGCTTACTTATCTGAAAAAAAAATAATCTAATCTATGTTTGGTTTTGTTACACAATTAAATAAATTCTAAATTAAAAAGCAAAATTTTAACCCCTTTATTAAAAAACGTCAACAATTATAGTTAACTACCAATATCATTGGAGTCTTAAAATATGTGCTAATAAAAATTAATAATCGTTAAAAATGTTTCCTAGAACTCGTAGCACAACTAATTATCAAATTAGCTTACTTATATTGAAAAAGTTTAATCTAATCCATAGTTGACTTTGTTGCACGATATTCAAAATTATTTATTGACTATCTATATATATCATTTAATCAGACTTATTAGAAGATTAAATCATTGTTATTACTAAATCACTTGTTGTTTACAGGTGTCCGAAACAAAACAAAAGCCTGGTAACTGGTGTCGTGGTAACGACTCATAAGGTCAACTGTAATAATTTTGCATCGGTCTAAATTACAGTATCACTTTCCACTTTACTATATTGCTGTTGCCCTGATCATTCGAATTATCGCACAATTAAAACGTTGTTGTCTATAGGTGACAGTTGACTGTTTCCATCAGGAGATCCATCTCCTTGTTTGTTATTCTATGATATAAATGAATATAAATGAAGACAATGAAGAGGATGAATAATTTTGTATAGTACTGTAACGCCGCCCAGCGACTATTCAGCCGGACGTGTTACTTTGGGGACGATATCCCTTTTTTATTCAGGGAACCTTCTTGGTACTCGCTTGGCTGCGCGAGGTACTAATTAGTAGCAGGACCTTTTGGGATTCTTCAAGAAATTAGACTTTTCGTATATATCTTCGTTTATTTTCAGAGACGTCTATCTTACGTCAAATCTTAAAAGATACTCCTATTCTAAAAACAATTTATTCTTTCTCTACATACTAAACAGTTCTACATTTGAAAGTCGACAAAATGGCCAGTTCGTATGTAACACCATAAAGGTGTTACATCAGCTACCCCCCAAGGTGGGAGCAGCTGAAACTGGTGGGGCATTTGTCTCCCTTCATATGGCCTACCTATCCCTATCCTGATTGCCCTACCTACGAGGGGAAGGTACATTTTGGTGGGACTGTCTTTTCCTAAAAGATAGTTTGCCCCATGTGTGGTTCTGTTCATTACCACCACACCATGGCACAAACTTTGGTCTCCCAAAACCCCTCTAAAAGACAGACCACAGTCCCCTCACCTAACCTATCCTACCGCAAACATTTTTTTATTTTATTACCCTTTAGCCTGAAGGGCTCTAGCTGTATAAGAGATGATAAGAGATGGAAAGGCATAACAATTCAAACTTCTTTTCTTTGGTGGACCAAAAGAAAAAAGATTGAAGTATTACTTCCTCTCAACATCGAGCTCGCCCCAATATATGGATCACGATCATAAATATCCCTTACTCTGAACCATATCAATACCATCATTATGATGTCTCCCATAACTATCCGAGTTCATGTATATCCTATACAGATATCCTTTGTGTCGACTATGTCGTACTACAAAGTTGAACTCCCCTTCAAAAGACTTTCAACCCTTAACCTATACTGACTCTTTCGACTTCATACTAAGGCGGCTCAGTCCCTAGTATACATTATACCCCCATAAGGCTTTATTATTGAATGGAAGAACTTGAGAGGAATACATTGCTATTGGAAATATGACATTTCTTCATTTAATATTCTTTTGGTCATCTTTTTTCTTTTTAGCTTCGGTCCATCATCATAGCATTGGTTGAGCCCCATCATATTACATGAAACAAATACAAGTATTAATATTCTCATATATAAGCCCAAACAAAAGTAATGGTCTAACATGTAACAATTTTTTTTACAATGAATGACTATAAGTACACTATATATTTTTTTTACATACGTACATGAAATGCTTTCAACCTATTTATATGTACAATATCTCTATATCTCCTATTGCTTAACTTCGTAATTACATAATTTACATTAGATATTCTTTCCACTATTCTGTACGGCCCTTTATATAACCTACATAATTTCAAACTCCTATTGTCCACCCGTCTTGGTGTATAAACTAATACTAATTGTCCCGGTGAAAAGTCCTTTACTTTAGCCCTTTTGTCAAAATATCTCTTTTGCCTAACTTGTGCCCTCCTAATGTTTTGTACTGCCTTCCGAACTAACGCACCTTGTAAATTATGTCTCTCGGCATAATTTACTTCTCGGCTTTGACTATCCCTATTTACCCCCATGTCGCTTTGGAATATCGGTTCCCTAGCGTACATCATCATATATGGTGAAACTTTAGTGGTTGATTGTTTGCTAGTGTTATATGCATGACATACTAGTGGCACAAATCTACACCAGTCTCGTTGGTCCCTGGCAACATACATCGATAACATTTGAACACGCGTTTTATTGAACCGCTCTACTAACCCGTTCGTTTCTGGCCTAAACGCCGTACTAAATCGCGACTTTGCCCCAAATCGATTCACAGTCTCTTTTACTAGGTGTGACGTGAATACTGCTCCCCTATCAGAAATTACCTCTTTAACACCTCCGTATCTACAAAACACCTCCTCAATCAGAAATTCACTCACTTTCTCTGCCGTAACTCTTTGTACCGCTTTACATATCGCATACTTCGACACATATTCAACACATACTATAATATATTTATTTCCATTTAAAGATTTTCTAAAAGGCCCTAAAATATCGATTCCTACCTTTTGCATCATATGGGTCACAGTTATAGGTTGTAATTCAGCCACTTGTTTGACCTTTTTTTCTCTCTTGACACAACCTACAGGTTTTTACATACTTCTCAATCTCCCTCTCAGCATTCTCGCAATAATAACTGTTTCGGAATTTACACAACGTTTTTGCCAAACCCAAGTGACCCCCTGACCATGGGTCATCATGCAGTTCCTGTAAGATCTCACATAACAAACCCTTTGGAATAACTACAAGATCTTTCATAACATGTCCACGCTTTACTCTCTTACACAAAACCCCTTCTTTCAAAATATACCCCTTATATATTCCGGTATTGCTCATCCTTACTCGGGATAACCAACGCCTACATGACTCATCCATCCCTTGCTCTTCTTGGACCTTAATTACCTCTAATTTATATACTTCCAAACCATCCTCTTGTTCTTTCTGAGCGTTCTCAGCTGTACTCTCCACACTCAACGGGTTTCTACTTAAAAAATCGGCAACTACATTCTCTCTGCCTGTACAATGCACAATATCGAAATCATATGCTTGTATGCTCAGTGACCATCTCGCCAACCTTCCATTCATATCCTTCTTATCTCTAAGCCAACATAACGCCTTGTGATCGGTTACGACTTGGAACTTCAATCCCCATAGAAAATGCTTAAAATAATTTAACGCCCACACTAGACCTAAACATTCTTTCTCAGTAGTGGAATATTTCTTTTCTGCCTCACTCAACTTCCTCGACGCATACGATATCGGATGCATCTCTATTTTTCCCTGCTTTAAACAACATCCCAGAGCTTCTCCACTAGCATCTATATACAACCTAGTTAAAACATCCTTATCACTAGAATAATGACTTAAAATAGGTGGGTTACACATTCGATCTATGATAATGGAAAACGCGTTTTGATGTTCCGAGGACCAACAAAACTTCGACCCCTTCTTTAGTAATTTTGTTAAGGGTAGAGCAATTTTGGCAAAATTATCAATGAACTTACGGTAATAGGAGAATACTCCCAGTACCGATTTTACCTGTTTTGCATTTGTAGGTGCAGGCATTTCTTTTATCGCCTTTAATTTCCTGCTATCTGGTCGAATACCATCCCCCGAAATCTCATGCCCTACCACACTAATCTTTCCATACCCAAAACTACATTTATTTGGTCTAAGCGTAAGGTTCGCTTCCTTAAGGCGCATTAACACCTTTTCTAATGCTTCCTTAAATTCTGTGAAAGTTTTCCCCCATATTAATATATTATCAACATAACAGATGGCATTCTTGTATTTAATATCCCCTAACACCTTATCCATTGTACGCTGAAATACTGCTTGACTTGTTTTTAAGCCAAAAGGTAACACGTTAAACTCATACAATCCTGACGGTGTGATAAATGCCGTTTTATGCCTATCACTTTCCGAAATCATAAGTTGCCAATAGCCAGAATTTAAATCTAAATCAGCGAAATAGTGGGCACCTGACAGATATATTAAAATGTCCTCTATAATAGGCAGTGGATAGCTATCTGTCACCACCTTTTTATTCAACTTACGATAGTCCACACAGAATCTCCATGTATTATCATTCTTCCGCACCAACACTACTGGGGAAGCATAAGAGCTTTTAGATTCGCGAATGACACCGTTGTCTAACATTTCTCTCACTTGCATATTGATTATTTCCAGTTGCTTAGGTGAAACACGATATGGCGGGTGGTGTACTGCTACCTGGTCTACCGTTTTTATTTCTACTTCTGTTAGTTTACACCTACCTAATTCTGTGGGCCTAAATGCGAAACATTTCCTATACTTACTAAACAGATTTCGTAACATATTCTTTTGCTTTTTACATAATTCCGGATTAATGTTAATTTCATCCATTTCGCATTCATTGTTAGAATTTACGTGCGGATATAATTTATCCTCATTTTTCTCTACATAATTCACATAATACATGTAATCTGTTTTTAACAAATTATATGATTTATTTACATCAGTGACATTACTATTTATAACGTTTCTATGGTAGCCGTCCATACTGGAACGATCATCATTGTTTCGTAGCAATGAGGTATTAATGAAATCTACATAGGAACGCTGTTTAAGACATATGCAATTCTTTGAAAAGTCTATTACAGCATCATATTTTTTCAGAAAATCTCGACCTAATATAAGTTTAGTTTTAATATTCTCTATTATTAACATTTCATTCGCAAAAATACTGTTATCTATCATCAAATTTACACACGTCTTTCCTATCACATTTAGTAACGATCCTCCTAGCGATTTTACAAAATGCCTATTGGGTGCATCATCTTTGAATGTTATTTTTAGATGTTCCGCGAGATCATTTGACATGCACGATATATCTGCTCCCGTATCGATTAACGCCGAACACGAATGACCCTTAATTATGACCTGTATAAATGGACTGGACAAACCTTTGCTTTCTGCCGGGAGATCTTCATCTGTTTGGGACGCAGCTCTCATCTCCCACGTTTCATTTCTTTGGCGGCGTCCCTGTACGTTTGGGTGTTTCGGTGACATCGGGCTGCGTCTGAAATCATTACGTGTGTTTGAGGCCGTTCTTTCATAATGTCTCGGCCTTAAATTATACCGGGGCGTGTGAAAAACTTCCGATGGCTGTGGATGTTCTGCCTGTGAGCGTATGGGCGTATTGGGCAGGATGTCTGGTTCCTCCCTGAATTTCACCTTCTGTTGTACCCCCATTGGCGGTTGTAAAGGAAGGTTACTCGCTCTCAATTGACCCCCAAAGACCTCGTTGTATTGAATGATTGTGTTTCGTAATTCTTCTCGTGACGAATACACTCTCATCCCCAGTTTTTCTTTTAGCGAGGGTAACATCGTTTTAATGAATTGTTTTACAAAAATTACGTCTGAAATTTCAGCTTTGGCTGCGGTATCGCTGAGCCTGTAAAAATAGGTTAATAGTTCCTCATCACGGCCTTGCTTAGATACATAAAATCGTTCCACATAATTTATTGAAACGGGGAATTCGTTTTCAATTTTTCTACATAATTCATCGAAATTGGCCGTGTCGGTATATATCATTTTATAGAATGCTAATGCCGGACCGTCGAGATATAGTCCCAGAAGTAACGGTAGGCTCTCCATGTCCCATTTATTTATCGCCGCGACCGTTTTGAAATCTTTAATAAACTCAGCGAACGCCAAGTTTTGCGTTCCGTTGAAGCGCTTGATGGCCTCCATCTCAACTCTTACCCTCTGACCACAATACTTAGCTTTCCTGGTTTTTTCTAGCGTGGTGATTGCGCGTAGCGCTTGAACGTGGTGACTTCCCGTAGCCACTTCACACAGCGACTTCCCGCAGCGACTTCCCGCAGCGAGTTCACACAGCGACTTCACACAGCGACTGCACACCGCGACTGCACGGCGCCTCCGCCAACTTGCAACACCGCCCAGCGACTATTCAGGACGTGTTACTTTGGGGACGATATCCCTTTTTTATTCAGGGAACCTTCTTGGTACTCGCTTGGCTGCGCGAGGTACTAATTAGTAGCAGGACCTTTTGGGATTCTTCAAGAAATTAGACTTTTCGTATATATCTTCGTTTATTTTCAGAGACGTCTATCTTACGTCAAATCTTAAAAGATACTCCTATTCTAAAAACAATTTATTCTTTCTCTACATACTAAACAGTTATACATTTGAAAGTCGACAAAATGGCCAGTTCGTATGTAACACCATAAAGGTGTTACAGTACGTTGCGAGTCTTATTCAGACAGCCTCCCAGATGAAGAGTGGGTACAGTGCACTAGTTGCCGAAAATGGATCCACTTTAAGTGCACTCTTGTTTTGTTCTGTTTATATTTGGATTAATTGCGATGGTAGCTAAACTATTTGACTTACTATTTTTTAATTAGAAGTTTATTTAAGTTTGTTTGTGTTTGTATGAGGAACCTTAGAAATCAAATTGCCACGGTTAGGATTGTCTATGACTGCAATTTTACTCCCCCCCCCTCCTTCCGGAATACGCAGGGTAGCCTGAGCATCTTAAGGAATCCAGAGCACGGACTCCCAGGGAGTGGATCCTCCACTACGGGTGCAAGTAGTACCTCCCTGGGGTAGATTTTGTTTAAAAATTACTCTTTTTCCTACGTTTACGTTGTGTTGCTTTGTTTTTAGTAGTTTTCCAATATTTTTGGTACTTTTAAAACATAAAAGTAAGCCCATTCACTAATTTTAATTTTTCTTATACGCTTTCTCTATATTTTTAATTTAGCCGAATTAGGTTAATATAACGTATGCAGGCGGTTGTATTTTTTTTTCGTGACTTGATTTGTCTTGAATATAGATTGAGAAGCTGTACTCTAAGGTTTTAACTCTGGAAAGCACTATGTTAGTTTACCCTTTTATAAATATTGAGGAGTTTATGTGGAGAGGACGGCTGTCAAGATTAATCCTTGTGATTTGTGTATGGTAATATTATGCTCAGAATTATGGGGAATCATTACGAGTTATTACTTAAAGAATTTTTGTTATCAAAACTCAGTTCTGACACATTTAGTTCGTTAGTTAAATTATAATCGAATTTGATGGTAACAATATCTACATCGTTATTGTTGCCGTCGATGTCCTTATATACCTTATCTACTTTTCCAATAGATTAATATACCAGATCCTTACTGACATATATGTTGCTTCACAATATTACACAAACCACGTATACTTTTTTTATCACGATAACTTTCTAAGCCGGCCGTTAAGGATAAATAAATAAAAAAATAAATATTCCCGGGACAAATTACACTTACTAATCTAGCCCCAAAATTATCAAATGTATTATGGGTTATAGCCAACGATACTAATTAGGGCGAGCGCAGCAAGCCCTACACTGAGCGACGATCTATGCACTTTTGTGGTACATTTTACTGAAAAAGCATCGCATTTTTTAGTTTTGAGCTTCGACGTGGTAGCTTATATTTATGTCTAGATTTGTTATCTACCATAAAAATACCATTTTATAAACATTAACAAAATATAAGGTACAATTTGTATTAGAATTTTATTATTACTAACGCCATCTCTTAATAAATTAACGAGTTAAAATTGATAGAAGATACATTTTGTATTAGAATTTTTGAACTTATTAAGAGACTACTTCATGAATTGTTTCTTCATATTTGACTGGCGGCGCGCGGTCATCGTGCACTCGTATGAAGGCGAGGTTCAAGTATAAACTGCAATAGCTATAAAGACATCAGTTTGATCAGCTTGGCATCGAAGGTGTATGATAAAATCATTGAAAGGAGAATGCAAGGGAAGTTCGAAGGAATATTGTGGGAGGCACAAGGGGAATTTAGGTCTGAAGCAGGGATGTTTGCGGGGAACAGAGTAAATAGAGCATTAGAGAGTTTCACAATATACTTATTGAGAAACAGTACAGATGTACTAATTGATTTATATTGTATTGAGATCAATTCTCAATATTAACCCGAGGGTAAAAAGCTAAAAAAGGTATATTCATGCCCGCATCTCTGAATTGGTAGGCAGAGGTATAACGTGTGCATCCACGGTTAGCCGAAGATACTTAAGTCCCATAATGTGATAGGTGGCCAGCCTATCGCTAGTAGGGCATTTTTCTAATCCCGGGCAAAGTTGTTTTTATCAGAAAACTGAAAAAACACATTTTTTCATTTGTAGACGCACTGAGGTGCTCAAGCATGAGGCATATCTTCCCTGGGCAGATGCTCGACACCGCAAGGCCAAGGACGTATCGGAAAAGAAGAAAGCCTTCAACTGGGCTGCCAAGTCCTGCAAAAAGTCTCTACTGAAAGCGAGATTTGCTCACATCAGCCGTATTGGGAACAAACTTGGGAACAAACCTCTCAGATAGTAAGGCGTTTTGATCCCTGGCAAAGTTGGTTGAATCTAATTTCTGCCGCCCCTCACTTTTTCCACTGCTGAAACCGTACGGGACGCTGGCTCACACTGCCGTAGAGAAAGCAAACCCATTTGCTACTTTATTTGCGGAAAATTCACGTCTAGATCCCCCCAACGCGAAACCACCCAGTCTACCTAGATGCAAGGTGAATATGCCGGAAATTCGCATCCGTCAGACTGAGGTTAAAACGCTGCGGAATCTAGACGTGAACAAAGCCAGTGGCCCTGATGGGATTCCAGCCATAGTACTCAAAACCTGTGCACCTGAACTCATTCCGTGTTAATAGGCCTCTTTCGCCTTTCGATAGTGATTGAAAAAGTACCGAAATCATGGAAGTTTGCCAATGTGTAGCCTGTGCCCAAAAAAGGCAGTCACGCCGACCTCTCTAACTACAGACCAATTTCAATCAAGTCCATACTCTGCAAGACTATGAAGCTTGTACTGAACAGCAGGCTCATGGCACACCTAGAAGCGAACGATCTACTCAGTGACCGCCAATACGGGTTTCGCCCAAATCAGTCCACTGGGGATCTTCTAGCGTATGTCACCTACATCTTGAGCGCGACCATCGAGAATCATGGTGAAGCACTAGCTGTCTCCCTTGATAACACGAAGGCCTTTGACAGGGTCTGGCACGATAGTCTTATTGGCAAGCTTCCATCGTATGGTCTGCCCACTGGTCTCTGCACCTGGATCGCAGATTTTCTGAGTGACCGGTCGATTAGACTAGTGGTCGACGGTTGCTCGTCGGACCAAATGACAATAAATGCCGGAGTCCCTCAGGAATCAGTTCTCTCCGAAACTTTATTCCTGCTACACACATAAACAACCTGCTGAAGCCCGGTATCTATGGAAATGCAGACGATAGCACTGTTGTGGAAAGTTACGCATCCAGCGCGCAAGCCAGTACGGCACAGATCCGGTCTCTCAGGGAGGCGATGGTCGATCGTTTGAACCTGTCCTTACAGGCAGTCTCCGATTGGGGTGATGCCAATCTGGTCAAGTTTAATGCAACTAAGACCCAGGCATGTCTATTCTCCGCTAAACAAAGTCCATTTCACCTATCTCCGTCTTTCCAGGGTGTGTCCGCGCCGATAACTGACCGCCTCGATATCTTTGGTATTACCTTAACGCCAAACTTTGGTTCGTAAATCGAATCTAAAGCCCAAGTTGCCTCAAAAAAGCTTGGTATTCTGGCGAAGGTGAAACAGTATTTCAGCCCGAGACAGTTGCTCAACCTTTATCAAGCACAAGTCCGTTCGTGAATTGAATACTGCTCTCACGACTGGGATGGATCCGCTAAATACCAGCTGGAGACACTTGAGGCGATAGAGAGGCGTGACAAGAAGCTCATAAACGACGATGATCTGGCAGGCAAAAAACTCCAAGAGACTCGCTCATCGCTGCAGATTGGCTAGGTTATCGGTTTTCTATCGGATACACTTTGAAGAGTGCGCTGCGAAATTGCACGACTTCATTCTGCCATCACTATTTTTCGAGGCGCACAGATTCTAGGCATCGTCATATGGACGTTCCACGTACCCGGACAAAGAGGTTCGACTTCACATTTTTCATTCGAACCGCAAGGGACTGGAATATGCTTCCTGAGTCTGTGTTCACCGACGAGTACAATCTAGGGATCTTCAAGAGGAGAGTGAACAGGTACCTTCTAGGGGAGCGCGTTCCATCTTAGGCCGCATCTTAGCTTACCATCAGGCGAGATCGTGGAAAGCGTTTCCCTATCGATAATAAAAAAAATGTGATTGCCTAGGTTCTCGATTTTTACGGAAGGGGTCCTTGGCAGCACGAAATATGTTACCGTTTGTATACTCAACGAGTTGGTCAACTTCACTCTGGAACCAGTTTAGGGGATCCACATAGATACGAAGAGAGGTATAGTCACCGCAGTCCAGAGGACGTATCGGCTCTGACCTGTAAGGCAGCCGATGCGCCAAAAACATGTTAGTTCTGAGGCATAGATGATCTGCGCCAAACCGAGCGCAAAGGAATGTTCCATATAAGATTGATAGAAAGTATCACCCGGAGCATATATCTGAGTCTCGGTGAAAAATAACACGACCGTCTCAAGATGGCAGTGACTGGCATTTAGCTTGGAATCGCGACTCGATTTGCATGCAGGGACGAAAAGTCTACTGGGATTCTCACGAACCGAACAAACACAAAACTGTTGTGCTGTTACTTTACCTGAGTTTTGAGAGATTTGTATCTTCCTGAGCGGGCAGCTAAATTTGCAAATTTAGCTTCAATTACAACATTATGCTTTTACTAATTTGGCTGGCTGACTGAACCGGTGAAATAATTTTGTTTTAAAATAAACTTAAAAATAACATCACCGTAATTTATGAAAATTATTTTATCTGAAGTAAACAATTTTGCTTTTATGCAAAATTGAAAAACTGTAATTACAAGTGCCAAGAATATAAAAATATGTTTATGGTTTCCTCCAGTCCATAAAAATTAATTGCAGTGAAGTTTCATAATATAAAAGTTACTAAGTATATTTTCGATATGACATGTTTCCTAGCTTTTTGACTGAAATGTAAGCTTGGTACATCTTTAAGTTATTTAAAATAATTTACATATTTTCTCACTCAAGAGTCCAGTAACTACGTAAGTAAACTAAGAGTCCTTAGTATAATGTTTACCTAGTAAATATCGTACAGCAAATTAGCAATAAAATTTGGTGTATATCTCGATGACAATATGTACAGCCTAATTGCTCTAAAAAAGTGTTCGGTGCTTGAAGTTTTCTAAAATGATAACGTAACCAACTGCCAACTTTTTGTTTATATCATAGGATAACAAACAAGCAAATAGCTTTCCTGATGGAAAGAGACAACAACCCTTATAAACAGCAAAGATTATAATGGTGTGCTGTTATTTATGTGGCGTGTTGCTACTGCCACATTCGTAAATTTACCAGCTACCTCATCCCCCAAACCAGAATAACAGTGACCGGGCCAGAGCCGGTCGAGCTTATGCATTAATCTACCACCAAGTAGTCTCGATGGTAGTGTCAAGTTTGGCCAAAATTTTGCCTTTTAAAAACTGGCAAAGGGCCAATCCTTCGAAAAAGGACCGAAATATATCGAACCCTAAAATTAAAATTTATGAAAGCATAGTTCCAGAAAACACATTAACATTTATTCTATTAAATATTTTAGTACTTGAAATCATAATATCCCGCCCCGTTGATCTAGTGGTTAGCTATATATAGGTATTAATACGTGGAGAAAAAACTTCGAATCTCTTTTTTTAAGACAATCGTACGAACAGTGGGGTATGAAATTTGGCACAGTTAAAGTTTACATTGCGGAGAATCGACCGTAGAACGTAATATTTTTAAATAAATACATTAAATTAATAAAAATTAACATTCTACATTTATACGTGACATACATTATACACACATACATAATATTTACGTCTAAAGACCGTTGTCAAACTTAAAAGAGATTTTATTGTTTACTCTATGGTCGAGTTTCGGCCACAGGCGATTGCTGGTTATAATTATTACTTAATCAAGTAGTGCTAAAGCCGCGATAGAAAATCAAGTTAAACTATAAACAAATCCTACTTCCATTTCAAATAGAAAAATCTATGTGTATGTGTATGTGTATGTGTATGCGTATGCGTATGCGTATGCGTATGCGTATGCGTATGCGTATGCGTATGCGTATGCGTATGCGTATGCGTATGCGTATGCGTATGCCTATGCGTATGCGTATGCGTATGCGTATGCGTATGCGTATGCGTATGCGTATGCGTATGCGTATGCGTATGCGTATGCGTATGCGTATGCGTATGCGTATGCGTATGTGTATGTAGGTCACTTTTTTAGAACGTCTGTTCAACACTGAATTGTATTAACAATTATCAATGCTGAATTGTATCTTTATGAAAGATGACTAATATTCAATATGAACTGGATGAATATTATTTCAAGAGCCTCCGTTTGCAATTCGTTGAACATCTAACCATAGGAAATATATTTTTCATGTTGTAACATTAAAGGAGATATTTGAAAGTTATAGTAGAATTCTTATAACAAACTAAAATTATTGGGCAACAAAATCTGGAAAATTATATATTTTTTTTACTTTTATACAAACTACATCATCTGATTTTATCGTCGCTAAGCTTATCTATCGTGTCACTACTCGAAGTTTCCTATACTATTTCGATACGAAAATGGCCAAGCATGTTCTTCAACATGTTGTTGAGAAGATTCACGTATGCGCAACAATTTTTTCTTTCAACTATTGTGCTGAACTTATTCGTGGGCAAGCTATTTATCATATTGTGTACGACTGTAAATTATAAAAATTTACTAGCTGACCCGGAAAACGTTGTTTTTTCTTTACTATATAAGAGGAAGGTTTATATATATATTATTATATATATATAATTATTATTAATATTATTATATATATATATATATATATATATATATATATATATATATATATATATATATATATATATATATATATATATACCCTATGTAAGCTTTGATCTTTAAAACTACGCAAGACAGACAGCGTATGGCAACTTTGTTTTATACTATATAGTGATCTACAAGTTTCAGAACTGTAGTGTAAACAACAATAATTTAAATTTAAAACAAAAACAAGAAACAGTAATAGAAAACACTATTCGTCATTTGTGAAGATTTATATATTTGTGTCTAGTATTACTGTTTATTGTTGTTTGAAAATATTATTTTTATTATCTTTAATACTTATAAGTTACATGTCACGTTGTTTGTTCGCGATGGACTCCGAAACTACTAAGCTCATTTCAATGAAATTTTGTAGAAAGCTACTGTACTTTGAACACCAAATGTATTATGTAAATGGTGCTCTGCTATGGTATACATGCCAAATAAGTGTACTAGTCACCGTACTCTCTAGCACAGTGACAACAAAAAACGAAGCTATTAGACAGGAACAGCTAAGGCGGTGGTACCAAACACGCTGTTCATAACACGTATAAAAAGTTTACTTGCCTTTTATGAGAAGCTTAGCAGTAAGGTAGTTGATCTTTTCATCAAAAAGAGATAGAATCAAGGAAGAGAAAAGGTTGAAAACTGATTTTTGACAGAAAACTTTGACAAATACAAATAATTGTACCAGAATTGAATTTGAGACACCAAAATTTAATGAAAAGTAAAATAAAATTATTCATCTAGGAGAATCTATTAGATTAATAGTTTCATGTAAATCACCCATTATTTTACTGAACCATATTTTAAAGTCTATCAAGTTACAAAGTACAACTTAACATTACACGAATTACACGAATGTGATAGACGATCGGTTTACTCTACCTACCTAGCAAGGGGACGGCGTATTGATACTGAATGTTGTAAATTGTTCCACGACACTTGGATCGAGATATTTGACGTTCAGCCGTTTAAAATAACTGTTAAATTAGATTATCATTATAAATACGCTGGAAAATAATTGTAAGGTGATTACAATTAATAATTAGAATACGCTACTGTGACATTCCAATTAAGTGATTTTAAAAATGGTGTTTTTGACGCTTGTTTAATGTATGAGAATACGAAAACTGTTTCAAATTTCAATGACCAAATGACTACAATATCGCTATAGTTTTAGTTTTGGGCTGTAGATTAATAAACTGATTTACAATCGATAATTATTGAAAATTATTTTAAAATTGAAAGTAGTAAAAAGACATTTATGAGAAAAGTTTTAAATCAATCGTGTATAAAGATTACAGGTATACTTTTGTTTGTTGAATTGAAAATGAAGATCAATATTTTGATAAGCAGAAAAAGCTGTGAATAACAACTAGTACGTAAATTTATAGAATTCCACAATTGTTGGCAAAAATAATGAATAAATAACAATATAAATATTTATTAAATAAATACTCATTACATTAACTTGGTAATTAAATTACATAAATCATGCACATAATAGATAACAAATAAACATTTTTTGTATGACAAAATGTTTGTTCATGATACTTAATTTTGATATAAAAGATACGGATTTAGAATTATTTTTAGTTACTTATAATTTTTGTTTGCAATATGTTGGTAATACTTGTACCTACCCTTTTATTCATAGCTAATTTACTGTCAGTTTTATCATGTCCGGTAGTGAAACCTGTGAATAATTTTAACATCAAACGTGTAAGTATAATATTAATTTTATTGTAAAGGTATTAGACCTCCATAGCCACGCCTAGGTTTGGCACCATCGTTTAACATAATTCAGTTGCAATATGCAAGATGGGTGTATTCGTATCTATTGCCTGGGTAGCCTATAAATAAATATAGTACCTATTTTAAAAGAAACTCAGACCTAGAAATAAAAATATCTGTGCTCAAGCAAGGTTATCCCCCGAGTTGGTTCCGGGCTCCTTTGAAGAACAGACCAACTGCCGTTCTGCCAGACATGTCGTAAAAGCCGACCGATTGGCTATACAATACACTAACATCGTGGATACTAGGTGGTAGAGTTCTGCATTTGTCTCGCCGGTCTAGTACCACCGCCTTACCTATTCCTGCCGCAATAACATCAGTGCTTGTCACTGTCGTGTTCCAGTTGGAGGGTAAGATAGTCGGTAAACTAATGCATATGTCATTAGATCTCGCCTCAAGATAGCAACGCACCATTAACACCTTTGGTGTCTATAGGCGATGGTTGACTCTTTCCATCAGGAGACCCATCTGCTTGTTTGCTATCTTATGATATAAAAAAGCTGCCTCTGAAAATATATCAGTCAAAAGATAGGAAAAAGTAATAACATGTAAACTAACAAAATAAAAGAATTATTAGGACTTTTTTGGACATATCCACTACTATATTGTTAGGCATCTTGTAAAAAGCGAAATAATGCTAAATAGGCGGTAGAGTTCTGCAACGTTTAGTTTGCTGTGTTGTGTTGTGTTAGTGTTGGGATTGTTACCATCGCTTTACGTGTCCCTGCTGCAATTGCGTTCATATTTATCACTGTCACGTTCTGGTTAAGAGGGTAAGGTGTTCGGTATACATGTGCTTTTTCATTGACACTGCATCCCGTTATGAGGATGACGACGCAACAATTATATCTTTTTTTTTTGGGTGGGTGGTTGACTCTTTATTTTGGAGAGTTATCCTACAGCTTTACAAATCTAAGATATTGTTGTTGATATAGAGCCGAAGATACTTAGTCCCACAATGTGATAGGTTGTAACCCTATCGCCAACCGAATAATTATTCAATCCCCGGTAACATTGTTTTTGTAAGAAAACTCTAAAAAACATTTTTTTTTATTTGCCTGACCCTGGACCTCTTAGAGTCAACACTGACACTGGATACATCACAGAGGCGCTGTAAGAAAACAAAAAACGATGATCTTAACGTAGGTAAATTACAAAAAGTAGTCTATACGTATAATATAAAAGTAGAAAAATCATTTATGTACATAAAAGTTTTTTGAAAAATAATAATTGAGTTGGTTAATATAACAGAAACGAAAAACCTAATTATTATAATGTTTGTCTGTCTGTCTGTTAATTTGTGCGTCAGTCACGCAAAAACTACCAAAAAATAATGAAATTTTGCGTGGTAATAGCTGAGCGCCTGGAGCAATATATAAGATAATTTTTATCCCAAAATTCAGCACCGTTCCCGTGGTATAGGTGATGAAAATCAACACACATATTTAGCTTTAATTCATTAATCTGTAGACCAAAAATCTTTATATTTTTTTATTCGAAAGAAAATTCTATAAAGAATGTCTATTAAAATTTTAAATGTCATTAGTTTTGTAATTCAGAAGTTGCAGACATCACAAATTTCAAGGGTTCTCAGGTGACAAATCCAGTTAAACGTGATATCGGGAATGTATAGAAACCTTTGAAAGTACAGCTGTCATTATAAGTTAGCCTGCGCATTTCATTGTGTTTGTTTAATGAATGTAACTCGGGTTTTTAGTAAATGTTGTAACTTATAACTGCCATTTTGCTGTATAAATAATTTGTAAAATATGCGTAGAACGTAACCCTAAATTCTTGACAATTTAGGAGGCTGAGAACATTATTAAGTATAAGATTATAAAACAGGTTATTTTCAGTTTTTTGAAGTAATAAATAATCTAATAGAATTTGTTCTTTATAAAATTTCACGTAAGGATAACCTATAGTAAAAATTTCAAAATTAGATAAATCAGCCAGTTTTATTTGAAAATTAATGAAACTTCTCCAAAGTATTGATGTTGGAGTACGAAAATTACTTAGTATACTCACTAAAGTCAGACTTCAAAAAATAATATGGATCACCGTTTTGAAAAATTGTTAAATTGAAAATGCGAAAGTGTATAACTTCAGTCCAGAAAGAAATCAATAGGTATCTTAAGCCGGCGCCAGACATAGCTTCAAACATTTGAACAAATCTTTGACGATTTTGAAAATATATTTGAATACATATTGTCGCAACCAGACATGCCTTGCAAATATTTTTCTTCACAGTATGACAGTAGATGACAAACAAGATGGACGTCAATTTTATGGACGCTTTACGCTAATTGTGTGATACATTTAAAAATATAAATATTGTGATTTTTTATCGTGCTGAACACAAGGCTTAAAAATACCTCTAGAGTGATTTTATTTCATCGGTAAGTACTATAACTCTGTTTTGCTGGATATAAATGTAAGTTAGACTGACAGGTTGTCAGATATTTTCTTGAAAGGAGTATCCAGTTTAATCCGTAAGTACAAAGAGTATACAATACTATGCGTGCGTAAACCGTTTGTAATAGTAAGCACGGGGCTTGAAACCAGCTTAAAAAGGTTTCGCTCGAAGCGTATTTTAGATGAAAGTGCTTCATAAACCTACATGATTTATATTTAAAATTATATAAATCGGTTTAAGCCAAAACCATAGAATTGTACGCCTATATTGGGAGCGATGAACATCAAATAAATATTTCTCAAAAACCTCTATAAACCAGTTAATTGATTCAAAACCCTTATTTGTTTCATTAGCCGGTACTTTTGGGGTTAAGGTAATTAGTTTTACCTATTAGTTTTAGCCCTACAAAATGTTTCTTATGTTATTGCACTAATTTGTCTTTGAAAATTAACCGGTTACTGAGTGAGCGTGCTTTCTAGCGCAGTATAGCTGTGGCTGAAAAAGTGTTGAACCCTGTGGATGCAAACATAGAATAGGCATTGCAATAACGCACTGTAGTATATTGAAATGATGTTCGTTAAAGAGTCGTTTCTTACACCCTTAATACTAAAATATAATATTATGTTTTATCATGACAGCATAAGTGCGAAAAGCCGAACTAGCGTAAACAAAACAAAAATGAAACAAAGTATAATTTTTGTTTTTATTTTCAGTTCTTCTCAGGAAAATGGTATGAAATCTCAAGATACAATAATTTCGATTTGGAAGTAAATTCTGACTGCACTTATGGAATTTTTGACTATAACAATGGCGTTTATAATTTCACAATGAATGAAGTTGTGCAAAACAAACTGATATCATATGGTGCACAGGTCAAAATAATGCCCGATACGAATAAAACTGCCAGAGTTATTTATGCTTTTGATCGTGGAGGTAAATGATAATGAGTTTATATTTTTTTTATCAAATATGTTGCTGAAGTTGGCAAATATGTTGATGAAGTTGGCATAAAATATATTTTATACAAAAATCACAAAACAGATAATATTGATGCGATTTCATCGACAAGATAGTGTATTAGGCCAGTTGCAAAATTTTCCCGGTAGCCACTTTAGTGAAATACGACAGTGCCGAGAAACTGTAGAGTACTCGATGCTCACTCCATGTTGGTTCAGACTCCCTTTAAAGAATAGACCTTCTGCCGAGTTGTTAGGCAGTTTGTAAGAACTAATTATTGACTATGGGGTTACTAATATCGTAGCCAGGTATTAAAGGTCTGCATTGTTTTATTCAGGTCTTGTACGTCTTAGCTACTTAGCGCCAGTCCTTGTCACTGTCTTGTTTCAGTTTGGAGGATAGTGTAGCTGGTAAATGTATGCATGGGGCATTACGAACTCGTCACAAGGATAGCAATGCACCATTAACAACTTTGGTCCATTTTCATTACGAGAGCCATCTGCTTGTTTGCTTGATATCTTGTGATATAAAACAGAATTGTTACTAGATTCTAATACTTTAAAATAAAATTCCACTTAAATACTTTTAACTTCATATTTTCATCTATTTGTATAATGACTATTAGATTTATACTAAAACATTTTATATTTGTCAAATATTCCTAACACACTTGAAAAAAGCAAAAACATATCAGCAACTACTTTAATTGTAATACCTACTATGAAGCTTCCCAAACCTGGTAACAGTAGCATATTCAAATAGTCAAAACCTATCATTCAGGTATCGTTATTACAAATTTCACAAGCAGTTATTTATTGCTAGTGATAATAGTAGGTAGTATAAAGTTTTTATATCGATTCATCATTGTAATCAAATGTTAATGGTATTTGCCCGTTTTGGTTCGAAGCTGAATGTAGCAGATGTCTGTGACTTCTCGCCTGGGTTTGGTACTACCCCTCTACATATTAGTGATGCATTAACGTTTCGATCTAAAGGGCAAGATAGCCGGTAAACTAGTGTATGTGGCATTACCATCCCGCCACAAAAATAGTAATGGACCACTAACATCTTTGGTGTCAATAAGTGACAGTTGTAATTTAATACCAGGAATGCTCCAGCTTGTTTGCTGATATAAAAATACGAAAAATAATTTATTTTACAGCTAAAGAAGATCTTCCTCTTATTATTGTGGATACAGACTATGTCACGTATGGGATTATGTACTTTTGCAATTACGATGAAAAATCAAAAGTAACTCGTGGTAAGAATACTTTATATCATTATATAATTGAGTTAATATATTAAAAATAAGGTTACATTTTTAAACAACAAGTTTTCTACTATAAAAGTATCTTCATCAGGGCCTTATGTTCATTTGTTTAAAATAGTTCATAAGCTAAAGTTATCTAACATCAATTTGACGAGTGATAACTATAATATTACCTATCTCAAATTAAGGGGATCTAATTTATCGCCTATTCTACCAATGTGCCCCACTTTTGGTGAAGCGTTGACACTTTTAAATTACCTAGAAATAGAATTGTTCTTCGTATGAGCAAGATTGTTTAAATACCAATACTTTTGATCAGGCATATATTAGTTATAGTTTATACTAGCTAAGTGAATCCCGCGGGATCACCTAACTTTTTCGGGATAAAAATAGCCTATGTGTTATTCTGGGTCTTCAGCTACCTGCATACCAAATTTCATCATAATCGGTTCAGTAGTATTTGCATGAAAGAGTAACAAACATCCATACATACATACAAACTTTCGCATTTATAATATTAGTAGGATTTGCGATCAAATCAGTTTTGGGTTTTTTTTTTGGCCGGTCGGTACTGCAAAAAATATCTATATTCTGTAGCTCCACTCCAGCGACAGAGTCAGCAACAGCATTTATTTTATCCAGCAAAAAAATATATCTGCCTTAAGATGAGACACAAAGTAAGACAGTATCTTAATCAGCTGTCGAGTAGTGTCACATTCGGAAATAGCCTACTGAATAAGATCTTGATGAGCACACATACTATGTACTGTAAAATGTCATTTTTGTGGCTTGTAAATTAATCCAGGATAACCAGGAGTTATTGTTTTGGTTTTGCTGGGTCGAAAGTCCAGGGCTGAATGCTGGGTTAGCCAAAAATTAAAAATTGGGCTTTTTTCGAACGAAGTTCCTTATCGCGCGTTGTGAAAGGGGGCTAGACGGAAAAAAATCTCACGAAAAGTTGTAACGACACTTTTTGCTATAGTAAGCTATTGTAAGCTGTGCGGCGTGCGCATGTTTCTCTGTCTGTCTCTTTCTCTCTCTTATAGAAAGCAAGCCAGATATTTTCATTTCTATTTCGCATTGAACAGTGTGGTGTCGCGACGATTATTTTTGTTGATTTTATACAGGTTTTTTGTACATAATAAATTTTATTACAATTCCTTCACTAATTAATCGAAAGGAACTTCGTTCTATCCGAGTGTTCTTTGACACTTCTCAACTTTTTATGTCTAAAAATCATTAAACGAAAGTAATTAATCTTTTAAGTTCCTGTTATCGTAAGTGATAATCATTTTGGGTTTAAGGGATTAGTAACAAGGCACTATGTAAATTGTAGACTATTATCATCGTCACCCGTGTAATTCAATACACATAGTTCCATTCAACCTCTCTATATTATCTGCCATGAGAAACTTATGTGATGCATATTAATCGCAAATTTTTATATTCTACAAATATTGTCTTCTGTATTTTAATTTTCAGAGTTTGCTTGGATCCTCAGTAGGAGTATTGAATTGCCAGCGAAATCGCAAGCTGCAGTGGATACATATATTAATAGCAGCCATATTTTTAATGCCAAAAATTTTGTCAAGGATAATTTTAGGAAGAAGACATGCATTGAAATTGTACAATAATATTACGAAAAACATTGTAATTTTTTTTTAATTTCTTGATTGCTCAATATAATTTTAAAAAATAAACACGTTATAAAATTTATTTACATAAATGAAAAATATTCAAGTTTTCTGTATGTTTATATGTATAGTTTTCTCTCACACTGATTGCAACGTAACTATTGACTCAATATACTATTTTTGGTTTTAGTGGTTATTCTATATTGAAAGCTAAAAGAACATTGCTTAAAAAATAAAAAAGCGATAATAGCTGTGATTCGCGTAACATAAGTTGACCGCCTTGTTAGTCGAGTAGTTAGCGAACCTTACTAGGAATCGATCGGGTTCGGGTTCGATTTTTTGTGTGTTGAGCATAGATCACACTAGACTGACGAATTTGTTGAACTTTAGGCGCGAGCGGCGGGTGACGCGGCGAGTGATTAAAACAAATAAATGTATGAAACAGTACAACGCATGCCACGGACCCGAGCGGCGGCCGCGACGAATAGTCTAAGAATTAAAACGATTAGTTGTAGTTATATATATATATATATATATATATATATATATATATATATATATATATATACACGTTGTGGAACTCTATCACCTAGTATTCACGATGGCAGTGATACGTATAACCAATCGGTCGCCTTTAACCTGCCTAGCAGAAAGTCTTTATTCTTTAAGGAAATAAAAAGTTGAAAACCTCATGTTTTATATTGGTTACGAGCTGACCTGGCAAACGTTGTTCTGCCTTTTTAATTACTCTCATTTTTTTCTATATTTTCTCACATTTTAAACCTTCCCTGGACTTCAACAATTAATTCAAAACCAAAATTAGCCAAATCGATTCAGCTGTTCTCGAGTTTTAGCGAGACTAATGAACAGCAACTGATTTTTATATATATATAGATAATATACTTTTGCACTAAAATACAGAGTGAGTCAAGAAAAAAATGGACAATTCTCTATCGATATCTTAAGATATATTATCACATTAGATAAGCTCTCCTTAGATAAATCATTGTATGATATTTTCAATGTAGTTGATCGAAAACAGATGAAAATGATTTCAATAAATATTTACACGCTATGTATATTCGCGATTTATTTGTGCCATGGTCAAGTGTTAAAATCCGGGGATTGTCCAGATGTCAATACTATGGAGTACTTTGAACTAGAAAGAGTAAGTTACACCTTGATTTCTATAATGATTATAAGTAAGCTATAAAAGGAAAAACACGATTATTCGGATAGATTTTCGAAACCTCAGCCATATAACTACAAAAAAAGTTGCTACACTCCCGTGTCACTGAAGAGGTAGGCAGAGGTACAATAGCGGCACCCAAAGGAAAAATTGGAGCATATTAGCAGAATTGGCAAGAAATTAGTTCGCCTTCCCTCGGGAATACGTGCGTTCTGGTCCCTTGCCAAAGCTGTTTTAGGGAATTTCTGTAAGTCTTCCCTTCCAGCTCTCTACAATAATAATGGCTTTTTGGCCCACACGGCAAAAGAAAAGCCGATCTTTTGGGCTCACTTTTTGCAAAGAACTCGAATTTGGATGACCATAAAAATACACCACCAACTATCTCAGTATGTGATAGTGCAATGCCAGAGGTTAAATTTCTTCAAACCTCTGTTCGAAAAGCTTCAGTTTCCCTGGATATCCATAAGTCGAGTGGGCCTGACGCTATTCCACCAATCGTGTTAAGAACGTGTCCTGTTCAGAACAGAGGAATATGGACGAAGCAGACAAGGAGAGTCGACCCCAGATAATGGGAAATGGCTTAGGACATGATGATGGTGTTAAGAACGTGTGCTCCCGAGTTGGTTCCGGTGTTGACGCGACTTTTCCGGCTCTCATATAATTCAGGCGTTGTACCAAATTCCTGGAAGACAGCTTTAGTGCACCCAATACCCAAGAAAGGCGATCGTTCAGATCCGTCCAATTACCGGCCCATAGCTATCATCTCCTTGTTCTCAAAGATAATGGAATCCATTGTCAACTGCCAGCTCTTAAGGTACCTAGAAGAGAATCTGCTGATAAGTTACCGTCAGTATGGTTTCCCTCGCGGTCGTTCGGCAGGTGACCTTTTGGTCTACCTTATTCATAGATGGGCGAAGGCAGTTGAGACCAAGGGGGAAGCGCTAGCTGTTAGTTTGGACATAACGAAAGCCTTTGATGGGGTGTGGCACAAAGCACTTCTTGCAAAACTTCCATCTATGGTCTTCCCGATAAATTATGCAACTGGATCACCAGTATTTTGACAGATCGTAGCATTAAGGTTGTTGTCGACGGTGTATGCTCAGACCTAAAATCTGTCAATGCTGGTCTTCCCCAAGGCTGCGTGCTATCTCCTACCTTGTTTCTTCTGCATATCAATGATATGCTGCAAATTAACGGCATTCATTGTTATGCGGACGACAGTACAGGAGATGCTGTATATTCCGGCTGCGCTAACATTTCTCGGGAACATGTTGACGAGTGCCGAAAAAAACTTGTGTCTGAAGTCGAGGATTTATTGAACAAAGTCTCGGAATGGGTTCGACTAAATTTAGTCCAATACAACCCAAGGAAGACACAAGTTTGGGCGTTTACCGCCAAGAAAACACCTTTTGCCGTATCCCCTCGTTTTGAGAATACTCCTTTGATTGCCTCAGCCAATTGGAATTCTTGGTATCGACATATCGAGTAACGTCCAGTTTCGTGGTCATTTGGAAGGTAAAGCGAAGCTGGCGTCCAAAAAAATTGGTGTTCTGAACAGGGCGAAACAGTACTTCACACCAGCCGATTGTTTGCGACTATACAAGTCGTAAGTCAGGCCTCATATGGAGTACTGTTCTCATCTTTGGGCAGGGGCTCCGCAGTACCAGCTCCTTCCTCTTGACCGCACAAAGCGTAGAGCATCTCGTATTATCGATGACCGGGCTCTTTCCGATCGGCTTGATCCTTTGGCGTTGTGAAGAGATATTGGTTCTCTCTGCATCTTCTATCGCTATTACCACGGGGAGTGTTCCGAGGAGTTATTCGGCTTAATACCACTCGCTGATTTCCACCATCGGACATCATGCCAAAATTCTAAATTCCACCCTCACCATTTGGATGTCTGCAAGTCCACTACAGTGCGATTTTCGAGGCATTTTTTGCCCCGCACGACTGCTCTGTGGAATCAATTACCAGCGGATGTGTTTCCGAACCAATACGGCTTAGGGGCCTTCAAGAAAAGAGCGTATTCATTCCTTAAAGGCCGGCAACGCACCTGCAGTACCTCCGGTGTTGCAGCTGTTCATGGGAGGCGGTGATCACTTACCATCAGGTGAGCCTCTTGCCCGTTTGCCCCCTATTCCATAAAAAAAACCTAACCTTACTAGCGACCTAGCCGAAGTGTGGAATCTAATGGGGCTCGTTGGTGTCGCCATCTCGTACTGCTCGTAGTCACGTTGTCCAGAGTCATCAGTGAATCGATGATGTTGAAATTGTATCGTTACACGAGCCAAGAAATGTTTCCATGGATCAGCAAAATCCCTTTTAGCACTTAACAATATATATATATATATATATATATATATATATATATATATATATATATATATATATATATATGTTTATATATATGTTTATGTTAATATATATATATATATATATATATATATATATATATATATATATATATATGTTTCGATGTGTTAGTATCGTTGACTAACACCCATAGCACAAGCAAATAATTTGCTTACTCTGGGGTTAGATCAGCAAGTGTTATTTGTCCCGTGAATATTTATTTATTTATTATTCACTGTTTAAACTTGTTGAGCATATACACTATCAAATACAGAGAAAGGAAATTTTTGGATACTTTTTTTATTGAATTTGCAGGCATACGAGTGAGTGGGCTACCTGATGGAAAGCGGTCACCACTGCCCATGGACATTTACAACATAAAGGGTTAGTTGCCAATGCAATGCCGGCTTTTAAGGAATTTGTTGATCCTCCTCTTAAAAATCCCAATATCGTAACTACTCGGATAAACCGTGTGAGGTAAACTGTTCCAAAGCTTGACTGTTCGTATAAAGAAGGTACGTGCAAATCGAACTGTCGTAGATGACTTTTTTTTTATATTATAAGAGAGCAAACAAGCAGATGGGTCACCTGATGGAAAGAGTCAACCATCGCCTATAGACACCAAAGATGTTAATGGTGCGTTGCTATCTTGTGGCGAGGTCTAATGCCACATGCATAAGTTTACCGGCTACCTTACCCTCCAAACCGGAACACGACAGCGACAAGCACTGACGCTATTGCGGCAGGAATAGGTAAGGCGGTGGTACCTGACCCGGGCGAGACAATGCAGAACTCTACCACCTAGTAGCCGCGATGGTAGTGACTCGATAGCCAATCGGTCGCCTTTTACGACCTGCCTGGCAGAACGGCAGCCTATTCTTCAAAGGAGGCCGGGACCAATACGGCGAATGGTGTGAGTGAAATCCCTCACTACGACGTGTAGTCCGTTGGCGGAACGTGGTGCCGGTATTAGATTTAAAAGCTCATCAGAACACTCTCCATTATATAAGCGGTGGAAAACACATAAAGAACGCACATCTCTCCGGTGGCTAAGGGGTTCAAGACCACTAGTAAGAGTGGGGCTATCGACAAGGCGCTCCAGTCTGCGTTGGATTTTGTCGAATTGCAGGGTTTGATACTGGGGTGCACCGGCCCATAGGTGCGAACAGTACTTCATGTGCGGTCGGACTTGCGCTTTATAAAGCAAATTTTTTTCATCCAATTTACAT
Source organism: Apodemia mormo (assembly GCA_036924255.1). NCBI lineage: Eukaryota > Metazoa > Arthropoda > Insecta > Lepidoptera > Riodinidae > Apodemia > Apodemia mormo. The sequence goes on along the minus strand of JAUPFN010000018.1, from coordinate 7,450,979 downwards.
CTTATGTCATAGACGCTAGTTCAGATTTTTATAACAGTAAATACGAAGATAGTAAATTGCTATATTTCTATCGAGGATTTAGGAAACTCTTATTTAAGAGTTTCCTAATTCACATTCATTTGAAAATGTGACAAATTTCATATAAAAATAACCCCAAATAAAAAAATAACGTCGCATTATAAAAATATTTGATGTTGGTAAGACTTTGCTTATAGTGGCACAGACCTTAAAGTTTAGTATACCAAAATAACACATGTCGTCGCAGAAATTAGTGGCAGTCGTAGAAAAAATATTAGCAACGGGCTTAGCGCTGTTTCTTACATCTGTCTGGTTAACGGACAACTCTCTATATTTTTTGCATTTGCCAGATCTAGCCATAACAAAATTTGTCACGTAAAATCATATTATATTTTCAATCAAATTTCAAAAAAGGAGGAAGTTATCAATGTGCAGGTTTTTTGTGTACGTTCACCGATTACACGGTTACGCCTGAACAAATTTGAAAAATCCTTCTTTTGTTTCAAAGGTTTTATTTCTCAAATTGTCCTAATTTAATTTGGAGGAAATTTGATGCAGGCTTCTGGAAATATAGGAAATGGGAAGTTGGTTGTTAGTTATGTTTAAATTATCTATGAAAATTGAGATCAAATATTGCAATTATTAATTGGAATATTTGATCTCGAAATAATATACTTGTTTTTGTAGTTTGTAGGAAAATGGTATGAAATAGAACGATATCCGATGTGGTATGAAGGATATGGTCAATGTGCTTACAAAAACTTCGAAGCTTGTGGTAGACTAATAGAAATCGAGCATAGTTATGTGAAGGATGGTATTCATTTTGCCTTACACGTAAATACGACGTATGCACCAGGTGATGATGCAATATTTGAAATACCAGCAAATAACATAGGTAAGTATTATAGTCTGTCATAATTTAAAAACTATATAAATAATATGGCCTGTGGTGTAGTATTGACCACATTAGTTCCCGGGTTTGATTCCCGGGTCAAGCATTTCAAAAATGTATTTTTTTTTTCAGTTTTATGATTATTACAACTGGCCCGGGGTTGAAAAAGTGCCCGGTTGGTTTACGGGCATGAACATACTTTTTTTAACTATTTTATCACAGTATAGCAAACAAGAAAAGGGAACTTCTAATAGAAGGAGACAACCATAATGGCCTATAGACACCAAACACGTTAATGGTGTGTTGTCGTCAAGTGTAATAGGTAAAATGCCGCATTCATAAGTTAATCGACTACCTTACTCTCCGTATCCGAGCGCGACGTTGATAAACAATGACGCAAGTACCAGCAATAATAAATTTGCATATATTTGTCATTCTTTTTGTTAGACTTCAGACTTTTGATAAAGTCTGTATTTTGTGCTAAAATATAATAAACGTTGATTAGTGTTTCTTTAAAAGATAATTACTATAAATAATACTGAAGTGTACAATGTATTTTTATCTGACATTATTAAAATTAATACATAATTAAAATATTAAACAATTCGATGTAAATATGGTGTCGTCGTTAGATGGCCCTGTTACTAAGAAACACGATAGAGCTTACCGCGTTCATACAGGCCATTTTTATTGCTGCTATATAGTCTGAGAAAGGTGAACAATTATTCGACTTCGTCACTACTATCGTGACTATAACGACATAGCATTAACATGTTTTGATAATTATCTTTTTCTATCAGATGAGCCATCCACTTATTTGCTATCCTATAATAAGATAATTATAAAGGTAGCTAAGGGTTTATAATTGTAAATATCATTTCTAATTTCTTATTAGGTATGTTTTTCGTTAAATTGACTTCACAACACGAAGAGGTAATCAATTCTGCTGTATATTTTGAATGTTTTTTACTTCGGAACTCAGACATTTAGCAATCTATTTTGAAAAATCTTCTTTTATCTGGGAAGATGTAATTCTCGTGTCGTCGCATTTTAATTTGGCGAAGATCTGATGCAGGAGATACAGGAAATGGGAAGTTAGTTTGCTGTAGTTTTACTGCGTCAAAAAACTATATCTTAATTTATAATATTAACCGATTTTTTGCGGTGCATTTTTTCCAAAACATTAGTGTGACGGCGTACAAATATTTCGTGACGCAGCTTACGTCATACACGTTGATGACACGGCCATCGTGTTACCCGCCATGTATAAAAATATTAATTGTTTTACGCGTGTATAGACTTAATTCATTCAATTGAAACCAAAACACGGGTGTAAATGGAAGAGTACATTGTTTTGAGTGGTTTTTGAGTAATTATACTAAGTGTTTTCCTGAAAATGGAAGGTTAGTAATTTTTTATTCGGATGTTGCAAACCTTTTGTAAAATAAGAGTTAGAACAATTAGTGCATTAAATAGATGTGGGGTTTTTGATTGTGATGTCCGTTCGATACGTAGCGATTTGTGGTTATGTTATTGCGGCTGGAATAGGTAAGTCGGTGGTACTCGTATTTACCGATCAAGCGAGTCGTCGCAGGATTCTACCGCCGTTAAAATCACAATGTGATCTAATTCAAGTTTTAATTAGAATTGAGGATGTTTATTACCTTCAAAACAAATAATTTGAGTTAATATCAATCATATTGTGGGACGAAGTGTCTTCAGCTAATCGTGGATAAACTGGTTGTACTTCTGATTACCTCTTTGGGGATAAGGGCGTGAATTAACTAACATCAATTAATTAACGATTAGTTTGTTTTTATTTAGTTTTGATTTTTGTTTCGTTTGTTAATCTTAATGCAGCTTAAAAAAGGTTGACAACCCCTAAATTTTTCATTTCACAGAATATTCAGAAAAGAAGCTTGCAGGCTTGATTTACGTGGAAAATTATAAACGTTTTGTTCAGAGTAGTTCTTTTCAAATGTAATTTGAAGGAATTATAATCGATTTAAAAGTGACACGACTCCCGTGTCATACGCCATACGTCATAATTATGATGCGGCTGCCGTGTCATTTGCAACAAATCGGTTAATATATCAGTAAAAATTTTCCTGTTTAATTTCAACAAAACTCTAATTATTTTCCGGTTTAATATAAAATTTTATGTTTTTCAGATCCACTTGGAGTTCCAATGTCCGTTATATTTACGGATTATACAAACTATGCAATTATGTATGGGTGCAAATGGAATGATGAATTACATGTAAAATATGGTAAGAGTATAGATATTATTAATGTAATGTATTAGCTCTTCTATATTGCCCGCTGCGTGTTTTTAGATAATATAACTTATGCACGTGGCATTAGACCTCGCAATAAGATAGCAACGCACCATTAACATCTTTGGTGTCTATAGGCGATGGTTAACTCTTTCCATCCGGAGTCCCATTTGCTTGTTTGCTATCTTACGATATATAAAAAATATATTTTATTCAATATAGTTATTCAATATAGTTTCCCTCCTTTATGCTAATCTAACAAATACTGGAACATATAAGCTTAGAAGAACCTTTACAAACTCTCGTATTTACTAATAAAAATAGTATGTTCTTGTTCTCATGAAATAGAATAGCGAGATAATGCTGTTTCTACTGACAGGTGTATTCACTGCTCAATCAAAAATGTAAGTGATATGCATCAGAGACCTTAGTAATTCAGTGATACCGTCATAAGCGTTGCGAAATACTACCACGAAAGTCTAGCCTTTAATAACTTTTTGTGAGTTTACCTAACTTAATTAAATGGGCTATTTACTCGAAGAGTCTAGATTAAAACAGAAAAAATATTCCACCAGTGCGACTGGACTCAACTAAATGAGTAGTAGTTCTAAGATTTTAGTCTATTATACATATTAACTATGGCTCAATGAGCCAGAATTAGGAGGAAGATATCACTTTCTCACTTAACACCACCATTAAGTTACATGTTTGCAAACAACGATTCGTTTGGTCTATGAAATTTCGAAGGGTCCTTTTACCTTGTTCGTCCATATTTGGAAGCAAAATAAAAAGATGATAGTTTACCCCAAGGGGATTCTCGTTAAATTGTTTGAATAAATCAACAAGTGTTTGACAGATCGAAGCATCAAGGTCGTTATTGATGGTGTGTGCTTCGAATTCAAACTCCTCAATTCTGATATTCACCAAGTTTGTGCCCAATTACTTACGCTGGTTTTTTACTACTGTCATTAATCGCTATTGTGGTTGACAGGACTGCTGAAATGACGTATACTTTGAAAGGAATAATTGATTTTGATCCTTCAAATGACATTTGAAGCAAGTTTTGAGCTCTATAATGGTATCTTAGTTAAAAATTAGATTGGTTGAAAAATATAGAAGTAATGTCACAAAAATTTTCGTCATCAATAAATACCGACTAATCAACATATTTTGATTCAATTTACAGTTTTAGACGTAGTTTTCTAAAAAAATGAACTTATTTGATTTTAAAATCCATCGGTATATTACTCTAAAAGTTATTTTAAAAATATAAGTAAATAAGTAAGGATTCCGAAGAGGCAGGCAGAAGTACAACCAGTGCACCCGTAATTAGCCGAACATACTAATGGCCAATTGCACTAATATTGTCTTAGCTGAGGACAATCCTAAATACATGCTGTCACATTATTTTCATTTAAGACAAGAAGTGACAGCATACGAGTACTATTTAGGATTGTTGTGCAACTGGCCATTAGTCCCACAATGTGATATATGGTAAGCCAATCGCCAACCAGTCACTTTTCCAATCCCTGGTAAAGTTATTTTTACCGTAAAACTACAAAAACATATTTTTAAATTGTCCGATCCGGGACGTCATCAAAATCAGTACCTAGCATACTTTTACTACTAATGAAAGATGTAAAATAGGAAAGTGAAAAACAATTAATTCCTGTCAGAAATCAAATCCGTATCTAAAAAGAAAAGAGAAAAATAAAATCATAGTTTCAGCGGGTTTAAACTGGTTTGTAAATAAGGCACCATTAATTTAGAACTACTTGAGGCAATATTTTCATTAATCAACCTATTAGTATAACAAAACGTTTAAAAAATGAGCTAATACATAAAATCCAAAAATTAATCAATAGTTTAGGTTAAGATTTTCTAATTTGTTTTATTTGCAGTTATAGCGTGGATTTTATCAAGAACTGAAACCTTAGAGCTGGAAATATTAGAAAAAGCTCGCGAGCAGTTTGCTAGTACTACTAGATCAAGTGTAATATACTTTGAAACTGTGAATCAGAATAGCGATGCATGTGCGTATCATTGGCGAGCAGATATTCAAGCTGTGTATACAAATTCAACACTGAGTTAAAATTGTTGTATAGTAAACGGATTATGATAAGGGTCTCCTTCTTATTACTAAGAAATATTGGGGTTTTGATCTTGTGTAAAATAACGTATATATTTATAATTAGTTATAGTAATTACTGTTACGTAAAATGTATTATTATTAATATAGAAATACAAACAATACTTTAATACTTTAATTTCATAATTTTCAAACCATTCCAAGCAGTCTCGTGCATTAGTCTACTACTACTACGAATAGTCTAAGAATTAAAACGATTAGTTGTAGTTGTGTGTATATATATATATATATATATATATATATATATATATATATATATATATATATATATACACATACATATACGCATTAATGACTTGTGGATGTTATTAATTTCCTAAAGAACACGGACCGTTTAGTTTTGAAAATTCCTTGTGTGTCTTTTGGAGAGGCAAATATTGAATTAAGTGGAATAATTTTATACGTTTTTTAAATCAATAAAACAAAATATATATCTAGGAATAGTTATATATAAAATATACTACTATAATTACTATCGACGTTCGTGTCTGAGAGTTCTTCTGAAAACAGTATGTGTAATCTATGGTAAATGGTTATTGGGTATGTCAAGTGTCTTAGACACGTCTTGTCGTCACTCGTCGCTTATTTTGCATCGGACAAGTGACAACTTATCATTTGTCAATAAGAATCGTAACCACAGAGTATTAAGGAAAGAACTAAAGTTTACGTTAATCTAACCATAAATTCCAACTTTATCTTTATCTAACTATTATTCCCCAAGCTTAAAAAATATATAAAAAATGTGGATAAGTTGAGGAGTTAATATCGACTCTTATGGAATATATGAAACTTTATGATAATTAGTAAAAATAATGATGTATGGAGTCTTGCCCGTGTTCTTTGAATTTCAGTTAAATTAAATTTTAATTAATTTACGAGATTTTTAAAGAAAAAAGAAAATGCAGTTTAAGTAAATTTAGATGATTTACTGATTAGAATAGTTTTTATACTTATGAAGACATTGAAATTAAAACGTTACTGTCGAAAATAGCTTAATACTTTTATTGTTATAAAGATATTCCCGACTTTCATGTTTTATTCGAACGAATATACTCGTAATTATAAAAAGGTGATAGAAAAATAATACTGACAAGTAAACTCCTACTAGACAACAAAAACTTCATTGGATCTTTTCTACATAAAAATTTTCGTTGAATATTTGGGTAATGGTGAAACAATAACAGCTCCGTGCAGTAAAGAATGAATTGCAATTAAAATTAAAGACTTCATGCGTTCATATCGGTGCTGAAACTTTTGACAATAGACTAGAGTGCTAAATGTGAGTTTTTCTTTTCGCATTCGATCGTGAGCGCGTTTTGAGTTTACTAGGGTAGTGGTAAACGTGAGAAACTAGTTTACCACTAGGTGGCGCTGTACAAATCACATACAAATTCCTAGTAAACTCGAAACGCGCTCACGATCGAATGCGAAAAGAAAAACTCACACTTAGCACTCAGAAAAGCAAAAAAATATATTACATTTTTCAAATGTTTTGCTAAAGTATATGAAAATATGAACACCTGAACAAATTGTTAACCTATTTTCTTTTTAGTTCTAACTTTGATTAGAACTCTGGTAACTACTGTTTACTTTCAATAACTATTGGTAACTTAATAGTTATTAAAATATCTTAATACTCGTATAGGTACATAAATTACGTGTCACGATGTTTGTTCGCTATATGTTCCTAAACTACTGAACCGATTTCAATGAAATTTTGTGCATATCTATTGTTTGATGCAATTTAAAAGTTAAGATAATTTTTATCTCAATTGACCCTCCCCATCTTAAGTATCCCACTAAAATATTCAACACAAGTAATTTGTATGGCAAAACAACGTTTGCTGGGTCAGCTAGATAGAATATAATAATCGGAAAAGTGTATTAGCTGCTACAGATGTCATTAGAAACAAGGCATTAGATTAAAACTTTCTTATCAAGATGCAAGACCGTCCCGTTGGTCGAGTTAGCGACCTTGACTACGCAATCGACGGAGCTCGGCTTCGATTCCCGACGGGGACAAGCATTTGTGTGATGAGGATAATTGTTTGTATTTTCGGGTTTGGGTGTTTATTAAATATATTCTAGTATTTATATATGTATTTTTATGTATTAGTATCGTTGACTAACACCCATAACACAAACAAATATTTTTCTTACTTTGGGGTTTGATCAGTAAGTGTTATTTGTGCCGTGAATATTAATTAATAAATTATAATTAATTATTTAATTATTAATTAATTAAGGCAATACTGGCAAGCAAATAATTACACACAACAATATGTTATTGCATCTTTTCAATCTCTAATTTCAGAAAGAGTTCAGAGTCTGGACAATAGTGATGTATTAATACATCCATGCCTTGCAAAATTGATTAGGATTCAAACGTGTATTCAAACGAGCGTTCTTATTTCGATATGGTTTAGTCACTGGTCTATCGTTAATAGTATCAAATGATACTAGTAACGCTAAACCAGTGAAGTGCAAAAATGAAGTAAAAATAACCAATTTCCTAAATTTTGTGTATTTATGTTATATATGTGGATATGCACACCAGATCAAGTATTTAATAATCCATTATTTTTGACTTATTGTAAACTATATTAATGACTTTATTAATACAAGCGTCTAAATAGTGTAATAGCTGCTGCAGATGTCATAATAAGCGATGCAGGGTTTGGTGAGTTGCCACTATTAATTTTACAGGAGTCTTCAGTATTGTTGAAATACTTAAACTTCGTATTTTGTACGTTATATTTAGCAACAGCTAGATCCAGTTTAGCTGCATCTGTACCTTTTAAATGTGGAGTCCTTGTTAATTTCCATAACTCATCTGAAATAAAGTTTACATACAATTATTAAATGTACATAATATACATAAGGAATAAGTTGTTGCATAAACTTTAAATTTTAACGGTCATTTTATTCAATAATTACCTAATATGGATTTAATAACTTACATACCTACATGTTGCATAAACTTTAACTATCATTTCATTAAAAAATTGCCTAACTTAATATTTTTTTTCAATTCGCCAACAGCAAGGTCGTTGTAATAATGGTATAAATGTATTTATAGCGCTTATCATTGTCACAGAAAACTGATTAAATAATTATTTTTTCCCCTGTCTGTGTGGACCCTTTTAAAAAAAAAAATATCTACCATTATGCTAGGCAGTTCGTAAAGGGCGAATGGGTGGCTATACAAGTCACTTCTATCGTAGGTGGTAGAGTTCTACAATGTCTCGCCTAGATAATGTACCACCGCCGCCTTTAATTGTCGTATTCTGGCTTGAAAGCGAGGTAGCCGCTAGACTAATGCATGTGGCAAAGCCATCCCTCCACTCAGATAGTAACGCATCATTAGCCGATTCGTTGCGGTGCATGTTTTCCAAAACTTTTAGTACTGGTGGCGCTCAAGTATTTTGTGACACGGCTAACGAGCTACCATATGGAACATTACGTTGTTTTGAGTGGTTTTTGTGTAGTTTTTCTAAGTATTTTCCTGAAAATGGAAAGTTAGTAAGTTTTCTATTCAGATGTTGAAAACCTTTTGTAAAATAAAAGTTAGAAAAATAAGTAAATTAAACAGATGTGGGTTCTTTTGTTTTGGATGTCCATTTGATACGTAGTGATTCGTGGTTACGTTATGGCGGCAGGAATGGGTAAGTCAGTGGTACTCGTACTCACTGATTAAGCGAGTCGCCGCAGGACTCTACCACCGTGACCGTTACGTTCAATATGTTCCTAAATTCTTATTCAAAAACTTGAATAAGAATCTAGGGTCTTTATTGCATACAAAACAAAATAATTTCAGTTAATATTAATCATATTTTGGGACTAAGTACCTCTTTGGAATACGGGCATGGATACACTAACATTAATAAATTAACAATTGTTTTTTTTTTTTAGTTTTTGTTTCGTTTGTTAATATTTATGCAGCTTAAAAAGGTTCAAACCCCTAAATTCTTCCATTTCACAGAATATTCAGAAACGAAACCTACAAGCTTGATTTTCGTGGAAAATTATAAGGGTTGTGTTCAGGGTAGAACCTTTTAAATTGCTATTTGAGGAAGATATAATCGATTTAAAAATGACACGACTCCCGTATGTGACTCCCGTGGCGTAACCACACATTAAAGAAAATTATGACACGACTGCCAAGTCATCCTCAATTAATCAGTTAATATCCTTGATGCCTATAGGCGATGATTTCTCCTTCCATCAGGAGAGTCACACGCTTGTTTGTTATCTATTAGATATTGCGAAAAAACAATCGTTTGTTGGACTTATATAGATTTTTTATAAAAAAATGAAAATAAAAAGCTAAAGTAAGAATATTTATTTATAGCATAATCAAAATATTGTCTTTATAATTACGAAATAAAAATTTAGAAGACTTATAACAGTAGACCGTTTTTTCCTATACCTATTAAATTGTACCTATTTCGTATCTGTCAATATTATTCTAATTAATTAGTAACTTTAATGGTGTAAAGATGAGAAAAGGCATGCTCCGTTAGTTCGGACATGTAGAAAGAATGGTAGATGAAAGGTTAACAAAACAGATATAAAATGTGAATGTGGAAGGATGTAGGTACCGGGAAAGACCAAGACTGACATACCATGATCAGATTGATCGAGTACTGTCCGAAGGTGGTGTCAAGAGTCTCCGCAACCGGCGTGTATGCATAAAGAGAGTGATCAATGTGGAGGAAGCGAGACAAGCCTGCAAGGATCGTGATATATGGTACTCGGTTCTCTCTGCCTAACCCATAAGGGATCTGGCGTGAAGATATGTATGTTCTTGTTTAGTTTTAGTAAGCAAAAAAAGTATTATTTAAAATCACGAATCATCCATATAAGTAGAAGTCAATTATTATCCACAACCTTAAGAAGTTAAAAATTTGTTTTTGATACTTTTGCTTATAATTAAAAATACATTAAGTGCTTAAATAAGTAAGTATCTTTACGCCCGTATCCCCGAAAGGGTTGGCAGAGGTACAACAAGTGCACCCACGATTAGCCGAAGATACTTGGTCCCACAATGTGATAGGTGGCCAGCCTATCGCCAACCGGGCACTTTCCAATCCCTGGCAACGTTGTTTTTATTAGAAAATTGCCCGACCCAGGAATCGAACCCGGGAGCTCATGTGGTCAACTCCGACACCGGACCACTAGACCACAGAGGCTGCTTAAATCTATTTTGAATATAGTTATATATTTTAACCGTACGTACATGTGCTGCTATTTCCATCGGGACTATTGTAACAAGCAAACACCACAGCGTAATGTTCATAGTTGACATCCAAAAATGAATATGTTTCAGTCTTTTGATCTGAAAACAAAAAGAATTGTAGCTCCAGCAACGCTAATAACTTGTCATATATATTATTTTGTGGTAGATTTAAATAAAACACAAAAAATTGTGTTATAGTACTCACTCCGGGCTTGGGAAAACTTGAAAAACTTTAAAAACAACAAAGAAAAATATCGACACGCGAGATTTGAACCTGCGACCTCCCCTAAAGCCGGGATGCTCTCCCACTGAACTAGTGTCGACAGGCTTAACGTGGCGAAATTCTAAACTATTCTTTAATACAAAAGCAGGGAGAATTTTTATTTAATACTTATAATGAAAATTATGATAATATATTAAATTATTACTGTTTTAATAAAATGTAATTAAAGTTTTATAAAATGGTAACACTTAAATATGATGACAGACTTCAATCAAATTATAGTCTCAATTATTTTTAAATGATTGTACCTAGCGATATATTTTATTTAATTGATTTAAAAATCGTAGAAAATTATTTTAGTTTAATACTAGCGACCTGCCCGCGGTTTCACCCGCGCAGCTTTTGTTCCCGTGGGAATATCGGAAAGGTTTATACACTAAAACTTTTCTCAAGAATCAATATATCTATTAAAAAAACCGCATCAAAATTGCGTAGTTTTAAAGATTTAAGCATACATAGGGATATAGGGACAGACAGAAAAAGCGACTTTGTTTTATACTATGTAATGATTCGTCACTCCAAACCGGAACACGATGGTGACAAGCACTGACTAATAATCAATAAGAGGAATTTTCGCCGTGTTGGTCCCGGCCTCCTTTGAAGAATAGGAGTCCTTTGAACTGCAGTTCTGCCAGGCAGGTCGTAAAAGGCGACCGATTGGCTATCGAGTCACTACCATCGTGGCTACTAGATGGTAGAGTTCTGCATTGTCTCGCCCGGATCTGGTACCACCGCCTTACCTATTCCTGCCGCAATAGCGTCAGTGCTTGTTGCTGTCGTGTTCCGGTTTGGAGGGTAAGGTAGCCGGTAAACTTACGCATGTGGCATTAGACTTCGCCACGAGATAGCAACGCTCCATTAACATTTTTGGTGTCTAAAGGCGATGGTTCACTCTTTCCATCAGGAGACCATCTTGTTTGCTATCTTATGATATAAAAAAAAACTGACGCTATTGCGACAGGAATATGTATGGTGGTGATACCAAACCTGGGCGAGACAATGCAGAACTCTACAATTTAGTAAAAGAGTTTCAGATAAACCGGTTTATTTCACTGAATAGCTGCAGAAATGGTAAAATAACAGTTTCTTAATTTCACTGGTTAAGTACCAGAAACCATAACTTAGCCCGCAATAAATTCAAGTATGTTGTTAATGCATGAAACTTTTTTGATATTAACCGGTTTTCGAGTCCTGGACTAAAATAAATCTAGTTTAAGGAGATAATTATTTCTTTTAGAATAGAATAAAACAGAAATCGTTATTTTAAGACATACACCACACTTACAGTTAATACAGAGTAGTAAAATAAAAAATATAAAGAGTAAGAACACAGTACAAACAGTAATTGGGATAATAACCAGTAAAACAGTAACTGGGATTATGGTTTAACTAGCCAGCTCGCGCAGTTTCACCCGCGACTATATTAACAAGTCATCGAAATAGTTTTTTAAAACAAATTTCATCCCCTATTTCAGACATTCATGGGCTGATTTTTGAAAAAAAAAACTAGCCTATGTTTGACCCCAGATCTTCAACTATCTATATAATATATTGCATAAAATCGGTCCAGCGAGAGATTTAAAAAGCCGTGAAAGCGTAACAGACAGACAGACAGATTTTCGCATTTATAATATTAGTATAAAAGTATAAATATAAACTAGTATAAATAGGATAAAAGTATAAACTAGTACAATATTAGTATGGATGTTTTCAATAAATCGATCAAACGATCAAATCAAACATGAAATCGTAAATAAGATTTAGCATCATATTAAGGCCGACAGTGAATTTTAATTAAAAGCCAATTTATTTACCGGTATACTTAACGAGAAGCAAGTCTCCATTACTATTTGCATCAACAGTTAATGAGACGGATCCATTATAGAAGCTAGCGGTATTGTTAATTATCCAATTAATTGAAATATCTGTGGTGTTATTGCTTTTGTGATTGAAAACCATCATGGCGCAATCACCCTTTATTTCCATTTCAGTTGCCACTGCTGCAAGGTACCATTTTCCATCTAACTGAAACAGTAAATTATTTAATACGTAAAACGAATATCATTTAATGGACGGATCCTAAACTTAACCTTTAAATTAGCAATGTCATATATCAAGATATGTTCGTGTCTCCTGAAGATGCTTCGGTTGTGAAGTGAAACGTGCGTTGAGTGCGTAAATTGTGTGCTTTTGTGTTTGCCGCTATCGTGGTATAAAGTGTGGTGGATGAGGGTGGATAACTGTGCCGCTGGGGTCTTCATTATTTTTTAGGCCTACGGTGAGTTTGTTCCATTTCTTTCACCACTTTTATATGTTTTTCCTTGCAGTGACATCGCAAAGATACACTTAAAAGTTCGCGGAAATTTTCAAAATAACTAGTTTTCTTCGTTTGAGTATGAAATTTGGCATTTATAAAGTTGTGTGTTATGTGGAGTCGTACAAACAGACAATATTGTTGAATTATAAGAAGAAGTAGAAGTATTATCACACCCAGTTCCCTTAAAGGACAGGCAGAGTAAATCAAACGTGTAAACACTTTCCAGTTCAACACGATTCACCGGTTTGTTGGTTGGTGATAGGTGGTGGTGATCCCCATTCTGATAACGATTAACGACTATTTCTAGCGATAACCGGGCTCAACAGTCGTACTCGTGACGGAAGCGGAATGTCAGAAACAGCTCGCTGACTCCGAGCTGTTTCTGACATTTTCGATTTTTGGAAAACCTCGAAAAACTTTAATTGCACTTTTGATCGACCCAGGTATCGAACCCGGGAACTCATGATCTGAAACTAAAGGCCACGAGACACGAGGTATGCATTATAATTAAACTAATAAAAAAAACATTACAGACATTGGTATGCGTTTGACATATTTGTATATGTAAAAACATAAACAAAACGTAAATGCTTGTGCATTTACGTTTTGTTTATGTTTTTTTATATCATAAGATAGCAAACAAGCAGATGGGTCTCCTGATGGAAACAATCAACCGTCGCCTATAGACACCAAATATGTTAATGGTACGTTGCTATCTTGTGGAGAGGTCTAATGCCACATGCATAAATAATAGAAAATATTTTGTTTATCTTCTATATCTTTTGGTTATTGTCTATAGTCAAATTCAGTCATGGGTTTTTTATTCTTTAATTTGTTTACAAATATTTGGGTTTATCGTTATTTGAATAACCACCAAACTTTGTCCAGAGCGCAAACGCTAGTTTTATGAAATTTTAATTTACACTTTTCATAGACGCCACAAGTTTCATTATTTAGAGGTAAATAAAGTAATCAATCCATTTGTTCCATTATTATACGTATATACATAGCTTGCTAAATTAATCAAACCGGTTTTGCGTTTTAAACATATTAAAATGGACAATTATATTTTATTGTATTAAGTTTATAAAAGGTTAAGGCTTTATAAAAGGTTTATTTTTAATAGCTGTGTACTTACAGTATCGTATTAGTAACATATGAATACAACAGATGCTGTTTAATTCCAGAAAAATGGTTAGCATGTTGAGTTTAAAGCATTCCTTCAACGCTCCGCTCATGACGTCACAGAAAACAGATTTGGTTATTAGTTTTTAACAAATAAAATCAAAACAACTCACACGATAGTTAAAATTCCTCCAATAATTTAAACCTTAAATCTAAATTATTATTTATTACTAAACAATAAAAGCTACTTTTAACCCGATTGAGTCAAAAGAGCAGCTACAAATCACAGAGAAAAACTAATAAGTATGTAATTCTTACTCACTTCCTTTAGATCGATTTCTCTTGGTTCTATTTCAGGGCAGCTTACATTCTGAACTACTGACTCCACCCTATAATTTAAAAATACTAATATTGGAATAAAGTAAAGCATTTTGAACCACAGATCCTTAAAACTTAAGACCAACTGAGGATACAATGACAAGTGATCTCTTAAATAATCTTTTACGCAATTACAATCAGTTCCGCAGTTAAAAACTTATTGATTGTTAAGATAAAGGTCAAACTATTTTGTAGTATTGTTTTCATTGATACAACCATTAGCTTCTCTACTGAAGCGTGGAGGAGTACCGCTATTTAATTGATTTGTGCAGAATATGGCGATGTCTAGAAAACTCTTAGTTTATTTTATAGTAAAAGTACAACATTTTTTAAATAAAATCCTATTTATTTAAGCTGTTCTTATTATATACTTACTTAATGTGATGTTTCGTCTTCATATATGCAAAAGTGATATTTTTTTGTCTCGCTCGGTTATGTGGTATCACCACCTTACCTATTCTTGCCTCAATAGCATCAGTGCTTGTAATTGTCGTCTTCCGGTTTGAAGGGTAAGGTAGCCGGTAGACTTATGCATATGACATAGCCATCCCGTCACACGAATAGCAAAGCACCATTTGTATTTTTGGTGTCTATAGGCGGTGGATTATCTTTTCATAAGGAGAGCTATGTGCTTTTTTGCTATCAAATTATCTAAAATAATCTGAAACTGATTTTAAAAATCTATGTTTGTTTCTTTGATACGGTCTGTAGCCTAAATGGCTTTAATTTTAGCTTGATTTTTTGGCTTGGGAGGTGTCCTTTAATTTTTCCTAACTTTGAGAGTTACTTATCTACATAATTACATGATTCACAACCGTGTGATTCTCTCGGCAATATTTTACCTCGCACTGCTTTTAATATGGAATTAATTACCGGTAGAGGTGTTTGCGAGCAGATACGACTAAGGCACTTCCAAGAAAAGAGCTTACTCATTGTTAGAAAACTGCCAACGCAACTGCATAACCTCTGGTATTGCGGCTGTACATGGGTGGTGAAAATCACTTACCATCAGGTAAGACTCCTGCTCGATTTCATTTTTAATTAAAAAATACTAGTTATTTCCTACACCTTTTCCTACTTCTATAATAATAAAATTTAATACTAGCGTCTTTATTCGCGTAAAAGCAGTGCATAGATGAAAGCGGTATAAGTGACAAGATTTGAATTTATCCATCACAAACGTCAAAAAATGTTCTAACTTGATGATTAACCAACTGAACCAAGTACACTCAGCACGATAGTTTCACTTACACCACAACACTACAGAAATTAAAAACCTCATTAAAATTAAATAAAACACAAATAAAAAAATAAGGACATAAAACAAATCAAAAATTAAACTTAAGAGTTTTGTTATCAAAATCCCACGAGATTAATTCACATTTAGAGTATTAAAATCTTAAAGTCTGCGGTCATTCTGAACATAGATTTATCTATAACGTATTAAATTTCAACGAATTCCGTTTTCCGTTTATTCACGTGATTGTATAACAAACATACACACACATTTTTATATTTGATCGATCTATATGAATTCAATATTAAATTAATGATAAAAACATTGATCTATATTAATTCACTCGATTAGTGTCTTGACAGTCAATATCTTTGAGAGTATGAGATATACCCTTGTAAAATATTTGGCTTAAAGATATACATAGGTACACTAGTTTATACAACAGAGAACAAAGATTTATTTAGTACTTATAAAAATAGATAATATGACCTGAACTGTAACATGTATGATAAGTATTGTCAGTATTTGTTATAAACAAATTTTAATTTCTGCGAATAAGATTACAAATATATTTTTCTTAATTTTTAAGTATTGAATGACTGGCAATCCTGTACGAAGAATCTATGTTAATAAAGAGTATCAACACGCCTAGTTCCGTTTTGAGGCAGACTGAGTGCACCGAATGCCTATAGACTTTCCATTTCCCCACGATTCACCGGTTTGTCGGTTATCGAGATGGCTGGTAATCCCGTCGCGCGAAGCCGGAGTGGGCAGCAAGCATTTGAAAGTGAAAGTCATTTACCCCCATGAAACTAATATAACGATTAAGTTTACTTAAGAATTATTTTTACACATACATGTAGTAGAAAGAGACGATAAGAGATATAGAACAGAATAGAATAGAACTTTATTTAATAAGTTTAGAATACATTATACCACCTTAAAAACTTACGGATTTATATATGCCTAGGTAAATGTATAATAATATTATTATATCTATACATCGAAACTGTAAGTATTGTATATTTATCAAAATACCAATATATTGTTGACCACCCCATAGGTCGAGTGGTTAGCGATCCTGACTACGCGATCGACGGGGCTCGGGTTCGATCCCCGACGGGGACAAGCATTTGTGTGATGAACATAAATGTTTGTATTTCCGGGTTTGGGTGTAAGTATATTAAATATATTCTTGTATTTATATATGTATTTCTATGTATTAGTATCGTTGACTAACACAGCAAATAATTTGCTTACTTTGGGGTTAGATCAGTTAGTGTAATTTGTCCCTTGAATATTTATTTATTTATTTATATTGTAACATTAAAAACAATAATATTAGTTTAATCTACATTTATATCTATACATATAATAAAATCGTAGCAGAGTCAAAACTATACATTGAATATTTTTTTAAAAGAATACTTCGGGCGTGATCTACAATCGATATCGAAGCCAAACATATAGTTTTTAGAATATTTGTCTCTTTGTCTGTATGTATGTCCGGGGTAAACTCAAAAAGTACTGCATGGATTTACTTCAAATTTTGCATAAATATTACTAATAGGTCGAGCCAACATATAGGCTACATATTATCACGCTATCAACTACGGGGGAGGAGCTGTGCGGAGTAAACGAAGCCCGCGCGGACGAAGTCGCGGGCAACAGCTAGTATATTTCAATTTTTTTTTTTTTGGTATGCAGAATTTCAGATTATTACCTCCCGTGCTAATCGCAATTGTGTTACGAGAAGGTAAGATTCTTGCTCTGGAAAAAATCAACTTTATTGACGTCTTACAGATTATTTTCTATACAAAATACGTTTAGTTATTGAAAAAACGCTATTGTTCATGTTAAGTGACAGCTTCAACAGTAAATACAAAGTAAATGTAGAAGAGAGTGATGACGAATTTTATTAGTATAAAAGTAATCCTATATATCCTATAAAAGTAATGCTTTATAGTATTTAATCTATACTCTATACATATAATAAAATCGTAGGAAAGTCAAAACTGTACATTGAATATTTTTTTAAAAGAATACTTGGGGCGTGATCTATATATATCGAAGCCATAAAAATAGTTTTTAGAATTTTTATCTGTTTGTCTGTATGTATGTCCGGGGTAAACTCAAAAAGTACTGCATGGATTTACTTCAAATTTTGCATGAATATTACTAACAGGTCGGGTCAACATATAAGCTACATATTATCACGCTATCACCTACGGGGGAGGAGCAGTACGGAGTAAACGAAGTCCGCGTGGACGAAGTCGCTGGCAACAGCTAGTATCTAATACTTACGTAGATTAATGTGATTAATTACGTAGATAAAAAAATAAATGTTCATTTAATTAAGGATAAATTAAGTGTTTATTGTTATACTAGCTGACCCGGCAAACGTTGTTTTGCCTTACATATTAGGAATCCATAGCGGACAAACAACGTGACACGTAATATACATATATAAAACTACGGGATTGTCCTTCCACGCAGCCAAAATGGCATTAAACTTTATATGGTGGTTAAGTATTCTTAAATTTTCTAATTTTCCGCGCAATTTTCTTAATATTTTCTTTTATAAGAACCTTCTCCTTACAACAAAAAAATACCGAAATTGGTCCAGCCATTCAGGCGTGATGTCGTGACCAAGGAAAATAGGGATTGATTTTTATATATATAGATAGAAGATGCCTTACATATTAGGAATCCATAGCGGACAAACAACGTGACACGTAATTTATATAAAACTACGGGATTGTCCTTCCAGGCAGCCAAAATGGCATTAAACTTTATATGGTGGTTAATTATTCTTAAATTTTCTAATTTTCCGCGCAATTTTCTTAAAATTTTCTTTTATAAGAACCTTCTCCTTACAATTACAAACACAACAAAAAAATACCGAAATTGGTCCAGCCATTCAGGCGTCATGTCGTGACCAAGGCAAATATTGATTGATTTTTGTATATATATATGTAGGAAGTGGGTCAGATATGATAAATAAAATGCGGATGTGGTAATATAACAACTCTTTATATTTAGATCAGAATAACATTAGATCACTATTAAAGCTTTCCATCACTAATGACTAGTTCTGGTTTAACAATTCCAAGTAACTTAATTATTCCCTATTACAAATAAGTCATAATTTAAGCAATAGATAGTCAATTATAAATTGTACTGCGACTAATTTATAGTTGACAATAATAATTAACTTGTTTGCACAAATTAATTATCCGAGAGTCAAGGATAAGCTACTAGCAAGATACAACAAGTGTACCGAGCCACGCCAGAGCCTAGACTGCCTTATCGGCGGGCGCTCAGAGCCTTTTATACAGGTAGCAAAACAAGTTGAGTGGTAGGGATATCGAACGATGCGCTTGCCGGCCCGGGCCGTGCATTTGTTGTTTCCACTTTACAATATTCTTGCATTTGACGACGCGGACGCCGACACGGCCATACTGACATGCACACGTCCTCGTGTGCGCATCTTTATACATCTGAGGACAAGGAACGCCTCGTTCATCCTGACATATCTTTTAGAAAACTAAACGTAATCTTATTTTTTTTTTTTTTTTACAACTCTATAATTAGCGTGACCTTTAGCGAAATGGTACAATAGTGTGCTGGTCCGGCAACCCCTTCAGCAACTATAACTATTAAACTCTCGTCAGTTTTGAAACCGGAGACTGCATTCTACTAAGCTAGGAATCTCTCTCGTCAATTAAAAAAAAACAGAGACTGGATTGTACTAAGCTCCCTCTCATCAGTTAAAAACCGGAGACTGGAGTGTATTAAGCTCCCTCTCATCAGTTAATAACCGGAGACTGGAGTGCACTAAGCTCCCTCTCATCAGTTAGAACCGGAGACTGGAGTTTACTAAGCTCCCTCTCATCAGTTCAAAACCGGAGACTGGAGTGTGCCGTCATCTTCCTACATTTTTTGTCAATCCTGCATCTTTTGTCAATCCTAAATTTTTTTGTTAAATTACTTCTTTTACTTTTTTTTACATTGATTTCTTCTCATAGTTTTATAAGACTCCCATTTCCTTTAATTATTATTATTTTTTTTTTGTTTTGCTTTATATCGTATTTTTTTTTGCTGATGATGCAGCCTCATGAACAGTGGCATTAGTTATTACAAGATTAGAGAATCTCCTTCGCAGGTATTTCGAAGATATTAAAAACTCTTGACTGTTATAACTATTTACAATATACACTGCATTTCTATCAATATTGTTTGGACCAGTTTTATGAACAAGATCATTATCATGAGTATACGCCGTCACGTCATCCTTGTTATAATTTTCATATAGGTAAAGGAAGAAACCCTACAGGAATATGGGAAACTTTGCAGAGGCTATC
Source organism: Apodemia mormo (assembly GCA_036924255.1). Lineage (NCBI taxonomy): Eukaryota > Metazoa > Arthropoda > Insecta > Lepidoptera > Riodinidae > Apodemia > Apodemia mormo. Next base: position 7,430,701 of record JAUPFN010000018.1, on the reverse strand, counting down.
GTGGGCGCACTTGTTTTCTAAAATTGCAGTAACTTTTAAGGAGCCCTTATATTTTGAGACAAGTTTCGTTTAGTGTCGTTCTACATTCCTAACAAAGTCACCTACACTAAAAGGTTTAATCTTTCATTACCTCTACTCAACCATAAAATGTCCGATTGGGCTGATTTTTTGATTCTATTTGATACACTGGATCTTCAAAGCTTGTCGATACTTTTGCGAGTTTTTGTTAGTTGCCGAATGTCAAACCTAATTTTTCTGAACGCGTGTTAAATATTACCTAACCGCTTTTGCCATGATTTGTCAGAGAATTATACTCCGCTATCATTATTCAACCCTACAATATTCGCATCACCTCGCTTTGAGAACACTCTCCTGACAACCCCAGCCAATATTGGAATTCTTGGCGTTGACATATCGAACAACGTTCAAATCCGCGATCACTTGGAAGAAAAGGCCAAACTAGCCTCAAAAAAGCTCGGTGCGCTCAGTAGAGCGAGACAGCACTTCCTGCCTTCTCATCGCTTGCAACCCTACAAAGCGCAAATTCGCCCGCACATGGAGCACTGCTCTCATCTCTGGGCGGGAGCTCCGCAGTATCAGCCTCCTCCACTTGATCGCACTCAGCGTAGAGCGGTTCGAATCGTTGACGACCAAGCAATCTCCAATCGGCTTGACTCCCCGGCTCCACGCAGAGATGTAAGTTCGCTTAGCATCCCCCACCGCATTTATCATGGAGAGCGCTCCGACGAACTGTTTGGACTGATCCCTGCTGTCGAATTTCATCATCGGACATCGCGGCAAAACTCAAAGTTTCATCCTCATCACCTCCATGTCCGGAAATCCACAACTGTGCGATTCTCTAGGCACTTCTTACCACGCACCACTCCTCCGTGGAATCAATTACCGGCGGGGGCGCTTCCGAACGGACACGACTCAGGCACCTCCAAGAAAAGAGCATACTCCCTCCCAAAAAGCCGGCAACGCAGCTGCAAGACCTCCGGGGATGTGGCTGTCCATGGGCGGCGGTAATCACTTATGATCAGGTGAGCCCCTTGCTTGTTTGCCCCTTTTTTCTATAAAAAAATAAATTAATTAATTAAACACGTTCGGACTGACGTTAGCTCTTTATGTGCCTGTCGCAAGAAGATGTAAATCTGTATTGTTTTTTTCTTTAATATTAATTTGAGTTCAGTTGGTAATAAACTTTAAGATTGCTTATTAACGATCATCAAAGGGTCAACTAATTCGATTTCAGCTCGACGAATTTAAGCCCGACGGATTTAATTCAATTGGTTGTCAATTGTTTTTAAAAATATCTACCAAGCGCTCTCTATCTTTACCTACAAAGTCAGTATTTACCATACTCTCGCTAGCAGATTTTGAAACTGAGCAGGATTGTTTTTTTTTTTTTTTTTTTTTTTATATATCATAAGATAGCAAACAAGCAGATGGGTCTCCTGATGGAAAGAGTCAACCATCGCCTATAGACACCAAAGATGTTAATGGTGCGTTGCTATCTTGCTATCAAGATTGTGTTTAAGTATTGCTAAGCATTAATCTGTTTTCGCTTACTTCCTATTCTACATTGGTCCAATTTTTGCGGCCTAACGAAACATTAAGATTTATCAGGTCAAACGTGAAACTACCTCCAAAATTTAAATTTTGCCTTGTGGTTAAGCATTTGATTTGTTCAGTGGAAACTACATCAAAACAAGCGACTATTTATAGATTCTTGTTCATAAAACCGTTCTCTTACAAAGGAATCACAACAGATTTGTTTGATATGGCTACATTCTAAACCAGACTCAAATATAAAAGATAATTAAATTCTACTTAGTGTAATACACCATATAACGCTCTGGAACAGATGTTGACTGGTTTTCTGTTTTTCGGAACTCGAAGTGGCAACTTCTTTCTTCTTGTAGCTCATCGGAAAAATGGAAGCTTTGTGGCTGGGCCGGGGTCACAACATACATAGCAGACCACTGGTGGTCGGCCACTGGACGGGTGGTAGATGACCTGCTTTCGCTGCAAGCAAAAATTATTTGAGATAAGTTTCTGTTTATCACGGCAATAGTTGTTACGATGTTCGATTCTATAACAAAATTGTAACTTCCTCGAAATACAGTGGTGCTCTTAAATCGGTTCATATTTAAGTCTAAAAGGAAGAGATCTTCAAGTCCTAATATAGCTTGCCAAGACAGCAGCTTGTGAAGTAGGTGACGGCATGACTCTTAAGTGAATGATCAGATCAACCCCGTCTAATTTTTTCTTTTCTATATTTATTTTACTTGAGGAACACCAGCTAGTAAGTTACACGACAAAAATCCTACGAGTCAGATGAAGGGTCTTTGGAACGACAGAAGCATCTCATTAAAAACAAAGCAGAGGCTGGTTTGTACGCTTGACAACACACAGAACCAACACCTTCATACTAAAACAACTTGGAGTAAAGACCAGACTGTCTGCTACGTGCCTTCAAAGAATTCTATAATACTTCGGCCACATCTCTATAGAAAGCAAGGAGACAATCTCGAAAAGCTAATAGTGACCGGAAAAGTAGAAGACAAAAGACCACGTGGTCGTACTCCTATGCGATGGTCGGACCAGGTTTGCACCAATCTTATGTCTAAAATGTTTTATAATGCTCTGCACGTCGCTGAAGATAGAGTCCAATGGCATAATATTGTGCTATCAAGAACAATCTAATGAGGAGGTTACGACCCTCAGTAATGAAGAATACGAAGCTAGGAGGAGGACACCAGTTAGTCATATCGTCTGCTTCATCAGAATCAAAGTATATCAACTTAAGGGGAGTAGATGTATTTACAGAACGTGAATTAATATTTTCTGCTATTTTTCAAAGAATAATTTCCATACCACAAGTGAAAAGAGACATTTACTGCTCTACATAATTAACCGAAATAGTTTGATGCTGAAGTGGGAGTGAATCCGATCCCACTTCTGATGTAGGAAGTGGGTCAGATATGATAAATAAAATGCGGATGTGGTAATATAACAACTCTTTATATTTAGATCAGAATAACATTAGATCACTATTAAAGCTTTCCATCACTAATGACTAGTTCTGGTTTAACAATTCCAAGTAACTTAATTATTCCCTATTACAAATAAGTCATAATTTAAGCAATAGATAGTCAATTATAAATTGTACTGCGACTAATTTATAGTTGACAATAATAATTAACTTGTTTGCACAAATTAATTATCCGAGAGTCAAGGATAAGCTACTAGCAAGATACAACAAGTGTACCGAGCCACGCCAGAGCCTAGACTGCCTTATCGGCGGGCGCTCAGAGCCTTTTATACAGGTAGCAAAACAAGTTGAGTGGTAGGGATATCGAACGATGCGCTTGCCGGCCCGGGCCGTGCATTTGTTGTTTCCACTTTACAATATTCTTGCATTTGACGACGCGGACGCCGACATATATATAGATTATGTAATATAATTACACAAAAACGGTTTCTAATTTTTTGTCTGCTTTTTAGTTTGATGTGTAATAGGTTATAGGTTTTATTCATGCGGTCAACTTGCGACGTCGTTGCTTTAATATTAAATGTATGTAACTTTTCTTCAAGTTTTCGTTTCATTAATTCGGTTACCAAATCTCACGATGGTGTGATTAAAAATATTTTAGTTGTCGCCAAATAAATATTTGCACATATAAAGACTGGATTATTACCGTATAATGTTATAGTCTTAGAGAACTTCGCTCACATTATTCGCTTGTTCAATCAATTAATAATTATTAAGTAGTTTGCTTCGAACTGCAAACTTGGGATGGCATACTTTTGGACCTCCGTTACACCTCAGCAATCAGTAGACCAATTTTAGGTCATGTTCAAACTTAAATTTTTTTGACGTGGCAAGAAGTTTTTTGTAAGATCTTTCAAAAAACTTCTTCTCGCGTATAATTGAGTCCCTTTTTGAAGATGAGGTGAATCGATTTACTGCTACACATCTCTTTAAAAACGAGAAAAGGCTAATCCTTGTCACTTATAACGTAACTACTAACTAGACTACTAGGTGCCAATGTTCTCACAAGTGTAAATTAGAATCAAAAGCGACATTCTTCTAATAACTACTAAACTGCCAGCTTGGGATGCCCCAAGGAAAAGCTAAGCGGTATTGGAAACTCAGAAAAAAATAATTAAAAGTGTATTGCAGGATTAGGAATATATACCCAATTTCATTACCTTTTCGGAAAGAGTTTACAGTCAGATTAAATCTGATTAATCTACCTACCTACTAAAACTGCCTACTTAAGTTTGCTCCATTAGCAAGCATGACAAAATCGAAGGTACGAAAGTTTGTACATATCCCCGTAAAGTCGACGTAATACATTTATCGAATACTATCAAGCATTTGGATTTGTTCGCTTTTCCAGAGATTGAACTCCCAAAAATAAGGTGGGCAGTTCGTTCATATTAGAAATTTAATATAGAGCATTAATGATAATAAAAAGAACTTGAACGACAACAAATTAGCTTTAAAATTGTCGTGACTAGGAAGTAACAGCGTAAAATATCTATATATATTCGCGTTTTATTTATTTATTCCAAACCACATAGAAAAGTTACATTAATGCCATTTTTGGTTAAATCACACCATTGCGACGGCCATTCATCAATTAATTTATAAGTAAGTTCTATCATGGGATTAAATAGACAAAGTGTTTGCGTTGGAACCATAAAACGCAACGCTGAATCTGAAATAATAACACCATTAAAACAGGAAAAGTTTCGGAGCTTACAGTGCGATATGCTTTACACAAAAATATTAAAGCCAAATACTGTTAAATACAACCTAATTTAAATTTTTAAAATTTTAAGCTTTACGGCGACGCAGATGGAGTAAAAATTAAAGTCTTATTATTGAGGAGGTGGCAGAGTTCTAAAACTTCGCGTTGGCGTTCTTTTATTTCTGCCTCAATAGCATTTGATCTTAGTTGGAGCGTTCCCATTTGATAAACTTATGCAATATTAAGGAGCATTAAACTCCACCACACGGATAGCAAAGCTTCATTAACATGTACGTTAAGTGTTTACAGGCAATGGTTATTTCATTTTACCAGACGAACCATCCGCGTGTTTAATGTCCTACGAAATAAAATAAAAAATAAGAAAGGAAGACCTAATCTTTCTCTAACTTCAATATTACAAATGCGAAAGACCGAATTTAAAATTATCAGGTACGCAACATTTTATTCATTTTTTAATTGTTTTATAATGCACTTGGAAGTAATTCATCGATTTGTCGGTTGGCGAGATGAGTGGTGATTCCCATCTACATTTTACCGATCTGATAACTATTGTCGACTATTTCTAACGATCAACGAGACCGACGGCTTTACGAGCTTATCCGAGGCACAGGAGTGGTAACACACCACCCCGTCAGACTTCGAGCTGCTACGGAAATTTTGTATTCATAAAAAAAAAATCAATAACACTTTTACCTGACCCGGCATCGAAACCGGCACATGATCTTAGCCGAATAGAGTAGCCACAAGGTACTTTAAGTAAGGTATACCTTTAAAAATTTTGAATTTATACTATTAATAGAAATTATAAGATCTAAAAGATAAAAAAAAAATTATAATAGGATAATTATATTAATGGCATAATAGTATTTTTCAAGCCTTACTATAGTGTTATTTGTGTTTTGATCACAATATATCTATTTACTAGGAAATCTGTATCTAAGAAATATTTTTTGCTCGATTTTACCTCATGCAAAAGTTGTATTCTTAGAACATGTTATTAATAAGCGCTAATTAAATTAAGTGCTAGATAACCTTTAACTCTTACACAGTAATATTATCTTCGTTGAAATGGCTCAGTTATTTTAATATTCTGATTATAGCAGACATTGAAAATGTTAAATATTATTTTGTTTTTTGCAATTTTTAATAATGCTTATTGCTATTTTACTTTGCCGGGAAGATGTCCTGAAGATTTGACATTACAGTCTGAATTTAAACTGGCCGATGTAAGTACTAGAATCTAAATACATTGCTATAATAAAAACTTAACTATTTCTTTCTACTTTAGAAAAGAACCACGTATATAAAATGCAATTGCGGTATAGTTTCTCTTCTTACACACAGTAGCTTGCTCTTTGCAGCAGTCTGGGCTCTTTTTGAAGAACAGACTATCTGCCATCCGGCTAGGCAATCTACAAATTATTCAAACGTGACACGACCATCATGACTTCTAAGTGGTAAATCTTGGCAACGCCTTAACTGGACTTGATAACATTACCTTACATTTTTCTGCCGCAATAGCGTCTATCGTTGTCACTGACGTATTCAAGTTTGAGGTAACTGGTGTACTTAAGTACGTAGCATTACATATTTATCATACGGATAATAACACACCGTTAGCATACAAACTATTCTAACACATAATGTCTCTATCCATATTCCATACTAATATCATAAATACGAAAGTCTGTCTACTTTTAGTCTGTCTGGCTGTTATGCTTTCACAGCTGAGATTTTATTAAAAGTTCGCAAGGATGTTGTTGAAGATATGGGATCAAATATAGGCTTTTGTTTTCAAAACTCAACCTTCAAGTGCCTGTAATAGGGATTGAAATTATGTGTGTTTTTTTTTATTTTGATGCCCTATTACCAGAGAGATTAATGTACTACGTGCTAGAAAAGTTATGCTAAGAATTCGTGTTTAATTTCATTAACAATCGCTGCAGCGTTGAAATAGAATTAAATCGTCCAACCAAAGTAGAAATTAAGCAGCGCTGCAACGTATAATATATATTCGCGACCAAAAGGTCGTAATCGCCCTGAATTTCATGGCGCTTACGTGTTTTATACAAGGTCTGACGTGGGTGCAGCAAATGAACTGCACTTTAGTGGAACACAAGTGGCGTGGCACACGCCTTATCTAGTAGACTAGTACATAGAAGTCGTTGCCTATTACTTTACTCGTAGGCGAAGTTGCGTGCGTCGACTAGTTTTTTATTATTTATTTAGATATGTTTTTCAAGATTTTATCCATATCTATTTTATCTCCTTCAAAGAAGATTGTATTAGCAATTTTCCCAATCGTTGAAGCACTTTGATATGTGCTCTTTTGGCCTTGAGCTCTTTAAGCGATATGACCATCTAATCTAATATGATTAGCAAAACAAATTTCCGACTTTTATGGATCATTTGTATTTTGAGAACAAGACAGAGTTGCAGAGGTTCAAATCCGGTGAATACATTGGCTTGGTGACTTTTGCACAAGGCATGTGCTTGTTTCCTATCCTACAATAAAAATAAATATGAACAAGTGTGAGTTGGACTCGTACATGTAAGGTTCCATACTACCGAGAATTATTAGCTAAGGTTGCTTGTATATGTACCTCTTTTGGGATCTAAATTTTTGTATTTCTTAATATTTATTACGATAGCGATTTCCGATGTCTACATGTTTCGTATTTTTTATTTCATTCGGATTTTTGTACAATTCCTATATATTTTTAAAGATGTGTGACAGACGGACAGCAGAGAAAAATTAATAAGATTCCGTTTTAAGAGAAACCATCGCCTATAAATAGATTTTATATCATTATATAGTAAACTTTAATTTTTTATATAGCTAACAAGCAGATGGCTCTCCTGATGGAAAGAGAAACTATCGCATATAGACACCAAAAACGTTAATAATGCGTTCTTATATGTAAGTATGGCGGCATGGCAATGACACATGCATAAGTCTATCGGCTAACTTATAACTTACCCTCCTAACCGGGAAATGAAAATGTCAATCACTGACGTAATTGCGGCAGGAATAGGTAAGGCGGTGATACCGTATACCTGGGCGAGACGTTGTGAAACTCTACCTTTTAGTCACGATGGTAGTGACACGTATTGTATATTTTGATTTCTGATTTCTAAGCGATGTACGCTAGTCTACGTATTTAAGCTAGTGTACGGCTGTATAATAACGAGTCAAATTGCTCGGATTAGAATTTACAATGTAAATTATGAATACGTAAAACGCACTTTTATCGTACTCCTAGTACTCATTTTTTTTCTTTTTACATCCATATAAGTTTTAGAGGCTTCATTTCTAGCACGATTGAGCTACACACACATACATTTTTCTACAATTGTTAACAAATTTGCACTAAAAGTTTATAAAACTGTTATTTCAGTTTTTCGGCAAGTGGTATCAATCTTACCACTATTCCAGTGATGGTCAAAACCAAAACAACTGTTCTACTATTGAGCTGATGACACGACCATCTGGAATATATCTCAATCAATCCAGAATTGATCTGGGACTTTTCCATCGGTTTAGTGTTGGCAAACTCGATATACCTAGCAAGTTAGAAGATGCTGCGAATATGGAAATAGTGTTTGCCTTCAAAAATGCACCAAGGCGTTGTAAGTATATTTTATTTATAATGTGGTTGTTTTGACCGAGGTTTGTTTTTGATAGGCCCAGTATTCTACAATAAAAATTATTTTTAAATATAACTTATGATAATGAAAATGTAGTATTATAATACAAATATATTAAGAAATGCCGTGTTGGTTCCGGGCTCCTTTGAAGAATAGGCCAACTGCCGTTCTGCCAGGCAGGTCGTAAAAGGCGACCGAATGGCTAACGAGTCACTAACATCGTGGCTACTAGGTGGTAGAGTTCTGCATTGTCTCGCCCGGGTCTGGTACCACCGCCTTATCTATTCCTGCCGCAATAGCGTCAGTGCTTGTTGCTGTCGTGTTCCGGTTTGGAGGGTAAGGTAGCCGGTAAACTTATGCATGTGGCATTAGACCTCGCCACAAGATAGCAACGCACCATTAACATCTTTGGTGTCTATAGGCGATGGTTGACTCTTTCCATCAGGAGACCCATCTGCTTGTTTGCTATCTTATAATATAAAAAAAAAAAAAGTAACATTGCAAAAATACGTAATAATCGATACCAAAGAAAAAAAGTGCTAGGTTGAATTTTGATACTGGAGTCTGATACTATGATGTCGTCAATGCCTAGGATGAAGGTCGCTGGACCAAATCTTGCCAGTGTCGAAGTTATTTGTTTAAAATATATGTAAACATATCCAGAATCCCACTACATAGAAATAATTTCTTACGTTAGCGAGGTTGACGTTTAGCATCAGAAGTGGACAAGACGGTGAGATGATAATAATCTAGGAGAGTCGCTGCGGAACTCCATCATACAAGAATAAAAATTACATAAAATGTTATTTGATTTCCATTTAAAATTATCTAAAAGGAAGACAGGTGGCCTATTTTAAGGTACCTAATCAATGCTTAAGGTAAAGTTTGAGAATATGGCGCCAAAATGGCCAAAATGGTTATGGTTGTGTTTGAAATTCTTTTCATTGATACTCAATGGTATGATACAATACAATGTCACGATAGAGGTTTGCGCCATAGTTTTTATATCATATAAAAGCAAACAAACAGCTGGCCCTCAATTGCAAAAAGTGCAGCCATCGATTTCGGACATTAAGGGAATAGTCAAAGAAAAATAACGAAAAAATAACGGCGCGCAATATGAAATGGTACGATCATCTATGAAATGAAGCATAATATAATAAATATGTGGATCGAGCGCGTGTTTCGGGAACTTTCTATAACCACTCCCTATATGTTCATACCATTTAATTCTACGTCCGAGGCGTGCTGTGCATTGAGTCCTTTAAGTTATTTAAAACTTTGATTCAAAAATATTAATATTATTTTTAATATTACAGTGAAGACTCGCCGTTATCCATTGCAGATTTTGGCCACAAATTATAACTACTACGCCACTGTATATACTTGTCAATACAGTCCTTTAATTGATAAACATTACAGTAAGTACATTTTACTGTTAGATATAATAGATTATTACCGATGGTGTTTATCGTCATTGGTACTTGTCCATACTAGGTCTTATTAATGACACTAGAATCAATATGTGATTATTACTTATTATACATAGACATTATGAGTTATGATATGTATGTATAATGTACATTGTTTTGGTACTTTTCTTAAACCTTTTGGGCATTGGTATAGCAATGCGTAATAGGGAACGAGATAGAATAAGCGCTGATTTAAGTGTATGATAAAATTAGTTGGTTAATAAGACCGTTTTGTCGTAACGTGCGTGTTTGAGTGACTAAAAAAACCCTATACGATTGTCAAAGATAATCTTTGGTAGCTTAGTACAATAATATACAATATTTTATTACTTTATATAGATGATTAAATTATCCCCTATCAAGATAATAAATTTTAAATAATATTTTAAAATATATCATTGGCAACACAAGAAATGCCTAAAAATATCGCCAGATACAGAAGGAAATACCACGACAAAGATACCGGGGTCATTAACTCATAGTGGTGTGGTCCAGTTTAAATAATAACTTAATTTCTGGTAAACTTAAGGATAATTACGAAAATTTCAAAATAACAATATTTTTATTTTTATAAATACAATTACTTCATTATTTATTTATTTAACACTTTATTGTACACAAAAACAGTTACAGTAAACATTAAAATTAAATATTAAGACAAAAAGTGAGCTTATCTCATATTGAGATTATGATGAGATTTATCCTGATAATGTCATAAACCTACATATATTGCTTACATATTACAATGTGACCATAATCGTTAAAATAATGCATGGTTTATATGTTTTTTGAAGAATAATATTCCATGAAATTCGATTTCACGTCATGATGCTTTTTTATACAAGTTGACTGGTAAAAGAATATAAATGGCCATAATATGTAAACAAAAATAATAAAGAGAATACTGCTTAATTACATAAATGAAAACCTTAATGAAACTAGTGTAATATTTAAAAAATATGGTCACCGTGCGGGGAACAGGTCATGTTAGTGGGATAGATGGGATAGAGATATTGAACTTCAATATCTTTGCACGGATATCACATAAACATTTTTATTGAATAATTAAATCAAAATTGAAGTACATATTTTTTACATATTCGGTATTAGAATCGAGCACTGAATACTATTTTTAATATGTACAGACTTTAACCATCCAACCTGTATTATATGTCGATTACTAGATTTACTAGATAACTAGATTTTTCCTAAATACAATCTATCAAACTAATAGTAAGGATTGATTTAATCGTCCAAACCAGCCTTTTATTCAATACTTTAATAGTTTATTTACAATACGGAAGTTTTTAGGTCAATGTAGTGAATTTGTATGTGCTGGTGAAAAAATTCAATTCCGCTCCACTAACCTTAGTCTTTAACATCCTGTTTATTGATGACTAGCTGTTACTAACGACTTCATTTGCGTTACCAAAATCATTACTTTTTCAGTCTAGTAAAATGGTAACTTGTGTTACTCCTGGGTAATGTAGTTTTCTAAAGGTAAAAGAATTTTAAAATTAGTCCTGTGCTCTTTGAGATAAATTGTAACCAACAAAAAAAAAAACTAACAAATCAAATAATTTCTCTTTATAATATTAGTTAAGATAGTTTAGATTGGTTCAATTTATTCCATTACTTTTCTTATAGTATATAATATATTTCTTAATTTCTTATTGACCATGCAACGGATTTTATTGATGATTAAAATTGTTTTGACGAATTACACAGTGCAGTGGTTTTTTTGTTTGGATGAACTCTCTATTAGTATACAGAGTTCATCCAAATTTGTTCAGATAGTCAAAAGTTAAAAATTAACACACACTCAAGAAACAAAATAATACCGTGACATCATCTGTAAGCAAATAGCATGTTGCTTGATTTAATTACCTGCCATCTGTTGGCAAGCAGCAAAATTAAATAGCAAATTTATATTTAAGTTCAGTGCACAAGACCGTAAAAATAAAATAAAATGTGTCACCACACCACTTACCTTGTGGGGTAGGCAAAGTGAACCGAACGTTTATAGACTTTCCAGTACACCACGATTAAATGATTTGTTGGTTAATGAGATGAATAGTGATCTTCATCACCGCATTTTACATGACAAAGATTATTGGATATTTTGAGCGGTTACCAAGCGACAGCTTTACGTACTCATCAAAAACACGTTGGTAGCATACAACGCACCAGTCTCCGAGCTGCTGCTATGATTTATGACTTTCAAGAAAAATCTCGAAACAATCTCAATAACAATTTTCCTTGATTCAAGGATCGAACCCGGGACCTTATGATCTGGGTCAAATAGGTTAACCCCTGGACCACGTGGATATAGAATATGTGTTTACTAACAACATTACTACTAGGTGGCAGAGTTCCATTACGTCTGACCTGGGTTTGGTACTACCACCTTACCTATGCCTGCCACAATAACGTCAAGGCTTGTCACTGTCATGTCCCAGTTTATAGGGTAAGGCAGCCGGTAAACTAATGCATATGACATTACTATCATACGACACAGAGAGCGACGCATCATTATCATCTTCGGTGTTGATAGACGATGGTTGTTTCTTTCCATCAGGAGAACCATCTGCTAGTTCATTGTGTTAAGAAATTAAATTAACATAATAAAGTTAGGTATAATATGTAAAATTAACAATACATAATAAAGTTAGGTATAATATGTAAAAAAACCTCTGTGGTCTAGTTGTCCGGTGTCGGAGTTGACCACATGAGTTCCCGGGTTCGATATCCCGAGTCGGGCTATTCAAAGAATGTGTTTTTCAGTTTTTTAACATTAACGACATTGCTCGGGATTGGAAAAAGTGCCTGGTTGGCGGTAAGCTGACCTATCACATTGTGGGACTTGTTACATTTGGTAGATAAACTTGTTGTACCTCTGCTTACCTCTTAGGGATACAAGCGTGAAAATATCAAATTTTTCAAATTTTCATATTTTAAGAAATTTTTAAAGGTTTTTCTTTTTTTGGACATAAATTAGGCCATATTAGTATAAGTTTAGATATATACTATCAACTACATAAATGTACTGTACTAAGAGTATACTAGATTTATGATCAGCCATAGAACGAAAATCCAAACATCTTTAATAATATTCGTATTTATAATTCTGTATTGAGATTGTACGTATTTTCAGTCCACATATGGATCCTTTCCCGTCATCCAAGCTTAAATGATGTCTCCAAGGAATTAGCCATCAAACCATTAAAACAAATTGGAGTCGATGCTGAGAAGCTGGTAAAGGACGATAGGAGTAAATGTTCTCCGAAGTACTACGAAGATACGCCAGTGGAGCCTTTTTCATTCAGATATGCAGTGCCGATATAAAGTGTTGTAATCTATTGAATAAATAAACACTAAAATATTATTTTTTTGGTCTTATTTTATCTTGCATTGTTGCATTGTTATTTCTCCGGAACTAAACGCCATAAACTGGTATATTTCAGCTTAGGAAACAGTCTAAATTTTATCAAAATCAATAACAAGTTTTGTGAGATATGGGTACAGTTGATAGATATTTGAGGTCTATTTTTTTAATTGCTTTTATTTAAAGGCGACAACGAAAACAGGCAGGGGTGACTTTACCTTAACTTTTATCTAAAATTACATTTCAGGTGTTTGTTGTATACATATTTACGTGAATGTAATTTTATAAACTTGTAAAATAATTATTATAAGTCTAGTGAAATAGTAAAATTAATATAATTCTAGAGTATTAAATCAAAGTAATCTGTAAAAGATTTTTCGTTTCCAACCCGCGACAAGTGTTATAACGTATCCTTGTTATTGAACATACAACGTATAGATTGTATGATAAGGTATGTTTAGTATGATTTGTTAGAAAAATCTACGCAATTATATAAAAAATCACGGTAGGTAACACATTTTTATACCAAGCTTATTTACTTTCTTATGTAAATTTTTGTATTGATATTGATAAGAAAAATTGTCAACGTGTACATTTTATTACTGCATATTATATTTAAAGATTATAGGTCCGTGGGCCGTCTCACCAATTTTGTACGACGAATACAAATATATACTAACTTGAAACTTCACGAGTGGCTTCCTTCCTATTTGAGAGTCTAACAAACCATTCTGTCTACCTACGACTTTTGCAAAACTCTGCATATTTTCAAACAAGCATTATCAAAGATTTTGCCTAGTTTTTAATTATTTTGTCTTTCATAGATCCATACTTATGCATTCACAAGACAATTTAATGAGTAATTCGAAAAACTTTTTGCCTAACAAAATACTGCACCGATGTCTCTCCCGCTTGAAGCTACTTGAAGCTACTTGGCCCGGAAGGCCAAGTAGCTCGCTGGATTGAGCAATTGCAAGAGTTCGACTTTAACATAAAACACCGCAGTGGAAGGTCTAACTCAAATGCAAATGCATTATCACGACGGCCATTTACGGAAGATTGTAAACATTGTGTAAGGATGGAGACGAAAGAAAGGGTTCAAGTACTGCGAGCTAAGCCTACTGATAACAGGTGGGAATCTCTGACTGCAAAAAATCAACGGTTTAGGATTTATGTTTGGGGCAGAAATCAATACTTAAATAGTGCATTATGCTGAGTTCATTAATATTTATTAGTGTTATCAAGTGGTCATAGTGTCTGACGAATTGCTTGTGGCGTTGTTTCAAACTAATAAGTTGTATATAACGTTATCACTGAATTTTTATTTAGCAGCACTTGAAAAAGTCACTGAAATAAAGTTTGTTAGATCACTTAAATAAAAGCTATTCACAAAATTTCGAGTATGTATTCATTTTAAATGTTAAATGCGTTGCGTTGCGATGCAGTTGCGATAAAGATGATTATTTTCGATCCGTTGAGTTTCTCTTGATGCATGATTGGAATAAAATTATTATTTGATTACCCAACTCATATTCTTAGATATTCAGTACCAACAAATTTTACATCACGCTGTAAAATTATATTTTATAAAACTTTATTAGCATTTGTTTATTAGTCATAATTTTATTTCAATTAAAAATTTTATTTGTTAGTCGTTTTTGACTAACATAAATTAAAAAAATATGCAAAAAAGTTTATATAAATAAGTTTATATAAGCAGGAATATGTTGTTTTTTTTTATATCACAAGATAGCAAACATAGCTCATATGAGTAAGTGTTTATAAGTGTCAAACGCGCGTGTGTCAAAAGTTTAATTATCACAAATTACAAGCATAAGACCTTGTTCGATGGTTGAATGCAATATGCGATAGTGTGTCATTATTTTTTTGAATATTGACAGATAAATTTTTCCAAAGGATAGGCCGCATAATTGTCTGCCTGTCTGTCTATATGTTCCATTATTACTTAATAACGACATGAAGAAATAGTAAGAACACGTGATTGCGTCTATTATAAGATATAATTTCATTCAAAAATTTTGATCAACTCCAAACAGTCACGTGAAATAGTCAATCGCGTCCTTTTATGTTTAACTGAAGGCAGTTACGGAACCCACCTCAGAGACACTTTGTGGAAAACAAATTCGTTGACTATGATATTTTGAGTTCATTCATAAGATATGCCTATAATATCGACTATCTCCCTAATTTTTAATCTGCGGTCTCCCATAATTAAATCAAGTACTTTTTTAATATTTTCATCAGTGGTGGATGTCGAAGGCCTTCCAGATCGGGGTTCATTTTTCACACTCTCTCTGCCACGCTTGAATTCTGCTATCCATTTTTTGACGGATGAATAAGACAGAGCAGAATCCCCTAATGTACTGACCATATCATCATGGATGGCTTTTGGTGATAGCCTCTTCTTATGGAGGTACTTAATGACGGCACGCTGTTCAATTTGCTCCATTTGCAGAAAGTATGTCCGATTGCTTTATTAAAAAAAATATAAAATTACAACAAATTATTGCACACGTTTTGAACTTCACACAATTAATTTCTCTGAACTGATTTTAAGAATTGAAGGGATCTGTGTTAGGCCGAGTACTTTTCAATCCATTCTTGTAGCTAGACGAGAATAAATCCATCCATTATTTTTTTTATATCATAAGATAACAAGCGGATGGCTCTCTTGATGAAAAGAGTCAACCAACGCCTATAAACACCAAAGATGTTAATGTTGCGTAGCTATCTTGGGGCGAGGTTTAATGCCACATGCAAAAGTTTACCGGCTACCTTACCTTTTAAGCCGGAACACAACAGTGACTATCACTAACGCTATTGCGGCAGGATTAAGTAAGGCATGGTACCAGACCCGGGCGAGACAAGGTATAACTCTACCACCTAGCATCCACGATGTTAGTGACTTGCATAGCCAGTCGGTTGCGTTTTACGACCTGCCTGGGAGTACGACAGTTGGCCTATTCTTTAAAGGAGCCCGGGACAAACACAGGCTGCGGTTCGGACATTTCCAGATTTAAAGCTATTTTTTATTGTATTTGATTGCAAGTGTAACTTTGATCGTAGCTACAAACCTTTCAGTTGCCGAGCTGACATTTTATCACATCAAACGCGTGGACAATTTTGAATTTTGGAAAAGTAAGTTAAGTCATTATTACTTTGGGTCAGCCCTTACTTCTACTGAAATTTTTAAACTGACGCAACTCATTGCATTTTTAGGACAGGTCAGTACTGAAGGTGAGTGTACAGTACTTGATTCTGATACCATATAGGTAAAAAAATAGGTACCTAGTTTTGACCTAGTTATCCAACAAAAATATTTATCGTGGACACCCACGTACGGCGCATATTGCTTTCAACAGAAATTTATTAAAATCACGCTAGTATAACGTAGAGTGACCAAACTTTTGAATATTACTTCACTGATTTCATTGAGGTTTACTCTATGGCTAAGCAAATTCTCTTTTATTTATATTTTTATTGTTTATCTTTGTGTCCTTCAAAATGTACAATTTAATAATATATCACTTGACGCAGGCTCTGTACTTTGCGTGCTACTAAAGTCTCTACTTATACATATATTACTTATAAGCCCAGTCCCTTTGATACTGGTTTTTTAGTCACGATAGTGCTCACATACCACCATTCGATCCAAGCTAAAACTACCTGTTTAAGTATTTATTTTTCGACCTGGGAATAGAACGCGAAGCTGCGTAGTTTAAGTAGAAATTCTGACTAGTAGATCTTATAACATTGATTATACACATATTAAGACCGTAAGAAGTCGAATTCTGTATATTGAAGATATTTTGAAGATTGTTTTGGAAGGCGTTATTTAATCGATACTACAGCGAAAATTGTATTTTTTTTTATTCTTGACCGCTCGCTTTTCCGTGTTAACCAGTATTTTAAATGTAAAAAACTGTAATTCTACCTCTTTTTGATTAGAATTCTAGTGACATATTTAAAAAGTAATTCACCTTTTACGCATTTCTTAGCAAAAAGCAAATGGTCGAGTATTACTCGTATAGAGGCCACAGGGGCGAATCTGGCTATTACAACATGACTAAAATACCGGTAATTAGTCATAGTAGTGTATAGTGTCCAGCACTCACGCTGGACATGAAAGCTTAATATGCTTTTAATTAAAAATTGTTTAATATAAAAAAGAAGTAGACTGGTTTATGTTTTTACGTATCTGCAAAGTAATCAATTTCAAATAATTTGATTTGATGCGAATCAACTGGTTTTATATAAAATGAATCAAACCCGTTCCTTCAGCATCCTAGTCAAAATTTATTGTATCGGTGGCTTCATTGACTTTGTGACTAATTATTGTAGATATTTTGAAGTTTTTTATATTACAAAATAACAAACAAGCAGATGGTCCTCCTGATAGAAAGACAACCAGTGTCGGTAAAAAATGAGGAAGGGCATGCTCCGTTGCTTCAGGAATGTAGAAAGAATGGAAGATGAAAAGTTGATAAAATAAATCCATAAGGCAAATGTGAAAGAATGTCGGTACCGGGTTAGACCAAAACTGATACACCATGATCAGATTGATTGACTATTGTCCGAAAGTGGTGGCAAGTCTTCGCAACCAGCGTGTTTTATCAAAAGGATAATAATTGTTAGAGATTTGGCATAAACATATGTATGTAATAACGATAGGTCAATAGTTAAGTGCGATTACTACTCTTATGTTTGGATTAAAACAAAAAGTTTTCTACGTCAGTAACTTTCTCTCGTTTTCTTTTCTGTGATATACGCAATGTATAAAATGGACAGTGTTTAAGAGATTTACATTTTATGTTGATTCCTTCCTGTATTCAACTTTTGTTAATTCTTATAAAAAGATTTTTATAAACTTATGAAAAAGATCTCCCTGTTTAACCAACGAGTACGTTGGTTATCGTTTACAAAAAGAATAGAATGACATGTCAGGACTTGGAAATCACAAGGGATGTCCTCGTTGGGTCAACATTTCAGAACGGAAGGGCACAATTTTCACCTTACAAAGAACTTCAACGCCTTGCATTTTTGTAACAAAGGTGAAAGTCTTAATGCCCTTGAAGCCCTACATTAACATACAAAGAAATAATGCAAAATTATTAAATGACCAATGGGATTTAAATTCTTCCCCCTTATTAATAAATATTTTTAATAATAAAAAAATTAATAATTAATTTTAACTTAATTTATACAATTTATAATTCATTTATAATTCAAACTAATGTTATATGATATTTAATCAATATATATATATAAGGTCGGGGCAAAAGTATTTTCGTATTGTTCGTACAAAAGGAAAATATTTTTATTAAGTATAACTTTTTATTTATTTATAATATGTATGTGCCCTTTTGTTCGATGGCTTATTGCCATCTTGTGGATAGTGCCATGATTTCATTCCTGTAGAAATTTTGAGATTGTTGATTAATAGTGTTTACAGTGTTCTTTTGAAGTTAGCTTTATGCTTCGTAAAGAGAACTGCAATGACCGAAGCAGGTGGAAATCTGATTGAACAAGGTCAGAGCTATACGAAGGATGCATCAACACATCCCAGCCAAACTCTCTCAATTTTTGCTGCGTGACTATAGATGAGTGCGATCTGGTGTTGTTACGGTGGAACACACCACACGTTTTTTTCAATGACTTGTTTTAACCACATCAGTTGCTGTTAGTAGAGGTCAGAATCGATAGTTTTACCCGGTGGCAAAAGCTCATAGTGGACGACTCCTTTACAATTTTTTACAATTTCTCCATACACATAGCATCACTTTGTTCCGAGTCAGGCCGGGCTTTGCCAAGGTCTGTGAGGCTTGTCCATGCTACGATCATAATCTTTTTCGCACATTCTTATCGTAAGTCACCCAATTGTTTTCACAGGTAATCAACTGTTTAAGAATTGATTCGAAATAGTTAAATTTCAACAACGAATCGCAAATGGAAACACGTTGCATTAGAATTCTCTCAGTGAGATCATGTGGTACCCAAATGTTAAGTTTTATTATTATATCCAGACTTTTGTAAATAACGTAAAACTTTTTTATGATTAATATCCAGTTCTTTAGCAATGTCGTAGCTACTAATATGTTGATCTTGCTTCACTTTCTCAAAGATGGCACTGATTTTATCTGTGACTAGGCGTCCAGAACGAATCTCATCTTTTACACTAAACTTCCAGACTTGAAACGCTTGAACTACATTTGTGCTACTTTTATTGATACCGCATTAGGTCCGTAAACCGTACAAATTTTATTTGCAGCGTTCGTCGCATTTTTACCTTTTTTGTAATAAACGTTTGAAATGTACCGAATTTCTTCGTTACGTACGTTCATTTTGTTTGCTTGAAAAACAATTGAAAAGTGGCGGGAACTAGTTTTTTTTTATTTATTTCATCTTCAGAATATTGCATAAAACCAGCCAGTTACATTCAGTACAGCCAAAGAGGTAGTAATAATACATTCAAAATACGAAAATACTTTTGCCCCTTAATTTTGGATAATTTTAAATAGCTATTTAAGTGACATTCCGTTTTCACTTTAGAGTGATTTTATTAGTTTAGGTTTTATTTGTCATTTGTATTGGTTTTAATTTGTATTTCACCTCAATTTGTACCTTCATACTGTGTTAATTTGAAAATAGTGGTTGGCAACATTGATATTTTCTATCAAACTCATTATTTTACATCTACCGACCATTCCTAACACTTCCCAATTGATTTATTACGTTACTTGTTGACAATTAAAGTTTTAGCTCTTAAGATGCATTAAAATATGAAACGGGTTGGCTATTTAATTAAAAATAAAATATATATTATATAGTTTGTGATCGTGAAACAGTACAAGTGTTTAAAATAAAATATTAATTAAGCCTAAAAATTATTTTAAAATGTTAATTGAGCTTGCTGTAAACAAGAAAATACTAAAATTTGAAAAGCCGTAACTTTCGAAAACTTAATTCGATTTTTATTTTTAAAACTGCATTTGTCGCAGTTTTTTAAGTACTAAAATATTGTACAAGGTCGAAAAATTATTAAAAATCTTGAAGTTATGTCTAAGAAATACTCAGCTATTTACTTAAAAATAAATATATTATATAGTTTGTGATCGTGAAACAGTACAAGTGTTTAAAATAAAATATTAATTATGACGGAGTTTCACCAAGTGCCGACGATGGAGAGTATAAATTTTAAGGCTAATATACCGATTGCCTTAAAAATCTAATTAACTTTTTTTTAGATAGCTACTTCGAATACAGTATAAAGGATCAAAATCGGTTGATTTTTTTGGGAATTGTCTATAATGAAAATGTATGAAAAAAAGATGTTTTTGGTACAAAGTTCCTTATGTGGGGTTGCGGAGGGAAGTAGCCGAAAAAAACGTCCGTAACGTAAAAAAAAGCATAAATAACGTCCGTAACGTAAAATAAAGCAACGAATCTGCAGGTTTTGAAAAATTAAATTACTTTCATTTATTTATAACAAAATTAAATTTGGAGCTGTGAAAAAATCTATGCTTAGATATAGTTTTTATTCCTTTGAGCTTAAGATATCCCGATTTAGCGGAGAGTTTCAAGAATGACCTGCAGGTTCACGCTGTGTCTTCTATCGTATCTTTCATGGGGAGTGTTCCAACGAGTTATTTGGATTAATTCCTGCCGCCGAATTCCATCATCGAACATCGCGTCAAAATTTGAAATTCCATCCTCACTATCTCGATGTCTGGAAATTCACAACTGTGCGTTTCTCTCGACACTTTTTGCCTCGCACTACTTTGTTGTGAAACCGATTACCGGCAGGGGTGTTTCCAAACGGATACGACTTGGGGGCCTTCAAGAAAATAGCTTACTCATTCTTAAAAGGCCGGCAACGCAACTGCAAGACCTCTGGTATTGTGTATGTCCATGGGCGGCGGTGATCACTTACTATCAGGTGCACCTCCTGCTCGTTTGCCCCCTCTTCTATAAAAAAAAGATTCTTACCTTAAAGATTACGGCCTGTCACTACCAGTTGGAAAATACAAAGCAGTGACATTTTCACGCAAAAAATCTATCCCTCAAATAAATCTCAGTGTCAATAACTAAAATATTCCCTTCGACAATAAAGTAAAATTTTTGGGAGTCATATTGGACAACAGAATGTCTGGATCTGATTATTTAAATTATATTTGCAAAAAATGTGAAAAAGGGATTAATGCTCTACCTGCTGTAGCTGGTGTATGGTGGGAGACCTATCCTTATAGCCAGAAGTTACTTTATAATGCAATTATAAGATGCCATTTTGACTGTGGTACATTTATATTAGAACCAGCTAACAAAACAGCCCTAAACAAATTACATAAAATCCAATACAAAGCTCTTCGAATCATCACTGGTGCGATGAAATCTTCGCGGGTTAATGCACTTCAGGTTGAATGCTCAGATCCTCCTCTACAACTACGTAGACAGTATTTGGCAGAACGTTTTCTATTTAAATTGATCCAACTCCCGTCTCATCCTTTACTACACATATTACAACCTCTCTCAGAATCCATTCCCTTCTCAAGGTATTGGATCCATAAAAAGTCTCTCCTCCTTATTAATAGCTATAATAACATAAACTCTCTCTAAATTTCCATTGCAAAATATACAAAAAACCCATTATATGAAGTTACCTATGAATCTCTTACATACCAGCCTCAGGTCATTCTTGACTTTGGTGTCAAGAAAAAATCCCTAAAAGCCAATATGAAGTTTTATGGAACCCTAATGTTAAGTTACCAAAGTTAATGATAAACCAACCTGTAGGTGCAGCAGCTTGGATTTCCAAACAAACTACCACCTCAGTCTTCTATTTTCACGGGGGAAGCAGTAGCTCTTTTGGAAGCAGTATCACTGGTTTATTCTCATAACCTCAACAAAAGCCTTATATTCACAGACTCTTACAGCTGCTTACAAGATATAGTGAAACATCCTTTTCATGCCACAAGATATAGTGAAACATCCTGACATCCCCAACAAACCATGTTTTTTTTAAAATTTAATAGCATTGATAAAAGTACTACCTCCACAATCATTCGCCTCCATTTAGGGCACGTTGTAACTCCTGTATTTCTTGCTAAATTGCATATAAAATATCATTCCCTCTGTGAATGTGGATTGGAAGAAGGCTCCCTTGAGCACATATTCTTTTTTTGCTCTAAAATTACAGCGCCGCTTTATGACATTCTGCCAAAAAGTTTCCCTAGACACATCAACTTAAATTATTTATTGTCTCAAATGCACTCCCCCCGAGTATCAGTTCTTGCTAGATTCCTCAAACTTAACAAACTTAGATTGTAGTTAGTTATATGTACTTTTATCTTGCATAACATTGTTTGTCTAGTTTGTCTGTTACCCCTGTAATTTGAATAACTGTAAAATGTTCTTCCTAACTAACATTTTACTCCAATGTGCATGTTAATTTTAACATTATACTAATATTGCTATGTTTTGTCTTTTCAGTGACTCTCTATGTTTGACACGAATATAAGAAAATAATAAAAATCATTTTTCTGATAATAAACGTGCATCAACCTTGACATTGGCGGAATCGTTAAAAATTTAGCGGAGACACAACTTAGCAAAAATAAAAAAAGACACAGTATATAACCAAATTTGCGCCCCTGTGGGTAAAATCACCACAGAATATAAATCACTTACAGTAGTTTCGTATGACGGTTTAGCTGATCGAAAATTTATTATTTCTTGATTCGTCACAGAGATATTGAAACTATCAATATTGGGTTAGACAACTGCAGGACACTGCTTTATTCCTTGCCTAATACATTATTTTTTATTTATAATATTTATAATAAGTCTTCTCTCATCTTTTTACAAAATTCCTAACTGTACGGAATGTGATCTATTTTTCGAAACAGAACTTGGCCAGTACGGGTAAACAATATCAAAAAATTCCACTTATAGTTAGATTGTACTTTTAATTAAATAGAGTATTTAATATAAAGTTATTACGTAGTTGTTCTACATTTAATATTATTTTTGTAACTGATAATTCAAATTACAAACAGCGGGTAGTTTTAAAAATACATGCAAATCTCTTCAGTGAAGTCTGTTTTGTTGAATTTTGATTTATCTAGGAATTTTGATGTAGTTAGATAGTTATTAATTTCGGTTTCTATCTCGCTTGTGAGTGTCTTCAAACGGGAAAATATCCAGGCGCGATCTGTAAACAAAATATATAACTTAATACTGAAAGTCAAGGTACTTGTAGTCATAAACTCTTAAGAAACTATAATAAATAATAATATCGCTGGATAAATTACACAAATCGATCTAACCCCAAAGTAAGAATTATTTGTGTTACGGGTTATAATTACTTGTGTTACGGGTATTAATCAACGATACTAATACATAGAAATACATAAATAAGTATTATAACATGCATAATAAACAACCAGATCCAGAATACAAACATCTATGCTTATCACATAAATGTTAGTCCCTGTCATTAATCAAACCCGAGCTCTATTGATTCGTAGTTAGGTTTGCTAATCACTTGACTAACGGGGCGGTAATAGGTAAATAAATGGTGATAGTTTGTGTTAATAAAATTTGAAATGTTTTTGTGGTTGTTCGTAGTGTGTTGTGTCTGTATTTCTTTATAAATACGAGACGTTTGTCTGTACTATATACTACACAATCACTAATATACAAGGTGTTGGGATGGGAATTTGTAGTCACTCACATGAGCAAATGCTTCCACTCATATGAGCAAATGCTTATAAGTGTCAAGCGCGCGAGGATCAAAAGTTTAATTAACACAAATTACAAGCATAAGACCTTGTCCAATCATCGAAAGCATTATGCGATCAAGTGTCATTATTTTTTGAATATTGACGGGAAAATTTTCCAACGGATATGCTGTATAATTTATGTCTGCCTATCTATCTATATGTCCCATTATAACTTAATAACGACTTGAAGAACACCTAATCGCGTTTATTATATGGCGTAATTTTGTTACAATAAATTGACTACCTCGTGGTCTAGAAGATAGCCTATTTAGCGCAAATCATGAGGCTCCGGATTCAATCCCCGGTGAGGCAAAATAACGTTTTTGAGATTTTCGAGACTTTTCTCGAAAATCCAAAATCAATGAGTTTAAAGCCAGCTACGCGGATGGGGATTTAGCTAGACGAGAATAAATTCATCCATTACACAATAGGCCTCTTACAGATTCGAGAAATTTATTGTTAAAGTGTGTATATTGTCCCATAAAAAATATCGCACTTCCAGTAAAGAAGGGGCACAAATCAAAATTTTAAAATTTTAGATTTCATCGTAGAAAGGCTAACTTGCGGATCTAAATAATCATTTGAAGAAGAAGTGAACATAAACCTCTACAGAAGATATACGTAATTTTACACTTATTCTCGCTCCGTGTCGGAGATTCTTTCTTTTGCCCAAAAATAACTTCAGAGTACGCCCATTTATTATTTGGGGGGTGCGATAACATATGCGTGTTGTAAAAAGTGCCTGTAAAGGGTAATTTGAATAAAAATGTTTTGACTTTGACTTTGAATAATAATAATAATTTAATATATGTTTATGTAATAGATAAGAAACTCACCAACGCGCGATCCCTTCTCCTCGTTATATTTACAGTTATATCCTAGGACATAATTCTTGTTATCGCTTGCTAACACATTAATTATTATTTCGGACGACGTATCTGACGCTAAAATAAGTTTCATAATCTATATTAATACTATAAATGCGAAAGTTTGGATGTTTGGATTGATGAATGTTTGTTGCTTAATCACACAAAAACTGAACAGATATGAATCAAATTTGGCACATAGTTAGATGATGACCTGGAATAGCACGTAGGCTCCTTTTTATCTCAGAAAAATTAGGTAATCCCGCAGAGTTCACCAAAAACTTTTATAATGCAGCGGGCTGCACGCTGCAGCTAGTATTATAATGCGAAAGTTCTATTTCTTACTCAATCATGCAAAAACTACTAAACAAATTAAGATGAAATTTGGCACACAAGTAGGTAATGATCTGGAATAGCAAAAAGGCTACTTTTCATCCTGAAAAAAACCAGTTGTTCTCGTGGGATTCACCAAAAACTTTAATGATTAAGTGGGCTGCACGGTGCAGCTAGTAAGTTACAATTTTGATTAAGCGAAATTAACATTATGAAATTGCTTAGCGTGGCTAACTTTAGCTGCAGGTAACTTTTCTAGTGGGAGATAACTATTATCTATACATAATTATTAAT
Source organism: Apodemia mormo (assembly GCA_036924255.1). Lineage (NCBI taxonomy): Eukaryota > Metazoa > Arthropoda > Insecta > Lepidoptera > Riodinidae > Apodemia > Apodemia mormo. The sequence continues at coordinate 7,405,120 of JAUPFN010000018.1, read as the reverse complement.
AAAGCTGCTAATATTTTGAATGCTATCCATGGAAGGTTGGTTAAGTTGTCACTACCGCATTGATGATCTCGTATCACCGGCGTAGTGCAAGTAAACTGACTTTCTTCTTCAGGAAAAGACAGGGTTAAGCTAGATCCATCAGAACAGTATGGCATTTCTCCGATGCCCTATTTTTTGACACTTAAAATTGCCATTTACTAGAGCGAGAAAGATAGCAGGAATGTTATAGCAGGTGGCGGATTTATCGAAGATTCTTCGAGGCGATTGGCGACACGGACGAAATCTGATGGCCGAGAAGGGCCCAAATGCTGAAACATAGTTAGGCGCACCTCAGCATGGGTTGACTGGTAAAACACTGTATGTATATATTGAAGGATAATTTGCAGTATTTATAGATTCTAATATTAAATATGTAAAAAATTAGCGCTTAATTTTTACCTAATTATCTAAGGAAAATGTTTATATACAGACATGGATATCAAAGTGTAATGTTCACAAACAGGGATTTATCGAAATCGTAATTAGACTCATTAGCACTACGCTATCTCTTGCATGGTTAACATTCTTTGTGAATATTACTATTTATAACACGAATTTCGTTGTTTTTTTATGTAGTTAAACTGTATATACGAGGAGATATAATATTTTATTTTTATTCTTTAAATTAAGATAATTAACTACCATGTCTTTCAATATATACAGTACTTTACTAGCTGACCTTTATACTCAGCTCAATGGCATTTGACTCATTCTGTGTGTCGTTTTAGCTTATCAATTAGCTTAGCGTCAATATTCATGATATATTAGGTTCTCTATTTCTTTCTTTAAGATTTCTATTTTAATATTATAAATAGAAAATTTTTGGATGTTTGTTTGTATGGATGAATGGATAAATTTTACACTTTCCATTGTTGGTACTTTGTGAAATTTCATTATTATTAGTTGAAACTAGTTCATATTGCTGAATTTAATTTAAGAAGCAAAATCAGTTGCTCATTTTGATAATTTAGTCTATACCTGTAGCGAAATAAAAGTACAAGTGTGGTATAAACTAATATCAACTAATAGGATAGATGGATGTTTGTTACTCAATTAGGCCAAAAGCACTAAACGGATTTAGACGAAATTTGGCACACAGGTAGAAGATGACCTGGAATAGAATATAGACTTTTTCTTTGTTAAAATTAGGTGATCTCGTGAGATTCTGAGATTCGCCAAAAAGTGCAGCTAGACTATTATATGTATATATATATATATATATATATATATATATATATATATATATATATATATATATATATATATATATATATATATATATATATATATATATATACATATATATACATATATATATATATATATATATATATATATATATATATATATATATATATATATATATATATATATATATATATATATATATATATATATATATATATATATATATATATATATATATATATATATATATATATATATATATATATATATATATATATATATATATAGTATCGGTTGAACATTTTCAACTTGCAACTACTGAAATTATTTTTATGAGGGATTTATAATAAATTTCAGTAAATTAATATACACATATAGTTCATGAACAATATAAGTTACATAAATATTTTTTAATTTATATTTTTAATATTCATTTATTATAATACATTCATTTTTCTACAACTACAACTTTTTTCTAAATTTTAGTCACATGCTACTCATAAGACGTTTTTTAAATTAGTAATTTAAGTGGCAATTGATTTTATTATTACTTTAGATTCGTTACTAGTTTAGATTTTATTTGTAATTTTGTATTGTTTTTATTTCGTAGTTTGCCTCATTTTGTATCTTCATACTGTGGTGATTAGGAAATAATAAGCTCTTTTCTTGAAGATCTCTAATTCGTGTCTGTTCTGAAAAACCCCTGCCGGTTATTGGTTCCACAGAAGAGTACGGGGAAAAAAGTGCCTCGAGAATCGCAAAGTTGTGGATTTACAGACATCGAGATGCTGAAGATGTAATTTTGAATTTTATTGCGATGTCCAATGGTGAAATTCTGCAGCAGAAATTAATCCAAACAGTTCCTCGAAACACTCTTGATAGATCCGCTAAAAGATGCAGAGCGAAGCCACATCTCTACGTAATTCCAAAGAATCAAGTCGCTCAAAAATAGTCCTGTCGTCGATGATTCGAGCTGCTATACGTTGAATGCGGTCAAAAGGTAGGATCTGGTACTGAGGAGCCCCCGTCCACAAGCAAGAGCAGTACTCCAAATGAGGCCGGATTTTCGCCTTAAAAAGTTGTAAGCAATGGGCTGGTGTGAAGTACTACCTGGCCCTGCTAAGAACACCCAGCTTTTATAAGGCTAATTTGACCTTGCCTTCCAAGTGATCACAGAATTGAACGTTGCTCGATATGTCAACTCCAAGGTTTGGCTGTGGCTGTAAGGGAAGTATTTTGATTTTTTAGTGGAAAAAACGCGCAAACTTGTGTCTTCCTGGGGTTAAAGTGGTCTAAGTTTAGTCTCTAGGTCTTTTAAAAGAACCATCGCTAAAGCAAAATCCGAGCACATTGGCAGAATTGGCGGGAAGCTAGTTCGCCTTCCTTCGGGAACTCGTGCGTTCTGGTCTCTAGCCAAAGCTGTTCAAGGTAATTTCTGTATGCCCTCTTTTCCACCTTTGCACAAAAATGATGGCTCTCTAGCCCATTCTGCAAAAGAGAAAGCTGATCTCTTAGGCTCATTTTTTGCAGCCAACTCGACTATAGACGACCAAGGAAATACACCACCTACAATCCCGCGGTGTGATACTTCCATACCGGAGGTAAAGTTCTTGCAAACTACAGTGCGTAAGGCACTCTTTTCCTTGGACGTCCATAAGTCGAGTGGGCCTGATGGTATCTCTCCAATCGTGCTAAAGATGTGTGCTCCAGAGTTGGCACCGGTTTTAACGCATTTGTTCCGACTCTCCTACTCAAAAGGCGTCGTGCCCATAACTTGGAAGACCGCCTCAGTGCACTCAATCCCTAAAAAGGCGATCAATCGGTCCCGTCCAACTATCGGCCTATAGCGATAACCTCCTTATTCTCCAAAATAATGGAGTCCATTATTAACTGCCAGCTTCTGAGGTATCTTGAGGAGCACCAGCTGATTAGTGACCGCCAGTACGGTTTCCGTCGCGGACGCTCAGCTGGTGATCTTCTGGTTTACTTAACACATCGATGGGCGGAGGCAGTCGAGAATAAAGGAGAGGCATTGGCAGTTAGTTTGGACATAGCGAAGGCCTTTGATCGGGTATGGCACAGGGCACTTCTTTCCAAGCTTCCATCCTATGGGCTTCCTGAGAAATTGTGCAAATGGATCACCAGTTTTCTGACGGATCGGAGTATATGGGTCGTTGTTGATGGTGCATGCTCTGACCTTAAACTCGTCAATGCTGGTGTTCCTCAAGGTTGTGTGTTATCGCCTACGCTGTTTCTTCTGCACATTAATGACATGTTGCGATCGAGCAGCATTCATTGTTATGCGGATGACAGTACGGGCGATGCTTTGTACTCTGGCCGCCGCGGAATTTCTCGGAAACACGTCAACGAGTGCCGGAACAAACTAGTGTCAGAAATTGAAGCACAACTTTCTGTTGCTTCGGAGTGGGGTCGATTAAATTTGGTCCAATTCAACCCCATTAAGACACAAGTTTGCGCGTTTACCGCTAAAAAATCACCCTTTGTCGTATCACCTCGTTTTGAAAATACTTCCCTGAAAGCCACAGCCAGTATTGGAATACTTGGAGTCGACATTACGAGTGACGTTCAATTCCGCGGTCACTTGGAAGGCAAGGCTAAATTAGCCTCTAAAAAGCTGGGAGTTCTCAGTAGGGCCAGGCAGTACTTCACACCGGCCCATCGCTTATTACTTTATAAGGCGCAAATCCGGCCTCATATGGAGTACTGCTCTCATTTATGGGCGGGAGCTCCTCAGTACCAGCTCCTCCCTTTTGATCGAATTCAACGTAGGGCGGCTCGAATTGTCGAGGACGAAACTCTTTCAAATCGGCTTGATTCTTTGGCGTTACGTAGAGATGTGGCATCACTCTGCATCTTTTATCGGCTCTACCATGGGGAATGTTCCGAGGAACTGTTTGGATTAATTCCTGCTGCCGAATTTCACCATCGGACATCGCGACAAAATTCGAAGTTCCATCCTTACCATCTCGATGTCTGGAAATCCACAACCGTGCGATTCTCGAGGCATTTTTTGCCCCGCACCACTCCTTTGTGGAACGACAGAAATTTTTCCAAATGGATACGACTTAGGGACCTTCAAGAAAAGAGCTTACTTACTCTTAAAAGGCCGGCAACGCAATTACAAGACCTCTGGTAGTGTGGTTGTCTATGGGCGGCGGTAATCACTTACCATCAGGTGAGCCTCCTGTCCGTTTGCCCCCTCTTCTATAAAAAAAAAAGTCAATCCCACTTTGAGGCTGTAGAAATTTGTTCTTCAATTTCTGACACAAGTTTGTTCTGGCACTGTGTTGAGAAGAAGGCATGATGTTGAGAAGGCCCACTGTGGCCGGAGTACAAAACAACACCCGTACTGTCATCCGCATAGCAATGAATGTTGCTTGATTGCAACATGTCATAAATATGCGGAAGAAACATTGTAGGTGATAGCACACAGCCCCGAGGAACACCAGCATTGACGGGTTTAAGTTCAGAGCATGCGCCATCAACAACGACTTTCAAGCTCCGATCTGTCAAAAAACTGGTGATCCAATTGTAGTTTCACTGGAAGCCCATAAAAAGGGAGCTTGGAGAAAAGTTCTTTGTGCCATACCCGATCAATACTACTACTTATTTTACTATAAGGTATTAAAATATAAACATTACATGAATTTAATTTTTAATCGAATTTAATCTTTTGTTGCTTTCCTGCCAAATAGAAAATTCATAAATAGGTACAAATTTTACAAGATCATAGTGCGTGTTAATACAAAGCGTCGCCACCAGTTACATATAGATCATATAGCTGCTAAATCAATTATATATATTAATACTAGTTGATCCGGCAAACGTTGTTTTGCCATACAAATTACTTGTACGTACTTGTAAGCAAATATAAGTACAATTATAATATTATTATGCAAGCAAATAATTTGCTTATTTTGGGGTTAGATCAGTAAGTGTAATTTGTCCTGTGAATATTTATTATTTATTATTATTATCTACTCTATAAAATTGTTTAAATTAATCTCTCCAGTATCGTTTTGCAACAAAACTACTCGTTGCGCCGTAGTGAATGCCTTATATTCCATCGACCTTTATGTACTAACGTAGAGCATTAATCTCCAAAGCAAACCATATGCACCACCTAGATACGTTGCTAACATCTATTACTCAGTTTCTACATACATTTCTCGTGTGCACAGTTAATCTATGGAATGACCTTGCTACTCAGTTTTTCCGGGGAACCGTGCATTAGGTGATTTTAAGATACAAATAAACAGACACTTCAGAATCCAGTATCGTATTGTTAATAGCTTCTATTATAGGGAATGTATATGGCCAGTGACCTCTACTTAACATCAGACAGCCCAGCTCGTGTTTCAGCTGATTCTATAAAAAACCTGTCACAAATTTTCAGGCTTAGACGTGCTAGTAAAGTTTTCCTTTGTAACAATTAGTCCTGATCCGAGAATCAAACCAGGGACTTAACTGTTAAGCAAAAAAATTAAAAACGTTAATAAAAGAAGGAAATTAATGGTAAGAAAGTAAGATATGCTAAGAAAAAATTACTTACAGCATCAAAATCAAAGCTATCAACTGTTTTGATCTCCGGGCATGGTGAATTCACTATAACAAATGCAGATGTCGAAGCAAAAAACGTCAACAATATAATTGTATACATTTTGATGTTACTGAAGTTATGGATACTAAGTTTCATAATAATAAGCATCCAATATATATAGAATAATAAGTAATGTCAAAGATCGTTTGTTATCACGTTTATATTACTTTTTGTATAATAATTCCAATAACAGATCATTATTTTATCTATTATTTAAAAGAGGTAAGATTTTTTTGTTTGTAATTAATAAACTCAAAAAACTAATCCGGTAGTTTTTTTCCTATTTATATAGAATGGATATTATACTGTGTAAATTATTGTATGTTTTACAAAAGGGAGTGAAAGGAAGTAAATTGTACACGCGTTAAAATTATTGCCAAGTCGGTGGGAATAAATAGAAAGTTAATAATATTGTAAACGTGACAAACAAGCCGTTCATTATTTTTATATTGTTTTGTTTGAAAGAGATAATCGTGTGGAAAAAGATAATCGTCCTGGGGAGAGAGTATCCCAGTCACGTCCATACTCTACAAGACTATGAAGCGTGTACTGAACAGTATTTCACCGAAATCAGTCCACTGAGATCTTCTAACGTATGCCACCTAAGTCTTGAGTGCGGCCATCGAGAATCATGGTGCAGCACTAGCTGTCTCCCTTGATATCTCGTAGGCCTTTGACAGGGCCTGGCATTATAATCTTATTTGCAATTAAAATTAAAAATTAAATGTATTTTGAATTGGCATTAAAAGAGAACGAACCTATCGATTATTTAGCTAAAACAATATTTTAGATCTCAAAAATTGAGTTGAATGCCATCATCGTTTTCAAATATACAGCTTTTCAAAAATTAATAATACTGCAATTTTTAACAAAATAGATGTTTGAACTGAAAAATTTATGCTGATTAATTTTTGTACTCAATCGGTACATAAATCTGGAAGTCATATTTAAAAAATACTGTTTCGTCAACTTTTTTACTCTTTTGAGCTTAAAATACCTTAATTTAGTGAGAAGTTTCAGGGATGGCCCGAAGGGTCAACCATTTACACATTTTTTCCCGTTTGCTCCGATGCCTCGCCTTAATAAATCGCAAGGTCAAACCTTCAACATTGACTGTTTTTCACATGGTCAACTATATATCGCTCTTTTAAGAGTAACCTCTAAATAAAACATATTGTTTAAAGGGTTAAATACTAGAGGGCACTGCGATCTGTATTTCCTGCTTACTATGGTGTCATTGTTGTCCAATAAAAGGAATTTATCACGTCATCGTGGGCCAATCGCGTGGCTGCGAATAACCTATTGAGTTTTTTATTTAATTTGCCAACTCACACACTTTTTTGTACCACCAATACGCGCGCATACTGTACATTTAAAAGTATAATATAATATTTTTTATGGAAGATTGTTTTCTTTAAAAATCAAGATACGCAACACATATTCGTATTGTTTAATGGCAAGAAAGCTGTGAACGTTGTATATAGGGACATTCTGTAATGTATTAATTGTAAAAATAAAAGAAATAGGTAAAAATGTAAAAACTAAAAGTGTAGTATCTATATGAATTTAGATATTCCAAAGATAGAAGGAAATCTTCATGGTATAAGGAAAGGGGAATTGTTTTACTCCAAATTTAACGCGTGCGGGCCACGGGCAATAATGAATATGTCAAAGCTGCTAGATCGATTTTAATCATTTTTTTCCCGTGCGAAGCTGGGGCGGGCCGCTTGTATCTATTGTATATCCGCTTGTATATAGTGTATAGATGTATAGATAAAAATTAACACGGCGTGACGTAACCCTTTCAGATTTGCGTTCATTGTTACGTGACACCCAATGTGTATTTTTTCTGAATTTATATGTAAACGTTTCATTAATACTTATCTTTTATAACAAATATTTTGTTTTTTGTTATCTCCATTCTCTATCATAATTAATCCATAAAAATACAATATTATAGCCGAATAAGTCTTAATAAGTTAACTGGCTACTTTTTTAAAAGTTAAGTCGAATCTAGGTGGAGAACAATTCTAATTACCTACTAGGTTTTTCCTTTGCTTGCTTTTTACTGGTTTTTTATTACAGTCAATTTACGATGCAATAAATTTTAACTAAAACGTAAATGTCTTATATGTGTAAACATATAAGACACTTACGATTTAGTCAAAATAACAAGTTGTATGTCCGCTTGCTCCGAACCATATTTAAATACTTTTGAAATGAATATACTTATGATAAAAATAATTTAAATAGTTTAGTTCAAGCAGACCGTATTTTGAATTTGTATTTTAGATGTTTAAACTATGACTTGTTGTTTAAACTAATAACTTTAAACATGTTTAAACTTATAACTTTGCTAATAGACCATGGTCCCACGAGCAAACTTTTTTTCGATTAATAACATGCTGAATTTTTGTGAATAGCTTCGTTTTGACGAGACAACTATCTTTTCTATGTTTGAAAAATCTCGAATGGCTAAACTTATAAAGTTGTGGGGCTTTGAAAATTTTGATTCGGTGAAAGAAAAATAATTATTAATAACACTAGTTATTTTTCGACTTTAATTATATTATGAAAAACACCACGAAACTATTGTCCTACATATTCGATGGTTTTTCTGACAAGTCACTCTAAAGTTTCGGAATTACGAGAATTTCAAATTGATATTAATCAATTTAAAATCAACCTAAATTTCTCAAAACAGCTTGTTAATTATTATTGCAATTTAAGGGTAACATTTTTCTACACGTAGAGTGGAAACTTTTCTTAGTCCGACACTTTAAACTTTTCTTTTTTATCTATCTTTATTAGTAACCCGATTCGAGATTTTCCAAAGATAGTAAAGATGGTTGTCTTGTCAAAATGAAGCTATTCACAAAATATCAGCTTGTTTTGTTATTAATCAGAAACAGTTATATATTTAATATATTTAGTTACACCATAACCACATATAATGTGGAATATTTTTTCCTTGAAAATATTAACTGTGCATTGTATGTATATTATTATAATCTTTTTTATCTGTAATATATTTCACTTTTTTAATTTATAATAGATTTCTTAATGTTATAGGTTCTGTTTCTGAAATGAAGGTTTAGAAAAGGTAAATTTTAGGTTTTATAACTAAGGTTGACCAAGATCAGCGGCAATTAAGTCAAATTTTATTATGCGCTACCTAGTGTTTTTAAATTAATTTCATTTTCGCTTTACTAACACCACCTACATTTATATCTTGAACTGTTTTGTAGATCTGTCTGCTTTTGAAGATGTGTATAAGCAATCATTTTAGTTTATTGCTCGGTAAAAAGATGGCGCGCAGAACAGCGAAACAGGCAAGAAATAAATAGAACAATTGGGAGGAAGCTTTTAACGCATTCGTGGTTCCTATGAGATTTGTATACACAGATAATTAAGCTAGATTGTAAGGAATTAATATAAGTTTTTTTATTATTCTACTAGCTGTACCCGCGACTTGGTCTGCGTGGTATAATTTCTAATATAAAAGTACCTTTAGTTACTTCTATTACATCAGCAGCTAGTGAAAGTCCCTTCAAAACTAGTCCAGCTTTTTCAGAGGTTAGCCGGAATAAACAGACAGACAAAAATTGTAAAAAAAGTTATTTTGGTATATGTAGCGTGTATATATACGCATTTAGTAAAAATTAGTTATTTTTATATTAAAAACAGACACTCCAATTTTATTTATTTATATTATATACTTATAGAAGATTTAGTGCTGTTGTAAAATTAAGGTATACGGCAAAATTAATTAAACTTCAGGTCTTTCTTAGAAAAAAAAAATTGTGGAAATATTTAAATTATACCTGTATATCTAATCTAGCTGTAGCGTGTATCCCGCTGCTTTATAACAGTTTTGGCTAATCCCGCGGGATCACCAAATTTTTCCGGGATATAAAGTAGCCTATGTGCTATTCCAGATCATCACCTGTTTGCCAAATTTCAAATCCGTTCAGTAGTTATTGCGTGATGGAGTAACAAACATCGATCAATCCAAATTCCACACATTTTTTTTATATCATAAGATAGCAAACAAGCAGATGAGTGTCCTGATGGAAAGAGTCAACCATCGCCTATAAACACCAAAGATGTTAATGGTGCGTTGCTATCTTGTGGCGAGGTCTAATGCCACATGCATAAGTTTACCGGCTACCTTACCCTCCAAACCGAAACACGACAGCGACAAGCACTGACGCTATTGTGGCAGGAATAGGTAAGGCGGTGGTACCAGACCCAGGCGAGACAATGCAGAACTCTACCACCTAGTAGCCGCGATGGTAGTGACTCGTATAGCCAGTCGGTCGTCTTTTACGACCTGCCTGGCAGAACGGCAGTTGACCTATTCTTCAAAGGAGGCCGGGACAAACATCCAAACTTTAGGATTTATAATATTAACATAGATTATTCAAATGCCATTCACAGCTAAATTTTTACGATTCATGACCTTAAAAAATCGTGCACATAAAAATTTGTTAAGTAATAAGAAATATTTTATATGTATAGTAAACTAGTAACAATAATTACAATAATATAATAGTAGCAATTTTTAGTTCTTCACGCCCGTATCCCCGAAAGGGTAGGCAGAGGTACAACAAGTGCACCCACGATTAGCCGAAGATACTTGGTCCCACTATGTGATAGGTGGCAAGCCTATCGCCAACCGGGCACTTTCCAATCCCGGGCAATGTTGTTTTTATCAGAAAACTGAAAAAACACATTTCTGAATTGCCCGACCCAGGAATCGAACCCAGGACCTCTGTGATCAACTCCGACACCGGACCACTACACCACAGAGGCGACTACTTTTTTAATTTTTAGTTAAAAATGTATAATATTTTGTTTCTACTAATCTTACCAATTGATAATGGTGCCACTTGCAACACATCGCGCCCAAAGGCTAATCCAGTAAAAAAGTTTGATTATAACCTGGTAAACATTTTTATGTTATTAAGTTATCGCATGTCATAATTTATTATTTTATCTCTGTAAGACAAAATTTTTAGCACAACCAGTCGCAGTTCCAACAAACGACGTACAATTTTTTATGGATTGTATCTTACTTAGTTCAGCCACCCACCCGTATTGGTCCGGGGCCCTTTGCAGAATTGATCATCTACTCTATCTGTAATCATCGTAAGAGGGGATCGATTGGCTATGCGAGTCACTACCATCGTGGACATTAGGTGGTAGAGTTCTCCATTGTCTCACCCGGCTCTGGTATCACCGCCTTACCTATTAATGCCGCAAGAGCGTCAGTGTTGGTCACTGTCGTGTTCTAGTTTCGGGGATAGAGTAGGGTAGATTAAATATATGATAAAATAGCTTTTATAATTATATATAAGAAGTACCCAAAGTAATTTAGCCAACCAGCCAGTAGAAGATTCACCAAATTTTATAGCGCAGTAAGCTGCAGGGTGCAGCTAATATAAGAATAGTATAAATATATCAAGAAAAACCACTGCTTTAACACATTTCATAATTTTAGAAGATAATTATTACATTCGATGTAAAAAAAAAAAATATATAAAAAAATTAAAAAAATTCGTGTGAGTATCGCTTTTAAAAATTAACATATTTTTGAGATAATTCTCTTTTATTATCTTCAGAATTATAGCGTGCAGTTTTTTGTTTCAAAATTCTGTGTAATTGATGATGTTATAATAATAAAAAACTACTGTGTGTTTATGTAAATTGTGTTTTAAATTGCTTGTCTTTTAGGAACTAGTTGGCAAAAACTCATATAGTTTATTTTTTTGAGGGCGCAGATGACTCGTTATCCAATGATTACCTAAACGTTATACAATACTAGCTGTGCCCGAGACTTCGTGCGCGTGGAAAAAATTCTAAAATAAAAACCCGCATAGTTCCCGTTCCCATGGGATTTCCGGGATAAGAACTATCCTATGTCCTTTCTTGGGTCTCAAACTATATTTGTACCAAATTTTATTCAAATCGGTTCAGTGGTTTGGCCGTGAAAGCGTAACAGACAAACAGACAGACAGACAGACAGAGTTACTTTCGCATTTATAATATTAGTATGGATGATACAATAAGTTGCCAACCTACTGAAAAATCAGACGCATATCCATTAATCAAAGAAAAAATAATTCAATTTGCAACTATCCGCATACTTTCCCCTTCTCCGTGGACCTCGGATAGTAATATAATCAAAAGCTACGATAGCTCTCGATATAACTAAACAATCAGTGATTTTTTGCAATTTAGATAATAATTACTTTTTAAATTTTTTATTAATATATATGTTAATATTTAGATAATATTTTTTTCTTTTATTATTTATACCACTTGCTTCTCTAGTTTTCATCATTGGTGCGCTTCGAGGAATAAAATTACAATATTTTTTGAAAGAAAGATAGAAAGAAAGAAAATATTTATTTGCAAGAATATGGGTGTTACAAGTTGTTAAAAATAAATTAAGTTACCGACATATTCTACCAATATATGGTGTGCAAATATTTAAAAAAAATATCATTATATAATATTACATTTAAAACAATAAATTGTATCGATTTTTCAGAATTACTACCGGATCGGAACGCGGCCATACACTGAGAAGATCCGGCGGAAAAAACTCAGCGGGCTGGTCTTTTAATTTATTTTAATTTATTTCCTTAGCGCAACTAAAAGGTGCGCTCCGAGAAATATTTTAGGTGCGCTTTAAAATGGTTGTGCTTTAAGGAAGACCCCAAATTATTAAATCAAATTAAATTTAATTAATTTATTTCAGATATTTCATCATTATGATAGTATATTTTCTTAATAACTATGTCAGGGGTGTGAAACGGGGGTCAATGTCACAACACTTAACGGATAGATACTCCCATATGAAATTTATTAGTACTCATTGTAAGGGGGTTAAAAGATCTCGGGAATGTGTGAATACCTTTTGTCAAAAGACAGACGTGATAGCCATACAAGAAACTTGGCTTCAACCTCATGAGTTACCAATTTTTTTTTGCAGCTTAGTCCAACAAAACGACGATATTTTTGCATCATTAAATTGAATTATCAAATTAGGAAATATTTAATTATTTAAAGTAAAAACATCAAGTAACTTAATTTTCCCCAAATTAAAATTCGATCACCAAATATTGTAATCTATAATCCAATTGACTTAACATTTAACCAATAAAGTAATGTAGGGTATTTTAATATTTGCATCTGCTTGTGAGGCTAAAAATTTTCTTTTAATTTTAACACTAACGCAGGTGTTGTAGGATTTAACTAGCTTAGAATTATCTTGTATTTAGAAATAACCAGTAATAGACGAACAAACTTTTTTTTTAATTAATAACAAACTGAATTTTTGTGAACAGCTTCGTTTTGAAGAGACAACCATCTGTCCTATTTTCGAAAAATATCTAATCGGGTGACTAATAAAGTTATAGGACTTTGAAAATTTTGATTCGGTGAAGGAAAAATATTTATTAGTAACATTATGAACAATACGATGAAACTTTTGTCTTACCCATTCGATGGATTTTCTGATGAGTCCTCCATTCTAAAGTTTTCGGAATTATGAGATTTTTAAATTGATATTAATTAATTTAAAGACAACCTAATTTTGTCACAACAGTTTGTAAATTATTGTTGTAAATCAAGGATAAAATTATCCTACACGTAAAGTGGAATCTTTTCTTAATCTGAAACCCTAAACATTTATTTTTTATCTATCTTTACCTATTAGATACCCGATTCGAGAATTTTCGAAGATAGAAAAGATGGTTTCGTTGAAGTCAAAACGAAGCTGTTCACAAAAAATCCGCTTGTTATTAATAAAAAAACAGTTTGTTTGTGGGACCACGATCACGATTAATCTTGTATTAATACTTTGGGATTTACTTTTAATTATAACAAATTCATTGAAAAAAAATAGTCACAAATAAAAATATCACTTAAACTATATTTTGAGATTGATTTCTTCGTGTTCCAAGCAACATACAAACAACTTTTATGAGAAGGCAATCAAAATAAAATCTTTCAGTCCAATCGGACTAGGTTACTTATTATGATTACAAGAACCGAGAACGCTACGTGCAGTATTTTCTCAACTAAACTTTCAGAGTTTAGACGCTCGTTGAATTTTATGGCAGTTTTTACACTCATGAATGGTGAGTCGAGTTCCTTCGAAGTGGAAAACAAAATTGCTCTTTCTATCACGAAAATAGATTTCCACGTTTTAAGCTTTAGCACGATGAGTCAAAGCTTAATTTGGTGCAATCAATTGCAGACACTGAAGACTGATAACGTAGGTTGATTACGGTAATGCCCGAAGGTGAAATACTATATCGTTACTGGTTGGGTACTCAGGTTGTTTGTGAACTCGTCTTTAGTAAAGCTTCACGTAATGTTCGATGGTCATATTTCCCTAGTACATAAATTGTAGCACATTTAAAATACTCCCAATCGACAATATTTGCCTACAATTTTCATAGCAGGACTTTTCATGTTTAAAATTCATTGCTCAATTTTCAGTTGAAAAGTATACAATGAATATGAAAAAAATAAAATAAACAGGGAAACTTTTGTGATTCCGCCGTGTTGGTCCCGGCCTCCTTTTAAGAATAGGCCAACTGTCGTTCTGCCAGGCTGGTCGTAAAAGGCAACCGATTGGCTATCGAGTCACTACCATCGTGGCTACTAGGTGATAGAGTTCTGCATTGTCTCGCCCGGGTCTGGTACCACCGCCTTACCTATTCCTGCCGCAATAGCGTCAGTGCTTGTGGCTGTCGTGTTCCGGTTTGTAGGGTAAGATAGCCGGTAAACTTATGCATGTGGGATTGGACCTCGCCACAAGATAGCAACGCACCATTAACATCTTTGGTGTCTATAGGCGATGATTGATTCTTTCCATCAGAAGAACCATCTGCTTGTTTGCTATCTTATGATATAAAAAAAGATTCCTGTATTATGTGTACCGATATTTTAAAAATCTTAGATCTATCCATGACAAATTTTAGAGGCTCTGATTTTCTTAATAACATAAGATAGAAAACAAACAGACGACTCTATTGATGGATACAACCATCTCCTATGGACACCGAAGGTGTTAATGGGATTTAGTTATCCGTGTAGCGGGGTGATAATGCATATGTATAAGTTATTTTTTATAAGATAGCAAACAAGCAGATGTGTCTCCTAATGGAAAGAGTTAGCCATCACCTATAGACACCAAAGGTGTTAATGGTGCGTTGCTATCTTGTGGTAAACTCTAATTCACACGTGCATAAATTTACCGGCTACCTTACCCTCCAAATCGGAACATGACAACGACAAGCACTGATGCTATTGTGACAGGAAAATAGGTAAGGCGGTGGTATTAAGTCCGGGCGAGACAATGCAGAACTCTACCACCTAGTAGACACGATGGTAGTGAGCCGTAGCTGGAAAGCTGAAATTTTCACAAATTGTGTATTTCTGTTGCCGATATAACAACAATCCTAAAAAAAAAACATTAATACTAAAAATAAAAAAAATGAAAACATTAACCCCATACAGTAAACGTATGTTTTCGTATTATTTTGCTCAATATTAATAACGGTAACAGGTAGATGCTTCACATTTTCACAGATTATTTAGTTGTATATTAACTTTCAAAATCTATACATATAATAAAATCGTAGGAAAGTCAAAACTGTACATTGATTTTTAAAAGAATACTTGGGGCGTGATCTACAATCGATATCGAAGCCAGAAATATAGTTTTTAGAATTTTTGTCTGTTTGTCTGTATGTATGTCCGGGGTAAACTCAAAAAGTACTGCATGGATTTACTTCAAATTTTGCATGAATATTACTAACAGGTCGGGTCAACATATAGGCTACATATTATTACGCTATCACCTACGGGGGAGGAGCAGTAAGGAAGGAGCAGTAAACGAAGTCCGCGCGGACGAAGTCGTTGGCAACAGCTAGTATATAACGAAATAAAAATAAATTAAAAATTAAAGGGTGGCTCTCACACAAGAAAACGTAATTTTTAATCAATGTTTTACTCGATCTTAGTAAACAGGTAGAAACTTGAATATTTTCAAAATAAGTATACATACAACAAACGTGATTTTCTTTTACAGATGATGATACGGAACCCTTCGTGCGTGAGTCCGACTCGCACTTGGCCAACTTTTTATAGATGATGGTACGAACCCTCCGTGTTCAAGCCTGACCCGCCCAGGTTAGTTTTTCAACAATATCGCAAAAAATATAGTTCTAATCAATATTAAGCATACTAATAAAATTTATTCTCTATAAAATTTCACGTAAGGCTATTGCGAAAATTCACAACTTTGTTCTTATATCACAAAATTAACCTTCTACTTAAAAACGGTAAACTTGTCAAAATTATATAAATCTTCAAATTATCTAATTTTCTCATAACGTATTGACATGGGATAGAAATTAATCAAAAGGTAACAATAATACCCTTAATAATATTAATACCCTAATAATATTTCATCTAAATAACACGCATATTTTCCGAAATATTGTTAAAAGTAAAATGTTTCTGACCTGCAACGTCTAAGGTTACGAACTCTAGGTAAAAGCCGACACAGTCACCTACAATCTTTTTTCCTGAAAAACGTTGTTATGATAATAATATCTAAGGTTGTTAAAAATAAAACTACCTAATTTAATATTAGAAAGCGATTTTATCGTTTGTAATGTCTTAAATAGCGTTAACTGCAGTCTTAGCAAGCTGTAAAAATGTTATCTTGGTACAAAAACTTGTTGAAAAATCTCAAAGTTATGTTGAAAAATATTTTTTTTTATTTTTCGTACACAGTTACTTCTGAATGAATGAACGGGTCTATTGCTCTGAAACCACCTATGATGTGACAAACATGGCACATATATATTCGGGTAATAATATAATATATATAATATAACAAATATAAACTAAACTGTGTAGCTGTCAAACAGCGGACACTTTTCAATGGAGTAAGCGATAATGCCGTAAACAACTCGGAATGAAAATATTTTTCTTTGACCGACTTGGAGGAAGACCAAAACATTATTTTACAAATGAGGATCAAATTCACAGACAGTAGGCTGATTATGATTGCCCTGACAATGTCGTCGTTTAATTGCAATATTTTTTTCCAGTGGAAGAATAACCGCAGCCATGTTTAAGATGACAATACATTTAGAGACATTCGCATCACCAGTGTGTGATAATATGAAAAATAGGTTTTGCGAAAATAATCTAATATAGTCATATGGAATAAGTATATAATGGCAGACAAAGAAAACTGTAAGCTTGGCAGTAGAAAATACAAGGAGTTACGACAGGTCTACGTTAGGCATTCCAATGTTGTTTTGTGATGACTTCAGTTAAACACTGCCTAAAGCCGTACAAGGAACAAGGGTAAATGGCAAATTTAACGTGATTTCAAATCCACACAAAAAACTCCGTCCAAAGTGTATGAGGAATACTGTGGTCAAACACGAATAATTTCTCTACAGGAAATCTGCAGATATGGCAATCGCATACGAAGTTGCGGGTAGAACTAGTTATAACAATAAATAATTAACATTGGGATTTAGGGAGGAAGAATTTTGTACTGGAAATTTTCTCCTCTTAGAAAATACATATTTTTTATTTCCTTATAATTTTTAAGTTATTTGCGAAGACCTAAATACCTTTCTTAATTTTTTTGATGTTTTATTTTTATGTGTTAAAAACGTTTTTAGCATATTTTTCTAACGATCGTTTCGGATCAAATGAACCATCGTGCGTATTTTTACGACCATTATCTCTATTTTTTACTATTCTTCAACGTGTGAAGTAGATTATACGCAGTTACTATTACTTTGTAATAAATAATAATATATAACATCATTATTTAAGTGAAAAACAAATATTTAAGAAGCAGAGTAGGCATCGCTCCAGAGAGTCTTTATTAAAAATTGTTCACAACTGCGTGACATTTTCGAATATTAAAGTGTGCTGCCTGCTGTTAGCTATTCTATGGACTCGAATAACATTGTAACATACGTACAATGCTCAACACGCCTGGAGGACATCTGTTTACAGCTGCGTGACGTTTGCAAACATGTAATAATATGTTAGGTGCCCCCTCATCGGGAGCATTTGCGTGTATGTAACATTATAGATTCATCTTTGACCATTACATTACAATAATACCTTCGTGATTGACGAGCATTCGCGTGTAATGTAACATTATAGATTCGTCTTTTGAGCATTACATTATGATAATAACTCCCTGACTGACGAGCATTCGCGTGTAATGTAATAACAAGCATTCGTGTGTAATGTATGCATCAGTTGATTCCATAAACGGTCGTTGTGCTGATTGCAGCAATATTAATGCAACTTTGTTATTTATGTAAAAAACGCAGAAGAAACGATATTGATGTCATGAATTATTTCAAAACTGAACGGGCGGGGGAAGTGGAACGCATTAATGTTACAAGTTGTATCAAGATATTACACATTGTATCATTACAAGGTGCGCATTGTAATGCTCGGTTCTCCTCCTTCATTGATGTAAGCCGGTTTTGTATCATTACAAGGTCCGCATTGTAATGCTCGGTTCTCCTCCTTCACTGATGTAATGCTCAAATCTGTAACGTTAGATTACACGCAAATGCTCCCGGTGAAGGAGCACTTTTATTTGAACCGTGCACCTTTCTGAAATATACTCGGATTGTGAAATTAGTGTTTTCACTGATCTTTTACGAATAGACAAAAATATTTTTGACATTTTAATAATTTTTTTTCGTTTTTTTTTTAATCAAACCATTATACTAAATTGCTTAACCGTTTAATATCAATCCCTTTAAGCCAGTGAAGCGATGTGCCCTGAGTGCTACGCTTAATTGAGACGGAAATTTGAGCTGCTACAAATTTTTTTATTTGCTATATTTCTTCGATTCATAATCGAACAAGATTTACAGTATTTTTAAAACTTATAATTTACGTAACTTTTTAATATACCATTTTAAAGTCAGTAGCAAAAATCTTAATGGTACGATGTATTCGTGTGGTATGCCACATGCCTAGTTTACAGGTCACATTACCCTCTAAACTGGAATAGGACAATTTTCACGAATTAAACTGGATACGTTTTTCATGGCAATTTCTTAAGTTATCAGTGTAGCTTGCATTTATACTCATAAATACAGAGTTATAGTACTTTACGATGACATAAATACCGTCGATGAGTAAGTATTTTTTAAACCTTGTCTTCTAATTCCCTACGATAATACAGCACACGATGGCATATTTATAACTCTTTACGATATAATATATATCTACAAGAGTTTGACATTTACAAGTATTCGCTGATATGAGCAGCTACACGTTCCAGCCCAGCACTGTGTATATTTATGAAATATGTGGTTGTCACTGATATTATTACGGCAGGACTAAGTGATGGCACCGCACCGAATTCAGGCAAGATGTTGCAAAACCATCACCAGTTACAAAGGTAGTGACATGTTTGGATTATCATTCACCTGATACGAAATGCTTGGCAGAATGACAGATGGTACATACTTTAAAGGTGCTAAGACCAATACAAAAATATATTGTGTCTAAACTACCTTTTAATATATTGACGGTGATTGTACAACAAATTACCTATACTGTACATAAACAGAAAGATTAAACTAGCATTAGGGCATAATAATACAGTGTTCTATGTTCATTGCTTCCTAACCCTCATTAAAGATTCCGTCGATGTGATACGCTTAGTAACTAGAGCAACCTATCGTTTAGTATTCGACAAACACACATTTGTATTGTGTTTGTGTAATTATTTCGGTGTTACATTAGGTGGTTAACTTCCTACCTTTACAAACGAAAGCTTCAATCACACTGTATAGACCGTGGCCGTAGGAACATTTTTATTTTTCACTAGCTGTTACCAGCGACTTCGTCCGCGCGGACTTCGTTTACTCCGCACTGCTCCTCCCCCGTAAGTGATAGCGTGATAATATTATGTAGCCTATATGTTGACCCAACCTGTCAGTAATATTCATGCAAAATTTGGAGTAAATCCATTAAGTACTTTTTGAGTTTACCCCGCAGATACATACAGACAAACAGACAAATAGACAAATAGACAAATAAACAGACAAACAGACAAAAATTCTAAAAACAATATTTTTGGTTTCGATATCGATTGCAGATCACGCCCCAAGTATTCTAAAAAAAATATTCAATGTTCAGTTTTAACTTTCCTACGATCCATACGATGCGAAAGTCTGTCTGTCTGTCACGTTTTCACGCCTAAACCACTGGACCGATTGTCATGAAATTTGGCATGGATATAGTTGAAGATCCAGGTCAAACATAGGCTTTTTTTTCAAAAATCAGTCCCTGGAGGGCTGAAATAGGGGATGAAATTTTTATTAAAAGCTATTTGGAAGACTTATTAATATACTCGCGGGCGAAGCTGCGCTGGTCAGCTAGTTTTATTATATGTATAGATTAATAACAAGCTGAATTTTTGTAAAAAGCTTCGTTATGACGAGACGCCCATCTTTTGTCTTTTTGAAAAATTTCGAATTGGGTAACTAATAGGCTTCAAACATATTAATTTGTTTAAGGAAAAGTATTGATAAATAACAATAATTATTATTTAATTATATCGCTTGAATATTTCATGAAAAACACGATAAAACTTTTTGTTCTACACATTTAATAATTTTTTTGACGAGTCCTTCACTCTAAAGATGTCAAAATTATGAGATTTTTAAATTGAAAAACTAATTACCTATTATTATAATTCAAGAGCTACTTTTTCCTACACGTAAATTGGATTTTTTTTAGTCCGACACTCTTAAGTTGTAGTTTTATTACAACAATTTTGTTTTTTACCTACATTTTTAGTTACCTGATTCGAGATTTTTCGAGAACAGCCAAAATGGGCATCTTATCAAACCATATGGTATGAGCATTAAAACGAATCTTTTCACAAAAATTCAGTTTGTTATTAATATAATGAACTTATTATTAGTGCCGAAATTATAGTACCTGGATGACCAAGCTAATTAGTGTTTTTTCATACCTTTTCCTAACTAATTAACATACTTACTAATTACTATGTTCAAATTTAATAGCAAAAACTAATTCTCTGCCTCTCTCTGTCTCTATCATTCTCTCACGCGATTTTTTTGTGCAACTCGACACGTGTTTTAAAAACATTTTTCAATGGGTTTCTTACACAGTATATTAACAAGAAGTTGTTTCCGCTATATGTTCGCTTATACCTTTACGCATCGGATTTTCAGTGTTTTTCATCAGTAGACAGAATAATTCAAGAGAAATGTTTATATATTTAATACATACATAATGTAGTACAGAAAATTGAGAATTTTAAAGATTTGCCGTAAAAACACATATTGCCCATACGAAACCGGGCAGGCTTTTTCAAGCACGACAAATGATCGCCTTGATTTTATTGTGACAAGTTACATTGCGGTGTAATATAAAGCCAGCACTATCCAAAGTCGTTGTTTTCAATGTAACTGTTGGGTTTCAGGGTACCGGCAATAATTGGCAAG
This sequence comes from Apodemia mormo, assembly GCA_036924255.1. Classification (NCBI taxonomy): domain Eukaryota; kingdom Metazoa; phylum Arthropoda; class Insecta; order Lepidoptera; family Riodinidae; genus Apodemia; species Apodemia mormo. Next base: position 7,383,703 of record JAUPFN010000018.1, on the reverse strand, counting down.
TTTTTTCCTTCATATAACTATTCTAAATATGCGTTGGTAGTGTAAACCATTTTGTAAACTGTAAGCGTTTTTTTTGATATTGTTGGAACGAAGTTCCTTACGGCTTGTAGGGGATAGGGATTTTGCTGCGCGACCGAACTGAAAAAAATGTGATAGTAAAACCGTAAGAAAAATGCGTGGAATAAAAGCGTTAAATGAGACGTGCGCAGGCGCGACAGTCGCGTACACAAGCGAGTAGTGCCGTTTAGCCGAAGGAAGTTCGTTCCTACCTGGTGTCCCGCGACACCACATCATTTTTAATATTTTCCTTGAATTAAACAAAATAGTTGAGTAAGATTTATTTGCACATTATTTTTCTCCGAATTCTTGTAGACCTCTTTTATTATCTGTAAAAGGTGAGAGAAGACTCAACATTAATACTGTTACGAGCTTATGGTTCGTTACTGTAAAGAAATAATGTTTATTTATCACACAAATGTATGATACACCACAATACAATACGTGTAGTATTCGCACTGATAAACACTAATAGAACCGTTACTATATTCGCACTAGAACTAACCGACTAATCCAAATCACTAAACTAAAACATTTTCCGTATTTAGATTAAATCGCTCTATCACTTTTATTGCACTGTACTATATCGCTCAAGTTAACACTTTGAATCACTTTTCGTCGACACATCCTTATTTATATCATTATACACAAGGTAAGGTTCGACAATGTTCTCAAAAGTTCTGTATATGACGCGTTAACAACTTAGATGGAAGCATTTGATTGTACACCTAATTTCAACCTTTGGCTATATGCGAGAAGGTCCATTATGGCATATCTGTTTGGGTAACGACAGCATTTCTTCTTCTTTTATTTCTAGATTTTTCCAGTATTTTTACTCCGAACTTTTTCTAGAATACTCGCAACAAAACTGTAGCAACTAATATACCTCGATAGCATGTCGCCCATGTTTTCTTTCCTGCTGAAATAACGATAGCTGTCTTGTTCCTATTTGGAGATTAAGAAACCGATTATCTAGTTCGTGTAGCATTACATCTTTGCCATACAGATATCACTGCATTATTAACATCCATGGTGTCCTTTTTTGGTGGTTCAATCACCTGAACAGTCTACTCACTTATTATTTTAAAATTTGCGAAAAAGATGTTGCAAGAAACTGTGAGTCTACAAAAATATAAATTAAAAAATAGTTATCGCATTGGACAGGGCTCTTTCTAAAGAATCTGACTTATTGCCAGGCGCTTTGTGAAATGCTGGCAACTGCCATTCATTTTTTGCCATTCACGACTTCGTTCGCGCGATTAAAAATCATAACTTATCTTTGCTTAGTCCGGTAAAAAAGTAGCCAATGTCACTTCTGAATAACGTAGTTTTCTAATGGTGAGAGAATTTCAAAAATCAGTCGAGTAGTTTTTAATTAACTCAACGGTATCAAATAAACAAAAAAACATTAAATATTTCCTCTTTATAATATTAGCTTAGACAAACGATTTGTCACTACAATAACACAATCGATCCAGCCCTATCTGACGTTTTTTTAAGGCGATTACAGCTACGAACGACCTTGAGTTTCTAACAGGAGCAGCGCAAAGATTATTTAGCGCGCTGGCATGGTCCAAAGTCAAAGAGTATTTATTTACAGTGGATGCAGATACCTACGTTTTAACATTTTTGTTCACCTATATGAACTTTTATCATCATGAATCGACTGAATGTCAAACTCAAAACCAATAACCAGTAATCGCTTATTTATCGATTACATATACATTCATTTTAGAAAAACGATAAATATCTAGAGTGAAAAAATATACCGAAAATCGACAAAAAATTATACAACAATTTACGCAATTATAACAGTTACGTATCCTATTTCTTTGAAAGTGTTGTAATATACAATACATCCCGTGTAGCACTTTATTTTAATACATACAATGAACAATTAATATTTAACAAAACCTTTCAAAATTGATTTTGTAAAATGTTATCTCTTGAATAATATTTTAAAACTAACTAGCTTCTTAATTTTGTTTCAAAATCTCGTAATAAAAAAGAAGATATATAAATTGATTTAATGTTTATAGAGGAAACTACTAAATAATTTGGTTTATTTAGACTGTTTGTATGTATAATATATTTAATTTATTTATTTTTAGTTGCGAAGTCCTTACTACCTTCAAATAGTACCAGTTTTTATTTTTTTTTCTTTAGAGTTTTGCTTTTTATTCGCTTGCTTGAATTATCTTCGTTGTTTATATGTTTTATTTTTTTATTTTTGTACATTTATACAAAATATTGACAAAATACTTATCTATCTATAGTTAATAAAAAATTCAAGCGTAAACGTAGGTAAGTACATGAATAGTCTCAAAATATTATTCAGCGTCTACTCGCAAACAAAACTATTTATAAAGTACTAGCTTTCAGCCCCTTTAATACCCTCTTTTACCTCTTTAAGAGATAAAACTCACAGCATCCTTACATGCACGTTTATTTAATTGAATTAAAGAACATGACTAATGAAGAGATTTTGATTAAACATATTTTATTTTTTTTTACAAACTTTACCACTTTTTTCATCGTTTGAAGAGATGACATTTGAAAACCTTAAACTCGTATTCATTTAATTGTATTAAAAATCATAAATACTAAGTTTTAAATAATTTCTACAACATTCTACAATAAACAATCTATTTTTTACACAAACATCAATGCTTTTTTTACCCTTTAAGGAATGAAATTTAAAAAATCCCCAAATATATGATTCTTAACTTGTGTTGAAGAACGTAAGGGCCGAACTTCAAGTTATTTCGACCATAAACGTTTGATTTTTCATATAAATTGTAACACACATTTTTACTCCTTTAATGGTCGAAACTTCTAACATTACATGCATGTTTCTTCAATTTCGATTGAAGAGCATAAGTACTAAAAAATCCGAAAATTCGTACATCTTAATTGTATTAAAAATCATAAATACTAAATTAAAATAATTTAGATTTTATAGTAATGCAATAAATAAACAATTCATTTTTGATACAAACTTTAAAGCCTCTTTTTACCTCTCTATAGGCTAGAATTCAAAAAAATATTAAATTTGTATTTAATTTTTTTCAGTTAAAGGATAATTTAATTACGGCATATCATTCATTTCAACTCAAAAATAACAGAGTTTCATACAAACTTTCACCCCCTATTTCACCATTTTAGGGGATGAATTTAAAAAATCCTTTCTTATTCCGTGTCTATATCATAAGAACAACATCTGTAAAAAAACAGCCTTCTCGGTCCAAGCTCATTATCTACTATAAAAAAACATCCAAGCATAAACGAAATGTTCAATTTCCAAACGGCACAACCTAACTATTGTGCCAAACGTTCTATCTGTACTATTACTCTTTGACTCGAATAAGGAGAGCGGAGCACGCTAACATGCGACACAGCCTCCCCGTATGAACGCTACCGGGAGACTGACTTTCGACGCGAGCGCTGTCCGCAAATTAAATAATAAGGTTTTTATTGATTTAATAGCACACTATAATGATTTTGTAAAATTTTGAACTTAAATTTTATAAAGCAATAAATTATCTGTAATAAAAAGAAAAAATCATCAAAATCGTTACAGTAGTTTGGAAGTTATAGGCAAATTTTTGCGTAAAAATAAGAAAGATATTTGATTTTTTTCCGTCAAAAATAACAATAAAATTTAAAAAAACGAACTTAAAATTTAAACTTAATTATATTATACGTATAATGCATATTTTTTTTAAATTATTGGACCAACCGGTTAGCAGTAGTAGGCTTTCAAAGAGGTGTCTATTTCGTAGTTTGGCATTACCTATCGCCTTAAACATCCCATGAATTATAAAAATATAATTTTTGAAACAATGTCATTCGTAGCAATTTTTCAGTAATCATTGTCATATATTCTTTGTATAATTATAGCGGAACACATTTCGTTGCGAAATTCCTCTCAAATAATTTTAATTCTAATACCAGCAAACATTGCTTTCATATGAATATTTACATACCTTTACTTTTCAACTATGTATGTAATAGAAAAGGTTTTAGAGTTGTTAAAATAATTTGATAAATAATCAGAGATGCATTGCTATTGGTATAAATGTGATAAGCTTTTAAAAATATTTCAAAACTATTTAATTTTCTAAACTAAAACATGTTAACGTAGGACTTAAATTCACGAGTGAATGAGATATACACGAATAAAAGTCATCGAAGAACTCTACCAAAGAATGATCAAAATGTAGTGGCATGTAATTAAAAATACTTAAATACGTCATATCTGTGGTGGTAGACAAGCTAATCGGTGCAGTATTATTAATAAAATTCTTTGTGATAATTATGAGTGTTTAAGCTCATAACATGAGATGGAAACTATACTTTCTTTCTTCGAGTCTTTCTAGTTTGTGCAACGAGTTATATTTAAAGTTGCTCAGGCCTGAATGACAAGAAAAACTAGAATATTCCTTACTACACCACATCCTCATCGAATAGGTAGCGTACTTGACGTATTTCATCCCCTACAGGAAGAGACATTTGTATGATGAGCATAGATGATTTAATATTTCAGGATTTCATATATATTATTTTGATTTATTCTATTTCTTCGACTAGCAAAAAGATTACCCACACTTTCGCTTTCTTTAGAATTGGATCAGTTTCTGTTTTTGTCCAGTGATATTTATTTAGTTACTACTATTTATCTAACCCAACATCCCTATTTCTCTCAATTTGCTTATCTATGCCTCCTATAAAGAATAGACAATCAGTCGCCATGCTTTGACTTGGATACCTTCAACTATTGAACTTACATAACATTAAAAAGGCACCAACGTGTCTGCAATACCTGTGCAGTGCTGAATGTCCATGCGTGCTAATGGTAACTTCATCTATCATTAGAAGAGCCTTCTACACGTCATCTCTTTTATATAAAAGCATTGAAAACATAATTAGATTTTTAAAGGCATTGTGTATGTATTTTATAATGAATGTAATTTCACAATGACACATTCTTCCATTACCGCTAACGAGGGTGTATAATGAATTCACAGCAATAAGGGATGACTCTAATTTCTCGTGACGCGTGATGGAAAACTTTTAAGTGACAGCCCTCTCATAAATTAGGGTTGACATTTGTTAATTTGTACCGCTTAACAGAAATTTAATATGTGAATTCAGGGTACTGTAAACAAATGAACAATTGAGATTGTGTCAACAGCTCTTCAAGCAAATTTTAACGTTTGCTCACATTATTATTAAAAATTTAAATACCGTACCTAGTGTTATGTTTATGCTAATTTCATTTTGATTTTGATGATTTTCAGTCTAAAGATATGATTATTCTTATTTAAATACCCAAAAAATATTTTGAGCGTTTTTTTAATATTCAAGTAGCTATTACTTGTAACTTTGTTGCGTCATCCAAAATCAACAGTATCTTTTGCTCAGTAAAAAGTAGTATGCTTAATCTGGATAGTGTAGGCTACCAATGAGTAAATAAATTTTGAGATAGGTCTAATATTTTTAGAGATTAATCTTATTATTATTATATCATGTGATAGCAAATTAACAAATGACTCTCGGACGGAAAAAGGACAACTATTGAAAGTATATTTTACAGTGCATTGATACTCATGTATAGTAATGGCACTTATATAAGTTTACGAGTTGCGATGGTAGTGTCTTATTTAACTAATCGTTCGCCTTTTATGAACTACTTGGCAGAATTGTATATACACAATCCTAAAAAATGGCCCAGACCAGTAAAAATCTAAATTGTTATTTTTGTTTTTTAATCACCAATCTTCATAAAAATAAAAATTAGTGACATACTTATTTATTATTCCCATTAGGCCATACACGCAGCCGATAACCGTGGAAGATTGCGTAAAATTGTTAAAGAATAGGTGATCCGTGGAGGAAATCAGCAATGGATAAAAGACGCGAGGAGGAGGATGAGTTACTTATTCAAACTTATTTACATAAGAATTATATTGTGTTAAATTTTCTACTTACCTACCTAGACCTATAGTAGTGAGTCACGAACGGGAAACTAGAAGTAAAATTTTAAATGCCAATAAGAACAAAACAAAAAAAATAAAAATAAATGATTACTTAATTATTAATAAATAAATAATCATAATTAATAAATAAATAATTGTAATATATTTTTTTATATTGATATATGTATATGCATTCTGTCATTCTACCTTTGAATTAAATAAAAGTGGTGTTATCAATTGCCCCATCCAGCTTCCGTTATGCATCAATTAGGTACTGCCGCAGATGTTTCCTAAAAGTACCAATGTTGTTACATTGCCTTATAGGTGGCGGCAAGTTATTCCAAAGTTTAGATGCAGAGTAACGGAAGCTGCCCCTGAATCCGGCTGATCTGTGTAGGGGTATGACAAGTTGCTGGGCGCAACTCCTAGTTGCGACCTCTCTATTGCTTGCTAACAGGCAAATCTTATCACTTAAGTAAACAGGCTTGTTAAACTTGGTGATACCAAACATGAGACATGCTAAGTGAAACTTACGCCTTGACTTTACTTTTAACATACCGTGCTAAACCTGACTACACAGTCAATGGGGCTGAGGTTTAATTCCCGACAGGGGCAGGCATTTATATGATGAGCATAGATGTATATATTTCTGGGTTTGGGTGTTTATTACATATATCTTAGTATTTATATATGTATTTCTATGTATTACTCGCAATATCTTTGACTAACACCCATATCACAAGCAAATGATTTGCTTTGACTTGACTTTATTAGATTATGTAAAATTATAAATTATTATAAATTATATTATATATATAATGACTGTGGAGTTCTAACAGTCAGACAACTTTATATCTACAGTATTATTACTATGCAACACAAAAAAGACACATAGTAGAAGAAACAAATAATAAAAACAGAGGAAGAAGAGACATTGTTTTTGAGATACCCTTATGTAAGATTAAATTAGCACATCGTCATGCATTATTTCTAGGGCCTTATCGACGATTTAAACGTTAAAACGATTCAGAGCTTAAATACACAATTAAGAACTGGATAAAAAGTCTAAGCCCCGATGACACGGAAAAAATCTTTAAAATAATCTATTCCTAACACAAATATTCATAAAAATGACATACACACATAAAACACGTACATGTATATACAAGCACACATACGTACACATACATATACCCTCACATACACACACACATGCACGCACACACACACACACACAAATACACACACATACATACACACACCTTACAAAATACCACACGTTTATTTTTTTTTATAATATAGATATAGTAATATTGATTAGAAAGAATGTTAAAATTAGAAGACTAATTGCTCACATAAAATTATCTTGTGTAATAGGAAGGGTTAGCAGATCCTACGACACAAGTTTAGCACTTAGTGTAGGTTCTGCGCGCCAATGTACAGCCATTTGTATGTAAGCACTCTAGTATAGATTTTATTATAGATTTTTGATATATACAAAAACATGTAAATCTTGGTTTTGAGAAAATAAGCGTATTATTATTATTATTATATAATTTATTATTATTATTTATATATGTATAATATTTTATTTACGGCTAAAGCTGTTAAACTTAAAAGAGGTTTTATTGACTAAATAATCGAATCTCGGCCACAAGGTGATCGCTAGTTTATATTAATAGATATAATATTATTACCGTTGACTAACACTACCATATCAATTTAGGTAATTCGAATATTTAAGGTACGGTATCTACGGTAGAATAATTTTTGTCGACTAATATTTTGTTTTTCCCCTCTGATGGTTCAAACTCCCTTTGAAAAACACCCGCCATTCTGTTATGCAATGTGAAAAGGTGAACGAAAAGCTAAACACACTACCAACATCGTAACTACTAGCTGGCAGAGTTTTTAGCAGATCAAACAATCTACAAACGCTACTAGAAAAATAATAAAAAAATGGATATTCAAAAATAAAATCCTGAATAGCGATATCACAATTAACTATCTTGAACTTACTATATAGGAGTTTCAACGCTTCTCAAATGGACTTCGGTCCCCAGGCAATACACCTTGCCTGGCTTAAAAGATATTCTTTCTCTCTTCCACGTCTTTCCATGACATCATCAACCTTTACAGTAATGACGTCATCCTGACGTGATCATCACCACTAACAGCCACCAGCGGCGCCATAGTGGTGCCCTCGAAAAAACAGCACGCTACAACCTTCTCACTATGAGCACCTCCTGATACCCCCTCCTGCTTCCAACAGCACCAGCCAGCTTCACAAGCTGCTCCTCATCTACGCTTTGCGGAATCCACGTCGAACTGCCCATCGTCTTGACTCACCGAGGACCGCGTATATTCTGCTCGTCTCGACTCACCACAGACTCGAGTACTCAAGGCTCATACGCTTCAATGGCATAACTAGATCGAATTTCGGACTTGGAAGAGAGTACTGTAGCGGTTCAAGCAATCTATAAACGTACAAGTAAAATAATAAAAAAAATGAAAAATAGTGAAATTCAAAAATAAAATCCTGAATCACGATGTCACAATTATTTACCTTGAACACACTATATAGAAGTTTCAACGGTTCTCAAATGGACTACAGTCCCTAGGCAGTACACCTTACTGCCTAGTCGGGAAGATCTTCCTTTTCCCCTTCCTTGTCTTCATTAACCTCCGCAGATATGACGTCACCTAACAAGAAGTTAGCCCGCTGGTTCCATCACTATGACCCTTGAGCGGTACAGACAACAACAAGCGCCACAAGTCCTGCATCATCTCGCCCGGGTCTGGTAAAACTGCTTTAACTAATCCTGCCGCAATAGTGTCAATTCTTGTCGCTGTTGTATTCCGGTTTGGACAATAACGTAGCCGGTAAATTTATGCATGTAGCACTATCATTCCGCTATATGGATAGAAACGCAATAGACGCATTACAACAAAACTCCACAAAGAGATCCAGTTTTAACTTGCATATGAAAATCGCCTAATAATTGATTTCCACTGGTATTTGTTTTGCCAGCGTGGTTGAGTTACAATTAATTTTATGTTTGAATTTATAGGAACAATTAAAGTTATATTTCTGTTTCGATTGGAAATTTTAATTAATGTTTTGGTATGTTTGCTAGCAATAATAAAGTTTACGTACGCTTCAATTTAAAGGCTATAAGTAGTCGTTATATTGGTAAATAGTTTGTGTGTAGATTTTGGGGTTAAAGTTTAAATCTCAGATTAGTTAAAAAACTTTTTTTTTGTTTTAGTAAATTAAAATATAATTTCATTAGAAATTTGAAGTCAATAAATGGCTATCGTATAAAAAATCCGCAAGTATCTTAAAAAAATACGTATTATTACGCCAAATCCCTTACGTAGTAGGCAGAGAGAATTGAGTGCCATATATCATGGTCTGGACAGACTTACCTTACTTCATTCACATTTATAACACTCTTCATGCAAAAACACTAGTTTCGAAGGCTTTTAATTCCACCTTACACCCAACCGGTTTGATCATGGTACGTCAGTCTTGGTCTCGACTAGTACCTATATCCATTAACATTCGCATTATACTCACCTATCTGTTTTGTTAATCATTAAATTGGCATCCTTTCAACTTGTCCGAACCAACGGAGCGTGCTCTTTCTCATTTATACACCGATACTGTCTTGCAAATCCAATCTCTCTCTCAATTTGGTATTACGAACGCGATCTACGAGTGTCCATAGTACACATACCTACATGTACACATGTTGTGTACATGTAGGTATATATTTCCATTACATACATGTTACATAATGCTCTCATTTCGACCGTACTAATTCTACTTTCATGCCCTTAGTATCTTATCCGGTTGAGCTGGGTATTTGCAGCAGTGCTCTGGCTACATTATCATCACTGTAACCAACCACTTTACTGTGTCCTGACATGAATCGGGCTTCTGTCTGTTTTCTACCGCGAATAAGCTCATCTCGCTTTTGTATCGGTGGGCAAGTGAGATAGACTATTGCCAACTGAGTATAAGTGGCCACCTAGTTCGCTGTAACAACCACGGCGTTATATTACGACAAGGCACCATGAACCTTCAAATAATAATGTGGCCTTGAAACTCCGAGATAAGAAAATCAACAGCAATCAAAACTACCTCACAAATATTAAAATATCTCCTTCGGCTAATTTTCTTACTTCATAAATAATGCGACGGCATCTTTATTGTCTATGAAATCATTGCTGTGAAAGAGTATGACAGCTGCGTAAGTGTTTAGTACCATTGTTAGGCTCATAAGTCAAATGCACTTGTACTTTTATAACACTTCAAAATTAAAGAGAAATAAAAGTACAAATGCAAGCTTCGCCTTGTTTGCCCAGTACATTTATACGCTGCTGCAATTTGAATAATGTGATATATAAATTCCAGATTTGCTTTTGTTATTTCTCTCTCTTTCTACCTACTACTTTTTCTACCTCTTTCGTTAGCTACATAACATATCTTGTAAACAACTGGAAGTTTTCAGTACAACGTTGACATTACTCCATAAATGTCTCTCTCTGTATGTTTTCTGAATCTCGACCGAAATCCGTCATACTAAATGCAATGAAATGATATTTCACTTATTCAAATTTGCCGTGCTACGAGCGTGTCTAAGTTGTCTGTAGAAGTCGGTACAGGGAGTATCGGTTGAAGTGATTGTGTTTTCTTTGGATTCAATGTCGGATGAGATTCAGATTATTTTGTGCAGTTTATTGTTATAAAAATGTGTCAGTCGTATAGAGATAAATGAAAGGATATAATTGAGGAAGCGATATTAGTGAACTTTAATTGTCGTTTCTTTTTATTTTCAGAGAAACAAGTTGTGGTTTACTTTTGAAAATTCTTAATAATATATCTTATAAAATGACAATTTCCTTAACTAAAAGAAGCTGGACTGGCTGCAATTTGAGTTTTCGATGATAACCTCAATGGCAAATCTAATGTGCTAATACATTATGTATAAACTCAATATCTACAGAAAAGGGAAAATGTTACGTTTTACCCAATGAACTGAAGTCGTTGGTTTTATCACACATATGCATATTGTCAAAATGAACACTTTCTCAAAAATACAAAATTGTATAGAATCTACAACGAAAAAAGAAAATTAACAAAACCTAAAAATATTTTAGAGAAATTTATTATTGAAAAGGCACAAGCAAGAATAAAATGGATAGAGACTTGAAAAATAATGTGAGTGCTTTTTCTTCTTGTTTCGAATGGTATAGCTCGATAATCATAAAATAGTTAAATCCGAAAGGATTGAATGGAAAAACTAATTTTTAGAAACCTTTCAAAACCAAGAGTGGGACACAGTCACAAATGCTGTCGCACTCCGTTATAAAGGACTGTTATTTGATTAAACTTTAAAAAATGAACGGCTTATACTCGTACTAAAGATAAACAAATTAAAAGACTCCAAAACAATGATAGATCCTATTGCAACAGGTTTACCGGGGTTTATCTTAAATAAGTTAAACAGGGATGAAATCAACAACACTACTTAATTGTTCAATGAGATAAGAAAATAAGAGGATATGATGTACAGGAAAACTCAACTATAATAAAAAGTAGTACGTTTCCTTATAAAAATAAAACTAATGAGAAACCGTGTAAAACTTGTGAATCTTTGAACAAAGGAATTAGATATCATCCGGAGGAGTCATGTTGGTTCAAGAAAAATAAAAATGAAACTGAAAGGTTTTTAAAGCCAGAAATGTAAATAATAACTTCACTATTAAAGTAGATATACATACTGATAAATAAAGTAAATTCACCATTAATCAAGATCAAGCTTTTATTAGAAAGTAAATTGGAAGTGAGAAGCATTATTATTCAAGACTGTTAAAAGTTAAAAAAAGACAATGTGAATATAGCATTCATGAAAACGGTTAATGGTGTGAAAAAAAGGATGGCTTGATAACAATAAAAATAAAAATATTTGATTAAGAAGAAAAGGTGGATGTATATATAGTAGAAAATGAAAATTTTGATGATTTTATAATCGGATTGGATATGATAAAGAAATTTAAACTTACCTAAAATGACAACTTGCAGACAGAATAAAAGACAATAACAAATAAAATAGACATTATGTCGAAAGATAACAGAAATGAAATAAAACTAATGAGAAACCGTGTAAGACTTGTGAATCTTTGAACAAAGGAATTAAATATCATCCGGAGGAGTCATGTTGGTTCAAGAAAAATAAAAATGAATCTGAAAGGATAGGATACTCCGTAAACTACATTGATGATATTTTAATATACTCTGCCACATTTGAAGAACATATAAGACATCAACAAAAATATTTACAGATGCAGCTTTACAGGGTATCGGAGCAATATTAAAACAGACACAACTAGACGGTAAAGGCAAAGCGGTGGCATATTTCTCAAAAAAACTGAATAAATCTCAAAAACGAAATAAGGCTATATATTTGGAATGTTTTGCTATGAGAGAAGCTGTTTAATATTGGCAACACTGGCTCATTGAAAAACAATTCACTATTTACTCAGACCACAATCCTCTAGAGAACATGAATCTTAAATGGAGGACAGATGAAGAATCGGATGACCTCACATATTACCTATCTTAATATGACTTTACAGTAAAAAATATACGTGGTAAAGAAAATGTAGAAGCAGACTGTTTGAACCGAAACAAATTGAGGTTTACTTTTGAAAATCCTTAATAATATATATTATATTTAAACCTAATCTAATTTAACCTAATCGTGTAACCGTTCAATGTGGAAAATATTCTATATTTTAAATTTTCATGACTTAACCTCACAAGAGTGAACAACGAAGGTAGCATTTACTGTCTGCAATTCCTCCGAACCAAAATACGGAAGAGACAATCACTGATGCTCTTGCACGAGCAAATTGCCGGCGATGTATGAGTGGCGGTGACAACGTCTGGGTGAAACGTTGCAAAACTGTAGGTACACTGTGAAACTTAGCCAATATTCTAAGATCAACTACTAGGAAAAAAGACACTAGTTCTGACACAATACGTATAGAATTCTACTATTTTATTATATTAGGTAGCTTAATAAAAAGGTAGTTATAACAAAAACTTTTTGGCTTTAATCTATTATCATAGATTAATGATATAAAAATACTAAAGGGTGTTTATTTGTCGTTTGTTTGAACATGCTAATCTCTGGATGCACTATACGGAATGAATTTTTTTTTTGTTGTATGATAGTGTGATTTTGTGTATGCATCATGTATCATTTGCGGTGCATAGTAGATATAGTAAAAAACTGTCCGGGTGTTAAAACATCCGGACAGTTATTTACTATATCTACTAATTCGAAAAGAGAAAACAATTTGACCGAAATTAATTCGAATATATACTAGCTATCACTTTTGGCCGAAATTTGAGCATAGACAATAAACCCTCTTTTAAGTTTAAAATCTGACTTTAGCTGTAAAGAAACCAGTATTCCTACATGTGTGTATCTTAATATCTTGCCTGTCACATGAATTTTATGCGTTTAATGATTTTTATTAATTTAATGGATTTTATTTAAAAATATTAGGTGTCTGCATTCCGCCGCGATGTAAACTTTAGCTGTGCCAAATTTTATACCCTACTATTCGCGCAATTATCTTAAAAAGGGGTTTAACGATTTTCCTTTAAGTATTAACATAATAAAGATAAAATGTCAACCATATTAAAATAAAAATAAAAACTAGAGATGAATATCTATAATTAAAAGAGTTGAGGAAATATATCATATTCAATCGAAACTGGACTAACATTAGAAATTTATACCAGTCCGCGCCCAGTAACAAAACATGATATAGACGTACGAGAACGCTTCTAGTAATTTCCACATTCGTAAGGACGGCTAAAAGATGATTTTTACTGAACTTAGTGACAGGGAGTAACAATCTAGGGTCACCCAACGGAGTCGCAGATTATTAGCTAGTATGTGATACTACAGCAATTATTGATCCTAAATAAATGTGGTTTATATGGCAATAATTCCGCTCTGTAATCCACCAAATTGATTGATAAACAGTGGCTATGTCCATTACGAGCACGATAACAGAATGGGGCGATTGATACTCTTTATATGCCTTTCCTTTATCGGAAATCCTGATATATGAGAGGTATTAAGCCACTACGAGGTATTAAATAGAGGCATTATAGCTGAATAAAGAATTGTGGCTGGATGAAAGTTGGTTTATTAATCTTTATACGTAGGAATTGCTGGTGTTATTTGAAAGTCATCTATACATAGACGGTGCTATTTATAAACCTATTGCACGCCCCATAAACGGAGTGCCTTACTCTCACCATGTCAAGGTGAATCATGTTTCTGGACTTAAACTGCGTCTATTGTATTCATGCCTACACAAATATAAAGAGTTATCCTTAAATAAACACATTAATATTTGTTAAGTATAAAATATTATTATTATATTAATATTATAGTGCGAAAATTTTGATGTGTGGATGGAGGAATGGATGTTTGTTACTCAATCACGTAAAAACTAATGAACGAATTTGAATGAAATTTAGCGCACAGGTAGGGGATGACCTGGAATAGCAGATAGACTATTTTTATCCCGGAAAAATCAGGTGATTCCGCGGAACTCACCAAAAACTTTTATAATGCAGTGGGCTGCACGCCGCCGCTACTAAAATATATAAATAAAAAACTGATTTAATTTTATTTCTTCATGGACCATATTCCACGATTATGCTCAAACCAACGTATCTATACTATTTTTTCAAAGCTTAGTATGTCACGGGATTGTTTACTATTGAAGATTACTATCTATGTAATTTAGTGTCATTTAATTATCTATATTAATACTAGCTGTTACCCGCGGCTTCGCTCGCGCATATTTACTTTAGAACTTATTTCCCTTTCTTTATAAGCTACTTAATTAAAAATCTACAAAGTCGGGCATGCTGCTAATATTTACATATTATCGTGGTTATTTATATACGACACTTTTGTTATCAAAATTTTAGTAAAAAATGTAAGTCTAACCTAAACTTCTTGTAACTTCTAAACTTATTTAACCTAATATCATAACTAACTATGTATTAAACTAAAAATATTATTTATTTCAAAATTTATGCACAATTGAGTACATAGGTGGACTTAATGCTACATGGCATTCTCTACCAGTCAACCTAAACTAATTAGATAACATTTCATTTAAAGGGGTGCATGATAAGATAAATTAGTAAAATTTAGTTATAATAACTGCTGGTAATACTAAAAAAACCCAAAACATTAAATACATATAAAACATACTTATTTATACACTATACCTATACACATATTATATACACATACATACCTAAATAAATAACATACATAGATATTATTATATATATTAATTTATAAATAGGGAAATAAGTATAAATACGACGATTAAATACATAAATAAAATAAAATAATGTCTGATGGTGTTAATTCAAAAGATATTTTTTAACAGAACGTTTAAAGGAGAATTTGGAGGGACTATTCCTAAGTTCAACCGGAAGAGCATTCCAGAACCTTACAGATTGGGATACAAATGATCGAGAGACGAATTCGGTACGACAAAATATCTATTGGTATCGAACAAATTAACGTCATTAAAAAAGAAATTTGTAATTTAACAGGAAATACCTAACCTAAAACTACGTATGATGAAGTCAGTCACTTTTGCCTTTTATATATATAGATTAGAAATGCAAAACAATGCAAAAGTTTGGATGTTTGGATGGATGGATGTTACTCAATCATGCAAAAACTACTAAACGAATTTGGATGAAGTTTGGCACACAGGTAGATGATGACCTGGAATAGCACATAGGCTGTTTTTAATCCCAAAAAAATAGGTAATCCTGCTGGATTCACGAAAAACTTTAATAATACAGCGGGCTGCACGCTGCAACTAGTGATTTCTGTACATTAAAGTGTTTTGAAGAATGTTAATGGGATCGGGTAAAATATCGATAACAGAAGCGAAAAAATTAAATATTAAAATTTTCGTCTGTCTGTCTGTCTGTTGATTTGTGTGTCAATCACGCAAAATCTACTGGACAGAAAATAATTTATAGGTGATAGCTGAGAGCTTGAAGCAACATATAGTATATTTTTTATCCCAATATTCGGCACCGCTCCTGTAGGATAAAGGATAAAAGTGAAAACACACATTTAGCTTTAATTCATTAACCTGTTGTTGAAAACATTATTTTTTTGATCGAAAGGAGATACTGTAGCGATACTCCGATCGCCAGGGAGCTTCTCACTAAGCAGTATCAACTTCTTTTGTTGAGAGAGATACACAGGATCGATTTTTAACTACTTTTCAATAAAAAGATATATTTCTAAATTACTAGTACATTTGAAATATCAGGTTATAATTTTACACCGCAACGTTCATTGCGACGCTTATGACTAGTAATAAGTTTGTTATGGATCGAATACGCTGTTTATGATTAACAAGAACATTAAAACTATGAGAGATATCAAAAATTGGGTGATTGATCCCGGTAGATCTCGTTTCGGTGATTCCGAATATACTTTTAACTCAATTTCGTCAAAAATGTCGATTGCGTTGTTTTTGATAAGGACGGCAGTATATATCTTCGATTTATTGGGCATTACGTCCGAGCCCCTTAAGAAACAAAATTACAATTCATATAAAATATTAAAATGACTACACATTCTACTATGTTCTTAAGAAAATTTTTAATGGATCAAGTGGTCTGTACTAACATACACTTGTAACACAAAGGTGTTGCAATACTATAGATGGTTCTTTACAAATTTCAAGGTTTCAAATTTCAAAAGATTCGTAATTCAGAAGTTACAAATATCATCAGCGTCCGGGTGAAGAATCCAGTTAAACGTGACACCGGGAGTGTAAACCTTCTAGACTGTAAACTGTAGAGTCTAAACCTTCGAACGTATGGTTCATTATAAGTTTGCGTTTACATTTCATGGTGTTTGTGGGAAAATCAGTTTTTAGAATGTACTTACGCGTTTTTAGTAAATGTTATAACTGCAAATAAATCTTATTCTTGTTCTCAATTTTACTATCTTAAAAAAGTAAAAGATGTGTACAACGTAAGCCTAAAATCACGGATTACTAAATAGTTACTTCGTAACTAAAATCTTGACTTCTTATAAAGCCGAGAACTATATCAATGGCCGAGAACATTTTATTTATAAGAAAAATAGATAATTTTCCAGTTTATGCCTATTTTTCAGAAAATGTGTGTCTAATCGACATTGCAAATGGTTCTTAATGAACAAGGTAAGCTATTTAATGAAAAGCTATTTTATTAATAACAAACTACAAAGCCAAGTGTTACGAGTATTTTTAACTTCCCGCTATGTATGTAGATAAGGAAGTTACCGATTTTGATCCAATTTTCAAAAATCGAGTATTCACCAGATCTATACGTTTTGAGGTCCTACGAAGCTTTTCCGACCGAAACGCGGTTGATGGCATTCGATTGGATTCAATATTTTTAGAGTTTACAACATTTGCTTCTTAATTTGGAAACACTGAATATTATGTTATTTTCTGAACGAGATATTCAATGTATGAAAAGGAAAAAGATAATAGATTTTTCTTAAAACAAAACGGCAGAGTGGAAACTCTGATATTGACAGATGTTACTTACGCCCGGTTTTAATTGTTTGTATAATGAGCTAGATATCAATTTTCTCTTCTGATCGTGTTAAAGTTAGCCGCTAAAGTTGCATATAATTATTTTACTTGATATTTGAATTAAACATAATTAAAAGTTGCCTAAGGTTTGCTAGCTCGATATGCCTATTATTTTTTTTAATATAAAGAGTGAAATATAAAAGCTTTTCCTCCGTGTTGGTCCCGGTCATGTTTGAAGAATAGACCATCTGATATTCTGCTAGGTTTTGAGTAAAAGGTGAACGATTAGCTATTCATGTCACTACCATCGCGACTACTAGGTGATGAGTTCCACAAAGTCATGCCCGAGTTTCCGCAAAAACGTTATTGTGGTGTGCAGGTTTACAGGGTAAAGTAGCCGGTTGACTCTTTAAAGTGACATTAACACCTTTTTACACGGATACCAACGTACCATTATCTTTGGTGTCTATAAGCTTTGGTAGTCTGTTTTCATCAGGACAGCCATCTGCTTATTTGGTATCTTGTTATATAAAAAATCTGTAAACTGTTGACCCTGCAGGCCATTCCTGAAATTTCACACTAAATTGAGATATTTTAAGCTGAAAAGAGTAAAAAATATAATGATAGATGTTTCTCAGTACAAATATCTAGTTATTTAAAAATGACAGTAGGTATATTGATTTTTGAAAAGCTGTGTAATTTGGAAACGATTTTTCGAATAGCATTCAGCTAACTTTTAAAAATCGAAAGTATTATTTTAGCTACATAATCGTTAGGTTGAAAAATTTCGAACCACTTTTAATTTTTTTTTTATTTTTGTCTTTAATCCCATAAAGATTGACCAATTTTATTCCAAATAACGGTATTTTGGTGTAGGTTCTTAAGGAAAAATGCTGGTAAGATTTTTAAATCAATCGGTATATTAGCCTGAAAGTTATTTTAAAAATATCAAGCAACTTTGCTAAAAACAACAAAATATTAATATGTTAAAAGTTGTACATAACTTTTGAGAACTTTCTTCGATTTCGATTTTTGAAACTGCATTTGACGTAATTTTTTAAGTAGTAAAATATTGTAGAAGGTCAAAAAATGATTGGTTAAAACATCTCGATGTTATGTCACACACACTCGCACGCGCACACGCACACGCCCACGCCCACGCCCACGCCCACGCCCACGCACACGCACACGCACACGCACACACACACGCACACGCACACGCATAAGCACACGCACACGCACACGCACACGCACACGCACTCGCAGCGTACGTAGCGGGAAGTTAAAAATTTGTAAATAAACAGAATCAACATTTATCAAATACTTAAAATTGTTACGAATAAAATAGTTAAAAAATTTAACGTGAACTTAGATTGCCCAGCGTTAGAAAAATATAAAGAATGGGAGTAATTGTACTGATTGCTTTACCCAAACTTCTTCTAATGGTTAGGATTCTTACGAAAATAGAAAGCTATGAAGTTTTACCTCGTCACTAAGAACATTGCGGTGAAGCCAGTGCAGTTTTATTTGCAAAACTCAATGTTGTATACATATTATATATTACTATCTTGGAAAACTTTACCAAAAGTGTGTATATATATATATATATATATATATATATATATATACAGCGTGAGAAAAGGAAACAGAAAATAGCAGTTGAAATGCCACTTTCACTGATTGTTTTGCTTGAGTTCCTTCTAGTGGGTGGCTTGTTTTAGAAAACGAAGCTAAAAAGTTTAAGCTTGCCACAAAGAGCGTCGCGGAGAACCTAGACCTGAATCGTTTGTATTTATATACTCTGAGTACTCGTATATTTGCGTGTTTGTGTATATAGATTCAGTTACAATACCTACTCATTACATTTTTGTTTACTTTGTGAGTGTTTTCTTTAAATACTACATAATCTCAGGAGAAAAGAAAAGCAAATCAAATGAAATCGTCTAGAAGTATTATACATATCAGAAGACACCTCGCCATACACACAATATATATATATATATATATATATATATATATATATATATATATATATATATATATATATATATATATATATATATATATATGTGGCGAGGTGTTATGCCACTTATATAAGTTTACCGGCTACTCTAAACTCCACACCGGGACACGACAGTTCCAAGCACTGACGCTATTGCAGCAGGAATAGGTAAGGCGGTGGTACCAGACCCGGGCGTGGCAATGCAGAACTCTATCACCTAGTAGCCACGATGTTAGTGACTCGTATAGCCAATTGGCCGCCTTTTACGACCTGCCTGTTAGAATATCTATATTTAATAAAGTTTATTAGTTCTGAATATATTGTTGTATAGTTGCACTTTGGTATATATAGTACGAGAGCCAGCAACCGATTTTCATGACCAAGTTTATCTCGTTATCTCGGGCGATAACTTGTAATATGCGAGATAATTGTATCGTACAGCTTCGTAAACGTCTATTGGATTAGCTATAATTTGACAAATGTTCAAATGAGAGGAAGTAGCTAATTTTTTTTCAATGTGCGTGAGAGGCTACCGCTGGTTGTCCCACCAATCGTTCACGGAGCTGACATTCAGCTGTCATTCACGGAGCTTCTTTATACAACTCTCTTGAGCATTTTGCAAGTTATCACCCGGGAGGAAATATATATATATATATATATATATATATATATATATATATATATATATATATATATATATATATATATATATATATATATATATATATATTCACGGGACAAATTACACTTACTGATATAACCCCAAAGTAAGAAAATTATTTGCTTCTGGTATGGGTGTCAGTCAACGATACTAATACATAGAAATACATATATAAATACTAGAATATATTTAATAAACACCCAAACCCGGAATTACAAACATTTATGCTCATCACACCAAATGCTTTCCACGTCGGGGATCGAACCCGAGCCCTGTCGATTGCGTTGTCAGTCGCTGACCACTCGACAAACAGGGCGGTCAAATGATTGACCAAAGTAATTGTACTCTGTCTCTGGGAATAATATTGGAGTGACGTATTTTTATTATTTATCTTATAATTTTATTTTCATTGTTTATTTATTTTCTCCCATGTTGGCCTGGGCTCTTTTGAAGAGTAGACCTATTGCTGTTCTGCTAGGCAAGTCGTAAAATGTGACCGATTGACATAACTTGTCACTACCATTTCTAACTACTAGGTGGTAGAGTTCCGCAAGGACTCGCCCGAGTATAAAAAAACCTATAGTATGGGAGCCTAAGATGCTAAATGGGTAGTTACTCGAGCGTCTAAGGAATCTATTGGATCTTGTAAGTTAAATTATAAGCAAAATAAAAGGTTATATAATGTTTTTTGGAACGAAGTTCCTTATCGCGCGTTGTGAAAGGGGGCTAAACGGAAAAAATTCTTACGAAAAGTTGTCACGACACTTTTTGCTATAGTAAGCTATTGTAAGCCGTGCGGCGTGCGCATGTTTCTCTCTCTCTCTCTCTCTCTTATAGAAAGCAAGCCAGATATTTTCATTTCTATTTCGCATTGAACAGTGTGGTATCGCGACGATTATTTTTGTTGAGTGTATATAGTTTTTTGTATCGAAAGGAACTTCGTTTCATCCGGGTGTCTGTTGACACCTGTCAAGTTTTTATTTTCTTTTTCGTTTTGGAATTCAATGTTTATCGTTTTAGAAAAAGTCTACAGATTTTTTTTTTTGCCATAGTTAGTTACATGTATATAAAGGGCTTACATTTGGTAGTGAGCCTCAACAGTATGCGAGGTATCCCCCTATGTTAATCTGACGAGCTTGAATAAATCAAAAATCCCCTCTTAGTCTCCCCTACTACTAGTAGCCACGACGGTAGTATGTATCTTTTACAAACTACCAGGTAGAATGAATGATGGTCTATTCTTATTCTTCAAATGGAGGCCATACCTAAACCAACATTATGTCTTTGCCTTATATCATTGTTTTACTTTTTTCCTTTCGTCACAAAGGGACAGGCTAAGACCAAAGGCCATGCTGCCTTGTCAGTCGTTTTTTTTTATTTCATGATAATCATTGTTTTACTTGGTGCTATTCCATCAGTGACACGATGAACCCTATTTTACTTATTCCTTCCCTAATAATACTATCTAATCTAATACATCAGAGAAACACTGAAGTTATTACGGAAAGAAGAAATAAAATGGTGGTATTAAATCCAGGTAAGAACTTGCAGTCAAAATGATCTTGTAGACAAAATGATAGTGTAACTTTTTTTTATCGCAGACGAGGCAAATGAAAAGGGAGTGCACTTGATTGTAAGCGATCACCGGCACCCATGAACATCTGCAATACCGGGGGTCTTGCAGCTGCGTTGCCGGCATTTTAAAAATGAATAAGCTCGTTTGTTGGAGGTCTCCAAGTCGTATCCGTACGGAAACACCCCGGCGGGTAATTGATTCCACAAAGGAGTAGTGCAAAGCAAAAAGTGCCGACAAAAGCGGACAGTTGTGGATTTCTAAACGTCGAGGAGGTGAGGATGGAACTTTAAATTTCAACGCGTTTTCCGATGATGGAATTTAGCAGTAGGAATTAATTTGAACATATTGTCGGCGTACCAATCATTTGCCACAAACTGTATGGTAGCGGAGCAGATGATATATTAGGGTCCGTACCAGCATAAGCGAATGTATACATACTAAAATTAAAAAAAATAAGTGCTACATTAACGCACAAATTGTTCAGATAGCTACAATTAAAATTTCAGACTATAATACGCTATAGGTATACGCTATAGATAATAAAATGCACAATCGAACGCTCAGTTCAATGTAACAAGTTTTTCAGTATAATCTGATTTCGGGTGAGAAAGAGCGATTTGCATATGTGATGTTGTTAAGTGCACTCTCGATAAGCACTTTAGTTTGGATATACTTTTTACTAGATATGACATTTCAATTTATTTTATAGCATTGTGTGACTTAAAGACCGCACTTTATACACCTTTTTCCGTGACCTGAACAGTTTTTACACCGGGAAGCATGGCTAAAGTGCAAGTTTATATCACACGCGCTACATATGTATAGGCGTATCTAATAAATTACTATTATTTTGGCATTATTAATCACGTTTGATTTTAATGACTAGAACGTATCTTTATAGGTAGAATATAACCACAAGTAACTGAAGTCTTAGAAATATTTACATAATTAGCGTAAACTATGTCTCAATATGCCTATGAACAGACTACAATTGTACAGTACTTTGAATTATTATGTACTTATATAACAGATTTTGGAAAATACTTTAAGTTAATATCATTAGTAGAAATTAAGTATGCACAGAATGTACTGAAAATGTCTACCACACAGCGGCAAAAGCTACATTGGAGAGACAGGACGCAACATCAATGTTAGGCTCGCTGAACATATTCGGAGTGTGCGTAAAATGGACTGCAATATCTATTTTAATTTCTTAAAACTGTAATTTTTGAACGCGATTTTATCGATGTATTGTCCAAGCATTAATGGCAGTTATAGCAAGCTCTAAATACATTACTTTGGGAGAAAATTAACTGGTTGAAAGGTCTCAAAGTTATGTTGAAAAACAATTTAACAAATTTTTCGCACACGGTATCTCCTGAATAAATGGTGATCGGATCTACGATTAAATCTGAAACTGGCTATGTCTTGGCAGACATTGCAGATATATAATATAACAAATATAAACTAACCCGTGACGCCGTTAAATAAAGATAACGGCGTAAACAACTCGGAATGGAAATGTTTTTCTTCAACAGATGTGGAAAAGGACGAAAACATTGTTTTACAAATAAAGACCAAATTAGCAGCCCCTTGGCTGATTATGATTGCCCTGGCAATGGCTTCGTTTAGTTGCGCCATTTTTATTCAGTGGAAAGATAGCCCCAGGCCCCAGCCATGTTTAAGATGACAATACAGTTAGAGACGACATTTACATCACCGGTGTGTAACCTTTCTCCCAATAACAAAATAGGTTTTGCAAAAATGTTCTTTAGTCAAATATGTAGTTTAGTCAAATAAGGGATGAGTATATTATAGCAGACAAAGAAAACTGTAAGATTGACTGCTGAAAATATAAGGCGGCCTATGTTAGGCGTTCCAATGTTGTTCTGCGGTGAATTAGGTTAAACACTGTCTAAAGCTCTACAGGGCACAAGGGTAGATGTCAAAGTCAACGTCTTATCAAATTCACACTAAAAGCGTCTTTCTTGATAAGAGTGCTTCATCGTCCAAAGTATTGCTGAATATGAGAAATGCTATAGTCAAATAAGAATAATTACTCTACTGGAATGGCAATCGCGAATAAAGCCGCGGGTACAACTAGTATTTTTATATTAGCAGAAAAAAACGTAAGACTTTATTATCATGTTTTTTCTGCTAGATAACATTTAACAGTGACATTGTCTTCACCAGAACCCGCAAGTTAAATGTCACAGTAATTTCAAGCCCCTCAGCACGCTTCTCAAGTATGAAACAAAAGGGTCCCCTAGGTAATTCAAGGCAATGTTCGCAATTCTTTCCATTTCCAATAACTTTCTTCGCGGTCTGTCTAGAGCACACTTTGACCGTAATTACTTTTGCAGTGTTCCGAGATCTTTTTAAAGGCTTGACATTCTTTCCACACTTTATATTACGTGAAGCACAATTATGAATAAGAATAAAAATAACTACGTCAAAAAAAACCGACTTCAAAAAATAAAAAACAAAAAATAATAAATATTTAATATTAATTAAATACTATCTATTATTTATATGTGCTATTTACTAATAGGTTTGAAGTCGGTGCCAAGCCAATTTAATACTTACATCGACAGACACGCGCGGGCAGACGTCGTTGACGAAAGTCTTGAATAAGTACATAAAATTTTTAAAAGAAAGAAAGAAAATAGTTATTTGCAAGAATATGGCTGTTACAAGTTGTTAAAAATTAATTAAGCTACCAACATTTTCTACTACTATATGGTGTCAATTTGTAATTAAAATTTTGATGCCTTTTAACTTAATTGATAATTCTACATTAATTCACATGACCATTTAGTTTAGGAATTCTGTTGAATACATTTTCGTAATTATTTTTTTCAGTATTCTTCGTATTGATTGAAGCTGCTTATAATATTAAGACTTAATTGCTCTTTATTAAGTTTATTTACGTATCTTAATCTTTAAAGTAGGAATTTCATTGTATTAATTTGCTCGTATTCATTTAAGTAATTAAAACATTATTATTTGCTTAAGGCTTGGCACCGACTTCAAACCTATTAGTAAATAGCACATATAAATAATAGGTAGTATTTAATTAATATTAAATATTTATTATTTTTTGTTTTTTAGTTTTTGAAGTCGGTTTTTTTTTAACGTAGTTATTTTTATTTAATACTTTTAGTGTATTGTTGTATTGTCAACTTATTTTGGGTAGACCCATTTGGTGTTCCCCAAGGCTGCGTGCTATCACCGACACTGTTCCTTCTGCATATCAATGATATGATGCGAATTAGCAACATACATTGCTATGCGGATGACAGTACTGGTGATGCTACATACTCCGGCCGAAGCAGTATTTCTCGGGAACACGTCGAAGAGTGCCGAAACAAGCTTGTGTCTGAAGTCGAGAATCGACTTACCGATGTCTCGGAATGGGGTCGCCAAAACCTGGTTACTTTTAACCCCAAGAAGACACAGCTTTGCGTGTTCACCGCAAAAAAGACGCCCTTTGTCGTATCACCTCGATTTGAGAATACTCTCCTGACAGCCTCAGCTAGTGTCGGAATCCTGGGAGTTGACATATCGAATTACGTTCAGTTTCGCGGTCTTGGACTTGGAAGGCAAGGCTAAACTAGCCTCCAAAAAGCTCGGTGTGCTCAGCAGAGCGAAACAGTACTTTTTGCCGGTCCATCGCCTTCAACTTTATAAGGCACAGGTTCGGCCTCACATAGAGTACTGTTCGCATCTCTGGGCCGGAGCTCCTAAGTACCAGCTTCTTTCTCTTGATCGCATTTAGCGTAGAGCGGTTCGAATCGTTGACGACCAGGCCATTTCGAAACAGCTTGACTCTTTGGCATTGCGCAGAGATGTAGGTTCTCTCTGTGTCTTTTATCGTATATATCATGGAGAGTGTTCCGACGAGTTGTTTGGATTAATTCCTGCCGCCGAACTCCACCATCGGACATCGCGTCAAATCTTGAAGTTCCATCCTCACCATCTCGATGTCTGGAAATCCATAACTATGCGTTTCTCCCGACACTTTTTACCTCGCACTACTCTGTTGTGGAACCAATTACCGGCAGGGGTATTTTCGAACGGATACGACATAGGGACCTTCAAGAAAAGAGCTTACTTATTCTTAAAAGGCCGGCAACGCAACTGCAAGACCTCTGGTATTGCAGATGTCCATGGGCGGCGGTGATCACTTACCATCAGGAGCACTTCTTGCTCGTTTGCCCCCTCTACTATAAAAAAAAGACCTACAACAAGTGCTGCGCACCTTAACAAATATAGATCTCAAGAAACGGGAACGAATAAAATAGTAGAAGTAGTAGAATATAATAGGGGAGCCCAAGAGGGGATTTTGGTATTTACTCGAGCGCAGCAGATTACGATAGGAGGGAGTACCTCGTATACTGTTAAGTCTTTCCACCAATTATAAGCCCTTTCTATAGAGGGGGGTAACTATGGCAGAAAAGAAAAACAAAAGATAACTTCGGCTTGTGGAAATTATCAGATTATATTTTTTTCGTAATTCTTACATCATTTCCTCCATAATAAAAGAAAATTCAGACGCGCTCGAGAATGTCAAGACAACGTTTTCTTTGCAAATTTGTAACCCTCCCACTACCTTACGCTACACTGGAATCGTCAGATTTTCTAAATTTTAGCGGCAATTAACCCACCACACCCTAATGTAACGCGCTTCAGTGTTTCCATTTCAATGATTTTTTTAAACATTTTTTTATCTGTAGATTTTTCCCCACCATTGAATTGAAAAACATTATATAACTTTTTATTTTTCCTATAATTTAGTCTACAAAATCCAATAGGTCCCTACGACGCTCGAGTAACTACCTATTTAGCATCTTGGTCTCCCCTACTAAAATAAAAGTAGTCGTCTCCGTAAAAATGCTCTTCGTAACACAATGTCACGTTCTTGTGAGACTATTAAAGATCGTGAAAATCGTTTGTTGGCCATGAAAGCAATTATGCATATATATTAATATGAAATCACGTTTACGTCAAGAAACTTTTGAACAATATAATTCTAGACTCAGTGATATCCAAGAGCGTCTAACGAATGGGTCTTTTGAGCAGAGAGCTAATAGACTTGATCTCATTAATAAGCCTCTTTCGAACGAGTCTGTCGAGCAGAAGGCTCATAGAATTGGTCTCCATTAGGAGCGTTCATCTAAGGAGTTTGCCAAGCAGAGAGCTCATAGATTAGAAGTGATACGAAAGCTGCTCAGCAACGTGAGAACCGGCTAGCGGCAGCATGTAAGACGTCACAAGGACTTTGTTCAATGACTGAGCGTAATTTTATAACCACCATAAGTCAATACGTTGAAGTGGCATGTACAATCTGTAAGAAATTATTATATCCAAAACAACAGACGTCATTAGTCACGGCACATTTTAATTTCCTTCCGGAGCAGCTACCGTTGCTCGACTACCATAAAAAAAAGTTCCTTCACAGGTCTACTGGAACAAGGTGGAAGTTATATCTTTACCTCTTGAACTGATCGACTTGACAGACGTAGAACGAAGACTCTTGTCAAGAGTATTTCCTTTTTATTTTATAACTAGTTACCAACCGCACCAAAATGCTCGTCAAGACGAATCAAATAAGTCCATACTTGATAGAGTTGTGTCAATTAATTACTGAGCTCCTATGGCCACCTTCTGGCTTTATTCTGGCTGGACCTTGGAGGATTCTAGTTACCATCAAGCACCAAAGTGCTCGTCAACACGAATCAAACGAGCCCAAACTCGATAGAGTTGTGTGATTTAATTATTGAGCTCCTATGGCCAGCTTCTGGCTTCATCAGCGAACCTTGGAGGATCCTAGTTACCACCAAGCACCATAGTGCTCGTCAACACGAATCAAACGAGCCCAAACTCGATAGAGTTGTGTCATTTAATTTCTAATCTCCTATGGCCACCTTCCGGCTTAATCATCAGGCGCTGGAGGATCCTAGTTACCACCAAGCACCTAAGTGCTCGTCAACACGAATCAGACGAGCCCAAACTCGATAGGATCTTGTCATTAACCGATTTTTAACCATTTAATTACTGAGTTCCTGTAGTCACCTTCCGATTCCATCATCAGATCAGCTCTATGCCATAATAAATTTTCATTGTCATCTAATTTACATATGTATACAAAATTTCAGCTCAATCGGTAACCGGGAAGTGGATCAAATTTACTTGCGAGATTTTAATTTAGACATCGGGGTAGGTAAAATTACTAAAAAAATGTTTATAAAATAAAAACTACTGGGCCTACCTGAATCAAATTTTTGTGGGACCAATTCGAAACCATTTTGCATCAAACAAAAAAAGAATCACGTAAATCGGTTCAGAAACCTCGGAGAAATCGGTGTACATACATAAAAAAAAATATACCGGCCGAATTGAGAACCTCTTCCTTTTTTGAAGTCGGTTAATAATCAATAAGAACTTTACTGATACAAATCTTAAAATATATGTAGTACGAAAGTAACTATTTTAATCAAAGAATGTGTTATAGATCTCGGCAGCTAGGAGAGCGCCTTTATGTTGAACATATGATTTTTAAACATAAACTCTTGCACACAAATATAATTTATATTTTACTTTAATTTTAAAGCCAAACGCTTTCGCCTATAAGAGCATCATCGGGGCTTCTTTCACATTAAAATTTTACGTTTTATTATTTTAAATATATATATATTTTACATACACAAAGACTAAACTTTGTGTATTGCTTTAAAATTAAAAGTGATTGTAATATAATAAAATATAAATTATACGTAATCGCCTCTGTTGTCTAGAGGTCCCGGGACCACAATATAAGGTTCTGAGTTCAATTCTCAGGTCGAGCAATACTTAATTGTATTTTTTCTCTTTCTGCAACACATCACGCTCCTACATTTGCGCCTTCTCTTCTGGACTTAATTCTTGTTTCAGACTGTAACCTAGTGGAAATTCATGGTCAACTTCTCTCTTGTTTCTCTTATCATGATCTTATCTATGTTTCATACAAACTCCGTACACCTAAGCCCAAACCCACATTTCTTTTACGACGTTGTTTTAATGGTATTGATATCGAAGCTCTGAAAAATGATGTCAATGAACTTTCCTGGAATAATATTATTGCTAGCGAGAATATTGATGAAAAGGTTGCATTGTTTAACGCTATGATACTTGAAGTGTATGACAAACATGCGCCACTGAGGAAAATTAAATTAAAACACCAACCAGCGCCATGGTTTAATAACACCATCAAACAATTTATCTCTAAACGTGACAGAGCACGGCGACACTATTCTAAGTTTCCTTGTGATGATAATTGGGTGAGATATAAAATTATTCGTAACCAATGTAACCGCTTATGTCGGGAAGCTAAGCGTGCCTACATACATGACACTATTAAAAATTCAAATCCGGAACAAACCTGGAAATTTCTCAAAACTCTGGGAATAGGCAAAAAGTCTACGAATGACGATATTAATATAGATCTAAATGCTTTGAATTCTCACTTTTCCAAACCTCCTCTTGTACTTGATAGCGTTACTAAATCGATTACTCTCAATAATTTAGCTTCTCTTCCTATTCCTCAATGTGCTCCTTTTCAGTTTGTTCCCGTCACTACAAGTGATATCAATAGACATATCCTCGCTATTTCTTCCTCGGTTTCTGGTAATGATGGTATTTGCTCAAAAATGATTACATTCATTCTCCCTGAATTACTTCCCATTCTATCCCACATTTTCAATTTTTCCTTGATGTCCTCTACCTTTCCTACCGCCTGGAAAGCTGCGCATGTCGTGCCTCTTCCTAAAACTGCGCACCCCACTTCCCCTTCTGATTGTCGGCCTATTTCCATTTTACCTTTTTTGTCAAAAGTTCTTGAGCATATTGTCTATAAACAACTGAATGATTTTCTTCTTCATAATAATTTATTAAGTCCTTAACAGTCTGGCTTTCGTCGGGGTCACAGTACTACTACCACACTGATCAAAGTTACCGACGACATCCGAAGAGCTATGGATGATAGACAGTTAACAATTCTTCTTCTTTTAGATTTTAGTAACGCTTTCAACTCCGTTGACTTTGAAATTCTTCTAGGTATTCTTCTGTCTCTTAACATCCCTTCTAATGTAGTAGATTGGTTTAGATCTTATCTTGTGGGGCGATCGCAGAGAGTTCGCATCAAAGACTGTTTTTCAAATTGGTACGAGCTTTCTGCGGGCGTGCCTCAGGGTGGGGTTTTATCTCCTCTTCTGTTTTCATTATTTATCAATACGGTAACTAATCTCATTTCATCTCATTTCCACCTTTATGCGGATGATCTACAACTGTATCGCCATTTTAATGTCGAGGATTTAGCTTTTGCATTCGACTCCATTAACATAGACCTTGACTCAATTTACAACTGGGCTAGGTCCTTTGGCTTAGTTCTCAACCCTAGTAAATCACAAGCACTCCTAGTAGGAAGTCGTTTTCTGCTTAACGCTACTGATAATTCTAGGATTCCACAGCTTAAATATAACAATTCTATTATTAACCTTAGCAGCACTGGAAGAAATCTGGGTTTGGTTTTCAGTTCTGATTTTTCGTGGGGGGCTAATATTAACCATATTCACAATAAAGTTTATCGAGCTTTCCATTCTTTAAAACTTCTTCAAAATTTTCTTCCTTTTAAAACAAAAATATCTTTGGTCCAAACGTTAATTCTTCCCATTTTAGATTATGCAGACTCATGCTATCCTGATGCTACAGCGGAACTTCTCAATCGTTTAGAACGGCTCCAAAATTTATGCATCAGATATGTATTTGGTTTACGAAAATTTGACCATATTTCTAGCTTTAGGAGCCAACTTGGTTGGCTTCCTATTCGCCTTCGTAGGAATTTACGGTTATTGTCATTTTTATATAATATTTTATTCAATCCTTCTTGTCCTTCTTATCTACGCGAAAAATTTGAATTTCTTCACCCAATAGACCGTTCTTGTCGTCCTTGTGTAAGTGCTCTCTTGCGAGTTCCGGTACATAAGACGACCTATTTCTCCTCTTCTTTTACTATTCGTTCCGTTAGGCTCTGGAATTCTTTGCCTCATTCTATTAGAATAAGTGAATCTCAAGATACCTTTAAGAGTCGCCAGAAACAGCACTACTTATCCATTTCATAGTTTGTTTAGTTTTTAGACATAGTAAGTAGTCATAAGAGTTGTATTAGTTTAGTAGTTAAGTTTCGTTGTATTTTGTTTACTTTGTTCTATAGTTTTGTACACGTGTTTTTCTACCTTATGTTTTTTTTTTCTCTCTTATTTTGGGCTTGCTGGAAGAAATTTCTTTAGAGATAAGCTTGCCTTTTGTACTAATTTTGTCTTTAGTTTTACTTTTATTATTTGTGTACAATAAATGGTTAAATAAAATAAAATAAATAAACAACGTTACCCGGGATTGGATAAGTCCCCGGTTGGTGATAAGGCTTGCCACCCATCACATTTGGGGACTAAGGCTAATCTTTGACTAATCATGGGTGCACTGGTTGAAACTCTTCTCAGTTCTTTGGGGATTCGGGCGTGATTATTTTTTTATTAATTTTATTTTTTAAACAGTACAAGTATTTAAATTTGTTTAAAAAATCAATATGATGCAGTTTCACCAACTGCCGACGATGGAAATAGTAAATTTATGTTAAACATACTTCATTGATAGTAAAATACTAAGAACACTCTGTTCACGAAGTGGGCGGTAGTACCGGTTGTGGCCATTATACCTTATGGTGATTTAATGTCAACAATTCAAAAAATAATTCTATGTGTATAGAATATCCATTTAAGTGAGAAAGTTTCAAAATTTACGTACCAAATCAACAAATCGGTGACTTGTGGATCTACTAGGATTTACTTAGTATCATAGAATAATAACGCATAGAAACCAAGTCGACCCGCACAATATTAAGCCATTTCAAAGAAGCCTGAAAAGGCTTCTTACGCTCGCCGGCCGCTCAGACATATGACACGTGCCACGCAAAGTACAGCTCTCGCAATTTAAAAAAATATGAGTTACTTTGTGGTGAAAGGCTGTCACCGTGCTTCACAAAAGCGTATTTAAGACTTGAAGATCACATTTTATAGATAAAAACTACTTGGCATCGGATATTTTTGTATAAAATCCAAAAAAATAAATCGTAAATATCTATGTAGAATGATATTCAAAATGTTGCAAGCCAAAGAGGAAAATATTCTACCATGTATTTGTTTTTGCCTATTTTCATTATAATCAATAACGTGTGTATTACTATTTTATGTGCGATATTACACAGCCTGGACTTTGATTTAATTTCTTATAATTTTTAAGTGTTGGGACTTATCAGTATACTGGCACAAATATTACAAAGCAGTTTGTCAGACCAATATTACAAGGCCTTTATTCATATATAGTGAGGACATTTAGAAGACTAAAAAAATTCTTCCAACTAGCGTTATAGATGCCGCACTGACCATTAATCATCAAAAATATTGTCACTGCCATAAAGACTTTTTTTAATTTTTCTTATGAAATAATATCGTATGGCATTATTTCGTGGTTTGCTTAGTATCAAGTAGTTTTATTGACGATATTTTAGAATTTTATCGACGAAAACATATAGGGTAATGTTCTAAAGTTGGTTTGCGCTGTATGTCTGATAATAATAATAATAAATATCACTGGACAAATTACGCGAATTGATCTGACTCGAAAGTAAGCAAATTATATGTTTGTAGTATAGGTGTCAGTCAACGATACTAATACATAGAAATACATATATAAATAATATATTTAATAAACACCCAAACCCAGAAATACAAACATCTGTGCTTATCACACAAATGCCTGTCCCTGCTGGGAATCGAACCCGGACCCCATTGATTGCGTAGTCAGGGTCCCTAACCACTCTACCAACGGGGCGGTTTATGCTGATAATTAAGTTTCAATTTTACATAGCTTGAAATTTGTGTTGCTTGAAAGTATCAATACACGACTTAATTATTTTGTGTCATATACTCCAATGCATATATAGCACGTAGCAGCCAAAGAGTCGCCACAATGAGCTGTATTGTTTCCGATTCAGCTAAAAAAGTTAGAGGAGATTACGCACGGGGATTACATTTTTCTATATTTTAAGATCTGAATCAAAACAGTTGCGCACGATAGATGGTGCTCAAGTCACGCACAGAGCCAATAGTAGCTTGACTCAATATACGTACGTACGTACCTACGTTTAGCTTAAAATATTAATTTTAATTTTTTAAGTTAATAATATTTTAATTTTTTAAGTTGATTTAAACAAATACTTTGATTAATAAGTATGTTATTATTTTTTACGTAACGTTACGTAACCTATAACGTAAGTATTGCGTCTGTTTGCCTACCCATTTGCTAGTTTTCAAGCTAGTTTAAGATTTAGAATCATGGCAAGATTTGTATGAAAGTTATAATAAAGAAGGTTCCAAGGTGATTGGCTTTAAAAAAACA
Source organism: Apodemia mormo (assembly GCA_036924255.1). Taxonomy (NCBI): domain Eukaryota; kingdom Metazoa; phylum Arthropoda; class Insecta; order Lepidoptera; family Riodinidae; genus Apodemia; species Apodemia mormo. The sequence continues at coordinate 7,350,260 of JAUPFN010000018.1, read as the reverse complement.
TACATATACATACACGCACACAGACATACACATAATGACACATAAGTATTTGCCAAGCAATGTATTTCAAACATTTGTATGATATATGATTATATATTAGTAGATACATTTCAATAAGGTTTTTTTTAAGAATTACTTCAATCACTGTTTTTATAACTTAAATAATGTTAACTCGTATTGCCCATATTTTTTTATTTACGCTCGGTGCAGGTTGGTTACCGCTGTTTGATTACTGAAATATACAAAAAAATATCTTCAGAACCTCTAAAACATTTTCCTGTAATTCTACTCATATTACCTCACTGGAATAAAAATTGTAAATTCTAAATTTTCTATATGACTAATAATACTATTGGAAAGACAGACAATCTTTATTTCAGTGAGTAAAAAATATTTTAAATCACAAATAAAAGTACAAAAACTAAAAAAATATAAGGTTAAATAATTTTGGAATCACCTTGAGAACATCTAGAATATTTTCCGGCATTTAACATATTTTACCTAACCAAATAAAAAGTGTAAGTTTCAAGTTTATACTAAATGATTAATAATGTTATAAAAGATTATTTGTATACCGGTCAGGTAGGTATATTTTAAATACCGTTTCGGGAAAATATTTATTTACTTGCAACACCACTTGAGTCTTCGTATGCGTGACGACGCAAGTGATTACACGAAGCTTACACAGATATCGACTCGGTTTTGGACTAAAATATGAACGAAACATTGAATGTAATTATCACTCTAAGCGTTATTACTCTAAGCTTAATACTACATGTGCCCGCAAATTTGTCCGCGTGGAAATTTTCTAAACTAAAAGTATCCTAATTTACTCCTCATTACCGTGATTTAAAAGATATATAGTTCAGGATTTTCGAATAGTTCCCGTTTCCGTAGGGTTTTTGGGATCAAAACTATACTTATATACTTTCCCTTGTCTGAAACTGTCTTTGTAACAAATTTCATCCAAATCGATTCAGTGGTTAAGACGTCAAGAAAAGGCAGACAGACAGAGAGACAGATTTATTGTCTTTTAACTTTTCAAATTCAAATTTATTGAATTCACTCAAATAGGGAGCTGACAAATGATTTATCCAACCTTACGATATGTTTTTTACGATTTTATCTATATTAATATTAAAAATGCGAATGTTTGGATGTTTGGATGGATGGATGGATGGATGTTTGTTTGTTACTCGCGCAAAAACTACTGGACGGATGTGAATGAAGTTTGGCACACGGGTGTATAATGACCTGGAATAGCATATAGGCTTCTTTTTATTCCGGAAAATAAAGTGATCCCGCAGCATTCACTAAAAACTTTCACAATTCAGCGGGCTGCATGCTGCAGCTAGTAGATACATATATAGCTTGACGCGTTTATCGTAACACGGACGCAAAATAACTTCTTATTTAATAAATTTTCCACTCTGCATTAACCGATTCAATACAAAATTGCTGTTTGTAATATAAGCGGATTTCTTGTCCATTATGAAAAACAAAGTTTACTTTAACGTAATAGATTGTTAATGACTTTTTAAGTCGACATTGATGTAAATCAAATGCCGCAACTTGTGTCCGGTTATTCGGAACTGGTTAGAACTCAAACTATATTATAGTTACTATATCTTTATATCTATATCGCTATAATTACTATATCGCCTCTGTGGTCTAGTGGTCCAAGGTTGGCGTTGATCACATGAGGTCCCGGGTTCGATTCCCGGGTCGGGCACATTAAAAAAAAGGGGTTTTCAGTTTTCTGAAAAACACAAAGTTGCCCGGGATTGGAAAGTGCCCGGTTGGCGATAAGCTTGCCACCTATCACATTTGTGGGACCAAGTATCTTCGGCTAATCGTGGGTGCATTTGTTGTACCTCTGCCTACCCCTTCGGGGTTATGGGCGTGAAGATACTTTATATCTTTATAGGTACATCCCAACGTACAATAATACATGGATTGCAGAAGATAGGTATTTTATGGTTTATTTTAATTTTTAATTTTGTATTAAGTCTATTCTCATACTAGCGATCACCCTGTGGTCGAAATTCGACGATAGACTGAACAATAAAATCTCTTAAATTTTACAAAAGATTTTAACTGTTAAGAAAATACTATACAATATGTGTGTATATTATCATGTATCTAATACCTTTAATCGAGCAATTCTTATATATATATATATATATATATATATATATATATATATATATATATATATATATATATATATATATATATATATATATATATATATATATATATATATATATATATATATATATATAATAAATAAATATTCACGGGACAAATCACACTTACTGATCTAACCCCAAAGTAAGCAAATTATTTGCTTGTGTTATGGGTGTTAGTCAACGATACTAATACATAGAAAATACATATATAAATACTAGAATATATATATAATAAACACCCAAACCCGGAAATACAAACATTTATGCTCATTACACAAATGCTTGGGGGTCGGGGATCGAACCCGAGCCTCGTCGATCGCGTAGTCAGGGTCGCTAACCACTCGACCAACGAGGCGGTCTATATATATATATATACCAAAGATTTTTATGAAAGTCACAAATTAGGGGTTTTTCGGGTTAAGGAATCGATTTATCAATGTTCCAGGCCAAAGAAAAGCTCGGTTCCTAAGATATGGGTATGTGAAAAACCGAGCTAAGCTCGGTCAAACAGGTACAGAAAATTTATTTTATATATTCTATAGGAATCGATTTATCAAGGTTCAAGGTCCAAGAAAAGGTCGGTTCCAAAAATATGTGAAAAACCGAGCTAAGCTCGATCAACCAGATATTGTCAATTAAAGGAGGCACAATGTTTATTTTTATTACATTAATTTAATGTATTTCTAATGCATCCAATATTTTTAAAAATCTGTAAACCGTTGCCTCTGCAGGCCAATCCCTTAACTTCCCGCTAAATTAAGGCATTTTAAGTTCAAAGGAGTAAAAACTTTAACCATAGACTTTCAATTCAAACATATATTTTGTTAAAAATGGCAGTAAGTATATTTGATTTTTGAAAAGCTGTATATTTTGGAAACGATGATCGAATTTGATCTTTCGAATGGCATTTAACTAAATTTTTAAGATCTAAAATATTCCTTTAGCTACACATCGATAGATTAAAAATTTCGAAGCAATGCTATAAAATATTTTTTCAAGAATTTTCGTCATTGATAAATCCTAAACAAATTGAACGGTTTTAGTCCAAATAACGGTATTTGACGCAGTTTTTTAAGGAGAACAGCTGATAAGATTTTTAAGTCAATCGGTGCAAGTTGAAAAGCTACAACTTTTTTTCGTACATTCAACGTAGTTTTTAAGTATTAAGATATTGCAGAGTACCAAAAAATAATTGAAAATTTTTAAAATTATGTCGAAAAACACTTTTAAATTTAATTTTTGTCTACGATTAATCCCGAATGGATAATCCGATTTTGATAAAATTTTAGCATTTGACGTAGTTTTTTAAGAAAAAAGCTGATTACATTTCATACTCAATCGGTATATTAATCTGGAAGTTATATTAAAAATTCTATTTCGATTAAAAAAAAATTACGGTTTTTTTCAAAATTTTCAAAATTCTATGCTAATTTGGATTAAATTTTCAGAAAATCTATGTTAAGTGGAATCCAATCGAATGCCTTCAACCGCGTTTTGATCAGTCAAAACGTTCAAAAGTTATGAGATGTTTACACACACACTCACACACACACACACACACACACACACACACACACACATACATACATACAGTCACAGTGATGTTATTGTGAAAATAGTCGGGAAAGGTTCCTAAGACCTCGAAACGTGGAGATCTGGTGAAAAATCGAGGCAAAATTAGTAACTTTCTTATGTATATACGTAGCGGAAAGTTAATAATATTTGATTTCTGCAGTACGCCGCAATGAAAACTTTAACTGTGCCAAATTTCATACTCCTAGGTACGTTAATAACGTAAAATACGCGTAACTGTCTTCCAAAAGGTTACAAAGTTTTTACTTCAAGTAATAATTAAACAAATTATATAGTCTTTATGATATCATGGATACAGTTCATATCTATTATTGATATAAGTTATTGTATTCTAAGACGTTCGAGTATATTACTTGGAAATAATATGTATACACGTTAAAAAATTGCAAGACCTAGGTACAGATAATGCAACAAATTTGTTAGCTTTCAACACTAATATTAAAAAGAGGTAAGATTTATTTATTTGTGATGGATAAATTCAAGTTGGTCTTATAGGTACCGAATTTTATAAATCCACCAATATTGAGCAACATGGGCTATTTATTATCCGGTTGTATAAAACAAAATTATGTGTATGTCACGCGAATGAGGTCGCGGAGAAAAGCTAGTAATATATTAATAAACTGACACATATATTGCAACAAATTAGGTAGCATTAAGTCAGTAAAGCATGGAGCGTCTGATTATTATATTTTAAATGATCAATTTTTGTAATATATAGATATTTTTATAATAAATAAATAAATAATTTTAAATAATCTATTTATTGGATTATCGACATAAGATACAACACTTAATTCATCAGCAGGCTTAGGATAAGCACCACGAGATATATATCGATCGAGAAAGTGACGTTTGCTTGACATTTATTAATATCTCGATGGACGTTATTAAGCATGCCACGATAAACATTTAAAACGTCAGAGATAAATTAAACAAAAAGTTTACTCGAATAGAGAAATAAATGTTGTCACTAGAAGATATAGATATTATACTAATTCTGATTTTTAAGATACACCTTTGGTGCATTTAACTTGTGTTAATCATTATGAGCTTTTGTTTACATTTATAACTTCCTGTCATCATTTCTCTTCTTTGTCAGAGTCGAAGGAAATATAACCAAAGCCTAGTGTAGCCGTACCTATTTACAATTGTAATTAAATATATTTTACAGGTTTTTGAATTATTCTCTCTTTTTAGTTTTGACCATCAAAACTAGTTTTTTATTCTATAAAACTGAAACAATGAATTATGATTCATAAGATGTTTTAATGTAAAGGGCAATTAAGATGCCAGCGTGTATTTATTTCTGGGTGTATAACTGCGTAACTAATTATGCGTAAAAGTGCGTAACAATTATTATTAACAAGTTTTTTTTTTCCACTATAATTATTCCTTTCAATTATAATTCTAACATTATTGAGCAAATTAACATCTTCTTTTAGACTAATCAATCAACATTTTTGATTAATTTTTTTGATGAGAAACTTCCATAGAATTGTTGTGATTTGACAATGACACGAAAATGCATTACGATAAACAAACATAAATGTATAGTATTATGCCAACTAGAAAATAAGATAGAACAGAATACAATTCACAGTATTTTATGTTACAAACAATGTTATCTATTAATAGCTCCAAAAATCAGCCAGATGCAAGCAATCCAACCTAAGAATTACTGTTAGACCATGGTCTCCAAGAACAAACTGAATTTTTGTGAACAGCTTCGTTTTGACGAGACAACCATATTTTCTATCTTTGAAAAATCTCGAATCGGGTAACTAATAAAGATAGATAAAATAGGGAAACTTTAGAGTGTCAGACTAAGAAAAGTTTCCACTTTACGTGTATGACAAAGTTACCGTTGAATTACAATAATAATTAACAAGCTGTTGTGAGAAAATTAGGTTATTTTTAAATTGATTAATATCAATTTAAAAATCTCATAAGTGGGATTCTCAAAAAAATCATCAAATATGTAGGACAAAAGTTTCATCGTAGTTTTCATAATATAATCAAGCAATTAAAGTCGAAAAATAATTATTGTTATTAATAAATATTTATTATTTACCGAACCCAATATCTTCGCAGCATTAACTTTATTAGTTACCAGATTCGAGATTTTTCGAAAATAGAAAAGACGGTTGTCTCATCAAAATGAAGCTTTTCACAAATATTCAGCTTGTTGTTAATCAAAAAAAGTTAGTTTGTGGGACCACGGTCTGTGATTTGCATCTCAAGAACGAAAAACATTTTTCTTCGACTTTTCAGTTTATCTCTCTTTGATTCAAAGACTTACTCAAAGAGTATATAAATTTTATTTTATTTTGTCTTCTTACATTTACTTCTAACGAAAAAACGAGTGTGAGCTACACTCGATTTTTTTGTTATTTTTGATTGATTAATTAATATTTTGATTATTATAATATGTTTAAATGTATTATTTTTCCTGAGTATATGTTATTAATAGTAACATTAAATAATACAAAATAAGCACCAGCTTTAAATAAACCTTTTATTTTACATTTAGTTTTCTACTGAATTTTGTAGAAAACCTTGTAAGTAGTTGTAATTTTGAATAGAGTTGGTAACACTGAGTAGCACGAGAATTCGTAGAATTATTTTCTCTATACGAAAAATTAAAAGTTTATTTACATTACGTCAAAAAGAATTGTACTTTAACTAATTTGTATTTTGTAATTAATTATAAATTAATTAATTATCTAACCATTACGTACAAGGAATTATTGATTTATACTGTTTGGTTCTCACATCTCTAAAATCATCATCATTCTTCCGATTCTAGTACAAAATTAAATTGTGTTAGGTATGTGAAATGGGAACAAAAAATAAAACGTAAGTAGTTTACTTCTTTATACTTATATTTTTTAAAAGCCTATATAGGTTATTAAAAATAATTATGATTTTCTTTTCAGGATAAGAAGTAATAAGCATAAATTAACTTTGTCACCATGGTGGATTCATGGACTAGACTTGTAGCACCAAAGATTAAAGTTTTTAATATTGGGAAAGCATAACATCATATATTCTACATATACTTCATACATTATAGTTTCTAGAAGAAGAAAGGAAAACAATGGAACACTGTGTAAGTATTTATTTACATACATATCTCCATGACAAATCATCTAACAAGGTAGACTGAAAGAATCAAATTTTAAACTTATTGTAATATATTTCTTTCATTGTAAAAGTTGTGGTTTTTTACAAAATTAATATCATAAATTCAAGATTATATCAAAAACTTGATTCTTGTAAAAAAATCCTGAATAATAATATAATTTAAAATGCAAATCTATATAACACTACACAAAATGCAACATGCAAGACTGGAGTCATAAGTCCTGAGTTAACTGACAAAAAAATATATTAAGTAAACATATATAACAACATTTTGATAAGATATATTTGTTTACAGGTTGACTAAACAGCGAGTAATGGAAATAGAATAAAGAAGCCTTTCTATTTATTACATTTTTTGAAATTGTTGATTAAGAAGATTTATAAGTTAATGCTGAATATTACATTTTTCTTGCTGTTTTTAACGGTTGTGCAAGATTGAAAAATAAATTTTAATTTGTAGAAAACAATTAAGTTTATAACATGATAGTCTTAATGTACCTAATATGTGTAATTTTTTAAATTTGAAAAAATATTTTACTTGATGATTTTTTATTTTCAAGTGAAATTTCATACTACTCATACTATATAGTAAACTAATTTTTGATATTGAATTTTCATTACTGATTAATTATGCGAGATAACAAGAGATATTTAAATTGTAGAAAACATTTAAATTTAAAATATAATAGCTTTAGTATAGTGCGTGTAATCTTCTATAAGTTTGTTACATTAGTGAAAATTCAAAGATACATGTTAATAAATTTAAGTCATAAGGTGATAAATTGTGAAAATTATTTATCTATTCTGAGAAGTACAAACATTAATAATAATTGTTAGTTTAGTAAAGTAGATGTGTTTGTATATTTTTTAAAACTCAAATTTAATTTTCTTTACAAGACTGCTTCATATTACACACTTTTTATAATTATTCATTTTGTATTTTGTGTGATTTATTCATTTTGTAACATAGTAAAATCTATGTTTGGCATTAAAACATTAAATACTATGAATAGTGTGTCATTAAACTTATACTTAAAATTAGCCATTGATGACTATAAGTTTCATTTTTATTATATAAAATTATTTAATACTTAGATAGAAGGTTTGCCTAGAGTATATATTTTTTTAAATAAATCTTATACAACACTAAAGTATTTTATTATACCAATAATCCACTAAGTATTGTTACTACCAAAATCACTTCGATTAAAAACAACAACAAAAGTAACACTTCACTTCTAAAAGAAAATACTTGTAATTATCATATCGAAGGGTCCTACATATACTTGTGCAAGTGCAATGACACAACTTTACTGGAGGCCGGATTAAATGTTTTGTAGCTTGTAATCTATACCTTCATATAATAAAATCGTAGGAAAGTCAATGTATGTCCGGGGTAAACTCAAAAAGTACTGCATGGATTAACTTCAAATTTTGCATGAATATTACTAACAGGTCGGGTCAACATATAGGCTACATATTATCACGTTATCACCTACGGGGGAGGAGCTGTGCAGAGTAAACAAAGTCTGCGCGAACAAAGTCACGGGCAACAGCTAGTTTTGACATAAATCAATAGAAGTATTTGAAAATTTGTACAAATTTTCAAATACTTTATTACATTAGGACAAATATAAGGTAATTTTAAGGCTTTTGAGGCAAGAAAATGGTTTCCGTTGTTTTGCAAGTTGCAGCAGTATACATAGGATCCGACAATATCTTCTATTATGTAGTCTTCACATTTCATCCATTTCAATTATGCCATATGAGGGCATCATTTGTTCTCCTAGGATATTTGTCAGTAATATTAAAAATTCTGCAGTTGAAGTCTTATCTGCAAATAATAATTATATTTTTTATTGACATATATTATTGTAATAAACAATAATAACAAGAACTGACTGCCCTTCTGTATGGTAAATTATCTTTAAATGTAGACAAATATAAAATAATGATGTTTACACATTTAGGTACCTAGGTAATTGAGAACTACATGTGTCATATTGGATATTTTAAGTTATGAATATTACAGAAAATAATACATCATAGTAGTATGTTAATCATACATGGAACTTGGTCTGAAAACAACTGATTAAAACAAATACTTTTTTTGACTATATATAACTTGAATGGGTAGTAAAAACTCCTTAAATACATAATCAATGCAAGCCTTAGAGAAATAACACATTTGCATCATTATTCTATGATGTAAGCATTGTTGTTGTTTGTTGGTATGTGGCTGTAAGTATTGTGAAAAGTTGACCACCAAGAAAAGGATTATTACTTGTATCCAGCTGAAATTTAACATACACTTGACATGTATATGTAACATATTAACTGTTTAAAAAGAAACTCGAAAAACTACAGATAACTTTTGAAAAAATATAACTTTATTGAGTTCACCTAAGTCAAATTAGTATTTACTACAAAAATATTCTGTTATTACAGTTAATGAAATTGGATGGCTGTCATATCTACTAGAAATTAGAAAGAAAGAAATCTCTTATGTTCACTTACCTTTAACTAAAGAGTCTTGATCGGTGTGTGGCTCTAAACCTCAAAATTCACAAGGGTCTATATTATTTGGAGAGCCATGGTTATTGGGTTTATTGAAGCGCTATAGTGATTGGAATGCTCCGTCCGTTGTGTAAAAGATCACACAAATTTCCTATGTGCCTTCATTGTATTTTGCAGGCTTGCCGTTAACCGTAGATATTTAGCACATAATAGGTATAATATAGAACTGCCACCACTATTAAATACATATATGCCATACTGCCTGCCTGCCTGCCATACATACTACTGCCAACACTGGACCGAAATCTATATTTAATAAAATGAATAGAAATCAAAAAGTTTTGTAATTATTGTATAAAGTATAATAATATGAAATAGTGGATAAGGTTATCAACATTCCAAATTTTAACGAAGTGTCAAATGACAAATCGATAAAATGACAGCAAGACGTTTCGATCGATAGAGAAAATAACTACCGTCGAGTAAAATTGATCATTTTCTCTTCCTTTGAAGTATCATGTCGAATCAAGTGTCAAATGCGTTAGCGAATCGAGAAAGTGACATAAAAGTCGAGAAAACGAGGTCGATAAAATTTTATCGTGTTGCTTATCCTAAGCCTGCAGGAGAGATCGTGGCCAAGCGCTTCCCTATCGACAGTAAAAAAAAATCATATAATACAAATTTGGTTATGGATACTATCTAACTATTTTATAATAACTAATCACAGCATACTTAATAAGATAATGACTTGTTGCTTAAGTACTACGTAAACATGAATTTTAAAAGGAAAATTAAACATAAATTTCAAGAGAAAAACTAAACATAAATTTTAAAATTATATTGTTACACACATATATGTATGTAAGAATATAAAAAAAATAATATCTTAAACATAGTACTTTGTATAATAAAAACTAAACTAATACAAATCAGCAATGTAAATATTAAAATCTAAACCTTAAATATTATACTATACAACCAGAACCTTAGTTTTCCTCAAGCTCAAAAGCTTTGCATAGAAAATGAGAGTGGTGCTTAAATCTACTTTAAAATGTGCTAATTCCGAGTCCTGGCGGCTTTAACACTTAAAATCGTTAACAGTGAACTCCGCGTAGAGTTACAAACTAATTGTTGTTAAAGCGAATTAATAAAATCGGGTCCATTTTAAATGTGTAATGCATAAAATAGATGAAAGACAAGCCCGCTAAATTTCTTCCACCGGATCTGTGTGTGACCGTATTCCGATCCGGTGGTAATTCTAAAGATATCGACTCTTCAAATATTCACGTAATAGATAATTTACTTTTATTTTATCAGTATATCCTTATATTTTAATGTAAAGAAAATTTTTTTTAACAAAAATTAATTTGGTATAATTAATTTTAATATTGTGTAAACAAATAGTTTTTTTCGTTTCAAAGTACAGAGAATATAATGATATTTTTTTTTAAATATTTGCACACCGTGTTTTAGTAGAATACGATATATGGGCGATTTTATGATGTTTTAATCTTCTTGTATGTATGTATGAGTCTTGTAAATTAATATATTTCATTTCATGTGGTAGGTATCTTATTATTATGCCTGCGTTTGTCTGTCTGTTTATCACACAGTTTTATTTCTTAAACGCAAATAGGATAACAGTTGATTTTTTTAAATAACGTTTGTTCCTATATCTGCTATAACAAAAAATAATAAAAATGCTAAAAAAATATTCCAAAGGGAGTCTTTAATATTTCTTCCTGTATCTGTATTCACAATTAAATAATAAAAATGCTAAAAAAATATTCTGAAGGAAGTCTTCATCTCCATCTCAATTAAGACCACTAGGCAGTTCGGAACCCTACTTGTGTATCAGACTCGCAACGCGCTCCTCTTCATATTTTCAATGTTATTTTGGTTAATTATATTTATGTTTATGCACTCACCTCGTGTTTGGGAAAACTTGAAAAACTTTAAAAACAACAAACAAAAATATCGACACCTAGGATTTGAACCTACATCTTCTCTTCAAGCTGGGGCGCCCTAACCAAATGAGCCAGTGTCGACTGGTTAAAAGTGACAAAACTCTTATTTTTCTGTGATCGATTTTGGTTAGTGTTGTAAAGACATTGACACATAATTACATGGTAGGTAATGAAAAAGTTAAATAGATTCCAAAGGTAGTCTCATCACAAGTAATCTTAGTTAATGCCACTCGGTGGTACAGAACAGAACGTTATGTGAGTCTAACTTCCAACTTACTTCTCTCATTGTACATCTCAATGTTATTTTAGTTGATGTTTTATAGACATCATCATAGCATCACATGGTAATAATGAAAGTAAAAATAAATAGATTCTAAAGGGAATCTCCATACAGCTAATCTCAACTAATGCCGCCACAACTTTTCCGCCGTGTTGGTACCGGCCTCCTTTGTAGAATAGGCCAACTGCCGTTCTACCAGGCAGGTCGTAAAAGGCGACCGATTGGCTATCGAGTCACTACCATCGTGGCTACTAGGTGGTAGAGTTCTGCATTGTCTCGCCCGGGTCTGGTACCACCGCCTTACCTATTCCTGCCGCAATAGCGTCAGCGCTTGTCGCTGTCGTGTTCCGGTTTGGAGGGTAAGGTAGCCGGTAAACTTATGCATGTGGCATTAGACCTCGCCACAAGATAGCAACGCACCATTAACATCTTTGGTGTCTATAGGCGATGGTTGACTCTTTCCATCAGGAGACCCATCTGCTTGTTTGCTATCTTATGATATAAAAAAAAAGCCACCCGGTGGTACAGAAACTCATATGTGTCATGACTCGCGACTTTTTACTGTATATTTCAATCTTATTTTGGTTTATGTTTAAAAAACATTGACATAGCATCACACGGTAACAAAAAAATCCGTAATGCGGTTGAACCTACATGCTATCACTGAAACTTCCCGCTAAATTAAGGTATTTTATGATAAATGAAGCAAAAACTACACCTAAGCATCAATTTTTGAGTTCAAAGATTTCAAAAATCTACAGTTTGCAAAAATATAGTTCGAAACTATGTATATTTTTCCCAAATTGTGATCGATTTTGATCTTGGAAATGATATTCAACGCAATTTTGAGCTTTAATTTAAAGCCTTGAGCTTGAGCTTTTGAGTTTTAATTCAATTAAATTTAAGTTTTTATTAGCTACAAAATCGATAGGTTAGAGAAAATAAACCTAAATAAGGTTAGAAAATATCAAATGTACAAAAAAATATTTTTCTAAAATTTTCGCCTTTAATCCGATTTACGGTATTTTAAGTATTTAAACAGCATTTGACGTCATCTTATAAGTAATAAAATATCGTAGTAGATCAAAAAGTGATCGGTTAAAAATTGTTGAGTTTATGTCGAAACAACCTAATTTTTAGAACTTTTTGCCAACGATAACTCCCAAACGGATTACCGATTTTGATGCAATTTATGGCATTGAACGTAATAAAGCTGATTAGATTTTGTACTTAATTGGTACATTAATCTGTTTTGCCGAATTTTTTTGAGATTTTTTTAAAATTTCTCAAAATCTAGGTAGAATTGACTCAGATTTCTCGAAAAGTATAAGCTAAGCGGAACCCTATCGAATGCCATCAACCGCGCTTAAATCAATCAAACCGTTCAAAAGTTATGAGATGCTTACACACACGCGCGTCATTTGACGTCACCGTGGAAATAGTTAAAAGGTTCCTAGGATCTCAAAACTTGGAGATCTGATGTAAACTCGATTTTCTTAAAATCGGGGCAAAAACAGCAACTTTCTTATCACATACGTAGCGGGCAAAAATAAAAACAAATATATTCTAAAGGGAGTCTCTATACAAGTAATCTAAGTTAATCTAAGTTAATTATAAGGTGATATGGTTCACAAGATATTTGTTTATCGGACATGGATCTTGTGAACTAGCAACTCGCTACTCTTACTTTAAATTTTATTGTTATTTTTTATATTTATTATTGTTATTTTGGTTGATATGTTATAGATATCGCCATGATAATAAAAAATGTTAAAAAATTATATACCAAAGGGATTCTCCATAAAAGGAATCTAAGTTAACCACTTGGTAGTAAGGAAATTTCATTGTTTATTCGACTTACAACTCGCTTCTTTTTTTACTATAACTTTCAATGTTATTTTGATTGATGTTTTACAGACATCGAAAAAGCATCACATAGTTATAAAAAAAGTAAAAAGAAATAGATTCCAAAAGGAGTCAAATCCAGACTTATGCATGTGACATTGCCTTCCCGCCAAATAAATAGCGATGCACCATTAACGTCTTTGGTTTCTATAAGCGATAGTTCCTCTTTCCATTAAGAGAGCCATCTGCTTGTTTGCTATCTCATGATATAATATAACCTTACCCGACAAACCGAAACACGACAATAACAAGCATTGCTTGCGTAATTGTTTTAAAAAAGGGTATAAAAATTTTGCTTCACTTATTAAACAACTTATTCAATAGTGTTCGCTCCACTTGGTAAAAGATATAAGATTTATTAATTTAAACAACAACTGGCGGAATATCGAATTATATTATGTTAAATATATTATATTAAATATTAAACACAAAATACAAGACTGATTACACTTTATGTACGAGTGTATTGAGACACTTCACTTCTCAATTTCACAAACACGAATCCCTCGAAACATATATGTCAGGCCTTGTATAATATTTTATTCTAATATTTTATCGACTTAATCATTACCTTAATCAAATAGTTGGCTTTATTTCAGCTCAAAAATCACATTAATTTAAAATATGCTAAATAATTAACAATTTTTAATATTTCATTATTATTTTAATAATAAGTAAAAATTTACACTTCGTCTTTATTTTGATATAACAACTTAGAAATTGATGGCCGTATATACTCATTTTAAATATGTTTGTGTAAAATATTGACAATATTAATAGCCAATCCAGGATTCGATTAAATATTAATTTAATAAAAATAGCAGTAGCGCAAAATCAATGAGGTAATAATTTCCTCATTTATACTCGTATTTGAAAATGGCAATGCTGACTGCATGGCATGACAATCCATTGTACTCAAATTTTATTACAGGCTCTATTCGTGTCACAACGCGTGTTGAATATCTATTGAGAGGTTCATATAATGCCTTTTACTAAGCTAATAACATATTTCAAATTGCACAACTAAATGTAATTTTAGAATAATGTCCTTTAATTATCTTTTAACTTCCCAAGATTTGCCAAGATTTATCTTTCAACACATAAGCACATTTGCGCATGTGTATATAAGCGAATACATAAAACAAAACATTTGTGTGATGTGCATGGGTGTTTATTGTATATTTTATAGTATTTGTACATATATTTTTATGCATTCGTTTCGCTGACTAACATCCACAGCACATGCAAAAAATTTTGCTTACTGGGGATTAGATCATTTCGTGCAATTTGATTACTTTAATCATTTGAAATTGAAGCCGGTAAAATTGAGTGAAACTTTAAAAGTGTTACTGGCTGCGATGTAACAGAAGTGAACACAGGTTTCAAGCGAGCGAGTAACGTTTCCGAACACAACGTATTTGCTAACGTTTAAAGTTTTAACCCTGATGATACAGTAAAATGCGCTACCGGTTGCAAACTTTAAAACATATTGTTTTCTTAATAGATTTTACCTATGGTTTAACTCAAACGGTAACGCTGTCGTTTTTGATGTGTAAAAAATGCTATTAAAATAACATTTAATAGCCCCAATGTATCCTTTGTGTTAAATAACTTTTGACTTAAAAGTGTCATACTAAAAACAATGGCTGACACACATTATCACGACTATGAACATTCATTCATGTTTGGTATAAGGGATATGTAACAAATAATTGTTGAGATTTATAGAGCGAATAAGTTTGATGTCGGTGGCGGTGTATCAAAATATATATTTTTAAATTTAATCGTTTGAAAGACAGAAACAAAATAAAATAATACGACGCTTTTAAAGAATGCCACATATGAAAGATAAATGTCTGACTCTTTGTTGCCCACAGGTCACGCCAAATTATCTATGAAACTTAAAATTTGGGAATTTATTTTCACTGCCCTTGTCGGAAAGTTGCAAACTTACAGGTTATGCTAACGACGTATATTTTATTCGTTTTAACACGAGCCTTCGTCGAAAAGAATATATCAATTACCCTATTAGGCCCAAATTTGAACTCACATGGAGTACTGTTGTCACTTCTGGGCCGGAGATCCTTAGTACCAGCTTCTTCCTCTTGATCGCATCCAACGTAGAGCGGTTCGAATCATCGACAACTAGGCTATCTCTAATCGGCTTGACTCTTTGGCGTTACGCAGAGATGTAGGTTTGCTGTGCATATTTTGCCGCATTTATCATGGGGAGTGGTCTGAGGTCTTTTTTGGATTAATCCCTGCCGCTAAATTCCATCATCGGACATCGCGTCAAAATTTAAAGTTCCATCCTCAACACTTCAATCTCTGGAAATCCGCAACTTTGCGTTTTTGTTGGCACTTTCTGCCTCGCACTACTCCTTTGTGGAATCAATTACCGCCAGGGGCATTTTCGGAGATATACGACTTGGAGACCTTCAATAAAAGAGCCTATTCATTTTTAAAAGGCCGGCAACGCAACTGTAAGACTCTTGATGTTACAGATGTTAATGGATGGTGGTGATCACTTACTATCAGGTGCACCCCTTGCTCGTTTGACCCTCTACTATAAATAAAAAAAAACTGCAAAAGGCTTAGATAATCTCATCAAGGGCAAAAAAGGCTAATACATGTCACTAATACCATTACTACTAATTAGGGGGTAGAGATCTGCAATAGCGTCGGTACTAGTTGCTGTCTTATTCAAGTTTGAAAGATAAAGTAACCCGTTAACTTATGCATTTGCCATTCTATCTCTGCCATATGAATAGCAATGCATTTTTAACATCTCTGGAGTCTATACAATTCACAATAAAAAGTGTTTGTCACCTTGTTTGGAATCCTATAAAATAAAAAATCTAACTCAGGAGAATATAAAAATAAATAACAGTATAATAAAGACAAATGAATCCGTTAATTATTTAGGTCTTAGAGAATAGTTAAATTTTTTTAGTCAAATTAATCATATAGATGAAAAATCTAAACGGAATTTCTTGTCCTTTTCCACATATGGTTTAACATTTAATAGTTAAGTAATAGTAAAAATAACATAAAACAAATGGTTTATAACTCAATATACTTAGGTTTTGTTTGTGCATACATGTTCAGTATGGTCTGATAAGGATTGGCTCGTGAGGTTTGGTATAAATTATTTAAAAGTCAGCATCTGGTTTTAACATTATTGTGCAAATTATACCGAACTGTGTTACTTAAGCTCCGAAGCTCTACCTGTATTATAGTGTACCATCAGATTTCAGCGTTAGGCCTTAATGTTCTAAAATTCTAGGAATTTTGCAAACGCAGAATTTATAAATTATGGGTTAACCAAATTCCTAGGCCAGGCAAATATACGTCATCTATTTAGTCCCATGATAGACGTTATGTTGAAATAATTGACAAATGACAGTCGGTTTGATGTGGATCAACCAAAAACGTTCAACCAAAAACGGTATTTATATAACTTTTTACCATGTTTACGGGAACAAATATGTAAAATGTGAATAGAGATAATAATATAACATTGTACTGCGTAGTTTAGTAATAATAATAATAATATACTACGCAACACACAGATTATTTGCGGGTTTGATGACAGCTTTACTTTTGCCCTGGATATCCCTGAGCTCACAGTATCAGAAGGTTGCCATATTTTATTATGTTGACAGAAGTTACAGTGGTGGAAACAAGGGGTGGGCCAATTATTCATAGATAAATTACATGAACTGATCCTAAAGTAAGCAAAACATTTGTTTGTGATATGAGTGTTAATCAACGATACTACTTAATACATAAAAATTTATTTATTTATTTATTTATACAATAAAATCCACAGCGCTTAACAACAAAATACAAACAAAGTTTAGCTTCGGCTTACGGCCAGTTATGGATCTGAATTATATACGAGTATGTAAGATTAATGTTAAACAACAAACGACTCAGTAATACTCAGTATTTGGTTCGCTCTTAACACGTAAGTTTTAAAATTTACAAATAATGATTTATTTTTAACTAGCTGTTGCCCGCGACTTAGTCCGCGCGGACTTCGTTTACTCCGCACAGCTCCTCCCCCGTAGGAGATAGCGTGATAATATAAAGCCTATATGTTGACCCGACCTGCTAATATTCGTGCAAAATTTAAAGTAAATCCATGCAGTACTTTTTGAGTTTGCCCCGGACATACATGAATTTCCTACGATTTTATTATATGTATAGATGAACATGTAAACCTAGAAATACGAAGATTTTTTTATGTCATTAGATAGCAAACAAGCAGATGGGTCTCCTGATGGAAAGAGCTGGATTAGATGGATGGAAAGGTGTTAATGGTGCGTTGCTATCTTATGGCGAAGTCTAATGCCATGCCAATATTCTATGCACGTCATACAAAATGCCTGTCTTGTCTGGAATTAAATCCAAGCCCCATTGATTTCGCAGTTAGGTTCACTTACCTTAGGTTTAACGAAAATTATCAATACTTGAAAAAAATGATGGAATTTTCCGGACTCCTCTGAACAATAGGTCTACTGCCATTCTGCCAGGCAGGTCGTAAAAGGCGACCGATTGGCTATACATATCACTGCCACCATACTACTAGGTAGTAGAATTCCGCAACGTATTCCTGCCGCAATAGCGTCAGCGCTAGTCACTGTCGTGTTTCAGTTTGGAGGGTAAATAGCCGGTAAACTTATGCATGTGGCATTAGATCTCGCCTCAAGATAGCAACTCACCGTTAACATCTTTAATGTTTATAGGCGATGGTTGATTCTTTCCATCAGGAGACCCATCTGCTTGTTTGCTATCTTATGATATACGAAAGAAGTCTTGCCCGGGTATATGCTATCACCGCTTTTCTATTCCTTCTGCAACAGCGTCAATGCTTTCGTTATTGTCGTTTTCCGCTTTGGAGTTTAAGGTAGCCGGTAGACATATGCATGTGGCATTGCCATCCCGCTACACGGATAGCAACGAACCATTAACATCTATGGTGTCTATTGGCAATAGTTTCTCTTTCCACAGCAGCAGAGACATCTGATCTAATGATATAAAAAGGTTATTAGTTTGACCTGTAGGCATTGACATAAAATACCTCCATGTATCATCCACATAGAATACCTCATGTATATTGTTTGAACTTAACAATATTTGATCTGTTTCAAGCTTCCAAGCACGAGTGTCAAAATTTCGCAATTGTATGTATGTTTATACATATTTTTGTCCATCAATTTCTTAAAGCCATAAGGATATAAGAATTTTTTATTTAATCAGGTATATTCAAACTTAGGTAACAGTCTAAATTTCTTAGTAATTTTTGAGATATATGTGCATACCCCACATATTTCTGGAGTGGTATACTATGTAGGTACATTGCACATAATATACTAGCGGCCCGTTACGTACTTCGCTACGCATCGCCATTTATTGAATTCATTTGGTACAAAAATGTGATAAATAAAGAATCGCTTTACCGATTTGTGCAAACTTCACATAAACCATCTACTAAATAGTCCGAACAAAGCTCAAACATTTGGCTTGGATAGGTAAGCCCATTCTTGAGTTATAAAATTACAACGAAAAGTGGCACTGATTTTTATATATATAGATACCTAGGTATCTTGGTGATTGAAGCAGGTTCAGTTTTTAAATTACTTTTAGTTTTTATGTCATCACTCGTTTACCTCTTCAATACACACTTTGTACGAGTACATTTTCTAAATAAAGAATAATTTTAGGAAAAAGAATGAATAATAATGAATATCTCGTTAATTATACCATATTTATAACCAGAACCAAAGCAAATATTTATACATATTTTCTACTAGCTGTTACCGCGGCTTCGCTCGCGCATATTTACTTTAGAACTTGTTTAACCTTTCTTTATAAGTTACTTTATTAAATATCGCTACATAGTATGGAATGCTTTTTGACCGCCCCGTTGGTCGAGTGGTTAGAGACCCTGACTACGCAATCAACGGGGCTCGGGTTCGATCCCCGACGGGGACAAGCATTTGTGTGACGAGCATAAATGTTTGTATTTCCGGGTTTGGGTGTTTATTATGTATGTAAAAGTATTTATACATGTATTTCTATGTATTAGTATCGCTGACTGACACCCATAACACAAGCAAATAATTTGCTTACTTTGGGGTTAGAACAGTAAGTGTAATTTGTCCCGTTGAATATTTATAAAAAAAAATGCTGATATTAGGGTACATGGACTATTTTTCAACCACCTTGTACTTTAAGGGCGTAAACATAATTACCAGGTCTTGGCTAGCTTTATATAGTAGTAAATACCTACTTCTTATATTTAATTTATTATCTCATTTACTTGTTTCTACACTGCATCATTAACTCCAAATCTTACTTCTCAAATCTGGTCGTTGCTCTCGTTTCTTCACATTCAAATATCTGTTCATATTCTGACAATCGTCTTTCAAACCTATGATTAACATTTAGAGCTCAGGTTGAGTGGAACTGAAAGCACAGCGTTGTCTGTGTGAAGTAGGTAACTTATCACTAAATTAAACAAGCAGCTGGCTCTCCTGACGGAAAGAGACAACCATTGCCTGTAAACACCGAAGATGTTAAGGGTGAGTTATTATCCTAGTATCGGAGTCTTAATATCACGCAACTTACATATGTGCGTGATATTAACCGGCCATCTTACTCACCAAAACGGAACACGACTTTGGCAGGCACTAATTCCGTAGCGACAGGAATAGCTAAGACGGTGGTATAAAACCCGAGCGAGACAATACAGATCTCTACCACCTAGTAGCTACGATGGTAGTGACTCTCATGGCCAATCGTTCGCCCCTTATGAATCGCTTGGCAGAACAGTAGATAGTTTATTCTTCCAGAGAAACCCGAACCTACACAGGGAAAGGCTTATTCAGATATTGGATAATTAGTCTAATCAACAATGCACAATCCTGCTAAACCCTAATAATTTCATCAAACTAAGGTAATATGTTGCCATCTACCCACACACATGCCTTTCAGCTCCAGCATTCAGATTGTACAGATGCAGCAGAGGTTCATCTATACTATTTGGTGTGTAATTTTATTCTTGTAAGTGTAACAAATATATAGAGAGATGAGTTGAATTTTCTATATGCACCAACCCAAGACATTTTTGTATCTAATTTAACTTCAAAGTTATTTTCAGTCTCAATCAAGGCAGCAGCAAATAATTCTGATATTGCTAATATGACTGAAAAAAAGAAATGGCGATGAATATTCACCCAAATGAATCAAAAATAATTTGGTTACTTAAAAAAAGGACGTCTTTGAAAATAAGGAAATTAGAGTATTGGTAGCAATAAACAGCTTTATTGTAATTCTTTAATTTAACATTTCAACATTAGCAGGACTTATCTTGTAAATCCAACCAAATGAGTTTAGAGGCATCAATATCTTTGGATGTTCTTAAGAAATTATCTATTGCTGTTTTAACGTCACTGCCATAGTTTTTCGAACGTGTTACAACCCAGGCATATTCTGCAAAAGAACAACGTAACCTTAAATTTATGTTCTTAACTAATCTTCTTGTTGGATGTTTTATAACCTGTATAAATAAATATATTTTATAACCTAATTTTTTTTATTTAACAGCCTACAAAATAGCTCAGCGAGAACTTTTGATAGACACTTCATGCACAAAATAAAAATAGTTATTTTTTCCTTTATGTATCTAAAGAACTTGCTATACTATGCATCTTCTTAGTAATTATAGTGATAGAAATTAGGTCATGCAACATATCACGCGTCTCATTATCATTTTGGTTATGTTGTATACACATACAAAAATATGTAGCGATTGCAAATACCTACATCACCTCGTATAGACTAACTCTTGCCACAAATATCCAGGATAAAATACTATTTTTCTCTTTTGTCATAAACAAATTAAATTTATTTGCAATATAAAGCAGCTCAGGTATTTTTAAAATAAAATTTTAGACTCTCGTAGTTTAAATCTACGAGATTGATTACGTATTATCACGTATTTACATAATATCACCTAAGCTTGTATAAGTATATATTACCTAAACAGATTATGCTTTACCCCTCATCTATATAAAAACAAGCGTGTCGTTTTTCTTTGAACTACAATGAAGTTACAAGAGCGGTTCAGGATAAAAGTTCGAGTCAAAAAAATAAAATAACAAAGCAGATCATGACTATTATGATCTTCTCAGCGTGAGGCTGCGTTTATGGTCCAGCAGTAATTAAAAAAAATGTTAACATGTTAAAATAACATAAAAAGTTTTATTGAATAAAGTCTTTCTAATTTCTGATTATGAACATTGAAGTATAAAAACACAAAACATATAATTCTTATAACTAAAAAAGCATTTATGAAGAGTACTAACGGAAGTGAAAACATAAGTAATACTCTATGCCTTGTTAAAATAGTTCAACAAGTAAATTAATGCAATAAAATACATATTCTCGTGAGATGTGTGTGGCGCAACATATCCCGGGACAATGTCAATTTGGCTTGGTTTACGCCATTAGCATGATGGTCAAGTGAACCCATTATTTGTGTCCCTATAAAAGTTGCTCTAAAAAGAAGTTATCTCTTGCAAAAAATAATATTAGTTTCGGAAATTTTCTCAAATCCTTTTAATGTTTATTTTCTTCTATATAAGGTCTTTCCATTAGTGTTAAATAAGTAGAGTGTTAAATAAATAGAGTTTAAAGTAGTTACCATAAGCTTTATTTGTTTCTTCGTCGTATCGACATTCGCGACTAATGTAGTATTTATCATACTCCACGGCCAAAACATACTCACGCAGCATAGTAGTAGCTCGGGAATCTGTATGAAAATAAATAATATTTTACTTATACATACTATACTATGAATATAAAATGTTTACATCATTCATAAATCATAATAGTTTAACAGTTTAAGAGAGTGTATTCGAATCACAATGAAACCTTAATGTTTTCAAGTTTTCTCCAGAGCAATATCGTAATAATGTGAGCAGACTATTTGAAGGATATTACAGTTTTTTTTTTATATAATGGCTTTTGAGGATATTACAGTTTTTGCAAGAATAAGTTTTGATTATTCGATTTACCGCAGGTTCAAAATTTGATCAGCAAACGATTCCGCGCGAAGATTTATAGTGTTTTTAAAATAATTCGTTTAAATAAATGAGTTAATATAATGGACTGAAAAAAAAAAATCAGTATATTGAGCATTATCTTAATTCTATTGAAATACTTACTGGTGAAAAAAAAGTTTAGTTGAACTGATTTTGTAATATTTTAATATTATTTTTTACAATATTTTCGTCATTTTGGCTCGTGTTGCACTTTAGGACCATATTGGAAAAAGTGCATAAAATAAAATATTTTGGCACATAACAATGATTGTATTCGTCCTGAAAGATAGCTCTGACGCCTATTTTCGTAAAACGCTATAAAGGGATTGTCTTCGTTTTAAAAACCCGTTATAAAAAAATATATTTTTGCTCTGTAATGCACTAAATTAAATTTTATCTTGCAAAAATTATAATATCCTTCGAAAAATTTGCTCACATTATTACGATATTGCTCTGGAAAAAACTTGAAAACATGAAGTTTTCGTTGCAAATCAAAAACACGCTCTTAAAACCTCATTTTATTTAAGATCAGCTGACCTGCGTAGTTTAGCCCACGAGCAAAACATTTTCTTTTTTATAAAAGAGGGGGCAAACGAGCAGGAGGTGCACTTGATGGTAAGTGATCACCGCCACCCATGGACATCCACAATACCAGAGGTCTTGCAGTTGCGTTGCCGGCTTTTTAAGAATGAGTAAGCTCTTTTCTTGAAGGCCCCCAAGTCGTATCCGTTTGGAAACACTCCTGCCGGTAATTGGTTCCACAACAAAATAGTGCGAGGCAAAAAGTGTTACATGTCATCGATATAGCCTTTCATACAAAGTTGAATCCCACATTTTTGAAAAATGTAGCCTATGTTTGACCCTGTACCTTCTACTGTTTGCGTACTTAATTCGATCAAAATCAATTCAATAATTTAGCCGTAAAAGCGTAACAGACAGATAGGCATACTTTCACATGAAAAATATTAGAATGAATTATAAATTAATTTAGCCGAAAAAATATTAAGAAAGAAAATCTTACAATATTTTGTCGGTATGAAAGGAGGATGAAATAAAAAACTGTTTTACCTAACATTGTTATAATTTACTTGGAATAAACGGTGACACGATAACCGACTTTACCAGTCCTTAGTTTTTGTTTCTACGATTAATTTCTTAAAACTAAATATCTAAATACAATAATTATAAGCTAAATAAACCTCTTATCAACCTTTTATAGCAAAAAATACAGTAATAGAAAAACAAGACATACTTGTCAACTACTTTTGGCGCTAAAGTGAAGTCATTTTATAGACTAAATCATAGACAATTTGAATATTTTGAATGAATGATTAAGTGGTTATACTACAGAGTGTAAGCCACACATAGTCTGTCTTATTAGTTTTTGAAGATTCAAAACCAAATGGGACCCTGGCTCGATCGGGCCTATTAGGTCTCAACCGAACTCTTCCCTGGCCTGGCCTCCCTGGTTAATCACCGGTAAACATAAATTAACATTTGTATAAAACAGGCAAAAATCGAATTAAAGAGCAACACATTTTTAAATGGGATCTAATTATATACCCTATCTTATGCAAATAAAGAATTGGTTATTATTAAAATAAAGAGCAAAACAATAAGAACATACATACATATGTTCAGTACTTCTAGACAGCTGAACCACAGCTAATATAATTTTGTGTGACGTGAAATAATAATTTAAGAATTTACACTAATGCAGTGATTGTAAGTTTCAGATACTGGTGCCTAGAGGCTTTGAACCATTACGTTCGGAATTAATGATGACTATTACGGATGTTTATTTCTTGAACAGATTAATGAGGTATAATCGAGGAGTTGAGATGAGCAATGGTTTATTATGTGAGTTAAAATCTACATACAACGCAATGAATTGAGTAAAGAATGTAAGATCGTTTCGATGAGCATATATTCTCGGACGGTGAGCAAGAGCACATCTGAAAGGTAACAGTGAGCTTGAGCAACGTTTGTTCGACATAATATTCTCAGACGGCGAGCTTGAGCAGCGTCTGAAAGGTCAGTCCGAATGGGCGAGCGTGAGCAACATTCGGACCCAATAAATTGACAACATTTCAAAATTTTAAAGTCACCTAAATAAAAATACCATTTCTTTATTTTTCAATCCTGATTAGTAATATATATATTTTTTTGTTATTCAATAGTAAAGAAAAAAATATATAATGAAAAAAACGTGTTATGACGTTAGTTAAACTGCAGAATGAAGTGATTGCTTTGCTAAAAACCAAAGTATAATGTGAATGTCATCATACAATAATGTCAAATATTCCGTATTACATATTTGTGTTAAAAAAGTTACAATATTAATATAATTTATAATATACTGTATATAATAATATTACTGTAAACTAGAACGCTTTATAGAAATATGATCAAATGTAAACAACGGTTTAATAATTTACAATACTTGATATTATTTTGATTAATGTCATAGATATTAATCAAATCAATATTGACATATGCATTTTGATCGGGTCACAAAAGCAAAAACATAGCATCGTTCAGCTGTATAAATAACGCCATTTGGCACTACGTCTATTTGAATACGAAGAATTTTAAAAGTTAAAATAAACATCAAAATGATTGAATTTTGAGAAAATAAAAAAATGGCTTCCTATTTTTCAATCTAGTTTCAGTTAAAAATATAAGGATGTTAAAAAAAATGAAATGTTGTCAATTAAAAGCGAAATTTTAACGATGAAGGCGAAGACGTAACCGGACCTTCTAACTATAATAACTCTTTAGTTTAAGAATAATTTTAGTCAATTTATATACATATTGGTAGCTATAGGTCGGGCAGTCACAATCAATCTCTCAAAGATGTTGCACTAGAATTTATCTCTGGATCAAAATATCCGTCTATTGAAACTTGGATAAAATCGCGCATATTAGGATTAGATTGGGCATGAACTTATTCACTACGCGATGGTTAAGTCATAGGCAATAATTAGTTTGAGTTTTACTTGGGTGTAAGTAGAAGGCTAAATTTTATGTTTTTTTTTTCGTGTAGATATTTAGGCCGCGTTATCAGCAAAGGTCAGAGGGTAAAAAAAAAACGATTAGATCAGTGTAACTATTCAGAGCTCAATTAACTCTATCGGTGTTAAATTACTAGGGCGCGCAAGCTGTTACCGAAACTGAAACTTATAGGTATATTAAGCTAAACTAAATGGCAAGCTAACTGCTTCTTTTGTAGATATTGTCAGTGACGTTTGACCGAAAGGTTTCGGTTAGAATGTAATACAATCTATCTGTAAAGCAAAAGCAAGGGTAAGAAAGGAACAGTCGATACTGATTCCGAAGAAGACTTGTTCCTCAAACAACGTGTTCTACTAGGATAAACATATTTCCCAAATATTGTAAACATTTTTATCATAGAAAACAAGAGATTTTTGTAAACTATAAAATTTACTTTTGTGATGTGAAATAATTGTTGAAAATTTTTAATTAGTACATAGGTTAGAAAGAACACAAGCCCATCGATTTTCTTCCGTCGGAACCCCTCAGTGTATGGCCGCGTTCCGATGTAATAACTGTAAATAAATATACTCACAAAATGTTTAATTTCAAAGAATATTATTATTATTTTTAAATATTTGCACATCATATGAAAGAATAGGTGTGTTGGTAATTTAATTAATTTTTAATAACTTGTAACCCTCAATAATTTTGCAAATAAATAATTTCATTTCATTTTGTTAAAATGACACTAAAAAAACACTAAATGCCTGCCTAAATGCCTGCCTTTCGAAAGGTATACAACAAATTTCAAGAATGTTTTATCTAGTCAGGAAAGGCAATACCGGTCTTTTATTCAATGCAAAGTTATTTAGACCAAGTACATGTATATAAATATATAAATTACTCGGTAACAAGAATAAAAGGCAGACAATGTCCGATTCTTTGGTTGGTAAAAACTAAAATGCTCTTGCTCTTCTTTCGGTTCAATTTTTATCATTCGACCACGTTTTACAATTTTGTATGTAATGTCTCAAAAATGCTGATAAAGAAAACGATTATAGAAAAAAATTTACGAATGCTTAATAATACCATTTAGTTTAGGAAATGCTCGGTGTTTTAGCTCACTAAACGAAACGCTAATCATCTATAGGGCTGATATTTTAATACCAATATATGGTTTTTAAGATTGATTGAACTGTTTAGAGAAAGTAACGGATTTGAAAATTGACTAGTACTAAAGATCAATAAGTACTTATTTCTTCACCTCCTAAGAATTGACACAAAGTATTTGGAAAATAACATCGACTAACTCTCATATCACATTGGTTGAATAGCGTCTTCAAAATGAGAAATATATAATAAAATGTATCATTTATTTCTAAGCATTGATAAATAAGGGTTTCCTCCCGTTATTTCCTGAACTTGAAAAATTATAATACTTTAATATCTTAGAAGTTGTCGGTAACTGTAGTAGGCAGTACAACAACGTCAGTGCTGCATTCCAAAACAGATTAACTCTGAACATTGATACATAATATAGCAGTTTATGCTCGAAATCTGCAATCGCAATTAAGCATTACATAAACACAAATGGCAGCAGATAGTAAGCAATGTAACAGTTTTAAGCTATGTTTGTGTAGTCCACAAGGTACTCTAAGAAATACTAAATAATACTGTCATACGATCCAAATTAGCGTTGCAAAGTTGTTTTTTTTTTAATATTTAATTTAGACTAATTGATATACAGACTAACTAAGAAAATTCATAAAGTGTTACAAAGTACATATAATGTTAGTCTCCCAAAAATCACTGTTCATGGGACAAGGCACAATAAGGGTCGTAAAGCAGGAACGACATATAAAGCAGGAGAATTGATAAGAGTTCAAGGGAAGTAGGCGTTTAACAATGGTACATCTAAGAAATTTAATGTAAAGTAAAAGGTCCCAATCGTTAGGTAAAATATTGCTCGATGTAAGGTTTGTCCTAAGTCATGCCAATAATCCAATACGGAAACATTAATACGAAGCAAAAGACACTGTATCCATGGGTAAAACCTGAGTACAGACGTGTTTGTTAGTTTAGATAATGAAGACGGGAGTGAATTAAATTTAGTAATGCTGACTTTGCATCTTTGTAACAAAAAATGATGAAATGATTGACAGTGACTACCCAGATTTACTAATCAAGAACAAAACTTAGTATTATGTACATATCCAAGTGTGTCATAAATAATAATTGTATTAGAAGTTTAATCTTAATTTTAAGCATAATCAAAGGCAATTTGTATAACTAAAAGAAATGGTTTTATTATTATAATATAGCGATGTGTATATAGACGTTAAGTAAAACTTATGCACTTTTTGTTTGTACATAAATATATAGATGATTATAATATAAATTATAATATAAAGTATTAAAGTATAATAAGTAAAATTAAAAGATGCACATTTTAGTGCGAAAAAAAATGTAATTCTCACATTTAAATTATTAACAAAGTTGTTATTATAGTTGATCTACTTTGAATAGTGTGATTACTTAAATGTTTCAAATATATAAATAAGAAAAAGAACTGCACGTATGATTCTCCTACAAAATTGAAAGTTATTATTTTATAATTAGTTTTAAGATTTATTAAGGGTGTACACCATAGTGCAAAAAAATATACGTATGTTTCTCACATTTAACTTATAAACAATAAAATGCTATTTTAGTTGATTTACATTGAATAGTGTAATTTAAACTTAACTATGTAATAAATAACATAACATGATTCTCTTATAAAATTGAAAATTATTATAATTAATTTTAAAAATGTATTTGCTTACCTAATAAAAGGTTCACGGTTTGGTTAAATAATATCTTGATTACGTACAAGGACGTACTAAAATTCAGATAGCCGAGCTGTTAGGACATTTTTAATAACTGTGTAAATGCGTATGATTTATTATGTAAACATATTAACTAATATTTTAATAATAACAGATGTTTAAATTTTAACGGTGAATCCGTTAAAATTTAAACTAAACCGCGCCAATTGTCACCTGTTGATGGCGTGATTAGAATCCCGCCTTAACCTAACTGTTGACGGGGTACGACATTCATTTTTGCCATTCTTCATGTGGCAGTCCACAAGAACGGTTCTATATTTGATACTTGTTGAATAAGTAAGTCGTTATGTTGAATGTAATATAATGCAATGGATAAGAATATTTTATTATGTCGAAACTATCGGAAACTACTTGAATAAGAATTGAGAATAATCGCATGTAAATGTAGGATAATAAATGATGTAATCAACACTATGTGTTTTTCTGGATTACTTGTAGTATTGACTCGCGTAAACATTCGGTTTCCTTTTACGACCTGTCTGGCAGAATGGCAGCTTGTTTATTTTTCAAAGGAACCCGGATCCAACATGGGGATTTTTTTTTATTAGAAATTAAAGTGCCCTACCATTTGATGTCAATGTGGTATCCGTATTTGTCGGCGTACGCCCGATATGTCTAGACGCGCAAATATCCTATTTAATTTTAATATCAGTCAATTTCTTTGGGATCTAACAATGACGAAAATTTAAAAAAAAATGTTTTTTGACATTGCTTGGAAATTTTTGAACCTACCGATTATTTAGCTAAAGTAATAGCTAAATTTAGTTGGATGCCATTTGAATTCGAGCATTTGAAATTTGATCAATTTGATCATCGTTTCCAAAATATAGTTTTTCAAAAATCAATATACTGCCATTTTTATCAAAATAGATTGCATGTATGATTGTTTCGTTGGCACATTCGTAAGTGTTTTCTTGCTGTTTTTTTGTGACTTAGCAATTGAGACATTTCAATGAAACACTTAGAACTGAAAAAATCTATGCTTATAGTTTTTACTCTTTTATTGTCAATATTTTACACAAACATATTTAAGTTGAGTATATGCGGCCATCAATTTCTAAATTGTTATGTCAAAATAAAGATGAAGTGTTAATTTTTACTTATTATTAAAATATCTAATGAAATATTAAGTAGTGTTAATTATTTAACGTATTGTAAACTAATATGATTTTTGGGCTGATATAAAGGCAACTATTTGATTAAGGTAATTATTAAATCAATAAACTGTTAGAATAAAATATTATAAAAGGGCTGACAGATATGTTTCGAGGCATTCGTGTTTGTGAAACTGAGAAGTGAAATGTCGTAACATACAATAAAGTTTCATCAGTGTTGTATTTTGAATTTAATTTAATATTAATATAATTCGATATTCCGTCAGTTGTTGTTTAAACTAACAAACCTTTTACCCTTTTTCCAAGTAGAGCGAACACTTTCGAGCTTAAAATACCTTAATTTAACGGAATGTTTCAGGGATGGCCTGCAAGGTCAACTGTTTACAGATTTTTCACAATATGATTATTGTGAAATTGTACAAGTGTATTAATTGATTAATATTGTATTGAGATCAATTTTCAATCTTAGTCCGATGGTAAAAAGCTAAAAAAAAGGTATATTCTTGCCCGTATACTCGAAGAGGCAGGCAGAGGTACAACGTGTGCATCCACGATTAGCCGAAAATACGTCTTAGTCTCACAATATGATAGGTGACCAGCTTATCACCAACCGGGCAGTTTTCCAAGCCCAGGCAACGTTGTTTTTATTAGAAAATTGAAAAAACACATTTTTGATTTGTCTGTTTTTGTTTGTCTGTCTGAGTCAGACGGATGGACGGACGGACGGATGGATGGATGGATGAATAAATGTTGCTGCTGTAATATCAAAGCCTCTAATTCATATAATTAATTTGTCATTTTTAGAAGGGAATTTCCCACAACGACTAAAAAAGTCTATAGTTAGACCAGTACTTAAAAAAGGTGATCCTTGCGATATGAATAATTACAGACCCATTACATTAATTCCAATATTTTCAAAAATTTTTGAGAGAGTTATGCATTATAGACTTTATAATTACTTACTGAAATATAGTATATTAAAAAATAATCGATATGGATTTAGAAAATGTAGGTAGACAACCTTAGCATGTTTTAAATCGTAAGGAGTATAACGGAATGCCTGAATACAAAAAGTTATCTACTTTGTGTAGTTTTAGACATGAGCAAGGCATTCGACTTTGTATCACATAGAATTTTGTTGGCAAAACTTGAAAAACGGATGGAGAGTAGATACAAATTATTTAGTAAATAGGGAACAGTGTGTTGAAATTTCAAAAATCTCTGGGACATATAAGAAAACATAAACTTTAAATTATAGCTGTAGTGACTGTGGAATACCACAGGAAATTGTTTTAGGACCCATGCTCTTTTTAATTTACATTGATGACCTTCCAGAGACTATGTAACATGAGTCATTCTTATTTGCAGATGACATTACACTTCCCATTAAATGTAAAAATAAAAATCATTTTGTAAAAAAAGCAACTGAAACCTTACTTAAAGTTTTTGAAAGGTTAAAAAGTAACAATTTAAAAATCATATTGACTAAAACAAAAATAGTTGAATTTCAAACACGCTATAGCAATAAATTAAAAAAAAAACAAATATATTATTTAACAGTATTAATATAGAAAATACTGAATACACAAAATTTCTAGGAATATTTATTGACAACCATTGCAATTGGAAAGCGCACATTGATTTTCTTTGCAAAAAAATGATAGATTTGTCTATGTTTTAAAAAGAATAAGAGAAGTAGCGAATTTAAATGCTGCCTAGTTAGCATATCACTGATATGTCTCATCTGTATTGCAATATAGAATCCCTATTTGGAAAAACTCAGTTGACTTAATTAGAATTTTCAAAATTCAAAAGAAATGTATACGTGCAATATGTAATGTTAGTCAACTACACTCTTGTAAACCCCTATTTAAAACTCTTAAAATACTACCTTTACCTTATCTTTAAATAATGTCGGTATGCGTATATGTGAAAAAACATCACCATTTGCTTAAAACAAATGCTGAAGTATTAGAGAACTCATATTTTAGAAACAGTGAGAAGATATATGTGGCTAGCCAAATACTAAATATTTATAAAAAAACGCATATTGCATGACAATTAATATATATACAATCATATTCCTAATGGTCAATCATTACCTATAAATAAATTTCGCAAAAAATTGACCGACTAACTATTAAATAAAACATACTATGATATTAGAGAATTTTTAGCAGATAAGATTAAATGTTAATAAATAGGAATATAAGTTTCTATAATTTACCTTTAAATTATTACCTTATATATTATATCTTAAAATTACATTTAGTCATAAAAAAATAATAATAAATTTTGTAAAGGGTAAAATTTCTTTGTAAATTGTAAAAATTTGGATTGAGCATGATATTTTGTAACTTGGAAAAATAACTTTTTGTTGTGAAATAATACTTGTAAATATTGTAATAAATAAATAATTGTAATACATGAAATAAAAAAGGCCACTGAGTTTCTTCTGCCGGATCTTCTCAGTGCGTGGCCGCGTTCCGATCTGCTAGTGATTATAAATAAATCATCCGAAATTTAAACGTTTGCACACCATATCATGGTAGAATATGTTGATAATTTAATTTATTTTTAACAACCTGTGACACCCATATTCTTACAAACAAATATTTTTTCATTTTTCATTTTTATTTTCATTTTCATTTTCATTTCAAGGCTCGACTGGAATGACCCAGTACCAGATCCAATTAAAGCTGATTGTATCAAATTCGTAATTAATTTAAATAATATAATTAGATTACAAACTCCTAGATTGCTGTTAGGTAACTCACCAAAATGCATCGAGTTGCACACCTTCAGTGATGCTTCTCAGCAAGCATACGGCGCCTGCATATACATGTAATCTATATACATATATTAATAACGACGTCACTGTTCGCTTATTATGTGCGAAGTTTAAAGAAGCACCTTACGCGCGTAGGCATTTTAAGTGCAGACGAATTGCGTTATTCCTTTCATAGTTTGGTCAAAGCGTGTTATCTGTTCTCACTTCAATTTGCACAAGCGCAAAATAAACATCTCTTTATCATCATTTGACTGGTTTGATTTACGTCCCATTGTACGCGAACGTACAAAATATTATTTGTTATAATTGCTTATATTTAGGGATCGATAACTAGAAATGTTCGACATTAATAATGATACTTCTTTACCCTTTCCAGGAAATTAAAGTCTATGCTACCGAAA
The DNA here is from genome assembly GCA_036924255.1 of Apodemia mormo. Lineage (NCBI taxonomy): Eukaryota > Metazoa > Arthropoda > Insecta > Lepidoptera > Riodinidae > Apodemia > Apodemia mormo. The sequence continues at coordinate 7,317,354 of JAUPFN010000018.1, read as the reverse complement.
GATACGCAGCGCGTGTAAAATTTCTTAATAATAAGCTGACAATCGAACACCACGCGAAGGCAAATGCTGCCAAAGCCAAACAAACTCAGTTAATTATTTATATAAGTACATAAATATCACGAATCATGAAATAATTAAAATATATCAATATATAGAAGGTGACCTGTTTAGGGAGTCGTGACCATGAGTTAGTACATTTGGACCTTTTACAAAACTTAATGTTGGCTCCACGTGAGTCACCTACATTAAACTTCATACGAAACTAAACTCTAGTCGAAATTGTAATGTCTACTATCCTCTACTATCAACATTACTATCACATAACAAACTCAAAATTGATTTGAATCGATAAAAAGTATCGTTATGAGTCATAATTCGATGTATATAACATTTCTTATTGACAAAAAACGATATTTTTATGAGGTAAAATATGAGAGTCATATTTCCGGAATAAAAATATTTCAATGCTGTTTCGGTATTTAATAATAATATTAAAATTCACTGTTTCGACTATACTTTTATGAACATAAACAATAATTTGGGGATGCGTTGCAAGTTAATACAATTGTGGATATCTGAAGGTGTATAACCTGTCAAATAATGTAAGCGTTCAGAGATCACTGAAGTCCCAATCACTGACACGTAATGTGAGGGTAATTTATTTCATTTTATTTTGACATTTCCAATGTAATTAGACAATAAACTTAGCATAAAATTATCAATCAGTTTTTTTTTGTGACAACAGTCACGTTGATTATTTTTTATTTTAAAATGTCAGTGTCAATTTTTTAACCATTTACTAAACAGCACACTCAAAAACTATTAGCTTTTAAACTGTTTTAAAGGTATTTGTTAAATTCATTTAACAATAGTATCTTGTATTAATTTTACTTGGGCAAAAGAAATCAAACTTTGATTACTCAAACGTATGTTTATGGCGGGATCAAATTTAAAAATTTACAAATTGGTGGGATCGTTTTGCATCTACTTATATATTATAATGCTAATATATTGGTAGCATTTATATTTTATAAACAAAAATAAACTTGAGAGGTGTCAAGGGACACCCGGATGGAACGAAGTTCCTTTTTTTATTGTTTACAAAAAACCTGTATACACTCAACAAAAATAATTGTCGCGACACCACACTGTTCAATGCGAAATAGAAATGAAAATATCTGGCTTGCTTTATATAAGAGAGAGTGTGTGAGAGAGAGAGAGAGAGAGAGAAACATCCGCACGCCGCGCAGCTTACAATACTTTACTATAGCAAAAAGTGTCGTAACAACTTTTCGTAAGAATTTTTTCCGTCTAGCCCCCTTTCACAACGCGCGATAAGGAACTTCGTTCCAAAAACAATTAAATCAGACAATATGTGTAACTCACAAACACAACTATAATGCAATGTATAACGGTAACGAAACTAATTTATGATACATTATTAGTAATGAAACTAATATGTAATCTATGATCATTAATTATACTTGTATATATAATCAACAACATAAATATGCATCACCACAAAATGTTGATATGTTGTATAATTCGCATAGAATTGTATCAATACAATACGATATTGATTCATGTCACCCATCTCTAACTAAAATTTAAATTCCATTTTTAAATATGGCTGCCGGATTGTTTATATAGTTTTGTTTTAGTTTCGTTTTGATTTATCTGCATTGTTTTCCTGATATTTACGTCATGTTAATAACTATCTTCCACGTCTGCAAGTTCTACAAAAGAGTTATAATTATTTTGGTTATTACTGTGTCTTTTAAACGTTGAATTAATAAGTAATTAGTTGTGTCGAATCAGTTTTTAGTGTTTAAACCTCATAATTTTGCTATAATTTGGTTAATAGTTTCACAAAATAAATCTATTCTACGATATAAATTTATTTTTGTTTTAAAAAAGTATCTTCTCGCCCATATCCCCGAAGGAGTAGGCAGAGGTACAACAAGTGCACCCACGATTAGGCGAAGATACTTGGTCCCACAAATGTGATAGGTGGCAAGCCTATCGCCAACCGGGCACTTTCCAATCCCGGGCAACTTTGTGTTTCTCAGAAAACTGAAAAAACACTTTTTTTTTAAAGTGCCCGACCCGGGAATCGAACCCGGGACCTCATGTGGTCAACGCCAACGCTGGACCGCTAGACCACAGAGGTAGGTGTTTTGTGTACGCAATATGTCAGAAAGTTCTAGTAAAAAGTAAAAATAGATAGCCAAGAGGGTTCTGTTACATAGTTTATGCTTGATTTGTAGATGGCGCTGACGTCCATTTAAAAATGTTGAAGTTTCCGTTCTATAAAGCAATAATATTATTTACCAGTTTATGGTCATGACCTTCAGAAATGAGGAAATGACGCGTGGAGGAGTACCTTTTTGTTCCATCCAGGAATCAAAACTCTGATCTCATAATCAGCAGGATAACTAGAAGACCAATGTAGCCCCAACAGTTAAATATAATCCATAAAATGTACGAAAATTCAATAAATTAACTTACCTCCATATGTCATCTTATGAAGTAATATGCCTTTGCTACCAGCTTCAGGAGCGAGCCCAAAGACTGTTTCAAGATTATCAAAGGAAGCTCCAGGAATTTTGGAACTGATGGGCTTCGTCACTACTTCATTTTCCCCTTTGGGTTTATATTCATATGAAGCGCAATTTGTATTTTCGTATTCATTTGGATATCTAGCAATCTCATGCCAAGTTCCATTACCCAACTGCAAAACAATATACAAATTATTGAAATTAATTTTTAAGTTTTAAAATTGAAATTTGATGAATCGTAAAATTTTTACTTATGCCAGTTTTCTTACTATACGGTGTAAAACAAACCATCTAATCGTCAGAGGCTACAAGGATAGCAACGCGCCGCTAACATCTCTGGTGTCTATAGGCGATGGTTGTTTCTATCCATTAGTTAAGCCATCTACTAGTTTACTGTCTTACGATAAAAAAAACAGGTCAACTTAATTTAATAATTATAAGTTAGAGCCGAAAAATATTAAGAGCAAATAATTAATTAAAATCTATTAACTGGTTGATTCTAGCACAGAAGCTCTCGGGGCTCAAAAATATATAGAAATAACACGTTTGAGCCCGAATATTAAAAAATCTATGCCTAAACATGTTATGTACCTAAAACTAAACTTTTAATTTATGCAAAAACTGTTTCTCAAATTAGTAGAATTACTTTTTTTTTTTTTTTTTTATATCATAAGATAGCAAACAAGCAGATGGGTCTCCTGATGGAAAGAGTCAACCATCGCCTATAGACACCAAAGATGTTAATGGTGCGTTGCTATCTTGTGGCGAGATCTAGTGCCACATGCATAAGTTTACCGGCTACCTTACCCTCCAAACCGGAACACGACAGCGACAAGCACTGACGCTATTGCGGCAGGAATAGGTAAGGCGGTGGTACCAGACCCGGGCGAGACAATGCAGAACTCTACCACCTAGTAGCCACGATGGTAGTGACTCGATAGCCAATCGGTCGCCTTTTACGACCTGCCTGGCAGAACGGCAGTTGGCCTATTCTACAAAGGAGGCCGGGACCAACACGGCGAAAACTTACTTAGTAGTAATTTGCAAACCAAGCATGGCCGCACCTATATGGCGATTGACGCCTTATTTAGTAGAAAGAGACACACTCCACTCATGTCTCTCATGGTACTCTTCGGAACGATTTTGAAGCGCGTGTAAACATTCCGGGTAGAATATAACTTTCTTGGTAAAATCCTATTATTATTAGTTGGAACTTTATTTATATGGTATCAAAACTAAACTGCCAAAATATAACATCCTGAAAATTCTTTAAAAAGCGGACCCGATCGATCAATTTAATAATTTAGTCTATACTTATAGTGAAATAAGAGCATAAGTGTGGTATAAACTAGTTTTAAGTTTTTTTTTTTTTATATCATAAGATAGCAAACAAGCAGATGGGTCTCGTGATGGAAAGAGTCAACCATCGCCTATAGACACTAAAGATGTTAATGGTGCATTGCTATATTGTGGCGAGGTCTAATGCCACATGCATAAGTTTACCGGCTACCTTACTCTCCAAACTGGAACACGACAGCGACATGCACTGACGCTATTGTGGCAGGAACAGGTAAGACGGTGGTACCAGACCCGGGCGAGACAATGCAGAACTCTACCACCTAGTAGACACGATGGTAGTGACTCGATAGCCAATCGGTCGCCTTTTACGACCTGCCTGGCAGAACGGCAGTTGACCTATTCTTCAAAGGAGGCCGGGACCAACACGGCGTAAGTTATGTAAAGACTGTTTGTTTAGCATAAGCTGTAAAAATGTACGAAACTTTAGTGATTACAATACTATATGATTGTCTAATAATTGCTAATCACTTCTAGTCATATTTTATAAAGTAGATTCCTCATCACCATTTAATATTAATTTTAAGTATAAACTATTATTTATGGCATACATAACAACACAAAGCGCTGATGATTAACATTATAGAATATAATAGATTAATAATATTAAAATTATTGAAATAATAATAATAACATACCGCATGCAGATTAAAGTTGTCTACCGGTGTAAAAGTTGGACACTCTTTATCAAGAACGAGACCATATGAATAACAAATATATGCAAATAAAAACAACGGTAATAGATGTCTGCTCATTATGAATTTTGTATATAAACTGACGTAATTTCAAAGCGTAACTTATATTTGTAATACTTCTTAAAAGTACATCTTTGCAGTTCTTTTTTATAATCTATTGCGTTAATTCATAAAGCCTTGAAAATATAATAAATTTATAATCCTAATTTCTCTTATTATTATTATTATTTCTCTTATATAGAAATAAATTATTATTATGTATTACAAATTGTTTTTACAAAAAATATACTTCACATGCTTAGATAACAATAGGAACTTGGCAATAATTTTGATTTCCACGACGAAAACCGGAGGGGTAGTCGCTCAGTAGCTCATTGAGTGGCGCTGAAAGTGACCGAAAATAAAAGCGTCCCCCGCTTTTATTTTCGGTCACTTTCAGCGCCAGCTCTCTTTTGGGTTCGCCTGGTATAACCGCTAAGCTGGAGTTTGTCGCTTTAATGATGTGTTCCAATATTCGTGCCTCATACCAGCTCACATTTCCCGAATTGGTTGTGCTTAGTCCACCATTGGCCCGTAGAACATCGTAGACGAGTTAGTGCAAATCCACTAGAAATGTGAAAGTGGGTGAACCTTTCACATTTCTAGTGATTTTTTGTAACATAAAGAGCTTATTCTCCAATCTGGAAGCAGTGCATTTTTACTTTGAAACAAGAAAATCAGCGATACTCTTTTTAAAAGAGGAATGGGATTGTGGATTCATTGTGTCCATTAGATGCTGCTTACTTAAAGTACCCAAGATACAACTTGGAACACACCTTTCTCCGAACCGGTGTTTGCGCAATCGTCCATCAGGATATTTGATATCAGCGTCACGGTCATTATGAATTTCAGGTTTATCCATCATGTGAGGTCACTAGAAATGTGAAAGGTTCACCCACTTTCACATTTCTAGTGATTTTTTGTAACATAAGGAGCTTATTCTTCAATCTGGAAGCCGTGCATTTTTACTTTGAAACAAGAAAATCAGCGATACTCTTTTTAAACGAGAGAAGGGGTTGTGGGACTCCATTAAATGCTGCTTACTTAAAGTACCCAAGATACAACTTGGAACACACCTTTCTCCGAGCCGGTGTTTGCGCAATCGTCCATCAGGATATTTGACATCAGCGTCACGGTCATTATGAATTTCAGGTCTATCCATCATGTGATGTCGCATAGAACCTGGTGGCCACAACTGCATGTACTTTTGCCTATATAGGGCCCGTGGTGACAATGCCGATACTAAAAAGGCTCTTGAGCAGATAGATGACGTTTGATCACTTACTCGCGTTGGTCCCTTTCGCAGAGTTGATTGTCCTTGGAGACTTTAACGCTTATCACATACAATGGTTGGGTTTTCGTGTCACTGACTTTGCAGGAAAAACTACGCGTGACTGCTCTGGTATATAGTCTGACTCATTTCTATAACCACTTACTTGTATCTCTGACATAGCGGATCACACCCCTCCCTTATTAGACGTGTTGTTGACAATGCACCCTGATGGCTATCGGGTCTCAGTTAGTGCGCCCTTAGGTACATATGGCCATTGCCCGGTAGAATCTATTGCACTTACAAGTATTCTACATCTAAGTGAGACAGTACTTCTCAACGAGTCTGGCATTACAAGTCGGCAGATTGAGATGTATTTTGGGACTTTTATGCATCCCTGCACCTTTGAAGGCAACCTGTCGGTGAACGATCCCTACGTTTGTGTAAAACTGAACACTGATATGTTACAGCTGAATATGGACTCCTTCTCCAAGGTCCGTAAAACCTGCAAAATTATCACGCACAAGGACAGCGTAAAGTTGAATGTCATTTAACGTTTTTAAATTATTCTGATACCAGTTATTTGATATTTATGTAAATAACGTTGACTGCTAGAAAAAATAGATATAACAATAAAAAACAAATTTATTTTCTTATACTACAAAATACGTCATGTCACTATGTATTTAGATATGCCTGTGTCGCCATTTTCTGCCTTATCTTTAATGTTTCATAATTTTATGGGTTACTCAAAATGTTTTATAAAAAAAAATTCTATAATAATTACATCTTCATACAGGTAACTCTATATGACTTGTAGTCCTGATATTTCTGTCTTGATCAAAAAACCAACACACCAGAGGGCAAGTTTTTGATAAAGAATGACTCTCTCCAAGATAAAAAATAAAGATCGTTCTATCCAAACACTATTTTGTCGTTATATTATATATAGGTATTTCTTGTGTACAACAAGGACAACATTTCTCAAAAACGTCAATTTACAGGAGAGCAATTTAAAGTTTTTACCACCCACACTGTTACATCTCAACTAATGTTATCACTATCGCGACTCATCAAAACAAGAGGCAATGCTAAAATGTGATTTTTTCCTTCTCACTTACTATGGAGGCGAATGAAATGATGTTCTTACAACACACTAAGCACTATTTTTCGACACGTTTTTTTATCTTATTTAGTTTAAAAATTATCATGACTACCTTCAAATTATCCAGCAGGATATAGGTTAACAGCAGGTATAGTTGACCTTAAACACTAGGAGATTCGCAGGGTTTGATAATGGAGCAAAAAAGGGCCATGAAACTCCTGCACTAAACAAAATAAGCCCATTGAGTGTAGTTTCATTTGTTATATGTTTACATTCACTCTGAATCAAAATGATTTCCAGGGTTACATGGTGGACCTGGCGGCCATGGGAGCTTTGCAATAAAGCAACTCAAGCTTATTGAGTAAGTAACCGTAACCGTAGTATCCTTAACCTGATGCTGCAAGATTTTCTTTAGAAGATCATCAGCTCCTACCACATTTTGCTCTTAAAATGATGCATATGTAGCGGAATGGTGGTCTGAAGATGTATCAGGGGGTTTTGAAATTATTAATATTATCTTGTACGTAATTGACGATACGACGATAATGATAATATGTCTTATAGGTCAAATGAAAGTATTCATTTGACATACATGATAATAAATGCCTTTGAATAAAATAAATATTAACAAACTTAAAAACAAATTTTGAAATGGCTTCGTCAATTTGATTATTATAAATTGGAAAACATTACTTATGCACATGTGTAGCATTTGGGTGCATTAATCTCTTACAACACACACACACACACAAACACACACACACACACACACAAACGCATACATACACACACGCACACACACACGCGCGCATACACATACTACACATGAAAGCAACTATGTACTATAATGTTATACATTTTTGTATTTTAGTAGTTGCATGTGGAGTATGTATGAGAGATTACTAAATGTGCTTAGAAATTATTATAACTGTTGAGCCTTGGGAAAGGATCTAGCCTCTATAACACGTACTATTCTAGTATAGAGGTTAGAGTCCCAAAATGCTTTTCCATGTACTGTGTTATAAATAAATTGAATAAATTAAACATACACACATATGTACTATTTTATTTACGGTTAGTCTGTTGACAAACTTTAGTGTATGGTTGAATTTTAACCACAGATGATCGTTAGTACTTTTAAAAGAGTCAATATTCTTTTGCCTCATGTCTCATTAAAGAAGAAAAAAGGATGAGTGTTATAGATTGTGAGATATAACAATTGGTTTTTTAAAAGAGCACTCTTACACATTCTTTGAAACTGTATGTACGTACTAATAAAGGATTAAGCACATTGGAACGAGCCAAGGCTGACTGCATCGTAACGAAGAATGCTAGCATTAGAATGGACCGTAGTTGGATGGAGGGGGCCGCACAGCATTATTATTTTTTAATAGTATATAGCAAACAAGCAGATGACTCTCTTTATGGAAAGAGAAACCATCGCCTATAGACACTAAAGATGTCAATATTGCGTTGCTATCTGTATGGCGGGAGGCCAAGCCACATTCACAAGTCTATCAGCTACGTTACCCTCCAAACCAGAACCCGAAAATGACTAACAAGCACTGACGCTATTGCGGCAGGAATAGATAAGGCGGTTGTACCCAATACCCGACTGAGACGTCGTAAAACTCAACTACCCAATAGTTACGATGGTAGTGATACGTATAGACAATCGGTCCCCTCTTACGACCTGCCAAGTAGAACGGCAGTTTGTCTATCCTTCAAAGGTGCCCGGACCAATACGGGAAAAGTATTTCATTATAAATGTTATTATCTTTTGTTGATCATCATCACGTGGATCATGCAAATCATGTAGCTCTTTGTAGCTTTGAACTAATATTATTTATCTGTCTTAATTCACGATTACGTAGTTTTAGAAATTAATACTTAAAACACAGATAAACAGGTATGCTAGTCATAGCACACTGATGACGTAGTGCAGCAAGATGAACTGGGCCACAGACAAGGCCCTACCCTTCGCCGCGCGAAAATCCGCCCTGCTTCGCCGTAGTGTACAATGATTTATAACAAAATGTAAGAAAGCGAAATTGGCAGGTTTTTGCGATGCGGCCCGATCCAATGCGGCACGTCCTCGTGTGCTCAATCCTTTATAGTCCACTAATCTATTGTGACATTACGAATCACATGTGGTCGAAACTAGCAATAGATTATGGCATTAATTGCAGCTTAATGTGTATACATTCGACTACGATTACGAGATATTAGATAGAGTACACATAATACTGATGATCATTCATTTATGTATATTGTATTGTAGACTTCGTGTTGGTTTGACCTCTGTGAAGAATAATAGACTGTGTATATTTTTACCAGGCAGTTTGTAAAATGAAAATTATGGACCAAACGTTTCACCATCATCGTAACTATGTGGTAGATTTGTGAAATTAAATGAAATGAAAAATATTTATTTCCAAGAATATCGGTGACACAGGTTATTTAAAAATTAATTTAAAATAGCCAACACATTCTGCCATGATATGATGTGCAAACATTTAAATTTCGGATCGGAACGCGGCCATTCACTGCGAAGATCCGACGGAAGAAAGTTCTTTCTTTTTCAGCGGGCTCCTTTTTTATTTAAGTATTACCTTACATATTTTTTTAATTAAGAATTATTTCACTACAAAAGTTACTTTTTAATTTACAAAATGTAATTTCTTATGCAATCAATTTTTTTTAAATTTACAAAGTCATTTCACCATTTAAAAAAGTTACTATTAAATTTTTATTTATTTAAATTTTTAAATTAATCTTATTGTCTAAAAATTCATATATTCATATCATATATATTCATATCATAATATGTTTTGTTTATTAGTAAATCGAACAATTTTTGGTGAAATGTATTTAAAATATTTAAATCTATCAGGAATATGTTTATGTATATTATATTAATTTCCATACATACAATATGCATTTTTTTATAAATATTTAGTGTTTGGTTAGGCACTACATGTGCCTAACCAAACGCTATTCTAGGTTCTAGGTTAGTTTCTGAAATATGAGTTCCCTAATACTTCAGTATGCAAATATTTATGTTTTTTTTGAGAATGTAAAGACTAGTTAAAAGTAGTATTTTAAAAGTTTTAAATGAGGTTCACATGAGTGTAGTCGATTAACGTTATACATTGTACGTATATATTTCTTTTCAATTCTGCATTTGCTATTGCACCAGGAACAGATAGTGAAAATTTCACCATTTACGAACTACTTTTATACAGAGGGCCCGGATGTATACAGAGTACTTAATTACAATAAAATATTTTTAGCATTTTCAAAATAAACTCTCCGTTTTATTACTTGCGCATTAATTTATCTAATAAATGAATAGAATCACAACCGTTTAAGTCTGGGCCCCCTTTGAAAAATAGACCATTTGTCGTGTTGATTTCGTGCTAGGCAGGTCGTAAAAGACGTACGATTGACTATATGTGTCATTTCCACCGTTATTACTAGGTCGCAGAGTTCCGCAACGTCTGGCCATGGTACCGATACCTCACATATTCCTTTCGCAATAGCGTCAATGCTTATTCTGTTTTGGTGGGTAAGGTAGCCGGTAGACTATTTTGTGTAGCATTGCCATCCTACCATACAGATAGCAACGAACCGTTTACATTTTCAGTGTATATATGTGATGGTTTCTCTTTCCATCAAAAGAGACATCTGTTTATTTGTATCTAATGGTATATAAAAAATATACGATTTGAAATCAAAGGATTTGTGTGACATGCATTTTGGTACAAAAACTTTGTTTTCAAAATTAACCAGTTACAAGTTTTACTAATATCACTAGGATTTCCAGATCTTGCAATATTTATTTAACGTAGATAAATTTAGTTCGCTACGTTCATCATATTATTAGGTTGTTTTTTTGACCAAGCAGTATATGAAACCAAATACAATGAGCCTTTCAGTAGAACGTTTTATTTAGTTGCTGCTGAATAGAAGAGGTCTCGAATATATGGTGTTATTCGTTATTTGGAAATGGCAAGTAGTTTACCCGGATACTTAATAGGGTCCACTCATCAGTCAAACTGTCTGTTTGAATGATAACAATTTTCTGACTCAATTTTTCAAGGAAATTAGGTTTGTGAATGATATAAATATTATATTCATTATATATAATCATATCCTTCTTATGTAGTTTATCAATAAGCAAGTTGTAGATTTAATGATAAAAGCAATTTAAAAATTAAACCATCTTCAAATATCTGTTAGCTGTACCTATTTCTTAAAAAACACAAAACTAATTTTAATAATTAATATTGCTGGACAAATTACACGAATTGATCTAACCCCAAAGTAAGCAAATATTCGGTTGTGTTGTGGATGTTAGTCAACGATACTTATACTAAAAATGCATATATAAATACTGTTATATATAATAAACACCCAAAAGAAATACAAACATCCATGCTCATACAAATGTTTGTCCCTGCCGGGTATCGAACCCGAGCCCCCTCGATTTGTAGCTTGTTGATGTTGTTCGCTAACCACTCGACTAACGGGGTTGTCAAATCTTACACTCGCATAATTTCTCGAGAAGCCCATAGGAAGGCAGCTTCGAGAGAAGCGCTTTATGCCATTCTCCATCAAAGGCCTTGGCTATGTCTAAACTAACCGCCAATGCCTCCCACTTGGACTCAACTACCTCCGCCATACGATGCGTCAGGCATACTAGAAGATCACCAGCTGAGCGGCCACGACGGAAACCGTACTGACGGTCGCTAATCAGCTAGTGCTCTGCTAAATACTTTAGGAGCTGACAGTTTATAAGTGTCTCCATCATTTTGGAGAACAAGGAGGTTATGGCTATTGGCCGATAGTTTGACGGATTAGAGTGATCTCTAAAGCTGTCTTTCATGAATTCGGTACCACGCTTAGTGAGTAAGAGAGCCGGAGTAGGTGCGTCAATACTGGCGCCAGCTCTGGAGCACATACTTTAAGCACAATCGGAGAGATGCCGAGATGCCATCAGGCCCACTCGACTTGTGGATGTCCAAGGAAATTAGTGCTTTATGCACAGATGACTGCCGAAATTGTGGTTCTGGCATGGAACTGTCACACTAAGATGGTAGGCGGTCCCGTTCCCTTGATCATCCAGAGTCAAGTTTGCCGCAAAGAACCTTCCTTTGCGTTATGGGCCAGAGAGTCATCGTTTCTGTGCAAGGATGGAAATGAAGGCTGGAAGAAGCCTTAGCGAGAGACAAGAAAGCACAAGTGCGCGAAGGAAGGCGAACTAATTTCTCACCAATTCTGCCAATATATCCCGTTTTTGCCTTGGCGATAGCTCTTTTGAAGAACCTCGAGGAACAATAGTACTCCTTTCGTAATGTGCTAGTTTGTACACAATGGGATGCCGACGCAGCAGCCTAAGCTAGGTAGCATTCCTGCTTTCGGCGTAAAGCCACTTTGCAGAGGCGAAGAAACCTAGGCTGAGACTTACCACCGATAGGCACCGCAGAAGATGGAATAAAAAGTTCCATTCCCTGCAACACCAAATCAGCGACAGAGCTAGCGACAGCATTCGGATCATCCAGCGAGAAGCTAGACCGCCCCCATGGCTAGGATTCAAAGAAAGACCGCATTCCGTCCCAATCTGCTGACCTATATTTATTTATTTATTTACAATGGAACACTAACAGCAATTACACAATCAATACAAATTATAAATAATACAACTTAAGGAACAATTCAAGTGTACCTACCAATTAAAGGTGAACACATAAATCATACAAAAAATAAAATAGTGAAACAATTTAACGAAAATCTTCCAAAAAATATACTTTAACATAAAATAACTTCTAATATAAAATATTAACTAACAAGAGAAACTTACTTATAAGAAAAAAAAAGATTTCAACTATTAAATAAGAGAAAGCGAAGTGTAAAGAACGCGACGTTTTTGAGTTTTAACATCTTTTGTGGCGACTTTAGGAGTGATAAATATTAGATAAATAATAGAATAATTTTCTACCCTTTTTAAATTAGTTAAATAAAAATGTATCGCTAGGAACAATCATATAAAATATTGAAAATTAATTTGATATACTTTTCTACCATCATATTTAAGGGTTATCATTGTAGATGTACAAAACTTTAATTACGTTTATATTAAAACAGCAATAAACTTATATTTTTATAATTTTCTATTTATGTATCAAATATAAATACCCTCTATTTTTGTACTAAAAAATAGTTCAAAGCTAATTTAGTTTTTGTTATTTTAAGTATCTATTAAGTATATTGGCAAAAATATTGGCTCAGAATTCTGTTAATGTAACTTAGATTTCTGAGATTAGCAGTTTTACTAAAGACACCCAATAACAATAGAAATAATAATAAAATAATAAATAAGGAGAGAACCAAAATGTTTACTTTAATCTTACCTAAATTCCAACTTATGTCGAGTAATATCATATCCAAAATCCTCTGTTTGAATTTATTGAGGGAATCATTAAATATATCCAAATCTGGTATCGTAGGACTGATAAAATTGAACTCAGATAAGGCTCGATCCAAGGGTGAATGCTTACCAACATTAGTGCGACATAGCGGCAGACAAAAAACTTTAGTAATAGGATGTCGAGGTGGATGAAAAGGGACGTTAACTGAGACACGGTTTAACAGATCGTTTAGTTTAGAGCTGAAAAATTTGTGCAAAAACAGTACATCCAGTAGTCTACGGCAGTCAAATAGAGAATGTAAGGCAAAGAATTCTAACCGCTTTTCGTACGGAATCCTGTGAGAGATACCAGGATTGACGTATGCAAAGTACTTTGTGAACGTTCTTTGCACCGATTCAAGCTTTTGGGAATGAATAGCATACACCAGATTCCAAGAGACCACGAATGAGAAAGTTAAAAATGATATTCTTACTTTGTGTGGTAAATTCTTTCTAATTCCTTTTAATACAGTTAAGCATCGTCATAGGCCTGGAAACGATTTCCGCAACATGCTCATTAAATCGTAAGCAATTGTCAACAAGTACACCGAGATCCCTAACTTTAGTAGCAGTCAGAAGGATCTGACCACTTATAGAGTATGACGTTTCAAGAGGCATGACCTTTCTTGTGAAATGTATGCTTTGATATTTAGAAGCATTTAGTAACATTTTATTAGTCTTACACCAAACACTAATTCTATCGAGATCAGATTGCATTAGTTCTGAATCCGATATAGAGTCTTCTCGTTTATAAATCTTTAGATAATCTGCAAAAAGACTGAACTTACAGTGAACGATACACTTAGTTACATCATGAAAGTGTACCATGAAAAGGAAAGGTGCCAAATGTGATCCCTGAGGCACTCCGGAATACGCAAAGTACTGCTCGGATACAAATCCTTTCAAAACTACTGTCTGAACCCTGTCTTTTAAGTATTATTCAAAACAAGCTAAAAGAGAACCGTGCAACCCAAGTCCTTCTAATTTTTTTCATTAAAATATTATGACGAACTGTATCGAATGTACTACTTAAGTTTGTATAAATAGCATCAACTTGGTGTCCTAAATCAACTTCCTGTCACAAATCGGAAATGAAACGATTAAGGTTAGTTTGCACTGAGCGTCCTCGAATTAATACATGTTGATGAGTTGAAATTATATTACTTAAGAATTGCGCAAGATATGGATAGATTATAGACTTGGACACCTTCGATAGATATGATAAAATGCTGATCGGTCTGTAGTTTTCGACATTGTCCCTGTTACCCTTTGCCTATAGTGCCAAACGTGACGACAGCCCACAAAGGGAGGCCGTGATGGGCGCGTGACCGGCGTCCACCGATACCTGATAACGGTCCGGGTAAGAGGTAAGCAGGAGATCCAACAGTGAAGGCGAATGGCCATCCACATCGAGAACTCGTGTAGGCGAGGTTACCAACTGTGACCATACGCCAAGGCAAAATCGTGAATAGACCTTCCCGCATGATCGGTGGTGCGAGAATATAGCCATAGCCATTTGGCATGGTGGACATTAAAATTGCCTAAGATCATGATCTCCGCAGAAGGGGTCTGCTCTAACATGGAATCTACAGCCGTTTGTAAATGCTCAATGAACCGGTCAACTTCAATATTCCCGCTATGGGACCTATATAGGCGCGCGTAGCTGCGTGGATAGTCGTCGCAAGCTACGCGTAACCAGAAGATGGATAGGTAAGTCTTTAAGTCTTCCGAGGCGCTGGTAACAGATATCTTCTCTGACGTATGCGCACACACCAGCCCGCGGTACAAAGGAATGTTCCAGTTTGTACCCCGGGTAGGAGAGGTAGGAAGTATCATCCGGAGAAGATATCTGTGTCTCAGCAAAGCTGGCTTCACCGTCTCGAGATGGTCATGGACGGCGTTCAGGTTGAAATGAAGCCCCCTGATATTACAGAAATCCACAGTAAGCGTGGTAGAGGGTGCCATGGCTTTCTTGCTCTGTTTACTCCGGACAGGATTGTCTACGAGCGCAATTTTGCCTACCCAGGCAGCCTGAGCATCCATTATCTGGCTGGAATCCAGAGCACGGACGCCCATGGGGGAATTCTCCACTGCTGGTGAAAGTGGTACCCCCCTGGGGTAGATTCTGTTTTGATTGCGCATTCATAGTGGGTGGGACTCTCACAAACCGAACCAAACACAGCAGCAGCGCTGCTACTTTACGTCGGTTGTCGGTGTCGGTCGTCGGTATCTTCCCAGGCGTGTCGACCTATTCAGTTGCAAATGCAATATGGCACTACTACTAATTTGGTTGACTGACTATACTGGTGTTAATTTTTGTCGCAAAAATTATCCCACCAGTGGGCGATGGGGTCGTCACATCCCTACGCCGCCTAATATACATATATCGCATCGTCAGGGTTTAGTGGGCGTCATCGAGTTAAAGTGCGAGCACAAAGCAAAGTATTCACCGTTTCACATTGTTTATTCACATTATTTATTATTCGCCTCTGTGGTCTAGTGGTCCAAGCGTTGGCGTTGACCACATGAGGTCCCGGGTTCGATTCCCGAGTTGGGCACATAAAAAAGTGTTTTTTCAGTTTTCTGATAAACACAAAGTTGCCCGGGATTGGAAAGTGCCTGATTGGCGATAGGCTTGCCACCTTTGTGGGACCAAGTATCTTCGGCTAATCGTGGGTGCACTTGTTGTACCTCTGCCTACCCCTTCGGGGATACGGGTGTGAAGATACTATTTCAGACTATTGTGTAATAAATTGTAACATAAACTCAATTTAACACTTGTTTGATTTTTAATTTTTAAATTATTAACGTAACAGAGCAGGTCTGCGGGTTCGTGACACCGATCAATTCTCTTATCAAATCGCTTTGTCATAACACAACACGTAGTAAACAACAAGATGGCGACAGAGCAGAGCCTCTACTCGCGGCTATTCTCTGCTCTGATTGGACGTTACATAATACAACAACTTTAAATTAATTAGTAAGGTTTTGCTACTCGCGGCTATTCTCTGCTCTGATTGGACGTTACATAATACAACAACTTTAAATTAATTAGTAAGGTTTTGAATACAATTAAAATGTGATAAATCAAATTAATTTAAATTAAGACTTTACACAGTGTTTCAATAAACAAACGCACTTCTAGTATATCGTTTACCAAAACGTATTAACACATTTCCACCTACGTGTTCTAAAAATAATTAGATTCTTTACAAAATAAATATGGAGTGAATCAGATGATATCAAACAAAGACTTGATAATGTACATTCTTTAAATAAACAATTGAACCCGCATCTTATACCTAGCAAACAACTCGGCTTCAATCCACTTCCTCCGACACACACATATAGTTTTTAATTTTGTGTTTCATTAATGGTCATGAGTAGCCAGGTTCATTCCTGGGGATTTTTCAAGAAAATATTTCAATATCAGCGTAGTGTCTGAAAACGGCGTTGTAATCTTAGTGCTTTAGATCAGCAATTAAAATCGCGTTAGTAATAGTAATGTCCTCTAAAGAATAAACTATCTGTAATATAATAATTTGGATATACTTGTCATAATCATCGCGCCAATAGTTACTGTAACACCTCTATGGTAAAGAATTACAAGTATGAAAATGAAAATGAAATGAAAAATATATTTATTTTCACCACTACAATTTGAATACATCAATACCTAACAAAATATGGTTTATAATTTAATTTCGTTAGTGCAGAGTGGACTGGAGCCTAAACTAGGAAAAACCTGTATTTCAGGACTCCAGGTCTCTCACCTTCGGCACTGTACGTGTAGGTACACTGTTTTAACTTAGAGTGTAGTGTAGAGTGCGTTGTGCATTTGTTTATGTGTGAGTGCGTGTGTGAGTTTTTGTAACTGTTTGAGTTAGTCTGTGTGTGTGTATTTGTACATGTGTGTTTGAGTGTATTTGCGTGCGTGTATGTATGTGCGTGTGTTATGGTCTACATAGAAATTTACGTTTTTGGTTGTGTTAGGTATGTCACTTTACAATAGATAATAATGTTTCAGTTTCATTGTAATCTAAATTGAGTAAGTATTCTTTGATGATACGCTTACATACGAATGTGTTTTTTGAATATATGTCTACGAATGAGTGTAATTTGTTATATAGGTATGCTGAAAGGAAACTGTTATGTTGCTTGAAGAAAACTGTGTTGTGTTTTGGTAGTTTGCATATGTGAATTGTTTTTCGCCTAGAATTCATGGTTTGTGTGTTATATTTAACTTCTTTATGCTAAGTATGCTAGCCTTGTCTGCTTTTAAATTTTTTTTTTAAAGAACTACATGTTTATTCTTTTTTCTATATTTCAAAATTGTAAAAAATAATTAGTCTTTCGATGGGCTAAGACGTGAGCCCAAATAAATGGAAGTTCAAGTTTCAATAGTAAAAGTAAACGATTTCGCGTACCTCTCAAGCTGCCAAGCGGTAAAATATACGCCCAGGCGATCGAAGTTTCTACAAGTGGTAGAGTCCCCGTGGAAGAGCTTCACAGTTCCACCGCCTTAATATTGCATGTTCTGGTTTGGAGTGTGAGGTAGTCGATAGATTTTTGCATGTGGCATTGCCATCCAACTACATGTATAACAACAAATCATAAACATGTTTGGTGTCTATGGGCGATGGTTTCTCTGTTCATCTGGAGAACAAACAGCTTCTTTGTTTTCTATTGATATAATAACAGCTTCGTTTAGAAGTAGTATTAGTATTTGGCAAGTAGTTTACCCGGATACTTAATAAGGTCGACTCATCAGTCAAACTGTCCGTTTGAATGATAACAATTTTCTGACTCGAACATTCAAGAAAATTAGCTACATGAATGATATAAATATTATATTCATTTTATTATATCTGCCTATGATAATATACATATATTATCATAGGCAGATGGTCTATTTTTCATAGGTGGCCGGACTAACACGGAAGTGATTCTATTCATTTAGATTTCAATTAATCGTGTTGATTATATTGGCATGATTCGTCATTTAGATTTTTTTAGAGTGCAGCCCGCTGCATTATAAAAGTTATTGTCAAATCCCGCGGGACCACTTAATTTTTCCGGGATAAAAAGTAGCCTATGTGCTATTCCAGGTCACCATCTACCTGTGTGCCAAATTTCATTCAAATCCATTCAGTAGTTTTTGCGTGATTGAGTAACAAACATCCATCCAAACATACATCCAAACTTTCGCATTTATAATATTAATTAATTAACTAGCTGCAGCGTGCAGCCCGCTGCACTATAAAAGTTTTTGGTGAATCCCGCGGGATCACCTAGTTTTTCCGGGATAAAATGTAGCCTATGTGCTATTCCAGGTCATCACCTACCTGTGTGTAAAATTTCATTCAAATCCGTTCAATAGTTTTTGCGTGATTGAGTAACAAACATCCATCCAAACATCCATCCACACATCCAAACTTTCGCATTTATAATATTATTATATTATATACTAGCGGCCCGCCCCGGCTTCGCACGGGAAGAAAATGATTAATATCGATCCAGTAGTTTTGATTTATTCGTTACTGCCCGTGGCCCGCACGCGTTAAATTTGCAGTAAAACAATTCCCCTTTCCCTATACCGTGAAGATTTCCTGTTATCTTTGAAATATCTAAATTCATATAGGCACTACATTTTTAGTTTTTACATTTATTATGCTTCATTATACTTCAATATACTCCATTATAATTCTACATGGTTCATAATGACATAAATATACACAACGCATGTGTTACGCAATACAAATTTGGGTTATAAAACAATAGAATATCATCATAGTAAATAAAACCTCTATTTGACAGTTCAAAAATAGGAGTGCTCCGATCGTCACCAAACTTTACAGGATTACTCGCCAGGTCAATCTGGAGATTCCCTGAAAGTTTCATTGAAATCGGTCCAGCCGTTTCGGAGCCTATACGGAACATACACACACACTTTCTCTTTTATAGATATAGAAGATATAATAATATAATATTATAATATAATATTATAATATATAATATAGATATAGATTGATTCTTCACATCACTAACCCTGATTTATTCAGTGTGAATAGTACGTGACAGAAGATGTTTACAATTACTTGTTTCCATCATTATTGTTGCGCTAGATTTTGTTGATCAAATTTTATGCGTCTTACGTCTATTAAAAATGTGATCTATATAAATCTGTATATTTATACTTAAATCAATAACTTTGTATCCCTTTTAAGGTAATTTTTAAGATACACGATCGGTGGAGTATGAAATTTGATAAAAATAATGTTTGATTAAAGGGTAACAAACATAGCATAATTCAAAGTATTCATTCTTTCTTTTTTCTTCCTTTTAAATTGTTATTTATTTGATAAGTGCGTATACAAGCGATGAATTCGTGATTATACGAATGAGCATCATGCTGTTTAGCGCTACATGTGGCGATATAACGCGTCCAACAGATATTTTAATTCTGATAGATTTTTATATAGTAAAATAGAAGATGAAGATTTTATTTTTGTAGAGATGAAGATTTTATGTTTGTAACATAAGTACACGAGGCTCCAAATCCTACCAGGGCGTGCATTTTTGGAGTACAACGCACACTGATTCCCAGTTTCAGGTAAAATCCGTGATTTTTGCATAGTTTTCAGTTGAGAGAGAACTAGTACTTAAATAAAATTTACGCATTGTAGAACTTGAAGCTTGTTATAAAATTAATCCATTAAAATGAACGTAAAAGATGATATTATGAATAAGAAAGCTTAAACATACTTATAGACTAAATTAAGCTCTGTGGTCTAGTGGTCTAGTGGCGTTGACCACATGAGGTCCCGGGTTCGATTCCCAGGTCGGGCATATAAAACAAGTATTTTTTCAGTTTTCTGATAAACACAAAGTTGCCCGGGATATATACTTATAAATTCTTTTCTAAAACGCGTATATTTACGCGCTTGTTAAATGTTATTTTCTAAAACGCGTAAAAAATGTTATTTTCTAAAACGCGGTATAAGTTTTTTTTATATCTTAAGTATAAATAACAAATTGGAAGTGATGCAAGTGACTGTGTTTGGTTAAGAAATGCGCACTCATTAGCGCCCGGACTAAGGTTGGTGCAGATTATTAGTCAACGGTTAACAGTTAAGCTGGATTTCAGACCGGATCGTGTCTTTCGGCTCGACTTCAAACTCGAAAGTTATATAATTGAAATATTGAGACTGAAAATAAGAAATACAAAATATGAATACTCGAATACTCCATAAAACCATGGCCATGGCATGTCGTTGTAGAGACAAACGAATATTAAGACAAAAAATACAAAATATGAAAACTTGAATACTTGTATGTGGTAGCCATGGTTAGCACATTGTCTTTGTAGAGGCAAACGTGTTTCAAGGGAAAGTTGAGGAAAAAGGTCTCGGGGCCGCTCCTCAGTTAGATGTACTGACTTGATAAAGTCCACCACTCACACTTCCATCTATGAATGCTCACAAAAGGCCAGGAATAGAGAAAAATGGAGGCGCATAGTGAGTGTGGCGACACAAGACCAGGCTGGTTCCGTGACCACGACCACTCTGTCAAGAGTGACCGACTAAGAAGAAAATTTCTATAATTGGAAGTCACTCCTAAATCCTAAGTTCTACCCTCACTATTTTGATGTCTGCAAGTTCACTATAGTGCAATTTTCAAGGCATTTTTTTACCTTGCACGACTGCTCTATGGAATTAATTACCAGCGGACGTAATTCCGAAACGATATGACTTAGGGGCCTTCAAGAAAAGAGCATACTCATTCCTTAAAGGCCGGTAACGCTCTTGCAGGACCTCCGGTATTGCAGTTGTTCATGAGCGGCGGTGATTACTTACCATCAGGTGAGATTCTTGCCTGTTTGCCTTC
This sequence comes from Apodemia mormo, assembly GCA_036924255.1. Classification (NCBI taxonomy): domain Eukaryota; kingdom Metazoa; phylum Arthropoda; class Insecta; order Lepidoptera; family Riodinidae; genus Apodemia; species Apodemia mormo. The sequence goes on along the minus strand of JAUPFN010000018.1, from coordinate 7,295,975 downwards.
TATTCCACACAAAACATTTTCATTAAACGACAAGACAAAATAGAGTCGAGGAGTTAAATAGTTTTACTATGTTTTTTAAGAAACTAACGACTAAAAACATTCTTATAAATGTATTTTATGTGCGGTGCAGTTAATTTCAGCCCATTCTAATTTTGAATTCCGTCCAATGTGGCGCCATAAAACGTGTACAGACGGCACATCAGTAGTAAGTATTAAACGTTTTATGAATTTTGCCTAGTACACGGTTTATTTGCCCAGATGTTGCAGCGAGCTTATTAAATTTTAAACGGTCGTTAAGTTCCGCTTGCTGGTCTAAATAGGATATATATATACCTGTACCCTATATATGTATTGCTAATTTTAATCACTACGTTTAAAACAAAGTCGCTTTCCACTGTCTGTCCCTAATTCTCTATGTATGCTTAGATCTTTAAAACTACGCAACGGATTTTGATGCGGTGTTTTTAATAGATTGAGTAATTCTAGAGGAAGGTTTATATGTATAACATTTTATGGCAAAACAACGTTTGCCGGGTCAGCTAGTTCTAGTTCTATTATAAATTAGGGATTTTCAAGGTCTTTAAATCACACCATAAAAAAGGACCGTAACGAAAAAGTTAAAAATTATACCACTCTTCTTATACATAAAATTCTCGTGTCACAATGTTCGTTCCCAAACAGTGTGAACGATTTTGATGAAATTTCGTATGCATATTTAGTAGGTCTGAAAATCGGCCAAAATTTATTTTTCATACCCCTTAGTAATAAGGGTTGTCCACCCCTAAAAATGTTTTTATTTTATAGACAAATTTTTTATTTTTATTTTTTTATTCAGCATTGAAAAATAAATACAACTCTAAATTTTTACCCTTCTATCACCGAACCTTATTTTTTAATTAAATAATTTATATGGCAAAATAACGTTTGCCGGCTCAGCTAATAAAAATATAAATCTAATGTCATTATTTGACTCATCTTTGCACGGTTCCTATATCAATAATTAATTCCACAATAAAATAATGAAAAGCAAAAGGTGATGAAAGAAACGCATGATTGTGTCATTCAGGTGGAACTTCAAATTTTGCCGCGACCTCTGATAGAATTCAGCGGCAGAAATTAATTCAGACAACTTGTCGGAACACCCTCCATAATAAAAACGATTAACGAATAAATATTAAAGATGTAGAGCGTACTACTTTTCTTTGTTCAATATTATACCGTGGTGATAGTAAAACAATATTAAGGACATAAAGCTTGAGAACAGTGAGAAGATAACTTAATATGTCAGACTTACTCGTACGATTGGCACTAAATTATATATTTGTCCTCTCTCTATATCTGCATTTTTTTCTAGTAGCACCAGGCATAATGGTGTACATATATATACTACGCATTTTGTCATATATTTTAAATTTTCTGCATATTATAATAAAGTCAACTAGCAAACGCATTGCGGTCGTAATTCTACCAGACTAAAAAATTAAATCTCTTTTACTTTAACAACAAGTTTTAAGTAAAAACATAATAATATACAGTTGATGAAATTGTTTTAACCCCCGACGCAAAACGAGGGGTGTTATAAGTTTCAGGTGTGTGTCTGTGTATCTGTGTGTCACTGTGTAACAGACTTTCCAAATATTGCAAGCCACTTTTTAACGATTTTCTGATATCCATTTCTAAAACAAGATAAAATTAAAATTTTCAAATACCCCCGACACATCCTCAGACCGCCATTCTGCTACATATTCATCATTTTAAGAGCAAACTTGAAAGAAACTTATGATCTTCGAAAGGAGATCTTGCAGTTTTAGGCTAAGGTTACCGCGGTTCCTTACTCGATGAGCTTGCGTTGTTTTATTGCAAAGCTCCCATAGCCTCCAGCTCCTCTATGTAACATTAGAAATCATTTTGATTCAGAAAGTATGTAAAAATATAACAAATGAGACCTTTTTTTATCATCGATAGGTAAGCGCTTGATCTCGATCTTGCCTGATGGTAAGCTAAGTTGAGGCCTAATAAGATAGAACGCGCTTCCCTAGAAGGTACCTGTTCACTCTTCTCTTGAAGATCCCCAGATTGTACTCGTCGTGGAACACAGACTCAGGAAACATGTTTCAGTACTTTACGGTTTGAATGAAGAGTGTTGAGTTGAACCGCTTTGTCCGGGTACGTGGAACGTCCACCATATGGCGATGCCTAGAATCTGTGCGCCTCGATTATCGATAAAAAACGGGGACCGCGGAATTAAGTCGTGCAATTCTTGAGACCACACTCAATGGGCTTATTTTGTTTAGAGCAGCCGTTCCATGGCCACTTTCTAGTTCAGTTATCAAACCTTGCGGATCTCCTAGTCATAAAATCTAACGATATTAACCCAATCTCCGATGGTCACCTTTCAGTTCCATCTTTATTATATCTCAGAAAACATCAGGCACCTAAATATTTGCCAAAATAAACCGAATTAGCCAACATTCGATGGGTTAATCTAGATTAGCTTAAAAGCTTTAATGGACTTCTTCCAGCTCTATCATCCAACAATAGAAAAAATCCTGTTAAAAAAACCTAAAAAAAAACGATCAAATTTTGCAAGACCCAAAACGAGACTGAAATCGATGGTGCTGCTCAATTTTCATTCATTCGTTCGTTTCGTTTCCATGACCTTATCTTATTTTATCGTGAGAACCTGGAAATCATCTAACACCAGATTATTTGTCAAAGCAGAACAAATAAGCACAAACGCGACGGGTTTATCTCGTTTAGTTTAAAAGATCTTGTAGCCATTTTCCAGTTTCATAATAGATTTTTAAAATCATCCAGTAACAAATAGTATACCAAAACAAACCCAATTAGCCCATACTCGATGAGTTTATCTGATTTAGCGAGATATCATTGAATTCTTCCAGTTTTATGTTCAGAAACTGGAAGCCATTCTGTTCCAAAGTCCTTATTAGAACAAACCAAACAAGCCCCAAATCGTGGCATTGCTCAATTTAAAATAAAAGTTTCCATAACCTCCTTTCTGCTTCATCATAATACCACATAAATTATCTAGCACTAGGTTAACTTTCAAAACAGAAAAAATGAGTCCAAACTCGATGGGTTTATCTTGTTTCCAGGTTCCAATAGTCATCTTCAATTCCTATTATTAAATTTAAAAAACAAAACATTTAGCACCAAAAAATATGCCAAAACAAACCGAAAACACCCACACTCAATTGTTTTTCTGGGTTAGCTTAGGATTTCTCTTGAACTTCTCACTCTATCATCTGAACTCGAAAGCCATCCTGCTCCAAAAACTTCCTCCTTCCTGATTCTACCATCAGGATGTTTGTTAAAACACAACAAAGGATCCCAAACTCGATAGGTTTATCTTGTTTAATTTATAAGTTTCAATGACTATGTTCCAATTCCATCAGAAGATACTAAAGATATAGAAATCGTCCAGCAACAAATTGTTTGCAAAAACAAACTAAATTTGTTCCCCACTTGATGGGTTAACCTAGTTTAGCTTAGGAGTTCTCAGGTACATCTTCCAGCTCTATCATCAGGCACTGGAAGCCATTCCGCTCCAAAGTCCTTATAATACCAATAAAAATGACCCCAAAGTCGATGGTGTTGCTCTATTTTATTCCAAAGTTCCCATAACATACTTTCAGTTCCATCATGAGACCCTGGAAATCGTCTAGCACTAGAGTGCTTGTCCAAACAGAACAAATGGGTCCAATTTCGATTAGTTTATCTTATTTAGTTTCGGAGTTCTCATGGTTACCTTCCAGTTCCATCATCAGATCCTGAAAATCATCCAGTACGAAGGTGTTTGCTAAACCAAGACAATTAAATGCTAATTAAAAAGCAATACCTTGTTTAGTTTAGGAGTTCATTGTAGTTGCATTTTGAATCTGGATTCTTGATATTTCAATTTCACTTTTTCGGCACAATCTTAAGAGCCTTATCATCATGAGAAAGATCTTATTGTAACAAATGAAATGACTCCAAACACCACTATATTAGCAATTTCTATCTGTGAGTTACAATAGCACTCTTACGGCTCCATCTTCAGTTCTTCGACATTATATTATGTAATGGAAAGTACACATCATAAAAAATCCATCGAGTCCGAACTTGTCTATCTTATCTCTTTCTACATTCGATGCGTGAGTTTCGGTAGCACTTTATCAATTTCATCTTCAGATCCTCGTCATCATGAACACTAATCAAACTTAGTACTTGTAGTAACAAGACTCAGTCCGAAAAAGATTGTCTTGTTAAAACTCTGTATCAGAGAGTTCCAGTCCCTACATCCAGGCTACATCATGAGTTCAGTTGGATGGTGCCATGTCACTGAGTTTTCACAAGTCAGCCAAGTCTATTAGATTGCAAGATGATTATTAAAATAGTCCATGTACTATTTTATCAGGCACTTCGTGAAATGTTAAGGAATGTCTTGTAGCATTAAGTTTACCTATGTATTCAATTGTTCATACATTTTTAAATACGTAAATAAAGATTGAACAAACAAGTCACCCTCATGTCACTACCATCTTGTGATAATTTCTGTAACGTTTCATCCAAGTTCTACAACTCTTTGGAGTTTGTATTATATTATAAACTAATAAATAACTTTGTGAACACAAGATATTCTAAGTACAATGACTATGATTATATGTATTAATACGCTAAGATCTTTGCCTCCCTTTTTAGAGAAAACCTCACAATTACTCCAAATAAATTCTATATCATTTTATAGATAATTGCTTGCTCTACGGACATCAACAACTAAAAAAATATTACTGCTTTGGTTTTTCTAAATTAATTAATTATTTATACAGGTATACATTAAGACGCAATACAGCAATGCTGACTTTTGACAGTTTTTATTTTGAAATTAATGCGAATTATTCGCACGGGTATTGCTAGTAATTTATTATAAATTACTACGCTATGTTTACTTATTTTATTATATTCTGTAAAATGATTTTGAATTATTTAAAATTCATTTTCTTAATTACATGTAAAAAATCTAATTAACATACAATGCTTATTAGCTATGCACAATGCACATACTATAAAAACTCTAGGTGTCTTGAGACGCCTGAAACATGGAAGCTATTCTGTATAGAAGACATGCATAAATCATTGCTTTATGTTATAAATATCGTATAATCTACAAGATATTTGTTAATATTCTTTTATTCCAGAAATGTATATGGATATCTCGAAAACTGCCGAAAAGATTTTGAAGTTTGAGCTGTTTTCTAAGTTAGAAAGTTGGTTTCTAGAAATTTATAGCCAACATACAAGTATTTAGAATTACGAAATTTAACAGACGTACGTGAAAGCCTAATATAGACCAAATATTGTCCAATTCCAACAATACATATAAGGTCAAACAAATAATCTCCTTTTTTTTCACTAGCTGCAGCGTGCATAGCCTATGTGCTATTCTAAGTTATGATCTACTTGTGTGCCAAAATTCATCCATCCATCTATGAAAACATCCAGACATTCAAACTGTCACATTTATAATATTTATATAGATTACATTAAACTGATGAAATGAAACTACCCGGGTCAGATAATAATGGAAAAATTACACGAAACAAGTCAAAGTCCACAAAAAAAAACATTTTTGTTTGAGATGTATGTTAGTCAACAAGTTTTTTTTTTATGTCATAAGTTAGGAAACGGAACGGAACGGAAAAGGGTTTCTTAATGGAAAGAGTCAACCATCGCCTTTAGACACCAAAGATATTTATGGTGCGTTACTCTATTGTGGTCTATTCTTCAAAGGAGCCCGGGAACAACATGGGGAACTAACTACTAACTACTACTAGAACTTATTCTTTTTTTATATTATATTAGCAAAAAGCTAGATAGCAAACATGCAGTTGGCTATTCTGATGGAAAGTGAAACCATCGTTTATAGACAACAAAGATGTTAATGGTGCGTTGCTGTCCGTGGTGCGGGATGGCAATACAGCGACAATTTAAATCATAATATGATAAAAGTCAAAGGTGGCTCCCGAGATGGTAATAAATGGCTTTTGTCTATATAAAAATTAAGGCTGCTACTACAGCATTTCTTGTCACAGAAAGGAAAAATCTGGAGATCTATTTGCTAGCTCTCCTGATGAAGAGATGACCGTCGCTTATATCGACACCAAAGATGTTCATGGTGCTATACTATCCTTGTGGCAGGATATTAATGCCACGTGCTTAAGTTAACCAGCTACCTTACTTTACCCTTCAAATTCGAACACGAAACTGACAAGCACTGACGCTATTTCGGTAGAAATAAGTATAGGTAAGGCGTTCGTGCCAGACCCGGGCGAGACAATGTACACTCTATGGCTTATTAACCACGAGTCATTAGATAGCCCATTGTTTGCCTTTTACAAACTGCCTAGCAGAACGGAAAATGATATACTCATCAAAAGGGATCCAGATCAACACGAATCAATACATTCCATTTTATAGCTTATGACAACAAATTAGTTCTTTCTACTGAGTGACACTATGTTCCACGTATGGTACGGGAAGCTATTGAAATTAGAAAATATAAAAATTCAAATAAGGAAGATGGATTTAAATTATCTCCTGCTTGGAATCCAGTGGTTAACAGAATACGGCCTTGCACCTGCAAAAGAATAAAGTTCAAGATACGGTTAGTGTTATGAGTAGGTTAAATTCGAAAAAACAAGACAAGAAGGGGCTGCTCCAGTTCGCTCGTGACCACGGTCAATGTAACTTGGCCGAAACGTCGAGCTGTACAAGTAAGTTCTATATGCGTTTTTGTTCCCCTTATATATTTTTAAAAACAAATTAACAGATGGCACTCAAGGTGTTAAAAAACTTTAAATAATATATTATTATATGGGTAGTTCTACAAACTAAGGAATTATCAGCGGCTCAGCCAAAATATAACAAAAAAAATGTTCTAAACACGTTTTATTGTATAGCATACTACTATTTTTAACTGTTTCTACTCGGTCACTAAAAAAAATTAAGATTCACAATTATTTTCAAATCGAAATTACTGTTTAAAGTCCCAAATTCTCAGAATCCTGCAATGTCCCCCGAACAAATTTTAGTTGAAAGTGCGGCGTGATTTATTTTATTTTACATTAAGGTCATAAATGAAACTCAGGTTAATAAGTTTACTATTTTTTCTTATTAGGCAGGACAATAACTATCCTGTTTTCTCAAAAATATATTCCGTAAATCTTGATAACATTTTTTCCCCACGATTTAATATCAGGTTCCTGCTCAATATAAAACAAGAAAATATTCGCAAAACTGCTTGCCGCGCGACGTTAGTAGCCGCGTGGGTATCAAAATATATTTTGATACCCACGCGGCTAAAACGTAAATCTACGTTCCTAATTTTATGTGCTTCCCGAGTGAATTGTTATCGTAAAACCGTTATCAGGCGACGGGATAAAACTTTTGCATAATCCACTTCATAATTTATAATAATTTATATAAAACTAACTAGAGCGTGCAGCGTGCTGCATCATAAAAATTGGCAAATCCCGCGGGGATACCTAATTTTTCCGGGATGAAAAGTAGTCTATGTAGTATTACAGGCCATCATCTACATGTGTGCCAAATTTCATTCAAATCCATTTTTTGTACAGTAGAAGATAGCAAACAAGCAGATGGGTCTCCTGATGGAAAGAGTCAACCATCGTCTATAGACACCAAAGGTGTTAATGGTGCGTTGTTATCTTATGGCCAGATCTTACGCGACATGCATAAGTTCACCGGCTACCTTACCCTCCAAACCGGAACAGGACAGTGACAAGCATCGACTCTATTGCCGCAGGAACAGGTAAGGCAGTGGCACCAGACCCAGGCGAGACAATGCGGAACTCTACCACTTAGTAACCACGATGTTAGTGACTCGTATAGCCAATCGGTCGCCTTATCGACCTGCCTGGCAGAACGGCAGTTGGCCTAATATTCTTAAAAGGAGCCCGAGACCAACACGGGGAAATACGTTCAGTAGTTTTTGCGATTGGGTAACAAACATCCATCCATCCATCCAAACATCCAAACTTCCAAACTTTCGCATTTATAATATTAATATAGATTAATAAATAATTGTAATAAGACAAGTTTTATTGCCAGTAATTAAACCTAATTTTGGATATCTCAATCGTTAATGAGGTCATTAAAAGGCTTCGCCGTCAACCCGTAGCTTAGCTTCCAAAGACCGATAAAACCGTATGGAATCGCTTAGTCTACTGATTTACCGACAGTCCTGTAGATTTTAATGTCATTTCAATAATCATCTCTTTTCTGCTTTCTAAAAAGAAACCAATTTTTTTTACTATCATTCATTTGTTTGGTCTGCCATAAATTTAGCGTCGAGATAATGTAACATAGGAAACAATTCTGTATCCGTATTATTTAAGTAAAGGCCTTCAAAATGTGTATTTTTTTACTGGTATCAATATATTTCTTAAAATTATATGACTGTAATCCAAGGAAGTTACATTCTACCCGGAATGTTCACACGCGCTTCAAAATCGTTCCGAAGAGTACCACGACCATGGGTGGAGTGTGTCTCTTTCTACTAAATAAAGCGAAAAATCGCCATATATTAGTGCGGCCATTCGTAGTTTGCAAATTACTACTAAGTAATTCTACTAATTTGAGAAACAGTTTTTGCATTGCATAATAATTACGTAATAATTAAAATGAGCACATTATAGAACTCATTGTAATTACAATACATTTTATGCTAATGTATTTATGGACCTGTATGAATAAAAGGGATTTAACGATTACCGAATATATAAAAATCTGCCATCAGATAGTTTTTTTTACACTGGCAATTGCAAGAAAGGGACAACATCCACTCTTGTCATTGTCTTGCTCAGAACTTTTTTGCCTCTGTTAAGTAAGAAACAAATGTCAACTTTATGAGCAACGAAATAAAATACATTTTTATTTTTCAAATATTGCTTCGTAAGTAAGTATAGTAATTCCAGTTATCGTATATAAGTTCTTTGCTGTAATCCGAGCTTTAAGGATTTTTTTTTGATTATATGACTAAAATTGTCAAAATGTAAAATCAAGATATATGTATGTTATAGTGTATTTTCCCGATTGAAATAAATTAAAAGTTGAGTCCGATATTTTGAAATTTTAATGATCACTTACACATTTTATACACAAAGAATTCCGTGGAAAAAAGAAATATAAATCACGTTGAAAAATGTTTTATTATTCCCTCGTACTTATTTATACTAAACATTACACATACAAATATTCTGCATTAAAATTACGAAATTTAGTACCCGCACTTGGACGCATAAATAGATCATCATACTCAAACATAATCCAATTCCAACAATATTACGTACGTATATGTATGTACCAACATGTCAAACTGATAACTTCCGTTTTTTCGTCGATTGAAAATTGAGCACATTATTAATTAAATATATACTAATAATATAAATGCGAAAGTCTGTCTGTCTTTCTGTCTGCTATACTTTCACGGCTAAACCGCTGGACTGATTTTCATTTCTTCCCGTGTTGGTCCCGGGCTCCTCTGTAGAATAGGCCAACTACCGTTCTGCTAGGCAAATCGTGAAAGGCGACCGATTGGCTATGTGAGTCTCTACCATTGCGGCTACTATGTGTAGAGTAGAGTTCTGCATTGTCTCGCCCGGGTCAGGTACCCTTACCTATTCCTACCGCAATAGCGTCAGTGCTTGTCGCTGTCGTGTTCCAGTTTGGAGGGTAAGGTAGCCGGTAAACTTATGCATGTAGCATTAGACCTAACCACAAGATAGCAACGCACCGTTAACATATTTGGTGTTTATAGACGATGGTTGACTCTTTTCATCAGGAGGCCCATCTGCTTGTTTGCTATCTTATGATATAAAAAATAGCTTTCTAATGACAAAATAAATTTATTATTAATTATTATTAATAAGATTGGTTCAGTACTGTTTGATTTTATTTGTTACAAATATTGTTTTTTTTTATAAAATTAGTGTAAATAAACAAGAAACAAATTTCTTTAAATATTCTTGTTCATTACTATTTGCCACCTTTTTGATTGGTGATACATCTGTGCCATCAGCGGCTATCTTACCCTCCAAACCGGAACGCGACAGTGACAAGCACTGGCGCTACTCCTTTGAAAGCTCCTAAAAATATGTTGACGTGTCAAAATAACTTGTTAAAAGTTTTATTGAATAAAGTATTTCTGATTTCTATCTTATGAGTTTTTTCCGTGGTCTAAGAAATCGTCCCCATTAAGCACGTGTTGTTTTTTTGTAACTTTTTAACACCCACTTCCTCCTGGTGATAGGTGGTGAGGTTTAAGACTACCTGCCTTCCTCTCTCTACTCCAGATCACGTGTATTTTTTCTGGTGTAAAAATCTTATTTTTTTCTACAATATTATCTTTAATCTTATTTTTTAGATAAAGGTAACTATAACCAAATTTAATCCTAGAAAACTATATTTTATGTTTATCACGGCGGGCTGGAAATCGTTGACGGTGTCAAGTCACGCCGTGCTCTTCGACTTTTTCAATGAAAAAATAAATACCTTGATATCTTCCTATACTCCCCCCCGTTTCTTTTGTGATGTTTTTCAAAACCCCTCTCCCTCTCTCGAGCCTCACATGATTAATAAGACGATCTCTATTTGGAAGTCACGTAAGGTCAGGCCGAGAACTAGAAAGCTGATCATTTATATCACAGTTGAAACAAATGCAGAGGTTCTGCAACATACACAGTTCTCAACTTCACTGTCCAGGAGTACTTATATTTACAGTTTACTGGACTTAACAAAAGGAAGTAATGATTTTGGGTCACGCGAACGAAATCGCGAGTTACAGTTAGTTTTTCATAAAAAAATCCACAAAAGTATGTATTATTCAATTTTTATTATTTTAGATTCCTTTAAGTTCAACTTGTAAAATTAATGCTACAAAATCTAGGGTACGCTAACCTTTTTATATTTTAATATGGTATCACACTTTTCCATTAGATTTAGGATTCTTTTTAGTATAAGCCAATTCACGATTCCTACAATTCTCGTGAATAGACGGAGTAAAGTAGCACTCTATACATAAAACTAGCATCCTTTCGATCCCCTCGTGTGAAGGACTTGAGATCCATCGAATATATCTAAAACGTGGAAAAGATTTTACTTGAGATAAACACCTTAAATCCTTAAAACTGTATTTACATAGCACTTTTCTTTAAAAATGTTTAGAGGCAGTCGATATAACTATAGTAACGAAATATTCTAAATATTTAAATTTTTTTAAAGAAAAACATGCCTATTCGGCTCAGATCTAGAGATCTCGGGTTCGATCTCAAGGTCGGGCAAAAGTATTATTGATGTTTTTTTAAATGAAATGAAATGAAAAATATTTATTTGCAAGAACATGGTTATCACGAGGTATTAAAAATAAATTAAATTACAAACATATTCTACCATGCTATGGTGTGCAAAAATTTAAATTTCGGCCGATTTCCTTATAATTACTACCGGATTGGACCGCGGCCAGTTGCCACACACTAAGAAGATCCGGGCGGAAGAAACACAGCGGGCTTGTTTTTTATATTTTATGTATTACAATATTTATAATGTATTACTACTAGCGCATGTTCAGACCACGGAGCAAATTTGTATCTGCTCTATGTTCCAGACACGGCGGGAACTGTGCGGTTTTAAAATCGCGCGGGAATTCATAAGCGTATTTATGTAATCGTTCCGACTTAACCGCGCGGTTAAGAAGACTTAGTCGTGCGGTTCCCGCAGAATCTGAACAAGCACTTATTAATTTATGTATTACAATATTTAAAAGAATTATTTCATAACATAATTTTATTTTTACAATTTACAAAAATTTCATCTTTTGTTTAATCAAAAAGGATTTCCTTAAAAAAATGTTGAGTATTTCCTCAAGAAAATCAAAAATTTAAAAAAAATTACAAACACCGTGCATAGGATGAGCACGTACAGCCGTTGGTTTAGGTTTTCGCTAGAAATAGCCAATAATCATTTTTTTCCTTGGACATCCACAAGTCGAGTGGGCCTGATGGCATCCCTCCAATTGTGCTTAAAGTGTGTGTTTCAGAGTTGGCCCCAGTATTGACGCATACGCTGACGCGATGTAGTGCTAAAAATATCGCTAAAACAAATAATTTGTTAATAATATATCTAATCTTCCACATTATTTTTTTATGGTGATATTCAGTCGTAAATACAAAAAAAATGTGCTAAATTTTAGTTTTCAGCTGATGTCCTATATTTATTTATCCGAAAAATTAACACGTTTCCCAGCGCTTTCGGAACATACCGCGCCACCCATTTTCTATAGAATTGACGCGCGTCGAAATACCTCGCCTTGACATTGGAACATTATATAACAAGTATTGACACAGTTTCGGCATTCATGGGTAAGGCATTGGGCAAAAAAAACCTAGGCAAGGTGTTGCAAAACTCTACCACCTAGTATCAACGATGAAAGCACAGATGAAAGTGACACGTATAGCCAATCTTGCGCCGTTTATGAACTGCTTAGCACACTGAGATGGTCATTCCTTTAATTCTTTCTCTTCCTGTTTCTAATATAGTACGAGTTGTTAAACTTCGTAGTTCAATTGTATACTGACGGAATATTTTCAACTGCGCAAAGTATAACTAACGTTAACTATTTGTTCTCTTTTAAGGTTACTTCCGTGTTATACTTTATAAAATTGATTTATTTTGAATATAAGTATTACTAAATAAGTTTTTTTAAACGTCGACGACGATAAGTTTTTTGCATCACCGCCTTATTTATTCCTGGCGCAATAGCGTCTATGCTCGTCATTATAGTGTTCCGGTTCGGAGAGTAAGGTAGCTGGTAGAGTTATGCATGTGGATTTGACATTCTGCGATACGGATAGTAACGCACCAGTAACATCTTTAGTGTTTATAGGCGATGGTTTCTCTTTCTATCAGGAGAGCCATCTGCTTGTTATGATACATAAAAATGCACTATTGAAATTAATATTTTAGTTGCAGTTATTTTATAAAATTTTACGAATTCTCTTTTTAATTGCACTTTTCTGTAAAATTCTGTTGGAGTTTCTCAAGTCTGGTGAAAAAAATAAGAGGTCGGTGTAGATAAAAGTGTTTGAAGCTGAATTAACTTATTACATCTGTTAACTACATGAAAAACGTATGTGAAATATTAAACGTTTGCCAATTGTAGGATAGCAAACAGCGTGTGGTCAAAACCAGTCATAGATCACGGGATTACCTAATCACAATTTAATGTATGCACGAAGCTTAGAACATGTATAATTCACAATTGATAATATATTACACACAATGTTTAGACATTATATATAATTAGAATAACGTATGAAAAACTTTTCTAGTTTATAACTATAAACTATATTATAAAATAAATAATTATTATTACATTAAATTACATAAATTTCTAAATCGATAAGATTTTTCTGCGTGTAATTACCAATGGCCACCAATGGAGTCCACAGATGTCAAGTAGTTCAATGGCTATCAGATATTGGTACTTAGCAGAGTGTACTCAATGAGCAGTCTCTGACCAGCAGCGACAAAGTTAGCATGATGCCATTGTTAGTGTAATGGATAGACTTATCAAAAGAAAACTACACAAATCTTAAGACGATCTTATGGAGCGTTACGCCGCCGGTAAACACGCGATTCCCTGATGTCGGGTAGCAGTGCTGGGAGAAGGCTTAAAACTAGGGCCTAAACTCTTAACGGGCGGATATTCGGCCGCTTAACTGTGGAAACTTCTACACTACTTTTTCACTTTGGTAGTTAATGAAAAAACGTTTGTTTGGAAAAGAGAGAATTATATACAAGTTCGTAACCTGCCTCGACAAAAGCGTGGCTCTTAAATTTAAAAAGATGAAACATAACTTTTGATCGAATCGAATCGAATAAATTGGGTAAATCACATCAATAAGTAAAATACTTTCTTATATTACAAAATACATGTCCCCAATACTGAATTTTAGAATTAATAAAGGTGTTTAGATTCGCTTTTGTCACCATTTTAATTTTTTACCTTTTATTCAAGTTGACATTATTTTATTAATAGACTTCCCAAAAGAACGAGGTTATCAATTTGGCTGTAAGTTTTTTTATGTTATGATTGATATTGAAATTTTTTTTGACATGAATACGTCTTTAAATTTGCTTTCATAGTGAGGGGCATTTTAGAAAATTGGGGGATAAAATTTGGTGTACGCAATCAAGATTATCAGATATTACGGCTAGGTTATACAATATAGCTGTCGGTATTCAACATTATTTGAGACAACAGGGCCCTGAAAAGCGGTTATCTGACTTACACTTCAATGAGTATTTAGGACCAACGTTACTGTCTGAAAGATAACGGTATATTCCGATGGTTATATTTGGAGTAGCTTGATAAATTTACACAATACACATATAAATATTCAATGAACAAATTATTGATCTTGTTTCTTGCAATATTTCTAAAAATTATGTAAGCTCTTTTTCTAGTAAAAGTTATTATATTTTGAAAGGTGTAATACATATAAAGGAATACCTAAATGTCATAATTTAAAAAAAAAATAGAATAAGTGACCACAATTAAACCCATATAGGCCCTTCTATAAATCAGTAGATTCAACGTATCAATCCGGTTTTATCGGTTTTTGGGAATTAGCTGTGGTTTGACAGAGAAGCCTTTAAATATCCTCATTAACGATGGAAATCCAGGCTTTGTCTGATTAGTTAATAATTGATTGTCATGGATAAAACTCACCTAATTTATTTATTTATGATTAATATTGTCACTTAAAAGTTTGTTAAAAATATAAAGTTTTTTATGTCTACGTTTACGTCGACGTTAAATCACGCTTTAAGAGAAAAAATATAAATGAATCGAAATGTGTGTCGCTAACGGGATCGTTTCTTAAAAATACGTTTAACATAATTCAGTTAAAAAATGGTTATACCTTGGTACGATACTTTAATTTTCCAAAGTTCTAATTTGTACTAGAGTGCTGAGAGAAGATGCAAATAAAAATTTATATTCTATTCACATAGATTCTTATGAATGGAATATTAATGCAACGCATTACACGTTATAAAAAAAAACTCAATAGCAACTAGAAATAAAATGGTGCTATGCTAAAATCTCAGTGACGCGGAAGGGCACGTAGAGTTACCGGTTTCGAAAATTGCAGAAAACAAACAATATTTGAAGTCCTCATGGGTGGCTAAAATACGTGGACACACCTAGGAACTCTGCCAATCTTGCTTACTACAAAATAGGGGAATCACAGTAAATCGGAGATACATAGGAGAAACTATTTAAATTATGGAGGCAATCATCAATTCTCAGCTCCTCAAGTATTTAGAAGAGCACCAGCTGATTTGCGACCGCCAGTACGGTTTACGTCGCGGTCGCTCAGCTGGTGATCTTCTAGTACACCTAACTCATCGGTAGGTAGAAGCAGTTGAGTCCAAGGGGGAGGCATTGACAGTTAGACTGGACATAGCAAAGGCCTTTGATCGGGTATGGCACAAAGAGCTTCCTATGGGCGAAATCTGCCTTTCTATGGGCTTCCCGAGAAATTATGCAAGTGGGTCACTAGTTTTTTGGCTGGTCGGAGGATCAAGGTCGTAGTCGACGGTGCGTGCTCTGACCTTAAATCTGTCAATGCTGGTGTTCCTCAAGGCTGCGTGCTATCAGCGACTATGTTTCTTCTGCATATCAATGACATGATGCAAATTTGTAACATACATTGCTATGCGAATGTCAGTACTGGTGATGCTACATACTCCGGCCGAAGCAGTATTTCTGGGAACATGTCGAAGAGTGCCGAAACAAGCTTGTGTCTGAAGTCGAGAATCAACTTACAGATGTCTCTGAATGGGGTCGACAAAACATGGTCACTTTTAACCCCAAGAAGACACATCTTTGCGTGTTCACCGCAAAAAAAGATACCCTTTGTCGTATCACCTCGATTTGGGTATACTCTCCTGACAGCCTCAGCTAGTGTCGGAATTCTGGGAGTCGACATATCGAATAACGTTAAGTTTCGCGGTCATTTGGAAGTCATCGCCTTCAACTTTATAAGGCACAGATTCGGCCTCACATGGAGTACTGTTCTCATCTCTGGGCCGGAGCTCCCCAGTACCAACTTCTTCCTCTTGATCGCATTCAGCATAGAGCGGTTCGAGTCGTTGACGACCAGGCTATCTCGAAACAGCTTGACACTTTGGCATTACGCAGAGATGTAGGTTCACTCTGCGTCTTCTATGTTCCGTGTTCTAGTGTTCCGACGAGTTGTTTGGATTAATTCCTGCCGCCAAATTCCACCATCGGACATCGCGTCAAAATTTGAAGTTCCATCCTCATCATCTCGATGTCTGGAAATCCACAACTGTGCGTTTCTCCCGACATTTTTTTTCTCGCACTGCTCTGTTGTGGAATCAATTACCGGCAGAGGTATTTCCGAACGGATATGACTTAGGGACTTTCAAGAAAAGAGGTTATTTATTCTTAAAAGGCCGGTAACGCAACTGCAAGACCTCTGGTACGCAGGTGTCCATGGGCGGCGGTGATCACTTACCATCAGGTGCACCTCTTGCGTTTTTTGTGTTTGTTGTGAATTGTGTTTTTAGATAAAACATATTGTGTGCATTTACGTTCAGTACGTCATAATGAACTAATTTTTAAAAATTAACCCGGGAAATTTAGTACATTTTAGACAAGAGTAAGGGACTTCTCTATTGCCTGTACTAGTACTTATAAGAAGTACGTGTATGTCACATTGGTATCTTCTACTAGATTCTAAGCTGCTGCTAAGATTTTGTATCCCCGTTTAAGCTTTACTCCCCGGTTGGCCTGGGCTCTTTTGAAGAAAAGACCAACAGCCGTTCTGCCCAGCAGGTTATAAGAGGCGACCGATTGGCTATGCAAGTTACTACCATCGTGGCTAAAAGTCTCGCCCGGGTCTGGTACCACCGCCTTACCTATTCGTGCAACATATGTTTTCTATGTGTGCTCACAATATATGTCCACGACATATTGGTACTACAGAAAAAATGCGTCCGTATTCTAGCTAACATACAATACAACGAATCATGTAAACCCCATTTTAAAAACTTAAAAATCTTAACTCAACCTTGTATATATATATATATATATATATATATATATATATATATATATATATATATATATATATATATATATATATATATATATATATATATATTGGAACTTTGCAAATTTGTTAGGAAAAATAACCACTTATATACAAAATTAGGGCAAATACTTCGTCGCTATGAATCACGTTCAAAAAATAATTTATATCAAATAACATCAAAGTTAAAGTTACATAGTTCCGGGCCATACCCCATGTCTGTAAAAGTATATAATAAATTACCAGAAAATTTGAAAAGCGAATATAACTATAATAAATTCAAAAATAGAACTTTTAATTGAAAAAGCTTATTACTCTGTCAAAGAATATTTGGAAGACAAATCACTCTAATAAGAAGTTGCTACCCCATTGCCATTCCAGTTGCTGCGCCTGACAAGGTACATAATATTATGTAAATCGTCTTATGCACGTGAAGTGAAAAATATTATGTAATGCAACTGCATAATAATAAATAAATAAATAAACAAACAAATAGCGTCAGTACTTGTCACAGTCCTGTAAAGGTTTGGAGGATAAAGTAAACCGAAACGAATGCATGTGGATTTAAACCTCGCCACAATATAGCAACGCACCATTAATAAGTTTGGTGTCTATGGCGACGGTTGGTTTTCCATCAGGAGACCCATCTGCTCATTTGCTATCTTATGATATAAAAAAAAAATCTAAAACATCCTTTATACGTTTTGACTAATCTGAAAATATCTATTGATCATAAGCTGACCAGTATATCAGCTATTCTCATTTACGACAGCTATAACAGTACTCACTACTTTGAAGTTATCATTTTCCACTGATTTCACTTTTTCGGGGTACGTTTTATCTATAGCCAAGAGTTGTGATAGACAAAGGTAAGTTTTAGGTTTGTTTTAATTACAGACAGTTTGAGGTACATAGATGTTTATTCTATCATGATTTACAGCAGAATGACCCAAGTAGGCCGGTACAAAGTATTTTATAGTACCACAGTCTTACAATAATTAAAAGTAGGGTAGATTGAAAAATGTCAACTTTAACCAGATCAGATCAAATGGCACCATTTCCAAGTTTATAATTTGAAATAAAATTGTTTACTAGGATTCCACGATGTTGCAGAAGTGGCGCCAGTGGCGGTAGTGCAGTATTTCGATAACAATAAATTCTAATATCTATTATACGAGAAAAATGCTACAAAAGAATATTAATATTACATTCAAGCACTATTTCAAATAAATATATGGAACATAAGATATAAAGAAAATTAAGTTGTTAAGCTCAGACATCTTTACCCTTTCCTGTTTCCTGATCGCAGCAAAGAAACGCGGCAAAAATAAATACTTGAGAGGGGCTTGCAAGGGGGGCTTTCAGCAAACGTGATTGTTTGCTTTTTTTATAGATGATGGTACAGAACCCTTCGTACGTGAGTCCGACTCACACTTGGCCATTTTTTATTTAATGGTGAATTTTTGTTGTTACATGATATGATTGTTATGTTTTCCGTCGGTTCACAATGTTATCATTTTGGGTGCATCTTACACTATCTCGTTATTATTTGACTAACAAAGTTGTGTTTTATTAAAAACACAAAACGACTGCTTTATAAATACTTTTAAAAACATTTAATCTGTTTTAAGATATTTTAAATTGCAACCTTCCCCGAAAATTACACGTGATTTATGTTGATGCCACTAAAGCAAGAAATCTAGTAAGTATTTAAAATTTGTTCACGTCCGTATTTACGAAAAGGTAGGAAGGCAGAGCTACAATCAGTGCACCTACGATTAGTAGAAGATACTTAGTCCCACAATGTGATAATATGATAAATGTGATAATGTGGTAGGTCTATCGCCAACCGGGCAGTCCTGGGCAACTTTGTTTTTATCAGAAAACTGAAAAAAAAAACAATTTTTTTTACTTGCCCCACCAAGGAAACGAACCCGGACTTCATAAGGTCAACACCGACACCGGACTACTAGACCACAGAGCCGAGAAATCTAGTATATAGGAAATGGAAGCAAGTGCGCGTTGGAGAACGCGTAATGTAGGGTTCCCCGTAGTTCCTCATCATAATAATGCGGACTAATAAGAGATACATTTAACCTCTTCGGCGTCAATGACAGATACATCAACTTTATTTCCCCAAGTAAATTTTAGAAGTTTGTCAAATATGTCTCTTTATCATGCACAGCTTACTTAGCGGTGATAGTTTTCCTTTTAATCTCACCATTAACTACTACTGTAAAATCATTCACACTTCTAGAAACAACTATTTAGCTCTTAGGGGATATACACCTGACTAATAGAAAACTTTTTTTTTTGATAAATATTAAGCTAAATTTTTGTGAACAGCTTCGTTGTGGCGAGTCGCATATCTTTTCTATCTTCGGAAAATCTCGAATCGGGTAACTAAGTTAGAAGGCTTCGGATGTTTTAATTCAAAATGTAAAGGAAAAATATTTTATTAATAACAATAATTAGTTTTATGATTTTTTAATCCTTCGATTATTTTATGAAAAACACGAAAAAACTTTTATTGTATACATTCGATGGCTTTTTTTGCCGAGCCCTCAATTCTAAGGATTTGGAATTATGAGATTTTGAAATTGATAATAATCAATTTACAAACAACCTAATTTTCTCACCACAGCTTATAACGATTATTATAATTTAAGGGCTACTTAATCCTACACGTAAAATGGAAGCTTTTTTCTAAATGGAAATTTATTTAAAAAAAAATTTGTTACTGGGACCACTGTCTGTAACAAAAATTAGCATTTTAACGTTTAATATTTTACAAACGAGTCCCTTAATCGAAAAATTGTGTTCACAAACCTGCAATATTTTTTAAAGACCAATCTAATGAAATTCAGGGCGTGCGAGAAATAAAAAAGACATCCTTTCCTTACCTGTAGAATACCTGGGCACCCTATTTTTTTAAAATTCCTTTCTTCTTATGGGCTTCTCGAGGAATATGCAAGTGGATCACCAGTTATTTGGCTGATCGGAGCATCAAGGTCGTACTCAACGGTGCGTGTTCCGATCTTCAATTTGTCAATGCTGGTGTTCCGCAAAGCTGCGTGCTATCGCCTACACTGTTTATTCTACACATCAATGACATGTTGCAAATTAGTAACATTCATTGACATGCAGATGACAGTACTAGTGATGCATCGTAATCCGGTCATAGCGGTATTTCTCGGGAATACGCCAATGAGAATCGCGACAAGCTAGTGTCTGAAATCGAGACTCAACTCGTCAAAATCTCGAAATGGGGTCGACTTAACTTAGTCCAAATTAACCTCAGGAAGACACAACTATGTGCGTTCGCCACTAAAAAGTCGCCCTTGGCCGTATCACCTCGTTTTGAGAACACTCTCCTGACAGTTTCAGCCAATGTTGGAATTCTTGGCGTTGACATATCGAACAACGTGCAGTTAATTGGCCTCAAAAAAGCTCGGTGTGCTCAGTAGAGCGTACTTCTTGCCGACTCATTGCTTGCAACTTTACAAAATTTGCCCTCACATGGAGCACTGTTCTCACCTCTTGGCGGGAGCTTCGTAGTATCAGCGTATTCCTCTTAATCACATTCAACATAGAGCGGTTCGATTCATTGACGAACAGGCTGTCTCCAATCGGCTTGACTCTTTGGCTTTAAGTTCGCTTAGCATCTTTTACCACATCTATCACGAGGAGTGTTCCGACGAACTGTTTGGATTAATTCCTGCTGTTGAAATTCATCCTTGGATATCGCGGCAATATTCAAAGTTCCATCCTCATCACCTCGATGTCTAGAAATCCACAATCATGCAATTTTCTAGGCATTTTTTATCAGGCACTACATCTCTGTGGAATCAATTACCGGTGGGGGTGTTTCCGAACAGATACGACTTAGGGACCTTCAAGAAAAGAGCATACTCCTTCTTAAAAGGCCGGCAACGCAGCTGCAAGACCTTTGGTGATGTGGCTATCCAGGGGCGGTAGTAATCACTTACCATCAGGTGAGCCTCCTGCTTGTTTGCCCCTTTATTCTATAAAAAAAATCAGTACCATATCGGCGTAACTAACATGTGTATTCTTGCCAAATTACATAAAGCTTTTTAGTACTAAGAGTTTCTAAGCTAAGCTACAGACAAACGGACAGATGGACGGATATGGCGAAACTATATAGATTCGTTGTAGACGACGGAACTTTAGAAAAGTAGAACTTTAACAGATAGTCCTATTTTAAAGGGGTTTTAGGAAAATCTTATGGTTGCGCGGGATGTTACAAATCTAATCACCTAAATTTCATCCATAGATTATTATTTTCTACGATTACCATCAATTCATTGTAAGTAATAATGTCTGGATCAATAAAATAAGCTTGTTTTTCATTTTTGCATAATCGAATCTACCTATATGTTTGCTTGAACGACAATTGCTAGGTACAAGGTGTAATGAGTGTATTGGCAGACTAAACCAAACCCCAACAGACGCAGATTTAACAATGAAATAAAATAAAATAAAATAATTATTTTATATTATTTTATTATTATATATTCATTTCAATCATAGGAATGATATTGAAAAACAAGCAAATTAAGTTGGATTGAGTGAATTTTTTACAGTTGCTAATAAAGATCTGTTAACTCCGACATCAAGAAACGACTTCAACTTCACTCCTATTATTGTGCTATACCAAAGGAAATATCATTTTATTGCAAGAATTGCAAGAAAAAAAGGAAAAGGAAAAATCATTTTATTTATTTGTTACAGTAGTTATACCGACTATGTTTTTGTAATTAGAAATAATTTGCTTGAGAATGTGACGATCGCACCGAATTAATAGTTGAAACTTTCTTCTTGTTCTTGTTCTTGTAGAGAATTTAGTCGTAATTAGAACCGCAAAACTAGTTTTAATCATCAATCAATAATATAATTATTTTATACTTATGCAAATTAATCCAATTTAGAATGTTTTAATGCTTCAACATGACTTGTCTTGTAAATCTAACCAATGAAATTTACTGGCGTCTACAATCTTAGATGACTTGATGTAATTGTCTATAGCTGCTTTAACGTCGCTGCTGACATCTTTAGACCTTGTCAACACCCAGGCGTATTCTGAAATTAAACTTGAAATATAATTAGGGCGAGCGAAGCGAGCCCTACACTAGGCCACTTTCTATGCACTTTTGTGGTACATTTTACTGAAAAATTTTCGGACTTTTAGGTTTGTGCTTCGACGTAGTAGTTTAAATTCATGTCTAGATATGTTATCAACTATAAAAATACCATTTTACAGACATTAAAAAAATAGAAGATACAATTTGTATTAAAATCTTATTACTACTAACGATGTCTATTATAAAACTAATGAGTTAAAATCGATAGAAGATACGTTTTGTATTAGAATCTTATTTCTAATAACGCCATCTATTATCAAAGTATCGAGTTAAAATCGATTGAGGGTAGGCGCCTCCAAATTTTGAGTCATCACTTTTCCCAGATTAGTGATACAATAAGTAAGCAAATTGTAACTAATAATACAGATTATGTTAAAATTTAAATCTTGCCATCTTGATGTTTTGTGAGTTATGATTTATAATTATGCAATTCTGGATTCAATTTTTACCTTGCGCTGCTCTTCTGTAGCACCAACTCCACTCTTGATCGACCGGTTGGTCGAGTGGTTAGCAACCCTGACTACGCAATCGACGGGGCTCCGGTTCGATATTCTCGTATTTATATGTGTACTTCTATGTATTAGTATAGTTGACTAACGCCCATAGCACAAGCAAATAATTTGCTTACTTTGGGGTTAGATCAGTAAGTGTAATTTATCCAGTGAAAAAAATAAATAAAAAAACTCGGTTTCAACTTTTTCAGCAATTAGGTACCTAAGCATTTTTTGCTACTCACTATTTTCAGCCGACTACCCAATAAGGAGGAGGTTCCTATTTGGTCGGAATCTTTTTTAAGTATGTTCACTGATTATTCGAAGACGCCTGAACCGATAAGGTTTTTTTTTTCAGTGAGTACCTAGATACTTCTCAGGTTATTTAATTTTAATTTGACGAAGGTCTGATGCAGAGTACGGGAGATACTGGAAGTTCCCACTTGACTGAACTTATATTTTAAGCTCAAAGGAACAAAAACTACACCTGAGCATAGATTTTTTCTGTTTCTGAGTTCAAAATTCTAAATTTTGTTAAAAATTTAAGTAATTTGATATTTGAAAAGCTGTCTACTTTGGAAAGGACATTAGATTTTAATCTTTCGAATGCATTCAATGCAATTTTGGAGATCTAAAATTTTCTTAGCTTCATAATCTATAGGTTGACAAATGTCGTAGTATGTCAAAACAGCGTTTTGTTTTGCAAAAATTTTCGTCATTGACAAATCCCAAATTAATTGACCGATTTTGATCCAATTTACGGTATTTGACGCATTTTATTAGGGAGAAAAGCTGATTAGATTTTTAAATTAATCGTTAGGTATATTAGCCTGAAAGTTATTTTTAAAATATTCAGTAAGTTTGCTGTGAACAACAAATGTAGCTGTAAGCTGTAATTAAAAAAATGATTTTTGTTTTTGATTTTTGAAAGTGCATTTGACGTAGTTTTTAAATAGGTTCAAAAATATTGTAGAAGGTCGAAAAAATATTGGTTAAAAAATCTCGAAGTTATGGCGAATCAACTGTTTGCAAGATTTCTGCTTTTAAATTGTCTCATATTTGTATAGTATTATTAGAGCAATTTTAAATAACATGTTTAAAAATATTTTTAAAAGATTTTAAAACTTTTCGCAGGAAATTATAATTATTAACTGCGATTTATAAATCGAGCTTTCATCAGATCTCCATGGTTTGATATTCTTGAAACGTGATTATATTTTTTCAATGACGTCAGTATATATCTGTATGTGCGCATGCGATTAAATCTCTTACAGATTTTAAACGGCCTGGCTGATCGAAAAACGGTTTGCAGTGAAAGATCAAAATCAATAATCAAATTCGAAAGTTTTAAAAATTAAAACATTATCCTTTTAAACACGGTTTCAGGGATGGCTTGCAGGATCATCCGGTTTAAAGATTTTTTATTAATGATTTTTGAACTTATTAAGAGACTACTACACAAAATACTTTTCTTTATATTTGACTAGCGGCGCGCGGTTATCGGGCCCTTGTATAAAGGCAAGGGTTCACGTATAGACTGAAATAGCTATAGGGCCATCAGTTTGCTCAGCTTAGCATCGAAGGTGTATAGTAAAACATGGAAAGGAGAATGCAAGGGAAGTCCGAAGGAATGTTGTATTAGGCACAAGGGGGTTTTAGGTCTAGAGCAGGGATGTGTGCGGAGAACAGATTGAATAAAGCGTTAAAGATATTACTTAAAAGCCCAGTTTTAAGTCAGGGTGCCCGTCTTGCCCTGCATAATCATGTGCCTATCCCAACGATATTGTATGAAAGTGAGAGTTGGGTATGTTAGAAAGGCATGAAAGTATAATCAACGCAGTCGATGAAAGAAATAGCTATGAAAAATATGTCGCGTAACTGTCGCGAACTGAGTTCGTAATGTTGAAGTGACAGAGAAGTTATGCTTGAAAGAAAGTGTTGGTGTAAAGATGAGAAAGACAACAGATAACAAAACAGATATACAATGCGAGAGATGCAATACTTTATTATTTATTTTCCTATACATTAAAAGATTATAGACTTTATTATTATAAATAAAGTCTATACATTAAAAGATGTAATTCTCATAAAAATACTTTTCTAACAATATTACTAGATGTATACAGTACCCGGCGATAAATATTGCACATCGAACTTTGGAAAGAGACAATCGGATAATTTCGGCTTCGTAAAGCGTTATCTCTGTCCCACACTACCTATGTGACGTTTAGTCAGTCGTTGTTCAAGTACGATAGAGTGCAGTCGCGTCCCGAAAAAATATATATATTTAGAGTTGATAACACCCACAAATTTAAATAATTTAAAGTTGTAATATGGCATCTTTCGGAAAAAGAGGGAAACCTTTACGAGGTCAGTCACGTGAAATTATCTACAATGTTTATAAATACTTTGTAAGCGAAGCTGATAGATTTAAAAAAAAAGTAGATGAAAATGTAAGTTGTTATTTTAAGAAGATTCAAGAGCGAGTTGCAAATGCCACTTGAATTTCAAGAAGAACTTTGAACAATATATTAAACGAAGTCAGTACTGAAACACATTCGACTGAAATTAAGTTCAGCACTCCAAAAAAAGGGAGACCAAAAAAGCAATTTCGTTTGGATATGGACGATTTTGATTACGATGTTGTTCGAAGAATGGTGTATGATTTTCACTTACGATTTAATGAACTGCCAACAATAAAATCATTAAAAGCTAAGTTATCTGAAGCTATTAATTACGATGGGTCTGAAAAAACATTGAGAAAAATACTTCATGACATGGGATTTCAGTTCACTAAAATGGAAGATAATCGAAAAATTCTAATGGAAAAGCACGACGTTAGTCTCAAACGAATGGAATACCTTGATAAAATACGCAAATTTCGCGAAACAGGAAAAAATATCGTCTACATGGATGAGTCATATATACATGCATCACACACTAAAGGGAAATCTTGGAGTGACGATAAGAAAAAAGGAGTAAAAAAGCCAATTTCAAAAGGTCAACGTTTGATAATAGTTCATGCGGGAAATGAAAAAGGCTTTGTACCCGGTGCTTTTTTAACGTATAAATCCACGGACACTACAGGTGACTATCACAATGAAATGAATAACGATAACTATGAGAAATGGCTGATTAACCAATTAATCCCAAATATACCCAGTGATTCTGTTCTAGTTATCGACAACGCACCCTATCACAACAAGTATGTTGAGAGACCCCCCAACTCAAACACCATTAAACGGGAAATGATCAACTGGTTAAACAGACATGAAATTCCAGTTGATCCAAAATTAACAAAAACCCAGATTTACGCTATTATAAGTCAGCACAAGGAGAGGTATACAGAGTTTTCTGTGGACAAAATACTTGCCGAACATGGGCACACTGTGTTGCGATTGCCACCATATCATCCGGATTTTAATCCAATTGAAAATATATGGTCTCAACTGAAAGGCTATGTAGCCTCTAGAAATGTGGGTATGAACTTAACTACAGTAAAAACATTATTGACTGAAAAAGTAAACATGATCGGCGCTGAAGAGTGGAAAAAGGTTTGCGATCATGCAATCAAATGTGAGAATGAATATAGAAGCATTCAACACAGTTTAGACAATTACACTGATAGATTAGTAATAAATACAGCTGATAGTGACAGTGATATTGACCTCTTTGAGAGCACAGATAGTGAAATGGAAGTAATTGAGAATTAGAATTATTATTATTTTTATTGCAATGTCTCATTTTAGCAATAGGTATAATGGTGTTTATTATGTACACTAAAGCTGTAATGTTCCAAAATAATTAAATACGTAAACATAATGTAAAAATGTTTTTTTATTTTATTTTACCCCAACCTAAAGCCATCACTTATAGAAAAATTAGTGTATTTTATACAAAGAATAAAAATATCAAAAGAAGCAAATCATACTTGTTTTAACAGCTCCTAATAGGTACCGGACTGTTTGTATTTTGTGCGACAGAGATAACGCTCTACGAAGCCGAAATTAGCCGATTGTCTCTTTCCAAAGGTCGATGTGCAATATTTATCGCCGGGTACTGTAACTTTGCGAGCCCTTACAAAGCTCTGCTTTTTGCTAGTATTATATAAATGGCACTTATTATCAAGAATGCAAATTCCTAATGAGACATAAAATATTTTTTAAAGTTTTAAAGAACAACGATGGGTCCACAGCTGCTAGTATTTAAAGAGAACCGAGTGTCATACATTTCGGACCTTGCAGACTTGTTTCGCTTCCTTCACATTCATTACTCTCTTTATACAAACTCGATCAATCCGATAGGTACGTTAGTTACGGTAATCTGAGTAAACGTCAGTCTTGGTCTTCCTCGGTACCTACATCCTTCTACATTCGCATCTGTTTTTACACTGTATATCTGTTTGTAGACGAGTCTATGAATCGAAAATTTGTTCTCATAAACCTACAATATTTTTAAAAACAAATCTCCACTATGGGATACACGAGAAAAAAAAATAATATCCCCAATTCAAATGTAGAGGAGCTACCTTAAAAAAGTATTTTTCAAGATTTTATGTTACTACTTTATTGCGGTAATTAATTTGTTTATTCATTCCAAATTACAGCTATCTAGTATTAAAGATCTCTGAGCTAGATTGCGGACGGACGGACGAACGGATGGATATAGCGAAACTATAAAGTTTCCTGGTTTACTTTGGAACCCTAATAAAAACTAAATATGTTTGAGTATTGTGTCAATTGTTACTAATCACTACATAGTATAAAACAAATTCCCTTTTGCTGTCTGTTCCTATGTATGCTTAAATCTTTAAAACTTCGCAACGGATTTTGATGCGGTCTTTTTAAATAGATAGTTTGATTCTCGAGGAAGGTTTTAGTATATAACATTTTCCAATATTCCTACGGCAACAAAAGCTACGCGGGTGAAACCGCGGGCAGGTCGCTAGTTTTAGTATAAAATAAAAATTATTTTCAACCAAGTTCTAGGATCTTTTAGTTTGAGAGGGCATACGTGAAGATACCCCTCCTAATTTGATGACACCTGATCCAGTATTCTGTAGGTATAAGAGATTGGAAATCAATTGCTGCAATTTTACTAAGTTTAAATTATTGAATCTATTAATCGAGGTGCATATTTAATCACTAGAAACACAAATCTATATTGATACTAGCTGACTCGGCAAACGTTGTTTTGCCATATAAATTATTAAATTAAAAAATAGGGGTTGATCGTAGAGGGTTGAAAATTAAGGGTTGTATATATTTTTAATGCTGTTTTATAAAAAAAAAACAACAAAAATTTTATCTAAAAAATAAAATAAAAAATTTAGGGGTGGACTGCCTTTAGCATTTAAAGGGAATCAAAATAGATGTTGGCCGATTCTCTGACCTACTCAAAATGCCCACAAAATTTCATGAGAATCGGTCAAGCCCTTTCGGAGGTGTACGGAAACGAACATTGTGACACGAGAATTTTATATATAAGATTATAAATACGAAAGTTTGGATGTTTGGATGGAAGGATGTTTGTAACTCAATCACACCAAAACTACTAAATGGATTTAGATGAAATATGGCACACAGGTAGACGTTGACCTAGAATAGGCTAGCACATAGGCTACTTTTTATCCCGGAAAAATAAGGCGATCCCACGGGATTCACGAAAAACTTTTATAATGCAGCAGGCTGCTCGGTGACAGCTAGTAAACTATAAAACTTCAAAGTGCTTTCCAAACAAAAGATAAATTCACAGTTTTAAAAATTATAAGCTGTAAAAAATGGATTTGTTAGTATTATTATATAGTATATTAGCGACCTGTCCGCGTTTTCACCCGCACAGCTTTTGTTCCCGGGGGAATATTGGAAAGGTTTATACACTAAAACCTTCCTCAAGAATCAATCTATCTATTAAAAAAACCGCATCAAAATCCGTTGCGTAGTCTTAAAGATTTAAGCATACATAGGGACATAAGGACATAGGGATAGACAGAGAAAGCGACTTTGTTTTATACTATGTAATGATAGTATTATAGTAATATTAAGCGTTTTTAAATTTAAACTTGAAAGTTAGCTAAATACACAGGTTAAACAGCTTATCTTATTTATTTTATTTATTTAAATACTTTAATGTACAAATAAATACAAAGGCATAACTCAATACTATTAAGGATTTTCTCATAGTTTACCTTCGATGATGCAAAGAGAAAAAGCTTAAGTAATGCATAACAAGTTATTACGATACAATGATTAAGCTGTATTTAACTAATACTTAATAGTCCTCTTATTTTACTTTATATTAGGGAAGAAATAAAATATTACCTGAAGCTTTCTTCGTTTTTTCGTCAAAGTACATTCGTAGCCAATATAATACTTGTCGTAATCTACAGCTAGAATATATTCGCGCGCCTGTTTCTTAACTGGAGGATCTATTGACAATGGAATTAAAATATTATTGCAATTAACTGTTATATAATTTACGGGAGTGACAAACATTAAAATGTTTAATGTTTATATTCTTGCCCAACGGATAGCATCGTGTCATTAAAATAGCATGTGTTGATTAATAATTATTTCTTTCCGTAAGAAAAATTACCTTGTCTATTTACCCATACTGTGCAATGGAATATTAATATTCCATCATTGCTGTCGAGACTTCCTTTCCTCTTTCCTCCTTATAATAATAATTCTTTTTAGATTTTCAGGCACAAAAATCCATGCGGCTTGATCGCGTTATATATATTTCTCCGTGTTTGTCCCGGGCTCCTTTGAAGAAAGGGCTAACTGCCGTTCTGCCAGGAAGGTCGTAAAATGCGGCCGATTGGTTATACGAGTCACTAACATCGTAGCCACTAGGTGGTAGAGTTCTGGATTGTCTCGCCCGGGTCTGGTACCACCGCCTTAACTATTACTGCCGCAAAAGCGTTAGTGCTTGTCACTGTCGTGTTCTGGTTTAGAGGGTAAGGTAGCCGATAAACTTATGCATGTGGCATGAGACCTCGCCACAGGAAAGCAATGCACCATTAACACCTTTGGGGTCTATAGGCGATGGTTGACTCTTTCCATCAGGAGACCCATCTACTTGTTTGCTATATTATGATGTAAAAAAAACAAGCACTGACGGTATTACTGCAGGAATAGTACCGGATCTGGTACCAACGTCTTACCTATTCCTGCCGCAAAAACGTCAGTGCTAGTCGCTGTCGTGTTCCGGTTTGGAGGGTAAGGTAGCCGGTAAACTTATGCATGTGGCATTAGACCTCGCCACAAGATAGCAACGCACAATTAACATCTTTGGTGTTTATAGGCGATGGTTGACTCTTTCCATTAGGAGACCCATCTGCTTGTTTGCTATCTTATGATATAAAAAAAACAAGCACTGACGGTATTACCGCAGGAATAGTACCGGATCTGGTACCACCGTCTTACCTATTCCTGCCGCAAAAGCGTCAGTGCTAGTCGCTGTCGTGTTCCGGTTTGGAGGGTAAGGTAGCCGGTAAACTTATGCATGTGGCATTAGACCTCGCCACAAGATAGCAACGCACAATTAACATCTTTGATGTTTATAGGCGATGGTTGACTCTTTCCATTAGAATACCCATCTGCTTGTTTGCTATCTTATGATATAAAAAAAAACTTTTTTAAAGAAGAGGGAGCAGACGGACAGGAGGCTCACCTAATGGTAAGTGATTACCGCCGCCCATAGACAACTACAGTACCAGGGGTCTTGTAGTTGCGTTGAAGTCCTTATAAGAATGAGTAGGTTTTTTCTTTTCGTTATATATAATTTGATTATTTATACATACTTCCCATTGATACTTCATGTAGCAGTTCACCCTTATTTTCGGCCCCAGGTGCAATTCCGAACACTGTTTCGTAATAGTTAGGTGAATCCTCTGGTAGTTTTGATTTAGTTTTTATTTTATCTCCTTGAGGCAAAAATTCAATTGACCCGCAATTTGTGGTTTGAAATTCATTTGGATATCTAGCTATTTCATGCCAGACTCCTGTGCCAAACTGTAAAAAAAACATAAATTCATAATATTTGTAGCCTTTTACGCAGCTCGATATATGTATATTATTAGGCTATAAGATATTATTAGGCGATCGGTGAAATGTTTACTAATAGGCAGGCTATACGTAAACATTACAGCAATTTAAACTAGCATAAACAATTTTACTAGTCTGTGCGGTGTGGCATGGTGGGAGTGGCAATTTTAGTAAGGATTCACGTTCGTAGATACGGGCGTGAAAATTTTTTTAAGAATAAAGGTAATATTCCTTGGGTTTATAAAAGTATATTTAAACAACGTATATATTACGAGATTTACTAAATTATTATTGTAAAATTTAAATGCTGTTAAACGGCAAGACTTAAGAGAAAAAGAAGAAGACACAATATTCAATCGCTACTCCGTAAAATTGATTAAATCAAGAATTCAATCTTCACCTAGTTTCTTTGGCGCTTTTATCGATAAAAAGTCACAAAAAATCGGTTCACGGTGACAAAAAACCATTATTTTTTTGACGTGAATACGTTTTTAAATTTGCATTTATAATGGAGGACGGTATTTTGTAATTGGATAGTAACTTAATATTTTAATTGCAATAAAGGCCTCGTGATGCTCTCTCGATGTTCGAAGCAGTATTCATGTAGTCTGTGTTCTAAGCTGTTGCTGTAGTATTATAGAATCGAAAGCTTCACTCTTGAGTTGCTGCGATTTACAAATTATTACTTAGTATTTCAGTTGGATACATGTACACAAATTTATGACCTGTGATTTATTGAATGTTGGTTTTTTGGAAAGATTGGTTGGCAAAGCCACCGCCTTGCCTATTCCTACCGTACCAAAGGCCTTTTTACTCTTGTATGAAGGCTGAAAATTATGTTAGCTGATACCAATTTTTAAAACTATCTTTGTCTTTATGTATGTAACGTTGTCATGGCCAAGCCGCTGAGCCGATTGTTAAAAAATCTTATATAGCAATACTTAAAAGGCTTGGGATGAAATAAAAAAAATATTTCGCCCGATTCCCCGAAGTGGCAAGCCTTTCAACAATCGGGCACTTTCCAATCCTGGGTAAGGTTTTTTTGATAGAAAACTAAAAAACATATTTTTTTCTCACTCATGTGGTCAACACTGACACCTGACCACTAAACCACAGTGGAAGTCAGAAGTACTTTATTCAATAAAATTTGTACAATTTTGACACGTCAAAATATTTTGTGAAACTACTACCGGATTGGAAATACGGCCACACAATGAGAAGATTCGGCGGAAGAAACTCAGCGGGCTTGTCTTTTTTCATGTATTTTTTTTTGCAATATCACAATATTACAAGATTACAAGAAATATATATGAAATCAGTATGAGAAGCAATTAATCCTAGGCTTTTTTCTTCCAAATAATCTGAGATTTTATAATACCCTTTTTACACAGTTTTGTTTACAATTTTTTTAAATTTATTGACAGATAGATCTCTTATAGTTTCGGTAAGTTTATATAAGTAGTAACCGTATACATTGCCCCATAAAAAAGTTTCTTATTCAGTGGAGGCGAGATGCATACACAACAAGATTGTTTTTGTTCCTTGTATTTAGTGACTACGTCGCCATTTTTTTAAACAAGCAAATATTTATACGAACGTACATCATGTTCTCAAATTTATATTGGGATAAAACAGAATGTTGATTTATTTCAATTTTTCTCTCAGGGAAACCCTCAGGCTAAGATTGTAAATTACCCTAATAGCTCTTTTCTACAATACAAATATAGTATTTATTTCAGCAGAATTTCCCCAGAGAAATTCAATATGACATAATGCCGCAATATGACATAACTAAAGTATACAATTCTTGCTATGTCGGCATCTCAGTTTACTGTCTAATTTTTTTAAGTGGATAATAATTATTAATGTGCGTTCCCCATTGTAATTTTTTGTTTAAAGTAATACATGTGCCTAAAACACAGTGGAATCCACCTGAGTGCTAAGTGTGAGTTTTTCTTTTCGCATTCGTTCGTGAGCGCGTTTCGAGTTTACTAGGAATTTGTATGTGATTTGTACAGCGCCACCTAGTGGTAAACTGGTTTCTCCCGTTTACCACTAGGTGGCGCTGTACAAATTACATACAAATTCCTAGTAAACTCCAAACGCGCTCACGAACGAATGCGAAAAGAAAAACTCACATTTAGCACTCAGATCCTGTTTATTTCCATCCAGTTGTACACTGCCTTATATTAGGCAATGAAAATTTACCACGCTTAGTTTTATTGCCATTTAATAAAAGATTGTTCGTACTGAATCAGTGATTAACATAGCGTCGATGAAGTGCCAATATCTCCTGACAATTTAGTCCAAAATTACTTTTTTATTACAGTAGCCATAAAACTCATATTCACATAGATTGAATTCACTCCTATCTAAATTTTCTTTACCAATAAGCTTCTTGAGCTATATGAAAATATTTACTAAGTGACAGAATTCATTTGTTCATTTATATTTTATGGAAATATCTCCTTCTGGTGTAAAATTAGATTCTCAACACTTAGGAGATATTGGTACTTGATCGACGATAGGCTACTTTTTTCCCTATTCTTTTTTTATTGACCATACTTCCATTAACATCCTAAATCCGAAAGTCTGTCGGTTATTCTTTCACAGCTAAACCGCTGAACTGATTTTTATAAAACTTGAATAGAGATATTTGAAGATTTAGGGTTAATCATATGCTAACTAATTTTCTAAAAATCAACCCTTCAGGGGTTGGAAGTTTGTATGAAAAACTATAACGGCGCCATATTAACCTACTCGCGGGTGAAGCTGCGCGAGTCGACTAGTATTTTTATAAACTCTCTTTTTCTACAGTAACGATCTGGGCCCATTTTAAGAAAAGATCAACTGTCTTATACTAAGCATCCCTTAAAAATTAAGTAATTTACTCGATGTTGTTCCGGCTCCTTTGAAGAATAGTCTAACTGCCGTTCTGCCAGGCAGAACAGTAAAAGGCGACCGATTGTCTATGCGAGTCACTAAGATCGTGGCTACGAGGTAGATTTCTACATTGTCTCGCCTGGGTCTGGTACCACCACCTTAGCTATTCCTGTCGCAATAGTGTCAGTACTTATCACTGTCGTGTTCTCGTTAGAAGGGTAAGGTAAACTTATGCATGTGGCATTAGACCTCACCACAAGATAGCGAAGCAACATTTTTGGTGTCTATAGGCGAAGGTTGACTTTTCCATCTGCTTGTGTGTTAACTTATGATATAAAAAACTTGTCATTAATATCGTGACTGCTAACCAGGTGATAGATTGTAGAGTTCTGTACTGTCTCGTCCAGGCTTATTGGTCGAGTGGTTAGTGACCCTGACTACGCAGTCGACGGGGCCAAGCATTTGTGTGATGAGTATAAATGTTGGTATTTCGGGTTTGGGTGTTTATTAAATATATTCTATTATTTATATAAGTATTCCTATGTATTATTATCGTTGACTAATACCCATAACACAAGCAAATAATTTGCTTACTTTGGGGTTGAGCAGTAAGTGTAATTTGTCCCGTGAATATTTAATTAATTTAATTTAACACCGCTTTACTTATTTCTGCTGCAATAGAATCAGTGCTTGTCATTGCTTGACATTTGACCACCCCATTTGTCGAGTGGTTAGCCAACCTAACTACAAATCGGTGGAGCTCGGGTTCAATTCTCAACGGGGACAAACGTTTGTGTGATGAGCGTAGATATTTATATTTTTGGGTCTGGGTGTTTATTATTTATGTAACAATATTTATATATGTATTTCTAAATATTAGCATCTTTGACTAAAAACCATATACTTATAAGCAAATAACTTGCTTACTTTATGTCTTCTATGTGTCTCAAAATTTAAGCCCCAGTAATCATCCATTACATTACTTTAGCACAAGCAAAATATTATGGTAACTATGCTGAATATACTAAGTATAATGAATTAAACTACTCACCGCTTTCAAGTCAAAATTATCCACAGATTCTATATTTTTAGGGCAATCTTTATCTATCACTAAACCTTGTGAAAGACAAAGATAAGATACGAAAACTACAAAGTCACCAAGCTTGTACATCTTTAATTTCTTATGTTCAATAAAAACGGTAACGTAACAACAGTTCTTTAAATACCTGTCACATATCATTATTATCATTATTTTTACTTTAAATGATAATTTTGTTGCTACAATCCGGGATCATAATATTATTTAGCGTGCATCTTTCACTATCTCGCTGACATTTGACATTGAAAACGTGGTAGCTTAATAATAAAATGACAGCTTTTGAACTCCTTTTAAACCTATCTAATATAATACCTAACCTATTAAAGTCTAGACTCTAGACTATAAAAGTCAGCTCAAAAGTTATTTGTGATTATTGTTTAATTGTTATTTTTTTTGTTATTAATTAATAATCACGAAAACTGGATTTTTTATGTCATAAGATAGCAAATAAGCAGATCGTTTGTAATGTAGGCATTTATAGGCATGCCTACTTTTAACGTGTACGGTAGTAGGGGCGTGGTGAGCCGCGGCTCGCCGCACAGTCCAGGTACAGTCAACTATGTTCTGTGCGGTTGGTATATACGAGTGGGTAGCATAAGTAGGGTAGGTAGCGTGGGTGGGTAGCAGTAGTACAGCAGAGTGAAAAATATATGACAATAAAAATCGAATTCATAAGAAAAGCTTGTGGTACAAGACATTAAAAGTGCGTGTTTAAGTATATTTTTATGTAAATATAAACAATTGTGACGAATCAAAAGTCGATGTGTGCATAGTAGTTTTCTGGCCTGAAGATCCAGCTGTTTGGTACCCAAATAGTTTGCTTTGTCTCACATAACTGCTGACGACATTAAATTTTACCATAACTACATTAAAAGGGTGAAGTTTATTATAACCAATACTCCGGAGACTGATAAATTTGAAACTTAAAACTTTCCTTTTTATTAGAATTTCTCCATTACAGACGAATAAATTTGAGTAATTTCAGATTACGAAGAACTAGAAGAATGGACACCATCCCAGTTTCTAGATCATCTATCAAATCTGGCAGACTCAGTTGTTTCATTAAAATTCTCACCAGGTTTTAAGTATGTATTTATCGGGTAGTAATTATAAAAAAAATTAGCAGTCAAATGTTATATACATTTTTGAATTTAAATTTAAAAGGCAATATAATAAACGTACTTCATATTTCACGTAACAAGTCGAGTAGTGACTGATTTGGCGCTATTATATGATATTCTGCAATTTCCGGCATTATAACCAATAGCAATATATTACCGTTAGCGACACTGTATGCACTTCCTAAGTTTTATTGTAAGAATATCATATTTTAATATTCATGACATACAGATCTTTCTTTACATTCCTTTGATTAAAAATAACTTTCATGAAATGCTTCGGCATCCTCAATTTAATCGCAATAGTTAGTAATTAAATAGTCAATTTTTATTAAATATACTTGTAGGTTTAGTGATTAAAAAGAATGGAAACATGGATTAAAATCACACAAAATAATTT
This sequence comes from Apodemia mormo, assembly GCA_036924255.1. Lineage (NCBI taxonomy): Eukaryota > Metazoa > Arthropoda > Insecta > Lepidoptera > Riodinidae > Apodemia > Apodemia mormo. The sequence continues at coordinate 7,259,573 of JAUPFN010000018.1, read as the reverse complement.
ATTTATCTTCATGCACTATACTATTCCTTAAATGAAACTCATTTTATGCTTTGGTATGATTGGGACAATCTAACCATTGATATTTATTGGTATTTAAAATGTTAGATAATTCAATGTGATTATCTAAATCTGCTTTAACATCGCCGTCAATATCCTGAGACCTCGCCAATATCCATGAATATTCTGAAAATAAATTCATTTATTTTAAATAACTCAAAAATTTAAGTAATTAATTATATAATGGCTTAAAATACAAAAAATCATGATAGACACATTTAATCCATGGTTCGAACTCAAAGGGACGAATAAAATAATTCGAAAAGATTTCTTATTTAACTTAACAAAACCAAAGCCTAGAAGATTTACGCCTGTGTTGGTCTTGCCTCCTTTGAAGAATAGGCCAACTGCAGTTCTGCCAGGCAGGTCGTAAAAAGCGACGATATACGTGTCATTACCATCGTGGCTACCAAGTGGAAGAATTCTGCATTGTCTCGACCGGGTCTGGTACTATCACAATACCTGTTTCTGCCTCAATAGTGGCAATCCTTGTCATAGTCGTGTTCCGGTTTGGAGGGTAAAGGTAGCTGGTAAACTTATGAGTGTGACATTAGACCTCGCCATAAGATAGCAACGCATCATTAACATGTTTAGTGTCTATAAGCGATAGTTGACTTTTTCCATCAGGAGACCAATTTGCTTGTTTGTTATAATACGAAAAAAAGATTAATGTACCATATTAATAACAATGAGATAAGTAATAGTTAAATGCAGATAGACCCAATTTTTAAAAAGCCAAATTAAGATAATCTAATTTGCAACTTTCCGCGAAAGTGTGTGTTAATTATTTCGTGGAAAGTTTCAAATTAAATAACCTCAACGAATTCATTTGTATTTTAAATAATAGATTTTTGCACAAAGTTACAACAAAACATATTTTTTAATTTAAAGTCGTAAAAGGAGAAAGCTTTACTTAAAACTACATTTCAGAAAAAAAAGTTATATATTTTTTACTTAATAACTAAATTTAATATTAAAACAAGCTGAGCCGCCCAGCTTTGCCCGCGAATGTTATATTTGAAAAAAAAAAATAGAAATGAAGTTCAATTTATAGCTTTAGAATTGAGAAATAAGTTTTTTGTAATCAAAATGGTGGCAGTTTACTTCAAAACCGTTTCTGCAATATGCTTAAAATATTGTTTCTAATTTTATGTGAAAAAGTTCAGTGGATTTTACGTGATACGTGTTCATACAAATAGATGTATTTTTATATAGATATTTGAAAGTTAAACAAGTAAAATGCGAATACGATCCACCGCACTTAACCACAATACGGTCCATTATGCGTAAAATTATAGTGGCTATTCCTGCCAAAACCAGCTCATTCCAAAGATCCAGCACCTTAGAGGGATGCTCAAACAGCTCCCTATATGTGCCACCTTCTTTAAACAACTGGGATCTTAGGTACTTCAATTTATTGCACTTAAAGAGCACGTGCTGTGGAGTTTCTTCGTGATTTAGGTTCGTCCTACATAGGGGACTCTCAGTTAGCGCCATGATATGCATATATTTACGTATGAGACAACGCCCCGTTATTAGACCACTTACCTATTGTAAGTTCTGCCCTTGGTAGTTTAAGTATTTTTCTGGTTAGTTTAAGATTCTGTCCAGGAAATTGTTAAGTTTGGTTTGCTAATATTAATTAAGCTAAATAACTCAGCATTAGAAAAAAAATTACCTTTAGTAGTGTTCGTTTTCTCGTCGTGAATGCATTTGTATGAAATATAATATTTATCATAATCAACAGCTAGAATGTACTGCTGCATTACAGATGTAAATCGAGGAACTGTAAATATAAGAATAAAAAAATTAGTATATAAAAGTAGTTTATTATCTACTATATTAGAATCATGCATTTTCTTACATTTTTAATTGGTAGACGACACACACCCAACGCGAATCTTCGCCGTATCCCAATAATGTAGCAGCAACGTGTATGAGGTATAGTATAGACTCCATTAATCTAGTTGTTTACTCAATACTCATGAAGCCCCGGTTTCTGGTTCGGACAAAATCATACGTTTTATTGACTTAGTAAAATAATTATAATAGACCGGAGCCTGCTGGTGTAACTTTTACAGACCCAAGTCAAGACAAATCTTGGAATACTCTTGACCCCAGTTTTTGGTAGTCCATTTGGTCGAATGGTAAGTGATGATGATAAGGCAGTAGATAGGACACATTTTCGTTTCTTGACAGGAGCGATCGTTTACTTGGTGAGGACAAATTTTTGTTTTGGTGTAAGTTAGATTAATATTATTAGATAGCAAACAAGCAGATGGCTATCCTGATGAAGAGTGAGAATCCCCTATAGACACCAAAAATGTTAATGTTGTGGTGACGAATTTTAATGCCATATGCATAATTTATTTACATTATCACACCCTCGAACCCTCTCTTAATCAAAACATGAAAATGACAAGCATTGACGCTATTATTGCAGGTAAAGGTATTGCGGTGGTAATGGAACGAATTATGTGGCAAGGGCGGATTAAGAAGATCTAGCGGACTTCTAGTATAAAAATTCAAGGACTTGTCCTCAAAAAAATTCAAAGAAAACAAACGTTAGTTCCTTTCTATTTCTAGGGTGCAAAATTAGTGGATAACTCTCCTGTTGAAAAGAAATGACTATGACATATACACTGAAGATGTTAGTAGTGCTTTAAATATACAATATCTGGTTGACCAAGCTTTGCTCAGTTTTTCACATATTTTTGGAACTGATCTTTTATTGGATCTTGAACCTTGACAAATCGATTCCTATAGAATATATAATTTTTTTTCTCTGTACCTGGTTGACCGAGCTTTGCTCGGTTTTTCACATACCCATATCTTGGGAACCGAGCTTTTCTTGGACCTGGAACCTTGATAAATCGATTCCTTGACCCGAAAAACCCCTAATTTTTGACTTTCATGAAAATCGTTGGAGCCGATTCCGAGATTCCAATTATATATATATATATATACAAAAATTGCTCGTTTAAAGGTATTAGATAAAATACATTAAAATTCGTCCAAGTTTAAGGTTTAAGGCTAAAAATATCAATAAGCTCGGTTCCCTTGTAGAGTAGGCAAAACAAACCGAACGTTTATATACATTCCGTTTCACCACGATTTATCGGTTGGCGAGATAACTAGTGATCCTCGCCGTCGCATTTTACTCACATGTTAACGATTATCGAATATTCCAAGACACAGGAGGGAGATTTTAAATGTTCACGAAAAACCTCGGAAAAACCTCAAAAACACATTTTCCCGGCCCAGGGATCGAACCTGGGACCTCACGATCTGAGCCAAATAGGCTAACTCGTAGATCACGAGGCAAAAAGTAAGTTTTTTAAGCGTGTTAATATAAAAGCATTTATTAGTTATTTACTCCACTAGGCGACTTTCTATGCACTTCTGTGGTATCTGTTACTGAAAAGGTAACGCACTTTGAGGTTTGAGCTTTGACGTGGTAGTTTATATTCATGTCTAGATTTGATCTACCATTAAAATACCATTTCATAACAATAAAAAAATAGAAGATACCTGTCATATTAGAATTTATTACTACTAACGCCATCTATTATAAAAGTAACGAGTTAAAATGCTAAAATTAAACGAGTTAAAATGTTAAAATGCTACTTTGGCATGGTAGATTTATTTCATTTTCATTCACTCCATTTTAATGTAATATTAATCTATTAATCGCCTCTGTGGTCTAGTGGTCCGGTGTCGGAGTTGACCACATGAGGTCCCGGGTTCGATTCCCAGGTCGGGCAAATAAGAAAATGTGTTTTTTCAGTTTTTTGATAAAAACAACGTTGCCCGGGTTTGGAAAGTGCCGGATTAGCGATAGACTTGCCACCTATCATATTGTGGGACTAAGTATCCTCGGCTAATCGTGGGTGCACTTGTTGTACCTCTGCCTACAGCTTCGGGGATACGGGCGTGAAGATACTTTTTTTCTAATCTATTAATACACTTGTAATTTTTAACTGTCCGCTACGTATGTAGATAAGGAAGCTACTGATTTTACTCCGATTTTCAAAAATCGACTTTCACCGGACATCTGGTTTTGAGGTCCTAGGAACGTTTTTCGCGATGACGTCAGTGTGTCTGTATGTATGTATGTGTTTGTGTGTGTGTGTGTGTGTGTTCGTGTGTGTGTATGTCTGCATGTAAACATCTCATAACTTTTGAACGGCTAGACTGATCGAAACGCGATTGGCGGCATTTGATTGCAACTTAGACTTCCCGAAAATTTGAACCAAATGGGCCTAAGGGATTATGATAAAATTTTGAAAAAACCCAAAAAAAAATTTTTCTAAACAGATTTTTTTTAATATAACTTCCAGATTAATGTACCGATTGAGTACAAAACTAATCAGCTACATTTTTAAAAAAATTACGTCTAACACGTAAATTGCATCAAATCGATTTATCTGTTTGGAAGTAATCGTTGACGAAAATTTTGAAAAAAGTATTTTTTCGACATTTTTCGACAACTTCGAAATATTTTAACCAGTTATTTTTTAGTATTGTACAATATTTTAGTACTAAAAAAATTACGTTGAATGCCGTTTTAAATATCAAAATCGAATCTTATTTTCAAAAGTTACACCTTTTTAAATGTTAAAATTACGTTTTTTTTAGCAACCTGACTTAAAAAAAAGTATCTCACCCACGATTAACCGAAGATACTTGGTCCCACAAATGTGTTACGTGGCAAGCCTATCGCAAACCGGGCACTTTCCAATCCCGGGCAACGTTGTTTTTATTAGAAAATTGAAAAAATACATTTTTGATTGAATCGAACCCCGAGGGTTTCTCTGAGAGAAAGATTCGAAAAATTTATTCACTGAGTTTCTACCGCCAATTCAACGTGCCTGCAGTAAGTCCAATATTAATCCTAAAAATTTTTAAGGTTAATTAAATAAAACGTATTTTATTTCGAAAATCGATGTGAAACTAGAAACTTCAAGATTTTAGAATAAAAACTATTTATCTTAGCAAAATGTTAGCAATGTGTTTTTCTTTATAACATCCACTTTCATTTTTAATACCAATTTTTCCTTGAAAACTTTTTTGAAGAAAGCTACCATAAATAAAAATTGATTTATATCAATATTAGGCATTAAGAGCGAAGTGGTGGCGCGAGATGGATCTTGAGTTGTTACATATTATAGATAGACCGTAATATTTTATAGGTAGACCAGAAAATATATTCTAAAATTTAGTCTGCCTGTAACTAGTCTAGATTATTACATCATAGCAAGTTTAAGCTTTCTATTTCTACCCCCGAAGCTTCTCCCGTGTTGTTCTGGGTTCCTTTGAAGAATAGGCCAACTGCCGTTCTGCTAGGCAGGTCGTAAAAGGCGACCGATTGGCTATGCGAGTCACTACCATCGTGGCTACTGGGTGGTAGAATTTTGCATTGTCTCGCCCGGGTCTGGTACCACCGCCTTACCTATTCCTGCCGCAATAGCGTCAGTGCTTGTGTCTTAATAAATTTAAATATAATTATTAAGAGATCACTCCCAAAATATACCCATCACAACTTAGGCCGGAAGCACAACACTATATGTACCAAACATAAACAAAATCATAAAAATCAATACACAATTGCCCGAATAATCACGTAGCAGACATACAGTCAATTTGAGCACATCCTCTTTTTAAACTGTGATTAAAATCTTACGTACACTGTCCACATCAAATTAGGTAATTAAAATCGTAATCAAATCGCACCTCCGCTCAAATAGTGTCACAATTCAAAAAATTGTAAAATCACTTTTATTGTACCATTCGTATCGTACTATGCCATAGTTTTATCTCGAATGGTGATCTACTACTGTTTTCAATGATTTGTTACTATTTGACGTTAGTGGCGTTGGCTCGGAAAGCAAAAAAATAGGCAGGAGCAACTATAAATAAATTTTTTTTTTTTTTATAGAAGAGGGGGCAAACGAGCAAGAGGTGCACCTGATGGTAAGTGATCACCGCCGCCCATGGACATCTGCAATACCAGAGGTCTTGCAGTTGCGTTGCCGGCCTTTTAAGAATGAGTAAGCTCTTTTCTTGAAGGTCCCTATGTCGTATCCGTTCGGAAATACCCCTGCCGGTAATTGGTTCCACAACAGAGTAGTGCGAGGTAAAAAGTGTCGGGAGAAACGCACAGTTGTGGATTTCCAGACATCGAGATGGTGAAGATGGAACTTCAAGTTTTGACGCGATGTCCGATGGTGGAATTCGGCGGCAGGAATTAATCCAAACAACTCGTCGGAACACTCTCCATGATGGAGCACGCACCGTCGACAACGACCTTGATGCTCCGATCAGCCAAAAAACTGGTGATCCACTCGCATAATTTCTCAGGAAGCCCATAGGAAGGCAGCTTCGCGAGAAGCGCTTTGTGCCATACCCGATCGAAGGCGAAATCGAAAATATAAAAGTCAGAAAAAATCGAGAATCGTTTTTTTGAATTGTGATACTATTTGAGCGGATGTGCAAAATACTGTTGATTATCGCAAAGTGAGTAATTTTCTCAGAGTTGTATAAAAGGCAGTTTTATCAGAAAAATTAATATTTATTAAAATGCCACATAATGATATACAGATGAAGAATTGACCGCCTTGAAAGATTTGACCATCTGGCGTCAAGTTGGGTAGTTCGTAAAAGGCAAATGAATCGATAAAAATGTTACCTGAGTGTTAACAATTCCACACTGTCTCGCCCAGGTTACCTATTTATAACCGTTTTACCTATTCCTGCAGCAATAGCGTCATTGTTTGTCAACGTGGTGTTGTGGTTTGGAGGGTAAGGGTACTGGTAAATTTCTATATGTTACATTAAAGTTCCGCTACACGGATAGCAAATCACCAATAATGTCTTTGTTGTCTATAGGCGATGATTGTCTTTTTCCATCCGGACCGTTAACCTTTTGTTTTTATATCATAACTGATATTATAATAAATTAATAAAGTTACTTATGACATCTAAATTTCATATTTTTAAAAGATTAATAGATTGCTAGTTTTTTTTTTTTTTCATTTATTTCAAACAAAAAGTATAAGATAAAACATTTATCCCTCAAGCACTGCAAAAACCAGCAGGTTTGTCCGCAGGCTTGTCATTCATCAAGTTAGTAAAAAATATTTTTACATACTTCCTGCTGTTATTGCAAGGATTATTTCACCCTTAGTTCCAGCTCCAGGGGCCATTCCAAACTCTATTTCTATATAGTCAGGAGAATCTTTTGATATATGTAAAGAATCAAGGGTCGAGCTTCTTTTTTATCTCCATTAGTTGAAATATCATACGCCCCACAATTTGCGGAATCGAATTCATTCGGGTACCTGGCAATTTCATACCAGATACCTTTGGCAAACTGTAAAATAACGTTCACTTTTAAATAGACGAAATTATATTCATTTGGACATCTGTCAATTTCATATAAAACTCCAGAATGTAAAATATCATACATTTTCACATTTATGGAATTATATTCATTTGATTTTCTGGCATTATTATAACAGACTCTAGTGGCAGAGTATAAAATGACATACATTTTCAAATTTATGAAATCTTATACGCGGCCAATAACTGAGATATTTACCAATACTCACAAAAGAGAGATCTGTAAATGTTTTTAAAATGTCGGCACGTCAAAAGTGTCTGTAAAGGTTTATTTGAATTAAACATTGTTGATTTTATTTTTTGATATTGAGATTCTAGTAGCAAAATATAAAATAACTTACATTTTTGAATTTGGAATCATTTGGGCTTCGACAAGAGAAAGATAAGGTATCTTCACGCCTGAATGCCCGAAGGGGTAGGCAGAGGTATAACAAGTGCACTCACGATTAGCCGAAGATACTTGGTCCCACAAATGTGATAGGTGGCAAGCTTATCGCCAACCGGGCACTTTCCAATCCTGGGCAACTTTGTGTTTAACAGAAAAGTGTAAAAACACTTTTTTTTATTTGCCCGACCCGTGAATCGAACCCAGGACCTCATGTGGTCAACACCAACGCTGGACCACTAGACCACAAAGGCGATAGAAAAGATAAGGACTTATCATTAATTTCTACAAACAATCAATGTTATAAAATTGCATGCACTCCAACGCTGAGTATATAAAAATGGCTTTATCTTTGTCTAACAAGTTCAAATTTTCATAATAGACAAAGCTACAAAAAATCTGTCAGGCTCTAATTTCAAATCATTTGAAAAAATAACGTCACCTTTAATAGCTTTCTGCCAGTACGCCATTGCTAAAATACGCTGTATATGTACTTAAAATGTCAAATAGCCCTTTGTTTACAAAATATTAAATTGACTTGATCATTTATTTGTATTTTTCTATAATTTTAGTGTGTCTTAAATCCAAAATAAAAACCAATTGTTAAAGTAACATGCCCAATGGCAATATTTTATCAACTGTTATGTAGACAGTAAACAGCTGTTCTTAGTACGCCATTACTCGAGGCGATATTACACGGTTTTCACTTAGCTATTTCATATCTAGTAGTAGGTAGTTTCCTTTATCTAAACATTTGGGTATCTGGCAATTCTGTACTAAGCACTTGTGATTAAATGACATGCATTTTACATTTATAAATCACATTAATTTGAGTATTAGGCAACATCATGCTAGAACCTAGACTGTGAAATAAAATACAATATTACTCTTCTTCTACAATATATTTATTTAATGAACTGCCTAGCAGATTCACAGATAAACCTGTGAAATCCTCAAACTATCCAGAACAAACACGGTGAAAGTATAATATGAAATTATAGGGCATAATCAAATATAGTCTTAGTCAAAATCATAATCAGTAAGTGAAACAGAAGCCCTTGAATGATCATTATGAGTTTGTAAGTTAGTTTGGTATTCTTTTTATATCGAGATAATATGATAGAATCACAGATCATATGAATGTTATTGCAATTAAAATGTTTACAAATATTTAAGTAATGTATGTAAAAATTAAAATAACCATATAAATGGCTACTTCTCGTATTTTCAAATATATAACAGTAATTAAATAAATAAATATAATAATAAATACTCACGGGACAAATAATTACTGATCCCCAAAGCAAGCAAATTATTTGCCTGTATTATGGGTGTTAGTCAACGATACTATAAATAGAAATACATATATAAATACTAGAATATATTTTAAGAAACACACAAACCCGGAAACACAAACATTTGTGCTCATCACACAAATGCTTGTCCTAGTCCTAGTTTCAGTTCCCCGGTGTTGGTCCCGAGCTCCTTTGAAGAATAGGCCTACTGCCGTTCTGCCAGGCAGGTCTAAAAAAGCGACCGATTGGCTATACAAGCCACTGTCATCGTAGCTATTAGATGTTTAGTCTCGTCCGGGTCTGGTACCACCACCTTACATTTTCCTGCCGAAATAGCGTCAATGCTTGTCAATGTCGTGTTCCGGTTTGGAGGATAAGGTAACCGGTAAACTTATGCATGTGGCATTAGACCTCGCCACATGTTAGCAACGCACCATTAACGCCTTTGGTGTCTATAGGCGATGGTTGACTCTTTTGTTTGGCGTTAAGTAGGTGGTAGAGTTTTGCAACGTCTCGCCTGGGTATTCAGTACCACCGACTTACATATTCCTGCCGCATCAGTATCTATCAGAAAAAATCAAAAAGGAATGAATATATTATAAAGATTTACTTTATTACATAGATATGACTTAAAACTACATTTTGTAGTTTGCAACATATTATGACATCACAATGTGCACGTTGATACCCATACTAGGTAAATAATATCTCTACAAAGAGTACCTGTACGGGTGGCAGCGCCATCAAACAGGTATATATTTATTTGCATTTATTTAAGTGTTAAGTTTACTATTGGAATAAAAATTAACTATTTATGCTTGTTATTGTCGTGTTTCTGTTTGTTCGGTATGGTAGCCGGTAGACTTATGCATGTGGCATTGTTAACTCACCAAATGGATAACAACGCACCATTAACGTTTTTGGTTTCTATAATATCTCCATCAGGAGAACCATCAGTTAGTTTGTTATCTAATGATGTAAGAGTGTGTAATGTTTATTTTTATTAATTTCTTAAGTACATTATTCAAAAATGTTAGGTTTCTGCAGTTCTCAATATTTATGAATAAATGAATAAATTCCTGTCCTAAACAAAAATGCTTAAAACGATATATTTGTAGTGGTGCATAAGCCCATGCGATATTTTTGCCCAGCAAAAAATGTTTCAAATTACTTATTAAATTATCTTGTTTATGCATTTTATTGTATTAATTATTAAGTACTTTTCCATCAAGAAAGAAGAACTTATGAATTCAGCATGCCATTTTTATAATAGATATATTGACAGGGATGTGATAGAAATCTGCAATTAATAAACTGATAATATATTTTTTAAATGCATTCAATACAATTTATATTATTATTATAAATTCGAAAGTTTGGATGTTCTGATGGATGTTTGTTACTCAATCACGCAAAAACTACAGAACGAATTTGAATGAAATTTGGTACCCAGGTAGATGATGACCAGGAATAGCTACATAAGCTACTTTTTATTCCGGAAAAATAAGATGATCCCGCGGGATTCGACAAAAACTTTTATAGTGCCGCGGGCTGCACGCGGCAGCTAGTTTACAATAAATTTAGTTTATTTTAAAATTATTCAATTTGATAAAATAAATGATTATTATTTATTTATGTTTAAACATTAATTAATCAAATATATAACAAAAAGGAAACTGTATCTTCAGGCGTAATTGTTAATACCTAAAATAGAAGAATTTCTTGTAATATTAAGAACCAACAATCTAATCTCTAAAATGTGTATACCTTGGAAATCTGTACGCCAAAAAAGCAGATAGTGGAGTTCCATTGTATTCAAAATCAATTTTGTACCTCTATCACAGAAATAATAATAATTATATTTTCATCAAGCAAGTTTAAAAATCGCAGTATTGTTGAAAACAGTCATAGAATATTTAAAGACTCGCCAAGAGAAGGCCAATCACGTTGTTTCATGTATGTTTTCGTCATTTAACAGTGTAGTGTTCCACGGAATAAGATGCACATGTACTTCACAACTTAAGTATTACTATTTCACTTACCGCATCAAAATTAAAATTGTCCACCGGTTCCACGTTTTGAGGACATCCATTATCTATCACTAAACCTTGTGAAAGGAAAACGTAAGATATAAAAATGAGGAAGTTTCTAAGCCTGTACATCTTTAATTTCTTTTATATACTAATAATAGTAAGAAAAGTGCAAGTTTTTAAGTACCCGTCAAATATTGATATCTATTCACGCTTATTTAAAGTGATAACTTTTGTTTCTGTTAGCCGGGTTCATTGTATCTATAATGTACTTTATAATTAAGGCGTATTCCTATTTTTTCTGTTTCTTCATTTCTAAATTCCCTATTTTTGTGTTTCTAAATTCATATGTTATTTTTACTTCAACACTCGGTCATTTAATCTTGGTCAATAATTGTCGACGCCTCAAAATAACTTGCAAGAAGTTTTATTAAATAAAGTACTTCTGATTTATGATGAATCGGCCAATTTGGAAAATATTTTATTTTTGTCTGTAATGATACATATACTTTCTATTTCGTGCCATATAAAATTAGTAAAGGTCTAATTTAGAATTTCACAGATACAACTGGTTGGAATTCGTTTGTTGCAGTTTTATGTTAAAATTATTGTAAATATAAAAACGGCATCTCGAAATGTCTCATGGACACGGAATTGAGCGGAATCCCTTTTGCTGTGTTTGATTTTATCATAAGATAACAAACAAGCAGATGGCTCTCCTGATGGAAAAGACGGAATCGATCATATAGCAAAGAAGGATTTCGCCATGCCGAGCCTGTCGACACTAACTCTGCGGTAGAGCGACCCGGCTTTAGGGAGACGGTCGCAGATTCAAATCCTGCGTGTCGATATTTTTCTTTGTTAAAGTTTTTCAAGAGTAACCATGGTCCAGAGACACCAAAGATGTTAATGGTGCTTTGCTATCCGTATGGCGGGGTGGCAATCATACGTAAATCTACCGGCTACCTTACCCTCCAAACCGGAACACGACAGTGACAGGCACTGAAGCTATTACGGCAGGAATAGGTAAGGCGGTGGTACCGGACCCGGGTGAGATAATAATCAATACAATAAATATATTGTACTACTTTAATGTATATTTTATTATATAAATGCAAAAGTTTGGATGTTTAGATGGATGGATGTTTGTTACTCAATCACGCAAAAACTACTGAACAGTTTTGGATGAAATTTTACACACTGGCAGATGATATTCCAGAAATCCCACCCTAGTCAATCCTATGGGAATGCCTCATTTTTGCGGAATATACTGAAGCCTATGTGCCATATAGGCTACTTTTTATCCCGAAAAAATGGAGCGTTTTCTTGGGATTCACCAATTTGTTTATCATGTAGCAATCTGCACTTTATTTTAGAAATGCACATTAGATATTAATTTCATGAAAATACGACGGCCACGTCAATCATATCGTAAGAATTAACAATTAAATATATTAATTTTACTCGTACTAGCTGTGCCCGCGACTTCGTTGGCATGCAAAAATTTCTAAAATAAAAGTCCCGGGGATTCACCTGCATAGTTCCCGTCGCTGTGGGATTTTTGGGATAAAAACTATCCTATATCTTTTCTCTATGTACCAAGTATCATCAAAATTTATTCAGGTGGTTAGGTGTGAAGATAAGACAGACAGACTTATAATATTATTAAGTATCGATAGTAAGGATTAAGTTTTCTTGTTGAGGAGCGTGCCTTCAATGGTTAAATAAAATGATAAAATAATCATAAAAAGCAGTTTATTTTTCTTCATATAATGCATGGCGACATAAGAAAAAACTTTTTACGCTTTGTCACTACTATGACAATCCATCCATTGATATTTACTGGCATCTAATACATTAGATGACTTAATGTAATTATCTAAAGCTGCTTTAACATCGCTGTTAATATCTTTAGACCTCGATGCTATCCAGGAATATTCTGAAAATAAATAACATTTGTATTAATAACTCCTAATACAGGTTAACAAAAACAATCAATAATTAAAGGCACCAACATTAATGACAGACGCTTTTGTGTCTTGACTCCTAAAAACTAAAATAATTTTTAGAAATGAATTTAGGCAGTGGACTGCCTTTTTTGCTAATGAACGAGACAGAATAAATAGTGACTAAGTACGGGATAAAAACTCACCGTGTTTATGCCGGGCTCCTTTGAAGAATAGGCCAACTGCGCTTCTGCCAGGCAGGTCATAAAAGGCGACCGTTTGGCTGTACCAGTCACTACCATCGTGGCTACCAGGTGGTAGAGTTCTACATTGTTTGCCCGGGTCTGGACGTCTGGTACCTTCGCCTTGCCTATTCCTGCCGCGATAGCATCAGTGCTTATCACTGTCATATTCCGGTTTCGAGGATGAGGTAGCCGGTAAACTTATGCAAGTGGCATTAGATCTCGCCACAAGATAGCAACGCACCATTAACGCCTTTGGTGTCTATAGGCGATGGATGACTCTTTCCATCAGGAGACCCACCTGCTTCTTTGCTATCTTATAATATAAAAAACAACTTATTAAGGTTGAGCTACATCCGTCAAACTGAATCGTCTTTTTTCGTTACCGTTTAATTTTGTGTCGCTCAGACGGTTTTGTCTATGAAGTTTTAGTTAAAGGTGGAGCAAGCACTCGGATTAATCACTTGAAACGTAAACTTACTTGATATCTCTGTCTATGAGGTCTCCCCATCTCTTTTTATACAGCTGTGTTAGACAGAAAGGGTAAGATCTCAGAAGGTGACAGCAGTATTCAAAATTGTGTTTCAAGTACGTATTAGAAGTGTTGCCTCCAGATATAATACAGCTTCATAGATGTCCATTTGCTAAAGTGAGAACAATAACGGAAATGCAATAGCATGCGGCGGGCTCCTCGAAGTGATAGCATTGCTACCTTTCCGCTCTAGCAAATGGCAGTTCTAAGTGATAGAAAAGGATAGGCCAACGGAAAAAAGCGTTTCCGTGCTGACAGATGTAGTTCAATGGGTATTAACGTTGAACTACATCTGTCAGCAGGGAAGAACTTTAAAGTTTAAAAAAGTATTTTCACACTTGAACCTCCAAAGAGGCAGAGGTACACCCACGATTAGCCCGAAGACATTTAGTCCTACAATGTGATACAAGCCTATCGCCAACCGGGCACTTATCTAATTCTAAACAACGTTATTTTATCAGAAAATTGAAAAAAATACATTTTTGAATTGCCTAAGCCGGGAATTAAAACCGAGACCTCATGTGGTCAAAGCCGACCCTCAACCACAGACAAACAAATAGGTCCAGAAGTCAAACTCAAGTGTGCACTTATTGAAGTGCAGTTTCATACATACGCTAGACGTTGCACTATAATCTAGTTAAATAAAATCAATTGCTGTTCGTTAGTCTCGCTAAAACTAGAGAACGGCTGAATCGATTTGGCTAATTTTGGTTTTGAATTAATTGTTGAAGTCCATGGAAAGTTTGAATGGTGAGAAAATATAGAAAAAAATAAGAGTAGTCAAAAAAGGCAGACCAACGTTTGCCGGGTCACCTAGTAAATAATAAATAAATATTCACGGGACAAATTACACTTACTCATCTAACCCCAAAGTAAGCAAATTATTTGCTTGTGTTATGGATGTTAGTCAAATATACTTCAGTATTACGTAGTATTTATACATAGAAATACATGTATAAATACTAGAATATATTTAATAGACACCCAAACCCCGAAATACAAACATTTATGCTCATCACACAAATGTTTGTCCCCGTTGGAGATCGAACCCGAGTCAGGGTCGCTAACCACTCGATGTTATAATGTTACAGTACGCGTTCGAGCGATATTACGAGCGTTGCATCACTCACATTACTTACACATGCCTACCTTCTATATCTTCAACCCTGTTAACTGCCGTTGACAGAACGCAAGAAGTCGTAAAAGGCGACTCACTGACTATACTTGTCACTACCATTCGTAACTACGAACTGGAAGTGTTTCCCAACGTTTTGCCCGGGTATTTGGTACCACCGTCTTACCTATTCCTACCGCAATAGCTAGCGTCAATGCTTTTGTAATTGAGGAGTGTTAGCAACCGCGCTTGACGACAAGTACTAGCCGACCAGATGTGCGGCGCATCTGTGCTATGTACTGTGTAATAGGAAAAATAAAATGATGATTACCTTTAGCAGTATTCGTTTTCTCGTCGTAAATACATTCGTATGAAATATAAAATTTATCGTAATCAGCAACTAGAATATTCTGATGCATCTTAGATGTAACTCGAGGATCTGTAAACATTAGAATTAAAATATTAAGGTATAGGTATAGGTAGGTTTATAAGGTATAGCTATACTTCACACGTGGAGATTTGTGACAGAAAATAAGTAAAACCAATTAGCTCTTTAATTAATCGTAATGTGTATTAATAGTATGTGTATATGAGTATGAGTGTGTATGTATATACATACATTTATACATAGCGTGTGGTATGTGTATTTATAAAAGTGTACATACTGTATATATATATATATATATATATATATATATATATATATATATATATATATATATATATATTCACTATATATATATATATATATATATATATATATATATATATATATATATATATATATATATATATATTTAAAGGTTCATTGCCTAAAATGAAAGCTAAAAAGAAAGAAACAAGCCCAGTAGTTTAGAATGATGTTAAGTAATAATGAATAACTTCACCATTGAAATAGTTCTATAATCGATGTAGGTACATACATATAAAACAATTTATGAATTTTAATTCATCACAGAATGATTAACAGTCGGGGCACATTCAATTTTTAGCTACCAAATTTTCACAATGGGCCCCGACTATTAATCGTTCTGTGATGAATTAAAATTCATGAATTATTTTATATGTATGTATGTACCTACATCGATTATAGAACTATTTCAGTGGTGAAGTTATTCATTACTACTTAACATCATTCTAAACTACTGGGCTTGTTTCTTTCTTTTTAGCTTTCATTTCAGGCAATGAACCTTTTCTAAAGATTAAATGCAGTCGGGTTTTTTGTTTTCAATAATTTCTTTATTTAACACTTTTTAGTTAGGATTCATTAACTTCGATATTAAAATTATAAGATGGTTAATTACGCAATCTTGTCATTTCATTCAGAGTGTAAATATCGTGGGGATTATTAAGTAATTTATGGTGGTCTAAACTATTTATTATTAGCCCCACTTGAGACCTAACCCGGCTCAAAGCAACGCATGCTTTGCGCCGGGTTAGGTTCGATTCTGACTTTTACTCCAGGAACATTGTTTTTAATTGCTTTGTCGTCAAATTCTATATAGGTAAACAGCCTATGGCAATTCTCCGTCTTCCAATTGATCCCTTCGAAGAACTGGTCACTCTATTGTCCTTATAACTCTCATTGCTCCCTTTCCATTGTATAATATTATATTCAATTTACCTTTTTTATTTATATTTTGCATTAATCCCCCCCTTTGTAAAGGCAGAATAATGAAACACTAATTAAACTATACGTATAAAGTAGGTAGTTGTACTTGTAAGTAGGAAAATGATTTTAAACAAATTTAAATCGTTATACATAATATGTACCTATATCCTAAACTATTAGATACCTACCTCTGTTGTACCTATCTATTTAAAATAGAGCATATTCTTATGATTTCAAAACTCGAGATCTGATAATTACCCTATTTTAGAAAATGGGGTGAAATCAAGGACGTTCCGAATTTTGAAAATTTTCATTTACCTAGTGGGAAGTTAATAAAAAGGTAAAAAAAAAAGGTAAAGTAAAAGTATTAACGCACTATTAAATAGGTAGGTACCTAATAAAATCAACTAACTAACGCCCTGACCGCCCCGTTTTTGCTTAAGTAGCGACCCTAACTACCAATTAACAGGGCTTGGAGACAGATTATAATAATATAATGGCTACTATCGTAACTTGAGTTTGATTCTAAGCAGGGACAAGTATTTGTTTGAAAAGAACGTATGTTTGTATTTCTGGTTTGAATGCTCATTAAATAACCAAGCGAAGCTTTGTGACGATAGACGCAAGTGCGGCCGCAGCATTAGAGATGCCACGAATATACGTCGCCAAATATTCACGTGATTTTGGTGAATATTTGGCGATGTATTTGTTTTCCCCGTATTGGTTCCGGGCTCCTTTGAAGAATAGACAAACTGCCGTTCTGCCAGACAGGTCGTAAAAGGTGACCGATTGGCTATACGAGTCACTACCATCGTGGATACTAGGTGGTAGATTTATGCATTGTCTCGCCTAGGTCTGGACTCTGGTACCACCGCCTTACTTATTCCTGCCGCAATAGCGTCAGTGCTTGTCACTGTCGTGTTGCGGGTTGGATTTATTAGACCTCGCCACAAGATAGCAACGCACCATTAACGCCTTTGATGTCTATAGGCGATATTTGACTCTTTCCATCAGGAGACCCATCTGCTTGTTTGCTATCTTATGATCTAAAAAAACGGAGTAGATCGTATCACAAGGTACAGGTATTATTTGTTTATGAAGATTGAGTGCTGTAAGCAGATGCTTCTCCTGATAGAAAGATGGAAAGATAAAACATCGCCTATAGACACCAAAGATGTTAATGGTGTGTTGCTATCCGTGTGACGGGATGGCAATGCCACATGCATAGGTGTACCGGCTACCTTACCCTCTTAACCGAAACACGACAATGATCATCATTGACGCTATTGTGGCAGGATTAGGTAAGGCAGTGGTACTAAATATCCGGGCAAGACGTTGCAGAAATTAAACACTTAGTAGTCACGATGGTAGTGACGGAAATAGCCAATCAATCGCCTCTTACGACCTGTCTGGTAGAAAGACAATTGGCTTATTCTTCAAAGAAGCCCGGACTTGCACGGAGTAAGAACTACTGAACCGATTTTGATAAAACTTAGACAGTTCCCTTAGTTGTTATATAACTTATTTTAAATCAAAAATAATTATCTCGATATGTCTTTTATTTCCCGAAAAATTCCTGGACAAACATACAAATATACATACACTTACGCAATTTTAGTACACGTGCTTGGACGCCTAAATATATCATCATACCTACTCAAATGTTATCCAATTCCAACAATATTACATACATACATGTCAAACTGATAACCTCCATTTTTTCGTCGGTTGAAAATATTGTCTAACTGATGATAAATACTGATTAATGAAATGAATACCGAATAAGAAATACTGAAGTAGGTAAGTATATAGGTGTGTATAAAGTACGTGAATATAAATAGGAAAATTAACTTTAAATCGTTTTATATCTTAAACTATTATTTAAAAAGGAAAATGATGAATAAAACCCAAAATATTTTTAAATACCTAATTAACAATACCCCACATGATATTGTTCATCAATATATTTTTTTTAAATTTTGACAATATGGCGCCTGGTGGTTTCCATGGTGGGTTTTAATAAATGTCATGACTTTAGTGACACTCGCAAGGTTAAGACGAATCGATTGACATGCGAATCATCAAAATCAGCCTACGCGTTTGGCCTCTAGAATGCCACATAGGAACAAACATACATACATACATACATACATACATACATACATATATAGACTGATAAACACAATACCCTCCTGCAGTCGGGTAAAAAGGCACACTAGCGAATAGATTGTCTTACGTGAAAAATTGCTAATACACACTAAAGATAACAATTTTGCGTTGCTGTCAGGATGGTAATGCCAAAAACATATTGGTATCTAGCCGATAAAATTATGCACGCGGATATCCCTGAACACCTAAACTGGAATACGACACTGATAACACAGAAATAGGTAAAGTGGTGGTTCTAAAGCCAGCGAGATATTGTAAAATGCTACCACCTAGTAGTCGTGACTGTAGTAACAAGTTATAGCACTGTACAAACTTCTTCTTCAAAAGGTTCTGGACTTGTTATTTATTGTCGACCAGTTTCGTGATTTACACCCACATCATGAATAATTTTATTACTTCGTGGTTAGATCAATTCGTGTTAAATCCAGCGATATTTATTATTATAATAAAAAGTGAATGCCATAGTGAAACACGTTGCTCATACTTCCTGTTGTTATTTCAAGGGTTATTTCGCCCTTAGTTCCGGCTCTTGGTGCCAATCCGATCACCATATCTATATAGTTGGCAGAATCCTCTGGTATACGCGTAGAATCAAGGAGTCGAACTTTTTTCTTATCTCCTTCGGCAAAAAATTCGTATGCCCCGCAGTTTGCGAAATCAAATTCATTCGGGTATCTCGCAACTTCATACCAAATTCCAGTAGCAAACTGCAAAATAACATACATTTTTAACACGCTTTTATTAGCTGCGTATGTTTGTAGGTTAATATGTTAGTATGTAAGTAAGTAACGAACATTTTGAACATAAATTTGAAGTACTTTAAACGTCGGATTAATTTGAAACTTGGCAGTCTCATTAAGGACCAATGATAACACAATAATATAAAGAGCCAGTCCTGATATTCTTAAATATTAGCGATTTGTTTTTCTATACCCGCTAGCACCGTTCATACAGCCTGTAGACGGCTAATGTTTGATTTTCCGTGTTGAATGCATTCTGGCAACTAGCTGAGGTAAGACGAAGTGGAGTTGCAACGCCGTAATTGGCTAACTCAAGGCCACAGTGAAAGATAGTAATGTACAGAGCATCTGATTGGTCGACACTGATTACCCAATCACTACTCATTGGCGCGTGGACATTTACATCGGAACTATAAGTCAGATGTGTTGACACAAGTCATTCGCCTATTATTAGGTGTCTATGGGCTGTGTGGTCGGTGCCCGCTAGGCTATCACGTATGTCGCAATGCGTAATTATGGTAACTGTTTAGTTATTTTAATACACATAGCCATATATGTTAGTGGCCATCTAAAAAACTAACTTTTGAAGAAAATTTAAATAAAAAGTAAATAATGAATAATAGTTGAAAAAACTAAAAAACACGCTTTCATAGAAAATCAAACTAAAAAATGAAAATTTAATAATAGTTTAAAAAACTAAAAAACACGTTTTTTAAATTAAAAATTGTGTAAATAAGAAAAAAAAATTATTACATTGTAAAAAAGTGTGGGATGCTTTTCAAGATATCTATTAACACTATGCACCCCACGCTTATTTTACAATGCAATTCTTTTTTTGGAACGAAGTTCCTTACGGCAGGCTTGGAGGAGATAGGGATTTTGCTGCGCGACCGAACTGAAAAAAATGTGATAGTAAAACCGTAAGAAAAATGCGTGGAATAAAAGCGTTAAATGAGACGTGCGCAGGCGCGACAGTCGCGTACACAAGCGAGTAGTGCCGTTTAGCCGAAGGAAGTTCGTTCCTACCTGGTGTCCCGCGACACCACATCATTTTTTGGAACGAAGTTCCTTACGGCAGGCTTGGAGGGGATAGGAATTTTGCTGCGCGACCGAACTGAAAAAAATGTGATAGTAAAACCGTAAGAAAAATGCGTGGAATAAAAGCGTTAAATGAGACGTGCGCAGGCGCGACAGTCGCGTACACAAGCGAGTAGTGCCGTTTAGCCGAAGGAAGTTCGTTCCTACCTGGTGTCCCGCGACACCACATCATTTTTTTCTTATTTACACTATTCTTCATTTAACTTTATTTTTCATTTTTTAGTTTGGTAAAAGTGTTTTTTTTAAACTATTATTTATTAATTAATGGGTTTGGCATTTGCACATTTTTTCTGATCACTTTTAATTAGGTTAAAGGCACTAAAATATTTTAGTTAAAGTTTTGCGTAACAGAAATTTGGATTTACCATGAACATACCATGTGTTTTGTTTTTTGTGTCGGATAAAAATGGAATTTTGATTTTTTCAAATATTTTTTTATTACATAAATCAAATATATTATCGATTCTGAATAGCTTCTGAATTTGGCCGGGCATTTAAATGTAACCTTGTATAAATTACATAACTATTTCCATATATGTTTGATACACAAATGCGGTTTTATCACTAAAAATGTGATCTCTTCCAGGCAACCTTAAATATTGGATAATAATACATTCTAAAATAAAATAAAAAAAATATATTTATAAAAAGTAAAAATAACAAAATATTCATAGAAAACGCTTCTATGTCACTTAATAATTACGCTCATTTTTTTTTAATAAAGCTTCTCATAGTCACCCAACAAATGCAAATTTATTTAATTAGCTAAATACATAGCCATGCCACTTACCGCTTCCAAGTCATAATTGTCCATTGGTTCTATGTTTTGAGGACATGCATTTTCTGTTATTAAACCTTGTGAAAGGCTAAGGTAAGATATGAAAAAAACGAAATTACTAAGCTTATGCATATTTAATTTCTTCTGTGTTCTGTTCATTTGCTACAAAGCGCAGTTTTTTAAATACTCGTCAAATATTGATAACGGATAATGCTTACTTAAAATGATAACCTTTACTTCTGGTAATCGGGTTCACTGTAAGTGCTTTGAAATTTAAAACACGATTTATTATCATTTTTATTATCACTTTTCAACCGACTTCCCAAAAAAAGAGGTTTTAAAGTCTAGTGACTTTTATTTTGTTTGTTCCCATTGAACTCAAACATTTTTTAACCTATTGGAAAATTGTTTTAGTTTGAACTTTGGAAAGGGTTCCCTGTGTTCATCCGGGCCCTCTTTAGAGATTAGACCATCTATCGTTGTTACCGATAGTTTGTAATACGATTTGCTATACGAGACACTATAGCATTGTTGCTACTAGGAGGTAGAATTTGTAATAGCGTCAATACTCGTCACTACGTGTTTTAGTTTGATAAATAAGGTAGCCAGTAGACATAATACATGTGGCATTGCCATCTAGTCACATGGATAGCAACGCACCATTAACATTTTTGGTGCTTGTAGGCGATGGTTTCTCTTTCCATCAGGAGACCACTCTACAGCCTTTGTTAACCACCCAAGATATAGGTTTGAGGCTACAAAACTCAAGTGGTGTTGTGGTATGTCCCCTAAATAAAGAAAATCGGTTGCATAGTTATGGCCTATGAGTGAACAAATTGGTGCCCATCTATATGTCATAGAAATCGCGCTCATGCATATGAATGATGTAGGGAACACATTTAAGAGAACACATTTATTGGAGCTAAGAGTGATGGAATAAAATTTTATTTTGCGATCATTCTCGATTCAGTTTTATGCCTGATACAAAAAGGGTAAAAATGTACCGTCACCCCAGCAATACTGAACAGTTAAGATGCATTCAGGAAGTTCATCCATACAGCGGATTAATAGATATAGTATGGGCGATTATTACGAAGAAGAGACCAACTGAGTAGATTTTTAAATAAAAATACAAATTCCGAAACGAACATATTGTAATGGTGCGGCTACATATAATATATCAGCCTACGCCGAAATGTGTAAACGCCATTATCCTTGAACGGTGAATTTACGTTCTATACATGAAACCAAACCAGTGGTTTGGTTTCATGTATAGAACGTAAGTTCAATGAATATAAAAAATATTTAAAAAAAAAAGTGAATCTCCATTTTTCTTCAAAATTAAAATATTGTGGAATACTGTGTAGGTAGTTAAAATGGACGGCCAGTGCGGCAGGTCAGTGCCCTTTACGCATAGTATCCATGAATTTACGGACGGTGTCGGACAGAAATTTTCTAATATTTTTGAAAGTAAATAACGTTTTTTTATTTAACTACCTATAGTTTAGTGACAACGGTGTTATCCTTACAGCCTCTATATTTAATAGGCCAACCGGTTTCGCCACCAAACAGTTTTTGAATTATGACGAAGTTTCACCAAGTGCCGAAGTTTAATTTATGGAAGGTATAAATTAAATGTATTATTGATTCTCCGTGTTGGGCCGGGTTCCTTTGAAGAACAGATAAACTGCTGTTCTACAAAACAGGTCGTAAAAGACAAACGATCGGCTTTTGCTATATAATATCTCTAACATCGTGGCTACTAAGTAAAGTTCTGCAATGTTTAGCCCGGGTATTTGGTAATTTATCTATTTCTGCCGCAATAGCGTCAGTGATTGCCATTGTTGTGCTCCAGTTTGGAGGGTAAAGTAGCTGGTAAACTTATGCATTTGGCATTGTCATACCACCACATGGATTTTTCAACGCATTATCAATATTTTTGGTATTATTGGCGATGGTTTCTCTTTCTATCAGGAAAGCTATCTGCTTGTTTGCCATTAATATTTAAAAAATCGATTGCCATGTACCATTAACATTTTTAGTGTCTGTTGGTGATGCTTTCTCTTTCCATCAAGAAAGCTATCTGCTTGTTTGCTATCTAGAGATAAATAAAAAAAACCCTTGACATGTATATGCTATTCAAAAATTGATACAAATGTATCCTATTTTGAATAAAAATTCTTGAAATTGAAATTGAAAGGATGTTGTTTGGCCTTATGTCCGCTCGTTTGTGCAAACCTTTGGCTCTGATTTCACATTAATGCATGATAATGTGCGTTTGCATACAGCTTGGTGGACTAGGGAATACTTGGCAATAGAAAATATCCGAGAATTGTCCTGGTCTTCACAATCGGCAGACCTCAACCTCATCGAGCATGTATGGGATATTCTCCAGAAACGTGAAGGACTTGGATGTAGCGACAAACCTCAACAGTAGTCACTGTTTTTTAATGTGTTTAATTTAATGGAAGGCGATTGCCGATGTGCCATCAATAAACAGATAGATAACATTAATTAAATTAACAAACTAATCGACTCTATATAATCGATAGTCAATGTCAGCAAGTTTCATATAATAGAGGAGTCCTCACTGTGTGTTAAATTATCCAATTCCTTAACAACAACAAAAATATCTAGCAATTTAATTTTGGCTAGGTACATTCATCTTATTTATGCATGCTTAAGTCAATTAAATTAGTACATGTTGTTTAGATTTTTTTTAACTGTGTACCTCGAAATGCCACAGATTTTAGTTCTAAGTTTTCTGGTACATTCATCGAAGTAGTACTATAATAGTGTCTGCATTGAACTTATAAAATATTATTATATGGCAGTGCTTAATATGAAGTTCACTACTAATAAATTTCTTAATACGATGTTGTACCTTGAGCCGGTAAAACGGGTTGCATGTTTGCTGTTGGTGACGTGCATTTAGAAACGTAGATTTTCGTCCATTTATATATTGCCAGCTTTGGTGATACGTGAAAAAAGGAGAGCATTTGTCATAATTAAAGAATTCCTAACACTGATTTCCCTGACCTGCTGCCTAGTCCCCATTATCATGTGATATTTATTCTTACTAAGATTTAATACCACAGTGTTTGTTTTTAACCAAGAAAATACACTCAACTGCAAAGCGTATGAATATTATTTATGACAAATTAGCAAGACCGTTTACTGTTTACCGCAAGGTGGTGTCTGTAAAGTGTCATTGCAGAATCGCTTATTTAAAACTAGCTGCAGCGTGCTGCCCGCTACATTATAAGTTTTTGATGAATCCCGCGGGATCACCTAACTTTTCCGGAATAAAAAGTAGCCTTTTGTGCTATTCCAGAACGTCAGCTACCTGTATGCCAAATTTCATATAAATCCGTTCAGTAGTTTTTGTGTGATTGAGTAACAAACCTCCATCCAAACATCCAAACTTTCGCATTTATAATATTAATATAGATTTTAGGTAAGGCTCTAGTCGATGGATTCCTTATTCTGAGTGTGGAACATTAAGGCCACCTAGCGAACCTAATTTATATGTATATAATATGTCAGGTAGTGGTTAACTTGTGGCTATAAAGAGCCATTTGCTAATACAGTGTGTAAAATATTTATTTTTATTAATTTTATGTATTTCTCGTGCATATCATTTGACAACTATGAGATATCTACACGCCTCCGCCTCCACCATCACACACAACTAAGATAATATATATTTTACCTTTAGTATCTTAAGATACCGAACGATATAGAAATATATATTTCATATCTTAAGATACAAAACATAAAATAAATGATGTTTTTATTTCGGGATATAGGTGATCGCAGTGCCTCATCTATACATATAATAAAATTGTAGGAAAGTCAAAACTGTACATTGAATATTTTTTTAAAAGAATACTTGGGGCGTGATCTACAATCGATATCGAAGCCAAAAATATAGATTTTAGAATTTTTGTCTGTTTGTCTGTATGTATGTCCGGGGTAAACTCAAAAAGTACTGCATGGATTTACTTCAAATTTTGCATGAATATTACTAATAGGTCGGGTCAACATATAGGGTCCGCCCTTGAACAATTGACATGTCTTTGTGGTTTTTCATTCAAAGTTAACTTTGTTAGGAATGTGCTACTGCAATTTTCATTTTACATTCTATAATAAAATCGTCTGAAGAGCTGTCTAACAAATCAAGAAGTAAGACCGTATCACTCATAGTTAATCAGCTGTATATAGAACTCCTACAAAGAATATGTGAGGCAATAAGGCAGACTCATGATAAAATGAACAAATTTTAATATTATTGTATCTTAGCCATGTGTGATACCTTAAGATACTGTATACTTTTATATTAGGGTATCTCAAGATAAAATATTATAGTATCTTAACCGTGTGTGATGAGCGTAATAGTTATAATTGAACTAATTCCTACGTCAAAATAAAGTTGTTTGCATAGCATAAGACAAGTTTTTCTTTTTATATGCTCTTGGAAGAATTAATCGCCTAGACACCAAAGATGTTAATGGTGTATTACTATCTGTGTGGTCATATAATAAAATAAATTTATATGAATAGATTGTTTCTTTTATTACTATTGTACCTAAGTATTTGTTTTAATATTACCTAATCTAACACAGATTTTTTTTTTAAACTAAGGGGGGAAAAAAGGAAAATAAATTTGAAATTGAAGAATTAGAAAAAATAAAGAATTTGCCAGATGATAACTGCCTTTTTACATCAAAAGATAGCAAACAAGCAAAGGCTCCCCTCATTGAGTGTCAACCATTGCCTATAGACACTAAAGATGATAATGGTGCGTTGCTATCCTTGTGGTGGGGTCTTATACATATATAACTTTACCAGCTATTTCATCGTCCAAAACAAACAGTGATAAGCAATGACATTATTGCGGCAGGAATAAGTAAAGCTGTAATACCAGACCCGGGCGAGACAATGCAAAACTCTGCCACATATTAGCCAAAATTTTCAATTTCTAAATTAATATAGGCTATGATTTATTAAACAGAAAAAAACCCATATCTTCAACTAATATATTCAATTTGCATAAAAGTATGCTAGATCAGTAATGTACCAAATTATTCCTGCACAATAATTTCAAATTTTGAAGTTAAAGATTTTGTCAGTTGAAACTGTCTGAATTTATCATTTATAATCACAGTATGTGTTATGGTATAAGTATGTCCAAATATACATAAAACCTACTAAGCCAGTAAAGCTACATAATAAGTAAACTAGCTACGCTGTCTTGCTAAGTACACAAGTAGCATTCACATTATACTTAAAAGCTGGAAAACATTTTGTATAATGTAAGTGTAGAAGAAGTTTATTATTATTGAATAAAATTAAATCTTATGGCTGGTTATTTTTCAGCTAAAAAAATTTTACATCTTGTTATAATTATTACAAAACTGTAAAGTTTTTTTAGTAGGTACAAGGTAAAAATAAAAACTGCAAGTTGATGCTTTTTCTTTTCACATAGTCTTTATTAAATAAAAAACAATTATATTGAATCTTTTGTCCTTCTCATATCCCTTCCCTGTTAGTGCCTTGCCTCAAGTTATATAGATCTGTCAGGGTGCTGTTATGGATCACTTAGTATTGCTGGTAGCAATTCACAATGTGATAGGTACTGCAACTCTTGTATTGGAACAGTTGTGTTTGATGTTTTGGCTTCGGCATATAGAGCAACATAGGTATGTATTAGAATATTATTTAGTAGTGTTATTGGGTTCCAATTTACTCTGCTTGTTAAATACTACCAATTCACTCTCTGCACTCTTATACACTTTTCAGTAGTTAGGACCCACCAGCAAACATAGAACTTTTGTGACTAAGAAGTTGTAGCTTATTAATGAAATATTAAATCTGAAATCAAATAAAATATTTAAAATGGTATATGCAAGCATCACTGCATCAATATGCTATAGTTAATAGTGTAATGGTTAATCCTCAGACCATTTTTGTTGGCCTGAGTGTTAATCGTTAAAAATTGTAAGTGTATGGTACAGTAGGTACCAGCAAACATCAACATAGAACTTTTGTGACTAAGAAGTTGTAGATGATTAATGAAATATTAAATCTGAAATCAAATAAAATATTTAAAATGGTATATGCAAGCATCACTGCATCAACATGCTATAGTTAATAGTGTAATGGTTAATCCTCAGACCATTTTGTTAGCCTGAGTGTTAATCAATAAAAATTGTAAGTATATGGTACGGTAGCTTTAACACAATGATAATTTTTTCTAAGAGAAGCTCTCTTCATGTTCAGAATTAATAATAGCTAGATATAGGAGTTCAATAGTACCTACATAAAAGATCACTAAGTTCTAATTTATTGATAGAGTCATAAGTTCATAAAGGCAACAAAATTAATAATTAAAGGAGAGGGGGATTTTTGGGCCCAAATGTAAAGGGTTGACGTATAGTTCAAAAAAATGATACTATTTTTCTATTTCAAAGTTCAAAATATAAGCTTAATCCGCTTTCTAAGAAAAAAGAAATCGCGAAAATAAGTTTTTGGTACTATAATTGTATAATCGATAAAATTATAATCGATTTATGTAAATAATTTTAATCGAAATATAAGCTCGTAAGTATATGTAAAAGTGTATTTTTGATTAATATTTAGTATAATCAACAGTAAGTACCATCATTATTTTACAAACCATTTATGATATAAAAAGAAAAAATATAATCGATACAATTTATATAATCGATTGATTACGTTACTTCAAACTTAATACGATTTAGTGTTTGTGGATTTAATACAGCTAAAATTGACAATTACAACTGAAATCACTGACGGCTCGCAAGAGTCGCACTCGCAAGTCGCGGACTTCACCCTTCGCTATTTTACGTAGTACGTACCTACCTACAGCTAGGCATCCTTTAATTTGTGTTTTCCAAAAGTCTGTGTTGTAGTATTATGTCAATTTATAAACATGAAGCATAGTTGCCTGTATTACAAGTATCAGTTGTTTATATAATAGTAAACGGTTACAGTGAGTTAAACTATACCATAGTACCGTAACCTTACTTCTAGTGAATATCTTATTTTTTTTATTTTATTATTATCTCTGTTCTCAGATTGCTAAAATCTGTAAAATTTTCAGTATTTATATAACGTTAAACTAGCTATTAATTAACATAATATTCATCTTATTACAAGGGGGGCCAAGTTTCTATGCAACAGTATCAGTCTCCTTTATACAGATAAATTGCTTTTTGATTTGATTACTCTTGCAAGTAATATGTAAGTATACATATTATTTTGATAATTACTCTAGCACAATTACTTTTTAAATCAAGGGGATTAGAACAATTAATAAGAATTTGCCAGATGATAATTAGCAGAATCCTCCATAAAATAAGCTCATTTCTTTCACTAATAAAATTAGTTGGCAAATTTAGCATTTACAAATTCAGAATTGGTTGTGATCACATAGAAAAGAAAGTCATATCTTCTTCATCTATGGTTAAAGATCTTAAAAATGTGATATAACAAACCATTTATTTCCATAATTATCAAAAACTCTTGTACAATCCCTTTTTGAAATTAAAGTTCCAACTTATAACTATTCTAGGAGGGTTTGCCAGGTGATAATTACCTCAATTTAGCATCTACCAAATCAGTATCGGTTATCATTTATTAGGCCCATAATAGAAGCTCATTTCTTTCACTAATAAAATCACTTTGCAAGCTTAAAGATGCTAAAGCCTCTACCACTCTCTTACAAGTTGATTTTTTCTTCGGCACAAACTGCATAAAACATTATTGTTACCATGTGAAATTTTATGTATTAGTCTTAGATATGTAATTCTAATTTTATTGCAGTATTGTGTTATGACTTATGTATCCTACATTATTTATTATTTAACAATAATAACCTTCTAAAAATGGTATTAACAAACTATATATTGTCAATAGTACATTTTCTGTACCTTTCAAACGTCGCCGGTTAATAATTTTGATCATTAAAAACTACTCTAGACTAGTTGCTTTCAAAACATAAAAGTGATCAACGATTTGACGTCATTCGTTGGTCACTAAGCATACGCAATACCAATTGTCAAACTACCCATACTAAAAGTGTCGTTCCAGTGCACGATAGTGACTTTCGACGACACCAAGTACTTGTGACGTCATTTTCGTTGATCACCCATGTTAGTCAATACGAAATTAGGGAACTGACAGCTAATTGATGTCAACTTTGCACAGTGATTATCACTTTGATTGTCAATTTAAGATAGGCAATAGGCCCCCAGATCGACCATAAAACAGTTTTAAACCATTGCTGACAACCACTAGCTGGATTCAAAAAGAAGCTCGATGTTTGGGTGGCAAACCAATTAACACAAAAAAACATGATGAATCAAATTTTCATCTACGAAGCTTTCCAAAACGGAATGAAATCGACCTATTTCTTAAACAGATGATGATTATTATTGGGAAATTGGTCGCATACGACAATATGACGTGAAATTGATTGTAGTTAAAAGGCAGGCCGTAAAAAAAACCGTTTGAGCTAAACGGTGGAAAAATCAGGACTAGTGGTCAGGAAATACAAAAAAAAATATATGAGATTGCCATGAGAAGCAATTAAAGACCGCCGCGCCCTGTTGGTCGAATGGTTAACGAACCCTACGCAATTGACGGGGCTTGGTTTAGATCCCCGACGGGGACAAGCATTTGTGTGATGAGCATAAATGTTTGTATTTCCGGGTTTGGGTGTTTAATAAATATATTCCAGTATTTCTATGTTTAATATTGTTGACTAACACTCAGAACACAAGCAAATAATTTGCTTATTTTGGGGTTAGAACAGTAATTGTAATTTATCACTTAAAAATAACAGGCTTTTTGTCTTTTAAATAATTTCAACTGTTATAGTTCCTTTTTTACAGTCTTGTTTTAACACATTTTTAAATTTATTTACTGGTAAATCTATTATAGTTTTGATAAAAAATATTAGGTTTCTGAAGTACACTGCAATTTAAACTTTAATTGTGCCAAATTTTGTATTCCACCGTCTGCGCAATTATCTGGTAATAAAAATCGGCTAACTGTGAGTCGGACTCGCGCACGAAGGGTTCCGTACTCTCTTAGGATCACATCACATACTTGAACATCCCTATTCATGTTTCTACCTGTTTACTAAGACCGAGTAAAAAAGTATCGAGTTGCTTAAAAATTACGTTGGTTGTATAGGTAATCCTCCCTTTAATATTTACTTTATTTTTATTTAATTATTTGTTTTGAAAGGTACTATACAACTAAATATTCAGTGAAAATTTTATGTGTCTACCTGTTGCCGTTATTAACATTGAGCAAAGAATACGAAAAAAACACGTTTATTGTATGGGGACCCCCTTTATATTTTTTTTAAATTTTAGTATTTATTATATTTATTATTAAAAGAATAAGAATAATTATTTTCTATTATATGTGTATTTGATAAACGTGATAGCTAGAAAGTTGAACTCTTCAAAAAATATATATTTCCGTTGCCAATATAACATATAGCTGAAATTTTCAAAAATTATGTATTTCCGTTGTTGCTATAATATTTAGCGGCAACGGAAATACTTACATAATTTTTGAAAAATTCAGCTTTCTAGCTATCATGTTTATGAAATACAGCCTGGTGACAGACAGACAGACGGACTGACAGACGGACTGACAGACAGCGGAGGCTTAGTAATAGAGTCCCATTTTTACCTTTTAGGTACGGAACCCTAAAAAGGGGTCCAAAATATTTTTTTAACGTATTATTTTGATACTAACGATCGCTTGTGGCCGAAATTCGACCATAGAATAAACAATAAAATCTCTTTTAAATTTGACAAGTAATTTTAGCCGTATAGAAAATATTAGGCGAGTATTCATATGTGTTTATTATCATGTATATTACTCGAATACAGTGTGTGTAATATTTAATTTTATTAATTTAATGTATTTCTTATGCATTTTATTAAAAAAAAATTTTAGATTTCTGCAGTGCTCCGCAATGTAAAATTTAACTGCATCTTTCATACTCCAGCGCTCACGCAGCCAAAATATTACCTTCACATATTATTTTGATATAATCATTGATATTACACAGTTTTATTTATGTTAAATAATAGATGCGCTGGTTGTACCTCTGTTTGCTTCTTCGGATTGGGGGCGTGAAGATACATTTTGTAAGATCTCTACTGTTTGATATAATAAGATCGCTTTTATGTTTGACAACACGCTTTAAACACAAATAAAATAGGTACCTAGTATACCTATATTTGTGTGTGTCAATCGCATAGAGGTATGTGTTATTTCCATAATTTAATTTACATATTTCTGTTACAATCATACAAAAGAAGCTGTATGCGCATTTTCCGTACCAAAAACTTGGACCCATCCATGAAGGAAATTTTCGTAAAAATAAATTTAAGTTTTTCGCTTCATTAGTTCAGTGTTTATTTTTATACTAGCTGAGCCCGCGACATCGCCCGTATGGAAAATTTTCGAAAATGAATGTAGCCTAAGTTATTCCTTATCACATCAGCCATCTTCCAGTGAAAATCCTGTCAAAATAGGTCCAGCCGTTCCCGAGATTAGCCGGAACAGACAGACAGACAGATAGATAGACAAAAATTGTAAAAAAGGTTATTTTGGTATATGTACCGTGTTTACATTTAGTAAGAAGCGGTTATTTTAATACTAGCGACCTGCCCGCGGTTTCACCCGCGCTGCTTTTGTTCTCGTGGGAATATCGGAAAGGTTTATATACTAAAACCTTCCTCAAGAATTAGTCTATCTAATAAAAAAAACCGTATCAAAATCCGTTGCGTAGTTTTAAAGATTTAAGCGTACATAGGGACATAGGGACATAGGGACAGACAGAGAAAGCGACTTTGTTTTATACTATGTAATGATTACATACAGACACTCCAATTTTATTTATTTGTATAGATGTATAGATAACAGAATTACACAGTCGTATTGAGAATGACATCCTTTCTTAAACAAAAAAATCGGCTTAAAGTAGTATCATTATCATGGAAATATAAATATCTATGTATTAACGTTAACTAAAAACTCTGTACCTACCTCTTTTTACAACAACCACGTGAACGGTAAAGTATGAAAGGCACAGTCAAAATAATTAACATTGCAAAGGATAACACAACCTACGAAGGAGTATAAACTTAATTATTTATTGAATAATGTGTATTAAAAATACATTAAAGTAATAAAAATAAACATTATACACTACATTCATGTGACATCTATACATATAATAAAATCGTAGGAAAGTCAAAACTGTACATTGAATATTTTTTTAAAAGATTACTTGGGGCGTGATCTACAATCGATATAAAAGCCAAAAATATAGTTTTAAGAATTTTTGTCTGTTTGTCTGTATGTCTGTTTGTCCGTCCGTCCGTCCGTCCGTCCGTCCGTCCGTCTGTCTGTTTGTCTGTTTGTCTGTTTGTCTGTTTGTCTGTTTGTCTGTTTGTCTGTTTGTCTGTTTGTCTGTTTGTCTGTTTGTCTGTTTGTCTGTTTGTCTGTTTGTCTGTTTGTCTGTTTGTCTGTTTGTCTGTTTGTCTGTTTGTCTGTTTGTCTGTTTGTCTGTTTGTCTGTTTGTCTGTTTGTCTGTTTGTCTGTTTGTCTGTTTGTCTGTTTGTCTGTTTGTCTGTTTGTCTGTTTGTCTGTTTGTCTGTTTGTCTGTTTGTCTGTTTGTCTGTTTGTCTGTTTGTCTGTTTGTCTGTTTGTCTGTTTGTCTGTTTGTCTGTTTGTCTGTTTATCTGTTTGTCTGTTTGTCTGTTTGTCTGTTTGTCTGTTTGTCTGTTTGTCTGTTTGTCTGTTTGTCTGTTTGTATGTCCGGGGTAAACTCAAAAAGTACTGCATGGATTTACTTCAAATTTTGCATGAATATTACTAACAGTTCGGGTCAACATATAGTACGTGATAGCGTGATAATATATATTATCACGCTATCACGTACGGGGGAGGAGCAGTGCGGAGTAAACGAAGTTCGTGCGGACGAAGTCGCAGGTAACAGCTAGTATTAAATAATCATATAAACATAGAACGTATAATATTTTCCTTACAGTTCAAGCCTATTAACAAAGTTAGAAGAGATTTCATTTAGTCTATGGTAGAGTTTTAATCACAGGGCTATCGCTAGTAGGTAGTTATTAACTAGAATTCAGATAAAAATAGTAAATATATCAATAAGAAGGATCCTATTACTTTCATCTTTCAAGGAATTCTTCGAGTCGTAAAAATAAAATTGAGTTCTACTTTAAATTACAATTTCAAATGAAATATTAATACTAGTCTGAATACGCCCGACGTTTCGCATTTCTTTCATGAAAAAATACGTTTTTCCCTTTGATAGTTCACTCCTTTTCAAGCGGACGCTACGTGTTTCCCCACAGAATTCCCAGAACAGATTTCATTTAATCCTTAAAAATGAATTAAACTATACACTTTAAGATGTTATTGGCGGAAAAATTGCTTTGACCTTTGTGGTATTTCAACGTTTTATTTTGAATTTATCTGTATATTTTTTTATTATACGTTTATTGCGTACATGTTGATTCTTGTTATTAGATTGTACTAGTTGACCCGCGCAGCTTCGCCCGCGAGTAGATTAACATGTCGATATAGTTTCACCCTCTATTTAATCCCTTTAGCCATTTAATCATCTTAAAAAAATTACAAATTAAAAAATAAATTGCTGGCAGATCATCTTTAAAAGGCTCTTCGCGCCAGTTTTCAGTGTTTAGGGTCAAGTAGTGCGTTGTGCGAGAAGTGAAAATTCACTAAAACCCAACCATACTTTATCATTCTGTAAGCAAATATTTATAAAAAATATATTTCCTATTTGTAAAGTATATTTTGAAAATAAATAAAATACATTACCTTAGTGTTCAAAATCCGTTAAACACAGCAACCACTTTATATAGACTACACTACACAGCTAGAACTCAATACTGACAAGTGACTTATGATTGTCGCCAAATAATGAAATTCCGTTACAAACGATATAACATTATAGCATTTTCAATGTAGAAAATTTAACAAAGGACGTATGTAACTAACTTCGACATGGCAAAATAAACCGTATTTTAAATGCGCAAAGATTTAAACCGAAAGGAAATAGGGTCACCGAGAACCAAATGGTAGCCGAGCGAATGCGTATGGTTTTGACATAGCGTGTGGTGTGGCCACCGGCGCCCGAGCCCACCCGGATGGGGATACACAAGTTAAGATTAATTTTAGCAAAAAATCCGAAGTTTGACTTCAACTATCTTCAAATATCTTCAACTATCTTCATTCCAAATTTTGTCAAAATATGTTTAGCAGTTTAGCCGTGAAAGCGTAACAGACAAACATTCAGACAGACAGACTTTCACTAATACCAGTTGGAACTTGCAGCCTGCTGCATTGTAAAAGTTGGTGAATCCCACAGTAACAATTTATTTTTCCGCGACAAAAAGTATCCCATGTGTTGTTCTAAGTCATCACCTGTGTGCCAAATTTCTATATCAAATAGACATTAAAGCTGTTAATGGTGCGTTCGTATCCTTCTGGCGTGATACTATATACATAAGTCTACCGGCTACCTTACCTTCCAAACCGGAACATGACAACGACAAACACTGACGCTATTGCAGCAAAATAGGTAAGGCAGTGATACCAAATACCTAGCGGTTGCGGAACTATACCACTTAGTAGTCACGACGGCAATGACACGTAACTACTAGGTGATAGAGTTCCACAACGTCTCCGGTAGCGAATCGATCGCGTTTTACAACCTGTCAGGCAGAACGGCAATTTTTTATTCTTCGAAGGAGCCCGGACCGAAACGGACACCTCTAAACTGGAGCACAACAGTAATAGGCAAGGTGGAGGTACCGTATAGCTCATCACTAGGTACCGTATAGCTAGTGATGGGAATCGAGTGACATTTTTTCACTCGAGTCACTCGCCAGTGAAACACATAGATTTCCTTCTTCCTAAAAAGGCCCGTCCCTTCCTTTTGTCACGTCAGAACTCGCTGAAATATTACCTGATTAGAAATATATTTTCTGTCTATTAAGGATCTAAATAAAGTAATCGACAAAGTAGTTTTTATATTTACAAACAAATATTACAAAAATCACGTGAAAAATAATGAATTTCTAAATGACTTTATTTTTGGCTATCACGATATATTTCTTACAACGAATTGTCCAAATAGAATAATTAAACGGCCTTTCTAATAAAAACAATACTTACATGAGAGAAATGCACCGTAAAACAACACAAAATTCAGTTTTATACCACTAAAAAATCAATAACACACACGCGGTCCGGTCGAACGAACAAAAGTGGCTGAAGTATAATAAACGACAATAGCAGATGTCAGTTTACGAATTTGACATGACAGATATTTTATCATAGAATAAACGTCAAAGACGTTTTCATACAACATTAGTTTTTATAATTAGAAATTTAAAGTTTAAAATCAAAAATTCTAAAAATCAAGTGGCGTAAAATTTTGCCTTTAGAGTGACAGTACACGCAATTGTCATACATAATGTCTAATATTTGCCTCTACGAGAGTCGAGTGGTTAAGACTATAATATAAGGTATACTTCCCGATTTATCCTATATAAATACGGCGAAGATCTTCCCAAGGTTTCCAAAGGTGCACGAGTTTTTAAGTTGGTTCTTGCAGTTTTACTACGTTTTAATTATTATTTTTAAAGATTGTCACATTGCGGACTCGTAGTCACACCAGGTTTTCACACCAGTGCGAATGATAGATTTTTCTTTCTTGTGTGTCGCACTGTTAATATTATTTACTACGTTTTAATTATTATTTTTATAGATTGTCACATTGCGAACTCGTAGTCACGCCAGGTTTTCACACCAGTGCGAATGATAGATTTTTCTTTCTTGTGTGTCACAATGTTAATATTGCTACACCCTTATTTTATCACTTGTCATTTTCGACTAGTGTAGTGAACTAAGGGTAAAAAAGATTGAATTTACCTTTACGCGATGACATTTTACTAACAGTAGAGGAGACAGTGGGAGATCTTCCTTCACCGATTTGATAACCAGATAAGACGTATATTTTATCGAATATTATTTATAAACAAATATGTCTATAATTACTTGCCTATCCTAAAGTGCTCATGGCTATTTTTAATTAAATTAACTTTAATCGTTTTTTTTTTTTTAATTACTTTCATACTTTTTATAATCAAATGAAATTTATTTCACTGATAACTTTTAGCACACAGAATATGCCTAGGTAGGCTTGCCTACTCATTTCTGTGTATGGCTACCTGGCAAGCAGGTGTGAACAGGTAAGTGAATATAGCTGACTTCATCGATCTGCTAACTTATCGAAAGTTATATCAAATTTAAATTATTTTATTACAAAATCAGTCACATATACTTACCTGCAAAAAATCGTACTCAAAGTACTGTTGCCACGCTAAAAACTTGCCATGAGCACTTTTGGATAGGCCAATAATTATAGGCATATTTGTTTATACATAATATTTGATAAAATATACGTCTCATCTGGTTATCAGATCGGTGCAGGATGATCTCCCACCGGCTCTTAGACCATAATGGACAGGTCATACTCCAACATTATCGAGATTAAAAATTTCTTCTCTTTTATTATGACCTTGTATGACACGTGAAGTGACTAAATAAAAGTCAGGCAACTCCTGCTTTAATGGTGCCATTTTGGAATGCGGATAACGCATCTTATACTTTTTTACGTCATTACTTTTATCGATGAATTCAATCTATAAATCAATTCAATTTATTTATAAATGAATATTCAAAAATGAATTTGAATGTAAAGACACCAAAAAATTAAATATCGTTACAAAATCAACAGTAAATACTAAAATTAGTATGGAAAAATAAAATCATGATAAAATAATGTGCAAAAATAAAAAAGAATTTACGAATTTTATGTATACATTGACATTGTGTGTGTGTGTGTGTTGTGTGACATTCTTTTTCTTTTTATGTATATGTAAAAAAAATAATATGTAAAAAATATCTGATAATTTTGTTTCTTTGCAAACAATTAAATAAAATTTCTGTTATGTTTGATATAACATTATAGCCTTAAACAGAATAGTATACATGAGTGTATATTGTGATGTAAGTCACATTTGACATACAACATTAAATTACACACAACAGACAATATTCATTATATTCTTTATTTTAATTAATTTGGTTTATTTCTTCGCTACTTTCTTTTTCGCGATATAATATATCTAATAGCGTTTAACATTGACAAGCATTTGCTCATTTAAGCGGCTACATTTATCCCACGTAACTCCGTATGTGGTCTGTGGTATTTCTAATGTATATTATTAAAAAATTAGGTTTCCGCAGTCCACCGCAATATGTACTTTAACTGAGCTTTTAGTATTCCACCGTTCGCATAATTGCCTTAAAAAGGGGTACAAAGTTTTTGCTTCACGTATTAATATATAGATTACAGAAGCGCTGTTTCTATTCGGGTATTGCATTTCAGCCCCGTCGATTGCATCGTTAACCACTCGAACAATGGGGCGGTATGATGATGTGGTATAAAATATCTTGGCTTGAAATTGAGCTGGATCAGTGACTACATAAATACTAAGTCGACTCAAGAAGTCTAGATGTATTAATATTTCATGCTTGAATAATTAATTAAAATTTAATATATCTAATCCTGTCCCGCCTGTGCCTTTCCATACTAATGTTATAAAAGCAAAAGTAACTGTGTCTGTCTGTCTCTTCTTCATGTCTTAACCACTGGATCGATTTGGATGAAATTTGGTACAACGATAGTTTGAGCCTTGAGAAAGGACATCAGATAGTTTTTATCCCGGAATTTCCACAGAACCGAGAATTATGTGAATAAAACCCCGAGACTTTGAGATTTTTTTCCACGCGGACGAAGTCGCGGGCGGTCCTTTTCCCCTTCCTTGTCCTTGTGTGACGTCATCAACCTCCACAGTTATGACGTCACCGACGACCAGCGGCACCACAGTTGGTGACATCATAACTGTGAAGGTTGATGACGTCACACAAGGACAAGGAAGGGAAAAAGGGAGATCTTCCCAGCCAGGAAAGGTATACTGCCTGAAATCCATTTGAGAAGCGTTAAAACTTGTATATAGTGTGTACAAGATAAATAATTGTGATATCGCGATTCAGAATTTTATTTTTTAATTTCATTTTTTCCAATTTTTATTATTTTCTCTGGTAGCGTTTGTAGATTGTTTGAACCGCTACAGCTAGTATTACAAGCATGTCAAACTGATAGCCTCCGTTTTGTCGTCGATTGATAAATATGAAATATTATAACATTGTAAATAGGGACACTAAATTTTACCTAAACCTAAAACCCCGGGATTGTCTATCTCAGTGTTTCCCAAACACGGTTTTGGTATGGCCCGTTCATTTTCACACTGCCTAGCAGACATATTGAGGTAATTCTTTTTGATTTAAATCAAGTATATTTCAACTTAGGAAGCTGTCTAAGCTTCAACAAAATATTTTTTGAGATATGTGTATAGTTTAAATTACATGAATTAATTCATCACAGAACGATTAACAGTCGGAGCCCTTTGTGAAAATTTGATTGCTAAATATTAAATGGGCCCGACTGTTAATCGTTCCTTGAGGAATTAAAATTCATGTATTATTTTATATGTACATCGATCATAGAACTATTTTAATGGTGTAGTTATTCATTATACCCACTTAATACTTTTAAACCCAAGCTGGTTCTATTAGGTGAAATTATATATATTTAATAATAGTAAAAAGGTTTAATTAATGCTACATACTTTGATGTCGCCTATTTTGTCATCACTCAACGCTTACGAATTTTCGTCGCGTCGCGTCGCGTTGCGTCGATCTATAGTAGGTTATATTTTAAAAGCAAGGCGGGAACGTTCCCGCCAACCCGGTATTTTTTTTAATGGCCCGGTACCGGGTTGCAACATGGCAAATGAGAAACGCTGGTCTATCTTTTAAACAATGGTAATAAGGAGTTACCGCTACCTTTATTTTAGAAATTTTTCCACATGGACGAAGTCGCGTGCATCGCTAGAAATTACTATAGTTCGAAGCTATTATTTTTTTTCAGTCGCTCATTCCTAAGCAAATCTGAAATTGCCGTTGACGTAATTACTGTATAAGTATTGAGAAAATGGCAATCATTACTATATTTCACGCCGTCAAGATGAGTCGCTATCCGATTTTTTTATTTCTATGTATAATTGTTCAAATTGAAAATTCAATTTCTTTTAATCCATTACCAATGAAACGAAATAGATCTATCTGTCCGTATGTGAAATCGGTTGATAACTTCAACATGACTAAAGTAAGTGTATTTTTATTTCTTTGTAAAAATGTTTTGTAACTAGCTAAACCGGCAAACGTTGTTCTGCCCTTTTAACTGCTCTTATTTCTTTTCTATATTTTTTCACCTTTTAAACCTTCCCTGGACTTCTACAATTAATTCAAAACCAAAATTAGCCAAATCGGTTCAGCCGTTCTCGAGTTTTAGCGAGATTAACGAACAGCAATTGATATATATATATATATATATATATATATATATATATATATATATATATATATATATATATATATATATATATATTGATTCAGCCATTTTAGACCGCCCCGTTGGTCGAGTGGTTAGCGACCCTGACTACGCAATCGACGGGACTCGGGTTCGATCCCTGACGGGGACAAGCATTTGTGTGATGAGCATAAATGTTTGTATTTTCGGGTTTGGGTGTTTATTATGTACGTAAAAGTATTTATATATGTATTTCTACGTATTATTATCATTGACTAACACCCATAACACAAGCAAATAATTTGCTTACTTTGGGGTTAGATCAGAAAGTGTAATTTGTCCCGTGAATATTTATTATTATTTATTATTATAATTTGATCGACTATTACTCAGAAACTTGTAATAATAAAATGCGTTAGTTCAAAATCTTTATGCATGTTTGCTAATTTCTTTTTCAGTTTGGATCTGGTGTATGGTACGAAAATGCCAGATATCCCAACACTCTTGAAGTTTTAGATAAATGTGTCTCTGCTGAGTATGAAACCAACGGTGATTCTTATACATTGAAGATTCGAAATATTCCTTATAATTCAATTTTTTATGTTGAAGCAACTGTTACTTACGCTGATAATAAACGCAATGGAAATTTAAATGCAGCTTTTAAATATAGTTGTAAGTACAATTATTTTTATTAGTATTATATATATAATATATATATTTATATATATATATATATATATATATATATATATATATATATATATATATATATATATATATATATATATATATATATATATATATATATATATAATATAATATATAATATATATATTTTGACCGCCCCGTTGGTCGAGTGGTTAGTGACCCTGACTACGCAATCAACGGGGCTCGGGTTAGATTCCCGACGGGGACAAGCATTTGTGTGATGAGCATAAATGTTTGTATTTCCGGGTTTGGGTGTTTATTATATATATTCTAGTATTTATATATGTATTTCTATGTATTAGTATCGTTGACTAACACCCATAACACAAGCAAATAATTTGCTTACTTTGGGGTTAGATCAGTAAGTGTAATTTGTCCCGTGAATATTTATTTATTTATTTATTTATATTTATTATCCGCTAGTCTCTACCAAAGTCGTATTTTAATTATTCCACAACCATCTTCTATACTGTCTCGTTGGTCGAATGGCTAGCAAACCTAAATACAAACCGATGGGACTTGGGTTAGATTCCCGACAGGAACAAACATTTGTGTGATGAGCATAGGTGTTCGTGTTTTAGGTTTTGGTGTTTATTATGTATGTAACAGTATTTATATTAAATTTCGATGTGTTAGTATCGTTGACTAACATCCATAATACAAGCAAATAATTTGCTTGCTTTGGGGCTAGATCAATTCGTGCAATTTTTCCAGCAATATTTATATTTATACTCTCAACGATTGCAGAACTAGCTTGCTAATTTTATGGGAACAGTTTTTATGGAATAAAGATAACCAAATATATTAATGTAATATTTTATCACTTATACACTTGTACTGTTTCACAATAAAGCTATTATCACTTATTAACTCAAGAATGAGTTTGTAACTATAAATTGCCCTGATGATGCTTGTGTAAGCGAAACCGACTTGTAATAAGTGATAATAGCTTTATTGTGAAACAGTACAAGTATATAAGTGATAAAATATTACATTAAAATGGAGTTTCACCAAGTGCCGACGATACAAAGTGTAGAATAAACAAATATATTAAATTGTACAAGTAGACATTTTCTCATAAGACTCATAAAACTCAAGAGTTGCTTGGTTTGCATAAATGTAAACCAAGCAACTCTTGAGTCTTGTCTAAATATCGTATTTTTAATATTTACTAGTAGTAGAAGCAAGCAAGTATTATTTAGAATGTTTTAACAACTTCTCGTATAATATACTGCGGCATGTACCTCTTTTTTAATTTTTCCCTAAAAGTTATAACTCATATGGTTAATTGCACTAACCCTATCTTAACTTAGGCCACTCTTTAGTGATATCTAACCTCCAATGAAATATATTCTATACTTTCCATCGTCGGCACTTGGTTAAATTCCATTGTTATTAGACACTTTTACTATTCCACTTGTACATATATTTCACTTTTACACAATTTTTTATTATATTACTCGACCGGTTTTAACCGGTCAAAACAAATATTTACATTATATCTCTGTCTATGAGGTCTCCCCATTTCTATTTATGCCGCTGTGTTAGAAAGAGAGGGTAAGGCCTCAGAAGATGACAGCAGTATTTAAAATTTGGTTTCAAGTAGTGGTATTAGAAGTGCTGCCTCCAGATATATTACAGCTTCATGGTAACAACTATCTCACATAGCCCAATTTATCTGTTTATCTGTATATATAAAAAGAATTAAAAAATTGAATTTGAATTCCCCTTGGTCTAGTGGTTAGCCTATTTGGTTCAGATCATGAGGTTTAGATGCCCGGGACGGGTTAAAGTGTTATAGTGGTTTATTCGAGGTTTTTCTTAAAAATAAAAAAATTTCAATAGTTACTTGGAGTCTGGCAAAGTGGTGTGTTACCACTTCCGTGCCTCAGATGAGCACGTAAAGCCGTCGGATCCGGTTATCGCTAGAAAGAGTTGATAATCCTTATCAGGTCTGTAAAATGTGACAATGGGGATCACCACTCATCTCGCCAATCGATAAACCTGTGATAAGTGGTGAACTGGAAAAACTAAAGACGTTTGGTTTACACTGTCAGCTGGTCGCTGTCGGCAAAACGCACGGTATCTATATGTTTTGCTTACAATTATAGACAGTGGTCCCAGGAATAAACATTATTTTTAATAATATCAAGTTGAATTTTTGTGAAGAGCTTCGTTACGCAAGACGCTCATCTTTTATATTTTCTATTCTATATTCTTTTATTTTCTTTTTTATATTCTATTCGAATCGGGTAACTAATAAAGATAGATAAAAAGAAAACTTTAGAGTGTCAGACTAAGAAAAGTTTCCACTTTACGTGTAGAACAAAGTAACCCTTGAATTATAATAACATATAATAAGCTGTTGTGAGAAAATTAAATTGTTTTGATATCAATTTAAGAATCTCATAATTCCGAATCCTTCGAGTAGAGGACTCGTCAGAAAAAACATCAAATGTGTAGGACAAAAGGTTTTTCGTATTTTTCATAAAATTTAAAGCAAAAAATAATTATTGCTATTAATAAAATATTTTTCCTTCACCGAATTAAAATGTTCGAAGCTCCCTAACTTTATTAGTTACCCGATTCGACATTATTCGAAGATAGAAAAGATTTGCGTCTCGTCAAAATGAAGCTGTTCACAAAAAATCAGCTTGTTATTAATAAAAAAAATTTGTTCCTGGGACCACGGTCTATCGCGGTATAGGATAAATCATTTCATATAAAAACAATGTTTACAATCATGAAAAAAGATTGTCAGCGCCGAATACATGGTTATGAATAAAAAAACTATTTGGCCTTTCACATCAAATTGTGCGCTGTTTCTGTGATGTAGTAGATTCAGCAAAAAGTTTTGAAATTATATATATTGTTTGTTTAAGGGCCTCCACGTACATTAAATATTCCGTTAAAGGTATTAGCTGCAGATTATGATCAATATGTTATTTTCTACACATGTATAAATGAAAATCATACAAGTCTACGTAAAGGTAAGTTTAAATATAAACGACGAATACATTAATATGTCAAAAATCGAATTCAAATTCTAGAATATATTTCAGCAAAGAATTTAGTATTATTGTTTCCTTTATACTATCAACCTGAAAAAATGTCATATAAGTATTTGCAGTTTTGCTCATGACATTAAATAGAAAGTTACTTTTGGACTATCCTACTAAATTCTAAAGAATGACATTTATATTAGTCAGTCATTCGAACCTTTACTTACTCAGTCTTGGACCTGCTTTTATGGGTCGTCACACACCCCTACAAAACTTTATTTTATTTATTTTTATTAGTAACTTCACAATAAGATTGAGGGTATTATATAAATATACATATATTACTTCTATGGAAGATTGCAGCGTATATAAAGATCGAAAAAATATTTTTAAAAAAAAGTAAAAATGTTAATTTTGAAAGATAATAAAACAATTTACTTAATTTTAGGGTTCCTTATTCTTTATTACCGTGATAAACCTGTTTTTATTTCAGTTTTCTGTATTTGAAAACTTTTAGTAGGATATGTTTCCACAAATTTCAAACTCAAATTTTTTTCAGTTACACACAAACGCAGGTCCAAGCGTTTGTACGAAAAACAACCTTTGTCCTTATGGATTTGATATGTATTATAATGTCTAGTTGGCGTGCCACAGGGTGGCGTTTTATCGCCTTTATTATTCACGATTTTTATTAATTTTATTACTGCCATTCTGTCCACATCGTACCATCTTTATGCTGATGATTTGCAAATTTATTCTCAAGCAACGCTTTCTGAACTGCCAAATGCTGTCCTAGCAATTAATAGTAACCTGGCGAATATCGATGCATGGTGCAAATCATTTGGTCTTAAGCTAAATCCAATTAAAACGCAGGCTATTATAATTGGTAGTCCCGGGCTAATTAAAAAAGTTAACTGGAGTAATTTGCCCGCAGTAGAGCTTGATGGCGTCACTATTCCCTACAGCGATTTTGTCAAAAATCTTGGCATTTACATTGATAATACTTTATCGTGGACTAAGCAGATCCAGGAGCTTAGTAAAAAAGTTTTCTGTGCCTGGAGTTCATTAAAA
This sequence comes from Apodemia mormo, assembly GCA_036924255.1. Lineage (NCBI taxonomy): Eukaryota > Metazoa > Arthropoda > Insecta > Lepidoptera > Riodinidae > Apodemia > Apodemia mormo. The sequence continues at coordinate 7,214,786 of JAUPFN010000018.1, read as the reverse complement.
CGTCTTAGGTATTTGCTTCCCATTCCTACCAAAATTTTGCTGGCAGATTCCTTACTACTTTCTATTTTAGATTATGCTGACGCTAGTTATGTAAATCTCTCCTTAGACCAGATCAATAAACTTGAGCGACTTCAAAATCTTTGTATAAGGTTCATATTTGGTCTGCGCAAATATGACCACGTTTCCGAATTTCGTGCCAAGCTCAAGTGGTTGCCTATTCATCTTCGTCGGAATACTCATATTCTCTCACAACTATACTCCACTCTCTATGATCTGAAATCTCCATCTTATCTGAAAGAAAGATTCATTTTCCGTGACAACCAGCACAAATATCTTAGATCGGCTGATAATCGTTCCCTGTTAGTGCCAACGCAGAACACTATTTATTACAGTCATTCCTTTACCTCACAAGCTGTTACGCTTTGGAACTCTCTTCCAGTAGATATCAGAAAGGCGCCAAGTTTAAACTCTTTCAAAAGTATGGTTAAACGTCACTTTCTATGTACCTAGTAACTTTGTTTAATTTTTCTTATTTAGGTTTATGTATTACCACTGTTTTATTTGTTTGTTTTGTTTTGCTTTTCTGTATAACTGTAACCGAATGTTACTTTTATTATTATTATTATTTTTTTAAGAGCATAAAAACTATAATTTATCTTGTGGTTAGCACCACTTTTTCTAGTATATTGTTATCCTTATTATAAAGGTTGTCTGGAAGAGATCACTTTATTAGTGATAAGACCGCCTTTGTGTATCTTACTTGTATTATTTTTATGTTGTAACTTATAATGTTGTCATATATTTTGGTGCACAATAAAGAGTTATTGTATTGTATTGTATTGTATTTATATATGAATTTTGTCCATAAGTATAATTGACTAACACCCATATTGTTATAACAAAATATTCTAACAAAAATCTAAACTAAAATACTTTTGCGTGTTGTTATTTTCAATTTATATATGTAGCATTTTCAATATAACTACGTCTTCAAATATAAATATATCCGGTGTAAATATTTTGGAAGAGAAAAAATAGGTTTTATTAATCTCGAATAACTTATTTAGTTCAGTCAGTTCAGTCCAAAACTGAACACTATGCGTTATAAATAATAGCTCGGCGGTTAACTTTAATGCGTATAGATTTAAAAGACGCATAGTGGCGACCGGAACTTAAGTATTGTCTGAATTTTAAATAACCCTATGCGCTCACTAATACTATGCAATGTCATAGCATCGTTTGTGAATACGGCGGGGTTATCACGTAACTCGTAATGCGAACTTATAGTAATTGTTTAATTATTGCAAGACATATAATAGCCTTGTATATTAGTGGCAGTCGTTGCCGCTTGGTTAGTTCTGATGTTGTGACATTGAAAAAAGTGCATCCAGAGACCAGCAAGCAATTGGCGACATTTTTGATGAGTTTTTCGTTACGTGTCATCGCTGATCGCTGGCACATTGCAAACGTTAGGTGATACGCCTGCCGGTGTCCCATAGTGTGATAGGTGGCCTTTCGCCAACCGGGCACTTATCCAATCCCGGGCAACGTTGTCTTTATCAGAAAAATGAAAAACTTTTTTTTAATTGTCCGGACTCGGAATCTAACACGTAAAGGACCTCATGTGATCAACCCCAACATCGTACTACTAGACCACACAGGAAATTATTTAGGTTGGATATGTTAGGTTAATGAATCTATATCTATATTAATATTATAAATGCGAAAGTTTGGAGGTTTGGATAGATGGATGTTTGTTACTCAATCACGCAAAAACTACTGAACGGATATAGATGAAATTTGGCAAACATGTAGATAATGACCTGGAATAGCATATAGGCTAAATAAGTGATCCAGCGGGATTCGCCAAAAACTTTTATAATGCAGCGGCCTGCACGCTGCAGCTAGTTAATATTTTAAATGCGAAAGTTTAGATGTTTGGATGGATGGATGTTTGTTACTCAATCACGCAAAAACTACTGCACTAATTGGAATGAAATTTGGCACACAGGTAGATGATACCATATAGACTAATTTTTATCCCGGAAAAATTAGATGATCCCGCGGGATTTACCAAAATCTTTTATAATGCAAAGGGCTGCACGCTGCAGCTAGTATTTCAATAATATGTGCTTTATGTTAGTATTCATCAGCGGAAGACATAGACGTATTAGACGAAGTAAAAGACGTGGTAAAAAGAGAAGAGTACGAGTACATTAGAGTACTAGTGTGTATAATAGTTTTAGAATCATGTAAAAATAACCGTACCGATAATACTCTAATTAGCGAAATCGATTGGCATATTTAATTGTAGTTTTGAATCACAACATGCAGGGGCGTATCTACTTAAGGGTTTTTTGGGCTACAGCCCGGGACCCGAAGGTAAAAGGCCCTTGAATTCCACTAAAAAATGGCAGAAGATATTGTGAAAAAAATAAATAAAAATAAAATATAATCCGACCATTGACTTGACGCTATTGAATTAATTGAATTTAGTGGCGGGCCACAAATAAATCCGTGTGTCTTAATTTTGTAATTTATTTTTAATAAAAAAAATAACATTATTATAAAACAATGTTTTGACCATGTTAATAAGTAAAAAAATCAGGAAGACCCCTAAGTATAATTAGCCCAGGGCCCCACAATTTCGTGATCCGCCCCTGACAACATGAGTTTTCTTTAAAAGAAGTTTTACGAAGTACTGACGACGGTAAGTAAATTATATCTAAAAAAAATCAATCCCATAAGCATAAAAAAAAATAATATTGCAGTCGTTTATTTCCGAATATATCAAGACGTGTTATATGTGTGTCAAACGATGTTGCTGATTAGTACCCAATTATTTTAAAATATTAGAGGCAGTAAAAGTCTTACACTGCTTTGTGGTCTAGGGGATAGACAATTTGGCTCAGATAATTAGAACCAGGGTTCGATCTCGGGTCGAGCAAAAGTATTATAGAATTTTTTTTTGTTTTTCCTCAAAAATCTAAAACTGCATTAGCTCGGAGTCTGGCGGAGTGGTGTATTACCACTCCCGTGCCTCGGATGAGCACGTTAAGCTACGGTCCCAGTTATTGCTGGAAATAGTCGAAAATAGTTATCTAGTCCGTAAAATGCGGCGATGGGGATCACCACTCATCCCACCAACCGACTAACTGGTGAATTGTGATGATCTGCAAAGTCTATTAACTTTCGGTTTACTCTGCTTACCGGGCAAGGGAACCGGGCGTGATAATACAGTAACAGCTACAAGTAATAGGTTTATCATAGTACCAAGAGATTATTTGCTTGTTTATTCGCCTATACTGTAAAAAATAAAAGATTGCCCAAGATTACATAAAGCTGATTTGATGTGGAGATATTTTGGAGAAAGAGCATGAACCTTGGTAAAAAAAATGATTTCTTTTAGATGATCTTACTTGATCATTAATGATTCGTGTAATCGTTTCAATGGATTGCCTTATTTTAAAATATTATGCTTATAATTTTCAGAACTTGCCTGGATTATGGTCAGAAATATGGATGATAACCTCAAAAATGAAATCGACGATTTGATGGAGTCATTCAGTTTCTTTGATACTAAAAACCTCATATGGATTAATAATTCAGACCCAGTTTGCAGCTCTAGTATCTTTTTCGAACTTCTCAATCCTTCAAATAATATCTTAAATAACTATTGAATAAATTGTAATGTCGCGTGATTACCTATATCGTACCTAATAAGCTTATTTATTTCATAATTATGTATAAAAACGTATTGAAAATGTAAGTATTTTACGCAATTACACGATTGTTTTGATTGTAAGCTAAAAAAATCACTGAATATATTCAAAGATGATTAAATATTTTTTTCTTACTTTTGTGTTATGTGTCCTAACTCATCACCTTTACCTCTCGAGTAAGTTGAGGCGCTTCTTTCCTCAAACCAAAATAATATTAATATTGTTGAGTCAGGAATAGTTTATCACTCATAACTTTTTATAGTTCACGGGAATTTGGATCTAAGTAAAAACAATATCCTATTGTAAATACATTCACTACACATTTTAATTGGGTCCAAACTACCGTAAACTATGGAAAATTAATGTATAATATACCTGAACATTATAAATTTTATGCATAACATTGATTTCATATGGGTGTATCATGTAACACCAGTTTAGTGTCCTCCCAAAATACACATGGCTGCTATAAATTTGGAAATTATTTATATCACTATTATCGTAAAATACCAAGACTGACTTACCATAATCAAATTGGTCGGGTATTGTCCGAAGGTGGTGTTGAGAGTATCCGAAACCGGTGTGTTTGTATGAAGAGACTTATGAATGTTGAGGACGCAAGGCTTTATCTGGATCGTTATGTGTGGTACTTAATTCTCTCTGTTTACCCCATGAAGAAGATACATATTCTTATATATAACGTTTCGGCCAAGTTACATTGATCGTAGTCACGAGCGGACTGGAGCTTTACAAGTAAGTTCTATATATGTACGCGTTTTTGACCCTTTTATATATTGTAAAAAAATAATATCGTTGACTAACACCCATAATACAAGCAAATAATTTGCTTACTTTGGCGTTAAATCACTGAGTGTAATTTGTCCCGTGAATATTTATTTATTATTTGTATACGTATTTCTATGTATTAGTATCGTTAAATAACACCCATAACAGAAGCAATTAATTTGCTTACTTTGGGGTTAGAACAATTTGTGTAATAATAATAATAGTTATCCCCCGTGTTGGTCCCGGGCTCCTTTGAAGAATAGGCCAGCTGCCGTTCTGCCTGGCAGGTCATAAAAGGCGACTGAGTGGCTATGCGCAACACTACCATCGTGACTACTAAGTGGTAGACTTTTGCATCGGCTCGACCGGGTCTGGTACCACCGCCTTACCTTTTCCTGCCGCAATAGCGCCAGTTCTAGTCACTGTCGTGTTCCGGTTTGGAGGGTAAGGTAGCCGGTAAACTTATGCATATGGCATTAAATCTCGCCAAGATAGCAACGCACCATTAACATCTTTGGTGTCTATAGGCGATGGTTGACTCTTTCCATTAGGACACCCATCTGCTTGTTTGCTATTTTATGATATAAAAAAAATCCAGCGATATTATTATTATTAACAGTTTCTAAATCAATCAAATAGTTTCAAAACTGGTACAATACTGTTATGATATAAAGAAAGGGAGCATATCCTAGATGATAATAAGACATGGTCAGAGAAGTTTAAAACAGAGAAATGTCGGATGCTATGATACGAGCAAAAGGCAACTGAAATTGTTTTTCTGATTACCTTATCTATTTTTGTTGCTTCTAAGACTCTAGTCATATCAATCGGTTTGATGTACAAAATTCACATGTTGTGCTCTCGTAAAAATCTCAATAAATCATTTGCATCAAGAGTCCATATAAATTTTAAGAAGTTCTGTGTTCGCTTGCTCTGAAAATGGTTAGTAAAAATGCAATAAAGTATAATATTGCTAAAAAAGCTGAAATTAATAAAGGAGATTGATAAGGCCCTATACAAATTTGGCCTAAATGTTTTGGAATGTTTTTCAGTGTCAGCTGTAGTTGCTTACGCGGAAATTTGGTATTGTTCAATCATGATGCTCATTTTATTTAAGGCGTCATAAGTTTCTTGATGTTTGGCGGTACTCCCCGTGTTGGTCCGGGCTCCTTTGAAGAATAGACCACCTGCCGTTCTGACCCGGGCAAAGTTTGTTTTACCAGATAACTGAAAAAAAAACACATATATGAACCGAACCTCATGTGGTCAACACCGATACCTGACCACTCGACCGCAGAGGCGACTAATGTAATGTTATAGAGAAAATCATAAAAACTACAATATTTTTCTATCAAGGATTTCTTATTTTGAATGGCTGTCCAACTCTTTGTTGTTTAATTATGATTCATAAAAAATATACTAGTATTTCTTTTGTGTTTTTCCTATATATATCCTACCTAATGCACAGTTGCTTTATATTTTCATCTCTTTCAACCCCTTAGTAAGCGCGTGTACTTCTTTCCTTTTCCTGCACATACCTTCGTGTTATTTGTTACAGCGCTTCTTTAAAAAAAAGTCTTTCTTTTAAAATAATTGAGGAGTGACGGAGCAAAATATGATAATTCCCTTTTTTATTTAAAAAGTGACCTATTTTTGACATAAAAAACTACATAATATAACATAATATGTATTTGTAAAAAACATGTGTATTAATTTTACCATTATTTATTTAATAGTACTATTTTTTTCTGAATTGTATGTACAATAGCCAAGAAAATCCAGATTTTGGAGCTTTTGTGAAAGGTTGGACATTACGAAATTATGTTTTGTTCTGTCACTCTTCGATTGTTGAACAATATTCGATATCGACCTTCAATATTACAAATATTCCTTAATGTTAATATTTTTGCAGTATTTTTTACAATAGATCCTAGCTGTCAGTCATCGATACATCATAGAATTAATCCACGCTTCTAAGTTGTACTGCAATGAACTACGTCTGCATTATTTCTTGATCTTTCCCAAAATCATACTAATTAATATCACAGACTATAGTCTGTGATATTAATTAGTATGACATAGTAGTATATAATAGTATTGTAACAAAATATAATAAAAATTATCACTGCCAAGATTTATCAATAATATGAAATTTGTATGTAGGTATGCCGATTTATTTGACAGTCTTATAAATGTAAACCTGTTCAATGTCTGTCTCTTCTCAATGCCAAATCAATTACAAAAGACAAATAAAAAAAATCAAATAAAAAAAATTCTCAAAACATATTTATTTGAAACAATTATCTGCTACTTAGTTTATTCCTTTTGCGCTACATAAAGGTGACTTAAAAAACAAAAAAAAATTGATAGGCACGTGCTTCGCGCATTCATACAACAGAATAAAAATTGTATATATACTTATAATATATCTAATGTGTCTAAAGAAAAAAAGTGTCTCAAATGTTCAGTGCAAAATTTTTACATCCTTGTTCGTACAGCGTAAATAATATGTAAGAATTATTACATCTAATATATTAAACCGTCAGTATGTTTCCGTCGCGGTCGTTCGATAGGTGACCTTTTGGTCTACCTTATTCATAGATGAGCGAAGGCAGCTGAGACGAAGAGGGAAGCGCTAGCTGTTAGTTTGGACATAGCGAAGACCTTTAATAGGGTGTGGCACAAAGCACTTCTTGCATTGTATGGACTTCCCGATAAATTATGCAACTGGATCACCAGTTTTTTGACAGATCGTAGCATTAAGATAGTTGTCGACGGTGTATGCTCAGACCCAAAATCTGCCAATGCTGGTGTTCCCAAAGACTGCTGCTATCTTCTACATGGTTTCTTCTGCATATCAATGATATCCTGCAAATTACCGGCATTAATTGTTATGCAGACGATAGTACAGGAGATGCTGTATATTCCGGCCGCGCTAACATTTCTTGGGAATATGTTGACGAGTGCTGGAAAAAACTTGTGTCTGAAGTTGAAGAGTGCACTGCGGAATTGCACGACTAAATTCCGCCATCCCCGTTTTTCTATCGATCGTCTAGGCACACAGATGTATTTTTTTATACTTTTCTCGACTTTTTTTAATTTCCGACTTTTTTTAATTTCTTAGCAGCTTGCATGGATCAGGCCCAATTTATAACCATCATCTCATTTATTAGTTATCTAATAGTAGATTTTAAATGAACAGTATATTTAATACTCCATCTAAGTTTCTCGAGAATGGAATCCCAGCTACGTTAATTGCGTAGTCAAAATTATTAACCACTGAAACAACCGAGAGTTATTCTGATTCAGAAAGAAATATCTTTGTTAGAAATTGAAACGTGACCTTTAAATCCAGGGATATGAATATTTCAAGGTTAAATAATTAATTTAGAAATCCAGTTCTGTTCCACCTGTGCAACATAATAACTTTAATGGAAATATAGAGCGGTATTTTTTCAATTGTTAATTTTTAAACAAGTTTGATGTGGCTGTTAGCGTAATCAAAATAAACATATTAATAATATCACATCATTCCTTTACTTCACGTCAACAAGATGAGTCGCTATATGACTTTTTTGCTTCTGTTTATAATTGAATAAATAAAAATTGAATAAACTATAACGCATTTGATAAGCATATTATTGTGTATACTGTGCTTATTAATTAAAAAGTATTGAAGTATTTATTCTTTATATATTCAATATATTTTGTCAATCAAATCAAAAATATATCAATCAAATATTTTGTTTTATATAAATATAAAAAATAATTTAAAATATTACTGACCCTTTTCAATAACATTTTCTTTGTTATTTGGGTCAAAATTCCCGTAAACTATTGAACATTATTGTTAACTGGACTTGAACATCATGAAGATTACTCATAACATTGATTTTACGTGAATATCATATTTGAGGAAATTACACACGTAACGAAATAGAAAATCAAGTAAATTATTCGCTTAAATACGTATATTAACACTAAAATATATTAAATAAACACCCAAACCGGGAAATACAAACATTTATGCTCATCACATAAATGCCCGTCCCTGTCGGAAATTTAATCCGAGCATAGTATAATTAGGGTAACAATGTTAATAGAATCTAAGTAAAATAAAATAGTTTTAACTGATACAGCGCCGTGTCAATGCTTAGGAAGCATGCATATCCTGGACTAGTGCCTTGATCAAATTAGTTTAAAGCGGCGAAACGCTGGCAGCGGCATGAAAGCTTGTTTGTGATGGCTTAACCTGGTTACCTTTTCTACTTTCGTTGCTTCCAAATCTACTTGTCACTTAGATCAATGCATTTTTACGTGCTGTCCTCAGGTAACAATCTCAATAAATAGTTTATGTTTATTACTATCAAGTGCCCATACAATAAAAGTCAATATTTTAGGGATAAATACAAGGAAAAAAAACAATTTCGTTGTCTATGCATCTCGTCTCCACAGAAAAAGTAACTCTTTTATGGGCCATTGTGCACGCTTTTACAATAAACTTTTAAACTAAAAGAGCTCTACCAGTCAATAAAGTTAAAAAACGTGTTAAAACAAAACTGTGTATAAAAAAGAGTATTATAAAACCTCAGATAATTTAAAATACAAAAATCCTTCGAATAATTGCTCCTCATGTCAATCTTATATATATTTTTTTATAATTTTGTAATATTATGATGTTATGAAAAAAATGATATGAAAAAAGACAAGCCCGCCAAGTTTCTTCCGCCGGATCTTCTCAGTGTGTGGCCGCGTTCTCGATCCGGTAGTAGTTTTAAAGGAATGTTGACGTGTTAAAATAACTTGTAAAAAGTTTTATTGAATAAAGTTCTTCTAATTTCTGGGTTTACCCTACCTGAAAATTTTTATTTTAATTGAACATTCTTTGTTATACTTTCCATTTTACTATCTTTCTTATTTTTTGCGTTGTAAAAGTTTTTTGTTTATTCCATCCATTCCAAATGCTATAAATAATCCTCGTAATTAAAAAATCTAAGGAGCATCATCCACTCATACCAAATGTGAATTTTTAATGCTCACAACAAATTTTTTTGCATAATTATTGTTTTTTTTTATCATAAGATAGCAAACAAGCAGATGGGTCTCCTGATGGAAAGAGTCAACCATCGCCTATAGACACCAAAGATGTTAATGGTGCGTGGCTATCTTGTGCCGAGGTCTAATGCCACATGCATAAGTTTACCGGCTACCTTACCCTCCAAACCGGGACAGCGACAAGCACTAACGCTATTGCGGCAGGAACAGGCAAGGCGGTGGTACCAGACCCGGGCGAGACAATGCAGAACTCTACCACCTAGTAGCCACGATGGCAGTGACTCGATAGCCAATCGGTCGCCTTTTATGACCTGCCTGGCAGAACGGCAGTTGGCCTATTCTTCAAAGGAGGCCGGGACCAACACGGCGTTATTGTTAGGTATATTTATGTATAAAGTGATAAACAAAAAGTACTGTTAAATTTATAGTGTTTTAGGGTTCCTTACCCGCTTAGGGTAGTTTAATGGAACAGATACTAAATTCTCATAGACCGTGGTCCCAGGAACATTTTTATTTTTGACTAGCTGTTGCCCGCAACTTCGTCCTCGCGGAATTCCTTTACTCCGCACAGCTCCTCCCCCGTAGGTGATATCGTGATAATATGTAGCCTATATGGTGACCCGACCCGCTTAGTAATATTCATGCAAAATTTGAAGTAAATCCATGCAGTACTTTAGTTTACCCCGGACATACATACAGACAAACAAACAAAAATCTAAAAACTTATTTTTGGCTTCGATTAGATACAATTGATATAGTAGATCACGCCCGAAGTATTCTTTTAAAAAATATTCAATGTACAGTTTGGATTTTCCTGCGATTTTATTATATAGATTAACAACAAGCCAATTTTTTGTAAACAGGTTCATTAAGACGAGACGCCCATCTCTTCCCTCTTCGAAAAATCTCAAATTGGGTAACTAATAAGGTCAGATTGCTACAAAATTAATATGAATTTTATGAAGGAAAAGTATTGATTAGTAAAAATAATTGACATTTTACTTTAAAAACTTGATTACTTTATTATAAATACGAAAAAACTTATGTTCTTCACATTCGATGGTTTTTCTGAGGAGTTCTCCACTCTAAAGATTTCGGAATTATGGGATTTTTAAATTGATATTAATTAATTTAAAAACAACCTAATTTTCTCACAACAGCTTGTTAATTATTACTATAATTCAAGGGTAGTTTTAACTCACACGTGAAGTGGAAACTTTTCTTAGTTTGACACTCTAAAGATTTCATTTTTACCTAACTTAATTAGTTACCCGATTCAAGTTTTTTCAAAGATAAAAAGATGGGCATCTCGTCAAATGAAACTGTTCACAAAAATTCAACTTGTTATTGATCAAAAACAAAAAATATGTTCCCGAGACCACAGCCTATCATGGACTGTATACAGATTATTATATTATGCTACAAAATAAAAATATCACATATGATACCTTTTTTCTATTCTAATTATTTTTTCTGTCCTATATTGTGTGGTTCTGTTCTATTATTAATTATTGTATACATTTAGTTAAGGTTTTCATAGGAGTGTTAATAATTTGAAAAAAATAAATAAATTAAAACTGCTAGTTCAGTATTTATATAGCACCCAGATATTGAAAAACATTTTAAAATAGTTTTTCAGTTCAATCATTATAAAGTAATATTCAAACATATAAATAAACAAATCTCTTTGAGTACGATACTCATTAATTTTATCTAAAAAAATTCAATTCAGCTGTTATGGATACAAGGTTAAGTAGTTTACCAATCATTATAGTGATAATGGATAATATGAATATTTAAATTGAAACAATAGTGAGAACAAATTAATTACTTTTAAATAACTACGTTGGTGTTTGAAATAAAAACCGGTAAATATAATACCGAGTTATCGGAAAAACCACAAAGAAAAAATGTATTTCTTTGCGTGATCATCAAATTGGGACAAGGGCAAGCAATAACAGCAATAAAAATATTGTCTGATATAAATTAAAATCGTACACAAAGATTATGCTAAGCCGTCATTGTTGTCACCGCCAATTCAATGTTGACGCATAAACATACTACCATAATTTTTGTGTTATAGCACTCACCCCGTGCTTGGGAAAACTGGAAAAGTTTAAAAACAACAAAGAAAAATATCGACACCCAGGGATTATAGCTATATACATACATATATAGGGAATATATATAGGGAATTGGCAGTGCGTGCTTCAAGCACGCACTGCCATTTACAGGCGACAAATGCATAATATCTTCAACAACTAAGATTTTTACCAAAAATATCAGTTTTTAAATTCTTGTAAACGGAGATGAATGGAAATTATATACATGTGGTAAAGCTATTCAGTGTTCCTATAAGAAAGAGTTCAACGAGCGATTTTCCTCGTATGCCTTTGCCCTCTTTAAAGAACAGACTATGTGCCGTTTTGCTAGGTGATTTGTAATATGCGAAAAGTTGACTATGCTAGTCATTACCATCGTGGCTACTTAGTGTTAGAGTTTTGCATTGTCTCACCCGAGTTTGGTACCACCGCCTTACCCAATGCCGCCACCACGCCGCGCCGCTTCGATCGTATTCCTGCTTAGATGGTATAGCTGATAAACTTATACATGTGGCCTTAAGACTCCGATAGTAACGCACCATTAATGTATTTTGAGTCTATAATGGTGCAGCATGTCGGGCTCCGGCGAAGGTTCGCGCTAGACCGAACTACATCGCGACATCAGCTTACGTCATAATGACATCGTATTATCTGGTCATCTATCAAATGCGGCCCGCAGGTTATATTTGTGCCCCCCGCGACAAAGTAAACAAATTACAAGAAGCCGTTCATTAAACTCTTTGATTTTATGTAGCCACTACCTGACCGCGCAGCTTTGCCCGCGAGTAGATAAATATGTCGTCGAAATAGCTTTAATACAAATTTCATCCCCTATTTCAGCCCTTCAGAGGTTGATTTTTGAAAAAAAAAATTAGCTTATTTTGATCCCGGATCTTAAACTATTTCCATGCCAAATTGCATGAACGGCTTGACCGATTTTGACAGAAATTTCACTGGCAGATAGCTGATGTGATAGGGAGTAACTTAGGCTACTTTTTTAGAAATTTTTCCACGCGGACGAAGTCGCGGGCTCACCTAGTATATTATAAATACCTGGCAGAACGACAGGGGCGGATTGGTCATCATAATCATAATGCAAGCAAACGGGTTACACGAGGAAATTTATATAGGTATATCTAAGTATTTATTTTAGTTAACTTCATGTGCAAATAACAGTTTGCTATTATTATTGTTGTTTATCATAATTATATTATCTATTGTGTTGGCCGCGCTATATATCACCCGCGGACCGGAGTTTGACGCCCACTGCAGTGACGCGTTAAGGCCCTTCGCAAAGGAGTTCAGGATATCGCGATAGCACGAACCTTCGCGTAGCCCGATATGACGACCAGGTAAGCCATAGGCTTATTTGCTGACTTATGATATAAAAAACCCTGGATTTAATAGGGTTTTATATAAAATCTGTATTACTTATATATTGTGTTTTTTTTTTAATATAAATAATCTCACATTTTGGTTCTTCATTAATTCAGTAAAAGTTACTTGAAAATTTTTCACAGCAACTAGTATCATAGTTTATGTTATTTTTTTCGGTAGAGTTGTATAGGCGCTTAACCTATCTCTTTAATAACTAAATTTAATCAATGAATCAAATTCAAAATAATTGCTTTAACATACAAATAATATTATTTTCCGTAATGTTGCTTTTAACCCACTATATTGTTATAAATATTATTTATTTGTCTCGAAAAGTTATCTATCTTTTTAGCTGATAGCTTGCTTAAAGGTTAAATGTGTCATATCAACGTTATCGTGCACCGTAGGTGTTCTCTACAACGACACGATTAAAACTTTCTTAAAAATTTAAATATTACTAATTACCAATAGTCAAGGTTACTTCATCTTCTCACTATCACTTGTTATAGGCACATAATATTTATATATTAACACGTGAAGAGAAATGTTTTTACCCCTTTTTAAAACATTTTTTCAGCTGATTAAATAAAACTAAATATTAACATGTTTTATTAAATTGTTTCAAAAGATTTAAAGAGTCAATTTTTACAAGTTGCATCGCAATTATCCACCCAAATAAACTTCTCTAAATCCAGGACATTAAAAGTCTTTATAAAATTATGAATGTCAGCCTTATTGCTTCTTTCCCATTCCTTTTCTTTGACTAATATCCAGGCAAATTCTGTAAATAAGGATAACGTTATGAGAAGGTGACACCAATTTTGAGTAGTACGTAGGTACTTCTAGATTATACTTTAAAAACTTATAAACAAAATACGATAAGTGTATTGTTAGGATCAAAAGTGGAAATCACTCAGAAAAACAATTTTTGTCCAATAACGTAACGTTTATTTGTTTTAAAACAGTTACAAGTAAATTAAAGTGGCTTACGTGACCTCCAAACTTAACACCTAAATAATTATTACAATAAAACATTACTTTTTTTTCGAAATGGCTATTATAGTTGACCTTATGGGTCGTTACTGCGTCACCGGGCTTTTTGGGCAAGCAGAGTGCTCAGCCAGAACTTAAATTAACATTGGGCCTATAAACGCCCGCGTTAAAGGCTGTCTCCTGTGAGACCGGACCTCAGCTTAGTGCGACGTACGGACTAGTGGTGATGGGAGGAGTCGTAGCATTGGGCCCCGCGTTAGGCGCGGAGCGATAAAGAAGTCTTCATCGACGAGACTGGCGACGACGGTGCAGTGTGATGTGCGTAAAATCTGAATTTGTGTTGTTGTTTGTAGTAGTAATAGGATCATCGGGATAGGAGACATTACTAACAGTTGCCGCGACGTATTTATAGTTGTTGTTTTCGATAACGTCATTTTTTCCACTTACACGGCCTCTCCTGACAGTGTGTCGTCCTCGACACAATGCCCTTGAGAAACGCTGCTGGGTTTCGGGATGTAAAGCGCCGAGTCATCTGTTTCTACACTCAACAGAAGTACAGGAGGCCAGTTGTAGAACTCTCTTCCATTTCGACCGTCTCGTCTTCATCTGTGTGCTTGCCTGAAACATACCTGATAACGAAAGTAGACACACGTCAAATATAATGGCCTACACCTTCCTTTCTGTCCCTTTTGTTCATTCATACATCACCAAGCACAATTCAACACATCATTAGTGATCCCTAAAGTGAGATCCAGACGTCTCACTATATGAACCAAACAGGGATCTTCAATTCAAATAATCTTGATTGACGTAGTCTTCGGGCACCAAAGTGCTTCAGGGGCTAATCTTGTATGATAAAGTGATCCGATGGTATAGCGATGAACGCCAAGCACGTAGCTTGCATTGCCAGGCATTGAACCTGTTTGTCTGAGCACATGTACCTTTCAAACAAAGCGACGAACGCTTCAGTACAGTGACGAACGCCAGGCATTGAACCTGTGTGTCAAAGCACATATACCTTTCATAACAGTAAAAAAATAAACTCAACTTACTGACAAAAAACTCACACATATCAGGACACCACTCACCCTACCACGGGACCATATGCTGGAACGCAGCCTGAGTAGTCTTGCCAGAGCTACGGCTTAACAGACGTAGGACGTAGCGTCCACCTGACAGAACTAAACGCTGGTACTGTTTCACAAATGTGAAGCAGTAATTTGTGAAACAGTACAAGCGTTTATATATAAAAATTCAATAATGTTAATAATATCGCACGAATATTATTACACGAATAATTACACCAAATATTGAAACGAATTGATCTTACCCCAAGGTAAGCAAATTATTGGCATGGATGCTAGTCAAAGATACAAATACTAAGATAATAATAGAAATACATATATCAATACTGTTACATACATAATAAACATCTATGCTCATCACACAAATGTTTGTCCTTGTCGGGAATCGAACCCGAACCCCATCGATTCGTAGCTAGGTTCGCTAATAACTCGACCGACGGAGCGGTCAATTATATGGGATTTAAATTAAACAACCGGTTTTTAGAGGTTTTGTAAAAAAATCTTGTTGTTTGCCGCTCACAATTGCACTCGCCGCCCAAGACCCGAATAGGATAATGACCAGCATTGATGCTAATGTGGTCGGTAGCGATAGATAGTCGCTGGTACCACAATCCGGACGAGACGTTGTAAAATTCTACCACGTAGTGGTCTCGATGGTAGTGAATCGATAGAAAACACACCTTTCCTTAATTTAGCCTTGTAGGAACTGCATAGCAGAATGGTAGATGTTCCGTCTTTCAAAAAAGATCTGCACCAATACAGGCCTGTATTGGTGCAGATCTCTAAAGATGTAGCGATAGATAGTCGCTGGTACCACAATCCGGACGAGACGTTGTGAATCGAATAGCTAATAACCTTGCCTTAATTTCGCCTTGTAAGAACTGCATAGCAGAATCTTTGATGTTCTGCCTTTTAAGAAAAGATCTGCACCAATACAGGCCTGTACCCGTTGATCATATGATAAACTAACTATGCCTACAACTTCGTTCGCATGAAAAAATTTGTTGAGCCTCCCAGGGGTTTAACTGCATAGTTCCCTTTTCTGTCAGATTTTCTGGATAAGAACAATCCTATGTCCTTTCTCAGATCTCAAACTATCTTTGTACCAAATTTCATTTTAATCGATCCAGTGGTTTAGGGGCGAAGAAGAGACAGTCAGATAGACAGACAGACAGAGTTACTTGTGCAATTGTAATATTAGTAAGTTTTGTATAAAACACAATAATAGCGTCTCTTATTATATTCCGATAAAATAGAAAAAAAAAAGATTATGAATTACAATCTGTCTTAAAGTCTTAGGTTATCTTAAATTTGTTATTGTCAATTTCTCAAGTCCTTGAATACGATTATTTATCATTGTCATTAATGTTTATAAGTTTAAATTAATTAAAATTTAGAAATACCACTATATCATTAATGCTAAGTTCCTGTAATCAACGATCCGTCAATCGTAGCAGTAACCATTAGAAACCAATTTAATATTAACTAGCCGTTCCACAGGTATTCAGATAATTTGATGATTTGACATTACTAAAAACAGTTTTAGCTTACGTTTTGTAGAAAATAATACCACTCGTAACTAAAACAAGTCGTTTTATTGATATAGAAACCAGGCATCCATCTATTATATTATTATAAAGAAATAGAAACCTAATCGGTGTATTTTGTTACAAAACTTCGGCCTAATTGTAGTGTTAAGCTCATCACACACGGTTAAGATACTATAATATTTGATCTTAAGATGCCCTAATATAAAATATTACAGTATCTTAACTTATCACACACGGCTAAGATACGATAATATTAGTCTGGGTCGTTGGAGTTCTATATACAGGTTGATTAACCATGAGTGATACGGCCTTACTTCTTGATTTGTTAGACAGCTCCTCAGACAACGAGTTTGATATAGAATAATATGAAATATTCTTCTTGACTTATAAGTGGTGTAACTAACACGACTTTTTTATATACATATTGATATTTTTTACAATTTTTTATTGATGAAAATATGAAAACGTTATATGTTCTTTAATAAATCAGCAATATTTTTTGAACAATCTTTTTTTGCTGACATTATGAGTAAGAAGTGCAAAAAAAAAAGTGATGATGAAAATGATATTATTTAAAAAATATTTGTTCTTTAATAAATCAGCAAGTTAGTTATTAACTTGCGTACGCGCGATCTTATTCTTAGTTGGAACGCATAGTAACTATTATATTATACTACTTGTTGTACTAATTTTTGAAGCTAGATCTCTGTTCACGCTAGTAAAAAAGTTACTTACTTGGGTTATGGCTGTCTCTTGGTCTTTATTAACAGTAAATAATTTATTTGTTTTAGAACCTTTTAAGTTTTGAACTGTATTTTTTTTTAATAACTTTCCAAGTCTCTTTGGGATTGTTGTAGTAATGTCACAAACACAAGTTTAACAAAAATTTAAACCATATTAGATAAAAAAAAACGATACCACCAGTGTCGTAATTAATTATCTTATTTGAGCATGCGTGTAGGTAAGGAATCGTTATATTGCATCGACTAGGACGCAGCAATACATATTAAAAAACGAGACAAAATAAGCGCTAAGCACGTGGTCCAACTTATTTATTTATAAGACCGTTCATGCATCGATAAGAGTATCTTTCACAAATCTTTCTTTGGTGTTGACATTTTAAAAACTCGTGAAACACGTAAAAATACTCGTAACAAAGAATTTGAAGATAAACAGAATGGGAAAAAGGGGTGAAGAGGGATAAATGACGGAGAAGAGGGGGAAATGCGGAAAAGTAGGGGGAGTAGGGAGAGAAAAGGTGAAGAAAGAGAGAAATAAGGTGCCACGTGGATGAACGGGGTAGAGGTGGTATAAGGAGGAGAAAAAGGGAAATGAGGTGGAAATAGGGGAAAGATGTGAGTGAATGGAAAGGAAGGGGAAAGGGGAAAAGAGGAAAGAATGGACAATCGGAGAAAAGAGGGTGGATGGCAGAGAAGGACAATAGGTGTTAATGAATGAGACAGAATGAGGTCATGTTCAAACTTGTTTATTAATAAACCCATAAATGTCTACAGTAACAAATCTCGAAAACATATTAATATCAAGCGACGGTCTTGCAAGATGCATCGGAATTGTCAATCCAAATGAATTTCTTACTGTCAAGTACTTCAGATGATTCTATGAATCTATAAACAGTTTCTTTGACATTGCCTTCTAGCACTTTGGACCTTGAAAAGATCCAGGCATAATCTGTAAATTGAAATAAAAAAATTAAAAATTAAAAGCAAAATCTCGTTGTCTTGATAATAAAGACATTCCTTATAGCTGATAGTAATGCAATATTATATGCATTTTTTCATATCATAAGATAGCAAACAAGCAGATGATTCTCCTGATGGAAATAAAAAACCACCGCTTATAGTCGCCAAAGATGTTAATGGTGCGTTGCTATCAGATTTTAATAACAAATGCATAAGTTTACCAATACTTTACCCTCCAAACCAGAACATGACATTGATAAGCACTGAAGTCATTAAGGCACAAATAGGTAAGGCAGTTGTGCCAGACCCAGGTGGGAAAATGCTCTCTCTCACCTAGTAGCTATGATAGTAGTGACACATATAACCAATCGGTTATATTTTACCTGGCAGAACGGCTGATGGTCTATTCTTCAAAGGAAGCCCGGACCAAAACGGGGGATAATTAAAAAAAATCCAAACTGCAATATAATAGTGGCGAGCCCTGATGCTAGTGCAGCCAAAATAGAAAGAGTATTATTAGCAAAATGGACATGACTGAACTCTGAAGCAAGGCCGACCTTCTACTACTTTGTTATGATGACTATAATATGCTATATTTTTTCTCGCCTGTTAATAGTTGACTCGAATCTTCAAATGACTCTCGGTACAACCGCTTGGAAATTGCATTGACAGTTGCGTCTGTCATTTTGTCAGCTATTCTTTTATGTATACAAATTGACTGCTATACTTGCAAAGTGCATTTTAAGTGCATCTTCAGACGGGAGTCCTTAATACCAGCTGCGTATTTTTGATTATATTTTACGTAGAGGAATTCGAATAATAGATGAACAGGCTATTACTTATCAGCTTGATCCTTATGCGTTGCATAAAGATGTGGAATAGCTAAGCAATGTCTAACGCATCTATTTACTTTGCGCAAGTAAAACGTGGTTTTACTTAGAAATCCTACACTTAGAAATCGATGAAAAATAGCTGACTTACACTTAAGGGCTGTTTAAGTACACTACAAAGTTCTTGCAGATATTATAGATTATATAATCAAGGAAAAAATATTCTTTATTCGCCTTTTTTACAAAAATAATAAGCAACTACACTTACTTTGATATATATTTTTAATATCGTCGAAAAAACAGCTATAATAGATGACATAATGATCATAATCTAGTGATAAAATAGTCAACGGGAATACTTGAGAAGTTTTAGGATCTGCAAAAAATATATAACACAATTTTATATATTTTAATAAATATTTAATTAAATATGTTTATATATTTTTTTTTTTATATCATAAGATAGCAAACAAGCAGATGGGTCTCCTGATGGAAAGAGTCAACCATCGCCTATAGACACCAAAGATGTTAATGGTGCATTGCTATCTTGTGGCGAGGTCTAATGCCACATGCATAAGTTTACCGGCTACCTTACCCTCCAAACCGGAACACGACAGCGACAAGCACTGACGCTATTGCGTCAGGAATAGGTAAGGCGGTGGTACCAGACCCGGGCGAGACAATGCAGAACTCTACCACCTAGTAGCCACGATGGTAGTGACTCGATAGCCAATCGGTCGCCTTTTACGACCTGCCTGGCAGAACGGCAGTTGGCCTATTCTACAAAGGAGGCCGGGACCAACACGGCGGAAATGTCATAACATAGCATCATCATAACATAGCAAACAAATAGATGACTCTCGTAATAGAAAGAGCCTATACGCATGGGTCTCCTGATGGAAAGAGTCAACCATCGCCTATAGACACCAAAGATGTTAATGGTGCATTGCCATTCTTGTGGCGAGGTGTTAATGTTACATGCATAGGTTTGCCGACTACCTTACTCTCCAAACCGAAACACGAAAGTGATAAGCAGTGACTCTATTACGGCATGCATAGGTGAAATTGTGGTACCGAATTCGAGCGTGATGTTGTAGAAATCTACCACGTAGTATTTACGATGGTAATGTCATATTCGGCCAATCTTTCGCCTTTTACGAACTGCTTGGCAGAATATTAGATTCTTGGCAATGGGCCACACTGTTTGAGTATAAATCAATGATACGACAAGTGTAAATAGAGATTATTTACACTCGTAGTTTCATTCTTCATGTTCAATAAAAGCTGTTTCATAATAAAGTCATTTTAAATTATTTTTCAACTGTTTCAAACATATCTAAAAACATGTATCAAATGGAACCAAAACATGGAGCAAATCTGATAGATTAAAGTTTAAATAGATAATATTGAAACGATGTAAAGTCCAAGCTGGGATTGTGGAAAAAATAAATTTTATTGATTTTGGACATTAAAAAATAATAATCCATCGGTCTGGCATTCCATAAATTGTACAATTTTAAGAAAAAAAATCTTTTACTAGGTTTTTCTGTAAAATTTATATGTAACTTATTAGCAATTTTTTACCATTTTAAGGTGTTTTGATCAGTAAAACAACAAAATTTCAGTCTGTCGCTGCTATAATCGTGACATAAATGTTACTTGTCAACCCTCATATTATATACTGGAATACTAAATTTTCTATAGGTATAAGGTATCAGAAAAAAATTAATGTCATATTTTGTGTATTTTTTATATCTTTTAAACATAATTAATTGGTCTAGCACATAAATAGAAAATAAGAAATACATCGAAAAAACGAAATGATTTTGTAATTTTACTAGTCATAAATCACACCATCCAGACCGATTTGCCTAGTGCTAAAAAGTAGCAACATCTATTTTTGTGCTTATTCTGGATAACCACCGCCTGTACTAAAAAGAAAAATAGGCTTACGTACTTCCGTAAGTAATATATGTTGTCAATTTTCCACTGCCATTAGATTCAGGAGCTCTGGTAATATTCACATCATAATGTTCCGGTGAATCTTTAGTCACGTAAAGGGGCTCAAGTTGAACTACTTCATTATTACAAGTATATTTGATCGATATACATTTTTCGATTGTTGTGAACTCATTTTTGTACCGTGCAATTTCATACCATATTCCTGATCCAAGCTGAAAGAGGTATAAAATTATATATATATATATATATATATATATATATATATATATATATATATATATATATATATATATATATATATATATATATATATATATATATATATATATATATATATATATATATATATATATATATATATATATATATATACATTATACATATAATTTAAATATAAATATGGACTATTATTTATATAATAATAACAATATTATCACATATTCCACTTTATAGCTGTAGCGTCATCGGGAGAAACGAATTACAATTCATTTGCTATTCGTTTCTCCCGATCCCGATAAGCGTTGTAGTATTAAAATTTGGGAGCTATATTTTTACTTTCTTTGTTTTAATTACGATCTTTATTGATCTTTCTTTTTAATTACTTGTAATTATTTTATTGTCATTTTTAACAAGCAGATGATAACATGTTAATAATCTTTTAAGTGTTTATTGAAATTATTATTATTATCATAAATAAACAGATGGATCTGATTATTTGCCAACATGTGACAAAAAATCTCTAACCGTATTTTACAGTTATAAGTTATGTACTACATAAAATTATATTAATATTTAAAACATTGTTATTGAGTATCCCATTTATTTTTATATATTCCGAGCTAACAATAACACAAGTACAATTATAGAATTATTTAAATAACTACTCACAGTGCATATGTTTAAATTTTCGACTGCTTTCACATCAATACATTTAGTATCATACGCATTCACAGATGCTATACATATTAATATTAATAACATTAAAATCATTTTTTCCCACAATTGAGTTCGTTCGTTTAGGAATGTGTCTAAAATGAGTTTTAAATAATGAATTGTTATTATTTATTTCAGACGAGTCACGGCGACCTGAGATAATGTAATCGTGTACGTTATTGTACTCACTGATTTGATGCAGTATGCAATATATATGTGCATAAAACACTCTGACGAGGTAATTGTTGTTATGCCTTATAAAATATTTGTAATGAATATTTTGGTGGTATGGGGGTTAATGGGGGATAGGGGTACGAGGATGAAAATTTCGTGTTATAGGTATTTTTTGATTACAAACGTCAGAAATGTCAGTAGCCGACTACTTATTCATAAATGATCAAACCTGAAATAAAGTTTGTAAAAATGACAGTATTTTAATTTTTTAAATTTGTATTTTCAAAAAGATCATCGATTT
Organism: Apodemia mormo; assembly: GCA_036924255.1. Taxonomy (NCBI): domain Eukaryota; kingdom Metazoa; phylum Arthropoda; class Insecta; order Lepidoptera; family Riodinidae; genus Apodemia; species Apodemia mormo. The sequence goes on along the minus strand of JAUPFN010000018.1, from coordinate 7,192,216 downwards.
TCGTCTTTCAAATGGCATTCAATGCAATTTTTAGCTCTAAAATATTGTATTAGCTACAAAATTGATTGTTTAACAAATGTCAAAAAAAACTTGCCATTGATAAATCTCGAACGAACGAACCGATTTTGATTCAATTTTAGGTTTTTGACAAAATTATTTTAAGTAAAAGAATTGATTAGGTTTACAAATAAAACGGCGTATCATTGTTGCAACAATATAATTTGAACATTTGAAAATGTGTAACTTTCAAAGTAGTATTTTAAGTATTAAAACATTGTATACGATCAAAAACCAATAATTGGTTGAATTATTTCGAAGTTATAAAAAAAAACACTTTTTTCAGTTTTTTGTCAACGATAACTCCTGAACAGATAAACTGATTTTGATGCAATATGCGGCATTGGACGCATTTTTTCAAGGAAAACAGCCGATTAGATTTTGCTTTAATCTTGGAAGTTATAACAAAATTGCGAAGCAATGTTCTTTTGGTGTTTCAAATTTTTTCATGATATCTCGAACCGAATCGGCTTAAATTGTTTGTTGACATGACTAATATATATATATATATATATATATATATATATATATATATATATATATATATATATATATATATATATATATATATATATATATATATATATATATATATATATATATATATATATATATATATATATATATATATATATATATATATGTATATATTATATATATATATTATATATATATATATATATATATATTCATGCAAACTAACAGCTTTCTAGTAATAAGAATCTCTGAGCTATCGTGCGGACGGACGGACGGACATAGTGAAATTATAAGGGTTCTTAGTTTACTTTGGAACCCTAAAAATGTAATCCTGTTGATGAACATTAAATTGAATCATCTTTATATCTTTCTAGATATCAGTTTTTCTGCTTTAGTATGTTTGTTCGAGTGGTTAACGACTTTAAGTAGGCAATCGAGAGGATTCGGCTTTGATTCCCAAAAGGGACATTTATGTGATGAGAATAAAAGTATCTTCATGCCCAAATCCCCGAAGATGTAGGCAGAGGTACAAAAAGTGCACCTACGATTAATCCGAAGATACTTTTGTGATAATCGGTCAGCCTATCGCCAATCGGGCACTTTTTTCAATTCCGGGCAACGTTCATTTGTCAAAAAACTGAAAAACCCAATTTTTGTCATGTCATGTCAAGTACATTTAATCTTATGTATTCAACTCCGACATCGGACCATTAGACCACACATGAGTTGAAGCAGATTACATGAGACTAAATATTTGTATTTTGGGGTTTGTAATATTAAATATATATATATATATATATATATATATATATACGTTTAGCAAGACTCTGCAAGCGTATAAATGTAGCATAAGAATCATGATCCAAGCTATGGTTTTGATTTTCGGTAGACCGTTCTTTATATATATATATATATATATATATATATATATATATATATATATATATATATATATATATATATACACGTTTAGCAAGACTCTGCAAGCGTATAAATGTAGCATAAGAATCATGATCCAAGCTATGGTTTTGATTTTCGGTAGACCGTTCTTTTCACGTTATATATATATATATATATATATATATATATATATATATTATAGTAGCGTAGCGTGATAATATGTAGCCTATATGTTGACCCGACCATTCATGCAAAATTTGAAGTAAATCCATGCTGTACTTTTTGAGTTTACCCCGGACATACATACAGACAAACAGACAAACAGACATACAGACAAACAGGCAAACAGACAAACAGACAAAAATTCTAAAAACTATATTTTTGGCTTCGATATCGATTGTAGATCACGCCCCAAGTATTCTTTTAAAAAATATTCAATGTACAGTTTTGACTTTCCTACGATTGTATTATATGTATAGATTGACAGAGTTGACTACAAGCAATCAAAAGCACAGTTACAAATTAATGTAAAAAATTGGCAAAGGTCAGGGTTTTTATCTAGATTTATTAAACATGTAAAAAAACTGGTTTGAATTAATGTCGGCCATCATGTAAATAACCTTCAACTTTACGACGCCCAGTAATAACAGCGAAATGTTATTTATCTCGTATACTGTACTGAACTCTCGGGTTCTTAGGTTTTTCTGAATTGTTATAAAAATCGCTAAAAAAATAAATTAAAAAAAAAAACAAATTACTCAGGAAATTATTACGAATTTTTGGTGTAACATTCCAATCTGGTTGATTAGCCGTTATGGCGAGAATTTTCTTTTGCAAAAAATATGTGTTTACATATTTGTTTGATTTTTTTTCTCATGAATTGAGGTATCTATAATAATGTTAAGTAATACGATTTATTTTTGAAGACTTGATTTATAAAATATTTTTAAACGGTAATTGCATTAATGAATGAATGAATAAACTTCTTCTGATTTCTGATTTAATTATTCTTTATAGTTTTGTCAACAAAATGCCTTGAACTTGTATTTTTTATCAATACCATATTTTGCACCTTAAAATAAAAGATAGCATGGGCGCAATTCACGTAACAAAACGTCAGTTGAGTCGAAGCGTATAGCCCAAGCGAGGGCCGTCAAAAAGTTAGGGTACTCAGAATAAGAACAAAAATGGACTTTGGACATTAAACAAATAATAATCCTTCGATCTGGCGATCTGTAACTTGTTCAATTTTTTTTACAATTTTTTTTTTCGAACAATTGATGTTTAAGATATGTAAAAGTAAAATGTTTTGTTTTGACCAGTAAAACGTAAAAATGTAAGCTTGACACTACTATAATTCTTGACAAAACTGTTACTATACAACACTTATATTCATTACAATTTAAAAAAAAAAGATTTTTAAAAAACTTAAGTCAAAATTAGTGTTTGGCTTTTCTGTTTTAATGGGAATTGGTCTAACACATTAATAGAGAAAGGATAAAAAAAAATCTACAAAACTTGCACATGTAACAGATCGTCACACCGATCAATTATTATTCGTCTAATAACCAAAAAAGTCCTTTCAAAAAGGAATACAAAAATAAAAATTGTAACGTTTCGTTTTTTCTTAATTATACTAAACAGAAAATTCGGAATTCCAATAAATATCTTGAGGATGGTTTAGTAACAATTGTGCCATGAATAGCAGCGCCTGGCTCAAATTTTAATATTTTCTATCAAAACACTTTCAACGTGTTACACAGCGTACAAAGGCGACAGATTGACTATGCGAGCCATGACTACCATTGTGACTGCCAGTAGGTAGAGTTCTGCATTATCTCGCCCGGGTCTGGTGCTACCGCCTTGCCTATTCCTGCCGCAATAGCGTCAGTGCTTGACACTGTCGTGTTCCGGTTTGAAAAGTAAGGTAGCCGGTAAACTTATGCATGTGGCATTAGACCTCGCCACAAGATAGCAATGCACCATTAACATCATTGGTGTCTTTAGGCGATGATTTTTCATACCATCAGGAGAGCCATCTGCCTCTTTGCGATCCTATAATTTAAAAAAGATAGCGCTTCTGATAGAAAAAGATAAACATTGCCTATAGAAACCAAAGATGTTATTACTATATGTATGGCGAGATATAATGCTTCGTTGGTGAAATGGTTAGTGACCTTGACTATGCAACTGATAAAGCTTGGGTTCGATTCACGACAGGGACAGGCATTTGTGTGATGAACATATATGTACTGGCTGTTTTTTTAGACGTGGGACGGCATCAAACCCGCGGAAATTCACGCCTATACATATCAAATAAACATATTTAAAAAAATAAAGTGTTAAAAAACAAAGAAAACAGTATATTGTCAAAAGTCTCGTGACTTATAAATAAACTAGCTGTTGCCAGCGACTTCGTCCGCGTGGACTTCGTTTACTCCGCACTGCTCCTCCCCCGTAGGTGATAGCGTGAAAATATGTAGGTATTATGTTGACCCGACCTGTTAGTAATATTCATGCAAAATTTGAAGTAAATCCATGCAGTACTTTTTAAGTTTACCCCGGACATACATACAGACAAACAGACAAACAGAAATTCTAAAAACTATATTTTTGGCTTCGATATTGATTGTAGATCACGCCCCAAGTATTATTTAAAAAAAATATTCAATGTACAGTTTTGACTTTCCTACGATTTTATTATATGTATAGATTAGCTGTGTCCGCGACTTCGTCCACGTGGATTTTTTCTAAAATAAAAGTAGCCTAAGTTACTCATTATATAAACTATTTGTCAGTGAAAGTCCCGTCAAAATCGATCTAGCTGTTTCAGAGATTAGCCGGAACAAACAGACAGTAAAAATTGGAAAAAAATGTTAGTATATGTAGCACTAGCTGACCCGCGCAGCTTCGTCCGCAGGTAGATTAGCATGTCGTCGAAATAGTTTTTAATACAAATTTCATCCCCAATTTCTGCCCTTCATGGGGTTGATTTTTGAAAAAACAGCCTATGTTTGATCCCGGTATTTCAACTACTTCCATGCTAAATTGCATGAAAATCGGTCCAGCGGTTTAGCCGTGAAAGCGTAACAGTCTGACTTGCGCATTTTGCGCTATAACATACACTCAAATTTTATTTATTTGTACAGATATATTTAAATAATAATATCAGTAGTAGGTAGGTAGATAATGTATATATCTCCCTTTCTATCTTCCCGTTTTAAACTAGTGAGAATTGTTGTTCAATTTCTCTTCATACTTTGTGCCTGGTTTAATTAGAAAATGCAGGCAAAAATATCTAGGCACTAAATGATAACAAATGATTTAAGCGTGTTCTAATTTTAAAAAAGAAACTAGGCGCCGTGAATTATTTACTGAGACCGTGCTTGGAAAAATAACAGGCTGTTCTTTAATAACAGATAATGACATCTGTTATTTTTCAGTAACAGTAACAGGATCAACAGATATCCGATTCGACCTGTTATAACCCAAGACCACTAGGCACGAATAAATGTGTAATACATAGCTGTTATTTATCTTAATATTTCTGGCGTAAATGGAATCATCTTTTTCACAATGGTCTAACTTGATTAATAAATTATTAACAACATTTTACAATAATCTCAATTGTTGATTATTCTTCGGTATTTTGCGATTTGGGATACATAATTAATAATTACGTAACGTAGGTATAGGCAAATACCGTATCCCAATATTTTTCATTGGAACACTGATAAGATGACATTGTTATTATTAGTCTAATACCATCATAAAAATACGAGAGGTGGTTTATTGTATTTAAGAGTAAACCCATCTGGACATCGTGATACTCTGGGTTGACGATCAGGCTATTTCAAAACGGCTTGACTCTTTAGCATTACGCAAAAATTTAGGCTCACTCTGCATCTTTTATCGTATCTATCATGGAGAGTGTTCTAAAGAGTTGTTAGGATTAATTCCTGCTGCTGAACTTTGTCATCGGACACCGTGTCAAAACTTAAAGTCCCACTCTCACCATCTTGATCCACACCGTCTGGAAATCCACAACCTTTTGCAGGCATTTTTTGCCTCGCTTTTTTTTGTGGAATCAATCTTCCCCGTGTTGTCCCGGGCTCCTTTAAAGAATAGGCTAACTGCCGTTCTGCCAGGCAGGTCGTAAAAGGCGACTGAGTGGCTATTTGCGTCACTACCATCGTTACTACTAGGTGGTAGAGTTCTGCATCGGCTCGACTTGTTCTGGTACCACCGCCTTACCTATTCCTGCCGCAATAGCGTCCGTGCTGGTCACTGTCGTGTTCCGGTTTGGAGGGTAAGGTAGCCGGTGAACTTATGCATGTGGCATTAGACCTCGCCACAAGACAGCAACGCACCATTAACATCTTTGGTGTCTATAGGCGATGGTTGACACTTTCCATCAGGAGACCCATCTGCTTGTTTGCTATCTTATGATATAAAAAAAAATTACTGGGAAGGATATTTCTGAACCGATATGACAGGGACCTTCAAGAGCTTACTCATTTTTAAAAGGTCAGCAAAATGGCAATACTCTAGTATTGCGGATTTTCATGGGCGGCGGTGATCACTTAACATAGGTGCGCCTCTTGCTAGTTGGCACCCTCTTTCATAAAAAAAAATTTACTTACATTATGTAAATTACAATTCGTGTAATTTGTGGAGCGATATGTATCTGTAAAATTTGCTATTTCATAAATAAAAAACACAAGATGGAGGAAACATAATTTATTCAATTCGGGTTTTTCTTAAGTATGCGATCATTTATTCACCAAGCCAAATAAATTTACTGAAGTCAAGAAATTTGGATGTTTTAAGAAATTTCTCTACTGCTGTTTTAACTTTATAATCAGGTGTTTTTGATCGATAAAGTATCCAAGAATATTCTGAAAATTAAAAAAATAATAATAAATAAACTTAATACAGAAATTAATTTTTATTTATTTTTGCCACAATAGGAGATTCATGGAAGTTGCTACGTGTTCCGATTTAAAGAGTAAACTTTTGCATAGAGCACCTTTATCCAATCACATGGATACCAATTCATCACTATAGTGCGCGCGGAACTAGTTGGCCGCGCCATACGTAATACGTAATACGTAAGGCGCGGCCAACTAGTTCCGTGCGCACTATAGAACTGCAATTTGCTAGAGCGAGAAAGGTATTGTAAATGATATTACCTCAAGAATTCCGCTGCGTGCTATCGCATTCGTATCTTTCTTTCTCTTGCAAATGGCGGGGCGTTGACGGCCATCGGTGTTTATAGCTGACATTGACGCAATTTATATCATCAACACTTGACTTCAGCTATTTGTATTGAACATATACGTTTATAAAATGACGTTCTTAGTGACAGAAAAGGATAGGGCGACACGATTACGTGTCTGTCTACCTATAGGCAATGAATTTCATCAAGATTTCCATATGTTTGAATTCTACTCTAAAATGAAATACAAAACGACTACTCAGTCATCTCAGTGGTTTAGTGGTCCGGTGTCGATGTTGATCTCATGAGGTCTCGGATTTGACTCCCGGGTCGGGCAATTGAAAATAGTTTTTTTTTTCAGTTTTCTGATAAGAACAATGTTACCCGGGAATAAAAAAGTGCCCGTTTGAGGATAGGCTTGCCACCTATAGCATTGTGGGACTAAGTATCTTCGGCTAATCGTTGGTGCAACGGTTGTACCTCTGCCTAACTGTCCGGTGACACGGACGCGAAGATATTAAAGATACCAAGGAGGAGCGATTAAAATATTGTTTTCGATACAATATTGTTTTGTAAATACTATCTGGAATGCCACATTGGAACAAACATGGCTTCTGATTTGACTTTATATATCAAAGTCTCGTCTCGTCTCGTTTTTTATTCGTTATTGTTTTGTAAATAGTCTCTAAAACGCCACAAAGGAACAAACATGCTTCCTGATTTGACTATATTAAAGTAACTAAAATATCGTTTTCGATTCATTATAGTTTTGTAAATCTGTCTTTAGACCTAAAAGGGTAAAATTAATTAAATTTCCTATTATTTGTGAACTGTTTTATGTATCTTCCACGATGGCACCAAAAAGAAGACAAAAATAATTTCCACCCATATCCACCACAATTTTACACCCACGTCCACGCCGGCACCAAGCACAAAAGCACACAATTTACATATGTACTCAACGCACGTTTCACTTCGAAACCGAAGTTCGTTTCTTCTGAAGTTGCTTCGGTTTCGAAGTGAAACGTGCGTTGAGTACATATATAAATTGTGTGCTTTTGTGCTTGGTGCCGGCGTGGGCGTGGGTGTAAAAGTGTGGTGGATGTGGGTGGATAGTTGTATCGCTGGGGTTTTCTTTTCGTCCGGACCATCGGTGAGTCTTATCCACTTACTAAACCGACCCTTTTAATAATGGATTTCCGCAAAGTAACGCCTAATCAATAAAAAAAGTCTCTAGAACATCACATAGAAACAAATATGTCTATTTGATTTCATATATCAAAGGGATTAAACTATATTTTAATTTCGATTCATTATAGTAAAGGAGCCCACGACACAAAACCTAGTCGCATAAGGCTACCGGATGGTATATACATATATTTTCTAGTACTAAGAATCTCAAAACTAAGCTGTGGACAGACAAACACACAGACGGATGTGTCACCGTTGTTATTTCTAGATTTCTAATGTTATTCAATATAATAATATCCTTTATTTTCGTAATTTTTTGAGAATTTTTAAGAATTGAAGAACGAGCAGCAATAACTGCCGAACAGGAAGCTGGCTACACATCAGTGAGATATCACGTCGTCTGAATGTGACCAGGGATAGTGTGAGATTCTGGATAAGGAGACACGGTGAAGAAGGTGCACTCGTAGATCACTGGAAGAATAATCCTGGCCGCCATCATATTTTAAATGCTGCACAAAAAGCTGACATTAGAAGGCAATATGAAGCAAACGGCTGTACATCAACTGATCATTACGCCCAATTGTATGGTGTTAGTCAAAGAGTGATAAGAAATGCATTACACTCAATGGGATTACATTATAGGCGACATGCAAAAAAAGGTGCTCTGACGCCCGCTCATAAGCAAGCACGTTTAAGGTTTGCAGAGACTTATTTGAACGAAGATAGTATGCTACCAAGTGTTCGCACCGTGGATCCAGCCAATGAGGTGCCTCAGATTATCTATGTTCATGTAAATGAGTGGTTCATCCGGCATGGTGATATAGTGGTGATTCCCTGGCCAGCAAAATCTGCAGATATAAACCCCATAGAAAGTCTATGGGGTTTAATGGTTCAGCGATGGGAAAACGAAAAGGACAAAAGAGGCCATAGGAAACCACTGCCGAACTGTTTGGGAAGATACAAGAGGGTCAGATCTATGCTCTCGTCTCGTAGGTTCCATGAGAAATAGATTACAATGTGTCATTGTACAATGTGTTATCTGATATTAATATATTGTATTTCTTTGTTTGTAGCTTTTATAGAAATTTGCTTGTTTGGCTTGTCAATTCATTGTATAACCATTTCGTATTCACCCAGTAATGACCTATCTATTATGTATACACCATCTGATGGGCTCTTAGACCATTATTGTTTTTTGTAAAGCTACTAAGCCGTGATGGTATTCCTTTTAAATTCATAATATTTAAATATTTTTTTAATACCTATCTAACGGTTCCCTGTACTATGGGGTAGACGATAAAAATTAACTTCCCCACTTTACATGAAGAAGATACCCTAAAAATATGTTTATAGATTTTATGTTACCACTTTCTTGTCTTGATTAATTTGTATATTCATACCAAATTACAGTTTTCTAGTACTAAGGGTCTTTGAGGTAGACTGCGGGCGGACAGACAGACGGATGGATGGACAGTAGGGTGGTCGTACTCAGAAACTCGTTTTCAGAAAATACTTTTAACTACGCGCCATTTGTTCAAATATATTTTTTTTTCATTCTAGTTCCTGCGATAAATATACTTATACTAATTTAAAGTACGTCATTTTTTTAAATTTCAGATCGGAGGTAAAGATCAATCAACCCTCGCTGGTCAGTTCCATTTTTTGGAGAGGCGAATTTCAGCGCCATTTTTTTAATTTGAAAAAAAAAAATTGTCTTAATTTTCATTTTTGTGTAGTTAATAAGCAATTGAATAAGTATTGAAAAAATTTGAAAGGATTAGTCATTACCTTCATATAGAAATAAATTTTTTAAAATAGATTAAATTTTAGACCGCTAGACCACCCGGTCCCCTTAATAGACCAAAATCAACGGGGAAAATTTTTGTATTTGGATTTTTGGTTATTGTTATTTTGATCAAATATTGTTATTTTTATTGATTTGTGTTCTATAACTTTTTATATTTTGAATAAAATTATATTTTTCCTGAAAAATTCCCCAAAAAGATGATTATACCCAAAAATTAACTTAGATCGTGTAGAGGCACGTGTTGTTTTGAATTGAAAAAAAAAATCCCAGTGTTTTTTCATCATAAAGAAGCTTTTTAGGGGGCGCCGCAAAAATAATAATTTTTAACGACCACCCTAATGGACAGCGAAACTATAAGGGTTCCCAATTTACTTTGCAATGCTAAAAATGAAATTATATGTGCGTACCATTTGAAATATTCCCTTTTTCATCATTTTCACAAGAATAGAAAACAGCATAATTATCCGGGTCATAAAATACGTTCTTTCCTGTCAAAAATTTATTCTTCTTTGGCTCTGAAAAAATAAAAATATTTTTATTATTTTTAAAAACAAAATTTTATTCTTCTTATCTTTACATACTAATTTGTAAAAACTTTGTATTTTTTTTTTATTGACGGTATAAAAATAAGTAGACCACAAGATGGAAAGCAGTTACTGCCCAGCAGCCCATGGACATCAACAACAAAAGGAGCTAGCCGTTTTTAGTCTCGCTTTCAAGAATTCAATTTGCTGTTTCGCCAGTTACTTTGAAAAATATGAACAAATACCTATGTGTGTTACTACGATCGTGACTACTAGGTAGTAGAGTTTCACTATGTCTTACCCGGGTTTGGTACCTATTCCTGCTGCGATAGCGTCTATGCTTGTCACTGACGTATTGCGGTTTGAAATGTAAGGTTGCCGGTTAACTTATGCATGTGGCATTCACCCTCGTCATCTCACGAATAGCAAAACACTATTAACGTTTTAAAGTTTAGCTGATGATTGTTTATGTCTCAGCCTGTTTTCTATATGGTGATGATATAATAAATATATTACCTCTGGAGTAATTAAAGTGTGGCTGTAATTTTCATCAAAATTTTTGTATTGTGTTTGGATATGTTGGGAAATTGTTTTATTTTTTGGGGAACACGCTTTGATTTTCATAGGTATAGATTAAGGAAAAGCCGCGCTCAACGAGGAATCTCTTACTTCCGCCAAATAGGCTCCCATATCACGGCTATGCAGGCATTACACATAACCATCCGTCATGTATTACGTCTGCATGCTTGAAAGATAACGATTTCAGATGGACAGTCAAACTAAGGGTTCACAGAGAAGAGCACTTTTCCATGTAAGATATTTATAAAAGGAAAGCCCGTACTGCGATTATAATTATAAAATTAAGCAAAAAAAATACATAAAGAAAGCATTGGATGAAACCATAGTCGTTAAAAAGAGATTTCTACACCTATTTAAACTTATTGTCTGAAAGGGAATTACGCAAAAGTTATGACTGATCGTTGCATAGCGTCCAAAATTAAATATCCAGATAATCGTCACTCAACTTCATGCAAGCATCGGACACCTCATTACACAATAGTTATCTGTTAGTCATAGTAGTGACTGTAGCAAATGTTACCTTTTAGTCCAGAAAAACACATTAGTGTTGACATAACATAACATAACATATCTTCACGCCAGATCTCTTACGGGGTAGGCAGAGAGAACCGAGTGCCATACATCACGATCCTTGCAGGCTTGTCTCGCTTCTTCCACATTCATCACTCTCTTCATACACACACGCCGGTTGCGAAGACTCTTGACACCACCTTCGGACAGTACTCGATCAATCTGATCGTGGAATGTCAGTCTTGGTCTTCCCCGGTACCTACATCCTTCCACATTCGCGTTGTATATCTGTTTTGTTAACCTTTCATCTACCATTCTTTCTACATGTCCGAACCAACGGAGCATGCCCTTTCTCATCTTTACACCGACACTTTCTTTCAAACCTAACCTCTCTCTCACTTCGATATTACGAACCCGGTCCGCGAGTGTCACACCACATATTTTTCTTAGCGACCTCATCTCAACCGCGTTGATTCTACTTTCATGCCCTTTCTGACATACCCAACTCTCACTTCCATACAATAGCGTTGGGATAAGCACATGATTATGCAGGGCTAGACGGGCACCCTGACTTAAAATGGTGCTATTAAGTAATCTCCCTAACGCTCCATTCACTCTGTTCCCTGCACACACTCTTCTTTCAACATCAGCGGTGTACCTTCCATCCCTGCTAAAAGCACATCCAAGATATACAAACTCATCCACTTGTTCCAGCACTACATCATCGACCACAACTCTTACATCCGTTCTGGTTGCTTCTCTTTCAAATACCAAAACTTTAGTTTTCTTCGCATTCAAATGTAAGCCCATACTCTTACAATCCTCATTCATAACTGTGACCAGTGTTTGCAGCTCAGATGGAGTTGAGCCTAAAAGTACAGCGTCATCTGCATAAAGCAGGCAGTTCACCACTAGATCACTCATGCGCATTCCCACATTCAATGACCTCAATCTTTGGAGACACTTATCCAGATATAGAATAAACAGACGAGCTGACAACACAGAACCCTGCTTGACGCCGATATTGACATCGAACCAGGGCGATATGTTGCCGTCCACCCGCACACATGCTTTGCAATCCCAGTAAATGGATTGCAAAGCACGCAGCAGACGCCCATCTATCCCATAACTGGGTAAAATGTCCCAAAGTTTCTTTCGCACAACTCTATCAAACGCTTTCTCCAAATCCACAAAACCGCAGAAAACCTTCTGGCCGACAGCCAGATGCTTCTCTACGATGTTGCGGAGTGAGAAAACTTGATCCATACATCCTCTTCCAGATCTGAAACCCCCTTGTGCCTCCCACAACATTCCCTCGGACTTCCCTTGCATTCTCCTTTCAATGATCTTACCATACACCTTCGATGCTAAGCTGATCAAATTGATGGCCCTATAGCTATTGCAGTCTATACGTGAGCCCTTGCCTTTATACAAGGGCACGATGACCGCGCGCCGCCAGTCTTCGGGTACTCTACCGGTCCTCCAACATGTATTGCAGAGGACCCAAAAAGAGTCCCAGACGGTAGGACCACCGTATTTGATCATCTCAGTAGTCACCTTATCTATTCCCGCAGCCTTTCCGTTTTTCATACTTCTTATCGCCCATACGATCTCTTGCATAGTAATGTCCTGGCACGCTTCCACCGTCTCTGAGTCACTTACTGAGTCAGAGACGGAGGCAGCGTCCTGAACAGCATCATACATATCTCCAAAATATTCACTCCATCGTTTTAACACGCTTTCTGTGCTTGTAAGAATGTCACCATCCTTAGATTTAATCCTATTCATTCTGGAGGCTCTGTGGTCTAGGGGTCCAGCGTTGGAGTTGACCACATGAGGTCCCGGGTTCGATTCCTGGGTCGGGCACTTTAAAAAAAAAAAGTGTTTTTTCAGTTTTCTGAGAAACACAAAAGTTGCCCGGGATTGGAAAGTGCCCGGTTGGCGATAGGCTTGCCACCTATCACATTTGTGGGACCAAGTATCTTCGGCTAATCGTGGGTGCACTTGTTGTACCTCTGCCTACCCCTTCGGGGATATGGGCGTGAAGATACTTCATTCTGGAGGCTGCCGAACAACTCCTAGACTTCTTCACCTCCCTCCAAAAAAGTTTGGTGTTTGCCTCGAAGTTGCTCGCCAGTCTCTCTTCCACTTTCAAACATTCTCTTTCACGCTTTTCTTTCACTAAGGTTTTGGTGGCATTCTTACAACAACGATACAATTCTTTCTTCTTGTCTTTCATACCATCATTCGCTTGCAAACATGATACATAGTCTAGCCATGCTTTCTTCTTTCTCTCAATCGCAGCTTTCACTTCATCATCCCACCATGCATCTCCTTCCATTGACTTGCACAGTTTTGCACTACCACATACTTCTTTCACGGCTACTATCATACTATCTTTCAAAACTTTCCAACATTCGTCTACATCCAAGTCCGGTAGGTTCACTTTCGCCAACCTATCTCGAACCTGAATCTCATACATACTCCTTATACTCGGGTCTTGCAACTTTTCGCTCTTTATCCTTTCAAGCTCTCCGAATGGAACACGCTGTCGCCAATGTCGCCACTTCTTAAACAGACCCCTATATCGGCTTATTACCAAATAGTGGTCCGTTTCCAGATTGGGACCTCTGTAGGCTCGCGTATCCATTAAACAACTGCGGAGTCTACTATCAATCAAAATCAGATCTATCACACTCTTTTGGTCATTCCTTCTCCATGTATACAAATGTATGTCCTTATGAGGGAATATTGTGTTAGCCACAAGAAGATTCCTTTCCATGCATAAATCCACAATGTGCTTACCGGCGTCGTTCACTCTACTGTCACCATACGGACCAAGTACGGCATCGAAACCAGGCCGCTTAGTCCCGACCCATCCATTCAAATCACCACACAAAATGACTCTTTCATTGTCATCAACCATATCCAGAACATTTCTTACAGAATCCCAAAACTTTTCCAGGTCACTGGGCGACGAAGAGCTTACCGGTGCATATAATGCGACCAAAAAGACTCTCGTGATTCCCAGTTTGATCCGGACCCAGAGAAGTCTGGAGCCAGCCATCCCATAATCTTTCAGACCAGAGACTAAGCGTGACGATAGAAGAATACCTACTCCGGCGCCAGCATGATCGCTCTGTGGCACACCAGACCACAGAGCCATCATGCCACCGGGGAGAACAGTGGTTTCACTACCTTTACGTTTAGTCTCTGTTACACACAAAACATCCAGGCATCTCTCATTCATTACATGTATCAATTCATGCATCTTATCTTCCAACCCACCTCTTACATTCCACGTGCCTATTTGGCACTCTGCTCCCCTCGACTCGCCTATTCGGGCCTGGCGTGATGGGTGGCGGCCCCCATCGCCGCATCCGCCGCTTTTCGTACCGACGGGGGCGGATCGGTACGCGTCGCCTCCAGGGGACGCCCTAATCCGCACTGCGGTACTTATTCGGGCCAGAATTGCAGTCCAGTGGACTGGCAGGGGTCGCGACGAGCACGCTTCTGGCCAATGACCCCCAAGTGTTGAATTATCATTTATTACATTGATTCTTATATATAACATCCTCCATTTACATGCGATTATTCTCTTAAGTAGTTTTCGATATTTTCAACATAATCACATATTCTTATCCATTGCATTACATTACATTACATTCAGCATAACGACTTAATATTTCGATAAGTATCAAATATAGAACCGTTCTCGTGGACTGTTCGATATAGAATGGTAAAAATGAATGCCTTACCCCCGCCAACCGTTAGGTTAAGGCGGGATTCTAATCACGCCACCAATAGGTGACAATTGGCGCGGTTTATTAAATTTAAACATCTGTTATTATTAAAATATTAGTTAATATATTTACATAATAAATCATACGCATTTACACACAGTTATTAAAAATATGCTAACACAAAATTAGCAGCAAAATCTACCGTCTAACTCTAATGGAACCATAGTGTTCACTAGTACGAAGATTGAAGTTAATCGCTCATATGCTTGTATCTGGTTCAGTTTATTATTATTAACTAACTTGCTGCCGTTTTTTTATGATATACAAAGCTAATAACCATTATATATAACAACTACATCTTGTATAAGACTAAATTTATTTTGTGAAAAATAAATAATTTAAAATATCAAAACATACCTCCATAAGTAGTGTTAAATGTGACATCTCCTTTATAATTGTCATCCTCGGATATTGATGCTTCAGTTTCTATATATTTAGGGTGAGTTTCAGGAATATCTGGAGATTTAAATATATATAAATTATCCCGTATCTGGAATCCTTTTAATGCAGTAACAGTCTCGAATTCATCAATTTCATTTGGATATTTTCCATATATATACCAATTTTCTCGTATAAACTGAAATCAAAAATTTTAAATATATTCTTTTTTTATTCAGTAATTGAAAAATAAACAAATCAAATGACTCTTAATCATTTGTTTATTCTGATAAAAGACAAAAAATATTTTAGTTACTTTACGACTATAATTCAAATCCTAATCAATCGTGTAAAAGTTTTAAGTCCATTTGCACCACGGATTAAATGGATACGTCTTTCAAGACAATTTCTTATATTGTCAGCATAGCTTGCATTCACACACAGAAATACAGAGTTATAGTACTTACCAATGAATAGTAGTTTGTTCACCAAGGCGAGAAAATGACCGATACCTTACGAGAGTGTAGTTTGAGGCCCGAAGCGCAGCTGAGGGCCTCAATACACTCAGGTATCGCATTTTCTCCCGAGTGATACATACTGCTTTATACTGCACCAATGAGGAAAATAAAAACATTTTAGTTAAAATTTATATTAAAATTATTACAATTATTGAAACTCCATAAATTCTTCATATGTTTTGTTGTACTTATGCTTGGACTTTTCTGGCAAAAGGTTTAAAATGACTGTTTGAGCAGCTTCTTTTAATTCAGGCGGCGTAAATAAATCTTCATTCACGCTACTAGACATAGACATCAGAACAGAATGTAAGAAGAAGATACAATAAAAAAGAAAATTCGCGCGTACAATCGTTTTTTTTAATATTGAGGAGGCAAATGAAATAAAGCACATACTGCCAAGTTTCCTTAGTAAATGCTAGTGGCCAGTAGCATTTTGATGTGCTTCGAGATTCGAAATGTCGGGTATGCACAACGATTCTATGCGTGACGTGTGCGTCCAAACGATGTGATTTGTGGTATAGTGCGCACGGAACTAGTTGGCCGCGCCTTAGGTATGTGAACGGTGGGGCGGAGAGGCAGGGGCGCTTGCTGTCATTACTCAGTGCGGCGCCGTACTTTGCGACGGCAACACGTGTTGAAAGTTCCGGCTAGTTTAGACAAAACGCACATAAGATTGCAATAGCGAGATGAGTCCGCCGATAAAAAGACAATCTAAGGAAATAATATTTAAAGTGCATACATTTTTTAATAAACGGAAAGCCGATGTCAATAGTTTGGAATATAAAACTGATGCGAATATACATAAACTAGTAGCAGAAGCAACAGGGATATCAGAACGAAGTGTTAGGAGAGTGATTGCTGAAAGTAAAAAATCGTTGCAAAATACAGCGGAAGCAAGATTTAGTTCTCCACGTAGACCAAAAGAAATAAAAAAGAAAATACAAGTTGATGACTTTGATTTAGCAGTGATAAGAAGAAAAATAAATCAGTTTTATACGGTAGAGAAAAAAATTCCAAGTCTACGAAAACTAAATGCTGTGTTAAAAGAGGATAATATTTTAGACTGCGGATTGACTTTTTTAAGAACACTTTTGCACAAACTGGGATATTCATTTAAAAAATGTAAATCGAAGAGATGCCTTTTAATAGAGAGACCAAATATTGTTGAATGGCGAGTGAAATATATGAGGGCTATAAGAAAATTCAGAGAAGACAAACGAAATATATTCTTTTTGGACGAAACTTACGTTAACCAAAGTCACAATGTCCAAAAATGTTGGCAATCTTCGTCGGAGCCTGGAATTTATACAGATATAGGCAAAGGAAGACGTTTGATAATATTTCACGCTGGTAGCCGAAACGGGTTAGTTGACGATGCTTTGCTAATTTTTAAATCGGATTCAAAAACGGGGGATTATCATGGAGACATGAACTCTACAAATTTTTACAACTGGGTTGATCAAAAATTAATACCTAAACTTCCACCTAACTCAGTCAAAGTTATGGATAATGCTGCCTATCATTGTGTGCAAGTTGAGAAGAAACCGACTATGTCCAGTTTGAAAATTAATATGCAGAACTGGTTGCAAAATCATAATGTAACATTTTCTCCCACGATGATCAAAGCTGAACTCCTGAGGTTGATTAATGCGACCCAATCAGAAAAAATATTCAAGATTGACGAACTTCTGAAAGCTGCAGGTCATACTGTTCTCAGACTACCTCCATATCATCCAGACCTCATACCGATCGAGCTTGTGTGGGCAAATATTAAAAATTGCCTGGCCAGAGATCACATTAATGCTACATTGGACGAGAAAATGACAATACTAACAAGGCTATTTTCCGAATTCTCTGCCGAACAATGGCAAAAATGCGATGACCACGTACAAAAAAATGAACAGGAATACTGGAATCATGATATGAAATTTGATACTATGATGGACCAAATCATTATAAGTTTACAAGATGATTCTGAATCAAGTTCAGAGAGTTCAGAATCAAGTAATTCTGAGAATTGAGTTTGTTTGTTTGTTTGAATCAATGTCGGGTCAACATATAGGCTACATATTATCACCAATTACCATTAGATGCACCACCTGCTCATTTGCCCCCACTGCTATAAAAAAATATAACTAGAAGAAACGAAATTATAAGATCAAAACACATATAAAAAAAAACCTAAGATACATGAACTCATTTGAATTTTATAATGATTTTTACATTATAATGTTTGTTTTTATTATTTACTTACATAATGTTTTAGTGCCTTCTTGATGTAAGAACAACAACAGTTTCTTTCAAAGATTTTTAATAACGTAAATTGACAATATTAATGTGTACTTTATCATGCGCAGTACAGAATAAGGTACCTAAGAATTTCAACTGTTCGAAACAAAATTAAATTACTAAACAAATAAAATTTTTACGTTACGTTACGTTATAAATACGAAAATGTATTTGTCGATATGTTTGTTTGTTGTCAATGTACAGTTTTGATTTTTCTACGATTTTTATAGATATAAAATATAAATTTAACTATATATTTAATTAAAACTTACGTCACTCATACTGAATTTTTCGTCAGCTTTGACATCTGGGCAAGATATATTGTTTTTAACCAAAGCATCACACAATTCAAATAACAATACAGTTAAAATAAATACTTTTATCATGTTGATGATACAATTTCAAACTCTACAATATATAAAATGAAGAGTAGAGAGACCATCTCTTCACATTTATACTACGAAAGGTTACGAAACAGGACCTGGTAATATTTTTAGCATTCTCGATATTGCAGAAACCTGTTTATAATTAAATACAGGTTTACATCCTCACAGGAACGCAACAAGATCATAGAATTTAATCCATACTAATATTATAAATGCGAAAGTAACTCTGTCTGTCTGTCCGTCTGTCTGTCTGTCTGTCTGTCTGTCTGCTACGCTTTCACGGCCAAACCACTGAACCGATTTGGATATAATTTGGTACAAATATAGTTTAAGATCCAAGAAAGGACATAGGATAGTTCTTATCCCGGAAATCCCACGGGAACGGTAACTATGCGGGTTTTTATTTTAGAATTTTTTCCATGCGAACGAAGTCGCGGGCACAGCTAGTTGTAAATAATTTTATTCTGAATATATAACTAGTTGATTCGCGTAGCTTCGCCCGCGAGTAGTAACATATATTTAATTCAATAAGATCTTTCATCCTCTATTGCAATACTTAGAGGTTATTTTTAAGAAAAGCAGACCATGTTTGATCCCGGACAACAAACAAACATATCGACAAATACATTTTCGTATTTATAACGTAACGTAACGTAAAAATTTTATTTGTTTAGTAATTTAATTTTGTTTCGAACAGTTGAAATTCTTAGGTACCTTATTCTGTACTGCGCATGATAAAGTACACATTAATATTGTCAATTTACGTTATTAAAAATCTTTGAAAGAAACTGTTGTTGTTTTTACATCAAGAAGGCACTAAAACATTATGTAAGTAAATAATAAAAACAAACATTATAATGTAAAAATCATTATAAAATTCAAATGAGTTCATGCATTTTTTTTTATATGTGTTTTGATCTTATAATTTCGTTTCTTCTAGTTATATTTTTTTATAGCAGTGGGGGCAAACGAGCGGGTGCTGCATCTAATGGTAATTGATCACCGCCGCCCATGGACATCTGCAATACCAGGAGTCTTGTAGCTGCGTTGCCGGCCTTTCAAGAATGAATAAGCTGGTTTCTTGAAGGTCCCTAATTCGTATTCGTTCGGAAACACCCCCGGGGGTAATTGATTCCACAACGGAGTAGTGCGAGGCAAAAACTGCGACAAAAGCGCACAATTGTGGATTTCCAGACATCGAGGTGTTGAGAACGGAACTTTAAATTTTGACGGGATGTCCGATGATGGAATTTAGTGACAGGAATTAGTCCGAACAACTCGTCGGAACACTCCCACTGATAAATATGGTAAAAGATGCAGAGCGAACCTACATTTCTCTCTCTTTACAATTGTAAGCTGGTTGAACCTGTAAGCCTGTAGGTAGGTTATTCCCCGTGTTGGTTCCGAGCTCCTTTGAAGAATAGGCAACTGCCGTTCTGCCAATCAGCTCGTAAATGGTGACTGTTTGACTAAACGAGTCGTATTCCGGTTTTGAGGGTAAAGTAGCCGATTAACTTATCCAAGAGACTCATAAACGATGATGATCTGGTAGGCAAAAACTGAGCCGTCACGGGACGCCTGGCAGATGTGAAACATCGGGGTCGCGTAGTTGGTTGCCATGGCGACACGTCGCCACACCGTACCGCTACTAAATATGGACTGTATACCTCGCTGTATATCCTACCTTAGTGTATAATATTATAGCGTGCTGACCCGTCGCCACGGATGCCGCGTCGCCACGCCAACGATCTGGTTTACACCTACGCGCGCCAATAGATGTTTCACATCAAAAACTCCAGAGCCTCGCTCATCGATGCAGACAGTTTATTGGTTTTTTATCGGATACACTTTGGAGAGTGCGCTGCGGAATTGCACGACTTAATTCCGCCATCCCCGTTTTTCTATCGATCGTCAAGCCACACAGATTCTAGGAATCGCCATATGGTGGACTTTCCACTTAACCGAACAAATCGATTCGACTCAACATTCTTCATTCGAACCGCAAAGGACTGGAACATGCTTCCTGAGTCTGTTTCCCGACGAGTACAATTAGGGGATTTTCAATAGAAGAGTAAACAGGCACCTTCTAGGGAAGCGCGTTCCATCTTAGTTTACGCCGTGTTGGTCCCGGCCTCCTTTGTAGAATAGGCCAACTGCCGTTCTGCCAGGCAGGTCGTAAAAGGCGACCGTTTGGCTATCGAGTCACTACCATCGTGGCTACTAGGTGGTAGAGTTCTGCATTGTCTCGCCCGGGACTGGTACCACCGCCTTACCTATTCCTGCCGCAATAGCGTCAGTGCTTGTCGCTGTCGTGTTCCGGTTTGGAGGGTAAGGTAGCCGGTAAACTTATGCATGTGGCATTAGACCTCACCACAAGATAGCAACGCACCATTTAACACCTTTGGTGTCTATAGGCGATGGTTGACTTTTTCCATCAGGAGACCCATCTGCTTGTTTGCTATCTAATAATATAAAAAAAATGAAAAAAAAGGCCTCTACTTAGCTTACCATCAGGCGAGATCGAGGTCAAGGGTTTGCCTATCGATAATAAAAAAAAATGTGGCATTAGACCTCGCCACAAGATAGCAACGCACCATTAACATTTTTGGTGCCATATATATTATATTTCTGTGTTATAATAAGATTTACTAACTTTTAACTTAGATCATTCGTGTAATTTTATACAATGTTATATCACATCTCTATTAAATAAAATTCAAGGAATAAAAAACATAATTTAATCAATTAAGTCATTTTTAATTTCTTATTTTAAGTATAAAATCATTTATTTATCAAGCCAAATATATTTACTGAAGTCGAGAAAGTCGGATTTCTTAATAAATTCTTCTACTGCTGCTTTTACTTTGTATTCAGGTGTTTTTGATGGAAATAGTACCCAGGAATATTCTGAAAATAAATAAATAATAATTTATTTTATTAAATCTATACATATAAAATCGTAGGAAAGTCAAAACTGTGCATGAAATGTCTGTCCGTCCGTCCGTCCGTTCGCCCGCCCGCCCGTTTATTATTGACCATATGAATTCCTGGGTTCTATTACCGGGTCGGGCAATTCAAAAAATGTGGTTTTTTTTTCAATTTTCTGATAACTAACGTTGTCAGGGATTAGTTAAGTGCCAGGTTGGCGATAGAACTGCTACCTGTCTCATTGTGGGACTTAAGTATCTTCGGTTAATTGTGGGTGCACCGGTGGTAACTTTTTTACATCACATAACAAAAAAAGCAGTTGGCAGCTTTTGATAAAAAAACCATCGCCTTTAGACACCAAAGATGATAATAGTGCATTATTATGCGTTGCGTAGTAGGTAGCGGAATAGCGATGCCACATGCATAAGTCTGCCGGCTGTCTTACCCTCCAAACCGGGACAAGACAACGATAAGCATTTACGGATAATCCGTGGCGTGGCAGGTAGCGGAATAGGGATGCCACATTCATAAGTCTGCCGGCTATCTTACCCTACAAACTGGGACACGACAACGACAAGCATTGACGGATAATCCGTGGCGTAGCGGGTAGCGGAATGGCGATACCACATGCATAAGTCTACCGGCTATCTTACCCTTCAAACCCGGACACAACAACGACAAACATTGACGCTATTGCGGCAGGAATAGTTAAAGTGGTGGTACTAAATACCCGAGCAAGAAATTGCAGAACTCTACCAGCTAGTAATCACAATGGTAGTGATACGTATGATCAATCAGTCGCCTTTAA
This sequence comes from Apodemia mormo, assembly GCA_036924255.1. NCBI lineage: Eukaryota > Metazoa > Arthropoda > Insecta > Lepidoptera > Riodinidae > Apodemia > Apodemia mormo. Next base: position 7,169,843 of record JAUPFN010000018.1, on the reverse strand, counting down.
CGACCTCTCTGGCAGAGCAGCATTTGATCTATTCTTCAAAGGAGCCCGGGCCAATACGGTGAACCTCTGTCTACGTCTTTCGAGATACGGGCGTGAAGATGCTTTTATAATAATATATTTTTATAGATACTAAAGTACAAGAAATTTTTTTTAATCACCTTTACTATTAGTTTTAGGAGATATTATACTATTAACAGTCTGTTTTAATCCCAAAAATTGAAACAATAAATTTATACATACCATTTGTGATTTTCCCATTTTCATCATTTTCACAAGAATAGAAAACAGTATATTTATTGGGCTCATAAAAGACATACTTTCCTTTTATAGTTTTATTCTTCCTTGGCTCTTAAAAATAAAAAATAAAATACAAAATTATTATCATTTTTATCAAACGTTTAAACTTCTAATTGTTTATGTTAAACTCAAACATATCAAAACTTTAAACTTTTAATTGTTTATGTTAAACTTAAACATATCAAAAGTTTAAACTTCTAATTGTTTATGTTAAACTTAAACATATCAAAAGTTTAAACTTCTATTGTTTACATTAAACTTAAACATATTATCAAAACTTTAAACTTCTAATTGTATACGTTAAACTTAAACATATCAAAAGTTTAAACATCTAATTGTTTATGTTAAACTTAAACATATTATCAAAACTTTAAACTTCTAATTGTTTATGCTAAGCATGTGCTAGCTAAGCATCTAATCTAGACCACAGCTATGTCAAACAATGGTGCAAAAATTAGTGGCAACGTTAGTGAGTGTGTGAATATTCTTTCGCCTTTTAAGAAATACTTATCAGTAAGACTTGAAGAAGATCTGCTCTTTAAAAAAGAAATCTGAATTAACACAAGGAATACAATAATACATATACACTATAGTTTTTATAGATGTGGATTCTTACTTCCATAAGTAATTTCAACTACTAAGTCTCCATCTTCGGCTACTGATGCTTCTGATTCTAAATATTCAAGGGAAGTTTCTGGAATATCAGGAGTTTTAAATTTATACAAATTACTCTTTGACTGGAACCCCTCAAGTGCAATCATAGTTTTAGATATATCAAATTCATTTGGATATTTTGCATGGAAGTACCATTTTTCTTGCACAAACTGAAATAAAAATTTAAAATGTAATTATTCTTCTCAACCGGGGAGAAAACTGTGATTATAGTTATGTAGTAGATTATAGTAGTGATTATACATGTATGTAATATTGTTGGAATTTGATAACATTTGGGTATGATGATCTTATAAGGCATTTAAGCACGTACACGATATTTTTGTTTGTGTCATAAAATAGCAAACAAGCAGATGGGTCTCCTGATGGAAAGAGTCAATCATCGCCTATAGACACCAGATATGTTAATGGTGCGTTGCTATCTTGTTACCAGGTCTCATGCTTAAGTGCCTAATGTTACACGCACAATTTTACCGGATACCTCTCCGGATATACTCTCTAAATCAGAACACGACAACCTTGACACGTGACAACCTCTGACGCTATTGCAGTAGGAATAGGTAAGGCGGTAGTACTAAACCCGGGCGAGACAATGGAGAACTCTACCACCTAGTAGTCACGATTATAGTGACTTGCATAGCCAAACGGTCGCCTTTTACGACCTGCCTGGCAGAACAGCAGTTAGCTTATTCTTCAAAGAAGCTCAGAACCAAAACGGGGAAAAGAAATTTTGTAAGTGTATGTACATTTGACCTTACACGTTTGCGAGGTTACATGGTTGTTTGTTCGGTGCCGTGGTTAATTTCGTCGATTAATGTACAATGTTATATTACGCGGTTAGGTGATATCATGCGCAATTCATCGCTCGTATTACTACAAAATAAATAAGTATAGAAATCAAACTCTTGTTGTGTACTTTACTTTTCATACCTACGCTCGGCGGTCGCGCTAGGGTTATTAACTTTGGCTTATGCATAAAAAGCTGGTAGTGGCCTGTGGCATTCGTATCTAGGGTGTTTGATTTATTGTTGAGAATGAAACAGAAAAAAACGGAAATTTAAACCAATAATAACTAAATATTTTAATGTTATTGTTATGCCTATTTCAATTTTCCTGCACAAAAAATTTCACTCACGCGTGTCTAATAAAATAAATAATCTAATTTCCAACTTTGCGAGATATCGGTCCGTGAGGCATGTCTCTGTGTGCGTTGCTCGAGCGTCCTTTGTATGTAATTTGACTTCTGTACTTGAATGATTGTTTTGTGGCATTACCTATATACGTCTATTACATACTTCTTACATTTTTATCTTTATGTATTGTGTACAAAGATAATACACTATTTAAACTAAAATTTTTATCAGCTTTAACATCAGGGCAAGATATTTTGTTTCTGACTAAAGCATTGCACAATTAAAATAACAATACAGTTAAAATAAGTATCTTTTCTATCTTTATGTATTGTGTACAAAAATATTTCTATCTTCATTTATTGTGTACAAAAATATTATAAATACTTACATTATTCAAACTAAAATTTTCATCAGCTTCGACATCGGGGCAAGATATTTTGTTTCTGACTAAAGCATTACACAATTCAAATAACAATACAGTTAAAATAAGTACTTTTTTCATATTAATAATACAATTTCAAACTCTCCAATGAATAAAATGAATATTTGAGTGACCGTCCTTCACTTTTATACCACTAAAGGTTAATAAACAGGACTTGGTTATACTTTTATCAGTCTTGTTATTGCAAGATGTTGTTTATAATTAAATACAGGTACACATATTTAGAGGCATGCAACAAGATAGTAGAATGTAATTGCAAACAATGTTATCTTGGATAAACTATTACACTAGCTGATTCGCGTAGCTTCGCCTGCGAATAGAGTAACGCCACCAATATAAGAAATATCATACAATTTTTCATCTACTACTACAGTTTTTTGGGTGTTGACTTCTGAAACCCCGTGTCTTCAACTGTCTACTTTACCAGTTTTATTAAAATCAGTTAAGCGTTTTAGAATGCATATTTTTATTAGCATGAAACTGTAACAGACAGATTTCCGCATTTATAATATTAATATGGATAGCTTTAGTTCGCGGCTTTGTTTGCGGGAGGATAATTTTAGGAGGATAAATTATATGTCGCAGTCAATTTGTATCTTTTTTTATATCATAAGAAAGCAAACAAGCAGATGGGTTTCTTGATAGAAAAAGTCAACCATCGCCTATAGATACCAAAGATGTTAATGGTGCGTTGCTATCTTGTGGTGAGATCTAATGCCACACGCATAAATTTACCGACTACATTACTCTCCAAACCGGAACTCGACGGTGACTGGCACTAACGCTATTGCCACAGGAATAAGTATGGCGGTGGTACCAGACCCGGTCGAGCAGATGCAGAACTCTACCTCCTAGTAATCACGATGGTAGTGACGTGCATAGCCACTTGGTCGCCTTTTACGACCTTCCTAGCAGAACAGCAGTTGACTTACTCTTCAAAGGAGTCCGGGACCAACACAAAAATCTTGTTATACAAACAGTGTCATCATTTTATAATGGTACACGTTCAATACAAATCGCCGATGCAGATTTTTGATAACATATTGCGTCAGTTTCAACTATAAACTCCGACATCGCCGACGGTAGACGGAGCCCCGCCTAGGAAAGCACTTTTTTTCTAGACTTAAAAGAATATCCATGGCTTCGCTCTTATTTAAGATTATTTAAATAAAAAGTATCCTGTTACTTCTAATATTTCCAAAAATATGTGTATAAAGACCCATGATAATCGGTTGAGTAGTTTTCGTGTGAAAACGTAACAAACAATATTACATTCGCATTTATAATATTAGTATGGATGTAAGAAGCCAGATAGGGTTGTAGTCCTAAATAAACTACCCATTTACATAACAAGTAATTTAAACTATATGCCGCGGCTATTTGTTTACGGCAGTGGCAAATGTCATGCATAACATCGGTACAATGACGAGATTTTACATTCAGCGTAAGGCGTTTTCTGAAATATATTTCACTTTTTAATCTGATGATGCCATTTGTACATGGACAATCTAATTCTACAAGATTTTGTCTGTGAGATATCTATACTGTTTTAGTATATTCGTATGTAGGCATAATGTTTAACTCATACTTTATTAGTTCAGTTTTACCTATACTGACTAACTCTAGGTTAAATGTCACTCTCTTTTTTATATAATTTAAGATAGCAATCAAGCAGATGGGTCACCGGTTGGAAAGAGTCAACCATTGCCTATAGACACCAAAGATGTTAATCGCCATTAACATCTTTGGTCTTGCTATTTAATCTATGTCTAATCTAATATATCTAATCGAGGTCTAATGCCATATACATAAAATTACCGGTTACCTTACCCTCCAAACCGGAACAAGACAGTGACAAGCACAGACGCTGTTGCGGCAGGAATAGGTAAGATAAACTTATGCATGTGGCATTACACCTCGTCACAAGATAGCAACGCACCATTAACATCTATGGTGTCTATAGGCGATGGTTAACTCTTTCCATCAGAAGACCCATCTGCTCGTTTACTATCTTATAATATAAAAAAAACGTTAAAAATTTAAAATTAAGTAATATTACGTGCAAAAATATCAAAAACAGTTTAAAAAAATGTCGAATCATAGCTAATTAATACATTTTTTTAAATTAAATATATTTGATGAACCGAATATAGCAAATTTTTAATCAACTAAAAGACAGAAGTTATCAGTTTGACATGTACGTACATGTAATATTGTTGGAATTGGATAATACGTAAGTCACACTATAAGTTTTGCGTAACTTAGTAAACAACATGTTATAACCAAAATATAATATTTATTGCTTTCCAAAATAATCTCCTTTACATTTTAAATATTTTTTCATGCGATCGAACCATTTTTTAAGACAAGAGGACCACAGATCTGAAGGCATGTTTACTACGTGCTGATTGAACGCTATCACTGCCACTTCGGAGTTGGTAAAAGTAAAACCTCTCATCAAATCTTTGATTTTGGGGAAAATACAGAAATCACAGGGTGCTAGGTCAGGGCTACGTGCAGGATGAGTGACGAGTAGTTCTTTTTCGGAAGCTAAAAATGACTTTGTTTTGTTGACCGTGTGTGAAGAATCGTTAACATGGTATAGGAGAATGCGACTTTTGGGTCGTCTTTCGCGAACACCCTGGGTAAACAAATGGTAGAATACTACTTGGCATTAACACTTTTTTGATCTTTAAGTGGAATTGTACAGATGGAACCCGTTGCTGAGAAAATAACGCGATCATTTTTTTACCAACGACTCGCCTGTCTCACTTTTGTTGGCCAGTTCTCATTTTCAAACACTCATTCACAAGATTGCTGTTTTTTTTCGGGTTCAAAACAATAAATCCACGTTGCGTCTCCTGTGACAATGTCATAAACAGCATTAGAATGTCCGTCGTCAGTAGCATTTATGAGCACCATTCCACGCGAGCCCACTTCTGCTCCGCTGTCCGTTCATGTGGGATCCAACGACAACAAAGTTTCTGAACCTTCGATTCTTCATGTAAAATTTTCTGAATTTGGCTCATACCAATCCTCAATAGTTCTCGAATTGTCTCATAGGTAATCCGGGGGTTTTCTTCAATTAACCACTTAACAGTAGCCACATTATTTTCGTTGACGGCAGTTGAAGGCCGCCCTCCACGAAATCCGTCATCTAAAGAAACTCGACCTCTCTCAAATTCAGCAAACCATTGCCTCATGGTGCTCAAACAAGGTGCTTCTCTTCCAAAAGCATTTTGTAGACGAGCGGCACAGTCTTGCGGAGAAAGAGAACTTTTAAAATCATAAAAAATCATCGCTCTAAAATCTTTTCGACTTGATTCCATTTTCGTTGCGTACGTAGAACTTTGATGTGTGATAAAAAACAATTGACAAATCATTTCCCGCCAATTGCTTTTTTTTATTACTAAGAAGGTTGCAATGTTTTAAAAATATAACATTTGAAATTCAAATAGTTCCGATTAGCTAGAAATGCAAAACTTTTAATGTGCCCCATGTATTATAATATCGAAGTATGATGATTATTAAGATGTCCAAATACGCGTACTGAATTTTATAAGTGTACGTATCTATATGTGTGTATATGTTTGTCCACAAAATTATAAGGTTTCCTAGTTGATTTCGGAACACTATACATCCCTGAGTTGTAAATAAAATTAAAACAACCAAATGAAAACGGCTGGAATACGTAACAATATCACATAAAGTATTCGATTTCCATTGCTTAAACAATCAACGACTAGTAAAGTTATTCGTACCTGACCGTGACAAGAGTATTTATTCAATCAGTGTCATCGAAAGAACGAAAGGACCGGATGATTACTGACAAAACCGAGTAGAAACGCAGATTTCAGCTGTGCAGTGATGACCTTCAATCGCTGCAGCAACTTTTTTCACTGTTTCTAAAATGCAACAGTAATTTTTCTTACACAAAAATTGAAGATCTTTCAGATGAGCTTTGTTTTTCTCGGTAGGCCGATCGTACTAAATACCAAGGTACCTACACCTACAAGGCGTCACTTATCGCCCGGCCACGCAAACCTGTGGCGGCGGCGGCGGTGCGGTGGGTGAAGTGAAAATTTGCGTAGCGCGGATTTTCAGGCCACGGGGACATGCGTTCAGCGCCGCCGTGTAGTCCGAGAGCAAGATTACTTTTCAACTTTATCTGGATATTGCTTGGAGGGGAGTAGTTTTGTATTTCCACACTTACTATTTGAAAGAGAATGTGTAGTACGTTATTTAAATAAGAATCGACCTATAGTACAGACGTTATTTCTCAAGAAATATGAAAATAGATACTATATTAAGACAAATTTTTGAAATGAGTGTCAAAACACAAAACTTTTGATTTATAGTGTTGCCGCTTGATAGTCCATTATCGATAGGGTTTTATTACTTCAACAACAGCAATATAATCGATAGCATCGATAATATTCATGATTAAACTATCAAAATTATCGATACTATCGATAGTATTGCTATTTAATGTTGCACTAAACACAATTAATATCGATAGTATCGATACTATCAAATTATCGATAGTCAACTTCTAAAACTGACCGATGCTATCGATTGTATAAACTATCGATAGTGTCGAACATATTGATAGTCAATGCAATATTGTCTAACAATACTATTGATAAAATCGATACTTTGTTTATCTCCAATGATTGATACTATCAACACAATCGATAGTTTATTTACTTGCAGCGTTCAATACGATCGATACTATCGAAGTTATAGCGTTTTTAGATTAAAACTATCAATTTTTTGGCGACACTAATATTCTTATGAATATTCAACATTGTGGGAAGAAAGAAAAATTGCATCTCTGGACTTTGTTTATTCTTATGATGTGGTAACCAGACTTACAAATTACTGGCCTAGTAATTATTTGAAAATTAAAGTTAAAATGTTCATAGTGTATTTTCTCGGCAACTACAACTAAACCATTCTGGTTCCTAGACTATTCTGATTCATACATTTGTTTCACTTATATATTATTATTAATTAATTAATAATATATAATATAATATATCTATATTAATATTACAAATGCGAAAGTTTGGATGTTTGGATGGATTTTTTTACTCAATCACGCAAAACTACTGAACGGATTTGAATGAAATTTGGCACTCAGTTAGACGATGACCTGGAATAGCACATAGGCTACTTTTTATCCCGGAAAAATGAGGTGATCCCGCGGGATTCACCAAAATCTTTTATAATGCGCGGGCTGCACGCTGCAGCTAGTAATATTATAAATGCGAAAGTTTGGATGTTTGGATGGATGTTTGGATGGATGTTTGGATGGATGTTTGGATGGATGTTTGGATGAATGTTTGTTAATCACGCAAAAACTACAAATCGGATTTGAACAAAATTTAGCACACATTTGGACGATAACCTGGAATAGCATAAAAGCTACTTTTGTTTCCGGAAAAATAAGGTGATCCCGCGGGATTCACCAAAAACTTATATAATGCAGAGGGCTGCACGTTGCAGCTAGTAATTAATAAATATATAAATAAAAGAACAACATATTCAATAAAATTATTTTATTAGTTTTTACGTTTTCTATTTCTACCAGTTTCTTTTGTAAGACTTAGCCATTCAAATTTATCAAACTTAACAGTTTGAGATGTCTTTACATACTCCTCTATTGCTTCTTTAACTCCCGATTCCGGCTTCGTTGATCGAAGTGCTATCCAAGCATATTCTGTAAAAAGTATCATTCACGTTTAAAATCTTGCAAAAATTCGTGTGTTCTAGAAAAATTCTCGTTAGTTGTTAATAGCATGTTATAAATGAAAATTAATACAAATAAGTCGGCTGCCGAGATAGGTGAGAAATAGGTTAAGATAACTCCAACACATATTCCTACATTTTACTGGAAGAATTAGTGTAACAACTCACGTTTTGAACTTAAACTAAAGTTTACGGAATATAAAATCTTCATCTATAACATGCTGTGAGATTTCGTCCGCGTGGAAAATTTTCTTATATAAAACACGCATAATTCCTGTTCTCGTGGGATTTCCGAGATAAAATCTACCCTATGTACTTTGTTGCGTCTCATACAATTTTCGTACCGAATTATCTTCACCATTAGAGTACGAAAACAAGGGATAAATTATTGTACACTCACTGATCTTAATATATGACGCCGCATAACATTGTACAGAGTAACCCGATTATGTTACAAATTAAGCACAAGTTATCATTTTTCTAAATATAAACAAAAATCAGTTAATAACTAAGTCTAAAATATTGTTACAAATATTGTATCAAAGGTGTAACGGTGTGTTCAGCGAAACTATAATCTCACTAATCTGAGTTAGATATTCAGAGTAAATAAAATTTTATATTGAGGGAGCTTTTTGGTCAGGAGTCAGGACTTTCTTTTTTTAAGTGAACCTAAGGAAAAGTGTCAGAATTATACCATGACATCGTGTCGTGATATATTAAGTTAAATGTCAGCATTGGGCAGTTTCAAAGTATCTATAAAGTGTATTGGCGACCGGAGTAAATCTTAGCTTTGAATTCTAAAGTCAGATTTCTAAGGTTATAGTTTCGCTGAACACCCTTACGATTTGATAATATCCGACAGCTAGCATCATTGATGAATGATAAAGTCATATGGTTAATCTACTAGAATCTACTTCATTTTGTACCATCATCTTTATATATATAATATCTGGATGACCGACCGGACCAAGCTTTGCTCGGTTTTTCACATACCCATATCTTGGGAACCGAGCTTTTCTTGGACCTGGAACCTTGATAAATCGATTCCTTGACTCGATAAACCCCTAATTTGTGACTTAAATTTAAAACGGCAAAGTTTTACTTTAAAGAAAACATAGACAACAAATAAAATGGCTCAAATAAAGGCTACATTAAAAAAATAATATCTTTTTTCACAGACCTTACTCAAACATAATTATTTATTATTTTGAGAAAAATTTTGTAAAATTACAAGGTAGGTGATTTGACTAAAGACGGTCATTTTAAATACAAGGTATGAACTCACCCTTGTTCTTTCATCCTCTTTTTTTCAGTCCCTTAGGGGTTGATTTTTGAAGAAAAAACGGACAGACAGGCTTTCGCATTTATAATATTAGTATGGAAGTATGGGTTTAAAATAAGTTATTAATATATGTACTTTTGGTTTTAAAATACTTCTGATTTTTTATGTATTCATTTTTTAATTGTGTGCAATAAAGTATTAAATATAAATGAATGGACATTCTCTGTTGTTTTGGGCATGTTGAAAGAATTTTAGTCAGTTAACAAGGTATATATTCAATGCGAATGTGGATGAATGTAGGTACCGGTGCAGACTACGACTTACGTACCATGATCTAATTGGTCGGGTGAAGTCCTAAAGTGGTGTCAAGATTCTCCGAAAACGGCATATTTGCATGAAGAGAGTTATGAATATGGAGGAAGCAAGGCAAATCTGTTTGTACCGTGATATGAGGCACTCTATTCCGTAAGAGTTTGGCGTGAGGATGTTTGAAAATTTGTGTGTGTGTGTGTATGTTTGAAATGAAGTAAAAGTACCTATATGTGCATTTCGATTATATTTAATAATCATGAAAATTTATATAACGAATAAATTAACTTGGTTGTTTCATTAGTTACTATTAACCCATTAGTTTTAAACTTACCCCGAGAAACCTTTTCATTTTCATCATATTCACATGCGTACATGATCGCATAGTTTTCGTTGTCATAAATAAGAAACTTGGGGTGCAAAATTGTAGTCATCTTCGGGCCTAAAATAATAAAAAATAAAATATTGAAGGTTAATTGAAAAAGTTTCTGTTAATAGTAAACATTTTGAAAATCTTATATACAATCGGTAGATATAGCATAGTAAGCAAAGGCTTTAAAAAATATTTAGATGGCAATTTATTAGTGGAGCCCAAGAGGGGATTTTGGTTTTTAATCGAGCGCGTCAGATTAACATAGGGGGGGAAGGGTACCTCGCATATTATTGAGGCATCAAATATAAACCATTTCTATAGAGAGGAGTAACTAGGGCTGAAAAAAAAAAATTAAGATAACTTCGGCTTGTCGAAATTGTTAGATTATATTTTTTTCGTTATTTTTACATCATTTCCTATATAATAAAAGAGAATTCAGACGCGCTCGAGAATGTCAAAACAACGTTTTCTCTGCAACTTTGTGACCTTCCTACTCCCAGTTACACTTGAATTGGCAGATTTTCCAAATTTTAGGTGAAAATTGACCCGCCATACCTTAATCTGACACGATTTAGTGTTACCATGACACAGACTTTTTATAACATTTTTTATAGACTGTAGTTTTTCCCCCCACCATTGAAATGAAAAACTTTATTATAATCTTTTATTCTAACCGCCCCGTTGGTCGTGTGGTTAGCGACCCTGAGTACGCAATCAACGGGGCTTGGGTTCAATCCCCGACGAGGACAAGCATTTGTATGATGAGCATAAATGTTTGTATTTCCGGGTTTGGGTGTTTATTATATATATTCTGGTATTTATATATGTATTTCTATGTATTAGTATTGTTGACTAACACCCATAACACAAGCAAATATTTGCTTACTTTGGGGTTAGATCAGTAAGTGTAATTTGTCCCATGAATATTTATTTATTTATTTTTCCTATAATTAAATCTACGACGCTCGAGTTACTACCTATTTAGCATCTTGCGCTCTCCTACTACATTGGCGGCAGCAAATTTACGAATCATCGGCCGATTTCCATGTGAATACGTAAGAAAACGCTTTTTGCCAGATATGAGACTCAGATTGATTTTTCACTTCCAATAATTTTAGTGGATAGTTCTCCTTATGGAAAGAGATAAACATCGCTTATAAAGACTGAATATGTTAGTGGCGTGTTTATTTTTATATGATAGAGCTAAAAATGCATCAACCGGCTAACTTATCCTACAAACCGGAACATTACGGGATTAAACACCGCTACTGCGGTAGTAATAGTAGGCCTAGGTATAAGAACAATAGGTAAAACTAAATAACAATAGGTAAAAGTCACTATGTCATTATACGTATTGGTCTTCTCGCCTTTTACAAGATACCTAGCAGTATAATAGCTCTGAGTGCTAAGTGTGAGTTTTTCTTTTCGCATTCGATCGTGAGCGCGTTTCGAGTTTACTAGGAATTTGTATGTGATTTGTACAGCGCCACCTAGTGGCAAACTGGTTTCTCACGTTTACCACTAGGTGGCGCTGTACAAATCACATACAAATTCCTAGTAAACTCCAAACGCGCTCACGATCGAATGCGAAAAGAAAAACTCACACTTAGCACTCTGCTCTTCAAACCAGTTTCTTATCAATACGACGCGGCAGCGCGTCATGTTAGATGTGTTTGTGCACAAAACAGGTATTTTGTGCATAATCACACTACAAGACTATAAATACAAGTAAAATGCGAGCTACCTGATATACTCGCATTTTACTTGTCTTTTGTTGTTTGAGTCTTTGTGTCTGTAAAATGTTTAGGTATAAAATAATAACATAATAAGGTAAAATGTTTATGTGAAAGAAGTCCTGATGATGCTTTAATAGGCGAAACCGGTTGGCTGTATAATTAAGTGATTGTGATATAAATAAAATTTAAATTACATTTGTGTAAGAGTACAAGTGTTTATATTAAAGAATCAAAAAGAAGTAATAGACCGTGGTCCCAGGAACATTTTTTTTATTAATAACAAGCTATTTTTTTATAAACAGCTTCATTTCGACGAGACGCCCGGCCATATTTTCTATCTTTGAAAAATCTTGAATTGGGTAGGTAACTAATAAAATCAGTCTTCGAACATTTTAACTCGGTGAAGGAAAAATGTTAATTAATAACAATAATTATTATTTTAACTTAATTCGCTTGATAATATATATGAAAAACACGAAAATACTATTGTCCTACACATTCGATGGTTTTTCTGACGAGCCCTCCACTGCAAAGATTCGAATTTATGAGATTTTTAATTATTAATCAATTCAAAAACAACCTAATTTTCACACAACATTTAGTTAAATATTATTATAAACCCTTCAGGGGTTATTTTGTCCTACACGTAAAGTGAAATCTTTTCTTAGTCCGACACTCTAAAGTTTTCTAGAGTTTAGACTCTAGACTTTAGAGTCTAAAGTTTTTTGGAGTAAAGTTTTATGAGATTTTTAAATTGTTATTATCAATTTAAAAACAACCAAATTTTCACACAACATTTAGTTAAATATTATTATAAACCCTTCAAGGGTTATTTTGTAAACGTAAAGTGGAAACTTTTCTTAGTCCGACACTCCGAAGTTTTCTTTTTTATCTGTTTTTATTAGTTATCCGATTCGAGATTTTTCGAAAATAGAATAGATAGGCGTCGCGCCAAAACGAAGCTGGTTAAAAAAATCCAATTTGTTATTAATCAAAAAAAGTTTAATTCCTGTGGGACCACTGTCTATAAGTCCAATAAGAGGAGGGTTTTTGAAAATTCAACTCGATATACAGATTCACCAGCAATTTATTATTAATTTATAGCTTATACATACTGAAGGAGGTTGTTCAGTATTGGATTATGATATTGAACATGTACAAAAATGGATAGCTAAATTTTGACATAATTTTCTAGTATTTTTTTTAATACAACCCGCGGACGGTTTATAGAAGTTTAATATTTATAATCAGCAAATTACTGAACTCGCGACTAGAATCGTAAGTATATTGAGTTGGTGACTATTCTTAATATTACTACATTTAGGGCGGCTTGCACCAAAATGCGTACATAAATGCATTTAGTCTCTTAAACATGTTTAGCAAATGTCAAAACGCCTTAAAAGCTGCCACTTTAAACGTATTTAGTGACTTAAAATGATTTAAGCATTTTGGTGCAAGCCGCTCTAATTTCTTTGAGGTTTCCTATGTGGTTGAGTAATGTACCCTTTTTTTATATTTCTATTGATTACTCATGATCATTACCTATCGTGTTTTTCAGTGTGTATAATCTTTTACCATTCAACCTATATAGAGAATTTCGATTTAGAGTAGCATGAATCGAAATTTGCGCAAAACAATCGTTAGTGATGCTTAGTAATTTTTTAAGCACTTACTTCCATGTATAAGTTTTAATTTCATATCAGCCGTCTCAGGTTTCTCAATTTCCATTTCTATGTAGCCAGGTGAAGTCTCAGGTACATTAGTTGCTTTAAACTTATACAAATTCCCTCTTGTATGACGTCCTTTGAATGCAAAAGTTTCATTATTTGTCGCATATTCATTTGGATATCTTGCATACATGTGCCATTCACCTTGTGCAAACTGTAACGTAAAAGCAAAATGTAATTTAAAAAAAAGAAAAATATGTTTTTTATAGTTTTCTGATAAAAAGAACGTTTCCAGGGATTGGATAAATGTCCGGTTGGCAATAGGCCTGTCGCCTATCACACTGTGGGACAGAGTATCTTCGGCTAATTGTGGGTGCACTGGTTGTACCTTTGCTTATCATTGGCTTAACTTTGGTGCATTTGTTTACAGAATACCTAAGTGAGGCGGCGGATGCTGCTCAACACAAATACCATTCCGGTCAGCTAGTGCTTCTGGGGGATTTCAATGCCTACCATCATTAGTGGCTATACCCATACCAGTGCACTGACCTTGCTGGGAGAGAGATGCTAAACTTGCTATAGCATTAAATCTCACCCAGCTAGTTCAAGGAGCGATGCGGATACCTGATGTTTAGAGCCATACAGCCAATTGCTTGGACCTTCTATTGACTACGGATCCGGACCGCTACTGTTATGTATGCTTCGGGAATACGCGTGTGAAGATACTCCTGTATTATAGTGTATTGACAAAAAACGATGACAGAACTCTTTTTATAGTATAAAGACAAAGAAGCTGATAACTCTCATTATAAAAAGAGATAAAAATTATTTATAGATACCAATAACTTAAACGCAGTAAGAAAATCAAAATCAAAAAATGTTTAATTCAAATAAACTTTTGACGAGTCGTAATTTTTAAAAAAAGTTACTTAAACAGACAAAAAGTCGATATCTCTCATTATAAAAAGAGATAAAAACCACTTATTATCTCTTTTTATAATGAGTAATAAAACCAATAACTTAAACGCAGTAAGAAAATCAAAATCAATAAAATGTTTTATTTAAATAAACTTTTGACGAGTCGTAATTTAAAAAAAGTAACTTTAAAAAATAATACTGACACTTTTGATTTTTTATTTTTTAAATTTTAAAAAGTAAAACTGAAAAAATTGACTTTTAATCTACTGTATTTTTGGAACAAACAAATGAAATCTTCATCAAATTTATGAGACTAAGCAAGAATCCATCCATAAAAGACCTTTCGAAAAAAGAACTTTCGAAATCAGTCATTAAATGATTAATTTCTGAGGTAAAGAACATAAAACACAGCTTAAATTAAGAACTTCCTCCTATTGAACATTCGCTTGAAAATATTGATAATTAGCTGCAGCGTGCAGCCCACTGCATTATAAAAGTTTTAAGTGAATCCCGCGGGATCACCTAACTTTTCCGGGATAAAAAATAGCCTATTTGTTATTCTGATTCTCCAGCTATCTACTTACGAAATTTCATTGTAATCGGTTCAGTAGTATTTGCGTGAAAGAGTAACAAACATCCATACATACATACAAACTTTCGCATTTATAATATTAGTAGGATGCGTTGCCATCGGTGTGGAAAAATGTACTATTACATATATATGAATTAGTGATAACATTGAAAATATTAAACTTATGTTATCACTAACATTGAAAATTGGAAAGTTCGAACTTTATTTTTATTGTTTCACGAAACGAACAAAACGAAATATCATCAAATATTGATACAAACATAAAAACGTCTTATTGTTCCAATAGAATCGGAATAATTCTCCAAGTTGTGTTGCATATGCCATGCTGCCAGGTTGTTTGTGAAAAGCGAACGATCGGCTTTACAAGTTACTAACTTCATGACTACTAAGTTTTAGGATTCCGCAACGTCTCATCTGGGTACCAAAAACTACTGTTTTACTTATTCCTAATGTAATTGCAACGCAAGATTAACATATTTGGTATCTGTAGGCAATGGTTTTTCTTTCCATCAAGAGAACCATCAGAAAAAAATTGAAAACTGCCTCTTTTTAAGACTCGAATACTGAATTCGTCAGCCTAGCTAGTCTACAGCGAGAAATCTAGCTAGATCTATGTTTTGGCTGCTAGATAAAATAAAATAAAAAACTATATAATATAAAGCCAAATTGTACTTTGTTTGCCTGGAGAAACAAACCTGAAATAATTATTATTGGAGCCTATCAGTGCAATTTCTGTGTTCTAACTTCTAATACAATAATTTTAATACTCGTATAACAGAACATTAAAGAGGTAAAAACATGTTCATGTGGTCTGTGGCAAAAACCTGTGATATATAACTGACCTTAAAAAATTACAGAAAAAACAACTTAAAGGCAGTGCGTATCTATATCTACCTTATACGTATAATAAAATCGTAGGAAAGTCAATGTACGTCCGGGGTAAACTCAAAAAGTACTGCATGGCTTTACTTCAAATTTTGCATGAATATTACTAACAGGTCAGGTCAACATATAGGCTACATATTATCACGCTATCACCTATGGGGAAGATGCTGTGCGGAGTAAACGAAGTCCGCGCGAACAGCTAGTTAAGAATATTTTTGCACGATCGGTGCGTACTTCAAATTGTTCTTTGGTCTATAATATATATATTAAGACTTATCAATTACGGTCACTATCATTTTAAAAATAGATGGGGTGCTAACTTTGCATAAATCCTCCCGAAGCTAATGAAGAAAATGAGAGCAAATCTTCCCTTTAATAATGTTGACACATTTTTTTTTCCTTTTCTGTATTGTTTTTAACATTAAAAAAAATGGAAAAGGCGTTAGAAAAAAAATTAAAATAATAAATTTTTATGATGCGTGTGCACACCGTCACGGAAACCCGACACCATGAAATCAGCCAGTCAAAATTTTTGTTTCTTCTATTATTAGTGTAATTTTTTCTGCAATCATTAAAATTAGCAATCGCCAAGTGGTCAAATTCAATTATAGACTAAATATCCCATTTTCTAAGTTTGTACAACAGACTTCAGCCACAAAACAAATAGATTTTTTTTTATAGAAGAGGGGGCAAACGAGCAGAAGGTGCACCTGTTGGTAAGTGATCACTGCCGCCCATGGACATCCACAATACCAGAGGTCTTGCAGTTGCGTTGCCGGCCTTTTAAGAATGAGTAAGCTCTTTTCTTGAAGGCCCCCAAGTTGTATCCGTTTGGAAACACCCTTGCCGATAATTGGTTCCACAACAAAGTAGTGCGAGGCAAAAAGTGTCAAGAGAAACGCACAGTTGTGGATTTCCAGACATCGAGATGGTGAGGATGGAATTTCAAATTTTGACGCGATGTCCGATGACGGAATTTGGCGGCAGGAATTAATCCAAATAACTCGTCGGAACACTCCCCTTGAAAGATACGATAGAAGACAAATAGATACCTACAGAATTTAATCTCACTTATGTATTTCACTTTTCATACCTACGCTCAGTGACCACGCTAGGGTTATCAACTTGAGCTTATACACAAAAAACAGGAAGTGGGACTCCTATCTATGGATTTGATTGTCGAGAATGAAACAATAAGAATGGAAATATAAAGCAACAACAAATAAAATATTTTAACGCTGTACCTATCATAAATTTGCACAAAAAAGTTCACTGACGCGAGTCTCAAGCGAGTGGCACTCGCGCTTGCAATATTCTCAACCATTCCGAGATATCGTGTCTGTGAGAAATGTCTATGTGTGCGTTGCTCGAACGCACTTTGTAGATTGACTTTTGTACATTGATATAAAAACCCAAGACACAATCAGTGTCTCAAAAACGTCCTCTAAAAATGAGCACATAATTTTAATTTGTGCGCTCATTTCAAATAGAATCGCGTCGGTCGTGACACTGTTAATTTTATTACTTTTTGTACATTGCTTTGTAGAACCAACTATAAAACTTGCGCTTAAGGTTGGAAATGTCTTTGCATTTGTTTTTGCCATATCTATAATTACTTGTGTGAAATTAAGGACAGTTTTGAGTGTCAGTTTTGTTCGGGACTGTGCATCTATTTTGTGCCTATTTGTTTTGTGCTTTAGCTATGTGTGGTAAAACACACATGTATATAATACATGTGTGTTTTACCACGTATGTCAAATGAATTTAGTGTGTGTAACGGCTAGTTTTATTAATTTAATGTATTTCTGATGCATGTTATTAAAAATATTAGGCATATCCAATCTTTCGCAATATAAAATTTAACCTTGCTAAATTTAAAACTCCATTGGTGTAATTAACGTAAAGGGTAAAAAGTTTTTATTTATTTATTTATTTAATGGACTTACGCTTGGTACACTTAATGAAAAATACACACTATTAAAATCAAGAAAGTCAGATTCTTAATTCTTCTCTTTTAGATGTTTTTTTTTTAAAACTGGCAGTGAAGGGCTAGAGCGTATGCATGGATGGTGTTTGCGTCACGTATTAAAAAAAATATATTCACACTCAAATCCCCGAAGAGGTAGGCAGATGTATAATCAGTGAACCGACGATAATTAGTCCCAATATGTGAAAGGTGGCAAGCCTATCGTGAACCGGGCAATTTTTCACTCTCGGGCAACGCTATTTTTATTAGAAAACTGAAAAACACGTTTTTGGTTTTCCCGACCCGGTAAACGAACCAGGGACCTCATGACATGACTGAGGTTAACCACGTTGTGGTCAATAGTGACACCGGACCACTAGACCACAGAGGCAAATACATAGGTACTACATGTAATAATAATAATATTGGCGTACTCCCGTACCACATTCACAATAACTTCATTGAACTAAATTGAGCTAAATTGAACACTTGCCACTTGGTAAGAATATTTGTCCAACAAAATGACACTGACTTGAATTAAGCAAAAGCATACACGCACACTTTTGATGGTCAACATTAACCGTAATTACTAGGCTAAGCCCGTAGTTGCAGATCAAGCCAGCCCTTAAAAGTTGAGAAATAAGAAGAAGGATAATTATAATATCGCTGAACAAATTGCACAAATTGATCTAAACCCTAAACTAAGCAAATAATGCTTGTGTTATGGGAGTTAATCAACGAAACCAATACATAGAAATACTTATATAAATACAGTTACAATATAATACACACCCAGACATAGAAATCCAAACATATATGCTCATCACAGAAATGTTTATCTTTGTTGGGAATCGAACCCAAGCAACGTCGATTCATAATTAGGTTCGCTAAGTACTCGACCAATGAGGCGTTCAAAAATATATTAAACTTAATGAGGTTAATAAATATATTAAACTAAAATAATGTATAATCATTAAAATATACACTTACAGCGTTCAAATTGAAGTCTTCAGTCGTCGTTGCTGTGGGACAGCTATTCGTAGTTAACGCGCTTGAAAATCCTAATATCGTCGCAATTAAAACTATTAGTTTTTTCATTTTGATATTTACAAACTTTATTCTGTGCAAAGTTGATATCAAATGTTTAAGGAAATCACATGCCAAATACATTTATATGTTAGTAAAAGGTCAGAAATTGAATATTTAAAATGCAATAATAATGGCACACTACAAAAAATAAGATAAAAAGAAACTTGTTTGTCAAAGTACCTAATATTATTTTATACAAACTTCGGTTTAAAACATATGTTTTAAGGCGATTTTTTAATTTATATTTCAAATATGAATAGTTTTAATCGGATTCCCATGAGGAGGATCTCAAGTCGATTGAATTTTTAACTTCCAGAATTAAAAGACTATTTGAAAGTAAGAAATTAGTTTTAGTACAGAACTAACTGATGTGTGTAAGGCGTCTTAAGGGAAATAGTTCGTTCTAGTTCTTGAGGATTTTTTCTATTCTTATTTTAACGACAGTTCATTTAAAAATTATAAGTGACTAGATTATGCAAGAACAGAATTGTGGTCTTACTTTTATTGCATATTTTACTTATTTCTTACGGTTTAGTATATACTAGCTGCCGCGTGTAGCCCGCTGCATTATAAAAGTAGAAAGCTGCCACTTGCTCCGTATATAGATATTTTAGTTATATTTATTATAGTTATATATAATATATTATATTTGTTATTAGTCACGCCAACAAAGTGGTAAAATAAAATCTCGAAAAACATTTTTTTGGGCACCTCTAGTACACGTTTATAGAGATGTATTTTTTCTCGCGTACCCCAAAGTGTAGGATATCGTTGGATAGGTGTTTAGAAAATATTGTAAGTTTGTGAATACAATTTTTTTGATTTATGGATTCGAAAAAAATATTCGTAGTATTATAGTGAATTTAAAAGGAGAAATGTCACGGCTGGATAGATTTTACAAGTTTACGAGTAATAGTCGGATAACTTAAAAACGTTCTTGGAGAAGGTTTTACAGGCTGCAGCACAGATATATATTCATTTTTGGCATTAAAAAGGTTAAATTTTTGTAGTATGAAATAATAATAGGGTCCTCTTCTTAGTCCGCATTATTACGATGGGTGACTATAGAACCCTGCATTCTTTTATTTTGAAGGAAATTACGTAAGAATAACGAAAAAAATATAATCTGACAATTATTCCCACAAGGCGAAATTATCCGAATTTTATTGGAACGAAGTTCCTTACGGCAGGCTTGGAGGGGATAGGGATTTTGCTGCGCGACCGAACTGAAAAGAATGTGATAGTAAAACCGTAAGAAAAATGCGTGGAATAAAAGCGTTAAATGAGACGTGCGCAGGCGCGACAGTCGCGTACACAAGCGAGTAGTGTCGTTTAGCCGAAGGAAGTTCGTTCCTACCTGGTGTCCCGCGACACCACATCATTTTTTTTGTTTACTGCTCAAGTTGCCTAGCTTTATATGAAGTATTTATGTTTGGTGGAGAAAACTCAACAGTAGGTATCCCCTCTCTATCGGCCGGTATCCGAAACGCAAATTAATTTTAACAAACAATTAATCTGTATTTAACAGATCATTTGCTTGTAAAAAATAATTTTATCAAACAAATAATAAATGTTTAACATAATTTTTACAAACAAGTTATTTGTTAAATACAGATTAATTGCTTGTTAAAATTGATTTGCGTTTCGGAAACAGGCCTTGTTAATCAAAGTGCTAAGTGTGAGTTTTTCTTTTCGCCTTCGATCGTGAGCGCGTTTCGAGTTTACCATGAATTTGTATGTGATTTGTACAGCGCCACCTAGTGGTAAACGTGAGAAACCAGTTTATCACTAGGTGGCGCTGTACAAATCACATACAAATTCCTAGTAAACTCGAAACGCGCTCACGATCGAATGCTAAAAGAAAAACTCACACTTGGCACTCAGACGCGCTCGATTGAATTTGGAAAATCCCGTCTAACTTGACTTGCACTCGGAGGTCCAAACTGGAATGTCACATCGCTTTCACCGTTCGCGCCTCTCTCGACAATGCCCGTCAAGGTAGCCTGCAAAATAAAATTTACATAGTGCCATTGATGATAGTGACAATATAACATAATAGCCGCCAATTGTGATCACTCCAAATAGTATTACCATTGCTAGTGTGATATTTACCAACCGCATATCGACTATAATCCAATTAAGAAAAGATAAAGACAGAAAGATAAGAAACCTGATGCGACCAATTAATTTAAAAATATTATCTATGATGTCATGATGTACTTAAACGAAAACATTTTTTTTAATTATTATCATAAGTCAGCAAACAAGCAGATGGGTCTCCTGATGGAAAGAGTCAACCATCGCCTATAGACACTAAAGGTGTTAATGGTGCGTTGCTATCTTGTGGCGAGGTCTAATGCCACATGCATAAGTTTACCGGCTACCTTACCCTCCAAACCGGAACACGATAGTGACAAGCACCGACGCTATTGCGGCAGGAATAGGTAAGGTGGTGGTACCAGACCCGGGCGAGACAATGCAGAACTCTACCACCTAGTAGCCACGATAGTAGTGGCTCGCATAGCCAATCGGTCGCCTCTTACGACCTACCTGGCAAAACGGCAGTTGGTCTATTCTGCAAAGGAGCCCGGAACCAACACGGGGAAAACATGATGATAAATTGCTTCTGTAACTAATTTTTTCTTATTATATTAGAAAAAATTAGTTATACTAGCGGCCCATTACGTGCTTCGCTACGTATCGCCATTTATTGAATTCATTTGTTACAAAAAATGTGATAAAAAGAACCGCTATACTGATTTTGTGCAAACTTCACACAAACCATCTACTAAATAGTCCGAACAAATCCTAAACATTTGGTTTGGATAGGTGAGCGCGTTCTTGAGTTATAAAATTACAACGAAAAGTGGCATTGATTTTTATATACATAGATGTTTCGTCGTTTATTTATATTTTTTCAATGTCAAGGTTTATCTATACTTTCTATCTAAAAAATGTATAGATAATATGTAAGCTAGATAAGAACGACCACGAGGAACATGAATAAATGAATTGATCCTTTTTATTGATTATTTTGCGTATTGGATATCTAAATTAATATTATAAAGAGGAACGATGTTTTTTAGGGTCCCGTACCTAAAAGGTAAGACGGAACCTTATTACTAAGCCTCCACTGTATGTCTGTCCGTCTGTCTGTCTGTCGCCACGCTGTATCTTATAAAACGGGACAGCTAGAAAGCTAAAATTTTCACAAATTATGTACTTCCGTTGCCGCTATAGCAACAAATAGGTGCTAAATAGAAAAAAATAAAATATTAAGGGGGTCCACATACAATTGACGTTTTTTTCGTATTTTTTTGCTATAATGCTACGGAACCCTTTTGTAATATTGTAATTAATTATGGAAAACAAAAAAAAGACAAACTTAGCAAGCAAGCAAGACAAGCAAGACAGATCGATGCCCATGTAGTTTTGTGTTGTTTACGTTAATATGTCTCACAAATAATACTGTATTTTGTGGACAAGTAGTGATGTGCTCCACATAATGATCAATAAGAGCTATATCGATAAACGTAACATGATAACAGACCCGTTTTTTTAGAAAATGTAAGAAACTAAACTACTGCCGGATACTTTTGTACAAATGTATGAAATATTATTTAATATTATGTATAATTATAATATTATATTTCATTACAAGATGTTACACGTGTAAATTATTGATTGATAATGTCTACTTCTTTCAAATTTTTTGAGCTGGTGTAAAATAATTAGGTATCGGTAGGTAATCGACAATGAAACGAAATAAATTATAACGACATGTAATCTTTATTTATTTATTTTAATCAAAATCTGATGAATTGCCGCTGTCACTCGATGAAAATATTTATTATAAGTTTCTATTCTTGTATATTATCGAATGTCAAATGAATTTCAACTTTTCGAATGTCAACTTTTTCAAAGTTTTCGGCAGTTACTTCCGCATAAGCATTTTTTAATAAATTTAACATATTGTTTGCCATGTAAGGGGGATGGGTATTGTTTCGAGCAGCGTGTCCTTTGATTTGTGTCCATATTAGTTCTATAGCGTTGTACTAGCAACGATACGACGGAAGTCGCAGAACCCAATGACCACATTTGGCAGCTATTTCGTCGATAACATATCTTTTAGATGGGCTTTTTTTCGATTTAAAATATTCACTAATTATTGTACTTTTAATAGAGTACATTTTCACCATGACGTTAGAGTCAGTCAATTATCTCTTGCTTTTTATTGGCCTGCGTCGGCATTTTATTAATTTGTCTGGAGTGATATGTAGCGCTGTCCATAATAATAATTATGGACGGTTCTTCCAGAAATTGCACCATTTCTTTCAACCATCCTTCGCAAATCTTCGCGTTCATTTCTTCGTGATAGCCCACTGGTTACTTGGATTTAAGGCCAGCAAAGCATTTGCCTGCATGGCATATGATAAGGCGTTCAACTTTTTTTCCATTGGCACTGAACTAGTGGAAGCGTTGGTGTCGTTAGTCCAGTTCTTAGATACTGTGTGGTTTGCATTTAGCCAAGTCTTGTCAGTAAAAATAACATTTGACCAATTTGATATCTTTTTGGCTTCGTTCAAGAATTTGCAGTAAGACATAACATCACGGTGCTCCATCAATATTTTACGTTTGTCCGATATTTTTATAAGAAAATCCTTTTTTTTCCATAACCAAGCTTAATGACGATTTTTGGGGCCATGAAACAAACCACATTCACGTAAAGAAACAACAAGTTTGTTCAGGTGTTGGAATCTCTTTGCGCAAGTAATAGCGCAAGTAATAGTCATATATATGACGGCGAATAGCATCAGCGTCGAAGTTGTCAACCGATGTCACACGACGTGGTTGGCGTTTTTTCATCGACATACGAAGCTTATTTTCCTGCATGCCGCTTGTATCGTAAGCTTCGGTAGTAATTTTTGAAACAGTAGGTCCACAATTATTTTTTTTTACCGTAGATAGGTAAGCGCTTGACCTCGATCTCGCCTGATGGTAAGCAAAGATGAGGCCTGAGATGAAACGCGCTTCCCTAGTAAGGTACTTGTTCACTCTTCTCTCGAAGATCCCCAGATTGTACTCGTCGGGAACATAGACTCAGGAAGCATGTTCCAGTCCTTTGTGGTTCGAATGAAGAATATTGAGTCGAACCGCTTTGTCCGGGTACATGGAACGTCCACTATATGGTAATGCCTAGAATCTGTGCACCTCGACAATCGATAGGAAAACGGGGATGGCGGAATTAAGTCGTGCAATTCCGCTAATTCCTAATGTGGTCGCAACACGCTCTCACACATGCGACAGTGGTAAAAGCAGGCCACCATTTTGATACTCTGCTTCAAAGTAATTACGAACCTTGATCACCAGTTCTCTCACCTGCCTTTTTAGAACAGATCCTTTCAGCATTTTGATATTTGACAGCTGAGCAGCAAACAACACGAAGGAACACAAATTAAACAATATAATATATAGTGACTATCACGACCGTGTTGTTGTGAGTAACAGATTAAAACAAACACAAAATGGCGCTGGGCCATTGAGTGTTCCCACCTCGAAAAAATATATTTGAATGTTTTTGTTATATTTGTCTTTGTTAAAAATATAATAAATATATGCGAAAGATATCATTACTTATTTGATCACAACACTACAACTATCAAATTAGAACTGTCACCGAGAAAATAAAGAAACGAAATAGTATAGGTATATAGTATAGGTAAAAAGTGTATTATATAGTGCGTAAAAAACCATGTCCAATCATCAAACCCCTTATATTATATGTATTATGCTATTACTTTGATAGTTTTCCTTGATAAAAATAATTTATATTTAATGATATATCAAATATTACTACAACATAAGATATTGATCGTACAAGATAAAATTAAAAATTTCAAAAACACCCGACACATCATCAGTCCGCCATTCCGCTACATATGCATCATTTTAAGTATGAAACGTGAAAGGACCTCATGATCTACGAAAGGGGATCTTGCAGCATCAGGTAAAGGTTACCACGGTTTCTTACTCAATAAACTTGAGTTGTTTTATTACAAAGCTCTCGTGGCCTCCAGCTGCACTATGTTATACTGGAATTCATTTTGATTCAGAGTGTATGTAATAATATAATAAATGAAACCACTTTCAATGGGCTTATTTTGTTTAGTGCGTGAGTTCAATGGCCACTTTCTTGTTCCATTATCATATCATGAGAATCTCCTAGTACCTTTATTAGTATCCACCGATATCAGCACAATCTCCGATTCCCGAAAGGGATGAATGACCTTTCTGTTCCATCATTATTATTTCTTAGAAAGTATCCGGCACCTAAATATTGCTAAAATAAACCGAATTAGCCAATATTTGATGAGTTTATCTAGATTAGCTTAAAGGTTATAATGAACTTCTTCTAGTCCTGTCACAAGACACTAGAAAACATTATGTTTCAAAGTCCTTAAAAGAACGAATCAAACGAGACCTAAATCGATGGTGCTGCCCAAATTTCACTCAGTCGTTCATTTCGTTCCCATGACCTTCTCTCACTTTATCGTAAAAACCTGGAAATCCTCTAACATAAGATTATTTGTCAAAACAGAACAAATAAGTCCAAACGCGATGGGTTCATATCGTGTTATTAACCGCGCTTGACGATAACTACCAGCCGGCCAGATGTGTGGCACACCTGTGTTATGACGTCATAATAAAATAGATAACGAATGGTATAAATAAGCGGGGACAACATGTTTTCATTCATTGTCATTATATAGCTTATTGAGGGCATTACTCTGCTCAAAATTATACTGTGCATGTAAAAGTGATTCAAGTGTTTTATTCGGCCAAACTGCTTCATGTTAACAATCGTTTAGTTTAAAATATCTCGTAGAAATCTTCCAGTTTCATCAATAAATTCTTAAAATCTTCCAGCGCCAAACAGTATACCAAAATAAACCCAATTAGCCCATACTCAATGGGTTTATCAGGTATAGCGAGTTTCATAAAATTCTTCCAGATTTATCTTCAGAAACTGGAAGTTATTCTGTTCCAAAGTCCTTACTTGAACGAACCAAATGAGCCCCAATTGCTCAATTTAAATTTTAAATTCTCATAATCTCCTTCCTGCTTCATCATAGGACCACAGAAATTATCTAGCACCAGGGTAACTCTCAAAACAGAAGAAATGAGTCTAAGCTCGATGGGGTTATCTTGTTTAGTTCAAAGGTTCCCATAGCCACCTTCAATTTTCAGTGTTAAATTCAAAAAATCGTCTAGAACCAAAAATATTCCAAAACAAACCGAAACAATCCACATACAATGGGTTTTCTTGGATTAGTTTCAGATTTCTCATAGACTTCTTCTCTCTATCACCTGGTTCAAGAGCCATCCTACTTCAAAGACGTCGTCCTTCCTGCTCCATTATAATACCCTGGAAATCCTTTAATTTTAGGGTATTTATCAAAACACAACAAATGAATTTAAACTCAATGTTTTTGTGATGATCATTTCTGAACTAAAAAAGTAGTTCAGAAATGATCATGGCCAACTTCTAGTTTCATCATTAGATCCTAAAAATTATCCAGTACCAAATTGTATGTCAAAACAAAACCAATCAGCCCACACTCAATGAGTTTATCTGAATTTGCTTAGAAGTTCTAATAGACTTTTTCCAGTTATATTATCAGACACTAATAACCATCTTGCTTCAAAATCCTAGTTAAATTTACTCCATTCTATTTCAAAGTTCCCATGACATTCATCATCAGCTCACACAACAAAGATTCCCAAATTCGATAGGTTTATCTTGTTTAGTTTAGAAGTTTCCATGACTACGTTCCATTTCCATCATCAGACACTAGAAATCGTCCAGCACCAAATTGTTTGCAAAAACAAACTGAATTTGTTCCCCACTTGATGGGTTAATCTGGTTTAGCTTAGGAGTTTTCAGGTACATCTTCCAGCTCTATCATCAGGCACTGGAAGCCATTCCGCTCCAAATTCCTTATAATAATGATACAAACGACCCCATAGTCGATGGTGTTGCTCTATTTTATTCCAAACTTCCAATAACGTACTTCCAGCTCTATCATGAGGCTCTGGAAATCGTACACAGATACACAGATACACAGATACACAGATACACAGATACACAGATACATAGATACACAGATACACAGATACACAGATACAGAGATACAGAGATACACCGATACACAGATACACAGATACACAGATACACAGATACACAGATACACAGATACAGAGATACAGAGATACACAGGTACACAGGTACACAGGTACACAGGTACACAGGTACACAGGTACACAGGTACACAGGTACACAGGTACACAGGTACACAGGTACACAGGTACACAGGTACACAGATATACAGGTACACAGATACACAGATACACAGATACACAGATACACAGATACACAGATACACAGATACACAGATATACAGATATACAGATACACAGATACACAGACACCTGAAACTTATAACACCCCTCGTTTTACATCGGGGGTTAAAAATAGGTGACCTACGATCGCGATACCAAGGGCGCTGGCTGCCACTGACTTGGCGTGATGTTTGGTTTAAAATATTCGCTACATTTTAGCGAGATTAAAGAAAGAGAGAAAAATATTAAATGTTTCCTGAAAACCGGTGAAACGCAAGTTATACTCGCATACCGAGGGTTCTGTACAAACTAGGTAAACTTAGCCGCAAATATATTTCAAGATTCTGGGTCATGGTCAAGAAGAATACATTCCGTTGTATTCTTTTTGATTTTTTTGTGAAATCGTAACCGATCTAATCGATATGACCACCCGGTTTGTCGAGTGGTTAGCGACCCTGACTATGCAATCGACGGGGCTCAGGTTCGATCCTCGACGGCGACAAGCATTTGTGTGTTGAGCATAAATGTTGGTATTTCCGGGTTAGGGTGTTTATTAAATATATTCTAATATTTATATAGGTATTTCTATGTATTAGTATCGTTGACTAACACCCATAACACAAGCAAATAATTTGCTTACTTCCGGGTTAGATCAGTAGGTATAATTTGTCCCGTGAATTTATTTTTATTTACTATTAAAATTATTTTAAGGCGCAAAATTTTGTTAGTTTAGTATCGTCGTAATTCATAAACCAGATATACAATGCGAATTTAAATAAATGTAGGTACCGAAGGAGACCAATACAAACGTGCTATGATTAAATTGGTCGAGTGCTCTCCGAAGGTAGCGTTAAGAGTCTTCGAAACTAGCGTGTTTGGCAGAAGTAATGAATGTGTAGGAAGCAAGTCTGTCTGGACCGTGATATATGGCACTGAATTCTCTCTGTCTTCCCCGAAATAGAATTGGCGTAAAAATATGTAACTACTACTAGTTAGTTTGTTTTTACACAATGTTTTAATTGTATAGAACTATGCTAAAATAAATACAATAAATTATACACTTGTAGTAACTATACTACTCTTTTTACTCCACACATACAATTAATTTGGTAAATTATTGTTTTAAATTTTACACTTGTACTGTTTCACAATTCATGTAAAATGTAATTTTACATTTTACATGAATTGTGTTCATGTAAAATTTAAAACAATAATTATGACGGAGTTTCACCAAGTGCCGACGATGGAAAGTATAAATTATAATTTGGTAAATTAATCAACCACTTTCACGTTATAAAGCATTTTCATTATACTATTATAAATGTGAAGGTCTGTCTATCTGTTTTTCACAGATAAAATGCTGAACCGAATTGATAAAATTTGACATGGTGGTAGTTTAAGATAGTAGGTCAAATATGAGCTTACTATTTTTTCAAAAACCGACTTCTAAGGTTTTCTAATAAATATGCTTTAAAAAATGAACTAGTAGTTTATGTGTGAAGTGAAAAAAAAAGTACAAGTGCATATTTTATTATATTTATCTACTATAACCGAGAAGCAGTTTGGCCGAATAAAACACTTGAATCACTTACAGGCACAGTATAATTTTTGGGCAGAGTAACGCCCTCAAAAAGCGATATAATCACAATGAATCAAAAACATGTTATCCCGCCTATTTATACTTTTATTCGTTATATATTTTGTACATTGTTGTCATGACGTCATTATCTCAAAATAACAGGTGCATAACACAAGTGCGCCACACATCCGGCCGGCTAGTACTATTCGTTAAGCGTGGGTGCTAACACTACTAATACACTACTAATATATTTTCACTTAGAACCGATGATGAAAATTGCAATATTTAAAAACAAGAGATGACGGTATGAGCAATAATATTAATCCAACTTTTCATCACCATAAATTTAATGTATTTTTTCATAACATATTTACACATGCTTGCAATTAAGCGCTTGAATGTATTAAAGATAAATATTGTTGGTGTTATCAACTAAGGTCAACGTTGCGGCTTCTTAAATTCACCTTATGATATCAATTTTATTTTGGACTTCGATTTTGACTTGATCGCCAGAATGCTGC
This sequence comes from Apodemia mormo, assembly GCA_036924255.1. Lineage (NCBI taxonomy): Eukaryota > Metazoa > Arthropoda > Insecta > Lepidoptera > Riodinidae > Apodemia > Apodemia mormo. The sequence goes on along the minus strand of JAUPFN010000018.1, from coordinate 7,140,231 downwards.
TTGCTGTGCTTTTTGGTGTTTTTATAGCTGTTGCGGCTGGTTCAGAATGTCCCATGGTTACGCCAATCGATTACTTTAATATGACTGCTGTAAGTAATTTATTTATTAAGTATTTTAAGCTTTGGTATTTTTTTATATAATGAGATAGCAAATAAGCGTATGGCGCTCCTGATGGCAAGAAAACCGTCGCCAATGGATACCAAAGATGCGTTGTTGTAAGTTTTTCAGCTACCTTACTCTTCAAAACCTGAACATGGCAGTGATAAGCGCTTACGCTATTGTGCAAGCATAGAAAGTTTAAAAAATTTAAAAGTGCACTCCCCAAAGTTTTCTTTTTTCTTTAAGTTATTTATTATAAAAAAACAGATCCATATGAAGCGATTTCCAATAGAGATCTATTTTAGTGGATTAGATAATATTGATAATAAAATAAAATGATTTCATAAAGTCAATCAACCTATTTTGTGTTTTTGTAGACACAAAATAATAAACTGACGGCCATCCAAATTTTTTTTTCAACGAGATTTTTTAGTAAATAAATATGTTTCTAACTACATATTATATATATATATATATATATATATATATATATATATATATATATATATATATATATATATATATATATATATATATATATATATATATATATATATATATATATATATATATAGCTTTGTTCGGGTACGTGGAACGTCCACCATATGGTGATGCCTAGTATCTGTGCGACGATCGATAGAAAAACGGGGATGGTGGAATTAAGCCGTGCAATTCCGCAGCGCACTCTCCAAAATGTATCCGATCCGATTCATGCCAGATTCTGTCAAAGGCCTTAGAGAGACAGCTAGCGCTTCACCATGATTCTCTGTGGCTGCACTCAAGACGTAGGTGGCATACGCTAGAAGATCCCCAGAGGACCGATTTCGGCGAAACCCGTATTGGCGGTCACTAAGTGAATCGTTCGCTTCTAGGTATGCCATTAGCCTCCTGTTCAGTACACGCTCCATAGTCTTGCAGAGTATGGACGTGACTAAAATTGGCCTATAGTTAGAGGGTTCGGCACGACTGCCCTTTTTCGGTACAGGCTGCACTTTAAAAAGCTTCCATGATTTAGGTACTTTTCCAATCGTCATCGAAAGGCGAAAGGGACGTGTCAAGACAGCAGCGAGTTCAGGTGCACAGGTTTTAAGTACTATAGCTGGAATCCCATCAGGGCCACTGGCTTTGTTCACATCCAGATTCTGCAGCGTTTTAAGAACCTCAGTCTGACGGATGTGAATTTCCGGCATTTCCACCTCGCATCCAGGTAGACTGGGAGGTTTCGCGATGGCGGAATTAAGACGTGAGTAATAGAGTAACGAATAGGTTCGCTTTCTCTACAGCGGTGGGAGCCAGAGTCCCATCCGGTTTCGGCAGTGGAGGGAGTGAGGGGCGGCAGAAATTCGATTCAACCGACTTCGCCAGGGACCAAAACGCTTTACTACTTGAGGGGTACGAAGCCAGTTTGTTCCCAATACGGCTGACATGATCGAATCGAGCTTTCAGTAGAGCCTTTTTGCAGGATTTGGCGGTCCGGTTAAAGGCTTTCTTCTTCTCCGACATAAAGTTTTTATAGCACTAATCCTGTCCTAGAGTAAACTTTCTGAAATAATTAAACTATACATATAATTAATTATACTGGCTGTAACATGCACCCCGTTGCATTATGAAAGATTATGGCTAATCCCGCGGGATTATCTAATTTTTCCGGGATTAAAAGTAGCTTATGTGCTGTTCCAGGTCATCATCTACCTGTTTCCCAAATTTCATTCAAATCCGTTCTGTAATTTTTGCGTGATTGAGTAACAAACGTCCATCCATCCAAAAATCTAAACTTTCGCATTTATAATATTAATATAGATTTCTTTGGTATGGGTGCAAAGTTAGTTTCAAATCAAATTGGTCAATAAAAAGGATTAAATTCTATACTTACATTAAGAGATAGGTTGTGGGAGGTGGGAAAATTTATGTTAGGGTCAAAGAGCTCTGATTATCTTTTTAGCAATAAACGAACATTTTCTGATATCAATGTAAATATTGATGTCAATATATTAAAAGTTGTTAAAAGTGTTAAATATTTAGGATTCTGGTTAGATTCTAAATTAAAATGAGAGTCTAAATTAATGAAATGTGTTTTTTATACTTATTTATACATTATAATATAAACGTATAAATATTTTAAAAGTCTTGGCTGGTAATTCTTGGAGCATTGACCGTAACGTAAGTTCTACATAACTTTAATTAAGAGAAGACAATGGTTTGGGGATAATAGTTTAAAAAAATCATGTATCAGATAAAATATAAATGTTTTATTCACAGTATGTTGGCGAATGGTACGAAGTGGCAAGATACTCAAATGGAATGAAAACGGTAGAAAAATGTCACTTTAGTATTTGCACAACTGATGGCAACACATTAAATATTGCGACAACTTTTGTTGACTTAGATAATCCTAGTGCCCTAGATGCGTTTGTTTGGTATGCAGATGCGAGCAAGTCTGGTAATCTCTCTGTCAGATTGGTGATGGGAAGTAAGTTTAAAAATATTTTTTTTAGTTTTTAAAATTTACCAATATATATATATATATATGTATATATATATATATATATATATATATATATATATATATATATATATATATATATATATATATATATATATATATATATATATATACAGTGTGACCTGAAAAAAATGAAGAGGAACTTTTTTGTGTAGAATTTTTTTCTCTACAACTTTTACTTGAAACTTTTTTTTCTATTTCCTACCGTTATTAAGTTATTTTTAAAAAAGGCATTTTTCAACACTTTTTTTATTTTTTTCATCCCTTTCCCCTAAATTTAAATCAAAATTTCTTTCATAATATCATTATTTAAGTATTAATGAACACATTTTTACTCATTGCGCCAAAACTGGTCAGATCAAGGTTTCATTAAACTTTTTACTGGACTATTCTGGCGTGTTGCGAAATTATTTCTGTATCTGTCACTGATCGGTAAATTCTCGTTTGTCCAGTGTATTCAATGAATTGCCTACTTATATTGTTATAATAATTACAACATAATATTTTTATAACTGCAGTCTTAAAATGTTGTTATATATACAATAGACATATATTAAACTATTTATTTTTAGATAGTTACGAGTAGGTACGTAGATATTGCTGTCACCTTGTTAGTTGTTGTATTGATGAATATACAACTGGACGATTTATTATCATCACACCGCTTCCTTCGCGGGGTAGGTAGTATAAACAGAACGTCTATGGACTTTCCATTCCACCACGCTTCAGCGGTTTGTCGGTTGGCAAGATGAGTTGTGATACTCATCGCTGCATTTTATTCTTTAATATTTCAATAATTTTTTTTTTTAGTTACATTTATGAAACTTTAAAATCTAGACATTGTTTTAATGAATGTGCCAAATTTCATATAAGTATATGGGATAAATAGTTATTGAGTTGTGAATGGGTCAAAAGTAGCTCGAAATGGGTTGTGTAATAGATATTACGTACTGTTACGGTAGACACAATCGTAATTTAATAACAAAAATCGCCTCTGTGGTCTAGTGGTCCGGTGTCGGTATTAGCTACATGAGGTCCCGGGTTCGAGCCCCAGGTCGGGCAAATCAAATTTTTTTGTTTGCTGATAAAAACATTTCCCGTTATTGGATAAGTGCCCGGTTAACGCTAGGCTTGCTACCTACCACATTGTGGGACTATCTTCGGCTAATCGTGGATGCACTGGTTGTACCTCTGCCTACCTCTTCGGGGATACGGACATGAAGACACTACTAATAAAAAAAAACAATTCGACTTCAATATCTGTCAATTATACCCATGTTTCAAAAACTACTAAACCTATTTTGATGAAATGTAAATACTTAGAATACTAAATTGTAGAAATTGTAAAAACTAGAGATGTAAAAAGAAATTGTATGTAAATGTAAATATTGTTAAAATAGCGTGATCTAATTGTGCAGCGCCATCTATGAACAGTATAATGAACTCTTCTGGATACGATTTAAAATAACTAAATGGAAGCCCGTCTTCGGTCGGGTAAAATGTGATTTATACTAAACAATCTTATCTACAAAGTATATATTTTTGTAGTTATTGATTTTCAAGGAATATTAGGCAAGAGAAATTCGTATAGCATCATTAATTGTGGTTAATAATTACAATACATTAAAACTGCAAAAATTTTTACATAAATACTTTTTATTTAAAATCAACTTTCAAAACAAACTAACATAAATAAGAAAATTAATAGCTTTCAACGTTTATTCTTTGTTTCAATCACTCAGTCTGTTTCTTTACTTTGGTAGGTAACAATTGCAATTTTCAAAAATCTCAAAATTTGTTCAGTTTGATAACATAAGACCCGGGAAGTTGGTACCAACTTTTCGGGTAATAATTCTCTAATATACATATAGGATTAAAAAAATATCTACATACAACATTTCTCGTTAACTATTGTAAAAGGATTAACGGGACGTTCCCGATTTAATTTACGTCAAAATGTACAATAGATGGCCTTGTGCCATACATCGAAATTGTTAACCTTACTTAGAAGAGCCTACAATGCAAAAAGAATCCTCCCTAATTCCATTTTCAAGGAAAGGAGTTTCATTTCTTGAGTTCGTCGCTCTCATCTCTGAGCTGTCAAGCAGGTCGGACGGACGGACACAGTGAAACTGTTAAGCCAAGCCAAACACCCTGTTTACACACTTGTGGAAGCTTGCTAAGCGTGTAAAAGGAGGTATTATATGAAAACTATTGACAAATTTGTGTGGAAAATTTTTGATTTTTTTGACAAATTTCTTAAAACAATTTTGTTTAATTTGATTTATTGTGATGCTTTATAGTGCTTTTTCTACAAAATTTATATTAATAATATAAATGCGAAAGTTTGTATGTTTGGATGGATTGATGTTTGTATGGATGGATGTTTGTTACTCAATCACGCAAAAACTACTAAAATGATTTAGATGAAATTTTAGAACATAGGTAGATGATGACGTGAAATAGCACATTGGCTACTTTTTATCCCGAAAAGTTAGGTGATTCCGCTTCCGTTCTGCCAGACTGGTCGTAAAAGACGACCGATTGGCTATGAGTCACTACCATCGTGGCTACTAAGTGGTAGAGTTCTGCATTGTCTCGTCCGGGCCTGGTACCACCGCCTTACCTATTCCTGCCGCAATAGCGTCAGTGCTTATCGCTGTCGTGTTCCGGTTTGGAGGGTAAGGTAGCCGGTAAACTTATGCATGTGGCATTAGACCTCGCCACAAGATAGCAACGCACCATTAACATCTTTGGTGTCTATAGGCGATGGTTCCATCAGGAGACCCATTAGCTTGTTTGCTATCTTATGACATAAAAAAAATAATAATAATCTGGAACTTGAATAGTGAAAGGGTCAACATATCTTTCCCATGTTGTTCCGGGCTTTAAGAACAGGCCATCTGCTATTTTGCTAGGTATACCTCATGTTGGTCCGGGCTTCTTTGAAGAATAGAACAACTACCGTTCTGCAAGGCAAATCGCGAAAGAGGTGACCTATCAGCTATACGTGTCACTATTATCGTGACTACTAGGTTTTAGAGTTCTGCAACGTCTTATCTTGTTAATTGGTACCACCGCCTTACCTATTCCTACCGCAATAGGATCAGTGCTTGTTATTGTCGTGTTCTGGTTTGGAGGGTGAGGTAGCTGGTAGACTTATGCATGTAGCATTGCCATCCGGCCACATGGATCGCAACATATCATTAACATATTTGATGTCTTTAGGCGATGGATTATCTTTCCATCCATCAAAAGGGCAGTTCGAAGCACATTGCAGAAGCTAAACGAATGCTTATACGTATCACTGGCATCACGATTACCAAGTAGTTAAGTAGTTAAGTCCATATCGTCTTACCCGGGCAGCATAGGTAAGGAACTATTCCTGTCAATAGCGTCACTGTTTGCTACGGTTATTTCGATTTAGAGGGAGGGATATTTGCTTCAGTGGGTTGAACTTATTCACGTCGCGTCGCATTATTGTGCCGTCACACTAATAGCAATGAACCACAACTATCTTTGGTGTTTGGTTTAGATAGGTTATGGTTGTCTCTAAATCTTATAAAAAGGCTTTTTGAAATTCTGAATTATGAAATTTTTATCTATGACTAGCTGCAGTGTGCAGCCTGCTGCATTATAATAATTTTTGGCGAACCCCACGGGATTATCTTTATCGTGATAAAAAAGCCTCTGAACTACTAGAGATCATCATGTAACTTTATGCCAAATTTTTTTCAAATCCGTTCAGTAGTTTTTGCGTAATAGATTAACAAACATCCATCCATCCGTTCAAACATCAAAACTTTCACATTTATAATAATATAGATTGATCCATAACCATCCATTTATTCATAAATCCTGTCTTAAGTCAGTTTTTTTACAGGTATCAAGCTAGAGTATAATGGAATAATTCTATTTGTTGACTATGATAAATATGCAGTTGTCTACAACTGTAATTACGACGAAAAAACAAATTCACCCATACGTAAGTAAAATTGTTGTACACTAACTCTAGTCAGTAGCGTGACCTATGTGAATAACATAATTATATTTTTATAGCATTATGTAACCTACATAAATCCGCACCTTAGCGATGCTTTCTGTGATCTATGTAAAATAGTTATTTTACAACAAAAAGCGTGGCTCAGTGCGAGTATATTTTATACGAGCTATAAAATGAGTGAGATACAATAAATGTATAATATAATACCGGGTGTTCCAGACCACCCGTCCAGGCTGATTACTATGGAGAGTTTCAAAAAAAAAGATAACAAAAAACACTTGTTAAATATTTTTTGAAACTCTATGCGGCCATGCTAAAAACAATCCCCACCCCTAACCCCCTGATAGGGGTAGGGGGTGCAACTTAAATCAAATGGAAACCCCTATTTTTCATTGCAGATTTCGATTTGTGAGTTGGAAATCTCTCCATCTACTAAAAATCAATAAAATTTTTAGATAAAATGTTTTTCATTTGATTTTTTAAAATTGCACCCCCTACCTCTAACAAGGGGTTGGGGTCGCGGGTTGTTTTTGGCATTGTTGGATAGATTCAAAAAATATTGAACGCGTGTTTTTTTTTGTTTTCATATTTTTTGAAACTTTCCAGTAATCAGCCTGGACGGATGGTCTGGAACACCCTATATATATCCTTCCAAAATATATCCTTCCAAAATAGCTGATCATATTTCAACACAGCGCTCAATATGTATACTCATGTGATATGTCTAATAAAATATAAGTACCCAGCCAAAAAGTAATGTCATTCAGGAGATTAAAACTTGTTAATTTTTACGAATAGTCAGTCACTTTTATGTTAAAAGTGGATTTTATGCAGAAGAGAATAAAGCACTAGAAGACAAAATTATTTTATATGTAAAAATCAAAAAAATTTAGTTCCTCAAAATCATATTCTTTTTGGCTGGATAATATCTTTAGTTAGACGTACTGAACGCTCGCACTGTGTTGAAATACCTATTTTGGAACTACCTTATAGGCTCACTTCACTCGAACACTAACTTCAAACCGAGCAACATTGATATAAAGGACCCAAGATGCACAGTCCCGAACAAAATTGACAGTCAAAAGTGTCCCTGATTTCATTGAAATAGTTATAGATATGACAAAAACATACGTCTTTGCATATCCAACCTCAGGCGCAAGATTTATAGTTGTTTTTACAAAGCAACGTACAATAAGAAAAAAAATTCACGGTGTCGCGACCGACGCGATTCTATTTAAAATGAGCGCACAATCTGAAATTGTGCACTCATTTTAGAGGACGTTTTTGAGACATTGATTGTGTGTCTTGGTTTTTTTATATCAATGCCGAGCAATAACAGATAAATTAAGTCTCACGTATCATAATGTACTATTATAGCGCTGCTTGAATTAAACCCGCATTTTGTCAACTTTTTTTCGTGACCTAAATAGTCTTTTTTTTACATCAAAATGTCAGGACTAAGTGCAGATTCATTCCACATGTTATTTTATAGTGCATACGTGTATTGAAGTTGTCTGTTATTGTGGCGTTTAACACCCTTTGGTCTTAGAGCCGTTGGGAGATTGTCCTTCACCGATCTGATAACCAGATGAGACGTATATTTTATCAAATATTACTTATAAACAAATATGCCTATAATTACTTGCCTATCCAAAAGTGCTCATGGCTTGTTTTTAGCTTGGCAACAGTTCTTTGAGTACGATTTTTTGTCGGCAAGTATATGTGACTGATTTTGTAATAAAATAATCTAAAATTTGATATAACTTGCGATAAGTTAGCAGATCGATATTGACTTACCTGTTCACACCTGCTTTCCAGGTAGCCATACACAGAAATGAGTAGGCAAGCCTACCTAGGCATATTCTGTGTGTTAAAAATTATCAGTGAAATAAATTTCATTTGGTTATCAAAAGTATGAAAGTGATGAAAAAAATCGATTAAAGTTAATTTAGTTAAAAATAGCCATGAGCACTTTTGGATAGGCAAGTAATTATTTATAAATAATATTTGATAAAATACACGTCTCATCTGGTTATCAGATCGCTGAAGGACGATCTCCCACTGTCTCCTTTACTACTTGATGTGCTTGAACACTAACTTCACACCGTGAGACAATTATAGACAACTTAAGTCTCTCTTTAGTAATGTACTATGGTAGCCCGCTATATCATAAAAATGATATAAGAAAGCCTAGTGTAAGTTCTGAGTGTGTGCTGTGAAGAATTCCGTAGTTACTTGTCACAAGACGTAAACTTATTTTTAACAAACTCTTATTGTTGTTTACAATAAAAGTTTGTTTAAAATAACCGGAATGATATTCATTTTAATTTATTTACTTCTTTAATTTCAGAAATGCTGTGGATTTACGGCAGGAATAGGACACTGGAAGGAAAAGCAAAATCTGATGTAGAGAACTATATGAAATCATCCGGATTCCTCGATTTTGATAAATTGATTTGGATCGACAACTCAGAAGAAGCTTGTAAGCCAGTCATCAATTTGAATTCTCATTGAAAAGTTCGTGTTGAATAAACGACGTTTTTAATCGTTTGTAAATTTAACGAAACTTCAATGATTTTAAAAATTAAAAAAACAGCATTTATTGCGTTATTTATATTAATTGAAAATTCATTTAGATTACCGAACCAAACCTTATACATTCCCTTTAATTTTGTAGTATAGGTATTTGATAAAAACTGTCCTATTTTGCTCTAAATTTGAATCGATGCAGGTTTGCTTTGACGAATAGACCATCTGCCGTTCTGCCAGGAAGTTCATAAGAGAAGAATGAATATCTTTAAGAATCACTACCATCGTGGCTACTAGGTTTTTTTATTAAGTTTGCAGAAATACGAGCGAGTGTGCAATATGATAGAAGGCAGTTACCACTTCCCATGGACATTTACTATACAAAGAATTAATTCCAATCTGATGTCGGCTTCTAAATATGTTGTTGATCCTCCTCTTAAAAATGACGATATTAAAGATAAGCTGTTCCAAAGTTTGACTGTTCGTATAAAGAAGGTACGTGCAAATCGAATAGTCGCAGAGAACACTCCCCATTATACAGACGATATAACAACATAGAGATCCAACGTCTCACCGATGACTAATTCACATTCAACGTCATCACGTCAAATGAAGGGTTTGGTACTGTGAAGCAGCGGCCCAAAGGTGCAAACAGTACTCCATGTGCGGCCAGAATTGCACTTTATAAAGCACTAGCTGTTGCCAGCGACTTCGTCCGCGCGGACTTCGTTTACTCCGCACTACTTCTCCCCCGTAGGTGATAGCGTGATAATATGTAGCCTATATGTTGACCCGACCCGTTAGTAATATTCATGCAAAATTTGAGGTAAATCGATGCAGTACTTTTTGAGTTTACCCCGGACATACATACAGACAAACAGACAAAAATACTAAAAACTATATTTTTGGCTTCGATATCGATTGTAGATCACGCCCCATGTATTCTTTTAAAAAAATATTCAATGTACAGTTTTGACTTTACTACTATTTTATTATATGTAAATATAGATTAGTACGTGGCCAGGCGTGGAGTACCGTCTAGCACGATTTAATACCCCCAGTTTCTTCGAAGCCAACTTAGCTTTACCCTCCAAGTGATATCGAAACTGGAAGTCGCTTGAAATTTCGATAGCTAACATGTTAATATTGTTAGAGGTGGTAAGGGGAGTGCCCTGAAATAGAGGTGCTTTGTCAAGGGATCATTTTAGTCACCGACCACACAGCCCATAGACACCTAATAATAGGCGAATGACTTGTGTCAACACATCTGACTTATAGTCCCGATGGAAATGTCCACGCGCCAATGAGTAGTGATTGGGTAATCAGTGTCGACCAATCAGATGCTCTGTACATTACTATCTTTCCCTGTGGCCTTGAGTTAGCCAATTACGGCGTTGCAACCCCACTTCGTCTTACCTCAGCTAGTTGCCAGAATGCATTCAATACGGAAAATCAAACATTAGCCGTCTATAGGCTGTGTGGTCGGTGATTTTAGTAGAAAGCGTACAGGTTTGAGTCTTTTTGGGGTTAAATGTAACAGAGTAAAAATATCAAAGGTGCGTAGATAGTCCATGTAGTGATATAAAATAAACCGACTTCAATTTATAATACATAGGGATCCGCAAAAAGTATCGATACTTGAGTAGTATCGATACTTGCGTTGCAATACCTAGTATTTTCATACTCGATACTTTTTTCCGATACTTTCGAATGTACTCGATACTTTTTACTCTTCAGAATTATTGATCTAGATTCTATATATTAGGAGAATCCTCGAAGGTGGTTATAAATTATATCAATTGTTTTAGAATACGTGGCATATTATTTACAGTTTGAACGTACTTATTATGATAATAACTTTTACGTTCATATTAGCACGTATAAATTTGTATGTACACTTTAGACAATTATAAATTAAATTAATATTCCGGTAACATTAATTTAAATATGGCTCTGACTGTAGGAAGCAGGTAAACTCGGAAAGGAAATTAAATTTATTACAATTTGATTATTAAATTGAACTCTGTTGGTGCAGGTATAAAAGTCTAGGAGCTGCCTTGCTGCCAACCAAAATGCTACCTTTCGATAGGAATGTGATGTCTGGCTAAGTTTCAGAAAGTCTGCTAAACCTGCTGCAGCTGGTAAAATCTGTTTTAAAGTACATAAAACAAGTAAAAAAACAATTTTTAATTATGATTTTAATTGAGAATGTACTTTTTTGAGATTTTAATACGTTTCCCAAGGCAAAGAAAAAGTACTCGATACTGAGTAGTATCGATACTTTTGTTCCGGTACTTTTATCGGTATCGATACTTTTGATTCGATACTTGGTATCGAGTAGGTATCGATACTTTCAAAAATTTGCTCATCCCTAATAATATATATTATATATAAAAATTACCGAACCGGGTTTGATGAAACATCGACAGTTCCTTTAATTGTAATATACCTGATTTAAATCAAAAAATATCAACTCGATATGCTTTTTAGTTTTAAATTTATTTATGGACAAACCTGCAAACATAAAAACAAACATACATATATTTACAAAATTTAGCATACGCGGTGGAAATCTTAAATTAATTAACATACTCATCGTAATGCAACTGTATAATAATAAATAAATAAATAAATAATCGGTTAAAAAATGTTCACGCCATGTCAGAAAATAAAATATTTTTTGGTGTGGAAACTAACACCTAACAACAATTTAATTAGTTAAAATGCATTTGATCTATTTTTCTACAACTAATAATATTAGGCTTAGTAATGAGATCTAAGCATATGAAATTGACTAAATTTTAATTTTCAAATAATAAGGCTATGAAATAATTTATTTCATTGAATTTTATTTTGTTTATTTCTACAGCTGGTATTGAGATTTAGCCATTCAAATTCATTGAAGTCGAGGATTTTTGAGGTCTTTATAAATTCTTCTATGGTTTCTTTGACTTCGGCATTCGGGTTTCTTGACCGGAGTAATATCCAAACGTATTCTGTAAATGAAATAAATATCACGTCAGTTGTCTTTCAGAGTAAGATGATAAGACTCGTGTATGAGGCTGAATGGAAGCTTGGTAAGAAGGCTATTGTCCCTTTATAATATCAAGAGAAATAGCCGCTGCTTTGTTTGACTTTACAAAAGTTACGCCACGTAAGTACCTGGTCTTTAAGATGTACTCTAAGATATTTAACAGACCGATTTAGTACTCTCGGTGATTCACTCTTCATAATCTTATTAAATATGACTGTATCTACAAACTCCATATTTAAAAAGTTGGCTCTGTGATTCGCAGAGTCTCTTCATTTGCCTTTTTATGTAACCTATACGTCTGTACTTTAGTAAGCGTTCATGACTTAAGAACTGCAACAATTTTTGTGGAAATTTTCTAATAATACTAGTATACGAGAACTGGAAAACAATATTTTATTATTTAATTTTTAATACTTGAAGGATAAACTCTGTAATTCTTTTTAAGACACTTACGTGAACGTACGGGTATGAAATTTGGCACTGTCGAAGTTTATATTATGAAAATTTATTTTTTACATAGTAAATACATACAATAACTCTACTCTGAATCCCTTATTGCATAGGCAGAGCCATAAGAAGGTCAAATAAAGTGCTATGATGATTTATTTAAATCATCATAGCACTTGGAGACAACAAGATTCTTCTATTTAGATGATCCTTGTTTTCTCCACATTCATCTTTCTATAAACACGCGGTTCTATAAACACGCAGTCTTTATATAAACACGCGGTTTCAAAGACCGTCCTTGGATAGCATACGTTAACCTACATCCATCTAGTTTAGTCCATATTTTATCTATTATATTTCTACAAATACGAGTCAACGAAGCGTCTCATTTTTAGAGTTTCATAGACTAGAAGGAACCTATACAATTATGTTTGTCCATCCATTCGTCTGTCAAAAGAATAATATCATGGTTAAATCGAAACAATTGTTCCATTAAGGGATTATAAATTATAAAACTTTAAAATGCTAAACTTTTGTTACATCACGTGCACTCGCCTATTTATTTAATATTTTATCCATTTCTTTAACACACTTTTTACTTAGAAAGTCGATGGGTGTTTTTTGTTTGAAATATGTATCTTATTGTTGTTATTAGTTTACTGTTTGTGACATCATGACTCTCAACAATTGAACCAATTCGAGGGACCGAAGTTACTCTTCTAGATTTACTGAAACTTGATTAATGTGGAATAATTCTTAAGTAGTTCTAATATCCCGCAATCAGAAAAATTTGCCAACACTCAGGCTCTTCGATTACTTACAGCAGCAAATGTGTTATGTTTGGGCTCATTGCATCTCATTGGTTTTGCTATGTTCTAAAATATTTATAGCAGTATGATATCTCATGATGAAACAATGTGTCAGCGGATTTTTATTAATTAATTACAGCGGATTAATAGATTTTCCATATTGTATATATAGATAGAATAATAGACACAAAATATAGTGATGGTGTGTTGCCAACAGTGCGATGGATAAAATTACCAACTACTTTACTTTTAAACTCTAACACGACGGAGACAAGCACTGATGCTTTGCCAGGAAAAAGTAAGGCGTAAGACCAAACTCCGAGCGTAACGTTGCAGACCCTAAAACCTTTTAGTCACAATGAAAGTGACAGATTTCGCAAGTGTTTCTTCTTTATGATATCCCAAGCAGAAAAATAGATTTCAAAACGAGCCCGGACTAACGCGCTAAAAACAGATAATTATATGTATAATTTCTACTTAAATAAATATGAATAAAATATCTACCATTTATTACATCCTCCATTTGATCGTACTTACAGCTGTACATAACAGCATATTTCTTGGAATCATATAAAAGAAACTTGATTTTTAAGTTTTCAGTTATCATCGGTTCTGAAAATTAAATAAATAAATATAAATAAATATTCACGGGACAAATCACACTTACTGATCTAACTCAAAAGTAAGCAAATTATTTGCTTATGTTATGGGTGTTAGTTAACGATACTAATACATAGAAATACATATATACATACTGGAATATATTTAATAGACACCCAAACCCGGAAATACCAACATTTATGTTCATTACATAAATGCTTGTCCACGTCGGGATTCGAACCCGAGCCTCGTCGATTGCGTAGTCAGGGTTGCTAACCATTCGACCAACGGCCACCCCGTTGGTCGAATTAACTTACTTGAACTTAAATAAAAATTAACAATTATTACTAAAACGAAAAACCCGACTTGGATTCAATCCAAAAAAAAAATGTACAACCCATATCACTCTTATAATTAAGATGAATCTAACCATCTTAATTGACATGGGTACTCTACAACTAAAATCTATCAAGCCACCGAGACAATATTTTAATTAAAACACAAAAAAAAATTAAACACAGAAAATATTTTAATTTAAGCTTATTTAGTAAACTAAAATATAATAAAGGAGAATGATGAGGTTCCATATAAAATTCGCCTCATAAGCAACGTATGTTGTTAGATGCTTATCGTTCGTAATCCATTATTAATTTCATATGAAATATAAATTGTATCACGGACACTTTTTAATGAATGAATAAATGAATAAAAAAACTTGTTTCAGGAACCAAGTCCCATAGATTACAGAATGATATGTAATAACAAAATTTGTAGATTAAATTCAATTATATTAAATTACAATGTCTATGTGATAAAAAATATATATTATTAATATTACATTAGATTACATTTGAAAATTATCTTATCAAATTATATTATATTATCAACGAACGACTTAATGATTTAATTCTTTTTACTTTATTAACTTAATACAAAGTTTCTCGAAATAGGTTTTCCGTAAATTTCACGAAAAACCTATAAGGATTATGATTATTAGAATTCACAATAATTACATAATATTTATAACTATTCACGTCGCAATATATCGTCAATATAGATGTAATACGTTTTTGTATCACTCATCATGATGATTATTTGATTTTAACGCTAAAACCTAAAAAATAACGTTTCCTTGCAGTAAAATATTTGCGATTCGTTTAATGATTACATAGATGACACTTGTTTTTTTTTGTATCTTTTGGATGGTACTAAAGTAACTCTTTATACAACCTTCTATATTGTAAGTTTCGACTATGGTAATAAATACTTTTATTTTTGTTGCATTTTATACAATGGGCTATTTAACATTTTGCGTCTTACCTATCCGACATTTTTTCAATTTGTTTGTATTTTTTTTACTATCATTAGGTTGGTCATAAATAAAAGAAAGTGTTAACTTTAGGGCAGAAAAGAAAAAACTTTGCTTGATTTAAAAGAAAAAGCATAGAAGTTTGTTAGTTTCATGACTTTTAAATATATTATTTTTTTTAATATACTTGTTATTAAAAAGTGTGCGTTGAATTCTAGTATGGGCTCATTGTACATTAAATAAATTTGATAATTTCCGCTGACGCTAAATTCTTGTAGCAATTTGAAACCGATCTCATCAATCTCTTTTATAATAATATAAAAGGCCGCATAAATACTTACTTCCATAAGAAATTTTGGATATTACGTCGCCTGTTTCTGAGTAGTTCTGATCCAATGAAAACTCTGATTCTATAAACTCAGGTGAATTTTCGGAAATACCAAACATCTTAAGCTTGTAATAATATCCTTTTTTATGAAATCCCTTGTACGCGACAGTATTTTCATTTTTTCAATTTCATTTGGATATCTACCAAAGGTGTGCCATAATCCTTGTGCAAACTTAAAACAGAAATAATGTAATTATCCAACTGATATTATAAAAGGAGAACATGTATTTTTGTAAGTTTGTAACGGCTAAACTATCTAGTATTCTAGAAATTATTTAGCCACTAGAAAGATACATCATCTAAGAGTAACATGGGCTGCTTTTTTACTTGACTATGCAAAGCTAGTGACTGTTAGGTCATAAAGTTCTGCAACGTCTCGTTCAGCTTAGTACTCGCCATCCCTATTTCTATCGCAATAATGTTAGAGTTTGTTACCATCGTGTTCCAGTACCGTAAAGGTATGTAGCATTTCAACTCGCCATACGAATGACAACGTACAATTAGTATGGTTTATTGGCGATGGTTTTCTCATTTTATCAGAATAGCTAGCTAGTATAACTCTTATAATAATCTACCCACAGCTTAATTTGAAATTACTATACCAAAATCAGAAATTATAGCCTTGTTCTGACTAGGCTAGTATTTTAGTCGAATAGCTAGTCATTTAGTAACTACACATATCTAAACACCAAAATTTATCGAATAGAGTGGTATTTATCGAAGAGAGAGTATAATTTGGTCGAGTCGATCCATTTAGTTCTATTTTTCTCGAGCGAGTGGCATCCGCAATATTGCGGCCCCGCTTACTGGTTCGACAAGTGAACAAGTGTATCTTCTCATTTTAGTCGAGTTTATGAGTCGTATTATGCTGGGTTTGCACGCACTTCCTGGTGTAAAAAACACCTCACTGGTGAAATTTACTCGACCTAATTGCAAAGACAAACGATATTTTGACAGTAGCGAGTGCTTTAGCTACTAAAGGAGGAGTCCTTTAGTAGCTAAAGTACTTATTAAGGTTAAAATATTAACGCTGTGTTAAGTAGGTTTAAGAAAAAATACTTACAGAATTTAATCTAAAGTTATCAACACTTTTTACATCCGGGCAAGAAGTTTTATTTACAGTTAAACCATTTGAACATCTTAATATTAACACAATCAAAGTTATTTCTATTTTCATTTTGTTGTTAATTAATAGGACTTATTATATAGAAATCTGAATTCCAATGATCAGAATTATAAAGTATCAAATAAATTTATATATTAATAAAAGGTCAAAACTTGCATCATATCACAAAGCATGATATTAGAATAAATTAAATCCATAAAATCCAATATATAGCATATTTAGTTTAAAGATTTAATATTATTAATTCAGAATATTATATATCAATGCCAATGATGTAAAAAAGTTTAAATGCATTCCTCGCAATTCAAAATGTTAACTGAAATGCAAGGTGATTGTCCAATTTTGAATACATAGTATAAAACAAAGCCGCTTTCCGCTGTCTGTCCCTATGTATGCTTAGATCTTTAAAACTACGCAGTGGATTTTGATGCGTTTTTTTAATAGATAGAGTGATTCTAGAGGAAGGTTTGTATGTATAATAACATCCATTATATAGCAGAGAAATACTGTTATAAATATAATTAGCAAAACAACGTTTGCCGGATCAGCTAATTGAACATAAATGCTAAGTACAGCCAGTTAAATGCAATAAAATTATAATATTCTGAGAAAAAAATGCCTATCTGCGTGTAAATGTACAAATTATGTAGCATCAGTAGACCAGATATAATTAATGTTAAAAAATTCATTCCTGAATAATATTTTTAGTAGAAAATATATTTTGATTTTTTTGTTCGGAATCCGTGTTCCCTATGTCACCCGTGTTCACCCCATTTCATTCAGGAGTCAGGTCAACTACTTAGTACACGAAACTCGTGATTTTATATGTATAATATGATGTACTTCTCGGCGTAATGTATCAGTATAAACAAATTGACTGATTAAATATTGTACACGATATTTGATTAATTACATAGTAAAAATTAATGAGATTAGTGTAGTAATATTCAGAAAATATGGTCACCGCGCAGCTGATAGTGGCGTCCCACCGAGTCTAGGCGAATTTGAAAATCACTGTTTGTAATCAATGAACTTTCATAATTTAAGTACCTACCTATTTCTTTACATATTCAGTATTAAAGAGTACCTGTTAGACGCCCCCCATCATTGTGTACATGACAATGGGCAAAACGTGTGATTACCGTATCTACTATAGGCATGGATCATTTAACAGTTAACATATTTTATTTCGTACTAATTTTTTTTAACAATTAACAACTGTTATTTATATTAGCAAAAGTAATTTTAATGCATCTTTAAAATTACCAATAACTTGATATATGATAATAATGTTTTTTTGCTCGCTAACTTGATTTATGATAATACTGTTATTAAAAATATTTCGAGAGACTGTGATAATAATAACTGTTAACAGTTATTAAACTTAGTAGTTTATTAAACTTAGTAGCTTCGTGTTTTTACTGCTTCTAATACTTATTATATATAGGCTACTGATATAGTATAACATAAATAAATAACTGTTAAATATTAATTAACTTTAACAACATAACAGTTAATCTAATTTAACAATAATTTCCATGTCTAATCCACTATGTGGAGTTTCGCAAAGTCTCGCTTGGTCTCGATAACCGTAATCTACAACTTTACGCACTCATCCAAGAGATGGCAGTGGTAAAAGAAGCCAAAAAATGCTAAGATCAGCCCCCCGTGTTGGTTTATTTTGAAGGATAGATCGTGCATTTTGCCGGGCATTTTGTAAAAGACGAATGATTAACTACTTAATTAATACGTGTCACCATCATCGAGACCAGTCAAGTGTCACCTGGTACCGCTTTACCTATCCTCCGCAATAGCGTCAATGCGTATCACTGTCGCATTCTGGTTTGTAGGGTAAAGTAGCCGATAAACTTATGAATGTGGTATTATCATTCCGCTAAGCAGATAGCAACACTATAGTTTCTAAATTCAATTAAAATTTAGGTGTCTATTGGTGATGACTAACTCATTCCATCAGAAGAGCCATCTGCGTGTTTGCTGTCTTATTATAATAAACTTACTAGGTGTTAGAGCTTTGCATCGGCTCAACCGGATCTGGTACCACCGCTTTACCTATTCCTGTCGCAATAGCGTCAGTGCTTGTCACTGTCGTGTTCTGGTTTGAAGGGTAAGATAGCCGGTAAACTTATGCATGTGGCATTAGACCTCGCCACAAGATAGCAACGCACCATTAATGCGTGTCCTTTGGTGTCTATAGGCGTTGATTGACGCTTTCCATAAGGAAACGCATCTGCTTGTTTACTATCTTATGATATAAAACAAATAAAAAAACGAATAAAGATATATATTTCGTCATACACACAGTATTTTACCAGTTCACCTATATAAATATCAATATATATATATATATATATATATATATATATATATATATATATATATATATATATATATATATATATATATATATATATATATATATATTTAATAATCATCCAGACCTAAAATAATATTTCGTCTACATTAGCATCGTTAGGCGTATACCTACATTAATAACTTGATTGACGAGGCGGCAAATTACAATATGACCTTAGATTTGTTTTTGTATATCACATTTTTAGTCCTATTTTGAAATGTGTTTTGCAATCCACTTAGATTGTTTCGTGATTTATTAATTTGTCAGAGTAAATCAAACGTTCCAGCTCACCGCAATTTACTGATTTGTCGATCGGCAAGCTCAATCTCTCTGGTGTTCGCCATCGTTGCATTTTTTTGACAGCATAACAGTTATCGACTACCTGTAACAATAACTGTGACTACCATGAAGTATTAGATATACGTGGAGCTAGCACTCGTATCAATCAATTGAAACAAATATTTACGTTATATCTCTGTCTCTGAGGTCTCCCCGTCTCTTATTATGCAGCTGTGTTAGAAAGAAAGGGTATAAGATCTCAGAAGATGACAACAGTATTTAAAGTGTGTCAACTAGGTATTAGAGCTGCCTCCAGATATAATACAGCTTAATGGTGACTACAATCTAAAACGGAATTCGAAATTTAAAATGTAAACATGTCAAAATCACTTCCATTTTCTACCAAATTGACCATTCAGCTATACTTAACATTTTTCTAGGCAGTTTAATTATCATCATGTTTCGATAAAAATAAAAAAGTGACTGTTTAGTCTCTTACAGTATATGGGGCCAGGAATATACAACAAATACGTTAATCACAATAAAGAAAACATGAAGAAGAAATGAAAATCCTGGCGCATACTTGCAACCATCAAAACAGGTTGTCAATTTTTTTAGAATTAAACATATATAAATTATTACAACATATTAAAATTGTAACCTTTTGCGAGCAGGTTATGAAAAAAAATTTTACATTTTAAATTTTTTTAAAGATGGTGACGCAACCGCATGGCGCCTGCCAGAACGGCATTTTCTTGATTGCCCGGTAGTAAAATATTATTTAAAAATGTCTAGCTTTGTGCGAAGTGGGTTACTCGGAGGGTTCAGTAGCTCTTAGACTTTAACACATTTAATGCGTATGAAAAACATGAGTTTAGTATAATATACAAAAATTAGTTGACAAAACTTTCGTGGACTTTCGGTAGCTTATATAATAATATATGGATGTGACAAGATTACCCTTGAAAAACTTTTTATATCTTTGAATAGCATTGCTTTATGCATAAGCTTAACGCATTTTTAAGGCTCCGTACCTAAAAGGTAAAACGGGACCCTATTACTGAGCCTCCACTGTCTGTCTGTCTGTCCGTCACGAGGCTTTATCTCATAAACCGTGATAGCTAGAAAGCTGAAATATTCACAAATTATGTAACAAATACTAAAAATAAAAATTAAAAATATTTAGGGTTCCCATACAATAAAAGTGTTTTTTTTTGTTTTTTTTAAAGATGATGGCACGGAACTCTTTGTGCGCGAGTCAGACTCGCACTTGGCTGGCCAAAAATTGCAAGAAAAATCTTTTTTGTTGTATGGGAGCCCCCTTAAATATTTATTTTATTCTGTTTTTATTATTTCTTGTTATAACAGCATCAGAAATATATCATCTGTAAAAATTTCAACTGCCTTACTATCACTGTACATAAAATACAGCCTGGTGACAGACGGACAGACAGACAGACGGACGGACAACGAAGTCTTAGTAATAGGGATTACTAAGTGTTAACAACCGCGCTTGACGACAAGTACTAACCGACCAGATGTGCGGCGTAGCTGTGTTATGCACCTGTTATTGTGAAATAATGACGCCATAACAACAATGAACAAAATATATAAAGAAGAATGGTATAAATAGACGAAAATAACATGTTTTCATTCATTGTAATTCTATCACTTCTTGAGGGCGTTACTCTGCCCAAAATTATACTGTGCGTGTAAAGGTGATTCAAGATTCAAGTGTTTTATTCGGCTAAACTGCTTTTTTTATAGAAGATTTGCAGTTGCGTTGCCGGTCTTTTAAGAAAGAGTAGGCTCTTTTCTTGAAGGTAATATAAGGTATCGCTGTCTGTCCGTTATGTTATATACTTTAAATCTTCTTCTTATATATAAAAATCAATTGCTGTTCGTTAGTCTCGCTAAAACTCGAGAACGGCTGAACCGATTTGGCTAATTTTGATTTTTAATTAATTGTTGAAATCCAGGGAGGGTTTAAAAGGTGAGAAAATATAGAAAAAATAAGAGTAGTTAAAAAGGCAGAACAACGTTTGCCGGGTCAGCTAGTATATATATAAAAATCAATTGCTGTTCGTTAGTCTCGCTAAAACTCGAGAACGGCTAAACCGATTCGGCTAATTTTGGTTTTGAATTAATTGTTGAAGTCCATAGATGGTTTAAAAGGTGAGAAAATATAGGAAAAAAAATAAGAGTAGTTAAAAAGGCAGAACAACGTTTGCCGGGTCAGCTAGTTTAGAATAAAAATTGTATTTATGTCCAGTGTATACTACATCAACATAACGATGTTATCTGTTTAATCTAATTAATACCTTTAAACTTAATATAATATTATATCTTAAAATATATAAATTACGTGTCATGTTCTTTGTCCGCGGTGGAGTACTCCGAAACTACTGAACCGATTTCAATGAAAATTTGAAATATCTACTATTTGCTCTAATTTAAAAGATAGGATAGTTTCTAAATTCAATTAACCCCCGCCCCCTCAAGTAACTATTCAATGCATGTGATTTGTATGGCAAACAAACATTTGCTGGGTCAGCTTGTATAAATATTGTTGGCAACCCTTTCCGCCAGACAAAGAAAACAAACGTCATTGCATCTATAAAAGGCCTTGCACCTGTGTGGGGCGCGCTCACCTAAGCCCAGAGGATCAGCAGGTAGGTCAAAAGTTCCAAAAAGGCCAAAAAGCCCAAGACCACCAAGGTAACTGAGACAGCAGCCGAGGTCGTTGACACCAGAGACTTACTAGATACACAAAAGGCAAGGGCAGCAGGACCTGAATCCCTGCCCGCCCAAGAACCGACACGGAATGTGGTCCCCCGGAAGTCCCCGGACGAAGGAAGGCTGGCTGTCTTGGAAAATGCAATCCAGATCTTCCAAGATGTGCTGGGGGCTTTACGCGAGGGACTGGACCCGGTCACAGTCATCCTCAGAGGAATGACAGAGCTACTCCAGATTTATGGGAAGTAAGCCTCTGAGGATCCTGTTCTTTAATGCCCGTGGCCTGAAGAGCAAGGTCACGCCCCTGAAAATAATATTAAAACACCAAGACGTAGATGTTGCGCTGATTAATGAAACCTGGCTGAACCCAGCAGACAGGCTTCACATCCCAGGGTACATCGAGTATAGGAAAGACGAACAGTCCGAAACACGCACTTACCGAGGGTTGGCTATATTAGTAAAAAGACGGATTATTCACCAACCCGTCCCCATTTACCAGTGCATCACCTCTATTTCATGCCTGGGAATTGATTCTCGAAACGAAAGTCAAGACCTCCACATTTATGCCATCTATCGACCACCTACTAAACGGATGAACACAAATGAGATCCAGCAGCTGATGTGTACTCGTAAGACTGTAATCGCAGCAGGCGATTGGAACTGCTGACACATCAGCTGGAATTCAAGCTACACCTGTACTAATGGCCGTAAGCTGATGAATTTAGCAGAGACCCATGATTATTACCCCATGACGCCCAGAAGTACCAATACACTATCCCGATGTTCAGAGTCAGTCCCTGACGTCATTGATTACCTGATCTCTAAAGGGTTTCCCACAAGCCAACTCACGGTAGAAGTTCTAGATTATCACACGAACTTCGAGCATCAACCAATACTCGCGGTGTTGAATCACGAGCCGGTATGGGCTCTCTACCCTGCGCAACGTGCTGTAGTGGACTGGAAAGTCTTCCACTGGGAGCTAGAGAAATCCACAGTCACTCGACCTATCATCCAGGCCGACGACGTGGACTATCTAGCGGAAGACCTACAGCAAAAGATGTGTGAAGCCATTAAGGCGGCAACTAAGATTCTGCCAAACTGAGCGCGCTGGCACCACTTCCCGCTAGAATGCAAAGGATGATTCACGAAAAGCAAGTCCTCCACAAGACCTGGCAACGCACCAGATGTCCCGTGCAGAAACGCCAACTCAATTACCTAGCAGAGAGAGTCAAGGCAGAAGTAGAAAGCCTTAATATCCAGCTTTGGGATGACCGTATCTGTGCAGCCAACGATGACTGGCTGTCCTTACACAAACTCTGCCGACAACTCTCACAAAGAACCAAAGAGCCAAAGAACCAGTTAGACCTCTCAAACATCCAGATGGCTCTCTCAGATACATAGCCGAAGACAGAGCCGAAATCTTTGCAGGACATCTGGAGCAACAATCCCTACTAAATCCGACCCAGGAAAAGAATTTCGCGAAGGCCCTAGAAGAACAACTAGAAAGGATACGCAATAGCTCAATCCCACTAGACGGAAACCCAATTGTGTTCTCGCCTAATCAAGTCTGCCGTTTGATAGCCAAAGCCAAACCCCGAAAGGCACCAGGTGCAGACCAGATTTCAAATATGGCTCTGCGTCAAATGCCATACAAATATACCGCTGCATGGACCCGCCTATTTAGCCTATTTAATGGTATTATGAGGACAGGAATTATGCTCCCAAAGGCCGGCAAGAACATATTATTGCCAAACAGCTATCGGCCAATTACTCTGCTGCCATTTATCTCGAAAATATTCGAACGTCTACTTCTTGGCCACATTGACAACTACTTTACACCCAGAATGGAGCAGTTCGGTTTCAGATCCGAGCACAGCACAACACTCCAACTCTCAAGAGTTATTCACACCATGACAGCGGCTCCAAACAAGCGGGAGAGCGCAGTCGCCATTTTCCTGGACATGGAGAAAGCGTTTGACCGCGTATGGCACGCTAGTCTGATATAGAAGCCTCTGGATCTGAGGATACCGCCTAGAATCGTACGCGTCGTCGCCTCGTTCCTGCACCAGCGCAGATGTCAAGTGGTGGTGCCTTAGCTTTTCGCCGACACTGTACTCCACTTACACTTATGATATCCCAGTGCCAACCGATACCAACTTGGCACTGTACGCAGACGATGCCGCGTACATCAGTTTATCCCTATCCGCAAAACACGCAGCTATCAAGATGCAGAAAACTCTCGACAACCTTCAACCATGGCTGAACAAATGGAGACTGGTTGTCAATGTGGGCAAAACCCAAGCGATGACCACTAAAATGGGAAGTCTGGCTCGTAAGATGCCAAAACTGAAGCTTTCGGGTGAAGAAGTTGAGTGGCAACACTCCTGCAAATACCTGGGGGTCTTCACCGACCCTAAACTTTACATGCACAAGCACGCCAAACATGTAATAAACCAGTCCAAGGCTGCTTGTGCAATCCTACACCCAATCCTGTCCTCCAGTACCTCTTGCCCACAAACTAGTAGTAGATAGTAGACAAAGAAAGCTTTCACATTACACAAGTAATTTGTGTGGTGAAAACAGAGTAATACATAGCATTATGTTGCTTTAGTTTATTTTGTATAAGTTCACAGTCCACATATATTTATGGCCTACTTATGGCCAAGAGATTTGGGAGATTATTTTCAATTATCCATACTAATATATAAACGGGATAATATATCCCCGTGTTGGTTCTGGGCTCCTTTGAAGAATAGGCCAACTGCTGTTCTGCCAGGCAGGTCGTAAAATAACAGTGTACAACCTATATATCCGTCCCCGCCTAACCTATGCAGCCCCTGCTTGGTTCCAGTTGCTGAGCAGTACGAACAAAAAAAAGATTGAAGCCCAACAAAACAAGTGCCTAAGAAAAATCACCGATGCTGCACGCTATGTGAGAAACTCGACCATCCTAGAAGATCTTCGCAAGGAGAAGATCGAAGAATTCGTCGCCAGATCTGCCAAAAACATCTATAAGAGAACCGATGTGTCAAACTTCGAACACATCAGGGACTTAGCACCGTGGACAGCCACCTCATCTGACAGAAAACCATATCCGCGGGATATCCTCACTCCCGATGCGGGGGGTACTACCTGATAAAGCCGCCGCTTTAGCTGCTGGTCGCCTGCCGGGCTTCCCACCAGCGGGTTCCACCCAGAGTAGCTGACCTGCGTGGAGCGGCGTGAAGAATCGGGAGATACCCCCTAGCGTACCCCAGGATAACCCGAATATTCAACCCAATGGCCGGGTGATAGTTATCACCTGCGTAGAACACCTCGGTCAGGGGACTTTGCCCCGAAACCGACTCCCTACATCCCCTATAGGAGTGTGAGAAGACCCACTTCGGGGCGCGCTTATTCTGACATTTGTGCTCGAGGCACTCACAGTGCCTAATTTAGTTCAGTTGCAAAGTATCATTCATATTTCTTTTCGAACCGTTTATTTAGCTTTTCAGTTACACTTTCAGCTTAAAATAATGGAAGCTGTTTACAATATATAATCTGAAGTACGTTGAGGGTTTCGGGGGCGATAAATCGATCTAGCTAGGTTTCATTTTTTGAAAACGTCGCTTTTACCAAAAAAATACCGAGCGAATCTCGGTCATCCAGGTACTGTACATAATATGCTTAATGCCTGTAGACATTCCAGATGTTAATGTTGTCGAGAGCTTAGCAAAGCATTTCAAAGACATCTCCGAAAGATACTTCGATCGTGCCATCTCGCATCCGAACCCACTGGTGGTAGCCGCGGCTGACTACATCCCAGACCCAAATCCCGATCCCAAACTACGTAGGCCCCGCCACGTTCTTACCGATCCCGATGACCCGATAACTCTGGCCAACGGTTTACACGATGACACTACACACCTACATTCGCGACACCGTCGCCGCCGGCGGCGACGAGGACCCCTGTTTCGCCCTTCGGCGAACCGAGCCCAAGGGCAAGGTTCGGCGGACGGACAAAACAATGCCACTAGCCCTCTCATCGCAAACCACGACCCCACCCTAAGCCGAGGTTCGGTCTCACAGGAGACACCCTTAGGGCGGAGGGCGTACAGCCCTACACCTTTAAATTCTGGCTGAGCACTCTGCTCGCCCACGCGACCGGTGAAGCTGTAACAGCCCTTAAGGCTAACAGCAATTGTGACATTCCGAAAAAAAAAAAAAATGTTGTCGCAGCTTGCGGTTTTACACAAACATGCATAAATATCAGCATCTGTATTCTTTACTTTTTAAACCGCAATATTACATCGGTAATAACCACACCATTGCGGCTAAATCAGAAATCAGAAGTACTTTATTCAATAAAACTATTTACAAGTTATTTCGACACGTCAACATATTTTTTATAACTACTACCGAATCGGAAACGCGGTCACACATTGAGAAGATTCGGTGCATATCCTGCGACTAGAATACGTAAGGTCAAAAAGCCAGTGGTACCAAAACTTTATCTAGTGATGTTGCTGAATATGAGAAACGTAATGTTGTCGATAAAAAGCAGTTCCTTGGCTCAGGAATGGCAATACATATTTTGTGTTTATAGCCACTAGTAATTTACAGCAATACCAGTAGTTAGCAGTAGATGGGGCTTGGGTTCGATTCCTAACACGGACAAAAATTTGTATGATGAGCAAAGATGCTTGTATTTCTGGGTTTGGGTATTTATTATGTATACTAGCTGAGCCCGCGACTTCGTCCGCGTGGATTAATTTCAAAAAAGTAGCCTAAGTTACTCCCTGTCATATAAGTTATCTGTCAGTGAAAGTCCCGTCAAAATCGATCCAGCCGTTCCAGAGATTAGCCGGAACAGACAGACAGACAGACAAAAATTGTAAAAATTCTGTTTTGGTATATGTATCGTGTATACATCCACATGCATTTAGTAAAAAGCGGTTATTTTAATATAACAGACACTTCAATTTTATTTATTTGTACAGATAACAGTATTTATATAGGTATGTATTTCTGTGTATTAGTATCGTTGACTAAAACCCGTAATTCAATTTGTATAAAAAAATTATGGGTGAGATTTCTCAGCTAGTTTTAATAAAACATGACACATATGTATAATCTACACTACCCATATCTTGGGAACCGAGCTTTTCTTGGACCTGGAACCTTGATAAATCGATTCCTATAGAATTTTTTTTCCTGTGCCTGGTTGACCGAGCTTTGCCCGGTTTTTCACATACCCATATCTTGGGAACCGAACTTTTCTTGGACTTTTTAAATCGATTCCTTGACCCGAAAAACCCCTAATTTGTGACTTTCATGAAAATCGTTGGAGCCGATTCCGAGATTCATATCTGCTTGACCGAGCTTTGCTCGGTTTTTCACATATTTTTTAAACCGATCTTTTCTTGGACCTTGAAACTTGATAAATCGATTCCTATAGAATATATAATTTTTTTTTCTGTACCTGGTTGACCGATCTTTGCTCGGTTTTTCACATACTCATAGCTTGGGAACCGAGCTTTTCTTGGACCTGGAACCTTGATAAATCGATTCCTTGACCCGAGAAACCCCTAATTTGTGACTTTCATGAAAATCGTTGGAGCCGATTCCGAGATTCCAATTATATAAATATATATATTATTTATATATATATATATATATATATATATATATATATATATATATATATATATATATATATATATATATATATATATATATATATATATATATATATATATATATATATATATACAAGAATTGCTCGTTTAAAGGTATTAGATATAATAAAATCGTAGGAAAGTCAAAACTGTATGTACATTGAATATTTTTTTAAAAGAATACTTGGGGCGTGATCTACAATCAATATCGAAGCCAAAAATATAGTTTTTAGAATTTTTGTCTGTTTTTCTGTTTGCCTGTTTATCTGTATGATGATGATTTACTTCAAATTTCGCATGAGTATTATTAACAGGTGGGGTTAATATATAGGCTACATATAATCAAGCTATTACCAATGGGGGAGGAGCTATGCGGAGTAAACGAAGTCCGCGCGGACGAAGTCGCGGGAAACAGCTAGTTAGCAATATAAAAACGTGCTCATCGTTGATTTAGTTGTCACTAGGTCACAAACATTTTTTTTTTTATCATAAGATGGCAAACAAGCACGTGGGTCTCCTGATTGAAAGAGTCAACCATCGCCTATAGAGAACAAAGATGTTAATGGTAAGTTGCTATATTGTGGCGAGATCTAATGCCACGTGCATAAGTTTACTGGCTACCTTATCCTCCAAACCGGAACACGACAGTGTCAAGCACTGACGTAATTACGGCAGGAATAGGTAAGGGGGTGGTATCAGACACGGGCGAAACATACTTTTTTGGAATTATGAAATTTTATATCAAATTGATTAATATCAATTTAAAAATATCTTAATTTTCTTACAACAGCTTGTTAATTATTATAGTAATCCGAGGGTAGCTTTGTCCTACACGTAAAGTGGAAACTTTTCTTAGTCCGACCGTCTAAACTTTTGTTGCCCGATTCGAGATTTTTCGAAGATAAAAAAGATGGGTGTCTCATCAAAACGAAGCTGTTCACAAAAATTCAGCTTGTTGTCAATAAAAAGTTTGTTCATGGGACCACGGTCTAAAAGGTAGTTTATGACCCGAGAATGGACATAGGATAGTTTTTATCCCGGAAATCCCACGGGAACGGGAGCATTATGAGTAAAACCCCGGGACAGCTAGTGTTAAATAAATTCAAAAATGTTTTAATTAAAAATTATTTTAAAATGTTTTTTAAAGTTTAGATACCTTAGACGACAGAAAGGCTTGGCATTAGAGGCTTTCTGAAATATTATCTTCGAATCTATCATGTATATATTACATTATATATATCAAATACTTGCTGATCCGGCAAACGTTGTTCTGCCTTTTTAACTACTCTTATTTTTTTTTCTAAATTTTCTCACCTTATAAACCTTCCCTAGACTTCAACAATTAGTTTAAAACCAAAATTAGCCAAATCAGTTCAGCCGTTTTCGAGTTTTAGCGAGACTAACGAACAGCAATTGATTTTTATATACGTAGATATAAAAATATATACCAAAACCAAAAAACCAGAGTTTCCAGCGCCAGATTTTTTATGTGTATGACTGCTTTCCAATTCGATGGTAATCTCAAAAATATTGACTCGTCTCTAAAGGTGTATTGCACGGATTAAACGGATACGCCTTTCAAGGCAATTCCTTAGTTTGTCAGTGTAGCATTTACATACAGAAATTCAGAGTTATACAACTTACCGATGAAATAAATCACTTCAGGGGTAATTTTTTAACCTTGTTATCTCATTGAGTACGTTTAAACTGTACAAGGTTTATTTATATTTTTCACGATATAATATATCTACAAATGTATAACATTTTTGACAGTGATAGGAGCGTTTGCTCACATGCGCGATAACAAGTTTTCTTCTCAATGGCGTGTCTATTAGTATTCATATGGTCTGTGGTTTATTGGAATGAAACATGCACTGATTTCGATTTTACCATCTATTTAATTAATTTCCAAAAAGCAAAAACATTAAGATTCTGCTATCAGTTCATGATCAACGCTGCCAAATTTACTGTCGAACCAGAGAAGCTTAGTTTCGTCGAGGATCTCCGATTTCTTTACATAATCTTTTATGGTTTCTTTCAGTTTGGGTTCCAATTTTTCAGCTCTGACTAAAATCCATGCGTATTCTGAAATAAAATACAAAATTATAATGTTCTGTAGGTATTTAAATATGTATCGATTCTAAGCTGTTAAATCTTTCGAATTCGATTTTAAGTTTTTAAAATTTAATAAATAATTTCGTTTCTGAAAAATCTCAGTACAAATACATTGTCCGCTAATGAGGAATTGATACCTTGCGTTTTTAACGAGAAATCACGTTAAACTTTTGGTTTCAATACTTGTACCTATATACTGAGTTAAATCAATGCAAAGATAACGATCATCAAATATAATGCTAGTATAATATCATCGAGTATAGTTGCGGTGGTTTGAAACAACCGCCTTAGCTTTCGTGTTCCGGCCAGAAGAATGTCCGAATATATATATACTAGCTGCAGCTTGCAGTGGTATATCCCGCGGGAATCACTAATTTTTTTGAAAGCAGCGGTTCAAAAAAAAAAAGTGAATCCCGCAGGATCACCTAATTTTTCCGGGATATTAGTAGTAGTTTATATGTTATTTCAGGTCACCATTTACAACCAAACATCTACACTCATCTCACAAATGTTTATCCTGTCTGTAACAAACCAGAGCCGCATCGATTGTGTAGTCAGGGTCGTTAAACACTCGATCAATGGGACACGGTCGTATAATGAATGTGAGTAGAACGTGGATATTCTACGAAGTATGACTACTAGTCATAATGATAATGAAGGTATTTAGCTAATCCTTTGCCTTTTGCGACATAGTTGGAAGACAGATGGTCTATTCTACGAAGGAAGTCCGGACTAATAATTACTGATTTTTATACTTCGTATAATCGAACATGCACGAGAGTGAGAACTTTGAAACCACCGACCACACAGCCTATAGACGGCTAATGTTTGATTTTCCGTATTGAATGCATTCTGGCAACTAGCTGAAGTAAGACGAAGTGGGGTTGCAACGCCGTAATTGGCTAACTCAATGCCACAGTGAAAGATAGTAATGTACAGAGCATCTGATTGGTCGACACTGATTACCCAATCACTACTCATTGGCGCGTGGACGTTTACATCGGAACTGTAAGTCAGATGTGTTGACACAAGTCATTCGCCTATTATTAGGTGTCTATGGGCTGTGTGGTCAGTGGCTGAAACGTTCCCCGTGCATCTCCCCCGCGGCTGTGTTGGTGGAGGGTCTTGTCCCAAAAACTTCGTATAATCGGGGCTGTTTTATTGTTAAGTACAAATGAAACAATTACCCGTCTTGTGGTATAATGTTAAATTGTTTAAATTACTTATTTAACGGTTACATTTAATATCTAACTGTAACTGATATAGGTTACTATAAATATATATGTATCGATTAGTTTAAAGTGACTGAAGATCACTTAAATATTTTTTTTATATGAATAGATCGCAAAGAAGCATCTGCTTGTTTAATTCTCCTAATGGAAAGAGAAACCATCGCCTATACACACCAAATATATTAACATGCACTACATTGCTATCTCTATTTGCTATATCTACCGGCTACCTTACCGACCAAACTGGAACAAGATAATGGCAAGCATTGACGCTATTGCGGCAGGAATAGGTAAGGCGGTGATACCAAGTAACCGGCCAAAACGTTGCGGAATTCTACCACCTAGTAGTCACAACGGTCCTGACTTGTATATCTAATCGTCTGGCAGAACGGCCAACCAACCACCAACACGGGATCACTTAAATAAAAAGTTTAACTATTTACGTTGTAATGCTTCTTTCACCTTTCCCAATACTACCATTTAACAACACACCACAGTCTCTCCTATCAGTATATCTTGGAGTAATGTAGTTTCTTTTAACATGTGAATTCCTTCCACCACCGTAAAGGAACTTCATGATATTTGTATTAATATTATGAAATGCAAAAGTGTGGATGTTTGGATGGATCATTGTTACTCGACCACGTGAAATCTACTGAACAGATTTATATAAAATTGGAACACTGGTTGATGATATGACCTGGATTAGCACATAGGCTACTTTTTATTCCAGAAAAAATAGGTCCCGGGTTCGATTCCTGGGTTGGGCAATTTAAAAAAAGTGTTTTTTCAATTTTCTGATAAAAACAACATTGGCCGGGATTGGAAAGTGCCCGGTTGGCGATAGGCTAGCCACCTATCACATTGTGGGACCAAGTATCTTCGGCTAATCGTGGGTGCACTTGTTGTACCTCTGCCTACCCTTTCGGGGATACGGGTGTGAAGATACTTTTAAAAAATAGGTGGTCCCGCGAGATTCGCCAATAAATTTTATAATGCAGCAGGTTGCACGCACCAGCTAGAATGTAATAATTATAATTCATATTAAAAAATACTTACCATGAGTAGTATCCGTTTTGCTATCTTTGTTGCAATAATAAAATACACTGTAATTTTCAAGATCCGACAATAGAACCTTCGGCTTCATCAAAAATGTCTCTTTTGGTTCTGTACATAAAAATATATTAAATTAAAACCTAATTAGTATTAGTAAGAACATAGATTTAAAACTACAAAAGTAGAAAGTTGCAGACAATTATTAAGCGAGATGACTGTCTCGAATTCGCTTATGAAAATCTTTAAGTTCAGATGAAGTTTCGAAATAATTGTCCTTATATTGTTTCGCTAAATCTAAATAAGAAAGGAAGTTACCATTTTTGTTACCATTTACCATTTTGTCAGGATTTCCAAAAAAACAAGTTTTTACCTTACCTCCACATACTGAGAACCTACTCTTCACAAATTACCTTCTCCGACTATTTTTACGATAACGTCAGTAAGTCTGTATGTATATATAATGTATATCGATGTGTAGGTATGTAAACCTCTCATTACTTTTGAACGGTTGGACGGATCGAACGGCGGTTGACGGTATTCAATTATTGTCCGCCAAATTTGGACTTCTTAAAAATAAGCCCAGGAATCTAACTAATTTGGCCCAGAAAACTATGTTATTTTCAAGAAACTTCTTGATGTTTTTAAAATAATTTTCAGACTAATATATCGATTTGTTTTAAAATCTAATCATCTGTTCTGCTTAAAAAACTGCATCAAATACCGTAAATAGGATCAATTTTTTTCATTTGAGACTTATCACTTTTTGACATCACTTAGTCATTTATCATACAATCAATATTGTAGCTAAGACGACATTTGAGAGTTTAAAAATTGCTTTGAATGCATTGATATATTTTTTACTTGAGTTAATATATAATAGCTGGTTGAATATATGAGAAGGAATTTTGATGCGTGTTTAATGGTAAAAACGATCGGAAAGTAGAAGCGTACAATACGAGTATAATGTCCCGCTCGTGATTGATTGTCACTGAGTCCACTGAGCCTAGTTCTGTAGAACCAGGCGCTGTAACTAGATGTCCTCCCTTTTTTAATATAGCAGTGGTTAAATGCCATTCGATTGATTAAAGTTTTGAAAATATGCAACTGTTCAAAAATAAAAATAAATGTTTAACAAACTTAGATTTTAGCCCGAGGAGCTCTGAAATCTACGCTTTGGTATAGTTTTTATTCCTTTGCATTTTTAATTAATTCCATTTAGCGGGAAGTTTCGGGAATGGCCTGCAAGTTCAAGTAGTTAACATACATTTTTCTTATCGTTTGTTTAACCATTTATAAATATTTAAAATTTTCGTATAGACAGTACCAAAGACATGTTTGATTGAAGTAGAATTAAAAACAATGCAGAATACCAATCAAGCAATAAATCAAGTTAGCATTATTGCTTAAGTTCTAAAGTTAGGCAATATTCCACCGTGTTAATCCGGACTTTCTTTGATGAATATACCATCTGCCATTCTAGTAAGCAGTTCGTAAGAGGCGGAAGATTGGCCATGCAAGTCAATACTCACTACCATCGTAGGTAAAATGAGTTCTGTATTACGTCTCCCGGGTCTGTTACAAAAAAAGCAATGCACCATTAACATATTTAGTTTATATAGGCAGTGGTTGTCTTTTTTGAGACATCTGGTTTTTGCTATCTAAGAATACAAACAAACATATTGCAACACCTTACTACCTAAGGTACACAAATTTTGCGAATCTTTTGTCTTTTACAAATAGCCTGACATGAGGCAAATAGTTTATTTTAAAAGGAGTACAGACCACCTTGAAAAATCTTTGGTAAGTTTGTTACTTTGTGGCGCATTTCTTGTTTAAGAGGTGCTGTAATATTAAGCTAACACGTTAAGTTATAAAAACTGTGGAAAATTGCAAATGAAATTTCTATTATCAAATTCTAAAAATTATTACCATATTATACTCACTTCCATAGGTGACAACCATAGTCAAGTCATCGTTGTTATTCAAGTCTCCCAATGTTATCAAAACTTCTCTGTAATCTTGAGAGCTTTCTGGAACGTCACGGGTTTTCAACACATACGAATTTCCAAGATTTTCGCCTTCGTATACTGAACGAATGTTATCGCTTTGTATTTCATTTGGATATCTTCCATACACGTACCATTTACCTTCTCCAAACTGAAAATAAAAATGAATGTTATAACAAATAATAACAAAAATTCAAATGGGTTTTCTGATAAAAAGGGCAAACCCCTAAAATCAATAATGATTATGGTGTAATGCTATCTAAGGGACAGATTGGTTTACAGGCAACTTTACATTTCAAGCTAGAGCACATAATGACAAAGTACAGATGCAGTAACTGCTCAGGTAAAACGTTGCATAACTCTAGCAACTAGTAGTGACAATCGTTTTACTACGCTTTACTACATTGGTACAAGTTTTAGTCAATCTTTTTCTTTTCCAGGGCTCGCTTCAATGTCGAAATTTAGAAATTGGAACCCAAAAAATTGATAATTAAAAAAAAAATTGTTTTTGTCACGCAAAACATTCTGTAAACTCAAGGGCTTTATTGTTTTCTACTGATAGTGGAGTAGTATCATTTGGAATCAAAACTAAACTAAATTATTTGTGTTTTCATCAACTCAAAACTTTCCTTTCTTTTGAATTAACTTTCATGGAATATTTCGAAGGGTGTTTTACTAATTAAAAGTCTAAAATGTTGCGAATTTTTATTTTATTATCCAAAAAAAACATCATCATGCTTGGTTAATATTTAAAAGTGCTACATAATACGGAAAATCTATTAATAAACTAATTAGTAACAAAAACAGCGATAAACATAATTCAGAGAACGGACGATAAAATGTATTTATAATGCGCAAAATAAATTGGTTTTTTCCTGTTAATCATTAACTAACGCAGTCGACTAGGAATGGGTGATATACATCGATGTTTCGACTATCGATGTTTTTTCCGGGAAACATCGATTTTTTTGGTCGATTTTTTTTGGAATCGAAACATCGATGGTTGATGTAGAATAATGAACCATCGACATCGAAATAAATTTCTACTAGAAATTTTTATGCGCGCGCTAAAAATTAAAAAAAAATCTAAAAATACCAAAAAAAAAAATCGGAAAAATTACAGTTATAAATATGGGAAAAAAATCTATTAAACACAATTGTTAATGACTTGCAAGTGCATTTTCATAGCTGGAATATGATCTTAGAATTGAAAAATTGACAAAATTTTTAAAAAATAGCATGTAAAGAGAAGCTACAACATAACCGTATTTTCGAATTTCAATTTAATTTCGAATTTAATAGATTTTTTTCTCTTATTTATAACTTTAATTTTCCCGATTTTTTTGATTTTAAGATTTTTTTAAATTTTAATCATACTCAGTTTGAATCCAAATTTTTTTTTTATCTCGATAATTTCGATTTTTCATGATTTATTGTCATTTTAATGAGTTTTTTTGCTATTTTTTTCAAATTTTGACGGCTCAACAAGCTAATTAACGTTCAAGTTCAGATTCAGTGAATTGAAATACATTAAAATCATGCTTGATTTGGGTCCACAAAATTTTATTCATCGCTGTGGCTGCAGTTTTTTGCAATTTTTTGCCTTATTTAGGGTTTTTTGAATTTTAGTCAAAATTTTGAGGGTGTACAGGCAATAATAATTAAAAATTATTTCTTTTTACGCCAAATTTGGTTGTAATTATAATTTTTTCGAATTTTCGCGCGCATTTTCAACATCGATGTCTACAATCGATGTTTCGATGTTTTTGTCAAAACATCGATAGTTCGATGGTGAAAAATTTCGAAAATCGATATTCCGATGTCGATTTTTTTTGCTAACATCGCCCATCCCTACAGTCGACCATAATTTACATCAGTTATATTGCTACAGTTGAACAGTTTTAGGAATGATAATTAGGTTTTCTGTTTGTTATTTCATAATTTTGTACAATAATACCATTTACCCTAACTAAGAATCGAACCCGAGCCGCGCGCTTGCCAGACTGATACCTAACGTCCTACGCCGTACGACCGATAGATGATTCAACATCTTATTATTCTTATAAGCTAATCCTATGGGGTGATTGATCATAACAGCTTATTATTTATAATTTACATTATTTGTATTATTTTATGCTGTTTATTGATGAAAAGTCTAACATATACTCATTCAAATATATTGATTTCGAAATGATCGTTTGAGCATAATATTAAAATTTATAAAAGATAAATTATGCCTCTAATTTATTATTACAAATAAATAACCAT
This sequence comes from Apodemia mormo, assembly GCA_036924255.1. Lineage (NCBI taxonomy): Eukaryota > Metazoa > Arthropoda > Insecta > Lepidoptera > Riodinidae > Apodemia > Apodemia mormo. The sequence continues at coordinate 7,103,661 of JAUPFN010000018.1, read as the reverse complement.
AGACTAAAAATAAGTAAAAATACTCCATGGAGTAGTTTGAGGTAGGGATGCACGATTCAAAATCGATTCTTACTAGAATCGATCTTTTCCTGTTGTCGATTCGATTATTTAGATCGATTCTTCAGAGCAAGTTGAATCGACAGATCGATTCTTCAGAGTCGAAATTGATCGTCTAAAAATAAAATGGCGACGATAACCGGGAATTTTCAAAGAAAGTATTTTTTAAGTAATTTACAAATTTGATTCTAAAATTGAGACATATAATTTTTACAAACTTTTTATTAGCTTCACCTATATGTATGTTTGTATGTTTGTATGTTTGTACGTTTGTACTTTTGTATGTTTGTATGTTTGATAAAATTATTCCATTTTTTAATTTGCAAAATATGATTTTTGTTATTTTATATAATTTTCATCTATAGGCGATAAGGTAAGAAACTCAATTTTAATTTTTTATAATTATTCCTACAGTCGATAAGACAGGACTTGATGTTAATTTTAATTTCCAATAATTATCTTTAGCCGATTTCTCCAATATTGACAAATTTTTGAATACTAAGGAGAATTTTAATTTTACAAAACAAATAATAGTTTTAAAAAACTAAAAAATCACGCTTTTATGAATAAACCAAACTAAAAAGTAAAAAATAAATAATAGTTTAAAAAAACTAAAAGCACGCTTTTTATAGAAAATCAAAGCAAAAAATAGAAAATAAATTTTAATAAATTTAAATTAAGAATAGTGTTGAAAATTTCAATAAATATAAATTAATAATAGTGTGAATAAAAAAAAATATTATTTTATTTTAAAAAAAGCGTGGGGTGCTTTTTAAGATATTATCAAAATGATAATCACTCTACTCATATCTGTCAATAAAATATTTATAACTATTGACACCATGCACCCCACGCTTTTTTTAAAATAAAATAATTTTTTTTTTATTCACACTATTATTAATTTATATTTATTGAAATTTTTAACACTATTCTTAATTTAAATTTATTAAAATTTATTTTCTATTTTTTAGTTTGATTTTCTATAAAAAGCGTGTTTTTAGTTTTTTTAAACTATTATTTATTTTTAAATATTATAACAAATAAGTTGTAGCAGTTAAAATGAGAAAAAATTCCACATACAGAAATTATTTAAATCAACAAGTGTAATTTTTTAAAACTCATTCACTATATAAATAAAATACAAATATGGTGTAATATCTAATAAATTCTGTATCGTTGAAAATTTTTTTATTAAAATAAATATACATTTTACTAATAATACTTTTTATTTGATTAACATTTAATAGTAGTATTATTATTTAATTAAATCAATTTAATTAATAATTAATTAACTCATTTAAATATTAGAAAGCATTTAGTAAAAAAATTATAATTTACTGTTATTAAGTGCTATAAAATATTATATTCAATCTAGAAGAAACGTTTATTTTAATAATTGAAAATGCATTAGTATAAGCCATATTAATTTTTAAATTAGTTCATTACAATGATATGGAATTCTTTAAATTTGAAAATTACGCTTTTATTAAAACGATCGATTATCAATGGATCGATTCTTCTACACTCGATTTTATCGAGAATCGATTCTTTCGATAAAATTTGTCGCGATTCTCGAGATCGATTTTTTTTTGGAATCGTACATCCCTAGTTTGAGGTTCGTTATCGAATATTATTGGGTTTTAGGCTAATTAACGGAAGTTATAGGCAAATTATAAAGATCGATTTACCTCCTGATAACACTAATTAACTTGACGTCAAACGAAATTTCCTACTTTGGATTATAATTAAAGTACTTGTTAGGTAGTTCTGATAATCTCGTTAGTGAATTGCTGGGTTTTCCGGTGGCTAACAAGGAAAAATAGGACAAGCGATTCAAAAATACTGAAAATATATAGTGTATAAATATGTAATACTGTCAAGATGTTTATGACTAATTTTTGATACCCTGAAAAAATAGTTTTTTTAGATTTGTAGATTTATTTCACTTAAAAAACCGCGTTATTAATATAATAAATGAAGACGCTCGGCGTTTGAATCGGTTACGGTTAATTTATACATCAAGTTGGCGGTAATTCTTCTCTCAACAACAATTGTAAGCAAATTGACGGAAATCTACAGCCGCAACTTGAATACAAGTTAACAATCAAACTTGTAGTTAAATTTCCTTTCAACTTTACTACAATTTGAAGGAAATACTTGTACAGCAAGTTTTGACGTCTATTTGCAGAGTAAGTTATAGATAACTTATAGGTAATCGCTCGCTTTGCCAACTCTTTCCGTCAAGTTTGCTTCAAATTGCGGACGTAGATTGACAGTAAGTTATAGGTAAGGTGGCTATCAGGGTACGATGTTATTTATAAACAAACGTGTCCTGACATAAGTCACGTAAGCCAAATTTGAAGAAATCTATTGAAGTATATGTTATTAAATCTAACGAATCTTGTCCGAAAAGAGCATTTGACTGTAATTCGTCAGCCTATAAAGTATCTACGCATTAAAATATTTCCACAAAATTACGATGAAAAATCTGAACAATAGTGGAATCAATGTACACAATATATAAAGATATGCAGTCTTTTGGGTTTTTTATTTTATTAATTGCAATTATTAATCGCAAGCGCGCAACTAACTGTTAGTATAGAATTATATATATTTTCATGCTTATGATATATTTGACCAATCACGTTACAAATATTTTATATTTTTCATCTAAATTATACTTATGGATTTTTTTAATTCAAAGAACCAGATTTCTTTTTTAATGTTTATTATTATATTTTTATCTCTTAGCATACAAAATATATTTGTTCAAAATTTTAATTCTAATTTTAAAAAGCTATATATATACTTCAAAATCTATTCATCAATCCTTCTACAACAATACATTTGTAATAAACCATCTGTTTACTATCTAAATTCACTCTTATCAGAACCACACAACCCCCATGAAAAAAAAATATATAAAAATTATATTTTAAAATATAAAAATTATATATTTTAAATATATGAAAAATACATGAAAAATATATAAATTATATATCAAAATATAAAGTCCATAAATTTCCAGATCGCTACTATTACTGTTTTCACAAATTGCCTAACAGGATAGCAAATGCTTTATTCTTTAAAAAGAGTCCAGAACAACATGGAGAAAAGTAAATCTTGAACTATGATTTAATATAATCTGTGCGAAAGTTTGAAAAGTTGAAGAAGAAGAATGAAAAGACTTAGTGTCAAGTCTTTTCATTCTTGTTCTTCAACATTTCAAACTTTATATTTACCATCGTAACTAAGAGCGGAAAAGGGTCCGCAGCGAGTTTGTTTTTAATGACATAGGATAACAAAGAAGCCAATAGCTCTCATGATGAAAAAGATAACCATCACCTTTAGGCATTAAAAATGTTAATGGTTTGTTTCTGTAAATGAGGCAGGATTATAATTCCACATACATAACTCTATTGGGTACCTTACCTTTTTTATATCATAAGACAGCAAACAAGCAGATGGCTCTCCTGATGAAATAAGAAAAATATCGCCAAAGATGTTAATTAATAATAGTGAGTTGCTATCAATCTGGCAGGGTGTTCACAACACACGCATAATTTACCGGATACCTTACTTTCTAAATCGGAACACGACAATGCCAAGTATGTAGCAGGAACAGACTAAGGCGATGGTACCAAGACGCGGGCGAGACATTACAAAACTTTACACGCTAGTAGTCATGGTGTAAGTGACACGTATAGCCAATTGTTTCCCTTAAACGATATGCCTGGCAAAATGGCAATTAATCTATTTTTCTAAAGGGACGCGGACGAAAAGCCAGAACATGGGAATGACAACGATAAACAAGAAGGACGACAAAAAAATGACCGTGGTATCAATCTAGATGAAATATTGCTAAATGCTACCACCACAAAAAACATATGTAGGCTACCACTAAATAATCTCGACGGTAGTGATATGTTCAGACACTCTTCCGCCATTTCTGAACTGCCTGACTGAATGGCAGACTGTTTATTCTTGAAAAAGGGCCCAAATCAACGTAAGGATTTACACAATACATAATATACACAATATAAAGACTTCCCCAAGATCTGATATTTATCAGTTTTTAAAGTAAATCTATTAAACATATTTACTTACCTTAGACAAAACAAATTTTTCATCTGTATAAAGTTTAGGACAAGAAGAACGATTTGAAACATATGCATTTGAAATGCTTATGAACAGCGCGATTACAAGAACAACTTTTCCCATCATGTTAGTAATTTGATCAGAGAATATGACTCTCTACGTTCAAGATCCCAAATAACAAAGAAAATAATCGAAGTTCCTTTATATTGGTCTACAAAAGTCAAGTTTATGCATCAGGTAGATAAAATAAGGTAAATAAACCAATACAAGGTTTTTATTTTGCTAGATTTTCAATGTCATTGAATTTTTAGGGTATCGTATTCTGTTTCTTTACGTATAAAAACAACACATGAAATATATATGTGAATAAGATATAACTAACATACAAACTTACATATCTTCACGCCAAATCACTTATGGGGTTGGCAGAGAGAATTTAGTGCCATATATCACCGTCCAGGCAGATTTATTTGCCTGGCTTCCTCCACAATCTCTCTCTTCATACAAACACGCCGGCTTTGGGCAGCACTCAACCAATTTGATTATACAGGGTTTCTTTTGAAACTCCGGCCAAATTTTAAAATTAGAAACTAAGGGCGGCTTGCACCAAAATGCTTAAATCATTTTAAGTTACTAAATACGTTTAAAGTGACAGCTCTTACGGCCCAGCCACAGCTCGCGCGGCGCGACCGGCGATTCGATTTGCGGCGCGACGAGCGAAAACAAATTTAGGAAACTGTATGAAGTATGCCATAGCTACCGGCGACGCGAATTGCGGCGCGGAAAAACGCGCGACCGTGACACGCGGTGTGATGAGCGAATAAAACAAAAGAGTGCTTTTGTTTTATTCACTAGTAAGCCAGGGTTGGAATCAGAATAATACAAAATTAATACCAATGGAAAGTATATATGTAGATACTTTATTTTATTAAAATTTGTACTACTATTTTTAGCCTTCGACGCAAAAACGAAGGTTGTTATAAGTGTCAGAAGTGTGTCTGTGTATCTGTCCATGGATCTTAACGCCCTGGCGGATGGTCCGATTTAGTTGCGATTACTTGAAAGCCCTATTTTGTGAGATGGTTCTTAACTATGATTCAATAGAATCTGTGCAGCCGTTGAAAGCTCACCAGCTCTTTTCAACTTGATGAAAGGAATTTAGCAACTTGTAAAGGCTTTATCGATGCTAAATTTTGTATTTTATTACTTTAAATATATTACATTAACATGGTGATCTAGACCTGATGCTACAATATCTTCATTCGAAGATATCAGCTTTTATTTAACTAGTAATATTTGTATGTAAATAAAAGATTTTCTAAATATTGCAAACCATATTTATCGACTTCCTGTTATTTATTTGTACTGAAACTTGGCAAACTTTTGTAAGTTCAATGAAAATGCAATATTATGATACTATCCAGCTAATATCATGATGTAGCCTGGATATAGGGACTAGATCTCTAGACTCTCAGATGTAGAGTTTTGCCGAGGCAACCAAGTTTTGCGTCATTGTTTTGTCATGGTTTTGTTGCTGTACTGAGTTTAATTATACTCATAATGACGAGAAATAGAACATGGAGCCGCTAGAGTGGCATTGTAACTCACAGACAGAAACTGTTAAGATAGTAGAGTTTGGAGTCGTTCGTTGCAATAATATATTTTTCATTATTACGAGACTCTGAAGATGGAGCCAAAAAAGTAATATCGAAAGTTCTCGCATCCAGGTGCAAAATGATTAGATAATAAACTTCTAAACTCAACAAGGTAAGTTTATTGAGTTAGCGCTCAATTGTCTTGTACTAACAAACATTTTGATGCTGGATGATTTCTAGGATCTGATGCTCATCATGACTTAGGATTTAACGATCAAACTCGAAGTTGGTCATGGTAAGTTATAAACTAAACAAGAAAACCCATTTAGATTGGATTCAGATGTTCTGTTTTGACAAGTACCCTGATTCTAAATGATTTACAGGGTCTTATGATGAAACAGGAAGAAGTTTATTAAGACTTAATTAAAATTGAGCAACACCATCAATTTTGGACTCGTTTGATTTTTTATTTTAAGGAATGTGAAATAGGATAGCTTCCAGTATTTGATGATCGAGCAGAAGAAATTCTATGTGATCTTCTAATCTTGACCAGTTAAAATCCACTGAGTGTAGGCTACTTCGATTTGTTTTTGTAAACACTTAGATGCTGTTTGTTTTTTAAAATATAAAGATGGGACTGGAAAGTGGACACTTGAAATTGGACTGATATAGCCTTTATTGCTATTCACACGGTTTGATAGAGTTACATGGCGGAGCTGGAGGCCTCGGGAGCTTTGTAATAAAACAGCTCAAGTTTATTGAGAAAGGAACCTTTAACTTTACGTTGCAGGATCCCCTTTCGAAGATCATCAGCTCCTTTTACGTTTTGCGTTTAAAATTATGGAACTGAAGTAAAATGGTAGGCTGACGATAAAAAAGTGTTGGTTTTTTAAATTTTGATTTAAAGTTAGTAATGTGATGATTTCTTGATTAAATAAATAATTGGTTGGTATTGGTGGTACTCGTTATTATAATATTATATTTAAAATAATATTGAAGTTAATTTAGTTTATACACCATAACTTAAACTTAATCTAAAAACTTCAAAGCATTTTTTTCAATTTAATGTCGGCTTGCGTTAAACAAAATTTATTTCTTTACATTTATCTCACTCATGTTAATAAAAAATACATACTTTCTACAGCTCTAGCTAATTGCACGGAAAATGTCTACGTTGCCATGCATTAAAAAAATGGGTGCGTGTACTTATGTACGCGCGTGAGAAAATACACTTATTTGGCGCCATTAAATAGTAGCCACGTTTCCGATCCGGTAGTAGTTTTTAAAAAATATGTTGACGTGTCAAAATAACTTGAAAAAGTTTTATTGAATAAAGTACTTCTGATTTCTGATAGATTTTAATTGCATGCATATACTTAATTACATTAAAATAATAAAAGGACTGGAAAAAGATAGTCAAGGATTTCGGGATTTAATGAGCAATTTAGCGGACAACTTCAACTTGTAACTTTTGCGTTACGGTGATGCGCGTGCATCTTAAAATTTCACTCGCTGCCTAAAGAAATATTACGCACCTAAAGAAATATAACTTCAAAAATCTCGAATGGGGGATCAATGATAAGGTAATATATGTAAGTATCAAAAATAATTGTGTTTTTGGGTACAATCCTAACGCGCGTCGCAGATCGCGCCGCGGATAGCTGTGGCCGGTCGGTTAAAGCGGTTTGACATTTGCTAAACATGTTTAAGGGACTAAATGCATTTAAGCATTTTGGTGCAAACCGCCCTAAATGCTGTCACTTTAAACGTACGTATGTAGTGACTTAAAATTATTAAAGCATTTTGGTGCAAGCCGTCCTTACTCTTCCTTTGAAGTATCATGTCGAATCAAGTGTCAAATGCGTTAACGAATAGAGAAATTGACATAAGTGTCGAGAAAACGTATCGATAAAATTTTATCGCACTGTTTATTCTAAGCCTGCTGGAGTGATTTTATTTCATCAGGAAGAACTGGACATATTGTATCGTAAAAACATAGAAATATGCCATTTTATGCTATTTTTCAAAATGAGAATCCAAGGTGTAAAATATTCAGGGTAATTTTATTTTATGACGAAGTAATGAAAACTCTATTATAGTGTATTTCAAGGTGTAAATGCAAGCTACACTCATAATCAAAGAAATTGCCATGAAAGGCAATCCAATCCATCCAATTTAATCCATGGTGATAGGTTATGGATTACTCAAACGTGTCCCTACTATCGTGACTACTAAGTGGTAGATTTCCGCACCGTCTCGGTACCAATGCTTGTCACTGTTGTGTTATGGTTTGGAGGGTAAGATAGCCAATAAAAATATGTATGTAACATAACCATCTCGGCACTTAGAGAACAAAACAGCGTTAACATCTTTGGTGTCTTTGAGAGATAATTGTCTTTTTACATCCAAAAAGCCATCTCCGTGTTTCCTTACAAATGCTTGGAATTTATTGGGAGAAATTAAAGATTTAATTTTCCCTATATTCGACCTATTAAAAAACAAACAAAAAAACTCGTTCATATAAATAATAAACGAGACAACCTGGGATTTTTCCCCAAATCTATCTACATATAATCAATACCATCAGAGAAATCAGGTGAAATTAATTTATTTAAGGGCAGTTAATAAATTATTTGAATAAAACGAAGTCGTTAGTCATTACTGAAAAATCTACTGAATCCATTACATATTTTATCGAATTCATTTTGAAATTCTCCGTACATCTGTTTTCAACCGGTTTCTAGATAACATCAGGTTAACTAAAGTAAATTTATTTATGTTTTATTAAATGAGGACTGTTGCTAAGAAACAACAGAATAACCTGATATTTATTGCGTTGATTATTTTGTTGATTTTGTTTTTTTTTCATATCAAATGAATTAATAAATAAACTAGCTTTACCCGCGATTTTTTCGCTTTTGACTTATTATTCGAATTTGACCAGTGTGTTTAACAATTTGACCAGTGTGTTTAATAATAATCCAGAACCTTGCATCAGATATTTTTTCAAAAGAAAAAACATGAAAAAACATCATCAAAAGAAAATGCATGCAGCAATGCACATTGCTATCTTGTGGCGAGGTCTAATGCCACACGCATAAGTTTACCGGCTACCTTACCCTCCAAACCGGAACACGACAACTACAAGCACTAACGACAACGCGTGGTGGCCGATGTTATTGTTGAAATTAAAAATAAGGGGATGTTATTCAAGTATATATAAGCTAATTAAATCGTATCTAGAAAACGGTCATACGAAATTAACTCTAGGCTGCCCTCAGGGATCAGTACTTTCACCATATCTATGGAACTTAGGATTCGACGATTTATTCTCATTAGCCTTGCCGGAAGGATGCTCGCTTATAGGTTATGCAGACGACGTTGCTTTAATGATACAAGCTAACACACGAGCACAGATAGAGTCGCTGGCTCACACTAGTCTTAATTTGATTATCAACTGGGGCTTGAGAAATCGTTTAAGCTTTGCGCCCCTTAAAACGTTTTACTTAATATTAAAAGGTTCGCTCCAATAATCTCTTAGTGTAAAAATAAATAATAGCACAATAAAGAAAAAAGAATCGGTAACATATTTAGGTTTGGTCATAGAAAAAAATTATTCTTTTATAAATCATATTAACTACATCGGTGAAAAGGCTAAACGGAATTTCTTATCCTTTGCGGGCATATATATACCTCGACATGGAGTTTAACGTTTAACACCTTAAAGATAATTTATAACGCAATTATTAATATAATTATAAATATAATTATTTAGGTTGTATTTGTTATGCTTGTTTAGCGTGGGCTGATAAAGTTACGAGTGGTGCGATCCGGCGCAAACTACTTTAAAATCAGCGTCTAGCACTAATATTTCTATGCAAAGCACTGTAAGCTACGAAGCTTTACCCGTTTAATCAGGCGTCTTACCATTAGATTTAGATATTCAGCGTCGGGCTTCAATGTATTACTATTCTAGGAATTTTACCAAACCAGAATTTGTCAACTCGCAAGCTCAAACAAAAATACGTCGCCTTTTTAATCCCGTAATCGACGTTACTAATGAATTAATTGATGTATGGCAGTCGCGTTGGTCTTGTTCAACTAAAGGACGGCATTTATATAACTTTTTCCCATGCGTCCGGGATCGCTTAAGTAAAACGTTGATTGAAATAGATCATTGTTTTGCATAGTTTCTCACTAGCCACGGTAATTTTAAAGCTAAATTATACTCGTTTAAATTAGTTCCTTCTCCTTTTTTCGAGTGCTCTACATTAAACTGTAAATATGAACAAACTGCACATCACATTCTTTGGGAGTGTAATCTTTGGCAAAACGAACGTCGTCAAATGCTTGATAGTATCCAATATATATCGGGTGTAATTTATTACTCCGATGTTGTGGGTACACGTGTCAACTTCCGTGCTTTCAAACGATTTTGTTACACTTACTACTGGAAGCAAAATTAAGTAGGCCATTCTGGTAGGTCCCTAATTTCCAAACTTCCGTGGTGCAATAGCAATCAGGCTTAACCTGAATGTAAAAGTCTCATTTCGTAGCATTTTTATGCTTTTAACATTTTGCTGTCTCCTGCTAAAAAGGGAGGGAAACGGGATGTATTTTCCTACTCCTCCAATATACTTCTGATTAAGTTCGTTGCGGGATCCAAGACAGCTTAGCTTTTCCCCAGGGCACCCTGAGCTCGCAACTCAGAGGTTATCAGGACGATTGCCGCTGTTGATTCTGGTTTACAGAAGTTACAGTGGTGGGAACGAGAGGTGGGCCCATTGCCCTTTAAAATATATATATATATATATATATATATATATATATATATATATATATATATATATATATATATATATATATATATATATATATATATATATATACATATGTATGAATGTATCTTGTAAATAAACAGATATAAATAAATAAACAGAAAAAACAAATACAATCTTGTGTAATCTCGTCCCCGTAGAATAAGTAACTCTGAGTTAATGTATACTTTTAAAACAAACATCCGAAGCTTTAAAGATTTTCTAATCCATACAAATATTATAAATGCGAAAGTAACTCTCTGTCTGTCTCTTTTTCACGCCTAAACCACTAAACCGATTTAAATGAAAGATAGTTTGAGACCTGTGAAAGGACATAGGATACACAACATAGGATTTTTATTCCGGATATCCCCCAGGAAGTATGTGGGTAAAACCCCGGAATTGTGTATCATTTAAACCACGATAACAAGGAGTAACTTAGGCTACTTTTAAAATATTTAGAAATACGAAAGTACTGATCAAAATTATAAATGTGAATTTCATCTGTAACGATGAACTCATTTAACTAGTTATACGTATGTATAGCTGGCCATCAGTACAATCGACGTAATCGATCATACAGCAAAGAAGAATTTCGCCGCCTAGAGCCTGTCGACACTAGCTCAGCGGAAGAGCGTCCCGGCTTTAGGGAAATGGTCGCAGGTTCGATATTTTTCTTTGCTGTTTTTAAGGTTTTTCCAGATTCCCAAGCACGGCGTGAGTGCTATAACACAAAAATAATGTAGGGAAGGCAATAAACCTTTCGTAGGCCCGAAAAATAACTATTCGCACTGTGCCATTAGTTCCATAAAATGCCTGTCTAATTTTTGGATTTTCTGTGACTCTCGTTAAAGCCTGATTGGAGACGTGTTGTAACAGTCAGAACATTTTCAGCACTACATCAATACAAGTCAAAGCTAATTTTACGCGCTATTAATTTAAAAATAAAAATTAAATATAATAAAAATAGGATATTGCTTAACCGATTCGTTGTGGGTGACACGGTGGCCGTGTCATGATTGTTTTTAGCGTATGACACGGTAACCGTGTTATTTTGGTTTTTTTCGAGATTTTTCTCGTAAATACAAAATCTCAGAAGCTGTTCGAACTTTGGCGGGGTGATGAGTTACTGCTCCTGTGCCTCGGATCAGCACGTAAAGCTCTCGGTCCCGGTTATCACTATAAATAGTCGATAATCGTTATCAGGTCTGTAAAATGCGGAAATTGGAATCACCACTTCTCGCTAACCGATGAACCGGTAGATCGTGGTGAACCGGGAAGCCTACAGACTACAGACGTTTTTCACTCAGCCTACCCTGCAAGGGAAATGGACGTGATGATACATTTTAGGAGTAGACGATTAGAGGGTGAAAATTTTTAGTTATAGTTATTTTTATGCTAAATCAAAAAAAAAACCCAAAAAAAATCGTCAAAAAAATTGTTTTTTTTTTCCCACTCTAAACCACTCTAGACTCTAATCACTCAGTGGCATGAAATATAGTTTACAAACTATGCTCTTACCTATCTAATTTACAAAACAAATCATAAAATTTGGTCATGCCGTTTCTAAGGAGTGCATTACACCGTGACGCGAGATTATTATATACAAGCTGTTGCCAGTGACTTCGTCCGCGCGCACTTCATTTATTCCGCACAGCCTCTCCCCCGTAAGTGATAGCGTGATAATATGTAGCCTATATGTAGACCCGACCTATTAGTAATATTTATGCAAAATTTGAAGTAAATCCATGCAGTACTTTTTGAGTTTACCCCGGACATACATACAGACAAACAGACAAAAATTCTAAAAACTATATTTTTGGCTTCGACATCGATTGTAGATCACGCCCCAAGTATTCTTTTAAAAAAATATTCAATGTACAGTTTTGACTTTCCTACGATTTTATTATATGTATAGATTAATTTTTGACCTGATATCGTCTTATGCTACATTTACACGCTTGCAGAGGCTTGGCAAACGTTCACAAACTCTAAGCCTTTACAAATTCTTGGATACATTTACACGCTTGTGAGTGTACTAGTGTGTTTCTGACATGCAAGCATGGTGGACGTTGAAGTTATGTTGGCACATTTTTATTCAAAAGAGTGCTAAACAACAATATTCAAAAAACTCAAAAATTAAAGAAGCGAAAGTTCGGTAAAAAATATGGTAGATGTTAAATTTCCATAGAAACTAGCGCCAACATGTAAATGCATCGCCAGCGCTTGGCGCAAACTTCCAACTTCCAACAGCAAACACGAAAAAACATGACTCATTGTCAAGTTCTGCCTGAGCCGAGCGTAAAAGCGAGAGCGCGGAATAAGCGATAGAGAGGCACGATCTTATTTTCTCATTAAGCAGCATCATTTAAAATTATCATTCGTAAATCGAATTTACAGACAACCATTTTATTTGTTGTCCATGTTTACCGACGTCCAGCAAATCGAGCGGGGCTTGTGTAGATGTGGTATGTGGTGTAGGTAGTATACTACAAATTTAACTTAGGTTAGCAAATTTACTTAACGACAAGTACTAGCTGGCTAGGTGTAGCGCAGCTGTGTGATTTATGCACCTGTTGTTGTGGGATAATGACGTCATTATAAACAACAATGGATAAATATAAATATGGATACAATAAATAGGCGGGGATAAAATGTTTTCGTGTCATTGTAATTCTATCGTTTCTTGAGGGCGTCACACTGCCCAAAAATTATACTGTGCATATAAAAGCGATTCAAATGTTTTATTCGACCAAACTGCTTCTCGATAAGACTTACGTTTTGGTAAATTAGATTTTTCATCATAATGACAGTTGTAGACAATTGCATACTGATTATAGTCTATCAACAACACAATTCCATTATATTCTATCTTGCTACCTGTGGAAAAAAGCTAAATTTGTATTCATAAAAAAAGGAAATCATAGCTTTTGGATGATCATAGATTAATCGTAGACAATAATTTTAAAAATCAACCTTTTTTTTATATCATAAAATAGCAAATAAGGAGATGGCTCTTCTGATGGAAAGAAAATACCTTTTCCTAATGACATGAAAAACGTTATTGGTGCGTTCCTATCCCAGTAGCTGGGTCTTAATGTCACATGTATAAAACCCGCTACCTTACCCTCCAAACCAGGACCGACAGTGACAAGCATTAACGGTATTTTGGCAAGAATAGGTAACACGGTGGTATCAGATTCAAGCGAGATAATTCACAACAACCATCTAGTATCATCGCTTCACTTAGCATTCTCGCTGCGCTCAGGTGCTAACTTCACGTCGAATGATAATAGACAACCTTTAATCACTCTTATCGTAGTGAAATAAAAGATTTTTTTTTTTTTATATCATAAGATAGCAAACAAGCAGACAGGTCTCCTGATGGAAAGAGTCAACCGTCGCCTATAGACACCAAAGGTGTTAATGGTGCGTTGCTATCTTGTGGCGAGGTCTAATGCCACATGCATAAGTCTACCGGCTACCTTACCCTCCAAACCGGAACACGACAGTGACAAGCACTGACGCTATTGCGGCAGGAATAGGTAAGGCGGTGGTACCAGACCCGGGCGAGACAATGCAGAACTCTACCACCTAGTAGCCACGATGTTAGTGACTTGCATAGCCAATCAGTCGCCTTTTACGACATGCCTGGCAGAACGGCAGTTGGTCTATTCTTCAGAGGAGCCCGGAACCAACACGGGGAAAGCTTACTTCCATATGAAATGTCCACAGTGGCGTCATCAAAGTTGGTAAAAAGTCACCGGGTGGTCTCAGGACTTCTCTGTAATCTAGAGCGGGGTCTTCATGCCACATGCATCAGTTTATTTCACCTTCGAAACCGAAACACTACAGTGAGAAACTCTAACAATAGCGTCAGAGTTTGTCACTGTTGTGTTCCGGCTCCGGTTCCGTCAAGAATAGGCGTCGTACCAGACCCGTGCGAGACAATGCAGAACTCTACCACCTGGTAGCCACGATGACAGTGATTCGTATAGCCAATCGGTCTCCTTTTACGACCTGCCCGGCCGAACGACAGTTGTTTTTCACAGGAACCCGGGACCAACACAGGAGATATATTAACGTAATATTTACGTAATTGCTATCAGATGTACCACTTTGTACAATTATCCAGCCTGCTGTGAAAAAGAGAATTACTTATCATTTTATACCAAACTAAGCGCAGTAAAACTGCAATAACCGATTTTCCATTTCCTGTATCTCCGGAACCCTACTTCAGATCTTTACTAAATCAAAACAGGACCACAATCTTTTTATACTCTAGGGTTAGGTAAAAAATGTAAAACATTGGTTTATAAATGACTTAGCTCTGAGGTAACAAATATGTATTAAAATACAACCTAATTGATAATCTCCTCCTTTTGGGAAGTCAATTTTTGGGAAAACATATATATTAGGAATAATAAAAGAAACATAATAGCAAAACGATAATTAAATTTAAAAATAAACTACTCATGTATTCATATATCATCAGACCACCTTCCTGTTTCATATGCAGTCTTTGCAGAGCAAAACACAAAAATAGCTGACAATCTTCGAAAGGTTATCCTGATGCATTGGGTCAAAGAAACCATGTCATTGCAATATAATTAAATTAAACTTTAATGTAACAATACCAACGAGGAATAATGGGATACATACAAAGTTCGCCTAGAAGCCATCGTATATTGATAGATGCTTATCGTATTGAAATACATTATTAATTTCTTCTGAAACATAAAATATGTCACGGACACTTTTTTAATGCTATAAAGAATTCACGCAAAAACCTATAAGAATTATGGTTACATAAATTCACATAATATATAATACATTTTTCTGTCTCTCATTATGGAGATCGATTTTAATCTCTTAAAAGATTAACAACCTTTTTTTATAATAATAAAGCAAAATATTTATAGATCACAGATTAAATAAATGACAGTAGTCACTTGAATTCTTTTTCTTTTTTAAGAAGAGAGAATCTTTTGGGTGCTTTGAGAACTATTGGGTAATTTACACACATCTACTAGATTTTGCGGCTGGATAACAATATCATATTGGACATTCTGAATCGGCAGTAACAGCAGCAAATACAGCAAAAACCACAGAAAGCAACATTCTAGCGATTGAGTCGAAATCCTACTCCGAAATGAAAATGATGTCATTAAACGAATTAAAGATAGTGTACGGTAACCTTAGTTGATAACACCAAAAATGTTTATCAAAGTGTTTATGATGTACATTTAAAAAAAAATGTAATAAAACCGCTACTGATTCATAGGTGCTCCAGACAAAAAATGTTCTACCTAACAACTTCCAGCTATGCTGGGCGTAAATTCATTAACTATAATAAAGTTATATGACCTTTCATTTACGTAATCACGTGTTTTCACTGTATACATTATCTAGGTATTCAAGCCGCTCTTAAGTTATGACGGAACTCACAAACAGGAAAATACCACCACTTTAGGTTTCTGTTGCAATAGCGTCAATGCCTATAAGTGTTGCATTAACACCCCGCTACATGGATAGCAACGCACCAGTAATATCTTGGTGTCTATTGGTGATGGTAGTCTCTTTCTTGTGTGCTTGTGTGCTATGTTATAATAAAAAAAAACTGTTAACCAGTTCAACCTGCAGGCAATCCCTGAAAGTTCCCGCTAAATTGAGGTATTTTAAGGACATTAATAAATTCAAAGGAACAAAACTACACGTAAGCAAAGATTTTGGTCAGAGTTCAAAAATTTTAATTTTGTTATAAACGACAGTATTTCCATTTTTGAAAAACTGTATAATTTGTAAACAATGATCGATTTTGATCTTTCCAATGTCAATTAACGAAATTTTTAAGCTCTAAAATGTTTTCATAGCTACATAATCTATAAGCTGAAAAATGTCGAAATGATATCAAAAAATAATTTTTGTTAAAATATTTTCATTATTGATAAATTTAAAATGAATTGATCGATTTTGATCTAAGTTCTGGTGAACCCAATTGAATACCATCAACCACGTTTCGATCGGTCAAGCCGTTCAAAAGTTATGAAATGTTTACACACACACACACACACACACACACACACACACACACACACACACACACCACACACACACACACACAAACACACTTACATACATATATACAGACATACTGACGTCATCGCGAAAATAGTCGGAAAAGGTTCTTAGGACATCAAAATGTGGAGATCTGGTGAAAATTTGATTTTAGAAAATCGGGACAAAATCAGTAACTTCCTTTATCTAAATACGTAGCGGGAAGCTAAAAAACAAAATAATAAAATTGGTGGCAGCCATAAAACGAATATTTTTCATAAAATGTGTCAAAAAATGTACGTATAAGCATACAGGTCAATTTACCTATACCGTGTCTAATTTTCCTGGTTCAGATTAGGAGGTCCCAAATCGATTGATCGATCCCAAAACCTCACAATGATGAATGCACAACTTTATCATAATCTTTGATGTTTGTAGGCTATGTTTGCTTTACTACGTGTTTGCCATCATATGAAATAGAAATAAAAAATCTCTTATAACCTTTAATAATGATATTATTATACGTAGCTAGCATTATGTTCACCGTAATTTACCGGTTTAACGACAAACGCGTGAGATCTCTGTGACTGAATTTGTTAACGTTTCAAATATTGCTTGTTACTTACAATAACTGTGACAGCTTCACGTCATCTTCAAGTACAAGGATTTTCTAGGCAGAAATAAGTTATGTATTTTGCAATATCAAGAACGTAAAGAAAGCAAGGTAGATGGTCATAAACTTGTTTTTACTAGGTACCTGTTTTACACAACTGGTAACTTCACCATGTAACTTTCAATAATTTTTCTGTTTTTCTTTTCAAAGTAAATTTTATATATTGGTATGTTATTATTTAGCTTTCAAAGCTTAAATAAAGTTTTCCTTTTAATTTCGTTACATATGTATTATGTAACTAATTTGTACATATATTCAGAATCAGTACACAAATTCACTAGAGTTCTGCATTGTCTCGTTCGGGTTTGGTACGACCGTCTTACATATTCCTGTCGCAATAGCGTCAGTGCAGTCAATATCGTGTTCCGTTTTGGAGAGTAAGATAGCCGGTAAACTTATGCATGTGTCATTAGACCTCTCCACAAGATAGCAACGCACCATTAACATCTATATGTGATAGTTGACTCTTTCCATCACGAGACCCATCTGCTTGTTTGCTATCTTATGATATTAAAAAAACAATCATTTTAAGAGCAACTACCTACAGGGTACACTTTATACTCAAAATTATTATTATCGTTTGAAGCTAAATATTTCACGCCCATAAAGCCCTTAATTAAAAAGTTTGATCTAACTAACAAAACACTAATTATGAGATACAATTACGATAGTTAAAACTTCAACATATTTTTTAAAATTTGTAGAATGACTTTGTCAGCGTCATTGATATATGTAAATAAACATGTCAAACTATAGCTTAATAGTTATTAGTATCAAAAGTCAAGCCTTAAATAGAGCCACTGACTGATAGATTAATGCACAAACTAACTAGCAAGAAGTTTCAAAACTAGCACTTTGTGCTAAAGCTGATCGAATCTAAGCTTGACATGTCCAAACTTAGAGCCAATGTCTCTCTGTTGGACTCAACTGCCTTAACAATCGATTTATCAATTAGAGGTTTAACAGCTGACCCCCTACGAAACATGTAATGACAGTCACACAATCAATCATCTAAATCAGTACACTTCTAAATACTTTAGGAGCTGGTGGTTGATAAATGTATACATAATTTTAAGAGACAAAGGAAAATATTAATAAAGTTTTCTTATGGTAGTTGACGGATTAAAACCCTCTCGTTTTAACGATAGCCTGTGAAGATGCAGTTTTACATATTTTTACTATAACGGTAAGAAAGCGATCTACAACTGGTGTGATACGAATTCCAATATCGGACTTTGAGCATAGTCAGTGGAACACAAATCAGACTACTCAAATTATGGATATCTCAGGAAATGTCTTTGAAGGAACTTCATCTCACGGATAAAACTATCACACTGCGGGATAGCAGGCGATGCGTTTCGTCGATGCGTCGATTATCTCTTTGCCATATAAACCAAAGACACATCGCATATGTAAAAAAATGTGAAGAAAGGCTGACAGCAACTCATTGCAACAGTAATTTATAGGCAAAACCAAAAAGTAAAAGCTTCCGAGGGAAGAGGTCAGTTCGCACTGACCAATTTTTTTTTTAAATTTATTAAAAATTTTTGAAAGATTTACAGACAGATATATTAGACCAGTAGGTATAGTAGAAGTATAATATTACTTTTTTAATGTGTTGGTATTTTCATAACAGCATCAGCAACAACATTTCGCAGCTGGCTAACGCAGCAGCCAATATATATATATATATATATATATATATATATATATATATATATATATATATATATATATATATATATATATATATATATATATATATATATATATATATATATTAAGAAAATTCGATTAATTTTCTTATTAATTACCTGAGCACTACATGGAAGAGTTCTGCAGAGTCTCGCCTAGGTTTGATAGTACCGTCTTAGGGTCAGTCCACACGGCGCGTTGCGTCGACGCAACGCAAATATTTTGACGCCGGCCACACAGCATCGCAGCGTTACTACAACGCAGTCATAACGTTCCGTCATCGCAACGCTGACGCATGTTGCAGAAAGCATTTTGTAAAAACATCGCATCAGTCTATCGAAAGCATGGATCGGAAAAGACGTCTGGCATTGCTCCTATTACTACGTCCTAAACTAAAAAAATGAGAAAAGCTTGCTTGTGTCCTCCCTATCAACGCACAAGCAACTGAGCGCTACCATTCCGGCGTTGCAATCAATATACCCCCGCCCGCTTCCTCTCGGAGGCTGCAGTTCCTTCGTGTGTGCATTGCGTCGACGCAGCGCACCGTGTGTATACTATGACTATTAGTATGTAAAACAACGCAGCGGCAGCGCTGCGTCGACGTAACACCGTCGCAACGCACTGTGTTGACTGGCCCTCTTCTTTTCTACCTGCAATTGCTGTTAGAAGCTAAGAAAAAAATTTAAAATAAAGTAAATAGATGTTTTATAAATGGATATATACCCAAAAATTATGGAATTTTCAAAATTATATTTTAAACAACCTAAGATCGCCACCCAAAGATATTAAAATACACTAAAATATTTTACTTAAACGAGGTTTTAAATGGAGGGATATTGCAAATTGTTCATTGCCGAAGCCTACGAAATTTACTCGAATTTATTATAAAAATTACATTTAAATTGATTTAAAAAGAAACATAAGAATTATATTAAAAATTATATGAAATAAGTATAAACTGCTCTAAATTATATCTTTTGAAAGCAGCTATTGTATTTTCGATTTTTTGCTTGTTAAATGGGTCAACGATATTAATAAATACTTATACAGACATACTTTTACCCACTATTACATACAATTACCTACCTTAGGGAATGAATTTCAAAAAACCCTTTCTTTTTCCTTGTCTACATTATAACGACAATTCCTATAAAAATCAGCCTTCTTGGTTCAAGAGTGTAGTTTAGTTAGGCTTAGGATACCCGTCAGTCAGTCCGGCCTTTTAATATAAAATTTTAATCTATTAATTATGAATTTATTTCAAAATCCTAAAGTTTGAAGTTTAGGATAGCTAAGTAATTAAATACAGTTAATTATAGGATATTTCAGATGAACAGACTCACAAAAACACTGCAACCTAACCCCGAAAACTTATCGAAGGTCTGAAGTAGCATCTGATAGTCAGACATAATAAAAACCCATGTTTGAAAGTAAAAGATCGTCAAAGCGAGAACGAGATTAATGAGGAACTAATTAAAAGTTTTCGGAGTAACTCTACAGAGCTGGGCAGATCTTAGATGTTTTAGTTGTTTTATAAATTCTTAGCTAGAATATAATGCAGACATGCTGTAGTTTAAAACGCTAAAATGGTAATATTATTAGCTCGAATTGATCTTTGAAGGAAAGATCAGCCAAGCAGTTGCTAAAGATGAAAAATTGTTTATATCTATCTATGGCAATAGGCAAAAGTGACTGATTGATGTATCAACGCACAGGCAATACCCGTAGGGCTAGAAACTTGGAATTTCGCACACGTATTTGTCTTATAATGTAGGGATCCATCAAGGAAGAATTTTTCAAAATTCAAACTCAAAGGGGCTGAAAAGGGGGATCAAAGTTTGTATGAAACTTTTTATTCCCTGGACATATTTACATGAAATTTCATATGAATTAAGTAAAAAATAAATAAAGAATTACATGTTCAAGCGTTTTAAACAATTAGATCCCTAAGGGGGTAAAATAAGGGAAGCAGCTTATAAAAAAGGTTAAATAAGTTCTAAAGTAAATATGCGCGAGCGAAGCCGCAGGTACCAGCTAGTCTGATCACAAGTCGTGACTACTAAATTATAGTCTTTTATAGTCTCATATGCGTTTGATACCACCGTTTTACCTATTCCTAGTACTCAGAATACTCAGTAATTTTACTTTGAAAGTGTAAAAAGTAAAACTATATTTCATGAATTATTACATGGCCGTGTTTGTCCCGGCCTCCTTTGTAGAATAGGCCAACTGCCGTTCTGCCAGGCAGGTCGTAAAAGGCGACCGATTGACTATCGAGTCACTACCATCGTAGCTACTAGGTGGTAGAGTTCTGCATTGTCTCGCCCGGGTCTGGTACCACCTCCTTATCTATTCCTGCCGCAATAGCGTCAGTGCTTCTCGCTGTCGTGTTTCGGTTTGGAGGGTAAGGTAGCCGGTATAGCATTAGACCTCGCCACAAGATAGCAACGCACCATTAACATCTTTGGTGTCTATAGGCGATGGTTGACTCTTTCCATCAGGAGACCCATCTATTTGTTTGCTATCTTATGACATAAAAAAAATGAGTAATAAAATCAAATATGTATTTTTTTATACTATTATATGTGAAAAAACCAGATGCATCTCCTGACGGAAAGAGAAACCAATGCTTATGGCACAAAAAATGTTAATGGCGCTTTGACATCTATGTGGCGAGATGGCAATGCCATATACGTCAGTCTATTGGTTAATTTATCCTATAAATAGAAACACGACAGTGAAAAACATTGAGGCTATTACGAAAGAAATATGTAAGATGGTGGTACCATATACCCGGGTGAAACGTTGTGGAATCCTATCACTTAGTAATCACGATAGTAGTGTCACTTATAGCAAATCGTTTGCCTTTTACGAGCTGCCTGGTAGCAGCGGATGGTCTATTCAGGGATTTAGCCAACACGGGGAAATTACCAACGGGGATGCAAAATGTGAGCCGTAAATTAACCAACGGCATTAAATTTCATGTTTTTTATAGTATAAAATAGCCACCAAGCAGATGGGTCTCCTGATAGAAAGAATAAACCGTCGCATATAGACAATAAAGGTGTTAATTGTGCGTTGATATCTTGTGGCGAGATCTTGTGCCACATGCATAAGTTTACCGGCTACCTTACCCTCCAATCCGGAACACGTGACAAGCACTGACGCTATTGCGGCAGGAATAGGTAAGGCGGTGGTATCTATACCTGGTATGGCAAAGTGTTGTTTTATTTATTAGTTCCTCGTGTTGGTCCCGTGCTCATTGGAAGAATAAGGCAACTGCTTTTCTGCTAGGCAGGTTGTAAAAGGCGACCGATTACCTGTGCAAGTGCCTAACATCGTGGCTAGTATAGGTGGTAGAGTTCTGCCGTGCCTCGCCTCTGGTCTGGTACCACTGCTTTACATATTCCTGCCGCAATAGCATCAGTGGTTGTCACTCTCATGTTCCGGTTTGGAGAGTAAAGTAAACTTATGCATGTGTCATTAGACCTCGCCACAAGATAGCAACAATTTACAAGACAGAAAAACTACAAGAAAGGAAAGAAAGTTTTTTTAATATCATAAGATAGCAAACAAGTATCTTATCATATTAAAAAAACTTACTTTTCCTCCTTTTCCACCTCCTTATTGTTCTCATTCT
The DNA here is from genome assembly GCA_036924255.1 of Apodemia mormo. Lineage (NCBI taxonomy): Eukaryota > Metazoa > Arthropoda > Insecta > Lepidoptera > Riodinidae > Apodemia > Apodemia mormo. The sequence goes on along the minus strand of JAUPFN010000018.1, from coordinate 7,081,029 downwards.
CCGTCTCCATCTCTTTTTCCGTCTCCTCCTTTTTCGCCTCATTTTTCGTTTTCATTTTTGTATCTATCTCTGTTAATGTATTTTTTTATATAGGAGAGGGGACAAACGTGGAGGAGGTGTACCTAATGGTAAGTAATCACTGACTTCCATGGACATACGCATAACAGAGGTTGCAGGAGAGTTGCCGGACTCTTTAGGAATGAGTAAGCTCTTTTTTTATAAGTCCCCAAGTCGTATCCCTTGGGAGACACTAGTTATATAATTAATTATTGTATTAATAACGGTAATTGATTCCACAAGAAAGATGCAAAAAACGTCGATAGAAACACACGGTTGTGGATTTCCAGACATCAAGATATTGAGGGTGGAACTTCAAATTTTGCGATATCCGATGATAGGATTCAGTGAAAGGAATTAACTCGTCGTCGTCGTCGGAACACTCCCCACAATAAATACAATAAAAGCCGCACAGTGAACCACTTTTTGTCTTTAGTTTTATTTTTATACGTGTAATAGCTATATCCTTCAGTCCGCTGCATTATTAAAAAATGGTTAATCCCTCGGAATTAAGACGTTTCCTGGGTAACAAAATATTCAATATCCTTTACCATATTATGTATGCCAAATTCACTTGTATGCCAAATTCCATTCAAATCAGTTTGGACAATTTAGTATCATTGAGCAATAAACATTCAGTCATACAAATTTTCACATTTATTATATTTAAGAGATAATTTTACAAGTTGTTTATACCGTGTAGAACTTTAATTCGACTTGCTTTTCTTTATGTGTATAATAACACGTCTACCACTTAGAAGTATGTAAACTCTACAGTCATCAAATAGTTCAAAACAAAAACAGGATGAAAATTTAACCCATGACATGCCGTAATTTACGTCATATTCAATTATTTAATGTGGATTAAACAGTCTCTTTGCAAAGCACCATTAGGCTGTTACGGTCAACACAATTGCGGGTAATTTGTACCACAAACAGTGTTAAATTACTAACAACTTTATATAAATTGTAACGACAAAATCAAGCGAGGATTTATGAGTTTGTGAAATTACGTGAATTTTCAGTGATGATGTTGTTCTGGCTTTAATTTTGAGAAATTCAGTGTCTGTTAATATGACAAAGTGTATCTTAGTGAATTTTAAGAGAACAATACAATTTTTTAATGAAGTTAAGCATTTGGTCTAAATGAGCATTTTTCCCGGTTTCACAGTACCGGGCTTTTCGAAAGAACAATGTGCTCAGACAGCGTTTAAGTTAAATGTACTAAGCCTGTTCCAAAAGTGTCTCCTGTAAGACCGAACCTCAGCTTAGTGCAGTATTTTGACGATAAGTGGGAGTGGATAAGTGGATTATTTGTGGAACTGCCACATTTCGTCAGTTTTTTAATTTTTCTAGAAATTAATACTTTTTTACATTAGAATGTATCCAATTTATTATAAATTGGCTCATACTGGGTGAACTAATGACACCTCTGTCTACTTCTCCAGTAATATAAGCGTGATAGTATTTATATAGTAGAGTTAAAGCAGTAGAACAATGGATATGATTTTCAGAAAAAAATCAATGTCTGTCTTATTTTGTTAGATGTTTCAACTTAAAATTTCAATTAAATTGTTTGCAACGTACCCGTATTCAGAAAATGCTTTAGGCTACAATTTCATTCAACGTGTAACTAACACTTTGGCCTGCGTTTTGTTGTTTCGATCACACGGGTATGTTTTCAGCATGCAACCTAGTGTTGCAAATTTACCGCCACCTTTGAGAGAATTGGATCTACAATATCTCCTTGCTAAAGTTGTATACTTTAACAAGGAGGTTTTGTTGCATATCTTGTTGTACAACAATTGTATATCTTGTTTCTGTTAAATGTTAAATAGTGGTAAGTGAAATTTTATTTAGCAAATGCCCTGTAGTCGGAATTCGAACATTAGACTTAAAAATAAAATTTCTTGTTAGTTTGACAACAGACGGTGAAAGCCACATAACCTAATAGTGTATATTTGTGTATATTATGATGTATGTCAAATAAGAAAAGTGTGTGTAATGTGTATTTTTATTGGTTTAATATACTTCCAATACATCTTCTATGCAAATAAATAAAATTGGAGTGTCTGTTTGTAATATTAAAATAACCGCTTATTAGTTTTGTAATACACGGTACATATACCAAAATAACATTTTTTACAATTTTTGTCCGTCTGTTTGTCTGTTTGCTCCGATTAATCTCTGGAATGGCTGGACTGATTTTGACGAGACTTTCACTGGCAGACAGTTGATGTGGCAGGAAGTAACATAGGCTACTTTTTTCGAAATTTTTCCACGCGGAGAAGTTGCGGGCGCAGCTAGTATTAAAAAAAATTAGGTTTCTACACTCCTCCGCAATCTAAACTTTAACTCTGCCATACTTCATACTATACCGTTGCTTTATTTGTCATACAAGGTATACACAGTTTTTGCTTTACATTAATTGATATACATATTCAAACGTAATGTGGCAAAACGTGTTATTATCATAAGCCGGGACAGTTCGATCCCGTGTTGAGCAAAGGTGTTATTAAGATTTATTCAAGGTTTTTTCTTAAAAAAATTAAATGTCCGTAGTAGCTTAAAGACCGTTGGTAGCGTATTGACATCGCTGTGCATCGAGTTAACACGTAAAGCTGTCGGTCTCGGTTATTGCTATAAATAAGCTGTAATTTTTATCAGATCGGGATCAGTTAGGGTCGGGATCATCATCTCGCCAACTGATGAATCGGTGAATCTTGTTAACCTGTATCGTTTATGATGCTAATCACCGTAGATGTTATTATTTTAATATCAATGTATTTATCCAATGCTTTTAATCCTATAGATTATGACATCTTGATTACTATGATATGTTCCATCATTACAAGTTTTCTTCTGAGATATTAAATTGGTTTTCGACTTCGTGGCAGTCGGCAGGGTGTTAGTGTTAGTCACTATACTTCTGATTGACGTGAACTAACTGATGATGTTCTACAGAATGGCATTATACCTTCCTTATTATTTACGAATGCCTTGATTTTTTTACTATATGTAAAAGTATATTACAATAACTAAGATAAGAGTCGCATTACTAAATCAATAACTTCTACTAATTTATTAAAAATAAATGGTAAAATACATAAGCAAATCAAAATTAATATTCAGGTTGAATATGAATATTAACACACTTTCTCACACACTTGTATGCCAATTATTTATTTATTTTAAAAAGGGGCAAATGAGCAAGAGGTTAACTTGATGGTAAGTGATCTACAACGCTCATGGGCATTAGCAATATCAGAGGTTTTGCAGTTGCATTGCCAGATTATTAAGAATGAATAAGCTCTGATTCTAATCTAAGCACCAATGATCTGCAGTTATGAGCATATCGATATAATTAATTAAGGGATAACCATAATAAATAATACTTTCAATGTTCTCAGAGTTTAGACTAAGCGTCAATTGGAAAAAAATGATTTAGCTTCGTTTCCTTCGGTTTAATTCTATAATCATATTCACTCCTTCAGTAAAGTATATAGGCTTTTACATTGACTGCAATAACACCTAGAAGTTCAAAGTATACAGCTGTATCTATGAGCTAAGTTACTGGTTCCAGTGATTCAGCTCATAGACACAGCGTCTCAGCACATTTACGATCTTTTAATCAACATTTTACCACTAAAAAACAAAATACTGCTGGCTCAAACATTAGTTTACCTATACCTGACAACAAAGAAGTCTGCTATACCAACGTTTCTACTAGTTTACTTTTTGAAATTAAAGCAACTACTTTATAAATCCATTCGCTTTATATTTTGATTGCGTAAGTTTGACCGCATTTCATTTACGTACAATCAGCTTCGCTGGTATGCTATCACTTAGCGACATAATCTTAGGACCTTATGTACCCTAGTCACAATAGTTTTTAGTCCGCTCTAAGACCTAAATTTGTATTATTATGTAATACAGTAGAACCTTTATATATAGAAATTTAAAGGATACGCCAAATAATCGAATTATAGAACTTTCGACTTATCAAGGACTTCGACATAGATGGATTTCAATTCTAATTGTAGAGGTTAAGATTCATTCTAAATAAATTTGAGAAAGAGAGAACAACTTTTCGAGAAGTTTTCAGTTAACATTTTACACCACTCATTTAAAAAAAAACATTCATAAACCGTTAATAAGACTGTATATTGCGGTAGAACCAGACTACTTTTGCTATTTTTGAAAAAATGACTTGCTTCGATAAAATTTAAAAAATAATACGTAACAAGTACCCAAAATGAAATACCTGACGACCAACAAGCGCGTGTAAACGTCATTTATCATTTTTATAGAACTCATTCTCGGTAAATTGTTTAAGTTTTAAAGGCTCTAAATAAAACATTACTATTGTTACGAATAATGTAGAAACGTGAAGAGTTGGAACGCTGGAGGGATCTAGAAATGAAAGAATGAGATAGCTACTCCTATTAATAAAAAAATAATTGGCCGTTATCCGAATGGCTATACCGTAATGGACTTTGTGGTATAGGACATAAGGGTGAAAATAGCGTGTACTATCATAAGTTGTTTACAATAAGAAGTGATTCATTGTTTACTCGATACATGTAGATTTTTCTGGATACACGTAGAACTTTACCTTTACCTACTTTTAGGAGTTCACAAATTATTTCGATTTATAGAGGTCTAAATTTCAAACAGTGAGGTTTAGAGGTTTGAAAAGAAGGGAACGAAGTTTTTTTTCGAGTTAAAGAGGTTTTCGATTTATCGACGCTCGACTTAAAGAGGTTCTACTGCCCCCACAACTTGCACATTCGATCATCTGACAATCTGACTCTGTCATTCCTCTACACCGCTCCAATTTTTTCTCTGACTCATTCACAGTGAATCCTGCCCATGAAGCTGTATTATATCTGGAGGCAGCACTTCTAACACCTACTTGTAACCAAATTTTAAATATTGTTGTCATCTTCTGAGATCTTACCCTCTCTTTCTAACACAGCTGTGTAAAAAGAGATGACGAGACCTCATAGAGTGAGATATAACGTAAATATTTGGTTCAATTGATTAATATGAGTGCTAGCTCCACCTATACCTAATACTTCATGATCCTGTCCGAAACCAGAATGAGCTGCTCTTGTCGTTGCGTTAAGCTGATAATAAGTTTTTGTTCACATAAAACAAAATCTAAAAAACGTATAAACAAAATCGTAGATTGGTAAGAAAATATTTTTTATAGCTTATAGTTATCACACTACATGAATTGCTGTGCAAGCATGTGACACAATATATCGAATATATTTATTTATTTATTTGTGAGTATGCTATGTGCTTATGTATTTACAAGTATTTTTACATGTTTAACGTTATGTTTTATATGTATTCCTTAGAAATCCTAATATTACATAAACAACAAGAAAATAATATCTTAATATTTTATATCGCCTCTGTGGTTTAGCGGTCCGGTGTTGGTGTTGACTACATAAGGTCCCGGGTTCGATTCCCATGTCACGCACTTCAAAAATGTTTTTTTTTCAGTTTTTTGATAAAAACAACGTTAAGCAGGATTGGAAAAGTGCCCGGTTGGCGATAGGTTTGCCATCTATCACATTGTGGGCCTAAGTTAATCTTCGGTTAATCGCCTACCTCTTCGGGAATATGGGCGTGAAGATGCTTTTTAAAATAGTGAACGCAGTATATTTTTGAATTCACTATAACGAGCTCAATTAGATTCTTACATATTATCCTTTCGGAGGCAGGGCATACCTACATTTTGTTGGCCTAAAAGTTAACTAGTAGAAAATGACACTAGGCATAATTCGCCTTTATTTTAAACTTAGTAGTACATTAAAAAAACTAAATAAATAAAATAAATTCAAAAATATAAATTAAATTAAAAAATATAAAATAAATTCAAAAATATAAAATATATTCAAAAAAAATTAAAATACATATGAATTTGATATTTTTGTTCCTCTTTATTCTACAATTGCCAGGTTAAAAGGAAAACAGAACCCCATTATCTATTTAACGAAAAAAGCATTGCTAAGACCTTTTGGCATAATTAAACAGATGTTCGGAGAGAAATAACATTTTCAGGTTCATTTGGACGCTCATAAAATTCTGAACACGCACACCATAATGTAACAGGCAGTGTGAGTGTTTGGTTCGATACATAAACGTAAGCGATAGGTAATTATTTTTTTCATTTAGATCTAATAAAAATACAATTATACTTTTTCCTTGTGCCACACAAGACAACACGGTTAAATTCGAATTTGAGAGTATATTGACCGATAAAAGCATTAAGCAATTACATTTATAACCATATTTGACCGCCGCGTTGGTCGTGTGGTTAGCGGCCCTGACTACGCAATCGACCGAGCTCGGGTTCGATCCCCGACGGGGACAAGCATTTGTGTGATGAGCATAAATGTTTGTATTTCCGGGTTTGGGTGTTTATTAAATATATTCTAGTATTTATATATGTATTTCTATGTATTAGTATCGTTGACTAACACAGATAACACAAGCAAATAATTTGCTTACTTTGGGGTTAGATCAGTAAGTGTAATTTGTCCCGTAAATATTATTATATATTATTATTTATAAGGTCTAATGAAAGAAGAGATCGAAAAACCCCAGCAAATATAAAAAATATTAGAATGCAAATCCCAAAAATGGTACGAAATATTACATTAACTCTATATAATATTACATTAAAGTGCTATTTAAATATATGATGCTGAAATTAGTATTTCTGGGTTTGGGTAGTGTAATCGCGAGTGCCACCCGCTTGAAACACGCGTCAGTGAACTTTTTGTGAATAAAAATTGTACTAGGAATAAAAATAACATTAAAATATTTTAGTTATTATTGGTTTACATTTCCGTTATTTCCGTTTCATTCCCAACAATAAATAAAACACCTAGATACAAGTGCCACTATCTAAAGCTGATAACCCTAGGGTGATCGCTGATCGTAAGTATTAATGTGAAGTACATACATGAGATTGACTTCTGTATATATTTATTTTGTGCTTTAACTTTTAACATTTTTTTATATCATAAGATAGCAAACCAGCAGATAAGTCTCCTGATGGAAAGAGTTAACCATAGCCTATAGTTACCAAAGATGTTAATGGTGCGTTACTACCAAGTGGCGAGATCGAATGCCACATGCATAACTTTACCGGATACCTTACCCTACAAACCGGAACACGACAGTGACAAGCACTGACACTATTGCGGCAGGAAGAGGTAAGGCGGTGGTACCAGACCCGGGCGAGACAATGCAGGATTCTACCACCTAGGAGCCACGATGATAGTGACTTGAATAGCCAATCGGACGCCTTTTACGACCTGCCTGGCAAAACGGCAGTTGGCCTATTCTTTAAAGGAGCCTGGAACCAATACGGGGAAAACAGTAACTCTTCAAAAATAGTAGACACTAGTAGAAATAGTGATTCTTCAAATATCTGTCAACAATACCCATATCTCAAAAAAAACTGAACCATTTTGATGAAACTTAAACTGTTTCCTAAATTGGAATATACCTTATTTAAATCTAAAATATTTTACCTCGAAATGGTTTCTATTTCCCCAGAAATTCTCAAAAAAATATATAAAAATACAAACATATCTACACTTACGAAATTCAATACACGTGCTTGAACACGTAAATAGATTATCATACTCAAATATTATCTAATTCTAATATAAAATGATAATAATAATATGCTTTATATTATTATTATTGCTTTATATAATATTAATTTTATTTAATATATTTTTATTATTTTTTTATTAATTTGCTTTTGTGATTGGTGCCGGCGTGGTCGTGGTTGTAAAAGTGTGGTGGATGTGGACGGATAAGTGTGCCGCTGGGGTCTTCGTTTGATCGGAACCATCGGTGAGTCTTATCCATTTATTAAACCAGCGTCTCTCTTTTCGGTACCACCACGGAGGATACATAGAATAGTTTGCGGATAATAGCAAATTAAATTAATTTCACCTTTTTAATAATGGATTTCCGCAAAGTAACGCCTGAATCAATAAAATAACAAACATACATGTCAAACTGATAACCTCCGTTTTTTCGTCAGTTGAAAATAGTATAAACATGTGTTTTTTTTTCTTATATACATGTGTATATGAAAAAACTTTTTTATACTCTCCATGTTCGGCACTTGGTCAAACTCTGTCATGATTAATTTTTTATATGTTATAAAATAGTACAAGTGCAACATTTAAAATAATAATAATACATGAGAAACAAAATAATAATAAGTGGAGTTCTGCATTGTCTCGCCCAGGTCTGGTATCACCGCCTTACCTATTCCTGCCGCAATAGCGTCAGTGCTTGTTGCTGTCGTGTTCCGGTTTAGAGGGTAAGGTAGCCGATAAACTTATGCATGTGGAATAAGACCTCACCACAAGATAGCAACGCACCATTAACATATTTGGTATCATAGGCGATAGTTGACTCTTTTCATAGGGAGATCTATCTACTTGTTTGCTATCTTATGATATAAAAAAAATGTAATTCATTTCTAATGTACAAAATAATATATAAAAATGTTATCATGTCTATGGTCTAGTGGTCCGGTGTCGGAGTTGACTACATGAGGTCCTGGGTTTGATTCCTGGGTCGGGCGATTCAAAAATGTTTTTTTTTTTCATTTTTCTGATAAAAACAACGTTGCCCGGGATTGTAAAGTGCCCGGTTGGAGATAGGTTTGCCATCTATCAAATCGTGGGACCAAGTATCTTTGGCTAATCGTGGGTGCGCTTGTTGTGCCTCTCCCTACCTCTTCGGGGATATGGACGTGAAGATACTTTGTGTTGTCTTTAATCATATAAACTTCAGCTGTGTCAAATTTCTACGCTTCATCCCGTGCAATTTTCGCAAAAATGGGCTACAAAGTATTCGCTTGAAGTATCAATATAGAAATTTTATTACATTGTCGGTCCAGCTTACAACTTGTACCGTACCTTAAAAACCTTGCGTCCAAAATCCCGCAATTTCCAGAAGGTACCAATTACTATTACAGGAAAACACTAATCGTTATTACAATTTTTTTCACCTGATATAAGCAAATGATACACGAAATAAATAAGTTTTGGTCGTACATGAACATAACGATAAAACTAAACTGCGTAGAATTTAACGTAATGATACGCCTTGGGACGCTTACGGCAAATGTGTACTGATAGTTATGTTCTGAATTTCTGGTCAGTGCCTATATGTATTCCCAAAAGCCCTTTAATATCTACTAGCTGACCTGCGCAGCTTCGCCTGCCAGTAAGGGCTCATATACATGAGCGGCACATTACCAAATGGCAGAGGAAACTACAGTTGTCAATAAACGTTGGCGGCAGTCGTTGATGCGTCGACGGTAGTCGTGATCTATAACAACGCTTGCAGTTGTAACTTGTAGCCTACCACGTCCGCGGTTTTGTCAATCGAGTGCAATTAACGGTCAGGAATATGCACATTTCGCGAATTTAAAATATGAAGAAAAATATTTTAGTTGAACAAAACGGTTAGTTTTGTTCAACTAAAATATTTTTCTGCATTGTATACAATGTGTAAAAAACCCTCTCCGATCCGAAAGAGGTATGGTATAAAGGTAGGTCAACGACAGTATCAAAAAAAAATTTTTCTTAAATTTTTTTTTAATATGCTTCATTTTGATTCTAAATTTTTTTGGAGTTTAGACTAAAAAATTTAAAAAACTTTTCCTTAAGGCGAGGCATCGGAACAAACGGGAAAAACTGGTTTACTAAATCACGTTTTTTGCTTTATTGATTGTTAAATAGGTATCAATTTTACCAAAATTACACGATATACCTGAAGATATTATCTAAGGAATGTGCTAACTTATTACATGATTGAATGTACTTTACTCGATCATATAAAATTCCTAAAACAGGCTAAAAAATTACTAAAACAAATAATTTGTTAATAATATTTCTAATCTTCCACATGATTTTTATATGGTGATATTTAGTTTTAAATACAAAAAGAATGCACTAAATTTTGGTTTTGGGCTGAAATCCTATATTTATTTATCCGAAAATTAACACGTTTCCCAGCGGCTTTAGAACATACCGCGCCGCCCATTTCCTATAGAATTGACGCGCGTCAAAATATCTTGCCTTAAATCAAATCAATATTTTGAAAATTTATCTATTAATATCCATAAAATAATGACATCTGTGTCATTATGATTGTATTAAGCTACCAAATAATACATTTGACGATAGGATAGGCTTTTTTACATACTATATAGGAGAGATAATAAAGTATTTTTCAAAATAGCGGTTAGCTCATCAAAAAGCAATGAATATTCAAAAATACTTGATAAAATATTGCTCGTTTCTTTCCAAAAATCTGCTGATGGTAAGAGTCAACCATCGCCTATAGATACCAAAGGTGTTAATGTTGCGTTGCTATCTTGTGGCGAGGTCTAATGTTACTGTGGCCACAATGTATAAGTTTACCCGAATAAGTTTAAGAAGGCGCCCTAATGGAGCTTACCTATTCGACCTATTCTGGATTTTTGAGCTAAAAATAATTGTTATATTGATCAAATAATTTTTCACACTTGGCTCATTTGCCACCATTTTTTGCATTCAGCAATACAGAAAAAAAGACCACACACATTATCAGTCGAATAGGTAGGCGCCCTAATGGAGCCTACCTATTCGACCTATCCTGGTTTTTTGAAGAAAACAGATGTTTATTTCAAAAACAATGTTTTTTACAATAATTTATGTAACCACCACCAGGCATCTACGTCAGCTTTCGTGCAATTAGAGATAGAATTAATTAACTTCACTGTTAAGCTTTTCCAATTCCTATTTCTCTATTACGGTTATTTTCTATTCCTATACTTTCCATCTGTAAAGCTGGCTGACGAGTCCGAACACGTCTCTTTAGCTCGTACCATAAGTGCTCGATTGGAGTATGTGCGTCTTACTGGCCATTCCATGACTCCGATATCCACGTCAAGAAGATATTCTCGGACGGTACCCGCAGTATGTACGATTGCCATGCATGAAATGCCTTACCATGGATGAAAAAGAACGGCGCGCCCACATATCCTGCATGCTGCATCACATGAGGTTTTAAGTACATACAAATGTATCTATCACTAATGATGGTGGATGTTGTTCTATAACCACGTCATGTACAGTATTGTTATTTAATTCTTTAAACCTACCAAGACTCTCCCTAACGAACCGCTTAAGCCCACCTTTTCTTCAATACAGCACTAAGTCAAACCATTCCCTATTCTTTGGAAGATTTCTTCTTAAATCATTACCATAAATTGTAATTTTAGACCTGTCGGTGAAGAGTTCGTGGCTCCAAAGTTCCAAAATCCGATGTGAATTAGTACGCGCAAACTGAAAGAGCGCTTTTCGGTGAGGTCGTGTTAACATGTGGCCATTCGCTGGCTTATGTGGAACCATATCGTGTTCACTAAGTCTTTTTCAAATAGTTCAAACGCTAAGATACCTCGTAAATCTCAAAAGGTGAAAATTAGCTGACTTATGCGGAAACGTATCGCGTTTTCTAAATTTTCTTCAAATAGTTCGAACGCTCACAGATACACCGTGGAACTCAATAGGTGGAAACTCTAATGAAAACTCGATTTTCGAAAATCGGGGTGCAATTAGCTAAAGGATTCCCTTTGCCTATGCGTCAGTAATAAATTATGCCGTATAACAAAACAGTAAGTAATTTACCGTCAGTTCGCTTTTCCAGCGCTGACATGAACGTGTTCTGTAATAATTAAAGATCTGTCAGGATTGGGAAGACATAACCTAAGCCTTTGTTGCGGGAACTCGATTGAAAACAGTCTACTTAGAAGAAACTTATAAATCTTCTGTAGCGTACTTGAGTAATAATAATATAAACAACATTTCACTTTTTAGGGTGTCATACATAAAAGGTAAAACGGAACCCTATTACTAAGCATCCGCTGTCTGTCTGTCACAAGGGTGTATCATAAACCGTGATAGCTAGAAATCTGAAATTTTCACAAATTATGTACTTTCGTTGCCGCTATAACAACAAATACTTAAAATAAAAACAATGAATATATTAAGGGGGGTACAAAAAATATGTTTTTTATATATTGTAGAAATAACACACAGAAATTAAAAATGTAGTATATAGTATGTTATGAAGAAGTCATCATCAACTGCTGATAATACTTTTCATCATCAGCACTTGGTGAATCTACATCATATTGTTTTCCAAACATAAACTCCTGTACTGTTTTAAAAATCTAATTTATTCATATTACAATCACTTTTTAATGTTAAAGCCAAAAAGCCAACAACAACATTTTACCTACTTATTAGAGCATCATTATTATATTGCTTTAAAAACATAATTATTGAACAGAAAATTACAAAAACTAAAATGTAAGTACATCATAAATACAAAATTAAATAATAATAATAAATATCACTGAACAAATTACACAAATTGATTTAACCCCAAAGTAAGCAATTTATTTGCTTGTAGTATGGGTATCAGTAAACGACTCTAATACATAGGATACATAATATATAAATATTCAAATAGATTTAATAAACACCCAAACCCAGAATACTAACGTCTATGCTCATCGCATAAATGTTTGTCTCTCTAACTTTTTGTTTGTTCGCTATCCACTCCACCATCAGGGCGGGCGGTCAAACTTATTTGTCTAATAGGCGAGATATATTTGTGAAAACTGAAACAGTACAAGAGTTTACGTTTAGAAAATCAATTATGTGTGGGTAATAAATTGTGCTCCATAGTAATAAATAAATTACTAATTATTTTACTAAAGACGGCACATACAAGTCCTGTAATTATATATCAGTCAGAAGTCAGAAGATGGAATCAAGACGTTTATTCAAAGAATTAAGCAGTAGACAATTTATTTAATGAAATTAACTGTCAGGTTCCTTTACGAGCACGATCGCCTTTTTTCGGGTCGCTTTAACAACAGGTCACGAACGTTTGCTCCAATTAACAATCCGTCAGGAATCAGGATGTGTAATCAAGGCGTTTATTGCAAGAAATTAAATAAATATCAATTATATTTTTTGGACGGTAAAATCGGTTTTGGCATTTTTTGGATCTCTGTAGAATATATAACAAGTAAACAAATTTCTCATTATCTACATCTTTCCTAGATGTCAACGCCATACCATTTCTTGCCGCGAAACGTACGAGATTTTTGCTGCCATATTATAGTCTGAATAGCCTATACGTCTATGCCTACGACCTGATAACTGTGGCCAACGAAACATACCAAAACAATACACACGGGACAATTCCGCGAACCCTCTTATCACAAATCACGACGCCACCCCTAAGCCGAGTATCGGTCACACAAGAGACACCCTTAGGTTGGAGGGCGTACAAATCCACATCTTTAAGCTCTGACTGAGCACTCTGCTCGAGCCCACGACCGGTAAAGTTGTAAAGGCCCTTAAGGCGAGCAGTACAGTTGCCATCGTTGATCGGTTCGGACCCCTTCATCTTTTTGCGTTCTCGACACTTCTTCACTTTTTCATATGGAGGTTCATGGCTATCATTAGATTGCTACTTAAAATATCTTTCAGACGTTATATATTCCTCGTATTTGGATATAACTTTTAAAAGATTTTTTTGTAGCTGATTACAATTTTGCTCTGAATTTTTCACTTAAGAGCCTTTATTATATATATTATTTACTATTACGTTGAAAATTATTTTTTAAAATTATACAATCAAGAAATCTTTACAAGAGCTTTTGAATAAAATGTAATCGAATTTTATAGTTGCTCTGAGTCTAAAGATATACCATATTATGCGAAATATGTAACGCAGTAAAATTAATTAAAAATGGCGGCTTTTCCTGCTCCACTATTCGCAAAGCATCGTAATCCGCGTTTAACTTATCAAATGCTTTGATCTTTGGCTATCCAGTGGTATAATTAGATTTTGGATATTGGTGATAGTTAAATAGCTATAACACCAAACTGTATCCCCCGATTTTGTTATTATCCGTTTTTTGAACTGTCCCCCCTATGCTGGCAATTTTAAAGACGTATTCACGTCAAAAATATCAGTCTAGCTGTTCATTTATATATATGTAAAATTCATGTTACTTACACCACTTACCTATAAGTCAAAAACGACAGGGTCAATTTTGTTACGATTTTTGTGGGTTTGGGTTGTCTTTGTTCAGAATAGGCTAAAAAGTATTAAAATATAATATTCATCATTAAAAAAAAAACGGTAAAATATAGCAGTCTAGCCTTTTATCTATGTACTAGCTGTTGCCCGCGACTTCGTCCGCGCGGACTTCGTTTACTCCGCACTGCACCTCCCCCGTAGGTGATAGCGTGATAATATGTAGCCTATATGTTGACCCGACCTGTTAGTAATATTCATGCAAAATTAGAAGTAAATTCATGCAGTACTTTTTGAGTTTACCCCGGACATACATACAGACAAACAGATAAACAGACAAACAGACAGAAATTCTAAAAACTATATTTTTGGCTTCGATGTCGCTTGTAGATCACGCCCCAAGTATTCTTTTAAAAAAATATTCAATGTACAGTTTTGACTTTCCTACGATTTTATTATATGTATATAGATTAATTCGATTTTCATACAAAACATGTGTTGATTGTACATTCATATATGTATATATGAATGTCGTGTTAGTTATTTTACACCTTATTTTAATACACATGGTAACATGATCTGATGGGAATTTAAATAAAAAATATAATTCATTATATATAATATAATATAATGAAAGTGTTTTTTTAAGTATTTCTTTGTTAAAATTATTTGCACATCTTACGAAGTTTTACATAATGCGGAGCAATATGTCATCCTGACAGTCCTATTCTCAGTTGAAACGCACAGTACGTGTTGTTATAGTGGCAACAGAAATATTTCATCTGTAAAAATTTGAACTGTTTAACTATCACGATTCGTGAGGTACAGTCTGGTGACACAGACAGACAGACGAACGGACAGCCGAGTCTTAATAATAGGGTTCCGTTTGTATCCTGTGGGTAAAGAACACTAAAAAAACCCTAAAAACATAACTCACAATGATAAAATATTATCAATGAATAAAGGATATTCAAATCGAATGTCATTTGTTTGAAAATAAATATTTTCAGCTAAATTGAAACGTAATAACATCGCTTTGCAACAAACTCATTATAAATAAACAATTCCAACAAAATCTCATTTATCTCACCAAAACAGAAATCAAATCAATGCGAAGTGCTAATTAACATAAACATCTGAAACGAGAATTCAAAGTTATTTGAAACCACCATTTAAAAGCTTTTAATTTGATTACAAATTCGAGATACAAATATAAACAAGAAACTCATTAATTAGAAATGTCTTACTGGGCGATATCTAAATATTTTGCTTTTCATATAAAATGTAATTAGTATAGCGGTGTATAAATACCTCTATGTGTATTCAAAACAAACAATATTTTTCTGTCCGACTTTCAAAACAGAAAAAGGGCTTGTCCAATAGAATTTAATCGGATGTACTGTAGTTTTTAAGGTTCCGAACCTATAAGTTAAAACGTAAACCTATTACTAAGCCTCCGCTGTCTGTCTGCCCGTCTGCCTGTCTGTCACCAGGCTGTATCTCATAAACTGTAACAGCTAAAAAATAATAAACATGTACATACATAAACGTGTTTTTTTCATATTTTTTAAAGATGATGGTTCGGAACCCTTCGTGCGCGAGTCCAAACCGCACTTGGCTGTTTTTTTAGTTTTTAATGATTAATTAAGAATTATGATATGGATAACCAAAAATCTAAAATATTTATTTTGAAAGATAATATTATTTTTAGGATATAAATTCGCCTAAAATAGACATTAGCTCACGTGATACGGAAATCTGAAAGCGTTACAGAACCCCGTGGTAAAACAGCATTTTGATATTGTAATTTTCATAGAAACCACAGTGTATGTAATGTAGATATCACCACGGCGTGATGTCATTTGGACGCCATGACAGTCTAGAGAGTTTTCGTGGTAAATTTTAATTTCAATTATACTGTGCGTTCCAAATAAGAATAGGACTGTCAGGATGACATATTGCTCCGCATTTTGCAAAAACTTCGTAAATGATGAGTAAGGTGTGCAAAAAAATTGTAACAAAGAAATACTTTAAAAAAATTAATTTCATTCTAATTGGTATATTTTGGAACGAAGTTCCTTACGGCAGGCTTGGAGGGGATAGGGATTTTGCTGCGCGACCGAACTGAAAAAAATGTGATAGTAAAACCGTAAGAAAAATGCGTGGAATAAAAGCGTTAAATGAGACGTGCGCAGGCGCGACAGTCGCGTACACAAGCGAGTAGTGCCGTTTAGCCGAAGGAAGTTCGTTCCTACCTGGTGTCCCGCGACACCACATCATTTTTTTTTATTTAGATTCCCATCAGATTATGTAACCATGTATTAAAATGTCAACACGAATCATACGACCCCAAACTCGATAGAGTTGTGTCATTTAAATACTAAGCTCCTATGGCCACCTTCTGGCTTCATCATCGAACCCTGCATGACCCTAGTTACCACCAAGCATCAAAGTGCTCGTCAACAACAATCAAACAAGCCCAAACTAATTAATGACTGATTCTGTCATTTAATTACTGAGCTCCTATGACCACCTTCTGGCTTCATCATCGGACCCTGCAGGATCCTAGTTACCACCAAGCACCAAAGTGCTCGTCAACACGAATCAAACGAGCACAAACTCGATAGAGTATTGTCATTAACTGATTAACATTTAATTACTGAGTACCTGTAGTCACCTTCCGATTCCAACATCAGATCAGCTCATGTCATAATAAGTTTTCATTGTCATCCAATTTACATAGGTATGTATACAAAATTTTAGCTCAATCGGTAACCGGGAAGTGGATCAAATTTATTTGTCTGTCTGTTTGTTCGTCTGTTCTTCTGTTCGTCTGTATGTCCGTTTGTCCGTTTGTCCGTTTGTCCGTTGGTCCGTTTGTCCGTTTGTCCGTTTGTCCGTTTGTCCGTTTGTCCGTTTGTCCGTTTGTCCGTTTGTCCGTTTGTCCGTTTGTCCGTTTGTCCGTTTGTCCGTTTGTCCGTTTGTCCGTTTGTCCGTTTGTCCGTTTGTCCGTTTGTCCGTTTGTCCGTTTGTCCGTTTGTCCGTTTGTCCGTTTGTCCGTTTGTCCGTTTGTCCGTTTGTCCGTTTGTCCGTTTGTCCGTTTGTCCGTTTGTCCGTTTGTCCGTTTGTCCGTTTGTCCGTTTGTCCGTTTGTCCGTTTGTCCGTTTGTCCGTTTGTCCGTTTGTCCGTTTGTCCGTTTGTCCGTTTGTCCGTTTGTCCGTTTGTCCGTTTGTCCGTTTGTCCGTTTGTCCGTTTGTCCGTTTGTCCGTTTGTCCGTTTGTCCGTTTGTCCGTTTGTCCGTTTGTCCGTTTGTCCGTTTGTCCGTTTGTCCGTTTGTCCGTTTGTCCGTTTGTCCGTTTGTCCGTTTGTCCGTTTGTCCGTTTGTCCGTTTGTCCGTTTGTCCGTTTGTCCGTTTGTCCGTTTGTCCGTTTGTCCGTTTGTCCGTTTGTCCGTTTGTCCGTTTGTCCGTTTGTCCGTTTGTCCGTTTGTCCGTTTGTCCGTTTGTCCGTTTGTCCGTTTGTCCGTCCGTCCCGTCCCGTCCGACCATCCGTCCGAGATCCGAGAGAGAGAGGGGGGGGGGGGCTATCTCAAACTGATAAACCTCTCGCTTCACATAAGAATAAAGGTGCTACAGTATCAGACCCGGGCGAGATAATGCAGAGCTCTACCACCTAGTAGCCACGATGTTAGTGACTCGCATAGCCAATCGGTCGTTTTACGACCTGCTTGGCAGAATGGCAGTTTGCTTATTATTCAAAGGAGCCCGGCTTCTCGCCCGGGTCTGGTACCACCGCCTTATCTATTCCTGCGGCAATAGCGTTAGTGCTTGTCACTGTCGTATTCCGGTTTGGGAGGTAAGGTAGCCGGTAAACTTATGCATGTGGCATTAGACCTCGTCACAAGATAGCAACGTACTAGTAACGCCTTTAGTGTCTATAGGCGATGGTTGACTCTTTCCATAAGGAGACCTATCTGCTTGTTTGCTATCTTATAATATAAAAAAATTAGAATATGAATATCAAAAAATATATTCAGAATAATATAGTTTTGTTTTATCTATGAGGAATAGCCAGCGACCCGTGAAAATCGATTTCTTGGGGCCTGAATTGAATTTCTCTGCGTGTACGAAAGTTTAATTGATTACACAAAGGAAATTCTCGGGTATATGTCGACGAGTTTCGAAACAAACTTGAGTTTGAGGTCAAGGAATTACTAACTCTCGGAGTAGGGCCGACTAAATTAAGTCCAACTAAAATCCAAAAAACACACATTTCCACGTTGACTACCGAAATATCATAGGTACTTGTGATTTGTCTTCGTTTTGAGAGTAGTTAGGTAAGTAATAAAAAAAAAACTTCTAGCCAGTATTAGAATCCAGACAGAATTGGTAATAAAACAGCATATTTAGTGGAACAAATTAGTACTTAAAGTTGGTTCTTTGCCTGTTAGTCCACTTTCTTTTTATTATACTCGCATAAAGTCGATTTTTCAGTGACTCTATTAAATTTTCCATGCGTACAAAGGAAATTATTGGAAATACGTCAAGGAGTTTTGAAACAAACTTGTGTCTATGCTCAAGAAGTCTTGAAGTATGGTCGACTAAATTAAGTCCAATTTAAATACAAGAACCACAAATTCGCATCCAATAAACCACTGCAATGCAACGACTAAAATATCAGTCTTTGTAGTTTCTCGTTTTGAGAATACTTTAATTCAAATATTAATTCCAGCCAGTAATACAATTTAGCCATGATTAGAAGAAGATTCAATGACTTCAGTAGAGCGAAGTAGTATTTAGTGCTGGTCTCTTACTTCAGGCAAAAAAGCAGCACATTTAGTGATGAGCAAAATTGTCCTTGGTCTTGGTCTTGCAAAAAAAGACCAAAAGCAACACCAAAATCATATTTTTACTTGCAAGAACAAGACCATATGAACAAAACTAAGACCAAACCCAAGATTGAATATACAAGATCAAGACCAAGTGTGCAGGATTTAACGAAAAAATATATTTTTCGTTGAAAAAAAGCTAAAATATTTGTCACTACATGAAAATATACTTTCCTTCTGGGAACAAAAGATATTTCTTTTATCTTGCACATTACTTCACTTGGTTACAACACTATATATAAATAACTATTTGAAAATTAAGATCTACAAGAATGTTGACTCGTACTCCATGTCGTAACTAAAATATTTTTTTCGAGAATAAGGTTTACAATAGTTGTGGGTAATTTAATACTTAAGCTGTAATTTGGGATTTATAGAAGAAATTATAGATCTTTTAGATGAGCATTGGTTTTTTTCGGTAGATCGATCGTACTAGATACCTAGGTACGAGGCGTCACTTATGATGATGCTGCCAGCACTGATAAGACCAGTCAAGGGCACATGCAGTGCTACATTTTCGTATGGTCCTAGTCCTCCCCTATATCGAAGAACAAATAAAATTCGGTAGTCTTATCGTACTAAGATTCGGATATTTTTTA
This sequence comes from Apodemia mormo, assembly GCA_036924255.1. NCBI lineage: Eukaryota > Metazoa > Arthropoda > Insecta > Lepidoptera > Riodinidae > Apodemia > Apodemia mormo. Next base: position 7,061,326 of record JAUPFN010000018.1, on the reverse strand, counting down.
TTACATTTTTTAATATTTTTAATAGCGCCACTAGGTTTTTCGCATTGCAGCAAAACCCGTATTTCCCCCATCGTATTTCCTCCATCAATGACGTATCTATAAGGTCGGGGCAAAAGTATTTTCGTATTGTTCATACAAAGGAAAATATTTTTTTAGGTATAATTTTTTATTCATCTATAATATGTGTGTGCCGTTTTGATCGATGACTTGTTGCCTTCTTGTGGGTAGTATCATGATCCCATTCTTGTAGAAATTTTGAGATTTTTGATTAAAAAAATCTGACAGGTGGTGTTTACAGTGTTCTTTGGAGGTTAGCTTTATGCTTCCTAAAGAGTTCTGCAATGACCGAAACAGGTGAAAATCTGATGGAACAAGGTCAGGGCTCTCTCAATTTTCGCTGCGTGACTATAGATGAGTGCGGTCTGGCGTTATTATGGTGGAACACCACGCCCTTCCTATTCACTTTTTTTAACTTCATCAGTTGCTGACAGTAGAGGTCAGAATCGATAGTTTTACCCGGACGATTCCTTTCCAATCCGACCGTACACATAGCATCACTTTGTTCCGAGTCAAGCCGGGCTTTGCCACGGTCTGTGAGGCTTGTCCATGCTATGACCATGATCATTTTTGCACATTCTTATCGTAAGTCACTCATTTTGCATCAACCGTAATCAACTGTTTAAGAAGTGATTCGGAATTGTTAAGTTTCAACAAATAATCGCAAGTAGAAACACGTTGCATTAGGTTTCTCTCAGTGAGATCATGTGGTACCCAAATGTCAAGTTTATTCTTGTACCCAGACTTTCGTAAATGACGTAAAACTATTTTATGATCAACATCCTGTTCTTCAGCAATGTCGTAGCTACTAATATGTCGATCTTGCTCCACTTTCTCAAAGATGTCACTGACTTTATCTGTGACAAGGCGTCCAGAGCGAACCTCATCTTTCACACAAAAATTTTTAGACTTAAAATGCTTGAACCACATTTGTGCTACTTTTATTGATACCGCATTAGATTCGTAATAATTAGATAATTTTATTCGCGGCGTTTATCGTATTTTTACCTTTTTTGTAATAAAACTTTAAAATGTACCGAATTTCTTCGTCACATGTGTTCATTTTGCTTCCTTAAAAAACAGTTAAAAAATGGCGGGAACTAGTTTTTTTTATTTATTGCATCTTCAGAACGTCACATGTTTAATGGTATTAAAACCATCCAGTTACATTCAGTACAGCCAAAGAGGTTTGTAAGTATCTTCACGCCCATATCCCCGAAGGGGTAGGCAGAGGTACAACAAGTGCACCCACGATTAGCCGAAGATACTTGGTCCCACAAATGTGATAGGTGGCAAGCCTATCGCCAACCGGGCACTTTCCAATCCCGGGCAACTTTGTGTTTATCAGAAAACTGAAAAAACACATCTTTTTAAAGTGCCCGACCCGGGAATTGAACCCGGGACCTCATGTGGTCAACGCCAACGCTGGACCACTAGACCACAGAGGCGAGGCGAGACAAAAGAGGTTTGATTACTAATAATACATTTACAATACGAAAATACTTTTGCCCCGACCTATTACTTATGTAAATACCATTCCAGTAGCCTTATGGAACTAAGTTTTGTGTCGTGGACTCCTGTACTATAAAGAATTTATGTCAATGTGATATAAATATGCTTAAAATTTATTATTTCAGTTTGCTTTGTATTGGTGTATTAAAGCGTAATTTTTAAGTATTTAACATAGAGAGTTTTTTGAGAAATTTTTGGGATTAATTCGACTTGCTGAATTATAATGAATATCGTACAGTACATTAAGATTTAGTTTTTACTTTACAATCTTAATGTCCATGAGTAAACATTTACCAAAATGAACCTTCCGCACACGCCTCTACTCCCTCCTGTACTATATAAATATATTTTTTTGTTATTAGATACACCCTCCTGCCTTAGGTATCCTGAAACTGTAAAACTTTTTATCCGTTTTATCTAATTGTATCCAAATCATAATCATTTTCATATAAACACGCTACCTTGACTTCGTAAAATTGGACATAAAATGAAATCACAATCTGACATTAGAAAATGTCTAAAAACTCGTTAAGTTAGAAAGGCAGACTTTAGATTTTGGGTCTAACGTGAGGATAAAAACGAAATAGAATTATTTTTAAGTAATATAAATGTAAATCTACTAACCACAAATTATTTGTAACGTCAAGTATGTATTTAATCAATTAACTGGAAGTAAGAGAGCGAAAACGAATATATTATCTGATACTGCTGTTTGTACGTAGGTATAACCATGAATAATACAGCTTCATGCCGTGAAGCTGTATTATTGATATTATACCCTGTTATACCCATGAATCATGGGTATAACAGTCTAAAGCTATTAACAATCGATAAAAATGACTGCCATTTTATTGACACTTAAAAAACAAACCGTGTTTTGCTATTTAAAAATAGAAGGCGCTGTTTTCAGATAATTACAACAACCAAAAGGTGGGTAATTTATTTTAGTGGATAATAATAAATTCTATTATGTGCCCTTACAAAACATATCATGTACCTTTGGTTTTTGGATGTATGCTTTCTTTAGCCTTTATTTCTAGACTATTTTAATAATATCAGTGGACAAATCACACGAATTGTTTTAATCCCAAGATTAGAGAAATTATTTGCCTGTGGTATAGGCGCTAATCAATAATAATAATACATAGAATTATATACTAAATACATTATTACAGGTAACCTATACATTATTCATTAAAAATATTCAGTAAAGGAGATACGTTTAGTTCTTTGCGGTCATTTAGTAGTTGGGTCTATGTTTAAGTCTATTATAAGTTTAGAGGCATTGAAAATAAATAGTACTTTGTACTATTGACATTGACATACTATTGAATTAATAAATTACTATACACAATTCTCCCTGCTTAAAAGTGTAATTATGATGTGTGGGTATCACCGATATTGTGAAATATAATTTTTAATTTAAAATGTTCATACTACCTTCAGTATATATTGTTAATTGTAAAATTGCCAATTGTACTAAACAATAATAACTTTTGCCCTGATGATGCGTTAAAACGCGAAACCGGTTGGTTTTAATAAATAAAAAGTCAAGTAAAACAGTACAAGTGCTTTTAATACGATATAAATATAAGTTAACATGGAGTTTTACCAAGTGCCGACGATATTCAGTGTTCAAAGTTTGCATGTATTAATTTAATATAAAAATTTGATATAAACAGAATAAATAAATATTAAATATATTTTATTACACGTTGCACTTTTATATCCATTGTACCTATAGTAATACACATAATTATCTATGATCCATTGAATGAATTACTTCAATTATGGTTTCAATAATATATCTATCGTTAGATGACGCGATTGTTCTCTGTGCAGCGCCATCTAGTCCTACATTTGACATTGAGCTTTGTAAAAGCGATGCCTAACCGCTACTCTTAACGACATCTAGTCGCCACAGTGTGTACTAAAAACAGAAACACGGTCGTTAACCTACGTTGGGCAATGGTTTTGGCAAATGGCAAGGTTTAGTAATTTGACATATTTTTCTTAATTGATATTATGATTGACATTATTTACAGTAATTATTTTAATATATAGCTCTTTATTTGTACGTTTTTAAATTGTTATTTTGATTAAAATGTATAATGTACGTACATTTATATTTATTGATAATTGTACTATGACTGATAGTTACCTAAGCTTTTATGTATACTTGTTTTTAAGATTGACCTTCGAAAAATGTATCATAGAAATACTTATTTTGAATAAAAGCTTATTCTATTCTATTCTTATTCTATTCTTAATGGGCATTGGGCATTAACTCTATTCCTCTATCAATAAAAGGACTTGTGTTACTTACGTGTAGTAATATTTTCTACTTTTTATTTAAAATCTCAAATTACTAATTGTCCAAACAAACTTTGGAACGTCTCGTTGAAGACGGATCGTTGATTACAGTAACCCGGCATTAGTCATCCATTTTACTTAAATTATGCAAAAATTTCAATAAATAAATAAACATTAATTCCCTTTTATCAGTGATGTTCCCTTTGCTTACACGTCGGTAATAAATTATACAATATAATACAACAGTAAATAATTTACCGTCAGGTCGCTATTCCAGCGCTGACATGAACGAGTTCCGTAATTAAAGATCTGTCAGGATTCAGGAGACATAAACGAGGCTTTTATTGCGAGAAACCGGCTGAAATCAGTCTATTTATGGGAATTCTAGCTTATAAATCGGTTCCTCTTTTTGAAGTATAGACCATCTAGTACTCTATCAAGTAATTCGTAAAAGGCGAATGAATACGTATCACAACCTTCGCGACAATAACGTAATAGACTAGCTCGAGTTTTGGTACAACCGCCGTTAATGCTTGTCACTATCCAGTGCCGGTTTAGAGAGTAAGATAGCTTACCAACAATAATAGAAAACAAGTACAATAAATAGGCTAGCTTATCTCTAGTAATAGAGATTTCTTCCAGCCAACTCTATAGCTTATTAGTATACTTATGCTTTACCATTCCCTATGGATAGCAGCGCACCAATAACATACTTGATGTCTATATATACGATGGTGGTCTCTTTCCATTGAGAGAGCCATCAGCTTGTTTGCTACCTTATGACATAAATAAAACATCTATAAATTTTTCCTCGGGCAGTTTGCAAGAGGCAAACGTTTCACTAAGAGGTCACTTTTATCGTAACTACAATACGATTCTAAAAGGAGATTCTCATCAATCTCCTCGTCATCTCATCAATCGGCCTCAAAATGCTTCAGGAATGTAGCGTCATCTGAAATTATCAAATTAATTTAATGTAGGTACAATAAGCCAATATTAGAATTCAACGGACGCTTTTTAATAACAACTAAATTTTGAAAAGTAACATACTTGGAAAGTCATGAAACTAATCAAATTTGTACACTTTTTCTTATTTCTAAGATAAGCAAAGTTTTTTCTTTTTGACCCTAAAGTTAACTCTCTTTTATTTATGACCAACCAAGTTAGAAAAATGTCGGATAGGTAAGATGCAAAATGTTAAATAAACTTTTATATAAAATGCAACAAAAAGGGAAGTATTTATTATCACTATAGTCGAAACTCACAACACATAAGGCGATCTAAACATGCTACTCTTAGTATCATCCTAAAGAAACAAAAAAAAAAAACAATTGAAATCTATTTTCAGTTTGTTTTGTGGCTAGGTCTAATGCCAACCACATGTGGCATTAGACCTCGCCACAAGATAGCAACGTATCATTAACATCTTTGGTGTTTATAGGCGATGGTTGACTCTTTCCATCAGGAGACCCATTTGCTTATTTGCTATCTTGATATAAAAAAATATGTATCTTAACTAGCTGACCCGCGTAGCTTCGCCCGGGAGTAGATTAACATGTCGTCGATATATCTTTTTATATAAATTTCATACACCCTAATTTCGTCCCTTAGGAGTTGATTGTTGAAAAAAAATTAACCTATGTTTGACCTCGGATCTTCAACTATTTCCATACTAAATTGCATAAAAATTTGTCCAGTGGTTTAGCTGTGAAAGCGTAACAAACAGACACACAGACAGACAGACTTTCGCATTTATAATATTAGTATGGATATGCACTGCTATGATTAATATCAATATATATATATATGACGGCGTCCGCGTCGTCAAATGCAAGAATATTGTAAAGTGTAAACAATAAATGCACGGCCTGGGCCGGCAAGCGCATCGTTCGATATCCCTACTACTCAACTTGTTTTGCTACCTGTATAAAAAGGCTCTGAGCGCCCGCCGATAAGGCAGTCTAGGCTCTGGCGTGGCTCGGTACACTTGTTGTATCTTGCTAGTAGCTTATCCTTGACTCTCGGCATAGAGTAATAACGCTTAGAGCGATAATTGCATTCAACGTTTCGTTCATATTTTAAGCCAAAACCGTATCGATGTGTGCATAACATTCGTCACCCTTAGTGTAATTACTTGCGTTGACACGCACACAAAGACACATTATTGCGTGAATAATGTTGCAAGCAAATAAATATTTTCCCAAAACGGTATTTAAATTAGGTCTACCTTACAAATAGTCTTTCATATTATAACATTAATAGTCATTTAGTATAAACTTGAAACTTATACTTTTATTCGGTTACGTATAATATTTTAAATGTCAAGAAATATTCTATATGTTCTCAAGATGATATTCCAAAGCTATTTAACCTTATATTTTTTTTTTTTAGTTTTTGTGCTTTCATTTGTAATTTAAAATATTTTCACTTCATTAAAATAAAGATTGTCTTTCTTTCCAATAGTATTATTGAACATATAAAAAACTTAAAACTTACATTTTTTATCCCGGTGAGGTAAAATGAGTAGAATTACAGGGAAATGTTAAAGAGTCAAGATATTTTTTTTGTATATATCAGTAATCAAACAGCGGTAACCAACCAGCACCAACCGTAAATAAAAATATGGCCAATACAAGTTTACATTATTGAAGTTATAAAAACGTTTATTGAAGTAATTCTTTAAAAAAAATTTTATAAAAATTATTGAAATATATCTTCTAAAATATAATTGTACAATAATAATAATATAATATTCACGGGACAAATTACACTTACTGATCAAACTCCAAAGTAAGCAAATTATTTGCTTGTGTAATGGGTGTTAGTCAACGATACTAATACATAGAAATACATATATAAATACTGGAATATATTTAATAAACACCTAAACCCGGAAATACAAACATTTATGCTCATCACGCAAATGCTTGTCCCCGTCGAGGATCGAACCCGAGCCCCGTCGATTGCGTAGTCAGGGCCGCTAAGCACTCGATCAACGGGGCGGTCAAATGTTATTACAAATTTGTACATTGCTTGGCGAATGCTTGTGTGTTTTTATGTGTACGTCTGTGTGCGTGTATGTGTGTATATGTATATATTTAGTGAAAGCTAAACTAGCTTGAACGTCAGCAGATGGGTGGGCAAGCGGAACAATATTTACAAGCACTTTGAGGTAAAAAGTAATAGCATAGGTATGCTTATTAATCAAATTATTTATTTAAATCAGTTTAAAAAGTTAAAATGTTTTAAGCTAAACATAATATTTCTGACTACTATATTGAGTCAAGCTACTATTGGCTCTGTGCACTACTTGAGCACCACCTATCGTGCGCAACTGTTTTGATTCAGATCTTAGAATATAGAAAAACGTAATCCTTGTGCGTAATCTCCTCTAACGTTTTTAGCTGAATCGGAAACAATGCAGCTCTTTATGGCGACTCTTTGGCTTCTACGTGCTATACTATATGCATTGGAGTATACGGCACAAATTAATTAAGTCGTGTATGAGCAATATCGTCATTCGCAATATAAATTTCAAGCTATGTAGAATTAAAACTTAATTATCAGCTTAAACATATTAGGAGGCCAACATTTGGCGCAGACCGATTTTAGGGCACGTTATTCTACATTATTTCGTCGATAAAACTCGAAAATATCGCCAATAAAACTACTTGACACTTAGGAAAACATGAAATAATGCTGTACCATGGCATATTATTTCATAAGAAAAATTAAAAAAAATGTCTTTTTAGCAGTAACAGTATTTTTCTGGTATCACTGTGGCATCTAGAATGCTAGTTGGAACATTTTTTTTGCCTTCTAAAAGTCCTCATTATACACGAATATAAGCTTTGTAATATTGGTTTGACAAACGGTTTTGTAATATTTGTGCCAGTATAATGGTAAGTCCCAACACTTAAAAAATATTTTTTATGCAAAAGCGAAGTCCAAGCTATGTAATATCGCACATAAAATAGTAATACACACGTTATTAATTATAATGAAAATAGGTAAAAACAAATACGTGGTAGAATATTTTCCTCTTTGGCTGGCAACATTTTGAATATCGTTCAACTTAGATATTTACGATTTATTTGTTTGGAATTTATACAAAAATATCCGATGCCAAGTAGTTTTTATGTGTGAAATGTGATCTTCAAGCCCTAAATACGCTATTGTGAAGCACGGTGACATACTTTCACCACACAGTAACTCACATTTTTTGAAATTGCGAGAGCTGTACTCTGTGTGGCACGTGTCACATGTCTGAGCGGCCGGCGAGCGTAAGAGGCCTTTTCAGGCTTCTTTGAAATGGCTTAATATAGCGCGGGTCGACTAGGTTTCTATGCGTTATTATTCTATGACTCTCGGATAATTAATTTGTGCAAACAAGTTAATTATTATTGTCAACTATAAATTAGTCGTAGTACAATTTATAATTGACTATCTATTGCTTAAATTATGACTTATTTGTAATAAGGAATAATTAAGTTACTTGGAATTGTTAAACGAGAACTAGTAATTAGTGACGGAAAGCTTTAATAGTGATTTTATGTTATTTTTTTGATACAAGTTGAACAAAATATGAAGAGTTGTTATATTACCACATCCGCATTTTATTTATCATATCTGACCCACTTCCTACATATATATATATATATATATATATATATATATATATATATATATATATATATATATATATATATATATAATATATATATATGCGTCTAGAAGAATAATAAATTCATTAAGCCCGCCACAGACGGCGGGCTTAATGAATTTATTATTCTTCTCTTTGAACCTACTGACAAAGTTAGACTGTGGTTAGTAAGTAAGGATGTTGAATCCTTCCTAATATTAAAAATAGGAATGAAATAAAACTTATCATATTTTATATTGAATATTTACACAAAAAAACTTTAATAATGGTAACTACTAATTAATAAAAATAATGATTAGCTTAACCTACTTATATTATTGGCTCTATTAATGAAAATTATTATTATTTGCAAATATCTTTTGGCCCAACTAAATTGACGCGCGCGCAAAAAATTGGCACAAGTCCTACCTCGGTAACGCCCCGCGGGAGAGTGCGGGCGCCCCGCGGATCAAAAATCACTTAAATAATCGATTAAAAAATTAATAAATTTACTAAAAAAAACGATCGGATGAAGGACCTCCAGTTACATGTGAACTTTATTTTGGTAAATAAATCATAATATTAAATCAGTTGTTTTAAAAATAAAACCGAAAATAGTAGATAAAATGACCCGAAAAGAGGTAACTTCGTGAATTTATTATCGAGCCAACTTTATCAAATCATGTTTCCATCGGTTATATTCCCTACAATATAGCCTCAACAATATCACTAAAATTTATTAGATTACAATTTTAATGTTTACTATTTCAAAAATGCATTAGAAAAAACGTATTTTGCAGGAATACCTGAACCACCTCCCCTAGCTGTGCTCCTTGACAAATAGTTATTATTTCCAAAACTGTATAGAAGTATAGAAACTCTCGTTAAACCTTTCATTGTTAGATGTAATCTTCACATTTACAGCATGGCGCGGCAATTAAATAATTCAACGATAACGTGTATCCTAAATTAAACAGCATGTTAGCTAAAGCCATTACACCGTAGATACTCTGCTGCCGATGTTTTGTTTGACGCTACCTGTTAATAAACCGCTAGTTATTAACTGAAGATCACAGGGAAGTTTAACGAAGAATTATTAGATTTTATAAAATGTTAGGAAATTAACATACTTTCATAGAATCTTGGGCCATGTTATTGTTACGTACTTCGGATTCGTAATTGTAAGAAAACACCACTTATTTTAAATCCGTGTATTATAAATACAGACACACAAAACAGCACAACTTTATACTCAAATACTCTAATAAAAAATAATCGCCTCTGTGGTCTAGTGGTCCAGCGTTGGCGTTGACCACATGAGGTCCCGGGTTCGATTCCCGGGTCGGGCATATAAAAAAAAGGGGTTTTTTCAGTTTTCTGAGAAACACAAAGTTGTCCGGGATTGGAAAGTGCCCGGTTGGCGATAGGCTTGCCACCTATCACATTTGTGGGACCAAGTATCTTCGGCTAATCGTGGGTGCACTTGTTGTACCTCTGCCTACCCCTTCGGAGATATGGGCGTGAAGATACTTTTTTTTACTCTAATTAACACCAGTCACTCACTGTACTATCACTGAACTTAACCAACTACTACACAATACAACGCTTCTCGCTTCGCACGGGTCACTTTAAGTATCGCTCTCGATCGCTTTATAAAAACTGCCCTGTATTTGTCAACATATCTCTATTTATACCCAGGGTGAAGTTCTACCTGGATCCAGAAAAATCTAAAAGTATCGGGAAACAATGAATCACTTCTTATTACTTCTTATTGTAAACAAGTTATGACTCATAAATCCTAGTACACGCTACTTTCAACCTTATGTTATATACCACAAAGTCCATTATGGCATAGCTTAGGTCAAATATTTGTTTGTCAATAGGAGTAGCTTTCTTTTATTTCTAGATCTCTCCAGTGTTCCAATTCTGCACGTTTCTAGATTATTCGAAACATTATTAACATTCAAATAGTGATATTTGATAGATTATATTAGCTTATTAAAAAAATTGTTAGGAAAAAATTAAGCAGAATTCTCTGTGTTAGTCCGGACTTATGAAGAGCTAGCTGCAGCGTACAGCATTAAAAAAATTATATCCACCTCACCACATGCATAAGTTTACCATACTCTCCAAACCAAGAACATGACAGTGACAAACATTGACGCTATTGCGGCAGGAATAGTAAGACCCAGAAACTAGTGGTAGTGACTCGCATAGCCAATCGGTCACCTTTTACGACCTGCCTGGCAGAACGGCAGTTGGCCTATTCTTCAATGGAGCCCGGACCAACACGGGGAAAATACCGTGTTCCGGTTACAGCACGGTTCCGTACCCAAAGGATAAAACGGGACACTATTACTAATACTCAGCTGTCCGTCCGTCCGTCCGTCTGTCTGTCTGTCTGTCTGTCTGTCTGTCCGTCTGTCTGTCCATCTGTCCATCAGTCACCAGGCTGTATTATTTTACCATCAGAAAGCTACATTCTCTAGGAGTGACGTAGGCTACTTGTTATCTGAGCAAAAAGTAATGATTTTAAGTCACGTTTGCGAATGATATCTACAACTCTATACTACAAATAAATAAAATTGAAGTGTCTGTTTGTAATATTAAAAATACGAATTTTTACTAAATGCATAGGGATACACGGTACATATACCAAAATAACATTTTTTTAAATTTTTGTCTGTCTGTCTGTTTGTTTCGGCTAATATCTGGAACGGCTGGGCTGCTTTTGACGGGACTTTCACCGGAAGATAGCTGATGTGATAGGGAGTAACTTAGGCTACTTTTTTCGAAATTTTCCCACGCGAACGAAGTCGCGGGCTCAGCTAGTATAAAAATATAAGCCATGAAAGAATATATTTCCTGTGTCTTATAAGAAAATACCTGCTATATTGTGGATAACTTCATTAGTGAAGCTTGCACGATAGTAATTAATTACGACGTGAATCGTTAACGATGTGTGAGGAAGGTGTTCTGAGTGCTAAGTGTGAGTTTTCTTTTCGCATTCGATCGTGAGCGCGTTTGGAGTTTACTAGGAATTTGTATGTGATTTGTACGGCGCCACCTAGGGGTAAACGTGAGTAATCAGTTTACCACTAGGTGGCGCTGTACAAATCACATACAAATTCCTAGTAAACTCGAAACGCGCTCACGATCGAATGCGAAAAGAAAAACTCACACTTAGCACTCTGAGCGTAATCAACTGCCAATCCGCAAGAGACAGGAACATGAAACCTCAAAACCTATTCATTACTTACATCTATGTGTGTAAATGGATCATGTAGTTTAGTTTAATATTTAGCGGTAACTGATATCTACGCTTGTGTTAACTTACAAAGATAGAATCTATATCCATACTAATAACTCCTCCGCCGTGTTGGTCCCGGCCTCCTTTGTAGAATAGGCCAACTGCCGTTCTGCCAGGCAGGTCGTAAAAGGTGACCGATTGGCTATCGAGTCACTACCATCGTGGCTACTAGGTGGTAGAGTTCTGCATTGTCTCGCCCGGGTCTGGTACCACCGCCTTACCTATTCCTGCCGCAATAGCGTCAGTGCTTGTCGCTGTCGTGTTCCGGTTTGGAGGGTAAGGTAGCCGGTAAACTTATGCATGTGGCATTAGATCTCGCCACAAGATAGCAACGCACCATTAACATCTTTGGTGTCTATAGGCGATGGTTGACTCTTTCCATCAGGAGACCCATCTGCTTGTTTGCTATCTTATGATATAAAAAAAGAAAAAAATCCATATCCATACTTATCCGTACCCATACTATCCATACTATCCATACTAATATTATAAATGCGAAAGTAACTCTGTCTGTCTCTCTGTCTGTCTGTCTGTTGTCTGTCTGACACGCGAACGAAGTCGCGGGCACAGCTAGTAATATTATAAATGCGAAAGGCTGTCTGTCTGTTACGTTTTCACAGCTAAGCCGCTTGACCGATTTTCATGAAATTTGGCATGGATATAGTTGAAGATCCGGGGTCAAACATAGGCTAATTGTTTTTTCAAAAATCAGTCTCTGGAGGGCTGAAATAGGGGATGAAATTTTTATTAAAAGCTATTTGGATGACTTATTAATATACTCGCGGGCGAAGCTGCGAGGGTTAGCTAGTTAATATTATAAATGCGAAGTTCAGATGTTTGGTTGTTTGGATGAATGGATGTTTGTCAATCAATGCCAAAACTGTTGAACAGATTTGAATGAAATTTGGTACACAGGTAGATGATGACCTGGAATAACACATATGCTTCTTTTTATCCCGGAAAAATGAGTCGTTCCTGCAGGATTCACCAAAAATCTATAATGCAGCGGGCTGCACACTACAGCTAGTAGAATATATTTTATTCAAAATGAGTATATTACCTAAATACATTTTTTTGAACATCAAAACTATTATTACAAAAATAATCACCTTTAATCACAAAAAAGACGTAATACGCACTGTATTTACCTATAACAAAAAATAATATAAATACGCTATTTCTTATATGATATGTCACCGTGAAATTGTCAATACTGTTATTTTTTTTATATCATAAGATAGCAAACAAGCAGATGGGTCTCCTGATGGAAAGAGTCAACCATCGCCTATAGACACCGAAGATGTTAATGGTGCGTCGCTATCTTGTGGCGAGGTCTAATGCCACATGCTTAAGTTTACCGGCTACCTTACCCTTCAAACCGGAACACGACAGCGACAAGCACTGACGCTATTGCGTGCGCGCGAGACAATGCAGAACTCTACCACCTAGTAGCCACGATGTTTGTGACTCGATAGCCAATCGGTCGCCTTTTACGACCTGCCTGGCAGAACGGCAGTTGGCCTATTCTTCAAAGGAGGCCGGGACAAACACGGCGGTAGGTTATAATCTACCTAGGGAGTTTATAATTTGGTTAGGTTAGATTAGCAGTTAAATTATAATATCACTTAGATAGATTATAATGTAAAGGAATTGCTCCCTCGTATTATATAACGGTATTGACAAATTCACGGCGACATATATTTAACTTACACCTAAATTATTCAAAATCGCTAATTATTATCACTACACATAGTATAAAACAAAGTCGCTTTCTCTGTCTGTCCCTATGTCCTTATGTCCCTATGTATGCTTAAATCTTTAAAACTACGCAACGGATTTTGATGCGGTTTTTTTTAATAGATAGATTGATTCTTGAGAAAGGTTTTAATATATAAACCTTTTCGATATTTTTACGGGAACAAAAGCTACGCGGGTGAAACCGCAGGCAGGTCGCTAGTAATTCATAATTTATAGTTCATTCATAATTTTTATGTCAATGTCAAAAATAATAAAGCCCCGTTTTCACTTTGATTAGTACGAATGTGAGTGTTTAATGCAGGTGCTTAGTGTGATGATAAAAATACGTGAAGACAGCCGTTGATCAGTGCGAGTGATAAGTAATCAGCATCTATTCACTTTTACTACGCTGATTACGAATCGCTCGCACTGAGTGCGAAGTGTGAGTTTTTCTTTTCGCATTCGATCGTGAGCGCGTTTCGAGTGTACTAGGAATTTGTATGTGATTTGTACAGCGCCACCTAGTGGTAACTGGTTTCTCATGTTTACCACTAGGTGGCGCTGTACAAATCACATACAAATTCCTAGTAAACTCCAAACGCTTCACATATTTTTGGCTTAATATTAACACCTGCATTAAACACTCACACATGCACTAGAGAAGAGTCACCAAATATGGAATACCATTTTGTTTTTTACACATAACTTGTACAAACGTCATAAATAAAAAACTTTTTGTAATAATTATTAACAATCATATATTAGCGCTTTATTTTGTAACAAGTTTTGGTTAAATTGATTTCTTTTATGTAATATTTTTTAAGAAAGATGTGGAATAGTTACCCAAATATGGAATACTATAAACACCATCAAAAATAAACCTTAATTTAAATGACTCTTTGGACATTTTGGTACATTTTGATCGACGTTTCATCGTGTGTATCATTCGAAAACAGCCTGCCACAGTAAATATACTCTGAATCAGAGGCTACAGCTATGTTTTCCTACCAAGGCATAAAGCACACTGTCTATCAAAGAGCATCATCTCCTCATCACCTGAATCTGACTTAGGCTTAATCTTTTCTTTTGGCTTTTTCGCTTTCGATTGCTTATCGTTCTGTTTTGATTCTTGTTCTTTGCCAATTTTTTTTTTTTTCTTATTATTTCTTAATTTTTCTAAGAGATCATTCTTGTAAGGTGCTTACTAATTTAATAACCTTGCTTATGCTCCGAATTCCATTCCTTTCACTTCGTTTTTGAGTTGACGCCAGCTATTCTGATAAAACAGGAAAAAATTAATATCAATTTATAATTAACAAAATAATTAAGACAGCTAATAAAAAAGACAACCAATTATGGAATAGTCCATAATTGGATACTTTGATCCGTCCATATTTGGATTTTCCAACCACTTCAAACTTTCATTCATATTTGTATATTTAAGAAAGTAATACAATGAAATACCGCTAAAACCTACAGAATAATATCTAAACCATCTTTAGACTTTATAAAAACAATACTATGTGTACTTTTTGTACGAAATATACGAAAGTTATACGGCAACGACGAAACAAAACACTGCGACAACGACGAAAGGGTTCGCTCGACTGGCGTGTTACAACTTGTACGCGTGAATGGGGGTAGAAAGAAAGAAACAGACACTGTTGCATGTGTGAGTTTCCGTTTGAGAGAATTGCCGGTATTCCATATTAGGAAACTATCCCATATTTGGTCACTTTCCTCTAATCAAAGAGAAAACGGGGCTTAACTACTGGCTAACCCGCGCAGCTTCGCCCGCGAGTAGATTAACATGTCGTCGATATAGTTTTTCATACAAATTTCATCCCCTATTTCAGCCCCATAGGGGTTGATTTTTGAAAAAAAAAATTAGCCAATGTTTGACCTCAGATCCTCAACTATTTGCATGCCAAATTGCTTGCCCAGGGGCTTAGCCGTGAAAGTATAACAGACAGACAGACAGGCTTTCACATTTATAATATTAGTATGGAAATATTAGAAAAAAATAACACAAATTAATATCAATGATGTCAAATAATTCGAATATATCACAATAAATTATCATTAAAATCGTGTCATAAAAATGTACCAAAAAAATGTCAATAATAGTCATTAATTACGACAAATTTTGTCATAAACATAATCATAATTACATTATAATAGGCTTTCCAACAAAGAAATCTTTTAACATAATATGTCTTAAATTTTTCTTGTTCGAAGAGGGTATTTACACAATACAAGCTCTTTTGTTCTTATATCCGTTATTAAATTAAGCAAATCCTTGTTTTTGAAAAATGTATCGATTTTTATCTTAACACACATTATATTTTCGTAATTATATAGACTAGGCACAGACATGATATTAATTTCTTTGAAAAACTCTCTCAGAGGTATATCTCTCAAATTAACATTGCACGTATGACAATAAATTGGCTTAACATTCAGGGGTAACTGATATCTACGCTTGTGTGATCACTTACAAGGATAGTCTTTTTTTATTGAATTTGCAGGCATACAACCGCCTGATGGAAAGCGGTCACCACTGCCCATGGACATTTACAACATAAGGGATTAGTTGCCAATGCGATGCCGGCTTTTAAGGAGTTGTTGATCCTCCTCTTAAAAATCTCAAGATCGTAGCTACTCGGAAAAACCGTGTGAGGTAGACTGTTCTAAAGCTTGACTGTTCGTATTAAGAGTCTATATTACTATTATAAATGCGAAAGTTTGGATGTGTAATCATCACGTAATCGATCATATAGCAAAGAAGAATTTCGCCACGTCGAGACTGTCGACACTAGCTCAGTGGGAGAGCGTCCCGGCTTTAGGGAGATGGTCGCAAGTTCAATCCCTGCGTGTCAATATTTTTCTTTGTTATTTTGAAAGTTTTTCCAGTTTTCCCAATCACGGGGAGAGTGCTATAACACAAAAATAATGAATATTATTATTATAGAATTATTTGAATGTTATTTGTTTGGCAACTGATTTTAGCCATAAAAAATAGTAAGTATTGTATATTCATTATCAATTATCTTTAATAAATCAGCCTAATTTTTTGAACAAATGTATTTGACGCTCTAGCACTGAGCTAGTGTCGACAGACTTGACGTGGCGAAATTCTATGATCAACCATATAGCAAAGAAGAATTTCGCCACGTCGAACTAGAAAGGAACGGAACGGAATGAAACGGAATAGAAAAGAATAGAATAGAACCACACAAAATACCCAAATAACCCACGCAGCTTCTCCCATGGGATTAGCCTGTCATCGACATAGTTTTTCTTAAAATATGTAATTAGTAAATTTTATTGACCAAAAAAAGAAGTATGAGTTCACACGTGGCAGAAGTGAAACTTGAAACATGAGGAAAATACACAATGGGAGTGGTTAATAAAGAGATTTAGAAAGAGATACACACACACACACACACACACACACACACACACACAGAGAGAGAGAGAGAGAGAGAGAGAGAGATAGGGATTCGTCTCTATCAACCAATCGATCGAATTGTCGATGATGATCGATTTTTCGATTGATTGATTGATAAAGACGAAGTATAGAGGAACGATATACAAAAGAATTGTTTCTCATCTCAATCTCTCATAGCCTAAAATCTATAAATAATTTCCAGACGATACGATATCGCGACATTATTTTCATTAATTACTCAAAAAGTCGTCAAAACTTATAACGTATGCGTTAATGACACTGAACGGGCCAATTAGCAGCCTATTTAGCATTTAGGATGCCTAATTAGTGTGTTACAAAAACTTGATGCCTTCATTGGAAACTGTAAAAACTATAACAATAAGCAATAATATATTTAAAACTTGGATGTTAGAAACTTACTGGAACAGGTCCATGAATAATCTTATTGGCCTTATTGCCCCGTAGTGATTAGATATTTCGACTGCAGATCATACAATCTCGAGTTTAAAATGTAAATTTGAACATGTTTTCATGTCTGTTATGTTAATAGCTGTTTTAAAATAGGAAGGTTAAATGTAATTACGTCTTTCCAGCCCGCTTAGGAGGGAGAAAGATTTGACCTATTTAAATATCTTTTATTCGATGCAACGCAATGAAAAAACGTTTATAGGGGCATTAAATAAGATGTAGGTTCTTTTGATTGATCAAATCTCTCTTTTATCGCGCGTGACATATCTCACGCTGTATATCCAACTAGTTGCAGCGTGCAGACCGCTGCATAATAAAAGTATTTGGTGAATCCCGCGGGTATGTCTCATTTATCCGGGATAAAACTTTGCTTATAAGCCATTCCCGGTCTGTGTGCCAAATTTCATCTAATTCCGTTCAGTAGTTTTAGCGTTATTGAGTAACAAACATCCATCCATCCAAAAATCCAAACTTTAACATTTATAATACTAGCTGCAGCGGGCAGCCAGCTGCATTATAAAAGTTTTTGGTGAATCCCGCGGGATCACCTAATTTTTCCGGGATAAAAAGTAGCCTATGTGCTATTCCAGGTCATCATCTACCTGTATGCCAAATTTCATTCAAATCCGTTCAGTAGTTTTTGCGTGATTGAGTAACAAACATCCATCCAAACATTCATCCAAACATCCAAACTTTCGCATTTATAATATTTATATAGATTAATATAGATATATGATGGTCACATTTTAGTACCGGTAATGTCGGTTGGTTATTGTTGATAGTTGATAGTTTTTAAAAAACAAAAAAGAACTAATTAAACATTATTTGCAAGGATATGGATGTAAAATACGTGTTCGTGTTAGAAAGAATAGATAATTACTAGAATATAACTTAAATTTGACATAGGTTTTGGTGTTCTGTTTAGGAGGGTAAGGTAGGTAATATGTGGATGTGACAATTTAACCTGCCACGCAGGTGATAACGCACCATTTACATCCAGTAGATGCATCCATGAAGCCCACTACTTGAAACAATAAGTTAAAGAAAAACTTCCTTTAGACGTCCAACCAGTCGTTAGCTCTAGTTCATTCAAAGCCGCAGCAATCCTTAGATAGTCGACAAAATGGTTAAAACAAAGTGAGACACATTATGCTACAGGCAAAGACTTCTGAAATCATATACCATGCCGTATCTATTCCTGCCAAAATACCGTCAATGCCTATCACTGTCGCGTTTCGGTTTGGAGGATATATGCATATGGTATTAAGACCCGGCCACAAGAATGGCAACGCACTGTTAACGACTTTGCTATCTATAGACAATAGTTTATCTTATTCCGTAAGGAGAGCCATCTACTTGTTTGATATCTTATAATATAAAAAATCGGCCAAGTGTTAGTCAGACTTGGGAATGAAAGGTTCCGCACTATCAATCACGTTTGTTGCATGGGAGTCCCCTTAATTTTATTTTAATTTACTGATAATTTATTTTTACAGTGAATATATAACTCAATATTCTGTAACTATTTCAAGCGTCTTAATGTTGCCGTTATCAACATCGAGCAAAAAATCACGTTTGTTGTATTGGAGCCCTCCTTAAATATTTTGTTTTATTTAAATTTAATTATTTATTTATAAAAGTGAATATATAACTAAATAGCTATTCTGTGAATATTCAAGTGTTGCTGTTGCCGTTATCAATATCAAGCAAAACGAACAAAAAATCACATTTGCTGTATGGGAGCTCCCGTAAATATTTATTTTGTTCTGTTTTAGCATTGTTATTTCAGCTGTTAGCAATTACGGTTCATGAGATAAAGCTAGAAATGACAGGGCGGCGAAGTCTTAATAATATGATCACGTTTTAACCTTTGGGTACGGAATCCTAAAAATAAACAAACCTCATGATTTGAGCCTAATATTAGCACTAGATCACAATCCAGTCCAGCAAAGTGTAATTTTAACTATGTCACTTCCAGTAATCGAATTTTCAATTCCGAAACACCGTGGTATGCGAATAAAAAGGAATGAACTCGACTGGAAATAATAATTCCTGGCGTAGGTAGGCCATCCAGGACAGACATTCTGGGCACGTACTTCAAACAATGGCGATTTTTTCCCAACTTCAGAGAAAATGAATCCTGATAACTTTGCCACCTACGTCCGGAAACGGCTAGGCCTTTGTGAACGCCATTTTTGGATTTACGTCCCCGAATAAAGGATTTATACAAGGTTTTTGTTCTTTTGTTTGTGTTTTTAAAAGGTTTATTAAAATATCAAAATATCGTTGAACAATGGCGGATTTTTGATGCATGTGATAGCCAAAAATTGTGTTTTGGAATACGGACTGTATTCTAAAACAAAATTTCTGGTTGTTGAAGTATTGTAATATTATTTGATCGCCTCGTTGGTCGAGTGGTTAGTGACCCTGACTACGCAATCGACGGGGCTCGGGTTTTATTCCTGACAGGGACATACATTAGTGTGATGAGCATAGATGTTTGTATTTTTGGGTTTGGGTGCATATTATATATATTTCAGTATCTATATATGTATTTCTATGTATTAATATCGTCGACTATCACCCATATCACAAGCGAATAATTTGCTTACTTTGGGGTTAGATCAATTTGGGTAATTTATGAGGGAATATTTATGTGTTTATTTATTGTTTGTATGAGATTTCAAGTGAATATTTTTATAAATTATATTGTAAAATTATCATTACGTCCGTTTCCAATGCATTTAGCAGAGTAAACCGAACGACTATAGACTTCCCGGTTCACCACGATTCACTGATTTTGTCGGTTGGCGAGATGAGTGGTAATCCCCATTGCCGTATTTTACCTACCAGATGACGACTATTTCTAGATATAACCGGGACCGACTGCTTTACGTGATCATCCGAGACACGGGAGTGTTAACTCACCACCCCGCCAGAATCTGAGCTGCTACTGAGATTTTGGACTTCGAGAAAAACCTCGAAAAAACCTCAATAACTCTTTTGCCCGACCCGGAGTTCGAACCTCATAATCTGTGCCGAACTGGCTAACCCCTAGACTACCAGGCAGTTATATTGTATGATGAATTTATTTTATTTGCCATGTTGTCTAAGAGACTATAAAGAGCTCCCGAGCTCAATCCTCGTATCTGAAAAAAAATGTTAAGGTTTTTCTCGAAAATATTTAATTTCCGTAGGCGCTGGAAGTCTGGCCAATGGTGCACTACCTCGCTACTTGAATTTTTTTCTATATCATAAGATAGCAAACAAGCAAATGGGTCTCCTGATGGAAAGAGTCAACCATCGCCTATAGACACCAAAGATAGTAATGGTGCGTTGCTATCTTGTGGCGAGGTCTAGTCCCACATGCTTAAATTAACCGGCTACCTTGCCCTCCAAACCTCGGTTTGGAGGGCAAGGTAGCCGGTTAATTTAACTACGTCACGTCTACTGTCACGTGCTTAAATTTACCGACTATCTTACTGTCCAAACCGGAACACGACAATGACAAGCACTGTCGCTATTGCGGCAGGAATAGGTAAGGCGGTGGTACCAGACCAGGGCGAAACAATGTAGAACTCTACCACATAGCAGCCACGATGGTAGTGACTCGTATAGAAAATCGGTCACCTTTTACGACCGGGTTGGTCCCAGCCTCCTTTGAAGAATAAGCCAACTGCCGTTCTGCCTGGCAGGTTGTAAAAGGCGACCGATTGGCTATCGAGTCCCTACCATCGTGGCTACTAGGTGGTAGAGTTCTGCATTGTCTCGCCCGGGTCTGATACCACCGCCTTACCTATTCCTGCCGCAATAGCGTCAGTGCTTGTCGCTGTCGTGTTCCGGTTTGGAGGGTAAGGTAGCCGGTAAACTTATGCATGTGGCATTAGACCTCGCCACAAGATAGCAACGCACCATTAACATCTTTGGTGTCTATAGGCGATGGTTGACTCTTTCCATCAGGAGACCCATCTGCTTGTTTGCTATCTTATGATATAATAATTTAAAAAAATGCCTGGCAGAACAACAGTTGGCCTATTCTTCAAAGGAGCCCGGGACCAACACGGGGAAAAATGAATCTCGGTTGACCCGGTTATCGCTAGATAGCTAGTGATAATCGTTATTCGGTCGGTAAAATACGGCGATCAGTATCACTATCCATCCAACCGACAAACCGGGGAACCGTAGTGAACCGGAATGTCTAAAGACATTCAGGTCACTTTACCGTGCATTCTACCTATTCTACGAGGTACTAAGTAGTAGAGTTCTGCATTGTCTCGCCCGGGTCTGGTACCACCGCCTTGCCTATTCCTGCCGCAATAGCGTCAGTGTTTTTTACTCAAATGTCCGGTTTGGAGCGTAAGGTAGTAACGGTAAACTTATGAATGTAGCATTAGATCTCGCCACTAGATAGCAACGCACCAGTAACATCTTTGCATACAGGCAAACAAAAGTTTAAAAATTGGTAAAATTGATTTTATTAAGTCATAAAACAATATAATGTCGCCTTTGCGGTCCGGTGGTCTGGTATCGGAGTTGACCACATGAGGTTCCGGCTCAATTTCCACGTCAGGAAATTCAAAAAAATGATTTTTTCGGTTTTCTAATAAAAACAACATTGCTCGGAATTGGCTAAGTGCTCGGTTGGCAATAGGCTTGCCACCTATCACATTCGGCTAATCGTGGGTGCACTGATTATACCTCTTCCTACTTCTTCAAGGATACGGGCGTAAAGATACTTCACTACTAATATAAAACAAAGTCGCTTTCTCTGTCAGTCCCTATGTCCATATGTATGCTTAAATCTTTAAAACTACGCAACGGATTTTGATGCGGTTTTTTTAATAGATAGAATGATTCTTGAGGAATGTTTTAGTATATAAACCTTTCCGATATTCCTACGGAAACAAAAGCAACACGGGTGAAACCGTGTGCAGGTCGCTAGTTTTTTATAAAACAATAATTTATTAAGAACTAGCTGTTGCCCACGACTTCGTCCGCGCGGACTTTGTTTACTCCGCACAGCTCCTCCCCCGTAGGTGATAGCGTGATAATATGTAGCCTATATGTTGACCCGACCTATTAGTAATATTCGTGCAAAATTTGAAGTAAATCCATGCAGTACTTTTTGAGTTTACCCCGGACATACATACTGTCTGTATGACAGAAATTTTTGTCTGTATAACAGACAAAAATTTTAAAAACTATATTTTTGGCTTCGATATCGATTGTAGGTCACGTCCCAAGTATTCTTTTAAAAAAATATTCAATGTACAGTTTTGACTTTCCTACGATTTTATTATATGTATAGATGTACAGAGAGACGCTACAGAATTATATAGTAGTATAGATTAGTCACCGATTAAACGACACGAAACTCATTTATCTCTAAACAAAGAATTAATTTGTTCAATATTTCAACTGAAAAAAGATGTCTCTATTCCGAAAACAGTCGTCGAAATCAAAACAACGTTGTTAACATTTACACTTGCAACATGCTTCCAACACTATGCAGTCGTGAAACTGCTTGTCACGAGTAGACAAATCGCAACAGCTGCTGAGGCGCCCAAAATATGTTGTAATAGTGGTGTGCTTTATTGAATATTTCGCTCGATATCGATGAAACGGGAAATTTATTTGTGATAAAACTTAAAAAACTTTAAGTTGGGCATGACATAATTTATGCGTGCGTCATAAATGTGAAAATAAAACCAAATAAATAATTTAACATTATTTTTGTTGTATTTGACCGCCCCGTTGGTCGAGTGGTTAGGGACCTTGACTACGCAATCGACGGGGCTCGGGTTCAGTCTCCGACGGGGATTTGTGTTATGAGCATAAATGTTTGTATTTTCAGGTTTGGTTGCTTATTAAATATTATCTGGTATTTCTATGTGTTAGTATCGTTGACTAACACCCATAATACATAAATATAATTTGCTTACATTGGGGTTAGATCAGTAAGTGTAATTTGTCCCGGGAATATTTATTATTTATTTAAATGGACTAAATTTACAAAAAAATAGTATATCAGGTATCATTTGTAGAAAATATCAGATTAGTTCATACCATAATGAGATTTGAAAAAATTTGATAAGTGCGTGAGATTATTGAATTAATTTACGACTAAAATACAATTTAATAAGTATGCAGTGCAATATAGAGTATATTTGGATGTTTGTATGAAAGCTTGTCACTCGATCACGCAAACGGCGGAACCGATTTATATGAAATTTGGCACGAATAGTGAATCTGACCGTTTTCTGGCATTTGGTTCACTCTGCTTATTCTGAAAAAGAAATGACGTAATATATTTTTAAATGAATAACTATTATGACACCAAGATTTCCTTTTTCTCGATAACCATAAAAGCATTTTTATCTTCAAACCCATAACAATACAATAGATTATGTGACAGATTATTACTAAAAAATGGTATAAACATTACGGATACAAAACACTAGGTATGCTACAACAATATTACATTATAAAACTTAATATTCTTCAATTTCCTGTTGTTATTTATATAGTACAAAAAATTCTTGCGATATCGATATTATTATCACTTTCTCTTAACTATAATATGTCGCGGAGTAACAGGAAGTCACTGTCCGAACATTATAACTGTCGGTATCATAACTCAATTAAATCCTAAAATTTTAATCGTTAACATTATTATTTTACGGTTATGATTTTTAAACATAATGATGAGCTTTTAAGCGTGCTATTTTTATTTAATTTTGACATGCTCGGGATCATCAAATATTCATAGATGTTGAGAAAAGATTACAATTACGTAATATGTAAGCTATGTGAATATTATCTTTTAATATATAAATGTGGATGTTTATATGTATGAAATCATTAAACTCAACCTTCATATAATCAATCACCTGGCATATATAATATACGTATTTTTTGTGAAGAAGGCTTTTGTGCTATTCCCAATACTGTAACTCGCCGCTAAATCGTGTTTAGGGTTCCGAAGTAAACTAGGAACCCTTATAGCTTCGCTATGTCCGTCCGTCCGTCTGCACGATTGTTCAGAGATCTTATTACTAGAAAGCTGTAATTTAGCACAAATATACATATTAGTCACGAAAAAAAGTGGTAACATACATCCTGAAAAATAAATTTTGAGACGAAGTTCCTTATCGCGCGTTGTGAAAGGGGGCTAGACGGAAAAAATTCTTACGAAAAAAGTTGTCACGACGCTATTTGCTATAGTAAGCTATTGTGCGCATGTTTCTCTGTCTGTGTGTGTCTCTCTCTCTCTTATAGAAAGCAAGACAGATATTTTCATTTCTATTTCGTATTGAACAGTGTGGTGTCGCGACGATTATTTTTGTTGAGTGTATACAGGTTTTTTGTAAATTAATCGAAAGGAACTTCGTTCCATCCGGGTGTCCCTTGACATCTCACAAGTTTTTTTTTTTCAGGGTACTTCCCCTACACGTAAAGAGGTGATGTTATTTTTTTCTTACGTACCCCATTGTGCGTGGTATCGTTGGATAGGTTTTTAAAATTACTGTAGGTTTTCTGAAACAATTTTTCGATTAAGGGACTCATTTGTGAAATATAAAGCTTAAAAGTCCTAATTTTTGTTAGAGGCAAGTGTGATAAACATTGGCAAAATTGGGTAGTTGTTTATATTAACAGTCGCTCTATGGTCGAAAGTCGACCACAATTCTAGGGCCCTGTTTAACCATAGACTAAACAAGAAAATCTCTTCTGAGTTTGACAAAAGACTTTAACCATAAACAAAAAAGTATTAATTTGTATAAATTCGCCTCTGTGGTTTAGTGGTCCAGCGTTGGCGTCGACCACGTGAGGTCCCGGGTTCGATTCCCGGGTCGGGCACATAAAAAAGTGTTTTTTCAGTTTTCTGAAAAACACAAAGTTGCCCGGGATTGGAAAGTGCCCGGTTGGCGATAGGCTTGCCACCTATCACATTTGTGGGACCAAGTATCTTCGGCTAATCGTGGGTGCATTTGTACCTCTGCCTACCTCTTCGGGGATATGAGCGTGAAGATACTTTTTTTTGTATAAATTATAGTGTGTCAAATAAATGGTAGTGTGAGTAATGTTTATTTTTCTTATTTTAACATATTTTTAATACATATATAAAAATACTAGCTTTCTGCATTCTTTCCTAACCTTACACCTAATAATTATCACCCTCTAACCTAACCTATCCATAAACAAATGAATAATTATTAGTATAAATTAATTCGGCTTAATGTCGCAGTTCGGCTCAAGCTACCGAAATTCGGTTAAACCGAACGTAAAACGAATTTCGGGCCATGGTTGATCACCAGGAGCATGACATGGCGGGCATGGAATAATCAAGCGATGGTTGATTCTTTCCATCAGGAGATCCTCCTGATGGAAAGAATCAACCATCGCTTATAGACAGCAAAGATATTAATGGTAAATTGCTATCTTGTAGCGACGTCTAATGCCACATGCATGATTTTACCAACTCCCCTACCCTCTAAACTGGTACACGACAGTGACGAGCACTGACGCTATTGCGACAGGAATAGGTAAGGCGGTGGTACCAGACCCGGGCAAGACAATGCAGAACTCTGTCACCTAGTAGCCACGATACCACTACTAAGTGGTAGAGTTCTGCATTTTCTCGCCCCGGTCTGGTACCACCGCCTTACCTATTCCTGCCACAATAGCGTCAGTGCTTGTCACTGTCGTGTTCCGGTTTGGAGGCTAAGGTAGCCGGTAAACTTATGCATGTGGCATTAGACCTCGCCACAAGATAGCAACGCACCATTAACATCTTTGGTGTCTATAGGCGATTATTGACTCTTACCATCCGGAGACCCTATGCTTTATTGCTATCTTATGATATAAAAAAAAAACCAAATTTTCACATTTATAATATTAATACAGATTGTATAGATAATTAATTTAATAAACGTTAAATTTAGAATTTTCAAAAATTCGTGTTTTTTTTTTTGTATTCTTGATAGAGAAGCGCTTGACCACGATCTCGTCTAATGTAAGCTAGATGTGGTTTTAGATGGAATGCGCTTCCATATCGCACCTCCGGTCAAATAGTGTCACAAGTCAAAAAACGATTCTCGAGTAAAAAGCGTTTAAAGTTGCTCCTGTCTATTTTTTCGGTTTTCAGGCCAACGCCGCTAACGCTACTAGCGCCGTTATAGTATCAAATCATTGAAAACAGTAGTAGATCACCACGAGATAAAACTATGGCAAATACGATACGAATGGTACAAAAAAGTGTTTTTTTACGATTTTTTGAATTTTTACACTATTTGAGCGGAGGTGCGATATTCTCTCACTCTTCTCTTGAAGTACTCCAGATTGCACCTGATTAATGCAACGAAAAAGACAATATCATTTATAAAATGTTATTTTTTTGTAAGGAATAAAAAGTAATGTAGTTTGATAATTCGATATCCCGAGAAAAACTGTTTTTTTTAATAGCCTCTTTTTGTCCTTAATCGAATTTTTTATAAAATAGGAATCAATATTCTTATTTTGAATTAGCTGAGCCTGCGATTTCGTCCGCGTGAAAAAAATCCGAAAAAAAGTAGCCTAAGTTACTCCTTGTCATATCAGCTATCTGCCAGTGAAAGTCCCGTCAAAATTGGTGCAGCTGTTCCAAAAATTAGCCGGAACAAACAGACAGACAGACAAAAATTTTTAAAAAATGCTGTTTTGGTATATTTATCGTGTATACATCTTATGTATTTAGTAAAAAGCGGTTATTTCAATTTTACAAACAGACACTCCAATTTTATTTATTTGTATAGATGTATAGATGACCATTTAGTCCTACTTCCTACTAATATTATAAATACGAAAGTTTGTGAGTATGTATGTATGGATGTTTGTTACTCTTTAACGCAAATACTACTAAACCGATATACGATGAAATTTGGTATGTAGGTAGCTGAAGACCCAGAATAACACATAGGCTAATTTTTATCCCGGAAAAGTTAGGTGATCCCGCGGGATTCACTAAAAACTTTTATAATGCAGCGGGCTGCAAGCTGCAGCTAGTTAGATATATTATAATTAAGCGAAACAGTTGTGTGTTTCTTAATTATAATTAATTAAACTCTAAATTTCTTATTTTTTTATCTATCTACTCATAAATATGATCATAATAATATTTTGTACTACCAAATGTGTAAGAGCAACCCTTTTTGTATTTTTTACGATCATTATGAATCGCGCATTTTCGGAGTTTCCAAGCTTCTTTTGTAAATACTCCTTAGAATTTCTTATTACCAGTACTATATTCATACTAATATTATAAATGCAAAAGTAACTCTGTCTGCCTGTCTGTCTGTCTCTTCTTTACGCCTGAACAACTAAATCGATTAAAACGAAATTTGGTACAAAGATAGCTTGAGATCCGAAAAAAAGACAAAGGATAATTTTTATCCCTATAATATCATGGGAACGGGAAATATGCGAGCAAAACCCCGGAACTATCCATCGTCTAAACCACGGTAATAAAGATTAACTTAGGCTACTCTTGATTTTAGATTTTTTCCACGCGGACAAAGTCGCGGGCACAGTTAGTACTTAATATATTTTCACGTGGTAAGTAACTAAGTTAAATGAGTAAAACAATATGTAAAAATAAAAATAAAAAAGTAAGCATACTTGTTTTGATTGCACTATATATAGATGGCGCTGTATACAAGATACATTACGCTAGTAAACATGTAACTTATTTTCAATATTATAATATGGAGAATTTCAATCATTACCATCTGCTTGTTTGCTTGCAACTACAAGTGTTGCAAGAATTTTTACATGGACTTTAAAGTAAGTCCATAATACTGAAAAGTGAATTCTGATGTGCTAACTCGGAAATAGGCATGGGCTTAACCGGTCGCTACAGAGAGTAGACATGCGCAAAATGTGTCAATGAAATGAATGAAGTACTTCTTTTCGCCCAATGAAGTACTTCATTGGTTTAGTTCAGTACTTCATTTCCTACAGTGAATTTTATGATTAATCTAGTTCATCTAATGTATGAATGAAAGTCAGTGTAAAGTAGAGGTGCGCAGAATGTGTCACTGAATTGAAAAGATATGAACATATCTTTTGATCACTGCGAAGTATATCACTCTTTTAGTTCAGTAGTTCATCTAGTCCAATGGCTTGAATCGCTATCATTTCTCAGTACATTGATATTCTTTCGTTTGTTAATCGAACTAAGTAGTGTGTAATGAATCTTATGATTTCTGCGAACGAGATAAACGTTGAAGCGATAGTAAAATAATTTTAAAATAAAGTATATTTTTTATTTGTACTATTTTTTTCGTTTTTTTATTCGTACTTTTACTAATGAAAGATTAAATTTCTTACTTTTAGTAAGAAATTGTTTACTTTTAGTGTTTAAAATTGCCGAATACAGCAAAATGTTTCTTATGGCCTTAACTTTAAGCTAATTTTTCTAAACTTTTATTTTTCACTGTAATTTTTGTTTTTAGATAAATTCAAACAAACATTATGATATTTTATGCATTGCGTTTATACTAATTGAAGATCAAAACTACCTTCATGCGCAATAAGCAATGAACGCTTATAATTAAAGAATTCATTTTATCGCTCTTCGCAAGTATGTATGTACATACATTGTACAAGAAAGTACGAGTGATATAGTTATACCGGTATCAAGTTCAGCCGGGCCGAGATTATGTCTGCTACGTCACTCCCATCGGCGCGTGATCGGCAATCTTCGACTCCCGTAATCGTTTCGTTCGCGGTGAACTACGCGAACTAGAGATATAGATAAATTGAAACTGAACTAGTGAAGGATGAACTAAACACAACTGAAGTAGTCCAATTGAAGGATTCATTCGCGAACTACACACGACTAGTGTAAAGTATTATGAGACATGCGCAGAATGTCTCATAATACTTAACTCCTTCACTTCGTCAATGTTAATTGACTTCACCTACTTCAGTAGTCCATTTAGTTCAGTTGATCATACCGTGGCCTTTGATTTCGTTTGGCATTTGGAACTCGTTCTCATTCAAGTACAGAATTGTTTATTCAACTATAAAATAATCACTACAGTATCTTTTGACTATACTTTTCAAAATCAATTACGTTTTTCGCCGTGTTGGTTCCGGCCTCCTTTGAAGAATAGGCCAACTGCCGTTCTGCTAGGCAGGTCGTAAAATGCGACCGATTGGCTATCAAGTCACTACCATCGTGGCTACTAGGTGGTAGAGTTCTGCATTGTCTCGCCCGGGTCTCTTACCACCCCATTACCTATTCGTGCCGCAATAGCGTCAGTGCTTGTCGCTGTCGTGTTCCGGTTTGGAGGGTAAGGTAGCCGGTAAACTTATGCATGTGGCATTAGACCTCGCCACAAGATAGCAACGCACCATTAACATCTTTGGTGTCTATAGACGATGGTTGATTCCATCAGGAGACCCATCTGCTTGTTTGCTATCTTATGACATAAAAAAAATGTACAAAATAGTAGTAATGGGATTATAAATAAATATTATTGTCATTTATAAACAAATGCAGTAATGAAATTGAAATGTACTTTAACGTAATGTAATAAAGGTCATAAATAACTTTTCGCCTAAAATTCGATGACTGAGAGGTATCAGTACAAAATATAATATGTGATAGCGATGTGGATAGCAAATCGCGCGCGTGTTGTAGGTGCTCGGTTAGATTCGTTTAATACGATTAGCCATCGCCAGTGCTCGGGTCAGTCAACGTACTTCAATTCGTATTTTGTTCACTTATCTGACGTTCGGCGTTACATGATGCACAGATTACTTATGTATCACGATGGACTAGAACTAGATGAAGTAGTGAACTAAATGAAATTCAACTGAACTAATGAAGGAATGATGTATTTGAAATGAAGTACTTCATTTGAAGGATTCATTCTTGAACTACACACCGCTAACAGAGAGCGCTCAATTTAGTTCAAAATCCAAGGATGAACTAGTTCGTTCTATTAGTTCATTAGTTCTTTTTTTGAAATAATTTATTAAGAAATAAGAACAATAAATAAAGAAAAAATATAGTTATGATTATTGTAAATTTTGTTTATTGTTATTTAAAAAATACAAAGTATTACATGAAAATTTTACACGTCCATTTATGTAATATGAGATTTTTTATTTAAATAATGAAAAATAAAATAATTTATATTAATGATTAGTCAACAGTTAGGCTAGTTCCTAGTATAATGTGTAATTATATTAGAATACTTAAAAAGTATGAATTTTTACAATTAAAGTTGACTTTTTTTGTTATGGCACATAAAATCTTTTATCGAAATAAAAACGAAAAAATAAAATGATTTATATTAATAATTAGTCATAATTAACGTGATATATTATAATAATATCAATCATTTGCAACAATAAATGGGAATAGAAGAGATTTTTTTTAATTTTAATTAAACTTACCGTAAAATAAGACATAAATGGTATTAGTATTCTGGTTTTTACACTTTCAATCGTCGGCACTTGGTGAAATTCCATTATTTTTAGTTGAAACTAGTTTATCACACACTTGTACTTTTATTTCACTATTATTATACACTAAATTATTTAATTTTATCAACCGGTTTCGCTTTTTAAAGCATCTTCAGGACGTTAATATTCTTTACTGACAGTTTAGTGTTAGATATAACATAAACAAAATATTTTTTTAAAATGATTGTGGGTAAACTTAAAAATAAACACAATTTCTGTATTGCTAGCTTACACGGTTCTCCCTAAACATTTAGGTGTTTCCTAGTATATAATTTTATCCCACTTTAAATTAACTGTAATTACTTACAAAATAATGTCAGGTTTATAAATGTCAAATATAGTCAACTATCTTACAAATAAATTATTTTACGATGTCAACATTATATTTGTGTGGTCATTTCTAATTAAATTTTAATAAATGTAATAATAATTAATTAATAATACAATTGCCTTTATATTATTATTGATAATATAATGATCATTGTATTCAATTATCAAATTTAAAATATAAAATGTCAAAATTAATATACAGTTATATACAATTACGGTTCAATTAGATGTCAATAAATGATTATAATAATAACATGATTATTCAGAAACTTAAAATAATAATTATTATATAGTAAATTGGAAGAATAAATTTTCACTACATATGTATATGAGCACATATACATATATACATATATATATATACATACATATATATATATATATATATATATATATATATATATATATATATATATATATATATATATATATATATATATATATACATATATATATATATATACATATATATATATATATATATATACGTATTGTCCTTACTCATTCAAATTTGCATTAAAAATATTTAACAGGGGGGAGTTATTAAGTTCGGTTTGGTCATTTAAAAGTTTTGGTTCCCCTTTGTGTCGATTTATTTCTAACGCTTCTAGGGCGTTGAGTCTTCTACCTTTGCTGCAAAAATGTAATAATTTTAAATTTGTTGTTAAATCAAAACTGTGACCTTCAGTAATAAGGTGTTGAGCAAAGGTAGAAGATTCACCTTTCCCCGAGCGCCAACTTCGAAGGTGTTCTTTTATTCGTGTTGAGAATGACCTTCCAGTTTGACCGATATATATAGCTTGACAGTCTTCACACGTTAATTGATACACACCACTTTTTGATTCATTTGCTATTTTCTGTTTGTTATTAAATATACAAGATTTTAGAGATTTTGTTGTGTAAAAAACGGGTGTGCAATCCTTGAGCAAACGTGAGACTGTATACGATATCCCTCCTATAAACGGTAGTCTAATATATCTTCGTTTAGTTGAATTGTCATTTTTATGTCCTGAATACAAGGTTTGGGCCATTAGTTTCTTCTGCTTCTTCTTCAATAATGAGTCGATAACTTTTGGTTCATATCCGTTATTTTGAGCTATTGTTTTTATAGTATTAAGTTCACATTGGAAATTATCTTCATTCATAGGGACTGATACTAGTCGATGGATCATAGCGTGAAATGCTGAATGTTTATGATTTAATGGATGATGCGAGTCCTCAGGTATTATATTATCACAAAATGTATCTTTCCTGTATATTTTAAATGTATGTTGGTTCTTTGTTATTGATATTGTGATATCCAGAAAATTTATTTCATCGTGTCCAATCTCCATAGTAAATTGAATCTGCGTATTTATGGAATTAATATAACACAAAAAGTTTTTAAGTAGTTCTTCTGGACCGGTCCATAGGCATAAAATGTCATCGACATATCTAAACCAGTATAACACATACTTTTGGAAACTATTATCTTTAAATATTAGTTGTTCTATTTTATCCTCAACTCAACTCACTAACTAACTAACTCAAGTTAAAATTCACTTAACTCGAGTTAGTAGTAGTTACCAAACTCAAGTTACCAAGACGAGTCTTTGAAAATTGAATAGGATAATTGTTTGTGACTGCTTAATTTTTTTAATAATTGTTAATTCATTTAATTATTTTGTGACAATTATATTGTTACACTAACTAGGTGCCAGGTGGTAAAAAGATTGTTTTTAGTACCTGAATGTTATAAACTTTTTGATTAATGTTTTTGTCTTATACCTTATCAGAATAAGTGCCTATGTTTGTTTGCTTCATTTTTCGGGTTCCGAAGTAAACTAGGAACCCTTATAGTTTCCTATGTCCGTCCGCACGATTGCTCAGAGATCCTTGTTATTAGAAAGCAATAATTTGGCACGAATTTACATATTAGTCACGTCAACTAAGTGGTAACATAAAATATTGATAAACATTTTTTCAGGGTAGCTCCCCTACATGTAAAGTGGGGATGTTAATTTTTTTTCTCACGTACCTTATTGTATTGGATATTGTTGGATAGGTTTTAAACAAATATTGCAGGTTTGTAGAAACAAGTTTTCGTTCAAGGCACTCGTTTGTAATATATTAAGCTTTTAAGTGCTAAATTTTGTTTGAATCAAATGTCCCCCCCTCTGCAGGCTAAACGTTTGATTTTGGGGGTTGGAAAAAAATCATGGTAGTATTAAATATAATGAGGTTAAAAGGAAAACTATCACAGCTTATAAGGCTTTACAAGTTTTTGAGTAATAGTCGACCAAACTTAGAGATGTTTTGTAGGCGGTGAATCTATGGTGTGGATATATATTTGTCATTGACGTTTAATAAATTGAATGTTCATAGTTTGAAACTATGAAAGCTCTCTTCTTAGTCCGCATGATTGTGATAGGCAAATTCAGAACCCTATATTGCGCGTGGCCCGACACACACTTTACCAATTTATTTCTTGAAAAGGCTCCTCCGATGTAGATATTTCAATGGAGATATCATTTCCATTCGCTAATGACGGCCAAGTTAAAGAATTATTTTTGTCAACTTTGGATGTTTCTTTTTAATGTGATTAAGTAAAGTAATCGTATTTCCCATATATTCGAACGAATTTTAACAATTTTTACAATTTACATGTCCACTCTCTGGCTGCTGAAACTCGTAAACGTGATTTCTTTTAAGGTTCCAGGGTTTTTGTTTCCCAATTTAAATATACCTTTATTTAAATTCTATCTCAATTTTGCTACGTATTGTCATTACGTATGTGAATAGTAAATAAATGAATACAGTCTTATATAATCAACAAATCGCGCCAACCTACAATTGCTTGCCTTCCTTCTTCATTCGCGCAGAGCCAAAATTCAGAGTTTACAACTCTTAACTCGAGTTCAGGGCAGGCAAATCTAACTCGAGTCAACTCGATTTAAGCACAACTCGAGTTAACTCGAGTTAGTAACTCGAGTTGACCCATCACTAGTCCATATCCATAATGCAAGAGAAAATAGAAGTGTTAAAATTGATTCGTTAATAGGGAATGGACTATATGGAGTAATGACGAGCTGAGTTGCTTAATGCAGGTTGCTAT
Organism: Apodemia mormo; assembly: GCA_036924255.1. Lineage (NCBI taxonomy): Eukaryota > Metazoa > Arthropoda > Insecta > Lepidoptera > Riodinidae > Apodemia > Apodemia mormo. The sequence continues at coordinate 7,026,900 of JAUPFN010000018.1, read as the reverse complement.
ATTGGTGGATCGAGTCAGTTTATTTTATACGGTATTCGAATTTCGAATCATAACTCGAAACCAGTACTCGAATTCAATGTTTGGTATTTTCGAAACGCATAATAAATCGGAATTACTGAGCCGGGTAAAGGAGTGTCAATCTGCGTCGAGTAAATAATAGGATGATTATTTTCATTTTAGGTGCTCTTGTAATCTTTAAATACGGAGTCACCGTTTTTGCACTTTATTTTACTGCCGTCCACATTCTCAAAACACTTCCATACACCTGAGGTATTTTTCGGCGCCATTCTGTAATAAAATTAATTACAATCACACTTACAGTATTAGTAAACAATTATATTAATTCACTCAGTAAAACTCAGTACTCACAATAACTGCTAGCACAAAACTTGTTTGTATTATTGGACCCGCGCCACTTCATTGTTGAAGTAAACAGTTTGCGAGTACAAGCGAGTTAACCAAACTCGAATAGCCAGTTGGATTCGCATAAATAGAATCGAGTTAGCGAGTACGAATCAATTCTTCCTAACCCAAGTAGGTACCGGAATCGAATCCGGCGTACCCGAATCAAAATAAATTGGTATTCGAGTAGGCGAGTTCCAAAGCAGGAATCGAGTCTGACTTGAGTCAAACCATATTTTTAAAAAGAATACTTGGGGCGTGATCTAAAATCGATAACGAAGCCAAAAATAAAGTTTTTAGAATTTTTGTCTGTTTGTCTGTATGTATGTCCGGTGTAAACTCAAAAAGTACTGCATGGATTTACTTCAAATTTTGCATGAATATTACTAATAGGTCGGGTCAACATATAGGCTACATATTATCACGCTATCACCTACGGGGGAGGTGCTGTGCGAAGTAAACAAAGTCCGCGCGGACGAAGTCGCTGGCAACAGCTAGTCTATAATAAAATCGTAGGAAAGTCAAAACCGTACATTGAATATTTTTTTAAAAGAATGCTTGGGGCGTGATCTACAATCGATATCGAAGCCAAAATAGAGTTTTTAGAATTTTTGTCTGTTTGTCTGTATGTATGTCCAGGGTAAACTCAAAAAGTACTGCATGGACTTGCTTCAAATTCTGCATGAATATTAGTAATAGGTCGGGTCATCACCTACGGGGGAGGAGCTGTGCGGAGTAAACGAAGTAGTGGGCAACATCTAGTACTTAATAATTGTTATATTTTTACTAGGTGGTAGTGTTCTGCATTGTCTCGCCCGGGTCTGGTACCACTGCCTTACCTATTATTGTCGCAATAGCGTCAGTGCTTGTCATTCTCGCGTACCGGTTTGGAGGGTAAGGTAGCCGGTAAACTTATGCATGTTGCATTAGACCTCGCCACAAGATAGCAACGCACCATTAACACCTTTGGTGTCTATTAAGGCGATGGTTGACTCTTTCCATCAGGAGACCCACCTGCTTGTTTGCTTATCTTATGATATAAAAAAATATGTTAACAAAATATACTACGACTCTATCTGAATAATAACATACTTTCATATAAGATAAATGTTTTGTAATAATCAATTATATTTTATAATAATAAACTAAACAACGTTTCAAGTTATCGTTTCTGTTTGCAAAGAAGAACATAATCAAGAGCATTTTTATAATATAACTTTTGAGTATATAGAGGTTTAATATATCTATGAACATAACAATAATAATCAGTATGAAAATGGTACAACTTGAATATCAGCATTAAAAAATCAGCATCGATCGTTGCTGATGCAGATGCTGATGCTGATATTAAAATCAATGCTGATAATCCGTGGATGCTGATGCTGATTCGCAACAATCCTACTTTGGAGTTTGGTGATTGATGTTGACTTGTTGAGTCATGAGACTTGAGTGTTGACAATTCAGTACTATGTTAAAATCTGGTTTTACTAGGTAGTTGATACTCCTTATGAAATGATGCGAAAGCGTGAAACACTAAATAGACCGTGGTCCCACAAACAAACCTTTTTTAAATTATTTTTTGTGAGACAGCTTCTTCAGACAGAGACAGAGAACAGCTTCGTTTTGACGAGACAAGTGACAACCATCTTTTCTATCTTCGAAAAATCTCGAGTTGGGTAATTAATAAAGACAGAAGAAAAAAAATTTAACAGTGTCGGTTTCCACTTTACGTGTAGGATAATGTTACCCTTGAATTACAATAATAATTAATAAGCATTGTGGGGAAAATTAGATTGTTTTTTAATTGATTATTATCAACTAAAAAATCTCATAAGTACGAAACTCTAGAGTATAGTCCTCAAAAAACCATCGAATGTATTGGACAAAAGTTTTTCATAAAATAATCAAGCATATTATAATAATAATCAACATGTCGAAAAAACACTTTTTCAAAATTTTTCGTCAACGATTACTCCCAAGCGAATAAACCGATTTTGATGCAATGTATTCACTAGACGTAATTTTTTAGGAATAGAGCTGAATAGTTTTTGTAGTCTATCGGTACATAAATCTGGAAATTATATTAAAAATATACTGTTTCGCCAAAATTTTTTTTGGGGTTTTTTAAAATTTCACAAAATCTCAGTTCAAATTTTCAGAAAGTCTAAAAATTCTAAGTCTAAAAATTGAGTGAAATCCAATCGAATGCCATCAACCGCCACGTGTACACTTTTTTCGTCGTTTTTTTTCCACCCCTTGAGTCGTCATCTTTGAAGTTCGTCGTAAATCGTCTAAATTTTCGTATTCCGTCTTCTTTATAGTCGTCTTCTTACACATGTGTTTATTAATGTATTTTTAATATTTTTGGATGGTGATCTTAAGTTGTTTAAGATATGGTATTTAAAATGAAATAGTTGTTTTTTTACATAAAATATTTATATTTTATGAATTTATCGAATTATGTTTTCGTTTTTTTTTTGTTTTCAGCGTATAAAGAGATATCTCCGTCTTGTCTGATGTGAATGTCAATGTAAAAACAGTCATCTATCAGTTTTTCCAGGAAAATATTAAAAAAAAAAATCTTAATGCTATTATAGACTCCCTAAATATAATAGCTTATTGTAGAAAAAAATATTTATAATTATGCATAGAGTTATTTCAAGAGAGATTTGAATATTACAGGAGAGGTTTACCTCAGGTTTTGACATGTCCCTTTCTACGTAGGGACCGTCGAAATACTGTAATTCACGCCCCCACCTATACTCGTAAGGGTACCCACGTTTAGCTGAAGATACTTACGGTCGGTTCCTGAAACGCATATAAATTTTAACAAACAATTAATCAGAGTGCTAAGTGTGAGTTTTTCTTTTCGCATTAGATCGTGAGCGCGTTTCGAGTTTACTAGGAATTTGTATGTGATTTGTACAGCGCCACCTAGTGGTAAACGTGAGAACACTAGGTGGCGCTGTACAAATCACATACAAATTCCTAGTAAACTCGAAACGCGCTCACGATCGAATGCGAAAAGAAACACTCACACTTCGCACTCTGTATCTAACAGTAGCATTTCCTTGTAAAAATTACGTTAAATACAGATTAATTGCTTGTTAAAATGATTTGCGTTTTAGAAACCGGCTGTTAGTCCCGCACAATTTGAACGGGATTGTCCTTCTAGGCAGCTGAAAGGCCATTGAATTCTATATGGTGGTTAAGTATTCTTAAATTTTCTAATTATCTGCCCAATTTTCTTACTATTTTCTTTTATAAGAATCTTCTCCTGACAATCACAAACACAACAAAAACGAATTAGCGAAATCGGTGCAGTTATTCACGAGTGATGTCGTGACCATGTAAAACAGGGATTTTAGTTTTGAGAACTTAAATAACAGGTAGTACTAGTATTACAATCCTGCGTTATACAGACGATAGGACGCTCTTGGCTGTAAATGGAGCTAAAACAATAAATTTCTTTGACAGAATGGAGAAGTTTGGGTCTCGAAATAAACCGTTCCCATGTCGATGTCATTTAACCAACAAGAAAGTTATGATAGATTTTGATTGGCCTTTCTCGATGAAGTCCCACCTCGTCCTATTGTTTAAAACTGTTTTTTAAGTTTAAACTTGGTCGCACTAATGTCACCGACGCGATGATCTGTGTGAGAGACGGCCTTCTACAGCGACGAACGAAGATAACATCAGAGTTGTGCGGCGTATTATAGAGACTGACAAAAGAGTGACCTATCCGCAGATTGGGATAAGCTTAAACATCGATGTGAGTCAAGTGCACAAAGCCCTCCATGAACATTTAGCGGTCAAGAAACTTTGCGCCCAGTGGATACCTCAATTTGACCGAAGCCCAAAAAACTCCGTCATTGGTGCCATTAAATATTTCAAATACTTAACGGAGATAACTCAAATGTTGTGTTCATCATACTTACGCGTGACGAAAGTTGGAATTATTATTATGATTCGGAAACCATACAGTCAAACCAATGTGTATTTCCATCCGAGGAGTTGCAAACCAAAGTGAAAAAAGTTAAAGTGTGGGAAAAAGATGGTAGCCTCATTCTTCGGAAGGCAGGTCATTAATGAATAATTGTTTCAGAGAATGAAAAAATAGTTACTGCAGACTGATACACCACCTATTGTTTGCCACTTGTCTTGGAAAAAGTTTGGGAAAACGACCTCTTTCACCATGACATCACTTCACCGCACAATAAAAGAAAAACTTCGAAGTAAACGTTTTATAGACGTTGAGAAAGCAGTGTCAAGAAAGTAGCCAAATTTTACAGATTGCTTTCCATACAAACGAATTTTACTGTTTGCGAAGTATCATGGAGTTCTCTGACCATCTTGCCTAAAAAAATACACATCAAGTCGAGCAGCTGATTGTAACTGGCAAAGTCCATGGAAGGAGGCCGAGAATCAGATATTCTGATCAATCTTTACCTCTGAAAATCTGAAGCTTAACGCTGAAATCAAGTTCCACATGAACTTCACGACGCTAAGGACAATGCAAAAGAAGAAATTTTATAGGACATAAATTGACCTCTCATAGGGAGGATAACTCTCAGTAACGAGGAAAAAGACGCGAGGTGGATCATTTTATCTTATTTTCATTGTGATAAAACTGATGAAAATTTGTAGCAATACTCATAATCCTTGTTTTTAAACTCCGAAAGCTTAAAGAGACATTTGCTTTGTTTTTTTAGTTTTAAAACCAGACAGTTATCATTTCGGTTATTTTGTATACTTATTATTTTATTTGGTTCTTATTTAAATGAATCAAATTTTTACAGACTAGGACTAGATGCACCTAGTCTCTGATTTACCTATTCTTACCCATTTCTTGTATTTGAGCCCTGGTTTTCATACTTGGTATTTATGCGGCGACGTACTTTCAAAACCTGGTACTCGATTCGACAAGTACGACCCATACCTAGAATCAATATTAATAGCTAAGTTTTAATTTTATTATATAGAAAAACATGCAGTTTTCAAATTTAAGAATAAAATCGATTTTTATCAAATCGATTCTAAAAAAGGAATAATCGATTTTAATTAATCGATTCTATAAATTAATGTCACAGGCCATAGCCCTACAGCCTATTGTATGAATGACTAATTACTTATAATAGGACTCTCATTATGTCCTAATCAAAAATTGCAACATTGTTTTTATCAGCAAACTAATACGTAATAGAGACTACGTTATGCCAAAAATAATTTTCTACGTGCTAGTGTGATTCAACTTGAATCTAGCGCCATCTGTATATAGTGTTAGGAGATTAAAAATGTATTTGCTGCGTACCTACTTACTACCGACAATCTGGTTACTTGCGAACAGAAATATTAGATAAATGGAATTTAATTTTAATTATTATCGCATTTGTGGTCTAATGGTCCGGTGTGAATATTTACCACATGAGGCCCAGGTTCCATTTCAGGCTAAGGCAATTCAAAATGTGTTTTTTTAATTTTTCTGATAAAAACGACTTTGCTTGAGATTGGATAAGTGTCCCAATGGCGATAGGCTTACCACCTATCACATTGTGGGGCTAAGTATCTTTGGCTAATTATGGGTGCAATTATTTGTACTTTAATTAATTCTGCTTAATTATTTCTGCCTACTTCTTCGGGAATACGTCCTACGGGTGTGAAGATACTTTGAGTTTATCTAAGTAAGTTCCGAACTGTATCTGTATAAATAAATAAAATTGGAGTGTCTGTTTATATTATTAAAATAACCGGTTTTAACTAAATACATAAAGATGTATAACACTTTACACATACCTAAATAACACTTTTTACGATTTTTGCCTGTCAGTCTGCCTGTCCATCTATCTGTCTGTCTGTTTGTTCCGGCTAATCTTTAGAACGGCTGGACCGATTTTGACGGGAGTTTCTCTGGTAGATATCTAATGTAATAAGGAGTAACTTAGGCTACTTGTTTTAAATAAATCCCACGCGGATGAAGTCGCGAGCACAGCTAGTATACTTATATACTGAATACGTAAACAGTTAGGTATTTCATCTGCTAGGACATGCAATATATAGGAACAGTGTTTGTTAATCCCAAAATTTACTCGTAAATAAAAAACTTTCCTAATATTATTCGTAATTTATTTAACAAGCTTCTATACGCAACTTTCAGGTAAGTGATTGTCTATTTTTATTCACAAATATTTATAATTGTATAATTATATAATTAGTTTAGTCACACGTTAAGGTGGTGGGAGGGGGTCGACGAAATGTGACAATGTGTGACAAGGTGTTGGGAGGGGTCTCAAATTTTGTGACATCACATTTTTTCAAAGTATAATATTTTATATCTTAGTATTGCAACCGTAAATTAAAAAAGCCATCTGCACTTATAGATAAAAAATAATCGCATGAGATCACTATTCTAATGTAAAATTGTAAAATATGTGACATCGCAATAGGTAGAGGAATGACCAGCCACCCAGCTAACCACACCAGCTATGTCTTACATTTGTGAGACATAGTTGGTCTCACAAATGTGACCAGCTATGACAAGAAAATTATAAAATTCGTGTCACGTAATTTATGGATGGCTCCTTATCCATTATTGATATTAGGTCGTTGTCACAGGAACATTTTTTTAATAAACTGAATTTTTGTGAACAACTTCGTTTTGACGTGACGCCCATCTTTTTTATCTTCGAAAAATCTCAAATTGAGTCACTAATAAAGGTAAGTAAAAACCAAAATGATGGTTTTACAACCTAAAATTTTAAAGTGTTGGACTAAGAAAAGTTTCCACGTTCCATGTAGGACAATGTGACCCTTGAATTATAATAAAATTTACCACGCTGATGTTAAGAAAATTAGGTTGTTAAATAATTAAAAAATCTCATAATTCCGACATCTTTAAAGTAGAGAACTTGTCAGAAGAACCACCGAGTGTGTATGACATAAGTTTTTTCGTGTTTTTTCATAAAATAATCAGGCGATAAAAGTAAAAATCTAATTATTTTCCTTCACCAATATCTTTTCCTTAACAAATTAACATGTTAGAAGCCTCCTAACTTTTAGTGATATGATGTTTTTCGAAGGGAGGAAAAATGGGCGCCTCGTCTTGACGAATCTGTTTACAAAATTCAGCTAGTTATTAATAAAAATAAAAATGTAGGGTAAAACACCCAGTAGTCAACCTTTTGGTGAGAATTAAAATTTGATTTAACTGTATTTTGAATATTAAATGCCATAAATAAAAACTCACATTATGGTCAAAGGTCGTTTATTTAATTTTCTAAAGAAATAAAAAAACACACTATTTTAGTAAAATTACAAAAAATCAACATTGAACAAATTATGTCACTTTTGCCAATACTCAGCCACCTTTGCCTACAAGTCAGCCATCTCTTACCCTATAGTCAGTCTCCTACACGTTGTTTTATGGTAGCATACATTTTTTTTTATTAATTATACTTTAACTATCCCCGTACTTACTACTAATATTATTCTTCCGGGCTCCTTTAAAGATAAACCTACTGCCGTTTCGGGTGCTTTTTACGAACAGCCTGACAGCTGTTTGTAAAAAGCACTCGATCGGCTATGTGAATCACTACCATCTTTACTACTAGGTGATAGAGTTCTGCATTATTTCGCCCGGGTCTGGCACCACGGCCTTACATATACCTTTTTTTTTTTTTTATATCATAAGATAGCAAACAAGCAGATGGGTCTCATGATGGAAAGAGTCAACCATCGCCTATAGACACCAAAGATGTTAATGGTGCGTTGCTATCTTGTGGCGAGGTCTAATGCCACATGCATAAGTTTACCGGCTACCTTACCCTCTAAACCGGAACACGACAGCGACAAGCACTGACGCTATTGCGGCAGGAATAGGTAAGGCGGTGGTACCAGACCCGGGCGAGACAATGCAGAACTCTACCACCTAGTAGCCACGATGGTAGTGACTCGATAGCCAATCGGTCGCCTTTTACGACCTGCCTGGCAGAACGGCAGTTGGCCTATTCTACAAAGGAGGCCGGGACCAACACGGCGGAACGGCGGCGGCGCACCTGCCGCAGTAGCGTCAGTGCTTGTCAATGTTGTGTTCCGGTTTGGAGGTTAAGGTATCCTGTAAACATAGGCATGTGGCATTGCCCATCCGTCACACGGATAGCAACGCACCATTAATATCTTAGATGTCTATAGGCGATGCTTGTTTGCTATCTTGTGACATAAAAACTCAATTGATTTGCTTAGTGGCAAAACACAATAATCAAAGGTCACATTATAACTATAAATAACTCATGATGATGATAACGTAATGGAACCATCATACACTTTATCGAAATTATCTGAACTCTTGCAGCCCAACTTTTTTGATTATAACGTACCTAGTACCTAGTACCTAGGTATCAAATCAAATACCAAAGATGGTAACAAGATTAGTAAATCTTATTACCATCTTAGCGTTTATGGGCGATGGTTGTTTCTTTCCAAGAGGAGAGCCGTTTGCTTGTTTGATATCTTGTGACATAATAAAACAATCGATGACTGTTAATAAATATCGACATTATTTGTCTTAAACTTTAATAGGCCAATCGATAGTCGGCTTTTGATAGTTTGCACATTAGCGGTAGGTACTATTCGGTATATTTCAACAGCAATGTAATTTAACAAAAACCATGAAGTTAGACCAATATATTTTTTATATTGATACCAACTTGGGTTACTGTTACTATTTTTTAAGAAACAAGAAATATATCAAATATATAAGGTATGAAATTTATAAATTAATTTGTAAAAGTAAACAATACTTTTACAAATCGGCAAATCATCGATAGTCAATTATTAAATGGCATTACTACTTTTTACTTTTATTTTCAGCGACTGCTCCGATGCAAGACCGAGTGGGCACACTCGGTCTAGCATCGGAGCAGTCGCTGAAACGCGCGATTCCAATGCCACGACCGCACGCAGGAAGTCGCAAAATTGCGATGTAGCGTCGAAGCAATTAGTAGTTATAGTTACTGATAAGCACGATTTGGAATTTGGATGTTGATAAAAGTGGCACGTGTGCAGTCTTGTTTGGGTATATGAACTATGAGGCAAAGGACATCGTAATGTCCCTATCAAAAATTAAGTTATTATAATTGTGAAGTTTGCAATTAGAAGATATAAACAAGTACATCTACTTTATAAAAGAAGTCGATCCACTTACTAGCGTGATTTAGTTTGAAAACAACGCCATCTGTTCATTCAAACTTAAAATTAACAAATTTGGTAGTTAAACAGTACCACAGAATACTAACCAGTATTCTGTGACAGTCCCCTTAAACGAAAATTACGCTTAAACTGCTAAAACTTAGTATAATCTAAATAAAACGAAATAGAGATTTTCCTTTTCACTCAAAAACCTATTAGCTCCCGAAGTGCCACTGTTTCTTCTGTTTTCTGACTGTTACACGCGTTCCGATACTTACATCAATCAATTGGTTTTTTCTGATGTAAGTATTGGAACTTTATCTTATTGTGGCGAGGTCTAATACCACATACATAAGTTTACCGGCTACCTTACCCTCCAAACCAGAACACGACAGTGACAAGCACTAACGCTATTGTGGCAGGAATAGGTAAGGCGGTGGTACCAGACCCGGGCGAGATAATGCAGAACTCTACCACCTAGTAAACCACCAGTTAGCTCCGTCAATGACAGGTACTTTCAGTCTCACATTTTGGCCAACTTTCACATTTGGATGTTTATCAGATGACTTAGCTTCAGCTTGAGCAGCGTTTTCTGTCTCCGAATCAATCTATGAACCGGTATATCTCTGAATCATTACATTGGCATCAATAGTTATTTGATTTTCTTTTTCGATTACAATCACTTCGTTTTCTTGAGTTTTGTTCCTCACATTTCACTGTTTATATCCTCTTATAACTCGTTAATATTTTGTTTCCATCGTTAATATTTTGTCCTTTATAATACTTTTCCGTGTCTTTTTGGTAAATCCTACGATTTAAAAAGTGAAGAGTGGTAAAAGTTCGAAATTTAAGAACTGTTCGGACATTTACCATTGAGAGTTGGTAAATCTTAGGTTTTACCGGAAAATTAGGATTCACTACAGTTCGGGCTTTTACAGTAACATATACATATAATAAAAGTGTAGAAAATAATTTCTGTACAAAATGGTTTTTTGAAAAATATGAATTAGGTGGGTTAAAAGATTGATAATAAAAGCGAAAAATCCAATTATTAGAATTATTATATGTCTGTCTATCTGTTAATTTGTCCGTCAATTACGTAAAATCTACTAGTAGAACTTAATAAAATTTCACATGGTGATAGTCTGGAGCATCAATTTTACCCTTACAATAATTCTAGACATATACAGAACACACACGTTTTGTATATGTCTAGGAATGCCCACCCATATGGTTTTACTTAATATTATTATTAAATTTAATAAAAAACAAAGCAAATTCCTCATCTATGTTGCGTGGGCTTCGACATAGATGGCGCTGATGTAGTGAGTAAATTATTATTTACTGTTGTTGTGTATGTAATATATTATTTGCTGTGATGTAGTGAGTAAATTATTATTTACTAAAAAAACAGTATACAAATGACAATAATCTATTCATGGATTCCAATAATTAATAATACATTTCATACTTACGAATACCTCACGAGGTAGGCAGAAAGTACCGTGTCATAAATCACATTTTATCCAAGACGTTAAAAAATAAATAAAACTGCTTAAATGAAGAACACAACACGCGTATTAAAATGCTCTTAATAATAAATAATTTCGTTTTGTTATAATTTATCATCTATACTTATATTATAAAGCTGAAGAGTTTGTTTGGTTGGACGCGTTAATCTCACTTTCTACTGGTCCGATTTGATAAAAATTCTTTTGTGTTGGAAAAATTTTGAAGAAACGGGAATAAATGCTTTCGAGAACTTCCGTTGCGTGCGCTGCGTAAACGTATAACGGAATTATTTCTCTTTACATGTTAGTTCTGCCAGACCCCAATTCATGTAACAACATGTCAATCGAGCCAAAGCGTTTGGGCTCTCACAGAAATACCGAGCTTTGGCGAACCACGAACGGGAATCTAGCGATGAACGTTTTTCCTGTTTGTTTTCACTGTTCAGCCTCACAAAATTCCTTTTTTTTTGCGAACCCCGGACGGGAATCAAGTGATAAACGCTCTCAACGTTTGGCCTCACAAAACTCTCGAACTTTGGCAAACAGACGGGAATACCCGTAGGCATATTCTTTTTCTAAAAAAGAGACTAAAAATATCATGTACGCATAAGTACTATAACAAAAATGCTACTAAAAATACAAATACCTGGACAGTACTTTTACTCAGCGTTGCTTTATTATTCCTGTTCCCCTGTCGTTTCTAATTTCCTGCTAAACTTCCCGTCACTGATTTACCTCGATTTTCGAATATCAAGTTTTCATGAGATCTCCACGTTTTGATATCCTAGGAAGCTGGTGTATTCTTACGATGACGTCAGTATGTGGTATGCACGTGTGCGTATGTGTGTAAACCTCGCAAGCTTGAACGGTTTGACCGATCGACTGGTAGAAATAACCTACCAGTCCCCAATTCACGTAACAAAACGTCAATCTAGTCAAAGCGTTTGGGCTCTCACAAAATTACCGAGTTTTGGCGAACCAAGAACGGGAATCTAGCTATAAACGGTTTTCCGGTTTGTTTTCACTAATCGGCCTCACAAAATTCCTTTTTTTGGCGAACCCCGGACGGGAATCAAGTTCTGTTCGTCTGTTCGTCTGTTCGTCTGTTCATCTGTTCGTCTGTTCGCCTGTTCGCCTGTTCGCCTGTCCGTCTGTCCGTCTGTTCGCCTGTTCGCCTGTTCGCCTGTCCGTCTGTCCGTCTGTCCGTCTGTCCGTCTGTCCGTCTGTCCGTCTGTCCGTCTGTCCGTCTGTCCGTCTGTCCGTCTGTCCGTCTGTCCGTCTGTCCGTCTGTCCGTCTGTCCGTCTGTCCGTCTGTCCGTCTGTCCGTCTGTTCGTCTGTTCGTCTGTTCGTCTGTTCGTCTGTTCGCCTGTTCGCCTGTTCGCCTGTTCGCCTGTTCGCCTGTTCGCCTGTTCGCCTGTTCGCCTGTTCGCCTGTCCGCCTGTCCGTCTGTCCGTCTGTCCGTCTGTCCGTCTGTCCGTCTGTCCGTCTGTCCGTCTGTCCGTCTGTCCGTCTGTCCGTCTGTCCGTCTGTCCGTCTGTCCGTCTGTCCGTCTGTCCGTCTGTCCGTCTGTCCGTCTGTTCGTCTGTTCGTCTGTTCGTCTGTTCGCCTGTTCGCCTGTTCGCCTGTTCGCCTGTTCGCCTGTTCGCCTGTTCGCCTGTTCGCCTGTTCGCCTGTCCGCCTGTCCGTCTGTCCGTCTGTCCGTCTGTCCGTCTGTCCGTCTGTCCGTCTGTCCGTCTGTCCGTCTGTCCGTCTGTCCGTCTGTCCGTCTGTCCGTCTGTTCGTCTGTTCGTCTGTTCGTCTGTTCGCCTGTTCGCCTGTTCGCCTGTTCGCCTGTTCGCCTGTTCGCCTGTTCGCCTGTTCGCCTGTTCGCCTGTTCGCCTGTTCGCCTGTTCGCCTGTTCGCCTGTTCGCCTGTTCGTCTGTTCGTCTGTTCGTCTGTTCGTCTGTTCGTCTCTTTGTCTGTTTGTCTGTTTGTCTGTTTGTCTGTATGTATGTCCGGGGTAAACTCAAAAAGTACTGAATGGTTTTACTTCAAATTTTGCATGAATATTACTAACAGGTCGGGTCAACATATAGGTTACATATTATCACGCTATCACCTAGCGGCCAGGTGCTGTGCGGAGTAAACGAAGTCCGCGCGGACAAATTCGCTGGCAACAACTAGTATAGACATAAAGTAAGTATGCACAATACACGATAATATACACATAAAGTCTGTTTTCAAAGTTAGATGAAAATTTTATTCTACGTATTGTCGAATTTCGACCACAGAGTAATCGTTAGTTATTATTAATCTTTGAACTTCTAAATGCTTTTGTTCTTTCGATTTATCAATAATGCTTTGTATTTGTCACAAAATTAACATTCGAAAATAGGCACCTTTGTAGTTAATTTTAGCTGCAAAGTTTATGATGTGTCGTATCTGATTTTTGGAGATGTAAACATTAACACGATAATGCGTGGTCTCTTTGATTTAGTTTATTTTGAGATTTTCAACGTGCAGGGTTATTGTCATAGTGCGTCAGTATCGTAATACAAAGGAACGGCAGTTCTAATACATGGTCAGATACTTTCAACTACAAGGGGAATAGAGATTTACTCGAGCATCATGGTGACCTATTGAATTTTTTATTTTGGATAGTGGGAAAAATAATGTTTTTAATTTTAATGACGGCAAAAACTCTACACATAAAAAAAACACTGACATGGAAACACTGAAGTGTGTTAGACTAATGTATCGTGGGTTAATTGCGAGCAAAAATTTTGAAAAACTGACGATTTTAGCGTAAGCGATAGGGAGGGACATAAAATTGCAAAGAAAACGATGTCTCGACTTTTTCGGGTTCATCTAAATTATCTTTTATTTGGAAGCAAATGATGTGAGAACAGTCATAAATGAAATGTAATCTGTCAGTTTCTAAAAGCTAAAGTTATTGGATTTTTTTTTGGCACTGCCCTAAATGTCCGGCTCTCTATACGGTGTCTAAAGAAAACCCTGTCCGATCGTCAAAGTCATTACTTGGTAGCTTAATACAAACATGTTTATGTCATTATTTTATGGCTATTGATACATAAATTTTCGAAATATTTTCTTGATTTAAGGGGAAGTTGTTGAATTTTAGTACTGTGTTTAGTTAGTTAGTAGTAGTAGTTAGTAAGTGTTAGTTAGTTAGTGAAATGTGGCACTTTAAACTACGACATTTTTCTTATTTTAATGAAAATAATTATTTTATGTGTTTTAATCACCTCTGTGGTCTAGTGTGTTCTAGCGTTTGCGTGACCACATGATGTCCCGGGTTCAATTCCCGGGTCGGGCACATAAAAAAAGTGTTTTTTCAGTTTTCTGAGAAACACAAAGTTGCCCGGGATTGGAAAGTGCCCGGTTGGCGAAAGGCTTGCCACCTATCACATTTGTGGGACCAAGTATTTTCGGCTAAACGTGGGTGCACTTGTTGTACCTCTGCCTACCCCTTCGAGGATATGGGTGTAAAGATACTTTTTAATTATTATTTGTATTTAATAATGTCAATGACCTACCTATGTACCCCTCTCGGATAGGACAGGGTTTTCTTTACAACCTGTATAAAGGCCTTATATTTGTTGAGTCTCAACTGCGAGATATTAATTCTAAAATCCCCTCTTGGGCTCCCCTACAATATAGTATGTTTTACTTGAATTAACATTTTGCGGTATTTTCAATCCATTTTTCAAAAATGTCCTCTTTATATTTAACTAGCTGTTACCCTCGACTTCGTCCACGCGGACTTCATTTACTCCACTACTGGTCGTAGCGTGATGGTATACACTTACCTATACAGTAGACATGCGCAAAATGTGTCAATGAAATGAAATGACTGAAGTATATCTTTTCGCCCAATGAAGTACTTCATTGGTTTAGTTCAGTACTTCATTTCCTTCAGTGAATTTTATCTAGTCTATCTAATGTATGAATGAAAGTCAGTGTAAAGTATTTGAGACATGCGCAGAATGTCTCATAATACTTAATTCCTTCACTTCGTCAATGTTAATTGACTTCACCTACTTCAGTAGTCCATTTAGTTCAGTTGATAATAACGTAGCCTTTGATTTCGTTTGGCGTTTGTTCTTTTTTTTTCTTATATCATAAGATAGCAAACAAGCAGATGGGTCTCCTGATGGAAAGTTTTTTTTTTTTTATAACATAAGATAGCAAACAAGCAGATGGATCTCCTGATGGAAAGAGTCAACCATCGCCTATAGACACCAAAGATGTTAATAGTGCCTTGCTATCTTGTGGCGAGGTCTAATGCCACATGCATAAGTTTACCGGCTACCTTACCCTCCAAACCGGAACACGACAGCGACAAGCACTGACGCTATTGCGGCAAGAATAGGTAAGGCGGTGGTACCAGACCCGGGCGAGACAATGCAGAACTCTACCACCTAGTATCCACGATGGTAGTGACTCGATAGCCAATCGGTCACCTTTTACGACCTGCCTGGCAGAACGGCAGTTGGCCTATTCTTCAAAGGAGGCCGAGACCAACACGGCGGAAAACCATGAACTATGAACCTTCGCCTATAGACACTAAAGATGTTAATGGTGCGTTGCTATCTTGTGGCGAGGTCTAATGCCACATGCATAAGTTTACTGGCTAGGTACCTTACCCTCCAAACCGGAACACGACAGCGACAAGCACTGACGCTATTGCGGCAGGAATAGGTAAGGCGGTGGTACCAGACCCGGGCGAGACAATGCAGAACTCTACCACCTAGTAGCCACAATGGTAGTGACTCGATAGCCAATCGGTCGCCTTTTACGACCTGCCTGACAGAACGGCAGTTGGCCTATTCTTCAAAGGAGGCCGGGACCAACACGGCGGGAACTCATTCAAGTATAGAATTGTTTATTCAATTACAAAATAATTACTACAGTATCTTTTGACAATACTTTTCAAAATGAATTAGGTTAACAATGTACAAAATAGTAGTAGTGGGATTATAAATAAATATTATTGTCATTTATAAACAAAGCCAGTAATGAAATCGAAATGTACTTTAAGGTAATGTAATAAAGTTCATAAATAACTTTTCATCTAAAATACGATGACTGAGAGGTATCAGTACAAAATATATGTGATAGCAAATCGCGCGCGTGTGTGTAGGTACTCGGTTTGATTCGTTTAATACGATCAGCCATCGCCAGTGCTCGGGTAGCCATCGCCAGTGCTCGGGTCAGTCAACGTACTTCAATTCGTGTTTCGTTCACTTGTCTGACGTTTGGCGTTCCACGATGGACTAGAACTAATGAAGTAGTGAACTAAATAAAATTCAACTGAACTAATGAAGGAAAGATATATTTGACTGAAGTACTTCATTTGAAGGATTCATTCGTGAACTACACACGGCTACTATACAGCCTATCTTCCTCAATAATTGGGCCAAGTAACACTTTTAGATTTTTAAATAAATTTAAAAATTAAAATTGACAGCCCCGTTGGTCGAGTAGTTAGAGTTGTAGTTAGCGACCCTGACTACGCAATCGACGGGGCTCGGGTTCGATCCACGACGGGGACAAGCATTTGTGTGATGAGCATAAATGTTTGTATTTCCGGCTTTGGGTGCTTATTAAATATATTCCAGTATTTATACATGTACTTCTATGCATAATATCGTTGACTAACACCCATAACACTAGCAAATAATTTGCTTACTTTGGGGTTAGATCAGTAAGTCTAATTTGTCCCGTATATATTTATTTATTATTAAAATATCGCTCTCAGTTAACTCTCAATTCTTTAATATCTTTTTATGTATCTAATACCTTTAAACGAGCAATTCTTGTATATATATAATTGGAATCTCGGAATCGGCTCCAACGATTTTCATGAAAGTCACAAATTAGGGGTTTTTCGGGTCAAGGAATCGATCTATCAAGGTTCCAGGTCCAAGAAAAGCTCGGTTCCCAAGATATGGGTATGTGAAAAACCGAGCAAAGCTCGGTCAACCAGGTACAGAAAAAAAAATCTATAGGAATCGATTTATCAAGGTTCAAGGTCCAAGAAAAGATCGGTTCCAAAAATATGTGAAAAACCGAGCTAAGCTCGTTCAACCAGATATTGATCATTGATTAGTCGAAGATGCCTGAACCGATTTAGAAAATTCTTCTTTTTTCAATAAATATACTGCTCATGAGGTTTTATTTTAATTTGGTTAAGATCTAATGCAGGGTTTGGAGATACAGAAAATGGAAAATCGGTATTTGGAGTCTTACTTCGTTTAAACGATTAATTTTCAGGTAATTCGGCTTCTTAATAAGGAGGAAGTTCTCAATTCCTTAGCATCCCATCCTCTCTTGAGCTTCCCTACTATGGTCTGTGTTATTTGAATTAATATTTGGCGGTATTTTCAACCAATTTTCCAAAGGTGTCTTCTTTGGGAAATCTTCAGAATCTTTCTTATGTATGTTCCCGGATTATTTCAAGACGCCTGAAACGATTTGAAAAAATCATTTTTCCTTTCAAGTGTTCCCAATTTAGTTTGATGAAGATCTCATGTAGGGGTCCGAAAATAGGAAGTCCGTTGCTGCAGTTGTACTGTGAATAAACTATTTTTTTTGTATCGTATATCTATTTTTTCTGTACAGTAAAGTGTGTTAATAAGTAAATATTTTAACTGCCTCTAATTACTTAATTGTTCCGTCATTTTTTTAAATATCATAATATAGCAAACAAGCAGGTGATTCTCCTGATGGAAAGAAAAGTCATCGCCTACAAAGACGAAAGATGTTAATGGTGCGTTGCTATCCGTGTGGCGGGATGGCAATGCCACATGTATAAGTCTGTGTAAGTTTTAAAATTAAACTGTGTCAGTATACCGCAGTTTCTTTCAATATAGCATACTATATCATCGTAACTGGACATAACGTCGCGGTCGATCCAACACGTATACTGTAATTAAATATAAATTGATAATAATTGCTCGTGCAGTCTCATTTCCACTGATGTTGTATAAAATCATTACCGAAGCTCTCTCAAATTCAAGTACAACGAATCGCTTAATTAAAATCACATGTCAATGCGATAATATTGCGATGAGCAACTTCGGAACCCTAAATTTTACCAGTTTTTAACTTCCCGCTTCGTATGTAGATATGGAAATTAGGTACTGATTTTGCCCCCATTTTCGAAAATCGAGTTTGAGGTCCTATGAACCTAAACTAAACCGATTGAGTCGCAGTTGATGGCGTTCGATTGGATTCCACTCAACTTAGACTTCCTGTAAATTTGAACCAAATCAGCTCACGAGGTTTTGAAAAATTTTGAAAAACAAAAACTTTTTTTGGCGAAACAGTATTTTTTTAATATAACTTCCAGATGTATGTACTGAATGAGTACAAAAACTGACTAGCTTTATTCCTCAAAAATCTACGTGTAATGCATAAATTGCATCAAAATCGGTTTATCCGTTTGGGAGTAATCGTTGACGAAAAATTTAGAAAAAAGTGTTTTTTCGACATAACTTTAAATTTTTTCAAGCAATCCTTTTATGGTATTCTACGATATTTTAGTACTAAAAAACTATGTCGAATGCTATTTCAAAAATCAAAATCGAATCAAATTTTCAAATGTTCCAGCTTTTCGTATATTAAAATTGCGTTATTTTTAGCAAGCTTACTTAATATTTTTGAAATAACTTTCACGTTAATACACCGATTGACTTAAAAATCTTATGAACACTTTTCCTTTAAAAATCGCGTCAAATACCGTTAAATCCGTCAATTCGTTTTGGATTCATCATTTGAAAAATGTTTATTGACACTGCTTCGAAATTTTTCAGCCAACCAGTCGATTATTTAGCTTAAGCAATATTTTAAATCTCAATTTAGTTGAATGCCATTCAAAAGATCAAAATCGATCATCGTTGCCAAAATATACAGCTTTCCAAAAATCAATATACTGCCATTTTTAATAAAATAAATATTTGAACTAAAAAAATCTATGCTTATATAGTATTATTTCTTTTGAGCTTAAAATACCTTAATTTAGCGGGAAGTTTCAGAAATGGCCTGCAGGGTCATCCGTTACACATTTTATTCTATATAGTGTTTCATTCACTCTGCAATAAAGTATTATATAACGAAGCAGTCGCTTTGCTTGCGTGCATCGGTTGTTTGCCGTTCACAGATTATCACATTATAGAAGTCAAGTATAAATCATCCTCGTAGTGGGAAAATTAAATAAGCCCGATTTTGGCGATATTGACTTGATTTTTAATGTGTTATTTAGTTATAGTACATATAAGATAAATTTCAGTTTGTTAAAGATAACAGTTTGTTAAAATAAATTGTCTCACATTTTTTAACAAATGTACATTAACTGAAAAAAAAACACTAAATCGCGTTTATCTCAGAACTACAAAATCAGAGTTATTTCATTTTCCAACTACGGGGACGAAATATAATTAAAAAATATCGAAATCAGTCGAAATCGATGTATCGTTCATTAACTTCGATATTTTTAACATCGATATTTCACTTTAGAATAAATCGATGTCTTTTATTAGATATTTATTATTATCTTTAGAATATCGATGTTTCTGTGAGCGATGTTGCTTCCTTAGCTGTGGAACCCTGAATTAGATTGAGACGTAACGGGATTGGCTAGTTGATGTCTTAAGGTTCAGTACCTAAAAAGTATAAACGGGACCCTATTATTATGCCTCCGCTGTCTGTTTGTCACCAGGCTGTATCTCATAAACCGTGATAGCTAGAAAGCTGAAACTTGTTCTGCTTCAAAAATATATTTTGCCATATTACTCGTATATTGCTTCGATCAATACAATCGACGAAATCGATCATAAAGCAACGAAGAATTTCACCACACAGAAGCGTCGACAAAAACGACGGCTCTCTCAGCTGGATGAGTGTTGCCTGCAGGCTTAGGATAAGCACCACGAGATATATATCGATCGAGAAAGTGACGTTTGCTTGACATTTATTAATATCTCGATGGACGTTATTAAGCATTCCACGATAAACATTTAAAACGTCAGAGATAAATTAAACAAAAAGTTTACTCGAATAGAGAAATAAATGTTGTCACTAGAAGACATAGATATTATACTAATTCTGATTTTTAAGATACACCTTTGGTGCATTTAACTTGTGTTAATCATTATGAGCTTTTGTTTACATTTATAACTTCTTGTCATCATTTCTCTTCTTTGTCAGAGTCGAAGGAAATATAACCAAAGCCTAGTGTAGCCGTATCTATTTACAATTGTAATTAAAGATATTTTACAGGTTTTTGAATTATTCTCTCTTTTTAGTTTTGACCATCAAAACTAGTTTTTTATTCTTTAAAACTGAAACAATGAATTATGATTCATAAGATGTTTTAATGTAAAGGACAATTAAGATGCCAGCGTGTATTTATTTCTGGGTGTATAACTGCGTAACTAATTATGCGTAAAAGTGCGTAACAATTATTATTAACAAGCTATTTTTTTCCACTGTAATTATTCCTTTCAATTATAATTCTAACATTATTGAGTAAATTAACATCTTCTTTTAGACTAACTAATCAATCAACATTTTTGATTAATTTTTTTGATGAGAAACTTCCATAGAATTGTTGTGATTTGACAATGACACGAAAATGCATTACGATAAACAAACATAAATGTATAGTATTATGCCAACTAGAAAATAAGATAGAACAGAATACAATTCACAGTTTTTATGTTACAAATAATGTTATCTATTAATAGCTCCAAAAATCAGCCAGATGCAAGCAATCCAACCTAAGACTTACTGTTAGATCGTGGTCTCCAAGAACAAACTGAATTTTTGTGAACAGCTTCGTTTTGACGAGACAACCATATTTTCTATCTTTAAAAAATCTCGAATCGGGTAAATAATAAAGATAGATAAAATAAGGAAACTTTAGAGTGTCAGACTAAGAAAAGTTTCCACTTTACGTGTATGACAAAGTTACCGTTGAATTACAATAATAATTAACAAGCTGTTGTGAGAAAATTAGGTTATTTTTAAATAATTGATTAATATCAATTTAAAAATCTCATAAGTGGGATTGTCAGAAAAATCATCAAATATGTAGGACAAAAGTTTCATCGTAGTTTTCATAATATAATCAAGCGATTAAATTCGAAAAATAATTATTGTTATTAATAAATATTTATTATTTACCGAACCCAATGTCTTCGCAGCATTAACTTTATTAGTTACCCGATTCGAGATTTTTCGGAAATAGAAAAGACGGTTGTCTCGTCAAAATGAAGCTTTTCACAAATATTCAGCTTGTTGTTAATCAAAAAAAAGTTAGTTTGTGGGACCACGGTTTGTGATTTACATCTCAAGAACGAAAAACATTTTTCTTCGACTTTTCAGTTTATCTCTCTTTGATTCAAAGACTTACTCAAAGAGTATATAAATTTTATTTTATTTTGTGTTCTTACATTTACTTCTAATGAAAAAACGAGTGTGAGCTACACTCGATTTTTTTGTTATTTTTGATTGATTAATTAATATTTTGATTATTATAATATGTTTTTATGTATTATTTTTCCTGAGTATATGTTATTAATAGTAACATTAAATAATACAAAATAAGCACCAGCTTTAAATTAACCTTTTATTTTACATTTAGTTTTCTACTGAATTTTGTAGAAAACTTTGTAAGTAGTTGTAATTTTGAATAGAGTTGGTAAAACTGAGTAGCACGAGAATTCGTAGAATTATTTTCTCTATACGAAAAATTAAAAGTTTATTTACATTACGTCAAAAAGTATTGTACTTTAACTAATTTGTATTTTGTAATTAATTATAAATTAATTAATTATCTAACCATTACATACAAGGAATTATTGATTTATACTGTTTGGTTCTCACATCTCTAAAATCATCATCATTCTTCCGATTCTAGTACAAAATTAAATTGTGTTAGGTATGTGAAATGGGAACACAAAATAAAACGTAAGTAGTGTACTTCTTTATACTTATATTTTTTAAAAGCCTATATAGGTTATTAAAAATAATTATGATTTTCTTTTCAGGATAAGAAGTAATAAGCATAAATTAACTTTGTCGCCATGGTGGATTCATGGACTAGACTTGTAGCACCAAAGATTAAAGTATTTAATATTGGGAAAGCATAATATAACACCATATATTCTACAAATACATCTTACATTATAGTTTCTAGAGGAAGAAAGGAAAACAATGGAACACTGTGTAAGTATTTATTTACATACATATCTGCATGACAAATCATCTAACAAGGTAGACTGAAAGAATCAAATTTTAAACATATTTTAATATATTTCTTTCATTGTAAAAGTTGTGGTTTTTTACAAAATTAATATCATAAATTCAAGATTATATTAAAAACTTGATTCTTGTAAAAAAATCCTGAATAATATGAGAAGCTTTCTCTGGAGAATAGTGTAGGCTTCTTTCACTCCCTTTTATAAATGTAACCAATTGTTTTTTCGACCCCATTATATAATTTACAATGCAAATCTATATAACACTACACAAAATGCAACATGTGAGACTGGAGTCATAAGTCCTGAGTTAACTGACAAAAAAATATATTAAGTAAACATATATAACAACATTTTGATAAGATATATTTGTTTACAGGTTGACTAAACAGCGAGTAATGGAAATAGAATAAAGAAGCCTTTCTATTTATTACATTTTTTGAAATTGTTGATTAAGAAGATTTATAAGTTAATGCTGAATATTATATTTTTCTTGCTGTTTTTAATGGTTGTGCAAGATTGAAAAATAAATTTTAATTTGTAGAAAACAATTAAGTTTATAACATGATAGTCTTAATGTACCTAATATGTGTAATTTTTAAAATTTAAATTAATAGAAAGTTAATGTTACCTTAGGAAAAAATATTTTACTTGTTGATTTTTTATTTTCAAGTGAAATTCCATACTACTCATACTATATAGTAAACTAATTTTTGATATTGAATTTTCATTTCTAATTAATTATGCGAGATAACAAGAGATATTTAAATTGTAGAAAACATTTAAATTTAAAATATAATAGCTTTAATATAGTGCGTGTAATCTTCTATAAGTTTGTTACATTAGTGAAAATTCAAAGATACATGTTAATAAATTTAAGTCATAAGGTGATAAATTGTGAAAATTATTTATCTATTCTGAGAAGTACAAACATTAATAATAATTGTTAGTTTAGTAAAGTAGATGTGTTTGTATATTTTTTAAAACTCAAATTTAATTTTCTTTACAAGACTGCTTCATATTACACACTTTTTATAATTATTCATTTTGTATTTTGTGTGATTTATTCATTTTGTAACTTTATTAAAGAAAATAAAAATTATTTCTCAAGACTTTTCCATATAGTAAAATCTATGTTTGGCATTAAAACATTAAATACTATGAATAGTGTGTCATTAAACTTATACTTAAAATTAGCCATTGATGACTATAAGTTTCATTTTTATTATATAAAATTATTTAATACTTAGATAGAAGGTTTGCCTAGAGTATATATTTTTTTAAATAAATCTTATACAACACTAAAGTATTTTATTATACCAATAATCCACTAAGTATTGTTACTACCAAAATCACTTCGATTAAAAAACAACAAAAGTAACAAAAGTTAACACTTCTAAAAGAAAATACTTGTAATTATCATATCGAAGGGTCCTACGTATACTAGTGCAAGTGCAATGACACAACTTTACTGGAGGCCGGATTAAATGTTCTGTAGCTTGTAATCTATACCTTCATATAATAAAATCGTAGGAAAGTCAATGTATGTCCGGGGTAAACTCAAAAAGTACTGCATGGATTTACTTCAAATTTTGCATGAATATTACTAACAGGTCGGGTCAACATATAGGCTACATATTATCACGTTATCACCTACGGGGGAGGAGCTGTGCGGAGTAAACAAAGTCTGCGTGAACAAAGTCACGGGCAACAGCTAGTTTTGACATAAATCAATAGAACTTTATTACATTAGGACAAATATAAGGTAATTTTAAGGCTTTTGAGGCAAGAAAATGGTTTCCGTTGTTTTGCAAGTTGCACCAGTAGGTATACATAGGATCCATCAATATCTTCTATTATGTAGTCTTCGCATTTCATCCATTTCAATTATGCCATATGAGGGCATCATTTGTTCTTCTAGGATATTTGTCAGTAATATTAAAAATTCTGCAGTTGAAGTATTATCTGCAAATAATAATTATATTTTTTATTGCCATATTTTATTGTAATAAACAATAATAACAAGAACTGACTGCCTTTCTGTATGGTAAATTATCTTTAAATGTAGACAAATATAAAATAATAATGTTTACACATGTAGGTACCTAGGTAATTGAGAACTACATGTGTCATATTGGATATTTTAAGTTATGAATATTACAGAAAATAATTCATCATAGTAGTATGTTAATCATACATGGAACTTGGTCTGAAAACAACTGATCAAAACAAATACTTTTTTTGACTAAATATAACTTGAATGGGTAGTAAAAACTCCTTAAATACATAATCAATGCAAGCCTTAGAGGAATAACACATTTGCATCATTATTCTATGATGTAAGCATTGTTGTTGTTTGTTGGTATGTGGCTGTAAGTATTGTGAAAAGTTGACCACCAAGAAAAGGATTATTACTTGTATCCAGCTGAAATTTAACATACACTTGACATGTATATGTAACATATTAACTGTTTAAAAAAGAAACTCGAAAAACTACAGATAACTTTTAAAAAAATATAACTTTATTGAGTTCACCTAAGTCAAATTAGTATTTACTACAAAGATATTCTGTTATTACAGTTAATGAAGTTGGATGGCTGTCATATCTACTAGAAACTGAATTACAAGTCTCTTATGTTCACTTACCTTTAACTAAAGAGGCATGCCTTGATCGGTGTGTGGCTCTAAACCTCAAAATTCACAAGGGTCTATATTATTTAGAGAGCCATGGTTATTGGGTTTATTGAAGCGCTATAGTGATTGGAATGCTCCGTCCGTTGTGTAAAAAGATCACACAAATTTCCTATGTGCCTTCTTTGTATTTTGCAGGCTTGCCGTTAACCGTAGATATTTAGCACATAATAGGTATAATATGGAACTGCCACCACTATTAAATACATATATGCCATACTGCCTGCCTGCCTGCCTGCCATACATACTACTGCCAACACTGGACCGAAATCTATATTTAATAAAATGAATAGAAATCAAAAAGTTTTGTAATTATTGTATAATTAAAGTATAATAATATGAAATAGTGGATAAGGTTATCAACATTTTAACCACAGAACAATATAACTAACGGAATTTTAACCAAATTTTAACGAAGTGTCAAATGACAAATCGATATAATGACAGCAAGACGTTTCGATCGATAGAGAAAATAACTACCGTCGAGTAAAATTGATCATTTTCTCTTCCTTTGAAGTATCATGTCGAATCAAGTGTCAAATGCGTTAGCGAATCGAGAAAGTGACATAAAAGTCGAGAAAACGAGGTCGATAAAATTTTATCGTGTTGCTTATCCTAAGCCTGCTGGTCTCAAGGCAAAATAGCGGCTTGTTCAATCAATCGTATCTAACATTTTCTGTTTTTCTAATTTACCTTTAACTTTCGGCAGGAATAGGTAAGGCGGTGGTACCAGACCCGGGCGAGACAATGCAGAACTCTGCAATCTAGTAGCCACGATAGTAGTGACTCACGTAGCCAATCAGTCACTTTTTACGACCTGCCTGACAGAACGGCAGTTGGCCTATTCTACAAAGGAGCCCGGGACTAACACGAGGGAATCACGGAATTTTGATGTGATTTCAGAAGATGGAATTCAGTGGGTGGAATAAACCCAACAACTCCTTGAAACACTCCCCATGATAAAAACATTAGAATATGCTGAGAGAACCGACATTATTCGTAAAAACAGTTTTTAAAGAAAACCGGTAATTATCGGTTTTCATCAAGATAAAAAAAAACGATAATTTATTTTTATCAATTATCAGAAATGTTCGATAATTGCATGCCTTAGTCACTACCATCGTGCAACAACGCACCATTAACATCTAAGATAATATTTTATCACTTATACACTTGTACTGTTTCACAATAAAGCTATTATCATTTATTACCAACCGGTTTCGCTTACACAAACATCATCAGAGCAATTCATAGTTACAAAGCGAGTTTGTTGTGTGTGTGTGTGTGTGTGTGTGTGTGTGTGTGTGTCTGTGTGTGTGTGTGTGTCAAACTCACTTTGTAACTATAAAATACCCTGATGATGCTTGTGTAAGCGAAACCGGTTGGTAATAAATGATAATAGCTTTATTGTGAAACAGTACAAATGTATAAGTGATAAAATATTACATTAAAATAGAGTTTCACCAAGTGCCGACGATGAAAAGTGTAGAACATCTAAGGTGTCTATAGGCGATGGTTTCTCTTTCCATCAGGAAAATCATCTGCTTGTTCGCTATATTGTGACATAAAAAACTTAATTGATTTGCTTAGTGGCAAAACACAATAATCAAAGGTCAGATTATAACTATAAATAACTCATGATGATGATGACGTAGTGAAACAATCACACATTTCATCGAAATTATCTGAACTCTTGCAGTCAAACAAAAAGTTTTGATTATAACGTACCTAGTGAGGATCAAACCAAATACCAAAGATGATCAATACGATTAGTAAATCTCAATACCATCTTTAGTATTTATAGGCGATGATTGTCTCTTTCCAAGAGTTTGATTTCTTGTGACATAATAAAACAATTGATGACTGTTAATAAATATCGATATTATTATTTGACTTAAGCTTAAATAGGCCAATCGATAGTCGGCTATTGATAGTTTGCCATTTGGCGGTAGGTAGTATTCGGTATATTTTAACAGCAATGTAATTTAACAAAGACCTTAAAATTAGATCAGTATATTTTTTATATTGATAGGTACCAACTTAGGTTACTGTTACTATTTTTTAAGAAACAAGAAAGATATCAAATATATAAAGTCTACAATTTAAAAAAATAATTTGTAAAAGTAAATAATACTTTTACAAAATCGGCAAATAATCGATGGTCAATTATTAATCGTCATCACTACTGCCCACTCAGTCTAGCATCGGAGCAGTCGCTGAAACGCACAATTCCAATGCCACGACCGCACGCAACGCAGGAAGTAACAAAATCGCGATGCAGTTACTAATTTGGATGAGTACAGATCAAGGAACTTATATAATTGGAATTACTACGAAGCAATATTTGAAAAATAAAAATATACTATATTTCGTTACAAATAAAGTTGACATTTGTTTCTTTCTTAACAGAGGGAAAAAAGGTTCTGAGCAAGACAACGGCAAGAGTGGATGTTGTCCCTTTCTTGCAATTGTCAGTGTAAATAAAACTATCTGATGGTAGATTTTTATACCTAGTCGGTAATCGTTCAATCCCTTTTATTCATGCACGTCCATAAATACATTAGCATAAAATCTATTGTAATTAACACAGTGAGTTCTAAAATGTGCTTATTTTAATTATTTCGTAATTACTTATGCAATGCAAAAACTGTTTCTCAAATTAGTAGAATTACTTAGTAGTAATTTGCAAACTACACATGGACGCACTGATATATATGGCGATTGGCGCCTTATTTAGTAGAAAGAGACACACTTCACCCATGTCGTGGTACTCTTCGGAACGATTTTGAAGCGTATGTGAACATTCCGGGTAGAAACCAGTTTACCACTAGGTGGCGCTGTACAAATCACATACAAATTCCTAGTAAACTCCAAACGCGCTCACGATCGAATGCGAAAAGAAAAACTGACACTTAGCACTCAGGTAACAGAGATCGCGTCCGATATCGATCAAAGTATCATAGTCTTCATACTTTGAAGTATCTAGTATCATAGACTAACCTAGTATCGTGGACGTGATCCATCAAAAAGTTTTTTCAGATTACGTGTTGGTTATTAGCATAGAAGGTTATTGTTAATATTTAATCGGTTATTCTGAACTTTTTATTTTATAATTATAATAATGGTGCCCAAAGGTAGCAATATCGCTTTTATGAACATTTTGTAGATAAAAGATAAAATATGGCAAACAATGGCAGAATGTAAAATATGTAAGGTACCTATAATTAATTTTTAAAGTCTCGGTATCGAATTTAACAAAATATTTAGCGAAAAATCATCTAACGTCGGGGTATAAAAATCAGAAAAAACGCGATAAATAGCGTAAAACCTAGTTTTATTTGTGTAAATGTCTCGCGTAAGTATTAGAGAATATTATTATATTCAATTACATTTAAGTACACATACGTAAAGGGAGATAAAATACTAATCTCTTTCATTTAAGTATCAATTTAACAAATTAATATCATTAGGATTAGGTGGAACAGGAATTTGGGTCACCTATTTTCAGAGACTACGACTAAGTGCACCTAGTCTCTGATTTAGAGGTGAGTCGTAAATACTATAACAGATACGAATACTAGGTATTTTACGATACTAGGGTGCACTTATTCCATTTTTCACAAGACTAAGTCCGTGTAGTCCTGTACTCTGTAGATAATCATAGCATAAAACGCTCATCGCATACCGTTTTCTTTACTCTTATGTGAAAACGTGTTTTGCTATCTTGCTCACCCGTGACAAAATGCTAACGAGATGAACCAATACGAGCTGAATACCGGTTTATACGTCATAATACGCGATACTCGATCAAATACTTCATATTAAAGATCGCGTCCGATATCGATCAAGTATCATAGTCTTTAAAGTATCTAGTATTCATACTTTGGAGTATCTAGTATCATAGACTAACCTAGTATCGTGGACGTGATTCCATCATAAAGTTTTTTCAGATTACGTTTTGTTAATGGCAGAAAAGGCTATTGTTAGTATTTAATCGGTGACTCTGAACTTTTTATTTTATAATTAGGTATAATAATGGTGCCTAAACGTAGCAATGTCGTTTGGGAACATTTTGTAGATAAAAGGCAAAATATGAAACAATGAAAAATATGTAAAGTGTAATTAAGTTCGGTATCGAATTATAGAAATTGTTTAGCGAAAAAACATCTAACGTCGGGGTATAAAAATCAGAAAAAACGCGATACTTAGCTTAAAACCTAGTTTTATTTGCGTAAATGTCTCG
Organism: Apodemia mormo; assembly: GCA_036924255.1. Lineage (NCBI taxonomy): Eukaryota > Metazoa > Arthropoda > Insecta > Lepidoptera > Riodinidae > Apodemia > Apodemia mormo. The sequence goes on along the minus strand of JAUPFN010000018.1, from coordinate 6,997,605 downwards.
CGTTAGTGTTAGAAAATATTATAATATTCAATTACTTTTAAGAACACATACGTATACTTATTGTTCATAGTATCATTATCACAAAATAAGATCATTCATCATAGTATCGTTAGGACTAGGTGGAACAGGTATTTGGATCACGTATTTTTACAGACTAGGAATAGATGCACCTAGTCTCTGATTTACCTAGTCCGACCCATCTCTACTCTGATTTACCTAGCCCAATCTATTGGGTATTATACCTCTCTATTGGTTGGGTACATCGAATTGTACCATGTCAAAAATTAAGTTATCGTAATTGTACAGTTTTGACTGCTTGTATCAACAAGTACATCTGCTTTATAAAAGAAGTCAATCAACTTACTAGCGTGATTTAGCTTGTATACAACGCCATCTGTTCATCCGAACATAAAATTAATAGCTAGTTGAACAGTACCACAGAATACTAATCAGTATTCTGTGACAGTACCCTAAAACGAAAATTACGCTTAAACTGCTAAAACTTAGTATACTTAATCTAAATAAAACGAAATAGAGAATTTCCCTTTCACTCAAAAACCCATTAGCTCCCGAAGTACATCTGTTTCTTTTGTTTTCTGACTGTTACGTGCGTTCCGATACTTACATGAATCAATCTTTTTTTTATGTAAGTATTGGAATTTTATCTATCTATACATATAATAAAAGTGAAGGAAATAATTTCTGTACATAAAAGTTTTTTTGAAAAATATGAATTAGGTGAGTTAAAAGATCGAAAATAAAAGCGAAAAATCTAATTATTAGAATTATTGTCTGTCCGTCAATTAATTTGTCCGTCAATTACATAAAATCTATAAATTAGTTAGAAATTAATGAAATTACGCATGGCAATAGTCTGGAGCAGCATATAGAGTAGTTTTTACCCTGGTTTTAGTTCCCGTAGAAGAAATAAAATAAGGTTAAATTGCTTATTACTAATTCTTATAATAATTAACACGCACATTCTGTATATGTCTAGAAATTCCCACCCATATGGTTTTACTTAATATTATTATTAAATTTAATAAGAAAATAAAGCAAATTCCTCATCTATGTTGCGTAGGCTTCGACGTAGATGGCGCTGATAACAATATAGGAATACTGTGATGTAGTGAGTAAACTATTATTTACTAAAAAAACAGTATATAAATTACAAATGACAATTATCTATTCATGGATTCCATTACTTAATAATACATTTCATACTTACGAATTTCTCACGGAGTAGGTAGAAAGTACCGTGACATAAATCATATTTTATCAAAGACGTTAAACAATAAATAAAACTGCTTATGTAAATAAACAACACACCACGCGTATTAAAATGCTCTTTATAATAAATATTTTCGTTTTGTTATAATTTATCATCTATACTTATATTATAAAGCTGAAGAGTTTGTTTGTTTGAACGCGTTAGTCTCACTTTCTACTGGTCCGATTTGATAAAAATTCTTTTGTGTTGGATAGTCCATTTATGAAAAATTTTGAAGAAACAGGAATAAATCCTTCCCCCCTAGACAAGTGGCAAACGCTGTCTAACTATTCAAATATTACGCTTTGGCGATATTTAGGCCAAATTGGTAACCAAGTGGATAATAGCTTGTTCAACGTTCGTTCCATACGAACTTTTCGAAGTATATCGAATATTGTCTCTGAATTGACGGTAAACGTCAGTTTGAAGTATTATTTTCACTGAGGTTATAAGTTTTATTTATATGAAAAGTGCATTAAAAGCAAAAAAGACTTGCCCCCCCAAGATGTGGCATCAACGCTAGTACAATAGAAAGAGAAATGTATGGATTTGTATTAAGCTTGTTGACACGAGCGTAAACGAATTTGTAATTGGTAGCCAAGTGTCATTGTAAAACGAAACATTATATTGCATCGATCATTTTTAACAATTTTCGTACAAAACCGTAGCCAAGTGGCACATTTGACAAGCAAAATTGTAGCGAATTATACGATAATCAGCGAACGCTAGAACCCTGCAGATTACGCTTAAAATGGCGGTTGATCACTATTATTCAATCAGCTGTTCTAAAGCGTGGATAACATCTGTGAGAATTTTTGATAATTTTAAAGTAAACGCAAATTAAGGCTTTTGGTGGCACATTATTAATGGTGCTTTGATATCCTTGTGGCGCGGGCGGGTTATTAATGCCACATGCATACATTTACCGGCTACCTTACCCTCCAAACCAGAACACGACAATAACAAGCACTGTTGCTATTGCTGCAGGAATAGGTGGGCCAGTGTGGTATTAGATCCGGGCGAGACAATGCAGAACTCTACCACCTAGAAGCCACAACGCTAGTGACTCGTTTACCCAATTGTTCGCTTCTAACGAACTGCCTAGACACATTGTAAGTAGTGAAGTATTAGGTTTGCAAAATGCAGACAATATCTTAATGATGATAAATATAATATTTTGTCTATAAATTTAATGAAAGAAAGAAAGATAGTTTAATTTTCAGTGTTTCAGATTTAGATCAATTTTACATTTCTGTAAATATGAATGCCAAAAAATACGTATAAGAGAAGTTTTGTATGTTCAGTTTTGCATATTTTTGTTCATTTTTAATAATAAATTTATCATCATCTTCCATAAATCTGAAACATAAGTTTTAAAATGTGACTATCGATAATATTTTTCACAATCTACGTTCACTTGTAATGGAAAGAGGATTTACTTAAAATATGTTAACGCAACAAATTTGATAGCAACGAAGATAAATAGATAAATGTTGGTGACAATATTTAATTTTATAACTCTTTAAATTGGTAATCCGTAGTACTGACAGAGTTCAATTGACATGTTAGCTATATAGAAACTTACGACATGACAGTAATCGAGTAGAAAAGATAGTAGGTATATTTTATCTTATTCGCACTTACGCGGTACATACAATCAAAATTGAATCAGATATAGCGATTCTGTTCTTATTTTTTATATTTATATTCCATGTTCTTATTTTATATATTTATATTCCATCCATGTATATTATTCATCCGAGATTGATTCACGTTGTGAAAATAATACTTCAAACTGACATTGCCGTCAATTCACAGACAATATTCGATAGACCTCAATAGAATGAACGTTAAACAAGCCATGATCCACTTGGCTACCAATTTGGTCTAAATGACGCCAATGAGTTATATTAGAATGAACAGAGAGCTCGGTTGGCGGTCAGTGCATGCGCAGGACTTAGAAAAATTTTAATGGAAAATTTCTACCCTGTATAACACCCCTTTTTTGTTGCACCATTGCATGGAGGGGGTAAGGGACCTCAACATTCGTCAAGGTCACTTTGCTCTGAATTTATTCCCCGTGGAGTTAGGGGATGAAAACCGAAATCCATTACAAAGACGGCTACGACTTAGAAACAGAAAATGTATTGAAATTCCCCTAGTTAGGTTATGATTTTTAAATTATGACAATTTGCGTTCGTTTTACTTTAAAATTATCAAAATATCTAACAGATATTATCCACGATTTAGAACAGCTGATTGAATAATAGTGATCACCCGCCATTTTTAGCGTAATTTACAGGGTTCTAGCGTTCACTGATCATCGGATCACAATTTTACTTGTCAAAAGTGCCACTTGGCTAAGGTTTTGTATGAAAATGATCAAAAATGATCGATGCAATATAACGTTTCGTTTTACGAATGACACTTGGCTAGCAATTACAAATTCGTTTACGCTCGTATCAACAGATGTCAAATCTATACATTTTCTTTTCTATTCTCCTAGCGTTGATGCCACTTGTCTTGGGGGGCTTATGAGAGCTTCCGTTACGTTCGCTGCGTAAACATATAACGGGATTATTTCTCTTTACATGTTAGTTCTGCTAGTCCCCAATTCATGTAACAAAATGTCAATCGAGCCAAAGCGTTTGGGCTTTCACAAAATTACCGAGCTTTGGCGAACCACGAACGGGAATCTAGCGATGAACGTTTTTCCTGTTTGTTCTCACTGTTCAGCCTCACAAAATTCCTTTTTTTGGCGAACCCCGGACGGGAATCAAGTGATAAACACTCTCAACGTTTGGCGTCACAAAACTCTCGAACTTTGGTAAACCGACGGAAATACCCGTAGGCATATTCTTTTTCTAAAAAATAGACTTTAAAAATATCATGTACGCATAAGTACTATAATACCTTCTACAAAAATACTACTAAAAATACAAATACCTGAACAGTACTTTTACTCAGCGTCGCTTTATTATTCCTGTTCCCCTGTTGTTTTTAATTTCCCGCTAAACTTCCCGTCACTGATTTACTTCGATTTTCGAATATCAAGTTTTCATGAGATCTCCTCCACGTTTTGATATCCTAGGAAGCTTGTGTATTCTTACGATGACGTCATTATGTCGTATGCACGCGTGCGTATGTGTGTAAACCTCGCAAGTTTGAACGGTTTGACCGATCGAAACGCGATTGACGGCATTTGGTTTCACCAAATTTAGACGACCTGAAAATTTCAACCGATTTTGCTTAGCAGATTTTGAGATATTTAAAAAAATCTCATAAAAATCATCAAAACAATGTTTTTAAATGAATTTCAGATTTACAATGCTCCGATTCATTCAATCTAATCAACTCTTTTCCTTAAAAACCTTCGAAGAATGCTTTAAATTGAATCAAAACTGGATAATTCCTTTGGGAGTAATCGGGGACGAAATTGTTGAAGCGCCTGATGATTTCCATAATAACACACTCGTATTGTAAAATTTAGCGCTTGAACCGTCTATGCTATCACTTTTTAATTCATAATTAATTTTTCTTTTCTCAATACCCAGCTTCAGTATAAGAACTTGTCAATTGGTACTTGGTACTCTTGTCTGTCTTGAGTATTTTGTAACCGACTTGAAAAAAAGGAGGAGGTTCTCAATTCGGCCGGTATATATATTTTTTTATGTACACCGATTACGCCAAAGTTTCTGAACCGATTTACGTGATTATTTTTTTGTTTGATGCGGAATAGTTTCGAATTAGTCCCATAAAAATTTGATTCATGTAGGCCCAGTAGTTTTATTTTATGAGCATTTTTTTATTTATTTTACCTATGCCGATGTCTGAAATCAAATCTCACAAGTAAATTTGATCCATTTCCCGGTTTGGAAATTGGGCTGAAATTTTGTATACGTATGTTAATTGGATGACAATGAAAACTTATTATGAGATAGACCTGATCTGATGATGGATTCGGAAGGTGACCACAGAAACTCAGTTATTAAATGGTTAAAAATCGTTTAATGACAAGACTCTATCGAGTTTAGGCTCATTTGATTCATGTTGACGAGCACTTTGGTACTTGGTGGTAACAAGTATCCTCCAGGGTCTGATGATGTAGCCAGAAGTTGGTCATAGGAGCTTAGTAATTAAATGACAGAACTCTATCGAGTTTGGGCTCGTTTGATTCGTATTGACAAACACTTTGGTGCTCGATGATAACTATAACCCTCCAGGGTCCGATGATGAAGCCAGAAGGTGGCCATAGGAACTCAGTAATTAAATGACTCAATTATATCGAGTTTGGGCTCGTTTGATCGGTGTTGACGAGCACGTTGGTGCTTGGTGTTAACTGGGATCCTGTAGGGTCCGATGATGAAGCCAGAAGGTGGTCATAGGAGCTCAGTAATTAAATGACAGAACTCTTTCAAGTTTGGGCTTGGTTGATTGTTGTTGACGAGCACTTTGGTGCTTCGTTGTAACTATTATCCTGCAGGGTTCGATGATGAAGCCACAAGGTGGTCATAGGAGTTCAGTAATTAAATGACTCAATTCTATCGAGTTTGGGCTCGTTTGATTCGTGTTGACGATCACTTTGGTGCTTGGTGATAACTAGGATCCTCCAGAGTCCTATTATGAAGCCAGTAAGTGACTATAGGAGCTCAGTACTTAAATGACACAACTCTATTGAGTTTGGGCTCATTTGATTCGTGTTGCCGAGCACTTTGGTGCGGATGGTAACTGGTTATAAAAGGAACTACTTTTGACAAAAGCCTTTGTTCTACGTCTGTCAAGTCGGTCAGTTCAAGAGGTAAAGACATAAATTTCATGTTGTTCCAGTAGGCCTGAGAAGGAACTTTTCTTTTAAGCTATTGCATAGCTTCTATCGCGGGCCTTGAGCGTGGAGACCGAATCCATAAATTCCGTAACGAAAAAACCTAACACCCCCCACTCCAACCGGCACAGCGGTGATACTTTTTAGTTTTTCCATCTATCAATAAATACCAGAACTTTTAATGACTTTTTGAAATATCACGCTTGTCTCTTTAGTTCAGCAGCCCGTCTTTAGGTGGCATTGGTTGTATTGGAAAACTACCGTAATCAGCTGTTTGTGAGAAAGTATATAGGTGTATAGGTATTTATCATCTACGTACAACAGTGAATATCTGTACTCGTATAATTTGTGCACAAAGTGTTTTAAATATGAATAAACAAAGAAAAAAAATACTGCATAAATAAAATAAATATATAATTGTAATTGCATAAGTTGATAAAAAATGCTATGCAATAGCTTTACCGCGGCAGTCTCCGAGTGCCACACGTCTTTTTTTATTATTATTATGATAATGTCATTGACGTATCTATGTACCTCTTCCTGATCGGACAGAGTTTTATTTACATCCTGTATAAAGGATATACATTTGATGAGTCTCAACAGCGAGGTATAAATTCCAAAATCACATCGTGGGCTCCCCTACTGTATAGTCTGTGTTATTTGAATTAACAATTTGCGCTATTTTAAACTGATTTTCCAAAAATGTCTCCATATTTAACTAGCTGTTACCCGCGATTTTGTCCACACGGTCTTCATTTACTTCGCTACTGGTCGTAGCGTGATGGTATACATATATTGTCTATAGCCTTCTTAAATTATTAGGCCATGTAACACTTTTAGGTTTTTAAAATATCGCTCTCAGTAGGCTCTCACAATCACTGATTACTCGAAGACGCATGAACCGATTTGGAATTTTTTTTTTCAAAAGTGTAATTCCCAGGAGGTCTCCTTTTAATGCAGGGTTGCGGAGATACAGATCGGTAGTTGGGGTCTTACTACGTTTAAAATGTTTCAAGCAACTTCCGACTGCGGACTAATAAGTATGAGGTTCTCAATTCCTCAGCATCCCATCCTCTCTTGGGCTTCCCTACTATAGTAACCACGCGGTCTTCATTTACTTCGCTACTGGTCGTAGCGTGATGGTATACACTTATACAGTCTATAGCCTTCTTAAATTATTAGGCCATGTAACACTTTTAGGTTTTTAAAATATCGCTCTCAGTAGGCTCTCACAATCACTGATTACTGGAAGACGCATGAACCGATTTGGATTTTTTTTTCAAAAAGTATAATTCCCAGGAGGTCTCATTTTAATGAAGGGTTGCGGAGATACAGAAAAAAGAAGTCGGTAGTTGGACTCTTACTGCGTTTAAAATGTTTCACGCAACTTCTGACTTCGGACTAATAAGTATGAGGCTCTCAATTCCTCAGCATCCCATCCTCTCTTGGGCTTCACTATTATAGTCTGTGTTATTTGAATTAACATTTGGCGGTATTTTTTACCAAATTTCCCAAAGATATCCTCTTTGGGAAATCGATTGAAAATACCATTCTCAGTAGGCTCTCAATATTTCAGAATCTTTTTTATGTATGTTCACGGATTATAGTCTAAGATCCGAATATAAGCTGACCTTCACCCATCTGTTTACCGAATGAAACATTTTTATTATCAAATTTCATACATAGACAAATACGTCTTGAATGTATTGCCTATCAAAATATGTTCATAGCTAGCTATCCTTAATTAATTTTTTTTTTCACAAGTTCCTCCCTCTTGAATGCCGATCAAATGTTATTGCTATTAAAAGTTTTAAACATGTGGAATAGGTCTGTGTGGTATTGCCTACGTGTTTACGTTCATGGCTACCAGGTAAGCAGGTGTAAACATGTAAGTAAATATAACATAAACACGTAGGCAATACCTCACAGACCTATTTTATATGTATAAATGTTTAAAACTTTTAGTATCAATAACATTTGATCGGTAAACAAGTGGAAGAAACTTCCTAAAAAAAAATTACTTAATATTTTTTTAATTAAGGATAGCTATGAATAGATTTTGATAGGCAATACGAGCATGACGTATTTGTCTATGTATGAAATTTAATAAAAAAAATGTTTCATTTGGTAAACAGATGGGTGAAGGTCAACTTATATTCGGATCATGATCTGATGTAGGGGTTGGAGATACAGGAATTAGGAAGTCCGTTGCTGCAGTTTTACTGCAAATAAACTATTTTTTTTGTATCGTATATTATTTTTTCTGTACAGTAAAGTGTGTAAAAAAGTAAATATCTTAAACTGACTTCTAATTAACGGAATTGTTACGACAATACTTTTTTAATATCATACCTAATATAGCAAACAAGCAGGTGACTCTTCCGATGGAAAGAAAAATCATCGCCTACAAAGACGAAAGATGTTAATGGTGCGTTGCTATCCGTGTGGCAGGATGGCAATGCCACATGCATAAGTCTGTGTAAGTGTTAAAATTAAACTGTGTCAGTATACCGCAGTTTGTTTCAATATAGCATACTATATCATTGTAACTGGACATAACGTCGCGGTCGATCCAACACGTATACTGTAATTAAATATAAATTGATAATAATTGCTCGTGCAGTCTCATTGCCACTGATATTGTGAAACTTGAAAATCATTACCGAAGCTTGCCCAAATTCAAGTGCAATATCGCTTAATTGATATCATATGTCAATTTAAATTAAATTTAAGTACCATGACTATATTATCCAGCCAAAGCCCGCTGCATTATAAAGTTTTGGTAAATCTCCGTGTTTTTCCCCGTGTTGGTCCCCAGCTCCTTTGAAGAATAGACCAACTGCTGTTCTGCCAGGTAGGTCGAAAGGGCGAAAGATTGGCTATACAAGTCACTAGCATCGTGACTACTAGGTGGTAGAGTTTTGCATTTTCTCGCCCGGGTCAGGTACCATCGCCACTGACAAGCACTGACGCTATTGCGGCAGGAATAGGTTCCTGCCGTAATAGCGTCAGTGCTTGTCAGTGATAAGCATTGATACCTTACCCTCCAAACCCGTAAGGTAGCCGATAAACTTATGCATATGACTTTAGACCTGGCTACAAGATAGCAACGCACCATTAACACCTTTGGTGCCTATAGGCGATGATTGACTATTTCCATCAGGAGATCCATCTGTTTGTTTGCTATCTCATAATATAAAAAAACCATGGGAATGACTATTTTCTGGGATAAAAAGTATTCTTTGTGCTATTGTAAGTCATTGTCTACAAGTGTGCCAAATTTCATCTAAATCGATTTAGTTTGTTTTAGCGTGATTGCGTAATATACATCAATCCATACACTTAAACATCCAAGTTAACGCAATTATAATATGCTGCGCTCTGCGGCCCGATGCGTCATAACAGTTTTTGGTGAAGCAACTCAATTTTCCGGGATATACAGTGTCCTATATGCTAATCCAGGTTATCATCTACATGTGTGCTAAATTTTATTAAAATCAGGGTGGTGGTTTTTGCGTGAAAGAGTAACAAGCATCCATCCATCCAAAGTTTCACATTTATGATACTAGCTGCACTGTGAAAGGCAGCTACATTATAAAAGATTTTGGTAGATTTCACAAGATTAACTTATGTTTCCAGGATAAAAAGTATCGTATCTGCTCTTTCAGGTCACGGATACGACTTACTTCAAGAAAAGTGCTTACTCATTCTTAAAAGGCCGGCAACGCAACTGCAAGACCTCTGGTATTGCGGATGTCTATGGGCGGCGGTGATTACTTACCATCAGGCCATCAGGTACACCTCCTGCTTGTTTGCCACCTCTTCTATAAAAAAAATGTCGTCAAGTACAGGTATACCAGATTTTCATTCCAATCGGTACAACTGTTTTGGCGTAATTGAGTAATGCTAGGGCCTCGCTTGCGTCGATCGTTCCGAAGTTATATGTGCGCTAAAGCACACGCAGTCCGGAATGTATGTATGCGAAAATAGCCTATAATAGCCGGTCACATCTACATTTATCGTGTCATTGCACGAAGCTTTCTGATAGACGCAAGTACTGCGGAGGCATAACAAACGACCACCCATACATCCATACATTCAAACTTTTGTATTTATAATATTGTTGCGAATAATATAGAAACGTGAAGAGTCGGAACGCTGGAGGGATCTAAAAATAAAAGAAAGAGATATCTTCTCCTATTGATAAACAAATAGTTGACAGTTACCCGAATATCTATGCCATAATGGATCTTCTGTTTTAGAGCATAAGGGGATGAAAATAGCGAGTACAAGTACTTGTTTATCACAAATTGTTTATAATTAGAATTGTTATTTGTTTACGTGATAAATTTAGATTTTTCTTTAGAACTTTACCCTGGATATAAATAGAGATGTGTTGACAAATAGAAGGCAGTTTTTATAAAGCGATCGAGAGCGATAGTACAAACGACCAGTGCGAAGCGAGAAGTGTTTTAGCGTAGTCGGTTAAGTTTAGTGTTAGTATAGCGAGTGTGTTAAGTGTGTACAGTGTATTTACGTTAATTTATCAGTGTACTTACGTATTTCATCGTAGTTTATTGTACATGATTGTTGTAAATGCACGGTTTTAGTATAAATGGCGTTTTCTTGCAAATTACGAACCCGAAGCACGTAACAATATGAATATAGATTAAATAGCTGCAACCCACAGCCCTCTGCATTAAAAGATTTTTGTGAATATTGTTTTTGTGAATATTAATTTTAATTATTTTTGATTTTAGTCAAAATTAAAGATTAATTTAAATTAAAATTATAGGTTAATAATATTGCAAATACAGTAACACTGCACAACCGACTTCCAATTACTTATGTATCTGAAACCCTGAATAAGATCTTGATGTAACGGGATTGGGTAGTTGATTTTTTGAATTCACTATCCAGTATCACGGGGATCTGAAGTGTTATTTTTTTACCTCTGCGACCTTTAACTTATGCGACTTTTTCAATAACAGTTATTCTTACCTCAATAAGAAATCAAACATACAAAATAATTTTCCAGATTGGTTCAAAAATAACTGAGTTCTAAGGTAACAACCATATAAAATAGTTCCTAAAGATGTAATGGGATTGGGTAGGTGATTTTTTTACATTCACTACACAGCATCACGGGCATCTGAAGTGTTACTTTTTTACCTTTGCAACTTTTGCCTTTTGTGGCACACCTATTACCAGTTTTTAACAAAAGTCGCAAAAGGTTAAAAGTATAAAAATGTATAAAAATTTACAAAAAAATGTGTAGGCGGTTGACCCTACAGGCTATCCCTGAAACTTTCCGCTAAATTGAGGTATTTTAAGCTCAAAAGAATAAAAACTATAAATATAGATTTTTTAAGTTCAAACATCTATTTTGTTAAAATGGCAGTATATTGATTTTTGAAAAGATGTGTATTTTGGTAACGCTGATTGAATTTGATCTTTCGAATGACATTCAAATCAATTTTTGAGATTTGAAATATTGCTTTAGCTAAATAATCGATAGGTTGAAAAATTTCGTAGCAATGTCAAAAAACATTTTTTTCGAATATTTTCATCAATAATAGATCCTAAACAAATTGACTGATTTTGATCAAATTAACGATATTTGACGCAGTTTTTAAAGGAGAAAAGCTGGTAAGATTTTTAAGTCCATTGGTGTATTAGCCTGAAAATTTATAATCAATCATATTCAAAATTTTCATTTTTTTTTAATTTTCACATTTTTAATAGAAATCTGTGCTAGCGGACAGAAGGCTCAACTGATGATCACTATTGCCCATGGACAACTTAACCATTAGAAGACTTGCAGTTGGGTTGCCGGCCTTTTAAGACAGAGTAAGCTCTTTTTTGAAGGTCCATAAGACGGAAAATCCCCTGCCGAGAATTGGTTCCACAGAGGAGTAGTGCGGGGAAAAAAGTGACTCGAGAATCGCATAGTTGTGGATATTCAGACATCGAGATGGTGAGGATGAAATTTTTAATTTTGTCGCGATGTCCGATGGTGAAATTCGGTGGCAGGAATTAATCTAAACAGTTCCTGAACACACTCCCCGTGATCACGAATCTATCCGGCAGAATGTGCAGAGCGAGGCCACATTTCAATGCCAAAGACTCAAGCCTAGTAAGTTCCTATCACGAATTCAGTGCTGAAACACATATACGGTTTGTAACAAACTTCTTGACCGATCGTCACATGCATTGTTTGGTAGTTTAATACGATATACATATTATTACTTTGTGGATATAAGTAAATAATTTTTTATAAAATAATTAATCTTAAATTTCAAATATTACCATGGTATCACAAAATATCACCAAAAAGCGAAATAACTGCTTACGACCACGACATCAAGGCCACGACGCGACGGCCGCTTACGCGACTAAGTGTTGACAAGTTTAAAACACTGGCTAAATTTAAGCGAAATTTGAGAATACATGGGAGCATTTTAATAAAATATATTTTAATTTATTTTTAACTGACAAGAAAACGGAGGTTATCAATTTGACATATTATATAATATTGCGTATGTATGTAATATTGTTCGATTTGGATAATATTTGAGTACGGTGATCTATTTAGGTGTACAAGTACGTGTACTAAATTTTATAAGTCTATGTTTGTTTGTAAGTTTGTCCACGAATTTCTCTGGAACTAAAAGCCATATTGAGATAATTCTTTTTGATTTAAATTGGGTGTACCTATTCCAATTTAAGGAACAGCTCAAATTTCATCTCTTTGTTCAACTGTTCAGTTGTTATTGAGATATGGTTTTAGTTGTCAGATATTTGAAGTTGGTTTAATTTTTACTACTATTATGTGGTAGAGTTCTGCATTGTCTCGCCCGCGTCTGGTACCACCGCCTTACTTATTCCTGCTTCAATAGAGTCAGTGCTTGCTACTGTCGTGTTCCGGTTTGGAGAGTAAGATGGACAGTAAACTTACGCACGTGGAATTAGACCTCGCCATGACAACGCACCATTAACATCTCTGATGAGAATAGGCGATGGTTGATTCTTTCCTTAAGGAGACCCATCTGCTTGTTTGCTATCTTATTATATAAAAAATACTCTTATTATAAATAGAATCATTAATGAAATGATTGTAATGTATAAATTGTATTATTGTATAAAATATGCTCTGTTTGGTTGAAGAGGTTTTTCGTTACTCTGTATATCAAGAAAAACTTATGAAAAGCTGACGTTACTAACTCTTAATACGTTTTCTCTGTGCAAGCAACCAACAATTGTAGCTCTTCTGATACGATCTCACTTATATACGGGTCACGGGAGTTATTTTTTTTAAATTTTAGCTTTAGTAAGGATTTAAAATATTGGCTTAAAGGGTGATGTGTTACTACATCACCCTTTTAGCTAATATTTTAAATCAAACAACATCACGTCGAATCGGCGATTGCCATCTCCTTAATTTTCTTTTTTTACTGGAAAGGGGGCAAATGAGCAGGAGCAGGAGCAGAGGATAACCGCCGCCCATGGACACCCGCAATACCAGAGGTCTTGTAGTTGTGTTGCGTTCCTAGCTGCCTGCCGTTTGTCTACAATAATTTTAGGGATTATTTATTTTGATCGGGGATTTTTTTATATATATACATAAAATAATAATCAATACTAATATTATAAATGCGAAAGTAACTCTGTATGTCTGTTTCTTCTTCACACTTAAACCACTGAACCAATTTAGATGAAATTTGGTTTATAGTTTGAGAAACCAGAAAGGACATAGGATAGTTTTTTTCTCAGAAATCTTACGGGAAAGAGAACTACGCGGATTTTCTTATAAATTTTTTTCCACGTGGACGAAATTGCGGGCACATCTAGTATATTATATTGTGCTAGCTGGCTGCGCATTTTTGCCTATGAGAAGATTTTCGCGTCGTAAATATAGGATTTTACACAAACTTAAAATTAACATACTATACTTAAAATTAAAATTGACCTCTAAGGGGGTAACATAGTAGATTTCACCCCTTTAGGAGTTCAGTTCAGTGATTTAGCCGTGAAAACATATTAGTCAGACAGACATACAAACAGACATATAGAAAGAGAGACAGATTTTCGCATTTATAACACTAGTATGAACTTTATCATTAACTTATAATATTATATACTAGCTGTTGCCCACGACTTCGTCCGCGCGGAATTCGTTTACTCCGCACAGCTCCTCCCCCAAAGGTAATAGCGTGATAATATGTAGCCTATATGTTGACCTGACCTGTTAGTAATATTCATGCAAAATTTGAAGTAAATCCATGCAGTACTTTTTGAGTTTACCCCGGACATACATTGACTTTCCTACGATTTTATAATATGTAATAGATTATAAATATTACATTTAACTGATACCTTTGACGTATGGACAATACATGACTGTGTATGGGACTACCGATTACTCCCGACTTCGAATAAATCAAAAATATTATTACCCTTTGGTCAGCCGGGTGGGAAAGTAGCCTATGTCACTCCTGCATATTGTGCCTACCTTTGAAATGATGAACGAATTTTGAAAATCTTTTAATTAAACTTTACTTTATAATTAAATCGTAACAAACAAATAATTAAATCTTGTATCTTTATAATATTTGTTTAGACTAGCCATTACTCTCGACTTCGTTCGAGTGATCCATAATTATTACTTCCTTTTACTTACTCGGGTGAAAAGTAGCCTGGTCCTATCCTATAAACTCCTCTATTTTTCAGTGAAAGTTCCATCAAAGTCAATTCAGCCGATCCAGAGACAACCCCAATATAAACAGAATAACAGGCAGACAGACAGGAATTTTAAAAAAATGGTTGTTAAGGTAATAACATCGTAAAAAATAACATACTGCGTTTAACAAAAAACACTGCGTTTAAAAAAACCTAGTTATATTGAAATCACAGATACGTCAATTTTATTTATATGTATAGGTACTGTAAAATTGTCATATCTAGTAATTCTAAATCCTAACAAACAGCAAATATTAATAAGCTGCCCAAGGCAGTGTTGATTTATGTGTTTAGACGGGCCTCTGCAAATGAATACATTTTAACACACACAAACACAAGTGGGGTGTCGCATCACCGACTGCCCCTGCTAAATGAGCATATTATTTATAAGCTGTCTCGCTTTCAAAATAAAATTGTAATACAGTGATAATCGCGACGGAAATAGTTATGAGTACTGAATAAAAGAGAATTAACATGATACATCGCCTTGAGTTGGAATGTTTAGACATGACATTCAATATTTATACATACGTGTCATAAATGACAGAATTAGCATATTAACTTTTGATTTTAGTGCCTTTCCTTTGCAACTTCTCAGATAGTTAATTATGAACTTGAGAAACATGTTAAACTGGGCCCCTTTCATATATAACTTCCTGATTTTTGCCAGGCATTTCATAGAAGTGTAGTAAACATGGTATTTATAACATACTAGCCGCTGCGTGCAGCCCGCTGCATTATGCATTTTTTGATGAATCCCGCGGGATTGCTTAATTTTTCCGGGATAAAAAGTAGCCTTTGTGCTATCCCAGGTTATTATCTACCTGTGTGCCAAATTTCATTTAAATCCGTTCTGTAGTTTTTGCGTGATTGAGTAACAAACATCCATCCAAACATCCATCCAAACATCCAAACTTTCGCATTTATAATATAATATAGATTAATATAGATTAATATAGATTAATATAGATTAATATAGATTAATATAGATTAATATAGATTAATATAGATTAATATAGATTAATATAGATTAATATAGATTAATTTAATTAGATTGTTGCTGTCGTGTTCCGATTTGGAAGTAAGGTAGCCGGTAAACTTGTGCATGTGGCATTAGACCTCGCCACAAAATAGCAACGCACCAATAATATTTTTGGTGTCTATAGGCGATGGTTAACTCTTCCCATCAGAAGACCCATCTGCTTGTTTGCTATTTTATGATATATAAAAAAAACATATACTTGTCCACATAGCTAGCGAATATGTACGGCGTGGTACCAAACACTCGGAGAGGCGTTGCAGAATTCAACCACGTAGTAGATTGTGATGACACGTATCGCCTTTTACGATATGCTTGCCAGAATGACAGTTGGTTTATTCTTCAAAAGAGCCCAGAACATCAGGGGGTTGTTGTCACATCAATTCACTAAAATACTATTTAAATAATAAAAAAACAATTTACGCCCGTCTCCCCAAAGACGAGGTGAGTGAGAATATCGACAGAGGAGCAACAAGTGCACCCACGATTAGCCAAAGATACGTAGCCCCACAATGTGATGAGTGGCAGACCTATTGCCAGCAGAGCACTTACCCAATCTTTATCAGGAAACTGAAAATAACACGTTTCGAATTGCCCGACCCGGGAATAGAACACGGGATCTCATGTCAACAAGACCGACAACGACCAGTAGACTACAGAGGTGATTATTTATATTCAAATAAACTTTTACTCAAAATTTCTCGTTTTTTATATAAATTTTAGCTTGCTTCACTTTTCCTCCATAAAAACGTTTAGTATCTCAACTCACAGACTTTCACATATATTAGTAATTCGATCATATTTTAACTTTTTACTCCTCTTCTCTCTATAAACTTTAAGTATGTCAAATCTCAGACTTATCCGAGCGGGCAATTTTCTTAAAAATGAATCTAAAATTTTTGCTCATCGTATTAATATATAGATGTAGATTGAAAATTCGAAATCTTTCCTCTATATTTTTAAAATGATCTAACCCCAAAGTAAGCAATTTATTTGCTTGTTACGAGTATATTGAGAAAACATTAGAGAGGGGTCACATCACGGGAAGGATAAAATAATTTAGAATATAATACATAATTTAATATAAGAAATGATAACATAGTTATTAAGAAAAAAAACTGTTAGATACTAACATAATTTTTATGGAAACACTGCAATAGTTATTTTCTTTTTATTTTATATGGATGTTAGTCAACGATATTATTACATATAAATACATATATTATAAATATAAACATATGTTTTTATATCATAAGATAGTAAACACGCATATGGCACTTCTCTTGGAAAGAAATAAATATCGTCTATAGACATCAAAGGTATTAATTAATAGCACGTTGCTATCAGTGTGGCAAGGTTTTAATGCCACTTGCATAAGTTTACCAGCCACCTTACCTTTTCAACCGGAATACGATATTGACAAGCACATTAAAAAGATAAATCATTAGTACTAGACCCGAGCGAGACAATGTAGATTTTTTCCACCTAACCACCACCATTGGGACCAACCAATTTAATTAAAATAATGAAAAAATTAAAAACACTCAAACCCAGATATATAAACATTTGTGCTTATTACATACACACACACACACACACACACACACACACACACATATATATATATATATATATATGTATATATATATATATAGTAAGTGAATTACAAGTAGTTACAATTTCACGTATTTTACTTAAAATACAAATTTTAAAACGGTTTCAGCAAATTGATTATTTTATTAAATTTTGGATAACATTATTTATGCACGTGTGTAGCTTTTGGGGGCATAATTCTCATGCAACACACACAAAAGCATACACACATACACATTACACACACTCACACTCACGCGCACACACACACATACACACACACACACATACTAAACAAGGAAAGCAACTATGTACTATAATGTTACACATTTTTGTATTTTAGTAGTTGCATGTGGAGCAAATGTACGTGAGATTACTAATGTACTTAGAAATTAGTTATTAAAACTGTTGAGCCTTAGGGAAGGATCTAACCTCTATAACACGGGCTGTCCTAGTATAGAGGTTAGAGTTCCAGAACGATTTTTCCATGTACTGTGTAATAAATAAATAAATAAATGTATAAAATCCTACTGCTACTAAATTTTGACCAAGTAACTATCGACTATAGGACTCGAAATTTATCCGAGCGAAAATTGAAAAGCGGCCCTGAACACGATACCACTGAAAGGTTTGTTAATTAGCACGAAAGCCTACAAACTCGACATTCAGTTGGTTTGCAGCCTTTAGAAATTTGACCGAGTTCAGAGCACAAAACAGAGCTATAGCAAAGAATTCCCGTAGCTTGTGTAATCCTAAGTTCACAAGAGTATATTCGTAATCACACCACTCAGTACAGTGGACATCAAACGATGGGTTACACAATTGAATTGTATTTAAGCTTATTTATTAATTATTTGTATAAAGTGTTGCTTTTTGTCTTAATTACTATAGTGTAATGGCTACTAGGACTGCCGCTTTGTTACGTATTATTTTTTTTATGCTATATATATATACATTTTATTTTAAGTTTTGCTATGTATCTGTACATATTTTTTAATTATATTGGCTTGTAATTCTTTAGTGTAGATTTTTTTTTGCTTTGCTTTATGTCCTTATTTTTGTTTTGTTTTTTCTTTTCTTAATGTTAATATGTTTTTGATGTGTTTTGATATCTTTCTATAGTTTTGTGGTGTATGTCTTAAATAAACATTTTCTGTTCTATTCTATTCTATTTTAATAAGTAATAGGTGAAATTAAAACCAGTCAAGTGTGATTTGAACTTGTATATGTAGGGTTCCATACAAACGAGTAGTATTAACTGAGGTTTTTAGTCCGAACGCCGCACTAAGCCGTGGTCCGGTCTCACAGGAGACAGCCCTTAGCGCGGGCGTATTAAGCCCAAATATTAATTTAAACTCTGGTTGAGCATTCTGCTCGCCCAAAAAGTCCGGTGACAGTAACGACCCTTATAGTCAACTGTAATAGTCATTTCGAAAAAAAACTAAGGTTAATATTACTCGCTTTTTCTAGTAACTAGGTGGTAGAGTTCCGCAAAGACTAGCACAGGTATTTGGTACGACCGCCTTACCTATTCCTGTCGCAATAGCGTCAATGCTTGTCACTGTCGTGTTCCGGTTTGGAGGGTAACGTAACCGGTTGACTTATGCATGTGCCATTACCATCCAGCCACACGGATAGTGACGTACCATTTACATCTTTGTTGTCTATAGGCGATGATTTCTCTTTCCATCACTTACTTTACTTTTAATTTGGAAATTTTCCATACAGACGAAGTCGCGGGCTCAGCTAGGTAACTATAAAAATAAATACCTAATAGGTACATAAAGTAAATATTTAAGTATACATACAACAAACGTGATTTTCTTTTATAGACGATAGATAGTAAGACACCCTTCGTGCGCGAGTCCGTCTCGCACTTTGCCGGTTTTATTTTTTATCATAATAATAATAATAATAATTCACGGGACAAATTACACTTACTGATCTAACCCCAAAGTAAGCAAATTATTTGCTTGTGTTATGGGTGTTAGTCAATGATAGATACTAATATCGGACTCGAGCTCCCTCCTTAGGTTCGCTAACCATTCGATCAACAGGACGGTTAATACAGTCGTTTAAATTAGGCTACAACAAAATCCCAAAAAATAAACATACATAGTCGCCTCTGTGTCCTAGTGGTCCAGCGTTGGAGTTGACCATATGAGTTCCCGGGTTCGATTCCTGGGTCGGGCACTTTAAAAAAAGTGTTTTTTCAGTTTTCTGAGAAACACAAAAGTTGCCCGGGATTGGAAAGTGCCCGGTTGGCGATAGGCTTGCCACCTATCACATTTGTGGGACCAAGTATCTTCGGCTAATCGTGGGTGCACTTGTTGTACCTCTGCCTACCCCTTCGGGGATATGGGCGTGAAGATACTAAACATACATACACGAAGAACATGACTCTCCTCTTCGGAGTCAGGTGAAAAGAAACCAGTACTTTGAAACTAAAGTTTATGCCACGACAGACAAACACATCGTGTCAAAAACCTCATTAATATCACGTATAAAAATTCTCACAGTTTAATTAGCTGTAACGCATTCACAGTTAGCATTTGAGAATTAGTTAAAACAATAAACACAATAAATTTTAAGTCTTTTGAAGTGTTTTGACGTAACGATAATTTAAAAATCATTCTTATTCCTGTCGTGTGACAAAAGTGATACAAGCTAAAAATAGATGGCGCCAAAAACCACATTCAACAAACCATCATGGCGGAATCTCTGTTTAAATAATAGAACATGACATCAACGAGAGGGTTCAAGTAATATTGGACGTTTGCCTTTCCTGAATTCATCAAATAAGACGTGAAGCAATAATTTTCAGACAAGACAGTCTCGGCCATGTGGAATGTAATTTGTTTAAGACTTCAGCTCTAAATTCAATGTTTATTCGTGGTGATATTAAACGATAAAATGTAATAAAATATTAACTTATTATTTGTCATATAATTTTCACCATGCTTATTCAGGCCTCTAATTAATTCTAAATGATCTGCTTCTATAATGTATTTATTAAAATTTGATTGCTATCTTTTTTTTATATCATAAGATAGCAAACAAGCAGATGGGTCTCCCGAGGGAAAGAACCATCGCCTACAGACACCAAAGATGTTAATGGTGCGTTGCTATCTTGTGGCGAGCTCTAATGCCACATGCATAAGTTTACCTGCTACCTTACCCTCCAAACCGAAACACAACAGCGACAAGCACTGACGCTATTGCGGCAGGAATAGGTAAGCGGTGGTACCAGACCCGGGCAGGCGCGTGCGCTCCTTATAGGCAGAAAAGCAGTGATTTACCTTTATTTTAATAAAACGTTCATACGTTTTAGATGACTTATAAATAAATGAATAAACAAAATATAATAACTTAAAAACACCTAATATTTTTAAATAGCACCTATTTGCAAGCACAGCACTCAAACATATTTGCCAGGCGTTTATTAAACGATAAATAATATTGAACTAAGGCCGCAAGAAATCTGCCTCACATTGTAAATGTGTGCGAGACATAATTACCTATCCGCACGTAATTGGCTCACTCACACAATGATGCTATGTTATAAAGCAGGTAATGCGGGCTTGTTCTATAATCCGGGTAAAGATAATAGACGAAATATTATTGACAAAAAGTATGCTCACATTATGCATTTTTGTTTAGTAAGGTTTTATTTGTTTAAATAGCAGAAATGTTTTGTGTTTCGCGGGGGCCATTTGCTTTTTCGTGTGATAGCTGTTAAGCATTGTTTATTATTTTGTTTGTGCCAGTATATTATATAAAGTTTTCATTTTAATATTTGAAAGTGTGTAGGTACATTTAATAGGTTATTACTGAGTTTCTATAATAATTGTAGTGATTTGCTTTTACTAGTGCATTTGTTGATTTTTTAAATGTTATTTGATTGTGAAGTTTGCGTTGAAAATGTGTGTTTATTAAAAATTAAAAATAACAAGTTTTTTCTATTTTGTCATTCAGTGAAAAGATTCAAATCGTGTCTAAATGTAGGTGTGTACCCGAGTTACAATTAAACCAGCAAGGCCAGCAAAACGTATACACACATATTTGAAAAACACACAAAATCAACAACTCACAGAGCTTTCCATGATTTCTATAGAAACGACATTAATGATAGAATTAAAACGCAATCCAACTTTCTATGACGATATCCTAAAATCATATTTAAAAAAGGATAGGCGCATAGATTTCACTACATAGTATAAAACAAAGTAAAGTAAGTAGTCTGTCCCTATGTCCATATGCATGCTTAAATCTTTAAAACTACGCAACGGATTTTGATACGGTTTTTTTAATAGATAGATTGATTCTTGAGGAAGGTTTCAGTATATAAACTTTTCAGATATTCCTACGAGAACAAAAGCTACGCGGGTGAAACCGCGGGCAGGTCGCTAGTAATCTATAAATGAATGAGAAGTTTGTTTTTTTACTAACCCGTAATTTTATTATTAAGTTTATATTATATAAGGCCATATCGGATATCTCGCAAGGGATGTGTTCTGTAACTATCACTCACTTGGATAATATATTTGAGGTGGTCAAAATCTTGCGTTTATTTATATCGGTGTATAGTAATCTAAAGTAATCAGAACCTTCAGTGAAAATTGAAGCTGACTAGGTGAGTAGTTAGATATTAATTTAGCTTATTATTTTACTTATTTTATTACAATTTCATTCGCCGCGACGATCGATTGCTGTTTTGTTTGCGTTGCCGTAGAAGATGTACATGAATAGTAGTACATCTAAGACTTATTCTGTTGGCATGATTTCCGACTTAGAGATCCGTCGCATGGCTGTAGCTATGCTACAAATCTATAAGAAAAATTTTTGTGATCGAGTACACAGCTGCATACCCAGTGTCATAATTCTGTGCACGCCGCAGGACACGGGCGAGACCATGCAGTACTCTACCACCTAGTAGCCACGATGGTAGTGACTCGCATAGCCAATCGGTCACCTTTTAAGACCTGCCTGGCAGTTGATCTATTCTTCAAAGGAGCCCGGGACCAACGCGGGAAAAATTTACAACTAAAAAAATTAATGCTTAATATACATATATACCTGCCTCGTGATCTAGGGGATAGCCTATTTAATTTGTTCCGATTCGAAGTTCAATCTCCGGATCGGGCAAAAGTGTTCTCACATAGAGAATACTTTTGTCAGAGGTTTTTCTCGAAAATAAAAAAAACTTGAGAGGTGTCGAGGGACACCCGGATGGAACGAAGTTCCTTTCGATACAAAAAACCTGTATACACTCAACAAAAATAATCGTCGCGACACCACACTGTTCAATGCGAAATAGAGATGAAAATATCTGGCTTGCTTTCTATAAGAGTGAAAGAGAGAGAGAGAGAAACAGAGAAACATGCGCACGCCGCACAGCTTACAATACCTTACTATAGCAAAAAGTGTCGTGACAACTTTTCGTAAGAATTTTTTCCGTCTAGCCCCCTTTCACAACGCGCGATAAGGAACTTCGTTCCAAAAAAAGAATTAGATCGGATTCTGCCAAGTTAAGTGTTAGTGTGTTACCACACCCGTAACTCGCATAGGAACGAAAAGCCGTCGATCCAAGTTATCCCTAGTAATAGTCAATTATCGTTACGAGATCGGCAAAATGTGGCAATAGATATCCACTATTCATCTCGTTAAATGAAAAAGCGGTGAATCATGGTGAACTGAAAAATCTATAGACGTTAGGTTTGCCACGCCTACTCGACAAGTGAACCTGGCATGATGATACTTTTTTATGTAATTTGTCTGTAAAAATTTGGCACCTAGACTTCTGTGTTTCTCTAGATATTTCCTGTGTTGGTCCGGACTCCTTTGAAAAATAGACCAACTACCGTTCTGCCAGGCAGGTCGTAAAAGGCTACCGATTGGCTATACATTTCACTACCGTCGTGACTACTAGGTGGTAGAGTCCTGCAACAGCACGCCCGGGTAATGAGTACCACCGCCTTATCTATTCCTGCCGCGATAGCGTCAACGCTCAGGCACTATGCGTTTATACTGTCGTGTTTCGGTTTGGAAGGTAAGCTTGCCGGTAAACTTAAACTTATGCATGTGGCATTGCCATTCAGCTACATCGATAGGAACGCACTATAAACATCACTGGCGCCTACAGGTGATGATTCTCTTTTCATCAGAAGAGCCATCAGTTTGTTTGCTGTTTCATGATATAGAAAAAGGAACTTTTTTCAACAACCATTTTTACCAATATTGGTCCAGGATCCTTTCGATGTTGCAAGAACAAACTATAGGTATATATTTTCTAAAATAGGAAGCGTAAGTTATCTCATGCTAGTCTAGACCAGTTTTAAATACACCACCCGCCTGACTCCGAGCTACTACTGAAATTTTGGATTGTAGAGAAAACCCTCAAGAAAACTATAACAATTTTGCACGACTAGAGGCTCGAACCCTGAAGCTTATGATCTCTTTCTATCATCTCTTAAAAGGCCAGAAGAGGCTAACCTGTGTGATGTGTCACTAGCATAATGACTACTAATTAGGTGGTAAAGTTTTGCAACGTCTGAACCAGATTTTTAATCTTATTTTTATTAATTATTGCCACTGGTTTCAGTGGTTCAACGTGGAAAAATTCAATACATTTCTGTGCCTTAACGTGAAAAAATCATTATGTATTTAACACGTTTCAATTCAGCCTGACGAAATTTAACATGTTTCAGTGGTTTAACGTGGAAAAAATCAACACGTAGGTATTCAACACGTTTTAGTGGTTCAACGAGACAAGTATTAATAGGTAGTGGCAAAATCGAACACATTCCAGTGGTTCGACGTGACAAAATTCAACACGTATGCAGTAAGTTTCAGAGGCTCAACGTTGCAAAATTCAATACGCATGTAAGACGTTTCAGTGGTTCAACTTTACAAAATTTAACACGTATTTAACACGTTTCAAAGTTAAACGTGGTGCAATTTAACGCGTATTGAAATTGTTTCAGTGGTTATTCGTGGCAAAACTTAACACATATTAAACACGTTTCAGTGGCTCAAAGTGGCAAAACAACACGCATTCAATACGTTTCAGTGATTTAACGAGGCAAAATTCAACAGGTATTAAATATGCTTCAGTGGTTCAGCGTGGCAAAATTCAACAGGTATTAAATATGCTTCAGTGGTTCAACGTGGCAAAATTCAACCGGTATTAAACATCTTTCAGTGGTTCAACGTGACAAAATTTAACAGGTATTAAACATGTTTCAGTGGTTCAACGTGGCAAAATGCAACAGGTATTAAACATGTTTCAGTGGTTCAACGTGGTGAAATGCAACATGTATTAAATATGTTTCAGTGGTTCAACGTGGTGAAATGCAACAGGTATTAAACATGTTTCAGTGGTTCAACGTGGTGAAATGCAACATGCATTAAACATGTTTCAGTGGTTCAACGTGGTGAAATGCAACATGTATTAAACATGTTTCAGTGGTTCAACGTGGTGAAATGCTAAAGGTATTAAACATGTTTCAGTGGTTCAACGTGGTGAAATGCAACATGTATTAAACATGTTTCAGTGGTTCAACGTGGTGAAATGCAACAGGTATTAAACACGTTGCAGTGGTTCAACGTGGCAAAATGCAACAGGTATTAAACATGTTTCAGTGGTTCAACGTGGTGAAATGCAACAGGTATTAAACATGTTTCAGTGATTCAACGTGGGATAATTTATCACGTAGCGCAGTCTGAACATTGCCTTGCTTTAGAGAAAGGTGGATTGCAAAACCAGAGTTTTTCTTTAAGTTTTTAAAGTTTTCTCTAGCACGGAATAAATGGTAAATCGCATATATGTATAATAAAATATATGTACCAATTTTTCAACCGAAAACCTTGCCTTTCTCACTGTTTCAACGAAAACTTACCAAGTTTAAAGCAAAGATACCAATTTTTTTAACAAAAGGACGTTGATACATCAAAAATGTATTTCTACAAAAGCTATGTAATTCTTCCAAAGATATTTTACTGTAATATGAGCCCATTGTATATTATAAATAGACACATTATTCATCTAGATGCGACTTAGGGTTGCCAATATTTTTAAGTGGATGTAGTTTACTTACATCCACTGTTGGATATAAGTCAAAAGAACTGGTAGTCGTAGGGGTTATTCTGTGTAATAGCATATAGCAAGAAAAATATATGTGTAGCTATGGCGTGCCTACGTTCTGGGCAGGAGGGGGGCAACCGTAACATTTTAAGACTATATTGTTCTACCTGTACCTGTATCTACTACAGTAGATAGTTGGTAAAGAGGTAAAAAAAATCCAGGGGGGGGCAGCTGCCCCTCCCTGCCCTCCCCTCGGTAAACCAATGTATGTAGCAGAAGCTTATATAGTTTTTATATTATGATAGCAAACAAGCAGACAACTCTTCTAATGGAAAAGCCAAACAATATATAGATGCATATACACCTATAGATACCAAAGATTTCAATGTTCCCCAAACCAGAATACGACTGCAGTGACCAGCATTGACACTATTGCAGCAGGAATAGGTAAGGCAATGGTACCAGACTCGGCGAGACATTGCTTTACCACCTAGTAGTTACAATGGCTTAATGACGTGATTAGCTAATCTCTTGACTTTTGCAAACGAGAAGAGATTTTGTTTCTCCACGTCCATATCCCCGAAGAGATAGGCAGAGGTACTGCAAGTGCACCCACGATTAGCCGATGATACTTTAGTCCCACAATGTGATAGGTGGCCAGCCTATCGGCAATCAGGCACTTTTTCCAATCCCGGGCAACGTTGTTTGCCAAAAAACTGAAAAAAACACACTTTTTGAATTGCTCGACCCAGGAATCGAACCGCGGAACCTCATGTGGTCAACTCCGACACCGGACCACTAGACCCCAGAGTGAAATTTTAGTTAGTTTATTTTAGATAGTAACAAATGAAAGTTTAAATTTCTGGCGTCGGAATGTGACGACCTCATGGCCCGTTGGTGGAATAATCATTTCCACCAGCGCAGTCAGTCAACCCAATTAGTGGTAGTGCTACGCTGTGTTTGCAGCCGAAAATTGAACCATGGGGACCTTCAAGAAATAAGTCTTTTGACGTGAGAACATCTTATAAGACGATGAACGCCGATTCTCGATGCACGAAAAATCTTGACTGTGCCACGTTACGCCTGAGCCGAGTGTGCAAGCGAGAGCGCGGAACAAGCGGTAGAGAGGCAAGATCTTGTTTTTTCATGATGTTATCTTGTAAAATTATCGTCCGTATACCGACTTACAGACAGTCAATTGCTACCTATCTTATTGTGGGACCATGTATGTTTGACTAATCGTGGGTGCACTTATTGTACCTCTGCCTACCTTTTCAGGGATACGGGCGTGAAGATAATTTTCTTTTAGATTATAAATAATTTAATGAGATGAAGAAAACTAATTATTTTGGAAATTTCCGCGAACTTTTAAGCATGTAAAAGCGGTGTAAGAAATGGAACAAACTCACCGTAAGTATGAAAAATAAGAACCCCAGCAGCACAGTTACTCACCCTTGTCCATCACACTTTACACCACACTTTATACCACGACAGCGTCAAACAAAAACACATACAATTTATACACCCGAATTGATTTAGAGTAGCGAAGTAACCGCGAACGCTCTGCCAGACTCGCATGCCTGGTATCGCAATTTGACGAAATCAATTTTTTTTGCAAATCAAATCTACCAAAAGTGCCTTCTTGAAATTGGTCCCGGCCTCCTTTGAAGAATAGGCCAACTGCCGTTCTGCCAGGCAGGTCGTAAAAGGCGACCGATTGGCTATCGAGTCACTACCATCGTGGCTACTAGGTGGTAGAGTTCTGTATTGTCTCGCCCGGGTCTGGTACCATCACCTTACCTATTCCTGCCGCAATAGCGTCAGTGCTTGTCGCTGTCGTGTTCCGGTTTGGAGGGTAAGGTAGCCGGTAAACTTATGCATGTGGCATTAGACCTCGCCAAAAGATAGCAACGCACCATTAACATCTTTGGTGTCTATAGGCGATGGTTGACTCTTTCCATCAGGAGACCCATCTGCTTGTTTGCTATCTTATGATATAAAAAAAAATCCGTCGCCAGCTCCGGGACCACAATGGAAAGAAAAACCACCGCCTATAGGCATAAAAGATGGTTATGGTGCGTTGCTATCCGTGTCACGTGTTAGTAATCCACGTGACAGTAAGTTTACCGTCTACCTTACTCTCCAATTCGGAAGAAAAAACCATGTATGTATGTTAAATTGTTGAATCTAGATAATATTTTAGTATGACGATATATTTAGGGTTTCCACGTGTGCTAAACTTCGTGTGTATGTATGTTTGTGTCTTTTTAAGATTGTTTGTTTATATGTTACTTCACGAATATTTCGGAAACTAAAAGTTATATCAAGATTATTCTGTTAAATTTAAATTAGGTATATTTCAACATGGGGAAAAGTTTCAGTTTCATCAAAATTAAGTAGTTTTTGAGATGTGGGTATAGTTGACAGATATTTGAAGTCAGTTTTATTTATTTTTAACTAGCAGTCCCGCGCAGCTCGTTGCTTTATAAAGCTTTTGGTGAATTCCGCGGGGAGTCTTTGTGCTATTCCGGGTCTTCATCTATCTGTGTGCTTAATTTCATCTAAATCCTTTAAGTAATTTCGGCGTGATTCAATAACAAACATCCATCATACATCCAAACTTCCGCATTTATAATATTAATATAGATCATTTTTATTTTGAAGTTAAAATAAAAAAAAATGATATGGTGTCGCGGGACACCAGGTAGGAACTAACTTCCTTCGGCTAAACGGCACTACTCGCTTGTGTACGCGACTGTCGCGCCTGCGCACGTCTCATTTAACGCTTTTATTCCACGCATTTTTCTTACGGTTTTACTATCACATTTTTTCAGTTCGGTCGCGCAGCAAAATCCCTATCCCCTCCAAGCCTGCCGTAAGGAACTTCGTTCCAATAAAAATTATCTATAAAATGATCTGAAAATATCAGTCCCGCCCCGTTGACCACCCCGTTGGTCGAGTGGTTAGCGACTCTGACTACGCAATCAACGGGACTAGGGTTCGATTCCCGACTGAGACAAGCATTTGTGTGACGAGCATAAATGTTTGTATTTCCGGGTTTGGGTGTTTATTATGGGTACGTAAAAGTATTTATATGTATTAGTATCGTTGATTAACACCCATAACACAAACAAATAATTTGCTTACTTTGGGGTTAGATCAGTAAGTGTGATTTGTCCCGTGAATATGTGTAGTGTATTTTCATGTATTTTCTTTTATCCTAAATAATCCAGCGTTTATACTGTGTAAAATGTTGGTGGCAGCCCTAATGCGGGTGTCAGGCGTGCGGCAACATTTAATATCATGTCGTGGGAGCATTATATTCGCGTAATAAGAAACTTTTTTGTACAACGTGAACTCGTGAATAGTAATACATAATACGAGGGAGAGTAATGAATATGTAACATATGTTTGATAGACAAACTTATTTCTTATTAATGATGGGGAAATTAGATAGTCCGATTTTCTTTCATCTAATAAGAGAAAAAGAATATGGACGGAAAACATTTAATTAGATTAACGCACGTGTAACTAATATAAGATGAAAGGCTGACTTTTTTTCCCCACCTGAACCTGAAGTACCGACGCTATCGACCGCCCCGTTAGTCGAGTGGTTAGCGACCCTGACTACGCAATCGACGGGGCTCGGATTCCATCCCCGACGACGGGGACAAGCATTTGTGTAATGAGCATAAACGTTTGTATTTCTGGGTTTGGGTGTTTATTATGTATGTAAAAGTATTCATATTTTTATTGACTGACATCCATGACACAAGCAAATAATTTGCTGACTTCGGGGTTAGATCAGTAAATGTAATTTGTCCCGTGAATTTGTTTATTTATTTATCGTGGCGAAAATGATTTTTTTTTATCATAAAATAGGAATCAAGCAGATGGTTTATCTGATGAAAAGAGAACCCACGCCTATAGTCACCAAAGATGTAAATGGTGCGTTGCTATCCGTGTGGCGGAATGGCCATGTCACATGCATAAGTCTACCGTCTACCTTACATTCAAGCCAAAACATGACAATGACAAGCTTTGACGATATAGTATCAGGAATAGGTGGTATTAAATACCCGAGCAAACAAGCAAATAGCTCCTAATGGAAAGAGCAACCTTCGCATATAGACATAGAAGATGTTAATCTTACCCTCCAAATCGGAACACGACTATGACAAACATTGATGCTATAGCAGCAAGAATAGGCAAGGACTCGACCGGGTATTTGGTACCATTATTGTTTTAAATTTTACACTTGTACCTACTGTTTCACAATTCACTAATTATATATAATATATACTTTTTTATTTAAATAGCCAACCGGTTTCGCATTTCACTGCATCATCAGGGCTAAAACTTAAATTGTCAACAAATACGTTGTGTTAGGAATTGTTAATAATGGTCGGTAGATGTGAAATATTGAGTTTGATAGAAAATATTAATGTTGCCAACCATTATTTCCAAATTACCACAGTACGAAGATTTCCAAATTACCACAGTACCACCACCAAATAACCGGCCGAGACGTTGTGGAACTCTACCACCTAGTAGTCACGATGGTAGTGACACGTATAGTCAATCTGTCGCCTTTTACCACCTGCTTGAGAGAACGGTAGTTAGTTTATTCTTCAAAGGAGCTCGGGCTAACACGCGGACTAAATATAATTAAGGTGATATAACCGAACTCGTACAAGACTCTGCAAAACTCCTGTTGGTCCCGGGCTCCTTTAAAGAAAAGGTCAACTGCAGTTCTGCCAGGCAGGTCGTAAGAAGCGACCGATTGGCTATACGAGTCACTACGATAGTGACTACTAGGTGGTAGAGTTCTGAATTGTTTCGCCTGGGCCTGTCTGCAATAGCGTCAGCGCTTGTTACTGTCGTGCTCGGGTTGGAGGGTAAGGTAGCTGGTAAGCTTATGTATGTGGCATTTGACCTCGTCACAAGATAGCAACGCACCATTAAAACTTTTGGTGTCTATAGGTGATGGCTGACTCTTTCCACCAGGAGACTCATCTGCTTGTTTGCCATCTTATGATATAAAAAAAACTCTACCTAATTAGTAGATTGATGATAATAAGACATTTGGCTTGCTCTTGGCTATTCCCTAGCGGTAAGGTAGTTAATTTTTTTTTAAAAGGGCGCAGAGAAGAACACAGAAATCCTCATTGACTTTCCTTTTTTATATGATAGGACATTAAAAAATCCTTAGATCTCCTGACGAAAACAGACAGCCTCCGCCTATAAGATGGCGCCTACATACCTTTGTGGCGGAATGACACTTCCACATGCATAACTTTACCGGCTGCTGTACCATCCAAAATGGAACATGACAGTGATAATCATCAATGATATAGCGGCAGGTATAAATCAACATATATTTTTCCCGTGTTGGTCCCATGCTCCTTTGAATAATAGGCCAACTGAACGTTCTGCTAGGCAGGTCGTAAAAGGCGACTGATTGGCTATACGAGTCACTGCCATCGTGGCTACTAGGTGTTGGAGTTCTGCATTGTCTCGCCCGGGTCTTACCTATTCCTGCCGCAATAGCGTCAGTGCTTGTCATTGTAGTGTTCCGGTTTGGAGGGTAAGATAGCCGGTAAACTTATGCATGTGGCATTAGACCTCGCCACAAGATAGCAACGCACCATTTACACCTTTGGTGTCTATAGACGATGGTTGACTCCATCAGGAGACCTGTCTGCATGTTTGCTATCTCATGATATAAAAAAAGACTTGAAAGCGTAATATGTAACTAAATCGACTCTATGGTTTATTTATCGGCGTTGATCACACGAGGTCCCGGGTTCGATTCTGAAGTAGGGCAAATTAAAAGACGTGCTTTTCAGTTTTCTGCTAAAAACAACGTTGCCCGGGATTCGTTAAGTGGCCAATTCGTGATAGGCTGGTTACCTATCACATTGTGGGACTAAGGATCTTCGGCTAATCGTGGTTGCATATGTTGTACCTCTGCCTACTTCTTCCGGGATACGGTTGTGAAGATACTTTTTGTTATAATTATCATTTTGCTGGCCTTCTTCAAGAATAAGCAGAATACTGAGAAACAATATAAGTTTTGTTGACTGGTGACTGTATATAAGAACTCTTGACCACCCCGTCGGTCAAGTGGTTAGCGAACCTAATCACGAAACGATGGGGTTAGTTTGATTCCCGACAGAGATAATAATTTGTGTGATGAACATAGATGTTTGTATTTCTAGGTCTGTGTGTTTATTGTGTATGTGTCGCAGTGGAATTGTCATTACCGTTAGATTATAATCTAAGTGATATTATAATATAACTGCTTACCTTACCAAATTATAAATTCTCTAATAATAATAATTATAAACTCCCTAATAATACTCCCTATAAATAATCCATACAATCTAACGACTATTGACAATTTCACTGCGACATATGTAGTGTTGGCAGTCGTACAATAATTATTGTACATGTACCATAATTTCATATTTTTTTCGATCTTAAATCCTAACCGTATAATCTTTAGAAAAATACAGCTACAGGTTAAAACTTCATCGTTTACAAGTTTTAACGGTTTTCTATTCTAACCTTACGGCAAAATTTAAATAATATGATCATACTCAAACTACATTTTCAATGTTTTACAATAGACATTAAATATAATTTTATATTGTACAACAGTTTTGTTAAAAGTACAATAATTTTACGGCTCTGGTTCAAAAATAATTGTTCATGGGTCTGCCAACACTGGACATATGTAACAATATTTATATAGGTATTTCAATGTATTATTATCGTTGAATAACACCAATATCATCTATACATACAATAAAATCGTAGGAAAGTCATGCATGTCCGGGGTAAACTCAAAAAGTACTGCATGGATTTACTTCAAATTTTGCATGAATGTTACTAACAGGTCGGGTCAATAATAGGCTATATATTATCACACTAGAACCTACGGGGGAGGAGCTGTGCGGAGTAAATAAAGTCCGCGCGGACTAAGTCGCGGGCAACAGCTAGGAAGCAAATAATTTGCTTAGTTTGGGGATAGACCAGTTCGTATAATTTGTCAAACGATATTTTTTGCTAAATTATGTGTAGTTATGTAATTTTCCGAAGTTGTCCATCACAATAATACGAACTAAGTAGAGGGCCTTTAATGGTTTCATACTATGAACATTTAAACTGTTTAACGTCAATGACGAATAAATCCGCGCTACAGGTTCACTACCTATAAACTCTCCTCCAAGTAGGTACATTTAAGTTGGTGCACTAATTGAAAAACTTGTAAAGCCTTCTAAGCCTTCCTAATTTCATTATATCTACTACTACCGTGTATGTTGATACCAACTGGACAAAAAGAGGGACGGATGGACGAACGGACATAGCGAAACCACTCGTATAAGGGCTCTCAGTTTACTTCGTTACCCCAAAAAATGCATGCATTTTTCATTTTTTTTTTTGGTTGTATTTTCCCATCTTTAATATAAAAAAGAACATGGTTACCGTTAAGAAACGCGTTAAGTAAATAAAAGATCAAATATTTTAAAAATGTATTTATTTTTCATTTTATTGTGCTTTTCATATTTATAAATAGACCGACTCGGTCTGAAATTTTTAATAGTGATACTTTCGAGACTATACAATTCGAAACAATATAAAAAATAAATATCGTTAAATAAAATAACAATGCAATGGCTTTAGGCCTCGAACACACGAACGGATAAAATCTGATGGAATTAACAAATTTAAATGTCGATTTATTACGGTCGTTTGCACGTGGCCTTAAGTAAAATACCAAATATACACAAATTTTTTACAAACATAAATTTAGCGATACATACGTTTTTTACTATTTGCACTCAATAATAATATTATTACAATAATAAATAGTAAAAAAGTCACCAGGCCGCGTATATATACTCGTTTTTCTGAACATATTTATGTAAAAAAATAATATTAGAAAAAACTTTTTGAATTAGCTAAAAAATTTTGTAGAACGAACCTTTAGGATAAAACTCATTATAGTATAGGCTACTTTGTTGCAATACCTATGTATATTCAAACAATATTCTTAGTGCGCTTGAAATTGAGCTACCATGAAAAACTAGTTTTTGTCCTTTTTCGCGTTAAATATTCACCTTTTTCTCGAGAACCGTATTTTTTAAGAAAAACACTTCTACATCCCTGACAAAGTGGTAACCAAAATTCATGATAATCGGTTGAATAGTTTAGATGTGAAAGGGTAATAAATGTTCTCATTTTCGCCTTTATACATTACTAACCGTAGCGTGCAACACACTGCATTGAAACAGTTTTGGCGAATCCCGCGGGATCATCCAAGTTTTCGGGGGTAAAAAATAGCCTATGTGCTATTCCAGGTCATCATCTACCTGTGTGCCAAATATTATTAACATCCGTTCAGGAGTTTTGGCGTGATTGAGTAATAAAGATCCATCCATTCAAACATCCAAACTTTCGCATTTCTAATATTAATATAGATTTAGGAAAATAGCAAAATGCAAACTTTATTATTAGGCCGTTTCGTTCGCAATAAATAACCTTAAATAAAAATATATGTAAAAAGGATTGTAAACTAGCTGACCCGGCAAACGTTGTTCTGCCTTTTTAACTACTCTTATTTTTTCTCTATATTTTCTCACCTTTTAAACCTTCCCTGGACTTCTACAATTAATTCAAAACCAAAATTAGCCAAATTGGTTTAGCTGTTCTCGAGTTTTAGTGAGACTAACAAACAGCAATTGATTTTTGTATATAGATTTTTAAATGATAAATATACTTTTTGGGTCCAAAAAATGTATTTATCATTTTAAGATTAAATGTCATAATGTGCAATTTTTAGTTTAATAACAAAAACATGTAAGATTTTTGAAATCTTAAATAACGTCAGAATATCTATATGTATATTAATACGTCATGCAAAAACTTTGTGCCTCTTTTTACGACAAATACTCGAAAGGTATTTGTCGTAATTAAGAAATTTGGCACAATTAAAGTTTACATTGCGCAAAAATGAAGAAACCTAATCGTTGTTTAACGATATGCATTAGAAATACATTAAATTAATAAAAATAATCATTAGATACATTACATTCATTTGAAATACACATATGTATATTATACATTTCGAATTTCGCTCAAGACGATTGATAATAATATTTTAATTATGTAGACTAATTCTTAAATATTTGTGTAAAAATATTCTGATTTAAAATTTTGAAATATAAACAAATTGCCTTACTGTCAGGCATCTCGTAAAAACTGAGAGATGCTAATACGCGTCAGTAACGTTATTACTAACTAGGAGGGTTGTGTTTTCAACATTTCGACTGCATTTAGTACAATCTTTATACATATTTCTACTGAAATGGCGTCCGCGTCGGTATTTGTCGTTGTTGTATACCGTTAGACGGGTAATCTGGAAAACTTAATATATATGCGTATTAAGCTTTATATTCCTGTCCCATAGATAGCACCACACTATTAACGTTTTTGGATTTTATAGTAGATGGCTATGTCTTTCCTTTGAGAGAACCATCTTGTTTGCTTCCCAAGACATTTCTAATAGTATCTACTATTTCTAATACTCCACAATAATCATAAAGCCACGGTATTTATAATATAATTACGTGTCATCTAATACAGATTCAAAATTACATTTTACTCTTGTAAGACATACCTAAGTGGATTTTTCATGAAATCAGAAATCAAAAGTACTTTATTCAACAAAACTTTTTACAAGTTATTTTGACGCATCAACATTTTTTTAAACTACTAAAGTACTATAATAGCTGTAATGTACTGAACTGTTTACATACACTAGCGGTCGCCCTGTGGTCGAAAATATACCACAGATTAAACAATAAAATATCTTTTAAGTTTTGAAACGACTTGAGGCGTAAAGAAAATATTACACATTTGTGTCATGTATGTCACATGAATGTAGAACAAATAATGTTTATTTTTATTAATTTTTTTTTAACTAATAAATAATTTTAACATATTAGGTTTCTACAAGTCTTCGCGTTGTAAACTAAAACATTGCCAAATTTCATTATCCACCGTTCGCATAATTGTCTTAAAAAGAGGTACAAATGTTTACTTCAGATAATTATGTGCTAGTGATCGCTTGTGACCGCGATTCGACTATAGTCGACTATAGTCGAATTGCGGTCACAGGCGATCGCTAAAAAATACTAAAAAAAAATCTTTTAAGTTTCACCCACGTTATCCGTAAAGAAAACTGTAGGAATACATGTATATAATATCATTTATGAACCATGTACTTAATGT
The DNA here is from genome assembly GCA_036924255.1 of Apodemia mormo. Classification (NCBI taxonomy): domain Eukaryota; kingdom Metazoa; phylum Arthropoda; class Insecta; order Lepidoptera; family Riodinidae; genus Apodemia; species Apodemia mormo. Next base: position 6,961,760 of record JAUPFN010000018.1, on the reverse strand, counting down.
GTGTAATAATTATTTTTACAAATTGTATGTATTTCCAATGCATTTTATTGAAAAACTAACTGACCCGGCAAACGTTTTTTTTGAACGATTGAGTAATAAAGATCCATCCATTCAAACATCCAAACTTTCGCATTTCTAATATTAATATAGATTTAGGAAAATAGCAAAATGCAAACTTTATTATTTCCTTCCGTTTCCTTCCCAATAAATAACTTAAAATAAAAATATATGGAAAAAGTATTGTAAACTAGCTGATCCGGCAAACGTTGTTCTGCCTTTTGAACTGCTCTTATTTTTTCTATATTTTCTCACCTTTAAAACCTTCCCTGGACTTCAACAATTAATTCAAAACCAAAATTAGCCAAATCGGTTCAGCCGTTCTCGAGTTTTAGCGAGACTAACGAACAGCAATTGATTTTTATATATATGAAGATATTAGGTTTATGCATTACTTCGCGATTTAAACTATAACTGTGCTAAATTTCATACTCCACCGTTCACGCGTTTGCTTAAAAAGAGGAATAAAGTTGTTCCTTCACGTATTAATACATAGATGACTAGCAGTCTCTCGCGGCTTCGTCCGCGTGATCAAAAAACATTACTTCCGTTTTATTAGTCGAGTAAAATAGTAGCCTATGTCACTCCGGGATAATATAGCTTTCTAAAATTGAAAGGACTTCGAAAATCAGTCAAGTAGTTTTTGAGTTAAATCGTTACAAACAAACAAACAAACAAATATTTTCTCTTTATTAGTGTAGATAGATAGATAGATTGACTCACATGTTTGATAGTGTTAGTAAGTTCGCGCTCATTCAGTCTCGTTTAGTATCACGTTTTGCTATGTCGCAGTCGATGCCATAGGATGAGCAGAATATTTCTTTGAATGTCATTTAAGTCGGACAGAATTTTAAAAGAAGGATTAATAATTAAAATTGACGTCAAGTTCTTAATCAGATAGTAAGTTCAGTTTGTTATTTTTTTTATTTATAAAGTTTTGGTTAATCAAACAGCTATAATTATTTATTTATGTAAACGAAATATTTTATGAGATTTTCTTTAATATGTACTGAACATAATAATTACAGAAAAATAAAGTTATTTTTGCCAAGAATGGATAAAAAATACTTTTAAATTGTTACTCAGAATTTTTACCCTGTAATAAATAAAATCTAGCTATCAGATAAATACAAGATGATACTTGAAGTGGAATTATACCAATATATAAATTTATTATATTTCACAAGGATTTTTAAATCAACGCAATACGTATTTCAAATAAGTATGACGTTATTTTAAAAATCTGATTTTTATTTGCAAATTTAACTTGATACATAAGCATATAATATTAACGTCACTCCTTTTATAATAATATTAAAAATTTACGGTTGAATAATTTAAGAATAAAACGATCTAACGAAATCTTATTGAAACTTTGCTGAAAGATAAATCATTTTATACCTCTAGAACAGAAACAAAAGAAAAGCGCTCGAGTGCAAAAGTTCATAAAAACTAACCGTGAATTGCTAGTAGTTTTACAGTTTTTCAGACTTTTTAACACAGAACTTTAACACAACCATCTAAAAAGGAAGAGCACCATTAAAATATTAAAAAATAAAAACCAAAAACCTACGCTATTTTAGAGATGCAAATATTTTAATGTGATATGATTACAAAATTCATGTTTTGTGTTAACCTATTAATAAATCTACATTTATACAATATCTACATCGTAAACAATTTTGTTCACTTCATTATACATAACGTAAAAATCAATGATTATAACTTTATAAATTGCAATAATTTTAGGACTAGTTTGGTTAAATTACAAGGGCAAAAATCTTATCTTAGCTTATAACAATATTTTGTACAAAATAATTGATAAAATTATAAATACCAAAAAGCTCTATGAGAGGATTATCACCTATTAGACAACCTTTGATCTATTTGATTCTTTTGTACAGACTTACATTATTAATGTATCAACCATTACAAGTACTAAGTTTCTATAAATATTTTTCACAAACGCTATCATAGAAGGCAGAAGGAGGCCGTACTGAATATCAGTGGAAATAGGCCGTAAATTTCTAACTAAACTTAGATCACGCTAAAGAGAAACGGTAGTTCGTTAACCCTAAAGTGTAATATTTTATCATTGTGACTCTTATACCTGTTGGTGAAAGAAGAATGAATATATCTAATTTAATAATATATTTATTCTACTCTTCCTGAACTACCCACAATTATTTTGGGATCGAGTAGGAAATATAATGCATGTCTAAGAGCAACAGAGATAAAACTATTCGTACGTTCGAGTCAATGACTTAATTTCTCACTTAAATGCGGGCGATAGGTAAATTCTCAGAATAGTAAAAACTTTTACATCACACGAGGGAACTATGGCACGCCTATAAGTCCAAGGAACCTTCATGACATTGGTATTTCCGCGGACAAACGATGCTTCGAAGATGCACGAGTTCCACATGTGCCACATGTATTATTGCTGTAACCCGAATCAGAGCCAAATGATGAATCTCCGCTTGGAGGTTTTGGTGATGCTCTTGGACCCCTCCAACAATTCATACCAGGTAACTCACCACCTGGCCAAGCATTTCCACCGCCCATAGGTAACGGTCCACTGGGTCTTGCCCCAACAGTGCCAACTTGTGGATACAATCTTAATAATGCATCCAAAAGGACTCCTTCGTGGAATTCTGAAGGATCCGGAGGATGAATATGACGAGGCATTCTATGTGCGCGTCGTCGTTCTAACGATTTCGGTCGTCGATCTAACCTTTGTTGCCTCGGTCGATGAGGTAATGAATGAGGTGCAGGCGGCCTTGAGCATGTTCGACAAGGCACTGCTTCACCGACAAGACTGAGTTCATCTTCAGCGAAATGATCGTCACTATGAACTGAATCGTCTGATCTGTGTGGTAATTCTTCGTACAGCGGTGCACCACAGATTTCTCCACCACATGTGTTCGCACCTCTCCAAGAGTTGCCAGTTCCACAGACAAACACTCGTCCTTGGCAATTAGGCCTTTTTGTCTCCACCATCTGTAAAAGAATAGACAACTTATAAAAATTCATGTACATACTATAGAAAAATGTAGACTGAAATATATATCACGTGATATTGGCTTCCATAATTTACAAATAATCCGAGGCTCGTATCATGAAGATGTAGATGATGACATCCTTTTTTATTTTATACGTTAGCAAGCAAGCAGATGAAATATCAAATAAATTTTATTATAAACAGAGCAACATCAGAGTGTTAAATGTCGTTAATTTTTATAATATTTCATACGGCAAGACGCAAGGTTTTCCTGATGGAATGAGGTAGGTGTCGCTTTTAGAAACCAAAGATGTTAATCGTACGTTGCTACCTGTATAGCAGGGTGGTATTCCCACATGTTTAAATTTACTGACTATCTTACGCTATTGCGGAAAGCCAGATCAGGAAATTTTCGATTTAATATATATATATATATATATATATATATATATATATATATATATATATATATATATATATATATATATATATATAATTTTATAATAATAATTTTTAATACAAAGAAAAACAATTATTCAATTATCGATAATTAAATATCGATAATAATTTAATCACATAGTTAAAATATGGAGATATACTCCATATTCATTACTCTCTTCATAAAAATACGGCGGTTGCGTATTTACCAACTACTCTGCCTTCCAAATCAGAACACGACAATGACAAGCACCGACGGCATTACAGCAGGAATAGGTAAGGTGGTGCTATCAGAACCCGGGGCGAGACATTGCAGAACTCTACCTTTCATTGACTTTTATAATAATATGTGGTTTGTATACACATACTTAAAACATCGTCATGTTCAATTTTATGACTACAGAGTGCTAAGTGTGAGTTTTTCTTTTCGCATTCGATCGTAAGCGCGTTTGGAGTTTACTAGGAATTTGTATGTGATTTGTACAGCGCCACCTAGTAGTAAACGTGAGAAACCAGTTTACCACTAGGTGGCGTTGTACAAATCACATACAAATTCCTAGTAAACTCGAAACGCGCTCACGATCGAATGCGAAAAGAAAAACTCACACTTAGCACTCAGGTAGTTTGATTAGGTAACATTTAATACTAAAATTAAGTAAATATATGTATACATAATAATCGCGATGACAGTGAAAAATATTTTACAAACTGCCCGGCAGACCGGCAGGTGCTCTATTCTTTAGAGGGCCTGAACTAACACTGGGCAAAAATGTATTCCTTTTTTCTGTACGTGACAAAAAACTCGGCCTTCATTTTTATTTTATAGTTTTAAATTTTATAAATGAATATTTTTGAAGCTTTAGAAGAATATACCATTTGTCATTCTACCAGGCAAATATCTTTCTACCATCGTGACTAGTGGTAGAGTGGTAGATAGTACTGGTGGTAGAGTTCTGCAACGCCTCGTTCAGGTACGGTACCACCGCATTACCTATTGCTGCCGAACTGCGACAGTGATTGTCACCGTCGTACCAATTTGAAGTGTAAGGTAGTCAGTAAACTTATACATTTGGCATTTAACCATCGGGGTTACTGATATAAATGCACTATTAGGCGATGGTTTCTTTTGCTATACCTATTTGCTTATTTGCTACCCATTATATAAAAAAAACTACTTAAATAGGTTGGGAATATAAAATTGATCTAAATAATATTACAAACGTTAGTTTGTTACGATTTAACTTAAAAAATACTTGAATAATTTTGAAAACTCTATCACCTTTACAAGGTTACACTATCCAGGAGTAATATAGCTTTTTTACCCGACTGATCAAATGAAAGTTATAATTTTGGGTCACGCGAACGGAGTCTCGAGTAACAGCTAGTAATATTATAAAGAGGAATGATTTGATTTTCTTTATTTGTTTGTTTGTTACGATTTAACTCAAAAACCGCTGGATCGATTTTCAAAATTCTTTCACAGTTAGAAAACTATATTATCTAGGAGTAACAAAGGCTGCTTTTTTACTCGACTAAGCAAAGGGAAATACTGATTTTGGGCATGCTAACGAAGTCAAGAGTAACAGCAAGTAATAAAGAAATTTATATTCAGAATTGCTTAAATATTTACTAGGTACCCAATACTAACGGCAAATATCTTAATCAAATAAGCAAATTAATTCTAATTCAATTCACTTCCGCTCTTGGTTCGCTTGCCTAATTAAAATAGATGCCATAAGTCGGAATTTCATCCACATTATGTTGCTTCGTATTTCGTGTAGTGGTACTCGATACCTGATGCATTGAGAGTTGCGGAAATCCACTCTAATATCCCCGGTCAAGGATCCAAGTTAATGATCATATATTTCGTACATTCAAACTATACGATAGGAATATTTCGAGGGACTTCAATGAGAATGGATCAAGTTGAAAGATTACGTAGAAACCCTTTTATGTCTCTAAGATTAATGTAAATTTCTTGAGTAAAAATATCAAACAAATTATCGAATTAAAAAAAAATCCTATAGGTGGTACAATTTCGAATCATCTCGCTTGTGATTGGTGCCAACCCCTTAACTATACGTGCCACAATAGCGACTATGCTTGTCAGTGTCATGTTCCGGTTTGGAGGGTAAGATAGCTGGTAAATTTATGCATGTGGCATTAAAATGCTAATACCAGGACAGCATCACACTATTAACATCTTTGGTGTCTTTAGGTGATAGGTGATAGTTGTCTTTTTCCATCAGGAGAGTCATCTGTTTGTTTGCTATCTTATGTACTGTACCTAATCCTGACTAGGTAGAGTTCTACAATCAAAAAACTGATTTGGTACCACCTTTATTATTTCCACGGCAATTGCAGCAGTAAATCGTGTTCGGATTTGGATACTAAGGTTAGCCTTTTAACCTTTATAATTTTTTACACTTGTGTTAATCTAAGAAATCGTTATTTTTTCTTAAGCTACTTAATTACAAAGAGACAGAGTTAATATTGCACAAATATAAATAGATCTAAATTATATCATACAAAAACAAACACACATACTACATGCACACAGACACACATACATACATACACACACACACACACACACACACACACACACAGAGAGAGAGAGAGAGAGAGAGAGAGAGAGAAAGAGAGCTCTTATTATCGTTTTTAAGTAATAGTATCTTCACGCCCGTATTCCCGAATAGGTAGGTAGAGGCACAACAACTGCACCCACGATTAGCCGAAGATACTTAGTCCCACGATGTGATAGGTGGCCAGCCCACCGCCAATTGGACTCTTTCTCCAATCCCGGGCAAAGTTGTTTTTCTCAGAAAACTGAAATAACCTATTTTTGAATTGCCCGACTCGAGAATCTAACCCAGGAGCTCAAGAGGTCGACTCCGATATCGGATCGCTAGACCACAGAGGCGACTAATTATCGTTTTTAAAAAGCAAAATATAACGAATAGAATACAACGATAAGAAGAAGAGCAAAAGACTGGAACATGCTTCCTGAGTCTGTGTTCCCCGACGAGTACAATCAGGGGATCTTCAAGAGAAGAGTAAACAGGTACCTTCTAGGGAAGTGTATTCCATCTTAGCCCGCATCTTAGCTTACCATCAGGCGAGATCGTGGTCAAGCGCATCCCTATTGATAATAAAAAAAGTCCCCGATAGCGATAGGTAATAATATTATGACTGTAAGGGTGGCTTTTATTTATCCCCCCGTGTTGGTTCCAGGCTCTTTTGAAGAATAGACCAACTGCTGTTCTGCCAGGCAGGTCGTAAAAGGCGAGCTTGGCTATGCGAGTCACTACCATCGTGGCTACTAGGTGGTAGAGTTCTGCATTGTCTCACCCGGGTCAGGTACCACCGTCTTACCTATTCCTGCCGCAATAGCGTCAGTGCTTGTCGCTGTGGTGTTCCGGTTTGGAGGGTAAGGTAGCCGGTAAATTTATGCATGTGGCATTAGACCTCGCCACAAGATAGAAACGCACCATTAACATCTTTGGTGTCAATAGGCGATGGTTGACTCTTTCCATCAGGAGACCCATCTGTTTGTTTGTTATCTTATCATATAAAAAAATATCAAACATATATTCTATTTTTTATCAATTAAATATTGTTTTAGAATTTTAATAAAAGATTATTCATTTGTTTCGTTTTGTTTATAATAAGGTGAATCGTTCTATATTTCGGTTGCAATCACAAAGGGCTGGTTAAGCGTAAGGCTAGCCAAACTTACTTCAAGTTGAGGCTCCATATCTGGTCGATGTGGCAAGGGTGGTCTTCTTGGGAGGTCCTGTAGATCTTCGTATAATGGCGCTGGAGGTGGCGCTCTTCGCTGAGATCCTGTGCTCTGGTTTGTTGTAGACTTTGATGGCAAGAGATTGGTGACTTTTCGTTTGTGTCTGAAAAGAGAGAAATTTTGTTATGATTTCGAGAGTAAAAACATGTTTCATACAGTGCAAGTGAGTTATTTCCGATATCAGTCCAAAGTAATTGGAAGACTGAGTATTTGATTTACTTGTTGAAAGTTCCACAACGTCTCACCCGGGTACATGATATCAACACCTTATGCCCTTATCTATTCATACCGTAATAGCGTCAATGTTAGTCAATGTCCCGTTCCGATTTGGAGGGTCAGGTAGCCGGTAGATTTATGCATGTGGCATTGTCATACCGCTACACGGATAACAACGCAATATAAACGTCTTTGATGTTTATAGGCGATGGTTTCTCTTTACATCTAGAGATCCATCCGCTTTTTACTATCTAATGATATAAACATTGATATAAAAAATACTAGATGCACAGTCCCGAACAAAACTGACAATCAAGTGCCCCTAATTTCTTTTAAGTAGTTATAGATATGGCAAAAACATATGTCTTTGCATATCCAACCTTAAGTGCAAGACTTATAGTTGTTTTTACAAAGCAATGTTCGAAAATAAATAAAATTGACAGAGACGCGGTCGACGCGATTCTATCTGAAATGAGTGCACAATTTAAAATTGTGCACTCATTTTTGGAGGACGTTTTTGACACACTGATTGTGTATCTTGGGTTTTTTATATCAATGGATATAAAGAAAAGAATAAGTCACCTGCATTCTTGGTGTAACCTAGGTATTTCTTAAAGACGAACAAAAGCGAAACGTCAGTACTAACACGGCTACAAAGTAGTCGAATTCAGTGACGGTAAGCCCGAGTCTATTTCTTTAGGGTTCCGTACCTAAAGGGTACAAACGGAACCCTATTACTAATATCATACCAGGCTGTATCTCATGAACCGTGATACCAGATAACAGTTAACATATTTCATAGATGATGTATTCCTGTTGCCACTATAACAACAAATACTAAAAATAGAATACAATAAATATTTAAGGGGGGGACTTCCATACAACAAACGTGAGTTTTTGCCGTTTTATAGATAATGGTACGGAACCCTTCAAGCACGAGTCCGACTTGCAATCGATCAGTTATTTTATTTCAGGATAGCAAACGAGATGAGGGTTTTCCTGATGGAGACATATAGCTTTCGCAATTGACATCAAATATATCAATGGTGCTTTGTTACCCGTCTTGCAGGGATAGAATAATAGATACGTGAGTTTACCGGCTACCTTACCCTCCAAACTAGAACACAACAGCGATTAGCACGCTATTCTGGCAAGAATAGGTAAGGCGAAGGTACCAAATATAGCGAGAGGTTACAGAACTCTACCGCCTTGTTAGCATCACTATTTTATGGACACCTCTCTCGGTTTTTATGAGATATCTAGCAAAATCAACACGGGGCACTCACAAGTAGCAATAATTCCTTTAACATTACATCTATAAGCCGGGGATAGATTACCACATGCGTTAGTTTGCCGACTACCATACCATCTCAACTGATACATGATAATGAAAAGCACTGGGGCTATTATTATTATTCATACCCATAGTTCATAGTAGTCATCCTCAACACTCATAGTAAAGTCATCCACAACTCTTATAGTAAAGTCATGTTTACTGCTCATAGTGAAGTCACCCTTTCCGCTCATAGTAAAGTCATCCTCACCGCTCATAGTAAAGTCATATTTACTGTTCATAGTTAAATCATCCTCAGCACTCGTAGTAAAGTCATCCTCACCGCTCATAGTACAGTCATCTTTATTTTGATAGAAATGTCATCCTCATCGCTCATAGAAAAGTTATCCTCACCGCCCATAGTCTTTACTATGATTTTTATATATATTAGAGATGGGCCGAATGTGGTTTGAACCGAATTCGAACTTCGGCCGAACATTCGGCGAAAATAAAAAATTCGGTAAATTTTTTAAAAGTACTTTGTTACTCGGGGATGATATAATATCTTTCTAATGGCAAAAGAATTTTTCAAATCGGTCCAGTAGTTTTTGAGTTAATTCGATACATATAAAAGACAAATTTTTGCTCTTTATATTAGTGTAGATTTCAATAAAATAGTGCAAGTAGGTACTTTTTCTAGCACCGAATGTTCGGCATTTAAACCGAATTTCGGCCGAATGTCTAAGTTCGGCTCAAGCTGCCGAACTTCGGTTAAACCGAATGTAAAACGAATTTCGGCCCATCCCTAATTAAAACACAATAAAATCCATAAAATTTCAGAATATTTAGAGAACAAAAAGCCTGGAATTCTCCTCGTACCGATCTCTAATAAGTAATAATTTTAATGGATTTAAAATTGTAAAAAAAACGGCCAAGTGCGAGTCAAACACTAGCACGAAGGGTTTTGTACCATTATCTATAAAAGAAACGGCAAAAAATCACGTTAGTAGTATAGGGGGCTCCCATACAACATACTTGATTTTTTGCCGTTTTGCCCTTAAATATTTATTTTATTTTAATTTAATTATTTATCTTTAAAATGAATAAATAACTTAATATACTGTGAATATTTTAAGTGTCGACCAGTTGTCATTAAAATCAAGAAAAAAATCAAGTTTGTTGTATGCAAGCCTCCCTTAAATATTTATTTTATTCTATTTCTAATATTTGTTGTTATAGAGGCAACAGAAATACATCATCTGTGAAAATTTTAATACTGTCGCGGTTCATGAGATACAGCCAGGTGACTGACGGACAGACAGACAGACGACGGACAGCAAAGTATTAGTAATAAGGTCCGTTTTACCCTTTGGGGGCGGAACCCTACCAAAGAAGCCTGCTGAGTTTCTTCCGCCGGATCTTCTCAGTGTGAGGCCGCGTTCCATTCCGACAATGTTATTGCTACGTTAAAATTTCGTCGATAATAATGTCTGAAGTTGCGATACAAAAAAAACTCAAAATACTTTTAATTTTCGGTTTCTCTCTCTCTCCACACTATAATTGCTGTGAAATTATTGTATTGAACAGTTGAATGAGTACTATTTGAAGCGATGCACTCAACAATGCAGGCTATTGAGTTATTGAGCTCTTATTATCCTTTAGTCACATATTAATAGAAACTTAAATTACATTTAGACCGCCCCATTGGTTGATTGGTTAGCGACCCTGACTACGCAATCGACAGAGCTCGGGTTTGATCCTCGAGGGAGACAAGCATTTGTGTGATGAGCATAAATGTTTGTATTTCCGGGTTTGGGTGTTTATGAAATATATTCCGGTATTTATATATGTATTTCTTTGTATTAGTATCGTTGACTAATACCCATAAGACAAACAAATAATTTGCTTACTTTGGGGTTTGATCAGTAGGTGTAATTTGTCCAGTGAATATTTATTTATAATGACTATTTATTTATATTAAATTAATTTTTAATATAAACAAATACTTATACTACAAAGAGAAGCAATTGTTTTTTAACAAATAAATTCAATAACTATTAAACCGATTTTGACGAAACTTAGACTGCAATAAAGTGGAATATACCTGATTTAAATCAAACATAATTATTTCGATATGGCTTTTTTATATTATAAGATAGCAAACAAGCAGATGGGTTTGCTGATGGAAAGAGTCAACCATCGCCTATAGACACCAAAGATGTTAATGGTTTGTTGCTATCTAGTGGTGAGGTCTAATGCCACATGTATAAGTTTACCGGGTTACCTGACCCTCCAAATCGGAACACGACAGTGACAAGTAGTGACGCTATTGCATATGCTATGACATAATTCTATTTCTTTTACGATATAATATATCTCTACAATCTTAAAAAAAATGAAATTTCTGTTAGATAAATCCAACTTCTAACACAAATTTCATTTTTATTCTTCGTGATATAAAAGTGGAGTCATTTTCACAAATAAAACAAAAATTGCATTTTTTAAGTTACGACAATTTATGTAAGACCGGTCGATATGTCTAGTGAATATTTATATATTTAATTACCATTCTTTTAATGCAGGTGGGCAAAAAACACGAATACAAAATAGAAGGAATCCTGCGGCGGATGGAATAGGTCGTTATTCCTCATTATAAGTTATTTGTTATGTCCCTATATTTAACCATAACATGATGTATAATTTAATTTAAATATACTTTTTTTTTTTTTATGTCATAAGATAGCAAACAAGCAGATGGGTCTCCTGATGGAAAGAGTCAACCATCGCCTATAGACACCAAAGATGTTAATGGTGCGTTGCTATCTTGTGGCGAGGTCTAATGCCACATGCATAAGTTTACCGGCTACCTTACCCTCCAAACCGGAACACGACAGCGACAAGCACTGACGCTATTGCGGCAGGAATAGGTAAGGCGGTGGTACCAGACCCGGGCGAGACAATGCAGAACTCTACCACCTAGTAGCCACGATGGTAGTGACTCGATAGCCAATCGGTCGCCTTTTACGACCTGCCTGGCAGAACGGCAGTTGGCCTGTTCTTCAAAGGAGGCCGGGACCAACACGGCGAAAATACAATACGGCGGCAATACTTTATGATTTCGTACATGATGTAATTATATTTAGGAATACTTTTTTTAAATCATAGGATAGCAACCAAGCAGATAGCCTCCTGGTGGAAAGAGAACTATCGCCTATAGACACCACAGATGTTAATCGTGCGTTGCTATCCGTTTAGCGAGATAATAATATCAAATATATAAGACACTTTTACTATTTCACTTGTACATAAATTTCACTTTTACACAATTTTTTAATATATTACTCGACCGGTTTCACTTTGTAAAGCTTCTTCAGGATGTAATATACTTAAGTATAGTTAACTAAAGTATAGTTAAGTATATTACATCCTGAAGATGCTTTACAAAGTGAAACCGGTCGAGTAATAGATAAAAAAAATGTGTAAAAGTGAAATTTATGTACAAGTGGAATGGTAAAAGTGTTTAATAACAATGGAATTTCACCAAGTGCCGACGATGGAAAGTATAGAATACATCAAATATATAAATTTGTCGGATATCCTTCAAACCGGAACACGACAAACAAGCTAACATATTTATTGTGTGACTAGCTGTTGCCTGCGACTTCGTCTGCGCGGACTTCGTTTACTCCGCACTGCCCCTCCCCCGTAGGTGATAGCGTGATAATATGTAGCCTATGTGTTGACCCGAGCTGTTAGTAATATTCATGCAAAATTTGAAGTAAATCCATGCAGTACTTTTTGAGTTTAACCCGGACATACAGTACCCGGCGATAAATATTGCACATCGACCTTTGGAAAGAGACAATCGGCTAATTTCGGCTTCGTAGAGCGTTATCTCTGTCGCACAAAATACAAACAGTCCGGTACCTATTAGGAGCTGTTAAAACAAGTATGATTTGCTTCTTTTGATATTTTTATTCTTTGTATAAAATACACTAATTTTTCTATAAGTGATGGCTTTAGGTTGGGGTAAAATAAAATAAAAAAACATTTTTACATTATGTTTACGTATTTAATTATTTTGGAACATTACAGCTTTAGTGTACATAATAAACACCATTATACCTATTGCTAAAATGAGACATTGCAATAAAAATAACAATAATTCTAATTCTCAATTACTTCCATTTCACTATCTGTGCTCTCAAAGAGGTCAATATCACTGTCACTATCAGCCGTATTTATTACTAATCTATCAGTGTAATTGTCTAAACTGTGTTGAATGCTTCTATATTCATTCTCACATTTGATTGCATGATCGCAAACCTTTTTCCACTCTTCAGCGCCGATCATGTTTACTTTTTCAGTCAATAATGTTTTTACTGTAGTTAAGTTCATACCCACATTTCTAGAGGCTACATAGCCTTTCAGTTGAGACCATATATTTTCAATTGGATTAAAATCCGGATGATATGGTGGGAATCGCAACACAGTGTGCCCATGTTCGGCAAGTATTTTGTCCACAGAAAACTCTGTATACCTCTCCTTGTGCTGACATATAATAGCGTAAATCTGGGTTTTTGTTAATTTTGGATCAACTGGAATTTCATGTCTGTTTAACCAGTTGATCATTTCCCGTTTAATGGTGTTTGAGTTGGGGGGTCTCTCAACATACTTGTTGTGATAGGGTGCGTTGTCGATAACTAGAACAGAATCACTGGGTATATTTGGGATTAATTGGTTAACCAGCCATTTCTCATAGTTATCGTTATTCATTTCATTGTGATAGTCACCTGTAGTGTCCGTGGATTTATACGTTAAAAAAGCACCGGGTACAAAGCCTTTTTCATTTCCCGCATGAACTATTATCAAACGTTGATCTTTTGAAATTGGCTTTTTTACTCCTTTTTTCTTATCGTCACTCCAAGATTTCCCTTTAGTGTGGGATGCATGTATATATGACTCATCCATGTAGACGATATTTTTTCCTGTTTCGCGAAATTTGCGTATTTTATCAAGGTATTCCATTCGTTTGAGACTAACGTCGTGCTTTTCCATTAGAATTTTTCGATTATCTTCCATTTTAGTGAACTGAAATCCCATGTCATGAAGTATTTTTCTCAATGTTTTTTCAGACCCATTGTAATTAATAGCTTCAGATAACTTAGCTTTTAATGATTTTATTGTTGGCAGTTCATTAAATCGTAAGTGAAAATCATACACCATTCTTCGAACAACATCGTAATCAAAATCGTCCATATCCAAACGAAATTGCTTTTTTGGTCTCCCTTTTTTTGGAGTGCTGAACTTAATTTCAGTCGAATGTGTTTCAGTACTGACTTCGTTTAATATATTGTTCAAAGTTCTTCTTGAAATTCCAGTGGCATTTGCAACTCGCTCTTGAATCTTCTTAAAATAACAACTTACATTTTCATCTACTTTTTTTTTAAATCTATCAGCTTCGCTTACAAAGTATTTATAAACATTGTAGATAATTTCACGTGACTGACCTCGTAAAGGTTTCCCTCTTTTTCCGAAAGATGCCATATTACAACTTTAAATTATTTAAATTTGTGGGTGTTATCAACTCTAAATATATATTTTTTTCGGGACGCGACTGCACTCTATCGTACTTGAACAACGACTGACTAAACGTCACATAGGTAGTGTGGGACAGAGATAACGCTTTACGAAGCCGAAATTATCCGATTGTCTCTTTCCAAAGTTCGATGTGCAACATTTATCGCCGGGTACTGTACATACAGACAAACACAAAAATTCCAAAAACTATATTTTTGGCTTTGATATCGATTGTAGATCACGCCCCAAGTATTCTTTTAAAAAAATATTCAACGTACAGTTTTGACTTTCCTACGATTTTATTATATGTATAGATATCGTCTACGGACTTATAAAATCTAACCCGTCTGAACGTTTTGCATTTTATGTCGCGTCTATTTTAGGCTTTTATTTCGGCGACTATTCTTACTATAGTTCTGAATGAACATTTAGAATATTTTCGTATTGTTGACAATAAAAGATCAAATAAAAGAGATTTAAGTATAAAAATATGAACACAGAACACAACAATGACAAGTATTGACGCTATTGCAGCAGGAATACCTAAGGCAGTGGCACCAGACCCAGGCGAGACGTTGCAGAATTCAACCGCCTAGTAGTCACGATGGTATTGTCAAGTTTAGTCAATCATTCGCCTTACGAGCTGCCTGGTAGAATGACAGATGGCCTATTCTTCAAATGGGGCCCAACCCAACACAAGGAATGGAAAAGATCGTTATTTCCTATTACGAGTTATTCAATATGTCCCTTTATTTAACCATAATGATATGTGTAATTCAATTTCAATATACGTTATGATTTCGTACAAAATATAATTACGTTTGAGCGTATTATAAACATATTAGTCACGGTACTTGAAGAACGGCTTTAAGTGGTTTTTGTATGAAATAAATTCTTTCCTTCCGTTACTGAGAATATGCATCACATTCACATGAGAGCGAAGCTTTTGAGAAAGATGTGAGTTTTTCTCAAATCATTTTGCCGTGTATTTCAAAGTTACACAAATAGTACAAGAAGCTGAATGCAAAAATATTCATATTTTGGTAAATCTAATAATGAAAATATGTATGTCCATATGTATGTGTGTACATATATAGGTAGGTATAAATAAAAGTTTGAATTTGAATAAAACAATACTATTATAAATATTATTATACTACTAGCTATGATGCCTGGCTTCGCTCGGGAGTTGATATGAGATTACGTGGTAGTTGAAATATAACATATGTAATTTAAGACTTTATTGAAATTGGAATTTTTAATTTCGCGCCATTACTACACACGCTGCAATTATTGCTCGCAGCGCCTTTCGAAATGCAACCCAAATAATCGTTATTCTGAATGAAGTTCAAATACTCGACAACAGATGGCACCACTACACTTAATTTCCAAGTCGAAGGGTTGGAAAAGCGCTTATATCTTTAAAGACACGCCCTTTAGGTTAAAACGGGAACTTTCTTGTTCGAGGGGGGATAAAGGGCTATCACACTATATAAGTCCCTTTATCGCGCCGGGATTCCTTTTTAAGTTTCATCGGCACGCACATTTTATCAACTTATTTTATTATATACTTAATTAATATAATTAGTTTTATTATATACTAGCTGTTGCCTGCGACTTCGTCCGCGCGGACTTCGTTTACTCCGCACTGCTCCTCCCCTGTAGGTGATAGCGTGATAATATGTAGCCTATATGTTGACCCGACCTGTTAGTAATATTCATGCAAAATTTGAAGTAAATCCATGCAGTACTTTTTGAGTTTACCCCGGACATACATACAGACAAACAGACAAACAGATAAACAGACAAAAATTCTAAAATCTATATTTTTGGCTTCGGTATCGATTGTAGATCTCGTCCCAAGTATTCTTTTAAAAAATATTCAATGTACAGTTTTGACTTTCCTACGATTTTATTATATGTATAGATAATAATTATTACTAAATCTTATTACTCTTAGTAAGCGTGATCGAATACCTACGGTTGACCGTCCCGTTGGTCGAGTGGTTAGCGATGACTACACAATGGATGAGGCTAGGACTCGATTCGAAATATGTGCAAGTTTTTTTGCGATGGACTACCAAATGTCGGTATTTATGGGTTTGGGTAGTATTAAATATTTTCAATGTTTGTAATTTTATGTGTTAGTATCATTGACTAACACCTATATCACAATAAAATTTACTGGTGTTACGTCAGTTCGTGTAATAATAGTATCAGCCATATTAACTTACATTTTTAACCGACTTCAAAAATGGAGTATGTATGTATGTATATTTTTGTAATTCATTGCAACACAAAAAATATACTTTTTAAGGATCATTGACTAACACCCACATCACAAGTAAATAATCTGCTTAATTACATCAGTTCATATCAATGTATGTCAGATATTGTGTAGGAGTCCTACAGTAGGACTCAACAAAATCCTGCGCAATATCCGACATTTTTCTAACTTGTTACGTTCGTCTTTAATAAAACAAGTGCCATAAAGGCAGAAAAGAAAGACCTTTTTTGTTTCAAATATTAGAAAATTTACATAAGTTTGAGGAGTTTATGACTTCCATAGTGTTCCTTTTTAAAACGTACTCGCTATTAAAAAGTGTCCGACCAATTCTAATTGACTTATTGTACATTAATTTGATAATTTTAGTTCAGCTTGTAGGACTTTCAGACTGACTTCATCACTCTCATTTATAGATACTAATGTACTTATAGGTTTATTGAAACATGTTATAAACTTCATCCAGGAAACATAAATAATTATATATATATAATTATATGCACACCATATCATGGTAGAATATGTTGGTAACTTAATCAAATTTTAATAACTTGTAACTCCCATATTCTGGCAAATAAATAATTTCTTTTTTTCTTTCTTTCTTAAAAATAAAAATGATAGGTATAAAATTCTCAATTAGTTGTTTCTAGTTTCATAACTTTGGGAGTGCGATTATATTTGTTTATCTTTTAAGTTATCAAACAGGCGGATGTTTAATATTTTATACTCTATAGGTATCGGAACACGGCAGTGACAAGCACTGACGTTGTTGCGACGGGAACATATAATTTCCACAACTTTACCAACTAAAACGTCATTTTTAATTTTGAAACTAACTTCCCTGTTAGTATTGTATATTATACTAGCTGTTGCTCGCGACTTCGCTCGCGCTGACTTCGTTTACTCCGCACAGCTCCTCCCCCGTAGGTCATAGCGTGATAATATGTAGCCTATATGTTGACCCGACCTGTCAGTAATATTCATGCAAAATTTGAAGTAAATCCATGCAGTACTTTTTGAGTTTACCCCGGACATACATTGACTTTCCTACGATTTTATTATATGTATAGATTGTATATTAAATAACTTTGCATTGAAAGTATTTTAATCATCAAAATAATGGTACATTACTCAGACCACCCATAGCTTAAACAAGTTGATCAACACAAGGACCTGTTATGGGTACTGGAAGTAATTAACAAGACGGCTAACATGTCGCCAGATTCAAGTTCCGTTGTCGGTTTACTCGATTGACATGTTTCACATAGTACATCGTGTTTAAAAAATGTTTTACGATAAGACATATTATGTATTGTAACCTAATCTATACGTTAATATGTGAAGCGAAAACTTTGTACCCCTTTTTATGAAAATCATGCAAAGGGGGAATATAATATTAGACATAGTTAAAGTTTATATGGAGAAGAAAAGGCATTAAAATATACTAAATAGACTGCGTCGTGACTTAGGGGTTAGTCCATTTAGCCCAGATCTTGAGGTTCCGTGTTCCTTTGGTCGGGTACAAGTGTCATTGAAGTTTTTTCGAGGTTTTTTATAGAAAATTCAAAAGCTTGGATTCAGCGGAATGCTGGGTGTGTAGAAAGAGCGAGAAGACGTTTTCTTTGCAACTTGGTGACCCTCCCACTACCTTACGCTACACTTAAAATGACAGATTTTCTAAATTTTAGCTCGTCTCGCAATCAACCAACTATACTTTAACCCGACGCGCTTCAGTGTTTCTATGCAACTGTTTTTTTACATTTGTTATCTGTAGTTTTTTCCTCAACATTGAAATGAAAAACGTTATATTATAACCTTTTATTTTTACTATCATCAAATCTACAAAATCCAATATGTTCCCACGTTGCTTGACAAAATCCCGATTTAACATCTTGAGCAACAGTTACACAGCCTTGAACAACATTTAGTTTAAAACAAATCGTACAATTCATATTATTAACAGTCTCAGATAGCATCATAATAAAATATATGGATTTTTTATGCTATCGCATAATTTTAAATTCATTTTAAATAATTAGGAGCATCATTATTTACCTACAATTTACGGTGTGATTAAATTTTAAACATCTGTTGATCGATCTGTTGATCAAAATTATATAATGTCAACGTCCTCATTTTTTAATATTCACATCGTTTTAATCTAGCTTCATTATGTATACTTAATAGACAGTGGTACCAGGAACAAACTTTTTTTGTTTAATAACATGCTTACTTCTCTTACTTATTTCTCCCGTGAAACAGCTTTACTGTGTTTCGGAGAGAAGGGCAAGACAGGCAGTGTAATTACTGGCACCGAGACAGCATCTTATGTCTCAGGATAGGCAACACATGAATGGAATACCTAGTTCTAGTTCCAGCCCAGTATTAGTAGTATCCCATTTTTGTTCAATGGCGACGTTGACCACTTACCATTAGGTGGCACGTCTGCCAGTTTACCTATCTCATTACATAAAAAATAACAAGCTGAATTTTTGTGAACAGCTTCGTTTTGATGAGATTTGTTAGCCCATATTTACTATCTTCGAAAAATCTTGAATCGGGTAACTAATAAAGATATATTATCTAAATAAAAAAGAAAACTTTAGAGTGTCGGACTAAGAAAAGTGTCCATTTCATGTGTAGGATAAAGTAGCCCTTGAATTATATTAATAATTAACAAGCTGTTGTGAAAAAAATAGATTGTTGTTAAATTGATTAATATCCATTTAAAAATCTCATAATTCCGAATTTTTAGAGTAACTCGTGAGAAACACCATCGAATGTGTAGGACAAGAGTTTTTTCGTGTTTTTCATAAAGTAATCAAGCGATTAACGTAATAACATAAATGTTGTTATTAATCAATATGTTTCCTCTATCGATATAAACGTTCGAAGCCCCCTAACTTTAACCGATTAGAGATTTTTCGAAAATAGAAAAAAGATGTTCACAAAAATTCAGCTTGTTATTAATCAAAAAAAAAGTTTGTTCCTGGGACCACTATCTATAAAGCATTTTAATTTTTTTTTATTATTTTCATTTTAATATAAATTCTTTTACGAACTGAAGATAGACATCACAGCCTGACTGAATTTGAGAATAGCCTTAGCTATTCTATACATATAATAAAAATGTAAGAGGTCGAATTCTGTACATTGAAGATATTTTAAAAATTTTTTTTGGAAAATACTCTTTAATCGACACTGAAGCGAAAAATGTATTTTTTTTAATTTTTGTCTGTCTGTCTGTCTGTCTGTCTGTCTGTATCAAGGCCGCGCATCACGCCGAATCTACTGAACGGAATCAAATGAAATTTAGGATGGTTAAAATTCATACTCCGAAGAAGGTTAAAGGATACTTTTTATCCCAAAATTCAATACGGTTCCCGTGGAATAGGGGATGAAAATAAAAACGTATATTTGGCTTTAATTCATTAACCTGCAGTCCGAAATCCTTTATTATTTTTTTGTTCAAAAGTAAGTACTATAAAGATTGTCTCTTAAAAATTTCAAAGTCATCAATTTTATAATTTAGAAGTTACAGACATCACAAGTTTCAACGGTTTCCGGGTGGAGAGTCCAGTTGAATGTGACACCCGCATTGTATACAAAACCTTTGAACGCACGGCTCATTATAAGTTAGGGTAATCATTTCATAGTATTTGTATAATGGATATAACCCGAGAGATTTGTTTAGAATATATACTGTTTTATTAAAATGTTATAAATGCAATTTTACTAGCCTAAAAATGAGTAAAATATGTGTAAAATGTAAACCTAAACATTTTATTTATTTATATAAGAATTATGATATATTTGAAAATAAAACAGGTCATTTTTCTCAGAAAATATGCACCTAATCGACATTAAGTATACTAATAAAATTTGTTATTTATAAAATTTTACGTAAGGATAGGCTATTGAAAAAATTCACTATTTTGTTTTTACATTGCATAACGTAAAAAAGGGTAAAAAAGTATCTAACCGCCCCTACCCGAAATACGTAGGCAGAGGTACAAGAAGTGTACCTACGATTAACCGTATATACCATCTCACACAATGTGATAGGTGGCAAGCCTATTGCAAACCGGGCCCTTTCCAATCCCGGGCAACGTTGTTTTATCAGAAAAGTTAAAAACACGTTTTGTTTTGCCCGACCCGGGAATCGAACCTGGGACCTCATATGGTCAACGATGACACCGGGCCACTAAACAACACGGTAAATATTTCAAAGTTCTTTGAAAATGAATGAAACTTCTGCGAAGTGTAGATGTTGGAGTGCCTAAACTACTTAGTGTACTCATTAAAGTCAGACTTCAAAATACTTTTTAAAAAATTGTTAAGTAGAATATACGAACATATACTTATAACTTCAGTCCTGGGTAAGATCAGCATCTTACAGAAAGAAACTTTAGACAAAGATAACTTCATCAAAACAAATTCAGTAAAAAGTTACTTAACTTTCCTTTATTTGTGAGAATCGAAAATCAAAAATGTTAGAAAAAAATACGCGGCTTTGTTGTTTTTTACTGAAGTATCATCACTGCCGGTTCCCTTCCGTCTATAGACTTTCCGTTTCACCGCGATTCACCGGTTTGTCGGTTGGTGATATAAATGGTAATCCTCATCGCCACATATACCGACACGTTAACGATTATCGACTATTTGTAGCGGTAACTGGGACCGAAAGTTTTACGTGCTCATCCAAGGCACGGGAGTGGTAATATACCACTCCGCCAGTCTCCGAGTTGCTACTGAGATTTTAGATTTTCGAGAAAATCCTCGAAAATATCTCAATCCGGGGATCCAACCCGGGACCACATGATCTGAGCCGAATAGGCTATCCCAAGACCACGAGGCAGAGTAGTTTGTTATTAATAAAAAAACCCTTGACTGCTTATCTTGCTTATTGAAAATGATACAAAACATTAAATCTTTTAGAGATTTAAAAATAATAATAAATTTAAGAAAAGTGCAACAAGATTTTTTTACTGCAAATCGTTTTCAATGAACAAAGATAAGCTTCTTAGTCAAAAGCTATTTTGTTTTTTATTAATAACAAACCACAAATCCATGTGTTAATTAATTTATTTTTATACTTCCCGCTACAAAAAGTGCCTTAAATAAAAATGATTCAAAAAAATAAAACTGAATAAATAACTTTTCATCTTTCTAACTAGGTATATATTTTTAACTTCCCGCTACGTGTCTAGATAAGGAAGTTTTTGATTTTACCCCGATTTACGAAAATCGAGTATTCACCAGATCTCCACGTTTTGAGGTCCTACGAACCTTTTTCGACTACTTTCATGATGACGTGTGCATGTGTATGTGTATGTGTATGTGTATGTGTATGTGTATGTGTATGTGTATGTGTATGTGTATGTGTATGTGTATGTGTATGTGTATGTGTATGTGTATGTGTATGTGTATGTGTATGTGTATGTGTATGTGAATGTGTATGTGTATGTGTATGTGTATGTGAATGTGTATGTGTATGTGTATGTGAATGTGTATGTGTATGTGTATGTGAATGTGAATGTGTATGTGTATGTGTATGTGTATGTGTATGTGTATGTGTATGTGTATGTGTATGTGTATGTGTATGTGAATGTGAATGTGTATGTGTATGTGTATGTGTATGTGTATGTGTATGTGTATGTGTATGTGTATGTGTATGTGTATGTGTATGTGTATGTGTATGTGTATGTGTATGTGTATGTGTATGTGTATGTGTATGTGTATGTGTATGTGTATGTGAATGTGAATGTGTATGTGTATGTGTATGTGTATGTGTATGTGTATGTGTATGTGTATGTGAATGTGTATGTGTATGTGTATGTGTATGTGTATGTGTATGTGTATGTGTATGTGTATGTGTATGTGTATGTGTATGTGTATGTGTATGTGTATGTGTATGTGTCTATGTAAACTTTGAACGGCTTGACCGATCAAAACGCGGTTAATAGGACTCGATTGGATTCCACTCAATTTTTAGGAAGTCCAAATTTTTAGGAAGTCTAAGACTTCCTAAATATTTTAACCAATTCAGTCAAGGAGATTTTGAGAAATTTTGAACAAACCTCACATAACTTTTTGGCGAAACAGTATTTTTTTAATACAATTTCCAGATTAATGTACCGATAGAGTACAAAATTTAATCTACTTACATCTATACATCAATACATCTTAAAAAACTGCGACCAATGCATAAATTGCATCAAAATTTATTTATCCGTTCGGGAGTTTATAGTTGACGAAAAATTTTGCAAAAGTATTTTTTCGGCATAATTTCGAATTTTTTTAACTAATCGTTTTTAATCTTCTGCAATATTTTAGTACTTACTAAAAAACTACATTGAATGCCTTCTCTTCTGCAATATTTTAGTACTTACTAAAAAACTACATTAAAACTTATTACATAATGTTTAAATAACTTTCAGGTTTATATACCGATTGATATAAAAATCGAATTAGAGTTTCCCTCTAAAAAACGGCGCCAAATACTGGAACTTGGATCAAAATCGTTTGATTTATTTGGGATTTGTGTATCAAATTATAATCAAATTACATATAATTTTGAAACGTTTACCTTTTTACGTTGAATGCTAATTTTGCGACATAAAAACAAATATTGCAAATTTTCACAATAGCCTACAATTAAGTGAAATTTTATAGACCAAATACATTAATATAGCATGTATATTCGACCGTCGAGGCGCACAGATTCTAGGCATCGCCATATGGTGGACATTCCACATGCCCGGACGAAGCGGTTAGACTTAACATTCTTCATTCAAACCGCAAAAGAACATGCCTCCTAAATCTGTGTTCCCCGTCGACTACAATCTGGGGATCTTCAAGAGAAGAGTGGACAGGTACCTTCTAGGGAAGCACGTTCCATCTTAGACCGCATCTTAGCTTACCTTTCAGGTAATACTATTTATTTCTCCCTGACTAATAGATCTGTCGTCAAATTTAGCCAGGCAAACTGCAAAGGAGTCAGATATTGTTATTTATCAGACATACACCACAGATTTCAAACTAGCTTGAATAATCATCGTTGCCCATTAAGAACCTAGGTACAAGCCGATAATTTTACCTTCAATCTTTTTTATCCGGTGGAAGGATAGCCCCAGCCATGCTTAAAAATGACAATACAGTTAAAGACTTTTGCTTCACGGTGTGTGATCTTTCTCCCAATAAAAAATAGGTTCTGCAAAAATTATCTTTATTCAAATATAGTCATATGGAATGAGTATATAATGTCAAGCAAATAAAACTGCAAGCATGACTGTAGAAAAAAAAGGCGAGCTGACTTCAGTTAAACACTGCTTAAAGCCCTATAAGGCACAAGGGTCGTTATCAAAGTGAACGTGTTTTCAAATCCATAATAAAAGAATCCTTTCTTAATATTTCTCCTTTAATAAAAGTGCTTCGCCGTCCAAAGTATTGCTGAATACGAGAAATACTGTAGTCAATTACTAATAATTACTCTGCAAGGATGGCCAAACGCGAACGAAGTCGCGGGTACAGCTAGTTCTATAATATATAGATGTATCGAAAAACATGAACAAAGGGTTTCGATTGTCTTAACAAACATCGAACGCTTTTTTCATGTTTTTCGATACATCTGTCTTTTAGAGTTCCATACATCATAAGGAAAATAATTCTGTACAGGATCACTTTGATATCCGTCTGTCTGTCAGCCTGTTATGGACTTTTTTCTCTGGAACGCGTAAAGTTATAAAATTTAAATTTATATCAAATTCTTAGGTCTATAGTCCCTCTCAGCTGTGAAAAAATCAGACTCGTAAGACAACGCGATCAAAAAATATCATTTATGTCGAAAATTTTGCAAGATTTTGTAATTTCAAAAAGGAATCAAAATCTATAGAGTACTTTCCATTGACCAAAAATCAGGATATTTATGTGTAACTAAGGTTACAAGTTTTTACGGAACCCTTGGTACGTGAGCCCAACTTGCACTTGCCCGGTTTTCTACCCGACTGACCTAAAGGAAGTAGTAATTTTCAGGTGAATAAAGTCGCGAGTAACATTTAATTTCGTTATAAATTCTCATTATACGTGGACATAAAATTAAGAGCTCTCTTAAATGAACCTGTCTCTTCCAATTAAAATTTAGTAAAACGAATGAAATCTACAAAAGCTATACGATACGAATTTATAGTTAAATAACTCTCATCGGATATTTGATTCATAGTATCGAATTCTTTCTAATAATGTCTCTAATCTTATTTATCTGAAGCGATAAATTAAGGGCACCAATAGGGAAATTTATAGCTTTGGCGTAGATAGATAAACATTCCGAATAGAATTAGACTTGGTTAAGGTTTCTTCAATATTTGTGTCTTTATCTTACATCTTAATAGCTGTTTAATAGATTTATAAAATTCTTTAAGTGTAACCAATTTGAAATATATGAATTTAATGAGACATTTTAGTGGTTAGTGTTCATTGTTTAGAAATATGGAGTTATTTACAGCAGTATCTAAGTTAAAATGACCATATCGGATACTATCTCCGCCTGCTACCACTCATGTATTATTTAAATATTATTATTTAATACTTTATTGAACACCATAAATAAGAAATATCTATGTCTTTATACGTGAAGGAAAAATACGAATTTGGCATGGTAAAAGGGATTTTAGGGAAGACTGCAGAAATTTAATATTTTGAAATAACATGCATTAGAAATACACTAAATTAATAAAAATAAACATTACAGATACTAAATTTATGTGACATCCACGATAGTATACACCATGAAGTTGTATTATATATGGAGGCAGCACTACTAATCGCTACTTGAAACCAAATTTTAAATCATCTTCTGAGGTCTTACCCTCACTTTCTAACACAGCTGTATGAAAAGAGATGGTGAGACTAATACTACTAATACTTCATGGCATACACATATGTATAATATTTTTTTACGGCTAAAGTCAGTTGCCTAACTTAAAAGAGATTTCATTGTTTAGACTTTTTAGTCTATGATTGAATTTCGGCAAGAAGCCATTGCTAGTTTACATAAAACCAAAAAATATCCGCATAAATAAGCAGTCTTATCACTTAATAGCGATTTTTTCCAGACAACCACTGGTAATAGGATAATAAATCCTATTACCACTGGTTGTCTGGAAGTTCTGGAAGCTTTGCAAAAAATAGGGTGCAAAAATTACAATACTTTAATCTTCAATCTATACATATAATAAAATCGTAGGAAAGTCAAAACTGTACATTGAATATTTTTTAAAAGAATACTTGGGGCATGGTTTACAATCGATATCGAAGCCAAAAATATAGTTTTTAAAATTTTTGTCTGTTTGTCTGTATGTATGTCCAGGGTAAACTCAAAAAGTACTGCGTGGATTTACTTCAAATTATGCGTGAATATTACTGACTGGTCGGGTCAACATATAGGCTACATATTATCACGCTATCACCTACGGGGGAGGAGCTGTGCGGAGTAAACTGCTAGTATATACATATATATAAATTACGTGTTACGCTATTTGTCCGCTATGGATTTCTAAACTACTGTACCTGTTCCAATAAAATTTTGTAGATATCTGTTTGATCCAACTTAATAGATAGGATAGTTTTTATCTTAATTAACCCCTCCTCCCCGGCCCTCTTTATAAGTGCGAGAGTTGAGTGCGTGCGAATCAAAAATTCAAAGTAGTAATTCAACTGACTTTTTAGTTACAAAATTCACAATTCGTTGGATTTGAATATCAATTTTATATTTATTACTTAGAGTTGAATTTAACTCGCCATATTTTTATACACCTAGAGTCTCCTATTTATGATTTAATTTGTTGGTAAATTAGCGCTAATGTTACGTTCAAAAGAAATATTAGGTACGTTTAATGAAAAAAGGTCCTATTTATGACCGATTTCACTGGTAAATTAGCACTTAAGTTACATTCAAAAGAGGCATAACGTTTTATGATAAAGAATAAGTTTTAATTAACAACCACGATCAAACAAATTTATTCTTTACTTAGACACTAACAACTCTTATATATTTCAAGAGTTTTTACAATTTCATAATAAAAATAAACCTATTTCTTTTTTATGTAAAAAAAGATACGAAAAAACCTGAAGGTATCAAATTTTATCATCAAATCACCTCCAGTTTAGTGTTAAAATTAACACCAAAATCTATTATCGTACACGGCATCAAACGTCACACCTTATTATCCCATACCAAGTCTACAATAATAATAACAAACGCCAATCAATCTCATAAGATGTCGGAACGATTAGTGATACTCCACTAATTATCAACTATCAAGTAATCGGATACCTGTTCTCAATGTGGTTGTCGACAAAACGAAGCGTCTACGTCAATTTAGCAGGAAATTCTTAACGGGATAGCGCAGCACGCATTTGTTCTAATAAAATCTATATTAATATTATTAACTAGCTGAGCCTGCGACTTTGTCCGCGTGGAAAAAATTTCGAAAAAAAGTAGCCTAAGTTACTCCCTATCACATTAGATATCTGCCAGTGAAAGGCCCGTCAAAATCGGTCCAGGCGTTCCAGAGATTAGACGGAACAAACGACTGACACAGACAAAAATTGTAAAAAATGTTATTTTGGTATAGATATGTACCGTGTATACATCTACGTGCATTTAGTAAAAAGAGGTTATTTTAAAATTAGAAACAGACACTCCAATTTTATTTATTTGTATGGATGTGTACATGCGAAAACTTGGATGTTTAGATGGATGGATGTTTGTTACTCAAAGTTATTGCGTTATAACTAATGAACGGATGTAAATAAAATATGACACACGGGTAGATAGCGACCTGGAATAGGCCCCTTTTTATCCCGGAAAAGTTGGTGATCCCGCGGGATTCACCAAAAACTTTTATAATGCAGCGTGCAGCTACAGCTAGTAGCTCAATAAAACAGTATAATAGGCGTACAATCACCCTCTGTTTCTGTATATACTGAATATACTATACGTGTCACTACCATTATGACTACTAGGAGATAGAGTTTCTTTACGTCTTGGCCATGTATATGGTACCAACGCATTACTTATACCAGTTATACTTGGCACAATAGCGTTATGCTTGTCATTGTCGTGTTCCTGTTCGGAGTATTAGGTAGACGGTAAAGTTATGACGGTAAAGTATGACCCGGACACACGGATAGCAGCGCACTATTCCATTTTTGGTATCTAATAGACTCTATCGCCTATAGACATGTTTATTTACACTTTTCGTCAGGATCCTTATTTTCCTTGGTCACGACATCACGCCTGAATGGCTGGGCCAATTTCGGTAAATTTTTTTTGTTGTGTTTGTAATTGTAAGGAGAAGGTTCTTACAAAAGAAAATATTAAGATAATTGCGCGGAAAATTAGAAAATTTAAGAATATAAATAAGTGTCACGTTGTTTGTCCGCTATAGATTCCTAATATGTAAGGCAAAACAACGTTTGCCGGATCAGCTAGTAAAGATATAAATTTTGGTGGTTTTTTATTATGAAGTTTTGAAAAGAATTAAAATATTTTAGCATGATATCATTATCTATGTCCCTAATATGTCCCAAAACTTCGTAAATATGTACACAAAGAAATAAAACTGGAGTGTTTGTTTATAATACTAAAATAACAGTTTTTTACTAAATACATATGGTACATATACCAAATATATTTTTTTACAATTTTTTTTGTGTCTATCTATCTATTTATTCCGGCTAATCTCTGAAACTACTAGACCGGTTTTACGGGACTTTCACCAACAGATAGCTTATGTAATAAGGAGTAACTAAGGATATTTTTATTTTAGAAATTTTTCCACGCGGATGAAGTCACGAGCACAGCTAGTTCCAAAATAAAATTATAAATAGAAAATGCAAATAGCATGCTATCACTAAGAGATCATATACGGTTTTTCTAACGTAATAGAAATGTACTACTCTTTTAACTTTCAAAAATCAAAGTTTAATTTAGGACCGAAGTCGTCTGCATGTTTAATAGAAAGCTAACTCGAACGCCCCATTACAGTCCCTAGTTCCGCTTTTGACTGACATTTAGGTTATAAGCATAGACGTTGTAGACAGAGGTTTTTAATACTTTTATTTTAAAATTAGTATTTTACTATTATTATTGGTATCATTGATTAATACTTATATTATTGCCTAGTTTAGGCTTATATCGATTCCTATAATTGACCTATGGTAATTAATTTATTTGAAGCTATATTTGATATTTGCAGATTTTTAAACCTTGAAATAACGTGACATACTTGTAATAAAAACCAAAATTAATTACGTGATGTTTCGGAGTACGGGTTAATGACACACTACTAAACTCTAGACTGCTTTTAAAATTACTGCTACTGACTTGAAAACAAAATATAAAGATTCCATAAACGTTTTTCAAAATATAACTGTAATAAGCTACACACGCGGACGGTCAAATAATACGTACCTCGGTCGCGAAGTTCAAAACGTCACACCAACAGAGTAATGTAATAATAGAACAGTACAAATATTAACTTTAGAAACTGAGTTTGCAACGCGGTCTATAATAGTCACACGTTTCAAATGTTAAGGTTTTATTCTGCTATTGTTCCAGCGAGGATTAAGTTATCTGTTCTATAAATTCACTTTAGAATCACAAAATACGTGCATTACACATGTTAAAAATTACTTACTGTGTTTTTTTATATCATAAGATAGCAAACAAGCAGATGGGTCTCATGGTGGAAAGAGTAAACCATCGCCTATAAACACCAAAGATGTTAGGTAATGGTGCGTTGCTACCTTGTGGCGAGATCTAATGCCACATGTATAAGTTTACCGGCTACCTTGTCCTTGAAACCGTAACACGACAGTGACTAGCACTGACGCTATTGCGGCAGGAATAGGTAAGGCGGTGGTACCAAACCAGAATTACCACCTAGTAGCCACGATGGTAGGAAAATGCATAGCCAATCGGTCGAATTTTACGACCTGCCTGGTAGAACGGCAGTTGGCCTATTCATCAAAGGAGTCCGGGACCAACACGGGGGAGTGTGGAAAACATTTATTTTTTAATCACAACTTCGTTAAAATATATAAATAAAATCAGAGATAATTTTACGAGTGGTCAATAAAAGAAAAAGCTAACCTATAGAAATATGTTGACTTAAAAGTCTATTATATTGAAAAACCTTAGCTATATTATTATCTCTTAATGATTGCTTAAGCGTGTTATTTGCATTTGATTGACTTGTAACGGTATTCTACTTACAATTTCATTTTGAAATAATTACAAAATTTGGGACATATTAGTAACATAGGCAATAATATAAAATAGAGATCGTTGACGGTCAGGCTATATCGAAATGGCCTGATTCTTTGGCATTACGCAGAGATATAGACTTGCTCTGCATCTTTTACGTATCTATCATGGAGAGTATTCCGGTGAGTTGTTTAGACTAATTCCTGCTGCTGAATTCCATCATAGGATACCGCGTCAAAATTTAAAGTTCCACCCTCACCATCTCAATATCTGGAAATCCACAATCGTGCGGTTCTCCCGGCACTTTTTGCCTCGCACTACTCCTTTGTGGAATCAATTACCGGCAGGGGTTTTCCGAACAGATATGACATGGGGACCTTCAAGAAAAGAGCTTACTCATTTTTAAAAGGTCGGCAACGTCGGTCGGCCGGTAATGCGGATGTCCATGGGCGGCGGTAATCGCTTAACATCAGCCCCCCAAGACAAGTGGCATCAACGCTAGGAGAATAGAAAACAAAATGTATGGATTTGACATAAGCTGTTGATACGAGCGTAAACGAATTTGTAATTGGTAGCCAAGTGTCATTCGTGAAACGAAACGTTATATTGCATCGATCATTTTTGATCATTTTCATACAAAACCTTAGCCAAGTGGCACTTTTGACAAGCAAAATTGTGATCCGATGATTAGCGAACGCTAGAACCCTGTAAATTACGCTAAAAATGGCGGATGATCACTATTATTCAATCAGCTGTTTTAAATCGTGGATAATATCTGTTAGAATTTTTGATAATTTTAAAGTAAAATGAACGCAAATTACCATAATTTAAGAGTCCTAACCTAACTAGGGGGATTTCAATACATTTTCTTTTTTTAAGTCGCAGACGCCTTTGTAATTTCGGTTTTCATCCCCTAACTCCACGGGGAATTAACTCAGAGCAAAGTGACTTTGACAAAAGTTGGTGTCCCTTACCCCCTCCACGCAATGGTGCAACAAAAAAGGGTTGTTATATAGGGTTGAAATTTTCCATCAAAATTTTTCTAAGTCCTGCGCACGCTCTGACCGTCAACCAAGCTCTCTGTTCATTCTAATATAACGCATTGGCGTCATTTAGACCAAATTGGTAGCCAAGTGGACCGTGGCTTGTTTAACGTTCATTCTATTGAGGTCTATCGAATATTGTCTGTGAATTGACGGCGATGTCAGTTTGAAGTGTTATTTTCACAACGTGAATCAATCTCGGATGAATAATATACATGGATGGAATATATAAATAATATAAAAAAATAAGAACAGAGTCGCTATATCTGATTCAATTTTGATTGTATGTACCGCGTAAGTGCGAATAAGATAAAATATACTATCTTTTCTTCTTAATTACTGTCATGCCGTAAGTTTCTATATAGCTAACATGTCAATTGAACTCTGTCAGTACTACCAATTTAAAGAGTTATAAAATTAAACACTGTCACCAAGATTTATGTATTTATCTTCCTTGCTATCAAATTTGATTGTGTTAACATATTTTAAGTAAATCCTTTTTACATTACAAGTGAACGTAGAATTGTGCAAAATGTTATCACATTTTAAAACTTATGTTTCAGATTTATGAAAGCTGATGATAAATTTATTCTTAAAAATGAACAAAAATATGCAAAACTGCACATATAAAAAACTTCTTTTTTACGTATTTTTTGGCATACATATTTACAGAAATGTAAAATTGATCGAAATCTATTGCTACACTGAATCTTTCTTTGTTTCATTAAATTTACAAAATACAAGGGTTGTAACAAGAATATAGTGTTTATAACTTGAACTTATAGTGTCTGTAAAATATTTAAAGACGAAATAGTATATTTATCATCATTAAGACATTGTCAGCATTTTGCAAACCTATCATTACTTACAATGTGTCTAGGCAGTTCGTTGGAAGTGAACAATTGGGTAAACGAGTCACTAGTATTATGGCTTCTAGGTGGTAGGATTCTGCATTGTCTCGCCCGGGTCTAATACCACTGCCCCACCTATTTCTGCAGCAATAGCAACAGTGCTTGTTACTGTCGTGTTCCGGTTTGGAGGGTAAGGTAGCCGGTAAATGTATACATGTGACATTGATACCCCCCCCCCCCCAGCGCCACAAGGATATTAAAGCACCATTAATAATGTGCCACCAAAACCTTAATTTGCGTTAATTTTACTTTAAAATTATCAAAAATTCTCACAGATGATATCCACGTTTTAGAACAGCTGATTGAATAATAGTGATCAACCGCCATTTTAAGCGTAATCTGCAGGGTTCTAGCGTTCGCTGATTATCGTATAATTCGCTACTATTTTGCTTGTCAAAAGTGCCACTTGGCTACGGTTTTGTACGAAAATTATCAAAAATGATCGATGCAATATAACGTTTCGTTTCACGAATGACATTTGGCTACCAATTACAAATTCGTTTACGCTCGTGTCAACAGCTTATGACAAATTCATAAATTTCTCTTTCTATTGTACTAGCCTTGATGCCACATCTTGGGGGGCAAGTCTTTTTTGCTTTTAATGCACTTTTCATATAAATAAAACTTTTAACCTCTACGATACGAATAGTGATTTTGCCCAATACCGAATACCGAATTGAAAATTCAGCCAGATCCTTGGCCGAATACCGAATATTCGGCGGCGTATTTGTTTCATTAGCGAGTTGTTTGTGTTATGACACGTATTATAATTCAATCAATCAGTTAAACTCAATTTGTAATTTGTAATAGGGTTGTTACGCATATCAGCATCAGCATCAGCATCAGCGGATTATCAGCATTGATTTTAATATCAGCACCAGCTCTGCATCAGTAACGATCGATGCTGATTTTTTAATGCTGACATTCAAGTCGTAACATGTTCATTGGAGGACCCGACTAGCGAAATTTTTTTGTAGTTTTAACATAACGTATTATTGATTATTATTGTCATGTTCATAGATATATTAAACGTCTATATATTCAAAAGCCATGATATAAAAATGCTCATGATTATCTTGTTCTATATAAACAGAAACGATAACTTGAAACGTTTTTTAGTTTATTATTATACAATATAAATGATTATTACTAGAGATGGGCCGAAATTCGTTTTACATTCGGTTTAACCGGATTTCGGCAACTTCAGCCGAACTTCGACATTCGGCCGAAATTCGGTTTAAATGCCGAACATTTCGCAGTAGAAAAAAGTACCTACTTGCATTATTTTGAATGACATCTACACTAATATTACAAACAGGAAAGATTTGTAATAAGCAAATTACTGTTGTATTTTATTGCTAAAAATTATTGTCTATCTGTTTGTCCAAAGAATAATCCTTGTCGAGAAACGTTGAAAATAATGTTTTCCAACTTGACTCTGATGAATTTTAAGTACGAGTATATATAATTGTTATATTTTTGGTAAAATACGAGTTCATTAATTTTATTAGGTAACCAATCACGAAACAGCATGAAACACGGCGAACCAACCACGAAACAGCAAACATGTCGATATTATAACGTTTTAAATCCTTGCTATATTTAGAATTTTTGACAATAAACAAACTTTATTTATTAATCAACACTTGAAAAAGTCCTCATGATGCAAAAATCTTAAACGAAACAAAACCGGTTATATTTTATAATGCTAAATTTATTGTGAAACAGTACAAATTTGTTTTCAATAAAACAATGCATAACAAAACTAGGTCGCCATATTCCACCCATAAACTAAAGCATCACCTGAGATATTGTTTGATTTTTCTCGCAAATAGGTCTCCGGCTCATCAAAATAAAATCAAAACGTATTTTAGCGAAACAATAGATCACTGTTGAATAAAAGCTCACTTTTCAAATGACTTTTTGATTTCATTCAACGAAATATCAGCAATATTTCGAACTGGAGTTTTGAATGACAAAATAAAAACAAAGAGTTTATTGTTTTCTGTTTTGATTTTTCATCATTAACCTAGACCTTTTGAGTTATCAAAACGTTTTTCTTTATTGCATAGGACTATAAAAAGAATCGAAGTTTTAAAAGATCCATTTTCCAAAACAGATCATTTATCTTATTTTTTGTTTATTTTTTTTTATTTTATAAGATAGAAAACAATCTTATAGTTCTTCTGTTTTGAAGGAGATAATCTCCATCCATCCATATCTACAAACCACAGAGTGATTTGTAATAAACTTAAATCACATCTGTGGTCTAGTGGTCCGGTGTCGGTGTTGACCACATGAGGTTCCGGGTTCGATTCCCGGGTCTGGCAATTCAAGAAACAACTTTTTCCGGTATTGGAAAAATGCCCGGTTGACGATAAGCTTACCACCTAACACATTGTGGAACTAAGTATCTTCGGTTAATCGTGGGTGCGCTGGTTGAACCTCCGCCAACCTCTTCGGGGGTATGGTCGTGAAAATATTTTAAATAGAGGCTCATTTTAAGGTATAAAATGGGTACAAAAAAATTTTTCTTCTTGCAAATATAGATGGTGCCACATATATGATTATGTTCGAAATACACTCTACCAAGATACATTTTTAATTAGGTAACTAAAAGGTTGATATTTTGTATTGAATATTGTACGACAACAACAACAACAACGATGTATGCAGTGAGAGCCGAGTGCTATACAACACGATCTTTGCAGGCCTGTCTCGCTTCCTCAACATTCACCACTCTATTCATACACACGCGCCGGTTGCGAAAACTCTTGATATCACCTTCGGTCTTCGGACAATATTCGATCAATCTGAGTGCTAAGTGTGAGTTTTTCTTTTCGCATTCGATCGTGAGCGCGTTTGGAGTTTACTAGGAATTTGTATGTGATTTGTACAGCGCCACCTAGTGGTAAACGTGAGAAACCAGTTTACCACTAGGTGGCGCTGTACAAATCACATACAAATTCCCAGTAAACTCGAAACGCGCTCACGATCGAATGCGAAAAGAAAAACTCACACTTAGCACTCTGATCACGTACGTTAGTCTTGGTCTTCCCCAGTACTCACATCCTACCGCATTCGCATTGTATATCTGTTTTGTTGTTGATTTAGGTGATGAGGAGATGGTGCTCCTTGACAGACAGTGATCTCTATGCCTTGGTAGGAAAACATAGCTGTAGTCTCTGATAAAGAGTATATTTACTATCAATTAACATGCTGTTTTCGAATGATACACATGATGAAACGTTGATCAAAATATACAAAAATGTTCAAAGAGTCATTTAAGCTAAGACTTTGATGGCGTTTATAGTTTTCCATATTTGGGTAATTTTCCACATTTAGATACCTTTATCATTTTTAAACTTTCTTAAAAAATATTACATAAAAGAAATTAGTTTAACTAAAACGTGTTACAAAATAAAGCGCAAATATATAATTGTTAATAATTACTACAAAAAGTTTTTTATTTATAACGTTTGTATAAATTATGTGTAAAACACAAAATGGTATTCCATATTTGGTTACTCTCCTCTACTGCGATGCATTAATGGAACGACACTATCATTATAATGATCGTAACGTAAACGTAACTTCTAACTCTAGTGGGACTTTGTAAGGATACCTGCTATAGACAACAAAGATGTGAATACTAGTGCGTTGTTGTGTAGTGGCAGTGATGTTATACAGCTTGTAAAAGGCGAGAGAAGGGTAAACATGTCACTATCATGGTAAATAGCAACGCACCATTAATGATTTTGTTTATTCATTATTGGAACGAAGTTCCTTATCGCGCGTTGTGAAAGGGGGCTAGACGGAAAAAATCTTACGAAAAGTTGTCACAACACTTTTTGCTATAGTAAGCTATGGTAAGCTGTGCGGCGTGCGCATGTTTCTCTCTCTCTTATAGAATGCAAGCCAGATATTTTCATTTCTATTATTATTACGAAAATTGAGCCTACTGATTAAGTTTATATTACATTATATTTGTTAATAATAAAAAAATATTATTATAACTTAAAAAAAATTAAAATTTTATTACAATTCCTTCACTAATTAATTTATTTATTATTTATTTATTTAAACTCTTTATTGCACAAAATATACAACAGGCGAACTTAACGTCTAAAGACATTTTCTACCAGTTAACCTTGCACTTGTAGAAACATTGTAGTAACGGGTAGTGCACAAGAAAAGTCTTACGGAACAATTGCAAATAATTTTACACTAAACAAAGAGAAAAATTACATTTATCTAAACCTACGGGCAGACCAATAAACATACAAATATTAATAAATTATATAATAAATATAATAATCTCATAACTATTCATATAAAATGTACTTAAATAATCATAAAACATAATAATACGAATAAAATAGAATACTATAAAATATAAAATAGTAATATAATAGTGATAATAAATACTTACAATTGCATAACTAAAAGTTAATTAAGAGTTATTTTGAATCTTTAACATATAATCATATATCCTAGATTTAAATATATTTACTGAGGAAGCTTGTTGAATATGCTTTGGGAGGCGGTTCCAGAGACGTATTGCTGTAAGTGTATAAGAATCCAGATAGCTTGCTGTGTTGTGCGCTGGGACCAAAAGGGTATTAGTGTGTAAAGATCGCTGAGTACGACCCTGGGTATTAAGATAATGAAAACGTTCACGTAAATATGATGGAGAGAAAGGGATAATAATAATTTAATTCTAATTAATCGAAAGGAACTTCGTTCCATCCGGGTGTCCCTTGACACCTCTCAAGTTTTTTTTTATTTAATAGGAGCTGGTAACCTTTATTTCCAACTCAAAAAACAAAAAATTCTAAACCAGCTTAAGGGACATCAACGCGCGATTAACATCTTTGGTTTCTATAGGCGATGGTTATCTCAGGATATCATCAGGATAATCATTTGCTTGTTTGCCATCTAATGATATAAAATACAAAATAAGTAAATCATGTTATGTTAATGTCATTAATTTTTAATAATGTTATTCGTGCTTTTATATAGTCAAAACCTATTACAGGTAATGACGGTATTGTATAACCCTCTTTTATGCCATAAAATCCTTTTCCCTGTAACAATATCAGTAAATACGGATCGTAATAGGGCTCGTTCAAGCGAGTAACGGTCTATTATTGTACTTGGTCAAGGGGAGATTGCAATTTTTTTGTATTGGATTTTTGCTGTCAGAAACAAAATAACCATTTTTACATCGTGCTGATATAGTTTTTATTTATAACCAGCTGACCCGGCAAACGTTGTTCTGCCTTTTTAACTACTCTTATTTTTTTTCTATATTTTCTCACCTTTTAAACCTTTCCTGGACTTCAACAATTAATTCAAAACCAAAATTAGTCAAATCGGTTCAGCCGTTCTCGAGTTTTTAGCAATTGATTTTTATATATATACTAGCTGACCCGGCAAACATTGTTCTGCTTTTTTAACTACTCTTATTTTTTTCTATATTTTCTGATCTTTTAAACCTTCCCTGGACTTCAATTACAATGGTTGTATTCGTAATTTTTTGTGTTATAGCACTCACTCCGTGCTTGGGAAACTGGAAAAACCTTAAAAACAACTAGAAAAATATCGACACGCGGGATTTGAACCTGCGATCTCCCTAAATCTCCCGGCTTTAGGGAGATGGTCGCAGGTTCAAATCCCGCGTGTCGATATTTTTCTTTGTTGTTTTTAAGGTTGTATTCGTTCTGAAAGATAGCTCTGACGCCTATTTTCGTAAAACACTATGCAAGGATTGTCATCGTTTAAAAAACCGTTATAAAAAATTATATTCTTACTCTGTAGTGCATTAAATCAAGACTTAATCTTGTAAAAACTGTAATATCCTTCGAATAATCTGCTCACATTATTACAAATATCTGGTTGACCAAGCTTTGCTCGGTTTTTCACATATTTTTGAAACCGATCTTTTCTTGGACCTTGAACCTTGACAAATCGATTCCTATAGAATATATAAAAATTTTTTCTGTACCTGGTTGACCGAGCTTTGCTCGGTTTTTCACATACCCATATCTTGGGAACCGAGCTTTTCTTGGACCTGGAACCTTGA
The DNA here is from genome assembly GCA_036924255.1 of Apodemia mormo. NCBI lineage: Eukaryota > Metazoa > Arthropoda > Insecta > Lepidoptera > Riodinidae > Apodemia > Apodemia mormo. The sequence goes on along the minus strand of JAUPFN010000018.1, from coordinate 6,923,800 downwards.
TAAATCGATTCCTTGACTTGAAAAACCCCTAATTTGTGACTTTCATGAAAATCGTTGGAACCGATTCCGAGATTCCAATTACATATATACAAGAATTACTCGTTTAAAGGTATTAGATATTGCTCTTCAAAAAACTTGAAAACGTGAAGCTTTCGTTGCAAATGGAATACACGCTCTTAGGAAATATTTGTTGTAATATAATGAAATTGATATAGTTACCACTAGGTCAAAGAAACATTTAAATAGTTTAATTTTCAAATACATAATCTGTATACCCAAAGGGTACAAATTTAACTAATTTTAATTGAATCGCCCCTGGGTTTCCGTGATGTCTCAGTTATAAATTCCATCCGGGTATCTAGTTAAGTGTAGTATCACAAATCGGGTCAAAGGGTACACGGATTGCTAAAGTTAACATTCGTAATTCCCAGTTTGGATCATCATTGTGTTGTATTAAGAACTAAAATTGCAAAATTAATAATTTAATTAATTCTAGCGATCGCCTTCTGGTCAACATTAGACCAAAGGGTGACCAAAGACTAAATAATAAAATATCTTTTAAATTTGATAACAGACTTAATTCATTAACAAAATAGTATACAATAGTATACCCACAGATATAGAAACTCCCTGTATAATCAAAGAATATAAAAAGTATCATACTACTTGTGTTTCAAATAAAAGGTAGCATGCGTAATGTTAATTTTTATTAATTTGACCACCTCGTTGGTCGAATGGTTAGCGACCCTGACTACGCAATCGACCGGGTTCGGTTTCGATCCCCGACGGGGACAAGCATTTGTGTGATGAGCATAAATGTTTGCATTTCCGGGTTTGGGTGTTTATAAAATATATTCTAGTATTTATGTATGTATTTCTATGTATTAGTATCGTTGACTATCGTCCATAACACAAGCAAAATAATTTGGGGTTAGATGAGTAAGTGTAATTTGTCCCGTAAATATTTATTTATTTATTTATTTCTAATGCACATTATTTTAAAACATAAGCTTTCTACACTTTGTTCTACACACAGTGCCAAATTTCATATACTTCAGTTCGCGTTATTGTCGTCAAAAGTTATACAAAGTTTTTTCCTTGATTAAATGAATGTAGTGTGTAAATTTTTTTTATTGAGATAAAAATAATAAAAAAATAAACATTACACACACTACATTGATGTACAATACTATCTACATATACATCTATCTCTATATCTACATATACTATACACACATGCATACTAATTTCTTTACGCCTACAACCTACATAAATAAAAAATATAGTTAACTATATATATATATATATATATATATATATATATATATATATATATATATATATATATATATATATATATATATATATATATATATATATATATATATATATATATATATATAATTGCTATAATCAACGGCTGGCTGGGCAATTTATGTTTCTCAGAAAACTGAAAAAAAACTTTTTTCTTAATGTGCCCGACCCGGGAATCGAACCTGAGACCTCGTGTGGTCAACGCCAACGCTGGACCACTAGGCCACAGAGGCGACTGATCTATACATATAATAAAATCGTAGGAAAGTCAAAACTGTACATTGAATATTTTTTTTAAAAGAAAACTTTATTTTTTACTTGGGGCGTGATCTATAATCGATATCGAAGCCAAAAATATAGTTTTTAGAATTTTTTCTGTTTGTCTGTATGTCTGTTTGTCTGTATGTCTATATGTCTGTTTGTTTGTCTGTATGTATGGCCGGGGTAAACTCAAAGATTACTGCATGGATTTACTTCAAATTTTGCATGAATATTACTAACAGGTAGGGTCAACATATAGGCTACATATTATCACGCTATCACCTACAGGGGAGGAGCAGTGCGGAGTAAAAGAAGTACGCGCGGACGAAGTCGCAGGCAACAGCTAGTATACATATAAATATTGAAATGTAAAGCCCAGAAATACGAAGGTTGACAGGTAGACTAAATATAGTTTTGGATGATGTCGAGCTATTGACAATATATTCAATGACAACATGAAATGAAAATAAAAAAAAAATTACAAAATATCAGTGTTAACTCTACCTTGACCTGGCAAAAGTAACTGATTCATTAAACACATTTTCTAATGAAACATGAAAAAAAACTTATTTATTACAATTCTTTTTAAAACGTGGACCGGAAAAGGAATGATGAGGGTTCATACAAAGTTCGCCTCGAAATAACGCATATTGATAGATGCTTCTTGTATTGTAATACATTATTAATTTATTCTGAAATGTAAATTATATCAGTTAAAATTTGTTAAAACTCACGAAATACATTTAAAGATTAATATTATTAAATTAATAATATTGTCGACATATTTGGATTACACGTTTTTTTGTATCTTTCATCATGAAGATTATCTGATTTTAACCATTTAAAAGTAAAAGTTACAATAAGAAAGCAAAATATTTATTACTAGCAGTCACTCGCTACTTCGTCCGCGTGATCAAAAAACATTACTTCCATTTCTCACTCGGGTAAAAAAGTAGCCTATGTCACTCGTTCACAGATTAAATAGGTGACACTTGTTTTTTTTTTTGTTTCTTTAGGGTGATCTTCATTGTTGTAAGTTTCGACTATAGCAATTAATACTTTTTGTGGCATTTTGTACAATAGTATATTTAACATTTTGCATCTTACCTTGTTATCTTTTCAAACTAGTTTGGTTGGTCTTAAATAAAATAATACATTAACTTTATGGCAGACGAGAAAAATCTATGATAGATTTAGAAATAAAAAAAGAGTAAACAAGTTTGATTTCCTTTTTAAAATTTACTTGCTATAAAAAGCCCCTTGAATTCTAATATGAGCTAATTCTACAATAATTTGATAATTTCGGCTGGCGCTATATTCTTGTAGGCCGATCTCATCAATCTCCTTTCATGGAAACGTCTCTGTCACGAAACGGTAATTATATTACTTAACGAGTTTTTTCTGTGCAACTATATATTATACTTATTCTTATCACACAAATGTTTACCTCGGAAATTGAATCCGTGCCTTATCGATTGCTTAGCCATAGTTGCTAAACATTCGACAAACGAGGCGTTAAAATATATTCATATTCGAAGTAGTCTAATACAGTTTAAATTCCTCAAGCATAGATTTCAGTATCCAATAGTATTATATCAACAATATCATAACGATCCTGAGACATTTGGAGCATTAAATGGATCAAACCGCCTCAAGACCGGAGTGTTTCAAACACAAACACTTGAGACTCAAGCCAGTGTCATGGAACTTGGAAATATAATCCACTCTCGACACCATCCACAATACAATTCTACAGTATTGTCACTCGAGTAACATTAGTCTGTGGTATTGTGATACCTTCATCGTATTACGTATAATGTTAACTTCGATCAAGAATAATGTTAAAGCTTATTTGTTGTTGATAGCAACTATTATTTTAACTTCCCGCTACGTATGCAGATAAGGAAGTTACCAGTTTTCACCACATCTCTACATTTTGAGGCCCCAGGAACCATTTCCGGCTATTTTCACGATGACATCAGCATGTCTGTATTCAGCTTTTTTCTTTAGAATACTACGCCAAATATCGTAAATTGGATTAAAATCGGTCGATTTATATGGGATTTATCAATAACAAAAATTTTTGAAAAAAGAAATGTTTTATGATATTACTTCGGTAGATTATGTAGCTTAGAAAACATTTTAGAGCTTAGATATTCGATTGAACGCTATTCAAAAGATCAAAATCGGTCAACGTTTCAAAAATTTTCCCTTTAATATATACTAGCGACCTGCCTGCGGTTTCATCCGCGTATTGTTTGTTCCTGCGGGAATATTGGAAAGGTTTATATACTAAAACCTTCCTCAAGAATCAATCTATCTACTAAAAAAACCGCATCAAAATGCGTTGCATAGTTTTAAAGATTTAAACATACATAGGGACGGACAGAGAAAGCGACTTCGTTTTACTATGCATATATATATATATATATATATATATATATATATATATATATATATATATATATATATATATATATCAAATTTTTTTGAAAGTCTGCCGGTTTCGCGTCTGGATACGCTTAGGTGATCAACACCGTTACCGAATTACTAGACCACAGAAGCGACTGAAGCGACTGTACATCTCATATAGGTACATAGGTATCTCATATAGTACACACTAAAACAGTTAAAATCCGAAATAGATGTAAAACTGCAAAGATACTAAAAGCTGGTTCTCTGAAAGAATGCAGGCGTTAACATCTAAGCTCAAGTACTAAAACTCCGTCTGTCTGAAAAGTTTCGGAATAGAATTGGCATATCGAAGTTGCATTAAACTTGCAAACTGAAGTCCAACTTCGACAGCGAAAATTGCTTGTGACTGTCTCCATTTCAATAGCGTTTTAGTCGACTAGACTATTTCAATCAGAACATTCAATGCAATTAATTAAATTACTGATCAGCTTGCGGTCAAAACTCGACCACAATTTATACAATCTACACTACTGGTTTTTTTTTTACTATCGATAGGGAAGCGCTTGACCACGATCTCGCCTGATGGTAAGCTAAGATGCGGCCTATGATGGAACGCGCTTCCCTAGAAGGTACCTATTCACTCTTCTCTTGAAGATCCCTAAATTGTACTCGTCGAGGAACACAAGCTCAGGAAGCATGTTCTAGTCCCTTGCGGTTCGAATGAAAAATGTGGAGTCGAACCTCTTTGTCCGAGTACGTGGAACGTCCACCATAATATGGCGATGCTTAGAATCTGTGCGTCTCGACGATCGATAGAAAAACGGCGATGGCGGAATCAGGTCATGCAAGGTAGGTCGCAGTGAAATTGTCAGTACCGTAAGATTATAATTTACCTAAGTGATATTATAATTTAACTGCTAACCTAACCTAACCAAATTATAAAAACCCTAGGTAGATTATAATCTAACGGGTATTGACAATTTCACTGCGACATATATAAATCGAAGCGTCTGACTGTATTTTCAATTGTTTTTATCATGTTTCATCATAAATATTCATTACTCACTGACGTCAATTTATTATATTGTATTTTTTTCTGTATGCCTGTGCATTTCGTTATAACTTGAGAAGGGATTAAAATTGGAAAGCAGCGCAAACATACTGTTACAATAGTTTTACAAGTGCAAGGTTATCTGGTAGAAAATGTCTTTAGACGTTAAGTTCGCCTGTTGTATATTTTGTGCAATAAAGAGTTTAAATAAATAAATTTTATTTATTTATATTTATTTATTTCATCAAAAAAAAAATTAACATAAACTTACAAATTTTTTCAACACCCTTAAACCTCGTTGTAGGTTTGTGTGGATGTTGCACACTTCACGGTTTAAGTATTGATTGATGTTTTAGCGAAGCTACATTACACTACATAAAATTTTAACATGGTAATGTTAAAATTTTATGTAGTGTAATGTAGCTTGGATAGCAAGCTTAGCGTTGCTTGCGTAGCAAGAGCGATGGTAATCGCTCTTATCAGTTGAAATAAACTAGTACCTATCTTTAATAAACTTGCTACTGGATGTTCCACTCTGTGTCGTTTACGTATAAAACACGTAATTGGAGACTAACTCCAATTACGTGTTATAAAACACGTAATTGGAGAAATGATAGTCATATAAATTTGTCTATTTGCCTGGCTATATGTACGGTTATAATTTAAATACATCTTAACCGTTTTTAATGAAAATTGGTGTATTGTGAAAATATAATATACTAGATAGTCTGCATTGCCTCGCCCGGGTCTGGTACCACCACCTTACCTAATCCTGCCTCAATAACGTCAGCACTTGTCACTGTCATGTTCCGGTTTGGAGGGTAAGGTAGCTGGTAAACTTATGCATGTGGCATTAGACCTCGCCAGAAGATAGCAACGCAACGCAATTAACATCTTTAGTGTCTATAGACGATGGTTGACTCTTTTCATCAGGAGACTCATCTGCTTGTTTGCCATCTTATAATATAAAAAAATGATTAAGTTTTGGGGAACAAATATTAAAAAAATGTACAGCCGAATTAATTACCTCCTTCCTTTGGACTTCCCAAAGGATTAAAAACATGTTTTGTGCGCTCACATTGAAAACGTTGGGTAAACTTTACGAGATACATCAAAATAATGTACGACAAAATTGTATGTCTTAAAAAAATATACCAAGGAAATCCACGATGCTATATATCTATCTGACGAAGAAAACTAGTTATTTTGCAAATTTCCACAAACTTTTATAAGCGGTGTAAGAAATGCACAAATTTACGCACTCAACACGTAAATTGTGTGCTTTTGTGTTTGGTGCTGTCATGGTATAAAGTGTGGTGGACGAAGGTGGATAACTGTAACACTGAGCTTCATTATTTTTCAGACCTACGGTAAGTTTGTTCTATTTCTTATAATGATTTTATATGTTTTCCTTTTCAGTGACATCGCAAAGGTACACTTAAAAGTTCGAGGAAATTTGAAAAATAACTTGTTTTCTACGTCTGAACAATGGATTTCCGCAAACTAACGCTTGAATCTATAAAATATATATCTATCTCCTGAGGCTGACCTAGAAACTAGTTTTATTTCTTACACATTAAAAAAATAAGGTTATTTATGAAGATATTTCAAACAATATAGTATTACTTATCCAATTAAATACGTTATATACGTTATTTATTTAAACACCCATGTAAAGCTGGAGCGGGTCGCTCATAAATAAATAAATCCTTTTTTTGTTTCAAATACAACCAAAAACTCATATAAATCACAAGAGCTACCTAAATTCTACACTATCGGGAATCTAACAGAACACTCAACTACCCTCAACGGAATTCCGCACTTAAAAAACCCCGCATAAACTCGAGAAGAGCCCTCGACGATGCAGGGCCGAAATACAATAGACTATTTACTGGGTCGCTTTGTCTTAACTCTGAGAGGAACACTTAAAGCCTCAGGTAGCAAAGCCAGTGTTTTGCTCTTTCACTATTAAATTTTTGAATTTCTTTTGATTTTTCATTAATGAAACCCTTTTTATTTTCTCTAGCAACCGTTTACAAGTATGGCTTTGATTTTTTATGACGGTGCATTATTTTCTTTTAATTGAAAAAAAAGAACTCTAAGCTTACATTTATAGGTCCCAGGTTGCCCATATTGGTATGGGCCCCTTTTAAGGATAGATCATTTACCATTCTGCTAGCCAGTTGGTAAAAGACGGAAGTGATAACTAAGAAATACTATCGTGACTACTAACGTGTGAAAATATCGTGATTAATAACTAAATGGTAACTTCGGCAACGTCTCCTCACAGTTTTCATACTACTGCCTTACCTATGCCTTCCACAATAACGTCAACACTTGTATCTCTTGTGTTTTAATTCGGAGGGTATCAAATTCAATTACCTAATGCATGTACCATAACAATATAAAGTATCTTCACGCCTATATCCCCGAAGGGGTAGGCAGAGGTACAAGTTCACCCACGATTAGCCGAAGATACTTGGTCCCACAAATGTGATAGGTGGCAAGCCTATTGCCTACCGGGCACTTTCCAATCCCGGGCAGCTTTTGCGTTTCTCTGAAAACTGAAAAAACCTTTTTCTTATGTGCCCGACCTAGGAATCGAACCCGGGACCTCATGTGGTCGACGCCAACGCTGGACCACTAGACAGACCACAGAGGCGACAACAATATATTTTGTAATAATAGTATGTTACAAACACTTGTACTGTTTTACTTAGATTTTATTAATAAACACCAACCGGTTTCGCGTTTTAACGTATCATTAGGGCAAAAAGTCGATTAGTGTTCAAAGTATCACATATATCTTTTTTTTTATATCACAAAAGATAGTAAATAAGCAAATGACTCTCCTGATGGAAAAAGAAACCGCCTATAGACACCATATATGTCAATGGTTCGTTTCTATCCATGTGGCGGGATGGCAATGCCACATGCATAAGTCTACCGGCTACCTGACCTTCCAAATCAAAACACGACAGTGACAAACATTGACGTTATTGCGGCAGGGATAGGTGAGGCGGTGACACCAAATACCCGGGCGAAACGTTGCGGAACTCAATCACCTTGCACACTACCATTCCGATTACACTGGAAGTAATGCACCATTAACTTCTTTGGTGTCTACGGGTGATGGTTTTCTTTTTCCGTCAGTAGAGCTATTTGTGTGAGTTCCTTGTTTTTAATACTTTGATAAGAAAATTGTCAAGCATATAATGTTAGAGAAGTGTTTTCATTTGGTAAGTATATAATGTTAGGTAGTGTTTTCGAAGAAATATCTTAGTTGCAGCTCGAAATCCGATGATAACGTTATTAGATTGCTAAAATCTGACGATAAAGGTTAGATCAAGTCAGGAGAACAGGTTACAGACTGGCCTAGACTGGATATATGAATTTTCTATAGATTGGCCACCGTCACATCGTGAGACATAACACCTTTGACTAATAATGGATAAAGTAGTTGTAACTCTGAACCAAAGTCAAAAATATTTTATTCGAATAATAGGAGAGTCCAAGATTTACTCGAGCGTCGTCGGGACGAATTGGATTTTGTAGATTAGATTATAGGAAAAATGGAAGGTTATGTAAAGTTTTTTATTCAAAGGTGGATATAGCGTCTACAGTTAATACAATATAAAAAAGTGACGTGAAAATTCTGAAACCCGTCAGATTAAGTTATGGTGGGTTAGTTGATAGCTAACATTTAGATAATGTAACGTTTGAGTGTAGTTTAAGGGAATGGGATGGTCACAATGTCGCAAAAGAAAACATTGTCTGGAAATTTCTAGCGCGACTGAATTTTATTTTATTAAAAAAATGAAAATATTAGCCACTTTTACTATTCCACTTGTACATAAATTTTACTTTTACACAATTTTTAATATATTACTCGATCGGTTTCACTTTTTAAAGCATCTTCAGGACGTAATATACTTAACTGATAATTATTGACTGTTGTGGAATAAACAAACGTAGATATTGATTTTAAAAGGGTAAGCTTAAATATCGCTTAAAGGTGTTGTCAGCCTTAACAATTTTGCCCAAAAATGTGGGAAATTTTAAGTTACAATTATATTGCACTAATTTGTAACTATACATATGGATACAAAAATGTCAATTAAATAATTAATTATGCTATATAAATAATGTCAAGTAAAACAAAATAAAAATAGATTAACACATATTAAACAGTTATTTATGTCAAAGATGAGTAAAAATAATTATCACTAAGTAAATAAATATGAAAAATGTTTAAATGTCAAATAACAATAGAATTTCACCAAGTGCCGACGATGGAAAGTATAGAGTACATAAAAATATAATCTTTACATCTATAAAAACAATTTGCATAAACAGAAGTTATTGTAATTTTTGTGCTGCCTTAGATGCCCGGCTCTATATAAATGGCTTATTTTTGGTGAAGAGTCTTAACAGTAAATATGCGAAATGTACCCCCATAATATTCTACCCTGCTGTAAATCCCAAAATCCCCTCGGGCTCCCCTACTAAAACCTTTACATGCAGCTTTGACGACACGATTTTTTTATGATTACTACCGAATCGGAACGCGGCCACACATTGAGAAGATCCGGCGAAAGATAATCTGTGGGTTTGTCTTTTTTTAAGTATATTTAATTACCTTTCCATACCTCTTCAGAGATATGGATTACAAAGTATATATTTTGAATCACTGATGTTAAAATGCAGGAATCGAAATCGCCGTCATGAAGGAATCGAAATCGCCGTCATGATAACAAAATATCTATTGACTCTGTCTAACTTACACAAGAATCAGCGTTAAGATATTTGTGAAACGTGATTGGTTCGCATATTTTAAAACATATCTCATTACAGATCAAAGTCTTAAGGGTCACACACATGGCATAACGTCTTTATTAAGCCCCATTGTTTTCTCTCATTATGGCAAACGAACTGCACGGTTCGTTATTAAATATCATTGAACAACTATAAACTTTATACAACGTCACATAAAGTTCGAAATCAATTGTCAAAATTTGGGTACAAATAACGTATAATGGATGCAACGGACCCTATTATTGTTGATCTGCATACAATCAGAAATTTGCATGATATCTCAATTCATTCTTATGCTTTGAACTGATTTGAATAACCACGAAGAATTTTACGCATGGCTTGGTTACATACATACTGAGGTTCAGAATGTAAGTAGTAGAGTTGAGCGTTATAATCGTTTCGGAAACCACGCCAAAACCGTCTTTATAAATAATTCGACCTATCGGTAACATTCATGAATTTTGAGACAATACTTCGAACATTTACTTGCAACCAAACCTAAACTATTACATCTTATAGGGTTTCACCTTTTCTTTATGTGTACGGCAATCATCGATTTATCGTGGTGGAAATGAAATGGTGAGACCCCAGAGAGTGAGATAGAACGTTTCTCATTTGTTTCAGGTGAATATTATGAGTATTAGCTTCAGGTATCATTTATAATTTATGATAACAATTATTATCGAATCTCTACATTTAGAGACAACTTTTTTAAACTTGTTTTGTAAAAGTCTCAGACTCAGAAACAGAAACCATTGCTAAACCACAGATGTTAATGATGTAATGCTATCCGTGAGACGGAATGGCAATGCCACATAGATAAGTCTACCGGCTAGCTTACCCTCGAAACCGGCATACGAGCATTAAAGCTATTGCGACAGGTATAGGTAAGCCAGTGGCACCAAATACCACGGCGAGACGTTCTGAAACTCTACCGCCTAGTAGTCACAATGGTAGTGACAGGTATGGACAATTGGCCGCCTTTTATGACCTCCCTGACAGTACGGTAGTTGGCCTATTCTTCAAAGGAGCTCGGACTCACTTCTATTGAGTAGCTTAGTTATGTTTTGTATATTTACTATAGGTTAGATAGTATAGTGTTTTCACTTCATAATATTAATAAAGACCAATTGTGCCCATAACATTATAAATACGAAAGTCTCTCTGTCTATTTGTCTATCTATATGTCGGTTACGTTTTTATGGCCGTATCTATAAATCGATGTTAATGAAATTTGACTGACAGACAGATAGTTGAAAACCCACGGTCAAACATGGCCTACTTTTTTAAAAATATCAACCACTAAGGGGTTGAAATAGGGGATGAATATTTGTATAAAATATATTTTGATGACATATCATTCCTCTCGCCGGCAAAACTGCGCAAGTCAACTTGTTCCGAATAAAAAGCACTTTTATGATGGCGATATATTTAGAAAAAATACTATTAACGCCAGAGAAGTAAAACCTAGTTTTTCTTAAATAACGTTTCCGTTTTTAATAACGCTGGTTGGTTAGTTATTACGCCCAGCCTAGAAATAGAACGATCAGTACCCGTGACTATATACATGATAAAGTTATCGTGAGAGATATATTTAACTTTGAGCCTAATTTACACAAACATGTTTGATAAGTTACAAACAACTTTTTTGAACATTTATAAGTTAACAAGTCTCATTAAAAGTATGTTAAGTTGAATATTACTTAGTAATAACTTAGTAGATAAGAATATGTTTGATTTAAATTCATATTACACTTTGGTTTAATGATTTTTTCAAGTTGGAATTTACAGTTCTCATGAAATTCACAAATAATGTAAGGCCCTAATTAACAGGAGAGTAAAACCGCGGTTTTTTTATTTTTTATTTTATTTAATAGTTTATTGTACACTAAGGTAAATGTAACAGTAACATGAACATTAGAAAAGCATATAAAAGGTAGACTTATCTCCAAACACAAAGATTTCTTCCAGCCTACCCAGCTTATGAAGCTATTATAAAGAAGCAGCAGACATTGTGCACAAAATCTAAAAGTAACTAATAAACACAAAATTACAGAACAGGATAGTTAAAAATATGTACAGGGAAATAGTAAAGAAAAAATACTTAAGCTATTATGCTATGATTTACGAACTATGACTAATAAACTAAACAATTACAAACAGATAAAACTTATTTCAATAATAAAAAGTAATTTTTTAAACTTTTTTTAAACACTGGAAGAGATGGGCAGTTGCGGAGGCGGAGAACAGAAGAGAAATCTCCAGTTTAATGGCCTGAACTATAAATGACCGAGAATAAGCTTGAGAATGTGACTCAGAAAACTTTAATAAAGAACGCACAGATTTGCGACAGGGAGAATCACAGGAATGCAGAAAACCGAAACGCTCACGCGGGTATGAAGGAACTGCATGGTTAAACAAGACATTATAAAGTAAGCACAATATATGGTGTAAGTAAGTAGTAGTAAGCCAAGAGGCTCACAAGCGACGATGATCTGGTACGCAAAAAACTTCAGAGCCTCGCTCATCGCCGCAGAGTGGCTAGTTTATTGGTTTTTTATCGGATACACTTTGGAAAGTGCGCTGCGGAATTGCACGAATTAATTCCGCCATCCCCGTTTTTCTATCGATCGTCGAGGCGCACAGATTCTAGACATCGCCATATGGTGGACGTTCCACGTACCCGGACAAAGCGTTTCGACTCAACATTCTTCATTCGAACCGCAAAGGACTGGAACATGCTTCCTGAGTCTGTGTTTCACGACGAGTACAATCTGAGGTTCTTCAAGAGAAGAGTGATCAGATATATTCTATACTTTCCATCGTCGGCACTCGGTGAAATTCTATTGTTACTAGACACTTTTACTATTCCACTTGTACAGAAAATTTCACTTTTACACAATTTTTATTATATTACTCGACCGGTTTCACTTATACACTTACACATACTACATCCTGAAGATGCTTTAAAAAGTGAAACCGGTCGAGTCATATAATAAAAATTGTGTAAAAGTGAAATTTATGTACAAGTGGAATAAAATTGTCTAGTGATCAGAAACATTCTAGGGAAGCGCGTTCCACCTTAGGCCTAGTCTTAGCTTACTATCATGCGAGATCGAGGTCAAGCGCTTACCAATCGATATTTAAAAAAATGGTCTTATGGCTCATTGATACCTAAAGCTCGCCAGTGTATCGTTGCAATTTTTTTGATTCTTCAGATACGACAGTATTACTCTCTAGTCGATCAGCACCAACAAGCCACGAGTAAAACCCCGGTATATACTCATAAATCAATCAAGGCCTCTATCATACGTACTACGGCTGCAGGTTGTATAACGTGGAAAAGAACATAACACTGTTGTGCTCGATTTTTACAAGTACAAAGTGATATGAATGTACGATGATTTCCCCTTGGAACAATACACCATATCATTCTGCCAGGAAGATAGTTAAACGCGAACGACTGGATATACATCTCATTACCATCATGACTACTGGGTGGTAGAGTTCTGCAACGTCTCGCCCGGATATACAATACTATCGCCTTCTTTCTATTCCTGCCAAAATAGCGTCAATGCTTGTCGTTGTCGTGCCTCAAGTTTTGCAATCTAAAATACTTAGCCACCAGCTGTAAGACTTAGGTATGCATAGGGCATTGCCATTGCGACACACATAAATATAGTAACGCGCTATTAAAATCTTTGGTGCTCATAAGCGATATTGTGTCTTTCCATAAAGAGAACTATTTGATCGTTTGCTACCTAATGATTTAAAAAACGAGTGATATCTACTTGGAAACGTCACATTTGACGAACTCGCGATGGCGGGTGACAAACTACTCCACAGACTATATAATAGTTAATATTGACTGCACTAACTAATTAGTGAGTTGTGGCAACTCAGTGCATCTATTGAAATTTGATTTATTCTGCCTTCAAAACTGGTGTGATTCTATTATTCATTTTATGATTATATTTACAAACAAACAGAGCTATTACACAAAAACCAAAGCGTTTATAGAGGACGGATACAGAGCAAAGAGAATTGAATATTCAAAAGGGTTATTATTACTATCATGCGCAAGAGTCGGCCCGCCCTCGGCGTTTATTGGTCGGCCATTTTGAATTTAGCCAATCCCCGCCTAGTAAAACGCAGCCGTATAATTTTGGCATAATTAGTCACGCATCATAATACGAGACAAAAACGTGCTAACGTGGTGTTTCAAACGTAATTATTTGTAGGAAGTTTAAAGTTTTAACATGTGTTTATGATACGGTTGGTAGTTTTGGTAATTTGAATAATATAGTTAAATTTTATGGACAGTAAAACGGTGACTTTCCTATCATTGACAAGTTTATTAATACTAAAGGTGTTATCTCTGGTAAAGTGAAGGTAGCCTAATGTTTGATAGAATGTATCTTAATAATGCGCTGTATATCAGGTGTAATCTACTACCCTGTTTGTAGGAAATACGTGAGAACTTATTTTATGTTTGTTTTTTTTTTTCAATAAATAACTAACGTGACCATTCGTCCCGTTTTGAACGGGACTGTCCTGGTTTCTTTTACTCTGTTTTAGTGGCCTCATATATAATTCAGGGGTGTCAAAATGTCCCGTTTTCCAATAAAAAAGACAGTCACGTTACAAAAAGTCGTTAGGTAGGTTTAGATTAGTTTTGCAAACATTTAAACGCAAAAACATTCTTCATTAAATGTCCTCCATCCAGATGATCCTATTATCACCACAAACAACACCACATACACAGATTTAGATATGCCCACTACACTACACCGTCGTCGCCGGTCTCGACGACGAAGACTTCTCTACCGCCCCGCGCCTAAAACGGGACACAATGCCACAACTCCATCCACCACTATTACTACGTCGCAATAAGCCAAGCTCCGGTTTAACAGGAGACAGCCCTTAGCGCGGGCGTTTATAGGCCCAATATTAATTTAAGTTCTTGCTGAGCACTCTGCTCGCCCAAAAATCCCGGTGACGCAATAACGACCCATAAGGTCAACTATATTAGCCATTTCAAAAAAAAGAGTTATATATATCCTCAGTCTTGTATGTCAGCCAGCCATTAGCTTTCGCTTATTCCTGCTGTCCTATAGTAATGCGTGCGTAGTGTGTACTGGCGTCTTTCGCGCGACTCGAATGCAATGAATTTATTATAGCAGCTAAAAAAGTATTTAACTAGGTTTGATTATAAAAGCGGGATATTTTGCTCTCGCTGGGGTTAGTGGGACAGATAACCTGAAGGCGGGACAATCCCGCTCAAAGTTGGACGTATGGTCACGTTAATCATACAGCAAACAAGCAAACGGCTCTCCTGATAGAAGGAAACAACCATTGCTTATACACACCAAAGATGTTAATAGTGCGTTGGTATCCTTGTAGCGGGGTCTTTATCCACATGCATAAATTTACCGCGTACCTCCAAACTGATACACACAAGCGCTGGCGCTATTGCGGCAGGAATAGGTAGGGCAATGCTACCAGATTCGGGCGTGACAATAGAGTACTCTACTACCCAGTAGCTACGATGGTAGTGACTCGTATAGCCAATTATTCGCCTCTTGCGAATTGCCTGGCAGAACGGCAAATGGTTTATTCTTCAAAGGGAGCCCAGAACAACATAGGGTAGATAAATAAGCTAAATTAACACTAAATAATTTTTTACTAGATTTGAAAGAAAGTAATTATTGTAAACTAGCGACCTGCCCGCGGTTTCATCCGCGTAGCTTTTGTTCCCGTGCAAATATCGGAAAGGTTTGTGGATATATCAAAACCTTCCTCAAGAATCAATCTATCTATTAAAAAAAAACGCATCAAAATCCGTTGCGTAGTTTTAAAGATTTAAGCATACATAGGGACATAGTGACATACAGCGAAAGCGACTTTGTTTTATACTATGTAGTGATGTGAACAAAGTCACAGAAAACAGCTAGAATATAAGTATGCGTATATCAACCATATTATATCAATAGAAATGTCAACAGGGCTCAGGTTCAGTTCCAAACAGAGGCAGGCATTTGTGTGATGTGCATAGATGACCATCACCGTGCGTGAAAAGTAGCAGTTTTTCTTTTCTTCAAATCCAATTTAATTAATATAATCGCCTATCCAATATAATAATATAATCGCCTCTGTGGTGTAGTGGTCCAGCGTTGGCGTTGATCACATGAGGTCCCGGGTTCGATTCCCGGGTCGGGCACATAAGAAAAGTGTTTTTTCAGTTTTCTGATAAACACCAAGTTGCCCGGGATTGGAAAGCGCCCGATTGGCGATAGGCTTGCCACCTATCACATTTATGGGACTAAGTATCTTCGGCTAATCGTGGGTGCACTTGTTGTACCTCTGCCTACCCCTTCGGGGATACGGGCGTGAAGATACTTTTTTCTTTTTCCAATATAATTATTCTAAAGCTTACTTTTTTCTTAGTATAAAAATTAGATATTTAAACAAAACAGTACGGTAATAGCAGTCATAGACAACAACTAGTGTCTACGCGTCAAACGCACGCAGGAAACCGATTTCCGATTTATTCCCATCCGTGTATTGACATTGTGATGATTTATGAATAATAAACGAGCTGTGCGCTGCCATATTGTTCTAAAATAGTTTATTTTTATAGCTGCGTTACACTAACACTGGAAGATATATTACGTCTGCTTTTATTGCTTTTAGACGGGACTATCCTTGGGTCGTTTACCTTAATTTCGCCTTGGCAATGAAAAATGCTTTTGAGAGCGTTCGAAAGTGGTATTCATAATGACAATAATATTTTAATTATCTTAAACAACAGATTCGAATATATTTGGATTATTTACAGTAACATCCATATTTGACTTTGCTGGTTATTTACCTAATTCGTTACTTTACTGTGGTCTGGTGGTCCGGTGTCGGTGTTGACCACACGAGGTCCCGCGTTCGATTTACGGGTCAGAAACTAAAAAAATGTGTTTTCAGTTTTCTCATAGAAACAACGTTGCCCGGAATTGGATAAGTATTTGGTTGGCGATAGACTTGTCAGCTATCACTTCGTTAGTCGAGTGATTAGCGAACCTGACTATGCATCAATGGGGCTTAGGTTCGATTCCCGACAAGGACAAACATTTATGTGATGAGCATAGATGTTTGTATTTCTGGGTTTGGGTGTGAATTAAATCTTTTTGATTATTTATGTATATATATGTATATATTAGTATCGTTGACCGACACCCATACTACAAACAAAATATACTTAAATTGCTTACTTTGGGTTCGGAACAATTCGTGTAATTTGTTTAGTAATATTTATTTATTTATTTATTACTAGATGCAGCGTGCAGCCCGTTACATTATAAAGATTTTGCCGAACCTGCGGGATCACCTTATTTTCCCAGGATAAAAAGTATGTGCTATTCCAGGTCATGGCCCGTGTGCCAAACATTTAAATCCGTTCAGTAGTTTTTGCATCAAACATCCATCCATCCAAACATCCAAACTTTCGCATTTATTATATTAATAAAGATTAGCTTTCTTCACTTCTTCACCATATTATAACTTTAACTGTACCTAGTTTGATACTCTTTCGTTCGCGTAATTGTTAAAAAAGTTACAAAATTTCGCCTCTTATATTAATACATAGATAGCATTGATATAAAAATCCCAAGATGCACAGTCCCGAATAAAACTGGAACTCAAAACTGTCCCTAATTTCACATAAGTATTGGCAAAAACATATGTTTTTACATATCCAACCTTAAACGCAAAAAAATAATAAAATTGAGTGTCTCGAAGCGATTCTATTTGGAATGAGCGCAAAATTTAAAATCGTGCGCTCATTTTTAGAGGACGTTTTTGAGACACTGAATGTGCATCGTGGGTTTTTATATCAATGATATATAGATAAAATTACGATCAAGTTTTGACCAGAGACTAGAAAAATAATTAGACACCTCAATATTTATCGCAATTAAAAATTGTTATAACAACACTAGCTTTGCTTTCCGTGCGCTTCGATAACTCACTAGAAACTAAACACTAAGCTTCATTAAAACGCTCTATTGTTCATACATTGTAATCAAAGCACGTGCTAACACTGCAGATGAAACATGGGATATGAAAGGCCATACTGCAAGTAATTAAATTCAACACTATATAACATCTACATGTCACATATAAATTGGGATGATAAATCCCAAGGCTGTCACGCCAAGTCAAACTGTCTGTATACCCGACGACACGCGTATTGTGACACGTATAATTAAAACTTCCGATTTGGTACAAATAACAAGATGTAGCGGGACACTAAATTGGGCTTACTTCGTTGATTGTTACCTAATTTCATAATATATTACCGCCCCGTTGGTCGAGTGGTTAGCGACCCTGACTACGCAATCAACGGGGCTCGTGTTCGAACCCCGACGAGGACAAGCATTAGTGTGATGAGCATAAACGTTTATATTTCCGGATTTGGGTGTCTATTATGTATGTAAAAGTATTTATATATGTATTTCTATGTATTAGTATCGTTGACTAACATTCATAACACAAGCAAATAATTTGCTTACTTTGAGGTTAGATTAATAGGTGTAATTTGTCCCGTGAATATTTATATTAACTATTAGAGCAACGTGTATCATTCCATTGAATTATCACTGAACTAATTCACTGGACAAATTACACAAATTGATCTAACCCCAAAGTAAGCAAATTATATGCTTGTAATATGGGTGTCAGTTAACGATACTAATACATAGAAATACTTATATGAAATATAAATACTCTAATATATTTAATAAACACCCAAACCTAGAAATACAAACATCTGTGCTCATCACACAAATGCCTGTCCCTGCCGGGAATCGAACCCGGACTCCATTGATTACGTAGTCAGGGTCGCTTACTACTCGACCAACGGGTCGATTGAATTTAATTGGTCGTTATGTGATATTGATTTTAAATTGTGAATCAGGCAGAAATTATGTTTTACTTATTTCTACCTCAAGAAAGCTTAGTAAGCCCAAAGATCCCCAGTGTTATTGGATCTCGTGCCATATAGCCGAAGATCAACAACATGTTGGTCTCTGGCTGCGACATAAAACTAGGCATATTTGTTGAAATTTGATAAATATAGTTTTCCCTTAGTGTAAGTCCTCTTTTGAAAAATAGACTCAGCCTTCCTGCCAGGCAATTTGTAAAAGGAGATATTTGTACCCAATATATTTTTAATTTGCAGAATTATAAAATCTATCAAACAGCGCTAAACTTATTAAAATTAATTAGGTAGTTAAGTTATACAAGTTATTGTTCAGTACTAATTTACAGCTTTAATTCTTCCAGCTGCAATAGTGTCAGTGTTTGTCGTTTTCTTACTCTGTTTTGGAAGATAAAAGTATAGCCGATAATTTATGCATTAATGCACATGGCATTATGTTTTCGGTACATGAATTGAAATACCATTAAATTATGTGTGCATTTATGTAATAACACACAGATAAATAAATTACCTATATCTGTGGATAACGTAAGCTATTAAAAAAATTAGCCGCTATATCTTATAGTCTGCTCCTAACCACGTTTAAGTTTGGATTAAATCTCGACTAGGTGACAGCTACTCTAATCAACTTTCTCAAGCTATTGCCTCCTGCGACGTATGTGACGACGGTTTTAATGCCGATTAAACTGTCACAAGCACGGCTGTCTTCACTCCGGGATTCTACGACGGTGCTAATTCGTGAAAACCGATTTGGCTGGCGACGATTTAGTGTGCCATAGACCAGTTGGATTGATTTTTATTGGTATTTGATTTGGTTTTAACGAGGTAGCAATTTATGTTCTCAAAAACTTTTTGCTTTTTTTAGATTTTCGTATTCAAAATAGCGCTGGCTCTAGCTCTTGGTCAGGGTACAGAATAAATAAAAGTATTTTAAACAGAAGTTGCACTCATTTGACCTTGAAGAATGCCGGTATTGTTAATTCTAAATTTAAAACGTCGGTGGTCAATATCATGTGTCCAAGATTATTTAGACTTTACAACAAGGTGTGAGTGTATGTTTTCTGTATTCTCGACGTTAAATGTGTGCGACAGGGTTAGATCACAAATGAAGTAGCAACCAATATATTTGCAATATTAATTAAAATTAATTTACCAACAACAATCACAGAGTGATTTTACCCCGTCACTGCAAATGCTATCTAAATGAAAGAAAAGAAAAAAAGAAAAAAGTAAGATCTCAAGGGGGTCCAAATATATGGGACCTCAGTTAATATTGCTCACAAGTACGGAACCCTACGTTTGCAAGTCTGACTCGCAATTGACTGGTTTAATTCACCTATTGAAATAACAATTGTCATCATTGTTAATCACAGTTCATCAAATATTTCTTTTAATTTAAAGTGTAAGTTACATTTAATAATAATAATAATTTATATCTTCTTAATACAAAACAATACATATTTAATAAATTTCTATTATATAGAGTAGCAGATTGTTTCTTCTTGCGAAGACATGCTTAGTGTCTGTATTTCAGGACGTCAAGCCTCCATCCATAGACCTTACTCTTAGATGCATTATCATTTGAAAGTAACTTACATTTTAATTAAAATTTAGAAAACAATATTTACATTTGAATACTTACTTCCAAACAAGTATGGCTCCTATTAGTATTCCTATGACTAGCACGATGGAACAAAGCGCTATAACAGCCGAAGTCTGCAATGAAGGCCCACTGTGGTTGTACGCGTCTATCTTCTGAAACAAGAACAAATAGTCAGAAAAGAAGTTCCTTGTGTTGGTCCCCGGCTCCTTTGAAGAATATGCCAACTGCTGTTCTGCCAGGCAGGTCATAAAAGGCGACCAATTGGCTATTCATGTCAGTGGTACAGTTCTGCATTTTCTCGCCCGGGTCTGGTACCACCGCCTTAACTATCTCTGCCGCAATAGCGGCAGTGCTTGTCATTGTCGTGTTCTAGTTTGGAGGGTAAGGTAGCCGGTAAACTAATGCATGTGGCATTAGACCTCGCCACAAGATAGCAACGCACCTTTGGTGTCTATAGGCGGTGGTTGACTATTTCCATTAGTAGACCCATCTGCTCTTATGATATGAAAAAAAAAAAAATCGGCTACCTTAGCCTCCAAACCGGTACGCGACAGTGAGAAGCATTTAACTACCCGGCAGAAAGGCAGATTTCAAAAATCGGGTTTTTGCCAAATCTCGACGTTAAAAAATTGAAGGAAGCTGTACTTCAATTTTTTAACGTCGAGATTTGGCAAAAACCCGATTTTTGAAATCTGCCTTTCTGCCGGGTAGTTAAATGCTTCTCACTGTCGCGTACCGGTTTGGAGGCTAAGGTAGCCGATTAACTTTTGTATTTGGTATTAGCATCTCACCATGCGGATAGCAACGCACCATAAATATCTTTTTAATGGGTTGTTGGTTACTCTTATGATATAAAAAAATAATTATCCCTCGGTGTAAAGTTAGCGCTCGAGTGCATGGAGGATGTTAAATGCCGTGATAATAAACAATTTTAGTCAGTGATTGTATATTATTTTATAGCTAACTAGCTGTTGCCAGCGACTTCGTCCGCGCGGACTTCGTTTACTCCGCACAGCCTCTCCCCCGTAGGTGATAGCGTGATAATATGTAGATATTATGTTGACCCGACCTATTAGTAATATTCATGCAAAATTTGAAGTAAATCTATTCATTACTTTTTGAGTTTACCCCGGACATACATACAGACAAACAGACAAAAATTCTAAAAACTATATTTTTGGCTTCGATATCGATTGTAGATCACGCCCCAAGTATTCTTTTAAAAAAATATTCAATGTACAGTTTTGACTTTCCTACGATTTTATTATATGTATAGATGTGACAAAACCAGCACCATAGTCCCGCTTTTCGGTATATAAAAAGACAATTTAATATGTATGTATATTTAAGGAAAATCGTGGGTAAAGTTCGGTTTTAGATCACATAGTACTATAAATACATTATTTTTTATTTGTGATATTAATACATTATAATAATACATTATTATCATTTAATTAGCCTTTAGTTAAAAATAAATATCACAAATTTTCTTGGCACAAACACCGGTTCATTGGCACGGTCAGTAGCGTGAATAAAATGTCAAAAGAGGTATATTGTTTACAAAGTTTCAGCAGTTTTAGGCAGAAAATAAATATTGCATGCGTAGCGTTAGGACTGGTTTTCCCGCTAGCGTCTAGCACGATTCGAAGAGGGGTAGACTTCTCTTCGCGGAATATTCCATGGTGTCCAATAAAATAGGAAGGAGCTCCCTTAAACTCTTCATCTTCAAGCGGTACCGAAGAAATAAATCCCTTTGTAATATAATCTCGGATTCCATTATCGTAAGCTCGTCTGTAGTGGGGCGCGGCTTCGAGCTTACGTTCGAGGCACAGGAAACGTCTTTTGGCGGATTCGAAAGAATTGCCCAGTCTGGAAGGATCTTCTTTGAAGGGTAGACCAACGGTATATCTACCATCAGGTCCTAACCACACGTCCCGTTTTTAACGGGACTGTTCTGTTTTTTTTTTTCAAAATAGGATTTATGCTAACCTCTTTTTGAACGTCGATTATTAAATAATTGTGTGTTGTTTCAACTACTCTGTCCCGGTGTATTCAAATATATTTCAAGGACCTGAAGTATCCCATTTTTTTTTTAAATATACACAGTCTCGACACAAAAATATAAATTGTATATGAATTTTTCGGCAATCTCATCTAACCTGACGAATATTCGCTCAGTTATCAGTCAAATATAAAAATCGTGCTAAAAATGTTTAATTTTCAATAGGTACAAAAATTGTTTCAAAATTTTTAAAACTAGGAATTGATTATTGGAAAAAGTAGCTTATCAACCCCGTATTTAACTGTCTTCTTGCCAAATTTGAAAACGTAACAGACAGGCAGATTTTGCATATTATAGCTGTTTTTTGCATATTATAGCATATTACTAGCTGTACCCTGCAGCGCGCTAATTTATAAAAGTCTTTATTGACTCCAACGGGAACAACTTATTTTTTCGGGATTAAAAATAAGTGCTATTTCAGGTCATCATAACTGTTATGCAATCTTTCGCTCTAAGTATATTTTTCCCGATCACTTTTAATTTGGTTCAAGGCACTAAAATATTTTAGTCCAAATTTTGCGTAACTGAATTTATATCCATGTGTTTTGTTTTTGTTCCGGACAAAAATGAAATTTTGTTTTTTTTACTTATTCTTTTTATTACATAAATCGAACATAGTATCGATCCTGAACAGCCGGACCTTTAAAAGTAAACCTGTGTGAACCTATGGAAAATCGTCTCTTTTTTGAAAAATTATTGTGAATCATATCTTAATATATAGGGTAATTCCGTAATAGGTGAAAATATTTTAACACAGCATTCGGTAAAAACAAACGTCATTCAAGGTTTTAAATTTTTTTGATTTGTATGAAATTTTATTCATATACGAAATTTTATTCATACAAATCAAAATTTTTTTTTGCTTTTAGTTGGATATCTTTGGTTAGACGTACCGAATGCTGTGTTAAAATATGTTCACCTATTAGGAATGACCCTATATATAAATTACAGGTCACGTTGTTCGTCCGCCATGGACCCCGAAACTACTGAAACGATTTCTGAAATTTTGTAGATATCTGCCATTTGGTTTAACTTAAAAGATAGGATAGTTTTTATCTCAATTAACCCCCGCTCCCTCTCAAGTACCCCACCAAATTAATGTGTACGGCAAAACAACGTTTGCCGAGTCAGCTAGTAGGTACTTATGTATTATTTTTTTTAATATCATAAGATAGCAAACAAGCAGATGGGTTTCCTGATGAAAAGAGTCAACCATTGCCTATAGACACCAAAGGAGTTAGTGTGACCAGTTCTAAAGCCACATGCATAAGTTTACCGGCTTCTTACCCTCCAAACCTGAATGTGACAGTGACAAGCGCTGACGCTATTGCGGTAGGAATAAGTAAGGCGGTGGTACCTGACCCAGGTGAGACAATGCAGAACTCTACCACCTAGTAGTCACGATGGTAGTGACTCGTATAGCCAATCGGTCGCCTTTTACGATCTGCCTGGCAGAACAGCAATTGGCCTATTCTCCAAAGCAGCCCGGGGCCAACACGGGGAGAATGTATATGTATGACAAATTATATAAGGGTATAAGGTGTACCCAACGAAGCTTTCGCCCTATTGCGTGACGGAATACGAATTATTACGAACAACTATCATGTGCCTATACACCTTGTCGACAAAAAGTTGAGGTATAATTATTGCGAGATGGCGTGTTTATCGAACGTTATTGATATACCCCGAATAGATATCGAATATTTTTTCTAGAAGAATAATCATGGGCGTTGTGCACATGATAGGATTCCGAAATTCGTCTGACTTCCCTAAAAAGAGGAGTTTCTAAAGTCGCCTGTTATGTTTATTATTACCTCAGAACTTGATCATTTGGATTTTTATGTTTGAGAGGGCATGACCCCTACGTTTATTGTATGGAGCGCCCTTAACATTTTTATTTTTAGCATTTGTTGTTATAGCGGCAATGAAAATACATAATTTGTGAAAATTTCAGCTTTCTAGCTATCGCAGTTTACGACATACACATACACATACATACACACACATAGTGACAGACAGACAGATAGCGGAGGCTTAGTAATAGGGTCCTGTTTTTACCTTTCAGGTACGGAACCCTGAAAAGATGTTATGGTTTAGTTTATGATCGGATTTCGACCATAAGGAGATCGCTAATTAGTATATTATGTAGATATAGTAAAATACATCAAATATTTTGTAACATCTGACCTAATGTTGCAACTCATGTATTATTAAAGATTATTTCATTTTCAGCATGTCAATACAGTCACACAAACAAACAAAATAATCGTCACACTCACATCACCCCTTATGCACCAAGGGTTAAAAATAAAGGCTAGTGTATGAAACTCAACCCTGCCATAACTTATTATGTGTACAGAATACAGAATCACAAAGGGCAGCTGTTATAAAAAGAGGGAAAACCCCTCACCGATTTATATATTTACATGGACCTCTGCAGCTTAAAGACGTAGCAGATGGCGTTTATGACTATAATGTCCCCTGGGATATGATATAAATTATTAATATTTCTGACATTTATTTTATACTTTTCATGGTCGACACTTGGTGACATTCATACTCTTAGATAATTACGTTAAAATACACTAAATCAACCAATTTCTCACAAAGTAGGAGGTTCTCGGGTATTGATTACAAGCTTTTATTAAACTTGCCGTGTTAGTGAGCGTGGTTCAAATCTGGCTAGCTAAAGGAGATTTATGAGATTGACCTCAAAGTGCTACAAAAAATATAGCTTTAGATTAAATTATCAAATAATCTATTTATATAAATAACAATGAATCTCTAAATGTGTTGCTAAACGTAAAACTCGAGAACGGCTGAACCAATTTGGCTAATTGTTATTCTGAAATATTTCTTTGAGTACGAGGAACGTTTCTATGGAGAGAAAAATGGAAAAATTGTAAAGAAAATAATAATAAGTATAACACTTTTCTTTTACTATAGAAACTGTTCTTGCCGCCAAATATTTGACGTTTTAAATCTGTTCTAAGGCGGTACGACATACGTCGGGTCGGCTAGTTTAATTGGACGTAGTTAAACGAAAAGGATCCAATCCACAATATAGTCAAAAATTAGTTAAGTGCACCAAACTGATGGTAAATATCAATACAATTGGCCAGTAAAAAATATCTAAGCAAAAATAGCTCTCTTAACTTTATTCACAGAACTAGTCCCCATGTAAAATTAAATAATAATAATAATTAATTATTGCACGTTAAAAAATTAAAAAATATCCAACTTCAAAGTTCACTATTTCGAAACTGTTTTTTTTTATTTAACTATTTATTGTACACAAATAACAAAAGTAAAACTAAAGACAAAATTAGTACAAAAGGCAAGCTTATCTCTAAAGAAATTTCTTCCAGCAAGCCCAAAATAAGAGAAAAAAAAACATAAGGTAGAAAAACACGTGTACAAAACTATAGAACAAATTTTGTGTGGTTTGGATCCTTTTCGTGTAACTAAGTCCAATTTAGATTTAGATTATTACATTAATTAACTCATATTAGAATTTAGAAAAAAACGGACACTTTAATAAGCAAATAAATTTTAAAAAGGACAATAGTTGGAAAGCCATAAAAGTAATCAAATTTGTAAGCTTTTTCTTATGCATCAACAAAACGGGCACATTCAGTCTCGAGCTCGAATTAAAAAAAAAAAAAATATTTATTAGAATCAATAAATTCTATATGTATACGAAAGTCAATACAGCTATAGCATTGAAGCTACTACTGATTAAACTGGTTGCGCCTTTCAAAGCAATTTCTTAGATTGTCAGTGTAGCTTGCATTTACTCCCTGAAATACAGTTATGATAGGTACTTACCGATGAAATAAAACCACTCCAGAGATATTCCCTTAGCTTTTTATTCGACACGATAAAATAGCACAATCATATATTATATTATTTTTAAAAGGTGTTTTTCTGGAGTAGCTCGATCTCTTTAACTACTTCACCAAAAAATAAAAAAATACCCAATTAAAGCTTATGTTTTCTACTTTGGGCGAAAAATATGAAAAAATTCGAAAAAATCTTTCTGTTACTAAAAAAATAATTTACATATAATTTTTATAAGAGCGCCATCTGTCGGTGATACATCAAACATCTTAATAGAGTTTTATACTTGGAAAACGCTAGATGACACCATGCGAATTCTTCGCACGGGTCAGCTAATATGACATATTTATATTTTTATGATATTATATATACAAGCGTTACATACATACAATTGCTCATATGAGCGGCTACGTATTTTACGCCCAACACAGTGTTTATTAGTATTTGAGTGGTCTGTGGAAGCTACAGTATTAATTTATGTGAGAATTTCCACAAATCAACAGGTCTTACATCTTTGTTTCTGGTATAATAATTTTAACGCAATTAAACTGCAGCAACCGACTTTCCATTTCCTGTATCTCCGGAACCTTGCATCAGATCTTTACCAAATTAAAATGGGGCCAAACGGGGAGTATACTGTCTCAAAAAAAAAAGAATTTCCAGAATCGATTTATAAATGACTGAGTTCTGAGGTAACAATCATAAAAAACTTACAGCCGAATTGAGATCATACTGCTTTTGTGAAGTCGGCTGAAAAGGTTAAGAGATGAGACGTCGGAAGTACGGGAAAACAAGCGCAATACTAATTAAGCTACAGCAATAAACCATATCCCTGCAGAACCCTAAATCTATAGTGTAGTAGAACTAGCCCTTAAGTTTGGAATCGTACTAAGGGCGTGGGATTGCTAGTGTTGTAACGAATATTTGTTCTCAATCTTTAATACATATATTTATAATCACAACTCCAACTGTCTCCTGGTAGTAGTTAGCCTATTCGGCTTAGATAAGATTTGATACCCAGTAACTCAAAAAATACAGCCAAACTGATGACCTCCTTTTATGAAGTCGTTTGAAAATATATGTTATTTATGGAAATGTAGCTTTCTCAACGTTAAAGAATTTTAGTTAAATACATTTAGTAGTTGAGTCGTCTGTCACGAGTTTGTTCATTGCAAATAAACGAACAAGTCTTCTCGACATAATATTAAGTATATTATACAAGCACTTTTGGTGGGTCAACAATTTTTAAATACTACCGGATGGAAAATGCGGTCACATATTGACAAGATCAGGCGGAAGTAACGCAGCGAGCTTTTTATTTTTTAGGGTTCCCTACCTAAAAGGTAAAACGGAACCCTATTACTAAGCCTCCGCTGTGTCTGTCCGTCTGTCTGTCACCAGGCTGTATCGCATAAACCGTGATAGCTAGAAAGCTGAAGTTTTCACAATTTATGTATTTCCGTTGCCACTATAGCAACAAATACTAAAAATAAATAAAATGAAAATATTAAGGGGGTCCTCAAACAATTTGCGTGTTTTTTTTGCATTTTTTTTTTGTTATGATGGTTCGGCACCCTTCGTGCGCGAGTCCGACTCGGACTTGGCCGGTTCTCGTTAAGTAATTTTTATGTACGTAGCCATTGATATAAAAACCCCAAGATACACGATCAGTGTTTCAAAAACGTCCACTAAAAATGATAAAAATGGCAAAAACATACATTTTGCCATATCTTTAACTTCTTGTGTGAAATTAGCGACAGTTTCTAATGTCAGTTTTGTACGGGACTGTGCATCTTTAATATCATTTGGATGGATTTTTTATATCAATCAATGTATGTAGCACATAATGTACAGTCATTTTAAAATCATATGTAATAATCGTATGAGACTGGTATGAAAAGCAATTAATCCCATCTTAGTACGTGAAATTTATCTGCTAGGTAGGTAATATAAAAGTTTAGAAGTTTTGTGTAATATGTGTAATATTTTTTTTAATACTTTTTTTATATTATAAGATAGCAATAGCATGTATAGCAAACAAGCAGATGGGTCTCCTGATGAAAAGAGCCAACCATCGTCTATAGACATAAAAGATGTTAAATTAATGAAATTGATGAAAATGTTGAAAATTTTTTAGATAAATTAATTCATATATATATATATATATATATATATATATATATATATATATATATATATATATATATATATATATATATATATATATATCTATAAAAGAGAAAGTGTATGTGTATGTTCCGTATAGGCTCCGAAACGGCTGGACCGATTTCAATGAAACTTTCAGGGAATTTCCAGATTGACCTGGCGAGTAATCCTCTCGTACTCTCGTACTCTCGAGTACTCGTATTTTTGAACTGTCAAATACAGCTTTTATTTACTATGATGATATTCTATTGTTTTATAACCCAAATTTGTATTGACACATGCGTTGTGTATATTTATGTCATTATGAACCATGTAGAATTATAATGGAGTATATTGAAGTATAATGAAGCATAATAAAGTATACTGAAGTACATTAAAGATAATAATTATGGATTTTGAAGTATTCAAGATAAGTTATAGTGCCGCGAATGTATCCGTTTACTGATGCTTTTTTAATTGATTATTACAACGGAAAATTGTATTTTCCTTCACCAATCATGTTTCTTCACAGAATCACTGTAATTTATAAAAAATGCCACCCAAAAAAGGAAGCATTTGTAAACAAACTTCCAAATCGAAGAAAGTAAAGGAAAAAAGAGCAAATGAAACAGCTGAAGAACGTGAGTTACGCCTTGAGAAAAATCGTAACAGAATATCTGAAAGAAGAAATATAGAGACTGAAGAAGAGCGTGAATCACGGCTTGAAGAACAACGTGACAAAGAATTTTCATCGCGAGCTACCGAGACAACTCAAAAACGTACCCAAAGACTTGATGCTAACCGTAACCGAATGGCTCAATCACGAAAAAGAATTGATTTAAAGCTTGCGTTCAATTACAATAAGGATGACGACTACAGAAATCACAAGAAAGCTCTGAACGTTGTATATAAAGACATTCTGTAATATATTAATTGTAAAAATAAAAGAAATAGGTAAAAATGTAAAGACTAAAAATGTAGTACCTATATGAATTTAGATGTTCCAAAGATAGCAGGAAATCTTCATGGTATAGGGAAAGGGGAATTGTTTGCGGGCCACAGGCAGAAATGAGTAAATCAAAACTACTGCATCGATTTTAATCACTTTTTTTTCACTGAGTGACATAGGCTGTATATTTTATACCCGTGCGAAGCCGGGGCGGGCCGCTAGTGTATATATATATATATATATATATATATATATATATATATATATATATATATATATATATATTGAAAATGATTTTATTTCATTGGTAAGTATTATAACTCTATTTCTGTATGTAATTTGTAAGTATTATAACTCTATTTCTGTAAGCGGTTTTATTACATATTATGAGTATTTTTTAATAAAAAAAAAGTATAAATAAAACTACACAAAAGTAAGCATTCTTTAACATTTAAAGTTAACATTTGCTATATTTGCCTTACCCTCCAAACAGGAACACAACAGTGCCAAGCACTGACGCTATTGCGGTAGCAAAATAGGTAAGGCGGTGGTACCAAATACCCGGGCGTGACGTTGGAGAACTCTATCAATCGGTCGTCTTTTACCACCTGCTAGTCAAAACGGCATTTGGTCGATTCTCCAAAGGAGCCCTGATCAACAAGGGGAAAGCTAGTTTTATCTATTTAAATAATGTATTCTAATACCATCAGATGTCGATTTGGGTATTGCCATAAACATTGGGTACATCCCTACTAATACACGGTGAAACACAATTACGGTATTTGGGGAAATGACATAATAAACATAATTCCTCGGACAACAGACGAAGGAACGCCCTCCGTTTGAGTTCAATTGTATGTTATGGATAATATGACGCGATAGTTTTAACCCTTCGTTATGAACATTCATACATGTTATAGTCGAGTTACGAAGGGTTAGTTTTCGTTTTAGTTATTAAGTACTTATTACAGCACTAAAAAATGGTGAACCTTTATTACTTTAAGACAAATAGGAACGTTAAAATGCCCTGAAAGCTTAGGCCCCATTTACATTTTGATTAGTAGGAGTGCGGGTGTTTAATGCAAGTGCTTGTTATTAAGCAAAAACATGTGCAAACAGCCGTTGATTAGTGCGAATAATTACTAATCAGCGTATAATCACTTTACTACGCTAATTACTAATCACTAGCACTAATCAACGGCTGTCTACACGCTTTTTTGCTTAATACTAAGCACCTGCATTAAACAATCACACACGCACTAATCACCCGGTCTCACCTGGGTCTGGTACCACCGCCTTACCTATTTCTGCCGCAATAGCGTCAGTTGCCTGTGTTTGGAGGGTGAGGTAGCCGCTAAACTTATGCATGTGGCATTAGACCTCGCCACAAGATAGCAACACGCACCATTAACAACATTTGGTGTCTATAGGCGATGGTTGACTCTTTCAATCAGGATACAATCAATATAAAAAAAAAACAAAATATAACCGGCGCCTTAGACAATGTAACGAGTCGTGGCATCTCTAGCTGTTATTTTAATATATTTTAGAATTTTTTTTCATTTCATTTGAATAAAATATAATTTTGAAATAATTTTTATACTTTGGGGTCATCCATAAATTACGTCACACGACTTTTACTATTTTTTTACCCCTCCCCCGTCCTTGTCACAGCTGGTCACATTTGTGAGACCCCCCCCCCCCCCCCCTACCTAGTATGATGTCACATAATTTACAATTTTACATTGGAAACATGATTTCCTTCGATTATTTTTATCTATACAGGTTATATTTTGAAAAAAATTGATGTCATAAAATTGGGACCCATCCCTACCCCTTGTCACACAATGACACACTTCTCCTTCGTTGGCACTTGGTGAAACTCCGTCATAATTATTGTTTTAAATTTTACCGGTTTCGCATTTTACATTAATAGGGCCGAGCCCTGATGATGCAGAAAACGGTTGGCTATTCAAATAAAAGTAAAGTAAGTATATATATATATATATATATATATATATATATATATATATATATATATATATATATAATTAGTGAATTGTGAAACAGTACAAGGCCAAAATTTAAAACAATAATTAAATAATTTTAAAACAAAGCATTATTTCGTAGGTACATTTTTTTTAGAAAATAGTTTCACTGTTTTACATCAGCTAGCCGTCCCACGAAGTCTCATTTTTCTAAATTTATTGGCAGAAATCAAGCACAAAAGGCGTAACTTAAAACAAACTAAAAAATCCTGCAGTTTACTTTTATTTTGTTATCAGATAAACTCTCTTTGTTTGAGTTTTTCTATGAATTAAAGAATTCTCAATAAATTTATCGAAATATCGATTGCATTTTAAATAATATATATCATGCATGCATGCATTTAATATAGTCATCGATATTAAACGCACGGTGCATCCCTATTACACAATGTGTCCCTACAGTAATATTATTATATTACACTGTAGAACGCTATTATGGTGTTGAGGGTAACGACATAATGAACATAATTCCTCGGACATCACATGAAGCAGATAAAGGATCTCCCTCAGTTTGTTCTCAATTGTATGCTTTGGTAAAAATAAATATGACGTTATTCTAACCCTACATGATAAACATACCATATGGTTCAATATAATGGTATCTTTCTATATTATATTGTAACATTTGGTCCTTAAATTCTTATGCTTCTATTATGTATTACTTCAGACGACCAAAGAAAACGGCCAAGTGCGAGGCGGACTCACGCACGAAAGGTTCCGTACCATCATAGCAAAAAAAAAATAGGGAAAAAAAACCACATTTATTATATTGGGACCCTAAATATTTTCATTTTTTTATTTTTAGTATTTGTTGTTATAGCGGCTACGGAAATATATAATTTGTAAAAATTTCACCTTTCCAGGTATCACGGTTTTTGAGATACAACCTGGTGATAGACAGACAGACAGACAGCGGAGGCTTATTATAAGTTTCCGTTGTACCGTTTAGGTACGGAACTCTAAAAACATATTTTTTCATATTCTCAAGTTGGATTCTGGTGCTGGGAGCTGATCTGTTGTAACCTGGAGAACGAAGGATGGGCTACGAAGTAAGCTGAACCATTTTTTAATATTGCTCACTCAGTGTATCTGGTAGGGTACTCGGCATGTCCATGTACGAGTACTTATGCATGTGGCATTACTACCCCGCCATATGGATAGTAGCACAACATTAACACATTTGGTATAGTCTACACATTCTATCGTCAGCACTTAGTGAAATTCCATTAATCATTGTCATAATTTGAAATGCACTTCACAATATATACAAGCTGCAGCGGGCATTCCGCTGCATTATTAAAGTTTTCACTAGCTGCAGCGGGCATTCCGCTGCATTATTAAAGTTTTCACCTAATCACCTAATTTTTCCGGGATAAAAGGTAGCCTATGTGCTATTCCAAGTCATCATCTACCTGTGTGCTAAATTTCATTCAAATCCGTTAAGTAGTTTTTGCGTGATTAAATAACAAACATGCATCCATCGAAACGTCCAAATTGCCGCATTTATAATATTAACTGCAGCGTGCAGCCCGCTGCATTATTAAAGTTTTTGCCGAATGCCGCGGATCGCCAAATTATTACGGAATGAAAATGAATATGCTATTCCAAGTCATCATCTGCTTGCGTGCTAAAATTCATTCAACTCGGTTCAGTAGTTTTTGCATCATTGAGTAACAATATATATATATATATATATATATATATATATATATATATATATATATATCGACATAAAATTAACACACATATGCGGTTTCATATGATCGTATTTAAGAGATGTTTAAATTTGATTATATATTTACTAAAAACAATTTTGAACAACCTATATCTTCGACACTTCTGCGCATATTCGCATCAATTAAATCAAATCGGCTAAAAATTCTTTAAAAACAACTTTTTGCGACATTTATTTATAGGCAATGATTTAAGATTATCAGGAATATGATTGTATATAATAATAGACATACAATACACATTTTTTGTAAAAATATTTAATTTTTGGTTCGGCACATATAATTTCTTACTATTCCTAAAATATAAGTTACCAGTGACTTCAGCATTTGTTTTAAATAACTTTTGGTGTTTTTTACAAATACGCATACCTCTAAAATATACAAACATGTTAAGGGAAGTACCTTAAGATACTCGAAAAGTGGTTTACAGGAATGTAACTGATTAACACCACATATTGCTCGAATACATTTCTTTTGGACTCTAAAAATTCGTACCAATTCAACAGAATTTCCCTAAATTGGAATTCCATATTGTAAATTAGAAGAGACATATCCATGGTATGCTAATAGGGAGGCTTTTACGTTTCCTACTTCTCTCAGTCTTCTCAAGACATAGACAAATCTATCAATCTTATTACATAGAGATTCAATGTGTGCTTTCAAATTACAATATTTGTCAATAACTATTCCTAAAAAGTTTGCATAATCTACATCATCTATATTTATTTTATTTAAAAATATATTTGTGTTTTAGTAATATTACTATGGTAGTTCTGAAATTCAACTAATTTTGTTTTAGTTACATTAACTTTTCAATTATTATTAATTAACCAGTCTGAAACTCGAAGTAAGGTTTCAGTTGTTTCATTTACCAAGTCGTTTTTATTTTTACATTTGATAAGTAGGGTAGTGTCATCAGCAAATAAAAAGCAATCATGTTTTATACTATCATGAAGATCATTAATATAAATTAAAAATAACAAAACACTCTCCTGACAGCCTCAGCCAGTATTGGAATTCTGGGAGTCGATACATCGAACAACATTTAGTTCCGCGGTCATTTGGAAGGAAAGGCTAAACTAGCCTCCAAAAAGCTTGGTGTACTCAGTAGAGCAAAGCAGTAATTCATGCCAACCCATGTCCTTCAACTTTGCAAGGCCCAAATTCGACCTCACATGGAGTACTGTTCTCACCTTTGGGCCGGAGCTTCTTAGTACCAGCTTCTTCCTCTTGATCGTATTCAACGTAGAGCGGTTCGAATCGTTTACAACCAGGCTATTTCTAATCGGCTTACTCTTTGGCGTTACGCAGAGATGTAGGTTCGCTCTGCATCTTTTACCGTATTTATCATGGGGAGTGTTCCGACGAGTTGTTCGGACTAATTCCTGCTGCTAAATTCCACCATCGGACATCGCCTCAAAATTTAAAGTTCCATCCTCACCACCTCGATGTCTGGTAATCCACAACCGTGCGCTTTTGTCGACACTTTTTGCCTCGCACTACTCCTTTGTGGAATCAATTACCCTCGGGGGTGTTTCCGAATGGATACGACTTAGGGACCTTCAAGTAACGAGCTTATTCATTCTTAAAAGGCCGGCAACGCAGCTGCAATACCACTGGTATTGCGGATGTCCATGGGCGGCGGTGATCATTTACCATCAGGTGCACCATCTGCTCGTTTGCCCCCTCTACTATAAAAAAGGGGCCTAAAACTCTGCCTTGTGGCAATGAGTATAAATGTTTATATTTTCGTGTTTGGGTGTTTATTAAATATATTCTAGTATTTATATATGTATTTCTATGTATTAGTATATTTGACTAACACCCATAACACAAGCAAATAATTTACTTACTTTGGGGTTAGATCACTAAGTGTAATTTGTCCCGTGAATATTTATCTATTTATATATTGTATAAGATATAACATCCTGATGATACTTTTAAACGTGAAACCGTTTGAGTAGGTATTATACTAGAAATATATAGCCTGACTGGTGAGTTACCTTTAAAAAAATAACATTAAAAATAAATATTAAAATACTTCTTAGTAAACTTAGTAAACAGTACTCTGAGAATCATACATATATTTACCTGCGTCATACTTGGACACCGCGGGAACGCACGTGCCACGCAGCGTGCTATAACACAGAATACATAGGTAGGCACAAAACAAACAGCACGGCGTGCTTAGAGAGTATAATACTCACTTTCTATTTATTTTTAGAGAAATATTGGTCAAAAATTAAGCCCCTAACTTTATTATTACACCGAGTGCTCCCCATAAGTATCGAAAGTAACTCAGCAGTCAGTCTGTATATGTTATAACGGGAAAAAAGTGCAAGACCGTTCTAAATAGTGGTCTAACATATTTGGTGTCTATAGGAAAATAGGTTGTTTTTTTCGATCTGTAGAACCGTTTGATTTTTTGCTATTCAATGTAATAACAAACGAAATATGTCAAGTTTCAGATTCCTCCGTTTGCCCAATTTTATTAAAAAATTGAAATTATCAATTCACCGTGTTGGTCTCGGGTCCCTTTGAAGAATAGGCCAACTACCGTTCTACCAGGCAGGTCGTAAAAGGCGATCGATTGGCTATATGAGTCACTACCGTCGTGGCTACTAGGTGGTAGAGTTCTGCATTGTCTCGCCCGGGTCTGGTGCAATAGCGTCAGTGCTTGTCACTGTCGTGTTCCGGTTTGCAGGGTAAGGTAGCCGGTAAACTTATGCATGTGACATTAGGCCTTGCCACAAAATAGCAACGCACCATTAACACATATGGTGTCTATATGTGATGGTTGACTCTTTCCATCAGGAGACCCATCTGCTTGTTTGCTGTCTTATAACAAAAAAAAAGTATTATTATAGAGATTAAGGGTAAATATACAAAACATATGGTGTGTATTATTCAATTAGGACATGTGTGTATGACAAGGGGCACAATTGAACGCAAACGAAGGGCGTTTCTTTATCTGATGTCCGAGAAATTGTTTCTAATGTTTCCCTCAACGCGATAATTGTATTGTACAATACCTACATATCTACTAAAATATGTGACCGTCCCGATGGTTGGATTTCGATATTTCGGGCTCGATTGTCGATAGGATACGCACACGGATAGCAACGTATCTTTAACATATTGTTACGAATAATCTAGAAACGTGTAGAGTTGAGCGCTGGAGAGATCTAGAAATAAAAGAAAGAGATAGCTACTCCTATTGACAAACAAATAGTTGACCTGGGCTATGCCATAATGGACTTCGTGGGATATGGCATAATGTAATATTTTATCACTTATACACTTGTACTGTTTCACAATAAAGCTATTATCACTTATTACCAACCGGTTTCGTTTACACAAGCATCAACAGGACAATTTATAGTTAATATGGCATAAGGTTGAAAGTAGCGTGTACTAGGATTTATGACTCATGTTTACGATTAGAAGTGATTAATTGTTTCCCGATACATTTAGATTTTTCTGGATCCAGCTAGGACTTTACCCTGACTATAAATAGAGAGGTGTTGACAAACACAAGGCAGTTTTTATCAAGCGATCGAGAGCGATATTTCAAGTGATCAGTGCGAAGCGAGAAGTCTTTTATTGTGTAGTCAGAGATAGTACAGTGAGTGAGTAGTGTGTAAAGTGTATTTCAGTATTACATTGTGTTGTCTTGTGTATTGTGTGTATCGTAAATACACGGATTTAATATAAGTGGTGTTTTCTTACAATTACGAACCCAAGTACGTAACAATATTCTATACTTTCCATCATCGGGACTTGGTGAAATTTCATTACTGTTGATAAAATTCTATCGATCGTCGAGGCGCACTGATACTAGGCATCGCCATATGGTGGACGTTCCACGTACAAAGCGGTTCGACTCGACATTCTTGATCCGAACCGCAAGGGACTGGAATATGCTTCCTGGCTTTGTGTTCCCCGACGGGTACAACCTGGGGATCTTCAAGCGAAGAGTGAACAGGTACCTTCTAGGGAATTGTAATATATTACATCCTGAAGATAGATTTGTAATATATTACAGCCTGAAGATAGATTTCAAATATTTTACACTCTGAAGATAGATTTGTAATATATTACATCCTGAAGATAGATTTGTAATATTTTACATCCTGAAGATAGATTTGTAATATTTTACATACTGAAGATAGATTTCTAATACATTACATCCTGAAGATAAATTTATAATATATTACTTCCTGAAGATAGATTTGTAATATATTACATCCTGAAGATAAATTTGTAATATTTTACATTCTGAAGATAGATTTGTAATATATTACATCCTGAAGATAGATTTGTAATACATTACATCCTGAAGATAAATTTGTAATATATTACATCCTGAAGATAGATTTGTAATATTTTATATCCTGAAGATAGGTTTGTAATATATTACATCCTGAAAATAGATTTGTAATATTTTACATCCTGAAGATAGATTTGTAATATATTAAACCCTGGAGATGCTTAAAAAGTATAACCGGTTGAGTAATACAACAAAAACCGGCCAAGTGCGAGTCGGACTCGCGCAGGAAGGGTTCCGTACCATAATCTATAAAAGAAAATCACGTTTGTTTGGTAAAAAATACGTTTTTTGTATGGGAGCCTCCTTTAATATTTACCTTATTAGGGTTCCGTATCATAATCTATGTATAACAGAAAATCACGTTTGTTTTTAAAAATTACGTTCCTTGTATGGGAGCCCCCTTTAATATTTACCTTATTTTTATTTAATTATTTATTTTGAATGGTAATATTCTAAATATTCTTTGAAATTTTTAAACGTCTACCTGTTACCTTTAATTAATTATTGAGCAAAAAAATACGAAAAAACATTTAATATTACACAATATATTATTTTTACATTTAGTATTTTTTGTAATAGCATCAACGAAAATACAAAATTTTTGACCATTTCAGCTTTCCACCTATTTTTTTGAAATGGTTTATGAAATACAGCAGACAGACAAAGGAGGTTTAGTATTCCAAAAATTAAACATAGACCTACTTTTTAGCGATTTACGTGCTCATCTGAGGCATATATAAGTGGTAAAACAACATCCAACAGGCTCTGAGCTGCTACTGAGATTTTGGGTTTTCGAGAAAAAACCTTAAAAAAAGCCTCAATAACACTTTTGCCCGACCCAGGGGTCGAATCAGCGGCCTAATGATCTGAGCCGAAAAGGCAAACCCCTAGACCCCGAGGCAGTTTTTTTTTAATTTTTTTATTAATTCTCAATATTTATAAATTACTAACCATCACTCAGTGGTCTTACAAAGGGATACAAAGTTTTCGCTTCATGTATTAATATATAAAAGCTATCAACTTTACCATTATTATATGTTGAAACTACTTTACAATACACTTATACTTTTATTCTACTATAAGTATCCACTAAATTATTTAAATTAATCGACCGGTTTCGATTTAATTAACCGGTGGATTAATTTAAATAATTTAGTGGACACTTAAAGTGAAATAAAAGTACAAGTGTATTAAAAAGTAGTTTCAACATATAATAATGGAATTTCACCAAGTGCCGACGATTGAAAGTGTAAAATCTATTTAATATTAACATTTGTCGAGGATCCAATGACCTACATTTTCTCCACGCAGCAAAACCGAAAATTCCCATCGGACTTTCAAAAATTTGTAGTTATGCGGCAAATTATATCATTCTAACGTTAAATTCCACTGGGACAGTACGTGAAGCTGTATAAAATAAATACCGAAAAACAAAAGCAGGACACATCGATCAAATCAAAACATAAAACGGATGTATTTTTTATCTTTAACAAAAAATATCCAATACAAAAACGACAAACTTTAAGATCAGATCGTAAAAACTTGGATAAGAAAACGCACCCAAAGGAATTAAGGCCGAAAAAGGTAAGTCGATTTGTCAAAATGTCCCACGATCTGAGGAGGAATCCGTCATCGAGACATAAACATTTATCGGTCGGATATCTCACGTGGATCTCCGGTGAACAGTATCGGGAAATCTCCAGAACAATGCTGTAATTCCTGAGATAGGGTTACCATGCTCAAAGACATTTTAGGAAAACTATTTTGTCAGTGGCAGCCCTGAGTTGGCTAAGATTACGTGGTCTCGAATTCAATCCCCGGATTAAGGTAGTGTTTTGTTTGGAGGGTAAGGTACCCGGAAATTTTTACACCCCTATCCCTATCAAACTGATACCAATGCACCATTAAATTCTTTAGTGATTTTAGATGATAATTGTTTTTTTCCAGAAAAGCTACCCCTTTATTGGTTATTCCATACTATAAAAAATCACCACGAAGTATAAAAAAGGCACCCTCAGCCTCTGTCTGTCTGTTTCTAAGTTTTCTTGTTCTATACCAAGCAACGGATTTTGATGCTGTTTTCACTGTTATGTAGACAACTTATTCCTGAAGATTTATACATACAAAACACTCCAATTAAATATTTGTATTTTAGAGAAAATTCCATATTTTTGATGAGGCCGCCAAAAAACGTTTTTCGAGCGCTTACATTGCGTGCGCTGGCTCAGCCATATGAGACACATTAAAATAATATACTACGGAAATTTATTTCATAAAAAGTCGTACAAAAAAGTCCGCGATAACATATACCTATCTCCTAAGGTTGATTCACATTAACCATTTTTATCTCTTAATAAGCATTACTTTATCTGTAGAAGCTAATTTCTCCGAATGAGTATTAATCCTTATCTAAATAGATATATTAATTACCTAGGCTATTTAATTTTGATCTAAATTAACCTTTACTTTTTTATTTAAATGAGTACTTTAGAAGTTATCACAAATTTAAAATTATACGCAACTAAAAAAATTTCTTGCTGCGAAATGGCTGGCACTGTACCGCCACCGCGCGCACTTCGCGCCGCGTATTCTTGCTTACAGATGCGTATTTCTGCGCTAGAGTGCGGACGGAGAGACGGAGATGGTGAAACTATAAGGTTTCCTAGTTTACATCGGAACCCTAAAAAAGAGTCTAGTCAAGTATGTGAAAAAATTGATTGAAACAATTATCTAAGAGTTAAAGGATTTTCTTAATACCTACTTAAAATACGACAATAGCTGTCTCCTAAAAGTCATCGGCAAATTATTATCCTAAGAGTGGTTACCCACTGCATCCGATCCGAATCCGAGAAAATACTAATGTAGAAAACTTGTATCAAATCGGATTTGCTTTCCGGGTGATTTTCAATCCGTAACCGGGAAAATATGAATCCATAAATAACTAACAAATTCCCACTTTATATAGATAAATAAAATTGAATAATAAATACATATTGATGTATACACGGTACATATACCAAAATAACATTTTTTACAATTTTTGTGTCTCTGTCTGTTTTTCCGGCTAATCTCTGAAATAGCTGAACCGATTTTGGCAGGACTTTAATTAGCAGATAGCTGATGTAATAAGGAATAACTTAGACTACATCTATTAAAAAAAATAAAGCGGTCGAAGTCGTGGGCACAGTTACTTTTATTATAAGTAGCAAAAGTAGAGTAATTACATCGTTAATTTTTTTATTTCATTTTATAGTAACGCAAACTAGCAGATTGTTTTTCTGACGGAAAAACATAACCATCGCTAATAGATACCAAAAGCGTTGACGTTGATATCGTTAACGTTAAAGTTTATCGACTACCTTACCATTGACAACGGGACACCACAACAAGTATCGACACTATTGCGGCAGGAATAGGTAAAGTGATTGTTCAACCTCGGTCGAGATTTTGCAGAACTTTACCACTTAGTAGAGATGATGTTGATGACACATGCCTAGCAGAAAAGCAGGTGATCTATAATTCAAAAAGGAACCCAAACCGAAAGGAGACTGCATAATTTAAGTGGATCCCTTCAATTAGTACCAGATTTAGACACTATTATTGAAAGATTTCCGCATTTTTCAAATTACTTACTTTGGCTACTTATATGTTAACATTTCTCTTTTTTTTGGGCATTGGATGTTCATGGATGAAGGATATATTTAGAAATAGAATAGTTGGATAATTGAATATAGTGCGTAATATATATTATTTTCTATATTAACATAATAAATGCAAAAGTTAGAATGCTGAAAGTTGTTTGGATGGATGGGGTTTGGATAGATGTTTGTTACTCAATCACGCAAAAACTACTGAATGGATTTGAATGAAATTGGGCACACAAGTAAATTATGACCTGGAACAACACATAGGCTAAGGTTTATCCCGGAAAAATTGGGAGATACCGCGGGATTCGCCAAAAACTGTTATAATACAGAAGGCTGCACGGTGCAGCTAGTATTTTATAAAAAATGTTTCTACGACTAATTCGGAATATTATTTCAAGGATTCGTGTCGAATGCAGTGTACAACCGCTATAACGGCCACCACTAAAACAAAAACCATCCAAGAAACACGTGCGTAATATACTACATGCGAATTTTATTCCAGTCAAGACCCCATTACACTTTGATAGTTGGATAGTTTACTATCCAGTAAAAGGGAAGGAAAGCATTTCACTTTTATGTTTTCCGAATTATCTCTAGCTTTATTTGGCTATGAGGTTTATGGTGGGTAGCCCACGGTAATGGCGGAGGATAGGAAT
This sequence comes from Apodemia mormo, assembly GCA_036924255.1. Lineage (NCBI taxonomy): Eukaryota > Metazoa > Arthropoda > Insecta > Lepidoptera > Riodinidae > Apodemia > Apodemia mormo. The sequence continues at coordinate 6,881,942 of JAUPFN010000018.1, read as the reverse complement.
GGGTGTTTAACTCAGGTGGACACATATGTATTGACGTTTAAAAGGCATTGTGGTTTACAATCTCATAAAAGGGTAAGATTCGATTACTGCGTAAGACTTCAAATATTTGCTATAAACGAAATGTTACTTTGTTTATTTATTTGCATTAAATGCTTTAGTACCTACGAGACTGAACTTTGCTCAGTATTTATATGTTACCATTAATCTGATGACAGCACTAGTTTTTCTATCAACTCGTATTGAGAAAAGCAATTGACCGTCCTTGGCTTGACGTGGGTTTTGGGGTTTGGGTTCGACTTACGACAGGGACAAGCTTTTGCATGATGAGCATAGATGTTTGTATTTCTGGGTTTGGGTCTTTATTATGTATGTAACAGTATTTATCTATGTATTAATATCGTTGACTAACACCCATAATACAAGCAAATAAATTGCTTACTTTAGATCAATTCGTCTAATTTGACCAACAATATTATTACTATTATATTATTATTATTAAAGCAATTACGAAAGACACAGAACGACAAAGAGAAAGAGAGAGAGAGAGGTAGAGAAATTGGTATTTTTGTCATAAACCATTTTCTCGTGTTGGTTCCGGACTCCTTTGAACAACACAGGACAACACAGGCCAACACAGAACAACACAGGCCAACTGCCGTTCTGCCAGGCAAGTCTTTACGACTTGCCTGGCAGAACGGCAGTTGGCCTGTTGGCCGGCAGGCGACTGATTGGATATGCGTGTCACTACCATCGTGGCTACTTAGTGGTAGAGTTCTGCATTGTCTCGCCCGGGTCTGGTACTATAACCTTACCTATTCCTGCCGCAATAGCGTCAGTGCTTGTTATTACCATGTTCCGGTTTGGAGGGTAAGGTAGCCCGTAAATTTATGCATGTGACATTAGAGCTCGCCACAAGATAGCAACTCACCATTAACATCTTTGGTGTCTATAGGCGATGGTTGACTTTTTCTATTAGGAGACCCATCTGCTCATAATAAAAATAATATAAAAAAACAGCTTTCTGAAATAATAGTAACTTCATTAGGTGGCGTACATAAATTACGAGCAACGATTTTAGAGTTTAATCAACTCGTCTCACTACCTTCTTCCTTTAGTGTGATGTCGTGAGATTTGCTAGACCCTCTCTCCCTCTCCGTATAAAATTACGTGAGATATTTCGAATAGCGTATTTTAAGTTGAGCACAGAGCAGCAGAGCACAGAGCTTAATTTGAAAAGATTTATTTTAAGAATTATTTGCGTACTAGATTTTATTTTAGATGAGAATAGTACTTAAGTCTAAATTAGAAGTTCAGAATTAAAGCGGAAAAATATGAACAATAAATTGCCTTTATCATTAAAATTCGTAGAAAATACATTTTAGCCATATTTTAGAGGAAACACAAGAGAAAAAACTTGGTATTCACTTCATTTTGGTTTCGAAATAAATACTGATATTTTGATTTAGAGTAGCTGGTGAATTGTAAACTGTATGCCCTGAACCTATTATTACCGTTATAATATTATGTTGTACTAGGTGATAGAAGTCTTCATCATATATGAGAGATGATTTAAGAACAAACAATCTTAAATATCTGCTGCGTTTTCCATATTAGCGGAATTAAACATGCAACAGTACAAATAAAACTGTCCCCAGTATGATAATTTGAAGGGGACCCTATTTATCTCAGCATCGATCTTATGACGGTAGCTATTTGTCAATGCCGGTTCTTTAATTAATAAAAAGCAAAGGAAATAATTGAATAAAGCCTTAATTAATTAAAGTCCCGTGAACTTTTTCCTGAATTATGATTCTTTCCAAAAACTTCGGCCTCGCAATGAGTTTTTTCATTAGATTTTTATTAATTTGGTGGCTATAAAGTTTTGACGATTTATTGTTTTTCTCTTTTTCGAGATACTTTCTTGTCACGGTTGCTTGAAGATAAACTTAACAGAATTTGCTTCTAATTTTATGGAAAATGATAAATTTTATAGCAAAACAAGAAAAAAAAAAGTTTTTTTGGGTTTGGATTTTTTGCGGGCCATAAAATCAAGTCGTCAAATTACTATGTTACATTTTACGAAGCCTTCTATATCAAAATAACTTTGGTTGGCGATTTTATATTTATATAATTTAATCGCCTCTGTGCTCTAGTGGTCCAGCGTTAGCGTTGACCACATGAGGTCCCGGGTTCGATTCCCGGGTCGGGCACTAAAAAAAAGTGTTTTTTCAGTTTTCTGAGAAACACAAATTTGCCCGGGATTGGAAAGTGCCCGGTTGGCGATAGGCTTGCCACCTATCACATTTGTGGGACCAAGTATCTTCGGCTAATCGTGGGTGCACTTTGTTGTACCTCTGCCTACCCCTTCGGGGATATGGGCGTGAAGATACTTTTTTATAATTTGAAATCTTAATAAACATTTTTTTGTCTACGTGTATTTTTAAAAGCCCCAGCCAAAAATATTTTATATGTAGTATATGTACCTATGTAAGTTATTTCATATGTATGTAAGGTCGAGGTATTACTGTATATGTAAGTATATAATAATATATATCGATTAATAAATAACACATATCCACTTTATTAGTATATAATCTATACATATAATAAAATCGTAGGAATGTCAAAACTGTACATTGAATATTTTTTTAAAAGAATACTTGGGGCGTGATCTACAATCGATATGGAAGCCAAAAATATAGTTTTTAGAATTTTTGTCTGTTTGTCTGTATGTCTGCTTGTCTGTATGTATGTCCGGGGTAAACTCAAAAAGTACTGCATGGATTTACTTCAAATTTTGCATGAATATTTCTAACAGGTCGGGTCAACATATAGGCTACATATTATAACGCTATTACCTACAGGGGAGCAGCTGTGCGGAGTAAACGAAGTCCTCGCGGACGAAGTCGCAGGCAACAGCTAGTAATATATAATAACAAAGTGGATACTACTAATACTACCATGTTCTATACTGTCTCGGCCGGATCTGGAACCACAGTCTTACCTACTCTTGCCATAATAGCGTCAGTGCTTATTACTGTCGTGTTTTGCAACGCACCATTAACATATTCAGCGATTGAAAAAGATAATTATTGCCTATATAGATCGGGATCCCAGGAACAAACTTTTTTTTGATTACTAACAAGCTGAATTTGTGTGAACAGCTTCTTTTTGACGAGACAACCATGTTTTTTTTTGGAGTGGAGGACTCACCAGAAGAACCATCGAATGTGTAGGACATAAGTTTCATCGTGTTTTTCATAAAATAATCAAGCGATTGAAGTCATAAAATAATAATTATTATTAATAAATATTTTTCCTTCACCGAATCAAAATTTTCAAAGCCCCATAACTTTATTATCTACCCAATTTGTGATTTTTCGAAGATAGAAAAGATGGACGTCTCGTCAAAACGAAGCTATTCACAAAAAATCAGCTTGTTATTAATCAATAAAAAAGTTTGTTCCTGGGATCCCGGTCTAATAGGGCAATAGTTATATTTTTCAATCAGGAGAGCTGTCTTGTTTACTACCTTACGATATAAAAAACACCGTTGGCTTGTTCGTGATGCTAAGCTTAAATGTATAAACTTTACTGAAACATTTGATTGGACCCTTTATCCTACAATCATTTAGGTACTTACGGAGATTAACCTTAAACAGAGCGACCCCTGATGTTGGCGTGCGTTATTAATTTTTCAAGACTTTCTAACTCCACTTTCAAATTACAACTTAAGCTTATCATCATAAAGTTAAATTTTCAATATCATTAGATCAGAGGTAATATATCCATCACGCTCGAAGTTTAAACACGAAGACTGTTACGGAACTTGTAGGAAATTGGCTTCTTCAATTTCAATAACCTATTTAAACGTAGTGAAAACGGCTTTTATTTAAAATCCGGAGCAATATTTAATAGCTTATCTTGATAAAAACGGGTATTAAACTACTTCCCGTGGCTGTTTAATTCAAATATTTTTATAGAATTGACGATTAAATGAATACAATTTATATTACCGTTTATTAACATTATATTTATGATTATAAACCACTAGCTGACATGCACAGCTTCTCCCGTGTAGGTATGGAACATTTCACGAATAGCATGTAAAATTTCATATGAAATGTATTTTCATATATCGCATTTGCTACTTCTCTTCATTTAGATTGTGAAATGTCACACTTAATGAAATCATCCAATTCATATGGGAGCGACAGCGGTTATAATTCAGACTTAAATTTTAATAGCTTACAGTAATTTGTGTTCAGGTAATTTTATGAGTGAAAATCATTGCTAGTGAATATCACGTGTGAAATCATTGTGATTTTTTGTTTCATTTCAATTGAATCAAAAAAATTTATGAAAATGATTTAAAATGATAGATGCCCGCTTTATGGATGACAAGCTTTAAAAATCGTCCATTTGAGCCTCTTAGGGCTTATATTTGAAAAAAAAACATGTTTGACTTCGGTTCTCCAATCTTCATGCTAAATTTCATTAAAATTTTTTAGCTGTGAAAGCGTAAAAATGGACTTTCGAATTTATAATATTAATAAATAATAAAAATGTAGTATCGCCTCTGTGGTCTAGTGGTCCAGCGCTGGCGTCGACCACATGAGGTCCCGGGATCAATTCCCGGGTCGGGCACATAAGAATAGTGTTTTTTCAGTTTTCTGAGAAACACAAAGTTGCCCGGGATTGGAAAGTGCCCGGTTGGCGATAGGCTTGCCACATGCCACATTTGTGGGACCAAGTATCTTCGGCTAATCGTGGGTGCACTTGTTGTACCTCTGCCTACCCCTTCAGGGATATTGGCGTGAAGATACTTTTTTTAAGTAGTATGGATAGGTTGCGCCATGTTGGTCCCGGCCTCCTTTGAAGAATAGGCCAACGGCCGTTCTCCCAGGCAGGTCGTAAAAGGCGACCGATTGGCTATCGAGTCACTACCATCGTGGCTACTAGGTGGTATAGTTCTGCATTGTCTCGCCCGGGTCTGGTACCACCGCCTTACTTATTCCTGCCGCAATACCGTCAGTGCTTGTCGCTGTTGTGTTCCGGTTTGGAGGGTAAGGAAGCCGGTAAACTTATGCATGAGGCATTAGACCTCGCCACAATATAGTAACGCACCATTAACATCTTTGGTGTCTATAGGCGATGGTTGACTCTTTCCATCAGGAGACCCATCTGCTTGTTTGCTATCTTATGATATAAAAAAGGTTACTACTGGCCAATTGCACTAACATTGTCTTCGCTCAGGACAATCTTAAATAGTATGTTGCCACTTCTTATCTATACATATAATAAAATCGTAGGAAAGTCAAAACTGTGCATTGAATATTTTTTTATAAAATTCTTGGGCACACCCCAAGAATTTTGAATGAATCTATAATCGATATCGAAGCCAAAAATATAGTTTTTAAAATTTTTGTCTGTTTGTCTGTCTGTTTGTCTGTCTGTCTGTTTATCTGTTTATCTGTTTGTCTGTTGGTCTGTTTGTCTGTTTGTCTGTTTGTATGTTTGTCTGTATGTATGTCCGGAGTAAACTCAAAAAGTACTGCATGGATTTACTTCAAATTTTGCATGAATATTACTAATAGGTCGGGTCAACATATAGGGTACTTATCATCACGTTATCACTTACGGGGGAGGAGCAGTGTGGAGTAAACGAAGTCCGCGCGGACGAAGTCGCAGGCAACAGCTAGTCTTAAATAAAAAGAATGTGACAGCATACTATTTCGGACTGTCCTAAGCTAAGGCGGTGTTAGTGCAATTGGCCATAAATAACAGATATCACGTGATTTGAAAAAACTTACAAATATAAATTTTATCCGTGACTGGCGAGGAATTTGATTTTAATTTTACTAGTGATCATTTTGGTCAAAATTCAAACGTTACTCTATTAAGGTTACAATGCACAAATACCTGTTTGACGAACTATAGCATGATTAAACTGCGGTCAAAATCGTAGACTATATTAAAATCTCTTCTATATTTGACAACAGATAAACAAAATAGTATAATATAGGCACGTGGGTGCGTGTTAAACTCATGTTAGTGTGTGTAACGTTTTTTTTATTAATTTAATTAATTTGTAATGCATATTGTAATAAAATATTAGCTTTCTGCAGTTTCTCTCCATATAAAGTTTATGACAAATTTTATACTCCCCAGTCACAACAGTTATATTTATTTATTTAAACTCTTTATTGTACAAAATATACAACAACTTAACGTCTAAAGACATTTTCTACCTTTCAGTTAACCTGGCACATAAAGTTTCCATTGTCATTCTAGTTAACCTTGCACTTGTAGGAGCAGTGCAGTAACGGATAGTGCACAACAAAAATATAACGGAACAATTTTCATAAGAATGGATACAATGTTTTCGCTTAAATTATATATAGACAAATAAAATTGTAATTTGACTTTTATGTGTACAATAAAATATTAAATAAGTAAATAGATTGTACAAGTTACACCTGCAGCCCACTGCATTATAAAAGCGATAAATACGGGAACAAAAATTTATTCCGGGATTAAAAAGTGTGCTATTTCAGGTCAAATCGATGAAGACTTCTCCGTGATTGAGTAACAAACATCCATCCATACATCCAAACACCCAAACTTTCGCATTAATAATAATAATATAGTATATATTTAATTTATTAAGATCTATGTTCTTATATAACGTATATTTTCTGAGGCACCGTTTACATACTTTCTGTTTGCCCAAAGGATGACTGGAGGAGAATGCCAATAGGTACCTATTGGCATTCTCCTCCAGTCATCCTTTGTCCGCCTATGTCCGCCTTTTGTACAAATTTATTTATTTAAAATGGGTATAGACTAATTAACGCTTGTCTACTTCGGTGGGCGTGAATTCATTGAAAAAAAAAACACTATTGGAACGAAGTTCCTTACGGCAGGCTTGGAGGGGATTTTGCTGCGCGACCGAACTGAAAAAAATGTGATAGTAAAACCGTAAGAAAAATGCGTGGAATAAAAGCGTTAAATGAGACGTGCGCAGGCGCGACAGTCGCGTACACAAGCGACTAGCGAGTAGTGCCGTTTAGCCGAAGGAAGTTCGTTCCTACCTGGTGTCCCGCGACACCACATCATTTTTTTAATAAACGTTTATTTTTCTGACAGATTGCCAGATGATCTATTCTTCAAAAACAGTCCATACCATCAAGGAATTCATTGTTCTAGTTAATCGTGGTAAACAAGAATATTGGTGGGTTTATTCATTTATCCCTGTCTCCTCTAGGAAACTGCATGATTATACAAACAAGTCTACTTATCCTTCCACGCCATCCTAATGATATAAATAAACTCAAAAACAAAACTAAGAGATTCGTTGAGTCACGCAGTCATAAAAATCTACATACGACAAGGCGAGAGGATGCTGAGACCGTAACGGGGTATTATGCGCATCTTAATGAGATAAACCTGCAGCATCATCTCAAACAATTAAAGGACTGAATAAAAACAAAGTGTTTATATGAATTTAGGGTCGCACTGAATTATTACAACATTTGAATATGTAGCATCTTAACATTGGTATGTGACCCCATACAAAAAAGTACAAAACGTGTACACTCGAACATATTTTAATGATGGGGCCGCATCTATCGTCTCGAAGTAATATTCACTGAAGCTTTGTATGATTTGACACTAAAAAGTTATCGCGATAAAAACTGTGGTCCTATTAGCAGCAACGATATTTTCCACGAACTATTGTTTCATCCAAGATGGCTGAAATCATTTTCATATGTTACTATGGACGACGACTATCTTTACTTTTAACCATCAAATACTGTGTGCTAACAAGTAATTACTAATTTGTTTTGTATGACTCACATTGTTAGGATCCCGTATGTAAGGCTCAGCTTGTTTTACTCAACCAACCACCCACATATGTCCGCACTGATCGAAAACAATGGTTGAAATGAACAACGCTAGTCTAACAACGCAACTCGATGTGCTTGCGCGCTAAAACCTTTTGACATACCGATGTCCGACACCCACCCGATAAAATATACGCAGTCCGAATGTTTCCGAAGATAACCAATAATAACCAGTTTCAGTTTCATCTACACGTATCGTGTCATTGCACGAAGTTTTGTGACAACAGGCGCACCATTAACAACGTTGGTGTCTATAGACGATGTTCTCTCTTTCCATCAGTAGAGCCGTCTGCTTGTTTGCTATCTTATGATATAAAAAAACCATCGGATCAGAAAGCAGCCGCATTTTGTAAATGTCTTCCTTTTGTACGAATAGGTAAGGCGGTGGCTTCACAACTAAGTAAGATTATTACAAAACAACTATTTAGTAGTCAAGTTGAAAGTGAAACATTTGCTTACTCGCCTTTTACCAACTACCAGGCAAAACAAAAGGCGGCTTATCCTTCAAAAGGGAATAGTTCTAATACAGAGAAAAGATCTAACGCAAGTATAAAAACCGGCCAAGTGCGAGTCGGAATAGCGCACGAAGGGTTTATATCATTTTAAGTTAACTATTTATTTTTAAAGTGAATATATATCTATATGTATAACTTAATATTCTGTGAATATTTTAAGCGTCTGCCAGACGTGGTTATTAACCCGCCATTGGTTACGTCAATTTCACCCACAACATTGGTGGCGATGGTCTCATAGACCAGGGTCTTGAACCTAAGATTTTGCCAACTATTGGCTAGTTATCCTACTTTTAGTTAGTTTAGGTTTAATTATAAACACATTTATAAAAATAAAACACAAAAATTCAGTCGACCACAGGTTATTTATTACTTATTAAAAATTATACTCATGACACTAAAAATATTCTATTTACCCAAAAAATTTGAAATTAGTAAAAATGTTTAATTTTTTTGATTAAAATCAGCTTTTGTCAATCTTAGGACATTGCTAACTCTTTGAAAATAAACAAAAATATATACACAAATCCTTGTCCCAAAAAAATACTAAATGTATTTAATATATGAAAATATTATAAATATTATACTTACACGCTGGTTATACAGACCGGGTTGGTGTTGATACTCGTGAAGGTGCTTCCGTGGCAAATTCATGAGTTGTACCAACAGTGTGGGACTTAAAATGAGGCAATAACTCGAAATGGCAACTCGAATGGATGGTGGGTGAAAAATTTATTGGAATCTTTCGAATCACCCGCTTACAGACATATACGTCATCAATGGCGGGTTAAGATCGAGAAAAATTCACGGTTGCTTCATGGGAGCTGCCTTATATATTTATTTTATTTTGTTTTTAGTATTTGTTATTATAGTGGAAACAGAAATGTGTACATCACCTGTGAAAATTTCAACTGTCTATCAAGGTTAATGAGATACAGTCTGTTGACAGACGGTCAGGCAGACAGATGGAGCTGGCGGACGGAGCGGAGTCTAACGGCCGGTTTCCAAAACGCAAATTAATTTTAACAAGCAATTAATCTGTGTTTAACATCATTTTTACTAGCAAACGATCTGTTTAAACATAGATTAACTGCTTGTTAAAATAATTTGCATTTTGGAAACCAGCCGTTAATACCAGGGTCCCGTTTTACCCTTTAGGCACCTAACCCTAAAAATCACAAGAAAATTGGAAGTTGATTGCAGTTTAATATCGCATAAAACTTAATGTAGAATAAATATTTTCAAGGTAAAACAACAAGCGAACACTTATTTATGGACCCTCCATAAATACATGTTCGCTTGTGGTTTTACCTTTGGGTACGGAACCCTAAAAATCACAAGAAAATTGGAAGTTGATTGAAGTTTAATATCGCATAAAACTTAATGTAGAATAAATATTTTTAAGGTAAAACAACAAGTGAACACTTATTTACGGACCTTCCATAAATAAGTGTTCGCTTGTGGTTTACCCTTTGGGTACGGAACCCTAAAAATCTCAAGAAAATTGGAAGTTGATTGAAGTTTAATGTCGCATAAAACTTAATGTAGAATAAATATTTTCAAGATAAAACCACAAGCGAACACTTATTTATGGACCCAGAATGGATTACTCATTTTATAAAATACGATAACAAATTTAACAACTTAATAAAGTAAAATTTATATCCAATTATCGGTGACTATATTCTTTAGGACCACCGGAGCTTCTTGGAAATCAAAGGATACCATAGAATACGTTTATCTATATCTATACTAATATATAAGTTTGAATCGTCTGTCTGTACATGGTTTTATGTAAGATGTCGTGATAAATGTTTTTTTTATTTCTTAAGATATTTATTTTATAAGATAGAAAACAAGCAGATAGATCTTCGGTTCGAAAGAGACAACCAATGCCCATAAACCCCAGATGTTAATGGTGCGTTGCTATTCTTATGGTGGAGTATTAATGTCATATGCATAAGATAAACGGCTACCTTACCGTTCAGCCTGAAATACGACAGTGACAATCACTGATGTCATTGCGGCACGAATAGATAAGGAGGTGGTATCATAAATTATACCCGGGTAAGACGTTGCTGAATTCTACCAAATGTAATTCTCTAGATTTTCGCAAACCTGACACAACTCTACCGCCTGGTAGAATTCCGCAATGTTTTACCTGTCACCTGCGTCATTGCCTAAAGTAATTAAATAAATATTGTGCCCCTAGTGGTAAATATTATTAATAAATGTTGTTATTTGTGTAGAGCTTTTCCACGTTTAATGACATCCCGATTAATGGTGCCCGAGTTAACGTGGAACAAACATTTATACATAGTAAGTACATACACACATAAAACATTCCCGCGCTTAACCACAGCAGTTATAAAATACCCTAATATATAACATGCCTAATCTCTTAAATATCCCCATAAAGAATATAAAATTCCGCCAATTGCAACTATTTCCAATGATTCTGTAAGCCCACACAGTCATTGAATCATTGAATCTTGGAAAACAAAAGATGTCGTAGAACACGTTTACCTCTATAAAGCGACTACGTTTTCATAAACTCGTTATACGTGCTAGTCGAAGATATTAATACATAGAATGACTTATATCAATACTGAATTATACTTAATAAACAAACAAATTTAGAAATACAATCTCATCCCACAATGCCTCTAGCCTTATTGATTGCATTGTAAGGATCGCTAACTACATGACCAACGAAGCCGTAAATAAGAGTTATCGAAAGCACTGATATAAAGCATGGATTTAAAAAAAAAAACAAAAATAAAATGACATCACTATAAAATGTCGCCAATTACAAACATGACTAGTCTCTTAAGGATTCTGTAAGACCACATAGTGATTCTTGGAAAACAAAAGGTGTCGTAGAACACGTTTACTTTTATAAAGCGAATATGTTTTTATAAACTTGATATACGGCTTAATTAGTAAAAAGCGAGAACCACCAGAAAAGTTATAACTTATGATAATAAACGCCAAAATATTTACTAAATTTGTCATATTATATATCAGAATTATGGAAAGCACTGATAAAAAGCAAGGATTTAACAAAAAATAAAGATGGCATTAGTAAATTACAATTATGGCTAGTTTTTTTAAGGATTCTGTAAGAACACAGTGATCCTGGGAAAACAAAAATGTCGTAGAAAACGTTTACTTCTATAATACATATATTATGTTTTTATCAACTTGATATACGACGTGCCAGAAAAAATTGTATGTTAACAAAATATGTCCAAATTACACGAATTGATCCAACCTCAGAATGATCAATCAATTTATTTACTTGTAATATTGGTGTAAGTGGACGACATTAATACATAAACATACTTATGCCAATACTGAAATATATTTAATAAACACCTAGACCCAGAAATCTATGAAAACATATATGCTCATCGAACAAATGTCTGTCCCTGTCGAGAACCCTAGGCCCTATTGATTGTATTGTAAGGGTTGCTAACTACTTGACCAATGAAAAAGAGGCCCCAAATAAGAGTTATCGAAAGCACTGATATGAGGCGTGGAATTAACAAACAAAACAACAAAACGACATCATCATAAAACGTCTCCAATTGCAAACATGATTAGTCTCAGAGGATTCTGTAAGACCACACAGAGATTCACTGAATACAAAAGGTGTCGTAGAACACGTTTACCTCTATTAAAAAGAATACCTTTTTTAAACTTGATATACGTCTTAATTAGTAAATAGCGAGTCCTACGATAAAAACTGTAATATAAGATGATAAAGGCCTATAACATGCCCATTGAGTATGCCCCAATTCGGAGTTATAGAAAGCACTGACAAAAGACAAGGATTTGACATCAGTAAAAATTGCCGCAAACATGATTAGTCTCATAAAGATTTTGTAAAACCACGCAATAATTCTCAGAAAATAAAAGGTGTTCACGTTTACCTCAATAATATTGATACACGTCTCAATTAGTAAATAGCGAGGTCCACCAGAAAAGTTATTTTTATGATAATAAACGCCAATAAATTATTAAGTATACCGCAAATCAGAACTTTGGAAAGCACTGATAGAAGGCAAGAATTTAACAAAAAAATCAAAATTGCATCAGTAAAATATGCCGCCAGTTGGACGTAGTTAAACGAAAAGGATCCAATCCACAAGATGGCCAAAGATAAGTTAAGTGCACCAAACTGATGCTAAATATCAATACTATTGGCCAGTAAAAACGATCCAAGCAAAATTAGCTCTCTCTTATTTTATTTAACATCAGAATTAGTCCCCATTTATGACACGGTTAGAAATAAACAAATTGAATAATCCAACTTTCGTAGCTCACAACCAATATTATCAACTGATTAAGGAAAATGAATCAAGGAGCACTGAGGTCTTCCTACTAGTATAATATAGTATTCCTACTAGTATAATATAGTTAAATATCAAGAAGTCTGAATTCTTTTGCCTACTTAAAAATTAGTTCATCATTGATACCGACACTTCAATAAAACCCTAAAACTAATCCAAAATCTATTAAATTTCAAACGTCAATATCTCTAAAGTGATTTTGCGTGGATCCTTTTCGTATAACTACGTTCAATTGCAAACATGACTAGTCTCTTAAGGATTCTGTAAGACCACACAGTGATTCTCGGAAAACAAAAGGTGTCGTAAAACACGTTTACTTCTATAAAGCGAATATGTTTTTTTAAACTTGATATACGTCTTAATTAGTAAATGGCGAGACCCACCAGAAACATGGTAAAAATTGTTTCGGAATTTGTTAATTGCTTCATGCTAAATTTGTCGGCGATTAGAGGATTTCGACATTTTTCGGCAGCTATTAAGTCAGTTGGAAACGTTTGGTTCGTATTTATTTTGTGTGAAAATTGAGTTGTGGGATTTTAGGTTTTAATGTGTATTTTTTGCATTAGACTAATGAATAGGTTTTAGGTTAATAGTCGGCTGTAGGCCATGTGTCAAAGTTCGATTACTGGGTAAAATATTGCTTTTTTAACAAAATGTTATCATCTAGCCCCTTTTTAAGAATACACCATTTGTATTAGGTGATTTTGTTAAGACCATCTTGCGTATCCATATGATAAAAGTCTGTTTGTAGGGTAAAGAATGTGATGCATATATATATAACATTACATCCTTGTCACATGGATGCCAACGTACCATTAACATCGTTGGTATTTACAGGCGATGATTGTGCCTTTCTATCAATAGCTTATTTACCGTCCCGTTGGTTAAGTGGTTAGTGAACCTGACTACGCAATCGACGGGGCTCGGGTTTTCTCCGACAGGGACAAACATTTTCTGATGAGTATAGATGTTCGTATTTCTGGGTTTGAGTGTTTATTATATATATATGTATATATATATATATATATATATATATATATATATATATATATATATATATATATATATATATATATATATATATATATATATATATATATATATATATATATTCTGACTTTGGGATTAGATCAGTAAGTGTAATTTGTCCCGTGAATATATATTTATCATTACATAGTATAAAATAAAGTCGCTTTCTCTGTCTGTCCCTATGTCCCTATGTATGCGTAAATCTTTAAAACTACGCAACGGATTTTGATGCGTTTTTTTTTAATAGATACACTGATTCTTGAGGAAGGTTTTAGTATATAAAACTTTCCGATATTCCCACGGGAACAAAAGCTACGCGGGTGAAACCGCGGGCAGGTCGCTAGTTTATAATATAAAAATAAAAAGTTGTTCCATTCGTTACACTTCTCTTTGATTTATTGGTATTACAAAATTCATATAAGGTTTTGCGGAAATTGCCAATTCATTACCTTTCATATTACATTACAATTTCTTCTTTTAATTTTGCTTACTGTTACTTCCAACAACACTTATAAATAACTCTACTAGATATACCCCGTAACTTCCTTCACATGATCCATTAGACGTAAAAGCAATGTGTACTTCCTTTTAATCATTCGGGTAAAAAGTAGCTTATATTATTCAGTGATAATATAGTTTAATATCGGTGAAAGAATTTTTAAAATCGGTCCAATAGCTTTCTGTTTATCTATTACAAACAAACAAACAATAAAATTTTACTTTTTTATAATATTGATGAAGATAAGTGTATCTTATGAGTTATGAGTCAATGGTAATTACAGGAAAGACAAAAAGTGTTATCTAAGATAAGGCAAAGGTTTTAACATTTTACACGAGACAAGAGAGCGATGATTCACGTCTTAGAGCATATATTGATCTAGAATATGTGCTTTTGGAAAAAAACATAGAAAAAAGGGATACTAGAAAATATTCTTCTACATTACTTTGGCTTAAACGAAATGAAAAATTTGTGAGAAAACGAGTTTTGCTAGAATTATGAATTAGGTCGAATATATACATAATATGTAGATATTAACAATAACATTAACAAAGAATTATAGGTGCTCCATTTAAGGTTGCTTCTGCTGTGAGATCCAGATAAATATTAACAAAAAAACCTCTAGATTACTTAGTTTATTCAGATTAAATTGGGTGTTTAATAGTTAATGCAAAGTATCACTTCGCACATGTATGAAAAAATATTTGAATTAGTTATATCCGGTCAGTTTTGGCAAGCGCAAAAGATTAATCGTTTTTCTACTACCATTTTCTTTTTATTGCGTTTATAGATTTATTTGGAAGTGGAATTTAAAACGTCTGGGAAATGAACGCCCATATTTCTGAATAAATTCTATTGTGAATAATGTGCTGTTTTTATATGGAATAGGATGTAAATAGGCAAGAGGCACACCTGGTAGTAAGTGATCACTGCCGCCGATGAGCGGCTGCAACACCGGAGGTCATGTGAGTGAGTTGCTCATATAATATTTGCTAATATTAAATGCTGTGCAATTAAACCTATCCAGTCACAATAAAATGTTGTCCCTTTAGTGTACAATTAATTTACTAACAAATATATGAGACAACTTTTACAAATTTTGAGCCATATTGCTATAATTTTGTCTTCACTTTACTACGTAGCTACACTACGTATCTATTATAGCGACGTTTAAACGCTCTATAGTAAAATAATCTAAAATCAAGACTTATCTTAAAAATGCCGTTGTTAAAGAAAGAACATCCTTTGGCAAATCCAATAATATCATAAATGCAAAACTTTATTATGTGTATGTGTGTGTGCGTGTTATGTGTGTGACTGTTTGTTATTTTTTTCTAACAGCTGCATAGGTTGGAATAAAATCAGGTATGCAAGTAGGTAATATAGGGACTTAACAATTAAGATACTTTTATCTCAAAAATGCATTTTACTAGGAATTTACAAAACGAATCACGTATCGTGCAGTGGGTTGGAAGCGACAGTTTTGAGAATAAAACTGCTTGCGGCCTCTACACACGCTCTATATCATATATACTCTAAGATTAATACTAATCTCAAAATACAGTTGCTAAACAAAGAACCGACATTCTTTGGCAATAAAGTATAATGAGGTGAACAAACAGAAAGCGTATCAATGTTAGCATAACACTTACTTAAGCTGAGCCATAAACCGTTACTATGCGGTTTCATAACCAAGTTTTAAGTCATATTTTACTCGATAATGAAAATGAGTATAATGTTTTTTTTTATATACGCTCCCTCATTGATGAAATGTTTTAGCATTTTCGATTGAAATTATGAGGTCTTGAGTTACGGTTCCTGATAAAAATGTGTTTTTCTCTTTAAAAAATTTCATAAATCTGTAATTTACTCAGACATTACTGTTTCGAAGAAGAGTATTTATCCCATGTTTCGGGCCCTTTTTGAATGAAGAATAGTACTTAAATGGGAGAGACTTCCAATCGGAAGAGAAATAAGAAAAGACGAATAATCCATACTAATATTATAAAAGCGAATGAAACTCTGTCTGTCTGTCTGTCTCTTCTTCGCGCCTAAACCACTGAACCGATTTGGATGAAATTTGGAACAAATATAGTTTGAGGCCCGAGAATGGACATAGGATAGTTTTTATCCCGGAAATCTACGGGAACAGTTAGTCGCGGGAACAGTTATTAGTACCTAAATGGGAAAAGACTTCCCATCAGGAGATTTACTGCTTATTCGCTATCCTACGATATAAAAAAACTGAAATCACACCCAACGGTCCCCGTTATCACAAGTAACAAGAGATAGTTTCTAACACTGTGATATTCATAGAATAAGCGTTATTTCTCTAAGGTGATATTGATGAGATTTTGTAAATTATAAGAAAAACAAGACAAGCCCGCTGAGTTTCTTCCGCCGAATCTTTTCAGTGTGAGGCCGCATTTCGATCCGGTAGTAATTCTAAAACAATCGAATCATCTATATCTATATCTATATACATATAATAAAATCATAGGAAAGTCAAAACTGTACATTGAATATTTTTTTAAAAGAATACTTGGGGCGTGTCCTACAATCGATATCGAAGCCAAAAATATAGTTTTTAGAATTTTTGTCTGTTTGTGTGTTTATCTGTTTGTCTGTATGTATGCCCGGGGTAAACTCAAAAAGCACTGCATGGATTTACTCAAATTTTGCATGAATATTACTGACAGGTCGGCTATATAGGCTACATATTATCACGCTATCACCTACGGGGGAGGAGCTGTGCTGAGTAAACAAAGTCCGCGCGGACGAAGTCGCAGGCAACAGCTAGTCAAGAATAAATACATGGCAAGAATATTTCTTGAATTGGTTAGTATTTGAATGTTAATTAACATAATTTGATAAAATTTCAATTTATTATAAGTAATGTAAATATATAGTAATGTGTAAATAAATAATGCATATAAAAATTCTTAACATAGAATATATGGTAATTTTTAAATTGTTAAATATTTACACACCATATAATGACAGAATATGCTGGTATCTTTCATTAATTTTAATAACTTGTAACACCCATATTCTTGCAAACATTTTTTTTTAATTTTCATTTTTAGAGTTCCGTACCTAAAAGGTAAATCGGAACCCTATTACTAAGTATTCGTTGCATGTCTGTCCATCTGTCTGTCTGTCACCAGGCTGTATCTCATAAACCGTGATAGCTAGAATGCAGAAATTTTCATAAGTTATGTATTTCCGCTGCCGCTATAACAACAAATGCTAAAAATAAAAAATGGAAATATTAAGGGAGGTCCCCATACAATAAACGTATTTTTTTTCGTATTTTTTAAAAAGGATAGTACGGAACCATTCATGCTCGAGTTCGACTCCCACTTAGCTGGTTTTTATTCATTTTTTATTAAGGTTGGCATTTGCAGCGAAAATTTTTTTGAAAACTTTTAGAGAATATTGCAATATTTGAGTTTATACTAGTCTGTTTAGGGAAGATTTGGAAATATTTTCTAACTGCACCGTGTAGCCCTTTGCATTATAAAACGCGGTTATCCGCATATTTTTTTTTATATATCATAAGATAATCAGAAAAACAGATGGGTCTCCTGATGGAAAGAGTCAACCATCGCCTATAGACACCAAAGATATTAATGGTGTGTTGCTCTCTTGTGGCGAGGTCAAACGTCACATGCATAAGTTCACCTGCTACCTTACTCTCCAAACCAGAACATGACAGTTGCAAGCACTGACGCTATTGCGGCAGGAATAGGTAAGGGGGTTCAAGACCCGGGCGAGACAATGCAGAACTCTACCACCTAGTAGCCACGATGGTAGTGACTCGCGTAGCCAATCGGTCACCTTTTACGACTTGCCTACAAGAACGACAGTTGTCCTATTCTTCAAAAGAGCCCGGGACCAACACAGGGTGAATCTTTTTGCAAGCGAAGCTGCGCGGATCAACTAGTATGTAATATATTTTTGTGGTGATAAAAAAATTGTAATATAATTATCATATTACATTATAAATTATAATATCTATATTAGTAAATCGATTCTATATAATCATGTACCAAAATCAACATGGCGACCAAATTCACGGGACGCAACTAGATAAATTCTCTTATCTCAAAACTTTTTTATCAATCCCACGCTTTACTCTCAAATATTTTTAAGTAATTACCAAATATGAAACATAATATTCAAATAGGAAAAGTTTTATCTGTGAGTAAGTAATCTTTGATGTGATGTGAAAGATATTTAAACACTTTAGACAAAACTCGCTTGATAAATACTAGCCCCTTGATAAAAACTAGAATTTTAAGACACAATCCGACATTAGCAGGTTTTTATATAACTAGCTGACCTGACAAACGTTGTTCTGCCTTTTTAACTACTTTTATTTGTTTCTATATTTTCACACCTTTTAAACCTTCCCTGGACTTCAACAGTTAATTCAAAACCAAAATTAGCCAAATCGGTTCAGCCATTCTCGAGTTTTAGCAATTGATTTTTACATAATATGTATATAGGTAGATGATGTCAAACCATGATGAATTCCTAGTCCGGTCTCTCTTGTTAAGTACATCCATCTGCGCATGTTTGAGTTTTGAATGTGGAAAAAGCAAGACAAGTTCTCCTGGATCGTGATGTAGAAAATTTAGCCCTCTCTACGCCCTTTAAAATATTGTAGAAAGGTAATTTTTAATTGAATGTTAAGAATATGATTTTATAAATGAGCTTATATTCATTAATTTTTGTAATTTTTTAAATAAAAAAAATAGGTATTGACTACATTAATTCCTACATACATATCACTGTACCGTAGTTTTAAAAATAATTTAAATGCACAAAATAATAACAAAAATTGCAACATATCTCGTACAAATATTTTTTACTTTATTACCTACTGATTAATTTTACGTCTAGAGTTATAATAACTGTTTCGTAAAGTGTAACACAACATTGTACGATTTTATCAAATAACAATCTAACTCAATATGTAACTAATCAATGACAAGATTTACTGGAAATAATGATTGACAAGAATATCTATACATATAATAAAATCGTAGGAAAGTCAAAACTGTACATTGAATATTTTTTTAAAAGTATACTTGGGGCGTGATCTACAATCGATATCGAAGCCAAAAATATAGTTTTTAGAATTTTTGCCTGTTTGTCTATTTGTCTGTATGTATGTTCGAGGTAAATTCAAAAAGTACTGCATGGATTTACTTTAAATTTTGCATGAATATTACTAACAGGTCGAGTCAACATATAGGCTACATATTATGACGCTATCACCTACGGAGGAGGAGCTGTGCGGAGTAAACGAGTTCGCGCGTACGAAGTCGCAGGCAACAGCTAGTGATAACATAAAAATTTCAAGCTTGTTGAATATTTACCACGAGATATGATTGTGTGGCTGCGTTTTTCAATCAAAAAATATCGATCATACACATGTAAAGGATAATTTAACTCGATTGCTGCTGGTTTGATTTTAAACATGAATGTCTAGTCTACTGAATATAAAAGTCATTGAATACGCCCCACAAAAAGGATAAACAGTGTCTTATCTACCTTCAGACAATATTTGATATACGTGGTTTTAATGAAGCCGTAGTGACAGCTTATCTTAACATCTAAGTTAATACTATCCTTACGAGAAACTCGTTTAGATTATCATTTGCTTTGATTTATTTTATTAACTAGCTCTTAAGCTAAAAGTAGGTTGTGTTTTACTAAACGACATATTTATATTTATTCCCGAACGGAATTTTTTAGAAATATATTGCCGAAATATTTTACCAAATAATACCGCCTTTCTGAGTACTTTTCCCAATAGTTAAAGCAAAAAAATAACTGCCAGAAATATGTAGCAAGTTTTTAGTAAGACATTCTAAAAATATAACTTTTTCCATAATTAAATAAATAATAAATAAATAAATATTCACGGGACTAATTGCACTTATTGATCTAACCCCAAAGTAAGCAAATTATTTGCTTGTGTTATGGGTGTTACTCAATGATACTAATACATAGAAATACATATATAAATACTTTTACATACATAATACATAATAAATTTATCGCCTCTGTGGTCTAGTGGTCCAGTGTTGGCGTTGACCACACGAGGTCTCGGGTTCGATTTCCGGGTCGGGCACATTAAAAAAAAGAGTTTTTTCAGTTTTCTGAGAAGTTGGCCGGGATTGGAAAGTGCCCGGTTGGCGATAGGCTTGCCACCTATCATATTTGTGGGACCCAATATCTTTGGCTAATCGTGAGTGCACTTGTTGTACCTCTGCCTACCCCTTCGGGGATATGGGCGTGAAGATACATATTACGTAAACAATTAGATAAGCAAACAAGCAGATGGATCTGTTGATGGAAAGATAAATCATCGCCTATAGACACCAAACATATTAATGGTGGATTGCTATCTGTGTGGCGGAATTGCAATGACACATGCATAAGTCTACCGGCTACCTTATCCTCTCAATGAAAACACAACAATGATGAGAATTGATGCTATTGCAGTAAGAATAAGTAAGGCGATTGCGAAAGTCTACTATCTAGTAGCGACGATCGTAGCAAAATGTATAGCCAATCAGTCGCGTTTTACGATCTGCTTGGCAAAACGACAGTTGATCTATTCAAAGGAGGTCTGACCAACACAGTCCTGTCGGGCAGCTCATAAAAGCTTTTTTTGTTCACGATAGGGAATGACCTTGACCTTGACCACGATCTCGCCTGATGGTAATCTAAGATGTGGCCTAAGATGGAACGCGCTGCCCTAGAAGGTACCTTTTGAACGATTTAAGGCTCTACGTCATTCACTTCCTCGCTAACATCGTGACTATTGGTCGAGTGGTTAGCGAGCTTGACTACGCAATCGACGGGGCTCGGGTTTGATCCCCGACGGGGACAAGCATTTGTGTGATGAAGCATAAATATTCGTATTTCCAGGTTTGGGTGTTTAAATATATTCTAGTATTTATATATTTATTTCTATGTATTAGTATCGTTGACTAACGCCCATAACACAAGCAAATAATTTGCTTTTGGGGTTAGATCAGTAAGTGTAATTTGTCCCGTTAATATTTATTATTATTATTACATTTATAATATCCCGCTCTAGATTCTAGAAGAACGTTTTGCTATGCTATACCATTAAATTTTAGAAACTAAAACTAAACTTCAGCTACTTTTAAAAGTTCCACAACTTAAAATCTCGTGAATAAAAGAACAGTAGAAATGATACCTAACATTTTACATAAAAACTAGTAATGAAAACTTGTAAAAATGCAAATTCTAATTAGTGATTCACTCCGCTCCAACAATACACTCGGATGGTGCACAACACAAAGGTATTTTAAAATGAAATTTTATTACATCGCAATGCATATTTCTTTGTTAAATATCTGAGTGTGAGAAGTGTAGTGTTACGCAGTTCCGGGGTTTCGTTTGCTTTTATTTTTATTCTTTCATGCGAAACCCTGAAAAATGAAAATGTACCTATTCTATATATATGTCGCAGTGAAATTGTCAATACCGTTAGATTATAATCTACCTAAGTGATATTATAATTTAACTGCTAACCTAACCTAACCAAGTTATAAAATCCCTAGGTAGATTATAATCTAACGGCTATTGACAATTTCACTGCGACATATATAACTTATAAATGTACGTATTCCTGGATGGTAGAGAGGTGGGACAAGTTTAAATCTCATATCTATATTAATATTATAAATGTGTAAATTTTGGATATTTGTATGGATTGATGTTTGGATGAATGTATGTTTGTTACTCAATCATGCAAAAAATACGTAACTGATTTGAATGAAATTTAGCATACAGGTAGATGATTAGCAGGAATTACAAATAGGCTACTTTTTATTCCGGAAAGATTAAGTGATCCCGCGGGATTCGCCAAAAACTTTTATAATGCAGCAACCTGCACGCTGCAGCTAGTTAATTTTTTTTATTATCTCATATACTCATAATAATAATAATTTTCTCCATGTTGGTCCGGACTTCTTTAAAGAATAGACCGATATATCTGCTAGGCAAGTCCTAAAAGGCGATCGATTGGCTATACTTGTCACTATTATCGAGACTACTAAATGGTAAAGTTCTATAACGCCTGACCCAGGCATTTGGTACCCACAACCTTACCTATTCCTGCCGCAATAGCGTAAATGCTTGTCATTGTCGTGTTCCGGTTTGGAGGGTTACGTAGCCGGTAGACATGCATGTGGTATTGCCATCCCGTCACATGGATATCCACGCACTATTAACATCTTTATAATATATAGTCGATTGTTTCTCTCTCCATTACGATAGCCATCTGCTTATTTGCTATCATTACATAGTATAAAACAGAGCCGCTTTCTCTGTCTGTCCCTATGTCCTTATGTCCCTATGTATGCTAAAATCTTTAAAAATACGCAACGGATTTTAATGCGGTTTTTTTAGTAGATAGATTGATTCTTGAGGAAGGTTTTAGTGTATAAACCTTTCCGATATTCCCATGAGAACAAAAGCTGCGCGGGTGAAACCGCGGGCAGGTCGCTAGTCTTATAATATAAAAAAAAATGCGAAACATTAGATATTGGTCTACGATCGTAAAAACTTCAATGGGTAATAGTCCTGCGAGATAACACACTTTTTTGTGAAATGTACACATACTTGGAACTTTATGAGTGGCTTCCTTTTGGCGAGTTAACCAAACATTCGCTCTTTGAAAGTGTTTTTCAACTGAGCATGATCAAAACATTAATTCATAAGTTTTTCTCTGTTGATAGATTCATACATAATTTTAAAAGGTTTACAAGTTTATTAAAAAAGTTTTTTAAACAATATTATGCTTCACAAAAATAGTTACGATACGCTTCAACCACCTCTACCACCGAGAATTAATTTTACATTTAAGCATTTGTGTTTGGGACAGGAACCAATACATCATTTTCGTTGAAATCAATTTTGCTAAATTCTTTAAATAATTATTAATGCTATGAACTTATCATAGTAACTATAGTCACTTATGAAATTTAAAATATGTACTCATCATTTAAAAATTAGTGTTTCTTCCTATGGACTAAGTACCATTAGAGTATGGCGCGGTGTCTTTAATTTAACTTGGCGATTTTATAATATAAATAATGATCCCCAAGTTGGCCGAAATCCGACCATCGACTCAACAACAAAATCGCTTATGTTTGATAACTGATATTAGCTGTACTGAAAATAGTAAGTTTACAACTTACTATTTTTTACAGCTAATATCAGTTATCAAACATAAGAGATTTTATTGTTGTCGAAGGTCGAATTTCGGCCAATTTGGCGATCGTTATTTATATTATAAAATCGCCAGGTTAAATTAAAGACACCGCGCCATGTGTATATACTATCATGTATGTCACATGAATGAAGTGTGTGTAATGTTTATTTTATTAACTAAATATATTTCTAATGCACAGTATTCCAAACTATTAGGTTTCTGCAGTTCTTCGCAATATGAACTGCGCCAAATTTGTTACTCCATCGTTGGCGTAATTATCAAAAAAGAGATACAAAGCTTTTACTTCAAGTATAATATATAGATGATATTATTACTTATAACAGATAAAATCTAAAATATACTTTAAACAAAATATTTTCAACTTACTGGTTCCGTGTCGCAAGTCTCCAAATCTGGTATAGGATCGTCACCACAATAATAGTCAGCGTGTAAAAACGGTGGCCTCGGTGGTGGTGGAAGCAGGAACTCAGGAGGTGGTCCAAGACAATCACACTCCGTAAGGTCCGTGGGCTCCAAATCCCACATGTCGTAGTCTAACTTAACACTATTCACAACCTTCTCACTAACACTAGGATTAGTACCACGTTTGTAACGGTCCACTGCATTTGAAGTTTTATCATTTATTAAATTACTTATGTATAGTTCATCGTCGATATCACTCCACACATTCCTTCTAACTTCATCATTTAATTCATTTACATCTGATTCTAATTCTAGGGCTATAATTTTATCATCACTATTCTTGTTAGGTATGTCTTCGTTGCTATTCGTGTTTTCGTTTTCAATAGCATCTTTTTTTTGAATTTCAGGTGTACCTTCTATGTTTACGTCAATCGAAGACGATTTATGCTCATATGTCGCATGCCACACATTTCTCGATGCCCAAAAAGCGTACGGTGACGCTTTGCTAGGACTCCTGGTGATTCTTCTGGCCATACGCAATCTTCTTCAAGTTTTTCTGAAACAATAATAAATACTTTAGTAAAAGGTAAAATTGGACAAAAAATAGAACATAAAGAGAAACGGTAGTAAAGATATGTGAATGATAATAAATACACCAAAATAATAATGTTTAAAATATACACATATATATAAATGCTCACAATACATTTTATTTTGGAATTTTTTTATAAGTAGTGTCTATCACTTTCATTTAGAACTTGGATCATATAAGTGGCAAAATGATAGGTGTAACATTAGCAAAAAGCCGTAAAAAAATAAAACTCTTAACATTATTGATTTTTTGGTGCCTGATTTTTTAACTGAAAACTAAATAGTTTCAAAATTAACTGAGGAGATTATTTAAGGTCACAAAAATCAGTGTACTCTGAATCAAGATGCTGATCTGTATTGATTATGTAATATAAAAAGTTAATTTGCTTAAAGCATGTAGCAATAATAATTTTTTTTCGCTGTCAACTTGTGGCAACAGACTTTCTATTGTCTGTATCTCTGGCATCCTACATCAGATTTTTACCAAATTACAAAAAAAAAATCACATGGGGAGTTTAATCGGTTAAACAAAAAAATAATTTTAAAAATCGTATCATAAATGACCGAATTCGAATGTAACAAACATAAAAAATTTACAGGCGAATGGATAACCTTTTTTATAGAAGAGGGGGCAAAGGGACACAAGGCTCACCTGATGGTAAATTATAACCGCTGGCCATAGACAACTACACTACCAGGGGTCTTATAATTGCGTTGACGGCCTTTTAAGAATGAGTAGGCTCTTTTCTTGAAGATCCCTAAGTCGTTTTCTTTTGGGAAATCGGTTGAAAATCAAAAAAATTAAATGAAAAAAATGAAAAGTGTTTATTTGCAAGAATATGGATGTTACAAGTTCTCAAAATTAATCAAAGATACCAGCATATTCTATCATATTATGGTGTGCAAATATTTAAAAATTCAAAAATTACCATATACCTATTCTATGTTAAGAATTTTTATATGCATTATTTATTTACACATTACTATTTACTTTACGTATAATAAATTGAAATTTCATCAAATAATTTTCATTTACATTCAAATATTAACACTTTAACTGTCCACCAACCAACACCAAAATGTCCAACAATTATATTACATTCTTTTTTATATATCATAAGATAGCAAACAAGCAAATGGGTCTCCTGATGGAAAGAATCATAATCGCCTATAGACACCAAAGGTGTTAACGGTGCATTGTGGCAAACAAGCCTTCAAACCTGAACACGACAGTGACAAGCACTGACGCTATTGCGGCAGGAATAGATAACCACCGCCTTATCTACAAGGCGGTGGTACGGCCGGGCAAGACAATGCAGAAATCTACCACCTAGTAGCCACAATGATAGTGACTCGTATAGCCAATCGGTTGCCATTTATGACCTGCCTGGCTGAACGGCATTTGACCTATTCTTCAAAGGAGCCCGGGAACAACACTGGGAACATTACTATATATTTAAATTACTATATATTTACATTACTTATAATAAATTGAAATTTTATCAAATTATTTTTATTTACATTCAAATGTTAAGACACATTATAACCACTTCATATAAAATAAATCATACAAAAACCAATTCAAATAAAATACATCCTATGTATATATGACATAAAACCGATGAAATTACAAACATCGATTTAATTGTAGTGTTAAATCGATTGCCAAAAAAACCGATATCGATACGGCAGTTTGTAACATCAAACCAACTGCTTCACTGCCATCAAACCACTTATTATTTAATAGAAGAGCTAACACCTCATTTTGTTTAACAAAGAGGCCGCAATTAGAGACTACCACATCTAAGAGCACAATGGCTACGTTAATATCGATATCATCAAACTCGATTGGTTGTTTTAATTTATTTTTTACGGCGTCAATTTAAACGAATAGGCTTCAGGGCTATGCACTCCTATCAAGATGATGTCACGATTCGTTCGAAAAAGATTCGAGTTGAGTATTTGATATTTTAAATGTAAAAGCATTATTCGATTTGATTGACACGTGGTGTATTAAGATTATTATTTTTGAAAGGCTACTTATTAGTTTTTTAAGTAAGGATATAAATGTAGAAGCATGAATCGTGAAGTTTTAGATCATGTGCTTTCATCCGGTAGTGGATATACGAATTCGGTTAGTGATTATGGAACACTTGGTTAGTGATTATAAAATTGATGATTTGCGCCCTCTAACTCTTGATGTTTTTTACACCACCAATCGCCCTGTTGCGCGAGTGATTAGTGAATATAACCACGCAATCGACGGGACTTGGGTTCGATTCTTAAGAGTGAGCTTAAATGTTCGTATTTCTGGGTTTGGGTGTTTATTAAATATGTATTGCCTCTGTGGTCTAGTGGTCCGGTATAGGCGTTGACCACACGAGGTCTCGAATTCAATTCCCGGGTCGGATAAATAAGAAAAATGTGTTTTTTCAGCTTCCTGATATAAACAACGTTGTCCGGGATTAAAAAATTGCCTGGTTGGCGAAGGCTTGCCACCTATCACATTAAGAAGATACAGGGACTAAGTATCTTTAGCTAATCGTGGGTGAGTGCACCCAACCAGTGGGTTGTAAATCTGCCTTCTACTTCGGGGATAGGGGCGTGAAAATACTTTTTTTAAATCTCAGTATTTGGATACGTATTTTTATGTAATAGTGTCATTGACTGAAATCCATAACAAAGGCAAATAATTTGTTTATTTTGTAACCTCAAAATCTTTTCATGTCATTTGTCAAGTATTGCGAAAAAAATAGCGTTTTATAATTTTTTCTTATTCTTACGCCACGCAATGTAAAGCGTACATTGCTCGGACACGTTGCGGCCAATAAGCTCTCGAACCAGCCGTTTTTTAGCGCGGCATGTGCTGCATAATACTATTTTGGGTATATCTAAGGATATACCGTATACCGTAAGTATATTATACTATTTTTTTTAAAAAAAGAAATTATATAGAGTATCACAATAAATCAAATTATATAAAATTAAGGTAAAAAAAGGTCCAAAAAAATCAAAAATTTCCTACAAAAGGACACGAGCGAGACTTCATACATTGTTTTTTTTAGTTATTATCTTAGAGTTTAATATATTCTGTAAGATACTATATCAACTTCTTAACTCATCCGCATTTAATAAATATTTTTTAAACTTAGGAAATAGTAGCTAAATAAAGTTGGAATTTAGGTAAGGTTTAACGTAAATATTTAGCTCCCTCCTTAGTAGTCCGTGTTTAGGTATTTATCTTGACGTTGAGTGTCTTTAGTACAACTCCTAATCTCATAAATCTAAGTTAGATTGACAGAATTTTGACCTTTTAAAGATATTAAAAATAACAAAAAAAATATAGCTTTAAACTATTTCTTCAGTACAAAAACAGGAAGAATTTTTATTTGATACTTATAATGAAAATTAGGAATTTAGGAAATAGGAAAATTAGGAAATTAGGAATTTTACTAGGTGGTAGAGTTCTGGATTGTCTCGCCCGGGTCTGGTACCACCGCCTTACCTATTCCTGCCGCAATAGCGTCAGTGCTTGTCGCTGTCGTGTTCCGATTTGGAGGGTATGGTAGCCGGTAAACTTATGCATGTGGCATTAGACCTCGCCACAAGATAGCAACGCACCATTAACATCTTTGGTGTCTATAGGCGATGGTTGACTCTTTCCATCAGGAGACCCATCTGCTTGTTTGCTATCTTATGACATAAAAAAAAAGAATTATAAACTTATTGCTGTTTAAATGTAAATTTAATTAAAGTTTTGTTCAATAAAATTAAAGCCTCAATATTTTTTACAACATTATTCCTAGCGATATAGTTTATTTAATTAATTTAAAAAAACGTACAAAATTATTCCATTTCAGCAAAGATTTATCACTCCTAAAGACACACAAAAGATGTTTAAAGTAAAAATCGCCTGTGTGCTTTCCGATTTTCATCTCAATCATGGTCCAAAACTTGGTTTTTCTCGATTTTCGACCGTACCATACTATGAATATGCATAGATACATTTCAAACCAACTATGTTTGTTTTCCTTAACATCAGACATAAAAGCAGGCTCCGAAATTGTTGGAAATTTCCCTTCCAGCAATCCGGTACGAGCATGGCGTAAAATGTTTGCCCGACGCCGGTATGTGACTGCGAGGTCACAGGGTCAACAGGTAGACAGTTTGAAAAGTGCGCACTCGACATCAAAGCGGTTGTTTGAAAAAGAATTTTTTGGAGAACCTTTTTACATGGTTATATATGTATAGTCAGAAACAAAAGTGGTTATAGTATCGCAATTTTGAAATTTTTATATATGTTAATGCGTGAGCAAAAACTTTGTACCCCTTTTTAAGATAATTACGCGAACGATGAGGTATGAAATGTTATACACTTAAAGTTTAGATTGTGGAGGACTGCAGAAACTTAGTATTTTGAATAGTATACCTTATTAATACATTAAATTAATAAAAATGGATATTACACACATTACATTCATGTGACATACATGATAATATGCACCGAATATAAAGAAAATAATATACATAATATGTATACTACTTTCTTTATGGACAAAGTCAGTTGTCAAACTTAAAATAGATTTTATTGTTCAGTCTATGGTCGAGTTTCGGCCAAAGGCAATCGCTAGCATTTAATAATATGTAATAACAATAATAATACGTGTAGAAAATTTTGATCTCTTTTAAGGAAAATTACGACCATGACCATATTTAAGATTTGACACACTTAACGTTTTTTGTGGTAAAGAAAAGTAGAAGGCTGAAATATATAAAAAAATGCATGATCGAATAAGCGACTACTAGGTGAACCCTAGTATATTTAGATATGTTTCATTACTAGGGTTTTCTGTGTGTGTATGCATAATGCATTTCATGTACATGTGAGGCAGGACAACGAATGAAATGTTTTGTATATTTTTTTTATATATCATAAGATAGCACACAAGCAGATGGGTCTGCTGATGGTAAGAGTCAACCATCGCCTATAGACACCAAAGATATTAATGGTGCGTTGCTATCTTGTGGCGAGGTTTAATGCCACATGCATAAGTTTACCAGCTACCTTACCCTCCAAACCGGAACACGACAGTGACAAGCACTGACGCTATTGCGGCAGGAATAGGTAAGGCGGTGGTACTAGGCCCGGGCGAGACAATGCAGAACTCTACCACCCAGTAGTCACGATGGTAGTGACTTGCAAAGCCAATCGGTCGCCTTTTACGACCTGCCTTTCAGAACGGCAGTTGGTCTATTCTTTAAAGGAGCCCGGAACCAACACAGGGAGGGAAAATTGCATATTAACACCGGATTTCATAATATGAAAAAGATATATTTATTTAAAGATATATTTTCATTTCTTTTTCTTTTTAGTATGTATTTATTGTTATAGCGGCAATGGAAATACATAATTTGTGAAAATTTCAGCTTTCTAGCTATCACGGCTTATGAGATACAGCCTGATGACAGACAGACAGACAGACAGATAGAAAGCGGAGGCTTAGTAATAGGGTCCCGTTGTTTGTTTGTTTTAATTTAGTTTTACTTTTTTTACGATTTCGTTGTATTTATCTACTAACTACTCTGCTAACTAGCTCTGATGAGGTAAGAGTTTGCTCGATAGTTCGAAACACAAAGATATTTTTTATTCATTTGCATTCCACAATGTAATGTATTATTATGTTAGTTACAAAACAATCCTAAATCATTATGGACCCAGCAGGGCACAACAAACATTTTAGAAGAGAGGAGGATATTATCCAATAATTATATCTATACTAATATTATTTATTTATTTATCCACATTTACAACTATTATTACAGGTTGCCCTAATGCAATAGTAAAGTCCTCATAATATTACAAAAGAGATATATCTTTAAAAAAATTGAAAAAGAAATTCTAAAAATCGTTATACCACCTAGATATAAAAAAGGCAGAATTTTGCTAAAAATTAATACTAACAAAAAATAAATAATAAAAAATAAATTCTAGAGGTTAAACTTTAGTACACGACTGTACAACATTGCAAGCAGAATTTGTGTATGTGATTGATTGATTGTTTTTCGGGCGGCCATTTTTTTCTAATCATTCACATCTATTAAGCTTTGTCAGTGTGAAAAATGTATGAAACAAATACACGTTTACAATGTGGTATTTATATGGCTAACATTTTATCCCACTATGAAACGACTCTGAATTTTTTTGTGTTTAAGTGTGCTAAAAATTCCTCGATCCCGTTCCCGAATTATAATAATAATGGTTTCTTTATCGGTCATTCACCCTGACCCTCGGCGGCTTAGCTGTAATTTTCCCGCCGACGAAAATCTATTTTTTATATTATTTTCATAATATTATATTATCAAGAAGATTGAAATATAATAATATAAGTAAAAAATGTAACTAAAAATAATAATAATAATTAGAGATGGGCCGAACGTGGTTTGGACCGAGTTCGAAATTCGGCCGTACATTCAGTGAAAATATAAAAATCACCCGAAATTTTGGCGCGCTTTCTCGAGAGCGATACGTCATGACTTGTTTACGAATGTACTTAAATTATTTTGTATTATATCGGTAATGGTTTTAGGTATCGTAGGTTATAGCTTTATATAGGTAACTATCGGTAATATATAATTAATGCTAAATAATGACTTATCGCAAAGTATTGATATATTGGGTTACACTATTCCAGTTTAGGTAGGAATCTCTTATTTAATTGTGAATCAAAATATGATTTGACCTCTATGTGTACCATAAAGTTAATTAAATAAAACGACAGTAACGAACCAGGGTAAGATGGTGTAGAACTCTACCACCTTGCAATATGAATAGTTCTCCATTTACGAACAGTCTGGCAGAGTGGTAAATGGTTTTTTCAAATGGGGAACCTAATGGAAAAACCAAATGGGAAAAATTTTAAATCGTTAACAATAGGAATATATAAGCCAAAAAATTATTAGTTTTAATTTACGTTTTACGCTTTAAGTAGTAAAACGTTGAGTAGAACGATTACTATTATGCTGGAGCACTTGTGTCTATCGTCCCGAAGTTACCGTGCACGCTAAGACACACGCAGTCCGGGATGTATGCGAAAATAGCCGGTCATAACATCTGCATTTATCGTGATTACAATCAATACTACACATACAATACTACTGTTGTTGTCCAGTTAAAAATATTTTAAGGGAATTGAAGAACAAATAAGAGCTTTTTAAAATACCATATTATTTTTAAAATTGGAATCATTTAATTTTTTGATAAAGTTATCGACCTACCAATACGGAATTTTCGATTGACCAGGGGTATTGTTACTCACTGTATAGAAATATCTATAGGTGATGGTTATCTTTTACACTCATATCTGCAATTCTATAATACGAAGAAAAAATCAAGTAAAACAGTATCATGTACTGTAAACGGATCTTTAGTCGTACACGTACCTAATTGTTACACAAACTTCCCGCAGACCGGTTTTATGAAGGTCGTGTTTTTGCCAAAATAACGAACTTTTCTATAAAAGTTATATTTGTAATAATGACGTCAGTGTCTAGGATTATATTTTAAATCTGTTTTTTTCTGCTAATCTG
Organism: Apodemia mormo; assembly: GCA_036924255.1. Classification (NCBI taxonomy): domain Eukaryota; kingdom Metazoa; phylum Arthropoda; class Insecta; order Lepidoptera; family Riodinidae; genus Apodemia; species Apodemia mormo. Next base: position 6,849,774 of record JAUPFN010000018.1, on the reverse strand, counting down.
CCTCTTGATCTATTTGGCCAATTTCAAAAATAATAAAAATACGAGGAATTAATCGAAGGTTAGATAACAGCTATTTCACTTGAAAGTAGAATAAAGCCATGCATAATCATTCTATCATGCAAATTCATTTACTATACATTTTTTTGATTTATGTGTGGTCAAATCTTTGTATTTCTTTCTAACTTATTATTATTATATGTATGGTCAAATCTTTGTATTTCTTTCTAACTTATTATTATGGTCAAATAGTAAGAAATAATAATCTATTGCTTTGTGAACGAGATTTGATAATTTTTCAGTCCTCAAATCTTGTCATAGTGAATGAAGAGAACGTTAAGAAGTTTTTATTTTTATAAAGACATTTTTGATCAATTAATGACTCATTTCATATCGATAAAAATAATTAACCCTGAATACTTTGGTACTAGAGTGTAGTTTATCATAATTGAATTGCACAAAAGACAACGTGTGTGCCAATAGTCTACAATATATTTTTGTAGTTATCGTATATTAATCTTAGGTAGGAATCTATTATTATAGTAGTAAAAAAGTTAAGAAAAAAGAAAAACGTTCGGTTTAATCTGCCGACCCCGCAAGAGAAACGGGCGTGATGATACATCACTATTAGTACTCCAGTTACACTAATATTATAAAGATTTTAAAAATTCTCTCACAATATAAGGCTACGTTAACATGTAGAAGTATAGCTACCTTTTTATCCGATTGAGTAAAATAAAGTGTGTGTCACGCGAAAATCCCCCCGTTTTCGCGTAAGGGTAAAGTAGCCTGTGACATTGCCACCTCGTCACGTGGACAGCAAAGAACCGTTAACATCTTTCGTGTCTTTTAGGCGATGCTTCCTCTTTCCATCAGGAGAGCCATCTGCTTGCACAAAAATCTATGCTGTCACATTAATATTTGTCCCTATTTAGTAGTCATGACCATAATTTGATCAGGAAGGAGCAGAATTGATATCCGTCTTCCTGACAAAAGGCGAGCGTGAGCTAAAAATGAAACAGAGAAGAAAATACCCTTTTTGTAGAACTCAGTTAAAAACTGACATTAAAATTACTAACATTTTATAGTGTCTTAATTGATGGCCTCGCGGTTTTTGCGTTTTAACTAAACTGTTAAAACGTGATTGATTAATGATTGTATATTAGTATTACTTAATTAAATATGAAACCAAAATACATACACACATATTATTAAATAAGTTTATAAATATGTACGTTCTGTACGTGAGTATGTCATTAAAATGCTCCTCAAAAATATGGTTCTAAAGATTTGAGGATTTTGTGCGTGTTTGCGAAAGTCCCTGAATGCTTATTGAGAAAGATTATAGGCTAAGCACTACCAAAATACTGCAATGGGAAAAATGAGAAAATTCGAACTGATGGAGTAGTTACATCTTAACAAAAGGCTCGGATTGTTGCGTGGAAAATCCAATTAAACCAATTTGAAATCCAAACCGTAATTACAGGAAACATTAATTATAGATTTGATAATATACTCAAGAATAGAGTTGTGTTTAGTATTTGATCGAGTAACCGAATAACGAATATAACTAAATATTATTGGAATCGAGTGATCGGGTAATATAATCGGTTCAGTGTAAGCGCAGTTTTAAGGATCGAACACATTGGGACGGGTATAACGGGCTGAAGTGGGCCGCATCGCAACAAAAATTCTAGCACATTAGGACGGGCCACAACGGGGTGGAGCGGACCGCATCATAACACAGCGCATTTCCGTATTTGTTTTTAAACGGTATTCTCATAATATTATGGAGCTTGGAAATTGTATAGCTCTTTGTAGCTTTGACCTAAAATTATTAATCGTTCTTCATCTTTATTTACGTGATTTTATAAATTAATGCTCAAAACACGGAGGAACACATGCGCCAAATTCCGCTCCCCATAGTACACTTACGACGGGGTAGACGGCATCACATTCACCGAAATCCGCGCGAGTAAAAATTCGCCACGACACGATTTTTCGACACGACCCGGCCCGTTTCGGCCAGCTCAAGTGTGCTCGAACCTTTACTTTGTGAAAACTAGTTAAAACCTTCCTGCAATCCATCGTATATCTTAATTGCATGTGACATTACCATCTCGTCCCACGAATAGCAACGTACCACCAACTAACATTTTTGGTGTCAAAATCGATGGTTATCCCTTTTCATCAAAAGATCTATCTATCTCATGATATAAAAATATAGACGTGATAGTGTTTATTTTATTTTAACTGTAAATTACTTAAAAATGGAAAGTTTGTGAGAATGTTTGTTATTTGAACATGTTGCTATATTTCTAAAACGCATCTCTGCTTTTGTCTTCGAAGATAAGGGCATGAGAGTAATTATAAATTTACAGTGGTAGGTATCATATACCCGGGCGCGACATTGCGGGACTCTACCACCTAGTAGTCACGATGGTAGTGACTCATACTTATAGTTACTGCCTGCAAGAATGGCAGATGGTCTATTCTTCAAAGGGGACCAGGACCAACACGGAGGATTGAGCAATGGCAACCTCTCGCAACCTCTCGTTCCTACCACTGTAAAAAATTAAACCAGAACAGAACAGCGGCAACCTTCCTGATAACCGCTAAGTTGCGAGCTCATGTGCCCTGGGGAAAAGCTAAGCTGTCCTGGGACCCGCATTGAAATTCATCAGAAGTATATAGAAGTAGGAAAATACATCCAGTTTCAACACGGACAATAATATATTTATATTTATTTATTTAACCAAATACCAAATATTTGTTATTCGAAATTAATACCGAATACTCGGCGCATCTCTACTTAATACCTACCCTATCATTAATCAAGGCATCGAGTTATCCAACCACAAAATACATTTAGCTATCAACTATTAATAAGTGCTATTTTGGTATACAATCATTAATCACTAATAATGCCTCAAGAACCTTAATTATCGGGTATTGTAATAATGGCGCTTGACAAATCCTATCAATGGCTATCCATATTGGTAGGTCTCATTAACATTTTGGCGAGATCACTGAGTGGAGAATCTGACATCAGCACAATGCCAAGTGGAGAGCCCTTGAGCCTCTTAACGAACCTATTCTGTTGGTTTTCTCACGTGAATTATTGCTAGTGGAATAGGGTTGGCAAGAAGCGAAGTTCTTTAAAAGTAAAGGCAAAAACAATTGAATTGAAAAGTAAGAATAACTTATACACTTTTATAACATCAATTAAAACTCTTCAATAATAATTATATTTGTGACACATAATTTTCTTATTACAATAATGTAGAATGAATAAGACTTATACATATGAGATTAAATTAACCGCCCATATTCAAACAAAATTCTAAATATTATAATGAATTAAGTTGAAATTATGTGATAATAGAAACAAAATAAAAAAACTCATGAATACGTTAATAAAAAATGTCAACGTATTTATCAAATGCTATAGTAAGAGTAGAAAATTATCATACAATAATCAAATAAAGGTTTTGGAACGAAGTTCCTTATCGCGCGTTATGAAAGGGAGCTAGACGGAAAAAAATCTTACGAAAAGTTGTCACGACACTTTTTGCTATAGTAAGGTATTGTAAGCTGTGCGGCGTGCGCATGTTTCTCTGTGTCTCTCTATCTCTCTTATAGAAAGCAAGCCAGATATTTTCATTTCTATTTCGCATTGAACAGTGTGGTGTCACGACGATTATTTTTGTTGAGTGTATACAGGTTTTTTGTAAATAATAATAAAAGGAACTTCGTTCCATCCGGGTGTCCCTTGACACCTCTCAAGTTTTTTTTTTCAAATAAACGTTTACAGACATTTTGACAACCCAACATTTAAAATTACTTCCGGATCGGAACGCGGCCACACATTGAGAAGATCCGGTAGAAGAAACTCAATGAGCTTGATTTTTTCTATTTTTTATAATTATAAAACGATACGATGAACCACGCATATAAAGAGTTATAGTCTTGTGGTTAACTGTTAAAAAAAGTTGTGGATCCACTAGGATGTTGCGTTTGATTCCCGAATCTTGCAAAGTTTTTATTGATTTAAGGCCAAATGCACAGTTGACTCGCGCACTAAAGGATTCATATAAATAATTGCAGTAACTAAAAATCAAATTCGAAAAACAATATTAATTTTTCCAAACAAAACCAATATATACAAGTAAGACCCATAGTATGCATTAGTATATGATTATTTTACCTAAAAAATTTCTTTGTCTGTGACTACAATGTACTATTACGCTGCAATAAATCAGTTTGATGAGCACGCTGTCTTATTATCACAAGTTTTAATTAGTAAAGAATATTAGTCATGCCTGTAGCCTATGGGCTCTAATTACTCATTTCAATTTAAGCTATAATTAGTCACTCAAGGCGACGTGGTAACAAAAGTGGCGCCCTCATAAGTTTTAAATTTTTATTTTTCGTCAGTTGTTTTTGTCGATATTATAACAAGTGTTGTAAAAATCCTATAGCCTAAAACAGGCTTAATTTTATGCCTGAATCAAATAAAAAATAAATGGATTTGCACACAACTAAACTTATAAAAAACAAAGATTATCTACAAATCAAAAGCAAGGTCAACATACATATTATTATATTTACATAAGACTTGGTAATATAAAGGTATTGGATAACCTTTGTAACGCAAAGGTTATCCAATACAATCACTTGAAGTCAATAATTTTCCCTGAGAAAAAAACCAATGAAATCAATATTATAGCTACAGTAGGTACAAATATTATAAATGGAAAAGTGTATGTGTGTGTTTGTTTGTCCCTCTTTCACGGTAAAATGGAGCGACGAATTGACGTGATTTTTATAGTGGAGATATTTGAAGGGATGGAGAGTGACATAGGTCACCTTTTGTCTCTTTCCAACCCCCCACTTCCCATTTAATGCGAGCAAAGCCGCGGGCAAAAGCTAGTAGTATATATTAGAGACACAAATTTATTTCGTAAAATTTTAAATAAAGTGATATGTATTCAACATACACAAGAAATAAAAATAATCTTGTGGGTGCATCTTGACTCCGCAGAAAAATGTAATGCTTGAGAAAATGCACACACTTTTGCCTTTTACAATAAACTTTTTAAAACTGTAAGAGATTTACCAATAAATAAACAATTTAAAATATGTATTGACGTTTTAGCAAAGCTTTGTTACAAACTTTGCAAAAACGTCAATAATATCCCGCAACACGGACAAAAACGCACCGCTTATATTCTTGGTGTCTAGAGGCGACAGTTTTTATCTTTCCATCAGGAGAGTCATCTACTGGTTTACTATCTTATAATATAAAAATTTGATTTTATCAATTTCAATTGTTCATAACAATTTCAAATATTATGTAAATATCCTAGTTCAAAAATGCACTTATAACTTTTCCGTTAAACATTCTCAAGAGTGAGGTTATGTTTGCGAAGTCTTAGTAGCTACAAAATTGTAAAAAGTAGTGCATTTAAAGATTCAAATATTTTTTCTCATTATCAAAAATAGAGAAAACGATTCTAGCAAGATATTATAACAAAAATTTCTTTTACTTCATTATTATTTTCAACTAATTACGTAAGGGCTAATTTAATAAAAACTTAGGTACATTCTAGCAAAACACAATTCACTAAATTTATTTACGACCAAATCGGAAGTGAAACTACTGGTATAGCCTATTCGGCTCAGATCGTGTATCTCAGGTTCAATTCCCGGGTCAGGCAAAAGTGGTATTGAGTTTTTTTCGGAGTTTTTCGGAAATCCAAAATTGCTGTTTGACGTCAAAATTAGAGTAAGGGGGGTGTGTTACAAAATGTCGAGACCCGCATAAGCACATAAAGCGGTTCCGATTATCACTTAAAATAATCGATTATCGTTATCAGGTCGGTAAAATGCGGCTTTGGGGATCACCATTCATCACGCCAACCGACAAATACATGAATCGTTGTGTACTAAAAATTCTATAGACTTTCGGTTTACTCTGCTAACTCCGCAAGGAAACCGAGCATGAGAATACTTTCTTTACTTTCAAACGGAAAGTGACCTCACTTTAGTTCAAACAAAATATAATTTTTCACACTTCAAACAAAATATAATTTTTCATACTTCAAACAAAATATAATTTTTTATACTTCAAACAAAATATAATTTTTCATACTTCAAACAAAATATAATTTTTCACATCACCCAGGTGTTTTTGAATAATAGTGGAACATATATTAAAAAAATCGGCCAAGTACGATCTATAAAAGAAAATCACGTTTGTTGTATGTATACTTAAATATTTATTTTATGTATTAGGTATTTATTTTTATAGTTAATATATTTCCAAAAACTTACTTTTTGAAATATTCAAGTTTCTACCCGTTTATTCGAATCGAGTAAATAATGCTAAAAATAACGTTTTACCTTTTAGGTACGGAACCCTAAAAATGGTCCGATGAATTAAGAACCTTATATTTTTGAAGTCGTTTAAAAACAACATCTATTGAATATTATAAATAAAATAACTTGTGCTTCTAGTTCACTTTTGTAAAAACTACAAGTGATTTCTTTGGTTGAATTCCTTGTATTGTGTCGGAAACATTAAAGGGAAAATTATGGATATCAAATACTGCTCAACGTATTTAGTCTCTCTCATTCTATCACCGGATTAATTCCATACATATAAGTATTTTTTCTTCATCGTGACGCATTTTCGTTTGGTCGAGTTTCAAATTACAACGATTTTTTAGAAGTTTCACTTCAAAAATATAATGCTAAACTAAAAGCGACAACCCTATCGATAACGGTGATACCTCTTGAAATCTTAATCGGAGTGTACGTGTAGGGTCTGCGGGTCTCGTCTCAAGTCGAGTTTTGTTCGCAATTCTATCGAGTATCGAACATTCCGAACATTTTATAATCTAACACCTCGACTGAAAGTCACTTCACCTTATTGTCGTGTAATGTACGATCTATTGTATGCACATTTAGTTTAATCGCTAAGTTATATGACTAAGCTAAGTTATAGAATTGTATCGTAAGAGTAATCTTTATTTATTAGTAACTGACCGGGCGTATATTGTTTTGTCATATAAATTTTATTTGTAGTAAATATTGTGGTGGGATTAGGGTTAATGGGAGGTTGAGGTAGTAGGAAGAAAATTTGTGTTTATAGATATTTTTGATTGATAAAATAAAAAAAAAAACGTCAAAAAAATAGAAAAAATTCTGCGTAGTGTCATCATCTAGCGGTATGAAATGTACATTAAACATACGTCACGACCTATTCTCATAGCTACCTAATAGTCTACCTAATAATAGGCTACCTAATCTAATATATAAATCATAAAAATCGGCTGTCGGAGGAATTCAGCCACTAACACCATGACCCGAGATTTTTTTTATGTTAAATGTTTCAAAAGATTCTTTACTATATACCGTAGGGCCTAGAGAAACATCAATTTTTTTTATTTCTTATAGCAGGGTTTCTCAGTCAAATATCTCAATGTACCCTCATTCATTCTTCAAGATATCGGTGAACCCCTAATGAAACAAGTTGTAGATAGAACAGAATATGTATTTAAATAAATAAGTATAAATAAATAAATATTCACGGGACGAATTACATATACTGATCTAACCCCAAAGTAAGCAAATCATTTGCTTGTGTTATGGGTGTTAGTCAACGATACTATCATATAGAAATACATATATAAATACTATAGTATATTTAATAAACACCCAAACCCGGAAATACAAACATTTATGCTTATCACACAAATGCTTGTCCCCGTCGGGGATCGAACCCGAGCCCCGTCGATTGCGTAGTCAGGGTCGCTAACCACTCGACTAACGTGCAACGGGGCGGTTATGCATATGGCATATAGCAACGGAGCGATTATGCATATGGCATATGGAAACGGGGCGGTTATGCATATGGCATTACCATTCCATCTCTTTCCATCGGGAGAGTCATATGTTTATTTGCTATCTTGTGAAATATAAAAACTCTGCCCAGTTGTATGAACCAACTAGCGATTACCCTGTGATGGAAATCCGACCACAAAGTAAACAATAAAACCAATTTCATGTTTATATTTTAATACAGGGTAAGGTAGCCGGTAAACTTATGCATGTGGCATTAGACCTCGCCACAAGATAGCAACGCACCATTAACACCTTTGGTGTATATAGGCGATTGTTGACTCTTTCCATCAGGAGACCCATTTGCTTGTTTGCTATCTTATAACATAAAAAAAAAACATAAGATAGCAAACAAGCAGATGGGTCTCCTGATGGAAGTAGTCGACCATCGCCTATAGACACCAAAGATGTTAATGGTGCCGTGCTATCTTGTGGCAAGGTTTAATGCCACACGCATAAGTTTACCGGCTACCTTACCCTCCAAACCGGAACACGACAGCGACAAGCACTGACGCTATTGCGGCAGGAATAAGTAAGGCGGTGGTACCAGACCCGGGCGAGACAATGCAGAACTCTACCACCTAGTAGTCACGATGGTAGTGACTCGCATAGCCACTCGGTCGCCTTTTAAGACCTGCCTGGCAGGACGGCAGTTGGTCTATTCTTCAAAGGAGCCCGGAACCAACGCGGGGACTAATGTCGCCGTGAAATTGTCAATACCGTTAGATTATAATCTACCTAGAGAGTTTATAATTTGGTTAGGTTAGCAATTAAAAATAATAATATCACTTAGCTATATTATCTATATACATATAATAAAATCGTAGGAAAGTCAAAACTGTACATTGAATATTTTTTTAAAAGAATGCTTGGGGTGTAATCGATATTCAATTAACAATCGATATCGAAACCAAAAATACAGTTTTTAGAATTTTTGTCTGTTTGTCTGTATGTATGTCCGGGGTAAACTCAAAAAGTACGGCATGGATTTACTTCAAATTTTACATGAACGAATATATATATATATATATATATATATATATATATATATATATATATATATATATATATATATATATATATATATATATATATATATATATATATATATATATATATATATATATATATATATATATATATATACATATATATATATATATATATATATATATATATATATATATATATATATATATATATATTCGTTCGCGCGGACTTCGTTTACTCCGCAATGCTCCTCCCCTGTAGGTGATAGCGTGATAATATGTAGCTTATATGTTGACCCGACCTGTTAGTAATATTCATGCAAAATTTGAAGTAAATCCATGCAGTACTTTTTGAGTTTACCCCGGACATACATACAGAAATTCTAAAAACTATATTTTTGGCTTCGAATTAACGATTTTCATGAAAGTCACAAATTAGGGGTTTTTCGGGTCAAGGAATCGATTAATCGATTTATCAAGGTTCCAGGTCCAAGAAAAGCTCGGTTTCCAAGATATGGGTATGTGAAAAACCGAGCAAAGCTCGGTCAACCAGATATTTTATATTAACTTAATGTAATCCTAATTCACTTTTTTTAAATATTAGGTTTCTGCAGTCCTCCCCGTTGTAAAGTATAAAAATTGGCATAGTTAGCCAATTTTTATACTCCACCGATCGCGAAATTGTCTTAAAAAGGAGGTTAAAGTTTTAGCTTCACGTATAGATTATATAAATGTAGACGAACGATTCTAGAATGAATTTATTTTTTGCTAATTTAAAAGTGTTTCAGACAAGTCGAACTTCCGCGGCGTATTTTCGGCACAACGATTTCCGCACTTAGGCATATTTAAAGTGCTTTTATGATTATTATTTCCGAACAGTTATAACGCAATTAATCACTTAGGTCCATTTTCCATAAATTTAGTTTTGATTGAGATATACAACACAAAAAACTTTTCCAAAGAAGCACTATGTATGTCGTTTTCATAGTACTAGCAATAGCTTGTGGCCGAAATTCGACCATAGACTAAGCAATAAAAAACAGTTTAGTATACATGTGTGTATAGTGTCATGTATGTCACATAAATGTTTCGTGTGTGTATTTTTTATATATTCTATACTTTCCATCGTCAGCACTTGGTATATACCTAAACATCCATTTTTACAATTATGTCCGTCTATCTGACATTTGTGGAATGGCTGAACCGATTTAGATGTAACTTTCACTGAAAGATAAAGGAATTTATAGGGCAACACATAAGTTAAATTTTACCAGAGTGAGCAAAAGGAAGACATGATTTTGACCCATGCGAACAAAGTTGCGAGTATTGACTAATTGTAAAATAAACATTGCGATAAGAGTACTAACAATAAAAAGGTTTTTGTTAACAATAGCTTTGTTCGTATTATAAATGTATTTTCTATTTTATTCATTTGTTACATATAGACAGCGGTCCCAGGAACAAACTTTTTTTTGATTAATAACAAGCTGAATTTTTATCAACAGCTTCGTTTTGACGACACGCCCATATTTTCTTTCTACGAAAAATCTCGAATCGGGTAAAGATAGATAAAAAGAAAACTTTAGGTGTAGGAAAAAATAGCTCTTGTATTATAATAATAATTGCCAAGCTGTTGTGAGAAAATTAGGTTGTTGTTGAATTGGTTAATATCAATTTAAAAATCTCATTTTTTTTAATTTTTCATAAAATAATCAAGCGATTAAAGTAAAAATAATAATTATTAATCAATATTTTTCCTTTACCGAATTACAAATGTTCGAAGCCCCCTAACATCATTAGTTACCCGACTCAAGATTTTTCAAAAATAGAAAAAATAGGCGTCTCGTCTAAACGAAGCTGTTTATAAAAAAATAGCTTGTTAATAATCAAAAAAAGTTTGCTCGTGAGGCCACGGTCTAACTCTGCTTAACATTTGTGTAGTTTTAATGCAACCATAAATATATCGTACATTAGAGTATTCAACACAGAAAACATTTTATACATTTAAATGTGAGTAGGTAAATATTTATCGCCTTTGTGGTCTAGTAGTCTGGTGTCGGTTGACCAAATGAGGTCCCCGGTTCAATTCACATTATGGGACTAACGGCCGGTTTCCGAAACGCAAATCAATTTTAACAAGCAATGAATCTGTGTTTAACAGATTATTTGCTTGTAAAATAAATTTTTTAGTTTTCTGATAAAAATAACTTTGCTCGGGATTTGAAAAGTACCCGATTGGTAATAAGCTTGCCGCCTATCACATTATGGGACTAACGGCCGGTTTCCGAAACGCAAATCAATTTTAACAAGCAATGAATCTGTGTTTAACAGATTATTTGCTTGTAAAAATTATTTTTCAGTTTTCTGATAAAAATAACTTTGCCCGGGATTTGAAAAGTGCCCGATTGGCGATAAGCTTGCCGCCTATCACATTATGGGACTAACGGCCGGTTTCCGAAACGCAAATTAATTTTAACAAGCAATTAATCTGTTGTAAAAATTATGTTAAACACAGATTAATTGCTTGTTAAAATTGATTTGCGTTTCAGAAACCGGCCGTAAATATCTTGGACTAATCGTGGGTGCACTTGTTGTAGCTTTGCCTACCTTTTCGGAGATACGGGCGTGAAGATATTATGTACTTACCTACATAATGTACCTACTAAAAATAAAAAATAAACGCTAACTAGACAACACTGTAAACATCAAAATAATTGTCTGAGAACAAAAAGGCGAGTAAACATTGTCTTTCTTAGTGTGCGAAAGATAATAACAGGGGCCCATTTTATAATGATCCTTAATTATGTTTTTACTAAACAACGCGCTAAGGATACGGAGACGTGTCGGCGAGTTTAATTAAAAACAAACTAATTAGCTGTCGATTGTGATAAGAATATATAACAAGGCGTTGAAGAACAAAAATATATTTCGCAATTTTTTATAAGTGTATAGTGTTGCTAGCGGCTATTTAATTACACATGTTATAATGCCGTCTATCTATTGATACAAAGTGTCTTCACTAATGTCGTAAAATGAGTCATTTATTTATACAAAGTATTCTCACGCCCGAATCCCCGAATAGTTAGGCAGAGTTAAAACCAGTGAACTGAAGATACTTCGTCCCACATTGCAATAGGTGGAAATCATCATCCGGGCACTTATCAAATCTCGGGCAACGTTGTTTTTATCAGAAAACTTGAAAAACATATTTTTTATTTCCCCGATCTGGGAATCGAACCTGAGACCTCATGTAGTCAACACCGACACCATATTACCAGACGACAGCGACGATTATCGATAATTGATACAATGGTGATAATAATTGATACAATTTGACCGACCGTTGGTCGAGTTGTTAGCGACCATGACTACGCAATCAATGGGGTCCGGGTTCGATTTCCGGCAAGGACAGGCATTTGTGTGATGAGCGAAGGTATCGATCAAGACGACGTTGCAAAATCCACCATCTAGCAGCCACAATGATTATGAAATGTTCAACCAATCGTTAGCCTTATACAAACTGCTTGGCGTAATAACATTTGCCAGATGTTCTAGTCATCAAAGGAAATCCGGACAATCTGCAATCAAACGCCCGGTTTTGCAGTAGCGGTCATTTGGACTGACTGTTTCAGTTCATTTCAAAAAAAATGCAAAATAATTTTAATCAATGCCCTGCATGCATTGAATAACAAAATGGCGGCCCCTTTTACTAAAATGGCATGTTATCATGCCATTAAAAATGTATGGAGAGTGCTAGTATTCGTATGGAGAGTGCTAGACTAGCCCATATGAAGAGAGTTGTAAATGTAAGATGTATTTGGCTATCTGCTCGGATAGTGACAGAATTAAAAGTCTTCTGAAAGTTGTAGCCACACAGACTGCGTAAGGCATTTGTTATTAAAGGCAGAGCTATATCAGTTCATGCGCACAAATCAATCTCGCTAGCGTAGCTAATGTAGAGAATAAAACGCACACTAAAATAAGGTAATTAGTATCTCCATGATGTTACCAAACAAATTCGGACAGTAAAAAAAAAAACTAATGACTACTTTATTATTTATTGAGTAATACAATTTTAACACAACAAAGTCGTATTTTTATGATGTTTATGTGCCTTACAGATAATATTATACAAAGTTGGTTATAAAAAGTAATATTTATTACGAAATATGATAGACACATGATGTAAATAAAGTGTCAAGTACAAGAGAAAATGTCAGAAAGGTTCACGTTTGAGAATCTCTGATGTTCATAAAAGTATTTGCTTATATAAGGAAAATACGATGTTTACGCGCTTAATATAAGAAAACAAAAATAATCTTGCTATGCGGTGTATCTAGTCTCCGCAGAATCAGTAACAATTATTTAATGAACCTAATTTATATGCTTTTACAGTAAACTTTTCAAACTGAATACGAAATTTGGATTTTAATGCAGTGAATTACCAGACAGTCACTGACAGTGGATAATATATGCTTAATAGATAAATAAAAAAATATTTTTATTTTGTCAAACACTTGTACTATTTCACAACTAACGTTAATTTATTTAAAGTCAACCGGTTTCGTCTATTATAAAATCATCCAGACTTTTAGTTTATATATTATTTAAACATTACTAATGCACACACAAAGACGACAACTAAATACACGTACAACAAAAACGGTTGACTTTAAATTAAATAAGTCTTTTCATGTGTATTAGTAATGTTTGAATAATATATACATTAAAAGCTCTGATGATGCTATAATAGGCGAAACCGGTTGATTTTAAAATAAATAAGACGAGACGATTTTTTTTATAGAAAAAGGGGGCAAACGGACAGGAGGCTCACCTGATGATAAGTAGTCACCGCCGGCCATAGACAACCACACTATCAGAAGACTTGCAGTTGCGTTGCCGGCCTTTTAAGAAAGAGTAGGCTCTTTTTTTGAAGGTACGTAAGACGTGTCCGTTTGGAAAAACCCCTGCCGGTAATTGGTACCTCATAGGATTAGTGCGGGGAAAAAAGTACCTCGAGAATCCCACAGTTGTGGATTTTCAGACATCGAGATAGTGAGAATGAAATTTAGAATTCTGTCGCGATGTCTAATGGTGAAATTCTGCGACAGGAATTAATCCAAACAGTTCCAAAGAACTGTTTGGATTATATGATGGATGAAGAAAAAATATAATTTTTTTTTTCTTATTATTCGAAGATTAGAAAGTTAATAAATTGTATATATTTAAGTTATATATAAACAATTGTGTATCTTAATAAAAAAAAATCGTTTTGACAAAAAGTATATCAAAATTCTTCATGCAACTTTTGTTTCAAAAATTGTATTAAACCTAATCAAAACGCCGCATTGAATTATTTTTTAAAACAAATATTAGTAGTCTGATGATGAGATAAAAGTTTTTTCGCCCTTTCGGACATTAAATGCCTAGTAAATAAATTATTCGCTGCAAAACCAAGTAAGGTTAATAGACATTTAATTTTATTTTAAATATTTTTGTATCACAGAATACTAAACAAGTAGATGGTTCTCCTGATGGTAACAGAACTATCATCAAAAGACGCGGAAGATGTGAACAGGGCGTTGCTATCCGTGTGGCAAGTTTGCCAGCTACTTTACCTTTCAAACTGTAACACAGCAAAATGGTTAAGGTAATGGTATTAAATATAGGCGAAACAATTTATTAAAAACCCTGGTTACCCTGTTCGTCGGCACCTCTTAATCCATTACACACGGTTCAACAACACTTACATATAACTAATTTACGTAACGCATTGATTTTTATGGAACTATTAAGGCGTGTTCAGAATTATTAAATTTTTACTTGTGTTGAATGGCGATATTACTACCAAGGTTGATTGAGCTCTTTCCTCAATTATATGTAAATAAAAGTTTTTAAATTATAAACGTTACTCATTATTTAACCGCCCCATTGAATGATTGGTGGATATTATATATATATATATATATATATATATATATATATATATATATATATATATATATATATATATATATATATATATATATATATATATATATATTGTGTTGCATGGAGATATTATGGCTACTGCAGATGGGGCTTCTTATAGAACAGAAATCAGAAATACTTTATTCAATAAAACTTTTTACAAGTTATTTTGACACGTCAACATATTTTTTTAAAAACTACTACCGGATCGGAAACGCGGCCACACACTGAGAAGATCCGGCGGAAGAAACTCAGCGGGCTTGCCTTTTTTTCATATCATTGATTTTTTTACAATATCACAATGTTACAAAAAATATATATGAGATCGGTATGAGGAGCAATTAATCCAAAGCATTTTTGTCTTCTAAATATTCTGAGATTTTATAATATCCTTTTTTACACAGTTTTGTTTTAAGTTTTAACACATTTTTTAAATTTATTGACTGGTAGATCTCTTATAGTTTCGGGAAGTTTATTGTAAAAGCGTATACATTGCCCCATAACAGAGTTATTTATTCTGTGGAGACGAGATGCATGCACTGACTGTGAATCTATATTATCTATATTAATATTATAAACGCGAAAGTTTGGATGTTTGGATGGATGGATATTTGTTACTCAATCACGGTAAAACTACTGAACGGATTTGAATGAAATTTGGCACACAAGTAGATGATGATTTGGGATCTTTTTATCCCGGAAAAAATAGGTAATCCCGCGGGATTCGCCAAAACCTTTTATAATGCAACGGGCTGTACGCTGCAGTTAGTAATTATATATTTTTAAACTTTAGACGCTACTCATTGTACGTAATTAGCTATATTCGGTCAGTCACTTTTTAATGATTGGACGACCTTTGTGAATCTTACATGTACGAAAATTATTAAGTAAATTTTGAATGATCTCGAGATCGTGGGTTTGATTCCCACGGTAGTCAAATATTTTTGTGTTTGTCTTCGGTCTGGTTGTTTGTATATAAGTAGGTACATCTTTACATAGTAAAAATTGTCGCTTCCGCTGTCTGTCCGCTTAGATCTTAAACGACTCAACGGATTTTAATGTAGTTTTCAGCAATAGATAGATTCAAGAGGAAGTTTTATAATGTATAGATAGTAATAGATATTTATTGCGCTACGAAGTTCGCTGGTTCAGCTAGTATAGATACAATAGAACTTTTTTAGTATTAAATTATTCTTACTTTGGCCACAAATGGTTTCAGTTTTACAAGTTGAAATCGAATTTGTATGGGTAAAGTTCGATATAAAATTTCAAATGTTGTCACATCACTAAAGACTTATATAGAAGACATTGGCTAGGAGGTCCTGTAACAGAAATGGAGAGCTTTTTCATAGTTTATTGCTGGCTTTCATCACGCAGAAAATGTAATAACACACAATGCAGTTTATTTTATAGGTATTTAAAACAATTATTGAGAGTCCTGTATTGAGATAATTTTGAAAATACAGATAATCACTTCAAAAACAACAGTCAGAAATTAGTCTTATTTTTAAGACGGCGGCGGTGCGAGCTAGATGTTGTATGTCTTATTTTTCAGACCATGGCGGGTAAAAGGTTAAAGCTTTTAAACCAAGCTTAAACGGGTAAATTGTGGTCTGAGTAATTTTAAAAAAAATAATGTAAAATAGGAATCGAATTCTGATCAAATTAGTATATCTAGTAATTGTTAAAGATAAGTAGTATGAACTTCTTTAAAGTTAAATCGAAAATGAATCTCAGTATGTGAAAATCAATTTTTAATGTCCACATTAACTACCTCGTGTTCTAAAGATTAGTATTTTCGGCCTAAATTACAAAATCCCGAGTTCAATACCGATTTATAAATTTTAGGGGGATCTCCGATGAGCGGTTTCTGGATTACTTCAGCACAATGCTGTAAATGTATACTTTATAAAAGAATTCATAATAGGTAATGATTTTTTGTTTGAAAATGCTAATTTCTAGACGAGTACGTTGAATTTAGAAAATTCATTTTGTGCCTGATAGTAACATTCAGGAGAAATTATATAGGCTACTTTTTTCATCAACGATTTGTTAGGTCACGTGAAAAAAATCGTAGGTAATAACTAGTCATTGGTATGGTATAAAAACAAAACTACATACTTAAGCCACACGAGTAGCTTTCCAAGAACGAGCAATAAAATATCCTTATATTTTAAGAAAACGATTACAATATTTTTTTTACAAAATTTTATAAAATTTTGTAAAAAAATATTGTATTATAGCAGGAATGAGGACATTTTTTTAAATAAGTACCTCTACTTTTAATACATGATTATTTCAACAACGTTTCGGTTCAATGCTGATATCTTAATCTTGTGTATTACAATGGTAAATAATTAATTAATTATTATTAAACAACATGTTTGGTTCTAAAAATATTAAAATTTACAAAACTGGTTTAAAGAAATGATTAAATTTATGGTCTAGGGGTCCGGTGTCGGAGTTGACCACATGAGGTTCCGGGTTCGATTCCTGAGTCAGGCAATTCAAAAATGTGTTTTTTCAGTTTTCTGATAAAAACAACATTACCCGGAAATGCAAAGTGCCCGATTGGCGATAGGCTTGCCACTTATCACATCGTGGGACCAAGTATCTTCAGCTAATTGTGGGTGCACTTGTTGTACCTCTGCCTACCCTTTCGGGGATTCGGGCGTGAAGACACTTTTTTTTATTATTTCGTTAAACCAGTTTTGTGTATTGTAATATTGTTAAAACCAAATGTTATTTAATAATTATCATTTTAATACATGAGAGTAAGATGCCTAAAAAGGCTCAATATTGAACCAAAACGTCACTAAAATAAAGAATATTTCAGCGACGTTACGGCTCAATATTGATATTTAAATCTTGTGTATTACAATGATAATTATTTAATAACATGTTCGGTTCTGAAAATATTACAATTCATAAAACTAGTTCACCTAAATGATAATTTCATAAATTTAATCTATACATATAATAAAATCCTAGGAAAGTCAAAACTGTACATTGAATATTTTTTTTAAAAGAATACTTGGGGCGTGATCCACAATCGACATCGAAGATAAAAATATAGTTTTTAGAATTTTTGTCTGTTTGTCTGTATGTATATCCGGGGTAAACTCAAAAAGTACTGCATGGATTTACTTCAAATTTTGTATGAATATTAATATGAGGTCGGGTCAACATATAGGCTACACATTATCACGCTATCACCTACAGGGGAGGAGCAGTGCGGATTAAACGTAGTCCGCGCGGACCAAGTCGCAGGCAACAGCTAGTAAAATAATAAAAACTCATATTCATGTCGTAAAACCAGTTTTGTGAATTGTAATATTGTTAGTAGGTACCAACCATGTTATTTAATAATTATCATTGTAATACACCATATTAAATGCTTGCAAAAGGCTCAAAATTGAGCCGAAACGTCGCTGAAATAATCATGAATTAGAGGCATTTAAAAAATGATCAAATTCATGTTATAACACAATCTATTAAAACCAACATCAATGCTATACATGAAAATTATTTGTAAGTAAAGTTTTAATACTCGATCGGAATTTCAAAAAGCAGTTATGTAGTACTTAAACTGAAATATATTCACAGCGATTCAAATTTTAAAACTTATGCGTATCTGGATAGCAGCCAGAAAAATGTAAAACAGATTTAAATAGGAAACAAGCAAGAACTTTACGACTTGGACGAAATTATTTTATTGGTGGCTTTCTTCTTAGCAATAAAAGTATATGGAGTATAAAACTGAATAATATATCTATTCTATTTTATTATGAACATGCGTAGAACGGGGAACTATTTGTCGATGAGTAAAAGTATAACACTTCATAGTCCATAATATATAGGTAATTTTTTATGTTAAGGGACAGAAAATCTTATAACTGAGTTGATATAAAGAGAAAACCATAGAATAATAATTTCTCCCCATAATGATATGGCCCGTGCTTTTTTTAATTCACAGGATAGAAAACAAAAAAAATTTAACCGTCCCGTTGGTCGAGTTGTTAGCGACCCTTACTACGCAATCGACGGGGCTCGGGTTCGATCCCCGACGGGGACAAGCATTTGTGTGATGAGCATAAATGTTTGTATTTCCGGGTTTGGGTGTTTATTAAATATATTCTAGTATTTATATATGTATTAGTATCGTTGACTAACACCCATACACAAGCAAATAATTTGCTTACTTTGGGGTTAGATCAGTAAGTGTAATTTGTCCCGTGAATATTTATTATTTATTTTATTAATCACAGAATATAAATCCTGTTCTCATTTGAGTAAGTAAATTTATAAATGACGATTTAATTCATTATTAAATTAAATTTTGTGACATGACATATACATCCTCGCCTCTGTGGTTTAGTGGTCCGATGTTGGTTTGACCACATGAGATCGCGGGTACGATTCCCGGATCGAAAATTCCAAAATGTGTTTCAGTTTTCTGATAAAAACAACGTTGCACCGGATTGTATATGTGCCCAGTTGGTGAACGGCTTGTCACCTATTACATTGTGGGACTAAGTAGCTAATCGTGGGTGGACTAGTTGTAACTCTACCAACTTTTTCGGGGATACGGGCGTAAAGATACTTTTTTATAATATGGACATTTGTTATTGGCTTTATTTTACATTAGATTTATATTTTTCCTTCTCACTACATAGTATAAAACAAAGTCTATTTCTCTGTCTGTCTCTATGTTCCTATGTCCCTATGTATGCTTAAATCTTTAAAACTACGCAACGGATTTTGATGCGTTTTTAGTAGATAGCTTGATTCTTGAGGAAGGTTTTAGTATATAAATCTTTCCAATATTCCCACGGGAACAAAAGCTACGCGGGTGAAACCGCGGGCAGGTAGCTAGTTATATTATTAAATGTAATTTTCTTTACATATAATAACATTATTTTAATATAATTTTTTTATGTCATAAGATAGCAAACAAGCAGACGGGTCTCCTGATGGAAAGAGTCAATCATCGCCTATAGACACTAGATGTTAATGGTGCGTTGCTATCTTGTGGCAAGGTCTAATTCACTCCCATCAAACCACTGGGATCCATCTGCTTGTTTACTATTTTATGATATAAAAAAAATCTATTTTTGTGAATCTAATAATTATACGGGAATTAAAACAATGTAAGCAGTTTATTTTCGTGTGTACTTAAACTGTAAGCGAAATATATTTATCCTGAAGATGCCTTAAATATCGTAACCTTTCCACTAATTTAACAAACTATATATTTATGTGTGAAGTTAATAATAAACATTTTTCAAAAAATTGAACTGACTTCATGGTTTTTAGTTCCCGAGTAATTTTTTGACAAACATATAAACATACATACACTTACGAAATTTATCATACTCAAAATTATTCAATTTCAACAATATTAGATGTCATACTGATGACCTCGTGTTTTCGTTGATTGAAAAGAACAAATTCATTATTTATTACATTTCCCCCTAAACTATTAAGATTTGCGTTGTAATAAGATTCTATGAAAACGTTGATAATTTCATATTTTCGTTATATTGTATGTGTTATGCTGTATGTCTTGCACCCTGCTGAGTGATTATTATTTTATGTGGAATTTGAATCTAATGAGAACAATATTTTTATTCAAACAAGAGTATTAAATAACACAGCGACAGGTGGTTATCGGTACAAAACAGGCACACGTCATCACGGTTAACTGTAGGTTTACCGCGATGATTCAGAAAAAAAGTTAATTCAGAAAAATTAGGAAAAAACATATTTTGGAATATTTCGCTCGATCTGAGATATAAGTCGACCACATGATAGTGTGTATCTTGGCCAGTACCTCTAGATTCTTGAACAATATATTCTTATCATAGACGAAAAATAAAGGAAGTGGAAAAACCACATTTTGAAAATATATCAAAAACTTTCAAGATATTCTATTTAACAAAATAAGTTTATAAATATAATTAACTTTTTCTCTAATAAAATTTAAGTGCTTTAGAACGTTAAAATAAATCCAAAAAGTTTATAAAATTAACTCCGAAATATCAGCGTTACATGTGTATAGTTCTTACTACGATACTAGATGGCGCTACTCGTATCGTTTGACATCGTAATGTTAGTTTTCATTTTAAGCTCGATGTTGAGCGAAACGTGTATTTTAAGTTGTTTTCAAATATTAGGTACAAAAAATACGACATTAAACACATTGCTTTCATGTTATTTTGAATTACAATTTTAAGTTTAAAAAGATTTAAGTATTATTTTATAGTATGGTAGATAATAATATGTTGTAGATATATAATTTATATTACTTACTGAAGCTTATTAAAAATTAAAGGTTTCCTTTTAAATTATTCAATTTGGTTTTCAACGTAAAAATACAAAAATTCTGTAAACTATTGTAAAAGGATACAGGCGGTAAGAAAAGTAGAGTTTGGTAAAAGAGAAGTTTATTTACAAGTTTTATTTCATAAAAAGATAATCAGTCAAGTTGTATGTTTTTAGTGTCAATTATCATAGAAAAAAATGAGGAAGAAGGTGTATTACATATAATATTAAAAATGTCCGTAATAATAATTATTATTTTCAATAATTTTAAAGTGTATATTGTTTAAAAATATTACTTTAAGATTAATAATAATTAATAGTAATGAATGCAGCTCTACATTTTATAATATTAGCTGCAGCGTGCAGCCCGCTGCATTATAGCAGTTTTTGGTGAATCCCGCGGGATCACCTAATTTTTTCGGGACATAAAGTAGCCTGTGTAGCTATTCCACCTGTGTGTCAAATTTCATCCAAATTCGTTCAGTCCTTTTAGCATGATTGAGTAAGAAACATCCATCCACCTAAACATCAAAACTTTATCATTTATAATATTAATATAGATTTTATAATATACTAATTCTCTTTTCTTGTCGCATTACCGTCAATGCTTGTCACGGTCTTGTTCTGATTTGGAGGGTAAGGTAGCCAGTAAAATTATGCATGTAGCATTGCCATACCGCCACTCGGATGCCAACGCACCATTAACATCTTTGGTATCTATAGGCGATTGTTTCTATTCCCCTCAAGACAGCCATCTGCTTCTTTGTTATCTAATATCAATCTAAACACACCCTTATTTTTTACAATATACTCTAATAAAAGTATTTGATAAGCTATGTAAACACAGCTCTACCTCTTACAAAATTGCAGTTAAAAATGTTAAATTGCGAAGGCGGGACGGTGCGACGATTTTACTTTCCGGGTCGCATAACATTACATATTAAATTTTTCATTTTAAAATACGTGGCTACGACTGTATGAAATGGATGGCTTAAATACATTTTACTTGGTATTTTCTGACCATGGAAAATGAAATTCAGCCAACTATTAACAAGGTATGTAACAAGGTCTTACCACCTTGTGTGTTTTTTGTACCATCGCCTTACTTATTAAGTTATTACTATTGCAATATCTTTGGAGCTTGTCACTGTTGGAGGGTAAAGTAGCTAGTAAAGTTATGCATTTAGCATTCCATCCCTGCCACACAGTTGGCAATGGTTGTCTCATTCCTTTAGGGGAGCCAACAGTTTGCTAATTATCCTATGATACTAAAAAATTCTCTTTACGACAAATACTGATTCTTTTAACAAAAAAAATCTCTTTACGCTAAAAAAGTAAAAGGACTGTAGTAAAAATATTGTAGAAAAAACGTTTACGGGTGTAAATACAAATACATAGATATGTATGTATATTTGTATGTATATGTATATTTATATGTATATGTATATTTGTATGTCACTGAATTTTATTATTTTTTTCAAAGTATTTGTAATAATGATTTGTGAAAATATGTTAAATTGTATATAGATTATTTATTTTTTATCCAATACAAAGAATCTAACAGATGTTAAAATCACTTTTGCTGTATTTTATACAGTGAATATTTTATATTAAAATTTATATAATGTATTAACAGCATAAAAAAGCAAAAGTTAACTTTAACCGCGTGTTTTTTTTTACGTTTTTATATCATAAACATAATCTATATATATACATATAATAAAATCGTAAGAAAGTCATTTATGTCCGGGGTAAACTCAAAAAGTACTGCATGGATTTACTTCAAATTTTGCATGAATATTACTAATAGGTCAGGTCAAAATATAGGCTACATATTATCACGCTATCACCTACGGGGGAGGAGCTGTGCGGAGTAAACGAACTCCGAGCGAACGAAGTCGCGGGCAACAGCCAGTAGCAAATAACTAGATAGCTCTCCCGATGGAAAAAGATAACTTTCGTCTATAAATACTAAATGTGTTAACGATGTGTTACCGTCCGTGTATTTAGGTGGAACCTAGGCATAAACTTACGGACTATTTCAGCCTCCATACCGAAATATAAAAATAACAAGCACTGTCAATATCGCGTCACCGGTAAAACGGCGGTACCAAACCTAGACAGCACGTTGCAGAACTCTACCATATAGCAATACCACAATTACTTTACATTAGTTGTATAGTTCAAAAGTTTTAGTCTAGAATTTTTAACATAATAATAATAATATCGGTGGACAAATTACACCAATTGATCTAACCTCGAAGTAAGCAAACTATTTGCTCGTGTTATGGGTGTCAATCAAATATACTTACATATAGAAATACATATAGTTACTATACATACGCACTACTCACAGTTGTTAAATCTGCGTGTTTTTTTTTAGTGCTAATTTATTGAACTTGTATAAATATACCCAGAAACACAAACAAGTAGTAGGTAACATATTATGTATTAGAATGAAATATTGGTAGAGTTTTGGTCAAATTTTATATTAAAAGGTACACACGACAATCACTACACACAGTAAATAATTATTAAGGTTGACTGATTCACCATTAATATTTATTTAACCGGATAAATAGAACAGCGTTATTTGTACAATAAAGTGTTATCGACTAATATCAGATATTTGACTAACCCATTTGTTGTTAGCTTACGTGATATACTTCTAAGATTTTTTTCCTTATAAGAATTTGAATTTGTAAAATTTTTTCTTAAATTTATGTCAAAAGATAGATTAAATATGTTTTCACGATCCATTTTATTTAACTTTTGACTAGGAAATTTAACTTACTAGAACTAAAAGCAAGATCATAGGGAATTGAAAGAAAACTATATTTATGGTGTCTAACATTAAAAAATGGATTCATATTTAAAAATAAATATAAATAGTAGGTAACGAATATTTGGGATTTATTTCGATTTTCGGAACCACTAAATGATTTGTTTTCTTGAGAAATTCTAACGATCTTTTAGATATATTTGACGTATATTAAATAAATACCTATCAAAACGTGAATTTGATTTTAGTTAGTGTTTAAAGCAAGATTAAATGGAATTTAAGTAAAAACGAAATCTATGCCGCATTTAATATCAATAACATTACTAATGCATTCTTATTTAAAAACTAGCTGAGCCCGCGACTTTATCCGCGTGGATAAATTTCTAAAATATAAGTAGCCTAAGTTATTTCTTAGTATCGTGGTTTAAAAGATAGACAGTCCATGGGTTTTGCCCGCATATTTCCCGTCACCGCGAGATTTCGGGGATGAAAACTATCCCATATCCTTTCTCTGGTCTCAATCTATCTTCGTACCAAATTTTATCTAAAAGGGAAAAGATTTAGGCGTGAAGAAGAGACAGACAGACATAGTTACTTTCGCATTTGTAATATTAGGATACTAGAAACTAATGTTTGGGATATATTTCTATTTCAGAGAACATAAGATTTTTGTTTTTCTTAGAAATTTTAGAATTTCTAAGATTCTAAGATTTTTTTAGAATAGTTAGCTATCCAGTAGATATATTTGACATATACTATATTTAATATACTATATTTAAATAAGATGAATTTGATGTTAAATATTTTAAGTTTAAATCTTGAGTATTTTTTTACTTTATATTTACCTACTGGATATATTGTGCTATATTTATGTAGCAAATAATTTATGTTTCTTATACCTAGTATTATTTTCTTTGTGTCATATGACAGAATGACGAAGTAAGTTTAAACTTTTAGAAAACCTTAACATTTAAAATGTCTTCTTTAAAAATTAATCTACACTGTTCAGAAATTATAAAAAAGTATTTTTCGTTCAATTTCAATTCGTTTTTTGACTTTATTTTGTTTTTACCTCAAATATTATGTTTTTGTTTAATATAATTTTTATTACCTAGCTCAGTTTTAAATAAATCGGTTCTAATCACAAACTTTCTAAGTACTGTTCTAAATATGTGGAATTGTATGTTTCATTAAAAATATTAAATATATTTAGAATCTACAATTGCCGGCGGAGACTCTACAGTCTACAGTAATTCAGTGCATAGTAACTATAATAAATTATACAGTAATCTATGTCCATTAAAGTTTCAAAATATATTTCTGAGCTATTGTAATGTATGGAAATAAATATGTTGTGTTATATATGCATGGTTTTATTAAATATAATTAATAGTTAGTTCTTTAAAACATTTCACAAATGCCGTTATTTAAAAAAATCGTAATTATTATTTTAATTATATTTCGCTTATAATATTAAATGTTTTCTGTTACATAACAATTCTAATAAAACTTTACTTAGAACTGACGAATCACTTGTTGTATAGCCATAAACATCTTATAACATTGAAAACTAATAAGTTGATAAATAAAACCATAATAATTATATAAGTAATAATAATTATTATTTGAATTTACTTTCGTACTAATTTCCATTTTGCATTTTTTTCCATTTTTTTACAAACCACTCCTAAAATTACGAAAATTGCTTTTAGGTACGTTAACCTTCTTTTATTTCTTTAATTCATATTTTCACTTAATATTTTTGGTTAATTATCATATATATTATCTTCAAGTAACAACCGCAATTAACAATAATTCTGTCAAGAAAAATGAAAAAATTTTTCACATAATTGTTATCTTAATATATATTATGAAAAACAGAAATGAAAAATGTATTTATAATTTATAAAACAAAGCTTTAATTAGCAGAGTCTGATTTCCATAACACTTCAAAATATATTCTTTTCCAAATATTAATAAATTTATATAAATAATACTCGAACGAGTAACACCTAGAAACACTTTCTAAATTACCGTAAAAATCAAATCTTACTACAACTTAATAATCACTTTTTCTAAAAACCTATATCAGAAAACTGCGTAAAAACAACAAACCTGTCTCACATAACACTTTAATCACTCGCTTCCCAATCCCACATCTCATATTGCTCACACACATTCACTAAAACACTATTTTTCGTACACAACACAGGGAACAACGACACGAACGAACCGCGCGACGACCAAACATCGAATGAGAATGTATCTAGATTGTAGAGATGTGTAGAGACGTAGCGAAGTCCGCGTCGCTGTAGACACTAACTCACCCTTTGTGAGTACGAACCCAATCGCCGCCTCAGGTAGTCCTTTTTTACTAAACTTTATTCTTTTGCTACTTTCTTGACAACTTGTGATTAAAGTTGTCTAATGTATTATTCATAAAAGGAATAAATCGTGTGGAATATTGCCGGTAAAAAAGTCTTACAAATGGAATAGTTTGGGGATGTTTATAACTTAATCTTCCTATTTGGATTATAGAATATTATTTCGTGATCCGTTGGGGATAAAATGTAATACAATTTTTGTTATACAATTTATACAACGTGGCATTTATTCTATTATTCTTTGGAAAGATGAGTTATTCACTATTTGATATTTGAATAACATTGAATTATCTATATAAGTATTAATACGTGAAGTAAATAAATACTTTGTACTCCTTTTTAAGACAACTACGCGAAGGGTGAAGTGTGAAATTTGGCACAGTTAAAATTTGAGAAATGCAGACAAATAATATTTTTAAATCATATGCATTAAAAATACATTAAATTATAAAAAAATATACATGACACGCATTGCGTTCATATAACATGTATATGATAATATACACCAATGTATAGTATAAACTGTACTATTTAAAGAAATTCTAATTTTATTTGTACATGATATATTTTTTTTTTATAGGATAGCTAATAAGCAGATAGTACTTCTGATGGAAACAAATAACTACATCTTTTTTTCGGAATGACTGAATCGCTGCTGGCGTTATGACCCTTATAGCTTCTTTGGGCGAGCAGAGTGCTCAGCCAGATTCTAAAGAAGGGGATGTAAGAAAGAAAGAAAGAAAGAAATTATTTATTTGCCAGAATATGGGAGTTACAAGTTATTAAAATTTGATTAAGTTACCAACATATTCTACCATGATATGGTGTGCAAATATTTTAAAATTATAATTATTTATCAATAAACTAAAAATGTTGTGAGTCGATTTTTACAATTACTACCGGATCGGAACGCGGCCACACACTGAGAAGATCCGGCGGAAGAAACTCAGCGGGCTTGGTTTTTTTTTTTTTAATTATAGTTACATGATACAATTACACACATTAATTGACATCACAACTAATATTTCTATAAATTACAAGTACGCCCTCTTCCCTAAGGGTCTCCTGCAATACGGAACCTCAGCTTAGAGTAGGGCCGTGATTTTCTAATGGGAGGGTTATTGGCATTGTTATATCCTTCAGTTGGCCCTAGACCTTGATCTTGATTCGCTGATGGGCGAAACAAGGATTTTCGTCGCCGCGCCGCCACCGTCAATGGTGTCGCGAGTGTAGGTGTGCCGTGGGATCGTGGGTTATTGGGTCATCGGGATCGGTGATAGCCATACATAACTTTCAAAGGCGTAAAATCTATACATATAATAAAATCGTAGGAAAGTCCAATCTGTACATTGAATATTTTTTTAAAAGAATACTTGAGGCGTGATCTACAATCGATATCGAAGCCAAAAATATAGTTTTTAGAATTTTTGTCTGTTTGTCTGTATGTATGTCCGGGGTAAACTCAAAAAGTACTGCATGGATTTACTTCAAATTTTGTATGAATATTACTTATAGGTCGGGTCAACATATAAGCTACATATTATCACGCTATCACCTACGGGGAGGGGCAGTGCGTAGTAAACGAACTCCGCGCGGACAAAGTCGCTGGCAACAGCTAGTATTAGAATAAGAACCAATAAGTGTAATGTAGACTGTTTTGTAGTCATTATCGTCCACTTAAAATTAATTATGCTGACGCCTAATTAATTGAAATTGAAAAACAAAAAACAGTAAAGAAAAATTTCGATGTGACAGGACATGAACCTGCCAGCCTCCAGCCAGGATGCTCTAACCAAATAAGCCACTGTCGATTGGTTAAACGTGGTGAAACTCTTCTTTGTTTTGGATCGATTCCGTCGATTGTACTGATCGCTAAATATACATACGTTAACTAGTTAATTAAGCTCACCGTTACAGATAAAATTTATAATATTGATCAATACTTTCGTGCTTTTAACTATATACCTATGTATTTTAGCAACTACCCAGGGCTTGAAAAAATTTGAAAAACTAAAAACAACACAGCTTTTTTTTCTCTATATCTATGGTAAATATGAGCGCAGTGTGTCTGTTTATCTGTGTTAATGAGTGTCTGCAAGTGCTTTAGTTTTTTTTTTTTACTTTAATTGCTTGATTATTTTTTGAAAAACACGAACAAACTTTTGTTCCACACTTTCGATTATTTTTCTGACGAGTCTTCCACTCTATACCTAGATATCGGAATTATGAGATTTTTAAATTCTACTAATATTATAAATACGAAAGTTTGTGAGTATGTATATATGTTTGTTACTCTTTCACGCAAATACTACTGAACAGATTACGATGAAATTTGGTATGTAGGTAGCTGAAGACCCAGAATAACACATAGGCTAATTTTTATCCCGGAAAAGTTAGGTGATCCCGCGGGATTCACTAAAAACTTTTATAATGCAGCGGGCTGCAAGCTGCAGCTAGTTAGATATATTATAATTAAGCGAAACAGTTGTGTGTTTCTTAATTATAATTAATGAAACTCTAAATTTCTTATTTTTTTATCTACCTACTCATATATATGATCATAATAATATTTGGTACTACCAAATGTGTAAGAGCAACCCTTTTTGTATTTTTTACGATCATTATGAATCGCGCATTTTCGGAGTTTCCAAGCTTCTTTTGTAAATACTCCTTAGAATTTCTTATTACCAGTACGATATTTATACTAATATTACAAACCAGAATAACACATAGGTTTATATCACAATTTTTATCCCGGAAAAGTTAGGTGATCCCGCGGGATTCACTAAAAACTTTTATAATGCAGCGGGCTGCACGCTGCAGCTAGTCATTTAATAACAACCTAATTATTTCACAACAGCTTGGTAATTATTATTATAATTCAAGGGTAACTTTGTCCAACACGTAAAGTGGAAAAGAAAAAAACACGTAAAGTCCGACACACGAAAGTTGTAGTTTTTACGGCTAGAATTTTCTTTTTTATTAGTTACCCGATTCGAGATTTATCGAAGAGAGAAAACGTGGGCGTCTCGTCAAAACGAAGCTTTATTAATCGAATATAAAAATGTCCATCATCAACCACGGTCATTATCGTCTCTGTAGTCTAGTGGTCCGGTACCGGTGTTGAACACTTGAGGTACCGGGTTTGATTCCCGTGTCGGGTAAATAAAAAATGTATTTTTTCAGTTTTCTGACAAAAACGACGTTGCCCGAGATTTGAAAAAGTGCCCGGTTGGCGATAGGCTTGCCACCTATCACATTGTGGGACCAAGTATCTTCGGCTAATCGTGGGTGCACTTGTTGTACTTCTGCCTTCCTCTTCGGGGATACGGGCGTGAAGATACTTTCCTTATCAACCACGGTCTATTATTTCACAAGTTTACCCCGTGTTGATTCGAGCTCCTTTTTATAGAATAGATGAACTGCCTTATAACTAAGCATCTCGTAGAGGGCAAAAGAAGGCTAACGTACCAAAAACGTTGTAACTAATAACTAGGAGGTAAAGTTCTGGTACGCACGGATACCGGTTCAGTATCACTACAGATTGAACTGGATACGCTTTTTGAGGCTTAGGTTATCAGTGTAGCTTGCAGATTTATACCACAGAATACTTAGACTAGCAGAAGTCAATGTTACATACAAGTAATATTCGAGCATAGCACACATAGACATTTCTCACGGACGCGATATCTCGGACTGGTGCGGAACAAATTATCCCGAACCATTCCGAGATATCGCGTCCGTGAGAGGTGTCTATGTGTGCGTTGCTCGAATATCACATGTATGTAGATTGACTATTGTTAGTCTCCAGTACACTGTGGTTATATTACCCAAGGGATATTTTTGAAGCCTTTGCTTTTTATCTACCACGATAAGAGCACACGTTCTTCGCCCAAAATCGTGTCTGTCGCACTGAGGTATTACTACTACGTATAGAGAAGACAACTCATTGAGTGATTTTACGTCACTATTTGCGGTATTCTGAACCGCAACTATTTAGTAAAGTGAGTAACTAACGTCTCTAGAAACAAGTCTGTTTTGCGCACATAAATATAAAAGATGGGTTGAATGTGGTTTGAACCGAATTCGAACTTCGGCCGAACATTCGGTGAAAATAAAAAAATTGGCCGAACTTCGGTTCAATTTTGGCGCGCTTTCTCGAGAGCGACACGTCGTGACTTGTTGATGAATTTACTTAAATAATTTAATATATCGTTAATGGTTTTTACAGCGCACGCGAAATATTGACTTATCGAGAAAATGTTGATACCTTGAGTTACATTGATCCAATTTAGGTAGGGATCTCTAAATTTTTTGAAAATATGATAAAGCCCATAATACTCGGGGATTATTTATAACCTTGTATTGGTGAAAGTATTTTTCAGATAAGTCCAGTAGTTTTTGAGTTTATTCGATACTTACCTACCTACATATAAAAATCAAAAAAACAAATCTTTTCTCTTTATAATCAGTGATGTACAAAATACCCTGTAAAAAATATTTGGAATACAAGATACAAAATACTTTTAAATTTAGTATTTCATATACCGAATACAAAATACTTTAGATAAATGTATTTGAAATACTAGATATAAAATAGTCATTTTATAAATCTACACATATAATAAAATCGTAGGAAAGTCAATGTATGTCCGGGGTAAACTCAAAAAGTACTACATGGATTTACTTCAAATTTTGCATGAATATTACTAATAGGTTGGGTCAACATATAGGCTACATATTATCACGCCATCACCTACGGGAGAGGAACTGTGCGGAGTAAATGAAGTCCGCGCGGACAAAGTCGCGGGCAACAGCTACTTTATAAAATACAAATACTTTTGTAAGAAAACAACATTTGAATTATCCCTCTCATTATACATAGATCAGCCGACCAATTATTGTAATTTTAAGTTAGAACTAAGTAAAACCAGCTCTTCGAACATCTTATCCATCATTTTCCTTCGATGTGGCCTCATGATCATAACCCCAAAAGAAAAGAGTCGATCCACAGGGGCAAAGCTCGGCAAACAGAGTACAGACTATAAATCAATCATAATAGCTTAATAGCCGATGTCAGAGAGAAAGAGTCGCCGTCTACCATTTTTTTTCACATTAATAACGGCACGTCCAGTTCTACGCATTTATTTTATAAATGATACCAAATAATATATTTTTTATCAGAAAAAGTATTTTATCAGAAAAAGTTTTTATTAAATATAAGATACTAAACAAACGTATTTAAATATAAGATACAAAATCCTTTCTAAAAAACTATTTTACATACAAGATGAAAATATGTATTTTGTATCTCGTATCTTTATTTCAAATACTTGTATCTTAGATAAGTCACATACCTGTTTATAATAAGTGTAGATTTTAATCAAAATAGTGCAAGTATGTTGTTTTTAGTTCCGAACGTTCGACATTTAAACCGAATTTCGGCCGAATGTCGAAATGCGGCTCAAGCTGCCGAAATTTGGTTAAACCAAATGTAAAACTAAATTCGACTCGAAAACCTGCAGAACATCAAAAAAGTGATTGTTTACCATTTCATTGATAAGTAGATATTAAAACTCTGATTAAATTTTTTTCGCAATGCTTAAAAGAATCGGGCTGCCAGGCACCGCCATTTTTTAACCGACTTAAAAAAAGGAGGAGGTTCTCAATTCGGCCGGTATATATATTTTTATGTATGTACACCGATTACGCCGAGATTTCTGAATCGATTTACGTAATTCTTTTTTTCGCTTATGACGTTATGACCACGCGAAAACTATACATTGTGAGCTATCTAGCGCTGCATGAATGAATAGTTTGGTTACAAGACTTAACTATTGTCTTAGCGTTGCAGCGAACTTATTTCTAACTTTTAACAAAATGAAGCAAACTTCTGGTTCGCGGTGTCTGTTCTATACGCTAGTAATATGTGTAGTCTGTATGTCTAGTAGTATTTTTTGGGCACCACCGCTTTATTTATTCCTATTACAATAACATTCGTTGTTACTGTACTGTAACCCTACGTTTGCATACTCTATAGATTTTGTACTTACGATTGGTGTACAATTTTCTCATTAAACATATCGGTAGAAATTAAAAAAAGTGATTTTTTAATTATTAATTAATTATAGCCTGGCCGCCAGGATTTTTTCAGTCAGCCCTTTTTTTATAATTTTTAACATACTAAATTACTTATAAAATTATTTTCATTCATTAAATAGATGGATGAAGGTCGATTTTACTTCGGATCTTAGACTATAACGCATGAGGCATTCTAACGCCACCAAACTGATAGGAACGCCCCATTAACATCTTTCATATCTAAGGTAGATAGCTAAG
The DNA here is from genome assembly GCA_036924255.1 of Apodemia mormo. Lineage (NCBI taxonomy): Eukaryota > Metazoa > Arthropoda > Insecta > Lepidoptera > Riodinidae > Apodemia > Apodemia mormo. Next base: position 6,817,084 of record JAUPFN010000018.1, on the reverse strand, counting down.
GTAGATAGATATATAGCTAAGGTAGGTAGATACTTGTAGTGGTTGTTTATTCCATCAACAGTCATATTTTTGTTTCCTAACCTATGATATATAAAAAAATGATATTCTGAATGATAGTTGACCTCGTTTGCCAAATGTTTATCATATACGCCTAAAACGTTCATCGAGACGAGGCTCGGGTTCGATCCCTGACAGGGGCATGCAATAGTGCAATGAGCATAGATATTTATTTATTCAGCGTGAGGCCGCGTTCCGATTCGGTGGGAGATATAAAATTGTCAACCTTCCTACTTCGTCATACACGAGCATATTATCACATCTCTACGGGATCGGCATTAGACCTCTTTAGCTCTTGATGTCATGTGTAGCTAATGTTAAGTACCATGGTAGGGTTTCGCCGAGTGCTTCATTAAGCTCTATTGCGAAATGCGAAAGGAATTTATATGGAAACTACTCACACATATATACGTCACACATATATGTAAAATGACAGTGTGTTATCATAGGCCTACAGCTAAGTGCAATTAAAATCACAAGGGACATGAATTCGAACTAGAACTGTGAACTCCGTTAGTTCGGGTGCTTCGTCTAAAGAGAATGACTGATGAAAGATTACTAATATATGTATATATAGTAATGTAACGAGTTATAAATTAAAATATTATTCTCTCGTATCTATACTAATATTGGAAATGCAAAAGTAACTCTGTCTGTCTGTCTTTTCTTCAATAAAAAATATAAAAATAAACCGTTTTGAATGAGATTTAGTACAAAGATAGTTTAAGACCCGAGAAAGGACATAGGATAGTTTTTATTTCGGAAATCCCACGGGAACGGGATTTATGTGGGTATACCGCGGATTTGTCTATATTTAAGAAGGAGTAACATATGTTAGTAAAAATTCCACGCAGACGAAGTTGCGGGCTCAGTAATGTTTTCATAAATTATGTTTTCAATCCATATCTTTAATGTTTATTTATTCAAACGGTACTTTAAGGAAATCTAGAACTCGATGTGGCCTCATGATCATAACCCCAAAAGAAAAGAGTCAATCCACAGGGGCAAAGCCCGGCAAACAGAGTACAGACTATAAATCAATCATAATAGCTTAATAGCCGATGACAGAGAGAAAGAGTCGCCATCTACCATTTTTTTTTTCACATTAATAACGGCACGTCCAGTTCTACGCATTTATTTTATAAATGATACCAAATAATATATTTTTTATCAGAAAAAGTATTTTATCAGAAAAAGTTTTTATTAAATATAAGATACTAAACAAACGTATTTAAATATAAGATACAAAATCCTTTCTAAAAAACTATTTTACATACAAGATGAAAATATGTATTTTGTATCTCGTATCTTTATTTCAAATACTTGTATCTTAGATAAGTCACATACCTGTTTATAATAAGTGTAGATTTTAATCAAAATAGTGCAAGTATGTTGTTTTTAGTTCCGAACGTTCGACATTTAAACCGAATTTCGGCCGAATGTCGAAATGCGGCTCAAGCTGCCGAAATTTGGTTAAACCAAATGTAAAACTAAATTCGACTCGAAAACCTGCAGAACATCAAAAAAGTGATTGTTTACCATTTCATTGATAAGTAGATATTAAAACTCTGATTAAATTTTTTTCGCAATGCTTAAAAGAATCGGGCTGCCAGGCACCGCCATTTTTTAACCGACTTAAAAAAAGGAGGAGGTTCTCAATTCGGCCGGTATATATATTTTTATGTATGTACACCGATTACGCCGAGATTTCTGAATCGATTTACGTAATTCTTTTTTTCGCTTATGACGTTATGACCACGCGAAAACTATACATTGTGAGCTATCTAGCGCTGCATGAATGAATAGTTTGGTTACAAGACTTAACTATTGTCTTAGCGTTGCAGCGAACTTATTTCTAACTTTTAACAAAATGAAGCAAACTTCTGGTTCGCGGTGTCTGTTCTATACGCTAGTAATATGTGTAGTCTGTATGTCTAGTAGTATTTTTTGGGCACCACCGCTTTATTTATTCCTATTACAATAACATTCGTTGTTACTGTACTGTAACCCTACGTTTGCATACTCTATAGATTTTGTACTTACGATTGGTGTACAATTTTCTCATTAAACATATCGGTAGAAATTAAAAAAAGTGATTTTTTAATTATTAATTAATTATAGCCTGGCCGCCAGGATTTTTTCAGTCAGCCCTTTTTTTATAATTTTTAACATACTAAATTACTTATAAAATTATTTTCATTCATTAAATAGATGGATGAAGGTCGATTTTACTTCGGATCTTAGACTATAACGCATGAGGCATTCTAACGCCACCAAACTGATAGGAACGCCCCATTAACATCTTTCATATCTAAGGTAGATAGCTAAGGTAGATAGATAGATAGCTAAGGTAGGTAGATACTTGTAGTGGTTGTTTATTCCATCAACAGTCATATTTTTGTTTCCTAACCTATGATATATAAAAAAATGATATTCTGAATGATAGTTGACCTCGTTTGCCAAATGTTTATCATATACGCCTAAAACGTTCATCGAGACGAGGCTCGGGTTCGATCCCTGACAGGGGCATGCAATAGTGCAATGAGCATAGATATTTATTTATTCAGCGTGAGGCCGCGTTCCGATTCAGTGGGAGATATAAAATTGTCAACCCGTCAAAAGTGATATAGCAGATTTTTTTTTATATCATAAGATAGCAAACAAGCAGATGAGTCTCCTGATGGAAAGAGTCAACCATCGCAAATAGACACCAAAGGTGTTAATGGTACGTTGCTATATTGTGGCGAGGTCTAATGCCACATGCATAAGTTTACCGGCTACCTTACCGTTCAAACCGGAACACGACAGTGACAAGCACTGACGTTATTGCGGCAGGAATAGATAAGGCGGTGGTACCAGACCCGGGCGAGACAATGCAGAACTCTACCACTCTGCTATATAGACAGGCATATATACTATAAAATAAAAAGTATCTTCACGCCCATATCCCCGAAGGGGTAGGCAACAACAATTGCACCCACGATTAGCCGAAGATACTTGATCCCACAAATGTGATAGGTGGAAAGCCTATCGCCAACCGGGCACTCGCCAAAAAAACACTTTTCTTATGTGCCCGACCCCGGAATCGAACCCGGGACCTCAAGTGGTCGACGCCAACGCTGGACCACTAGACCACAGAGGCTGAGGATGAAATAGGAGAGAGGATGAAATAAAATGTAAGAAAAATAAATTATGGGTCAATAGTGAAAATATTTTAATCTTAAGTATCGTAGGTGGTCGAAAATAAAACCAAATAACTCGATAAGATGTAACCCGTCTGTTATTGGTAGCGTTTAAGGCAAACGATAAACCAGAGGGTTCCAGAGGAGCCTTTTCGCACTGAAGTAAAAAAAAATCATAAAGACGCGGCAAATTAAGAGAATCCGTTCGCGATTTTAGCGTAGGTGTCATTTGATCGAAGGTAGTGATAGATAGATATTTGTATTTATTATATTTATATATGTAGATAGATTTATATATTTATATATGTAGATAGATTGATATATGTTTGTATTTCTGAGTTTGGGTGTTATAAATCTATTTGAGTAGTTATATATGTATTTCTATGTATTAGTATCGTTGACTGACACACACACTATAAGCAAATTAATTGCTTATTTTGGGGTTAGGACTAATTCATGTAATTAATCCAGTGATATTTATTTATTTATTTAACTTATGCTCTCCGTTGTCGACACTTGGTGAAATTTGGTAATGATTGAGTATTATAACGTGTCACAACTAACTAAAAACACTATTTATTTGTTATTAATTAGTCAACCGGAAACTCCATTTTAATGTAATATTTTATCACTTATACACATGTACTGTTTCACAATAAAGCTATTATCATTTATTACCAACCGGTTTCGCTTACACAAGCATCATCAGGGCAATTTATAGTTACAAACTAAACACAAAATTAGATGTCAACAAAATAACAAATTTGAAGGCAAATACACATCATACCCTCAAAATATTCGTTGTCGTAACTGACGTAGGGTTGTCAACACTATTGGTAACTACTTCCCCAAGTGTAGGGAAAACATCAATGTTCAAAAAATTACTTTATGTCACTAAAATTATTTACGATTAACTAAATTGTAACATAGTATTTAAAAAATTAATTTCAACAAATTGTCATATAGTGGTTAAAAATACAAAAATATAGTCATAGTAAATCTGCTACAAATGTAAAAAATTTATACTTTAGTCAATCCCTATAAATATTAAATTATTATCCAATTATTACTGTCCATAATTAATTCAATATACCAATATAAAAGAATAAAACCAATAAAAAATCAAAGTTTCACAAAGATTACAACACAAATTTACACAGGTTTCGCAGCTAAACAGAGTTGTCCTAGTCATATGAAATAATAAAATTAAATGAATCTAGTATAAATAATAACATTAAAAATTAAAAGAAAATTAAGTAAAACAAAATTAAAAAATATTTAGAAGTGGATATTTTCAAAATATCTCACTATTTTCTAGCCAAAAAGACTTTTTAATGGAGATACTATAAACTTTATACTAGTAAGTTAAGAAATGAGGAAATGAGGAAAAACAAATATATATACATATATATATATATATATATATATATATATATATATATATATATATATATATATATATATATATATATATATATATATATTTTTTTTTTTTTTTTTCTTTTTCGGAGACTCTTGATAGCATCCTCGGATCGGACAGCACCTGACTACTACGTCAGGTACGTGGCATAGGGAAATCCTGATATATGTGTCCATCCGCATGCAAATTATTAAATAATAATATAATAATAAATATTCACGGGACAAATTACACATACTGATCTAACCCCGAAGACTTATTTGCTTTTGTTATGGGTGTTAGTCAACAATACTAATACATAGAAATATGTTAATAAATACTAGAATATATTTAATAAACACACAAACCCGGAAATACAAACATTTATGCTCATCACACAAATGCTTGTCCCCGTCGGGGAACGAACCCGAGCCCCGTCGACTGCGTAGTCAGGGTCGCTAACCACTCGACCAACGGGCCGGTCAAAAACATTGTATATCTTTTGTGAATTTATTCTATATTATAAAGATACTAGCTGACCCGGCAAACGTTGTTTCGCCATATTTTCTAGCTGTACCCGCGCTTTGTTCGCATGAAAAAAATCTAAAATAAAACTCACATAGTTCCTGTTCTCGTGGGATTTGTGGGATAAAAACTATCATATGTCCTTTCTCGGTTCTCAAACTATATCTGTACCAAATGTCATCCAAATCAGTTCAGTGGTTTAGGCGTGAAGAAGAGACAGACAGACAGACAGAGTTACTTTCGCATCTATAATATTAGCATAGTATAGATTGAATTAGTAAAATCGCTATTAAAAAATAGGGGTGAGGAGGTTGTATTTAATTCCACATTATAAAACATTATAAAGCAATAAAATAAATTATTAAAAAAATAAAATAAAAATGTTATGGGTGGACAACCCTTATCACTTAGGGGTATGAAAAATAGATAGTAATCGATTCTCAGACCTACTGAACGTGCTTATAACATTTCAAAAAAATCGGTCAAGCCGTTTCGAAGGAGTATGGGTACTATCATTGTGACATGAGAATCTATACATATAATAAAATCGTAGGAAAGTCAAAACTGTACATTGAATATTTTTTAAAAGCATACTTGGGGCGTCATCTACAATCGATATCGAAGCCAAAAATATAGTTTTTAGAATTTTTATGTTTGTCTGTATGTATGTCCGGGGTAAACTCAAAAAGTACTGCATGGATTTACTTCAAATTTTGCATGAATATTACTAACAAGTCGGGTCAACATAATATACGCTACATATTATCACGCTATCACTAACGGGGGAGGAGCTGTGCGGAGTAAACGAAGTCCGCGCGGACGAAGTCGCGTGCAACAGCTAGTTTTATATATAAGAAGAAGAGATTTAAAATTTTAGTTTTTAGGAAATATAGCGTGATAGTTCCAAACTAAATACCTGCTGTCTGTTCATTATGCTAAATATGCACCTAAAATTGTCTTTTTGGCGATCAGTAGCCGCAGTGCGACTTAGACCTCTGTTCGTAGCTACCGGACAAGAACAAGGCGACGCCGCCGCCATTAGCCGGGCCGCGGCTAACACCAGAACAAACACGAAAACATGTCTTACCCTCTTACAGCTAAAACGTTTGACCATACCACAGATTATGTGAATGTAGATATTTACTTAATTCAATCACGACTGTGTTACGAGTAATATCATATTTTCCATAATCGGTCAGTTTTCGAAATATTCATATAACCTAATGTCGCCCCGAGCTTTCAACTTTTAACATTAGATTTTTTAACCACTTTTATAACCTCTGTATCTCGGTAACTCCTGCACACTGATTTTTTCTTCATAGGATTGTAAACAAACAGACGCTTATTTTGATGAAAAGAGATAATCATCGTCTATAGACACCAAAGATGTAAACGGTGCGTTGCTATCCATGGCCCATGTTCAAACTTAAAAAAAAAAATTATTCCATTAATTCACTTAATTCCACAACGTTCCGATTAACTATATCCGATATTCGAGTTATCGTGGAACTAAAAACGTCAGATTGTTACAGTAGACATTGGAGTTACCGAGATACAGAGGTTATAAAAGGGGTTCAAAAATCTAATGTTAATAGTTGAAAGATCGTGGCGACATTAGGTTACATGAGTATTTCGAAAACTGACCGATTATGGAAAATATGATATTACTCGTAACACAGTCGTGATTGAATTAAGTAAATATCTACATTCACATAATCTGTATTATGGTCAAATGTTTTAGCTGTAAGACATGTTTTCGTGTTTGTTCTGGTGTTAGCCGCGAACCGGCTAATGGCGGCGGCATCGCCTTGTTCTTGTCCGGTAGCTGCGGAATTGCACGACTTAATTCCGCCATCCCCGTTTTTATATCGATCGTCGAGGCGCACAGATCGGCATCGCCGTACGGTGGACGTTCCACGTACCCGAACAAAGCGGTTCGACTCGACATTCTTGATCCGAACCGCAAGGGACTGGAATATGCTACCTGAGTCTGTGTTTACCGACAGGTACAACCTGGGGATCTTCAAGAGAAACGCGTTCCATCTTAGGCCACATGTTAGCTTACCATCAGGCGAGATCGTGGTCAAGCGCTTCCCTATCGACAGTAAAAAAAAGTAGACATGATGAAATTTGCTCGCTTCACATGCTTGTTCAATAAAACTAACGATTCGCCTCAAATTATGAAATTGCAAAGGCATAGCAAACCTTGGACTTTTAAATCCCTCTTACAATTTCTATTACGCGATAAACCCTTACTGATTTGGCTTATGTTTAAACTTGAAAATTGTTTGTATCACATTTATTTGCCTACCAAATTTAATGTCGTTTCGATATAAAAAAGTCGCATTATACAAGTAGACACGGAAAATTCGCTTGCTATAACCACTACTTCAATAAAACTATGGTTTGCCTCGAACTGTGAACTCACGATGTCATAGCTTTAACATAAAATTTTTGAACCACCATTACAATCCGTATGTCTCGATAACCTCTCCACTGATCTGAGTCATGTTCGAACTTAAATCTTTTATCTCATTAATTCTACAACCAAATTTCACATCTTCCTTGTCAAAAATACTCGAATGCCAAAAAATGTATGATCCCGATGAATTCAAAAAAACATTAATCACGCTTAGGCCTTTATGACAACTCGTAGGTTTTGGGTACAAAATTAGGATTGAATAGCAAACAATATTCATATATCTAATAATTTTCGAAACATACAGGTGTTTTGTAAAATAAATATTGACGATAAAAAACACATGAACGATTTGATTTAGCGAAGTGACGACTATGATGATCCTTCAAATTCCTACTTTTACGACGATTTTAGGTAATAGATTTAATAACTCAAACCAAGAAATATGTAATATATAATATGTAAAATATAATATGTAAAATGTAATAAACCAAGAAATATATAATATGTAAAAATATGGCCAAATAATCCCAAATATGGCCAAATAAATGGTCGCTTTATTTTATTAAAAATCTATATGATAAATATAATATAGCAGCCCACACAAAAGTTAATTTTAAAACAATACATGTAATTTAAGTTCAATAAAAAATCTGTTAAAAGTTCACTCCAAACCGAAGACTGAAAGCATAAAATTCGTTGTAAATCTGTGTATAATTACGGAGCGGCCACATAATACTGAATTGTGAAATTTTTTACTCTATCTTAAATAAGATGAAATTTCACTTAAAGCCGACGACAGAAAGTATAAAATTCATTGCAAATCTGTATAAATAAATACGAAAGTTTGGATGTTTGTATGTATGGATGATTGAGTAATCACGCAAAAAATATATATGAAATTTGGCACACAGGTAAATGATGATCTGAAGTAGCAGATGCTTTTTCCGAAAAAGTAAATTTTTCCCGTGGGATTCGCGAAAAACATTTATAATGCAGCGGGCTTTTGGTTGCAGCTAATTTGTGTATAATCACGGGACGCTCAAAAAATGAATTGTGAAACAATCAATCAAGAATTTTTTTTACATAAGGCCGACGACAGAAATCCTAAACATAATTGTATATCTGTATATGACTACTGGGCGACTACATAAAAGTGAATTCTGAAACAATATAAATAATTTTATTCTGTAAAAAATTTGATATAATTTCACGACGTCGAGACAAAGACCGACGACGAGAGAAAACATAAAATTCATTATGAATCTGTGTATAACTACTCTGTGGGAGCGCATCGATTACTTCGTCATACACGAGCATATTATCACATCTCTACGGGATCGGCATTAGACCTCTTTAGCTCTTGATGTCATGTGTAGCTAATGTTAAGTACCATGGTAGGGTTTCGCCGAGTGCTTCATTAAGCTCTATTGCGAAATGCGAAAGGAATTTATATGGAAACTACTCACACATATATACGTCACACATATATGTAAAATGACAGTGTGTTATCATAGGCCTACAGCTAAGTGCAATTAAAATCACAAGGGACATGAATTCGAACTAGAACTGTGAACTCCGTTAGTTCGGGTGCTTCGTCTAAAGAGAATGACTGATGAAAGATTACTAATATATGTATATATAGTAATGTAACGAGTTATAAATTAAAATATTATTCTCTCGTATCTATACTAATATTGGAAATGCAAAAGTAACTCTGTCTGTCTGTCTTTTCTTCAATAAAAAATATAAAAATAAACCGTTTTGAATGAGATTTAGTACAAAGATAGTTTAAGACCCGAGAAAGGACATAGGATAGTTTTTATTTCGGAAATCCCACGGGAACGGGATTTATGTGGGTATACCGCGGATTTGTCTATATTTAAGAAGGAGTAATATATGTTAATGTAAAAATTCCACGCGGACGAAGTTGCGGGCTCAGTAAAGTTTTCATAAATTATGTTTTCAATCCATATCTTTAATGTTTATTTATTCAAACGGTACTTTAAGGAAATCTAGAACTCAAAGATCACATCACACAAGATTTTTATATGAGGCTTTTGCAATGTATGCATGTGGTATTGCGACCCCGCAACATGGATAACAACACACAATTATCGTCTTTGGTGTCTATAGGCGATCTATTAGGACCTGATTTTTCTATCAGGAGACCTATCTGCTTGTTTGCTATTTTATGATGTAAAAAAATAATAAACGCGCGTGGTAGTAGACTAATTGGTCATCAGACAGTACTGACTGAATAACTAAGATGTCTGATGTTCAAGATAATATGCGGCTACTGTAAAGCTCATATTTTTTTTACTTACATGCTTCTTTAAATATATAAAATAAAAATACACGACATTCAATCAATTGAAGATCTTATTGAATTTGTGAATAACATACAAAAAGAGGCCCTTAGTGATAATGATGAAAACGAAGATGAGTCTGCCTCCTATTGAGAGTTTTCACAAACGCTCAGGCATTATCAGCATTGTAGCTTTTTAAGTAAAATTGAATACGTACTGCAAAAGTCAAATTATTTTGAAAATATTGTAATTGCTAACGCATAAAAATCTTTGTTAAACTAAAATACGTGATTACTTTTATAAAGGTACAATTATATACCCGCATATATGAAATTATAATAAAAAAGTATCTTCATGCTCATATTCCCGAAGTGGGAGGCAGAGGTACAACCAGTGCACCCACGATTAGTCGAATATACTTGGTCCCACACAATGTGATAGGTGGCAATCCTATCGCCAACTGGGCACATATCCAATTCCAGGTATCGTTGATTTTATCAGAAACATAAAAAACACATTTTTTGAATTACCCGATCCGGGAATCGAACCTTGGACCTCATATGGTCAAATCCAACACCGGAAATTAGAACAAATTACACATATTTTGCTTGATCCCGCATAATAGGCTTTCTCGTTTAAGGCGAGGTATTTCGATGCGCGTCAATTCTATAGAAAATGGGTGGCACGGTATGTTCTGAAACCGCTGGGATACTTTTCCGACGACGTGATAATTTTCGGATAAATAAATATAGGACATCAGCTGAAAACTAAAATTTAGCATATTCTTTTTTGTATTTACAACAACAACAACTAAATATCATGTAGAAGAATAGTAATATTATTAACAAATTATTTGTTTTAAAAATTTTTTAGCCTGTTTTCGGAATTTTATATGATCGAGTAAAGTACATTCTATCATGTAATGAGTTAGTAATGTTTTAGATAATATCTTCAGGTATATCGTGTAATTTTTGTAAAATTGTTATTTAACAATCAATACAAAAAAACGTGATTTAACAAACCAGCTTTTTCCCGTTTGTCGCGATGCCTCCCTCGCCTTAAGACTATTTTTGGTTGAGTAAAATCGTCGTTAACGAGTTTTACTGTAGTTACATCGGTTACATTTTATAAAGAAGCACTACAAAATCGAATGAAAACAACCAATTTCCACAACTTACAAATAACACCATAACCCAATTTTTTAACCATTCATTCACTAAATGTAGGTCTGAAATGCGTTCCAAATACAGACAGATCTGCACTGGCAATTGCCAAGAGGCATGCCAAGTTAGTCAAGATTAAAGACATTTATTCCTAAATCTGAGGAGACATGTCTTTTAATAATATTTTTTTAAACAATCGCGTACTAGTTCTCACGAAGGTACAGTTGAGTAAAAGTGACTTTTTTATATCATTAGATAGCAAACAAGCAGACGGCTCTCCTGATGGAAAATGAAACCAACGCCTATAGACACCAAATATATTAATGGTGCGTTGCTATCCGTGTGGCGGGATGGCTATGCCTACCGGCTACCTTACCCTCTAAATCGGAACATGACATTAACAAGCACTGAAGCTATTACGGAATGAGTGAGACGGTTGTACCAGAGCTGTTGCGGAACTCTACCACCCGATAGTCACGATTGTAGTGACAAAATTGGCCAATCGTTGGCTTTTCCGATCTGTCTGATAGAATGTCAAATATTCTATTCTTTAAAAGGGGCTTGGACCAACATAGGGTAATTCAATTATTTTAAAGATAGGAAAAAGTAATCAAATTTAGTAACCATTAAAATAAGAGTGGAATTTGCAAATATAATACATTGGTAACCTAATCAAAGTTGTAGGTATTCTGTAGAAAAAATGCCATTTATGATACATACAGCAATCACCAAAAATATTAAAATAGCACGTTGCTTATCGTTATATTTACTATAATATATAATATATATATATATATATATATATATATATATATATATATATATATATATATATATATATACATATAGTACATACTATATACTATAGTACATACTTTTATTTTAGAAATTTTTCCACACGGACGAAATCGCGGACACAACTAGTCTTGGGTAAGTCAAAATAGTAATGACACATTCGGACGTCACATTTTGCATTTGATCGCCTTTAACGAGCTACTTGGCAAAAATTATACATAATACAATCGAATGTTTTTAATAAATAAAAAAATTTACTCTCACTAAACGTAAACTTGCCATTGGATAAATTTATAAACCCTTAGTAAGCATATAAAAGGTTTAGTGCGTAAGCCATGTTTATCTTACTTAGCATAGAAGTTTTTGGCAAAAGTATGTTTTGTCCTAAAATCACCCGTTCGAGGGGGAACACTTGTAGGAGAATGGGTTTTTGAGTTGGCAACAACTTCACTCGCATATTGAGTGGAACGTTTTGTTTGAGATGAGGGTAGCCAAATATATTAGCGTCGTTCGCTAAGTTTGAAAAATTAAACTTTCATATCGTTTTATTTTTGTTGTTAAAATTTCAAATAAGCAATGGCAAATTAGTTTTTTTTTTCTTTAAAAATTAAATCGTTTTTTCATATAGTGTAATTCTCTCACTTTCAATTTAAAGAAAACACCTCTACTGGAGCATGTATTTTAAGTATGTATGTTGAAGAAATAGTGGAATTAGCAGTAAATGTGGATGAGTGTTTTTTATATATAAATACGTAACAAGCAGACGGCTCCTTTGTTAGAAAGATAAGACCATCGCCTTTAGACACCAAAGATGCTGATGGATCTTTGAGATGTGTTTATGTAACAAGTGAAATTCTACTTGCTAACTGGCTACTTTACCCTTATAACCGGAAAACGAAAGTGTCAAGCATTGACGCTATGAATACGACGCTACGGTTATCTATACATATAATAAAATCGTAGGGAAATCAATGTATGTCCGGGGTAAACTCAAAAAGTACTGCATGGATTTACTTCAAATTTTGCATGAATATTACTAACAGGTCAAAACACAAGTGCAAGTCTTCTAATAGTGTAGTTATCCATCATAAGCGTCAGTAATCACCATCAGGTGAGCTTCCCGTCCATTTGCCCTCTCTATTCTATATACGAAAAAAAAATGAGGCGCGAATCGCTTGTTCTTTCCGTGTTACTGGATGATAAGCAAGTAAATAACTTTCCAGATGGAAAGAGATGACCGAATATCGGGAAAGAGAAGTTAGGTGACACGAATCACTTGGGCAAGTCTACAAATATCAAGTCTAAATTAAACTAGCCAAGTCAGATTCTATTTTCATAATATCTTCTTTTTTATTAAATCAATAAATATTATAGAAAGTAGCATGCGAGCAGAACTCCTGACAGTCAATAATATTAGCCCTCAAGTACATCCGCAGTGCCAGAGTTCTTGCAGAATAAGACTAAGCTTTTTTCTTGGACGCCCCTAACTGTTATCCGTTGGGAAACATTTTCGTCGGTTATTTATATAAATGTTATAATATAAAAAAAATTCAATACGCATGTAGATTGGCCGCACTTAATTCGCATTTGATTCTCTATGCTTCCCCTCTAAAGGATTTGGTGTGAAAATATGTATGTTTTTAAATTGATGCTCATTCTGTCCCATCGGCCATGATGTAGAAATACATCATAATGAAAAACGAGAAGACGTGGACTTACACACGATCAAACTTGTTTATTAATAAGACTGTTTTTGTGCGAACGACACTTGTCTTCTTGTCACTGATGTGATGTTTTGAAAGCTCTATATGCGCCGTAATCTACTCCAGGATTATCGGGACATCGCATTAATACACGCCTGCGAGCGTAAAGGACACATTATTCAGATGCACTTCTTAGAATAGCATCCAGATGTAATACCGATTTTTTTTATATCATCCGCACTAATATTATAAATGCGAAAGTAGCTTAGTCTGGCCTGTCTCTTCTTTACGCTTAAAATACTTAACCCATTTATGTAAAATTTAGTACAAAGTTAGTCCGAGGACCAATAAAGGACATAAGATTGTTTTTATCCCGGAAATCCCACGGGAATGAGAACTATGCAGTAAAAACCACGAGACTATATCTCTTAAACTACGGTAATAAGGGGTAACTAAGGCTACTTTTAGAAATTTTTCCACGCGGACGAAGTCGCAAGTACAGTTAGTAATTCATAAGATAGCAAATAAGTCACCGACCACACAACCCATAGACCCCTAATAACAGGCGAATGGCTTCTGTCAAAACATCTGACTTATAGTTCCGATGTAAATGTCCATGCACCAATACCCAATCAGTGTCGACCAATCAGATCGTCTGTACATCACTATCTTTCGCTGTGGCCTTGAGTAAGCCAATCACGATGTTGCAATCCCGCTTCGTCTTACCTCAGCTAGTTGCCAGAATGCATTCAATACGGAAAATCGAACATTAGGCGTCTATGGGCTGTATGGTCGATGAAATAAGTAAATGGTTCTCCTGATGGAAAGAGACAACATTCACTTATAGACACCAAAGATGTTAATAGTGCGTTGCTATACATGTGGCGGGGTGTTCACATGAATAAATTTACCGCCTACCTTCCACACCGAAACATGACTGTTACAGTGACGTTATTGCGACAGAAATACATAACCCGATGGTACCAGATTCGGGCGTGACGTGGCTTAACTGTATCGCCTAGTCGTTACGATGGTAGTGACTCATATAGCCGATCGTTTGCGACTGAGGGTCTGCCTGGCGAATGGCAGACTATTCTATAAAGGGGAACCGAACCAACTTGGGAAAAAATAAATAAATTCCTTACAAATAAAAAAACTTACTATTTCAATAATTGTATACATATAATATGTGAGTTTGTATTGGTCTGGCTCCTCTAAAGAATAGACAACTGCTGTTCTGCCAGGCAGGTCGTGAGATGCGGCCGATTGTCTAAGTACCGTGCTCAACCATCGTGATTACTAGTCGGTAGTATTCTGCAAAGTCTCACCCGCGTAAATGGTACAACTATATTACCTATTCCAGCTGCGATGACGGTTTTGTCATGCTTGTCATTGCCGTGTTCCAGTCGGTAGGTAAGATAGCTGGAAGACTTATTTTTTTATAAATATATAAATATTGCAGGACAAATTGCACGAATTGATCAAACCCCAAAGTAAACTAATTATTTTGCTTGTGTTATGGGTGTTAGTCTACGATACTAATACATAGAAATACATATATAAATACTGATACATACATAATAAACACCCAAACCTAGAAATACAAACACATATGTTCATTACACATACGTTTGTCCCTGTCGGGAATCGAACCCGAGCCCTCTCGATTCGTAGTTAGGTTCGCTACCACTCGACCAAAGGGACGGTCAAATTATATATATTCATGCGGCATTGCCATCCAGTCTCTCGGATAGCAGCGCACCATTAACATATTTGGTGTAGTTTATATTTCAATCAGGAGAGCCATATTTTGCTAATTTGCTATAGTATAATATAAGAAAATATGGGAGTGTATTAACATATCATCTCTATTGTCATTAAAACGCTGTCATATATTTTATAGAAAAAAATAATACTCAAAAAAAACTTTCACTTCTCTTGTTGAATGAAGGCGTGATCGTTTCTCTTGAAAATGTTTCGGTTGCAAAGTGAAAAGTGTTTTAGTAAGTACATATAACGCAGTCAATTTGTTTGTTTTATCGTTGTACAACCTGTGTCATAATTTTATAAACGTAAACGTTCAATACAAATTACCGAAGGCAAATTCTTGATAACATAAATTGCGTCATTGTCAACTATAAACTCCGAAATCACCGACAGTCAAAAGAGCCCTTCTCAACGGAAAGGCAAGCAACAAACCTACTTCTCTTTTGTGTAAGAAGGCTGATGGGATACATAAAAACATAAAATTATATTAAAAGCAGCGGTAAATGTCATGCATATTATATAATGACGTCTTTTTACATTCGAAGTAAGGCGTTTTCTAAAGCGTATTTATCTTTATAATCTGACGACGCTGTTTGTATATCGAGGTATAATAGAATTTGCCTGTGACATATATCGCCTCTGTGGTCTACAGGCTTGCCACCTATCACATTTGTAGAACCAAGTATCTTCGGCTAATCGTGGGTGCACTTGTTGTACCTCTGCCTATCCCCTCGGGGATATGGGCGTGAAGATACATATACACTTAATAAGAAAAATATACACAGCATTCTTGTTCTCTATTATCCCACAGTATATTATACTCTGTGATTTTGTATTTGGTAATGACGTCTTGGGAAGTTAGACGTTGGTGGATAATTGTGCCGCTGTATGCCATGGTATCACACCGTTAACATATTTGAAGCTTATAAACAATAACTCTCTTTATACAAAAAGTTATCCTTATTTATGCATCAGCGATGTTCATTCAATCTCTGTTAAAAGTACATCTAATCACTCCAGCACTAAATCGACCACAATCGAGTAATATATATTTAATTAGACCAAATTGAAGTATTTGAATAAAATTTAAGGACAGGCTTGATAAGTAACTTACCCAGAGTATATCTTTCAATAGATTGCGCTTAGCTTTTAAGTACGAAATTCCTTATGTTTAACACAGTTTACTATCCACGCTGATATAGCTTGTAAGGACATAATCGCTTTTGTTTAATAAAGTTTAGTACGCAAGGCGAGACCTTACTACACCAAAAATATTTACAAAAGCGCGCTCTCTTAAGTTCTTTAATAAAGAACTGTAAACACATTTGGCGTATTCATGTCAAATATTGTCCAATATCACGGAAAATCTGTTATGATTATAATTGATGATCCAAAAACTTACCAAGTAAAGCTCGATCACAAGTATGTGACAGGGCTTCATTCGACGCATTTCATCCGTTTTTAAGGCCGAGCCCGATTCGCGTAACAAAATGTTAATTGAATCGAAGGATTTATGGGTCTTACATATTATGTCTCATCATAGTACGACGCCACCTTGTATCGTATTTATGTGTATAAAAGCGTCTAAGTACTTCGATTAGATTGTATTACGTGAATTGGAGGCCAGTACGTGGGAGCGTAATCTAGAACATGCAATAATATCACTAAGGAAGGAGCCTTGAAACATACCTATATTTAGCCTATACGAACTTCCCTCGAGCAATATAATAAAAGTTTATAAATTGATAATTGTCCTCACGTAAGCGATTGTTTTAGCCTTAATGAAAAGAAGTCTTAAAATATTTTATTTCGTCCCTTGTCATCGATATTTTTTTTTGTTTCTTAGACCACTGCATTAGTTAGACACTAACTTTTAGTAAGTTATTATACTAATTTAGGATATAATAATTATATACAAGAGTTGTAAGAGTTGCTTTTATAAATTACAAGAATTTTTAAAATAATATTATTCTACTTTACTATTATATTAGTTTGCAAAGTTAACGAAATTTTTTAAAATAATATTATAGGAACTTCTTAACTTTTTCTGTATTTGGGGTTTATTTATATCGCTACCTGTGTGCACTCTTTATTATTATTGTATGATCTAAGCCACTCACGACAATCCTACGCGGCAGGCCACGACGTCTAAAAACTGAAGAGACTTAATTAAGATCTCAAACGACGCCAATTTACAAGGAATCTCGTACGTGCTCACAGACTTAAGATGCTATTAGAAGTTCTCCCGATGCTAATAAGGCTCAGAGAAATTTAACATTTAAGTCGTATGTGATATTTGTCGTGAGAGGAATAATAAATTTGTTTGTTAAGTAATTAGTAACAAATGGTGCTATTAATAAAAACTTACAAGTGTTTTGAGCGGTGTCTTTCTCGTCTCTGTCGGTTCTCGTGTCTCTGTCTTCCAAAGCTAAATTGTTATAAGAGTAAAAGTGACAGGCCAAGAGTACAAAAATTTTTGTATATATCGTCACATCCATGACAAACTTACGGATCCGTAAAACGTGTTTTACAGGGGAGCGCTTTAAAGGCATAGAAAAATGTATTTGTTTTTTTTTTTTTGTAATAGTGATTTTGGAGAATACTTTGATAGAAATATGTAAATTTGCCAAAATGTGTAATAGTACCAAATTAGGCACAGTTTTTTATCAAAATAACAATTTTACTAAAATAGCAGATTTGTAAGTTTGCGGTAGATGTGACGATATTATTTATTATGTATAATAATAAATAATAAATAAATATTTACGGGACAAATTACACTTATTGATCTAACCCCAAAGTAAGCAAATTATTTGCTTGTGTTATGGATGTTAGTTAATACCATACTAATACATAGAAATACATATATAAATACTAAAATATATATAATAAACACCCAAACGCGGAAATGCAAACATTTATGATCATCACACAAATGCTTTTCCCCGTCCGAGGATCGAACCCTAGCCCCGTCGATTGAGTAGTCAGGGTTGCTTACCACACAACCAGCGGGGCGGTAATATTCCATTATTGTTCCAATAAATTATTATGAATAATATTTAGAAACTCTTGTGATTGTGATTGTACAATTAAATTTAAATCTTCGATTTGACATAATTTAAAAATAAATTAAAAGAGATCCTGTTGAATTTACGGCCTTAATAAATTATACTAATTACGATGGTTATTACTAATTGGGTGTTGCTTGAATATATCATTTTAAAAAAATAGTTTTATTTTTTTATACATCCTATACTTTCCATCGTCGGCACTTGGTGAAATTCCATTACTGTTAAACACAATTAATGCACTTTTACCTTAATTTCACTGTACAGTATATATGTATATTTTTAATATATTACTCAGCCGGTTTCACTTTTTAAACATATTTTTAAGATTCAAAAATACATATATTGTAAAGTGAAATTAAAGTCGCCTCTGTGGTGTTGTGGTCCGGTGTCGGAGTTGACCATATGACGTCCCGGGTTCGATTCCCGGGTCGGGCAATTCAAAAATGAGTTTTTTCAGTTTTCTGTCAAGAACAACGTTGCCCGGGATTGGAAAAAGTACCCGGTTGGCGATAGGCTTGCCATCTATCATATTGTGGGACGTAGTGTCTTCGGCGAATCGTGGGTGCACTTGTTGTACCTCTGACTATCTCTCTGGGGATACGGGTGTGAAGATATTTTTTTTTAAAAATTAAAGTAAATTTGTGTCTAATATTTTTTCATGTTTTATTAAATTATAGTGTAGGTAATTATTTTTTGTTCGCACATATTTCGATTCTTAATACAATATTTTACACTTGCAAAAAGTCCTTACAACATACGTATATAATTATAACTTACTTTTAAAATCCGATGGAGAAGACATTGGTTAATAATTTTTTGATGTCTATGTGTTATGGTTCACAAAAGTGGCTCAGACCAATTTCATTCACATGTTTCCGCGAATATTCCCAACTGTTAACCTATAGATGTGTCACTTTAAAATTATGTAATAGAACTAGCGACCTGCCCGCGGTTTCACCCGCGTAGCTTTTGTTCCTGTGGGAATATAGGAAAGGTTTATATACTAAAACCTTCCTCAAGAATCAATCTATCGATTAAAAAAACAACATCAAAATCCGTTGCGTAGTTTTAAAGATTTAAGCATTCATAGGGACAGACAGAGAATGCGACTTTGTTTTGTACTATGTAGGGTAAGTCCGGGATATAAGCCCAAGCGGGATAGACGCCTCATTACAATTATGAGAAATATAAAACGCATAAGCAAAAAAATGCCCTATAACACGAATGTATCCATCCTCCACTACAGTCTGCCATAAAACATTGGTGCGTCCGGCTATGCATAGGAGCGTTACTGACAGTAATGGGATAAACAGTCGTGATTTTACTTTGTGAATGATTTTCGGCCTTCCATAACTTTGGATATAACACGTAAGTTTACTTTATTTTTACTTCTGCATCAGGACTAGGTTGTGTGCATTGTTATTAATTACTTATTAAAATAAAGATAAACGTATTTTAAATTTTTTTTCGAAGGCATTTATCCTAGTCGAAAGGGATATGTGCCCCAATGTGTTTTGGGATAAATGCCTCTAAGGGCATATATCCCTACTCCACTTTGATGCTTACTGACTGGATTCTATTGTTACAGACAGTACCTCAGTCATAACAAATTTGGCGTACGAATACAATACGGAACCTGCAAATAATTTAGTAGATGCAGACAATTTAGAGTAACAAATGACAACGCTGCATTTTGATTTAAAAGTAACAGAAATAAAGAAAGGATAAGCTACGAAATGAGTACTAGTAAAAAGAATCAAAAAGGACTAGCAAGAAGATAGGCAAATAGATTTAAAAAGAACTAAAGAAAAATCAATAAACTCTGTCAACCAACAGATATAACTAAAGATAGTATGACAAGTGGTAAAAACAAAAAAATAAAAATGGTTGAATAACACAAAGAAAAGATAGAACAAAACCAAAAGAAAACTAACGAAGCATTTTTAAACACTAAAAATATCTTAAAACTATAATGTGTGTCTAATTAGTAAACAATAATAGTGTGTAATAAAGACTTATTGGTTTAAAATGTTTGTTTATTTGTAAAGGGCGTTTATCCCTCCACGAAATTAGGTTTGGGGCATATTCACCGCATTCGAGGCATATATCCCTGTATGCAGTTTAAATTTCAACTCAAAATATAAAATTTAATTACTGGCCAGTCTCCAAAAAAACAATGAAAATTGATTAAATAAAAAACCAAAGATAGTTCACATATAAAAATAATGTGAGTATTAATTGTATGTTAGGACTTATGAGTAAAATAAAAAAAGGTGGGCATATATCCCGGATTTACCCTAATGCTAAAGAAAACAAGGCAACTTTTCGCTCTACCATAGAACCACTCAAACGCAGATCATTCTATTGAATCACGAACTATTTTGGCTATCATTCATTTCATGGTATGCTGGGTAGCGAGCAAAAAAAATTAGTAGCTAGATTCGAACGAACAACCTTCGTAATAAGTTGTTCATATTGCTACTTTTATGGATATGCATTTTAGTAAGCTCCCGTACAAGAAATAAATTATTATACCTATTTCTCAAACAAAGTTTCGGCATTCTATGGATTTAAAACTGGCAACCTACGTCCTTAGCACAGACAAAAATTATATCAATATCAGAGACACTTACGATGACGTTTGCGCTTAGGTTGAAGGTTGATGATCAAATTCAGCTAGTGTCGAAATTTTTCTCCATAAAAATATGTTATCCCTACTAGCACGGGACTTTTTTAACCTGCTTTTTCTTTAAAAGGTTACACATTATTATATATTATCATCAATTATTATAGGTATAGAGGATTGGAATTTCCTGACACAAGCTCGTATGTGCTTAAAAGGGGATTTAAACAACACGCAACTGATTGTAAAAAATTTAGTTTAATGAAGATTATTATTATTATATTATTATCTAAATAAAATAAAACAGAAAACAAATAATAAAATAATAGTCCGATTATCTGACATCAAATAGTAAATACACTCATACATTAGCAAACACTGAATGTTACAAGACAATTCAAATTTTTATTTTCGAACATAGTAGAAAATACATTTGGAAATGTTCAATTAAATTTATACCCTCAATAAATTTTACTAATTACGACTTTTATTACATAAATGATACAGGTAAAATTTATTGCAAATATAAAAAATGTAATTTAAAAAGTTTTCTTCTTGAACTTCGATTTTACGACAGTTTAATGTTAATTATATTTGCACACCTTGTAATCTCACCTTGAATTAGCTGTATTTATGAGTAGAAAGCCCGTAATCTTAAAAAATTTTTTTCACGTTATAAAATAGCCTATAAAACAATTCCTGCCGCAATAGTATTGATGCCCGTCGCTTTCAGGTGTGTGGCATTCTAACCCTGTCACACGGACAGCAACGCATCATTAACAACTTTAATGTTTATGATCGCCCCGTTGGTCGAGTGGTTAACGACCCTGACTACGAAATCGACGGGACTCGAGTTCGATTCCCGACGGCGACGAACATTTGTGTGATGAGTAATTGCCTACCTACCTACTTGATTGAATTTGAATTGGGCCCCAGGAGAGCCAGATTAAAAAAAACAGTGACCTACCTCTATACAGGGCTCGTATACGAAATGGCGAAACCGGTTGGCGATATTAATTATATTTAAAGTTATTTGTGAAACAATACAAGTGTATTTACAAAATTACAAATGGAGTTTTACCAAGTGCTGACGATAAAAAGTGTAAAATGTACTAACAATATGCTTGTTCAAATGCTTCACTTATATTCCTTTCCTTCACAATCCTTTAAGATCCAAATTATACAGTAGCAATTATTGGGAACGTGGATCAATCGGAATTCAGAATCAGATTTGATACGTGCATGCATATCTTTGTAATTAAAATGGGAACACGTTCCCGCAATGGAAGTTTGGAAACGGAGAGAAGGGCACTGCTTTTATGTAACGAGATTAGGAGTATACCTAGTTAGTTAAATTTCTTAAGTTTGAAGTAATTGTAGCTGTTATTTATGTTTAAAAATTGAGCATAATCAGGAAGTGAAATTGTAACAGTGAAATGATCATTTGAGTTTTTAAAGTGCACTCAAAAAACTCCAACAAAATACTTTTTCATATTATTAGTACCCGTATTAGTTAATTATTTAATAGTGTTTTTAATGTACTACCTTCGCTTCAATTCAATGCAAATTTATGAATTAACTAGCTGCCGCGTGCAGCCCCCTGCATTATAGAAGATTTTGGAAAATCCCGCGGGATTAGATGATTTTTCCGGGATAAATAGTAGCCTATGTGCTATTCTAGGTTTTCGTCTACCTGTGTGCCAAATTTCATTCATATCCGTTCAGTAGTTTTTGCGTGATTGAGTAACAAACATTCACCCAAACATCCATCCAAAAATCCAAACTTTTGCATTTATAATATTAATTAATTAATATAGATATAATTTATCATTTTTCTCACTTTATATAAATTATCATCAAGCTCAGTCAATAGGATGTACAGATAGACAAAAATTATGTGGCGTATCTTTTTTATATCATAAGATATCTATCAAGCAGATGGCTCTCCTCATGGAAAGAGTAACATTAGTTTCTATAGGCGATGGCTAATATGATAAAAAAACGTCCAAGTGCGAACTGGACTCGCGCACGAAGGGTTCCGTATTTATTTTGAAAGGTAATACTATGCAGTTAAATATTCTGTGAAAATTTTAAGCATCTACCTGTTACCGTTATTAATATTAAGCAAAAAAAGACGAAAAAACACGTTCATTGTACGTGGACCCCTTAATATATATTTTTTTCA
This sequence comes from Apodemia mormo, assembly GCA_036924255.1. Classification (NCBI taxonomy): domain Eukaryota; kingdom Metazoa; phylum Arthropoda; class Insecta; order Lepidoptera; family Riodinidae; genus Apodemia; species Apodemia mormo. The sequence goes on along the minus strand of JAUPFN010000018.1, from coordinate 6,793,886 downwards.
TTTTTGGTAGTTGCTGTTATAGCGGCAACAGAAATACATAATTTGTGAAAATGTCAGCTTCTTAGCTTTCACGGTTGATGAGATACAGTCTAGTGACAGACAGACAGATAGACGGACAGACAGACAGCGGAGGTTTAGTAATAGGGTTCCGTTTTTACCTTTTAGGCACGGAGCCCTAAAAATGGAGTTTTATAGAGCGAATATTATATTTTATATATATTTAGCCGACTTCTAAAAATGGCTAGTACTCAATTCGTCTGCTGATCATATTTTTGAACCCTGAATCGGATCTTCTAATTTATAAAGAACCAAATGAGAAGTGCTCTCCAAAACAAAAAAATGGTAGTTCGCCTATGTATAATAGAGTTATGTCCGATACATAACGAAATATTAACATCCGAACCGAAAGCCTCCTCCTTTTTGAAAGTCAGTCGAAAACCAGACAGAGATATTTACAAAGGCGACTTAAAAAGTGAACCTTTAAAAATTCGAAAGCTCTATACGTTTCTAGCCCACATGCCGGCACTTTGAGTCCATATTTATGATGTCAGTAAAACATCCAGTCGCATGGGGAGTCTACGGGCATAAACATGAATGAAAATAGTCTCATCAACTTGGCGGTTTTTTCTGTCGCGCTGTCCGTTTGATGACTCTATCCAGTATAACAAGTACATAGCAAACACGATAACTACGTTGTATAAGAAGCTTGTAGTTGATGTGTTATAATACACTTCTTGATTTATTAGTCGATCTCAAAAGGATTTAAGTCTTTTTTATTAGTATATATACATATAATAAAATCGTAGGAAAGTCATGTATGTCCGGGGTAAACTCAAAAAGTACTGCATGGATTTACTTCAAATTTTGCATGAATAATACTAACAGGTCGGGTCAACATATAGGCTACATATTATCACGCTAGCGCCTACGGGGGAGGAGCTGTGCGGAGTAAATGAAGTCCGCGCGGACTAAGTTTCGGGTAACAGTTAGTGTTTAATAAAGTTTAATCATGAATTTCATATGAGCTTAAGTATTTAAAAAGATATTTATGATCTCAGAAATGTATATAATATACAGGTGAAGTATAAACTTCAAGTAAAATTTGGTGTATGGGTTATCGTTATATCAGCTCAATTTATGTCGCTAATTGCCGGTTTGCGCGCCCATCGTAATACCAGCTAACTTCTTGTCGCTGGCTTTTGGTTTGCATGCCCATCGTAATATCAGCTAACTTCATGTCTCTGGCTTGTGGTGTGCACGTCCATCGCAATATCAGCTAACTTCATGTCGCTAGTGCCGGTGTGCGCGCCCATCGCAATATCACCTAACTTCACCACGTCGATTATGAGCTGCTGAGTGTGCGTGCCCATTTTTTTCCAAACGAAAAGAAATAAAACTTTAAAAAAATAACTTACCAAATATTTGTCATGCTATAAGTTTTGGCCATAATGAATTCGCTGACGTTCTCTCTCTCCTTACCTGTAACCAAAAAATGCAGTCTTTTTACTCTTATAAGTTGACGAAGATTAAAGTTAGTAATTCGTTCTTTGTCCGGATTTTCCACGTGACTATTAGGTGGTAGAGTTTTGCGGATTTTCCACGTGACTATTAGGTGGTAGAGTTTTGCGGATTTTCCACGTGACTATTAGGTGGTAGAGTTTTGCGGATTTTCCACGTGACTATTAGGTGGTAGAGTTTTGCGGATTTTCCACGTGACTATTAGGTGGTAGAGTTTTGCAAAGTCTCGCACGGGTTTTGGCCATCAACGCTCCTCATTATTTTAGTTTACCGGCTATATTATTTTCCAAACTGAAATACGAGTTTGGAAATTAATGTAGCCGAAAAACTTATGCACTTGACGTTACCATCCGCTGCATAAATATGAACGCAACATTAACATCTTTGTTATCTATTATACCTCTTCGGAGATACCGGCGTGAAGATATTTTTTATTATCTTTGTACATTTCTCATAAATTTTAGCATTAATAAAGATACAATTTTTATTTCAAAAGTTATTAGTTTTTTGTATATGATATATCTGATTTTGTCAACATGCGTTGGTTTCTAGACAAACATTGTATGAGCACTCATCGTTCTCACTTCACACGGAGATTTACGATTACTCACCTGAATTTATCACGCAATGAAACAAAAAGCCAACAATATAAATCAAAATAATTTGAATGTCATACAAAAGGATTCCTGTTTAAATAATGTTCACTTACTTTCGCAATTATTCACTGACAGCCTATTATACAACAGATATCCGTATTCTTAGGCGTTACCTAAGGCGGTCTTAGGCGTAGAATAAATAAATAAATAAATATTCACGGGACAAATTACACTTACTGATCTAACCCCAAAGTAAGCAAATAATTTGCTTGTGTTATGGATGTTAGTCAACGATACTAATACATAGAAATACCTACATATAATATAAATACCAGAATATATTTAATAAACACTTAAACTCGGAAATACAAACATTTATGCTGATCATATAAATGCTTGTCCCCGTCGAGGATCGAACTCGAGCCCCGTCGATTGAGTAGTCAGGGTCGCTAACCACTCGACCAGCGGGGCGGTCAAACTGACACTTGAGGAAAATTATATTCTTAGAACTTAAAATTGTGGAGTCCCCTACATTTTCAAAGATAAGTATAAAAACCGGTTAAGTACGAGTCGGAATCGCATACCGAGGATTCCGTACAAACTTGTAGGTAACCTAAGCTACTATGCGTTCCAACTGAGAATGGGATCGTTCTTGTCAACTTCATAATATCATAAGTAAGACCGCCCAGTTGGTCGAGTGGTTAGCGACCCTGACTAAGCAATCGACGGGGCTCGGGTTCGATCCCCGACGGGGACAAGCATTTGTGTTATGAGCATAAATGTTTGTATTTTCGGGTTTGGGTGTTTATTAAATATATTCTAGTTTTTATATATGTATTTCTATGTATTGGTATTATTGACTAACATCCATAACACAAGCAAATAATTTGCTTACTTCGGGGTTAGATCAGTTAGTGTAATTTGTCCGTGGAATATTTATTATTTATTATCTACTAGCTGTTGCCCACGACTTTGTCCGCGCGGACTTCGTTTACTCCGCACAGCTCCTCCCCCTTATGTGATAGCGTGATAATATGTAGCCTATACGTTGACCCGACCTGTTAGTAATATTCATGCAAAATTTGAAGTAAATCCATGCCGTACTTTTTGAGTTTACCACGGACATACATACAGACAAACAGACATACAGACAAACAGACAAAAATTCTAAAAACTATATTTTTAGCTTCGATATCGATTGTAGATTACAGCCCAAGTATTCTTTTAAAAAAATATTCAATGTACAGTTTTGACTTTCCTACGATTTTATTATATGTATAGATTATTTGTAGACTACGTTTAGATTTATTCTAAAGTTCAAGCCAGTGAAAGTTAAATAATAGTTGATGTATAATGTTTACTAAATACAAAATAAGTGTTTATTATTGACGATGTGAAATATATTAACATGTTTCTAACTATTAATGTGCTTTAGCATTTTATCGTTCTCGAGAAAACTTTAAAACAGAACGTAATTTTTGTTCTTTAGACCAACAACATTTTCATAATTTTTATCAAAGTTACAAACTTGATTATTTTGTGCATAAAAGCACAACTCATGAAAATTTAGTTGATAAAAAACTTCTGATTTTTTAGTAATTTTTAGACAGTCATCTCGGCGCTCAAAAAATCAAAAATAAATCATAACTCGAAAGCTATAAAAAATTGCCTAACATACGTGGGGGGGAGGATTCGGATACCTTACGACATGCCGGACCTAATTTATTTTTATGATATCAATTGACTAGTCACTCTGTATATCTAATATTAGGTACATATATTTATTTGTAATATGAATAATATTGTAAATAGTGCTGAAATGTAATATTAATATTCGTTTATCTCGCAAAATATATATTAGAATTTGTTGTTATCAAAATGCTGCACTACAGTGGCGCCACTTCCGCAACATCGTAGAATCGTTTATATCAAATTATAAACTTGAAAGCGGTGCCATCTGAACTGATCTGTTTGAAGTTGACATTTTTCAATCTACCCTACTTTTAATTATTGTAAAACTGTGTGATACTATAAAATACCTTGTACCGGCCTACTCGGGTCATTCTGCTGTAAGTATTGAAAGATTAAACATCTATGTACGTCAAACTGGCTATTATTAAAAACGAACCTAACACTAAATACAAAGCTTCTCGGAAAATAATATGGAAGTACCGGACTAAGAATACGGGTATAAGTCTATTTAAAATAGACACGAAACACGTTAACAAGATAACAGAAAACGCACAAACGAAAGTCGTAAAAGGATAGTACATATTTATAGTGGTTGAGATGAAAATTGGCGCTCGGAGCTATATTTTAGCTCGCCTTTAATTTATTGTATGCTTCATACGGTTAAGCAAATTGGTTGCAGCATTTAAATCACATAATTGGTATCGGTAGAATGAATTTACAAATTGTGGACGCACTGATGGATACTTTGGGTTTAATTGCAACGGATGGCTTGAGACGTTATTTAGAGAGATTATTGTAACAAGTATTCGTATTCTGCTCGAAATTCGACCGTGATTCGAATAGTGTTTTATTTCATTTAATGTATTTGTAAATATTTTTCCTATATTGATGCGGTCACTTACTGCATCTCGTTAACTTTCTCGTGGCAACTAATTTAGTGGTAGATTTCTGTAAAGTCTCGCCCGGGCTATGGTACCACCGCCTTATCTATTACTGCCGCAATAGCGTCAGTGCTCATCATTATTATGTTCCGGTTCGGTAGGTAAGGTAGCCGGTATATTTATGCATTTAGAATTACATATTTACACATGGGTAAGAACGCAGTCCTTACTAACTAACTTCAAATGCATTTTGAAGGGTAAGGTAGCCGGCAAATTTATGCAAGTGGCACTAAGACTCGACCACAAGCAATGTAACATTAACATCTTGGTGTCTATAGGTAACGATTGTCTCTTTCAACCAGGAGAGCAATGTGCTTGTTTGCTATTGTTACGAATAAACTAGAAGCGTGTAGAGTTGGAGCGCGCGCGCGCTAACCATCTAGAAATAAAAGAAAGAGATAGCTACTTCTATTGACAAACAAATAGTTGACCTGGGCAATGCCATAATGGACTTTGTGGGATATGACATAAGGTTGAAAGTAGCGTGTACTAGGATTTATGACTCATAACATGTTTACGATAAGAAGTGATTCATTGTTTCCCGATACATTTAGATTTTTCTGGATCCAGCTAGGACTTTTCCCTGCCTATAAATAGAGAAGTGTTGACAAACACAAGGCAGTTTTTATCAAGCGATCGAGAGCGATACATCAAGTGACTATTCCGAAGCGAGAAGTGTTTTATTGTGTAGTGTTCTAAGTTCAGTGATAGTATACCGAGTGACTGACTGGGGTGTAAAGTGTATTTTAGTATTACGTTGTGTTGTGTTGTGAAATTACACTGATTTAATATAAGTGGTGTTTTCTTACAAGTACGAACCCGAGTACGTAACACTATCTTATGATATAAAAAATAACCCTTTAAGACAGGACAGGGTTTTTGTTAGCCATTGGTATATCAGGTGGTCAATCTAATGACAAATTGGCCACATACCTATACAGCCTCTTAGAAGAAATACTTCCCAGAAAAAATCTAAAACTTATTTTAAACGATTGGCCAAACTTATATAGAACAAACCTTTATATCTGTACGAAGCCTTCTAGTTTGTTCAAGCAAATGAAAGGGAAACATTTACCCAGGCACTCACGAAACAGGTAATAACAATTTTGAGAGCTCACAGAACTTTACGTGTTACGGCGAAACTATAAACTTCTACTTGGATGTATGAATAATCAAACATCCGGTTCGGTGTGACCCTTAAATTGTTACTTAAAAATCACCATTTACGGGTGGTTTCTACTAGTTGATTATTGGGAATTGTTTTAATTTAAGTCTAATTATTAGACGACGAGGAAACGAAACAATATACAAAATGTTTTTAGAAATATTTTTTTTAGTAGGAAGCCAAGCATAGATATTAAAACTTAATAAAATAAATACCGTCGCTTTCTTATTTTCGAAATAGTCAGAAGTCACTAGTCGCCAATCTTTCGCAAAAACGGATACATATCCAGTTTTTGACAAGTACCGCTGTCCAGTAAAAAAATCAAAAATTTGATCTAAACGCTGTTCCAAACTCATTTAGAATAAACCTTTATATCCGTATGAACCTACTAGTTTGTTCAAACAAACGGAAGGGAAACATTTACCCGGGCACTCACGAAACAGGTAATAACAATTTTGAAAACTCACTTATATTTCATAATTTTTATCAAAGTTACAAACTTGATTATTTTGTGCATAAAAGCACAACTCATGAAAATTTAGTTGATAAAAAACTTCTACTTTTTTAGTAATTTTTAGACGGTCATCTCGGCGCTCAAAAAATCAGAAATAAATCATAACTCGAAAGCTATAAAAAATTGCTTAACATACGTGGGGGGGATTCGGGTACCTTCACGTGTTACAGCGGAACTATAAACTTCTACTTGGATGTATGTATAATCGAACATCCGGTTCGGTGTGACCCTTAAACTGTTACTTAACAATCACAGTTGATTATTGGGAATTATTTTCACTTAAAATACTAAGTAATAGGTGACGAATAACGTTTCGGTTTTCGTCATATTTTATGGAATAAAATGTTTTAGAATTTTTTTTTATAAAGTAAGCTAAGCATATGCATTAAAACTTAACAATATAAGTACCGTTGCTCTCTTATTTACGAAATAGTCAGATGTCACTAGTAGCCAATCTTTCGCAAAATCGGGCACACGTCCTGTTTTTTAAAAGAACCACTGTCCAGAAAAAAATCAAAAATTTATTTTAAACGCTTTTCCAAACTCATTTAGAACAAACCTTTGTATCCGTATGAAGCCTTCTAGTTTGTTCAAACAAACGGAAGGGAAACATTTACCCGGGCACTCACGAAACAGGTAATAACAGTTTCGAAAGCTCACGATTATAACTTTACGTGTTAAAGCGAAACTATAAACTTTCTACTTAGATGTAGTTTGAATAATCGAACATCCGGTTCAGTATGACCCTCTAATTGTTACCTACTTGAAAATCATCGTTTAAGGGTGGTTTTCACTTGATTAATGGGAAATTTTTTCGCTTAACATAAAGTTTTTATTCTTACACGAATAATATAGCAATATTTACCAAAGATTTATGTTTATATCAAAAGATAACAAACAAACCTACAGACTCATCTACGATTCTGCAAGGCAGGTCGCAAAACGCGACCGATTTTCTATAGGTGTCACTGCCATTGTGACTACTAAGTTGTATAGTTCCGCAACTTCTCGCCCGGACATATGATACCGCCGTCTTTTTTTATAGAAAAAAGGGGCAAACGAGCAGGAGACTCCCCTGATGGTAAGTGATTACCACCGCCCATGATCAGCCACATCACCAAAAGTCTTGCAGCGGTGTTGCCGGCTTATTAATAAGGAGTATGCTCTTTTCTTGAAGGTGCCTAAGTCATATCCGTTTGGAAACTCCCCCGCCGGTAATTGATTCCACAGAGGAGTAGTGCGTGGTAAGAAGTGCCTAGAGAATCGTACGGCTGTGGATTTCCAGACATCGAGGTGATGAGGATGGAACTTTGAGTTTTCCCCCGATGTTCGATGATGAAATTCAACAGCAGGGATCAATCCAAACAGTTCATCTTACCTATCTTTGCCGCAACAGCGTCACTGCTTATCACTGTCATGTTCCGGTTTGGAGGGTAAGCTAGTGAGTAGACTTATGCATGTGATGCCATTCAATCACACGGAACGCAACGCACCATCAAAAATGTTGGTGTCTATAGGCGATAGTTTCTCTTTCTATCAGGAGAGCCATTCGTTTGCTATCAATTGCAACAAAAACACAGACAAAAGAAATTTAAATGGTGCATCGCTATCCGTGTAGCGGGAAGGTATAAATTTACCGGCTACCATACTCTTCAAGGTGGAACACGACCGTGACAAGCGCTGACGCTATTGCAGACGGAACAGAAAAAGCGATGGCATGAAACCCGGATGAGACATCGCGAAGCTTTATTATCCAGTATTCCTTTCCTACCCAGAAGGTCCCATCACAACTTACACATTAAAGTTAACGCCGACGCCGACGACGCTGCTCATTTTTACGGCCCCGTGACACTCGATGCCCTGACAAAAAGGATCATCACGCCCAGTTCCCTTGCGACGTAGGCAATGTTTCCTACTTGTGACTTTCCAGTTCACAACGAATCACCAGTTTGTCGGTTGGCGAGATAAGTGATGAGACCCGTCACCGAATCTTACAGACTTGATACGATTATCGACTATTTCGAGTAATAACCGTGGTGGACAGTTTTGCGTTATCATCCGAGGCATTGGAATGACAAGACCTGCCAGAAACCCCATGAGATTTTGGACTTTCGAGAAAAACTTTGGAGGTTTGTTGCGAAAAACTTTGTTAAATTTTCGCAAGCACGGGATAAGTGTTTAAACTCATATATAGTTAGACACAAGGACTTGAACCCCTATCCAATCTTAATGATCCAATCACTGTCTACACTTCACAATTTACACGCCCAAACCAAAGTCGCGGTCGGCGGCGACTTGGTCCTTTATTTCAGCCCGCCAACATTAGAGACGCCAGTCAAAAGTTATAAATGAGTCGAAATACCAATGCCACTTACACTCCCACTTGACAAGATACTACCCTAAGCCGAGATTCGGTCTCACAGGAGACACTCTTAGAGCGGGCTCCTCGCTCACTAAATTTAAACTCTGACTGAGCACTCTGCTCACCCGAAACGCCCCTTTTCGGAATATAGTAATTATGAACAATTGCTTAAGTTTAATTTCCAAAAAAAGAACTTAAACCCGAATCTTCATCATCTATAGCCATTCTAGACCAACGGCTTTGTTAAACACAAATAAAACGTTTAAATTTCTAATTATTACCTACTGAATTTTAAATTATACACTCGAACGATTTAACTGTCACGAACACTGTCCGTGATTTAAAATAACAACTAAAACAGAAGCTAATAAAGTTCCGAACACAAAGGCCACCCATTAGAAATCAACCCTTTTTATTTGTTTGTCGTGTAGCGACAGAATGGCGAACCAGACCGGACGGCTCTTTGATATCAGAACATAAACGACAGAACTATGACACCGTCTGTGTTCTGTACTATAAAATGAGTGGGAAATTGAGATTATTGTATATATTACAACATCTAAAGATATATTTCATAGCAATGGAGTAATATAAATGTGTGATTCACGATATGGACAGCTATGCGGTTTAGGCGATAGCCTATTCGGCTCAGATCACGAGGTCCCGAGTTCGATCCTTGGGTCGGGAAAAAGGGTTATTGAGGTTTTTTCGAGGTTTATCTCAAAAATTCAAAATTTCAAAAGCATTTCGGAGTCTGGCGGGTGGTGTGTTACCCCTCTCATGCATGGGATCGTATCGATATACGATCGTATCGATCGTAACCGTCGTCAGGTCGGTAAAAGGCAACAATGGGGATCACCACTTATCTCGCCAACTGACCAACCAGCAAATGATACTGAACTTTCCAGTCTGTCTGTAGACGTTCGGTTTTTAATTGTATAGAGATTTGCAAGTTTATAAATTCAAAAAATGTGTTATAGCAAAACTGTGTAAAAAGGTTACTACATGGGGCACACTAAAAGTTTTGCACTTCTAGCTAATCGGAACTATTTGAATTTCGAATGTTATATTTTTAAAACGTTGCAACCTTCTTAGTAATAAAAAAAACAATTGACGGTTTGTAAATTGTTTTTTTATCACGCATCAAAGTTCTACGTATGCACATGCACAAAATGGAATTAAGTCGAAAAGATTTTAGAGCGATGATTTTTTATGATTTTAAAAGTTCTCTTTCTCCGTAAGACTGTGCCACAGGTCTTCAAAATGCTTTTGGGAGAGAAGCACCTTTGGGAGAGAACACTCTTTGAGAACCGAGAGGCGATGGTTTGCTGAATTTGAGAGAGGTCGAGTTTCTTTACATGACGAATTTCGTGAAGGGCGGTCTTCAACGAAACGAAATGCCGTCAACGAAATTAATGTGGCTACTGTTAAGCGGTTAATTAAAGAAAACCCCCGGATTAACTTGCCGAATGAGACAATTCGAGGACTATTGGGGATTGGTATGAGCCAAATTCAGAAAATTTTACACGAAGAATTGAACGTTAGAAACTTTGTTGTCGTTGGATCTCTCATGATCTGACAGCGGAGCAGTAGCGGGCTCGCGTGGAATGGTGCTCACAGATGCTACTAAAATACGACCACCGACATTCTAATGCTGTTTATGACATTGTCACAGAAGACGAAACGTGAATTTATTGTTTTGAATCCGAAAAAAAACAGCAATCTTGTGAATGGGTTTTAAAAATGAGAACAGACCAACAAAAGTGAGACAGGCGAGAAACGTTGGTAAAAAAATGATCGCGTTTTTTTCTCAGCTACGGGTTCCATCTGTACAATTCCACTTGAAGATCAAAAGAGTGTTAATGCCGAATGATATTCTACCGTTTGTTTACACAGGATGTTAGAAAAAGTTCGCGAAGACTACCCAAAAGCCGCATTCTCCTACACCATGATAATGCTTCTTCACACACGGCCAACAAAACAAAGTCATTTTTAGCTTCCGAAAAAGTACGTCTCGTCACTAATCCTGCGCATAGCCCCGACCTAGCACCCTGTGATTTCTCTATTTTCCCCAAAATCAAAGATTTGGTGAGAGGTTTTACTTTTACCAACTCCGAAGTGGCAGTGATAGCGTTCAATCAGCACGTAGAAAACATGTCTTCAGATCTGTGGTCCTCCTGATTTAAAAAATGGTTCGATCGCATGAAAAAATATTTAAAATCTAACGGAGATGATTTTGAAAAGCAATAAACATAACATTTTGGTTATAACGTGTTGTTTTTTTTTAAGTTACGCAAAACTTATAGTTATCTACGTATAAAAAAAGTGCACACAGCACAAGAAAAAAATAAACCCGCTCAAACTTTGTTCAGTCTTTGTGCAATCTTCAATAATAACCATAAACGGTCAATAATATTACATAATACGTAATATTGCGTATTATTGCAGGTCTATGAGGCGCCTTATGCATGCACTGCCATCCCGCCACACTGATAAAAACGCACCATTAACCTACGTGATGTCTATATAGAGCTATCAGCTTGGTTGCTATCTTATAATATAAAGATATAATTCAGGATTCTAAAAATCCAGAGAGATGATGATGAAGATACCCACCCATCTCACTATTGTCAATTAGTGAGATGGGTGGATATCCCCATCGCCGCTGCATATTTGCAATGGTTGAGGACCTCCTTTTAAGTTTTTTTTTTATGTCATAAGATAGCAAACAAGCAGATGGGTCTCCTGATGGAAAGAGTCAACCATCGCCTATAGACACCAAAGGTGTTAATGGTGCGTTGCTATCTTGTGGCGAGGTATAATGCCACATGCATAAGTTTACCGGCTACCTTACCCTCCAAACCGGAACACGACAGCAACAAGCACTGACGCTATTGCGGCAGGAATAGGTAAGGCGGTGGTACCAGACCCGGGCGAGACAATGCAGAACTCTACCACCTAGTAGCCACGATGGTAGTGACTCGATAGCCAATCCTTTTAAGTAAAAAAATAAGTGTGTTAGGAGGTCTCACTTTTCCATACAATATAATTAATTTACAAATAATAGATATTAGCATATATATTACAAGGAATTAAATAATATAAATGATTTATTCAAGATACATAAACATCGACACAATTACTATTAACACTATCTATACATATAATAAAATCGTAGGAAAGTGAAAACTGTACATTGAATATTTTTTTAAAAGAATACTTGGGGCGTGATCTACAATCGATATTGAAGCCAAAAATATAGCTTTTAAAATTTTTGTCTGTTTGTCTGTTTGTCTGTATGTATGTGCGGTTAAACTCAAAAAATATTGCATGGATTTATTTCAAATGTTGCATGAATATTACTAACAGGTCGGGTCAACATATAGGCTACATATTATCACGCTATCACCTACGGGGGAGGAGCTGTGCGGAGTAAACGAAGTCCGCGCGGACGAAGTTGCGGGCAACAGCTAGTAATAATATATAACGTTAGATAATGTTATAATAACACTATCATTATAAACACTTCTAATGCCGGATTTAATTCAAAATTAACTATTAATCAGGAATATAGATAATATGTTATATCACTACATAGTATAAAACAAAGTCGCTTCCTCTGTCTGTCCTTTGTCCCTATGTCCCTATGTATGCTTAAATCTTTAAAACTACGCAACGGATTATGATGCGGTTTTTTGTAATAGATAGAGTGATTAAAGAGGAAGGTTAATGTGTATAATAACATTCAATATATTTAAGAGAAATACTGACATTTTTGAGTTTTTTGATGTCATGTCGTAAATAATTATATATTTTTTTCCGCTTATATTGCAAACGCAGGCTAAACCCTACGAGATTTATCAAAATAATGTACTAAGTATTTGTACACCTTGAAAAGGTCTACAGAAAAGTCCGCAACGGTATATGTCTAGCTCTTATGGATAACCCACAATAGCATTTTTTGTCATTTACTTTTTACGAGAAATAATGGCTTTTTTTCCAAGCAATTTTAAGTAATACAGCACTAATCCTTACCCAATGAAATACCTTAAATATATTGTTGATTTAATATAGATTAATATGGCCGTTTACAGCATGTAATTTAAATGAATATTTTCGAAGATATTACAGATTTAAAAAGTAGGGGCATAGCGGTTGCGGGGTTACCGGGCGGTCGGGCGGCGCGCGCGCGGTGTGTTCTGAAACCGCTGGGAAACGTGTTAATTATCGGATAAATAAATATAGGACTTCAGCTGAAACCCAAAATTTAGTACATTCCTTTTTTTAACTAAATATCACCACATAAAAATCATGTGGATGATTAGAAATAGTATTAACAAATTATTTTTCATGTTTTCGGAATTTTATATGATCAAGTAAAGTACATTCTATCATGTAATAAGTTAGCACATTCCTTAGATAATATCTTCAGGTATATCGCATAATTTTTGTAAAATTGTTATTTAACAATCAATGTAAAAAAACGTGATTTAGCAAACCAGTTTTTTACTACTTTACTTACTTACTTTTCATTTTAATTTCCTTTTTTTTCACTGAGTGACATAGGCTATTTGAAAAAAAAAACTTCCCACTACGTATGTAGATAAGGAAGTTACTGATTTTACCCCGATTTTCGAAAATCGAGTTTTTACCAGATGTCCACGTTTATAGGTCCTAGGAATCTGTTCCGACTATTTTCACGATGACGTCAGTATGTATGTGTGTGTGTGTATGTGTGTGTGTATGTGTGTGTGTGTATGTGTGTGTGTATGTGTGTGTGTGTGTGTGTGTGTGTGTAGATTTCCTGAAAATTTGAACCGAATTCGATCCAGGAGATTTTGGGAAATTTTGAAAAAACACCAAAAAAATTTTGACAAAACAGTATTTTTTTAATATAACTTCCAGATTTATGTACCGATTAAGTAGAAAAACTAATCAGCTCTATTCGTCAAAAAACTGTGTCTAATAAATAAATTGCATCAGAATCGGTTTATCCGTTTGAGAGTAATCGTTGACGAAAAATTTTGAAAAAGTGTTTTTTCGACACAGCTTCGAAATTTTTAATCAATCATTTTTTGGTGTTTTACGATATTTTAGTACTTAAAAAACTACGTCAAATGCCGTTTCTAAAATCAAAATCGAATCTAATTCTCAAACTTATAGCTTTTCATACGTTATTTTTAGCAAACTTACTTAAGTTTTTTTAATAACTTTCAAGTTAATTTACCGATTGACTTAAAAATATTATCCGTTAATTTAATCAAAATCGGTCAATTTGTTTGGGATTTATCAATGAAGAAAACTAAAAATAAAATATTTTTTGACATAGCATCGAAATTTTTCAACCTATCGATTATTTAGGTAAAACAATATTTTAGATCTCAAAAATTGAGTTGAATGCCATCATCGTTTCCAAATATACAGCTTTTCAAAAATTAATAATACTGTCATTTTTAACAAAAAAGATATTTGAACTGAAAAATCTATGCTTATATTTTTTACTCTTGAGCTTAAAATACCTTAATTTAGTGAGAAGTTTCAGGGATGCGCAGGGTCTACCATTTACACATTTTTTTCCCGTTTGTCCTGATTCCTCGCTTAAATAAATCGCAGGGTCAAGCCTTCAACGTAGCAGGCTTAGATTTGAGCATTGACTGCCTTTCACATGGCCAACTATACATCGCTCTTTCAAGAGTAACCTCTAAAGAAAACATATTTGTATTGTCTAATAGCAAGAAAGCTGTGAACGTTGTATATAAAGACATTCCATAATATATTAATTGTAAACATAAAAGGTATATATAAATAGATAAAAATGTAAAAACTAAAAATGTAGTACCTATATGAATTTAGATATTCCAAAGATAGCAGAAAATCTTCATAGGGAAAGGGGAATCGTTTTACTCCAAATTTAACGCGTGCGGGCCATGGGTAGTAATGAATAAATCAAAGCTACTGGATCGATTTTAATCATTTTTTCCCGTGCGAAGCCGGGGCGGGCCGCTAGTATAATATATGATACTTCTATTTATATTAAGTTAACAAACCATTATTTATATTACTAATAATTGGCTAAGCACTTGTAATTTAATTTCACTTAACAACTTCACTTTTTAAGCATCTTCAGTATACTAATTCAGGTTAATATACTTAAGTGATTATGGACTGCTGTAAGATGTTAACCAACATAAATAAAATGGAATTTCAACAAGTGCCGACGATAGAATGTATAGAATATACAAAGTGACACTTTTCATATTAAAACTAATAACATTCGAAACTAGTAAAACATAATAAAGTAATAAATAAATCAAGCATTTTATTATTTTTATATGACTTCATATTATATTTCATATTTTTAGGGTTTAATCCTAAACATTCGAATTTATTACCAAAAATTCATGTATTTTATATAACTTCATTTGTAGTCAATAGGCGAGTCGTCTGAATGTTAATAAAATTTTCTTATTAAGAATTTTAGTGTCTATCGTAATGCTAAACATAAAATCCTAGTGATAAAATTATATGAAAAAATCTATAATCTGTATTTTTTTTATAAGATAGCAAACAATCAGATGGGTCTTTTGATGGAAAGAGTCAACAAGTCTTTTACCCGTGTTGGTTTCGCGCTCCTTTGAAGAATAGATCAACTGCCGTTCTGCCAGGCAGGCCGTAAAAGGCGACCGATTGGCTATGCGAGTCACTACCATCGTGGCTACTAGGTAGTAGTTCTGCATTGTCTCGCCCGAGTCTGCTACCACCGCCTTGCCTGTTCCTGCCGCAATAACGTCAGTGCTTGTTGTTGTCGTGTTCCGGTTTGGAGGGTAAGGTAGCCGGTAAACTTATGCACGTGGCATTAGACCTCGCTACAAGATAGCAACGCACCATTAACACCTTTGGTGTCTATAGGCGATGGTTGAGTCTTTCCATCAGGAGACCCATCTGCTTGTTTGCTATCTTATGACATAAAAAAAACATCGTGTACTGACACCAAAGATGTTAATGGTGTGTTACATCTAGTGGCAAGATCCAATGCCACATGCATAAGCTTGCATATGGCATACATACCCTCCAAATCGGAACACGACAGCGACAAGCACTGACGCTATTGCGGCATGAGTAGTTGAGGCGGTGGTTCCAGACCCGGGCGAGACAATGCAAAACTATACAACCTAGTAGTCACGATGGTAGTAGCTTGCATAGCCAAATGGTCACCTTTTACGACCTGTTTGGCAGAACGGCAGTTGGCCTATTCTTCAAGGAAGCCCGGAACCAACACGGGGAAAATTTCCAGTCCTTCGGTAAGTTTGTTCCACTCCTTATACTAATTTTAATCAGAGGCATTGCAGAAATCACATAAGACAAGATTTCGCGCAAAGTTGCAAAATTAATTACCTAATTTTATTTTTAGATTTAGCCGGTAGACTTACGCATGTGGTATTAGACGGTTGCGTGCGTTGGTGCGTTGCTATCTTGTGGCGAGGACAAGATAGCAACGCACCATTAACACCTTTGGTGTCTATAAGCGATGGTTGACTCTTTCCGCCAGGAGACCCATCTGCTTGTTTGCTTTCTTACGATATAAAAAATGACAGGCGGCCCCAACGGCACAAAATCCTTCATCCACCACTCTTTTACTACGTCAGTAGTACATATACACAGATTAAGTACTACACCCACGTTTCACTTCGTAACCGATGTATCTACAGTAGAGTTGAATATCATTTCACTCTATAAGAGTTAACGATTAATAATTCTTTACTACATGGCTAGTAAAGAGGTCTAAGGGCATTAGGCTCATAAGACAAACCTTTTTACATTTTGTTTATATATAAATATGAATTTAAAAAATCACTTTTCCCAATGTTTATCGTTTTTCATTAAACCGTATCAAAAAGCATGTTCTTATGACTCCCATGCTGCAATCCATTTGTTTGCTATTAAAATTACTAAGCGTGTTTTCTAATCTCAGACCAAAAAATATAAAGACAGTGCGCCTCAAATATTTGATTGCTCAAAATTGTCTTATCTCAAAATCACGCGGAGCCGTGTAAATATGTAAATACAACGCTCATGCACACGTTAACACTAAAAACCAAGCTGATCAGACATGTATTAAATAATGGCGTCATTATTCTTTATTTGTCCACGCCAAATGTATATTGTTTAGTCATATTGTACATTTATATCCTTACGTTCTATGCAAGGATTTAAAACGGTATAATTTCGATATGTTAGCGCTTGTCATGCTGTTTCGTGATTGGTTAATTCGTAGTGAATTAACGTTATGGTATATGATATTATCAAGGAACTTATATAAGATAACTGGAATTATTACGAAGCAATATTTGAAAAATAAAAATGTACCTTATTTCGTTACTAATAAAGTTGACATTTGTTTCTTACTTAACAGAGGGGGAAAACGTTCTGAGCGAGACAACGACAAGAGTGGATGTTGTCCCTTTCTTTCAATTGCCAGTGTAAATAAAACTATCTGATGGTAGATTTTTATATATTCGGTAATTGTTAAATCCCTTTTATTTATACACGTCGATAAATACATTAGCATAAAATGTATTGTAATTAACACAGTGAGTTCTAAAATGTGCTTATTTTAATTATTACGTAATTACTTATGCAATGCAAAAACTGTTTCTTTAATTAGTAGAATTACTTAGTAGTAATTTGCAAACTACGCATGGCCGCACTTATATATGGCGATTCGCGCTTTATTTAGTAGAAAGAGACATACTCCACCCATGTCGTGGTACTCTTCGGAAGGATTTTGAAGCGCGTGTTAACATTCCGGTTAGAATGTAACTTCCTTGGATATTATCACGTTGTCTTCTAGCGCTAGTTGGTGAACCAATCACAAAGCAGCATGAAATGTGACGAACCAATCACGAAACAGCAT
Source organism: Apodemia mormo (assembly GCA_036924255.1). Lineage (NCBI taxonomy): Eukaryota > Metazoa > Arthropoda > Insecta > Lepidoptera > Riodinidae > Apodemia > Apodemia mormo. Next base: position 6,776,184 of record JAUPFN010000018.1, on the reverse strand, counting down.
GAAACGCGCAAACATATCGATATTACAACGTTTTAAATCCTTGGTTTTATGTATAGTTTTTAGTCAATATTTTAAGTAAACATTACATTTAACTTACTTAAAATAATTGTAAATTGAAAATTAAAGCAAATGTATGTAATACCTAAAATATATACTTTTTATTGTGTTGACGTGTTTACATTTGAGTTGCATACCCAAATGTAAACACGTCAAAATAAAAAGCTTCGTATCAAATAGCAAGTATCTAGTGATATAGCAAAGCGAACAAAATCTTATTTAGCTAGTATAGATTGTGAACAAAAGTATGTTTGTGAAATGCCATAAATTATGTTGCTAATGACCGTCTAAGCAAAAGTATGAATCTTGTTGGTACGTCTTCAAAGAGATAGTATAGCAAGCTTTTGTCGACAAAACAAAAAATAAATTAATTAAATTGTACAATAGCAAGCAAGCCGATGGCTACGATAGAAAGACACAACCATTGCCTATAGACACCAGAAATGTTAATAGTGCGTTCCTATCAGTGAAGCAGGTCCAGGATCCCAAATGCAAAAGTTTACCGGCTACCTTAGCCTCCAAACCAGAAGACGAGAATGATAAGCACCGACGTTATTACAGCTGAAAAAAATAAGGTGACGATACAAACCTCGGACTGGACGTTGAAGCATTCAAATACCTAGTTAGAAGACTTGATATCTCGTATCTTCGTACCTTTCGTACCTTTTATCGCCTTTTACGTAATGCGTAGCAGTAAATCAGGCAATCTATTCTTTGAAATGGGCCCGGAACAATTTCGGCAAAAATTTTAATGGAGGCCGTAAACGGTTTTAAATAAAATAATGATTTTATTGTCAGGAAATACTGTAATTTTATGCAAATTATATGTCACTGTAGCAGATAGTTATGATAATTGTTGTAGTTCATAGTAAACTATTGTATTATGTAAATTAATAAAAGTATCTTCACGCCCATATCCCCGAAGGGGTAAGCAGAGTTACAACAAGTGCACCTATGATTATATGGCAAGCCTATCGCCAACCGGGCACTTTCCGATCCCGGGCAACTTTGTGTTTCTTACAATACTGAAAAAAAAAACACTTTTTTTCATGTGCCCGACCTCGGAATCGAACCCGGGACCTAATGTAGTCAACGCCAACGCTAGAACACTAGGCCACTGAGGCGAGTAATTTAACAATATCTTGTTACTATAACCATCAACCCCATAAGAAAATATAAGTCAAAGCAAAGGAAAATAGCATTTTATATGGTCTAATTTCGGTAGTTTTTGAAATAAAGATTTTTTTTTTTTATTTTTTTTTTTTATATCATAAGATAGCAAACAAGCAGATGGCTCTCCTGCTGGAAAGAGTCAACCATCGCCTATAGACACCAAAGATGTTAATGGTGTGTTGCTATCTTGTGGCGAGGTCTAATGCCACATGCATAAGTTTACCGGCTACCTTACCCTCCAAACCGGAACACGACAGCGACAAGCACTGACGCTATTGCGGCAGGAATAGGTAAGGCGGTGGTACCTGACCCGGGCGAGACAATGCAGAACTCTACCACCTAGTAAATTAACTTACGAGTAGTAGAAACACGATTACGAATTAACTTTTCAAAATATTCGAACCCACCAAATGGCCTTTTATAGTAAAGGTCCTATTGAATTATAAATATTTTACGATGCTGTGGATGTTTCGGAAATATAAGATTAATAAAACTATTTTAGTTAGTTTCTTTTCCACTGGATATTATCATAGTAGTTTAATTTCTATTAGAAGTTGCAAAGGCTAAATGCGATAGCAGTGTGTTAAACAGAAGACGTATACCTCTAAACTGTCTTAGCTACATATTCCTCTTTACATGTTGGAAAGTTGCGGAAATTTCGCTAATGGCAGTTTCCAATTAAAGTCTAGTTTTAATGTGTTTTCGTGGGATGCTCACAGATGTAGCAAATCTACATCTATCTGTGTGTAATTAATTTAATGTGTTTGTATGTGTAAAAGAACCTTGCCTGTTTATCTAAAGTCATATATTTAACACCTTTTTGTTTAATGAGTTGAAAGAGATAATGGGTAGAAAGACATAAAATATAGCGAACTTTACAAAATACTGTGTTTTATAATATAATACAAATGTTGTTTGTTTTATAGAGTTTTGCAAAGCTTAGTAAGATATTGGATATTTTAACCAACAACGTTGAACCAGCAAAACCGTGGTGTAGTGATTCAAGTCAAATAGTGTATTCTCTAATACCTCTCAATTTATTAGTATTTTTATCATTTCTAAAATAAATTAGGCATAGCAGTCGCATATGGCTTGTTATATTTTTTAAGGTAGTAAACAAGCAGATGAGTTTTCTGGTGGAAAGAAAACAAAGACTTGTCAAAACTGATTTTTTATTATAAACACTTGTACTGTTTCACAAATGAAATTTAAATTTTATTTATTACGCAATCACTTAAGTTTACAGCCAACCGGTTTCGCCTATTAAAGCATCATCAGAGCTTCTTTCACATCAACTTTTTACATTATAATATTTAAGTTTTGAAATACTATAATGTAAAAAGTTAATGTGAAAGAAGCCCTGATGATGCTTTAATAGACGAAACCGGTTGGCTGTAAACTTAAAAGTGATTGTGTAATAAATAAAATTTAAAGAAAGAAAGAAAGAAAGAAAATAAATTATATTTATGAAACAGTACAAATGTTTATAGTAAAAAATCAATATGATGCAGTTTCACCAAGTGCCGACAATGGAAAGTATAAAATTTGTCAAAACCTAAAGTAATTGACATCAACGATGTGTATTTTCTTGCGTGTGAAATATGACGTGTTGCATATGGTAATCATGCCATATTTTTCACTATGAAAAATGTGAGCAAGAAAAACAGCAGTAAACGATAAAAGCTACAAAGGTTATGAATTATTTACTTAACCTAATTTTATAAATAATGATAATAGTAATAAATATTGCTGGAAAATTACACCAATTGATTTAACCCCAAAGTAAGTCAATTATTTGTTTGTGTTATGGATGTTAGTCAACAATACTAATACAAATAAATACACATATAAATACTGTTACATACATAATAAACTGCCAAACTTGGAAATACAAACATCTATGCTCATCACAAAATGTTTGTCCCTGTCGGAAATCGAACCCTAGCCCCTGCGATTCGTAGTTAGATTCGCTGACCACTCGACCAACGGGGCAGTCGTTTTTCGGTAATTTTAATAAAAATGTAATCAGTAATTACTAAGTTCCTTATATTATTTTATTTTCAATAATTACGTATCACAATTAGGAACTGTAATCAAAGTAATAAGCCGATTTAGAGGCATCTTCTAGTTGAAAATTCTTTTGCAAAAATATTATTTTATATCTATTAACATACAATTATTAATTAATTTTCAATATCACTAACTGTCATCACATTTTTACAATAATTGGATAGCAAACAATCATTAACTTCGTTTTCAATAATAATTATATTTATTTACTTATTATTTTATTTTTATTTTATTTTACAATTTAATTCAGGCAACATGGCCCATATTATAAATACCTTATAGAAAAACATACATATCAATACAATAAAACTTAAAAATACACTTTTATATATACACATTATATATATTATAGTTACATATAAAGCTAGCTAAGCGTATTTAAATTTTTCTGCGATCTAAATTTAAATAAACAAATGGTAAATTATTGTCAACGAGTTAAAAATTTAATAAACATTACGAAATTAAATATACATATAAATACTACAGGATGATAAAAGATATAAATTAATATCGTAATTAATAACTAGTAATTAACCAGTAGTTGAAATTTGACCACAGACTAAACATTAAAATCTCTTAAGACTTAGCCGTAAATAAAATATTACCTATACATTTGTGTATATTATCATGAACGTTACATAAATGTAGTGTGTGTAATGTTCTTTTTTAAGGTTCCGTACCTAAAAGGTATAACGGAACCCTATTACTAAGCTTCCACTGTCTGTCTGTTCGTCTGTCTGTCTGTCCCCAGGCTGTATCTCATAAACCGTGATAGCTAGAAAGCTGAAATTTTGACAAATCATGTATTTCCGTTGCCGCTATAACAACAAATACTAAAAATAAAAAAAATGTAAATATTAAGAAGAGTCCCCACTCCCCATACAATAAACATGTTTTTTTTCATTTTTTTTGCTATGATTTTGATGGTACGGAACCCTTCTCGCGCGAGTCCGTTTCACACTTGGCCGGTTTTTATTAATGTAATGTAGTTGTAATGTGTATTATTTAAAATGAGATTTTTGAAGTCCTCCGCAATATAAATTTTAGTTGCGCCAAATTTCATACGCCACCGTTCACGTAATTGTCTTAAAAACGGGTACAAATTTTTGCTTGATATATTAAATGTATATATTTATATTTATATGTATTATGTTTGCTTGATGTATTAATTTTTGTTTGATATATTATATTAGTCGATATATTTATATATCGACTTATATATTATGCTTTATAAAAAAATATTTGAGTAAAAAATACAAATGACAAATTAAAATGTCCATTAATATGAAATGTTTAATGTTTCCGACAGATCCATAAAGGCATTTCACTTCCCTTATATTTGAAGTTTTTACAGTCGGCATTTGCCTTCAGATCACGTCAACCACATCGCCTGTTTACTTTAAGAATTTTTAACGCACGTATCACTCAGTAAAACATCGTGATAAGTATCGTGATCCGTAAAAAACCTAATTTGTGACAATGGTTGCGTAAGTGTGAGAGAGAGGGGCTAAATTCACATCTTATTTCGAAACGAAACAAAAAATCTCGGGTGTGAAATTTAGGTGTGAAATTGGTCTTTTGTTGTATTTACTACTTTGTTGTTATTGAATGTAACATAAAGTTGAGATATTTGGATGTTAAACAATTTTTAAATAAATGGTGGCGCCACTTATTTATCTTATATTAAAATTTGAAGTGATTTTTTTTAATCTAAAGGGATGTCACCCGTGCTATTTTGGGTCCCTTTTATAGGTTCCGAAATAAACTAGGAACGGATGGATATAGCGAAACGTAAGCGATATATAAGAGCTTTTCCCCGTTTTGGTTCCGGGCTCCTTTGAAGAATAGACCAACTGCCGTTCTGCCCAAAAGTCTTATTGTACGAATCTACCATTCGGCGTATAGGTGAGCGCTGGCCGGTATTGGTTCCACACAGGCCTACTGCAAAAAGCTGTCGTGCACGCACTCGACGCTTGTGAACTGACCTAGGGACTCCATAACATATACTATATACTACATACAATACAATGTATACTACAGAACATGTAGTGCGAAAATGTATATAAATAATATTTATTTATTAAATATATTCACGGGACAAATTACACTTAGTGATTTAATCCCAAAGTAAGCAAATTATTTGCTTGTGTTGCGGGTGTTAGTCAACGATACTAATACATAGAATTACATATTATATAAATACTAGAATATTATATATATTAATACGCTAAGGATAAGATGTTTGCCTCCCTTTTTAGAGAAAACCTCAAAATTAATCTAAATAAATTCTATATCATTTTATAGATAATTGCTTGCTCTACCGGCATCAACAACTAAAAAAAATATTACTGCTTTTGTGTTTATAAATTATTAAAATTAAAATTATATACACATATTAAGACATAATACAGCAATGATGCCATATCAAAGAGTATACCAAAGAGTATACAATACTACGTAAGAGCCATATGACAGCTTAAATTTTGAAACAACGTCAACATGATTGACGGTCTGTAACTTTTTTGTTCAATTTCAAATCAACTTAAAAAGTTTTAATAAAATTACTTAGTGCGAATTATTCGCACGGGTATGGCTAGTATTTAATAAACACCCAAACCCGGAAATACAAACGTTTATGCTCATCACACAAATTTTTGTAGCCGTCGGGGATCGAACCCGAGCCCCGTTGATTGTGTAGTCAGAGTCGCTAACAACGGGGCGGTCAATGAAATAAAAATAAAAAATATTTCATTAGCTTTTCAGCTAATTTTATAAAAATGTAATCTAAAATCGCTGAAGTGAAGTAGTGTGGCTGGCGGTAAAGCTGAAACTAAGTGGAGTATCACAGGTCGTAAATCTTTCAGCACGGCGATACGACGTTGACGCAGATTGAGGTGAGCTAAGAGTTTGAAGAAACGCGGATTTGTTGTAGAGCAGATTTCTACAGATAACTCTTTTGAAATTAAACTTCTTTAGAATACTGAACTGAAAGAATATGAAATGAAAGAGCAGTTGAAACAGACAAATACATAAATCTATAAGATTTAGATTGCCTAAAGTGAGATAAAGTACATCATACAGTCTCCCTACTTTTAAATTAGAAATTATGGTACTTGTTTTTTATAACATAAGATAGCAAACAAGCAGATGGGTCTCCTGATGGAAAGAGTCAACCATCGCCTATAGACACCAAAGGTGTTAACGGTGCGTTGCTATCTTGTGGCGAGGTCTAATGCCACATGCATAAGTTTACCGGCTACCTTACCCTCCAAACTGAAACACGGCAGTGACAAGCACTGACGCTATTGCGGCAGGAATGGGTAACGCGATGGTACCAGACAATGCAGAACTCTACCACATAGTAGCCACGATGGTAGTGAGTCGCAAAGCCAATCGGTCGCCTTTTACGACCTGCCTGGCAGAACGGCAGTTGGCCTATTTTTCAAAGGAGCCCGGGACCAACACGGGGGAAATTTTTACACATGGGGAGAGGGTACATATTTAACTTATAAAGTTTCCAAGAATCCTTTTATGGAACTGCTGTGGTGCAACTGAAATGAAAAGACGGACGGACGGACGAATGAGATGACTAATTATTTTTGGCATAGTTTGTTAGTAATAGCTTGGAAGTAAGATATTAGACTTGCGTGTAAGAATTTATAATGACCACAAACTTAGTTACGTACTATTATCATATTTTAATCGTTAAATTTGAGCAGCGACATTAGTTTCAAATATCAACCATATTTTACTGTATAATTATAAATGTATCAGGTAAGTTAAGGCATCGGCAGTTAAGTTTTGGTACAAATGTCAAGACATATTTTTTATCTATATTTATGAAAGAAGACACCTGCGCACACACACTAACACTTGAATACATCAACCTTTAATATATAGTCGCCCTTGTGGTCTAATGGTCCCGTGTAGGTGTTGATCACGTGTGGTCCCGGGTTCGATTCCCAGGTCGAGCAAAACAAAAAAGGAGTTTTTTTCAGTTTTCCGATTAAATCAACATTTGGCGGTTGGCGATAGGCTTGCCGACTATCACACTGTGGGACTAAGTATTTTCGGCTAATCGTAGGAGCACTGGTTGTATCTATCTATATATTCTGAAAAATCTGAATTGTGAGCTCTACGTTTACTTACTCTATACTGCCCAAGAACATTGATATTCCACAGTAAACCTTGCCAGCTCATCAATCGCACAATTTATTCCTGATCTCTTTCAAGGCTTAAAACAACTCTTCAGATCCGAGGCAATTATCTTGACATTTGTCTCCAAATCAGTAAATTCCACCTTGTAGGAACGTGATTGATTTCTACCATGTTTTATCTAAATTTAAACATCTTGTCTAAAAACAAGTCAGATTTAACTTCAAACTTCTGTATTTGCATAAAATAGGGTACACGATTACATCTTCAACCTATTTTGCCTATTTATTTTAGGATTCGTTTATGAGTGGTATTCGTTCGGAATAAAAAATATTAAAAATATTGAACTAATACCATTGGTATTAGTTTTTGGTATTAGAAAGGAATACATCACATTTTTTCACGTTGAAAACATTAATTAACCCGGGCGCGAAGCTGATGACAAACAAAAATAAAAAAATATTGTTCGTTTACAATCTCTAATTAACTCCACTCGACGAAAATGTGTAACTTTTTAAATTGAAAATATGACAATAAATTATTAATTATTATACTACAGAACTGTAAGCTCTGCGACAACTTACTCTACAAATTTTCCAAGAACCTTGATATCTTACAGCAAACCTCACAAGTCCATCAATCGCACAATTTATTCCTGATCGCGTTAGAGTCTTTAAACATCTCATCAGATCCAGAATAATTATTTTAATTACTTTACAATTTTCTTTGCGACTTAGTAGATTTCGTCAGTAGGAATATTATGAATCTAAACTATTTTTTATATTTTAGCAAACAAGCTGACGGTTCTCCTGATGGAAAGAGATAACCATCGCCTACAGACAATAAAGACGTTTGGTGCGTTGCGATAGCGATGGATACGTCTGGCCAGTACCGTATGCCACGCGCATAAATTTACCAGCTTCTTTACCTTCAAACCGGTTCACGGCAAGCATGTGAACAGGAAAGGGGCTGACAATAGACCTGGACGAAAGTCTTTTTGTCTGTTACGCATTCACGGCTTAACTAATCGATTTTGATGATATTTAATATGGAGATAATCCAAGATCTGAAGTCAAATAAAGGCGACTTCAAAAATAAACACCTTAAGAGCTGAAATTGGAAATTAACAAACAAAAGCCATAGAAACAAGGATATATATATACACACACATATCTTCACGCCAGATCCCTTACGTGGTAGGCAGAGAGAACCGAGTGCCATACATCACGATCCTTGCAGGCATGTCTCGCTTCCTCCACATTCATCACTCTCTTCATACACACACGCCGGTAATATAGATAGATAGGATAATAATATAGGATAATATGATAGATATTATTTTATTTAATGGATGAGAGATAATTATTTAAACCACCGCGCCGGTAGACAAATGTGTCGAATACATCTCACTACTAATAGACATCCATGTGCATCATTTAGCGTTATTGGGTATCTATATATTAATACGTAAAGGGAAAACTTTGCACCCCTTTTCCGAGACAATTCCGAGAACGGTGGAGTATGAAATTTGGCACAGTTAATGTTTATATTGTGAAGGATCGCAAAACTAAATATTTTTGAATAAAATACACTGAAAATACATTAAACTAATAAAAATAAACATTACACACACTACATTCATGTGACATACATGATACTATACACAATAGTAGTCTTGGGTAGTTCGCGAGCGACCTAGGTGGGAAGAGCGCTCTTTTAGGTGAACTATGCGAACTAGTTCATTGAAAATCCCGCTCTTAGTTCTTTTTATATTTCTGTTAGCGTCTACTTTACTAGATAGTGGCACGATGTGACCAACCGAGTTATTTACTTTTACTGTGCGCGCCTTGATATTTCGATAATCGATATCGATACTAAACAACTTCAAATCCCCATGGTTAAAATTTTATCAAATCATATGAAATCATAACAATCGTCAACTGAAGTATTGCTGGCTAATTATCAAACAGAATACTAATACTATTTATGTCTTATTTTACGGTAAGTTTAATTAAAATTAAAAAAAATCTCTTCTATTCCCATTTATTGTTACAAATAATTGATTATTATTATTATATATCACGTTAATTATGACTAATTATTAATATAAATCATTTTATTTTTTCGTTTTTATTTCGATAAAAAAATTTATGTGCCATAACAAAAAAGTCAACTTTAATTGTAAAAATTCATACTTTTTAAGTATTCTAATATAATTACACATCACACTAGGAACTAGCCTAGCTGTTGACTAATCATTAATATAATTTTTTTTTTTTCATTATTTAAATAAAAAATCTCATATTACATAAATGGACGTGTAAAATTTTCATGTAATACTTTGTATTTTTTAAATAACAATAAACAAAACTTACAATAATCATAACTATATTTTTTCTTTATTTATTGTTCTTAATAAATTATTTCAAAAAAAGAACTAATGAACTAATAGAACGAACTAGTTCATCCTTGGATTTTGAACTAAATTGAGCGCTCTCTGTAGTGACCGGTTAGGCCCAAGCCTACACAATAGATACTATTTTCTTAAAAGCTGTCAGTTGTCAAACTTAAGGTGAGGTAATTTGACGCGGGCCAATACTATAGAAAGTGGGTGGCAAGGTATGTTCTGAAACCGCTGGGAAACGGTTTAGTTTTCGGATAAATAAATATAGGACTTCAGCTGAAAACCAAACTTTAGTACATTCTTTTTTGTATTTAAAACTAAATATCACCATATAAAAATCATGTGGAAGATTAAAAATATTATGAACAAATTATTTGTTTTAGAGGTCTTTTTAGAATGTTTTCGGAATTGTATATGATCGGGTACGGTATATTCTATCATGTAATGAGTTAGTACATTCCTTAGATAATGTCTTCAGGTATATTGTGTAATTTTTATGAAACCGTTATTTAACAATCCATACTAATATTATAAATGCGAAAGTAACTCTGTCTGTCTGTCTGTCTGTCTGTCTGTCTGTCTGTCTGTTACGCTTTCACGCTTAAACCACTGAACCGATTTTGATGAAATTTGGCATAAACATAGATTAGACGTCGAGAAAGGACATAGGCTACTTTTTACCGCGGGAAAATATTTCATTCCCACGGGAAATAAAATTAATCGAAAGAAAGCGTAACGTAGTGCACATTAACTAGGTGTCGCTGCACGAAAATACATCGCGCTAACGTATTAAAACACATAGATGTAATTAAATCGTTGAGTTTAGACTTATGTTTATTATGATGATAGTGATACGAGTATTTTAATGTTTGTTTGTTCATTGAATGCGCTAGCCGCTAATTCAAGTCGGATTGAAAAAAAATTTTGTGTGTATGATTAATGATAGCTAGGAAAGTTATAGGCTATCAAGCATTACGTTACAGTTATTCTTAGCGTAAAATGATGATATTTGGTAAACTAAGTCGGAAGAAAAAGCGGTATCGAACGGCTGTATCCGCGTGTGCTGGCTGGCGTAATGCTTAAGTACACGTAAGTACAATGTACTACAAATATATTGGTTTTTAGTAGATGCACAAAAAAGTCGGCGACACAATATATCTATCTCTTATAACAACAACACAATAAGGAATTTTGAGTCGAAAAATTATAGAAAATTTTCTATAATTTTTAATAAGGTGAATTTTGAGCAGTAGGATTATTATACGCAGGCATATTAATCCTTACTAACGAAAAGTACTTCATCAACACGAAGATCTTAGGAAGACAAACTTTGGCTCTTATACCATGTTATTTGGATGCATAGTTTAAAAAAAAATGTAAAAGGAAAATAACTCAACAATAGTACCTAGGTATCGCCTCTGTGGTCTAGCGGTCCAGCGTTGGCGTTGACCACATGAGGTCCCGGGTTCGATTCCCGGGTCGGGCACAAAAAAAAGTGTTTTTTCAGTTTTCTGGGAAACACAAAGTTTCCCGGGATTGGAAAGTGCCCGGTTGGCGATAGGCTTGCCACCTATCACATTTGTGGGACCAAGTATCTTCGGCTAATCGTGGGTGCACATGTACCTCTGCCTACGCCTTCGGGGATATGGGCGTGAAGATACTTTTTATTACCTAGGTGTTTATCGAAAGGCTGTGCTAGATGCGCTGCGCTACTCTGACCGCCGAACGAGAACCGAACATTGCCGAGAAGAGCCGAACTGTGAGAGCGTTGGCTTTACTATACTTTTTAAGGTTCCATACTCAAAGTTTAAAACGCGACCCCATTACTAAGACACCACTGTCCGTCCGTGCGTTTGTACGTCTATCTATCTGTCCGTCACCAGGCTATATCTCATGAACCATGATAGTTGAAATTTTCACAGATGATGTAGGTGTTTATGTTGCCGCTATAATAACCAAAACTAAAAAAAAGAATAAAATAAATATTTAAGGGTGACCACCTTACAACAAACGTGTTTTTTTGCATAAACTCACTTTTGCATTTGCATAAAATCACTTTAAAAATAAATAATTAAAATAAATATTAAGAAGGCTCCCATTCAACAAACGTGATTGTTTGCCGTTTTTTTATAGATTATGGTACGGAACCCTTAATGCGCGAGTTCGACTCGCAATTAGCCGGCTTTTTTAAGGTACATGAGTGGAATCGTATACCTTTAACCTCTGCGGCCCGCGCGAAGTAAACGTGTGACCGGCTACTTTCGTAATAGACTTCTTTGATACGGAACGTTGGATTTTCCTTCTTTGAAAAAAATCACTTTACTTTGTAGTAGTTGAATACTCTTATCTATTTTGTCTATTTTACGGTGTTGTTGAGGGATACATGATCGTTCGCTTTGGCCTGATATGTATCTAATTCGTTAGTAAGTAGGTGTAAGTACTGTATTTGTATAGCTACTTAATAAGGATTTGTAGTTACGATATTATTAAATCTTCCTTTAAATCTTCCCCATTGTGGAAAACTGTTTAATTCTTGAAGCTGTAGGTATACCAACATGAGCAGTCATTTAGGTAGAGGAAGCACAATTTTCCAAAAAAAATCATATTGATTGGTTAGTGGTTACTTAGGGAAAGTTCCTGAATTAGGCTACAAAAAAAATTTACATAGGTAAACCTTCGTGAAATCATAACCAACATTAAAGACTTGATATTTAAAGTGTACCCGGAATTCGGATATGATAGATTTACCAAAAAAAAATCAATTGATGTGTGTAAGGGCAATTTTATCTGCGAGAAATGCAAGCGTTGACGCCATCTATATAAATAAATAAAATTGGGGTGTCTGTTTGTAATATTAAAATAACCGCTTTTTACTAAATGCATATGGATGTATACACGGTACGATTACCAAAATAACATTTTTTACAATTTTTGTCTGTCTGCCTGTCTGTTTCTTCCGACTCTGGAACGACTGGACCGATTTTGACGGGACTTTCACTGGAAGATAGCTGATGTGATACCGAGTAACTAAGGCTATTTTTTTTAAATTTGTCCACGCGGACGAAGTCGCGGGCTCAGCTAGTCAATACATAAAAACGTGATTAAGCAAACCAGTTTTTTTTCATTTGTCTCCGATGCCTCGCTTTAAAAGAGATTTTGTTATATTGTCTATGGTCGAATTTTGACCACAGGCAGTCGCTAGTTATTATAAAATCGTGAACAATAAGAATAAATATACGCCTAAAAAAAGCACCACTTTATTTTTGAGGTCTCGCCATGAAAAAGCTCGTCTAATGATCGCCTTTATTTTCAAAACTATTTCATTTTATCAGCAAAACTTTCATTTATATTGTAGTAAATTGTGTCTTTGTTTTTATTTATATTTAACCCCACTTGTATTTGTTTAACAATAAAAATATATAAATACACAAAAGAAATTGAGTGTTACCACAAAATGTCGGAGACTAGTCTCCAATATACTGTGGTTTTACTAAAAGTAGGGGAGCCCAAGAGGGGATTTTGGTATTTACTCGAGCGCGTCAGATTAACATAGGAGGGGTACCTCGCATACTGTTGAGGTTCTCCACCAAATATAAGCCCTTTATATAGAGTCGGGTAAATAGGGTAGAAAAAAAAACAAAATTCCAATAGCTTCGGCTTGTAGAAATTTTCAATTATATTTTTTTCGTTACTCGTACATCATTTCCTATATAATAAAAGAAAATTGAGACGCGCTCAAAAATGTCAAAACAACGTATTCTTTGCAAATTTGTGACCTTCCCACTCCCTTACGCTACACTGAAATCGGCAGATTTTCTAAATTTTAAGTGGAAATTAACCCACCATACCTTAATTTGGCGCGATTTAGTGTTTTCATGTGTCAGTTTTTTGAAACATTTTTTTTATCTGTAGATTTTTTCTCTACCATTGAGATGAAAAACATAATGTAACCTTTTATTTTTCTATAATTTAATCTACAAAATCCAATAGGTACCCACGACGCTCGAGTAACTTTTTAGCATCTCGGGCTCCCCTATTATGAGTGTAGATGATATAAAGTATTTTGGATAGATAATACTTGTTTTATTTTGTTATATTCTATTGTACTGTTAGATCCAAAATAAAAAATAAATCATTATACTTCATTCTTACAAAGAATCTCAGATTAAAGTAAACAAATTATAATTTCAATTAGCCGCCGTTTCATTCCTCCAGATAAACATCTTTAGATTTACCGGCGTACAAAGGTTTTTGATCTTGTTTTTAAGCCTTTCAAGAGAATAAGTTAAATCTGATAAAAGAACGCGATAGTGAATGGAGGTAATAAGAAATTTATTTAGACCCGCATTAATTAGAGTAATTAGACCGGTTCACAACAAAAGTGCTTGTAAAACATCGAGTTAAAGGTACTATATTAACTCAATGTGTAAAAAGTTGAACTTTGACCTAGGGTTATATATCCCCATGTTGGTCCGCGCTCATTTGAAGAACAGACCAACTGCCATTCTGCCAGGCAGATCGTAAAAGGATTGGCTATACGTGTCACTACCATCCTGATTACTAGTAGGTAGATTTCCGCATCGTCTCGCCGGAATATGGTACCACCGCTTTACCTATTCCTGCCACAATAGTCAATACTTGTCAATGTCGCGTTGCGGTTTAGAGGGTTAGGTAGCCGGTAGACTTATGCAAGTGGCATTACGGTCCGCAACGCGTCTAGAAAAGCACCAGGGATTAAATGGATACCCTTTTCAAGACAATTGCTTAGTTTGTCAGTGTAGCTTGCATTTACATACAGAAATACAGAGTTATACTACTTACCTATGAAATTGAATATGTATAATAAAAAAATGAAAAAAATAATAATTTCATGGTAATTTTTAAACTTTGTTAAACCTTGTTAAACCTTGTCAGCTCATTTGGTAGGATAAAACAGTACAAGATCGTTTATTTCAATTTTTTCACAATATTATATAACCTACAAATGTATGACATTTTTGACAGTAGACAATAGAAGCGTTTCCTAATATGCGCGGCGACATTTTTCCTTCCCAATGGCGTGTCTATTATTATTCATGTGGTCTGTGGCAAGCACCATTAACATATTTGGTGGCTATGGGTCATCACCTATTATTTAGAATTTCTTTTTATCGAGAGAGAAATCTACTTGTTTTCTATCTAATGATACAAAAAAAGTTAACTGGTTGACCCTGCATGCCATCCCTGAAACTTCCCGCTAAATTGAGGTACTTTAAGCTGAAAGGAGTAAAACCTATAAGCATAGGTTTTCTCAGTTAAAACATCTAATTTGTAAAAAGTAACAGTATATTATTTGATTTTTCAAAAGCTGTATATTTTGGTGACCATGAATGATTATGATCTTTCGAATGCTATGTAATTTTTGAGATTTAAAATGTTATTTTAGCTACATAATCTATAGGTTAAAAAATATCGATGTACTTAATGTAAAAAAACATATTTTTCAAAAAGAATTATCATTCATAAATCCCAATTAAATTGATCGACATTGATCCGATTGACGGTGTTTGACGCAGTTTTTTTTAAGGAGAAAAACTAATTATATTTTTAATTCAATCGGTATATTAGCCTAACAGTTATTTAAAAAATGTGAAGTAAGTTTGCTGTAAACAACATAATTTTGGTTTATGAACAGCTGTAAATTTTTTCAAATTGTAACTTCTATTAGATGCATGTTTCAAGTTCTAAAATTTTGTGTCAATGAAAAAATTAATAAGTTGAAAAATCTCGAAGATAGGTCAAAAAATATTTTTTTAAAATTTTTCGCTAACTATTACTCCCGAACGAATTAACCGATTTTGATGACATTTGCAGCATTGAACGCAGTCTTTTGAAGAATAGAGCTGATTAGATTTAGTAATCAATCAGTACATTAATATGAAAGTTATAATAAAAAAAATATTGTTTTCCGAAAAAATATCTCAATATCTCCTAGGCCAAATCGATTTTGATTTTCAGGATTCAAATACCATCAACCACGTTTTGATCGGTCTAGCTGTTCAAAAGTTATGAGATGTTTACATACACATATAAACACACGCACATACATACAGACATATTGACATCATCGTGAAAATAGTCGTAAAAGGTTCCTAGGAACTCAATTCCAAACAAAAACACTATTTTCGAAAAACGGAGCAAAATCAGTAAATTCCTTGTCTACATACGGTATTTTCCCCGTGTTGGTCCCGGGCTCCTTTGAAGAATAGGCCAACTGCCGTTCTGCCAGGCAGGTCGTAAAAGGCGACCGATTGGCTATACGAGTCACTGACATCGTGGCTACTAGGTGGTAGAGTTTTGCATTGTCTCGCCCGGGTCTGATACCACCGCCTTAACCATTCCTGTTCCAATTTGGAGGGTAAGGTAGCCGGTAAACTTATGCATGGGGCATAAGACTTAGCCACAAGATAGCAACGCACCATTAACACCTTTGGTGTCTATAGGCGATGGTTGACTTTTTCCATGAGGAGACCCATCTGCTTGTTTGCTATCTTATACTATAAAAAAACGTAGCAGGAAGTTAAAAATATAAGTTCAATATTTACAAACTGTTAGTGATAAGTACTAACATAGTAATTAAGTTTATGTGTATACTAACAAATATAAGTCTGGTTACTTGAAATAAATGTTTATTATTATTATTATATACGAGTAAACACTGGGTAAAATATAAATAAACAGCGTTAAAATAAAATACAGCGAGTGCAAAGGTTGGAGCACTTTTGTAAAAATCTCAGCTATCCAGAAGCATATGTACATTCATAATTAACTTTGCGGTTGAGCCGATTACAGCTTTTAGCTTGTGTACGACTCGGGAAAATTTCGATGCCGTTAATATTACACTAGTTTTCTGCAATGCTTTTAGGTTAACCTGTGGGAAAACAAATACCCATTTTGAACTCTACCAGTTTCGTTCTCAAAAACATTATCTAAACTACTATTATAAAGAGGAAAGATATGATTTTTGTTTGTTTCTTGTTACGATTTTACACAAAAACTACTCGAAAGATTTTAAAAATTCCTTCATCTTTAGAAAGTTTTATCCCGTGTTGGTCCGGGTTCTTTTGAAGTATGGACCTACTGCCGTTCTATCAGGCGGTAAAGTACCTATAAAGGAAAGTATCCTTGGTATCACGTTAACGGCTACTCTCAACTTTGTTTCGTACATCGAATCTAAAGCCCAAGTTGCCTCAAAAAAACTTGGTATTCTGGCGAAGGTAAGACAGTATTCAGTCCGGGACAGTTGCTCAACCTTAATAAAGTACAAGTCCGTTCGAGCATGGAATACTGCTGTCACCTCTGGGATGGATCCGCTAAATACCAGCTGGAGACACTTGAGGCTAGAGCGGATAGAGAGGCATGCCAAGAGGCTCATAAACGACGATGATCTGGTAGGGAAAAAACTCCAGAGCCTCGCTCATCGCCGCAGATAGGCTAGTTTATCGGTTTTTTATCGGATACGCTATGGACAGTGCGCTGCGAAATTGCACGACTTAATTCCGCCATCCCCGTTTTTTTACCGATCGTCGAGGCGCACAGATTCTAGGCATCGTTATATGGTGGACGTTCCACGTACCCGGACAAAGCGGTTCGACTCAACATTCTTCATTCGAACCGCAAAGGACTGGAACATGCTTTCTGAGTCTGTGTTCCCGGACGAGTACAATCTGGGGATCTTCAAGAAGAGTGAACAAGTACCTTCTAGGGAAGCGCGTTCCATCTTAGGCCTCATTTCAGCTTACCATCAGGCGAGATCGAGGTCAAACGCTTACCTATCGATAGTAAAAATAAAATAATGTATATTGTCACGCGAGCAAAGCCGCGAATAACTGCTAGTATCTCATAAACAATAATTACATTAAGTATTAATTAAAAATGATATACAAATATCTTCACGCCAGATCCCTTACGGGGTAGGCAGAGAGCACCGAGTGCCATACATCACGGTCCTTGCAGACTTGTCTCGCTTCCTCCACATTCATCACTCTCTTCATACACACACGCCGGTTGCGAAGACTTTTGACACCACCTTCGGACAGTACTCGATCAATCTGATCATTGTATGTCAGTCTTGGTCTTCACCGGTAACTAAAACCTTCCACATTCGCATTGTACATTGTTTTGTTAACCTTTCATCTACCATTCTTTCTACATGTCCGAACCAACGGAGGCCATTTATATAAAAATAATATTTTTATGTAATAGCAGCTGCCTGCCACGGCTTCGACAAAATAATAAGACAAAATATTTTAATTGCAGAGCGACTATAATAAAAACGAAAAAATACAAATATAAGTTGTCAGTTGCTTTTTGTTAATATGTTGAAAATATCTCTTACTGTATTCTTTCTGTCACTTTTCATAATATGAAATAAGAAAACTCTTACGATTTTTATCATTTTCCTTCACACAAACCTTCTCCTGATGATAATGAAAAGAACTAAAAGAAATTATCCACTCTGGTGCATTTATTTCAAAGTTATGCGCCAATAAACATTTTAGGGACTCATTTTTATGTGTATAAATAAAAATCATATTACCGTTGTTCAAATTACACAAATTGATCTGACCCCATGTATAGCTTTATTTGAGGTCAGATCAATTTGTGTAATTATTTGTTTTTAATGTGGATGTTAGTCAACAATACCAATACATAGAAACAAATATATAAATACTGAAATATATTTAACAAACGCTCAAATCTAGAAATACTTACATCTACGCTCGTCACACAAATGCCTGTCCCTGTCTGGAATCGAATCCAAACCCCACTGCTTAAGTAGCCAAGTTCACTAACCACTCGACCTATAGAAAAGAGCTTACTCAATCTTAAAAGGCCCGCAACACCTTTGGTGCAGAGGCTTATGGCGACGGTGATCACTTACCATCAGGGGCACCTTCTATAAAAAAAAACCGGTAAAATGAGAGTCGGACTCGCGCACGAAGGGTTCAATACCATCATCTATAAAATAAAATCACGTTTTGTAAATGTATACTTAAATACTCATTTTATTTTTAGGTATTTATTTTTATAGTTAATATGTTTCCAAATACTTTTTTTGAAAATATTCAGGTTTGAAAATATTCACCTGTTTATTAAAACCGAATAAAAAATTGCTTAAAAATTATGTTTTTGTATGGGAGCCACCTATAATATTTACTTTATTTTATTTAATTATTTATTTTGAAAGATAATATACAACTAAATATTCTGTGAAAATTTTAAGCGTCTACCTGTTATCGTTAATAATATTGAGTAAAAAATACGCAAAATAACACGTTTACTGTATGGGGGGTTAATTAATTAATGTTTAATGTTTTCATTTTTTATTTTTAGTATTTGTTGTTTAGCGGCAACGGAAATACGTAATTTGTGAAAATTTCAGCCGTCTAGCTATCGTGGTTTATGAGATACAGCCTGGTGACAGACAGAGAGACGGACAGACAGACAGCGGAGGCTAAGTAATAGGCGTTTTACCTTTTAGGTACGGAACCCTAAAAACGAAGCTTTGTACAGGGAATTATTTAAAATATAATTTAAAAACTCCCGACACATTTTTATCATTGGTGGTCTGATAATAAAAGAATGTGTCCCTACTTCATTTGCATTATTTTCAGAACAAAACATAAAAAGAGCTGATAATCTTCGAATATGGATGTTTCAGCATCAAATGAAACTTTCAATGTCATTGCTATATTATTATTTAAGCAATACAATACGAAATTTCGTATCTATCTGGCTTTAATAAGTTAGGTACTTAATTCGTTTTATCAAATTTAAAAGAGGCAAGAGCAGATGATATTAAAACGGCTAAAGAGATTTTATTGAATCATAGTTAAGAACCTCTGGAGCGACAGAAGATCACAAGAATACGCAATCAAAAATCAGAAATCCTTTATTTGATACAATATTTTTTAAGTTATTTTGCCGCGTCAACATTTTTTAAGTAAGTATAAAAAACTGCAACCAATTCAGATCATCCACGTTTCGATGGCACAGTTGCACTCAGATTATACACGTTAAAGGAGAAATGACGGTATTTAATTTGCTAATTTTTTTGCAAAAAAAGAAAATTTAAATTATGCTTATAATTTAAATTATGGATTTCCGCAAAGTAGCGCCTGCATCTATTAAATATATACGTTAAACTTTTAACACCACGCGTTTTCTTGTCGAGGGTTAAAAATACCTTTTGAAAATATTACTGAAGATAAGTTTAAAAAAAAAAAACACTTTTTGGACGAAGAACAATTATTATATCAATTTAAAATTAATTCAGTCATTTGTTTCCGAGAAAAAAGGCAAGAGGTATCCAGTAATTTTGAGTTTATTCATTACCAAGTATTTTTCAGGTATATAATATTAGTATACCTTATAATAAATTTGAAAATTTTTCCGAACTCCGTAACAATTTTCTTCATCAGCATTAAATTCGGGACCCCACACTTTACAGCTAAACAACCTGGTAAATCTAATAACGAATTGTTTAAAATTACCTCATGATATAAGTTCAACGCACAGAGGTGAAAGAACTGTAAATAATCTGCGTAATAATACGTAGTGAATGTAAATGTTGGAGCACTTTTGTAAAAGTTTCAGTACTCTAGCAGCAACATTCATATAGTTGACTCTGTAGTATGTCGATTACATATCAATCCTTGTGTAAGGCTCATGAAAATTATAGTTCCGTTTCAGTAGTTTATTTTAAACTGATTGCTTACGTTGTTTTCATAAGGTTATTTATTTATTTAAAGTATACAACAGGCGAACTTAACGTCTCTTTAGACATAGAGTGAAGCATTAATTTATTTGATTAAAATTAATGTGATTAAAAAGTGATTTACACAGATTTTGAAAAAGCTTTTGATCGTGTAGATCACATCATCCTACTTCACAAGTTGCAATGTCTTGGAATTCATGGTGACTTGTTGAGATGGATTAAATCGTACCTCACTAATCGCTCTCAAGCGTAGTAGTGGGTGGGTTTAAGTCTAATTTTGTTAGTATACCTACTGGTGTACCACAAGGCTCTCATTTGGGGCCTCTTTTTTAAGTCGCCTATCTTTATGACATAAATTTATACTTTAAATCATCTAAGCATTTAATGTATGCTGATGATAAAAAATTTTTTTCAAAGTGAGCGAAACTCAAGATGGCTTACTGATTCAAAAGGATTTAGACAATCTTTATAACTATCACGAAAAAAACGCTATAAAGTTAAATACTGATAAATGCACTTGTATAAGTTATACCCGTAAAAACAAACCTCTTGTTTCAAATTATAATTTTAAGGGTAATTTAATTAATAGGGCAAATGAAGTACGAGATCTAGGCATTGTTTTAGATAGTAAACTCTTATTAACTAACCATATTGAAGCTGTGACAAATAAGGCATATAAAAATTTAGGATTTGTTTTAGGATCTTGCAAGCTATTTCATAATATAACAGCAATTAAAACTGTTTACTATGCTTACGTTAGAAGTGTACTAGAATATGGTAGTCCTATTTGGTCACCTCAATATATAACCCACACTGCTAGACTTGAACTTACTTGACTTGTTAATTGATTAAAATCAGTTAGTTTTTTCGAATTCATCAATGACAAACAGTTTTGAAAAATAACGTTTCATAACATTGCTTCGAAGTTTTTCAACCTATCGATAGCTAAAATAAAACTTTAGATCTCAAAAATTTATTTGAATGCTATTCATAAATCAAAATTGATCATCGTTTCCAAAATATATAGCTTTTCAAAAATCAATGTACTATCATTTTTAACTAATTAGATATTTGAACTAAAAAAATCTATACTTATAATTTTTACTTCTTTGCACTGAAAATACCTCAATTTAGTGGGAAGTTTCAAGGATGGCTTGCAAGGTCAACCGTTTTTAGATTTTTTACTGTGAAGAAAGAGTAACGGATTTCTGAGGTATTAAAATATAATAATATTAAGTACTAGCTGTTGCCCGCGACTTCGTTCGCGCGGACTTCGTTTACTCCACACAGCTCCTCCCCCGTAGGTGATAGCGTGATAATATGTAGCCTATATGTTTACCCGACCTGTTAGTAATATTCATGCAAAATTTGAAGTAAATCCATGCAGTGCTTTTTGATTTTACCCGGGATATACATTGACTTTCCTACGATTTTATTATATGTATAGATGTCATACATTATAATATGATATAAATAATAACCAAACTGAAGACCATCAGATTTCTGAAGTCGATAATGAAATTAATAAAGTAAATTGAGAAAACGTGTTCACTAAAACCAGCAATAAAAATGTATCACGCCGGTTCCCTTGCGCGGTAGGCAGAAAGAACTTTAGACTTTCTGGTTCAATAAGATTCCCCGGTCGGCTTGTGTGATGGATGGTGATCTACATCTTCACATTTTACTATCCTTTTAACGATTATCGCTTATTTATATCGATAACCGGAATTAACAGCTATAGGTGCTTATTCGAGGTATGACTAGACCAAACATCAGACTCCGAGCTGCTACTGAACACTTGTATTTTGAAGAAAACGCTCAAAAAATCTCAATAATATTTGCCCGACCTAGAGATAGAACCATGATCGGAGTCGAATAATCAAAGCCCTTGACCAGAGGTAGGCAACCTGCGGCTCGGGAGCCACATGCGGCTCTTTGAATATGAAGCTGCGGCTCTTTAGTTCCACAATACGCAAAACGCACGTTCTGAATCGATTAACGAAAATTAGGCTCCATTTCTTTTCTCAGCCTTTTGTAGTCACTTTTCACCGAGTGACACGTGTCGTTTATTGTTGGCGAGAAAATTAATTATTTATGGCTCTTTAAAAACTTTAAAAATCATAAATTTTAATTTTTGGCACTTCCGACTCAAAAGGTTGCCGACCCCTACATTAGACCCCGAGGCAGACAAAATAATTTAAGCGCAATAAAACTGCAACAACTGACCACCATTTTTTGTAACTCTAGAACCTTGCATCAGATGTTCACCAAATTGAAAAGAAACAACACAGGAAGAAAAAACAATTTTTAAAATCAGTTCATAAATGACCGAGATCTAAGATTTTTTTTTTATCATAAGATAGTGTTGCGGTGTCATGTTTACATCATTCCTCCACGCTTGTAATATTGAATCCTACTAAACTCAGTATGTAACTCGCCGGCACCTCGATCACGCGCAGCAATAAAATAACAGTTATACTCTATTAAAGACTTTTATTTATAGTCCACAAAAATACACAATTATTAGTTACATGCTCAACAATAGCAAAGAAGCAGATAGGTCTCCTGATGGAAAGAGTCATTAATCGCCTATAGACATCAAAAAAGTTAATGGTACGTTGCTATCCTTGTTGCAAGGTCTAACGCCACATGCATAAGTTTACCGGCTACCTTACCCTCCATACCAGAACACGACAGTGACAGGCACTGACGCTATTGCAACAGAAACAGGTAAGGCGATGGTACTAGAACCGGGCAAGACAATGCAGAACTCTACCACCTAGTAGCCACGATGGTAGTGACTCGCATAGCCAATAGATCGTCTTTTACGACCTGCCTTGCAGAACGCCCTTTGGCTTATTCTTTAAAGGAGTCCAGACCACCACGGAGAAAAGCACAACAACAAACATTAAAAAATATACCCGAATTGATAACTTCCTCCTTGGGGAAAAACGGTTAACAAACGTGAAGAAAGGTAGACTTTCAATATTATTAGATATAAAACAAGGAAATCTAACCAAATTAACTCAAGCGTAGCCTTTAGGTAAGTTATAGCCCTGGCATTGCTATTGTAAATTACTCCAGCCCGTTGCCTAAGCGTAATTGGATTTGGACGTCCTGGTTGACAGTTCATTTCGTTGTTTCGACCCTCCGATATATTTTGTTGAGATTATGAAAAGTTATTATGCTTTAAGACGTTCCCATCTTCATTTGGATAGGAGCCAATTACAGGAGTGACGGTTTTATTCGTTGTCAAATGCTAAATTATATAAAATGAATATTTGGACTGGTTCTGTAAAATTTTATTAATTTTTTTACTTTAATATACTAGTTTAATTTAATATACTAGTTAATTAAAATATTATCATTTTCGACGTTGTTTAATTATCAACTATTAACTATAATAGACCGGAATCCTAGGAACAAATTTTTTTTTTGATTAATAACAAGCTGAATTTTTGTGAACAGCTTCGCTTTCACGAGTCAACCATCTTTTCTATCTTCGAAAAATCTAGAATTGGGTAGCTAAAAAAGAAAACTTTAGAGTGTTGGACTAAGAAAAGTTTTTACTTTACGTGTAGGACAATGTTACCCTTGAATAACAATAATAATTAACACGTTGTTGTGAGAAAATCAGGTTGTTATTAAATTGATTAATATCGATTTAAACATCTCATAATTTCGAAATTTTAGAGTGGAGGACTTGCCAGAAAAACCATCGAATGTGTACTCAAGCGATTAAAGTTAAAAAATAAATATTGTTATTAATAAATATTTTTCCTTCACTGAATCAAAATTTTCAAAGCCCCATAACATTACTATCTACCCAATTTGAGATTTTTGAAGATAGAAAAGATGGTTGTCTCATCAAAACGAAGCTGTTCTCAAAAATTCAGCTTTTTTTTAATCAAAAAAAGATTGTTCCTGGGATCCCGGTCTATAAGGTATACTTGCGCTAAACTATTTGAATACTACATTTCCCCCGTGTTGGTCCTGGGCTACTTTGTAGAATAGGCCAAATGCCGTTCTGCCAGGCAGGTTGTAAAAAGTAACCGATTGGCTATGCGAGTCATTACAATCGTGGCTACTAGATGGTAGAGTTTTGCATTATCTCTCCCGGGTCTGCTACCACTGCCTTACCTATTGCTGTCGCAATATCGTCAGTGCTTGTCACTGTCGTGTTCCGGTTTGGAGAGTATAGGTAGGCGGTGAACTTGACCTTGATACCTTGCCACAAGATAACAACGCACCATTAACATCTCTGGTGTCTATAGGCGATGGTTGACTCTTTCCATCAGGATACCCATTGTTTGCTAATACCTCTTGAACCTCTAATATGTGACCCCACCCTAAATCGTAGATTGGATCGGCCCTTGCATATGTGAGCCCTCCTGATTCGAAAGCTGGGTCAGCCCTTGCCATACAGAGTAAAATACCATAACACGACGAACCTACAAATAAATTTTAAAATGTTTATGGAACGTTTCCATGATCTATATCGTCGGGTGCTGTCCGAAGATGGCGTCAAGTCTTCGAAACTGGCGCGTTGACTGTTGGAGTTGATGAAGAGAGTTACGAACGAAATGTATGGCATTTAATTCTCTCCGCCTATATTGAAAGGTATTTGTCATGAAAATATATTTGTGTTTACAGATCCCTAAAACCAAAAGTCAATTTTGTCTTAATCAAAAGTATACACAAGATAAATGCAAAACTGACAATTCAAAGGACTCAAAAAAAGTAATGTTGTAATTATTCCTCAACTTGTCAGACTGCAAAAACCGTTGACAAGCGAACAGCAGTTTTTGTTGTTAACAAAAACATGGCGTCGAAGTATGACACCCAACTGCGAGTGGCGCAAAAACTGATTCAGATTTGTCTTAAGCCTCAAACTTTATCGGCCTTAGCTTAAGTCACGTGTAGAGACTTTTGATGAGGGGTTAGAAAGTTTTGTTTTGAGGATTATTAAAGTTGTAATATTTTTCCTCTAATAAGAAAAGCGTTTAATATGTAACATACTAGCTGACTCACGCCCCTGATTTTACCCCGCGTTGATCTGGGCTCCTTTGAAGAATAGGCCAACTGCCGTTCTGTCAAATGTGTAGTAACAGGCGACCGATTGGCTATACGAGACACTACCATCATAACTACTAGGTGGTAGAGTTCCGCATTGTCTTTCCCGGGTCTGGTATTACCGCCTTACTTATTCCTGCCGCATTAGCGTCAGTACTTGTCACTGTCGTCGTCCGGTTTGGAAAGTATAGTTAGGCGGTAAACTTATGCATGTGACGTGAGACCATGCTACAAGATAACAACGCACCATTAACATCTCTGGTGCCTATATGCGATGGTTAACTCTTTCTATCAGGAGACCCATTGTTTGCTATCTTTTTTTTTATAGAAGAGGGGGCAAACGAGCAAGAGGTGCCCTGATGGTAAGTGATCACCGCCGCCCATGGACATCTGCAATACCAGAGGTCTTGCAGTTGCGTTACCGGCCTTTTAAGAATGAGTAAGCTCTTTTCTTGAAGGTCCCTATGTCGTATCCATTCGAAAATACCCCTGCCGGTAATTGGTTCCATAGATCTATATGTCACATGTATAAGTTTACCGGCTACTTTACCACCAACCAGAATAGGACAGCAACAAGTACTGAGTCTAATGCGAAAGGAGTAGGTAAGGCACTAGTACCGGGCGCGAGACGTTGCAGAACTTTGCAATGTAGTAGTCACAAATCACAATGTCTTAATTTATATAAGCGTTTTTATGTCTCTTCAAAAATACCACAAATATTCTGACGGTCTGACGGTACCTAATACATAGTGTATTAGGTACCGTCAAACTGTCAGAACATTAGAGAACAGTACTAAGTGTTTTCTAGAAAACAATAACCGAGATATAGAAAGAAAAAATATGTTCCATTTTACAATCAATAACTATTCACTACCAACTTGTACATTCTTATCAACAGACCACTTTTACCTCAATAAGCTCTAATGTCATCACCGTTGACAACATTAGAAATGACATACAAGATAAATCGATGTACAAATAGAGGTACAAAAAACAAATCGCTCCTGTCAAACGTGTATCTGTACAGTATGTATCAATATGTTCACCGGTTTTAGTGATAAGAACCATCAATTGGTTACCAAGTGAAGGTTAATGTAAAGTTTATTATTGAATATATTAGACAGTGAAATGAATATAAGGCTCGGATTATACGAACCGCAGTCTCACTTTCATAAACACACTAGCTTTGAATAACGACCATCTATCTGTTTGACACATAATTTTACTCGTGACTTCGGAAGCGTTATTTTTTGATCCTTTAAAAACAGTACTTTTTGTGTAGTTAAAAGGAAACCTATGTCCTTTTCTGAAACGATGCTCGATTAAGTAGTTATGACGTGCAAAAGGAACAAAATAATAACCTCATCCCCATATTTATAATATCAGTGTATTATAATAGCTTATTTATAGGATGTAATAGTGTACTATTATTAGAAGATTTTGATGAAAATCAGATCAAAAATGCTAAAAATGTTCAATACTTTTGGCACTAACATTTACAGATAAGTTTTTAAGTACATTTATTTAAGGTTTTTTGAATATGTACTTGTAAAATATATTCGACCAAAGTGTGAACAACTTTTGACAGTAATGAGTGTTTCTTTACTGAAGTAGTAATCTCCACTCGATTAAAATATTAATGCAGTGTGAACTAAGATCAATACGCGAATGCGATCTTGATCGTACATTCATTAAAAAAATAATTGGTTCCCCTGTAGCATTCCTTAAATAATAAATATCTATTGTTAAAACAGAATCGATATACATAGTTATTAACATAAAACAATATGACGATGAAAAATTAAACTAACTTTTTATCAATTTTGATTAATATTGTGATTCCGAAAATAAATGCGCCGATAAAATTAAATTTGTTTGTTATCTGTTATATCGCATTCACGATATATTTTATATGTAGTTAGACTCAAATGGACTTCGTGAGTTTTGACCGAGTTTAGATCTTACAACACGATAGCCGAGGTATGGTTTGGAATATCAATT
Source organism: Apodemia mormo (assembly GCA_036924255.1). Classification (NCBI taxonomy): domain Eukaryota; kingdom Metazoa; phylum Arthropoda; class Insecta; order Lepidoptera; family Riodinidae; genus Apodemia; species Apodemia mormo. The sequence goes on along the minus strand of JAUPFN010000018.1, from coordinate 6,748,492 downwards.
ATATTGTTGGTTGAAGACAAAGAGAAATATCAAAATGATTTTAGATATCTCCAAAAAGTGTAAATAACCTGATAGTCTTATGCATATGTCGTGAGCGAATTCTATTCTGCTACCGTATATAATTGGAAACGTCAGATTTCTAAGACGTTTTAGAAAATACCTTATGCTAAATGTAAAGTTTGGTCATCTTCATGCTTCATGAGCTTCATGTTACATTTTACAAATTAGTTATTATATAAACTAGCAGTTGATTTCGAAATTTTTTTATCATAAGATAGCAAACAAGAAGATGGCTCTCCTGATGGAAAGAGGTAATCACCGCCTATAGACACCAAAGATGTTAATGATGTGTTTCTATTCTTGTGGCGGGGTCTTTATTATTTTAAAATATTCTTCAAAAGGAGTTCGGAACACGGAAGACTTTTAACAACTTGTAAGATAAATACTAAGTGGTTTTGTGTGGTGGCCTTGTGTGGTCCCATACTTATATAAAATGTAAGCAGTAGGCATGGATCATTTAACATATTAAAATTCGTACTAAATTTTTATAACAATTAACAACTATTATTAATTTTATTAGCAAATATTGTTAAAAGTAATATTTATGCATTACTAAAATTACCAATAACTTGATATATTACAATATTAATGTTATTAAAAATATATTTTGAGAGAGCGTTTTTTTTGCTCGCTAACTTGATTTATGATAATACTGTTATTAAAAATATTTCTGAGACCGTGAAAATAATAACTGTTAAAAGTTATTAAAACTATTCTAGAGGACCTTTTTTGAGGAGCTTCGTGTTTTTACTGCTTCTAATACATACTTACCAAAGGCTGCTGATATAATATAACACAAATAAATAACTGTTAAACATTAATTAACTTTAACAACATAACAGTTAATCTAATTTAACAATAATTTCCATGCCTAGTAAGTAGTCGACGTTCCTCCCTTATGCATTGATGCAATTGAATTCATTAACAATTTTTTTTTGGCAATTCGTATTAAAAATTAAGGTCTTATCCAATCTTGATGATCCCATCGAAGCCTACATTTTATAATTTACACACACATACTAGGTTCGCCAGTGGCAGCGTCGCAGCCCACTGCTCCAGCCCACCAACATAAGAGACCTTGACCAAAAAGGATTAAGGATAAGGACCTTGACCACTAATAAGCGAGTCGAAATCCTGATGCCACATGCATCTCTACTCATCGTCTATCTACTACCCTAAGCCGAGATACGATCTCACAGAAGACACCCTTAGGCTAAGAGTCATTATAGACAGCCGGCTTGCCTAGCGCCTAGAGCCTAGCGAACCACCTAGGAAGTAGCTAAGTAAAACGAGCGTTCTAGAATATTCCGCACTGTTTACTTCGATGACAATAGGCGTACTGGTCAAATAGCTCTGTTCAGACGATTGTGTGGAAAAGGACGTACGTAGATGAAATAGATATCCTATTCTTCAGTTCAGACCATAAGATCTCCGAGTCGGGCAAAAGTTTCATAGAAATTTTTGCGAGGTCTGGTGGTGGTGTAGAATCTCCGTGCTTGAACACATAAAGTTGAAAGTACAGGTTATCGCAAGAAACAAGCGTTAATCGTCATCTATTCAGTAATTTTATCTATTCGGTAATTTCTGGCGATCCATCACAATCCATCTTATCTACAAATCATTGAATCGTAAAGAGTCGCAACATTTTTTAAAGATCAATAATTCTCCTTCCCTCAAGAGAACCAGGAAGATGATATTTATTTTTTATGTAACTGGTTCCTCAAAAAATGCAAGTTTAGGTTTTTGGAATAAAAAATGGAACAATCACGGCTTTAACTTCTAAAAATTTGAGTTTCTGACAGTCTTAATTCGTACCATCTGTAAAAAACTAAAAAAGATTGATCTCCCATATCAATAAATAAATAGCACGTTTGTGCTATTACAAGTAAGGCAGGTTGAACTGAACTTTTAAATATGCTACCCGTTCACGCGTATTATTTCATTAGGTTGTTGGTTGGTGAAATGAGTGATGTTACTAATTGCTAACTGGAACGTTTATTGTTTTTTATTGCTATAATCGAGATCAATTGGTTTACGAAGGTTTCTAAACGACCAGACTTTTGCCTGCTACTATTATATTGTAGCAGGCAGGAGTCTAGTCGCACAGAAAATATATATATTATAAAAACTTTATTACAATTTTTCTGACTCGAAATTGGAGCCAGGACTTTATGATCACAACACAACCAATCACCAGATAAACTAAGTAAGTAGTTTACTCTTTTCCTACATAATATTTTAATGAAGTAAGTTGCGGCAGCCGACTTCCCACTACTTGCACTTTTTTTTTATTATCGATATGAAAGCGCTTGACACCTGACATCTCGCCTGATGGTAAGCTAAGATGCGGCCTAAGATGGAACGCGCTTCTCTAGAAGGTACCTGTTCACTCTTCTCTTGAAAATCCCTAGATTGTACTCACACACACAGGGGCACAGATTCAGGAAGCATGTTCCAGTCCCTTGCTGTTCGAATGAAAAATGTGGAGTCGAACCCCTTTGTCGTACCTCCAGAACTCTGCTCAGATCTTCACCAAATTGAAATGGAACCGCACGGGAAGTATTTTCAAAATCGGGTCATAAATGACCAGGTTCTAAAAAAGCCCGTTTATTTTCCTGTGTTTGTCAATTGCAACGGACCACAACAAAAAACAAAACTGAGATGAAACAAGGATGAAACTAATAATTTTTATTCCCAATACACACAATAAAACAGTTCGTATTGCCGCCAACGTTTATTTCCTTTAAGTCGACTCTATTGCTACTGATTGGATTACATTCAAAGCAAATTATACAGTTCAAAGGGTCTTTTTATTTAAATCCAGTTAGCCGTAATGCTCGATCTATAAACAAGAATACTTGTGAGTAAGCGTTGTTTATTATTCTTTCAATTATTGCTATTTCAGAGATTTTATTGGAAATATATTTTTTAACGTACAGTTACAATCTTAAAATTTTGCGATTATTTTTTATTCCATATATGGGCTTAATTTAAGAGTATTCTGTAAATGTTATTTAATTAGGATGTACAATAAAGCATTAAATAAATAAATATATATAAGCTACGAGCGAAAAATAGATATATACGAGCGCCCTGCAGATGGAAAAAATATAACCATCGCCTTTAGACACCGAAGATGTTATCCGTATAGCGGCGTGTAGTTACGTAAAAAAGTTTACCGGCTACATTACCCTCTAAACCTGAATACGACAGTAACAATCATGGACGCTATGACGACGGAAATATATAAGGCGGTGGTAAGACCCGGGCGAGACATGGCAGGACTCTACCACCTAATAATCACGATGGTAGTGACCGTATACAGCCAATCATTCTCTTTTTATGAATTACCAGGTAGCATGGCAGATGGTCTATTTTTCAAAGTGGGTCTAGACCAACGAGAGGACGTTGACTACCTGTTTTCTGCGAACTGTTCACGTGACCCACATACATTACTTCTATATATTCATAAAAATCAAAATCGATTCAGTAGTTTTTAGAGTTATTTGATGACTCGCACGAAATGTGCGAATCGACAATTTTCAATATTATTATTTTTTGTGTAGGCGATTCGCACGAAGTCAATTTATTGGTGTGCGAATCGACAACTTCTAAAATATGTAGTAGGCTATTGGCATACACATTGTGTTTTGTGCAATACAGTTATGATAAAGTACACCCTAGTACCAAAGTATTTAGGATTAAATATTTTTATCGATACGAAGTGAGACACAAATTAATCAAAAATGTCTTTATTAAAAAAAAATCTAAACGTTCTTTTCATTTGCCATAACTTGATTAGAAGACTGAAAAATGATAAAGCAACGTAAATTAATTTTTACAAGCAATTAATCTGTGTTTAACAGATCATTTGCTTGTTAAAATTATGTTAAACACAGATAAATTGCTTGTTGAAATTAATTTGTTTCGGATTCCGGGCGTAAGTGTAACAGACTTATCAGAATATTTGTGAAAACTAGACAAGGTACAAAATTCATCTATACTAATATATATGACAAAGTCTATATATGTATGTCCGTCTAAAAAGTTTCCTATGCGCTATTCCATGCTATCATCTATATGTGGAAAAAATTTCATTCAAATCGGATTTGCCGTTTTTGCGAGATTGAGTAACAAACATCCATCCATCCAAACATACTTTCGCATTTATAATATTAGTAGGAAGTAGGATCAAATATGGATGTATGAGATAAAAAAAAGTAAAATCACGCCGGTTTCCTTGCATGGTAGGCAGAGTCAATAGACTATTCGGTTCATCACGATTCACAGACTACTGAGATTTTGGATTTTCAAAAATAACACTTTTGCCCGATTCAGGAATCTCATGATCTAAGTTATAAAGGCTTGAACACTTTACGAGGTAGCCATATGTGTATTTATATTTGCTTGTAAGACAGGTTTAAAACATTCAAGGATCGAAAACAAGTCCATATAATCACAAGTTTCATTAATTGTTTGCCGTATTATAAAAAAAAAAAGTCAGCCCAAATTGCCGCCAAACAACCGTTGTCAATCTGTTAAAGTTCTCAGAAGTCCTCGTTACACAACGGATTGTCCGTTGCAATGTCGACGTGATATTTCATGTATGTGACAGATGTCAACTGGAACGCGATCAAGTAGGATGTCAACGTTCGTATTAATTTCCTTTGCTTCGCCTTTTCAGCTTTTTGAATCGCTTGTTGCATTCTTTTGTTTTTAAATCGGCTGTGACGTAATGGAAGTTCCTGTTGTGAGTCTTTATATATATAGTAGCTGTGCCCGCGACTTCGTCCGCGTGGAGAATTTTTAAAGTAGAAATAGCCTAAGTTATTCTTTGTTATCGTGGTCTAAAAATATACAGTCCGGAGGTTTTACCCGCATTTTTCCGTTCCCGTGGGATTTCCGGGATAAAAACTATTCTATATCCTTTTTCGGGTCTCAAACTATCTTTGTACCTAATTTCACCCAAATTGGTTTAATGGTTTAGGCGTGAAGAAAAGACAGAGAGACCGACAGACAGACAGAGTTACTTTTGCATTTATAAGATCAATAATTATAATAATATCACTGGACAAGTTACACAAATCGATCTAACCCCAAAGTAAGCGAATTATATGTTTGTGTTATGGGTGTTAGTCAACGATACTAATACGAAGACATACTAGATTAGTATAGATTAGTCTGGAAGTTGGAATAAAGGTTGAGCTTCCATAAGTTTTGTCTTAAAATAATAAAAATATTTTGTTTCTTAACTTCCCGCTACGTTGTTTGCCACCTTACAACACAAAAAAATCTAAGGTTATATTTCAAAAGAGATATGGCGTTCCATCTTAGGCCAAATCTTAGCCTACCATCAGGCGAGATCGTGGTCAAGCGCTTCCCTATCAATATTTAAAAAAATGGCTCGTAAACCCACTATCGTTTTAAATCAGCCTTAATATCATAACTGAGTACATTTTTAACAATAGTGTATACATACGTTACTAATCTACGGGCCACCCAAGACGGACATTGTTTAGTGATCACCGTATCATAAAATCATGCCTTTTATCGTGTACAAGCCCGAGCGACCACATCACTATCTGACTAAGATTTAACACCCACTCTAGAGCACTATCGAATTGTTTTATTGTCCCAATGATCAAACATTAGAGGTGTACTGGGATGTTATTGCACTTGTCAATGTCAGTGATGTTTACGACCAGCTTGTGCAAACGAAACACAGATATTTTAAAGTAAACCTCAGTAATTCTATATTTTACTTTGTTTTCAATCGATTTTTCAAAAAAGGAAGTCTACAATTCGAATGTCGGTCCCCTTTGAGGAATATATAATCTGCCATTTTGATTGGCTACGCCAAACGATTGGCTTTACGAGTTACTACCATAGTTCCCACAAGTTGGTCAATTTCTGGATTTCGGGGTATTTTACGACCTACTTGACAGAACGGCATTTTCTCTACTTTGAAGAAGCCTGAAACAATACGGGGGAAACTTTTGTTATCATTTTATATGGGATTATATTTTTTTAGTAAGAAATAGTCGTAAAGCCCTTTCCAAGCCTTACCTATTCCAGGCCATCTGCATGTCTACAAGGAATGTTAGTAAAAGGTGAATGGTGAATGACTAGAAGTCGTCATGATGGTGGTAACTTGTAAAACCAATACTCGTGTTACCATCTAGTAGAGTTCTTCAACATCTCGCCCGAATCTACTTCTACCGCCTTATTCATTTCTGCCGCAATAGCCTCAATGCTTATAATTGTCATGTTACAATTTAGAGGGTAAAGTAGCTGGTAAAGTAGTAGGCGTGATGCATTAACATCTTGCTATACGGATAGCAAGACGCCATTTGGTTTCTATAGACAATGGTCGTCTTATTCTGCCATGCTTAAAGCCATCCGCTTGTTTGCTATCTTATGATATATAAACATTTCGCGATATATCTCAATTAAATAAACAATACAGACTAAATTGCCAGCATCAGCGAGTCTGTTAACATACAAAGAAGTTAAACTCTCAGTTAACTACAATAACAATGAGATTATTCCATGACAAAGTAGCCGCAAACTGTCCCAGTTGTTTTGACGATAAGTAGTTTGGAAATGGACGGGTTGTTTCACAATAAATATCACATCTAACACCGTCTTCCTGCCCACAACCATATTTCACAGAGAATTATTGGTATAAATTAAATAAACATATCAATTGTGACATTTACAACGAAACGCGAGTCACCGCGAATTTTATTTATAGAAATATCTAATACCGAGATGTGTTTAATTGGGTGTACAACATAGGATTATAATGCGCGTTTTATATTTCTCATACAAATAGCATGATACACAATCTTTACGCCGTACTCGTTAACATATAGGCTGAGAGAATAAAGTACTATACACGTACCTTCAGTGTTAGTGAGAGTGAACAGGTCTCTTCTAGGGAAGCGCGTTCCATCTTAGGCTGCATCTTAGCTTACCATCAGGCGAGATTGTGGTCAAGCGCATCCATATCGACAGTAAAAAAAACTATACATTACGGTCCATGCCTTGTTGATTCCAGATTTGGATTCCTTGTTTCGGAAAACGACAGAATTAAAACATGAGTTTCTAGATGGCAAATAGCCTGAGCAAGCGTAAAAGAACTTTTTCTTTGCCACTGCCTTACATATTCCTGCCATAATAGCGTCATTGCTTGTTCAGACATCAGAAACCAGAAGTACTGTATTCAATAAAAAAATTTACAAGTTATTTTGACGCGTCTACATTTTTTTTAAACTACTACCGGATCGGAAACGCGGCCACACACTGAGAAGATCCGGCGGAAGAGACTCAGCGGGCTTGTCTTTTTTTTTCATAACATTTTTAAATAAGATATTACATAATGTTTATTTAGTATGTATCTTATTGTTACATTAATAATAAGGATTGCCGATATGAGGAGCAGTTAATACCATGTTTTCCTGTCATCAAGGTATTCAGATATTTTATAGTGGCTTTTTAAACAGTTTTGTTTTAACACATTTTTTGTATTTGCTGGTAAATCTATAATGGCATCAGGCAGCTTATTGTAAAAGCGTACACTTTGCCCCATAAAAAAGTTGCTTATTCTGTGGAGATAAATGCGCAGCAAGATTGGTTTTGTTCCTTGTATTTAGGGAGTGATTTTTTTTTATATCATAAGATAGCAAACAAGCAGATGGGTCTCCTGATGGAAAAAGTCAACCATCGCCTATAGACACCAAAGATGTTAATGGTGCGTTGCTATCTTGTGGCGAGGTCTAATGCCACATGCATAAGTTACCGGCTACCTTACCCTCCAAACCGGAACACGACAGCGACAAGCACTGACGCTATTGCGGCAGGAATAGGTAAGGCGGTGGTACCAGACCCGGGCGAGACAATGCAGAACTCTACCACCTAGTAGCCACGATGGTAGTGACTCGATAGCCAATCGGTCGCCTTTTACGACCTGCCTGGCAGAACGGCAGTTGGCCTATTCTTCAAAGGAGACAGGGACCAACACGGCGACGCACTATTCTCTTTAAATAAGCAAATATTTTTACGAACGTACATCAAGGTTTCGAATATATACTGGGAAATTACAGTTAAAATATTGATTTCTTTGAATTTTTCTCTCAGGAAAGTCCTTGGGCTAAGATTGTAGATTGAACAATTACAGTTATGTTTCGATTTTGAAAAGTAAAGTAGCCGCTATTCTCATAAATTTTAACTTGCCGCTACGTATGCAAATAAGAAAGTTACTGGTTTTGTCGCCAAATTTTCGAAAATCGATTTTATACCAGATCTCCACGAGAGAGAGAGATAGATCTTCTGAGATCCTTCTATATTAACGTAACAATTGGTTACAAAATTTAATCAGGTCTTTTTCTTTAAAAAAAAAATGCGTACAATGCCCCAAATTGCATTAAAATCAGCTTATCCGTTCGGAAGTCATTGTTGACATTTTTTTTATTTATTGACTCATAGGGAATCCACTACTAACTTTAATAAAGGTGACAGTTGTTATAATAATCTAAACAATGTTACCATCTTAATATTAATACGCGAAGCAAAAACTTATTCCCCTTTTTACGGCAATTTCGCGAAAGGAGAAATATGAAATTTGACACAGTTAAAATGTACATAGTAAAGGTGTGCAGAAAGTTAACATTTTTATATAATACTAGCTGTGCCCGCGAGTAGCCTAAGCTACTCCTTCTTACATCAGCTATCTACCAGTGGAAGTCACGTCAAAATCGGTCCAGCCGTTCCAGAGATTAGCCAAAACAAACAGACAGCCAGACAAAAATCGTAATAAGTGTTTATTTGGTATATGTACCGTGTATACATTCATATGCGTTTAGCTAAAACTGGTTATTTTAATATCACAAACCGACACTCCAATTTTATTTATGTGTATAGATGCATTAGAAATACATTAAATTAATAAAAACAGATATTACACACCATTTATTGGACACACATTTAATAAGTATACACACATGTATAAAATTTTGTCAATAGCTAAAGTTTATTGTGAAACTTAAAAGATTCTTTTGTTTAATCAAAAATCAAATGGAGGTATATCATTATGGCCAAATGTTGACCAGATGGTGCTCACTAGTAATCTTAATATTCTATAGAAAGAGTCTAGAATTCTCTAGAACTCTCTGGATTTCGTAAATTCATGGCTAAAATCGTTACAAAAAGCATCAAAGATTATACAAAAGTTAAAGAAGAAAATTAAGTGAACTCTATTTTCTCCGAAAGTATTGTTTCCCAAACTATTACCCGAATGTTAGCACGAGTCATAAAGAGCTGTTCACACAATCGCCTTCAGGCTCTGACGGGTTCATTATATAGGAGAGTCGGTAAATTGTTCGCACTCTGACGGAGTACCTAATTCTATTTGAACAGATTGACAAAACGTGTTATGAGTTCCGCACTACGATAATTGTATATACTTTAAAGTAAATAATTAAAAATGGCTGCACTCACGTTTTTATCGGGTTAGGTGACGACTAGTTTCGGGCTTATAATATGAGGTCCTTCCTCAGGATGAATTTGACGTTCGCTCGGTAGCGACTCGTCTCGAACTTTTAATAATTTTATTGTATATACTTTTTAGGGTTCAGTGTCTGTGAGGAACCCTTGTAACCATAGGATCACTTCGTTGTCTGTTCATCTGACCGTCTGTCAATACCGTTTTTCTCGAGAACGCCTAGAGCTATTAAGTTGAAATTTATGTAAAACACTCAAGTCTATGGTTCCTCTAAGCTGTAAAAAAATCAAACTTATAAATAAACGCAATCAAAAAATATGCATTTATGTCGCATGTTTTGCGATATTTTTGCAATTTTAAAGGGAATCAAAACTTATAGAGTTCCTGTTGACCTAGAATTATAATTAGGCAAGTGGCAATGTCTTGCATCACATGTAAAGGAAAAAATCCGAAAAACCGTAAACTTTTAGTTTCATCACAAAAACGCGATAAAAAGATATGACTGTTTATGTCACATATTTTGCAATTTGACAAGGAAATCAACACCTATAGGATACTTCTATTGATTCTTTAATATAAACACTTGTACTGTTTCACAATGTAATTTAATTTTTTTATTTATATCACAATCACTTAATTTTACAACCAACCGGTTTCGCCTAATAAAGCATCATCAGGGCTTCTTCCACATATAAACATTTTCGCAGTTTCAGGGCATCCTTATAGCGTAGATATTGGTCGCCTGACTTCCGCTTTTAACAAGAATAGAACACAGGTTTTGGCAACCACCTATCAGGAATTACGCACGATATTTCTGCCAGAAAAACTAACATATTTATTTAGAACTAACTATTACTCAGTACTTCGTTCGCGGGATCCAAAACCATTGCTTCCATTTGCTCACTCGGATCAAAAGTATATGCCTATGTCCTGCCCTATGAACTTCTCTATCTTTTAGCTCCACCTCCTCCACCTCCACCAAAGTTCCACCAAAACCGGTCCAGCCGTTCCAGACATTAGCTCCTACAAACAAAATGACAGAACGCCAGACAAACATATAAAAATGTTATTTAAGTTTTAGTATCGTAAAAAAAACACACTGCTCTTGAAAAAACCATCACAGACAGATAGTGTGTAGATGAATTTCCCAACTCAGGCTCTGTCATTGATCATGTCACAGCTCTGTCATGTCTCGCCCAATTTCGGTAACATCGTCTTGCATTTCATTTGTGTATTTGACGCTACGGCAAATGTCGCTTCTTTCCATCAGAAGCACCGTCTTCTTGTTAGTTATCGTACGTCGTTAAATTATCTACAGCTTTATGGATACTGCGTACTCCCATGATTTGCTTGTATCATATAATGTAAGATTAATCGCAATCGGACAACCGTCATCATAAAACAACTCATAAATGCTAAACGTGAGCTTATAGCAATAATACAAAAAGTTATTTGCAAGGTATCCTTGGAGTCGTAAAGGCAGGCATAAAATTGACTACTAAGTTTTTACTGATGGTGTAAAATCGGTGGAATAATGGACAGAATTCCTCATTGATGAGTCTTTGGTGCTCGATCGTGTTGAAACAATGTTGCTAGGTATAAAAAAATATGTTGTCAGACTACAACGCACGAATAATTGGTCATTAGCCTTAAAGTCATTATTTGAAGGTATTGAGTAGCGTTAACTGTAGTAGTCATTTCGAAAAAAGTTATCTTAGGGGTTACCTTATTCGGCTTAGATTCTCGGGTTAGATTCTTTGGTCAGGTAAAAGTGTTATTCAGGTTTTTCGAGATTTTTCATAAATCTCCAAAATCTCAGTAGCAGCTCGTAGTCTGACAGGGGGTGTATAATCAAAAAGAATCATTTCATATGATTTTGTTTTCGAGAAATCCGCAGAAAACATAAAAACATAGGTACAAACTTATAAACAAAAATACGTTTACGAAATTTAGTACATGTGCTTTGAGCTTAATAGATCATCGTACTCAAATATTATCCAGTTCGTACAATAATATTACAAACATATTATCAACCGGCCCTACGTAAATTGTCGCAACTTAAAAAATGCGATTTTTCTTTACTTAAAAAAAAACGCATTTTTTAAGTTACGACAACTTACGTAGATAGGATATGTTTATAATATTATTGTATGAACTGAATAATATTTGAGAATAAAAAAAAGATTCATTTTCATAATTAAAACAAAAATCGCATTTTTAGGGTTCCGAAGTAAACTAGGAACCCTTATTTAAGTAACAACTTACGTAGGACCCATCGATATTGATTTAACTGATTATCCCCTATTTTCTAAGTGTAATAAAAGTAGCAAGTTACAAAGTTGTTTTGACATGTTTACGGGCCTAAACGAGTGACCTAATTACAGCCTAATTCGCACAAATATATCAATATAATGGCGGCACGGCGTTGTTGTTATATTAAGGTGATATGGAAAGTGAAACAACATGGAACAACATTGACAGAATTGGACCAATTATTTACAAAATACAGTCTCTATATTGTGTAATAGCTGTTACCCGCGACTTCGGTCGGGTAACGCAAAACTATTTTAACACTTTATTCAGGTGGATAAAAAAGCTATTTCTTATTGGCTAGTAAAGTACTTTATATACCAAAAGAGAGTGTATTAAGGTGATATTGAAATTGAAACATATAACAACATTGACAGAATTGGACCAATAATTTACAAAATACAGTCTTAAGTCTAAGTCGCGGGTAAAAGCTATTACACAATATTAAGTTCCTAGTTTACTTCGGAACCCTAAAAATGCGATTTTTGTTTTAATTATGAAAATGAATCTACTTTTATTTTCAAATATTATCCAGTTCATACAATAATATTATAAATATATCAACGGGCCCTACGTAACTTGTCGTAACTTAAAAAATGCGTTTTTTTTCTTAAGTGAAGAAATACAGTCTTAATATTGTGTAATAGCTTTTACCCGCGACTTCAGTTGGGTAACGCAAAGCTTTTTAAACTCTTTATTCAGGTGGATAAAAAGGGTACTTTTTATTGACTAGTAATGTAATATACCAAAAGAGAGTGTACTGAACTCGATTCTCATACCAAATACCAAATAGCAAATATAGGTACTTAAATTTTGACCCAATTATACAATAAATATGTTTGTACACCCGCCCTAGCAATTTTCCGAATTCGTGACTGAACTCTTTATTAAACCTCATCCGTGTGGTGACCATATTTTTTGACTATTACTAGACTAATTTGGTTGACGTTTATTATGTAGTTAAGCAATATTCTCTATTTTTTTACATTTTAATTCCTTATATAAGACCATTAACTATCCTTCTTTTATTATATACATTCTTTTCCTAGTCAACCTATATGTTATTTTTGTACAATCAGTAAAGAGTAAGTTATTGCTATCTGTGTGGTGGGATGGTAATGCCACTTGCACAGGTTTCACAATCACTATAAATAGGCACTATTGCGGCAGGAATAGACAAGGCGGCAGTAAAGAAATCGGGTGAAACTTTGCGGTACTCTTTAGTAGTCACGATAGTAGCGAGTATCATTTGCGTTTTAGTAACTGCACGACAAAATGGTGGATGGCTTATTCTGCAATGAGTGCTGGAACTAACACCTACAGCGTTCCTAAAGAATGTGATTATCATACACAAAAAGAATTTTACAAATCTAGCTGGTTTATCTAGATCTTGATTTTGATTAAGCAAAAAAAACTCTTCGATTTTGTTACACGCCAATCATTTTATTTCAAACAAAGTTTATGCATAAGTTACGCACGCTCGTACCAAGATTCATTTCTGCAGTTAATTTTTATTTAAATAGATTATGTAACTATGCGAGGCAACTAAGAATAGGACTGTCATGATGACACATTGTTTCGCACTTTAAAAAAACTTCATTAGTGACGAGTATGGTGAGCAAAACATACTGAAAAGAAATATTTAAAGAATGTGTTTTAATTAGTACATTTTCTATTCAGATTCCCATTCGCCCATGTTAGGATGTGTTAAAGTGTAGAAAAAAAATAAAACATAAAAATGCAAATAGTTTTATTTTATACTAGCTTTAGCCCGCGACTTCGTCCGCGCGGATTTTGGTTACTCCGCTCCTACTGGTCGTAGCAAGATGTTATATAGCCTATAACTTTCCTCGATAAACAGGCTATCCAACTCAAAAAGAATTATTCGAATGCGTTCAGCAGTTTTCGAGATTACCGCGTACAACCAAAAAAACAAACAATCAAACTCTACAATTTTATAATAATAGTATAGTATAGATAAACAAAATTCTTAATCATGTGTTAATCAGATTTTAAATCCTCTACATAGCTTATAACAGCTTCGTCGCCGACATCATTAATATACAAATCCTCTTCGTCACATGATGTGTTAATGTGCAGAAAGAAAATACAATAGAAAAATTCAAATAGATATATTTTTTATAAACAAGATACTTAATCAAATGTGTCGATCAGATTTTAAATCCTCTACATAGCTTATAATGACTTCGTCGCCGACATTCACGTACGAATCTTCTTCGTCGCATACTTCGATCATATATTTGATCGAAGGTCGCATATAATATTGCATAAATCTAAATTTAATTACGTGATTCAAATTTTATTTACAACGACATTTTTTTATATCATAAGATAGCAGCTAAACAGATGGGTAATCCGATAGAAAGAGTCAACCATCGGATATAGACACCAAAGGCGTTAATGGTGCGTTGCTATCTTGGGGCTAGGTCTAAGCTACATGCATAAGTTTCCCGGCTACCTTACCCTTCAAACCGGAACACGACAGTGACAAGCACTGACGCTATTGCGGCAGGAATAGGTAAGGCGTTGGTACAAATTATATAAATAGGGACATTTAGGTAGGTACTTGGTATATAATATGGAACACTAATATTATTATTACAGTGTATTATACGAACGTTATTGTTCTTCTATAATTCAAATCAAATAAATGTTTTTGCTGACATTACTAATTTCACAATTGTGTTATGAAGTTAGCGAAATATTTGACCTTTTTCTTAATTGGCACGCATAATACAATATTGTAAATTGTAATATACATTAACTAAAATTAAATTGAAATAATATGGAGAAGTTTAACTCCAATCTATCAGTTAAGTGCAACTCCGTAGTCAAATCGAATGTGTATTCTAAATGAGCGAAATTCCTGGCAATCACCTGACGTATTGACGTCGTATTGTTGTGCTTTATTGAGACAATATTGACAGTATGAGAGTAGCTAACGACAGCATCTGAATTAGGCCAATGATTTAGTCAAACACACATACATTCACCGGTAGTTGAGTGGCTAGCGACCCACTAGAAAATTGACAGGACTTGGGTTCAATTCTCGACAGGGACGAGTCAAAGCTAATAAGATAGAAAACAAGCACATGACACTTCTGATAGAAAGAGACAACCCAAGCCTGTAGACATCAAAGATGTTAATAATGTGTTGCTATCCTCATGGCGGGGTCTTTATTGTTCTCTGTGATGCTATTTATAACATTTTTAAATAACTCTATATATAAGCCTGAAAGTCATTTTAATAATATAAAGTAAGTTTGCTGTAAACAATGTAATTTTAATATTTGAAAAGCTGTAACTTTTAAAAATTTGATTTGATTTTAAATTTTGGATCGGGATTCGACGTAGATATTTTAGTACTAAAATATCGTAGAAGATCAAAAATTGATTAGTTGAAACATTGGAAGTTATGTCAAAAAAAAAACACTTATTAAAATTTTTCGTTAACGATAACTCCCGAACGGATATACCGATTTTTATTGTATTATATGAATTAGTACGCACACACACACACGCACGCATGCACGCACGCGCACGCACACGCACACGCACACGCACACGCACACGCACACGCACACGCACACGCACACGCACATGCACACGCACACGCACACGCACACATACTGACGTCACGTCATCGTGAAAATAGTCGGAAAAGGTTCCTAGGACCTCAAAAAGTGGAGATCTGGTGAAAACTCGATTTTCGAAAACAAAATCGGTAACTTCCTTATCAGCATACGTAGCGGGAAGTTAAAAAGATAGAAGTCTTACTCGCTTTAGTCAAAAAAATTAAATAATCATTTGATTTTTTTCTTATCTCCTTTTACGGGTTGGCGAGAACAAATATCTCTAAGTAGAGATAAGCTCGCAAACTGTACTTATGTTACTTTTATTTTTTTCTATTAATTGTGCTATTTTCTGTGTACAATAAAGTATTGATTAAATAAATTTCATTTCGTAGATATAGAGCTGCGTAATAATTATAACTTATCTATAATTTCTGATATAATGTATATATCAGAAATTATAGATAAGTTATAATTTATTTATAATTATAGATAAGTAATAAAATAAAAAAGGTTACTGTGCAAACATTATCAATCTATATATACCCGCTGCAAATATCCTATTGTCAGTATTAAATGCAAAGCTCCCGAACTAATTCCCGAATCGAAACCCGAACTAATAAAAATTAATCGAAATTTAATCAATTTGTAATAAAATTAAAAAAATCTATTAATAAATAAATGCTATTATGACATAAATGAATATTTGAGTGATAAATTTATATAAAATTAAAAATGTAAATAATAAATCTAATTCAATTCTAATTAAACATTTCTTATAAATAATTACATTTATTATAATGATAATTAAATAAGATATATAAGTATATTCCTCTTTTCTAACTTACCATTGCTATACCCGACAGGGTCCACGATGATCTAAGCATTATTTTAATCTAACATCTTGTAGACATTGTGAAATGCAAATAAATAAATAAATACTTGTCATGGTAGCGTTCCGGATAAGGGTAATGTAGATTAGCCAGTAGACTTGCATGTGGCATTGCCATCTCACCACATGGGCAGCAACGTACCATTAATATATTTGGTGTCTATAGGTGATGGTTTCTGAGGAGAACCATCTGCTTGTATGCTGCCTAACCATATATAAAAAATACTAATATGCTAACATTAAACGCAATGTAAATACAAAGCTTCAACTGATGAGAATGTTCCGATCGCACAGTTAAATACAATTCGCAGTGTTTCATCAAAGTAAATTGTATTCTAAATGAGCGTAATTCGTGGTAAACTCGTGTTGTGTTGACATCGCTCTGTAGTCCTTTATTAAGGCGCTATTGACAATGTGTGAGCAACTAACGACATCAGTTGAATTGTGCAATTTATTAATATTTAGATAAACACACACACATATTCATTCCATAATAAGTGAAAATATTTTTATATATATTTATATATATTAGGTCATTCCATAGTAAGTGAAAATATTTTTATATATATTTATATATATTAGGTCATTTCATAATAAGTGAAAATATTTTTATATATATTTATATCTATTAAGTCATTCCATAATAGGTGAAAATATTTTAACCCAGCATTCGGTACGTCTAACCAAAGATATCCAGCTAAAAACGAACGTCATTCAAGGGTGTAAAACTTTTTGATTTGTATGAATAAAATTTCATACATCTAAACAAATAAATAAAATTGAAGTGTTTGTTTGTAATATTAAAATAGGCGCTTTTTACTAAATGCATATGGATGTTTAGGCAGTACATATTAAAATAACATTTTTTTACAGGTTTTGTCTGTCTGTCTGCTTATTCCGGCTGATCTCTGGAACGGCTGAACCGATTCTGGCAGGTCTTTCGCTGGTAGACAGCTGATGTAATAAAAAGTAACTCCGGCTACTTTTATTTGAGAAATTTTTCCACGCGGACGAAGTCGCAGAGTTAGTATATTATTAACAAGCCGACCCGCACAACTTCGCCCGCGAGTAGATGAACATGTCATAGATATAGTGTTTCATACAAATTCCATCCTCTATTTCAGCCCATAGGGGTTTTTTTGAAAAAATATAGCTTATGTTTGACCCTGGATCTCCAAATATTTCTATGCCAAATTGCATGGAAATTAGAACAGCGGTTAAGCCGTGAAAGCATAACATACAGACAGATAAATTTTCGCATTTATAATATTAGTATGGAAGTATGGATATATGGAGGTATTATTTTTATCGTATTAACTTTTTGCACTGTAAATGATACATCTTTTTAAAAATACGGCCATACTTTGAAATCAGTGAGTGAATCTATATTATTAATATAATAAATGCGAAAGTTTGGATGCTTGGATGGATATTTGTATGGATGTTAGTTACTCAATCACGTAAAAACTACGAAACGGATTTAAATGAAATTTGGCACAAAGATAGACGATGACCCGGAATAGCACAAGGGCTACTTATTATCCCGGAAAAATTAGGTGATCCCGCGGGATTCGCGAAATTTTTTTATAATGGAGCGCGCTGCACGCTGCAGCTAGTAATTAATCAATGGAAAAACCTTAAAAACAGCAAAGAAAAATATCGACACGTGGGATTTGAACCTGCGACCATTTCCCTAAAGCCGGGACGCTCTTCCGCTGAGCTAGTGTCGACAGGCTCGAGGCGGCGAAATTCTTCTTTGCTATATGATCGATTAGCAAAGAAGAATTTCGCCACCTCGAGCCTGTAGACACTAGCTCAGCGGAAGAGCGTCCCGGCTTTAGGGAAATGGTCGCAGGTTCAAATCCCACGTGCCGATATTTTTCTTTGCTGTTTTTAAGGTTTTTCCAGATTCCCAAGCACGGGGTGAGTGCTATAACACAAAAATAATTAGTAATCAATGATTATCTTCTGTTTTCGTACCACTTTTTGGGTGGATTTATTTTTGACACTTAAACATCTCTTGGGGTATATTTTATGCAATAAATGAAGAATTATCAAAATATAAAATATACATGAAATTCAGTAAATGAACAACTTCCCTTGTTTATGGACACTTGTGGTTAGAATTTTAAAAGAATTGTGGCCCCATTTATTTTTTTTAAAATTCTATTCCATCGGGGTGTACCTTAGATGAAGGAAACTACTACTAGATATAATACAACCAAGGGAAAACCGTGTCATTTCGTCCCTATCAATGGCGGACTAAAAGAACAGCTGTTTACTGTCTACATAACAATTGATAAATTATATTGCAATTGGGCATGTTATTTTAACAATTAGTTTTTATTTTACATTTAAGGTACACACTAAAATTATAGAAAAATACAAATAAACGCTATAATCAATTTAATATTTTGTAATCAAAGGGTTATTTGAAATTAAATTTTAACTTATCTACACTGACAGTGTATTTTAGTAATGGCGTTTTAGCCGCAGGCGACATTTATTTTCTTTAATGATTTGAAATTAGAGCACTGACAAAATTTTTGTAGCATTTGTCTATTATGAAAATTCTAACTTGTTAGACAGAGATAAAGCCATTTTTATTTGTTCAGCGTTTTAATGCATGCAATTTTATTAATTTTGATTGTTTATTAATTTTAATGTCAAGTCCATATCTTTCTCTTGTCAAAGGGGTGTACCAATTCCAAAAAAAAGAATAATCAAAATCCGACGACTCTGTAATAAGTTATGTGTGGTCATTGATATAAAATACCCAAGATGCACAGTCTCGAACAAAACTGACACTCAAAAGTGTCCCTAATTTAATTTAAATAGTTATAGATATGGTTAAAACATATGTTTTTGCATATCCAAACTAAGCGCAAGATTTATTGTTGTTTTTACAAAGCAATGTACAAAAATAATAAAACTGATAGTGTCGCGACCGACGCGATTCTATTTGAAATGAGCGCACAATTTAAAAATTGTGCGCTCATTTTTGGAGGACGTTTTTGAGACACTAATTGTGTATCTTGGGTTTTTTATATCAATGTGTATGGTAATAACATTAAAAAAATATACGTGTTGAATTGAGAATCTCCTCCGATTTTTCCTCGGTTGAAAATCAAATATATATGCTGTTATACTTACATTAATAGCAAATACAAAGCTCTAAATGATAAAAGTGTTCCAATCGCACAGTTAAATACAATTCAACACTGCCTCATCAAACTAAATGAGCTTAATTTGTAGTAATCTTGTGATGTGAGCCTTAATAAAGGACAACGCACTGTTGTCCTTTATTAAGGCTCTATTGACAGTATGAGACTAACGAAATCGGTTGAATTGTGCTAATTATTTAGTTTAATACACGCAAATAATATTTATACATAGAAATACAGTTGTTTGCTAACAATAATTTTAGTTTCTTGTCATCATTTGTAAAAACGGATAACGCCTGAGATTTGAGCTTTGAATAGAAAATTAAATCTTTGATCAAATAATTTTGCTATGAAATTATGTATGTTACTACAATAACATGTAGGTATGTTCTCCCCGAGTTGGTCCCGGGCTCCTTTGAAGAAAAGGCCAACTGCCGTTCTGCCAGCCAGGTTGTAAAAGGCGACCGATTGGCTATACGAGTCACTACCATCATGGCTAATAGGTGGTAGAGTTCTGCATTGTCTCGCCCGGGTCTAGTACCTCTGCCCTACCTATTCCTGCTGCAATAGCGTTGGTGTTTGTCACTGTCGTGTTCTGGTAGCCGGTAAACTTATGCATATGGCACTAGACATCGCCACATGTTAGCAACGCACCATTAACATCTTTGGTGTCTATAGGCGATGATTGACTATTTCCATCTGGAGATCCATCTGCTTGTTTGCTATCTTATGATATAAAAAAAATAACATTACCTACAAGTACCTCGATCTAACAACATTGAAAATGCAATGCCCAAACAGATGAGCATGTGTTGTCTCACAAATAAATATAACAGAAAAAGTAAATTTGTGTCCTAGGTGACCGTAACACGTTGCAATCTCGTAAGGTGTTGACATTTGACAGCGAACTATTGCCTTTCATTAAAACGTTATTCCCAATTTTAGAACAACTATAAACCTTCGGCTAAATAGTGCCGATTACTTCATTAAATACACAAAAATACATTGAATCAAGGAATGGTTCAATCGCACTATGAGATTACAATAATCATATCGGTGGACAAATCACACGAATTGTTCTAATCCCAGTGCAGCCGTTTTTAATTATTCACTTATACTAGTTGCAGCGTGCAGCCTGCTGTATTATAAAAGTTTTTGGCGAATCCCGCGGGATCACCTAAATTGTCCGGGATAAAAAGTAACATATTTGCTATTCAAGGTCATCATCTGCGTCTCTGCCAAATTTCATTCAAATCGGTCCAGTAGTTTTTGCGTGATAGAGTAACAGACATCCATCAATACATCTATCCTTTCTTTTGACTTAAT
The DNA here is from genome assembly GCA_036924255.1 of Apodemia mormo. Lineage (NCBI taxonomy): Eukaryota > Metazoa > Arthropoda > Insecta > Lepidoptera > Riodinidae > Apodemia > Apodemia mormo. Next base: position 6,727,645 of record JAUPFN010000018.1, on the reverse strand, counting down.
TCCACCATCCCCATTTTTCCATTTATCTTCGAGGCGCACAAATTCTAGGCATCACCATATTATGGTGGACATTTCATGTAGCTGGACAAAGCGGTTCGACTCGACATTCTTCATTCGAACCGCAAGGGACTGGAACATGCTTCTGAATCTGTTTTCCCCGAAAAGTACAATCTGAAGAGCGAACAGGTACATTCTAGGGTAGAGCGCTCCATCTTAGGCCACATCTTAGTTTACCATCGGCCGAGATCGTGGTCAAGCGCTTCCCTATCGACACTAAAAAAATTCAAATATCCAAACATCTAAACTTTCGCATTTATAATATTAATTAATGCATTAATTAATATAGATTAATGTCTTAGAAACATTTTAATAATTTTATTTAAATGATCTGTTCCCATGACAACGTATATGCAAAATTTTATTATTATCGGTTAAGCAGTTAAGTTGTGAAAGTGAAAAAAAACTCCATTTTACAGTTATTAGTTTAGAATTTCACTGCAGACACTTTGTCAGAAAATATAAACAGTAACAATTTATTATTCTATGACAAAAGTTAAGTTGATTGGTGACAGACGCTTCGAAATGAAAATAATAACATCCACAAACAATTTCAACAATATTTCGTTTTATAACAATAGTTTTTGATGTTTCAATTTTTTATAACCGAGTTAGAGTTCTAACAACTGCAGTTGGAATAACGAGTCAAAATGTGTCATGCGATAAATAAATGTCGCCAAGCTCGTATTGGTATGAGCTTCCTTTGGAGAATAGACCAGCTGCTATTCTATCAGTCATTTTGTAAAAGGCGAAAGGCAGATCAAATACCTTACTACCGTTTTGATTATTCCGACACTCTCATTGTGCCTACTAGTTGGTAGACTTCAACAACGCCTTGCCTGGGTTTGGAATCACCACTTTACCTATTCCTACCGCAATAGTGTCAATATTTGTCACTGTCGTGTTTCGGTTTTAAGGTGAGGTCGTAAAAGGATCATCGCGCCACACGGACAGCGAAGCAACATTTTTTTTTATATAATAACAAACAACAATCATAGCAAACAAGCAGATGGGTCTCCTCATGGAAAGAGTCAACCATCGCCTATAAAAATCAAAGATGTTAACGATGCGTTGCTATCTTGTGGCGAGGTCTAATGCCACATACATAAGTTTACCGGCTACCTTACCCTCCAAACCGGAACACGGCGGTAACAAGCACAGACGCTATTGCAGCTGGAATAAGTAAGGCGGTGGTACCAAACCCGGGCGAGACAATGCAGAACTCTACATCGGCCGCCTTTTACGACCTGCCTGGCAGAACGGCAGTTGGCCTATTCTTCAAAGGAGCCCGGGACCAACACGGAGACATTAACATCTTTGGTGTCTCTAGGCTATGGTTGTCCCTTTTCATCTGCTTGTTTGCTTGTGGAGTAAGCGGAGTAAGAAGAGTGATTAATAGATAATTAAAATAAATATTCACAATCACTGATCGCAAATCGTGACACTACGTAAAATAATGCAACACATCCCGCGACAGTATGAATTTGTTTGTGTATTAATTGTTGTACACGTAAAGTTAGCATATCGAAATTATGGTAACAAATTATTAAAATTTTAATATGTAATACAGGGTTACTGTAAGGTCCTCTTTAACTATAGCGATACAGTACCGTATAGTGCCCTAAACAATTCCTTTATAAAATTAGTTTAAAAGTGAAATGTTAGCGCAAAAACAAAACAACATGAAACTAAAATATTCACAATCACCAGTCGTGAATCGTGAACAATATAATATAGTCTACCAATTCGGAGCTCATTACCTGTTCGCTTTGACGATCCCGCACCAATCTATAACGGACGGCAATGGCCAATCGACGAAAAAAAAACGACAGCTGGTTCACCAACCTAATAATAAAGTAGAAATTTCGACTGACATTATCCATTATCTTAATTTTGATACGGACTACAAAAGAGCGTTAACTCGTGCGACATATGTGCTGGGGTGAACTCGCCGTTGGGAAAGATTAAGTATTATCATTGCCTTTTAGATAATTTATTAACAGTACGCTTAATTATAACAAGGTAAATGTTTTTGTCTTTTCTGCCTTTTAAGTAGATAAGGGCAAGGGACTGATAAGCTTCCTAAAAACTAATGTTAATGTTTGTTTAAACTGGTTTTACTTTCGCAGTATCTTTGGGTTGGTATAGAAAAAGTATGTTTTTTAAAAACAATTTTTTCATGATATGGTAACTAACAAACAAATGGTTTTTCTAACGTAAATAAATATATTACTATGACCTACAGAGAATAATGTTAAATTATGATTTATCAGCATATTTTAAGACTTATGATTAGTGTAGTAAATTACATATTATACGTTTGTTGTGTAAAGATTTTTGTAAACTGCACATTATGACTCGTTGGTGCTCAGAAAAATTCAAACGAGTTTTTGTAGCACCTTCATAATTTATATTTATGTTTGTATATGTTTTAAATAAATAAAATAAAATAAATAAACGTGGAAGGAACATGTTTCGTCAACTCTAGCGACATATGTGTTTGGATGAAACTTGCCATTAATAAAGACTAGCTGTGCTCATGACTTCGTTTGCGTGGAAAAATTTCTAAAATAATAGTCCCGGAGTTTTTTCTGTATAGTTCCCGTTCGCGTGGGATTTCCGGGATAAAAACTATTCCATGTTTTTTCTCGGCTTTCAAACTATCTTTGTACCAAATTTCATCCAAATCAGTTCAGCGGTTCAGGCGTGAAGAAGAAACAGACAGAGTTATTTTCGCATTTATAATATTATAGCATGGAAGCATGGATTAAGTATTGTCATTGGCCATTGCCTTTCAGATAATTTATTAACGCTTAATTAGAACAAGGTAAATGTTTTTGTTTTTTCTGCCTTTTAAGTAGTAAGGGCAAGGGACTGATAAGCTTCCTAAAAAATAATGTTAATGTTTGTTTTAACTGGTTTTACTTTCGTAGTATCTTTGGGGTGGTATTAAAAAGGTTTGTTGGTATTAAAACTATTTTTGTAAAGATAATTTGATACCGAACAAGCACATGGCTCTCCTGATATAAATATGTATATATAATGCTATAACCTTAAAGAATAATAGTTAATTGTCAGCTGTGTAAAAGGAATATGAACCCTAGTGACATATGTGTTTGGTTGAAATTCGCAGTTACAAAAAAAATTAAGTATTACTAGCGATTGTCTGTGGCCGAAATTCGACTATAAACTAAACAATAACATTTAAGTTTGACAATTGATTTTAGCCGTGAAGAAAATAGTGCATATGTGTGTGTATATTATCATGTATGTTACAAGAATGTAGTTTATTTTTTTTAATTTATTATATTTCTAATGCATTTTATTTAAAAATATTAGGTTTTTGCAGTCCTTGACAATGTAAACTTTAACTTTGCCAAATTTCATACTCCGCCGTTCGCGCAAATGTGTTAAAAATGGGTCCAAAGTTTTTCCTTCGCGTATTAATATAGGTATGGTTCATTAAGATTAATTTATTTACAGTATAAGCTTTTATTATAGCAAGGTCAATTATATTTTTTCTTTTCTGTTTTCTAAGTAGATAAACGCAAGAAAGTGATAAGCTTCCTAAAACTAATACTAATGTTTAATTGGTTACTAGTCGATAGGGAAGCGCTTGACGACGATCTCGCCTGATGGTAAGCTAAGATGCGGCCTAAGATGGAACGCGCTTCCCTAGAAGGTACCTGTTCACTCTTCTCTTGAAGATCCCCAGGTTGTACCCGTCGGAGAACACAGACTCAAGAAGCATATTCCAGTCCCTTGCGATTCGGATCAAAAATGTCGAGTCGAACAGCTTGGTTTGATTTTACTTTTGCAAAATCATTGGGGTTGTATTGATAAAAGTTGTAGGTATAAATACATTTTTGGATACTATGATATAACGAACAGGTAGATGACTTTTAGTCTTTTTTTTTAAATAGAACAGGAAGCAAACGGACAGGAGGCTCACCAGATTGTAAGTGATGACCGTCACCCATGTAACAACTGCACTACCAGGTTCTTGCAGTTCCGTTGTCGGCCTTTTAAGAAGTATAAGTTATCTTCTTGAAGATCCCTAAGTCGTAACCGTTCGGAAACACTCTTGCCGATAATTGATTCCACAGAGGAGTAGTGTGGGGGAAAAAGCCCCGAGAATCGCACAGTTGTAGATTTTCAGACATCTACTCTAGAATATCTAGAATTTTGTCGCGATGTCCGTTTGTGAAAAAAAAAACAATTAGAAATAAAGACTAATCGTAAAATATAATCTAGTAAGACATACGTATATGTTGGGCTAGAATTGCTCGTTGGGAAAGGTTAAATTTTATCATTGCCTTTTAGGTCCTTTGAACACTAAATTATAACAAAGTAAATGTTTTGTCCTTTCTGCATTTCAAGTTGATAAGCGCATGGGATTGATAAGCTTTCTAAAAGGAATGTCAAAAATTGTTTCAACTGGTTTTATTTTTGCAGTATCTTTGGGACTGTATAGAAAAAAAAATATTGGTTTGTTTTATTTTATAGATGATATTAAAATAAACAAGCAAATGGCTCTAATGAAAAATACACCGATCACATAAATGTAGAGAAATTGGCACTTTGTCATCTGTTCGGAAACGTTATATATTCTTTGACTCCTGCGAGCAGTATGAAAGATCAAGTATTATCATTTCCTAAAAAAAAATTATTGATTATAATACAGTAAATGTTTTGTCATTTTTACCTTTAGCTGAAAAACTTAAAAGACTAACAAGCTTCCTAAAAAGTTTTTTTTTATATCATAAGATGGCAAACAAGCAGATGGGTCTCCTGATGGAAAGAGTCAACCGTCGCCTATAGACACCAAAGATGGTGCGTTGCTATCTTGTGGCGAGGTCTAATGCCACATGCATAAATTTACCGGCTACCTTACCCTTTAAACCGGAACACGACAGCGACAAGCACACACGCTATTGCGGCAGAAATAGGTAAGGCAGTAGTACCAGACCTCGGCGGGACAATGCAGAACTCTATTACCTAGTAGCCACGATGGTAGTGACTAGCTAATCGTTTGCCTCTTACGAACTGTCTGGCAGAACGGCAGACGGCCAAATCTTCAAAGAGGGTCCAAACCAACGGGATATAAGTAAGTTTTGCTATCATCAATAAATTAATAATAGTTGGAAAAACTTTAAAAACAACAAAGAAAAATAATAGTTATTATTTTTAAGGATCGTGATTAATATACATATACTATTTCTTATTAACGACAAAGCGATCAAATTGTAATGACATGTTACTCAAGTGTATAAATAGAAATGACATATTTACTAAGGGTCAAGATGGTTATGTCTTTTCACCAAAGATCTGTATCTTACCATTCACACTTGAACACTAGTGGTTGGATGTAAGCATATGTCCGAGTATAAAATTAGCAGTTTTGAACTTGATGTGTGTCTTGGTCTCTTCAGTGCAGTATGACGCACACACAACTACGGACTGCTTGGGTGGTATACACTGCTTTTTAAATGTGATTTACCATTATAACTTACTGATTAAATGGTAACACTTACAGCAGAACTGAATCATAGCTGTGGACCGTTCAGCAGGTGATGTTACAGTAATTCCCTACTCGTGTTTTGTGGCAATTTTTATATTAGTTATTATTTTTAACGACCGTGATTAATATATACGTTTTCTTATTAATTATGTCATTTCCATTTATACACTTGAATGTCATTCAAGTGTATAAATAGAAATGTCAATCAAGTCAATCAAGTCATTAGAATTTGACCGCTTTGGCGTTAATAAGAAAAAGTATAAATTAATAATTTTATTACTTAGTAATTTGAAGTGTTAGTTTTGCCCCACTATTGCCTATTCTCCCCTGTATGAATCGTACGCCTTTTACGAATTACATCGCGCAGGCAGGCGCAGGTGGTCTGTTCATAAAAAGAGGCCCAGATCAAGTTGGATAAATAATATTAATGGCAGGTTTAATTTAAACAAGGTGATTATTTTTCATCTCTGCCTTTTAGCAGATACAATAGCAGATAAAGTTCTGAAAAAAAGTTGGGTAAGAAGAATTTTTTGTGTAACATTTCACAGGCAATAATTACCTAAGAGGTGAGCCATCTGCATGTTTGACATCCTGATATAAAAAAAAATTACTTACGTTTTTCTTAGAAGCGTCTTTCTAGAATAGTATTTAAAACTGAACATACCTAATACTTATAATCTAAGATTTGAACTTGAGATTCTGGTCTCATCTTAAAAGAATCAGTTTACGAGTATACCAATTGAATAATGCATTATCATTTGCCGTTAGAATGCAGGAAGTGGGAATCGAATTCTTAAGGCGAGGCATCGCGACAAACGGGAAAAAATTGGTTTGTTAAATCACGTTTTTTGTATTAATTGTAAAATAACTATTTTACAAAAATTACACGATATACCTGAAGATATTATCTAAAGAATATGCTAAATCATTACATGATAGAATATACTTTACTCGATCATATAAAATTCCGGAAACAGGCTAAAAAATCTCTAAAACAAATAATTTGTTAATAATATTTCTAATCTTCCACATGATTTTTATATGGTGATATTTAGTTGTAAATACAAAAAATAAGAATGTGCTAAATTTTAGTTTTCAGCTGATGTCCTATATTTATTTATCCGAAAATTAACACGTTTCCTAGCGGTTTCAGAACATACCGCGCCACCCACTTTCTATAGAATTGACGCCCGTCGAAATACCTCGACTTAAGGCGTCTCCCTGAGCAAAGTGACGCGCTAGCCGTTTTTTGTGCAGTCTTTTAGAGCTATCTTCTTCTTGAAAATAAACATCAAACTAATAAAAATACATTAAATTTTTAGATAACCTTGATTAAAAAATGGAACATTTATTTTTTATTTTTTTAAAGGAATATATTTTAAATAATCGCCTTACAACACAACCACAAAAATGAAAAATAATGATTGTTAATATGCATCTCTTCGTGATGTACCTAAACTTAATAACAATGATCCGTATTTGTGGATCTAGCTTTTAACAATCCGGCACATCTCTGCTGTTTTATCCATCCAGCATCCGATGCTGTTTTAATTTCCCTTATTTATATTATTTTAATATACATAATGCAATCAGCAAAGCTCATAGTTACCTAAGACTTTTTAAACAAGTTTATATATATATATATATATATATATATATATATATATATATATATATATATATATATATATATATATATATATATATATATATATATATATTTGTTTGTACCTATTCTGTTTATTGCTAAAATTAAGAGAGTGTAGTTATTACATTTCTGTTTCGCATTTTTTGATGTTTGTCTTGTTGGCAGTACTTCATAAATAAATAAACAAATAAATAAAATCTGTAGTGATTATCAAATGAGATCGAGAATCAAACGTGTCGCTAGCATCTTTTTCAGGGTGATTTTAATCGAATGTAGAGTGAACGAAAAATATTAACTGCCGGACATCGATCGTAAGGTAAAACTGTCAGTACACAAAAATCCAACATCAGTAGCCATCTATTATTGTTATCTCATTCACGCATCATGACAAAAGACGACCACTGGCACTAGAAATTAGGGTTGCCATCAGTTTGAGAATTTTATCTTTATATATGTACTAGCTGTTGCCAGCGACTTCGTCCGCGCGGCCTTCGTTTACTCCGCACAGCACCTCTCCGCTAGGTGATAGCGTAATAATATATAGCCTATATGTTGACCCGACCTGTTAGTAATATTCATGCAAAATTTAAGTAAATCCATGCAGTACTTATTGAGTTTACCCCGGACATACATACAGACAAACAGACAATCAGACAAACAGACAAAAATTCTAAAAACTATATTTTTGGTTTCGATATCGATTGTAGATCACGCCCCAAGTATTCTTTTTAAAAATATTCAATGTACAGTTATGACTTTCCTACGATTTTATTATATGTATAGATTAAGTTGATTTCTAATCACGGATAGTGAAACTTACGTCTACACTTTCGTGCAAACCTTGTGTTGGCCCGGACTTCTTTGAAAGAAGAAAGAATAAACCGACTGTCTTTCTGCAAGGCAGGTCGTAAAAATCGACCGATTCGGTATACATGTCACTGTCATCGTGACAACTAGGTGGTAAGGTTCTGCAACGTTTCACCCGGATATTTGGTACCACTGCCTTACCTGTTCCTGCTGCAAGAGCGTCATGCTTGTCATCTTCATGTTCTGGTTTGTTGGGTAAGGAAGCCGCTTGACTTATGCTTGTGGCATTGCCATCCCGCCACACGGGCGAATGACATGCTTTGGTATCTATAGGCGATGGTTACATTTTCATCAGGAGAGCCATCGGCTTGCTTTCTATCTCACGATTTGAAAATTTACCCATGAAATCCCCTTAAGAGATGAAATTAAAAAAACCGATCATACGCTTAACTCATACTAGTATCAGTAAAGTATCTTCACGCCCGTATCCCTGAAGGGGTAGGCAGAGATACAACAAGTGCACCCATGATTAGCCGAAGATACTTGGTCCCTCAAATGTGATAGGTGGCAAGCCTATCGCCAACCGGGCACTTTCCAATCCCAGGCAACCTTGTGTTTACCAGAAAACTGAAAAAACACTTTTTTAAGTACCCGACCCGGGAATCGAACCGGGGACCTCATGTAGTCAACGTCAACGCTGAATCAGTAGACCACAGAGGTGATATAATATCACTCTATTTTTATAATTCATCACGTGACGTGAAGGACTAAGAAGTTGATAATTTTGTGTGTATAGCAACATCTGCATAAATGCTTATGATGTCTAATACCAGGAATTAGTTACTCGAATTCTTTGAGATTTATTTTAAGTAAACAAATAATTTGAACTGAAAATTTTCACATATCTACTTCGAAAAGAAATATATTTAGTTAGTAGAAATATATCATAATATTATTTATTTTAAATATATAAGTTACAACCAATCACATCATAAAATTGAGCAAAACGACTCAAAACCGTTTATTTTTTTAATATTAGTTTTTGTACTAGCTATTTAACACTTAGGTCCCCATGCATTCAACTTATTAAATATTTTTTTTATGTATTTAATCATATTAAAGTAGTTTATAATCTGTCTTTATATTAATACGTGAAGGAAAAATTTTGGACCCCTTTTTAAGACAATTGTGCGAACGATGGAGTACGAAAGGCATAGTTAAAATTTATATTGCGGAAGACTGCAGAAACCTAATATTTTTTATTAATATGCATAAGTTATACAATAAATCAATAAAAATAAACATTACACACACTAAATTCATGTGACATACATGATAATAAACCTTAGATCATTGATAAAAAAAACCCTAGATGGGTGATTCCGTTCTAACTGTGATATTCAATGTCCTGTATTGTTTGTTCTCACAGGTCATTAATTAATAATTAATTTATGAAATTTTTGTGCTTATTGGAAAATTATAAACATATTTCAACATTATTTTCATATAATATAACTTGCCACTTACAGAAAACTTACAATATATCACTTAAATGTCAGTACCGTGTCATGTCCATTTCTAGAATTTATTTATAAATTGTTAGTTTTTTGTCGTAATAAATGATTTAAACTAATTACCTCATAAATTCTAATGTTTACGACAAAAAAAAAACTAACAATTTATAAATAAATTCTAGAAATGGACATGACACGGTACTGACATTATATCACAGTTAGAACGGAATCACCCAGATGCACAGTCCCGAACAAAACTGACACTCAAAAGTGTCCCTAATTTCTTTTAAGTAGTTATAGATATGGCAAAAACATATGTCTTTGCATATCCAACCTTAAGTACAAGACTTATAGTTGTTTTTACAAAGCAATGTACGAAAATAAATAAAATTGACAGTGACGCGGCCGACGCGATTCTATTTGAAACGAGTGCACAATTTAAAATTGTGCACTCATTTTTGGAGGACGTTTTAGACACACTGATTGTGTATCTTGGGTTTTTTATATCAATGCCTTAGATGAAGGAAACTACTACTAGATATGAATTAACTAAGCGAAAACCGTGTTATTTCGTCCCGAGTAATGGCGGACTTAGAACAGCTGTTTACTATCTACATGACAAACGATAAATTATATTGAAATTGTGAATGTTACTTTAATTAGCTTTTATTTTATATTTAAGGTTCACACTAAAATTATAGAAATATACAAATAAACGCTCAAATCAATTTAATATTTAATAGATTCAGGCGTTATATTGCGGAAATCCATAATTTAAAGGAGAAATTATGGTATTTAATTTGCAAAATACATAACTTGTGTGTTATTGTCTTTGCTTCTGACGTGGAAGAAAGTGTCGTGGAAGTGGGTGGACTATTGTGCCGCTGTGGTCTTCTATAATTTCAGACTTTGGATAAGTTTGCCCTATTCCTTACATTACCTTTCATTTCTGTTGCACCATAGCTGTTCCATATAAAATTTCGCGGAAAATTTTCAAATTAAATACCATTATTTCTTCTTTAAATTTATTATTTTGTAAACAACGGGTTATTTGACATTTTACTTACATTGACAGCGTATTTTAGTACTGGCGTATAGGCCGCAAGCTGTCTAAGGTAACGTTATTTTATTAAATGATTTGAAATTAGAGCAATGACAAAGTTTTTGTAGCTTTGTCTATTATGAAAATTCGAACTTGTTAGACAGAGATAAAGCCATTTTTATATGTTCGGAGTTGGAATATATGCCATTTTATAATTCTGATTGCTCCATGAGCAATCACAATTATAAAATGGCATATATTATAATCAATGCCAAGTCCTTATCTCTTGTCTCTTGTCAAAGTAATAAACACACACTTATTATTTTCTGCCACGGAATTACGTTTTCTGTGATTTTCTGGAAAGCTAAAGTCAGTTGTTAAACTTAAAAGACATTTTATAGTCTATGGTCGAATTTCCGCCACAGGCAAGGATTTAAAACGCTATAATATCGATATGTTTGCTGTTTGCTGTGATTGGTTCGCCGCGTTTCGTGCTGTTTCGTGATTGGTTCGCCATTAGCGCTAGAAGACAACATCATAATATCATATACCATAACCAATCACGACGACGCAAACGTATCAATATTATCTTCTATATATATAAAAATCAATTGCTGTTCGTTAGTCTCGCTAAAACTCGAGAACGGCTGAACCGGTTTGGCTAATTTTGGTTTTGAATTAATTGTTGGAGTCTATGGAATGTTTAAAAGGTAAAAAATATAGAAAAAAATAAGATTAGTTAAAAAGGCAGAACAACGTTTGCCGGGTCAGCTAGTAACTTTATAAATCCTTGGCCACAGGTGACTGCTAGTTTAAATAGTTTGGCGCCAGCGGATCTGACACTAATATGTAAATACGCTTATAATAAAAAAATAAACACACAGAAGAACTTCGTGATAATAGATATAAATAGAAAATTCATGTATACTGAATAAATAAGGTGACCATAGGTCCCGTTTTGAACGGGACAGATCGGTTTTCAAGTGTTCTAACCCTGCGTCCCCAACTATCTCTCAGGGACATGAACATGTCCCGTTTTCTGAAAAATATACACAGTGAAGGCACACCAAGTTTAAAATTGTACAGACAGACATAAGCCGAACACAAAAATCGTAGTAAAAACGTTAAATTTCGAATAGGGAAACCAATTATTTTAAAGTGTTAAAAATGTTGGTAGATCTAACTTTAATATTTAATTTCGGTTTTTCATAATATAGACACAGATACATCCTAGAGTTTATTTTTTGTTATTTTATATTATTGGAATGTTGTCTTTATTTCTTTTAGAAAAAAAAACTATAAATTTACTCGTGGTTAGCACCACTTTTAGAATATATTATTATCCTATCCTTAAGGTTGTCTGAAAGAGATCGCTTTCTTAGTGATAAGACCGCCTTTGTGTATCTAATATGTGTAGAAATAGTCATGTAATTTCTATATTGTCATTTATTTTTGGTGCATAATAAAGAGTTATTGTATTGTATTGTATCCTAGAAATATTACAGCTGTCATTTATTTATTACTTACATAGTTTAGATAAACTAATGGCCAATTGCACTAACATTGTCATAGCTTAGGAAAATCCTAAGTAGCTAGTGCTGTCACTTTTTGTCTCAAATGAAAAGAACGTGACAGCATGTCACTAAAGACGGTCCTAAGATAAGACAAGGTTGGTGCAATTAGCCATTGATGTCCCGTTTTAAGATTTAAAAAAATTGTCAATTTAAGTAGGTATAAGGTAAGATCGAAACTGATAAATACATAATACAGTCAGTTTATTAGTAAAAAATAAAATAATTAATCTAATTTCATCTTGGTTGGTCAGTGTTGGTCCTGGACTCCTTTGAATAATAGGCCAACTACCGTTCTTCCAGGCAGGTCGTAAAAGGCGACCGATTGACTATGAGAGTCACTACCATCGTAACTACCAGGTGCATGCTCTACTGCAGAACTCTGAGTTCGGCATTGTTTCGCCTGGGTCTGGTACCACCGCCTTACCTATTCCTGTCGCAATAGCGTTAGTGCTTGTCACCATCGTGTTCCGGATTGGAGGGTAAGGTAGCCGGTAAACTTATGCGTGTAGCACTAGACGTTTCCTATCTTATAAATCATATAAAATATAAATCAAATACAATTAACCTGTATTAGAATTATAGAAAATTTATTATACATTAACGTATCTTCTGATTGATAATTTTTTATCTTAATGTATGTTAGTTAACAAACCGTATGTGTTTTAAACGATATCACGTACAAAAATGCGTGCAGCCCTATAAGGAATACGACATAAAAACTACAGGTAGATCCGAAGTTCGTTAGCGGTGTCGAAAAAGCGAAATGTCGATAAAATCTATAGTTTCTAAGAACACAATTCCTGTGTATCCGAAATGATGACAATTTTGAGCCCCTCACAATTTATATCTCTAACTGTTCACACTTGAGTGTTTAGAATGAGATGTTTTATATTTTAAATGATTATCAGTTTGGAAAGAAGGAATTTAAACGGTCACGCAAGACTTAGATCGAATGGGGCATGTCTAAAGCAATGATGCATAGAACAATAAAAAGTAAATAAATATTGGTAGCAGTTTTGTTTGTTTAAAACATATGACATTGCACTTAATAAATGAAAAAGTTTATATATTTGAAAGTATAAGTTTATATATTTATTTTGACTTAATTCCGCCATCCCCGTTTTTTTATCGATCTTCAAGGCGCACAGATTCTAGGCATCGCCATATGGTGGACGTTCCACGTACCAGGACAAAGCGGTTCGACTCAACATTCTTCATTCGAATCGCCACGGACTGGAACATGCTTCCTGAGTCTGTGTTCCCCGACGAGTACAATCTGGGGATCTTCCAGAGAAGAGTGAACAGGTACCTCCTAGGAAAGCGCATCCATCTTAGGCCGCATCTTAGCTTACCATCAGGCGAGATCATGGTCAAGCGCTTCCATATCAATAATTTAAAAAAATTGTTAATCACTCGTATTAGTTAAATCACTTCTGAACAATTTACCTTCATGTCAGACATTTTTTAAAAGGCAATCGACTGCCCAAACATATCATAACTGTCTTTTTTAATTTTCTACTCTGGCTATTTGGTAGTAGATCGCAAAAATGTTTGGCTCGAGTTTTACACAATCGTTATACCTGTTTTTTTTTGGAAGAGCGTCAGTATTTCTCATTACCAGGTTTCGGTTCGGAAGGTAAGGTAGCCGATGATACTTCCCATGTGGCATTTCAATCCGTTACATAGACGGTAACGCATTAATAACATCTTTGGAGTCTATATGCGATGGTTTTCCCATTCAATTAGGAAAGGCATATGCTTGTTTGCTTTCCATACTAATATGATAAAAGACTCTCGTCTGTCTGTTACGCTTTCACGACAAAACTGCTGAATCTGTTTTAATGAAATTTGACAAGAACATATTTATAGATTCGGGATCAAACATAGGCTAAATTTTTCAAAAATCAACCTCTATGATGCTGAAATAAAGAGTGGAAAGTTTGTAAGAAAAACTATGTGGACAACATGTTAATCAACTCGCGGGCGAATTTGCGTGGATCAGCTAACTTTATTGTATATAGAGAATTTAATACTACGAACTAGAGAAGCTATACTAAGTAGAAATCGTGTTCCATTTCGCTGCAGCGCTAAAATAATAGTAAATCATTCAACCAAAGTCAGTGTTAAGCAACTGTGCAGTGTATAATAGAGCATAATATATATTCGGAACCAAAAGGTCGTAGGCGGCGTCGTGAATTTCATGGCGCTTATGCGTTTCGTTCAACGAGCTCTGACGTAGGTACAGTCTATGGACTGCACTCTAGTGGAACATAAGTGGCGTGCCGCATGCCTTGTCTACTACGTTCGTGCATAAAAGTCTTTGATTGTAATGGCTCGGCCGCACTTGCGTCTATAGACACAAAGCTTGGTGCAATGACACGATAAATGCAGATGTGACCGGTTATTATCGGCTATCGTTGCAAATATTCGGACTGCGTGTACGTTATCGCGTGGTTGTCGATACGTCAAATGGTTTTAGCGCGCTAGCACATCGCGCTGCGTGGTTAGACTAGCGTTGTTCATTTCAGTAGTTGTTTTCGATCAGTTCGGACGTATGTGGGTGGTTGTGTAAACTGAAGTAGAATGATGAAATGGTAATCTAAACCCATCGCTCGGGATCTTAAAAATGTGATGCACAAAAAAACATTTTAGTAATTAACTGTTAGCACACAATAATTAATAATTAGAAGAAAAGAAGTCGTCGTCCAAAATTTCACGTTTGAAAATGATTTCTGCCATTTTGGATTACGCACGATAGCTTGAACAAAATATCATTGCCGCTAATATGACCACGACTTTTATCGCAATATTTTTTTAGTGTCGTATAAAGCTTCGACGCATACTACTTCGGGACTATAAACGTAAATGCGGCCCCAGCATAAATGAAAATCAGTAACGATTATTGGTATTTAATGTAATTTAATATTATATGTTGCTTTTTAACCCAGAAAAATAATATATTCTCGTAGGATTTCCAAAAAATTTGACCTATCAGAGTTTTGCTAGGTTTCCTTCGTATATTTTTTTAAATTCAATATTGCAACCACAGAACAGATATATAGAATGCAACATTCATGCTATTTCGACTACAAACTGCGCAAAAGAAATAAACCCATCATACATCTGCCCTAAACATATTCCCCTTAACAAGTGTACCGAAAACTTCTCAGAACCAATTGACCCTACAAATCTAAGAATTTGTGACGCCAACGAAATTGAGATATCTGGTTAGTTCTACACACTTATTGTTCCATTTTTTGTAGATTTTTTCGACCAGGTACAAATTTCGAAGGTGTCGGCATATGGTCATATAAATTGCGTTTCTGAGAAAATGATTAATGATTTAATAAACGCTTCGACGATTTCAGAGTACGTTCGATGAAGGAATAAATCAAACTAATATTTATAGTTGCCGCTACCGAACAGTTTGGTTTTTATTGGCTATATTTCAGTCAGTTGACATGTATCGTGGTTATCCGCAGATGTAGATTGGTATTAACTAGATACGATCTGCTAATTCATCGGCATGGTTTTATTTTTACTAGCCGTGGTCGAAATTCGAACATAAACTAAACAGTTTGACGACAGACTTTATGCGTAAAGAAATTTTTGTATATATGTGTATATTATCGTGTATGTCACATGAATGCAGTATGTGTAATGTTTATTTTGATTAATTTCTTTCTAATTCATACTATTTTGTTACATAAATTTTTTCCCCGTGTTGGTTCCTTTTCCCGTGTTGGCTCCGGGCTCCTTTGAAGAATAGACTAACTGCCGTTCTGCCAGGCAGGTTGTAAAAGGCGACCGATTGGCTATGTGAGTCACTACCATCGTGGCTACTAGGTGGTAGAGTTCTGCATTGTCTCGTCCGGGTCTGGTACCACCGCCTTGCCTATTCCTGCCGCAATAGCGTCAGTGCTTGTCGCTGTCGTGTTCCGGTTTGGAGGTTAAGGTAGCCGGTAAACTTATGCATGTGGCATTAGACCTCGCCACAAGATAGCAACGCACTATTAACACCTTTGGCGATGGTTGACTCTTTCCATCAGGAGACCCATCTGCTTGTTTGCTATCTTATGATATAAAAAAAATTGGTTTCTATAGTATTTCGCAATATAAACTTGTATCTTATTCGCCACCTTTCGCGTAATTGTCTTAAAAAGGGAAAAGGGTATCTCAGTAGCAGTTCGGAGTCTGGCGGGTGGTGTGTCACCACTCCTGTGCCTCAGATGAGCTCGTAAGGCCATCGTTTCCGGTTATCGATAATAATAGTCGATAATTGTTATCAAGCCGGTGAAATGCAGCGTTGGGGACCACCACTCAATCCGTCAACCGAAAATCCCGTAAATCGTGGTGAACTGAAAAGTCTATAGACGTTTGTTATTAGACACTTTTACTATTCCACTTGTACATAAATTTCACTTTTACACAATTTTTTTAATATATTACTCGACCAATTTCACTTTTTAAAGTATCTTTAGGATGTAATATTTATAATAATTAATATAATAAAGTATAATATAATTAAGTATATTACATCCTGAAGATGCTTTAAAAAGTGAATCCGGTCGAGTAGGTAATATATTAAAAAATTGTGTAAAAGTGAAATTTATGTACAAGTGGAATGGTAAAAGTGTTTAATAACAATGGAATTTAACCAAGTGCCGACGATGGAAAGTATAGAATATATTATACCGTTGGTTTACTTTGACTACCACAGAAGGGAACCAGACGTTCTAAACCTTTTTTTTTTTCAAAGATACTCGTATTTAGAATTTAATTTCCATAAATTTAAGGAAAAATTTTAAACGGGACTACATAAAAACAAATCAGTGGCCGCATGCAGAAGGCCGGTCGTTACATCAAAAATTCCACTCATTGATATCGTAGCCGCCTACCGTTTGGTGATAATTTTATTATTTACATTATTAACATTTTATATTTTCTATATATATACGAACATGTATATATGTATGTAGTAATATTTGAAAAACCCCGGACCAACCCGGGAACTTGATAGCAACGATTAAATAATTAAAACTTTGGGAAGATTTTATGAACTAAATAATTAAAACGCCTAAGCTCACGTCCAATCGGTGTAGAATCTGACTAGTTTCGTAACAATATAAAGCCCTTTATCGCGAGTTCGCGGTCGCGTTCTAATCATCTTGATAAAGGACGTCCGAAAGGTTTGAAAGTAGTCGGTGCCAATACCGATTTTACGTGAGTTTAGCCATTTTATTTATTTAGTTTTAAGGGCAAGTTCCTTTGGTTCGGACCTACAGAAAGAATGATAGATGAAAGATTAACAAAATTTCGCCGTGTTGGTCCCGGCCTCCATTGTAGAATAGGCCAACTGCCGTTCTGCCAGGCAGGTCGTAAAAGGCGACCGATTGGCTATCGAGTCACTACCATCGTGGCTACTAGGTGGTAGAGTTCTGCACTGTCTCGCCCGGGTCTGGTACCACCGCCTTACCTATTCCTGCCGTAATAGCGTCAGTGTTTGTCGCTGTCGTGTTCCGGTTTGGAGGGTAAGGTAGCCGGTAAACTTATGCATGTGGCATTAGACCTCGCCACAAGATAGCAACGCACCATTAACATCTTTGGTGTCTATAGGCGATGGTTGACTCTTTCCATCAGGAGACCCATCTGCTTCTTTGCTATCTTATGATATAAAAAAAAAAAAAAAAAATACAATGCGAATGTGGAAAGATGTAGGTACCATGGAAGACCAAGACTGATATACCATGATCAGATTGATATGGTACTGTCCGAAGGTGGTGTCAAGAGTCTTCAAATCGCCGTGTTTATATAAAGAGAGTGTGAATGTGGAGGAAGCAAGATAAATCTTCAAGCAATCGGCAGCTGCAAGGAATGTGACGTATGAGCTCTTGGTTCTCTCTGCCTACTCCGTGGGAGATCTGGCTTAAATACATATTATGATATGTTAGTTTTAACGATACTAGCTCTCACTCGCTGGTCGAAATTTGGCTGTAAATTTAATCATAGACTATATTAAAATATCTTCGAAGTTTGACAACAAACTCACCATAAATTTTAGCAAGCAATTCTTAAAGGTGAATAATAGATCAAACTGTGACTTTGACAAAATTGTGACTACTAGGTAATACATTTCTGCAACGCCTCACTCAGGTTTGGTTTCACCACAGAATAATAACTGTAACCGAATAACGCACACATAGACACCTTTCACGGACGCAATATCTCGGGATTGTTCGGAACAAACTGTCCCGAACCATTCCAAGAAATCGCGTCCGTGAGAGGTGTCTTTTTGTGCTATGCTCGAATATTACTTGTATGTAAATTGACTTCTATTAGTCTCCAGTATTCTGTGGTTTCAACTATTCTTGTGTCCGTCGCTTTTCAGTTTGGAGGGCAAGGAAAACGGAAAATTATTCCCTATTTTATAATTATTCAACATTACCATATCTTCAATCAAATAGCAACACACCACTAACATCTTTGGTGTCTGTAGGCGATGGTTATCTTTTTCCATCAGAAGAGCTATCAGCTAGTTTGATACGATGTATTAAATTAATAATGTATAATTTTTAAGGACACCCTATTTAATATGTGTCATACGAATGTTCTAACCGAGTATGTTTAGAGTTAGGATTTAGTTACAGCAGTTAGGCTAACAAGTTTGCCAGTTTCGAAATCCGGCTGCTTTTAATCTATTTGTTCTTGTCTGGGTGTTAAATGCTAAGTTGTCGGTTACCACTTCATGGTCTGAATAGTTAGGGTGACAATTATTGCAAAGAATAGTGAAAAATAAGTACATATTTGTATTTTTAGTACTTATTGTCTCTGCATTGGCAACGGTTTCGCTTGGTCGAACACTGAGTTTGAGAAATAACTTTTGAATTTTTTGAGTTTGAAAAAAGATTTTCAGTTTTCTTGGACGACATTCCAAGATACGTACCCGATTTGATAATAGGTTGACTACATGTCAAATCATGGAATGTTATCCAGTTGGCTAATCGTGAATGTATTGTGCGTTTCTGCCTACATCTTTGGGCCATGTGGGTAGCTATTTCATTGTAGTCATAGTACTGAAATAGTCTTTAATCCCTTCACTTGCTCTGTAATATTGTAAAACATAAAAAGCGGTAAAAAGTTATAATTTAAACGTCAAACATAAGACATATTTGCTGATAGAAGTAACGTTTTATTTAAAGGAAAAAACCGTCTCAGTAATATACTTCAATGTCTCATACCAATAATATTGAAACTGTTATTTAAAATAAAAATAGAAGAATATTTTAAAATAAAATAAAAATAGCAAGACATTTAGTTATTTACCCGGTTGACATCAGAGGAAAAACAAAATCAAAAATTAAGAAATAATTACTAGACAAGGCACGTTCGCGCGTTTTCAACGGTCATAACGTCACGTCGGTGCGATGTATAAAAGTATTATTACTTTACAATGAATCACTATTTTATCATTCTGTAAACGGGCATTTACTAATTGATATATTTATTACTTATTAGGCATAAAAATAAAGTAATATTGTTATAATTTTCTTGAAAAAACGGTACTACCTAATATTGTTGTAATTTACTTAAAACAAACGGTGACATGGATCCGACTTTTCCGGTCCTTATTTTTTGTTACTACGATTTATTTCTTACAACTGAATATCTAAATACAATCATAATAAGATAAAAAACCTTTTATCAACCTTTCATAACAAAAACACACAGTAATTATATACGATAATTTGATAAACAAAAGGCACAAGACACGAGCATTACTGACTTTTGACGCTGAAGTGAAACATTTTATAGAATAAATAATTATAGACTATTCGAATATTTTGAATGAATGATAAAGGAAATATACCAAAGAGCGTAGGCTGCAGAACTTATTCATACTAAAATAGGATGTATTGTTAGTTATTGAAGTTTAAAAATCCAAGGGGAGGGCGGCTCGATCGGGCCTACTGGTTGTCAACCGAACTCCACAAAATATACTTAAACTCCTTTCTTGGTTATACATCGGCCAATTAGATATACGTATAGCTTATTAGTTTTTAGATATTTATAACATAAAATATCTAACAATCTACTAGAAAAACTAAATAACTTTATCCTGTAATATAAAATAATATGTCATAACCTCTTTACAATCATATTTTGTGCAAATTAACTTTTATAATACTAATAATACTAATAATGTTTTAAATCAATTTTAATACATTCATTCAATAATAATCAGACATCCAATGGCGGTTTTACCTGTACGTGCCTGTAAAATATGGTTACCGTTTCATTAAAATGATCTTGAAGTTTTATTGTCATTGGTTTCCTAGAATTTGTATTTAGACAAGCAAGTTATCGTACAGAAAATGCATATATTGTAGCCAAATGCAAGACAGTCTTCTAATATATATTTCCAGCACTATCTTACATTAAACACCGTTGTTGCGTCAAGCTCTCCTTCTCATCGGCTGTGTTGGTCCCGGCCTCCTTTGAAGAATAGGCCAACTGCCGTTCTGCCAGGCAGGTCGTAAAAGGCGACCGATTGGCTATCGAGTCACAACCATCGTGGCTACTAGATGGTAGAGTTCTGCATTGTCTCGCCCGGGTCTGGTACAACCGCCTTACCTATTCCTGCCGCAATAGCGTCAGTGCTTGTCACTGTCGTATTCCGGTTTGGAGGGTAAGGTAGCCGATAAAATTATACATGTGGCATTAGATCTCGCCACAAGATAGCAACGCACCATTAACATCTTTGGTGTCTATAAGCGATGGTATACTCTTTCCATCAGGAGACCCATCTGCTTGTTTGCTATCTTATATCTTATGATATAAAAAAAAAAACAAACAAAAAAAAGTCTGTACATTAGTTACAGTAAATTATATGTCTAATCGGTTTACTAAATGTATGTGTGAATTGTAAAACAGTACAAGTGTTTAATGGCTCTCTTAAAAAAGACAACCATCGCCTATGGACACTAAAGATGTCGATGGTACATTGCTACCTACATATCGGATGTTAATGTCACAAACATTTTACCAGCCAGCATAACCTCAAAACTGAAACACGATAATGACAATCATTGCTGCTATAGCGGCAGTAATTTGTAAAGTACCAATTTAAGCCATGACGTTGCGGAACTCTGATTCGTAGTAGTTACTATGATAGTTACAGGTTCAGTCAATCGTTATCCACAAACTACATTATGCATAATGGCACTTAGTCTATTTTTCAAAGAGGATCTGGACCATAATATTGCACAAATTATAATGTGTTTAGTATTAGGTACATATCAGCGAGTTCATAAAATTTACGCAATACCACTTACAAGTCTTGTATGTCTTCATTATTTTGTATAGCCATCAATAACTCAACGATCCTTTCACTGACAAACAGCTATAAACATTGTTATTTTACCTCTGCAACACTGTATCCAGTCGACAGTCGACACTGCCTCCGCCATTGTCAATTTCAATACTTCATACTTTTATAGCTTTCTATTATATGTTGTTTAACACTATTTCTGTTGTTGCACTAAAACAGAGTAAAAAACTGCTGACCAACTCTTAGTTATTGTTAAAGTTAACTTTAGTCGTAAAAATATTTGAGTTATCTACAATATATAAAATTCTGGTGTCTTTGTGTCTGTTATTTTAACTAAGCTGAGTCGATATTTATTTGTATTGGTACTGAAGATTATTCTTCCTTTTACATTTACTTTTATTTAAAAAAGTATCTTTACGCCCGTATCTGCGAATAGTTAGCCAGATGTACAACCAGTGTACCGACGATTAGATGAAGATACTTATTGTCACAATGTGATAGGTGGCAAAGCCTATCGTCAATCGGGCACTTAATTAATTTTTTAGAGCTTTTCAATTCAATTTCAATACTTCATACTTTTATAGCTTTCTATTATATGTTGTTTAACACTATTTCTGTTGTTGCACTAAAACAGAGTAAAAAACTGCTGACCAACTCTTAGTTATTGTTAAAGTTAACTTTAGTCGTAAAAATGTTTGAATTATCTACAATATATAAAATTCTGGTGTCTTTGTGTCTGTTATTTTAACTAAGCTGAGTCGATATTTATTTGTATTGGTACTGAAGATTATTCTTCCTTTTACATTTACTTTTATTTAAAAAGTATCTTTACGCCCGTATCTGCGAATAGGTAGCCAGATGTACAACCAGTGTACCGACCATTAGATGAAGATACTTATTGTCACAATGTCACAATAGGTGGCAAAGCCTATCGTCAATATTAGAGCCTACTTACTTTATTTTTTTTTTACTTAGCTGTAGCTTAACCAGGTAACTGGCGCTGTTTTCAAAATTCACAAAATGCCAGCCAGCAAAGAGTTGCTTTAAACACTTTTAAATTTTTAAATTTTTAAGGTAAAAAATGTTTAAAGTAACTTTAGTCCTAATGGTCTCTGCCATTCTGCCAGATAGTCTATAAATAATAAATGATTGACTATACGTGTCACTACCATTGAAACTACTAGGCAGGTAGAGCTCTGCGACGTTTAGCCCTTGTTTGGTACCACCGACTTACCTATTTTTACCGCAATAGCGGCAAATATTTGTCACTGTCGTGTTCCGGTTTTGACGGTAAGGTAGCTAAACTTATGCAGTGGCATTACCATCCCGCCAGTAGAATATGTGATCTTGTCTTACTGATAGCAACGTAGCATCTAATTTTTTGGGGTCAATACGCAACGGATGTCACTTTTCAGGAATACACGCTACAGATATGGATCTACATCAATCTATCTGTGTTGTACTTAATCTCAGACTAACAAAAAGTAGTTTTAGTACTTAGAAATATGCACAGAAAGACTGTTTTTGTCCATATGTGTAGCGTGTGTAAATTATAAGTTTTCGCAATATTTGCAAGTATTCTTACAAATTATTCACTGTTGGACCTTCTGCTAACCTCTCATCCGGACCATTATCAGGTATCTGTGGACGTCCCACTTGGTTCGTCAGACCACTGCCTGATCCGGAGTAAAGTGCCGGTTTCGCGCCTATCACGGCCTCCTTTAGCAGGCTGTCGTCGCGTTTGGCACTATAGGTCAGCAGATTGGGACGGGATGCGGTCTTTTTTTGCGTCCTACCCATGGGGGCGGTTGTGCTTCCCACTGGATGATCCGAGTGTAGTCGCTGACTCTATTGCCGATGTGGTGCTGCAGGACATGGAACTTTTCATTCCATTTTCTGCGGTACCAATTGGTGGTAAGTCTCAGCCTTGGTTTGGTCGCTCTTGTAAAACGGCTTCACGCCGAAAGCAGGAGTGTTACCGGGCTTGGGCTGCTGCGTCCGCATCTTGTGATGAAAAAACCAGCATATTACGTAAGGAGTACAATTCCGCCTCGAGGTACTTCAAAAGAGCTATCGCCAAGGCAAAATCTGAACACATAGGCAGAATTGGCGAGAAATTAGTTCCCCTTCCTTCAGGGACCCGTGCGTTCTGGTCTCTCGCCAAGGCTGTCTTAGGGAGTTTCTCACAGCCCCCTCTTCCATCTTTGCATGGAGACGATGACTCTTTGGCCCATACCGCAAAGGAGAAGGCCGATCTCCTGGGCTCCTTCTTTGTGGCCAACTCGACTCTGGATGACCAAGGGAACGCACCGCCTACCATCCCGCAGTGTGATAGTTCCATGCCAGAACTACAATTTCGGCAGTCATCTGTGCGTAAAGCACTACTTTCCTTGGACATCCACAAGTCGAGTGGGCCGGATAGCATCCCTCCGATCGTGCTAAAAGTGTGTGCTCCAGAGTTGGCGCCAGTATAAACACCCCTATTCCGGCTCTCCTACTCACTTGGCGTGGTACCGAATTCATGGAAGACAGCTTTGGTTCATCCCATCCCTAAAAAAGGAGATCGCTCTAATCCGTCTAACTATCGGCCCATAGCCATAACCTCCTTGTTCTCCAAAATTATGGAGACGATCATCAACTCTCAGCTCCTCAAGTATTTAGAAGAGCACCAGCTGATTAGCGACCGTCAGTACGGTTTCCGTCGCGGCCGTTCAGCTGGTGACCTTCTAGTATACCTAACTCATCGGTGGGCGGAAGCAGTTGAGTCCAAGGGGGAGGCGTTGGCAGTTAGTTTGGAGATAGCGAAGGCCTTTGATCGGGTATGGCACAAAGCGCTTCTCGCGAAACTGCTTTCCTATGGGCTTCCCGAGAAATTATGCAAGTGGATCACCAGTTTTTTGGCTGATCGGAGCATCAAGGTCGTTGTCGACGGTGCGTGCTCCGACCTTAAATCTCTCAATGCTGGTGTTCCCCAAGGCTGCGTGCTATCACCGACTCTGTTTCTTCTACATATCAATGACATGATGCGAATTCGCAACATACATTGCTATGCGGATGACAGTACTGGTGATGCTACATACTCCAGCCGAAGCGGTATTTCTCGGGAACACGTCGAAGAGTGCCGAAACAAGCTTGTGTCTGAAATCGAGACTCGACTTACCTATGTCTCTGAATGGGGTCGTCAAAACCTGGTCACTTTTAACCCCAAGAAGGCACAGCTTTGCGTGTTCACCGCAAAAAAGACACCCTTTGTCGTATCACCTCGATTTGGGGATACTCTCCTGACAGCCTCAGCTAGTGTCGGAATCCTGGGAGTCGACATATCGAATTACGTTCAGTTTCGCGGTCATTTGGAAGGCAAGGCTAAATTAGCCTCTAAAAAGCTCGGTGTGCTCAGCAGAGCGAGACAGTACTTTTTGCCGGCCCATCGCCTTCAACTTTATAAGGCACAAATTCGGCCTCACATGGAGTACTGTTCTTATCTCTGGGCCGGAGCTCCCCAATACCAGCTTCTTCCTCTTGATCGCATACAGCGTAGAGCGGTTCGAATCGTTGACGAGCAGGCTATTTCGGAACAGCTCGACTCTTTGGCATTACGCAGAGATGTAGGTTCACTCTGCGTCTTCTATCGTCTTTATCATGGGGAGTGCTCCGACGAGTTGTTTGAAATAATTCCTGCCGCCGAATTCCACCATCGGACATCGCGTCAAAATTCAAAGTTCCATCCTCACCATCTCGATGTCTGGAAATCCACAACTGTGCGTTTCTCCCGACACTTTTTGCCTCGCACTACTCTGTTGTGGAATCAATTACCGGCAGGGGTATTTCCGAACGGATACGACATAGGGACCTTCAAGAAAAGAGCTTACTCATTCTTAAAAGGCCGGCAACGCAACTGCAAGTCCTCTGGTATTGCAGATGTCCATGGGCGGCGGTGATCACTTACCATCAGGTGCACCTCTTGCTCGTTTGCCCCCTCTTCTATATAAAAAAAAAAAAAAATTATACTTACCATTGTCTGTACATTAGGCTTTCAAATAAAAGGCTTGAGCTAGAAAGGCACAGTGTGTGGCGGGCAATCCATATATTGTTTTGTTTTGCCCACGATGACGTCACATTCCTATCACTATTATTGTGCTCTTTCAACCCATTATGTCTGTTTCACCTGTCGTTCTTTATTTGATTTATACTATTTTATCCTTTTCAAGTACGCAGCATTGTTAAAACTGTAATTTTAATGGTGTATTCTTATTGAAGTGTGTTTTTAAAAAGCAATTTTTACAAGTACATATTAGAATTACTTTGGTTCATATAGTGTATTAGAATAAAACAGAATATATTTTAATTCAAAAGTAGAAAATGCATTTTACATTGTAGTTTATCACCATCTATAAGAATAATCAGTAATCCCAAAATAATATTATGTTTAAGATATTATTTCCAAGACTTTTCAAATAAATTGAGAAGAAAAATAAATAATAGTTTAAAAAAACTAAAAACACGCTTTTTATAGAAAACCAAACTAAAAAATAGAAAATAAATTTTAATAAATTTAAATTAAGAATAGTGTTAAAAATTTCAATAAATATAAATTAATAATAGTGTGAATAAAGAAAAATTATTTTATTTAAAAAAAAGCGTGGGGTGCTTTTAAAGATATTATCAAAATGATAATCACTCTACTCATATCTGTCAATAAAATATTTATAACTATTGACACCATGCACCCCACGCTTTTTTTAAAATAAAATAATTTTTCTTTATTCACACTATTATTAATTTATATTTATTGAAATTTTTAACACTATTTTTAATTTAAATTTATTAAAATTTATTTTCTATTTTTTAGTTTGGTTTTCTATAAAAAGCGTGTTTTTAGTTTTTTTAAACTATTATTTATTTTCTACTTTTTAGTTTGGTTTATTTATAATAGCTTGTTTTTTTTTAATTTTAAACTATTACACGGCTCATGATGCGAAGCATCAGAGAGTGCTTTACGATCGAAAATTTTTTTCGCCTCATTTTGGCAACTATTTTTAGTATTATAGCCTTGTTAGTTAAGGGAATCAAGATATTTTGCATACTATTATCGAGATAATTTAATGAAGATTAATTATATACTTTCTAAAAATTGACTTAGTGCAATAGAAACGGAAAAAAACATCAAAATAGGTCAAAAAATTATCCTGTCCGTCATGTATGAAACTCCGGAAACACTGTAACTTGTGAAAAAATCAATTATTTGAGTTAATTTTTTTTAAATTCTAATCGACAAGTAGGTCACCGAATGCGAATGGCTAATAAATTCAGTGTCGTTTAATTACAATTAATAAAAAACGAAAACTACAAGACTGTATATCTATATATATCCATGTAAAATTAACATGGATGGTGATATATCTATATCTATAAATATAATGTACATTTATTTTACCTAACTCCACACTAAACGCACCTTACTCATTCACACCCAAACTCGCGTACTTTAAGACGGCGAAATTTCAGTTGCCCCTCCGGGGTAATCACCATTGTCCAAGGGGCTGAAACTCGCTTCGGTAACTGATCGAGCGACACACTACATCGGCCACTTTTACGAAGTGCAACTCGACATTCTCGAGGCAACTAACTTACCAGCTTGCACTTACCTTCATTACCCTGCTCACGCAACCTAATTTCGCATTCTTACTCAAATACATCACTACTGCAATGCTGCACGAAAACGTAACAGAGTAGAAGGATTATCATTTTGATAATATCTTAAAAAGCCCTCACTCATAAATTAACATCAAGTCCTGTCTTATCGACTGTAGAGAAAAATTATAAAAAAATTTAATTAAGTTTCTCACCTTATCGACTATAGATGAAAATTATATAAATTAACAAAAATCATATTTTACATATTGAAAAATGGAATAATTTTATCAAATTAGTGTATTGTCATCGGTCCTCGATAAATCTTCAAAGTTTGAACGAAATCTGGCCGTTTAAAGTGAGTCAAAATCGCGCCCAAAGAAGTCGGTTACAAACATACAAACATACAGGTGAAGCTAATAAAAAGCGTGTAAAAAAGCGTGAGGTTCATGTTGTCAATAGTTATTAATATTTAACTGACAGATATGAGTAGAAGGATTATCATTCCACACTTTTTTATAAAATACATCAAGCCATAAATCAAGCCACCCTTTTTTATAAAACACATTTTTTTTCTTATTTGTACAATTATTGATTTTTATTTATGAAATTTTTTTACGCTATTTTTAATTCAAATTTATTAAAATTTATTTTCTATTTTTTAATTTGGTTTTTTATAAAAAAAGTAGTTTTAGTTTTTTTTAAACTATTATTTATTTTTTACTTTTTATTTTGGTTTATTTATAAAAGCGTGATTTGTTTATTTTTTACTTAAAACTATTATTTGTTTTGTAGAACTGAAATTCTCCTAAGTATTTAAAAAATTGTCAATATTAGAGAAATCGGCTAAAGATAATTATTGGAAATTAAAATTAACATCAAATCCTGTCTTATCGACTGTAGAGAAAAATTATAAAAAAAATTAATTAAGTTTCTTACCTTATCGACTATAGATGAAAATTATATAAGTTAACAAAAATCATATTTTGCAAATTGAAAAATGGAATTATTTTATCAAATTATTGTATTGTCATCGGTCCTCGATAAATCTACAAAGTTTGAACGAAATCTGGCCGTTTAAAGTGGGTCAAAATCGCGCCCAAAGAAGTCGGTTACAAACAAACATACAAACATAAAAACATACAGGTGAACCTAATAATTCTATTATTATCAAATTAGTGTATTGTCATCGGTCCTCGATAAATCTACAAAGTTACAAACAAACATACAAATATACAAACATACAAACATACAGGTGAAGCTAATAAAAAGCGTGTAACAAAACTAATTGTCATAGGTCCTAATTTATAAAGTATCGATAATATCACCAACTTCAGTTGAGTAGACCACGTCGCAAGTGAGGCATTAGTAGGTACCTATCGGTATTTAGGAATTTTACGACGAAGAACTAACAACGAATAGACTTTTCACATGACGGTGGCTGTAGTTTCGATTTTGTCTACTGAACAGATAAATTGGTGGCACATTTCACATGATGCCGGCTGTAGTTTCGATTTTGTCTACTGAACAGATAAATTGGTGGCACTGCATCTAACATTTGGATAATTTCATAACGGAGATCGAAATTAATAACTATATTACGTATAACTAGCTGGGTCACCGAGTTTCAGTGCAGGGAATCCTACTGAAGATATAAATGTATGTTGCCATGCGGCAACTCGAAACCATATTGAAAATCGTATTTTTAAATGGCGAAGAATTGTTAGTTTCAAACGGGACAGTGGCTTTATATATTCTTTATAAAATATACACAAAAAAATCATATTTTGGTTTTACGATTAAGTTAATACATTTTCACAAAACTTCGTTTAAATTGTTTGAGCTGTTTTGGCAAATCCAATTACATCGAAGATTTTCTCGTTTAGAGTAAGTAGGTGTAGGGTGAAATACGAATTATTATTAACAATAATGTTAAATAAATTAAAATGATCTGGCATGAAAATATGTAAGTTATTTGTCAGAGTATAAAAAAATACTACAGAAACTTGTATGGAATGAAAGCAACGGACGCTGCTTTTAATAATGAGACATAATCTTTGGGAGCCAAATCTTACAGTCATCTCAGCAAGTACCTACTGGGATAAACAAACAAGAGTATTCAAGGGGCAAAAACCCATTCACTTTTTCATACAATCGTAAACTCGTTTATTGTTGGTTTGTCGTGGTTTTAACACCATATGCTTGGCGCCGATCCTAAAATAACTTAAACATTTGTTATAAAGTGTTTATAGGTCTCATATTTTTTTGTATTTTGGAACGATAATGACTCTATTAGACATGAATTTATGTTTAAAATAAAAACGTTACGCCAGCACGTGGGCGTACGTGATTGGTTGATATTGTACAGTTTTAAGGCCCAATATAAGAAATAAAATAAGGATTGTCGCCTCAGAAATAATCATAACCTAACGTTTTTACTTGATATCAAATTTTATGTTCTGTAGGTATATTAATACGTGAAGCAAAAGGAATACGAAATTATGCACAGTTAAAGCTTATATTATGGAGAAGAAGCACAGCAAGTTAATTTTTTTTACAAAATGCCGTTGATACTATTAGTTTTGTTTTATACACAGTTTTCACTAGTAACGCACCGCACGTACGTAACGACGCACAACGCAAATAATGCAACATAGAAAACTAGTTAATATGCAAATTTCCCCGTACTTTCAGTGAACCCTTGTGATGACTCTAAAACAGAAGAATAAAAAAGAGGTGTAAGAAATGGACCAAATTCTCCGTAGGTTTGAACCTGAACATGCTGCCCAGCAGCACAGTTGTGGCGTCGCTGGTCAGTACCACTGAAGAGTCGTAGTGGTCGATTCAGCGTGCCAACTTACCGTCAGGATGACGTCATATCTATAGCGGTTGATGAAGTCACACAAGGGTACGGGAAAGGAAGTTCTTCCCAGCAATGCAAGGAAGCCCATCTGAGAAGCGTTGAAACCTGTATTGTATTATTATTATTTATTATTTAACACTTTATTGTATACAAAAACAGTTACAGTAAACATTAAAATTAAATATTAAAACAAAAGGTGAGCTTATCTCATATTGAGATTTCTTCCAGCTAACCCGTATGAAGAAAACAATAAATAAACACAGACATTGTGCACAACATAAACAAAAAATGTGGCCTTAAAGCTATTGACAAAAAAGAAATATAAAGTAAAGAGAAAAGAGATAAAACACTTACACATTAAAAAACTATTAAAAAAAATAACACACAAACAACAAAAATTAATATATTAACTTATTTTACTTTTGCGTCAGATAATAATTATTTAATCGTGTCTTAAAGATTGATAACGATTCACTGGAACGAATGTTAAATGGAAGTGAATTCCACAGCCTAACTGCATGTACAGAAAAGGAATCAGAAAAAAAAATAGATTTGAAGGAAGGGAAACGCAAGAGGGAACTGACATTAGCGCGACAATCACTACTCGGGGCATGAAGAAAATGAAAACGCTGACGAAGATAAATTGGGGACCTAGGGTTATGAAGAATGTTATAAAGCAAAGAAAGAATATGAGTATTCCTGCGAAGACGTATTGGTAGCCACTTAAGTTGAACACGAAATTCTGAAACATGATCATATTTACGAAGACCAAAAATGTAACGGATGCACAAATTTTGCATCCTCTCAAGTTTGTCCACTAAACCTCAGTGGCATCAAGAAAACAAGAGTCTGCGTAGTCAATTATTGGGAGAATCAGTGTTTGCATTAACGTGATTTTTGTTTTCAGCGGTAACAATTGTTGCAATGGTTTCAAAGAATGGAAAGAAGAGTAAACTTTTTTGCAAATATTGTTGATGTGAGCCTCCCATGTACAATCTTTAGAAAAAGTAACCCCTAAATTTTTAACAGTAGAAGAAAAGGGAATGAGAGTGCCATTATAAATTATCGGTGGAACATCAACATTATTTAACAGTTTGTGCATATATCTACTACCAAAAATAATCGCTTGAGATTTAGAGGGGTTGACTAAAAGATATTTGTATTGCAAGATAAATAATTGAGACGTCGCGATTTAGGATTTTATTTTGATTTCATTATTTATTATTTTTTCTTGTTGCATTTGTGACTGCTTGAACCACAACACAGTTATCAATCCTCGTTCACAAAACTTTCCACCATGACAATAGCAAGCAAAATAGCACACAGTACATGTAGTTATGTACTCAACGCACATTTCACTTCGTAACCGACTCGCGCCGCGATCGTATTATTTCGGCTCTCATTGAGTGAAGTAGTGTTCGTGACTCCTGATGATGCTTGGCTTCGTTCTAGTAAGGTTATATAAAAACTCTTGATTTTTAATGGAAGTAACTTAATATACACCAAAAGTTACTTAACATTAAACTCTAATCAAATGTCGTAACGCAAAACGGCATGACCCGCTCTTATTTTGACAGACGATCTCTATTTGCATTCACATTTTTAATGATTTTTCGAATAAAAAATAATCATGTTTTTAAATTGTCCATACAAAGTAATATTTAAAGCAAATTTATACTAGATGGTAGAGTCCTGCATTGTGTCGCCCGAGTCTGGTTACTGGTACCAGCGCCTTACTTATTCCTGCCGCAATAGCGTCAGTGCTTGTCACCGTAGTGTTCCGGTTTGGAGGGTAAGGTAGCCGGTAAACTTATGCATGTGGTATTAGACGTCGCAATAAAATAGCAACGCACCATTAACACCTTTTGGTGTCTATAGGCGATGGTTGACTCTTTCCATCAGAAGACCCATCTGCTTGTTTGCATCTTATGACATAAAAAAAACATTTTCTTAATAAAGTAGTCTTGATGTTTTACAACCACCAAGCGTTATTTTTTAATAGAGTTTAATGACAGCAAAGTCGCGAGCAAAAACTAGTACTTTTTATGACATGTTTTAAATAAACGACAATCCATCGTTGACATATAAAAATTTGTTCCCATGCATCCCGATTTCCATACAATAACGTACACAGGTATGTCATTTTATTGTGGCGAAATCGCCACAGGCTTTATTGTCAGTCTATTTGTTGATTTAATATTAAAGTTGTGTAAAAAATACTATACAACGAAATATGGGGTAGGAACGGCCATCTGTCGCTTGGGGGCTTGGCCAGTATAATGAAATTTCGTGTTGAACATTTTGCGAATCGAAATATGTTATTTTGGGATATTGCCTCGTGAGTTATAAAATATATACTTCTTTTGCCACGTTACAGAAAAAATGACAGTCAGTAGGCTAGTTAAGTAAATTTTAAAAACTTTTATAATTGAAGTGAAAACTTCTTTAGGCGCGTTGAGCGTTTTGGTAGAGGGTAAAATCCTCGGTCCGCGTCACCGACATGCTCATGATAATAGTATATTTATAGCTATGTTTTGCATATAGTTTTAATTACTCTCAACTTAATAGTTCCGTTTTCACTTCTATCGGCAGTCCCACGACTGCTACTGTTTTTTGAAGTGAAAACTTCTTTAGGCGCGTTGAGCGTTTTGGTAGAGGGTAAAATCCTCGGTTCGCGTCACCGACATGCTAATGATAATAGTATATCTATAGCTATGTTTTGCATATAGTTTTAATTACTCTCAACTTAATAGTTCCGTTTTCACTTCTATCGGCAGTCCCACGACTGCTACTGTTTTTTTTTATCTTATTATGTGTATTACCAAACAAATCCCGTTTTCCCAGTGTTGGTCCCGGTCCCCGTTGCTCATTTGAAGAATAGACCAAGTGCCGTTCTGCCAGACAGGTCGTAAGAGGCGACCGATTGGCTATACGAGTCACTAACTTCGTGGCTGCTAGGTGGTAGAGTTCTGCTTTGTCTCGCCGGTGTCTAATACTACCGCCTTACCTATTCCTGCCGCAATAGCGTCAGTGCTTGTCACTGTCGTGTTCCGGTTTGGAGGGCAAGGTAGCCGGTAAATGGCATTAGAATCCACCACAAGATAGAAACGCAACATTACCACCTTTGGTGACTATAGGCGACGGTTGACTCTTTCCATCAGGATACCCATCTGCCTGTTTACTATAAAAAATATATTTTGTATTTCTGAACTGGAATCATTTAAATATAAAACTTATTAAATTGGACTAGTTTAAAAAACTGAAAACATACCTTATTATAATAATTTACAATTCAATAACCTTTAAAAAGTTGAAATTTAAATGTTTGATTCATTAATCAATTGTAGCTCTTTGAAAGGTGAATCAATATTCACCTTTAAAAGAGCTAAAAAAATGTTAAACAGAGGGATGACTGTACATACTGCATTAGTAGATACATAGAAGTATTTGATGTCAAAAGGATATTTTCTCACAAGTAACAAAATGGCAGCATACTTTAAATGATGACTTTCATAGGCAAATTTTTGATACCTCGGGTCACACTATTGTAATTTTAGCAGGGAACTTTAATTATAAAGCAGTATAGCCTCTGTTACTAGCTAATAATGTAGCTTTCTATTGGTAAAAGTATTTTTAAAATCGGTTTAGTTGTGTAAAAAAATGTATTGAAACAAAACTGTAAAAGAGGGTGTTATAAAATCTCAAATTATTTAGCAGACGAACAAGCCTGGGATTAATTGCTCCTCATGCCAATCTCTTATATTTTTGTAATATTATATCATTCTTGTAATATTGTAACGCATTTATTATAAAAAAATGACAGCCCGCTGAGTTTCTTCCGCCGGATTTTCTGTGTGTAGCTGCGTTCCGACCCGGTAGTAATTTGAAAAAAAATGTCGACTCATCAAAAGTGCCTGTAATGGTCTATTTGGATAAAATATTTTTTTGATTTTAATTAAGTTAAAACGTAACAAACAAACAAATAATCTTACGCATTTGTAATATTCGTAAGGATGATCAAAATTAAGTCATCTTTAACAAACCGACCGAATCAAAAGCGGATCGCAACTTGTGTATCCTTAATGTGAAGCCAGAAAAAAAGGACAATACACGCAGCAGATGTATCGGGGGACTACAATTAATTTTATATAAAAATAACGTCTCTATTCAGAGGAAACCATTTCTCTAAAATTTGACGTGTTATAAATATCTGTGGATGGTTTTTTAAACACCATGTGTTATTACACAGGATCGTATTGGGTCAGTTCGGTTTTTATTGACCGGTCTGTATTAGAATGTATTAGAGTTCCGCATCTAAAAGGTACCAACGGAATCTTGCTACTAAAACACTATCCGTACACGTTCCCCGTGTTGGTTCGGACTCCTTCGAAGAATAGGCCAACTGTCGTTCTGCCAAGCAGGTCGTTAAAGGCGACCGATTAGTAATACTAGTCACTACCATCGTGGTTACTAGGTGGTAAAGTTTTGCATTGTTTCGCCCGGGTCTGGAACCACCGCCTTACCCATTCCTGTCGCAATAGCGTCAGTGCTTGTCACTGTCGTGTTCCGGTTTGGAGGGTAAGGTAGCCGGTAAAGTTATGCACGTGGCATTAGACCTCGCCACAAGATAGCAACGCACCATTAACATCTTTGGTGTCTACAGGCGATGGTTGACTCTTTCTATCCGGAGACTAGATGGGTCTTCTTGCTTGCTATCTTATGATATAAAGAAAAGAAAACATTCGCCTGCCAGAAAGCTGTTTCTTTTAAAGTGTAATAGATAGATGTGAGGTTTTCAAATAGTACAATATTTGAGGATAGTTTTTAAAATGGCATGTGTTATTACTGGGCCAAATTGGGTCAGTTCAATTTTTATAGCTATTGACCAGTAGCATTAGAATAATTTTAGAGTTCCATATACAAAACGTAGTGACGGAATCTTATTGCTAGAACTTTATCCGTGTATCCGCTAGTCACTAGTCTGTATATCCTGAACCATAATTGGTATTTGAAGTTATGTAAATGTATAAATAATTATTGCCACTGTTAATATAAATATGATATAAAATTCGGATGACCGAATTTTCAAAACCAAATTTGGATTCGCAACTCACATCAGAGCACATAATAAACCCACCTGAAAACGTGTAAACAGTCGCCATAGCCGGACACGGTTTGGAGCTGATGATGATGATATAAAATAAATTAAATCCAAAATTCGATGTTATTGATTTTAAATTTCATATAAAAAATAAAATTTCATGCTTTTATTAGAATATCATCCATACTTACTAAAATTATTAACGCGATAGTCTGTCATATCTGACTGTTACGTTTTCAAGGCTAAACCATTGGACCAATTTTGATGAAATTCAGCATGAAAATAGTCGAAGACCTGGAGTCAAATATAGGCTACCAGTTTTTAAAAAATCAACCCCTGAGGGTCTGAAATGGGGGATTAAGGATTATATAAAGTTTCTTAAATGACCCCAACTATTTCACCCACGAATACAGAAAGCTTCTGTATTCGTGGGTGAAATAGTTGGGGTCAGCTGGAAATATTTATATCGATGGACAAATTACACGAATCTTATATAGTCTCAAAGTAAGCAATTTTTTTTTATTTCATACGATAGCAAACAAGCAGATGGGTTTCCTGACGGAAAGAGTCAACCATCGCCTATAGACACCAAAGGTGTTAATGGTGCGTTGCTATCTTATGGCGAGGTCTAATGCCACATGCATAAGTTTACCGATTACCTTACCCTCCAAACCAGAACACGACAGTGACAAGTACTGATGCTATTGCGGCAGGAATAGTTAAGGCGGTGGTACCAGACCCAGGAAAAACAATGATGAACTATACCACCTAGTAGCCATGATGGTAGTGACTCGTATAGCCAATAAGTCACCTTTTACGACCTGCTTTGCAGAACGGCAGTTGGCCTATTCTTAAAGGAGCCCGGGATCAACACGGGAAAAAATGTAAGCTAAACATAACAACATTTTTAAACCAACTTTAATAAACAAATCTAGTGATACAAATATTTGTGCTAATCACACAAACAATCCTATCCCTGTTGGGAATAGAAAATGACGCCCACGCAATCGATGAGCCTCATGTTCAGGGTCGCTAGCCACTCTACCAGCAATAGTAATATTAAACGGTGGTACGGAACAATTCCGTGTATGAACCCGACACACACTTGGTCGATTTTTTTACGTTTACTCTCATATGAATTTTGTTATTCAAGATTTTACGGGTTTTTAGATGCGATATTGTATGTAATGATCCTTTTTACTAGGTTGTGTGAGCTGTTTACAAATTTTTGGTATAAATAAAAATAAAATACTTTGTAGCGGTGAAACTACGTCGACAGAGTTTTTTATTATTTATTTTATTTCGTAAGATAACAACAAGCAGAAGGTTTTCTTGATGGAATGGAAAGAGAGGTTCTCTTCATAGAGACACCAAAGATATTTATGCATGTTATTCGTATGGCGGTTTAAATGCTACATATGTAAGTTTATTGCCTACTTTACCCTGCAAACTGGAACACGACAGTGACTAGCATTAACGCAATTGCCTGCTGAAACAGCGGTAATGCTTGTAACTGCCGTGTTCCGGTTCAAGAGATAAACACTGCATATACATACTAAAGTTGTTAATGTATGCCAATCGTATGGCAAGTTTAAATGCTACATATGTAAGTTTACTAGCTACCTTACCTTAAAACCGGAAAACTATAGTGACAAGTATTAATGTTATTTTAGTAGTATTAGACAAGTCTGTGGTACCAAACCCGGGTAATATGTTGTAGAGCTCTATCAGTAGTCACATATTTGGCCAATTATTCGCCTTTTACAAATTACCTGACAAATTGGCGTTGGTGATGGCGGAATGTGACGTTGGTGGAATGGAATCTATTTAGTCTTCACACCAAGACTGGGCCTACCCGGGCAAAAGAACTTCCTTACATGAGTTTTATTTTTGAGAGTTTTTCAACATTAAGGCAACAATATTGTCAATTCAAATCAAAACGGGTATAAACTTCGAGACGTTTGGTCGTCGAGTTTGTGAGTTTTTGACGTAGTTTTATTACTATTATTGAGAACTAGCTGACTCGTGCAGCTTCTCCCGCGAGTAGATTAACATGTCGTCTAAATAGTTTTTCTTACAAAATTTTATCCTCTATCTCAGCCTTTTAGGGGTTGATTTTTGAAAAAATATTTAGCCTATGTTTGACCCCAGATCTTCTACTATTTTTATGCCAAATTTCATTAATATCTATCCAGCGGTTTAGCCGTGAAAGCGTAACAGACAGACAGACAGACAGACTTACACATTCATAATATTAGTATAGATATATTGTGCTGTAGCTCGGCCTTATTTGCTAAACAAGGGTAAGAATACGATTCGCTCGTTACAATTCATGTAATCGATACTATCCCTCGATAATTATTCGAGTAACTCATTCTCTAACAATGTCTAGAGTCACTTCGATACCGATCACATAACCTTTGATAATGAATACCTCGAAAGCGCACTTATATTACATTTCAATTACCATATAAAATATACTAAGCGATGCACTCTATCGATAACCACCTAATCAGAGATCATTCAATAACTTTTATTTCGAGCATCCAAGTGAAGTTTCAATCGATA
This sequence comes from Apodemia mormo, assembly GCA_036924255.1. Lineage (NCBI taxonomy): Eukaryota > Metazoa > Arthropoda > Insecta > Lepidoptera > Riodinidae > Apodemia > Apodemia mormo. The sequence goes on along the minus strand of JAUPFN010000018.1, from coordinate 6,689,991 downwards.
CTATTCCATGTCTCTACTACTAATAAGAAATGCATCGTATTTTATAATCAATAATAAATATTTTATCGTAAATAGGCTGTCCTCTTCTATGAACGAATATATAATATGACGTTCTGATTGAAATAAACTTTAATTAAAAATAATTATTTATAGGCCGACTTTGATACATGACTTTTAAAATCAAAAGTTTGATAATACTAAAAAAAACGGCCAAGTGTGTCTCGCCACGCGCAATTAAAGGTTCTGTAGTTGCCTATCAGCAGCGGCGTGCACAGGATTATGATACTGAGTATGCGACGGAGTACTCGGACACAAAAACTTTTTATTTTATAGATTTTAGCGGCGTGCACATGATTATGACACATTTTATTCATTTACTTACTATTAATTAAAATCATCTAAAACGTACGAACGTTTTATTAAAATATCTGTGAATGGCAAGTAAAGCACTGCTTTTCTGCCTACAAGGAGTGCACGCGCCTGCCTATCAGAATAAGTGGACTTGTGTCTATTTATTCTCTGTGTAATAAGCTTCTACTTACTACACTGATTACCTAATAAATAATAAACAACTAGTAACTTAACTCAAATTTTATTATTACCTTTTACCGTAAAATTTCTTTTACATCTGCTAGTATCTACCTTATAATTTGATTTGTAATGATTTATAACTTGTAAAGCCTATTTTGCTACATTTGTTTAAACTTTGTTGTATATATTACTCTTGTGATTTCTTTCACTTTCTTTCAAACAACCATTAAGTTTGCAGGAGAGAGACACATTTTCCCCCGCGTTGGTCCCGGGCTCCTTTGAAGAATAGACCAAATTCCGTTCTGCCAGGCAGATCGTAAAAGGCGACCAATTGGCTAGAGAGTCACTGCCATCGTGGCTACTAGGTGGTAGAGTTCTGCATTGTCTCGCCCGGGTCTGGTACCACCGCCTTGCCTATTCCTGCAGCAATAGCGACAGTGCTTGTCACTGTCGTGTTCCGGTTTAGAGGGTAAGGTAGCCGGTAAACTTATGCATGTGGCATTAGTCCTCGCCACAAGATAGCAACGCACCTTTAGTGTCTATAGGCGATGGTTGACTCTTTCCATCAGGAGACCCATCTGCTTGTTTGCTATCTTATAATATAAAAAAGTAGTTTTTGCGTGATTGAGTAACAAACATCCATCCAAACTTTTACATTTATCGATGTAAATTACGTATTTAGTAAGCGCATTGCTTGAATTCCGTAAAAAACAAATTCGTTTTTATCGCAGGATATAGTCTGTGGTTTTCATCGATGTAACAACCATGTACGCTTTTTTTAGCGGCAACTTTTTGGTACCGTTAACAATTTGCGTTCCGTTTCCGATTATTTATTTAAACTGTGTTAGGGTTCCTTGTTGAGACAAAATTCTAAGAATATTCAAATATTTTTAACCTTCTCATATTATATGTTTTAAGGACGAATGAATATCTTATTTTCCAAGAATAGAAAGAATTTATTATAAAAGCTCTTTCTCCTGAACTCTTTTTCATTGAAAAATATAGTTTTGTTACGATGTGTTATAATAATAAAAATTATCAACACTGGACAAATCACGCAAATTGCGTAATTTGTCCAGTGTTGCGTCATCATCACGCAAATTGCGTGCCTAAGTAAGTTGGTCGAGTGGTTAGCGGCACTGACTACGCAGTCAACGTGGCTCGGGTTCGATCCCCGACGGGGACAAGCATTTGTGTGATGAGCATAAATGTTTGTATTTCCGGGTTTGGGTGTTTATTATATATATTCTGGTATTTATATATGTATTTCTATGTATTAGTATCGTCGACTAACACCCATAACACAAGCAAATAATTTGCTTACTTTGGGGTTAGATAAGTAAGTGTAATTTGCCCCGTGAATATTTATTTATTTATTTATCTAGTATCGTTGACTAGTACCCGTAACACAGGCAAATAATTTGCTTACTTTGGAGTTAGATCGATTCGTGAAATTTGTCCAGTTGATACTATTATTATTATTTGCTCGTTTGCCATTATATGATAATTATTATAACTGAATCGCAGTAAAACTGCAAATTATTGATTCCCTATTTCTTATATCTCCGGAATCCTGCACCAGTTCTTCACCAAATTAAATTGAGACCACCTGAGACACGGTAATGTTGTCTACCAGTATTCTACGAGTATCTTCATACAAATGGGGGGAACGTGTGTTATACCTATGCGCTCGGAGTTCGGTATGCACTCAATACACAGACTAAGGATTGTGCCGCAGTGACAAACGGCCGATGTCACAGCACAGGCAAATGTAGTTAAAATATTGAAGGCGGGGCAGCCCTATTGCATTTTACGTACAGCACGGCGCGGCCGGCTGTAGTTATTTATTTCAAAGACAGGGCATAGTCAAAATACTGGTAGATAACATTACCGTGCGGCGTGCCTGAGAAGTATACCCGTTCAAAAAAATCCAAATCGGTTCAGGCATCTTCGAGAGAATTGTTAACCTCCTTTTCGTCGGTCGGTCGGGAGTCAGTTGAAAAAACAATTTATTTGATCGAATACAAGCAGATCGCAACCACAAGCGTATAAGATACGTAGGTCACACTATAAGTTTTGCGTAACTTAAAAAGACAACATGTTATAATCAAAATGTTATGATTATTGCTTTTCAAAATAATCTCCTTTACATTTTAAACATTTTTTCATACGATCGAACTATTTTTTAAAACAGAAGGACCACAGATCTGAAGGCATGTTTTCTACGTGCTGATTGAACGCTATCACTGCCTCTTCGGAGTTAATAAAAGTAAAGCCTCTCATCAAATCTTGGATTTTGGGAAAAATACATAAATCACAGGATGCTAGGTCAGGTCCATGCGCAGGATGAGTGACGAAATGTACTTTTTCAGAAGCTAAAAATGACTTTGTTTTGTTGGCCGTGTGTGAAGAAGTGTTATCATGGTGTAGGAAAATGCGGCTTTTGGGTCACCTTTCGCGAACTTTTTCTAACACCCTGGGTAAACAAATAGTAGAATACATTATTAACTAGGCATTAACATTCTTTTAATCTTCAAGTGGAATTGTACAGATGGGACCCGTAGCTGAGAAAAAAAAACGCGATCATTTTTTTACCAACGTTTCTCGCTGTTTCACTTTTGTTGGCCTGTTCTCATTTTAAAACACCCATTCACAAGATTGCTGTTTTTTTTTCGGGTACAAAACAATAAATCCACGTTTGGTTTCCTATGACAATGTAATAAACAGCATTAGAATGTCCATGGTCGTACTTCAGTATCATCTGTGAGCACCGTTCCACGCGAGCCCGCCTCTGCTCCGCTGTCAGTTCATGAGGGATCCAACGACAACTTTCCGAACTTTCAATTCTTCGTGTAAAATTTTCTGAATTGGGCTCATACCAATCCCCAATAGTCCTCGAATTGTCTCATAGGTAATCCCGGGGTTTTTTTTTCAATTAACCGCTTAACAGTAGTCACATTTTTTTCGTTGACGGCAGCTGAAGGCCGCACTTCACGAAATTCGTCATGTAAAGAAACTCGACCTCTCTCAAATTCAGCAAACTATCGCCTCACGGTGTTCAAATAAGGTGCTTCTCTCCCAAAAGCATTTTGAAGACGAGCGGCACAGTCTTGTGGAGAAAGAGAACTTTTAAAATCGTAAAAAATCATCGCTCTAAAACCTTTTCGACTTCATTCCATTTTCGTTGGGTACGCAGAACATTGATGTATAATAAAAAAAATAATTGACAAATCATTTCCTGCCAATTGTTTTTTTTTATCACTAAGGAGGTTGCAACGTTTTAAAAATACATTTAATAATTAAAATAGTTCCGATTAGATAGAAGTGCAAAACTTTTAATGTGCCCCAAGTACTAGTCAAACTGGCGTGAATATGTCATACGTTGCACGCGCTTATTGCTAATTGCAATAACCTCATCTTAGCTAAGGACATTCTTTAGTAGCATGCTGTCATATTCTTTTTTTTGTATCATAAGATAGCAAACAAGCAGATGTTGGATGGGTTTCCTGATGGAAAGAGTCAACCATCGCCTAGAGACACTAAAGGTGTTAATGGTGCGTTACTAACTTCTGGCGAGGTCTTATGCCACATGCATAAATTTACCGGCTACCTTACCCTCTTTTTATTTAAGACAAGAAATGGCAGCACATCAGTTAAAATTGTTTGAAGCTAAGACAATGTTGGTGCAATTGACCGTTAATTTATTAGGTTGCATCCGTCGATTTCGATTCACAGGTGGGTTATTGAGCTGTGTATCTAGGGTTTTATTAACCTGGTATTGTACTGGCAATCTGGCGATACTTTAGATTTGATTAGTAAAAATAAATTTTGTATCTGATTAAAACGATCAACTTCATTATTTTAAAGAGACCTGATCGCTTTTTTAACAAAAGGATATATTAACTACCGATTCTTTTATTAAAAATAATTCACGATTAACTTTATCCACCTCCATTGTTTAAAGGGAATTAAACGAATCTGAGTATAAAGAACAGAATAACTTCGCCTTTAGTCGTAAACCGTTTAAAGAACTTTACAACTTAATTACGTACATATGTTACTCTGTTACGATTTATAATGCATCAACCGCAATAAATTGTGGCGGAGACAAAAAAGTTGTATGCGTACAAAAAAGTTGTACGCGGACAAAAAAGTTATTTGCGGGACAAAAAAATGATAGAAGAAAACAAAGCGCATAATGAATTAAACAACATAATGAGTCTCCGATTTGGGTTCGGCAAACACCTGCGGGTAGGGTTTGGAGTATTGGCCCTTTATATCGATTAAAGTATCGATATAACTGAAAAATATCTAAGTAGTAGTTTTATTGCATTAAGTAAATATTTAATGATGATAGATTTTGCATGCTTATTTGTATGTTTAACAGTTAAGATTTGTTTGCGTATACAAAGTCTTTCTAATTAAAAATATTTCACTAAAGTTACTTTTCTAGTTGACACAGTTAATACTCTGTATTATTCAGTTATATTACTGAGTCGAAAAGTTACTACTTATAATTCATGAGATTTTTAGTGTTTGACACTATCAGAAGTTTTGTAGGTCAGTCGGAAAACTTGTATCAATGGAGGATAACGTATATGAATATTTGTCGTTTCAAAGTCCTCATACAATGTCTATCAGAAAAATCTTGCAATTGTTGAGTGTGACTGTTATTTCAGTTTTTTTTTTGTTCCTTATATAAATATTTCACATACTTTGAGGTTAAATTAACTCGTGTAATTTATACAGCCACATTTATTTATTTAAAAATACAGTTATTTTCTTAGAGTCTTGATACTTTATATTGTGGTTCAACGGTCTTAACAACGTACAGTAAAATAATTGTTTTAGAATAACTATACTCAAATAGTTTTAGAAACATACAAATGCCTCTCACGTTGAATTTCAGCAAATAAAGTGCTAATACACATAGCCATATAATGTTATTCGCCTTGTCTATTTCTGTCAACATAATGTGAGCGCTTGCTCATAAACAAGCGGGTCATATTGATATAAAATAAATATAAGCTCACTAGTTGTCTTGCGGTGTCGGTCGACCAGTCATCTGGTGGCTGATAAGGTTTTTCGTCGATAAAGCCGACAAACATTTATTGATCTCGTATGGCTATAAATACCAGGAGGTGAAACGAAAAAAAGCTGTTTTGCAATAGAACTAGAATATACATATTGTGAATTGGAAAATATCGATTTTCGAGAAAGGGAAGCGAAACTAAGCATCGATAATTACTTGTTATCGATACAAACGTTGGGGCACTACCTGCGTATGGTAAACGTCTTCATTAAAATGAGGGACTATATACAGGTGCCTTTTGATTGGAGGTTATCTGCCAATACACCGCTAGTTTACACACTGCAATATTATGTTGTTTTATAACGTGGCAGTTCATTATTATTTCATTATAGTTTCCTTTTTATCATCGTTATATTTAAAATTGGAGCTATCTTTATTCGATATAATTAATTGCGTCTCTAAATTTGAGCATTAAAAATATCTACTTGCATTTTTAATGTATGATATGTTTTATACTTTATTAAGCCTTAATTTTCATATGAGTGCAATTGTATATTCTTGCAATGACATCGCTTCTGTGGACTAGTGGTCTAATGTCTTCGTTGACTAACGTAATAAAAATGTGTTTTTTTTTTCAGTTTTCTGATTAAAACAACTTTGCTCGGGATTGGATAAGTGCCCTGTTGGTGACAGGCTTGCCACCTATCACATTGTGTGGGACTAAGTATCTTCGGCTAATCGTGGGTGCACTTGTTGTACTTCTACCTCTGCCTACTGCCCGGGGATACGAGCGTGAAAATACCTTTTTTATATTCTGTATGAAACAATAAATATCTTAAACAACATACATTATTTTTACGCTCTTTATTTTTAACTATATCTTCTGAAATAGAGGTATTAAATTATATTTCATCGCATTGACCCAATACCCCTTTGAAGAATAGACAATCTGTCATATTTAAAGGCAGTTCATAATAGGCGAACAATTGGCTAAACATGCCACTAATATTGTAATTTCTGGGTGATAGAGTTCTATAACGTTTTGCCCGGCTTTGGCAACACCGCCTTACTCATTATATCATATATATATATATATATATATATATATATATATATATATATATATATATATATATATATATATATATATATATATATATATATATATATATATATATACATATTCTTCTAAGGGCCAGTCAGTAGTACTTCACACCGGCCCATCGCGTCGCTTACAAATTTATAAGGCGCCGGCCTTATACGAAGTACTGCACTCTTACTTATGGGCGGGAGCTCCTCAGTCCTCAGTAGTCAATACTAGCTCTTATCTTTTAACCGCATTCAACGTAGAGCGGCTCGAATCGTCGTTGATAAGATCATTTCTGATCGTCTTGATTCTTTGTCATTACGTAGAAATGTAGCTTCGCTCTGCATCTTCTGTCGGATCTATCATGGAGAGTGTTCCGAAGAACTATTTAGATTAATTCCTGCCTCAGAATTTCACCATTGGACATCGCGACAAAATTCAAAATTTTATTCTCACCATCTCGATGTCTAGAAATCCACAACTGTGCGATTCTCCAAGAATTTTTTTCCCGCACTACTCCTCTGTGGAACCATTTCCCGGCAGGGGTATTTCTGAACAAATACAATAAAAGAGCCTACTCTTTCTTAAAAAGCCGGCAACGCAATTGCAAGTCTTTTGATAGTGTCCACAGGCGGCGGTGGTTACTTACCATCAGGTGAGCCTCCTGTCCGTTTGCTCCCTTTTTCTATATAAAAAAACATAACTATTCTACCTATATTTAATACCAAATTGTAATATCCGAATAAACAAAAATCTGTCCGCAACTAACTTTTAACCTTTGGGAAATCGTGCAAAACGTTGTTTTACTTTTATTTGACACTCTTTCGGATTCGGAATGAATTCGTATTCTGTTACCGTTTCAGGCCGATTTTAAAAGCCGTCTCTAATTACCTAAACATTCTGTAGAAAGTCACGATGCAGGTAATTGTTACTCGTTGACAGGACTGCGCGGATTGGCGCGCTCTCACAAGATGGCGGCCGACCTCGCCTGACCCATCCGTCAAATGAATAAGGAACATCTGTTTTAACATGTCGGCCTGTTAGTTAATAAATACAAAGTTTTGAATCCGGGAATTCCGTGGAAAACGTTTTGTTGACAAGTTTCGTTCAATTTATTGGGTCGGGATTAAAGTATTTGTGGTTCAGGGAATTTCTGTGTTTTATATTACTGACATTGTTTATGCTTGTCGGAGTCGAAAATGTACATATATCTTTATAAAATAACGAATAAATTTAGCGATTACTATGAATTTTTTATACATTAGATAGCAAACAAACAGATTTGATAAAAAGAGAAACCATCACCTATAGACAACAAAGACATTAGTGGTGCGTTGCTTAGGGATGCATTTTTTCAAACATCGATATATTGTTCACATAGAATAATAACGCATAGAAACCGAGTCGACCCGCGCAATATTAAGCCATTTCAAAGAAGCCTGAAAAGGCCTCTTACGTTCGCCGGCCCCTCAGGCATGCGACACGTGCCACGCGGAGTACAGTTCTCGCAATTTCAAAAAATGTGAGTTACTGTGTGGTGAAATGCTGTCACCGTGCTTCACAAAAGCGTATTTAGGACTTGAAGATAACATTTTACCGATAAAAACTACTTAGCATCGGATATTTTTGTATAAAATCCAAACAAATAAATCATAAATATCTAAGTAGATCGATATTCAAAATGTTGCCAGCCAAAGGGAAAAATATTCTACCACGTATTTGTTTTTACCTATTTTCATTATAATTAATAATATGTGTATTCCTATTTTATGTGCGATATTTCATAGCCTGGACTTTGCTTTTGCATAAAAAATAGTTTTTAAGTGTTGAGACTCACCCATTATACTGACACAAATATTACAAATCCGTTTGTCAGACCAATATTATGAAGCATTTATTCGTATATAATGAGGACTTTTAAAAGACAAAAAAAATGTTCCAACTAGCATTCTAGATGCCACAGTGACCATCAGAAAAAAACTCTGTCACTACCAAAGTCATTTTTTTTTTAATTTTCTTAATAAATAATATGCCATCTTACTGCATTATTTCGTATTGCTTAGTGTCAAGTAGTTTTATTAGCGATATTTTCGACTTTTATCCACGAAAACATGTAGGGTAACGTGCCGTAAAATCGGTCTGCGCCTAATGCCGACCTCCTAATATGTTTATACTGATAATTAAGCTAATATTCCACATATTTTTTAAGAACGCGGGCAAGACTTCATTCATCGTTTTTTAATTATTATTGTTAATTTATATAAAAATAATAGGAGTGAAGTACACCTAGCGCCACCTAGTGTTAAGTATGTGAGTGACATATAGTAGTTTTAGTTTCTCTGCTGTTTAAATAAAGTCATTCAGTTCGTTCCGAGTTGAATAAGAAAGCACATCGTTTTATTAGGTTATGGGCCCAGATTTACAGCTTCTTAAAATTATATTGCTAATTATCGCGAAAGTTAAAAGTTATCAAGTTTTTAGTGTGATAATAAATCGCAGTAGGATAATTAGATTAGATAGTTTAGGCATTCGGTTTTCATAATAGTCTACAGCAAGCTAACCACGACGACGCCAACATGGCGGCTAACTACATTGTCAATGTACCGAAGTTAAGAGGCAGAGAAAATTACAGTGAATGGCTATTTGCAGCGGAAAACTTCTTAATCCTAGAAGGAATGATGAAATGCATCAAACCAGAGGAAGATGTAAGATTGTTTGCCGAGGATGACGCAAAAACAAAAGCGAAACTGATTCTCACGATTGACGCTTCATTGTATGTGCACATTAGAAATGTATCTACTACCAAGGAATTATGGGAGAAACTAAAAGCCTTATTTGATGATTCCGGATTTACGAGGAGAATAAGCTTACTACGAAATTTAATTTCTATTAGACTCGAAAATTGTGGATCCATGATTGCTTATGTGACACAAATTATAGAAACAGGGCAAAAGTTGTGTAATACAGGATTCGACTTAAACGAAGAATGGATTGGTTCATTATTACTGGCAGGGCTTCCTGAAAAATATGCCCCAATGATAATGGCCATCGAACATTCAGGTATTCAGATAACAACGGACGCCATTAAAGGAAAGTTACTTGATATGGAAACCGGAAACGGAACGAATGGATTGAACGATGAATCGAATGGCGCTTTAGCCAGCGGTTATAAAGGTTGGCAGCACTCATTGACGGCCAGGAAGTCTATGGTTAGCAAAAACAATCATGGCGGCCAAAATAGATCAACAGTGTCAACAAAGGCGAAGAAAGACATTAAATGTTATCGATGCAAACAAATAGGTCATTTTAAGTCACAATGTACTGCTGAAGTGTCGAATAATAAAGGAAATGAACGTAAACAAACAAATGCGTTCAGTGCAGTCTTTCTAAGTGGAAACTTTAATAATGAAGATTGGTATGTTGATTCCGGAGCCAGTGTACACTTGACGCCGAATAAACAATGGCTCACAAATATATCTTACGAAAAAGAAGGTGAGACTATTACAGTAGCAGACAAAAAGAAAGTGCCAATTGTGTGTTCCGGTGATATCAAGATTTCTACCATAGTTAATGATTGCAGTTTTGATGTGAACGTAAAAGATGTGTTTTGTGTACCAGAATTAACAACTAATTTACTGTCAGTCAGTCAATTAATTCAAAAAGGAAATAATGTCGTATTTACCACAAATTCCTGTGAAATATATAACCAGAAGGGTATATTAGTTGCCTACGCATTATTACAAAATGGAGTTTACAAGTTACAACTTTTAGAGAATATGTCTGCAGCAGCGACCATATCCGGTGAGCTCTGGCATCGAAGGCTGGGACATGTAAACAGTGAGTGTCTCAATAAAATGCAGAATGAGGTTGATGGGTTAACCTTAAAAGAGAAGGTTGACATTACAAAGTCAACTTGTACCGTGTGCTGTGAGGGGAAACAATCTAGATTACCTTTTTATCATATTGGTAAGAGAAGCACAGAAGTGTTGAACATTATTCACACAGACATCTGTGGTCCTATGGAGTGCAATTCTATTGGAGGTTCTAAATACTTTATTTTATTTGTTGATGATTTTAGTAGAATGACAGCTATTTATTTTTTGAAAAATAAGAATGAAGCCTTGAAAAGGTTCAAAGAATACCAATGGTTAGTGGAAAATCAGACAAATAAAAAAATAAAAATTATTAGAAGTGACAATGGAAAAGAATTTTGCAATACCGAGTTTGACAATTACTTAAAGAAAATGGGGATAGTTCATCAAACAACATGTCCATACACGCCTGAACAGAATGGACTATGTGAGCATATGAACAGAACCTTAGTCGAGAAAGCAAGGTGTATGATTTTTGATGCACAGTTAAGCAAGAAGTTCTGGGCTGAAGCTACAAACACAGCGGTTTATTTGCATAATCGCACAGGTTTATCCATATTGCATGGAAAAACACCTTATGAATTATGGCATAATGTCAAGCCAGATATAAGTAATCTGAGAGTTTTTGGCAGCAAGGTGATGGTACACATAGCTAAAGAAAAGAGACGAAAATGGGATAAAAAAGCTCAAAGAGGTATTTTTTTAGTGGGCTATGCCGACGGAAGTAAAGGCTATAGAGTGTATGATCCAGCTAAGAATGTTATATCAACTAGTCGAGATGTGATAGTTATGGAGGAAGAGAACACTACCATAGCAGTAACAGAAAAAGAAAATTTAAATAAAACAATTAAGGATACAGACCAGCCATCTTCAGTGGGGGATATGGAAGAAAAACTATCCGATACTCTAACATCCCATGAAAAATCTATAAATGACTCTGATTCTGAGTATGCACCCAGTGAGTATGAAGATGTAGAAGAAAGTTTACAGGATACTGTGACAACTACACGGGAAATTTGAACCAGAAGACAACCAAATAGATACGGTTTTAGTAGCCAACAAAATGTCTGTCTTCAAGAAACTGGAGACTTAACGTTGCAGGAGGCGTTGACGGGACATGAAAAAGAGTATTGGCAAAGAGCATTAAAAGAAGAACTTCAATGTTTTGAAGAGAATCAAGCCTGGGAGTTGACCGACGCTCCAAGTAGTGGTTGTGTGGTTCAGTGTAAATGGGTCTTAAAGAAAAAGTGTGATGTGAATGGTAAAGTTCTATATCGCGCACGTTTAGTGGCAAAAGGTTTCACTCAGAGGCATGGTTTGGACTACAATGAGACATTCTCTCCAGTAGTTAGATATTCCACATTAAGATTATTGTTTGCCTTGACTGTAAAATTAGACTTTAAGACAACACACCTAGATGTCAAAACAGCCTTTTTAAATGGACATCTTGAAGAAGATATTTTTATGCAAAAACCAGATTATTTTGATAATTTAAATGATGGTAAGGTTTTAAAATTAAAGAAGGCCATTTATGGGTTAAAACAATCTTCAAGAATGTGGTATAAAAAGGTTGATGACTGTTTGTGTAACATTGGTTATGTAAAATCTAAATATGAACCTTGTTTGTTTATTAAAAGAAACAAAAAGTGTGTAACCATAATTGCTTTATATGTTGATGATTTTTTTATATTTTCTAATGATTGTGATGAAGTCATAAACTTGAAAAAATCTTTAAGAAATAATTTCAATATTAAAGACCTAGGTACTATAAGACAATGCTTGGGTATGCGAGTTGTGTGCAATAAAAATTCTGTAACATTAGACCAAGAGAGTTATATAGACCAGTTGTTAGGTAAATTTAATATGTTAGATTGTCACACGTCAAACACACCAATGGAATGTAAACTAAATCTCAGTATAGGTAGCAAATGTGATATTAACATACCGTATCAGTGCCTGATAGGTAGTTTAATGTATTTGTCCGTTTTAACTCGCCCCGATATATCATATTCAGTTAGTTATATGAGTCAGTTTAATAATTGTTTTACCAAAGAACATTGGCAACATGCTAAAAGAATTTTGAGATATTTAAAGAAGACAAAACATTATGCGTTAAAGTATGACTCAAAACTTAATTCTGAAATAATTGGTTATGTTGACGCCGATTGGGGCAGTGATGTTATTAGTAGAAGGTCATATACAGGTTATGTGTTTAAATTATCTGGTGCTGCAATATCTTGGGAAAGCAGAAAACAAAAGGTTGTTGCACTTTCTAGTACAGAAGCAGAATATATAGGAATCTCAGAATGTTGTAAAGAGGCTATTTACTTACAAAATTTGCAATGTGAAATTACTGACAGTTTAAATACTATTATTCTGTACAATGACAACCAAAGTGCACAAAAATTGTTATTAAATCCTGTTTTCCATCATAAATCTAAGCATATAGATATAAGATTTCATTTTTGTAAAGAAGTTATTGCTCAAAAGTTAGTAAATGTTCAGTACCTATGTACAGCTGAAATGCCAGCTGATTTGTTTACAAAAGGTTTAAGTTCAATTAAGCATAACACTTTTGTAAATGCTGTTGGTCTAGTTAAAAATTAAATTATGTATATTATTTTTATATAGTGGGGGTGTTAATTTATATAAAAATAATAGGAGTGAAGTACACCTAGCGCCACCTAGTGTTAAGTATGTGAGTGACATATAGTAGTTTTAGTTTCTCTGCTGTTTAAATAAAGTCATTCAGTTCGTTCCGAGTTGAATAAGAAAGCACATCGTTTTATTAATTATCTTAAAGTTTAATGTGTTTCTTAAGATTCTATATCAACTGCTTAATTTATCCGCATTTAATAAATATTTTTTTAATTTGGGGAATAGTAATTAAATAAAGTTGGAATTTAGGTAAGGTTAACGTAAGCAATCAGTTCTCTCCTTAGTAGTATGTGGTTAGATATTTATCTTGTCATTGGGTGTCTTCAGTACAACAGCTGTTAATCTCAGAAATCTAAGTTAGGTTGACAGAATTCTGAGCTAAGTTTTTGCGAAGACACTTTATAGGTACTTAAAAGAACAAAAAATAAATTAGCTTTAACTATTCTTTAATACAAAAACAGGGAGAATTTTTATTTGATACTTATAATGAAAATTATAATATATAAACTTATTGCTGTTTTAATGAAAATGTAAATTAAGTTTTATACAATGATAACACTTGGATTTGATGATAGAATTCAATCAAATTAAAGTCTCAATATTTTTTATATAATTGTTCCTAGCGATATATTTTATTTAATTGATTTAACAATCGTAGAAAATTATTCTAGTTTTATTCTAATAGTGAAAAATAAAACTTTGAATATCAAGTGCCTTTAAATTGTTTCCTTTCTTTGACTACAACTTAATAAAAATAAGTACCCTAAAATAGTTATATTGAAGATTATTTGATATAGACAAAAAATAATTTATATAAATCGTTTTATTTAAAAAAATATCACAATATTGAATATTTAATGCTCATTTCTTTTAATTTTGAGGACCAGCAAGTAACGATCTAATGTAATTTTTACATATCAAATTTTTTTCTGCGTAGTTTTAAAGAGACTAAAATATCAATTTATTTCATTTATTTTATGTCTCAAAGAAAGAGACTCAATCATTAAAATTGGTGACCATTTAGATTTTTTCTTTTACAGTTTTTATCAAATTAAAAAGATCATTTAAATACATACCATAAAAAATTGAGGGCATATTATGTTTACAAAAGTTATTTAATAAAATTAAAGTAAATTTTAATGCAAAGTCAATACCTTATTTCAATTTCAAACATCCTTTACTGGCTAACATTAGAGAAAAATGGGGCTGAAATTAGGGAAAAATTGACCGACAATAGAAAAGAAACCAGGATAGAGGGGGTCAATCATTTAAAACTTAACACGTTTACATATTTTTATTTCGTTGTTGAAATCAATTCGAAACATCAATAGTGTAAAATTTAAATATTGATTAACACGAAAAAGAAAATTAATATTTTCTTCCCGATAACGGTTTAAGCCTAATAGGGTCCGAAAGTTATGTATTTGGTTAGGCGGCCGAAATTTGGCTATTTTACCCTATAAATTTCTACATCACTGAGATTAATTTTAATTTTTAAAATTTTAAATAAATAATTTGATTATTAAGTATACATATTTTCGTGTCACAATTTGCACAAAAACGAAAAAATCCAAGGTGAAATAGCTTTGGAACGTAGAATTATAACACGTAGAAACCGAGTGGGCCGCGATGTTTTAAGCCATTTCAAAGTAGCCTTAAAAGGCTACGCATGCGCTTGCCGTCCGCTCAGAATCGCGATACATGTCATACGGAGTGCAGGTCTCGCAATTCGAAAAAAATATGACTTACTGTGTTGTTAAAGGCAAAAAAAGACAAATAAAATAAATGCTGAATTATCAAAAAGTACCCTCGACCTAAATTATTTTCATAAGACTTAGTATAAATAATAGTTAAAGCAAATACAATAATTAATTTTCTTAACATTAAGGTCTAACTAAAAATATCGTGCGCAATTTTTTTCCACAACTAGCAACTGTATAGTGATAAGTTATGTGTTTCAAATTATCTATTTTTAGTCGATTTACATAACAGAAAAATTATAAATTGTAAGTATTTACCAGTGAAATGTTCACTTTTTTTGTTTTTCTAAGGTGTTAAAACACTTCTTTATAATGCAATAAGTCATTTCGAATTATTTTTCGTAAACTCTGTCCGATATAACCTGATCTTATTAAGCATTGACAACTCGCAAAACGAATTGAGCCGTTTCTGGTTCAGTTTTATTTACTCGTTTTTTGTGGTTTCTAGGCGTTATTATTCTAAGATCAGAACCAAAACAGTTGCGGACGCTATGTGGTGCTCAAGTCGTGCACAGAGCCAATAGTAGCCAATATAGTACGTTTAGCTTAAAACATTTAAATTTTTTAAGTTGATTTAAATAAATACTTGATTAATAAGTATCTTATTAATTTTTACCTTAAAACGTTCGTCTATAACGTAAGTATTGTTTCTGCTTGCCCACCCATTTGCTAATTTTCAAGATAGTTTAAGGTTTAGAACCATGGCAAGATTTGTATGAAAGTTAAAATAAAAAAGGTTCCAAGGTAATAGCTTTGAACAAACATACATACACATACACGCACACAGACATACACATAATAACACACAAGTATTTGCCAAGCAATGTATTTCAAACATTTGTATGATATAGGATAATATATTAGTAGATACATATCAATAAGGTTTTTTTTTGTAAGAATTACTTCAATCACTGTTTTTATAACTTAAATAACGTAAATTCGTATTGACCATATTTTTTATTTACGCTCGGTGCCGGTTGGTTACCGCTGTTTAATTACTGAAATTTAAAAAAAAAATCTTGAGAACCTCTAAAACATTTTCCTGTAATTCTACTCATTTTACCTCACCAGAATAAAAATTGTAAGTTCTAAATTTTCTATATGACTAATAATACTATTGGAAAGACAGACAATCTTTATTTCAGTGAGGTAAAAATATTTTAAATCACAAATAAAAGCACAAAAGCAAAAAAAATATAAGGTTAAATAGCTTTGGAATCATCTTGAGAACATCTAGAATATTTCCCGGCATTTAATATATTTTACCTAACCGAATAAAAAGTGTAAGTTTCAAGTTTATACTAAATGATTAATAATGTTATAGTATGAAAGATTATTTGTATACCGGTCAGGTATATATATTTTAAATACCGTCTTGGGAAAATATTTATTTACTTGCAACACTATTCGAGTCTTTGGAGTCTTTGTGTGCGTGACGACGCAAGTGATTACACGAAGCTTACACGGACATTGACACGGTTTTGGCCTAAAATATGAACGAAGCGTTGAATGCAATTATCCCTCTAAGCGTTATTACTCTATGATTGTTCATAAACATCGATTTTTATCATAGCACCAACTATTCGCCGCTCTCAAGTACCCCAACAAAATATTCAATACAAGTAATTTGTGTGGCAAAAAATCGACCATAACGACATCGATGTATCGTTCATAAACTTCGATGTTTTTAAAATTGATGTTTTACTTTAGAGAACATCGATGTCCTAATATCTATGTTTTTTATGAGCAATGTTGCATTCCTCGCTGCTATCTGCGTATCGAGATGACAATGCCACATGCACAAGTGCACCGACTATCTTATCCTCCAAACCGGAGTCCAGAACACGACAATGTCAAGCATTGACGATATTGCGACAGTAATTGATACTAAATAGGTACCTACTCGGGCGAGACGTTGCAGGATCTCTACTAGCTACTTAATATTTAGTCGTGATGGTAGTGACACGTATATACTACGACTGTGTCCATGACTTCGTCCGCGTGAAGAAGAAGAAAGAAGAAAGAAAAATTTATTTGCAAGAATATGGGTGTTACAAGTTGTTAAAAATAAATTAACACATTCTACTAATATATGGTGTGCAAATATTTAACAAAATATCATTACGCGTGGAAAACTTTCTGAAGACAGCCCCGGGGCTTTACCCGCATAGTTCCCGTTCCCATGGGCTTTCCAGATTAAAAACTATCCTATGTCCTTTCTCGGGTCTCAAACTATCTTTGTACGAAATTTCATCCAAATCGGTTCAGTGATTTAGGCGTGAAAAAGAGACAGACAAACAGAGTTACTTTCGCGTTTATAATATTAGTATGGATATACAATCGTTTGCCTTTATACGAACTGTCTGGCAAAATGGCAGTCGGTCTATTCTTCAAAAGGCTTCCACTTGTGTCAGATTATGTTTTAAAACTGTTTTACCAATAAATAAAAAAATGGATAATCAAATCGTTATACCTATATCAATAAACATGCTATGTTGTGATACAAAATATATTTTAAAAAAAACAGACGAGATGTGGCAGAATCCTGCCACCTAATACTCATGATAGTACTAACATGTGGCAGCCAGGTGATAGATTTCTGTATCTCACCCGGGTCTGGTACCACCGCCTTACCTATTCCTGCCGCAATAGCGTAAGTGCTTGCCACTGACGTGTTCCAGTTTGGAGGTTAAGGCAGCGGGTAAACTTACGTATATTACTTTATAACCTCGCCACAAAGATAGCTACACACCATCAATATTTTTGTGTCTATAGACTATTATTGTCTCTTTCCATCGAGAGTGCCATCTGCTTGTTTGCTATCTTATAATTAGGCGTACGTAAATTTCGCAAATAAAAGATCGTGATTTCGCATTAAAAAAAATCAAAACAGAAAATTTCGCATTTATTTCGCAAAAAAAATGCAGTGTTAAACATTAAACTAAAGGCTAATATTATTGTAATTTTTACATTCTCATCTTTCATTGTTTGCCTGCGATCAGTTACGATAATGTTGTAGATACTAAAGTACCTCTCGGCATCAACACTATTGACAGGGCAATTGAGACATTGAATAACTGCTTTTACAAATCCAGGGTAGCAAGATTTTGTTCACTCCTCATCTACGCAACAACTAATGCCGTCTCTATCTGTTTTGAACAGAGTTGTAATAATTGTTAGCGCATCTGATCAACATTTGAAAGCGCGTAACGTAAAAAGGTGGGAAAGTATTTAATTTCCAAATTTCGCTTTTATCGCAAATAAAATGCAGATTTCGCTTTTAAAGCATCTATTTCGTAAAAACGAAATTTTCGTACCCCTACTTATAATACAAAAAAAATAGCCAATTGTTTGCCTTTTATAAACTGCAGGCAGAATTCTAGATAGTCTTTTCTCAAAACGGAGTTTGTGTCAACACAGGGTGAATAATATATTTTTTATATACCTAATATAAAATTTTAATACTTTTCACAAAATTTCCCCAAACGTTCAGTGTGGCGATACCATTAGCAATAAATTCGAAATTGAGAATCAATCATTTAATAGGATTGCCACTTAAAAAGAAAACATTTAGAAAGGTGACTTTGAGAGCACAATAAAGAACGGGTCTCTATTTAACAATATACGGGAACAAGAACATAATACAAAGGAGAATAAAAGTGAATGCCTCAGGCAAGCAATTTTCTTTCCGCTACTGAAATTCGCTCGAAAATATGCTGTGTAACTTTGATTCTATATCATTTTGTTTAAAACAGTCATTAGCATGGCTTTCGGTTGGACTTATATTTTGAATTTATCACCTTTTCCTTATACTGTCGTGGCTTGTTTATTTTGTGTTATGTAAAATATATACTAACATAATTTTCCCCGTGTTGGTCCCGGGCTCTATTGAAGAATAGGCGAACTGCCGTTCTGCCAGGCAGGTCGTAAAAGGCGACCGATTGGCTTTGCGAGTCACTACCATCGTGGCTACTAGGTGGTAGAGTTCCGCATTGTCTCGCCCGGGTCTGGTACCACCGCTTTACTTATTGTTGCCGCAATAGCGGTAGTGCTTGTCACTGTAGTATTTCGGTTTGGAGGGTAAGGTAGCCGGTAGACTTATACATGTGGCATTAGACCTCGCCACAAGATAGCAACCCACCATTAACATCTTTGGTGTCTATAGGCAATGGTTGACTCTTTCCATCAGGGGGTCTCCTGCTTGTATGCTATGTTGTGATATAAAAAATATATTTTAAAAACCAGGTGAATGTGGCAGAACCCTGCCACCTAATGATAATACTAACATGTAACTAGGTGATAGAGTTTTGCATTGCCTCACCCGGGTCTGTTACCACCGCCTTACCTATTCCTGCCGCAATAGCTAAGTGCTTGTCACTGTCGTATTACGATTTTGAGGTTAAGGCGGCTTGTAAACTTATGTATGTTGCTTTATGACCTCGCCATAATATATATTAAAAAAAAAACAATAATAATAAAGGTATATCGTTTTTCTCTTATATCGTAAGATAGCAAATAAGCACATGGCTCTTCTGATGGAAAAATAAACCATCGCATATAGACACGTAAGATGTTAATGGTGCGTTTCTATCCGTGGCGGGATGGCAATGCCACATGCATAAGTCAAACGGCTAGCTTACACTCCAAACCGGAACGCGACAATGACAGGTCGCTATTGCGACATGAATAGAGAAGACGGTGGTGTCAAATACTCAGTTGCAGGCTCTACAACTTATTAGTCACAATGATAGTGAGATATATAGCCAATCAGGCCCAAAAGGGACTGATTGGCTATACGGGTTAAGCTAATGAGGGTTAACCGATAGAAGGGTTAACCCTCGAAAGGCTTAACCCTTTTAAAAGACTTATTCGAATGAACGGGGTTTCCGGGCCGGACTACACAGAGAGTTAGCTCCATTTGGTAAAAGGTATAAGATTTATTAATTTAAACAACAACTGATAAAGTAATAGAGATGTATTAAATACAAAAATTCAAAACTAATAAAACTTTATTGTATACTAGTTGACCCGGCAAACGTTGTTCTGCCTTTGTAACCTTTTTTTTCTATATTTTCTCACCTCTTAAACCTTCTCTGGACTTCAACAATTAATTCAAAACCAAAATTAGCCAAATCGGTTCAGCCGTTCTTAAGTTTTAGTGAGACTAACGAGCAGCAATTGATTTTTATATATATATATAGAAGATAGAAGATTACGACACTTTACTTCTCAATTGCATAAAGACGAATGCTTTGAAAACATTACCTATATTATGTCAAACCTTTTTATAATGTTTTATTCTAGTCGATTATTGACTTAATTAGTAGCTTAATCAAATGCTTGAATTTATTTCAGACCAAAGGTAATATAAATTTAAAAAAAAGGGTTTGATAATTTTTTTCTTAAAATACTTAATATTTCATAAGTTATGCAAGTCATTTTAATTATAAGTAAAGAATAATACTTTAGCTTTATTTTGACATAGCGATTTAAATATTGATATTACTATTGATAAAATACTGATTAATTTATATATGTTTATGTAAAATATAAACAATACCCTGACAGGTTATACTCACCGAGTAGTTTTCAAACAAAAAAGAATGTTTATTTTAAAATCACTGCATGAATAATAGAGTTCTGAAGTAAAAAACATAAAAGAAACATACAGCCGAATTGAGAACCTTCGAGAGAAGCTTTGACAGAACGAGAAGAAAAAGTCGCTTTAAAATAAATGCCGTGACTCCCATGTTCTTAAAGCGACAGCAAGAGGTACGCATCCTCAATAATTAACGGGTATCATTTAAGCTATCGCCAATGAAATTAGTTTAGTGTTTCTTAAATAATAGGGTTTGCCCACAAAATAGTAGATTTGTCACCAAAATGTAGACACCAAACATTATAAAATAACCAATGGTATTTAATATTTATCAGTCAACTTTTGCTAGTCAACCTTAACTTACGGTAGATCAATTATACCAATAATATATGATTTGACAACAGTAATACAAGCTAAAGGTGTCACATAACAAAAAAATTTAAAACTTATGACTATGACTTATGACACAAAACCAGATAAAACATACACTAGTGATGTGCTTTATTGCTATAAAACGTGTTAATAGCTTTATATAACATTTAATGGCGAAAATTTAATAATTCGTAGATCAAATATGACAATGGTGACATAGCTAAGTGAATTTATGGCTGAGTTGAAATAAAACTTTTGAACGCGTTTTACGATTCCGGTTTGTTTAACACTGATCGTAAATTTTCGAGTGTTGCTATGTTTTAAAGCATAATATATTATGTTTTTAGAACACGATCATAGGAGTATATAAGCACTACAGATAGCAGCTAATAATTATTTGGGGTGTTTAAACAGCTTCAGCCTTCATTTATAAATGATACATAATCTATATACATACATACATTGATAACTTTCTGCCAGGTTCCTTACGGGGTAGGCAGACAGAACCGAGTGCCATAAGTCGTGATCTTTGCGAAGACTTGACATTATCTGCGGAAGCACCCGATCAATCTGATCATGGTATGTCTGTCATGACCTTCGCCGCTACCTACATCCTTCCACATTCGCATTGTGTATCTGTTTTGTTAACCATCTACCAATGGCACGCCAAAGACGCAACACTTTCAACTATTATTATTTCTAGTTACGTTTTCCTAACCAACGGAGGTTGTCCTTTTTCATTTTTATACCGAAACTTTTATTCAGGCCTAATCTCTCTCATTTCAAAATAAACCCGGTCCACGAGAGTTACGCCACATATTTTTCAAAGCGATCTTATCTCGAATGCATTGCAAGTACTTTCATGTCCTTTCTAACGTACACAATCACTCTAGCCGTGTAAAAATAATAAAATAAACCATAGAACCAACATAACCATGTATTTATGTTTAGGTATGCAGCATGATACACTAATTCCATAGGACTTATCTATATTATTATTATTATAAGTGTGAGTTTGGATGAATGGTTGTTTGTTACTCAATCACGCAAAAACTACAAAACGGATTTAAATGAAATTTGGCACACAGGTAGATGAAAACCTGGAATAGCACATAGGTTACTATTTATCCCGAAAAAATTAAAAGATCCCGCGGGATTCGTCCAAAACTTCTACAAAACACAGGGATGCAAACTGCAGCTAGTAGTTATATATTAATTGTATAACTGCTTATAGTTATACCTGATGCTACGTTTTATTTACGCAAAATGTTCCAAACCAACCGTAGCATATTGCCTAGGTAATGTTTCCGTATTACATACAGAGGACATTACCAATTGGTTCTATAGTCAACGGTGTGATATATCCCAGCTCACCTAAAAGTGATGCGATATATTTGCATTCGCATACTGAACAAGTTTCTATGAAAATCTACATGCTTTAGATGCAATAAAATACGATGATTTTGCTCTATAATAAAACAAGCTCTATGATAAAATAAATAAGTTTAATTTGTTACCTTTTTATATCCTCATTCACATGTTGGTGACATCTGAAACAAACAGAGATATATTAATAAGTAAGAAATTTCTTTTTTACTATATTTATATACACACTCCTTGTTGGTCCGGGCTCTTTTGAAGAATAGGCCAACTGCCGTTCTAAAAAGGCATCGCTAACCATCGTGGCCTTGCTACAAAATAGCAACCATTAACATCTTTGGTGTCCTTAGGCGATGGTTGACTCTTTCCATCACGAGACCCATCTGCTTGTTTGTTCTCTTATGATTAAAAAAATTACTATCTTGGCCTCGCTACAAAATAGCAACCAAAAACATCTTTGCTGTCCTTAGGCGATGATTGACTCTTTCCATCAGGAGACCCATCTGCTTGTTTGCTATCTAATGATTAAAAAAAATTACCAAGTAATAATTGTAATAAAAAAGCAGGAAATTACAAGTTAGGTTTGATTTGATATTTTTATTAACAATCATCCTTTGGTCAAAACAGCTGCCCATAGATTTAATTACACTATCAGAGGTCTAAAAGAATCGCGTTGCCGGTCTTTTAAGAATGAGTAAGTTACGTCTTAAAGTTCTCTAAGTCAT
This sequence comes from Apodemia mormo, assembly GCA_036924255.1. NCBI lineage: Eukaryota > Metazoa > Arthropoda > Insecta > Lepidoptera > Riodinidae > Apodemia > Apodemia mormo. The sequence goes on along the minus strand of JAUPFN010000018.1, from coordinate 6,666,975 downwards.
ATCTGTTTGGAAAAAACCCTCCCGATAATTAGTCCACACAAGAGTAGTGCGGGGCAAAAACTGCCTCGAAAATCGAAAAATTGCCGCTAACGATTGAAAAATCGAATCGTAATCTAAGTATCACTTGCCGCTACTTTTAACTGCACTTAAAAATTACCTATATATAATTTACAGCTGGTCTGTCGGATACTTCTCACAAATTACAATACAAAATAACATTCTCTTGCCGACACGACTGGCCACGGGGATCGAAATTAACTATAATTGCTTAATTCAGAGCGGTGTTTGCTCAGATCACCGCATAAAGTTCTATGAAAGAGCGAGATGATGATATAATCAATATTTGTAAAACAGAGATAGGAATACAAAATTGGTATACTTTCATCTGCCAGGTACCAAACGTGTGAAGGGAATGAGAATAGAGTCGTTATATCACTTTTTACGTTATATTACGATGATCGAAATAAAAAGCGTCAAATTAACACTTTTTTTAAATCGTAAGATAGCAAACAAGCAGATGTCTGTTCTGATGGAAAGAGACAACCACGGACTAAACTGGATACGGCTTTCAAGGCAATTTCTTAGGTTGTCAACTTCTCTTGTACTTACCCAAAGAAATACAGAGTTATAATACTTACCGATGAATTAAAATCATTCCAGAAGTATTCCTTAAGCCTTAGATCTTCATACGACACGATAAACTAGCACAATATAGTATATTTCTACAAGAGTTTGAAATTTACATACATTTGCTATACTCATATGAATGAGCAGCTACGCATTTTACGCCCAACACCGTGTTTATTAGTATTTGTGTGGTCTGTGGAGATAACTATCGCCTATAGACATCAAAGATGTTAGTTATGCGTTACTATCCTTAATGCCTCATGCATCATATTACCGGATACCTTACCCTTCAAACTGGAACACGACAGTGGCAAACACTAACATTGTGACAAGAATAGTAAGGTGGTGATACCAGATCCGGGGGAGACAATGCAGAATTCTACTTCGTAGTAGCCAAGAGGATAGTAACAAGAACATAGTCTATCATTCGCCTCCTATTATGCCCGGCAGAACGGTAGATAATCTCTTCAAAGAGACCCCGGACTAACACGGGAGAAAATGACAAAAAATACTAGAGTATTGTATTGTATTTGGATCGATAATCATATAAGTTCAATATAACTGCAGCAATCGACTCCAGACCTACTCAAGATCTGAAGAACTCTGAATCAGATCTTCACTAAATTAATATGGGACCAAAATGAAACTATACTGTAACAAAAGAAATGATTTGAAAAACTTTTCAATCAAAATATTTTTATTCAAATTGTCCTTTACTGGCACTTTTGAGCCAACATAAAATTGACGCGACACGAGAAACCTGTGACCTTCTCTTTGTTGAGATGCTCTAATTTACAGAGCCACTGCCGACTGGTTCACCACGTTCTTTTGAAAAATACATTATACTTAGAAAACTTTAAAAACAACAAAGAAAAATGTCGACATGCGAGACTCGAACCCTCGACCATTTCCCTCAAGCCGGGATACTTACAATATAATTATACAACATTATACTTAATTAAAAAGAAATTGCAAATCTGTTTATAAATGAGGATGTTGTACCCGAACATACACATAATAATATAATAAAAAATATCAACTAAATTATTGAGAACTAGCTGTTGCCAGCGACTTCGTCCGCGCGGACTTTCTTTACTCCGCACAGCACCTCCCCCGTAGGTGATAGCGTGATAATATGTAGCCTATATGTTGACCCGACCTGTTAGCAATAATTATGCAAAATTTGAAGTAAAACCATGCGGTGCTTTTTGAGTTTACCCCGGACATACATACAGTCAAACAGACAAACAGATAAACAGACAAACAGACAAAAATTCTAAAAACTATATTTTTGGCTTCGATATCGATTGTAGATCACGCCCCAAGTATTCTTTTAAAAAAATATTCAATGTATAGTTTTGACTTTCCTACGATTTTATTATATGTATAGATATATTTCTCCTTTTCGAAAGATCGATTAAAGACCAGACTTACAAAGCAGACTTAATAAGAAGCAAAACTTAATAAGAATATAAAATAAGCAAATCTTGATATTATTGAGATTGAGAATCTCATCTTCTTATATATAAAAATCAATTGCTGTTCGTTAGTCTCGCTAAAACTCGAGAACGGTTGAACCGATTTGGCTAATTTTGGTTTTGAATTAATTGTTGCAGTCCAGGGAAGGTTAAAAAGGTGAGAAAATATAGAAAAAAATAAGAGTAGTTAAAAAGGCAGAACAACGTTTGCCGGGTCAGCTAGTTTTCAATAATATTAAGATTAGCATATAGACTAGTGATCGCTCGCTGGTCGAAATTCAACCGTAAGTTTAATCACGAACTATAATATTCAAATTTCTACTAAGTTTTTTTAGTAGAAGTGTATATATAAGCTTTAGAAAGAAAGGCGCAAATGGAATACCGCATCAATCTAGATATGTTATTAAATTTTCTTTATTATGTTTTTAATTGCATACTATGTTTGACAACAGATAAATAGAAATAATATGTGTGACTTTTAGGGTGTGTGTAACATGTATGGTAGTGTGTGTACTATCTTCTATACATATAATAAAATCGTAGGAATGTCAAAACTGTACATTGAATGTTTTTTTTTTTTAAAATACTTGGGGCGTTATCTACAATCGATATCGAAGCCAAAAATATAGGTTTTAGAATTTTTTTCTGTTTGTCTGTATGTATGTCCGGGGTAAACACAAAAGTACTGCATGGATTTACTTCAAATTTTGCATGAATATTACTAACAGGTCGAGTCAACACATATGTAGGTTACATATTATCGCGCTATCACCTACGGGGGAGGTGCTGTGCAGAGTAAACCAAGTCCGCGCGGACGAAGTCACAGGCAACAGCTAGTATTTTTATATAAGCAATGGGCCCACTTCTCGTTCCCACCACTGTAACTTCTGTAAACCAGAATCAACAGCGGCAACCGTCCTGATAACCACTGAGTTGCGAGTTTAGGGCACCTGAGAAAAAACTAAGCTGTAAATTATAAAGAAGTTTGTAGGAGGAGTAGAAAAATAGATCCTGATTCTGCACTTTATACTATACTAGCTGACCCGCGCAGCTTCGCCCGCGGGTATATTAGTACGTCATCCAAATAGATTTTAATAAAAATTTCATCCCCCATTTCAGCCCTCCAGGGACTGATTTTTGAAAAAAATTAGCCTATGAAAAAAGTTAGCCTGGTATTAGACCCCGGATTTAGCCGTGACAGCGTAACAGACAGACAGACAGACAGAAAGACTTTCGCATTTATAATATTAGTATGGAGTATGGATTTATGTATTACCAGTTGCAGCGTGCGCCGTGCAGCTCGCTGCATTAAAAAAGTTTTTGGCGAATTTTCCGGGATAAAAAATAGCCTATATATTATTCCACATCATCAGCTACCTGTGTGCCAAATTTCATTCAAATCCATTCAGTATTCAGTAGTTTTTGCGTCATTGAGTAACAAACATCCATCCATCCAAACAACCAAACATCTAAATTTTCATACTCTTGATTTGCGTAATTTTCGTAAAGGAACAAAGTTTTCGCTTCACGCCTTAATTTATAGATAAGATATTGTACAAAATCGTAAGCGCTGCGGTATCTTTTTGATATACTTTAATCAACATATTTTGATAGCATAAGTAGGTAAGTTCTAATTAGTGAATATTAATTGCCTAATTACGTTGTAATTAGAAACACAGATTTGTGGTTTTAATTGCAATAAATTGGGGTAAATTATCTTAGCACCTCTTTGAACATGAGGATGATAAGGAATCAAAGAAACAGTTACATTTCCCTAATGTTGCGGCTACAATGTCGCAATACAGCGAAAATTTGCGCTATCGTGACTCGATGTATGTTGTCAATGACCATAGGATTTAAAAAATTTAGGTAATAGCACCGTGTATTGCGATGTAGGACGATCACCTTGTCACGATTAGTGTAGCCAACTAATTCGCTAAATCTATTGCAAACTAGGTGGCTATATGTACTTCATGTGAACTTTAAAAACGCGTTCTATTATCATTTCCTGAGTCATACGGACTCAAAAAATGCTGATAGAACGTATTTTTCTCTCTCATTTCGAACTCATAAGGAAAATACGTAACTTAACGTAATAACTTCGATGTCCTTTGTCCGTTTGTCAAAGTCTTTTTTCTCAAGAACACGTAAAGGTATCAAGTGGACATTGTACTGTACATGGGTCTATAATCCCTCTCAGCTGTATAAAAATCAAACCTGTAAGTCAACGCAGTCAGATCGCCCGTGTTGGTCCCGGTTTCCTTTGAAGAATAGGCTAACTGCCGTTCTGCCAGGCAGGTCGTAAAAGGGGACTGATTGGCTATGTTAGTAACTACCATCGTGGCTGCTAGATGGTAGCGTTTAACATTGTCTCGCCCGGGTCTGGTACCACCGCCTTACTTATTCCTGCCACAATAGCGTCGGTGCTTGGCCCTGTCGTATTCCGGTTTGAAGTGTAAGGTAACCGGTAAACTTATGCATACGGCATAAGACCTCGCTACAAGATAGCAACTTACCATTAACATCTTTGGTGTCTATAGGCGATGGTTGACTCTTTGCATCAGGAGATCCATCTGCTTGTGTGCTATCTATTATATGATATAAAAAATTGTATGATACGTACGTCGCATATTTTGCGATTTTAGCGATTTCAAAAGGGAATCAAAACCTATAGCGTACTTCCCGCTGACTTAGAATCATGAGATTTATGTGTAGCTAAGGTTCCCAAACAGTTTGTACGGAACCCTCGGTATGCGAATCTAACTCGCAATTTACCTTTCTTTTTTAAGTAAACGGGTTAAAGACGAGCCATCCACTTGTGCCCACGATTAATGTAATTTGGCCGAAACATCGAGCTTATAAGTAAGTTCTATATAATGCACCCGTTTTTGATCTGTTTACTTATCAAAATTGCTTATTATACAACAATATCATACCTCGATTCAACTTAAATGCGAACCGATGCAAAAGCGAAAAACTTAGTCGCGGTATAAAACTAACAGGAGTTCGAAGAAGTTCGATGCGATTCGTTATTTAGCGAAGTGGTTAATTACACAAATTGTGATAATGCGAATCTTCGCCTTAGGGTGACTATGTCGCCACACCCTAACAATTAGAAGTATAAACTCCATATCGGTTTTGTCATTAGAGCGCATCGCAAGCCGAAACGAGATAAAATTTTGACATAACTGAAATTAAAATAGAATTTTGAATCAACTCAATTTTTGAGATCTAGAATAATCGATAGGTTGAAGAATTTCGAAGCAATGTTGTAAACCATTTTTTTCCAAAATTTTCTTAATTGATTGATCTCAAACAAAATTGCCGATTTTGATCCAATTAACGGTATTCGACGCAGTCTTTAAAGAAGAAATTTTAAGTCAATCGGTGTATTAGCTTGAAAGTTATTTCAAAAATACTAAGTAAGTTTGCTCAAAACAAACAACGTAATTTCAATATTTGAAAAGGTGTAACTTCTGAAAATTAGATTCGATTTTTATATTTGAAACGGCATTCGACGTAGTTTTTTCAGTAATAAAATATCGTAGAATATTAAAAATGATTGTTTTTAAAATTTCGAAGCTATGTCGATAAAACAGTTTTTTCAAAAATTTTCGTCAACGATTCATCCCAAACAAATTAACCGATTTTGATGCAATTAATGCATTTACGTAGTTTTTCACGTAGTTTTTTGAAGAATATAGAGCTGATTAGTACTCAATCGGTACATATATCTGGAAGTTATATTAAAAAATATTGTTTCGCCAAAATTCTTTGCGGGGTTTTTCCGAAAAATTTGGATAAACTTTGGATTAACTCAAAAACTACTGGACTGATTTAAAGCATTCTTATATATAAAAAAAGCTTGAGTATTCCGAGGTGACATAGGGTAATTTTTTACCCGGCTAAGTAAAAGGTAGTAAGGTAAGAAAATAAACATATTATGTATGTAAAATGGTGTAGAAATAAAGTAAGAAAGAGACAATTATTATCGCCTTTAAAGGGTTCGTTGCTGTTTATGTGGCAGTGTTGCAATTAAGTACTGAAACACGACAGTGACAAGCACTGACGCTGTTGCGGTAAAAAGAAGTAAGGCGGCGGGAGCAGGCCCGGGCGAGACGATGCAGAACTCTGCCACTTAGTAGCTTCCATGATAGTGACTCGTAAAGCTAATCATTTAACTATCTGCCGGGCAGAATGGCAGATGGCTTAATTTTTAAAAATGTATCGCTGTAACCCGGGGAAAATTTTAATAGCACAAACAATTAACAAAGCCCACGCGGCCAATTTTTTTTAAATAGAAAAAAATAAATATTTTATGATCTAAACGAAACATGCTTATCACTAGATCATACAAACAAACATTTGTTATACGACTTTGATTACCCATAAACAATTTCTTATCTGTACAATTTATATAAATGTCATTGAAGTTAATAAACAGTCAGTTCGAATACCAAATTGTAACTACCGAGTGATTAATATTCTAACGTCAAAATGACACTTCACGTCAGCAAACTATGATATGATTGGACGTTTTCGTTATAATTAGGTTGTCGGGCGGAGCCTATTGGTTAATTAAAAAATGTAGATTATTATCGCTTCCCAACCAGCCAGGTTTCCGGCACATAATTGTTAATAGAGCGGAATTAAAATGGGGTTTATAATGAATGTTTTTTATTGAACGAAATATTAACGGTTGTTTGGTGATATGCCTTGATAGTTATCAAAGAGCAATTATTTTACGTGTTTAATAATTATTTTTGGCATAGACATTAGTATGTGGTGAATAGTTACTAACTTACACATAACGGCAGGAATAATTTAGCTGCCATATCATGCCTTGGTTAAGTCCAGTACTATTATATATTCTATGCCTCGATCTCGTTTCGTCCATATCATGAAGCTTTATATCTGGAGGCAACACTTCTATTACCTACTTGAAACACAATTTTAAGTATTGCTGTCATTTTCTGAGGACTTACCCTCTCTTTCTAACACAGCTGTATAAAAAAAGATAGCGAGACCTCATAGAATGAGATGTAATGTAGGTATTTGATTCAAGTGATTAATACGAATGCTAGCTCCACCTTTACCTAATACTTTATGGCTCAGATGGTGTGCTACTTTTTACCTATCCCTGTTGCAACAGCATCAGTACTTGTCACAGTCGTGTCTTATTTGGAGAGTAAGGTATCCAATAAACTTATGTGCGTGGCATTACATTCTCAAAAAAAATCTTGTAGATATAGTAATATGAAAAATATTAAAAAGAGTAGAATTTTTTTTTGTTCTGTTGTGAAATGTTTTTGAAAATGTTTAGGCATTATTTATTTTTTAATTTGGAGGATATATAGCAAACAAGCAATGGTTCTTCTATTGGAAAGAGATTACCAGCACCAAAAAAGGCGGGGACGGAATGTAACGTGCATAATTTTATTGGCTACCTTACCCTCCAAACTGGAACACAGCTTCAGCAAGCGCCGACCACGGATTAAATGGATACGCTTTTCAAGACAATTTCTTATGTTTGTCAGTGTAGCTTGCATTTACACACAGAAATACAGAGTTATATGACTTACCGACGAAATAAAATAATGTAAAGGTAATATTTAAATTTTGTCATCTCATTCGGTATGATAAAACTACCAGATAGTTCATTTCTATTTTTTCGCAATATAATATAACCTACAAATGTATGACATTTTTGACAGTAATAGGATCGTTTGCTCATATGCTCTGCGACACGGCAAACGGCATGTCTATTAGTATTCATGTGGTCTGTGGCACCGACGCTTTTGTGGCATGAATAGGTAAGGCGGTGGTACTAAATCGGGTGAGATGTTGCGGAACACTACTACCTCAGTAGTCACGATATTAGCGACACATATTTGCCTTCCTTCGTCTTTTACGACAGGCCAGCAGAAAGGCAATGGATATGTTCTTAAGAAGGGGCCAATATTAACATGGGGAAAACTGAATAGTAGCGCTTTTTATTTTCATGAAGTATCTTCTAGGCAAGCGCGTTCCATCTTAGGCCGCATCTTAGCTTACCATCAGGTGAGATCTTGGTCAAGCGCTTTCCTATCGATCATAATAAAAAAAAAACTGATTCGGTGAACGTACAAGGTGGTTATAAATTATCTGATTTGTTTAACGCGTATAGTAACAACTTTATGAAGTATCTGATTCGGTAAACGAGAATAGTAACCACTAGGCGGTCATGAATTATCTGATTTGGTAAACGAGTATAGTGACTACTAGGTGGTCATGAATTATCTGATTTGGTAAACGAGTATAGCGACTACTAGGTGGTCATGAATTATCTGATTTGGTAAACGAGTATAGCGACTACTAGGTGGTCATGAATTATCTGATTCGGTAAACGAGAATAGTAACTGCTAGGTGGTCAAGAATTATCTGATTTGGTAAACGAGTATAACGACTACTAGGTGGTCATGAATTATCTGATTCGGTAAACGAGAATAGTAACTACTAGGTGGTCATGAATTATCTGATTTGGTAAACGAGTATAGCGACTACTAGGTGGTCATGAATTATCTGATTTGGTAAACGAGTATAGCGACTACTAGGTGGTTATGAATTATCTGATTCGGTAAACGAGTATAGCGACTACTAGTAGGTCATGAATTATCTGATTTGGTAAACGACTATAGCGACTACTAGGTGGTCATGAATTATCTGATTTGGTAAACGAGTACAGCGACTACTAGGTGGTCATGAATTATCTGATTCGGTAAACGAGTATAGTGACTACTAGGTGGTCATGAATTATCTGATTCGGTAAAAGAGTATAGCGACTACTAGGAGGCCATGAATTATCTGATTTGGTAAACGAGTATAGTAACTACTAGGTTTTCATGAATTATCTGATTTGGTAAACGAGTATAGCGACTACTAGGTGGTCATGAATTATCTGATTTGGTAAACGAGTATAGTAAATACTATGTGGCCATGAATTATCTGATTCGCTCACAGAGTATAGTGGCTACTAGGTGGTCATGAATTATCTGATTCGCTCACCGAGTATAGTGACTACTAGGTGGTCATGAATTATCTGATTCGCTCAACGAGTATGGTGATTACTAGGTAGTTATAAAGTATCTGATTTAATCAACGAGTATACTGCTTACATTTTAATTAGTATATTACGTTTTTATTAGCTCTTTCGCGTTCGTTGACCAAATCAGATACTTCATGAACACCTAGTAGTTCCAATACTCAGTGACCGAATTAAATACTTATGACAACCTACTAACTACACTCGTAAACCGAAATAGATACTTCTTAACTACCTGGTAGTCAAAGAGTATATTGACTAATAGGTAGTTAAGAAGTATCTGATTCGGTAGTCAACGAGTATATTTACTACTCGGTAGTTAAGAAGTATCTGATTCGGTTTACGAGTGTAGTTAGTAGGTGGTCATAAAGTATTTAATTCGGTCACGTAGTATTGTAACTGCTAGGTGATCATAAAGTATTGTTACGAATAATCTAGAAGCGTGTAGAGTTGGAGCGCGTGCGCGCTAACTTTCTAGAAATAAGAAAGAGATAGCTACTCCTATTGACAAATAAATAGTTGACCTGGGCTATGCCATAATGGACTCTGTGGGATATGGCATAAGGTTGAAAGTAGCGTGTACTAGGATTTATGATTCATAACATGTTTACGATAAGAAGTGATTCATTGTTTCCCGATACATTTAGATTTTTCTGGATTCAGCTAGGACTTTCCCCTGCCTATAAATACAGAGATGTTGACAAACACAGGGCAGTTTTATCAAGCGATCGAGAGCGATACATCAAGTGAACAGTACGAAGTGAGAAGTGTTTTATTGTGTAGTGTTCTAAGTTCAGTGATAGTACAGCAAGTGACTATTGTGTAAAGTGTATTTTAGTATTACGTTGTGTTGTGTTGTGTAAATACACGGATTTAATATAAGTGGTGTTTTCTTACAATTGCGAACCCGAGTACGTAACAGTATTATTATATACTGATTTGGTTAATGAGCGCGAAAGAGCAATGAATTAAAACGAATTCCTATAGCATAGACGAATGCGCGGAGGTGCAAGTGGAAACAAGGGAACATTACATTTCATCGAGTTCAAGTGTAAATAGCTCGGCCGCATTTGCGTCCATTGCTTGTGGCAATGGACGCAAATGCGGCCGAGCTATGACACGATAAATGCAGATGTGGCCGGCTATTATCGTTTATTGACGCATTCATTCCGGACTGTGTGTGTGTGACTGTGTGACTTAGCGCGCTAACATCTTAGAGACGATAGACGAAAGTGCAGCCGCAGCATAAGGTGAACGGATTGCACGCATACAGGTAATACATGAAAATAAATTGAAAATCCGTAAACGAAAGTAAGAACATACATTAAGTATACGGTTTTAACATAGGAGTAAATGGAGGCGCCTTCTTAAGATATTTATTAGACGTCAAGCGTAGTAAAATTTTGAACTGACATAAATACGAGAATGTATGCAACAGTACGTCAACAATAAAAACTCAATGACAATTAGTGTCAATTTGCCTATATAGTTTGCTATAATTTTGACAGTGATATGAGCATTCGCTCATGCTCATATCACTGTCAGTATTTATGTGGATATGGGTAGGATACATAAAGGAGAATCAAATTTCATTTCATTTCCACAGGAACGAGAAGACTTTTTGTTTGTTAGCCTACTCTATGTATACTTTCTCTATGGTTCTACACATATACATTTTTAAATAATATTCCATTTGACATTTAAGACGCCCGGTTTGAAATTATCGCTTCGTCGGATCTGATTTATCAAGATCGGCGGTGAACAGAAAAATAAATTGTTATTGTTTTAGAAAACGTATTTGCATTTTTGTTTTATGTATAAATCTTGGTGATGTTTTGTGGCATCATCACGCCAAATCGGTTATGGGCTGGGAAGAGATTTTTTACGTGCAGACGTAGCGCAAATATGGTTTTCTGCTCGCTATTGGTTTTAATATTGCCATTATAAAACGTGTTTATTGTTTAATTTTTTTTTTATTTTATTTGGAAAACCATCCGCCTAAGCTTGCTAATGAAGCTTAAAAAATACAAAGCCTGTTACAGGCTTTCACCTATAAGTGACAATATGACTGATATTTAAGTGACAACATGTAAATATAATACACTGAGTTTGACTGATGTAATTTTTAAAGCAAAGAAACATTTCGACATAAAGAATTTGAACCAGCAACAATTTTGTTTTTAATCCAGTCAACGCCTTTATCGCTGAGCGTTACGTGTCTATCGTTCAGCGTGGCGAATGCTTTGTGATCGATTTCGTCGATTGTACTAATCGCTAGATATACATAAACATTATATGTATGTATACCTACTAATTAGTATTTACTCGTTAATGAAGTTCATAGTAGCGGATCAAATTCACATTTATTTTCATAATATTGATCAATACTTGTATTTCTAACTATAAGTACATATTATGTTTTAGATATATAGTTAAATTTATTATTACTAGCGGTTGAAAGTCGACCACAGACTAAATAATGAAATTTCTTTCCAGTTTAATGCATATTACTTAAAAATATTAGATTTCTGCAGTCATCTGCAATGTAAACTTTAACGGTGCTAAATTTAATGTAAACTTTAACTGCGCTAAATTTAATGTAAACTTTAACTTTGCTACATTTAATGTAACTTTAACTGTGCTAAATTTAATGTAAACTTTAACGGTGCTAAATTTAATGTAAACTTTAACTGTGCTATATTTAATGTAAACTTTGACTGATAAATTTAATGTAAACTTTAACTGCGCTAAATTTAATGTAAACTTTAACTTTGCTACATTTAATGTAACTTTAACTGTGCTAAATTTAATGTAAACTTTAACTGTGCTATATATTTAATGTAAACTTTGACTGATAAATTTAATGTAAACTTTAACTGCGCTAAATTTAATGTAAACTTTAACTTTGCTACATTTAATGTAACTTTAACTGTGCCTGTGGAATTAACATTTGGGAGAGTAAATTTATTTAATTTAATACACTTTGCTTTAGAAGCATTTACACTATATTATTTATCGGAAACTATTTAGATAATAAGTATTTTTTTTGTTTTCGTTTGACATTTAAAAAAAAAAGAAAAAAAGGACTAAAACATCAGTAAAATACTACGACTATACCTGTTAACTGCTCTATGATGATAAATCATGTTAGGCCGTTAATATAGACTAGAAATAACAATGGGCCTAAAATGGAATGGTATGGTTTCTGTTCGGTGCCGTATGATTTTGTGTAGAAAAATTAGCAAACGAATAGCGAGCCGAAAATTTGATAAACATCAAAGATATTTTTGGTATATCTCTTATTGTTGCTAGGATTTTCAGCTATACTCTGTTAAGTTTTACATTTAAAATACTCTCAGCAAAAATTAAGAATGGCTATAAATATTTACCTTGATACAGGTCATGACATGACTGTGGCTATAAATTCAAATTCTTACAAAAGAGAACAAAACCATATACTACATGGTATACGTATCTCTGAAATGCCTGTAAAAATAATTTATGAATTGTATTCACCGTGATAGCGAGGGAAACTGAGTTCACGTTGCCAACAGGTAAAGTAATATAACACACCTGTGTCACAACTGTTCCTTATCACATCTTAATAAACTATCGCTGTATTTTGTAGTCTAATTCAGAAGAGCTAGCGTATATGTACCACTTTAAAATATATAATGCAACAAATAATATACACTATAATTTTTTAACGTAAAAAATTACAGCAACTGAATTCCTATTTCAAGTCTATCTTCAGAACACTGTGTCAGATCTTCGCCAAATTTAAATGCACTTCAATAGAGACTACACCAGAAGTATTCCAACTCAACCAAAAAAATATAGTTCTTAGGTAACATAAACAAAACATACAGCCGAATTAATAAGTCATTTTGGAAAGTCGGTTGAAAATAGTAACATAACAAAAACATTAACAATCTACCACTCAAGTGTCTAGTCAAATTCAAAAGCGGTAGCGTTTATCTACAACTGTTTCAATCAATGGCCCTCTAATACACAAGAAAAGTATGTGTATTTGAAGGTCATTGGTTATCAAAATAAGTAAGGTAAAGTGCACAACTCTATAACAATTGTATCTTCACATCTTAAACTAACATAGTACTTAAAAATTAACAAAGAAAAGTTTTGTCAAAACAGTAATTTGAAGTTAACTTTGTTAAGTTTTTTAAGTTAAGGTTAAGGATAAAAAACACTCTTCTGTCACAAATACTACCTAATTATCATGCACTAATATCGCTCCATTTTTCAATTTTATATAAAATCTCAGTATAACTCATTAAATATACTTACTTGTATAAAGTTACAATTTCTTAAAAAAATATAACGTGAAGAAAATAACACAACTATGATACAGTTGTTTTTGAATACATCTGAAGTAACTATCGATAGACAGTATAATCTAATTCAGAAGTATTAGCGTTTATCTATCTATTTAAGGAACATTGAACCTTGGCAGCTACAACGAGTAAAATATATAAAAATGATAAAGTTACAATATTTAAATATTCAAACACCTTTGTGTTAAAATAAGGTTTAGCAGCTGGGCAAAATTGACAACTTAATAATGATCGTACTGGCACGGTAACATTATCTTTACAGTATTCCAACTTCATACAAACGTACGAAGCGCAAGCTATGACTAAGCGCCACGATCTCGGCATTGTGCTCGGCATGCAGACAGTTGTGACTGTGCCGCAGTGAAAAACGGACGGTATGTTATTTTTTAACAATAACTGCGCAATTGCGCAATTGCGATCGTCGAGGCGCACAGATTCTAGACATCGCCATGTGGTGGACGTTCCACGTACCTGGACAAAGAGGTTCGACTCCACATTTTTCATTCGAACCGCAAGGGAATTGAACATGCTTCCTGAGTCTGTGTTCCCCGACGAGTACAATCTAGATTGTACTCGTCGGCGAACACAGACTCAGGAAGCATACTTCTAGGGAAACGCGTTCCATCTTACGTCGCATCTTAGTTTACCATCAGGCGAGATCGTGGTCAAGCGCTTCCCTATCGATGGTAAAAAAGAAAAGTTACAAAAGAAGTTACAAATCAAAGAAAAACAGTTATACGTTTTTTTCTGTAACCTTTTTTGTAATCTTCTGTAACCTTCTTTTGTAATCCATGAGCTTGAGTTGAGGCAGTCTTGTGTTTTTTTATGTTATCAGATAGCGAACAAGCGGATGGCTCTCCTAATGGAAAGAGAAACCACCGCCTATAGACAACAAAGATGTTAATGGTTCGTTGCTATCCATGTGGCCGGAAGGCAATGCCACATGAATATCTATCAGCTACCTAACCCTCCAAACTGGACACCGACGCTATTGCGGCAGGAATACGTAAGGCGGTGATACCATATACCCGGGCGAGACGGTGCGTATTACCCTGCTACCTAGTTGTCACGATGGTAGTGACACGTATAGCCAATCAGTCGCCTTTAACGTCCTGCTTGGCAGAACAGCAGTAGGTCTATTCTTTAAAGGAGCCGATACCAACACAGGGGACTTCGGTTTTTGGAGTTTTATCTTGATTTAATATTTTATACTGAAATATGGTAACATTTGAGTAACAAGCGATTTTAATAAAACTTGCTAACAGTCTGTAAATTGAATCTCATTTAAACAGCAAGCGCAAGTTTATATCGCCAAATTTCCCTTAACATCAGCCTAGTATAGAGATCCTACGGGAAAACGTTTGAAATGCAAATTTCGAGCGAGGTGTATTAGTTGATGCTTTATTGGTTCGCAGTATACAGCTAAGTATAGCCCATGAATAGTTAAGTATTTGGTTATGAAACAAAGTACAGTCAACAAAAACCTTAAGTATTATATGTTAGCAGCTTTAAGTTTAGTGGTGGTGTGATAATACCGTTAACATCTCTGGGCCTCAGATGAGTACGTTCAACTGTTAGAACCGATTATTGTAAGAAATAAGTGGTAGAAAAGGTATAAAGGTAAGGTAAAGGTAGAGTAAGTATATCAAGATGATAGAACTGCCCAATCAACATAAATCTGGGAATTGTTTATTTATTTTTGAAATAAACAATTTCCAATGTAGAAATAGACGAGTTCGGTCTACATATTTACCCCCTGGGTTCACTTTAAACTGAATGGATTTATAATACTTCGTCCTTAAGATATGAAGCAATTGGAATTAATTAGGGAACAATATAAAGCGGCATTCATTTATTACTTAGGACGATTTATATTTAGAAATATCCTGTGCAACCACGCGAGTGCCGAGGGACACTTGGATTATAAGTGAACGATTAAAACCAAAGTTTATTCTTTTTTTATATTATAAAATAGCAAACAAGCAGATGGGTTTCCTGATGGGAAGAGTCAACTATAGACACCAAAGGTGTTAATGGTGTTTTGCTATCTTGTGGCGAGGTATAAAGCCACATCCACAAGTTTACCGGCTATTTCACCCTCCAAACCGAAGCACGACAGTGACAAGCACTGACGCTATTGCAGCAGGAATAGTTTAGGCTGTGGTATCTGACCCGGGCGAAATAATGCAGAACTCTAGCACCTAGTAGTTCTATGGTAGTGACTCATATGGCCAATCGGTCGCCTTTTACGACCTGCCTGGCAGAACAGCATTCGGCCTATTCTTCAAAGGAGCCCGAGACCAACACGTGGAAAAACTTTTTGACATTACTATTTTTACTGATGTTTATTGTTATAACATTAATGAAATGAAAGCTTTTTTTCAGTTTTTTGCTATCGCTACATTATCAAAACACAGGTTCCATTAAAAATGAACATGGCCTCCAACCGCGAATTTCCCGTGGTACATTTTTCGTATATAATCACATTTTCCTGTGTTGTTCTGGCCTTTTTGTTAAAAATGTACTAGTGTATTTTACTAGGTAGTTCATCAGAAGCTAGCAAAAGCAATTATACCATAACACCAATTAGTAGTTGCAAATATGTAGTAGTTTTTAGGGTTCAGTACTTAAAAGGTAAAACGGGACCTCATATACCATTACCGTGCTTCTGATATGCGTTCACTCTCAAGCAACAATATTTACTTCTGCCAAATTTAAATGAAATTTGGCACACAGGTAGATAAAGACCTGGACTAGCACATAGGCCATTTTAATTCCGGGGAAATTGGGAGGATTATTATATTATATTAATTAGGATTCGCCAAAAAAATTTATAATGCAGCGGGCTGCACACTGCAGCTAGTTTTAAAATAAATATTGTAGTTTTTAGGGATCGGTACCTAAAAGGTAAAACGGGACCCTATTACTTGTAATTATTATGTATTATTTTGTAAGATTGTATTTTGTGTGTATTGTAAGATAGAAGGGCGGAGTCCTCTGGAACAGGCATATTGTTGCGTAAAAGTGGACTCCAGCCTACTTTTGTAATTTAATAATTATGGTTAACGCAAATAAATAAATTTATTATTACTATTTATTATTATTACTAAGCCTCCGCTGTCTGTCCGCGTGTCACCAGGCTGTATCTCATAACCGTGTAAGATAGAAAGTTGAAAATTTAACAAATTATGTATTTTCATTGCTGCTATAATAACAAATACTAAAAATAAAATAAAAATAAATATTTAGGGGGGCCCCTATACAATAAACCTGTTTTTCCGTATTTTAAAGATGATGGTACGGAACCCTTCGTGCGCCAGTCCGGCTCGCACTTGGCCGGTTTTTATCTATAAACTCTAAACTAAAAGCACAGACTTCCACTTATTGATTCTTAGGTATATATTTTATGTTTATTTACTATTACTTTTTACTACTGATTTTTTTTTATATTATAAGATAGCAAACAAGCAGATGGGTCTCCTGATGGAAAGAGTCAACCATCGCCTATAGACACCAAAGATGTTAATGGTGCGTTGCTATCTTGTGGCGAGGTCTAATGCCACATGCATAAGTTTACCGGCTACCTTACCCTCCAAACCGGAACATGACAGCGACAAGCGCTGACGCTATTGCGGCAGGAGTAGGTAAGGCGTTGGCACCAGACCCGGGCGAGACAATGCAGAACTCTACCACCTAGTAGCCACGATGGTAGTGACTCGATAGCCAATCGGTCGCCTTTTACGACCTGCCTGGCAGAACGGCAGTTGGCCTATTCTACAAAGGAGGCCGGGACCAACACGGCGAAATACTAATAAACACATGGATATGTTATGTCTACTTCAACGAAACCAGTAAAATGTTTTTACAACTAAGTGATTGTTTATAAAGTTTATTTTAGAAAATGTGAAATTCTAAAAATCCTAGGTATCTATATTATAAATGCGAAAGTTTGGATGTGTGGATGGATGTTTGGATGGATGTTTGAATGGATGTTTGGATGGATGTTTGGATGGATGTTTGTTACTCAATCACGCAAAAACCGCTGAACGGATTTAAATAAAATTTGGCACACAGGTAGATAAAAACCTGGAATAACACATAGGCTTTTTATTCCGGGGAAAATAGGTGATCCAGCGGGATTCGCCAAAAAACTTTATAATGCAGCGGTCTGCACGCTGCAGCTAGTAGGTTCATAAATATTGAACTGTGAATTTTATATAAATAAATAAATAAAACTCAAAAAACGCATGCCTCATAATACTTAATTTCAAAAATAATTATATATCATGAGGCGTGCTCTTTTGTGATACATTACTTACAATAAACAAAGACACTTACTTGATATGAAAGCCGAAACTAGTTCCTTCAGAATCAGCAGTAGAGTCAATTGCAATAATTTTGGAAGTATTTTATGACTTATTTCAAAAATGTTTAAAATTTGGTTGTACACATCCGTTTTTTATAAAATTATGTTCATTTACCTAATAATTTTTTGCTTGAATCACTAAAATTCTTACCACTGAACCAAATAACAGTCGGTTAATGTGAGTGTGTCGGTAAGCCAAATAACAGTGTGATGGAAAATATCAATACCTACCGAGTGTGGCCAATTGGTAAGGTTCATTGACGCGTATGGTGACAGTAACGTAACGACGTCATTAATACAACTAACTCTACCGATAACTCAAAGAGTATTTGTGATTTCTGTTTTATTTATGTTTTTTTTTATTTATTTAAATTTATGTATAATTACAGTACAATGGATGACTTAATGCCTACTGGCATTCTCAACCAGCCAACCTCAAGTAAAGGCGAAAAAATGAGGGTGCAAGCTATATAGCTAATGAAAAAAACTATATAGATAAGCACAAAGATTTTAATAAATATCATATAATATAATCTAATGAGAAGTAACCTCTAAATAAGATGTATATATATATATATATATATATATATATATATATATATATATATATATATATATATATATATATATATATATATATATATATATATATATATATATATATATATATATGCTATGGATCCCAGCAAAAAGCGATTATTATGTTTCTGTTCCTTAAATAATACGTTTGAGGTATTGTAGCTTTTTATCTAATAAGAAGCACTAAACTTTATAAAAAGAATCAAGCAAGCAAGCACAATTTTTTGTATCAATTGTATATGATTTAAAAATAAATATACGTGGCGTGCTATACATAATTTTAAATTATATCTTTCTTTTTACATTTTTCGCTGTTTTTTTGTGAACGTGCTTAATCCAAACCTGCTACATCAAGAATATTACATTAATCACATCAAAGGCGTAAAAGGAATCACATTAACACAATATAATAAGTCTGCGACACTACTACTCTGATATGTAAATAATATTACACTACGTTGATTAAATTAAGTCATATCACTCGAGTTAATTACGATTGATGAACACAAAAGCTTACAAGGACCTACTGCCTTTAATTTATTTCTAGAACCTTCATGGTTTTATGCCCTAGTGACTATTCAGCTTATAAGGTATTGGGTTCGATCATTAGTTTTTTAAGGTTTCCCCAAAGTGTGAAATCCACCCTCTGAGGGAATTTACTGTATATAAATTTATAATGCTTTAACTTTGCTATTTGATACAATGTTTACGTTAGATATACATTTTTAAGTGCAACAGTTACAATCATTGATATAAAAAGGGAGGATACGTTCCCCAGTCACAGCGCCCGGTCCTACAAAACTAGGTCCGTGGACACAGTGAAAATCAATCACGCGCGGGGGCATCATATCATACGCTTATATTTTCCGACTGTTTTTACCGTTAAATACGCATCAAAATGCCTTTTTGTGTATTCAACCAGGGTTATAATCCCTCGAGGAAAAAAATATGACTCACGGGATTACTTTCTATTTTACGAGTAAGTACGGCTAAAATAATTTGTTTGAAAATAGGATTAAACTATTGTTTAGTTCGCCATGTTTGAGAGTGAGATAGTATAATACAAAAGTAAGTGAGAGAAATGTAGTCTGCTACGTTTGTTGCATCACTTTGCGCTCGGCAGACCGAGCTTAGGTTTAGAGATTGCGATGTTAAAGCGTAACGTATATTCCTTTTTAATATATCAATGGTTACAACATTTTTATTGCAGTCTAATATACAAAGAGGTCCTGGATTTACAATTATATTCTAAATCTAAAAGATCAATGTTTACAATTTTCAGTAAGATATCTAAAGCGACACAATTGTTTTAAAGAAATTAAATGTTTACAAAATTTTTAGTATTTACAAAAAAAAAACAGTAATACCTATAACAGAAAAAAAATAAGTAAAAGAAAATGTCATAGTAAGATATCAAGTTTCAATAAATTTTATACAATAAGAGAAGAAAAATTAAGTTAAATAAAGTGATTATTTTATTTTATAGTATATTCAAATGCCATTTTTATTAGGTGTTGTTATTTTTTTCGGGCATAAGTCTTATATATATTGGTGTAATCGAAATCTCAAAATCAACTAGGTGGTGGTGGTATAATGGTTGTAATCTCAGGTAAGAACATAAAACACGTCAAAAAAAGGGAGGTAATGATTTTTGGTCAAGCATAGTTTATACCCCGTGTTGGTTCCGGGCCCCTTTGAAGAATAGACCAACTGCCGTTCTGCCAGGCAGGTTGTAAATGGCGACGGATTAGCTATTAAGTGACTACCATCGTGGCTAATAGGTGGTAGAGTTCTACATTGTCTCGCCCGGGTCTGGTACCACCACCTTGCCTATTCCTGCCGCAATATCGTCAGTGCTTGTTGCTGTCGTGTTCCGATTTGGAGGGTAAGGTATCCAGTAAACTTATGCATGTGGCATTAGAGGCCTCGCCACAAGATAGCAACGCACCATTAACACCTTTGATGTCTATAGGCGATGGTTGACTCCATCAGGAGACCCATCTGCTTGTTTGCTATCTTATGATATAAAAAAAATGTGTAAACGGTTGACCCTACGGGCCATCCCTGAAACTTCCCACTAAATTAAGGTGTTTAAGCTCAAAAAAGTAAAAAATATAAGCATAGATTTTTCAGTTCAAAATCTATTTTGTTAAAAATGGCAGTATATTAATTTTTGAAAAGCTGTACACTTTGAAAACGATGATGGTATTCAACTTAATTTTTGAGATCTAAATTATTGCTTTAGCTACATTATCGATAGGTTGTATAACTTCGATGCAATGTCAAAAAACATTTTATTTTTAATTTTCTTCAATGATAAATCCCAAACAAATTAACCGATTTTGATTAAATTAACGGCATATGACGCAGTTTTTAAAGGAGAAAAGCTGATAAGATTTTTAAGTCAATCGGTGAATTAAATTGAAAGTTATTTAAAAAAAAGTGAGTTTGCTAAAAAACAACGTGGTGATAACTCTGTTTTCGAAAATCGGGGTAAAATCAGTAACTTCCTTATCTACATAGGTAGTGGGCAGTTAAAAAGCAAACGAAGTTGTAAGTAACTGCTAGTTCACTTAAAAATTTTGAACAATTATTATAAAATATTAAACTCCATATAACGAAAACAATAAAAGCATTCGTTATATAGAGTAAACTTTACCTTCTATTAAAAAGTCCATGTTTTAAATTGTACGTGTATATCTAAATGCTCTGATTGTTCACTTTCCAATGTTACCACAATATTAGCTATGAATATTTCAACTGCCTATATTTACAACGCGTGTTCTGAATGTAAATTGTAATAATAATAGCTCGTTGCGCAGGAAATGAAAGCCGTTAATAATTTATGTTTAACGTCGAGCTTTTAGTGTAGTTTACTACTCGGCAAATATTAGTCAAATTGTAACATTCCGGAGGATGTAAATTTTCCTTGATTGAAGAATTTATTTTAGTTAACGCCTACTTATTAATTGAACCTATTTTGAAATTAAAATCCGAATTTATGATCTCATTAGGTTTTTTTAACAAGTAGCAAGCAAGCAGATGGGTCTCCTGGTGGAAAGATACAATCATCGCCATTATACATTAAAGATGTTAATGGTGCGTTCCTATCTATTTGGTGGGATGGCAATGCTACATTCTAAGTTTTTGCAATACCAGAAGTCTTAAAGTTGCATTGCCAGCCTTTTAAGTGCGCTCTTTTTTGAAGGTCCCTAATAGTTTCCATTCGGAAACCCCCTGTTGGTAATAGATTCCACAGAGGAGTAGCGCGGGGCAAAAAGTGCCGAGTGAAACGCATGGATGTGGATTTCCAAACATTGACATAGCGGGAGTGGAACTTGTAATTTTGACGCATCCGATGATTTTGACATATCCGATGATGGAATAGGCTAGTTGACCAAATTGTTGGCATAAACGGCTGCAACACAGTTTTGCAACTAAAGCAGTTGTTTACGAACTACATGTTATTCCTGTAATATTGTTAAATGTTCAATAAAAATCTTTAATCTTTAATCTTTTAATCTTTAATTTGAAAAACAATTTAATAGTTTACCTTATCAGGTACATTAACCAAAAAACTATTTAATTTTGTTTAATAACGTACATTAATAATGAAAAATCGCGTTTTAAAATTGGATTTATAATTTATCGAGAAAACGCCTTGGACTGCCATGACATATTAATGACACCACGCCATAGTAATATCTACAATACATACTCTGTGGTTTCTATAAAAATGACATAATCAAGATTACGTTTTACCATGGCGTGACGTAACGCTTCCAGATTTGCTTTCAATGTCACGTGATTTAATGGCCATTTCTATTGAATTTATATCGTAAAGATATTACTAATTTTTTATAACAAACTAGCTGTTATTTATTTCATTGAACGCATTATTGGACGAGTAAATATTGAATGATATCAAGTACATTTCACATTAAATATGTGAAAACAAATAACAAACCCTAGATACCAGAACTATTTAATTTCCCAAACACCCGGTAATATATTTTTAATCAGCGAACTGTAATGCATGCGGACGAAACGCTGTTTTCACACAACATTCGAAATGATATGTAAATTAATGGGGATATGAGATACTGTTTGTTTAACCACAATCTGTACCGTGTGTACTGACCAGACGTGATAAATGTCGAGGGGTTTATCATTATCCGACTATGCAAAGGAAGAGTTACGCTTTTATATTAATATAATAAATGCGAAAGTCAATCTGCTAAATTGTTAATTTAATGAAATTTAGTTTGGAGATAGTTGAGTCCCGCGGTCAAATATAAGCTACTTTTTTAAATGAGTTTTAAGGACGACTTTATTAAAGGATTGATATAGGGGATGAATGATAAAATTTAAAGGCGTAGGAGTAGGAGTATATAGGGCGGTGGTACCAAACCCGGGCGAGACAGCCAGTTACGCTTTTACAGTTAACTCGAAATCTTCCTCCGGATAAGAGGCGCAAATATTTTTGAAACGCAAAAACGAGGGATATTTAAGTTTAACATATATGTTTGTCTTTGACATCACGGCTCTGTCACATATAAAAACATTTGAGTGCAGTTTTTTTAGTCAAAAACCTTTCTGTCATCCGTCGAGATGGTTTTAGCACAGAATACTTAGAGACTAACAGAAGTCAATGTTACGTACAAGTAATATTCGAGCATAGCACGCATAGACACCTCTCAAGGACGCGATGTCTCGGGCTGGTGTGGAACAAACTGTCCCGACTCCCGAACCATTCCGAGATATCGCGTCCGTGAAAGATGTCTATGTGTGCGTTGCTCGAATATCACATGTATGTAGATTGATTACTGTTAGTCTCCAGTATACTGTGATTTTAGCTTTTTATACTAACTGGCGAACGCCTGTGTCTTTGTCGTCGTTTTAGTCTATACTAAACAGTAAAATCTCTTAAGTTTGACAATTAACTAAATTATTTTATTTAACCGCCCCGTTGGTCAAGTGGTTAGCGACCCTGCTACGCAATCGACGGGGCTCGAGTCCCCGACGGGGAGAAACATTTGTGTGATGAGCATAAATGTTTGTATTCCGGGTTTGGGTGTTTATTAAATATATTCTTGTATTTATATATGTTATTTTTTCATTAGTATCGTTGATTAACTACCTTAACACAAGCAAATAATTTGCTTATTTTGGGGTTAGATCAGTAAGTGTAATTTGTCCCATGAATATTTATTTATATATATATTATGTATGTTACTTGAATGTAGTATGTGTAAATGTAAAGAAAAAGTTATTTCAAATGAATTTTATTTAAAAATTTTGGGTTTCTGCAGTCCTCCGCATTGTGAACTTTAACTCTGCCTGTCTTAAAAGGGGGTCCAGTTTTTCATTCACTTATTAATGTATAGATACATACCATAAATACGAAAGGTTGTCTGTCTGTCTGGTCTACTACTCTTTTACCACTAAACCGATTTTGATGAAATTTGACATTAATATTGCTATATTTTCCAGAGAATTTTCTTAAGGATTATTCTTCTTAAGATAATTCTGATAATTCTAAGATAATTCTGATAATTTTAAGATAATTCTGATAATTCTAAGATGATTCTGATAATTCTAAGATAATTTTTAATTTAATTGTTTTCAGTTTGAATTTAATCAAATAATTGTTAACCAAGTCCAGTAGGGCTACTCTTGAAAACCGATTTCAATTTTAAATGAATATTTAATGAATTTTGAAGTATTTCGTACTCTGGACAACTATATTCAATTATTGGATTCGGCGACAGCGCCACACGGATTTTGAAAGTTTTTGGAACTACTGTTTATTGCTTTTATTCGTTATTTTGTTTAAAACGGTACTTAAAATTTCCACTTGTAACACTAGCTTGACATGTAACGATGACATCTATTTCCGATAATTAGGTCGTTACTATACCGAATCAATGTGGGCAATATTGGTTTCAAGAGTACTGTTTTTTTGACGATATTCGAAAGTTATTGTTTTTATCAATATTGGTTAAAGATTTATATTGTTTTCAAGAGTATGCCTGCAGTATTAACTTTTTTTTAATATTTCCTTGTTACGTGTTTGCTGAATGAAATCTCTGTTACCAGAGATAACCTCGCCTATTGCACTTATTTTCTTTTATTGTTTTATTTAAGTTTACAATAAAGTATTAAATAAATAAAATAAAATTTGAGGTAAAACATAGTTGAACTTTCTTTCAAAACTCAACCCCAAAGGGGTTGAAATACGGGATAAAAGTTGCCATGAAAAACTATATCGATATTAGTTATTTATTATTAAATCAGTTCAGCCGTTTGAAGATCATCAGCTCTTTTTAACGTTTTTGACTCGAATTAAATAGTTATTTAAATTAAATCCCACGTGCTGGTCCGGGCTCCTTTGGAGAATAAACTAATTGCCGTTCTCCCAGGCAAGTCGTTAAAGGCTACCGATTACCTATAAATGTCATGACCATCGTGGCTACTAGGTGGTAGACTTCCGCAATATCTCGCCCGAGTATTTGTTACCACCTCCTTATCTATTCCTGCCATAATGGCATCAGTTTTTATCGTTTTCGTGTTCCGGTTTGGAGGATAAAGTAGCCGTTCCCGTTCGGACCCGGTGGTAGTTTTGAAGAGTGTTGACGTGTCAAAATAACTTGTAAAAAGTTTTATTGAATAATCTTCTGATTTCTGATTTCTGATTTCGGTAGTCTTATGTACGTGTCATTGCCATCCCGCTAAGCGGATAGTAACGCACCACTAACATCTTTGGTGTACAGTCGATGGTTTCTCTTTCCATCAGAACAATCAGCTGCTTGTTTGCTATATAATCCATACTACATAATATTATAACTCTGTCTGTCTGTCCGTTTTATGATCCCGCCTAAACAACTAAACCGATTTTTTTTATATCATAAGATAGCAAACAAGCAGATGGGTCTCCTGATGGAAAGAGTCAACCTTCGCCTATAGACACCAAAGGTGTTAATGGTGCGTTGCTATCTTGTGGCGAGGTCTAATGCCTGCCCTCCAAACCGGAACACGACAGCGACAAGCACTGACGCTATTGCGTCAGGAATAGGCAAGGCGGTGGTACTAGACCCGGGCGAGACAATGCAGAACTCTACCACCTAGTAGCCACGATGGTAGTGACTCGCTAGCCAATCGGTCGCCTTTTACGACCTGCCTGGCAGAACGGCAGTTGGTCTATTCTTCAAAGAAGCCCGGATCCAACACGGGGAAAAACTTGCCTTATTATTATAAAATATGGTATCCTGTTACTTGAATAATGTTGCAACCTTGACATGATGCTAATAGATCCCCATTTGAAGATCATCATCATCATTTCTGTTTTGCTCTGCAAATAATGCACAAGAATCAGAATTTTTTTCTGTAAATGAAAAAATATGTCAGAGCTTTTAAAGTTTTTAGTTACAGTTTTCTAAAATAATAGTAACCGAAGTAACTCCTTGTAAAATTAGTTATCTGCCAATTAAAACCTTGCCAGAAACCGCCTTGCCATTATAGAGTGATTGAAACAAACAGACAGATATGAGTAGAGAAATGTTGGCCCCGGGCTCCTTTGAAGTATTATTCAAAGGAGTCCGGGGCCTTTGCCGGGGAGTCTGCCTATTGGCAAACTGCCGTTCTACCGAGCAGATCGTAAAAGGCGACCGATTGGCAATTCGAATTATTGCCATTGCGGCTATTAGGTGGTATAATTCTGCATTGTCTCGCCCGAATCTAGTAGATACCACCTCCTTACTTATTCCTGCCGCAATAGCGTCAGTGCTTGTCGCTGTCGTGTTCCAGTTTGGAGGGTAAGGTAGCCAGTAAACTAATACAAGTTGTATTAGACCTCGCCACAAGATAGCAACGCACTATTGACATCTTTGGCGTCAATAGGCGATGGTTGACTCTTTTATCAGGAGACCCATCTGCTTGTTTGCTATCTTATGATATGAAAAAAGACATGGTATGGTAGACAAAGACTGACATTTCTTGCACTTATTAAAAAACGGTTATTCTCATTACAAACAGACACTTTAATTTTATTTATACATATAGATTGAATTTCTGTAGAATGTATTTATCATGTTAAATTAACAGGGAGATCGCATCCAAGTACGGATTCCATACTGCACACCGCACCACAATAGTGTTATTTATTCGACTGCCTTCGATATTATCGTGTTTAACCTGGGCTATCGTGATGAGCCCAGGAATGGTATAAGTGTGACTCGCAAAGGCTTGTGTCGCTATTTTATTTTGCTATATGTAACTGACTTCAAAAAAGGGGATTATATATTATTTTTTAAATATAGGACAGCATATAAAAAGGGATCATCACACAGGTCCCCTTGTAGATAGAGTAAATCGGACGGCTTTAGGCTTTTCGATTCACCACAATTCACCAGTTTGTCGGTTCACCAGATGAGAGGTGATCCATATCATAGCATTTTACGGACCCAATTGAATCGAAAAGTAAAAAGAAAATCCGAACGTCTATAAGACTTTCCGCTCCATCACGATTCACTGGTTTGTCGGTTGGCGAGATAATTAGTGGTGACCCTCATCGTCGCATTTTACCGACATATCATTGATTATCGACTATTTTTACTGTTATCCGGAACCGATAGTTTCACATTCCCAACCAAGGCACGGTAGTGGTAATACACTCCGCCAGACTCCCAGCTGCTGCTGAGACTAAAGGTTTTCGAGAAAAATCTCGAAAAACCTCAGAACCACTTTTCTTGACCCGGGGATCGAACCCGGAATCTCATGATCTGAGTCGAATAGGCTAACCCTAATTAGGCTAATCCCTAGGTCCTATTCGACTCAGATCCAGACCACGAAAAAGCAATAATTGAATCGAAAAAAATAATAATAATGAGCGGTAACCTCATCCAAAACCAATGAGTCTAATGGGTGATGGATTACCCACCACCCACTAGACACCGAGCTGCTAATAGGATTTTAAATTTTAGAGGAAAACCTCTAAAAATCCTCAAAAACACTTTTGCAAAACTTAGAACCTAGAACCTAGAATAATAAGAATCATAAAGTGTTTTATTTTAATATAATTTGCGCTGTTGGTTTTCAAATAAATAAATAATAATTATGATGTTATAATCGAATCCGGATTCATACAATCTGAATCAAATAAACCCCTAGAAAATATCACGAAGCAGACCGAGTTTACTTAAAATATCTACATTAAAGTCTAAATCTCATTACAACTATCCTTCAAGAGTAAAAAATCGCCAAGTCATCTCTCCGCCGGTGAGGCGTGACGAATCGCGATGGAGACGTCAATTCTTCACGTTCTCGACAAAACCAACAATCCAAGTACAAAAAGCGAACAAAACAGAGTAAATAAATCTCCACAAAGACGAAGCATGTCACTCGTGCTATCACTTGAGGATAAAGAAAGAAATGCGATGAAAAAATTACATTTTAATGGCCTATCGGCTGCTTCTTTAGAGTTACGTCGTCGGACGAAGAAACCATTACAGTAAGTCATATTAATGAGACTATTCGAATGTAAATGAACGTAAATTTATATTATAACAAAAATTACATCCTGGCCTATTTTTTGCGATTTTACATACAGCGCTACTTTTAAAGGTCTGGTAAAATTTTCGAAGGCTGTTCAGAATCGATAATATGTTGGATTTATGTAATAAAACAATAACTTAAAAAATCACGATTTCATTTTTTATCCGACACAAAAAACAAAACGCATGGATATCATTTCAATTACGCAATATTTGAACTAAAATATTTGAGTCCCTTCAACCAAATTAAAAATGATCAGGAAAAATGTACATAGAGCAACATATTACTAATTACTACCTATAATTATGATGGTAACTATAATTAGTTACCATCGTAATTATAGGTATGTAAATGTAAAATGGCACACTTCCAGCATAATAGAGTTCATTCACAAAACTCGGTGCATCCAATTCATGAATTTAGTAGGATATGTTTAAACTAATATTATAATATTATCTTGTAATAATTTTACAATAATAATTTAATTAATATTATAAACTATAAATTAATATTGAACTAATATTATAATATTATCTTGTAATAATTTTACAATAATAATTAAACCGCACTTCCTATTCAATATTTAATTGTTAATTTTAAAATTTGGCTGAAACTTTTTGTTCGGAATTTCTGAATTACTCAGCTTTATCGGTCGCGGGGGCGAGCAGAGGGCTCAGCCGGAATTTAAAGGTGGGGAGCTGTATGTCCTCCACCCCTGAAGTGAAGGTGAAGATGTCTCCTGCGATCCTCATCTCGGTGGGGTCGTAATTTGCAATAAGAGGGTTAGTGGGATTATTTAGTCCGTCGTGGTCGGCTAATTCTTGCCCTTGACTTAGTTCACCGATGGGCGAAACAGAGGCCCTCGTCGCCGCTGGCGGCAACGTCGTCGCGTATGTAGATGTGTAGTGTGTTCCGTCGACCAGAGTTATTGAGTCGTCGGGACCGGTGAAAACGTGGCGGGGCCTACGCGTTTTGGGATCGGGATTAGGATCTGGAATGTAGTCTGTCGCGGCTACCACCAGTTTACCAGCTATGTTACTCTACAAACTGGAACACGATAGTGAATAGCATTGAGGTTGTTGCGGCAGTAATAAGTAAGGTAGAACACGGTAGTGACAAGTACTGACGCTTTATTGGCAGGAATAAGTATCAGACCCGGACGAGATAACGCAGAAATCGACAGCCAAGGAGCCACGACGGTAATGACTGGAATAGCCAATCGTTTGCGTCTTACAAACTGCCTGACAAAACATCAGATGGTATATTCTTCAAAGGAAGTCCTAACCAATACGGGAAAATAACCATAAATTTTAAAAATAGCTACGAAACCCTTGTCTATTATAAACTGTTCACACTATTGACAGTACAACGTGTTGATCGATGACCCGATTCTGATCCGATTTTGGACGCGGAAAAATGTTCGCGTGCGACGTACACTTTGTTTACATTATGACACGCTATGAGACTGGTATATTTTTAACTCGTGGCTGGAAGTTATTTTTTTAATTACAAAAATAAGATGGGAGTTGTGAATAGTTCTCAAGTAGCATTCTATTTTGTTTTTATAGAAAAAAAGGGGCAAACGAGTAGGAGGCTCACCAGAGTGCTAAGTGTGAGTTTTTCTTTTCGCATCCGATCGTGAGTGCGTTTCGAGTTTACTAGGAATTTGTATGTGATTTGTACAGCGCCACCTAGTGGTAAACTGGTTTCACACGTTTATCACTAGGTGGCGCTGTACAAATCACATACAAATTCCGAGTAAACTCCAAACGCGCTCACGATCGAATGCGAAAAGAAAAACTCACACTTAGCACTCTGATGTTAAGTGATTACCACTACTCATAGACAGCCATAGCACCAAAGGTCTTGCAGCTGCGTTGCCGGCTTTTTGAGAGGGAGTGTTCTCTTTTCTTGAAGGTCCCTAAGTCGTATCCGTTCGGAAGCACCCCCGCCGGTAATTGATTCCACAGAGGAGAATACGTGTTAAAAAGTGCCTAGAGAATCGCACGATAGTGGATTTCCAAACATGGAGGTGAGGAGAACTTTGAATTTTGCCGCGATGTCTGATGATGAAATTCAACAGCAGGGATCAATCCAAACAGTTCGTCGGAACACTGTCCATGATATATGCGGTAAAAGATGCTAAGCGAACTTACATCTCTGCGTAAAGTCAAGGAGTCAAGCCGATTGGAGTCAGCCTGGTCATACACGATTCTAACCGCTCTATGCTGAATGCGATCAAGAGGAAGAAGCTGATATTGCCCAGAGGTGACAACAACAGTACTGTCTTGAAACTTTTTTGAAGTGAACATCCTTATGATTTATTTATTTATTCATTTATTTTATGCACTAAAATTGTAGAATGGTGTATCTTAATTCCATAAAGACATTATCTGCCAGTCAACGAGCAACTGGAACAGAAAAGTTTGAATAACTATATTCTAGAATCTTTTAAGATTCAGGCGCTAGTTTGCGGAAATCCATAATTCAAAGAAGAAATGAATTCATACGTGACTTTTACCAAAATAACATTTATTTTTTTTACAATTTCTATCTGTTTATCATGGCTTATCTCTGAAACGGCTGGAGCGATTTTTACGGGACTATCACTGGCAGATAGCTAATGTAATAAGAAATGTTTCTACGCAGACGAAATTGCTGGCACTAGTTAATAATAAAAAAATAAGAAATTTAAGACAACAACCGACTCTCCTTATCTCTGGATCCCTGAACCTGATTTTCACCAAAAATTGTATACATATATGTATACATATATTGTATACATATATGCATACATATATGTATACATATACGTATACATATTTGGCTAATATAGTAGAGTACAAACAGATGGCTCTCCTGATATAAAGAGTGGAAAAAATAATTATAATTTGCTATCCGTGGCAGGAATAATTGTCCCGCATGCATAAATCAAGCAACTGCCTTAACGACAGCGACAAACACCGTTGCTACGGCCAAAGGAATAGATAAGATGTTGGTACTACCTACTAAGCCCGGGTGAGACGTTGCAGAACTCTACCACCTTGAGTCACGGTAGAAGTGACATTTTTGGCATTTTCTTACTTATTTCGATTTGACTGGTATAATTGTAGTCTATATTTTATACTTTAAACAAGGCCCGGAAAAAACACGAGGCTATAATTATAAGGACATGATTACACTTTTTATTTCAATGTTAAAAAACGCACCAGATTTTTGTTCAGATTTATTTTCGATCTGCGCAGATAATCGGTTTTTGCTATCATAAAAACCACTAATGACCTAGTACATGAAGTCGAGTTAATGACCACCGTTTTTACCTCAGGATTTCGGTCATTTGGCTCAACTAATGTACTGGTTATGTAACTAATTTTCGACTACGGCTTTACTCCATCGGTTAATACTCGTACCGTCTTATTGTTATTAATTAGCTAAAGGCCTTCGAGTATCCTAAAATGTTAGCTTTGTTACTTAGCATACACACCCCTACATCCAATAATACACACACACATACACACCAACGCGTGCGCTCATACAGAATACAATTAAATAAAAATAAAGACGAAACAGACGTACAATGCGAATGTGGAAGGATATAGGTACCGGTGAAGATCAAGACTGACGTACTATGATCAGATTGATCAGGTACTATCCGAAGTTGGTGTCAAGAGTCTTCGCAACCGGCGTGCTTGTATGAAGAGAGGAATGAATGTGGAGGAAGCAAAACTGCAAGGATCGTGATGTGTGGCACTCGATTCTCTCTATCAACATCGTAAGGGTTCTAGCGTGAATATAAATACATAGTCAAGGCATAAATATTTTACTGTTTCAATTAAAAATATTACATTTGAATTTACAAACTGTTATTTTTATAATGATTGTTCATTGTGGTATTTTCATTTTCTCGCCAATTCATTGTAAAATACTTTGTGATATTAAAATATAAAAATTTATACAGCTTTGTATGTAGTAAGATTCAATATTTATAATACATAATATTTTTCCTTTTTTTTTGCATTTGATACTTTTTTAAACATTTTGTATCATTGTGTATACAGTATTTTTGTATCTTACGTCATTTGTCATAAAGGAAACAAATTGTCGACTTTGTTTCAGAAAACAAAACTCTGCTTGTTTTTAAAATCTGTCAAGTGCGACTTGGTATGGTATGGTATGGTATGGTATACCAAGGGTTCCGTATTTGTAAGTAACCTTAGCTACACACAAATTTCTTGATTCTAGCTCAAGGGTAGTACCCTATAGGTTTTTACTTTTTATTCCTTTGAGAAATCGCAAAATATGCGACATAAACGGTCATATATCTTGATTGCGTTTTTTTGCGATATTTCTACTTAACTAAAATTTCCTTTAGGGACCATCCATAAATTACGTCACACGTTAAGGTGGAGGGAGGGGGTCGATGAAGTGTGACATTGTGTGGCAAGGGGTAGGGAGGGGTCCCAAATTTTGTGACTTGACATTTTTTCAAAGTATAATACGTCTGTAGATAAAAAATAATCCAAGGAAATCATTTTGCCAACATAAAATTGTAAAATATGTGACATAACACTAGGGAGGAGGGGGTCTCACAAATGTGACCAGATGTGACAAGGACGGGGGGGTCAAAAAATCATGAAATTCGTGTGACGTAATTTATGGATGGCCCCTTACATGACGTGCTGTAAGACATTGCTTTTTACCAAATTTCGTAATTCTAATTTAACGGGAAGTAAGTATATAGGTTACTTACTTCCCGTTAAATTAGAATTACGGTTTGATTCCATTTTGAAATCACAAAATATGCGAGATATTTATATCGCATATCATATATTTTAATCGTGTTGACTTACAAGTTTTATTTTCTACAGCTGAGAGGGACTATAGACCCGAGTATTTGATATAAATTCAACTTGCTACCTCTATGCGTGCTTGAGAAAAAGGGTCTTGACAGACGGACAGACAGACGGAAAACCAAGTGATTCTATAAGGGTTCCATATTTTCCTTATGAGGCACGGAACTCTAAAAATGAGAAATAGTATACAAGTTTGAAAAGTTCATGAGTTCTGTTGGGTGTTCCTTTTTAAAACATACTTGCTGTTAAAAAGATCCTTTTTAACAGCAAGTATGTTTTAAAAAGGAATTCTAATATGGGTATATCCATTAATTAAAAAGGTGAAATTAATTAAATTTGATATTATCCGCGAACTGTTCTATGTATCTTCCGTGATGGTACCAAAAAGAAAGAGTATTACTTACATTCGCGAAGGGTGAAGTAGTGTTCGTTCTTCCTGAAGATGCTTCGGTTTAGAAGTGAAACGTGCGTTGAGTGCGTACATAAATTGTGTGCTTTTGTCTTTGATGCCAGCGTAGATGTGGGTGTAAAAGCGTGGTTGATGTGGGTGGATAACTGTGCCGCTGGGGTCCTCTTTTTTCCGGACCATCGATGAGTCTTATCCATTTACGAAACCGACGTCTTTCTTTTTAGTACCATCGCGGAAGATACAAAGAAAAGTTCGCGGATAATAGCAAATGTATTTAATTTCACTTTTTTAATAATGTATTTCCGCAAATAACGCCTGAATCAATAAAATGTCTACCAAATTATTAATCTACTTACAATTTTTGTAAATTAATTTAAAAAAAAACAGCGGGTCTACTCTTGAAAACAATATAAATCCTTAACCAATATTGATAAAAACAATAAGTTTCGAATAAAAAACGGTACTCTTGAAACCAATATTGCCCACACTGATTCAGTATAGTAACGACCAAATTCTTTGAGTATATACCTAATTATTGGAAATAGATGTCATCGTTACACGTCAAGCTAGTGTTACAAGTAGAAATTTTAAGTACCGTTTTAAACAAAATGATGAGTAGTTTCAAAAAATTTCGAAATCCGTGTGGCGCTGTCGCCGAATCCAATAATTGAATATAGTTGTCCAGAGTACGAAATACTTCAAATTTCATTAAATATTCATTTAAAATTGAAATCGGTTTTCAAGAGTAGTCCTACTGTTCAGTTTAAATTCTCGTTAGACTTTATGTCGATTTCATTAACTTCTTTATATATATTACAAAAAATATGATCAAAATCAGTTTTATTATAAATTAAAGAAACTTCGCCGGCAATTTATTGATAACACAAACAACGCGCTCCCAATGAGTGTTCAGCAAATATTTGGCGCTTCGTACAATCAATATATACGGATGGTAAATATCACTCACCGATGATGAGATATCTAAAACATTGTGAATGCGAAAGGCTATTTTTTATTACGAAATAGTAAACAAGCAGATGACTCTCCTAATGGAAAGAGACGATCACTGCCTACAAACACAAAATTTGTTAATAGTGTTTTGCTATCCGTTTGGAAGGATGATAAAGCAATATGCATAGGTTTACCGCCTATATAAGGTACCCTTCTAATCGAAACACAGCAGTGATGATGAACGCTATAGTAGATAAGGCGGTGATATCCAATTTCGTGACAGACTTTGCAGATGCATTCCACAAAGCGCAACCATTTTCAAACGCACCTAACGAAGCGCAACTAAACTATTCCTTAAAGCGCACTCTTAGTTGGGCTAAAGAAATGAATTAATAATAACACAGGCCAACAATCAAAAAAAATTTTTTTGGTAATTTAAACTTTTTCTTTTATAATTAGGTGTCCTGGTTACGAAAAAAATAATCAAAAAGTTGTATCACCCTCACCCATCAATTTTTCATATTTTATTATAAAGTAATAAACTTAATGTAAC
This sequence comes from Apodemia mormo, assembly GCA_036924255.1. Lineage (NCBI taxonomy): Eukaryota > Metazoa > Arthropoda > Insecta > Lepidoptera > Riodinidae > Apodemia > Apodemia mormo. Next base: position 6,632,174 of record JAUPFN010000018.1, on the reverse strand, counting down.
AAAATATATAAGATATATTTTTAAGTATGGTCACACAATTAGATATATTTTAAACTATGGTTACCTACATGTTTGGTCCACGATCGAATTTCGGTCACAGGCGATCGCTAGTATTTATAAATATTTAGATAGTAATTTACACCACTTGCTATATGCTCTTCCCTACTTTTCATCACTGGTGTGTTTCGAGTAATAAAAATATAATATTTTTAAATTATTTTGTTAGCGCAACTAAGAGGTGCGCTTTGAGGTATAGTGTAGTTGCGCTTCATTAGGTGCGCTTGAAAAGGGTTGCGCTCTAAGAAATACCTCACATTGCAGTACTCTATCACTACTACTTTTAATCTGTACTTCCTATACTACTTTTATGAAAATCGCGAAAAAAGCTTACATATTCTAAAACATAACGGCAACGCAAATGCCAGACCTCTGGTATTGCGGATATCCATGGCCGGGGGTGATCACTTACCATCAGGTGCACCTCCTGCTCGTTTACTAACTCTTCTATAAAAAAGAGGTAAAGTTTGCAAGTTTGTGATTTTATTCGTAGAAATTAATTTGCGGAACAATTCCACCGATTTTGAAAATTCTTTTACCAGTAAAAACTAGTATTAAGCTGGATTATACTTGACTGGAAAAGGTTACATTTTATCGAAATTTTTTGTTGGAACCTGGATCCATACAGTTTATCGGGACCTGAATTAATAACTCTAAAATATAAACACATACATAATCTCGAAGTAAAAGGTGAGCAAGTACGTAGCGCAACGGAACGTAACACCTCAATTTTAGATTATACTCTTCATAAATTTTCCATCGTGAGATGAATATGAAAATCGTTTCTTAAGGAGTAAACTGCAAAAAACTAAATGGGTTAATAAATGACTGAATCGTGAATTAACAAACATAAAAATATACTGCCAAATTTAGTACCTTGAAGTCGACGAAACGGTCTTTTTCTTTCTAATACATATACCAAAAACTAATACCAATGGTATTTGTTTATTGTCACAATACATTTTCTATTCCTAACGAATACCAAATTTTGAATATTTAAAAAATGTACAAAATCTATTCCCAACGAATACCAAAACATAACTTTTATTTTTTTAGTAGTAGTATTTAGTCACAGAAACAATTTATTTGCTTTCTAACAATTTAATATTATGATCTTAATACAATCCTAAACCTTCAATTCGCTTCATTCCAGCATTTTTATTTAAAAGTAGCTTAAGTTAACTTGAGCTTATGTTAATTAAAAAAAAAACAACAAAATAAAATAAAAGTAAATTAAGCTAAAGTTAACTAATAATAAAATTTGCGAAAATTTTTTACTACCATAAAATGTGAGTTTGTTCTTTTAGAGGTTCCGTACCTAAAAGGTAAAACGGGACCCTATTGCTAAGCCTAAATGATTTAAATACACTACGTAAAAACACATTTAAAAGCATTTTTATTATTACTGACTATCTCATACCATTTGATTTGTTTTGGGATTCGTTTACGAGTGGTATTCGTTCGGAATAAAAAAAACGATATTAAGCTAATATCATTGGTCTTAGTTTTAGGTATTAGAAAAGAATACATCGACAAAACTGGCAAAGGCGGTTAAAAACAGAATTTCACTAAGCGCCGACACTGAAAAGTGTAGATTTATAATTGACCTGCTTGCAAGAATATATAACAGGTCTCTATAAAATAACAATGTCGTAATACCGACTAAACCCACGGCCGTAAAGTTTTAAATTAAGTCTTCCAATAAAAAACGCTAGACGCAGGAGGCGGGAACAACGCCTGTGGGTGCAAGGTATATAGTAATTATTGTTAGACAAACGTTGTATCAAAAAGGCCGACTCTCGCTTACACCGAAACATCTTATTCGCGGAAGTCGAATGCTGCATTTGCATTGTGTCAGTCCAGTTATCAATATTATAATAAAACTGAAGATATTCATACTACTATTCTACGCGAATATGTAGCAGGGATCTAATGCAACTATTACGAGTTTACTTGCTGTCTTACTCTCCAAAACAAAACATGGCAGTTATAAGCACCGACGCCGTTGCGTGGGGGAAAGGCAAGTCAATGTTACCACACCCAGGCGAAACTTTGCAGAATCGTTTGCCTTTTATGAACTGCTTGGCAGAGAGAAACAGAGAATACTTGCATTGAATGATCAAATACCTACAACGATTTTGTATAGAATTTTGTACGGAAAAAAAATTATGACTGCTTCGCGGTGTATTCAGATCTGGCTATGAAGTCTCGGGTTCGATCCTCGGGTCGAGCAAAAGTGCGATTGTGGTATTTTCGAGGTTTTCCTCGAAAGTCCAAAATCTCAGTCGTAACACGGAGTCTGGTGGGTAGTGTGTTACCACACTGTGCCTCGGATAAGCGCGTAAACCCATCGGTTCCGGTTATCGCTATAAATAGTCGACAATCGTTATTAGGGCGGTAAAATGTGGCGATGGGGGAAGCAAAATTTAAGTCACGTTACACTAAAATAAGCTCAAATTTTACAAACAGAAAAATTGTCTGAGATAAAATAAGATTGCGGTAATCTCGGAAAAAGAATTTGGCAATTAATGTTGACTTAATCGAAAACTCCTAGTAAAATTTCTAAAGTTTTAAAAGATATGAATTGATCAACTCTTAAGTTGATTGGTAATCCCTTGATCGCATTTGCCAAAAATAGCGCTAATTTAACGTGCGAAACGCGAAGCATTTTGCCACACTTCTTACTTTTTGATACAAATAAATAAATAGACAAGTAACCAGTCACGAATAACACTTCTTTACCTTGAAGCTAGATTAATAGATTTGAGTTCGTTACCAAATATGCTATCTAGCTCAACGAGACTATATTTTCCCTGCGTTAATTCACTTTGAAGCAAAGATAATTTTACCGCCATGCATCTCGTAAAAGGCAAGAAAACGCTAATACCTGTCACTAATATAGTGAATGTTAACTAGGCAGTAGAGTTTTGCAGCATCTCGCCGGGGTTTTATACAACCTCTAAATATGTTCTAGTCGCTTCAGCAATGGTCGTACTTGTCGGCATTCCATCTCTGTCACACTAATAGCAACGCACTCTTAAAATTTCTGGTGTCTATAAGCGCTGGTCACCTTTTCTATCAGGAGAAATATAAGCTTGTTTGCTATCTTATACCATAAAAATACGTGAATGACAACTTTCAGATACTAATTAATTTGGTGCTATAAGAAACTGTCTTATTCACTGGCTTCATGTAAACGGTACTCAACATACACGCTGAGCTCGTAACACTATAATTACAAGAGCCACTGACGTGCGTCGAGCTGTAACGAGCTTAAACAAAATGGTGGCTAATTTTATTTATACAAAGTAATACAAAGATCTTTTGGGAAATAATTGAGTTAGTTTTCCTTCGGATAACGTAACTACGACGTTCCTATGACTATCTGATTGAATAAATAATGATGGAAATCAATCTAGTTCGGATATATCCCAATACAAAAATTGTGAAAAAGTATTTAATGTTCTATATAGTAATGTTGTGTTAAGTGGGTCTATATGGTTATATATAGGATCTATATGGTTTAGGAGTCAAACTATTCGGCTTAGTACATGGGGTTCCAGGTTCGATCCTCGGATCAGACAACATCAATTATAGAGATTCCTAAAAGTTTTTTAAGTCAAATCTCAGTAGCCGACCACCTTGCTTTGTTTTAAGGCAAGATGGTTGGTCGAATCTACTCATTTTATATTTTTGTTTGTTGTAAAATGTTTTTATGTTTGTCCGTAGCACAGAATTAGTGCTAAAACACATATATAGTTATACAAAAATAATGTTCCTTTCTCAAACCTCGTTTCAACAGATTATGTAACTCTTTTGAATAACGTAAGCATTTTAACAATTGGCTTGCTATTATAAAATAGTTAAGAAAGTTAAAAAGATAGCAAACAAGAAGTCGACTTCCTAATAGAAAAATACACCCATCGCCTATAGACACCAAAGATGCTAATGATGCATTGTTATTCGTGTAGCAGTGTTGCCAGTGAAAGATAATCAAATGTAACATGAGCAGCTCAAAAGTAATATTTTCACGAGAAAACTAGTTAACATTTCCTTATTTTATATGGAAAACGACACTAATTTTATTATATGACAGTTTTTTACACAAAAACTAAAAAGTTTTCTATCCCATTAGTTAAGCTTCGAAAGATTTGTTGATCAAATAATAATTGACTGGTAATCCTAAAAAGAAAACATATAATTAATAATGTGGAAGTTATATACCAAGTACCAACTAATTTAGAAATGTATTTCAATAGGTACAACTTACCATATATATATATAAATATAACTAATCAATTTATACATAAATGACAATTAATACAAAAATAAACATATTTCAATTGCAAACACGACTTTGTTGTTAAATTATTGATTCCCTTAATACTAATTAAATTAAAATTATATAAATACAACATTACCATATAAAGTATTGTTGGCAAACACAATTCGTAAAAACAAATCAAAATTCGTAAAAGTAACATTTTGAGTCGAGTATCAGAGTAGTAACAAGAGAGGGTAGAAAGTAACGCAAAATTTTACAAAAGTAATATTCTGGCAACGCTGCCGTGTAGTGTTAGCCGAAACATGATACTGATAAGCATTGCTGCTACTACGGTAGCAATATTTTAGACGGTGGTACTAAGTTCAGTCAAGGCACAACTCTATCACGTAGTAGATATTCTATTTATCAATTTGTATTGTCGTGTACCACTGGCTAAATGGTTCGCCTTTTAAAACTGCCGAGCAGAATGGCAGATGGGCTATTTTTAAGGATGCTTTTATTGTCATAGGAAAGTAGAGTTCTGCATTGTCTCGCCCGGATCTGGTTCCCTATTCTTGACACAATAGCGTCAGTGTTTATCACTGTCGTGTTGTGGTTTGAAGTTTAAGGTAGCTGATAAACTTATGCATGTGGTATTAAGACCCCGCTATTAGGATAACAATGAAATATTAACATCTTTGGTGTCTGTAAGCGATGGATGTTTCTTTCCATCACTAGAGCTACCTGCTAGTTTGCTATCTTATGAGTTATGAAACAAAAAAGAATGTATGTTACGGTGGCAGTTATCATAATAAATATTTAAAAAAATAATTCCCGAATACATATATTTATTATTTATATATTATTATAGTTTAGTTGTGAAACCATATTATTCACAAGCTTTTGCCCGTGGCTTCACTCGCGTTAAATTCATTTTAGGGAAGTGGATGTTAGAAAGAGTTACGTTAATTCGTCGCTCTGTTTTGTCGTGGAAGACGGACAAACAAACACACACTTTCCCATTTATTAAGTTAATAAAATATTAAATTATGGATTTTTCAACCGACTTCTTAAAAGTAGGAAGTTTTTAAATCGTCTATCTGTATGTTTTTTATGTTTATTACCTCAGAACTCGGCCATTAATAAACTGATTTTGAAAATTCTTTTTTTTTTATTTGGTAGGGTATACATCCCGAGTGGTTCCATTTTAATTTGGTGAAGATCTGATGCAGGGTTCCTAATGCAGGAAATGGGAAGTCGACTGCTTCAGTTTTATTGCGTTAAAAAAAATTGCACACAGAGTCATTTGATTTTTTTTACTTTCTTTAATTGGTTGGCTGCAAGAAACCTTTTTAAATAGATAAGCTCACATATTGCACTTAAGTTACGTTTATTTTCTCCTAATCGAACTTTTTTGTACAATAAAGTATTAAATAAATAAATAAATATTGATAACCTTAGTCAATCATTGAGTGATACAGAACCCAACGTGTGCGAGTTCGTCACGCACTAGCCTTTTTTTACTTTACTTTTAATTTACTTTTTGTTTTGTAACCAAGTTGCAAAACGTCTGCTTGTACTGAACAAATTTATTTAAAAATCACAAATGTTAACTAATTACGAACTTTTGACAGAGAATAAAGACAATCACAAAGGCCTGTCTGCCCACATTACAAACTTCTCTTGTAATATGGTAATGAGGTGTTTAGGATATACAGGTTGTTGTTAAAAACCAAACTTAACGAGCGAAAATATATTACATAAATGAAAATAACAATATGCGAACAATGTTTATGTTTTTTATACTAGTTATTACTCGTGACTTCGTTTGCTTGTCCCAAAATCATTAATTTCTTTTGCTCAGTCGGTTAAAAAGTAGAAGTTAAAAAGTTAAAAAGTAGCCTATGTCACTCCTGGAAAGTGCAGTTTCTTAGTATAATAATAATAAATAATGTAAAATAATATTTAAGACACGTCTAGCAGTTTTTGAGTTTATTCATTACAAACAAAGAAAAATTCAAATGTTTTTTTTATATTATAAGATAGCAAACAAGCAGATGGGTCTCCTGATGGGAAGAGTCAACCATCGCCACCAAAGATGTTAATGATGCATTATTATCTTGTGACGAGGTCTAATGACACACATAAGTTTACCGACTACCTTACCCTCCAAACCGGAACACGACAATGACAAGAAATGACGTTATTGTGGAAGGAATAGGTACGGCGGTACCAGACCCAATAGAGAACTCTACCACCTAGGAGCCACGATGGTAGTGACTCGCATAACCAATCGGTTGCCTCTTAAGAACTGCCTAGCAGAACGGCAGTTGGCCTATTCTTCAAAGGAGCCAGGACCACCACGGTTCCCCTGTTGTTTGTGTAACTTCTAGTAGAAGATTTTCTTAATCAATCACTTAAATAGTTAGGTACTAACTAAATATTTGATCCAATATTTGCTAAGCCTAAGTGGTCTTGAGAACAATAATTTACGACTATGTTTGACTTAAATTTTAATTTACAAAAGAATAATTTCAGCTCTTTTTCGAGAAGGTTATGTTATATTATTTCGTAATTAAGAACTCCGTATAACGAATGAGAAACTCTAAAAGACTTCATTAGTAGGGTTAATTAGACATCAAATAGAATACATTTACCCAGTAAATTAAGATACAGCAAAGACACCCTGTATATTACAAATTTGAACATAAGTAATTCTCTAACAGTAGCAAGTAAAATTTAAAAGTAATTTAGTCAATGATTATACATGCATAAGCTTAACATGGGCGGCAGTTAATAATTTATGTAATTGAATAATAAAGAAAGTTCATTTGAATACTTCTAAGTAGTCAAAAAGAATAACTTATACAAAACTTAATATGAAGTGTCGATGTGGAAGCTAAGGATGTGTGCATATCGTCGTTTTTGATGGATACAAGAATTAATAAACGCAAAAAATTTCGAGGATGTTGAACAAAAAAGATTTAAAGTGCGATTAAGTATATATATACTGGGGCTAACATGTACCGCATCGTGATCAAATTGATTGTATATTTCTGTAGTCAAACTGAAGTCAAAACGGGAGATTCGTGGTCTTGTTCCGGGCTCCTTTAAAGAATAGACCAATTGTCGTTTTGCCAGGCAGGTCGTAAAAGGCGATCGATTAGCTTTATAGTCAATCGAACTCTTATGGTATTGACAATGCCATTGTGACTGTTAGGTGGCAGAGTTCCCCAACGTTTCGCCCGAGTATTTGGTAGGTACCACCGCCTTGCCTATTCAATGCTTGTCACTGTCGTGTTCCAGTTTGGAGGGTAAGGTAGGCGGTAAACTTATGCATGTGGCATTGCCATCCTGTCACACCGATAAAAACGCACCATTAACATCTTTGGTGTCTAGAGGCGATGTTTCCTTTTTCCATCGGGAGGGCCATCTACTTGTATACTTATTTGCTATCTTATGATTAATAAAATTTGAAAATATATTGGTAAAAGAAAGATTTTATGCCACGTTTTTGGCCACATGCAATTTGAATCAATGTACAAAAAAATTATAATGTTAAAAAATATTTTTATTTATTTTTAAACTTTTCCACTTAAATTTATAACGACGTGTATATATAGAGTTATTTTTATAATAACATTAAATGGCAAAAAAATAGTAAAGTGAAGTTCGATTTTAAACATTTTGTTGGAATTTGACGCAGTTTTTCAAGAGCAACAATTTTTATAAGGAGTTAAAAGTTGATTGGACGAAAATTTTAAAACTAAAATCACGCCCGGGGGGGCAGGGAGAATAATTCGAACGTCTATATACTAGCGAGATGAGTGGTGATACTCATCGCCATATTTTACCGACCTGATAGCTATTATTGACGAAAAGTAGCGAAAAAATAACATTATTTTAATTTTTTGAAATATTTCGTAAAGGGACTGGAACGGACTTAGATCTAAGCCTCGATTACTCTAAGGCCTCGATTATTCAAATTGAACGTCGTCATTTTGCTCATTTCAATCAATTGATTCATCCTTGAAATAACGTACGACATATACGAATTCATCCTTGAAATAACATACGACATAAATGAATTCATCCTTGAAATAACGTACGACATAATATATGAATTCATCCTTGAAATAACTTACGACATAATATATGAATTCATCCTTGAAATAACGTACGAGATAATATATGAATTCATCCTTGAAATAACACACGACATAAATGAATTCATCCTTGAAATAACGTACGACATAATATATGAATTCATCCTTGAAATAACGTACGACATAATATATGAATTCATCCTTGAAATAACGTACGACATATACGAATTCATCCTTGAAATAACATACGACATAAATGAATTCATCTTTGAAATAACGTACGACATAATATATGAATTCATCCTTGAAATAACATACGACATAAATGAATTCATACTTGAAATAACGTACGACATAATATATGAATTCATCCTTGAAATAACGTACGGGATAATATATGAATTCATCCTTGAAATAACGTACGACATAATATATGAATTCATCCTTGAAATAACGTACGACATAATATATGAATTCATCCTTGAAATAACGTACGACATAATATATGAATTCATCCTTGAAATAACGTACGACATACACGTATTCATCCTTGAGATAACGTACGACATTAATTTAAAGGCGGCATTCATTTGCACAGCCAGACGTCAACCAGAGAATGGCTTTATAAGCCTACAAGACGTAAATATCCGATGACAAAATCATAAATTTGAGGTGAAAACAACTTCCTATTTAGCGAAAAATTAAAAAATAAATTACTGCATAAAAAAACCGTTATGTCAATGAACTTTCAGTTTGTGTGTCTTTGTGTGTCAAATATTAAATTTGTTACTTCTTCACGATAAATCAATGAAACGGATTTGAACTATATGTGGAACACAGCTAATCTTTCCCAGACTTAAATTATGAACCCGTTTTTAGTCCCGTGAGATTCACAAAAATCCCAATATATGTAATCCATCTTAATAGTAATTAATAACTGCGAAAATCTGTCTGATTGTTGCGCTTTTATCCCTAAACCAATTTTGATGAAATTTAGCAAGAAGATAGCTGAAGATTTGGGGTAAAACATAAGCTATTTTTTTTCAAAACTCCTTTCGGAGGCTGAATAGGAATAAAAGTTTATATAGAAAATAATAATGCTACTTAGCTCGCGGGTGGAGTCAGCTAATTAATCCATACTAATATTATAAATGCTAAACTAACTCTGTCTGTCTGTCTCTTCTTCACGCCTAAGCCACTGAACCGATTTGGATGAAATTTGGTACAAAGAAAGTTTGACACCCGGTAAAGGACATAAAATATTTTTATCCTAGAAATCACACGAAAACAGGAACTATACAAGTAAAATCCCAAGACTTTTAGAAATTTATTTTCGGACGAAGTCGCGGGTGCAGCTAGTACTTTTATAAAACATAATCTTACTCTAATAATAATTCTCAAGTCGTTAAAAATAACGACACAATAATTATTTTAATATGTATAATATTTCTAAACACAACAGCGTATTTTCAACTATGTAAAAATCACCATATAAATAGACATAATCAAGGTTGTGTGAGAAAAAAATTGTAATTATCAAAAGGAGATTACCATCAAAACTGCTATAAGTCTTGCCTAAGCGTGTTTATTCGAAAACTAATAGTTACCGGTTATTAAAGCCCGTAATTGCTTGACACTATAATGATGAATTGTTATATTTTTGTAGTCACATTCTGTAAACGCTTCAAGGGATTATCAGCCTTACAACGGGCGCGGAGCTCATAACTGTTTACATCATTAGGGGCCATAATAATTTCTATACACTCTTCAATCTCCGCTTTTCAAAGAGATCCTTGCTCCTAACGAGGTAGTAACTTTTTTGTTGCATTGCTTTAAATTGTAGGAATATCAAAGACGTTATACTGTTTCTTAATGGCTAATCATATAAAAGAAATCTACACACTTACTACGGTGAAAGTTTAAAAAGTAGATCGTTTATTGATCCTTTTGAAGAATATATTTATTTCGGCCAGAAAGTATATCAAGGACAATAAACTGGTCCGAAAAAATCGGCAACATCTCTCTCGTGTTTTACACAACCGCCATCCATGTTCTTGCCATGGTTAGTGCTTGGCACTGTCGTGTCGTATTTCGGTTTTAAGAGCAGTATAGCTGAAAAGCTAATATACGTGGTCTTGCCATAATAACGTTAGGCCTTGGCACTATCGTGTCGTATTTCGGTTTGAATGTAGCTGAAAAGCTAATATACGTGGTATTTCATCACAGATTTACGGATAACATCGCTTCCTTAACATATTTGATGTCTGATAATTTTTTCTCTATATTTATCTCCCATTAGGATACTCGTACGATATAAAACGTAATCTGCCCTCTTACTTAAATAGATATAAAAATCATAGCTCTTTAAAAGTCTATTAACTTCAATAAACAAAGCAAACAAAATGGCGGATATCGCTTAATATGCAAAAATCAAAAACAACAACATTTTTTTCCTTTTCTTTGTTAGAAAGAGACAAATATATATCTCTGTTAGACTGTACTCTAGTCAAGACATCACCAAGATATGAGGCGTTAAGTTAGATCCCTCAAATTACACGCCATTAATTGAGACGTCAAGTTTGCAAACGAGTAAAAAAAACGAATAGCCCCGTCTTCATACTAATTTAGATATCAAGAGAGACCGACAAATTGCCGGCCATTTGTATTGGATTCGTGGAATTAATACATTCGGTCTCTTTGTTCTTTTTATCTGACGACGCTGAAGGGTTATGATTTTTATTTATTTTAAGCTGTCAAGAATTCAGAGACATTTCACTCAATGCTGAAGAAGGAGGTAATGGGCCTGTTCGATTGAATCAGTCCTTAATAAACTAAATTACTCTGAGTGCTTAGCAAAATTTGTTTTTATATATTTTATCATTTATGTCATAACATAGGAAACAGATAAGCATCGCCATAAGAATAGGTAAACCAGTGGTACAAAAATTCGGTCGAGACATTACATCGTCAAATAATTCTCTCATGTGCGCAACATGTATATGTCGGTCATTTTTTAAATTGATTAATAACAACCCAATTTTTTCTTAATAGCTTAGTAATTATTAGTATAATGCGAAGGTAATGTTGTCCTACACGTAACGTGGAAACTTTTCTTAGTCCGACACTCTAAAGTTGTAGGTTTTAGGGCCACAATAGCTTAATTTTCGCGAAATGCTTCGTTTTGACGAGACGCCCATCTTTTCTTTCTTCGAAAAACCTTGAATCGGGTAACTAATAAAGTTAGGGGGCTTCAAAGATGTCAATTTGGTGAAGAAAAAATATTGATTAATAACAATTTGTTTTTCACTTTAAACGCTTGTTTATCTTATGAAAAATACGAAAAAATATTTGTCCTACTACTAACTACATTCGATGTTTTTTTGACGAGTCCTCCACTCCAAAGATGTAGGATTTATGAGATTTTAAAATTAATTATTTGTTGTAATTGTCTACTTAATGAAATGCTGAAGAATTGCTTGAATGACGAAATGGTGGCATTTTATATTTAAGACGTTTATTGTATGGAGACCCAAGGGCGGCCCCCTTAATATTTTCATTTTTTTATTTTTGTTATTTGCTGTTATAGCGGCAACGAAATACATAATTTGTGAAAATTTCAGCTTTCTAGCTATCACAGTTTATGAGACACAGCCTGTTGACAGACAGACAGACGGACTGACAGACTGTAGTGGCTTAGTAATAGGGTTCCATTTTACCTTTTATGTACAGAACCCTAAAAACCCTAAAAATCTAGGTTTTGTTGAAGGATAGTTTGTAATTAAGATTAAATTGATTGAGTAATCTGTGGATAGGAGAACGGCTTGGATTACCCTGAGGACTAATTTACTTCAGCACAGATAAACTAAATGATAGACTAGGTTCAGAAACATATCCATCAATTAGAAATAGCACTTTGGTATTTCAAACTACCTATATACACAAAAATAAATTGCTGTTTGTTAGTCTCGCTAAAACTCGAGAACGGCTGAACCGATTTGGCTAATTTTGGTTTTGAATTAATTGTTTAAGTCCAGGGAAGGTTTAAAAGTTGAGAAAATATAAAAAAATAAGAGTAGTTAAAAAGGCAGAACAACGTTTGCCGGGTCAGCTAGTAAATATATATAAAAATCAATTGCTGTTCGTTAGTCTCGCTAAAACTCGAGAACGGCTGAACCGATTTGGCTAATTTTGGTTTTGAATTAATTGTTTAAGTCCAGGGATGGTTTGAAAGGTGAGAAAATATAGAAAAAAATAATAATTAGTTAATTATTGTAGTTTAGAATTTTATTCAAAGCTATAAATGAGCGTTTGAAATTTGATATATTTAAGTGAATAATGCTAAATTATCTCTTCCCCGTGTTAGCCCCGGGCTCCTATGAAGAATAGGCCAACTGCCGTTCAGCCAGGCAGGCCGTAAAAGGCGACTGATTGGCTATGCGAGTCACTGCCACTGTGGCTACTAGGTCGTAGAATTTTGCATTGTCTCGCCCGGGTATGGTACCACCACCTTACCTATGCTTGCCGCAATAGCGTCAGTACTTGTCATACTCGTGTTCCGGCTTGGAGGAACTTATGAATGTTGCATTAGACCTCGTCACAAAATAGCAACGCACCATTAACACCTTTGGTGTCTATATTTGGTAATTACATACCTACATATTTTATATATACCGCATTGATTCTAAATACAAAAGGAAAATTCAACAAAATACTTTCTCAAGAGTTTCTTTGTTTCCTTTGGAAAATGTCAAGTCTAAAAGATTTGAGGACCTCATTGTTGAAAACCTCTGTGTATTGAAGAATCGCAATTTGTATCAAGAAAATAGCTACGTCATCGTTCTCGAGATTTTCGTAATGTCAACATTAACGTGAAGTAATTCTTAAACTTAGATAAATAATTGGTCTCGCTGTGCTTCGCGAGACCAATTATATTTATCTACGTTCTTAAAACTCTTTTATTTTCGTAATATTTAATTATAGCTGTATCCGCGACTCAGTTCGGGTGATCGAAGATCCCTACTTTCCTTTCTTCCGTCTAGTAAAAAGCCTTTGTATCTCCTGGATATTAAAGCTTACTAATAGTAAAAAAAAATTAAGAATTTTAATTTTTGAGTTAAACCTTTTCAAATACACATACAAAAAATAAATGCTTTCTCTTTATAATATTATTATAGACAATTATAAACTAATAGGTACAGACTAGTATAGTCAAGTATAATTTGGACACATATAGACTAGTATGCACTAGAATGGACTAGTATAAAATAGTTTAGACAAGGATAGACTAGTATATAATAGTGTAGATTAGTATAGACTACTATGGACTAGATTAGACTAGAATAGACTAGTACAAACTAGTATCGTCTGGTATAGACTTGTAAAGCTAGTGTGGACTAGTATAGACTTTCATGGATTAGTATGGACTAGTATAGGCTAGTATGAACTGTTATGGACTATTTTGGATTAGCAAATATTAATATAGACTAGCATGTAACTAGTATAGACTAGTATGGACTAGTATAGACTACAATACACAAGTATGTATTTATTTATTATTATTAATGTAAAAGTGTCTGTCTGTTACGCTTTCATGGCTAAACCGCTGAACTAATTTTTATGAAATTGGCAAGAAATAGTTGAAGATTCGAGATCAAACATAGTATGCTAACTTTGTTTCTAAAATCAGCCCTGGAGGCTAAAGTAGTGGATGAAAGTTTGTATGAAAAACTATATCGAAGACATGTTAATGAAGCTGCGTGGATTAGCTAACTTATGATATTAGTATGAATACAATGATATTGATTTTATTTAAAAAGATATACCTATATCACAATTAAATTTAATTTAAAAATTTTAAAATAAAATGACCGCCCCGTTAGTCGAGTGGTTAGCAACCCTGACTACGCAATCGACGGGGCTTGGGTTCAATCTCCGACGGAGACAAGCATTTGTGTGTTGAGCATAAATGTTTGTATTTCCGGGTTTGTGTGTTTATTAAATATATTCTAGTATTTATATATGAATTTTTATGTATTAGTATCGTTGACTAACACCCATAACACAAGCAAATAATTTGCTTACTTTGGGGTTAGATCAGTAAGTGTAATTTGTCCCGTTAATATTTAGGTTTTAAAATATTTTATAGATTCAGGCGTTACTTTGCGGAAATCCATTGTTCTGACGAAGAGAACCAGTTATTCTGCATTTGAAATTTCCAAAATAACTAGTTTTCTTCGTCTGATTTAGGTTTTATATAAGATCGTCATTTATATTAAGAAAATAGCTACATTAACCTTCACAAGATTTACATAATGCCAACATTTGCTATAAGAAATTCTGAAAGCTCTATTTTAATTTTTCAATATTTTGGTATTGAATATTAATGAAGATGACTTTTATTCTGAATGTATCTTACGAAGTTCTCACTGAACCGTAATATGTGTGGGTTTCTCAGTATAATAAAGGACAAGTGGAAATTATAATAAAAAAACCTTGCTGTTTATAATGTATTAATGAGTATTTTGACTGTATTTCTATTCTCTGATTTGATTATTTTGATTTTATGAGCAAGGCCAGCGCTATTGTTATCGATATCGTATATTCGAAAATATCGATATTGCTATTTTATAATACAGTATCGAAATGTCAAATTTTATTATATTCCTATCTTAACAATTTCAGTTTTAATAAAATTAATCATTAGATAGCAAACATGTAGGTCGCTGTGTTGGTGGAGAGAAAGAAAAGAAAAAAGAAAAAACATATAATATGTTAATAGTACGTTCTTAATGCCAATACATACGTTTTCCGGCTACCTTACCTTCCAAACTGGAACACGACAGTGACAAGCACTGATTAGGTAAGGCTAGAGATGGGTTAATACCGATATTTCTCAAGATTAGGTAATACTAATATATTCACTTTGAAATATTATAATATCTTAACTAATATGTCAGTATTAACTAATATTTCACTGTAATTTGGACTTTAAAGTAACAATAATAAGATCTGATACTGATACGGCAGGAAAATATCTTAACTAATATTTCACTGTAATTTGGATCTTAAAGTAAGAGAAATAAGATCTTATACTGATATGGCAGGAAAATATCTTAACTAATATATCCGTATTAACTAATATTTCACTCTAATTTGGACCTTAAAACAACAGCAATAAGATCTGATACTGCAGGAAATACGTCCGTCTCATTCATACGTACGACGCGGCATATCGTGAAAATATTTTAATACTTCACGAATCCGACGGGCGCCAATCTAGTGAATCCGAACTATTCCGAATACCGAATGATATTATCCTATTCATTTTGGATATCCGTTACAGATATTAGGCGAATATGAAATATTAGCGTATTACAGTTCACCGGATTACTAATCCACGAATCCTTTCAATATTACTAATATCTTAGCGAATACTAATATATCAGTCACACCATTAGGTAAGGCGGTGGTACCAGACCCGGGCGACACAATGCAGAACTCTACCGCCTAGTAGCCACGACGGTAGTGACTCGTATAGCCAATCGGTCGCATTTCACGACCTACCTGGCAGAACAGCAGTTGGCCTATTTTTCAAAGGAGCCCGAAACCAACACGAGGAACAATTTTTTCACTCTTTTATATGAAATTTCATGGGTATCATTAGATTAGTATTAAAAATCCCTTTCTGATGGTATACGTTTCTTCTATTTTAATTTGACTTTTCAATTTTTTTTGCCTAATATGTAGCGATGTCAAGTGCCTATGGCATTAGACCTCGCAACAAGCAAGGATTTAAAACGTTATAATATCGATATGTTTGCGCGTTTCATGCTGTTTCGTGATTGGTCCGATGCGTTTCATGCTGTTTCGTGATTGGTTCACCAACTACAGTGTACAACAGTGACAAGCATTGACACTGAAACGGCAGGAATAAGTAGGGCTGTGATGCCAAAACCCAGGCAAAACGTTGCAAAACTTAGTAGTCACTATGTTACTGATATATTTAATAGCCTTGTCTCATATTTTACGAAATGCATGTCATAATATGGCAATTGATTTATTCTCTAAAAGAGGCCAGGATGACCATGAAAGCCTTAAAACCATAATTTTGTATAGAATATCAACTCGTATTACGAAAATGGCGTAATTTCAAAACATCGACATGGAATACATCAAATTGTTTGGTATGCACTATTCCATTCAAATACATTGTGTATTCAAAATCGAATTTGTCTTCATGAGCACTAAATATTGAAGAAATCGAATTTGTCTTCATGAGCACTAAATATTGAAGGAGTTATTCATCTTGCATTTTTAGTTTATCCGGTAAGAACTACTGAAGGTTTCTTTGTTTTGTTATGTGTCTTAGTATAACGGATGATGAATAAACTATAAAAAAATGGGTACAGTGCGTGTCGGGTCACGCGCAATTATGAAAAATAGAAATAAACCGTGTTGTACTATTTACAGTCTATATAATAATTTTTTACATTGTGGTACTATTTTATCGTACTGAATGAGATGACAGCGTTTAAACATTACCATTGGAGTGATCTCTCTGTATTTCTCTGTGTAATTAATTGCGTTCCAACTGAGAATAGAATCGTGCTTGTTATCAACTTCGTACCACAAGTGTGAAACTAATTAGTAATGTTAGTAAACATCTCTTATGAAGTTTTTGCAAAATGCAGAGTAATATGTCATCCTGACAGTCCTATTCTCAGTTAGAACGCATAGTAGTATAACTCTGTATTTCTGTGTGTAATTAATTGCGTTCCCACTGAGAATAGAATCGCGCTTGTTATCAACTTCGTACCACAAGTGTGAAACTAATTAGTAATGTTAGTAAACATCTCTTATGAAGTTTTTGCAAAATGCAGAGCAATATGTCATCCTGACAGTCCTATTCTCAGTTGGAACGCATAGTAGTATAACTCTGTATTTCTGTGTGTAATTAATTGCGTTCCAACTGAGAATAGGATGGCACTTGTTATTAATTTCGTACCACAAGTGTGAAACCAATTAGTAACGTCAGTAAAAAATCTCTTATGAAGTTTTTACAAAATGCAGAGCAATATGTCATCCTGACAATCCTATTCTCAGTTGGAACGCATAGTAGTATAAAGGCGGGTTTAGACAGGGTCAGTAACTGACTTCGATTTCGAGACAAGTCAGCGCTGATCCGAAAAATACCCAATCTAAACTGATTCGAAGTCAATACAGCGGCGGGAAGTCAGCGCTGACTTCAATATTCGCAGATGAGTATTTTGAGGTCAGTCGGCGCCCCCGCCACCCGTGCCCTCCCGCGCCAGTGGTAAAAACCATGTAAGAACCCCGTGTAAATGGGGAAGTCAGCGCTGGGTCAGTCACTGTCGCTGTGTTGTAGGTTGACGTCGCATTGCGTAGACGCTAAATTGCCTCGTAAACTAAGCGACTGACTTCACAAACGTGCAGCCACCGCACTCAGCTTACCACGACTACTGTCTCCATAAACGAATGAAGCGGTAGTGTCAGCGCCGATACTGATTTATGCACTGACCCTGTGAAAACGCGGCTTTACTCTGTTTTTCTGTGTGTAATTATTTGCAAGCACACTGACAAACTAAGAATTTGTCTTAAAAGCCATAACCATTTTTAATCCGTGGCTAAAAAAATTCAATGTGCCTTTGGAATAGGGTTGCCATTTAAAAAATCTGTCAACTAGTAAAAGAAACGTGAGAGCCCCGGATTTCGAAGCTTACAACTCGGACATTTGTTATGTTACTCAGTATTTTTTATGTTACTCAGCACAATAAAATATGTTTAATGCTTTTAAATTAACTTTTATTTATGCGTATTGATTTTTTAACCAAATCACGTCTTAAAAAACATAAACAAGACAGACACTTCTTAAATTAAGGAACTATTACTATCGTGAATCGTGCGCGTGATTTGAATTAAAACCCGATACCACAAATTAAGCCCTGCCCGGATGCACCTCGGACGCCTCCTAAACTAGGACAAATCACACGCGTCGGATTTAATAGATACGGCTTTTAAGGCGAATTCTTAGGTTATCAGTGTAGCTTGCAATTAATTACACACAGAAATACAGAATTATACTACTTGCCGATGAAATAAAATCACTCCAATGGTAATGTTTAAACGTTCTCATTCGGTACGATAAAACAGTACAACATGGTTTATTTCTATTTTTTCAACATATAATATATCTACAAATATATGACACTTTTGACAGTGATGAGAGCGTTTGCTCTAGGCATGGCACATTTCAGGCATCACTGGTTATATCACTCGTTCTAAAATAATTCACGTGTCACACCAGTTATGTGCATCGAAACAGTCCGTTATCTATACATATAATAAAATCGTAAGAAAGTCAAAACTGTACATTGAATATTTTTTTAAAAGAATACTTGGGGCGTGATCTACAATCGATATCGAAGCCAAACATATAGTTTTTAGAATTTTTGTCTGTTCGTCTGTTTGTCTGTTTGTCTATATGTATGTTCGGGGTAAACTCAAAAAGTGCTGCATGGATTTACTTCAAATTTTGCATAAATATTACTAACAGGTGGGGTCAACATATAGGCTAAGGCAACATATATATTATCACGCTATCACCTACGGGGGAGGAGCAGTGCGGAGTAAAAGAAGTCCGCGCGGACAAAGTCACTGGCAACCGCTAGTATGTATATAAAGAGAGCGTGACTTAATTTCTTGCGAGCAAAGCTACTACTTATAACTCTCAGAAATCCATCGTGCGTAAGAGACAAAGCAACAACATTGGAGCAACGCCGTGCCACCAACTAGAAGAGAGAATATGTTTAATATGTTATTTCATTTTACTAATCACTTATAAATATTAATCACTGCGCGGCGATATAACGTACGAATTAAAATGCACCAACTGTGACAATAATCGTCACTAATAAAATATGACGGTCGTGATTTATCACCCGTGATATAACTGTGACAAAGAACAAATAACTTCATGACGTGTAAGTGAAATAAAAATAACTATAATTCCCATCGCTAGTTTACTCATATGCGCGACAACACATTTCCTTCCCAACCCCGTATCTATTAGTATTCATGTGGTCTATGGTTTTAGCAAACTATATCTTTTGTTTTTAATAGGGTTCAGTTTCTTAAGAAAGTCAGTTTGGCACATGTTTGCTCACTGAAGACAATCTGTCCGTTTGTTTGTTTTCCTATGCTTTGAATAAATCGATTCGTGACCTTTCAAGATGGAATGCGGTGTCAAGGTGTTGAGAATGATGTCATAGCGCCAAGAATTAGAAAGGAATGCAACGTAAAAATCTAGAAGATTACCGATCTCATAGTACTCGCAATAATTGCTAAAATCGCTTAAAAATTCTTCACCATATTGATATGAGAATTTTTGAATAATTGATCAACTGCCTTGTATCTCTTAATAGGCGAGAGAAGGCTAATGCCAGCACCTAACATCGTCTATAGTAACTAGTTACTAGGTAGTAATTAGTCATTTATTATTTCTAAGCAGACGCTGTAGGCGAAATCGACCAGGAAAGGATACTAGGTAGTAAAGTTCTGAAACGTTTTGAACGTCTTTTGTACCAATGTCTTACTTAGACCTGCCACAATACCGTCGGTGTTTGTCGCTATCGTGTTCCAGTTTGGAAGGTAAGGTAGACGGTAAACGTATACATGCAACATTACCGTTTCACCACAAGGATATCAACGCACTATTAACATCGTTAGTGTCTCTAAGCGATGTTCTTCACCTTGTTTGCTACTACATGAGATCTCTAGTTCGATTTCCGGCTCGCGCAATTAAAAATATGTTTTATTCAGTTTTCTGATAAAAACAGCGTTGTCCAGGATTAGAAAAAGTACCCGGTTGGCGATAGGATTGCCACCTATTCTAGGGGGTAAAAGAAAAGATTATTGCCTCAGGGTTAGTGCTCTAGGAGAGCGTGTGGTCGTTTTGCTTCTATGTTAGGTTGCCGCAGTTAGGGAATTAATAGAGTTTATAGTAGCGCATATTCTGTGTTATGATACACACATAAGTTACAAGTTAAATAGACTGGTATACAGACTGACTGATAAGTTACCTTCAATATTTGAGCACGCGATAGTTGGCGATCATATATGATGAGAAAAAATAACATTAATAATAAGTATTAAAATACTACTTAGTAAACTTAGTAAACAGTACACCGTGAATCCTATATTTACCTGCGCTATACTTGGACACCGCGCGGACGCAGCGTGCTATCATCACAGAATAGCGGGGGGTGGCGGCGGCGTGTCTTTGATGTCGACTAGCGCGTACCGCGACGTGCTTAGAGACAATAATATCTACATTTCACTTATTTTAGAGAAATATTGGTCAACAATTTAACCCCTAATTTTATTATTTCATTTTAACGAGAATCGAGTACCGAATACTCGCTAGAAGTGTCGAATGTAATTCACCAGATAGTCTGTATATCGCGTGAGGGCGCGGACGACTAACGTCCCATACTGCCGTCACATATAAAAGTTGCGTCTGCGTCAGCAAATTCCAAATATGTCACATTGTGGGACTTAGTATCTTCAGCTAATCGTTGTATCTACCTCGGTTAACCTCTTCGGGAATACGAGCTTGAAGATACTTTTAATAATTCGGAGTTAGAGACATTGTAGCACACGTACTAACTTGTGAAACAAGTGTATTGTGAAATTTAAAATATTGTCTCTGAGATGTGGGGAACAAACAAATAGATTTCAACGAATAATGGAGCTCCTTCTTTTTATATAAGTCGGTTAAATACATATAACCACCTATTAAATTCACACTTCTATATCCATATCAACAGTTATCATTCAACCCTTACATTATTCATCTCAAAACGAAAAAATGTCTAAAACTGTTTAAATATTCAAATCACATCAGAGCCATTGCTCTAAAAAAACCGGGACATTAAAAGTATTTTTATGTTTTTGACACCAAACATCAGTGACCCTTTTCTCTGTCACATTAGGACAGTTCGCTTCACCTTGTAACTTATAAATTGGCACAGCCCGGGAGATGGACGAACGAAAACAAAAATTTCGTTTCTGGGAATAAAAAAATTGTTAAATATCTGAATTGACGTTAATCCGAGAGTTTGAACGAAATGGATTTCCATATTTTTATGGGACTTTTACTTTATTGTATCAAATCAATAACATTTTATTAAACGTTTTTTTTATATCATAAGAAAGCAAACAAGCAGATGGGTCTCCTGATGGAAAGAGTCAACCATCGCCTATAAACACCAAAGATGTTAATGGTGCGCTGCTATCTTGTGGCGAGGTCTAATGCCACATGCATAAGTTTACCGGCTACCTTACCCTTTAAACCGGAACACGACAGCGACAAGCACACACGCTATTGCGGCAGAAATAGGCAAGGCAAGGTGGTACCAGACCCGGGCGAGACAATGCAGAACTCTACCACCTAGTAGCCACGATGGTAGTGACTCAATAGCCAATCGGTCGCCTTTTACGACCTGCAAGGCAGAACGGCAATTGGCCTATTCTTCAAAGGAGGCCGGGACCAACACGACGAAAATCGTGATTTATTATACAGTGTGTAAGGAAAACCCTGTCCGATCCAAAAGAGGCATATAAGTTGGTTAAAGGCATTACTGAAAAAAATATTTAAATGACTTTATTTCAAAAAATAAAAAAGATATCGCTTTTTCAATATTCGTATTTTTACTTATATTTCCCTAGAGTTAAGCAAATATTTTAAAAATGAAAACACTTTATCACTGCTTGTTTCATTTTTTCGCTTTGACGACTTTCACACAAACACCGCGCGAAAGCGCGGTCTTCGTTTTTCGGCTTTTTATAAAGGAATTTTAAACACGCCGCGTGACCTTCGGTGGCATATGACTTGCACGGGCTTCTTTGATAATAGAATTTACTTATTTGTAGGTGTTGTCGTACTTAATGTATGAAAATACAATTTGAGATTACTTTTTTTTGTTGGGAAAATTAATTAATTAATATCCATAAAATAACTACACATATGTAGCCGTATTACAGTACCAAACAACACATTTAATTATTCGACAGGGTTTTCTTTAGATAATGTATATTAGCTTTATTGTGCCTTGAAAGCAGAGCCGGATTTACCCTTATTGCTACCCAAAGGCACCGTGGAAAACTCCTCTTTGTTAATATACACAAATAATTATGCAATATTGACTGCTTCGTGGGCTAGGGGATAGTATATTTAGCTCAGATCATGATTTGATACCCGGGTTGGGCAAAAGTGTTATTGAAGTTTTTAACTTTCCGCTACGTATGTAGATAAGGAAGTTACTGATTTTGCCCCGATTTTCGACATTTTGAGGCGCTAAAAAACTTTTCCGATTATTTTCACGATAAAGACAGTTTGTCTGTATATATACTTGTGTGTTGTGAATGTGTGTGTGTATGCGTGTATGTAAACATTCCATAGCTTTTGAATGGCTTGACCGATCGAAACGCGGTTGATGGCATTCGATTGCATTCCGCTCAACTTTGATTTTCTGAAAATTTTAACCAATTCGGTTCAAGAGATTTTAGAAATATACTAAAAACCTCAAAATCTTTTTAGTGAAACTGTATTTTTTTAATATACCTAACTTCCAAAAATAATGTACCGGTAGTACAAAATCTCTTTATCGATCTAATCAGATCGTCTTTCATTATGATTTGTTGAATTTATTACACATCATACCTATAATCATCAGTCTCTTTATCATTATCGCGTAAAATCACACAAACCACACAAAATCATTAATCATTAGAATCAGGTCCATAATTTGTAGTTTTAAAATGACACATACTAATATATGTTGGTATTGCCGTATGCTGAATTTCCATTTAAAACATGTTTATTATAGATTATGATCTGTTGAGTTTATTCCAATTAAGCCACGGTCGGAATGGGTGTGGATGTTACGACTAAAACGATGTATACGAATAATATTAATTCCGAATAAGTCTGATCGTTCATTGGCTATGTCATTATGAGGATTTGTATTTTTGTAAAATTAAGCCAATCGATATTGTTGTCTACCCAGAGACTGATAATATTATAAACTAGCTGTTATTGGCGACTTCATTCGCGTGACACAGAATCTTTAGGTACTTTCTTTTGTTTAGTCTGGTTGAAAAGGTTATTTTTCAATTAAATTTCAATTTCATCTTCAACTTTCTTTGACATCATGCTATTCAATTTTCGTTTGGCGCATTAAATAACTAAATGCGTCAAGAAACGCAACGCCAACCCAGTCATTTGAATTTCCATCAGCTTGTTGAAACATGCGCGATGAGATCATTATACTTGGTAAAATGTGTGAGGCTTACTTGGTCATAAGAAGTTCCAGAAAAAAAGTACCAAGCGAAAGTTTTGGATACGACGCTATTATAATAAACTTGCAAACCGTCGCTACTTTTTATTTGTATAAAGTTTACTATTTGGATCCCAAAGTTTCTATAATCTTCAATAAAATTTAATATTATTTATTTTTCTTCGTCTGCAATCTTATTGAACACTTAGTGGCACAGAATGCCACCCGACGCGGAAACAAGAGTATCACAGCGCACACTTGTCACTACGCTTACAACTATCTTAGCGCATGCGTCAAGGGCATGCCTCACATGCAATGTCGGCTGCGCTGTGACGCATGCCCTTGATGAACAAAAAATTACATAGTGTGGATATAGCTATTGGCTTATGTTCAATGTATTTAGTATATATATTTTTTTTATATCATAAGATAGCAAACAAGCAGATGGGTCTCCTGATGGAAAGAGTCAAACATCGCCTATAGACACCAAAGGTATTAATGGTGCGTTGCTATATTGTGGCGAGGTCTAATGCCACATGCATAAGTTTACCGGCTACCTTACCCTCCAAACCGGAACACGACAGCGACAAGCACTGACGCTATTGCGGCAGGAAAGGTAAGGCGGTGGTACCAGACCCGGGCGAGACAATGCAGAACTCTACTACCTAGTAGCCACGATAGTAGAGACTCGAATAGCCAATCGGTCGCCTCTTACGACCTGCCTGGCAGAACGGCAGTTGGTCTATTCTTCAAAGGAGCCCGGAACCAACACTGCTTACAACACCAGTATTGTTATAAGCACTTTTAGTAAATCATGCTGTGGCTTTTTGTTTATGTAAAATAAATAAAGTATGTCTGTCTATCTCATACGCTTTTACACCTAAACAGAATTTGAAAAAAGTGTTAAATATTTGCATACAATATTATCGCGTATCGTTTCGCCGGTTGTCGCTTAGCGAGATAAATGGTTAACTCCACGGTCTCATATGCAATAATGAAGGGCTGTCTTTTTTATCTGCAGTAATCAAAATCGATGACTTTATGTAAATAATAAAGCATAAGATTTCGATATATCAATGTCATTCATCCAGCAATAACTATGATCTTTTTAATTACAAGAAACAAATAGATATTTTCTCCGGACCCATGATTTAAAACCGGAATCAAGAAAAATACAGCCCAGCAGTCTGACTATTGAACCAGCAAAGCAAAAGTTAACATTCATTAGATATTTACCGGATAGTGACAAAATATGTAGAAATACCACAGCTGCTTTAATAATAATTTAATCAGTGTACCAAATTCTTAAGTACAAGTTACGTTATCTTGTCCAGTTAATGTTACAACTGCAGCTTCGGGCATTACATATTCAGCTACGGCGAGGTAATGCAACGAGACATTATCGTTCAGTCAATGTTTATAGCTTGCCCGCACTAATATCGATTAATCATGTGATATGAAAATGGAGGTGTGACAAGGAACAATTTTGGGGCTATTTCTTTTTTACATGTTAATTAGTGATAGTGGAGATTGATCGGTGAAAAATATGACGTATTTGTAAATTTTCTAACTTTTGCCTATTTTGTTGGCAAGGTCTTAAAGCTTGATTATAAATATTACTACATATAATTTATATAAACCTAAGACAAGCTAATAAAACTAGATATTTTCCTCTAGTCATCCATTCTAATTTTATAAATTCCAAAGATTATTTTTTCACATTTTCGCGGCTAAACAACTGAATCGATTTTTAATAAAAATTGGCAAAGAGAAAGTTGAAAACCCGGTTTCAAACAAAAGCCTCATGTTTTTCAAAAACCTTCCCTTAAGGGTTTGAAATGGAGAGTTGAAAAAAACAGCTATCGTCTAAAGTTACAAAAGATCATAATAGGCGTTGCGTTGCTAGGAAAGCTAATACCATATTTATAAATTAATTGGCTACCTGATTTTTAAACTGGAATACACAGTGACAAGCATTGAAGCTATTGCAATAGGAATAGGTAAGTCGTAGCACCATACTTGTACAAGGGGTTGCGGAACTCCACCATCTAGAAACGTCCATCAGCCATCCACCTTCAACGAACCATCTGGCTTTTTGCCAGATGATCTAATAATTAATAATCTACTAATCGAAAACAGACAAACAAACATACAAATTTTACTTCTTAACATTAGTTTGCAGTGGAATTACTGCAGGTGGGTGCATAAAACAATGTTTCCACATTAAAGTTATCACGTATAATCAAAATCATATATGTATAAGAATGAAAAATATGATCATCTTACTTATGATACGAGAACATGACCAATACTCCTTTAAAGTCTTCAACATAAATAAAGTTTCGGTTTCATCTTACATGCACACTTGGCGACGCGTAAAATATTGTTATCGATAATAAAAGCACAATATTTCTTTGCAACGACTTCATTCGAATCGCGTCACGTCTTAAGTAATCTGAGAGCACCGTGTAAAGCAATCTCGAATGAAATAAAACAAAGCGCTTGTGAATAAATTATAGAAATGTAAAATATGATAAATGATGTATGGCTTGTAATGAAACAGCTTGTAGTGTACAATTAACGGTCAACATTTTAAATTGAACTAATAGTCTCGGAGCTAGTCTACACTATCTATAATAATGTTGTAAAGACAGATGTGTGTGAGTGTGTGTATGTTTGGATGTGTGAATGTGATTTATGTATTTGTTTCTTATGAATAAACTCGAAACTAAAGGACTGATTTGTATGCGACAAGTTTTATCCCTAAATTGTCACTTTCCACAGGTCAATAAAACTTTTGTATAATATTCTTACGATTTTGTTAATAAATCCATTGAATATTTATTTTTTTGCAATAAATATTAAATGCTAAATTACCAAACATGCCCATGTTAAAGGGTATTAATTTAACAATGTCAAATATACTCTTTGAATATTTTTTTTAACGTTATTCATAAATATTAAAATTTATATCTATATTAATATCATAAATGCGAAAGTTTGGATATTTAGATGTTTGGATGGATGGATGTTTATTACTCAATCACGCAAAAACTACTGAACGGATTTTAATAAAATTTAGCACACAAGTAGATGATGACCTGAAAGGGCATATAGGCTACTTTATCTCGGAAAAAATAGGTGGTCCCACGAGATTCACCCAAGACTTTTACAATGCTGCGGACTACACATTACAACTAGTGGTATAATACGAGTATAAAATATGTGCATACTATTTAATTGGTGAAATATGAGATTCAAATTAATTATTTACGCACATCTGTTCTATAATCGTATTCAAAGTAAATAAATTCTTTTATAGTAACAATTTTTCCTCTAAATACGTCTTTAATTATATCAAACTTATCCGTAATATTTTACAACTGTAAAAATTTTAAAATTAAATAATGAAATTTCAAACACGATCTCTCGGATTATTATCGAACCTTTAACAAAACTACATAGTTGAGGATGAGAATAATAATTTAGTGACCGCTGAAAGTGACGTAATAGATGTCTATATACACGCCTCACATCGAGCTCAGCGGGAGGTTCCAGCCAGTGAACTAGTACCGAACACAATAATCTAACTATGCTTTGGCCAAGTTAACAAGATACTTAGTAACATAGACCTAGATAATGGCTTTGTAAGCATGACTACTCTAGATGTTCTACTATTCGGTTAAATTGGACGCTAGTTAAGGGAATTACTCACAAAATTTTTTGGAACTCAGCATTTTTGCAGTAGATCCTTTTACTCAGTTAAAGTTTTTTTTAATTCAGTTATTTTGCCACACCTAAAGTACTCGGCAAATCTAAATAAATTTCAGAGTTTAATTTACTACGTATTAGAGAAGCTATACCTAAGCAGAAATCGAAACAAATGGAATAATATCATTAACATTAGCTGCACTGCTGATATAATAATAAATCGTCCAACCAAAGTCAAAATTATGCAGCGCTGAAGCGTATTATTATATATGTCGCAGTGAAATTGTCAATAGCCGTTAGATTATAATCTACCTAGGGATTTTATAATTTGGTTAGGTTAGGTTAGCAGTTAAATTATAATATCACTTAGGTAAATTATAATCTAACGGTACTGACAATTTCACTGCGACATATATACAGCGCGAAGCGAAGAGCTTAATATATTCGCGACCAAAAGGTCATAACCGCCATACATTTTATGGTGTTTGCACTTTAGTGGAATATAAGTGGCGTGGCGCATGTCTTGTCTAGTACGTTAGTATATAGAAGTCTTTGATTAATTAATTAAGCTTGCTATTACAATACCTTAATATATCATCACACTCAAATATTATCTAATTCCAACAATATGAGGCCCAGATTCGATACTCGATAGGGATGTGATGAGTCGAGAGATGTGAACACATATTTGAGTGATACCGAATATTCGTAGCATGTCTAATTAATATATAGATTTAGAATTCATTAAAGTAGCGTTATTTATAGATGTCTTAGTATTTACAAAGTTTAGCGGAATGTTTGAGCTAGAGCACTAGATCCGAACATAATATTCTATGTTTTGACCAAGTTTTATCAACTTAGCAGCCAGCAACATACTTAGTAACTTAGACCTGCATAATAGTTTCGTCTTACTTTAGATGTCTAATTATTTAGTTAAATTGTACTTATATAAGATCTCTCTTATCCTCATTTAAACATTGACGATAATATAACAAATTGGAATTTGATTATTGAAGATCATAACAATTGTGAGAACTTTTCTCTATAACAAAAGAGAAAAGTTTGCAGATGGCAAAAATAAATGTATCACCAAAATAAAAGATGGCTTGATTCCCGTTAGCCGCGCTTTCAGTGGGTCATATTTAGTAGCGATGAAATGGTCACCCTTCAAGCGCTATTTTTTATACCGTTAAAATAAAAAGCCTGGGATGAATTGCTCCTCATACCGATCTCATAATATATATTTTTGTAATATTGTGATACTGTGAAAAAATAGATGATATGAAAAAAAAGACAAGCCCGCTGAGTTTCTTCCGCCGGATCTTCTCAGTGTATGGTCGCGTTTTCGATCCGGTAGTAGTTCTTAAATTTGTTGACGTGTCAAAATAAGTTGTAAAAAGTTTTATTAAATAAAGTACTTCTGATTTCTGTTAGATAGCAAACAAGCAAATGGTTCTCCTGATGAAAAGAGAAACCATCTTCTATAGACATTAAAGATGTAAATGTTATGTTGTTATCCGTGTGGCGGAATAGCAATGCCACATGCATAAGTTTACCGGCTAACTCTTCCTCCAAACTGGAACAAGATAATGTCAAGCATTGATGCTA
The DNA here is from genome assembly GCA_036924255.1 of Apodemia mormo. NCBI lineage: Eukaryota > Metazoa > Arthropoda > Insecta > Lepidoptera > Riodinidae > Apodemia > Apodemia mormo. Next base: position 6,603,072 of record JAUPFN010000018.1, on the reverse strand, counting down.
TTGCGGCAGAAATAAATGAGGCGGTTGTACCAAATACGTTGGCAAGACGTTGCGGAACACTGCCACTTAATAGACACGTATAGCCAATCAGTCGCCTTTTACGACCTGCCTGACAGAACGGCAATTGGTTTAGTCTTCAAAGAAGCCCAGACTAACAGGTAACACGTAAGGATTTTTTTTATTTGACTTTACAAATGAAGACAACCTCTTAAATAGGAAGCATTAAAATCTTCCACAACTCATGTTCTAATCGAAACGTTACATGCTAGTGAGTACACTCCTTTAATACCTTCACAAAACTGCTCACGATTCAAATGATTATGTTGTTACGATTAATAATTAAAGTTCTGACGTTTTGGATCAAGAGGTCAATGCGTCTGCGCCGCTTTAAGGGATATAATTAAGGTTTTATTGGTAACTTCACGCTTGTCTAAAGTTTTATTTTAATCGCTGCAAACGATTCATCATTTTATTCATGTCATATTCAGATTTAAGAAAAGGTTTTATTTAATTCTTTAATAAGTAATGCTTATCTCCTATTGTTTAAATAAAATATGGATTTTGAAATTTTATTGGCTGTTATGAAACATATTCACTTATCTTTCTGTAAAATATTGTTGTGAATAATCTAGAAACGTGAAGAGTTGAAGCGCTAGAGACATCTAGAAATAAAAGAAAGAGATAGGTATTTCTATTGATAAACAAATAGCTGACCGTTACCCGAATAGCTAGGCCATAAACAATCTTCTGTTATAGGGAATTAGGGTGAACATGGCTTGTACTTACTTGGACTTGTTTACAATTAGAATTGTTTATTGTTTACGCAATAAATTTAGATTTTTCGGGAACCAAGTAGAACTTTACCCTGGGTATAAATAGAGGTGTGTTGACAAATAGAGGGCAGTTTTTATAAAGCAATCGAGAGCGATACTGAAAACGACCAGTGCGAAGCGAGAAATTTTTTCGTTTAGCGTAGTCGGTTAAGTTTAGGGTTAATACAGTGAGTGTGACAAGTGTGTATAGTGTATTTACGTTAGCTTATCAGTGTATTTACGTATTTAATCGTAGAGTATTGTATCTTGGTGATGTAAATATACGGTTTTAATATAAGTGGTGTTTTCTTGCAAATTACGAACCCGAAGCACGTAACAATATAGATTTTAAAATCCTATCTATTGTTTTCACTATCACAATTCATAACGCCTCTCCTTATTTAATTAATATATGCGTGTATATACTTTATGTAATAATTACTTAAACTACTACATTATATACTAAAATAATAAAATCATAAGTACCAATAAATAACATCATTGTACATATTTTATAGCTAATACTAATAAATCTATACATACTTATAATAAAATCGTAGGAAAGTCAAAACTGTACATTGAATATTTTTTAAAAGAATACTTGGGGCGTGATCTACAATCGATATCAAAGCCAAAAATATAGTTTTTAGAATTTTTGTCTGTTTGTCTGTTTTGAAGTAAATCTATGTAGTACCTTTAGAATGTTTGTCTGTTTGTCTGTATGCATGTCTTGAGTAAACTCAAAAAGTACTGCATGGATTACTTCAAATTTTGCATGAATATTACTTATAGATCGGGTCAACATATAGGCTACACCTATATTATCACGCTATCACCTACGGGGGAGGAGCTGTGAGGAGTAAACGAAGTCCGCGCGGACGAAGTCGTGGGCAATGTAATGTAATACTAGCTGTATTACATAAAACAATAATTCATAAATATTTTATTACTTAATTTTATTCATACACATAATTATAAATACATACATACATACATACATACATACATATATATCTATACATATAATAAAATCGTAGGAAAGTCAAAACTGTACATTGAATATATTTTTTTAAAAGAATACTTGAGGCGTAGTCCACAATCGACATTGAAGCCAAAAATATAGTTTTTAGAATTTTTGTCTGTTTGTCTGTATGTATGTCCAGGGTAAACTCAAAGTACTGCATGGATTTACTTTAAATCTTGTATGCATATTACTAATAGGTCGGGCCAACATATAGGCTACATATTATCACGCTAGCACCTACGGGGGAGGAGCTGTGCGGAGTAAACGAAGTCCGCGCGGACGAAGTCGTGGGCAACAGCTAGTATTAAATAATGTAAATTTACAGACATCATAATGCCTAATATGTCACCTGCCTTAAAACATTGCATTGTCTCCGCACTATATATTTTTTAGACTACCCTGAGTTACTTCACAAAATAGTCATACTTCTTCGCATTGTATTAATATTATTAGATTATTGTTGTATACCTAAGTACGCCTATTCGATATAATTTTTCATCCAATTGAATTGTAATTTTCTCTATAAGTGATTTCAATGTAAATCTTTAGAGAAAATAAATGTCTCAAACCGTTATTTGGGTCCGAACTCGACTATAAACTAAACAACAAAAATCTCTTTAAATTTGAAATTTACTTTAGATATAACGATTTACCTACCGATAATTAGGCATGTGTGTCAAATTACTGTAATGTAAAGTAAAAAAAGCATTTGAAGAGCCCGTATCCCCAAAGAAATAGACAGAGGAACCAGTGCACCTACGATTATATACGAAGAAGACACTTAATCTCACAATATGATAGATGGCAAGACTATTGATTGGTGATAAGTGGCAACGTTGTTTTTATCAGAAAACTGAAAAAAAAAACACATTTTAGAATTCCTCGACACTATTGCAGAACATCGACACCGGACCATCAGAGTGCTAAGTGTGAGTTTTTCTTTTCGCATTCGATCGTGAGCGCGTTTCGAGTTTACTAGGAATTTGTATGTGATTTGTACAGCGCCAACTAGTGGTAAACTGGTTTCTCACGTTTACCACTAGGTGGCGCTTTACAAAATACATACAAATTCCTAGTAAATTCGAAACGCGCTCACGATCGAATGCGAAAAGAAAAACTCACACTTAGCACTCAGATCACAGAGGCGATTCCTTTTGGAAAGTCGGTTGAAAATAATATAAAGCATTAACGAACGGAAAGCTTGTAAGCAATCATGGTAATGCTAACTTACCCAGCTTAGTGCATTTCGGATTTACAGACCAACTTAATATAACTAAGTTAAACCGAGATGATTTCGATTAATCTCGCATCTTCACATGCTTCTAAGTTGGGAACTAGTTTTGGCGTACATTAACGACAGGAGTCTCCGTTTTACATTTAATTAAAACACTTTGAATATTCAGGAACTCCAGTAAATATAATGCATTTAATTGCAATTTGTTTCAGGCATTATAGTTATAAAATAAAGTTCTGTATAGAATAAAGCTGAAAGAGCTCAGTTTGAAAATAGGCCAAATGCAATTTTAGGTGGTATTGTTCTACAACGTCTTGTCTGGGTTTTTTTATATCATAAGATAGCAAACAAGCAGATGGGTCTCCTGATGGAAAGAGACAACCATCGACTATAGACACCAAAGATGTTAATGGTGCGTTGCTATCTTGTGGCGAGGTCTAATGCCACATGCATAAGTTTACCGGCTACCTTACCCTCCAAACCGGAAAACGACAGCGACAAACATTGACGCTATTGCGGCAGGAATAGGTAAGGCGGTGGTACCTGATCCGGGCGAGACAATGCAGAACTCTACCACGGGTTCCGTGTTTCGTACCAACATCTTACCCATCATTACTGCAACAACATCAAAAGCAATAAAAACGCAAAAATATGAATTAATCTAATGAGTATAATCATACTCTGCTCTAAAATATGCTTCTCATATGATTCTAAACCTATCAAGAACCTAAAATATTATTTAAGCTTTCTAGCATAGGAATCAACGCTGTATGCTGAAGGATACCTATACAATCTCGACAATTGGTCATTTACAACTCTTCGATTTATTCGTACATTATAAGAACAATTCCCCCAATTTTTTGGGTTCCGTTCTTAAAAATGAAATTCGGGACTTTTATACGATCACTTTGTTGTCCGTCTGTCCATCTGTCAAGACCCTTTTTCTCAAGAACGCATAAGGTATCACGTTAAAAATATATTAAATACTCAGGTCTACTGTCTCTTTTAAATTTAGAAAAATCAAACTTGTAAGCCAACGCAATCGAAAGATATGATCATTTATGACGCATATTTTGAGATTTTTTGCGGTTTCAAAAGGGAACCAAAACTTATAAAGTACTTCCCGTTGACCTAGAATTATTAAATTCGACAAGAAGGAATGTCTTACAGAACGTGCAAAGGAAAAAAACCGAAAACCGTAAATTTTTAGTTTTTTTTTTATTAATATCGATAGGGAATCGCTTGACCACGATCCCGTCTGATGGTAAGCTAATGCGGCCTAAGATGGAACGCACTTACCTAGAAGGTACCTGTTCACTCTTCTCTTGAAGATCCCTAGGTTGTAGTCGTCGGGGAACACACACTCAGGAAATAAAAAAATATAAAAAACACGATCAAAAGATATAACAGTTTATATCGCGTATTTTGCGATCTCCCAAGGGAGTCAAAACTTATATGTTACTACTATGTGTAGCTCAGGTTACCTACAAGTTTTACGGAACCCTCGGTATGCAAGTCTAACTTGCACTTAACCGGTTTTTAAAAATAGAGTTTTTTTTTTAGAATCTACCATTATATGTGTTACTTAATTTTTTGTTGCAAAAGTCCACAGGTTATGGTCACTTCTTTCTCACAAGTGGCCCACTCGCTTGAATCCCACAATTACAACAAAAAAGTCCAGATACTTTCCGTAATATATAAAGCTTAAGCGACATAATAAAAATAAACCACAGGTTAATAAAAAGTGGCGGCCGTATATATCACGGTGAGGTTTAAATCAGTGCTGAGCGAGTTGACTTTAATGATGATGACGATATATTGCCGTTTCTGGTTAGCGGAAAATCATTAACTTAATCCATATTAAGTTGCATTCTTTAACTATTTTATTGCTAAGTAGTTTCATGGGGCCTTGTACGTTCAGATTTCAGATGTTAGTATGCGGAAATATGTAATATGTATATATATATATATATATATATATATATATATATATATATATATATATATATATATATGTATATATATATATATATATATATATATATATATATATATATATATATATATATATATATAATATAAAATACTGTACAGTGTTCCTAATAAAACAAAAATAAATAAATTCATAAATAAGAGCAGAAATTAAGACAATTCACTTTTTTTTTTTTCATAACAAACAAGCAGATGGGTATCCTGACGGAAAGAGTCACACATCGCCTATAGACACTGAAGATGTTAATTGTGCCATGCCACACGCATAAGTTTACCGGCTACCTTATCCTCCAAACCGGAACATGACGGTGAAAAGCACTGACGCTATTGCGGCAGAAATTGGTAAGGCGGTGGTATCAACCCGGGTGAGACAATGCAGAATTCTAGAACCTAGTAAATAATAGTTGTAATTTGTTGCTGATATAAGAAAATAAATGAAAAAAATGTAGTAAACTTAGGGAAATTCTGAAAAATAAAGAAAACACCAGGGGTGAAATTGTACCTGCTACGTCTCACACTTTCCAACATCCCGACACTTTTTCGTTTTGAAGAATAGACTATATACCATTCTGTTAGGCATTTTGTAAATCGCTATTTACGATCTGCCTAGCAGAATGGTACATCGTAACTGTAACGTCTCGCCCGAATTAAGTACGACAGCTTTTAAGCGCAAGTTGTAAAAGGTGCTCAGTTATATCGTAAACGATAGTCCTTAACAACAGCACATACGGTGAAGGCGATAATCAACCAACTAGCCAACTGACAAAGCGGTTAAAAATATTCTCTAACTACCTTCGATTTTATCTACATATCCCGGTAGGGGTCCAGTTTCATGGTATTTGAAGTAATTAAATAAGTATCAATCTCTAACTTATCAGTCAATTTTTTGCTGAAGATCAATTTAAGTAACATTGAACTTATAAATACCTTGTAAGGTATACATTTCTTCCGTGCGGCCATTTTAAATTCTTTTTCAGGCATTCGATTATTAAATTATAAATCAACTAACTATAAAAACAAGTACAGTTATTCGCAGAAGCATTTATTAACACAATACTAATGATATGAATGAGATTCCAGAGCTCATTCAAGATAGAGAAAAAGGACTGGCGTCGTCGTCTACTCGGTACAGTCAGTGTAGTAAAGTAACTATCAAACTAACCATTAAATGTAATTTATACTTTCCATCGTCGGTACTTGGTGAAATTGCATCATATTGATTTTGTCAAACACTTGTACTATTCCACAAATATTTCACAACTAACCTTTAATTGGTGTGAAGCCAACCGGTTTCGCCTATTACAGCATCATCAGGGCTTTAAATTTATAAATTCTTTGAACATGACAAACACACACGCAAGACAACAACTAAATACAAGTACATTGTAAGATTCAAAGAATTTATAAACTAAAAGCCCTGATGATGCTGTAATAGGCGAATCCGGTTGGCTTCACAACAATTAAAGGTTAGTTGTGAACCATTAAATGCATTTATAACTATACGTGATAATTTTAAAAACCTATCCAACGATACCCCACAAAATGGGGTACGTGAAGAAAATATTAAAAACCTCATTTTACATGTAGGGGAGTTTCCCTGAAAAAAATATTTTTCAAGATTTTATGTTACCATTTTGTTGACGTGATTAATATGTATATTCGTGCCAAATTACAGCTTTCTAGTAGGAAGGAAATAGTTTGTATTTTTGCGTTTTTGGATGCTTGGATGTTTATAACTCAATCACGCAAAAATGGCTGGACTAATTTGGATGAAATTTGGCACACAGTTGATGATTTGGAATGGGACATAAAATTATTTTAATCCCGTAAAAATATTTTGTTCCTATTGGATTTACCATAAACTTTTATAAAGCAGCGACTTGCAGGATGCAGCTAGTTGAAAATATTCGCTATTTCAGTATGCATTTTAAATTATACAAAATATTTTCTTATTTACATAAAAATGATATCAAAATTTTCTTTTTACTTTTTAATTTGCACAAAATTCTACCTTATACTTACATTTACGTACAGTAATTTAATCCCGTAAAAATATTTTGTTCCTATTGGATTTACCATAAACTTTTATAAAGCAGCGACTTGCAGGATGCAGCTAGTTCGAAATATTCGCTAATTCAGTATGCATTTTAAATTATAAAATATTTTCTTATTTACATAAAAAGGATATCAAAATTTTCTTTTTATTTTTTAATTTGCACAAAATTCTACCTTATATTTACGTACAGTAATATAAACTGAAGTAGGTATATGAAAATACAGATACTATTGAATTTTTTTCATTGAATATAACTATAATAAAGTAAAAATCACAATTATTTGTTCATGTCGTCATCACAAAATACTCAAAAAACTACTATCATATAATAAGGATTTGATTAGATTCCTAAGGATATTTTTATATTTTTGTGTATCTTTTATTAATAAAAGAAATAATCTAGTTTTATGAAAAAGAATAAATGTAAACAGTTATAATGACAAAAAATGATAAAAAACAATTTTAACAAGTTTTGTCTCTCAATATATTAGTAATAATTGAAAGGGACAAACGAAAATCGATAATTGATCTTTGGTACTATGACTTATAGTCAAAGCATCGCCTGCATTAAAGGAACACCACGAGTTAAACCCAGCAATATTCAAAAAGTTTCCTTTGTTTAAAAATAAATTGAGGCTTTCGCTATCTGTCCAGTTTAACGAGCAGTAAAATGATTTTAACGGTGTATTGATCGAAAATTTAAGCCGTCGTGGGACGCCTGACAGATGTAAAACATCCAAACTATTTTGTAAAGAAAATACGGATAAAATAATGCTTTGTTAAACGTGATAAATATGGATATGGAATAATTTAACACTAAATACCCGTCACATTTTAAAATTAATCTTCATTTAATAATTTTAATAATATTTGCATATTTATTTTATAAATATGCAAAGGTGTTTATAAAAGTTTCTGCAGTCTTGCTTCGCTTTTGAACTGTACATTAGTTATTTTCCATGCTAATATTATAAAGAGGATAGATTTTATTGTTTCTATATTTATAATAGATAAACACAAAACTACTTAACCGATTTAAGCATTTCTTTCACCCATGTAAAGCTGTATTATTCCGAAGTAATATAAGATCCTCGACTAAACAAAAGCAGGTATTGTTTGTCATGACCCATGAGATCGAAGGAGCTATTTGAATATATTTCTACATTACTAGATCTCTGCAATAAGCTGAGTAAACAGGAATAGCCACTATACCGTTTGCAAAAAATGACTCATAGTGGGGTTAAGTAAGGCATAACCCGCGTTGATAGATAAATCGATCATCGACGACATCATCATCAACGATGTTTGACTTTATTAACTAACAGATACGACATATTGTATATATATTCTCCAAGCCTAGACCATCACGCAGTCGTTTTTCTTTAATAATGTAAAAAAATGTGTTAAAATTATTTAGTCCTGCTCTATTATATGCCGCTGAATGTACAAGTATCAAAGGCATGCGGTTGATATGATATAGGCTGGGGTTATCAAACTGGTGAACAAATGGCAAAAACTGTTATGAATGCACGGAACAGACCCTCGTTTTTACTGGAAACCTGTTCTGAATGCTTCAAACTTGAGAATGCTGCAGGACGCGATGATGAGAAATCTGACGAGCTTTGTCTTAAAGCCATTAAAGGAGCGTTTTGTTATTACAATTCACACTAATATTATAAATATGAAAGTATGTATGTTTATTTTTAACGCTTTTACGCTCAAACCACTTCTACTAGCTGATAAAAAAATTAAAGAAAGAAATTTTTTGACATGACTGGACTTTAACCAGCGACCATCATGCCTCAAAGCCACCGACCGTGTTGCATCAAAGCTAATATATATATATATATATATATATATATATATATATATACAAAACTGATTTTTGCCAGGAAGTTCGTATGAGGCGAACGATTAGCTATGTAAGTGGTTCAAAAAAACAAGTTAAATACATATCACAGTTAAAACCCAGAATTTTTATCACAAACGAACCTCTTGAGTGTGTAAATGAGGTGCGCAATCTAGGTGTAGATATGGACAGTAATTTAAAGTTCGAAACTCATGTTCTTAACGTAACACGTAACTGCTTCTATCGTATCAAACTTTTATACAAAATTCGTGAATTTTTAAGCATAGACATGCGTGTTCGTCTTTGTGAAACGCTAGTTCTTTCCAAAATCAGCTACGCTCTAGCAGTATACGGTTCTTTTCTTTATGGAAAAACGCAACGACTTTTACAACGGGTGCAAAATGCATGTGCGCGCTATTGTTTTCAGATCCCACCCAGGACACATGTCACACCATACTTAAAACAACATAATCTTCTCAATATGAAATACCGACAACTTTACTTTGCTACTTTGATGTGATAAAATTTAAGCAGCCCACTTATTTATATGACAAATTATCATGGCGCATTTCAAGAGCATTATTTGAGTGTAGATCAAGTTCCAACGTTTTTTCGATGCCTAAGCACAAAACAGCAGCATTTAGAGGAAGTTTTAAATTTCTTGCCACAAAGTGCTGGAAGGACATTCCCCCCCAATCCGTAACTCTCTAACTAGGGAGACTTTTAAGAAAAATATGAAGTCTTATTTACTTGAAATGCAAAACAAATAAATATAAAAAATATGAAAATAAATAATTTTATTTTTATATTCATTGAATGTGTTGTTCACTCGTGGTACACGTACCATGTTTACCATGTGTGTATAATACCAATATGTAATTTTTAAAATAGGCACTTCACGATTTAAAACTTTCTCTAGGGCTTAGCTGATATAACTACTTATTCCTACCCCAGCTAAACACATGATGCCATTAATTGAATGACCGCAACAGCTTTGTTATGGGTAAAATACACTTTACGGTTTATTTATTTTTTATGGTTTCTTTTATGTTTTTTTCTTCTACAAATCCATCTTTACATAATGATATGATATTGGTTAGATACTTAAGCCGCTGCTCTTTTCGGCAAGGTGCTGACAGAATACCAGCGTTACAGTCTATGCTGTAACATAATGCTGAGTCAGTAACCCTTTCTCTAAAGTGATACAATAATGGTATTTAGGTTAATTACTTATAGTTTTAGTTTTATTCTTAAGTTAAATACCTAGTAGTTAAGTATCCTACTATTTTCTTATGTATCTTTACTTTCTTTTGTGTATCATTTTTTGGGAATAAATATTTTTCTATTCTATTCTATTCTAAGTCACACTACCATCGTGGCTACTGAGTTGTAGAGTTCTGCATAGTCTCGCCCGGCTCTGATACCACCGTCTTACCTGTTTCAGCCGCAATAGCATCAGTGTCATATTCCGGCTTAGAGGGTAAGGTAGCCGATAAACTATCGCATGTGGCATTAAGACCCAACCACAAATATAGCAACACTTTCTTTAATTGACCGACCCGGGATTCGAAACCAGGATCTCATGTGGTTAACACCGACCACTAAATCACAGAGGTGATTTATTTAAAAATAGATCCTTATTAAGATTATAAATGCGAATGTCTGTCTGCTTGTCTGATCCGCTATCATGGCTAAGACGCTTTACCAATTTTGATGAAATTCCTGCGGATCAAACAAAAATTACTTTTTAGGCTACTATTGAAATACGAGATGAAAACTTTCCGAGAAATATTATATTAATTAAGTTTTACAGCAAACATTATACTCGAAAGAAATTTAGATCAAGACACCTCTCATTTTTATCTTTTATCTCAATATCTTAAAATGAAGATAACTTTTTCTTGGGGTCAGTCACCCGAAGTAACATCAAAGATATTCTTAATTATTATTTGCATTGTAACTCTTCAGCATAATTAACTTCGGATTTTTAATTAAATACGGATTTTTGATGAGATATTTTATAAGTAATTAGCCGATTGATAAGCCAGTCAATCTATTCAGTTACCAATTAGCATTCAATAAGTCATGATTTTGGGACACAATCTTAAGATACTTATAAATGGCATAAATGAAGTTATTATAAACATTATTTTAAAAAGTATATTTTCACCCGTATCCCCGAAAAGGTAGGCAGAGAAACAACAAGTGCACCCACGATTAGCCGACGTTACTTTGTCCCACAAATGTGATAGGTGGCAAGCTCATCGCCAACCGGGCACTTTCCAATTCTGAGCAAGGTTGTTTTTATCAGAAAACTGAAAAAAAAACACATTTTTGTATTTCCTGGTGGACCTCATGTGGTCAATACCGACACCGGATCACTAGAATTTATAGAGGTGATATTTTAATTATTAATTAAAATTAAAATATCACCTCTTAACCATTAATTAAAAATTTTAATATTATAATAAATAATCCCCGTGTTGGTCCGCGCGCCCTCTGAAGAATAATCTATCTGCCGTTCTTCCAGGCAGTTTGTAAAAGGCGATACGGCTATACGTGTCACTGCCATCGTGGCTACTAGATGGTAAAATTCCGCAACGTGTCGCTCGAATTTCATACCATAATCTTGCCTATAGCGTCAATGCTTGACACTTATATTCCAGTTATTTCACTTATTTTTTTGGAATAAAAAGGTCCATGTCCAGGTCCAGGTCATCATCTATGTGTGAGCCAAATTTCATCTAAATCGGGTAAGCCATTTTTACGTGATTGAGTAACAAACTTTCATCCATCCAAATATCCAAGCTTTCGCATTTATGAAATCCATCCATCCAAACATCCAAGCTTTCGCATCTTATAATATAGAAGTTTAGATTAAAAAAATATGTTAAACTTTTTATTGCAATATAGCCATTTGATTCTGACAAAACGTTTTCCATATATTCAATCTTATTAGCAAATTAAGGCTATTAACACCAGCCATAAATTTTAAACATCTAAATCATTTACATTTTCGATAACAACTTTTTACGTTCTCGATAAAAATTTTAAAACGATATTATCGCTTGTTTTATGACCAATATATTCTGTATGGAAAAATATCGCTGGCACTGACAGAATTTATGACATGTCCGTCATAACTATCTTGTATTTTTGTAGAAATGCGAATTTATTAACTGTGTTTTATTACTATTGCCGTTCTATCATCAATGCAACTGTCACCAAAAAGATTTATTCTTGATTTATGTCTTTTATTTGTCACAGATTATATATACAAAATGTTGCAAAGATAATAAAGAAAATATAAATCTGCATTAAACCTTTTCTAGTTCAACTTCCGTGCTTTTTATATCATAAGATATCAAACAAGCAGATGGGGCTCCTGATAGTAAGAGTTAACCATCGCCTATAGACATCAAAGGTGTTAATGGTGCGTTGCTGTTGCTTGTGGCGAGGTCTAATGCCACATGCGTAAGTTTCCGGATACCTTACCCTCCAAACCGGAACACGACAGTGACAAGCACTGGCGCTATTGCGGATGAAATAGATAAGGCGGTGGTACCAGACCCGGGCGAGACAATGCTGAACTCTACCACCTAGTAGCCACGATGGTAGTGACTTGTATAGCCAATCAGTTGCCTTTTACAACCTGCCTGGCAAAACGGCAGTTGGTCTATTCTTTAGAGGAGCCCGGGACCAACACAGGGAAAATAAACGATAGCGCATGTTGATTTTTTTCGAAATGACTATTACAGTCGACCTTATGGGTCGTTATTGCGTCATCGGACTTTTTGAGCAAGCAAAATACTCAACCAGAGTTAACGCCTGTTGAAGCTTGTAATGGAATAATACCAATAAATAGCTGTTTTCTCCGCATTGATCTCGATTCCCTTTGAAGAGTAGATCATCTCTTATTATGCTAGGAGTTCGTAATAGGCGAATGATTGGCTATGCGAGTCACTACTATCGTGATTACTAGGTGGTAGAGTTCCGCAGCGTCTAATGATATCTGGTACCACCGCCTTCCCCGCTCCTGCCGCAATAGCGTCAATACTTGTCGTTGTCATGTTCCGGTTTGGTGGGTTAGGGAGCCGGTAGACTTGTGCATGTGAATTTGCCATCCCGCCACACGAATAGCAACACATCATTAACATTTTTGGTGTCTCTAAGCGATGGTTTCTCTTTCCATCAGGAGTGCCATCTGCTTTCTTGCTACTCTATAATTTAAAGAAAAACCATTTAATAATTAGAGTGAAGTCCTGCGGACTAAAACCTTTATATATTTTCTATACTAATATCAATCTTCTAAATCTAAAGCGGTCTAACAACGCAGATATCTTGTAAAATGATCCAATATCGCGGAAAGTTTAAGAATCACTACCCTAGACTAATTTAAATTTTTCATAAATGTACACAATGCAAAAGCTACGATTTAATTTACGTTGTATTAAATCACTCATTCATTTTAATGACGTATGTAAAAGCTGAACAATAATTAACTCCTAATTACGCCGTAACATTAATTTGTATTACCTGCGAATTTAATTATTTACTGTTAATTGTATTAATAAATGGAATTAAATCGTACTTTTGTTACTCGTTTCCTGGTAGCAGCGGTTAAAAATTACTGTAGGGTGACCTAGTTTTAAAATAATTTGGACAAAAATACATGTGATAAAGTATTATTATGTCGTTTCCCATGCGAAGAAGGCCGATTGAACCGAACACCAATAGATATTCCGGTTCACTGTGATTCACCGAATCGATGATTATTGAATATAGTGGTTAATATTGATAACGGATTGCGATCGTTATCAAAATTAACCACTCTATTCAATAATAATCGTTAGAAACATGTAGTGGTACAAGTGAATCGACAGATTTACATGTTTATCTGAGGCACAGGTTAACTCATCACCACCAGACAGTACAAATCCAAGCGATCCCACAAATTTCCAAAGATTAATAGAATATTCTAATCTTCAATCATTCTCTGTTTGTTCTTTCTTCATATTCATTGAATGTTTCATAAATTGACTGCTGACGTTATGACGTAACGAACCATTTAACTTAATAAAAAATCTGGTATGCGTTTGTTAAAAATATTTTTTATGGCAACGATTTCAAGGGAACAGAGTACTTTAATTAGATTTTAGCTACCTTTTGATCTGAAGCGTTGTAATATTGTCTTCCGAAAATGGATAATATCAGTGGAAAGGCAGGCAATATCCAGCAGGCAGAAGGTCAGGTATTTAGATACAATAAAGGATGTTACTTATGCCTTCTTTGGTCTACGAAATTCTCAGTTAAAGAGCTATTTTATTAAGTCTTTAAGACACTGGATTTGATTTCATATTTAATGTTCAACAATAAATATATGGAGGATTTTAATTTAAGCTTTAAATAATATATAATTATACAATTTTAAAGATTTACTGTTTTATATGTTTGCATCTCATTCATTCATCACTCATCATTAGGGCTAAATGTCACCACAGTTTAATATAAAGTTTGCGTAATTTACGAGTATATACACATTAAGGCAGAGTTCTATCAATCGCCGAAAACATTCAGTGTTAAAAGTGTTAAATAATAACTTTAAACTTCAGTTTCACCTACAGTGCTATTGCTTTACAGGTTTTTAAGTACTTTAAAATCATCATCATTATTTTTATTACGCTAATAAAATTAACACTAGATAGCATAAGTATGAAGAAAGTAAATCAAATACCTATTACGATTTCTCCCAGAAAATTACCAAACATAGGAATTATCGAGTTCAATAAAAATATGCGTGCTAAGTTATATGACAGCAAAACAATACATTTTAACAAAATGACTACTTAACTTTTACAAAAAATAAATATGTATGTTTAATAATTTGTGTAAAAAAATATCATGGCTAATCTACAACCAAAATATGAGCGCACATTACACGATATCCCGCTGAGGAGAAAACAATTGAAGCAAACTATTGTAAAGGTGCAATTACGACTATTCATTATATCCCACCGACCACACAGCCCATAGACACCTAATAATAGGCGAATGACTTGTGTCAACACATCTGACTTATAGTTCCGATGTAAATGTCCACGCGCCAATGAGTAGTGATTGGGTAATCAGTGTCGACCAATGAGATGCTCTGTACATTACTATCTTTCACTGTGGCCTTGAGTTAGCCTATTACGGCGTTGCAACCCCACTTCGTCTTATCTCAGCTAGTTGCCAGAATGCATTTAATACGGAAAATCAAACATTAGTCGTCTATAGGCTGTGTGGTCGGTGTTATATCCTAATTGTGGGCCCATATTTGATATGTTAATCAAAAAGTCGTGTTAGTTGGCCGTATTTAAAGAAGTTTTTTTAAGGATAGGATGCCAAACATAGTATTATTTCTATGGTTATGTAAAGACAACTACAGCATAGAGTTATGCATTACTGAATAAAAGCAGGGCAGCAAGAAGTTCAACGTGACTTTAATTGGTAAATATACGTTTAGAGGTGTTTTATAGATTCTGAAGTTACTTTGCGGTTTTTTTTATCATAAGATAGCAAATAAGCAGATGGGTCTCCTGATAGAAAGAGCCAACCATCGCCTATAGACACCAAAGGACGTTTAATACCACATGCATAAGTTTACCGGCTACCTTACCCTCCAAATCGGAATACGACAGTGACAAGCACTGACGCTATTGCGGCAGGAATAGTTAAGACGGTGGTACCAGACCCGGGCGTGACAATGCAGAACTCTACCACCTAGTAGTCACAATGGTAGGGACTTGCATAGCCAATTGGTCACCTTTTACGACCTGCCTGGCAGAACAGAAGTTGGTCTATTCTTCAAAGGAGCCGGGAAACAGCACGGGGAAAACTTTGCGGAAATGTCAAATGTCAGTACTACACCACACAACTAAATAATTTGCATATAATTGTTTATAAAGAACAGACTATCTGCCTCCCTCTCAGGCAGTTTGTTAAAGGCGAATTGTTTGCCAAGCATGTAAGGAAAGGTATTATTTACGTTTTCACTTCTACCAGCAAGCCCAACAACGGCTTATTTTTTACTGTATAGTCGGTTTTTAAATTATATTGACGATCGACCTGTGTTCGAAATTTGAACTTAGAATAAAATATAAAATCTTTTTTTAAGTTTGTGTCAAACTTAAAAAATCTTTTTTTAAGTTTGTGTCAAACTTAAAAAAAGATTTTATAGTTTATTCTAAGCCGTAAAGAAATTAGTATACATGTGTGTTTATTATGATGTATATCACGTTAATGTAGTGCGTGTCGTGTTTATTTTTATTAATTTAACTAGCTGTTGCCAGCGACTTCGTCCGCGCGGACTTCGTTTACTCCGCACAGCACCTCCCCCGTAGGTGATAGCGTGATAATATGTAGCCTATATGTTGACCCGACCTGTTAGTAATGTTCATGCAAAATTTTAAGTAAATCCTTGCACTTTTACTCCAAGTACTTTTTGAGTTTACCCCGGACATACATACAGACAAACAGATAAACAGATAAACAGACAAACAGACAAAAATTCTAAAAACTATATTTTTGGCTTCGATATCGATTGTAGATCCCGCCCCAAGTATTGTTTTAAAAAATATTCAATGTACAGTTTTGACTTTCCTACGATTTTATTATATATACAGATATAGATTTATATGCATTTATAATGGCTAATCCCATTTTTCGTGTTGGTCCGGGCTCCCTTGAAGAATAGGCTTACTGCCATTCAGCGAGGCAGGTCGTAAAAGGCGACCGATCGCCTATTTAGAGACACTACCGTAATGGCTAATAGGTGGTAGAGTTCTGCATTGTCTCGCCCGGGTAGAGTACCACGGCCTTAGCTATTCCTGCCGCAATAGCGTTAGTGATTGTCACTATCGTGTTTCGTTTTGCAGGAAAAGCCAGTAAACATATACATGTGGCATTAACCTCGCCTCAAAATAGCAACGCACCATTAACATCTTTAGTGTCTATAGGCGATGGTTGACTCTTTCCATCAGGAGACCCATCTGGTTGTCTGCTATCTAATGATATAAAAATGTATTTCTAATGTGTATTATTCAATATATTACGTTTCTGCAGTCTTCCGTCTTGTAAACTTTTATTCTGCCAAAATTTTAACCGACTTCCAAAAAGGAGAAGGTTATCAATTCAGCTGTATATTTTTTATGTTTGTTTTCTCCGATGTCGTATATATAATATATCTTATACAAGCAACCTACCCGCGATTTCACCCGCGTAGCTTTTGTTCCCGTGGGAATATCAGAAATGTTTATATACTAAAACCTTCCTCAAGAATCAATCTATCTATTAAAAAACCGCATCAAAATCGTAAAGTTGCGTAGTTTTAAAGATTTAAGCATACATAGGGACATAGGGACAGATAGAAAAAGCGACTTTGTTTTATACTATGTAGTGATAATATATAAGATTAATTATATAATATATAAGATATATTATATTATATATTTTTAAAACGGGCACAAACTTTTTGTTTCACATAATATACATGGATTTTTCATTTAATTCCTTAACCTTTTAAATTTGGTATGGAAAGGAATAGATTTATTGAATTTCTCATTTTTATACCAATCGGTAAAATTATCCTTTAGAAGCTTATATGAACTTGACATATTTTAAAATAAATTAAGTGATTAAGCTTTCAATACAAATAAAAATAATTTTTATTCGACCGTATCGCAATAAATCTGTAACTCGACTCGCACATGTGCTGAGTGTTCAGGAGTTATTAATTATGATACAGACAGACATCCGAGCCCGAGAACGATTCTCAGTACGTATTTCAACGGCCTAATTGGAAGCAAATGTGTTGATAGCATCTAATATTTAATTGTCTTTTTAGAATACTCTTAAGTATGAAGTGTGGTAGGTCATAGTTACAATGGTAATCATTTTCTGTTTTATTACTTTTTTAATATAATTAGATAATTTTCCCCGTATTGGTTTCGGGCTCCTTTGAAGAATAGGTCAACTGCCGTTCTGCCAGGCATGTCGTAAAAGGCGACCGACTGGCTATACAAGTTACTACCATTGCAGTTTCTGAGTGGTATAGTTCTGTATTGTCTCACCCGGGTCTGGTACCACCGCCTAACCTATTTCTGTCGCAACAGCGTCCGTGCTTGTCACTGTGATGTTCCGGTTTGGAGGGTAAGGTAGCCGGTAAATTTATGCATGTGGCATTAGACCTCGCCACAAGATAGCAACGCACCATTAACATCTTTGGTGTCTATAGGCGATGGTTGACTCTTTCCATCGCCAGACCCATTTGCTTGTTTGCTATCTTATGATATAAAAAGTTACTTATGAATTCCTGTAACGAAGCATAGATTGACAATTGAAATTCTATTTTAACTCATATAATCATGCATTAATTTAAAATATTATTGCACTAAGTGTTGTATTTCTAAGTAAACTGAAGGGTTATTTCAGTGAACAAATATTTACAATTCAAAGTGACCAGCAACATGACACCAAAGGTCGGGCAAACCTATACCATTTTATCGATATTCAACTTAGTTGAAAATCAGTAGTTCACAGTGTTATTGCATTTAGAATAGTGCAGTAAACGTCGTTCGTGTATTCAAATATTATTAATGAAGCCTTTCTAGGCTTATAATATTCACTGTTAAAGAGCATTGATTTACATGGTGATAGAAACTTTACTTACTTTTGACCGCTCCGTTGGTCGAGTGGTTAGCGACCCTGACTATGCAATCAACGGGGCTCGGGTTCGATCCCCGACGGGGACAAGCATTTGTGTGATGAGCATAAATGTTTGTATTTCCGGGTTTGGGTGTTTATTATGTATGTAAAAGTATTTATATATGTATTTCTATGTATTAGTATTGTTGACTAACACCCATAACACAAGCAAATAATTTGCTTACTTTGGGGTTAGATCAATAAGTGTAATTGGTCCCGTGAATATTTATTATTATTATTATTATTATTACTTACTACTTAACAGCAGGGCTTAAAACCGGCTTAAAAAATACCGGTTAATAGAGATATGTAGCGGTTTCTATAAAAGGCTTCGCTCGGACACATCTGAGATGAGAGCGCTTCATAAACCTAAATAAATCGGTTTTAAAGACAAAAAAGTTAACAGCAGGGCTTAAAACCGGTGTGAAATATGCCGGTTAGTAGGGATATTTAGCGGTTTTTATAAAAGGTCTCGCTAGGAGCGTATCTGAGATGAGAGCGCTTCATAAACCTAAATAAATCGGTTTAAAAGGCAAAAAAGTTAACAGCAGGGCTTAAAACCGGTATAAAAATACTAATTCATTGGAATACATAGCGGTTTTTATAAAAGATTTCGCTCGGAGCGTATCTGAGCGCTTCATAAACCTAAATAAATCGGTTTAAGCCGAAACCGTGTACGTCACGCACAGTGCGGTCAAAACTTGAGAGTGGCGAACATCAAAGACATCTATTTAAACACCTTATGGTAAAGCATAACCTTTACAAAATGCCAAAAGTACATAATCTAACATACGCTTGCCAGACTTGGAAGTTCAGTAACAAGGTAAAAAACAAATTAATAATATTTCAAAGAGGTACAGAGTGCAGTACCTAACTATGCTAAACATAAAAAAGCACAAAAATAAGAAACTACCAAAGCTACAGACGGATTAACACAGGCTATGTCATTAAAATGGAAGTGGGCAGGACATGTAGCACGACTTCAAACCTACAGATGGACGAAAAAAGTGACAGCTTGGAAGGGCCCTTTAGGAAATCGTAAATTAGGTAGACTTTACACTAGATGAGAAGATGAAATCACAAAGACAGCTGACGTCCACTGATTACAAATAGCCCAGTCCAGAGAGAACTGGATGTCTTTGGAGGAGGCCTTCACCTGGAGAGGGGTTCTTGCAGACATATAAAATCAAATGAATTAAACTCACCCTTAAATTTAAGTAGGTACATATACTAACATTATTACGATTAAAATAAGATTTTTTATTCTTGTAATTTTTCTGCATAGAAATAAAAGTACATGAGTATGCACTTGCGCTAATTTAGGTTTGAAAATAAGCCCGGCTTCACACGACAATTGTACGTAAATTTATAATTTTAAACCACCCAAAATGCATTAACATTTTGGATTAGTATAGAAGGGTTAAGTGGAAAAAATATGCATAAACATGAATCGGAGTAGCTTGGTAGTGAACCTGAAAACCCCACTAAGACAATTTAGCTACTACTGAGATGATTTGAAGATTTTGTAATTTTTTTAAAATAATATAATCTACACAGTAATTTAATTCAATTTCAAGTACAGGTATAAAATATGCCACTTAAATGTGATTAGATTAAATTTACCAATCGCGTGCTTTGACCGCCCCGTTAGTCGAGAGGTTAGCGACCCCGATTACGCAATCGACGGGGCTCGGGTTCGATCCCCGACGGCGACAAGCATTTGTGTGATGAGCATAAATGTTTGTATTTCCGGGTTTGGGTGTTTATTATATATTATGTTCTAGTATTTATATATGTATTTATTTCTACGTACTAGTATCGTTGACTAACATCCTTAACACAAGCAAATAATTTGCTTACTTTGGGGTTAGATTAGTACTTAAGTGTAATTTGCCCCGTGAATATTTTTTATTTATCTATACTTTCATGATACATCAAGCGGAGCACGCGAATTTTCTGTAATAAAGGCTCCGACTGAGCCTTTATTACAGAAAATTCACGTGCGTCGTGAATCAGAATCGATCATTCTGTAATAAATCTTTCTAGCAAGTAGATGAGAAGACAAAATTCAATAATATATTATTTTACTTTTTTATACACACATGCCCATTCAAATCATTATCGCACTAATATTTACATGAATAAGCAATTTAAAGTGTCATTTTGGTGATCAAATACAACACGATAACAAAGTTCGGACATCTTCATTATTAACATTAAACTTTCTGTAAAAAGTTGTACTTATCTATTTAATATGTGAAACACCCCTACCGGTAATTGATTCTCCAGAAGAGTAGTGCGTGGTAAAAAATGCCTAGAGAATCGCGCGGTTATGGATTTCCAGACATCGAGGTGATGAGGATGGAACTTCGAATTTTGCCGCGATGTCCGATAATAAAATTAAACGGCAAGGATCAATCCGAACAGTTGGTCTAAATACTCTCTATGATAGATGCGGTAAAAGATGCTAAGCAAACCTACATCTCTGTGTAAAGCAAAGGAATCAAGCCGAACTTAAACCATTTTATCATAAAATAACCTCCTCTTTTCGGGAAACCGGTTGACAAAAATGCTAAGGGATTACTTATTTATTTCATGTATTGCGTAATAAGCGTTAGGATAAAATATTTTCAAATAAAACGGACCATTATTACTTAAATATGCCTAAATAATATAATAATAATATAATACTTTAATCGAGCAAACACAATAAAATAATTGCTAAATAAATTAGGCGCATAATGAATGACGTGCCCCAAAACAATTTATTTGCTTTTCATGTGGATGTTAATAAACGATACTAAAACAAAGAAATTCATATATGAATATTTAATTATACTCAATGAATATATACCCAAAAATAAAAATATAAATGTTTTTTTTTGGGTTAATGAGCATAAGCTCCTAACACATATGCATTATAGGGATATCATGAGTCTGACTCAAGCTTCATCAATTGCGTAGTTAGAGTCTGCAATCACTCAACCAACGGCGTTATTTCAATCAATTATTGCACAAATAATTAAATTTCTAAACAAACTTGAGGGTGTTTTCGGTGATCTAAAATTACCAATTAAAATTGACCATTAACACGATACCAAAGTTCAGACACTCAATTAACCACACCCTGTGAACTTTATCATTGTTAATAATAACGGAAAGAAACATTTGGGGTGGCGACACGTTATCAAAAACGCGTTTGCCCGACACACATAAAAGATAATAATGAACCGGTCAATATTTGAAAAGCCATCAACGTCGGAACTTCGTTTAACAAAAAGTAGTTTGTTGTTTTGTTAAATTCAACTTAAATAGTTTAAGTTTAAGTTAGTTTTGCTGTGGCTGGTGGGAATATGAAATCTTGTCCTTAATGTGTTTTGAGTTCAATATGTCTCGTTAATGGGTTTATGCAATAAGCGTAACACAGAATTGCCTTACAAATTCTACCGGGTGTTTGTAAATGCATCTGTTATGGTGTCCACGAGGTTTTTTTCCATTTGTCATATTGATAGTTAGTAAACAAGAAGATGGCTCGTTTGATGGAGTAAGATATGCATTGCGTTTAAACATTATACAAATCGGGACATACGTACTTAAACTATGAACGTTGTCTACGTCAACGACGTAGTTCACCAATATTCAAGAGTCAGTACCACGGGGCTTAGGTTGTCGGTCAATCGAACAGTCCTTAACTCGATTGCGTTGCCTCAAAACGCGCCCGATTTTAAATCTCAGTACCACAGGGCTTAGGTTGTCGATCAATTGAAAAGTCCTGGAACCCGATTGCGTTGCTTCAAAACGCGCCCGAGTTTAAATCGTACCACAGGGGTTAGATTGTCGGTCAAACGAAGATTCTTGTAACCCGATTGCGTTGCCTCAAAACGCGCTCGATTTTAAGTCTCAGTACCACAGGGCTTAGGTTGTCGTTCAATCAAAAAATCCTGTAACCCGATTGCGTTGCCTCAAAACGCGCCCGATTTTAAATCTCATACGTGAAGCAGCTCGGTCAAACACAAACACAAAAATGGTTCTTGCCAGGTTTGCCACAATTCCAGACCACTCCACACCACTATTAGTTAAATTCTCATCTTTGGAGACCTAGCAACAATTGTAAAATATTAGTGTATGATAACAAGGATATGATTTATTCGTAATCAATCTTGTCAAGGCGAGAATATTTTAAGTGCGTTTTTTAATAAAAAAAAATTTACACATTATATCGATGCCTTAGTTCACAATTACTGCAAAATTTTCAATTTTCACCTTTTTAGTAACAAATACACTCAATGTTGTGCTCTTCCGTTTGCGCGTATCGAAATATCGATAATAGTCTTGTGAATAGATGCATATTTTTATTATTATTTTACTTTGTTTTCGTACTGTTCACGTCTAAACTTTAAAAAACTTTAAAACGCTCTCCTCATGATTAGCAATTTTGTAGCTAGTGCAATTGTGAACTAAGGCATCGATATAATGATTTTTATATTATACTAGCTGTTGCCTGCGACTTCGTCCGCGCGGACTTCGTTTACTCCGCACTGCTCCTCCCCCGTAGGTGATAGCGTGGTAATATGTAGCCTATATGTTGACCCGACCTGTTAGTAATATTCATGCAAAATTTGAAGTAAATCCATTCAGTACTTTTTGAGTTTACCTCGGACATACATACAGATAAACAGACAAACAGACATACAGACAAACAGATAAACAGACAAACAGACAAAAATTCTAAAAACTATATTTTTGGCTTCGATATCGATTATAGATCGCGCCCCAAGTATTTTTTTAAAAAAAATATTCAATGTACAGTTTTGACTTTCCTACGATTTTATTATATGTATAGATATAATTTCATTACCTATTATTAATTCTAATAAAAAGTTGTTTACTTAATTAATTTTAGGACTATGTGTCCCGTTCACATTTCATTGTAGGTGACTGACTGTATTGGAATATTTAATACATAAAAGAAGAAGTACTTTATGTAGCCGGATTTTCCTTTAAGAAGCCAGTCAAAAATTGTTATTCTATAGAGAAACTACATCGCAGTTTAATAATATTCGATTACATCCAAATGTATAAAATGGAAGTGATTTAGGCATTTAAATAAAAACATTAAATAGAGTCGCTCATTGTCTAAATTTGTTATTATATATAATAATTGGGTCATAATTGGGTCAACAATTATTATTCACTGGAATTGTTATTCACTCACTACATTGTAGTTTAATAACATTAGATAACTTTCCATTTTATAAATAAATACGTGACTGACGTGCAGTCGGATAAAACATTAAATCTAGCCTCTCCTTCATTTACACAGCGGTAAAAAAAAATATTTAATGGAAAACCTACATTGCAGTTTAACAATATTAGATTATTTTCCATTATATATAGAAATAGATGATTAAGGCAATCGGAAAAAAAAACGTTCAATCAAGCTTCTCCTTCATTTAGACAGGTAGTCAAAAATTGTTATTTGATTGAGAAAGTACATCGTATTTGTATCTTCACGCCCGTATCCGTGAAGGGTAAGCAGAGGTACAACCAGTACACCACGATTAGCAGAAGATACGTAGACCTAAATTGTGATAGGTGGCACGCCTATCGCAAGTTCGCAACGTTATTTTTATCAGAAAACTGAAAAAAAAAAACTTTTTTCAATTGCCCGACCCTGAAATCGAACCCAGGACCTCATGTGGTCAACGCTGACACCAGACTACTAGATCACAGAGGTGATTAAAACGTAGTTTCATAATATTCGATTATTTTCCAATGGATAATTTCCAATGAACATGTGATTTACGCAGTTGGATAAAAACATTATCTAGCCTTTCCTTTATTTAGGCAGTCGGTAAAATTGTTATTTAATGGAGAAACTAATAACATTCGATTACTTTCCAAGCCAACTATTCGACAAGTCGAAAGCCAATGAATTGTTAATAACTCAAAACTATGAACTAATAAATAAAGTTCTATAATCAAATTTATGTTCTTTGCTCAATAATTTATTGATGATAAAATTCCTAGTTGTAATTTATTTTTGAATATTTTAATCATACCGTAAAAAGTGCTACAAAAAAAGCACCGTGTAGGTAAGTCTGACTAATTTTTTAGAATCCCCCCCGTGTTGGTTCCGGGCTCCTTTTAAGAATAGACCAACTGCCGTTCTGCCAGGCCGTAAAAGGCGGCCGATTGGCTATGTAAGACACTACCATCGTGGCTACTAGGTGGTAGAGTTCTGCATCGTCTCATCCGGGTCTGGTGCCACGGCCTTGCCTATTCCTGCCGCAATAGCGTCAGTGCTTGTCGCTGTCGTGTTCCGGTTTGGAGGGTAAGTGAGAAAAGGTAGTCGGTAAACTTATGCACGTAGCATAAGACCTCGTCACAAGATAGCATCGCATTATCAACACCTTTGGTGTCTTTAGGCGATGGTTGACTTTTTCCATTGGGAGACCCATCGGCTTGTTTGCTATCTTATGATATATATATATATATATATATATATATATATATATATATATATATATATATATATATATATATATATATATATATATATATATATATATATATATATATATATATATATATATATATATATATATATATATTAAAAAAAGAATCAACCATCTGCCCAAAGATCTGACAATTTGGACAAATCTGTAATTACAATGATGGGTTTGGTACCACCATGCTAGCTATTCCTACAGAGGTACCGGTGATGCTTGTTACTGTCCTGTTTCAGTTTGGAGGGTAAGGTAGCAATTAAACGTATGCAAGGCAACGCATCATTAACTCCTTTGGTGCTTATTGAAAATGGTTGTCTCTAATACGCATGTTATGTATGTTGTCGCCTCTGTAGTCTAGTGGTTCAGCGTTGGCGTTGACCACATGAGGTCCCGGGTTCGATTCTTTTTTCGGTTTTCTGAGAAAAACAAAGTTTCCCGGGATTGAAAAGTGCCCGGTTAGCGATAGGCTTGCCACCTATCACATTTGTGGGACCAAGTATCTTAGGCTAATCGTGGTTGCACTTGTTGTACCTCTGCCTACCTCTTCAGGGATATGGGCGTGAAGATACTTCTATGTATGTTGTCATTAACTTAATTTGTTACAATACTGCAATACCTTAAATTTTATAGTGCCTTTTCGATTGGGTGAATCCTAGCTTCCCATTAGAGTTGGATGATTAATAAACAATTTTTCATTTTTTCTTAAATTATATAGCCTACGTCATTCTCACAACGAAGAGCAATCTAATGATATAACAGCTCTCAAGTTTAAATACTTTATGCTATTAAAGATACAAAGCGTATCAAAGAATATACATACATACGTCAAAAAAACATAATCCTCCTAGCGCAATCAGCAAAAAATGGGAAAAATTTATTTGAAAGCATTAAGTTCGTCATGCTGTTTAGCGTTGAAGTATACGAGTTTATTTTACTGCCAAAGAGCGCCAATATAATAGGATTCTCATCAAATATGGTAATAAAAGTGAATTAAGGGAAAGTAACCTTCAAAATATTTGTCTAAAATTTAAAAACAAGACATGATTTAAAAGTTACAAACACGGAACAAGAAATTTAATTTCACTTGTTCAGAAGTTGAATCAGTAAATCCCAGTGGAATTGTATTTACAAATGTCTCAGTAAATAAAGATAAAACCATTTAATCAGTCCATCCAGCAAAATAATGTCCCGCTTACAACTTTGGGCGTGACTTACTCGTATATCTTCGGAAGTTGAAGAAGGATTACTTGTGTAATTAAAACTGAACAGATTAAAAATAACAAAATCGAAATGTACCTTTGCTATTTTGACTTTAGACTACACATTCAGAACTTTTGGGATATCATTTTTAAGTAAAGGAAAATGTTGAATATCATCAGTAGCAACTTTGGTGTAGACGTATAGAGTCCTGGGTTCGATGCTCGGGTCGAATATTAATCCTAAATAAAGTTTTCTGCTTTTCTAAAAAACCTGCTTGGTCGGGAATATGTATTCCATTTATTGTTAGCTTGGCCACTTGTCATATTAAACGACAATACCATTTCCAAATCACGTTAGCACTTCTTGCACCTCTTCTTATGGGCGTGACAATGTTTACATAAATACATATCTTTATGCTAGATTCTTCGCGACCCAGGCAGAAATAACAAAGTGCCGTAAATGTCACTTCATCCCAGCAGTTTCACTGTCATCTTTGCATATTTCTCTTAGTTCATCATCCATCATCATCCATATTCTTGTAAAAACTCTTTCTGTCATTCACGACTCTCTTTACATAAAATGTTGTAAAGTTGTAAAGACTATCTTTTTTATTTATATATAAATTATTTGCTCGTAAAGCCTCTTTAAAAAAATTGCACGTATAGAGGAATATGTGATTTGAATAATATGTGAGGAATTTGTGAATACATATTTATAGACGATTGCAAAAAGCTAATATGTGAACATAATATTTTACGTATGTCCGACTAAATTGAAATCATTAATTTTATTTATTTTTACACAAGACTTATGATAATAACTTACATTACATTCTATAGCTGACCATTTCGTATTATTAAAGAAAATCATTTGCTCACAGCCTCATCGTACTGAGTACATCCATGATCCAACTCACCTGCAACAAAAGGCGTCAGTGTCACTATTCCATTACAAGATATTTATAGAATCATGTTCAATATTTAGTCTTCCTTGTTGCTTATCACGGAAAACGTTAAAAATTGACAGTGCATTAGTATTATGGGAAGGATATTAGATTTTAAATGCGTGTAGGTGTGGGATCAAAGGAAACTTATGCGTTACGGCTTAACATTTTAAGATAAGAGCGTGTTATGGGGACGCCTATACTCTAATGTTGAAAGATTACAAATTTATTTACTGCCCAAACATTTGATAATCCATGTCTTAATTAACCAAGCGAGAGCATATATGAAGCGGCGGAGGTAATACTTTTAAATGAACGCAATATATATGTTAATCTATCATGGAATTTATAGTAAATGAAGCAAAGTCTAAAATTAACTGGCACGATTGCAATAAAGATGAAACTGAAAAAGTTATAGGGATTAATTTATTGGTACCGGACACTTAACGTGTATATTGCCGGCATCCAATATCCATTTGCTAGATTTCAATAGCTATTTTATGAAACTGATCATTTGACATTAAAAGTGATTAAAATAGAACTATTAAAACATTGATGCTTCGATAAAAGTGGATGGTATGATAAATTTTGTTTTAATTAAACTTACTTCTTTATATCGGACCATAAATCTCATGGAATCTATTTTAATTTATGTTGTGAAAATAAAGTAATTGATTGTAAATAAAATTTATTTAAAGGAAGTGAAATCAATCACAAATGTTGATCCTGAGATACATAAAGTCGGACATGCGCCGATAAAGCAGAATTTTACGATGTGCCACCTCGTTTATTAAAGTCTAAAGGAAACAAATCAGGGAATTGTATTAACAAATCGAATACTCAATAGCATTGTTAGTATTTACGATTGCAAGATATAAACTTGGTGGTGTCATTAAAATATTCTGAGGTTATCGGATTATTGACCATTTTGGATTTATTTATGGCGTATTATTTCGAATCAAGGTATTGTATTTGGGTGGCTTTACTGCTTTATTGGTATAACTCGGGATAGTTTATTTTTGGTGCATGTTCTATTTGTGGTACGTGAGAAAAAGTTTAGGATTAACTGTGTTAATGGCACGTTATGGTATTTATAATCAAAGGACATTTTTCGAATTTAACTTCATATAGAATAAAATATCAAACAAAACCTTGTAGAAAGTTTACCACGTATTGCTCCGGATTCTGTTTGAAGAATAAACTTTTTGCTGTTTTGCCAGGCAGTTCGTAAGAAGCGAATGATTGGCTATGCGAGTCACTAACATCGTGGCTACTACCGAATTAAAAAAAATATAAGTGAACATACAGAGAAAGCGACTTTGTTTTTTACTGTATAAAGATATTTGTTATTATTACAAGTTTTTTATATATAATATTAAAGTACCTACCTGAATTACCGGTATTTTTTATTGGTAATAACGACGTTTTTGTTCAAGTACGTATAAGTATGAATATTTTTTTAACTTTTATGGCGTGATCATGTTAAGTATATATATAAGAAAGGCCTTAACGAAGCAAAAAAAAAATTACGACAATTATTTAAAAATTTTATTTACAATTAAGAATGAAGTACAAGAATATTTTGTTAGTTAACAATCGTTTCACTTTTTAATAAATGACTGTAAGTAAAATTTGTAACGGGAATAAATTATTCATAGTATTCAGAATACATCGTATTTTTTTCAAATTTAAAAAAAATATTCAATACCTTAAATAAATTAATTTATGTGCTGTACTCGCTTTTAAGGCCGCGCGCGCAACCTAAAAATGTCGCGCGGAGACTAATTTTTAGCGTAAATAAAAATTATAAACAATAAAGTTCCAGGAGCTGAAAGTTTTCTATTGGAAACTTCTTCTTCTTTCAGAATCTTTTTTTTAAATTTATTATATATTAATAGTTTATGAAATATTGTTAAAAAACGAAATGCCAGTTTTTTTTTCATCTTAAATCATTTATAACTCAAGTGCTAATACGTCATGCTTTTTCTAGGTGTCATTCCGGATCCAATGAGTTATCGCTCGTAATAAGAGCAGTATCTCTATTTTAGACTATATATATAGTAACGACTAACAATTTTAATTATCTAGAACATGCAATATAAACATATACTTAGGTATATGATGTGAGTAGGTGTCAGTGTATATGTACGTGTGCGTTGGAGAATGCGTGCTTGCGTACGTGCGTACATACGTGAATGCGTGCGTGTGTGCGTGCGTCTGAAATGAAATGACAATTACTTATTTGCAAGAATATATTTACAACAAGTTATTAAAATTAACATGGCATATTCTATCATGATATGGCGTGCAAAGGTTTAAAAATTATTATGTATTCCAAGTATGTTACACTATATAGAAAAGCCGATATATATATATATATATATATATATATATATATATATATATATATATATATATATATATATATATATATATATATATATATTAGAAAAATAAGTGCATTAAATAGATGTGAGTTTTTTGGTTGTGACATCCGTTCAATACGTATCGTTTTGTAATAACGTTATTGCGACTGGAACAGGGTAAGGCCTTACCCTGTTCCAGTCGCAATAACGTAATATATATATGTATATATAACCTCTCTCTCTCTGTGTGTGTGTTATGTGTGTTTGAAACAACTTTTGTTTGACCTCGAATCTTTAACTATTGCCGTGCCTAACTTTTCAAAATGGGTTTAGTGATTTAGCTGTACAGAGTGAAAACGTAACAGACATCCTAATTTTCGTCTTTAAAGTATTAGTAAGTACGAATACATTGACATAACTTTGTCACGTTTAATGTAGTCCTTATTTTCAAATTCTAGATCGCGTCTTCGTGATATAATTGCTGGTTGAAGGAACCCCATTAATCTTATCCATGACCCTGACAGCCTTCTTTGCCTTGACAGTCGAGATCCCAATTTCAGAACGTGATCGAGATGTCACTGTGATGTTTTTATCGAAGAAGCCATTTTTCCAATAGAGAATATATTTCTTTTGACTCGACTACGCAATACAAAGAAAGGTTTTTGATTTGTTTATATATTTTTCAATCGACTTCTTAAAAGAGGTTTTCAATTGAGCTGTATTTTTTTTAATTGTTAACGCAGCACTCAAATAACAGATTTGGATTTCATTGTTTATACTTTTGTATGGTTCCTTAGATATATGACAAAGATTAGATTTGAGGTTGCAAAAATAAGTTGAACGTCAGTTGTGACATACATATCTTCACGACAGATCCCTTACGGGGTAGGCAGAAAGAACCGAGGGTAATCAATTCCCTACATTTGACAATTAAAGTGGTGTATGAGAGAATACCTATGGGCAATGGCCAGATTCCGCCCTTGTATTAAATATTAATAACTGCCTTTTCTAATCAAAACAACGTTATCGGTTTTTACAATTTTATATTTTCTTTTACATTGTCTAATGTATCCGAAATCCTTATTTACTCTAATTTTAACATTCTATTTTTTAATTCTCACGATGAAATGATGAAAAATAATATAAATTAACAAATACATGTATCTTAAATTGCTTATGCACGTTCTGGATTATTAAAATATTATCGTACTTTTAAACGGAGGCCAGTGTGTATTACACTGATCGATGCAGGAGACTGAATGTCCGAGTTTTCAACCCGTCTTACCCGCCATTGTTGTTTTCGTGCAAGCTCTGTGTTACCAGAGTAAATAATTTTAATTCGTACAACAACGATGTCGGGCAAAATCCAGCTTTATTAAATAAAAACCTAACACGAGTGCCATACATCACGCTCCTTGCAGGCTTGTCTCGCTTCCTCTACATTCATTACTCTCTTCTAGGCATGGAAATTATCGTTAAATTAGATTAACTGTTATGTTGTTAAAGTAAATTGATATTTAACAGTTGTTTATTTATGTTATATTATATCAGAAACCTATAAATAATAAGTATTAGAAGCAGTAAAAACACGAAGCTACCAAAAAAAGGTCCTCTAGAATAGTTTTAATAACTTTTAACAGTTATTATTATCACGGTCTCTCGAAATATTTTTAAGAACAGTATTATCATAAATCAAGTTAGCGAGCAAAAAAAAAAACGCTTTCTCAAATATTTTAATAACATTATTATCATATATCAAGTTATTGGTAATTTTAGTGATGCATAAAATTACTTTTTTTTGCTTGCTAACTTGATTTATGGTAATACTGTTATTAAAAATATTTCGAGAGACCGTGATAATAATAACTGTTAAAAGTTATTAAAACTATTCTAGAGGACCTTTTTTGGTAGCTTCGTGTTTTTACTGCTTCTAATACTTATTATATATAGGCTACTGATATAATATAACATAAATAAATAACTGTTAAATATCAATTTACTTTTTTGGTGAATCCCGCGGGATCACCAAAATTTTCCGGGATAAAAAGTAGCCTATGTGCTATCTGTAATGGTAATCTTATGTAATAATATAAAAGAGTGCCACCAACTTATCTGTTCAGCAGACAAAGAAAAAAATACAGTCATCAGTCGCCAGTTAGAAATGCACGTAATTTCGCTGTAGGTTTATCTACTCCTAACGTGTCACTAGTGGCGCCATCTGAGCAGAAAAGTTGATGGTACGATAATTTAATAAAATAAATACTAAATTTATATCATCACATGGTAAATAATGTCTACGTTCAGAAGTTTTTGCGTGGTTGAGTAAAAAACAACAATCCTTCCATTAAAACACCCAAACTTTCACATTTATAATTTACTAGCGACCTGCCCGCGGTTTCACCCGCGTAGCTTTTGTTTCCGTGTGAATATCGGAAAGGTTTATAGGTATACTAAAACCTTCCTCAAGAATCAATCTATCTATTAAAAAAACCGCATCAAAATCTGTTGTGTAGTTTTAAAGATTTAAGCATACATAGGGACAGACAGAGAAAGTGACTTTGTTTTATACTATGTAGTGATAATATTAATATAGATATAGAATAGCACGATTATCGTAGTATAGCAAACAAACAGATGGCTTTTCTGATGGAAATAGATCACCATCGCCTATACATGTTGACACCAAAGATGTTAATAATACGTTGCTATCCGTATGACAGGAATAAGTAAAGCGGAGGCAACAATCCTATTTTAAATAGTGGATTGCTCGTGGTCTAAGGATCAGCTTATCTCAGATCGGGATGAGGAGTCGGGAGAGGAGGAGTTAGAGGTTTTTTCGAGGGTTTTCTCGAAAATCCAGCAGCAGTTTGGATTCTGGCGGGTGGTGAATTACCACTCCCGTGCCTTGGATGAGCACATAAAGCCGTCCGTCTCGGTTAGCGCTAGAAATAGTCGCTAATTGTTTTCAAGTCGGTAAAATGTGGTGATGGGTTCACCACTCATCGCAGTGACAAGCCGATGTATCATGGTGAACCTAAATGGTCCAGACGTTCGGTTTACTATGCCTACTGCTTTCCCTATTTCTGTTTTTTTTTAAAGTGGTTGTATCGCATGTAAGCAAATGCTCCTATCACTGTCAAAACTGTCATACATTTGTATATAATTTATTATATCGCGAAAAATAGAAATAAACGTGTTGTACTGTTTTATCGTACCGAACGAGATGACAACATTTAAAAATTACCCTTGAAGTGATTTTATTTCATCGGTAAGGAGTATAACTCTGTATTTCTGAGTATAAGAGCAAGCTACACTGACAAACTAAGAGAAGCGTATCCATTTAGTCCGTGAGTGTAACAAATATCGTGACTACTAATAAATTACCATTTTAACCGCCACCATTAACATCTTTGGTGTCTATAGGCGATGGTTGACTCATTCCTTCAGGAGACCTATCTGCTATGCTATAAAAAACTTTGTGACGGTAGACGCAAGTGCGGCTCCAGCATAAGTACACGTTTCTTGAGCGCCATTTGTATTTTAGTAGATTGAATTCTGTACTTATTAGTTTTGAGACGTTGTTGTCCAACTATCTGGCCGTCAAGAAGCTCTTTCCCAGGGGCGCATAAAGGTATGGGTCCATCCATAAGTTACGTCACACGTTAAGGGGGAGCGAGGGGGTAGACGACGTGTGACATTGTGTGACAAGGGGTAGGGAGGGGTTCCAAATTTTGTGACATCACATTTTATCAAAATATAATACCTGTATAGATAAAAAGTAATCGAAGGAGATCATTTTTCCAATGTAAAATTGTAAAATTTGTGACATCACACCAGGTAGAAGGGGGGTCACACAAATGTGACTAGATGTGACAAGGACGGGGGAGAGGTCAAAAAATCATGAAATTCATGTGACGTAATTTATCGATATTTATTAGCCAGTAAACTATATATATTATGTTATTTTCCGACACAGCCACATTTATAGCAATATATCATTAACATCTTTGGTGTCTATAAACGATGTACAGAAAACCGTGTGATTAACTACCGTATGAAATAAAAAGTGTATGCAGAAACAGTATTTATGAGGGCTGACCTTCGTGGTACGAACAGTTTAGTATCAATATCAAATACGTCCCAATATTCAGGATATTTTTCTCGATGAAACATCTTCAAAGAAGTTATACCGGAACGATTGGTCGGATATTACATCGCATAGCTTCCACAAAATTCACGGAATAATAAACGAGGGATGTTTCGATATCTTTGTGGTATATAAAGAATTATTTGAAAGACTTATATTTATTGAAATTGAAAAAACATTTATTATCACTTCTGTGGTTTAGGTCCGGCGTCGGTGTTCGTTTCCCGGGTCGGCACTTTTTTTTTAAAGTTTTCTGTTAAAAACAATGGTGCCCGGGATGGAATATGCACCCGGTTGGCGATAGATTTACCATCTTAACTCATATTCTATCACTGGATGTACCTCTGCTTTTTCGAGGAAACGAGCGTGAATATAATTTCACATATATTTATTCAATTCTCTTTGTCATCGATACTTGGTGAGACTATTTTTATTTACACATATAACAATTTTATTGCAATCCATACTAATATTATAAACTAGCTGAGCCCGCGACTTGTATAGCCAATCAGTAGCCTTTTACGACCTGCCTGGCGGAACTGCAGTTGGCCTACTCTACAAAGGAGCCCAGGGAGGGAAAAACTGAAAGCTTAAACCAAAATAAAATAAACTAAATTTATTTTAATAATAATATGTTAAAAAAGACTAATAATACTTATAACTAATTAATCTATATAACATTTATATGTATATATATATATATATATATATATATATATATATATATATATATATATATATATATATATATATATATATATATATATATATATATATATATATATATATGTATATACATATATGTATATATATATGTGTATATATATAATGTGATATATTAATGTGATCACTAATCTATTGTAAAATGTACAAACAGCATGGAATAAAAGGCTTTTTTATTTTTATTTTATTTATTATTTTAATTTTGGTCGAAGATTAAAAACTAAATAAAATCAGACTATAATGATGTTGGTAGAGAGAAATGATTTTTTTATAACAAGAGAGTAAATAAGCAGATGGCTATCCTGATGAAAAGAGACAACCGTTGTCTATAGACACCAAAGGTGTTAATGATGTGTTTCTATCAGTGTAGCAAGGTATTAATACCACATACATAAGTTTACCGGCTACCTTACTTTCTACACCAACACGACCCGACACGACAGTGACAAACTGATGCTTTGTGGCAGAATTAGGTAAGGCGGTGGCACCAGAACCAGGCGAGACGTTGCAAAACAATACCACCAAGTAGATACGATAGTTGAGACTCGCATACACAATTGTTCGTCTCTTACGAACTGCCTGGCAAAACGGCAGATGATCTATTTTTTAACGGAGCCCAGATTAAAATAGAAAAAAAAGATTTTTGTAAACGTTGTATTGTTGATTGACAGATTTGTAGCTGTGAGTCCAAAAATCTATTAAGATTAGAACTATCAGATATCTAGTTACTATACATTCTTCAAGTGTAAGAGATCTTCAATTATCGAAAAAGGCTATCACTACGATTCGAAACATCTACGAAAAGTCCATTAGAAAATTGCCCATTCGAGTTTTAGACGGAATTTTTTAGCGACTTTTCGATTATAGTTGTGACTAGGTACGGATACACAGATGAGGATATTTTTGTAACGTTATTTCGGATACAGTCATATACAGTATACAGATATGCGAATCACTACCACCATGGCTACTAGGTGGTAGATTTTTGCATTGTCTCGCCCGGGTCTGATACCACCGCCTTACCTATTCCTGCTGCAATAGCGTCAATGCTTATTGCTGTCGTGTTCCGGTTTGAAGGGTAAGGTAGCTGCAGCAATGCACCACCATTAATATCTTTAGTGTATATAAGCTATGATTGGCTCTTTCCATCAGCAGACTCATCTGCTTGTTTGCTGTCTTATAATATATATTAAAAAAATACAGCTCAATTCAAACAGGATTTGAATCATATACTAATAAATTAGTATAGTTAATGGTTTTACATGACCATATCTTTTAATTTTTTTTATTTTTAAACTATGTGTAAACGTTAAGCGAGATTCAGATAAATTATGTACATAATTAATAAATGCGGCTATATAAAAAGGTCCTGTTTAATCCAATTAATTTCAAATTTCCGCGATAATAACTCTAAAGATATTAGTTAATCATGAGAATCTCTTTCTAAAAATTTAGATGTATTGATCTCAGAAATACCTATAATTAAAATAATTAAGATACTTTATATCTACTGTTTGGTGTAGTATCTACTTTTAAAAATGTACGTTTTTTTTATACCCCAATTAATTTCACCAAAACCGGCTCGGTCAAAAACAAAAGAGTTTTATTAAGTTGGGGTTATTTTCAGGATTTCAGGAAACATTTTTATATATCTACTTAATGGTTAGCTTTATTATTCAGGTTAGATTATAAAGTATCTGTTAGGGGTAAAAGTGTTATTGAGATTTTGTGATGTGTATGTGTTAATGTGAAAATCAAAGCTCAAAGTTTGGTAGTGGAGCGTTAACATTGCACATTGCATTTGCTCATCAGCACGTTGAGCTGCAATGAGTTGAAATAAAAAATAAATAAAATACTATTATCATAAATAAAACAGTATTATAAATCAATGAGAAATAATAACCAGTGGAGTTTACGATCACTACTTAATTTTAAGGTTTATCGGCTTTCATGAAACTTACCACATTTGCTAACGTAAAAACGGTAATTTGTTGTATTGGACTTGACTTGTCGATACTAAATATTTCCATGTTTTCTAAGACACGAATGCGTCAAATACACAATACAATGAAAAGTGCGCAATTGTAATTTTTTTATATCATAGAATATCAAACAAGCAGGTAAAGCTCAACCTGACGAGGAAAAAAGATGTAAGCAATGCTTTGATATCCATGAGGTGGAGATTAATACCATTTGCAAAAGTTTACTATCTACCTTACCGTCCAATCTAGCAATAAACTGCTACAAGCTATGACGCCATTGCAGCAGTAAGGTCATGTAACCAAATCCGGGCAAAAATTTGCAAAAGTCTATCATCTAATATTCAGGGTAATAGTGCCAAATTTGGGCAATCATTCCTCTTTGGAACAGAATTCAAAGCAGACGATTTACTGAAAAGGGTGGGACAGTGAGAGAAGTCTTAAGAAAAATGCGATACTTAATATAATATTACTAAATTAATAATTGTATATATATTTATTATCTTGCTAATTTTATCGCTACACAGTAATTAAAATAGTAGGTCTATTAATTTTATCACTATTTTTTTTTTATTTTTTTTTTATACAATAAGATAGCAAACAAGCAGATGGGTCTCCTGATGGAAAGACTCAACAATCGCCTATAGACACCAATAGTGAAAATCAGTCTTTTTAGTATTTATTACATGTTAAATTGTGCATTTTTTGAATATCCGATAATTTCGGTCACGCTACCTATCCCATCCCTAATTTCCAAAAGGAACAGGAATGCAGCGGCCCCAACAAAATGAAGAAATTAACTTGAAATCGGTGTAACAGCGGGGAGATCACTTAATCGGTTCTCGTCAAGAACCGGTTTTTGAACCATGAGGTCAGGCGCTTCGTAATGATGGAAACGATTGTTTCTCTGTCTTTCGCATCGTTGTTCAAATAAATCGTTTATATTATTAAACATTTCTGAATTATACTTCCAAAATAAAACTCAATTTGCGTTGGGTCGTTTGGTTACTTTGAAAAACTTTAAAAACAACTAAGAAAAATATCGACACGCAGGATGTGAACCTGCGTCCCTCTCCCTAAAGCCGAGACACTCTACCACTGAGCTAGTGTCGACATGGCGAAATTTTTCTTTGCTATATGATCGATTCAAAAATTATTTTGATGAATTGAGCAGAGAGAAAGGCATATGGTATAAAATAATTCAATCTCAAGCACTTCGAACTTTGTGGTTCACAAATTTCAAAGTTAGTAGAAACTATATAACGTTAGTAAATAGATTACGTTCAGGACATCATCCCAACAAAAAATTTGTATTTCTGACCAAAAAAGTTGACTCTCTCAACTGTGACAACAGTAACACTATAGATGACATAGTACACATGCATTCGGAATGTCATAAATTTCAAAAAGAAAGGAAGGAATTGATGCAGAAATATGAAATTAATAAATATGATCTAGGAATTTATCTAAAACATACTAGCGCAACCAACTTCCAAAATCGCAGAATCTTTGATTGACATTTCTGCACCAATAACACTTAGGAGTATATTTATTAGTATAGGATACGATGGGACTAACATGTTCCTAAGGAATTAAAGTCACTTAAAATAAACCAGATTAAAAAAAATGATCGATTCCGTCGATTGTAGTTTGGTTTCCTCTCTTATATCAAAGAACACAGGCCATTTTAATTTTGTACAACCCTTGCGTGTCTTTTGGAGTGACGAATATTAAATAAACTAGAATAATTTTCTACGATTTTTAAATCAATTAAATAAGATATATCGCTAGGAACAATCATTTAAAAATAATTGAGACTATAATTTGATTGAATTCTATCATCATATTTAAGTGTTACCATTTTATAAAACTTTAATTACATTTTTATTAAAAGAGTAATAAGTTTATATATCATAACTTTCATTATAAATATCAAATAAAAATTCTCCCTGTTTTTGTATTAAAGAATAGTTAATGCTCATTTATTTTTTGTTCTTTTAAGTACCTATAAAATGTCTTCGCAAAATCTTAGCTCAGAATTCTGTCAACTTAGATTTCTGAGATAAGCAGCTGTTGTACTGATGACAAGATAAATACCTAACAACAAACTACTAAGGAGAGAACTGATTGTTTACGTTAACCTTACCTAAATTCCAACTTTATTTAGCCACTATTCCCCAAGTTAAAAAAATATTTATTAAATACGGATAAGTTAAGTAGCTGATATAGTATCTTACGGAATATATTAAACTTTTAGGTATTAACTAAAAAAACGATGTATGAATGAAGTCTTGCCCGTGTTATTTGGCTTGTTTCATGATCACAGCCACAACCCACTTCTACCTCGTTTTGGTCCAGACAATCTCTGAAGAATAGACTTTCTGCTATTCTGCCAGGCAATTCGTAAGAGGCGAGTGACTAGTTTTACGTATCCCACCAGGAGCATAGCAATGCACCATTAATTTCGGTTTACAGGATAAGATTTTTTTTTTAGTATAAGATAGCAAACAAGCAGATGGGTCTCCTGATGGAAAGAGTCAACCATCTCCTATAGACACCAAAGGTGTTGATGGTGCGTTGCTATCTTGTGGCGAGGTCTTATGCCACATGCATAAGTTTACCGGCTACCTTACCCTCCAAACCGGAACACGACAGTGACAAGCATTGACGCTATTGTAGCAGGAATAGGTAAGGCGGTGGTACCAGACTCGAGCGAGACAATAAAACCAACTAGTAAATAAAATAGATAAAAAACTTTCTATCGCATTATATCTCCTGTATAAAATGTCAATGCACTGTTAAAATCTTTGGAGTTTAGAGGCGATGGTTATCTCTTATAAGTCGTCATTTTCTTGTTTACTATCTTATAATACAAAAAGAAGAACAAAACCGCACACAGCAGCAGCAGTAAACCATATCAGAAAATTTTTCATTTAGTACTATTTCATCCACTTACATTTTATGCACGACATTATGGTGGACACTAAAATTCTTAATAAGAAAACTTTGTAGACGGTCACACAGGCTACTGTTGATTGTAAATAAAATAAAATAAAATTTAGGTTTGTTTTTCAATTATAAAAAACAAGATGGCTCTACAAGTGTAAGGAAACAGACAATTTATATTAATACTAGCTGTGCCCGCGACTTCGTTCGCGTGGAAAAAAATCTAAAATAAAAACCCGCATAGTTCCCGTTCCCGTGGGATTTCCGGGATAAGAACTACCCTATGTCCTTTCTTGGGTCTCAAACTATATTTGTACCAAATTTTCTCCAAATCGGTTCAGTGGTTTTGCCGTGAAAGCGTAACAGACAGACAGAGTTACTTTCGCATTTATAATATTAGTATGGACTAGTATAGATTATAAACGTGAAAGTTTGGATGTTTGGATGGATGGATATTTGTTACAAAATTACGCAAAAAATACTGAACGGATTTAAATGAACCTTTGCACACGGGTAGATGATGACTAGGAATAGCATATAGGCTAATTTTAATAACACAAGGCAATCACGCGGGATTCTGAACGTTGCATATAGTGACATATATATCGCTGCAGAAATTACATGAATTCATTTAATCCCGGCTTTTTTTATTTAATTTACTTATTTATCGACTTTTTTTTTTTTTATTTCATTAGATAACAAACTAAAAGGTGGCTTTCCCGGTGGAAGAGAAATCATCGCCTATGGATAACAAATATGTAAATGCCACATGCATAAGTCTACCGAATACCCGACGACTATGACAATCATTGACACTATTGCGACAGGAATAGGTGAGGTGGTGATACCAAATACTCGGTGAGACGTTGCGGAACTCTACCACCTAGTAGTCGCAATGGTAGTGACACATACTGCCAATCGGTCGACTTTTACGACCTGCCTGGCAGAACAGCAGTTGATTGAATGAGCTCGGACCAACACAGGGGAAAATTTTGATCGTCTTACTCAGGGACTTAGTTCTTTATAGTTGTAAATAAGTTATAATTTCGTCAGGTAAATCTCCCATGTAAGCGTTGATTATACTAACGTATAGTAGGCTAAACGAAACAAGGAAGTCAGTACATGCTGCTCAAGAAGTCGGTATGGCTATACAGATAATATTCCCGTGTAGCGAAACCTAGCGGCATTCTCTGAGGTATTAGGCCGCCAACTTAGATTATGTCTTACTACAGAGAGTGCGCTAGTCATAGAGAATATCTCATTGTGCTGCGATGATTTATTTTCTAGAACTGATTTTTTACATAAAAATAACAATTTCAAAACTTTACAACTAACAAATTTTGCTACTTGCAGTAGATATTATTTTATAGATATTATAAATAGTAAAAGGCCCTCTGGGCATTGATATGGAGTGAGCCAGTGTAAACTTTTAAAAATATATAATATATACAAAATTTCAATTCAATTTGAATTAGTAAATGCACAGAATAATTTAATACGAGCTAATATCAAACCAAATATATTTCTAAAATATTTCTGAATGTGAAACATGCATAGTTACTATGCAGGCCCATGTACTTAGTGATATAAAAGTACCTTGCCTTTTTCTAGAATTGTTAATGGTGAGTTGCCATCTTGTAGCGAGGTCCAATGCCACTTGCATAAGTGTACCGGCTACCTTACTCTCCAAACCGGAACACGACAGTGAAGAGCACTGGCGATATTGCGGCAGGAATAGGTAGATATTAATGACTCGTATAACCGATCGGTCGTCGTTTGCAACTTGCCTGGCAGAACAGCAGTTGGCCTGTTTTTCAAAGGAGCCCGGTACCAACACGGAGAAAAAATATATTGTTCTATTAGCGTGTAAATATAGCATGTAAATAAAAGCGTGTCACATTAGCGTGAAGGAGTAACAAATATACTATTCAAAATGTGGCTCTTAGGAATCGCGATGCCTGATATTTTTTTATATCATAAGATAGCAAACAAGCAGATGGGTCTCCTGATGGAAAGAGTCAACCATCTCCTATAGACACTAAAGGTGTTAATGGTGCGTTGCTATCTTGTGGCGAGGTCTAATGACACATGCATAAGTTTGTCGGCTACCTTACCCTACAAACTGGAACACGACAGTGACAAGCACCGACGCTATTGCGGCAGGAATAGGTAAGGCGGTGGTACCAGACCCGGGCGAGACAATGCAGAACTCTACCACCTAGTAGCCACGATGGTAGTGACTCGTAAAGCAAATCAGTCGCCTTTTACGACCTGACTGGCAGAACGGCAGTTGGCCTAATCTTCAAAGGAGCACACGGGGAATCCTGATATTCAGTGCTCTCTGAAATAAAGTTTATGTTTTATCAAGTGCTAATACTCTATATTTTTATTAATTCTACTACTCGGACTTGCGCTCTATTGTAACAAATATTCCGAGGCCGCCACCCAGTCGGTCTAGAGATCACGACCGGGTTTCAACGGACTAAGGCTACATTTACATGCATATTGTTTACTTTATTTTTATTTGGGACCATGCTGTTTTTAATAAATATTAGACATTTCTTTGATATTAAACGCAAATATTCCACACCCACACGTGCAATTATTGGGCGTGGGTTTATATCACTTGATGTTAACTGCGACTTTGTTTACAGAAGCTGTGATTTTAACCTCTTAGGAGTTGAGTTTTCGAAAGTCCTGGCTTCTATAGGCTATTCTTTCCATCAAGAGAGAAATTTTGCTTGGTTGCTGTCCTGTGATATAAAAATACAATCCACGCCAAGTCACACTGAACTTAATATGAACAAGAACGGACCAGTACTAATTATAACGAAAGTGTTTTTAAATAATTAATATGAATATGAAATATGTTATATATATCTATTGTCTATACAAATAATAAAATCGTAGGAAAGTCAAAACTGTACATTAAATATTACTTGGGCGTGATCTACAATCGATATCAAAGCCAAAAATATAGTTTTTAGAATTTTTTTCTGTTTGTCTGTTTGTTTGTCTGTTTGTATGTACAGGGTAAACTCAAAAAGTACTGCATGGACTTACTTCAAATTTTGCATGAATATTATTAATAGGTCGGGTCAACATATAGGCTACATATTATCACGCTATCACCTACGAGGGAGGAGCTGTGTGGCGTAAACGAAGTCCGCGCGGACGAAGTCGTGAGCAACAGCTAGTCTTACAAAATAAAATTAATATAACTCGCAGAGCTCCGGGCTTCCTTCTATCAGGCAGTTTGTAAAAGGTGAACGATTGCCGAGTCACTTCAATCGTGGTTACTAGGTGGTAAAGTTCTTCATTTTCTCGCCCCCGTCTGGTACCACCATCTTGCCTATTCTTGCCGTAATAGCGTCAGTGCTTGTTACAATATCTGGTTAAGAGGGTAAGGTAGCCGGTAGACTCACGCATGTGGCATTGCCCGCCACACGGATAGCAACGCACAATTAACATCTTTGGTCTGTACACGATAGTTTCTTTTTCCATCAGGAGAGTCATCTGCTTGTTTGCTATCTTATGATATATAATAATAATAATAAATATTCACGGGACAAATTGCACTTACTGATCTAACCCCAAAGTAAGTAAATTATTTGCTTGTATAATGGGTGTTAGCCAACGATACTAATACATAGAAATACATATATAAATACTGGAATATATTTAATAAACACCCAAACCCGGAAATACAAACATTTATGTTCATCACGCAAATGCTTGTCCCCGTCGGGGATCGGACCCGCGCCCCGTCGATTGCGTAGTCAGGGTCGTTTTTTTTTAAATAATCACGACTCTTTTAACAAGTTTCATTCTAACAACATTTCAGTGATTTCCTTCGTATATGTTTTAAAAAAAGATATTAGATCAGTACATCTAAGACGTTGGTTTTAAACAATATACTGTACCGTCTCTTGTAATGCAACAGTCAATATATATTTTAATCAATTTCTTTGACAATTCCAAATCGATACGAAACAATCCTGACTTTAAGAACATCCTACGTTTTTCAATCTTGTGCACTGCTCTTAAAAGTTCTCAAATCTCAATACACATTTTCTTTTAAATTCTACATTTTCTTCCAAGTCTAACTAATCGTTGGCTTTCAAAAGGCAGTAATAAAAGATAATTTCATTTCGTTGCTTCCTTTGTACAGCAGATTTTATGTAACCTAGAAACGAGGTTCAAACATTGATGCTATGTGCCACGTAATGTATTCACTGGCCTATTTTTGCATGCGAGATATAATTTCTTCCTGGTAAGGTAACACCACATTTGGACGTTATTTTTATAATGCATAGTAATATTGTAAATGCGAAAGTCTATTTGTCTGTCCGTCTATCTGTCTGTTTTGTTATCGCGGCTAAACCAACGGACCGATTTCGATGAAATTTGGATAGTTTAAGGTGTAACTAAGCGACTAGTAAAATAAACGTATTTGTAAAATCTGTGAGTCCTTCAATGTATCTGTAACAACCACGTAGAGTGTGATAGAGACAACTGCAGCCTGGACTGAAAATACCGATAAAAATTACACAAAACAACGTTCAGTTGTCCTCTGTCCTCCAAAACTAACCCAATTTGGTTCCTTTTTTAATTAAATATTCAAGAAAGAATTTCGCTGTTTTTTGCTTTTTCAATATAACCTTGTTAATAAGTTTGGTAAATCTTTAAACACAATGGAATATCTAGCTACATTTATTAGGTTTCATCGGTACATATCTCTTTTCATAAAGAATTTAAGAAAAAAAACCATAGGAATATGCTACAATTGTAGCCATACACTGATTGGGAAATTATATATTCTACTGGCAATATCCAGGGAGGAAATAGGGAACAACGTTTGTATGGAGAAACGGGCCTATTGCT
This sequence comes from Apodemia mormo, assembly GCA_036924255.1. Lineage (NCBI taxonomy): Eukaryota > Metazoa > Arthropoda > Insecta > Lepidoptera > Riodinidae > Apodemia > Apodemia mormo. The sequence continues at coordinate 6,558,661 of JAUPFN010000018.1, read as the reverse complement.
CCCTCCTGAGGGCCAGTCCAGACGGCGCGTTGCGTCGACATAACGCAAATATTTTAACACATAGTCAGCCACACAGGCGATACGCCATCACAGGGTTACTACAGCGCAGTCATAACATTTCGTCATCACAGCTGCAACGCACAGTTGCAGCAAGCATTTTGTAACAGCAATAAAAGTAACAGCCAATCGAAAGCATAGAAAATACGTCTAGCATTGCTCCTATTACTACGCCTATGTCGCCTATTACTAAAAAAATGAGATGAGCTTGCTTGTGTCCTTTTATCAACGCACAAGCAACTGAGCGCTGTCGTTCCGGAATCGCAATTAATACACCCCCGTCGTTTTGTCTCGAGGACTGCAGTTCCGTCGTGTATGCGTTGCATCGACGCAGCGCACCGTGTGTACCTTATGACTATTAGGATGTAAAACGACGCAACGCAGACGTAACGCGCCGTGTGAACTGGCCCTAAGAGACAGATTTGGGAATGAAAGCGTGTGTAAAGATAACATTGTGTCATCAACGTCACAGTATTCGCGTGCAAAGTTGCGCGGGCCAGCTAGTGTTTTATGTATAGATATAAATAAAATTGAAGTGCCTGTAATTTCAAAATAAATAAATAATAAATATTCAGAGGCCAAATTACACTTACTAAACTAACCCCAAAGTAAGCAAATTATTTGCTTGTATTATGGGTGTTAGTCAACGATACTAATACATAAAAATGCATATATAAATACTAGAATATATTTAATAAACATCCAAACCCGGAAATACAAACATTTATGCTCATCACACAAATGTTTGTCCCCGTCAGGGATCGAACCCGAACCCCGTTGATTGCGTAGGCAGGGTCGCTAACCACTCGACCAACGGGGCGGTCAAAATAACTAGATGTTTTAAGTGCAGTGTGTTATTTTTACGATGCTAATAACTAAATAACCATTTTGAAAATTTGCGTCTATCATTCTGTTTGTACGGGACAATCTCTGCAACGGCTGGACCGATTTTGATATAACTTTCACTGAAAGATAGATGGATTTATAAGGTAGGACGTAGGCTTATTTTTAACTAAGTGAGTAAAAGGAAGTATTGATTTTGGAGCAAGCGAACGAAGTCACGATTAAAAACTAATATGTTAATAAAATGCTCGTACTAGCTGTTATAGATACGCGACTTCATTTACGTGACCTAAAATCGTTACTTCCTTTTGCTCAGATAAGTAAAAAATAAGATATGTTACACTTGGATAGTATAGCTTTTTATGTTGTAAGAAGATCTTCTTCTATATCTATATCTATACCTATAATAAAATCGTAGGAAAAAAAACTGTACATTGAATATTTTTTAAAGAATACTTGGGGCGTGATCTACAATAGATATCGAAGCCAAAAATACAATTTTTAGAATTTTTGTCTGTCTGTCTGTTTGTCTGTATGTCTGTATGTATGTCCGGGGTAAACTCAAAAAGTACTGCATGGATTTACTTCAAATTTTGCATGAATATTACTAACAGGTCGGGTCAACATATAGGCTACATATTATCACGCTATCACCTACGGGGGAGGAGCAGTGCGGAGTAAACAAAGTCCGCGCGGACGAAGTCGCTGGCAACAGCTGATAGAAAATAAAAAGATGTCTCTCGTGATGGAAAGTCACAATAGTCGCCTGTAGGCATCAAAGATGTTTATGGTGCGTTGTTATCCTTAATTTTATTATAATAATAATAATATGTATAGATTTATACGCCTTCATTCACCTATTACAAACTCTCTGGTAGAACTGCAGATGTTTTATTTTTCAAAGGGGGCTCTGACCAACACCGGGTATGTAGTATTCACTGCAATGAAGAAAACTGTTTAAAGGTACTTTAAACAATCGTATTAACTTGCCGTAAACAACGTCCAAACACTTAACAGATCTTTAATTAAAAGTGTCAGATAGTCGAATCAAAAAAACCTGTTTTTTCAATTTTCTGATAGAAACAATGTTATTTGGGATAGGATAAGTGTCCGGTTGGCGATAGGTTTGCCACCTACCCCATTGTGGGACTTAGTATCTTCGGCTAATCGTAAGTGCACTGGTTGTACCTCTGCCTGCCCTTTCGGGGATCCAAGATTCCCCCTGTTGACCTGGGCTCCTTTGAAGAATAGACCAACTGCCGTTCTAGCAAGCAGGTCGTTACAGGTGACCGACTGATTATGTGTCACTGCCATCGTGACTTCTAGGTGGTAAAGTTCCGCAACGTCTCGCCCAGGTATTTGGTACCTTTGCCATACCTATTCCTGCCGTAAAAGCATCAATGCTTGTCATTGTTGTGTTCCGGTTCGGAGGGTAAGGTAGTCGGTAAGCTTATGCATGTGACATTGCCAACCCGCTACACGGGTAGCAACGCACCATTGACTTGACCATGAACATTTGGCCGCCCCGTTGGTCGAGTGGTTAGCGACCCTACCTACGCAATCGACGAGGCTAGGGTTTGATCCCCGACGGGGACCAGCATTTGCGTGATGAGCATAAATGTTTGTATTTCCGGGTGTGGGTGTTTTTTAAATATATTCTAGTATTTATGTATTTCTTTGTATTAGCATCGTTGACTAACACCCATAACACAAGTAAATAATTTGCTTACTTTAGGGTTAAATCAGTAAGTCTAATTTGTCCCGTGAATTTATTTATATTTATTATTAATATCTTTGTTATCCATCTAATTGTTTGCTTACTTATGTTAAAAAATTTTGTAAATAGTGAACATTTTGTAAATTATAAAAAATTTAATTGCACAAAATATGAAACTTGTAATTATAAAAAAATCTTTTTTAATATGAAATTGTACATTTATAACAAGTACATAAAATAGAGAAAAAAGACCAGCCCGCTGAGTTTCTTCCTCCGGATCTTCTCAGTGTGTGGCCGCGTTCCGATCCGGTAGTAATTCTAAATATTCGATAGAATCTTTTAAATGTAATATTTTATAATGATAATTTTTTTAAATATTTGCACACCATATAATGGTAGAATATGTTGGTAACTTAATTTATTTTTAACAACTTGTAACACCCATATTCTTGCAAATAAATATTTTCTTTCTTTCTTTCTTTATTTCAAAAAAAAAAAACGGGCGTAAAAATACTTTCATAGTGATACTATATACACTTAAAAAAACACGTTCGTTAATGTCACAGTAAGTATACAAAATTCGCGCCTCAAGTGATGCGACACCTTTAATCCATAGCCTACTTGTTTATTTTGCTTCTACATTTCATCTCAAATACAAAGACGAAAGAATTATGAACGCACCTCAGCCCATTCGTAATCCCTTTATTTCATTCGAATTTCATGAAGATATTATTTAAATTGTAATCCCTTACTCTCGATATTAAAAACGTCGAAGAGTTTCTTTTGCCGAGAAAAGCTTTTAAGTTTAAAATGTTACATTTTCTTTGTATCTTTTGACACGTAATCACTTTTAGACAGACTTTGTTCTATAAATTATGAACATGAAAATTATAACTGCACTGTTATTTTCTATATTGTTTCGAAATTATGAATTCTTTGCTATTTTTTCGAATTAATTTGAAACTGTATGAATTATATATTAAATGCTAGCTGACCCGTGCAACTTCGTCTGCGTCATATAAGAGGGAGGGGTGGGAGGGAGAGGGAGGGAGGGAGGGTCACGGGTTCTAGAGGAACTGGAAGTTTCTTTAATTAATCCACGAAAAACTTGAAAACTATTGAAATAAAAATCATACCTACAGTGCTAATTAAAACCAGGAGAGTGTGTACCTGTGTCTGCTATGTTAATATTGTTTATTACTAGCTGACCCGGCAAACGTTGTTTTGCCATTCATATTAGGAATCCATAGCGGACAAATAACGTGACACGTAATTTATATAAGTCTACGGGATTGTCCTTCCACGCAGCCAAAATGGCATTAAACTTTATATGGTGGTTAAGTATTTTTAAATTTTCTATTTTTCCGTGCAATTTTCTTAATATTTTCTTTTATAAGAACCTTCTCCTTACAATTACAAACACAACAAAAAAAAAAAATTACCGAAATTGGTCCAGCCATTCAGGCGTGATGTCGTGACCAAGGAAAATAGGGATTGATTTTTATATATATAGATTTATTACAATAAGTACTGCCAACAAGACATACATTATTACATTCGCTTTGACAGCCATTAAAAATCAAGACAAATGTTGTCTCAATTACAGGCAATAACTACTCTCTTAGATTTAAGTAAAAACGTCCCTTGAGTATTGTTATTACAATATCTAAATTATAAATGAGAAATATAACATAAAATAAAAAAAATACGTGAAAACTACATCGAACCGTCTATGATTAAATGCTAGTAATGTTAAAATAAAAAATCGAGCAAAAAAAATTTAAAAAATATGACATACTAGCTGCAGCGTGCAGCCCGCTGCATTATAAGAGTTTTTGGTGAATCCCGCGGGATCACCAAAATTTTCCGGGATAAAAAGTAGCCTATGTGCTATTCCAGGTCATCTTCTATCTCTGTGCCAAATTTCATTCAAATCCGTTCCGTAGTTTTTGCGTGATTTAGTAACAAACATCCATCCAAACACCCATCCAAACATCCAAACTTTCGCATTTATAATATTAATATAGATAATATAGATTATAGAAAAACAATTATTAAAACTGAATATTTAAATTAAAATAACTATATCTTATTGTAAAAATACAACAACTGAATTGAAAAAGAAAACATGGTACTAAAATTATAAAAATTATACTAGGAAAAAAATATTAAGAGACTTGTGAGATGGCGGTGGTGGGTAATAACTTTTTTTAAGGTGCTAACTGTATCGGCAAAGATGTCTAAATTATTTTTTTTAGATATGCCATTTTGCTATTGATGATTCTGTTAAGTGGTGAATATTTGCCTAAATTTGATTTTGAGTTCATTGAATTAAAAGTTGGTAGTTTACCTAAACGAGGAATACGGGATGGGGCAGACATTGTAATGTCTGCATGGAGTTCTGGAGCATTAATAAGTCCTCTTACTAATTTTAAAAAGAAAAAGTGTATCGTTCATATGTCTCCGGTCTGATAATAAAGATAATTTTAAATGACGGAGACGATCATCGTATGTGGACAATTTTTTTGCAAGAAACTGAGAAAATTATAGATATCGCAAGAATCTTTTCTGGACATTTTCGATTCTGTCTTTATGAATTTCCTAATGTGGGTCCACACGGTACCACAATATTCCAGTTTACACCGTACAAGAGCGTTAAAAAGGACAGACTTAGTTTCAAGTGCTCTAAATGCGCTGCATGACCTTATAATGAAACCAAGCATTTGATCACTTTTTTCACTCGTCAAATCAAATCGTAGTTTTGAATCTAAAGTTACTCCCAGATCGCGAATTTCGAAAACTTGTTTTAAATGATGTCCATTCATTTTATAATACATGTGGTAGCTCACTTTTACATCTCAAAAATCTGATAGTAAAACGTTTGTTGGTGTTTAAATCCATGCCATTAGAAGCGCACCACTCTACCATGTTGTATGTACGTTCATTTGAAATTGGATTATGTTTTATGATATCTACGGTAAGAGTGTAACAAAGTATTATATAGTCATCCCACTACGATCACATCGCAATTAGTAAAACTGAAATTATATTAAAAATTCTGTAAACATATACAAAACTGTAACGAAAATCCTTGAAAATTCCCGCTAAATTAAAGTATTTTAAGTTCAAAAGAGTAAAAACAATAAGCATAGATTTTTTTCAGTTCAAACATCTATTTACTTAAAAATGGTAGTGTACTGATTTTGGAAAAGCTAAATATTTTGGAAACGATGATCGATTTTGATCTTTCGAATGGCTCTCAACCAATTTTTAAGATATAAAATATTGCTTTAGCTAAATACTTGATAGGTTCAAAAATTTAAAAGCAGTGTCAAAAAACAGTTTTTTAAAAAACGTTCGTCATTGATAAATCCCAAACAAATTGACCGATTTTGAGCAATTAGCGGTATTTGACGCAGTTTGTAAAAAAAATAGCTGATAAGGTTTTAACATCAATCGGTGTATTAGTCTGAAAGTTATATCAAAAATATTAAGTAAGTTTGCTAAAAACAACGTAATTTTAATATTTGAAAAGCTGTAGTTTTTGAAAATTAGATTTGATTTTGATTTTTGAAACGACATTTGACGTAGTTTTTTTAGTTTTAAAAGATCACCGAATTCCAAAATATGATTGGTTGAAACATTTCGATGTTATGTCGAAAAAACACTTTTTAAAATTTTTCGTCAATGATTTCTCCCAAACGGTAAAATCGATTTTGATGTAATTTATGTATTAGGCGTAGTTTTTTGAGAAATAGAACTGATTAGTTTTTGCACTCAATTGGTACATAAATCTAGAGGTTTTATTAAAAAAATACTGTTTTGCCAAAATATTTTTTGATTTTTGAGGTTTTCTTAGGCTCTAATACTTATTTATTTGCAATAAGGTAGTAACAAATAGGGGGAGAGGGTTATGACCCCCTTGACCCCCATTCCGACCTAGTTCGGCATGCTATCTCGCAAAGCATGATACTGTCTCAACTCGCTAGTCGCTACCACGCATTCTCCACACGCACGTCGGCACGCCTCGCGCGGTGCTGTTAATAATATCATTACATAGTATAAAACAAAGTCGCTTTCTCTGTCTGTCCCTATGTCCCTATGTATGCTTAAATCTTTAAAACTACGCAATGGATTATGATGCGGTTTTTTAAATAGATAGAGTGTTTAAAGAGGAAGGTTTATATGTATAATAACATTCAATATATTGTAGAGAAATACTGCAATTTTTGAGTTTTCTGATGTCATGTTGTAAATAATTGTATTTTTTTCCGCTTACATTGCAAACGCAGGCTAAACCCTACGAGATTTATCAAAATAATGTATTAAGTATTTGTACACCTTAAAAAGGTCTACAGAAAACTCCGGGATGGTATATGTCTATCTCTTATGGATAACCCACAATAGCATTTTTTTGTCATTTACTTTTTACGAGAATTAATGGCCTTTTTTCGAAGCAATTTTAAGCAATGCGGCACTAATCCTTATCCAATTAAATAGCTTAAATATATTGTTGATTTAATATAGATCAATATGACTGTTTACAGTAACCTCTAAAGAAAACATGTTTTTATTGTCTAATGGCAAGAAAGCTGAAGAAAATATTTATTGTAAAAAAAATAGGTAAAAATGTAAAAACTAAAAATGTAGTACCTATATGAATTTAGATGTTTCAAAGATAGCAGGAAATCTTCATGATATAGAGAAAGGGGAATTATTTTACTCCAAAGTTAACGCGTGCGGGCCACTTTAAGATTAAAGATTAATAAAATATTTATATATAATATTTAATAATATTTATATAATAGTTAACGCAGCGCACGCCAGGAAAGCTTCCAAAAAGAAAAAAATCCCCGTTTAGACCACATTTTTCGTTGATACTCCGAGTCTGTTCGACTGTCCGAGTCGTAGCGTGATGTTATATAGCCTATATTCTATAACCTTCCTCGATAAAAAGGCTATCCAACTCAAAAAGAATTATTCAAATCAGTTCAGTGGTTTTCGAGATTACCGCGTACAACCAAACAAACAAACAAACTGTATAATTTTATAATATTAGTATGAGTTATATTTTCGAATTATTATGAAAATATAAATAATTAAAAGTCATATAAGTCTCCGGAAGTCTCTTTAACCTTTGGATTGAGCTAGGCTGTCTGGAATGGCTAAGTGGGATATACGTATACCCGCATTGATAGTTTTTGCCGTGTTGGTCCCGGCCTCCTTTGAAGAATAGGCGAACTGCCGTTATGCCAGGCAGGTCGTAAAAGGCTACCGATTGGCTATCGAGTCACTACCATCGTGGCTACTAGGTGATAGAGTTCTGCATCGTCTCGCCCGGGTCTGGTACCACCGCCTTACCTATTCCTGCCGCAATAACGTCAGTGCTTGTCGCTGTCGTGTTCCGGTTTGGAGGGTAAGGTAGCCGGTAAACTTATGCATGTGGCATTAGACCTCGCCACAAGATAGCAAAGCACCATTAACATTTTTTGTGTCTATAGGCGATGTTTGACTCTTTCCATCAGGACACCCATCAGCTTGTTTGCTATCTTATGATATAAAAAGAAAAAAGAAAGATACAGTAAGTATCGACGCTGATAACGTCGCATGCAACAGTTAGTAATTCATACTTTCATCCACGACATTTGGTGGAATTACACTATAGTTGGCAATCCTTTCCGCTAGACAAAGAAAACAAACGTCATTGCATCTATAAAAGGCGTTGCATCTGTGTGGGGGGCGCTGCGCTCTCATTTTGACATTTGAGCTCGAGGCACTCAGACGTGCCTAAGTTAGTTCAATTGCAAAGTATCATTCATGTGTCTATTCGAACCGGTAATTTACTTTTTATGTTATATTTTCAGCTAAAAATAATGGAATCACCTAAGACTATATTGATTTTCTTAAAATAAAGTCTTATATTTTCACATCCGTATACCTGAAGAGGTAGGCAGCGTTACAACCAGTGCACCCACGATTAGCTGAAGACACTTATTCCCACAACGCGATAGGTGGCAAGCCTATCACCAACTGGGCACTTATCCAATCCCGGGAAACATTGTTTTTATTAGAAAATTTAAAAAAAACGCACTTTGAATTGTCTGACACGGGAATCGAACCCGACACATAGGCGACTACTGTTCTGTTTCACGATACTATAATTGTTTATTACGTGTACGCAGTCGATGGGGTTTGGGTTCAATTGCCAACAGGGACAAACATTTGTGTGATGAGCATAGACGTTTGTATTTCTAGGTTTAAGTGTTTATTAAATACTAGCTGTTGCCCGCGTCTTCGTCCGCGCGGACTTCGTTTGCTCCGCACAGCTCCTCCCCCGTAGGCGATAGCGTGATAATATGTCGCCTATATGTTGACCCGACCTGTCAGTAATATTCATGCAAAATTTGAAGTAAATCCATGCAGTACTTTTTGAGTTTACCCCGGACATACATACAGACAAACAGATAAACAGACAAACAGACAAAAATTCTAAAAACTATATTTTTGACTTCGATATCGATCGTAGATTACACCCCAAGTATTCTTTTAAAAAAATATTTAATGTACAGTTTTGACTTTCCTACGATTTTATTATATGTATAGATACAGATATTTTAGAACTTATATATGTATTTCTATATATTACTTTCATTGAATAACACCCATATCACAAGTAAATAATTTATTCACTTTCGGGTTAAATTAATTTGTATGATTTGTCCAGTGATAAAAAAAATTATTCTGTGAACATTTTAAGGGTTGTCTTCCTATTTCCGCTTAAGAGATATAGCCTTATGACGGACAGACAGACAACAGACGCAAACAGGGTTATCCTTTGGGTACGGAATCCTAAATCTGATAAACATTCTCAAATAAACATTCGCTTTTAATGCTATAAGCCTATCAAAACTCTCGACCTAAAGTGGTCAGCATTGGCTGGATTGGTTGGACAAATGGAAGCGTTTCCCTTTTAGAAATATTAGCCGGCTTCAAAGGAGTTCCGAAACCACGCCACAGATTTTATTCCATCAAGCCTTTGAGTTTGCTAGGATCTACGTATCGTATTTTAGATTTCAGTTATAAATTTTAGTAGCTAGATGACCAAACTTCGCCCCGCATTTTTTTTCCTAAATTGTATTTTTCGGAAAACGTGTTTAAAAACGAATTATGTACCGTTTTAAGATAATTATGTTATAATTTATAAAACACACATATAAACTTTGGAGGCAATATTCCATTACACCGAGAAGTCTCAAAAAATATATCCCAAAAAAGAACAAAACTTTTTGCTTTTTTTTTTTTTTGGTTAATTAGCAAACTACGGCATTGATTTTGTTCCATCTGGCCTTTGAGCTTGCTACAGTCTACGAATTATAGTAATTTAAAGTTATTTTAAGTGCATAGGTTAACAAGCTTTTTCCGGCAATTTTTCTTAAATTGTATTTTTAGGAAAATGTATTTGGATACAAATCACATATTATATAGCATATATTTAACATAAATTTTGATAAAGCATCAGTTAAAAAAAATTGGAGCCAATATTCCATTACACATTAAGTCTCAAAGAAAATAAAAATAAGAGTAATCCAAACAGAACAAAAAGTATTGATTTTTTGTTGTTTCTTTTTTAAGTGTCAGGTAGGCAAGCAAATAATCAAATAAGTTACCAATTGACCCTGCAAGCCATTCCTGAAACTTTCCGCTAAATTGAGGTATTTTATAGATGTTGTCATAGTTCAAAAATCTTAATTTTGCTAAAAATTACAGTAATTTGAATTTTGAAAAGACGTACATATATTTCGGAAACGTTGATCGATTTTAATCTTTCGAATGCATTCAATGCAATTTTTGAGCTCTAAAATGTTTTCTTAGCTACATAATGTATAATATAATATTTAAATAATTAGACAGCGTTTGTCACTTGTCTAGGGGGCAGTACTTCATATGAGGGTGAATTTGCGCTTTGTAAAGTTGCAAGCGATGAGCCGGCAAGAAGTACTGTCTCGCTCTACTGAGCACACCGAGCTTTTTTGAGGCCAGTTTAGCCTTTTCTTCCAAATGATTACAGAATTGAAAGTCGTTCGATATGTCAACGCCAAGAATTCCAATATTGGCTGAGGCTGTCAGGAAAGTGTTCTCAAAACGAGACGAGATACGATACGATACCAGATTTTATGACGAGAAGCGCTGATTTGATATTTTACTGAATCGGTGTATTGATCTGGAAGTTATAATAAAAATTCTGTTTTATTAAAAAAAATTTTGAGGTTTTCTCAAAATTTCTCAAAATCTCTTACGTAAAATTGGTTCAAATTTTTAGGAAGTCTAAGTTGAGCGGAATCAAATTGAATGCCACCAACCATGTTTCGATCGTTCAAGCCGTTTAGAAGTTATCAAATGTTTACATACACATATATACACACATACATATGTACATACGTACAAACATACTGACGTCATAGTGAAAATAATCGAAAAAGATTTCTAGGCCTTCAAAACGTGGAAATCTGATGAAAACTCGATTTTTGAAAATCGGAGCAAAATCAGTAACTTCCATATGTAAGCCGTTTAGAAGTTATCAAATGTTTACATACACATATATACACACATACATATGTACATACGTACAAACATACTGACGTCATAGTGAAAATAATCGAAAAAGATTTCTAGGCCTTCAAAACGTGGAAATCTGATGAAAACTCGATTTTTGAAAATCGGAGCAAAATCAGTAACTTCCATATGTAGATACGTAGCAGTAAGTTTTGGTAACTAGGTGGTAGTGTTTCACAACTACTTACCTGAGTTCGGTACCACAGCCTTACCTATTTTTTGCTGCAATAGCGTTAATGATTGTCACTATTGTTTTCCAGTTCGAAGGGTAAGGTAGCCGGTAAACTTTTCTATATTGCATTCTACCACTGACACATGGATAGTAACGCAATATTAACATCTTTCGTGTCTACAGGCGATGGTTGTCTCTTTCCATTAGAAGAGCCATCTGCATGTACCTATGCTATCATATGGTTAAAAAAAATGCGCACACTACCATACTCTGCTTACCTAGCAAGTGAACCAGCGTAATGTTCGATTTTATTTTGTTGTTATACAGCGTGTTTCTTTTAGTACACAACAGGATGATCAATCACTTTTTATCACACCCCCGTGTCCAAATGTCCCCTAATCCATTACAAACTTCCACTTAATAAAATCCACCCGTCGAAGTTTATTTACAAATTGATAAACATGGTGACCGGTATGAGCTACCACGGCGACGTGTTAGAGATAAGTTTGATATATCTGTCCTGCTTGTTTTAGATAAGAGAAAGGAAGATCAAAGTCAAAAATTGTTCAAATATTTTCATGTATTTTAATATTTTATATATCAAAGTATATTATTTCAAGTTGATACGTATTTAAAAATGATTAATTTTCTTTCCAATCAGGCAAAGGTGAACTAAATCTAGACATTTAACCATCAAGAATACTAGGTGGTACAGTTATACAATGTCTCATCTGTGCGTGGCGCAACTTTATCATGTTTAAAAATTGACAATTTTCTTTCCAACCAGGTATAGGTGAACTAAATCTAAATATTCACCATCAAGAACAGTAGGTGGTAGAGTTATATAATGTCTCACCTGTGTTTAGCGCAACTTTATCGTGTTTAAAAATTGATAATTTTCTTTCCAATCAGGCATAGGTGAACTAAATCTAAATATTCACCATCAAGAACTAATGTCTCACCTGTGTAAAGCGCAACTTTGTCGTGTTTAAAATTGATAATTTTCTTTCCAATCAGCCAAAGGTGAACTTAGAATAGAATAGAATAGAATAGAAATCGTTTATTTAAGACATACGCCACAACACTTACAGCAATTAACACATACAGTAGCAAAATAAAAATACAAAGGATAAAAATACAAAACAAGACAGAATAATTAGGTATTTGACAATATATATAAAAAAAGATACCACTAAATACAAAAACTTGAAATAAAAAAAATATATTTATGAACAAATCAGAGTGCTGAAACTTAATTTAAATATTTCACCATCAAGAACACTCGGTGGTAGTTATATAATGTCTCACCTGTGCTTGGCTCAACTTTATCGTGTTTCAAAATTGATAATTTTCTTTCCTATATGGCATAGTCAACTTTATCGTGTTTCAAAATTGATAATTTTCTTTCCTATCAGGCATAGGTGAATTAAATCTAAATATGACACCATCAAGAATATTAGGTGGTAGAGTTATATTATAATGTCTCACCTGGGCTTATCGTAAATTTATCGTGTTTCAAAATTGATAATTTTCTTTTCAATCAAGCATAGGTGAATTAAATCTAAACGTTCCATTACATACCATTAAGAATATTAGGTGGTAGAATTATGAAAGGTCCCACATGGGGTTAGCTTAACTTTAGTTATTCCTGCTGCGTGAACCTCAGTGCTTGTAACTTTTTTGTTACAGTTTGGAGAATAAGTTAGCTTGTAAATTTATGCGTGATTGTATCCTTGTCTCCATATGGGATAACAGCGCACAATTGATATTATTGGTGTTTATAAGCGATGATTTTCACCTTTTCACCAGGAAAGCGATCAGCTTGTTGGCTATTTTTTAAACTCAGAAGATTCAATGATGAAGACTATTTAATCGTTTTAGTATTATACGTATTAACGATGTTGTAAAAATAAAGTTTAACTTGTAACGGCTGGTTACCACTGTAGCGGAGTTGTGCTGCGTGGTGTGTGCCGTCGATACCGCTAGGCAATCATAGCGGCAGGACGACAAGGCCGCTAGCAATAGACTCCTGTAAGTATTATCAGAAGGTCTCACCAGTTTTGCAGGCGATGCAGGGCGTCTGGAGACTCGGCAGAGGTTTTGCGGCAGCTGGCTCACTTATACTTTCGGAGAAAATGAAACTCTAGTTCACGCTTGGTGATAAATTACAAAAGTGATTTATTTGATCTCTTTGCCCTATATTTATACAATATTTAAATCGTCTAACGGAAAAATTAAAAAGAGAAAGCCTATACATTTGTAATATTTCGAAATAAATAATTTTGTTGCTAGAACCGAAATTGTGTTTTAAAACGGCTTGCCTGGCGCCAAAAATCGAGGCGAAATTTTTCATGCGGCGGTCGACGTAAGCGAGCGGTGCGCGCGGGGAGTGCGCTCCACCCAGTGCGCGGCTCGCGCCGTGGCGCGGTGTCTGACGTCAGCAGTCTGCGCTCACGCAGCGGCGGCGTTGGACGCAGACCTATTTCGTTGCGGCCGGACGCTCCTTCTGGATCGTTCGCTTGGTTTAACGGTTGCCGTGTTGCGTTCTTATAGGAACGGCATGGTGATCGGGTCTTCGTCATCATTAGTCCTTCTCAGGGCTGCACGGTGTTAGTGATCACTAGTCAGTGGAACGTCTCGCCGGGTTGGTTCACGAAGAGGCTGGCTGCTGGGCATTTCGTCAAACGTCTCGCCCTGGCTGCTGGTCCTGGCCGATGCATCTGCGGGCTGGTGCGGCTGCGCCTCTTCAGTGAATTAAGTGATTAAAGTGCTCTTAAAGTGAAACGGTGTACGCCGCCTCCGTTTCTTTGTTCAGTGATAATTAAAGTGCGTGTTGTTGGTGTTTGATTGTGATTCTTCCCGTAGCTAGTCTTCCTCTGTTGTGTTTGTTTCTTCTTGTTGTGTGGTAAAGGTAAAGGTAAAGGTAAGGTTAAAAGGTTCATAGGTTCATGGGTACTGGTGGTGCAAGGAGGTACGGCATCAGGAGGATCGAAAAAGCGTAAGTATCGTAAGTATGCAAAAAGATATAACTTATTTAGCCATCATGGTTAGAGGTTAATAAAATAACCATTATGGTTGAAATCTAAGTATGAGGTTCTATGTGTTATTAACCATCATGGTTAGAAGCTATTGAATGCAATAACTATTATGGTTAAAACGTATGAAAGGGAAGTAAGGAAGGTTAGGGATTTAAATGGACAAAGAGATAATTATCGTATTTAGGCTTTGAGACGGCTTCCAAAGTCGCTAGAGGGTAACCATCGTAGGTAGAAAGAGATAACCATTGTAGGTAGACGCTTAGAATGACCGACATGGTCATAAAGAGATAACCCACGCGGTTAGAGAGAGATAACCGTCGTGGTTAGACATTTAGGATGACCGACATGGTCATAAAGAGATAACCCACGCGGTTAGAGAGAGATAACCGTCGTGGTTAGACATTCACGTCACGTCATCACGTCGGGGTCACCACTGTAACGGCTGGTTACCACTGTAGCGGAGTTGTGCTGCGTGGTGTGTGCCGTCGATACCGCTAGGCAATCATAGCGGCAGGACGACAAGGCCGCTAGCAATAGACTCCTGTAAGTATTATCAGAAGGTCTCACCAGTTTTGCAGGCGATGCAGGGCGTCTGGAGACTCGGCAGAGGTTTTGCGGCAGCTGGCTCACTTATACTTTCGGAGAAAATGAAACTCTAGTTCACGCTTGGTGATAAATTACAAAAGTGATTTATTTGATCTCTTTGCCCTATATTTATACAATATTTAAATCGTCTAACGGAAAAATTAAAAAGAGAAAGCCTATACATTTGTAATATTTCGAAATAAATAATTTTGTTGCTAGAACCAAAATTGTGTTTTAAAACGGCTTGCCTGGCGCCAAAAATCGAGGCGAAATCTTTCATGCGGCGGTCGACGTAAGCGAGCGGTGCGCGCGGGGAGTGCGCTCCACCCAGTGCGCGGCTCGCGCCGTGGCGCGGTGTCTGACGTCAGCAGTCTGCGCTCACGCAGCGGCGGCGTTGGACGCAGACCTATTTCGTTGCGGCCGGACGCTCCTTCTGGATCGTTCGCTTGGTTTAACGGTTGCCGTGTTGCGTTCTTATAGGAACGGCATGGTGATCGGGTCTTCGTCATCATTAGTCCTTCTCAGGGCTTCAGTGCGTTTTTTAGTGTTCGGTGCCATCTTTCTAGGATGCCGTTACTCTGCGGGTGTCTTGGTGTTGTGTGAATCCGTTTTATTCCCATTGTTTGTAATAATTTGTTGAATAGCTGTGCTTCAAACTGTCTGCCTTGGTCTGTCGTGATGGTTGAGGTGCATCCGAATCTGCATATCCAGTTTTCGTAAACTATTTTTGCTACCGACTCGGCTGTGATGTTATCTGTAGGTATGGCTTCAGTCCATCTGGTCACGCGGTCTATCATTGTGACGAGGTATCTGTATCCTTCTTGCGTGGTAGGCAGAGGTCCGACGATATCTACATGAAGGTGTTGAAATCTGTCCGTCGGTGGAAAGGTTCCGGTGGGAGAACGTGTGTGTCGCTGTACTTTGCATTGTTGACACTTAATACATTGCTTTGCCCATAGGTTGATGTCTGTGTTCATGTTTGGCCAGAAATAGCGTTGTGTTATTAGTTTTCTTGTTGTTCTTATACCCGGATGGCTTAGGTTGTGTACTTGGAAAAATATTTCTTCCCTGAATTGTTGCGGGATGTAAGGTCGTATGTTTGACGTAGACATCTCGCAAAATAGCTGTCTTTGCGTGTTGGGAATGTTAAGTTTTTTTATTTTTAGGTTTTCTTGTGCTGCTAATTGTTGAATTGTGGTTAATTCGTTGTTTTGTGCGTCTGCGATTTTTTCGTAGTCGATTGTAGGTATAGTGTTGATTTCGTCGATTGGGGATCGGCTAAGCGAGTCTGCGACGACATTTAGGGTTCCGTTGATGTGTCGGATATCTGTTGTGAATTCGCTTATGAACATTAGCTGTCTTGCGCGTCTTGGCGTTTCCGACGGTGATGATTTCTTCATCAGTGCGTATGTAAGTGGTTTGTGGTCCGTATAAATTGTTACGTGTTTTCCTTCGAATAGCTTGCGGAAGTGCTTGATAGACATGTAGATAGCTAACAATTCTCTGTCGAATGTGCTGTATCTGCGTTGTGTTGGTGAAAATTTTTTTGAAAAATAGGCTAGTGGTTGCCATCCTTGCTTTGTTTTTTGTTGCAGTACGGATCCTGCTGCTAGGTCGGAAGCGTCTGTAAAAATAGCTAACGGTGCTTCGTGCGATGGGTGAGCTAATAGTGCGGCGTTTTGTATAGCTTTTTTGCTTTCTTCGAAAGCGTTGGTTGCCTCCTCGTTCCAGGTGATCTTTGTTTTGTCTTTTTTCTTGCAGTTGTGTAGAAATGCGTGTAGAGGTGCTTGTATCATTGCTGCATTCGGTATGTGATCGCGGTAGAAATTGATCATACCTAGAAATCTGCGTAGTTCTTGCACGTTTGTGGGCTTTGGGAACTTCGTGATGGCGATGACCTTTTCTGGTAAGGGTAGGATTCCGTCCTTACTTACTATATGGCCTAGAAATTTGACTTTTTCTTGTCCAAACACACATTTTGATGGGTTGATAGTTATGCCATTTTCTTCGAATCTTTTTAGTAGGGTGCGGAGATGTTGACGGTGCTGGTCTTCATCAGCGCTAGCAATTAAAACGTCATCAACAAAACAGAAGGAGAAGGGTAGCCCCTGGAGTACCTGGTGCATGAATCTTTGAAAAGTCATGCCCCCATTCTTCAGGCCGGGGCATATTCGTGGAAATTCGTATAATCCCATGGGTGTGATGATCGCTGTCTTCTGTATATCACCTTTGCGCACCATGACCTGTTGGTATGCTCTATTTAGGTCTAAAGTGGTGAATATGGTCTTGCCGTGAAGCTGGTTGGTGAAGTCTTTCAGCCTAGGGATTGGGTAACGGTCAGGCGTTGTGATGGCATTGAGTCTGCGATAGTCACCGACTAATCTTATTCCTCCTGACTTCTTTTTCACTATGTGCAATGGTGATGACCATGGGCTCTTGCTTGGTCGGCATAGGCCTTGATCCATCATGTTTTCGAGTTCAGCTTTGACTTCCTTGTATAGGTGAGGTGGAATAGGTCTTGCGCGGCAATGCAGTGGTGGGCCTGATGTTTCAATGTAGTGCTCGACGTTTGTGTTCGGCGATAGCTTCATTGCTGTCAGTCTGGTGATGCCGGGAAATTCTGCTAGTATTTTGTGATATTCGTTATCATTGTTAATAGTTGAAATTGTAGGTAAATTTGATTGTGTGACGTAAGAACTTGTTGCGAGTTTCGTTGTTTGGTCGATAAGCTTCCTGTTTTTTATGTCGACTATAAGGTTGTGGTGGTTGAGGAAATCTGCCCCGATTATAGGCTTGCTGACCTTTGCAACGATGAATTTCCAGGTGTATGGTCTTCGCAGGTTTAGATCCAGAGTTACTGTTCGTTCGCCGTATGTGGGAATTACGGTGTTGTTAGCTGCGTATAAATTGAATTTTGTAGGTTCCAGTTTTGTCCCTTTTGGTGGTGGTAAAACTGATATGTTCGCACCTGTATCGACTAGGAATTGTAGTGCGGTCTTTCTGTCTTTAACGAATAAGCGGTGTGACTGGCCTTCTGCTCTTGATCCTGTTGCGTCCAGCTGGTTCTGTACTTGCCGTGTGCTGCTGTACGTGCATGGTTCAGTGCATCTGTATGCTGCTGCGCCAAAACGACGGTGGAAGCGGCATGGCTGTGTTTGTGGCGTATTTGTGTTCATTCTGTACCTGCTGTATGTGCTGTGGTTGCTGCAGCGGGATCGATAGCTGCCGTGGCAGTTGCCGTAGCGGGATCTGTAGAAGTACGGTGAGCTCTCTGCGCTTTGGTGGTATGGCGATCTGTTTGCGCTGTGACATTGCTGAGGTGTGTGGAGAAGTGCCGAACGAGCTTTTTGTGCCTTTAGTTCGGCGACTGCTGCGGACAGCCTCTTGATTTCGGTAAGGAGAGTTTCTACGTCTTCTGACATTCTGTGCCGTTTTCTGTAGGAGTTGTTCAGACTGGCGGATTTAGCTTGCGTTTCCTGACTGCTTATCTTGCGTTTTCTGTTCAGTCGTGGGTCACCACTGTAACGGCTGGTTACCACTGTAGCGGAGTTGTGCTGCGTGGTGTGTGCCGTCGATACCGCTAGGCAATCATAGCGGCAGGACGACAAGGCCGCTAGCAATAGACTCCTGTAAGTATTATCAGAAGGTCTCACCAGTTTTGCAGGCGATGCAGGGCGTCTGGAGACTCGGCAGAGGTTTTGCGGCAGCTGGCTCACTTATACTTTCGGAGAAAATGAAACTCTAGTTCACGCTTGGTGATAAATTACAAAAGTGATTTATTTGATCTCTTTGCCCTATATTTATACAATATTTAAATCGTCTAACGGAAAAATTAAAAAGAGAAAGCCTATACATTTGTAATATTTCGAAATAAATAATTTTGTTGCTAGAACCGAAATTGTGTTTTAAAACGGCTTGCCTGGCGCCAAAAATCGAGGCGAAATCTTTCATGCGGCGGTCGACGTAAGCGAGCGGTGCGCGCGGGGAGTGCGCTCCACCCAGTGCGCGGCTCGCGCCGTGGCGCGGTGTCTGACGTCAGCAGTCTGCGCTCACGCAGCGGCGGCGTTGGACGCAGACCTATTTCGTTGCGGCCGGACGCTCCTTCTGGATCGTTCGCTTGGTTTAACGGTTGCCGTGTTGCGTTCTTATAGGAACGGCATGGTGATCGGGTCTTCGTCATCATTAGTCCTTCTCAGGGCTGCACGGTGTTAGTGATCACTAGTCAGTGGAACGTCTCGCCGGGTTGGTTCACGAAGAGGCTGGCTGCTGGGCATTTCGTCAAACGTCTCGCCCTGGCTGCTGGTCCTGGCCGATGCATCTGCGGGCTGGTGCGGCTGCGCCTCTTCAGTGAATTAAGTGATTAAAGTGCTCTTAAAGTGAAACGGTGTACGCCGCCTCCGTTTCTTTGTTCAGTGATAATTAAAGTGCGTGTTGTTGGTGTTTGATTGTGATTCTTCCCGTAGCTAGTCTTCCTCTGTTGTGTTTGTTTCTTCTTGTTGTGTGGTAAAGGTAAAGGTAAAGGTAAGGTTAAAAGGTTCATAGGTTCATGGGTACTGGTGGTGCAAGGAGGTACGGCATCAGGAGGATCGAAAAAGCGTAAGTATCGTAAGTATGCAAAAAGATATAACTTATTTAGCCATCATGGTTAGAGGTTAATAAAATAACCATTATGGTTGAAATCTAAGTATGAGGTTCTATGTGTTATTAACCATCATGGTTAGAAGCTATTGAATGCAATAACTATTATGGTTAAAACGTATGAAAGGGAAGTAAGGAAGGTTAGGGATTTAAATGGACAAAGAGATAATTATCGTATTTAGGCTTTGAGACGGCTTCCAAAGTCGCTAGAGGGTAACCATCGTAGGTAGAAAGAGATAACCATTGTAGGTAGACGCTTAGAATGACCGACATGGTCATAAAGAGATAACCCACGCGGTTAGAGAGAGATAACCGTCGTGGTTAGACATTTAGGATGACCGACATGGTCATAAAGAGATAACCCACGCGGTTAGAGAGAGATAACCGTCGTGGTTAGACATTTAATGGTGGTAGCTGACGGTAGTGCTGGCTACCGCCAAAAACTTTTAGATTTGAACACAATAACTGAGCATTGAAAAAAAATCAACTTAAAATATAACAATTCAAATTAACGGGACATTATGAATAATGCGATAATCAATCTTGGACTGTACTTACAAAAAGAGAAGCGAGTTCGAAGCACGCAATTTGCAAAGCAAGATAATAAATTCAAATGACAATTTAATCTAATAGACAAACCCATGAACCTGTCTTTAGTGAGGATTTAGAGGCACGAGTGTGGTAATTGCTGGTAAGTAGTCATAGCCGCTACCAGGGTTGCCAACTTGTTATCAAATAAAATTAAAAATTCGAAAATAAATTGTTTTTACATAGCTAGTTTTATCTAAGTTTTACAATCATTTTGCGATTTATATAAACTTTATGTATTTTGATACGAGATTTATGAGCAAGGTCTAGTATACGTGCAGACCTGCTGTTATTAGGTCTAAGTACCATTTTTTAATATTTTGTATCAGAATAGGGAACTGAACACCCTCCTTCATTGTGTACAGTATTTTCCTCCATTTTTATTATATATGCTAAACAAACCAAGAAACTTAATGCATGCTCAATGATAGAAAGAGTTAAATTAAACATTTAAAGACCCGAAAATTAAGATAAACTTAAAGTATAAAAGTACAATCAATATAGGCTATCCTGGTAAACGGAATATATATTTGACATATGTACATATATATCTGCTCCTATGTATTTCTGATTAATTTTATTGCGGATTCCAATACTGCTTAATTTTCTGAAATTAAGCAGTATTGGAATTAATACAGAAAGGCTCTGTTGCTTCTGGTTCAAAGAAGGCACAATAATAATATCGAAAGGTAAGTGAGACTGTTACTCCTATAAAAATGCGGCGATGTAGATCATCGCCTAGTTTGATGGCCACCAAACACTACAAACCAGTGGTTCATTTTGAAGTAGTAGCATTGTCAAAGGTGCTCATGGTGTACCACGATCCACTTCACTTCACTTGTATACCCAATTGGCAAAATATGTCGCAAGCATTGTAACTACACGAAGGTAAAATCTTGCAACGCATTGTCCGGGTTTAGCGCCAAAACCTTGCTCACAATAGTCACAATAGTGCTGGTTTCTAGTGTATCTTGGTTTGGAGTTGAAGATGGCCAGTAAATTTCCGCATCCAATCTATCGCACAGACGAAAATACAGCTTTGACATCCAAGGCTATAAGCTACAGTCGTCTCTTTCCATTAGAAGAGTTATGTACTTTTCTGCTTCGAAACGGTTACAATACAAGAAAAACGTATACCTTCATTTTTATTACAATTTTTTTAATTGCAAATTATATAACCTACACCTACTAAACCTACCAAAAAATTGATGAAAAGCGCGAGTCGACATGTAAACTACAGTTGACAACCCTAAAATTTTAACATGAATATGTATGTAACAATAAACAGCGAAAGATAAACTTTATGTCGATCCGATTAAGTTCATAGTCCCATAATACATCCTAACGATTAGTGTGTTAACTGTCTCAATATAGATATATATACGTTTCAGTAATTAAGTGGTCTGGACCTAGGTATCTTCATTCAGAGCGCTCCTCAAACCCGTTAGGCTATAATTACTGTTTAAGGAATTTTAATGACTCCTAAGCAAAGAGCTAAATCCTTAAGGCTGAGTTTAAATCTTATATTTAAAAAAAACTTACAAACTAGATTAAACTAGTCACTAGACAGTATGACTAGATCAAACCCTAATTTGCTAGTTGAACTTCTGCAACAAATTATCGAAATTTTATACCAATGAAATCCTCTTTTAACGGGATGTGGGCGTTAAATTTTTAGTATGTGACATTATCTCCTCTATAAGGACGAAAGCGTCCGACCGGCAGCTTAGATATATCAGTAGATTGATCTAACCCAAATTTTCTTGTTGTATGAATGTCAGTCATCACTATTAATGTATAGAAATGCGTATATAAATACTGAAATATATTCAATTAACAACAACAACAACATCTATGCTCATCACGCATGTCCCTGTCGGGTTTCGAACTCGAGCCTCATTGATTGCCTAGGAAGGTAATGTCACTATGCACTCGACCAAGAGAGTCACTGACTTTAATGTCTATAGACGATTTGCTATCCCTTTTCAACTGAAGAGTTATAGGATTGTTTACCATTATACCATATAAATAAAAAAAAAGGTGACAGCAACTGGTAAGATTTTAAAAGTTGATTGAGATGAGATAACTTTCTTATATCAGAATATGAAATTATAATATTTACATTATAAAATAAACAATCTGAAAATATGAAGATGAAAAAAATAGGCTGATATATCTGTAAAATTTGTCTATACATATGCAATAACACAACATTATTTCTTTAAAGATGCAAGCTGACTCTCATTTTACACAGTCCGTTGCGCGAAACTCCTCAAAAAATATTTATCCAAATTTAAAAGATTTGTGCTGTTTTACGATTAACTCACTATTTGTTCATTATTCATATTTAATGAAATAGTCGGGTTTATATTTTACAACATAATCAGATGATGCGTAATACATAATTATACTTTCGAAAACTCTACACTTTTGACACGACAAGAACATAAATTCAAATAACATAAAAAGCTTTTAAGCTTTAAAATATTTATATATTTACGTTTAAAGTCCCATCATGAATTATAAAGTTAGCATATTATTTGCTTCTGTTTAGATTATATTTAGTTTTAGTAATTATGTGTCTAGCACTTAGGTATATCCATTAACTAAGAATCTTGTACCAAACTATAAGGGCAATGACGTGTTTTCTCTGAGAGCAATTACGAAAAATTCATAACATCATTCTAAACTTACCATTGAAAAAATCGATGGTAATATCGATAAATAATAACAAGCCAAAACTGATCTATTATACTTCACTAAAATCTATAAAATAGATCTATCTATATCTAGGCAAAGTGGGATATTTAAACTCTATTACGCCAAATATGCAACAGGTAAATTAACGTCTAAAGACATCTTCTATCAGCCTTGCACTGGTAAAAACATTATAGTAACGTGTAGTGTGCAAGACATTTTTTATAGAACAACTATAAATTATTTTACATTAAACAAAGAGACCAATTAAATTTTGAAACTTACAGACCTATGTGCATAAAATATACATATATATATTTATATAAATATATGGATTACTCATAATATGCCTATTAATATAAAGCTAAATATAAAATCATAAAACATAATAAATAATATTAAGTACGAATACAATAGAATCACATTAAATAATAATAATAATAATAATAAAGTATCTTCACGCCCATATCCCCGAAGGGGTAGGCAGAGGTACAACAAGTGCACCCACGATTAGCCGAAGATACTTGGTCCCACAAATGTAATAGGTGGCAAGCCTATCGCTAACCGGGCACTTTCCAATCCCGGGCAACTTTGTGTTTCTCAGAAAACTGAAAAACACTTTTTTTTAATGTGTCCGACCCGGGAATCGAACCCAGGACCTCATGTGGTCAACGCCAACGCTGGACCACTAGACCACAGAGGCAACAATAATATTAATAATAGTAGATAATATAATAATAATAATAGTAGATAATAATAAAAATAATAATAATAATAGTAGATAATAAATACCTGCAATCAATTTAACTAAAAGTTATTTATTTTATTATCACATTTTAAAATTGTTTAATGTGGCGTTAAGATATTAGTCGATATTTACCACCCTAAAATAAAAATATCAGTAAGAAAATCCAACCAAAACAAATCAACCGATCTTTTGGATATTGATAAGAATGGTCTGATTTATTTTATTATTTATATAATCAAAGATTTATTTATATATAATTTTTATAAATAGACCATATTCAATATTATAGAAGTCTTTTGAAAATACTAAACATTTCACATTAAGTATTTTTGTCAACCCTAAGCTCTCAACACGAATAAGAAGCAAAACCCAAACAACATAAACGAAACTTTATGTCTTTATAATTCAGTGTATAATCACGTGGCACATGATAAAGATAGCATATTAATTGCTTCTGTACGGAGATATATATTTCGTTTCAGTAATTAAGTGGCTGGGACCTAGGTATCTCCATTCAGCATGCGTCTCGAACCCGTTTACCAGACTATAATTACTGTTTAAGGTATTTTAAGGGCTACTAAGAACAGACTGAAAAATGCGCATTAAAAAAAGAATGAAATGACAATTAACAAAAGAGGTAATGATTGTAACATTTCTTTATATATCTTAATATATATAAATTACGTGTCACGTTGTTTGTCC
The DNA here is from genome assembly GCA_036924255.1 of Apodemia mormo. Taxonomy (NCBI): domain Eukaryota; kingdom Metazoa; phylum Arthropoda; class Insecta; order Lepidoptera; family Riodinidae; genus Apodemia; species Apodemia mormo. The sequence goes on along the minus strand of JAUPFN010000018.1, from coordinate 6,534,263 downwards.
GCTATGGGTTCCTAAACTTCTGAATCATTTCATTGAAATTTTGTAGACATCTACTGTTAAAGTAGTATCTTCACGCCCGTATCCCCTAAAGAGTAGGCAGATATACAAAAAGGGATAGTTTTTATCTCAATTAACCCCCCCCCCCCCCTCTCCCCTCTCATATACACTTTTGCCGGATCAGACAGTTTTTTATAAGTATATTTTAGAATAGCAGATGGTTCGTTCTTCTGGTGGAAAAAGATGAACGTCACATATAGACACCATAGATGTCAGTAGCGCCTGTCTATACGTATAGCACAATGATAACGCTACATGAATAAGTTTATTGGCTGCCTTACCCTCTATTACGTTACCCTCCTTTACGTTACCCTCCATAACATAACATCACAGAGGCTCAATTTACGTAACAAACTGACAACTGAGTCGAAGCGCTTAGGGCATCTACACATTTTCTTATACACTATGCCACTTCAGCGTAGTACGACGCGACGTTGTAACTTGTGTCATTTTTATGTGCATGTCGGCAGCAAATGCAATTACACGCAATAATATACGAATATTTTGCACGCTTCATAAACGCTGCGTTAAGGTAGTGCTTTACTCTCAACATGTCTAGATCAAGCATTTTTCTGGACTTGAATCGTATGTTTTGTATTCATGTTTAACTCATCTATTCTAGTCACTAGTCTTATCATTCTAGTATGCTGGTGTATCCGGACCACAATACGGCAACATATTTTAATTCCTTCATAGTTACTGCGATAAGACTATTAAAATTGATTATGGAATCTCCCCTCTCAGATGCGTGAATCATCTACGTAAGCAAATTTTATAACTGCATTGTATGATCACTTTTTAAAACGTCAGAATACTTAATTTTGTATATGTGTGTATTTTATATTATGTTAATGTGTGTAAATGTTATAAGCATATTTCTGTAATAACTATTGAATATCGGTGTGTATATATATATATATATATATATTCACCGATATTCATATATATATATATATATATATATATATATATATATATATATATATATATATATATATATATATATATATATATATATATATATATATATATATATATATATATATATATATATATATATATATATATATATATATATATATATATATATATATATATATATATATATATATGCTTGCCCGCGCAGCTTCGCCCTCGAGTAGATTAACATGTCGTCAAGCTTTTCGTACAATTTTTGAAAAAAAAATAGCCTATGTTTGACCCTGGCTCTTCAGCTACCTCCATGTCAAATTTCATGAAAATTGTTCCAGCGGTTTAGCCGTGAAAGCGTAACAGACAGACAGACAGACTTTCTCAATTATAATATTAGTATGAATTATTGTATAGAATGTATGTATTTACACTAATGTTGTTATGAAGCTTACTTCCTTTGTTATAGTATAACCCTAAAAATAGGTTAGTTATAATAATTTAGAATCTAGTGTTTAGTTTTTATGGATAGCTCGTAATTAATTTATAAAGCACTACCCAAACTTTTTCTCTCAGCATCACGGAAGGTAAACGGTAGCATTAACTTACGCCTTTGTATCATTTTTGTGCAAAAAATGTATTTAAATAAATAAATTACACAATATTATAAGTATAGAGATATAACGCATAGCCTTTTTATATTAATACTTAAAGTATCCGTAGCATTTTTAACAGCTTCAATATGTTACAGGATTGTTTCCTGTTGAGAATTATAGTAGTAACTAGCTGACCCGCCCAGCTTCGCCCGTGAGTATATTAATAAGTCGTCCAAATAGCTTTTAGTAAAAATTTCATCCCCTATAACAGCCCTCCAGGGACTGATTTTTGAAAAAAAATTAGCCTATGTTTGACCCCGGATCTTCAACTATATCCATGCCAAATTTCATGAAAATCGGTCCAGCGGTTTAGCCGTGAAAGCGTAACAGACAGCCAGACAGACTTTCGCATTTATAATATTAGTAAATTAGTATGGAATTTTCAGTCATTTATTTTCTAAATTTAATGAGCTTTATGAGGCGTTAATTTTTGAAATTTCCAAAATTTTTTCAATTTTGTTTTCGGTTAAAATCTGTCACCAAACTTAGGATGTATCCTTTTGTTTAGTCTATGGTTAAACAGAGTTCTAGAATTATGGTTGAATTTCGACCATAGGGCGAATATCTGTGTATGAAACTCATTGATTTATTCTGTAACGCTATTGCAAGCAATCGAGAATAGCTCTAATATATTTTATTTCCCATACCCTACATATCAAAATACCGAGTCATGTTCTCGTCGTGTCAGTACGCGCGTTTATTTCTTGTCCGAAGATTTATCTCGATGTTAGAGAATTAATGAATACAAACTGCGGATATTAGAGCAATAACATGTCGATTAAATAAATAACGGTTGATATAAAACCTACAGTATCTTTGAAGGAATGTTATTAATACAGCCAACGACCTCGAAAACCATAGTTTTTTTATATCTTATGATAGCAAACAAGCAAATGGGTCTCCTGATGGAAAGAGTCAACCATTGTCTGTAGAAACCAAAGACGTTAATGGTGCGTTGCTATCTTGTGGTGAGGTCTAATGCCACATGCATAAGTTTACCGGCTACCTTACCCTCCAAACCGGAACACGACAGCGACAAGTATTGCCGCTATTGCGGCAGGAATAGGTAAGGCGGTGGTACCTGACTCAGGCGAGACGATACAGAACTCTACCTAGTAAGATATATATTCAGAGCTGTGTTCGGCCTAAATTGTGTAGTTTTTGCTTTCCTACGATATAAAATCATAGGAAAGCCGATTCAAGAAGGCAATCATTTTATTCAAGGCTCGTATACACTTCTACATGTTTATATGAGCCCATTTTTAGGGTTCCGTAAGGGTACCTCATAAAAAAAGGAACCCTTATTGGATCATTTCATTGTCCGTCTACCAAAACTCTTTTCCTCAAAAACGTCTAGAGATATCAAGTTTAAATTAAATATGAAAATGCCACGTTTGCGGTGCCTCTCAGCTGTAAAAAAATCAAATTTGTGAGTCATCGCGATCAAAAAATATGACAATTTATGTCGCATATTTTGTGATTTTAAAAGGAAATCAAAACCCATAGGGTACTTTCTGTTGACTTAAAATTATGAAATTTAGCAAGAAGCAATGTTTTAAGTAAGTCATTACAGTATAATAAGAAAGAAAAAACCCAAAAACCGTGAATTTTTAATTACACCATTTTTTTAATTACAACTTTGTTTTCATCGTTTCCTTGTTATGGGTTGGCTGGAATAAATTTCTATTTCTAGAGATAAGCTCGCTCATTGTACTTGTTTTCTATTATTGTTGTTATATTAGTGATTACTGTGTACAATAAAGAATTAAATAAATAAATACAACACAATAAAAGCGGGATCGAGAGATATGACCATTTGTGCCGCATATTTTGCGATTTCACAAATCAATCAGAACCTAGAGTACTTGCCGTTGACTTAAAATCATGAAATTTGTGTGCAGCTAAGGCTACAAGTATGTACGGAACCCTCGGTATGCGAGTCCAACTCGCACTTGGCGATTTTTAAAGAATAGATCAACTGAATTATTGCTAGGTGTTTGATGTTAAGTTGTTGTCTTAAAATAATAGATGTCGCTGAACAATATTACATCGTGGTAGTATTTTGTATAGTTTATATTAATATTAGTGATACATTTCATTGTTATGTTGCTTACGCCCTCCTGGTGGCAGACTGTTGTATTAATTATATAGATATATGTATAATTATATAGATAGTTATTGAAACCAGTGTTTTTTTTGAAGTAAAATGCATCGGCTTGGTCCTCAAACACTAGGAAACTCGATAAAGGCGAAAGACGGTGAGATTCTCCCGTCCTTTTTGCCTCGCACTACTCTGTTTTGGAGTCAATTACAGGCAGGGGTATTTCCGAACGGATACGACATAGGGGTCTTTAACATATCTTTAGCTCCCTACATCTACTGTTGCCGATAAAAATATAGTTTTAAAATGTTACGGTTTCGGCCGGAACTCGAACAAGCTGAAGTTTCAGTTAAGCTGAAAAACCAAGTCCTCCCCGTGTTGGTTTCGGGCTCCTGTGAAGAATAGACCAACTGACGTTCTGCCAGGTAGGTCGTAAAAGGCGACCGATTGGCTATGCAAGTCACTACCATCGTGACTACTAGGTGGTAGAGTTCTGCATTGTCTCGCCCGGGTCTGGTACCACCGCCTTACATATTCCTGCCCCAATAGCGTCAGTGCTTGTCACTGTCGTGTTCCGGTTTGGAGGGTAAGGTAGCCGGTAAACTTATGCAATTAGACCTCCTCGCAAGATAGCAACGCACCATTAACATCTTTGGTCTCTATAGGCGATGGTTGACTCTTATCAACAGGAGACCCATCTGCTTGTTTGCTATCTTATAAAAAAAAACAGTTTCGGTCTGTTATAATTTATTATCTAATTTGCCTCCGCCGCCCTGGCTAGGAACCTGGGTACGCCCAAGTAGGTGGTAGAGCTCTACAATATCTCGACCAGGATTGGCACTACTGGTTTACCTATTTTAGAGACAGGCTGAAGTATTTCAGTTTGGAGGACAAGGTAGCCTGTAAATTAGTTCGTAGCATTACTATCTCAAAGTAAAGCATCATTATTAATTTTCGTATTTATAAGCGATGGTTATTTCTTTCAATACGTATTTAACTATTAATATTTAGTTGTATTTCAATCAAAATATTAAATGATTTTGCTGTTGTAGACTATTTATAAGTTAAATTATGAATAAGGTACGAATAAAAATGTAGCTGTCATGAAACATGTGAAATATCGAAACTATGAATTTTCTACTTGCTATGAAAAAACATTATTTTTTTTTTTATGGAAGAGTTGGCAAACGAGCAAGAGTTGCAGCTGATGGTAAGTGATCACCGCCGCCCATGAATATCTGCAATACCAGCGGTCTTGCAGTTGCTTTTCCGGCCTTTTAAGAATGAGTAAGCTCTTTTCTTAAAGACCCGTATGTCGTATCCGTTTGGAAATACCCCTGCCTGTAATTGACTCCAAAACAGAGTAGTGCGAGGCAAAAAGTGTCGGGAGAATCGCACAGTTGTGGATTTCAAGACATCGAGATGGTGGATTTCAGCTTCAAATTTTGACGCGATGTCCGATGTTTTTTAAATCTTATTGAATTTGTAAATTGAAAATTTAAAAAATTAAAAAAGTTCAAAAGTATAATAATCAATTTGTATAAAAAGCGTTGTGTTAAATAAAAAAATTAGTTTTATTTCAACAAAATAATATTGTAATTATCCTATATTATATAAAAAAATACAAATTACATATAAAAGTGATTAACGATAGACGGCGTCCTGTCGTCAGGCGTCACGGCATACGAGTTAATTTTACTGTTAAGGCGTAAATATTTCACGTAGTTTCCGTTTTGAAATCAGTTAAAAAGACTTTCACATCAATCTCACAATATGACGAATATCATATTTAAATATTTCATTTGAAAATATAAAGAGAAAGGTTTTGCGCGTATTTCTTTTGTAATAACACGCTTAAACAAACTGCACGGCGAACTCGACGGAAATTGGGACTTGGCCAATGAAATATATAAACAATGGGAGACATGATATACATACAAACACACCTTATGGGGGAAAAAAGAATTTAGTGCTATATATTATGCTCCAGATAGACTTGCCTTTCTATCTTCACAAAGGTACAAAACTATATCCAGAAAAACATGCTGGTTTTGGAGACTTTTGACACCTCTCGACTATAATATAGTTACAGTAGTACGTCTGGATTGGACTTTCACAGTACCTATGTGTGTCCACATTATTTAGCATTATTAAGAAAGTGTCGGTTTAATAATCAGAAAGGACATGATCTGTTGGTTCAGACATGTAGTAAGAATGGTAGCTGGAAGGTTACCAATACAAAATATATACAATGCTAAAGTGAAAGTATTTAGGTATCAGGAAGACCAAGATTCAAATACCATGATCAGATTGATCTTAATGTCCGAAATTGAAGGTGATGTCAAACGTCTGCAACCGGCACGTTTGTATGCAAAAAGTAATATAGCGAGACAAGTCTGCAATGATCTTGATGTATGGCACTCGATTCTCTCTGCCTACCTCACAACGGATCTGGCGTGAAGATATGTATGTATGTATGTATTATTAAGTATGATATAAGTATGAAGCAAATTAATTTTATCTCATTCCACCAATGTTATAAGCCATTAAATGATTTTTTTTATTTCAAAAAGCAAAATATGTCCGCTTGTGAATAAAAAAAATATTAAATAAGTTAATTAAACAAACAAATAAATAACAAATTACTACTTCTCTAGTAAAATAAACATTCAGTGCTAACATGCTAATACTACTAAACTAAACTAATTGAACAACTAATATTTTTAAAAATGTACGCGTAATTTTGACCCGTTTATATATTTAAAAAAAATGATAGTAGAACATGTTAGTTTTAAAGTTCATATGAAGAACTAATAGTTTGTAAAACTGAATATAACCAGGGTTACAGAAAATTAGCGAATAAAATTTCATTCAGGTTTATTAAAAATCAATGAATGACATAAGCCTTAACAATAATTGTAAAACATGAAAGATACGACGGATTAATGAAGTATAATAATGAATATTATGCTTGATTAATAAATACGTCAATGTTGATAAATAGTACATCCATATTTATATTTTAAATGCCAGTTTGTCTGCCCTTCTGCCAGTTTGAGTTTAGCCGTAGAAGCGTAATGTTTGTTAGGCTTTTACATTTAAACTGCTGAACCGTTCGATAAATTTTGACAAGGAAATAATAGAAAACCTGCGATCAAATCAAGATTATTTTATCCAAAATAAACTCCTACAGGACTGAAGTACGGAATAAAAATATGTATGAAAGGTTGATGACTTGTCACTCTACTCGCGGGAAAAGTTGCACGAATCAACAAGTAAAATATAAAGTATAAAAACACTCGTCATATCTACTTTAATTGATATAAATCTTTGGTCACAAGCTGTATATTCAAGGGAAACCAGGAGTTATGTTGGACGCAGTTAAATACTTATTCTCAACCTCAACCCATCTGTCATTACACTCACAGAATTCTCACATTTACTGCCAATACAATAAGATTTACTATCGGGTGTCGGTAATATGCTATGGATATCGCGTTGTTGAGTATAAATTCAATATTTGTATGACAGTCACATTCAGCTGATCAAATGATACCGCCGCATTGGTCTCTGGTATCTGCTTCCTGGCATTTTATTAATTTAATTACACTTGTATAAATGATAATACATACAATGAAACGCCATTGTTGTTATAAACTAATTTAATTTACGGTGCAATTTTTTTTAACATCCCGTTAAAGAAGAGCTTTGACCGTTTGACGGTTTGTTAAGCATTGAGATTGACTTAAAAGTTGTTCTTGCATTGAGATTTTTTTTATTTCCCGCTAAAGAAAATTACTGATTTCACCTCGATTGTAGAAAATCGATATTTCCACGTTTTTTGGTCCTAGGTAGTTTTTTGGCCATTTTTACGATAACTTCAGTACACCTTTATGTATTTATGTATAAATATTTGTGTATATGTATGTTTTTTTATAATATAGAGTAGCAAACAAACTATATCTCGTGTTATCCGGGCTCCTTTGAAGAATAGGCCAACTGCCGTTCAAACAGGCAAGTCGTAAAAGGCCACCGGTTGTGAGATGAGATGAGATGCCCGGGTCTGGTACCACTGCCTTACCTATTCCTGCCCCAAAAGCATCAATGCTTGTCACTGTCGTGTTCCGGTTTGGAGGGTAAGGTAGCCGGTAAACTTATGCATGTGGCATTAGACCTCGCCACAAGATAGCAACGCACCATTAATATCTTTGGTGTCTATAGGCGATGGTTGACTCTTTCCATCAGGAGACCCATCTGCTTGTTTGCTATCTTATGATATAAAAAAAAAATAATTAAATTGTTCAACCTGGGAAACAAAACCGAGACCTCATGTGGATAACACCGCCATCAAACCACTAGACCACAGAGGCGATTAAGGCTTTTAGCGTTAAGAAATACTTAAAAATGTTTTTTCGTAAGTTGACACTTAATAAAAAATAGTTTAGGTTTGCCTTTTTCAAAACATAATTTACGAGAGAACTGTATCAATCGACTTCAAATCTCCCGTATCACTTGTATCTTAGATCAGATCCTCATCAAAGTCAAAAACAAAAAGAACATAATTTTCTAAATCGCTTAATAAATGACCGAATTCTGAGATAAAAAGAAAAAAAAATACAGCCGAATATAGAACTTACTCCTTTTTTAGGAAGTTGGTTGAAAAAGTTTAGAAACACAAATCCGAGAATGGTATCTAACAATGTTACGAAATAAAATCACGAGAGAACGCACTAAGCGCTTTTAGCATTGGGAAATACCTACTTGAACATTGTTATGGCTTAGGGTTGGCACTAGGGAAAAGTTGTTAAGCTATGACTGTTTCAAAACAAAATGTATTAAAATAACAAATCCAAAAATCAGATAATTTACTAAATAAAATTACGGGAGAACGCACTAAGCGCTTTCAGCATTGAAAAATACTTAAAAAAATTTTCGCTTAGGGTTGGCACATGTGAAAAAATTGTTTAGCTTGGCTATTCCAAAACAAAATGCATTAAAATAACGAATCAGAAAATGTCAGATAAGTTACGAAACAAAATGACGGAAGAGCTCACTAAGTGCTTTTAGCATTAAGAAATACTTGAAAATTGTTCTTGCGTAGGGTTAGTACTTGAAAAAATTTGAATATCTATTGCAAACAAGAATTTTAAGACAAATCTAAGTACATCACAATAAAGTTATTTAATAAAATCACGTGTGAATGTACTTTTTTACAGCAAACTAGTAGATGAATTTGCTGATTGGAAGACACAACCATCGCCTGCAGACACCAATTAATGCCACATGCATAAGTTTACTGGCAACCTTACCTCCAAACAAGACTTGACAATAACAGGTATAATGGTGGTACCAACCCCGAGCGAGACAATTCAGAACTCTACGACCTACTAAAATACATAAAGCTTTTTTCATAGGCATTACTTGAAAATTTTTCTAGTGATGGATGCTAACCCATAGAAATATGTCATTTATGTCTAACAAGAAAAATAAGTCAACTTTGAATATCTATTGAAAACAAAATGAAATAAAAAATAAAAAGGCAAATCTTAGTATGTTATAATAAATTCCTACTAAATTCACCATCAGGGCTGACCACCCTGTCACTAAGATTATGACTACTAAGTGGTAGAGTCCTACAACTCAATCAGGTTTGTTTTAACTTTACCTATTCCTGCTGCAATAGCACCAGTGATTATAACTATCGTATTAGCATTTAGAGTTTAAGGTAGCCGGTAAACACATTCACTTAAAGAAACGTACCATTCTCATCTTTGATTTCTATACGTGATGGTTTTTTCTTTCCAGAAAACCATCTACTTGTTTGCTATCATTTGAATAAAGCAAAAATCACGACAGTACGCATGTGCAATTTGAATATCATTTTTGCATAGGATTAGCACCTGAGCAAAAATAACTGAACTTTGAACAACAAATAAAATGATTAAAAGGCAAATTCAAGTATGCCAAAATTATGTTACTAAATAAAATTATGATAAAAAGCACATGACACATTTAGCATTAAAAACAACTTGAAATGATTCTAGTGCAGGGTTAGCGCTGAGAAAAAATAGTCCATTCTTGAAGATATACAGCGAACAAAAAACATTAAAAAGATAAATGTAATTAGAGATTGTAGCATTGCAAAATTCTTGGAATTTTTTTATAGTTAATATTTGAAATAAAACAAATTTAAAAAAAAAATGCAAAGGTAAACAACAAATAAAAAAGATTAACAAGGCAAATCCAAGTACGTTAAAATTAAGTTAATAAATAAAATTATGATAAAAAGCACATGACATAGCATTAAGAACTACTTGAAATGGTTCTAATGTAGGGTTGGCGTTGAGAAAATATATTTCATTCTTAAAGAGATATAGCGAACAAAGAACATTAAAAAGACAAATGTAATTATGTTGTTAATATAAATAAATTACGAAAGAATACACTTAGCGATTTTAGCAATAAAAATTCTTGATAACTGTTTTTTACATAGTTCATATTTAAATAAAAAAATATTTATTTAAAAAAACATCGAAAAGGTAAACCTGTTAATGTCGTTAGATTTACGTATTAAGATTACGAGAACGGATAAAAGATTTTAAGCATGGAGAATTAAAAATATTTTCAATGTAGGGTTTGTAAAAAAAGTTCTTCTTTCACACCTACGTGATGTCATTCTTACATCACTCTAGGTCGAGACTTTGCTAATGTTCTTATGTCAGAGGTCAAAGCATTAAAGAACTATTTCAAAACAAAAGGACCTAAAAAGATAAATCTGGGTATGTCGGACAAGTTATGAAATAAAAACGCAAGAGAACGAACTAAGCGCTTTTAACATTTAGAATTACTTGAGAATTGTTCCCGTGTAGGGTTAACAGTTGCGATAAAATATTACAAATTTGAATACCTCAGCAAACGAAAAATATTAAAAAGTCAAATCTGAGTATGTCATAATAAAGTTACTCAATAAAGTCACAAGGGAAAACACTAAGCGCTTTTAGCATTAAGGAATACTTAAATTTATACTGTTGGCGCGTAGGGTTGGCACTTGACTAAATCGTTTTACATTGAATTAATATATAAAAACATAAAGCATTGAAAAAACTATCCAAGTACGTCAGATTAATACTTGTTTCAAAAGAAAACCCTTGAAAGTACAAATCTGAGTATGTTAAATTATAAACGAGAACACAATAAGAGCCCTAAGTAGTAAGATTCATTGAACATAATTCCACCAGTACGTTTCTTTTGTGAAGCAGATAAAGAGCCCCTAAAAACTATAGACATTATGGTTCTCCACAATTTAGTGGATTGTCGTTTAGCGAATACAAACATTTATATAAATTTTAATCCAACGTAGCTTAAAAATTATTTTCTATTTATCAACATTTGTAATAAACATATTAATGACTTTAGAGATTTCAGTTTAAGTGCACAGCAATAAAAAAAAACTTTAGCCTGACCCTGGGATAGCAATAAGCATTACATGATTTGAGATCATGATAAACATAATAATTAGTTCTTACATTACTTAACATAGTTCTTCACAAATTTGCCAAATAACATTGGACGAGAAATAATATTTATCAATAGTTTTAGCATCAATAACAACCTGAGAAGTATAATAGTATTTAATACGGCTGGATAATCCTAACACCTCTATTTACAATTTCAGAATTAAAAACATTTATATATTCACCGGTGGACGTGGGAATCAAACATTATCTTACAACAAAGTAATTTCGATCCCAGCAAATTCTAATAGATTCAACTGTAGATAAGATCTTACCCAATGACACCAAAACTTTACAAATAGTCAAATTATTTGATAGGGCAATAACGACCGCTTGTTTTTCGAAATTCTTATGTAAAGATAAATCACTAACTCTTATATAAAAATATGTGTCACCGTTGACATCAGCAACATTATTTTCTCAAACATGCGCGGAAATAGTGCCTTTACGTTTGAGTATAGAGCACGCGAATTATCATATTTATACATACAGAAAAACTAAAGTGAATACCGGGCCTTATTCTGAATTTGAAAAATTTTAGAAATCCGCCAGCAATGTTACATTTCTTGTCCCGGAGTCAATTATATAAAAGGCGTGCTGGGTTGTAATTTGAATTAAGATCTCTTTTATCTTGGCACAAGTTGAGTTCAGCTAGCTGTTTAGTCATATACAAATGCGTTTATATTTCGGCACAGTGGCAGAAAAAATAATTTGGTGGTAAAAGAAGTAGTTCGTCACGATACTCTTATTTTAATAATAAACATAATTAAAAATCAGTCCACCAAATCTAAAATTGAAAGACAAGCTAACAACGAGAAACCTTTTTTATTTCCTTGCATTTTTTTGAGAAAAGCACATTATATGCGAGTGCGAGGCATATTGATATGTAGATGTATATATATATATATATATATATATATATATATATATATATATATATATATGTATATTGTCTTGGGTCGTCTATATAGGTATATTGTCTCGGGTCATCAAATCTCTCGCCTGTGGCTCGGTCTTTAAACTTATGCTCTATCCGCAATTGCTTATTTAAATTATTTTATATTCTTAATTTTAATCTTTCATTTTAAAATCGGCTTTTATTTTTTAAATTCCCGGATTTGACTAAACTTAATTGAGAATATTTCGAATGAGTTAAGTATAATTATAGTTTTAACGTTTAAGTATCTGATTTTAGACACATTATGTGTATTGTTTATTGTAGTTTACATTTAAAATATAACAGACAATGTGAGACTAATGAAATTATTTAAACGTAACTAACGTTCAATAAAATTATAATTTGCACTTTGAATCAAGCCCTTCAATATTTAAACTAATTTCATTTCATTAATATACTACAAAAACTATAATTTGACAACCCTACTGCTAAAAGCATTCTCTGAGTTATTTTGTCGAGACGACATTCAATGTGTTCCTATGTTTTAGTGAATTTGATTTTTGGGCTCGATTCTATTCTTTTAGATAGTATTATACGTTTTTTGGCAGTAATAGCATTTCGATATGACTGGTTCTTGGAATAATATTTACGATACGTGTACGATATATGCCGGGCTTTTTATATTACCTTCTAAAATTCAATGGAAACAGAGAAGCGTCGTAAGTAAATAATGAAAGATGTATAATATATTTATTTTTATATAAATAAATATATTATCCATACTAATATTATAAGTGCGAAAGTAACTCTGTCTGTCTGTCTGTCTGTCTGTCTGTCTGTTACGCTTTCACGGCAAAACCGCTGAACCGATTTGGATAAAATTTGGTACAAATATAGTTTGAGACCCAAGAAAGGACATAGGATAGTTCTTATCCCGGAAATCCCACGGGAACGGGAACTATGCGGGTTTTTATTTTAAAAATTTTCCACGCGAACAAAGTCGCGGGCACAGCTAGTATGTTTATAAATTATTATTATTATTTATTTATAAATTTATCGCCTCTGTGGTCTAGGGGTCTGGCGTTGGCTTTCGATTCCCGGGTCGAGTAATTAAAAAAAAAGTGTTTTTTCAGTTTTCTGATAAAAACAATATTGCTCGGGATTGGATAAGTATAATTTATACATATTTTATTATACCCCGTGTTGGTTCTGGCTCCCTTTGAAAATTAGAGCATCTGCTATTATGCCAGGCAGTTCGTAAGAGGCGAACAATTGGCTATGCAAGTCACTACCATCGTGACTACTAGGTGGTAGAGTTCTGCATTGTCTCGCCCGGGTCTGGAACCACCGCCTTACCTATTCCTGCCGCAATAGCAACAGTGCTTGTCACTGTCGTGTTCCGGTTTGGAGAGTGAGGTAGCCGGTAAACTTATGCATGTGGCATTAGACCTCGCCACAAGATAGCATCGCACGGTGCGATTCGCACCATTAACACCTTTGGTCTCTATACGCGATGGTTGACTCTTACCATCAGGAGACCCATCTGCTTATTTGCTATTTTATGATATACTAGCTGTTGCCCGCGACTTCGTTTACTCCGCACAGCTCCTCCCCCTTAAATGATAGCGTGATAATATGTAGCCTATATGTTGACCCGACCTGTTAGTAATATTCATGCAAAATTTGAAGTAAATCCATGCAGTACTTTTTGAGTTTACCCCGGACATACATTGATTTTCTACGATTTTATTATATGTATAGAACACCTATCCTCGGTATCCTCGGAACACTTCCGATGATCGATCCAATAGAAGATGCAAAGCGAAGCCACATCTCTACGTAATTCCAAAGAATCAAGCCGGTCAGAAATAGTCCTGTTATTGACGATTCAAAAGTTGCTTAATAAAGTTTACCTAGTTATTAATATAAAATATGTTCATAATCTTCATAAATTTAGGTTTTATTTAAAGAAGCTCTTGTGACGTCACAGTCTCAGATATAGCGAAAGTAACTACGGTTAAACCGTGTATATAGAAGACATCTCTCTAATTTTAGTTTCTCTAGTTACGCCGTGTTGGTCTCGGCCTCCTTTGAAGAATAGGCCAACTGCCGTTCTGCCAGGCAGGTCGTAAAAGGCGACCGATTGGCTATCGAGTCACTAACATCGTGGCTACTAGGTGGTAGAGTTCTGCATTGTCTCGCCCGGGTCTGGTGCCACCGCCTTACCTATTCCTGCCGCAATAACGTCAGTGCTTGTTGCTGTCGTGTTCCGGTTTGGAGGGTAAGGTAGCCGGTAAACTTATGCATGTGGCATTAGACCTCGCCACAAGATAGCAACGCACCATTAACATCTTTGGTGTCTATAGGCGATGGGTGACTCTTTCCATCAGGAGACCCATCTGCTTGTTTGCTATCTTATGATATAAAAAAAAAAAAATTATCTCTTTTGTGTAATGCTATAGTTACGTACAAATTCTTTGATTTCTGGGTTGTCCGATGTCACGCAAACAATCAGATTGAACATGAATTCTACCTGGGTCGCCGTTACATTATCCCAAAACATATCATACATCAAAGTGTCAACAATGTGAGAACTAAAGAATAGAATCAAGCCCGCGTCATATTTGTGAGTACATCCTGTGATACCCCGAGAACATTTCCTACTAACTACGCCTGAATCTTGCTTTGTGATCAATTTCACATTTTTATATTATCAGATAGCAAACAAATACAACGATTTACTAGCCTGGGCTCCCTTCTTCCAGGCAATTTGTAAAAAATGATCTATTGGCAAAACATATTACCACGATTGTATTATTTCAAAATGTAATATATATTTTTTGTATTTATCAATTACTTTTTAACTATAAAGCCAACCGGTTTCGCCTAGTAAAGTGGGCTTGAAACAGTAGAAGAGTTCATGTTTAGGAAATCTATCTGATGCAGATTTATCAAGTTCTGATGACGGAAAGTATAAGTTTGTGATTACAAGGTCGTATAGTTCCATCCTTTTTGTCAGGACAACGTTTTTCCTGTCTGGAATCGAACCCGGGCTCCGTCGACTGCTTAACCCGCCGCTAACAACTAGAACAAATTTATGAAGTTATAAACGAACTAATGATTTTAATTATAAACCACTTGCACTGGTTTCACTACATATATTGTCCCCGTGTTGGTTCCGGGCTCCTTTAAAGAATAGACCAACTGCCGTTCTGCCAGGCAGGTCGTAAAAGGCGACCGATTGGCTATGCGAGTCACTACCATCGTGGCTACTAGGTTACTGTTACGTTACCGTTACTACTAGAGTTCTGCATTGTTTCGCCCGGGTCTGGTACCACCGCCTTGCCTATTCCTGCCGCAATAGCGTCAGTGCTTGTCACTGTCGTGTTCCGGTTTGGACCCACCTGATCGTTTGCTTCCTTATGATAAAAAAAAATTAATGAAACCAGTACAAGTGATATATAATTAAAATCAAAATGCAGTTTCAGCAAGTGCCGACGATTAACAGTATAGAAAATTTCATTCAAATCCGGCCAGTAGTTTTTGCGTGATTGTGAAGCAAACATCCATCAAAACATCCAAACTTTCGCATTTACAATATTAGCACAATGTAAAAAAGTAAGTATTATATAAACTGTGATATTAGTATAGCCGCAGTGTGCAGCCCGCTACATTGTAAAAGTTTTTTGGTGAATACCGCGGGATCATCTAATTTTTCCGAGATAAAAAGTAGCCTATGTGTTATTCCAGATTACCATCTACCTGTGTGCCAAATTTCAGTTAAATCCGTTAAATAGATTTGGCTTGATTGAGTAACAAACATCCATCCAGACATCCAAACTTTCGCATTTTATATTACTTGCTGCAGCGTGCATCCCGCTGCATTATAAAAGTTTTTGGCGAATCCCGCGGGATCACATATTTTTTTCGGAATGAAAAGTACCCTATGTGCTATTCCAGGTCTTCGTCTACCTGTGTGCCAAATTTCATTCAAATCCGTTCAGTAGTTTTTGCGTGTTTGAGTAACAAACATCCATCCAAACATCCAAACTTTCGCATTTATAATATTACTACCTGCGCCCGCGACTTCGTTCGCGTGGAAAAAATCTAAAATAAAAACCCGCATAGTTCCCGTTCCCGTGGGATTTCCGGGATAAGAACTATCCTATGTCCTTTCTCGGGTCTCAAACTATATTTGTACCAAATTTTATCCAAATCGGTTCAGTGGTTTGGCCGTGAAAGCGTAACAGAGAGACAGACAGACAGACAGAGTTACTTTCGCATTTATAATATTAGTATGGATAATATAGATATAGATTAATATAGATTTATAATATTAATATAGATTAAAATAAATATAGATAAAATATTTTCCGAAAAATTCGATTTTACGAAACGAACCCAGTCGTCGGAATACTAAAGAATTAATACGAGAAAAGCATTAAGCAAAGGTTAATCAAAGAAAATTACACACGGACGCATATTTCAGTGTTTAATTACACACGAGGGAGTAATTTGCCGCTAGAATAGCTCTGGGTGCAAGTCTCAAAAGTTATTTATAAAAATAAAACTGCGGGTAATTTAACCCTGCGAGATGTAGCGAGTTACATTTAGTTTTAACCAAATTGAAATTATAGTATTTATTTAAATCCATGCTAATAATACAAATGGGATTGTCTGTCTGTTACGCTTTCTCGGTTAAGTCGTTGAACCGATTTATATAAAACTAGCTGACCCGGCAAACATTGTTTTACTAAATATATTTTAACAGTATTTCTCTACTATATAATGGATGTTATTATACATATAAACCTTCCTCTTGAATCACTCTAACTAATAAAAAAGCCGCATCAAAATCCGTTGCGTAGTTTTAAAGATATAAGCATACATAGGGATTGGGGACAGCGGAAAGCGATTTTGTTTTATACTAAGGTAGTGATTTTGGCAAGTAGATATGTTACTGTAAAAGTCCGAACTTTGATAAATCTTAAGATTTTCCGATAAAACCTAAGATTTACCAACTCTCAATAGTAAATGTCCAAACAGTTCTTTTGTTTCGAATTTTTACCACCATTCACTTGGTAAATCTTAGAATTTACCTTAAAGGCACGGTAAATGTTGGAAAACACATTTTTTTACTATTAGAATTTTGTACATGCTAGGTTTTACCAGTGATGGCTGGTAAATATTGGTTTTGGGAATAAGACAATGAGTAATTCTTAATAATTCATTTAAATTAACTATTAGTCAGAACCTTACATTTATGTGTATCATATGAGTATATGAGAGTAATTATTATTAATCATATTTTATATTATTAATCAGTCAAATCCTTACCCATTTTAAATTATTTTCTTTTGGGATTTTCTATACTTGGCGTATTTGTCTCTATTGAGATAAGTTATTGACCTCCTTGCTTGCCATGATCTTGTCCATTATTTCATAAAATCTTTGTTTTACACTCATTTTAATTCATAAATTACTTTTAGACATCGAAAACACAAACAGAAATTAAATAAACGTGTCAAAAAAATTGACTGAGGCGAGCGAGTGTAGAGTAGCGTGGAGTTGCGGATTGCCCACGAGAACGAGACCATGCGTCAAACATGTAACATGTCTTTATCGACTTTTACCGTATCTTTATGGTAAATCCTAAGATTTACCAAGTGAATGGTGGTAAAAGTTCGAACTTAAGACCTTTCGGACATTTACCATTGAGAGTTGGTAAATCTTAGGTTTTACTAGAAAATCTTAGGATTTACTACAGTTCGGGCTTTTACAGTAACAGATACATAAATACAGATTCAGCATCATGAGGGCTGAACTTACTAGGATGAAGAAAACCTTACCCTCCAAACCGGAACACGACAGTGACTAGCACTGACGCTATTGTCGCAGGAATAGGTAAGGCGGTGGTACCTGACCCGGGCGAGATAGTGCAGAACTCTGCCACCTAGTAACCACGATAGTAGTGACTTGCATAGCCTTTTACGACCTGCGTGGCAGAACGGCAGTTGGCCTATTCTACAAATGAGCCCGGTACCAACACAGTTCTATTTTTATTTTTTTTCACTTCTTTTCTATTACTATTTTTTTTTAATTAAGGATTACAAAACAACATAATATACAAATGTATGAAATACTCGACAGTTATAGGAGCGTTTGCTCATATGCGCGGCGACACGTTTCCTTCCCAATGGCGTACTAGTATTCATGTGGTCTGTGGTTATACTATTGTACAAAGGTTGGACTCGCGCACCTAGACTTCTGTTCAAAATTGTAGGTAAGAATGATGCAATAATGCTCTTGTTTAAAGACGAAAACAAACTTAAGTTTACCGTTCGATCTCTGGACTCGGTGGCAATTTATGGGTGTGGCATAACCCTGCCACAATGATAACATCTTTGTTGTCGATTTTGTTGTTTGTTATCTTATAAAAAATCTCACCTGCAAAAAATAAGTTTGTAATAGAGAATTAGGATTTGTTTTTATAGTACATGTTTACGATTCTCAGATATCTTTTCTTGAAATGTGTATTTGTAAGAAATTACTTTTCGCTAATTCTCGTGATTCTAGTTTAATGAGTACCATATATGTTTTCGTTTTCTTGTAAAGTCGCAAAATATGCGATAAACGGTCACACATTTTATCGCATGGATTTACAAGTTAATTTTTTTTCAGATGTATAAAATCGGAGACTCAAATATTCGATATAAATCTCAATTTGATATCCCGATACGTTCTTGAGAAAAAGGGTCTTGACAGACTCATAGATGGACATTGCAATGGACGGACAAACGGACAAAAAAGAGATTCTATAAGAAATTGTTTTAAGATACGGAACCCTATAAACTAAATGGAAGAGCTATACGCTTTGTTTGACTTTATATTTTTAACTAGAAATTTTTACTGTTCCACAGAACCCTTTAATATCTTTCAATATTCCTACGCTACTTAACTTCAACTTGAGTAACAAATGTATTCTTAAGTCAATAATGTTGATGTCTTACTCTCTACGAGGAGTTGAAGAGGATAGTTTAGTGATTAATAATAAAAACTAAAACGTTTTTAATTTGTACCCCTAAACAATAAATATTGGGTGATTTAATGGGGCTTTTATGGGTTTTTATGTTTAATTGGATCCGTACGTTCGAAAGAGACCAAGACTGACGTACGACATTCGAATTTAGTTGGGTGCTGTCAGAGAGTGTTGGCAGGCCAGCGTGTTTGCAAGAAGAGTGTTATGTGTGTACAGAAAGCAAAACAAATCTTTCAGGACCATGATGAAAGACAGTTCTTACACTGTCAAATACATATTTCGCGTTAAGTATATAATAAATATCTTATAGTTAATACATAAAGTCCCGGCGTTATTAATAAATAGTGATATATTTTACATAAATATATGTTTGACCCTTTGAATAGTAAGTAAAGATCGAAGAGTAAGTATTCTTTAAGTAAAACTCTTACATGGTTTCGATAAGGTACTATTAGTTTTAGTTGTTTAGCATCAATTACTTTACAAATTTAAAGTATCTTCACACCCATATTCCCAAAGAAATAGTCAGAGATACAACATGTTCATTCACGATTATCCGAAGATCTTTAGTCCGTAGTAGATCCGGGCAATTTTCGGTCGCGAGCAACGTTGCATTTATCAGAAAACTGAAAAAATTACTTTACAAAATTGCCTCTTTATAATTTAATAAATCGTTTTTTGATTTTTGTTGCAATTTTCGATTTAAAAAAATGTTTTTTGTTGTTAAATGCCTGTTTTGCTAAAGTGATTCTTGACATAATATCTGGTAAACATCTAGATTCGCTATTGATGATACTGCTTAAATACTTGAAATGTGTAACCTGTTCTATTGGAATTGTATGCCATGTCAGACACAAAACCAACACAGCCTCCTATCAAGCGGTGAAGGAGCTCGCCCTTGATAGAGAAAAATGGAGATCGCTTAACAGACAAGAGCCTACCTCTTAAATATGATGATGATAATTTAATATTCTTTTCATATTATAAGATAACAAACAAGCAGAGTGCTAAGTGTGAGTTTTTCTTTTCGCATTCGACCGTGAGCGCGTTTCGAGTTTACTAGGAATTTGTATGTGATTTGTACAGCGCCACCTAGTCTGTTTTCTCACGTTTACCATTAGATGGTGCTGTACAAATCACATACAAATTCCTAGTAAACTCCAAACGCGCTCACGATCGAATGCGAAAAGAAAAACTCACACTTAGCACTAAGATGGCTATCCTTATGAAAGAGACAACTGTCGTCTATAGACACCTAAGATGTTAATGTCGCGTTACTATTTTTGTGGCGGGGTTTTAATGTCACATACATAAGATTAATACCCAACCTGTGTAGCTTTGCCCTTGGGTAAAGTAACATGTCTTTAATATAATCTTTCACGCAAACTTTCATTTTAATTGAGATAAAACTATCCTATCTTTTAAGTTGGATCAAACAGTAGATATCTACAAAATTTCATTAAAATCGGTTCATTAATTTAGGAATACATAGCGAACAAACAACATGACACGTAATTTATATATAGTAATATTATTACGCATTTAATATTCACAACTATTCTACAGTGTAATAAAATAATTTTACCTCTTCCATTTTCACGATTTCAGACGTAAATATTAATATTGAAATATCATCATATCTCAAATAACTTAAATATCCCTAACAAATAACCAAATGTTTGAACCGCATAATTTTTAGATTTCTACCCAAAATAAACAGTAACATTCAAATATTATCATTCGTCGGCAAATAGAAATCGTCGAGTTTAACATACTGAAATAATTACTTTGTAATAAGGATTACAAGACTGTATTAAAACAATATAAATATCTATCAGTGCGGTGGAACTAGCACAAAGTTTCCTAAATATTTTTTAAGAAGACAAGTCAGTGCGAACTATCGTTCAAGAAACTATTACGCATTCGAACAGCACTTGAAAACGAATGTGAACTCATAAATCATAGTTAAATAGATTCTCGTTACTTCAAGTGAGATATTTTTAAAACTCTGGCATTTCTAAAACTTCCCTTATCTTGTCTGTAGTCCGTAGCTACTCGTGTTGGGTAAAAGTTGTTAAACCAATTTTATGTATTTGTGCGTAAAGTGAAGGCTTTCTTTCTTTTTTAAGGCGAGGACTCCAAAAAAATGTGTTATTAATTACCCCTAGTGATTAGTTAGCGACCTTGACTAAGCAATCAATAAGCATAGATTTCTTTTATAAGATATAAAACAAGCAGATGAGTTTCCTGATGGAAAGAGTCAACCATCGCATATGGACACCAAAGATGTTAATGGTACGTTGATATCTTGTGGTGAGGTCTGATGTCACATCCATAAGTTTACCGGCTACCTTACCCTCCAAATCAGAACATGACAGCGACAAGCGCTGATGCTATTGCGGCAGGAATAGGTAAGGCGGTGGTACCAGACCCGGGCGAGACAATGCAGAACTCTACCACCTAGTAGCAACGATGATAGTAACTCGCATAGCTAATCAGTCGCCTTTTACGACATGACTGGCAGAACGACAATTAGCCTATTTTTTAAAAGAGCCCGGGACCAACACGGGAGGATTTTGGTTTTTTATATCAAAAGCTAGCAAACAAGTAGATTTGTCTCCTGTTAGAAAGAGTCAACCATCGCCTATAGACACCAAAGATGGTAATGGTGCGTTGCTATCTTGTAGCGAGGTCTAATGCCACATGCAAATACAGAAATTTGTATTCCTAAGTACCTACGGGTTTTCATTAAATATATGTATTTCAATATATAAATATTTGACTAATACCAATATTAAAAGCAATTAAATTGCTTACTTTGAGGGTTAGATCAAGTCTTGTGATTTGCCTACTGATATTATTATTATTACTTAGACCAATATCTGAGTGTGTGTCTGCTTGGATGAACCGATTTGGATGCCATTTTTTTTATTTATTTGCTAGTGTTCTAGTGGTGACTCTTAGATATGTCTTATCATAATTGATTCTACCGTTTAAGGTCATCAGTTCTTTTTTCCTTGCAAAAAGGAGTTAGTTACTGGTATGGGCCTGCTTGATACGAAATTTGGTATTCTGTCACTTCAATGATATTGCAATGATATGGTAACTTTGACCTGAGGCTGAAGGATTCCCAATTAAAGATTATCAGCTTTTTCGTGTTTTTCACTGGTAATTATGCACATGAGGCGGATTTTTTTGTATCATTTGAAAGCAAATAAACTCTCATGATGGAAAAGGATATGTTAATGGTGCGTTTCTAACCGTGTGGCGTGATGACAATGCCACATGCGTAAATCAACCTGCTACCTTACCTCCCCAACCGGAATACGACGATGACAACCATGGATACCATTGCAGCAGAAATAGGAAAGGCAGCGGCACCATTTACCTGGGAATTACACAACACTACCACCTAGTCGTCATGATCGAAGTGACAAGTATAGCCAATCAGTCACCTTTTACAATCTGCCTAGCAGAACAGCGGATGGTCTAATTTTCGAAAACGGGCCAGGACTATTCTGGTCACAGTCAGTTAAACTAACCATTACACCAAAACAGGATTAAAAAACAGAAATTTAAAATATTTATCAACAACTTATCTTTTTTTTTTTAACTTATCTTTTCATAGGGTTTTAGAAGGATGCCTCATCAAACATCAGCTTTAACATTTCAAGATACGAATGTTCGTATTATGAACGGCTATAACAGTGTTACAAAAGTTGTGTAAGGTTGGCCGGAGGCAACATAAAAAGTGAGCCCCTGCGTCCCCTGGACGTAAATCCATCAAAAAAGTTCAAATATCATGGACGGAAAGGACCACGATAAAAATGGCAAAAGGATACAATTATAGTCCAAGAGATTATATTTTAGTTTCTGCAAACGTTGTTTTATTTTTTAACTTCTCGCTGCGTATGTAGGAAGTTACTGATTTTGCCCTGATTTCCGAAATTCGAATTTGCCCCGTTTCTCGACGTTTTGAGGTTCTAAGAACCTATTATGACTATACTCACGACAGCGTCAGTACGCCTATATGTATGCGCGCGTGTGTGTGTGTGCATGTGTTTATGTAAACATAATTTTTGAACGGCTAAACCGATCAAAACGCGGCTTATTGCATTCGATTGGATTCCGCTCAACTTACAATTCCTGAAAATTTGAACCAATTCTTTCCAGAATATTTTAATATATTTTGAAAAAACCTGAAAAAAAATTGGTTATTATAGTATTTTTTTAATAAAACTTCCAGATTAATGTACCAACTGAGTACAAAACCTAATCAGCTCTTTTACTCAAAAAACTGCGTCCAATGCATGAATTGCATCAAAATCGTTTTATAACGGTGGGAAGTATGCACTGTGCCGCGCTCCTGGCTGCATGGGTATCACCATCTTGCTTGTTTCTCCCGTGAAACATCAAAGCTGTGTTTCGGAGAGAAGCGCAAGACAGGCATGTAATTACTGGCACCGAGATTTAACATCTTATGCCTCAAGATAGGCCACACATAAATGAGTCATGTATCTGGGCTAGTTCCCTAATTCCAGGTAAACTAGTTTATGTTCATTGGCGACGTTGGCTATTTACCATCAGATGGCACGTCTGCCAGTGTGCCTATTCAACTAACATACGTTATACGTATTATATGTTTAGGAACATCGTTGACAAAAAGTTTTGAAAAAGTATTTTTTCGACATAGTAGCTTTTAAGTCACAATATTTTGTAACATAAAAACTACGTGAAATGTAGTTTTAAAAATCAAAATAGATTTAAATTTTCAAAGGTTACAGCTTTTAAAACATCAAATATTTTGTTGTTTACAGAAAACTTACTTAATATTTTAAAAACAACTTCAATCCGTATATAAACCAATTGGTTTAAAAATCTAATCAGCATTTTTTTAACTTCCTACTACGTATGTAGATAAAGAAGTTACTGATTTTACCCCGATTTTCGAAAATCGAGTTTTCATCAGACATCCACATTTTGAGGTCCTAGGAAGCTTTTCCGACTATTTTCACGATGACGTCAGTATGTATGTATGTGTGTGTGTGTGTGTGTGTGTATGTGTGTATGTAAACATCTCATAATTTTTGAACGGCTGGACCGATCGAAACGCGGTTGATGACATTCAAGTGGATTCCGCTCAACTTAGACTTCCTGAAAATTGGAACCGATTCGGTCCAGTAGATTTTGAGAAATTTAAAAAAAAACATCAAAATATTTTGGCGAAACAGTATTTTTTTAATATAACTGCCAGATTTATGTACCGATTGAGTACAAAAACTTATCAGGTCTATTCCTCAAAAAATTACGTCTAATACATAAATTGCATCAAAATCGGTTCATCCGTTTGGGAGTAATCGTTGACGAAAACTTTTGAAAAAAGTGTTTTTTCGACATAACTTCGAAATTTTTCAACCAATCATTTTTGGGTATTTTACGATATTTTAGTACTAAAAAACTACGTCAAAAGCCGTTTCAAAAATCAAAATCGAATCTAATTCTCAAAACTTATAGCTTTTCAAATATTAAAACTACGTTGTTTTTAGTCAACACTTATTTTTTTCTAAATAACTTTCAAGTTAATTCACCGATAAACTTAAAAATCTTATCAGCTTTTCTCCTTTAAAAACTGCGTCAAATACCGTTAATTTAAATCAAAATCGGCCAATTTGTTTCGGATTTATCAATGAAGAAATATAAAAATAATTTTTGGTTATTTAGCTGAAGCACTATTTAAGATTTCAAAAATTGAGTTGAATGCTATCATCGTTATCAAAATGTACAGCTTTTCAAAAATTAATATACTGCCTTTTAAACAAAATAGTTGTTTGAACTGAAAAATCTATGCCTATATTTTTTACTCTTTTGAGCTTAAAATACCTTTTTTTATATATGTATATCATAAGATAGCAAACAAGCAAATGGGTCTCCTGATGGAAAGAGTCAACCATCGCCTATAGACCTAAGCATATATTTTTTCTGAGTTCAAAATGTTTTCTTAGCTATATACTGTCGAAGTAATGTCAAAAAACATTTTTTTTTAAATTTCATAATTGTCAATTTCCAAATAAATGACCGATTTTGATTCAATTTACGGTATTTGACGCAAAATTTTCGAAAAAATGTGTAAACGGTTGACCCTACGGGCCGTCTCTGAAACTTCCCACTAAGTTAGATGTTTTCCCTGTGTTAGTTCCGGGCTCCTTTGAAGAATAGACCAAATGCCGTTCTGCCGGGCAAGTCGTAAAAGGCGACCGATTGGCTATGCGAGTCACTACCATCGTGGCTACTAGGTGGTAGAGTTCTGCATTGTCTCGCCCGGGTCTGGTACCACCGCCTTGCCTACTCCTGCCTCAATAGCGTCAGTGCTTGTCGCTGTCGTGTTCCGGTTTGGAGGGTAGGGTAGCCGGTAAACTTACGCATGTGGCATTAGACCTTGCCACAAGATAGCAACGCACCATTTACACCTTTGGTGTCTATAGGCGTTGGTTGAGTCTTTCCATCAGCAGACCGATCTGCATGTTTTTTATCTTGAGATTTAAAACAACACTTAAGTTACTACTTTATTACACAGGTAGAAGGTCATCACAGTAACACTCGTGATGATCAAAAATTAAAACAAATTACACCTGTTACTTGTCAATGGTGAATATTAAAAATGTTTTGGTTTGCAATACGAAATTTTGAAATGATCATTCTTTATCATTTTTGTATGAAAGTTGTAATTACATTTTTAACAAATAAACCAATGTATTCGGCAAGTCAGTGGTACATCTATTATCAAATGGTAGATATAGCTTTTGTCTAATAAGGAAAAAGTGACTTCTCATCAGACTATCATTTTACTTGTTTGTCAATTTATTGAAATTAAACGATGGAGTGGGTGGTTGGAGATATTTACCAATTTTTACCACTAACGCTTGTTGATTGTAGACCAGAACGAACCGTTTTTTAACACTTCAGTTTTTCACACACATTTTATTACAAACGGATTTTAGTTACAATGACGGATTTTACTTATAAAGACGGATTTTATTTACAAAAAACTGATTAAACGGAAAAACGGATTTATCATTGAGTGTAATATCGATTTTTTTTATATTAACATTTACGTGTTAAAATACACCGATCTCGAGACTACAATACAATCAACGATAACTGGTGTTTTTTTTTATAATATTAACATTTTACCCTGTAAAAACACAACAATCCCCGAGTCTAAAGCCAAAGAAAAGATCTGAAACCCATGACACGGATTCGTTTCCTTATCAAACAATATGTATTCACTATTGTTGCTCTCAATAAATTCGAATGACAATACTTTATGTTTCTTGTATTTGAGGGATTCTATATCCATAGGGATTCAACTTCCGGACTGTTGTGGAAGGACAATACAAAGATACGTTTACCGACCGCTGAACTATTGTACAACAATAGTTTACGTTCGCAGATGGTTCGCGTGGCTAATTTATTGATATTTTGTTAATTTATAGAGATTTATTACAAATGTATTAATAATTAGCTGACTCGCGCAGCTTTGCCTGCGAATATATTAACGTATCGTCTAAATAGTTTTTCATACAAATTTTATCCCCTATTTCAGCCTTTTTGGGGTTGATTTAAAAAAAAATTAGTCTATGTTTGATCCTAGATCTTCAAGTATTTCCATACCAAATTTCATGAAAATCGGTCCAGCGGTTTAGCCGTGAAAGCGTAACAGACAGACAAACAGACTTTCACATTTATAATATTAGTATGGAATTATGGATAGTGGGGCCGCACTTGCGTCTATCGTCTCGAAGTGATATATACGCCCGAAGCGTTTTACGATTTGGCATTAAAATGATCGCGACAGAAGCTATGGTCATATTAGCAGCAACGATATTTTGTACGAACTATCGTGCTATAATCCAAGATGGCTGAAATCATTTTCAAACGTGTAACTATGGATACGACTTTCTTTATTTCTACATGTGTGCATATACATAAAATCAATTGTTTGTTATGATTTTGTGAGACATATTTTTTGGATATCATACGATGAGCTCAGTTCCACCTTATTTTATACAACCACCCGCATACGTCTGAACCGATTGAAAACAACGGCTGAAATTAACAACGCTAGTCTAACCACTCGCGATACGTTAGCGCGCTAAAACCCTTTGACGTATCGTCAACCGCGCGATAGGCACACGCAGTCCAAATGTTTGCTATGATAGCCCGTAATAGCCGGTCACAATTGCATGTACCGTGTCATTGCACGAAGCTTTTTTTTTAAGCCATTTTGTTTCCGCACTTAGCCACTTGGGCCTTTGTACGTAGCTGGCTAAACCTATTCCAGCCATCCTAACTCCTTCCAGAAACTTATAAGATGGCTGATGTTTTCACAAGCTTGTTTTGGGGTTTTTGGGTTTTTCAGGATGCGTGCCCGTTGTTCGGCCACGCTCCCGCTCTCAAGGAGAACGTGAGCGGTTGTTTCTTGTTCCTCCATGCAGCCGCGGTATAAAGGGCTGTCTGTTACACCTATGTTGAATAGATGTCGGTTTAGGTGGCAGTGCCCTGTTATAGTGCCCACAACTTTTCTCAGGTTACTTCTGTTGAGTTTCATGATGCGTTGTGTCAGGTGTATGGAGAGGGCCGGCACAATTTATTTTGTTTACCTGCATTCATTTGTTGCCATCCACAACGCTTCATGTTGTTGGCGTGTTCTCTCAATTAGCCATGTGGTTAGTTGGCTATAGGGCATGACGGCTATCGGTTCTGGACCTAATGGTTTTCTGTTAGCTCCATCTTTTGCCAGTTTGTCAGCTTCATCGTTGCTTTGAGAGTTGCTATGACCTTTTATCCATTGCAGGATTATTTGGTTGGTTTCTGATGCTGCTTCTAAAAATTTGTAGCAATCAAGCACTATGCTTGAATTGAAGCAATTGGCTTTTAGAGCTGCAAGGACTGATACGCTGTCAGAGATAATGCGTATAATTTTATCTTTTATTTCTCTTGTTTTAATCTCTATTGCAGCCCTGCTAATAGCGATACATTAAATGAAATATCGTGTTGTGCATTCCTAATGATTCGATTATTTTAATGTTTAGATCCTGAGAAAATACACCAACTCCTGTCCCTGCATGGGTCTTGGACCCGTCTGTGTATATCCTCACGAATATACACAGACGGGTCCTAGCTTTGCACGAAGCTTTATTACAATAGATAGTGCGGCCGCAGCATAACTAGTCCTCAGGTCCTAGTCCGGTTTAGCTGTTTAGACATGAAAGCGTAACAGACAGACAGACAGACAGATGGACTTTCCTGCTACTACGAATTATTAACATACTAGATTAAAGTTCACTACATTATAAAAGTTTAATGTGATGTGTCACTTTATCAACTCATTATTCTGAGGTACAAAGTATTCTAAATGCTATATCATGTCATCATCTATCTGTGCAATAAATTATATCCAAGCCGGTGCAGCCGCTTTTGCGTGATTTAACAAATACACAAATTTCACATTTATAATATGTAGAGGATTGTAAAAAGCAGACTTTATTGACCTTCAGAAATGGAACGAACACATGGAAATGTATTCATTCTAGTTCTTACACTATTTTTCATGTTTCAATGCATTTCAGAATTCACAAACGAGAGTCGGCGAAAAGTTGCAACTTAAATTATTTTTCGTAAGATTCAATTCTTACCTATTAGGGCTCTAACTGGATCTCGGCGATGTGCGGCGCGGCGGCGAGATTCTTATAGAAGTGAACTGAAACATATACCCAGGTTATATCTATGAGGTCTATGAGGTCTCCCCATCTCTTTTTATACAACTGTGTTAAAAAGAGAGGGTAAGACCTCAGAAGCTGACAACAGTATTCAAAGTTTTGCTTTAAATAGAAATTAGTTGCCTCCAGATCTATTACAGCTTCGTGGTCAGAACTCAGAGTGCTAATTCACGCCGCTCTTGCCGCCGCGCCGCAGATCGCTGACATCCAGTTCGAGCCCTTATGCCTACCTGGATTTATACGTACTTCTTTAAAGAAAAATCCATCCGTTCTCCTTCCACGTAAAAGTAGAGCAATAGACCAAAAGTGTCCTTTGGTGATTAAGTTCTGCGTTTCGGCTGTCCTTACTATTAACCACCAACACCACCACATTAAGTATTTCTACTCCATTAATGCTTGTCACTGTAAGTGGTATAAGTTTGAAGTGTAAAGTAGCCGGAAAACTATTACTATTATAACTTTATTTATTATTGTACTCGTCCTTTATTGTTTGAAATTCTTTTGTTTTCAATTAAGTACGGTATCCCAAAATACAGGCTCCGCCTAGTTTGGGAACCCCTGGTAATTCTAGAATGCACCAAATTATTGTTCTTAATTAGCGTAAGTCAGTGTAAATTTCTTACAATCTTTGAAATACTTGTATTTTAAAAAAAATAAACTATTATTACTATTATTAAAAAAAGTATCTTCACGCCCGTATCCCCGAAGGGGTAGGCAGAGGTACATCAAGTGCACCCACGATTAGCCGAAGATACTTTGGTCCCACAAATGTGATAGGTGGCAAGCCTATCGCCAACCGGGCACTTTCCAATCCCGGGTAACTTTGTGTTTATC
The DNA here is from genome assembly GCA_036924255.1 of Apodemia mormo. NCBI lineage: Eukaryota > Metazoa > Arthropoda > Insecta > Lepidoptera > Riodinidae > Apodemia > Apodemia mormo. The sequence goes on along the minus strand of JAUPFN010000018.1, from coordinate 6,504,476 downwards.
AGAAAACTGAAAAAACACTTTTTTTTATGTGCCCGACCCGGGAATCGAACCCGGGACCTCATGTGGTCAACGCCAACGCTGGACCACTAGACCACAGAGGCGATTAAATTATGCATTTATTAAATTTATGCATATGTCATTTCAACCCGCCATACTGTAAGAAACGTGGAAATAACATATTTCGTATCTACAGTCAATGTTTGTATTTTTCATCAAGAGACCTGCTCCTCAGCTTGTTTTTTAAAAACATAGATTAACCCTAAATCACACCTGTTACTTACTTAAACTGTAAAAAATGTTTTGGTATGCAATACGAAATTTTAAAATTATCATTCTTTATCATTTTTGTATGAAAGTTGTAATTACATTTTTAATAAGTAAATCAATGTGTTCGGCAAGTCAGTGGTACATCTATTATCAAATAGTAGATATAGATTTTGTCTAATAAGGAAAAAAGTGACTTCTCATCAGACTATCATTGTACTTGTTTGTCAATTTATTGAAATTAAACGATGGAATGGGTGGTTGGAGATATTTACCAATTTTTACCACTAACGCTTGTTGATTGTAGACCAGAACGAACCGTTTTTTAACACTTCAGTTTTTCACACACATTTTACTTACAAGGACGGATTTTACTTATAAAGACGGATTTTATTTACAAAAACTGATTAAACGGAAAAACGGATTTATCGTTGAGTGTAATATCGATTTTTTTTATATTAACATTTACGTGTTAAAATACACCGATCTTGAGACTACAATACAATCAACGATAACTAGTGTTTTTTTTAATAATATTAACATTTTACCCTGTAAAAACACAACAATCCCCGAGTCTAAAGCCAAAGAAAAGATCTGAAACCCATGACACGGATTCGTTTCCTTATCAAACAATATGTATTCACTATTGTTGCTCTCAATAAATTCGAATGACAATACTTTATGTTTCTTGTATTTGAGGGATTCTATATCCATAGGGATTCAACTTCCGGACTGTTGTGGAAGGACAATACAAAGATACGTTTACCGACCGCTGAACTATTGTACAACAATAGTTTACGTTCGCAGATGGCTAATTTATTGATATTTTGTTAATAATTTATAGAGATTTATTACAAATGTATTATTAATTAGCTGACTCGCGCAGCTTTGCCTGCGAATATATTAACATATCGTTCAATTCACTTAAATTGTTTTAAATATCGTTAATGTTTTTCGCAGCGCTCGCGAAATAATGACTTATCGCCAAAATTTTGATATCTTGGGTTACACTGTTCTAATTTAGATAGGGATCTCTAATTTTTTTAAAATTTTATATAGCTTAAGTTACCCGCGAATAATTTAATGTCTTTCTAATGGTGAAAGAATTTTTTCAAATCGGTTCAATAGTTTTTGAATTTATTTGATACATATAAAATACAAAAATACAAATCTTTCTTCTTTATAATATTAGTGCAGATTTAAGTCAAAATAGTGAAAGTAGGTATTTTTTTTATTGCTGAATGTTCGGCATTTAAACCGAATTCCGGCCGAATGTCGCATTTCAGCTCAAGCTGCCGAAATTCGGTTAAACCGAATGTGAAACGAATTGCTTCCCATCCCTATTGTTTACTGTTGTAAATGTTCTACACGCATATAGGTACATTACGTACAGTATTTAGTGTGCTCAAATATTTGCCCACAGCTGGCATGCAATGTTGTTTGATCAGTTATTCTATCAGCAACTCTTTGATTAAATATTATACTAACTAATCTATACTATCTATATTTATATTATTATACAAATTGCCGCCGACACAATCAATTTAATTTTATACGCGGCTTTCACTAGTTAGAAATAATTGTTATTACTTAAAATAAAAAAACAACCAAACTAATTCATTATTATATCATACAAAACTCGAAACAGCCTTTGCTATATTTATTGAGTAGCATTAAGGCGCAGGTGTCGTTACGCATGATTTGTTATCGCTTACGATACTGGCTTACAATTTCATTGATGACTTGTATGACTTGATGATGAGTAGTAGTTCGTTATTAATGAATGTATTATGGTTAATAGAAAAAATATTCTATGTCTAAACTAACACGAAATTCTTGAGTTAATTTTTTGTGTACGATCTAAATAATATTACCAAGACACTATTAAATAAATCCTGTTTCCGGTACTCAGTATAAATAATAATACAAATCTATACTATCTATGCTTATACTTATAATTATAGACAAATTCCAAAAGATTTTTAGTCCGCGGCATATCACACAAATTATTAAACGATGAATGCATATTTGAAGTTTCTAACAAATTTTCTATCAACAACACGAACATGGGTGGATAGATGTTTATTACTGTTTCATGCAAAAACAACCAACAAACCGATTTGAATGAAATTTTGCACATAGTATGTGCAAAATTTTATATCATTTTTATTTATATATTATATGGGTAATATCGTGGAAAAGTACACAGGGTAATTTTTATTTCACCGAAATAGGTAAAACCAACAACTGTTAGAATGCAGAGCGCTGCTAGTTATTTAATAATTAGGGTGATGTCCCGCGGGCTATTTGATTCATTCACACCAACACACCATGTTCAAACAAAATATCTGCTGACAATCTAAGTTCTAAATTTGACGATATATAATATGAAACCTGGCAGCCACTTAATTAATGAATATTGTAAAATATTGTATGAAAATAGTGAAACAGTACGGGCGTTTAATTATTATTCGAGAGTTTCACGAAGTGCGAACGATGGAGAATAAAATTATACTTAGCAATTAAATAACAATAAATGAAAACGTATCATCGCAAACAAGTTTGCTGTAATAAGATCGTTTTCACAGCAAAATTTTAGTCAAAACAAAATCAGAGGCCATTGTTGGCAATCCACTCCGCCGGGTATCATGTTCTGGAGGGGTCGCAGAAATATAATATTACGTTAAACAAAACGTGTTTTATCGATAATAGAGAGAGTTTAGTCTGTTAGGGTACTGATCGTAAGATGGATCCCAAAAATTACTATATTTTTATATACATATATAAGTATATACACACATAGACCGGGAGATAATGACACAAAATATTAGATCATTTTTACTAGTATAGCGGTTTTTTCTTTAGGGGTCTAAAAATAAAAAGTTTACTCTTTTCCGGCGATATCGCCGCTATTGGGATCGGAATAGTATGGCAAGGTAATTTACGGGATTGGCTACTCGACGATGATTAGTTGTGCAAAAATTAGCTAAAATACAAATGGTTGAATTGTTTTTTTTTAATTAAAGTGTTAGCGTCGCGCGTCGGTATGGTGGGCTGTAAGCCACACCGGCGAAGTACGACATCGTGCTACCACCTATTTCTTTTTTGTCGACTATCGTAAAGTACAAGAATTTTTGTGGAACAAATCGTTCGACACTCGTTTTTAATCATCATATTCGATTAACGGCCACGCGGTTGGGCCACCGCGTGGTACCAGCGCTATGACCATTATTTTCCTTTTTGCCATTAGGTAATTATAATAAACATAATGGTACAAATGATCTAATATTTTGTGTCCTCATCTCCCAGGTCTAACTTCTAAAAATTCTAAGAAACACATAGACTGACATAGCTGTGATAAACTGGTTTCTCACGTTTACCACTAGTTGGCGCTGTACAAATCACATACAAATTCCTAGTAAACTTCAAACGCGCTCACGATCGAATGCGAAAAGAAAAAATCACACTTAGCACTCTGGTAGATGTCGCATTCAAAGTCAACACTCTATCTCACGAAAAATTGTGATATTAATAACATAATAATAACAATAATATCGCGGGATAAATTACACAATTTGATCTAACTCCAAAGTATGCCAATTATTATCTTGTGTTATGGAGGTTAGTCAACGATACTTATACATAGAGTAATACATAATATATAAATTCTGTTACATACATAATACACACCCAGGCCCAGAAATAACATCTGATATGCTCATCACTAATATTTATCCCTGTTGGGAATGGAACCCAAGTCTCATCGATTCATAGTTCACTAACCACTCGACCAACGGGGCGGTAAAAAAAGTAAGAGACTTAGATCTTAAAAGGATTACCCTGACACTAATTAATCTCAGGTAATATTGCTCGGTGACACCATGAAGCTGTATTATATCTGAAGGCAGCACTTCTAATACTTTAAATACTGCTGTAATCTTCTGAGGTGCTACCCTCTCTTTCTAACACAGCTGTATAAAAAGAGATGGGGAGATCTCAGTGACAGAGATATAACGTAAATATATATATATTTTTTTGATCATAAGATAGCAAACAAACAGATGGGTCTCCTGATGGAAAAGTCAACCATCGCCTATAGACACCAAAGATGTTAATGGTGCGTTGCTATCTTGTGGCGAGGTCTAATGCCACATGCATAAGTTTAGCGGCTACCTTACCCTCCAAACTACTACTGACTAGCACTGACGCTATTGCGACAGGAATAGTTAAGGCGGTGGTACCAGACCCGGTCGAGTTGATGCAGAACTCTACCACGTAGTAGTCACGATGGCAGTGACGCGCATAGCCACTCGGTCGCCTTTTACGACCTGCCTGGCAGAACGGCAGTTGGCCTATTCTTCAAAGGCGCCAGGGACCAACACGGGGGACAGCGGGGGCAATTTGTTTCAATTGATTAATGCGAGTGCTAGCTCCACCTATACCTGAGACTTCATGGGTGACACGGAACCATAAGTATATGTCATTTAAATTTATTATATATATTATATATAATTTATTATATATATTTTAAATTTTTAACTAGTTTGTACTCCCAATTTCAAATTAATTTTTGAAAAACTAGTAGCCTATGTTTGAACCCGGGCTTTAATCTCCTTATTTAATCTCATCAAAATTAGTTTAGCGATTTGGCCATGAAAGTATAACGGTCAGACAGCGTTCCCCATTTATAATATTAAAATATAAGTAACTTCCTACGGACATCAATAATTGATTTTAATTATTAAAATCAATATATCGAATCGACATAAAAAATGAGAACAAATCCATACAAACTCAAGAAGTATTACCCCAGCAGACATAACGCAAAGCTGCGAAATCGAGTTTCGCATATCGATTCATTTACCCTCATATACTCTCATGTCTTCACAATAGTCCGAGAACCAGTTAAACAGATGAACAAAAACATTAAGGATATGACATAAGAAACCAGCATCGATTCTGAGAACATATGAATCGAATGATTTTGTTTGTTTTATTGCGTATTACGAGGATAGTATAGTGCGCATTGTTTGCTCTGAGCGTTGCTTTCAATTTAAAAATAATCCGTCATTTTAAAACTAGTCAAATAAAAGAAAGACAAGTACAAAAAAAGGTTACGTAACATAATGTAATATTTAGATGCTTATATGAAGCACCATTTTCAGATCAAGTCTTACGCACCAACACAACGCGTTTAATTTGTGAAAATTGCAAGTGTTTGCCTATTATCGTTTGAGTCCTGTTACAAACGATCGGCAGTCGGACAGCTGGCAGCGGAGTAATCGGTAAAGTAGTTTCTAAGTTTAGTCTTTGCAAACATACGAACATACGAATTAAATATTCGTATTTTCTTTATAATATTAGTATAGACTAGTAAATATATATTTTTATATAAATTAACATTCGATAGCTAACAATCAGACGGTTCTTCTGACGAAAAGATAAACTATCGGCTTTAGAACCAAATATGATGATGATGCGTTGCTATCCTTACGACGGGACGGCCACATGTATAAGTGGGTCGGTTACCTAACCCTCTAAACCTGAATACAACAATAACAGGTATTAACGTTATTGCGGCAGAAAAAGATAAGTTAGTGGTACCATATACCCGGGCGAGACGTTGTAGCACTCTACCACGTAGTAATCACGATAGTGTTACGTATAGTATACGTATAGCTAATTGTTCACCTTTTACGAACTACCCAGCAGAATGGCAGATGGTCTATTCTTCAAATGTTACAGTTACTTCATAACAACAGAAGAGCCTGTCATGTCTGTTGTTTAATATCTGTTGTTAGAAAATAAAACAAGAACGGTGAATTGTTGAATCCTGTTTTATACTAATGAAACTATAATATAGATTTAAATTGAAATCAAATTGATTTTGTTATTTGTAATAAATTATAGTGTATGTAACCGATAACGTACACACATTTTAAATTCTTTTGATATTTAGAAATTCCTTATAGTATACGTTGCTAGTGCTAGCAATAAAGTAAGAAATTTAAGTTCATTTGTACCTTTTAAAATGAAGGGGCACACCAAAATATGGTATGTTAAATGTAGTTTATTTATGTGCAAAGAAGACTGAGTGTTTATTAAAAAATATATCCATTTAAGAGCTGTACCCTACACCTCGTTGTATTATACAAGTATATAGACATATGGGATTATGATCGTGGCGCTAACCTATCCTCTTAAATGAAAGGTTTGACTTGCGTCGTTTAATGGCGAGTTTAATAAATCTTATATCGGCGCTTTATGATCTTTGGAATCGCAACGTTTACAAAAAGTTTGTTCAAAACCTTTGACTTGTTAATATTTCGCATTGTTTGTGTACCTATAGTGAAGTATTTTTCAATAAAGCTTTCAATTTTTCTGTGGTATTTATACCCGCCTTTTGTTAACGCGATTTTAAACAGTCCTGCAAAATCTTACCAGAATTTGTACGCCTTACATTATTCGAGAGTTGGTCAGGGTCCCTTTTTGAAGAATATACGAATATCAACTGCTGTATTACTAGCCATAGCGTAATAGGCGAGAGAAAATACGTATCACTAATGTCGCGAATATTAACTAGGTGGTAAAATTCTGCATAGTTTTGAACGGGTTTGTTATCACTGCCTTATTTAATCCTGTCGCAATGCGTCGGTGCTTCTCGCTGTTGTGTTCTAGTTTGGAGGGTAAGGTAGCCGGTAAAAATTATACGGCATTTAACAGCAACATTTATTTGCTTCACGGAGAGCAACGCACCGGTAACATCTTAAATCTATATGTTCTGTGATATTAGTGTCTGTTGTGTCTGTTCTATTTTGGAGGGTACGAGCAAGAGACTCATTTAATGATAAATGATCACTGCCGCCTATGAATAGCTATAATATCGGGGGTCTTTCAATTACACTTTTAACCTTTGAAGAATAAGTAAACCCTATTTTTGAAAGCACTCAAGTCTATCTCTATGTCTCGTTATAACTCAAGAAGAGCTTGACCGTTCCTGATGAAAATTAGTATACAATGAAAACACATTGTTGTGCAAGTGATAGGTCATAATGTAATTTTATCGTACGTCAATGAATTTACGCCCAGCGAAGCGAGCGGTGTGAGCTAAATCATATATAAATTGTTAGCAGAATACTCAATATTTAATACGTCGATATTGATGCTGTGTTTTCATCTGCAAACAGAAATAAACGGGATATCAAGAAATTTGACACTGTTTATCAAGGCCCGTGTTTGCTTTGTCGAGTAGAACAGGGGTATTATCTTTTTATACGTGCTCAGAGGGGTAGAGATATTTATATTTCATAGTTTTTGTCGTCGGTAGTGAAACTCGTTTTTTTTGTTATATCATAAGATAGCAAACAAGACGATGGATCTTCTGATGGAAAGAGTCAAGCGTCGCCTATAGACACCAAAGATGTTAATGGTACGTTTCTATCTGGTGGCGAAGTCTAATGCCACATGCATAAGTTTACCGGCTATCTTGCATTCCAAACTACGTTTGTTATGACGTTAAACAGTACAAGTAAATTTTAACATAATTAAGACATATTTATTTAAAAACAACACAGCGTTGGTCCACATGGCCGCTACTGCGAAATCGGCCGTTTCGGGCGAGCAGAGTGCTCAGCCAGATCTTAAGTGGACAAAAAGCCCGCCTTAGGGGTGTCTCCTGTGATACCGGACCTCGGCTTAAGACAGTATCTTAACAATTAGGAGCGTAAGTGGCATCAAGATTTCGACTCGTTAGTGGCTCTTGACCGGAGTCTCGAGTGTTGGAGGGCCGAGACTTTGGGTCGAGGGGCGACTTGGGCGTATGCGTGTTAATTGTGACTTGCAGGTTGTGATGGGATCATCGGGATCATAATTATATAAACTAGTAATCGTCCTAAAGTCGTAATTCGACTATCTGTTTGACCATAGACTAAACAATAAAATCTGTTCTAGATTTGACAATATATTAACCACAAATAAATATTATATGTATATGTGTGTATCTATCTATGTGTATCAAATGAATGTAGTAATATTTGTTACAGGTAGTGTATAATCTATATATATAAAAATTGCTGTTCGTTAGTCTCGCTAAAACTCAAAAACGGCTGAACCGATTTGGCTAATTTTTGTTTTAAATCAATTGTTGAAGTCCAGGAAAGGTTTAAAAGGTGAGAAAATATAGGAAAAAATAAGAGTAATTAAAAAGGCAGAACAACGTTTACCGGGTCAGCTAGCCTAATATATTTTAATTATTGTTATATATTTCTAAAAAGTATCTTCATCCCCGTATCCCCGAAGCGGTAGGCAGTAATACAACAAGTGCACCCACGATTTGCCGAATATATTTAGTACCACAATGTGACAAGGTGGTAAGCTACGGTCAGTGCTCGGTCGGTCCGGTAGTAATTGTAAAAATCGACTCACAACATTTTTAGTTTATTGATAAATAATTATAATTTTAAAATATTTGCACACCATATCATGGTAGAATATGTTGGTAACTTAATCAAATTTTAATAAATTGTAACTCCCATATTCTGGCAAATAAATAATTTCTTTCTTTCTTCTTTCTTCTTCGGTTAACAAAAAGGAAGCTATCCCGCAGACTACAATACAAAGGTCATAATATGGATAATCACTACATACTACATACAAAGTCGCTTTCTCTGTCTGTCCCTATGTCCCTACGTATGCTTAAATCTTTAAAACTTCGTAACGAATTTTGATGTGGTTTTTTTTAATAGATAGATAGATTCTTGAGAAAGGTTTTAGTATATAAACCTTTCCAATATTCCTACAGGAACAAAAGCTACGCGGGTGAAACCGCGGGCAGGTCGCTAGTATTGATATAAAGCATCAGGCTTAAGGATCTATAAAAGTGTAATGTTGTTGAATAATATATTAAATTATATTAGGACATTGTATATATGATATCAGAAAGATCTTACGCACTCGTATGACTTTGAAATCATCTTAATAACAGATAAATTTCTCAAAAAATAAAAGCATAAGAGTCTTATTACATTCGTAATAGAGTTTAAATTCAAATACACAATAAATGTGAGTTCATTTCGTTTTGTGAATATTTAAAAATGTATGAGAAATGTCGACTTGGCTTAGCGAGAGATTATATTTACGTTGCTTAAAATGCGTAACAAAAAAGAGACAGAATATTATGCTAAAGATTTTTAATTTGTCATATAATATTTGTCAAATAATATTCGCATTTTGTACGAGTTAAGAAAAATTTTACAAGAATGATTTTTTTTATAATGAGAACAAATTTTTCCTCGTGTTGGTCTGCGGTTATTTCGAAGACTAACTGCTTCGCGAGGCAGCTCGAGAAATATGAGAGAACTAGGTAGTTATTTTTTACAACGTATTGACCGTATTTCTAACCACTGCCGTACCTATTCCTGCCGTAATAGAATCGGCATTTGTAGCTGTCGTGTTTAGGTTGGGAGAGTAAGGTACCCGATGAAGTAATGTGGCATTCAAACCAAGGATTTAAATATAGGTATTATGTAAGGATTTATAACGTTATGATTTCGATATTTTTGCTGTTTTGTGATTGGTTCCCTGCGTTTCATGCTGTTTCGTGATTGGTTCGCCAACTAGCGCTAGAAGACAACGTCATAATATCATATACCATAACCAATCACAAGGACGCAAATATATCGAAATTATAACGTTTTAAATCCTTGGTATTATGTGGTAATGTTATTGTTCGCGCCATGACGTAACATTATTTTCAAGCATGGCGTTATCCAAAAATGATACAGAATTGGTTATTATTTTATAACGTTAATCATTACGTTTTGTTATATACTACGAATTAACGTTATGGTATTATGATTTTATTTTCTAGCGCTAGTTGGCGAACCAATCACGTAACGGTATTAAACGTGGCAACGTCGTATACATATCGATATTATAACGTTACGTTGTGTAGTCAATGAACGTTATTTAGCGTTAATAATTTCGTTCTGTTAACTGATGCTGTTTTAAACCCTTAATTCAAACCCTGTCACACGAATATCATCGCACTATTAGCATTTTTGATGTCTGCAGGAGATAGTTATCTTTTTCCATGATGAGAGCTATATTTTTTTTTATATCATAAGATAGCAAACAAGCAGATGGGTCTTCTGATGGAAAGAGTCAACCATCGCCTATAAACACCAAAGATGTTAATGGTGCGTTGCTATCTTGTGGCGAGGTCTAATGCCACATGCATAAGTTGACCGGCTGCCTTACCCTCCAAACCGGAACACGACAACGACAAGCACTGACGCTGTTGCGGCAGGAATAGGTAAGGCGGTGGTACCAGACCCGGGCGAGAAAATGCAGAACTCTACCACCTAGTAGTCACGATGATAGTGACGCACATAGCCACTCGGTTGCCTTTTACGACCTGCCTGGCAGAACGGCAGTTGGTCTATTCTTCAAAAGAGCCCGGGACCGACACGGGGAAATATATGCTTGTTGATTATCTATTATGTTACGACATAAAAAAAATGTGAAGTTCTTTATTGTTTGCCCAGATTTGGTACCACCGTCTAACCTATTGTATTTATAGCACGCACCCCGTGCTTGGGAAACTTGAAAACCTTTAAAAACAACAAAAAAATGTCGACACGCGAGACTTGAACCCGCGACCATCTCCCACAAGCTGGGACGCTCTACCACTGAGCTAGTGTCAACGGGCTCGACGTGACGAAATTCTTTTTTATTATATGATCGATTACGTCGATTGTACTGATCGCTAGATATACAATTCGTATAACTAGTTAAAGTTCATCGTTACAGATGAAATTCACATTTATAATTTTTTATCAGTACTTTCGTGATTTATAAATATTTTTGTTTTTATGGTACTCATTCCGTGCTTGGGAAACTTGAAAAACTTTAAAAACAACAAAGAAAAATGTTACCATGCGAGACTCGAACCCGCGACCATCTCCCTCAAGCCGGGACGCTCTGCCACTAGCTAGTGTCAACGACCTTGACGTGGCGAAATTATTGGAACGAAGTTCCTTACGGCAGGCTTGGAGGGGATAGGGATTTTGCTGCGCGACCGAACTGAGAAAAATGTGATAGTAAAACCGTAAGAAAAATGCGTGGAATAAAAGCGTTAAATGAGACTTGCGCATGCGCGACAGTCGCGTACACAAGCGAGTAGTGCCGTTTAGCCGAAGGAAATTCGTTCCTACCTGGTGTCCCGCGACACCACATCATTTTTTCTTTATTATATGATCGATTGCGTCGATTGTGCTGATCGCTAGATATAGATCACGTATAACTAGTTAAATGAGTCCATCGTTACATATGAAATTCACATTTATAATTTTTGATCAGTACATATTTTCGTGATTTCTAAGTAATTTTTGTTTTTGTAGTACTCACCCCGTGCTTGGGAAACTTGAAAAACTTTAAATACAACAAAGAAAAATGTTGACACACGAGACTCGAACCCCCGACCATCTCCCTCAAGCCACCACAATAGCGTCAGCGCTTGTCGCCGTCGCGTTTCGGTTTGAGGGTAAATCAACTGTAAACCATGCATTAGATCTCCGTCACATAAATGACAACGTTTGATCTTTACAGGCGATGTTTTTGTAATTCCATCAGTAGAGCCATCAGCTTGTTTGCTTTTTTAAGATACAAAATGAAATAATTAAATACGATTACAAAGTTAAGTATTCTTTCGTCAAACAGTTATAAACTGTGGCTGTACAAAAATATGGCTAATCCTCCGTGATGATGCGGGTTCTTTTGAAGAATAGACTGCCGTTCTGCCAAGCATACGTGTTTCTGCTAGGCAAACATTGGCTATACACGTCACTACTATCGTGAATAATAGATGGAAGTATTCCGCACATGTCGACCAGGTACCACCGCCTTACCTATTTTTTTTTATATCATAAGATAGCAAACAAGCAGATGGGTCTCCTGATGGAAAGAGTCAACCATCGCCTATAGACACCAAAGATGTTAATGGTGTGTTGCTATCTTGTGGCGAGGTCTAATGCCACATGCATAAGTTTACCGGCTACCTTACCCTCCAAACCGGAACACGACAGCGACAAGCACTGACGCTATTGCGGCAGGAATAGGCAAGGCGGTGGTACCAGACCCGGGCGAGACAATGCAGAACTCTACCAACTAGTAGCCACGATGGTAGTGACTCGCATAGCCAATCGGTCGCCTTTTACGACCTGCATGGCAGAACGGTAGTTGATCTATTCTTCAAAGGTGCCCGGAACCAACACGGGGAGATTTTTCTGCCACAATAGCGTCAATACTTGTCATCATCGTGTTCCGGTTTGGAGGGCATGACACCCGGCTAATGCATGTGGCATTGCCATTCTGCTATACCGATAGCAGTGCAACATTAACATCTGTGGTGATTCTACACGGGATAGTTTCTCTTTCCATCCGGAGAAACCAGCTGCTTGTTTGCTATCTTATAATATAAAAAAATATAACATAGCTTAGTATTTTTTCGTCAAACAGTTAAATGTTTGCTAGTCTAATAATCCAAAAAGTGATAAGTTTTAATCCAAATAAAAAATCATAATCCGATACACTGGATTTAATCCAACCCATTGGCGTTCAATTCAAAGGAATCGAGTTACTGAAATAGAAACATCCAGGACAAAGAACCATTTTTTGTTGTGTATAAACTTGGGGTGTTTGAAGGTATTTGTCTTATGTTTATAGGGTGATTTTAATTGTTTATTTGAAAAAGTATTTTAATAATAATAAGTTTATTTGATAATAAATGTTCGATGTATGTAATAAAAAAAAGATTTAAAAAATTCAAAATTTCCTTTTTATCCGATACAGAAAACACAAAGTACTTATGGATATAATTTCAACTAGCTGACCCGCGCAGCTTCGCCCGCGAGTATATTAACATGTCGTCAAGATAGCTTTTAATATAAATTTCATCTCCTATTTCAACGCTTTAAGGGTTGATTAATGAAAAAAAAATGTTTTACTACTTTCATGGCTCTTCAACTACTTTCATGCTAAATTTCATGAAAATTGGTCCAGCGGTTTAGCCATGAAAGCGTAACAGACAGACAGACTTTCACATTTATAATATTAGTATGGATATGGATTACGCAAAAAAGTCGAGCGCGGCTCAAATAGTGCCCGCCTGCACGCCGCGCCTTTCATTGCAGATTTTGAATTGTGAGTCGGAAATTTCTCCATCTATTAAAAATCAATAAAAAAATTTTAGACAAAAAAATGTATGTCATTTGATTTTTTAATTTGCACCCCTAACAGAGGGTTGGGGTCGCGGGTTGTTTTTGGCATTGTTGGATAGTTTCAAAAAATATTCACTCGATTCGGTGCATCCAATTGTTGACTTTAGTGGGCTATTTTTAAACGAATATTTTTATATTATCTTGCAATATTTTTACAAAAATAATTAAAACGCACTTTCAATTCAATATTTAGTTTTTAATTTTAAAGTTTGGCCGGACCTTTAAAAATAAACCTGTATATATATATTATATACAATATAATTTAACCTCAAACTAAGTTAATTATCGCCTGCTTACATGAATATAAGTCAACGATATTAGTAAATATACACAAACTGCAATATGTGTAGATATAAACACATAAACCTATAAATCCAAAAAAATCTTAACACAAAAAATGCTTGTTCCTGTCGGAACTCGTATCCGAACCCCATCAATTGCATAGCCAGGGTCACCAGTTACTCCGCCTACATGGCGGTCTACGAATAATTAATTTGTAAAATATTTTGAACTTTCTAATCAACCTGTACATATTATTAAATGCTATAAAGACATCAGGTAACATTTCACAGGGTGGAATTCTTAACAGTAAATCGATTTTTATTTTTTAATTCGCCTTAAGAGGATATTTTTCGTAACATTAGGTTTTCATTAAAAGCACTGACATTAAATGCTCGGTTTATTGCTATAATTTATTCATTATAATAATAATTTTTATTCAGTTTCATTCAGGATAATTTATTCAGTTCCATAAATAAAAGATGTACTGATAAACTACTGATGAACGAGTTGATTTTGTCAAACACTTGTACTATTTAACAAATAAATATTTCACAACTAAAACTTATTTATTGTAAAGCCAACCGGTTTCGCCTATTGTATAATGATCTATACATATAATAAAATCGTAGGAAAGTCAAAACTGTACATTGAATATTTTTTTGTGATCTACAATCGATATCGAATCCAAAAATATAGTTTTTAGAATTTTTGTCTGTTTATCTGTTTGTCTGTATGTATGTCCGGGGTAAACTCAAAAAGTACTGCATGGATTTACTTCATATTTTCCATGAATATTACTAACAGGTCGGGTCAACATATAGACTACATATTATCACGCTATCACCTACGGGGTGGGGCAGTGCAGAGTAAACGAACTCCGCGCGTTCGAAGTCGCTGGCAACAGCTATTATATAATATAATAAAAACAGAAAAAATGTATCTTCACGCCCGTATACCGAAGAGGTAGGCAGACGTACAGCTAGTGCACCCACGATTAGCCGAAGATAACTTACTTGATCACACAATGTGATACGTGACAACCCTATCGCCAATTGGACCTTTATCCAATCTCGGGTAGCGTTATTTTCATCAGAAAACTGAAAAACACATTTTTTAAATTGTGGTCAACGCCGGTTCGGTATCGGATTATTAGAACAAAGAGGCAATTGTTACAGACAAACATACAAAAATACAAATCTCCATAAGATTAGCTTGGAAAATCCACAACAAGTTGTCATAGCACACACTGTTACAAAAACGAATGTAACAGTAATATAAACATTTAGACTTTATATATAAACTACAGTCATATCTCAATAACTACTGAACCTATTTTGATGAAACTTAGACTGTTCCCTAAGTTGGAATATACCTGATTTAAGTCAAAAAGAATTACTTCCAGATGTCTTGGTTTCCGGAAAATTCGAGGACAAACATACAAAAATACTAATATATAAACATACCTATTAATAAACGAAATCTTGTGTATTTGGATGTCTCAATAAATAGGTATCACACTCAAATATTTTACGATTCTAACAATATTAGGTACATTTCTAACTGATAACCTGCGCTTTTTCGTAGATTGAAAATCGAGAAGCATTTTAACCGTTGCAGGAAGTTAACTTTAAATTATTCAACTAAAGTTATAACCTATATAAGTTATCTCAAATCTATTAAACAATCAGTCAGTGAGCATCACCCTGTAGACCTTTGGTTCATTAGATCAAAACGGATTCCATTAAACCGATCTCAAATTGATTTGTAGTTTGCAAGAAGTTAATTCATTACTATTACAAAACAATGAATCAATAAAGGTACCAAATATAGGCCGCTTATATCTCGCTCTAGATATGAATAAAAGAGTAAGAGATCCGATTGTCATGAAACAGAGGCTAGTGATGAAACGTGGTAATTAAAAACATCGATTATCGATATAATAGCCGTGCAGTATTAAGCACATAGAATAAATTAGTTTCTATCTATATGTATATATCAGTATATCAGTTTTATCTGTATATCGTTGATCGACAAGTGAAACTCATTTAATACAGTTTTGGGTAATTTTAGTTATTGACACGATATTATCATCACTTTTAATTATATCTTGACTTGGAAAAAGTCACCATGCCTAAACACATTTTTAATGACATATGAAGGGAAAAAATTTATAAAATGTCTATCTCAAAATAGTAATTATGTTACTTAATGAGTTTTTCCTGTCTTACAACGATATATTATCGAAATCGAATGTAAAATAGATACATGTTTAGTCCTGGTAAATTGTAGGCAAATATATTACCGTCTTATTATTAGTAAATAATTAACCAAGTTTAACTCATACGTCACAATGTAAAAACTAAATCAGCGCCACTTACGACACACTCACTATTTTAAAGATATAGTAATAAATTAAGATGAATTGAGATAATGCATAAAATAGACTGCCAATAACAATGATTTTATTTTTATTTAATGACTTAAACATTTAATATTTGAGCCAAATATCACAAGCATTTTTTTTTCAAAAATGTTTTACCCAGAAAGTGTTTTGATTCACCCTTATTTTATCGCTGATATTTTGTAGAGTATTATTTTTTGTTTTATTTAGTACAAAATGTTGTGATGAGAGACATAATAATTGAATCGGTATATGACCCGCGTCACCCCCGCGGCCGGTGAAGCTGTAGCGGCCCTCAGGCCAGCAGTAATTGAGACATTCCGAAAAAAAAAAACGTTTACCAGTAACAGCCGAGTTTAGACTCTCACCTCTTTATTATTACTAGAGATCGCCATCTGGTCGAAATTCGACCGTAATTTTACGACTCATTTGACCTTTTGAGACTAAATAATAAAATCTCTTCTAAAATTTCACAACAGAACTTAACCATAAACAAAATAGTATAAATTCGTATATATATGTAACATATATATGGATGTAGCATGTGTAATGTATATTTGTATTTTAATGTGTTTCGATCGCATATTATACAAAAATACTAGCTTTCGGCAAAGCTTCAATATGTAAACTTAAATTGTGCCAAATGTTATACCTACAGGTGCTCGGTTTGCGTTATTATAGTTAGTTAAAAGATGTAAAAATATATCGCTTCACGTATTAATATATATTTAAAAACCCAGTTTTTCATTTTGGGCTAGTATTAAATAACAGCAATTTTTAAAGTATTTAACTAAGTTTTTGTCTAGCTTAGCTTGAGGCTATCAAAAACGATATTATTCGTGTGAAACATCGATGTCACGTAAACAGTACCATTTGCATCCCTAAACAAGACATCGTGCACGGACGGATCAACGATGTAGATCACGATTTCACCCTCACTCGTGATGAAGGAGGAATCACGACTATTAAGTATTTATTAAGTAAAGCTCGTTTATAAATCAATTTAGGTATGTTTTTTCCTACGATTTTCTATAACTGTGGACGAATAAACGACTTGCCCAATATTTATATATTTTTCATTTAGTAAATTTTTATTTGACCGACACGCTGGTCACGTTAATAGTCAACCTGACTACACATCAACAGAGCTTATTTTCGATTCCCAACAGTTGTTTTGAACATACATTTGTGTGATGAGCGTAGATATTGGTACGTCTGACCTCTCAGTTTGGGTGTTTATTAATTATATTTGCGTATTTATGTAATACTAGCTAACCCCGCGAACTTCTTTTTTTTTATATCATAATATAGCAAACAAGCAGATGGGTCTACTAATGGAATGAGAAACCACAGCCAATAGACACCAAAGATGTTAATGATATGTTGTTATCTTGTGGCGAGGTCTAATGCCATATGCATACGTTTACCGACTACCTTACCTTCCAAACTGGAACTCGATAGCGACTCGACGCTATTGTGGCAGAAATAGGTAAGGCAGTGGTACCAGACCCGGGCAAGACAATGAAGAACCCTACTGTCTAGTAGCCACGATGGTAATGACTGGCATAACCAATCAGTCGTCTTTTAAGACCTGCCAAACAGAACGGCAGTTGGCCTATTCTTCAAAGGAACTCGGACCAAAACGTAGAAGTTTCGCCTAATAGTCAATAAATGAGCAGATTTAGAATTTTAAAATTAATACGAAATTTTCATTTAATATTTAAATAAATATAAATAAAATATTAATTTAAAAAATTAATACGAATATGATCTATTTAGGTGAATAATTAATGAATATAATACGAAAAACCCCATGTTGCTCCGGACTCTCTTTGAAAAATGGACCATCTGCCATTCTGTCAGGCAGTTCGTCAGAGGCGAACCATTGGCTCTACGAGTCACTGACATTGTAACCACTAGGTGATAAAGTTTTGCATTGTCTCGCTCGGCGGGGTTATCATGTAACTCGCAATGCGAAATTATCGTAATTGTTAAGTTATTGCAAGACACATAACAACCTTGTATATTAGTGGCAGTCGTTACCGTTCGATTAGTTTTAGTACTGTGCCATTGCAAAAAGTGCATCTAGTGACCAGCAAGCAATTGGCAATATTTTTGATGAGTTTTTGGTTACGTTTGAAAGTCATCGCTGATCGCTGGCGGGTTGTAAACGTTAGGTGATACGTCTGCGGGTCTCGTGCCATCACTTTACCTAATCCTGCCGCAAAGCGTTAATATTTCCCTTGTTGTCAAGGTCGTTTCGGTTTGGAGGGTAAGGTGACCAGTAAACTTATGCACGTAGCATTATTATCAACCTGCCATACGGATAGCAACGTACCATTAACATCTCTTGTGTCTATAGGCGATGGTTTCTCTTTCTATCAGAGCCATCTTGTCAGTCTTTCTATCAGAGCTTGTTATCCTATGATGTAAAAAATAATACTCGATTCCGATCGCAGCGTCATCTAACGGATTCAATTGTGAATATAAGCTGTTCTCGTGGATTCGAGTGATTACGGGAGTGGTATGGTCACTCAAAAAAATTTCACTAAAAAACGAAAATACGACAGTGATCTGTACGAAAATAAAAGTCTTTGAAACGTAATTTCTGATTTATACTGATATTTTATTAATAAGGTCTAAATATGTATAATTAATTAATAAGGTCGAGTTAATCTATAATAGCAGCACAAGCCTGTGCTGCTATTGCTGTGGTTAACGGTTTCTCTACAAAACCAACGTTAAGCATCTCTGTCATTCGATCAATACAACAGTAACGCTACCATGAGTTTTTAACTATCGTTCTCGCTAGCGACGGTGACAAATTTTTGTATGGAAATCTGTGCAGCGCCACTAGCGGTCACTTGAAGAACTAATATCGGTAGCATGAGTCAATGCGTAAAAAACCTTTCGAATTCATTACTCCAGCGACTCAAGTATTCTAGTTCTTGGCATACAAATTCCGTACCATGAGTCACAAATTTGACAGATGACAGTGAGAAATACCGTATCGAGGCAAGTTAACTGTTTCACTGGCAAATTACAGCGTGAAAGGATTACGATTCTATAGTGTTTTGATATTTTGAGTTATATTTTGATAAAATGCGGTCCTTTAGTGGGTTTACTAAGGTCTCCATTTCTACAAAAAAATATATCTTAAAGTATAGGTACTCAAAACCGCATTCCCTAATTTCAATTATCCACTTGAGAACCACTTGGATCAAAGTATTTTTAGAAAAGATTTGTGACCTTGTGAACTGGCTAACAACCATACAAAATCGTAACACTGTATTAATTAATAACGTGTTTTTTTGTATATGTCGTGGGCCGATCGTTAAATTGGCCATATCGTGATATGCCTGGGCACATCTTGATACGCCGGCATTTCTTGATATGCCTGACCATATCGTAAAGAGTTCAATAGAGAGTCGGGCGGATCGTGAAGTAGTTGCATTTCTTTTTATTATACGTGTTCTTTTTATTATAATATTTGTTTCACACTGATTATTAAGTATAACAATTTTTCAATTTATGTTTAAAAACATTTTAATTATATTCTTCGAAATGTTTAAAAACATTTTAATTGTAGAGTGCGAAATATTTATTTAATTATTTCTAACACTATCTTGTCACCAAAGAGTCAGATTCTATGTGCATTTTTAAAGTAAGAAATTCACGTATTAAAATTACGTATTAATAAAATAAAATCAGAAATAAAAAATAAAGATTTCCATTTTAAAATTTTATTTTTTTGCTTGGGCATCCTACACAAACGATTTGCCCATGTAACGTTGGCCAAATCGTCAAACGATAAGCGTTGAACGATTTGGTCAATGTGTGATGGCCAGATCATGAAATGCCTGCCAGTGCCCGAGCATATTACGATATGACCAATTAAACGATCTGCCGACGACATATATATGTCCTGCACAATCTCAATATTTTTAAATAAAGTAAATATTTGTATTTTTGATTAGTTTCATTACGTAAAAATATGTAATTGAATAATGGGTAGTATGTTTATGTGGCTATAAAAAATTGTTTCTACTTCGAATAAAATAAAAATACATACATTTCCATGTACTCCACCATTAGCTGAAATTGAAATAGCACTGGTACGCATTGTAGTTTATAAAAATCAACAAAAACTTTGGAAAAACAACAACAGCAAACGTCTAACCAATGTGTCAAAACAACGAATGAAAGGGAAAGGTATTTAAAATAAAACTTCCTTGACAAAATATAACCAATATAAATATAAAATCCGCTAACTATTCCTGAGAAAGCACTTAAAGAGGACGCTTTCAATTAGCAGGATTACTTTTAGATACGAACACTTTTTCCGGATATGTAGCTTACTCTGTCTTTTGAGTAAAGTTGGAATGAGATAGCTTTATTCGGTTTGAAGTTAGACACATTATTAACCGTGTACCAACATGACCGCCTAAAATTATTCGATGGTATCGAGCTAACCGTAGCGAGTCCAAGAATACTTTATTGACTCATGGTACGACATTTATTGAAATCTATTCGATGCTTGTTTATGCGCGATCGACTACAGTAATTTTTCTATAGCAACTCATGGTAGAGCTACAGAGTGCTAAGTGTGAGTTTTTCTTTTCGCATTCGATCGTGAGCGCGTTTGGAGTTTACTGGGAATTTGTATGTGATTTGTACAGCGCCACCTAGTGGTAAACGTGAGAAACCAGTTTACCACGAGGTGGCGCTGTACAAATCACACACAAATTCCTAGTAAACTCGAAACGCGCTCACGATCAAATGCGAAAAGAAAAACTCACTCACACTTAGCACTCAGATGAATAAGATTTCAAAAAGCAATTACATTGTTCTGCAATACTTTGAGGGTTGTCATTAGATAGTCATGAATATACTATTTCAATTTTTAAAGCACTGAAATATTATATCCAATTTGTTTTTCATAGTAAATGCTTAAAAATTTTCTTATCGGCTTTTCCTGACGTGGATATTATGAGCTATATCAGCAACAAGGAACTTATTAGTGAGAAAAGTGCTTAGCTAAAGTTAAAATTTGTTGAGGATTGTTGAGGATAAAATAAGGCGAATAATCAAATGGTTAAATACTTAAAAGTTCATTAATAAACTCACGGATAATCGGTTTAAGTTTCGACTAGTTTGGGACCTATCAGAGGTTCTTTATCAGGATGAGTAGGACAAGTTTTAATTGTTTAGTTAATAATTATCTAGATTAGCCTTTTAATTAATTAGTTAAAATATTTCGCAAAAGCTTTTATAATTAATATCTAGTATAAAAATGATTGATTAAAATTTAAAACAATTATTACAGTTACAATTTTAATAAAATATAATATATTTTATTAAATACGAAACTATAATATTATATGGAACGAAAATATTCGTCCATATATTATATGGAACAAAAATTAAAACCGTAGTTGCCTGTTACATTGTGCGAACTTTAGCATTAAACTTGGAAACCCTAATTAGATGTGGTAGTTTTACTTACATTTTCTTTAGATATTCTACCGTCATAACATTTTCATATATCCAGAAAAAACAATGTAGGAAGAACGGGGGGAAAACGGGAAATGAAAAAAATTGCATTTTCAAGCATACAAATCTCTAAATCGAAAAATGTGTTTCCATACATTTAAATGATCTACCGAATGACACCATGCACCATGGGATAAACGAAAAAAGTCTTCCCTACTTCACGTGCAAGACAAGTACCATACATTTTTTCAAGATTTAATTCATCTTAAAATTATATCAATGACAAAAATAGCTTACAGTTTCTGGACTAAGATACAGACAAACAAATGGACAGAAATGACAATATTAATAAGTTTCTTGTTTACTAAAATTGTTAGACATATTTGGCTAATTCTATAGATATATTTACCCAAACTTTGTACAGATCGTGTTAATTGCAATTAGTTATTTATGCTTCCACTTCAAGAAATCATTGACTACTTTTTTAATAAAATTGATCTATAATTACTCTAATTCACACATGTAATGAAAACAACACCAATATTTTTGTTTTTGATTAGCATCATAGCTCATAACTCTAATGATATGTTTTTTTTTATTTTTTTTTTTTTTTTTTTTTTTTTTTATAGAAGAGGGGGCAAACGGACAGGAGGCTCACCTGATGGTAAGTGATTACCGCCGCCCATAGACAACCACACTACCAGAGGTCTTGTAATTGCGTTGCCGGCCTTTTAAGAATGAGTAAGCTCTTTTCTTGAAGGTCCCTAAGTCGTATCCATTTGGAAAAATTTCTGCCGATAGCTGGTTCCACAAAGGAGTGGTGCGGGGCAAAAAATGCCTCGAGAATCGCACGGTTGTGGATTTCCAGACATCGAGATGGTAAGGATGGAACTTCGAATTTTGTCGCGATGTCCGATGGTGAAATTCGGCAGCAGGAATTAATCCAAACAGTTCCTCGGAACATTCCCCATGGTAGAGCCGATAAAAGATGCAGAGTGATGCCACATCTCTACGTAACGCCAAAGAATCAAGCCGATTTGAAAGAGTCTCGTCCTCGACAATTCGAGCCGCCCTACGTTGAATTCGATCAAAAGGAAGGAGCTGGTACTGAGGAGCTCCCGCCCATAAATGAGAGCAGTACTCCATATGAGGCCGGATTTGCGCCTTATAAAGTAATAAGCGATGGGCCGGTGTGAAGTACTGCCTGGCCCTACTGAGAACTCCCAGCTTTTTAGAGGCTAATTTAGCCTTGCCTTCCAAGTGACCGCGGAACTGAACGTCACTCGTAATGTCGACTCCAAGTATTCCAATACTGGCTGTGGCTTTCAGGGAAGTATTTTCAAAACGAGGTGATACGACAAAGGGTGATTTTTTAGCGGTAAACGCGCAAACTTGTGTCTTAATGGGGTTGAATTGGACCAAATTTAATCGACCCCACTCCGAAGCAACAGAAAGTTGTGCTTCAATATCTGACACTAGTTTGTTCCGGCACTCGTTGACGTGTTCCCGAGAAATTCCGTTGCGGCCAGAGTACAAAGCATCGCCCGTACTGTCATCCGCATAACAATGAATGCTACTCGATCGCAACATGTCATTAATGTGCAGAAGAAACAGCGTAGGCGATAGCACACAACCTTGAGGAACACCAGCATTGACGAGTTTAAGGTCAGAGCATGCGCCATCGACAACGACCCTTATACTCCGATCCGTCAGAAAACTGGTGATCCATTTGCACAATTTCTCAGGAAGCCCATAGGATGGAAGCTTGGAAAGAAGTGCCCTGTGCCATACCCGATCAAAGGCCTTCGCTATGTCCAAACTAACTGCCAGTGCCTCTCCTTTATTCTCGACTGCCTCTGCCCATCGATGTGTTAGGTAAACCAGAAGATCACCAGCTGAGCGTCCGCGACGGAAACCGTACTGGCGGTCACTAATCAGCTGGTGCTCCTCAAGATACCTCAGAAGCTGGCAGTTAATAATGGACTCCATTATTTTGGAGAATAAGGAGGTTATCGCTATAGGCCGATAGTTGGACGGGACCGATTGATCGCCTTTTTTAGGGATTGGGTGCACTAAGGCGGTCTTCCAAGTTATGGGCACGACGCCTTTTGAGTAGGAGAGTCGGAACAAATGCGTTAAAACCGGTGCCAACTCTGGAGCACACATCTTTAGCACGATTGGAGAGATGCCATCAGGCCCACTCGACTTATGGACGTCCAAGGAAAGGAGTGCCTTACGCACTGTAGTTTGCAAGAACTTTACTTCCGGCATGGAAGTATCACACCGCGGGATAGTAGGTGGTGTATTTCCTTGGTCGTCTATAGTCGAGTTGGCTGCAAAAAATGAGCCTAAGAGATCAGCTTTCTCTTTTGCAGAATGGGCTAGAGAGCCATCATCTTTGTGCAAAGGTGGAAAAGAGGGCATACAGAAATTACCTTGAACAGCTTTGGCTAGAGACCAGAACGCACGAGTTCCCGAAGGAAGGCGAACTAGCTTCCCGCCAATTCTGCCAATGTGCTCGGATTTCGCTTTAGCGATGGTTCTTTTAAAAGACCTAGAGGCATAATTGTACTCCTTTCTGAGTGTGCTGGTATTTACATCCTGAGATGCCGATGCCGCAGCCCAGGCATGGTAGGATTCATGCTTTCGGCGTGAAGCCGTTTTGCATTGGTGACCAAACCATGGCTTAGACTTGCCACCAACGGGTACAGCAGAAAACGGAATGTAAAGTTCCATTCCCTGCAGCACCACATCAGCGACGCAGTCAGCAACGACATCTGGATCTTCCAGTGAGGAGCACACACGCCTCCATGGGTAAGATGCAAAAAAAGACCGCATCCCGTCCCAATCTGCTGACCTGTAGTGCCAAACGCGACGGCAGCCTGAAGAACGAGGCCGTGATAAGCGCGTAATCGGCACTTTGCTCCGTACTAGGCAGTGGTCCGATGAACCAAGTGGAGCGTCTACAGAAACCTGATAACTGTCTGGGTGTGAGGTCAGCAGAAGGTCTAACAAGGAAGGAAGATGGTGGTCCACATCTGGAACACGCGTAGGCGAGGTAACCAGCTGTGTCATACCATACGCTAAAGCAAAATCGTGAACAGATCTCCCCGCATGATCGGTAGTACGTGAACCGAGCCATTCGGCATGGTGGGCGTTAAAATCACCGATGATCACGATCTCTGCGGAGGGGATCTGCTGCAGCACGGAATCTGTTGCAATTTGGATGTGTTCTATGAGTCGGTCTGATTCGGCATTTCCGCTGTGGGACCTGTACAGGCACGCATAGATGCGGGGATGGTCGTCGCAGTCTACACGTAGCCAGAGGATGGATAGGTCCTTGCCTTCAAGGCTGCTGAGACGTCGAGAACAGATATCCTCTCTGACGTAAGCACAAACTCCCGCCCGGGGTACAAATGAATGCTCAAATTTGTACCCAGGGTAGGAGAGATATGAGGTATCAGCCGGAGAAGATATCTGCGTCTCGGTTAAAAAGAACAAAGCCGGCTTGGCCGTTTCAAGGTGGTGGTGGACGGCATTTAAATTCGAGTGAAGACCCCTAATATTAGTAAAGTCCACGTGGAGTGTGGTAGGGGATGCCTGAAGATTTTTGTTCCGTTTGCCCCGAGCAGCGAAGTGAAGCAGCGAACAAATTCCTGAACATGGATGTCCAGAGGGGGATTCTCCACTGCTAACGCTAGTGGTACCCCCCTGGGGTAAACTACTACCTTTGAATCGCACTACCATAGTGTTAGGGGGAGGGGGGAAAGGGCCTCCGGGAACCTCACAGACCAAACGGAACGCAACAGCAAAGCTGTTACTTTACGTTGGTTTTAAGTGAGGTAGTGGTATTGCCCCGGTCGTGCCGGCCCATTCAGCTACGCATAGCACTACCACTTTTATTGACTGACTGCACCGGTAGAATAATTTCACAGAAGAAGATTATTCCACCAGCGGGCGATGGGGTCGTCACGTCCCGACGCCGACAAATGTGAATCAAGTGTAAAATAGAAATGACATATTCACTTAATGCGGTATTGTTTTCTGTTTAAAGATTACCCATACCTACTTTAACACTAGTGGTTGGATGTATCTGTTTGAGTATAGAAATTAGCAGTATAGACCTAGGTGTGAGTATTGGTCTCGTCAGTAAAGTCTTACACGTACCTAACTACAAACTGCTTGGGTATAACTGCTTGGGTATATACTACTGTATGAATGTAAATTACCATTGAAAGTTGCTAGTTCAAGTGGGGATGGTAAGATATAAATCTTTTATACAAAGAAAATACCGTCTTGATTCTTAGTGAATATGTAATTTCCGTTGATTGACAGGTTACCAGAATGTTGACCGCTTTGCTACTAATCAAAAACATAATAATATATTAATAAGGGTCGTTAAAAATATTTAATACCAATATTTTTTTGAATATTTTTTGCGACTTTTTAAATTTGCAAAATGGAGAATTTAATATATATTTATATTAATATAATAAAACTGAATAAATCATTGTTACGTTGTTTGTTTATCCCAACAGCTTTCTTTTAATGATCCACTACGATTTGGAAAAATTCTTTGTATGTGATACATTCATGGGAAAGGCTTTAGGCTAGTTTTTCACCTGAATTAGCAAATGGAATTAATTTCTTTTTAGGTTAGGTAACAGGTAATTTTTGACATTTATTCAAATATCTGTACGTTGATATAATATAACATATTTGGTGTTTACAGGCTATAATAATCTGCCTTCATCAGGTGAATTATCTACTTGCTTGTTATCCTGTGAAATATATACTTTTGCTTAAAATCCAATCGTGACAACCCTGTTGTACTTGTTACTTGTCATCGTCTTTCTTTGAAGTCTCACACGTAGCTAAGCGAATATTCACAAATCTTACATGCTGTTTTGGCGCTTTATACCTATGAGTTAAAGATTATATTGGCATGAAATAATTTAGCACAAGGTCACTAAAATACCCGCATAAAAGTTATTATTTGTTCAAGCTTGATTTTCGCTTTGTTAAAAAATGTTCACATGTCACTTACCATGTGCTGCATATAAGGGCGCGTTAGATGATGTGGAATTTATCACATCTGAAATAGAAAATTAAAGTTAAAATCATATTACATCCTTACAGATGAAATTCACATTTATAATATTGATCAAAACTTTCGTGTTTCTAATTATATTTGTGTTTTAACACTCACCCCTTTCTTGGGACACCTTGAAAAACTGTAAAAACAATAACGACAATGAACTCATTTAACTAGTTATATTACGTATGTATATCTAGCGATCAGTACAATCGACGTAATCGATCACATAGCGAAGAAGAATTTTGCCACTACGAACTAGTTGACACTGGCTCAGTTAGAGCGAAGCGGCTTGAGGGAAGGTCGTAAGTTTGAATATTATGTGTCGACCATTGATATAAAAAGGGAAGCTAAGTTACCTAGTCACAGCGCCTGGTCCTACAAAACTAGGTCCGTGGACACAGTGACAATTGGTAACAATCAATCACGCGCGGGACCTCATATTATACACTCATATTTTCCGACTGTTTTTACCATTAAACACGCGTCAAAATACCTTCTTGTATATTCAGCCAGTGTTGTAATCACTCAAGGAAAAAAATAAGACACATGGGATAACATTCCATTCGTAAGTACGGCTAAAACAATTTGTTTGAAAATAAGATTAAATTATTGTTTAATTCGTCATGTTTGTGAGAGTGAGATAGTACAATACAAAAGTAAGCGAGGGAAACGTAGTCTGGTACGTTCGTCGCATTACTTTGCGTTCGACTGACCAAGCTTAGGTTTAGCATTTAGCAATTGCAATGTTAGAGCGTAACATATCTTCCCTTTTTATATCATTGGTGTCGACATTTTTCTTCGTTGTTTTTAAAGTTTTCAAACTTTAACTGTATCAAATTTCACACTCCACCGTTCGCGTAATTATTGTTGAAAGGGTTACGAAGTTTTTATTTCAAATATATAAATAATTTACTATATTGTTTATAAGTTAAAATGTAAATTCCTCTGTGTTTGTCCAGGCCTACTGAAGAATAATACATTTAATTTCCTGCTAGACATATTGCTTATATTTTTGAAACATGTAATGAAATATCAAGACACTGAAACGTCCCAAGTGGCTCTCCGACATCAATATACAGTCTTTTTATCATTGAATAGCAAACAAATCTGCTTATTTGCTTTCCTGATGTAAAGAGACAACCTTCGCCCGTAGATATTAAAGATGGTAATGATGCATCGATACCTGGTGGGATGGTAATGCCCTATGTGTAAGTCTACCGGCTACCTTACCCTCTAAGCATTTTTTTTTATATCATAAGATAGTAAACAAGCAGATGGGGCTCCTGATGGAAAGAGTCAACCATCGCCTATAGACAACAAAGATGTTAATGGTGCGTTGCTATCTTGCGGCGAGGTCTAATGCCACATGTATCAGTTTACCAGCTACAAACCGGAACACGACAGTGACAAGCATTGACGCTATTGTGGCAGGAATAGCTAAGGCGGTGGTACCAGACCCGGGCGAGACAATGCAGAACTCTACCACCTAGTAGTCACAATGTAGTGACTCGCATAGCCAATTGGTCGCCTTTTACGACCTGCCTGGCAGAACGGCAGTTGGTCTATTCTTCAAAGAAGCCCGGGACCAACATTACGGGGTAAGCGTGAAAATAAGACCTAAAAGCAATTTATTTCAACATTTTATTTTTCTACTTCGTCAGCGAGACTAATATTTATACATACCAAATTATAGCTTTATATATAAACTAGATGTTGCCCACGACTTCCTATCGGCAACCAGGCACTTTCCAATCCCGGACAACTTTGTGTTTATCAGAAAACTGAAAAAACACATTTTTTAAAGTGGGAATCGAACCCGGGACCTCATGTGATCAACGCCAACGCTGGACCACTAGACCACAGAGGCGATTCCACACCATTTTAATACAATATTAATCTACTAGCTGTTGCCAGTGACTTCGTCCGCGCGGACTTCGTTTAATTACTCCGCACTGCTCCTCCCCTGTAGGTGATAGCGTGATAATATGTAGCCTATATGTTGACCCGACCTGTCAGTAATATTCATGCAAAATTTGAAGTAATCCATGCAGTACTTTTTGAGTTTACCCGGACATACATACAGACAAACAGACAAACAGACATACAAACAGACAAAAATTCTAAAAACTGTGTTTTTGGCTTCGATATCGATTGTAGATCACGCTCCAAGTATTCTTTTAAAAAAATATTCAATGTACAGTTTTGAATTTCCTACGATTATAGAAGATATAAGCTTCGGAAAGGCGGACATGGCGATATTTTTATAGTATGAGCAGGCGAGGATGTAGACTGCCTGGTGGAGATTGGAGAGCAGTCACCGTTGCTCATAGATATTTGCAACACAAAAGGTTAGTTACCAATGCGAAGAAGACTTCAAAAAATGCTATTGTGTTCTTTCTTAAACGTTCTAATATAAAAGCCGCTGCCTAATTAAAAAACTCGGTCGAAAAATAGCCAAAATTGTTCCAATTAATGAATGTCCTCTTAGATGTTTCACGTCAAAACTAAATACTATTTTACAACGCTTAAAACTGAAAGACAATACTTAAGCCTACTGAAAATAGAGTGAAACAAATCCCTTCAAAGGTAAATTTCGGCACGGGACAGATAAACAAGTGGTCTCTTTAACTTTGTTTCGAATTCTAATAAGCCGGGGGTTGATCCTTGAATGAGGTACGGCGGATAGCAAAATCTGATATAAACGTTCAAAGTACCGTCCGCATGTCCATTTTATTATTTTTAATGTTTTTTAAATTATTTTTTTTACTTTTTGGTAAAACGTACACCAAGACAATTAAAATTTTTTGTGGTGCTACACACTCGCAGGTCTCTTTGTTAGGGTTGCTAGCTTTGTCATAAAGGAATTTAAATGCAGTATATAACATTGCAACAATCAATTTCCAATTCTATATCTCTGGAACCCTCATCAAAATTAGCAAATTTATATGAAAGCAAAAGAAAAGTATATATGTTTATATAATGGTAGCTACCTGCCCCGGCTTCATGCATGTGAATGCATTATTTCCATGTACCTAATGGAAATAATGAATTCAAATCATCCATTCACAATACTACCATGGACTGAAAAAATTACAAATTTTATGTTATTTTTGTCAATGTGCTGAAAGTCCCTTCATTATTTATTATCTGCCTTTCACTTTTCATATTATGAAATTCTTTTACACAAATCTTCGCCTACTATGAAAACTACAAAAAATAATTATCCATTTTGTGTTAGCGTTAGGACCCCTGGACCACAAGCGATATTTGATGTTTCAATTATATTCAAATTTAGTACCTTTTTTGTACTATTTGGTACCTACGGTCAAAATTTTAGTACCTCAACAAGAAAAGAGAAAAGTGAAAAAGAAAATGTCCAGACATTCTGACGTCAGGTTGTCTGGACCACATTGATTTCACTTGAATCAAAACGAGTAAGCAAACTAATTTCTTCGCAAAACTTTAGTACCTAAATAGTACCTCATAACGTCTTTTTATTTAGAATGTTTTAATGTATAAATAAAAAGTTATATCCGAAATTAAATTTGTAGGTAGATAAACAACTGCCCTATCGAAAAATAAGGTAAATGACATTTTTCCAAAATAGTTGGTACTTTCGAAACTTTAACTTCGTAAGGCAAGTAACATTCTTCGATAGTGGTAATCTTAAGATTAAAAGATGAAGCGCACTATGACGGGGCGAAGCAGGGCAAAGCGGGGCGGAGCGGGCTACATCACAAGGACAAATGCTTGCTTAGTACATTGATGCAGTGCATTGTTGGATTGACATAATGTGCTTATGAATAGTTTTGCCGAAAATCTTTTTTCGGTTTGTCTATTATTTATAGTGGAAGTCAGTCTGGCAGCTATGCCAGTTGCAGTAAAAATAAAATAAGGAAAATATCGTGATCGATGACGATTTGTTCACCATTTTCTTGATATTTGAATTATATTTCTTTCTATCTAATACTAAGCACCTACGACAATTTTTTTAAAATAAAACTCCTTTTAGGTTTACCAACTTAAAAAAGAAAAATTCATTAGACATCATTTAACAGATAGTAAATTTTCATACATTATCTGTAGGGGCCATATCTCATTAGGATCCCATGACATTGACGCTATCAGGACTTCCGTGGCTACCTTGGCATCTATGAGATGCCAAAACTAGCTGCCAAAGCGAAAGCCAGTCTCGCTTGTACACGTAACCTGGATGTTGAAGAGATTGCACTCGTTATCATCGTGTCGTAATAAATACATTTCTCCTTTAAATCACGGTCTGCATATTCATTTGACGATATAATATCTGAGACTGCATGTCTATTTTTAAATTCGACATTAAGTAAATTTTTCGGTATCGATTGCTATTTTAAATTTTAATGCTACTTAGTAATGTTTAACAAACATAGATCTCAAAATTACGTTCAGAATATTTTTAGGCCTAGTGTTTGTACAAACACTTGGTTTCGGTTTTACATTAATATATAACATTACGCATTCACATATATCTTTCCGGACTGGGGAGTAGTTGACAATGAAAAATATCCGGTGTTGTATAAGGATTTGTCCAGGCCTGCTCAATTGCTAGGCCTCAACACCATCGAACGTGCATAGAATATGCGCTAGAGATGTGTTTTGGCGAACTTGGTCGAAGTGAAAACAACCCAACAGCTGAAGGATTTGTTAAAATTTTATTGGAAGCGACTGCTGCAGGAAAATATTAACTTTTTTTACATAAGATTGCAAACATGCAGATGGCCCTCCCAATGGAAAGTAGTGAGTATAAAGTTAAATTATCACCTATAGATACAAAAGATGTTAATGGTGCATTGCTATCCATGTGGCGGTGGCCACACGCATAAGCTTACCGGCTAGCTTACCCTCTACAACCACTGACGCTATTCTTGTAAGAATAGGTAAAGCGGTGGTACCAAATATCCGGGCAAGATGTTGCGGAACTCTACCATCTAGTAGGCACGATGATAGTGACATAGCCAATTGGTCGCCTTTTACGGCTTGCCTGGTATAACGGCAGTTGGTCTATTCTTCAAAGAGCGCTTACCCACCTAGGATAACTCATCGATTCTATGTATAATCGGTCCTGATAAGTTGTGAACTACAGAGGAGGCTACATTAAATAAATTACTTGCACTTGTCTGTATGTAAGCAAAAATTAGCCAAGTCAAATTTTGAGCTTGATATATATTCTAAGTGAAGTAAATAAATAGTGTAAATAATTATCTGTTAAAATTTAAGAACTTTTATTAAATTTTAAGTAGCAAGTACTGTGGTAGTACCAAGAAATAATAAACAATAAAAGCATTCGCTTTAGCAGCTATTTTTGGCATTTTGGCTGGATTCCAAGGGTATCCATGGAAGCCCTGCTAGCGTCGCTACTACCGAATCCTAATTAGATACGACCCCTATATATGTTACTTGCCATACGAAGTTAAAGTTTCGAAAGTTCAAACTATTTTGGAAAAATGTTAATTACCCTATTTTTCGACGGGACAGCCGTTTATCTTCCTACAAATTTTATTTTGGATATAACTTTTTATTTATACATCAAAACATTCTAAATAAAAAAACGCTATGAGGTACTACTTAGGTACTAAAGTTTTGCTAAGAAATTAGTTTGTTTACTCGTTTTGATCTAAGTGAAATCAATGTGGTCCAGACAACCTGACGTCAGAATGTCTGGGCATTTTCTTTTTCACTTTTCCCTTTTTTTGTCGAGGTACTAAAATTTTGACCGTAGGTACCAAATAGTACAAAAAAGGTACTAAAGTTTAATATAATTGAAACATCAAATATCGCTTGTGGTCCAGGGGTCCTGACGCTAACCATTTTATTGCATTTGTTCTAAAGTTTGTGCGTAGTGTTTCAGGGATACTTTTTCAATTATATATAGAAAAGAAGTATTTCCCGAATCGGTACAGGCGTGTTTGAGCAAGCGACGAAAATGCATAAAAATGGTTCCGACGCATTAAAACCTGCTTCTTTTTTGGAAGTCAGTTGTAAAAGTAGTTATAGGGTCATCGATATCGTCAGAAGAGAAAACCAAAATAATTCTTACTGTATCTGCATCAGCACAACAAGTAGAGTAATAAAATTTCTACAATACACAGGCAAATTCGTACAGTATAAATTAAGCTTATGTCACTGCTTTTACGATCACCACAAGCGAATCCATGTTTTATCCCTGCTAATTGTTTGACGTGGCTAAAGAAGGTTCCAGCTAAAAACTGTTTCAAAGACTGCCTTGTCGTTAGCCATTCCCCAGTTAGTGAGGTCCCGGGTCCGATCCCCGACTATAGACACTAAAGATATTAATGTTGCGTTGCTATCTGTGTAGCAAGAGTTTAACATCCTGCTAAATGAATAAATTTACTGGCTATCTTACTCTCCAAAGCTGAACGTGATAGCGACAAGCACCAAATCTATTGAGGCAGGAATATATAAGGTAGTAATATTGAAATACGGGCGTGCTGTTGCAGAACTCTTCTCTACCATCTAATTAGTAGTAGCGAAGGAAAGTTTACTAGTCTTTTCTCGCCTTTTACGAAATGCTTAGCAGAACGGCAATTGATCTCTTCGAAAGTAGCCCGGATCAATCTGGGTAAAAGTCGGGCAAATATGTGCATGCCAAACAGAAATCAGCTGCAACGATTGAAAATGAAAAAAAAAAAATTAGATTCTGAGACTTTAAATATGTATGAAGTACGAACCCACATCTCCTTAATACTCGAAATTACGGTTCATCAGGTGTTTAGTTCTATATACTGCATATATTGTATGCAGTATATCAGGCGCGTGCGCTCCTTGTAGGCAGAAAAGCAGTGCTTTACTTGCCATTCACAGATATTTTAATAAAACGTTCGTACGTTTTAGATGATTTTAATTAATAGTAAGTAAATGAATAAAATGTGTCATAATCATGTGCACGCCGCTAAAATCTATAAAAGAAAAAGTTTTTGTGTTCGAGTACTCCGTCGCATACTCAGTATCATAATCCTGTGCACGCCGCTGCAGTATATAGAACTAAAAAAACTATGACTTAAAATGGATAGTGCTATATACTATTTTTTAAATTTGGATTGTACGTTAGTTATGTCAATCTTGCATCTGCCATACTTTCAAATTGTCTTGTAACATGTCATTCTTCATTGTAAAACAAGTATAAATACAACGCTCTCCTTAGTTGTAATAATTGAAAATTAGGGAACCGAAGACAAGAACGTGCAATGTACAGACAGCATGTATTTACTACATGTATTTTTTTTGTTGTAAAGTGTAAACACTGTAAACAGTACGAATCGAAATCTCTGTCTTTCTCTCTTACCAAAACAACCTAATCTTTAAAAAATATATAAGTTTTAGCAGACTTTTGAATTGATTTTTTATATTTTGTTTTATTTGTAGTACTAAGTTCTGCAACGTTTTGCCCGGGAGCAGTATTAATTACCGCCTTACCTATTTTTTGCTGCAATAGCGTTAGTAAGTTGTGATATTCCGATTTGCAGAGTAAGGTAGCCGGTAAACTTATACATATGGCGTTACCATTACGCCAAACGACGCGTTAACACCTTTTATGTCTACAATCGATGGTTGTTTTTTTCCCTTAGTGGAACCATAGGCTTGTTGTTAGCTGTTATACTTTTGCGATATAAAAAAGTGTATGCAAAATGTAATGATTTCCATCTTTGGTATAGACGATGTATTATCTTCTCATCAGGATTGTTGTATCTTCTCATCAGGAGAGCCAAAAAACTTTATTAGATAGCTTGTTTGCTATCTAATAAAGTTTTTTGTTTAGTACAAATGGAGATTTGATAAACACATCATTGAATTCGGTTTAAATTTTTAAAAATCATAATTTTTTTCTATAAATATAATAATAAATGAATAAAAATATCGTTGGTTCATTTATTACAAATTAATCTAACTGCAAATTTAGCTAATAACTTGCTTGTATTTGGGGCATTTGACTATAATGTTTATAAACAAGTACATATTTATTTAACCACCCCGTTGGTCTTGTGGTTAGCAATCTTGGCTATGTAATCTACAGAGCTCTGGTCAGTGGCGTAACGAGCTTCGGCGGGGCCCCGTGTAAGAATTACTTTGGGGGCCCTTATGAAGGCTAGAAATTTTTCACAAAAGACAAAAAAAGTTTGTTTTAATGTATCTATTTGTCAGTTTTTCCAAATTTTTTACAAATTATTCAAATTAAATAATCACTTTCCTTGTCTGTTTTTGAAAAAAGTTATTGCTTTTTTGACTTTTACAATTTGGGAAGTTTTTATTAATTTTTGCTTACGCACGATGGGGACCCCCCGTATCCCGGGGCCCCGTATAATTGATGCGGTAGATACGGCCCTGGCGCTGGTTCGATTTCCGACAGGGACAAACAATTATGTGACTAGACGAATCTTTGTATTTTAGGATTTGGGTGTTTATAAAATATAAATAAGTATTTATATGTGTATTTTTATGTCTTAATATCGTTGACTAATACATATATGAGAAGCAATACCGTGGTCCCTCAAACTAGCTTTTTTGATTAATAACAAGCTGTTTACTTAAACAGCTTTGTTTTGACGAGACAACCATCTTTTCTATCTCCGAAAAATTTTGAATTGTGTTATGGGGCTTTGAAAATTTTTATTCTGTGAAGGAAAAATATTTCTTAATACGCAATTATCATTCGACTTTAATCGCTTGATTATATAACAATAATTATCTTTCGATTTTTATAGCTTATTATATTATGAAAAACACGGGAAATATTTGTCCTACACAATCGATGGTTTTTCTGAGGAGTCCTCAACTCAAAGGTTTCGGAATTATAAGATTTTTAAATATTAATCAATTTAAAAACAACGTAATTTTCTCACAACAGCTTCTTAATTCGTATTATAATGTAAGGGTAACTTTGTGCTACACGTAAAGTGGAGACTTTTCTTAGACCGACACTCTAAACTTTTCTTTTTTATCTATCTTTATTAGTTAACCCATTCGAGATTTTTCTAGGATAAAAAGATGTTTGTCTCATCAAAACGAAGCTATTCAAAAAATTCAGCTTGTTATTTAAAAAAAGTTAGTTCGTGGGATCACGGTGTAAAATAATTTATTTGCTTTTAGCGACCTGGCCGCAGCTTCACCCGCGTAGCTTTTGTTCCTGTGGAAATATCGGAAAGGTTTATATACTAAAACGTTCCTCAAAAATCAGTCTATCTATTAAAAAAACCAGATCAAAATCCGTAGCGTAGTTTAAAAGTTTTAAGCATACATAGGCACAGACAAAGAAAGCGACTTTGTTTTATACTATGTAGTTATGGGGTTAGATCACAACATTAAATTGAACTACATACATAAAAATGAATTATGATCGATAAATAAGCAATTTACTTTTTGAATAGGTAATAATTAGATGCAGCGAAAAAATGTTTTTACAATCTATATCTATACAAATAAATAAAATTAGAGTGTCTGTTTGTAATATTAAAATAACCGGTTTTAACTAAATGAATATAACACGGTACACATACCAAAATAACACTTTTTACTATTTTTATCTGCCTGTCTGTGTGTCTATCTGTCTGTCTGTTTGTTCCGCCTAATCTCTGGACCGGCTGGATCTATTTGACTTTGACTGGTGATGTAATAAGGAGTAACTTAGGCTACTTTTTTTAAAATCCCACGCGGTCGAAGTCGCGGGCGCAGCTAGTTTTGATATAATGTACCATACTTAATGTACCATATTTGATGCAATAAACTATATTCTATTCTATTCTATATTATATTCTATAAAATTCATTAATTTACTTTAATGATTTAGAAATTAATGTTATTTTGTGTTTAGAAAAATTCGTCCAGCAGTCAAAAAAGGTCTGAACCAACACACGTTTTAAACAGATCAGAACATTCGATTTGGAATTTTAATTAATACATTTTGTTTGCAGACGGTACATCACGTCGTGACGCAGCTTCGATTATCTCCAGACAGATACACATCGCGGGCCGACTTTAATGTCTTCATTACACCGGCCAATTGATTCCATATAACCACAGGCATTACCGTATTGGCCTTGCCCGTTTGTTGCTGTAATAATATTAAATTGCTTTACCATTTCATATTGTTTATTGCAATATGGCAATAAAAATACACGACATATTAGCCATTGGCTCTGAAATACGTATTGGATATCTGTAACTGAAATCCGTAGTCTATATTAGCCGTCTGATTCGAAAATCAATACTTATGTCATAAACCTAAAGACCTTTTTACCAAATTGCGCTAAAGGGAGGGTTATGTTTTGGAATGTATGTATTGTAGTTATCAAATAACCTTACATAAAGAACTTTTTACCCGATTACGCTCGTAGAAAGGATGTGTTTTTCTAGTGTGTGCATGTATTGTAGCAGACAAATAACTTCCT
Organism: Apodemia mormo; assembly: GCA_036924255.1. Taxonomy (NCBI): domain Eukaryota; kingdom Metazoa; phylum Arthropoda; class Insecta; order Lepidoptera; family Riodinidae; genus Apodemia; species Apodemia mormo. The sequence continues at coordinate 6,467,219 of JAUPFN010000018.1, read as the reverse complement.
GAAAGAACTTTTTACCCAACTGCGCTTGAAAGAGGGATGCGTTTACTTTTGTTTGAATTTTGTTTTTATAAGAAAACCGAAAAAACACATTTTTAAAATGCCCGACCTGGGAATCGAAACCGGGACTTCATGCAGTTAACACCGACAACGGACCAATAGATCACAGAGGCGATTAATTTAATCATTATTATATATATACATTATACATCTTTAAGAGTAAATCTTTTATATTAAATTTCGTACTCACTCTTACGATTTCTTTTGAAAAAACTAGCCTATGATTGACTCCGGGTTTGCAACTGTCTCTTAGCCAAACTTTATTAAAAAATCGGTTTTGTGGTTTAGTCACGGCAAAAACGTAACAAACAGACATATTAAACTGATACTACAGAACGCTACTATCTGAATGTGAGAACGTGGCACCAACGTTAGTAAGGCCCATGATTTGACAGGTGAATAACCTACTGACAAATTGGGTACATATCCATAATCAAGCAAGTTCTGTTTAACAATAAGGACGAGAAACTTATTAAGAACGTATTGCTTGACCCGGGGTTCTAACAAATGACCTCATACGTCTAGACCAAGCCGGTACCGCTAAACCAATTGACAAAAAAATGCAATTACTTTGCCTATTGAAATCCACTCACGATGACAGACACGATACATCACTATTACTAAAACAATACATTGCAATTCTTACAATAGATTCCATACTATTGACAGCCATTCATAGAATTGTCTGCCAAGCGGTGTCAAGTGTCTTGAACTAGAGATATTAAAGGTGCAGCATAGTGAGCGCGATTTCATAACATAAAGCGTGGTCATAAGCGAAACGGACAGTATTTTGCAACTATGACGGGTGATATATAACTATTTTTCTGAATATTTATTAATTTAATGTTTATCAGTTGATTGAAAGCTTAGAATAATTGCTTTGGAATTGTGCTTTCTTTACCAAGTTTTAGGAGTTTTGGAGGGAAGTTAAGGCCAACTCATATTGAAGTAAAAAAAAGAAACAAAAATAAAATAGGTTAGCTTATCTCTAATAAAAAAATCGCATATTTAAGCTATGATATTTTACTTGCTGACAGAAATAACTCACAAGGTACAAGTATTTATTTTGCATAAATATAAAGAATGATATATTGTAAGTGTAGGAGACATCTCTTATTAATTTATTTTATTTATTTCATCATTCATTGTACACAAATAACAAAAGTAAATCTAAAGACAAAATCAGTACAAAAGGCAAGCTTATCTCTAAAGAATTTTTTCCCAGCAAGCTTGAAATAAGAGAAAAAAACACATTTTGTTCTGTCATATGATAACAAAAATGTAAATGCAAAGAGATAAACATAGCCCGTAACATAGACAAAAAGACTTTAATGACTTGTTGCTATTTATATGACCAATATGCAAAGCCTAAGTTACCCGGGTACTGGCTACAGTACCATTTGCACCAGAATACCACAGTGATAAGCACTTATGGTATTACGGCTAGAAAAAACTATGTTGCTTAACGTTTTTACGTCCAAGCGACGAATCTTTTAGGATAAAACAAAGGCCTGACATAAATTCTGGAAAATTTCCTGTATACCAAAAAATCGTTTAATTTTGCACAATTGAATTGCAAACATCTGTCTAAACACGAACTTTCACATTTATAATAAACTGGATTGCAACAGCTTTAATAATCGCGTTTTATTGGCTATGCCTTTACCCGATTCAGAGTAACTTGAAATTAGACAACTCATTAGATGTAATTGTACAAGATGACTCAGCGAAGTCATTGTTTATTAATCACAGTGAGTGTAGTATGTGGAATTTCCGCTGTTAAACAATTTTACAAAAAGTGTTTTTAATGACGTTAGTTTATGCGGTTTTTGAACCGTACGAAGTATAATCAAAGCAGTTGATTAAAAAGATTGTATATTAGCTGACCTGGCAAACGTTTTTCTGCCTTTTTAACTACTCTTATTTTTTTCTATATTTTCTCACCTTTTAAACCTTCCCTGGACTTCAACAATTAATTCAAAAAAATAGCTAAATGGGTTCAGCCGTTCTCAAGTTTTAGCGGGACTAACGAACAGCAATTGATTTATATATATATATATATATATATATCCATACTAATATTATAAATGCGAAAGTAACTCTGTCTGTCTGTCTGTCTGTCTGTCTGTTACGCTTTCACGTTTAAACCACTGGACCGATTTTGATGAAATTTGGCATAAACATAGATAAGACGTCGAGAACGGACATAGGCTACTTTTTATCGCGGGAAAATATTTCGTTCCCACAGGAAATAAAATTAATCGAAAGATATCGGAGCATAAAGCGTAACGTAGAACACATTAACTAGATGGCGCTGCACGAAAATACATCGCGCTAACGTATTGAAACACATATACATATAATTAAATCGTTGAGTTTAGAATTATCTTTATTATGATACTAGCTGTGCCCGCGACTTCGTTCGCGTGGAAAAAATTCTAAAATAAAAACCCGCACAGATCCCGTTCCCATGGAATTTCCGGGATATTCAGTGGTTTGGCCGTGAAAGCGTAACAGACAGAGTTACTTTCGCCTTTATAATATTAGTATGGATGATATGATATGATACGAGTATTTTAACGTTTGTTTGTTCATTGAATGCGCTAAATGCTAATTCCTGGAACTACAAGTCGGATTGAAAAAAAAATTATGTGTATGTTTAATGATAGCTACATTCATGAGGATTACGTTACAATTATTCTTAGCGTAGTTAAAATATCGATATTTGTAAAATAAGTCGGAAGAAAAAGCGGTATCGAACGGCTGTATCCACGTGCGCTTGCTGGCGTAATGCTTAAGTACACGTAAGTACAATGTACTACAAATATATTGGTTTTTAGTAGATGCAAAAAAAAATCTTATAACAACACAATAAGGAATTTTGAGTCGAAAAATTATAGAAAATTAATAGGTGAATTTTAACCCTTATCATATAACGAAAAGTACTTCATCAACACGAAGATCTTAGGAAGACAAACTTTGGCTCTTATACCACGTTATTTAGATGCATAGTTTAAAAAAAATGTAAAACGAAAATAACTCAACATACCTAGGTACTATCTAGGTATTAACCGAAAGGCTGTGTGCAGTGTGCACGATGCGGCGCACTACTCTGACCGCCGAACGAGAACCGAACATTGCCGAGAAGAGCCGAACTGTGAGAGCGTTGGCTTTACTATATTTTTTAAGGTTCCATACTCAAAGTTTAAAACGGGACCCCATTACTAAGACACCACTGTCCGTCCGTGCGTTTGTACGTCTATCTATCTGTCCGTCACCAGGCTGTATCTCATGAACCATGATAGTTGAAATTTTCACAGATGATGTAGGTATTTATGTTGCCTTTTATTTATGTATAATAACTAAAACTAAAAAAAGAATAAAATAAATATTTAAGGGTGACCACCATACAACAAACGTGTTTTTTTGCATAAACTCCCTTTTGCATTTGCATAAAATCACTTTAAAAATAAATAATTAAAATAAAATAAATATTAAGAAGGCTCCCATTCAACAAACGTGATTGTTTGCCGTTTTTTTATAGATTATGGTACGGAACCCTTAATGCGCAAGTTCGACTCGCAATTAGCCGGTTTTTTTAAGGTACATGAGTGGAATCACCTTTAACCTCTGCGGCCCGCGCGGAGTAGACATGTGACCGGCTCCTTTCGCAATAGACTTCTTTGATACGGAACGTTGGATTTTCCTTCTTTGAAAAAAATCACTTTACTTTGTAGTAGTTGAATATTCGATCTATTTTGTGTATTTTAATATTATTAAATCTTGCTTTAAATCTTCCCCATTGTGGAAAACTGTTTAATTTTTGAAGCTGTAGGTATACCAACATAAGCAATCATTTAGGTAGAAGAAGCACAAATTTTCCAAACAAGATCATATTGATTGGTTAGTGGTTACTTAGGGAAAAATCCTGAATCAGGCTACAAAAAAATTTTACATAGGTAAAGACCTTCGTGAAATCGTAACCAACATTAAAGACTTGATATTTAAAGTGTACCCGGAATTCGGATATGATAGATTTACCAAAAAAAAAATCAATTGATGTGTGTAAGGGCAATTTTATCTGCAAGAAATGCAAGCGTTGACGCCATCTATACAAATAAATAAAATTGGGGTGTCTGTTTGTAATATTAAAATAACCGTTTTTACTAAATGCATATGGATGTATACACGGTACGTATACCAAAATAACATTGTTTAGAATTTTTGTCTGTGTCTGTTTGTTCCGGCTAATCTCTGGAACGACTGGACCGATTTTGACGGGACTTTCACTGAAAGATAGCTGATATGATAGCGAGTACCTTAGGCTATTTTTTTTTAATTTTTCCACGCGGACGAAGTCGCGGGCTCAGCTAGTATATATATATATATAAATAGATTAATGTCGTCTAATAAAAAGGAAATATATTTTTTATGCTTTTTTATGTTAATGTATATGTAAATCGTGCTACATTGTACATTCTGTAAATTAACTCTAAGTAAATTATTCCCAATTGTTTAAGTTTTACATATGTACATCAAATGTTAGTTATGCATCCAAATTTATTTTATTTCCTATTAAGTATGCTCTTTCAAAAGCGATACACTTACGGCAATGAATAATTCAATAATCAAAACATTTTTAAACGCTTTTTCTGGAATTGGGTTCAATTCTCACCACGAATTCTTCTTTATGTCTTCTACCGAATGAAAACTGTAGTAGTAATTTTAGTTTAGAGAAAATAAGAAAAGCGGCTGGAGCCGTATCTGGTAAATAAGTTTTTTGCTTGATGGTATTTCCCAAAACTTTTTTGACTAAATTTATTATTTTCACAACACATTTTTACTGATTTGTCGATTTTCATTTCTAAGGATAACCTTGAAAAAACTGAATTACAGTTTTACCCTACCCAAAATCAAACCCGGGAGAACTCATGTGCAGAAATCTAATCCCTATACCACGAAACAGCCTCATAACACGATAAATAGCCGCGTATATGAAATACAAATAAGAAAACGTCGAATAACTATTTTACGACGCTCCTATCAAAAACATGTCACATAATTATTCCAATGAAACAACAAATAAATTTTTTATTGTTTATTTATCTAACTAAGCCAGTAAATTAAGTAAATTTTATTACATCGATAAGGTTTATATTGTCATAAAATAGGTCGCTTTGATCCTGTTCAAGCATAACAAGCAGTCACGTTTGTCGTAAACATTCCTTTATAAAAATATAAAAAAAGCATGAGAAGTGTCTTATCGACACCCGGTTAAATCAGAGTTCCTTTCAACAAATAGCTAAAACTTTGACGTTACAAAAAAAGTCTCAAAATGGCAAATGGCAAATATCTAAAACTGTGACGGTACGGAAAAAACCCCAAAATGGCACATTGCAAAATGGACTTTTTTTATTTATTCTTTATATCATTAGATAGAAAACAGGCAGACGTCTCTTCTGGTGGAAACAGAAACCATAGCCTATAGACATCAAAAATGTTAATGCTTACGATCCGTGTGGCGAGATGTTAATGTCACTTGCATAAATTTCCCGGTTACATTACCCTCCAAACCAAAAAATAATGACAATCTATTATGGTAAGAATAAGTAAGGCGGTGGTACCATATGCCCGGGCGAGACGGTGAAAATCTCTAAGAAAAAATCTTTTACAACCCCTCTGGCAGCATTGCAGTTGGTCTATTCTTCAAAGGAGGTCGAATCAGCACGGGTGAGAATTTGAATTATTAGTTAAATTTTAAAAATAAGTGAATTTAGTGAATAATATACGAAGCAAATCATAGGAGTATAGCTTGAATAAAAGGCGCTCGACATTAAGGAAGCTGGAAAACACGAAGCCTATGAATGTAAAGATTATCACACTTATTAAATTATTTTTAAAGATGTCAGTTTGAACTGGACCCCTGAGTCAGTTTCATGAAAACGGCGATAAGTACCAAAAAGCAAGACCTTCACAACACATTTATGTTGTAATAATTCTTGATTTTATATATTAAAATCAAGAATTTAAGAAGAAGAAAATTCTCGCCGTGTTGGTCCCGGCCTCCATTGTAGAATAGGCCAACTGCCGTTCTGCCAGGCAGGTCGTAAAAGGCGACCGATTGGCTATCGAGTCACTACCATCGTGGCTACTAGGTGGTGGAGTTCTGCATTATCTCGCCCGGGTCTGGTACCACCGCCTTATCTATTCCTGCCGCAATAGCGTCAGTGCTTGTCGCTGTCGTGTTCCGGTTTGGAGGGTAAGGTAGCCGGTGGACTTATGCATGTGGCATTAGACCTCGCCACAAGATAGCAACGCACCATTAACATCTTTGGTGTCTATAGGCGATGGTTGACTCCATCAGGAGACCCATCTGCTTGTTTGTATCTTATGATATAAAAAAAAAAAAAATTAAGAAAAAAGTGTATTTAAACGTAAAAAAATATAAAAATGTTTTTGCATATTCTTAAAATTGACGGTAAGCTAAATTGATTGAAAATACTTTTAGTTTCGTAGGTGATCGGCAAGGGTCTCAAAATTCACTTCAAAATATTCGGTTTTGGTGTCGCTTTTTTATTAAATACACTTATATTAGTCTATGCTATTAAGATCTACCAATACAGAAATTTAAAAAATGAATAAAATCAAAACTCTGTAAAAAAGGTTATTATAAAATATCTGAATGTTAGGAAGATAATGGGATTAATGCTCTTCATACCACTCTCATAGTAATTATATTGTTTCTTGTAAATACATTACTAAAAAAATGTATATGCACAAAAAAGACAAGCACGACGAGTTTCTTCAGCCGGATCTTCATAGTTTGTGGTCGCGTTTCCGGTAGTAACTCAAAAAAATTGTTGACTCGTCAAAAGTAAAAGATAATTTGAATAAATGTTTTGACTTTGACTCAGCTCGCGAACGGTAACGAGCGATAGCAAAATTCGTTCCAAAAAAAAAAAAACAATTTCAAAAAATTCTATCAGTAACTGTAAGAATTTTTGAACGGAGCACATGGGTATGTCAGATTTTCCAACGAGTTGATCCTTGTCGCCTTTGAAGAATAAGCAGCAGCAGTCAATACTATCGTAACTTCTAGATGATTATAGTTTAAAATTTACCAACTGTTAAGCAAGATGAAAGATAGTCGATTCTTCAAAAGAGGATCACATTATCAGATTCAAACTGGACCAGTGTGTGGTGTGAATCATAATATTATCTCCGCGATAATGTGACACCGGGATGCTAGCGTCGTATGTGACTTTATAGCATCTAGACATTATAAAATACATATTAAAGTACTTTTCATCTTATCTTATCTCAAATAAAAATCCCAATAATGAAGGTAGCGTCACTAAAAAAACTATTAAACCATGACCCAGTTATATCGACTTTAGGGATGGGCAGAAAGAGTCGACAACTTAAATAATTTTAATTTTTGTAGACAATATTCTAATTTTCAGTCGATTCACCACTTTCTAAATACGTATACATAATTAAACTATTTTCGTTATAACAAAAATGTTGCCTATGAATATAAATTCATACCACCCATACCCATAAATTAATTAATGAAATGTTACTACATTGACAAATTGCACACTGCTCTAAAAATCTCATTCAAAATAAAATACATGTTTGAAATATTAAACGAGATCCAAAAATTTCACACACAGTAAGCAAATTATTTGTTTCTTATATGGATGTTGGTATGACATTATATATGATAATGACATTTGTATATTATAGTTACACTTATAAAAAGCTATAAAAATATTTTAAAGAAAAACAAACACTTATGCTTATCACACAAATGGCTGTCCCCGTCGAAAATCGAACCCAAGCCCCATTGATTCAGTAGTCAGGGGTGCTAACCACTCGACCACTGTAGTGGTAAATAATGAATAATGTTAGTGCATAAATATGCACTAAAATCATTGTAATAATAAAGTAATAATAAATATAATAATAAAAAAAATAATAAAATACACATGTATATATATATATATATATATATATATATATATATATATATATATATATATATATATATATATATATATATATATATATATGTGTGTATTTTCACTAGAATTTACACTTTCAATTGTCAGCAATTGGTGAAATGACATTATAAATAGTTGAAAGTCAGTTAATTTAAAATAATTTGTCTACACTTAGAGTGAAATAAAAGTACAAGTGCATTATAAATTACTCTTACAAAAAAAAGATGACTATTAATTTATTTAATAGTCACCTTTTGTTTGTATCTACTATCTACCACCGCGATATCTATTCCTGGTGCTTGCCACTGTCGTGTTCAGGTTTGAAGGATAAGATAGCAGGTGAGCTTATGCAAGTGACATTACCACCCCGCCACATAGATAGCAATGCATTATTAACATATTAGCTATATAAGCGATGGTTGTCTCTTTTCATCCGGATATATATGTATTTAAAAAGAAAGAAAATACGTATCATTAATTGATGCACTTATTAAAAATAAAAGATTCATTCAAAATCCGTTTTCCTTATAATATTTGAAAAAAATTAATAATCAATAAGTTGTTTATTTATTTAATACTTTATTGTAGCAATTAAATAATGAAACATTAAAAACTTGTTGAAAACAAAAAGGGGGCGAGCTTATTTCCACTTCGGGTCACGAAGAAATAATTGTCATTCACAGCGAAAGTTATTCAATCATAACAAAATAATTATCATTCAAATGTTATTTTCATCGACTGTTCTAACAATTTCTCCCATCACTAAGAAGAGTTGCTAATGACTGCATTCAAAAAACGTAAAATCACGTACAATCTCCTCTTAAATACATTTACACCTAAATTATCATATGAATAATGTGGCTTGAAAAACCTCCTACTTTGTAAAGCACCGCCAAAACATTTAGATCTGTTAAAGCGTTCTGACTCTGGCGTATGATTTTAGTATTCAAAGACCATACCTTTTCATAGCTCCACTACTTAATAAAGAAAAGCACGACCACACGTAGCATCCAAATAAATGGAGCTCTAGTTTACTGTATTATTTGCTTCATTATGTTCATTTCGTAGTATTGAAAGACGGTTCAAGTTATTCTGGTGAAGTTCCTTCGGTACCTTTGTTTTACAAAAACTTGATATAACAGATTAACTTATTAGTATTCTGGAACCGAATTGCTTGACTCAGACGACGAAGAAGCATGGAGGTAAACATACAATTTTAACAGCTTCCATTGTGTTGCTTTTTATTTCTCTTTAAGTGCTTTGAACTGTTAAAAATTACACAATAAAAATAAGTAGCGATATCATTAGCAGTTCTCTTTCGTAGGATATCTCAAACACAGACATAGAAACAAAGATAACCACTGCAAATTGCATCAAAGAATGAAGTGAGTCTTATAACTGGTTTGGCAAAGACGTAAAGTGACATGGTGGTAGAGTTCTGCATTGTCTCGCCCGGGTCAGGTACCACCGCCTTACCTTTTCCTACCGCAATAGCGTCAGTGCTTGTCACTGTCGTGTTCCGGTTTGGAAGGTAAAGTAGCCGGAAAACTTATGCATGTGGCTTTTTAGACCTCGCCACAAGATAGCAATGCACCATTAACACCTTTTGTGTCTATAGGCGATGGTTGACGCTTTCCATCAGGGGGCCCATCTGCTTGTTTGCTATCTTATGATATAAAAAAGACATTCGGGATTTGGTACTATAGTATATGCACGCCTGTATCCCCGAAGGGGTTGGCAGAGGTACAAGTACAGGTGCCAAGCCTATCACCAACCGGACGCTTTCCAATCCCGGGTAGCGAGGTTTTTATCAAAAAACTGAAAAAACTTGGATTGCCTGACCCGAGAATCGAACCCGGTCATGAGGTCAACACCAACACCGGACCAATAGACCCCAGAGTATTTGGTACTTACTACAACCATATATTTTCCTGCCACAATAGCGTCAGTGCTTGTCATTGTCGGGCTTTGGTTTGGAACGTTTTTGTTCCGATTTCGATATGGTAGCCTAACTTATACATGGCATTGCCATCCTTTTATTAACATCTTTGATGTCTATAGGCGATGGTTCTGTCTTTCCATCATGACAGCCATCCGCAGCTTGTGTGCTGTTTTATAATATAAAAAGAGTATATTTATTTTTTACACAAGTTTAATAAAAATGACTGACATGCAACTATTAAGGAAGTACCTAATATTTCTAAAAGTAATAACTACAGCCATTAATCTTTTCACGAAGTTATTGCGATGGCTCATATGTCTACGTCACTAGCGGGCTAGGATTTTAGCGTCAATTAAATGGATCTATACACAACGAAATACTTATAGAATAAATAAATATCGTCACACACATACGTCCTAAAGACATGCAGAGGTGCACTAATATCTTTAGTACTGACTCGGGGGTAGAGTTTTACAAATTCTTGACCGAGTTTTTGCGCCACCAATTTGCCTATTCTTGCCGCAAGAGCGTTGGTGCTTGCCGCTGTCGTGTTCCGGTTTGGAGGGTATGGTGCTGGTAAACTTACGCATGTTGTATTCTATTCCGCATGAATAGCAATGGACTATTAACACCTCTGGTGTCATAGGCGATGGTATATTTTCATCAGAGAGCTATCAACTAAAAAATGTACTACATGGGGTAAGTGATACCGTTTTCTTCAATAATTATTAATTTCTATGATGTTCTATCGTAAATCGTGCATGACATGTGACAAAAGTTTTATTTATATAAATTCCATTAATTTAAATAAATAAAACTTTTGTCTTTAAAAATTAATAAAAAACAAAAAATAACTGTTTTTTTCTCGTAATTCTTAAATTCCTCTGAATAAAAAATCTATCAAATGAATATGACCGTTGTCAACTCAAATGCCAAAAAAATATTATGTGCTTATGGGGATATGTTTTTTAAAATTGCATTATATTAAAAAAAGATTTTTGATTCAGAAATTCTTATAGGATTTAAAGAGAATATTTTCAGGTTCTAGAATAATTTCCAAAAAATCCATTTGAAATATTTTTAATTAAGTATTTTTATTTTTTAATATCGAAAAATAACATACAAGCTGATGGTCCTCTTGATGTTAAGAGACAACAATAGCCTTTTATGCACACAAGATGTTAATTTTGCGTTGTTTGCGTGGCGGGATGGTGATGCCACTTGCGTAAATTACTGGGTTGTAAGCCACCACAAAATGTGTAATATATAAAAAATATAGCAAACTATTGTTTTTATTTTTTTTCAGCTAAAAGCAAAGTCCTAAGATAAAATACTATACTTAGGCTAAGATAAAATACTTTATTTATTTTCGCTCCATCCTAAGATTTTTTCCCCGTGTTGGTCCCGGGCTCTGTTGAAGAATAGGCCAACTGCCGTTCTGCCAGGTAGGTCGTAAAAGGCGACCGATTGGCTATACATCATGGCTACTAGGTGGTAGAGTTCTGCATTGTCTCGCCCGGGCCTGGTACCACCGCCTTGCCTATTCCTGCCGCAATAGCGTCTATGCTTGACACTGTCGTGTTTCAGTTTGGAAGGTAAGGTAGCCGGTAAATTTATGTATGTGGCATTAGGCCTCGCCACAAGATAGCAACGCACCATTAACATCTTTGGTGTCTATAGGTGATGGTTGACTCTATGATATTAAATTATTATTGCTGATAAAATCAATTTTATTATTATTAATAAAAGAAACGCTATAGTTGTATTGTTGTATATTTAATACTACAAATTAAAACAGTTTTAATCTTACTTGAAACTTCTCTTAATTTTAAAGATTTTCGTTTAGTTAAATGTAATTGATTTTTTATAACATATCACTAAATATTGTAATGAAAAATATTTGCACAAATACATTTTGGTAGAATATGTCAGTACAATATATTAATAAGTAATAAACAGACATATTCTTGCATATAAATATTATTTGATTTTATCTGTTTAGCAAAAATTCTGTACTCCTTTTTAAAATAATTTCGCGAACAAATGAGCATCAAATTTGGCACAGTTCTAGAATTTATAACGTTACTAGCTGTTCCCTGCGACTTCGTCCGCGCGGACTTCGTTTACTCCGCACAGCTCCTCCCCCGTAGGTGATAGCGTTATATGTAGCCTATATGTTGACCCGACCTGTTAGTAATATTCATGCAAAAATTGAAGTAAATCCATGCAGTACTTTTTGAGTTTACCCCGGACATACATACAGACAAACAGACAAAAACTATATTTTTGGCTTCGATATCGATTGCAGATCACGCTCCAAGTATTCTTTTAAAAAATATTCAATGTACAGTTTTGACTTTCCTACGATTTTACTATGTACCTTGCCACAAGATAGCAACACGCCATTAACATCTTTGGTGTCTATAGGAAACCGGATATTTCGGTCGAGCGGAGTGCTCAGCCAGAGTTTAAATTAAGTGAGCCGAAAGCCCGCCTTAAGGGTGTCTCCTGTGAGACCGGACCTCGGCTTAGAACAGTATCTTGACGATGAGCAAGTGGCATCGGGATTTCGACTCGTTAATGACTCTTGCGGCCTGGCCACGGGAAATTTGCGCCAGCGATTTATTTTTATTTATAGCGCGAACGGCGAAGCGTCTGGCGTCTGAAACAAATATATGGGAAAGTACTAAATATGCCACGCGGCGTGGTGACCGGCGGCGGGGTGACCGACGAATTTTCGCCTCGTCCGCCGCGACGCCGCGCCGCCGCCGCCACCGGTTCGCGTGGCCAGGCGGTTAACCGACGTTTCGAGTATTCGCAGGCCGAAGCAGTGGGCCGAGTCCGCCTAGCCAACTTTGCAGTGTGCGTGTAAATTGCGAAGTATAGGCAATGATGGGATCATCAAGATCTGATGGGACGTGACGTCTTCTCAGTTTGTGATCGGTGATCGCGTCCGGCACCAAAGCTCTTGTGCCAGGGATCGTCGTGTAGTCTTCTCGCATCCCGGCAACGGGACGGGGAAATGGTTTCGGAGCGGATTACCCCCTGATTATAGGATCATACGCTAGCCGTAAAAACAGCTACGTCATTGGGTTAGTGTGGATGATAAGGCCCCTTGCATATTGGTTTTCTTTTTGGGGAGTGGTTGTCAAGTTGGGGAAGTATATTATGATTTTTATGATTTTATGGGGATAATGATTCAATAGATTATACACCTCCCCCCGCTGTCAACTACGTGCAATCCGCCCCGCAGGTTGAGTCCCTAACAGGGGATTAAACTCGCGGCAGCGGCTTAAGCAGGAGGGAGTATTCTATTTTAAGGTCGCGTGCAATTACGTCGTTCCTTAGGTAGATTGGTGATTTGGTGATCCTACGCAGCTGTGCCAGGGATTGATACGTCGGTGGTATTTATACCCAAGTGAGAAGTTGCAGAACTTTACCACCTAGTGGATAGTCACGACATCAATGACACATTTTAGCCTTTTCCCGGCATTAACGAGATGACTAGCAGTAAGGTAGTTGATCTGTTCTTCGAAAGAGACCCATATCGAAACGGAGAAAAACAGACAACCCACACAAATCTAAATATACATATTACAAATGCGAAAGTTTGGATGTTAGGATGGATGGGTGGATGAATGGATGTTTGTTACTCAATCACGCAAAACCTACTGAACGGATTTGAATGAAATTTGGTAAACAAGTAGACGATGACCTGGAATATCACATAGGATACTTTTTATCCCGGAAAAATTAGATGATCTCGCGGGATCCACCAAAAACTTTTAAAATGCAGCGAGCTGAACGCGACAGCTAGACTCTAAATAAAATTCCTTACTTTTTTTCTTAACAAAATGGATAATTTATCTTAATAAATTGCACGTCATCTTCATAATAAACCCCATCATCAAAATAACTATCGTTTTGCCAGGCACTTTGAAAGCGGCTACCGATTGGCTATGCGAGACACTACCATCATGGCTACTAGGTGGTAGATAGAGTTCTGCATTGTCTCGCAAGGGTCTGATACCACCATCTTACCTAATTCTGTCGCAATAGCATCTGTGTTTGTCACTATCGTGTTCCGGATTGGAAGGTAAGGTAGCTGATAAACTTATGCATGTGACACACAAGGATATCAGTGCACTATTAACTTTGGTCACCCTATACTAAAAAAGTTATGTATTCTTAAAAAGGTCGCGGATTAATACGCAAAAAACACAAAGTCATCATGACTAGCCACACGAACAACGGGTAGACGAGTAAATCCTGAATAATGGGTAGTAGGTAGGATTCCTAGAGTTTGATTACCTTATCTATACACTAAATATTGCACAGGTCTTTGCCTTTACCTCTAAGAATTTCGCAAAATTTAGCAAAATACACACAAAGCAACCATAAAAATCCAAGTGTTCTAACGTTCTGTGTTCCAATGGGTTGTGTAGATGCGATAAAATCGAAACGATATCGATAAACCTTTGTTTCCATAGCTCGAGTTTTCTTGAAAATAGGGTTGCCAAATTACAACTCACAAATATTATTAAAGAAATTACGATTTCTGTCACCTTCGACTTGTAGAAGTTTTCAGATTACATATTCTATACTTTTCACCGTCGGCGCTTGGCACCACACTATGCAACACACACATTAAGGATTGAAAAAGTTCAAAAGCGTTTCTTATGGCACCTGGCGTATAATCGTGGTATAGCGAAACAATGTAATTCCTACAAAGATAGGTTACTGATATTTAATATGATATCATTGGAGGACCGAAGCTTTTGGACTTTTCATTCTTTTATAAACTACTCAGAAATGAAATTGACTGCCCCCAATTGTTGCAAAAAATAGATTTCCGTGTGCCGAGAGGTCATCCTCGTGGGCCCATCACTCTTGTTTGCCCACCTCTACGCATGACTGTAAATTACCCTATACTGCGTTTCTGTAAATTAGCCAATGAATATAGTTACGGTATCAACATTTATTTTGACTCATTTAACAAAATCAAATGTTGGTAAGCCTTAATAAATAAATAAAATACTCCATTTTAATACAATATTTATTAATTAAATCACTTGTACTATTTCACAATAAGGTAATTGCAATTAATTTCCAACCGGTTTCACTAACACAAGCATCCTCAGGATATTTGCAGTAACTAACTAAGTAAACCGGTTGGAAATTAATTATTATTACCTTATTGTGAAATCAGAAATCAGAAGTACTTTATTCAATAAAACTTTTTACGAGTTATTTTGACAGACCAACATATTTTTTAAAAACTACCACCTGTTCCTGTCACACTGAGAAGATCCGGTGGAAGAAACTCAGGCTTGTTTTTCTTCCATTCATATATCATCTACTTTTTACAATATCACAATATTACAAAAAATATATATAAGATCGGTAGGAGGAGCAATTAATCCCAGGCTTTCATGTCTTCTAAACAATCTGAGATTTTATAATATCCGTATTTACACAGTTTTGTTTCAATACATTTTTTTAAATTTATTGACTAGATCTAGACTAGACTAGACTAGACTAGATCTCTTATAGTTTCGGGAAGTTTATTGTAAAAGTGTATATATTGCCCCATAAAAGAGTTACATATTCTGTGAAGACGAGATACAGAACAAAAGATTTAATTAATAAATATTGTGTTTCAGATTATAGTTTTTTCGTTCGTAAGAATTTACGTCAATTTCTTCTAAACAAAATAAAATTCAACCGCGCTCGAGAACGACAGGCAAACGTTTTCCTTGTAACTTTATGATCGTTCCATTCAAATCGTCAGATCCAAAATTTTAGCTCGCAATTAAATCACCAAACCTTAATCTGGCTATGTAGGTAGGTAAGGAAGTTACTGATTTTCGAAAGTCGAGGTTTCACCAGATCTCCACGTTTTGGGGTCCTAGGAACCTTTTTTCGACTATTTTCGCGATGACGTCAGTATGTCTATGTGTGTGTGTGTGTGTGTGTGTGTGTGTGTGTGTGTGTGTGTGTGTGTGTGTGTGTGTGTGTGTGTGTGCGTGCGTGCGTGCGTGCGTGCGTGTGTACGTACGTTCGTGCGTGCGTGCGTGCGTGCGTGCGTGCGTGCGTGCGTGCGTGTGTGTGTGTGTGTGTAAGCATCTCATAACTTTTGAACGGCTTGACTGATCGAAACGCGGTTAGTGACATTTGATTGGATTCTACTCAACTTAGACTTTGTAAAAATTTAAACCCGGCCCAGGAGATTTTGATAAATTTTTAAAAAACCTCAAAAAAAATGTTGGCGAAACAGCATTTTTTTATTATAACTTCCAGATTAATATATTGATCGAGTACAAAATCTTATCAGCTCTATTCCTCATAAAACTACGCCCAATCCATAAACTGCATCAAAATCGGTATATCCGTTCGGGAGTTCTCCTTGACGAAAAATTTTGAAAAAAGTGTTTTTTCCACATAACTTCGAGATTTTTTGACCAACCATTTTTCAACCATCTACAATTTTTAAGTATTAAAAACTACGTCAAATGCAGTTTAAAAAATCAAAATCGACTTAAATTTTCAAAAGTTACAGCTTTTTAAATATTAATATATTGTTGTTTTTAGCAAATTTACTTAATATTTTTAAAATAACTTTCAGGCTACTATTGACTTAAAAATCAGCAGTTTGCCTTAAAAAACTGCGTCAAATACCGTCAATTGGATCAAAATCAGTATTTTTTTTGGGATTCATCAATGACGAAAATTTTTGAAAAAAATTTTTTATGGCATTGCTTCGACGTCTTTTAACCTATCGATTATATGGCTAAAACAATACTTTAGATCTTAAAAATTTAGTTAAATACCATTCGAAATATCAAATTTGATCACGGTTACCAAACTTAACAGCCTTTTTAAAAATATACAAACGGGTCAATAACGCGTACATATATAGAACTTACTTGTAAAGCTCGACGTTTCGGCCAAGTTACATTGACCGTGGTCACGAGCAGACTGCTCGTGACCACGGTCAATGTAATGTTATAATTTATATCAATGTAATGTTATAATTTTCTGTTTCTAAAGTATAGTATAATAAGCGTATATTTCTAATAATAGAAAATAGTTTTCATTTAAAGACTTCGCTCGGCAAACATAAAAAAATACATGATTTTTCTAAAGTTAAAAAGCAAGTTTCAAGATCTGCTAACCCTATTTGAAACAGATAACGGAAATTGCACATGAGGGTATGTTCTTCGATATAACCTCAGCACTTAACTAAATTATGAATCGTCAGGCCAAATGTAGATACTTAGTCAGATTTTGTTTAACTTTAGTTATCTACCTTATTTTGTATTACATTTTAGGTTGTTGTACACAAACTATGATAAATAGAACCCTTTTTAATAGCAATCGCTTTCTGTCTGTCTATCCGTCAAAGGGCCTTTGAAAAAGGACCTTTTGAACAGAAATAGGCAGACATCTCAAATTTTTACTGTGGTCGCTACCAGAAATATTTTTAATGCGGTAAAACCGCGGCACAGCAACGGCATTGCACTTCAAATTTCCCATTTCTCTGGAATTCTATACCAGATCTTCACCAAATTAAAATATGCCCAGGAGGGCATTAGGTATAGCCAATCAAATAAAAATCTAAAAATCAGTTCATAAATGACTGAGTTCTGATGTCTCAAACCGAAGCCCTGTCGATTGCATAGTCAGGTTCGCTAACCACTCGACTAACGGGATGGTGACAACTATCGTGTTCCAATTTCGAAGGTTAGAAAGGCGGTAAATTTATGTCCGAGACATCACGTCTTGCGACATGGATATCAACATCTTAGGCGTCCATAGGCGGTGATCTCTTTCTAAGAAAATATCACTTTCTAAATGTTTGTTATGATATGATATTATAGAATATAGCAAAATCATACGAATGCGCATAACAAAAATTGGTAAAGTCCGTGTCAGGCCACGCGCAATGTAGGGTTCCGAAGTTATCCATCACAATAATGCGAACAAAGAAGAAGGCATTTATCGTTTCATACAATGAATATTTAATTTCTCTAAGTACATTTTATAAGTTGGTCGACTATTACTACAAAATTTGTAAAGTCTTCTAAGCCGCGATAGTTTTTCTTTTACCTTCATTGTATTTACTACTTCCATAATTTTTTCAACCTCCAAAATCAACCGTTTAGCCTGCAGAGGGTGAACACAATTGACACTAACAAAAATTAGCACTTAAAAGCTTTATACTTAAGAAACGAGTCCCTTTATCAAAAACTTGTTTTGATAAACCTACAATGCTTTTAAAAGCCTATCCAACGATATCCCACACAATGAGGTACGTGAGAAAAAAATTAATATCCCCACTTTACATGTAGGGGAGCTAGCTACCCTGAAAAAAAAATATTTTTCAAGATTTTATGTTACCACTTTGTTGACGTGACTATGTATACTCGTGCCAAATTACAGCTTTCTAATAATAAGGATCACTGAGGTATCGTGCTTACGGACGGGCGGACGGACGGACGGGCCTAGCGAAACTATAAGGGTTCCTAATTTACTTTGGAACCCTAAAAACAGGTCCCTAAAACATTTTCAACCGCATATAACATTTTCAACCAACGAAATAACGGAAGTTAGTTAACGGTAGTTAGGACACGAATGTATATAATATTGTTGGAATTGGATAATATTTGAGTATAATAATAATCTATTTATGCGTCCAAACACGTGTACTAAATTTCGTAAATTTATGTATGTTTATATATTTGTACTTATGTTTGTCCACAAATTTCTCGGGAACTCAAAGATATATAGAGATAATTCTTTTTAATTTATATCCATATATTCCAACTAAGGCAATGATTTAACTTACAACAAAATAAATTTAGTAGTTTTTGAGATATCGTTACAGTTGACAGATATTTGAAGTAACCTTAAAAAATAATTTAATTTATTATTCTTTTTAAATATATCAACGCTAATGATGTGCTGATGTTAAATGCGCTCCTAATTACGGTAGGTCTAAGGCTATCCAGCTCTCGAGTTAGTTTAGTATAATCAGCCTCTAACATTTGCCCTAACGTGCTGAGGCATAATTAGAATAATGTCAATTACATGTAATGTTATAGCTTAACTTGAATTTATGATAAACTTAGGATTAGCTCAGTTAGCCTTAACGCAATTTATATAAGCTTTATTTTGCAGAAAAACATAAGTCATACGTGAAGCAAAAGCTTTGTATCCTTTTTCAAATTTACGCAAACGGTTTGACATGTTTGTCATTGCGGAGAATTGCAGAAACTTAATATTTTTAAATAATATGCATTAATAAAAGTAAACATTACACACACACATACACTACATTCATGTGACATAGGGACATGATAATATGTACACATATAGGTATATCTACTATTTTCTTCATGCTACGGCCGCACCTGCGTCTATCTTCCTGAAGATGTTAGCGCGCTAAAACCCTTTGATGCACATACCACCAACCGCGTAATAAGACAAACACAGTCCGAATAATTGCGATGATAGCCGATAATAGCCGGTCAAATATGCATGTATCGTGTCACTGCGCGAAGCTTTGTGACGATAGACGCAGCATTATAGCTAAAGTGTGTTGTCAAACTTATTATGTGACGTCATCAAACTTCACAGTGGTGACATCACCTCCATTACCATCACTCCTTACTAAAGCAGAAGGTGGGTTTTGAGGTTACATTTAGAAAGATAATAAAATTCATTAAATTCCATACGATAAGTTGCTATTATTTTTAATAATTTATTAGACTAGCTTTTGGAAAGAATTTTTCCCTCAATAATAAGCTTCCAGGATAATTATTTATTGTTTTTTTTTCTTGTAATAAGTTGCCATCTTCGTCCGTCAGGCTGTAATCTCAAGCTTTCCTTGAGCAGTAATTACAAAGGAGTCTTATTATTTAGAAGGGATTCTTAAAAGAAATAATAATGAAGCTTCTATGTGCCAAAAACTAACATTTTGACTGAGGTAGACATGTAACAAGCTGAACAATCTTTTTAATTTAGACTATTCCACTACAAAGATTTTTTAACTATGCTTTCGGAGGGTTACGATGTCACGGGGACGGACGAGGGATGGATGTCATAGTACGTACGGAATTCATGGAAGAATAGCAGTAACTTAGTGACTTCTGAAGGTCTAAAAACCTTTTTGATACTGCGTGTAAGAGACGGTCTACCGAAAATCGAAACCACAGATTTGGACCATGATTCTGACATGAAAACCGTTGGAAATTTGCGTAACTAATTTTTGATGTTTTTGGTGATTTTTTTATTTTAACTTGGTATAATTTGCTTTACTCTTATACTCTATAGTGTTTAATCTAAAAAATAGTAAAATTTAAGAAAATAAATAAAACAAGTAATGTACTTATGTGCGCTGCATACCACGCAAAATAAACGGCTATTGATTCGAGTTCTAAGGATTAAATTGAAACTTTGTGGGGTTTTTGTAGGCATATTGAGCTATAAAAGGCATACTTAACAAAATTAATTTTCTTGATTGCCATCTCTCCAAAAATCTCATCTCGATCCAAAAAGCCGCGAAAGGAGCTTTTTTCTTAATTTTTTAAATTAATGTAGGGAAATATTTTTTTTTTTGAAAAAACCGTTTCTATGGAAAATTCATTCTAGATTTCAAAACTTGTTTTAAATTTTTGAAGCATTTTTTGAATGCTGAGATATTTATGGTATAAGACAAAAATTTCATTTTCTATGCAAAGTTCAATAAAATAAAACATGGTCGTATAGAATTTTCGAAAAAAAAAAATAAAGCGGAATAAACAAGTTATCCGATCTTTATAGTGGTTAAGTTGTAAAAAAACCAAGTTCGTAAAATAAAACAAACAAACTAAAAAATTAAAAAAATATATATTTTGTTATTTCTTAGGATTGAGCGATACACGTTTTTTAGTAATTTTTTTCAGCATAAGGTCTTGAAACTAGAACCTTTACGTTTTAAAATGCGTTTTTTTTTAAATTTCAATATGACCATTATTGACAAATATACAGCTATTTGAAAAGACTTAAAAAATTTGGAATTTTTTTTGATCCCTTAATTTTTCTACTAGTGTGTTAAGAACAAAGTTGTACTCCGGTCCTACTATGAGGCATAGACCATCAGTGACTCTGCGATGCAGTTCGTAAAGGGCGAACGATTGGCTATAGGTAGGTACGTGTCTCTACCATCCCGACTACTACTGGTTCAGCAACGTCTCGCTCGGGTATTTTGTACCAACGCCTTATCTATTTCTGTCGAAAAAGCGTCATATCCTGTCAATATCGTGTTCCAGTTTGGAGAGATAGGTAACCGGTAAACTTATGCAAGTAGCATTAATACCTCGCTGTACGAATAGAACGCACCATCAACATTTTTGAAGTTTATATAGGCGATGGTTGTCTGCTTCTATCTGAACAATCTTCTTGTTTACTATCTTATAAAATAAAATAAATCATGATTCCACACGCGGACTCCCTTGCGGTATAAGCAGAGCGAACTGAACATGAAAAGACGCTCCGATTTATCACGATTCACTAGTATATTTCGCTGACATACAGATGGGTTGATCCCTAACGCCACGTTTAGTCATCATTATTTACAGTAGTGAATGAAAATCGATATCAATTTGCAATCTGTAGATACTAGAATATATGTCTTGCATAAGCTTATCCTTAAAACACATCAACGAATCCAAAGATAGCAAATTTTCTGTTTTAAAAAAATACTAAACAACTAAAATACTAAAAACTATCTTTAAAAAAATACCAAACAATTAGGATTACAAAATATCTACCAAAAATTCACATACATGGATAAAGTAGAACCTGTACTTGTAAAATGATGATGAATAACCTCACGTTTAATTTTTACTAACATTTTTATTTGTTACGAAATAATACGTCTACCTTTATAAAAGTCTTTGAAATCCTAGCCCGCATTCAAGTCCATGTTAATTAATTGTATAAAGGCTTTTAATTAGTTTAGTATCGCTAAGGTATAATCAAACGAACTTTAAAAAATTTTAAGAACAAAGAAGAAGTGTTAATTAATGCATCCTGGCTAAGTTTTTGTGGAATTCTAGTCGCAAACGTGGTTTGAGGGGAGGTTTTGAGCATAAATTTAAATTGTTATCGGCAAATCGTATTATGTATTTTGACCAAGATGTTAAAGTTATGTAGGCCTAGCCGAACCGCGCGTACGAGTAAAGGATCGAACACACAGTGACGAGCCCAGGAGGAGCTGTAACGGGCTGGGGCGGGCCGCGTTGCAACGTTAAATGCTAACTTAGTATATCAGGATGGGCCGCAGCAGACGAAGCATATATTTTAGTGTATTCTGTATTGGTCCGGGCTCTTTTGAAGATTAGACCAACCGCCGTTCTGCCAGACAAGTCGTAAGAGGTGACCGATTGACTATACGTGTCACTAACATCGTGACTACTATGAGGTATTCCATAACGTCTCGAACTGGTATTTGGTACAACCGCCTCGCCTATTCCTACCGCAATAGCGTCATTGCTTGTCATTTTCGTTTTCCGGTTTGGAGAGTAAAGTAGCCGGTAGACTTATGCATGTGGCATTGTCACCCCGTTACAAGGATAGCAACGCACCATGCATCTTTGGTGTCTATAGGCGATGGTTTCTCTTTCTATCAGAAGAATCATCGCTGGTTTACTATCTTATGATATAAAAAGAAATAATTTATAAAGATTTTTGCGATGCGGTCCAGACCGTTGCGGTCCGTTCTCGTGTACTCGATTCTTAACGGGAGATTAAATAATTAATTTTCATCTCATTAAGCCGCTTAGGAGTTGATTTTTGAAAAAGTTAGACCCTGGTCTTCCACAGTCGCCTTACCAAATTTCATCAAAATCGGTTATCTATCGGCTGACTAAGAATCAATAGGGCTAGAGTTCGATTCCCGACAGAGACAACCATTTGTGTGATCAGCAATTAATATTTGTATTTTTGGATTTTGGTATTTACTAAATTTATTTGAGTATTTATGTATATATTTCTATGTATTAGTATCATTGTCTGACAGCCATAACACAAGCAAATAATTTTCTTATTTTTGGGTAAGATTAATAATTAATTTGTGAAATTTGTCCAATGATATTTATTTATTCTTTCATTCATTCATTCATACATTTATTCATTAATTAATTCATTTATTTATTAATATAGATAGGTACTGCCGGTTTCCGTCGTCGCTTGGTAAAACTTCACTTTCATGTAATTTTAGGTACTGTTTCATATTAAACATTATTAGGTAGGTATAATTCAATTTTTTCGCGACTGGCGACTTGCAACTATCTGTTACTCGCGACTTCGTTCGCTTGACCTGCAATTATTACTTCCTTTTGTTCAATCAGGTAAAAGTAGCCAATGTCACTTCTAGGTAGTGTATCTTTGACATGGTAAAAGAATTTTTAAGATCGGTTCAGTATATTTTGAGGTTATTCGATACAAATAAACAAAAATATGTGTTTTATATCATAAAATAGCAAACAAGCAGAAGCAGCCGGAGACACCAAAGATGTTCATGATGCCTTGCTATCCGTGTGCCGGAGTTTTAATGCCACATGCATTGAAATATTATTACTGTGGACGTCGGACCCGCGCTAAAAATGTCCAAGGCAAATGAGCTACAAAATCCAAAAAGAGTTACAATTCCGATTCAGCTGAAATTAAACCTTGATATAATGATTTTATTGTTGAAATTAACTTGTTAAGATATCTAATCTCTATGATGTGTTACTGGGACATTTTGATCGCCATTTTCGTATGAAACCCGATGTCCATAGCAATAATATCGCCAAGGACATTTTGATCGCCATTTTCGTATGAAACCCGATGTCCATAGTAATAATATCGCCAAGGTCAATGGCCACATGGATAAGTTTACCATTTAACATCATTGCCGTCGTTTGACAAAACTTGACTCGCTTGGTTTCTTATACATAGATGAAGTATATAAACTTCCTCTAACAACTTATATGTAGTATCTCTAGTGGCATCTGAAACTAGCGCGGTTCAGATGCCACATACATAACTTTACCAGCAGCTCTTAACCAGAATCATAAACCCAAGCAAGACGATGCTGGGGAGTGCGCTATCACAATCACGATGGTAATGAGAGGATTGGGCAAACGTTCCCCTTTGACGAATTGCCTAGCAGGAAAACAGATGGCCTATTTTGCAAAAGGAACCTAGACTACCACGGAGAAATCAGACTAAAACACGAAATTTATGTGCTACAAACAGACACACAAAAATACAAATTGTCTTTCTTTATATTATAAGTGTAGATAAATATTTATAATTCAAACTAGAGAGTCACAACTCACACCTCGTTACAAAAGACATGGAAACAACAATAACAAACCCGCCATACAATTACAACAATGACCAGCACTTGAAACGCCAATAAATAGAAAAACTAGGAGACACCTCAAGTGCCATTGTGGCTCGACTATTGTTTGGCAGTAAAATGTAAAAATCACTTAGCAGTTCCTTTGAGCGTGGAGATAGGGTTGCTACTTACAACAGTTGATACAAGTATATTAAATAGTCGTTAGCTAGAATATCTAACAACGCTTGATTCAATACGACTACTGACACTTCAAACGAAAATAATTAAAGGAGAAGCCACGTTAAATAATAAAGTAGTTCCACTATTATTTGGCAGAAAACTGTTGAAATCACTAAATAATAATTTTTGCGATCTCGAAAATAGAGAAGCCAGTGTTTTTCCATGTCATAGGGAAGCAACTATGTAGATGGCACTCCTGATGGAAAAAGTCAACCATCGCCAATTACGACAATGACTAGCACTTAAAACAACAGTAAATAGGAAAACTAGAACACACCTCAAGGGACATTGTGGCTCGATTAATATTTGGCAGTAAGATGTAAACATCACTTACTTTGAGCGTGAGAATAGGCCATCTAATAAATAAGTAAAAAATAGTAATTTCTTATGCGAACGAAGATCGTTACTGACAAAGTGTCCCCTTTCATCAGTCTAAATTCAAATGTATAGTAGTGGAAATCTTACGATGTTCGATTTAATCGAGCCCCGTCGATTGCGTAGTCAGGGTCGCTAACCACTCGACCAAGGGAGTGGTTTACTTTGATTACTGACACTAGAAACAAAAAACTCATTAAGCTGTACCATTAACAACAAATAGTAAATAAATAACATTAAGGTATGTTAACGAACCATCTAAGGCGCCATCCATAAATTACGTCACACGAATTTCACGGTTTTTTGACCCCTTCCCCGTCCTTGTCACAGATGGTCACATATGTGAGACCCCTCTCTTACCCAGTGTGATGTCACATATTTTAATATTTCATTGGAATAATAATCTCATTCGATAATTTTTTATCTTTACATGTGGCTTTTTAAATTTACTGTTGTAATACTTAGATATAAAATTGAAAAAAACGTGATGGATCCCCTTGTCACACAAAGTCACACTTCGTCGACCCCCTCCCTCCCCCTTAACGTGTGACGTAATTTATGGATGGCCCCTAAGATAATATACACTTGTCCATAAAGCTAAACTTGATTCTGTGACCACAATTAGTTCATTTTATCTTTTAACACTTAATAACTACATATATTAATATAAAAAGCAAGTTAAGCAATAAAAAATACTTTATATTTTCTAAAAAGAGAAAATTTCTATATAGTATTGTAACCTACGTAACAATACATGAATACATTTTAAAAGTTTTTTACAAAGAAGAAAAATTTCGATGTTGAGTTAAATTACAGGCTTTAAATCATTGATATAAAAAGGGAAGAAGATACGTTACCTAGTCACAGCGCCTGGTCCTACAAAACTAGGTCCGTAGACACAGTGACAATTGGTGACAATCAATCGCGTGCGGGACCTCATATCATACACTTATATCAAAATACCTTCTTGTTTATTCAGCCAGTGTTATAATCACTCAAGGAAAAAATACGACACACGAGATTACTTTCCATTCGTAAGTACTGTTAAAACAATTTGTTTGAAAATAAGATTAAATTATTGTTTAGTTCGTCATGTTTGCGAGAGTGAGATAGTACAATGCAAAAGTAAGCGAGAGAAACGTAGTTTGCTACGTTCGTCGCATTACTTTGCATTCGACTGATCGAGCTTAGGTTTAGCAATTGAGTTATTAGAGCGTAACATATCTTCCCTTATATTGATATAAATCAATGCTTTAAATTGTAGCGTACATATATTCCCCGTGTTGTTCTAGGCTCCACTGAATAATAAGCCAACTGCCGATCTGCCAGGCAGGTCGTAAGAGGCGACCGATTGGCTATACGTGCCACTACCATCGTGACTACTAGATGGTAGAGTTTTGCAACGCCTCGCCCGGGTAGGGATGTGGTACCACAGCCTTACCTATTCCTGCTTCAATAGCGTCAAAGCTTGTCATTGTCGTGTTCCGATTTGGAGAGTAAGATAGCCAGTTGACTTATGCAAGTGTCCTTGTCATTTCGCCACATGAATAGCTACGCACCATTAACATCTTTGATGTCTGGCGGCTTTGATGTCATGATAGGCGAAGTTTTTTTTCTATCAGGAGAGCCGTCTGCTTGTTTGCTATCTTATAATAATAAAAAAACTACGTTTGATAACTAAAATTAAGTATACCTCGATCTTTTCTCAAGCCCTTACCTCTTTGGCAAAACGAACGTCGCCAAATGCTTGATAGTAATCCAATCCAATGTATATCCGGTGTAATTTATTACTCCGACCTTGTGGGTACACGTGGGAACATCCGTGCCTTCAAGCGATTTTGTCATACTACTGGAAGCAAAATTAAGTAGGCCATTCTGGTAGGTCCCTAATTTCCAAACTTCCGTGGTGCAATAGCAATCAGGCTTGACCTGATTGTAAAAGGCTCATTTCGTAGCATTTTTTATGCTTTTAACACCTTGCTGTCTCCTA
The DNA here is from genome assembly GCA_036924255.1 of Apodemia mormo. Taxonomy (NCBI): domain Eukaryota; kingdom Metazoa; phylum Arthropoda; class Insecta; order Lepidoptera; family Riodinidae; genus Apodemia; species Apodemia mormo. Next base: position 6,440,235 of record JAUPFN010000018.1, on the reverse strand, counting down.
CTAAACAGGGAGGGAAACAGGATGTATTTTCCTACTTCTCCTATATACTTCTGATTAATTTCGTTGCGGGATCCAAGACAGCTTAGCTTTTCCCCATGGCACCCTGAGCTCGCAACTCAGAGATTATCAGGACGGTTGCCGCTGTTGATTCTGTTTTACAGAAGTTACAGTGGTGGGAACGAGAGGTGGGCCCATTGAAGCCCTTACTTAGAGGTATGCCCACGCCTTTGCTTGGCAAAGGATCTAATTCTCAAAAATGTTCGTCTTCGTGTCATGATTTTCCCTTTCTGCTTTCTTCATAAATATCTAAGTAATATAAAATTGTTTCTGACCAAGTGGTAACCCTATCAATTTCTTTGATAGATGAAAATAACAGTTTCTTTGATAGGTAGAACAATTTGTACGGAGCGCGCTTGGTTCATTCATGTTTTATTACTATCCCTCATCAGACCCTTGCTAATGAGGATGTGTTAATAGAGCCTTCCTGGTTACACAGGTAGGGTTAACGTCGTACGGAGTATTGAAGAGCCAGCTTGAGAGTTAGTTACATACATGGGGGCTATAAAATAAATTGTAAAATTTAAAAAAAAGCAAAACCTTTCTATATTCTACACTCTTTGTCGTCGGCACTTGGTGAAAAGTTTTAATATTAAATATTGAATAAAACCTTTCTACTACATAAATATCACTGGCCATTTTCAAAAAAAGCATCGTCACGCCGAATCTCGCGCAGGGCACGCAGAACTTCTATTGATTTTTCATTTACCACAATTCACTACTATGTCGACTAGCGCGGTAGGTAGTACTCCACATCGCTACATAACGACCTGATAACGAATCCCACCTATTTTAGTGCTTACCGGTTGCTAAAGAAATTTGGATTTTCGAAAAAACATAATTTTGCCCTACCCGGGGGTCGATCGCGGGTTCGGAGCCAAAAAGGCTAACGTATCGTTAACGATTTATGTCTACATTAATGTTAGGTGAAGTTATTGAATTTAGACACATTAAAAAAATACTGCTTATAAATATGAGTAAGAATTCTTTAATAGCTTGAAGCAACGCTAGTTGTCACAGACTTTAGAGTCGGACACCAAAAAGCAAAATGCGGCAGAAAAAAATGTTGCCACCTTATAATATTTACATAACTCAATTGAAGTAAAATTTAAAAAAAATGTTATCACGCTGAGACCCTTGCATAGGGGTGTAAGCTTTTGCTTAGTGATATTGCCAGCATGCCACGTAGATAGTAACGTACCATTAACATCTTTGGTGTCTATAGGCTATGGTTAAAACTTTGCTGAGATGAGATGAGACCCATCTGCTTGTTTGCAATTCTAAAAAATAAATAGGTGGTGAAATTATGAAAAACATATTACCAACACTTTTATTTGGTACTAACTATTCCTCTGTTGAATAAGTTACCGGCTGGGGTTTTTCCGAGGACTTTCCGAAGACTTAAGGACCTTCAAGAAAAGAGCCTAATCTTTCTTAAAAGGCCGGCAACGCAACTGCAAGTCTTCTGATAATGTAGTTGTCCATGGGAGGCGGTGATCACTTACAATTCGGGTGAGCCTCCTGTCCATTTTCCCCCTTTTTCTATAAAAAAACTAGGCCCAAGTAGCCTAAATGACTAATACGAACATCATGGGCTTGAAAGACTGTTGAATCTGTTATTAGGCTAAGCTTGAAAAGGGTTCTTAAATAACATTTTAGCGGCACTTAACCAAAGTTTTGAATAAATATAGCTGTAAGGACCAAAGCTTTAAAAAACCTATTAACTTTTTAGCTTTACATGGAAATATAAATCTATATTTAATATAAATACGAAATTTTGGTGTTTGAATGCAGATATGATTGAATGCTTGTTTCTTAATCACGCAAAAACGACTTAACGCATAAAATTAAATTTAGTAAACATGTAGATAGCCTAAAATAAAAAAAAACTGATTTTTCCAAATTGGTTAATAAATAACCGAGTTCTAATGAATAATATAAAAATAAAATACAGAATAATAAACATCGCTACTGATTAAGTGGTTCGATGTAGGAGTTGAAGTTCCGGGTTTGATTCCCGGGTCGAGCTACTCGAAAATGTGTTTTTTTAGTTTTCTGATAAAAACATTGCCGTGGATTGGATTAGTGTCCGGTTATCAATAGACTTGCAACCTACACTTACTATAACCCTAATTATATTACAGGACTCAGTGTGTGGCCGCGTTTCCGATCCGGTAGTAACTCAAAAAATGTTGACTCGTCAAAAGTGCCTGTAAAGGATAATTTGAATAAAAATGTTTTGACTTTGACTTTGACTTTAAGTATCTGCGGCTAATCTAGTGTGCACTGGTTGTAATACCTCTGTCTACATTTTCGGGGATACGGGCGTAAAAATATCTTAATAAATACGTTTAAAAAAACAACCGGATTTAAAGGACCTAAAGTTGATTAAAAATAGACGTTTTTGAAGCATTCATGTTTAATCTAGTTATTAATTTAATCAAATATCCGTATTCATGCTTTTTAATTAACTCCAAGTGCCACCGTCGCGAATATAAAAGTAACCTTGGAATAATAATTACATTAATACTGCAAATTAAATAATTAAGCGATAATTACTCGCGTCGCTCCGTACGGTAATAAAGTTTTCAGTGATTAACTGTACGCTCATTAAAACTGTAATTCCCACAGGGTTTCGTAAAAATAGTTTTAAATTGTTTAATGCAAGTTGTTACTCGCAAATTCGTACGCTGACTTATAATTATTACTCCTTTTGCTCAGTAGGTTAAAAACGTATCATATGTCACTCTCCTGTGTTGGTCCGAGCTCATTCTGGAAAATTTTCTGCCAGGCAATTCGTACAAGGAAGATTAGCTATTTGAGTCACTGCCTTCGTGACTACTAGGTGGTAGAATAGAGTAACCTAAACACGACAATAACAAGGATTGACGCTATTGCGGCTTAAATAGGTTAGGCGGTGATACCAAACACCCAGGTGAGGAGTTTTTTTTATATCATAAGATAGCAAACAAGCAGATCGGTCTCCTGATGGTAAGAGTCAACCATCGCCTATAGACACCAAAGATGTTAATGGTGCGTTGCTATCTTGTGGCGAGGTCTAATGCCACATGCATAAGTTTACCGGCTACCTTACCCTCCAAACCGAAATACGACAGTGACAAGCACTGACGCTATTGCGGCAGGAATAGGGAAGGCGGTGGTACCAGACCCTGGCGAGGCAATGCAGAACTCTACCACCTCGTAGTCGCGATGGTAGAGACTTGCAGAGCCAATCGGTCGCCTTTTACGACCTGCCTGGCAGAACGGCAGTTGGTCTATTCTTCAAAGGAGCCCGGAACCAACACGGGGTCCTACCACCTAGTAGTCACAATGGTAGTGACATGTTTTACCAACGTTCTATGTTGAAACTACTTTACAATACACTTGTACTTTTATTGCACTATAAGTATCCACCAAATTATTTAAATTAATCGACCGGTTTCGCTTTCAAAAGCATCTTCAGGACATAGTATTGTTTACATAGTAAACAATATATGAGTAAACAATATTACGTCCTGAAGATGGTTTAAAAAGCGAAACCGGTCGATTAATTTAAATAATTTAGTGGATACTTATAGTAGAATAAAAGTAGAAGTGTATTGTAAAGAAGTTTCAACATAAAATAACGGAATTTCAACAAGTGCCGACGATTGAAAGTGTAAAATCTATTACCAATCGGTCACTTCTTAGAACCTGCCTGGCAGAACGGCAGTTGGCCTATTCTTTAAGGAGTCCGGCTCAACGCGGGATTTTAAAATATACCTACCTATATGACTACATGAATTAGACAGATAAGTCTTCTTAGGTGGTCCCATATAAATGTAACCGAAATTGATTCATTTTTTTGTTGTGAAAATTAACAAAAGTAAACCCCATGCACAGATTTGAGGTCACTTTCAGTAAAAATTCAGTATTTGGTGAAGATCTGATCAAAAGTTCAAGAAACAGATATTTTGAATTCAGTTATTGAAGTTTTACTTTGATTAAATTATTAAAGTATCATCACGCCCAGTTTTCTTGTACGGTAGGCAGAGTAAATCAAACGCCTATAGACTTTCCAGTTCATCACAATTCACCAGGTTTTCGGTTGGCGTGATGAATGGTGAATACATCGTCGCATTTTACCGACCATGGGATCGAACCCGGGACCTTATGCTCTGAGGCTAGGCTACCGAATAGGCTATCCCTAGACCATGAGGCCGTTGTTCGTTGCATTGAATATTTCACTAAATTGTTATTTAATACAATATTCAATAATCGACTTACTTTCTACTTTAGTAGGTGGTAGAGTTCTGCTCTTTCTCGCTCGCGTAAGGTACCACTGCCTTACCTATTCCCACTCCAATAGTTTCAGTGCTTATCACTGTCGTGTTCCAGTTTGGAGGGTAATGTAGCCAAAAAAATTATGCATATGGCATTAAAACTCCTCTATTTTTGGAAGCAACGCACCATTAACATCTTTGATGTCTATAAACGATAGTTGTTTCTCAAAGGAAACAACTATTACAAACTAGTAGTAAGTGAGGAGCTCTTACATATGAGTAACGATGTAGATTGAGAAATCAGAGGAAAAACTCAATTCTGCTACAGACACTGAAGGGCGCTAAAAGATTCAGCGGAGGATCATACGAAAGACTTCTATAAAATGATTTAGACATATCCCCAATAACTTTGGATAAAATTTAAACTTTGCTGGTATTTTTATAGAATAGGATACCGAATAGGTGGATGGCTCTAATAGATAATCATCGCATGCAGACACCAAAGATCTTATATATATATATATATATATATATATATGTATATGTATATGTATATGTATATGTATATGTATATGTATATATATATATATATATATATATATATATATATATATATATATATATATATATATATATATATATATATATATATATATATATATATATATATATATATATATAGGGATACGTTTAAAACGCATATTTTTTTTTTCCTAATTTACTTTGTCATAATGAATATAGCATAATATGTAGTGTCATTATATAATTTAAGCATAATCTTTTTTTGCACAATGTGTTTTAAAATCTATTGTACTACATTTAATTCGACTATTGATGATACGCATAATAGTTTTTAGACATTTTTTTTATTTTTCCTAATGTTATCTTACCATAAAAACACATGGCATAAGCCCCCCGCCACAAAGAAACAAAGCTATCCAATGCTACAGTTGAAGTAGGTTAGTTAGGTTATCTTTATATCCCATACCCAACATTATGCTATGTTATCTTTATGCGACATAGGGTTATGTTTGTAAAAATTATGCGAAAACAGTTAGGCGTTTAGTTGTTATGGTAAATTATCATTAGTTGTAAAATGGTGATGCCTACTTAAAATAGTACAAAAATTGTTATGCTACTAAATATAGACCTATATATATATATATATATATATATATATATATATATATATATATATATATATATATATATATATATATATATATATATATATATATATATATATATATATATATATATATATATATATTCCGGTTTCACATTTTACTGCATCATAAGGACATTATCAACAAATACGTTGTATTCGGAAGAATTACTTAATTTAAATTCTTAGCCTTGCGGCCCTACCATGAACTCTTATAGCAGGTCAATTTTAGCCGATTTATTTAAACTGTCCTGCTATTTCGTACCATGAAAGCGTTATCTAACAGGGCAGTCAGTGACCACGTGACCTATGCCGGCGAGCGATCGTTTTACTATTCAAACCAACTTCTGCCCTGCGTTAGTGTACCATGAAGTCAGACTGAAATCGATATTTGAACTGCTAGTGTCATAATATTGCCGGTCACTTGCAGGTGGAAAAAAGTAACTTTTATTGGATTGCTTTGTCTTAAATATACTGTAAACGTAAGAAAGTATTTTTTATTATTACTGCTATTAATAGTCCTAGTCCTATTTGGAATTTATACTGTAAGTATATTTTTTGACATTAACTGTGTTTTAGAAAAATATTGATATTGGTATAAAATATAGTACCTAATTCATTACTTCTATTTAAAATTTATTTATTATTTAATATTTACTTTTAGATAAAAAAAAGTATCTTCACGCCCGTATCCCCAAAGAGGTAGGCAGAGGTACAACAAGTGTACCCAAGATTAGCCAAGGCCTATCGCCACCCGGGCACTTTTTCCAATCCCGGGCAACATTGCTTTTGTCAGAAAACTGAAAAACACATTTTGTTGAATTGTCCGACCCGGGACCTCATGTGATCAACTCCGACACCGGACCACTAGACCACAGAGGAGATACACATAAATTTAGATGTGTGATGAAATTAACGTTTTGAGTGTGCACTTTTATTGAATCCCGTTGCAATATCTTTATGAGTATTTAAAATATCTCATAAAACTTCCAATTGTTCATTGAATATATTGATATCATGCGATCGTTTTGCTTCCGACATCAATCACGTTCATTAAATCAATGTGTAATCTTAAGCTTTAAAATAGTCACAAGCTATTCCAAAACTCTAATCTCAAAAAATCAAGACGTACTCAAGAAATTTAAAAACCGCGCTCATAACATAAATGTCTTTATTAAACAGTTCAAGGTCACGTGTAATATTCCCAGAGTTGCGTTCTTTAATGGATGCCGCTTAACAAATATTACGTGGTTTACTTTACGTTCCATATATTTTACGTAGACTTTAAATAACTTAAAACTCGATCTCTTTTGCCAATTTGTATTCTTAAATTCAAGATTTCTAATTAAAATGCATTAATAATAATAACTTTATACTAAAATTTAAAAATCGGCAAGTTATGTGTTTCTCAACGTTAATTTGATATGTCCTGCCAGAGATAATGTAACCGGCCAGAAGACGACGCATTGCAGGTCAACAAAAATTAGTTCATGGTACGATCGTAAAACCTGACAGGTTAATACTCATAGTTGAACTGCTTGGAACTTGACAAGTATTATAAGAGTTCATGGTAGGACCTCTGATGATGCAGTAAAATTTGAACCCGTTGGCTATTTAAATAAAAGTAAATATATATGGTTTGTGAATTATGAAACAGAACAAGTGCAAAATTTCAAATAATAATTATGACAGACTTTCACAAGTGCCGACAATGGGGAGTATAACTTGTAAAAAAATTAATGTCACATGCATAAGTTTAACGGTAACCTTTCAAACCAGAATATGACAGTGACAAGCACTCTTTTCTCTTAGTACCTATTTTTCTTGCTGCAATAGCGTCATATTGCAGCAGGAAAGAGTAACAAGGTAGTGCCAAACACGGGCGAGACGTTGCAGAACTCCAAAAGTTCCGTTTATCTATTCATGTGGTAAAACTAAGGCAACACATTCTTTCTACGTTTTTTAAACACATATGCACTTATGCAGTCGTATTGCTAAAACGGTGGCACAACTTAATTACAAAAAAAAATATTATCAAATTAAGACAAGTGAACAGAAAACTGACTACACAATCGATGGAACTCTGGTCGATTCCTGACAGAGACAAATTTTCGTTTGATTAAGAAAAATGCTTGTACTTTTGGGTTCACGTGTTTAATAAATATATTTCAGTACTTATTTATATATTCTTTGTATTAAGTAACACATATCTCTAACCAAAAATGAGTTTACTCAATGGTTGAATCAAAGTAAATAGTTTATCCATCGATATTTATATTTACATATATCTTTCTATATAAATAGTACATATATCTTCACGCTTAATCCTTTACGGAGTAGGTAGAGAATTGAGTGTCATATGTCCCGTTCCAGATAGACTTGCCTTGCCAAAAAAAATACTCATCACAAAAGTGAGTACAAAGCTAGTTTTATACAGGTTGTAAACATGCACTGGACTATTTTATTAGATTTAAACTACTTTCTTATATTAACATGTTCCAAATTTGTGAGAGTCTAATACCTGAAGAAGATATTTTTAAAAACCTGTTTTATAGGTCACCAGAGCTCTCCCACCAAAAAAAAATATTATGTAGCATACTATAAATATATTTAAATATAACTTATTCTAAGTTAAATTCTAATTTTAAATACGTCACTTTAATGACGTAACCACCACATAACGTGTATACAAGTAAAAATAATAAATTAAATCGCATGTCTACCATACTTTATATAAGATGTTGGTTTCTAAAAGATTCAGGGAATATTTAATAAAGAAATCGACGCCAAGAAAACTTGTGCGTCGTGGTGACGAAACGGCGGAAGTTTTTTAATAAAATATGTACCAACACAAGGTGACTTGACTTATAATGTATTTGTTAGGAACAACTTTCGGTAATTGCGTTTCTAGTTAAATAAACCTATTATGTAGGCTTTATCAGAGTTTCCTTATAAATAAGTTAAGCTTCCTTTTATAATAAACTCTGGCCTAAAGAATGCCATCTATCTATTTAACTGCCACTTCGTAAAAAGCGAAATGCCGTGAATACTAGGTTTCTTTTTATTTCATGAGATATCAAACAAGTAGATGGTTCTCCTAATGGAAAAATTAATCAACGCCTATAAACATCAATATGTGAATGGTGCGTTGCTATCCGTGTGGCAATGTTGAAATGTCCTACCGCCCTCTTGGTGGAGTGGTTAGCGACTCTGACGACGCAATCGACGGGGCTCGATTTTGATCCCCGACGGGGACAAGCATTTGTGTGATGAGCATAAATGTTTGTATTTCCGGGTTTGGGTATTTTTAAATATATTCCTGTATTTATTAATGTATTTCAATGTAATAGTATCGTTGAAAATACCCATAACACAAGCAAAATAATTTGCTTACTTTGGGGTTAGATCAATAAGTGTAATTTTTCACGTGAATATGTATATTTACATTTAAATTTATGTTTATTTATATGCATAAGTTTACCGGCTACTTTACCTACCAAACCAGAACATGGCAAGATACCTACCGTGTATATATCCATATACACATAAAATAACATTTTTTAAAATTTTTGTCTGTCTATCTGTCTGTCTATTTGTTCCGGCTAATCTCTGAAACGGCTGGACCGATTTTGATAGAATTTTCACTGGCAGATTGCGGTTGTACCTAATAGGGAGTAACTTAAGCTACTTTTATTTTAATTTTTTTTCCACGCGGACAAAGTCGCCGACGTAGCTAGTATAATATCTACACATATATATTAAATTGGTATATCTATTTGCAATATCAAAATAACTGCTTTAATTAAATGCATATGGATGTATACAGGGTATCAAAATATATTTTTTTTACAAATTTTGTTGGTCTGTTTCTTCCGGCTAATATCTGAAACGACTAGACTATAGGCACAGCTATTGGAAAATATTAATATTTTCATGTACAGTCTATTTCTTTTTCCTTGTCCATTTTAGTAAACAATAATGGCGGACAATTGGTCATAGACAATTAATATGGTTGGAAAAATCGAAAGATCTGTTGAACAAGTATGACAGATTAAATTGAATGAATGATATTAATTGTGTTCGGTAGTTTACTTTTGGTATGATCTAACTTAACTTATTTGCACTGTGCTATTTTAAAAGAATATGCTGGTAGACGCCACAGGATTTTCCTTTGTCAATAAAGGCATCGAACTTTCTGTCTGACTTTAATGCCAGGATCTCAAGAGAAATCGACATTTCTAATCTAATCGAGAAAGAAATTAAAATCCCCCTTACGACACCACGGTAACTAACGATACCACTAAGAAATTACGTATTTACGCTATAATCTCTATAGGCACCACCACTAACTTCTAGGGTTTTCATCCAAAAAAAAAAGAATATTTTCCCTCTTTACCATTTTCAATACAGTGATTCTATGATTTTCATTCATTTCTGAACGAAACATCGATCAAAATAACATCAAGTTGGCACTCTTTTTTCAAGCATGCTCTTGGGGATAAATAAAAGAAATAAGACTGGCATTAATCCGTGGTGTGTGCTCTGTGTTGGTTGCAGTTTAAGATACAGGTTAATTTAAAAGTGTTTTGGCGTATTAATCAAAAAGTAAACTTTAATTATAATCAAAATTAGTTCAAGATCTAGGAGTTTAGGTAATAATTGTGTTCCTTCAACGACCTTATTGATGCTACCAGCGCTCTGGATATGTTGGTACCTATTATTATTTATTTTGGTAAATTTTAGTGTTGATATCTAAGATCGCAAACAAAAACATACAATCTGAATATGAAATATCCTATACAACATTTAAAAAATGTTGTATTGTATACTAAGGTTTATTTATTTTCTTTACGGCTAAAGTCAGTTGTAAAACTTTAAAGAGATTTTAATTTAGTCTATGGTGGAATTTCGTCTATAGGCGATGGCTAGTATTAAATTATTTTGCACTATTTTATATAGAAGAAGAAGAAACATTATGAACGTTACTTAGGTATGACCTAGTTTAACTTGTTAGCACTACGCAATAAAAAAATTACCTCTGCTGGTAGACGCCACAGATTTTTTTTGTCAATAAAGGCATTGACCTTTCTGCCATTTCTTATTTTAATCCCAAGGTCAGTATGCTCTAGAGAAATCTAAACACAATTTGGGGGCTGAATCATCTTCGTCCGTAGGAGAACACCCGGAATTCTCTATCCCTACACGTGGTCCCTGGGTGGTGCTAATCAGGTGATATGGTGAGAAACATATGTCACGGCTATAAGGACCACCCATCAGCTGAAGTCGTGGCGCCAAGCGTCCGTTTTCCGTCACTTTCACGCTGATGTAGCTCTAGTGAGATGGGTCGAATCAGTTGCGCCTATACAATCTGGACGATCTGATACACACTGACGTTGATGTATCTGGAGACTAGTCATGGAGGGTAGTGGGATCCGAGGCACGGTGCACCACTGATCGACCGCTAGTCAGTAGGGGGCCCAAGTAGCGTGCTAGCCACATGTGAAAGGCTGCCCCGCCAACTAGCGAAAAATCCCAAAATTCGCCATAGTACTGGTTGGCGACCGGATGAGAGAGCCCTATGGACATTCTTGGGGGGGCTCGGGCGTCCCCGCAGTCTCCAGACTAGTCCCCAACAGTGTAACTTCGAGATGTGTGTCTCAGGTCCGGAAGTATAGCGCCTCGATTCACTGCCGTCCTTACACCTACTTCACTCATTCTATTTAGTGAAAAGGACAAGGTACAGGAATAATGTTGCACAGCGACAGCACTCCCTCTCGATGAAAGTAGGCCTCACTAACATCAGAGGTTTACAATTTAATCTCGCTGCTGTACATTTCTACCTGGAGACTCATAAACCATGTATCTTGTTCCTCACGGAGACACAAATAAGATGCCCGTCTGATTTGGCGTACTTAACCTATCCCGGCTACACCCTTCATCTAATGAGCCATCGAAATATTAAAGACTGGAAACTTCCTTAAATACAACATTAACATTTTTACTGCAAGCATGATTATTATAGTGAGTATTGAAACTACCAGCAAAATGGCGAATTTGCGTAACATTCTCAATAATTTAATTAATTTTATAATATTACAAGATAAATGAATTTAAATAGAATAACTATTTAAAAAAAAAACATTAATCTCGTTTTTTTGAGAAATTAAATGTAATCAATTATCTTTTTTTTTTCTCAAAAAAGTTGATCCATACTAGTTCAGAAAAATAAGTATGAAAAACTAGGAATCTTTGCGTGATGAGAGCAGTATCATTAGATTTAAATAATTAAAATAATTTTATAGTAATATGAGACAAATGAATTTAAATATAACTAACTATTAACAAAAACAATACTCACGTTTTTTTGTATTACAAGATCGTCGAATTATTGTAGTACGTAACAATTCTTTAAAATCGATTAAATAACCTGCCTTTAACAAAATAAAGCTTTTATTTTATTAAAAGCAAACAAAATAAAGCTTTTATTTTATTAAAAGCAGGTTATTTTACTATTACAAAATTAATCACATTTAACAAATTTTAAAACTATATTATTACTTTAAAAGTGTTAATCTTTGAAAAATAATGATTCAATAAAGCGTATATTTTATATTCTATTAATAAATATTTAACTTTTAAACAGTTAACAATATTTAACATTGTTACAAGCTATTTATCATATTTTATGAATGTTTATCTTTGATAAAGAATCATTCCATTACTCATTCGTTCGTTTTACAATTCGTTCATTATTGCCCGCGTCTATTAATTTCATAGAGTAGTTCATATTGTATGTGTCAACTTCATATGGTATTTTTTAACTGTACAAATAAATTTTAGTTTCTAGTAAGTTTTCGTAAATTAAATGTGATAAAACGATATATTAGAAACAGTTTTTAGTGCCAAACAAACCGTTTAAAATTAATGAATACAATAATCTAATAATATTTAATTCAGTGTATATGATTGATGTGAAACTTTAATGTTTTTATAAAAGGTGGACTTTGTTATTATGTTTGGACAATTTAGAAGAAATGGACTGTAAGTACATTTTGCGTGTTCAATCTGCTTGTTTACTTTCATCCATATATGTATATAAAAATGCATGTGTATCTATATGTCTTTTATAGAATCGTAAACTATGCGTTTGATCATGTGGTGATCTTCAGCAAAGTTGTTGTGTATGAGCCCACAAGAGTTTGTAATGTAATGTCTTTCATTCAAATTTATTTTAGTGGGTAGCGTAGCAACGCGCACAGGAAAAAACAAGTCTATACTAATATTATAAAATTGTAGAGTTTGTTGTTTGTTTGGTTGTACGCGTTACTCTCGAAAACTGCTGAACCGATTTTAATAATTCTTTTTGAGTTGGATAGCTTATTTATCGAGGAAGGCTATATAACATCTTGCTACGACCAGTAGGAGCGGAGTAAACAAAGTCCGCGCGGACGAAGTCGCGGGCAACAGCTGGTATGATATAAAAAGCGAAAGGAAATCTCTTTTTTGGAATATAAGATTTGAAAGATTTTGTATAGGTATGTTATAAATATGTATGAGAATATTTAAATAAACCGAATCTCCTAAACTACAATAAAGCGACCATATTTTATTACAAATCTCGGGACATAACTATCTCATTCCTCAAACAGATTATAGTTTAAGGCGAGCTCACTATTTATTAGAACCATAATTACGAGTACTTTAGGACAAGTTTAAAATTGTTTACAACTGTCATAATTCAGTTTCAATCGGTTTAAATGTTAGATTGTATGTTAAAATAGAGCAAACGCTAACATTTTTGATAAAAGTGTTATTGGAAATAAAATTAAAATGTTAAATAAAAATAAAATAGTATCATTAATAAAGTATTATTACGCCGGTTCACCGGATTGTTGGTTAATGATTGGCGAGATAGGTTTATGAACCAAATAACGACTATAGCTTGGTGCTTCCGCTATAATCAAGAACCATTACTTCATCTGAGACACTCGGTTTTAACATACCTACCAAAATTTCGATGTTTGTGGATAAGTCCGAAAAAACTTAATAACACTTTCACACACGCAGGAATTGGAACCAATGATGACGAATAGATTAACCACTAAATCGCAAAAGCATTACGACGAAAAAATGACTTTATACTCTGTCCTTAGACCAGAATTTTCCAAATAGTAAATATAATGAATTAATTACAAAATATAGGCTTTAGGTTTTAATGGTAATCCAATAATTAGTATTAATATTTACACAATAAAAATGATGGAGACAAAGACAATAATCTTTCAAAGCGCATTATTTAAGTAAATATAAAATGATGACGTGAAAGATGAAGTCGAGATGCTCTTTATGTAATTGAACACATGCTTTTTACTTTTTTAAATATTATGTATAATTTTTAATATTAGCTATAATAAAGACCCATTACTTCATCCGAGACACTGGGTTTTAACATACCAAAGTTTCAATGTTTGAGGATAAGTCCGAAAAAACTTATAACACTTTCACACACTCAGAAATTGGAACTAACGATGACGAATAGATTAACCACTAAATCACAAAAGTATTACGACGAAGAAATGACTTTTTACGGTGTCCTTAGAGTAGAATTATCCAAAAAGTAAATATTAAGAATCAATTACAAATAGGCTTTATGTTTTAATGGTAATCCAATAATTAGTATTTATATTAACACAAGAAAAACGATGGAGACAAAGACAATAATCTTTCAAAGCGTATTATTTAAGTAAATATAAAATTATGACGTGAAAAACGAAGTCGAGATGCTCTTTAAGAATTTGAAAACATGTTTTATACTTTTTTTAATATTATCTTCATGTAAGTCACAAAATGCGAAAAGTTTTTTTTTTATTTTGATATATTTTAAACTACAAGAAATGTTTTTTTGTCTATGTTTATTATATAACTTTGTACATCGGTTGTACATTGACTTTTAGGTTTATAATTCAAATGCTTAGATGAAAAATTAATCCATATGTTTGGTAAGACCAACATTTTTATTCAGGCTTTTAAATTATACATTTGTTTAAATTATACACTCTATATCTATACTAATATTATAAAGAGAAAATATTTGTATTTTTGTTTGTTTGTAACAATTAAACTCAAAAACTACTGGACCGATCTTAGAAATTCTTTTACCATTAGAAAACTACACTATCTGAAAGTGACTAAGTTACTTTTTTATCAAACTCAGCAAAAGGAAATAATAATATTGGATCACGCAAACAACGTCACGAGTAACAGCTATAGCTAATAAATGCAAGAATTTACTTTCTCATATTATTATTATTATATTTTAGCATAAACAATGAAAAACGTACAAAATATATCAGATGATATTAGATGTTTGTAAATATTTGATGATTCATGCCGTTCTGGTTTGTTAGCTAATATACTCCATAATAATATATGCTCTGAGATCCGAATTGATACGTAATATCAAAATGAGAAAGATCGTAAAGATGTACATTTTTATGCGTTCGAAGGTGAACCTTTCCGAAAACCGGTAACGAAACACATTCGGTTTTTTGATGATTCTTTGGGATTTATTTACGTAGATCTGTTGGATTTTAAATATGTATATTGGTTTTTAGTTTTCCTTTTATAGATTATTGATAGATTAGTGAAGATTATAGATGTTTAGAAAGAACTAGGCTGACAAGAGACGTCTAATTATTGATTGGCTGTTGTCCGTTTGGTAATGTGAAGAGTTTCCGTAACTGGCGTATTATCAAGAAATATTATTGTGATGAAAATAATGTAGGGTTAAAACGTGTCTTGCGACATACAAGTAGTTTTGTAGCTCTTCGGTTTTGCATACATATACTAGATGTTAAAGGAGATCTTGACGGGTGACCATCCCGTTGGTCGAGTGGTTAGCGACCCTGACTACGCAATAGACGAGGCTCGGGCTCGATCCCCGACGGGGACAATCATTCGTGTTATGAGCATAAATGTTTGTATTTCCGGGTTTGGGTGTTTATTAAATGTATTCTAGTATTTATATATGTATTTCTATGTGTTAATATCGTTGACTAACACCCATGACACAAGAAAATAATTTGCTTACTTAGGCGTTAGATCAATAAATGTAATTTGTCCCGTGAAAATTTATTATTATTATCTTAAAAACCAATGCAGATCCTCTCAATAAATGAAGTACATTATCGTTTAGATTAAGTAGGTACAACACAATCTGATGGCTACCGCTCGCGCTTATTGGTCAATACAAATAGCGCGCGCTCATTCCTCTATTTAAATAGCACGCACTCATTGGTCATCTCAAATAACCGTTATCGTAGTACGTTGTATATGTGGTATATCGCCTTCGTGTTTTATTTGATCACCCAATGAGCTTATAAAAACATAGTAAGATATAATATCATTGGGATCGCCTCTGTGGGGCCATTCAAATATTACATAAGCTATAAATGGGGAAAGTGAAGACCCCCCCACTTTGCTTATTTTTTGATGACAAGGGGAGGGTGTCTAAATGATGATTACGTCAGCAAAATTATTTTTTTTACTTTTCAAGTTTTTTTATATTCACTGCTTGCTACATTAAATGTTTGCGGTAAACTCTTTTATCTTACCTACCTATCCCTATTACTTTAACTTAAAAACTGCTAGTCATGAGTCAATCACAAACGAACAGATTTTTAAGTAAATTTATAATAGTTACGTAAGCAAGAGGGGATAAGTGAGGGGTAAGTGATTTGCTTACTTTTGCTGACATGGGGGAGAAATCTGCTTACTTGGTCTAGTGCATCGCCTCTGTTGTCCAGTGGTCCAATGTCGGAGTCGACGACATTAGGTACCTGGTTCGATTCCTGGATCTGGCAATTAAAAAATATGTTTTTCAGTTTTCTGATAAAAACATCGTTGCTTGGTATTGGATAGTGCCTAGTTGGCGTTAGGCTTGCCACCTATTACATTGTAGAACCAAGTATCGTCGGCTTGTCGTCGGTGCAGTACTTGTACCTCTGCTTACGTGTTCGGATTATGGGCGTGAAGATACTTTTTTACTTATCTCAAATAGCACGCCCTTATTGGTCAATTCAAAAAGCACGCGCTCATTGGTCATTTCAAATAGCACGCGTCCATTGGTCATTTCAAATAGCGCATGATTTCTCGACTTTTTGTTACATATTTTCGTTGCTTTTCACAAAATCACTCCCATAGATTGCAGGAAGCGAAAGGAAAGATGGTACATGTCAAAAACCTAGGTGTTCAGTAGATGCAATAAAAATGTTCTTGTTCTCACACCAGCATTAAAAGCACTGTACTATCCAATTTAACGACACGTAACACTTCAGACTGCGCGGGTAAACTTCATTGTTATTTTTCATTTGTTTCCAAAACTTCGAAGTAACTACTTTAGTTTCCGTTTTGGAGAAATATACCTACATTATATTTTGAGTTATGTTGCAAAGTTTTATTTCAGTAGAATATACTTTTATTTTAGAGGAAAGTGAGAATTTGATAAAATAAAATCTCTCTATAAATACCTGAAAGAAGAAGTTTAGATAACATTTTAAGAATATAATTTTCTTAAAATTTTGTAAACATGTAGAAATGTGAGAGTTGGTATTTTTAGCGTATATATGCAGAAGAAGTGTAGGAAGAAATAAAATAGGAATATTTTTATTCAAAACTAACTGCAGCCCGCAGCCCGCTGCTTTATAAAATGTTTTGAAAAATCCCGCGGGAGCAACTCACTTTTCCGGGATAAATAAATTCTATGTGCTATTCCAGGTCATCATCTACATGTGTGCAAAATTTCACCTAAATCGGTTCTGCCGTTTTTGCGTGATTGAGAAACAAACATCTATCCATCCATCCATCCAAACATCTAAACTTTATAATATTAATAATCAATAATAATATAGATTTAACTGCGTTAACAATTTTACAGCTACTGACGATCGAAAAAATAAATAAATGAATAAATGTCACCTCTGTCTAGGTCTAGTGGTCTGATGTCAGTGTTGACCACGCGACGTCCTGGGTTCGATTCTCGGGTCGGGCAATCCAAAATATGTTTTTTTTTAGTTTTGAGTATCGCGTGTTCACTGGTTGTACATCTACCTACCTCTTCGTTGATACAGGCGTGAAGATAGTTACACTACACCACTTCTTTTCATTTAGTTTTACATAGTGAAATTAGTTTTAAACATTAACGCATCATTAGATTAATTAATAATTAATGATCGTCACACTCTAAATATATAATATAAGCCCTCATTTTGCATTATTACCCTGAAGCGGTGGCAAAATCAACGCGATTTATTTTTTTACTACCTGATGCCAGCGACTTCGTCCGCGCGGACTTCGTTTACACCGCACAGCACCTGGCCGCTAAGTGATAGCGTGATAATAAGTAGCCTATATGTTGACCCGACCTGTTAGTAATATTCATGCAAAATTTGAAGTAAATCCATGAAGTACTTTTTGAGTTTACCCCGGACATACATACAGATAAACAGACAAACAGACAAACAGACAAACAGACAAACAGACAAACAGACAAACAGACAAACAGACAAACAGACAAACAGACAAACAGACAAACAAACAGACAAACAGACAAACAGACACACAGACACACAGACAAACAGACAACAATTCTAAAAACTATATTTTTGGCTTCGATATCGATTGTAGATCACGCCCCAAGGATTGTTTTAAAAAATATTCAATGTACAGTTTTGACTTTCCTACGATTTTATTATATGTATAGATAACAGTTTAGAAAATAAGTAGGTAGCTCTACTTATAAGAGACTAGATTTTAGCCGCGACTTCGCTCGCATTTAAGATTCTTTTTAATAAAAAGTATCCTATTTCACTTCTAATACTCCATAAATATGTGAACAAAGTTTTATGATGAAAAGTTAAGTAGTTTTTCCGTGAAAGCGTAACAAAGAAACTAACAAAGTAAGCGTAAGAAATAATACGCATTTATAATACTAGCAGCGGCGTGTACAGGATTATGATACTGAGTATGCGACGGAGTACTCGGTCACAAAAACTTTTTCTTTTATAGATTTCAGCGACGTGCACATGATTATGACACATTTTATTCATTTACTTACTATTAATTAAAATCATCTAAAACGTACGAACGTTTTATTAAAATATCTGTGAATGGCAAGTAAAGCACTGCTTTTCTGCCTACAAGGAGCGCACGCGCCTGAATACTAGTAGGGATAACCGACACATACAAACACCAGAAATGTGGTAGAGTTCTGCATTGTCTCGCTCTGGTCTGGTAACACCGCCTTACCTATTCCTGCCGCAATAGCGTCAGTGCTTGTCACTGCCGTGTTACGGTTTGGCGGGTAAGGTAGCCGGTAAACTTATGCATGTGGCATTAGACCTCGCCACAAGATAGCAACGCACCATTAACATCTTGTTTGTTTGTTATCTGCTTGTTTGCGATCTTATGATATAAAAAAAAGATTAAACTTTTTTCTTGAAGATCCTTAAGCCGTATCCGTCCGAAAATATCCTCGCCATTTCAGAGGAGTAGCACATGGTAAATGTGTCTAGAGAATCGCACGTTTATGGATTACCAGACATCGAGGTGATGTCTAGAAATGAATACTAGATTCTGCACGATCGCCAGCAATCCTTTGACGAGATGAATTACGATGGGTATTTTTTCTATTAGGAAAGTCATAAGCTAGTTTAAATTAAAAACCCATACGTACATATCCGTACTATTAATCAATACAAAGTCTGTGTTTGTCAGTCCTCTTGTTTGTAGTCTAGACATGTAATAACAATATCGCCATGCAATCCGGTATGATGAAAGATCAAAGGGATAAAAATAAACAAAGTTTACCCTAAGATCCGATCTAATAAACGTTTACATAATTGAACCCCTATGTAAACAACTGTACGGGACCGCTAACGATAAATTCTTTGGATTCGTTCTGAGAAAAATGTACTTTATATTAGACGATATAAGAAATAAAATACCGTGGTTGTTTTTATGAATTAGTAGCACTGTAATTGATAGCAAGTCGCGACGATTTGAAAACAGGACGCCATGAATTAAAAAGTAAAACTAATGTAGCGATGAAGGAAAGCTAAAGTATGTTGCAATCTTTATCTTATAAGTTGTAACCATGTCTAGCAAAACCATTGCCAATTGATTAAAACGTGACATATATTTTTTTTTATTTACATTTTGTCAAAGACATTAATACAAAACTCCCTTATGATGCTGTAATAAGCGAAACCGGTTGGGTATATAAAATTATAAGAAATACAAGTGAACTGGAAGTACAAGTGAGTTTATTTGTAATATCTATTTCAAAATGCAGCTTCACCAAGTGGCGACGATATTAAATTTTTTTTGAAAATGGCTATTACAGTTGAGCAATAGAATAAGTAACTCTTTTATAGGGCAATCTATACGCTTTTATAATAAACTTCCAAATGCTATTAAGGTTCACCAAACACAAATTTAAAAAATGTATCAAATCTAAACTTTGTAAAAAAGGTTATTATAAAATATCTGAATATTTGGATGATAATAAGGCATGGGATTAATTGCTCCTCATAGCAGTCTCATAGTAATTATAATATATTATTCATTTTTTTTTTTATATCATAAGACAGCAAACAAGCAGATGGGTCTCCTGATGGAAAGAGTCAACCATCGCCTATAGACACCAAAGATGTTAATGGTGCGTTGCTATCTTGTGGCGAGGTCTAATGCCACATGCATAAGTTTACCGGCTACCTTACCCTCCAAACCGGAACACGACAGCGACAAGCATTGACGTTATTGCGGCAGGAATAGGTAAGGCGGTGGTACCAGACCCGGGCGAGACAATGCAGAACTCTACCACCTAGTAGCCACGATGTTAGTGACTCGATAGCCAATTGGTCGCCTTTTACGACCTGCCTGGTAGACCGGCAGTTGGCCTATTCTTCAAAGGAGGCCGGGACCAACACGGGGAAATTCATAAATTATTGTAAATACATTGTTTAAAAAAATGTATATATGCACAAAAAAAGACAAGCCCACTGAGTTTTTTCCGCCGGATCTTCTCAGTGTGTGGCCGCGTTTCCGATCCGGTAGTAACTCAAAAAATGTTGACTCGTCAAAAGTGCCTGTAAAGGATAATTTGAATAAAAATGTTTTGACTTTGACTTTGACCTTATGGGTCGTTAGTGCGTCACCGGACTTTTGGGGCGGGCAGAGTACTCAGCCAAAGTTTAAATTAATATTGGGCCTTTAAACGCCCGCGCTAAGGGCTGTCTTCTGTAAGACTGGACCTCGGCTTAGTGCGAGGTTCCGGCTAATAGTGGTGGGAGGAGTCGTGGCATTGCGCCCCGCGTCAGGCGCAGGGCGATTAAGAAGTCTTCGTCGTCGAGACCGGCGACGACAGTGACGTGTTGTGTATGTATCGTCAGGATCGTCGTTGGGATAGAAAAGTAAGTGATGGGGGCTTCTGAGCCTGAGTAGACTAGTTTCCTTCTAGTTTCCCCATGTTGGTTCCGGGCTCCTTTGAAGAATAGACCAACTGCCGTTCTACCAGGCAGGTCGTAAAAGGCGACCGACTGGCTATGTGAGTCACTACCATCGTGGCTACTATGTGGTAGAGTTCTGCATTGTCTCGCCCGGGTCTGGTACCACCGCCTTGCCTATTCCTGCCGCAATAGCGTCAGTGCTTTTCACTGTCGTGTTCCGGTTTTGAGGGTAAGGTAGCCCGTAAACTTATGCATGTGGCATTAGACCTCGCCACAAGATAGCAACGCACCATTAACATCTTTGGTGTCTATAGGCGATGGTTGACTCTTTCCATCAGGAGACCCATCTGCTTGTTTGCTATCTTATGATATGAAAAAAAATGATGTGGTGTCGCGGGACACCAGGTAGGAACGAACTTCCTTCGGCTAAACGGCACTACGCGACTGTCGCGCCTGCGCACGTCTCATTTAACGCTTTTATTCCACGCATTTTTTCTTACGGTTTTACTATCACATTTTTTTCAGTTCGATCGCGCAGCAAAATCCCTATCCCCTCCAAGCCTGCCGTAAGAAACTTCGTTCCAAAAAAAGAGTATCACATCCGCGGCGGTTGCGGCTTCGTAGTCCGCCGCGGCTGGGATTAATGGGTTAGAGTTATTGATTGCTTTTTTGAAGTTACGTGTTGATAGTTCTTTCATGTGATGCATGATGGTTGGGCGATATTCAACTGATTAAAACAAGTGGACTAGTACCTAGTTTACAGATTTATTTAATACATTTTTTCGAGTACCTACAAGCTAACCGGTTTCATTTTCTGTAACATATTATATTATCAAACTAAAGGTTTTATGTTACAAAATAATACAATTTTATTAACCTACTTCGAAAACGGAGGTTAAGTATCAGTTTGTCCTATACGTAGGTAATATTGTGTGGCGCCGCTGCTCCGTACCGCTGAAGGGTCATAGTGATGGAGCCAGCGGACCATCTCTTTGTCAGGTGACGTCAAAACTGAGGAGGTTGATCACGTCACACAAGGACAAGGAAGGGGAAAAGGAAGATCTTCCCAGCCAGGCTAGTTGTACTGCCTGGGGACCGAAGTCCATTTGAGAAGCGTTGAAACTTGCACATAGTGTGTACTAGATAAATAATTGTGATATCGCGATTCAGGATTTTATTTTTGAATTTATTTCTTTCTATTTTCTCTTGTAGCGTTTGTAGCTTGCTTAAGCCGCTACAATTATTTGAATTGGATAATATTTGAGTATTGAGTTGTATTTAGTAAAGTTCTGCATTGTCTCGCCCGGATCTGGTACCACCGCCTTATTTATTCCTACCGCAATAGCGTCATTGCTAGGCACTATCGTATTTATTCCTGCCGCAATAGCGTCAATGCTAGTCACTATCGAAGGTAGCTGGTAAACTTATGCATGTGGCATTAAACCTCGCCACAGGTAGCAATGCACCATTAACATCTTTGGTGTCTATAGGCGAAGGCATCTAAGCACATATGCTGAATTTCGTAAGTTTTTTTACGCTATATGATAGCAAACATGCAAATGGCTCTCCTGATGGTAAGTGAAAACCATTGTTTATAAATACCAAAGATGTTACTGGCGCGTTGCTACCTGTGTGGCGGGATGGCAATGCTATATGCATAAGTTTACCATCTACCTTACCCTCCAAACTAGAACACGTCAATGATAAGTATAGGCGGTATTGCGACGGAAATATGTAAGGCGGTGCTACTAAATACCCAGGCGAGACGTTTTGCGAGTCTACCACCTAGTAGTCGTTATGGTAGTGATATGTATAGCCAATTTTACGCTTCTTACGAATTGCCTGGCAGGTCTATTCTTCAAAGGAGGATTGACCAACACGAGTTTGCTAGACGTTAAGTAAAATTCTTATATAAGTAATTCGACCCCTAAAAAATTCTTATAAGTAGGTACAATGTAGGTGTAATGTAGGTAGGTAAGGTTGTAGTTTGTTACCCATTCAAATGCTGGAATTTTACATAATACCTATATCCATACTCCATACTAGTACTTAATATTATAAATGCGAAAGTAACTCTGTTTAACTCTGTCTCTTCTTCACGTCTAAACCACTAAACCGATTTAAATGAAATTTGGTACAAAGGTAGTGTGAGATGTGAGAAAGGATATAGGATAGTTTTTATCCTGGAAGTCCCACGGAAACGGAAACTATGCGGGTAAAACCCTGGGCATTAAGAAATTTTAAAACGCGGACAAATTCGCGGGCACAGCTAGTACTTCATGGATTATAGATCTTCCAACAAAACAATATTCGATAAATAGTGCCCGTATTGGTCCTACTATTCCCGGGCCTTTTGAAATAAAAACCATCTGCCATTCAACCAGGCAGTTCAGCCGAGTCGTATGGCAGGTAGTTCTTTTTTGAGTCCCAAGAGAAATATTTGGTTATGGGACAAATTACAAGAAAATCCGGCACATTTCGCCGTAATGATGTCACTAAACATTCGAAACAAATCTGCTTCATCTTAACAAAACTTTCACATGTATAAGTAATGGGTATGATTAGGTTGAGACACTCAACAACTTCCTAATAAGTTTATCAACAAAATCCAATTCACTCGGTCTCTGATAAAATCTTGTAAGTAATTTGTCATCTACTAAAATCTTTCAAAATATCTGTAGGTTGGCCCTGCAGGCCATCTCTGAAACTTCCCGCTAAATTAGGATATTTTAAGCTCAAAAGAGTAAAAACTATAAGCATAAATTTTCTAGTTCCAACAGCTATTTTATTAAAAATGGTAATGGTATGCAGACTCTTACTACAAAATATCTACAGATTATTATCACATAAAATGGCGACTATCACAATTTGATCTATTTATTGTGCAGCGCCATCTATGAATAGCATAACAAACTATTCTGCGTACAATCTATACATATAATAAAATCGTCGAAAAGTCAAAACTGTACATTGATTATTTTTTTTGAAAGAATACTTGGGGCGGGGCGCCAACAATATAGTTTTTAGAATTTTTGTCTGTTTGTCTGTATGTATGTCCGGAGTAAACTCAAAAAGTACTGCATGGATTTATTTCAAATTTTGCATGAATATTACTAACAGGTCGGGTCAACATAATACCTACATATTATCACGTTATCACCTACGGGGGAGGAGCAGTGCGGAGTAAACGAAGTCCGCGCGGACGAAGTCGCTGGCAACAGCTAGTTTAAAATAATTTGTATGATAATAAAACATGTGTCTCGATGTATATTCATATCAAATTACAGCTTTCTAGCAATAAGGATCTAGAAGGAGCTAGACAGCGGACAGACGGACGGAGAGACATAGCGAAACTATAAACGAAATTGGTGATAAGTTTGTGGTTCCAAATTCAATTTGTTGCTTTTTTTTATATCAAATAAGATAAGATAGTAAACAAGCAGATGGGTCTTCTGATGGGAAGAGTCAACCATCGCCTATAGACACCAAAGGTGTTCATGGTGCGTTGCTATCTTGTGGCGAGGTCTAATGCCACATGCATAAGTTTACCAGCTACCTTACCCTCCAAACCGGAACACGACAGTGATGACACACAGCATTGACGCTATTGCAGCTTTTCAACTCTCGCTATATTATTAGTAAGTACAAAGAATTTACTCGTTTCGCCTCAGTTTTTCGTAAATAAAGCTTTCACCAGATCTCCATATAGAGGTCCTAGGCATCTTTTCCGACTATTTTCACTATGATGACAGTATGTTTGTATGTACGTATGTGTGTGTATGTAACAAATTCCGAACATATTATATACATACATGTCAAACTGATAACCTCTGTTTTTTGGTCGGTTAAAAATTAGCAGACGTTAAAAATCTAAGATCAAAGTTACTGTATAATGCAATTACGTAACTAATAAAGTTGTGGAGCGTGACCTGGTTCTTTAAGGAATTAGCTAGCTTCAATGGTTCATTAGTCTTCACCGAAATTCAATTGTCTTTATGCCAACGCTTATAAAACTGTTTAGGGAAGTTAACGCTATTGTTAATCTACGGATTCTATGGTAGTTCCGTTAAAACGGTAAGTATTGCATAATTGTTGACAACTTAGGCAAATAGTTATATATAATATTTAATAAGAAATAATAAAGGAAAAATCGATTTCGTCCCAATGGAAAAATGATGTAGCCTTTTTTAAATTATACTAGCGGTTGCCCGCGACTTCGTTCACGCGGACTTCGTTTATTCCGCACACCTCCTTCCCCGTAGGTGATAATATGTAACCCATAAGTTGACCCGATCTGTTAGTAATATTCATGCAAAATTTGAAGTAAATCCATGCAGTACTTTTTAAGTTTGCCCCGGACATACATTGACTTTCCTACGATTTTATTATATGTATATAGATTAGCGGTCAAAACTTGACCAAAGCACAGAATATATACTGTATTTTGTGACCAAAGTCTAAGCAATAAAATTTCTTTTAAGTTTTTTTTAAGTAGAAGGGTATATGCTATAGAAAGAAGGAAGTGGAATACACCGCATCAATCTAGAATTGTTATTATTTTTTTTATTATACCCATTCATATTATTATATTATAATAATTACTAGTATTACATTACAGATTAATTAATAACGCACACATGTATATGCATACCTAACGTAAATTAAGGTAAGTGTAATTATAATTATTATGATATTTTTTGTGTTAATTTTTGTTTTCTTTTTGTTTGTTTTTTGCATGTTTTCTTTTTGTTTGTTTTTTGCATGTTTTCTTTTTTATGTTTTGTTATTTTTTATATATATTCTATACTTTCCATCGTCGGCACTTGGTGAAATTCCATCGTTACTAGACACTTTTACTATTCCACTTGTACATCAATTTCACTTTACACAATTTTAATTATATTACTCGACCGGTTTCACTGTTTAAAGCATCTTCAGGATGTAATATACTTAACTGATTATTATTGACTTACAACAGTCAATAATAATCAGTTAAGTATATTACATCCTAAAGATGCTTTAAAAAGTGAAACCGGTCGAGTAATATAATTAAAATTGTGTAAAGTGAAATTGATGTACAAGTGGAATAGTAAAAGTGTCTAGTATTTTTTATATATTTTATATTATTTTATTATAATCTTTTTAAGTTTGAAAACAGACTTTTGCTGTAAAGAAAATAATATCCGCGTATCTATATTATCATCAGTATGTAATGTTTATTTTTAGAAAATTAATGTGTTTCTAATGCAAATTATACAGAATAATAAGTTTTCTGCATTCGTTCATCATGTAAACAATAACTGAACCAAATTTCATACTCCTTTGTTCGCGTTTCTTTCCTAAAACGGGGTACAAGATTTTCGATTCATCTATTAATATATAATATATTGAAAAAGAAATAAAAAAAATACTTAACTGAGACCCAATTCAAAAAAAAAATATTTTTTGGATTGGGTCGCAGTTGGGTATTTTTTTATATCATTTGCAAACAAGCAGATGGCTCTCTTGATGGGAAGAGAAAACATCGCATATAGACACCAAAGATGTTAATGGAGCGTTGCTATCTATGTGACGAGATGGTAATGCCATATGCATAAACCTAACGGCTACTTTACCCTCAAACCGGAACCCGCTAGTGACAAGCATTGACACTATTGCGGCAGGAATAGATAAGGCGGTGGTACCAAATACCCGGGCGAGAACATTGGGGAACTAAAGTAAAAGGGGAATAGAACTAAAAGAAACAGATGACCATTCTCGAACTTAGTCAAGCGTTTAAGCCACAGAGCATGCTAAAAAAATAATCATATATAGATACATGCATATTCATTCAAAATGACCTGAAAGATGTAAAGAAAAGATATAGAGTGGAAACGCTGAGCATAGTACATAAGGGCCAATATGATAGCATGGAGGTTTTATTTATTGTAGCATTCCTGAAAAAAATTTTTTTTCCACTTCATCCTGCTCAACTTTCTACACGAGCAGCCTGTGGATCAATTATACGCAGAAACTGTACAACGTATGTTTTTTATATCATACTAGCTGTTGCCAGCGAGTTCGTCCGCGCGGATTTCGTTAACTCCGCACAGCACCTCCGCCGTAGGTGATAGCATGATAATATGTAGCCTATATGTTGACCCGACCTGTTAGTAATATTCATGCAAAATTTGAAGTAAATCCATGTAGTACTTTTTGAGTTTACCCCGGACATACATACAGACAAAGACAAAAATTCTAGAAACTATATTTTTGGCTTCGATATCGATTGTAGATCACGCCCCAAGTATTCTTTTAAAAAAATATTCAATGTACAGTTTTGACTTTCCTACGATTTTATTATATGTATAGAAGATAGCAAACAAGCAGATGGCTTGCCTGATAGCAAGAGAAAACACCGGCGATAGACACCTAAGATGTTAATGGTGCGTTGCTATCCGCGTGGCGGGATGGCACATACATAAGTTTACCGGAAACCTTACTCTTCAAACCGGAACACGAGATTGACAAGCACTAACGCTATTGCGGCAGAAATAGGTAGGGCGGTGGTACTCATAGCGATACGTTGCGGAGCTCTACCACCTAGTAGTCACGACGTATTGACACGAGTAACCGATCGGTCGCATTTTACGATCTGCCTAGCAGAACGACAGATGGTCTAGTCTTTAAAGGAGCACGGACCAACTGGTGGGTTTTTTGTCTATATCGCAAGATACCAAACAAGCAGATGGGTCTTTTGATGAAATGAGAAACCATCGCCTATAGACACGAAAGATGATAATGGTGCGATCCGATAACTAGCAAGATATTGTGACAAGGTCTAATGCCACATGCATAGGTCTACCGGCTTTCTTACCTTCCAAAACGGAACACGACAGTGACAAGCACTGATGCTATTGCGGCAGGAATAGGTAAGGTGGTGGTACCATACGCGGGCGAGACAGTGCAGAGCTCT
Organism: Apodemia mormo; assembly: GCA_036924255.1. Lineage (NCBI taxonomy): Eukaryota > Metazoa > Arthropoda > Insecta > Lepidoptera > Riodinidae > Apodemia > Apodemia mormo. Next base: position 6,412,290 of record JAUPFN010000018.1, on the reverse strand, counting down.
ACCACCTAATAGCCACGATTTTTTTGTTGTCGATAGGGAAGCGCTTGAACACGATCTCGCCTGATGGTAAGCTAACATGCGGCCTAAGATGGAACGCGCTTCCCTAGAATGTACCTGTTCACTCTTACCTTGAAGATCCCCAGATTGTACCCATCGGGGAACACAGACTCAGGTAGCATATTCTAGTCCCTTGAGGTTCGGATCGAATATCAGTGTCTCGTATAGCCAATCGGTCGTTTTTTCCGACCTGTCTGGCAGAACGACAGTTTACCTATTCTGCAAAGGAGCCCGGATTAATACAGGGGAAATATAAAATTTATATTTGCTGTGTTCGTCATTGGGCCTTCTTTGAAGAATAAACCAGCTGCTGTTTTGCTAGGCAGGTCGTAAACTCGACCGATTGGCTATACGAGTCACTAACATTGTGAGTAGTAGATGGAAGAGTTCCGGAACGCAACATTATCATGTTTGGTGTGTATAGGCGATGGTTAAATGTTTCCAGCAGGAGACCCATCTGCTTGTTTACTATCTTATGATAAAAAAATAAAAAGATATATACCGGTATGTGTAATAACTAATTAACGTAAATTTCAGTAAAATATAGATCTGTATAATTCATTCTATGCTAGTTTTGCATTGCGAATTCGTGGTAAATGGATATATTATCTTAGCAAATGTACTTTTATGATTTAACAATAGAACATAATCTAATAAGATACCCTTCTTATATATTTTTTTTAAAAGTAAGTACCTTAATATTGTTTTTGTTATAGTTATTATTTTCTTGAAATTGTTAAAAAACAAAGCAGTATTTTCCAAAAAAAACACTGCCCTTACTGTTGCTGTCTAGACAGCATTATATCTCTGATATATACTACTAACGTTACAAAGTCGTGAACTTAACATATTATGTAGACACATTAAATATTTAATTTCTATCAAATTATAATCTCGTCATAACTTTCTAGTTTCTACATAACAATGTGTTATTATTGTACCTTAAAATTAGACATCCGAAGTTACACCACTCTCTCATCACTCACATGTTCAAGACACATTAGTCATTCCACTGAAGCGAGGTTTTTAGGACTCCACAATCTAGGAATAAACATACAATATAAACAAACCCGTGGATGACCGATTACGAAGAGTGCGGAACGTCGACCGACACGCGTTCCACCTCCAGCGGCCGGGAAGCGACTAAAACAAAATTGTTTAATGTTTAGGGTGTTGCCAAGAGAAATTTTCTTTTTTACTACAATTAGTTTTAATTTACTCTATATCTTGGTGTTATTTTAAAATGGAATCCATATCCATGAATGTACATAACATAATATAGCATACAACTTCAATCTAAGTATATAAAAATGGATGTTTTATATATGAAATCGCTAAACTAGCACACTATTAGTCTGATCATTAAGAAATCGACACGTCCCAAGAACAAAATCGTATGGAGAGATCAGACGAAATTGGTTTTATAATAAATTTTGTATTAAACACGCATAAAGCCAAAAGACAATATATTTTTTATAGTTATTGGTCTTTTGTTTTTGGAAATGCTCAAGTGAACATCATCTTATGTACAATGTACTCCCACAAACAAATATATTGTAATTTGGTGGTTTTGCAGATACGATTTTGTTCTTGGGACGTATCGAAATTTTGCATGAGTAGGTGAGAGCTCAGCAACGCTTAAGTTAAATAGCCGAAGAGCCCTTACACACGAGTGTCTTCTGTGAGATCGCACCTCGAATTAGGGCAGTGTCATAACGACAAGTGCTCTCCCACTTGTCGTCATAACACTGAGAGACATTAGAGACATCAGGCTTTCGACTCGTTAGTAACCCTTGACCAGTCTCAATTATTTTACATATTATGTGTGTCTGAATTATGAATGTAGGTTGCGATGAGACCATCAGGATCGAATAGTATGTAAGTATTAGGGGGAACGAAAAAAATGTTTTTCCCCGTGTATGTCCCAGGCTCCTTTGAAGAATAGACCAACTGACGTTCTGCCAGGCAGGTCGTAAAAGGCGACCGATTGGTTATGCGAGTCCCTATTATCGTGACTACTAGGTGGTAGAGTTCTGCATTGTCTCGCCCGGGTCTGTTATCACCGCCTTACCTAATCCTGCCGCAATAGCGTTAGTGCTTGTCACTGTCATGTTCCGGTTTGAAGGGTAAGGTAGCCGGTAAACTTATGGATGTGACATTAGACCTCGCCACAAGATAGCAACGCACCATTAACACCTTTGGTGTCTATAGGCGTTGGTTGACTCTTTCCATCAGGAGACCCATCTGCTTGTTTGCTATCTTATGATATAATAGTAGTTTGTTCACCAAGGCGAGAAAATGACCGATACCTTACGAGAGTGTGGTTTGAGGCCCGAAGCGCAGCTGAGGGCCTCAATACACTCAAGTTAGGTATCGCATTTTCTCCCGAGTGATATATACTGCTTTATACTGCACCAATGAGGAAAATAAAAACATTTTAGTTAAAATTTATATTTAAATCATTACAATTATTGAAACTCCATAAATTCTTCATATGTTTTGTTGTACTTATGCTTGGACTTTTCTGGCAAAAGGTTTAAAATGACTGTTTGAGCAGCTTCTTTTAATTCAGGCGACGTAAATAAATCTTCATTCTCGCTACGACATAGACATCAGAACAGAATGTAAGAAGAAGATACAATAAAAAAGAAAATCGCGCGTACAATCGTTTTTTTTTTAATATTGAGGAGGCAAATGAAATAAAGCTCATAATGCCAAGTTCCCTTAGTAAATGCTAGTGGCCAGTAACATTTTGATGTGCTTCGAGATACAAACTTATGAATTTTAAAAAGTTAAAGGAGAGGAGAAAATTACTAAATCCCATACATTTTTGCCGCCCGCATATTGGTTCGCTTGGACTTAGGTACTTTCTTCTCGTTTTTCAAGTAAGAACTAACGTGCTTTCCGAATAGGTGTAGTATAAAAAAAAATCCGATCCCCTTTTTATATGCATTTTTCTATGGAGAATGTTTTTATGCTTTTCACATCGTTGCAACTCGCCACTAGATGGCACTGCAGCATATACACTGGCAGGATAACGCCTACCGGGCTTAGCTAGCCCATACTAATATAAAAATAAAAAAGTGAAAGTCTGTTTGTCTGTCCGTTATGCTTTCACGGCCAAACCGCTTGACCGATTTTGTTGAAATTTGGCATGGAAATCAGTTAAAAATTCGGGGTCAAACTTACATTAATTATTATTAAACTTTTTTTACCCTGTGTTGTTCCCGAGGTCACTTGAAGTATAGGCCAACTGCCGTTCTTCCAGGTACCATCACCTTACCTATTCTTGCCGCAATCGCGCCAGTGCTTGTCACTGTCGTGTTCCGTTTTGGAGGGTAAGGCAGCCGGTAAACTTATGCATGTGGCATTAGACCTCGCCACAAAATAGCAACGCACCATTAACACCTTTGGTGTCTATATGTGATGGTTGACTCTTTCCATCAGGACCATCTGCTTGTTTGCTATCTTATATTATAAAAAAATCAAAAATCAACCTCTGTAGGGCGAAATAGGGAATGAAAGTTTGCATGAAAGATTATATTAACGACATGTTTGGCTACTAAGTGGTAGAGTTCTGTATTGTCTCGTCCGAGTCTGGTATCACTGTCTTACCTGTGTCTACTGCAATAACGTCAGTTTAATTTAGATTTGGAAGGTAAGGTAGGGCGTAAATTTATGCATATGTTACTAAGACCTCGCCACACGGATATCAACGCACCAGTAACATATTTGGTGTCTATAGGCGATGGCCGTCTCTTTCCATGAGAGTCATCTGCTTGATTGCTATCTTATGATATATAAAAAATGTTACTATACTCACGGACAAAGCCGCGCGGGTTAGCTACTGTAATGTAAACCTTGAAGTTAATACTCCTTACATTATAAAAATACTGAAGCATTTTACTGCTTAGTAGAGTCCTAAAACATAATAACCACCTTTTTCCTTTAACTCCTTTTATCGATCTTTTTTAAAATTATAAGATAGCAAACAAGCAGATGGGTTTCCTGATTGAAAGAATCAACCATCGCCGATAGATCACCAAAGATGTAAATGGTTCGTTGCTATCTTGTGGCGAAGTCTATTCCACATGCATAAGCTTACCGGTTACCTTACCCTCCAAACTGGAACACGACAGTAACAAGCACTGACGCTGTTGGGACAAGAATAGGTAAATAGATAAACGACAATGCAGATCTCTACCACCAACTAGCCACGATGGTAGTGACTCGCATAGCCTTATTATAGGAAGGAACCCCAAGACGGGAGTTTGGGATTTACTTGAGTTAGTTAGATGGGCGGGGACCTCACTTACTGTTGAGTCTCTCTAAGCCTTTTATATAGAGCCAAAAAAGTCAAAAACTTCGGCTTTATTTTATATCATAAGATAGCAAACAAGCAGATGGGTAGGTGCGTTGCTATCTTGTGGCGAGGTCAACAGGAATAGGTAAGGCGGTGGTACCAGACATGAGCGAGACAATACAGAACTCTACCACCTAGTAGCCACGATGATAGTGACTCGATAGCCAATCGGTCGCCTTTTACGACCTGCCTGGCAGAACGGCAGTTGGCATATTTTTCAAAGGAGGCCGGGACCAACACGGCGAGTTATGTAAATTTATTAAGTTTGGCTTATGTAAATTGGCAGATTATAGATTTTTCGTTATACTTATATCATTTCCTTTTGCAGAAAATTCAGACTCTCCCGCTCGAGAGAAAGAACACAATGTTTTCTTTATAATTTTGTGACCCACTCACTTTCTCCACTCAAAACCTTAGATATTCTCGATTTTTATTCGCCATTAATCCACCGTACCTTAATTTGACGCGCTTCAGTGTTTCCATGTCACATTTTTTTTTACATTATTTCATCGGTAGTTTTTTCCTCACACATTGAAATTCAAAACATTTATTATAACTTTTTTTTTATATCATAAGATAGCAAACAAGCAGATGGGTCTCCTGATGGAAAGAGTCAACCATCGCCTAGACACCAAAGATGTTAATGGTGCGTTGCTATCTCGTGGCGAGGTCTAATGCCACATGCATAAGTTTACCGGCTACCTTACCCTCCACACCGGAACACGACAGCGAAAAGCACTGACGCTATTGCGGCAGAAATAGGTAAGGCGGTGGTAACAGACCCGGGCGAGACAGTGCAGAACTCTACCACCTAGTAGCCACGATGGTAGTGACTCGATAGTCAATCGGTCGCCTTTTACGACCTGCCTGGCAGAACGGCAGTTGGCCTATTCTACAAAGGAGGCCGGGACCAACACCAACCAACACCAATGCCACATGCATAAGTTTACCGGCTACCTTACCTTCCAAACCGGAACATGACAGTGACCAGCACGCACGCTATTGCGGCAGGAATAGGTAAGGCGGTGGTACCAGACCCGGTCGAGCCGATGCAGAACTCTACCACCTAGTAGTCACGATGGTAGTGACGGTTATAGGTACTCAGTCGCCTTTTACGACCTGCCTGGCAGAACGGCAGTTGGCCAATTCTTTAAAGGAGGTCGGGACCAACACGGGGAGAATTTATTTTTCCTATCATCTAATCTACAAAGTGTAGAAGCCCACGACATTCGTTTAAATCCCCATTTACTACCTCGAGCTTCCCTATCTATTTCTGCCGCAATAGCGTTGGATCTTGACGCTTGTCACAATAGCGTTGGTTACCATGTCCGTCCGTCCGCAGTCTAGCTCAGAGATTATTCGTACCAGTAAGTAGTAATTTGGTCCGAATAGGCTGTAATTTGGTCGCTGTCGTTTTTCGATTAGGAGGTTTAATGTAGCTGGTAACTTATGCATTTAGAATTCCATTCCTGCCACACGGAGAGTAACGCAACATTAACCTTTGTTAATGTTTGCCGATATAAAAAATACAAACCAATATCACTTGTATATTTACTTTAGTATTTGCCATATAATACGTCATTATCCTAAATTTTGCGTAAACAACGTTAAATAGACTTCACCAAGTTAGATAAAAAACAAACTCATTTGTGAATATTTCTAATGGGTTTGTTTTTTACCTAGCTAAAATATTAGTATTATCTAAATAACAAAAAAACAGGGAGTAGCGCTTATCTACGTGTATATTAATAGGTGATGCGAAAACTTTGGATCTATTTTTAAGTTAATGACGTGCACATATGGGTCTTGTTTAATATTTTTTCGTTTACGTAAACGAAAAAATAAGCGTATAGAAAAAGTGCAGAAATGTAAAGTGTGGAGAAAAGTGCAGAAATGTAAAGTGTGGAGAAAAGTGCAGAAATCTAAAGTGTAGAGAAAAAGTGTAGAAATCTAAACTGTGGAGTAAAAGTGCAGATCTCTAAAGAGTGTAGAAAAAGTGAAGAAATCTAAACTGTGGAGAAAAAGTGCAGAAATTTAAAGTGTTGGGAAAAAGTGCAGAAATCTAAAGTGTGGAGAAAAAGTCTAGAAATCTAAATGTGGGGAAAAGTGCAGTAATTTAAAGTGTGGGGAAAAAGTGCAGATATCTAAAGTGTGGAAAAAAGTGCAGAAATCTAAAGTGTTGGGAAAAAGTGCAGAAATCTAAAGTGTGGAAAAAAGTTCAGAAATCTAAATTGTTGAGAAAAAGTTCAGTAATCTAAAGAGTGTAGAAAAAGTGCAGTAATTTAAAGTGTGGGGAAAAAGTGCAGATATCTAAAGTGTGGAAAAAAGTGCAGAAATCTAAAGTGTTGGGAAAAAGTGCAGAAATCTAAAGTGTGGAAAAAAGTTCAGAAATCTAAATTGTTGAGAAAAAGTTCAGTAATCTAAAGAGTGTAGAAAAAGTGCAGTAATTTAAAGTGTGGAGAAAAAGTACAGAAATCTAACGTGTGGAGAAAAAGTGCAGAAATCTAGAGTGTGGAGAAAAAGTGCAGAAATCTAAAGTGTGGAGAAAAGTGCAGAAATCTAGTGTGGAGAAAAAGAGCAGAAATTTAAAGTGTAGAGAAAATGTGCAGACATCTAAAGTGTAGAGAAAAGTGCAGAAATCTAAAGTGTAGAGAAAAAGTGTAGAAATATAAACTGTGGAGAAAAAGTGCAGAAATCTAAAGTGTGGAGAAAAAGTACAGTAATCTAAAGTGTGGAGAAAAAGTGCAGAAATTTAAAGTGTTGGGAAAAAGTGCAGAAATCTAAAGTGTGGAAAAAAGTGCAGAAATCTAAAGAGTGTAGAAAAAGTGTGGAAATCTAAACTGTGGAGAAAAAGTGCAGAAATTTAAAGTGTGGAGAGAAAGTGCAGAAATCTAAAGTGTGGAGAAAAGTGAAGAAATCTAGTGTGGAGAAAAAGTGCAGAAATTTAAAGTGCGAAAAAAAGTGCAGAAATATAAAGTGTGGAGAAAAAGTGCAGAAATCTAAAGTATGGGGAAAAGTGCAGTAATTTAAAGTGTAGGGAAAAAGTGCAGATGTCTAAAGTGTGCAGAAAAAGTGCAGAAATTCAAAGTGTGGGGAAAAAGTGCAGTAATCTAAAATGTGGAGAAAAAGTGCAAAAATCTAAAATTAATACTTATTTTATGTCATTTGTTGAGTACTAGAAGATCACTAATCCGTATTATATAGGTCCGTATTATATACGATAATTATTCATTAATAGTCCTATTGTATATTTATAATAATATTATGTAAAGTAGGTCTCCGTTTGAAGAATAGACCATCTGCCATTCTCCCAGGCAGTTCGTAAGAGGTGAACGATTGCCGCAATAGCGTCAATACTTGTCACTGTCGTTTTTTTTTTTTTTTGTCATTAGATAGCAAACAAGCAGATGGGTCTCCTGATGGAAAGAGTCAACCATCGCCTATAGACACCAAAGATGTTAATGGTGCGTTGCTATCTTGTGGCGAGGTCTAATGCCACATGCATAAGTTTACCGGCTACCTTACCCTCCAAACCGGAACACGACAGCGACAAGCACTGACGCTATTGCGGCAGGAATAGGTAAGGCGGTGGTACCAGACCCGGGCGAGACAATGCAGAACTCTACCACCTAGTAGCCACGATGGTAGTGACTCGCATAGCCAATCGGTCGCCTTTTACGACCTGCCTGGCAGAACGGCAGTTGGCCTATTCTTCAAAGGAGGCCGGGACCAACACGGCGAATGTCGTGTTCCGGTTTGAATGGAGGCAGCTTTAAACTTATGCATGTCGGCTTATTAACTTTCGTGTCTATAATCTATCGCTGTCTCTTTCCGTCAGAGAATGTTTGCGGATATCTCCGTCATTGACGTAAAATAGGTAAAATATTCATAGTATGAAACAATAAAAGCCTTCTTCTTAATCTTCGAACCTCTACATTGCGCGTTGCTAGATACGCATTTTACCAATTTCTTTGTGTTAAATTCACTAATTTCTTTACTTAAATATTACCCTCGTGGGACAGAGTAAGACCTTTGGCGATCCCGCCTTGTCCGCCTATAATTTGTAGATTATTATTTATTGAAGTTACATCTTTATAAATTGTAGCATCGGATCAAAAGCGGATGAACCCGTAGAGACATTTTGCTATTAATACGTACTGTTACATCCCTATTTTCCATGCAATAATGCTGAAGTGCATATAAGCTGGATAGTCAGCAATATACATGTATAAATACTCGCTGTTTCCCAAATATTCTTCAGTTAGATATTCTCTAGCCTAAACGCTGCCCAGCTACGGACCTGGTTTCTGCCCGCCGGCCTGGACACAGCGAATAGACTAGTGCTATATCCATACTCCGGGTCGCAATAAGCCTTCACAAGGGAACCGCGAAAAGTGTGATCCAAGTTAGAGTGTTTATAGTTAAAGTCCCATTAGTTAGTAATTGTAGAGAGTGAAATAAATAACTTGTGTTCCGAAAAAGTGTTTTTTTTTTTATAAGTGCTCGGAGGCGCAACCTAACAGTACATTGTAATTACAACATATTTATGCAAAAAAGTCTTCAAAGAAAAGGAGCGGTCGCATAAATATTCGGTCATTTTTATACAACAGTTTAATCTTTTTTTGGTTCGAACCGTTTTCAGAAGAATAGACTAACGATCTTCTTGGCAAGGAGTTTGTGATTTTCCAAGGGTATTATTACTAACATTGTGACTACAAGGTGGTAGATCTCTGCAAAATCTCGCCGGGATTTGGTACTACCGCACCGCCTTAAAGACATTGGTCCCGGGAACAAATTTTTGATTAATAACAAGCTGAATTTTTGTGAACAGCTTCCTTTTGACGAGACGTCCATCTTTTCATCTTCGAAAAATCTCGAATCGGGATAACTAATAAAGATAGATAAAAAAGAAAATTTTATAGTGTCGGACCAAGAAAAGTTTTGACGTGACAACGTCTTATAATTCGATAGAGCTGGCTGCACGCACGAAAAAACATGACTCATGCGGCGTTACCTCGCTCTGAGGCGTTCCGTTTAAGGCTTGGAGTACAAGCGAGAGCTTAAGACGCTGTCACGTTCAACTATCGTCTGTAAACCAACTTTACAGACAACCGATTTTTTTATTTTCTTTACGTGTAGGACAAAGTAACCCTTGAATTATAATAATAATGAACAAGCTCATGTGAGGAAATTAGGTTTTTCTTAAATTGATTAATATCAATTTAAAAATCTCATAATTCCGAAATTTACAGTGGAGGACTCGCCAGAAAAACCATCGAATGTGTAGGACAAAAGTTTTTTCGTATTTTTCATAAAACAGCCCAGCGATTAAAGAAAAAAAATAATTATTGTTATTAATTAATATTTTTCCTACACCGAATTAAAATTTTCGAAGCCCGAACTTTATTAGTTAGGTACCCGATTCGATATTTTTCGAAGATAGAAAAGATGGGCGTCTCGTCAAAACGAACCTGTTCAAAAACTTTTGCTTTTTTTCATTATTCAAAAAAAAGTTTGATACTGGGACCACTGCCTATTACTTATTCTTACCGTGACAGCTTTAGCCAGCCGGGAATTTTAAAAGCAATAATCCAAATAGCTGTTTTAGAGATCGACTTCACATTTTTTTGCTTTTTCGAAATAACTAAACCAGTTGACCTTAAGAGCCGGTTAACCCTACGAGCAACGTCTATGTGCAGTCCATCTCTTCAGGGGAAAGATGATATTAGGGGAAAAAGGTAGATATATAAATCACTTGTAGGGAGAGAATAGTTGCGCGACGAAGAGAGCTTAAAAGCGGACTTCGCGCAATCTCTTAAAGATTCGGCCCGTTAAATCATGAAATGGTAGACAGCTCCATTGGAGATGGTGGATTTGACCCTACGGGCCTTCACTGTGACATCGGACATTTGGGGCAAATGAGTGCTCTGTATCAGATAACCCATATGTTTGTATTTCATCAACTCACATAAAAAAAATCACTTCATTAGCAATTTGGTTATTACCAGTCCGACCAGTTGGTCAAGAGTTGTTAGCAGCCCTGACTGTGCAATTAGTGGAGATCGGGTTCGATTCTTGACAGGGGCAAATATTTGTTCGAAGAGCAAAATATATAAAATGTTTATTATTGTCAGACGAATTATATGTTCATATTATCTCGGGCGCTTCTTTTTTCAACTGACCTCCCAAAAGGAGCTTATAATTCGGCTGTATGTTTTTTAATATGTCTTATCTCAGAACTCGGCCATTTGTGAACCGATTTTGAAAATTATTTTTCCGCTTGAGAAAGTATATTCTCTCGCAGTCTCATTTCAATTTAATAAAGATGGGATGCAGGGTTTTGAGGATAAAGAAAAGGGAAGTCGGTTGCTGCTGTTTTGCTGCGTTAAAAATTATTGAAAATAAATATTCTACGTGTAATGAATTGGCCACACAATCTGTTGGTTGCTAAACTATAAATAACAAATTTATAGCTATATATTTTCACTTCCACTAAAGTATGTTCTGTAGTAAAACTATAAAACAATAAACGAACCAAAATCTACGCAATAAAAGGCGATAGCTGTATCCACGAATTAAGAGGAGCCGGTGCGAATTGTCTTTTATTGTTGCACACTAAACGCTATGCTATAGAGCGCTTTAAAGAATGTGTACCCACCGGAAACCTAGTAAAACAGGCAATTTTAAAGTTTTAATCATGATGGCAATTCCTTTTCTTGTGGGAAATGCAAAATTTGCGTTTTATGATTTTTTTTTAAATTTTCACGACCCGCAATATAAAGCGTATAATAGTCTGCGCGACAAGTTGAAAATGGTTTAAAATAGAGATACTGCTCTTAAAATTATGTGCGATAGCACATTGGGTCCGGAATGACGCCTAGAAAAATGTACTAAAAGCGTGTATATAATACGTGTATATGATTTCCCAAAACTTGGGGAATGTTTAAACAGATAATACTGCATTGAGTAAATAGCAGCCTATGTCGTGTGGCTATGACATCAACTGGATCGACTGCTTTTTGATGTAGTCGCCCGTCGTCTTCCAACATTTTTGGTTGGCATCTTGTAGTATCATACTAATAATATTTGAAATGTCATTGAAAAATAATTATTTTAATCGGGCGAAAGTTTGTCTAATCCTAGAAATAATAACATGTATGTATAACTGTATTAAGCTATCAAACAATACCAGTGACGATCGGAAAGGGTTTTTTACACTAAATCGATTGGCTTTGTGAGTCACTAGCATCGTGACTACTAGTGGTAGAGTTCTGCATTGTCTGGCTCCGGTCTGGTACCACTGCCTTACCTATTCCTACCGCAATAGCGTCTGTGCTTGTCACTGTCGTATTCCAGTTTGGTAGGTAAGTTAACCGGTAAACTTATGCATATGGCATTAAACCTCGCCACAAGAAAGCAACGCACCATTTACATCTTCGGAGTCTATAGGCAATGGTTGACTCTTTCCATCAGGAGACCCATCTGCTTGCTTTGTAACTTATGATATAAATATAAAAAAAACAGCCAAGGGTGAGTCCAAGATTCCGTACCATTATAGCAAAACAAAAAAAATGCGAAAAACCTACATTTTTTGTATGAGGACCCCTTAATATTTTTTTATTTTTTATTTTTAGTATTTGTTATTATAGCGGCAACGGAAATACATAATTTGTGAAAATTTCAGCTTTCTAGCTATCACGGTTTATGAGATACAGCCTGGAGACGGACAGACAGACAGCAGAGGCTTGGTAATAGGGTCCCGTTTTCCCTTTTAGAAACGGAACCCTAAAAAGATATATTTCTGTGGTCATACGGATAGTCACATTTGGGAAATCTTTCTTTGTATACGAACTGTCTGTCAATAAGGTAAATAATCTATTCTAAAAAGGCGGCTGTGATTAAGACAAGTACTACAATTTTAACGAAAAGTTTCTAAATACTGACGTAAGAAGTATGAAATGTTAAAGCATAGTATTGTTGCGAATACTGTAGAAAAGTGAAGAGTGAGAACACTGGAAAAATATAGAAATAAAAGAAATTTCTCCCCATGTGGTTCTGGGCTCCTTTGAAGAATAGATCAACTGTCGTTCTGCCAGGCACGTCGTAAAAGGCGATCGATTGGCTGTCACTACCATCATTACCATTGCAAGTCACTACCATCGTGACTACTAGGTGGTAGAGTTCTGCATTGTCTCGCCCGGGTCAGGTACCACCGCCTTACCTATTCCTGTCGCAATAGCGTCAGTGCTTTTCGCTGTCGTGTTCCAGTTTGGAGGGTAAGGTAGCCGGTAAACTTATGCATGTGGCATTAGACCTCGCCACAAGATAGCAACGCACCATCATTAACACCATTGGTGTCTATAGGCGATGGTTGACTCTTTCCGTCAGGAGACCCATCTGCTTGTTTGCTATCTTATGATATATAAAAAGAAGTTACCTTCTCGCATAAGGGTGAAAATAGCACGTACTATGACTTGTTTGCATTTAGGTTGTTTACGCGTTATTTTCGGAACTTTCGCGAAATGGTCGAACTTTGCCTTGTTTATGAATAAGGATGTACTATTGGCAGATAGCATGTCAGTTTTATAAAGTGATTCGGAAGCGATAGTTCGAACGATCAGTGTGAAGCGATAGGACAGTGAAAAGTGATAAGGAAATTGTGTTAGTTCTGTGATTTGGTTTAGTCGGTTAGTTCGTATGAGTAGTGAGTGTGATTAGTGTTTGTCAGTGTATTTACTATTGCGTTATGGTGTATTGTACATCCGTGTTGTATACGGCTTTAAAATAAGTGGTATTTTATTGCACAATACGAAGCTTAAGTTCGTAGCAGTATATCTAGCAGTGTCGACAAGCACTTTCGTCGCCTACACTCAAGTTACGTGTTGGAGCCGTGTCCGCACAAACGCAACAACATTCGTGGGCGAAGCCTCAACTTTATTGGCCTTGGATTTACATACTTAGGACTTAAAATGAGCTTTTATGCTACGGCGAAATTCATTCGGCTTGAAGATAATGTCTTGTAATAAAATACGCTTTAGTTGTAATTTGGACCGCATCGTTGGTAGAGTGGCTAGCGACCTTCTACGCATTCGCTAGCCTAACTTACTCCAGATGAAAGGGGTCCTGAATTGACGTAGTGTTTATTGCCTTTTTTCATTTCATTTCATAAGTTGCATACATGTTATAGTATATATATCGTCGTTAAAGTGACAAAACCTCCTAACTAACATTTTTAAATAAATTTACTTTTTTATTGCAATACACATAAAATTCAAATATAGAATTTTCTCTTATTTTTTAACAATTTTCAGAAGAAAAGTTAGAGCGTTGTGAAAATAGCTTTATATTCAAATCAACACAATTAAGACTAGATGTCTAACGTTTTTTTCTTCTCCTGTAAAATTAAAATTTATACAGTTAGGAGGTATTGTCACTTCATCGACAATATGTATGTATAGTATATACGGCCGATGGTTCTCCTGATGGAAAAAGGTAACCTGACATAAGTGATAACAGTATTTTAGACATTCCAGGCAGTCGTCACATTACGTCTCCGGTCCCCCCCTAACCCACCGCTGGCACTTGCCGTAAAGCCCCGGTTACACTTCGATTAGTACTTCGAGAGCGCCGATGATTAGTGTGAGTGATTAGTAATCGGCGGACTAAAGTAAATAGACGCTGATTACTAATCCTCGCACTAATCAACGGCTGCCTACACGTGTTTTTTTGCTTAATACTAAGCACCTGCATTGAATACTTGCACTCGCACTAATCAAAGTGTAACCGGAGCCTTATAAGCACTGAATGACACGATGGCATCAGAATTGTCATTCTGGTCTATGCTGCTTATGTCTTCCCAAGCAGAGATATCGTGACTACAGATAGACTTTTACAATGAACCACAATGCCGCAATAACACGGTAATGTTATCTACCAGAATTTTGACTCAGCCCTGTCCTTGAAATAAATACCCATAGCCGGCCGCGTCGTGCTGTACGTGAATTGCGATAGGGCTGCCTGCCTTCAATATTTGAACTACATTTGCCTATGCTATCACATCGGCCGTTCGTCACTGTGGCGCAATCCTCAGTCTTTTGTGTATCAAGTGCATGCCGAACTCTGAGCGTGTAGGTATAACTCACGTTCCACCCGTTTGTATGAACACAGAATACTAGTAGATAACATTACCGTGGCAATAGCGTCAGTGCTTAGGGAAATTTGCTTTATTATACGAGTACATAGTGTTTTGTATTTACGATGTAAACAAATCATTTGATCTATGGTGTCGAATTGTAATACGGAATAGCGAAACAAATCCGGCAGTCGCTAAAGGCATCTGTATTCGCTATAAACAATAGTTACGATGTAGTTGAAATGCAATATCACCGGCGTGTCGCTCCGCCACAATAACTATGGACTTAATAAAATTTTAAATATATTTCCTTTTATCTGGTATTAGCTGTGTCCGCGAATTCGTCCGCGTGGAAAAAAATCTAAAATAAAAATTACTCCTTATAACCGTAGTGTAAAAGATAGTCTCGGGGTTTTGTTTACGAAGTTCCCGTTCCCATGGGATTTCCTAGACAAACACTATCCTATGTCCTTTCACGATTCTCAAACTATCTTTGTACCAAAATTCGTTTAAATAGTCCAGTGGTTTAGGCGTGAAGAAGAGACAGACAAACAGTACGGATTTTAAGAAAATTTATGTTGTGATTCGTTATTTTATGTTATGATTCGTCATTTTATGTAGTGATTCGCTGTTTTAAGTATCGAAATTATTCAATTAGTCTAATTTATGCTGTGATTTATTATTTTCGATTCGTTTTTTAAAGTCGATATAATGTGTAGTTTTATTCAATATATTTGAATATTCTATTGTCGTTGGTGTTTTAATTAGATTAAAATAGGCCTCTAGTCGAAATTCGACTATAGACTAAACAATAAAATCTTTTCTAAGTTTGACAACAAAATTTGGTAATGGCTAAATTTTGTTGAAAACATGACGTGTTTTTTTACAAAGTATGTAAAATGAATGTAGTGTGTGTAATATATATTCTTATTAATTTAATGTATTTCTAATGTACCTCATATATAAATTTTAAGTTTTTGCACTCTTCCGCGATGTAAATTTTAATGGTGTCAAATTTCAGACTTCACTGTTTGTGTGATTGTTGTAAATATGTGTACAAAGTTTTGTGCTGCATATATTAATATACAGATGATTAAAATTGTTGGATGCTCGGCTACAGAGTGGAGATCGCATTACGCACGGTAAAATTAACCGTATCCGAATATAGAGTATTCGGAATATGGTTTAATATTAATACGTTTAACGCTTAGGTCAAGAAACGTGATGACTATATAAAAAACAGGCCAAGGGCGAGTTGGACTCGCGCACGAAGGGTTCCCTGCGGTCATCTATAATAAACAAATTTTTTTATGGGAGCCTCCCTTAAATATTTGTTTTATTTTAATTTAACATTGATATAAAAAGGGAAGATATGTTACGCTCTAATATCTCAATTGCTTAACCTAAGCTCGTTTAGACGAACGCAAAGTAATGCGACGAACGTAGCAAACTACGTTTCTATCGCTTACTTTTGTATTGTACTATCTCACTCTCGCAAACATAGCGAACTAAACAATAATTTAATCTTATTTTCAAAGAAATTGTTTTAACCGTACTTACGAATGGAAGGTAATCCCGTGTGTCTCATTTTTTTTCCTTGAGTGATTATAACACTGACTGAATATACAAGAAGGTATTTTGATGCGTGTTTAATGGTAAAAACAGTCGGAAAATATAAGTGTATGATATGAGGTCACAGGCGTGATTGATTGTCACCGATTGTCTCTGTGTCTACGAACATAGTTTTGTAGGACCAGGCGCTGTGTCTAGGTACACGTATCTTCCCTTTTTATATCAATGTAATTTAAGTATTTATTTTTAAAGTTAGGTAATATATAACTAAATATTCTGAAATTATTTCAAGCGACAAACCGATCACGAAACAGCATGAAACGCGGCAACGTTGCATACATATCGATATTATAAAGTTATTTAGCGTTATCAATTTCGTACTGTTACTTGAGTAGCGATACATATAGTGTTTAAAAATAATTTTATTACTGAGTTATCGCTATAGAAATAACGTTAAGTTTCTTAAAATAAGTTCTGTTACCTGATAACGTTTTAAATCCATAAATAAAAGTTTCCAATTATCTAGTAATAATGCTCGGATTCATTCTGGTTCGAGTCGTGGTGCGGTAAAGATATAAAATGGAACCTAGTAGAAGTAAAGTATTAGTTGGTCTATACGAATATACACCTATTTCATCTTTATAAATATTGGGGGGTCTCCGCAACTCGACGACTGGCGACTTTTTCGCGTGTGGTTAGTATGGACCTATACTTTTAGGAGTAAAAGAAATGGGATTGTTTAGCCTCACGTTTAGGGCTTTATGGCGCGTGTGTGTGGTCGGTCTGACTCCTATGTTTGATGCCGCAGTTAGGTAATTAATAGAGTTTATGGTAGTGCATATTCTGTATTATGACACACACATAAATTACAAGTTACTAGACTGATATATATCGCAGGAGGGCGCGCGGAGGACTGGCGTCCCATACTGCTGTCCGTTCCTTCCGGAGAGTCATCTGCTTGTTTGCTGTCTTACGATATATAAGAAAAGTCTATGACATAAAAAATATAAAGAAAAATGTCCAAGTTTTTTTTAAATGTTTTTAATGGCGTGTATTAATTACTTATCATATCAGTAAACTGAACATTTGTCGTTTCGTCGAGTACGATACGGTTTAGGATGACCATTTATGCCGGGTCCCTATAATCTACAAACTGTCATTCGTAACAGTAACAATTCGTAACTAGCTTAGTAATAAAACGGTCTGTCATGCTGTCCCACAAGTTTTTTGGACTATATATTTACGACAAGCATCCGTAGCTTGACTGCTTACCGGTGGCCCTCTCGAATATGTGTGTGTGTTATCTGTGGATGGCCCTCACTGCGTTCCATTATTCAGAAAGTTTTATAATAGTCTCGAAAAAATTAAGCCCTATTTATAAACTAATTGATGTATAGTATAGAGCTAGATACAATGGATAGCCGTGTATGCATTTAATGCGAAATATAAATGATGTATACAAATAATCAATGGAAAAATTTTATCATTCAATATCAAAGAAAGTTTCATAAGCGTGAAATGATTCACAATACTGACGTTAGCCGTCATCAAAGTTCAAACTGTTTTTTTCAAAATAATTTATTAATTATAAAATTGATGCGACCTACTAATGTTATAGACACATTTTTACAAGAAGCACAATTTTTAAAACCAAAATGGAACAATTTAAGAAAAACAAAACCAGAAAATGTCCCAGCAAAATTCACTATAACTTAAAGGTATAATATATATTACAAGAATTACTTTGTTTACATTGTAGAATGGCAGATATCTCTTTGGATAATCTCAGATGGCTCAGAGACAGCCACCACCAAGAAAGTAACAATTGCATTACAATCCATGTGGCAGGTAGATGTGCCGAATGCATACTTATTAGCTATTAGCTACCTTACCTTTCAAACTGGAACATACGTTACAAGCACAACGTTAATGCAGCAGGAATCGGTGAAACGACGGCACAAAACCTAGGTGAGACGTTGTAGAACTCTAATCTCGGAAAAAATATTCAAATCATTTTTTATTTATTCATTACTCAACTATTTAGATCTGATTTTATCAGTTCTTATACATTATGAATATTGGGTATGTTTTATAGTCTATACAGTACATGGCTTCGGCTGAAGGTATACTTTATTTTATTGTGTGTATATTTTTAAATTCTTGTAGTCAATATTTATGTTAACTAATTCACTTTTTTTAATTATACGATAGCAAACAAGTAAACGAGTCTCTAGATCAAAAGAGTTAACCATCGCCTATAGATACCACATATGTTAGTGGTGCCTTGCTATCTTGTGGCGAGGTCTAAGCCACACGCACAAGCTTACGGGCTACCTTACCTTTCAAATTGGAACAGGTCATTGACAAGCACTCACACTATTGTATACGCAATATGTAAGGCCTAGTAGCCACTATGGTAGTGACTCGAACAGCCAATCGGTCCGCTTTTTACGACCTGCCTGGCAGAACGGCAGTTGGCCTATATTTCTAGGGAGCTCGGACCAACACGGGGAAACGTCAAATGCATGACTGTGTGGCAGTATGAGCCAAAACTTACAAACTAGAAAAGATGCTATCTACATTTAAAATTTCTATCTAGTTTAAATTAATTTTAAAATAACTATGTCTCCTTTAATAACACAGGAGAGAACTACAAAATGAATGATGGACGCCAGGAACAAAACTTTGCAATAGCTAAATATGGCCACCGAGCAAATACGGCAATTTTGGAATAGAATTACTTAAAACTGAAATAGCGAAATCGCCATGACTAAGCTTAAAGCGAAGAAATTATAATAGTTGAAAAATAATGCTTATGCCGTGGAAGAGTTTGTGTTGGAGATCTAAGCTGCTTTTTAGTTGTGCTTCTTTTTTCCAATTTTTTGTTTCCTTGCTAGTTCTTAAGGCCTAATTATAGTTTCTTCGCATGTTAAACTTAGTATAAGTTATAAAATAAAACTTCAAATTTAAGCACTTTGGTTTTATTCATAATGAGGTGATAAACAAAATCCTATAAATATCCCCACTTTTTGTCTCAAGGCTGTATATGAAATAGAAATAAATGAGCCCCTGAAATATTCACAGAACGTCTGCCGTTGTGGTCGCTAACACGACAAACAATAAGGTAAAAAAGTTAGAATCCAAAGGGGTTCCTATACAAGAAACATTAAAAATCTGTTTTCTTCGTCTGCCTTCCTGCATTCTTATACGGACCGTATGCGTATCCAGCTTCATTGTTGCAAGCTGAAAAATAAAGAATTAATGATAAAAAATACAATATTATTAAACATTTTCAACGATTTGTCCAATCACGTACAATAAATTTCGCAAACAAGCAGATGGGTCTCCTGATGGAAAGAGTCAACCATCACCTATAGACACCAAAGATGTTAATGGTACGTTGCTATCTTGTGGCGAGGTCTAATGCCACATGCATAAGTTTACCGACTACCTTACCCTTCAAACCGGAACACGACAGCGATAAGCACTGACGCTATTGTGGCAGGAATAGGTAAGGTTTTTTGTGATATGGGTACAGTTGACACATATTTGCAGTCAGTTTAATTTTTAAATTGCTATGATCCATATCTTTGAGATAACCATTGCCTATAGATACCAGGGTACCTATATTATTGTTACCCAGATAGGTATTTTAATGGTGCTTTGCTATCCATATGGCAAGGGTTGAAGTCAAATTTATGGTTCATTTCCGTAAGATTACTAGCTACCTTACCTTCCAAACTGAAACAAGACAGTGACAAGCATCGACACTATTACGACAGGATTAGGTAAGTGCGGATGTTGTAGAACTCTACCATGTTAGTGATTATAGTTAGCCTGAAATTATTATTATTTATATTTCCCATATTGTTCAATACCACCTTTGAACAATAGACCATCTGACGTGCAGTTCGTAAAAGACTCGAAAAAGATTGATTTTCAGGTCATGACTATGGTGGTAGAGTTCCGCAACTCCTCACCAGGGTATATGGCACCACCGTTTTACCTATTTCTACCGCAATAGCGCCAATGCTTCTCATTTTCGTTTCTCGGTTCGGAGGGTAAGGTAGCTGGTAAATTTATACATGTGGCATTGCCATTCCTCCAAACGGATAGCAGTGCATCAGCATCAGTAAGAACTTTGGTGACTATAGGCAATAGTTTATCTTTTCCTCGGGTGAGATATCTGCTTGTTTGCTTTACAATGACAAAGATTGGCTGGCTTGTGAATTAAAGTAATTCGTAGGCGAAGTAGGTGACCAACATGACTTATATTTATTCAAATTTGCACAAATTATAGGAGATTATATTCTAACGTGTTTTCCATCAATTGCAACTAGTACTCGAGGAAAGCGGGCTATTTGGCAACGTCCTTGTTATGTATCATTTTTGATTTTTATGTAGTCTGATTGCAAATGTGCTATTGCAAAGCTGATATCACGTACTGTCCGCCTGGCGCAGGACTGTCACACCAATAAAGTCTTCTGTCAACAACACTGTGCCTATCGCATGCAATCGGAGGGTCAATAGCAGCTGGTGCAATGGAGATTATTCCAAGATTTTTTGAACAAATACGAAGAACTATGAAAGTTTATTTATCTTGCAAGAGTCTACGAATAATAATTAAAGTTTGTCAGCTAGGAAATAAGAAAAATATCTACCTGGCTCCTGTTATTCGTAAATGGGGATATATTTCAGACAATAATTGCTCTTCTGCCGTTATATCAAGCTGAAACCGCAGCTGGAATTATATGTAGTTTCCACTCTTTCCTTTATACTCTGATTGTTGATTTTTCGTCGGAACTAGACGTCACATACCAGTCTGATAATATGTAAAGCATTTCCGTGTCACTTTCTGAGCTTGAAGTGGTAAATTCACGCTAAATATTTTTTAAATTATTGTTCAACCGGCCGAAATCCGGGGGTAGCTATACGAATGACGGATGATGAAATTTTGACAGATTAATGACATTATATTTTTTATAGGGACATACCAATCTGTCATTTCCATACAATACACAGTAAAACCTTAACTGGCAGCCCTCCCACCCGTTAGCAACGAACCTTTGGTAATTTGACATAAGAGTCGTGCTTTTTAGGAACAGTTTGAGCTTACGCCTTGTAGAAAATCCTACTATTTGTCACTAAAACGAGTCGTTTTGCAGATATAGGGACCGGGCATTAGACAACTTAAACTTAACTAGACCAATAATATTATATTTCTTACAGTAAATTAATTCCGTCAATAATCTGATGCGCGGGAAAAAGGAACACGATGTTCTGATTGGCTTATTCTAGATCATTATTTTGTCGCGCGTGTTTACAGTTCATATATTGGTCAGTATTATTTTTTTCGGATTATTATAAGGTCCATTATTCTGATGTGTTGATAGAACAATTGGTCTATTATTAGGTCTCTAGTCTACATATTCAATGCCATTTCCAGATGGATCAAAGCAGCTGGCTTGAAGCCTTTTTTTATCAAGCCACGAAAATAAAGATTTTCGATGAATTATCATGCTTGTCGTGATATCTGCTGCTTATCATGCTTATCATGATTGTCGATTAACTTAGGTGATAGTGATGTTGGATAAATATGCCTGTATTAAAACATTTCCATTTCTGAATCGTAGAAGTAGTTTTTTTTTTCATGCTGTATATATAAATTTTATTTTAAGTTGCTATGTATCTGTACATTTTTTTTTTTTAGTTATATTGGCTTGTAATTCTTTAGTGTAGGTTTTTTATTTTGCTTTGCTTTATGTCCTTATTTTTGTTTTGTTTTTTTCTTTTCTTAAGGTTAATATGTTTTTGATGTGTTATGATATCTTTATGTAGTTTTGTGGTGTATGTCTTAAATAAACATTTTCTATTCTATTCTATTCTATTCTAAAACTAGTTTTAAGCATTTTCTTATAACAAAAAGTTCTATAATCCACTGGCTACATTCACTACATACTATATTTATACACTTATAATTCAAAAAAACATCGTGCGTGAAAAAAAAAAAACAGACAGACGGAAAGTTTGACAGACAAGCAGATGACCATCTGATATTCTACCAGGCAGTTGTAAGTTGTGTGAGTTTGCAACGTTTCTTCTGGGTTTTGATTCTTATACCTTACTTATTCCTGCCGCAACAGCGTTAATGCTTGTCAGCGTCGTAATGTAAGATAAGGTAAGGTAGCTGCTAAATTTATTGATGTTATATTATTGAATTTATGTCTAACAGTAATGCACTATTAACATATTGTAATTGTTGTTGTGTTTTACAACAGGAGAGCCTTCTGCTTGTTTGCCTATCTTATCTAATACCTTTAAACGAGCAATTCTTGTATATATATTTCAACGATTTTCATGAATGTCACAAATTAGAGGTTTTTCGGGTCAAGGAATCGATTTATCAAGGTTCAATCAGACATTGATATAAAAAAACTAAACCACCTAACATAAAAATTTTCTTTTATAAATTGGTTTATAGATAACTTGTCTCTGATACCTAGAGGATTAATAGCTAGACAATACTTGAAAATGTTCGTAGGTCCCAAGTCTCATTTGTCTCTGCGTGGGAAGCCAGACCTCGCCCGGTAGCCATTACACGCAACAATACGTCATGCAAATGCATTTTGTATTATTTAGCTGCTTACAGTGGCTCTGAATGATTTATATGTCATTAGCATTTCGAGTTCGAGCCTCCAGACAATGTGAAAAGAGGGTATTAGCTTTTTAGGGTTCGGGGAATAAATAAAAGTTTCTGAAATCAGAAATCAGAAATACTTTATTCAATAATGCCCGGTCCCTATATCTGCAAAACGACTCGTTTTAGTGACAAATAGTAGGATTTTCTACGAGGCGTAAGCTAAAACTGTTCCTAAAAAGCACGACTCTTATGTCAAATTACCAAAGGTTCGTTGCTAACGGGTGGGAGGGCTGCCAGTTAAGGTTTTACTGTGTATTGTATGGAAATGACAGATTGGTATGTCCCTATAAAAAATATAATGTCATTAATCTGTCAAAATTTCATCATCCGTCATTCGTATAGCTACCCCCGGATTTCGGCCGGTTGAACAATAATTTAAAAAATATTTAGCGTGAATTTACCACTTCAAGCTCAGAAAGTGACACGGAAATGCTTTACATATTATCAGACTGGTATGTGACGTCTAGTTCCGACGAAAAATCAACAATCAGAGTATAAAGGAAAGAGTGGAAACTACATATAATTCCAGCTGCGGTTTCAGCTTGATATAACGGCAGAAGAGCAATTATTGTCTGAAATATATCCCTATTTACGAATAACAGGAGCCAGGTAGATATTTTTCTTATTTCCTAGCTGACAAACTTTAATTATTATTCGTAGACTCTTGCAAGATAAACAAACTTTCATAGTTCTCCGTATTTGTTAAAAAAATCATGGAATAATCTCCATTGCACCAGCTGCTATTGACCCTCCGATTGCATGCGATAGGCACAGTGTTGTTGACAGAAGACTTTATTGGTGTGACAGTCCTGCGCCAGGCGGACAGTACGTGATATCAGCTTTGCAATAGCACATTTGCAATCGGACTACATAAAAATCAAAAATGATACATAACAAGGACGTTGCCAAATAGCCCGCTTTCCTCGAGTACTAGTTGCAATTGATGGAACACACGTTAGAATATAATCTAGTATAATTTGTGCAAATTTGTAGGTGACCAACATGACTTATCATGTTGGTCACCTACTTCGCCTACGAATTACTTTAATTCACAAGCCAGCCAATCTTTGTCATTGTAAAGCAAACAAGCAGATATCTCACCCGAGGAAAAGATAAACTATTGCCTATAGTCACCAAAGTTTTTACTGATGCTGATGCACTGCTATCCGTTTGGAGGAATGGCAATGCCACATGTATAAATTTACCAGCTACCTTACCCTCCGAACCGAGAAACGAAAATGAGAAGCATTGGCGCTATTGCGGTAGAAATAGGTAAAACGGTGGTGCCATATACCCTGGTGAGGAGTTGCGGAACTCTACCACCATAGTCATGACCTGAAAATCAATCTTTTTCGAGTCTTTTACGAACTGCACGACAGATGGTCTATTGTTCAAAGGTGGTATTGAACAATATGGGAAATATAAATAATAATAATTTCAGGCTAACTATAATCACTAACATGGTAGAGTTCTACAACATCCGCACTTACCTAATCCTGTCGTAATAGTGTCGATGCTTGTCACTGTCTTGTTTCAATTTGGAAGGTAAGGTAGCTAGTAATCTTACGGAAATGAACCATAAATTTGACTTCAACCCTTGCCATATGGATAGCAAAGCACCATTAAAATACCTATCTGGGTAACAATAATATAGGTACCTGGTATCTATAGGCAATGGTTATCTCAAAGATATGGATCATAGCAATTTAAAAATTAATCTGACTTCAAATATGTGTCAACTGTACCCATATCACAAAAAACCTTACCTATTCCTGCCGCAATAGCGTCAGTGCTTGTCGCTGTCGTGTTCCGGTTTGAAGGGTAAGGTAGTCGGTAAACTTATGCATGTGGCATTAGACCTCGCCACAAGATAGCAACGCACCATTAACATCTTTGGTGTCTATAGGTAATGGTTGACTCTTTCCATCAGGAGACCCATCTGCTTGTTTGTGAAATTTATTATACGTGATTGGACAAATCTTTGAAAATGTTTAATAACATTGTATTTTTTATCATTAATTCTTTATTTTTCAGCTTGCAACAATGAAGCTGGATACGCATACGGTCCGTACAAGAATGCAGGAAGGCAGACGAAGAAAACAGATTTTTAATGTTTCTTGTATAGGAACCCCTTTGTATTCTAACTTTTTTACCTTATTGTTTGTCGTATTAGCGACCACAACGGCAGACGTTCTGTGAATATTTCAGGGGCTCATTTATTCCTATTTCATATGAATAAAACCTCATTATGAATAAAACCAAAGTGTTTAAATTTGAAGTTTTATTTTATAACTTATACTAAGTTTAACATGCGAAGAAACTATAATTAGGCCTTAAGAACTAGCAAGGAAACAAAAAATTGGAAAAAAGAAGCACAACTAAAAAGCAGCTTAGATCTCCAACACAAACTCTTCCACGGCATAAGCATTATTTTTCAACTATTATAATTTCTTCGCTTTAAGCTTAGTCATGGCGATTTCACTATTTCAGTTTTAAGTAATTCTATTCCAAAATTGCCGTATTTGCTCGGTGGCCATATTTAGCTATTGCAAAGTTTTGTTCCTGGCGTCCATCATTCATTTTGTAGTTCTCTCCTGTGTTATTAAAGGAGACATAGTTATTTTAAAATTAATTTAAACTAGATAGAAATTTTAAATGTAGATAGCATCTTTTCTAGTTTGTAAGTTTTGGCTCATACTGCCACACAGTCATGCATTAGACGTTTCCCCGTGTTGGTCCGAGCTCCCTAGAAAAATAGGCCAACTGCCGTTCTGCCAGGCAGGTCGTAAAAAGCGGACCGATTGGCTGTTCGAGTCACTACCATAGTGGCTACTAGGCCTTACATATTGCGTATACAATAGTGTGAGTGCTTGCCAATGACCTGTTCCAATTTGAAAGGTAAGGTAGCCCGTAAGCTTGTGCGTGTGGCTTAGACCTCGCCACAAGATAGCAAGGCACCACTAACATATGTGGTATCTATAGGCGATGGTTGACTCTTTTGATCTAGAGACTCGTTTACTTGTTTGCTATCGTATAATTAAAAAATTGAATTAGTTAACATAAATATTGACTACAAGAATTTAAAAATATACACACAATAAAATAAAGTATACCTTCAGCCGAAGCCATGTACTGTATAGACTATAGAACATACCCAATATTCATAATGTATAAGAACTGATAAAATCAGATCTAAATAGTTGAGTAATGAATAAATAAAAAATGATTTGAATAATTTTTCCGAGATTAGAGTTCTACAACGTCTCACCTAGGTTTTGTGCCGTCGTTTCACCGATTCCTGCTGCATTAACGTTGTGCTTGTAAAGTATGTTCCAGTTTGAAAGGTAAGATAGCTAATAGCTAATAAGTATACATTCGGCACATCTACCTGCCACATGGATTGTAATGCAATTGTTACTTTCTTGGTGGTGGCTGTCTCTGAGCCATCTGAGATTAGCCAAAGAGATATCTGCCATTCTACAATGTAAACAAAGAATTCTTGTAATATATATTATACCTTTAAGTTATAGTGAATTTTGCTGGGACATTTTCTGGTTTTGTTTTTCTTAAATTGTTCCATTTTGGTTTTAAAAATTGTGCTTCTTGTAAAAATGTGTCTATAACATTAGTAGGTCGCATCAATTTTATAATTAATAAATTATTTTGAAAAAAAACAGTTTGAACTTTGATGACGGCTAACGTCAGTATTGTGAACCATTTCACGCTTATGACACTTTCTTTGATATTGAATGATAAAATTTTTCCATTGATTATTTGTATACATCATTTATATTTCGCATTAAATGCATACACGGCTATCCATTGTATCTAGCTCTATACTATACATCAATTAGTTTATAAATAGGGCTTAATTTTTTCGAGACTATTTTAAAAATTTCTGAATAATGGAACGCAGTGAGGGCCATCCACAGATAACACACTATATTCGAGAGGGCCATCGGTAAGCAGTCAAGCTACGGATGCTTGTCGTAAATACATAGTCCAAAAAACTTGTGGGACAGCATGACAGACCGTTTTATTACTAAGCTAGTTACGAATTGTTACTGTTACGAATGACAGTTTGTAGATTATAGGAACCCGGCACTAGAGACTCGTTTACTTGTTTGCTATCGTATAATTAAAAAAATGAATTAGTTAACATCAATATTGACTACAAGAATTTAAAAATATACACACAATAAAATAAAGTATACCTTCAGCCGAAGCCATGTACTGTATAGACTATAGAACATACCCAATATTCATAATGTATAAGAACTGATAAAATCAGATCTAAATAGTTGAGTAATGAATAAATAAAAAATGATTTGAATAATTTTTCCGAGATTAGAGTTCTACAACGTCTCACCTAGGTTTTGTGCCGTCGTTTCACCGATTCCTGCTGCATTAACGTTGTGCTTGTAAAGTATGTTCCAGTTTGAAAGGTAAGATAGCTAATAGCTAATAAGTATGCATTCGGCACATCTACCTGCCACATGGATTGTAATGCAATTGTTACTTTCTTGGTGGTGGCTGTCTCTGAGCCATCTGAGATTAGCCAAAGAGATATCTGCCATTCTACAATGTAAACAAAGAATTCTTGTAATATATATTATACCTTTAAGTTATAGTGAATTTTGCTGGGACATTTTCTGGTTTTGTTTTTCTTAAATTGTTCCATTTTGGTTTTAAAAATTGTGCTTCTTGTAAAAATGTGTCTATAACATTAGTAGGTCGCATCAATTTTATAATTAATAAATTATTTTGAAAAAAAAAACAGTTTGAACTTTCATGACGGCTAACGTCAGTATTGTGAACCATTTCACGCTTATGACACTTTCTTTGATATTGAATGATAAAATTTTTCCATTGATTATTTGTATACATCATTTATATTTCGCATTAAATGCATACACGGCTATCCATTGTATCTAGCTCTATACTATACATCAATTAGTTTATAAATAGGGCTTAATTTTTTCGAGACTATTTTAAAAATTTCTGAATAATGGAACGCAGTGAGGGCCATCCACAGATAACACACTATATTCGAGAGGGCCATCGGTAAGCAGTCAAGCTACAGATGCTTGTCGTAAATACATAGTCCAAAAAACTTGTGGGACAGCATGACAGACCGTTTTATTGCTAAGCTAGTTACGAATTGTTACTGTTACGAATGACAGTTTGTAGATTATAGGAACCCGGCATAAAAATTCATGTCGGGCTACGGCGAAGGTTCGCGCTAGCCCGAACTACATCGCGACACCTGCTTACGTCATAATGACGTGG
Organism: Apodemia mormo; assembly: GCA_036924255.1. Lineage (NCBI taxonomy): Eukaryota > Metazoa > Arthropoda > Insecta > Lepidoptera > Riodinidae > Apodemia > Apodemia mormo. The sequence goes on along the minus strand of JAUPFN010000018.1, from coordinate 6,384,177 downwards.
TATTATCACTGGTCATCAAACTGCGGCCTGCAGGTTATATTTGTGCCCCCCGCGACAAAGCAAACAAATTACAAGAGGCCCTTCATTAAACTCTTTAATTTTATGTAACTACTAGCTGACCCGCGCAGCTTCGCCCGCGAGTAAATAAATATATAATTATGTAAGCCTACATACCCTACATTTGGCAGTCAAAGTGGTACATGAGAGAATATATATATAGTAGCTTGCAACGGCCAGGTTCCGCCCTTGTATTAAATATTAATAACTGCCTTTTCTAATTAAAACAACGTAATCAATTTTTACATTCTTATATTTTCTTCACATTGTCTAATGTAACTAAAACCCTTATTCTAATAACCTTATTTTATTCACTCTAATTTTAACATTTCATCTTTTAATTCTCATAATCTATATATATATATATATATATATATATATATATATATATATATATATATATATATATATATATATATATATATATATATATATATATATATATATATATATATATATATATATATATATATATATATATACATATATATATATATATATATATATATATATATATATATATATATACATATATATATATATATATATATATATATTAGTGATGGGCCGAATGTGGTTTGAACCGAATTCGAACTTCGGCCGAACATTCGGTGAAAATAAGAAATTCGGCCGAATTTCGGCCGAACTTCGGTTAAATTTTGGGGCGCTTTCTTAAAAGCGACACGTCGTGACTTTTTTACGAATTTGCTTAAAATTTAATTATTTTATACTAGCTATTTACCTATTTTACTATTTACTACTATCTATTATATTATCCGAGGCTTCGCTCGCGTAAAGTAAGAGAAAAAGTAACCTATGTCACTCCATCCCTTCAACTATCTCCACTTAAAATATCACATCAATTCGTCGCTCCGTTTTGCCATGAAAGACGGACAAACAAACAGATACACTTTCCCATTTATAATTTTAGTATGGATATAAGGAGATCGTTAATGGGTTTCGCAACGCACGTGAATTAGTGACGTAACAGCAAAATTTTGATACATTGAGTTACATTGTTCCAATTTAGGAATGGATTTTTATTTTTAACTTTCTGCTACGTAGGTATATAGACAAGGAAGTTACTGATTTTGCCCCGATTTTTGAAAATCGAGTTTTCACCAGATCTCCACGTTTTGAGGTCCTAGAAATCTTTTCCGATTATTTTCACAATGAGGTCAGCATGCCTGTATATATGTGTATGTGTATATGTAAACATAAATAACATACATAAATAAATAACTTTGTATAATCTAAGTACATAAATGTATAGATTAGGTACAGAGTGCTAAGTGTGAGTTTTTCTTTTCGCATTCGATCGTGAGCGCGTTTGGAGTTTACTAGGAATTTGTATGTGATTTGTACAGCGCCACCTAGTGGTAAACTGGTTTCTCACGTTTACCACTAGGAGGCGCTGTACAAATCACATACAAATTCCTAGTAAACTCGAAACGCGCTCACGATCGAATGCGAAAAGAAAAACTCACACTTAGCACTCAGAATCTAATCAGCTCTATTCCTACAAAAACTGCGTTCAATGCATTAATTGCATCAAAATCGGTTTTTCCGCTCAAGAGCTATCGTTGCCGAAAAACTTAAGAAAAGTGTTTTTTGATATAACTTGGTAATTTCTCTAACTAATTTTTTTTGACCTTCCACAATAGTTTAGTGCTTAAAAAACTACGTCAAATTTAGTTTCAAGAAACGAAATGGAATCGAGTTTTCAAAAGTTTTTTACTTTTTTAATATTAATATTTTGTTGTTTACAGAAAACTTCTTAATATTTTTAAAATAACTTTCCGGCTAATACACTGTTTGATTTAAAAATCTAACCAGCATTTCTTTCTAAAAATCTGCGTCAAATATCGTAAATTGTATCAAGACCGGTTTATCCGTTTGGGAGTTATCGTTGATGAAAATTTAGGAAAAAGTGGTTTATTTATATAAAATAAGAGACTTTTTGACCAAAACTTGTTTGAAGGTCAAACCTTCTACAATATTGTGGTACTTAAAACAATTAGTCAAATGTAGTTTCAAGAATCAAAATCGAATCAAGTTTTCAAAAATTATAACTTTTGGATAATAAAATGTTGCTGTTTACATAAAACTCACTTAATATTTTTAAAATAACTCTTAGGCTTATACACCGATTCACTTAAAAAATCTAATCAACTTTTGTCTTTATAAATGGCGTCAAATACCGTCAATTGGATCAAATTCGGTTTATCAAGATATATTATAACGAAAGTTTTTGAAAACAAATTTTGATATTACTTCGACATATTTTAGCCTATAGACTACGTAGCTCAAAAACATTTAAGAGCTCAAAAATTTCGTTGAATGCCATTTGAAGAATGAAAATCAATCATCGTTTTAAAAATATACAGCTTTTTTAAAATGAAATTGCTGTCATTTATAACAAAAGTCAGAATTTTGAACCTTGAAAAAAAATGCTTAGGTATGATTTTGTTCCGTTGAGCCTAAAATACCTCAATTTAGCGGGAAGTTTCAAGGATAGCCTGCAGGGTCAACTGACGTACCTATTTTTTACCTTTTCTTCGACATTTTTAACCTACCGATTTTGGAGCTAATGAAACCATTTAAAGGTAAAAATTACGTTGAATGCAATTAAAAAGATCTAAATCATCATGTTTTAAAATATATGTATCTTCATCTATATCAAACTTTTGATTTTTAACTTCCCGCTAAATATGGAATATTTTCTGACTATTTTCGTGATGACGTCAGTATATCTGTATGTATATGTGTGTGCGTGTGTGTGTGAGAGAGAGAGAGCGTGTGGTTGTATGTATGTGTGTATGTAAACATTTCATAACTTTTGAACAGCTTGACCGATCGAAACGCGGTTAATGGCATTCAATTAGATTCTGCTCAACTTAGAATTCCCAATAATTTATATAGTACTAGGACTAGAATATTTTGAGAAATTTTGAAAAAATCAAAAAAAAAAGGACGAAACCTATTTTTTTAATATAACTTCAAGATTAATGTATCGATTGACTATAAAATTTTATCAGCTCTTTTTTTTAAAAACTGCGTCTAATTCATAAATTTTGTCATGATCGGTTAATCCGTTCGGAAGTAATCGTTGACGAAAAAATTTGGAAAAGTGTTTTTTCGACATAAATTCGAAATTTTTTCAAATACAGTTTCAAAAATCAAAATTAAATCAAGTTTTCAAAAGTTACGGCTTTTCAAATATTAATATTTTTTTGTTTACAGCAAATTTAGCATTTTTATAATGACTTTCAGACTAATATACCGATTGACTTAAAAGTCTAATCAGCTTTTCTTTCTATAAATTGTGTCAAATAAGCAAATTGCATCAAAATTGGTCGATTTATCTGGGATTTAGTAATATCGAAAATTCAAACAAAATTTTTTTTGATATTGCTTCGACATTTCTGAGTCTGTAGATTACGTAGCTATGAAAACATTTTATAGGTCAAAAATTGCGTTGAATGCCATTCGAAAGACAAAAATCAATCATCGTTTATAAAATATAGAGCATTTCAAAAATTTTGAAATTACTGTCATTTACGACTTCTATGTACTAACGAATATTTGTAACAAATTTAAGATTTTTGAACTCTGAAAAAATCTGTGATATGCTACGATATAGATAAAGATCTAGCGGGAAGTTTCAGGGATGACCTGTCAACTGGGTCAACTGTTTTACGGATTTTTTTCGAAAGTATAGTATAGCCTATATTACTCGGGAATGATTTTAATATCTTACTAATGGTTAAAGATTTTTTTAAATCGGTTTAGTAGTTTTTGAGTTTAGATGATACAGTATATAAAAATATAGAATACAAATCTTTCCTCTTTATAACATTAGCGTAGATTTTGAGCAAAATAGTGCAAAAAAGATACTTTTTTCTAGTGCCGAATGTTCGGCATTTAAACCGAATTTCGGCCGAATGTCGAAGTTCGGTTCAAGCTGCCGAAATTCGGTTAAACCGAATGTAAAACGAATTTCGGCCCATCCCTAATATATATATATATATATATATATATATATATATATATATATATATATATATATATATATATATATATATATATATATATATATATATATATATATATATATATATATATATATATATATATATATATATATATATATATATATATATATATATATATATATATATATATATATATATATATATATATATATATATATATATAAAGTACGGGTTCTTGCTAACTAGTACACTATTAGATTGATAAATGATAGATGATATTGATTATTATATATTGATTTAATATTGATACACTTGATAGTTAATGATTAGTGAGGACGCGTAGCGCTCTTGATGGCTTAATGCGAACTGTCTTATTATATTAATTAAAATAATAATGAATAATGTGTGTCGTGTAAAATGATGAATTGCATATGTTACGGTTGCACCGTACATATATATATATATATATATATATATATATGTATATATATATATATATATATATATATATATATATATATATGTATATATATACATATATTTATATATATATATATATATATATATATATATATATATATATAAAAATCAATCCCTATTTTCCTTGGTCACGACATCACACCTGAATGGCCGGACCAATTTCGGTATTTTTTTTTGTTGTGTTTGTAATTGTAAGGAGAAGGTTCTTATAAAACAAAATATTAAGAAAATTGCGCGGAAAATTAAAAAATTTAAGAATACTTCACTACCATATAAAGTTTAATGCCATTTTGGCTGCGTGGAAGGACAATCCCGTAGTCTTTTATAAATTACGTGTCACGTTGTTTGTCCTCTATGGATTCCTAATATGTAAGGCAAAACAATGTTTGCCGGGTCAGCTAGTGAAATATAAATTGGACGTAGTTACACAAAAAGTATCCAATCCACACAAAATCAGTTTAGAAATATTGAAGTTTGAAGTTGGATATTTTTAAATTTTTTAACGTGCCATACATGGAGACTACTTCTGACGATGAATAAAGTAATAGAGAGCTATTTTTGCTAAGATGTTTTTTTCTGGACAATTGTATTGATATTTAGCATCAGTTTGGTGCACTTAACTCATTTTTGACCATATTGTGGATTGGATCCTTTTCGTTTAACTACGTTCAATTAACAAATACATGTTACCTTAAATTGCTTATGCACGTTCTGGATTATTCAAATACTATCGTACTTTTTAGGTTTTAACGGAGGCCACTGTGTGTTACACTGATCGATGCAGGAGACTGAATGTCCGAGTTTTCAACCCGTCTTACGCGCCATTGTTGTTTTCGTACAAGCTCTGTGATACCAGTGTAAATAATTTTAATTCGCACAATTAACAATGATGTCGGGCAAAATCCCGCTTTATTAAATAAAAACATAACAATTCCTTTTCCTAAAAAAAAAACGAACTCATTATAAAGTCGGGAAAATGTGGCAATATAGACCACCAACTATTATGTTAAACAGTAAGTTGTTTAAACCCGGAACGTCTATTGTTTCATTTTGCCCCACGAGAAAGTTAGCGTGATGATATTTTATTTCTCTACCCAAAGACGGTATGACAATGCGTATAAGTACTAGAAGTAGTTTATATCCTTTGTTTGTAGACAATTAATATCTGAGTGCTAAGTGTGAGTTTTTCTTTTTGCATTCGATCGTGAGCGCGTTTGGAGTTTACTAGGAATTTGTATGTGAATTGTACAGCGCCACCTAGTGGTAAACGTGAGAAACCAGTTTACCTCTAGGTGGCGCTGTACAAATCACATACAAATTCCTAGTAAACTCGAAACGCGCTCACGATCGAATAAGAAAAGAAAAACTCACACTTAGCACTCTGAAGTGATTTCTGTCTTCAGATTTGACAACTTAATGTCGATATTGGGCCCGACAATGAAGTGAAACAAATACCTATATTACATCTCATTATGTCAGGTCTCGCTATCTCTTTTTATACAGATGTGTTAGAAAGAGAGGGTAAGCCCTCGCAAGATGACAGCAATATTATAATTTGGGTTTCATGTATGTATTAGAAGTGTTGCCTCCAGATTATAATACAGCTTCATGAGTCCGACAAATACATGTTAGTAAGAGACAGTATTAATTAATGTTAATAAATTGAGTTAAATAATAGTTAAGTTAAAAACAAGCCGATTAGTTTATCTTTTTACCACAAATGAAATTTTTCATTTAAAAAGAAATCACAAAAAGTTGTGTTAAAATCAACAGAATTTCGTAGAAGTTTAATTTAACCATATCAAAACTAGCTTTAGGATCTCAATTACATCGCAAGTCTAGTTTGTAAGGCTGCGTGGGCGATTTATATCACTGATTAGATGTTATTGAGAACTGAATCATCACGCAGCGCCGCAGGGTTAACGTGTATCCGTGGAGCTTTGGAAATGTTAGCATTAGATTTATAACTATTGGATTTTAACTGTGGTGGGCAAAGTTTATCTTAATAAACGCTATTCGCTTATTTATTTCCTATCATTTTATCTCCAACTTTGTATATATATTTATTATAAAAGGTTAACAAAAGTGTCTATTCTGAATGTATTACAATTTTCTATAATGACTAACGGGTTAAAACATGCTTATATATGTGATTTCGATTGTCAAATACAACCCATAAAACCATGTCATTTTTATCCTATAAATCAGGCTTTATGTAAAGGTAACCATTACATTTCAATCCGTGAACTTTAATATATAATTTTAATTCTGATCCGCGGCGACTATTATCATAGTCTTTTATTCAAGTACTTTTCATACAAAAACGTCTGTTCTTAGGTCATAACATTTTAATTCAGTGAACTGTCTGTTTAATATAGGTATGATTTTGATACCGATACACGACGACGATTGTCAGTCTTGTATTTCTTCACACACAATTATTTTCGGGAATGCAACTACAAGACCTCTTTTATTACATTTGTCTATAGAATGAGTTTCCTGTTTCCAGATTGTTGTCTATTCTTTAAGAAACAATATCTTAAATAGTTAAAACTTTTACTCAATTATTTTTTATATATCATTAGGTAGTTAAGTAAACTTGCAGATAGATCTTCTGGTGGAAAGAAAAAACATCGGCTATAGACATCAAAGATGTTAAAGGTGAATTGTTATCGAGAGACTTCGCGGGCCTCTACCACCTAGTAATCACGACGGTAGTTATACGTATAGTCGATCAATCGCCTTATATGACCTGTATCACGTGAGTTAAATGACAGTCACACATGAATTAGTATAATATATGTGGTTATTAAACTGTATTTTAGTATGAATGTAATTTACATTATATACTAATCATTCACGTGTATGGTCGCGTGATTGAACGTGGTGTGATAATCCAAGAAAAGGAACGTGAACGTGTTTTATCGTGACCATTACAACCAGAATATCAGAACAGTAGTTGATATTTTCTTTAAAAGGAGCTTGGTCTAACACGGCGAAAGTATCCTAAATACCGCTTGCACGGTTATTTTGTAATAATTGCTATTTTATATTTGTTCATTTTGATTGTCTCCAAGACTCTACGACAGTGACAAGCACTGACGTTATTACGCTGTTGCCTGGCAGGACGGCAGTTGGTCTATTCTTTAAAGGAGCCGGAACCAACAAACTGCGTTCAATGCCGTAAATTATATTTCGCATCAAAATCGGTTTATCTGTTCGGAAGTTACCGTTGATGAAAAAAATTGAAAAAAGTTTTTTTTGTCATAACTTTTAGATTTTTCAACCAATCGAATTTTGGCTTTCTGCAATATTTAAGTACTGTGTCAACACACACTTCACAAAATTGCGTCAAAAGACGTTATAAAACTCAAAATCGAATCAAGGTTTCAAATGTTACAGTTTTTCAAATATTAAAATTATGTTGTTTACAGCTAACTTCATATCTTTAATCTAACTTTTCGATTAATATACCGATTGATATGCAAATTGAATCAGCTCTTTTACTTAAACAACTGCGTCAAATACCGTACATTGAATAAAAATCAGTTTTTTAAACAGGATTTTTCAGTGACGATAATTTTTGGAGTGTTTTTTTTACATTGTTTATACGCTTTCGACCAATTCATCTTTAGAAACCATGCAGAGTTCAAAAATTACGTTGGATGCAATTTGAAAGATCGATTTGTCGTTTTCAAAATACTCGTTTCATAAATAAAAATACTGTCATTTTTAAAAATCTTCAGATTTTTGTACTTTTAAAAAAACAATGCTTAGATATAATTCTTGCTTGTTTGAGCCTAAAATACCTCAATTTAGAGGGAAATTACAGAGATGACTTCCAGGTCAACCGGTTTACAGTTTTTTTACGATTTTTTAATGTTTTCAATTTTTGTGGGAACACAATGAATATTTATCAAAGCTTAATATTTATCCGCCCAATTGTATTTTTTTTCATTTTTATGTTATCCAAATACTATTTTTTATTACAACGTATTAATTAATTCGCCGTGTTGGTCCCGGCCTCTTTTGAAGAATAGGCCACCTGCCGTTCTGTCAGGCAGGTCGTAAAAGGCGACCGATTAGCTATCGAGTCGCTAACATCATGGCTACTAGGTGGTAGAGTTCTGCATTGTCTCGCCCGGGTCTGGTACCACCGCCTTACCTATTCCTGCCGCAATAACGTCAGTGCTTGTCGCTGTCGTGTCCCGGTTTGGAGGGTAAGGTAGCCGGTAAACTTATGCATATGGCATTAGACTTTGCCACAAGATAGCAACGCACCATTAACATCTTTGGTGTCTATTGGCGATGGTTGACTCTTTCCATCAGGAGACCCATCTGCTTGTTTGCTATCTTATGATATAAAAAAAATGAAGCTGATATTATACTCAAAAAATTCACTCCTTTCTAATAACATTAAGCTAAGCGTTTACTAGTAAGTTATATTGTCATGATGATGATTATTATGGTGATGGTCCTATATTTTGGATTTTTGTCACTGAATGAACAGAATAAGTAACATTAAATTTACCTACGGACCAGATCCGTATTATTTACTATACAAGAGACCTTTTTGGTGTAAATAATTAATGTTAGCAACTACCTGGATCGTTCATTAGGCGACCTTTACTATTCATTGGGATCGTTGCGCTCGTAATATTTTATACGTAGTGGCCCGATATTTTTGAGAAAAAGAAACCCATCCGCCTCACTCCCAAGACCATCTGCCTTACTTCCAGGATATTCGTAAAAGGCAAACAATTGATTATATATATCACTAACAAGCATATCTGCAAGCACGCATATTTAGTAGGTCTGATTCTCAGACCTACTAAATATGCGTATAAGCTTTCATAAAAATCGGTCAAGCCGTTTCGGAGGAGTATGGTAACTAACATTATGACAAGAGAATTTTATATATGATGCTTTACTGTTTAAGGCTATTTGATTGTTTCCTACAAGAACATAAAAAACCAAGTGAGACGTTGCTCACCTCTTTTACGAAGAAGGCACGATAAGGCTTGTTTGCAATCTTTTTATGTGTGAAAACTTTTTCGAAACACAAAACTATCGGTTAACAAACGCCTGAGCAATAGGCTTATAAGCCAAGGACAGATGGGTGTGAAAATCATATGGGTGACGCTTTTGTGATTAGGCTAAAGAAACCTCTACATATAGGTATAAGAGATCTTTGCAATATTATTGATACTTACGAGCTTTGCGGAGTTTTGTTTCTTTCACATGATGATATATGCGATTCTTCTCTGGGGAATTTCTGCAAAATAACCGTTATTTTCATAGGAAAAAGATCTATGAGCAAAATTTAACGTTTAATTTTATTAACGTAAATAAATAATGAATGAAATATTGTTACTGTAAAATACTGAAATATTATGACTGCGCAAGAATCATAGTTAACGCACGAACACATGACAGAATGACTATTTGTATATTAATAGTGAAGGAAAACCTTTATACCCTTTTTAAAACATGAAACTATCATCTACGAGTACTACTCATCCGAGTTTTTTAAAATTAATAAACATTACGACCGCCCCGTTGGTCGAGTGGTTAGCGACCCTGACTACGCAAGCAACGGGGCTCGGGTTCGATCCTCGACGGGGACAAGCATTTGTGTGATGAGCATAAGTGTTTGTATTTCCGGGTTTGGGTGTTTATTATGTATATAAAAGTATTTATATATGTATTTCTATGTATTAGTATCGTTGACTAACATCCATAACACAAGCAAATAATTTGCTTACTTTGCGGTTAGATAAGTCAGTGTAATTTGTCCCGTGAATATTTATTTTATTTATTTATTTATTTTTTACACGTACTTACATTATGTGACATGCATGATAATATACACATATGTATATTATTTTTTAACGGCTAAAATAGATAATATTGTTAAGTCTATGGTCGAATTTCGCCCATAGGGCTATAAATACGTCGATACTAACTAAATAAATATTCACGGGACAAATTACATTTACTAATCTAACCCCAAAGTAAGCGAATTATTTGCTTGTGTTATGGGTGTTAGTCAACGATAATAATACGTAGAAATACATATATAAATACTTTTACATATATAATAAACACCCAAACCCGGAAATACAAACATTTATGCTCATCAAACAAATGGTTGTCCCCGTCGGGGATCAAACCCAAGCCCCGTCGATTGCGTAGTCAGGGTCGCTAGCTACTCGACCAATGGTCGGTACGGGGTGGGGCGGCAACTATGTGCAATTACTCCATTTAATTGCTAGTAAACATTAAATTGTAAAGAACCGCAAAGTCATTTTTTTCTGATCAGGTCCTAATCTCCTAGTGCGAAAATGATAACATTGCTGTAATTTTTTTAGGATTTCTGTGCATTTCAGGAGATTAACAATCAGGCTAAGTTCACCATGTCCTGGTAAAATCATCGAAATTTGAGACTTATTAAAATTTAAGATTAAGCTGTGGAAGTATCTTAAATCCTTTTCACAAATATAATAATGCTTATTAATAATAGACTGGAAAATGATTTATACATGTAATAAAATCGTAGGAAGGTCAAAACTGTACATTGTTTTTAGAATTTTTGTCTGTTTGTCTGTATGTGTGTCCGGGGTAAACTCAAAAAGTACTGCATGGATTTACTTCAAATTTTGCATGAATATTAATTACTAACAGGTCGGGTCAACATATGGGCTACATATTATCACGCTATCACCTATGGGGGAGGAGCTATGCGGAGCAAACGAACTCCGCTCGGACTAAATCGCGAGCAATAGCTAGTAATATAATAAAACAAGAGCAGCATAATATCACGACAAAGTCAATATTTATGTGTATATATATATATATATATATATATATATATGTTATGGTATGTTAACCTCTTATTATTTGAACGTCTAGACCGATCCAAATCCGGCTGAGGACAGTCGATTAGACTTCGACAAACTTAGACTTCCTGAAATTAAGCCGAATAAGCTTAAGAAGAGATTTTGAGAAATTTGAAAACCTCAAAAAAGTTTTTGGCGAAATAATGTTTTTTTGTTAAATAAATTTCAGATCAATAGCCTGATTGATTTCAAAAATCTAATCACTTCTTTTCCTTTCAAAAATTACGTCCAGTGTCATTTGCATCAAAATCAGTTCTTCCGTTCGGGAGCTATCGTTGACGAAAATTTTCAAAATAGTGCATTTTCTACATAACTTCTTGATTTGCTAAAAAAATGATGTTTGATCTTTTAAAATATTTTCGAACGTAGTTAAAATACTTTATTAGCCGAAAATACTTGGTCCCATAATGTAGGTGATAGGTGGCAAGCCTATCGCCAACCGGGCACTTTTGTTTAACCTTGTGTTTATCAGAAAACTGAAAAATCACTTTTTTTTAAGTGCCCGACCCGGGAATCAAACCCGGGACCTCATGCGGTCAATACCAACGCTGGACCACTAGACCACAGAGGCAACAATTATGTTGTGTGTAGAATTAAAATTATGTTGTTTATATACAGTAATACCCCGGACTTACGCGATAGGTGGGACCGAGCGCTATCCGCGTAAGTCGAATTCGCGTAAGTCGGGGTACAATTTTGCATATACCTATAAAGTCATACAAAGTATGTTTAATTGGGACCGGAGACTATAATTTAGGAAATATAAAACAATAATTTAGGAAATAAATTTTAATTTAATTCTAGATAATATGACAAACTATATTAATAAAATGTATAAACACAATCTGAAGTTATTTTGATGTAGAAGGTTAAATCGCGAAGAAAATTAAATCGCGTAACTCCGAATTCGCGTAAGTCGAGGTAGCGTAAGTCGGGGTACATCAAACTTACTTCATTTAAAATAAATATTATGCTAATATACCGATTGATTTAAAAATCTAATCAGCTCTTCTACAAGTAGAAGTACTTTTCAAGAAAAGTTCCTTCAAATACCGTTATTTTTGTCGGGATTTATTATTATTTCAGGATTGATTCGGGATTTATTAATGATAAAATTAAAAAAAGTGATTATTTACATGACTTCGTCATTTTTTAGAAATCGACTTTGTAGGTAAGATAAAATTTTTGAGCTCAACAATTGCGTTTAATTCTAATGGAAAGATGTAAATCGATCATAGTTTTGAAAATATACAAATGTTCAAAAATTATAATACTGTCATTTTAATAAATTTTGGATTTTTGAACACTGTGAGATAAAAAATCTATGCTTATTTATGTATGTATAATTTTTGCCTCTTTGAAATTAAAATACCTCAATTTAGCTAAAAGTTTTAAGGATGGCCTGCAGGGTTAACCAGTTTGCCGTTTTTTATCTAGAAAAATGTCAGTGGCCGCCTGGTGAGTTCTTCCGTGCCTTGGATGAGTATGAAAGTGGTCACTCTCGATATTCAAAAATTATAAGTCATATCCAACTTATGTAGCGACAAGGATTATCTATTTTACCATAAAATTCCTTAGATCGCCTCTGTGTCGGATCCAGTGTCGGAGTTGACCACATGAGGTGTGAAGTTCGATTCCCGGGTCAGACAACTCAAAATGTGTTTTTTCAGTTTTCTGACAAAAACAACGTTGGCCGAGATTGGAAAAGGTGCTCGGTTAGCGATAGGCTTGTCGCCTAATTTATTAGGTGTTGCATTATCGGTCCCCCCTGCGGGGACCGCCCCGTTGGTCGAGTGGTTAGCGACCCTGACTACGCAATCAACGGGGCTCGGGTTCGATCCCCGACGGGGACAAGCATTTGTGTGATGAGCATAAATGTTTGTACTTCCGGGTTTGGGTATTTATTATTTATATTCTGGTATTTATATATGTATTTCTATGTATTAGTATCGTTGACTAACACCCATAACACAAGCAAATATTTGCTTACTTTGAGGTTAGATCAGTAAGTGTAATTTGTCCCGTGAATATTTATTATTATTATTATTTATTGTAGGACTAAGTATCTTCGGCTGATCGTGGGTGCTCTGGTTATGCCTCTGCCTACCTCTTGGTGGATACGGGCGTGAAGATACTTTAAGTTGCTTAGAAGTGACAGTGAATTTACAATTTATTTTAGGAAGATTTAATTTGCCTACTTTTAATGGTAAACGACGTGATAATATAAATTCTTCTGACTCAGCGTTCGCATGTAAAAGTCGTTTAATTTGCTAATGTTCAATATTCATTTACTAAGTGTTTCGGAGATATTTCTTGGAATTTCACCAAACCATAAAGCGTTTTTGTTTCTTACTTCTTCCTCGATTTTGAAATTCATTACTTTCTACGACTACTTACTACTACTGATATATGCAATTTTTTTATAAATATCAGACTGTTTTCCGAAAAAAAATAAGCGTCGTGTATTTACAAAAAATATATTGGTATCGATTCAGACTTTAACGTATTGCTATTTTGAAAGACGTGAAATAAGAAACGGGATGTATTCAGTCCTGCTTGTAAACAAAATTCGTTATTTTAATGTATTTTTAAATTGCCGCTAAATGAAGTTACTGATTTCATCTCAATTCTCCAAAATTAAGTTTTCGTCAGATTTTCGCGTTTCGAGGACTTAGGAACATTTTTGACTATTTTCACGACGACGTCAGTGTCTCTGTGTATGTATAAACGTGTGTGAGGATAATCCAAGAAAAGGAACGTGAACGTGTTTTATCGTGACCATTACAACCAGAATATCAGAACAGTAGTTGATATTTTCTTTAAAAGGAGCTTGGTCTAACACGGCGAAAGTATCCTAAATACCGCTTGCACGGTTATTTTGTAATAATTGCTATTTTATATTTGTTCATTTTGATTGTCTCCAAGACTCTACGACAGTGACAAGCACTGACGTTATTACGCTGTTGCCTGGCAGGACGGCAGTTGGTCTATTCTTTAAAGGAGCCGGAACCAACAAACTGCGTTCAATGCCGTAAATTATATTTCGCATCAAAATCGGTTTATCTGTTCGGAAGTTACCGTTGATGAAAAAAATTGAAAAAAGTTTTTTTTGTCATAACTTTTAGATTTTTCAACCAATCGAATTTTGGCTTTCTGCAATATTTAAGTACTGTGTCAACACACACTTCACAAAATTGCGTCAAAAGACGTTATAAAACTCAAAATCGAATCAAGGTTTCAAATGTTACAGTTTTTCAAATATTAAAATTATGTTGTTTACAGCTAACTTCATATCTTTAATCTAACTTTTCGATTAATATACCGATTGATATGCAAATTGAATCAGCTCTTTTACTTAAACAACTGCGTCAAATACCGTACATTGAATAAAAATCAGTTTTTTAAACAGGATTTTTCAGTGACGATAATTTTTGGAGTGTTTTTTTTACATTGTTTATACGCTTTCGACCAATTCATCTTTAGAAACCATGCAGAGTTCAAAAATTACGTTGGATGCAATTTGAAAGATCGATTTGTCGTTTTCAAAATACTCGTTTCATAAATAAAAATACTGTCATTTTTAAAAATCTTCAGATTTTTGTACTTTTAAAAAAACAATGCTTAGATATAATTCTTGCTTGTTTGAGCCTAAAATACCTCAATTTAGAGGGAAATTACAGAGATGACTTCCAGGTCAACCGGTTTACAGTTTTTTTACGATTTTTTAATGTTTTCAATTTTTGTGGGAACACAATGAATATTTATCAAAGCTTAATATTTATCCGCCCAATTGTATTTTTTTTCATTTTTATGTTATCCAAATACTATTTTTTATTACAACGTATTAATTAATTCGCCGTGTTGGTCCCGGCCTCTTTTGAAGAATAGGCCACCTGCCGTTCTGTCAGGCAGGTCGTAAAAGGCGACCGATTAGCTATCGAGTCGCTAACATCATGGCTACTAGGTGGTAGAGTTCTGCATTGTCTCGCCCGGGTCTGGTACCACCGCCTTACCTATTCCTGCCGCAATAACGTCAGTGCTTGTCGCTGTCGTGTCCCGGTTTGGAGGGTAAGGTAGCCGGTAAACTTATGCATATGGCATTAGACTTTGCCACAAGATAGCAACGCACCATTAACATCTTTGGTGTCTATTGGCGATGGTTGACTCTTTCCATCAGGAGACCCATCTGCTTGTTTGCTATCTTATGATATAAAAAAAATGAAGCTGATATTATACTCAAAAAATTCACTCCTTTCTAATAACATTAAGCTAAGCGTTTACTAGTAAGTTATATTGTCATGATGATGATTATTATGGTGATGGTCCTATATTTTGGATTTTTGTCACTGAATGAACAGAATAAGTAACATTAAATTTACCTACGGACCAGATCCGTATTATTTACTATACAAGAGACCTTTTTGGTGTAAATAATTAATGTTAGCAACTACCTGGATCGTTCATTAGGCGACCTTTACTATTCATTGGGATCGTTGCGCTCGTAATATTTTATACGTAGTGGCCCGATATTTTTGAGAAAAAGAAACCCATCCGCCTCACTCCCAAGACCATCTGCCTTACTTCCAGGATATTCGTAAAAGGCAAACAATTGATTATATATATCACTAACAAGCATATCTGCAAGCACGCATATTTAGTAGGTCTGATTCTCAGACCTACTAAATATGCGTATAAGCTTTCATAAAAATCGGTCAAGCCGTTTCGGAGGAGTATGGTAACTAACATTATGACAAGAGAATTTTATATATGATGCTTTACTGTTTAAGGCTATTTGATTGTTTCCTACAAGAACATAAAAAACCAAGTGAGACGTTGCTCACCTCTTTTACGAAGAAGGCACGATAAGGCTTGTTTGCAATCTTTTTATGTGTGAAAACTTTTTCGAAACACAAAACTATCGGTTAACAAACGCCTGAGCAATAGGCTTATAAGCCAAGGACAGATGGGTGTGAAAATCATATGGGTGACGCTTTTGTGATTAGGCTAAAGAAACCTCTACATATAGGTATAAGAGATCTTTGCAATATTATTGATACTTACGAGCTTTGCGGAGTTTTGTTTCTTTCACATGATGATATATGCGATTCTTCTCTGGGGAATTTCTGCAAAATAACCGTTATTTTCATAGGAAAAAGATCTATGAGCAAAATTTAACGTTTAATTTTATTAACGTAAATAAATAATGAATGAAATATTGTTACTGTAAAATACTGAAATATTATGACTGCGCAAGAATCATAGTTAACGCACGAACACATGACAGAATGACTATTTGTATATTAATAGTGAAGGAAAACCTTTATACCCTTTTTAAAACATGAAACTATCATCTACGAGTACTACTCATCCGAGTTTTTTAAAATTAATAAACATTACGACCGCCCCGTTGGTCGAGTGGTTAGCGACCCTGACTACGCAAGCAACGGGGCTCGGGTTCGATCCTCGACGGGGACAAGCATTTGTGTGATGAGCATAAGTGTTTGTATTTCCGGGTTTGGGTGTTTATTATGTATATAAAAGTATTTATATATGTATTTCTATGTATTAGTATCGTTGACTAACATCCATAACACAAGCAAATAATTTGCTTACTTTGCGGTTAGATAAGTCAGTGTAATTTGTCCCGTGAATATTTATTTTATTTATTTATTTATTTTTTACACGTACTTACATTATGTGACATGCATGATAATATACACATATGTATATTATTTTTTAACGGCTAAAATAGATAATATTGTTAAGTCTATGGTCGAATTTCGCCCATAGGGCTATAAATACGTCGATACTAACTAAATAAATATTCACGGGACAAATTACATTTACTAATCTAACCCCAAAGTAAGCGAATTATTTGCTTGTGTTATGGGTGTTAGTCAACGATAATAATACGTAGAAATACATATATAAATACTTTTACATATATAATAAACACCCAAACCCGGAAATACAAACATTTATGCTCATCAAACAAATGGTTGTCCCCGTCGGGGATCAAACCCAAGCCCCGTCGATTGCGTAGTCAGGGTCGCTAGCTACTCGACCAATGGTCGGTACGGGGTGGGGCGGCAACTATGTGCAATTACTCCATTTAATTGCTAGTAAACATTAAATTGTAAAGAACCGCAAAGTCATTTTTTTCTGATCAGGTCCTAATCTCCTAGTGCGAAAATGATAACATTGCTGTAATTTTTTTAGGATTTCTGTGCATTTCAGGAGATTAACAATCAGGCTAAGTTCACCATGTCCTGGTAAAATCATCGAAATTTGAGACTTATTAAAATTTAAGATTAAGCTGTGGAAGTATCTTAAATCCTTTTCACAAATATAATAATGCTTATTAATAATAGACTGGAAAATGATTTATACATGTAATAAAATCGTAGGAAGGTCAAAACTGTACATTGTTTTTAGAATTTTTGTCTGTTTGTCTGTATGTGTGTCCGGGGTAAACTCAAAAAGTACTGCATGGATTTACTTCAAATTTTGCATGAATATTAATTACTAACAGGTCGGGTCAACATATGGGCTACATATTATCACGCTATCACCTATGGGGGAGGAGCTATGCGGAGCAAACGAACTCCGCTCGGACTAAATCGCGAGCAATAGCTAGTAATATAATAAAACAAGAGCAGCATAATATCACGACAAAGTCAATATTTATGTGTATATATATATATATATATATATATATATATGTTATGGTATGTTAACCTCTTATTATTTGAACGTCTAGACCGATCCAAATCCGGCTGAGGACAGTCGATTAGACTTCGACAAACTTAGACTTCCTGAAATTAAGCCGAATAAGCTTAAGAAGAGATTTTGAGAAATTTGAAAACCTCAAAAAAGTTTTTGGCGAAATAATGTTTTTTTGTTAAATAAATTTCAGATCAATAGCCTGATTGATTTCAAAAATCTAATCACTTCTTTTCCTTTCAAAAATTACGTCCAGTGTCATTTGCATCAAAATCAGTTCTTCCGTTCGGGAGCTATCGTTGACGAAAATTTTCAAAATAGTGCATTTTCTACATAACTTCTTGATTTGCTAAAAAAATGATGTTTGATCTTTTAAAATATTTTCGAACGTAGTTAAAATACTTTATTAGCCGAAAATACTTGGTCCCATAATGTAGGTGATAGGTGGCAAGCCTATCGCCAACCGGGCACTTTTGTTTAACCTTGTGTTTATCAGAAAACTGAAAAATCACTTTTTTTTAAGTGCCCGACCCGGGAATCAAACCCGGGACCTCATGCGGTCAATACCAACGCTGGACCACTAGACCACAGAGGCAACAATTATGTTGTGTGTAGAATTAAAATTATGTTGTTTATATACAGTAATACCCCGGACTTACGCGATAGGTGGGACCGAGCGCTATCCGCGTAAGTCGAATTCGCGTAAGTCGGGGTACAATTTTGCATATACCTATAAAGTCATACAAAGTATGTTTAATTGGGACCGGAGACTATAATTTAGGAAATATAAAACAATAATTTAGGAAATAAATTTTAATTTAATTCTAGATAATATGACAAACTATATTAATAAAATGTATAAACACAATCTGAAGTTATTTTGATGTAGAAGGTTAAATCGCGAAGAAAATTAAATCGCGTAACTCCGAATTCGCGTAAGTCGAGGTAGCGTAAGTCGGGGTACATCAAACTTACTTCATTTAAAATAAATATTATGCTAATATACCGATTGATTTAAAAATCTAATCAGCTCTTCTACAAGTAGAAGTACTTTTCAAGAAAAGTTCCTTCAAATACCGTTATTTTTGTCGGGATTTATTATTATTTCAGGATTGATTCGGGATTTATTAATGATAAAATTAAAAAAAGTGATTATTTACATGACTTCGTCATTTTTTAGAAATCGACTTTGTAGGTAAGATAAAATTTTTGAGCTCAACAATTGCGTTTAATTCTAATGGAAAGATGTAAATCGATCATAGTTTTGAAAATATACAAATGTTCAAAAATTATAATACTGTCATTTTAATAAATTTTGGATTTTTGAACACTGTGAGATAAAAAATCTATGCTTATTTATGTATGTATAATTTTTGCCTCTTTGAAATTAAAATACCTCAATTTAGCTAAAAGTTTTAAGGATGGCCTGCAGGGTTAACCAGTTTGCCGTTTTTTATCTAGAAAAATGTCAGTGGCCGCCTGGTGAGTTCTTCCGTGCCTTGGATGAGTATGAAAGTGGTCACTCTCGATATTCAAAAATTATAAGTCATATCCAACTTATGTAGCGACAAGGATTATCTATTTTACCATAAAATTCCTTAGATCGCCTCTGTGTCGGATCCAGTGTCGGAGTTGACCACATGAGGTGTGAAGTTCGATTCCCGGGTCAGACAACTCAAAATGTGTTTTTTCAGTTTTCTGACAAAAACAACGTTGGCCGAGATTGGAAAAGGTGCTCGGTTAGCGATAGGCTTGTCGCCTAATTTATTAGGTGTTGCATTATCGGTCCCCCCTGCGGGGACCGCCCCGTTGGTCGAGTGGTTAGCGACCCTGACTACGCAATCAACGGGGCTCGGGTTCGATCCCCGACGGGGACAAGCATTTGTGTGATGAGCATAAATGTTTGTACTTCCGGGTTTGGGTATTTATTATTTATATTCTGGTATTTATATATGTATTTCTATGTATTAGTATCGTTGACTAACACCCATAACACAAGCAAATATTTGCTTACTTTGAGGTTAGATCAGTAAGTGTAATTTGTCCCGTGAATATTTATTATTATTATTATTTATTGTAGGACTAAGTATCTTCGGCTGATCGTGGGTGCTCTGGTTATGCCTCTGCCTACCTCTTGGTGGATACGGGCGTGAAGATACTTTAAGTTGCTTAGAAGTGACAGTGAATTTACAATTTATTTTAGGAAGATTTAATTTGCCTACTTTTAATGGTAAACGACGTGATAATATAAATTCTTCTGACTCAGCGTTCGCATGTAAAAGTCGTTTAATTTGCTAATGTTCAATATTCATTTACTAAGTGTTTCGGAGATATTTCTTGGAATTTCACCAAACCATAAAGCGTTTTTGTTTCTTACTTCTTCCTCGATTTTGAAATTCATTACTTTCTACGACTACTTACTACTACTGATATATGCAATTTTTTTATAAATATCAGACTGTTTTCCGAAAAAAAATAAGCGTCGTGTATTTACAAAAAATATATTGGTATCGATTCAGACTTTAACGTATTGCTATTTTGAAAGACGTGAAATAAGAAACGGGATGTATTCAGTCCTGCTTGTAAACAAAATTCGTTATTTTAATGTATTTTTAAATTGCCGCTAAATGAAGTTACTGATTTCATCTCAATTCTCCAAAATTAAGTTTTCGTCAGATTTTCGCGTTTCGAGGACTTAGGAACATTTTTGACTATTTTCACGACGACGTCAGTGTCTCTGTGTATGTATAAACGTGTGTGTGTAAAATAATGTTGCCGAAAAATCGATAGTTTTAATTTAAAAAAGCTATACTATCGATTGTAAGGTCGATAGTATCGATACTATCAATAGTATCGATACTATCGATTATTAAATTAAGACAATAGTATTGATGTATACCAACACTATCGATACTATCGATAGTATTAGTGTCGTAGATAAATACGCAATCGATTAAGTCGATAGTATCTATAGTATTAATCGTCAATATTATACGTCTTATTATCGACACTATCGATGGTTTTGTACCATCGATAGCTACGTTTTTTTTTCAATAGTATCGGCAAAGTCATAAAACTATTAAGGTAAGTGGCAGAATATATTTTTGTATTTGTAATTTACAACTATAATTTTCTTTGTCTACCCACATTAAAAAGTTACTTGTAAACTTAAAATTAATTCTACCCTGGCGTAACAGATAGCATCGAAATAAAGGTCACTATCGATATTACAAAGCTATCAATACTATCGATGTTATCGATAGTATCGATAGTTTTGTAATATTGAATATAGTTGATTGTAGTAATATTGAGTTATAGTAATATTGAGAGGCATCGATAGTATTGAAAGTTTCTGGTACTTTTTATTCAGGTACGATACTATCGATAGTATTGCTGCTTACCGATTGTATTGCCCTAAATGAGATATCGAAATGGTCGATAGTATCGATACTATCGATACTATCTATAGAAATCGATACTATCGATACTATCTATAGAAATCGATACTATCGTGTTTTCTTAAAATATCGATAGACTTTCGATTGGCTATCGATATTGGACTATCGAGCGGCAACACAAGTGTAAAACGGTTTAACTGATCTAAATCTAAAAATCTGTGAAACGATGTTTTTGAATTTCAATTTTTTGATTAATGTACTACCTTACCTTTTGATTACAAAATTTAGTCAGAACTTTTCCTTCAAAAATTGCCTGCAATATCACAAATTGCATCAAACGTTGTTTATCTGTATGGGAGTTATCATTGACGAATAATTTTGAAAAAGGTTTTTTTAAACAAACTGTCATCACGCTCTGCGCCCTTGCCGAGTACGAAGAGTAAACCAAACGTCTATAGATTTTCCATGTCACAACGATTCACCGGTTTGTCCGTTGGCTAGATTAGTGTTGATCCTCATCGCCGCATTTTACCAACCTGATAACAATGATTGACTACCTCTAGCTATGACTAGGACCGACGGCTTTACGTGTTCATCCGAGCCACGGGAATGGTAACGTACTACACACTAGACTGCTGAGACTGGATGTTCGAGAAAAGCCTCAAATACTCAATAAATTTTCTTTCCGTCCCGGAGATCAAACTCGATACCTCATGATCTGAGCCGATTACGCATAGATTTTATTGAAAATGTTCTAGTATTTCAGCTTAATAGTATCTTCACGTCCATATCCCCGAAGGGGTAGGCAGAGGTACAACAAGTGCACCCACGATTAGCCGAAGATACTTGGTCCCACAAATGTGATAGGTGGCAAGCCTATCGCCAACCGGGCACTTTCCAATCTCGGGCAACTTTGTGTTTCTCAGAAAACTGAAAAAACACTTTTCTTATGTGCCCGACCCGGGAATCGAACCCGGGACTTCATGTGGTCAACGCCAACGCTGGACCGCTAGACCATAGAGGCGATTTCAGCTTAATAAACTTATTATAAAATGTTATCTCGACTAAATAAACAGTAAATTATAAACAGATACAGTTGTGTATAAACACGATAATATTCCTTTGAGAAATAAGCACGTCCGAGTGATGTACTATCCGATAACTCTAATATTACTATTGTATAATTGCATGCATGTTTTGTATCGTACGGCTAGCAATTGGAAAGTTTAATACATTATATTAGCTTAGAATAATATAATTGCTATTATTTTTATTACATTATAGTTTAGAGTTGAGGTAATAACCTTAGATTATTTATTTTGAAAGGTAATGTACAACTAAATATTCTGTGAAAACTTTAAGCGTCTATCTGTTACCGTTATTTATATTTAGCAAAACAAACGAAAAAAACACGTTAATTGTATGAGGACACCTTAATATTTTCATTGCAACGTAAATACATAATTTGTGAAAATTTCAGCTTTTTAGCTATCACGGTTTATAAGATACAGCCTAGTGATAGACAGACAGACGGCGGAGGCTTAGTAATAGGGACCCTATAGGTTGTTACCTTTTAGTTACGGAACCCTTAAAAAGAGTCCAAAATTTTTATTTCACGTACATTTATATATGGATAGATATAGTGTAGAATAGAATGCTGAAAACCATTTGAAGAATCAAATTATAACAAAGTAAAGGTTTGTTTATTAGCACTGTGCCATTTGTTTAGACTGTGTCAGTGTTTCTCAAACGCATTTAGTTATGAGCACTGTTAAAAAATTTAGCTGTCATCATAATCATATCAAAATAAATAAATAAGTGTCGCTGAACAAATTGCACGAATTGATCTAACCCTAAAATAAACAAATTTTATCTGTTTGTGATATGTTTCTTTGAAGTTATTTGCATGCATCAGTCAACGATATTAATACATTGTAATACATTATATAAAAGGGCTGAAATCTTGTATACATTAATACGTGAAGCGAAAAATTTGAATGCCTCTTTACAAAGAATGAACGCATTGAGGAGTGCTAGTTGTTTAATACATCGAGTAGAAAATAATTCATCTCAAAAAGATTGAATATATTTTACTGATTCGTGATTAAGAATCATTAAGAAACCGTCCCGTTGGTCGAGTGGTTAGCAAACCTGACTACGTATCAATGGGGTTCGATTGCCAACAGGGACAAACATTTATGTGATAAGCACATATGTTTGTATTTCTGGGTTTACGTGTTGTTCGTATCGTTGACTGACACCCATATTACAAGAAAATAAATTGCTTACGTTGGGGTTAGATCAAGTCGTATAAGTGGTTCAATTTTTTTTTAATGTTATAAGATAGCAAACGAGCGGATGGGTCTCCTGATGGAAAGAGTCAACCATCGCCTGTAGACCAAAGGTGTTAATGGTGCGTTGCTGTCTTATGGCGAGGTCTAATGTCACATGCATAAGTTTACCAGCTATCTTGCCCTTCAAACCGGAACACGACAGTGACAAACACTGACGCTATTGCGGCAGGAATAGGTAAAGCGGTGGTACCAGACCTGGGCGAGAAAATGCAGAACTTTACCACCTAGTAACCATGATGGTAGTGACTCGTATAACCAATCAGTCGCCTTTTACGACCTTCCTGGTTGAATGGCAGTTGGCCTATTCTTCAAAGGAGCCCTGGGTCAACACGAGGAATTTAATTTATTTATTTTACCTTGATTAATAGGGTTTTCAATTAAAAAACTGTATTCAAATTAGTTCATCCATTTGGTAGATATATTGTTACAGACAAATACGCGCACGTTAAATTTACAACAGCTCGCGTTATTGCGACAGGATTAAAAAAATAAGTGAATCGCTCATTAAAAGACAAAAAATATGTGTGCATTTAACTAAAAATATACTTGTAGTGAAATAAAAGAATTAATAATCGAATTTCACCAGATGCGAAGATTGAAACTATAATATTGTTACGAATAATCTAGAAACGTGTAGAGTTGGAGCGCGCGCGCGCTAATTATCTAGAAATAAAAGAAAGAGATAGCTACTCCTATTGACAAACAAATAGTTGACCTGGGCTATGCCATAATGGACTTTGTGGGAAATAGCATAAGGTTGAAAGTAGCGAGTACTAGGATTTATGACTCATGTTTGCGATAAGAAGTGATTCATTGTTCCCCGATACATTTAGATTTTTCTGGATCCAGCTAGGACTTTACCCTGCCTATAAATACAGAGGTGTTGACAAACACAAGGCAGTTTTTATCAAGCGATCGAGAGCGATACTCAAAGTGAACAGTGCGAAGTGAGAAGTGTTTTATTGTGTAGTTCAGTGATAGTATAGTGAGTGACTAGCAAGTAGAGTGTATTTTAGTATTACGTTGTGTTGTGTTGTGTAAATACACGGATTTAATATAAGTGGTGTTTTCTTACAAGTACGAACCCGAGTACGTAGCAATATCTTATTTTTTACATCTAGAGTATCTATGTTAATATTATAAACTAGCAAAACCCGTGCGAATCATTCGCACTAATTTCAAAATTAAACCCGTCTAATGTCACCATTGCTGTATTGCGTCTTAATGTATAAATAATTAATTAATTTACAAAAACCAAAGCAGTAATAATTTTTTTTAGTTGATGATGCCGGTAGAGCAAGCAATTATTTATAAAATGACATAGAATTTATTTGGAGTAATTGTGAGGTTTTCTCTAAAAAGGGAGGCAAACATCTTAACCTTAGTGTATGTATATAATGTAAAAGTTTGAATGTTTGGATGTATGGATAGATGTTTGTTACTCAATCATGCAGAAATAGCTGTTTTTTTACAAGATAACAATCAAGCAGATGGGTCTACTGATGGAAAGAGTAAACCATCGCCTATAGACACCCGCGTTGCTATCTTGTGGCGAGGTCAAAAGCCACATGTATAAATTTGCCGGCTACCTTACCCTCCAAACCTGAACACGACAGTGACCAGCACTGACGCTATTACGGCAAGAATAGGTTAAGCGGTGGTACCAGACTCAGGCGAAACAATGCAGAACTCTACTACCTAGTAGTCACGATGGTAGTAACTCGTATAGCTAATTGGCCGCCTTTTACGACTTACCTGGCAGAACAGCAGTTGGCCTATTCTTCAAAGGAGCTTGGGACCAACTCGGGGAAAACCGATTTAGATCAAATTAAGTACCCACATAGATGATGATCTAGAATAGCACAAAATATACTTTATATCTCGAAAAAATAAGTTGTTCCCGTGAGATTCACCAAAATTTTATATTCCAGCACGCTGCAGTAAAAGTTTTTGGTTGCAGCTAAGTACTATATGTTATGTATTCCATTGCTATTTTTAGGGTTAGACATTTTTAATGCTATAAATAACAAAGAAATAGACCATCTGTCGTTACGTCACAGCTGTGCATGAAAGGCGAAGGCTATATTGTCACTACCATTGTATATGCGTCACTACCGTTGTGACTACTGGGTGTTGAGTAACGCAACATCTCACAAATGTTTGGTGCCACCGCCTTAACAATTCCTGCCACAATAGCATCTGTATTTACCATTGTAGTAATCCCGTTTTGACGGTAAGGTAGCCGATAAACTTATGCATGTGGCAATTCAACTCCGCCTCACGGATAGCAACGCACCAATAACATCTATAGTATCTACATATAGGCAAATGCATGCGTGGGTTCAAATCCCATCGTCGTAGGCCATGTAATCCGTTACCTTAAATGAAATACAGTGCTTTTTCCAAGAGTCAGTTTATTAGTAACATATTGTGTTAGTGGCAGTCTGTGCGACGTCATTGCGAAATAACATGAGCATAGAAAAACATCCATGTTACTTTCTATTTTCATCAGGAGAGCCATGTACTTATGATATGAAAAAAATACTGAGATCAATTTTTGTGGAAACTTACGAAAAACCTCGAATATGCTTAAGCCTCAACCGAGGATTGCATTTCAGACCTCACGATATAAACCAGTTAAAAAAAATCTGTAAGCCGGTAACCCTACAGGCCATTCCTGAAACTTTTCGCTGAATTGAGGTATTTTAAACTCAAAAAACAATATCTACTAAGCACCGATTTTTGAGCTCGAAGCGTTCAAAAATCTAAAGTTTGTAAAAATAACATTCATCTAATTTTCAAAAATATGAATATTTTCTTAATGATGATCAGTTTTTATCTTCCGAATCGTATTCAATGCAATATTTGAGTTTTAAATTGTTTTATTCGCAACAAAATTCGATAGCCTAAACATGTCGAAAAATGTCAATTTTTTTCATAATTTTCGCCATTGATAATGTCAATTTTTTTAAAAATTTCGCCGTTCAAGCCATGAGATATTTATATGCACAGGTACATACACACACTACATATACAGACTTTTGAGATCAAAACGTGGAGATCTGGTGAAAACTCGATTTTCGAAAATTTGGGCAAAATCAGTACATTATTACTACTAACGTAGCGGGAAGTTAAAAACGTATCGTATTAAATTACTGACAGGATAATCAATGCCAAGTTACTGGCAGGATAATCAAAATTAGAAATGGCCTGTTTTATACATGTTATTAAGGTTTCCCGGAATATGGACACCCGTGATACTGGAAATTTATGGAGTGAGTGGATAAGCCAATTTTCCTTATTCCTTATTATACATTTTCTTACTTTTATTTGTTTTTCACGTGCCAATTACATTAAGAGGAAAATATATGTGTTTGATACATTTCTTTACGTAGAAAAGTATATATTTTATGGAGATAACAACGTGTGTGGTATTTTTTAATTATATTTCTTTGTTATTATTTTATATTTTAAACACTTGTACTGTTTCGCGATCACAAACTAATATATTTATTTTTAATTAAATAGCCAATTTTGGATGGAGAGTATAAATTGTATATTTCTGTGAATAGCAAACACGCTGATGGATCTTCTGGTGAAAAGAAATAATTATCGCTTGTTATTATCAAAAATGTTAACGGTGCAGTACTACACGTGCTGTGGAATGTAATATGCACTGTCATGATCTAGTTTCGAGAGTAAGGTTGCCGGTAAACTTATGCATATGGCATTAAGACCTTGCCACAAGGATAGCAACGCTCCATCAACATTTTTGGTGTCTACAGGTGACGGTTTTCTTTTGCTATTAGGTTCTGCTTGTTGCTATCTTATGATATAAAAAACAAGGCAGGAATAGTTAAGGCAATAATTCCAAACGGGGGTGAAACTTTGCAAAACCCTATCACCTAGTAGTCATGATGGTAGTAATACGTAAAACCAATTGTTTGTATTTTACGAACTGCGTGACGGAATGATAAATGGTCTGGTTTTCACGGGGTCTTAGACCGATGCTGGATTCCAATCATTTGCTTAGAAAATTATTTGCATATCCCAACGCTATTGTATGGAAGTGAGATTTGGCTGTGTCAGAAAGGACATAAAAGTAGAATCAACGCGGTCGAGATGAGATCACTACGAAAATATGTGACGTACCCTCGCGGACCGGGTTCGTAATGTGGAAGTGAGAGAGTGGTTAGGCTTGAAAGAAAGTGTCGGTGTACAGGTAAGAAAGGGTACGCTTCGTTAGTTTGAACAGGTAGAAATAATGGCAGATGAAAGATTAGCATATACGAGTATTAGCACATTCACATTATATATGGTGTGAAAAGAAAAGCCTGTCGGATAATTAAAGGTGTTATTTGGTATCGTAATACGATTACATATGTGTAATTATTTTATGGATATTAATTATTTAGTTTTCTCAATAAAAAAGTAAATTCTAAATATACATATCATAACAAATAAATAAATTCTATAAGGTAGTAAATAGTTGTATAAGTAGTTAGTAAATAGTTACATAAGTAGTTAGTAAATAGTTAGTATAGTAGTTCTATAAAGTAGTAAATTCTAAAATATAATGAGGGGGGTAATATGTACCGGGGAAAGGAAGGGTGTAATGAATGTGGAAGAAGCGAGACAAGCAAAAATCGTAATGTATGACACTCTGTTCTCTCTGTGAGGGATCTAGCGTGAATTTTTTTTTATGTCATAAGATAGCAAACAAGCAGATGGGTCTCCTGATGGAAAGAGTCAACCATCGCCTATAGACACCAAAGATGTTAATGGTGCGTTGCTATCTTGTGGCGAGGTATAATGCCACATGCATAAGTTTACCGGCTACCTTACCCTCCAAACCGGAACACGACAGCAACAAGCACTGACGCTATTGCGGCAGGAATAGGTAAGGCGGTGGTACCAGACCCGAGCGAGACAATGCAGAACTCTACCACCTAGTAGCCACGATGGTAGTGACTCGATAGCCAATCGGTCGCCTTTTACGACCTGCCTGGCAGAACGGCAGTTGGCCTATTCTACAAAGGAGGCCGGGACCAACACGGTGAAAAATATATATTTTTTCTTAGAAATAAATAAAATTGGCTTATTGTCAATAATAAATATTTCTGTTATATCCAGGGTTTCAAATTAAGTTACATGATTATAATTTATATGTAAGTAGAACTTCAACAGCCTATTACTGACTTTTTCTATCTCCAAAACCGATGTTTACTAGGTTTATATAGTAAATGAAAAGTACATTTAAGTAGCCTTCTAATCCGGAACAAATACTTCGAATTGGTCACAAAATAACCGAGTTCTGAAGTTCCAAAGTGTGTTGGTTCGGGCTCTTGTGAAGAACAGGCCAACTGTCGTTCTTCCAAGCTGGTCGAGTCACTACCACCGTGGCTACTGGATGGTAGAGTTCTGCATTATCTTAACTTATGCATGTGGCATTAGACCTCGCCACAAGATAGCAACGCACCATTAACACCTTTGGTATACAGGCGATGGTTGACTCTTTCCATCAGAACCATCTGCTTGTTTACTATCTTATGATATAAAAAACCCGTGTCAGGTACCACCGCCTCACCTATTCCTGCCACAATAGCGGTGGTGCTTCTCACTGTCGTGTTACGGTTTGGAGGATAAGGTAGCCGGTAAAATTATGCATGTGGCATTACACCTCGCCACAAGAGAGCGACGTACAATTAATACCTTTAGTGTCTACAAACGATGGTTGACTCTTTCCACCAGGAGATTCATCTACTTGGTTATCCTATGACATTAAAAGATAACATACAGTATAAACCTATTTATTTTATAAATTCAGGCGTTACTTTGTGGAAATCCATAATTCAAAGTCGAAATTAAGGTATTTAATTTGCAATTATTTTGCGAAATTTATATGAAACTACTGTTATGCAACTAAAACAAAGGCTAGTGTAAGGAATGGGGCAAACTTAGCTAAGGTCGGAAAATTAAAGGAGACCAGCAGCACAATAGTTCATCATGTCATCATCATCATCATCATCATCGTCATCATCATCAACATTATGTAATATCTTATTTAAAAATATTTTGGAAAAGACAAGCCCGCTGAGTTTCTTCCGCCGGATCTTCTCAGTGTGTGGCCGCGTTTACGAGCCGGTAGTAGTTTAAAAAAATGTTGACGCGTCAAAATTACTTGTAAAAAGTTTTGTTGAACAAAGTACTTCTGATTTCTGATTTCTGATTTCGTCTACTATACTTTGTTCCACGTCAGTAGCAAAGAGACAAATTATATACTCTTTGACTCTGACGAATTATATAGACTTTGTGTTACACAAATTACATACTCAACTCACTTTTCACTTCGTAACCGAAGCAACTTTAGAAAAGTCGAATAGCAATCACACTATGAGGGGTAAAGCAATAAATAAAATAAAATACCTTAACTTCGTCTTTAAAAAAAGTTGTTGTTTGCAAAGTCAGTTTACGAACGATAATTTTATGTGATAACGACCTAGGAAAATAGGATTGTGCCTCTCTATCCCTTGTTCCATGCTCTCGCTTGTATGCTCGGCTCAGGTGAACGTGATGTTTTAAGTGCGTGCAATCGTTGATCGATTTATAATACGTTATCTTGACATAAAACCTAATTGAGAACCTCATCTTTTTGGGAAGTCGGCTGAAAATATAGAATCTTTATCAAATATAGGGGCTCTAATCCAAGAGACCACCTGAATGCCTTTAAATCTCCAAGTTGATTATATCCAACACCTCTGTTTTCTCCGTGTTCACAATGGAGTATTTAACATACAAGTGGCATCTTCCGGATAAGAACCTCTCAAGCCGCGGTATAATGTGAAAATCTTTTGTTGTGACCAGCGGGGAGCATGGATATAGTTTACTAGAAGTGAATAAGGCTGTATATTTTATCAACAGAGACAAGCATTTTTTTACCATAACACTCAATTTACACTGCCGCGGAATGGAACGGAAGCGACTTTTTGAAATGAAAATTGTACATAGAATAATGAAGTTTATGTCAATTCGTTACGGATCAACTGAGAGCGTCGACAGTTATAGCTAGAGGAATTTTTAAAAATGCGTGAGAATTACGCCGAAGAAACTCTACTATTTTATTTAAGTTGTATGTTATACAGTTGACATAAAGTTCATTATACTATGTACAATTTCATTGCAAAAAGTCGCTTTCGTTCGTTTCCGTGGCGGTGTAAATTGAGGCTAAGATTGCAAACAAGCAGATGGCTCTCCTGATGGAAAGAGACAACTATCGCCTATAGAAACCAAAGATGTTAATGATGCGTTGGAATTCTGGTGGTGGGTTTTTGAGGCAACATGCATGAGGTTATCGAATACTTTACTGTCTAAACCGCAATACGACATTGCCAAGCATTGACGTTGCTGCGGCAGGAATAGGTAAGGCGGTGAAGCCAGATCCGGGCGATACGTTGCAGAACTTAAGCATCTAATAGCCACTTTGGTGGTGTTTTGCATAGACAATCGTTTGGCTTTTACGAAATTCTTGACAGAACGGCAAATTATATATTCTTCAAAGGAAGCCCGAATACGTGGTCTATGTAAATATTCTACCTTTCACGCTAAAATCGCCTGTTTTGGGGACAACATTGCCGATAAACATGCATGTTGCATTATTTTTTTAACACGGATTATAAATATTAATTTGTTTTTTTTTTTAAATTAAAACAGTTCTGCAACGATTTGAGTGGATTAGATGCCACCACTTACCTATCTCTGGTGTAGTAGCGTAGCGCTTGCCGCTCTCGTGTCCCGATTTGGAGAGAAAGATAGACGATAAACTTATACCTGTTACATACCGACCTTGGCATCCCGATAGAAAAGCATCATCAACATGTTTGATGTCCAAAGGCGATGTTTATCTCCATATCCATATTTTTACACGTTTTTTGCTGTCCTATTAAATAAAATAAAATAAATATGTATAAAGAAGTAGGCAGAGGTATAACAAGTGCACTCACAATTACACCCACACTTATCCAATCCCGGGCAACGTTGATTTTATCCACAAACTGAAAAAAACAAATTTTGAATTGCCCGACTCGGGAATCAAAACCGGGACCTTTTGTGGTCAACACCGATACCGGACCATAGAGGCGATTGAAATAAATATGATTGTTTACAACTGCATGTTATAAATAATCACTCTGTCTTTTTAATTTCATCAATTAGTATAGTAATGTCTCATCTAGAAGCCATAAGCAGAGCAGCGCTTTGTACGGTTCAGGTCTTTGTTACTGGTTCACAATGAGAGTGTTAAACGACTGAGATTCTGGGGATATCGCGAAAAAGCCCTTTGCCAGACCCGTCCGGTGCGAACTACTTCAAACCGTCGAGGAATTATTGTATTATTCTAGATTGCATCTGACTGGTGTTTTCTAAGGTTGGTACACATAAATTTGCTAAAGGAGACTGATACCGTTGCATACAAACTTGGGCCCCCCTTGTAATAAGATGAATATTATGTTAATTAATAGCTAGTTTAACGTTATATAAATACTGAAAATTTTACAGATTTTAGCAATCTGAGAACAGAGATATAAGATATTCACTAGAAGTAGGGTTACGGTACTATGGTATAGTTTAACTCACTGTAACCGTTTACTATTATATAAACAACTGATACTTGTAATACAGGCAACTACGCTTCATGTTTATAAATTGACACAATACTAAAACACAGATTTTTGGAAAACACAAATTAAAGGATGCCTCTCTGTAAGTAGGTACGTAAAATAGCGAAGAGTGAAGTCCGCGACTTGCGAGTGCGACTTTTGCGAGCCGTCAGTGATGTCAGTTGTAATTGTTTATTTTAGCTGTTTTAAATCCACAGACACTAAATCGTATTAAGTTTGTAGTAACGTAATCAATCGATTATATAAATTGTATCGATTATATTTTTTCTTTTTATATTATAAATGGTTTGTAAAATAATGATGGTACTTACTGTTGATTATACTAAATATTAATCAAAAATACACTTTTACATATGTTTACGAGCTTATATTTCGATTAAAATTATTTACATAAATCGATTATAATTTTATCGATTATATAATTATAGTACCACAAACTTATTTTCGTGATTTCTTTTTTCTCAGAAAGCGGATTAAGCTAATATTCTGAACTTTGAAATAGAAAAATAGTATCATTTTTTTGAACCATACTTCAACCCTTTACATTTGGGCCCAAAAATCCCCCTCTCCTTTTAACTTTTTTTCAGAGGCTGTAGCATTTTTAGTGTTTGTTGTTTTGTTTTTTTGTTTCAGGAATAGTTTTGTGATAATTTTAGGAATATCAACGTTTTTTTTCTGTGAATTATTCGATATTTTTGAATACAGAGTAATTAAGACTGCAGCATGTGCACCTCTTATTTTGAAAAATGTAAAAAAGTATCATCACGACGGTTCTCTTGCAGTACCCCTGTATAAGTACCCCTGCAAGAGAACCGTAAGGGGTAGAAGTAAGTTTATTTCAACTGATACGAGTTTATTGTAATGTTAATTTTTTTGTGTGTTTTGAATTTTTATGTTTTATCAAAACAAATTTGCAAAATTTAACAAAGTGTGCAACATCCACACAAACCTACAACGAGGTTTAAGGATGTTGAAAAATTGTCACTTTATGTTGTTTTATTTATGATAAATTAAAATAAAAATAAATAAAAAAATAAATAAACTGAACTTACTGGTTCATCGGTTGGTTGATAGGTGACAAATTTTTAAACATAATTTCGTTTCAGTGGATGATATGTTTAGAAAACATCAGTTAAAAAATTAATATTGTACTTACATGAAAATTAAGAACTAATTTGTTACACTTTACAAAAAGATCTATCATGTTTTAAACTGAAACAATAACCAAAATCATAGTCTTATACGTATTTCGTACATATTTTTATATCCTAAGATAACAAACAAGCAGACGGAAAGTGACAAGCGACAACTATCGCATATAGTCACTAAAGATATTAATCGTACTTTGCTATCCTTGTGGTGGAGTTTTGATACTAAATGCATGAGATTACAGCCTACCTTACCCTCCAAACTGTAATATGACTGTGACAAGTACTGACGCTGTAGCAACAAATATAGATAAAGCGGTTGTCCAGACCCGGGTGAGACAATGCTGAAAACTACAGTATTCACGATGGTAGTGACTCGCATAGCAAATCATTCGCCTCTTATGACTTCTTGATAGAACGGCAAATGGTCTATTCTTCAAAGAGAGTCCAAACCAACAGGGGCCCGTAAAATATTAATCTGTTATTTGGATTTCAGGCACTTTCAGGTTACTTATACTACACATTTATGTTGATCGATTTCGGTTTTTGAAGTATAAACTTCATGCATATGTTGAGAGATTTTTTTTAAATGTTTCGTTTATCACCCAGTTTCTATATCGACTCCACGGATATCTGCCTAAAAGGTTAAAGCTTAGACGTATATCAGAAAGTGGTTAAGATGATAACTTGAATTAATGATGAATTTTAATATTTACATTATTTTCCAATTGCGTAATTACTTGCGTCATCCATAGTTAAGTAAGTTGAGCAGATAGCATCTTTTTATATAGAAGAGGGTGTAAATGAGCAAACGGTGCACCTGATGGTAAGTGATCACCGTCGCCCACGGATATCCGCAATACCAGAGTTCTTGCAGTTTCGTTGCCGGCCATTTAAGAATGAGTAAGCTCCTTTCTTGATGCTTATTACTCAACTCTTGATGCTTCTGATTGATAATTTGAAATGTTAATAAGTTGAGTAGATAGAACCTTGGTACTAACCGCTTCATGTATACCATTTGCGTCACGAACCAACAACTTGCGTCATCTATGATAAAATAAGTTAAGCACCTTGGTGCTTATTGCTCAACTCATCATTTTATTAACTTGATTCGAGCATTTCGATTAATGAGTCCATCAGTTAATAATTAGTTAATAAATTAAGTGATAGCATCTTAGTGCTACCTGCTCAATTAATTACTTACTAGCTGACACGCGCAGCTTTTTACTTTTTTTAAATTAAAAATAACCAATACCCATGGGCGTCGCCAGGATTACTTGGAGGGGGCTGCATAGCATCTACACATCATACCATTTACTAAAAAAATTAAGAATAAAACAAAAAATATTGTTATTATTTTATACGTATTTTGTTTCCTGCTACGGGGGTGCAAGCGCACCCCCTTGCTCCCAACTGCTGACGCCCATGCCAATACCGATAGCTTTATATACACATTACAATACAAACAATACATTAGTGACATGAGAGTGTTAAAATACTTTCACTTGTCTTCCAGTAGCTATTAAAATTAATGCTAGGTTATGAAATGCTAAAAATGCATTTTTCTTGAATGGGGAATCCAACTTGGGATCTTATGATCTGTGCCGAAAAGTTAACTACTACAACACCGACCAATTTCTTCAGCGAAATCTAAGAAAATTCTAAGAACGCTCTAACGGCTAATGTCCCTAAAATAATTTATTGTTAGAATCTGGCTATTGTTTGGGTTCTTTATTCGAATTTTCATTACCATCTGTATGAAAAGTGAAAACATTAGCGTGATTCAGCCATTTTTGGCCATTACGACGCACACAAAGAGAAACATAAATAATAAGGGGAAGCGCATATAATGATGAATGATTTTAAAATGATACGGCAATATTTGTATTAAGATACAATATTATTTTGAAATAATTGCTCCCTAGATTTCCTTTTACGAAAAGAGTGTAAATAGTATAGGTATGAAGGAAGAATGCTCTCATATGGGAGCCATTCTTTAATGAAAAGGAGAGAGCTGTACAATAGTCGCATGTATGTGTAAAACTCTTTATTGATGTGTAATATCTAATATCTAAGATAACAAGTAGGTACAATCTGATGGCTACCGCAAGCGCTAATTCGTCAATTCAAAAGGCGCGCGCTCATTGGTCAATTCAAATAGCACGCGTTCAGTTTCCATTTGAAATAGTTCGCGACTCTTCAGTTTCTTGTGTTTTTATTTTATAGAAGAGGGGGCAAACGGGCAGGAGAGTCACCAGATGGGAAGTGATTACCGCCGCTCACAGACAATTACACTACCAAGGGTCTTGCAATTGCGTTGCCGGCCTTTTAAGAATAAGTAGGCTCTTTTCTTAAAAGTCTCTAAGTCGTCTCCGTTCGAAAAAAAATCTGCCAATAGCTGGTTTCACATAGGAGTAGTGCGGAGAAAAAAATGTCTCGAGAATCACATGGTTGTGGATTTATAGACATCGGGATGTTGAGGATGAAATTTTGAATTTTGTCACGAAGTCTGATGATAAAATTCGGCGGCAGGAATTAATCCAAACAGTTCCTCGGAACATTTTTCATAATAGAGCCGATTAAAGATGCAGAGCGATGCCACAACTCTATGTAATGCCAAAGAATTAAGCCATTTTGAAATAGCCTTCTCATCGACGACGAAGCCGCTCCACGTTGAATGCGATCAATAGGAAGGAGCTGGTACTGAGAAGCTTCCACCCATAAGTGAGAGCAGTATTCCATATGAGGCCGGATTTGCGCCTTATAAAGCAGTCAACAATAGGCTGGTGCGAAGTACTTCCTAGCTCGGCAGAGAAATTTAAGCTTTTAGAGGCTTATTTAGGCTTACCTTCCAAGTGACCGCAAAACTAAACCAAGTGATCGCCTTGTTTAGGGACTGGGTGCAATAAAGCGGTCTTCCAAGTTTTGGGTACAACGCCGTGTAGTAGGAGAGCCAGAATAAACGCGTTAAGACCGGTGTCAACTTCAGAGTTGGCACCGGTCTTAATTCGTTTATTCTAATATTCTAGTCACACCACACATCCTAATAGTCTAGTTGGAAAATAAGGAAAGTTGAATTCCTGCGAATAGTAGTTGCAAGTTTCTTAAAAATGTGGTTGATGGCTTAAACTAACCGGAATAACATCCAGAAAAAGAAGTATTTCGAATTTTTTTCGGAAAAAATGCAATTATTATTAAAAAACGTTTAATTTAAAATTATTGTTAACAAAAAGTTGGTAACTTAATCAAATTTTAATAACTTGTAACTCCCATATTTTGGCAAATAAATTATTTCTTTCTTTCAAAAAACTGGAAAACAACAGTCGCCTCTGTGGTCTAGCGGTCCAGAATTGGCGTTGACTCCATGAGGTCCCGGGTTCGATTCTCGGGTCGGGCACATTAAAAAAATAGTGTTTTTTTTTCAGTTTTCTGAGAAACACAAAGTGGCCCGGGATTGGAAAGTGCCCGGTTGGCGATAGGCTTGCCACCTTTGTGGGACCAAGTATCTTCGGCTAATCGTGGGTGCACCTGTACCTCAGCCTATCCCTTCGGGGATATGGGCGTGAAGATAATATATAATGTGTATAATATATAAGATAATTTATAGTGATAATATATGTAATAAAAAATGTATGTTCCATTTAACTATAAAATGTTCTTCAATTATATTTTAAAGTTGGTCGACTATTACTCATACACTTGTAAGGCTTACTTTGCCGTAATAGTTTTCTTTTTAACTTCATTATATTTACTACTGCTGTGAATTTTTTTTCCATTCTCTAAACAACCGTTAAGCTGGCAAAGAGGGAGAAAGGAATACTTGATTGACTCTAACAACAATTAGCATTTCAAAGTTTTATATTTCAGAAACAAGTTGATCCTTGATCGGGCAATTTTTTTCACAGACCTAATTTAAAAAAAACATATATAACGATACTTCTTACTTTAGGATACACGAGAAAAAAAAATAACCTCCCTACTTTACATGTAGAGGAGGAATCTTAAGAAAATCTTTATTTTTTTATTTCTCTACTTTTTTATCGTAATTAATATATACATTCATGCCAAATTACATTTTCCTAGCACTAAGGATCTCTGAGACAGACTGCGGATGGACGGAAGGACATGACCAAACTATAAGAGTTCTTATTAGTTAAAACTAGGTCATGATACACTTTTACTTTCATTTCACTACAAATATAGACAAATAATTTTAAATTCGCCTCTGTGGTCTAGTGGTCCAACGTTGGCGTTGACCACATGAGGTCCCGGGTTCGAAAGCCGCGTCGGGCACATTAAAAAAGTGTTTTTTCAGTTTTCTGAGAAACACAAAGTTGCCCGGGATTGGAAAGTGTCCGGTTAGCGATAGGCTTGCCACCTATCACATTTGTGGGACCAAATATCTTCGGCTAATCGTGGATGCACTGGTTGTACCTCTGCCTACGCCTTGTTATGGGCGTGAAGATACATTGTTTTAAATTTTAAATTAATCGACCGAATTCGCTTTTTAAAGCATCTTCAGGACGTAATATTCTTTACTGACAGTTTAACTTTAGATAAGACATAAACAAAGCATTTTTAAAAATGGTTGTGGGTAAACTTAAATATAAATACACTCTGTATTGCTAGCTTAAAGGATTCTCCCTTAACATTTAGGTAATTTCCAGTATATAATCTTATTGTAATTTAAATTAATTGTGATTACGTAATAATTTTTTTTATATCATAAGACAGCAAACAAGCAGATGGGTCTCCTGATGGAAAGAGTCAACCATCGCCTATAGACACCAAAGATGTTAATGGTGCGTTGCTATCTTGTGGCGAGGTCTAATGCCACATGCATAAGTTTACCGGCAGCCTTACCCTCCAAACCGGAACACGACAGCGGCAAGCACTGACGCTATTGCGGCAGGAATAGGTACCTGACCCGGGCGATAAATAATGTTAAAAATATCTATCTATAAGGGTGTAAAATATATAAGGGTTCCTAGTTTACTTCGGAACTCTGATGGAAAGCAATCACCATTGACAATTGCAATATAAATAGTTATTTGTTAATGGGATGCCGGATTCATTGCGCGAAAATTAAACCATTAAATTAAATGAAAAACATTATTCAGAACAAAACCCAAGCTATTTCGGCTGAACAATGGAATTGCACATATCACACTTATAATGAGGGAGATATTTGCCGGACTGTGTGTCTTATAAACGCACACCTATTTATATTTTGACACATAAAAGACCATTTTTGGAGTTCCGTACCTTTGAACGAGATTTCTTATAATACAAATATCTTTGTATTAATCCGAGAAGGAAAAACTTTGGACCACTTTTTTAAGACAATTGCGCGAACAATGAAGTTTGAAATTTAGCACAATTAAACTGTAGCAGAGGACTGCAAAAATATAATTTTTTAATTAGATTAGATTAGATTTATATTAGATAAGATTATATTATATAAGAATAGATTTATATTATATTAGATTAGATTTTTATTAAATATTAGATTCTTTCCCCGTGTTGGATCCGGGCTCCTTTGAACCAACGGGCCACCTGCCTGCCGTTCAGCCAGGCAGGTGGTAAAAGGCAACCGATTGGCTATGTGTATCACTACCATCGTGGCTACTAGGTGCTAAAGTTCTACATTGTCTCGCCCGGGTCTGGTACCACCGCCTTATCTATTCCTGCCGCAATAGAGTCAGTGCTAGTCGCTGTCGTGTTCGGGTTTAGAGGGTAAGGTAGCCGGTAAATTTATGCATGTGACATTAGACCTCGCCATAAGATAGCAACCCACCACTAACATCTTTGCTCTCTATAGGCGATGGTTGACTCTTTCCATCAGACTTGACAGACACAGACAGATTGACCGCCCCGTTTGGTAGAGTGGTCAGCCACTCTGACTACGTAATCGACGGGGCTCGATTTCGATCCCCGACGGGGACAAGCATTTATGTGACAAGCATAATGTTTGTATTTCCGGGTTCGGGTGTTTATTAAATATATTCTAGTATTTATATATGTATTTCTATGTATTATTATGGTTGACTAACACCATACTAAAACCATAACATAAACAAATAATTTGCTTACTTTGGGATTAGATCATTAAGTGTAATTTGTCCCGTGAATATTTATTTATTTATTTATCAGGAGACCCATCTGCTTGTTTACTATCTTATGATATAAAAAAATGAACATTGAAATAGAAAAATAGTACAATTTTTTTAACCTTGTCTCATTCGGTACGATAAAATATTACAACACGGCTTATTTCTATTTTTTTACGATATATCTACAACTGCATGACATTTTTGGCAGTGATAGAAGCGTTTGCTCATATGCGCGGCGACATGTTACCTTCCCAATGGCGTTTCTTTTAGTATTCATGTGGTCTGTGCGACGAACGAATCAGAGTCCTTATGATCTTAATTGAATGCCGGGCAACGTTGTTTTCATCTAAAAACTGAAAAAACACATTTTTTAATTGCTTGACCCGGGAGTCGAACACATGTGATTAACACCGACATTGGACCACTATACCACAGAGGTGATATTAAATATCACTGTAGATGATCGGGTAATGAGGGGCCATCCATAAATTACGTCACATGAATTTCATGATTTTTTGACCCTTCCCCCGTTCTTGTCACAGCTGGTCACATTTGTGAGACCCCCCATACCTAGTGTGATGTCACATATCTTACAATTTTACATTGGAATAATGATCTCATTCGATTATTTTTTATCTATACAGGTGGCTTTTTAAATTCACTGTTAGAATACTTAGATATAAAATATTATATTTTGAAAAAATGTGTTGTAACAAAATTTGGGACCCCTCCCTACCCCTTGTCACACAATGTCACACTTCGGTGACCCCCTCCCTCTCCCTTAACGTGTGACGTAATTTATGGATGACCCCTAATCATGTAATTATAAGTATTATAGTTACCTGTTTATGTGTTCAAACATCTGAAGTATCGTCGTGTCAGTAAAAATTATTTAATAGTAAACCACAAATTTTAAGCCATTTCTACTGAACAATAGAACGACACATTTATCAAAATATAAAAGCTAGTCGCTGTGATACATGGTAAGCCTTTTCATGAGAGACCCATTTGCCGGACTACGCGTTAAATAAATACAGCGGCGCACAAAACCTGGGTGGTTCTGTGAAATAAATTTCACGAACATTCTGTATACGACGTTGCTTGAAGCTGTCACTGTACATAGTTTTAGTGTTTGGTATTTGTCACCAAAACGAAATTGTTTTTTACAAAAAAGGTTCTTTTCTCCCAAAGACCTAACTAAATTACAGTTTCCGTCCTCTAATATCGCTTTATATCAAAGTAACTGTCGTTAGATGATAACCTAAGTTTTTAATTATTAAAAAAAAAATATCTTCAATACAATAATTATGACGGAGTTTCACCAAGTGCCGACGATGGAAAGTATAAATTATAAAAAATTTCTTCAAGCCCATATACCCGAAGCGGTGGGAAGAGGTACAGTGCATCCACAATTGGTCGAAGATACTTGGTTCCATAATGTGATAGTAAGCTTATCGCCAACCGGTCGCTTATCCAATCCCGTTGTTTTTAAAGTGAAAAAAAACACATTTTCGATTTACCCGACCCGGGAATCGATTCCCGGGATATCATGTGGTCAACACACCGGACCACTAGACTGCAGAGGCAACAATTATTTATACAGGGTTTCTTTTATAGGATCAGCCAAATTTTCAGAGGCTGTTCGAAATCAATAATTATGTAATATGTACGATTTATGTAATAAATACAAAAAATAAGACATACAAGTATCTTCTTGCCTGTATCCCTCAAATGGTAGGCAGAGGTACAACAAGTGCACTCACGGTTAGCCGAAGATACTTGGTCTCACAATGTCATACGCGGTAAGCCTATCGTCAACCAGCACTTTCCAATCCCGGGCAATGTTGTTTTTATCGGAAAACTGAAAAACACATTTTCGAATTGCTGGATCCAAGAATCGATCCCGGGACCTCATGTGGTCAACTCCAACACCGGACCACAACAGAGGCGATAAGTAAGACATACAAATATTAGAAAAATAGCTATGTCTACAGATGCTCTACAATACGCAAAGAAATTGAAATGGAAGTGGGCGTGCTACATGGCCACATGTAGCACGACTGCATGATCCCGGTCGGACTGGCATAGTAACGACAGGAACGGCCCCATGGGTAAAAGTGGCAAAGGTAAACCAGACCTATCACAAGTTGGGATGATAAAATAATAAAGATCACTGGTTCACACTGGTCAGAAGTAGTCCAGGATCGTGGTAATTGGCAAATTTTGGAGGAGGCTTTTACCTGTGAAGACGGGGATCTTGCTAAGAACAATTCAAAAATAATAATAAAACACTAGGATTAGAAAAAACTAAACTAAAACTAACAATCAATATATATGTCGCAGTGAAATTGTCAATACCGTTAGATTATAATCTAACGGCTATTGACAATTTCACTGCGACATATATATATATATATATATATATATATATATATATATATATATATATATATATATATATATATATATATATATATATATATATATATATATATATATATATATATATATATATATATATATATATATATATATATATATATATATATATATATATATATATATATATATATATATATATATATATATATATATATATATATATATATATATATATATATATATATATATATATATATATATATATTCATGATCTATATTTAAAAAAAACCTCAAAAAATTTATGTTGTTTATGTTGTTTACAGCAAACTTACTTAATATTTTTAAAATAACTTTCAGGCCGATACCGATATATTTAAAAAGCTAGTCAGTTCTTCTACTTAAAAATGTCAAATTTATCAATGACGGAAATGTTTGAAAAAAAGTTTTTTTTATATTTTTTCGACTATATTATACCTATAGATTTTTTATAGATTATAAGACAATAAAAGCTCAAAAATTGTGTTGAATATCATTCGAAAGATAAAAATCGATCATCGTTTCCAAAATATGCGGCTTTTCAAAAATGAAATTACTGTCATTTATAACAAAGTTTATATATAAATCTATAGTTTTTTCCTTTTTAAAATACCTAAATTGACGAGAAGTTTCAGTAATGGCCTGCATGTTCAACCAGTTTACAATTTTTTGTTTTCTATTGTCAGACAAAATGGCACACTATTACTTAATTTACGAGCTTTTATGAAAGATCATATTAATGATGATATTATTTTACTTCAGCATTTGAAGCTATGCGGTCATCTAGAATTAAATATTCATAACGAAGATAAGAAAGAAAAAGGCAAGAAACGTGAAATAAAGATTAATTTTCACTTTTCACAAAAAAATTAAAAGAATACCTTTTGATCTTCACTTTAGCTAATGGGTCTATTTCATTCCTTTCCTGGAAAGCTATCCCGTTGTAACTTTGTGATGTCCTTTTAAAGTTCCATTAAAATGTATCCCCTAAAAACCCTTGTATCCCTTTTAGCGGTCGTATTATACCCTCAAGTTTATTTTAATTGTAAGGTGTCACGGAAATGAGTGGTTGGGTAATGTTAGTTACATGATAGCTTAATGGGTGGACTTTTATCTTTTATTCAGATGAGCATTGGTTCAAGTCCAGCTAAAAGAGAGGTGGGTAAAACTAGGTAAGTGACTTTGTAAAGATTAGCGATTTTCTAGTAAGAGACTCCAAAAACAAGATCGTTTATTTGCAAGAATATGGGTGGTACAAGTTTTTTTATATGTCATAAGATAGCTGACAAGCAGATGGGTCTCCTGATGGAAAGAGTCAATTACTTTTTTTACTAGGTGGTAGAGTTCTGCATTGTCTCGCCCGGGTCTGGTACCACCGCCTTAGCTATTCCTGCCGCAATAGCGTCAGTACTTGTCATTGTCGTGTTCTAGTTTGGAGGGTAGGGTAGCCGGTAAACTTATGCATGTGGCATTAGACCTCGCCACAAGATAGCAACGCACCATTAACACCTTTGGTGTCTATAGGCGATGGTTGACTCTTTCCATCAGGAGACCTATCTGCTTGTTTGTTGTCTTATGATATAAAAAAAGTATCGTTATAGACACCAAAGATGTTGATGGAGCATCGCTATCTTGTGGCGATGTCTAATGCCACATGTATAAGTTATATATTAATAGGTGAGACAAAAACGTTTCTTCGCCAACTTTCACGGGATAATAAATACTCACGGGACAAATTACACTTATTGATTTAACCCCAAAGTAAGCAAATTATTTGCTTGTGTTATGGGTGTTAGTCAACGATAATTTAATAAACACCCAAACCCGAAAATATAAACGTTTATGCTCATCACACAAATGCTTGTCCCCGTCGGGGATCGAATCCGAGCCTCGTCGATTGCGTAGTCAGGGTCACTAACCACTCGACCAATGGGGCGGTATCCATTATGTTTGTCACCATTGTGTTCCGATATTCAACCAATCTACCAAAAAGAGAGCTGTCAATTCGGCGGCATGATTTTTAATGTTTAGTACTTCAGAACTCGATTATTTATGAACCGATTTTAAAAATTATTCTTTTATTCGAAAGGGTATTCCCTTCTTGTAGTTTCGTTTTAATTTGGTAAAGATCTGACACAGAGTTCTGAAGATATATGAAATGGGAAATCGATTGATGCAACTTTATCGCGTTAAAAATATTTATTTATTTATTTAACACTTTATTGTACACAAAGTACAATTTTATAGAAAATTATTATATAAAATATGTCTCCGCTCGTGACCACGGTCAATGTAACTTGGCCGAAGCTTTACAAGTAAGTTCTATATATGTACCTACGCATTTTTTACCCGTTTTAGTAGATTGCTTTAGTTTAAAAATTCAATTATTAAGTGCTCTAATATATATGGTATTTGA
Source organism: Apodemia mormo (assembly GCA_036924255.1). Lineage (NCBI taxonomy): Eukaryota > Metazoa > Arthropoda > Insecta > Lepidoptera > Riodinidae > Apodemia > Apodemia mormo. The sequence goes on along the minus strand of JAUPFN010000018.1, from coordinate 6,339,501 downwards.
TCACCTTTATACTGATATCGACGCACCATTAACACCTTTGGTATCTATAGACAAAAGTTATATATTTCCATCAGGAGCACTATCTGCCTGTTTTCTATTCAATAAAATCTAAATAACTGTTCGTTTGCTTGATTATATTTTTATAACTGTATTTTCGATTTGTATTTTAATGAACGGTAAATAATTTAAACAAGCAAGCAAAACAAAATATCAATGATGGACTCAATTTATCCGTCTGTCAGTCCATCACAGTCAATTACGCAAAAGGCTTAAGCCTATTTAGATTTGCGTGTTTGAATTTTATGAATCGCTTCATTGGTTTTATTAAAAAGGTTATTTGAATTTCAGAAAGCTGTTTTGATTAATCCGAAATTAAGAATATCTAGCAGTTGTAAATTCTTAATATAATTTAATTAAATTCCGTTGGGATGAAGCGTTTGAGATTTGAAATTCTGTTTTGTAATAAACCTTAGGTCTATTAAGAATACGAATAATATTAATATTTATTCTTGGTACAAAATGAAATCATTTTGAGTATTTCTCTGAATTACTGTCTAGAATTTATTAAGAATTGTTACATTATTATTGCTATGTTACTCTTCGAGGTTCGATGTTATTTATTTATCAGGAAACAAAACGCTTAAGATCGCCTCTATAGTCTAGTGGACTAGTTTAGTTGTCTAGTGGTCTAGTGGTGTTGGTGTTGACCTCATGATGTCTCGAGCTAGATTTTAGGGTCTTGCCATTCAAAAATTTTTTTTCAGTTTTCTGATAAACATAGCATTGTCCGGAATTGGATAAGTGCTCGGTTGGCGATAAGCTTGCCATCTACCGTATTGTAGGACTAAATATCTTCGGCTAATCTTTGGGTGCACTGGTTGTTGTACCTTTGCCTACCTCTCCGGAAATACGGGCGTGAAGATACTTTACTTCAAAACGATTAAGCCTTTGATTTTCACAAATTTTTACAAATTATATTCAATTATTACACTCGCCGCTGTCATCGCTTCGCAGCACGTTGAATTTGAAACTAAAACTTTCTTAAAATTTTATATACTTTTGTCTACATGAAATAACAAAATAAACCGACTTCAATATCAGTCTGTATATATATTCACGAGACAAATTACACTTACTGATCTAACCTCGAAGTAAGCAAATTATTTGCTTGTGTTGTTAGTCAACAATGCTAGTACATAGAAATAGACATATAAATACTGGAGTATATTTAATAAACACCCAAACCTGCGGGGTTATTACGTAACTCGCAATGCGAAATTGTCGTAATTGTGTAGTTATTGCAAGACACATAACAGCCTTCTGTATTAGTGGAAGACGCTGCCGCTTGATCAGTCTTAGTGCTGTGATATTACAAAAAGTGCATCTAGTGACCAGCAAGCAATTGGCGACGTTTTTGATGATTTTTTCATTACGTTTAAAAGTCATCGCTGACTGCAAACGTTAAGCGTTACGCCTGCCAGAAATACAAACATTTATGCTCATCACACAAATGCTTGTACCCGTCGGGGATCGAACCCGAGCCCTGTCGATTGCGTAGTCTGGGTTGTTAACCACTCGGCCAACCGACCAACGGGGCGATCGGTGTAGAGATCCATATCTTAAAAACCGCTGAACTGATTTTGATAAAACTTAGACAGTTCCATTAATTTGAATATACCTATTTTGAGCCATAAGAGATCATCTCGATATGTCTTAGTTTCCGAGAAATTCGTAGACGAAAATACAAATATATGAACGTACGTACACTTACGAAATTTAGCACACGTGCTAGGAAGCCCAAATAAATCAACATACTCAAATATTATGCAATTCCAACAGTATTAGAAACAAATTCAAACTAATAACTGCTTCTTTTGCAAGTCGGTCAATAAAACTCATATGTGGAATGTTATGAAGTTCACCTAAAGTACAAAGCTAGTCAAAGATGAATAGAAAACTAATAACATCACCTTAACCACTTCGGAAAGTAATAGCGTAACACAAAGAACTTGGAACAAACAGAACAACAATTTTTCAATCAAACTTCCGTTACGAAGTTGGGTTACAAATGTAATGGAAAAGGCCAGCGGTCACGCGATGCAAGTTTTGTATATGGGTTTGGCTAATTCTTAGTGTAATTTTTGGATCATTAGCTCAATATATTTGACAAAACGAGGAATTTTGCTTAGCACAGAATTATACATACAAATAAACAATATTTGTATAAATCAATAAGAATAGTCTTATAAAATATACATGTACACGGTTTAGGGGTCTAAAGTCTACAAGAAACTCTGATGGTTTCGTCATGTCCGTTCATCCACAGCAAAGCTCAGAGATTATTCGTGTTAGAAAGCTGTAATTTGGCATGCGTTAGTCTCGGCGACAAACTGATAAAAATCTTGAAAATATATATTTTATAAATATGGGATATCCATACCATGGGGTGTGGGGGAGGTAACCTATAAAAATATTTTGTATATTTAGTGAAACCAAAAGTAATAAAAAAAACACAAGATATACTGAAACGAAGTTTCATTAGGCGTTAAAGATAATATATATTTAACGCCTGATAAAACTCAGTTTCAGTACTCTGACTGCCTTAAGTAAATAGTTATGTGTTTTTAACACTATTCCCGAGCTGAGGAAACTTAAAAGTTTGTTAACATAAACACACACCCACACACCCCCCCCCACACACACACGTATACATACACATATATATTTGTTAGAAAACTATACAGCGATCAATAGTAAAATTAATAGAATAAATAAAATCAATTTGTATGAAAATCATAGTTTCTAACATAACATACAATTAACATAAAAAAATAAATGTAAAATCTAAACGTGTTGGTCCCGGCCTCCTTTGTAGAATAGGCCAACTGCCGTTCTGCCAGGCAGGTCGTAAAAGGCGACCGATTGGCTATCGAGTCACTACCATCGTGGCTACTAGGTGGTAGAGTTCTGCATTGTCTCGCCCGGGTCTGGTACCACCGCCTTACCTATTCCTGCCGCAATAGCGTCAGCGCTTGTCGCTGTCGTGTTCCGGTTTGGAGGGTAAGGTAGCCGGTAAACTTATGCATGTGGCATTAGACCTCGCCACAAGATAGCAACGCACCATTAACATCTTTGGTGTCTATAGGCGATGGTTGACTCTTTCCATCAGGAGACCCATCTGCTTGTTTGCTATCTTATAATATATATATATATAAAAAAAAAAAACGTATCTATCATTCTCTTCATACTTGTATTGTATAAATTGTAAACTAGGTCACTAGTTGATAAAAGACTCGAACTAACTCGCTACAAAACATTTTTACTCACATGAATAGTACGAAAAAGCTGCATAAATGGAGAATTTAGACTTATGAGACCATATTATTGTCATAGTTTTTGTTTGCTTGAAACTTTCTGATACTTATGTTGCGCGAATAATAAACCATACTTAATTACAATTTTCCCGCACTCCTATTTTTATCTCTACTTCGTTGGGTTATGGTTTATTTTTCGGTAACAGGAATTTTATTTGAATTTTGTCGTTATCATATTGCGATTCGGTATAATTAGTGTAATTACTTTCGTTATGAGATACTTTGGATTCCAATAAAATTCAGTCTTTGAGTATAAGTTTACAGGATATAATCTTAACTACAGTATGATTAATATTTTCCTATAATACTTTATCAAGTTTTAAATTTTAATAATTCAGGCATTACGTTACGGAAATCCATCATTAAAAGGTGCAATTAATTAATTTGCTATCCTCCGCGAACTGTTTTATGTGACCTGCGTGATGCCACTGAAAAAAAAACGGATAATAAATGGATAAAACTCATCGATGGTCCGGAAAAAATATTATTACTTATACTAGCATAGAATGAGGTAGTGTTTTTTTCTTTTGAAGAGTCTTCAGTTTCGAAGTGAAACGTGCGTTGAGTGCGTAAATTGTGGGCTTTTGTGCTTGCTGCCGACGTGGGTGAATGTATGGTGGATTGTGGCACTGGGGTCTTCTTTTTTGTCCGGACCATCGGTGAGTTTCACCTTTATTAATTCGGCGTCTTTCTTTTCGGTAGCATCGCAAAATTCACATTAAACAGTTCGTGTAGGATAAAAAATTCAATTGATTTTATCTTTTTAGATATATTTTATGATGTACCTACATCTTGTACAGGCGACAACTGCCTTCCATCTAAGAATGTAAACAAAGACAGAAACATACCACTACGTTCTTTACTGCGACCATTTGGCCGAGTTAATGTCACCGATGTCGCTGAGGTATTCCGACATAGAGCGTAAGGCATAAGTATGTGACTATATTCCTGATCTTATAAACAGATTAGCATATTGCCTTAATAGGCAACGTTATCACCTTTGTTATCTACAGGCGTAGGTTATCATTGCCATCAAGGTAGCAGTCTGCTTCTTAGTTATCTCATGATATTTAAATGATATCTTAAAATTTAAAAAATCTTATCATTTCGTATTACTATGTTCATCATTCCATAATACACAAAAGTATAATCTTCTAAAATATATTACTTTTTCTAATTTTCAAATACCTTTCAGTTTGTGTATACTTTAGTAGGTTCTACTTAAATATAATACATAATATTATTATAGTATTTGCCGATGTATATGTAAAAAGTTAGGTTACTTAAGTATTCCTAAATAATTATTAAAAGATTTTTATTGTACACGAGAACTAATAATTATTAGGCATGAACTATATAGTTCGGACATGTACAATTGACGAAGTAATTGTCATAAAATGCACTCGTTTAAAATCACAATTTTGTTAATTGACTGACAAAATAATAATCCATACTAATATTATAAATGCGAAAGTAACTCTGTCTGTCTGTCTGTCTGTTACGCTTTCACGGCTAAACCGCTGAATCGATTTAGATAAAATTTGGTACAAATGTAGTTTGAGACCCAAAAAAAGACATAGACATAGTTCTTACCCCGGATATCCCACGGGAACGGGAACTATGCGGGTTTATTTTAGATTTTTTCACGCGAACGAAGTCGCGGGCATAGCTAGTACAATATAAAAAATAATATACAAAATAATAATCTCCACATGGCAAACATTATACCGGAGCCGTTTAAATTAATATAATAACATTCTCAATGATAAAGTTTCACAAAACAAACTTATATCATTTTAGGAAATCGGAAACACTCCGTATATGGAAATAACTTCAGATCTAATTATATAAAGCTCCTTTGAGATAACATACTACAGATTAAGTATTAATTTTCGTGGAGGCATTAGAAATTCTCACTTAGTTGCCGGCGTATACAATTAAACAACAACTCGAAAATAACATTACGAAATTTAATTTAATAAATATAAGCTCATGTTCACGACTTCGTCCGTGTCAATTTCCTCAGAGATCTATATTTTTGAAATATAGTAGAGTAGTTTATGGTTGAAATAATTTTTATACCTAACTTATTACTTTTAGAGTTTTTCCATCACAAAGAAACAATATGCACAACAAATGTATTGTCTTCGTAACATTTAGTAAACATAGTAACATTAATCTATATTAATATTAATTAATTAATTAATATTAATTTATTAATTAATAATATTATAAATGCGAAAGTCTGGATGTTTGGATAGATGTTTGGGTGGATGTTTGTTACTCAATCACGCAAAAACTACTGAACGGATTAGAATGAAACTTGGCACACAGGTACATGATGATCTGAAATAGCACATAGGCTATATTTTATCCCGGAAAAATTAGGTAATCCCGCGCGATTCACCAAAAACTTATAATGCAGCTGGCTGCACGCTGCAGCTAGTATTTTATATGTAGAGACTTTTTTACATCATAAGACAGCAAATAAGCAGGCGGAAAGAGATATCCATCGCCTATAGTCACTAAGGATGTTAATGGTGCGTTGTTATCCGTGTGGCAAGGTGTTGATGCCACTTGCATAAGTTTCCGGAACCTCCAACCCGGAATACGACAGTGACAAGCATTGACGCTATTGTGACAAGAATAGGTAAGGCGGTGGTACCAGACCCGGGCGAGACAATGTAGAATTCCACCACTTAGTAGCCACGATGACTCGTATAGCCAATTGTTCGCCTCTTACGGATTGCCTGACAGAACAGTAGATGGTCTATACTTCAAAGGAGCCCCGACTAACACGAAGGAAGCACTATTTACAATTTACAATTCTCGAATTGTGAAACTTTAAAAGTGTCAAAGTTCATGAAAATCGGTTCAGCAGTTTAGAAATCCATAGCGGACAAACAACGTGACACGTAATTTATATATATTAAGATAATATAGCTATTTTTCATTGTTTGTAATTGGTGCAACAACCGTGTTTTGGGAGCAAACGACTAAATTAAGTTTGTTATTTGTCCTTGTTTTTTTTAGTTAAAACTATAATTTTCTTAGAAGAAGCAACCACTTTACGTGATTTTTCATAGCACAGGGATGTCAAGACACCATCACTAGGCTATGACCTGCTACTGAGATTTTTAAACATACAAAAAATCCTCGAAAAAATATATAACTATAGCTCGACCCTCAGTTCGAATCGGCGCGGTCTAATAATCTGAGAATAACGACCTAACCAACCGATGAGGCAGTTAATTATTGTTGGATAAATATCATAATTCTCAAACCACTTTATCAGAATGAAACAAGCAAGTCCACTACCACGATACCACTCGATAATTTAATAATGTCGTTATCGGGGCTCATCTCTAATGCCTTCTATTGCAGGCTACTCATCCAGGGTTATCTGACGAGGCGGTGCTGTAGGTACATACATTTAGCAATAGACCGATGACACAAGGAGGGATTGTTCCGATTAGGTCTATCATTTATAATATTTCTTAATCCTAATCGCATTTGTGGTCTAATGGTCCGGTGTTGGTGTTGACCACAGGAGGTCTTGGGTTTGATTCCCGGGTCGCGTAATTTAAAAATATGTTTTTCAGTTTTTTAATAAAAACAACGTTGCCTGGGATTAGATAAACGTCCGGTTGGTGCTAGCTTTGCCATTTATCATATTTATTATGGGATATATGGGAAGATACTTAGTATCTTCGGCTAATCATGGGTGCACATGTTGTACCTCTTCCTACCTTCGGCGATACGAGCGTGAAGATACTTTTTTAATTTATTATATGCACTGATCGGGTTTAATAAGTTTTATTAATAAAACTAACTGTAATTTAAATTAATTTGAGCTTAATCTGTGTAACAAAATTGGCATGTATTTCGATGGCATAAAATTTGCGCTATTTTTAATTAATACTTATTATATTTTACTCTACATCCCACCAAAAACATTAATTGGCTAAAAATACATCAATTCTTTTCACAATTTTATTTAAAAATACTAATATTATAAAGAAAAAAACATTTGCATTTTTTTAAGTTTGTAACGAAACTCAAAAAATCTCTAAAAATGCTTTATTCAAATAAACCTTCAAAGGCACTTTTGACCAGTTGACATTTTTGAAATTACTACCGGATCGAAATGCGACCACACCCTGAAAAGATCCGGTGGAAAAAAAACCCAGCAGGATGTCTTTTTTTCTACTTTTCATAATTAATTACAATTAGACACTTTTATAATTGCACTTGAACATAAATTTGACCTCATGTGGTCAACTCCGACAACGGACCACTACACCACAGCATCTTCAGGATGAAATATACTGAACTGAAGTTAAGTATATTTCATCCTGAAGATGATTTAAAAGTAAAACCGGTCGATTAATATATTAAAAATATATGTGTAAAAGATCATCTCTGTGGTGTAGTGGTTTGGTGTCGGAGTTGACCACATGAGTACCCGGGTCCGATTCCTGGGTCGAGCACTGCAAAAATGTGTTTTTTCAGTTTGCTGATAAAAACAACGTTGCCCGGGATTGGAAAGTGCCCGGTTGGCGATAGACTTGCCACCTGTCACATTGTGGGACCAAGTATCTTCGGCTAATCGTGGGTGCACTAGTTGTGCCTCTGCCTACCTCTTCGGGGATATGGTCGCGAAGATACTTTTTTAAAAGTGAAATTTATGTACAAGTGCAATTATAAAAGTGTCTAATAACAATGGAATTTCAGCAAGTGCCGGCGATGGAAAGTATAGAATAAATTAATTACAATATTACATTTACAAAGTACAATATTACAAAAAATATATTTATGAGATTTGTATGAGGAGCAATTATGTATCGGAAAAATACTTTTAGCTATTCATCTTAATTTTATTATCACAAATATCAAACGATAATCATCAAGTGGACTACAACAACTTTGGACAACTGGTGAATTGTGGTAAGTATTAGAACCTGATAGCGTTCTGTTTGCTCTCTTTTACCTACAAAGGAATAAGCATTACAGCATCAAGGTTATTATCCACTTTTGTCACTTTAGCGGAAATATAATTTAATTATAATTAGCACTAGCAATCTCCCGCAGGTCGTAATTCGACCATAGACTATACAATCAATTTTTTTTAACTTTGATAACAGATTTTAGCGATACACATAAATAATAGTTTTTAGTTAAAATAATTTACTACATATATTGTTATTTTTATTTCACTATTATTATACTAAATTATTTAATTTTATCAACCGGTTTCGCTTTTTAAAGCATCTTCAGGACGTAATATACTTTCAGTAGAGAATATTACGTCCTGAAGATGCTGAAAAAAGCGAAACCGGTTTATTAAATAGAATAATTTAGTATAATAATAGTGAAATAAAAATAAAAGTGTGTGGTAAATTGTTTCAACTAAAAATAATGGAATTTCACCAAGTGCCGACGATTGAAAGTGTAAAATCTACAAATAATAGTACACATGTTTGTATATTATCACGTATGTCAAATGAAAGTACACTATTTTGTTGTGTGTAAAGTTTATTTTCATTATTTTAATGTTTTTCTAATGTATATTGTTTAAAAATATTATGTTTCTGCACTTATCCGTAATATTAACTTTAAATATGCTAAATTTCTTACTCCACCATTCGCATAATTGTCATAACAAGGGGAACAACGTTTTTGTTTCACATAATAATTATTCGCGGGACAAATTACACTTACTGATCTAACCCCGTAGTAAGCAAATTATTTGCTCGTGTTATGAGTGTTAGTCTACGATACTAATACATATAAACACATATTTTTAAATACTAGAATATATTTAATAAACACCAAAACCCGGAAATACAAACATTTATGCTCATCACATATATATATATATATATATATATATATATATATATATATATATATATATATATATATATATATATATATATATATATATATATATGACTTTATGATGGCGTCAATAACTTTTGTACTTTAATTATTCCATCACCGGTGCAAAGTAGAATACGCCATATCCTCAGTTCTTGCTATCAGATCGATCTCCGGCTGATTAATAGGCGCTGTGGCTATCACGATTACGTTTCACTAATTAATTGGACGGCGTTTAGCTTCCCTGGGGTTTAACGAGATATCTTTATTGAAAGGACTCTAGACGAGTCTACGTCTAATGACCTTTATACCTGTACCAGGTTTTAAATTGTTGAACTTTGTTTTTCAGGCATATCTGACATTGGAAATAATTGCGTTTAGGTTGTAGAGATTATACTTTTTTTAAAAGGATTATAATACAAGTATGCAATTAATTCCCAAAATCTTGAATCAGTGCAACGAAAGTTCACAAAGTACCTTGCATACATAAACCCTGGTATTTCCCACAGAGTTCCGTATGAAAAGCGATTAGAATTTTTTGGTATACATTCCTTATTTGACCGCCGAAGAATAATGGACGTACTGTTTTTTGGTAAACTTTTTCGCCGTGTTGGTCCCGGCCTCCTTTGAAGAATAGGCCAACTGCCGTACTGCCAGGCAGGTCGTAAAAGGCGACCGATTGGCTATCGAGTCACTAACATCGTGGCTACTAGGTGGTAGATTTCTGCACGGGCCTCGCCCGGGTCTGGTATCACCGCCTTACCTATTCCTGCCGCAATAGCGTCAGTGCTTGTCGCTGTCGTGTTCCGGTTTGGAGGGTAAGGTAGCTGGTAAACTTATGCATGTGGCATTAGACCTCGCCACAAGATAGCAACGCAACATTAACAGCGTTGGTGTCTATAGGCGATGGTTGACTCTTTCCATCAGGAGACCCATCTGCTTGTTTGCTATCTTATGATATATATATAAAAAAAATATCTAATTTAATGTGCGCAAATTTGTTAAATCGTGTGTCAGTGAACGTCCCTTTTCATCCACCTCGTTATACTTTAACTAAAGTGTTTAGTCTGCCGCTATGTCGCACTAATATTGGTAAACATTCATCCTTGAGTCGAGCCTTATCTGAATTCAATTTTATTAGTTCAAAAATACCAGATCTGGGTATATTTATTGATTCCCTCGTTAAATTTAGACAATTCGTTTTCGCCGTGTTGGTCCCGGCCTCCTTTGTTGAATAGGCCAACTGCCGTTGTGCCAGGCAGGTCGTAAAAGGCGACCGACTGGCTATCGAGTCAATACCATCGTGGCTACTAGGTGGTAGAGTTTTGCGTTGTCTCGCCTGGGTCTGTTACCACCGCCTTACCTATTCCTGCCGCAATAGCGTCAGTGCTTGTCGCTGTCGTGTTCCGGTTTGGAGGGTAAGGTAGCCGGTAAACTTAAACATGTGGCATTAGACTCCGCCACAAGATAGCAACGCACCATTAACATCTTTGGTGTCTATAGGCGATGGTTGACTCTTTCCATCAGGAGACCCATCTGCTTGTTTGCTATCTTATGACATAAAAAAAAAATTATATAGATTTTGACTCGAACTAAAGTATTATAAGGTTATTACTAAAATTTACACTTTGTTTTCTTTTGTTTGTTTGTTATAATTTTAGAAGTAATTTTGTCTTGTCAGTTGTTTGTTGTTGTTTTTTAATTACTAGTTATTTTTGTATTAATTTATATTCTTTTTGACTATAGACTTAGTAAAACTATTTCACTATTTGTGTTGTATGAACTAACTAAGAGTTCTACATTGCCTCACCCGGGTTTGGTACCACCGCCTCACCTATTCCTGCCGCAATAACGACAGTCCTAGTCACTGTCGTGTTCCGGTTTGGAGAGTAAGCCGGTAAACTTATACATGTGGCATAAGACCTCGCCACAAGATAGCAACGCACCTAATATCTTTGGTGTCTATAGACGGTGGTTGACTCTTTCCATTAGGAGACCCATCTGCTTGTTTGCTATTTTATAGTATAAAAAAGAATACTAATATACATTGTTTCTATATGAGATTAGCTGTGTAGAGAGAAGCAATGCTTAAACACTGTCGTGCGAACTTATTGCAACTGAAGAGTCGAAAAGAAGACGAAACAGTGAAAACGCAATCGCGGCTTGGCACAGCTAAGGCCGGTCTAAGTTGTTTGGGGCTTTGTCAGCCGAGAGGGAACCAGAGACCAATCGGTCATCCAGCCCCGTACTGGTTTTGGCGTGAGCCGAAACTCAACATTTTAGGCTTATGACAAAGCGTTTTGTACTTCATGTACTCATTAGGACGACAGCACATTACGCTGAATACTAATTAGCATGCCATTTTAAGGGAAACATGTCGCCGCGCATATAAGCAAACGCTCCTATTACTATCAAAAATTTCATACATTTGTAGGCTATATTATATTGTAAATAAATAGAAATAAACCATGTTGTAGATACTGTTTTATCGTACCGAATGAGATGAGAAGGTTTAATAATTACCCTTGAAATGATTTTATTTCATTGGTAAGTAGTATAACTCTGTGTTTCTGTATATAATTGAACGCTACACTGACAAACTAAGAAATTGTCTTGAAAGGCGTATCCATGTAATTCGTAATAATACTAGTTTGTTAGCTATAGTGGATGGTTTTTACATGATAAAATAAATTAAAATATACTTTCTTACTTTTTTTGCTTAACGGTCCTTTTAAAAGGCGAAAAAGACAAGAAGGAATATTCGTGAGCGTGTATAAATTAAAAGTTTCATTTGAATCTTTTAAAAAGATTCCAAGATATTTTGGAAGTGTAACTTTTTAATTTGATTCGAGTTTTTGAAAGTTTCGAAAGAAACTTTATCATTATTTTGAAATGTTTGAAATAAAATTTGTGTTCTAAATTTTTCATGGGTTTTTTCTTTATTCCTTGTTAAAAGCGAAGCAGAGATACGTATATAGTTATATTATAGCTTTTATATAAATATATAAGTGAAAGTAAAAATGTATACGTAATGTAAAAATGTATGTATAATGTATATATATGTAAGTTTGTTTATTTTAGTATATTATAATTTACAAATACATACGCAAAGACAATAACTACATACTAGTACGCCAGGTAAAAAGTATCATCACGGCCAAATCTCTTACAAGGTAGACAGAAAGAATCAAATGTCTTTAGACTTTCCGATTTACCATTTCAGATGAGTAGTGATCCTCATTGCCGCATTTTACTGACATGATAAATACTATAAGATTATTGATTATTTCTAGCTATTAGTTTATTTATTTTAGTATATTATAATTTACAAATACACACGCAAAGACAACAACTAAAAACTAGTACACCAGGAAAATCGAATGTCTAGACTTTCCGATTTACCATTTCAGATGAGTAGTGATTCACATTGCCGCATTTTACTGACATGATAAATACTATAAGATTATCGATTATTTCTAGCTATTAGTTTGTTTATTATATTATAATTTACAAATACACACGCAAAGACAACAACTAAATCTAGTACATCAGGAAAATCGAATGTCTAGACTTTCCGATTTACCATTTCAGATAAGTAGTGATCCTCATTGCCGCATTTTACTGACATGATAAATACTATAAGATTATCGATTATTTCTAGCTATAACTTCTCCTAAAAAAAACTCGATAACAATTTTGCCCAAGCTGGTGGCCGTCCAGCCGGAGCCGGTAGACTTATTCATGTGGCATTGCCATCCCACCATATGGATAGCAAAACACCGTTTACATCTGTGGTGTCAGTACGCGATGGGTTTTTTCCATCTGAGAGCAACCTGCTTGATATATATTATAAAAAAAAGTGTGCGTGAAAGAGAGCGAATGTTTACGTGTGTGCTTGTTTGCGTACACGTGATAGCATTTATTATTAAGAGCAGGTGATTTTTTTAATGGAACGAGACAACAACTGCCTGTATACATCACAGATATTTATGTTGTGTATCCATACGAGTGGCAGGGATGTAATATGTATACGGTATTATGAAGTAAATTTTACCTTTCCTGTCGTAATAGCGTATGTATTCATTATCATCATATCCCAATTTAATGTGTAGGTTTGTATATGTTGCAGTCAAAACTCTTAACCGGTCAAAAGTACTTTTAACTGAAAAAAAACAGTCAAAAGTAGTTTTGACTGTCATTATTAGTTAAATCTACTTTTGACCGCAAGTCAAAACTATTGTTAATGGTTTAAATATAAAGATTAAAACAGTTATTAACTACTATTTTTATTTGACACTATTGTATATGGCATTAAACCTAGCCGCAATATAGCAACGCACCATTAACACCGTTGGTGTCTATAGGCGAAGGTTGACCCTTTCCATCAGGAGACCCATCTGCTTGTTTGCTATCTTATGATATAAAAAAAGGATTGTTATATATAAATCAAGTACTTTTTTAATGTAAAGAAAATTAAAGATTTGTTCAATGGTATCATTTAAATATAATAACATAATAACAGAACTTTAATAATTAAACCGGTGGGACGGATGCGATGTGCCGCGTTCCCGGCTTAATGGGTACGACCATCTTGCTTGTTTCTTTGCTGTGTTTCGGAGAGAAGGGCAAGACAGGCAGTGAAATTACTACTACCAAGACTTAACACCTTAAATATGTCTCAGGATATGCAACACATAATTGAGTTAGTCTAGACTTTCCGATTTACCATTTCAGATAAGTAGTGATCCTCATTGCCGCATTTTACTGACATGATAAATACTATAAGATTATCGATTATTTCTAGCTATAACTTCTCCTAAAAAAAACTCGATAACAATTTTGCCCAAGCTGGTGGCCGTCCAGCCGGAGCCGGTAGACTTATTCATGTGGCATTGCCATCCCACCATATGGATAGCAAAACACCGTTTACATCTGTGGTGTCAGTACGCGATGGGTTTTTTCCATCTGAGAGCAACCTGCTTGATATATATTATAAAAAAAAGTGTGCGTGAAAGAGAGCGAATGTTTACGTGTGTGCTTGTTTGCGTACACGTGATAGCATTTATTATTAAGAGCAGGTGATTTTTTTAATGGAACGAGACAACAACTGCCTGTATACATCACAGATATTTATGTTGTGTATCCATACGAGTGGCAGGGATGTAATATGTATACGGTATTATGAAGTAAATTTTACCTTTCCTGTCGTAATAGCGTATGTATTCATTATCATCATATCCCAATTTAATGTGTAGGTTTGTATATGTTGCAGTCAAAACTCTTAACCGGTCAAAAGTACTTTTAACTGAAAAAAAACAGTCAAAAGTAGTTTTGACTGTCATTATTAGTTAAATCTACTTTTGACCGCAAGTCAAAACTATTGTTAATGGTTTAAATATAAAGATTAAAACAGTTATTAACTACTATTTTTATTTGACACTATTGTATATGGCATTAAACCTAGCCGCAATATAGCAACGCACCATTAACACCGTTGGTGTCTATAGGCGAAGGTTGACCCTTTCCATCAGGAGACCCATCTGCTTGTTTGCTATCTTATGATATAAAAAAAGGATTGTTATATATAAATCAAGTACTTTTTTAATGTAAAGAAAATTAAAGATTTGTTCAATGGTATCATTTAAATATAATAACATAATAACAGAACTTTAATAATTAAACCGGTGGGACGGATGCGATGTGCCGCGTTCCCGGCTTAATGGGTACGACCATCTTGCTTGTTTCTTTGCTGTGTTTCGGAGAGAAGGGCAAGACAGGCAGTGAAATTACTACTACCAAGACTTAACACCTTAAATATGTCTCAGGATATGCAACACATAATTGAGTTACCACTTACCACGACGTCGACCACTTACCATCAGGTAGCACGTCTGCCAGCTGACAACTTCATCAAATTAAAGTCTCAATATTTTCAACTTCCCGCTACGTATGTAGATAAGTAATAAGTAAGTTAGTGATTTTGCCCCAATTTTCGAAAATTCTACTCAATTCAACTTGATTGGAATCTACTTTACTTAGACTTCCTGAAAATTTGAACCAATTTGGTCCAGGAAATTATGAGAAATTTTGAAAAAACCTCAAGAATTTTTTTAGTAAAACAGTATTCTTTAACCTAATCAGCTCTTGTTCTCAAGAAACTGCGAACAATGCATAAATTGCATCAAAATCGGTTCGGGAGTTATCGTGGACGAAAATTTTTGAAAAAAGTGTTTTTCGACCTAACATCGAAATTTTTCACCCAAGATTTTTTTTATTTTCTGCAATGTTTGAGTTCTTAAAATACTACGTCGAATGTCATTTCAAGAATTAAAATCGGATCAATTTTTCAAAAGTTACAGCAATTCAAATATTAAAATTACATTGTTTATAGCTATACGGATTTTTTTAAAAAGCTACTTAACTTTTCTACTTTAAAAACTGCATCAAATACGGTAAATCAGATTAAAATCGGAATATATCAATGATGCAAATTTATAAAAAAAAAATTACATTTTTCTTCGACATTTTTTAACATATTGATTTGGTAGCTAAATAAGACAATTTAGAGCTTAAAAAGTGCTATGAACACAATTTAAAGGTGAAAACTGATCATCATTTTGAGAATATACATCTTTTAAATATAAAAATATTATTATTTTTACAAACTTTAGATTTTTGAACTCATTGATTACAGATAATCATGTCTAGCTATAGTTTTTGCTTCGTAGAGCTTAAAATAATTCTTTTTAGCGGGATGTTTCAGAGATGGCGTGCAGGATCAACCAGTTTACAGATTTTTTGTAATTATTCCTAGCGATATATTTTATTTGATTAATTTAAAAAACGTAAAATATTATTTCAGTGTATCCAGTATTTGTCACTCCAAAAGACACGCAAAATATGTTAAGGCTCAATATCGCCTGTGTTCTTAACGAAACATGTTTGGATGCCTAAATAATCATTAAACTCAAATAATATCCAATTTCAAAAATATTAAATACTGGTACATGTTAAAACTGATCGTTTCCGTTATTTCGTCGGTTGATAAAGAGTATCGCTACGCTCTAAAAGCCTGCTTGTTCAAAGCTTAAAGGGCACCTTTTCATTGAAAATAAACCTCAACGAATTAAAAATGGCAAAATGTACCATCATCCAACCGTTTATTTTCGTTTCGGAGTTTAATTAAGCCGTCTTGTTGTTTCAGATTAAGTATATGTTTGTTTTGTTGCAAACTGGTATTATCGCCTACACCAAAAACTTTATTCACACAAAAATAAACTCTGTCTCATTCCACTATAGTTCAGTTTTCATTGTAAATAGATTATGTTAATATAATTATCAAAGAGTTAATGGAACTTGACAAATAGAGCAGAATTTTACTCCGTAAGTTGTTTGCTGATTAAGTTTTGCATTTGCTTTTTATTTTGTAAAAAAACCTTAAGCTTCCGTTGACGCATAGGGTTGGCAGTAGTCAAAATTTCAATTTATTCATGTTTTAACCGACTTTCAAAACGTAGGAAGTTTATTTTTGTCACAAATTTTCCGGACTAATCATGACGCTATTGTGCCAGGGAAATTTAGCCGGTGATACCAAACCCAGGGGATATGTAACCGAAATCTGTCACCAAGTAGTAGTTTTGGCAGAGTTCTGCAATGGTTTGGAAGGTAAGATAAGACTTATGCATGTGGCATTGCCATCCCGCCACACGGATAGCACCATACCCATAACATCTTTGGTGTTTATTAGCGATGATTTCTCTTTCCACCGGGAGGGCCATCAGCTTGTTTGCTATCTTATGATATAAAAAAAGAAAAAGAAGATGGCATTTACTATTTTGCGGGCGAGGCTACGTGATTCAGCTAGTAATTTAATACTACATACATACATATCTTCACGCCAAGTCCCTTAAGGGGTAGGCAAAGAGAATTGAGTGCCACTTGTTACGATTCAGACAGACTTGCCTTGTTTCCTGCACATTCATAACTAACTCTCTTCATACAAACACGTCGGTAACACTATGTGAAGTAAAGTAAAAATAATGTAAGGGCACTTAAACTAATGTACTTATCTTAAATTAATGGAATTATCTAAAGTGCCGAAACAGTAAAATACACATAAATTCGAACCTCGAAATTAGAATTTGTTCGATTTTTAACAAAAAGTAAAAATTAAATTATATCTTCTTCACAAACTTGAGTATGCAAAATTAAAAGGGAATGAGTCCCATTAGCGACATTTCGGTCTCTTAACGTCTTAATTTAAATTTGGAACGAGCCGATAAAAAGTTGCGCGTTTTTAATGGCTAATGTGACTCATTTTGTATTTTTTACGCCGGCCATATTTAAATACACTACGTAGATAAAACAGAATAATCGCAATATATTCAACAACACAAACCTGTTTTAATGTTCGTTTTATCTCATAACATTACAAAATATCAAAATATATTTTTATATTCACAGAAACTCCTAATGGAAAGGATAATGGAAGGATCTAAGATGTTATAAGACTTATAAGCAAGGATTTATAACGTTATAATTTCGATATGTTTGCGTCGTCGTGATTGGTTATGGGATATGAAATTATACGTTGTCTTCTAGCGCTAGTTGGCGAACCAATCATGAAACAGCATGAAACGCGGCGAACCAATCGCGAAACAGCAAAAATATCGAAATTATAACGTTATAAATCCTTGCTTATAAGTACGTTAATATCCATGCGACGCGACGGGTTGAAATACCATATGCGTCAGTTTACCGGCTACCTTACCTTTCAAATTTTGATCGCCTTTATGGTTTAGTAGGCAAATTAGAATTTTTTTTTGTTTTCTGGTAAAAACAACATTGCCTGGGATTGGATAAGTTTCCGGTTGGCGATAGGCTTGACACCTATCTCATTGTAGGAAAGCGTGTCTGGCTACGCGTAATGTAGGAGTCCGTAGTTGCACATCACAAGAACGCGGACTAAGACGAGGGCTGTTTTATTGTTTCATACTATAAAATTAAACGCTAATGATGGATATACTAGTATCTGCACCACAAACTCGCCGCCTATAAACTATTCTCTAAGTATTTTGTAAGATTGACGACTATAGGTTATTCATAAGCTTGTACAGCCTACTCGGCTGTGATAGTTTTTCTTTTAACTTCATTATGTATACTACTATGGTATGTTTTTCACACATCCAGAAACAACCATTAAACTTTCAGGGAGTGGGAACACTTGAATCTAATAATATTACCACTTTTAAGTTTATTATGTGACAAACGAACCCCCACTAAGTATCCGAAAACTTGTCTTTAAAAGCCCACCAAACAACTGCACTTGATATTTATGCGAGAAAAATAAAAAATCGGCCAAGTGCGAGTCGGACTCGCGGACGAAGGGTTCCGTACCATCATAGCAAAAAATTACAAAAAACACGTTTATTGTATGAAGTGAACATTAATATTTAATTTTTTTTATTTTTAGTATTTTTTGTTATAACGGCAACGGAAATACATAATTTGTGAAAATTTCAGCTTTCTAGCTATCACGGTTTATGAGATACAGCCTGGTGACATACAGATAGACTGACAGACAGACAGCGGAGACTTAGTAATATCGTTCCGTTTTACGTTTTAGGTACGGAACCCTAAAAAGAACTCTAATAAAATTATTTACCAAGATTTTATTTCACGATTGTGTCGGCGTGACTTATATGTAAAAAAGTATCTTCACGATGAGATAGGCAAAGGTAGAACAAGTGCACTCACTATTAGCCGAAGACACTCAGTTCCACAATGTGATAGATGGCAAACCTATCGCCAACTTGGCGCTTTTTTTAATCCCGAGCAATGTTATTTATGTCAGAAAACTGAAAAAATACATTTTTAAATTGTCCAACCTGGGAATCGAACCCGGGTCTTCATGTGGTCAACTCCGACACCGGACCAGTAGACCACAGGAGCGATATATTTATTTTTATACCAAATTACAGTTGTGGGGTTTTTAAAATCTCTGCGCTAAGCTATATCTTATTTATTTATTTATTTATTAACACTTTATTGTACACAGAAAATAACATTAATAAGAGAATACAAACGTAACTATAGTACAATGGGCGAGCTTATCTCTACTTAAAGAGATTTCTTCCAGCCAACCCGTTAAAGGAGAATAAAATAATGAAAGAAAAGAAATTAGTAGACTTAGTGTACAAAAAAAGATACAAATTACATAACTAAACCTAACATATATTTACGATTTAAAAAAAAAAAGTAGAAAAATATATATACAATACAAGAGATATTTAGACTTCAGCTAGAAAGTGTTCCTTAACTCGTTTTTTAAAGGATACTAAAGTCTGGCAAAGGCGAATCTCACTGGGCAGAGAATTCCATAATTTTACAGCAAGTACTGTGAATGAGTGCGAATAAGCAGCAGAGTTGCTAGGAGGAAAGCGTAACAAGGTTTTAACATTAGAGCGACATGGGGACTCAGGGGAGTGCAAGAAACTAAAGGAATCACGAAGATACTTTGGAGATTGTGGATTGAAAATAATTTTATATAGTAAACAAAGTATATGCATTTTTCTCCGCTGTCTTATTGGAAGCCAGCCAAGCTCAGCCCGAGAACTGGAAACATGATCAAATTTTTTCATACCGTAAATGAAACGGATACAGAGGTTCTGCAATCTCTCAAGCTTGTTTACCAAGTCTTCAGTTGCGTCAAGGTAACAAGAATCGGCATAGTCTATTATAGGGAGAATGAGGGTATGCATTAATAAAATTTTTGTATTAATAGGTAAAAAATTTTGAAGGGGTTTAAGAGAATGAAATGCATGATGTACTTTACGGCTCAAGTTATCTACATGAGAGTTCCAGGAAAAGTCGGAATTGAAAATTATTCCCAGATTAGAGGCAGAGGAAGAGAAAGGTATATGTGTATTATTATAGCTTAATGTTGGTATGTCACTGCAGTTAATCAACTTCTTCATAGGTCGGCTTCCAAGAATCAGAGCTTGAGATTTATTTGGGTTAACTACCAGACCAAAAGATTTAGCCCACTTATATATTTCATTCAAATCTTCGTTCATTTCCCTGACAGCTTCTGCTATATTTCCAATACTAAAGTGACGATAGAGCTCGAGATCGTCAGCATAAAGATGAAAATTTGATTTAATTATAGAAGTAATAGTGTTAATAAATGATGAAAATAAAATTGGAGAAAGGACTCCACCTTGCGGCACACCGGCATATAAATCGATCCAGTCAGATTTAAGTTCACCAGATATTACACTTTGCGATCGACCTTGAAGATAAGATCTAAACCAGTCGAGAGCTGATGTAGAAATATTAAGGGAAGCAAGTACTCTTAGTAACACATCAAGGTCTACTGAATTAAAGGCACTGCTAAAATCCAGAAGAACAAGAATAGTAAGCTTTTTGTCATCAATGGCCTGACGGATGTCATCAGTTACTCGGATTAGAGCAGTGACGGTGCTATGTCCCGGCCGAAAGCCTGACTGGTGAGGGTGAAGAAGAGAATTTCTTCTGAGAAAATCATTCAGCTGAGAGTGAGCTATGTGTTCTAATACCTTGGAGAGATATGGTAGAATTGAAATAGGACGAAAATGAGTAGGAGAAGAGGCATTAGGAATTTTTGAAAGTGGGATAATATAAGCCATTTTCCAGGCTGTCGGAAAAGAACTCGATGTAAAGGAAAAATTATAAATATGTGTAAGAATCGGAAGAAGTTCTGGAAGAATAGGAAGGACCATACGCGAGCACACACCGTCACTACCAATAGCTGCAGACGAAATAGAAAGCACATGCTTTTTGACATCTAATTCGTTGATTGGTTTAAAACTAAATTCTGGGCATAGCGGAAGCGCCCTGGAGGCTAAGCTTGCGATAGTAGATGTCTTAGAAATGTTGTCCAGAATTACCGGCGGCGTAGAAAAGTGAGCATTGAGGTCATTTAAATCGACATTACATTCACTAGAAACAGTTGCACGGCCCACGCCGAGGGACCTTAAAAGGTTCCAAACCTTGCCTGAGTCAGAACCAGATGCCACAATAGTATCGTGAATATAACGGCGTTTAGCACGACGACACAACTGGTTACATCGGTTGCGCAACAATTTATAAGAGGCTAGATTTTCAGCTGTAGGGAACTTTCTATAGTGCTGATTGGCCTTGTCTCTCTTTCTCATGAAATTTTTGATTTCAATATTAATCCAAGGAGCTGAGTCGTGTTTTAGTCTGATTCTTCTCATCGGCGCATGTTTATTAAAAAGTTTTAGAATGATATTGTTGAATTTGTCAATTTTTCCATCAACATCTAGGCACTCAGTCACGGAGGACCAGTCGATTGAGTTGACATCACTTTTCAACAATTCCAAATCAATATTCTTGTAACAGCGACGCATCACATATATCTTTCTCTTCTTTACGGTCTTGAGTTTATATGAAAGAAAAATCAGGTCATGGTAGGAGAAACAAGCAGGAAGTTGACCATGGATACTAACGCTGTCAGGACGTGAAACGATGATTAAATCTAAAAGTGAAGGATTAGCATTTGGAAAATGGTGAGTCGGAGAAAGAGGAAGAATATGAAGATTGACAGAACTAATAATATCGAGTAGCTTATTACTACGATGGTCATTCTTCACGAGACTATCTTTAGTTTAATACCAAATTACAAGTGTGGAGTTTTATAAAATCTCTGCGCTAAGCTGTCGATGGACAGAAGGACATAGTGTTGTCAATATTTTACACAAATATACACAAAATGAGTATATGAGGCCATCAATTTCTAAATTATTGTCTCAATATAAAGCTGAAGTGTTCTTTCTTTACTAATTATTAAAATCTTATGGAATCTTGAGAATTGTTAATTATTATTTAACTTATAATTAGACGGTAGTCGAATAAAATAAAACCCTATAAAAAGGTCTCTCAGATATGTTTTCGAGGCATTCGTGTTCGTGTAATTGAGAAGTGAAGTTGCTTAATGTTCAATAATAAAGTGTAATAAGTTCTATATTTTGTATTTAATATAATTCGATATTCCGTTATTTGATGTTCAAATTAATAAACCTTATACCTTTTACCAAGTGGAGCGAACAATAGCAAAACTTTAAACTTTTCTTGTAGATTCCAAAAAATGCATCTTAATTAAATAACCCATTTAAAAACTGCGTTGTCACCAAAAACACCGTTATGACACCCTATTTTCACATTGGCAATACAAACAGACTAATACGATTATACGCATAAGTAATATGTGTAAATGTAAATTCCAAGTCACAATCCTGAGATAAAGTAAGGCGTAACGCCCTAAGTCTCTAAAGGATAGAATTTGAATTGTTTTGATCCATCTAAGGAACAAAATTGTCGACACAGCTCAAAGGATTAGCAAGTTAAAGTGACAATAGTCCTGTCTCTTACAGCAAATAATCCTTGTAGTGTGGGTTTTCCAATAGAGTCTTCTAAACACGTTTGAAAAGGATTCTCTGAGTAGTTGGAAATTAAATCCAAAGGGAAAGAAATAAAATAGTAACATTATATACGAAAAAGTTCGTTTGTATGTGTGTGTACCACACGAAACAATTTCATTGAAAAAAGTATTTTTAACTTCCCGCTACGGATAAGGCGATTTTCACACTGCCACGCATCATGCAGCGTGGCGCGTGAATGCGTGTTCGAACGTTGCTTGTATCTCCGATTGTATAGAAAACACACACAGTCCAACACACAAAAATGCATCCACGCGCGTTCATGCAGATCACACGCAAACAAGCGGAGAAACATGCACCCACGCGCGTGGGTGCGCGGCGAGACGCAAGATAGGGCACACCGAGTTCCGCAGCGCCGCGCGTGATTTTGTAAGATCATGATTCATGACGTGTGTGTTTTTTAAAATTGTTAAATTTTAAAATTGTAAAAAGTTGTTAAATTTTGAACACATGACCCATGCAATTATGATAATTTAGAATCTAGTGTTTAGTTTTATTGATAGCTCGTAATTAATTTATTTATGCACTACCCAAGCTTTTTCTCTCAGCATCAAGAAAGGTAAACTGTGAGAAAATGCTTAATAGTATTAACTTACGCCTTTGTACCATTTTTGTCCAATAAAGTATTTAAATATATAAATAAATTAATTAAAATACTCTCATTTTTAAAATGTATATCAGCTCCGATAGAGTTCACTCCTTAAAAACTAGTAATGGGCAGATTATCGAAAAGGAACAATCTTTATAAATAACTAGCTGACCCGGCAAACGTTGTTCTGCCTTTTTAACTACTCTTATTTTTTGTCTATATTTTCTCACCTTTTAAACCTTCCCTGCAGGCTTAGGATAAGCAACACGATAAAATTTTATCGACCTCGTTTTCTCGATTTTTATGTCACTTTCTCGATTCGCTAACGCATTTGACACTTGATTCGACATGATACTTCAAAGGAAGAGAAAATGATCAATTTTACTCGACGGTAGTTATTTTCTCTATCGATCGAAACGTCTTGCTGTCATTTTATCGATTTGTGATTTGACACTTCGTTAAAATTTGGTTAAAATGTTGATAACCTTAACCACTATTTCATATTATTATACTTTAATTATACAATAACTACAAAACTTTTTGATTTCTATTCATTTTATTAAATATAGATTTCGGTCCAGTGTTGGCAGTAGTATGTATGGCAGGCAGGCAGGCAGGCAGTATCGCATATATGTATTTAATAGTGGTGGCAGTTCCATATTATACCTATTATGTGCTAAATATCTACGGTTAACGGCAAGCCTGCAAAATACAAAGAAGGCACATAGGAAATTTGTGTGATCTTTTTACACAACGGACGGAGCATTCCAATCACTATAGCGCTTCAATAAACCCAATAACCATGGCTCTCTAAATAATATAGACCCTTGTGAATTTTGAGGTTTAGAGCCACACACCGATCAAGGCATGCCTCTTTAGTTAAAGGTAAGTGAACATAAGAGACTTGTAATTCAGTTTCTAGTAGATATGACAGCCATCCAACTTCATTTACTGTAATAACAGAATATCTTTGTAGTAAATACTAATTTGACTTAGGTGAACTCAATAAAGTTATATTTTTTCAAAAGTTATCTGTAGTTTTTCGAGTTTCTTTTTTAAACAGTTAATATGTTACATATACATGTCAAGTGTATGTTAAATTTCAGCTGGATACAAGTAATAATCCTTTTCTTGGTGGTCAACTTTTCACAATACTTACAGCCACATACCAACAAACAACAACAATGCTTACATCATAGAATAATGATGCAAATGTGTTATTCCTCTAAGGCTTGCATTGATTATGTATTTAAGGAGTTTTTACTACCCATTCAAGTTATATTTTGTCAAAAAAAGTATTTGTTTTAATCAGTTGTTTTCAGACCAAGTTCCATGTATGATTAACATACTACTATGATGTATTATTTTCTGTAATATTCATAACTTAAAATATCCAATATGACACATGTAGTTCTCAATTACCTAGGTACCTACATGTGTAAACATTATTATTTTATATTTGTCTACATTTAAAGATAATTTACCATACAGAAAGGCAGTCAGTTCTTGTTATTATTGTTTATTACAATTATATATGTCAATAAAAATATAATTATTATTTGCAGATAAGACTTCAACTGCAGAATTTTTAATATTACTGACAAATATCCTAGAAGAACAAATGATGCCCTCATATGGCATAATTGAAATGGATGAAATGCGAAGACTACACAATAGAAGATATTGACGGATCCTATGTATACTGGTGCAACTTGCAAAACAACGGAAACCATTTTCTTGCCTCAAAAGCCTTAAAATTACCTTATATTTGTCCTAATGTAATAAAGTATTTGAAAATTTGTACAAATTTTCAAATACTTCTATTGATTTATGTCAAAACTAGCTGTTGCCCGTGACTTTGTTTGCGCAGACTTTGTTTACTCCGCACAGCTCCTCCCCCGTAGGTGATAACGTGATAATATGTAGCCTATATGTTGACCCGACCTGTTAGTAATATTCATGCAAAATTTTAAGTAAATCCATGCAGTACTTTTTGAGTTTACCCCGGACATACATTGACTTTCCTACGATTTTATTATATAAAGGTATAGATTACAAGCTACAGAACATTTAATCCGGCCTCCAGTAAAGTTGTGTCATTGCACTTGCACAAGTATACGTAGGACCCTTCGATATGATAATTACAAGTATTTTCTTTTAGAAGTGTTAACTTTGTTACTTTTGTTGTTGTTTTTTAATCGAAGTGATTTTGGTAGTAACAATACTTAGTGGATTATTGGTATAATAAAATACTTTAGTGTTGTATAAGATTTATTTAAATAAATATATACTCTAGGCAAACCTTCTATCTAAGTATTAAATAATTTTATATAATAAAAATGAAACTTGTAGTCATCAATGTCTAATTTTAAGTATAAGTTTAATGACACACTATTCATAGTATTTAATGTTTTAATGCCAAACATAGATTTTACTATATGGAAAAGTCTTGTGAAATAATTTTTATTTTCTTTAATAAAGTTACAAAATGAATAAATCACACAAAATACAAAATGAATAATTATAAAAAGTGTGTAATATGAAGCAGTCTTGTAAAGAAAATTAAATTTGAGTTTTAAAAAATATACAAACACATCTACTTTACTAAACTAACAATTATTATTAATGTTTGTACTTCTCAGAATAGATAAATAATTTTCACAATTTATCACCTTATGACTTAAATTTATTAACATGTATCTTTGAATTTTCATTAATGTAACAAATTTATAGAAGATTACACGCACTATATTAAAGCTATTATATTTTAAATTTAAATGTTTTCTACAATTTAAATATCTCTTGTTATCTCGCATAATTAATCAGCAATGAAAATTCAATATCAAAAATTAGTTTACTATATAGTATGAGTAGTATGGAATTTCACTTGAAAATAAAAAATCAACAAGTAAAATATTTTTTCCTAAGGTAACATTAACTTTCTATTAATTTAAATTTTATAAATTACACATATTAGGTACGACTATCATGTTATAAACTTAATTGTTTTCTACAAATTAAAATTTATTTTTCAATCTTGCACAACCATTAAAAACAGCAAGAAAAATATAATATTCAGCATTAACTTATAAATCTTCTTAATCAACAATTTCAAAAAATGTAATAAATAGAAGGGCTTCTTTATTCTATTTCCATTATTCACTGTTTAGTCAACCTGTAAACAAATATATCTTATCAAAATGTTTTTTTTCAGTTAACTCAGGACTTATGACTCCAGTCTTGCATGTTGCATTTTGTGTAGTGTTATATAGATTTGCATTGTAAATTACATAATGGGGTCGAAAAAACAATTGGTTACATTTATAAAAGGGAGTGAAAGAAGCGTACACTATTCTCCAGAGAAAGCTTCTCATATTATTCAGGATTTTTTTACAAGAATCAAGTTTTTGATATAATCTTGAATTTATGATATTAATTTTGTAAAAAACCACAACTTTTACAATGAAAGAAATATATTAAAATATGTTTAAAATTTGATTCTTTCAGTCTACCTTGTTAGATGATTTGTCATGGAGATATGTATGTAAATAAATACTTACACAGTGTTCCATTGTTTTCCTTTCTTCCTCTAGAAACTATAATGTATGAAGTATTTGTAGAATATATGGTGTTATATTATGCTTTCCCAATATTAAAGACTTTAATCTTTGGTGATACAAGTTTAGTCCATGAATCCACCATGGTGACAAAGTTAATTTATGCTTATTACTTCTTATCCTGAAAAGAAAATCATAATTATTTTTAATAACCTATATAGGCTTTTAAAAAATATAAGTATAAAGAAGTACACTACTTACGTTTTATTTTGTGTTCCCATTTCACATACCTAACACAATTTAATTTTGTACTAGAATCGGAAGAATGATGATGATTTTAGAGATGTGAGAACCAAACAGTATAAATCAATAATTCCTTGTACGTAATGGTTAGATAATTAATTAATTTATAATTAATTACAAAATACAAATTAGTTAAAGTACAATACTTTTTGACGTAATGTAAATAAACTTTTAATTTTTCGTATAGAGAAAATAATTCTACGAATTCTCGTGCTACTCAGTGTTACCAACTCTATTCAAAATTACAACTACTTACATGGTTTTCTACAAAATTCAGTAGAAAACTAAATGTAAAATAAAAGGTTAATTTAAAGCTGGTGCTTATTTTGTATTATTTAATGTTACTATTAATAACATATACTCAGGAAAAATAATACATAAAAACATATTATAATAATCAAAATATTAATTAATCAATCAAAAATAATAAAAATTCGAGTGTAGCTCACACTCGTTTTTTCGTTAGAAGTAAATGTAAGAAGACAAAATAAAATAAAATTTATATACTCTTTGAGTAAGTCTTTGAATCAAAGAGAGATAAACTGAAAAGTCGAAGAAAAATGTTTTTCGTTCTTGAGATGTAAATCACAGACCGTGGTCCCACAAACTAACTTTTTTTTTATTAACAACAAGCTGAATATTTGTGAAAAGCTTCATTTTGACGTCTCGTCAAAATCCGTCTTTTCTATTTTAGAAAAATCTCGAATCGGGTAACTAATAAATTAACTTTATTTACGCTGCGAAGATATTGGGTTCGGTAAATAATAAATATTTATTAATAACAATAATTATTTTTCGACTTTAATCGCTTGATTATATTATGAAAACTACGATGAAACTTTTGTCCTACATATTTGATGATTTTTCTGAGAATCCCACTTATGAGATTTTTAAATTGATATTAATTAATTTAAATATAACCTAATTTTCTCACAACAGCTTGTTATTTATTATTGTAATTCAACGGTAACTTTGTCATACACGTAAAGTGGAAACTTTTCTTAGTCTGACACTCTAAAGTTTACCTATTTTATCTATCTTTATTAGTTACCCGATTCGAGATTTTTCAAAGATAGAAAATATGGTTGTCTCGTCAAAACGAAGCTGTTCACAAAAATTCAGTTTGTTCTTGGAGACCACGGTCTAACAGTAAGTCTTAGGTTTGATTGCTTGCATCTGGCTGATTTTTGGAGCTATTAATAGATAACATTACTTGTAACATAAAATACTGTGAATTGTATTCTGTTCTATCTTATTTTCTAGTTGGCATAATACTATACATTTATGTTTGTTTATCGATATACATTTTCGTGTCATTGTCAAATCACAACATATCTATGGAAGTTTCTCATCAAAAAAATTAATCAAAAATGTTGATTGATTAGTCTAAAAGAAGATGTTAATTTACTCAATAATGTTAGAATTATAATTGAAAGGAATAATTATAGTGGAAAAAATAGCTTGTTAATAATAATTGTTACGCACTTTTACGCATAATTAGTTACGCAGTTATACACCCAGAAATAAATACACGCTGGCATCTTAATTGCCCTTTACATTAAAACATCTTATGAATCATAATTCATTGTTTCAGTTTTATAGAATAAAAAACTAGTTTTGATGGTCAAAACTAAAAAGAGAGAATAATTCAAAAACCTGTAAAATATCTTTAATTACAATTGTAAATAGGTACGGCTTCACTAGGCTTTGGTTATATTTCCTTCGACTCTGACAAAGAAGAGAAATGATGACAGGAAGTTATAAATGTAAACAAAAGCTCATAATGATTACCACAAGTTAAATGTACCAAAGGTGTATCTTAAAAATCAGAATTAGTATAATATCTATGTCTTCTAGTGACAACATTTATTTCTCTATTCGAGTAAACTTTTTGTTTAATTTATCTATGACGTTTTAAATGTTTATCGTGGCATGCTTAATAACGTCCATCGAGATATTAATAAATGTCAAGCAAACGTCACTTTCTCGATCGATATATATCTCGTGGTGCTTATCCTAAGCCTGCTGGACTTCAACAATTAATTCGAAACCAAAATTAGCCAAATCGGTTCAGCCGTTCTCAGCAATTGATTTTTACAGAACAGCAATTGATTTTTATATATAAGAAGATATAGATTAAAGCATATATTACGGGATAAAAAAGCCTATTCCAGGTCATCGTCTGCCTGTGTGTCAAATTTTATTCAAATCCGTTCTGAAGTTTTTGCGTGATTGAGTAACGAATTAGATATTATATATATATATATATATATATATATATATATATATACACATATATATATATATATATATATATATATATATATATATATATATATATATATATATATATATATATATATAATCTCGTAGTGAAAGATGTGCAAAGTACGTTGCACAAAGGAACGTAATGCCTCCCTTATAGTTCACGCTCGATTTTACTCATAAAATTTCCATATCGCGAGCTATACATGAAAATTGTTTTTAAGGAGTAAAGTCCAGAAATTTCTTGGAATGGAAATACCAAATTTTCTACAGTCATGTAAAGCTTTTGCAGGTGTATTAAGGTGGTTAACGATCTGTCTGTTTGTTTTTAGCACCGATCATTAACTAGCAAAATGATTAATTCATTCCGCGTAAAGTGGTTTCATTTATGAAGCCCTTTTATGTACTCGCTGGGAATACTATTTAAATTTATGTGAAATCAATTTGGATAAAGACAGCTGAGTTTAATAAAGATTTATGCGTTTCATGAATAATTCATTATAGACTATATTAAAAAGACACGAATTCCAATAATTCCGAATAAATTGAGTTTTGATTGTAAATCTCTTTATGTGTATTTTTAACACTATTTTAAGATTTAATTATTGGTCCGGGCTCCATTTAAAGAATAGACCCGACCAAAAGGGTGGATCCAGGGGGGGGTTATGGGGGTCATGATCCCCCTACTTAGGATTAGGATTAGATAAAGATTAGATTAGGATTTACTAGGATTATATAAGGATTAAAGCCTATCTTGATTGAACCTAAATTTGTGTGACCCCCCTGACCCAAAGGCTGGATCCGCCCTTGCTGAGTGACCACCTGCTATACTGTCAGGTAGTTCGTACAAACTATTGGCTATGCGAGTCACTACGATCGTGGCTACTAGATGATAGAATTTTATAATGTCTCGACAGGGTCCAAGGGCAGATCCAGGGCGGGGGAAGGGGGTCATAGGTATGGATTTATTATTACAAACAAATAAGGATTAAAGGCTATCTTGATTCTTGACTGAACCTCTCTCACCCGGGTCCTATACTGTCTTGCCTATTCCTGCCGTTATAGCGTTAGTGATTGTCTCTGTCGTGAATCCGGTTTGGAGGGTAAGGTAGCTGGTAAACTTATGCACGTGACATTAAGGCCCCGTTAGAAAGATACAAATGTACCATTAGCAAATTTTTGCGTAAAAATAACAGAGATATTCGATTTTATCCGTCAACACTAGCAAAAATTTAAAGTTAATTACATTATACGTATAACGTATTTTTTTTAAATTATTGGACAAACCGTTTAGGAGTAGTAGGCTTTCTAATAGAAGTCTATTTTGTAGTTTGGCGTATCCTTTCGATTTTTTTATAGATCATAAGATAGCAAACAAGCAGATGGGTCTCCTGATGGAAAGAGTCAACCATCGCCTATAGACACCAAAGGTGTTAATGGTGCGTTGCTATCTTGTGGAGAGGTCTAATGCCACATGCATAAGTTTACCGGCTACCTTACCCTCCAAACCGAAATACGATAGCGACAAGCACTGACGCTATTGCGGCAAAAATAGGTAAGTCGGTGGTACCCAGACCCGGGCGAGACAATGCAAAATTCTACCACCTAGTAGCCGCGATGGTAATGACTTGAATAGCCAATTGGACGACCTGCCTGGCAAAACGGTAGTTGACCTATTCTTCAAAGGAGCCCGGGTTTAACACGGGCCTTAACATTTTTGGTGTCTAACATCTTTGGTGGATGGACAACGATAAATAATAATAATAATAATAATAATAATAATAATCTTTATTGTTCCAACATTTACTTATTTTAGGTTGACCGCTGACCTCTACACTAGTTGATACTGTTATGTAAAAGCCAGTACCCCCCTTCTAATTTATTACAGAAAATGTATACATTTTCAGTAATAATTTAAATAATTTTAAATGTTAAAAAATAATTTTAAATGTTAAGACACGGTATACAATGTAAAAAAAGTGTAAGAACCTGAAATGCTTAGACTCGTTTGACATTTTGTTACTTAAATCGGGCCCATTATAAACTTTATATTATTAAAATTAGGTTATTATAATAAATATAGTCATAAAATTTTATTTGATTCGTGAGATCTATCTGCTTTTATTGCTTCTCCAGAAATCATAATTTTCTTGTAAAATAATCGTAATTCACTCGGTATTTACTTAACTTGTAATATTACGGATCGTTAAATACACTGCGCCGTTAAATGTAACTTAGGTTTATTCTCTTTTAACCCAGTAATGTAAAGGTTAAGCTGTTATCTTCATTTTATTGCCTATTATATATGTATGTATGAATGTATAGGTTTTATATCAGAAAATATCAAACAAGCAGATAGCTCTTCTGATAAAAGCAGGCATTGTCTATAGACGTCAAAGATGTTAATGTTACATAGTCTTTTAATAGTCAAAGTTATGGGTTTGGGTGTTTATATGTGCACGGCGCATAATAATAATAATAATAATTCTTTATTTTTCAGATATGAATATCCATATAGGTAAGTTGTTTACAAACATCGATTTACTGAAATCGCGACTAGACTCGTTAGTACAACGTTCGGTGACCGTACTTTTCAGAAATATTCAGATATTTTTTTTTTATATCATAAGATAGGAAACAAGTAGATGGGTCTTCTGATGGAAAGAGTCAATCGTCGCCTATAGACATCAAAGGTGTTAACGGTGCGTTGCTATCTTGTGGCGAGGTCTAATGCCACGTGCATAAGTTTACCGGCTACTTTATCCTTCAAACCGGAACACGACAGCGACAAGCACTGACGGTATTGCGACAGGAATAGGAACTCTACCTGCTAGTAGCCACGATGGTAGTGACTCGTATATCCAATTAATTACTTTTTATGACCTGCCTGGCAGAACGACAGTTGATCCATTCTTCAAAGGAGCTAGGGACCAACACGGGGAGAATCTTGCAGCCCGCTTAGTTATAAAAGTTGCTATTGAATCCTTAGGGAACAACTAATTTTTCCTAGATATAAAGTAGCATTTGTTTATTCCAGGTCATCATCTACCTGTGTCTTAAATTGCATCTAAATTCATTTAGTAGATTTTGCGTGATTGAGTAACAAACATCCATCCAACCACCCATACATCCAAACATCCAAATTTTTTCATTTTTAATATTAATATAGATGACTAATACAGTCTTTCAAGCAAATTTTAATTCCTATTCCAGTTACTTGTAAAATCAACCCCATTTTTTTAAAAAAAAGAACCCTTACGTCTTAAACCATTTTTTGCTATTTCATCAAAGTCGGTTCGCTGTTTTATCCAAAAAATGCATAACCGACGGACAGAATTTCGGATTTATATTATTAGTAGCATTGAGTCCATCTATCTCAACTCTGTGGTCTAATGGACCCCAAGAGCCGGGTTCGATTCCCGGTTCATGTAATTCAACATTGTTTTTTTCAGTTTCCTTAAAAGCAACATTGGCCAGGACTGGACATGAGTAAGTGCCCGGTTGGCAATAGGCTTGCCACCTATCACATTGTGGGACTAAATATTTTTGCCTAATCGTGGGTGCACTTGTTGTACCTCTGCCTACTCATCGTATCGGTAATACGGGCGTGAAGATACTGTTTTTATAATATTAGTAAGTAGGTAAGCATAGATTTTAAGCGTAACTGTATAGCAATGTACGAATATTAAGAAAAGCAGAGAACAAAATATTTGAAGCCCTAGAGAATTATCCATTTCGCGGTTACCCCTCACAGTGTCACGATTATGGTTTAAGTTTTAGGTCCGTCCATCTGTCCATCTGCCTGACCCCAATCCTCCTTGGGACTATAAATGCAAGTATTAAGTACCATCCCAAATAACTTACTTCGGTAACACTAAAAATAAGGTTCATGTCGTATTACGGGACAAATGCAACATATTTAAACTTAATTTGATAAAACTTCATTACTAGTGGTTCACCCCGAATTATGATCTCAAGATGGCAAATTTTTAAAGTTAGATAAAAAAACAGCCAAGTGCGGTCAGATCCGCGAAGGGTTCCGTACTATCATCTATAAAAAAAACGGCAAATTAATCATGTTTGTTGTATGGGAGCTCCCCTTAAATATTTATTTTATTTTAATTTAATTATTTATTTTTAAACTGAATATATAACTTAATATTCTGTGGATATTTCAAATGTCTACGAGTTATTAAATTCGAGGAAAAATTGCAAAAAATTTGCGTTTGTTGTATGGGAGCCCATTTAATACTTATTTTATTTTGTTGTTAGTATTCATTGTTATAGTGGCAACAGAAATACATAAACTGCGAAATTTTCAACTGATTTACTACCACAGTTTACGTGATATAGCGTGGTGGCAGGCGGACGGACAGCGGAGTCTTATTAATAGGGTCGGGAGTCGGGACCCTATTACTAAGACTCTTTACTCGTTTTAAGAACAGACGCTTTATAAAATTACCAGTTTTATTATTTCATATCCACCGAATAATAAAAATTTTTAGTGGAAACTGAACAGATCATCTGTTAAAGATTAGGTTTAAAAAGGTACAGTCAGTTCTGAAAATATTTGATATTCTAATACTCACCGCATTATTATTCTCATCTTATTGTGCCAATAAGGTACGTGTGTTGTTCTAAAATATTAAACTGTATATTTTTGTTTTGTGGTTAGCCTCATCGGTTCAGATCATGAGTTCCCGGGTTCGATCCCCGGGTCAGCTAAATGTGTATTAAGGTTTTTCTCGAAAATTCAAAATCTCAATAAAAGCTCATATGTATCGGGTGGAATGTTACCACCATTGTGCCTAGGATGAGCAATAACGCTGTTGATCTAAGTTAGCACAAGAAATAGGCGATGATAATTTTTAGGTTGGTAAAATGCAGTAATCACAATAAGGAAATGTAATTAATATTCAACTGGTTTCACTTAATTTGTAAAGTATCATCAGAATGGTTACAACCAAATAAATACTCAATGTTACTTACGTAAGCGAAAATGGTCCAAAATTTATTGTGAAACAGTGTTTATATTATAAGTGTAAATTGATAAATATTGCATTCAATAGATTAAAGTGATTTCGTGACGCACAGAAATGTAATCAAATACGCAACCAAGTCAGTTTTCCGTTTACAAAATCTAATAAGACAAAACGGACCCAAAATTTTCACCCAGGGCTTCATAGTCTGAAACGAACAGAATATCCAATAAATCACTAAGCAATCGCAACCATTATTTTTATTTACGTATTGCTGTGCATGACTGTACACTCCAGATGAATCAAA
Source organism: Apodemia mormo (assembly GCA_036924255.1). Classification (NCBI taxonomy): domain Eukaryota; kingdom Metazoa; phylum Arthropoda; class Insecta; order Lepidoptera; family Riodinidae; genus Apodemia; species Apodemia mormo. Next base: position 6,304,748 of record JAUPFN010000018.1, on the reverse strand, counting down.
CATTCATATTGTTTTTGTGATACCCGCAAAAATAAAAAAGCACTTTTCTATCAGCGTGAAGCTGCCAAAAACCTATTGGAATTCATCCCCCAATGTTATACTGTATAGATTAAATCCAGCGCTGACAACTCACCCGTTTGATCTAATCGGCGCAGCTGCAATGGTCCACAGAACCTATATCTATAACTTATGGAATCCATTTCCAATATGGATTAAGAATATTAAGAACAATTTCATTTAGTTTGTTGAATTATAAAATAAACATACACTATCTTTAGGCATAGTTTTAATTATGATATAAAACTGTTGAAATAAACTTATTAGATAACTGATGTAGTTATATCATATTAGCAACTGCACTTAGCGACAAGTAAGTGTGGCGCAGCTGTGTGATTTATGCACCTGTTTTGAGATAATGACCATTGTGAGATGACCTAATTATAAACAATAATGGACAAATATAAATTAGTATAGTATAAATAGGCAGGAATAAGATGTTTTTGTGTTATTGTATTTCTATTGCTTGTTGAGGGGGTGACTGCCCAAAAATTATACTGTGCGTGTAAAAGTGACTCAAATGTTTTATTTGGCCAAACTGTTTCTCGGTTATACATGCGATGGCGAGCGCCAAATCCCTTCTGTTGTTGGTTCTTGAGCTTCATTTAAGTTGGGCTAGGTTAGGACCCCACCACTTGGGAGATGGTTTGCGATGTTCCACAGGGGTCGGTCCTAGGACCCCTCTTGTGAAACATCGGATACGATTGGGTGCTGCGGGGCGCTCTCCCCGCGGGCGTCAGGGTGACGTGTTACGCGGACGACACCCTGGTTACGGCCCGTGGGGCAAACTACCGTGAGTCCGCCCACCTGGCAACGGCAGGTGTGGCCTCGGTCGTCGCGCGAATCCGCGCTCTGGGCCTCGAGGTGGCGCTGGAAAAGTCCGAGGCCTTGTGTTTCCACAGGCCGAGGGCTGCGCCACTTCCGGGGGCCCACATCGTGGTTAGTGGTGTCCGAATCGAGGTCGGGTCCGATATGAAGTACCTCGGACTCGTTCTCGACAGCCGCTGGGACTTCCGCGAGCATTTCCGTCGCCTGGTCCCCCGTCTGATGGCGGCGGCCGCTGCACTTTCGCGGCTGCTGCCCAATCTCGGTGGGCCTAGTGTGGCCTGCCGCGCGCCTGGTGCGCTCGATGGCCCTGTACGGGGCCCCTGTCTGGGCTCCGGCGCTGCGAAGTGCCACCATCACCCTTTTGCGAAAACCGCAAAGGGTGATGGCGATCAGGGCTATTCGGGGTTATCGCACCATCTCGGTGGAGGCGGCGTGCGTGTTGGCGGGTTCGCCGCCGTGGGATCTGGAGGCCGCAGCACTGGCAAGGCTCTACGAGCGACGCCAGGAGCTGCGGTCCGGCGGCAAACAGCCAACGGCGACAGAAAGGCGGAAGTCCCACGCTCGGCGGTCCACCGTCCGAAGGTGGGCGGAGCGGCTGGCCGATCCAACGGTCGGCCGCCGGACTGTCGAGGCTGTCCGGCCAGTGCTAAACAGCTGGCTGGACAGGCGGCACACGTTCCGGCTCACGCAGGTGCTTTCCGGGCACGGATGCTTCGGAAAGTACCTGTGTCAAATCGCCCGACGTGAGCCGACGACCGAGTGCCACCACTGTGCGGGCAGCGAGGACACGGCGCAGCACACCCTCGAAGGGTGCCCTTCGTGGGCAGTGCAGCGACGTGTCCTACGCGATGCCATCGGGGTTGATCTCTCGCTCCCGACCGTCGTGAAAGCCATGGTCGAGAGCGAGGAGTCGTGGATGGCCGTCCTCTCCTTCTGCGAGGACGTGATGTCGCAGAAGGAGACGGCGGAGAGGGAAAGGGAGGCTTCAGCCAACCCTGACCCGATCCGCCGGAGACGCACGGGGGTGCGACGCTGGGCCTACCAGGCCCTGCTGCATCCCCCGTGATCGAGGCCGGGGCCCTGCCCCAAAAGGCCTCGAGGAGGTGCGCGCGGCGTCGAGGAGTCGCGCGCTTCTTAGCCGTCCGCTGGGGCCATAACGGCCCCGGCCCCGAAGAGTGCCGGTAAGGCCGGCAGGTGCTGGCGGGCAGGTGGTAGATTGCACAAGCGTCCCCACCTCCCCGCCACCACAGCACAGTGGGGTGGCGCAGGGGTTTTAGTGGGTAGTGGTCGGTTCTGTCCGGCGAGTCCCACACTCGGGCCAGTCCACACGGGCGGCAGTGCGTAAGAGCATTTCCCCTGCGAGAACAAAAAAAAAAAGGTTAGGACCCCACTACTCAGAGACTTTTCATGGCTTACATGACATTTCATAATGTATAATTCGACACCTTTTGGAAGCTAATTGGTTAGAATAAACTGACCTTAAATGCTTTTTGTCAAAAAAGGTGTACCTATAGACACGCACAGTGCGCTTCGTAAAGGCCAGCCAAACTGCTTCTCGGAAATATTCAATATCTTACCACTAGTGATAAAAGTTCATTTAATATAATGCGTGTGAAAATTTGTGTCTACTGTTTTTTTACATTTAGAGTTGATTTAATTTAGAGTTAATTTTTTTAAATCTTAATATATATAAATTACGTGTCACGTTGTTTGTCCGCAATGGGCTTCGAAACTACAGAACTGATTTCAATGAAATTTTGTCGATGTGTAACTGTCTGGTCCAACTTAAAAGATAGAATAGTTTTTTCTTTATTAACTCCCCAATCCCTTTCCCCCACCCTCACAAGTACCCCAACAAAATATTCAATACAAGTATAGTAAGCAAAACAACGTTTGCCGGGACAGCTAGTTTATTATATTTATAGTACCTGGATCACCGAGCACTACTCGGTATTTTTTGGTCAAAATTATGTTTTCTAAATATATAACCTAGCTAGTACGAAATATCGCCTCCGAAACTCCCTGCATACTAAATTTAATTAAAATCGTTGGAGCCGTTTTCGAGATTCAGATTATAAATATCTGGTTGACCAAGCTTTGCTCGGTTTTTCACATTAGATAAACAATTGATTTTCTTAGTCTAACCTCAAAGCAAACACTCATTGACTTCGTGTTACTTAACAACGCCATCTGCTGGAATAACTTACAATACAAATAATAATATTATTTTCGCCAGTAGATGTCAAATAGAGTCATATTTTTCAGTTGTAATAGGGAATTTTAAGTTGATTATCGATAAAACACGAATAAAATGACATTTTCTAAAAATGATTCCTAGCTAGATCGATTTATCGCCCCCGATTCTCCCTATATACTAAATTTCATGAAAATCGTTGGAGCCGATTCCGAGATTCCAATTATATATATACAAGAATTGCTCGTTTAAAGGTATTTGATACATTTATACAGAAAAATTGATCATTTAAATGTATTAGATTATAGGATAGCAAACAAGTAAATGGCTCTTCTGATGAAAAGAGATAAGCACCACCTATAAAAACCAACGATATTTAATAGATTCACGCGTTATTTTACGGAAATCCGTAATTTAAATAAGCAACTATGGTATTTAATTTGTAAATTTCAGCGAAATGTTACACAGAACTGCTGTAATGCAACAGAAATTAAAAGTAGTGTAAGGAATGGGGCAAACTTATCCAAGGTCTGAAATTAGAGACCACAGCGGCACAATAGTTCACCCACTTCCTCCATGTCAGAAGTAAAGGTAGTAACACACAAATTATGTACTCAACGCACGTTTCACTTCGCAACCGAAGCATCTTCAGGAGAGTCGAATAACACCTCAATCTATAAAGGGTGTAGCATTAATGCTTCATACATACTACAACTAAATAATTTGTGTGTTACTTACTGCCTTTGCTTCTGACGTGGAAGAAAGCGTGGTGGAAGTATATAGATAGACTATTGTGTCGCTGTGATTTTCTCTAATTTCGGTTTGGCCGGTCGGTCGGTTGGTTAATTATTCGGTATATTTGCTGTGTTTCTATATGTTTCTTATCTCAGAACTTTTTTTGTTTGAGAGTATACTTTACGTATGATCCCATTTTAATTTAATGAAGATCTGGTGTAGAGTTCTGGAGATATAGGTAATATAAAGCCGAATCTTGTTATTTTACTGCGTTAAAATTATAATACAATTACATGAAATCCGTTCACAAATTATTGCAGCTGATTGTACATATTGGTTAGAAAATATTGAAATATTACTCGTTCCAGAACAAACAAGGTTGCCCGCTTCATAGTTTATTACCTCAAAAACGTTCAGAAGATAAAATCGATACACAATTAATATCAGACAACAATGCCTTTAATTAATATGTATTTTGATCGCAATTTTTCGATAAAGAGCTCCTGAATTTAATACTATAGCATCAATTCCAATATTTATAAACTTGAATCGGCTACTATGTAACTCAAAAAGAGGCGAAAAGGTGCTGTTTTAAAAGTGTACACTTTCTGAAATAATACTTATTGAATCACAACCATATGTTGTAGAAATAGGATACAATTTTGTTTGAGTGTTAAAGGATGGTGTTATCGTGTGGGCGACAGTAAATTCGCCTTTTTATACGGTAAGCATATGTTATTTGCGGCAGCATTGAAAACGCATTGGTGGGCATGAACCGGTCCGCATTATACCATCCCAATTGTGCTTACCCACCGCGTGCATGGTAGAGACAGACGAAAAATGGTGTGAATTATTTTATTATTATAAAATGTCCACATATACAAGTAATATAACAAATTCGAAAGCTTTTCTCTGTCTGTCTGTTACGGCATTACTGCTAAAAGTAGGCATTACAAGCCATTACGTTTTCGTTATAAAAATATTTTAATTTAATAAAATATTTAAAAATGTAAAAAATATGACGTAGAAATATTAATATAGAATTTGTGGGCACACAAGGACAGATGCTTTTGCATTGCGGGCCTTGGAGGTCTGTCCCTTTACGACTAGTAGGTCCTTCGAACAATGACAGCCCCTCACGTACACGAAGCGCATTCTGTTTGTCTACAACAATTTTTTGACAAAAAGGGCTCAAGAGCAGCTTCCTCTATCCAGCTTCCACAATGTGCCGAATTTCACACTGTGAATTGAACTTACCTGCCATGAAAAGTTGCTGAGCCGTGGAGTCCTAACCTACTCGTAGCTTAACTTAAATTATAGAAGCTCAAGAATCGATAATAGAAGAGATTTGGCGCTCACCTTTGCACCTTTCACCTTTGCATTTTGCCGTCAAAGACGGACAAACAAACACTCTTTCGCATTTATAATATTTTAAGCATAAATAATTTAAACAAATATCGTAACGATAATCCTTTTGTAGGAGTAGGCATGTTGAGCGATATCTTAAAAGGTTCATCGTGATTAACCGAGACTTTTAAGCTGGTAACATTTTATTTTCAACCAATTCCCCAAAAATGAGGAGGTTATCAATTTGCTGACATTATGTTTGTTAATTCAAATTTGTTTATTTATACACTAGCGACCGGCCTCGACTGCGCACGGATGTTTAATAATTCTTATACTGTAAAATTCTTTATAATTCTCGGCATTTATCTACTATTTTAACCGTGAATTATACATGTATAACCTTTTTCTTGAATCACTTAAACGTAGCTTAAAAAATCTAAGCGAACTTTATTTTATACAATGTATAGAAAGATTGAATTTCATTAAAATGAATAAAAAAATTCGTACACAGACTTTACATAATTACACGAATAATAGTATAAAGAGGAAAGACTTGTTTGATATTTTTTTCGTAATGGATAAAATCTAAAACTACTGATCTGATCTTTAAAATTCTTTCATTTATGAAAAGCCAATTTAATTTGTAATACCTATTTCAAAATGCAGTGTCACCAAGTGGCAACGATGGAAAGTATACAGTTGTGTTATACACAACCTAGTTTTAAATATTAGTGAGGTAAAATGCTGTGCAAAAATGTATATATTCGTAGAAAGTATAATTTTTTATGCACACCTTACCATTATTGCCATTATAGTTTGAAACAAAACCCAAGCTGCTAGGTCCCTGACCTCACACAAACGCTCAATCAAATGGTAATAGGCAGCTATCTGGATTATTTATCTGAAAATTTTCAGACTGATCTAGTTTAGAATTTATTTTAGTAGCCTTTGTTCCTTTGTGGGAATTGAAATCATTTAAACGTTTATACGAGTAGTTAATGATAGATCCAGAGCGTGTTGACTAAATGGAAACCGTTTGAATCCTGGGCAAAGTTTCGACGCTAAAAGTCTATTTTTTATATCATAAAACTGCGAATAAGCAGAATAAACAGAATGGCTCTCTTAATGGAAATGTACATCATCTGTAGGTAGTAAAGATGTTGATAGGGCATTGCTATACGCGTGACACGAATAGAATGCCATATGTATAAGTTTATTGGCAAACCTTCAAACAGAAACACAACAGTGACACTCACTGACGCTATTGCGGCAGAAATAGGTGAGGCTAAATGTTAATGCAACATGCATGATTTTACCAACTACCTTACGCTCCAAAGCGAAACAAGACAGTGGCATACATTGACACAATAACAGCTAGAATCGGTAATGAAAACCCAGGCTAGAACTAAACTAGAGTTTTGAAACATTTCGCCTCGTCTAGTCTCTTCGAGTCAATACCTTCGCAACTACTTGAGCCACGATAGTGTTGACTCATATCGCCAAGCACTCATTTAAAACGAACTACGGGGCAGAATTCCAGCTGATTTGTTTTTCAAAAGTGATGATACTCTTTTTGGGTTCGAGTCTAATACGGAGATCAACACGAGGGAAAATAAATACTTTCTTCTGTAATATTTTATCACTTATACACTTATACTGTTTCACAATAAAGCTATTATCACTTATTACCAACCGGTTTCGCTTACACAAGCATCAGGGCAATTCATAGTTACAAATTTGAAGGCAAATGCACATTATACCCTCAAAATATTTTGAGGGTATGATGTGCATTTGCCTTCAAATTTGTTATTTTGTTGACATTTAATTTTGTGTTTAGTTTGTAACTATAAATTGCCCAGATGATGCTTGTGTAAGCGAAATCGGTTGGTAATAAGTGATAATAACTTTATTGTGAAACAGTACAAGTGTATAAGTGATAAAATATTACATTAAAATGGAGTTACACCGAGTGCCGACGATGAAATGTGTAGAATAAATACTTTCTTCGTTGATTCTTTTGATATAAGTACAGAAAGATACATTTGTCAAAAAAAATGGGGGCTTTTTACAAAATCTCTAATCCTTATCAGTTTTTTACATGATTAAAGTATTGACAGTGTATGACTAATTCGTAACATAATATTAATAATATCAGTGCATAAATTACACAAATTGATGTAACTCTAAAAAATACAATTTATTTGGTTTTGACTTTTTTAAGTATATATCAAGATAGCAAGCAAATGGCTCTCCTGATGGAAAAAGATAACTATCGCCTATTGGCACCAAAGATGTTAATAGTGCGTTGTTATCGTAGTAGCGAGGTCTTAATGCCATAAACATAAGTTTACCGGCTACCTTACGACATTCAGATACCTATTACTGTGGCCATTGGTCAGACCATGATAAGTGCACTTTTTGCTGAACAATGTTAATAATACAACTAGCATTGCGAAAACCTGATCGTTTGATCAGATAGACATATCTCCATCAACACTGTACACTTCTACAGTCGATGAACATTTTAAGATAAGTTAAGAAACAGAATATTACATTTGATCGTAATAATACTTATGCATCGTGCATAATACATGTAAAATTATTTCTTGTAATTATCACTTTCTGATCTAAGGTCACATAAATATATGACAGACAGACAGACATTATAATATTAATATGCTAGTCATGGGGGTAACGACGGGGGACCTGGGAGGGGCAGCTGCCCCCCTCTGGAATTTGTTGACCTCCCTACTAACTATCTTGTGTTGGGTAAAATATAATAGCATAAAACTATAATTTTAAAATATTACGGCTTCGGCTGAAAATCCAGTTTTGGTCGGTCACTATATGTTATCTGATTTGTTTTATAGCAGTTCCCAATTCAGAATCTGGTCCAAATCTATGGTTTTGATATTCGATAGACCATCCCTTACACTCTGCATAGTATCGACGCCCCCCGCGAATATTCCGGTAATAAGCTATTACTGAGTTTTTCGTGTTATGTATTTTTAGCATTTAGAGGTTAGAGGTCATGATTCGCCTTGTCAATTTTTTCCACAATTTTTCTATTGATATATACGAAGATATGAAAATACTATTTATCTTTATATAAACGAATAATACGGTTTTAATCTAATTTATCCTCTCCATCGACGAAAAACATATCGTACTTATGTGAGCAAGTGTATTTTATTTCGATATGAGGACAGTTTAAAAAATTAGCTTTCTTTTGAGATGCAAAACTATTCGAAAATTAAATATATATAAAAAATACTATTTTATTATTCCTGAACAATTTGTGTTTTTCTATTACCGGAATATTCGCGGGGGGCGTCGGTATGTAAAAAATATATTTATACATACATATCTTCACGCCAGATCCCTTACAGGGTAGGCAGAGAGAACCGAATGGCAAGAGAATTTATCAACATACATTATCCCGATCCCGGCATATTTGATTTACGTCCTTGATATTTTGGACTATCTTCATAAAAGATGCCACATATACGTGGATAAAACCTATGGGTAGCACCTGATTAAAATGGTGATGATATGTTACTCTTGCATAGCGGGAGTACAGTCTTGGTCCGGGCGCCCTTTGAAGAACAGACCATTTGTTGTTCTGCCCGGCAGTTTGTAAGAGGCAAACGATTAGCTATGCGAGCCACTACCATCATAGCTACTAGGTGGTAGAGCTTTGCGTTGTCTCGCCTAGTCTGATATCACCGCTTACCCTATTTCTGCCACAATCGCGTCAGTGCTTGTCACTGTCGTATCTTGGCTTACAAAGTAAGGTAGCAGGTAAACTTAGGCATTGCGATCTCTCCACATCGATAGCGATGCGCCATTTCATTTCGGTCTCTATTGGCGATGGTTTCTCTTTCCGTCAGGAGCCATCTGCTTGTTGGCTATTTAATGATATAAAAAAAGCATTGATGCGATTACGACAAGAATAGGCAAGGCGGTAGCAGTGCTGGATTTAGACTTTCACGGCTCATAGGCAGAGCATGTGGTGGAAGCCCTCAAATCGTTTGTGGTTAACTGTTTATCGTTGTTAACGAGGCACCGCTCTATAGATTCATAAACGCGTCTCACTCTCTTTTTTAATGAAATAACCTACTTTTTTAATGGTAAAAATGACGGGCGTGCCATGTGACACGCCATTTTCCGCTATTGCTGTTGGTCTAGCGCGGCGCGGTAAAATTCGCGAAAGTCGCAATTTGCTCTTTTTATATATTACTAGCAACAGCAGCCCGCGACTTCGTTCTCGCGGACTTCGCCTACTCCGCACAGCCATAGCACAGTGATAATATGTAGCCTATATGTTGACTCGATCTATTAGTATTATTCACGCAAAATTTGAAGTAAATCCATGCAGTACTTTTTGAGTTTACCCCGGACATACATTGACTTTCCTACGATTTTATTATATGTATATAGATATAGATAAGATAGCAAACAAGCATATGGGTCTCCGATGGAAAGAGTCAACCATCGCCTATAGACACCAAAAGTGTTAATGGTGCGTTGCTATCTTATGGCGAGGTCTAATACCAATACTGCCAGAGGTAGCCGGTAAACATAAGTTTACTTAATCTCTCAATACTTAATCTCCAAACCGGAACACGACAGTGACAAACACTGACGCTATTGCGGCAGCCACGTACCACGATGTTAGTGACTCGTATAGCCAATCTGTCACCTTTTACGACCTGCCTGGTAGAACGGCAGTTGTCTTTTTTTAAAAGAGCCCGGGACCAGCACGGGAAATATCTGTTTTTGTTTATCAGAATATTAATCCATCTATATACGAAAATGGATATGTTTTGCAAACAAAGCTTTCTTCACAGCTGTCTTTCAATTCCTCAAATAAAAAAAAACAGACGCCTATGTTAATGAGTTGCGTTTTAAAATTATAATCAGCGTTTTTGTATTCCACAGTTCATCCCAACAGTTATCGTTATTTCAGGACTAGTTTCGAGTGTACTTTTAATGACAGCCTCGTAGTCTGGTGGTTAGCTCATTCATACATATATTCACGCCAGATGTGATGAATCGTGATCAGATGGTGATGTATGGCACTTGGTTTTTTAACATGTTTAAGTCATTAGATTTTATTAACTTTAATAATAATCAAATATTCTAATATAATATCCAATATCAAAAAAAAATTAAAAAATTATAATATTATACATATATGGCACATCTGAAAAAATAATATTAATCCTAAATACTACATTATTATTTATATTGTTATTGTAACATGTCAATTTGAGGATTTAAAAAAATATATATTTTTTAAGATTTGTAATAGTTACTCTCTGCCTATCCCCTTACACCCCGTTAGGGGATAGGCAGAGAGTAACTATAGAGAAAAAACCGAATGACATACATCACAATCTTTGCAGGCTTATGATCTCGCTTCATCCACATTCATAACTCTCTTTATACACACGCCAGTTGCGATGACTCTTGAAACTGTCTTGACTCTTGACACATTAGCCTATTCAACTCAGATCATAAGGTCCCGTGTTCGAACCCAGTTGGGAAAATGTGTTTATAAGACTATGGAGGCACTTTTTTGTTAGCGGCTATAAGTCTATGTCGGGGCTACATCATCAACTGAAGATTCGTGGTACACTAATTACCATGAGTGAAGCAAAAACTTTGTACCCATTTACTTCAATTTTGTTAATAGAAAAGTATGAAATTTGGCACAATTATAGTTTATACGGTGAAGGAATGCAGAAATCCAATATTTTTATATAATTTGCATTAGACAGGCGTTAAAATAATAAAAATCGATATTACACGTATAAAAGTATATGATAATATTAGTACCATTAATTTGACCGCCTCGTTGGTCAAGTGTTTAGCGAATCCAACTATGAATCGATGGGGCTCAGGTTCGATTGCCGTCAGGAACAAACATTTGTGTGATAAGCATAAATGTTTATATTTCTGGGTCTGGTTATTTATTATGTATGTAAAATAAATATATAAATATCTTTGGACAATTTTACACGAATTGATAAAACCCCAAAGTAAGAAAATTATTTACTTGTGATATGTAGTATTTATACGTGTATTTTTATGTATTAGTATCGTTGACTAACACCCATAACACAAGCAAATAATTATTTGCTTACTTTGGGGTTAGCTCGATTTTGTAATTTGTCCAGCGATATATATTTATTTTGTTTGTGGTAAAACTCTAGTGTCAGTTTTCTCCGTGTTGGTTCCGAGCTCCTTTGTAGAATAGGCCAACTGCCGTTCTGCCAGGCAGGTCGTAAAAGGGGACCGATTTGCTATACGAGTCACTATCATCGTGGCTACTAGGTGGTAGAGTTCTGCATTGTCTCGCCCGGGTCTGGTACCACCGCCTTAACTATTCGTCGTCGCAATAGCGTCAGTGCTTGTCACTGTTGTGTTCTGGTTTGGAGGGTAAGGTAGCCGGTAAACTTATGCATGTGGCATTAGACCTCGCTACAAGATAACAACGCACCATAACACCTTTGGTGTCTATAGGCGATGGTTGACTCTTTCCATCAGGAAGCAGATGGGTCATCTGCTTGTTTGCTATCTTATATTAAAAAAAATGATAAAGTAGGTATTATATATATTATTAGTGGGTAAAGTTAAGCAGCTTTAACCGCGTGTAAAGTGATCGATATCATCTTCTTAAGTTTTAATTTTTGAAATCAAAAACCTCGTTAAATCCCAAGTTTTTAACCGACTTTACAAAAGAAGGAGGTTATCAATACGGCTGTATGTTTTTTTATATTTGTTACCTCGGTGATTTAGGGACCTATTTTGAAAAATCCCTTTTTTGATTGAAGGGATATGTGTACTTTTTATACTATAAGATAGCAAATAAGCAGATGAGTCTCTTAATGGAAGGAGTCAACCATCGCCTATAGACACCAAATATATTAATAGTGCGTTGCTATTTGGTAGCGAGGTCTAATGCCACGTGCAAAAGTTTACCGGCAACCTGACCCTCTAAACCGTAACACGACAGTGACAAGCACTGACGCTATAGCGGCAGGAATATGTAAGGCGGTGGTAACAGACCCCGACGACCTTACCCTCCAAACTAACGACAGTGACGAGCACTTACGCTATTGCGGTAGCAATAGACTAGGAGGTGGTATTGGATCCGGGCGAGCTAATGCTGAACTCTACCACCTAGTAGCCACCATGGTAGTGACTCGCAAAGTCAATCGGTCGCCTCTTACGGCCTGCGTGGCAGACCAACAGTTGGCCTATTCTCCAAAAGAGCGCGGGACTGACATGTTTTTGAAGATTGTAAAAAATAAAATGCCCAGTAGTACGAATCATAAGACCTTCCATCAAATCGCAACGCTCCGTTCATCCAATTTAGATCGCAAAGGACCTCATAACTCCAGATTTACAAAACAAAAGGAAATAAAAGTCGTAAACAATGCGAAATACATTTGCGCCTACAAACAGGCATAAAGTTTCATTCAGACATTACTGTGTTGAACAAATCAGTGCGCGGATTATATTACGATGTTAAGCGTCGAGTTATGTTTTTCGAGATTATGTTTAACCAACTTCAAAAATGAAACAATTGCATTTGATAAGTGTGGGTGTAGGTTCTATCCGTGTGTTAGTCCCATTCTCTTTTGAAGAATTAGATGTTCGTAAGAGGCGTACAATTGGCTTTGCGAGTCGCTCCCAAGTAGCACGTTAAGCTGTATATAGGCTGCATTTAGGTTCATTTTTAAACTTAAAGCTGTATACGAAGCCGTACAAAGGCTGTAGAAGCGCTTCTACAGCCGATATAACACCAAAAAGGGCCCCAAGTTATACAGCTTATTGCGTTATATAGGCTGCACAATAGCTACACAAGCTGTTATAAACTGTACAATGGCTGTTATTTGGTGTATAAAGAATCTATAACACTAAAGATACTCTCTTGTAACTGTCTTGTACAGCTAAGAGTTAAATAGGCTGCACAATAGCTGTACAAGCTGGTATAGGCTGTACAAAGGCTGTTATTCGGTGTATAAAGAAACTATAATACTTAAGATACTCTCTTGTGCAGCTAAATGTTCTTAATAGGTGTTTGAAAATGATAAAAATTAGTTAATCTGTTTTTGATATTGTATAACATTATATCTGCAGACGCCATAATTAAAAATATATTAATAAACGATAAATTCTTGGACTTGGAGCAGTATTCAAGTGTGTATTCAAAGTGCAAATTCTAAATGACTGAAGTCGTGTATGTTTTTCCTCAAAATATTCACGCGCCAACGAAATAATCAAGATAACACAAATAAAATCATTGCGAAATACGGTAAGTGTTTGTGTTTAAGGTTAGAATATATAAGTTGCTTGTCAAGATATAGCTTTAGCTATTGCTAAATATATCTTTTATTTAACAATATATTTCTTTATTGTTGTTTTTAATACACAATAATGGCGGCGTTTTGTTATACAGCCTAAAGTGTATTTGGAGGGAGATATACTGCAAATAGCTGTACTGAATCTCTTTTTTGTTCTATTATACGGCTATTGGCTTTTAATTACCGTCCAAATACACTTTAGGCTGTACTAAGTCCCTATATAAATCTATTGTACAATAATTGGCTTTTAATCACTTAACTTATGTTTAGAGATGCGTACAAAAATTGAAGTACCCCAAATACAAAACATATGTTTGTCACTTGATTTCGCTATTGTGTTGTATTGGCGTCGGTCGTTTGACTTTACAACTAAACCAACTTATTGTTAACTATAACTTATGAGACATGTATATATATCATGTTTTACTTTATTTTTCAGGGAAATATGCCTTATAAAATAATAAAAACAATTGAGAGAAGCCAAAACCGTATTTGTATCGTACCCAGTTTGTGGGAGGATAAAGGTGAATTATAATGACCAAGAAAACAACTTGATATAACTAAGTTGATCAAGAACGAAAAATCAAGCCCTTTAAATATTGGTCTATCACAAAAATATCTTTAAGAAGAATACGTTATTTCGTGCTTGTGATTTAATATTATTAGTTGTTCAAAGAGAAACACATACTCTTTTGCCTGTAATTGTATCTAAGTATATAATATTTTTAAAACGATTGTAAGTATACATATATACAGGATGTTGCAAAAGTGGTACAGTAAGCCGCAAGGGGGTGGCTCAGGGGGTCATTCTTAACAACTTTTGGAAATTCGCGAAAAAAATATTGATTCTCCATAGAAACTTTGTTGGTCACGTGACTTTTCACAATGGAAAAACAAAATTGTTTTTCGGGAATTTTCACAAATCGTTGAACAAAAGTTGTTCAAAATGACCCTCTGAGTCACCTTCTTTCGACTTACTATACCGCTTTTGTAAAACTCCGTATAGTAGCAAGTTAAAAATAAAAAAAATACATATTTTCTCAGTGTAATGATTTTTATTTCTCTTTTTAGCTCTTTTTTATATATTCTTTGAAGAATAGACCAATTGTCTTTCTGCCAGGCAGGTCGTAAAAGACAACCGATGGGCTATGCGAGTCACTTCTATCGTGGTTACTAGGTGATAGAGCTCTGCATTGGCTCGACCGGGTCTGGTACCACCGCCTCATCTATTCCTGCTGCAAAGCGTCAGTGCTAGTCACTGTCATGTTCCGGTTTGGAGGGTAAGGTGGCCGGTAAACTTATGCATTGGACATTAGACCTTGCCACAAGAGAGCAACGCACCATTAACATTTTTGCTGTCTGTAGGCGATGGTTGATTCTTTTCATCAGGAGACCGATCTGCTTGTTTGCTATCTTATGACATTAAAAAAAATCAGTTATTGTAAATTACCAACCAAGTAACCTTAATGAAGAAGATAAGCCTAAAAAATAATAAATCAGATAACCTACAATCACTTTTTAATGTTTTTGTTACGGAACCCTTTTCCTTGAACATTAATAAAAATGAGGATTGTAGGTTTACCTGAATTAGTAATTTTTCAGCTTTATCTTCATCACGATTACTTGGTTGGTAATTTATAATATTTAAATATTCCTTTTCAATATTCCTCTTGATTTTTTCCACATGATATCAACTATGTAGGTATAAAAACAGCAAACAACAATTTTCTCAGTAATACAGCCTTGAGCTGTACTATAGCTGTATATGCAGATTTTTTAACACCATTGGCTGCATAACAGTCTACAATTACGTCATAAATATTAGCTGTAGAACGGTGATTGCATATCCCATTTTACAGAAACAAGCGTTGAGTGATACTATAATAACACTTAAAGCTGTAATAAATTCCCGTGCTAAACAAAATACAGCTAATGTACAGCTTTAAGGATTAAAATCAGCCTAATGAGTTACAAATTGCTTAAAGCTGTACAGTAGTATATTAATATTCAGATATAACGCCTAAAGCTTACGCGGAACTCTAAGAAAGGCCTTGTACAGCATTAGGCTGTATATAAACTCGTAAAGGTCTCTTATACCGATAAAAGCATCTTTTTACACCATTGTACGGCTGCAATAGAACTTTAAGTTCTATATGAGCTGCTTTATGGGTATTAAACATGCTTGATTGCTGCTTGGGGCTGCCATCGTGGCTACTAGGTGGTAAAGTTCTGCATTGGCTCGACCGGGTCTAGTACCACCGCCTTGCCTAATATTTGGTACCACCTTAACTTTTCTTGTCTCTATAACATTTGCGTTTCGGTTCTGAGGACAAAATACTCGGTAAACTTATGCATTTGAGCTTTACTCGTTTTGTCAAGGGCCTTTCCATTAGATTTAGAAATTGAGCGTCGGGTTTCAATGTACTATAATTCTAGGAACTTTACTAGCCCAGAATTTGTCAATCCGCAAGCTCAAATAAAAATACGTCGCCTTTTTAATCCCGTGATGAATGTTACTGATGAATTAATAAATGAATGGTAGTCGCGTTGGTGCTGCTCAATCAAAGGACGACATTTATATAACTTTTTCCTCTGCGTCCGTAAAACGTGGATAGAAATAGATCATCGTGTTGCACAGTTCCTTACTAGTCACGGTAATTTTAAAGCTAAACTATTCTTATTCTCCATTTTGCGAATTAACCACCATAAATTGTAAATATGAACAAACTGCACATCTCATTCTTTGGGAGTGTAATCTCTGGCAAAACAAAATTAGCCAGATGCTTTGTAGTACACGATGTTTATCCGGGGTAATCTACTAATACGACCTTGTGGCAACACGTGGGAATTTCCGTGGCAGGCAGGCAGGCCCATTGCCCTTAAAAAATGCATTTTGGATTCTATTTCTGATGCACGGATAGAAACGTACCATTAATATTTCTGATATCTATAGGTGATGGTAATTGTTCATTATTTTTTGGAGAGTTAGCAGGTTTTTTGCTATTTTATAATATAATTCAAAACAATAAGATTCTTCTTTATGAAGTTGGTTGACAATAAATCTCGTGGACATTGTGGAACGACAGAAATAACAAGCAATGATGGCGGCCACAGAACAATGGCCTCGGTGAGTATCGATGGCACTTGTCAAAAAATAAAAACGCATCGGCCGACCGCCGCGCAGCCGCGATAAGGGTTTGTTTTTTCTTTTTTCTTTTTCCATGGGAGCGGGTTTCGCTCATAATCAGAAAAGGACGTTTTGGCGGGCGTTTTGCAATAAACACGCCTGTTCTTTTTATTTCTTTCTGTTTGATATTCTGACAGATTCCCAGGTAACTTGGTTACGCTTTAGTTAACGCTTTGTTGAAAATAATTTTAACTGGTTAGAGAAAGACTCAAGGCTTTACGTATAATAATCTTCATATATAGTTCATGATTAAACGGCCTTTGTTGTATATGAGGTTCAAACACAATTACTAGAAGAGCTTTGTTTGAAAATATTAGCATAGCAAATCCATGCAGATTCGACGACGAATAAATTACCATGTCATCATCAATATCATCAATACCTATAATAAATCTGTAGAGAAGTCATTTCTGTACTTAATTTAATATGTCACTTATCACAAAAACGTTTTTTTTAAACTTCCCGCTATGTATGTAGACAGGGAAGTTAATGTTAAAGTTAAACTAAAATCTTCACGTTTTGCGGCCCTAGAATGTTTGACTCTGGATTTTCAGCAATTTATTAATAAGACATACCATATAATATATATAATATTTGTTAATAACACATACCATAAAATATAATATATTAAAAACATAAGACCGTATGAAAACACATTTTAGTTGTTGAGTTGCGTTTTAACGACTACTGTTGTTGTCTGTGAAGCATTGATCTCTGAGTAGAACTTAATCAATACTCTTGAGTTTCGTCTTCGGCGACACACGCTTGTACCGGAATGTTCATTCCTTTCCCTGACGCATAGGCTTACTTGTTGATAAAACAATTTCCCACACCGTAGCGAAAGCTACCGCCGCGTTAGATTAGCAGGAGAACAAGCAGGTATGTATCAGCACGAGCTCACGAAGAGCAAGCAAGTATACATCAGCACGAGTTCGATCCATAATCTAAACACCGGACCTGGCATGGAGAAGCCATTTTCATCAGGACTTCTTTAATTGTTCCTAGCGATTGGTAGGTTTTAGGATCCACCACATGAACGTTTTGTACTATCTGGTACTCATCAGGTCAGCAAAGAAGCTGACTACGTTAAGTAAGTGAAAATACATTTTAGGTATATACAACTACATTAATGATTGAGATAAAAAAGCTATTGGTTTTGTTAACACTGTATATAAATTAGGAAAAAAGTAAAAAAATATTTATGTGTATAAATAAACAGAAAAGGGATCAACAATATACCATCACGCTTTGGCCAAATTTTTTCAAAGAAGTTTCAGCGGTTAGCCGAATTTCTTCAAAAAAGTTTAGCGGTGTAGACTAATTTCTTCAAAATTTTCAGTGAATTAGCCAATTTAAAAAAAAAGATATAGCGGCTTAGCCAAATTTCTTCAAAAAAGTTTTAGCGGCCTAGCCAAATTTCTTTAAAAAAGTTTCAGTGGCTTAGCCAAATTTCCTTAAAAAAGGTTCAGTGGCTTAGCCAAAATTCTTTAAAAAAGGTTCAGAGGCTTAGCCAAATTTCTTTAAAAAAGGTTCAGCGGCTTAGCCAAATTTCTTTAAAAAAGGTTCAGTGGCTTGCCAAATTTCTTTAAAAAAGGTTCAGTAGTTTAGCCAAATTTCTTTAAAAAAGATTCAGCGGCTTAGCCAAATTTCTTTAAAAAAGATTCAGCAGCTTAGACAAATTTCTTTAAAAAAGATTCAGCGGCTTAGCCAAATTTCTTTAAAAAAGATTCAGCGGCTTAGCCAAATTTTTTTAAGAAAAGGTTCAGCGGCTTAGCCAAATTTCTTTAAAAAAGGTTCAGCGGCTTAGCCTAATTTCTTTAAGAAAAGGTTCAGCGGTTCGGCCAAATTTCTTCAAAAAAGTTTCAGCGGTTTGGCCAAATTTATTCAAAAAAGTTTCAGCGGTTTGGCCAAATTTATTCAAAAAGTTTCAGCGGTTTAGCCGTGAAAGCGAACCGATCGACAGAAATTTTCGTTTTTAAAATTATAGTATGAATTTTCGACTTTAATAGAAAAGTTAAAGATCTCTTTGCCATCAACTAGTTAAGAAGTTATATTTTTTGTTCATAGAATAACAAACATGCAGATGGCTTACCTGATGACAAAAGACAACCATCGCCAAGACACCAAATATGTCGATGATGCGTTTCTATCCGTGTGTTGAGATGATAATACCACATTCATAGGTTTACCAGCTGGTTAACTCACGAATGTGGCATTACTATCTCTGTCAAAATCATCGTTCTCATAGTGTTCTAGTTTGGAGGGTAAAGTAACCACGTTACCCTGCAAACTGGATCATGAGCGTGACAAGCACTAAATTACTAAGTCCTAGAAATGTACCAGATCTGGACGACAAATTGTGGAATTCTAACACCTACTTGTCATGATAATAGAAACGGCAAGTTAAGAGAAGGGACATTATTCAGTAAACACCAAGTACTAACACTGGTTAGTACAATATTACCATGCTAATATTATAAATGCTAAAGTAACTCTGTCTGTCTGTCCGTCTCTTCTTCGCGTTTAATCTATTAACCGATTTAGATGAAATTTGGTGTAAAGATAGTTTGAGACCCGAGAAAAGACATAGGGTAGTTTTTAGCCCGAAAATCTCACGAACAGAGGAACTTTGCGGGTAAAACCCCGGGACGGTTTACCTTTTACCCACGGTAATAAGGAACTTAGGTTACTTTTATTTTAGAAGTTTTTCCACGCGGACGATGTCTCGATATACAGCTAGTTGAATATATTTTAAAAATAATAATTGAAAAATTTTAAATTGTAATTATCTTCCTGTGTTAACCGGGCAGATTTAGAAGAATAAACCATTTTGACAGGCAGTTCATAATTCTTTTTCAAAATTTAGTCAAGCCTGTCAAAATTTTGTTTACTAGTTTCACAGTGTTCATAGGTCTAATACATCGCCTCACCCGGGATATTGCTACCACCGCTATCCGCTATGGGCGATTCCGAATTTTTACGGATTTAAGAAACTTTACTAGTTTAGTTTTTTTTTTTTTAACTACTAGCCAATTAAAAGAAGAAGACAAACATTCCAACATTACAATTTCAAACGACGTAGTTTATTCAAACATTTGTAAAACGCGAACTTACACGGAACAAAGCTCCCATACTCTAATTTGAAAACTATTCCTGTTTGCGCACCGTATTTGGATGTACGAGGAAATTCCCCAACCAAAGGATCGTAAGCTGTAAGTTCATGCATTTATGTAATGTTGGATAGATTGTTTATCTTATATCTTTTGAATGGATGGTTTTAGTTTTAATATACACTACTTATCACTTGGTAATTCGTTCGCATGACCCAAAGTCATAGCTTAGCTTAGTCGGATGAAGAGTAGCCTGTATAGAGTAATATGGTATAACCATCCCGCTATATTAATAGCAACGTACCATTAACATCTTTGGTGCCTATAGGCGATGATTTTTTTGCGTCAGAAAAACCATCTGTTTGATATGCTATGATATAAAAAAGCGTGCAAACTTAACAGAGGTCACAAATGATGTGTAACATCTGGAATCTAAGTGATTAATTTGGCGTAATCTGATAGCCAACTCTACAACCGCACGCGCTCATTGGTCAATTCAAATAGCTCATATTGGTTACTTCAATGAGGTCACGCTCATTGGTTTGTTCAATTAACGCGCGCTTCCTTAGCTCCTTCCTTTTGTTCACATTATAATAAACTTATCTCAGAAATTCAAAGAAAGCGACAATAAGGCTGCTGTACATGAAGAAATATGTTTTTGTAATTTCAAAGATTATTCATTATAAAAAAATCTGTCTGTAACATATTTTATATAAAATGCGATCTAATTTCCTAGGTTTAAATTAATTAATATGTTACTATAAAACATCATTATAAATCATCTAGTGTAATTACAGAAGCAAACGCATTTACCAAAGCTAAGTTGCCATCCATCTTGTAATCAGTGACGGGAGATCAATGAAATGCTGATTGCAAATGCATTGGATAATTTATTAGTACTTCTTGTGGGTAGTTATAAATTAATATTAAATTGTAAACATGGTTTACGTGGCGATTAAGAAACGACTAAGTATTGATGAGCAGACACACGAACGGACATACATACAGGTCAAACACATTACAAAGTCCTTTTGGACTTCATCGTAATAGGTAAAAAAGAACACATTTAGGGGACAGGCTAATCTCTGTACGATTATCACAATCAGCAAAGAATTGGCCTTATGATACTGAATACTTTACTGGATACTTATTTTAATTCGTAACAAATATTACATAAATCGTAATCGTAATAGGCTAAATAACAATGATTACTTTAAAATGATGCAACATCTTCCACAGGACGATATCCTTTGAAAGATGTTGCATCATTTTAAAGCCCATTATTTATTCTCTTTTAATTTAGAGCGATAAAGACCATGAATAATGAATTGTCAACATTGAGCCGCTAAAAATAGGTAAAGAATGTTGAAGATAATCGCAAAGCATCAAGATTTAGTAGTACAAGATCAGTACAAAATAATTTTATCTTTATCGCGTAAGCAGTAAAGTTTGAATTGCTTTGAAAAGATAAAATGGGATCAATTTCGAATAGCTACTAGAAACTATCCATCATTGTAAAGGGATGCAGCGAATAGACATTGCAAATGAAACAGAAAAGTAATAAGTTTATATTTAATGACTTCCAGTATCTTTTGTAATGGGAGTAGGTATTTTTTACAAGATACATACATATACTTTGTCAACGCCTTCACCGGACAGCTAGACAGCAGAGGCGATTAAAATAACCGCTTGTAATATTAAGATAACCGTTTTTAGGGTTCCGTACCTAAAAGGTAAAAACGGGGCCCTATTAATAATGGGGGGTTGGGGGGGGGGGGTGTCTCCATACAATAATATGTATACCTTTGTATACATTTAAAATAAATAATTAAATAAAAAGGCTCCCATACAACAAACATAAGCACGTACGTAACGTAACGTAACGTAACGTTTTGAAGCAATTTCTTATTCGATCTTAATAAACAGGTAGAAAATTTAAGAGGGATGGTACGGAACCCTTCGTGAGCAAGTCCGATTCGCCCTTGGCCTGTTTTTTACTAAAGGCATATGAATGTATGTATAAACGGTATACTTTTTTAATAATCTTTGTCCGTCTGTTTGTTCCATCTCTGAAACGGCTAGTCCGTTTTTGACGGAATTTTCACTGTCAGATAGCTGATATAATATGGAATAACTAAAACTGCTTCCATTTTAGATATTTTTCCACGCGGACGAAGTCGCGGGCACAGCTAGTAATATATAAAAAAATATCCAGAAAGGATTTTTTAAAATCAAGACAAAGTGCTTAAGCATACAATAAACCTTCAAAAACAATCTCATTAATCTAGATAAAACAATGAAATTTTCAAGATTTCACCAGCAAATTATGTAAACTATTCCTGAGAATAGCTCTGATTAAGATTCCGGTTTAGATTCTAAAGAAAATTGTCCTTTATCCCGTCAATTCAGATAAACGGGTATAAAACTCAGGGGCAGTAAAAACAATCGAAAGATCCGTATCGCACAGGACCCATACGTTTTTACAGCAATAGTGCGATTGTGCGTGGAGCAACATCACCATAAATCTCTCTGATATCCTTTTGAACGAACGGAATGGTGAATGATTGGATTCGTTCAAAACATTTTATGTTCCGTTTTTTATATTTTTTCCAGTTGAAAAGGTTTAAGCAAAATGCATTTAAACAAGATATACAATAGTTTTTAGTAACATCATGACTTCTACCTAGATCACTGATTTCCAAAGTGGTCCAGGTGGACCCTAAGGGTCCACAGAAGACTCGACGGGAGTTTACTTGGCGTGACCAAAATGGGGGTCACAATTCGTAAGCGAATAAAAATCATCAAACAATTAATTACCCATTCAAATCTCACTTTTCTTCGAAAACTTAATTCGCGGTAGGAACTCGGCTGCAACGCAAATTTCCATAGTTAGATATGATCTTCATATTTTTTATATCTATGGTAAAAATTTAGAGGGTCCACTGGAACCAGCAAAATTTCAAAAAGTGGTCTATGAGAAAAAAAAGTTTGGGAACCTTTGATCTAGATGGTAGAGTTCGGTAACGTCTCGTCTGGGTCTGTTATCACCGCCTTATTTATTCCTTCCGTACTAGCATCTATGCTTGTTGATATTCTTATGACTTATGCATTCCTCCAAAATATTTTTAGTGTTTAAAATTTTGTTAAAGTTTTTCCATTCAAAAAAATATAAATAAAAGCCGACAGCCTGCTAATACTGATTTGTTGCAATCTATGATCCCTGTCTAGATGGTAGAGTTCCTCAACAGCTCGATCGAGTTTTGGTACCACAACCTTTTCGGTCAATAGTGTCGATACTTGTTGCTATAGTGTTCCAAGGGTAAGGTAGACGGAAAACTTATGGATTCGTCCAAAATATTTCTATTATTTCGTGTTTTGAATTTTTTTTTCAGACTAAAATATAAAAATAAACAGTAACAGCCAGCTAATACTTGTCACTAATATCATGATCTCTGTCTAGATGGTAGAGTTCTACAACATCTCGAAAGAATTTTGGTAGCACCACCTTTTTGGCCAATAGTGTTGGTACTTATTGTATCGTAAGGATAAGGTAGACGATAAACTCATTCATTTGTCCAAAATATTTCCATTATAACGTTCTTTTCTTTAACTTTTTTATAAAAATAGAAATAGTTAAAATTTAAAGATGGGAAAAGATAGAAATAAAAAGCCACAGCCAGCTAAAACTGGTCATTAACATCATGATATCTATCTAGATGGCAGGGTTCTGTAATATACCGGGCTTAGACACTACCACCTTATTTTTTCTTGTTGCAATGCTTATTTTTTACATCATAAGATAGTAGACAAGCAGATAGCTCTCCTGATGGTAAAAGAAAACCATCAAAGATGTTAATGGTGCATTGCTATCCTTGTGGCGAGGTTTTAATGCCACATGCATAAGTTTACCGGCGACCTTACCCTCCAAACCGGAACACGGCAGTTACAAACACTGACACTATTGAGACAGGAATAGATAAGGCGAGGCGATAAGAATTAAAACGAAGACGAGACAATGCAGAACCAAAAACAAAACCGAGTTTGAAACAACACGAGGAGAAATATTCCGGTTTGGAGGGTAAGATAGGCAGTAAACCTATTCATGTGGTGTTAAGACACTGTCACAAAAATAACAACGCTCTCATAACATCTTTATGGTCTATAGCCGATGATTGCCTCTTTCCATCAGGTGATCCATCTAATATAAAAAACGCTTTTAAAGAAGTATCGCCTCAAAACATCGCCTTATTTTATAAATATATCTCCAAATCAGATAACAAAAAGTTTAAATTCATCGGTGTTCTTTGTGATGCAATATTTCAAGCAAACGTCTATATAGTCTAAACAAACAGAGTTTCTTTGATCAAAACCTTGTTTGTAAACAGTGTACCCTTTGCAATTGAGGTTGATCTATAGAGGAAATAAGAAATGTAATTAAAAACGGAGCGTTACAGAATACTAAAGAGTAAAGACCCAACCCGTACCTGTATTTAAGTTACGGTTTTATAGCTTAGATCCAGTTTAAGCCGATAAAATGCAGTTTTTACCGGATACAAGCGGATTTAAAAGGATTTAAATGTTTTTAATTAGGACGTGAAATAATCCTATAACTGTAATTTCAAGCAAGCAAATTTTTGCTGCATGTTTTGAACACAAATGGTATTTAACTCATGTCATGTAGCTGTTTATAATGCTAGAACATTTATACGGCCATATGTTAAGAACTAAATACCTTTGTAGGTATTTAGTTTGTAAAGAACCTTATTGTGAAAACCTTATTACCATTTTTGTGAAAACAAATTTAACCATTCCAAATAATTATTTATTGAATAACCAATAAATTTGGAAGATCGATTTGTGTCATTTGTAGTATCATCACGACTGTTTTCATTGCGAAGTGGACTAAACAATTAAAGGGAGAACTTCTTTAGGCGTGCTGTACTGATATGAGTGTATAATAATGTTAAAATTTTATGTTGTGTAATGTAGCTTCGTTAAAACATCAATCAATGCTTAAACTGTGAAGTGTGCAACATTCACACAAACCTACAACGAGGTTTAAGGATGTTGAAAAAATTTGTAAGTTTATGTTGTTTTTTTTTTGATGAAATAAAAAAAAAGCAATTAATTCATTACTATGATATAGAATTGTAAAAACAGATAGTTTTCCTCAGAGAAAGAGATGAATATCGCCTAACGTTACAAAATATATATATATATATATATATATATATATATATATATATATATATATATATATATATATATATATATATATATATATATATATATATATATATATATATATATATATATTTTGTTTTCGCTGGTGTAACAATTTCGCTGTTTGTGTAGTCATATAACTAAATGTGGATTTCTTCTTAGCGAATTGATACTTAGAAGAGTCCAAAATCCTACGGTAAAAATGTTCTTTGTCTGTAAGTTACAGGTATTCGTTAACTCAAGTTTACCTCATATGCGTAAGGTAATCTTATGTAATAAAATAATAATAATAAAAAAAAGAAAGTGCCACCGACTTATCTGTTCAGCAGACAAAGAATCAATTGCAGCAGCCGTCAGTGCCAGTTAGAAAATATATTACAAAACATATTAATAGGACATAGTTACAAAATATATTAATAGGGCGCTGCTATCCATGTGGCAGGGATGTACTGCATCTGCATAAGGTTTACCAAAGGCTAACCTCCGACCGTGAACGCGACGGAGACAACAGGGGCTTAGACAAAGAAACATTACTTCGTAGTGAAACGATATCTAATTCTTCGTAAATTTCCCCTGTGTTGATCCAGACTCTATTGAAGAACAGACCATCTGCCGTTCTACCAGGCAGTTTGTAAGAAGCGAACGATTGCCTTTGTGAGTCATTGCGTAAGAGGTGAACTTCAGTAACGTCTTTGCAACTAGGTGGTAAAATTCTACATTGTCTCGCCTGGGTCTTGTACCACGCCTTACCTATTTCGGTCGCACTAGCGTTAGTGCTTGTCACTGTCGTGTTCCGGTGTGGAGGGTAAGGTAGGTGATAAACTTATGTAATGTAGCATTATCGCCACACGGATAGCATCACACCAATTTTTGATTACACATTAGATAATGTATATAAACGATGATTGGGGAAATCATGTTGTAGTTTTATCGATGAGATAGAGGTGTTTAAAAATTACCCTTGAAGTGATTCCGGTGTGAAGGGTAAGGTAGCCGATAAATGTGTTCCGGTGTGAAGGGTAAGGTAGCCGATAAACTTATGTAGCATTACCACGCCACATAGATAGCATCACACCAATAATACCATTAGTGTCTATAGGCGATTGTTATCTTTTTCCATCAGAAGAACGATCTGCTTATTTGCCATTTTTAGATTTAAAAAAATCGACATCGTCTTATAATAAATTGTGCTGGTAACGATTGACCACGTGATTTGGTGAAGTTTATATCTATTCCGTATACTTTATTCCTTTCTAACTTCGGACGCTATTACGGCAATTGTAGGCAAGAATTAAAACGAAGGAGGAGTTCCGATAATTAATAATCCAACCTAACAATAACGCAGTTGGTCTTTTCTTTAAAAAGGGCCTAGATGTGTACCTATGTGAATTTTGTTTTGCATCATTAGATAGCAATCAAGCAGATGACTCTCTAATGGAAAAAGAAACCATCGCCTCTAGACAATAAAGATTTTAATGGTACGTTGCTATCCATGTGATGAGATGGATAAGTCTACTAGCTACCCTACCTTCTAAACCAGAACACGACAATAACAAGTATTGACACTATTGCGACAGGAATAGATAAGGCGGTGGTACTAAATATCTAGGCGAGACGTTGCAGAAATCTACAACCTAGTAGTCACGATGGTAGTGACACTTATAGGCAATCGATCGCCTTTTACGACCTGGTAGAACGACAGTTGACTTATTCTTTATGTCGGATTCCTATATTAAGCGATCCGTCATTCGTAACAGTAACCATTAGCAACCAATTTAACAGTAATAAGGCGTTCCATGTAAAGGCCTCCTCCAAGGCTCTTTTAAATAATAATAAATTTTTTAATGCGATCAGAATTAAGCATTAAGATAAATATCATATTTAATTCAATGTTATAATTATTGTTTTTAAAATATTGTGAGAGGTAATAAGTGAAATTTGAAATTTGATTTATTAAATAAAAATATAACTCACTAATCTATTGTAAAATGTACCAATATCATGGAATAAAAGGCTTTTTTATTTTTTATTTTTATTTAATTAAGGCGTTCCATAATTTGTTTGTTTGGATGGTAATTTGATATTTTATAGATAGTATAGTAACTATAATATATATATATATATATATATATATATATATATATATATATATATATATATATATATATATATATATATATATATATATATATATATATATATATATATATATATATATATATACAACTATTATAGGAACAGTTTTAGCTCACGCGCCGTAGAAATTATTACTATATTATTTTATAGATAGTATAGTAACTATAATATATATATATATATATATTATATATATATATATATATATATATATATATATATATATATATATATATATATATATATATATATATATATATATATATATATATATATATATATATATAACTATTATAGGAACAGTTTTAGCTCACGCGCCGTAGAAATTATTACTATTTGTAACTAAAATGTGTCGTTTTACTGATTCCAGTTGTAAGTAAGACAGTGTCAACATTGAATCTTGTTTGGATATCTAACTCCGTGTTACGCCATTTATTTATAAGCAGCACTACCTCAAGTTAACAGTAAATACCGCAGAATAATAAATCAGCATCGCTATCGGCACGTGAAGTATCTTGGGTGCTTAGAATCGCAGTAACTAGGAATTACCTTGCAATTAGGACACAGTACATGTTTTATTGGGAGATAAATTTTATCTATGTATTTATTGATAGTACTTTAGTTCGTATTTGTGGAAGGAATTTCGAAATAAATAAAGGGTGGAAATGACCGCGTAATTAAATGGACAGTATAACGAAGTCTATACGGCTTGTATGGTTAAAATTAAATCTGATAAAAATATCAATGTAGACTTCTGCGCTAGAAGCGTCTTCATTTTTAAACATTGAAAAGCTTCAGTAAGAATACAAGTATGAAATTTATATATTAATACGTGAAGCAAAAAAATTGTACCCCTTTTAACGACAGTTACGTGAACGTAGGAGTATAAAATTTAGCATTTATAAAGTTTATAGAAAAGTGCAGAACCTTAATGTTTTTACTTTTGTGTAATACTAGTTGCGCTATGCAGTCTGCTACTTTTAAAATTTTTTAGGCGAATCCCGCGGGAACATCTCATTTTCCCGGGATAAAAAGGAGCCTATGTGCTATACCAGATCGTCATCTACATGTGGCCAAATTTTACTTAAATCCGTCAATAGTTACTACGTGATTAAGTAAGAAACACTCATCCATCAATATATCCATCTATTCATCCATCTATGGTAGAGTTCTGTATTGTCTCGCCCGGGTCTGGTACCACCGCCTTACCTATTTCTGCCGCAATAGTGTCAGTGCTTGTCACTGTCGTGTTCCGGTTTGAAGGGGAAGGCAGCCGGTAAACATAAGTTCATGCATGTGGCATTAGACCTGGCCACAAGACAGCAACGCACCATTAACATCTTTGGTGTCTATAGGCGGTGGTTGACACTCCATCAGGAGACCTATCTGTTTGTTTGCTATGTTATGATATAAAAAAAAATCCATCCATCCATACATTCAAACTTTCGTATTTATAATATTAATATAGATACATTAGATATACAATAAATTAATAAAATTTACCATCATATACACTACATTCATTGGACATACATCATAATTTACATACATGTATATTGTTCTGTTTATGGTTAAAATCCGTAATCAAATTTAAATGAGATTTTATTGTTAAGCCAATGATCGTATTTCGGTCAGAGGGCGATCGCTAGTTTAATTAAATACTTCAAGTCTTAATTCATGGAATACATGAGTAGCTATCGGTTATTGTAGTCGTCAAAGTTAATAATGATTGGAATCAGCCAATTTGTCAGCCGACAAAATAGTACATTTTGTTAAATTTGTATGTCAATTAATCTTTGGTTTGCTTTACCTATACTATAAGTAATTAAAGTATTATTTTTACATCACAACCATCCCTATTCTTCAAAGCCCGGGACTAACACCTTTCCTCGTGTTGGTCCCGTGGGGTTAACACGTAACTCGCAATGCGCGATTATCGTAATTGTTGGTTATTGCAGGGACGCACAATAGTCTTGTATATGAGTGTGACTAGTTGTGACCGCGACTTTGTCCGCGTGAAAAAATTTCTTAATTAAAATAATCCTAAGTGTTCTCTTATTACCGTGGTTTAAGATAGACAGTGCCAGAGTTTTACCCGAATAGTTCTCGTTCCCGTGGGATTTCCGGGATAAAAACTATCATATGTCCTTTCTTGGGTTTTAAATTATATTTGTACCAAATTTCCTTCAAATCGGTTCAGTAATTTAGGCATGCAGAAGAGACAAACAAACAGAGTTACTTTCACATATTTAGTACTAGCTTTTGCCCGGGACTTCGTTCGCGTTAAATTGGGGACGGATTTCCAAAAAAAAATTACTCACGGTTTTTTTGTTTGTCACAAATATTCCGCCTACCCATTTTTAGCTTGAAAATTGCGGAACATTCTGTACAAACTTCCACCCCAATTTTAGGGAACAGGGGGGTTAGGATGAGACAAAAAATAGTCTTGTCACTCTCCGTCCCTTCAACTTTCTTACTTAAAAAATCACGTCAATTCATTCCGCCATTTTGCTGTGAAAGACGCGTAAACAAACACACACATACACTTTCCCATTTATAATATTAGTATGGATTTGATTTAGGGTGAAGTATGACCAAAGATTGATTGCTACTTAAAAAACTTATGCAAATTAGTTTGTTTTATTACACAAAGGCTTAACAAGTTATAAGCCCAGAGATTACTCCAATGGTCGAGGTGGGAGGGAAGCGAGAAGAGGATTAGTAACTCTTTCTATGTTCTCTGTTTATCTCGTAAAGAAATCGACAAAAATATATTATTGACTGCCTCGTTGGTTGAATAGTTAGGAATCCTGACTACGAAATCGACGAGGCTCAGGTTTAATCTCCGACGGGGACAAGCATTTGTATGATGAACATAAATTGTATTTCCAGGTTCGGGTGTTTATTAAATATATTCCAGTATTTATATATGTAGTTCTATGTATTATTAGCGTTGACTAACACCCATAACACAGGCAAAATACTTTGCTTACTTTGGGGTTAGATCAGTAAGTAAAACTTGTCCCGTAAATATATATTTTTTTTGAAACTCCTCTTTAAACTGTTTAATAAAATAAAGTATCGCAAAATCTTTATAGTACTGTAACACAAATATTCCGATGAAAGTGTCGTGTTGACTCAGGGCGAAGTGTAGCGATCAGCCGATTGCTGTTTTAAGATCTTATGCAAATAACTTCCTTCGAAGGCACAAGTTTGTCGCGCCTCGGTTGATATTGGAATCCATTTTCAGGAGGTACGAATTTTGGATGTGGCTCCTAATAAATAAATAAATATTCACAGCACAAATTACACTTACTGATCTAACCCCCAAAGTAAGCAAATTATTTGCTTGTTATGGGTGTTAGTCAACGATACTAATACATAGAAATACATATATAAATACTAGAATATATTTAATAAACACTAAAACCCAGAAATACAAACATTTATGTTCATCACATAAATGCTTGTCCCCATTGGGGATCGAATCCGAGCCCCGTCGATTGCGTAGTCAAGGTCAGAAATCAGAAATCAGAAATCAAAGATCAGAGATCAGAGATCAGAGATCAGAGATCAGAGATCACAGATCAGAGATCAGAGATCAGAGATCAGAGATCAGAGATCAGAGATCAGAGATCAGAGATCAGAGATCAGAGATCAGAGATCAGAGATCAGAGATCAGGGATCAGGGATCAGAGATAAGAGATCAGAGATCAGGGATCAGAGATCAGAGATCAGAGATCAGATTTCAGATTTCAGAGTTCAGAGTTCAGAGTTCAGAGTTCAGATTTCAGATTTCAGAGTTCAGATTTCAGATTTCAGATTTCAGATTTCAGATTTCAGATTTCAGATTTCAGATTTCAGATTTCAGATTTCAGATTTCAGATTTCAGATTTCAGATTTCAGATTTCAGATTTCAGATTTCAGATTTCAGATTTCAGATTTCAGATTTCAGATTTCAGATTTCAGATTTCAGATTTCAGATTTCAGATTTCAGATTTCAGATTTCAGATTTCAGATTTCAGATTTCAGGTTTCAGGTTTCAGGTTTCAGGTTTCAGATTTCAGATTTCAGATTTCAGGTTTCAGGTTTCAGGTTTCAGGTTTCAGATTTCAGATTTCAGATTTCAGATTTCAGAGTTCAGATTTCAGAGTTCAGATTTCAGAGTTCAGAGTTCAGAGTTCAGAGTTCAGAGTTCAGAGTTCAGATTTCAGAGTTCAGAGTTCAGAGTTCAGAGTTCAGAGTTCAGAGTTCAGAGTTCAGAAATTAGATTTCAGAAATCATATTTCAGAAATCATATTTCAGAAATCAGAAATCAGAAATCAGAAGTACTTTATTCAATAAAACTTTTTACAAGTTATTTTGACGAGTCAACATTTTTTTTAAACTACTACCGGGTCGGAAACACGGCCACTAACCACTCTACCAACGGGGCGTCTAATAATAATATAATAAATTACCTATTCCAGCCGCAATAGCGTCAATGCTTGTCTTTAATGTATTTCAGTTCATAGGGTAAGGTGCCCTTATGCATGTAGACTTATGTGTGTTGCATTGCCATTCGGCCACATGGATAGCAACACACCATTAACATCTCTGGAGATTAAACACGATAGTTTCTCTTTTAGTCAGGAGACCCATTTGATTGTTTGCTATCTAATGACATAAAACAAAAAAAGATTGACCGCCCCGTTAGTCGAGTGGTCAGTGACCCTGACAACGCAATCGACGGGGCTCGGGTTCAATCCCTGACGGGTACTAGCATTTGTGTGATGAGAATAAATGTTTGTATTTCCGGGTTTGGGTGTTTATTAAATATATTCCAGAATTCATGTATGTATTTCTATGTATTAGTATCGTTGACTAACACCCATAATGCAAGCAAATAATTTGCTTACTTTGGGGATCAGTAAGTGTAATTGTCCCGTGAATATTTATTTGTTTGGAGTGGACATTTCAAAAAACCATCGAATGTGTGGGACAAAAGTTTTTTCGTGTTTTTCATGGTATAATCAAGCGATTAAAGTAAAAAATGAATTGTTGTTAATCAATATTTTTCCTTCACCAAATTGACATCTTTGAGGTCAAAAGACTTTATTAGTTACCCGATTCAAATTTTTTGAAGAGAGAAAACATGGCGTCTCGTCAAAACGAAGCTGTTTACAAAAAATCAGCTTGTTATTAATCAAAAAAAGTTCGTTTGTGTTACCACGGTCTATTTTACGGTGCGCGCGTTCACCGGTAGCCATCGACACGAAGTTAGCAGATATTACGATACGCGCGTACTAGAAAGAGTTATAACTCTTTGTTACTAAGCTACAGCTTAGCTAATTATAACTTCTTATGGGCGTATATACATATATACGTTTTCCTATCTCGAAACTAAATCTAAATATAATTAAGATCATCGAGATAAGAGAAATATACTTTATGTCGAAATACGCTTCAATTTCCCCAAGATTTGCATCTTTTCCTTTGTCATTAGAATATCATTGCTTGGATGCAAATATTCTGTCCAAGGGAATACTGAATATTAACTATCAATCAGAATTTTTGCTATAAAATGCCTCATCCATAAACTTGTAGCTTCTGAGAAGCTAGATCTTATGGCATCCTCTCAGTATTTACTCAGGGATATTTCATAAAATTTGACAAAACCGAGTGTATTGATCTTTGAAAGACTGTCGAGTATCTTGTGTCTCAAGTTCTTGCCATACAAATGTTATACACTGCGGTTTAAAATGTAACAGTCTTACCATTTTATTACAAAGTTTTGAAGTGTTTGACTTTATGTTTGACTAGTTATTAGAACGTATAAGGCATAAATTCGGCCTCACGTGGAGTAGGTACTGTTCTCAGTTTCGGATTGGAGCTCTTTAGTACCAGATTCTTCCATTTGAATGCATTCAGCGTAGAACAGTTCTTATCATTGATGACCAGTTTTGATAATCTGTCATTGCGCAGAGATTAAAGTATACCCTGTATCTTCTGTCGCATCTATTATTGAAAGTTTTGGAAGGAATTGTTTGGATAAAATCTTGGTAACAAATTTTGCCATCGTACGTCGCGTCGAAATTCAAAGTTCCATCTTTTACCTTTATGTCCGGAAATCTATAACTGTGCGATTATCTAGGCATCATTTGCCTCGCACTTACTCTATTATGAAATCTATTACTTATAGCGGTGTTTCAGAATGGATACTGTATATATAATGAAATGTTTTTACCTCATATCCTTGAAGATTTATGCATAAGTTCAATGCATCCGCGATTTTACAAAAGTACATTTTATGCAACCGTAACATTTTATGACTATATTTTTATCGTATTATATTTCTATCTACAATAGTAGGTAGTTAGTAACTAGGCAAAAAAATTCCAGGGAAGGCAGCTGCCTCTCCCTGCCCCCCCCCTGGTGTATACTAACTACTATATCTTTGAAACCGGTATATAACAATGACAAACAACGCTATTTTTAGCGTAATGCTCAACCGGATTTATTTATGTAAAACATCTTCGGGATTCCTAAATACTTAAAAGACACCTGCACATGACTACCGGCTACTTTATCTTATAAACCGGAATACAACAGTGACAAAAGTGATACATTTTTAGCACATTACTCAACCATTTTTACTTTTTTAAAAAACCTTCAGAACGTAATATAATTTTACACATACCTGCATAAGATAACCGGATAACTTACCCTCGAAACCGGAACACAGCACTAACGCTATATATTTTATAACATTACTCAACCAGTTTCCCTTTTTTGAAGCATTCATAAAGTAATATATAACATAAAAGTAAATAGTTAACACACATTAGCATGTTTACCGAAAGACAGCTGCGACAAACACAGGCAATGCCTTAGGAATAGATTAAAGTGTTGATACCACAACCCCAGCAGTCACAATGTAGTGACACGTTCGGCAAATTGTTCACCTTTTACGATTTGTCTGGTATATAGGTCTGTAGTCTATTCTTCTAACATGGTAAAAGGGATAGATTTTCAGGCATAGCTCCTAACAATGAAGACTATAAGTTCTAACTTAATTAA
This sequence comes from Apodemia mormo, assembly GCA_036924255.1. Taxonomy (NCBI): domain Eukaryota; kingdom Metazoa; phylum Arthropoda; class Insecta; order Lepidoptera; family Riodinidae; genus Apodemia; species Apodemia mormo. Next base: position 6,270,497 of record JAUPFN010000018.1, on the reverse strand, counting down.
TACTTGACGGCATCGTATTTAAATGTCAAATACAAGTTATCCTAACATAATTTACATTTAATTACAGAGTGCCTGCCGTATTGAATGGGTGGATTTCGTTCGGCAAACTCCTTGACGGCAACCGGAGTGTTTAATGGGTGTTTCGCTAAGTAAGATGTCGGGATCTCTCGGCATCTACACGCAAGGCGAGGTTTATTAATTTACTACGGTGCAAATCGCGTGGGCTTTTGATTCCGATTTGGTGTCTTTATTTTTAAAAGAATTTTAAAAGATATTTTAATTATATACTAACTGACCGGCATAGCTTTGTCCGTGAGTAGAGTTCATACAAACTTATAGTATCTTCACGCCCGTATCCCTGAAGAGGAAGGCAGATGTACAACCAGTGCACCCACGATTAGCCGAAGATACTTGGGCATTAGCGTGATAGGTGGCAAACCTATCGCCAACCGGGCACTTATACAGTTACGGAAAATGTTGTTTTTATTAGAAAACTGAAAAAACACATGTTTGATTTATCCACCCGGGGAATCGAATCCAAGACCTCATGAAAATTATTATAAGAAACATTTAAATAAAATATTATAAGGTATGCCAAGAGGCTCATAAACAACGACGATCTGGTAGGCAAAAAACTCCAGAACCTCGCGCATCGCCGCAGTCTTTTATCGCATACATTTTGGAAAGTTCTCTGCGGAATTGCACGACTTAGCTAATTCCGCCATCTCCGTTTTTTTCCCGATCGTCGAGGCGCACAGATTCTAGGCATCGTCATACGGTTGACGTTACATGTACCCGGATAAAGCGGTTAGACTCGACATTCTTCATTCGAACCGCAAGGGACTGGAATATGATAACCTGAATCTGTGTTCCTCGACGAGTACAGTCTGGGGATCTTGAAGAGAAAAGTGAACGGGTACCTTCTAGGGAAGCGCGTTACATCTTAGGCCACATCTTAGCTTACCATCAGGTGAGATCTTGGTCAAGCGCTTCCTTATCAACACTACAGGTACCGGTTTACCGGTGGGAGGGATGCGTTATGACGCGCTCCCGGCTGCATGGGTACCACCGTTTTGCTTGTTTCTCCCGTGAAACAGCTTTGCTGCGTTTCGGAGAGAAGGGCAAGACAGGCAGTGTAATTACTGGCATCGAGACTTAACATCTTATGTCTCAAGATAGGCAACGCATAAATGAGTTACCTGGGCTGGTTCCAGGTAAACTAGTTTATGTACATTGGCGACGTCGACCGCTTACCATCAGGTGGCACGTCTGCCAGTTTGTCTATCCAACTAACATAAAAAAATTATATACTGTCTGACCGGCGCAGAACCGTTCATTAGTAGAATAAGAAGTCGATGATATAGTTCATACAAACTTGTATCCCCATTTCAATCCCTTAGGGGTTGACTTTTTAAAAACAAAGTTAGCTTATCTTTGACCCCTTATCTTTATTTATCTCGTTGTCCATTAGCCGGTTAATGATTTAGCCGTGAAAGAGCTATATAGAATACCACCCGAACCCAATCGCAGCACTACCTGTAGTTTTCAATTGTGTATTTTAACCATTCTCGAATCTACTTGAACACATACATAAAATGCGGATGTGGTGATATAACAGCTCTTTATATTTTGATCAACATAACATTATACAACGAGTGTACCGACTACCGAGCCACGCCAGAGCCAAGACTGCTTTGACGCGCGCGTAGTCGTCTCACATCCTTGGAGTAGGATGGGGGAAACGGCTTCGGGGCTGATGGCCCCCTTGCCGTGAAATCAGGCGCTGGCCGTAAATACGGCCAGGTCATTGGAGGTGGAATAAAAATTCCGAGCGGCTTAAATATAATTGGTGAAATAAAGAGAATTTTGAAGTTTCCCTCACACACCCCCCCCGTGTTCTTCACGCACCGCGAGCGATCGGCCCCACCGGCTTAGACCCGTTGGGGAAGGCCAGCGGAGACCGACCAGCGATCGCGGCGCGACTTGGGCGAGGGGGAGGTGCGGGGAAGAAGATGGGGTATCATTGGGAGATGAGGTCTCTGGGGTAAGGCCTCGCGTCTGGAGGACGCGAGTGCCAAGGAGCTATGTCGATGATGTGGGGTTGCGATGAGGCGTCGGCTCGTTCGAACATTTTCCTAGCGAGATTGCGTACGAAGTCTTTAATGGTGTCGACCTTGAAATCACGTTGGAGAACGGCATTCCTGACGAATCTGGGGGCGCCTGCGATCCTACGCAGCGCCAGGTTCTGTTGACTTTGCAAGGTCTTCCGGAGAGTTAGAGAGATGAGGTTGTACCAGCTGGCTACTGCGTAGGTCAATCTGGAACGAACATAAGTTTTATACACCCCCAGTTTGATTTGGAGGGGTAGGCGTGAGTTGAGTATGGGGCGAATAGCCGCCATCGCTGTACGGGTGTTCTTCGCGATTTCTTTGACGTGGGCGTTCATTTTGAGGCGGTTATCGATGATCACCCGAGGTATTTGACCTTCGTGGACCATTCGATGGGGTGTCCTTCCAGATGGAGATCGGGTGCTCTCTTCTTTCTTGAGGTGCGTAAGGCCTGTGTTTTACCAGCGTTGGCTGACAATCGCCACTTCGCTAGCCAGGTTGGTAGATTGTCTAGGCAGCTCTGAATCTTCTTAACGGCGTGTGCAGCTGACATGGAAGTGGCAACGTAGGCGGCGTCGTCTGCGTATAGTGCCAGGGTGCAGCCGTCTCCCACCGGGATGTCGTTGGAATAGACGGAGTAGAGTGTCGGCGAGAGACAGCTGCCCTGTGGCACCCCGGCTGTCATAGGTCTTCTTGTGGATATAATGTTCTCGACCTTCACCTCGAAGCTTCTCTTGGTTAAGAAGGAAGCTATTATCCTCACAACGCGGAGAGGGATTTCTGCTTTGGCTAGTTTGTAGATTAGGCCTTCGTGCCATACACGGTCGAAGGCCTTCTCCATGTCTAGTAGCACGGCGACTGCAGTTTCCTTCTTATTCTTCGCAGCGACCAGGATGTGAATGATTCTGGAAAGCTGGAGCGTGGTGTTGTGTTCAGCCCTGAACCCAAATTGTTCCGGGCGTGGCGTGAAATTTGATTCCAGTTGCTTGAGGAGGAGTTTCTCAAAAATCTTGGAGATAGTGGGGAGTAGGGAGATGGGGCGGTAGCTGCTGGGGTGGAGAAGATTCTTCCCCTGCTTGGGGATCATGATGATTCGACCCATCTTCCAGATTCTTGGAAATTCGCCAGAGCGCAGTATACCATTGAACAGCCGCGTGAAAGCAGCGACTGTCCGAAAAGGGAGGTGGTGGAGTGCTTTGTTAGTAATGGCATCTGCGCCCGGCGCTTTGCGAGCTTTGGCGAGGGAGATCTGTCTTCTTACCATGTTTGGAGAGAAGGTCACTGGGTCATCGTCTGGTGGGACAGTTTGTGACAGATAATTTGAGAGAAACTCCTCTACTTCGGTGGTAAATGCTGGATTTGATGTTGGGTTCGGGCTAAACTGTTTTTGCAGGTGGTCCGCTAGAATATCTGCACGGTCTTCAGCTCTGTATCTTAACGTACCGTCCTGGTGGTACAGTGGGCGAACTGGTTCCGGTTTCCTGGAAAGTTGCCGGCAGAGGCGATGCAGCGAGGGCCAGTCATCCTCTGCTTCGAGTATGCGACACTCCCAGCTTTCAGTGGCGGCTTTCTCCAGGTCTGATTTCACCTCAGCCGAGAGTTGATTTAGGCGGGTCTTCAGTGTGGGGCACCGGGTTGTCTGCCAGAGGCGGCGCATGCGTCTTTTTTCCCTGATTTTGTTTAGGATATAGGGTGGTAAATTCTGACGGGTTTGGGCAGTTGGTTTGGCCTTAGAAGCTTTGCGCAACGCCTATTGGATGCATGTGGTGAGTTCTTCCGCTAAGAAGTTCACGTCTGTTGGTGTCATGACTGGTTGGCTGGGAGTGTTCTCTTCTAGGATTCCGGTGAATTTCTTCCAATTAACCAGTTGTCGAGGAGGTGGTGGCGCTAGCCTTATCGGGGATCCTTGGATGGACATAAGTACGGGCAGGTGGTCCGAGCCCATGTCTTCCGGTATTACCTCTAGGTGAATTTGTTGAGGTATCCCTTTGTACACGACTATGTCCAGTACGTCCGGGTTATGGTTGTCATTGTAGGGGAAGTGCGTCGGAGAGTCTGGGCCCAAGACCGTTAGGTGATTTTGTTCGGCTACACCGAAGAGTCGTCTCCCCTCGGCGTTGGTGATTGTAGAATGCCACAGTAGATGCTTACTGTTCCAGTCGCCGGCAGCAATTGTGGGTAGTGGTGAATCGAAGATTTCCATGATGTCAGAGGATGTTGTTCTTTCAGATGGAGGTCTGTAGATGCTGAAGATACGCATAGGGCTGCCGGCAACTAGAATTTCCACTCCTAGTGCTTGCAGCGTAGTGGTATGGAGGCGAGGTAGTGGCTGATGGACGACTCTTCGGTGAACCAAGATTGCTAGTCCCCGATAAGGTCGCTCATTATACTCATCCTGGCGGTAGCAGACGTAATTCGCTATCTTGAGCTTATCACCCGGGCCTAGGTGTGTCTCGTTAATGAGCATTATGTCCACATTTTGTTCCTTCATTAACTGTTTTAGGGGTGTGACCTTGCGTGAAAGGCCGCAGGCGTTCCAATATAGTATCCTCAGGGGTCTAGGATCCATATAGGGCCAATAGATCCGTCATCCCTCTGAGGACGGCTGACACCGGATCTGTGCCCTCTCTTAGTGCCCCCAGCACATCTTGGAAAACTTGTAGCACTTTCTCAAGCACCACAAGCTTCCCTTCGTCCGGGGTCACTGAGGGCATCGGTCTTCTTGTTGATGTGTCCCTTTTTGGGGGAGCAGGAGTCACTGAGTCTTTAGCCACGTGAGTGATTGGCTGATCCTCTACTTCTGTCTCAGCTCCACTTTCCTGAGGCCTGGCCTTCTTTTTATTCGTCTTCTTCTTCTTCTTTCTTTCGTTCATGCCACCTTGTGATCGAGGAATGGGGTCGTTTGCCGGTGCGGTAAGGGTTGATACCTCCGCCGGCGCCTCTGGTGCTCTAGGTTGGGTGGTTTTCGGTGGTGGCTCGGGTTTCCTGGTGGTCGGTAAAAGTGTGGTCAGTGCCACCGCGCCAGCCCTTTTGTTTCTTGCCTCACGTTGGAAGATTGGGCAAGTGGTGCTGTTGGCGGTGTGGGGGGCGCTGCAATTTGCGCAGGTTGGTGGCTCCTCCCGGGGGCGTGGGCAGTCTCTGGCTGGGTGTTCTTCGCCACACCGCACACATTTTTGTGGGCGGTGACAGTTATGGGAGGAGTGGCGAAATTGTTGGCACCGGTGGTACTACGCCGGGCCTTTCTTCCCCCTCCACGCCTCTATTTTGACTCCCGGCATGTATAAGAGTTCATCGATGTTGTAGATGTCAGGCAGGGTGTTCTCTTTCCTTTTCAGTATCGCCATGAATATACAGCCGGGGCGTCCCGCACGCGCCCTGATAGGTCTAATATATTCCGCCTCGTGTCCGTGGGCCAGCAGGTCTTCTTTAATTTCCTCGGGGTCAGTATCTGCCGGGAGTCCCCTAATCGCAACCTTTATGCTTCTGTCGCTGGGGAGCGAGTAGCAAAACCAGGATATGCGCTCGGTTCTTCCCAGCTCGGTTAGATAGCGTTGTATCACCCGGTATTCTATTTCGTCCTTCGGTGAGAATCTCACCCCTCTGCCAAATGGTCTGGCATTAGGGGAGTGGCCAAGTTGGTCTTTTAGGGCACGGAATGGTGGGCCCAGTTGGGCAGGACCTCTACCACTAACGGTGGGTATTTCTGTTTTGGTGCCTCTACTGGCTGGTTACCATTCGCTTGCATACGTGGTTGGCTATTTCCTGTGGAAGCCGAAGCGGCGTCTGCTGCTACTGCGGCAAAGCTTCTGGGCGGTGACGGCTCCGCCGGAACGCATTGTCTCTTTGGGTCCTCATTGCAAGTAAGGCTGTCATCTTCTCGCTTCCTGCGCTGCGGGGTGGCGCAAGGAGGGAGGGGAAGCGGTCTAGTTGCTGCTTGTTGTATGGCAGCTTCATCTTCGGCAGTAGCAGGGATGGTGGCGGCGCCAGTAGCTTGAAGTTTCGCGCTGCGATCGTTCAAGTGGGCAGCCATCACTTGTAGCAGCTCTTTGTCAAGAAGGTTAGCCTCTGCGAGGCGGGCCGTTAGTATAAAGTTTTCTTCCAATATACTTTTTGGAGATCTCTTTGGTGTCGGTTCTGCGGCATCATGTGTTGATGATGATGCTACAGATTCGCGGGTGGTCACAGTATCGCGGCGTTCGGCGGCCGTGACATCGCGGCGCGGTAGCGATTCGCGTTGCGCGGACGAATCGCGGCGCGCAGACGAGTCGCGCGACGACGATTCACGCGGTCCGGAATCGGTCCGGTCGCGGTTGGCACGGCGTTCGAACGGCCGGCGATAAAGGCGGGGGTCGCGCGGCAATTGTGGAGTCATAGAGATGGTCGCTATTGGTTGCGACAAAGTTTCAATATGGCCCGCCTTTGGAGTCCAAGGTAATGCCGCCTTTGGATCAACTAAGTGTTGGGCCTTAGATGTCTCGGCTAGGACCGCCTTCGGTTGCACCGCCTGTGCCGCCTTCGCATGTCTGGGTGGTGCCGCCTTGGGCGTGTGGCTGTGGGATGTCGAGCTGGTGGTGGTAGGAGTACCATCAGGATTCATTCGCCTGTACGTGTCCTTCAAAAAGTCTTTTTTTGATGGAGACGTTTTTTTGGGCGACGTAGTAGGTGTAGGAATACGTGTCTTTCGTATTGGTACTTGTTCCCATTCAGACATTTCACTAATGTCTGAAACGGGACATGATAGTGACCGCGAACGTCGCGGTGAGCCTTCAGGCCTGGTTGTCCGGCGACCTTTAGATGGTCCTGGTTTAGGATTGTTTACATCCATTTTTATTTTTGGAGAAAATTTTCGAACTACCGACGATAAGTCGGAGAGCACGACAGGTCGGATGTGCACTCGCGTCCGTTAGCGGCAGCTGGCGGGCAGCCGCCGGGCGTTCGCGGGCGGGGCGTTCCCCTCACTGGGGTTTTTCCCAGCTATTTTCTAATGAAAATAGTGGGAAAACACATATAAAATTTGTACGGACCGAACAAGAATTGCTGTTAAGTGCGCGCGCTCCGAGGCAATCCTCCTGCTTTGACGGCGGGCGCTCAGAACCTTTTATACAGGTAGCAAAACAAGTTGAGTAACAGGGATATCGATCGATGCGCTCGATGGCTTAGGCGGTGCACCTGTTGTTTAAAATATTCTTGCATTTGATGACGCGGGCGCCGTCATATATATATAATTTCCCTGAATAAACTGAGGACTCGTTATTGTAAAAACATTTTAACTTATTACTTGTTTTACTTTTGGCAAGTGACAGAGTGCCGCAGCATAGCGACGTTCTATTACTGTCGTTAAAAAACCATAAGCGTATGCGCGTTGCTTACGAAAAATTAAGATGACCTCTTAAAGTACCGTATAACTTAACGGTACTTTAATAGGTCATGCTAATTTTTGTCCATATTATTACAATTTTCCCCGTGTTGGTTCCGGGATCCTTTGAAGAATAGACCAACTGCCGTTCTGCCAGGCAGGTCGTAAAAGGCTACCGATTTTCTATGCGAGTCACTAACATCGTGGCTACTAGGAGGTAGAGTTCTGCATTGTCTCGCCCGGGTCTGGTACTACCGCCTTGCCTATTCCTGCTGCAACAGCGTCAGTGCTTGTCGCTGTCCTGTTCCGGTTTGGAGGGTAAGGTAGCCGGTAAAGTTATGCATGTGGCATTAGACCTCGCCACAAGCTATCAACGCACCATTAACACCTTTGGTGTCTATAGGCGATGGTTGACTCTTTCCATTAGTAGACGCATCTGCTTGTTTGCTATCTTATGATATAAAAAATGTCACTTATAATTTTAGGCAAGATGCCAGTTGACGGAGCTCCAATGTACGGAATTTTTCTAAGTGTGGGTTATAAAGGCAACTTTACAAACATACGTCATATTTATGTAAAAAGTACGGTGGTAATTGACTAACTACTGTTCCGCTTGCACACTGACTCATGTATCAATATTCCGCTATTTACGGCAATATAACTGATAGCAATGGCATTTTTTATATCATAAAACAGCAAACAAGCAGATGGGTCTCCTGATGGAAAAAGTCAACCATCGCCTATAGACACCAAAAGTGTTAATGGTGCGTTGCTGTCTTGTGACGAGGTCTAAAGCCACATACATAAGTTTACCGGCTACCTTATTCTCCAAACCGGAACACGACAGTGATAAGGACTGACGCTATTTTGGCAGGAATAGGTAAGGCGGTAGTACCAGACCTGGGCGAGACTATGCAAAACACTACCATCTAGTAGCCACGATAGTATAACTAATCGGTCGCCTTTTACGACCTGCCAGGCAGAACAGCAGTTGGCTTATTCTTCAAAGTAGCCCTGGACTAACACGGGCACTTTATACACTTCCTTCACTATAAGTAAAGTTCTTTTATTTTGAATTACGACAGTTGGTATTTCTCCCGTGTTGTTCCGGGCTTCTTTAAAAATAGGCCAACTGCCATTTTGCAAAACAGGTCTTAAAAGGCCACCGATTGGCTATGCGTGTCATTACCGTCGTGACTACTGGTTGGTACAGTTCTGAACGTCTCGCGCGTGTATTGATACCATCACCTGATCTATTCCTACCACAACAGCGTCAATGCTTGTCATTGTCGTATTTCGGTTCGAAAGGCCTTGCCTTTCCGGTCTACCTAGCCGGTAGACTTATGCATGTGACATTGCCATCCCGCCTCAAGGATAACAACGCGCCATTAACATCTTTGGTGTCTATGTTGGCGATGATGACCCTTTCTTCCGAGAGCCATCTGCTTGTTTGTTATCTTATGATATAAAAAAATATTAGTCCAGCTCACTTAGGACCTGCACGTGAGATATCTCGCGCAATATATATTTGTCGATGTCGAATATATCATGTTTATCCCAATACATGTATAATGTATATGCACGACGTAAACGTTGTTATTATCTTAACTTTTTGTCTTATTAGATTAAATCATGTGTGCCGCCATATTGGCTTCAGTATACAAGTAGCAATAAAGACTTGAATGACGAGAAAAATAGTCGACAAAATTTTGCTCGCGCTACTTGTCCTAAGCGGGCAGATCGATGAACAAGTTTTAATTAATAACACCACTTGATAATATGTATATGTTTGCTCGTTGCCTGGTATTCGTTATCAATAATCACACTTGAATGTATAAATTAGTAGAAAAAATAACTCAAAGTTACGGGTGCTTGTGCGATAATAAGTTTCTAGTTGTATAAATGCGGGAGAGTACTGTAGCACAATGAATATTCTAGTAGAACGATTATGTTGAGAACCTCTGGGCCAGAGCTTCTCAGTACCAGCTTCTTCCTTTTGATTGCATTCAACGTAGAACGGTTCGAATCCTTGATGATCAGGCTATTTCTACTCGGCTTGACTCTTTGACGTTACGCAGAGATGTAGGTTCGTTCTGCATCTTCTTTTACCGTATGTATCATGGGGAGTGTTCCGAAGAATTATTCGGACTAATTCCTGCCGTTAAATTCTATCATCGGACATTGCATCAAAATTTAAAGTTCCGTCCTCACCACCTTGATGTCTGGAAATCCACAACCGTGCGCTTTTGTCGGCTTTTTTGTCTCGCACTACTCCTTTGTGGAATTAATTACCCTCGGGGGTGTTTCTGAACGGGTACAACTTAGGGACCTTCAAGAAACAAGCTTATTCATTCTTAAAAGGCCGGCAACGCAGCTGCAAGACCCCCGGTATTGCAGTTGTCCATGGGCGGCGGGGCGGTGATCACTTACCATCAGGTGCACCACCCCTCAGGGTCGCTAACTACTCGACCAACTGGACAGTCAAATTTTATATTAAATGATTAGATTTCCTGTACAATGTACCTTTTATTCGAACTGATTAACAATAGTTGACCTTACGGCCGTTACCACAGATCATATTATGTCATTACTGTGAATCCGGACTTTTGGGGCCAGCAGAGTACTCAGAGTTAAACTTTAAATTTGGATTACTAACACCCACGCTAAGAGCTGTCTCCTACAAAACTTGACCTTGGCTTAGTTTGGCATTCTTATTAAATTGACGTCGACCATATGAGGTCCCGGGTTCGATTTCCGGGTCGGGCACTTAAAAAATGATTTTCAGTTTTCTGATAAACACAAAGTCGCCCGGGATTGGAAAGTGTCCGGTTGGCGATAGGCTTGCCACCTATCACATTTGTGGGACCATGTATCTTCGGCTAATCGTGGGTGCACTTGTTGTACCTCTGCCTACCCCTTCGGGGACACGGGCGTGAAGATACTTTACTTTAACTACGTCCTATTATTCTCGGAAAAAAATTGGAACATAAATCTGCTAGAATAGTTTGAATAAAAATTAATACAAATGAAAGTCGCGCGTTAAGCCTACTACAATCTCTCGGCAACTCGGACGTTATAAAAAGTCGTCCGTGTGTCCCTTCCTTTTATCCGCTTAACGCCAATTACAAGAATACGTTACGTCCAAGACGTGATTTATTTCCTGCTACCTTGAATTTATACTGTAGATTATTCTACACGAGTTGGTAAAGAAAGAGAAACGCGAAGAATCTGCGCTATTATTCAATAAAATATCTACTTACACACATACAATATACTATATAAATGTAAATTAAAATGCTCTGAATGGTTTAAATCTTTGTTTTATCAAGAAACGGAAGTACAGTATAAATAATACTCTTAGTACAGAATAAATAATACATCAAATCATATACCGGTTTCCAACTTTTGCATATTTCGTACACACCATACTGATACATACACATGCACACACTCATACACACACAACAACACACACACACATACACAAATCCAAATTTACCAAAAATCTGTTCATGTTATAATTCAGTGGAAATCAATCCCTTTTATGCTTAATACTTGTAGACTAAGTACTCTAGGTTAAAATTAACATTGAGTCTGTTTTCTGGAGTAGGGCGTTGATTTACGCAACACAGTTATATATACTTCTGCGTATGTCATCGCCACTCATATTATTCATGTATTCTTGTTCTGGTTCCAAATAAAATTATTTGTATTTGTATTGTACAGACACACACACACATACACACATATACATAAACTTACACTCACACACAAACACACACAATAAACTTTTGTATAAATAAATGGGATAACGTTACAATCCATATACCCACACTCACACACACAAACTTTTGCATAAATAGGTAGGATATTTTTTTAAATATATAACAGAATCACGTAGAAACCACGTGAGATATGCCCCACACTGCGCTATTATGCACTAAAATATTTGTTTACTCAATGCTCCATATTTTAAAACTAAACTAGTAAACACATTAACGCTACTATTTGAGTTTCACCTCGGCTTAAGAGACGTATTGTGTACAGAGTAGCTAAGGGAAATTAGAGTAGAATAATATTTTATTTCCGAATAATTATTGTTTAAATTGTATTGCTTGCACTGTGGTTAGTACGCGCTGTAAATTTTGTTTGCAGCTTTGTTCATGTCGTTTCGAATAATCTTGCTTTTATCATAATGACGAAAGTTTGAATAAATGTTTAATAATTAATCTTGCCAGAACAGCTGAATAGATCTCAATGTCTTTTGGTACGGATACAGGTTCAAATTCAGTATTTTTTTCAATGCAAATTTACTTTTGCAGGATTTTTTAACGGAACAATCATTTTATCGGTACCTACTTCAGGACCTGAACGCTGCCTCTTGATTATAATCTAAGATCATAGACACGATTATAGTCTGTGATAGCACATAGCTTAGAAAGGTGGTAGTAATTGGGCAAGTTGTAAGAATTTACTATGTAGTGAAAACAATAGTTATGTAACAGTCTTTACCCACATCCTGCAAGGTGTCTGTTAACAATATAGATGGTGTTTGCTATTAAAGTTATGTTTATGATGTTGTATGTAACGCTGAACTTAGATACCCAGTATATACACGTTGCCATATAACGAAGCCTAAATACTTAATATATCGACTATAAAAAGAGTCTAATATGTCTATAAGATGTACAAAATTTTTGCTTTACGTATTGATATACCAATACATAGATCAGAAATTTGGTACCTACCTTTTTTAAGACAATTACGCAAACAAAGAAGTATGATATTTAGCTCAATTGAAGTTTACACTACGGAGGAATGCAGAAACAAAATGCATTAGAAATACATGACATTTATAAAAATACCTATTATACATACTATATTTATGTGACATAAATGATAATAAATACACAAGTATACTATTTTCTTTACGGCTAAAGTCTGGTAAAACTTAAAATTTTTTTATTGTTAAGTTTATGGGTGCATTTCAACCACAGAGCGATCACTAGTGTATTATTATTTGTTAACAACAGCACACTAAAAGCAGGTAGGCCTAAAATTGTAAGTGTAATTTGCCTTACAAGCTCTATTTCTATGTGCTCTGTGCTCATAATGGACTTCTTACATTATTAACCGGGAACATTATAGACGCGCGTCTGCTCTTATTTCTTGCTTTTTGATCCCCTATCTATGACTATTTATGAAGCCAGTGGGTGGCGAATAACCAGCAGAGGATTAGAGGTCTGGTTATTATTCATGAGCCTGAGATTTCATATATATTTTATATAAGTATTTTTATTTATAAATGATTAGCTGTAGAGCTTAACTAGCGAGATTTTTTAGTGTCCGATGTTATTGTTATAATTTTATTGCATTTTAAGATTTCTGCACTGTCTTACCTGGGTCTGATAACACCGCCTTTACTATTCCTTCCGTAATAGCGTCGGTACTAGTCAGTATAGTCTTCCAGTTCGGAAGAGAAGTAGCCAGTAAACCTCACCATAAGGACAGCAATGCTCTATTAACATCTTTGGTGTCTATAGGCGATGGCTGTTACTTTTCATCAGGAGAGCCATCTGCTTGTTTGCTATAATCTATACTCTCCGTCGTCGGCACTTTGTGAAACTCCGTCATAATTATTATTTTATTTTAAGCACTTGTACTGTTTCACGATCACAAACTTTATAGTATATTTATTTTTAATTAAATAGCCAACCGGTTTCACATTTCATGCATCTTCGAGGCTAAAACTTATTTTGTCCACGAGTAATATAATACATTAATTCTTAACGCTTCCGATTTAATTTATTATACTACTTGTTGACGATTTAACTTAGCCCTAAAGATGCATTGAAATATGAAACCGGTTGGCTATTTAATTAAAAATATATATATTTTATAGTTTGTAATCGTAAACAGTACAAGTGTTTAAAATTAAATAATAATTGTTTGCTATCTCAGATATAAAAAAAAGTATTAAAAATAATGATAAATTTAAACAACAATTAGTTAAATGAATATAAAATCATAAATTTATACGTATAAGGAAAACTCGTGTTAGTTACGGCAGTTTTAACTCAAGAATGGCTCACCGATTTTTTATTGTTTGATTTATATTTGAATTATTTTTAACCGACGAAGAAAAGAAGGTTATCAGTTTGGCACGTTGTACGTAATATTGTTGGAATTGGATAACATGAGTTTCATCAACATCGGATTAGCAGGTTTTGAGATAATCGTCGGTCTGATTTTCAAGTTTATTATTAAGACAGCCTCAGTCAGGGACGGAATCCTGGGAGTCGACATATTAAATACCGTTCAGTTTCGCAAATATCTGCGAGGTCATCTGCAAGGTAAGGTGAAACTAGACTCAAAATAGCTCGGTGTGCTCAGCAGTACTTCTTGTCGGCCCATCGTCTCCAACTTTACAAGCCGCAAATTCAGCCTCACTTCGAGTAATGTTCTCATCTCTGGGCTGGAGCTCCACAGTACCAGCTTCTTCCATTTGATCGCATTCAACGTAGAGTGGTTCGAATCGTTGAGGATCGCGCTATTTCGAAACGGCTAGACTCCTTGGCATTACGCAGAGATGAAGGTTCGGTCTACGCCTTTTATCGTATCCATCATGGAGAGTGTTCCGACGAGTTGTTTGGATTAATTCCTGCTGTTGAATTTCACCATCGGACATCGCATCGAAATTCAAAGTTTTATCTTCACCATCTCGACGCTGGAAATCCACAACCATGCGATTCTCGAGGCACTTTTTTCCCCGCACTACTCATACGTCATTGAATCGTCAATGACGACTATTTCAAATTGGCTTGATTCTTTGGCGTTACGTAGAGATGTGGCATCACTCTGCATCTTTTATCGGCTTTACCATGGAGAATGTTCTGAGGAACTGTTTGGATTAATTCTTGCTGTCGAATTTCACCATTGGACATCGCATCTAAATTCGAAGTTTCATCCTCACCATCTCGATGTCTGGAAATCCACAACCGTGCGAATTCCGAGGCACATTTTACCCCCACTACTCCTATGTAGAACCAGCTATCTGCAGATTTTTTCCGAACGGATACGACTTAGGGATCTTAAATAAAAGAGGTTATTTATTCTCAAAGGCCGGCAACGCAATTACAAGATCCCTGGTAGTGTAGTTGTCTATGGGTAGCGGTAATCAATCTTCTATATATAAAAAAAAAACTTAAAAATTAACTAAAATTAAGTTGGGTTAACATGTCAATGCTGCGGATGAGCACATCCCGATTAATATTGTTACACAAATTAATCTATCAACACCGTCGGCGTTTATTGTTAAGCGTCGGTGCTTATTGGCCAGTAAGCACTCTAGTGGAAACGTTATAAATATAATAGCTCATTTCAGGAATCAAAACAAAAACCTTTTAATTTTTGCAGAATTCCATTTTCAAACGAAAACTTTCAATGAAAGATATATATCCGTACCTTCGAAAATGAAGTGATTCAATTCTTTTATTAGCAGGTGGCATAGACTCTTTTTAACGTTTTCCTTTTGTTGTGGCCCAGAGCGCTCCACTTCTGAGGTTCCGCACCGGATTACTCCTATTGTTACCGAATTGAAAATAGATCCCAAGATCGGCTTGTTTAAGTAATACAAACCCTTTCTTAGAAAAGATTTACGGAGATCTTATACTTTATATAATGAAATATGCATTTAATAACATTATGAATTATTAATGAAATGTGTAGATTATCGTCACGCCAATGTAGAAGCAATAAAGGTAGAGGTGAACAAATGGTTTTTTACGAACAGTTAGCCAATAGGTATATCTCAAGCACATGAACACGCTTTCTTTGAAAGAATTTAAGAAGAACCCATATTTAACATAATCATATATTCTGAAGTGAATAAATTGTAACGCCTAACTCCTCGAAAAAAGCAGAGGACCAATTGCGTATCCATTAGCAAAAATATGTATTTACAAGTTTAGTTATATATTCAGTTACAAGTTAGGCCAGGCCCTTTGAAGTATAGGCCAACTGTCATTTTCCCGGACAGTCGACAGGCGAACGAGCGGCAATATTATGTTTTATTACAAACATGACTGTTACGTGGTGGAGATCCGCAACTTCTCACCCAGGTATACAGTACTATCAGCTGGTCTATTCCTCTCCCTATTGCGTTAAGGGCGCGTATTCGATTCGCAACAAAACTTTTTTTCAGTTTTTTCCAGAGCAATATCATAATAATTTGAGCAGAGTATTCGAAGGATATTACAGTTTTTGCAAGATTAAATCTTGATTATTCGATTTACTGTAGCTTCAAAATTTGATCGGCAAACGATTGCGCACGAGATATTATTTTTAAAATATGTCTTTTAAACAAATGAGTTCATATAACGGGCTGAAAAAAATAATTGAGCATTACTTTAATTCACACACAGTAAATATTTTAGGTTCTTATTGGAATACTTACTGCTGAGAAAAAAAATGTTAAAGTGAACTGATATTGTAATTTTTTATGAGGTGACAGTTCAAAAATGGATGATAACAAAATTGGGGGATACAGTTTGGTGTTATAGCTACATAAATATCACCAACATCCATAACGTCTGAAAGAAATTTTAAATAGCAATCTAATGATACCCATGAACCCCCATATGAAAAAGTAAAGAAGTGTCGAGAATGCAAAAAGATGAAGGCGTCCGAACCGATCGACGATGGCACCTGTATACTGCGGGCCTTGACGGCCTAACGGCGTCACCGGTCGTGGGGGCGACCAGAGTGCTCAGCCAGAGCTTCAAGATGTGGAATCGTACGCTCTCCACCTTAAGGGTGTCTCCTGTTAGACCAATCCTCGGCTTAGGGGTGATCGTTATTTGTAATAAGAGTTCGCGGCATTGTCCTGTGTGTAGCTGTGTATTATTTTGATATGTTTCGTTGTCTACAGTTATCAGGTCGTCGGGATCGTTGAAAACGTGGCGGAGTCTACGTTATTTGGGATGTGGGTTAGGGTGTGAGTTAGTGCGATTGAAATATATTTTGGAGATATCTTGAAATATCTAGCTAAGCTCGGCAATACGAGATCTTTGAAGATCAATGTATACCACGGTACATAACGTTGTACCCGTGACAATACGCTAGTATTTGTTCTGTACTACTTGCAACGGGTGCAAATCTGTACGGGAGAGATAGGAAAACACTACGTAGGCGTATGATAGAATAGGCATTACGCAAATCTTGTAAAGTGTCACCTTGTGTCTAAGTGACACGAATGCGGGACACCTGCTATGAGTGAAGAATGGACCCACTGCACGGAATTAAAATCGGCGGTTGGTTAGTTACTCTAGTATGGTGAGAACGAGTCTGCCGGGCCCTCCCATTTGGCATAGCTTGTATATTAGGCTATTGTGCCAGATCTTATCTAACGCCTCCGCGACGTCGAAAAATAGAGCGCCGGGGGCTGCATTTAAAGAGTTTAAAATGTACTATGTGAGTCGGTTCACTTAATACGTGCCAGAGTGAGCTGCTCTTAAACCGAACTGCTCATTTATTATGACGCACGTGAACATATGCCTTAAGACGAGATAGTACGATTTTTTCGTAGATTTTATTTATTTTTGATTGATTAGGCTAGTAAGACCGTAACTACTGACATTTCGGGGTTTTCGCGGCTTGTGTATTCCTATAATAGTGACTTTTTTACACTCATCCGAAAACGCACAACCGGCTAGGAGTGCATTGAAGATGCACACTATTAGATATATAAGGAAGGGAGGGAAGTATTTAACTACCTTATTTGTGATTTTATCAGACCCCGAGCCTTTTAATTGCGTAGGTTTTTGATTATTTCACCTACTTCTTCGGTATTGATGGGCAGTAGTGGGTCACCCTCCGGTGGTAGCGCCGCTCGAAGCTCTGCTATCCACAATATGAACACGTCCATATTGTGGATAGCAGAGTGCAGCTCGGATCATGATCCGAGTCTGAAGGCTGACTTCAAGAATAACATTGTGATTGGAAGAACGAATGAAAAATGTCACCATCGCAAGATGTTACGCATGACGTAGTATGTATTCACGTAAATCCATGTCCATGACACAGCCACAATCTGTTTTTTTAATATTATTTTTTAATATCTAACAACAATATTTTCGTCATATATATATATATATATATATATATATATATATATATATATATATATATATATATATATATAGTAAAAATGTATAAAATTAAATATTTTCGAATACACGCTCTTAATGCTTGTCATTGTCGTGTTCCAGTTTGGAGGGTAAGCCGGTAGGCCTATGCATGCGGTACCGCCACAGTTATATAGTATTTGTTCTAAAGTCGTCATAATAATAAGAGATGCAATAATAAGTAGCGAGTTACTGCTTCAATTGACTAACTATTGGAACTTAGGTTGCTTCGGTTACATAGTAAAACATGCGTTGAGTATGTATACTGTGCGTTTTTATTTAAGCTACTGAGATAGTAAAAGTCACAGTGGTCGGGATAGAATAATTGGACGTAGTTACACGATAAGGATCCAATCCACACAAAATCAGTTTAGAAATATTGAAGTTTGAAGTTGGATATTTTTTAATTTTTTAACGTGCCATACATGGGGACTAGTTCTGATGTTGAATAAAGTAATAGAGCTATTTTTGCTTAGACGTTTTTTTACTGGCCAATTTTTGACAATATTGTGGATTGGATCCTTTTCGTTTAACTACGTCCAATTGTACCGCTGGGATCGTTATTATCAGAGAGTTTAATGTAGTACATACTAGATAAACTATGCTAAGTAAAAGTCATGTTCCATTTCGTTAACACTTGCTGCAGTGCTGAAATAATAATAAATCGTCCAATCAAACTCAAAATTATGCAGTGCTACATCGTATAATTACGTATAGTATATATTCGCGACCAAAATTTCATAGCCGCCGTGAATTTCATTGCACTTACTCGTTTCACTCAACGAGCTCTGACGGATGCAGTCCGTGGACTGCACTAAAGAAGAACGCAAGAGTGGCGTGGCGCATGGCTTGTCTAGGACGTTAGTACACAGAAGTCTAAGTTGTTAATATTTTCACGCCTTCAATATTTTTTTCCATTTCAACACTACTTTCCTACACTATTCTACAAAAGTTTTGTAGGCGTTATACATAATGTGAAATAATGGAAAATTATAAACATAATATAAATATGCAATTTTCCATTTTTCTATGCCATAGCATATATTAACGTGAAGCAGTTTGGCCGAATAAAACACTTGAATCACTTTTACACGCACAATATAATTTTGGGCAGAGTAACGCCCTCAACAAACGATAGAATTACAATCAATCGAAAACATGATATCCCCGCTTATTTATACCATTCGTTATCTACTTTATTATGACGTCATAACACAGGTGTGCCGCACATCTGGCCGGCTAGTAGTTGTCAAGCGCGGTTGATAACAGATATTTTTACACCATAGGATAGCAAACAATCAGATGACTCTTCTGTTAAAAATTAATTTCATCGCCTATAGACACCAAAGATGTTAATGGTACGTTGTTATCCATGCGGCGTGTTAAAATGTTGCAAGCGTAAAAGGCATGGAAATGATGGATTTAATACATTTTATTGCACGAAATAAAAAAAAATCATAATTTCACATGTGAATATGGCATAATGGCAGTTGTTTTTTTTATATATCATAAGATAGCAAACTAGCAGATGGGTCTCCTGTTGGAAAGAGTCAACCAATCCCTATAGACACCAAAGATGTTAAGGTCCGTTGCTATCTTGTTGTGAGGTCTAACGCCACATGCATAAGTTTCCTTCTTGTAAGAAGGAGCCCGGACTAACATGGGACATAGCCGTTCTTTCGCTTTTTCATAGCTTGTTTTCGATCTATGGTGATCTTTAATACCTATTTTTTTGTCATCAACACCCAGTGTGACACTTAAGCGCCACACCGATCTCTTTTTTTATATTATAAGATAGCAAACAAGCAGATGGGTCTCCTGATGGAAAGAGTCAACTATCGCCTATAGACACCAAAGATGTTAATGGTGCGTTGCTTTCTTGTGGCGAGGTCTAATACTTTCATAAGTTTACCGGCTACCTTACCCTCTAAACCGGAATTCGACAGTGACAAGCGCTGACGATATTGCGGCAGGAATAGGTAAGGCGGTGGTACCAGACCGGGCGAGACAATGCAGAACTCTACCACCTAGTAGCCACGATGGTTGTGACTCGCATAGCCAATCAGTCGCCTTTTGCGACCTGCCTGGCAGTTGGCCTATTCTTCAAAGGAACCCGGGACCGACACGGGGGGAGCCCGTGATCAACACGGGGCGAGCCCGGGACTAACACGCGGGATAGCTCGAGACCAACACAGGGGAAAAATCCCAGTGGAATTCAGTTGGCACCCACACGAGCTTAAGTGTCGCATTCCTATTTGGTTTTCAACCTTTCACTACTAAAAATACAGACTACCTTAGTCAGGGCCGCGCCGGCCTTCACAGCGCCTGTGCGCGAAACCTTTGTATCCACAAAACCTATGAGTCAAAATATGTTGGTATGTAAGTGTAAAAAAAATAATTTCGATTGCGACGCCCCTTTTGTCTTGGCGTCTATGCGCACCGCACACTTCGCACATAGGAGCGGCGCGGCCCTGACTTTACGTTTACGCATTTACTTTACTTGACTACTTCGATATACGAAGTTTTTTGGTTATGAATATAAATAGTATAACGAAGTTTTTTTTTTCTTTTTTATATTATAAGATAGCAACAAGGATTTTTCTTGGGGGCTTAGGGGTTAATACCTTCTAATACCTTTGAGTCAAAATCAAAGTCAAAAATGATTTATTTTATTCAAATAAATTTTTACATGCAGTTTTAACGAGTCGTTTGCATAGACGAATGCCGTTTAACAGCTAATCGTTCAAAGAGAGTTGCAAAAATCGCATGCAGAATAGTGCGTTTTTACGAACTCATAGAAATACGGCTAAAATCGGAGAAGTCCCAATGTTCCGGGGTAATACGTGCGCTGCATTTTCTACAGATTAGATCGAGTGCAAATTGTAGGCGGTAGCGATTTTCTATACCAATATACTAATATTATTATAATGAGAAAACATTTGTTTATTATATTATATATCTATTTTTGGCAGCTTCCATTATTTTTAACTGAAAATATAAGCCAAAAAGTAAATTAACAATTAGAATTGGTATGAATCAGTTAGATACTTTACAAGTGAACTTAATAATACGAGTATAATGCGTTACGTGTGTACGCCTCGAGCACTAATATCAAAATGAGCGCGCCCCACACAGCTGCAACGCCTTTTATATATGCGATGACGTTTGTTTTTTTTTTGTCTAGCGGAAAGTGTTGCCAACACTATATCTATACAAATAAATAAAATTGGAGTGTTTGTTTTTCATACTAAAATAATCGTTTTTGCTAAATGCATATAGATGTTTACACGATACATATGCCCAAATAATATTTTTTGGGGTCCCGTACCTAAAAGGTAAAACGGAACCCGCTGCCTCCACTGTCTGTCACCAGGCTGTATCTCATAAACCGTGATAGCTAGAAAGCTGAAATTTTCACAAATTAGGTATTTTCGTTGCCGCTATAACAGCAAATATGTACCAAAAAATAAAAAAATGAAAATATTATGTTTTTTTTAATATTTTTTTGCTCAATATTAATAACGGTTACAGGTAGATGCTTAGAATTTTCACAGAATATTTAGTTGTATATTAACTTTCAAAATAGTTAATTAAGTAAAAATAAAGTAAATATTAAAGGGGGACTCCCATACAAGAAACTTAATTTTTAAGCAATTTTTTACTCGACCTTAATAAACAGGTAGACTGACTGACATAATCGCCATAGCGACACAAGTCCCTAATAAAAAAAAGAATAAAAAAAAAACAGGTAGAAACTAACAAACGTGATTTCCTTTTATAGATGATGTTTTTCTTAAAGAAGCAGATAGCTTTCTTGATGGAAATAGAAACCATTGCCTGTAGCCTCCAGAGATATTACAGCTTTGCAATATTCGTGTGGCGGGATGGCAATGCCATATGAATCAGTTTACCAGCTATCCTACCCTCACAATTGAAACACGGTGGTGACAAGGATTGTGGCTATTGTGGCAATAAGTTAGGTGGTGGTAAAACTACCTTAAATTTAGGGTAATTATTAGAAAACCTTACAGTATTAAGCAAAAAAAAAACACGTGAAGACAGCCGTTAATTAGTGCAAGTGATTAGTAATCTGAGTAGTTAAAGTGAATAGACGCTCAATGACCAACGGCGTGTTTTTTTGCTTAATACTAAGCACCTACATCAAACACTTGCACTAATCAGAATGTGTAACCAGGGTTTTAGTGTAGCTAATTAATGAAGTGTGGATATTACCTTCTCCCGCTAACTGTTTCTGAACTAGACTTAATAAGAATTTCATCTTTTAATTATGGATTTCCACAAAGTAACGCCTGAATCAATGAAATATCAGAGATTTTAATGTACTACGTATTAGAGAAGCTATGCTAAGTAGAAGTCATGTTCCATTTCGTTAATACTCGCTGCAGCGCTGAAATAATAATAAATCGTCCAACCAAAGCCAAATTAAGCAGCGTTACAGCATATAATATCGTAAAATATATATTCGCAACCAACCGGTCGTAACCGCCGTATATATCATGGCGCTTACGCATTTAATTCAACGAGCTCTTACATAGGTGCACCTCTACGCATTGCCTAGTGCACCGACCACACAGCCCATAGACACCTAATAATAGGCGAATGACTTGTGTCAACACATCTGACTTATAGTTCCGATGTAAATGTCCACGCGCCAATGAGTAGTGATTGGGTAATCAGTGTCGACCAATCAGATGCTCTGTACATTACTATATTTTACTGTGGTCTTGAGTTAGCCAATTACGGCGTTGCAACCCCACTTCGTCTTACCTCAGCTAGTTGCCAGAATGCATTCAATACGGAAAATCAAACATTAGCCGTCTATAGGCTGTGTGGTCGGTGGCCTAGTGGAACACAAGTGGAGTGCCGCATTGCTTGTCTAGTACGTTAGTACCTTAGATAAATAATAATTGGTCTCACTACGAGCACCGCGAGACCAATCATTTATCTATGGTTAGTACATAGAAGTCTTTGTAAAATATCGATAACGTTAAAATGCACTTTTACTGTTTCACACAACATTTTTTCTTTACTTTATGTTAGGTTTTTATTTAATAAAGCAGGATTTTGCCCGACATCGTTGTTGTGCGAATTAAAATGATTTACTCTGGTAACACAGAGCTTGCACGAAAACAACAATGGCGGGTAAGACGGGTTGAAAACTCGGACATTCAGTCTCCTGCATCGATCAGTGTAACACACTCTGGCCTCCGTTTAAAAGTAAGATAATATTTGAATACTGCAGAACGTGCATAAGCAATTTAAGGTACATGTATTTGTTAATTTATATTATATTTAAATTAAATTTCAAAGATAGATAGAATTAAAAGATAGAATGTTAAAATTACAATGAATAAGGATTTTGGTTACATTAGACAATGTAAAAGAAAATATAAAATTGTAAAAACCGATTACGTTGTTTTAATTAGAAATTAATATTTAATACAAGGGCAGAATCTGGCCATTGCCCATAGGTATTCTCTCATGCACCATTTTAATTGTCAAATGTAGGGTATTGATTACATTTCAGAAGTGGTCTACCCACAGTTTACACAAATCAAAGGTTACATTATATAACTAGATTATCAAATATTAATTACTGACATTCTCTCATATCGATATTCTATATTTCGTGAGTCTCATTTCATATAACATGTTTTTTTGGTTAATAAAAAGTAGACTTATTATAATTTTTGCACACTGGCATTATCGGTAGACTATTTCAAAATACGTAACACCTTTGTAACCTTTCTATATTTTAAAGTACCAAATATTACATTAAAATCGATAAAATTTAACAGTTAATTTATTTTCCTTTATTTTTCTTGCGCTTGTAATGGTCTTTAAAAAAAAAAGTACGTTGTTAGATATGTAGGTACGAAGAGTATACTATTCTTTGTCGTTTCAAGTTTCAGATAATTTAAAAACTTGAAAAATCACTCGTAACACTGGAGCGGTCACGTGGTAACGAGAGAATGAAATAATAAGTGCCTTGCCGTCAACGAAGCCCGTCTTCCTCGTGTAAGCAGAACGTCCTTTACTACGGATGACCGAGTATGAGTGGAGTTTGATACGACAGGTAACACTACTTTGCAAATTCACCAGGAAACAAACTTACTTTGATACTTCAGCAAAGAGGATTA
Organism: Apodemia mormo; assembly: GCA_036924255.1. NCBI lineage: Eukaryota > Metazoa > Arthropoda > Insecta > Lepidoptera > Riodinidae > Apodemia > Apodemia mormo. Next base: position 6,246,688 of record JAUPFN010000018.1, on the reverse strand, counting down.
TTAGGAAACATAATTAGATTTCCCAACAAGATGGCTGTGAAGCTGTGAACTGTTAGGCAATTCGTCACCGCGCAGTATCCGTTGTTATGACCACCGCATATATTACGTTTGATTCAAGGTATTAAATGAATGTTTTATTTAAAATTAAGATGCTCCGTAGATTGCATAATTTAATACAGAAGACAAAAACAGCTGGAGGATTAAATAAATGTAAAAATCATGCATTAAGTGTTAGTGCCGTTTTTCGTGATGGAGTAGATGACGATTCTGGTTATATCTGGAAAGTCATTCGTCTTACGATATTAAAAAAAAATAAGTAATGGAAACAAATGTTCTTTAAGTAACAATCTCACTAAAAAAAAAAAATTACTTGGCTGAGCCTAGAATAATCGGATTTATTGTTAAATATTCCTGTTTAACTTTGTAATGGGGTAATAATTATAGTAGTCAATTTTAAGAGCTGTTATAAAAATGATTCTCAAAAAAGGGGTACTTTGGAATATCGGTTTAGAGATGTCGCATATTACATTGAAGGTATATATAGTTTAAGGGGTAAAAACTAATATTTTTTGAATATTGTAACTTTGGCTGAAGCACACCTGTGCAATAGTTATATTTTTTCGTCTGCCCTAATGACTTCCGTGAACTCTATTACACATAAATAAATTTTACTACATAGGTACTGAGAACGTGGGTGATTGGAAATGTCAAGTACATTTTAGAATCTATAGGTTCCAATGTATCATGTGTACTGATTTTAGTCCTGGGCCTGACGTGGTATTATTTACAGCCCAGTCTGGGTTCGGCTCAGAGTATAAAAGTTCAGCTGACTGATTAATTTACTTTTAAGTCTACTACAATATCTAAGTCAGTGTAGCTATCCTTATGAGCCAGATTCAAAATTTGATACAATCGGTGATAAACACATACGATAAAGAAAATTTTGAAATAATAGTACAGGCAAATTTGACTTTTGATTTATTAAAATATTGTTATTATAGTTACAAAATATTTATTTCTTTTAAGGTTGATTAGTTGAGTGATAATTCTAATATTTGAAATTACTGACAGAAAAATATAATTATTATCATAAGTAGGTTCTCTGCGCATCGCATTTTGAATATTTGTCTTAAAAACAATTTCACTCGTGATTCAATTAGTACGAAATTAGGTTACAATGCATACAATGTTTTTGGCAATTATACGTCTCGTTGAATTCTTGGAAGACTTATAGGAAATTGCACAACTTTATCTTGTCTTTTTAATATAATTATGAAAAGGAATGGCACAAGTGGATGAGCAATTTGAAAAACAAATTATCTGAGCTACTATTGCCTATGTATGACCCAGCGGTACAAATTGAACTACTTGTAGATGGGAGTAAACTAAGCAACGATGGTATATTGCTCCTGAGATGGTGTGATTTAAAGTATTGCCATCTAGTAGTTTTCTTTAGTGTTAAACATCGTAAAAATATATGTGGAAAAAATATAGGTTTTTATTTGTAGGCATTGGCAGTTAATTGTTTTACTAAACCCAAAATACAGAGTATATGTCCTGGGCCTACTGTATAGAATTAAAACTGATTGCGAAATTCTGTTTTCAACATTTATCAATACTGAATTTGTCTCTCGTATAACAAGATGGTATGGCAGCCTGTTGTTATAAATGTCTGTGTAGTACATGATATCAACGGGAAGTAAGAATTATATTATAGACTAGCTAACCCGGGAAAACGTTGTTCTGTTTTTTTAATACTATTCTATTTTTTTTATGTATATTTTCTCACCTTTTAAACCTTTTACTGGACTTCAACGATTAATTCAAAACCAAAATTAGCCAAATTGGTTCAGCCGTTTTCGAGTTTTAGCAAGACTAACGAACAGGATTTGATTTTTATATATTAGTTCGAACAACCTTCACCAATTAATTCATAGAAAACAAAATTTTTTTTGGCGGCATTTCGAAATGCATAGTATTTAGGAAACCTCATATCTTTCAGATGATATCAAGAATAACAGATAGAAATAATAATTAAATCTATTATGTAATAGAGAACATAACTTATATTAGGCTCAACGATTGTATGAAAATAAAGCTGTATAGGTAGGAAAAAAATTTCGTCGATTGAAATATAAAAAAAGGGATAATAATAAAAAAAAGGGATAAAAATAAAAAAGGGATAATACGGGCACTATTAAATTTATGGCATCGGGAACATATTTTTCTGTAGTAAAATGCTTAACTGGTCACAAATTTGTTATATGTATAAGTACTGTGACTTAATCTCGCTCGCTCGAATTTTAAAATTCGGTAGTGCAAAGTCCAAGTAACGATGAAGGGAAAACGGATTCATCAGGTATGAACAGCACTAATTAGATTATCGGTAAGACCCTTCGGATGCAATATAAGTTATTCAATTGGTCAATGCGATCTTTTGCGTTATATACCTGAAGAAAATTAGAGAATAGCTAGACTATATATAACACCAACTTAACTGTCATAAGGTAATAGGTTTGCAACGATAACGATAAGTTTGCAATTTGCATATTAATGCATCAGATTAAACACATGGAACTTTACAATTGAGATAGCAGTTTTTCCTCCACGCTTTAGCGAGAGAGATCTAATGGAAATCACGAAAATTATGTTCCATTAGAGTGGCAAGAATAATAAGGACTTTTATACTTCACATAAAATTCTTTCAAATGTTATTAGATAATGAACCAATATGATATGATAAAGTTGATGAATACTAATTCAATGAAAATGAAAACATAGCGAAAGTATAAGGGTTCCTAGTTTACTTCGGAAACCTATAAAGGGTAATTTAATGTTTATTTACTATGAATTCATGGATTTTATTGGTTACACGTATATATAAAAATACTTCAATGGGAGAAGTGGTCGTGATTCAGTGCGAACACGATTATTATGATAACATTTAAGATATTTTGGTTACAGTGGTGAAACCCGGGAGGTTCACTACAATATTATGGATATTACTGATATGTATTATACTATGGTTTCGGTTGTGAAAAATGATTTGCACCAAAACTATAGACAGAGGATTAAATATATTGTTGTAAGTCGGAAGCCACAATAATATATTATGATTGAAGAATGTACGATAGTTACGGTAGTAAAACCCAGGAGGGTTATAGCAGTGTTAGGGATGGATGGATAGATTATTTTATTTAAAGACTAGCTGTTACCAGCGACTTAGTCCGCGCGGACTTCGTTTACTCCGCACAGCCTCACTCCCGTAGGTGATAGCGTGATATGTAGCCTATATGTTGACCCGTCCTATTAGTAATGTTCATGCAAAATTTGAAGTAAATCCATGCAGTACTTTTTGAGTTTACCCTGGACATACATACAGACAAACAGACAAACAGACAAAAATTCTAAAAACTATATTTTTGGCTTCTATGTCGATTGTAGATCACGCCCCAAGTATTCTTTTAAAAAAAAAAAAATATTCAATGTTCAGTTTTAATTTTCTTACGCTTTTATTATATGTATAGATTATCGATATGTATGATACTACATATTGTTTTGGTTGTCAAAAAGAAACTCGCCACTAACAAAAAAAACGGTCGTGGGTCGGTAGAGTCGCAATAGTATATTATACAGGTATGAATAAATAAATAGAAATTTATTTATTTTATTAATAGGGTTGATTGTGATATATGAATATTATTTAATTTGAAAAAAAAATATAGTTCTTGGGTTAAATTGGATATGTGTATTGGATAGTTATGATGGGACTGGGAAAACTATATCTATATATTGTAATAAATTGTATACATGATAATAAAGGACACGATCAGTTGATTTTACTGAGTTTAGAATTAAAGAATGGAATTATATTAAAAATAAATATGTGACAAAATTTATATATTTATTTTTATTATAATACTAGCGACCTGCCCGCGGTTTCACCCGCGTAGCTTTTGTTCCCGTGAGAATATCGGAAAGGTTTATATACCAAAACCTTTCCCAAGAATCAGTCTGTCTATCAAAAAAAACCGCATCATAATCCGTTGCGTAGTTTTAAAGATTTAAGCATACATAGGGACGTAAGGACATAGGGACAGACAGAGAAAGCGACTTTGTTTTATACTATGTAATGATTGGTCTTATCGGATATGTATGTTCTGGAATCTGCCAATTTTATCTAAGGAGATTCTGATATATGTAGCAAAATAATAAAAGAAATAAAATACATACATATTGATTGTTTGAGTTATTTGGTAAGCATTAAAATTTATTATGAAATTATTTTACATCGAGAAATACCAGTAAATGTCAGAACAATTTGAAAAAAAAAGATGTTAAAACACCAGTTTTGTAACATAAAAGGATTCAATAATTTAAAATATGGTGTTACTGTATCGCTTTGAACTCTTACTTCTTTTTACTTTCACATGGTTTACTTAGTCTGTTGTGACATAAAGTTCTTGCTTACCTAGAACCTTGAATTATAAAGAAAAATATTATTTATTTTATTAATAATATGAAAATTTGTAATATAGTACAGACACTTTTATTGGCTTTGTTTTACATCATTTTATTGCACTGTTGAATGATATTTTTTGTATATGTATTAAAATTCAACCTAATTTAATCTACAATCAGTGACGTATTAGAACTTTGTTATTAACGAGTTTTGAAAGAACTTAAATTTAATTAAAATATGGTTCAATTTATGCAATAAAACAAAATGAAATTGTTTTAAACTTAAGTGTAGATCGATTGTAATCCTATATTGGTTTAATTATTAATTGTAAACCTGCTTCATGTAGATTTCCATGAGGTAATATTTGTAAACAAATATAATTATGATAGCTAAATAAATGACTATGGAAATGGTTATGAATATGCAATGTTCTAGTGCATTCTCCAAACAACATTGTAAGGCAAAGATAATAAAGAAATAAAATAGTTCTATCTAACAGTAAACATTTAGATATTAAAAACAAACAACTTTCATCAAAGAAATTTGTATGTGGTTTTTCGAAAATTTGCTTTATTCATTCAAAGAATTTTTTTTTTTTCATATAAAAAGGGAAACATAAAAGGTGTAATCTATATATGATACAAAAACATTGTAATGACTAATAGCTCTGTTAAGTAAATATCGATGTAAGAAATAATGTGGATGTAGTAAGTATAGTCATTTTCATTTATAGTTCAAACGTAATAATTGATCAATCGTAATTATTGACTATTTAACTGCTATAATTTATTAGGTTTATATGTATGGTTTTCAGTCACTAGTAATTATTAGCATACTAATATGTAGTGAAATTATTGCATTAAAACATAGTAATTATCATTCTTGCAAATCTCCCCGCTGAGTAGAAATCAATCGAACTTTATTGAAGAAAATATTAGATGTAAGCCAAAAAAAGGATTTTTGTAAGTGTAGACATATTTAGATATTTTTCGCTTAACATAGTTCAATTGACATAATTTGATTGATTATTTATTTGATCGATTATTAAATTGTTATAACATATTAGGTTCATACGTATGGTTTTAGTCACTCATAATTATTAGTGCCCAAATACGTAAAAAAAAAATATTACGTTAAAACATTGTAATTAGCATTCTTGTATGTTTAATGTTTCGTTTATTTTGTAATTCAATTTGAATTATTGGTCAATTGTAATTATTGATTATTAATTGTTATAATGTATTAGGTTTAGATGTATGGTTTTAATCACTAGTAATTAGTAGTATATAAATAACTTGTACTAGCGGGCAACACATAGCGGAACATTGAACCTTTCTTTTAAGAATTAAAATGTTCTATGCAATGTAATAAATAAAATAAAATAAATGAGAAACTAAAACATTGAGGAGGCCAAGTGTTAGGTTTTGAAAAACGAGCGTGCATGAGGACATGCACGAGGTCAGGATGGTCGAGTGTTAGGTTTTTATTTAATAAAGCAGGATTTTGCCCGACATCGTTGTTGTGCGAATTAAAATGATTTACTCTGGTAACACAGAGCTTGCACGAAAACAACAATGGCGGGTAAGACGGGTTGAAAACTCGGACATTCAGTCTCCTGCATCGATCAGTGTAACACACTCTGGCCTCCGTTTAAAAGTAAGATAATATTTGAATACTGCAGAACGTGCATAAGCAATTTAAGGTACATGTATTTGTTAATTTATATTATATTTAAATTAAATTTCAAAGATAGATAGAATTAAAAGATAGAATGTTAAAATTACAATGAATAAGGATTTTGGTTACATTAGACAATGTAAAAGAAAATATAAAATTGTAAAAACCGATTACGTTGTTTTAATTAGAAATTAATATTTAATACAAGGGCAGAATCTGGCCATTGCCCATAGGTATTCTCTCATGCACCATTTTAATTGTCAAATGTAGGGTATTGATTACATTTATATCTGCCAAAAAATAAATGCTAGTGTGATACAATATAATCTCGGCCATGAAGTATTAGGGAAAAGGTGGAGCACTCGTAGTAATCAATTGAAATAAATATTTACGGTATATCTGTCTCAAAAAAGTCAATTTTTTTAATTCAAAATAAGATTCATAATAATCACTTTTTGAAAGTCAGTTTTTACAAGTTATTACATTATAAATATATGAATATATTATCTATACATTTATACTTATACCATAGTCTATGATGTCTTCCCATCTCTTTTTATACAGCTGTTTTAGAAAGAGAGGCTTAAGACATCAGAAGATGACAGCAGTATTTAAAATTTGGTTTCAAGTATTAGAAGTGGTGCCTCCAGCTTCTGAATAATATATTATATAATATGTATAATACAGCTTCATGATCTCGACGTATCTAAATGACAATTCATTGAAATGACGTATCTGACGAAAACTTTTATTACCAACCGACGAAAAAAAGAATGTCATCAAATTGACGTGTATATATTACTTAATATTGTAATATTTATTTCATTCCGTATTTAACAGTATTTATATATGTATTAGTATCGTCGACCAACACCCATAACACAAGCAAATAGTTTGTTTATTTTGAGGTTAGATTTATTTGTGTAATTATCTTGCAATATTATTTTATGATGTTATTATTATTATAATAGGAATTGATTAATATTCGGGAATGATAATCAATTTAGGCGTCCACGGCACGGCAAGTGAGCTAAATTAGTAATACGTGTCTGTATTTTTGTGTGTTTGTCCACGAAATTCTCGGGAACTAAAAGCTATATCTAGACCGTTATTTTGATTTAAATCGGGTATATTTTAACTTAGGGAACTGTCTAAGTTTCATTAAAATCGGTTCAGTAGTTTTTGAGATAAAATATAATTAATATTTGAAGTCGGCTTATTTTTCTACATAACTGTTATTATTATTTTTTCTGGGACCAACTAAAAGTCAGGACGGTATCTGGAGAACAAAAACAAATGCTGAAATTGAAGATTTAGTGTTTGAGCCAAAATCATCGGCTGCGGTGGCTGGGGCACGTCGAACGCATGAGGGAAGATCGTGCAATTAAGGGAGCGTATCTGAATCGACCTACTGGGCAGAGACCAGTGGGTCACTCCAGGTACCACTGTAATGATGTGGTGGAAGCAGACTTCTGCGACATCTAAGCCAATATCTGGAGGGATATTGCGCAAGAACGTGCGAGATGGAGAACTCTGGTTTCGGAGGCCAAGACTCACTTCGGGTCATGGAGCAAGAAGAGTCAGTTATTATTATAAATTATACCATATCTACGAAGATGTTGTAAAGGGAAAATCCGTATACGTATGTAATAAATTTTCCCTATGAAGATCCGGGCTCCTTTCTGAGAATAGATTTTTTATATATATCATAAGATAGTAAAGAAGCAGATGGGTCTTCTGATGAAAAGAGTCAACCAACTCCTATAGACACCAATGATGTAAATGGTGCGTTGCTATCTTGTAACATGGTCTAATGCCACATGCATATGTTGACATTAAGGAGAAATATGTAAGGCGGTGATATCAGGACCGGACCAGACAATGCAGAACTCTACGACCTAGTAGCCACGATGGTAGTGACTCGCTTAGCTTATCGGTCGCCTTTTACGACCTGCCTGGCATAACGGCAGTTGGCCTTTTCATCAAAGGAGCCCGGTACCGACACCGAGAAATAGATCAAATATTTACTCCCACAAGGAACTTCGTTTCAAAAAATTTTTTCAAAGTAGGTTGATAAATTACTGAGTTCTCAGGTAACAAATATTTATATTTTAGTATTATAAATGCGAAAGTTTGGATGTTTGGATGGATGTTTGTTACTGAATCACGCAAAAATTACTGAACGGATTTAAATGAAATTTTGCACACAGGTTGATGATGACCTGGAATAACACATAGGCTACTTTTTATCCCGGAAAAATTATATGATCCCGCGGGATTCACCAAAAACTTTTATAATGCAGCGGGTTGCACGCGGCAGCTAGTAAAATAATACAGCCGAATCGACTACTTTCTTCTTTGGGGTGGTCGGTTGAATCTTTGAATCTTTGAATATAATTGCAAATGGAATTTTATCAATTTCGCTGTCACAAATTATAAAATAGTCTATATTATACTTAAATAAAGCTTCGAGTAGCTACTTATTTCAAATAAGAAATAACATTTCATTTCAGAAAATAGCTTTCGCAACATCAATGAAATCGGCGATCGCCTTTCCATTCGACGTCGGACGGCTTTAGCGCGGAAACCTATTTCCGGCCAGACCACACCACCTGGGGAGTTTTTTACTCTGCATCATTCATATGCTAATGCTGCTCGAATATTTGCTATGGAGGTTTTATCGACCATTATGCGATACTGGCCAATCGCCCGGAAGTTCTACTAGTTCAATGGTATTCATGTGAGATTTATAACGCTTTTTTATTACAATATCTGTGTTTTTAAGGATTTTTTTGGGTTATTAAAGTATATTTTAATAGGCCTTAGTAGGCTCAGTGATGTCACGATAATTTATAGCTATATAAATACATGAGGACTGTACTGATGGGTTCAAATGCGGAGGCTAATAATTCGTTCTACATTAAATCGTTTTTAGGGTTCCGTAACAAAAAGGTAAAAACGGGACCCTATTACTAAGCCTCCGCTGTCTGTCTGTAACCAGGCTGTATCTTATAAACTATGATGACTAGAAAGCTAAAATTTTCACAAATTATATATTTCCGTTGCCGCTATAATAAAAAAAATGAAAATATTAAGGGGTTCCCATACAATAAACTTGTATTCTCGTATTTTTTTGCTCAATATTAATAGCGATAACAAGTAGACGCTTAAAATTATCTTTTTTTTTTCGGAATGTCTCAATTGCTGTTAGCCTTATGGGCTGTTAAAATTATCAAATAATTAAAATTATATAATATATTTATATTATCAAATATAATTAAAATTATCAAAGAACATTTAGTTGTGTATTGATTACCTATCAAAATAAACAATTAAATAAAAATAAACAAACAATCATACAACAAATGTAATTTTTAAGCAATTTTTTACTCGATCTTAATAAACAGGTAAAAAGTTGGATAGGGATGGTACGGAACCCTTCGTGCGCGAGTACGACTCGCTCTTGACTTTTTTTTAGCAGTAGAAGTACTCAATGAGTGACAAATGGAAGCCTAGAACTATAGACTTATGCGTTATTATTCTAAGCCCAGAATCGTCACCTGTCGCTTTTTTAAATCAAAAGATAGCAAAGAAGCGGACTTTTTTACGCCGTGTTGGTCCCAGCCTCCTTTGGAGAATATTCCAACTGCCGTTCTGCCAGGCAGGTCGTAAAAGGTGACCGATTGGCTATCGAGTAACTACCATCGTGGCTACTAGGTGGTAGATTTCTGCATTGTCTCGCCCGGGTCTGGTACCACCGCCTTACGTATTCCTGCCGCAATAGCGTCAGTGCTTGTCGCTGTCGTGTTCCGGTTTGGAGGGTAAGGTAGCCGGTAAACTTATGTGTGTGGCATTAAACCTCGCCACAAGATAGCAACGCACCATTGACATCTTTTGTGTATAGGCGATGGTTGACTCTTTCCATCAGGAGACCCATCTGCTTGTTTGCTATCTTATGGTATTAAAAAAAAAATCCTTCCCCGTGTTATTTCGGGCTCCTTTCAAGAGTAAGCCGTCCGCTGTTCCGCCTGCCAGTTCATAAGAGGTGAACGATTTGCTTTGCAAGCCATTACTATCATAGCTACTAGGTGGTAGAGTTTTGCATTGTCTCGCCCTGGTCGGATGCCACCGCCTTATCTATACCTGCCACAATAATATCAGTGCTTGACTATCGTATTTCGGTTTGGAGGGTAAGATAGCCGGTAAATTTATGCTTGTGGCACTAAGTACCTGCCACAAAATAGCGGCGCACTATCCATTCCATACCCATACTTTCATACTAATATTATAAATGCGCAAGTCTCTATGTCTGTTACGCTTTCACGACTAAACCGCTGGACCAATTTTCATGAAATTTGGCATGGAATCAGTTGCAGAGCCGGGTTCAAACATAGTCTAATTTTTTTTTCAAAAATCAATCCCTAAAGTGTTGAAATTGGAGATGAAATTTGTATGAAAAGCTATTTTGACGACATGTTATGTAGTGATAGTTTAGTGGACGTTACATTTTAGGAGGTAGAATTACGTCACGTCTTGCCTTGGTCTAGTATACGGGTTTAATGAATACGCATTTCTTTTTTTTATATTATAAGATATCAAACAAGCAGATGGGTCTCCTGTTGAACAGATTCAACCATCGCCTATAGACACCAAAGATGTTAATGATGCGTTGCTATCTTGTGGCGAGGTCTAATGCCACATGCGTAAGTTTACCGGCTACCTTACCCTCCAAACCGGAACACGACAGTGAAGGGCACTGACGCTATTGTGGCAAGAATAGGTAAGGTGGTGGTACCTGACCCGGGCGAGACACTACCAATCACGTCACGTCACCAAGTAGTCACGATGGTAGTGACTAGTATAGCCAATCGGTCGCCTTTTACCACTTGCCTGGCAGAACAGCAGTTCGCCTATTCTTCAAAGGGGCCCGGAACCAACACGGGGATACAATTTCTTAGTTTGTCTGTGTAGCTTTCATTTACACACAGAAATACAGAGTTATAACTATTAACCAATGAAATAAAATAACTTCAAGGGTAATTTTTAAGCCATCTCACCTCATCTCATTCGGTATAATAAAACAGTACAACATGGTTTATTTCTAATTTTTTGCGGTATAATATATCTACAAATTCATGACATTTTTGACAGTAATAGGAGCGTTTGCTCATAGTTTTTATTGCTCGCATTTCCTTCTTAATGGCGTGTCTATTAGTATTGATGTTGTCTGTGGTCTAGTATCACCGTTATACATATTTCTTCTGCAACATCGTTAGTTGGTTATCTCTGTTAATTAGAAATGTGATCTGCTTCTTACTCTGTTCTCTGAAAAAGATTAATTAACTTTAAAATCATTTTAATAAATATGAAAGAAATTCACAACTGTATTAATAAATTGTATTCCCATTATAAATAATTGGTTAGCAACCTTTGAATCTAATCAAAATTGTTTAACCTCAAAACCCCAAAACTCAAAGCAAATATACACGCTGCGTCAAAAAGATATAGTTGAAAATCGATTGAATATATATTTAGATAGATACTAGCAATTTTGATATGGGCACAAACGCTTGAGGCGAGATATCGGTTTGCTTGTGTAATTGAATATTGGGAGCCCCGAGTGACCCAGAAATAGCAGGATAGCTGATCTGAACGTAATTAGGTTTCCTTATATTGTGGTACTCAATTACATGTATACTTGTAATCCTTGATTGCCCCGTGGTTTTATTCCAAATCTGGATCTATTGGATTATTTTGATTGACTTGAAGATGGAAAAGTTATTACATTAGCTGTTTACTTATTCGCCTTAGCTTGGGTAAGCTTGTTAGATGTAATAAATATGGCAACAAATAATAACACTTTCCAAAGGAGATTTTAATTTCGACTGTATGCTTTGTATGTTTGTTACCGCGGAACTCGGTAATTTACTACTACTTATTTCATTTGTTCGATATTCTTTTTAATTATTATTCCAAGAAAATACTTATTTCAACGACTCTCCCTGTGTTATATATTTGTTACTGTTTTTAACGGTCGCGATGTATATCGTATATCAGGTAAATGACTTTAGTTTAAACTAGCTGTTGCCTGCGACTTCGTCCGCGCGGACTTCGTGTACTCCGCACTGCTCCTCCCCTGTAGGTGATAGCGTGACAATATGTAGCCTATATGTTGACCCGACCTGTTAGTAATATTAATGAAAAAATTTGAAGAAAATCCATGCAGTACTTTTCGAGTTTACCCCGGACATACATACAGACAAACAGGCAAACAGATAAAAATTCTAAAAACTAAATTTTTGGCTTCGATATCGATTGTAGACCACGCCCCAAGTATTCTTTTAAAAAAATATTCAATATACAGGTTTGACTTTCCTACGATTTTATTATATGCATAGATTATTTGTATAAAGTGTTGCTTTTTGTCTTAATATAGTGTAATGGCTACTAGTACTGGCGCCCTTTTTTACGTATTATTATTATTTTTTTTAATTCTATTTTAAGTTTGGCTATGTATCTGCACACGTTTTTGTTATATTGGCTTGTAACTCTTTAGTGTAGATTTTTCTGCTCTGCCCTGCTCTATTCTGTTCTATTCTGTTCTATTCTGTTCTATTCTGTTCTATTCTGTTCTATTCTGTTCTATTCTGTTCTATTCTGTTCTATTCTGTTCTATTCTGTTCTATTCTGTTCTATTCTGTTCTATTCTGTTCTATTCTGTTCTATTCTGTTCTATTCTGTTCTATTCTGTTCTATTCTGTTCTATTCTGTTCTATTCTGTTCTATTCTGTTCTATTCTGTTCTATTCTGTTCTATTCTGTTCTATTCTGTTCTATTCTGTTCTATTCTGTTCTATTATGTTCTACTCTATTCTACTCTATTCTACTCTATTCTACTCTATTCTACTCTATTCTACTCTATTCTACTCTATTCTACTCTATTCTACTCTTTTTTACTCTTTTTTACTCTATTTTACTCTATTTTACTCTATTCTACTCTATTCTACTCTATTCTACTCTATTCTACTCTATTCTACTCTATTCTATTCTATTCTATTCTATTCTATTCTATTCTATTCTATTCTATTCTATTCTATTCTATTCTATTCTATTCTATTCTATTCTATTCTATTCTATTCTATTCTATTCTATTCTATTCTATTCTATTCTATTCTATTCTATTCTATTCTATTCTATTCTATTCTATTCTATTCTATTCTATTCTATTCTATTCTATTCTATTCTATTCTATTCTATTCTATTCTATTCTATTCTATTCTATTCTATTCTATTCTATTCTATTCTATTCTATTCTATTCTATTCTATTCTATTCTATTCTATTCTATTCTATTCTATTCTATTCTATTCTATTCTATTCTAATCTATTCTATTCTATTCTATTCTATTCTATTCTATTCTAATCTATTCTATTCTATTCTACTTTATTCTATTCTATTCTATTCTACTTTATTCTATTCTATTCTAATTTAGGAACTGTTTTGGAAAATTCGTTTTTTGTTAGAGAGGGCCTTTCCGTGTGGCCCCATTTTGATATAGTGAAGATATGATGCGGAGTACCTGAGATACAGGAATTGAGAAGTCAGTTGCTGCAGTCTTACTGCGTTAAATAATAATGTTTAGAATTATAGTACAAACGTGCGTTGCTATCTTGTGGCGAGGTCTAATGCCACGTGTATAAGTTTACCGGCTACCTTACCCTCCAAACCGGAACACGACAGTGACAAGCAATGGCGCTATTGCATTGCGGTAGGAATAGGTAAAGCGGTGGTACTGGACCTGGACGAGACAATGCAGAACTTTACCACCTAGTAGTCACGATAGAAGTGACACGTATAGCCAATCAGTCGCCTTTTACGACCGCCTTCCAGAACGGCATTTGGTCTAATCTTCAAAGGGAAATACGGGGAAAACTGTTTCAGAATGAGTTATTTATTACAGGTTTTACAATTTATAGCAACTCATCAAACGTCTAAACATCCAAGTTTCGAAAAAAATAAATCAGTTTTATAGAATACTAGCTGACCCGGCAAACGTTGTTTTGCCTTATATAAATTAGGAATCCATAACGGACAAATAACGTGACACGTAATTTATATAAGACTACGGGATTGTCCTTCCATGAAGCCAAAATTAATTAGCCTTAAAGTTTATTTGGTGGTTAAGTATTCTTAAATTTTCTAATTTTCCGCGCAATTATCTTAATATTTTCTTTTATACGAACCTTCACCTTACAATTACAAACACAACAAAAAAAAAACTAAAATTGGTCCAGCCATTGAGGCGTGATGTCGTGACCAAGGAAAATAGGGATTGATTTTTATACATACCTAGATTAATAAATAGCTTATCCACGGCTTTGCTCAGATTTAAGCTATTAAATTAGTTTTTTTTATAATAAAAAGTAACATATAATTACTTCTAATACCTCCAAAGTCCAAGAATATATGTACAAAGTGTTATAATGATCGGTTTAGTAATTTTCATGTGAAAGCGTAAAAAACTTACATTTGCATTTATAATATTAGTAGGGATATTGTAAATATTATCGCCTTTGTGGTCTAGTGGTCCAGCGTTGGCGTTGACCACATGAGGTCCCGGGTTCGATTCCCGGGTCGGGAACATAAAAAAGTGTTTTTTCAGATTTCTGAAAAACACAAAGTTGCCCGGGATTGGGAAGTGCCCGGTTGGCGATGGGCTAGCCACCTATCACATTGTTGGACCAAGTATCTATAATCGTGGTTGCACTTGTTGTACCTCTTACCCCTTCGGGAATATGGGCGTGAAGATACTTTTTTATATTGTAAATATAGACCATTGTTTGAATACGAAATTCATTGACGATGTATTTGTGTTTAATCAACAATGTTATGGTTAGTAATATTTTGAACGCATTGCCTTGTAAAGTTTGTGTTTACACAAAATTGGTTATATTTCACGTCGAAATGAACCGTTTTACTGATGGAATATATTTGGGTAAGTATTTTAACATGATTTTATAAAATTTCTACTATCTAACATGTTAATAAGCCTTGGAGAAGAAATTTAGCCTAGTTGTAAGAGTCGTATGGAAATAAAAAATTGTATTTTTGTTTATCATAGGATAGCAAACAGCTTTAAAGTAGGGTCGACTTAATTTAGTACATTTTGACCCCAAGAAGACACAAGATTTCGCGTTTTCCTTGACTTTGTCTTATCTCTTCGCTTCGAAAATATTTCTCTGACTGCGTTAGCTTACAATCTTTGGAGTTGACATATTGAGCGACGTTCTGTTCCGTTACCACGTGGAAGGTAAGGCTAAATTAGCCTCAATAAAGCTGGGTGTTCTCAGCAAGGCCAGGTAGTAGTACTTTGCACCGGCTCATAGCTTACGGCTTTTTAAGGCGCAAATCCGGCTTCATATTGTTACGAATAATCTAGAAACGTGTAGAGTTGGAACGCTGGAGGGATCTAGAAATAAAAGAAAGAGATAGCTACTCCTATTGACAAACAAATAGTTGACCTAAGCTATGCCGTAACGGACTTTGTGGTATAAGTATAAGGTTGAAAGTAGCGTGTACTAGGATTTATGACTCATAACTTGTTTACAATAAGAAGTGATTCATTGTTTCCAGATACATTTAGATTTTTCTGGATCCAGGTAGAGCTTTACCCTGGGTTTATAGAGATGTGTTGACTAATACAGGGCAGTTTTACAAAGCGATCGAGAGCGATACTTGAAGTGACTCGTGCGAAGCGAGAAGTGTTTTATTGTGTAGTTGGTTAAGTTTGAAGATAGTACAGTGAGTGACTAGTGTTATTCAGAGTATTTAAGTATTACATTGTGTTGTGTGTTGTATTGTGATGTGTTGTGTGTTGTATTGTAAATACACGGATTTAATATAAGTGGTATTTTCTCATAATTACGAACCCGAAGTACGTAACAATATGGAGTACTGTTCTCGCTTGTGGGCGGGGGCTCCTCTGTGCCAGCTCCCTCCTTTTAGTCGCATTCAACTTAGAGTGGCTTGAATCGCCGACGACAGGACTACTTCTTATTAGGTTGATACTTTGGCATAACGTGGAGATGTGGCATCGCTATGTATGTTCTTTCGGATCTATCAAGGGAATATTCCCAGGTAATGTTTGAATTATTTCCTGCTGCCTAATTTCACCATCGGTCATCGCGTGAAAATTTAACATTTCATCCTCACCATTTCGATTTTAGAAAATCGACAACTTCTTCCCCGCACTATTCTTCTGCGGAACAAATGTTTTCAGAACTGCAAGTCCTCTGGTAGTGTAGTTGTCCATGGGCGGCGGTGATCACTTACTTGCTATATACTTATCAGGTGAGCCTCCTGTCCGTTTGCCCCATCTTATATAAAAAAGCATACCATCCCCTCGATGGAAGAGACCATCATCTATAGACACCAAAAATATTGATGGTACGTTACCGTTCGTATGGTGCCACAGCATACGTTTATCGACAACTTGAAACTCCAAACCGGAACACTATAGTGACAAGCATTAACGTGTTAAAGTGAAATAGGTATCACGTTAATAATAATTTGCTATTCGTTTTGCTGAGACATAATGCTATATGCATAAGTTTATCTGCTACCTTACCCTCACTGAAATACGACATAGACAAGCAATGGCAAAAAAACCGGTGGTATAATTAATACCCTGAAATAGTTTTGCTATCAGTACATACTTTAATTTCGTATCTTACAACTGATCTGGTGATGGTTCGAAAGGTTGATATTAAAAACAAGTGAAACAAATCCAAATATGTCAATACCTAAAAACACAACAATGTTAATCAGATATTGATAATAATTAATAATGTTTTAAAAGTATATTATTGGAACAAGGGATTCATATTATATTGACGACTAGCTGTGCCCGCGATTTCGTCCGCGTGGAATTAAAAGAAAATAGTAGCCTAAGTTACTCCTTATTACATCAGCTATCAACCAGTGAAAGTCTCGTCAAAATCGGTTCAGCTGTTTCAGAGATTAGCCGAAACAAACAGACAGACAGTCAGACGGACAGACAGACAGACAGACAAAAATCGTAAAAAGTGTTATTTTCGTATATGTGTAACGTGTATACATCCATATGTATTTAGTTTAAATCGGTTATTTTAATATTACAGACACTCCAATTTTATTTATATGTATAGATATATTTGTATTTAATAAGCTTTGATAATGTAAATAATATTTGAAAACATTGCTCTACAAAGCTTGTGTTTGCATATATTTTGCATTGAACTAAATCGGTTTTCTGATGAAATCGCAGATCAAAAAATATATTTTATTTGATCTGATGATGGAATTTATATGACATTTTTCTTTACATTTACAACCTTCATTTGTGATCAAATTTTGATTATTCAAACTGCTATAACCGATTTCCAATCTCAGATATCTCGGAAATCTTGAATCAAATCTTCACTTAATTTATATGGGACCAACAACCAAATTGGAAGTATCTCCGTCTTGGTCAGGGGTCCTTTAAAGAATAGACCAACTACCGTTCCGCCAGGCAGTTCGTAAAAGGCGACCGATTAGCTATACCTGTCACAACCATCGTGACTACTAGGTGCTAGAGTTTCGCAGCGTGTCACCAGGGTATTTGTTATCACAGTCTTACTTATTCCTGTCGCAATAGCGTCAATGCTTGTCATTGTCGTATTCCGGTTTGGAGGGTAATATAGGAAGTAGACTTATGCATGTGTTATTACCATCCCGCCACACGGATAGCAATGCACCATTAATAACTTTGGTATCTATAGGTGATGGTTTCTCGTTTCTTCAGCCATCTGCTTGTTTGCTGTTCTAGATATAAAAAGAAGGTCTTATCTCAACATTAAGGTTAATATAAAATCGTTTTTTTCTTTCCTCTCTCCAATCACAATCTTGTGTACCCCGTAAGGTCATTGGCTCTTAATTCCCCCTTTCGTTAACCCTTTCAACAGGGTAATAGAATAATTTCCCCGAATCCTTACACAAAACATTCTATTGTGACGATAATGACGGCCGCTTCAAGTTTCAAATGTGAATATAATTGGGCCATTATTATTTACTTACCGCTGTTAAAGTCAATTTTTGTAACAATTTTCGTGTAAACATCTTCACGGACTTTGACTTTTGTTTGATGTAAAAATAAATTGTCATATTGATATCTTAACTAACGACAAGAAATATTTGTTCGTTAAGATATTAATATTAATATATTTTTTTTGCAACAAATATGGTATAATAAGATGTTATGCTTTTTGTTCATAAAAAAAGTAAGTATCTTCACGTCCATATCCCCGAAGGGGTAGGCAGATGTGCAACAAGTGCACCCACGATTAGCCGAAGATACTTGGTCCCACAAATGTGATAGATGGCAAACCTATCGCCAACCGGCACTTACTAATCCCGGGCAACTTTGTGTTTCTCAGAAAAACTGAAAAAACACTTTTTATGTGCCCGACCCGGGAATCGGACCCGGGACCTCATGTGGTAAACGCCAACGCTGGACCACAGAGACGACTTCTTATTTATATAGAAATGAAAATGATAATAATTTGAATTTTTAAACATTATCTTTCTATGGTTTTTTTATATCATAAAATAGCAAACAAGCAGATGAGTCTCCTGATGTAAAATGTCAACCATCGCCTATAGACACTAAGGATGTTAATGGTGCGTTGCTATCTTGTGGCGAGGTGTAATGCCACATGCATAAATTTTGGTAATCACCCTCCAAACCGGAACGCGGCAGCGACAAGCACTGACGATATTGCGGCGGGAATAGGTAAGGTGGTGGACCTGGGCGAAACAATGCAGAACTCTACCACCTAGCAGTCTCGACGGTAGTGACTTGCCAAGCCAATCGGTCGCCTTTTACGACCTGCCTGGCTTAACAGCAGTTGGCCTATTCTTCAAAGAAGCCCGGATCCAACACAGGGAAAGGCGGTATTACTTGTATGTAACATTGACTTTTGGTAGTGTCTAAGTATTCTGTGGTGAAACTCCATTTTTGTAATTATTAATTAAAATCGGCTACATTCACGTTTAATCGGTGTAGGTTCCGTCTAATTTCGGACCTACATGAGGTACTTCCTCAGGTAAGTTAGACGTTCGCTCGGTAGCGTCTCGTTAGGAAGTGTTCCAGACGTATGTTTGTGTGTGTGCATTTGTATGTGCATGTGTGTGTTTGTGTGTGCGTGTATGTGTTTAAGAGAGCCTCTCAAGCAACGGAGATAAATAAAATGAATTATTTATTCAAATGTATGAACGATGCATTTAGTAGTAGCAGAAAGCTGTAGTTTAGCACGAATGTACATAATAGTCACGGCAACCAAGTCGTAACATAAAATCTTGAAAAATATTTTTTTTTGTGTGGCTCCTCTACTTTTAAAGTCCTGATGTTATTTTTTTCTCATGCATCTGAAAGTGTGAAGTATCTTTAGATAGGTATTGAAAAATACTAAGCTTTAAAGTGATAATTATTTTAAGAGTCGGGTCCCATCCCCCTTCACTCTCTCTACCAGCTAAACGGTTTGTTTTGGGGGTGGATAAAAATTCAAGTAGTAGTAAATCCATATCCATACTAATATTATAAATGCGAAAGTCTGTCTGTCTGTCTGTTACGCTTTCAAGGCTAAACTGCCGGACCGATTTTCCTGAAATTTCGCGTGGAAGTAGTTGAAGAGCCGGGGTCAAACATAGGCTATTATTTTTTCAAAAATCAACCCTTAAAAGGTTGAAATAGGAGATTAAATTTGTATGAAAAGCTATCTTGAGGACATGCTAATCTACTCGCGGGCAAAGCTGCGTGGGTCAGCTAGTAATATAATAAAATTAAAAGGAAAACTATCACGGCTTCGAAGGCTTTACATGTTTTGAGTAATAGTCAACCAACTTATAATATGTACTAAGCGAAGTTTTTGTGCCTATAAAAACTTCGGTTCGCCTGTGAAGTGGATATGCGTCATTCGACGTTAAATAGGTTAATTGTTCATAGTATCTATAAACATATAATAAAATCGTAGGAAAGTCAAAACTGTACATTATATATTTTTTTAAAAGAATACTTCGGACGTGGTCTACAATCGATATCGAAGCCAAAAATATAATTTTTAGAATTTTTGTCTGTTTATCTATTTGTCTGTTTCTATGTCCGGGGTAAACTCAAAAAGGACTGCATGGATTTACTTCAAATTTTGCATGAATATTACTAACAGGTTAGGCCAACATATAGGCTACATATTATCACGCTATCACCTATGGGAGAGGAGCTGTGCGGAGTAAACGAAGTCCACGCGGACGAAGTCGTGGGCAACAACTAGTTAAACAATAAAATCCCTCTTCTTAATCCCCGTTATTGTGATGGTTAATTTCGGAACCGTATATTGGCCTGATACGCACTTTACCTATTTATTTAAATTCATTCTTAGAACATTTTTCGACAATACAGAATAATTTAAAGTTGAGTAATATTTGTTATAAGTCCGGGCTAAGTGGTATAACAATTAATATTACGCATTTTTAATATTAGTAAGTTGATTATTTCCCGTGATCATTACACAAATATTTGGAATTCCCACAGAACTTAATTAAATAGCACGCATTTTTTCCATTTGGAATATGTCGATAGTTGAATACAACAAGATAATCGTGGGAAAGAAATAATGTTACAGAGAGAACTATTTTAGCTTTGTAGTTGTACATTTTGAGTGCCTCATTATTGTAATGATTCTTTAGTTAGGAAAGCAATATAAGGCTATAAATATTATAACCTTATCAAACAGAAAACAAGTTAAATTTATATCAACGAATAGCAAACTGACACAAGACTATCCCGATAAAAGATTTTGGCAATATTTTACAGAAACAATCATATAAAATCAATTTCTAAATTATTCTGCTAAAATAAAGCTGAAGTCTTATTTCTTTACTTATTATTAAAATAACTCTTATATCTTATTAAATGTTTAGAATTATTCACAATCTAACCTGTTTTAAATGAAATTTAGCCTAATATAAAGTCAAGTATTTAATTAAGGTAATACTTAAGTCAACAATGAACTAAAGTAAAACATTATAAAAGGGTTTAACAAATCATTAAATATTTTCGAGGCATTCGTGTTTATGAAATTGAGAAGTGAAGTGCGGTTATATACAACAATCAGTTGTTTATTTTGTATTTAATACTTATATTTAATATTTTATATAATTTAATATAATCCGGTTCAGTTGTTGATTAATTAATAAATCATACTTTTCTGAAGTTTATCTTCGGAGAAAAACATCTTTAATGCGTTATCATTTACTTTGCAGGATGATAATATCACGTATGTTAGCATGTAAGCTTATAGGCTTACATAACAGACAGAAGTAGGTAAAAAACTGGTACCAAACCGAGGGTTATCATTGTGGAACTCTACTAATTAATGCGGAACTCTAAAAATTAATTAGTTTTCTATTGAATAGTTGTTGAATTGGGAATTTTGGTGTTTATCTACTTAGTACTTGCAAAAAGAAAAAAAAAATTATCTTAAGGCTCTAGCTCAGCCAAGAGGATGAGGTTAGTTTGTTCCCTTGAATCCAATGAGGACCGTCATTCTCGATTAACAAATGATCGCGAGCGCTATACCATATCTCGCTCCTTTTAAAGCTTCACGCAGTGTGAAATGAGGTTAATGAGCGATCGCAAACGCTGCGTTGAATCCCGTGCCTCCGAGACTTTCACACAACGTAAATCTCGACTTATCTCTCAGCGTAGCCGTACAGCTACCTTGCGATCACTAGAAAGTACTCAAGAGTGTGAAACTCGATTAACCAATTTTAGCAAGGCAAGGCACTTTTTGCCCCGCACTACTCCTATGTGGAAACAGCTATCGGCAGATTTTTTCCGAACGGATACGACTTAGGGATCTTCAAGACGACCTACCTACTCATTCTTAAAAGACCGGCAATGCAACTACGAAACCCCTGGTGGTGTAGTTGTCTATGGGTGGCCGTAATCATTTACCATCAGGTGAGCCTCCTGTCCGTTTGCCCCCTCTTATATAAAAAAAAATTTACAAATGATCTCCAGCACTACTCCGAAAGCCGCGCCTAAGAAACATTCACGCAACGTGAAATAAGATTATGGACTCGATGTGGCGTTCGCGATCGCTCTGAAATCTTCACGAAGCGTGAATCTCGACTTAGCTCTCAGCGTGGTCGTGTTCTTAATTTACGGTCACTAGAAAGTAGTGAAGAGGGCGAAATGAGATTAGCAGACGATCGTGAGTGCCACACTGAGTTCCGCGCCTCTGAGACCTTCACTTCGCGTGAATCTCGGCCTAGCTCTCAGCATAATCGCACAACTGACTTGCGTTCAATTGAAACCACTGTAGAGTGCGAAGAACGAATTCGTATTGATAGAGAACAGCAATCTATTACGTTCATCAGAAACAGGAACAGTGTGATGAACGTAAAGCGGCTGCTTGGGAGTGATACCTTGATGTGATAGATACTATCAATATCCAGCAATCACAGAAACGCCAAAGAGTAAATGAGATTCGGCAAACTCACTCTGAGGAACAAAATAGTGCTTAGTTGGATGCAGACCGTATACAGCATTCTGTGTACAGATTGTCCGAGAATAATTCTATGATTGACAGTAATAATGAGGAGTTGTAGCTTTAGCTGTAGAAATTTTGCAGATTACAGCCAATTACTACAAATAAAGTAGCATGTAGCATGGCACAACATAGTGTATTCTTGTCATAATTATCATTATATCATCTTGCTTATTTGATATTAATAGGGTCCTTTAGAAAAAGAGCTAAATGAAATTTTAGTAATTTATAACAACAGAGAGACATAAACTAAAATCCTAATACGAAAGAACTACAACATGCGGACGAAGTCGCGGGCTACAGCTAGTAGTATATATGCGTGTATAATATTATGTTTGCCACATAAATGTAGTGTGTGTAATGCTAATTTTTATTAATTTAATGTATTTTAAGTAAAAAATTTTTACTACTTATGTTTTAAATATTAGGTTTCTGTACTCCTTTGCAATGTAAACTTTAACTGTGCTAAAATTTCATACTCCGCCGTTATCGAAATTGTCTTAAAAATGGGTACAAAGATTTCCCTTCACGTATTAATATACCTTTGAGGTTTTTTAAAGGTTACTTACGTGCAAATGTTCCTAATATAAAAAGGAATTCAATAGTTATTGTTCCACAGGATATGTAGAGCTGTTGAGTGGTGTGATTATATTTACTTTTAATCGTCATTACATTACTTAGAACATGATTCACGAACGAATACTCACGGCGTATCACTACGACCGTATCAAGGGGCGTTCGTAGACGGGAACGATTGATTGGTTTGTGTGAACGATTATGTTTATTCGCTATTGAACCGAATATACTAAGCTAGTAGAGAATAGGCCCCTGTAATTTCTTTTGTATGCCGCGCCCATTTGATATAAAAAACCCTAGATGCACGAACAAAACTGACACTCAAAAGTGTCCCTAATTTCATTTAAGTAGTTATAGATATGGCAAAAACATATGTTTTTGCATATCCAACCTTAAGTGCACGACTTATAGTTGTTTTTACAAAGCAATGTACGGAAAGAAATAAAATTGACAGTGTCGCGACCGACGCGATTCTATTTGAAATGAGCGCACAATTTAAAATTGTGCACTCATTTTTGGAGGACGTTTTTGACACACTGATTGTGTATCTCGGGTTTTTTATTATCAACGGCCGCGCCGCGGCTGTGCATTATTATCGGTTGAAAGAAAATGTATGGTTCAACCAACTTCAATCACACTCAGTAAATTCATACACTAACTTGATTATAAAGAGCAACCTTAATTCTTCAAATTCTGTATAACTTTAAGCCTTTGAAGAGAGTTAATTACTCTAAAAAATCTCGTTAACAAAAAACTTTGATGGCTATCAGTTGATTATTATTTTATGTCTGTAAACACGATATAGGTTGATTCTGATTGAATTAATATTAATAATAAAAAAATCACTTTATTTTATTATTAATATTGTCTAATTCACTCAGAATATTCTATTGAAAATTAGTTCATTTCGTTTTGTTTTTTTTACAATAAATAATTTAAAGAAAAAAAAAACGTTGCGGCTTTTTTTTATCTTTTACTAATATTTCTAGTTTCACTTGCTAGATAAGATTGCTGCATTAGAAAAATTAGTGCATGTATCGTGTTTCTTGAATTATAGATGCTAATAATGAACTTGTGTCCGTTTTTTTATATCATTAGATAGAACACAAGCGGATAGCTCTCCTGATGGAAAGAGAAATCATCGCTTATGGACACGGAAAATGTTAATGGTGCATTGTTTTCTGTGTAGGGGGATGACAATGCCAAATGCATAATTAAATCGGCTACCTTTCCCACCAGACGGGAACACGACAATGAGAAGCGTTGATGCTATTGCCACAAAAATAGGTAAGGCAATACCATATAAACGGGCGTGTCATTGCCGTACTCTACCAATTAGTAGTAACAATGGTATTGGCACATGTGGCCAAGGATAATATCGATATGTTTGCGCGTTTTATACTTTTTCGTGATTGGTTCGCCGCGTTTCATGCTTTTTTGTGATTGGTTCGCCAACCAGCGCTAGAAGGCAACGTCATAATATCATGTATCATAACGTCTATTCACTACGAATTAACCAATCACGAAACAGCAAACATATCGATATTATACGTTATTTAGTTAAAAGGAAAACTATTACGGCTTAGGTGGTTTTACAAATTTTTGAGTAATAGTCGACTAACTTTCTAAATATACCTGGAGAATTAGTCATAGGCGGTGAATCTGTGGTGCGGATATATCCGTCATTGACGATAAACGGGTTAACTGTTCATGGTATAAAACAATAAAAGCCCTCTTCTTAGTCCGCATTATTGTGATGGGAAACTTCGAAACCCTACATTGCGTTTGACTCGATTCGCACTTTATCATTTTTTTAATAATATTAGTATAGATTACTGAGTGTTGAACATACTTTAACCCAATTCACAGCTTCCGCACTACAGAGTTTGATCCATTATTGATAAGAAATGCTCTTATTTCGAATGTAATTGATCGATGCGGAGATAGGTCCGGTGCGTTAATGTTGTTTTTTGTTTACACCCTCTATTTTATTCCGAATGAAATTCGTATTTCAACTACTAGTATACGTTGACTTTACCTCTCATATATACATATAATAAAATCGTAGGAAACTCAAAACTGTACATCGAATATTTTTTTAAAAGATCACTTGGGGTGTAATCTACAATCGATATCAAAGCCAAAAATAAAGTTTTTAGAATTTTTGTCTGTGTGTTTGTTCTTCTGTTTGTTTGTATGTATGTCCGAGGTAAACTCAAAAAGTACTACATGGATTTACTTCAAATTTTGCATGAATATTACAAACAGGTAGGGTCAACATATAGGCTACATATTATCACGCTATCGTCTACGGGGAAGGACCTGTGCGGAGTAAACGAAGTCCGCGCGGACAAAGTCGCTGGCAACAGCTAGTATTCATTAATAAATTCAATAAATAAATATGGCTGGATAAATTACACAACGTAATCCAACCCCAAAGTAAGCTAATTATTTTTTATGACATCCATGTTAGTTAGCGGCACTACTACACAGGAATACATTATTTACATCCTCAAATAAAATCTATATATTAATATGTGAGAGAAAAGTATTGTAGCCCTTTTTAAGTCAATTGCGCGAACGGTGAAGTCTGTACAATTAATCATTGTTCATTATTGTACACCAAAAGACACATACATAAGATGTCTTATTGGTGCCATTAGAGATTTATCAGTTAACAAATTCAAAAATGTCTTAAAACAAAACTGTGTAAAAAATGTTACTATAAAATATCTGAATACCTTGATGACATTAAAGCATGGGATTAACTGCTGCTTAAATCAGCAATCTTTATTATTACTGTAACAATTAGATACTTTGAAATTTAACATTATATAATATCTTATTTAAAAAATTATATGAAAAAAGACAAGCCCGCTGAGTTTCTTTCGCTGAATCTTCTCAGTGTGTGGCCGCGTTTCCGATCCGGTAGTAGTTTAAAAAATATGTTGAGCATGTAACTAATAATTGTGTATTTTTGTGGACTATAAATAAAAGTCTTTAATTGAGTATAACTGTTATTTTATTGCTGCGCGTGATTGAGGTGCCGGCGAGTTACATACTGACTTTATTAAGATTTAATATTACAAGCGCGGAGGAATGATGTAAACATGACACCGCAACAAATATGTTGATGCGTCAAAATAACTCGTAAAAAGTTTTATTAAATAAAGTACTTCTAATTGCGAGATACGTGAGAGCCACGCGGGTAAAGAAAAACAAATCGTTAAACCTGAATGAAGATTCTAGTAAGGATAACAGGATTAACTATTTATATTAATGTATTGTCATCGATCCTTCCTAAGACTACCAAGTTTCAAATTAATCCGTCGTTTTAAAATACTAGTAGTAGGTGAAATCCATGTTCAAAATATCCATTACATACTTACATACTAACATACAAACATACGACTAAAGCTAATAAAAGCGTATTAAAAAAGCATATATGATCCATTAACAAAATTTTTTCACTACATGTTTCCGCATAAATAAAATACATATAAAATATTTTACACGTTTTCAAATAAACGGAAAATATGGCTCTGTAAATATATAATTCACAGAAACATTCAACTATATTACATTGCATAAATAAAACAAATATAAAATATTGCCTTACATGTTATCAGAAGAGGCAGCCAGTCATAATTTTTGCAGTAAAATATATAAACCACCTCTAGTACAGTTAATACGGGAACGCATAAAAATAAATCAACGGACAGACCAAAATTTTCGATATAGCGGCAGTAAACGGTTATCCGACCCATTAATAACAATTATCGTTCAAACATCTTTGTTTTGTGATGAGTCAGCGGTTTTCGGACAGATGGATTCAATGTTTTTCTTTAGGAAATATAATTTTAAATTATTATGTAACACTGTTTCTGAATCTTTATTTTTTGCTAGCTGCGCCCACGATTCGTTCATGTGGAAAAATTTCTAAAAGTTCAGGGAGTTTTACCTCCATAGTTCCCGTTTCGGTGAGATTTTCGGGATAAAAGTGAAGAAGAGACAAAAAGAGTAAATTTTGCATTTTATAACATTAGTATGGATATTATTAGATAGCAAACAAGTAAGTGATTCTCCTAATGGAAAAAGAAACCATCATCAATAGACACCAAAATGTTCAGGGTGCATTGCTGTTCATGTGGCGGGATGGGTACACCACATGCATATATCTTTTTTTATAGAGGAGGCAAACGAGCAGGGGGTGCACTTGATGGTAAGTGATCACCGCCGCCCATGAACATCTGCAATACCAGAGATCTTACAGTTGCGTTGTCAGCTTTTTAAAAATGAGAAGGCTCTTTTCTTGAAGGTCCCTAAGTCTTATCCGTTCGGAAACACCCCCGCCGATAATTGATTCTACAAAGGAGTAGTACGTGACAAAAAGTGCCGAGAAAAAAATCACGGTTGTGGATTTACAGATATCGAGGTGGTGAGGATGAAACTTTAAATTTTAATGCGATGTCCAATGATTCAATTTACCTAACTACTCTCAGCTTGCAGGCAATGGTCCAAAAATGAAAATGGTACGATGCTGGACGGCAAGGTCTCTAAACTGGAACACGACAGTTGCGGCAGGAATAGGTAAGGCGGTGGTACAAGACCCTGGGCGGGACAGTGCAGAAATCTTTTTTCTATTCTTCAAATAAGGATAGACCAATATGGAAAAATACTAGTTTACTAGATTCGTAAAAATCAGCGGTGATATCATATCCCAATCCAACCTCAATTTCATTAAGTGAATAACTATTGGTGGGCTTAAATGGGTAATCCCTTCATTCATCCATTCCAATCGGCTGTGATGACCAGGAATATCTATTTACATTCTTTACAACATTAAAAAGCTCTGAAAGTAAAGCAACACTAGAAATCAGAAATCAGAAGTACTTTATTCAATAACAATTTTTACAAGTTATTTTGACGCGTCAACATTTTTTTAAAATTACTATCGGTTTAGAAACGCGGCCACACACTGAGAAGATTCGGCGGAAGAAACTTAACGGGCTTGTCTTTTTTCATATCATTTTTTTTTCACTATATTACAAGATTATAAAAATTATGTTTGAGATTAGTATGAGGAGCAATTAGTCCCAGGCTTTTTTGTCTTCAAAATCATCTGAGATTTTATAATACCCTTTTTTACACAATTTTGTTTTAACACATTTTTAAATTCATTGACTGGTAGATCTCTTATAGTTTCAGGAAGTTTACTGTAAAAGCATATTATACATTGTCCCTTAAAAGAGTTACTAATTCTGTGATAACGAGATGCATGCATAACAAGACTGATTTTGTTCCTTGTATTCCCCCACACAGTTCAAAATTTTTATCAAATTCTTTCCATGTTCAAGCTGTCAGGTTATGGAACTCACTACCGCCCAAGGTTCGTATGAGTCAATCTCTTCCAATTTTCAAAAAGAGTCTAAGAGAACTTTTTCTTGCTACATAGTATTTTCCTTTTAATTTCTATCGATTGCTGTTCATTTTTAAATATCATGTGGCTAAATTTAATGTATCAAGACTGTTATATTCATATGTATCTAGTTTTATGATTATTGTACACTATTTTAACATTTCAATAATTATTGTGTTTACTCTTATTCGGGTCAGCTGGAAGAAATCTCTTTTACTGGGGATAAGCTCGCCCATTGTACAGTCTGTTTTTAATAAGTGTCTACGTATTACTTTTCTTTTAATTGTGTAAAATAAAGTATTAAATAAATAAATAATAATTTTTTTAAACAAGCAAATAATTTTTAAAACATTCAATCAAGTTTGCTTATGAAAAAGCCTTCTGCAAGGCGCTTGACAGAGCAGATGATCTATATCCTAGCTAACATGAGAAAAAAATGTAATAGATACATTAAAAAATGCTCTAAAAATATATAGGCCTTTTTAATTAAAAAAATTGTACATAAACCATGAACATTGGCTTTAAAAAAGGTTTTAAATTACTCTAAGCAAAACACATATGTAATATTGATGTCGGGTATAAATATCAACAAGCATTTGCTAAAATTTTACTTAAAAGGCAAATACAAAAGCTATAGAATCCAGGCATTTAATTTTATTTATCAATAGAAGTCTGTACATTCAACTAAAAACGGAAATAGGAAATCAATAGCCATATTCTGATAAAACCCCCAAAAAAATAGCACCACTCAATATTTGGTACGTTAGCTTTCAAACAAAGCGATATTAAAATATGTAGGGTTGTACACAGGGGTAAATTTGTTGGAAACAACAAAGCAACGGTTCGCTTGCATTTTAAAACATGCATTCTATTGTACTACCTCCTGAACTCTATTTAATAATTATACAGAATGTACGGGTTCTTGCTAACTAGGACACACACGCAGACACACATCTTCACGCCAGATCCCTTACGGAGTAGGCAGAAAGAACCGAGCGCCATACATCACGATCCTCGCAAGCTTGTCTCGCTTCCTCCACATTCATCACTCTCTTCATACACACACGTCGGTTGCGAAGACTAGTTATATACTATTAGATTGATATGATATTGATTATTGATTAAATATTTGTAATACAATTGATAAGTTATGATTAGCGAGGACGCGTACCACTCTTAATGGCTATATGCGAACCGTCTTATTAAATTAAAATTATAATGAATAATGTGTGTCGTGCAAAGTGATGAATTGCAATATGTAACGGTTACACCGTACACAGACAAACTGAGATAGTAGGTGTGGTTATAAGTAACAAAATAAAGATTTATAAGATAGCAAACAAGCAGATGATGCTCTAATAGAAGTTAACTCTTTCTATCGCCTATAGCCACCAACGATGTTGATATCGCGTTTCTATCTTGTAGCGAGGTCTAATGCCACATGCATAAGTTTACCGACTACTTTACCCTCCAAACCGGAACACGACAGTGACAAGTACTGACTCTATTGAGACAGGAATAGCGGTGGTAACAGTAGTAGAGTTGTGCATTGTACCTGGTAGTAGAGTTGTGCATTATACCCGGGCGATACAATGCACAACTCTACCACCTAGTAGCCACGATGGTAGTGACTCGCTCAGCCAATAGGTTGCCTTTTACGACCTACCTTGCAGAACGGCCGTTGGCCTGTTCTTCAAAAGAGCCCGGACTAATACGAATATAAAGAAATAAAGATGTTAATAAAACATTTCTTAAGACACGCTTTTATAATTTGACTATTTAAACCCGGCAAACGTTTCGCCATAATATTAATTATTGAATTACTAATTTCGATATTAAAAATTTGAGTTGATGTTAGAGTGGTGGAAATTTAGGGTATTTTTATTTTTTAATGGCACATCATAAAAACATAAAAATTAAAAAAATCGTCCGAAACCTTTTTTCCTCGTCATTTGCTCTACAGTCTTTAATTTTTCAACGTATTAACTGAATTTATTACCACCGACTTACGTATTTCTGTCGCAATAGTTATCATGTTTCGGTTTAGAGGGTAAGGTAACTAGTAATACACATTTTATTTTTATTTTTTATTTATATCATAAGATAGAACAAGCAGATGGGTCTCCTGATGGAAAGCCAATCAACCATCGCCTATAGACACCAAAGATGTTAATGTGTGGCTTGTGGCTAGGTTTAATACCACATGCATAAGTTTACCGGCTACCTTACCCTCCAAACCGGAACACGACAGCAACAAGCATTGACGCTATTGCGGCAGGAATAGGTAAGGCGGTGGTACCTGACCCGGGCGAGACCATGCAGAACTCTACCACCTAGTAGCCACGATGTTAGTGACTCACATTGTCAATCGGTTGCGTTTTACGACCTGCCTGGCAGAAAAAAAATCTCCTTTTTTTTTGGAAAATTAAAAACAATCATATATCGTATTTATAACGCAATAGGAAGTGGAACTAACAGACGTCGACATATAGATTCAGTACGAGGTTTATTAGTTTATTTTGCTGTTTAATTGTATGAAGGATCCGGACGTAGTTGCGAGCAGTTTGCAGACCGACTCAAAGACCTGTGATAGTGATAACTACTAGACATGGTTCCGTGAATCGCTTTATGTAATATAGCTTACATATCACTTTTTATATTTTTTAAAACTATAATTGATAACAACATAAACTAATAAACTAAAAAAAAAATTTATATATTTTTGCAGAAAATTGCACGCACGCGAAGAGTTTAAACTTTGGTATACTTGACGTTTATATGAAGAAAAAGTGCATAAAGTGAAAGTTCAGACACGACTTAATCTACTGTTGAATTTGGCCATTTGGCAATCCACCAGTTGTTGTTAATATATGAAAGTTAAACCCGAAACCGGTTAAAAGAGATTTTCTTACAGCGTAAGTTAACTACCGTTCTGCCAGGTAGCTCGTAAAAGACGACCGATTGGCTATGCTATTCACTACCATCTACTACTAGGTGCTGCATTATCTCGTCCGTGTCTGGTACCACCGCCTTACCTGTTCTTGCCGCGATAGCGTCAGTGTTTGTCACTGTCGTTTTCCAGTTTGGAGGTTAAGGTAGCCGGTAAATTTATGCACGTGGCATTAGACCTCACTGCACCATTAACATCTCTAGTGTCTATAAGCGATAGTTGACTCTTTCTATCAGGAGACACATCCGCTTGTTTGCTATCCTATTAAATAAAAAAAAAGGTTTTTTAGAATCTCAAAATGTCAAGATCTGGTGAAAAAACGATTCTCGTAAATTGCCGTTAAACTAAGTTTCTGTTATTCGTAATTTTTTCTAGGATCAATTTAAAAATTTTTGTACGTATCCTAATATTTTTCTATAATTTATTAAGTTAGTCGAGTGGTTAACGAACCTGACTATGCATCAACGGGGCCCGAGTTCGATATTTCTGGGTTTGGGTGTTTATTAAATCTATTTGAGTATTTATAGATATATATCTATGTATTAGTATCATTGGATGACACCAATACTACAACCAAATAAATTGCTTACTTTGGGGCTAGATTAATTAGTGTAATTATTTGTTCACTGTTTTTTTATTACTAGCTTCAGAGTGCAGCTCGCTGTATTATAAAAGCTTTTGGCGAATACCGTGGCATCACCTTTTCCGGGATAAAAAGTGCTATGTGCTATTCCAGGTCATTATCTATCTGTGTCCCAAATTTCATTCAAATCCGTTCAATAGTTTTAGCATGGTTGAGTAACAAACATTTATTTATCCAAACATCCAAACTTTCGCATTTATAGTAATAATATAGATTATTTAAAGTATAACAAAGTAACTGTTTCATTTTGCATAAACACATCAGCAATTGGCTGACCGCCCTCATATAACCTAATGGCCGGAGGCTAAATCTTCATATGTACAGTTTCATTCACTATAACCTCACTGTTTTAATCGCAAAGTAGTTCCATTTATAAATACCATCTCTATAATTCGTAGAGCTCCATGATACAGAATAAAAGCATTCTACAAAAAGATGCCAATCTTTAAATTGAATTTTGCCTTTGAGCTGATATTTTTGATATGTTTCATAAAAGATTGGGCGTACGTGCAATAAATATTAAATTCGTTTGAAAATTGTTTTATGATTCGGGGAACCGTGGGACGTGATGATACTGGAATAATGCCTGTGACTTTGACAGATTTTTAATTAACAAACACTACAATATCATATATTTCGTCTGTTGGATTTAGTGATTTTTGCTATGTATTTTTTATTTAGCCTAATATACGTATTGGCTGCAGTGTACAGCCCGCTGCGTTATAAGAGTCTCTGGCGAATCCCGTGGGATCACCCAATTTTTCCTCCAGGATATTAGCTTTTGTCATTTTGAAAAAAGAAACAGTAATTAGTTTTAGAGTTTTTTTATGTTATTGAGATAGGTAAACTGGCAGACGTGCCACCTGATGATAAGTGGTCGACATCGCCAATGAATAAAAATGGGACACCTGGGCTTTAACTTGCCCAGGTATTTCATTCGTGTGTTGCCTATCCTGAGACATAAGATGTTGTCTCGGTGTCAGTAATTACACTGCCTGTCTTGCCCTTCTCTACGAAACACAGCAAAGCTGTTTCAAGGCATAAATATGCAAAAGGTGGAATACCCATGCAGCCGGGAGCGCGACACAGCGCATCTCTCCCATCGGTAAAAAAGGTTTATCCATGCAATCAATGAACACAAGAATTCAATCAATCTTTTTCCCTTATAATATAAAAAAAAGTGTTTTCATGCCTATAACCCCGAAGAGGTAGACAGAGGTAAACCCAGTGCACCCCCGATTAGCCGAAGATGGTTAAGTCCTAGTCCTAATCCTACTCTACTACCCTACCCTACTATAGTACCGTCTTATAACAAAATCAAATAAATACAGGTAACAGGTTAGAGCTCGTTGAGCTCGTTCAGTGTCCAGAGATCTTTTTTTTTTAAATATATCTCCCCAGTAAATAATTATGGACTATACTAAAAGTATCTGTACGGCCGTATCCCCGAAAAAATAGGCAGAGGTACAAGTGTACCCACGATTAATCGAAGATATTGATCCCACAATACGATAGGTGGCAAGTCTATTGCCAACCGGGCACTTTTCCAATCTCGGGCAACGTTCTCTTTATCAGAAAACTGAAAAAGAACACATTTTTTAATTACCCGACACGGGAATCAAGCCTGGGACCTCATTTGGTCAACACCGATACCGGACCACTATAATCTAGTGGCGATACTTATAATATTAGTTATATAGTTTATATATTAGTTAGTTAGTAGAGTATATATTAGTTATATAGGTATAAATAAAAAATATACATTTGAATTTATTTATTTAGCAATAAAAATACACTTGCAATCGTCAACAAAATAGAAGCTTGGAAGCCACTAGCGTTGTTCATGTACCCAAATCTCCTCGCCTGATGGATCATGTCCAGTATTGAGTCCATGGTTTCTAAATTATTAGGCAGTATCTGGTCTTCTGGGAGAAGGAAACCGTACTGTCCTTCATCACGGAATTCGTAGCAGTAAACAAGTGGAACATTGAGGTGGTCTTTGACCCAGTCGATACTCCCGCCTGTAGCCTCATCTGGAATTTAATTTAAATTTGTATTAGAAAATAGCAAACGAGTAAATGGCTCTTTTGATAGAAAGAGACAAACATTACCTACAGATAATGGCTAAACGACTTGACCGCCCCGTTGGTCGAGTGGTTAGCGACCCTGACTACGCAATCGACGGGGCTCAGGTTCGATCCCCGACGATGAGCATAGATGTTTGTATTTCTGGGTTTGGGTGTTTATAATGTATGTAACATTATTTATATATGTATTTCTATTTATTAGTATCGTTGACTAACACCCATAACAAAAGTAAATAATTGCTTACTTTGGGGTTAGATCAGTAAGTGTAATTTGTCCCGTGAATATTTATTTTAAAAAAAAGTTTCGTTTAATTTTATCATAATCGGCCCAATAGCGTCATATACAAACATACAGTTACTTTAGTATTTATGATATTAGTATGGATTATATAGTAGAGCAGCCTAAGATGCTAAAAGTGGATTTACTCAGGCGTCGTTGGGATATATTGGATTTTGTAGATTAGATGATAGGAAAAACCACAGCCTAAATATGGTCTGTGAGAAAAACAAATCCTTGTATAATATTATTTTCATTTAAATTGTGAGGAAAAAACTAGAGATAACATATGAAAAAAAATAGTAACCTGGAAGCACTAAAGCGCGTCAGGTTAAAGTATGGTGGGTTTATAGCAAGCCCAATTTAGAAAATCTGACGTTTTGAATACAGCGTAATGGTGGGAGGATCACAAAACTGCAAAGAAAACATTGTCTTCTTTCTCTCCTGAATTTTATTTTGTTTTGAGGGAAACGATGTAAAAATAACGAAAATTAATATAATCTGGCAATTTCCATAAGCTGAAGTTATTGTATATTTAACCTAGTTGTCCGGTTCTATATAAAGGGTTTGTATTGTATTTGATTGAGAACAGTATGCGAGGCACGAGGCGAGGCACTTCCCTTTATGCCAACCTAACGCGCTCGAGGAAATCCTACTAATTTTTTTATATCAATAAATAGCAAACAAGCAGATGGGTCTCCTGATGGAAAGAGTCAACCATCGCCTATAGACAACAAAGATGTTAATGGTGCGTTGATATCTTGCGGCGAGGTCTAATGCCTTATGCATAAGTTTACCGCTACCTTACTCTCCAAACCGGAACACGACAGCGACAAGTACTGGCGCTATTGCGGCAGGAATAGGTAAGGCAAGGGTACGAGACCCGGGCGAGACAATGTAGAACTCTACCACCTAGTAGCCACGACGTTAGTGACTCGATAGCCAATCGGTCGCTTTTTACGAC
The DNA here is from genome assembly GCA_036924255.1 of Apodemia mormo. NCBI lineage: Eukaryota > Metazoa > Arthropoda > Insecta > Lepidoptera > Riodinidae > Apodemia > Apodemia mormo. The sequence goes on along the minus strand of JAUPFN010000018.1, from coordinate 6,211,006 downwards.
CTGCCTGGCAGAACGGCAGTTGGCCTATTCTTCAAAGGAGGCCGGGACCAACACGGCGAATAGTAACTAGTGACTGCCTGTGGCAAAAGTTCGTCCACGGACTAAGCAATAAATTAACTTTTAAATTGACTTTTTTGAAATTATTGAGACAACTGACTTTAACCCAGGTTTATCATGAAGCTGTTTTATATCTGGAGGCAACATTTCTAAAACTTACTTTAAACAAAATTTTAAATACTACTGTTATATTCTGAGGTCTTATTATTTCTTTCTATCACAGCTGTATATAAAGAGATGGCAAGATCTCATAAACTGATAACTGATATATAATGTAAACTGAGATATAATGTATAATGTGACCGCCTCGTTGGTCGAGTGGTTAGCGCCCTTGACTACGCAATCAACGGGGCTCGGGTTCAATCCCCGACGGGGACAAGCATTTGTGTGATGAGCATAAATGTTTGTATTTCCGGGTTTGGGTGTTTATTATATATATTCCGGTATTTATATATGTATTTCTATGTATTAGTATCGTTGACTAACACCCATAACACAAGCAAATATTTGCTTACTTTGGGGTTAGATCAGTAAGTGTTTAGTGTAATTTGTCCCGTGAATATTTATTATTTAAATGTTTGTTTCTATTTAACTGATACGAGTGATTGCACTGCTCTACCTTTACCTAATATTTCATGAGGTTTATACACTCAAAGCTTTAACCGTAAAGAAGACAGTATATATGTGTGTGTCTGTCATGTATGTCACATGAATATAGTGTGTGTAATATTTATTAATTATATGTATTTCTAATGGATTTTTTTAACAATATTAGGTTTCTGTAATGTAAACTTTATATATATATATATATATATATATATATATATATATATATATATATATATATATATATATATATATATATATATATATATATATATATATATATATATATATATATATATATATATATATATATATATATATATATATATATATATATATATATATATATATATATATATATTGATGAAATTTCGCATGCATATTCAGTGGGTCTGAGAATCAGCCAACATTTATTTTTCATCCCCCTAAATGTTAAGGGTTGTCCACCCCTAAATTTTTTTTTTATTTTATTATGATTTATTATGATTCAACATTAAAAAATATATACCTACAACCCTTAATATTCAACCCTCTACGATCAACCCCTATTTTTTAATTCAATAATTTATGTGGCAAAACAACGTTTGCCGGATCAGCTAGTATATATAGATTGATTCATCTTACATATGGCTTCAGCAACGTTCCCAGTACGATAACGTGTTCCATATCTAACAGAGAGTGCTCCCATCGCGCGACGACCGATGTTTATCTGAAATTTGTAATACGAGTAACTAAATTAATTAGTATAGAAAAAAAAAATGATTTGGTGTCACGGGACACCAGGTAGCTTCCTTTCGGCTAAACGGCACTACTCGCTTGTGTACGCGACTGTCGCGCCTGCGCACGTCTCATTTAACGCTTTTATTCCACGCATTTTTCTTACGGTTTTACTATCACATTTTTTTCAGTTCGGTCGCGCAGCAAAATCCCTATCCCCTCCAAGCCTGCCGTAAGGAACTTCGTTCCAAAAATGTAGATACTGTCATGACTGATACCGATTTTATATTCGAAGTTTATGCAGCTGTAGCGGCTTTTTATCGAAATTCCCCAATGCTGCTCCTGGCTTAGATAGACCAGTTCCGCCAGGAAGGTCGTAAAAGGCGACCGACGTGTTTTTACCATCGTGACTACCAGTTGGTAGAGTTCTGCATTTATATCATGACAACAAACAAGCAGATGGGTCTCCTGATGGAAAAAGTTAGCGATCGCCTATTCATCCCCAGTTGGCCTGTTCTTCAAAGGGGCCTGGACTAACATGAGGAAAATAGCGTCGTTAGCTGCAATTTCTTAGTTGCCTTCAATATTTAAAGTTCTATTCTTTGTATTGTAAAAAATGTTAAATATTCGCATGCCATAATATGGTAGTCTATGTATATGTCGCAGGTAAATTCTATAATTCGTCCCTAATCTTATTCCTGCCGCAATAGCGTCACCCTTTTAGCCAGCTGACAAAATGGTGATTTGTGATGAATCTGAGTGTTTATAAACGTTCCATTCATCCTGCCTACTCCACTACTTGTGGCCGTCGTGATATTATTTTCTCACTAAAAAACGTCGAGATGTTTCTTTGATAAAAATACTCACCGCATCGTGATAATTAGCGTAAGGCTGTGTTGAGTTTCCAAAAGGTAGTAACAAAAGTTGACTATACGAATGGAACGACAAGTACAGGTCGATTTGGTTTGCAACCGACATGATGTAGGTTGATAGCGATCTTGTTTCAGGTTCGGAGAATGGTCCAGGACCTGCATATATGTCTGTGGCTGGGTCTACGCTTGCTCCTGACACTGGGGACAACATATTTTATTATTTTTTATTGCATCGGAAAATATTAGGAAATGGTTTTCCTGGTGGAAAAAGACAGGTATCATCTTTAGAGTATCTAAGAATCACTACCACTGTTGCCACTAGGTGGTAGAGTTCTGCATTTTCTCACCCGGGTGTGGTATCACTGCCTTACCTATTCCTGCCGTAACGCCAGTGCTTGTCACTGTCGTGTTCCGGTTTGGAGGGTAAGGTAGCCGGTAAACTTATGCATGTGACATTAGACCTCACCACAAGATAGCAACACACCATTAACATCTTTAGCGTCTATAAGCTATGGTAACTCTTGCCATCAGGACTGCTTGTTTGCTATCTTATGATATAAAAAAGTTGATGTCTCTTTTGATGAAAAGAGATCACCTATTAATGTGATGTGATGTACCACTACAAAGTAATGTGATAATGCCCTTATGGTAAGGTGGTGGAGTCGTATCAAACCTGGACCAATTATATCTCACCAGAAGTCGTTAAGGTGTTAGTGACACTTTTGTCCAGCAATAGCATAATATTAGTAGCTTAACGCGAGTGTATGTAATGCACTTGCGTTGAGTGAGGTAGTGTTCGTTTCTCCTGAAAATGCTTCGGTTTCGAAGTGAAACGTTCGTTGAGTACATAAATTGTATGCTATCCTGTTTGATTTCGATGCGTGAGTGAAAGTATGGTGGATATGGGTGGATAATTGTGCTGTTGAGGTCTTCTGTACTGTTCGGAACATCGATCAACTTTATCCATTTTTTGAGCCGACGTTTCACGCATATATGTATGTGACAGACGTGCATTACTATGCATGTGGCTGGGACGTAAAACCACAAGCGTTAATTTACTGACTACCCTTTTACACCGTGTTGGTCCCGGGCTCCTTTGTATTCGCCGTGTTGGTCCCGGGCTCCTTTGTAGAAAAGGCCAACTGCCGTTCTGCCAGGCTGATTCTGCATTGGCTCGACCGGGTCTGGTACCACCGCGTTACCTATTCCTGCCGCAATAGCGTCAGCGCTTGTCGCTTACGTGTTCCGATTTAGAGAGTAAAGTAGCCGGTAAACTTATGCATGTGGCATTAGACCTCGCCACAAGATAGCAATGCACCATTAACACCTTCGGTGTCTATAAGCGATGGTTTTCCATCAGGAGACCCATCTGCTTGTTCGCTATCTTATAAAAAAAACCCTACCGTCTTAACCGGAAGACGACCATGGCACATTATGTTGTTACAGTCTTCCTTAATCGTCTTTTATAAGGTGAGATAAAGACAAATGGTCAACTCTCTATCAGGGCTCCGAAATATGTAAAAAATATGTTACAGCGTTGCACGGACTTTTATAGATTACAACTTTACAAAGCTGCTTTGACAGTCTTTGTTTATTTGATTGTTAATTTGTAATCCCCTACGTTCATCTAATGTTAGATTTACATTTTTCCCAATTATTGGAAAAAGTCCTTAATAAAAATAGTATTTGGACTGTAATGAAAATTTAAAAATCTATGAACCTAAATTTGTTTAGCTGTCCTCAAGTGATGCTTAGATAGATGTAGGTATAAGAGATAACGCAACCTTTTCTATTGTTAGACATCAGGTTCTTCTCCTCATATCAGGATAAAACCTGAGGCTTTACTTCACCCTAATTATTTTTGTGTTATAGCACTCACCTCGTGCTCGGCAAAACTGGAAAAACTTTAAAAACAACAAAGAAAATATCGACACGCAGGGATTGAACCTGCGACCATTTTCCTAAAGCTGGGACGCTCTCCCACTGAGCTAGTGTCGACAGGCTCGGCGTGGCGAAATTCTTCTTTGCTATATTCGATATATATTCGATACGTCGATTGTACTGATCGCTAGGTATACATACGTGTAACTAGTTAAATAAGTTCATCGTTACAGATGAAAAAATACATTTATAATTTTGATCAGTACTTTCGTATTTCTAATTATTTTTTAATTTCAAAGGTTTAAATGTCGATATTTTTCTTTGTTGTTTTTAAAGTTTACTTTACACTGTCTAGATTATATACTGTTTTCCATACTGATAGTCATATATGTAAGCAAGATCTGAAGATCTATAGACAATTGCTATTTTTTCCATTAGAATAGGCGTAGATTACCAAAACTCAAAAATAAAATGTTTTAGTTTGAAAGGTAAGTTTAAGCATGTGTTATTAAGACCCCGCCGCAAGGACAGGAACGCACTATCTACATCTTTGGTGTAATTGGCAATGGTTGTATTTCTATCAGGAAAGGGATCTGTTTGTTTGCTATCTTCTGATATAAAAGAGAATAATTTAGCATGCTTACCTAACCAGTTACTATTCCAGTTTCTATTTAAATCTGCTCCAAAGTTAGCACCAAAAGGTCGTCTGTTCTTCCGCCACATTCGAAACTAAAATACATAAATATTTATATCATTACATAGTATAAAACAAAGTCGCTTTCTCTGTCTGTCCCTATGTCCATATGTATGCTTAAATCTTTAAAACTACGCAACGGATTTTGATGCGGTTTTTTTTAATAGATAGGCTGATTCTTGAGGAAGGTTTTAGTATATAAACCTTTTCGATATTCCTACGGGAACAAAAGCCACGCGGGTGAAACCGCGGGCAGGTCGCTAGTTAATATTATAAATTCGAAATTTTGGATAATTGGACGGATGGATGTTTCTTACTCAATCACGCACAAACTACTGAACGGATTTAAATGAAATTTGGCACATAGGTAGACGATAACCTGTAATAGCATATAATCTACATTTTATCCCGGAAAAGTCAGGTAATCTTGTGGAGTTCGCCAAAAAGTTTTATAATGCAGCGGGCTGCTTGCTGTAGCTAGTATTTTATATAGTTTTATTAACGCAGTTAAACTACAGCAACCGATTTCCCATTCCCTATATCTCCAAAACTCTGCATCAGATCTTTACCAAATTAAAATTGTACTCCACGGGGAGTATATGATATGCCAACTGAAAATATATATTATGGTACCATAAATACTAATTTTTCTACTTAGTTAACGGATACTTTTATGATACAAAAAAACCCACACAATTTGTGAACCTAAAATATATCCCAACAAAAAAAAAAAAAAAATTGAAAATAAAACACTGCCATTCTGCCAGGCAGTTCACAAAAGGTGACGGATTGGATATATGAGTTACAACCAAAGTAACTACTAGATGGTAGAGTTCTGCAACGTCTAGCCTGGTTTTGGTACCATAAGAAACATCAAACTAATGTAAAGTAAAACAATGGTAAAGAGAAGGTTTGAATCAATTTTCACACAAATTTTACCCTCTCAAAAAAAAAGAATTTTCAAAATAAGTTCTTAAATGACCGAGTTCTGAGGTACCAAACGTAAAAGAACATACAGCTGAATTGATAACTTCCTCCTTTTGGGAAGTTGGTCGGTACAAGTTTTTTTGACGCGTCAACATTTTTTTAAAACTACTACGGGATCGGAAACGCGGCCACATAATGAGAGGATCCGGCAGAAGGATAGGTAAGGCGATGGTACCATACCCGGGTAAGAAAATGCAGAGCTCCACCACCCGGTAGTCACGATGGTAGTGATTCGTATAGTAGGCAAGTCGTAGAAGGCGATCGATTGGATATACGAGTCACTAGCATCGTGGCTACTAGGTGGTAGAGTTATGCATTGTCTCGCCCGGGTCTGGTACCACCGTCTTCCCTATTCCTGCCGCATTAGCGTCAGTGTTTGTCACTGTCGTATTCCGATTTGGAGGGTAAGGTAGTAGCACACAATTGAGTGTGTTAATTGTGTACTTTTGTGCTTGGTGCCGGCGTGGGACGTGGTTGGAAGGGTGGATAGCCGGTAAACTTATGCATGTGGCATTTGACCTCGCCACAAGATATCAACGCACAATTAATACCTTTGGTGGCTATAGGTGATGGTTGACTCTTTCCATCAGGAGACCCATCTGCTTGTTTGCTATCTTATGATATTAAAGAAAAAGACTCAAAACTCAAACCTCGAACCTTCCAAATATAATTTACTAAACTGTAGGCACAAACTACAACACAACAGAGAGAAAATATCAATATCTGTCATGATAAAAAAAAATGATAAGGTAAAGATAAGGAAGCTAAATTGACGATAGTAATGATGTTATTGTCAATAATTTAAATATAAAGCCTGTCAAAATATAGCGTACAACATGAAGCTATATTATGTTTGGAGGCAGCACTTCTAATACCTACTTGAAACACAATTTCAAATACTGCTGTCATTTGCTGAGGTCTTACCCTCTCTTTCTAACACAGGTGTATAAAAAGAGACAGAGAGACCTCATAGATATATAACGTAAATATTAGTTTCAGGAGATTAATACCAGTGCTAGCTCCACCTATACCTAATATTTCATGGCTTATAACTTGTATAAAATTCTCGAAAAATCTAGACCAAAAGGCATGCCTCAACGAGAAATGTGAGGCAGTGCTTTATTCTAGAGTTACCAAAATCAAGCAACTTTCTGAATTAAAACATTCTCTATAGTATCGTTCACATTGACCAGGGTGGGACAGATTCCCCTCCTTATCCCACCGTGCCCCAACATGCTCCACTTTTTAGCGCTCTTTAATTTAAAAAAAACTTACATGATCATGACTCCAAACATATCCATCAGGATTGGTGACTGGAAAAATGTACCAATCAAAATCATTTGCAGCCGCTTGAATTTCCGCGTCAGAGCTGCTCAGCAACTGATCAATGATGAAACAAGCTGCCGATGGAGAGATCCACTCCCTCGAATGAATACCAGCTTCTATGAAAATCGCTCGTCTACCAGATCCATGGGATATTTTTATACCCAATATTTCTCGGTTTTCATATGATATTCCACCATTTTCGATGGACGTTATGGAAGGATATTCAGCTGCTAATAATCGTAGCCAATCATATATATAATCTAATGTATAGTAAGCGTTCCATTCCATATTTCTTAAAATGTTTCTGGTATATGGGACTACTCTTTCTTTGTCGATTGCTCTAAAATCAAAGTTATTATTAAAGTATTACCACGGAGGTTCTCTTGCGGGGTAGGCAGTGAATAATAATATCGCTGGACAAATTATAAAAATCGATCTTGCCCCATAAAAACAAATAATTTGCTTGTTTTATGGATGTCAGTCAACGATATTAATACATAGGAATACATAATTAAATACTGTAACATACGTAATAAACACCCAAACTCATCACATAAGTGTTTGTCCCTGTCGGAAATCTAACCCGAGCCCCATCGATTCGTAGTAGTCGCTAACCACTCAATCAACGGGGTGGTCTAATATAACGGATTCCCTACCGAACTTTTTTTTTATATCAAAAGATAGCAAACAAGCTGATGGGTCTCCTGATGGAAAGAGTCAACCATCGCCTATAGACACCAAAGGTGTTAATGGTGCGTTGCTATCTTGTGGCAAGGTCTAATGCCACATGCATAAGTTTACCGGCTACCTTACCCTCCAAACCGGGACACAACAGCGACAAGCACTGACGCTATTGCGGCAGGAATAGGTAAGGCGGTGGTACCTGACCCGGGCGAGACAATGCACAACTCTTCCACCTAGTAGCCACGATGGTAGTGACTCGCATAGCCAATCGGTCGCCTTTTACGACCTGCCTGGCAGAACGGCAGTTGGTCTATTTTTCAAAGGAGCCCGAAACCAACACGGGGGAAAAACTTATTATAAACTTAATGTTTCACCACAGTTCACCAGTTTCGGTGAAGAGATGAATAGTGATCCCCATCGCCAAATTTTGCGACCTAATATCATCTATTTAACTCCTTAGGTTATATACTTGTAAAAGTGTTTGTTCAGTGCTCTACATCAATTCCATGCCTATGAGAAGCGAGGTAGTATTATAGTGTAGCGGTAGAGTTCCGCAGTCACGACAAGTCCGGGCAATGCACGCTTTACATTGCGTGGCATAAAAATAAGAAAAAAATCTATCTAAATTTTGCATGTCCCATAAAATAAGGGATTGCTATTATTGGTCATCATGCCAATTTCCCAGTATAGGTTCCTGGCTCCTTTGAAGAATATGCCAATTGCCATTCTGCCAGGCACGTCGTAAAAGGCGACCGATTGGCTATACGAGTCACTACCGTCGTGGTTACTAGGTGTTCTGCATTGTCTCGCCCGGGTCTAGTACCACCGCCTTACCTATTCCTACGACAATAGCGTCAGTGTTTGTCACTGTCGTATTCCGATTTGAAGGGTAAGGTGCTTTTGCGCTTGGTGCCGGCGTGGGACGTGGGTGGAAAAGTGTGGTGGATGTGGGTGGATAATTGTGTCGCTGGGGTCTTCTTTTTTGTCCGAACCATCGGTGAGTTTTATCCATTTATTAAATCAACTTTTTTCTTTTGGTGCCATCGCGGAAAACACATAGTACAGTTCACGGATGATAGCAAATTTAATTAATCATCTTTTTATGGAGTAACTTCGGCTACCTGCTTTTATTTTAGAAAATTTTCCACGCGGCCGAAGTCAAGGGCCTAGTTAGTTTGATATCAATTTCTGTTTTTAAAGTTTGATTAAATTTGATATATGCAAGTGTTCCTGAGAAAAGGGTCTTGATAGACAGACGGATAAGAGTGCCGGACAAACGAAGTGATCCCATAAGGATACCGTTTTTTCTTTTTAGGTACAAAACATAAAGTGATCCCATAAGGTTTCCGTTTTTCCTCTTTAGGTACAGAGCGCTGCAATGATCGAATAAGGGCCCCGTTTTTCTTTTTAAGGCACAGAACTTTAAGCATCGTCCACACAGCCCATAGACGCCTAATGTTCGATTTTCCGTATTGAATGCATTCTGGCAACTAGCTGAGCTGAGCTGCAACATCGTGATTGGCTTACTCAAGGCCACAGTGAAAGATAGTGATGTACAGAGAATCTGATTGGTCGACACTGATTGGGTATTGGTGCATGGACATTTACATCGGAACTATAAGTCAGATGTGTTGACAGAAGCCATTCGTCTGTTATTAGGGGTCTATGGGGTCTATGGGTTGTGTGGTCGGTGACTTTAAGTGATCCCATAAGGGCCCCGTTTTTCCTTTTTAGGTACAGAACCCTAAAGTGATCCTATAAGATCCCCGTTTTTCCTTTTTCGGTACAGAACTTAATTAGTACGCATCCAATACTTTTACTACTACTTTCTTTTTATTTCGAAAACCCTTGTTGATCCGAGCTCCCTTTGAAAAATAGACCGTGGCTACTAGATGGTACAGTTCTGCATTATCCCGTCCGGGGTCTTGTATGATCACCTTACCTATTCCTAGTATCAGTGTTTGTCATTGTCGTGTACCAGTTTGGAGTATAAAGTAACCGGTAAACTAATGACGGCATGGTCCATAAAGATTCTGCCACAAGAATAGCAACGCATCATTTACATTTTGGGGTCTGAAACCCCTTTAAAGAATAGATGATCTGTAACTTTGCTGGGTAGTTCGAAAAGGCAAATGATTGGCGATACGTATCACACCATCGTGGTCGCGATGGCAAGACGATCTCATCAAGACAGCTGGCCCGCGTTGGTCAAAAGTAGCCCAAAATAGAGAAAAGTGGAATTCTTTGGAGGAGGCCTTCACCTGTAAAAGGGGTTCTTGCTAATAGCAAATTCAATCGACATAATCGATCATATAGCAAAGAAGAATTTCTCCACGTCGAGCCTGTCGACACTAGCTCAGTGGTAGAACGTCCTGGCTTTAGGGAGACGGTCGCAGGTTCAATATCTGCGTGTTTTTTAAAGCTGTTCAAATAGTAAATTCATTTTGTAATCACAAGGTAACCCAATAGCATATTTATAAAACAAAATAAAAAAAAAAACTAGCAATTTAGAAGTACTACTGTCAATATTTTAAGTAAGAAATAAAAGGCTTTTTATTTTATTTTATTATTGGAACGAAGTTCCTTATCGCGCGTTGTGAAAGGGGGCTAGACGGAAAAATTCTTACGAAAAGTTGTCACGACACTTTTTGCTATAGTAAAGTATTGTAAGCTGTGCGGCGTGCGGATGTTTCTCTGTCTGTCTCTCTCTCTTATAGAAAGCAAGCCAGATATTTTCATTTCTATTTCGCATTGAACAGTGTGGTGTCGTGACGATTATTTTTGTTGAGTGTATACAGGTTTTTTGTAAATAATAATAAAAGGAACTTCGTTCCATCCGGGTGTCTCTTGACACCTCTTAAGTTTTTATTTATTATATTACACCGTCGTAACTACTAGGTGGAAGAGTTCGGCAACGTCTCGCTCGGATATATGATACCAGAGCCTTACCTATTTCTGCCGAATAACCTTAATTTTTGTCACTGTTGTGTTTCAGTTTAGAGGGTAAGATAGTCGGTAGACGCCACACGGTTAGTCAATGCACCATTAAAATCTTTTGTGTCTATAAGCGATCGTTGTTTCTTCCCATCACAAGAGTAATCTCTTTGTATGCTATCTTACAATATAAAAAATCATAAAAAACTACTTACTCTTGAATGTTTTTCATAGTGATATCAAAATTAATGCCATTTATATCCAACAAACTTTCAAGATATTCCTTATTTTCTGGACTAGACATAATTGAAACGAAATCCGTATTTGGGACTGGGTCAGTCCAGAAATCATATCTTGAATCCGTATCTCGTAATTCTTGTAAAACTTTTATGTGGTTTTCATTTTTGGGCAAAATCTTATATAATGTATAATTATCAAAACGAAACTTTTCACAAGAGACTACAGTAAATAGAATTAGAAATATATTTAAAATCATTTTCGTTATACGACCCTTGCGATCGTGTAAATTACTATAAGTAGTTAGATTGTCTGAATTGCTTAAGTTTGTTATACAATATATCATAAATATGAGGATATCTTATTGATAACCGTATCTTTAATAATTTTTATTGATCAATTAATACTATTACGGCACTTTGTGCGTATCGTATTATAAGTTATCATTTCCAAGGTAATTTTTCAATAATTTTCATGACATAAGTGCTAGATCTGTAAAAGAATAAAAGTAGATAGACAAGGTTATAACAATAGGTTAATAGTTGACTCTTAATCAGAACACGACAGTGACAACCAAATACACAGATCTCTTCCACATAATCAAAATAGTTCAGTAAAGTATTTAGTTACAAGCAAAATATACTTATTCTTTTAGTTGCTGCTTGTAATGCAAGTAAATAACATAAGTATTATACTTATAGTATTATACTTATTTGGGCCTTGATTTTTATCGAACCCGAGCCCCGTTGATTGCGTAGTCAGGGTCGCTAACCACTCTACCAACGAGGTGGTATTTATACATGTATGATTCTTATTGCAATAATAATAATTTTAGCAACGCCAAATATGAGCATAAATGAGCAAAGTCTAATCGTTTTTTTGTTTTTTTTTTTTTATGAACTGACTGACAACTGACAAAATGTACTTATTCTTTTAGTTGCTGCTTGTAATGCAAGTAAATAACATAAGTATTATACTTATAGTATTATACTTATTTGGGCCTTGGGTCGCGCCCTACACGCCTATTATAGGCGCGTAAGGCCCAAGCCAGTAAGGGGCATTTTTTTTTAGTTTAAATAAATATAAATATTCACGGGACAAATTATACTTATTGATCTAACCCCAAAGTAAGCAAATTATTTGCTTGTGCTATAGGTGTTAGTCAGCGATACTAATAAATAGAAATACATATATAAATACTTTTACGTACATAAGAAGCACCCAAACCCGGAAATACAAACATTTATGCTCATCACACAAATGCTTGTTTCCGGCGCGGATCGAACCCGAGCCCCGTTGATTGCGTAGTCAGGGTCGCTAACCACTCTACCAACGTGGCGGTATTTATACATGTGTGATTCTTATTGCAATTATAATAATTTTAGCAACGCCAAATATGAGCATAAATGAGCAAAGTCTAATTGTTTTTTTGTTTTTTTTTTATGAACTGACTGTAAAACAAGTAGATGGTGTAGATATAGATGTATAAGACTCACACTAAACAGATATATTTGTATTCATAAATCTATTTTTCTACTTTTTTATACTTACAATAATTTTAATAATGTTAGAGTCAAGTACACAAAATCAAAACCAAATTGTTTTTTATCTTTTTTAACTAACCGTAAAGTAAGTAAATTGTATAAGTAAGGATATATCTATATCTATATACATATAATAAAATCGTAGGAAACTCAAAAAGTACTGCATGGATTTACTTCAAATTTTGCATGAATATTACTAACAGGTCGGGTCAACATATAGGCTACATATTATCACGCTATCACCACGGGGAAGGAGCAGTGCGGAGTAAACGAAGTCCGCGCGGACTAAGTCGCGGGCAACAGATAGTAGGGATATAAATATGTTTCTCAACTTTTCGAACTTACAATAATTTTAGCAACGCCAGAGATGAGTATACATGGACAAAGTCTAACTGCTTTTTTTGAGCTGGCCGTAAAGCAAGAAAATGGCATGGATAAAGATATATATGGCTAAAACTGATAAGGGGCATTTGTATTCATAAATGTGCTTTTCAAGGTTTCAAATTTTAGCAACGCCGGAGATGAGCACGCATAAGCATTTAAAATTAATGTTGTTTCAAATTGTTTCGCGTTCCAGGCAAAGTTTGTTTTGGTTAATTATCAAAAGTGTTTTAGCGAGCACGCGGGAATAAGTTTAACATGTCTCAGAAATATTATAAGAAAGTTTCAAACACATCAAAAGAACATGTGATACTACGAACAGGATCTTATGTCGTCGCTTTGAATGTTTAATTAGACACAAAATTAAGTATATATATTGAATTGTCTTTTATAATATTTTTTTTTATATCATAAGATAGCAAACAAGCAGATGGGTCTCCTGATGGAAAGAGTTAACTATCGCCTATAGACACTAAAGATGTTAATGGTGCGTTGCTATCTTGTGGCGAGGTCTAATGCCACATGCATAAGTTTACCGGCTACCTTACCCTCCAAACCGGAACACGACAGTGACAAGCACTGACGCTATTGCGGCAGGAATAGGTAAGGCGGTGGTACCAGACCCGGGCAAGACAATGCAGAATTCTGCCACCTAGTAACCACGATGTTAGTGACTCGCATAGCCAATTGGTCGCCTTTTACGACCTGCCTGGTAGAACGGCAGTTGGTCTATTCTTCAAAGGAGCCCGGAACCAACACGGGGAACTTTATACATTGTGTTTGTTTTTTAATATTAGACCATATGTCAGTCTGCAGGGCAGTTCATAAAACGTGAATATTTAGCTGTACAAGATACTGTTATTGTAATTACTAGCCCATTCGCTCATGTTCGGTACCACCACTTAATCCTGCCGCAATAACATCAATATTTGTCACTTTTGTATTCTGGTTTGGAGAGTAAGATATCCGCTAATTTTTTTCATGTAGCTCTACAATCTCGCCTAATGGATAACAAAGTATGATTAACATCTTTGATGTCTACAGACGATAGTCGTCTGTTTCCATTAGGAGAGCCATTTATTTTTTTGATATCCTATGATATGAAAAAATGCTTTGAACCTAACAAAAGAGCCCATGGAACATATTTAAACATCATGATGTTGACGTGTCAAAATAACTTATAAAAAGTTTTATTGAATAAAGTATTTCTGATTTCTGATCTCGTTTCCATAGTTTTTGCTCTGCAAGCACGTGGTCGTTCTACATGTTTGCTACCTTACCTTAAGAACTGCTAGTGATGCAGAAGCAGCCTTAAAATAACATCGTTTATTTGCATTTTTAACTAATATCTCTGTGAAAACTCGAGTTTTATGTGAATACAAGATTACTTACATGAAAACGCCAAGAAGTTGCTATATATGAAAATATATTTACAGGTTCAGGCGTTAGTTACTTTGCGGAAACCCAATACGATTAATGAAAGAACAAATACGAAAATTTCTGCTTTGGAGACCTTAAGCGTAATTTCTGCAATGTTGCTGAAGCATAAAATGGTACAAGGAATAGTATATACTTACCGAAGGACTAGAAATTACGGAGGCTTCAGCAACGTAATAGTCTATCCATGTCCACCAAAATTCACTTTATAAGAGTTGAAGCTTTAAGCGCTTGATGTTCTTGCTGTTATTATATATATTAATACGCTAAGAATAAGATGTTTGTCTCCCTTTTTAGAGAAAACCTCACAATTAATCTAAATAAATTCTATATCATTTTATAGATAATTGCTTGCTCTACCGGCATCAATAACTAAAAAAAATATTACTGCTTTTGTTTTTATAAATTATTAAAATTAAAATTATATACACATATTAAGACATAATACAGCAATGATGCCATATCAAAGAGTATACCAAAGAGTATACAATACTACGTAAGAGCCATATGACAGCTTAAATTTTGAAACAACGTCAACATGATTGACGGTCTGTAACTTTTTTGTTCAATTTCAAATCAACTTAAAAAGTATTTAATAAAATTACTTAGTGCGAATTATTCGCACGGGTATGGCTAGTAGAATGAAATGTTATTCATTGATCCTGAAGATGCTCCAATCAAGGTGTAAAAGTGTATTAAGCATATGTGTGCTGCTGTGTGTGGTACTGATGTGGAGGAAAGTCTGGTAAACGTGGGTAGGCTGATGTTCCGCTGGGGTCTCCTTAAATTTTTCAAACTATTCCAATGGTTGTTACATTTCAATCTTTTTAATTTACTTTTTATTTTATGTTGTATTACATATATACAACTTACCTATTTTTTAATAGAACATATGTTGATAGTCTTAATTTACTTGTTTCTACTAATAATTAGGCTTGCTATTTTGTCATCGTTTTAAAAATATACTACATTTAAAAAAAAAAAGAAGTTTCTTCACACCCGTATCCTAGAAGAGGTAATTAGAGGTACAAGTGCACCTACGACTTGCTTAATATAAATAGATCCATAATGTAACAGGTGCAAGTCTATCTCCAACCAGGCACTTACCCAATCCCGGCAACGTTGTTTTTATCATAATTTTCGAATTGCCTGACCCGAGAATCAAACCTGGTACTCATGCAGTCAACGTCAGCGCTGGACTACTAGACTACAAAGGTAACAAGTGTTCAAAAACTAAAATACTCTTATTTTTAATAAATTTTAGAATAATGAACTCTTTGAGTTTAAAGAATCTATGTTTTGATATACTTTTAGCTCATTTGAGCTTTAAATACCTAGCAGGGTCTAGTCTAGGGAACTAATCGATACGCGAAATCCAATGTGATTTTTATCCACAATCATAATAAAAAATACGGTAAAGTAAGCCTTTTCTCACTAATTTGTATATTGGTATCTATGTGTCTTATATTATTGAAAATTCAACACATTTAGTATGTTGAAATATCGTCATCTAAAAAAAGGGGTGATCCAATTCTTGTTAATTTGCTTAGAATCCATTATTTTTTCTGCTTTCCCAAGCCAACTGCTCGGGTCTACTGTTCTTTCTGATATGTATTTTGTGAAAGTCTATTTAAAGAACCAATTAGTTTTTAATGTAGCAAAGAGAACACACATATTTAACTTCAAACTGTAAGAAATCAACAATAATAATTAACTCATTTTATCGAGCATTATACCATTCTTTTAGAGACAGTTGTATTATCGAAAACTAGTCATTTTTGAACGATAGGAATGTTTCTATGTACTTTGACTTCGCTGACTTTTATATGTTATGAGTTTGTTAATATTGTCTTTTGGTTGTTCGACAATTAATTTGGTTAAGCCTTACCCTATTGAAATGCCCTATATACTCGGAAAAATATGTTCGACTGTTTTACACAGGTGCAGAATGAAACCTTTTTGCTCTTGAATCTTCGCAACCTTTTATACTCGAATTAAATTATGTCTATTATTCCTAGTAAAAGTTTATTTTGTTTATCTTAGGGAGTCGAGTATTGATGGCTGCGCTTTGCGAAGCAGTTATTTTACTTTTGCAACAATCATCTTTCAATATTGTTTTAAATGTTTTTTGTCAAAAAAGAAATTAATGTCATTAGTTTGCATTTTTCCCCTAAATCTTAAATGTGACTTCTCTAAATGTTGATAAACGCATGATATAAAAACGAAAAATCACATTTAATAGATTCAGGCGTTACTTTGCGGATAATTTAAAGGAGAATTTTTTTTTACTTAACATCTTATGTCTCAGGATAGGACACACGAATGGAATATAAATGAACCAAGAAGGCAATGAACATAAATGGAATACCTGGGCTTGTTCCAGCCCAGGTATTCCATTTATGTTCATTGGCGACGTCGACCACTTACCAACAGGTGGCACGTCTGCCAGTTTGCCTATCTCAATAAACATAAAAAAAGGAGAAATTATGATATTTAATTTGCAAATTTTCCGCGAATTATTATATGGGACTGCTCTGATGCAACAGAAATGAAAGGTAGTGTAAGGAATGGGGCAAACTTATCCGAAGTCTGACATTATAGAAGACCACAGCGGCACAATAGTCAACCCACTTCCACCACACTTTCTAAATTTATTCAATAGTTCCATATAACATTTCGCGGAAAATTTGCATATTAAATGCCATAATTTCTCCTTTACAAAAAATCATATTAGGTAATTTCTTTAGACCATAGGTCACATGGTTCTAAATTCTACGATCATCTTTTACGAGTAGGTATTTACAAGATTGTAATATTTCACATTCTATACTATCTTATCGTTTATTTGTGATTAGGGTTATAATAATATATTGTTAGTAATGATGTAGCCGACTAGATTATATTATATTACTAGCTGTGCCCGCGACTTCGTTCTAAAATAAAAACCCGCATAGTTCCCGTTCCCGTGGGATTTCCGGGATAAGAACTACCATATGTCCTTTCTTGGGACTCAAACTATATTTGTACCAAATTTTATCCAAATCGGTTCAGTGGTTTGGCCATGAAAGCGTAACAGACAGACAGACAGACAGACAGACAGAGTTACTTTCGCATTTATAATATTAGTATGGATAATAAATAATACAACAAACCAGTTAAGAGTACTCTTAACTGGTTTATCGGTCGAAATATTTTTGTACTTACATTTTACCCATGCCAAGCACATAGCAATTTGTGAAGGAGGTTTTTTTTATCATATTCATAGAATAGCAAACTTTTAAATGGCTTGGTGGCGAAATATATCCTCGATAGGTATAGCAAAAATATTAGTAGTGTGGCATCCGTTATACAGGGATGTAATGCCAATTAATTTATTTATTGGTTGTAGTAACTTTCAAGTGAGAAATGTTGAATGTTGTTTTTCGACAGAACAAAATTAGGCCCCCACCTAGGTATCAAAAGCTCAATTTTAAAGGCACTATTTGGTGTTTCGGCCTACGGGTCAAAACAGGTGCGAGCCGAAACGCCCCACTATCCCTTTGAAGAACTTTTTTGGTAGCTATGATTGTAGTGGCATGTTTGTCTTCCATTTGGTCAGAATCCCTTTTGAGTTGATATATACAAAGTACAAGTGCATTGTTAAATTGTTAATTAGAATTTGTTAAATAGAATTTCACCAAATGCCGACGATGGAATGTATAGAATATATTTGTATGTTTGGATATTTGGTACGCAACCCCACAAAAGTGATATGACTGATTTTGATGAAATTCAGCATACAGATAAACGATAACTTGAAATAGGAAAACGAATACTTTTTATCCCGGAAAAACTTGTTGCTCCCGTGGGATTCATTAAAGACAATGAATAACTTTAAAAATACAAAGTAGTCTAAAAAAGAAACAACAAAAGTAAGAAAGATAAAAATCTTTGTATATAAAAATCAATTGCTGTTCGTTAGTCTCGCTAAAACTAGAGAACGGCTGAACCGATTTGACTAATTTTGGTTTTGAATTAATTGTTGAAGTCCAGGGAAGGTTTAAAAGGTGAGAAATTTAACTTAAACTTTAATTAACTTTAAGAGAGCAGTTAACTAAACGAAACTATATTTTCTATGTTTAATCCCTAAATAACGTTCGGACCAATAAAATAAAAAAAATACTAAATACTAATTAACAGGTTAAATTTATATTATACTTTTGCTATTACTGCTACTCGTATTACTACTACTTTTCCCCCCGTGTTGCTCCCGGGCTCCTTTGAAGAATAGGCCAACTGCTGTTCTACAAGGCAGGTCGTAAAAGGCGACCGATTGGCTGTACGAGTCCCTATAATCGTGGGTACCAGGTGGTAAAGTATGAATAATGAATGAATTAAGTATAATGAAAAACTTTAAAAATACAAAAGTCTATAGAAAAACAACAAAAATAAGAAAGATAAAAATATGTCATAATTTTAGCAGTTGACTAAACGATACTTTTTTCTATGTTTAACTACGTGTGTTAATCCCTAAATAACGTCCGGACCAATAAAATAAAAAAAATTAAAGCAACCATAATTTTATTACAGCTGAGACTTCTAGAGTACGTTTAGAAATTTTGCTTCCCGTATTATAGCCATAATTGAATCAAAAGTTTCTTCACAAGATGGCAGCACTTGGTTGACAGGAAGTGTATAGCCCCAAGCACCCTGATCTCTAAGTTGATATGTAACAACTATTGGGGGGTTGAAGCGATATTTTGCCCAATCAGCTATAACACCAGTGGAACCATCTGAAAACAAGTAGCTTTTGAATATTTTACAATAGTACATATTTCATACTAAAAAAAGTATCTTCACGCCTGTATCCCCGAAGAGGTAGGCAGAAGTACAACATATTCACCCACGATTAGCCGAAGATACTTGTTCCCACAATGTGAAAGGTGGCCAGTCTATTGCCACTTGGGCACTTTTCTTATCCTGGGCAAAGTTGTTTCATTAGAAAACTGAAATAACTCATTTTTTGTTTTGCCCGATCCGGGATTCGAACCCGGGAACTCGCCGACACTGGACCACTTAACCACAGAGATGATCACAATAAGTCAATTAAATTTTGTTTACAACTTTATTTTTTTTACTAGGTGGTAGAGATCTGCATTGTCTCGCCCGGGTCTGGTACCACCGCCTTATCTATTCCTGCCGCAATAGCGTCAGTGCTTGTAGCTGTCGTGTTCCGGTTTGGAGGGTAAGGTAGCCGGTAAACTTATGCATGTGGCATTAGACTTTGCCACAAGACAGCAACGCACCATTAACATTTTTGGTGTCTATAGGCGATGGTTGACTCTTTCCATCACGAGACCCATCTGCTTGTTTGTTATCTTATGATATAAAAAAAAAAACGATTTCGCCTACAGAAGTATCTTACCGTGTACAGCTCCAGAAGTGCCGACCAAATATTGAGTATTATAACGGACTGATAGGGAGCCCATTGCTCGTCTTGCAATTGTCAACTGGAAATTTCAAATATGGCTACGTATTATTATGCTATTTAGTTATTATATATTTTTTATATATTTGGATAGAAAAACTGGCGTCCGGCCAGGCAGGTCGTAAAAGGCGACTGATTGGCTATACGTGCCACTACCATAGTGATTACTAAGTGGTAGAGTTCTGCAACGTTTTGCCCGGGTCTGGTACCACCGCCTTATCTATTCCTGCCGCAATAGCGTCAATGCTTGTCATTGTCATGTTCCGGTTTAGAGGGTAAGGTAGCCGGTAAACTTATGCATGTGGCATTGCCATTCCACCACATGGGTAGCAACGCCATTTAAAACTTTGGTGTCTATAGGCCATGGTTTCTCTTTCCATCAGGAGAACCATCTGCTTGCTTCTATGTTATAATTTATAAAAAGGAAAACTAACAATTTTTTAAAACGGAAGGACCATTTTTTAAAACAGCAGGATCACAGATCTGAAGGCATGTTTTCTACGTGCAAATTGAACGCTGTCACTGCCTCTTCGGAGTTGGTAAAAGTAAAACCTCTCATCAAATCTTTGATTTTGGGGAAAATACAGAAATCACAGGGTGCTAAGTCGGGGCTATGCGCAGGACGAGTGACGAGATATACTTTTTCAGAAGCTAAAAATGACTTTGTTTTGTTGGCCGTGTGTGAAGAAGCGTTATCATGGTGTAGGAGAATGCGGCCTTTGGGTCGTCGTTGTATGATCGACTACGTCGATTGTACTGATCGCTAGATATACATACGTATAACTAGTTAAATGAGTTCGTCGTTAGAGATGAAATTCACATTTATAATTTTTTGATCAGTACTGTCGTGATTTCTAATCATTTTTATTTTTATAGCACTCACCCCGCGCTTGGGAAACTTGAAAAACTTTTAAAAACAACATAGAAAATTATCGACACGCGAGACTCGAACCCGTGATCATTTCCCATTTCAAGAGCGTCCCGGTTTGAGAGAAATGTTCGCGGGTCCGAGTCTCGCGTGTCGATAATTTTCTTTGTTGTTTTTAAAGATATATTTATAAATACAAACGTACGTAGTGAAACGGAAAGTCATAAACGATCGGGTAATTTTGCCTACCCGCTGACGTAATACCACCACCACCATTATTACTATTACCACTCTGAACACTCAATATCATCGGCACTTTGTAAAACTTCTTATACTAACTTAAATTTATATTATACTACTAATACTTCTGCTATTACTGTTACTCGTATTCCGTATTGTTCAGGGCTCCTTTGAAGAATAGGCCAACTGCCGTTCTGCCAGGCAGGTCGTAAAAGGCGACCGATTGGCTATACGAGTCATTACTGTCGTGGCTATTAGGTGGTAGAGTTCTGCATTTTCTCGCCCGGGTCTGGTACCACCACCTTACCTATTCCTGCCGCGATAGCGTCATTGCTTGTCACTGTCGTGTTTCGGTTTAGAGGGTAAGGTAGCCAGTAAACTTATGCATGTGGCATTAGACATCGCCACAAGACAGCAACGCACCATTAACACCTTTGGTATCTATAGGCGATGATTGACTCTTTCCATCAGGAGAGCCATCTGCCTGTTTACTACCTTATGATATACAGTATGTAAAAAAACCGTGTCCGATCCGAAAGAGGCATATAGATTGGTTAAAGGCAGTATTGAAAAAAATACTAAAATGTCTTTATTTCTGAAAATAAAAAAGATATCGTTTTTTTTAATATTCGTATTTTTACTTATATTTCCCTAGAGTTAAACAAATATTTTAAAAATGACAACACCTTGTCGCTGTTTGTTTCATTGTTTCGCTTTGACAGCTTTCGCATAAACACCGCGCGAATGCGTGGTGTTCGTTTTCGGCTTTTTAAAAAGGAACTTTAAACGCGCCGCACACGTGTCGCGTGTTCTTCGGTAGCATACAACTTGCGCGGCATTCTTTGATAATAGAATTTAATTATTTTTAGATGTTGTCATACTTAACTTATGAAAATATCATTTAAGATTATTTTTTATTCGTAAAACTAATTAATTAATATCTATAAAATAATTACACATATGTTACCGTATTACGGTACCAAATAACACCTTTAGTTATCCAACAGGGTTTTCTTTACACACCGTATAAGAAAAACTTCCTCTAGTACTAATGTTATTACTGCTGCTGGTAGTATTACCATTACTGCTATTGATACTGCTTCTATTATTACTACTACTCTAAATCTTCTAAATCAGAAAGAATGCTTCGTACCATATCATTATAATTATACATGGGCTGGGTAGTATGTGCGAATGGTATTATCAGCCTTTGACCGAACGCTCGGAATGACAGCAAGCCAACAAGTCTTGAAGCAATGCTCTCTATATACCGCGATGCAGCCCTCGTTTCTGGTTCGGAGAATGGCCCCAGACCCACGAAATCCTGATTATTTGCTACAAAACTGCCACCACTGACTGAAAGCAATAGATACATAGAATGTGTTACGTTAATCAAAAGGTGAAAGACTTCAGACCACCCTGTCACAGAATAACTACCTGTTCGTGAAGTATCCCCGTATTGGTCGGGATTCCTTTAAAATAGGTTAACTGCCGTTCTGCCAGGCAGGTCGTAAAAGGCACTTATTGACTATGCGAATCACTACCATTGTGGCTGTTAGGTGGTGGAGTTCTGCATTGTCTCGCCTGGGTTTGGTACCACCGCCTTATCTATTCCTGCCGCATAGCGTCAGTGCTTGTCACTGTTGACTATTGTGTTATGGTTTAGAGCGTAAGGTAGCCGGTAAAATTTATGAATGTGGCATTAGACTGCGACAAGACAGCAACGCAAAAAAGCACCATTAATATCTTTGGTGTCTATAGGCGATGGTTGACTATTTCCATCAGGAGACTCATATATATATATATATATATATATATATATATATATATATATATATATATATATTGTTACGCGCCGCTATTGTAGTCTATGACATCGAGCGCTATAAAAAAGAATACTTGTGACGGCGAGGCGACGTTAAGAAAATATCTGACGATCGGATGGATTGGTTGTCATTCTGATATTCTGATTTGATTTACTGTAAAATTAATACAAAATTATAGTGATTGACAAAACTATTGGCTTTAATTAACATTCAGAAGTGGTATTAATATACAAAAACGTATAAATATTGAACCCAAAGATGAAAGGATCGCCACCAAACAAAGGTTGCAATACCGCAAAAAAATTTCTAGATGTACTTCGGATTTTGTCATATACCGGGGTATTTTGTGTAGATGAAATACATTAATTGCATAATGATTCGAAAGATGCGATAAACAGACTACCATGAAAGGTATGATAACCAGTGTGTAAACAGACTAGATACCTAATAACTGACCAATAGATCCATTAGGTAATTCCAACCGAAACGCAAGAATTAGTACCCATCAATCCAGTGAGCTGTAAACACGCGGAAAAAATACCGATTTTAAATTAGCCAATCCGAACATTGTGCTCCTTTTACACGCGCTTTAAATAGCACACAATTTATTTCGTGCAAATCAAACATTTACTGGGTTATCAATGTATAGGTACATCCCAATGTACTACTTGAAAGACTTAATTGCAAAGTTTGAACAATTGGTGGAATTTTTTTATGCTCAATCACGACCGATAACAACGTTTCTGGTGAGAAAATAGGTATATCTACTTTTGATTCTAGTAATCACAAGATGAATGTGAAAAATTGGCTAGCAAGATTCGATCAATCGGGTTTAGTCGTATATCGTATATAATTAATTATACGTTGGAACAATGGAAATCTTTACTTATTAATGCATTTCCTAGAAGTTTTGAGTATGCTGAAATACTGAAAAATCTGGTATCTAGAAAAAAATTGAAAACTGAAACGGTAACACATTATTATCATGAATGGTTATTTATGTGTCGTCACTACCACCTAGATGATGCCGAGTCGATTTCTTGTTTAATTAAAAGATTACCTCTAGACTTATAAAATAATGCAAAAGATTTGAAAGGTTATTTATCTACTTTTGAGAACTATCAAAATATACCTGAGATAGGAAACGCCAATCATGATTATCCGCGTATACTTACCTTGAAGCGGAGAAATAGCGATGTAGTCACTTATAACTTCTCGAGCTTTGCCAATTTCGACAGTTAGTCGAATTGTCTGCTTCAGCTGCAATTCTACTGAATATACTTGTGGTAAAAGATTACCTGGTCACTGAGAAGAAAATTGATGAGACAGAGCTGGACATATTATAAACAGACGTAACAGAGCTGGACATTTTATAAATAGACGCTTTAAACTAGGAACTTTAATAATAAAATCAAAAAAACTGTTAATAAATACCGTGCCGAACCTGACTGATATTTATAAGAAGTGCATGACGAAGAAAATTATTTTCTGATTATTTAAATACTGGGGCACAATTGAATGTTGTTGCATTAAAACACGTGGAATAAATTATATTATACATAGAAACAGACGCATTTCTTTAGTAATGGATCCTTTAATGGAGTTACGGGATGTACAGTGTCAGCCATGTAAAAGTGACTACTCAAAACTCGGCTATATTTAAAGATGATTCTGTGGTTGGAAATGAACCATTAAATGGTAAATTCAAAGTTGCTAGTAACTCAGACGTTCAATTACCACCGCAAGCGTCTATTCGTTGAAATAAATATTATTGGGAATAACTCGGGATAGCATCACATATATGATACCAAGACCTTGATAACAAAAATTCTGCTACGCCTGCTACCTTACTCCGTAGACAAAGAGGTTATATCCTAATTAGAACCTGATTTAAGAATAAGAACTGTTGTTCTGGAAGAGGGACGATGTAATTATCCATGCTGTACCGCGTGAATCATAGGAAACAGATGGAGACTGAAGTGATGGTGCAATATTTGAGGCTGATAAAGTTATGGTGCGTAGCTAATTATATTACCAAATTAAAGTAACTGTTTCTGCAGTTGTCTGTGCTGGCTATTCCGTCTACTTAGTAATTTATCTGTGTTTACTATCATGCCTGCTTCGACTGTTTTCTGTGTTAAATATTATCTCTATATTTGCCTTATAAGCAAACTGTATAATTATCATACGAATACTTCTGTTATTGTGTGCTTACTTTTTCGTCTGCTTATACCGTTTCTCCCTGTTTATTAATCTGCTTCTGATTATTAATTTATACTTTTATTTATACACTAAATATAAAAATATTGTACAAAAAGCAGACTTAATGCTAAATAAATAAATAATTTACCTGGCAACCTTAGAGCAGGAAAAGTAGAGAAGATGTGATATAAATACCTACTATAAGAATAATGACTACAAATTAAAATAAGTACACTGTGCAGGGCATACTTACGATATAATAAAAAGTTAGATAATAGGTATATAACTTATACATAATATTTACTATTCTGTCTACATCGCGCCTAATTCTGCTGTTCTGATTTAACCGATGCGATTCTGCTGTTCTGTACTTACAGTTCTGTTTATAGTCTATAATCAACATACGACTCGCTCCGGTTGCGTATGGGTAATATTACGTTGGTTAAATGAGAGTCACACATCAGTTAGTAAATGTGTTTATTAAACTGTATTTTAGTGTGATAACACGTCCGAGCATGAAAGTGTTCTATCGTGTCCGTTACAGGTAATACAAATAAAAAAAAAACCTTTACAAAATATACACGTAAACCTTCCTCGTGAATTTTTCGTGAAAAGCGCATGAAAATCCGTTAAGTGATTTTTTGAGTTTATCACGAACATATAGGCAGACAGACGCGGCGGGAGACTTTGTCTAATAACATGTATAGATCAATTTAAATATACATAATGTTTACTATTCTGTCTACTTCTACATGAGATATTTGTGTTATAATAATTTATATTGTATTTGATATTTATCTATGTATACTATTGCGTCTGATTCTGCTGTTTTGATTTTACTGTTCTGATTTTGCTGTTCTGATTTTGCTGTTCGGATTTTACTGTTCTGATTTTGCTGTTCTGATTTTACTGTTCTGATTCTGCTGTCTGATTTAACCGTTCCGATTCTGCTGTTCGGATTCTGGTGTTCTGATTCTGTTATTCTGTACCTACAGTTCTTTTTCTATATGTATAAGTCAATGTCATATGTATTTAAGATAAATATTACTAGCACACTGTATAGCTGAATTGTATTGCTGGAAGTTACTTCCCGTACGAGTATATTTATAAACCAATATTGCAGTTATATTTTGTTTGCGTTTCCACAGTAGCCTAATAATGAGCCTGTTTTATATTTTGGTAGAGTGACTACTAAATAATGAATGCAGTATCATAACAAATAGTAAACCTTGGCTGTGGTTGAGTCATTAAAGTGCTTTCGAATTAATTTTACTGACATTCAAAAACATTTAAGGTTTCATTTTAAGGTTGTGACTATTTGTTCAGCCATCAGAAGCTTTCAAGAAAAAAGATGTAGTACCTAAAATTGCTCGCTAATGGCTTTAAACTTAACATTTTGACATAGACGTGATTTACCAACCAGGGACAAATATGCGTTACGTAGACGTATTAAGCCGCGACGCAGTTTCCAAAATTTTATATTTTGAAGACATAGACAATTGGTTTCGGACACTACAATTTCAGGACGAACAATTTCAATCTATTTACAATCAGCAAAATAATGGAAGTCCTAATAATGATGTTATAAACAACTCTTATATCTAGAATTATCGGAATAACCGAAAGGCTTAATGGAGAACGCCTTAGTGTACCCAAAGTTGCGGGGTTATGTATAATGAAAATGTTTCACACCGACATCGATCATGTGGGTTTGAAGAAATGTTAAGATGCAACAAAGGCAAATTACCGGTTTTCACGCTTGTCTTGATTTATAAAAAGTATGTAAGGCCTGCCTGTGGAATGATTATTTAAATAAAAGAAATTGGCAAATTTACCCTATAGGCAAACCAGACCATCTTATGCAAACGCTCCTCGCTCTAAAAGAGGAAGTCAAAATGTTTTAGTTATTATCGAATCTTTTACGAAAACTGTTGCTGTAAAACTTACTATAAGTCTTCATTCTACAGTTAATTCTACAGTTAACACTCTAAATAATTATGTAGTTTGTGTCACGGTAAATTTTTGCTATCTTCGGTTACCCGAACCGTATAATTTCAGATAAAGTACTATCCCTTAAGCGTTGATGTTTCAAGGAGTTTTGTGTAAGACATAAAATCCATCTAACATTGAATGCGATTTTCGTGTCACGAACTAATGGACAAGTGAACGTATAAACTGGACTCTGTTAAATCTATTAAATGTATTGTGCACAACTAACCATAAATAGTCTACTTGGGACGAGGCAATACCCGAAATTATCATGAAAATGAATCACACAGTGTATGACACAATTAAATTCAGCCCGTATGAACTTATGTTTGCTAATAAGAAAAATTGAGTGCCCAAAATAGCGGAAAAAGTTTAGGTATTAAATGTAAGGAAAAACAAAGGAGGACAAATGATAATATAACAAGAAAATAAGACATATGACAGTTAAGTGAAGTCGGTTATGTGATATATTAAAAATATAAATGCTGTGAAGTGATGTTAAAGTATAAGTGTCTAATAAGAATGGAATTTAACCAACTGCAGACGATGGAAAGTATAGAATAGAATAATAATATATAAAATAGTACAAGTTTGTCTAAATGATCGCTATAATTCACAGTATAAAAGAAATGAAGGTATATTATAAACTTGTTGAATAGTACATGCTGATGTATTGTGACCTCGTAAAAGTGTTATTAACTATGATACAAACTCTGCCGATAGCGATAAAGATGCTGTGGACACGCAAAGTTTGATTGACCTTTTAGAAAGTTAGACAATATTTAAGCTGTAGGGTCGACTTAACTATGCTAAAGTAATCAAAACCTTCTCTAATGTGTTTTTGTGAATACCTTGATGGTATTCACTTTTCAGGATGGCCGATGTTACGCGCCGCTATTGTAGTCTATGACATCGAGCGCTATAAAAAAGAATACTTGTGACGGCGAGGCGACGTTAAGAAAATATCTGACGATCGGATGGATTGGTTGTCATTCTGATATTCTGATTTGATTTACTGTAAAATTAATACAAAATTATAGTGATTGACAAAACTATTGGCTTTAATTAACAATATATATATATATATATATATATATATATATATATATATATATATATAATATATTATAGGTTTGCGGGGGTTACGAGGTTTTATGGGTGTTCTAGCCCCCCGTTGGAAAAAATATACCCTCTTTTTGGTACAGCTAATCTAAGTTAAGCCTAAATTGATTGTCTATAAAACAAATATAAGTGTGCTGTAGAAAGTAGTTAGTTAACAAATGATATAGTAATAATAATAATAGTAATATATAGTAATAGTAATATAATGATATAGTAATAATAGTATCATATAATTTAAAAAAAGTATGACCTCCCCAATGCGAATTCCAATTCTTTGTCAAGTCAACACCAATTGTTCTTCCAGATGTTTGGACCACCACTCTTCGATTCTTAAGCCAGAATCTGTCCTGTGAATAAAAAATGTATAAACACAATATCTGGTAATGTCTCCTTTATATATATTTTTATATCTAACTAGCTGTTGCCTGCGACTTCGTTCGCGTGGACTTCGTTTACTCCCCACAGCTCCTCCCCCGTAGGTGATAGCGTGATAATATGTAGCCTATATGTTGACCCGACCTGTTAATAATATTCATGCAAAATTTGAAGTAAATCCATGCTGTACTTTTTGAGTTTACCCCGGACATACATGACTTTCCTACGAATTTATTATATGTATATAGATATAGATGACCGCCCCGTTGGTCGAGTGGTTAACGACCCTGACTACGCAATCAAAGGGGCTCGGGGTCGATCCCGACGGAGACAAGCATTTGTGTAATGAACATTAATGTTTGCATTTCTGGGTTTGGGTGTTTATTAAATATATTCCAGTATTTATATACGTATTTCTGTGTATTAGTATCGTTGACTGACAACCATATCACAAGTAAATCATTTGCTTGCTTTGGGGTTAGATCAGTGTTATTTGTCATGTGAATATTTATTTATTATTTATTTATTTATATCATGTGTAGCAAACAAGTATATACTTTTCCTCATGATTCTCCCGATGAAAAATATAATCATTGTCCATATTTTTGGGCGAGCATAGTGAGTTTGAGTTGAGTCTTTTGTGAGACTGAACCTCGACTTAGGGCAATATCTGGATGATAAGTGGGAAAGTAAATGGCATCAGGATTTCGACTCGCTAATAACTTTTGACCAGAGTCTCGAGTGTTTCCAGGCCGAAACAGTGGGCCGTGACGATATCGGCGATGGCACTGACGTGTGTGTGTAAATTGTGTAGCCTGTGAGAGGCACAGGTATAGGGCATATGATCATCAAAATCCGGTAGGGTTATCTTATTGAGACGAAACTTTGCAATAGTTAACACTGCCTTATTTATTCTGGCCGCAATATATGTCAGCGTTTGTCACTTACATATAGGTTTGTAACCCGTATTATAATATACTATTGTACGACATACTTTTCAGTAGTACTCATTGATATATTAAGACGAAAGATACGTTACGCTCTAACATCGCAATCGCTAAACCTAGGCTCGGTCTGCCGAGAGCAAAATGATGCGACAAACGTAGTAGACTACGTTTCTCTCACTTATTTTTGTATTATACTATCTCACTATCACAAACGAAAGTAATCCCGTGTGTCTTATTTTTTTCTTTGCGTGATTGCATGACACTGGTTGAATCACAAGAATGCGTGCGTTTTGATGCGTGAGGGTAAAAACAGTCGGAAAGTATAAGCTATATATATATATATATGTCCACGGACCTAGTTTTGTAGGACCGGGCGCTGTGACTAGGTAACGTATCCTCCCCTTTCATATCAATGATTGTATAAATTTTAGACATAAGTAAGTTTTTTTCACGAGTCGACAATTTTATAGTTACTACCGGATCAAACACGGCTTCATACTTCGAAGATTCGGCCGGAGAAACTCAGCGGTTTGTTTTTTTTTTCATTTGCAATCACAATTTATAACCAATTGTAATAATATTATCAAAGATTGGTATAAAGATTTATTAATACCAGGTTTTTGTCTTTCAAATAACCTTCAACTTCACAATTTGGTTTAAATATATTTTTTTAATTTATTTGTCGGTAAATTTTATATCCTTGGAAATCTTAGACCCAAAAAGTATAGTAAACGTATTTCTAAGTTATAATTAGATTAAGAGATATTTGATAAATAATTTTTAATATTCGATCATATATACCCTTTCCTGTGTAAAATTATGTCCATCGGGATTCAAAATTGGAAAGATATGCCACTCGAATTCTTCAGATGCTGCTCTTGCTTCTGGATTATCTCCTCGTACTAGCTGATCTACGAGATAAGTCACAACTGTCGGGGATAACCAGTCAGCTGCTACTTGTCCACCGTCAATGTAGATGGCACGTCTGCTTGAACCACGAGATATTCTAACACCGGTAATATTTCTACCTGTTTAAGAAATTATAATAAGAATATTTCAATTGATTTGCAGAAACTCTTTAATGCTTAAAGTTTTTTTAATAAAGAAATATTGTTAATAGCCATAGACTTTTCAAATTGAGCTACGAAACTCTAAATACGCTTTAAAACTTTATAACTTTACAATGTGTACAACATATAACTACATGCCACAAGCATATAACTATAATTACAATCGAAGTTACGCATACCGAAATAAAATTAAGATTGCACTAGTGACAAGTTACGTGACCAGTAACAAGTGACAGTCACGCTTAGAACGTAGAATGTAGATCAATGGCTGAAATCCAGCCATTATGTTTTATTGCTACAGACTACAGACCTTACTTTGCGAAATTACGTTACTCAAAGAGGAAAGTAACCAAATTTGCGATTTTTTGCAGACTGTTTCGTATGACCTTCGCGATGATGCTTCGGTTGTGATGTAAAACGTGCGTTAGGTACATATACTGCGTGCTTTTGTGTTTGTTGCTGACATGGTTAAAAGTGTGGTGAATGTGGTTGGATAATTGTACTGCTAGGGTCTTTTTCATTTTCCTCACCCTCTGTGAGTTTTATCTATTTATTTAAAACTGTATTTCTTTTCAATATCATTGTGGAGGTTACACGAAATAGTACACAAAAAGTAGGAAATTTAATAAATTTCACAGTTTTTTTCTAAGCTAGTATTGTTAACAATATTTTTTATTTTTATATAACGAAGAGGAATTATGTAATTTAATTTGCAACTTTTTTCAAGCTGCGTTATGTAATTCACGCTCATTTAGAAGAATTGTGCTTTACTACTAGCCACCTTATAAAATAAGAGAAAAGGTTACGTGCTGGCGTATTTTCGCCGTGTCAAGGTCCCCTTTGAAGAATAGGCCATCTGCTATTCTATCAGGTAGTTCATCAAAGGCAGATTATTGGCCAAGCGTATCACTGATATCATTGCTACTAACTAGTTGGGAGAATACTGTGTCTCAGTTTTGCACCACTGCCTTACTGCTCCCACTATAGCGCCGGAGTTTGCGTTATTGTGTTTCGGGTTAGAGAATAATGTAGCCGCTAGCCGGTAGGCTTATGGATTGGGCATTCCATGCCTCTCATAAGAATATCAACACACTGTTACATATTTGGTGTCTATAGGTGACTGTTAACTTTTCCCAGCATGAAAGCCATCTGTTTATTTGGTAGCATCTATACACGTCAAGTAAATACTTTGTATCCCTTTTTATGACAAATCCGCGATCGGGGGAGTTAGCAATTTGGCAAAATTAAAGTTTGAATTTCGGAGGTGATCGCTAGCAGGAAGTATTAGGTATAGGTAGAGCTAACACTCGTATTAATCACTTGAAATAAATACCTATGTTATGTCTCACTCTCTGAGGTCTCCCCATCTCTTATTACACAGCTGTGTTAGAAAGAGAAGGTGAGACCTCAGAAGAAGACAGCAGTATTTAAAGTTGTGTTTCAAGTAGGTATTAGAAGTGCTGCCTCCATATATCATACAGCTTCATGATCGCTGGTTGATATTAAAAAAGCCACTGACTTAAAAAAAGTTTTGTAAGGAATGGAACAAACGCACCCAAGAACTGAACAATAAAGAGGACCACGGCGGTACAAGAAATGAACAAGCTTGGTTGTATGTTTATGTCGTCATTTTTCTTAATACTATGTCATATGTGTTGTATGTGGTAGAATGAGCGTTAATGTATACGCATGCTCTAGTGGCTGATCCAGAATTTTTGTTCGTGGAGAACTTGATTCAGTTTTTTTGGGGGCTTTAACCACCTAGCCCCCTTTCGCTATTGGCATGCTACAAAAGTTTTATTAATGCGTTCCTGAATATTTTGCTTATTATCAGTATGACCTAAAACTTCTATTATCTTCTCCTTACCTTCAAACGTTTGTCCTGCTTGAACAACCGTAACTATATCACCATGTGTTTCTGCCAAATGATAAAACCAAGCGTATATGTCTTCCATGGTTTGATAGTTAGTCCAGAATAGTTGGTTGCTAGCATCTCTTTTTCGTCGTCCAAGTATTTGATCATTTAATGCCCTGAAAATATTCAAAGAATTTAGTAATATTTTATCAGTTTTTTATAAATTACTTGTTGGTCCTACGAAGTTACACAACCTTCGATTTCTTTTTTTTTTCAATTTTAATTCATTTGTATATTGGTTATTTTTTTAAACCAAAAACCTGTATAGCCTACCAGAGTTTCATCACAATCTGATGAATGGTTTTGGAATTTATTGACAACAGATGCGAATATTGGTATGTCCAAAAATTGATTTTTATATATATAGATCAAAATTAAAGCAGGAATCTGACATTAGTGATGAAGTTGCTAAGTTACTATTTACATGTAAATATTCGTAATTATGATTACAATTTTTAAATAACATAACTCGAAAAATATACCAGGTATTCTGGTTTAAGAAGAAAACAATTAGACCCAGAAATTTCTCCAGTAGCTAGTTCATATTGAGACCTAAAAAAATTATATAAACTTAACCCTCTAATTACATTTTCTGAGTAGAAGTTATTCAAGTAAGGTAAGTATATTTTTGTGATATATATGATTTAAAAAATATTAAAGAAATATATTTTAAGAAAAAACTAGTAATGTGCGTGTCGCGTCACGTGCAACGTAGGGTTCCGAAGTTGCCCATCATAATAATGTGGACAAAGAAGATAGCTTTTACTATTTCATATTATGAACATTTAACCTATTGAGCGTGAATGATGGATATGTCCACACCACGTATAAAAAATTCTCCTAGTATATTGTATAAGTTGTTTGACTATCACTAAAAACCTTGTAAAGTCTACTCAGCCGTGATAGTTTTCCTTTTAAATTGATTATATTTACGACTACCTTAAATTTTTTCTCACTTTAAAAACCAATTAGCACTTTAAAGCTTAATATTTCCCAAACGAGTCCATCAATCGAAAACGTGTTCACAAACTTTAAAAACCTATCCAACGATACCCAATACTATGAGGTAAGCGAGAAAAAAAATTAACAGCTCACACTGCCAAAAAAAATAACACCTACACTTAGAGGAGCTACCCTAAAAATATATTTCAAGATTATGCATTTTTTTGCACCACCTTGTTGTTTTGATTGATACATATAAATTCGTGTTAAATTAGAGTTTTCTAATACTAAGGATCTCTAACCTAGACTGCGGACAGACGAAGGGATGGACGTAGCAAAACTGTAGGGTTCCTTGTAAACAAGGGTTTATTTATCTCTATCTGTGTCTATGTTTCTCGATTTTAGGGTTCCGAAGTAAATTATTTTTAAAGTTTCCCGAAGTAAACTTCGGAACCCTAAAATCGAGAAACTTAGACGCATCTCCATTGGGAACGGTAAATCAGATTTACTTAGCTCCATTGCACATCAGCTGTCAACTTCATTTTACATCGGATTAAAATCAAAGAGGAATCAAAATGAAACTGGAAATGAGTGGAATGGGGGTATAGTTTACGTATAACTGGCAAAACGGCAGATGGTTTTTTCGAGATATTACGCCTCTTTTTAGAAAAGGATGTCTAAAGTACCTCAATAACGATTTTTAAATTAATTACAAACCAATCCGGGGATTAAACGGTAACTCATGATCTGACCCTAACAGGCTAATTATTTAACCATGGAACTAATACATTCTCTGCAAAATCTTAATAAAAGCAATAACGGCTACCTCATATGAATACAATACACAAGTAAAATATAGGTGTGGTATATTCAAAAAATATATCATTACCTTTAGTTGCTAATACTGAAAAACAAATGTATCTCTTAATGGATAGTGATATATTGCTTATAAATATCAAAAATGGTGATATGAGTGCGTTTCATAACGAGGATGTTTACTGGTTATAGCACCATCCAAACTAAATCCCACCACGGATTACTTAAATCTACACGGTAAAGTGATAATACCAATATATTCTACACTTTCCATCGTCGGCACTTGGTGAAATTCCATTGTTACTAGACACTTTTACTATTCCACTTGTACATCAATTTCACTTTTACACATTTTTTTTTATATTACTCGACCGGTTTCACTTTTTAAAGCATCTTCAGGATGTAATATACTTAACTGATTATTATTGACTCGACGACGGTCGAGTAATATAATAAAAATTGTGTAAAAGTGAAATTGATGTACAAGTGGAATAGTAAAAGTGTCTAGTGATAATACCAAGCCCTGGTAAGACGTTGCAAGACCCTACCATGTAGTAGCCGTAATAAGAGTAACTATTTTCGTGCCTTCTGGACCTTTTACTAACTTCGAATAGGTCCAGTTCTTATACGAAGAAAAATTAGGTCTTATATAATAACATTTTTACTTACTGTTGTACATCATCTAACATTACGTTATATGGAATGCTTCGTTTTGAAAGAGATTCTTCCAATGCCTGCCTGCTTTCTGGAGCCACCAAAATGCTCGCATAATCACCGATTTTACTTGAATCCTTCCAAAAATGAGTTCCATTGGATACAAGGTTTATTTCTTTTAAAAAGGCCAAAAATGGTCATCTTCTAATGGAACAATTTTTAACAATGAATAATCATAATAAGTCTTTTGTGCACTAATAGTAACAAGAATACTTAGAAATAATATTTTTAGCAACATTTTGTGGCCTGCTGATAATTTAATTAGCTACTAAGACATTTTATTTTTTAGCTTTAGCAAAATGAGCTTAACGTGCAATTTTGTTTCTAAAGTAGTGAAAATAGAGTTTATTTTATATTATTCAATTAACATTACTATTATTTGATATATAGTATCTAATCTAGAGATTAAAATTGTTGCAAGCATTGATTATTTTCTATCAATAATACAGAACAAAAATTTTAACGATAACGTTAACAGTTACTTCAGATAATAGTAATTATGTCAAGTACTTAAAGAAACATTGTCTTATCCCACCAAAAATTTTTCATGTAAATACATGAAAAATTTTGCCACGACGAGACTATATTATATAATACTAGCTGACCCGGCGAACGTTGTTTTGCTTTACATATTAGAAATCCATAGCGGACAAACAAGGTGACACGTAATCTATATAAGTCTACGGGATTGTCCTTCCATGAAGCCAAAATGGCATTAAAAGTTTATATGGTGGTTAAGTATTCTTAAATTTTCTAATTTTATATATATATATATATATATATATATATATATATATATATATATATATATATATATATATATATATATATATATATATATATATATATATATATATATATATATATATATATATATATATATACACTTTTTATTTAAATAGCCAACCAGTTTCGCATTTTACTGCATGCGTAACACATACATTATGTTTTGAAGCGCTTAGTGCTTTAGCGCTAAGTGCAGTCAAATTTAAAACAATAATTATGACGGTGTTCACCGAGTGCCGACGATGGAAAGTATAAATTATAATAAGAATTCTGTGTACTTGTATAGTTCTCAGATCTCTAGCATGAAATTAAATTTATATGGGAAAACTCATAAAATCTTCCATCATGTAATTCAAAGGATGGGGGTGTTTTACTAGAAATCCTGAAATAGATTAGAATAGAAATAGAATATTTATTTCCAAAAAATTATACATAATACAAAGTAAAGATAGAAAAAAATAAGCACATTCTAGGTTTTTAACTAGATTTAACGTAAAAATAAGATTAAAACTATAAGTAATTAACCTTATTACCATTTTTGTATCTATCACCTTAGGGAAAGGGTTACTGACTCAGCATTATGTTACAGCATAGACCGTAAGTCGTAACGCTGTGTTTTTTTGTGTATTAATACAGACTTACATACCAAATTTCATCTTTCTAGGACTTCAGGAAGTACCCAAATAATTATAATGATCAAAAGTGAGTGCCTCAGTGAAGAAGCTGGGGTTTTTTAGATGTCGAAAAAATCTAAAGTAGCTCTTAATTATGTCTAATATAGACATTCTATCTCGAGAATTATGTGTCGTAAAATCCTAACCCAAGTAATGAGGATTCAAGAAACGACGAAGCGCTTCAATAATAGGTAGGTAGTGCCCTTGAGCTTCGCTTGGCTTGTCGTGGCAGGGGCACTATTCCCTCAAGTTAAGTCAGCACACAATATTTTTTACGTTACGTTCGTCGGAATTCCTTTTAAAGATAAAACCATCTAATTTCCTGCCAGGCCTTTCGTAAAAATTAAATAATTGACCGAATGTGTGTTCCTAGGTAGAAGAATTCTGTAACCTGTCCCCCAGGTTTGATAAAAAAAATTGTAATGCAAAACCTTATTTTCCCAATAATATAATACGCCAATTCTTGTTACATGGATACTACAGAAAAGCTATTAAATAAGCTTGAAATAATGTAGTACCTTTGTATTTGTTTCATCTATGGTATAGGCAGGGGCGGCTCTAGCTCGTTTAGCGCTCGTGTGCAATGAAACTCTGGCGCTCCCTAATGGGTCCAAGACGATGCTCTTAGCTTTCTCAGGGAGCGCCGCGGCGCCCCCTAAGACGGCGGAGCCAGTGTACATTGCACACTCTGCACTATAGGTTAAGCCGTCCATGGGTAGGATACTGTTCAATAAATAAATAATAAATAAATACCACTGGACAAATTACACGAATTGATCTGGCCCCAAAGTAAGCAAATTATGTGCTTGTAGTATGGGTGGCAGTCAACGATACTTATACATAGAAATACGTATATAAATACTCTAATATATTTAATAAACACCCAAACCCAGAAATACAAACATCTGTGCTCATCACACAAATGCCTGTCCTCCATCCAAATCGATCCAAATCGATCCCGGAGCCCATTGATTGCGTAGTCAGGGTCGCTAGCCACTCAACCAACGGGGCGGTCAAATTATTATTATTATTACCACGTTACTAATTTTTGAGTTGAGCTTCGGTGGATTATTATAATTAGACAATAGAGAAAAACTTCTTTCCTTTGCTTGCTATACAAGATTCTATTCAATCCTATTGCTCTTAAATATCTCCGTGACTCTGTTAGTATTTTGCACTCTCCTAGTTCCTCGTATCGCACTAACGTTAAAACCTTGTTGCGCGTTCCTTCCTTCTAGTAACTATGCTGCTTATTCATACTCCTTTGCGGTACACACTGTAGGTTTGTGACGGGTGACGGCCGCTATTATTTATTAATAGAAGCAGCCTATCTTTTTCTTTTATTTCTAGATTTTTCCAGCATTTTATCTCTTCACTTTTCTAGATTATTCGCAACAATATTATTAGAATAGAGACTTCAGTTGACTTGTGCGTGGCTAAACACAATTGTACGGTTTGCTGAAATATACTTGTTCATGCGTAGCTAGGGCGGACATTTCTTAATCGTTTTATTGCATTGCTAAGGCTTTTGTGTGTGACTAAGGGGGCATGTTATGACTGCTGTTAGGTTAATAAATTGTTTCTGTTAATCACTACTATCTGTAAAAGTAAATTTCCCATTGAAATGTTACATTTTTAGGCCTAGCGTGTGTTTTTCAGATGAGACAATTTTATTTTTTTGATGTGTAGGGAGGGTTAGTATAAGCTTAAGTTCAAGTTTGTGGGATCGCAAGCCATGTCCTGCCGCCATCTTGAAAAAGGTGTGCAAAGGGTATTTGCGCTTTATCTCGGTAACTAACAACAGTACAGAAAATTTTACGACATTGTTTGTAACAAATTAAATTGTCTGCAACTTTATTCCTATAACTTTTTATTGTAAAATGGCAAATAAAAAAGTTGATCAATTATATTGTCCTTCAGATTTTGTGTTTTATGGCAACGTCTTTGCAGAGAATTTATTTTTCTTCATGCTTTTTACAGGATGTACACGATTTTGTCTCAAAATACACCCCCTCGTGGATAAAATTTGCAAGTTCATAGTTAATATGATCATGTAAGCAATTAAACAAATCAGCTAGCAATATGCTGAGGGAAAACTCGTTAGCTGATGCATTTAAGTAGGCAATATACGCTACTGTCTGGCTTTACATCTTTAAGGGCATCGACTGACAATTATTCCACCGAGATTCAGCCAGTTATATAAATACGTCATTTATTTATTTATTTACAATGTCACGATAACCTTTTATCTGACAAATTTTCAATTGAGAAGATATGACTGAAAAAAAAATTTACATGTTCGTGTGACCAGCTGACGTATAATCCACCACTATATAGTCAGCTGACTTTTTGTTTTTTTTCAAGACATTGGACAAACTATAATTTTCAATCGGGAAGAAATAACTAGATTTATTTTCAACATAGTTGAGAAGCTGTTTAACCCGCCCACCGAGCCGTAGCTGATGTTCATAGAACTTCACGATACAACTATCTGAAGCATTTTAGAAGTGCCGAGAGGAACATGGTCATGAAATTCTGTCGCTGGCTAACGTACTATTTATCCTCTGGAAAACTTAAGACACTGGCTGCATTTTGTGTTATAGAAAGCGATGAAAAATAAATGTATTTTTGGACAAAAAAATATTAGATTTTTTAATATTATGCATTAGAAATACATTAATTAAATTAGTAAAAATAAACACTACATTCACCATATTAATTATGTGACAACATGATAATAAACACATAAAACGTAGTGATTATATACTCTTTGTAATGTAATAATAATGTATGATTGTAAACTGTTTCCTTTACGACTAAATCTGTTGTAAAATTTAAAAGAGATTTTATTGTTTATTCTATGGTCGAATTTCGACCACAGGACGATCGTCAATTTAAATAAAGAAGCGACGATGACAAGATTAATAAAAATACACGGATTAGTTATTAGAATGTAGACTTCGGTTCGCTCGTGCGTGGCTGAACACAATTCCACGGTTTGATGAATTACACTTGTTCATGCGTACCTTGAGCGGCCATGTCTGGTTCGTTTCATTGCATCGCTAAATGCTTTGTTTGTAACTAAGTCGGCATGCTATGACTGTTGTTAAGTAATGTTGCTTTTTCGCAGTTAAATATTATAATTAAAAAAATTTAAAAAACCTAGTGTAAAAATAATATCGCGTCAGCTTTCTTGCAGGAAAGAGCAAAAACCAAACGTTAAGCACCGTTTTTATTTTGATAAGTACGAATGCAGGTGCTTAGTGTTAAGCAAAAAATACTTGAAGACAGCCGTTAATCAGTGCAAGTGATCAGTATTCAGCGTAATAAAAGTGAATAGACGTTGATTACTAATCACTCGCAGGGATCAATGGCTGTCTTCACGTATTTTTTGCATAATACTAAACACCTGCATTAAACACTCTCACACTCACTTCACTACACAAAGTGAAAACGGGGCTTTAGTTGAAGTTCTAATTCATCGGTTTATCGTTTGACAAAATGAGTTGTAATCGCAGCGCCATATATCTGATGACAATGACAAACAGACAAATATTACTTCTTTATAATATTAGTATTTTCACGCCCGTATCACGAAAAGATAAGCAGAGGGACAACCAGTACACTTACGATTATCCAAAGATGCTTAGTCCCGCGATATGGTAGGTGGCAAGCTTATCGCTAACCGGACACTTACCAAGTCGCTGGCAAAGTTGTTTTTCACAGAAAACAGAAAAAAACACATTTTTGAATTGTCAACCCGAGAATTAAACCCAGGACTTCATGTGATCAGCACCGACACCGGAACACTAGACCACAGAGGCGATACTTTACTTATAATATTAATTTTAAAAAAACGGTATTTATTTTCATATAAATACTTTTTCCTATAATCATATTAACTATTTTATTTAATTTTTATTTGTTTATAAAGTTTTTACGAATTATATTTTATCATGTACACCCTTTCAAACTTAGCAGCTAGAATAAAGCCCCATTTTCACTTTGATTAGTTCGATTGCGAGTGTTTAATGCAGATGCCTAGTATTCAGGAAAAAATATATGAAGACAGCCATTGATCAGTGCGAGTGATCAGTATTCAGCGTAGTCAAAGTGAATAGACGTTGATTACTAATCACTCACACTGATCAACGGCTCTCATTACGTATTATTTGCTTAAACTGAGCTCCTGCATTAAACAATCGTACGCGCACTAAACAAAGTGAAAATGGGGTTTAATAGCAAGTTCATTATTAAAGTGTTTATATCCATAGTATAAAGATAATTTCTTTCTTAATTCCAGCTAAATATATCTTTCCGTAGAATTCAATTTAAGCTGTACACAATAATGCTACAAGATGTAAGTTACGTTATAACACCGACTTATCAATAAATTAAAATAATAATAATGTTTATCTAATCTACAAAGCATAGCTATATAATTCCAACTGACCCGAAAATTAGAAACTACAATTCAAATCCACACAAATTGAATTTCCTAGATCCCGTAAAACACATTTCAATTATTCAACAAATACCACAATCAGTTTTACTATCAATACAATTACGTGATTAAGTAAATACGCAAAATGATTGGACGTTCCAACATCATTTAAATTTGCAATTACACAGATAAAATCAGTTTCATAAAACCCTTAATGCCTATCAGTAATTAAGCGAGCTGAATGACAATGAAAATTTGTGACTATCCGCGAATACATAAGATAGATTACCCTGACCTTGGATAAACTAATAGGTATGACTAGATGATAACATAAAATAAGAAAACTGCCTCTTACTTAAAACCGAATCGGTTTCAAGATAATTTTTATATCATAGAAAAGCAAACAAGCAGGTTTTATTCAGATAAAAAAAGATAACCTTCGCCTTTAAATACTAAAGACAAATGCTGTCTGTGTGGCTGGGATCCAATGCTACAAGAATAAGTTAAGTAGTTATATTACCGCCTAAAGGAAACATGACTAACAAGCGCGGAAGTTTTTCAGCGAGAAAACGCGCGATTTTTGCGCGCGTGCGGAAAACATTAGGAAAACGTTGCAAAACTCTCCCATCTAGTAATAAGGTATTGAAAATTTAGCCAATTCGCCAGGTCGCTTTTAATAAATAGTTAGTTGAAAAACTGATGGTTTCTTCTTCAAATCGGCCTAAATTAGTACGCATAAGAATCAGGAAGTCCGGAATAAAATCCTTGGCTGTGCATGAAAAGATATTTACTTTTTTATTTAAAAATGTCTGTAGCAATCTGTTTTTACGATGCGAACACGTAAAGTTGTTGATATCGTTATTTAAAATAATAAACGATAGTAGTAGAGGTAAGAAGAACCGCTTATAATTCTATAATAGAAAGAACGCTTAGTTTGACGGTTTTTGCTAATATTACGCTAAATCTACGTTGCAAATGTTAATCAAATATTCCGACACAATTAGCGACGCCTCACTGGTTAACGCTTCTGCTGTTTTTAATTGTTGAATGATGTGTTAAATCTACCACGCTGATGAGTTTGAAGACCGATATTTTATAATTACTTTCAAAATTTTGTAAATTAGTCAACAAACAGCAGCTGCTTCTTGCTTACGTGTCATAAATCTCTTTGTCTTTCACAAAGTTCTTGAACTAAATTTCATTCAAATTACATCGTTTTAAATAAAGATTTCTTGTGCGTTTGTAATCTTATAGACCTTAGTATTTTTTTAAATATATTTTGATTGTAAAATTTAAATATTTCTAATAATCTGTCAATAAATCATCAATTTTTAGTTAAAGTTAACACGATCCAAAAAATTTTTAAGACTATTTGTTAGTGATTATTATTTATAATGTAGAAAAAGTATTACTAATATTATAATACTAATATTATAAGTTCAAAAGTTTGTCCGTGTGACCTATATTATGAACACTTATTTTACCTATATTATGAAAAATCATATAATCACAACGTAGAATTTCAATAAGGTGTAACGAAAATTCAAAAATGTGTAATAGAGCCTGTAAAACAACAAAAGTCCTTAACATAAAAAATATTAAACAATCTACATGGAAAATTATTAATCATGAAATTGGCAAGACTAAAAATTCAAATATGTTTTCCAATTGAAAGCTGATGGAGATAAAAGAACATAAAATGAGATCTGGAGACTGCAAAAGATTTTGAAAACTTTTTCTCCAATGATGCGATTTTAACAACTCAAAACCTCAGTTCATCAGTTAGTGCTGCTAAAGCAATTGGGTTACCAAATATGACAAAACGTTTATAAAGATATCTTAAATGCTTTTAGAATATTGGAACCTAAAAAAACTCAGATTTATGGGGACATCCCATTACAATTTTGTTCAGTAATAAATGTTTTTGCACCATATTTAGCTGTAATATTTGTTGTGTAACATATTTCCTGATTTGATGAAATTCAACAAAGTTTTCAAAATATTCCAATTTTTAAATCTGGCTCTAAATGTGTGTTCCCTCCAATTTTTGGCCTCTCTCGGTTTTGTCAACCCTATGTTAAATATTTGAAACAAATATACTAGACCAAATGCTTACACATTTTGATAAATTTAAATTATATCACAGTAAATAATTCGGTTTTACGAAAGGTCGCTCAACCATAGATATTGATATTGAATTACTAAAACCATTTTACGATGAAGCCTGAGAGGATTCGCAGGGTAATATAATATAATAATATATTATATAATATTGGTTGATAAATTACACGAATTAATCGAACCCCAAAATAAGCAAATTATTTTGCTTGCGATATGGGCGTTTATCAACAATACTGATACAAAGAAATACATATATAAATATTGTAACATACATAATAAACACCATTGATATAAAAAACCCAAGATGCACAGTTCCGAACAAAACTGACACTCAAAACTGTCCCGAATTTCACGTAAGTAGTTATACATATGGAAAAAACATATGTTTTTGCATATCCAAACTTAAGCGCAAGATTTATAGTTAAAATTAACAGTGACGCGACCGACATGATTCTACTTGAAATGAGCGCACAATTTTAAATTTTGCGCTCATTTTTAGAGGACGTTTTTGAGACACTGATTGTGCACCTTGGGTTTTTTTTATCAATGATAAACACCCATATCCAGAAATACAAACATCTATGCCCATGACACAAATGTTTATACCGTCCGCGTCCCATTGGTCGAGTAGTTAGCGACCCTGATTGGTAGTTACAACGCAATCAATGGGCTCGGTATCGATTCCCGACAGGGGCAGGCATTTATGTGATGAGCATAGATTTTGGGGGCTGAATCACCTTCGTCCGTGGGAGAACACCCGGAATTCTGTATCCCTACACGTGGCCCCTGGGTGGTGCTAAACAGGTGATATGGTGGGAGACATATGTCGCAGCTATAAGGACCACCCATCAGCTGAAGTAGTGGCGCCAAGAGTTCGTTTTCCGTCACGTTAACGCTGATGTAGCTTTAGTGAAGACGGGTCGAATCAGTTGCGCCTATACAATCTAGACGATCTGATACACGCTGACGTTGATGCATCTGGAGACTAGTCATGGAGGGTAGCGGGATCCGAGGCACGGTGCACCACTGGCCGACCGCTAGTCAGTAGGGGGCCCAAGTAACGTGCTAGCCACATGTGAAAGGCTGCCCCGCCAACTAGCGAAAAATCCCAAAATGCGCCATAGTGCCGGTTGGCGACCGGATGAGAGGGCCCTATGGACATTCTTGGGGGGGCTCGGGCGCCCCGCAGTCTCCAGACTAGTCCACAATAGTGTAACTTCGAGGTGTGTGTCTCAGGTCCGGAAGTATAGCGCCTCGATTCACTGCCGTGTTCACACCTACTTCACTCACTCTATTAAATGAAAAGGACAAGGTACAGGAATAACGTTGTACAGCGGCAGCACTCCCTCTCGATGAAAGTAGACCTCACCAACATCAGAGGTTTAATCTCGCTGCAGTCCATTACCACCTGGAGACTTATAAACCATGTATCTTGTTCCTCACGGAGACGCAGATAAAGTGCCCGTCTGATTTGGCGTACTTAACCTATCCCGGCTACACCCTGGAGCATAATTTTAAAGCTCGGTCAGGTGTGTGCGCGTACGTCCGTAACGACATCTTTTGGCGTCTCCGGTATCTAGAAGACCCCCGCTACTCCGTACTATGGACACTGGTGGACACAGGCTTAGAGAAGCTTCTCTATGCCTGTGTCTACCAAGCGCACAGCGGAGACCAGGAGACGATCGGTCTTACAGAGTACTTAAGTGAGGCGGCGGATGCTTCTCAACACAAATACCCTTCCGCTCAGCTAATGCTTCTGGGGGATTTCAATGCCCACCATCAGGAGTGGCTATACCCATACCAGTGCCATGACCAGCTGGGAGAGAGATGCGTAAACTTGCTGTAGCATTAAATCTCACCCAGCTGGTTTAAGAAGCGACCCGTGTTCCTGACGTTGAGAGCCATACAGCCAATTGCTTGGATCTTCTGCGGACTACGGACCCAGACCGTTACTCGGTGGCGATTTCCTCGCCGCTTGGCAGCTCCGATCACTGTCTGGTGAAATCTGTATCCGTCTACTCGCCGCCCGA
Organism: Apodemia mormo; assembly: GCA_036924255.1. Taxonomy (NCBI): domain Eukaryota; kingdom Metazoa; phylum Arthropoda; class Insecta; order Lepidoptera; family Riodinidae; genus Apodemia; species Apodemia mormo. The sequence goes on along the minus strand of JAUPFN010000018.1, from coordinate 6,166,101 downwards.
TCCCAGTCCCAGGGGCTCTCGGCGCGTGTGGCAATACAAGTCAGCAGACTGGGACGAGATGCGTTCCTTCTTTGCGTCTTATCTCTGGGGGCCTGTCTGCTTTTCTTCTGAAGACTCCTCAGCCTGCGCGGATGCTGTGACAGATGTGCTGCGGCAAGGAATGGAGTATTTTATTCCTTTCTCCGACGTAGCCATGTCCAGTAAAGCTCATCCCTGGTTCAGAGCCAATTGTAGACACGCTAAGGCGCTAAAGCAAGAGGCATATCTGGTTTGGGTAGATGCTTGACACTGCAAGGCCAAGGACGTGTCGGAGAAGAAGATAGCCTTCAACCGGGTCGCGAAGTCCTGCAAAAAGGCTCTACTGAAAGCTGGATTTGACCACGTCAGCCGTATTGGGAACAAACTGGCTTCATACCCCTCAGGTAGTAAAGCCTTTTGGTCCCTGGCAAAGTCGGTTGAATCGAATTTCTGTCGCCCCTCACTCCCTCCACTGCTGAAACCGGATGGGACGCTGACTCACCCCGCCGTAGAGAAAGCGAACCTGTTCGCTACTCTATTCGCGGAAAACTCACGTCTGGATCCCGCCAACGCGAAACCACCCAGTCTACCTGGATGCGAGGTGAACATGCCGGAAATTCGCATCTGTCAGACTGAGGTTCTTAAAACGCTGCGGAATCTGGACGTGAACAAAGCCAGTGGCCCTGATGGGATTCCAGCCATAGTACTGAAAACCTGTGCGCCTGAACTCGCTCCTGTTTTGACACGCCTCTTTCGCCTTTCGATGGCTACTGGAAAAGTGCTTAAATCATGGAAGCTTGCCAACGTGCAGCCTGTGCCCAAAAAAGCAGTCGTGCCGACCCCTCCAACTATAGGCCAATTTCAGTCACGTCCATACTCTGCAAGACTATGGAGCCTGTACTGAACAGCAGGCTAATGGCACACCTAGAAGCGAACGAACTACTGAGTGACCGCCAATACGGGTTTCGCCGAAATCGGTCTACTCGGTCTAATCGGGATCTTCTAGCGTATGCCACTTACATTTTAAGCTCGGCCATCGAGAAGCATGGTGAGGCACTAGCTGTCTCCCTTGATATCTCGAAGGCCTTTGACAGGGTCTGGCATGATAGTCTTATTGGTAAGCTTCCTTCGTATGGTCTGCCTACTGGTCTCTGCGCCTGGATCTCAGATTTTCTGAGTGGCCGGTCGATCAGAGTAGTCGTCGACGGCTGCTCATCCGACCAAATGGCTATAAATGCCGGAGTCCCTCAGGAATCAGTTCTCTCCGCAACTCTATTCCTGCTACAAATTAACAATCTGCTGAAGCCCGGTATCTATGGGTACGCAGATGATAGCACTCTTGTGGAGTTACGTATCCAATGCGCGGGCCGTACTGGCCCGCGCATCCGGTCCGGTCTCACAGATCCGGTCTCTCCGAGAGGCAATGGTCGATCATATGAACCTGTCCTTACAGGCAGTCTCCGATTGGGGCGATGCTAATCTGGTCAGGTTTAATGCAACTAAGACCCAGGCGTGTCTATTCTCCGCTAAACGGAGTCCGCTCCATCTGTCTCCGTCTTTCCAGGGTGTGTCCGTGCCGATAAATGACCACCTCGAGATCCTTGGTATCACGTCAACGCCTACTCTCAACTTTGGTTCGTACCTATATCGAATCTAAAGCCCAAGTTGCCTCAAAAAAGCTTGGTATTCTGGCGAAGGTGAGACAGTATTTCAGTCCGGGACAGTTGCTCAACCTTTATAAAGCACAAGTCCGTTCGTGCATGGAATACTGCTCTCACCTCTGGGATGGATCCGCTAAATACCAGCTGGAGACACTTGAGGCCATCGAGAGGCGTGCCAAGAGGCTCATAAACGACGATGATCTGGTAGGCAAAAAACTCCAGAGCCTCGCTCATCGCCGCAGAGTGGCTAGTTTATCGGTTTTTTATCGAATACACTTTGGAGAGTGCGCTGCGGAATTGCACGACTTAATTCCGCCATCCCCGTTTTTCTATCGATCGTCGAGGTGCATAGAATCTAGGCATCGTTATATGGGGGACGTTCCACGTACCCGGGCAAAGCGGTTCGTCTCAACATTCTTCATTCGAACCGCAAAGGACTGGAACATGCTTCCTGAGTCTATGTTCCCGGACGAGTACAATCTGGAGATCTTCAAGAGAAGAGTGAACAAGTACCTTCTAGGGAAGCGCGTTCCATCTTAGGCCTCATCTTAGCTTACCATCAGGCGACATCGAGGTCAAGCGCTTACCTATCGATAATAAAAAAAAATAAAAAAAAAATAGATGTTTGTATTTCTGGGTTTAGTTATTTATTAAATATATTTGAGTATTTATATATGTATTTCTGTGTAATAATATCGCTAACACCCATACTACAAGCAAATAATTTACTTAATTTGGGGTTATACGAATTCGTGTAAAATTGTCCAGATATATTTCTTTATATATTAGGACGAGTAAGCGAAGTTCTTAAAACCTACTAGAGCAATTTGGCATATGTATTTGTTAGAATTTATGTAAATGTTTATTCAACTATAACTCAAGTATAGTTGATCAGAATTTCGTGGAATTAGGCAAAAAAATTAAAAGGACAACGAGAATTTTAAAGTTCGCATAAACTAAATTGGTCTAGGATTGCCGAGACATAGAGGTTTAGGAAGTGGTCTAAATGTTTGTTAACATTAAACTATAGTCGATCTTTCATATTGGTCTGGGCCGCCTTTGAGCAATAGACCATTTGCCTTTCTGCTAGGCAGTTCGTAGAAGGTAAATAATTCGAGCCATAGTCATCGTGGCTACTAGGTAGTAGTAGATTTCCGCATTGACTCGCCCAAGTCAACATATTTAATTTCGATTGGCGATGTTTGTCTCTTTCCATTTTGAGAGGCATTTTCTAGTTTGTTATCTTATGAAATAAAAAAATCCCGGCTAAGTGCGATTCGGACTCGCGCACGAAAGGTTCCATACCATTAAAGCAAAAAAAAAAAAAAACGAAAAAGATACGTTTATCAGATGGGGACTTTTTCTATGGGGATATTTTCATTTTTTTATTTTCGTATTTGTTGTTATAGCTTCAACTAAAATACATATTTTGTGAAAATTTCAGCTTTCTAGTTATCACGGTTTATTAGATACACCATGGTAACAGAAGGACGGACAGACAGCGGAGGCTTAGAAATAGGGCCCCGGTTTACCTTTTAGGTACGGAACACTAAAAGAGTTCACTGTTCGGCGTAAACTGCTTTTTTATTGTTATAATTCACACAAATATTTTACACACAATCAATTCTAATTATCCCCAATAATTTTCATCGCGAGTGTATTCTGTCTAGTGAAAGTGAATTAGTGATGGAACTTAAGACAAATGATGACGTCGTGACGGGCGCCATTAATCACAATTACAATTGTCACGCATTGTCTCTCCGCTCTGAATTGTCGTTGAAAAGTTTCCTTTGTGGTTAGATAATTGAGACGAGCATTTATAGAATCTTCAGCTACTTCATTGGTATTTTCTGGACGATTAGGTACTCGTTAATAGTTAAGACAATTGCATAAGTAAAGTATTGTCTGCTAAGCATTGATAATTTATAATTTTTTCCCGTTAAGTGTTGGTCCCGGGCTCCTTCGAAGAATATGCCAACTGCCGTTCTGCTACGCAGGTCGTAAAAGGCGACCAATTGGCTTTGCGAGTCACTACCATCGTGGTTACTGGGTGGCAGAGTTTTCCATTGTCTCGCCCGGGGGAGGGTACCACCGCCTTACCTATTCCTGCCGTAATAGCGTTAGTGCTTCTCACTGTTGTGTTTTGGGTTAGAGGGCAAGGTAGGCGGTAAACTTATGCATGTGTAAATAGACCTCGCTACAAGATAGCAACGCACCATTAACATCTTTGGTGTCTATAGGCGATGGTTGATTTTTTCCATCAGGCGACCCATCTGCTTGTTTGCTATCTTATGATATAAAAATATATATTATTTATATAATTTTATAAGCGCATGTAATGTAAAATATGTAAAGTGCTTATAATAATTGAGACGAGCATTTATAGAATCTTCAGCTATATTATTGGTATTTTCTGCACGACTATGTACGCTTTAATTGTCCAGACAATTACATAAGTATTGTCACTTATGCATTGGTAATATATTTATATTATAATAATTTTATAAGCACTTTTACTGTAATATGTGTAAAGTGCATATCAAATTTTTTTATATATATATTATAAGATAGCAAACAAGCAGATGGGTCTCCTGATGGAGTCAACCACCGCCTATAGACACCAAAGATGTTAATGGTGCGTTGCTATCTTGTGGCGAGGTCTAATGCCACATGCATAAGGTAACCGGCTACCTTACCCTCCAAACCGGAACACGACAGTGACTAGCACTGACACTATTGCGGCAAGAATAGATAAGGCGGTGGTACTAGACCCGGTCGAGTCAATGCAGAATTCTACCACCTAATAGTCTCAATGGCAGTAATGCGACGAACGACAGTTGGCCTATTCTTCAAAGGAGCCCGGGACCAACACAGGGTTTATATTTTTTTTATCGTTTTATTATATAAGTAAAACGATAAAAAATTATATAAATACATGATAACATGGAGTTTTACCAAGTTCCGACGATACTCAGTGTTGAAAGATAATAATTAGATCTAAGACTGGGGTTGCCATCTTTTCTTTGAAAAAAATTGAGTACATTTTCTTTGTTTATTTTTTTAAGTTTTTACTACCATAGGATCTATCCTAAAACACTGTTAATATGGTATAAGGTTATTCGGCCATAAAGAAACGCATCATACACCAGTATAATAAATTTTAAATCAAAATATGTCACTCTTCTTTGCAATTTGGATAAAATGTAGTGATGATTTAAAAACTATATATATCTAATTTTTTTTGGTTGACAACCACCGGCAAGAGTTGAAAAAATTCAAAAGTGTTTTTTTGCAATTACTCAAACGGTAACTAAACTTAATGGTAAAGTTTTGTGCACAAAAGTTAACGGTAAAGTTAGACAAAAAGGTTTGGAATAAAATGTGTAGAACCAATATTATACACGTCATTGTGTAGAACTTATAATATTACACCAAAAAGGTTTTACGACTTTTTTGCCTCCGGTCAAACTTAGCCGAGTTAGAGTGGCTTTTCCGTACTTAAATTGTACAAACGGAACTTTATTACTAAGAGTCCGCTGTGCGTCTGTCCGTCCGCTTGTCTGTCACCAGGCTATATCACATGAAACGTCGTAGCTAGACAATTAAAATTTTCAGAGATAATGCATTTCTGTTGCTGATTTAAAAACAGAATAAAATAAAATTTAAGGAGGGATCTCATACAAAAAAACGTAATTTTTTGCAACTTTTTTGTATCCTAATTACAATTTTTTTTTTAATTACAATTGGTAGATGCCTGAAATGTTCGAACAATATTAAGTACACTTTAGAAATAAAAAATTAAATCAAAATAAAATTAAAATAAAATAAATATTTAAATGGGGCTTCCATATAGTAAAAGTGTGGTTTTGTCGTTTTCTCAGAGATAAAGATACAGAACCCTTCGTGCTAGAGTCCGAATTGCACTTGACCGGTTTTTTCTTGTTTTTAGCCTATTCGACTCAGATCATGCGTTTTCGACATATGGATATATGAGGAATATGTGAAAATATTTTTATATATTCCTTTTCATGTGGGATGATAAAAATATTTCAACATATTCCTTTCCATGCGGGATTATAATGAAAACCTTACCCTCCAAACTGGAACATTACAATGGTAAGCAGGACACTTTAAGAACAGGAATAAGTTAGGCGGTGGGACCAGACCATGAAGCTACATTATATCTGGAGGCAACACTTCTAATACCTACTTGAAACTAAATTTTAAATACTGCTGTCATCTTCTGAGGTCTTACCCTCTCTTTCTAACACAGCTGTATAAAAAGAGATGGCGAGACCTCATAGACAGAGATCTTTACGCCCATATCCCCGAAGGGGTAGGCAGAGGTACAACAAGTGCACCCACGATTAGCCGAAGATACATGGTCCCACAAATGTAATAGGTGGCAAGCCTATCGCCAACCGGGCACTTTCCAGTCCCGGGCAACTTTGTGTTTCTGAGAAAACTGAAAAAACACTTTTTTTTAATGTGCCCGACCCGGGAATCGAACCTGGGACCTCATGTGGTCAACGCCAACGCTGGACCACTAGACCACAGAGGCGTATATAAGATATAATGTAAAGAGGATATTACGTAAGAGGCGAGATATAACATAAATATTTCTTTCAATTAATTAATACGAGCGCTAGCTCCACCTATACCCATACTTTATGGACTAGATCTGTGTTTAAACTTTGTAAAATGTCAATATTTTAATTAAACAAAATTAATTTTGTAATTCATAGAAATAAGTTGTGATGTCAATTAATGTGTGTAATTGTATCATGTAATTATAATTTAAAAAAAAAAAACAAGCCCGCTGAGTTTCTTCCGCCGGATCTTCTCAGTGTGTGGCCGCGTTCCGATCCGGTAGTAATTGTAAAAATCGACTCACAACATTTTTAGTTTAATGATAAATATAATTTTAAAATATTTGCACACCATATCATGGTAGAATATGTTGGTAACTTAATCAAATTTTAATAACTTGTAACTCCCATATTCTGGCAAATAAATGATTTCTTTCTTTCTTTCTTTCTAGACCCGCGCAAAACATCACGTTGATAATGACAGGTTTATGTCATCGTTCGCTTCTTACGTTTTGCTTAGCATAGAGGTAGATGGTTTATTCTTCAAAGGGGGCCCTGAGTGGTATGCGGTTCAAGTGTTTGATTTCTAAATTCTAAATCTACCACCTCGTAAAAGTCTCATTTTACGAGGTGATAGATTTCCGCAACCTCTATTTTCTAGTAGTAGATTAGTAGATTTCTCGCTCGGGTATTTGATACTACCGCCTTACATATTCCTGCCGCAATAGCGTCAATGCTTGTCATTGTTGTATTCCGGTTTGAAAAGTAAGGTAGTTAAAAGACTTATGCATGTGGCATTGCCATTCCGCCATACGGATAGTAACGCGCTATTGACATCACTGGTATCTATAGAGAATGGTTTCTGCTTTCATCAAGAGTTTGCTTGTTTGCTATCTATATAAAAAAATATAAGTATATGTCTTTGCTTATTTTATGAACATAATTTTATTCAGTAGACTCATTTTATATTGTCGAGATCATAGTGCTAAGTGTGAGTTTTTCTTTTAGCATTCGATCATGAGCGCGTTTGGAATTTACTAGGAATTTGTATGTGATTTGTACAGCGTCACCTAGTGAACGTGAGAAACCAGTTTACCACTAGGTGACGCTGTACAAATCACATACAAATTCTTGTAAGCTCGAAACGCGCTCACGATCGAGTGCGAAAAGAAAAACTCACACTTAGCACTCTGTTTATTTTGTAATCGCTTTGATAAAACGAATATTTTTAAACTCAATAATCTCTCAAGGTCAAAATGTTTAGACATAAAAGTGGAATAATATAATAATTATCAACAATATTTCTCACACAGTTTAATCTTATGATCCTTGGTGTCTCATGAATTTATGATGACTGCCCGCTGAATGTTTATCCTATATATCCTATCCTGCTCCTGCAAATATTATAAATACGAAAGTTAATTTCGATGGAAGAATATTTGTTACTCTTAAACGCAAAAACTGCCAAATCGATTCGGAAGAAATTTGGCACACATATAGATGATTAACCAGAATAGCGAATAGGGTCCACTTTTTTCTGGAATTATAAGTTGCTTACGTGAGATTCATCAAAAACTGTTATAATACAGCGGGCTGTAGATCGCAGATAGTAAAATAATAAATGCAAAAGTGACTGTTAGTTTGTCTCCTTTCACAGCTTAACCACTTATTCCCCCATGTTAGTCCGGACTCCTTTGAATAGACCGGTTGGCTATTACGTGTCATTACCATCGTTACTACTAGGTGATAGAGTTCCGCAACGTCTCACTTCGGGTATTTTGTACCACCACTTTACTTATTCCTACCGCAATAACGTCGATTCTGTTCACATCGGATCACATTGGATCACATCGGATCACATCGGATCGGAACATGACAGTGACAAGCACTAACGCTATTGCGACAGGAATAGGTAAGGCGGTGGTACCAGATCCGGACGAGACAACGCAGAACTCTACCACCTAGTAAAGTTATTTATGTTTTTTTATTATATATAATATTTTTATATTATAGAGTGATTGTTATTAAATATTTGTAAGCATTTAAATTATTACTATTAAAACATTACTGTCATTAGTAGTATATAAGTTTTTTTAGTTTAGTTATTTATGAATTGTTTTTTTTTTAAATTATATTCTTTCTTTAATTAAAACTGTGATATTAATATAGATGAAAATTAACATTTTTAATACTTGTTGCGATTATTAAAAATATCTGGTCGACCGAGCTTTGCTCGGTTTTTCACATATTTTTGAAACCGATCTTTTCTTGTACCTTGAAACTTGATAAATTGATTCCTATAGAATATATATATATATATATATATATATATATATATATATATATATATATATATATATATATATATATATATATATATATATATATATATAATTTTTTTTTTTTTTTCTGTACCTTGTTGACCGAGCTTTGCTTGATTTTTCACATACCCATATCTTGGGAACCGAGCTTTTCTTGGACCTGGCATCTTGATAAATCGATTCCTTGACCCGAAAACCCCCTAATTTGTGACTTTCATGAAAATCGTTGGAGCCGATTCCGAGATTCCAATTATATATATACAAGAATTGCTCGTTTAAAGGTATTAGATAATACATATAAAGATATTATTATATTTATCATTTGATTTTCCTGTGATCTGTACTAAAAAAAATCAGTGTGGCGAATTAACAATAGCTAAAAAAGATGTGTGGCGAGTTTACAATACGAAATTAAAATTGTGGCGAATTTACATATATTTTTATGTTATTTTTGTGTAGCGAATTCATAACTGTGGTGAGTTTACATCCACCCATTTAATTAAAATGCAAAAGAAATAGGACAACTATAAATTGACTTAAATATGCAATAACCTGTTGATATTACTAGTTAATTCTAAGCAAAACAAAATTAAATAAATACTATCAATTCTGACAAAAATCAATATCTGTGTTGCTAATACAATATTGTATTATAAGTATCTGATAAAAATTAGATGCTTTAAATACAATGTTACTCAGTTTTGATTATAAACAGCGACTACATGTACATACCTGGGAAACAAAGTTTTACTCGCTTAGATAGGGAGGTTAGCAATATACGCAATTTCTTATGTCTCAAAACCAGAGTACACAAAATATAAACTTAGAAATTAAGTAATTAAAAACATTAACAAATTAAATAAATGCGTAACTGCTTCATAATATTCAGACTTCCACGGCAGCCATATACAGCATACGTCAAAATTAGTTCTCGAGACACTCGTGGGTAGCGTTTCAAATGGACACAAAAAATTTGCTGTCATTTGTATCCTGTCCAGTGGTAATACTATACACGTCATTGAGTGTGTGGATTTTTATTTTTTTTATTAATTTAATATATTTGTTATGCATTTTATTTAAAAATATTAGGTTTCTGGCTTCTGCAGACCTCCGCAACGTATACTTTAATTGTGCTAAATTTCATACTTCACCGTTCACGCAATTGTTTTAAAAAGGGATCCAAAGTTTTTCCTTTACATATTAATGTATAGATTTTACAATATTTTTGGAAAACTCTAAAGAGTATTAGCATAAATTAAATTGTTCAAAGTTAAGGTGAATAATTCGTCAAAAAAATCGTGCACAAATTTCCAACGGTTTTTATTTCAGAATCATGGACTAAATAAATGTTTTCGATTTTCGGTAGACCATCTCTTATATGTTGTACATAAAAAATGCTTATACAACCAAAAACATTACCCTCCTTGTGATACAGGCGGGTAAAAATAGCTCAAGTACACGATTCATTGACTTTGAAACGCAATCATTTAGTTACGCTTAATGCAACGCGTAAACCGCGCAATTACCGCAAACCGCAGCATTCGATGTCTAAAATTAAACTAATGCGATCTAAATACGGAATAAATGAAGCGATCGTTTTAGGAACGAATTAGTCGTGACTGTTGTAAAATTGCGGTTGTTAATTTAATGCTTAATACTACAATATTTTCAACGCTTAAATATTTTCTTTTGAACACGCATATTCCTAATACCCAATGGCTTCAATCATCTAATAATGGACTTAATATGAGGCCCTGGGTTTGACTTAAGAATAGTAATTATTAGTATTAAACCGGGAATGCCCCACTTTTTGAAAATGCTTCCTAAGTTTTAAGCCATTAATTTTTCGTGACTAGTTTTTGTGTATACAACAAGATTGATATTCTATTCTACATTATAACTAGTTTATGTAGTCTATTCAATTACGTTTTGCAAAAATTGACTTTTTACAGAAGTCTTTTTAAGCAATATATACCTGCAGGTGTGGATATATGTCCCACCTTGAAAATTATGGGAATAGGATGTCTGAAGTGTATGAAAGAATAAAATAAGTAAAGTACATAATTGTAGAGTTTTATTAATGACTTTTAAAAGATAATCCAAAATACATGTGTGCCTTTTGGAAGTTAGTCAACGATACTGATAGGTACATAGAAACATCTAAACAAAGATATAATAAACATTCCAACCCAAAATGTTTCTCCTTGTCGAGAATCGAACCCGAGTTCGATCTCGTCTTTATTTAATTCGTAATTAAGTTCGCTAACCACTCGGCTAACGTGGCGGTCAAATTGATCTAGCTAGGTTTGATTTTTAGACAACATCGTTTTTACCAAAAAAAATACCGAGAGAAGCTGGGTCATCAAGTATTATAAGTAATTTTATTACGTACTTGCCGTTGCCAGCGACTTCGTCCGCGCGGACTTCGTTTACTCTGCACTGCTCCATCCCCGTAGGTGATAGCGTGATAATATGTAGCCTATATGTTGACCCGACCTTTTTTTTTATAGAAGAGGGGGCAAACGGACAGGAGGCTCACCTGATGGTAAGTGATTACCGCCGCCCATAGACAACTACACTACCAGAGGTCTTGTAATTGCGTTGCCGGCCTTTTAAGAATGAGTAAGCTCTTTTCTTGAAGGTCCCTAAGTCGTATCCATTTGGAAAAAATTCTGCAGATAGCTGGTTCCACAAAGGAGTGGTGCGGGGCAAAAAATGCCTCGAAAATCGCACGGTTGTGGATTTCCAGACATCCAGACATGGAGAATTAGTAATATTCATGCAAAATTTGAAGTAAATCCATACAGTACTTTTTGAGTTTACCCCGGACATACATACAGACAAACAGACAAACAGACAAAAATTCTAAAAACTATATTTTTGGCTTTGATATCGATTATAGATCACGCCCCAAGTATTTTTTTAAAAAAATATTCAATGTACAGTTTTGAATTTCCTACGATTTTATTATATGTATAGATATGTATAGATAAAATAACGTTTTATACGTTTTTTACGTGTTAAATACTTATAATATGAGAAAAAAGCAAGATGGTGGTATCTATGCAGCCGAAAGTGCGGTACAGCGCATCCCTCCCACCGGTTAGGGCTGTTTTGTCTTTCGTATAGATGCATGAGGTTGGTACTCCGTGTTAGTCCAGACATCCTTTGAAGAGTAGATCATCTACTATTCTGCCAGGCCGTTTGTAAAAAGCGAACAATTGGCTATACGTATATATACGATCGCAAACAAGCAAATTATTCTCATAATGAAAATAGATATAACCACCGCGAATAGACACAAAATTATTAATTACTAGCTGCGCTAAATGTGAAAACCATTTTTTTTTATTTAGCCGTTATCAACACTTACATATAAGAAATTGAAGAATCTATACTAAATCGCTCTGTTTATCTTTTTTATATATTACTAGTCGCGCCCTGCAGCCCAGTGCATTATTTTTATCCCAGTGTTGGTCTCGAGCTCCTTAGAAGAATAGGCCAACTGCAAATGGCTATAAGTGTCACTACCATCGTGCTACTAGGTGGTAGAATTCTGCATTGACTCGCCAGGGTCTGGTGCCACCGCCTTACCTATTCCTGCAGCAATAGCGTCAGTGCTTCGCACTGTCATGTTCTGGGTTTGGAAGGTAAGGTAGCCAATTAACTTATACATGTGACATTAGACCTCGCCACAAGATAGCAACGTACCATAAACACCTTTGATGTCTATAGGCGATGGTTGACTCTTACCACCAGGAGACCCATCTGCTTGTTTGCAATCTTGGAATATAAAAAATAACTGTTTTTGTGAATCCCATGGAAACAACTTTTTTTTTGGCATAAAAAGTACCTTATGTGATATTCCACATCATAATATGTGCCAAATTTCATTCGAATCGGTTCGGCCGTTTTTGCGTGAAAGATTAACAAACATCCATCCATCTATACCAAGCATACTTTCGCATTTATAATATTTGTAGGACTAGTCGGAGAGAATTTGCTTTTTTACCGGCCGGTCCGGCCGTTAGTTAATTATACTAATACATATATAAATACTGTTGCGAATAATCTAGAAACGTGAAGAGTTGAAGCGCTGGAGCGATCTAGAAATAAAAGAAAGAGATAGCCACTCCTATTGATAAACAAATAGTTGACCGTTACCCGAATAGCTATGCCGTAATGGATCTTCTGCTATATAGCATAAGGGTGAAAATAGCATGTACTAGGATGTACTAGCAAGTTCATCATATCTTGTTTACAACTAGAAATGTTTGTTGTTTACGCGATAAATTTGGATTTTTCCGGAGCCAGGTAGAACTTTACCCTGGTTATAAATAGAGATGTGTCGACAAATAGAGGACAATATTTTATACAGTGATTGAAAACGATAGTACGAGCGACCAGTGTAAAGCGGAGCGACCAGTGTAAAGCGGAGTGACCAGTGTGTAATACAGTGAATAAGAGAACTGTTTTATTTTGTATTCGGTTAAGTTTAGTGTTAGTACAGTGAGTGACTAGTGTTAATCAGAGTATTTAAGTATTACATTGTGTTGTTTTACGTATTTGTGTTGTAAATATACGGTTTTAATATTATAAGTGGTGTTTTCTCACAATTACGAACCCGAAGCACGTAATAATACTGTTACATAATAAACACCCAAACTCAGGTATTGAAACACCTATGCATCTCAAAACAAATGTTTTTCTCTGTCGGGAATCGAATCTGAGTCCCATCAATTTGTGGCTAGATTCACTAACCACTCGACCAACGGGGCTGTCAAAATATTAATTCTTTTCAATAAAAATACACAATTTTATATACCGCTGACCTAATTCTTTTAAATCCTTATTATTTAATCTCCAACAATTTACGGCAAGGAAAGTTCGTTAAAAGTATGTTCTGTAGGAAAGCTTTTATAGTAATTCAATATTTATGAGAGCAAAGCTGGGGTATTACTTGAATTAATTAAATGGAAACCTCGGCATCCTTTGTTGACCTTCGCTTTAACTAGATTCGCTTGATATAAGATGGTTATTAAGAAAACGCGCTGTGTCAGATCGTTTTAGCCAAAGACGGTAATAAATCTGAGGTAGGTATGAATTTCCTTATTTGGTATTTTTAACTTCCCTCTACATATGTAGATTTTCCAAAATCGAGTTTTCATCGGATTTCCACGTTTCTAGGACCTCTAAAAACCTTTTCCGACAATTTTTAAGATGACGTCAGTGTGTGTGTGTATGAGAGTGTGTTGTGTGTGTGTTTGTGTGTGTGCGTGGTGCGTGTGCGTGCGTGCGATAGGGCGTGCGTGCGTGCGTGCGAGCATGTGTGTGTGAACATCTCATAACTATGGTACGGCTTGACCGATAGAGACGGAGTTGAAGAGATTCGACTACGTTCCTGAAAATTTGAACCGATTCGACCCACAGATTATGAGAAATTTTGAAAGAATTAAAAAAAAAACTGACGAAACAGTATTTTTTTTTATATAACTTCCCGATTATTGAATTAATTGAGTGAAAAATCTAATTAGCTCTTTTCCTCAAAAAACTGCGTCCAGTGCATGAATTACATCAAAATCGGTTTATCTGTTTGGGAGTTATTGTTGACGAAAAATTTTGGGAAGTGGTTTTTCGTCATAACTTCGAAATTTTTCAACTTATATATTATTATTTATAAAAGTTTTTAGAACTTTAGATTTTTGAACTCTTCGAACTGAAAAAGCTGTTTAAGCTCAAAAAAATAATATTTAGCGGAAAGTTCAGGGATAACCAGCAGGGTTTACCGGTTTACAAGTTTTTCTTCAAATCCTTTATTTATCCGCTTAAAGTATCTTACCCATCCTTACTCTTTCCAAAAGCTTACAACACGTCTATTGTTGATGATAGATTACTTGGGATTTATTGGTTTATCTAGGAAACGAATTTGTTATTCGGCTAATCTCTTGCGCTGGATCTTAATAATAATAAACAAAATAAACTAGTCAATAATAATAAACAAAATAAATTATTTCAAATAAAGATCAGTTTAAATAAAAATTAATCTCTAAATGTTTTTTCTAAGTGTTAAACTCGAGACGAATGGACCAATTGGGCTATTTTTTATTTATTTAAGACATAGGAAGGTTTTGATGAAGAGAAAAAATGCTAATTTTTGAATGAGCCCAATCTTTCGAGGGGTTGCTAAGTTACAGGGCTTGTTAAAAAGATTTTAAAATCGAATATCAAAACTTAAGCCTTCTCAAGTTTTTTTTCTTTAAATTATAAAATAGTAAATAGGCATATGGCTTTCCTCTAGGAAAGAGACAACCATCAGCTATAGAGATCAGAGATGTTAATGGTGCGTTACTATCCGTGTTGCGAAGCGTTTTTTTTTCGTATCATAAGATAGCAAACAAGCAGATGGGTATCCTGATGGAAAGAGTCAACAATAGCCTATAGACACCAAAGCTGTTAATGGTGCGTTACTATCTTGTGGCAAGGTCTAATGCCACATGCATAAGTTTACCGGCTACCTTACCCTCCAAACCGGAATACGACAGTGACAAGCACTGACGCTGTTGCGGCAGGAATAGGCAAGGCGGTGGTATCAAACCCGGGCGAGACAATGCAGAATTCTACCACCTAGTAGCCACGATGGTAGTGACTCGCATAGCCATTCGGTCGCTTTTTACGACCTGCCTGGCAGAACGTAAAAGAACGTAGCAGTTAATACCATTTCTATAAGTTTACCGGCTACCTTACTCTTCAAAGCGAAACACAACAATTATTGACGTTATTGCGGCAGAAATAGTTGATGAAATTGTCTATACGTGTCATTACCACCAAATAGTGGTAATGACACGTATAGAAAATTGTCCGCCTTTAAGAGCTGCCTGGCAGAATTACAAAAAAGGTATTCGTCGAAGTGGGCTCGGACTGACACGGAATTAATAGTTAAGGGCGAACCACTAGATATTCTCCTACATTGAATTTTTATTTGACTTTTAATTAAGGAAGGTCATGTCTTTAATATCATATTTAAGTCTTTGACTTTAGCTAGCTAGCTATTCAGGTGATTGTTCGTTAAACTTGATACCGCTTTTCAGTTTCTCCAATTTAAACGCGCAGTTAAACATTAAAGTTACCCTCACTGCGGTTTTGTGTGTTTCTGGTTTAGTAAGGGTGATATTGATTTTACTATAATTACTAAATTTGATAAATTGGGAAAGTATTGAGTATGAACAATTCATTGGCGCATTTTCAGACATCGTTTGGCTCACTTATACAATTAAATTTCTCTTTTTCACTTTTATCTATTTATTTATTTAATTCTTTATTGTAAACGATTAAAAAACAAGTAATACATAGAAACTTATTTAAAACAAACTGTACAATGGGCGAGTTTATCTCGAATAAAAGAGATTTCTTCCAGTTGAACCGAATAAGAGTAAACACAATTATCGAAATATTAAAACAGTGTACAACAATCATAAAACCAGATACATATGAATATAACAATCTTGTTACATTAAATTTAGCTACATATTATTTAAAAATGAACAATCGGTAGAAATTAAAAAAAATACTACGTAGACCCAGCAAGAAAAAGTTCTCTTAGACTCTTTTTGAAAATTGGAAGAGATTGACTAATACGAACCTGGAGCGGTAGTGAGTTCCATAACCTGACATCTTGAACATGAAAAGAATTTGATAATATTAATTTAT
This sequence comes from Apodemia mormo, assembly GCA_036924255.1. Lineage (NCBI taxonomy): Eukaryota > Metazoa > Arthropoda > Insecta > Lepidoptera > Riodinidae > Apodemia > Apodemia mormo. The sequence continues at coordinate 6,149,805 of JAUPFN010000018.1, read as the reverse complement.
CTCTATTCAACCATTTATTTACACCTTTATCTAACAGTTGGTATGAAAGAAAATAGTATTTAAAAAATAATAAAAAATAAAATAAAAAATTGAGTTTAAAGATCTTAGGCAAGGGATTAGTATGGCCGTGCCGATCCGGATTAGATGGGTAATTTAATCATAAGAATACAATAGTTAAACTTTTTCTCAAACTGAAGTTCACTTTAAATTAAAAATTTAATAAAGCTCCTACTCATTTATCATCAGATCACCATCCTGATTCATTTTCATCATTTGCAAAGCAAACCATAAAAAAGCTGATGATCTCAATGGATTCCGCAGCATAAGACAAGGTTACCATCTCAATGCATTATAATTGAAGTAACAGAATACCAAATTTCGTGTCGATCAGCCCTATACCAGTTGCCTTATTCCTTTTTGCAAGTCAAAAAGAGCTGATGACCTTAAAAAGACTGAACCGATTTCTATAAAACATGGCTAAGAATCACCGCTAAAAATAAGCATAAGAATGATATTAGCGTGCCCCCCTCTATAGATACATGGCTAAGAACCACCGCTAAAAATAAGCATAAGAATGATATTAGCGTGCCCCCCTCTATAGATACATGGCTAAGAACCACCGCTAAAAATAAGCATAAGAATGATATTAGCGTGCCCCCCTCTATAGATACATGGCTAAGAACCACCGCTAAAAATAAGCATAAGAATGATATTAGCGTGCCCCCCTCTATAGATACATGGCTAAGAACCACCGCTAAAAATAAGTATATGAATGATATTAGCCTGCCCCCCTCTATAGATACATGGCTAAGAACCACCGCTAAAAATAAGCATAAGAATGATATTAGCCTACCCCCCTCTACAGAAACATGGCTAAGAACTACCCCTAAAAATAAGCATAAGAATGATATTAGCCTACCCCCCTCTACAGAAACATGGCTAAGAACTACCCCTAAAAATAAGCATAAGAATGATATTAGCGTGCCCCCTCTATAGATACATGGCTAAGAACCACCGCTAAAAATAAGCATAAGAATGATATTAGCGTGCCCCCCTCTATAGATACATGGCTAAGAACCACCGCTAAAAATAAGCATAAGAATGATATTAGCCTACCCCCCTCTACAGAAACATGGCTAAGAACTACCCCTAAAAATAAGCATAAGATTGATATTAGCCTACCCCCCTCTACAGAAACATGGCTAAGAACTACCCCTAAAAATAAGCATAAGAATGATATTAGCCTACCCCCCTCTACAGAAACATGGCTAAGAACTACCCCTAAAAATAAGCATAAGAATGATATTAGCCTACCCCCCTCTACAGAAACATGGCTAAGAACTACCCCTAAAAATAAGCATAAGAATGATATCAGCCTGCCCCCCTCTACAGAAACATGGCTAAGAACTACCCCTAAAAATAAGCATAAGAATGATATTAGCCTACCCCCCTCTACAGAAACATGGCTAAGAACTACGCCTAAAAATAAGCATAAGAATGATATTAGCCTACCCCCCTCTACAGAAACATGGCTAAGAACTACCCCTAAAAATAAGCATAAGAATGATATTAGCCTACCCCCCTCTACAGAAACATGGCTAAGAACTACCCCTAAAAATAAGCATAAGAATGATGTTAGCCTACCCCCCTCTACAGAAACATGGCTAAGAACTACCCCTAAAAATAAGCATAAGAATGATATTAGCCTACCCCCCTCTACAGAAACATGGCTAAGAACTACCCCTAAAAATAAGCATAAGAATCATATTAGCCTACCCCCCTCTACAGAAACATGGCTAAGAACTACCCCTAAAAATAAGCATAAGAATGATATCAGCCTGCCCCCCTCTACAGAAACATGGCTAAGAACTACCCCTAAAAATAAGCATAAGAATGATATTAGCCTACCCCCCTCTACAGAAACATGGCTAAGAACTACCCCTAAAAATAAGCATAAGAATGATATCAGCCTGCCCCCCTCTACAGAAACATGGCTAAGAACTACCCCTAAAAATAAGCATAAGATTGATATTAGCCTACCCCCCTCTACAGAAACATGGCTAAGAACTACCCCTAAAAATAAGCATAAGAATGATATTAGCCTACCCCCCTCTACAGAAACATGGCTAAGAACTACCCCTAAAAATAAGCATAAGAATGATATCAGCCTGCCCCCCTCTACAGAAACATGGCTAAGAACTACCCCTAAAAATAAGCATAAGAATGATATTAGCCTACCCCCCTCTACAGAAACATGGCTAAGAACTACGCCTAAAAATAAGCATAAGAATGATATTAGCCTACCCCCCTCTACAGAAACATGGCTAAGAACTACCCCTAAAAATAAGCATAAGAATGATGTTAGCCTACCCCCCTCTACAGAAACATGGCTAAGAACTACCCCTAAAAATAAGCATAAGAATGATATTAGCCTACCCCCCTCTACAGAAACATGGCTAAGAACTACCCCTAAAAATAAGCATAAGAATAATATTAGCCTACCCCCCTCTACAGAAACATGGCTAAGAACCACCCCTAAAAATAAGCATAAGAATGATATTAGCCTACCCCCCTCTACAGAAACATGGCTAAGAACTACCCCTAAAAATAAGCATAAGAATGATATTAGCCTACCCCCCTCTACAGAAACATGGCTAAGAACTACCCCTAAAAATAAGCATAAGAATGATGTTAGCCTACCCCCCTCTACAGAAACATGGCTAAGAACTACCCCTAAAAATAAGCATAAGAATGATATTAGCCTACCCCCCTCTACAGAAACATGGCTAAGAACTACCCCTAAAAATAAGCATAAGAATGATATTAGCCTACCCCCCTCTACAGAAACATGGCTAAGAACTACCCCTAAAAATAAGCATAAGAATAATATTAGCCTACCCCCCTCTACAGAAACATGGCTAAGAACTACTCCTAAAAATAAGCATAAGAATGATGTTAGCCTACCCCCCTCTACAGAAACATGGCTAAGAACTACCCCTAAAAATAAGCATAAGAATGATATTAGCCCGCTCCCCTTTATTATATATATATGTATATATATATATATTTTTAGGGAATAATAATAATAATATACTTTATTGCACACAACACATAGAATTGACAAAAGAAAATAACAATATACGATAAGGAACGGAGTAAAAATAGGCAGTCTTATCACCCATCAGTGATCTCTTCCAGACAAGCAGCGACTTTGGGAAATATTTAATAATCGCGGGCATTGGTGCTCATCCTACAAAAAAAAAAAAAATAAAGATAATATAAGTGCTAACCAAATTAAGTGCTACTAAAAATACCGCAAATACATTACACATAACATATATATAACTACATAATTGGATACATAAATACATACACAGATATATAATATTATACGTACATACATTTACACATACATACATACTCATATACATATATATTATGTACTTATTAAAACGCATAAATATAAATCAAATATTAAATTAGTGATGGCTAGTTACAGGAACAACACGATCAGCATAAAAAGAAAAAAAAAACAAAAAAGAATGAAAAAAAAACAACATAATAATGCTTTTCAGGTATTCATAAAAGAAAGATAGTGGGAGTAAAGTAGTCGTTTAAAACTAGCTAAATTCTGTGCTGTTCGAATGTTAACAGGCAAAGCATTCCACAATCTAATATTCAATAAGAAGTCAATTAAAAATGAAGTATTATTGATTGAAATTACAGTTACGAATACAGTACAGTTCAGTTTATGTAGCCAGAAGTTTTTCCATACTTCAAACAATTCTATTATTAGTACCAATAAAATCCTTTACACTTTTGCTTCAACGTTTTGATATTCGGTTGCTCATTTACGCGTCCATCAACTGGAATACAATAAAAGTGTCTTTACATGCAAACAAAACTGTGTGTGTAAATTACATTCTACATTAATCACACGGGTCTGTTTGTGCCGTTAGTGACTACAATAACGCGGTTGACTTCATCTTGGAATAATTCTCTTTGTTCTTTGCGGATGGCGGCTGTTGTTTTTTTCTGTGGTGTAAGGCATAAGAATAACTTTAAATAATCATACTAACTAGCGATCGCCGCCGCCGTGGCCGAAATTCGACCATAGATTAAACAAAAAAGACTAAATAATACAAAACAATAAAATACTAAACAACCTTTTAAGTTTGTCATCTGACTTGAGCCGTAAAGAAAATAATATACAATATACAGGTTTTTTTTTTTAATTTCATAAGATAGAAAACATGCAGATGGGTCTCCTGGTGGAAAGAGTCAATCATCGCCTACAGATACCAAAGATGTTAATAGTGCGTTGCTATCTTATGGCGAGGTCTTACCCTCTAAACCGGAACACGCCAGCGACAAGCACTGACGCTATTGCGGCAAGAATAGGTAAGGCGGTGGTACCAGACCCGGTCGAGACAATTCAGAACTCTACCACCTAGTAAGCACGATGGTAGTGACACGCATGGTCAATCGATCACCTTTTACGACCTACCTGGCAGAGCGGCAGTTGGTCTATTCATCAAAGGAGCCAGGAACCAACACGGGGAAAACTATACATACATGTATATATATTATCTTGTATGTCATAGGAATATATTGTGTATAATGTTTATTTTTATTAATTTAGTATACTTCTAAGGCCTAAAAATATTAGGTTTCTACAGTCCTCCGCAATGTAATTAAAATTTACATTGCGGAGGGCTGCAGAAACTTAATGTGCCAGATTTCACACGCCAACGTTCAGGCAGTTGTCTTAAAAAGGGTCCAAAGTTTTTCCTTCATGTATTAATATATAGATAAGATGCATTTTTAAATATAAATATAAAAAGTATCTTCACGCCCATATCCCCGAAGGGGTAGGCAGAGGTACAACAAGTGCACCCACGATTATCCGAAGATACTTGGTCCCACAAATGTGATAGGTGGCAAGCCTATCGCCAACCGGGCACTTTCCAATCCCGGGCAACTTTGTGTTTCTCAGAAAACTGAAAAAACACTTTTTTTTAAAGTGCCCGACCCGGGAATCGAACCCGGGACTTCATGTGGTCAACGCCAACACTGGACCACTAGACCACAGAGGCTAAATATATACTGTTATATTTATATTTAGCTGCTATTTTAATATAATAAAGCTCATGAGTTTGTTTAAAGGTGTAAATATCTTAGTTCGATTTAAAAAAGTTTTTTGTTAGCCACATTTTTGAAAATAGCAATAGGTTTTTTAACTTAGTGGGTAAAACAAACTAACGCTTTTGGATCATGTGGATGATTTGCGGGTGATACCTAGCTGTTATAAACTGTGTTGGTCTAGGTTGTCTTCAAAGAATAGATCATGTGATATTCTGCCCTCATCATATCAGCTATGCATGTCACCACCATCTCAACTCCATGATGGTAGAGTTATGTAAATTCTCGCCCGGGTTTCAGTATCCCCATCTTATGTATTCCTCTCACAATAGTGTTAGTATCACGTTCGTTACGTTCTGGTTTGAAGGGTCAGGTAGACGGTAAGCTTATCTATGTGGAATCACTATCCGGCTATACAACATTAACATCTTTGGTTCCTATAAGTAATGGTTGTTTTTTTCCATCTGCTTGTTTGCTATCTTATGATAATATAAAGAAAATCCTACTAACCTATCAAGGTTAGTAAGATTTTCTTTATACAAGAGTAGAGAGGAGTAGTTTAAGTATCTTTTGTGTAAGTAATCTTTAGATAATATTTTATTTATATCACAAGATAGCAAACAAGCAAATGTATCTCCTGATGGAAAAATTCAACCATCACTTATAGACACCAAAATGTTAATGGTGCGTTGATTTCTTGTGGCGCGGTCTAATGCTACATGCATAAGTTTACCGGCTACCTTACCCTCCAAACAGGAACACGACAGTGACTAGCGCTGACGCTTACGACAGGAATAGGTAAGGCAGTGGTACTAGACTTGGGCGAGCCAATGCAGAACTCTACCACTTAGTAAATTAAGATTAAAGTAAGATAATAGAAAACTTTTTTATATTATAACTTAGGTTTAACAATAGAACTTGAAGTGTATATTCATTGCCATATGAATTTAATAATTTTGTAATTTTTTGGTCATGGTTTTGATGGATAAAAATTTAAACATTAGCAGTAAAACGTATTAACTGACTTTAATATGACTATAATAATTCATTTTTAGTAAATTCAAAAATATGATTGTGGTGTTACTATTTATTACGAAAATTGCCATATTTTAATCTCATAAAATAACGTTTTATATGCATCGTCGTATAAACAACGAGTGAGGTATATTAAATGCAATCTTTACTATTTATCATTTCCATGTTATTAATAATCTTAATTGTCTGACTCGGTGTAAAAAATAATTAGCAACATATAATCTTTTCTTTAAAAACGCTATCACCTCCGCGCTTCACTTTTACTATTACCTTATTATGTAGGTATACATTACCGCTAAAGCCAGAGAGTAAGACTAACCAATAAAAAAACTTAATCCCTATTGCTCAAGGTTTTTCATAACGCAACTCAAACAATTTTTTGACCCTAACAACTATTAAAATCTTTAAAAACAACTATCTAGCCATCAGTATAATCGACGTAATCGATCATATAACAAAGAAGAATTCCGCCACGTCGAGCCCGTTGACACTAGCTTAGTGGCAGAGCGTCGCGGCTTGAGGGAGATGGTCGCGAGTTCAAGTCTCGCATGTCGACATTTTTCTTTGCTGTTTTTAAAGTTTTTCAAGTTTCCCAGTACGAGGTGAATGCTATAATAACAAAAATACTAAAAAACTGCGCTCGAAATTGATATCACACTGTCGTCTCCGCTTGTAACTTATACTCTTGCCTCACGCCGTACATCACAGCATGTCGTTAAGGGCAGGAGGTGGTCCAATAAATCAGGAAACGTCGTCTGTGCTGCTCTCGCTCTCGCTAATGCGTGTAGCCGTAATGAATAAGATCACGTGTAATAGTTAGTACTTATAGCTACCACAAAATGTTCATCTATTTGTATCAGCCAAGAAAGAGAACAAAATGTCTTCGCCTTAACAAATGTAGAGAATCACTTTAGCTAATGTTGAGAATATATTCTTTTTAAAATGTACTAGCTTTTACGCACGGTTTCGCTTAAAAGTAATTAGAACGCTTAAATACTTTTAAGCGTTCTAAATTACTACTAAGATAAAGAATAGAACAGCATATCATCCCCCGTGTTGGTCCCGGGCTTATTTGATGAATAGGCCAACTGCCGTTCTGTCCTAAAAGGTGACTGACTGGCTATGCGAGTCACTACTATCGTGGCTACTAGCTGGTAGAGTTCTGCATTAGCTTGCCCGAGTCTGGTACCACCGCCTTACATATTTTAGCTGCAATAGCGTCAGTGTTAGTCTCTGAAATGTTCCAGTTTGGAGGGTGAGGTAGCCGGTAAACTTATGTATGTGACATTAGACCTCGCCACAATAAAGCAACGCACCATTAACATCTTTGGTGTCTTTAGGCGATGGTTGACTCTTTCCATCGGGAGTCCCATCTGATTGTTTGCTATCTTATGATATCAAAAAAATCGGTTAAATTTTTCGTTTTTTTTAGAAATGAACTTTTTTTTTTTTTTTTCTTTTTGGCATGGGCGAGAAATGAACTTAGGCAGTTAGTCTATATGACTTTTGCTGCGAAAACGGTCTTTTGTGCGAGCAGAATGCTCAGTTACAGTTCAAGTTTTGTGAGTTTAGAATACACCTTATAGTGAGCTTAGAGCAGTATCTTGACGATAAGTAGGAAAGCAGGTGGCATTAGGATTTTGAACCGTTATTAAAGGTCTCGAGTGTTTGCAATCCGGAACAATGGGCCGCGTCGTCGCCTGAAGTGACGTTGACGTGTGTATAGGTATGGACTGTAATGTGAAAACCTTGTTTGGGAACTTTATACCACTAACAACGTATATGCTAAAAGAGCACGATGATTATGGACACTCATCCATATAAATATTGCCTAGACACTTACAGATGTGGATAAATACTAACTCATTCATATATGTATATATAATATACATTCTGCGAACAGGGGTCAGATCAACATGGATAATATTCACCTTTATTAGAGGATAATACAAGTAATATATATGAAAATGTGGATTTGATTGTTTGTTGCGTTTTACATCTAACGCAATTAGGTCACATGATCTCATTGTGTACAAATTATCATGAGGATTGATCAAGCTGTTATCGAAAGGACGAGACATAAAGACAAACAGAAAAAATATCAAAATGGTAAAATTAATAAAAAGTACGTTACTGAGCCGTAAAATAAATATTTGTCATAAAATTTTGACAAAAAAATTGTACAATAAAATGCATGAATGAAATTTAGGATAAGTTTTCTTCAAACTTTTTTATTGAGTGATTGAAGAAGCAATTGAGGGAGTGGGTGTGGTAACGAACGAGAACCTATCTAATCTACTACAAATGTGGCGTTGGGTGGATTTTTTTGCGATGGAGGGCTTCTTCCCCCGAATCTCCACTTAATGGGTCACCCCTACGAATCTGTGAGGTCCCACTGTCCGCACCGCCCTTTACACTCCTATATACATATACATTCAAATAGTTAAATTTTTGGACCCCATCATTCAAATCGAACATTTTTGGTAACATTCGACGCAGTTTTTTAAGAGCGAAAATAGCTACAAAGAGGCAAAATATATTTATGTCACTCTCAAAACTAATAAGAATCTAGTAAAGCCTATCAAACTAAATCTATCAAGTCATTTAGATTACATAGTGTGCTATACAAGACGTTTATTAGTCCAGGCCCTCTATAAAGTGTAAACATTCAGTCCAGGAAAATACATTAGTGTTGATTACATCATTTATTATCCTCCACTTACATGCAGTTATTCTCAATTCTTATTTAAGTAGTTTTCCATAGTTTCAACATAATCAAATATTCTTATCCGTTGCATTACATTACATTCAACATAAAGACTTACTTATTCGCACAAGTATCATATATAGAACCGTTCTTGTGGACTGCCACATGAAGAATGGTAAAAATGAATGTCTTACCCCCGCCAACCGTTACGTAAAGGCGGGATTCTAATCACGCCACCAACAGGTGACTATTGGCGCGGTTTAGTTTAAATTTTAACGGCTTTACCGTTAAAATTTAAACATGTGTTATTATTAAAATATTAGTCAATATATTTACATATTAAATCATACACACAGTTATTAAAAATATCCTAACAAAAGAATATACCAATTGCCATTCTGACAGGAAGTTCGTAAGAGGCGATCGATTGACTATAATATGTGTCATTACCATCGTGACTACTAGACGAAAGTGTCGCAACGTTTCGCCCGATTTTAGTACTTCTTACTGTCGCGCTCCGTTTTGGGGGGTAAGGTAGTCGGTAAACTTATGCACGTTGTATCATCATCACACCACACAAATAGCAACGCACCATTAACATCTTTGGTGCCTATAGACGATTGTTGTTTCTTGTCATCAACCCAGCCATCTGCTTTTTTTGCATATACTGGAAAAATATTATACTTCTAGCATAGTCAGGTAAAACTACAGATCTAGAATAAACGAGGTATTATACCTCGTAACTGCCATTCATAATTCACTCATTCAATATTTATATGCAGTTATCTAAATATGCAGATCCTCGATTTAATAACATCGTCCATCGTTGCCTTCACGTCTCCACTGCAATGCAATCCATCAAACAGCTGCATTAATTCAGACAATTGCAGCTCGAACTACCGTTGTTTTAGGCACGTCCCTGGCAAGCGGCCAGAACCCATTCGAATTCCGATACTTCTATTGTTGCAAGGTTTAATTGATTTATTGGTCTGTTGGCAGCGATTTTGCCATTTAAATGTATAGAACATTCATTTAATGTAAACTGATTCAAGAGAAAATATTTATTTTGGATATACTTTGACTAATTATCCTGGTTTCGTTGATGTACGCCCTGGTTAGCTTGATAGTCTGGTTTTAACATTTTGCTTAGAAAATTAAAAAAATTAAAAAAACGAGTTTGGTTTTGTTCCGATTTTCGAAATGCAATTTAACTCTTTCTCTACGGTTTAAGGGCCTAAGAAACTGTTCTTATAATTTTTACGATGACGTCAATATGTGTGTATGTGTGTGTATTTAATCTTTTACAAGTTTCAACGGCCTGACCAATCGAAACCTGGCATTCAACTGCGTTTAACCAAACTGAGATTTCCTGAGAATTTAAATGGATTTGGCCTAGTAATATTTGAGGAATTTCAAAAAACTGAATTACAAAAAAGAGTTAATAAAAAGCTTTTTTAATATTGAAATGATCATCTTCAAAAATTGTCGTTCCATACCAAATGGTAGTAATTCTAAAACAAATCGACGCAAAAGACTTATCTTCTTATATATAAAAATCAATTGCTGTTCGTTAGTCTCGCTAAAACTCGAGAAAGGCTGGACCGATTTGAATAATTTTGATTTTAAAATATTCATCCAGGTCAGGTTTAAAAGGTGAAAAAGGTGTAGAAAAAAAAAACGGTAAAGTAGACACAAAGTTGGCAGAACAACGTATATATATATATATATATATATATATATATATATATATATATATATATATATATATATATATATATATGTATATATATATATATATATATATATATATATATATATATATATATATATATATATATATATATATATATAAAAATCGATTGCTGTTCGTTAGTCTCGCTAAAACTCGAGAACGGCTGAACCGATTTCGCTAATTGGTTTTGAATTCATTGTTGAAGTCCAGAGAAGGTTCAAAAGGTGAGAAAATACAGAAAAGAAAATAAAAGTAGGTAAAAATGCAGAACAACGTTACAATGTGCAAAACAACAAACAACAGCTAGTAAAACGATAATTTTAAAACTTTTGCATACCATATTATCTATACGTATAACAAAATCGTAGGAAAGTCAAAACTGTACATTGAATATTTTTTAAAAGAATACTTGAGGCGTGATCTACAATCGATATCGAAGCCAAAAATATAGTTTTTAGAATTTTTGTCTGTTTGTCTGTATGTATGTCCGGGGTAAACTCAAAAAGTACTGCATACTTTTATTTTTTTACACCTATTATAAAATGTGCATACATGTATTAAGTATTAAAGTAATATTTCCGTAGCTAGGGATAACTTAAAAAAATTAAACAAAAAATATATATTTGCTGGGTGGGTATACATCCACTCTAGGACGGTGTAGTCCAATTTTTTTAATATTATAAGTAAACACGCCGATGGCTTTCCTGATGGAAAGAGATAACCATCGGCTATAGGCCTCTTATATAATATACAAGAAAAAAAAGCATCTTCACGCCCGTATCCCCGAAGAGGTGGGCAGAGGTACAACAAGTGCACCCACAATTAGCCGAAGATACTTAGTCCCACAAATGTGATAGGTAGCAAGCCTATCGCCAACGGGGCACTTTCCGATCCCGGGCAACTTTGTGTTTATCAGAAAACTGAAAAAACACTTTTTTATGTGCCCGACCCGGGAATCAAACCTGGGACCTCATATGGTCAACATCAACGCTGGACGACTAGACCACAGAGGCGATAATATACAAGACGTTCCAAAACTGTAAGTCAACCGGCTACGGGGCGATAGCCTAAGCTATACCTGCTCTGGTAAAAATAAGAAAAACTCTAGGTAACTAGATTTAAAAATCATAGGAATGTTTTTAAAAATACTCGGAATTATCTTAAATATGGGATGAAATGAAAGTATTTATTTGCAACAATGTGGATTAAAAGTTATCAATATATTCTACCACTAGCTGTTGCCCGCGACTTCCGTCCGCGCGGACTTTGTTTACTCCGCACTGCTCCTCCCCTGTAGGTGATAGCGTGATAATATGTAGCATATATGTTGACCCGACCTGTTAGTAATATTCATGCAAAATTTGAAGGCCTGCAGGGTCAACATTTTACAGATTTTTTTATTGAAAACGACGACAAATAAAATAACGCTTAGATCGGCGTTATTTTCTATTAAGAAACAGGCCATCCCTGAAACTGCCCGCTAAATCAAGGTATTTTAAGCTCAAGCACATATTTTTTCAGTACAAACTAGATGTTTGTACTGAAAAAATATGTGCTTGAGCACATGAGCAGTGATGAAAAAATATGTATTTGTTAAAAATGGCAGTGTACTGATTTTTTAAAAGCTGTATAAATTGGAAACGATGATCGATTTTGATCTTTCGAATAGCATTCAACTTAGTTTTTAAATCTAAAATATTGCTTTAGCTACATAATCTAGTCAAAAGCTAATCAATAAACCGAGAAATTTCGAAGCAATTTTAAAAAACATTTTACTGAACAATTTTCGTCGTTCGTAAACAAAAAGTTATGTGATATTTACATACATACATACACATACATATATAAATGAATTCATATTTACGGAACAAATTACACTTACTGATCTAGCCTTAAAATAAGCAAGTTATTTGCTTGTGTTATGGGTGTTAGTCAACGATATTAATACATAGAAATACATGTATAAAAACTGGTATATATTTAATAAACACCCAAAACAAACATTTTACGTTCATCACACAAACGCTTGTCCCCATCGGGTATCGAACCCGAGTCCCATTTATTGCGTAGTCAGGATCGCGACTCGACCGACGCGCACACGCCCAACCGGGCGGTCAAATAGATACATATATAATACATACATACAGACATACTGACGTAATAGTGAAATAAGTCATAAAAGGTTCCTTGGGCCTCAAAACGTGAAGATCTGGTGAAAACTCGATTTTAGAAAATCGGGGCAAAATCAGTAACTTCCTTATCTACATACGTGCGGGAAGTTAAAAACAGGGAGTTAGGGTTCCGGATTCGATACCTATCTTTAATTATTGCTAGTTTAAAATGATACATACATTGACATATATTAGTAAGTCAATGGGTACATACGAAATTTAAACAAATATAGACAAAAAGGCAAGCTTGTTCCGGCGGATCTTATATCTCATCTTTACTCATCTTGATCTTGTTACTGTTCTTATCGACAGTTGAAATTTTCACAGATGATATATTTTTGTTGCTGCTATAAAAATACCCAAAATAGAAAAAAATAATTATTTATAATAAATCCTATGCAACACACACGATTTTTTGCCGTTTTTTTTTTTTAAAGATAATGGTCCGGAACACGTCCAGAATAGGCTAAAATGTATTAAAATATAATATTCCCCCGTGTTGGTTCCGGGCTCCTTTGAAGAATAGACCAACTGCCGTTCTGCCAGGCAGGTCGTAAAAGGCGACCGATTGGCTATGTCAGTCACTACCATCGTGGCTACTAGGTGGTAGAGTTCTGCATTGTCTCGCCCGGGTCTGGTACCACCGCCTTACCTATTCCTGCCGCAATAGCGTCAGGGCTTGTCGCTGTCGTGTTCCGGTTTGGAGGGTAAGGTAGCCAGTAAAATTATGCACCATTAACACCTTTGGTGTCTATAGGCGATGGTTGACTCTTTCCATCAGAAGACCCATCTGCTTGTTTGCTATCTTATAACATAAAAAAAATTAGTAAATATATCAATCTAGCTGTTCATCTATATATTTGTATATATAAAAGTCGTGTTAGTTATTTTACACCTTATTTTAATATAAGGTAATATGATCTGATGGGAATCAAATAAAAATTATACCAATTAGAATAAAGATATATTGTTTTAAAGTATTTTTTTGTTAGAATTTTTTTGCACACCTTACTCATCACTTATGAAGTTTTTGCAAAATGCGGAGCAATATGTCATCCTGACGTTCCTATTCTCAGTTGAAATGCCTAGTATATTACCTTTCAAAATAAATAATTAAATAAAAATAAAGTAATTTTAACTCGATGTTAATAAACAGGTGGAAACTTGAATATTTTCAAAAAAAAGTAAGTATTTGGAAATATATTAACAATAAAAATAAATACCTAATACATAAAATTAATATTTAAGATTATATACAACAAACGTGATTTTCTTTCATAGATGATGGTACGGAACCCTTCCTGCGCAAGGCTGACTTGCACTTGGCCGATTTATTTAGGTTTAAGTATTTAAAAAATTTAAATCATAACTTGAAACTTCCGTGTGTAATTAACAGTAATGGTAAATTTGCGATAAAAAATGTATATTGTGAGAACATACATAGCACTTAATCCTCAGATAATTTATACGAAGCGCCAGTCGTTTAAACAAAGATTTATATCAAAAGTTAAGCATACTAAAAACATAGTAAAATGTCCCTGTGTGGCAATTAATTAATCTGTTGGAGTTACGCCAATTTAAGCCACTGTTCTAGCAAACAATGCCTTTTAAGCTGATATGAGCGTGGTTTAAGAATTATTAAAGAATTTATAGTAGCTAAAAATACACATTCTCAATTAAGTGTGCTACTCCGTGCGAAATCTTCTCATAATATTGTAGTCAAATAACAAATATTAATAATGTCATGTCAATGGGTTGAAATAGGGGATGAAACTTGTATGGAAAACTATCTCGACGACATGTTCATAATCTACTCGCGGGCGAAGCTGCGTGGGTCAACTAGTATTAATATAATGAAAATGAAAATGAAAATGAAAAATATTTATTTGCAAGAATATGGGTGTCACAAGTTATTAAAATAAATTAAATTACCATCATATTCTACCATAATATGGCGTGCAAACATTTTAATTTAGGTCGATTTCTTTATAATTACTACCGGATCGGAACGCGGCCACACACTGAGAAGATCCGGCGGAAGAAACTCAGCGGGCTTCTTTTTTTCTATTTCACGTATTACAATTGTATGTATTACAATTTACTAGAATTATTTCACATCAAAAGTTATTTTTACAATTCACAAAATATGATCTTATGCTCAATCCAAATTTTTACAATTTACAAAAAATTTACCATTTTACAAAATTTGCCGTTCAGTTTTTATTACATTTAAATTTCAAGGTAAATTGTACAAGCTTATATTTCTGTTTATTAACATTTAATCTTATCTGCTAAAAATTCTCTAATATCATAGTATGTTTTATTTAAAAGTAAATCAAACAATTTTTTGCGAAATTTATGTATAGGTAATAATTTTAGACTGTCAGGAATATGATTGTATATATTAATTGCCATACAATATGCATTTTTTTTATAAATATTTAGTCTTTGGCTTGGCACATGTAGCTTCTCACTGTTTCTAAAATATGAGTTCCCTAATACTTGAGCATTTGTTTTAAACAAATGTTGATGTTTTTTTACAAATACGCATACCGACAGTATGTAAATAATAATATAGTTACAGAAGGCTATTTTTGTTTCTAAAAATTGACTGCAAGTGTCGGTAAAATTAAAAGTAATTGATTGCAAAACCAACTAAAACTAACCTGTCAGGCGGCACAACAAACAACGTAACCAAAACAATAAATGTCAAACTCAAATCATTATTCGAGCTACAAATGAAAATTGTCAAGTTTTCAATTGGAAATATTTTTCTGTTGTTCCCTTTTTACATACAATATTTATTTATTGCTTACAAGCGATCCGCCATGGACTGTTAAGTAATTAGAATTTTTTGTGTATCCCACAGGAACAATGTATTTTCCGGCATAAAAATAATCATGTATAGTTTGGGCATAGATTACATGTATATGTCGTGGCCCGAGCGCGGAATTGCTCATATCATGAAATGCTTGAGAATTTCATGAAATGATGGCATTTCATGATATGAGCAATTCTGCGATTGGGCCATGACAGCTACATCATGATGTTCCTTGATCAGATCGATGATAAGAAATCGTTTATCGATATGGTTAATTAACGCGCGACTACTTCATGAAATGTATTTGTGTATACAAAAATAGTGTATTGATTGTGTATTTCATCAAACCTGTTTAGTGCGTAAAAGGAAAAAGAGAGGCATACTAATTTTCGTACTGTTATATATGTGTGTGTGTGTGTGTGTGTGTGTGTCAGTATAAATAGTTTCATTAATGACGCCAAATTATTATTGAAATACTGAATGTATGACTTAGTACTTATTTACAACTTAAGCCTAATTATGTTTTTATTATATCATCACATAGCAAACAAGCAGATGGCTCTCCTGATGGAAAAATGTACCATCGCCTATAGACACTAAAAATGCTAGTGGTTAGTTGCAATTGGTGTAACGGGATGGCAATAAGTATATAAAAACATATACCTACCACTATTCCTCCAAATCTGGAACACGACAATGACAAGCATCGATGCTATTGCGGCAGGAAAAGGTAAAGCGATGGTACCAAATACCCGGGCCTGACGTTGCGGAACTCTACCTAGTAGTCACGCTGGTAGAGACACGTATAGCCAATCGGTCTCCTTTTACGACCTGTCTGGTAGAACGGCAGTTTGTCTATTCTTCAAAGAAAGAAGATGGACGAACAAACAGAATAATATTTTGTTCGTTATTAAAAATTAGTGTTACATGCATTTTTTATATCATAAGATAGCAAACAAGCAGATGGGTCTCCTGATGGAAAAAGCCAACCATCTCCTATAGACACCAACGATGTTAATGGCGTGTTGTTATCTTGTGTACACACCTACACACGTACTGACGCTATTGCGGCAGGAATAGGTAAGGCAGTGGTACCTGATCCGGGCGAGACAATGCAGAAATCTACCACCTATAAAATTTGCCATCAAGATATCGACTATGTATATAAATATAAATTAATTATTTGCAAACTATCCTCAAAATATTTCTACATTGTTACTGCGCTAATAAAACATTTAATTAATTGCATATTTGTACTATAATATAAATTGACCAAAACATTATTATCGACAATTGAATAACGTTCGGTAAATAAATCACAGGACTCGTTATATTTTATTAATTGGGCGATAAAATTAAACAGAAAGCCAAAACAGTCAGGATTTATTAATAACATGACAATGCTTGTTTGTTGGGGGAAACGGTGTAGCAGTCTTTTGAAGACAATGTAATATTGTGATGTGGACAGCATTTTTTAGTTTTGCAACCGACATCCCACAAAAGAAGAGGAAGGCTCTACAGTATTTTTTATAACATTTACTAACAGATTACATTCCGATAAACAGCTTTTTAGCAATATTTGAGGCAGTATACATTTTGAATCTTGAATTATCATCTAATATTTTCGTTTTTCTATTGATCGTCGAGACGTACAGATTATAGGCATCGCCATATACCCGGACGGACGGACGGACGTTGGACGTTCCATATACCCGGACAAAGCGGTTCGACTCGACATTCTTTATTCGAACCGCAAGGAACTGAAATATGCTTCCTGAGTCTGTGATTTAGGCTATACAGTATTTGTGACGAAAAGACTCGACCAAGTTACCTATACGTCACCCTGCCCACCTTTGCTCCTTCCCACACTTACCTCCTTCTGGAAGTTGTTTCATTTTTATATTATTGCAATAAAAAATGTGTAAACGGTTTACCCTATGGGCCATCCCTGAAACTTTCCACTAAATTAAGGTATTTTAAGCTCAAAAGAGTAAAAAATATAAGCATAGATTTTTCGGTTCAAACATCAATTTTGTTAAAAATGGCAGTACATTAATTTTTGAAAAGCGGTTGATGACATTCAACTCAATTTTTGAGATCTAAAATATTGCTTTAGCTAAATAATCGATAGGAAATTTCGATGCGATGTCAAAAAACATTTTATTTTTAAATTTCTTCATTGATAAATCCCAAATTGACTGATTTTGATTAAATTAACGGTATTTGATGAAGTTTTTAAAGGAGAAAAGTTGTTAAGATTTTTAGGTCAATTGGTGAATTGACTTGAAAGTTATTTAAAAAAAATTAAGTAAGTTTGCTAAAAACAACGTTATTTTAATATTTGAAAAGCTATAAGTTTTGAGAAACGGCATTTGACGTAGTTTTTTTTAGAACTAAAATATCGTAAAATACTAAAAAATGATTGGTTGAAAAATTTCGAAGCCATGTCGAAAAAACACTTTTTTCAAAATTTTTCGTCAACGATTACTCCCAATCGGATAAACCAATTTTGATACAGTTTATGTATTAGATGTAGTTTTTGATTTGTACTCAATCGGTACATAAATCTGGAAGTAATATTAGTAATATTAGTAAAGTAATCTGGAAGTAAAAATACTGTTTATCTAAATTTTTTTTTGTGTTTTTTTTTAAATTTCTCAAAATCTCCTGGACCGAATCGCTTTGAATTTTCAGGAAGTCTAAGTTGAGCGGAATCCAATCGAATGCCATAAGCCGCGTTGCGATCGGTCCAGCCGTTCAAAAGTTATGAAATGTTTACTTACACACTTAAACTTATGCATGTGGCATTAGACCTCGCCACAAGATAACAAAGCACCATTAACACCTTTGGTGTCTATAGGCTATGCTTAACTCTTTCCATCGAGAGACTCATCTGATTGTTTGCTATCTTATGATATAAAAAAAATACATATATACACCCACACACACACATACATTCATACAGACATACTGACGTCATCGTGAGAATAGTCGGAAAAGGTTCCTAGGGCCTCAAAACGTGGACATTTGGTGAAAACTCGATTTTTGAAAATCGGGGTAAAATTAGTAACTTTCTTATCTACATACGTAGTGGGAAGTTAAAAAAGGTTTTCAACCTACGAAAACATGGAGATTATTAGTTTGACATGTATGTATGTAGTATTGTTGGGATTGGATATTCGAGTATGACGATTTATTTATGCGACCAAACACATGTACTGAATTTCGTAGGTTTATTATGTTTATATGTTTTTCCTCGAATTTCACGGGAATGAAAAACATATCGAGATAACTCTTGATTTAAATCACGTATATTTTAACTTAGAGAACAGTCAAAGTTTCAACAAAATCGGTTTAGTAGTTTTTGAGATATGGGTATAATTGACAGAAATTTAGTCAAATTAACTTTTAAAATTACTTTTTAATAACCAAATTCCGAGGCAAAAACTTCAAAAAAAAAGCCTAATTGAGGTTGGAAATAATCTCTGCGCATTTCTTTGTTTGACGGTAATCAGACAAGAACTAGGTTAAACCATAAATTATAAATCATTGTTCCGTTTCCGCGGAGACAAAGAATCTAGTATCGTAGAAGGGCCACTCGGGTGTTGGCAAGAATTTTGCTGTATCTTTAAATTCTCTGCTTAATCTCAAGTACCCTCAAGTGATTATTAAAGTTAACGAGAGACGATGCAGTTTGTAGGCTCCGTTCATAATGAGGATGTTTACTTGTGCTTGAGAATTCTTTCGTTGACTGTATTGTTCTGCCAGATTTGTTTTGCTTTAAAATGAGTTTTATTTAAATTATTTTCTGTGTTTGCTGTATTATTTTTGTTAAATCAAAAGAAAGCAAAGAAATAGATTTTTTTTGATGAAAAGAAAAATACATTGCCTATAGACACCAAAATCGTTGAGGCAGTGTTGCTATCCATGTAACGAAATGGTAAAACTACATGGTGACCATTTTTCTTGGTTTCGGTCCCGGGCTACTTTAAAGATTAGGACAACTACCGTTCTGCCAGACAGGTCGTAAATTGCGACCGATTGGCTATGCGAGTCACTACCACTGTGGCTACTAGGTGGTAGAGTTCTACATTGTCTCGCCCGGGTCTAATACCACCACCTTACCTATTCCTGTCACAATAGCGTCAGTGCTTGTCGCTGTCGTGTTCTGGTTTGGAGGGTAAGGTAGCCGGTAAACTTCTGCATGTGGCATTAGACCTCGCAACAAGATAGCAACACATCATTTACATCTTTGGTGCTATAGGCGATGGTTGACTCTTTCCATCGGAAGACCCATCTACTTGTTTGCTATCTTATGATTTAAAAAAATGCTTACAGTTGTCACTGTTCTGTTTCAGAGTTAAAAAGTGCACAATTGGCTGCGCGGATAACTATCATTATGACAGAGGTGAAGCAAAAACTTTGTTTCTAAAAAGGAAAAAAGGTTTTTGCTTCACGTATTCATATAAAGATTTTCAATAATATATTTTTGAAATAAAACCCAACATCTCAACTTGAACACAACCTTATTCTGCATCTGGGTTAAGGAGTAACCAGTTAAATGGAGCTTGTATTAAATTAAACTAAGCGAAACCTACGACTATATGTATCGAGTTGTTTACGTAAACTCTTGGTACGAAATGTAATTTTATTAAGTAGAATGCTAGTTTAATTAGTCTAATGTATTTACATGAGCCACTTGACTTGTTTCGCAAATAGCTACAGTCGAATGGTACAGGAGTTCGAATCTCTAGTAGATGAAATTGATAGTAAAAACAAAGTATCTTCACGCCCGTATCCCCGGAAAGCTTGGCTGAGGTACAACCAGCGCACCCACGATTAGCCGAAGCTACTTAGTCCCACAATGTGATAGGTGGCAAGCCTATCGCCAAATGGGCACATATCTAACCCCGGGAAATGTTGTTTTTATCAGAAAACCGACATTTTTGAATTGGAAAATACCCGGAAATCGAACCCGAGACCTCATGTGACCAACACCCACACTGGACCACTAGACCACAGAAGAGAAAAACTAGTAGTGATTTGTAAATATACTTACATATTGAAATAAAATGGTGGTGGAGTTTTATATATAAGCCTACAGCTTTGGAGGAGTTAAAGGGTTCTAAAAAAAATATTAACTAGTTCTTTCCATCTACCCATAAGGGATCTGGCGTAAAGATACATATGTATGTAACCAAGGGCGTCACCAGCCGATGGCCGGGGGGGGGGGGGGCAAGTTTTTTTTACCTACTACAATTCATACTTTTTCATTCTCCATGAATGAGAAAAGTAGGTATGAATTGTAGGTAAAGTCGACAGCACATGAAGCTTTTCACTTGTACTATGAGCCTTACATTTATGGCGATTGTAATAACAACAGTACCTTACTAGCGTAGTTGAGCACACGGAATATTAGGAAATGGAATTGGTGAATTCATTCGAGTTTCGATCAAGCAAGTCAACTTAAAGACTTGTGACTTTGGTTGCATTAAATTTAGGCAAATTTTTTTTTAATCTATGGGGGGCAGCTGCCCCACACCCTGGTGATGCCCTTGTATGTAACTAATTTTACTCGAACTGCCTACGAGTCTAACAAATCCCATGTCGGATACAAATAGTAAATAAGTACCTATTTCACGAATACATATTATTTTGTTAAGGGAGGTCTGGACCCCCTAAAGACCCCATTCAAAGTTGACAGCCATTTGAGCGTGACAGCCGACCATAAAAAAATGTTACTTCAAAAACTTATAAAAAATCAAAAAAATAGTGCCCGGAATATATAACTTAATGTGTTTTCCAAAGCATGGATAGCGAGCGGTGATTTACTACGTTTATCAACACATAAGAAAATATGTGTTTGTACTTTGAACGCTTATATCTCTCGGCCACCGTCACTTCTTCAACGCATCTTATTACCAAACACTTAGGTATAGGGGTGCCACCATAACGACCGCACGGGGTGACGTCTATGCGTTAGCTACGCCACTGACGTGGGGCAAAACTAAAAAGTGCGTTGTAACCTTTGGTTATAATCTTAGATTCTTATTATTATGGTTAGTCCAATTGGTTCAGATCATTATATGTGAACTGAGTAGGGGCCGAACTCAATTCCTTTAAGTAATATATAACGAAGTTAAGGGAAACATTGTTGAACAACTCTGATCGAAACCGCATCGACACCAAATCTCAACATTTGTAGCTTAACCGATAAACAACTTTTCCAATAATACGGAAGCCAATATCTATCTATATTTATCTATAGTCTCGTAATAAATTAATAAAAAAATCACCAAAACGCTTAAACAACGATTGGAACGACCAATATTAATCAAACAATTTAGGCAAGCAAAGCTCAAATTAATTTGGACAGTCCCGTCAAAATGACAGCGAGTAACGTGAGTAGGCAATTTGTTGAAGCGGAATAACGATTATCCGAATAATTAGTCATGTTAGCGCGTTTGATAGCGTTATCGTTTATCCCTGTATTAGTAAAAATTAAACCACCTGCGATTTTGCCAGGTACCTGTATTGTAAGGCATAATTGTAATATAAAATAGGTCGGAGCAAAAATATTTTCGTATTTTAATGTGTTATTAGTAATCAAACCTCCTTGGCTATATTGAATATAATTGGCTGGTTTTAATACCATTAAATGTGACATTCTGAAGATGCAATAAATAAAAAAACAATTCCCATTTTTCAATTGTTTTTCAAGCAAGCAAATGAACGTATGTGACGAAGAAATTCGGTACATTTTAAATATTTTATTACAAAACAGGTAAAAATGCGGCGAACGCCGCGAATAAAATTTGTGCGGTTTACGGACCTAATGCGTCATCAATAAGAGTAGCACAAATGTGGTTCAAGTGTCTCAAGTCAGGAAATTTTAGTGTGAATAATGAGGTTCGTTCTAGAGGCCCTGTCACGGATAAAATCAGTGCCAATTCTGAGAAAGTGGAGCAAGATTGACATATTAGTAGTGCAACCTATTAGCAGGAATCTAATGCAACGTCTTTCCATTTGCGATTCTTTGTTGGAACGTAAAAACTCCGAACCATTTCTTAAACAGTTGATTACGGGTCATGAAAAATGGGTGACTTAGCTCTGACCTTGCTCCGTCAGATTTCCACCTGTTTCGGTCATTGCAGAAACTTTAGGAAGCATAAAGCTAACCTCAAAAGACCAATGTGAACACTACCTGTCAGATTCTTTTAATCAAAAATCTCAAAATTTCTACAGGAATGGGATCATGGCACTACCCACAAGATGGCAACAAGTCATTGATCAAAACGGCACATACATATTGTAAAAAAATAAAAAAAAATATACCTAAAAAATATTTTTCTTTGTATGAACAATACGAAATACTTTTACCCCGACCTTATGCTATAAGTTTAATCTTTGTATGGTGTGCATGAATTTTTTACTGATAAATTAAATATTAATCTAATAATTTATATTTCAAGTATAAAAAATAAATTTTGTTTTTTGTGATAATTAATACTGCCTTTTCTCATATTTATTATTATATTTTTGTATAAACAAATACTAAATAAATATTTACGGGACAAATTACACTTACTGATCTAACCCCAAAGTTAGCAAATTATTTGCTTGTGTTATGTGTGTTAGTCAACGATACTAATACATAAAAATACATACATAGATACTGGATTATATTTAATAAACACCCTAACCCGGAAATACAAACATTGAAGTTCATCACACAAATGCCCCGATCGTACCAAAGCCCCGTCGATTGAGTATTCAGGGTCGCTAACCACTGGACCAATGGGGCTGTCAATAATGTCAAATCTTTAGATATTTACACATCTTATATAATAGAATGTGCTAAAAACTTATAAACATTAATTTAAATAAATCGTAACTCTATATTCTTGCAAATAAACTACATATTATTGTATATTATGTATACATAAGTTTACCGAAAATCTAATGCCCTAAACTTAAATTCTTTGACAAGCACTGATGCTACATTAGTCATTACATATTCCATGGCACTGACCCTTAAAGCCGAGCCACACTGTTGGAAACAAGCCCTCCCCACCGGCGGGTTGCAACAGTGTAAACACTTGTTTGCAACAAAAATTCATCTGAACTCCACAAGCCTCCCACCAAAGTCACCCGTGTTGGAAGCTTGTTTCCAACAGTGTGGCTCGGCTATTAGATTAAGGAAACAATTTGTCAAAGCACAAAAAACAAATAAATATAATAGATAAGAAGATTATTTTTGACATAATTTATATGTCAAAAATAATCTAGATGTTATGTCAAAATCATGAAATTTTGCAAAATGTTTGTTTTGAAATCTTTATACCTCTTAATTTTCATAAATGTTTGCACTTCAAAAAAATATTCTAACTATACCTTGTTCCAAGCAATTCCAGATTCAAAACAGAAGTTAATGTTTCTTCAAGAACTAGGCGACTTGTTTAATGCCAAATATTGGAGTTATCCTGGTATTTTGAATAGACCAGTGGATTTCATTATTGCACCTGAGAAAAAAGATGATTTTATTAGAGAAGCTTTGATACAAGATCTTTACGTAAAAACTTTATTAACTGACGTTCAAAGGTTTCATTTCATATAGTTATTAATACATATATATCTTTAAGTAAAAACTTTATTAACTGACGTTCAAAAGTTTCATTTATTATAGTTATTAATATTTGTTATTACATTCAAAATATTATTCGTCATAACAAAAGTTATAATTTTAAGACAAATATAAGTAGGATCTTTTGTAATTCTATAAGATAAGATCTGTCCATTTGACATATATACAGATAATGTTTTTATCTTAGCACAGCAAATGAGCAGAATCTCTCTTGATTGAAAGATGCAATCATCGTATATAGACACCAATATTTTTATGTTGCGTTGCTATCAGTATGAACGGTTTTGAGGAGGGAATAAGTCAACCGGTGATACTTTAATCTAGCATGACATTGTCTAATTCAAATATATTGTAATCGTGATGCCAGTGAAATGTTTAACCGATTGGATTAATTTTCATGAATGTCTGTCAAGAAGTAACATATTCTCCAAAACGGTTTTGTACTTGCAGATGTATAACGCAAATGATTCCAATATTAATATATTCTATACTTTTCATCGTCAGCACTTGGTGAAATTTCATCACTGTTATACAAAATTAACAATTTTTTTTTTTTTTTTTATGTCATAAGATAGCAAACAAGCAGATGGGTCTCCTGATGGAAAGAGTCAACCATCGCCTATAGACACCAAAGATGTTAATGGTGCGTTTCTATCTTGTGGCGAGGTCTAATGCCACATGCAAAGTTTACCGGCTACCTTACCCTCCAAACCGGAACACGACAGCGACAAGCACTGACGCTATTGCGGCAGGAATAGGTAAGGCGGTGGTACCGACCCGGGCGAGACAATGCAGAACTCTACCACCTAGTAGCCACGATGGTAGTGACTCGATAGCCAATCGGTCGCCTTTTACGACCTGCCTGGCAGAACGGCAGTTGGCCTATTCTACAAAGGAGGCCGGGACCAACACGGCGAATACACTTGTACTTTTATTTCACTTCACAATAGATATATTTTTGGTATATTACTCAACCGGTTTCTTTTTTTAAGTATCTTCAGGATGTAATATATTTAGAGTTACTTAACTTTTTAGAGTTAAGTATATTACATTCTGAAGATGCTTAAAAATTGAAAATGGTTGAGTGATATACAAAAAATATATATGTTGACAAAGTAAAATTTAAGTACAAGTGCATTGTTAATTTTGTCTAACATTCAAATTCAAGTCGTATTCTAGTTAAAAACCCATATTCAAACAGTAATTTTCATAGCATTAACTAGTGTTTGGAAAAAATTTGTCAGTTTTTTATTCCTAAATTTAATACAGCTAAAATTTACAGAGCTTTCGATGAACAAACTTGTGTTAAATATTTGAGACATCACACAGATTCCTTTGACTGGAAAAACTATTATAGAGTAGACGATATATATAATTGGCTCAGAGACCTTCAGCACAAGTATCCAAATATATTAAAATTACATACAATCGGAAGAACTTTTGAAGAAAGAGATATTTTCATGGCTAGAATTGTGTTGCCAGATGCTGCTGTAAGGTAATCTCAGTTTTAGATATATAATTTTAAGTATAAGCTACTTAAATAATACCTTAAACTAAAACGTCACATATTTAAGGTCAAAAGTAATCATAGAAGGAGGTATACATGCAAGAGAATGGATATCGATAGCGTTCGTCACTTACTTTTTACATCAAATTTTAACATCCACCAATTCAAGTAACGAGGCGTTGAAAAAAGTAGCGAACTCATACGAATGGTATTTTGTGCCAGTTCTTAACCCAGATGGGTATGAATATACACATGTGAAGGTAGATATATACAATTTTATATTTTTTGCTATACAATGAGTACTAAAATACAGCGCGTAAGGGAAATACAGCGCGTAAGGGACGGTGTACCAAGAAATAAAAACAAGCCGTTTTTACGCTATAGTCACGATGCAATTACTTTTTCGTAGTAAATGCAAAATTTGTGTGTTATGATTTTTTATTTTCACGCCTTGCAAATTGTATATTTCTTACGACTCGTTGCACCCGCAAAGCCCGTATGCTACCCACCAAACTGTACTCTAGTATTCCTGCCGTAATAGCGTCGGTGCTTGTCACTGTCGTGCTCTGATAGCCCTGGAAGAGTAGGGTAGCCGGTAAACTTATGCATGTGGCACTAGACCTTGCCACAAGATAGCAGCGCACCATTAGCATCTTTGGTGTCTATATGCGATGGTTAACTCTTTCCATCAAGAGACCCAGCTGTTTGTTTGCTGTCCTATGATATAAAAAAATATATTTACATAAATAAGTCACCAATAGATCGGTGTTCCATAAGTATAATAAATAGCTAGCCTATCTTTATGCTTCCCATAAATGTATGTTACTGTTGGGGATCCAACTCAAGCTATTTCTTTGTCTGGCTTTGCCAAATAATCAATTGTTCGCCCGACGGTGTGTGACGTGGCGTTTTCGTGGTGAAGGAGGGTTCTACTACAAGGCCATTTTTTCCGAACTTTTTTCAAGACAAGTGGCAAACGATAGTTAGTGCACCACTCTGTAGAAACTATTTTTTGATTCTCTAAAATAATTGTCGCCTAATAACCTGTACTTCTGAAAAACGAGGCCACCATCTTTTTTCCCAAACTTCGGCCTCTTTTCACTTTAGTCGGTAGCTCCTCAGAAGGAAATAACACTAAGTTGACTGTCTTCGTTTCCGGATCATAACAGTGAATCCAGCTTTCGTCACCCATAACTATGTTGACCACAGCTTTCCAGTTTTTAAATTTTTATTTCTGCTAAGTTATCCTCTGAATCTATAAAATATCAAATGATCTTATGCTAACGATTTTTCAATAAATTGTTATAAATTAGACTGCTTCGTGGTCTGGATAGTATAGATCACGAGGTCTCATATTCGATTCCCGGGTCGGACGAAAGGGTTTTAAGGTTTCTAATATAATATATATTTATTTGCAAGAAATAGCGTTACAAAGATCTAATGTCTAGTTTATTTTTCGAGGTTTTACTCGAAAATCCAAAATCGCAGTAGCAGCCCGGAGTCTGGCGGGCGGTGTGTTTCCTTTCCCATGCTTCGAATGAGCACGTACATTTGTCGGTCCCGATTGTCACTAGAAATTGTTGGTAGTCATTATCAGGTCCGTGAAATCACCAATCATCTCGCCAACCGACAAACCGGTGAGTCATAGTAAGCTGAACTATTACGCCTACCACGCAATAAAACTAATGATGATACTGTAAAAAATTCAGTATTATTCATTCAGCGTGATGATACTGTTGTTATATATCAGTAACCACATTAAAATATTTTGTTAGGATCGAATGTTCAGAAAGAATCGAAGGGACGTGGATTTAAATAGAAATTTTGATTACAATTTTGGAAGTAAGTATCATTTATTATTATTGCTAGCTGATAAGCGTGCAGTTTAAACTCATAACTCATTACTACAAAATTATGATCATTAAGTAATCATAGCCACTGGTTATTCCCTTTAAAGCTTTAACAGTTTTTTGAATTGAATAAAGAAGATTATATTTTCAGAATAGTTTATTTGGGAAATTGAAATTAAATGTTGGTAAATTCAAATAAGCTTTAACAGATTTTTGAATTGCATGAAAAATTGAAAATAAATTCAAATAAGTTAACCTAGTGTGTGTAGGACCACGCACAATGAGGGATTCTGTAGTTGCAAATTGCAATAATGCAGACTAAGGCAAGGGGTTTTCATTTTTTTAATAATTTGTAATGCCAATGACGGTAAGCAAATACATTTTGTAAGTTTATCGACTATGCTACTATTCTGACGCAACTCGTATCGACCCGACCCGGACGGCATTTTACAACGCACTAAAGAAAATTATAATATGTAAACAGAAATTATAGCTCATATTGCTGTCACATTCACGTTCCGCAGTGACTGAATGGCGCCGAACGGTTCCGAACCACTCCGTACGGCTTGTAATAGAGGCTCTATAATAGATAGCCGGCTCCATAGGCATGCATCAGGAACGTGATTAGTGAGTAGTGCGAGCAGTTCTTTTTAACATCAGGAGAGCTAATTGTTTATTTGCTATGTGATGAATTGAAATAAACTTAAATTTGTTTTAAAAGAAACGTATGTGTGTTTTCAAAAAGTACAATTGTTGATAGAATAATTAATGTGTTACAGCAGTGTTTTTAATATCATTAACAAACAAGCAGATGTTTCGCTAATGGATAGAGAGGATCATTGCTTATAGACATTGAAAATGTTTATGGTGTGTTACCATCCGTGTAGTTGCTTCTGTGGTTTAGTAGTCCGGTATCGGAGTGGATAACTTGAGATCTCGAGTTCGATTCCTGCGTCGGGGAATTCAAAAATGTATTTTTTCAGTTTTCTGACAAAAACAACGTAGACCGCGATTAGAAAAAACGCCCTATTGTCGACGGGCTAGCCACCTATTGCATTGTGGGACTAATGGCCAATTGCACTAACATTGTCGTATTAACTTAGGACAATCCAAAATAGTATGCTGTCACTTTTTGTCTTACCTAAGTGAAAAGAATGTGACAGCATACTACTTAGGATTGTCCTAAGTATTAACATTGTCTTAGATGTTAGTGCAGTTGGCCATAAGTATCTTCGGCTGCTACTGTTGATTCTATTTTACAGGAGTAACTGTGATAGAAACGAGAGGTAGATCCATTGCCCTTTGCACATGAATGAGGTTTACCTAAAATATGCATTTGTTCATTTAGAGGTCGGCGTAAGTCATTATCGATACAGTGATATTTATTGTGGACCGATTGCATTTTCGGAAGCTGAAAGTGTCGCTGTAAGAGAGTTAGTTCGTTCAAAGCATGAGAATTTGGAGTACTACCTAGCATTTCACGCATACGGTCAATATATTATTATTCCATTTGGTGATTCGAATCAACATCATGGCAATTTCAAGGAAGTGGTATGTTATCTTTTTTCAATAACTTTATGCACTAACGTGCTATACGAGGTATGTATCACGTCACTTATGTTCCACTAAAGAATTGTCCATGAACTGCATCTACGTCATAGCTCCTTGATAGAAACGCGTGAGTACCGTGAATTTCCCAGTGGTTATGAACTTTTAGACCCATATATATATTATACGCAATTATACGCTGGAGTGCTGCT
Source organism: Apodemia mormo (assembly GCA_036924255.1). Taxonomy (NCBI): domain Eukaryota; kingdom Metazoa; phylum Arthropoda; class Insecta; order Lepidoptera; family Riodinidae; genus Apodemia; species Apodemia mormo. Next base: position 6,120,436 of record JAUPFN010000018.1, on the reverse strand, counting down.
TAATTTCGACTTTGGTTGGACGATTTTTTATTGTTTTAGCGCTGCAGCCAGTATTAACGAAACGGAACACGAATTCTACTTTGTCTAGTACGTAGTAACAAGAGTAAATTTAACTCTATTTTTCTTATATGAAAATGCACAATATCATGTATTTGAATCAGCTTTAAATAAGGACATAAATCTTCAAAAATTTGTTTCGTATATGTGAGCACTGAACATATCAAGTTTTTACTATTAATTCCTTTTGACTTCTTTTAAACTCTTGTTGGAATTTAATAAAGTTGTTTAATCGGTATTTTTTTAAAAAGAAGTGTTTTTTCTTATAGTAAAAGACAGTAAACAAGCAGATGGCTCTCCTTATGGAAAGATATACTTATCGACTATTGACACAAAATATGTTAACAATGCGTTGCTATTCTTTTGGTGGGGTCTTAATGCCACGTGAATAAGTTCACTGGTTACCATGCCCTTAAAACTGGAACGTGACAGTGATGAGAGCCGACGCTATTGTGGCAAGAATAGGTAAGGCGGTGGTACCAGACCAGGGTGAGAAAGTGCAGAACTCTACTACGTAGTAACCACGATGGTAGTGATCACACAGCCAATCGTCGCCTCTTACAACCTGCCTGGTGGAACGGCAGTATGCCTATTTTTAAAAGTCGTAAATTGCAACCGATTGGCTATACGAGTCACTACTAGCATGCCTACTAGGTGGTAGAATTCTGCATTGTCTCTTCCGGGTCTGGCACCACCGCCAGTGCTTGTCACTGTCATATTCCGGTTTGGAGGGTAAGGTAGCCGGTAAACTTATGCATGTGGCATTAGACTTCGCCACAAGATAACACGCACTATTAACACCTTTGGTGTCTGTAGGCGATGGTTGACTCTTTCAATTAGGAGAGCCGTCTGCTTGTTTTCTACCTAATGATATATAAAAAAAGTAATAAAATACCATATAACAAAGGAAGGTATCATCAATGTTATTTTCTGATTCGCTTATCTAACAACTTAATTTGTTTATAGGACTATGAGTGTCATACTATCTATCGAAATAATGAACTTCTCTCTAGTGAAAGAATATACCTTTTAAAAGGGTTAGAGTTGAAAAAATAAAATAAGAATTGTCCTAACAAAGCTATTAATTTTATGTTATTCCATACCCAATAAATTCCAACAGTTCTGAGTAATCTATCTACTACAGTACAATTATTTATATTGGTTCACTAATGAGTTGACAAGAAGAACTAGTTACAAATGTAAAGATCTGTTTCAACTGTATAATTTACGCCTCCAAAACGAAAAATATATTTTCAGAAAAAGATGGCAACTAACGCTGCTAATAGTATTGCTAGAAGATACGGAACAATGTATACATCGGGTACAACCTGGGATACTGTTGGTAAGATAACGAGATTACCGGGAACAAACACACCAGTCTTAGTAACAGATTATTAATAAGATACATTATTTAGTATTACACCACAGTTTTCTGAAACTTTCTCATGCCAGTTGCGTAATACAGCTTTCACGCTCTTTTCAGCATAATCAGATTGCATTTGAGTCAGGATACACGCAGAACTATTCACGGCTTGATGGGCAACATAATTTACGGCCTAGCCTCAGCTACCCGTGGTGCGAACTGCGCCGCAATCCGCGTTGCGACGTGAATAAATGCCAGTTGCGACCGAGGCTACGTCAGCGGTTAATGTTTTTAGGAAAAAACGAATTAAAACGAAATAAAAACGAATTTCAAACTCCACACTCGAAAAAACAAAATATTTTGTTTAGTCGCGCGATGTCAAATTCGTACCCCAATTTTGCCAGTCGCGTCGCTCTTAGCTATGACCACCTCAATACTAGTACATTTGTTATTCGCTCATCATACTGCGCGTCATGGTTGCGCGTATAGATTCTTTTTGCAACGCAAGTCGCGCCGCAATTTGCATCGCCGGTAGCTGTGGCATACTTCATACAGTTTCCTACATTTGTTTTCATCTTTCGTTGCTCGATGTACCGCAATTTGCGTGGCAGGTCGCGCCGCATGTAGCTATAGCCAGGCTATTAGCCTATTACTTGATAAATGCTACCAGAGTCACTGGGCGATAGTTAAATATTACACATTGAGCGAATCCTAACTGATTTATGCATATCACTTAAACATGTAATTCATCATTTTAAAATACTTTTTGTGCTTTTATCTTTTATAGTATAAGGAATTACATTAATTCCAGGAGCCGAGAAACAACTCATACTTAAAACTTATTTCCTCTCTCATGTACCATCAAAAGTTTACTTTCATGCTTTGTAACTCACTAAAGTGTTAGCGATATTTATACAACAATCAACTTTTTGTTCACATCTTTCATAGCTTTATTTGCTTGCAAACATGACACATAGTTTGGCCATGCTTTCGTCGTTCTATTAGTTAAAGCTTTATCATAATGTATTCAGGAGCCTGTATGACTCAATCAAAACAAATCAGATCAGCTTAGGTTTTTTAGGCTATCTCAAACTTAACCTTCATATTCGAATATAGATTCGAATATTGAAATGTTTCACTCTTTATCTTCTCTACCTTTCCCAATGTCTTTACTTCCTAAACAGATTCTTGTAGTACTTATTAGTTATTTACTAATTAGCTAGTTGCTAATTATTTGTAAAAATATAACCAGTAAATAATTATACATAATCAATTTAAAGGTTATTATGTATCTGGCGCCAGTACGTGTTGGGTTAAGAAAACCTACAATGTGCCGTAAGTCTTACTAAGTTTATTTAAAAGTACCTACTAAACTTATTATTTCACTTATGAGTACATAATTTAGTCAATACTGAATCGCGTGTTTGTTCTGCAACTGACTTGCTGTCAAATTGCTGCAATAAAAAATTGAATTCAAAGATAATAAAGGGAGTGGAGTAAGATGTATAAAACTAGTACCTACTTAAAGCCTAGTGTTTAAATTGGACCACGTGATTTAAAAAAATGCTTATTATACATCAGCCACTTTTGCCTTTTATATATATAAATATTATTCTGCAATCCTCCGCTATGTAAACTTTAACTGTGCCAAATTTTATAACCTACTATTCGCGCAATTGGCTAAAAATTGGGTACAAAGTTTTTCCTCCACATAATCATATATAGATATGATACACTGTGTCTGCTGTAGCATTTATCCTTATTCGTAAAACGTATTTAACTTATCAAATATTTTTTCAAATATTTTTATGTCTATACTAACGGGACATGTTTATTTCTGCAATAATAATTTCTTTTAATCCCAATCTCTTGATAGTTTTTTCCACCAAACTCTTAAAACCGCTTTATATTTTTTCTACATATTTAAATCAACGAAATATTTTTACGTTGCTTATTTCTTTCAAATCTGCATGATAACGTTGGGATAGGTACAATATTACTTAAAGCAAAACGAGCATCTTAGTATAGATCTTTGAAGTAGTTTTCCTAATGCGTGGAGCGTTTATCAAGCATTTCCAAGATATTTCCAAGATATATCAAGATATACCAATTTCCTTTCCAAGATATACCAATTCTATAAAAAAAACCAGTATCATAGTTTTCTTCCAATTCATTTGTAAGACCATGTTTTTACAATAATTTGTCATAATTCGTGTTAGTTTTTTATATCATAATATAGCAAACAAGCAAATGGCGTGGTGGAAAGAGAAAACCATTCCTTGTAGATACCAAAGATACAAGCTAACACACGAGCACAGGTAGAGTCGCTGGCTTACACTAGTCTTAATTTGATCATAACTGGGTCTTGAGAAATCGTTTAAGTTTTGCGCCCCTTAAAACGTTTTACTTAATATTAAAAGGTTCGCTCCTATCATCTCCTAGTATAAAAATAAATAATAGTACAATGAAGAGAAAAGAATCGGTAACATATTTAGGTTTGGTCTTAGAAAAAAATTATACTTTTATAAATCATATTGACTATATTGGTGAAAAGACTGAACAAAATTTTTTATCCTTTGCGGGGCATATTTGCCACGACATGGGGTTTAACGTCTAACACTTTAAAAATAATTTATAACGCAACATATTTAGGTTGTATTTGTTATGCATGCTCAGCATGGCCTGATAAAGTTACCAATGGTGCGATCCGGCGCAAACTACTTCAAAATTAGCGTTTAGCATTAATATTTCTATGCAAAGCATATCACACTGTAAGCTCCGAAGCTTTACCCGTTTTATCACGTGTCTTACTTCAATGTACTATAATTCTAGGAATTTTACCAACCCAGAATTTATCAACCCGCAAGCTCAAACAAAAGTACGTCGCCTTTTTAATCCCGTAATCGACGTTGCTAATGAATTAATTAATGAATGGCAGTCGCCTTAAAAATTATTCTCGTTTAAATTAATTCCTTCTTCTTTTTGCGAGTGCTCAACATTAAATTGTAAATATGAACAAACTGCATATCACATTCTTTGGGAGTGTAATCTTTGGCAGAACGGCAGATGGTTTAGAATGGATTTTTCGAAGAATTTGCGTAAAGCAGGCAGTTCGAATCATTATATTTTCTATTTATATATTTGTTAGCGAAATCTTTTCTAAAAGAGATGTGGGACTGTTTAAATTCCATTGCAGGTTTATGTAAAAGTAGGCTACTATGTTGCACGAGATTTTAATATTGTGATCATTGATATAAAAGCCCAAGCTGCACAGTCCCGAAAAAAACTGACACTCAAAAATGGCACTAATTTCATATTAGTATTTTTTTTTATATCCTAATATATAATCGCCTATAGACACCAAGGATGTTAATGGTGCGTTGCTATCTTGTGGTGAGGTCTAATACCACATGCATAAGTTTACCGGCTACCTTACCCTCCAAACCGGAACACGACAGTGACAAGCACTGACGATATTGTGGCAGGAATGGGTAAGGCGGTGGTACCAAACCCGTGCGAGACAATGCAGAACTCTACCACCTAGTAGTCACGATGGAAGTGACTTGCATAGCCAGTCGGTCGCCTTTTACGACCTGCCTGGCAGAACGGCAGTTGGTCTATTCTTCAAAGGAGCTCGGAACCAACGCGGGGGAAGTAGTTATAGATATGGCAAAAATATATTATGTCTTTGCGTATCCAACATTAAGCGCAAGTGTACAAAAAGAAAATTGACAGTGTCGCGACCGACGTGATTCTATTTGAAATGAGTGCATAATTTAAGATTGTGTGCTCATTTTTGGAGGACGTTTTTGAGACACTGGTTGTGTATCTTGGGTTTTTTATATCAATGATTGAGATAGAAATTGCTTATTTTTCAATGGTCATTTGTTTTAAAATTAACATTGCTTTTAGATACGTTGCAACATTTGAACTTCGTGACCAAGGTACCTACGGGTTTGCTCTGCCATCTAGCCAAATATTGCCAACTTGCAGAGAAACCACAGATGGTCTCATCACCTTTTTAATGCCAAAAAATTGTGATATAAAACATGAAGATATTACTTTTGAAGACACGGCAAAACTGAGTAGAGCAAATAAGCTTTTAGTTTGGAATTCTATAATTTTTATACAATTATTAGTTTTTGTGTAATTTTTTAAAATAACAATTTTACATATTTATAAATTTGTTTTACTTAAATATTACCTTTTTCTTTTATTATTTTACAAAAAGGTTTCTCATTATTTATTTTAAAAGGTCTTTTGCCCGGTTCTTATATAGATAAAACAACTTGTTTTAGTTACCAGTAGTAACATTTTCTACGAGCCGTAAGCTCAAACTCAATGAATATCAAGTTACCAAATGTCCAAATAACAAATAACGCCTCATTATTAAATTGGTTGCTAATTACTGCTTACTGCTAGGAATTGTTACTACGAATAACGGATCGTTGATTATATTTGGAACCCGACATTTAACGCAATCAAAGTTGTGACCATTTTGCAAAGGCCGAGATCACAATTTTACATGAGCATAGCAATGTCTCCGACCCACATCTATTCGACCTATTTTTCTATTCATTCTATTCACAAAATAGCAAATTGGCATATACCTCTTCTAATAGAAATATATAATTATTACCCGTAGTCCCCAAAGATACATTAGCATCTTTTCTGCTATAACGGGATGGTAATGTCAGATGTGCATATTTACCGGTAACTTTATCTTTCTAAAGGGATGACTATAATGGACATGGTTGCGCCAGGAATAGGTAAACTCGGGCTAGAAGTTGCGTAACTCATGTCTTTTTTTATAGTAGAGGGAGCAAAAGAGCAGGTGGTGATGGTTGATTCCACAAAGGAGTAGTACGAGGCAAGAAGTGCCGACAAAAGCGCACGGTTGTGGATTTCCAGACATCGAGGTAGTGAGGATTTAACTTTAATTTTTGACGCGATGTCCGATGATGGAATTGAGCGGCAGTAATTAATCCGAACAACTCGTCGGAACACTCTCCATGATACATACGGTAAAAGATGCAGAGTGAGCCTACATCTCTGCGTAATGCCAGAGTCAAGCCGATTAAAAATAGCCTGGTTGCCGACGATTCGAACCGCTCTTCGTTGAATGCGATCAAGAGGAAGAAGCTGGTACTGAGTAGCTCCGACCCAGAGATGAGAACAGTACTCCATGTGAGGTCGAATTTGGGCCTTGTAAAGTTGGAGGCGATAGGCTGGCATGAAGTATTACTTTGCTCTGCTAAGAACACCAAGCTTTTTGGGGGCTAGTTTAGCCTTTCCTTCCAAATGACCGCGGAACTGAACGTTGTTCGATATGTTGACTCCCAGAATTCCAATACTGGCTGAGGCTGTCAGGAGAATGTTTTTGAATAGAGGTGACACGACAAAGGGCGTTTTTTTGTGCGGTGAACGCACAAAGGTGCGTCTTTTTGGGGTTAAATGTAACAGGGTTTTGACGACCCCATTCCGAGACATCGGTTAGTCAATTCTCGAGTTCAGATATGAGCTTATTCCAGCCCTTTTCGACGTGTTCCCGAGAAATACCGCTACGGCCGGAGTATGTAGCATCACCAGTAGTGTCGTCCTCATAGCAATGTATGTTACTAATTCGCAACATATCATTGATATGCAGAAGAAACAGTGTCAGTGATCGCACGCAGCCTTGGGGAACACCAGCATTTCTTTTTTTAAGTATTCACGGGACAAATTACACTGAGTGATCTAACCCCAAAGTAAGCAAATTATTTGCTTGTGTTATGGGTGTTAGTCAACGATAATAATACATAGAAATACACATATAAATATTTTTACATACATAATAAACACCCAAACCCGGAAATACAAACATTTATGCTCATCACACAAATGCTTGTCCCCGTCGGGGATCGAACGATTGACAGGTTTGAGGTCGGAGCATGCACTGTCGACTACGATCTAGATGCTCCGATCAGCCAAAAAACTGGTGATCCATTTGCATAATTTCTCGGGAAGGCCATAGAAAGGCAGCTTCGAGAGAAGCGCTTTATGCCATACCCGATCGAAGGCCTTCGTTACGGCTAAACTAACTGCCAATGCCTCCCCCTTAGACTCAACTGCCTCCGCCTAACGATGCGTCAGGTATACTAGATGATCACCAGCTGAGCGGCCACGATGGAAACCGTACTGACGGTCGCTAATCAGTTGATGCTCTTCTTAATACTTCAGGAGCTGACAGTTTAATATATATATATATATATATATATATATATATATATATATATATATATATATATATATATATATATATATATATATATATATATATATATATATATATATATATACATATACATACACATGTACACGTTTGTGTTAAAGGAAGTATTGTGTATGGGTCTCTCAGAAAAAGTCGCTGAAGTCGTCAGAAGTCGAAAAGCTAGTTCTAAGTCAGCCTAAGTAAAGGTGTTAAGTCAGCCTGACCCTTAGCACTCCAATCATTCTTCTGGTATGATAAAAGCATATTTTTCAATTTATGTTTTGTCAAAGGTTATTTCATATCTAGTTGTAGTTTCCTTCATCGAAGGTTCCTATGCATTTAGTAAAACACTGATATTTTAATATTACAAACTAAGATACTCCAATTTTATTTATTTGTGTGGATAATATTATTTTACAAGAAAGTTTATGCATTTCAAATATTTGTAAATAAGTATACTTATAGAAATTTTCAATTTTAGTTGTATAATTTGTCGAGTTGCGTTACATTGTCTTAATTATTTTATTGTAGTTTGTCTGTATCATTTCACTTGCTTCATTACTTTTTTATAAATATAATCTGCATAAAGTACAGTTTGACATAAAATCTAGACGGTGAATATATTTGACAAATATTTAAAAAATGGTTATCAAAATATTAAATACCAAAAATGTATTTACTAATCTTATTATTAATTTTAATAAGTCAGAGTGCTTCTAAAAAATACAACAATTATACTTTATACCGTGGTATACCTACGAAACAGGATCATATTACGTTTTTTGAGACTTTGAACAAGTATGGAGTCAATTTTTGGAGGCCTCCAGGATTTCTACATAAGCCAGTGGATTTCGTAGTGCCGCCAGATAAAAAGAAGGCATTCCTTCGAGAAGCTGCACTGGCCGGTGTTTATATAAAACCGCTGATGGAAGACGTACAATAGTAAAGTTTCATGTTAATAGTAGTCGTTTCGGTAGATCCTTTGGTGTTAAGGTTTGCATAGAAGGTTGTTTAAATATCTGATAATGTTTTCATACTTTTCAATTTTATGGCATAAAAAATATGGTGTGAAGCTAACGATAGTTTCCATCATCTGCAATTGGTGATAAAAGTCCCGTGGCAGGCAAATTTTTGATAAGGATAGTACGTTTCTTAAAATCTGCGAATTGAGGCAACTTAGGTAACCCTGTCACCATTAATGACCCGCTTGGTATCCTCTGTCATTTTTAAGGTTCCGTATTTCAAAATAAAAAAACGAAACCCTTATAGGATCACTTAGTTGTTCGTTCGTCCGTCTGCCAAAACCCCTTGTCTTAGAAACACGTGAAGGTATTAAGCTGAAATTTATACCAAATACTCAGATCTATTGTTCCTTGGAGCTGGTAAAAAAATTTAACTTCTGAGCCAACGCAATACAAAGATACAGCCGTTTATGCCATAAATTTCCGCAAATTTTCGAAACTCGCAAGAGAATCAAAACCTTTAGGTTACTTCCCGTGAAATCTTGAATCTTGAAAGAATCTTGAAATTCGGCACGAAGCAACGTCTTATAGCTCGGATAAAGGAAAATTGCTGAAACCGTAAATTTGTAATTTAATCATAAAATAAAAATATTCTAGTTATTTTGCGGTTGATATATTGTTGATATCGTGTATACAGGTTTGTACGGAACCCTCGGTCTGCGAGTCCGAATCGTACTTGGCCAGGTTTTTTATTTCTTTTTTCCATTTCCTTAGTCAAGGTCGCTCGTACTGCGATTAAATACATATAGTTGTTGTTTAGATCGCAAAAATCTTTTTCCATGTAAAACCAGCCAACAGTATCTTAGTAAAGTATGCTGGCTAGTGTCGATAGTTTTTTTTATTAACTTTCCATAATTATGAAAGATTTTAAATTTTTTATAGTTTTCCCAAGCGTAGGGTAAGTGCTAAAATACATATATTATTTTATATTTTAAGCGCTACAATATTATTTTTCAGCGCATTTGATATGCAAACAGTAAAAAAATATGTAAGACGTAATATGGATTCCTTTGACTGGAATAGTTATTTTCGTTACGAAGACATATATAATTGGCTACGAGACCTTGCGAAAACGTATCATGATATTATGACGTTGGAATCTATTGGTAATACGCTTGAAAATCGAGAAATCTTGGCTGTAAATATTATACATAAGAACAGTTTACGAAGGTATGTTCTTGTCCCCGCATTTACATATGTATATTAGTGTTTTTTAATTAAAGAAAAAGTCAGTGTAAAGATTTTCCATGTTGGTTCAAGAAGAGATCAAATGACATTATGCCGGGCGGATCGTAACAGACGAACGATTGGCAAGACGTGTCGTTGTAATTATGGCTGCTACCGCAAAGTCTTAACCTTTAGGTTTTTTACGATATACGAAACGGGCTAGTTAGCTACCTGATGAATGCGGTCACCATTGCCCACGGACATTTGCAAAGTTAATTGTCAATGTGATGCCATCTTTTTTCTCTTTATTGACCGTGCGAAGAGAAACGTGCGTTGAGTACATAAATTGTGTGCTTTTGGGCTTGATGTCGGCATGGGACGTGGCTGGAAAAGCTTAAACTGGAAACGCATTTCATGACAATTTTTTAGGTTGTTAGTATCGCTTGCATTTACACATATAAATACAGAATTATAATACTCACCGATGATATAAAATCACTTCAGAGGTATTCTTAAGCCTTAGCTTTTTATTCGACGCCATAAAATACCACTATATAGCATATTTCTATTTTTTACGATATGTCTAAAAGCGTTTGACATTTACATACATTTGCTCACAATATAATTATGCAGCTACGCATTTTACGCCCAACGTCGTGTCTGTTAGTATTTGTGTGATCTGTGGTTGTGAACCGTCAATATGATGTGGATGAAATCTCTCACTACAGCGTGTAGTTCTATGGAGAAACGTGTATATCGGTACTGAATTAAATAGCTTATGAGAATACTTCATATTACATTATTAAGTACTAGAACCCTACCCGACTTGTTGCCCATTTCTCGAACACCGCATTATGAGTAACACTGTAATGAAGGACTTCATGATATTCTAAACGGTCGTGTTAATTTGTTATAAGCAACGTGGGTAAGGTTTACGGTTATTTTGTGCTAAGTCCCCTTGAGGGAGACAAGGGAGCTGTGGCGCCGCTGGTCCATACCGCTGAAGGGTCATAGTGTGATTGAACCAACGGGCCAACTATTGTCAGGTGACGTCATAACTTTGGAGGTTGATGACGTCACACAAGGACAAGGAAGGGGAAAAGGAAGATCTTTCCAGCCAGGCAAGATGTACTGCGTTTGTAGATTGCTTGAACCGCTACAGAGCTATTGGGATGACATTTTTTAATTCGTAATGCCACCAATTCTTCTATTCAGTAAGCGACGTCACTAGTGAGACTTTTAGAATAAAGTTTAAAGTTGTTATTTTAAGGTTTTTCTAAGAAAAACTGAAAGCGAAATGCATTTAAAAAGATTATATATGTTTTAGCACTTATGTCGTGCTAGGCAAAACTTATCAAAGAAAAATTTTGACACGGCAGGATATGAACCTGCAACCTTGCTTCTGGCCGGCACGCTCTATCCAACTAAGTCTCGTGTCGAGTGGCTTAATCTGAAGAAATTTCTCTTTGCTTTGTGATCGATTCTGTCAATCGTACTGATTGTTAGTTATTTATCTTTTTATATCATAAGACAGCATACAAGTAGATGGTTCTTATTGACCGTTTTTGGGTTAATATCGAAGATTGCACAAAGATTGAACAAAAGTTTGAGCGGGTTTAATTTTTATTGTGCAATATTCTTCTTGCACTTAGTAGGATTAATATTGCACAATATTTTTCACTGCAGAGTTTGAAGCGGTCGCGTTTTGTCAGTCACGGTATTTAATGTATGGTCGTGTCGTAAATTTAAGCAAAATGGCGAGCAAGAATGCTATAAAAGATAAAGAATGGGAGTTTTTACTAGTGTGTATAGAATTATACAGAAATTTATTGTACAAAATCACTAGCATGGTTGCCGCCAAATCTTCGTCGTCAGACATGTTGCTCGCACGAAACTATTGATCAGACTGGTTTATCAATTTCATTGAGTGAATTTATTGAACGTTTAGAATCAAAGGGGTATTCTATATTATTGCACAATAAGAATATTGCGCAATATTATTGTAGGTCTCTGGGCACCTAATAAAAAGACACAACTATTACACAACCATAACCTATAGACACTAAAGATATTAACGGTGCGTTGTTAATAACTATCCTTATGTTAGAATCCTAATGTCTAATGCATTCGTTTAGCAGATAACTTAACCCTCTAACCGAAACATGACAGTGACAAGCACCGATGCTATTGCGTCAGGAATAGTCAAAGAGGTGGTAATAGACACGGGCAAGATAATGCAAAATTCTGCCACTTTGTGGCTGAGGTGATAATGACTTGCGCAGGCAATCGCCTCTTCAGAACGGCCTATTAAACAATGAGAGCCCGGATCAAACGAGGGAAAATGAACGATATTTTACTCTTCCAGGTCAAAAGTCATTGTAGAAGGTGGTATACATGCACGAGAATGGATATCAGTAGCGTTCACTACATATTTCTTGCATCAAATTCTAACAGCGCCATCTTCTAACGACAAAACTTTGAGGAAAATCGCAAAAACGTACGAGTGGTATTTTATTCCTGTATTAAACCCTGATGGATACGAGTATACTCATACAACGGTAAATACTTCTTAATAATTATCACGTGAAAACGGATTATCGAAGAAGATGACACCCTCTTTATATCATAAGAAAGCAAACAAGCGGATGGAATAAGCCTGATGGAAAGAGAAACAATCGCTTAAAGACACCAAAGATGTTAATGATGTATTGCTTCCGTGTGGCTGATTGGTAATGCTACATGCATAAGTTTACCGGCTACCTTACCCTCCAAACCTGGAATACGACTGTGGCAAGCACTAACGCTATTGCGGCAAATTTTAAAGCAAAAATCACGTATCTGTGCTATTGAACATACTAGTTGCCTCTGTGGTCTATTAGTCCGGTGTCGGTTTTGAGTTCGATTCCCGGGTTGGACAATTCAAAAATATATTTTTTTAGTTTTCTAATAGAAATAGCGTTGCCCGGGATTGGACGTTGCCCGGTTGGCGATAGGCTTACTACTTATCACATTGTGTGGGACTTACGACTGGTTTCCAAAACGCGAATTAATTTTAACTAGCAATTAATCTGTGTTGATCATTTGCTCGTAAAAATTTTGTTAAACAGAGATTAATTGCTTGTTAAAATTGATTTGCGTTTCGGAATCCGGCCGTAAGTATATTTCGCAAATCGTGGGTGCACTTGTTGTACCTTTGCTTACCTCTTCAGGGATACGGACGTGAAGATGCTTTTGGTACATACTGAAGATACTGAATATAAGATACTGAATATACTAATGAATACATACGACCTGAAATACGTAGACCAACTGCCATTCCCAGGCAGTTCGTAAAAGCGAATGATTGGCTGTACGTATCACTATCGTCGTAACTACTAGGTGATAAAGTTCTGTAACGTGACGCCCAGGTTTTGGTACTACCGCCTTCATCATCAAATTCCTTAAGGGGTAGGCAGAGAGAATTGAGAGCCGTACGTAGCGGTCCACATAGAGTTACCTTGCTTTCTGCACTTTCATAACTCTCTTCATACAAACATACCGGTTTCGAAGACTTGACACCACCTTCGAACAGTGAAAATTGTAACGAAGAAAAGTGCCTATGCAAGCAGTTCTATTATCCGAGGGTCATACGCGGAAATCCTCCATAGGCCTCTCTTGCCTGTTCTTGGGTCCCGTGACATTTTTCTTACCTTGAGGGTTACTTTTACAAAGTTTTATTAAACTTTACCCCGTGCAGTAATAAAGGGTCCCTTCGTTACTTCACGGGGTAGTGGAAGACATGGAGAGGTATCATTTGTTTCTTAAGTCAGACCAACCACTAACGGGATCGAGTCACCTAATCTTTCATCTTCACGAAAAGAGCTTACTCATTGTTAAAAGGCCGACAATGCAACTGCAACACCTCTGACCCCAATTCACGTAACAAAATGTCAATCGAATCAAAGCGCTCATTGTTCTAACATACATAAACACGACACGACGTCGCATCATGCTTTGATGCGCCATAATATGTATGAAAATGTATAAGAGCCCTAAGCGCTTCGACTCATTTGATATCCTGTTACGTTAGTAGGGTCCCTACTAGTGAGCTTGAGTAATTACTTACCAGTGAGGTTCCTGTCCTTTTGCTTCGCTTCTATAAAAAAAAAACAGAACCGTGCTCTTGAGCTTCTGATACGACACGATATTTCCTTTTTCCTTGATCATTGTAGGTGCGTCTAGATTTTTCTTCCTCTCTTCCCTTGTACCTTCCCCTCTATTATATTCTTTAGAAAATTATTATATTATATCTCAGATGTCAGATGCCCACATATTTTTTCTCTTTTTTTCTCTATAGGTTTCGACAAGCTTCTATTCTCATTTAGCAGCACTAGCTCTTTTTCATTCGTTCTCATTTCCGCCCAAATAATCGTCTATATTCTGTTAGTTATGCCAAGTTCATTAGTAATTATACTTAATTACTAATATTAGTTATTCAAAGATGGAATTGAGGTGTTTAATTTGCAAAATTTCTGCGGAATTTTATATAAAACTGCTGTAATGCAAGTGAAAAAATAGGTAGTGTAAGGAACGAGGCAAACTTATTCAAGGTCTAAAAATTGAAGAAGAAGCCAGCGGCACAATACCACCACTCTTCCACCGTCCACCCACTACACTTTCTTCCACATCAGTAGCAAAGCAGTAATACATAACTTATGTACTCAACGCACGTTTTACTTAGTAACAGAAGCATCTTCAGAAGAGTCGAATAGCACTTCACTTTATAAAAGGAGAAGCATTAAATTGTAGAATAACTTAGTAACTTTTGTTTCCAGGATCGTTTATTTAGGAAAAATAAAAGATTGGTGGATATCAATCGAAATTTTGGAATAGCATTTGGAAGTAAGTACTTTAATAGTGTTATGGTAGCCTTTGATCAATTGTAATGGTCTTTAAATTATTAAATTATTTATAAATACGTTTAATAATCACCCGGATATTGATACCACCTGCTTAACTGTTCCTGCCGAAATAGCGTCAATGCTTGTCATTATCGTGTTTTGAGGGTAAGGTAGCCGGTAGACTTATGTATGTGTCATTACCAGCCCGCCATATGCCATCTTCGGTGCCTATAGGCGATAGTTTCATTTTCCATTTAAAGAGCCATCCGCTTATTTGTTCTTCTGATACGAAAAAAGCCTACTTAGATGTAATGGTTTATCTTTTAACTTCGTCATAATTACATATTACCATCGTGAATTTTCTACGTATCCAGAAACAACCATTTAGCTTACAGGGGCTGGCAGAACTTACCAAGTTCTTATCTAAAAAATATTTCACTTTAAGGAGTAATATTTCACAACCGGGTCCTTTAATTGAAAAATAAAAAAAATGTAATGACAGAAAACAACGTCGTGTCGGATAAATTTTCTGAGACATTAAGGGATTGTGATTTAAATGAATGAATGAATGAATTTCTGACATTTGAAACATACTTCTGAAACAATTTCTTTTTGTCAGAAAATGTGTAAGAGTCAAACACTCTTCGGTTTGATCGAAGCTTTGTTTTTTAATAACGCCGCAGCTATATTTTCTAAGATGTATAGCAAATTGTTTTTTACAGCTGTCGGAGTTAGTGCAGAAAACGGGAGTGAAACGTATTGTGGAGAGAGTGCCTTTTCAGAGGCTGAAAGCATCGCTATGGGTAATTTGGTGCGTTTGAAAAACAAAGATTTGGAATATTACTTGGCTTTTCATTCGTATGGACAATATATTATAATTCCTTACGCGTTTTCGTCAACACATCAAGAAAATTATGAAGAAGTGGTACGTATTAACACAGAATACCGGAGACTAACAGAAGTCAATGTACATACAAGTAATATTGGAGCAACGCACACATACCTCTCACGGACTTGTTCCGCACCATTCCGAGTAGTATTGTTCAAATAAACTATTTTATGATAGTTATAGACTATAAACTATGTTTTTATAGCGCGCTACGTAATACACTATAACGTGTAACTGGAACACTGATCGCGCGAGGCAGCCGAGATAGCGCGTGCAGCGTGACTCATTACAACATCATACAGCGAGCGATGACTGAGCACTATAAGGCTATAAACTGTGGTATAACGTCTAGCGTCTACGGTCTAGCACGTTACTCCTTAGATCGCGTAGTTCGTAACTTCTTAGGTTATAATATTATAACTATGGCTTACGCTAGCCGCTAAGTATATAGCGTGGCGTTATGTTATAGCGCCGAATGCGAATATAAATAGCGTACGCTATACGTTGAGTATATTATAATTTAACGTTATATGTTATAATAACCACGATTCATTTGTAGATATCGCGTCCGTGAGAGGTGTCTATGTGTGCTATGCTCGAATATTACTTGTATGTAACACTAGCTGTTGCCTGCGACTTCGTCCGCGCGGACTTCGTTTACTCCGCACAGCCCCACCCCTGTAGGTGATAGCGTGATAATATGTAGCCTATACGTTGACCCAACCTATTAGTAATATTCATGCAAAATTTTAAGTAAATCCATGCACTCGGACATACATACAGACAAACAGACAAACGGACAAACGGACAAACAGAAAAAATCTAAAAACTATATTTTTGGCTTCGATATCGATTGTAGATCACGCCCCAAGTATTCTTTAAAAAAAATATTCAATGTACAGTTTTGACTTTCCCACGATTTTATTATATGTATGACTTCTGTTAGTCTCTAGTATTCTGTGGTATTAACATTCAGCCTCTTTTGTAAAATATATCACTTACTCTAGATTTACATAACCCCTAAGTATAAATAATGTGTATAATAACCATGAAACTGTATTTCATCTGGAGGAAACACTTCTAATACCTCTGGCGTAGGGACGTGACGACCCCATCGCCCACTTGTGGGATAACTTTTGTACAAACATTATTTAACACCGGTGCAGTCAGTCAACTAAATTAGTGGTAGTACCATACTGCATTTGCAACTAAATAGGCCGACACGCCCGGGGAGATACCACTCTCTAACTTGACACCGACGTAAAGTAGCACGCTGCTGCAATTCGTTCGGTTTGTGAGAGACCCGGAGGCCTACCCCCCCCCCCCCTCACCCCCTCCACGCACACTATGAATGCGCAATTGAAACAAAATCTACCCCAAGGGGGTGCCACTTGCACTAGCAGTGGTGAATCCCCCTTTGGGCGTCCCTGCTCTAGATTCCAGCCAGATCACGGATGCTCAGGCTGCCTAGCGTATTCTGGGGGGGGGAGGGGGGCAAAATTGCGCTCGTAAATAATCCTGTCCGGGGCAGACCAAGCCATGGCTACCCCTACCACGCATTTCTGTAATTTTAGGAACTTCATTCCAACTTGAACGCCGTCCACTACCATCTGGAGACGGCGAAGCCAGCTTTGCTCTTCTTAACCGAAACATAGATATCTTCACCGGCTGATACTTCCTACCTCTCCTACCCGGGTACAAACTGGAACATTCCTTTGTACCGCGGGCTGGTGTGTGCGCATATGTCAAAAAGGATATCTGTTACCGGCGCCTCAGCAGACTTGAAGGTCAGGATCTATCCATCCTCTGGTTACGCGTAGCTTGCGACGACCATCCACGCAACTACGCGTGCTTATACAGGTCCCATAGCGGGAATACTGAAGTTGACCGGCTCGTTGAGCATTTACATACGGCTGTAGATTCCGTGTTAGAGCAGACCCCTCCGCAGAGATCGTGATCTTGGGCAATTTTAATGCCCACCACGCCGAATAGCTATGTTCTCGCACCACCGATCATGCGGGGAGGTCTGTTCACGATTTTGCCTTGGCGTATGGTCTTACACAACTGGTAACTTCGCCCACGCGAGTTCCCGATGTGGATGACCATACGCCTTCACTGTTGGACCTTCTGCTGACCTCTCATCCGGACCATTATCAGGTATCTGTGGACGTGCTACTTGGTACATCAGACCACTGCCTGATCCGGAGTAAAGTGCTGGTTTCGCGCCTATCACGACCTCCTTTAGCAGGCCGTCGTCGCGTTTGGTACGATAGGTCAGCAGATTGGGATGGCAGATTATGTTGTACACTTACATAGGTAAAGTTGTACAAAAGGCGGACTTAATTCTAAATGCATTCTCGAAAATAAAATTAAAATAAATTTAAAATTAACGCCTGAGATTTAAAAAAACTGTAGTAATACTTCCCTGTCATAATATACTAAAGTGTTAGATAACTTTTGCTAGCTGTAGCCCGCGACTTCGTCTCGTGGAAGAATTTCTAAAATAATGTAGCCTAAGTTTTATTCCTATTGTTCCCGTTCCTATAGGTTTTTACGGAATAAAAACTATCCTATGACCTTTCTCGGATCTCAAACTACCATTTTACCAAATTCCATTCAAATCAGTTCAGTGGTTGTGTGAACAAGAGACAAACTGACAGACAGACAGACAGAGGTACTTCTACATTTATAATATTAGTATAGATTTATTTTTTAATTGCCTTATGATCGAACAGTACAAATGTATTGATTGAAATAAATTGTGTCAAAATTGGCACTTAATTTTACACATTTATCTACGTTAGCATCAGAAGCTTTAGCAGAAGTTAGCAGGAAGAGCCATCTATTTTTTTTTATCATAAGATAACAAACGAGCAGATGGATCTCCTGATGGAAAGAGTCAACCATCGCATATAGACACCAAAGATGTTAATGGTGCGTTGCTATCTTGTGGCGAGGTCTAATGTCACATGCATAAGTTTACCGGCTACATTATACTCTAAACCGGAACACGACACTGACGCTATTGCGGCAGTAATAGGTAAGGCGGTGGTACCAGACCCGGGCGAGACAATGCTGAACTCTACCACCTAGTACGCCGTCTTTTTACTACTAAACCGTCAATTGTGATACTGAAAATTAATATCTTAACATTAGCATCAGTGGTTATCTCTTGCCATCATTTCAGGCCATTTGTTTAATTTTAAAGTTCTGTTTTTTCCAGGAAAAAATGGGAGTACTGGCAGCTAAAGAAATTTCAAAAAATTATGGAACCCATTATTTGGTTGGAACAGCCTTTGATACCGTTGGTATGATTTTTTGCTTTATATCATAGATTTACAAGCAACCATATAATTCCCGTAAAAAAACATAGTATTTGCCTAAAAGAAAAGTATCTTCACGCCCGTATCCCCGAAGGGGTAGGCAGAGGTACAACAAGTGCACCCACGATTAGCCGAAGATACTTAGTCCCACAAATGTGATAGGTGGCAAGCATAAAGCCAACCGGGCACGTTCCGATCCCAGGCAACTTTGTGTTTATCAGAAAATTGAAAAAAACACTTTTTTATGTGCCCAACCCGGGAATCGAACCCGGGACCTCATGTGGTCAACGCCAACGCTGGACCACTAGACGACAGAGGCGATTACTTATTTAATTTATAGTATTTGCCTAAATACATCAAAAATGTTAATGCTTGTTTGTAAAGAAAGTATGTAATGAATAATGAATGAATTTGTAAAGAATGTATGTGATGATAGTATATGAAGCATAAGTTTAAAACCATGCATAAAATAATTTGGACAATACTAAATTTATAACAGCAACTACCCAGTATTGGTCCAGGCCCCTTTTGACGAATAGGTCATCTGCCGCCCTGTCAGGTAGCTCGTGTTTTAAGTATCTTCACGCCCGCATCCTCGAAGACATAGGCAGAGGTAAAACCACCGCATCCACGATTAGCTGAAAATTCTTAGTCCCACAATGTAAAAAGTGGCGTGACTATAACCAACCAGGACTTTTTTATTTCTTGTATTGATATTACATGTGACCGCCCTATTGGTCGAGTGGTTAGCGACCCTGACTACGCAATCGACGGGGCTCGGACTCGATCCCCGTGGGGACAAGCATTTGTGTGATTAGCATAAATGTTTATATTTCCGGGTTTGGGTGCTTATCAAATATACTCCAGTATGTACATATGTATTTCTTTTATTAGTATCATTGACTAATACCCATAACGCTAGCAAATAATTGAAAAACTTAAAAAAAACAAAGAAAAATGTGGACACGTGGGACTCGAACTCGCGACCATCTCCCTCAAGCGGGGTCACTGTCACTGAGCTTATGTCGACGGGCTCGACGTGGCGAAATTCTTCTTTATAACTAGTTAAATGAGTTCGTAGTCAAAGATGAAATTCACATTTATATTTTTTTTATCAGTACTTTCGTGATTTCTAATAGTTTTTATTTTTATAGCTTTTTTTGGGAAACTTTAAAAAAACGAACTCGCGGCCATCTCCGTCAAGCCGGGACGCTCTGCCACTGAACTAGTGTCGACGGGCTCTACTAGCTGAAAATTTTCTTTGTTATATGATCGATAACTACGTAATCGATCATATAACATAGAAGAATTTCGCCTATTACAGAAAGTAATAGGCGAAGTTCTTCTATGTCTTCTATGAGAAAAAGTATGTCAATTACATGTTGGTCTGTTAAAAGTTACGCTAGTTAGATAGCTTAAAGTAAGTTAAAAGTGATAGTTAAGGGGTTATTTTCCACAAGTTGATCAGGACGCCTTTTTGAATCACAGATCCATTACGTTACTATTAGGCATTAAGGAACCGACTTTTTTTCATTGATCGCAACATGTATAACCGGAAATTAAAAGCGTATCAATATTTTCAGGATACTTGACGTCTGGTGTAAGTGGTTGTTGGGTTAAGAAGTCCTTTGATATTCCGTAAGTGTGTTTAATCTATATTATTAATCTATATTAATATTATAAATGCGCAAATTTGGATATTTGGATGTATGGATGGATAGTTTGGTTACTCAATCATGCCAAAACCACAAAGCGGATTATGATAAAATTAGGCATATAGATAGATGATGTCCTGGAATAGTACATAGGATACAATGAGTTTTTCCCGCGAGATTCACCAAAATATAATGCAGTGGCTTACACGTGGCAGCTAGTTTATTAGTATAAAGCCAGCTATGGATACTCGATGAATATACTCTGTATTGGATGCTATATCCAGTATAAAATGTATGTATGATATACTATTCAAATACATATACATTATACATCTTCACACTAGTAGCTTACGGGATAAGTACAGAGTTATTGTGTACAGTCACGGTAAAAATAGGTTCGTCACCTTAAGATCTAGTTTCGCTTGCACTAGTGTAGGAATCAATCATGCCAACATACCAGTACAAAAAACAGTTCTACTAACATTAAGTAAATGAGACGTTTTCTATCAAATAAAGTATATCTAGCAATAATTATTGCATCAATTATTGCTGCTCGTTCTTTAATTCTTAAAGGTCTCGGCATTACTACGAGATTACGAAAATAAAGGATATTATATTTATGGCAAATATATTTTGCAATAAAATATTGAATAACACTAGAAATCTAAAAATAACAACGGTGATATTAACCATGATAATAGTTTTATCATAAATATTAATGGCAGGTCAAATCAATAAAAAGGTTTTAATTAAATAAACATTAGCATCTCTTTAGATAATAATCATATACACAAGATAAAATAAGGAAATAATGTTGATGCAAGCAAGTCTGAACCATGTTATCGAACAGTTAAGCATAATTTTCTATGCACTAGTCTATTATGTGACAAATTTTCAAAAGATCATATGTGCTTGCAGCTTGTTAACGCATTTACTGCCACTCCTTTTTCTGGACCTTCGCCACATGCCGCACTTTTCTATATGCCTCAAACATATACGTTTAATTAACTACACCCAGTACCTCAAACGCACATATGAGTTCATACTAATTTGACGGTGATTTATTCCCATTGGAGCCAAGTAATGATTCTAGCAAGAGAAGCGACAAACTTGTTTTAAATTAAACATGTAATTATTTATATATCACCGATTTTAGTTCATAATGAACAAATTAAAAAAAATAAAAAATAAGCAACATATAATGCACAAATTGACTGACTGTCAAAACTTAAAAGTATGAACAACAAAATACCATTAAGGCGAGGTATTTCGACGTGCGTCAATTCTATAGAAAATGGGTGGCGCGATACGTTCTGAAACCGCTGG
The DNA here is from genome assembly GCA_036924255.1 of Apodemia mormo. Taxonomy (NCBI): domain Eukaryota; kingdom Metazoa; phylum Arthropoda; class Insecta; order Lepidoptera; family Riodinidae; genus Apodemia; species Apodemia mormo. The sequence goes on along the minus strand of JAUPFN010000018.1, from coordinate 6,098,504 downwards.
GAAACGTGTTAATTTTCGGATAAATAAATATAGGACATCAGCTGAAAACTAAAATTTAGCCCATTCTTTTTTGTATTTACAACTAAATATCACCATATAAAAATCATGTGGATGATTAGAAATTATTTGTTTTTGAGAGTTTTTAGCCTGTTTTCGGAATCTTATATGATCGAGTAAAGTACATTCTATCATGTAATGAGGTAGCACATTTCTTAGATAATATCTTCAGGTATATCGTGTAATTTTTGTAAAATTGTTATTTAATACACACACATATCTTCACACCAGATCCCTTACGGGGTAGGCAGAGAGAACCGAGTGCCATACATCACGATCCTTGCAGGCTTGTCTCGCTTCCTCCACATTCATCACTCTCTTCATACATACAATCCGGTTGCGAAGACTCTTGACACCACCTTCGGACAGTACTCGATCGATCTGATCGTGGTATGTCAGTCTTGGTCTTCCCCGGTACCTACATCCTTCCACATTCGCATTGTATATCTGTTTTGTTAACCTTTCATCTGCCATTCTTTCTACATGTCCGAACCAACGGAGCATGCCCTTTCTCATCTTTACACCGACACTTTCTTTCAAACCTAGCCTCTCTCTCACTTCGACATTACGAACCCGGTCCGCGAGTGTCACACCACATATTTTTCTTAGCGACCTCATCTCAACCGTGTTGATTCTACTTTCATGCCCTTTCTGACATACCCAACTCTCACTTCCATACAATAGAGTTGGGATAAGCACATGATTATGCAGGGCTAGACGGGCACCCTGACTTAAAATTGTGCTATTAAGTAGTCTCCCTAACGCTCCATTCACTCTGTTCCCTGCACACAGATTATTTAATATTTCCCTATTATTTAATAATCAATGTAAAAAAAACGTGATTTAGCAAACCAGTTTTTTCCCATTTTTCGCGATGCCTCGCCTTAAAATTGAAAAATTCCTAATGAACAAACATAAATATTTTCATTTCTACAAAATAATTCATTGGTACATATCCTACAATATAACGCTACTGCATCAATTTCATCAATGCCTTTAGGATTCCAGTATAGACGACGACAGTCTTCACGAAACTAGTTGCTATCATTCCCTCATCTTTGAGCGATGTCGTACAGTTTGGCATTTTTTCAAAAAACATATCGGTAGGTAAATATTGTACATGAGAGTCGCAAGCAACAGAGTGTTTTTTTTATTTCAACTTTTATTTATTTTCAACCTTAAAAGCAACAAAATTTATAAGTATACCAATTTCATTTTTAACCATTATACTTTAGTTCTAATAAATATTAACAGGTCCTTTAACCTTTGTATTAGCTTGTCATAGTCGTATGTATATTTGTAGGGTAATATGTACATAGGGCCATCCCATAATTAAATAATATCAGGTTGAACAAGCTTTGCTCGGTTTTTCACATATTTTTGGAACCGATCTTTTCTTGGACCTTGAACCTTGATAAATCGATTCCTATAGAAATTTTGTATAAAATTTTATTCGTATACGAAATTTTATTCATACAAATCAAAAAATTTTATACCCTTGAATGGCGTCTGTTTTTAGCTGGATATCTTTGATTAGACGTACCGAATGTTGGGTTAAAATATTTTCACCTACTATGAAATGACCTTATACATGACAGCTGGTAGATTTTATGCCATAGCTATCCCGCCACATGGTGAGCAACACACTATTAACGTCTTTGGAGTGTAGAGGCGATGGTTTCTCCATCAGGAGAGTTATCTGTTTGTTTACTATATAATCTAAAAAGCTGCTAATTTGCTTATTTGCAGATATGTGCTGACATTTGAACTACGCGATGAAGGACAATATGGATTTGCGTTACCTCCTAAACAAATCCTTCCAACATGCAAAGAAACTATGGATGGAATGAAATCAATTCTCGCTCCAAGAAAAAGGAAGTTTGAAAAACTACAAAAATTAAAAGATATAGGAAAAGGCGGACAAATTAATTTATTTTTGGATGTATTTGTTGTTGCGTGGAACATTTTTTTATTTGTTATTGTGCGGTTTAATTAAAATGTATTTATTTTGTGATTTTTGATTACTATTCCAATTTCATGCATGAATTTTTTTAAGATGAATAATACATTTTAAGATAAGATGAAAAACAAGCAGATGACACTTGTGATGCAAAAAGACGACCATCTTCTATGTACACTTAAGATCTTAATGGTGCGTTAGTATCCGTGTGGCGAGGTCTTAATGTCACATGCATAAGTTTACCGGCTACCTTACTGTCCAGACTGGAACACGACCGTGACAATAATTGACACTATAGGTAAAGCGGTGGTACCACCTGACGAGGTAATGCAGAACTTTATCACTAGTAAAGCGCATACAATACCTACATACATGGGTGTAAGGGACAGTCTACCAAAAATCGTAAGCATGTTATTGGACCATGGTTTTGAGGTGAAAACCGTTGGGGCAAATTTTTGATTTTTTTAACTTTGTAAAATTTGTTTTATTTTAATACTCTACAGTTCTTATTTAAAAAAAAAAAAAAATTTGAAAAATCCACAAGTGCACGCCGCAACGTTTTTTTTTCTTTAAATTATGAGTCAACAACTCACAAGTTTTGAACGCCTGGACCGATCGAAACGCGGTTTATGGTATTCGATTGGATTCCGCTCAACTTATACTTCCTGAAAATTTGAATCAAATGGACCCAAGATTTTGAGAAATTTTGATAAAACCCAAAAAAAATTGTGGCGAAACAGAATTTATTTAAATAACTTCCAGATTAATGTACCAATTGAGTAAAAAAACTAATCAGCTCTATTACTCAAAAAATTCCGTCTAATGCCTTAATTGCCTCAAAATCAGTTTGTCTGGAAATAATCATTGACGAAAATTTTGAAAAAAGTGTTTTTTCGACATAACTTCGAAATATTTCAACCAATCATTTTTCGGTATTCTACGATGTTTTAGTACTAAAAAAATTACGTCGAATGGCCTTTTAAAAATCAAAACCGAATCTTATTTTCAAAAGTTACAGCTTTTCAAATATTAAAATTACGTTTTCTTTAGCAAAGTTACTTAATAATTTTGAAATAACTGAAAGTTATACCGAAGGCTAATATACCGATTGATTTCAAATTTAAAAACTGCGCCACGTGTCGTTAATTGGATAAAAATCGGTCAATTTGTTTGGGATCTATCAATGATGAAAATTTTTGAAAAAAATGTTTTTTGACATTGCTTCGAAATTTTTGAGCCTACCGATTTTTTAGCTAAAGCAATATTTAAATCTAGTTGCCATTTGAAAGATCAAAATCGATCATCGTTTCCAAAATATACAGCTTTTCAAAAATCTATGCGTATAGTTTTTACTATTTTGAGCTTAAAATACATTAATTTAGCGGGAAGTTTCAGGGATGGCTTGCAAGGTCAATCATTTACAGATTATAGACAGTGATAGATGACCAGTCTATCACCAACTGGGTACTTTTCCAATCCCGAGCAACGTTGTTTTTATTAGCAAACTGAAAAAACACATTTTTGATTTGCCTGACTCGGGAATGGAACCCCGAGAGTTTCTCTGAGGGAAAAATTCGAAAAATTTATTCGCTTGAGTTTCTACTGCCAATTCTTCGTGCCTGTGGTAAGTCCAATATTAATTCTAAAAAGTTTGAAGGTTAATTAAATTAAATTTTTCTTTATAAGATCAACTTTTATTTTTAAAACTCAATTTTCCTAGAAAACTCTTTTACAAGAAAGTTACCATACATAAAAATTGATTTCTATCAATATTAGACTTCAAGAACGAAGTGGTGGCGCGAGATAGAGCTTGAGTTGCTACATATTATAGGTAGGTACTATTATATTTTAGGTAGATCAGAAAATATGGTGTAAAATATGTAGATAACATAGATAATTATAGAAATCGTATTTTTAATAAATCAAGAAAATTTTGAAGAATTGTTCTTATATATAAGTACTAAAAAAATTATCTTAGAAACATTTTATTTTTTATTTTGGTTTTATTTTTCTGCGCCTCCCTAGATACAAAGCCTGACGACGCCTTTGATGTGAATATAATAAAATCCATGATACATTAAAAGATGTGATTCGCATAAAAATACTTTCCTAAGAATATTACTAGGTAATATAACTTAGCGAGCCCTTTCAAAGCTCTGCTTTTTGCTAGTTTATTATAAAAAACAGATCCGAATGAAGTGATTTTCAATAGGGATCTATTCTGAGTGGGTTAGATAATGCCGACAATAAAATAAAGTGAATTCATAAAGCCAATCAACTTATTGTTTAGAGATATAAAGTAATTAACTCTCTTCAAAGACTTAAAGTTATACAGAATTTGAAGAATTATTAGTGCATGAATTTAATACTGCGTGTGATTGAAGTTGGTTAAGTCATACATTTTCTTTGAACCGATTATAATGCACGTAACAATCATAAAACGCAAATTTTACATTTCCCTCAAAACATTAATCGCCATCATCACCAGGACGTTAAAACTCACGTTTCTTAATCTTTCGCTACACCGTCCTATACGGTGTATAACTTGAAAATATATGACTGCCTTGTTTTTTTTTATGTCATAAGATAGCAAACAAGCAGATGGGTCTCCTGATGGAAAGAGTCAACCATCGCCTATAGACACCAAAGATGTTAATGGTGCGTTGCTATCTTGTGGCGAGGTCTAATGCCACATGCATAAGTTTACCGGCTACCTTACCCTCCAAACCGGAACACGACAGCGATAAGCACTGACGCTATTGCGGCAGGAATAGGTAAGGCGGTGGTACCAGACCCGGGCGAGACAATCCAGAACTCTACCACCTAGTAGCCACGATGGTAGTGACTCGATAGCCAATCGGTCGCCTTTGTGTTCTAGATGTTTGCCTATTTGGCTCGAATCATGAGGTCGGAGATTTTTTTTTTTTTTTTTTTTTTTATATCATAAGATAGCAAACAAGCAGATGGGCCTCCTGATGGAAAGAGTCAAACATCGCCTATAGACACCAAAGATGTTAATGGTGCGTTGCTATCTTGTGGCGAGGTCTAATGCCACATGCATAAGTTTACCGGCTACCTTACCCTCCAAACCGGAACACGACAGCGACAAGCACTGACGCTATTGCGGCAGGAATAGGCAAGGCGGTGGTACCTGACCCGGGCGAGACAATGCAGAACTCTACCACCTAGATTTAAACCCCAGATCCCGGTCGAGCAAAAGTTATTGAGTTTTTCGAGGTTTTTCTCAAAAATCATAAGCTACTACTGAGAGTAGTACCTAGCTTGGGGTCTGAGGTCTCAGTACTCTAAAATCTCTGCTCTAGATCAGAGTCTGGTGATGGCGTGTTAATACTCCTGTGCCTCTGATGTTACGTTAAGTGGTTGGTCTCAGTTCTCACTAAAATGTGGTAAAAGTTATCTTGTCAGGACCATTATACATCTCGGTAACCTGCGAAATGGTGAATCGTGGTAACCGACAAGTCCGTAAAGATACTGGCGTGAATATACTTATTATATATGTTTTGTTAAATGCCACAGTTTACATTAATATACAAAAACTCTTAAATGACAAATTTGACAAAATTAAAAAATATCCTAACTAACATTACTGGTAGGTATTATTTTTATCTTAAACTACTGGTAGGTATTATACTTGGAATTACATTAAGGTGTTGTTAATCCTTCTGCGTATTTCATTGCATCTATCATTTTTTATATCATAAGATAGCAAACAAGCAGATGGGTCTCCTGATGGAAAGAGTCAACTATCGCCTATAAACACCAAAGATGTTAATGGCGCGTTGCTTACCTTGTGGCGAGGTCTAATGTCACATGCATAAGTTTACCGGCGACCAGATGTGATGCAAACAAATTATTGCATTCTTATAGTGTGTCATTTCTACTATGAGCTTCAAATAGTGGAATTCAACCAAGAAATTAATTATTTGTTCTGTAAACTTAAACACTGCTTAATGCTCACATTAGGAGTGACATATTTAGCTTCAGCTCATTAATAGTAGATTTTACTCTTTCAATCGTCGCCATTTAGTGAAATTTCATTGTGATTAGTTAAAACTAAGTTATGATCACTTGTACTTTGATTTCACTACATATATCATTGATATATAAAAAATATCAATGACAAATATCGACAAATAATTTTAAATTAACAAAAAAGTTTTGCTTTTTAAAGCATCTTCAGGACGTAATATTCTTATACGTTACGGACGTTAATAGTAAGTTGCTTGGCAGAAAGAAATATGGTATAGTTTTTTAAGCCAAAAAGAGAAACCATATGGCATGAATGGTATGAAATATTAAAATAGAAATTAGGAATAGTTCACTAAAAGTAATATATACTCATATTTATTTATTCGGTCACCCCGTTGGTCGAGTGGTTAGCGACCCTGACTACGCAATCCCGAAATCCCCGTTGGGAATCGAATCTACGGGTTCGATTCCCGACGCGGACAAGCATTTGTTTGATGAGCATAAATGTTTGTATTTCTGGGTTTGGGTGCTTATTAAATATATTTTTGTATTTATATATGTCTTTCTATGTAGAGGTATCGTTGACTAATACACATATCACAAGCAAATAATATGCTTATTTGGGGTTAGATCAGTAAGTGTAATTTGTCCCTTGAATATTTGTTTATATTTGTTACTAGATTGTCACTTTATGTCCTATTTTAACGTATTCATCGTACTGATCTGTCAAAATCAATACATATTTGTCGCGGGTTCTTTAGCAATACGACAAAAAATTTAAGGTTTTTAAGGGTTTTGTCGAAAATCTTAAATCTCAGTAATAGTTTGGAGTCTGGCTAGTGGTAGGTATGTTTTACCACCCCCATGCCTCGGATGAGCACGTAAGGCCATCAGTTCCACCGAATAGTCGCTAGTCTTATAAAAATCCTCAACATGAAATGTCTCAAACTACCCACTAATAATGTTTTTTTTTTTTTTTTTTTTTTTTTATATCATAAGATAGCAAACAAGCAGATGGGTCTCCTGATGGAAAGAGTCACCCATCGCCTATAGACACCAAAGATGTTAATGGTGCGTTGCTATCTTGTGGCGAGGTCTAATGCCACATGCATAAGTTTACCGGCTACCTTACCCTCCAAACCGGAACACGACAGCAACAAGCACTGACGTTATTGCGGCAGGAATAGGTAAGGCGGTGGTACCAGACCCGGGCGAGACAATGCAGACTCTACCACCTAGTAGCCACGATGTTAGTGACTCGATAGCCAATCGGTCGCCTTTTACGACCTGCCTGGCAGAACGGCAGTTGGCCTATTCTTCAAAGGAGGCCGGGACCAACACGGCGAACAAAGCACAATTTTAAATTATGTCAATAGAATCGCGTCGATCGCGAACTCAATGTTACTGCTTTTTGTACATTGCTTTGTAAATCTTGCGCTTAAGGTTGGATATGCAAAACCGTATGTTTTTGCCATACCTATAAACTACTTGTGTAAAATTAGCAATAGTTTTGAGAGTCAGTTTTGTTCGGGACTTTGCATCTTGGATTTTCTATATCAATGTGATGAGGATCACCACTCCCCTCACCAACCGACAAATCGCCGAATTGTAGTGAACTAAAACTCTATAGACGTTCAGAATGCTAAGTGTGAGTTTTTCTTTTCGCATTCGATCGTGAGCGCGTTTCGAGTTTACTAGGAATTTGTATGTGATTTGTACAGCGCCACCTAGTGGTAAACTGGTTTCTCGCGTTTACCACTAGGTGGCGCTGTACAAATCACATACAAATTTCTCGTAAACTCCAAACGCGCTCACGATCGAATGCGAAAAGAAAACTCACACTTAGCACTCAGTTTACACTGTCTACCCTGCAAGGGAAATGGGCGTGTTAACACTAAGGTCTTTATCTTAGTGTCATCACGCCCGGTTACCTTGTAGGGTAACAATATGATACCCTGCAAGGTAACCAGGCTACTTAATAACTAAAATAACTAATAACTAAAATAAAATACTAAATAACTGTATGATACTTGGCGTAAAGATGTACATATTACAGGTATATGTACATCTTTACGCCAAGTATAAAATGGATGAAAATATACATGCAAATTAAAATAATATGGTTTATTAATTTTAACGTGTAATGAAAAACATATTGGTCAGTAAACTTATTAAAAAATATGTCTGTTCATAAAAGTAGAAGAAAACGAAACTTGCTTTGTTAAAATTGGCATTTAGAATAAAATTCGTTCGCATTACGTCTTGTATTGGTGAAAAAAAATACCACATGCCGTCCATTGTTTCTTCGCACGTTTCCATGATGAGTTTGTGTGGAAGGGCGAATCCATACTTGCCCGTGTCACGGAGGATGAAAGTTGCAACGTATCTAAACATTTTTTACCTTTATTAGCAGTTAAGTAAATCTACAAAAAGGCTATAAAATATAAAGTAAAATCCTCAATCGCGATATTACAATTATTTATATTGTAACACTCTGTACAAGTTTCCATGCTTCTCCGATAGAATTTGGTCTGAATGCTAGATTCAATCGAAGTTCGGTTTCGCAGGAGACAGCCCTTAGCGTGGCATTAATAGTCCCAATTTTAAATTAAACACTGACTGAGCACTCTGATCGCCTCAAATATTTGGTATAGCAATGAAGACCCGTAGGGCCATCTCACACACAAGACGTCACGTCATACGTTTAATAATACCATTACCACTTGCTGCTCACATATTGATGCTTAGGGTGACAATAATTGCGCGTCGTCATTGATATCACTAAGCCTACCGATAACTCAAAAAGTATTTCTTATTTCTGATTTATTTTTGATTTTATTTATAGTTCATATAATAATTCGATTTGGGTATTTCGGCTTTATCAAGTAAGAAACACCGTGTATTCAGGTTTAGTACTGATCGCGAGCTAGGGAATAAAATAATACTTGACAACTTTTTTAAACAAAGCAACGACCATCATTCTTTACAGCTATGTAATGCTCTTATAGTTGAGCTGCCTGTCGGTGGTTCTAAAGGAATATTATGTGTATCTATCTATCATATAGTAAAAAGAATTTCGCCACATTGAACCACTAGCTCAGTAGAAAGAGCGTTGCCTGGCTTTAAGGTAGTATGATTGCTGGTTCAAATCCAATGTCAACATTTTTATTTATGTAAAAGTTTATAAGTAAATCATTAACTGAATAGAAAAAAAAATCTTAATTCTAAATTTTTCTCGGCATAAAATCATTACTATAATATTATTTTCACATTTTGTGTATTTAGATATTAGGATTTTTAGATATTTATGCGTTTGTTTCTCAATCACGCAAAAATGGCAGGGCCCATTTGAATGAAATTTAGCATAAAAGTAGGCGATGACCTGGACTTTTTATTTTATAATACAGCACGTCGTTGGGTCACCTAATAATATGTTTTAACGCAGGAAAGCTACAGCAACAGCTGACTTCCCATTTCCTGCGTCAGATCTTCATCAAATTAAAATTAACTACGCGGGGAATATACCCTCCCAAAGAAAATAATTTTTAAAATCAGTTCACAAACAACCAAGTAACACACATAAATAACATATAGCCTTTTGGAAAGTCGGTAAATTCAATGAAAAAAAGATCTTTGTTTTTTATGTAGCCATTAGATCATTAAAATGGAAAGTAGCTTGAACAAAATTAATATTGGTAAGATACAGCTAGATATTAGCAAATTTACTTTTTGGTTGTCAAGTCTTGTAAATTCTGGCTAAACCTATCCAAAGCAATTTTTATGTATCTTCGATACCTTATGTAAATGTCGATGTATAGATTAATAATCTGACTCCCTCCTTGAAAGATATAGCTGATTTAACAACCGCTTTCTTTGCATATAATGCGGCTCTTGATGATGGCGAAAGGAGTACCTTTAATTATACATAACCTTCGACAAAACTCATTATTTCTGACTCACTGTGTGATATATATAATAATACATGAATCAAAATCTTTTTACCCCTTTTTACGACGATTAAGCGAACGACGAAGAATAAAATTTGACATATACTTTGCGAAAAGCGCAGAAACACAATATTTTTAAATAAAATGAATTAGAAATATATTAAATCAAAAAATAAACATTACACACACTACATTCCGGTGACATTCATGATATACACACATGAACATTATTTTCTTAACGGCTAGTCTTTTGTTAAACTTAATATATTTTATTGCTTACAGTCAAATTTCGACCACAAGCAATAGTTAGCATAACTAAGTACACAGTGTACACAGACAGTGCATTCATTATACCTATACACTAGCATACTTTTTTGCACATGCACTTAAAATCAAAAAACTACTTACGGTACAGCAAAGTTACTCTTTACCCAATCTGTACTGGTGCCTGATGTATAATAACCTGTCAAAACGTTAGGTACGATAAAATATAATATATTGACGGGTCCTACGTAAGTTGTCGTAACATAAAAAATGCGATTTTTGTTTTATTTATGAAAATTACTCCACATTTATAGATATTTTAATAACACGAAGAATAAAAATTAAATTTCTATGAGAAGTTGAATTTTTCTAATAGAAATTTATTTTTTATTTTTCATGATATTTGGAGTCATTTTCATAAATAAAACAAAAATCGCATTTTTTAAGTTACGACAAATTATGTAGGACCCGTCGATATGTTGTGACAGCATTTAATGGGGGCAGACTAAATCAAATTCATAAAATTCTAATATAAAAATAAAGTATCTTCACGCCCGTATCCCCAAAGAGGTAGGCAGACGTACAACAAATACACCACAATGTTATATTACTGATTCTTTAATAGGAGAAACTATATGATAGATTGTAGTTGATGTGACAACGCCAGCCGGGCACTTGTCCAATCCCGGGCAGCGTTGTTTTTGTCAGAAAACATAAAAACACATCTTTGACTTATCCGACCCCAAAATCGAACCATCTCACCTGACATAGGGCTTCTTTCTAGAGCACAGAGGCGATACTCTGTAGGTTTCCTAATATAGCAGTATTTAAAGGTTTAATAATAATTAATGCTATGATGGAACGTCCCCATGTTATATTTTGCACCTGAGGTTTATTATATATTATTGGTTCTTCAATAGGGGGAATGCATTATGATTGATTGCATTTTTCTTATTTTTATACCTTTTATTATTTCTGCATATGGAAACACATTTCCATATAAATACATAAATTTATGGGCGACACAAACGCGACAAGGGCTGATGCCATCGTAGCTGAAACAATTTTATTTAAGAGTTTCGTAGAAATATACCTCGTGTTAGTTCCGGGCTCCTTTGAAGAATAGACCAACAGCTGTTCTGCCAGGCAGGTTGTAAAAGGCGACCGATTGGCTATGCGAGTCACTATTATCGTGACTACTAGGTGGTAGAGTTCTGCATTGTCTCGCCCGGGTCTGGTACCGCCGCCTTACCTATTCCTGCCGCAATAGCGTCAGTGTTTGTCACTGTCGTGTTCCAGTTTGGAGGGTAAGGTAGCCGGTAAATTTATGCATGTGGTATTAGACCTCACCACAAGATAGCAACGCAACATTGACATCTTTGGTGTCTATAGGCGATGGTTGACTCTTTCCATCAAGAGACCCATCTGCTTGTTTGCTATCTTATGATATAAAAAATCACCCAAAACGGCGTGAATGTGAGAAGTCATGAATGTTGAGATACAACGGGGTCTGATGCATTGTGCCGTCGGGCACTTGATTCTACATTCCTGATGGAAAGAGCCAACCACCGCTTATAGACACAAGATAAAAGATGTTAATGGTGCGTTGCTATTCTGGGCTAGGTCTAATGCCACACGCATAAGTTTACCGACTAACTTAACCTCCAAACTGAAACGGACAGTAATAAGCACAGGCGCTATTGCGGCAGGAATAGGGCGGTTTTTTTATATCATAAGACAGCAAACAAGCAGATGGGTCTCCTGATGGAAAGAGTCAACCATCGCCTATAGACACCAAAGATGTTAATGATGCGTTGCTATCTTGTGGCGAGGTCTAATGCCAAACGCATAACCGGCTTTTACCGGCTACCTTACTCTCCAAATCGGAACACGACAGTAACTAGCACTGACGCTATTGCGGCAGGAATAGGTAAGGTGGTGGTACAAGACCCGGTCGAGCCGATGCAAAACTCTACCACCTTGTAGTCGAGATGGTAGTGACGCGCATAGCCACTTGGTCGCCTTTTACGACCTGCCTGGCAGAACGACAGTTGGCCTATTCTTCAAAGGAGCCCGGAACAAAACACGGGGACACGGACACGGTGGTACTAGACCCAGGCGAGACAATGCAGCTACCACCTAGTAGCCGCGATGGTAGTGACTCGCATAGCCAATCGGTTGCCTTTGTAACCTGCCTGGTAGGAAGGCAGTTGGCCTATTCTTCAAGAAGCCCGGGACCAACACAAAAAGCTGTCTGGCAGGATGTCAAAAAGTCTATATTTTTTCCAAAGGAAGGCCTAGACGAAATCTGCAAATTAAATTAAATTTATTCTTTCTCTTTCAAGAAATTTATTTGTAAATTTACTTACCAACAGTATGTATTGCCAAACCAGCTTTATATAATGTTTTGTATCGAATAGCGATTCTTTTACTTGTGCCAACTGCTCGTTGATACTGTCAAGAAATAAACTGTTATTTTAAAAATAACTATTAATAATGTGCGTGGCGGGCCACGTGCAATGTAGAGTTCGAAAGTTGCCCATCACAACATGCGGACTAAATAAAGAACTTATCATAGTGTGTGAATGCACTATGAACAATTAACGTATTTAACGTCAATGAAATATACTGCCTGTTAGGTAAGTCGACCTAAACCTCGAAGGGGGTACTAAGGTATCTGATTCTCATTAGAAATAAATAAAAGAAATATACCCTTAAATTGTTACTTAATTATACAATAAATTCATAATTCATACGCACGCGTATATCAATAGATAGATAGATAGGTAGTTACGTAAATACTGCCTATTAATGCCAAATAGATCGATAGAAAGATAAATTATAGTTAGTTACATAAATAACTAACTATAATTTATCTATCTATCGACACGTGCGTTACTTGTATGGACGTGTTGGTGCGTATTAATTATAAATTTTCTAAATAATTAGGTTAAAATTTAAGGGTAATTTTTAATTGTTATTTATTTGGAATGAGAACCAGATACCTTATTACCTCCTTCAAGGTTTAGGTCGACTTACCTAACACGCTGTATAAGTTCACCGCCACCGCGCCACAAGTTCACCGCCTATAAAAACTTCTTCAAGTATATTTTATAATTTGGTCGAGTTGTAAAGCCTTTTAACCTGTGATAGTTTTCCTTTTAACTTCAATATATATATACTACTACCTTGATTTTTTTTCCATTTTCAATCCCAACTAGTTAGCTGGTAGAGGAGGGGGACACTTGGGTCTAACAAAATTAACACTTTTAAGCTTAACATTTAAACGAATCCCTTAATAAAATATTTTTTAAAAACCTATTTAACGATATCCCACACTATGGCGTCCAGAAGAAAAAAATTAAATCCTTACATTATACGTAGAAGAGCTACCCTAAAAAAATATTTTTCAAAGTTCTAAGTTATCGCTTTATTGTCGACTAGCTGTTGCCAGCGACTTGGTCCGCGCGGTCTTGGTTTACTCCGCACAGCCCCTCCCCCGTAGGTGATAGCGTGATAATATGTAGCCTATATGTTGACCCGACCTGTTAGTAATATTCATGCAAAATTTGAAGTAAATCCATGCAGTACTTTTTGAGTTTACCCCGGACATACATACAGACAAACAGACAAACAGACAAACAGATAAACAGACAAACAGACAAAAATTCTAAAAACTATATTTTTGGCTTCGATATCGATTGCAGATCACGCCCCAAGTATTCTTTTAAAAAAATATTCAATGTACAGTTTTGACTTTCCTACGATTTTATTATATGTATGCATGTATGTACAGCTTTCTAGTACTCAGAATCTCTGAACTAGACTGCGGACGGACCGGACGGACGGACAGCGAATCTATAGGGGGAATCCCTTCGGAAGTAAAAACAAGTAACCTACATAAAACATAAAAATATAGGCTGTGTCGATTCCAAGTAAACCGAACGTGTATAGACTTTGCAGTTCACCGCGATTCACCGGTTTGTCGGTTGGCGAGATAAGTGGTGATTCTCATCGCCGCATTTACCGCCATGTTAACGATTATCGACTATTTCTAGCGATAACCGTGACCGACAGTTTAACGTGGTCATCCGAGACACGAGAGTGGTAATACACCACTCGGCCAGACTCCGAGGTGCTACTGAGGATTAGATTTTCAAGAAAACCTCGAAAAAACTACATTAACACTTTGCTCGACCCGGTGATTGAACCCGGGACCTCATGGTCTGAGCCTAATATGCTCCTAAACGAGTCCTTTGCGATTTCGTTGTATTTATAGCTAGTTCTGATAAGGTAAGAGTTGCTATTGATTAGGTACAAGTAACTTAATCTTTCAAATAGTAGACTGAGATATGTAGAGCCCCATTGAAAAATAGACTATCCGTGATTTTAGCAGGTGAATGATGTAGACTGTAATATATAATACAGGTCACTACCATCGTAACTACTAGGTGGTATAATTCTGCAAGCTGTCGCCCAAGGCAGCTATCACCGTCATGCTATTCCAGCTGCAATAGCTTCATGCTTGTCACTATGACATTATGCGTTTTGGAGATTAAGGTGGCTAGTAAACTTATGTGATATTAATACCTCGCCACACGAACAACAACGCACCTTTAACATCTTTGGTGAATACAGATGATTGTTGTTTCTTTCCATCACAGCCTTCTACTTGTTTCCTATCTTATGATTACACCCCATTATCTACGTAGCATTATATATAACCACCGCCCGTTGGTCGAGTGGTTAGCGACTTGACCACGCAATCGACAGGGCTCGGATACGATCCCCGATGGGGACAAGCATTTGTGTGATGAGCATCAATGTTTGTATTTCTGGGTTTGGGTGTTTATTAAATATATTTTAGTATTTATATATGTTTTTCTATGTATAGGTATCGTTGACTAACACCCATAACACAAGCAAATAATTTGCTTACTTTGGGGTTAGATCAGTAAGTGTAATTTGTCCCGTGAATATTTATTTATATTATTTATCATATAAGTGGCAACTGTATTTAGAGATAGAGTAATTATAATTAAATAAATCTGTTTTGTTTTTGTATTTACAAAACAAAATAAACAATTACAATAATATATTATTGACATTGATTTTAATTATGAACTTTTTGCCAGTGACGTTGGCAAAAGCTGAAAGATCATTTTCTTGCCTCTAATGGATATTTTCGAGTAGGAGACAAAGCCTTACTTCCGTTAATATGGAACGTATCCACGTCATTTACTACAAGTGTCACATACTAAACAAATGTCAATGTCAATAATATATTATTATAATTATTTATTTTATGTAAATAAAAAAGAGAGATTTATTTATCATACCTAAAATCAGTTGCCAACAACATGCTACATAGATAACGGAGTTTACTTATGATATAAAAAAACTTTAATATCAATCGCTTTTTTACAAAGCGCTTTAAACAGATACTTATAGGTTCTCTATTTAAAGATTGGTATCAAAATGATAACGCATTTGCAATGTAGTCAGTTAAAAGATAGTAAGATAATATTAACCTACCACTTCATGATAGTTGCCTCGTGGACGTTGATTACCGCGATATGGGATTATAATAAATTGACCATAAGAGTGGAAAGAAAGATAAAATCGTAGATTATCTCGGTGTGATTTGACAAAATTTCGCATTGCTATAGTCTCGTTTTCCGAGAAAGCGTGTAAACCAGGATAATCGTCTCTGTATGTATATCTACCCATGCTCGTTACTGCATAAGAAATTAAAAAAATATATTACATATGTGTTTTGCCGATATAAATAAAAAGAATACACAAAATTAAATTATACTAACAAATTTTCGGTTATCTAATAAACACAAAGTTGCCCGGGATTGGAAAGTGCCCGATTGGATTGGCTTGCACATTTGTTGGACCAAGTATCTTCGGATAATCATGGGTGCCCTTGTGGTACTTCTGCCTACCCCTTCGGGGTTACGGGCGTGAAGATACTTTTTTTTACAATTATATATTTTGTAATTTCGATGCCATTATTAAGGCTGTTTTTAAATAATAGACTTTTTTTTAAATTTTATGTACATGTTCTGTTGCTATGGATTTTGCAGCAACTCGCTCATAAGAAGTTAAAACCTTATCATCATCACATTAATTATAATTATTAATTTATTTATTCAAGCTTTATATTTACATTACGATACTTAATCATTTTTTATTACTTGTTACAGTGGTTGCACTATGTTAATAAATTTAATTGAATGTTAGTATTCATAAATTTGTACATTAAGCAGACAATACACTAAGGTGCACCTGACAGGTTTGCCTGTACAGTTTAACAGGTAAACCGGAGTGTGATTATCACATAACTGTACACGTTTTGTTCTCTACTCATGTCAAGTTTATCTCTACAGTTTGACTGCACAGGCAAACCTATCTGGTACACCCTAGCATGTATGGCCTGCCTCATATCATTCTCATCCTGTTTACTTTCGTTGCTTTCCTCATGACATTTAATGAAGGGTTCAATGTTGTCACTATTCCTCATTAAATCCCCCAGGTTCGTCAGGGTAGCCCCTATATAAGACCAAAGATTTATAACGTTATAATATTGATATGTTTGCATCGTCGTGATTGGTTATGGTATATGATATTATATATTACTTATAGAGCACTCTAGTAGTTTATATTATCTTCTTGTTGATCTACGACTCTTTTGTAGCCTTACTGCTTAGGCATGTCGTAGAAGTTTAACAAAGACGTGTTACGAACATCCTGACTACTGGTGGTAGAGTTTTGCAACGTCTCGTCCGAATTTTTGAACCGCCGCTTCACCTGCTCCTACCGCAATAGTGTCGGTAATTGACACTGTCGTATTTCAATTTAGAGGTTAAGATAAGCCGAAAACTAAATTTTTCGGCTTTCCGCTCCTGTGACGGATTAAAACGCATCATTAACATCTTTTGTGTTTATAGGCGATGGTTGCCTTTTTTGCTTATTTATGGTATAAAAAAAATTGTATACTAATTAAAAAAAATTAAATTATTCTCAAAAAAATGATACTTTACTCACACTTAAAGTAGTAATTAAAGTTTCTATTCAAATCCACACTCCTCCAATTATTTCTCCACATACGATCCTAATTAAAATAATAAAATAATTAATTTAATTTGAATCTTAATATGAATTTGCACAAAATAAGAATAAGGTAATTTTTATGAGCTCTTTCTATCGCTCCTACACATATGCGTGAGCTCCGAGGAATCAGGGACTGAGGTTTCAGGTGTGCTGATATCGACTAATTCACTGCACGTCAACATTCTGCAAAATTCCTCGGAGCTCGCGCGCGGACTGTAGATAATATTCGTAGTTCTTTGGACAAAATAACAAAAATGTATGCAAAATCCTAGCTATTCAGGGCAGCTTTACATGCGATTAGCGTAACATGAAATTTATATAATTTTTCATACAATGTTTTTTCTCTATTTGAGCCCTTTAGGGGTTATGTTTTAAATAAACAACCTGCTTTTTTCACGGAATCTTCATTTTAATTCG
Organism: Apodemia mormo; assembly: GCA_036924255.1. Classification (NCBI taxonomy): domain Eukaryota; kingdom Metazoa; phylum Arthropoda; class Insecta; order Lepidoptera; family Riodinidae; genus Apodemia; species Apodemia mormo. The sequence continues at coordinate 6,080,750 of JAUPFN010000018.1, read as the reverse complement.
ATTCAATTTTTTTGATGTAAAAAAATAGTATGTAATCGAATTAATTTATTTGATTTGATTATGTAATATAATTTATTTTTTATTTACTTTTTAATCTTTGACGTGAATAATGACAATTGTTATATTTTTAGATATTTAAAAAAATAATTTAAATTTAAATAAATTTGTAAAATTTGTGTGTGATATTGTAAAATGTTATTTTTAATTAAAGTAAAAAAATAATTGCATCCCATGGATTTGATGGAATAGGAGAAACTTCTTTAAAAAAATCGTTAAAAACAACTCCAGGTTTAAGCCTCATAAGCATAACAGGCACACAGACTTTCGAATTTGTAATATTCGAGTGAATGTAAATACACTAAAGGGAAGTTACAATTTCGTCATGACAATTTGAATCTTCATCTCTTCTCTGTTTGACTTATCGATACAAACAATTTTAATAATATTTACCGTTTTCCGTGAATATTCATAGCCATCTGGATTTAGTATAGGTACGAAGTACCATTCGTACATACTGGCAATCATTTTATGTTCCTTATTTGTAGAATTTGCGGCTTTAAGTATTTCATTTAAGAAGTATGTAACAAATGAAACTGATATCCATTCTCTACCATGTATTCCACCTTCTATGATAACTTTTGGCCTAGAACTAATAAACAAATTTTATTAAAAAATAACACAACCACAAGGTTTTCAGAAGTTAGTAACAGGAAACCTTACGATAAAAACAATACGGTTCACTTTTAGTTGGTCTGAGCGTCCTGTAAAGATGAGAAACCCTGTCTTTCTGCTAGGCAATTTGTAAAAGGTAAACGATTAGTAAACGTGATTACTTGGTTATGTGTTTTACCCCGGTTTGGGCTCCTTTGAAGAATAGGCCAACTGCTGTTCTATCAGGCTGGTCACAAAAGGCGACCGATTGGCTATGCAAGTCCGCCTTAACTATTTCTGCCACAATAGCGTCAGTGCTTGTCACTGTCGTGTTCCGGTTTAGAGGGTAAGGTAGCCGATAAACTTATGCATGTGGCACTACACCTCGCCACAAGTTAGCAACGCACCATTAACAACTCTGGTGTCTCTAGGCGATGGTTGACTCTTTCCATCAGGAGACCCATCTTCTTGTTTGCTATATATATATATATATATATATATATATATATATATATATATATATATATATATATATATATATATATATATATATATATATATATATGTACTGTAACTTTTTGTCCGGGGTTAGTTACAACACTACGTATTCCTGTCATAATGGCCTCGGTGCTTATTTTCATCATGTTCCGATTGGAAGGTTAAGGTAGCCAGAAAACTTTATGGATGTTATATTATGTATTCGTTACACAGATAATAACGCACAATGTATTAAGAACCTCGAGTTTGTTTCATTTTGTTTTTATTCAAAAATACTATAGTCAATATCATTACAAACGTCAGAGTAAAACTCTCAATGTGATACAGCCTTTAGTTTTTTTTAAAAACCGTTTCAAAGTTTCTCTATATCCGGGCCTAAAAATTTATAAGATCATTTTTTTTATTATTTTCCATTTTACGATAAAAATAATAGGAATAAAGTTGTAGATAATTATATTTGCTACAAATAATGTCTGCATAAAATTTTCTGTAGGATTACTAGCTGTGTGTGTCTCGTAATACAGCGTGAAAATCCTTTGCATCCCTTTTTGCAAGAGTGCGGCCGGGGGACAAGTGTGGCGACACCACAAACTTGAATATAAGTTTATACCGCCTAACTTGAATATAAGTTTGACCGCCCCGTTAGTCGAGTGGTTAGCGACCCTGACTACGCGATTAACGGGGCTCGGTTCGACCCCGACGGGGACAAGCATTGGTAGATGAGCATAAACGTTTGTATTTCCGGGTTTGGGTGTTTATTATATATATTATTGTATTTATATATGTATTTCTATGTATTAGTATCGTTAAATAACACCCATAATACAAGCAAATAATTTGCTTACTTTGGGGTTAGATCAATCAGTGTTATTTATTTTGTCCCGTGAATATTTATTTATTTATTTATTTATACTACCCCAGGGGGGTTGTACTTAACAATGCTTGTCTTGTTTGGAAAGTAATGTAGCCAATAAACTTTTGAATGGCAGTATTATCATCTGTTATCTGTTATCAACACAACATTAAGTCTTTGGTGACTGTGGGCAATGATTATTTACTTCCATCAAGTGATCTATCTGCGTGTGAGCTATTCTATGATATATAAAAGCACTTCATGTCAATCAAATATTTTTTTTATTGATTTGTAGGCCAACGAGCAAGTCACCATGTCACCACTGCCCACGGATAATTACAATTTTTTTTATATCGCAAGATAGCAAACAAGAAGATGGGTCTCCTGATGGAAAGAGTCGACCATCGCCTAGAGACACCAGAGTTGTTAATGGTGCGTTGCTAACTTGTGGCGAGGTGTAGTGCCACATGCATAAGTTTACCGTCTACCTTACCCTTTAAACCGGAACACGACAGTGACAAGCACTGACGCTATTGTGGCAGAAATAGTTAAGGCGGTGGTACCAGACCTGGGCGATACAGTGCAGAACTTTGTCACCTAGTAGCCACGATGGTAGTGACTCGTGTAGCCAATCGGTCACCTTTTACGACCTGCATGGCAGAACGGTAGTTCGCCTATTCTTCAAAGGAGCCCGGGACGAACACAGGATTACGACACAAAGAGTTGGTTGCCAATGCGATGTTGGCTTCTAAGTAATTTATTGATACTCTTCGTAATTCCAATACCAAAGCTACTTAGAAAAACCGTGTGATACAGGCTGTCCCAAAGTTTGACTGTTTGTATAAGGAAGGTAAGTGCAAATCGAACAGTCGCAGGTGACCAATTGTCAAGATTGTGTGGACAGTGGATGTAATCACTCGGCGGATGGCAGATTCGCTGGTTGGTGGAACGATGATTCGGTACTAAATCGAAAAGCTCATTAGAACACTAGCTTACCGTTGTCGAGACGGTAAATCAAACAATAAATGGATATCCTGATACAAAGAAATAACAAAGATGTTAGTGACGCGTTATTTTTCACGTACCAGGCTGGTAAAATATAACTTATTAGTTTACTAGGTACCTTACCTTTTATTCCGAAATGCAATAGTGACGAGCACTGAAAACATTATGGCAGGATTAGATAACGCCATTGCTAATAATTACCAGTTTACCTTTTTAGCTTTTGCTATTCTTTTACAAATTATCTCGTGGTTCGGGCCCCCTTTGATGAATAGACTATTTATCATTTTTCCTGGCAGTTCATATTGACAAATAATAATCTATTTGTCATAATAAAATATTCACATATTAAAAAAAATAATAATAATTTTCCCCGTGTTGGTCCCGGGCTCCTTTGAAGAATAGACCAAATGCCGTTCTGTCAGGCAGGTCGTAAAAGGCGACCGATTAGCGATACGAATCACTACCATCGTGGCTACTAGGTGGTAAAGTTCTGCATTGTCTCACCCGGGTCTGGTACCACCGCCTTACATATTCCTGCCGCAATAGCGTCAGTGCTTGTCACTGTCGTGTTCCAGTTTAGAGGGTAAGGTAGCCGGTAAACTTATGCATGTGGCATTAGACCTCGCCACAAGATAGCAAAGCTCCATTAACACCTTTGGTGTCTACAGGCGATGTTTGACTCTTTCCATCAGGAGACCCATCTGCCAGTTTGCTATCTTATGATACAAAAAAATATATTATTTACCCTTCATTTTTGTTTGGCAAGATAATTCTAGCCATCATTATATCACGGTTTTGCATAGACTTTCCTATACTCCATATTTCTAAGACATCAGAAAACAATTCCTTCATATCATTGAGCCAATAATATATGTCGATAAAACGATAGTAGTTTCTCCAGTTATATGTTTTAGTATTACGTCTTATGTATGGAACTATTCTTTGATTATCAAAAGCTCTGTAAATGATTACAAGGACTTCATAAAAATTGAAAAACCTAAACAAACCAAAATAATATATATGCGAAAGTCTATCTGTTACGCTTTCATGGCAAAACCTCTGAACCGATTTTAATGAAAAGGGCAAATGTAGGCTAACTTTTTTTCAAAAATCGATCTATAAGGTGCTTTCCACACGACACCGTGAACTGAGGCGGCAGGCAGGCAGTTTATACTGGCCTCTATGTAAGGCGCCCCATAGACCTACAATAATATTGCGCAATACTTTTGTTGTGCAATAATATTAAATACCCTTTTGATTCCAAATGTTCAATAAATTCACTCAATAAAATTAACAAACCAGTGTGATCAATATTTTCGTGCAAACCACATGTGTGACGACGAAGTTTTGGCGGTAACCATGCTGGTGATTTTGCTAAATAAATCTCTATACTATTCTGTTATATACAAATTCAATTTCAAATTCAAATATTATTTAATTTGACGTAGGTACACATAGGAACACTTATCGACGTCATTTATAAGCAAAATTATACATGACAAGTTATAAAATACACTAAGGTTAATACACTTTATCTATTCTGTTATATATAAATATTGTATACATTCAAGTGAAAACTCCCGTTCTTTATCATTTATAGCATTCTTGCTCGCAATTTTGCTTAAATTTACGACACAACCATACATTATACACCGTGACTGACCGAACGCGACCACTCTAAACTCTAAAGTGAAAAATATTAAGCAATTTAATATTGCACAAAGTGAAAAAAATATTGCACAATAAAAATTAAACCCGCACATACTTTCGTTCATTATTTGTGCAATCTTCAATATTAACCCTGAACGGTCAATAATATAGCACAATATGTAATATTGCGCAATATTATTGTAGGTCTATGGGGCGCCTAATCCGTCACCACCTAATACATGAGCAAAGTCTTCTATATACTAACGTACGGAACAAGGCAGGCGCCACACCACTTGTGTTCTACTAAGGTGCAGTCCATAAACTGCTCCTACATCAGAGCTCAGTGATAGAAACGCGTAAGCGCTAAGAAATTCACAGCGGTTGCTATCTTTTGGCCGCGAATATATATTATATAAAATTTGACGCTATACCTCTGCATAATTTCGAGTTTGGTCGGACGATTTATTATTATTTCAGCGCTGCAGCGAGGGTTAACGAAATGGAACACGATTTCTACTCTGCATAGTTTCTTTAGCATGCCGTTTCCTCGTCATACTCGTTTCCATGGAAAATACCCAAAATTAGTGTAAAATGTAGGCTACATTTTGGAATGGAAAATATGGACCATGGAAAATACTATGGGTATTTTAACGCTAAAACCCAGCAACAATATTGATTAGAAACAATTAAAAATCCTCAAAATCGGGCCAGTTGTTCCAAATAGATCTACAAATAAACTTACAAACTTACAAACTTTATCTCAGAATGAATAATTACAGTATACATTTTATTAAATTTATACAATATTAAAAAATATAGAGTAGCTTTTAGTAAGCATCTACCTTTGAACATTATTAAGCCGCGTATTTACTTTTATATTTTGTTTCATCGCCTCTTGCATAAAGTCATTCTTTTTTTCTGGCTCTATAACAAAATGTATTGACTTATTTATGGATCCTGGATATGACCAATATATTGCATTGTATAAATCTTCTAGTTCTGAAAGGAATATTAGTTTGCTGTACGTATCTGGTATTGCTTCAAACATAGTGTAATTATGATATTTTATTGAATCACAATAATTAATTATACAACTAAAAAGAATTATTGTGGATTTAAATTGCATTTTTTAAATTTAATTCAAATATTAAATGATTGTGAAAATTAATAAACAAAAACTATAACGTATTGGCGATTATCAAAGTGACTTGAAATGTCAATTTCGAGAGTCTGGCTTTTTTCTTTTCCTTTGAATTTTTTAAGCAAAAGCACATATTACTTTTAAACCGATTGACTTACCCTAAGGGCTTACTCATGAAGCTGCATTATATCATACTTCATGGTATTGACCATTTGGTGGTCAGGCGCGGATCTAGCCTTCGAAATAGGTTGTGGGCACAGCCCCACTAAAATCGGCCAAGTGCTAGCCGAACTATAATAATTATGATATTGTCAAATATGTGACAAGGTGTTGGCATATTCTATTATGGCATATTTTATGACTGCTAAAATAATCGTAGATAATTCGCAACGCAGCAAAGTGCCTACTTATTTCTTTGCTGCGTTCTGAATCACGCACGATTTATTATTTTTCTTATTAAAACAGTAAATGTAGTTTGAGTTTAAATTGTAGTTTGTTAAACCATTTATTTTTTACACATTCGATGTCACAGTCAAGTGCTAAATACCCTCCTTATAGTATTTAACGTATGAACAGTCTTTAACTAAACAATCTGTATAAATATTGTAGGCCATTAGAATAAATAAAAATCGTGTAGAAAATATAACATTTTATTGGTTATCTGACCACAAAAATAACAGTGATAATTAGAAACAATAAAATATACGCTTGGTTATTGATATTTCCAAGGTTCCGGAACTGCGAGTCGTGTGTTGGTGCCATAAAGTACCACATACCCTCCATCATTTCTTTGCAAGTTGCAATTATGAATTTCGGCGGAAGAGCAAACCCATAACTCCCCGTGTCGCGCAGCTCGATGGTGAAAGCGTATCTAAACAAACGTTTTTATATTTTTTTCATTCACAGAATAGCAAGCAAGCAAGCTTCTTGTGAAAAGTGATAATAAAAAACTATCACCACACCCGATTCCCTTGCGGAGTAGGCAGAGTAAACCGAATATCTAAAGACTTTCCCGTTCACTATGATTCACTATTTTGTCAATTGACGAGATAAGTAAACATCATTGCCGCATTTTACCGACATGTTAACGATTATCGACTATTTTAGACACGCAAAAAATTAACGGTTTAAAGGTAAACACGATAAGAAAGTTACTTGTAACGGGGCACGATACAACACGTTCGTGCTAAGATATGTTATCCCACTACATTATTAAACGTAATATTACTTAACAAATTAAGCATTCGAAATATTACTTACGGTACGCTGTAAGCTTTTTTTACCCAATCTGGACTCGATCCCGATGTCATATAACCTAAAATATTTCAAATAAATTAAAATGAGGTTACAAAGACGTATGTGGGTTTATTTATGCGTGTGTGCATGCTTATTACATTCCACTTTCTTTGAAGAACTGCGCATTAGTAAAGTATCTGATTTCCTTTCACTCAAACAGTGATGAGTTTCATCGTGGTTTAGGCACGCTCCGTATAGTGGACTGTCGTTACCCTTCGATTACATCTGCGTGTATCGTCCCGAAGATATTAGCGCGCTAAGGCAGTTAGAATGTAAACATTCTAACTGCCTTAGCGCGCTAATATCTTACGATAGCCGATAATAGCCGGTCACATTTGCATGTATCCCGTCATTGTGCGATGGTTTATGACGATAGACGCACGTGCGGCTGCAGCATTAGCCCTGTGATGTGCATGTGGTTATTTTCATTTGTCAGTATTCCTATATCGTATCCCAGATATAACCAATAGCTGAGTATGTTCACGACCAAAGTGATAACTATAAAAAGTTAGTTCTTTGAGTCAATAGTTAAGTAACTATTAATTACTCCATATATCCTAGTCACTAGGATCACAATGTTATATTGGATAAGGAAGTATACGCTCACAGTTATTTTTTTTACATGATAGCAAACAAGTAGGTAGACGGCTCTCCTGATGGAAAGAGACAACCATCACTTATAGATACAAAAGATGTAATGGATCGTTGCTATCCGTGTGGCGAGGTCTTAATACTTCATGCATAAGTTTACCAGCTAGATAACTCTATAGTCTCTATACAGGAAAATGTCAATGGCAAGCACAGACGCTATCGCGGTAGGAATAGGTATAGGCCTCCGAATTGAAACAGGACAGTGACAAGCACTGATGATATTGCGGCAAGAATAGGTAAGGTGGTAGTACTAGACCCTCGCGAGATAATGCAGAACTCTATCACCTAGCCACGATAATAGTGACTCACATAAGCAATCGTTTGCCTCTTACAAACTGCCTGGCGAAACAGCAGATGATCTAATCTTCAAAAGGAGCCCGAACCAATCCGGAGTAAAAAAATGCAAGGAAATAGCCTATTCGGCTTAGATCATGAGATCCCTGATGTGTTATTAGGGAGATACTGGATGTTCAAAAAAAGCCTCAAAAATATTGAGGCTTTTTTCGAAAATCCAGTATCTCAGTATTTCGGATAAGCTCATAAAGCCATCAATAGTTGGTAAAATTCGGCGCTGGGCATCACTACTTATCTCGCAAAACGACAAACCGGTGTATCATGGTGAACTGTAAAATAAATAAACGTTCGTTTTACTCTGCCTATACTGCAAAGGAATCGGGCGTGACGATACTACTCGAAAATTTAAAAAGTTTTAGAGTTTCATAAGTTACACGGCATCATTATCGTTATAGAATCGTTAAGCGTATGCACGTTGCTTACAGCAAATTAACATAACCGAATATATTACAAGGAAAGTTTCATTGCAATATCACTTATAACTTTTGGTGTTGGAGCTAAAAGCAACCTAACAAGCTAACTACATAAATTGTGTTAGAAATCGCATAGGGTTGTAGCTCTAAATCAATAACTACCCATTTATGGAACAACGTGTGACTTACATCTCAGACTTAATGCACGTTTGTTGATATAAAAAAACGTGCGAGTCCGACTCGTACAAAGGGTTCCGTATAATTATCAATAAAATACGACAAACTGTCACGTTTGCTGTATGAGAGCTCCCTTAAATATTTATTTTTTGCTGTTTTCAGTATGTGTGTGTTGTTATGGCAGCACAGAAATACATAATTGTGAAAATTTCAACTGTTAAGCTTTAAAAGGTTCATGAGATACAGTTTAGCGACAGACAGACGGACAGACGGATGGACAGTGAACCCTTCGTAAGTAATAGTTTTTTTTGTACCTTTTAGGTACGGAACCCTAGCAAAAACTAGATCACGTCAAAGCGCGTGTTTAGGTGTGTTATACATACGTCACAGTGTGCTATAATAAATATTATTCTACACAAGCGATCGCACGTTTGTCGAATTTCGACCATAGATCAAACAATAAAAATCTCTTCGAAGTTTGACAGCAAACTTTAGTCATAAATACAATAATAGAATACGTGTGTAGATGTTATCTTATGACAAGAGAAAGATAAGGACTTTGCATTAATTTCCATAAATAATCAACATTATAAAATTGCATGCCTTCCAATCCTGAACACATAAAAATGGCTTTATCTCTGTCTAACAAATTCGAATTTTCATAATAGACAAAGCTACAAAAATTTTGTTACTGCTCTAATTTCAAATCGTTTAAGAAAATAACGTCAGCTTAAAAAGCTTGCGGCCATAACACCATTACTAAAATACGCTGTCAATGTACGTAATGTCAAATAACCCTTGCTTACAAAATATTAAATTGATTTGAGCATTTATTTGTATTTTTCTATAATTTTAGCGTGTACCTTAAATCTAAAATAAAAACTAATTGTTCAAATAACATGTCCAATTGCAATACAATTTATCAATTGTTATTATTCAGAACTAAGAAAAACACATTAATCTTGATAAATTACATTTATTCTACTTGTGTAGTCGTTATTACATATAATATCCTTCAGGTTAATGTAATTAATATCATTTCAAGAAGTCTTCGATAGATTCAACATCGTTTTATGGTCTTGTTCATTACATTTAATATATCCAATTATTTACACATCAATTATCAAATATAGAACCGTTCAAGTCGACTGCCAGAAATAGAATGAAATGTGAATCCCGCCAAACCGTTAGGTTAAGGCGGTATTCAAATCACACCACCGACAAACAGGTGCCACCTCGCGCGATTTAGTTTAAATTTTAACGGCCTTACCGTTAAAATTTAAACATCCGTTATTATTAAAATATTAGTTAATAAATCATATGCATTTACACACAGTTATTAAAAATATCCTAACATTATCTAGATAGTAAACAGCTATTCTTAAGTCCGCCATTAAGACGAAAATGTACGGTTTTCCCTCAGTTGTTTCATATCTCGTAGTAGTTTTCTTAATCTAAGATATTATCGCGTGTGTCACATGATTATGGTATTTGTAATGTTTATTTTTATTAATTTAATGTATTTATAATGCATATTTTTTTATATCATAAGATAGCAAACAAGCAGATTGGTCTTCTGATGGAAAGAGTCAACCATCGCCTATAGACACCAAAGGTGTTAATGGTGCGTTGCTATCTTGTGGTGAGGTCTAATGCCACATGCGTAAGTTTACCGGCTACCTTACCCTCCAAACCGGAACACGACAGCGACAAGCACTGACAGCGACAAGCTATTGTGGCAGGAATAGGTAAGGCTATGGTACCAGATCCGGTAGAGCCGATGCAAAACTCTAACACCTAGTAGTCAAAATTTAATTTAAATATTAGATTTCTGATATTTAAATTAAATTTTGATAATTTCGTACTCCGCCGTACACGCAAAATATATTAGGATATAGTATTATTTATATTAATACGCTAAGGATAAGATGTTTCCTCCCTTTTTAGAGAAAACTTCACAATTATTCTAAATAAATTCTATATCATTTTATAGATAATTGCTTGCTCTACCGGCATCAACAACTAAAAAAAATATTACTGCTTTTGTTTTTATAAATTATTAAAATTAAAGTTATATACATATATTAAGACATAATACAGCAATGCTGCCATCTGACAGCTTTAATTTTGAAACAACGTCAACATGATTGACGGTCGGTAATTTTTTTGTTCAGTTTCAAATCAACTAAGAAGTATTTAATAAAATTACTTAGTGCGAATTATTCGCACGGGTATTGCTAGTTAAAATATATTATATTTTAATATTTTTAGAATATAAATTCGGCAAAATTAAACATCAAGTCACGTGAGAGTAAACGCAAATCTGGAAGCGTGACATCACGCCGTGGTAAAACGTCATTTTTATAGAAATCACGGAGTATGTAATATAGATTACCAAGGCGTGATGTCATTAGAAAACCATGACAGTGCAGAGCGTTTCCGATGTAAATTTTAAAGTCAATTATTATTATTAGCGAAATATTTATCATAAATATACGCTATTGAACAAAAATACATAGCTTTTGCTTAACATAATTAGATAAATTATTAAATAGGTTTCAAATTTAGTCAACTAGCCTTCTGTCAGAAAATGGAATACAAAGTTATTACTTTATGTATTAATATATAGATAACAAAGAATAAAACCTTACCACTTCGCCGAAATTATCTTGAGGTTTTTGATCGTTACCATAAGGAATAACAAATAATTGACCATAAGAGTTGACAGCTATGTAATATTTGAGATCGATGTGCTGCGAATGGACGAAATCTCGCGTTGCTTTAATTTCATGTTCTGAGAAAGCAAATGGTCCTGGATAATCTTAGCTCTTTATATGTCTACTGGTGCCGGCCGCTATAAACAAGAAAATATATCCCTTATAGTTATCAACAGTGTTAAAGATTCGTTGACATCTTTATGTCAAAGTAATGACGAATACAAAAGTCCACCGTTTACTTTTTTATATACATATAATTAAATAATAAACAAGCAGATAGCTTATAGAGTGAAAAGAGAAACCATCGCCTATAAACACCAAAGATGTTAATGATACGTTGCTACAACATGCACACGTTTACCGGCTATCTTATCTTCTAAACCGGAACATGACAGAGACAATTATTGACGCTATTGTGACAAGGATAGATAAGCCGGTGGAATAAATTACTCGGGCAATCTACCTATAACCTGACACACTACGGCTCACGCGCTATCGCTGTTGTGGCAGGAATAGATCAAGCTGTATAATTAAGAAGGTCCATCAAGAAAGACATTACTCATTCTTAAAATGCTGGAAACGAAACTGCAAGACTTGGTATTTCAGATATCTTGGGCGGCGATAATTACTTGACATTAAGTGCAACTACTGCTCATTTCTATCCTTTTCTATGAATATAAAAAATTAAACCCGGGAAATACGTTGCGGAACTCTTCTACCGAGTAGTCACGATTATATTAATACTTATAACGATTTGATCGCCTTTTACAAATTGCTTGACAGAAAGGCAGACCGTTTATTCTTCAAAAGGAGGCCGAACCAACACTGGTTATTCTTGTGATATGTTAATAATGGCGCGTACAAAAGTTCACGTATATACAATAAATTCTAATCCGAACCCAACATTAAGAGCCATTGACGCTATCGCAGCAATAAGAGAGACTGTGATACTAAACCCGGGTTCATGTTGTCATTGCCTCTTTTTAATAACGAGAATGAGTCTCATTACTACCGAGAAAATCTGCTTGACAATCGTCACAAACAAATATTTTACATCTACTATCTATATATCTATACAAATAATAAAATCGTAGGTAAGTCAAAACTGTACATTGAATATTTTTTTAAAAGAATACCTGGGTCGTGATCTACAATTGATATCGAAGCCAAAAATATAGTTTTTAGAATTTTAGTCTGTTTGTCTGTTTGTCTGTATGTATGTCCGGGGTAAACTCAAAAAGTACTGCATGGATTTACTTCAAATTTTGTATGAATATTACTAATAGGTCGGGTCAATATATAGGCTACATATTATCACGCTATCACCTACGGGGGAGGGGCAGTGCGGAGTAAACCAACTTCGCGCGGACGAAGTCGCTGGCAACAGCTAGTATATTTATACGTGGGTTTTTATACCGGTTTAAATTTTATTGGCAATGTCCCCTATATTGCCAATATTTGCCCCTATATAAACAAAAGCAAAACATAGCTAGGTCTTGCTCGTGTATCGAGGACAAATTGGTTTGTCCATTATATTACGAGCATAAAGAAATATGTTTTGTAGCTTAATGGGGACAATTATGTCTCCAGACTATAAAGTGGCGTTATCAAAGCCCTACAGCTAAACACTTAATTAGGAAAAAAATTCATCAATTTATCTTACCCCATTTTGGTCTGAGATGTGAAGAATTCCTGTGAAGACTAAACCATTTATCGTTCTGCCAGGCAGTTTGAAAGAGGCGAACGATTGGCTATGCAATTATACCCTTTTGGCTATTAGGTGGTTAGAGTTCTGCATTGTTTCGCTCGGGTCTGGTACCACTGCCTTACCTATTACTGCCGCAATAGCGTTAGTGCTTGTTATTGTCCGCCACAAGGACAGCAATGCACCATTAGCATATTTGATGTCTATAGGCTATGGTTGTCTCTTTCCATTAGAAGAGTCATCTGCTTGTTTACTAATTCTTGATATTTAAAAAATCTTACCAGACATTATGATTAAAAGACATTCTAAAATTCTAATAAGTCAATACAAAGTTTTGTTTTGATTGAGTCGGCTTCAAAAACAAATTGGAGGAATTTTTGGATAACAGCACTCTTAGTCCGGGAGGAATCGGCGCATGAGTACCGAAAACTATTCCACCTCAATTTTTTTATGCGATCCTCTTCAAATTGCCCTACTGATGATATAAATGCATGTTGCCATGGGGCAACCCGGTGCCATATTGTTTAAACCGAAATTTTTTAAGCAATTGCAAGGAATTGTTATTTTTTAACCGGACAATTTTTTTTTAATATTCTTTATTGAAATACCAATAAAAAAGGTTCTATGACTTTTCACGATAAAGTTAATATTTTTAAAGATATGAATTTTTAAAGGTTCGGAAAATCTCAAATTTGGGTACTTTCGACCCATGAAAAATATATTTAAAAAAAAACATAATGTTTAAGTTATATTTTTTTTAAATTCTCTATACAGTAGTTAATAATATTGTTAATAGAGATTTAAAAAAATGTCAGTGTTTATATCTTTTTTTTAATTGTTAATTTCGCGCGCTCACAAGTGTGCGTCGCTTACTGGACTTCCTGAAGATTTTCATTTTGTTTGTGTAGTTGTATTTATCTTCGCCTAATTTTTTCTTCACTTGTGTAATTTGCATAACATGTTCTGTGCCACAAAAATGTTTGTTTGTCAAGAGAAGAATTAAACAAATTTTCAAATCGGATAGCAACCTCATCTTTTCGTCGATAAGTTGCACGTTGTACAGTTATATATGTATCAGGCTTCAGTTTTTTCAGTACATCGGTTTCATTTTCACAAAAAATACATGGTAGGATATCATCAGAATATTTTCTTTTCTTGGGAACAACTAAAAACGACATGACACTTACATTTATTGTAACGAAAAATCACAAAAACTAAAAATATATCCATCTAATAATGTTAATAATACATGAAATCACTGAACCTTTTTGTATAAAACCTTAAGATGTTTTTTTTAAATATATTTTTCATCGGTCGAAAGTACCCAAATTTGAGATTTTTCGAACCTTTAAAAATTCATATCTTTAAAAATATTAACTTTATCGTGAAAAGTCATAGGACCTTTTTTATTGGTATTTCAATAAAGAATATAAAAAAAAAAATTGTCCGGTTGAAAAATAACAATTCCTTGCAATTGCTTAAAAAATTTCGGTTTAAACAATATGGCACCGGGTTGCCCCATGGCAACATGCATTTATATCATCAGTAGGGCAATTTGAAGAGGATCGCATAAAAAAATTGAGGTAGAATAGTTTTCGGTACTCATGCGCCGATTCCTCCCGGACTATCTAGTTTCAGCACGGCATAATAAATAATTATCGGCCTTCTACTTCGAACGGTAGGGGAGGAATCGTACAGATAGAAATTAGGGTTAGAAGGGTAGGGTAGAAAAAATTTTGTACGTTAAATAACAGATTTGTTATTATTTACTTACTTTTTAATATTAAATTTAAAATTAATGTGACTTACATAAAAAACCATAATCAAAATTTCTATTTAGATCTACATTTCTTAAATTTTTTCTCCACAGGCGAATCTAAAAATAAAATAATAAATAAATGAAACATAATATGTGTAATAGTTATATATGACTATTGTACCGCTGTGGTCTCCATTAATTTTCAGGTCTTAAGCAAGATCATTCCTTACATCAGTTTTTCTTTCAGTGGCATTGCCGAGTTACATATACTATTCGCGGAAACTTCCAAATTAATTATATAAATTTCAACTTTGAAATTTCCAAATTTAGAAAGATTACTACGTGTCAGTTTTTGCATTTAGCCTTGGGGCAAGTTCAAGTTAATTACCTAAATTCCATCTTTGAAATTTCCAAGTTTAGAAAGAAGACGAGTGATTTTTGCATTTGGCATTGGACAAGTCAAACTAAAAAAAAGTGTAAATGGTTGACCCTGCAGGCCATCGCTGAAAATTCTAAGCTCAAAAGAGTAAAATCTATAAGGATAGATTTTTTCAGTTCATCTATTTTATTAAAAATGGCAGTATATTGATTTTTGAAAAGCTATATATTTTGGAAAGATGATCGATGTTGATCTTTCGAATGGAATTCAACTCAATTTTCGAGATCTAAAATATTGCTTTAGCTAAATAATCGATAGGTCGAGAATTTTTGAAGCAATATAAAAACATTTTGATCACAAATTTTGATCGTTGATAAAACCAAAAAAATTGACCGATTTTGATCCAATTAACGGCATTTGACGAAGTTTTTAAAGAAAAAAAGCTGATAAGATTTTAAGGTCAATCTATGTATTAGCCTGAAAATTATTTCAAAAATATTAAGTAAGTTTGCTAAAACAACGTATTATTAATATTTGAAAAGCTGTAACTTGAAAATTAAATTAAATTTTTATTTTTGGAACGGCTTCGACGTAGTTTTTTTTAGTACTAAAATATCGTCGAATATCAAAAATGATTGGTTGAAAAACTTCAAATTTCTTCAAAGTTTTTCGTCAACGATTACTCCCAAAAGGATAAACCGATTTTGATGCAATTTATGATAAGACGTAGTTATTTAAGGAATAGAACTGATTAATTGATACTCAATCGGTACATTAATCAAAAAGTTATATTAAAAAATACTGTTTCGCCAAATTTTTTTTGGGTTTTTTTCAAAATTTCTCAAAATCTTCTGGGCTGACTTGGTTAAAATTTCAGGAAGTCTAAGTTGAGCGGAATCCAATCAAATGCTATCAACCGCGTTTCGATCGGTCCAGCCTTTCAAAAGTTATGAGTTGTTTACATATACACACACATACAAACATACATACAGATATACTGACGTCATCGTGAAATTAGTCGAAAAAAGTTCCTAAGACTTCAAAACATGAAAATCAGGTGAAAACTCGATTCTCGAAAATCGGCGCAAAATCAGTAACTCCCTTATCTACTACATACGTAGCGACAAGTTAAAAAAACAACCATTCTTTAAGCTCGGTTCAAAATGTTAGGGTAACTTAAAATAGAGCTGTAAAAGCAAACAATTTTAACTTTAGCCTTCAGTTTGTATGTTCACGTTAAGTTACATGTACGATAAATTATACTGTAGTATCAACGCCATATATTGGATTGCTGCTGTTGATGAAATATACGTACAGATTAGCTCTCTTGTTATCGATCGCGACGTGGCAATATGTGTTAACAGCATGAGCGATGACTTAGGTACGATTCACATTAACTAGCTCGTATTTGCCCGCGCCTGAACGAATACATACGCACGCCGTGGAAACCGTACGCGTGCCGCGAAGGTCATGCGCATGCCGCGGTAGCTGTCCGAGTCCATCGAAATCGTAAGCGTGCCGCGGCAGCCGTACATCACTTGAATGACTCGGCTCTCCAAACTATATAGCTGAACATCTTCACTGTTGTTCTCCGTTTTCGTTCCGCGACTACCGTACGGCTCCTGATGGACCACGATGTTTGCCGACGCCGTACGGAGCCATGTGAGTTCTTCAGCCACCGTGAAATGTGAATTCAATGGAAATATGAGTTGAGTTGAAATATGAGTTGACTTGAGTTAGCCAATTACGTCGTCGCAACCCCACTTCGTCTTACCTCAGCTAGTTGCCAGAATGCATTCAATACGGAAAATCAAACATTAGCCGTCTATAGGCTGTGTGGTCGGTGCCTTACGCACACGATTAATTTAGTTTTTTAATAAGCGCCGTATTTTTATAATAATTACGGTTTACTAAAACAATGTCTTTTGTATAAACTTAATCTAATAATTACTTTTGTGTAAATATATCAACTAAAATAAAAATACTTTTTTGCTGCGATTTCGCACAATGATTTTAAAAAAGGAAAAGTACCTGCTCGTGAGAATATTCATAACCATCTGGAATAAGCACAGGCACAAAATACCAAATATACAAACTGCTAATATTTTTGTGTTCTCCTTTCGTTTCGTTTGAGGCTTTAAGTATTTCATTTAAAAAATATGTTACAAACGAAACTGATATCCATTCTTGAGCATGTATACCACCTTCTATAATTACTTTTGGTCTGAAACTAAAAAGAGGAATCTTGCAATCATGAGTCACTTTTGACTCAAAACAGGCATCGATATGTGTTGATCATTCAATACATAAGTGGCGCAATTCTCAACAGATAAAAACTTTTTATCTGTTTAAAATTGCGCCAATTTTGTTAAGCCGATGACTTACGTGTTTATTAAAATAAGTTATTGGATTAACATGTGTGTAACAAATATTTTTGAAATTGAATAATATTTGAGTATGATGATCTATCTATTTATACATCCAAGCATGTTTATATGTTCACAATTTTCCCAAAAACTAAAAGCCGTATTCACTTTATTATTTTTTATTTAAATCAATAGGTATGTTGTAACTAAGAGAGCAGTCCAAGTTTTATTGAAATCAGTTTAGTATATATGAATATAGTTGACAGATGATATTTAAGTTGGTTTTATTTGTAAATTACATTTTTTTTAATAAAAAAGCTCCAATATATGTGTTTTCATAATGTTTTTCGGTTATATTAGATAATTATGCAGTATTCATAACTTCTAAAATTTTTACCTTATATAATACGGAGAATTAATGTTATTATCATGACTTCTATAATATTATATATACATAATTGTTTAAATATAATTTTTATTATTTTCTAATAATATACGCCTTTATCACTATACACTACAATTTCTGTTAGTCCAAAGTTTGACTGAGAGAGAATGCATTCAGCATTAAATCCACCTTTTGTACAATTTTACATAAGATTAAAATAAATTTTAAGTAAATAAATAAATTCTTACCTTTTTCTACAATTTGATAATGCAACCCTAGCCATCATTATGTCACGGTCCTCTACAGATTTTCCAATACTTTTTACTTTTAATACTTTAGTGTATAAAGTTTTTAGATCATTGAGCCAATTGTATATATCTTTCAAACGATAATAATTTTTCCAGTCATAAGTTTTTATATCATGCCTCATGTATGGGACAACCGTCTGTTCATCAAAAGCACTAAAAAAGGGTTCATATTTAAAAATACATATACATTATTTATGTGTTGACTTACTATAATGTTGAATACAACTTATAGATATATTTAAAAGTCAATTAAATAATTAAATATAATATTAAAAAAAGAAATGAAGAACCCGAAAATGTAGCAAAATTAGACTGTGTATTGACTAATCGTATTTTGAAAACATCTGTAACGTGTGTGCCATAAAAGAACTATGAGATATCAATTTATTATGGGCGTTAGTCTGAACGCGGCACTAAGCCGAGGTCCGGGCTTAGCACAGGTGTTTTTAGCCTCAATTTTAATTCAAACTCTGGCTGAGCACTCTGCTCACCCCATAAGTCTGGTGACGCAGTAATGACCCATAAGGTCAACTGTAATACTTATTTCAAAAAAAAAATATGGACAGTTTATCTGCGACATCGTTCCTGGTAATATCAACCCAGGCTCTGAATTATCATCCTAGGTAACGTCTTCTGAATATATTTTACATTGTGATTGCTGTTATGTGTTGGACACTAAACTCGCCTTATAAGGATAAAATTATTGCGTTATTTATGTAAGATATTACCCATTGTTGATAAATTTATAAATTTATATGCTAACTTAATATCACTATATCTATCTAATATCATTAAACGAGTAATTCTTGTTTAAATATATAATCTTAATCACGGAAACGACTCCAACGATCACCGTCACCCAGGTACTAGAATTAAAACATGGAATTGATTAACAAATATTTCATTTAGCCCACTTTTTCCTTAAATAGGATAGTAAACAAGCTTCTGCATTTTCTGATGGAAAGAGATAATCATCGAATGTATCATGCTATCAGTAAGGCAGGGGTGAAATGGCAAATGACCGGCTATCTTATCCTTCAAACTATAACGTCATGACAGCGGCAAATACCAATGCTGCAGGAATAGCTAAGGCGATGGTACAAAAACCCGGTTTAGATGTTGCAGAAATCTACCATTCGTAGTTAGAAGTCATGATATAATCCGTTTACAACACGTATAATCCGTTTAACCTTTGTAACCCCAAATTAGATGTTGCAGAACTCTAGTGACAAATTTCACAAATCGTTCTCTTTTTATGAACTGGCATGATGGTCTAGTCTTCAAAAGAAGCCTTTTCAGTTTTACTATAATAATGCATTCATGGGCGTACCCAGGTTCTGGGCCAAGGGAGGGGCAACTGCCCCTCCCTGCCCCCCCCCCCCGCCTCGGTACGCCAATGAATGTATTAACGTCCTTCCCTTTTGAAAAATATTATATAGTAGCTGACCCGGCAAACGTTGTACTGCCTTTTTAACTACTCTTATTTTTTTCTATATTCTCACTTTCTAAACCTTCCCTGGACTTCAACAATTGATTCAAAATCAAAATTAGCCAAATCGGTTCAGCCGTTCTCGAGTTTTAGCAAGACTATATATGTGTATATATATATATATATATATATATATATATATATATATATATATATATATATATATATGTGTATATATATATATATATATATATATATATATATATATATATATATATATATATATATATATATATATATATATATATATTTAACGTTATTACTACATCTGATTATATCAATGCGCAAAATTATATATCAAATCCAAGATGAAACCTTACAGATCATTTAAAAATGTTTACTACGAGTATTATGTGTTTCACAATTTAAAAAGCTGTCAACTGGTCACACTATTCAGGTAACTAGCGTTACCCGCTGTCATCTACTGCATAGGCTGCAGGCAACGATTGTTACTTAATGATAATATATCAAAATAGCATTTAATTTAAAAATCAACATATTAGTTCCTCAACTATATGGAATATATATAGTTTATCGAAAAATTACGGACGTATTAATTAGTACAAACACAACCTGAAAATACGGATACAGGTAGAATGAATTCCGTTTAGCAGAGAATAGACACGCCTGGGTCTTAGTCGCATTAAACTTGATCAGATTGGCATCGCCCCAATCGGAGACTCAGGCAGTCTAAGTCAGTCTAAGTAAGTAAGTCTAAGTAAGGACAGGTTCATAGGATCGACCATCGCCTCTCTGAGAGATTGAATCTTTGCCGTACTGGCCCGCGCCAAATGGTGGCTGGATGCGTAGCTTTCCACAACAGTACTATCGTATATAATAATTATATATAACTATACTTTAATGATATTTCAATGTTATGGTAAATTTGGTTCGAGGCGCCGCATTTAAAGATCATTAGTTCATTTTGTGTTTTACTTTGCAAATGATGCACATGAGGCTGAAAGGTCGTCTTATACAGGAATGTATTGGGTTCTTAAAAATTTTAATTTAGATCCACACCACCTCTAAACAGATTTTTTACAGCACCATTATTCACTTAGCTTCGCTAGCAAATTTTACCTTTGAACGTTAGCTAAAATATGTTTTATTCGAAGATTGTGGTTCGACGCTTCCCTGATAAAATCATCTTTCTTGTGTGGTGGTATAATAAAATCTGCGCGCTTATTAATTTCCCCCGGAAATTTCCAGTAATTTGCATCATATAAATCTTGTATGTGTTTGAGAAATTCTACCTTTTCAGCATTGTCTGGTAATGCGTGGAACAGGGTGTAATTGTAATATTTAACTGAACATTTAGCTGTTGGATAAAATAGTAAATGTAATATCACCACTGTAAACATTATTTTACGAACAAATTTAAATAAATCGTTAAATAGTTATTCCAAGTCAATAAATTGAAGAAGCTTCAAATATTTTTCAAGACCAAAGAGTATACAATACTACGTAATACTATGTTTCAAGACCTTTAATATATCTCTGTCAGTTTTTTTGACTTATACCAAAGAGTATAAAAGTATAATCTTCTATATTATATGATTTTTGTGCTTCTATCATTGACGTGTATAATACTACCATATTATACACGGCAATGGCTTCTCTATATATATATATATATATATATATATATATATATATATATATATATATATATATATATATATATATATATATATATATATATATATATATATATATATATATATATATATATATATATATATATATATATATATATATATATAAAAATCAATTGCTGTTCATTAGTCTCGCTAAAACTCGAGAACGGCTGAACCGATTCGGCTAATTTTGGTTTTGAATTAATTGTCGAAGTCCAGGGAAGGTTTAAAAGGTGAGAAAAAAATAAGAGTAGTTAAAAAGAAAGAACAACGTTTGCCGAGTCACCTAGTTTATTATAAATGTCACATGCTGCGGGTTAAACATGAATTAAGGTAAGAATTTAACTAATATAAATAATTAAAGAAATATAAATTAATTAAATAAATTTTAACTAATATAACTAATTTAACTAATCTTAACTATATTAAGATCAGAATTCTCTACACTACGGTACCATGTTATGCGGTATATGGGTACCTATTCCGGAAATGGTATACACATCATTTATGCAACGACTTCGAAATCATTTTTTATTAGACCGTACACAAAAAAAATCAATCTAAGAAAGACAATGTTTTAGACACGGGATAATTTTTTCGATTTCACAATTACTAAGCATGTATACATTCTATTTACTGACCGTTGCTATTTCGTTCTAATTCTTTTTTTATATCATAGGATAACAAACAAGCAGTTGATTCTCTTAATGGAAAGAGAATTAAAAATCTTAATGCTGCAATACTATCCGTGTGGTGGATTGAAAATGCCACAGGCATGAAGGTTACCGGGTGTTCCGGTGCAGCCCGGCCACAGTCAATTTTGTAATTTATAGACATAAAATTTAAATGTTCTTTTAATGTTCTTGCAGTACCAATGAATAAATTAAATGTACCTCAAGTATATCTCCTTAAAAGAGCACTTTTTGGTGGCCGGGAAGTAACGTATACGCTGCAGCCCGGCCACGGTTATATTTTCCAGTAGGATGCTCAGAATGTTCTCAAATATAAGCCAAATAAATGTACCATTTGCGTTCTTTGGTTTTTTGAATGTAATATACGAACAAAAACGACTATATAAACAAAAAATGATTTTAAATTAAAATATGCACTTAGCGCCTGTAGAATTAAAATAGCAAATATGCTTATTTGTAAAAAGCTGCTATCGCAATTTTTTTAGGAGCAATTCTCTAGAAAACCAGACGTAAAGAAAAACAGCAAAACAGTTTTGATTGTAAAACGATGGTGCATTTTCCTATAATATATTTTATTATTAACAAAGAGTAATTATAAATATATTATATGTATCTAGATGTACGTAATCGCATAGAATATTAAACTAATAAAAAAATGTTAAATGTTGTAGGGAATTGGAATTGCATTATATCTACGATTTGTTTTCTACACTCACATATTTTTATTTATATTGATAATTGTGTACTATCTCTATCGGTAGGATCTTTTAGCGTATGCCACCTACATCTTGAGCGCGGTCATCGAGAATCATGGTGAAGCGCTAGCTATCTTGCTTGATATCTCGAAGGCTTTTGACAAGGTCTGGCATGTTTTTTCCCCGTGTTGGACCCGGGCTTTTTTGAAGAATAAACAAACTGACGTTTTGTCAGGCAGGTCGTAAAAGGCGACCGATTGGCTACGCAAGTCACTACCTTCGTGGCTACTAGGTGGTAGAGTTCTGCATTGTCTCGCCCGGGGCTGGTACCACCGCATTACCTATTCCTGCCGTAATAGCGTCAGTGCTTTAACCTTAAGCCGGTAAAATTATACATGTGGCATTAGACCTCACCCCAAAATAACAACGCACCATTAACATCTTTGGTGTCTATAAGTGATGGTTGACTCTTTCCATCAGGAGACCCATCTGCTTGTTTGCTATATTATGATATATAAAAAAATGTTAGGGTAGAAGATAAATCATAGATATAATAATAATAAATATTCACGGGACAAATTACACTTACTGATCTAACCCCAAAGTAAGCAAACTATTTGCTTGTGTTATGGGTGTTAGTCAACGATACTAATACATAAAAATACATATATAAAAACTAGAACATATTTATAAACACCCAAACCCGGAAATACAAACATTTATACTCATCACACAAATGCTTGTCCCCGTCGGAGATCAAACCTGAGCCCCGTCGATTGCGTAGTTAGGGTCGCTAACCACTCGACCAACGGGGCGATTAATTTTATAAATATTTTAATTAGATATAACAGAATAAGTACTAGGGTGTCCCAAAAAAATAAAAGTCGTTTTTTTTTTACGCATACCCTCTAACTTTTTTACATCTAAGTCAAAATAATTATAAATAAAATTTTAAGAAGCTAGGACCACGGTAACCCGTGCCGACTTGCATTGATACATGTCAGCACTTGTTTTCTAAGGCAGACGCGACCTAACTAGTCGATGTGTTTATGATTACTTATTGTTTGAAGTGGTTTGGTTATATAACACATATTGTTTTAAATCAATCAACATGTCAGTGGAATTACGCAGTTCTAAAAAAGGTATTTTTTAATAGGCGACGTAAAACACCAAATAACGGGTTCAAAACTTCCGTCTAATGGCCAAGTTCTAGCAGTTTTATTTTACAATATCCGCGAAGTGAATTTAACTGTCAATGAAAGCGCGAATCTCACTATTCGCGAGTGTATTAAATATTAGGAAAAGGCGCGTATTCCCACTAAATCTTTACCTAATTGTGTGAAGAAACTTGTAAATTTATATCAAGTTTGGAGGGACTTGCAAAAAAATGCAAAAAAGACACAAGACGTATTTAAGCAGCGCCGTCAAGACTTTGTAAACAATTTAGATAATTTGTTTGATATTGCACACGCTGATGCTCTTCAATTAATAAAAATAAATGTGGATAGAATATTTTTACAGCGTCAAAGAGAGCCAGGCCGACCTGGTCACTTAGCAGGAGTGGATAAAAAATTAACAGATAGAGAGGAAAGAGCGCGCCTCAGAACTGTTGAAGAAGAAAAACGACGTGCTAAATATTTGTCTGAGCCGACTCCTTCGACATCATCTTATGTACCGCTACAGGATGATTCATCTTCTGAATCTAATAAAGACTTAGATTTTCAAGGTGACATACTGAATCTTGTCGAGATCACGCAACCCTGCAAAACACTTCAGCAGAAAGATTTAATTACTCCAAAATTAGTAGCAGCACTAGATAGGTGCCAATTGAGTATGAGAGATTCAGTGTTTATTCTTGAAGCAACTATTGAAGCACTTGGGTATAATGTTGATGAATTTCCGATAAGTAAGTCTTCTATCCAAAGAATTCGCACAGAAAACGGAAAGAGCGCGCTGAAGCCATTAAAATTGATTTTCAAAATGAGGTACCGGAAGTTGTGACTGTGCATTGGGATGGCAAGCTTTTGCCTGCATTAAATGCTCGAAAATCAAAAGAAGAACGTCTTCCTATAGTTATTTCTTATGAAAATAAAGAACAACTTATTGCTGTGCCAAGATTAGAAAGTTCGACGGGAAGTGAACAAGCGCAAGCAATTTGGAACGCGATTGTAGACTGGAATATAGAAGATAAAGTGCAAATTCTTTGTTGTGATACTACTGCTTCGAACACAGGTCGTATTAATGGTGCCTGTGTCCTTCTTGAACAAAAACTGAATAGAGAAATACTTATTTTCGCATGTCGTCATCACATATATGAATTAGTCTTAAAAGGCGTATTTGAAGCAAAAATCAGTCAAGTAACTACAAGCCCTGATATTCCACTCTTTAAAAAGTTCCGAGAAAACTGGAAAAGTATTAATGCTAATAAAACAGAGAACTACAGAGAAAAAGTTACACATCACCTGACTGACTCCGAAATTAACAACTTACTAGAGTTTTACCGAACTGAGCTGGCAAAAGAAATAGTCAGAGATGATTATCGAGAGTTAATAGAGCTGTCTGTGATATTTTTAGGTGGAGATAGGGAGAAAAAACTTAAGATCCGCCCTCCGGGTGCCATGCACCAAGCTCGATGGATGGCGAGAGCAATTTATTCCCTGAAAATATTGTTACTTAGTGCTCAACTCAAGATTACAACCAAAGACAAGGCGGCATTGACTGACGTTTGCTTATTCATTGTAACCTCCTACGTTAAACCATGGCTCCAATGCACTTCAGCAATAAAAGCACCTTACCAAGATTGGTGCTTTTTGAAATCAATGAAGTCTTACGAGAAAACTGATAAAACGATCTCAAAAGCAGCCTTGCAGAAGATAAGTCAGCATTTGTGGTATTTAACTGACGAAGTTGCTATATTATCACTGTTTGACGATGATGTGGATCAAGAAACTAAAGCTAAAATGGTTGATAATTTAACCAAAGAGGAAATAACTCATGGAAAACGATACATCCCATCGAAAGAAGAACTTTGCGGTTCATTATATGGTAAGTTTATTTAAGAAACTCCACATTAATATTTATAGAAGTTTTTATCTTCGTTTTCTATAAAAGTATATTTTTTAACACTTTTTTCTTATTTTGTTTCAGAAAAAAACATCTCTGACTTCGTTTCAGTGAAAAGCACGTCCTTGTTCAATCGGCTTAAAATTGAAGACAGTTTTCTACATGAATGTCCTACTTTGTGGCCAAATGATACTTCGTTTCAAGAAGCTAAAAAGAAAGTTTCGGTACTGAGGGTAGTAAACGATGCAGTCGAAAGAGCGGTTAAGTTGATGCAAGATTTTCATGGATTAATCACAGTTGAGGAGGAACAAAAACAATTTCTACTACGTTGCGTACAAGAACACCGGAAAATTTATCCCGACTGTAAAAAACAAACATTAAAAAGAAAATTTGAACAATAATATATTTTTTTTTACTTATTTAAGTGAATAATATACTATTTGGGTTTATTGGAGTTTTAATTAAGTAATAAAAATTTAATTCTTAATTTTTTCAATAGTAGGTCAGTACAAAATTTTATATCAAAACTTTGGCATCAAATCGGCACGGGTTATCATTGTCCAATCGCAATAATATTTATTATTTGAGTCAATGAGGTCAAAAGGAATAAAATGAGAGGGTATGCATATTTAATTTCGCGAAAAAAATTTTTTACCTTGTGTGTTGGGACACCCTAATAAGTACCCATTCACTACAAAATTATTAATGCAATTACGTGCATCTAGATACATATAATATATTTATAATTATTTTGTTTATAATAATAATATATCATATAGGAAAATACATCATCGTTTTACAATCAAAAGTGTTTTACTGTTTTTCTTTACGTCTGGTTTTCTAGAGAATTGCTCCTAAAAAAATTGCGATAGCAGCTTTTTACAAATAAGCAGATTTGCTATTTTAATTCTACAGGCGCTAAGTGCACATTTTAATTTGAAATCATTTTTTGTTTATATAGTCGTTTTTGTTCGTATAATACATTCAAAAAACCAAAGAACGCAAATGGTACATTTATTTGGATTATATTTAAGAACATTCTGAGCATCCTACTGGAAAATATAACCGTGGCCGGGCTGCAGCGTATACGTTACTTCCCGGCCACCAAAAAGTGCTCTTTTAAGGAGATATACTTGAGGTACATTTAATTTATTCATTGGTACTGCAAGAACATTAAAAGAACATTTAAATTTTATGTCTATAAATTACAAAATTGACTGTGGCCGGGCTGCACCGGAACACCCAGGTTACCGGCTACCATGGCCTCCAAACCGGAACATGACCGTAACAAGTACTGACGCTATTGCGACAGGAATAGATAAGGCGATGATACCAGATCCAGGCGAACCGTTGAAGAATTTAGTATTCACGATGTTAGTGATAAGTTTGGTGAATATTAGACTTGATGCTATAGCCAACTGCCTGGTAAATGGTCTATTCCTTAAAGGGACCCGGACCAACATAGGAGACATCATTTAATAACAATCTAGTTTTACGCAAGTTCATCAACGAGAATGTAGTTTTGTCGCTGACCTATAGTACATTGGCCCAAATAATGTTATCGTAAATGATAACGTATCGTGATAGCCGTAGACGTACTTAAGGTTAGGAAACAACTATTGCAAGAGATGTTTCACGTTTTATTGGAACTAATTTCCTAATCGGACGATACGGACTTGGTGGATAGAGCCTAGGCAAAAAAAGTGTAAAAATGTATGCCACGAGTTATCGTCGCGTATCTCCTTTAGTGTATACGATTTTACAAAATTCACGAGTTTTAAACTCGTACAAAAAATTTTAAGAAAAATTAAATAGTCAGTTAAAATGGGCTATCTATCTGTCACAAGGGGGTGTGTGAAAGCGCTGAGGGGAAGGAGAAGAAAGGAAAAGAGGGGGGAAATAACAAAAAAGAGCGCAAGGAGAGAAAAGAAAGAGGGGAAGGAAAAGAGTGGGGAAGATGTGGGATGAGAAGGAAAGGAAGGAAAGCGTCTCAGCACGTTGCTGCTCAGCATAATGTACTTGAACCTTAAGCGTATAAAGATAAAAAAGACACCCTTTGTCTTATCACCTCGATTTGAAAATACTGTCCTGACTACAGGAATCATATATAGGTCCTGACAATGTCAGCTAGTGTGAATTTTGCAGGTCGACATGTCAAAACACGTTCAGTTTGCCGGTCATTTGGAAGGAAAGGCTAAACTAGCCCCCAAACAGCTTTTTGTTGACTCGTCAGAGTGAAGCAGTAGGTACTTCATATTTATTTATTTTTTATTTTATATCATAAGATAACAAACAAGCAGATGGGTCTCCTGATGGAAAGGGTCAACCATCGCCTATAGAAACCAAAGGTGTGAATGGTACGTTGCTATCTTGTGGTGAGGTCTAATGCCATATGCATAAGTTTACCGGCTACCTTCCCCTCCAAACCGGAACATGACAGTGACAAGCATTGGCGCTATTGCGGCGGGAATAGGTAAGGCGGTGGTACCAGACCCGGGCGAGACAATGCAGAACTCTACCACCTAGTAGCCACGATGGTAGTGACTCGTACAACCAATCGGATGCCTTTTACGACCTGCCTGGCAGAACGGCAATTGGCCTATTCTTCAAAGGAGCCCGGGAACAACACGGGGGAAATCATCAGCAGAGGAATCATGTCAGCTCATTGCCTCCAACCTTAAAAAGCTCAAATTAGATTGCTGGAGCTCCTCAATACCAACTTCTTCCTCTTGATTCAGATGATTGTATTCAGCGTAGAGCAGCTCGAATCGTCGACGACCAGGCTATTTCTAATCAGCTTGACTCTTTGGCACTACGCAGAGCATCTTTTATTGCATTTATCATGAAGAGTGTTCCGACGAATTATTCGGACTAATTCCTGTAGCTGAATTCCATCATCGGATATCGTGTCAAAATTTGAAAGTTCCATCCTCATCATCTCGTGTCTGGAAATCTCCAACCGTGCATTTTTTTCGGCACTTTCTGCCTCGCACAACTTTTTTGTAGAATAAATTACCGACAGGGGTATTTTCGAATGGATACGACTTGGGAACAAAGCCGGCGGTGATCACTTATCACCAGGTGCGCCCTCTGCCCGTTTATCTCCTCTAATAAGAGACAAAATTTAGGCTGACTTGTTGCTGCCAAATTCACTATCTTTTTTAAACAATTACGAGTTACTTGACACCACCCTTAAACATATATTTTCTTCATTTCTCCACATTCACGATGAATGACATATCAAATATGCTTTATTTCTCACCAATAACCAAAACATCAATAATTATTTTAAACTGATTCCACTAAGAAGATGCTACAGAGTGATCTCTGCCAAAAAAAACTTCAGCATTCGTATTAATTCGCCTCTGTGGTCTAGTGGTCCAGCGTTGGCGTTGACCACATGAGGTTCCGGGTTCGATTCCCGGGTCGGGCACACAAGAAAAGTATTTTTTGAGTTTTCTGAGAAACACAAATTTGCCCGGGATTGGAAAGTGCCCGGTTGGCGATATGCTTGCCACCTATCATATTTGTGGGACCAAGTATCTTCGGCTAATCGTGGGTGCACTTGTTGTACCCCTGCCTACCCATTCGGGGATATGGGCGTAAAGATACTTAAATAATATAATATTATAAATGCGAAATTTTGGATGTTTGGATATTGGATGGATAGATATTTGTAACTCAATCATGCAAAGACTGGATTTGGATGAAAATTGGCGTACAGGTAAATGATAACCTGGAATAGAAAATAGGATTTTTATTCCGGAAAAATAAGTTGTTCCTGTTGTAGGATTACCAAAAACTGTTATAATGCAACTGATTAGAGGGCGCAGGTATTTTTTTTTAATATTATAAGATAGCAAATAGGCAAATAGGTCTCCTGATGGAAAGAGTCAACCATCGCCTATAGACACCAAAGATGTTAATGGTGCGTTGCTATCTTGTGGCAAGGTCTAATGCCACGTGCAGAAGTTTACCGGCTACCTTACCCTCCAAACCGGAACACGACAGTGACCAGCACTGACGCTATTGCGGCAGGAATAGATAAGGCGGTGGTACCAGACCCGGTCGAGCCGATGCAGAACTCTACCACCTAGTGTAGTAAGGTAGTAATTAATAAAAAGCAAATATATAAAATAAAATGTATTTATATATAAGTAATAAATAATATCATTTTAAAAACAAAATCCAATTTTAAAATGGACGCTGCATTAAAATCAAGTCTGACGTGTCTGTGCCTGACGGTCATTACCTCCACAAGACCAGCAAGAGTTTCTTTACATGTCGTTAGAATTTTATGTGATGGCAGCGCGTGGCCATACGTTCCATTATCACGCAGGTGGAAAGTCATTGCATATCTGTAACATTCAATTTTTAGTCGTTATTGAGGTAAACAGTTCAACTCATCCCAAATATTGTTTTTATTTGATTAAGGTTGACTGGTAGGGAATGCAATGTAGTATTAAGTCCATCTCTATATACGAGCACGTAAAGTTGACAATATCGAATATCGCGGAACAGATGGTAATTAAAAAAATATTAGTTAATAAATGTGAATAAAGTGTGACAGTAGCGATTGCTATCTCATCGACTGACGAATGGGTGAAATACGATGAAAAAACAATATACAGTTGGTTTTATCTACTTTCCATACGAAGGAACCACTGTAAATATATTTTTTAGTTAATTCTAGACTTTGAGGATAAAGGATATTTATTTGTTTCTAGTAAGTATTACGCGAATAAGTAGATCGCCGTATACTACAAGTAACAGAATAAAAATCTTAAAAATATTATTTATATGTATTTAAATCATAAAAATTGTAGTCTTTATTTAAAGTACATAGGTTTTGAAAACTAGTTTTTCAGGAAAGCTCCATAAAAACTATGAGACTCGCTTCCTGTACTTTTTATTATATATACTGAGATATATGTGCAGAAACCACAATAGGGGAGTTCAACTAGCATTTAATCGGATTTTTCTGTTTTTCTCTTCAATAAAAATCTTTTAAAATATATACGAATATTAAAAAAATTCCCGGTGCTTGTTTCCGGCTCCGTCCGGCCGGCCGGATAGGCCAACTGCCGTTCTGCAAGGCAGGTCGTAAAGGACGACCGATTGGCTGAGTCACTACCATTGTGGCCACTATGTGGTAAACTACTGCATTGTCTCGCCCAGGTCTGGTACCACCGCCTTAACTATTCCTGCAGCAATAGCGTCAGTGCTTGTCCCTTTCTTGTTCCCTTTATAGGGTAAGGTAGCCGTTAAACTTATACATGTAGCAGTAAACCTCGCCACAAGATAGCAAAGCCCCATTAACATCTTTGGTGTCTATAAGCGATGGGTGACTCTTTCCATCAGGACATATCTGCTTGTTTACTTTCTTATGAAATATAAAAAAATTAGCCGAATTTGTCGAACCGTCCGTAAGATTTGCGCTTAGCAACACGTTTAGCGATTTATTTTTATCATCATAGGTTACACTCGTGTGACCAATAAGAAATAGAAGTTGGTTAACTTAAATTCTACTTTATAGATATACTTAAAGTGTTTTTAAAGTTGTGTATATCATTTCTACCTTACTTACTTTCTTTATCGTCTTTTTATTACTTGTACTATATTAAAATGCCTTAGTAACTTAACAGTACTAGCTTAAGTAACTCTGTCTTTTTTATTTTTTTATTTTATTTTATAAGACAGCAAACAAGCAGATGGCTCTCCTGATGGAAATAGAAGCCATCGCCTTTAGACACCAAAGATGTTTATGGTGCGTTGCTATCCGTGTGGCGGGATACAATGCCACATGCATAAGTTTACTGGCTACCTTACTCTCCAAACTGGAACATGACAATGACAAGCACTGATGCTATTGCGGCAGGAATAGTTAAAGCGGTGATACCAAATACCCATCCGAGACGTTGCGAAGCTCTCCCAAGTAGTCACAATGGCGGTGACACATATAGCCAATTGGTCCATTTTACGACCTGCCTGGCAGAATTGCAGTTGGTCTATTCTTCCAAGGAGCCCGGACCAACACGGGGGACCAATTGTCAAATCTATATTTTAATATTATAAATGCGAAAGTTTGGATGTTTGGATGGATGTTTGTTACTTAATCACGCAAAAACTACTAAACGGATTTAAATGAAATTTGGTATACGGGTAGATGATAACTTGGAATAGCACATAGGCTACTTTTTATCCCAGAAAAATTAAGCGATCCCGCGGGATTCACTAAAAAATGTATAATGCAGCGGGCTGCACGCAGCAGCTATAAAACTGATTTGACTAAGGCTGCATACTGACACCTGCTAGACCTTGGCTCTTTGCTGATCACGGTAATGACTAATCAAGGGTAGATTGCACCTCACCTTACCATTTTAGAGATAAAGATGTGACGGCGTTTATTTATTTGTACCATATATCTTACTTACTTTACTTTATGTTTTCTCTTAACCCATGACACGCTGTCACCCGAAGATCGATATCCTGAAAAGAAATCACATATTAATGTAAATCATTAGCGGATTAAGAGTTTTTGCAAATACCTTTGAGAACAATTAATTTTATGGGTTAAAATGCCTATATGTTTAGTTTATTTAATACTAGTTGTTGCCCGCAACCTCGTCCGCGCGGACTTCGCTTACTCCGCACTGCTCCTCCCACGTAGGTGAAAGCGTGATAATTTGTAGCCTAAATGTTAACCCGACTTTTTAGTAATATTCATGCAAGATTTGAAGTAAATCCACGCAGTACTTTTTGAGTTTACCCCGGACATACATACGGACAAACAGACATACAGACAAACAGACAAAAATTCTAAAAACTATATTTTTCCCTTCGATTTCGATTGTAGATTACGCCCCAAGTATTCTTTTAAAAAAAATTCAATGTACAGTTTTGACTTTCCTACGATTTTATTATATGTACATAGATAATATATAATAGATAAACTATGTCACAAACATTCTGCTAACGATCATAGCTGCTGAGGTTCTCAACCTGCTAAATAACGTTTGAAAAATAACGTTCCGCAGCCATTTTGCATTGGCTTATAATTGCTATTCTATATCATGGAAACTTTTGTTTTTCTCGGGACAAAAACTTTTATAGTCTGAATAGGTATTGTCATGTACAAAATTTCATGCAAATCCGTCAAGTTGTTACAGCATATTTGAGCAACAAACTGTGTAAAATTTTCACTCTAACCTCTTCTAAGTTATAGAATCATACAACACCTACTTACTAATTAAGTAATTAGATATATGTGTATCTACTATATATTAGTAAATTTTGTTTTTGACTTCGCTACGTATGCAGGTAAGTTACTGATTTTGCCCCGATTTTGAAAAAATCTGTGTATGTGTGTACGTAAACATCTCATAACTTTTGAACGGCTTGACCGATCGAAACGTGGTTGGTGGCATTCGGTTGGATTCTGTTCAACTTAGACTTCTTGAAAAATTAAACCACTTCGGCAAACACCTTGGAGATTTCAAGAAATTTATTTTGGCGAAATAGTATTTTTTTAAATATAACTTCCAGATTCATATACCGATTGAGGACAAAATCTAATCAGCTCTTTTCCTAAAAAAACTTCAACCAATCATTTTTAGATTTTAGTGCTAAAAAAGTTACGTTGAATGCCATTTCAAAATTTTAAATCGAATCAAAGTTTTAGTTACTGTCTTTCAAATATTAAAATAACGTTGTTAACAAGAAACTTACTTCATATTTTTTAAATAACTTTTAGGCTAATATACCGATTTATTTCAAATCTAGTCGGCTCTTCTAATTTAAAAACTACGTCAAATATCGTTAATCGGTTGTTTTATAGTTATAGCTAATGAAACAATTCTGAATGAACACAAAAACTGCGTTGAATGCCATTCGAAAGATCATACCAAGTTAGTCATCATATTAAAAAAAAATCTTATTGAAAAATTACTATCATTTTTACAAATATTAGATTTTTGAACTTTCGAACTCAAAACTATACTTCGGCATAATTTTTTTTCTGTGAGCTTAAAATACCTCAAATGGCCTACAAGGTCAGCGGTCTTTCAAATTTTTTTCTGAATTTTCATGTAGGAATTTTCCACATAATATATAATAAATAATTATATACTTCTTTGGTTTTTAATGCACTACTTACCATTTTTTTTATATAGATGTCAGATTAGTATAAAAATACTGAATATGTATATTTAAATTTTTTACTCCTCTGTTATTTATTTTAAGCCCAATATTTCTGAGCTATATTTGACCAATCAAGTAAGTTATTATATAAATTTAAATTAATCAAAATGTTATTGTTTTTGATTTTAAATAACGTTGGCATTTGACAAACAAAATTGCAGTTATAACTAAACTTATATAAAAAAGACTGACATACCACGATCAGATTGATCGAGTACTGTCCGAAGGTCGTGTCAAGAGTCTGCGCAACCGGCGCGGCGTGTGTATATGTCGCAGTGACATTGTCAATACCGTTAGATTATAATCTACCTAAGTGATATTATAATTTAACTGGTAACCTAACCTAACCAAATTATAAAATCCCTAGGTAGATTATAATCTAACGGCTATTGACAATTTCACTGCGACATATATAAAGAGTGTGATGAATGTGGAGGAAGCGAGACAAGTCTACAAGGACCGTGCTGTATGGCACTCGTTTCTTTCTGCCGACCCCGTAAGGGATCTGGCGTGAAGATATGTATATGTATATATACAAACGTATATAAAAAATAAAGACATTAGAAGCAACGACGCTTATGTACTATCAATACATTAATCTCTTTGATTAGAACCAGCAATTTAGTCCCTGAGTAGAGAAAGTCAGTCGAAATTTCGCGTAATATTGAATCCATACTAATGTGTCTGTTACATTTTATACGGTTGATCGCGGAACTGAATTTTGATGAAATAAGACAAAAAGATAGTTAGACTCAGAATCAAACAAAGACTACATTGTCCATAAATAAACCCCTAAGGGGGTGAAATAAGGGATAAAAGATTGTATTACCCCGCGTTGATATGCGCTACTATTGAAGAATAGATCACTAGTTCTTAAGCGGTCGTAGCTACTAGATGATATAGTTCTGCAATTTTCCGCCCGGGTCTGGTACCTTTCTGCCGCAATAGCATCAGTGCTTGATACTGTCATGTTCCGGTTTGAAGAATAGTGTAGCGGGTCAATTTACATACGGAATTATACTCCACCACAGGTTAGCAACGCACCATTAATTACATTTATAATCGAATGTTGTCTCTTTCCACGAGGAGAACCATCGTTTGCTATGTTATGGTATAAAAAATGATATGTTTATTATAAATCTATAATTTTTATACCAATACTAGCTGACCTGAGCTGTGTTTTTTCACCTTTTAAACCTAACCTGAACCTCCATGAATATTTTTAAACAAAAATTAGCCAAATCAGTCCAGCCGTTCTCGAGTTATATATATATATATATATATATATATATATATATATATATATATATATATATATATATATATGTCGTAGTGAAATTGTCAATGCCGTTAGATTATAATCTACCTAAGTGATATTATAATTTAACTGCTAACCTAACCAAATTATAAAATCCCTAGTTGGATTATAATCTAACGACTATTGACAATTTCACTGCGACATATACATAATATAATTAATATATAATATAATTACTCGAGGGTAAAGCTTTGTGGTTCAACTAATGTTAAATATATTTTTTTGCAATGCTTGTAAATAATTATTAGCCTTACAAAATTAATGGACCTTTCTAATTCTACAGTGTTAAGATTTTAAGTCACCTTTAAACGAAGTAATTACGTCTCATTAAGTAATTAAGGTCTCTTAGTTTTCGTCGCTGTTAGAGTAATTAAGATTTCGTATATTCTAGACTTAATTGTAGTAGCCATTAATAAAATAAAGAAAATTGAAGGTGATATACGTACAAGGTTTATTTAACATAAATTTAAATACTATATTTGCTCCAATCTATGTATGAATAAAAATAAGAAAACGCAGGGATCTGGACTCGCTCTGTTGTGCGAGCACAAATGTTTAATGCAGTTGTTATTATTAAGCAAAAAATACATGAAATGAACCGTTGATTAGTGCGAGTGATTATTAAACAGCGTAGTAAAGTAAATAGACGCTGAACCGCGCTGTTTATAAATAAACCTAATCACGAATCGATGAGTCTCGGGTTTGATTCCCGACGGAGACAAACATATATGACGACCATAGATGTTTGTATTTCTGAGTTTGGATGTTTATTATGTATGTTATAGTGTTTATATATGTATTTCTATGTATTAGCATCGCACCATTAACATCATTTAACACTGATATCTATAGGCGATGGTTGACTCTTTTCATCAAAAGACCCACCTGCTCATTTGCTACCTTATGAAGTTATGATATATTTTTTTAACACCCATAACACAAGCAAATAATTTGCTTATGTTATAAAGCGATGTTATTTATTTACAATAAAATTCAATATTTATACAGGGGTGCCCGCACTCAATTCCCGCTACGTAATCAGTAAATTCCTTATATAGATATAGGTATGTAGATAAGGAAGTTACTGACTTTGCCAAGATTTTCGACAATCAAGTAATAACCAGATCTCCACGTTTTGAGGTTCGAGGAACATTAAGAATTCTTAAAGTGAAAACTTTTTTTAGTCCGACACTCTAAAGTTTCCTTTTTTATCTATCTTCATTAGTTACCTGATTCGAGATTTTTCGAAGAAAGAAAAGATGGATGTCTCGTCAAAACGAAGCTGTTCACAAAAACTCAGCTTGTTAATAATAAAAAAAATTGTTTGTGGGACCATGGTCTGCATGCAAGTGGCATTAACACCTCGCTATATGAATGGGAACGCACCATTAACACTTTTGATATAGGCGATGGTTGACACTCCGTCAAGAGACGCACCGGCTCATTTGCTATTTAATGATATATAAAAAAACGAGTTCTGAGGTAACAACCAAATAATATAGCCGAATTATATTATACTCCCGGCCTCCTTTGTAGAATAGGCCAACTGCCGTTCTGCCAGGCAGGTCGTAAAAGGCGACCAATTGGCTATCGAGTCACTACCAATGGCTACTAGGTGGTAGAGTTCTGCATTGTCTCGTCCGGGTCTGGTACCACCGCCTTACCTATTCCTGCCGCAATAGCGTCAGCGCTTGTCGCTGTCGTGTTCCGGTTTGGAGGGTAAGGTAGCCGGTAAACTTATGCATGTGGCATTAGACCTCGCCACAAGATAGCAACGCACCATTAACATCTTTGGTGTCTATAGGCGATGGTTGACTCTTTCCATCAGGAGACCCATCTGCTTGTTTGCTATCTTATAATATAAATTAAAAAAAAATACTTTTTTAGGAATTCGGTTGAAAACACAATCAATTTTCAGAAGTTCACAAATGTTAACAATAACATACATTGTAATCGCCTTCTAGAATATGCTGTCTAAGTTTTAACAGAACCTGTAAATGTTTAATGCTACGACCCTCGCAGCTGTTGCCACGTACCGTATACGTCGTAAATGGTGCCGATGCTATATTTGACGCCGCTCATTCTGTACATTTTCAATATAGCTTGTTTCCCATAATTTTCCTGCAAACGAAATTTCAAATTCAAAATTTCACATGAATATTCTCCACGCGTACTCCCACGGTTTGTTTAAACATCTGAATTCTGATACAATTCGATTTATTTCCCTCCACGGGATTCTTTCGTTCATAATATTTATATACAACGAATCTAATCATACAATTTCGTGTTATTTTATATTAGATTTCCAAATGAACTGATTTCGGATGGAATACGTAATATTATGTTCGTGTGTTGTACGATTTTGTTTCTTATTAGACGATATTTGCGATTTCGTTTGAGTTTTAGGATTCCGTGCCCGAAAAAGAAAACCGGGACACTAATAGGATAAATACGTTGTCTGTCTGTTCATTATCCTCCTGTCAAAACGCGATCTAAAGATGACTTTTTATGTCGCATACTTTACGATTTCTTGCGATTTGAAAAGGAAATCAAAACTTATATGGTACTTCCTGATTACCTGGAACTATGAAATTTGGCAAAAAGCAATGTCTTACAACACATGTAAAGGAAAAATCCGAAAATCTTTAGTTTAAACGATTGCCGGGTCGAGCAATTCGAATGTTTTTTTTTTCTTCAATTTTCTCATTAATAAATCGTTGCCCGGAATTGTGTAAGTGCCTGGTTGGCTTGCCCCTTATGACATTGTGGAACAGAGTATCTTCGGCTAATCGTGAGTGCACTGGTTGTATTTCTGACTATATCCTCAGATATAGGCTTACGAGTGTGAAGATACTGCCCAATCTGAATTTGAACCCAGAAACTCTAGTGATCTAGTGGTCCAGCGTTGGCGTAGGCCACATGAGGTCCCGGGTTCGATTCCTGGGTCGGGCACATAAGAAAAGTGGTTTTTCAATTTTCTGAGAAACGCAAAAGTTGCCCGGGATTGGAAAGTGCCCGCTTGGCGATAGGCTTCCACCTATCACATTTGTGGGACCAAGTATTTTCGGCTAATCGTGGGTGCACTGGTTGTACCTCTGCCTATCCCTTCGGGAATATGGGCGTGAAGATACTACTAAACTCTAGTGACGAAGTAAAATGCATGTAATAAAATACTAGGTGGGAAATATTGTGCGACGGCCCACCGGTTTTAGTTCCACAGATTTATTCCTTCCTGATACAATAATAATTTCCGTGCTGATCCCGGATTCCCCGTGTTTATCCCGAGCTCCTTTAAAGAATAAGCCAACTGCCGTTCTGCCAGGAAGGTCGGCTAAGGCGATCGATTGGCTATGCGAGTCACTACTATCGTGGCTACTAGGTGGTACAGTTCTACATTGGCTCGCCCAGGACTGCCTTACCTATTCCTGCCGCAGTCGCTTCGTGTTCGGGTTTGGAGGGTAATATAGCCGGTAAACTTATCTATGTAGCATTAGATTTCGCTACAAGATAGCATCGCACCATTAACATCATTTAACACTGATATCTATAGGCGATGGTTGACTCTTTTCATCAAAAGACCAACCTGCTCGTTTGCTACCTTATGAAGTTATGATATATTATTTTTATATTATATGATAGCAAACAAGCAGATGAGTCTCCTGATGGAAAGAGTCAACCATCGCCTATAAACACCAAAGGTGTTTATGGTGCGTTGCTATCTTGTGGCGAGGTCTAATGCCACATGCATAAGTTTACCGGCCACCTTACCCTCCAAACCGGAACACGACAGCGACAAGCACTGACGCTATTGCGGCAGGAATAGGTAAGGCGGTGGTACCTGACCCGGGCGAGACAATGCAGAACTTTACCACCTAGCAGCCACGATGATAGTGACTCGCATAGCCAATCGGTCACCTTATGACCTGCCTAGCAGAACGGCAGATGGTCTATTCTTCAAAGGAGCCCGGAACCAACACGAGGAAAAAAAAATGACAAGTATCACTCTCAATGTTCTAATTTGAATAGTTAGTTAGCCGATAAGCTTATCCATACGATATTACCCCCCCCCCCCCCCCTCACACATGTATAGTAACGTACGACTAATATCCTTGGCGCAAATGGTTACCTCTTTACATCAGGAGAACCATCTGCATGATTGCTATCATATGATATTAAAAAGCATTAAGTAAACAATATATAAGAGATAATTTTGTGACTGTATAAGAGAGTTTAGTGCCTCGTTGTCGAGGGGTAGCCTATTCGGCTCAGATCATGAGGTCCCGGGTTCAATTCCCGTGTCAGGCAAAAGTGTTATTGAGGGAGTCATTACGTTTCACGTCGTTGCACTCCTGTCTGTCACCTACAGCCAATATGCGCCTTCAAATGTTCGTCATTAAACTTTCACGTGTAAATGTTGCAGTCAAAATTCTATAATTTGTCCATATTATACAAATGGCGTCGAAATTAAACGTAAACTTTCAATACAAATTGTCAAAGGCAAAATATTAATGACATAAATGATGTCAATCTATTTTAATATTATGACTGAAAAAGGTCCGATGTTTTGATCGCTTGATGGATGTTTGTTACTCAAC
This sequence comes from Apodemia mormo, assembly GCA_036924255.1. Classification (NCBI taxonomy): domain Eukaryota; kingdom Metazoa; phylum Arthropoda; class Insecta; order Lepidoptera; family Riodinidae; genus Apodemia; species Apodemia mormo. The sequence goes on along the minus strand of JAUPFN010000018.1, from coordinate 6,040,754 downwards.
CACGCAAAAACTACTAAATGGATTTAAATGAAATTTTGCACACCGGTAAACTATGACCTGGAATAGCATACAGGCTACTTGTTGTCTCGGAAAAGTTAGGTAATCCCTCAGGATTCACCAAAAACTTATATAATGGAGCGGGCTGTACGCTGCAGCTAATGTCAACTATAAACTCTGATATTGCCGACATGGCCACGTAGTCTCGTTGAGCGGGGCTTTTTTTACCGGGTATGGGACCTAAAAAAGTGACCTAACAAACCTACTTATTTTTTTATGTAAGAAGCCAGATAGGCTCCTGGTTATCATTTAAATCCCATATATAATAATAAAATAGACATCCCATTTATCATTTAAACAATTTGCCGTGGCAATGAACGGCGGCGGTTAATGTCATGTATACATTGATATAAAAAACATAAGATACACAATCAGTATCTCAAAAATGTCCTCTAAAAATGAGCGCAATATTTTAAATTGTGCACTCATTTCAAATAGAATCGCGTCGGTTGCGATACTGTCAATTTTATTACTTTTCGTACATTGCTTTGTAAAAAGAACTATAAATCTTGCGCTTAAGGTTGGATATACAAAAACATAGATTTATGCCATATCTATAACAACTTGTGTGAAATTAGGGACAGTTTTGAGTGTCAGTTTTGTTCGGGACTGTGCATCTTGGATTTTTTATATCAATGCATGTATATTATTTAATGACTACATTTTACATTCAGCGTTACGGTTTTTTCTAAAACTTATTCATCTTTGCAATCTGACGACTTCACTTGTATATGGACGAATTATAGAATTTGCCTGCGACTTACAGACCACATTGAAATAAAAATCATTTTATGCGCATATATTCTTTGAAAGTGCAAATGCATCACAGAAAGCACCTTTACATAAATAACAGACATAAATTGCGGCCAGGTCTCATACAAAGACAGTCATAGCTGGAAATAAATCTTTTGTCTAAGCTAATAGCCCATTCACTTTGCAAAATAGCTCTCACAGTTTGTTTTAGTCGACCTCTACCTACATTTTCATTTGACGCGTTAGTCAAATGAGTGCACACCTGAGTTAAATTATCTTTAAAAATACTATTTTTTATGTCTATTATCTTTCCTCTCGTTTTTTTTGTTATGTTTAAAAATGATTTCAAAAATACGAGGGAAGTCTATAACATGAAGTCAATGTAGCGCATGTTATTTGAATTGACGCATGTGCGCGCGCTATTTAATAAACCAATGAGCGCGCGCGGTGGTAGAATTAGTCATCAGATCAACCTAATTAGATGTCCGAAACTATTGACCGCCCCGCAGGTGTATCACCTAACTTTTGTGAACTGCCAGCGATGACTCTTAAACGTTACGAAAAAATCATCAAAAACGTCGCCAATTGCGTGCTGGTCACTAGATGCACTTTTTGCAATGTCACAGCACCAAAAGTAATCAAGCGGCAACGACTGCCACCAATATACAAGGCTGTTGTATATCTTGCGATAACTAAACAATTACGATAATTTCGCATTGCGAGTTACGTGATAACCTCGCCGGCGTTTTACTACTTTTCTGTAGATATTGCAGAATTTTACAAACTAGTAGTCACAATTTTAGTGAGTCGTATAGCAAATCGTTCGCCTTACGAACTACCTCTCAAAATGGCTGATGGTCTATTCTTGCCGCCCGAGCCAACAAGGGGAGAAATAAGGAAAAGAACTCGTTAGATTCAGGAATCAAAAATCAGAAATACTTTATTCAATAAAACTTTTTACAAGTTATTTTGACACATCAAAATAACTTAATCATTCCGTCCGTCCATCCCGTCCGGGCCCTTTTGAAGAATTGACCAGCTGCCGTTCTGCCAGGCAGTTCGTAGGAGGCGAACGATTAACTATGTGAGCCATATACGTTATGACCATTATGTAGTAGAGTTTTGCATTGTCACGTCCTGGTCTCGCCCATGAAGCTGTATTATATCTGGAGGCAACACTTCTAGTACCTACTTGAAACCAAATTTTAAATACTGTCATCTTCTGAGGTATTATCCTCTCTTTCTAACACAGCTGTATAAAAAGAGATGGCGAGACCTCATAGACAGAGATATCGCGTAAATAGTTGTTTCAATTGATTAATACGAATGCTTGCTCCACCTATACCCAGCACTTCATGGTCTCGTCCTATTCCTATCGTAATTGCATTAGTGCTTGTCAGTGTCTTGTTTAGGGATATAACATCGCTCATAATAAACGTCGATAATTAGGACATCGATGTTTTCTAGAGTAAAACATCGATGTTAAAAACATTGGAGTTTATGAACGATACCTCGATGTCGCTTATGGTCGATGTCTTGCCATACAAATTACTTGTATTGAATATTTTGTTGGGGTACTTGAGAGCGGGGAAAAGATGGCACTATGATAAAACATTGTTCAGAAAACATCGCTCATGAAGAATTATGTATCGCCGATGTGTGGGATTTCAACATCGATGTTAAAACATCGATGTTTGGGATTTCAACACACCGGTTTTCGCTTACACAAGCATCCTCCTGGAGGATGCTTGTGTAAGCGAAACCGGTCGGAAATCAAATATAATTATCTTATTGTGAAACAGTACAAGTGTTATATGCTAGCAAATATTGTGTTAAAATGGAGTTTCACCAAGTGCCGACGATAAAAAGTGTAGAGTATACATGTGTTATGATAAATCCGCCACGCGTATAGCAGTGCACCATAACATATATAAAAAAGAACTTATTTGTCTATACCGAAATTACTATCTCTATTAAGGGGACAATAAATTAAAGTATCTAGTAAGATAGCAATTCACCATTAACGTCTTTGGGGTCTATAAGCGATGATTGACTCTTTTCAGTAGGAGAGCTATTTTTTTTATGGAACAGGGGGCAACGAGCAGAAGACATACCAGATATTATCACCGCCTCACATGGATATCCGCAATCTATGTACTTGTTTCTTATCTTATGAAAAAAATACATATATTATCATGATGCTTGTCAAAATTTGGTGATATATATATATATATATATATATATATATATATATATATATATATATATATATATATATATATATATATATATATATATATATATATATATATATATATATATATATATAAATTTGGTGATTAAAATTTTCACAGAATATTTAGCTGCACCTTTAAAAAAATAATTAAATAAAAATAAAATAAATATTAAAGGGGGGCTCCCATATAAAAAACATAATTGTTAAGCAGTTTTTTACTCGATCTTAATAAACAGGTAGAAACTTGAATAGGGATGGTACGGAACCCTTCGTGCGCGAGTCCGACTCGTCGTAATTGGCCGGTTTGTCGAAAACAAAATGCTTTATCTCCGCTGCAATTTTTCAATGTACTTTTTATTTGGCACACGATGGAATAAGTCCGTTTTTACTTTCAATTCTCAAGCTTTATTTATTGTTGTTATGTATTAATGATATATGGCCATCTACTAATTTTTTTATCTTATGATATAAAAATATATTTACCATTTCTGCAAAATTTTCAATGTGGTTGATGCGATCTGAATAAGGTATAGTAATTTTTTGTCCATATGCATGAATAGAAAAATAATAATTCAAACGCTTGCTATTTAAATCGATGGTTTTACGAAGGGCAGAGGTCTCTGGCTCAGAAAACGGTGATGGACCACAGTAAACATGACTATTCGAATTATTACTCCCGTCAAATTCTAAAACAAAAACAGACAAGTTACGAAATTATAATCTATATTACTCCTAGTAGGAGAGCTCAAAAGGGAGTTTTGGTAAATACCAAGTTAAAGTCGAGTAAATACTCGAGCGCGTCAGATTAATATAGGGGGGTACCTCGCATACTGTTGAGACACTCCACCAAATATAAGCCCTTTCTTATAGAGCGGAGTAACTATGACAGAAAAAAAAAAACAAAATTAAGATAACTTGGGCTTGTCGAAATTGTCAGAGTGCTAAGTGTGAGTTTTTCTTTCCGCATTCGATCGTGAATGCGTTTGGAGTTTACTAGGAATTTGTATGTGATTTGTACAGCGCCACCTAGTGGTAAACGTGAGAAACCAGTTTACCACTAGGTGGCGCTGAACAAATCACATACAAATTCCTAGTAAACTCGAAACGCGCTCACGATGGAATGCGAAAAGATAAACTCTCACTTAGCACTCTGATTATACTTTTTTCGTAATTCTTACATCATTTCCTCCATAACAAAAGAAAATTCAGACACGCTCGAGAATGTCAAGATAACGTTTTTTTTCTTTTTTTTTTATATCATAAAATAGCAAACAAGCAGATGGGTCTCCTGATGGAAAGAGTCAACCGTCGCCTACAAACAGCAAAGGTATTAATGGTGCGTTGCTATCTTATGGCGAGGTCGAAAGCCACATGTATAAGTTTACCGGCTACCTTACCCTCCAAACCGGAACACGATAGCGACAAGCACTAACGCTATTGAGGCAGGAATAGGCAAGGCAGTGGTACCAGACTCGGGCGAGACAATGCAGAACTCTACCACATAGTAGCCACGATGGTAGTGACACGCATAGCCAATCGGTCGCCTTTTACGACCTTCCAGGCAGAACGGCAATTGGTCTATTCTTCAAAGAAGCCCGGAACCAACACGGGGAAATGTTTTAAATTTATGACCCTCCCACTCCCTTACGCTATACTTGAATAGTCAGATTTTCTAAATTTTAGCTGGCATATAATCCACTATACCCTAATCCAACGCGCTTCAGTGTTTCTATGTCGCTGATAAAATCCAGCCGGACGAAGTCGCGGGCACAGCTAGTTATTCATAAAAACTAACCTCTGATAAATTTAAAGTATTAATTGTGATGTTTTTTGGTAAAATATATTAATTTTGTTTGAGTGATATGTCTTGGTTAGTTCGATTGAGCCAAATACTGGATACTAAAGAAAGTAACTAACTCTGCCGAATACTGAGCAGTAACCTATTCACGATATCTGTAGTTTACAAACTACCTTACCCTTTAAACAGAATATGACAATGGCAGGCACTGATGCTATTGCGACATGAATATATAATACTGTGGTAAGAAAACCGGATGTCGTATTTTAAATCAATGGTGTTTATGACTTAATCAGTTTATTCTTTAAAACGCAATATGCTTCACTTACTGCAAAAACTGTAGTCAAAATTCTTGTTTAAGTCCACGCCAACGGATCCATTACCAATTACTCTTCTGTTCTTTTGCCATAGCCGATCCTAAAAAATATGTTATGTATAAAAACTTCACAAATAAATGCATACCATAAATTAACAAAAAATATGCAAAGACAAATCTATACATATAATAAAATCGTATGAAAGTCAAAACTGTATGTTGAATATTTTTTTAATAGAATACTTGGGGCGTGATCTACAATCGATATCAAAGCCAAAAATATAGTTTTTAGAATTTTTGTCTGTTTGTCTGTATGTATGTCCGGGGTAAACTCAAAAAGTACTGCATGGATTTACTTCAAATTTTGCATGAATATTACTGATAGGTCGGGTCAATATATAGGCTACATATTATCACGCTATCACCTACGGACGAGGAGGTGTCCGGAGTAAACGAATCCGCGCGGACGAAGTTGCGGAAAACAGTTAGTCTTTCAATAAATCCAAACTGCACACCTCAAAAATATGTTTTTCGAAATTATCTTTACTAGTGATCGCCTGTGGTAGAAATTCGATATTAGACTAAACAATAAAAAATAGTGTACAGGTGTGTATATGATGTAAGTCATATACATGTAGTGTGTATTATGTTTATTGTTATTAATTTAATGTATTTTTAATGCATTTTATTTAAAAATATTAGATTTTGCAATCATCATGTAAACTTTGACTGTGTATAACTTCATACTAATTCGTGCAATTGTCTTAATAGGGGGCCAAAGTTTTTCCTCCACATATTAATATATAGATATGTAGGACTCTTTCTTTATTTAAAAATCAGTCACATAGTCCTGTTTTAAGACAGTACAGCAAAGTATTCAACTTAAAAAAAAATATATTTTCATATGAGCATCCTTGATAGCCTATGAATACAGCCTAATCTATACATATAATAAAATCGTAGAAAAGTCAAAACTGAACACTGATTATTTTTTAAAAGAATACTTGGGGCGTGATCTACAATCGATATCAAAGCCAAAACTATAGTTTTTAGAATTTTTGTCTGTTTGTCTGTATGTAAGTCCGGGGTAAACTCATAAAGTACTGCATGGATTTACTTCAAATTTGGCATGAATATTACTAACAGGTCGGGTCAACATAATACCTACATATTATCACGCTATCACCTATGGGGGAGGAGAAGTGTGGAGTAAAGGAAGTCCGCGCGGACGAAGTCGCTGGCAACAGCTAGTAAATACTATGAGGAGGAATATTTATTGTTATTGAAGTTTATTTTAACATGTAATGAAAAATGAAGTTTATATAACATTGAACAACAAGGAAATAGAAAAAAATATGCATTATTATTAATTATAATCAAATAATGTCGAACCACAGAATCATTTGTAATAGGAAACGACGCAATGTAATTTTGAAGCTAATAAGTTAAAGTTTTGCAAGTTGTACACACAGACAACCTGACAGGCTGGGATTTTTGAAAATCTGTTCATTGTCACACTGTATACAATAAAATGTATGTTTTCCCTTGTTGGTTCCGGGTTTCCTCCGAAGAATAGACCAACTGCCGTTCTGCCAGGCAGGAAGTAAAAGGCGACCGATTGGCTATGCGAGTCACTACCATCGTGGCTACTAGGTGGTAGAGTTCTGCATTGTCTCGCCCGGGTCTGGTACCGCTGCCTTACCTATTCCTGCCGCAATAGCGTCAGTGCTTGTCACTGTCGTGTTCCGGTTTGGAGGGTAAGGTAGCCGGTAAACTTATGTATGTGGCATTAAACCTCGCCACAAGATAGCAACGCACCATTAAAACCTTTGGTGTCTATAGGCGATGGTTGACTCTTTCCATCAAGAGACCCACCTGCTTGTTTGCTATCTTATGATATAAAAAAATATCTCTTAAAAACATCAAACATGACAAAACTAGTATTTTTTTCTTGACATAATGTACGTTTATTTGATTTTTTCCTGAAGCACAATATAATTATGTTTACTTACATAAGCAAAATATAATTATGTTTACTTCAGAAAATTGTTTTTTGGATTCGAAAAATTGATTGCGGTAAAGCGACAGTAGAGTACTTCCTAACGCTTCAGGTTGGGGCTTGTAATTACTTTACAAAATTAGATTCAATTTATCCGCAGTTCAAAGTAACTAATTAATTGCCTTCTTTCATTATTTTAATATTCTGCACCTAACACTTTCGTCTAACCATCTGACAACAATAAAAAACAAAAATTCCACCATGTATCTAGCAGTAAAGCATTGAATCTATTTTTAAAAACTGGCCAAGACCGTTTCGGGCTACGTTCGATGTCATAGTTCGGGAGGGTTCCATAGTTACCCAACGCAATAGTATGAGCTACGGACTAAACGAGGGTTTTTAATTGTTTTATACTATGGAAATTAATAATATTTAACTCCAATGACAGATATATCCCAATAACATGTTCACTACTTATAAATTTCTCCGTACATTTTATAAGTTGGTCGATTATTGCTCATAAACTTGTAAGCTTACTTAGCTGTGATAGCTTTCCTTTTTACTTCCTTATAAATGATATATTACTACCGAGAAGTTTTACGCACATCCAATAATTGTTTGAGATGTAAATAGAGGGATAGTGGATACTTGATTCTAAAAAATGTTAAATTTTATTTCCATAAACGTTCTCAATCAAAAAATTGTTTTTACAAATTCGCAATTTTTTTTAAAAAACCTATCCAGTGATACTCAAACAATGCGAGAAAAAAATGAACATCCCTCTTTTAGCGTAGAAAATGTTTGAAAGGAACCCTAATAAAAAATATTTTTAAGATTTTACCATTTTGTAGGCATCAAAAATATGGCTATTCATGCCAAATCGCATGTTAGTACTTAGAATCTCTGAGCTAAACAGCGAACAGACAGACGAATGGACGAACATGGAGAAATTTAGAAAGTTCCTGGTGGACTTTGGAATCGTTCAAAGGACAAGGATCAACATAAGAAATAAATCGATACCAACACGCATCCTTGCTGGGTTGGTGGATTAGTCTAAACATAAATAAATGCTCTGGCTCACGATTCACCTTTTTTTTATAACTAAGGATTGCAAACAAGCAGATAACGCTGCCGATGTTAACATTGTATTGCTAACCGTGTAACATAACTTTACATTTTAAACCAAAATACGACAACGATAAGCATGAACGCTGTTGTGGCAGGAATAGATAAGGCGGTGGTACCAAATACCTACACGGCCGAGGCGTTGCGGAAGTCTACTACCTAGTAATTACGATGATAGTAAAACGTATAGCCAAACATCTGCCTTTTTACAAATTGCCTTGATTATCTATATTCTTTAAAGGATGCACGGGCTAACACGGTGAAACAGACTTTCAGGTTTTGTTTCAAGCAATCAAATAACTTAGTTCATAGATTTCGTTCAAATTGAATTTTATTCTCTCATATAAAGATACTAGCTGATCTGGCAAACGTCGTTTTGCCATACAAATTTTGGTAGGAAACTTGAGAGGGGGAGGTTTAATTAAGAATATTAATTTTTTAAGTTGGACCAAACAGTAGATATCTACAAAATTTCATTGAAATCGGTTCAGTAGGTTAAGAATCCATGGCGGACAAACAACGTAACATGAAATTTTAAAAGTATTTTCACACCTGTATCCCCGAGAAGGTTGGCAGAGGTACAAACAGTGTACCCACGATTAGCCGAAGATACTTAGTCCCACAATTTGATAAGTGGTAAGACTATCGCCAACCGGGTAAATAATTTATATATATTAAGATATACAAAAACTAATAGTTTAGGGCGTACACTTTTAGATTTTCCAAGCTATTTGATTTCTTTGATAGCTTATTATTATATATAAATACTTACTGAACTCTGGCTGTAAACATAACCATCGGGATTCAACACGGGTATAAGAATCCAATGATATTTATTAGCAACTTGTTTTAAATTTGTATAATTGCTATTTAAATTTATTAATTCATTGGCCAAATAAGTTACAAATTCAGTTGTTATCCATTCACATCCATGTATGCCACCTTCGACTATAACTTTTGCCTTAGGTGTAGGTGGAAATACTTCAAGCGCTAAAATTTCCCTTCCTTCAGCAGACTTTCCTAAAGTCATCAAATTAACATTCTTTGAGTGTTTTTTCGCTAAATCAGACATCCATTGATAAACATCTTCTAAATTATGGTAATAATTCCATACGTACGTATCTAGTCTCATTCGAGAATATTTAGTTATTTTTTGCGCATCGAATAATCTAGAATATACAAAAGTTTTTAATGAGGTATTTACTTGATGTGGGCAAATAAATTTAATGCTAATTGATCTGTTATTAACTTATCGTTATCATAGGTCGGAATAGGTATTAATTACAAATTGGTGGGTTATAGATTGGAATAGGTAGTGCAATTTGCCGGGATTACGTGACGCTAGAATGAAATAAAATGATTTTGTTTCTCAATTTTACAAAGTCCAATAACTTTTGTTTCTCCACACTTTACTAGATTCTACCTTAAAATATTTTCTAATTTGAATCAATGTTATCTTGCAAATTGCGTGCATGAATACCATCTCGGATTTTTTTCAGTTTCCATTCCTATGTACATTGATTTTTCACGAAAATATTATTTAAATATAAATTTGTTGGGCTACAAACCTTAAGAGGTATCCCTAGTACACCGAGACAAAACAAGCACTGTATATAATATAAACGTAATATCTACTCTTTACTCTTTACGCCTTCATTGTGTGTGATATGTGTATTGATTGGATGTGAGATTGTGGTTTGTTTTGCCATATGCACGTTTAAAATAAAAATACATAAGATCACAGCTCATATAGTATGCAAATTTTTATTGCACTTTATAAGCATTATCTACTAGTTTTTACTAAGTGGTAGAGTTCAATAACGATTAACCGATATCCAAATACATGAGACATTACATTCGTCACAAAGAAGAAAACGCATAGTGTTATTATAGATCATGATTATCTTATCTCATTATATGAAATAACGACTGTTTTATATTGTACTAAAAGTTAATTAGTTGCGAAATTCCAAAATACATATGTTTATAATGGTATTGAAGAAAAATAAAATGTATTAGGGCCATTAAAAATGATGACGGTCTTAACTATACCTACGTTCTACTCACTTTTGTATATCATTTGATAGCACTGTTGCATCCACCGAAAAGTGTCGTAATCTTTCCTTAAAAAGATCTATGTCTGCTGGGCTCACTAGGACTTGAATATTGCTGAACATTTTAAATGGTCTCTGCCAAAAAATCACATTTAAATACTTTATTTTTTCCAAATTTCGTAAAAATTTTATCTTGTACCGTTCATTGAGATACAAATTAAACAAAGTATAATTTTCATAAGTTAGGCCTAAGATGACTGTATGATAATTAAAAAATATGAACAAAAACACAGAATTATAAATTTTCATTATAATTTTAATATTAAAATACCTATCGTTTGTCTAAAGACTTTAAAAATTCTGTTTATTTGACATTAATTTAACACACAGAAGAGTTTTTAATCAGTTTCATATAGAGTTATATAATCTATATCATACTTATCATAAGAATTTTATTTTATTATTTTTTAAATAAAAACAAATATTCAACGTATTTTCAGGAAAATATTTTATTATTAGAGCTTCATGTAGCTATTGAAACTCTCTTCGGATTTTTTAAATTAATAAATTTGACCACCTCTTTAGTTGAGTGATAAGTGATAAGGCTCTGTTTCAATTCCCGACAAGTACAAGTGTTTGTATGATCATAGATGTTTGTAAAATAACAAGGTTTTGGTGGTTATTAAACATATTTCCAGTACGTCCTAAATATCTTTACGTAGTATTGTTAGTTAGGACCATGAAGCTGTATCTGGAGGCAACATTTCTAATTCCTACTTGAAACAAAACTTTAAATATTGCTGTTATCTTCTGAGGTCTTACCCTCTCTTTCTAACACAACTGTATAAAAAGATTTGGAGAGACCTCATAGACAGAGATATAACGTAGGTATATGTTTCAAGCTTAGATAAAGGAAACTATTACTTCTCTTGTCAAAGGTTTCAAGTGATTAATCCGAGTGCTTGCTCCACCTTTACCTAATTCTTGATGGTTAAGAGACCCACAAAGTAAACACGTCATGTACTCAGAAATCTTTATTGTTATTCCTTTTTTTAGAATACAGTCAAATTTCAGTTACTCGTCACTACGCAGCTATGTTTTCGATTAAACAAGAATTAATCTTCTCAATTGAAGCGATTCTTTACGACTACATTTGTTCTAATATTAATTACTATTTTCTTGAATGCTTCAACTTTCTGCATAACTGGTCCAAATCATTAATCTCAACTTTACGAAATTTTAAAATGTCCCTATAATTGATGTGAAACATCTTTGTAATGGTATGATGATACCGTGGGGATAACTTTATAGCAATGTTAATAAAGCGACACGCTTTTATGTTAAGCTCGATGTTTATTAGTAAGTAGTAAATAGCTTAAAAAATAATATGTCATAAGAAAGTTTCACTTTTTACGTGTGTATTATGAACACCAATTTTTCTCTTCTATTTTACAGTCATGCTTTTACAATTATTTCCGCGAAACTTTTGATTTTTTAAATATCATAAGGTAGCAAACAAGCAGATGGTTATCCAGATGTAAAGAGGAGTTAATGGTGCGTTTATGGCGAGGTTTTATTGCTACATACCTACGTAAATTACACACTCCCTTTTCATACCAGGAGCAATCAGACATTAGCGATCTTAAAAAATGTGTGATAAGAATATTATTTAAAGGATATAAAACATAACAAAGTATTAGATTCAAGTTAATTATAGTAAGAATTTGAACTTATATACAAGCTGACCTACGCAGCTTCGTCCGCGAATAGATTAACTTGTTATCCATACACTTGTAGATTTTCATACAAACTTTCATTCAAAATTCAGCCGTTTAGGGGTTGATTCTTACAAAAATACCTATATTTAACCTTGGAATATCAACTATCTCCATACCAAATTTCATCAAAATCAGTTCAGTGTTTTAGCCGTGAACGCGTAACAAACAGACACACAGATTTCCGCCCTTATAATATTAGTATGGATATGGATTTCTATATCAGTACTTTACACACATTTTCCCTTTCGAGTTTGCTAGATGAAAGTTCTAACAAAGATAACCTTGTCTTTTGTTCAATTTTTTACAAAAAATACTTGTAATATTATAATGTCATTTATAAGGAAGGATGTAAGTACCGGGGAAGATCAATACTGACTTACTACGGTCAGATTGATGGGGTACTATCCGAATATGATGTCAAGAGCCCTCGCAACCGGCGTGTTCGTATGAAGAAAGTACCTAATGAATGAATGAACGAATACTCTTTATTGCGCACCAAATTTAACAAGACAGATTATGTACAAAGCTTATAGCTAATAATTATGTATATAGTGTGTACACAAAGGCGGTCTTATCGCTAAAGAGCGATCTCTGCCAGACAAGTGGAGGAAGTAAGACAAATCTGGAAGGATCGTGACGTATGACACTTGGTTCTGCCTAATCCGTAAGGGATCTGGCGTGAAGATATGTATGTATGTATATATGTACACTCAAGTTTTACATAAATAAATAAAAATGAGCAAAGGCTAAACAAAGAGGTTAAATATGGGGATTTAAATATCAAAGAAGTTGAATATCTTAAAATTAAAAACGCGGCTAAGTAGTTGAATTGGGAACGCTGTCACCGCGGTCCAAGTTGAAACATTATTCACGGAAACTTATTTCCTAGGACCGTTGAGGTTCCATTTTACTTTTATCGAGCAAACTTTTAATGGGCTGGCCTTTATTACTATGTCAATTTGTATCAGTTCTTTATCTCCTCTTGATATATAAGTTTTGATTATTTAATCCTGTGTATTAGTTAATTCTAGTCTTTCGCCTGATTGTTTTTGTTTTTCATACCAGCTTTTATTTTTCAGATTTCAGATTTCAGATTTCAGGCGTCAAGAGGATTAATTTCTAGTAATAATTTTAGTTCTCCTTGCAAAAAAGAACAAAGACTGTTATTGGAAATTCATTCCCAGCATTACTATTCCATTAAACAAATTATCTATAGTTTCACTATGTCCGTCCATGCAGTCTGGCTCAGATATTCTTAGTATTAGAAAACTGTATTTTGGCATAAATATACATATTAGTGGCGGTAGTAAAGTGGTACTTGGGACCATTCAAGTATTATGTAAGCACTAAAGGGTGGTGGGCTCTTCCAGGAGCCTGGACCGGTCCAGGAAATTTTGAAAAAACACAAAAAAAAATTTTGACGAAACAGTATTTTTTTTAATTTAACTTCCAGATTTATGTACCGATTGAGTACAAAAACCAGTCAACTCTATTCCTCAAAAAACTATGTCTAATACATAAATTGTATAAAAATCAGTTTATCCGTTTGGGAGTAATCGTCGAAGAAAAATTTTGAAAAACGTGTTCTTTCGACATAGCTGCGAAATTTTTCAACCAGTCATTTTTTGGTGTTCTACGATATGTTAGTACTAAAAAAACTACGTCAAGTGTTGTTTCAAAAATCAAAATTGAATCTAATTCTCAAAACTTATAGCTTTTCAAATATTAAAATTGAGTTGAATGCCTTCATCGTTTTCAAATACATAGCTTTTCAAAAATTAATATATTGTCATTTTTAACAAAATAGATGTTTGAACTAAATTTAGTTTTAGCTTGTGTTGTGTGTGTACCTACTAATATTGTTATCTAATTAAGTTAGGGTGACTGGTAGAGAATGCCACTTAGCATTAAGTCCACCTTTGTAAATTGTTGTGCACAAATTTAAATAAATAAATAAAAAATCTATGCTTATATTTTTTACTCTTTTGAGCTTAAAATACCTTAATTTAGTGGGAAGTTTCAGGAATGGTCCGTAGGGTCAACCGTTTACACATTTTTTTCATTGTCTATTAATTTACACCTAGCGAAGCAGGCGGGTGTTAACTAGTTATTATTGTATACCGTGCCTGAAAGATAAAACTGAATCCTATTACTAAGCTTTTGCTGTCTGTCTGTCCGTCTGTGTGTCTGTCACCAGGCTGTATCTCATAAGCCGTGGTAGCTAGAAAGCTGAAATTTTCACAAATTATGTATTTCCATCGCTGCTATAACAACAAATACTAAAAATAAAAATAAAATATTAAGGGGGTGCATATAATAAACGTGATATTTTTCGTATTTTTTGCTATAATGGTACGAAACCCTTTGTGTGCGAATCCCACTCGCTCTTGGCCGGTTTTTAAAGCCTATGTCAACCTCACAATTAAGACGAATCTAATGATATTCTCAAGCTTGAATTTATCAAACTGTTAAGACTTCAATAACGTTTCAAAGAAATATACATAGTACATCACACAAACATGCATAATTGTAAAACATAATCATCTTCCTAGAGCAGTCAGGTAAATGAAACGGGCACTTAAGCTATAATCGTTAGATGGAAGCTTGTATCTGCTGAGACACTCAAAAGTTTTCCAGTAACGTTAATATCAGAACACGCTGAACACAAACTCGGAACTTTCCAGTTTATGGAACTATATCAAAAATTGGTTATTGGAATTTCACACGAGTTAAATTTCAAAGCACCGCTAATACAATTTTAATATCAGCTTTGAAAGTTTATAATTAATTTTCAAGCTTCACATGATAGCAAAATTCCTTTTGAAACGACTTCGAAAAAATTCGATTCGTTCTCAGTTCGTCGCATTTTTTAATTTTTCAACCTGATTTCGGAGAAAGAGGATGTTCTCAATTTGGTTGTGTATTTTTATGTGTGTTATCTCATATCACTTTTGTTTATTATTCTTTATTCCTATATCTATACATATCTATATACATATAATAAAATCGTAGGAAAGTCAAAACTGTACAATGAATATTTTTTTAAAAGAATACTGGGGCGTGATCTATAATCGATATCGAAGCCAAAAATATAGTTTTTAGAATTTTTGTCTGTTTTTCTGTTTATCTGTTTGTCTGTATGTATGTCCGGGGTAAACTCAAAAAGTACTGCCTTGATTTAATTCAAATTTTGCATGAATATTACTAACAGGTCGGGTCAACATATAGGCTACGTATTATCACGCTATCACCTACAGGGGAGGAGCAGTGCGGAGTAAACGAAGTCCGCGCGGACGAAGTCGCAGGCAACAGCTAGTTGTTTATATTAATATTATTAATATTATAATAATTATAAAATATAAATGCGAAAGTTTGAAGTTTTGGATGCATGGATGGATATATTAATGTTTATTATTCAATCACGTCAAAACTACTCAACGGAATTGAATGGAAAATTATTTCATCAAAAACATCAAAAACTTTTATAACACAGGGATTCACCATAAACTTATAGGCGTACAGCTATAGCTCCGTATAGGCCGTACAGCTAGTTATACATACATTATCTTCATGCCAGATCCCTCATAGTATAGGTAGATAAATCCGAGTGCCATATGTCACGATTATTGCAGATTTGTTTTGCTTCTACTACATTTATGATGTTCCTTATACAAACTTGCCGGTTGCGAAGACTCTTACTGTTTTTCTTAACTCTAACTGAATCTTAATATAACCTCGGACGGCTCTTTTTTTTATATCATAAGATAGCAAACAAGCAGATGGGTCTCCTGATGGAAAGAGTCAACCATCGCCTATAGACACCAAAGATGTTAATGGTGCGTTGCTATCTTGTGGCGAGGTCTAATGCCACATGCATAAGTTTACCGGCTACCTTACCCTCCAAACCGGAACACAACAGCGACAAGCACTGACGCTATTGCGGCAGGAATAGGCAAGACGGTGGTACCTGACCCGGGCGAGACAATAAGAACTCAACCACCTAGTAGCCACGATGGTAGTGACTCGATAGCCATTCGGTCGCCTTTTACGACCTGCCTGGCAGAACGGCAGTTGGCCTATTCTACAAAGGAGGCCAGGACCAACACGGCGAAAAATCAAGCTCCCGATCAATCTGATAGTAACATGCCAGTCTTAGTGAACTCCGGTTCATTCATCATCAGATGGTTCATCATCTTCCGCGTTCGCATCATAGGCTTTGTTAACGATTTATCTACCATTATTTACAACTAACTTCCCAAAAAGATTACCATTCATCGGATACTTAATTATGTACGTTCACTAATTACTCGAAGGCGCCTGAACTAAGTTGAAATATTATTTTTATTATTTCAAATGTGGCCTCAGTTAAATTTGGTGAAGATTTGATGCAGGATTCCGGAGATATAATAAATAGGAATCGGTTGCTTGCAGTTTCTATGTATTCAAACAAGCAAGAAAGAGAAACATTATACGTATATAAGAATAGAGAATCAATCGCCTATAGACGCTAAAGTTATTAATGGTGCGTTGTTATCCGTGTGACGAGATGGCAATGCCACATGCATAAGTCTACCGTCTACCCTTTTCTTCAAACTATAACATGACAGTGCAAAGCACTAACGCTATTGTGGCAGAACTAGGTAAGGCGGTGGTACCATATACCCGGGCGAAACGTTGCGGAACTCTACCGCTATTTCTACGGTAGTGACACGTATATCAAATCAATCGCCTTTTACGACCTGTCTGACGGAACGGTAGTTGGTCTATTCTTCAAAAGAGCCTGAACGATACGGGATATAATTAGCAGTTTTATTGAGATTAATCATAGGGCCGAAGCATCGAAGCATGCCCTTTCCCATTTTTACATCGATTTGTGTATTATTTTTTCATTGATATATATTATCCATCCGATCTAAAAAAACTGATAAAAATCTGATTCAGGGTTCTAAAAACTGCAAGTCAGAAATGAAAAACTCAAAAGTTTGGCGTTATAACACATTTAACTTGGCAATATCCCTAAGGAAAAAACTTGGAAGTGAATGTCTTTTAAATTCCTTAATTTGTCTGCTAAAGTTGGCGCTCGTTAAGTAGCTGTCACTTAACAATGAGACAGGATTACCAAGTTGAATAAAGACCTCACTTCTAATAGGAAAAGTTTCGACTGTCATCACTTTGTATATTTAGTAAGTCTCTTTGAATTTAAACAGGCATTTGAAATGCTGTTTGTTTCCTTAACCATTGTTTAGGTATTGCATTTTGCTAAAAGTTAGTAAAGCTTTGTATAAATTTACTACGAAGTTTGAAGTGCCTAATTACCAATAGAATTATGACGGATTTCTTAGGGGAGTGAATATCATTAGATAATATTATTTTCACCGTATTGGTAAAAACTATCCTAAGCATAGATGTTTTCAGAGTTCAAAAATCTAAAGTTAATTAAAAACTACAGTATGTTAATTTTTGAAAACATGATCAATTTTGATATTTCGAATGGCATTGAACTCAATTTTTGATGTCTAAAATGTTGTCTAAGCTACATAATCGATAGGTTGAAAATTGACGAAGTAATGTCAAACACTTTTACAAAAAAATTGTCATTGATAAATATAGGATAAATCGACAGATTTTGGTCCAATTTACGGTATTCGATACAGATTCTTAAGGATAAATCGAATTCGATTTTTAAATCAATGGGTATATTAGTCTGAAAGTTTTTTTAAATATATGAGGAATGTTTGTAAACATAATTTTAATATTTGTGAAACTGTAACTTTTGAACACTTGTTTCGATTTTGATTTTTAAACAGCATTAAACACATTATGTATTGTAAAAAGTAAAAAAATGATTGGTTGAAAAATTTTGAAGTTATATCAAAAAACATTTTTCAAAAATGTTCTTCAGCGATAACTCCCTAACCGAATAAACTGATTTTTTTTTTATGTCATAAGATAGCAAACAAGCAGATGGGTCTCCTGATGGAAAGAGTCAACCATCGCCTATAGACACCAAAGACGTTAATGGTGCGTTGCTATCTTGTGGCGAGGTCTAATGCCACATGCATAAGTTTACCGGCTACCTTACCCTCCAAACCGGAACACGACAGCGACAAGCACTAACGCTATTGTGGCAGGAATAGGTAAGGCGGTGGTACCAGACCCGGGCGAGACAATGCAGAACTCTACCACCTAGTAGCCACGGCGGTAGTGACTAGATAGCCAATCGGTCGCCTTTTACGACCTGCCTGGCAGAACGGCAGTTGGTCTATTCTACAAAGGAGGTAGGAACCAACACGGCGAGAAATGATTTTAATGAAATTTGTAGCATTGAACACATTTTTTAAGGAAAAGAGCTGATTAGTTTTGTGGTTAATTGGTATATTAATTTGGAAGTTATTATAAAAAACGTTGTTTTGCCGAATTTCTTAATTAAGGTTATCTCAAAATTTCCCAGGTTAAATCGGTCCCAATTTTCTGGAAGTCTAAATTTGGCGGAACCAAATTGAATGCCATAAACCATGTTTCGATCCGTCAAGCCGTTCAAAAGTTATGAGATCTTTACAAATATCATACA
The DNA here is from genome assembly GCA_036924255.1 of Apodemia mormo. NCBI lineage: Eukaryota > Metazoa > Arthropoda > Insecta > Lepidoptera > Riodinidae > Apodemia > Apodemia mormo. The sequence continues at coordinate 6,022,067 of JAUPFN010000018.1, read as the reverse complement.
CACATATACTGACATCGTAAAAATAGTCAGAAAAGGTTCCTACGACCCCATAACGTGGTGAACTGGTGAACACTCGATTTTTGAAAATCACGGCAAAATCAGTAACTTCTTTATACTAATAACTTGCCTATTGCTTCCGTGAAGCAGCTTTGCTGTGTTTCGGAGAGAAGAACAAGACAGACAGTATAATTACTGGCACACACGAATGGAATACCTGGGCTACTTCCATCCCAGGTATCCCATTTTTCATTGGTGACGCCGACTACTTACCATCAGGTGCCACGTCTGCTAGTTTGCCTATCTCAATAACATAAAAGAAAACTAATAGTTATGTAATTATATGTTTATGTAAAAATGTTAATTACATAAACCTATTGCTAGTGTATGGCAAGGACAAATTCAATTCTTTAATTTACTATTATAATATCCCAACGACATACAATATGGCAATAAATAATGTTATTGCGCCAGTAATAGGTAAAACTGTAGAACCAAATATGAACGCGACGTGACGATAGAACCAGAATAAGATCGTCTGACCAAAAAACATTACTTGTTTCATTCAATCAATTAATAAAGTGCCTATGTAACTCTGTGTTTATTAAGCTTTATACTGGTCTAAGATTTTTTAAATCGAGCCAATAGTTTTGAGTTCATACAAACCGACAAGCAATCACATCTTACATTTGTAATCTTAGTGTAGATAATATTGACTCGCAGATAAATAAAATGCAAATTTTGATGAATTTTGATGCCAAGGAAAACCGAAATTGACGTACCATGTTCAAATTAATCATGAGCTGTTGGAAAATTGTGTTAAGAGTCCGCGAAATAATTTTTTTTCGCGAAGTTACCAATATGAAAAAAGCAACTTGCTGTGATCCTCTGCCTGTTCTTTAAACAATTTGACGTTAAAATATAAGTATGTAATTCATAAATAATAACTGTCTCGTGATTTAGGGGTTAGCTTATTCAGGTCAGATCAAGAGGATCAGGGATTGGTCACGGTTATTGCTAGATGTAGGTTCCGGGATCCACTGAAGAACAGACCAACTGCTCTTCTGCCAGGCAGGTCGTAAAAGGCGACCAAAGGCTATGCAAGTCACTACCATCGTGACTACTAGGTGGAGAGAGAGAAAGAGTTCTGAATGGTCCCGCCCAGGTCTGGTACCACCTCCTTTCCTATTTTCGTCACAATAGCGTCAGTGCTTCTCACTGTCGTGTTCCAGTTTGGAGGGTAAGGCAGCCGGTAAACTTATGCATGTACCATTAGACCTCGCCTCACAGCGACGCACCATTAACATCTTTGGTGTCTATAGGCGATGGTTGACTCTTTCCATCAGGAGATCCATCTGCTTCTTTGCTATCTTATGATATAAAAAAAATACGTAGTCGATAATTATCAGATCGGTGAATGATCTCGCTAACCGAAACTGGTGAATTGTAGTGACCAGAAGAGTCTATAGACATTAGTTTAACTCTGCCAATCCCGCAAGTAAATCGGACATTATGATACATTTATTTTAAATTCTTTTTTTTAAAACGTTAAAGTAAGTAACACCCTAGATTCACAATTATAACACCAACTGAATTCATACAAGTTACGCTGTGTTCAGAATTGGGGATATTATCTACGTTTAACAAAATGGCTTCCATAATTAATTCCACCCATAATTCATACATGGGCGTATTCATGTGTAATCAACTAAAACAATAGTGATATTTCCTAAACGTGGCATCATGAGAATATGACAAATTAGCGTAATGTGTCATGTCGGACAAGCCCATAACTGACAGAGTGACGTGACATCATCTGTTCAGTAAAACGGTAGAGGGTGGATACGACTGTTATTATATTAGAGCTTACTTAGCCTAGGAAAATTCTAAATAGTATGCTGTCACTGCTTGTCTTAAATGAAAATAATGTAACAACATACTATTTTTAGGATTGTCCTAAGACAATGTTAGTGCAATTGGCCATATGTGTTCGAATAAGCTTGATTCGAGTTTCAATATAGTTTTAATACGTAATAATGCTTATTTCATTTCCTGCAATATTAAAAAAAAGAAAATCTTTTAAATAGTCGTTGTATAAATATAAACGAGATGTACACTCCTATATAATTAGAAATCTCTCTCATTTTAAATCTAGCTTGCCTATTAATCTGCTATGTTGGAAGTATGGAGGTTAATGAAAACAATATTACATTAGATGCAAACCGAAAATGTGTCAGGCCAGGTTGGCATCGTTGTAGATGGAGTGAACTCTTTTGAGTGGAAATATTTAACAGCACTTTTAATGTTTTTTTTCCGTTCTGTGTTTATATATATACCTTATACTATAATAATAAATATGTCAGCCGCATTGGTTCAGATTTTCTAAGTTTGACTATAAGATGAAGTCTAAGTTGGCAGAACCCAAACGAATGCCATCAACCACGTTTTGATCAGTCAAGCCGTTCAAAAGTTATGATAGGTTTTAATACACAAATATACACCAAACAGATAGACTGACGTCATCGTGAAAATGTGGATATCTAGTAAAACTCTATTTCCGAATGAAATCAGTAACTTCCCTTAGCGGGATGTTAAAAAAAATTAAATTGATCAATAACTAATATTTCCCGAATATTTTAGATTTATAAAAAAAATCTGACGAATTTAGAATCTCGCTTTTAAAGTCAGTTAAAAAGATACAAATAATTAAAATAAATTAGGATCGAACAAGCACAATACCTTTTACAAAACATCGCCCAGTCATTGTAATGTAATTTTCGTCCCTGATAAAGTGGAAAAAGTGACATTGTTTTTATCATCATAATCCCTAATCATGACCCTCGTTATTATTTTTTACCTTAATCAGCTTACTGGCCATGAATTTGAAGCTATTAAAATGTGTAACATTTAGCTGAATACGAATTTTGTTGATTAAACAAATTAATAACATTTTGTTCTAATATTTTTAACCATTCGTTTATATAGCGCGTTAAAATAAGGATTTAATTTTTCATAAACATTTTCAAGTTCATTAGTTTTACTTTTTTGTTAGATGGACATATTTGAATAAACCTGTTGTAAAATTATTGTTTTCATTCAATATTCTAAGTATTTAAAAAATTCTAATATTTTGCAGATTAATAAGGAAAATGTTGGTATCCTTCTGCTGTAATATTGTCGGTATTTGTCGTCGTCGCATTCCAGTTTAGAGGATAATGCTTCCGATTTACGTAACAAAACGTCAAACGATTCTTTTTTTATCATAAGATAGCAAATAAGCAGATGTGTCTCCTGATGGAAAGAGTCAACCATCGCCTATAGACACCAAAGATATGTATGGTGCGTTGCTATCTTGTGGCGAGGTCTAATGCCAAATGCATGAGTTTACCGGCTACCTTACCCTCCAAACCGGAACACGACAGCGACAAGTACTGACACTATTGTGGCAGAAATAGGTAAAGCGGTGGTACTAGACCCAGGCGAGACAATACAGATATCTACCACCTAGTAGCCACGATGGTAGTGACTCGTATAGTAAGTCGGTTGCCTTTTTCGACCTGCCTGGCAGAATGGCAGTTGGAAGGAGCCCGGATCCAACACGGGGAAATGTGTTGCCCCGGACTCTGAGGAATAAAAACAGTACGGTAACTACCTATAAACGTTCGAAAAATATGCGCATAGACGAAACCCCTAAGCCCGTGGTTTCTAACCTGGAGGTAATTACTCCCGCAGGGGTAATTCAGCTATTTTACCGGGGTAACAAAGGATCGCAAAATAATAAAAAAAAGTTACAGAGCATTGCAATTGTTATACTGTGACGTTCGTAATCCACCATGTTGCAATCTCGCCCCCGCCGCCCGCTACGCGCGCCGTGTAGTGTAGGTTTCCCACATAGATTACAGGAGTAACAAAATTTTAAACAGTTAGGAACCACTGCTCTAAGAAGTAGTCGCGGTGCTGTCAGTAGTGAGTGCCGCTCAAGACCAGTGGTCACTTATAAGTTTATTTCCACACTCCTTTTAAGAATTGAGATTAACCGACGCCATGAGCTGCCTATTTAAATTTTATGTGTTTACTAGCTATTTTAATTCAATTAATTGATCAGTACAAAACACAGAATATTTTAATTAAAAAAAACAATACCATAAAACATAAATAATTGTATCAACTAGGCTTAGTTTCCATACTGTTGCATCTTTATACTGTGCCGCTGATTTTCTTTCGCCGGATATTTTCAGTATGTGGCCGCGTTCCGAATCGATAATAATTTAAAAACAAAATGTCGACTCTTCAAAAGTATCTGTAATGGTCTACTTGAGTAATACATTATTTGATTTTTTTGATTTTTACATTTTATTTCACAAAGTAAAAGAATATGTGGGTCATGCAGATGAAATCGCAGAAAAAATTTAGTAATGTGTATTTTAAGCGTTACTAAACTATTAAAATATATGTTCAATGACGATGTTTTGACAAAGACCTTGTGGTCTCAGCGCGGCTCACATTTGACAGGGTTATTAACATATAGTTTATTAGTTTGATCACAGAATATTATAATTCCTATATCCAAATGATCAAAATGTTTTCTTGCCACAATAGTGTCTAAACTTGGACGGTAAGGTAGATGGTAGACTTATGCATGTGGCATTGCCATCCCGCTGCACGGATAACAATGCATCATTATCATCTTTGGGGTTTATAAGCAAAGGTTTCTCTTTCCACCAAAAGAGCCATCAGCTTGTTCGAAATCTGATGATATAAAAAAATTTAACGTTTTATATAGAAATCCTTTGAGTATATATCTGTGTAGAAAGTACTACAAATATTTTAATTCGTTGACCTGTATACGGAATTGCAAGCCTGGTGTATTTTTTGAACAATCAAATTTTTCGCAGTATAAAATTTATCGTTTTACACTACTAGTATTCTATGTTCGACCATTGCATATTGTTTTATTGTTTTGTAGCTTGTATGTATTTCATCTGTATTTTATAATAGCAACAAAGCTTTGAAATATTTGTTTTATTTTGAATGGAACACGAGCCAAAATCAATGTTTGTTTGTTGTATGTAATAAATGTATGTTGCATGTAGTAAAACAGAAATTGATATGATATAGTCTAAAACTACTGAATCATCCGACTAACCCGTCTCTCACAAAACTAGATTTTTTTTTAAATATAGTTTTATTATCGGTCAATGAAGAAAATATCAATCTCGCGGTTGCATCATCGTTTTTTTATTTATTTTAAAATGTAATATTATTTACCAGATAGTCTATAGACGTATGGTTTAATCGGCCTACCACGCGAGGGAACCGGGCGTGATGATATTTTTTAATAACCTGGTTCCACAAAGCTATGGTTATAATACGTTCTAATTTACATATTTTTAAGTTTACAAAAACTGTACACCCTATTTTTTAAATAATTGTTGTAAGTATGTGCCAGTAGATAGCAAAATTGTCATTGAGATTATAATTTATAACCTGCTCCCACAAGGTTGTAATTTTGTGAAAATATTCATCCCGTAATTTAAAAAGTATATATATGTAAACAGCCAGTCTAATCTGGCTATTGCAAGTATCTGTAAGACTAGTTTATATACATATGAGTTTGTATAGCCCTGAGGCTCGGTAGGAATGCGAAACTCGTACGAACTTCTCCGTCAGGAAGAGAGAATTCATTTATTGCATATTGCCTATTTTCCGGCAAAAAATAAGTACTCATGAAATTTGGAGATTATTCACGATCGAAAAGTTGTTTACGCCTTCTTAAGACCTAAATCTGGAAACAAACCTGCAGCGCGAATTACGACGCGAATTGCTGCACGGCGCAGCGTGTCGCCTGATTTTCTGGGTATGCCACATCTCGATTAGTTGCAACCACAGAGTACTTTATAACATACAACCGAGATGGCGTCGGCGGCAGATATTTAGAATTTTTAAAATTGTTCATCATTCATGAGTAATTTCAAATTTCACACTCGATTAAACAAAATATATTTATTATTAATATGTATTATATTTGGTTGCGCGATGTCAAAATCTCATAATTCCGAATCATTAGAGTGGAGGACTCGTCAGAAAAACCATCGAATGTGTAGGATAGAAGTTGTTTCATGTATTTCATAAAATAATCAAATGGTTATTTTATGAAATACATCAAACAACTTTTATCCTTTAACTTTATTAGTTACCCGATTCAAGATTTTTCGAAGATAGAAATGATGGGCGTTTTGACAAAACAAAGCTGTTCGCAAAAATACGCTTATTATTAATAAAAAAAATGTTTTTATGTGGCCACGGTTTATTAGCTTAATTTTTAATATAAAACAATTGAAAATCAATCAAACTTATCATGACTGAACTAAAAAAAAAGTTAAGTACCTATCTAAAATCTTTTTCTGAATGAACGCTGAATAAAATGGAACTATGTCCAAATATTCAGCGATTTTTACTTGATGGACGTTAAAATAAATAAAGCTTTTATAGATATAGAGACTAAAACTAGCTGAGTCGCCCAGTTTCGTTCACAAGTACAGTAACATTTCATTTTCACACTAAGTTTCAACCCTTATTTCAGATCTTTAATAGTTGGTTTTTGAAAAAAAAAACTTAACTTGAATCCCGTGCCTTCAAATATTTTCTTGCCAAATTTCATTAAAATTGATTTAAGGCGAGGTATTTCGACGCTCGTTAATTCTATAGGAAATAGGTGGCGCGGTATGTTCTGAAACCGCTGGGAACGTGTTAATTTTTGGATAAAGAAATATAGGACTACAGCTGAAAACCAAAATTTAGCACATTCTTTTTTGTATTTAAAACTTAATATTACCATATAAAAATCATGTGGAAGATTAGAAATATTATTAACAAATTATTTGTTTTAGAGATTTTTTTTTCTGTTTTCATAATTTTATATGATCAAGTATAGTACATTCTATCGTGTAATAAATTAGCACATTCCTTAGATAATATATTCAGATACATCGTGTAATTTTTGTAAAATTGTGATTTAACAATCAATACGAAAAGAATGTGGTTTAGTAAACCAGTTTTTTCCGTTTGTCCCGATGCCTCGCCTTAAGTGTTTGGTCATGAAAGCGTAACAGACAGACAGACATTATTTTTAATATTAGTATGAAACAGTATGAATACAGATAAATAAATATTACTTTTGTAAAATAACCCCATTGCGTGAAAACCCTATACTAAAAAGTTTCTAAGCGCTTCGTCGCCATATTTTATCTGACTTTGTAAATTTATGTAACAACTTTATAACATAATTAATTGATATTTTAAACGGAGTTGGTAACTTTGTCAACAATTTGTACACAAAGGCATAAGATAAAACCCCCAGTATCTTTCTGTAATCTAATTAATTTTCCACGGAATTAATAATGTTATTTTAGAAAGTTCGTCGTTGTAGTGTTATTTTGGAAGTTATTGAGTGGGATGGGTCATTTTGAAACTTTTGAGTTGAAGTTAATACGATCTAATCAATTCTAAAAGATTTTTTTAAAGTTTATACAGTGTGGCGCTGACTATAAAATAATGAGTGAATATTTGATTAGTATTAGTTAATAACAGCTAGCACCTGCAACCAAATTAAAAGTGGTCTGGAAAAATATGTTTAGAGCTACAGATTACGTAATAGTTACTATCGTGTATAGGTACATATAAAATGAAACACGGCCATTACAAAGGTCATTCACAAAACTCGGCGCGTACAATTCATGAATTCAGTGGAATAATTTTAAATTAATATTTTTATATTATCTTGTAATAATTTTACAATTACATAGTATAAAACAAAGTCACTTTCTCTGTCTGTCCCTATGTCCCTATGTATGCTTAAATCTTTAAAACTACGCAACGGATTATGATGCGGTTTTTTTAATAGATAGAGTGATTCAAGAGGAAGGTTTATATGTATCATAACATTCAATGTATTGTAAAGAAATACTGCAATTTTTGAGTTTTCTGATGTCATGTCGTAAATAATTTTATTTTTTCCGCTTACATTGCATACGCAGGCTAAACCCTACGAAATTTATCAAAATAATGTACTAAGTATTTGTACAACTTGAAAAGGTCTACAGTAAACTCCGCGATGGTATATGTCTATCTCTTATGGATAACCCACAATAGCATTTTTTTGTCATTTACTTTTTACGAGAAATAATGGCTTTTTTTCGAAGCAATTTTAAACAATACAGCACTAATCCTTATCCAATTAAATACCTTAAATATATTGTTGTTTACGGCATGTAATATAAATGAATATTTTCGAAGATATTACAGATTTAAAATGCAGGGGCATATCGGTTGCAGGGTTACCGGCCGGTCGGCGACGCGCGCGTGGAATGTTCTGAAACCGCTGGGAAACGTGTTAATTTTCGGATAAATAAATATAGGACACGTTCGATCGATTTACGGTATATAACTCAGTCTTTTAAGCAAAAAATCAGACTGCTGCTGCGGAAATCGGACTGCGTGTGTAAGGTTTACTGTGAGATATTTCTTATTAATGACTAGCGACCCGGCTTCTCATAGTTGCAAATCTACTGCGGCAAATCTTTGAAATTCTCGACTTTTTCTATTATAATATGCATGTGTTATACATACAAACCATCCTCTTGAATCTGATCTATTGATGAAAACCGCATAAAAATCGTGTGCGTAATTTGAAAGATATAAGTGAAGATAAAGCGGAAGCGATTTTGTTTTAGGTACACTATGCATAATCTACATATATATCTATACATATAATAAAATCGTAGGAAAGTCAAAACTGTACAATGAATATTTAAAAAAAATACTTGGGGCGTGATCTACAATCGACGTCAAAGCCAAAAATATAGTTTTTAGAATTTTTGTCTGTTTGTCTGTCTGTCTGTCCGTCTGTCCGTTTGTCCGTCTGTCCGTTTGTCCGTTTGTCCGTTTGTCCGTTTGTCCGTGTGTCCGTGTGTCCGTGTGTCCGTGTGTCCGTGTGTCCGTCCGTCCGTCTGTCCGTCTGTCCGTCTGTCCGTCTGTCCGTCTGTCCGTCTGTCCGTCTGTTCGTCTGTCCGTCTGTCCGTCTGTCCGTCTGTCCGTCTGTCCGTCTGTCCGTCTGTCCGTCTGTCCGTCTGTCCGTCTGTCCGTCTGTCCGTCTGTCCTTCTGTCCGTCTGTCCGTCTGTCCGTCTGTTCGTCTGTCCGTCTGTACGTCTGTCCGTCTGTCCGTCTGTCCGTCTGTCCGTCTGTCCGTCTGTCCATCTGTCCGTCTGTCTGTCTGTTTGTCTGTATGTATGTCCGGGGTAAACTCAAAAAGTTCTGCATGGATTTACATCAAATTTTACAAGAATATTACATACAGGTCAGGTCAGGTACAAATAGGACTTCAGCTGAAAACCAGAATTTAATACATTCTTTTTTTAACTAAATATCACCATATAAAAATCAAGTGGATGATTAGAAATAGTATTAAAAAATTATTTGTTTTAGAGATTTTTAGCCTGTTTTCGGAAATTTATATGATCAAGTAAAGTACATTCTATCATCTAATAAGTTAGCACATTCCTTAGATGATATCTTCAGGTATATATACACAGATACAAAAAATACGTTTAAGATGATGTTTAAAAGTGGTCAGCATCATTTTTGTTACAAATAAAATAGATTAAGTTTTTGTTCCTTTAAGTCGACAATTTTAAGTGAAATGATAAAATAAAGTATTTTCACGTACTTTAATGCCTTTAAAAAGTATAAAGTACGTTTATTCAAAATAAAGTACAATACTTTATTATAAAGTACAACCCTACCCGAAGTATCGCAGGGTCAAACCCTCAACGTTACAGGTTTATATTTGAGCGTTGACTGTTTTTCACATGGCCAACTATACATCGCTCCTTCAAGAGTAACCTCTAAAGAAAACATGTTTGTATTATTTAATGGCAATAAAGCTGTGAACGTTGTATATAAACACATTTTGTATTGTACATAATATATTAATTGTAGAAATAAAAGAAATAGATAAAAATGTAAAAACTAAAAATGAATTTAGGTATTCCAAAGATAGCAGGAAATGGTATAGAGAAAGGGGAATTATTTTACTTAAATTTTAACGCGTGCGGGCCACGGACTGTAATGAATAAATCGAAACTACTAGATCGATTTTAATCTTTTTTTTCATTGTGTGACATAGGCTATATATTTTATACCCGTGCGAAGCCGGGGCGGGCCGCTAGTAATAACTAAAACGCACTTTCAATTCAATATTTACTTCCTACTTTTAAAATTTGGTCGGTTCTTTAAAAGTAACCCTTTATAACTTACTATATTCCTTCAAAATATTTTGCGGAATTTCCACAAGTTTGAGTTCCTTGCTGTTATCAATTTCTATGTCTGTGCTTCAAATTTTATTATCTGTGTGTTGGTGAATTCTGTGCAGCAAACGCCCGCATAAGTTATAAAACTTTGTTGTTTTCAAACTACTGTCTATGAAGAGTGCCGTTTCAGAAGTTTTGGACTCGTACATCAAACTCCGCATGCATATCTCTAAACAGAAATATTTTGGTTTCCATTCTTTTACACTATAACTAGGTGTTCGCGTGACTTCTTTTGCATTACCCATACGCAATCTATGCGTTCACGCAATCTGGTAAAAAGTAGCCTAAGGTAGTCGTTGATAAGGAAGGTTTATATTGGTAAAGAATTTTTAAAATCGGTTCCAATAGATTTTAGATTTGTCCATTTCAAACAAAGAAACAAATCTTATATCTTTATTCTACTAGCATAGACTAGCTGACCCCATATTTTCCGCTGAGCGTACCAACACACCAACCAACCCCACAAAATAGGTTGGTTGGTGTGTTGGTTCCGGGCTCCTGTAAAGAATAGACCAACTGCCGTTCTGCCAGGCAGGTCGTAAAAGGCGATCGATTGGCTATGCGAGTCACTACCATCGTAACTACTAGGTGGTAGAATTCTTCATTGTCTTGCCCGGGTCTGGTACAACCGCCTTACCTATTCCTGCCACAATAGCGTCCGTACTTGTCATGTTCCGGTTTGTAAGGTAAAACATGTCAAATAGATACAGGCAAACAAAAGTGGTATGACCTATCATTTGCGCAATGTAGTGTTCTTAGAGTACACCAAGATCAGCCTTCGCACTACACGCCGTAGTGGCAAGATTCTGTCCACATTATATTAACGATTGGTCATCCACGACTATTCGATTCGCTTGTACCTTCTTTATATGAACAGAAAAACTCTGGAACTGCTTACTTGTTGTTACGGTGGACTGCAGGGCGCTGCAGCTAGTCTATATCTATATAATTCTATATTAATCTATACATATAATAAAATCGTAGGAAAGTCAAAACTGTACATTGAATATTTTTTTAAAGAATACTTGGGGCGTAATCTACAATTGGTATTAAAGCCAAAAATATAGTTTTTAGAATTCTGTCTGTCTGTTTGTCTGTTTATATGTTTGTCTGTATATATATCCGGGGTAAACTCAAAAAGTACTGCATGAATTTACTTCAATTTTTGCATAAATATTACTAACAGGTCGAGTCAACATATAGGCTACATATTATTACGCTATCACCTACGGGAGAGGTGCTGTGCGGAGTAACGAAGTCCGCGCGGACGAAGTCGCTGGCAACAGCTAGTATAATAGTATAAATGTGAATGTTTGGATGGATGAATGGTTTGTTACTCAATCACGCAAAAACTAGTAAACGGTTTTGAATTAAATTTAACACACAGATAGATAATAACCTAGAATAGCACATAGGATACTTTTTATCCCGGAAGAATGAGGTGATCCCGCGGGATTCGCCAAAAACTGTTATAATGTAGCGGAATGCAGGGTGCAGTTAGAATTCCAAAAATTTATTTAATTTGTTAGGTTGTACTTGTCGCCTCTGTGGTTTAGTGATCCGATATCGGAGTTGACCACATGAGGTCCGAGGTTCAATCGTGGCGGGCAAATAAAAAATGTGTTTTTCTGTTTTCTAACAAAAACAACATTGACCGGAAAAAGTGCCCGGTTGGCGATCGGCTGGCTACCTCTCACATTGTGAGACTAAATAACGTAGGTACACTTGTTGTAACTCTGCCTACGTCTTCAGATATGAGCGTGAAGATACTTTTTTATTTGATTACTTTATTGCACAAATGTGTATAAAGGCGTGAACTAATACTATTAAAAATATTTTAACAGCTTACCATAGGTAATGCTAAAAGAAAAGCTAAAAAAGTCGGATTCGCGCACGAAAGGTTCCGAACCATGGTAGCAAAAAAATACTAAAAAAACTCGTTTATTGTATGGGGATCCTTAATTTTTTTTTAATTTTTAGTATTTGTTTTTATAGCGAAAACGGAAATAAACAATTTGTGAAAATTTCAGGTTTCTAGCTATCACGGTTTATGAGATACAGCCTCCTGACAGACAGACAGACAGACAGCAGAGGCTGAGTAATAGGGTTTCGTTTTACCTTTTAGGTACGGAACCCTAAAAATGCTAAGAAAAGAATATGCTACTTAACTTTTTCATAACAATTTGTTAACATAATCTTAAGTTCAAAGTAAAATTGTCTTCAAATAACCTAATAATAGCTAATATCAAACAAAGTTAATTGAGGCCATAATAAAAACAATCCCTACAGGAAAGTTAATTCGCAAGGGGGAGACTGTTCAAAAACGCAATTATAGCCCACATATAAAGTCCATTGCTTTTCATCACTGAATTTCAAAATAACCCACAAGCAAATCATGAAATGAATCAATAACTACTCTATTTTTAAGCTAACAAAGTTGTGTTTTGAACGTGATATCTGGTGGTTGATTCTTTTTGGATTTCGTAGGTAATAATGATAGTAATAAATCATACGGATCGTTAGGCACGTTCCCCCATCGGTAGCGAGTTCGATTCCCGGTAGAAATGGCATCATCTGTCAATAGGCCGGAGTGACTTGACATGACTGGCTAATGGAGTCGCGTACTTCGATTGTTGTAGAAAAATTATAGATATTCGTATGTAGGAATAACTTTGAATTTGTTATTATGATTTATGATATTATGTACATATATTTTGTGTATGTATTTACCTTATGTATTTTTAATGGAATACTAGCTTATAAATTATTTGAAGGAAATATTTTGGTGCCGAAAGTGAAAGTTAAGATTGATGCAAAATCAAAATCCAAAAAAAAGATAATTGTAGTTTTTTTTGGTAGGTTGTACCTGTTCCACTGTTTGTCCAAGAATTTCTAGATAATTAAAAGCCACATCGAGATTCTTTCTTTTTGATTTAAATTAGTTATAATAATATTCGTTAGTAGTTATAATTATATTAGTTATAATAAGTGGTTCGACTCGATATTCTTGATCCGAACCACAAGGGACTGGAATATGCTACCTGAATCTGTGTTCCCTGACGGGTACAACCTGGGGATCTTGAAAAGAAGAGTGAACAAGTACCTTCTAAGGAAGCGCGTTCCATCTTAGGCCGCACCTTAGCTTACCATCAGGCGAGATCGTGGTCAAGTGCTTCCCTATCGACAGTAAAATAAATATTCAAACTCAGTAAACTAAGTTTCATCACAATCTGTTCAGTACTTGTATTCTTCAGGATGTTATATACTTTAAGGATACTTTAAATATACTTAAAGTATATTAGATCATGAAGATGCTTAAAAAATTAAACCGGTCGAGTGATAAAGAAAAATAAAGTTTTGATGTGAAATTAAAGTTTGACCGCCCTGTTGGTCGAGTGGTTAGCGAACCTGACTACACAATCGACTTGGTTCGGGTTCGATCCCCCACGGGGACAAGCATTTGTGTGATGAGCATAAATGTTTGTATTTCCGGGTTTGGATATTTATTAAATATATTGCAGTATTTATATATGTATTTCTATATATTAGTATCGTTGACTAACACCCACAACAGAAGCAAATAATTTGTTTACTTTGGGGTTAGATCAGTAAGTGTTCTCTCGTGAATATTTATTTATACTTGTATAAGTGATTAGTCAAGTGTGTTACTATAATGGAATTTCAACAAGTGCCGACGATGGAAAGTATAGAATATATGTTCAGTAGTTATTGCGATATGTGTCAATTTTTTAAATTACTATAGCGTAAAATTAAATGCACACTTTTTAGGCCATGGCTATCCTCTCGTTCGCACTAGTGCACTGTTAGTATCTTCTCGCCCGTATCCCCAAAAAAGCAGACAAAGGTACAGTGTACCCACGATTAGCCGAAGGTACTTACTCGCACTACGTGATAGGTGACAGGCCTATCGCCAACCGGGCACTTATTCAATCCTGGGCAACGTTGTTTTTATCAGAAAACTGAAAACACATTTTTGAATTGCCCGACCCGGGAATCGAACCCGGGACCTCATATGGTCAACACTAATACCGGAACACTATGCCACAGAGTTGATCCCACTTCTGTAACTTCTATGAACCAGAACCAACATTTGTATTGAGGGTAAGGTAGACGGTAGACGTATCCATGTGGCATTGGCGTTCCGTAGCACGGATAGCAATGCACCATTTACATCTTTGGTATCTATAGGCAATGGTTTCTCTTTCCATCAGGAGAGCCATCTGCTTGTTTGCTATCTTATGTGATATATAAAGACTGAGTAGCTTTAATATTGGGATTTATAAGTAGGGGATTAACAAAATACCCAGAAATCAGCATCGCATTGAAAACTAACTTTCATAAAAAGTTTTTTTTATAGAGTTGCAACTATTCATGGATGGTGCTGATTGCTTTCCATAAGTTGGCCTCATCACTTCCTCGTAAATCTGTAAATACTCGTTTTATATAAAAAAATATGCTTGTAAGAGTTGGGTAAGGTTGAGGTGAGTCAGATTTTTTTATATATCACGAGATAACAAACAAGCAGATAGCTCTCCTGATAGAAATAGACAGTCATCGCTTATATACATCAAAGATGTTAATGGTGCGTTGTTATCCGTGTGGCAACTCTTAATGCCACATGCATAAGTCTACCAGCTATCTTACCCTCCAAACCGGAACACGACAGTGACAAGCACTGACGCTAATGCAGCAAGAGTTGGTAAGACAGTGGTACCAGACCCGGGCGAGACAATGCATCACTCTTCCACCTAGTAGTCACGATGACAGTGACTCGCGTAGACAATCCGTCGTCTTTTAAGACCTGCCTGGCAGAACGGCAGTTGGTCTATTCTTCAAAGGAGCCCGGGACCGGGTAAGACAATCTTTATGGTCTACCACCTAGGAGCCACGATAGAAATAACTCGGATAATCAGTCATTCACCTCTTACGAATTGCCTGGCAGAAAAGCAGATGATCAATTCTTCAAAAGGAGCCCGGGACTTTTGCTTGTTTGCTATACTATGATATGAACAAAAAAAAACTGAATAATTATACTTCGTGAATTTATATCAAGCTGAACATGTTTCCCAAATGGAATTTTAACTCCCTCTAAAATAACTACAACGTGATAACTGTTTATACTGTGGTTTATTAATTGAATTAAAAGCTTTGGATTGCAATATACAAAATGTACGTTGTCAGATTATATTAATACATTTTTGGTTCATTTATACATTACGATTGTCAAATGGATTTTATGTTTTATTTTAGAAAAATCAATGAGTGCCGGATAAACCTTCGGCGTCTGTGTAAGCCAAAAATGGACGGCATTTCTAGTCAAACCAAACCAAATCCAAATAAAACAAAATCATACAAAATTAACGATTAGCTTTACGTGTAGCTACTATCACATGTCATGACAGTCACTGTCAGGTGGTAGATTTTCGACGTGTCGCTCGTGTTTTCATACAACCGCCTTAACTACTCCTACCGCAATTGTATCAATGCTTGAATGCTTGTCACTGTAGTGTTCCGGGCTGGACGGTCAGGTAGTCAGTAAAATCACATGGAATCACTATCCCGCCGCAGGAACACTAACGCATCATTAAAAAAATAAGCATCTATAAGCGATGATTGTTTCCATTAGGTGAGCTTTTTACTTTTTTATAGTGTGTCTTTTTTATACAGTATTTTTTATAGTATAAGATAACAAACAAACAGATTGGTCTCCTAATGGAAAGAGTCAACCATCGCCTATAGACACCAAAGGTGTTATGGTGCGTTGATATCTTGTGACGATGTCTTATGCCACATGCACAGTATGGAATGCGCTGACACAACTTTATATGTGAAGGTATTCTGGGACGGCAGTGGTCCACGCGCCCCCACCCTAAAATAGCATAATATATGTTATATCTTACGCTATAAAAACCATTATAATTTTTTTTTAAAGTATTTAGATAGTTTGGTGCAACCGATCCAAGTTTTCAATGTATTTAAAAACATCGTATCGGTATCGTATCGTCAATTCTGAATACATATTTAAATGTCATCTCAGATGTCATCACAGCGCGACAGCTGACGAAATGGGGCGTCGTTTCCCCATCAATTATACATCTGTTTGTTTTGTGTTTCTTTGCCGGTTAGTGTTACGTGAGGATGCTGGTCTTCCGGTTTTAGAATAGGTGAGGAGTGTTCAGGAGGTGATAATGTCTCACAGCTGTTAAGACGTTTTATGTTTAAGCCCTTCTTTACATTATTACGATTGTGATAACTTTTTTATTTATTTATTTATGCAATAACTAATTAGTTAAGAATACGGATTAAATAGATACGCCTTTCAAGACAATTTCTTAGTTTACAATTGTAATGTAGTTTACAATTACACACAGAAATATTGACTTATAATACTGATGAAATAAAATTATTTAAAGGGTAATTTTTAAATGTTGTCATCTCATTTGCTACGATAAAACAATACAACATAGTTTATTTCTATTTTTTCAAGATATAATATATCTACAAATATACAGCGATAGAGGCGTTTGCTCATATGCGTGGCAGCACGTTTCCTTCCCATTTGCATATCTATTAGTATTCATGTGGTCTGTGGTTAAGAAAAAGTTATATATTTTATAACATACTAGATGTTGTTATATAACAACAAAGAAAAATGTCGATACGCAGGATTTGAAACTGCGTCCCATTCCCTAAAGCCGGGATGCTCTACCATTGAGCTAGTGTCAACAGGCTCGACGTGGCTAAATTTTTCTTTCATACATGATCGATTACATCGATTGTATTGATCGCTAGATATACATACGTATAACCAGTTTCTAATTATGTTTATGTGTTTCTAATTATTTTTGTGTTATAGCACTCACCCCGTGCTTTGAAAAACTCGAAAAACTTTAAAACAATAAAGAATAACATCGACACGCAGGATTATGCTGAGTACCTACCTAACGTACCTGCGACCCATTCCCTAAAGCTGGGATGCTCTACCACTGAGCTAGTGTCGACAGGCTTAACGTGACGAAATTTTTCTTTGCTATATGATCGATTTCATCGATTATACTGATATCACTAGATATACATACGTATAGTATATAAGATAAAATAACCGCATAAATTTTGCGTATACCAATATATGGCGGTCATATGGATAGCAACACATCATTAACATCTTTTTTTTTATATATCATAAGATAGGAAACAAGCAGATGGGTCTCCTGATGGAAAGAGTCAACCATCGCCTATAGACACCAAAGATGTTAATGGTGCGTTGCTATCTTGTGGCGAGGTCTAATGCCACATGCATAAGTTTACCGGCTACCTTACCCTCCAAAAGGGAACACGACAGCGACAAGCACTGACGCTATTGCGGCAGGAATAGGTAAGGCGGTGGTACCAGACCCGGGCGAGACAATGCAGAATTCTACCACCTAGTAGCCACGATGGTAGTGACTCGATAGCCAATCGGTCGCCTTTTACGACCTGCCTGGCAGAACGGCAGTTGGCCTATTCTACAAAGGAGGCCGGGACCAACACGGCGGAAAATCTTCAATATCTATGCTAATCTAAGGTAGTAAACTCAGCAACTAAACTAAGCAATGCATCCTTATATTTTGTTGTTTTTTTGCTAATTAGAGAGCAGTCTGTTTTTCAACCGATGAAAAATGGAGAAAGACAATTCGACGCGTATTTTTTATGTAAAACCATATATAACTCACAGAGTAGTCCGATTTTGATATATATATATATATATATATATATATATATATATATATATATATATATATATATATATATATATATATATATATATATATATATATATATATATATTTATATTTATATTGGAATGGATTTACCCCTGGTATACCCACTGGATATTCCCCTTTTCCAGTTTTTTTAAATTCCAACCATAAGGGTACAAAAACAAGGAATGATTGGATTGTATACTCAATGATTTTAGTGTATGACCACCATTGATATAAAAACCCAAGATACACAATCAGTGTGTCAAAAACGTCCTCCAAAAATAAGAGCACAATTTTAATTTGTGCGCTCATTTCAAATAGAATCGCATCGGTCGCGACACTGTCAATTTTATTTCTTTTAAATTGGATTGTAATACGTAATTTATTTCTTTTCGTACATTGTTTTGTAAAAAAAAAGTCTTGCACTTAAGGTTGGGTATGCAAAGACATATGTTTTTGCCATATCTATAACTACTTAAATGAAATTAGGGACAATTTTGAGTGTCAGTTTTGTTCGAGATTGTGCATCTAGGTGTTTTTATATCAATGATGACCACGCAATACGTTTTATTAGAGTGATTTTGATAATTATTCTTTATTGAATAGAATACATTTTTGTTTGACAAAAAAATCCACCTAAAAGGGTACTAAAACAGAGGAGAGAGGATTATTCATTTACTGATTTAGTGTATGACCACGCAGTACTTTTTATTAGAGAGATTTTGATAATTCGTTTATTGGATAAAATATATTTTTGTTTGAAAAAAAAAATCCACCTAAAAGGGTACAAAAGAGAGAGAGGATTATTCATTTACTGATTTAGTGTATGGCCATGCATAACTTTTCATCAGATCAGTTTAATTTTTTGTTTATTAATATATTATCCCGTGTTAGTCCCGGGCTCCCTTGAAGAATAGGCTAACTGTTGTTCTGTCAGGCAGGTCGTAAGAGGCGACCGATTGGATTTACGGGTCACTAACATCGTGGCTAATATGTGGAGTTCTGCATTGTCCCGGGTCTGGTACAGCCGCCTTACCTATTCCTGCCGCAATAACATCAGTGCTTGTCGCTGTCGTGTTCCTGTTTGGAGGGTAAGGTAGCCGGTAAACTTATGCATGTGGCATTAGACTTCGTCACAAGATAGAAACGCACCATTAACACCTTTGTTGTCTATAGACGATGGTTGACTCTTTCCATCAGGAGACCCATCTGCTTGTTTGTTATCTTATAAAATAAAAAAATATATATATTATTGCTGTCTTATTTTGCTATTGCAGTTATTGGTGCTATTTATTTGGCAGGGGGCTACATAGGTTAATCTTTACATGTTGGTGTCTATACAGATAGTTATCTCTTATCGTCAAGAGCTTGTTTGGTATGGGAGCTTTGCTTATAAAAAATAAAAAAGTATCTTCACGCCCGTATCCCCGAAGGGGTGGGCAGAGGTACAGCAAGTGCATCCACAATTAGCCCACAATGAGGTGGCAAGCCTATCGCCAACCGGGCACTTTCCAATCCCGCGCAACGTTGTTTTTATCAGAAAACTGAAAAAACGAATTTTTGAATTGCCCGACCCAGGATTCGAACCCGGGACCTCATGTGATCAACTCCTACACCGGACCACTAGACCACAGAGGCGACTGTTTTGCTTATAATTTATAATAAAATAATACTAGAAGTAGTATCTTCACGCCTGTGTCCCTTGGGTGCTCGGATTGTACCTCTGGCAGCCTCATGTAGAGGTAGGGTACAACCCATAAACCCAATATTGGTCAAAGTCCCATAATATAATTGGTGTCATACCTATTGTCAACCGGGCACATACCCCATCTCGGGCAACGTTGTTTTTATCATAAAACTTTTTTTATACTAAATATATTTAAATACAAAAAAAAAAATTATAAAACTGGAAAAACATAAATTTTGTATTGCCCGATCCGAAAGTCCAACTCAGGACCTCATGTGGTCAACACCAACATCAGATCACTGGACCACAGTGGCGACTAAATAAAACAAAACAATATTAATTTAATTCCTGAACATGACAGTTTGTAAACTCGACTAACCAGAAACAGTTTCGGATAGCCTTAGGTGTCCAAGTTAATCCAACTGGTCAAATAACAGTTTTAACTACTCGGAACTAGCAAACGCTCCGATAGTTTTAAATGAATAAAGTGAGCGTTACAGAACTATTCTCAAATGTAAGATCCTCTTTAGATTTCACCAAGTTCCGAATCTAATTGTCACTGCGAATGGTGAAGTTTTGAACAGTTTTCAATTAGTTATTTGCTGGTTAAGTAGACTAATTCGGCTAAGTATCTAAGTTTCTGTAGTCCTTATTCGTAAATTATATTTTTTAATTGATAGTATTATATTTTTTTATTGAAGTATTTGAAAGTGATTTGAAAATAAAAAGATAGCTCTTCTGATGAAAAGAGCCTTTTGGGGAGTTGGTTGAAAATGTTCGCGGTTGAATACAGCAATCTCATATGTATCCCGAGTGAAAATGAGACACATTTTCTTGCCAAGAAAACAACAGATATAAAAATATCTTCCCGCCACAATCCTCGAAGAAGTAGGCAGAAGTACAACCTGTGCACCCACGATTAGCCAAAGAAAGATACTTATGCCCGTTTTCACCAACAAATCTTAAATATTAGGAGGGAACACCTAGGAAGTATTTTCTTTTCACTAACGTTTAAATTTATAATATAAAGTAGTTATTTTGATAAAGTTCTAAAAAAATTAATGTATTAAAAATGTGTAGGTATATTTTGTCTTACATGTAGATACACCTACATAATAGGTATGGACAAAAGTATTTTCGTATTTTGAATGTGTTATTAGTAATCAAACCTCTTTGGTTGTACTGAATGTAACTGACTGGTTTTTGTTGTTTGTTGAAGTTCAGGGAAGGTTTAAAAGGTGAGAAAATATAGAAAAAATAAGAGTAGTTAAAAAAGCAGACCAACGTTTGCCGGGTCATCTATGTTCTAGTAAATATATATATATAAAAATCAATTGCTGTTCGTTAGTCTCGCTATAACTCGAGAACGGCTGAACCGATTTGGCCAATTTTGGTTTTGAATTAATTGTTGAAATTCAGTAAAGGTTTAAAATGTGAGAAAATATAGAAAAAAATAATAATATATAAAAATAAGAAATATAGAAGAAAAAATAAGAAATATAGAAGAAAATAAGAATAGTTAAAAAAGGCAGAACAACGTTTGCCGGGTCAGCTAGTTATAAATAAATAAATAAATATACCTAAAAAATATTTTCCTTTGTATAAACAATACGAAAATACTTTTGCCCCGACTTTATATAAAATATAATATGTGTGATATAGTCCCACAATATGATAGGTGGTAAGCATATCGCCAACCGGGCACTTATCCAATTTCGGGCAAAGTTTTTGAGAAAACTGAAAACATATAATTTTTAATTGCCCTTCCCAGGAGTTGAACCCGGCATCTCATGTTGTCAATACCGACACTGGACCACTAGATCACAAAGACGATAGATTATATTTTTTAATAAATTAAGAAACATTTAGAGAGTTACAAATTTAATTAAAACCTGTCGAATTGTAACTTTTGGAAAAAGAAGTATACCTTGTTAGAGATACTTTAGTTTTGAGAAACCGGCTAATTAGTTAAGTGAATGAAACGAGGGAAGTAATTAAAGAAACGAACGGCAATTTTTTCACAAAGTATCCCAAACTTTGGAGGAAGTTACAAACTTTCTCATCATTACAGACAATATTTAGTAGTCCCTAAGCGATTTAAGAATTTTAGAAAAAATGTCATTCTGCATACAAAGTGAACATAGCCCCTCTAAAATATTAAAAAGAGAAAGCGGTATCAATAACTAGCAGTAGCGATAGCGGTAGCGTACCGTAATTAAAAGAAAATTTCTAAAACGTCATTTAAGTATCTATACTAATATTATATTTGTAAAAATCTGTCCGTATGTTTGTCTTCTTGTTTGTTACGCTTTTATGGCTAATGCTGAACCACTTTTGATTTTATTTAGCATGAACTTAGTTTAAGATCTGGGGTCAAACATAGGCAAACTAGACTCCAATGGGCCTGAATAGAAAATGGAAGTTTGTATGAAAAAATATATCAAAGACAATTCAATATACTGTGGGGGTGAATCTGTGCGGGTTAGCTAGTATTAATAGAATCAAAACTTCATACGTCAACCCAGGGACGCACGATTACAGTTTTAATTCTGCGCTGTCAATTTATATAAACTAGTGATAATCCTGTAGCCGAAATTCAATCATAGACTAAACAATAAAAAAGAGTATCATCACGCCCAGTTCCTTTGCGGGGTAGGCAGAGTAAATAGAACGTCTATAGACTTTCCAGTTCATCGTGATTCACCAATTTGTCGGTTGGCGGGATAAGTGGTGATCCTCATCGCCGCATTTATCGACATGTTAACGATTATCGACTATTTCTAGCGATAACCGGGACCGACAGTTTAACGTGCACATCTGAGACACTGGAGTGATAATACACCACTCCACCAGATTCCGAGCTGCTACTGAGGGTTAGATTTTCATTATACATAATATATAATGAAAATCTAACCCTCAATAATACAATATACAATTATACATATTATACAAAATAAGAATACAATTATACATAATATACAAAAAGTCAACACAATATGTTTTCATATTGAATTACGTATGTTACAACATTTATGAGTATATGTATTTCTATGTATAAGTATCGTTGACTTACACCGATAAGATAAGCAAATAATTTGTTTACTTTGGGGTTAGATCAATTCGTGTAATTTGTCCAACCATATTTATTATTTATTTATTATTATTTATATTCCGAATTTCTTTCTATATTGATTTGTTAATTACTTACTGTATCATTTCTTGATGCAAACTTTTTTGTTTTAAAACTTTGTCATATTTGACCGCCCCGCTGGTCGAGTGGTTAGCGATCCTGACTACGCAGTCAACGGGGCTCGGGTTCGATCGGGTTCGAGGGGGAAGCATTTGTGTGATAAGCATAAATGTTTGTATTTCCGGGTTTGAGTGCCGGGTCGATGGTTAACGCCCATAGCACAAGCAAATAATTTGCTTACTTTGGGGTTAGATCAGTAAGTGTAATTTATATTTATTTTATTTATATCGCGTATTACGATATGCTACAAAATTAATATCATATAAGTATATAAGTATCTTGCACTCAGATATTATGTTAGCTGTGTATAAATTTATATTTGAAAACCCTATGGTCACATATCATATTATACTCGTAATTATTAATCCAATAATATTACTTGTTACTTGTAATAGTACTTGATGTTATTGCAAGATATACCTAGACAGTGGTCCCACGAACAAGTTTTTTTGATTAATAACAAACTTTTTTTGTGAACAGCTTCGTTTTGTCAATCATATTTTCTATCTTCAAAAAATCTCGAATCGAGTTATTAATAATGATTGACAAAAAAAGAAAAATTTAGAGTGCCAGACAAAGAAAAGTTTCCACTTTACCTGTAGGGCAATGTTACTTTTGAATTACAATAATAATTAACAAGCTGTTTTAAGAAAATTGGTTTGTTTTTAAATTGATTAATATCAATTTAAAAATCACATAATTCCGAAGCTTTAGGGTGGAGGACTCATCAGAAAAAACATCTAATGTGTAGGACAAAAGTTTTTTCGTGTTTTTCATAATATAATCCAGCGATTTATCTTTTTTATCTTTTCTATCCTCCAAAAATCTCAAATTGGGTAGATAAAAAAATGCAAATTTTTCAAAGCGCTATAACTTTATATGTTACCCGATTCGAGATTTTTCGAAGATAGGAGAGATGGTTATCTCGTCAAAACGAAGCTGTTTACAAGAATTCAGCTTGTTATTAATCGAAAAAAGTTTATTCGTCGGACTACGGTCTAATATTCGTATCACCGTAACCGCTACTGTTCATACACACAGTCTCACCCTTACCTATAATGTTGACAGAATGAAATGTGAATGGGCGGGTGTGACGTATGAACACACATCAAAATAAGGGCCAGCATTCACTCAGCGCGTTGTAGTGGCGTGATAAATTATATTCGATAACTATCTTTAAGTTATACTTAATGAGCTCGCATCCTTCTTTTTTGTAATGCAACATGATCTAAATTTAGAATATTTGTTGCGATGGGTTCATTCTCGCTGTAAATACTTATAACGGTAAAATGTAACGTAGTGGGTGACAATATAATTTACTATGATAATCTGTTTATAATTATTGATAATCAATCATGTAAACAATGTACAATTACATATTTACAAAGTAATTGCATTTTCTAGAAGACAACTTGAATAAAAAATGATTTGTTTTATAAAGATTACATTTAATCCAACATATAAACAATTATTATTTTTCTTTTCGTATATTATATTAAAGTCTATAATAAATAACATTATTTTATTTATTCTAGTATTGCTCTGCAGGAACTCGCGACCTAAGTAAAAAGTAATGTTTATTCGCTAAGTTTACAAATTCAAAAAGTTTGTATGCTTTAAATATGCTTTAAATATTTTTTGAGATTTTTTATTAGGTCATAGGATAACAAACAAGGAAATGACTCTCATCGTGGTTTGACGATCGTCTTAAACAAGATTTTATTGTTTAGTTTACTGTCGAATTTCAGCCACAGATGATCGCTAGTTATCCATACTTATATTAAAAATGCGAAAGTAGGTTTGTCAGTCTGTCTCTTCTTCACGCCTAAACCACTCAACCGATTTAGATGAAATCTGGTACAAAGATAGTTTGAGGTCCGAGAAAGGACATGGAATAATTTTTGTTCCAAAAATCCCACGGAAATAGGAACTATACGGGTAAAAGCCTGGGATTTTAATCTTAGAAATTTTTCCACGCGGACGAAGTCGGAAAACACAGCTAGTTATAAATGAGCCAGTTTTGGAGATTTTTTTTCGGAATGGCTCAATTACTGCTAGCCTTATGGGCTGTTACAGCTTCACCGGTCGCGGGGGTGAGCAGAGTGCTCAGCCAGAATTTATAGGTGTAGGGCTGTACGCCCTCCGCCCTAAAGGTGTCTCCTGCGAGACCGAACTTCGGCTTAGGGTGGGGTCATGATTTGCGATGAGAGGGCTAGTGGCATTGTTTTGTCCGTCGGCCAAACCTTGCCTTTGGGCTCGGTTCGCCGAAGGGCGAAACAGGGGTCCTCGTCGCCGCCGGCGGCGACGGTGTCGCGAATGTAGGTGTGTAATGCTATCGTGTATACTGTTGGCCAGAGTTATCGGGTCATCGGGATCGTCAGTTACAATAATGGATTCTAAATGAGTTTTTTACTAAAATAAAATAAAATCACTTCGGATTATCATCAATAATAGTTCTAAGATCCGGTTAACCCTATGAAAACCCTTTGATGGCGATAATTGTTATTGATAAGCATCCGCTTTTGAAAATAACACGGAAACTCTAATAAAATTTTAAAGCATTCATAATCGACTTTGCCACTTGTTTATCGCTTTTATAATAGTTTTAAACGTGAAGTGTTCAAAAATAAATCCCGACCAATGTAAAAGATCCACCTTAGTTAATGTTTACTATAGCCAAGGGTGTAGATTATACTGGTCGTCCAGTGTAACAATAAACTTTGGGAACATTAAATGTGTTTGTTGTGACAGATCATAATATATTGGTGTTTCGGAAGATTGCCTTTAAGAAAATATTTAGTTTAGGCTCATTAACGACTTTCGAATGATTGATGTTAGCGTGGATGGTTTTAATGTACAGAAAGAGTTCTCTATAATGCGTGAAGTTTACAAGGCTTTTGGTTTAAACTTGTATTTGAATATGACTTTCTCTGACTAAAATATTTTAATTAGCTTCTAGATTTAGTCATGTTAAAATTGCTAGTTGTTAATTTAATCAAACTTTTTTCTTCGTGTTGCTCCGGATGCCTTTGAAGAAAAGACTATCTGCCGTTTTGCCAGGCAGTTCGTATTAGGCGAAAGTTTGGATATGCGAGTCACTACCATCGTTGCTAATAGGGGGTAGATTTCTGCATTTTCTCGCCCGGGTTTGGTACCACCGCCATACCTATTCCTGGCTCCATAGCGTCAGTGCTTGTCACTGTCGTGTTCCGGTTATAAAGTAATACCTAGTAGTAAAAAAGGAAACGAAAAAAATATACCTATGCTTTAAGTAAATATTTATGGCGTTTAAATGAAAAAAAAAAAAAATTCTATCGATCAAAAAACTTTTAAAAGCCGAATCAAAATACAAGAAAAGTATACAGTCTGAAATAGATTTTAAACCAATCTAATGATATCCATGAAACCTCATATAAAAGAGTGAAATGTACCGAAAAAGAAAAGATGAAGGTGTCCGAAACGATCAATGACGTCACATGTACGACGAATGAAAAATGTTACAATTGCAAAATATTATACTATACGTATAGACAAATTCACTTCAAATATGCACGAATGTGTCCATGAAATAGCCACAGCTCGTTTTTTAAATGTATTCAACCATCGTAAAAGTCATTTAAAAATTATTCAAAATAAGCGAAACTTATAATATTTCGTTTAATACTTTTATTACAATAAATTTTATATCATATTTTAAATCAAATTTAAAAACTGTAATTATATTTGAAACTTCATCTAAAGTAAACCGAAATTTGACGCAAAGTTACAAAGAAAACAATAAAAGAAGGTCATTACGAAAAAATTATCATATAAATTGAAACCGTTTGTGTTACAAAAAACCATAGAGACTCAATTTTTTTTTTTCAATTTATTTTTTCCACCACATGAATATTTAATGTGTTTAATAATATTTAATGTATTTAATAATAATAAATATATACGCATATAAGCTATATAAAAAGAAGAGTCAATTTTAGGATGGTCATAAAACTATATTTAACGCGTAAATAAATCATAAGTAGTAGTAATCGTTACGGTGTTACTGTAGATTTGCCGAAGTAAAACAACTAGAAGGAAAAATAGTGGTATCGTAGCTACTAGGTGGCGAAATTCCGCATTGTCTCGCCCGGGTTTGGTACCACCACCTTACCTATTCCTGCTGCAATGGCATCAATGCTTATCACTGTCGTGTTCCGGTTTGGGGGAGCGGGGTAAGGTAGATAGTAAACTTATGCATTTAGCATTAAGACCCTACCACATGGATAGTAACGCACCATTAACATATTTGGTGTCTATAGGCGATGGTTGCCTCTATCCAGCATATATAGATAGCCATCTGTTTATTTGCTATCTTATGATGTAAAAAAAGAATAGATCAACTGCCTCCTACTAGGTATATCTTAAAAGGCGAGAAAATGTTTATATGTATCACTTATGTACATCGTAACTACTAAGTGCAACGTCTCGCTCGGGTTTTAATATCATCGCCTACCTATTCCCGCCTCAAAAGCGTCGGTGCTTGTCGCTGATATGATCGGGTATGGAGTTAATTTAAAGTAGCCGGTAAACTTATGTATTTGTCATTCCACCCCTGTAGTACTAAGTACTAGTGCTAATGACACTACTAGTACTAACGACAATACTCTATTAAAATCCCTGATGTCTATATGTGACGGATGTATATTTTCAATGGGGAAGCTATCGGCTTGATTGTGGTCCTATTATACAAAAAATAAGTTAACGGCTACAGACACTTTTCAAGTTTATTATAATTCACATTGTAAATTTTAATTAAGTGATATTAAATATCTAATCAATTTCGATTTATGGCGGATGTCACCAGACTTGATAAAGCTGGAACTAAAATTAGTTTGGAGTATTTATCAACTTAAATATACATCAATGTACTATATATAAGTATGCAGTTGTTCCACGTTTTACCGTTCATGCTATTTGATTTGGAAAATCTGTATCTAATTAATATACTTAACAAAAATCACTTAATACTATAAAAATATATATCAGTATAAGAAAATCAGTTACGTAATTAAACATTGGTATATTGTATCATGAATATTACTTTTAACCGGGCTGGCTAACAGCCTTTTCTGTACAATAAACCGTCTACTTTCCGGCCAATTTGACTTATCTCGAATTCAGGTTTTGTAACACCATTTTTTCCTGCCACAATAATATCAGTATTTATTACTGTAGGCTGCTAGCAAACATATACCTGTAAGCAATACCCTACATTTGGCAATTAAAGTGGTGCATGAGAGAATATAAAGTAGTAGCTACGAGCAACGGCCAGGTTCCGCCCTTGTATTAAATATTAATAACTACCTTTACTAATTAAACCACGTAATCAATTATATTACATTTATATTTCTTTTCATATTGCTATTATCACTAACAACAAACAACCTTATTTTATTCTTTACAATTACAATATTTTAATTTTATTCATTCTCATAACTCTTTTAATAAAATATAACTTAACAAATTTCATTACCTTAAATTACTTGAATGCACGCTCAAGAATGATCTCAATACCGTTATTTTTATAGTTTTGTTGTTTTTATAGTCGTCAAAGTGCCATATAATTTACAAGTTCTTACTGTCATCTCCACGTTTGGGGATACCAGTTTAAAATAACTATTTCGCTTATTTATAATAACTTTGGGCAAAATCTTGCTTTATTAAATAAAACCTAACATACCTGTGGTCTTGGATCCTAGTCACATGGATGGCAATGCACCATTAGCATGTTTGGTGTGGTAAGCAATAGTTGTATCTATCTACAAGTACAAATAAAGCCATTTACTTTTTTTACTATTGTGTGATATAGAAAGAACTACATAATTATATAGTACTTAATTATACTCTAATCTTACATAAATATATGTTAAGTATAATGCTATTGTCGTATGATCCATAAAATATATATAACATTTTTGCATAGACACCACTGCTATTACATTAAGTTCATCTATTTCATACTTTGTGCAATAATATAATCTCAACTATTTAAATTTTAAATCAGCATATAGCTACTCTACAATCACTACTGTCCTTAAGAGTCAAATAGGTGTGCGCTATGATTTGTGACCGCGTTCTGACATCTGATTTCAGTCACGCGTCACCTTGTCAGAGGGTCCCGTAATTTATTACCGCGCTCATATCATCCAGAGGGACATTACGGGACAGTTATTTCTGATTTAAGGTATATTAAGCAATGAGTATTACCACGGTAAAGGCAAAGAGTGAGCTTGAGATATGTGAATATTTAGAACAACAATTTATTTTAGATAATAGGCAATAAGAGATCCTTTATTAGTTTAGATGAATAATGATAAAAAGTTAATGTTGATATTAAGAAAAACAATTATCACTTATTATGTTAGCAAAAACCACAAGGTATTTGTTGGTCCTGGACCCTTTTAAAAGATATATTATCTGCCATTTTGTCAAGCATTTCTTAAAACCGAAAAATTAGCTAAAAATATTATTACCATCATGGCTAATACGTGATAGACTTCCGTATTTTCATATCTTACCTATTCCTTCCGAAATAAGGTCAATGGTTATCACTATCTTGTTAGTCAAGATCAAAGTAGGCGATAAACTTATGAAATTGTTATTCCATTCCATAGTAACCATACGGATAGTAACGCACCTTTCATATGTTTGATGTGTATGGATGTTGATACACACACACAGATATATATACATATACATATATATATATATATATATATATATATATATATATATATATATATATATATATATATATATATATATATATATATATATATATATAATTATTTATTTTTCTTTTCTTTCTTCTCCATTATTTATTATGTACTAGTTAGAGTGAGACGTTTTGATTTATTTCGATTTACTAATTTATCTGTTGGTGTTCATTAAAATGTTAAATATTTTTGAGCTTAGCGTGCATGTCAGAACACGCGATTTTATAGTTGAATGTCTAGAAGAGGTACTGTCAAGCTAAGTCAATGTTTGTGGAGACACAACCACAAGTATATATATATATATATATATATATATATATATATATATATATATATATATATATATATATATATATATATATATATAATTTCATATTATTTGATATGCACCGGCTTCATAAATCCCGAATCCGTTAATCTATTACGACAGTTGATGAGATGGATGGATGAATGAATGTTTGTTACTCAATCACGAAAAACTATAGAACAGATTTGGATGAAATTTGGCTCATAGTTAGATGATAACCTGGAATAATAAATAGACTACTTTTTATTCCACAAAAATAAGTCGTTCTCGCAAGATTCACCAAAAACATTTTTGTGCGGTGCAACTAGTGAAGGTACTAGCTAGGTAAATAAGATTTTCATTAGCGCTGGAAAGTATACTTGCTGTCTATTGAATGACATGTAACATTTGTGATTGCGATTAGCACAGAAAATTTTTAAGAACAGTTTTTGTTACAAATTACATTGTCTACAACTTTGGCCGTCCAGATTGTAGCCATATAACCTTAAATTACAATGTTATAACGAATTTCTGTTAAAAACTTTTCTAGGTTCTCATTAACCACAGTTATTTTTAATTCTACGACTAAAATTACGGAACCAAATTTGTAGCGAATTTTTCTCGACTACTAATTTATAATTTTCACCGTTGCTGCTTATTGAAACTCCATCATACATTTAAACACTTGCGTTATTTCACAATACTATATCATATTTATTATTATATAAATAGCCCACTAGTTTCACATTTTACTGCATGATCAGGGCTAGAAACTAAACTGAAATTTATAGTGTGTGAATTGTGAAACAGTATAATTGTTAAAAAATTTAAATAGTCAAATTACTGAATAATTTACCCAATACAGCGCAAAAAGCTTTGTGGAAGATAATGGCTACAGTGGAAGGGTTGTGACTCCACAAACATTGACTTAGCTTGACAGTACCTCTTCTAGACATTCAACTATAAAATCGCGTGTTCTGACATGCACGCTAAGCTCAAAAATATTTAACATTTTAATGAACACCAACAGATAAATTAGTAAATCGAAATAAATCAAAACGTCTCACTCTAACTAGTACATAATAAATAATGGAGAAGAAAGAAAAAGAAAAATAAATAATTATCACTGGACAAATTACACGAATTGATGGTATGCCAAAATAAGCAAACTATTTGCTTGTATATGTTATTTAATACCTAATAAATTACACATATAAATACACAAATACATTTGAAATAAACAATTAAACCCAGAAATACAAAAATCTATACTCATCATAATAAATTGATAGTGTGTCGGGCCATGCGCAATATAGGGTTTCGAATTTGCTCATCACAAACACACACACACACACACAAAATAATGTGGATTAAGAAAAGGGCTTTTATTGTTTCATACTAAAAACTTTTAACATATTTAACGAATATATCCGAACCACGGGCCTATAAAAACTTTCAAAAACATTTTTTGTTACTATAATTCAAAAACTTGTAAACTATTTTTCAAAACTATAATTCAAAAACTTGTAAAGCCGTTTAAGACGTAATATTATTTCTTTTAACTTGATTATATTTACTATTCCCGGAATTTTTTTCCCACCCGCAAAACATATCGTTTAGCTGGCATACGGATGGTGGGGACCCACCTATCCGAGTCCTAAGGAGGGGAACACTTAACTTTAGAAAAATTAGCACTTTAAATCTTAATATTTCCCAAACTCTCTTGTTTTTACAAACCTACAATATTTTTTACAAATCTGTCCCACAGTATACCACATTAATGGAGTACATGAGACAAAATTAGCATCCTTATTTTATATGTAGAAGAGCTTCCCTAAAAAATATTTTATAGATTTTATGTTATCATTTTGATGCCGTAACTAATATGTAAATTCATGCCAAATTACAGCTTTCTAAGGCTAAGTATCTCTGCGCTAGACGACAGACAAACGGATAGACATAGCGAAACTATAAGGGTTCCTAGTTTACTTCGAAACCATAAAAATGTTTGTACTTGTCAGGAATTGAACTCTAGGCCCATCAATTTTATCGTAATGGAACTAGCGTGTAATTATATGTTTTCTCGGTTGAAAGAATAGTTAGTTTATTCACGCTCCTAATTTGTTTACGTAATAAATATTAAAACAAACCGATACTAGGTTCTAAATCGTAACTTCTTTCTTTGAAGTTTCTTACATTTTGTAAATGTATTTTAACGTAAACTCCCTTGAGAGATATCACAGTGGCTTTGCCTTAAATCTCTTGTTAATTACTGTAACGTCCTTTTAGTGAAATACTGACGCTGTTTCTTTGTTATTTATCGCTTTCAATTGTATTTCGAATTGAGTTATTTTTGTGATAAACAGAATTATTGTACAGAATATTGACATAAGTGAAATCAGAGATCAAAAGCTATTTTATTCAATTAAGCTTTTTACAAGTTATTTTGACGCGTCAACATTTTTTAAGCTACTGGATTTTACCGGATACTATCGGATACTACTACATTTTACCGGATTGAAATCGCGACCGCACACTGTGGAGATCTGGCGGAAAAACTCAGCGGGTTTTTACTATATATCTATTTTATTACATAAGGCTTAAAACAATATATTTTAGATTCCATATCACTATATAATAAAAATAATAAAGTCGCTGGACAAATTAGATACACAAATCGATCTAACCCCAAAGTACACAAATTAGTTATTGGTGTTAGTTAACGATACTAATACATAGAAATACATCTATGAATACAGTTACATACATATATAAATACAGTTCCAGACATACAAACCTATATGCTCATCACACAATCTTTGTCCCCGTCAGGATCGAACCCAAGGCCCATCGATTCGTAGTTAGGTTAGCAAACAACTCGACCAACGAAACGGCAAATTTTGATTTGTACACAAATATGCTATAACAAAAGAAGAGATGGTTATGAGGAGCAATATTCCTATGCTTCCTAGTCATCTTAAGTATTCTATCTTATAAAAAAGTATCTTAACGCCCGTATTCCCTAAGAGGTAGGCAGAGGTAAAACCAGTGCACTGATGACTAGTCGAAGATATTATTAGCCTCACAATATGATAGGTGGCAAGCCTTTCGCCAAACGGGCACTTATCTAATCCCGGTAACGTTGTTTTTTTTTTAAAACTGAAAAAACACATTTTTTAATTTTCCGACCTGGGAATTGAGCCCGGAACTTCATATGATCAACACCGACATCGGGCCACTAGGCCATGAAAGAGATGATATCCTATAATAACCTAAGAATAACAAGTTGTACGTATGTACATTGTTATAACTAAAACATGTTTTGTAACCTGTGTAACTAGAAATTGTACTAACTTTGTGATGAGTAAATAAATTATTATTAAAATTAAAATTAAAAAAATAAAATTATTATATATAATAAAATTAAATCTCTGAACGAACCAGTCGGATGAAAAATAACATATGATAGCCGTAATTATGGGAAATAAATAGACATGTATGAGAAAAATTACACGAAATGATGGAAACAAACTATTTTGTTGTGATGATTGCTAGTCAAAAATACTAATACATAGGAATACTGAAATACAATCTATATCTATACATATAATAAAATCGTAGGAAAGTCAAAACTGTGCATTGAATATTTTTTTAAAAGAATACTTGGGGCGTGATCTACAATCCATATCGAAGCCAAAAATATAGTTTTTAGAACTTTTGTCTGTTTGTTCGTTTGTCTGTATGTATGTCCGGGGTAAACTCAAAAAGTACTGCATGGATTTACTTCAAATTTTGCATGAATATTACTAATATGTCGGGTCAACATATAGGCTACATATTATCACGCTATCACCTACGGGGGAGGAGCTATGCGGAGTAAACGAAGTCCGCGCGGACGAAATCGTGGGCAACAGCTAGTATTTAATAAACACCTGAACTTAGAAATACATGCTTATAAACTTAGAAATAGATGCTATTAATGCCTAACTCACAAATGTTTGTCCCTGTCAATTAAATTCTAAAGTATAATATAACGATATTTAGGTATTTTTATTTTCAACCGATTTTAAAAAGAGGAGATCATCAATTCGTTTGTACGTTTTAATTTTTTTATTTTACCTCTAAACTCGATCATTTATGAACTGATTTTGAATTTTTAGGGTTCCGTACCTCATAAAGAAAAAACGCAACCCTTATAGGATCGCTTCGTTGTCCGTCTGTCCATCTGTCAAGACTTTTTTTCTCAGGACAGTGTGGAGGAATCAAGTTGAAATTTATATCAAGTACTCTAGACTACGGTCCCTCTCTGCTGTGTAAAAATCAAACTTGTAAGTCAATGTGATCAAAAGATATTGCAATTTATGTCGCATATTTTGTTATTTTTTGCGAATTCAAAAAAGAATCAAAACCTATAGGGTACTTCCTGTTGACCTAGAATCATGAAATTTATTATAGTTTAAAGAAAAAATCCAAAAACCGCATTGATGTACGTTACCTAGTCATAGCGCCTGGTCCTACAAAACTAGGTCCGTGGACACAGTGACAATCAATTACGCGCGGGATATCATATCATACGCTTATACTTTCCGACAGTTTTTACCATTAAACACGCATCAAAATACCTTATTGTGTATTCAACCAGTGTTATAATCACTCTAGGAAAAAAATAAGATAAACAGGATTACTTTCCATTCGTAATAATAATATCCAGTAAGTACAGTTAAAACAATTTGTTTGAAAATAAGATTGAATTATTTTTTGGTTCGCCATGTTTATGAGAGTGAGATAGTAAGTTACAAAAGTAAGTGAGAGAAAGTAGTATGCTACTTTCGTCGCATCACTTTGCGCTCGGCAGACCGAGCTTAGATTTAGCGATTGAGATGTTAGAGCGTAACGTATTTCCCTTTGTAATTATCAATGGAAAACCGTAAATATTTACAATTTACATATATAATCAAAAAATAAGATTGAATTATTTTTTGGTTCGCCATGCTTATGAGAGTGAGATAGTAAGTTACAAAAGTAAGTGAGAGAAAGTAGTATGCTACTTTCGTCGCATCACTTTGCGCTCGGCAGACCGAGCTTAGATTTAGCGATTGAGATGTTAGAGCGTAACGTATTTCCCTTTGTAATTATCAATGGAAAACCGTAAATATTTACATATATAATCAAAAGATATGACCGTTTATGTCATTCCGTTTCCCCGTGTTGGTCCCGGGTTCCTTTGAAGAATAGGCCAAGTGCCGTTCTGCCAGACAGATCATAAAAGCGACCGATTGACTATACGAGTCACTAGCATCGTGGCTACTAGGTGGTAGAGTTCGGCATTGTCTCGCCCGGGTCTGGTACCACCGCCTTACCTATTCCTGCCGCAATAGCGTCAGTGCTTGTCGCTGTCGTGTTCCGGTTTGGAGGGTAAGGTAGCCGGTAAACTTATGCATGTGGCATTAGACCTCGCCACAAGATAGCAACGCACCATTAACACCTTTAGTGTCTATAGGCGATGGTTGACTCTTTCCATCAGGAGACCCATCTGCTTGTTTGCTATCTTATGATATAAAAAAAAAAAAAACTTTCAAAACAAACTAACATTTAAATAGCTTTCAAGATATATGATACCTTCTCGCTTACTTACTTATGCCTACACCTTTGTACTTCTCCTTGCAGTACCACTATCTTCCTCCGGTTTTCCTATTTTCTGCATCTCAAAAACCTAGCATTATATCTTCTCCAAATTATAATGAGACCACACAGAAATATTCTTACCCTTAATTAAAATAGAAAATATTTACATAAAAACTTAAGCACTTTCAATGTATTATAATTTTATTAAGCACAATAAACTGTGTTCTTTAAAAATCGATAACTACAAAATGTCTACTTACTTAAAAGATTGTGTATTATGAGTCATATTTCACCCGAATGAAGACGGGCTTACATCTAGTATACAATAATTTCTAGTTTAAATTATAGAATTAATACGTCAATTTGGTTTTGACTGAATGTGTTTAACTTAGAAGTATAACTTTACTTTTCATTCATTAACAATAATTCTAACTACTGTTTAAGATAAATATTTAACTAATATTCCAAAAAGTTACTAAGAAAATTATCATTTCACAAATTTTACATATTATTTTACTTTAGTGAAGTTACTTTTGGAAAATCCATAATTCCAAGACGAAATTAAGCTAAATAGTTCGAAATTTTCTGCGAAATATTTG
Organism: Apodemia mormo; assembly: GCA_036924255.1. Classification (NCBI taxonomy): domain Eukaryota; kingdom Metazoa; phylum Arthropoda; class Insecta; order Lepidoptera; family Riodinidae; genus Apodemia; species Apodemia mormo. Next base: position 5,985,737 of record JAUPFN010000018.1, on the reverse strand, counting down.
ACAATAGACATTCACAATGTATATTTGGACTAGCTGTGATAAAAGTAAAAATTTTGTTAACTTATATATTGTCCTTAGTAAAAGAAAACAACCTTTCATCGAATAAGAAAAAAGAAAAAAATATATATAATATGTGATTTGTGCAATTTCACTGCAGCAAAAGATAATGGGACAAATTTACCGAAAGTCAGAAAATTGAGTGAGACTCCAGTGCCACAATAGTCCTCTCATGTTAACAACATTCTCTCCTAAGTCACCAACTCAAGTAGAAATACTCAGTTCATACAGCATGTTTTAAGGAAATTGCATGCTAATAGCTTCTGGATGTGTTCAGTATCGACAAAGAAACTCATTAAAAAATACCGTTAAAAAAGTTAAAAAAAAGAATTGTAATTTACATACCACCGCGACGGTAAATCGCGGTGTGTGGTAATCGGATGGTAAACGCTACGACGTGTTGCAGCGTTAGGAGCGCATTTCTTTTTTTTTATAGAAGAGGGGGCAAACGAGCAAGAGGTGCACCTGATGGTAAGTGATCACCGCCGCCCATGGACATCTGCAATACCAGAGGTCTTGCAGTTGCGTTGCCGGCCTTTTAAGAATGAGTAAGCTCTTTTCTTGAAGGTCCCTATGTCGTATCCGTTCGGAAATACCCCTGCCGGTAATTGATTCCACAACAGAGTAGTGCTAGGTAAAAAGTGTCGGGAGAAACGCACAGTTGTGGATTTCCAGACATCGAGATGGTGAGGATGGAACTTCAAGTTTTGACGCGATGTCCGATGGTGGAATTCGGCGGCAGGAATTAATCCAAACAACTTGTCGGAACACTCTCCATGATATATACGATAAAAGACACAGAGAGAACCTACATCTCTGCGCAATGCCAAAGAGTCAAACTGTTTCGAAATGGCCTGGTTGTCAACGATTCGAACCGCTCTACGCTGAATGCAATCAAGAGGAAGAAGCTGGTACTGAGGAGCTCCGGCCCAGGGATGCGAACAGTACTCTATGTGAGGCCGAACCTGTGCTTATAAAGTTGAAGGCGATGGACCGGCAAAAACTACTGTTTCGCTCTGCTGAGCACACCGAGCTTTTTGGAGGCTAGTTTAGCCTTGCCTTCCAAATGACCGCGAAACTGAACGTAATTCGATATGTCAACTCCCAGGATTCCGACACAAGCTGAGGATATATCCTCAAATCGAGGTGATACGACAAAGGGCGTCTTTTTTGCGGTGAACACGCAAAGCTGTGTCTTCTTGGGGTTAAAAGTAACCAGGTTTTGGCGACCCCATTCCGAGACATCGGTAAGTCGATTCTCGACTTCAGACACAAGCTTGTTTCGGCACTCTTCGACGTGTTCCCGGGAAATACTGCTTCGGCCGGAGTATGTAGCATCACCAGTACTGTCATCCGCATAGCAATGTATGTTGCTAATTCGCATCATATCATTGATATGCAGAAGGAACAGTGTCGGTGATAGCACGCAGCCTTGGGGAACACCAGCATTGACAGATTTAAGGTCGGAGCACGCACCGTCGACAACGACCTTGATGCTCCAATCAGCCAAAAAACTGGTGATCCACTCGCATAATTTCTCAGGAAGCCCATAGGAAGGCAGCTTCGCGAGAAGCGCTTTGTGCCATACCCGATCAAAGGCCTTCGCTATGTACAAACTAACTGCCAATGCCTCCCCCTTGGACTCAACTGCTTCCGCCCATCGATGAGTTAGGTATACTAGAAGGTCACCAGCTGAGCGGCCGTGACGGAAACCGTACTGACGGTCGCTAATCAGCTGGTGCTCTTCTAAATACTTGAGGAGCTGAGAGTTGATGATTGTCTCCATAATTTTGGAGAACAAGGAGGTAATGGCTATGGGCCGATAGTTAGACGGGTAATAATAACGTATATCTTGCATTTGTATATGTTTTCAGTAGTAATTCTAAACGATTGACTTTTTAAGTTTGTAGATATTAAATAAGTTGATCTTGTAGTATTTTTTTTCTCTTTATTTATTTTGTTTTTCTTTTCTTTTTTCCTGGGTTCCATTATATATACTGAACTTATCCCTGAGTATGTCATATTGTAATTTCTTAACCATCAAGTATAATCTAAGCACGTTTAACTTTGTAACTTATTTCTAATGTATAGACTACTTCGTAGCTTTGTAATTGAAATAAAACGAAAATATCAAAAATATTTCAAAAATTTATTGAACAGTCATGAAAAGGACACCAATAATGACAGATAAAATTCCAGCTTTTATAGAAGTTGTTCCAGAATAATATCCCAAGCGTCTGGTGGCCTTCTCCATCTCCACCAGACACGCCATAATCTCCTCGTTGTTGGGTATTATTTGCTCAGTTGGTAAAAGAAAGCCATATTCACCAACATCCCGTAGTTCAAAGAGGTATACAATGGGAACATCTGCGACTCCTTTAACCCAATCGAAGCTGGAGCCAGAAACTGCGTCTAAAACAAATTATATGTCATAATAAACTAGCAGTTACTTGCGACTTTATGCGCGTGAACTATAAGCATACTTTCTTTCACTGAATCAGGTTAAGAAGTAGATTTTTTATCGAAATGAGCTTAAGCAGTTTGTCCAAATAACCATCACAGCGACACCGGGCCTTTCGGGCAAGCAGAGTGCTTAGCCAGAGTTTAAATTAAGTGGGCTAAGAGCCCGCCTTTTAAGGGTGTCTCCTGTGAGCCTAAACCTCGGCTTAGGGCATTATCTTAACGATAAGTGGGAGCGTAAGTGGCATCAGGATTTCGACTCGTTAATAACTCTTGACCAACAATAATAGCCTGTAGTGTCACTAAGTGCTGCCTGCTTTGGTAGATAGAACACTCGACCGGCGACTCGAGTTTTCGTGGGCCGAAACATTGGGCTAAGTCACCACTAGCGGCGTATTTGGCGCGTGCGTGTAAATTGTGAAGTGTAGCCCGTGATGCGATCATCAGGATCCGAAAAAAGCACTTTATGTCATTTTTCTGAACAAAGTAGCGTTCTAATGGTACATTATCAAAAAAATTTTTTTTTTAATTTTATTTTAAAAATTGAATTCATACACTAAATTTAAAATGAAATGTGTATGATTATAAAGAAAAACCTTAATTCTTCAAATTCTATGTATATAAGAGAGTTAATTACTCTAAAAAATCTCGTTGAAAAAAAGTTTGATGGTAGTCAGTTAATTATTTTATGTTTGTATACACGAAATAGGTTGATTGGCTTTATAAATTCACTTTATTTTACAATCAACAAATTTTTTTTTAAATTTTGTTTTAAAAGTTAAATTCATAGACTAATTTAACATAAAAAGTATATGATTATAAAGAAAAACCTTAATTCTTCAAATTCTGTATATGAGAGTTAATTACTCTAAAAAAATTCATTGAAAAAAAATTTTGATGGTAGTCAGTTAATTATTTTATGTTTGTAAACACGAAATAGGTTGATTGGCTTTATGAATTCACTTTATTTTATTATCAATATTATCTAATCCACTCAGAATAGATCCCTATTGAAAATCACTTAACTTTTTATTTATATGTATTTTTAAGAACGATCTAGTGGTTTTTGAGTTTATACGTTACATACCTACCTATTAGTATAGAAGCAAAACATGAAATAATAACCGACCAAGTGGGTGTCGGACAACGTCCAATGTAAGGTTCCGTACTTGCCCATCACAACAATGCGGATTAAGAAGAGGGCTTTTTTATTGTTTCATTCAATGAAATTTTAACATATTAAACGCCAATGACAGGTATATCTGCGCTACAAGTTCACCACCTATAAAAACTTCTCCAAATAGGGGAGAGTAGGGTAATTGAGAACGGCGGGTAAATAGGAACTTCTAGATAAATCATACTTCTCTACATATTACACCGTGCCAAACCATTTCAACAACTACATACAGTATCGCTTTTATGCATATGTGGCAGTAAAATGATAGATACATGCAAAGTTCCACGGTAGGTCAAATAGTTTTTTCTGCATTTTTGTTATAATTTCTGTCTTGTGTTGTAATAAATAAAAACATCATATTTTTAAGTTCACATACATAGTATTTCGCTACCGTCAATCTGTTTTTGAATCACAAGTAATTTGAAATAAATCAAAAATACAGTTTAGAGCGGAAGCTATTTTGATGTATATGACTACTTCGGGCAATTGGGAACGACGTGAAGCGGATACACTCTAAGTATGATTTTGTGAAATTTCACTTCACAAAGGGAATATTCACTAATTTTGTAGTGAGCGCTGAACTAAGTAGTGGCTTTTCACTTGCAATAGCAGAATATTGTCTTATTCTTAAAGAGTAATTTGGAATGTTCCCAATTACCCCTTACAACTTCAATTACCCATATTATTGCTAGTCGATCGTGAAAAAATGTTTAAGCGTTACAAATTGTTTCAAATACTTCGAACGTATATACAGCATGATATCGTCCATGATTAACGATTGTTCCTTAGTACCGTGATACCGTTCTCATGTCCCCCGCGGGATGTTTTTAATTACCTTATAGGGTATCGGGTAAATAGAAACAGTAATGTTTTTTTTTGTTTTAGTTTATATTTTTTGAAATCGTAAATTTTTAAGATCTTTGTCATAACTATGAAGTAGATGGATAACCAAAGTCTATATTGCAATAAAAGTTAATTTAGTTGACTATCTTTATCAATGGATTTTGAGCGTTAACAGTTAAGTGTTCCCAATTTCCCCACTTTCCCCTACATTTTAGAAGTTGGTCGACTATTACTCGTATATGCATATTCGGACCAAATTACAGCTTTTTATTCCTGTCGCAATAGCGTCAGTGTTTGGTACTGTAATGTTCCGGTTTTAAAGATTAAACCCGGTAAAGTACATATTGCATTACCACCTTAATGGATAGCAACGCACCAGTAACATATTTAGTGTCTGATAGCCATAGCTATCTCTTTCCATCCTGTTGCTATCCCATGATATAAAAATGTGAAGCAAATCGAAGATAAGTTATTATGTGTCTAATTATTATTATCTGTACGTACCGTCTAAGGTCCTAAATAGATATAACAATTGATCAAAATTTTTTTTATTTGAATGCCTATTAAATTGGGAGTGTTGTTAGTACAGATGAAGTCCTGACGCAATCAGGAAAATTTACACTCTATGTGTCAAAGCCACAGACCACATAAATACTAATAGACACGCCATTGGGAAGGAAACGTGTCGCCGCACATATGAGCAAATGCTCCTATCACTGTCAAAAATTTCATACATTTGTAGGTTATATTATATTGTGAAAAAATAGAAATAAACCATGTTGTACTATATTGTCGTACCGAATATGATGACAAGGTTTAAAAATTATCCTTGAAGTGATTTTATTTCATCGGTAAGACCTATAACACTGTATTTCTATGTGTAATTGCTAGCTACACTGACAAACTAAGAAATTGTCTTGAAAGGCGTATACATTTAATCCGTGGTCAAAGCTTTTTGGATAGGTTTTGTTGCTCCAGAAATGTATTTGCATTTTTTTAGATAATTCGGTAAAAGAAGGTCTGTTGAAGCTGTATCTAAGACAAATAACTTCAAAACAGTAATTTAAACACACACATATATATATTTTGGCGCCAAATTACTTACAGGTAAGGCAGAGATAATTAGGTGCCATACATTACGATCTAGACAGATTTGTCTCGCTTACTTTACATTTATAAATCTCTTCATGTAAACACGCTGGTTTCAGAAACCCGTAACACCACCTACCGACAATAACCAGCCAATTTGGAAATGAATCTTATTGGTGTCTTATCTTATTGGTCTTCCCCAGTACCTATGTACACATTCGCAATATCTGTTTCGTTAATCATTCATATGCCACTCTTTCATCACGTCTTTTCCCCCGTGTTGGTTCCGGGTTCCTTTGAAGAATAAGAATAAGCAAGTTCTGCATTGTATCGCCCGGATCTGGTACCACCGCTTTACCTATTCCTGCCGCAATAGCGTCAGTGCTAGTCACTGTCGTGTTCCGGTTTGGAAGGTAAGGTAGCCGGTAAACTTATGCATGTGGCATTAGACCTCGCCACAAGATAGCAACGCACCATTAACATCTTTGGTGTCTATAGACGATGGTTGATTCTTTCTATCAGGAGACCCATCTGCTTGTTTGCTATCTTATGATATAAAAAAAAATGTCTGACCCAAAGAGCATGTTGGTTGTAATTTTTCATTTTCACACAGATACACATTCAATACCAACGTGTTATATTGATTAAGGTGTTATTTTGCGGAAGTTCCATAATTAAAAGGTGAAATTAATTAAATATGCTTTTCTTTGCGAGCTATTATATAAGATTTCCGCATGCCAGCAGGAACGCCAGGTTAATAAATTGATAAAACTCACATATGTTCCGGACAAAAAATTACCCCAGCAACACAATTATCTACCCGCATCCACCACACTTTTACCCACGTCGGCAAACAAGCACGTACTTGCACACTCGCTGAGAATAGCAAATTTAATTAATTTCCCCTCCCAACCTGTCTGTCACATTTTATATATGATTTGAGAAATATCTAAAAAAAACACTTAAAATTATGGATAGTAACATACTTACACAAAATTTCAGCTGATGTGCCAACGGCATAATTGGTTCCATGTTGTGCAGTTAGCTTTTCAGCTCCTCGAATCGCTACCTCATACTGTAAAAGAGATAGTTAATTTTGTAAATGAGCTCTCGCATCTCCGTTAACTAGTATTAAATTTTCTGCAGAAAATTTATGTAAATATTTCACTATTATATAATTTTTAATGAATATGGTATAGTGCGCGCGGAACTAGTTGGCCGCGCCATACGTAATACGTAATACGTAAGGCGCGGTCAACTAGTTCCGTGCGCACTATAGTACCAAACCGGACGAGGATTTACAGAACTCTACTACCTAGTGATCACGATGTAAGTGGCAAGTATAGCTATTATTTAACGTCCGCTTTTAACGAACTACTTTTTATATTATTAAACTGCAAATAAGCACATGGTTTTTCTAATGGAAAGAGAAACCATTGCCTATAGACAACAAATATGTCAATGGTGCATTACTATACATATGACGAGGTCTTAATGCCGCATGTATAAGTTTACCGGCTACCTTACTTACCGGAACATGACAGTGACAAGCACTGAAGCTATTGCGGCAGGAATAGGTAAGGCAATAGTACTAGACCCAAGCAACGCAATGCAGAAATATAGGATATTATAAAACAGTAAATAAGGAGATGGTATTTCTAATGGAAAGAGAAACCTTCGCCTATAGACACAAAAAAAACAAGGCCGTCCAGTTTCTTCCGCCGGATTTTCTTAAGGCGTGGCCGCATTCCGATCCGGTATTAGTTTACAAAAATAAGAAATCTATTCACAACATTTTAAATTTCAAGGTAACTTAATAAAATTTTAATAATTTGTAACTCAGATACTCTGGCAAATGAATAATTTCATTTCAAAATATGTTTATGGTGCGTTGCCTTTCATGTTGTGGAATGGCAATGCCACGTGCAAAAGTTTATTAGCTATTTTGTCCACCAAACCTAATCATAACGATGACAAGCAAAATGACGCTACTGCGGCAGGAATAGGAAAAGTGAGAATACCATTACCTGGGCAAGAAATTGCGAAACTCTACCATAATACCAAAATAGTCACGATGGTAGTGACAAGTATAGCCAATCGTTTACCAAAGCCAAGCTTTTACGGACTGCCAAGAAGAATAGCATTTGATCTATTCTTCAAATGGGCCTAGGACCAACACAGGGACATTAATTAATAAACATCTAATGACATTCGGATTTTAGTAACACCATAATAAGTTAGTTAATTTTTGATAAACTATTTAATAATTTACTTTATTAGATACATTGACCAAAAAACTACTTATTTTTGTCAAATAACGTTAATTTATAATAAAAATTTCGCGTTTTAAAATTGAAATTGAAAAATTTATCCCGAAAACGCTCTGGACTGTCATTGCGTTAATGACATCACATACTTGTCTTTAATAACTATTATTTTAATTTTTGTTATTTCCACGTCATAAATAACCATTAAAAGCTGTAGCTTTTAATTGTGTATATTATAATATATATCAATTCATTCTTAATAGACTAGCCTATTACTTACCAAATCTGCATAATTTTCCGCTTCTAATACATTGACTCCTACTGCATGACTGTAAGGTATAAGAATCATTTGCGAGTATGAATGGAAGGCGAAATAGTATACAAAGTTTCCTGCTTGTTTGAGGTTTAGTACATAGCTCGATAGTGCCTTGGCTTCTGGCTCTGAGGATGGGATGGGGCCGGCGAATGTGTTCATGCAAGGATCTTCGGATGCACCAATGGCTGAAATAAGTAGAATGTTTACTTTTTGAAAATTTCTTTTCAAATCATAAGGTCTCCGTCTTTGATCATAAGTAACAAGATTCAGTGTTCAGAAATCAAAAATCAGAATTACTTTATTCAATAAAACTTTCAACAAGTTATTTTGACACGTCAACATATTTTTTAAAACTACCACCGGATCGGAAACGCGACCATACACTGAGAAGATCCGGCAGAAGAAACACAGCGGGCTTGTTTTTTTCATGTCATTTTTTTAACAATATCACAATATTCGACACGTCCCAAGAACAAAATCGTATGAAGAGATCAGACGAAATTGGTTTTATAATAAAATTCGCTTTAAACATGCATAAAGCCAAAAGACAATATATTTTTTATAGTTATTGGTCTTTTGTTTTTGGAAGTGCTCAAGTGCTCAAGTGAACATCATGTACAATTTTTTTTTTGTTCTTGGGACGTGTCATATTACAAAAAATATATATATTTTTTAAGACATCTGCATGAGGAGCAATTAATTCCAGGCATTTTTGTCTTCTAAATAATCTGAGATTTTGTAATACCCTTTATTACACAGTTTGTTTAACACATTTTTTAAATTTATTGACTGGTAGATCTCTTATAGTTTCGGGAAATTTATTGTAAACTGTTTCCTTCCAAACTCAGCACAAGAAAATTAATTAAGATTGAGAGAGAGAAAAAAGATCATAAAAGTATCTTAAAATAATCGGTCTTATTTCTGTGCGTTATAACTTAATGTCGATTACAGTACCCAGTATATCCATTCCAATAAAAAAAAATGGTCAAAATTGGGCTACTCTGTACAAAGTTATGCGTAGTTTAAGATAGAAAAAATATATACTCGTCAAATTAAGAATCTCCTCCGTTTATCGTCGGTTGAAAAACGGTTCCTAATGGATAACTTTTATACATCGAATAAAGTCGTAGGCAGTAGCTACATAACTGTTAGATTTATTGTAAAAAAACTTACTCATCCAGAGGTAATCAAAATTTCTATTGAGGTCTATTCCATTACTCATATCAAAGTCCCCGGAAGAACAGTTGACGAAGTATTGAGTATTGCGATTTTTTCTCCACATACGATTCTATAAAATAAACATGGACCATAATTTAAAAATAATATAAATAAAGAAACTCGTACAACATATTATTTTATTTTAAGCTGAGATACTGAATCTTAACATTTATCTTCAACAACTTCTCATCTTTTCTTCTTCTCGACAATCTTTTATAAACATAACTAGCTGCAGCGTGCAGCCCGCTGACGTAATTTAGATCATGTTTCACAAGACTAAATATGAGCCCAAAATAAATTATTAGTGAATATTGCCATAAATGACATTTTCATAAAAAATCTCAACTCAGTCTACTCTAAAACGCGAATCATTTTTAGGGTTCCGAAGTAAACTAGGAACCCTTATAGTTTCGCTATGTCCGTCCATCAGTCGCGTCCGTCCATCAATCGCGTCGGTCCATCAGTCGCGTCCGTCCATCAGTCGCGTCCGTCCATCAGTCGCGTCCGTCCATCAGTCGCGTCCGTCCATCAGTCGCGTTCGTCTATCAGTCGCGTTCGTCCATCAGTCGCGTCCGTCCGTCCGTCGGTCCGCACGATTGCTCAGAGATCCTTAGTACTTGAAATATACATATTAGTCACGACGCATTATAAGTTTTTGGTGAATCCCGCGGGATCACCTAATTTTTCCGGAATGAAAAATAGCCTATGTGCTATTTCAGATCATCATCTACCTGTGTGCTAAATTTCATTTAGATCCGTTCAGTAGTTTTTGCGTTATTGAGTAACAAACATCCATCCAAACATCCAAACTTTCGTATTAATAATATTAATATAGATATAGTTATTCCCAATGGATATTTACAACATACCTACCAAGTTGTTTATAGATTGCCAACTTGACGCATTTAAATATTACATTTACTCTCTTTTTAATAAATCTTCTGTTGAAATCTCTTTAGAAAAATCCTTAGTGAAGTAAGCTGTTTTGAAAGTTAACTGTTCGTATTGCAGATGACTGAGCATTTATATTACAGGATAGCAAATAAGCAGACAGGTTTCATGCTAGAGGTTGAAAGAAGATACAAAACCAAAAATATCAATTGAGCCACAAGCGTGCCGGTTTGAAATGTCGCAAACTTATTTTTACCAGCTACTTTACCTTCCAAACTGAAATACGAGAGACAGACTGACGCAATTGCAGCAGCGATTGGAAAGGCGGTGCTAACAAGCCCTGGTGAGACGGCACAGATCTCTATCACCTATCTAGTAGTCAAGATGTTAGGTACACTTCTCTTGCCTTTCACAATATGTCTAGCAATAAAACTCATGATATTTACGCAATAAAAAATTAGTTAAGTGCAAGTCAGGCCACGCGCAATGTAGCGTTCCGAAGTTGCTCATTACAATAATGTGAACTAAGAAGAGGGCTTTTACTGTTTCATACTATGAACATTAAACCTACTTAACGTCGATGACGGATACCTACATCCGTACTACAGATTCACCGCCATTAAAAACGTCTCCAAGTACATTTTATAAGTTGGTCGAGTCTCAAGATTTTATATCACCATTCTGTTGCCGTGATTAATATGTAAATTCATGCCAAATTGCAGCTTTCTGGGAAGGATCTCTGAGCTAGACTTCGGACAGATGGACGGACAGACATAGCGAAACTATAAGGGTTCCTGGTTTACTTCGGAACCCTAAAAAAGGGGCCCTTAATCAAACGGTTATCGATTATAGTGGTGTATTTTAACATCGTGTAATACATTTCCTCGATAGTAGTGACTCATTTAATATTTCCTACTTTCTTAAGAATTAATTACCTATTTGTGAAGAATGTAAAATGTCATTTTTGACACAGTAAAATAGTTTACCTTTATCTTGCGAATATAATAAAATGTGATAATTGTCTAATAATATGTATATGTCCTTAGATTAAGGATACCTTCTCTTGTCGAAACACATATCTTATACCTATATTCTTTACTTTGTCAAATAAAGTAAAAGAAAACTCTTTAAGTATAACATGGCGACTTAACTACCTTGCAGTTTTCAGATCCATTTAAAATTGATCAAGTTCTGATGAAAGTTTCTGAGAGAAAATGCAAATTTTATACAAATATCTGGAATTTGTATAAAATTTCCATGACAAATTGATAATTTTAATAACAACGATTCCAAGACTTGAAAAAGAATTACCTACAATGGACTAACACTGGAAAAGTCTTAAAAATAATACATCAAATATATAATTTAAACTATGTAGTTATTTTTTTCTTAAATATCGCGATAAATATGAATATTAAATGTTTGATTTATGACTCATTTTAGTAAATTATCTATTTTGAAAATTTTGCCTGTTTATCTTTCTTATAACGATCTCAAGAGTGGCTTGGCCGATCTTGGTAAGATTAGTATAAAGTAAGAACATGGGCTTGCTCAAATGAAAGGCCTTATAAATTTTAACTGATAGTCTATTTATATGTCTTTTATAACTCAAGAATGGCTTAGACATCTAGTGATATCACGTGATAGTGCCAATGAAAAGACCAATGTGCCAATATAATAGGTCTTACAAATAAACTCACTTGTATTTCCATTTCAAAAATAATATATGAAGCTATGGTTTCGATTATTGATAGACTATCCCTTAGACGCTGTATATTAGGTTATATTTTTTTACCATAAATGAAATTACACCTAACAAAGTAAGCATTAGCTAGTAAAATACATATAAACTTGCTTGGTAACAGAATATAATATACTTACAGTAGTGAAAGTATACTCATAACCATCTGGATTCAAGACTGGTACAATATGCCATATAAAGGTTTCAGCCATAAATCTTACATCAGGATCATCACTCGTTAAGAATTCCTTTATAATCCAAGTAACGGTTGCTGGAGAAATCCATTCTCGTGCATGAATACCTCCTTCTATCATTCCAATCAGAGGATTTTCACGCCTGTCACCGGCATTAAAGTCTATGACAATGCCTTTCAAATCTCTTCCTTCATTTGATTGTCCTAAACTTATAGTTGTAACAGTTCCTGGGTACAATTCTTGTAGTTCATCTAACCATGCATGAATTTCTGCTAGGGTGTGATATCTATTCCAATCGAATGAGCCTAAATAACTACTCCTGCTTATGCTTGGTTGCATTTGTGCTCTTATCAATCTGAAATATACATTTTTAAAAGAAGATATATCTGTTAGTTAGCATGTTTCACACAACTTTGTTCGCGTGACCCAAAATCATTACTTCCTATTGATCAGTAAAAAGGAGCTTACTTCACTTCTGGATAATGTAGCTTTCTAATAGTGAAATAATTTTAAGACAGATTCATATAGTTTTTGGATCTATAACATACAAAAATAAAAATGTTTTCTCTTTGTAATAATTGTATAGAAGCGTAGATAAAAATTAATTCAGAATGATTTTGTTTACATTATACTCACTCTTGAACATTGGAAATACCCACAATTGGGTTCAGTCCAACACTTCTGGTATATTGCATGAATTCTGCATCTTTGCTTGGAGACACTAATACTCTCACATCGCTTCCAGGAACAAATACATCAGACCAGAAATCATAACCCTGTTTTTGTAATTCAGTTAAAATTTGCACATGTTTCTCTGAAGTTGGTGTTAATTTATACACTTTATAATTTTCATAACTTTTAAACGCAGTACTAAATGTTAAAAAAAGTAATAGCGTGAAAATAAAAATTGATGTCTTAGACATAGTTATAAGCAAGACAATTGGACTAAACTAAATATCAGTAAAACAAGTCTTATGTTTAATATATTTTAATCTGAGGCAGAATAATCTAAATAGGACAATAAAACTCTTGAAACTTTAGATATAACTATCAATAATACATTTATTATTACGACTTCATAAATTAAACGACTGCAGATAATCCAAGCAATAGTTATGTATGGAATTGGAACGTGTTTTGATTATAATCATAGCATTAAATGAAAATTTATTTAAATTTCCCCCCGTGTTAGTTCGAACTTCTTTGAAGAATAGGTAGATCGTAAAAGGCGGCTGATTGGCTATACGAATCACTACCATCTGATTATTAGATATTAGATTTCTGCCCTTTTCTTTTCTACTTCTTCTTTTCACCCGGATCTGGTATCATCGCCTACCTGCCGCGATAGCGTCAATGCTTGTCACTGTCATGAACCCCGGTTTTGAGGGTGAGGTAGCCGATAAACTTATGAACGTGGCATTACACCTCGCCGTAAGATAGCAACGCACCATTAACATCTTTGGTGTCTATAGGTGACGGTTCACTCTTTCCATCATAAGACACATCTACTTGTTTGCTATCTTATTAAAAAAAAGTTTTAACTCATATTAAATTATATTGAACGTATTTTTATTTAACTTAAACTGAGTTGCTAGCATTGGTCACAGTTATGAACTGTGAGAATATGGGCTTACAATCAAATGCGAAGAAAACTAAAATTCTAGTATTTGAAAGAGAAGCAACCAGAACGTATGTAAGATTTGTGGTCGATGATGTAGTTCTAGAACAAGTAGATGAGTTTGTATATCTTGGATGTGCTTTTAATAGATGGAAGGTACACCGCTGATGTCAAAATGTGCAGGGAACAGAGTGAAAGGAGCGTTAGGGAGATTACTTAAAAAGACAGTTTTAAATCAAGATACCCGTCTAGCCCTACATAATTTTGTGCTTATCCTGACGCTACTGTATGGAAGTGAGAGTTGGGTATGTAAAAAGGGCATAAAAGTAGAATCAACGTGGTCGCGATGAGATCGCCATGAAAAATAAATGACGTAACACTTGCGGACTGGGTTTGTAATGTTTATGTGAGAGAGAAGTTAGGCCTGAAAGAAAGTGTGGTTGTAAAATGAGAAAGCACATGCTCCGCATGTTGGTTTAGACTGTAGAAAGAATGGTAGATAAAAGGTTAACAAAACAAATATACAATGCGAGTTTGAAAGTATGTAAGTACCGGGAAAGACCAAGACTTACACACCATGATCAGATTGATCGAGAACTATCCGAAGGTGGTGTCAAGAGTCTTCGAAACTAGCGTGTTTGTATGAAGATAGAATAGCGTATTATATAAAGAATGAATGAGGAGGAAGCGAGACAAGTGGCAAGGATCGTTATTTATGGCACTCGGTTCTCTCTGCCTGGCTGTAAAGAATCTGGTGTAAAGATTTGTCATATGTTATGTCTTTTTATTTAATCATACTACGTCTTTAGGTAGGTAGGTAACCAATACACTAAATTAACTGTTAATAGACAGTACATATTAAAAGACACGATGGCCTTGTGTAACCAATAAAATTATTAGTAAACCTCACTGAAATTAGTGTAGTAACATTAAAAAAGTGTGGTCACCGCGCGATCTCAACGTGTCTGGTTATGAATTCGGCAAATTACTATTCGTAAACAATCAAGTTCTATATCTACGCGCGGGTGTTCGTACATAAATATTATTATTGAATAATTAAGTCAAATTTTAAGTACCTATGTTTACATATTCTATATCAGAATCGAGTACTGGTCATCTGCATAGCAATGTATGTTGCGAATTCGCTTCATGTCACTGATATGCAGAAGGAACATTGAAATATAGCCTCTGCTTACCAATAATAATTGAATTTGGAAATTAAAGTGACGAATATCTTAAAAATACTGAACTGCTTTTGATGAAACTTAGATTATTCCCTAAGTTGGAATATAACTGATTTAATTCAAAAAAAATAATCTAGATATAGCTTTTAGTTCCTGAGAAATTTGTAGACAAACATACACATACAAAATTTAGTACACATGCTTGAACGCCAAAATAGATCGTCATAATCAAATATTTTCCAATTCCAACAATATTACATACATACATGACAAACTGATAACCTCCTTTTTTCATTAGTTGAAAATACATCATCGATAATAAATACATACATCGATGTAAAGTCAAAAATTTGCTGTAAAAGAAGCAATGTGTTTTTACCGTTAGATGTGACTATATATTCTGTTTTATTTAAGCCATGACTGACTACAAATGACCGTACAATATTTTGTTATCCCGTGGTTTTCCCCAACAGAGGACAGCAGTTTTTACAGGACAGAACATACAGTCCAACCCGAAAATCTCATATCGATTTACTCTAATTCGTATTTTAAAAACGGGCCAAGTGTGAATTGGACAAGGGTTCCATTAATTATAAAAAACGACAAAAAATCCCCTTTGTGGAGTCTTAAAATATTCTTTTAATATTTAATATTTGTGGTAAAGCAGCAATAGAAACACATCATCAGTGAAAATTTCAACTGTCTACCTATCACGGTTCATGAGATACAGCCTGGTGACAGAACGACGGACAGAAGGAGGGACAACGGAGTCTTAGTAACCGCTCACACCACCAGCCATTTTCGCATTTGTTTTTAAAAAACACGGACCGTTACGCGCACACGTTCCGAGTTCGTTCCGGTGGACGGTGGTCACAAAAATGGTGAATGAGTTATTTAGATTGAATCCGATACTGTAAAGCGTATATTTTTTAAGAGGTCTTGGGCACTGCAATACACTGGTGTAAGAATTGTTTAATTTAAATGGCTTAAGCTACAAAGTAATTCAGGTGTAACACGACACTTTGAGAAAAATATGACTACTTCTTAGTCGAGGATTTTTAATTCAAAAAGTAAATCGATGACCTATGCTTTTTATATTTTTTTTATATAATTGGTAAACATATACATACGGGAAAAAAATAAACAACATATATTATAGAACCAAAATATTTATTTACATAAATATTAATTTTTTTTTTCATAATTAATTCGTAGTTTTCGTCGTAATTTTTAAATAATTTATTTCTTTTTCAATTTTACAGCTATGTCAATTTTTTTAAAATATTATTTAGGGTATTTCACATTCACATCATATGATTTATTTTGAGATCATAGATAATTTACGAAAATAAATAAAAATAGGTACCGTCATACCCAAAGCGCTGGTATCATCAAGTAGGTCGTTAACGAAATATATGTTTTATTAATTGATATTTACGGTTTTTTGACAAAATGATTATCTAAACTGTTAGATCTTGAACTAATCTTGAATGTAAATAAAGTTTTGTTGTTGATTAATGCGCCAAAACACTTTTAAATTAACCTGTATCATAAACTGCAACCAACACATAACACACGGCACGAATCAAAATAGCAGACTAAGTTCTTTTATTTTTCCCCAAGAGCGTATTTGAAAAAAGAATGCTAATTTGATGTTATTCTGTACAATGTTTCGCCCGAAAACGATAAATACAACAGAGTATTGTATTAAAACTGGTAAATAGTGAAAATATTGTTTTTTTTGATGAAGGTCCCTATAGAGACCATAGTGTATTAACGGAATTTTCTCAGAGGTCTCATTAGTTACCAAAGTGAAATGAGCGGGTAACAGGTTTCCGTTTTTCTCCTTGGATAAGGAACCCCTAAAACCAGTTACGCAAAATACTAACTAATACTAAATAACAGCATTATAGAGAAGCCAAAAAAATAATTAAAATTACAAGTATAAAAACCAAAGTTTTATTTCAATTTTATTAAAGTATTTTAAAAACTAAGGACATGACAGATATAAGCAAGAGAAAACTGATATTTAGTACATTTCCAGAACTATGATAATAACCCAATCCTCTAGTCACTCGATCCATTTCAACCAATGCATCCACTATTTCTTGATTGTTTGGAATAATCAACTCTGGTGGTAAAAGAAAACCGAATTCACCAACATCACGAAGTTCTATTAGATATACTATTGGTACATTTGCTACTCCTTTAACCCAATCGAAACTAGATCCAGTGACAGCATCTGAAAGAAAATTATTCATTGTATTTATAGTAGTAGTAGTATCTTCACGCCCATATCCCCGAAGCGGTATACAGAGGTACAGCAAGTGCACCCACGATTAGCCGAAGATACTTGGTCCCATAAATGTGATAAGCGACAAGCCTAACGCCAACCGGGCACTTTGCAATCCCGGGCAACATTGTGTTTCTCAGAAAACTGAAAAAACACTTTTTTTAAAGTGCCCGACCCGGGAATCGAGCCCGGGACCTCATGTTGTCAACGCCAATGCTGGACCACTAGAGCACAGAGGCGAATACACACACATCTTATCCAATCCTGACGATCCTGTCACTGTAAAGTCTACATTTCACAATTTACACACATACCATAGTCGCCGCCAGCAGTAACTCGTCCTCAGTTTCGAACCGACAACACTCGAGACCCTAGAGCTATTATTGAGTCGAAATCCTGATGCTACTTGCTCTCTTACTTATCATCAATATACTGCCCTAAGCTGAGGATTGGTCTCACGGGAGATATCCTTAGAGCGGACATTAAGCCCACTTAACTAAAAATAAGTAACGATCATTTGGATCAACTGCTTAAGTTCATTACCTTCATCTTTAAAATACGGCAAAAAATCACGTCTGTTGTATAGGAGACCGCTTTAAATATATATTTTACTAGCGACCTGCTTGCGGTTTCACCCGCGTAGCCATTGTTCCCGTGGGAATATCGGAAAGGTTTGTATACTTAAACCTTCCTCAAAAATTAGTCTATCCATTAAAAAAACTGCATCAAAATCCGTTGCGTAGTTTTAAAAATTTATGCATACATAGGGACATAGGGATATGGGACAGACAGAGAAAGCGACTTTATTTTATACTATGTAGTGATTTTAATTCAATTTTTTTTGTAAATATTTCAAGCGTTTACCAGTTGTCGTTCTTAATATAGAGAAAAAAAATGTTTTTGTATGGGAGCTTCACTTAAATATTTATTTTATTCTGTTTTTAGTATTTGTTGTTATAGCGGCAACAGGAATACATCATCTGTGGACATTTCAACTGTTTATGACAGTCCTGTGATACAGCCTGGTGACGGACAGACAAGCAGACAGACAAACGGACGGATAGCGGAGTCTGAGTAATAGGATCTCGTTTTACCCTTTGGGTACGGAACCCTAAAAATATCACACACATTTTTTAAATTTTAATTGGGGCGATTGTCTTCCATCTCACCTAGCAGAAAGTATCGATGAAGACGAAGGTGATACACGCACATCCAAAAGCAACCAATTTACTCTACTCTTAAAGGTTCCAGGGCTATATTTGTAAGGAATAAAGTCCATCTTATTAAAAACTGATAAGCTAGCGATCTTACGACGATGCTCAAATGTTTGTAATTTTCTATTTGTGATCCAACTTGGGCCGTGTACAGGTTTCAGTATTCAATATTTAGAGCTGAAGTATCGCCGGAGCTTCGAAATGATTCCTAACTTTTTGGAAGCTATGTGTGCAATAGAATCAATTTATTTGCCGAAGTTGAGATTGGATGTAACGTTAATGCCTAAAAGCCCTAAGTGGTTGGTAAGCGTTAGTGGTTAGTAAGGATACACCTCGCAACTTGGATCTAACAATACATCGAAATTACTCTTTTTTGCAGAGGAGAGACAGGCCTGTATCTTGGAAGGGTTAAAATTAACAAAATTGGTATCACTCAAACACCCGTTGCAATGTTTAATTAACCCACTCAATCATAGGCTCTCTCAAGGACTGTATTCGCTAGTTGGACATATATCTCTTTTCTACGGTGCAGTCATCGGAGTAGCTAATAATGTCCGGTGTTAAAAGGTCGTTAATGTGTAACAGGAACGAGGTTGCAAAGAGAACAGATTCCTGAGGTACCCAAACCTTAATTGCCATTTGGTCGGAAGAGTAGCCATCTAAGACCACTCGGATCGATCAGTCTCTTAGAAAATCGGATATCCAGTCACAGAGTTCAGTTGGTTTGCCTTCTGGAAGCTTTCTTAGAAGTGCAACGTGTCAGACCCGATCAAAGGCCTAAAGATACTGCCATTGCCTCACCATGACCCTCCAAGGCTTCGCTCCATAGGTGAGTAGCGTAAATTAACATGTCACCAGTTAAGCGCCTTCTGTGAAAACCATATTGGTTGTCACTGAGGGGCTTGTTGGCTTCAAGATGTGTCAGAAGACGATTATTTAAGAATCGCTCCATTATCTTGCAAATTATGGAGGTGAGTGCGACAGGTCTATAATTAGCTGAGTCTGTACCAGCTTCCCTTTTTCGGTATATATTAAATGTTAGCAACCTTTCAAGATCTGGGGACCTTGCTAGTTTCCAAAGAGAATCTGTAGAGGTGTGTCACAACAGGAGACAACTCGGGAACGCAATGCTTCACCGCAACTGCTGGAATGCTCTCAGGATCGCTGGCCTTGGTAACCTCTAAGTTCAGCAAACATTTTAGGACCTATTTTTGGTCGATTTTAAAGGTGCTCATTTTAGGACTGAGCGGAGGTAACAAACGCGAACATTTACCTTTGCTGTCTAAACATTCGGCAAAAAGGTGAGCAAATAAATTTGCTTTCTCTTTGCTGCTGTGGGCCAAAGGACCCTCAGGTTTAAGTGCAGGAGGCAGCGAAGAGCGGCAGGAGTTCTTTTCAGCCGACTTGACGATATACCAAAAAACCTTACTCACACATACTAATAGACTCGGTGTTGGGCGGGAAATATGTAGCTGTACATATTATGAGCAATAAATAATGAGCTTCTAAATGTCAAACGCTTAAGGATATATTGCATCGGGAAAAAATAAAAATATACACCCAAGATAAGTAACCAAGATTTAAAAAATGCCCCTGGAGAGTTTTCATTTAATGGGTAAGTACTAGCGCACTGTATTTTTGTGTATAAGCTAGACTGAAACAACCTAAGAAATTTACCTGAAAGGCGTATTTAGTAAAATCATTGCATTAATGTCTATTTGTACATAAATTATGAGTGAATATATATATTTTGATGAATTTAATGTATGCTATAGTATGTGGTTTTAAATTTATGTAATGTATTTAAAAATATTTTAAATTAGGAGATTTTTGTGCTTGATTATGGTAGGTATGCTGCAACGGACGGATTGACAATTGTACAGATCCTAACACAAATCCAACTGGGCAATGCAGTAAATAAATTCGACATTACAACAGTGTGACTTGTTTGTTTAAAATATTATAGGGCATAGAATTCAGATTCAGATATATTCTTTATTCTTTCGATAAAGAAGCACGAGTGAATAAAAAGTGAGTGATAAATTATTATAAGTGATAAAAAGTTACAACAACAACAACAACATATCTTCACGCCAGATCCCTTACGGGGTAGGCAGAGAGAACCGAGTGCCATACATCACGATCCTTGCAGGCTTGTCTCGCTTCTTCCACATTCATCACTCTCTTCATACACACACGCCGGTTGCGAAGACTCTTGACACCACCTTCGGACAGTACTCGATCAATCTGATCGTGGTATGTCAGTCTTGGTCTTCCCCGGTACCTACATCCTTCCACATTCGCGTTGTATATCTGTTTTGTTAACCTTTCATCTACCATTCTTTCTACATGTCCGAACCAACGGAGCATGCCCTTTCTCATCTTTACACCGACACTTTCTTTCAAACCTAGCCTCTCTCTCACTTCGGCATTACGAACCCGGTCCGCGAGTGTCACACCACATATTTTTCTTAGCGACCTCATCTCGACCGCGTTGATTCTACTTTCATGCCCTTTCTGACATACCCAACTCTCACTTCCATACAATAGCGTTGGGATAAGCACATGGTTATGCAGGGCTAGACGGGCACCCTGACTTAAAATTGTGCTATTAAGTAATCTCCCTAACGCACCATTCACTCTGTTCCCTGCACACACTCTTCTTTCAACATCAGCGGTGTACCTTCCATCCCTGCTAAAAGCACATCCAAGATATACAACCTCATCCACTTGTTCCAGCACTACATCATCGACCACAACTCTTACATCCGTTCTGGTTGTTTCTCTTTCAAATACCAAAACTTTAGTTTTCTTCGCATTCAAATGTAAGCCCATACTCTTACAATCCTCATTCATAACTGTGACCAGTGTTTGCAGCTCAGATGGAGTTGAGCCTAAAAGTACAGCGTCATCTGCATAAAGCAGGCAGTTCACCACAAGATCACTCATGCGCATTCCCACATTCAATGACCTCAATCTTTGGAGACACTTATCCAGATATAGAATAAACAGACGAGCTGACAACATACAACCCTGCTTGACGCCGATATTGACATCGAACCAGGGCGATATGTTGCCGTCCACCCGCACACATGCTTTGCAATCCCAGTACATGGAATGCAAAGCACGCAGCAGACGCCCATCTATCCCATAACTGGGTAAAATGTCCCAAAGTTTCTTTCGCACAACTCTATCAAACGCTTTCTCCAAATCCACAAAACCGCAGAAAACCTTCTGGCCGACAGCCAGATGCTTCTCTACGATGTTGCGGAGTGAGAAAACTTGATCCATACATCCTCTTCCAGATCTGAAACCCCCTTGTGCCTCCCACAACATTCCCTCGGACTTCCCTTGCATTCTCCTTTCAATGATCTTACCATACACCTTCGATGCTAAGCTGATCAAACTGATGGCCCTATAGCTATTGCAGTCTATACGTGAGCCCTTGCCTTTATACAAGGGCACGATGACCGCGCGCCGCCAGTCTTCGGGTACTCTACCGGTCCTCCAACATGTATTGCAGAGGACCCAAAAAGAGTCCCAGACGGCAGGACCACCGTATTTGATCATCTCAGCAGTCACCTTATCTATTCCCGCAGCCTTTCCGTTTTTCATACTTCTTATCGCCCATACGATCTCTTGCATAGTAATGTCCTGGCACGCTTCCACCGTCTCTGAGTCACTTACTGAGTCAGAGACGGAGGCAGCGTCCTGAACAGCATCATACATATCTCCAAAATATTCACTCCATCGTTTTAACACGCTTTCTGTGCTTGTAAGAATGTCACCATCCTTAGATTTAATCCTATTCATTCTGGAGGCTGCCGAACAACTCCTAGACTTCTTCACCTCCTTCCAAAAAAGTTTGGTGTTTGCCTCGAAGTTGCTCGCCAGTCTCTCTTCCGCTTTCAAACATTCTCTTTCACGCTTTTCTTTCACTAAGGTTTTGGTGGCATTCTTACAACAACGATACAATTCTTTCTTCCTGTCTTTCATACCATCATTCGCTTGCAAACATGATACATAGTCTAGCCATGCTTTCTTCTTTCTCTCAATCGCAGCTTTCACTTCATCATCCCACCATGCATCTCCTTCCATTGACTTGCACAGTTTTGCACTACCACATACTTCTTTCGCGGCTACTGTCATACTATCTTTCAAAACTTTCCAACATTCGTCTACATCCAAGTCCGGTAGGTTCACTTTCGCCAACCTATCTCGAACCTGAATCTCATACATACTCCTTATACTCGGGTCTTGCAACTTTTCGCTCTTTATCCTTTCAAGCTCTCCGAATGGAACACGTTGTCGCCAATGTCTCCACTTCTTAAACAGACCCCTATATCGGCTTATTACCAAATAGTGGTCCGTTTCCAGATTGGGACCTCTGTAGGCGCGCGTATCCATTAAACAACTGCGGAGTCTACTATCAATCAAAATCAGATCTATCACACTCTTTTGGTCATTCCTTCTCCATGTATACAAATGTATGTCCTTATGAGGGAATATTGTGTTAGCCACAAGAAGATTCCTTTCCATGCATAAATCCACAATGTGCTTACCGGCGTCGTTCACTCTACTGTCACCATACGGACCAAGAACGGCATCGAAACCAGGCCGCTTAGTCCCGACCCATCCATTCAAATCACCACACAAAATGACTCTTTCATTGTCATCAACCATATCCAGAACATCCCTTACAGAATCCCAAAACTTTTCCAGGTCACTGGGCGACGAAGAGCTTACCGGTGCATATAATGCGACCAAAAAGACTCTCGTGATTCCCAGTTTGATCCGGACCCAGAGAAGTCTCGAGCCAGCCATCCCATAATCTTTCAGACCAGAGACTAAGCGTGACGATAGAAGAATACCTACTCCGGCGCCAGCATGATCGCTCTGGGGCACACCAGACCACAGAGCCATCATGCCACCGGGGAGATCAGTAGTTTCACTACCTTTACGTTTAGTCTCTGTTACACACAAAACATCCAGGCATCTCTCATTCATTACATCTATCAATTCATGCATCTTATCTTCCAACCCACCTCTTACATTCCACGTGCCTATTTGGCACTCTGCTCCCCTCGACTCGCCTATTCGGGCCTGGCGTGATGGGTGGCGGCCCCCATCGCCGCATCCGCCGCTTTTCGTACCGACGGGGGCGGATCGGTACGCGTCGCCTCCAGGGGACGCCCTAATCCGCACTAATAAAAAGTTGTTACTGAAATAAACTTACAGAGAATGTCCAAGGAAGTTCCCACAGTGTAAGCGGTCTTGTGCCTTCGCTCCAATACTTCGGCGCTTTTAACGGCTATTTCAAACTAAAAATAATAGAAAAGTCTTAAAAAGAAACCAACTTTAACAAAGATAACTTTAATAAAGATAAAAGATGATATGGATTGCAAAATAAACCAAATGACATTCTATTTTAGGTTATATTATTTTTAATTTTTTTTCCAAATTTTTATTATCTGCCAAACTGCATCGCAATTTATCGGCAGTGGTTCTCGTTTAATAGTGCATACATTACAGTACATTTTTCTATTTATTAGGTTAAGTTATATTAGATAAGCTAATACAGTTTTCCTAATCTTGTGCAGCTGCTAATGAGTCAACAATATTATTGTGCCGGTTTCCATGAGCGATAGAGAGAGTAAACCAAACGTCCGGTTCTCCACGATTTACTGGTCCGTTGGATTGTTGAGAAGGGTTCGATCACCACCCATCACGCAACTAAACATTGCCGCATTCAACTAACCTTGTATAGATTACCACTTATTTCTAGCAACAAGCTTAAAGTGCTTATCCGTGCAGCGGAATGTTAACATCAGACTATCAGAATCTTCGAAAAAAAACTTGAAATAAAAACTATCAGAATTTTCGAAAAAAAACTTGAAATAAAAACTCGATAGTACTTCTGCTCCACCTGGGATCGAATCTAGGATCTCATGTTCTGTTTTAAATAACCTCTAGACGACGAGGAAAGTGATTTGATAATTTATTCTAAAAATATGTTAATAATATTATTTTCAGAATAAACTATTATATTGTGTACTTTTTGGTTGTATTATGAAATAATACATTATTATTATTATTAACAAATAATTAAAAATGGCTAAACCTCCCTCATAAAGGTAGTCAAATAGGTCCAAAACAAGTAGGCCAGACCACCGATTAAACATGATTCTTTTTTAATTTTTTCTTAATTATGACACTAAAGTTTTTATTATTATTACTAGGTGCTGCCCACGACTTCGTCCGCGCGGACTTCGTTTACTCCGCACAGCTCAGCCTATATGTTGACCCGACCTATAAGTAATATTCATGCAAAATTTGAAGTAAATTCATGCAGTATTTTTTGAGTTTACCCCGGACATACATACATACAGACAAACAGACAAAAATTCTAAAAACTATATTTTTGGCTTCGATATCGATTTTAGATCACGCCCCAAGTATTATTTTAAAAAATATTCAATGTACAGTTTTGACTTTCCTACGATTTTATTATATGTATATACAGATAATTTAATAATGCTGGATAAATTACACGAATTGATCTTACCTTGATTTGGGTTTAAGTCAAAGATAGTAATCTATTATATTAATTAATACGCGAAAAAAAGTACATTTTTACACATGTTCACTTAAGAAAATTACGCTATGAAATTTGGCACAATTAATATACATTGCAAAAGATTGCAGTAACCTAATTTTTTTTAATAATATACATTATAAAAAATGCATACAGACATTGCACACATTACGTTCATGTGATATTCATGGTAATATACACACATGTATTTCTTTACGGCTAAAATTCTTGTCAAACTTAAGAGATATTATTGTATAGTCTATGGTCGATTTCCACAAGAGGGCAATCGAGGTTTATGTGTTTACTAGCTGACCCGCGCAGCTTCGCCCGCGAGTATATCAATAAGTCATCCAAATAGCTGTTAATAAAAATTTCATTCCTATTTCAGCCCTCCAGGGCTAAATTAGCCTATGTTTGACTCCGGATCTTCAACTATATCCATACCAAATTTCATAAAAATCGGTCCAGCAGTTTAGCCGTGAAAGCGTATTGTTTAGTCTTCGATCAGACTTCAACCAGAGAACTATCGTTAGTATATAGAAAAACACGTATACATGTATACATGTATAAATACTGAAAGCTATTAAAAAACCAAACCCAGAAACTTAACATCTATGCTTATCAAATGCCTGTACTTATCGGGAATCGAACCTGATCTTCCATTGATTATTGATACCATAGTTAGGGTGACAAATTCTTTGCTAAACGAGATGATCATTATCTGTACATTGTAAGGAAATAATTACCATATCACCGTAATTTGGTGCTTGCAAGACGTCATTCCCGCCAACATGGCTGTACGGTACCAAAAACATTTGTGAATAGGAATGGAATGCCACGTAGTAAATCAAATTGCCCATCTGTTGCAGACCAAGTACGTAATTTGATATTGCAATCGCCTCTCGCTCGGAGAATGCGACGTGACCAGCGAATACTTCAGAACATGGATCTTGCGATGCACCAATTGCTGTAAAAAAATTAGTAATAATTACTAGTTCTGTTTTTTTTTTTATTTATTCAAAATTTGCTTAGAATCTATAAATTAATACGTGAAGTAACTTGAAAAAACTTTGTACCCCTTTTTAAGACAATTGCGTGAACGGTGGCGTACGAAATTTAGCATAGTTAAAGTTTGCGTAGCGGAGGACAGCAGCAACTTAATATTTTTAAATAATATGCATTAGATATATACTAAATTAATAAAAATATACATTACACATACTACATTCTCGCGACATACATGATAATATACACACATATACTTACTATTTTCTTTACGTCTAAAGTCAGTTGTAAAACTTAAAAAAAAATCGTGTTCATTCAGGGTACCGCCTCTAAACGTCTAATGGAAATGGTGCTTTTTTTCGCGAACCCCATTGTGCGAAATGTCCTTTGAGAGGGTCTTAAGGCGAAGCATCGAGACAAATGGAAAAAAACTGGTTTGCTTAATCACATTTTTTATATATTGATTGTTAAATAACGGTTGTACAAAAATTACACAATATACCTGAAGATATTATCCAAGGAATGTTCTAACTCATTACATGATAGAATGTACTTTACTCGATTATATAAAATTTCAAAAACAGACAAAAAATCTCTATAACAAGTAATTTGTTCACAATATTTCTAATTTCCACATGATTTTTATAATATACTTTTAAATACATAATATCTACTTTTAAATACATTTATATTTATATTTACTTTTATATTTACTTTATATTATAATATTTACTTTTTAATACAAAAAAGAATGTGCTAAATTTTCGTTTTCAGCTGAAGTCCTATATTTATTTATCCGAAAACTAAACCGTTTCCCAGCGGTTTCAGAACATACCGCGCCGCCCACTTACTATAGTATTGGCGCGCGTCAAAATACCTCGCCTTAAAACATTGTGGATTTGTGAAAACACTGTATCAATTAAGGGATCTGTTTGTAAAATATAAAATTTAAAGTGCTAAATTTTGTTAGAGTCAAGAGTCGAATATATAATTTAAATCAAAACAATCAAAACGCATTTGCACCAAGTGCCGATATTAACAGTATAGAGCATCTTTGATTATTGATTCTTTCCACCAAGACCATATCTGTTAGTTTGCTATCTTATGCTTTAAAAAAACTATCTCATCATTAGACTCAATATCATCGGCTCTTTATCATTACATAGTATAAAACAAAGTAGCTTTTTCTGTCTGTCCCTATGTCCCTATGTCCCAATGTCTCTATGTCCCTATGTCCCTATGTCCCTATGTCCCTATGTCCCTATGTATGCTTAAATCTTTAAAACTACGCAACGAATTTTGATGTAGTTTTTTTTAATAGATAGATTGACTCTTGAGGAAGGTTATAGTGTATAAATCTTTCCGATATTCCCACGGGAACAAAAGCTGCGCGGGTGAAACCGCGGGCAGATCGCTAGTAGGTATACTAATTGTAACTCTGGTAACCAGAGTAATATTTCCGTGGTATTGCCGTGATGATTTTAAATAGAATTTTAAATGGTTTTAAATGTTTACATAGTCTAATCTAGTTTATCGTCTGAGAATTTTCAATAACAATATTACAATGATAAGAATATCGTATTTATTGTAGATAAGTAATACATTTATTAATTTATATCTACAAGTTTATTGATTAAAATAATATACTATAATGACCTCAATATATATAAAAAACCGGCCAAGAGCGAGTCAGTCTCGATTACGGAGGGTTCCAAATAATTCTATATCTCTTAACTATATGATCAATTTTTTTAACCAATTTTCGTTTGCCTCATCCTCTATCATTTACAAAGATGGGATTGGAAATTATTTTTTTGTTTTTAAGTTTACATTCCCGTGTTTACAGTTCCGTTTAGAAATGTGAATTCCGGTTTCAATATTTGTTACTCAATCACGCAAAAACCACTGCACAGATTTAGATTAAATTTGGCACACAGATAGATGACGACCTAAAATAGCACATAGGCTACTTTTTATCCCGGAAAAATGATTTGTTCCCGTTGTTTCATCAAAAATTTAAAATGCAGCGGGCTGCACGCTGCAGCTAGTATGTTATAAAAAAAGAAAAAAATCTATACATGTAATAAAATCGTAGGAAAGTCAAAACTGTACATTGAATATTTTTTTAAAAGAATACCTTGGGCGTGAGCAACAATCGATATCGAAGCTAAAAATATAGTTTTTAGAATTTTTGTCTGTTTGTCTGTTTGTCTGTTTGTCTGTATGTATGTCCGGGGTAAACTCAAAAAGTACTGCATGGATTTACTTCAATTTTTGCATGATTATTACTAACAGGTCGGGTCAATATATAGGCAACATATTATCACGCTATCACCTACAGGGGAGGAGCTGTGTGGAGTAAACGAAATCCGCGCGGACGAAGTCGCGGGCAACAGTTAGTATAACATAAAATTACTTACTCATCCATCGGTAGCCGAAGTTTCTGTTTAAATCGATTCCGTTGCTAAAGTCGTCGCTCAGTCCCCAATGGGAGCACGATGTGAAGTTTGCTTGGCTACGATTCTTTCGCCACATTCTATTCTAAAATTAAAAGAATAAATCGACCAATTGAGAGCTGGACTAGCTCACCATAGTAAATTATGGGATTAAGACTGCGCTACATGGATAGCAGCGCACCATTAACATCTTTGGTATCTATAGGCGATGGTCTTTCTATCAGGAGAGTCATCTGCTTGTTTGCTATCTCATAAAAAAAATTGGTTGTCTATAAAGTCGATTTACATATGGTAATTTTACGTGATAATTTTATAAGGAAACAACATCGTGCTTCTCTATCGCTTGTTTCGCGCTCTCGCTTGCACGCTCGGCTCAGGTGGAACGTGACAATGAGTCACGCTTTTTGTGCGTGCAGTCGGCGTTCTTCGATTCATAAGAAGTTATCACGTCAAAAAATCTATCACCTACTTTTATTCTTTTAGCTATTGAAGGATACTTGTGATAAATAGATAAATAGGTCGGCCCATATTTAAATTTTAATGCAAGTGAATATTTTACGTAATTATTTCATGAATCGTCCAGCGAAATATTCAATTTTTCTTCACAACTCAATCATCGCTCCCTCGGCGCTATAATTTGATCATCTCTAGCCGAGAGAGTTTATATGGAATATTTAAAGACTTTATCTAAGACCGAGTCGACTAAGCTATCCATAATTTAGATCGGAATTTCAATTATACTTATAAAGCTTAAGGAACTAAAGTATCTCTAGAAATACTTTGCTATTTGAGAATGAAAATTATCCTTTGTTTCAATTAATGTCATTCCTTTTTACTTGAATGATGTCGTTTTTATTGTTCAGTCTATGGTCGATATATCGACTACAGAATGATTATTTAATAAACACTCAAACCTAGAGATACAAAGATTTAGGTATGCTCATCACAAAAATGCTTATCCCTGTCGAGAATCGAGCTTGAGCCCCATCGATTGCGTAGTCACGGTCACTAATCTAATACCTTTAAACTAGCAAATATGTATAAGTATAATATAAATATAATTCAGTCGTCAGTAATTCAAGTACTGAATTTAAATTGCAATGTTAAATTTAAATTCAGTACCATAATATTATGTTCTAGCTGCACCTTGCAGCACCTTGGTGAATCCCGCTGGAACTACTATTTGTTCCGAGAAAAAGTAGTCTATGTGCTATTCCAGGTCATCATCTACATGTGTGCCAAATTTCATCTTAATTGGTCTTGTCTTTTATGCGTGATCGAATAACAAACATTCATCCAAATATCCAAACTTTCCTATTTATAATATCACTAACGATTATAGTGACCCTAATATGGATGTGATATATATGTATGTATTCTAGTACCACAAACAAATTTGGGTTATATTAAAAAAGAACGTATGTAACTTCAATAATTATATACGAAACCCTTTCTTTGCAAGTTGAACTCGTTCATGAACTATTTTTTAATATATTAGAAAATAAATATGCCTAATAGTACATGGTTTGTCCAGTACTTACGTTAGTAAAGGTATATCGATAGCCATCTGGATTGACAACTGGGAATATATGCCACTGGATATTTTCTGCCAATTGTCTCACGTTTTCATCACTACTCGTTAGGAACTCTTTTATTACCCATGTTAATGTAACTGGAGAAATCCATTCTCTAGCATGAATGCCACCTTCAAGCATTCCTATGGTAGGTCTATCTCTCTTTTTATAATCAATAACTACCCCATTGATTGGTCTGTTTTCAGCACTTCTACCAATTTCTACTACCGTTACTACATCTGAATGATCTTCAGCAATTTTATCTAGCCAATCCAAAATTTCTTCTAAAGTTTGATAGTAGTCCCAAGCATAATCTTGATTATTTCTGCTTATTGTTGATGGTCTTACTAACTGAGCATCAATCAGTCTGTAAGAAATTAAGAAATTAGTATAACAGTCTAATATGCAAGTCACTTTTAATTTTTTAACTTCTCTTTACGTTTGTAGATAAGGAAGTTACTGATTTAGCCATGATTTTCGCAAATCCAATTTCCACAAGATCGCCACGTTTTGAGGTCCTTGAAACCTTTTTCGACTTTTTTGAGATGGCGACAGTATGTCTGTATTTATGTATGTATGTATGTATGTATGTGTGTGTGTGTGTGTGTATTTAAAAATCTCATAACTTTTAAATGGCGGGACTGATCGAAACGCAGTTGATGGCATTCGATTGGATTCCGCTTAACTTAGACTTTCTGGAAATTTGAACTAATTTGGTCTAAGCGATTTTGAGAAATTTGAAAAAACCAGGACATAATTTTGGTGAAACAGAATTTTTTTAATATACTTCCAGATTAATATACTGATTAAGTACAAAATCTTATCAGCGCTTTTACTTAAAGAATTGCACGTAATGTATAATTTGCATTAAAATCGGCTTGTCCGTTCGAGGGTAATCGTTGACAAAAAATTTTGAAAAAGAAGAAAGTGTTTTTTTTTTTTGACATAAAATGGAGAATTTTTAACCAATCATTTTTAACCTTCTACAATATTTAAGAACTTAAAAACTACGTCAAACGCAGTTTCAAAAATCAAAATTGAATCAAGTTTACAAAAGTTACAGCTTTTTAAATATTAATATTTTGTTGTTTAAAGTAAATTTAGTTAATATTTTTAAAACAACTTTCAGGCATTCCGATAGACTGAAAAATATAATCGGCTTTTCTTTTTAAAAAAATGTATCATTTTAATCCAATTTACGGTAAAAATTGGATTTAAATGGGTTGATCTATTTGGATTTATCAATAACGAAAATATTTGAAAAAAAAAATGCTGCGATAATACTTCGACATTTTATTTAGCCTATAGATTATGAAGGTAAGAAAACATTTTATAGCTAAAAGAATTCGTTGAATGCCATTCAAAATGTCAAAATTAATCGTAGTTTCCAAAATATAGAGCTGTTCAAAAAGAAATTACAGTCTTTATAACAAAATATATATTTTTGAACTTTGGAAAAAATCTATGCTTATGTTAGTTAGTTAGTTTTCGCTCCTTTGAGCTTCAAATTAACGGTAAGTTTCAAGGATGGCCTGCAGGGTTAACCATTTTTCAGTTTTTTTAAAAAATATCATCGTTAGTTTTATTAAGTTAAATGATTATCAGCATTAGATGTCAAGCAAGAAGATGATTTTTTCTATATCAATAGACAGCAAACAAGCAACTGGCTAACCTTATAGAAAAAGAAACCATCGCCTTAAGACACCTAAGATGTTAATGTTTCGTGGCTATCAGTGTGGCGGGATGGTAATAGTATACCGGCTACTTTGCTCTTCAAACCGGAACATAACAATTATAAAAAGCATTGACGCTATTGCGGCGGGAATAGGTAAGGTAGTGGTACCATATATCCGGGCGAGACGTTGCGGAACCTTACTACCTAGTAGTCACGAATGTAGTGACACATATAGCCAATCAATCGCCTTTTACGATCTGTCTGGCAGAATGGCACTTGGAGATATTTTTTGGTGGTAAGAGAACCTTTACCTTTACACACTGATGCTATCAACACTAATATTATGAAGACAAAATATTGTGTTTTTATTATAAATAATACACAACGCAGTACTAAATTAATCTTGAAAAATCATTTTACCGTTAAAAAGCTACACAATCTAGTAGTAACACAAGTTTCCTTTTTACGCTATTGGGTAAAAGAAAGTTATGACTTTAGGTAAAGCGAACCAACTCGCAAGTAACTTACTAAATTTACTGTAGGTACCCAAAATGTAGAGAATAATTCATGCTTACGTGGTTTTTAGCCACAATTTATTTATTAAGATAATAATAACCGAAGAAGATATGGTGATAAGAAGACATGATTTTAATTTCAATAGTATAAATGGTATTCCTAATATATGAAATAACTCACTCTTGCACATCTTGAATAACTATTTCCGATTTCAATCCCAAATCTCTCACATATTTTTCAAATTCACCTTGCTTCTTTGGATCTACCATTATTTTGACATCGCCTCCAATTCTGATCGCTTCACTCCAAAACATATATTCATGCTGTTTTTCAATATCAATGAGAAGTTGAACTTCTTTGTCTGTTTCTGGTATAATTTTATAAACTTTGTAATCCTTATAACTTTCATATTCTGAATATGATACATTTATAAACATAAATAGTAATAAATATAAAACACGACCCATTTTACTTAATTAAAGTTGCGATATAATGAGATTAATTATTACCTGATAATTTCAATTAGATAGAAACCGTTATCGAAATCATACATTTTTACATAAGATTACGATAACGTAAGATAAGGAAAATATTTTAGAAGCATATGATTATTGAATAACAATTATATTTAATTGAGAAAAAAATAATTATTAAAATATTATCTACTTTTAACTGGACTTTTAGTAATATATTGTTAGTGCGAAGTTAAAACATTTATTTTTATACTCATGATAGTTATAATAATTACAAGCTCTTAAATTGAAAAGTGCCCGGTTGGCGATAGTATCTTCGGCTAATCGTGGGTGCACTTGATGTACCTCTGCCTACCCCTTCGGGGATATGGGCGTGAAGATACATTTACAAGCTCTTAACCACCCTAAAAATTGGAAAAATAAATCATTTTACAAGCACTTTTTCCATGTTGATGTTTTTTATTATCACTGAACTGGAAAAGCGGTTGTTCGTGGCTTTTCATTCTTGTTATATTTCCAATATTTCCTAGTTTTTTTTTTAAATTATAAGATAGCAAATAAGAAACGAAAGAGAAAATCATCGCCTATAAACATTTATGTGAAGGAATGACGTAAATTCACAAGTTTACCAGTTAATTTTCCGTCCAAACCGAAACACAATAGTGATAAGCATTGCTGTTATTACGACACAAATAGCTAAGGTGGAGTACCAGAATTATTACTATCGTATTCCGATATAGATTATTTTGCAGATCAATTTATCTGAATTTAGATTTTTTTCTGAAAAAATGCTTTTTCATATCATAAGACAGCAAACAAGCAGATGGTTCTCCTGATGGAAAGAGTCAAGGATCGCCTATAGACACCAAAGGTATTAATGGTGCGTTGCTATCTTGTGGTAAGGTCTGATGCCACATGCATAAGTTTACCGGCTACCTTACCCTCCAAATCGGAACACGACAGCGACAAGCACTGACGCTATTGCGGCAGGAATAGGTAAGGCGGTGGTTGCAGTTCCGGGCGAAACAATGCAGAACTCTACCACCTAGTAGCCACTATGTTAGTGACTCGCATAACCAATCGGTCGCATTTTACGACCTGCCTAGCAGAACGGCAGTTAGTCTATTCTTCAAAGGAGCCCGGAACCAACATGCTACACTTTGAATAATTCTCATCATTCCAGTCAGTCGAAAATTGTTGATGACTTATGTTTTAGGTGTTTTGACATATGTTTTGCATACTTAAATGAAAATGAGTTTACAAGTAGACCTTGATTAGGATTTATAGAATAGAAATATGATACTTCTTATTTCAGAAATTTTACTCTTCCTCGTAAGCAAGATTATAAGAGTATAAGTTAAAGGGATACATGGAGATGTTATAAATAAATTACAATGAATAATGATAAGAAACATTTAGCCAGAAATATCAGCTAGCGACAATACAAAAGGTAAATCTTGAGGAGAGGTTTTGATCTTTATTATTCTATCACGCCTCAATTTGCATGAATTTTGGTAAAAAGCTCGTTTAAAAACATACCTTAGAAATAAAGGGTTCATATAGATAATTAAAAACCTTTTTTATCTTACCCACTAATGGCGTGTAATTATTTTATGTCTGGTAATCGAGGCTATCAATTACTGTTTACTATCAAATAAATGGGGTGCGTTGCAAATTATATAGTGGGATAGGTGTCACATACGTGAGTTTATTGGCTACCTTACCCTGCAAACTCGTATTCAATAGTGGCATAGTGACAAGCCTGCGATAGTAGTGACACATCGTCGCTGCGCCTGACAAGTTCTATATGTGATATTTGTAAGGTTTTGTGAAACAATAAAAAACGTTTATTAAATTAACAAATAGACTATTTGTTAATTAATTATTTGTTATTAAATTAACAAATAGACATTTCGTTTATTTATTATTTGTTATTAAATAACAATTAGACTATTTGTTAATTTATTATTTGTTATTAAATAACAAATAGATTATTTGTTAATTTAATAATACGTTTTTTGTTGTTTCTCAAAGCCTTAAAAATACCACATATGGAACTTTTCAGGCGCAGCTACGTATTTTTTTTTCTTTTTATATCATAAGATAGCAAACAGGCAGATGGGTCTCCTGATGGTAAGAGTCAACCATCGCCTATAGACACCAAAGATGTTAATGGTGTGTTGCTATCTTGTGGCGAAGTCTAATGCTACATGCATAAGTTTACCGGCTACTTTACCCTTTAAACCGGAACACGACAGTGACTAGTACTGACGCTATTGCAGCAGGAATAATTAAGGCGGTGGTACCACACCCGGGCGAGAAAATGCAGAACTCTACCACCTAGTAGTCACGATGGTAGTGACTTGCAGAGCCAATCGGTCGCCTTTTACGACCTGCCTGGCAGATGATTGTTTTTAAAAAAGCAATGTACAAAAAGCAATAAAATTGACAGTGTCACGATCGACGCGATTCTATTTGAAATGAGCGCGCAATTTAAAATAGTGATCTCATTTTTAGAGGACGTTTTTGAGACACTGATTGTGCATCTTGGGTTTTTTATATCAATTGTCAGTGAGTATGGCACTCGAAATAACTGTATGTTGAAGGCAAAAAAGTCAAAAGCATATTTTCATTACATTTTTATTTAAATAAATTACATAGAAGTTCTTTTTATTTGTAAAGTAGTCATTGTATTAAGTTTTAAGTTATAATATCCACATTACACAGTTACATATCTAAATAAATGTACTTTCTAGTGCTTTGGTCAAGTTTTTTAAGGTTAAGATTCAACGTTGCCTACAAACAGGCTTGAAAATGATATATTCAGAAACACAAAAAATATCTTAATAATATCAACCTTATTTCTCTACGCTATGGTTTAGTTTCGGCTATTGGTCCGCTTGACCAACGAGATACCGTAAGTTTTGTTAAACCCTTAGAAAATTCAACTTTAATAAATTTAAATTTTTAATTTAACTTTAATAAGCTTAGCATTATTGCTTAGCATGCTACTCATTAGACGTTTTCGCACGGTAACGGGTCCGTACGGCTGTGATTGGACTAAAATAGGAAAGGTTTTTTGATCTTGTCTACAGCGCCATCTATTGAGTCCCGTTATAGAAAGAAAACACTAAGCCAAAAAGTTGGATTTTCAGGCAGATTTGACATGAAAGCCATGTGAGGTATAGCTAAAGTTGTAATGTCACATATGCTATTAATTTCTGGCTGAGGGTTGTGTACTATTTTTTTTGTTTTCCAAAAATAAAAATAAATGTAAGTTCATGTAATGTGAAGAAAAAATAAAAATCTGTAGGCAGATTTTCGATAGCCCCTCAGCCTGCAAACAATAAGTGCAATAAGTACCTTCGTGCCAATAAGAAAAATAGTGTACTCTAAAATTACTTTCAGATTATTTTTATTTTTTGTTTTTTTATGTCATAAGATTGTAAACAGGCTGTCGTGATGAAAAAAACAACGATCATCGATTGACAGCAAAGGAGTTATTACTGTTGTCCTTGTGGTGGGATCTTAATGCTACATGCATAAGTTTACTGGCTACCCTACCCTTTAAACCGGAATATAACATTGGCAGTTACTGACGTTACTGTGGCAGGAATACGCAAGTAAGTGGTACTAGACGCGGGCGAAAACTCTACCACCAGAGTGCTAAGTGTGAGTTTTTCTTTGAAGAATTTGAGAATTTGTACAGCGCCACCTAGTGGTAAACTGATTTCTTACGTTTACCAATAGGTGGCGCTGTACAAATCACATACAAATTCCTAGTAAACTCCAAACGCGCTCACGACCGAATGCGAAAAGAAAAACTCACACTTAGCACTCTGATAGCCACGATGGTAGTGACTAACATCAATCGTTTGCCCTTTATGAACTGCTTGGCAGAACGGTACATGGTTTATTCTTTAAAAGAAAACCAATCCTGGGAAAATATTGTTCTTTTTCTTTTTTTATATTATAAGATAACAAACAAGCAGATGGGTCTCCTGATGGAAAGAGTCAATCATCGCCTATGGACACTAAAGATGTTAATAGCGCGTTGCTATCTTGAGGTGAGGTTTAATTCACATGCGTAAGTTTACCGGCTACCGTACCCTTTAAACTGGAACACGACAACGACAAGCACTGATGCTATTGCGGCAGGAATAAGTAAGGCGGTGGTACCAGACCCGGGCGAGACAATGCAGAACTCTTTCTAGTAAAGTTTGTTTATATTATGATATTTCGGTGTGATTTATTTTTACATACTTTTTCATATTTTGAATTTTTTTCTGCAGTGTTGGTTGTGTATATCTTGAGTAAATGATTTCTATTCCCTATTATGTGTATGTGTGTCCTTGTTTGTGGGTGTTTTATTGATATCAATTATAAATTATATTTCTCCAAACAAATACATTTAATTTCCTACGCCATTGTTGACAAAGTAAACCCAAATGCTAACGTCACAAAGGAAGCCACAATAGCGTGTGATCCGGAATAATATCCGAGCCGTCGTGTTGTCCTATCCATCTCAAGTAATGCATCCATGATTTCTAAGTTGTTAGGGACAATCTGTTCAGCTGGAAGCAGGAAGCCGTACTCCCCGAGGTCTCTAAGCTCGATTAGATAGGAAACTGGGACGTTGGCCGCATATTTCACCCAATCGAAACTTGCTCCACTCATTGGATCTGTGAAATTAATGCAAAGACAAATAATTTGTATTCTATAAGACAAATGATTATTAAGAGATTGACATTTAATAGTTAAGATTTGTCATTCATTTTCATTTAAAGACTTAGATATATGAAGTTGGTATGCAAGTAATTTCATTATTTGTTAACTATGCCCGCGGCTTCGTCCGCGTGGGAAAAAATCTAAAAAAAGTAACCTATACCGGTTTTATAAGTGGAGAAAAAATTAAAAAACTGGTTTTGTACGTTACTCCTTATTATATCAGCTATCTACCAGTGAAAGTCCCGTCAAAACTGGTCCAGCCGTTCTGGAAATTAGCCGGAACAAACAGATTTATTTTGGTATATGTACCGTGTATACAGCCATATACATTTAGTTAAAACCTGTGATTTTAATAATACAAACAGACACTCCAATTTTATTTATTTCTATAGATTTATTTAATATGAACCATCAGCAAAATTACATGTGATTTATAGTTATTACATATTTCAAATTAGATACTAAGTTCACATATAATTTCAGTTATAGGAAGTTACAGAGTGCATTATAGATGTAACAAGTCGTATGATAAATCAACTTATTGAAATATCACAGGTATAATGTAGAAGCACAATTTTTAAAACTCGAATTTACTTGTCTTCTTTAAATCTGTATATTAATACGTAAAGAGAAAATTTGGACCCCTTTTTAACACAATTGGATGGTGGGATATGAAATTTGGCACAGGTAAAGTTTAGTTTAGTGCAGAAACCTAATATTTTTAAGTGAAATCCATTAGAAATATATTAAATTAATAAAAATAAACATTACACACACTACATTCATGTGACATACATGATAATATACACACATGTATATTACTTTCTTAACGGCTAAAGCCAGTTGTTAACTTAAGAGATTTTATTGTTTCGCCAATGGTTGAATTTTGGTCACAGGCCATCGCTAATTTTTAGGGTGCTTTTAAGTAAAAAGGTAAAAATGGTACCCTAATACTAAGCCTCTATTGTTTGTCAGTCTGTCTGTTTGTCACCAGGCTGTATCTCATACACCTTGCTAATCCCACGGGATCACTAATTTTTTCGCGATAAAAAGCCCATACTATTTCATGTCATCATCTACCTGTGTGCCAAATTTCATTCAAATCCATTCAGTAGTTTTTGCGTGATTGAGTAACAAACATCCATCCAAACATTCAAACTTTCGCATATATAATTTTAATATAGATATAATATAGATAATTTAGATTTTTTGAAACTACATTACAGTAAATTTGTACTTTTATTCCACTATATTATCACAAAATAGTGATATTATCCACTAAATTAAAGCGTCTTCAGGGCCTAATATTGTGTACTAGAGTACACGATATTATATCCTGAAGATGCTTTAAAAAGCGAAACCGGTCGATTAATTAAAATAATTTAGTGGATAATATAGTGGAATAAAAGTAAGGTGTATTGTAAAGTAGTTTCAACAAATAATAATAGAATTTCACCTGGTGCCGACGGTTGAAAGTGTAAAATCTATTATTTATGATAGATTTACAACTTTTGACCAAATTTTACTTTGGTTGAACTTCACAACCGGTTTTCGGAAAGCAAATCAATTTTAATAAGCAATTAATCTATGTTTAATAGATTATTTATATACAGTGTGTAAAGAAAACCCTGTCCGATCCGAAAGAGGCAATATAGGTTGGTTAAAGGCATTACTGAAAAAAATATTAAAATGACTTTATTTCAGAAAATAAAAATATATCGTTCGTTAATATTCGTATTTTTACTTATATTTCCCTAGGGTTAAGGAAATATTTTAAAAATGACCACACCTTGTCGCTGTTTGCTTCATTGTTTCGCTTTGGCGGCTTTCGCACAAACACCACTCGAAGGCGCGCTATTTGTTTTTTGGCTTTTTATAAAGGAATTTTAAACGCGCCTCGCACGCGCCGCTTGTCCTTCGGTAGCATCCGACTTAAGCAGCATTCTTTGATAATAGAATTTACTTATTTGTAGGTGTTTTCATACTTAATGCATGAAAATACCATTTAAGATTATTTTTTTATTGAGAAAACTAATTAATTAATATCCATAAAATAATTACGCGTATGTAACCGTATTACGGTACCAAATAACACCTTTAATTATCCGACAGGGTTTTCTTTACACATTATATATATAAAAATTAATCCCTATTTTCCGTGGTCACGACATCAAGCGTGAATGGCTGGACTGATTTCACTATTTTTTTTGTGATGTTTGTAATTGTCAGAAGGTTCTTATAAAAGAAAATTTCACGGAAAATTAGTATTAGAGAACCACCATATAAAGTTAAAGCTCTTTCGGCTGCCTGGAAGGACAATTCCGTATACTTATATAAATTACGTGTCACGTTGTTTGTCCGCTATGGATTCCTAACATGTATGGCAAAACAACGTTTGCCGGGTCAGCTAGTTTGCTTATAAAAAATATGTTAAACACAGATTAATTGATTATGTGTTACAGATAAACTCACTTGTACTTCTAGTTCACGTATATATATGGAAGTACAAGTGAGTTTATTTGTAATACATAATTTAAAATGCAGTTTCACCAAGTGCCGACGATGGAAACTATCCAATTTACAGATTAATTGCACAGTATACGGGAGACTAACAGTAGTCAATCTACATACATGTGATATTTGAGCAACGCACACATACACACCTCTCACGGACGCGATATCTCGGAATGGTTCGGTACAGTTTGTTCCGCACCAGTCCGAGTTATCACGTCCGTGAGAGGTGTCTATGCGTGCTATGCTCGAATATTACTTGTATGTAACATTGACTTCTGTTAGTCTGTATTCTGTGTTAATTGCTTGTAAAATTGATTTGTATTTCGGAAACCGGCCGTTAGAAAAGTAGTAGTAATTTTCACCTATGGTCTATCATATCATAAAAGTGAAGTTATTTTACATAACTAAAAGGATTCCTTACACAATACATCAGCCGCCACTCCGACTCTGTACGTAGTATTATATCTTTCACTGAGTTTGGCAGCTCCCCTTGCGGCTATTTCAAACTGTAACGTGAAATAATATACCTTGTATTAACATTGTATATCTTTCTACCTAGATCAAGCATAGCCTTAATACAAAAAACTTTAAATAACATTGTTTTCTTTTAAGCAAACAGAATGTGCTGTTTGCTTTATTTTGTCATTTGCTATTTTAATCAGTTTGGTGTGTTTTGAACAATAGATCAAGCCTGTCTCCCCATACTGAAGGCTCCTTAAAAAAATTGACTGCCAAATAAGATAGCAAACAAGCAGATGGGTCTCCTGATGGAAAGAGTCAACCATCGCCTATAGCGCGTTAATGGTGCGTTGCTATCTTCTGGCGAGGTCTCATGCCACATGCATAAGTTTACCGACTACCTTACCCTTCAAACCAGAACACAACAGTGACCAGAACTGACGCTATTGCGGCAGGAATAGGTAAGGCGGTGGTATAAGACCTGGGCGAGACAATGCAGAACTCTACCACCTAGTAGCCACGATGGTAGTGACTCGATAGCCAATCGGTCGCCTTTTACGACCTGCCTGGCAGAACGGCAATTAGCCTATTCCACAAATGAAACCGGGACCAACACGGCGAAAAATGCAATCGATTGGCTATTGTATCACTACCATTGTGAATACTAGGTAGGGGAGTTCCACAACGTCCCGCCTGGTAATTTGGTACCACCGCGTTACCTGTTCCTCCCACAATGGCGTCAATGCTTAGCATTGTCGTATTCTAGTTTGGAGGGCAAAGTGCCTACCCGGTAGACTTATGCATGTGGCATTGTCATCCCGCCACACAGAGAGCAACGCCATCTTTGGTGTCAATAGGCATTGGTTTTTCTTTTCATCAAGAGAGCTATCTGCTTTTTTGCTATCTCATGATATAAAAAATATATCTTCAGCTAAGTTTTTTTAAAATTGTAATTGGAAAGGTTTGTCTTCCATCTCACCTGATAGAAATCGTCGATTAAAATGAAGGTACACCCATCCAAAAGAAAACTATTCACTCTACTCTTGAGGGCTCCAGGTCTATTATTTGTCAGAAAAATATACACAGTAAGTTTGTTCCAGAGGTTTGTTTCAAACGTTGGCGACTCAGAACCTAATCTAATCCTAATCACTATTTAATTATTGAGACGATTTTTGAAGGTTCTTTTATCTAAAAGAAACTGTTCTAGTTTTGCCATGTCCGTCTGTCCGTCGTTTTGGCCGCAGCTAAGCTCAAAACTCTTAATATTAGAATGCTGTTAATTGTCAAGAATATGCATATTAATCACACCAAAAAGTGGTAAAATAAAATATTAAAATACCATGTAGGCTTTTGCCTCTTATACCTCATACTGTGGGATGTTTTTGAATATGTCTTAAAAAACACGCAGTGTGTTTGTGAAAACAATTCTCCGATTATTATTTCTTCGAGTTATTTGGATTAATTCCTGCCGCCGAATTCCATCATCGGACATCGCGTCAAAATTTGAAATTCCATCCTCACCATCTCGATGTTTGGAAATCCACAACTGCGTTTCTCTCGACACTTTTTGCCTCGCACTACTTTGTTGTGGAACCAATTACCAGCAGGGGTGTTTCCAAACAGATACGACTTGGGGGCCTTCAAGTAAAGAGCTTACTCATTCTTGAAAGGCCGGCAACGTTACTGCAAAACCTCTGGTATTGTGGATGTCCATGGGCGGCGGTGATCACTTACCATCAGGTGCACCTCCTGCTCGTTTGCCCCTCTTCTATAAAAAAAATGCTGCGTGTTTGTGAAAACAATTCTCCGATTAGGAGTCTGTTTGTGAAATATTAAGTTCCAAAATACAATTTTTGTTAACGTCAAACTCCTGTTTCCAAAAATTTTAACTGGTCTAGGTCCGGTGTCGGTGTAGATCGCATGCGATACCGGGTTTGATTTCCGAATCGCACAAATCAAAATTGTTTTTTTTATGATAATTATTTCGGTTGATTACATAATACTCGATAATCTGCGATTAACATGTTAGCGACGAATTGACATATTGTTATCACACCTTTTCAGGAACTCAAAATAAAGGATATTAACGGCCGGTTTCCGAAACGGAAATTAATTTTAACAAGCAATTAATCTTTGTTTTACATAACTTTTACAAAAAAAATATCTTTTATAC
This sequence comes from Apodemia mormo, assembly GCA_036924255.1. NCBI lineage: Eukaryota > Metazoa > Arthropoda > Insecta > Lepidoptera > Riodinidae > Apodemia > Apodemia mormo. The sequence goes on along the minus strand of JAUPFN010000018.1, from coordinate 5,943,007 downwards.
ACAAATTAATTGCTTGTTACAATTAATTTGTGTTTCAAAACTAGCCGTAACTGAATTAACGACCACATTCACAAACTGTTGACAGATTGACAAAAAGTTAATTCTGAAACTCAATCTTCTATGAAACACAGATTAATAATTGTATGTTAAAATTAATTTGCGTTTCGGATAGTAAAAGTAAATCATACATACCATATCAGCATAGTTAGGAACTGTAAGAACTTCTGAAATAGAGATATGGCTGTAAGGTATTACAACGAGCTGTGTATACGAGTGAAAGGCTATGTAATAAATGATCTCGCCTTGGGATTTCAAGTTTAAAACATATTGCGATATAGCCTTCGCCTCTGGTTCTGACATCGGTGAGGGACCCGCAAATGTATTGCTGCATGGGTTGTCTGATGCTCCGGTAACTGTAATAAATAAATAAATAATAAATATTTACGGGACAAATTACACTTACTGATCTAACCCCAAAGTAAGCAAATTATTTTGCTTGTGTTATGGGTGTTAGTCAACGATACCAATACATAGAAATACATATATAAATACAAGATAAATATTATTTAATAAACACCCAAACCCGGAAATACAAACATTTATGCTCATCACACAAATGCTTGTCCCCGTCAGGGATCGAACCCGAGCCCCGTTGATCGCGTAGTCAGGGTCGCTAACCACTCGACCAACGGGGCGGTCAGTGTGTAATATAAAATATATGTTATAATAAAGAAAATAAGATCTTAACGCCCGTATCTCCAAAGAGGTAGGCAAAGGTAGAGGTACAACTAGGGCATCCATGATTTCCGAAACGCAAATTAATTTTAACTAACAATTCATCTGCGTTCGAAAAATAGGCAATAAACGCAAATCTGGAAGTATTACGTGACACCATGGTGAAATTTCATATTGTTTTTAACATTATCATAGAAACCACAGCGTATGTTATGTATGTATGATTATGACGTGATATAATTTAGACGCCACGACAGTCCAGAGTTTTCGCGATAAATGTAAATTTTAAAACGTAAAATATTTTTCCCTGTATTGGTCCCAGGCTCCTTTGAAGAATAGGCCAACTGCCGTTCTGCCAGGCAGGTCGTAAAAGGCGATCGAGTGGCTATGTACGTCACTACCATCGTGACTACTACGTGGTAGAGTTCTGCATCGGCTCGACCGGATCTGGTACCACCGCCTTACCTATTCCTGCCGCAATAGCGTTAGTGCTAGTCACTCTCGTGTTCAATGCCACATGCATAAGGTAGCCGGTAAACTTATGCATGTGGCATTAGGCATTAGGCTTCGCCACAAGATAGCAACGCACCATTAACACCTTTGGTGTCTATAGGCGATGGTTGACTCTTTCCATCAGGAGACCCATCTGCTTGTTTGCTATCTTATAATATAAAAAAAAATATATTTACTATAAATTGTATTAAAAATATATTTTAACTACTCTAATTTTTTTCTATATTTTCTCACCTTTTAAATCTTCCCTGGACTTCAACAATTAATTCAAAACCAAAATTAGCCAAATCGGTTCAGCCGTTCTCGAGTTTTACCGAGACTAACGAACAACAATTTATTTTTATATATATAGATAAATTGTATTTTATACAATACTTATTATAAATTGTATCAAAAATATATAAGGTAAAGTATTTAACAGTTTTTCAAATTTAGTCAACTCGCCTATTGTGACGATAAGTATAGATATGTCATGAAAGTAAACTTACCCATCCATTCAAAGTCAAAGTTTCTATTCAGGTCTACTCCATTACTCATGTCATCATCGACACCTGTACTGTTGCAAGAAGTAAAACTTTGCGTACTCCTATTTTTTCTCCACATTCTATGCTAAAAAGCATTTATGTATTACTTAGTAACATATTTTTCGCTTTAATAGACTGCGCAGACGAGGGACTATTGGCCGCGGAGGATAAAAATCCCTAAATCGTGAAAAAAATTCCTTTAAGAACTTGCCATGGAGTCAACGCATACGGTATGTGATAATTTACTGTCGGAAAATTTAGATCGGCACCCGTTATGAGAGATGTTTTTTACTGAGATTACGTTGTGCGTAATTTAAATCAAGTTTCAGAAAAAGCATTGCAAGGGTCCAAAAGAAAGACTGTCAGTAAGTTTAAAGTAACTCACTCTCGAGCGCTCAACACAGATTGAAGTTCGCTGTGTAGTGTGTGCTTTGCTGCTTCTTATCACGTTAGGTCTATTACTTCGGGGACTCCCTTGTACTTTTGTCCAGTTCGGTCTCACGACGTCCTCGGTTATTCGGGGGCCATGGGCCATTTTGTACGGAGTTCTTTTAGTTCTGTGTGTGCGTTATTCGATATAGTTTATAAGGGATCTGTATTAATGGATAAAATAGTACCCTGTGTAAGTATTAGTAAGTAGTCCTTCATCTGCGCAGGCCTCCAGAAGTAAAATTTTATATGACAAAAATATATTATATAAATACGTTATAGATATTAAAGAAACACCTATTCCTGATGCAAAAGCATCGTTGCATGTCACTATCATTTTCTTGTGTGGAGTGTAAGGATAAATTTATGCATGTGACATTTCGACCATGCCACACAGATAACAGCGTATCAGTAACGTCTTTGGAGTCTATAGACGATTTATCTCTTTTCATATGTGAACCATGAAGTATTAGGTCCATAATGCTCTAATTAGCTTTAAGCCTTATTATATTATCGTAACATTATGGAATACGTAATAAAACTAAAACTGAAAGTGAGCATTGAGGGTACAACCCGTGCATTCACGATTGGCCGAAAATACTTAGTCCCACAATGTGATAGCTCCAATCGCGGGCAACGTTGTTTTTATCAGGAAACTGTAAAAACAATTTTGGGAATCGAACCTGGGACTTCATGTGATCAACACTGACACCAGATCACTAGACCACTAAAGCGATTAATTATTAAATATTTTATATTACAAAAAAGTTAACTAACGCAGAAGGAATAGACAAGATGGTGGCACAAAATATCTGGGCGAGAAGTTGCTGAACTCAACCAACTAGTAGTCTTGAGTTAAATAACGCAGAAGAAATAGACAAGATGGTGGCACCAAATATCTGGGCGAGAAGTTGCGGAACTCAAGCAACTAGTAGTCTTGATGGTAATGACATGCATAGTCAATCATTCGCTTTTTACAAACTGCCTGGTAGAATGTCAGATGGTCTATTCATCAAAAGGACCTTGGACCAACACGGGGGTAATACTTACTATCAATATAATTTATAACATAAATATTAATAATTTCGTCAAAGGTTACGGTAGACTTATTCGAAACCGTACCTAAATTATAAAGCGTAAAAAAATACTAATTTTGAGTCGACAACATATATCCGCAAAATTCGGATTGTTGAGTATTTTGTTAAAATAGTGAATAAAATTTTAACGGTGCTGACAGACAAATCAGCCATATTTCTTCAAAGTTTACAAATATGTGGTGTAGATGGCGATGGCGAAATTAAAAAATAGCAACACTATAATGTTGTCTTTTTTAAACCAACGTAATAGTTGAAATAAAACGTCACTACAGTGCATGTTGGTACTTTTTAATGTCTACTATTTGAGTTACTATAATCAGAGAATAGGAGAAAGTATTACTATTAGTTCGTCTATGCTATAAGATTGCGTATTATGAGACTTCCGAGCGAAGCCGAGTTTTCATTAACCAAATCGGTCTCGCAGATTTTGAGAAATCTTGAAAAAACCTCAAAAAAAATTTTGGTGAAACAGTATTTTTTTAACATAACTTCCAGATTAATGTATTGATTGATTACAAAAAGTAATCAGCTCTATTCCTTAAAAAAACTACATCTAATGTATTAATTGCATCAAAATCTGTTTATCCGTTTGGGAGAAATCGTTGACGAAAATTAAAAAAAGTGTTTTTTCGACATAACTTCGGAACTTTTCAACCAATCATTTTTTGGTATTCTACGATATTTTAGTACTAAAAAAATTACGTCAAATGGCATTTCAAGAATCAAAATCGAATCAAATTTTCAAGAGCTCGCCCTTGATAGAGAAAAATGGAGATCGCTTCACAGACAAGAGCCTTGCTCTTAAATATGATGATAGTGTATTAGCCTGAAAATTATTTTAAAAATATAAAGTAAATTGCTAAAAATGACGTAATTTTAATATTTGAAAAGCTGTATCTTTTGAAAGTAAGATTCGATTTTGATTTTTGAAACGGCATTCGACGTAGTTTTTTTAGTACTAAGATATCGTAAAATACCGAAAAATGATTGTGTAAAAAATTTCGAAATTATGTCGAAAAACACTTTCAAAATTTTTCTTCAATGATTACTCCCAAACGGGTAAACCGATTTTGATGCAATTTATGCATTAGACGTAGTTGATTGAGGAATAGAGCTGATAAGTTTTTGTACTCAATCGTTACATTAATCTGGATGTTATATTAAAAAAGTACTGTTTCCAACAATTATTAGCTAATCTTCGTATTAGAAAAAATATACTTACAGTAGTAAATGTATAAACATATCCATCTGGATTAACTACTGGGAAGATATGCCATTCCAAATTTTCAGCTAATGCTCTGACTTCTGGGTCAGTACTAGTTAAAAACTCTTTAATAATCCATGTTACAGTTGCTGGTGAGATCCATTCTCTAGCGTGTAGTGTACCTTCTAGCATACCAATATATTTTTTATTTCTTTCTGGATTGTAGTCAATTTTAATACCTTTTATTTCTCTTTCTTCGAATGATGATCCCATTGTGACTGTTGAAACTATGTTGGGATAATTGCTCTCGAGTTCGTTTAGCCAATAATATATTTCTTCAAGAGTGTGGTATCGGTCCCAATTAAATGAAAGAAATGTTGTATTTCTTCCTGAATTGCGACTTGTATGCATCTGTTCATCGATAACTCTAAAATGATGAAAAGTTATTGAATACTACGCAACAATATACATTTCATTATTTTCTGAAATCTGAAAACATGTCCTTTTCAAAAAGAAAAAAAAGGGCCAAGTGCGAGTCGGGCTCGGGCGCGAAGGGTTCCGTACCATCATCTTTTAAAAATACTAAAAAACACACGTTTATTGTATGGGGATCTTCCCTAATATTTTTTTTTTTATTTATAGTATTTCTTGTTATAGCGGCACGGAAATACATAATTTGTGAACATTTCAGCTTTATAGCTATCACGATTTATGAGATACAGCCTGGTGACAGACGGATAGATGGACAGACAGACAGCGGAGGCTTAGTAATAGAGTCCCGTTTTACCTTTTAGGTACGGAATCCTCACAACATGGGATTGCAGGTAGCGAGAAACATAAATTACATATTTTCTTAATTTACAATGGATAATTGCTTATCTCGAGTACCTATATATAATAATATTTATTATTATTATATGATTTATTATTAATATTTATTGATAAAAAAAAGTATCTTAACGCCCATATCCCTGAAGGGATAGGCAAAGGTACAACAAGTGCACCCACGATTAACCGAAGATACTTGGTCCCACAAATGTGATAGGTGGCAAGCCTATCGCCAACCGGGCACTTTCCAATCCCGGGCAACTTTGTGTTTCTCAGAAAACTGAAAAAACACTTTTTTTTTGTGCCCGACCCGGGAATCGAACCCGGGACCTCATGTGGTCAACGCCAACGCTGGACCACTAGACCACAGAGGCGATCTTAATTTTTATTGATTTATTATTAATATTTATTACTATTATATGAGTTATATAAGTTTGACAGCTAATTTTAGCTGTGAAGAAAATAGTTAATTTTGCATGTGTTTGTTATATCATATATACCACATGAATGCAGTGTGTATAATGTTAATTTTAATTAAATAAATATATTTCTAACGCATTTTATTTAAAAATATTAAGATTCTGCCCTCCTCCACAATATAAACTTAAAGGTGTTCAATTTTTTCCTACACTTTTCATGCAATTGTCTTAAAAAGGGGTACAAACTTTTTACCTCACGTATTAATATAGATACTTCTATCCGAATCACTATATGTTTTTGAAATAATGTGATAAACTCATTAAAAAATATCATCAAAATTAGAATCACTCAACAATACTTACTTTTGTAAATCAGAAATTAGTTCTTTAGCTGCAATTCCTGAGTACTCCAGTTGTTTTAGAAAAACATTTCGGTTTTCTCGTGACACCATCGCCCTGACGTCATAGTTTACATCAAATTGGTCCTGCCAATATTCAGCTATACGATTTATTTGGAGATCTCTTAAAATTCTTACATCTTTATCTGATTTTGGAATTACTTGGTATAATGAATGCCCTGAAAATGTTTTCTGTGCTACTGATAATGACACTAAAAATAGGAAATATGTTACGAAAAACATTTTAAATATTGGTAGCTAAATTACTACACGCATTGGATTAATCAACTTAAATTTAAATACTCAACACAATCTTATCACAGTTATCTAACGATTATATGGAGATAAATTAAATAATTATCTACTTAGATTACATAAATGTAAATCATTTTAGACTTCAAAGCTATCGATATTTTGGATGCGTCATGCGTTTTAATATCATAAGTTAGCAAACAAGCAGATGGTTCTCCTAATGGAATGAGTCAACCATCGCAAAACACCAAAGGTGTTCATGGTGCGTTGCTATCTTGTGGCGAGGTCTAATGCCACATGCATAAGTTTACCGGCTACCTTAGCCTCCAAAGCGGAAGACGACAGTGACAATCACTGACGCTATTGTGGCAAGAATAGGTAAGGTAGTAGTACCAGACCCGGGCGAGACAATGCAGAACTCTACCACCTAATAGCCACCTAGTATAATAATACTAGCTCCACCATGCAGCCCGCTGCATTATAATTTTTTGATAAATCCGACAGGAACAACTAATTTTTCCGTAATAAGAAGCCTATGTGCTATTCCAGGTCATCTCCTACCAGTGTTCCAAATTTCCCCGTTGGTCGAGTGGTTAGCGATCCTGACTACGCGATCGACGGGGCTCGGGTTCGATCCCCGACGGGGACAAGCATTTGTGTGATGAACATAAATGTTTGTATTTCCGGGTTTGGGTGTATGTATATTAAATATATTCTTGTATTTATATATGTATTTCTATGTATTAGTATCGTTGACTAACACCCATAACATAAGCAAATAATTTGCTTACTTTGGTTAGATCAGTTAGTGCAATTTGTCCCTTGAATATTTATTTATTTATCTAAATCCTTTCGGTAGTTTTCGCGTGATTAAGTAACAAACATCCATCCATCCATCCAAACTTTCGTATTAATAATATTAATATAGATTAATATAAATATGGATTATACTATATAGCTACTGACTAACGCAAGTAAATTATTGTACGTATTAGCAGTCACGACATGCTCTCTTAGACACAAACAAAGCCTTTAATAAAGCAATGAAACGATCCAGAAATGACCACCTGAGCTGTACATGAACAAGTGTAATTCAGCAAAGCGTGCAATTGTGTTCAGCCACGCACGAGCGAACCGAAATTTCCATTCTAATAACTAATCCATTTATATATAATTATGGATCTAATATACTTACTAATGTTACAAATCAATGTTGAAATAGACTTGTTCCCATTAAGAATCAATTTAATATATGTATTGTAGTTTCGATTGATAAATTAAGATATGGAGATAACAAAAAAATTCAGTTAAAGATTCGCAATGTTTTAGAATATAATTTCGGCAAAAATGGACATTAAGTTATGTCACAGTGAACGAAAATTTATGAAAATGTCAAAAACATCATTGTTTTTGACATTTTCATAAAAATCACGGCGTGATGTCATTTAGACGCCATGACGTTCCAGAATGTTTCCACAGTAAATTAAAATTAAAATTTTAAAACGCGAATTTTTGGCTGTGCAATTTTCTTCATATTAAAAGATAGCAAACAAGCAAATAGCCTACCTGATGGAAAGAGAAGCCATTGTTTTTGGACACCAAATATGCAAGAATTTAAAACGTTATAATATCGATGTGTTTGCTGTTTCGTGATTGGTTCGCCGCGATTCATGCTGTATCGTGATTGGTTCGTTGGTTGGTTGGTTGTGAAACAGTACAAGTGTGATCAGCTAGCAAATATTGAGTTCGCCAATAGGCCTTTTCATCACAAAAATTTTTTGTGCGCATGCGTCAGAATCAGCCATCTTTTTCGTACTGTTTTTTGTAAATAACCATGCTAAATTGTCCGCTATCCGTGTATCAAAAATTAAAATATAAATCAAAGTTGATTAATTGTAAAAAAAGTGAAAAAAAAAGTAGTAAGACTAAATAATCGGAAAAAAATTTTTGTACTCCATTATAATTATGTTGTCTGTACGAAAAGGAACAACAAAACGGTGTTGTTATGGAGTATGTAAAAGTGATACACGATACAAATCACTTAAAACCAATAGATTCTATTTTATAAATTTTCCAAAGCCTTGTCTTGAATATCGAAAAAAAATAATCAAATTATCAAGCAAATTACACATTAAAGCATGTGTAAAATGTGCGAAATGTGAGTTATGGGTGAAAAAATGTGGCAGAAGTGACCGAGGTTTTAGATCTATTGATAATGTTACTAAGGATACTTATATTTGCTCACTACATTTTCTTGGAGAAAGTGGCCCAACTGAACAAAACCCTGATCCTTTAAGTTATCAAGAGTTTCAACATATTGATAAATCAATTAATAACCTCTAACCTCTCAATCAGCTCACTTTTTTTCCCTTTTTGCGGACGCCCATGACATTTTAGCCACCTTTTCAATTGTTCACAATTATGAGCTTCAACTGAATCATAAATAAGTGAAGCACCATCGATGGTTTTTTCCAATAATTTATTTCTTTGTGGAGATAATAGTCCTTGTCCAGCCATTGTTGATTAAAACAGTACGAATTTTTTGAATTACCGCCGTTTCAACATGGCGGCTACGCTTGCGCTCATCTGATGATGAAAAGGCCTATTAGCGCTAGAAACAATGTCATAATATTATTTACCATAATCAGCCACGACTACGCAAGTATATCAATATTATAACGTTATAAATCCTTGCAAATATGTTAATGGTGCGTTGCCATGTGTTCAGCTAGGTGTTAATGCTACTCGCATAGATTTACCAGCTACCTTACCCCGAAAACTGGAACACGATAATGACTAGTTTTGACGCTATTGCAGTACCAATAGTAAAAACGGTAGTATTAAATATCCGGGCGAGACTTTGCGGAACTCTACCACCAAATAGTCACGATACTTGTGATAAGTATAGCCAATCTACGAGCAACAAACTGCCTGACAGAATAGCAGATGGTCTTTCTTCAAAGGAAACCCGGACCAACACGGAAGTACATTAAATAGATTTGCACGAACAAATCAATTTCTTTTAATCTGTAAAACCATTTCATTTACACAGTAGATTTACTAATTTTATAAATCAGTGATGGATAGCTGGATTTTTAAATAAATTGGTTTTAAAAAAACTTTAGTCTTTGGTCGAATTTCGGTCCCAAGTCGATTGCTACTTTACATAAGTTTATAATTTATATTAAAAAATACAAAATCTAGCTCACAGAGGTGGTCTAGTCCCTAGCCTCTGACATGTCGGATACTTTCATAACCTAATGTAAATCATTACTTTTTTCATAAAATTTAGTTATAAAAATGAAGTATTTTTTACTTGGAAATACTTTAATTAATCTTAATTGTTTATTTTAAATTGTATTTATGACCGATATGTATTGTCATATTTCTATCACTTGATTTATGACATGATATTTTTCATAACAGACGGTATTTAAAACAAAATATTTTTTTATTTGCATTTATGACTAAAAACCTTAAGATAAAACGTACACTAAATCATTTGTACAATCTTATAATTATAAAATCTGGCGTCTAACTGATCGAATGCCTCCATCCATAATCTGATGTAGCCAATTTGTTTTTCCATAAAAGATGGTGTCTAAAAAAATAAAGTCTACTTGACTATATAATTAAAATTTTATAATGTAACATAGAATTTGTAATTTCTATTGCCTCGTATCCATCTCATCGGACATTTCCATAATCTAATGTATGCCATTTGTTTTTCCATTAAAAATGGTGTTTAAAACAAAATGTTATGTGTGTTTATTTTTTTATTTAGATTTACGACCAAAAATCTCAAAATAAAACATTAATTCTCAAGCATAAGTCGTTATAAACCACAATAATCTCCATCGTAAACGTTAAGTGTTTATTACACCTTGATCCCGAGTATAATTTGGTGCTGAAAATGTAGCCGCCTTTTAATATTCCTTCCAAAATTAAATACCCAATTTGACGTTATTCTGTTTCCCCTACCATTGTCAATTCTACATTTTTTATATCATAAGATAGCAAATAAGGTGATGGTTCTCTTGGTAGAAAGAGACCGCTGTCGCCTATAGACACCAAACATGTTAATAGTACATTGCTATCCGTGAAATGAGATTGCAATACCACATGCTAAAGTTTAGCAGCTACCTTACCCTTGCAACCAAAATATGATAGTGACAAGCACTAAAGCTCTTGCGGTAGGGATAGCTAAGGTAGTCGTACTAAAATCCGGGTAAGTTTACAAAATCTACCTAAAAAATATCATCACGCCGGATTTTTTCAGTTCATTATGATTCATAGGTCTATCGGTTGGCGAGATGTCTGGTTATCTACATCACCATTCGGTGATGATACCGATCTGATAACAATCATCATTTATTTACAGCGATAACAAGACTGACAACTTTATGTGCCCAGCCGAAGCACATGGATTTTGTCACACTATAATCATTAGTTTCCAAGCCGCTGAGGAGATATGGATATTCGATAAAAACCCCAACACACCTCAATAACTTAATAACTCGACCCGGCACAGGGGTGGTATTAAAATGTTGATGATGCTTAATAAATTGAGCTGGATAGGCTAACCGCTATTTCGCGATAACTATGATTTGTTTTTCATGCGTATTTGTTATCACCGCATTTTGGAGACCTGATAACGACTTCCTGTTGTTTCCGGTTATAACCGGATTGACAACTTTACGTTGTCATTCAAGGCACGGGAGTCTTAAATTATTAATACACTATCACTAGACTCTTCTTAAACGTAGAGCTGCTACTGAAATTTAGATTTTCAAAGATTATTTAGCCGCACCCAAGGATTGAACCCTCGGACCTCATGAGGCGTAAAACACCGTTACTTACCTACATACCTAGTTACTACTAGGATTGCGAATTATGCCCCGATCACACTTTGATTAGAGCAAGTGCGAGTATTTAATACAGTGCTTATATACAGTATATATACAGTGCTATTATATCAGTATAAACAAAAAGCACGTGTAGACAATAGACATGCCGTTGATTGGTGTGAGTCATTAGTAATCAGCATCTGTTCAATTTACAACGCAGATTACTAATCACTCGCTCAAGAAACAAGTGTTTTTTCGATATAACTTTGAACTTTTTCAACCAATAATTTTTCGGTGATTTACGATATTTTAGTACTAAAAAAACTACGTTGAATGCCATTTTAATCGAAAAAAATATCTTTTCAAATATAAAAATTACGTTATAAAATTAGATTGTTTTTAGGAAACTTTCCTCATATTTTAAAAATTAGTTTAATTAATTAAAATAATTAGTTTAATTAATTTTCAGATTAATGCACTAATTGACTTAAAAATCTCATCAGCTTTTCTCATTTAAAAGCTGCATTACCGTTACTACCGTTAATTGGATCAAAGTCGGCCAATTTATTTGGGATTAATCAATAATAGTTTATTTAAAAAAATATTTTGTAACATTGCTTTGAAATTTTTTAACCAGTCGATTATGTAGCTATAGGATTATTTTAGATCCCAATAATTGAGTTGAAAATCGATCATCGTTTCCAAAATATAAAGATTTTTAATAAATCTAAAAATACTTCCATTTTTAAAAATACATGTTTAAATTGAAAAAATCTATGGTTATTGGTTTTACTTTTTTGAGAATAAAATACCTTAATTTAGCAGGAAGTTTCAGGGCTAGCCTGGAGGTTCAAGTGATTTAGAGACTTTTTTTTAATAACATCATTATTTTCTATGAGGGATGATTATGTCTTTCCATGGAGGGAGGATCATCGGCTTGTTTGCTATAAAAATCTTCACTCTTTGCATCTTGATATTTATAGTCAATTCTGTCATTAAGCTGTATTTTTTACAGATTATTTTTTTTTTTAGAAAAAAGACGTTTTTTAAAAATTACACTTAGCTAGATCGGTTGAAAGCCCCTGAAACCTCCTGCATTTATTTTTAACTTTCAAAGGAGTAAAAGGCTTGTTTCACGTAGTTCACATATAAATTCGCTGATTAACCAAAAAACAGTTAATGAGTTGATATTATTACAATGATTACGCGCAAATAAATCTCAGCCTTTGCGGATACATCCCTTAATGAAACATGAAACGATTGAGTATTATTTATACGAGTAGGTAAGTAATTGGCGTAATTAATACAAGCTGATGATGTGTTAATTGTTATTTTGTTACTATAATTATAGAAAAATACATTAAGTGTAATATTATTAGCTGTACGTGGGCACATAATATGCTGGCCAATAAACACAGCCCCGCGGTTTTAATCCATTATACTTCGAACCGTAATTAATATTAATAATTCCCAAAATTGCGCTGATCGCAATTGCGTTGCACGTTCAAATTTTTGAAATATTTATGTAAATTTCTAGTCTGTCGGATTTTTTAGATAGGTAAAAAAGTCATTAACTATATTATATTTTTATATAATAATCACTTGTATGATGTATAAAACTGACGAATAACTATGAATGATATATAAAAATCTCGGTTGACTGTGTTTGTGATCGCATTCTTCAGAAACGGTTCAACCGATGTTTATATATTTTTAACTTCCCATTACGTATGTAAACAAGTTACTGATTTTACCCTGATTTTCGAAAATCGAGTTTTCACCAGATATCCACGTTTTGAGGCCCTAGGAACCTTTTCAGTCGGAATTTTTACGATGACGTCAGTATGTCTGTATGAATGTATGTACGTATGTGTGTGTATGTGTGTGTGTGTGTATGTAAACATCTCATAATTTTTTAACGGCTGGTATTCGATTGGATTCCGCTCAACTTACACATCCTGAAAATTTGAAGCGATTCGGTCTAGGAGATTTTGAGAAATTTTGAAAAAACACCGAAACATCCAGATTTATGTACCAATTAAGTACAGAAACTAATCAGCTCTATTCCTCAAAAAACTACGTCTAATACATAAATTGTTCAAATGGGTTTTTCGTTTGGGAGTAATCGTTGACGAAAATTTTGAAAAAAACAAATTTTTCAACCAATCTTTTGGTTTTTACCATATTTTAGTTTTAAAAAAAACTACGTCAAATGCCGTTTCAAAAATCAAAATCGAATCTAATTCCCAAAATGTATAAGCTTTTAAAATTAAAATTACGTTGTTTTTAACAAACTTACTTAATTTTTTTAAATAACTTTTCAAGTCAATTAACTGATTGACTTGAAAATCTTATCAACTTTTCTCCTTTAAAAACTGCTTTAAAAAACTTGTTAATTTAATCAAAATCGGTCAATTTGTTTAAGATTTATGAATGAAGAAAATTAAAAATAAAATATTTTTTGATATCGCATCGAAATTTTTCAACCTTTCGATCATTTAGGTAAAGCAATATTTTAGATCTGAAAAATTGTAAATATGCAGCTTTTCAAAAATTAATAAACTGCCATTTTTAACAAAATAGATGTTTCAACTGAAAAATCTATGATTAGGTATATTTTTTACTCTTTTAAGCTTAAAATACCTTAATTTAGTGGGAAGTTTCAGGGATGGCTCGTAGAGTCAACCGTTTACACATTTTTTTATATATTTTGTAGGTATCAGAGTAGATCGTAATGTATATTTTTCACCAGTAGAGGATAAGAATGTTGCTGTCCAGATTAAAAACTATGTTTAAGAGCTTTTTTGTTTTTTCTTTTTATATGGCATTGAAAAATACTTAATATGACCCCAAATTATTTACTACAAATAATTTATATAGCAGAACGTTTGCCGGATCAACTAATAGTAACACAGTTTTATTACATCTAATAATTTTTAGAACAAATATGTTTCAGCGTTGGTAGTAAGTGCCCATTTATTCAAGGTATAATAAAACTCTCAAACATTAAGCACCTCGACCAAGCTTTATGACGTCATTCGTGGCGCTAAACGTCATTACCGCCTTTTCAGCTAAGATGGCGGAAAATTTAAAGTGGGCAAAAAATTGAATCTTTTATCCAAGTAAATAAGTTTCCTGAAAGTTAAAATAAGAACCGGATTTTCTTAACGATTTCGTTAACTTTTTATTATATCCTATATTCCATACATCTATATTAATGTTAAAATGCGAAAGTTTGATGTTTAGGTGGATGGAAGTTTCTTACTCAATCACGCAAAAACTACTGAATGGATTTGAATGAAATTTGGCACACAGTTAGATGATAACCTGAAACAGCACATAGGTTTTTGATCCTGGAAAAAATAGAGGATCCCGCGGGTTTCACCTAAAACTTTTATAATGCAGCAGGCTGCATGCTGCAGCTAGTAAATATTATAAATATGAAAGTACGTTAAAGTAATTGGATCGTTGTTACTCAATCCTCGCGTTGATTCGGGCTCCTTTGAAGAATAGGCCAACTGCTTTTTTGCCAGGCAGATCATCGTAAAAGGAAACAAAGTTACTACCATCCCATCCATACCATAGGTAGATATGCTGCTGGTATTCAAACAAAATAGCGCATTTCTTTCAAATTAACGGTAATTTATTAAATCAGCGTTTTCCATCCCATCCATATAGTTTGCCAGAGCCTCCAATTGATTTTACAAAAAAAAAAGGAAAAGTAGTATTAGTACTTGCAAAAAAAATTAACTCAAAGCTCAATTTTTCTGGAGTTTTTAAATGAAATGAAATTATTTATTCGCCAGAATATGAAAGTTAATAAAATTTGATTAAGCTACCAACATATTCTGTCATGATATGGTGTGCAAACATTTTAAAATAGTATGTATATAATAATAATAAGTGAACGTGTTTATAATTTTGAAAAATTTGTGATGGAACTAGATAGGTTTAGCACTATTACGTAATGCATATTACGTGATTTTGTTGGCATTTTATCGTCTAGACTCAGGTAACAGACAGACTAGTTGTTAAAATATTAAGTGAATCTCGATTAATGACATACATCTGGAATTCCTGTTGCAGTCTGGATGTGATATTTGCAGTGGTACTGACATTCGTTCGAGCCGGTCTAAGAATTTCCAACCTCACTATTCTTAAGGCATCGATATGTTATAGTTTTCATTTGCGGCGGAGTAACATCATGTTCTTCAGATTATTCGCCAGGATGTCACGCGATCGGTCCATAACAGCACGTGGCGTGTTTTATACACACGAACACTTCTGACGTGTTAGATTCGTTTTTAATAATAAACAGTTTGATGTACATAGATGTTTAATCCTTTACGACTTTCTCCCCGTGTTGGATCCGGGCTCTTTTGAATAATAGACCAACTGCCGTTCTGCCATACAGGTCGTAAAAGGCGACCGATTGGCTATCGAGTCAGTACCATCGTGGCTACTAGGTGATAGAGTTCTGCATTGTCTCGCCCGGGTCTGGTACCACCGCCTTACCTATTCCTGCCTCAATAGCGTTAGTGCTTGTCGCTGTCGTGTTCCGGTTTGGAGGGTAAGGTAAGACGGTAAACTTATGCACGTGGCATTAGACCTCGCCACAAGATAGCAACGCACCATTAACACCTTTGGTGTCTATAGGCGATGGTTGTATCTTTCCATCAGGAGACCCATCTGCTTGTTTGTTATCTTATGATATAAATAAATAATAGTTTAAAAAACTAAAAAACACGCTTTTTATAGAAAACCGAACTAAAAAAATAGAAAATAAATTTTAATAAATTTAAATTAAGAATAGTGTTAAAAATTTCAATAATTATAAATTAATAATAGTGTGAATAAAAAAAATAATTTTATTTAAAAAAAAGCGTGGGGTGCATGGTGTCAATAGTTATAAATATTTTATTGACACATATGAGTAGAGTGATTATCATTTCGGTAATATCTTAAAAAGCACCCCACGCTTTTTTTAAAATAAAATTATTATTTTTTATTCACACTATTATTAATTTATAATTATTGAAATTTTTAACACTACTCTTAATTTAAATTTATTAAAATTTATTTTCTATTTTTTTTAGTTCGGTTTTCTATAAAAAGCGTGTTTTTTAGTTTTTTAAACTATTATTTATTTTCTACTTTTTAGTTTCGTTTATTTATAATAGCTTGTTTTTTTAATTTTAAACTATTGCACGACTCATGATGCGAAGCATCAGAGAGTGCTTTACGATCGAAAATTTTTTTCATATATACATATCTTCACGCCAGATCCCTTACGGGGTAGGCAGAGAGAACCGAGTGCCATACATCACGATCCTTGCAGGCTTGTTTCGCTTCCTCCACATTCATCACTCTTTTCATACACACACTCCGGTTGCGAAGACTCTTGATACCACCTTTGGAATTTTTTTTCGCCTTATTTTGGCAACTATTTTTAGTATTATAGCCTTGTTAGTTAACGGAATCAAGATATTTTGCATACTATTGTCGAGATAATTTAATGGAAATTAATTCTATACTTGCTAAAAAATAATTTAGTGCAATAGAAACGGGAAAAAATATGAAAATAGGTCAAAAAATTTTCATGTCCGTCATGTATGAAACTCCGGAAACACTGTAAATTATGAAAAAATCAATTATTATTATTTTTTTTAATTCTAATCGGCAATTGTAGATCATCGCATGCGAATGGCTAATAAATTCAGTGTCGTTTAATTACAATTAATAAAAAACGAAAACTACAAGACTGTATATCTATATATATCCATGTAAAATTAACATGGATGGTGATATATCTATATCTATAAATATTATGTACATTTATTTTGTTTTTGTTTTTTGTTTTTTTATTCAGTCAATTAAACTCAGTCACAGAGACGGTGGCGGATTCTTCGTGGCTCGTGAAATCTAAGTTATGTGCGCAGACACTGTTGCAAACTCTAATGCGCATACCTAGTCGAGTGCCGCGGTAGAAGCACCGAACTACTTATACGCTTATAGACATGTGTGTGTGTGTGTGTGTGTGTGTGTGTGTGTGTGTGTGTGTGTGTGTGTGTAAGTGTGCAAGGCGTTCCTGTCGTACTCCCATACAGGACAATACGACGGGGCCAGGTATGGGCCATGCTTGGCGCAATGCTGTCTACCTCTGGCCCATGCTTGTAAACCCGCTTTGGCCCAGCCTTGGTAGAAGTAGACTCGGTAAGATCCAAGAGCGTCTAGCGAATGAGTCTTTTGAGCAGAGAGCTATTAGAGTTGTTCTCATTATTGAGCGAACTAGCAAACTAGCGACTAGCGAGAGAACTACTAGCGAACGAGTCTGCCGAGCAGAAGGCTCATAGAATTAGTCTCATTGAGGAGCGTTTAGCTAAAGAGTCCGCCGAGCAGAGAGCTCGTGGATTAATAGTGATACGAAACCGTACAGCAATTGAGTCTGCTCAGCCACGTGAGAACCGCCTAGCGGTAGCGCGTCAGACGTCACAAAGACTTCGTTCAATTACTGAGCGTAATTTTATAACCACCATAAATCAATATGCTGAAGTACCATGTACAATCTGTAAGAAATTATTATATCCAAAACAACAAACGTCATTAGTTAAAGCACGTCTTGATTTTTTTTTTGCTCGACTACCATAAAAAAAGAAAAGTTCCTTCTCAGGCCTACTGGAACAACATGGACGTTATAACTTTACCTCTTGAACTGACCGACTTGACAGACGTAGAACAAAGACTTTTGTTAAGAGTAGTTCCTTTTACAACTAGTTTCCACCCGCACCAAAGTGCTCGTCAACACGAATCAAACGAGCCCAAACTCGATAGAGTTGTGTTATTTAACTGCTTAGCTCCTATGGTCACCTTCTGGCTTCATCATCGAACCCTGCAGGATCCTAGTTAGCACCAAGCACCAAAGTGCTCGTCAACACTAATCAAATGAGCCCAAATTCGATAGAGTTGTGTCATTTAATTGCTGAGCTCCTATGACCATCTTCTAGCTACATCATCGGACCCTGCAGGATCCTAGTCACCACCAAGCACCAAAGTGCTCGTCAACATGAATCAAATGAGTCCAAACTCAATAGTCTTGTTATTAACCGATTTTTAACCATTTAATTATTAAGTTCCTGTGGTCACCTTCCGATTCAGATTCATCAGATCAGTTCCATGTCATAATAAGGTTTCATTATCATTCAATTAACATACGTATACAAAATTTCAGCTCAATCGGTAACCGGGAAGTGGATCAAATTTACTTGCGAGATTTGATTTCAGACATCGAGATAGGTACAATAAATAAAAAAATGCTCATAAAACAAAAATTACTGGGCCTACCTGAATCAAATTTTTATGGGACCAATTCGAAACTATTCCGCATCAAACAAAAAAAGAATCACGTAATTCGGTTCAGAAACCTCGGAGAAATCGGTGTACATACACAAAAAAAATATACCAGCCGAATTGAGAACCTCCTCCTTTTTCTGAAGTCGGTTAAAATTGGAATAATTTTATCAAATTAGTGTATTGTCATCGGGCCTCGATAAATCTACAAAGTTTGAACGAAATCTGGCCGTTTAAAGTGGCTCAAAATCGCGCCCAAAGAAGTCGGTTACAAACAAACATACAAACAAACATACAGGTGAAGTTAATAAAAAGCGTGTAAAAAAAAGACAAAGCAGAATGACCCGAGTAGGCTGGTACAAGGTATTTTATAGTATCACACAGTTTTACAATAACTAAAAGTAGGGTAGATTGAAAAATATCAACTTCAAATAGATTAGTTCAGATGGCACCGCTTCCAAGTTTATAATTTGATATAAACGATTCCACGATGTTGCGAAGTGGCGCCACTGTAGTGCAGCATTTGGATAACAACAAATTTTAATATCTATTATACGAGATAAACGAATATTAATATTACAATTAAGTATTATTTACAATATTAATACATATTACAAATAAATATACCTAACAATAGTTAATATTATAAATTCGAAAGTTTAGATGTTTGGATGGATGTTTATTTGTTACTCAATCACGCAAAAACTTCTGAACGGATTTAGATAAAATTTGTCACTCAAATAGATGATGACCAGGAATAGCACAAAAGCTACTTTTTATTTCGGAAAAATTATTTTTCTCGCAAGATTCATACATTTATCGTTTGGAGCCATTTATGGCTCCAATTAAAGTGCTTCAAAATGGGCGCGCGGACTTGGTTTCTATAGTGTAATTATTCTAAGGCTGTAGCTATATATTGGTAATAATAATAAAAACAAAAAAAAATAATAATGAATTAAATGGATACGCCTTTCAAGACAACTTCTTAATTTGTCAATGTAGCTTGCAATTACATACAGAAATACAGAATTATACTACTTACCAATGAAATAAAATCACTTCAGGGGTAATTTTTAAAACTTGTCATCACATTCGGTACAATAAAACAGTACTACATGGTTTATTTTTATTTTTTAAACAATATAATATAACCTACAAATGTATGAAAATTTTGAAAGTAATGGGAGCGTTTGCTCATATGCGCGGCGACATTTTTCCTTCCCAATGGCGTATTTATTATTCATGTGGTCTGTGATATTAATTACCTATATTATTGTACTAGCTGTTACCAGCGACTTCGTCCGTGCGGACTTCGTTTACTCCGCACAGCTCCACCCCCGTAGGTGATAGCGTGATAATATGTAGCCTGTATGTTGACCCGACCTGTTAGTAACATTCATGCAAAATTTGAACTATGCAGTACTTTTTGAGTTATCCCGGACATACATACAAACAGACAAATAGACAAACAGACAAACGGACAGACGGACAGACGGACAGACGGACGGACGGACGGACGGACGGACGGACAGATGGACGGACGGACGGACAGACAGACAGACAAACAGACAAAAATTCTAAAAACTATATTTTTGGCTTCGATATCGATTGTAGATGACGCCCCAAGTATTCTTTTAAAAAAATATTCAATGTACAGTTTTGACTTTCCTACGATTTTATTATATGTATAGATAGGAAACCTGCGCATTTTCTTTTCCGATCCTGATTATACCATCAATAACCTACATTTCACAATTTACACGCCCACGCTAAAGTCGCCGCCGACGGCGACTCAGCTCACTGTTTCGGCCCGCCAACACTCGACACACCGGCCAAGAGTCATGAACAAGTCGAAATCCTGAAGACACTTACACTCCCACTCATCGTGGAGGTATCAGCTTAAAGCCGAGGATCGATCTCACAGGAAACACCTTTCGGGCACGCCTTGCCCACTTAATTTAAATTCTGGCTGAGCACTCAGTTCCATTTCTTACAACACTTTTTTATTTTTTCCCTTTCAGCGGCATCGCAGAAGAACACGTAAAAGTTCGCGGAAATTTGCAAATTAACTAGTTTCTTCGTTGAACTATGGATTTCCGAAAATAACGCCTGATTCTAGAAAATGACAGTATCTGAGATGAAATGCAACATACATAATTTTGCTGGCTAGCGGCTACCTTATCTTACCACATAATTATAACTACCGGTGACTAATCACGCATTTTAGGCATGCATATGCATAGCTCCGATGATCGAGTGATGAGCGAGGTCAAACGTTTTTGTGATGAGCATAGACGTTTGTATTTCTGGGTCTGTTTTTTGTCTGTTGTTGATTATGTATGTAGCAGTATTTATATATGTATTTCTATGTATTAGTATTAACTAACAACCATATCACAAGCAAATAATTAGCTTATTTTGGGGTTAGATCGATTTGTGTAATTAGTCCAGCGTTATTATTATTATCATTATCGCTTTATTTATATTTTTCATATTTAAATTATTACAAAAAAAAAAATACAATATTATAAAAATAAACATACAAAATTGATTTTCCGGCGACGTAAACCTTGCAGCTACGCCGCCGGTGTTCAGGACGACAGAGAAAGAAATTTCCTCAAATTCGTGCCATTCCTAACAATGCTGCCCTCTGTATCTGGCCATTGATCCAGAATTGTAATTTTATTGTTAGTCGAGACCCTTAGCTACAAGACCGTTTACAGAAACGACTATCGGAACAATCCTTGATGAGTCCCCATCCCACATGTCGGTAATCTCGTGAGCTACTATGCGTTCCAATTGAGGATAGGAAAAAATATCTAAAAAAGAAATACTTTTAAAAAATTATTTTCATTCTAATTCATATATTTTTTATTTAGATTCCTATCAGATCATGTTACCATGTATTAAAATAAGGTGTATAATAACTATATAACACGACTTTTGTATAAACATATATACAGATGAACGGATAGGCTGAAGAATATTATATTTTAATACTTTTTAGCCTATTTTAGACAAAGACAACCCAAACCCACAAAAATCGCAACAAAATTGGCCCCGTCGTTATTGACTTATAAGTGTTGTAACTAACTCGTCTAACTAATTTTTATAGATAAAAATAATATTATTCAAACGTTACTTGTTCTTGAATAAATCAGCAATATTTTTTGAACAAACATTTTTTTTTGCTGATACTACTAATTTCTCACTTGTGGTATGAAGTTGATAACAAGCGCGATTCTTTTCTCAGTTGGAACGCATAGTAGGTTAAAATATTTAGATAGTTTTTATTTTTCTACTTTCACGAGGTTATCGTCATGCGGGACTGTGATATACACAATAAATGTCCGGCGCTCCATTCGATCTATCAACACGATATCTGGCTTACATGAGACAATAGTCTTGTCCTGTTATTATTATTATTATTATCATCTCTGTCTATTACCTCTACGGAGCTTTTTGCTCCGTGAAAATATTCAATTATTTGTATATAATTTCAATGTAATATATCACGATCCTATTCTCAGTTGGAACGCATACTTTAGGGGGTAAAAGATTAGAGATTATATTGCCTCAGGTGTAGGGCTTTAAGCGCGTGTGTGAGGTCGGTTTGATTCCTATGTTCGATGCCGCAGTTAGGTAATTAATAAAGTTTATAGTAGTGCATATTCTGTATTATGACACACACATAAATTACAAGTTACAAGACTGATATATATATACTGGCGTCCCATACCGCCGTCACATATAAAGTTGCATCTGCGTCAGCAAACTCCAAATGTGTCCCCACAATAGTACGTCCAAATATTTAGATAGTTTTCCTTTTTCTACTTTCACCAGGTTATCGTCATGAAAATGAAAATGAAATTGAAATGAAAAAATATTTATTTGCAAGAATATTGGTGTCACAAGTTATTAAAATAAATTAAATTACCATCAATTCTACCATAATATGGCGTGCAAATATTTTAATTCTGGTTGATTTCTTTATAATTACTACCGGATCGGAACGCGGCCACACACTGAGAAGATCCGGTGGAAGAAACTCAGCGGGCTTCTTTTTTTCTATTTCACGTATTACAATTGTATGTATTACAATTTACTAGAATTAGTTCACATCCAAAGTTATTTTTACAATTTACAAAATATCATCTTATGCTCAATCTAAATTTTTACAATTTACAAAAAAATTACCATTTTACAAAATTTGCCATTCAGTTTTTATTACATTTAAATTTAAAGGTAAATTGTACAAGCTTATATTTCTGTTTATTAACATTTAATCTTATCTGCTAAAAATTCTCTAATATCATAGTATGTTTTATTTAACAGTAAATCAAACAATTTTTTTGCGAAATTTATTCATAGGTAATAATTTTAGACTATCAGGAAAAGTGATTGTATATATTAATTGCCATACAATATGCATTTTTTTTATAAATATTTAGTATTTGGCTTGGCACATGTAGCACTGTTCCTAAAATATGAGTTCCCTAATACTTGAGCATTTGTTTTAAACAAATGTTGATGTTTTTTTACAAATACACATACCGACAGTATGTAAAGACAAGGTAAAGGTAGTATTTTAAGAGTTTTAAATAGGGGTTTACATGAATGTAGTTGATTAACATTACATATTGCACGTATACATTTCTTTTGTATTCTGAAAATCCTAATTAAGTCAACTGAGTTTCCCCAAATAGAGATTCCATATTGCAATACAGATGAGACATATCCGTGATATACCAGCAATGCAGCATTTAAGTTGGCTACGTCATGCGGGACTGTGATTCAACAATAAATGTCCGGCGCTCCGTTCGATCTACCAACACGATATCTGGCTTACATGAGACAATAGTCTTGTCCTGTTATTATTATTATTATTATCTCTGTCTATTATGTCTACGGAGCTTTATGCTCTGTGACGATATTCAATTATTTGTATATAATTTCAATGTAATATATATTTCTAAAATATATGCTTAACACATTTTATAAACAGTAAAATAATTGAATGTATTTACTCTTTTCGCTTTCATAACATCGAAACAATATTCAAAGCACGTTCTTGCTTGTAATAAAATATCGTATTGTGAATTTTATTATAAAATAAGCACTACACTATTCTACGATAAGGAGGCAGACGGTGAAACAAAAGCGCTATCGACGCGGATTTCAACAATATCCAAGCGAGCGCGTAAATCACGCACGTCCACCATATTGTTTATTCCCAGCGTAGTTTTAGTTTGTTTTTTAATGATATTATCGATATTTTGTGTCTGTGTTTTCGACTGCACTATTACTGTATTTAATACTTTTTATGATGCAAATTTTTTGCTGAATGCAAGTATTAAAACCTTTACTATTTTTAGGGTTCCTTTTTTACCGCTAAAGGAAAAGTTTTTTAAGACACTTTATCACGGGCACGCGTGGAGGTACCGAGTTGAAATTAAAACCATATACTGAGATCTAGAGTCCCTTAAAGCTGTGAAAAAATCATACATCTAAATTAACGTAAAAAAGGTATAGCCGTTTATGCAGTAAGAAAAGTATATTTCGACATTCTCAAGGAATTAAAAGTTTTAGGATACATTGCGTTGGTGTAAAACTATAAAATTTAGCTAGTAATATCGTTGTATACTACAAGTACAGGAAAAAAACTATATATTTGTAATCAAATTATTAAAAAACTAGTCTTTAAAGTACATAGATTTAGGAAACTAAATTTAGAAAAAAGCTCAATAAAACTGAAAGGCCCGATTACTGAACCTTTTATCATTTGTACCTACTAATTTATGGAACTCTCGACGGAGTTCAACTTGCACTTGTTCGGTTCTTGTATACCTAAAAAGTAACATTATCATATCGTATATTCATAATATATGTATAATAATAAAATTCATTATATATATATATATATATATATATATATATATATATATATATATATATATATATATATATATATATATATATATATATATATATATATATATATATGCATAGTATAATTCGTGATTTGTTATCTTTGCAGCACTAATTAAACAATAATTTTCCCCCGTGTTGGTTCAAGGCTGCTTTGAAGAATAGGCCAACTGCCGTTTCGCCAGGCGGGGCGTAAAAGGCGACCGACATTCATTTATTCACAGCGCCAAAACTAATCAAGCGCCGATTGCCACTAATATACACTTACGATAACATCGCATTGTTATGTGATAACCCCGCCAAACGAAACAACACTAAAATCTATTATATATATATATATATATATATATATATATATATATATAAAATAGACTTAGTTCAGCTTATGCAGTAAAATAAAATGATGACAGTTAACTGATGTCGACACAGCAAGTCATATGGAATTCTTCTCTGGGGAAATTTTGCTGAAATAAATACTATATTGTTATGCTTGTGTTATGGGTGTTAGTCAACGATACTAATACATAGAAATACATATATAAATACCAGAATATATATAATAAACACCCAAACCCGGAAATACAAACATTTATGCTCATCACACAAATGCTTGTCCCCGTCGGGGATCCAACCCGAGCCACGTTGATTGCGTAGTCAGGGCCGCTAACCACTCGACCAACGAGGTATATATACACGTATATATAGATAGCAACAAATAGAAATTATTATTATTATTATTAGAAAGATAATCTAACATGTATGTTTCCATTGATAAACCATCAGCTAGTTTGCTTGTTTGTATAAAAAAGATACTAAACATTGATAGGGTTTTTTATATCAATGATACTAAAGAAAAACTTTCTATAAAATAACAAGCGCATTTTTATGCATTTATTTAAAGGAAACTTTTGTAAACAAGATATTGAACGTGGAGTTGGCTCCATAACGATCTGAATTGCTTATTTTTAATTTAAATGCAGCAAAGTTTCTGTGGCTCGCTCGTTAGCGTCGATAATTTGATTACTGAGAAATATTGCGGATATAAATTTACTGTTCGCATTCAATATAAACTATAAAAAGTTTTAAAAACAACAAAGAAAAAAATCGACACAACAGGACTTGAACCTGCGACCTTACCTCTGACCGGAATGGTCTAACCAACTGAGCCACAGTTGACTGGTTCAACGTGGTGAAATCCTTCTTTGTTTTGTGATCGATACAGTCCCAATAATAAATGCAAATTTTAATCTGTAACGATGAACTCTTAAAACAAGTATATATAATGTATTATGTATGTTTGCCTAGCGATCAGTACAATCAACGGTATCAATCACTAGGTAAAGAAGAAATTTAACATATTGAACAAATCAACAGTGGCACAGTTGGTTGGAATTCCGACCAGATGGAAGGTCGAAGGTTCAAGCCCTGTCGTGTTGAAATTTGTTCGTTAGCCTTGAGATTGGACCAAAGAGTAGATATCTAAAAATTTTTATCGGTTCAGTGGTTTCGAAGCTATCACAAACAAACATCTTGACACGTAATTTATATATATATATATATATATATATATATATATATATATATATATATATATATATATATATATATATATATATATACATACACATATATATATACATACATACACATATATTAAGAATGCAAATTCAAGTTTGGAAGTATGAATTTTCGACTCAGTCTTCTCGGAAAAATCAGTTGTTACCGGGCGATTCACCAAAACCTTTAAAATGCACCGGGCTGCTGGGTGCGGATAGTACTTAATAACTAGCAGTTATTCGCGACTTCGCGTGACCAAGAATCTTAATTCTCCTTGCTCTTTCGGGTAAAAATATCATTTTTGGCAAAACAACTTTTGCCGAGTCGGCTAATCTAATGTACAAAATTCTCGTATCACGGTGTTTAATACCAAACTCCTCTAAAACAGCTCGACCGATTCTTATAAAATTTTGTATGCATATCGAGAATATCTGAAATTTGGCCAACTTCTATTTTTTATACCCCTCAATGTTAAGGGTGGTCTATCCCTTTTTTTTTATTGACCAAATTTTTTTGGTCTTAATTTTTTATGATTTAGCATTTAAAAACACAATTTCAAAAATAAAACTAGATATTATATCTTTTTTATTTTTGAAATCAGACAAGCGAATGGCTTAAGATATAATATCTTGTTTTATTTTTGAAATCAAACAAGCGAATGGCTCTCCTAACATCAAAGATTTATGATGCGTTGCTACCCGTGTGGCGGGATAGCAATGCCACGTGCATTCTGCGTCTACCGACTACCTAACCTTCCAAACCGGAACACGACAATGACAAGCATTTACGCCGTTGCAACAGGAACATATATTTATTTATACTTTATTTATACTGCCAGCTTTCGAGAGCGCTCAGCGTGGTTTCAGCTGACACTGAAAATCAGCGTTGGGATAAAAATCTCAATATCAGCTGAGTGTTGACCATTTTGAGACATCACACCACTCAATGCAGTTAACGTGGACATCAAACGCTAGATTAAAATAAATAGACTCTCTGTAAGTTCTAGATTATTCTATTTTATTTATGTATGCCTAATTTGTTGCCTTTTTATGTAAAATATAATACACATAGTCTATGTTTACTGCACTAGCGTTTTTATATGTACCACTCTGATTTGTTCATAAATATATATTTTTTATTTCAAGTTTTTTGTATTTGGTGATATCTTTTTTTTATATATTGTGAAATACCTAATTATTTTGTCTTGTTTTGTGTTTTTATCCTTTGTATTTTATTTTGCTACTGTATGTGTTAATTACTGTAAGTGTTGTGGTGTATGTCTTAAATAAACCATTTCTATTCTATTCTATTCTATATGGTAATGGTATCAAATACCCGTACGAGAAACTCTACCACCTAGTAGTCACGATGTTTGGGACACGTTTTGCCAATCGGTCACCTTTAATGACCTGCCTGGCAGAACGGAAGTTGGTTAATTCTTCAATGGGTGCCTGGAACAACACGAAGTTAAATTGTTTTTTCGTAATGATATTTTTCTATTTATTTCAAATGATAGCAAACAGGAAGATATTTCTCTTGATGGGAAAAGATAATGATTATTTATAAATATTAAAGATGTTCGTAGTGCATCGCTATCCATGTCGCAGGGTTGGTATTCTACATGCATAAGTAAACCCTATGGCCTACACTTTTTATCGTCAGCACTTGGTGAAACTACATTTTAATACAATATTTTATCACTTGACACACTTACAAGACAATACAATAACTCTTTATTGTGCACCAAAATATATGACAACATATAACAAAAAACTTTTCACAAGTAAAATACACAAAGGCGGTCTTATCACTAATTGTAATAAAGTGATCTTTTCCAGACAACATTTACAATAAGGATAGTAGTATACTCGGAAAAGTGGTGCTAACTACTAGATAATTTACAGTTTTTATGCTCTTAAAGAAAAGACAAAAAACCTATAGTAAAGTAACATCCGATTACACACCAAAACAAAAATCAGCAAACAAAACAGTGGTAATACGTAAAACTAACTTGAAAAATTACACAAAACTACTACGTACATAGAAAATGACTGTTTCACAACAAGTGTAGCACTTATGAAATACTAGCTGCTGTGTGCAGCCCACTGCATTATACATTTTTTTGGTGAATCCCGCGGGATTGCCTAATTTTTCCGGGATAAAAAGTAGTCTATGTGCTATTCCAGGTTATTATCTACCTGTGTGCTAAATTACATGTAAATTCGTTCAGTAGTTTTTGCGTGATTGAGTAACAAACATCCACACAAACATCCAAACTTTCTTATTTATAATATTAATATAGATATAGATTACAAGTGTATTAAGAGATAAAATATTGCTTAAGTATTACCGGCTACCTTAGCCACTAAACCAGAACACGATAGTGACAAGCTCCGAAATAACTGTGGCTGGAATAGTAGTTCCAAATTCAAATAAGATTTTGCAGACTTCTACCACCTAAAAACTTTAAAACAACAAAGAAAAATATCGACACACAGGAATTGAACCTGCGGTCGTCTCCCTAAAGCCGGGACGCTCTACCACTGAGCTAGTGTCGACAGGCTCGACGTGGCGAAATTCTTCTTTGCTATGTGATCGTTTACCACCTAGATAGTAGTTAAGGTGTTAGTGATACGTATTCGCCATCTTTTTCACAAGATGCCTAGCAGTAAGCTAGTTGACCTATTTTTTTAATAAGGAGCCTGGATCAACCTGAAGATAGTCTGAAAAGCTACAACGACACAGGACGAGTCCACTCTACGCCTATTTTCACCTTAAATATTAAGACTTTCGTGAGATATTAATATACTACCTGATCCGACACACGTTTTGATATTTAAATTATTGGACTAAAAATAGTGGTTATTTGTAGAAGAGTAAAAATTGTGTTTTTAAATGCTGAATCATAAAAATTAAGACCAAAAAAATTTGGTCAATAAAAAAAATAGGAATAGACCACCCTCAACATTGAGGGGTATAAAAAATAGAAATTGGCCGATTTTCAGATATTCTCGATATGTATACAAAATTTTATAAAGATCGGTCGAGCTGTTTTGGAGGAGTTAGGTATAAAACACCGTGATACGAGAATTTTATACATTAGATTAGCCGACTCGGCAAACGTTGTTTTGCCATATAAATTATAGAAATAAAAAATAGAGGTTGATGGTACTGAAGGGTGAAAATTTAGGGTTGTTTGTAATTTTAATGCCACATTATAAAAAATAAATATAAAAAAATTTACCAAAAAATAAAATAAAAATGTTAGGGGTCGACAACCCATATCACTTAGGTGTATGAAAAATTTATAGTAGCCGATTCTCTACTACTGAATATGCATTATGCATATAAAATTTCATAAAAATCAAAGCCGTTCAATTCAATGCCGTTTTGGAGGAGTTTGGTAAAAAACACCGTGTCAAGGGAATTTTATATATTTAATTATCTATATCTAAACTCATATTATTTTGTTAATTTGTTTGTTAATATTTAACTCAAACACTCGATCGATTTTAAAAATTCTTTCATCTTTCGAAAACTATCGTCCAAAAATGATATTTTTACCCGAAAGAGCAAGGAAATATATATATATATATATATATATATATATATATATATATATATATATATATATATATATATATATATTCAATTGCTGTTTATTAGTCTCGCTGCTACTTGAGAACGGTTGGACCGATATGGCTAATTTTGGTTTTAAAAAACTCATGGAGGTTCAGGTTAGGCTTAAAAGGTGAAAAACTGTAGAAAAATAAAAACGGAAAAGTAGATACAAAATTGCCTGAACAACGTTTGCCAGGTCAGCTAGTAATGAGATAAAATATGATAAAGTCTGAAGTTCAGTTATCTTCAATATTTCATTATAGCTGAAGCACTTACACGGACAGACAGACGCTGTACTTAATTTCTTCTAACGTCACATTGACGGAGTGTCTCTCTACGTAAGTGTTGTGGGGTTCATGTTTTGTGGCTTTTGTAAAAACTAATGTACTTTTAAAAACAAAAAAATATCATTTTTATTAAGACATGACGTGACACTATAAACATCGTGTTAGACAATAAGTTTTATAAAACTTTTTCGTCACATAAATTTTTTTCTTAGTTTTTTTAAGCTTTCCCTAACACTGCATCATTGATACAAAAAATAATTGAAGCGAAAAATTTGCATCTCTTTTTACGACAAATATGCAAACGGAGGAATATGAAACTTGGTACAATTATAGTTTACATTGCGGAGGACCGCAGAAATCTAATATTTTTTAATAATACTCTCTAGAAATACATTACATTAATAAAAATAAACATTACGCAACGAAATTTATGAGACACGTCCTGATAATATGCACACATGCATACTATTTTTTTCACGGTTTAAGTCTGTCAAATTTAAAACAGATTTTATTGTTTAGACTATGATCGAATTTCGACCACAGGGCGATCGCTAGTATATATTAATACGTGAGGCGAAACGTTGTAGCCCTGTTTACAAAAATTGCGCAGACTTAGGAGTACCAAATTTCGAACAGATAAAAATTTTATATATATTAATCTATATTAATATCATAAATGCGAAAGAATGGATTTTTGGATGGATGGATGGATGTTTGTTACTCAATCACGCAAAAACTACTGAACGGATTTGAATGAAATTTAGCACACAGGTAGATGATAACCTGGAATAGCACATAGGCTACTTTTTATCTCAAAAAAATTGGGCGATCCTGTGAATTCGCCAAAAACCTTTATAATCCTACGAACTGCACGCTGCAGCTAGAGAGAATATTTTTTTTATATCATTAGATAGTAAACAACTATAGTAATAAATATAAACAAACTGATGGAAAAAGAACCAAAAACCATTACCTATAAACACCAAATATGTTAATAGTCCTTTGCTATCTTGTGACAAGATGTCAATGCTATAAGCATAAGCTTATCAGTTGTGTTACCATCCAAACTGAAACATGAAAACGATAACCATTTACGCTGTTACGGTGGGAATAGGGAAGGCGGTCGTACCAAACACATGTGTGAGACACTCCTGAATTCTACCTTCTAGTAGTCATGATGGTAGTGACACGTATAGCCAATCAGTCGTCTTTTACGAACTACCTAACAGGATGTCAGACGGTTTGTTCTTCAAGAGGCTTGCCTCTTCAGAGAACTAATATTACTCAACCATCTATATCTATACATATAATAAAATCGTAGGAAAGTCAAAACTGTCATTGAATATTTTTTAAAAGAATGCTTGGGGCGAGATTCACAATCGATATCGAAGCCAGAAATATAGTTTTTAGAATTTTTGTCTGTTTATCTGTATGTATGTCCAGGGTAAACCAAAAAGTACTGCATGGATTTACTTCAAATTTTGCGTGAATATTACGAACAGGTCTTGTGTTACGTTTCGATAAACACATAAACAAACTTTTTACGTTGCGGTCACGTTCTTCTGATATGGTAAAAATACACGTTATGGCGATGTGTATGGCCAACCAATTCGATGAATTGACAATCGTTCGGGTTAACACGAAAGACTTCGGGTTCTCATTGGTCGAGTGGTTAGCACACCAAACCGTCGCCCCAGTTCTTGAATGGCCAACCGACCAAATTTACCAAAATTCACTTTTTGATTGTATCATTTAGAGAAAAAAATACGCTTTTAACTGTGTATAAAAAAATATTATACTTTTCATATATATTGCAATATTTACAATCATAAAAATCCAATCTCCAAAATAGAAATCTTCTTTAGTTCTTGTTTAGTCAAACTCCATTATTTGGCTAAATGACCGCATTCGTGAACGAAGTTGCGTTCTTGAGTGCCCAATCTCCACCATGCAACCAATCACAGCCAAGTATTATGCAGTGCCTTCCCGCCATAATATTTTTATTAAGATAGTTTTGTTTAGACGTTTGGCAGTGTTTGTTCAATTATATATTAGTTTAAATAAGAAAAGTAGCTAGTAATGTCTAAAACAGATAAAACATTTAATTATGAAAAGATGGCATTGGATTTAAAGAGGTAAGTTTGCTAATATAGGTTGGGTCAACATATAGGCTACATATTATCACCTGCGGGGGAGGAGCAGTGCGGAGTAAATAAAGTCCGCGCGGACGAAGTCGCTGGCAACAGCTATATATAGCAAATAGATATAAATAAAAAAATGATGTGGTGTCGCGGGACACCAGGTAGGAACGAACTTCCTTCGGCTAAACGGCACTACTCGCTTGTGTACGCGACTGTCGCGCCTGCGCACGTCTCATTTAACGCTTTTATTCCACGCATTTTTCTTACGGTTTTACTATCACATTTTTTTCAGTTCGGTCGCACAGCAAAATCCCTATCCCCTCCAAGCCTGCCGTAAGGAACTTCGTTCCAATATATATATATATATATATATATATATATTTGACAGTTAACTGATGTCGACACAGCAAGAATTGTATACTTTAGTTAATTCCACAGCATTATGTCATATGGAATTCTTCTCTGGGGAAATTCTGCTGAAATAAATACTATATTTGTATTGCAGAAAAGAGCTATTACGGCAATTTACAATCTTAGCCCGAGGGTTTCCCTGAGAGAAAAATTCAAAGAAATCAATATTCTAACTGTTATATCCCAATATATATTTGAGAACTTGATGTACGTTCGTAAAAATATTTACTTTTTTTAAAAAAAAGGGTGACGTACACTCACTTAATACAAGGAACAAAAACAATCTTGTTGTGCATGCATCTCGTCTCCACAGAATAAGTAACTCTTTTATGGGGCAATGTATACTCTTTTACAATAAACTTCCCGAAACTATAAGAGATTTACCAGTCAATAAATTTAAAAAAATGTGTTAAAAAAACTTTGTAAAAAGGGATATTATAAAATCTCAGATTATTTAGAAGACAAAAAAGCCTGGGATTAATTGCTCCTCATAGCGATCTCGTATATATTTTTTGTAATATTGTAATAATGTAAAAAAAAATCAATGATATGAAAAAAAAAGACAAGCCCGCTGAGTTTCTTCCGCCGGATCTTCTCAATGTGTGGCCGCGTTTCCGATCCGGTAGTAGTTTTTGAAAAAAAATGATGTGGTGTCGTGGGATACCAGGTAGGAACGAAGTTCCTTCGGCTAAACGGCACTCGCTTGTGTATGCGACTGTCGCACCTGCGCACGTCTCATTTAACGGTTTTATTCCACGGATTTTTTCTTACGGTTTTACTATCACATTTTTTTCAGTTCGGTCGCGCAGGAAAATCCCTATCCCCTCCAAGCCTTCCGTAAGGAACTTCGTTCCAATATGTTGACTTGTCAAAATAACTTGTAAAAAGTTTTATTGAATAAAGTATTTCTGATTTCTGATTTCAGCTAGTATTAAATATAAATAGCATAGAATTTTAAGATGCCACGATTCCTTAGCATATAAATTTGCGCCACAAGTTGTGTATATCAGCACAATATATTTTCTTCAGGCTAGTGTGAAAGCCTAGCAGACATCTTATAATCCGATTTCCCGGGACGTCCCTGTACTAGAAGGGTGTTTTTACCGCACGCCAATGGAGAATAAATTTAATTACACACACACCACTACATCAATAACGTAAAATACTTGCTTTACACACAAATGTAGAAGTTTAGTAATATGAGTTGCAGACAGCGGTCCCACGAACAAACTTTTTTTGATTAATAATAAGCTGAATTTTTGGGAACAGCTTCATTTTGTCCATCTTTACTATCTTTGAAAAATCTCGAATCGAATAAGTAATAAAGATAGATAAAAAAGAAAACTTTAGAGTGTCGGACTAATAAAAGTTTTAACTTTACGTGTAGGACAAAGTAAACTTTGAGTTATAATAATAATTAACAAGCTGTTATGAGAAAATTAGGTTGTTTTTAAATTGGCTAACATCAATTTAACAATCTCACAATTCCGAATCTTTAGAGTAGTGTAGGACAAAAGTTTTTTTGTATTTTTCATAAAATAATCAAGCGATTACATTAATAAATAATAATAATTATTAATAAAATATTTTTCTTTCACCGAATTAAATGTTCAAAGCCCCCTAACTTTATTAGCTACCCGATTTGAGATTTTTCAAAGATAGAAAATGTTGAGGTAAACGCAGATTTGTGAGTGGCAACACTTTTCTACTACTGTCTGTCGCGTCGTTGCCTTATGCTTGTATGTAAATTTTTAATCCGAGTTAAAATAAAAGTCATTGATCATATTTCATCAATCTTTTATTAATTTATCAGGTTATGGGCCGCCCCAAGCCTGCCGTTAAAAGTATTTTTGTGTTTTGGACAACATTTATAGCGTAATTAGTAAAAGTAAAATCACGAGTATAACCTCACTATTAGTTACTGCGCTCGCGAGTTATTTCTCTTTTTCAGCTATTTACAGCTATTTATTGGTTGAATGTTACAAATATGGCAGGAAATTATTCGATAATGTCAATTGAGAAGTTAACGGGTCGTGAAAATTGGGCAAGTTGGAGTTTTGCTGTAAAGGCGTATTTGCAGCACGAGGATTTATATAGCTGTATTTTGAAGGAGCCAACGCCTACTGATCCTGACTCTGTTCAACGAGACACTAAAGCTAAGTCAAAATTGATTTTATTAGTTGACCAGATTCTATATGTACACATTCAAGAAGCCCAAAATGCAAAACAGGTATGGGAAAATTTAGCAAAGGCATTTGAAGACAGCGGATTGACACGAAAAGTTGGCTTATTAAAAGAAGTCATTAATACCAATTTAGAAAATAGTCTGTCGGTCGAAGACTATGTTAATAAGATTATGACAGCTGCGCATAAGTTAAGGAACATAAATTTAATGTGGATGATGAATGGTTGGGCACATTAATGCTGGCAGGTTTGCCAGAAATGTACAGGCCCATGATTATGGGCTTACAAAGTTCTGGTATAAAGGTTAGTGCTGATTTAGTAAAAAATAAATTACTACAGGAAGTAAATACTGTAGACACTACCGCACTTTATACAAACACAAAAAATTGCCAACCCAACTAAAAATAAAAAAGGTCCTAGATGCTTTAATTGTAATAAGTATGGACATCTCAGTAAAAATTGTTGGTTTTTAAAAAATAAATCACAAAGTAAAGATAATAATAAAAGAGGTTTTGTAGCAGCTTTTTCAGCCATGCAAATGAATGACTGTATGAATTGGTATGTAGATTCTGGTGCTTCGATGCATATGACAATGCATAAGAATTTATTAGAAAATATAACAATACCACCGATATCCACAATAAGAATTGCAGATAATAAAACATTAAACGTTGAATGCTGTGGTGATGTAACTCTTCAGATACCTAACAAAGATGGCAGCAGCAATAAAATATTAGTAAAGAGTGTATTATTTGTGCCTGAGCTGTCCACAAACCTATTATCAGTAAGTAAAATAATAAAATCTGGTTGTAAAGTAGAATTTGATAAAGCTGGCTGTTCAGTACTAAACTCAAATAACCAAAAAATTGCTACAGCAGATCTTATAAATGATACTTATAGATTAAACATTAATTATAATATGTATGCTATGTCAGCAAAATTAGAATCAAATACACATTTATGGCATCAACGCTTGGGTCATTTAAATTACAATGATATTTATAAATTACCTAACTGTGCCACTGGTGTAAAATTACCATCACAAAAAGAAAAGTATATATGTATAAGCTGCCTAGAAGGAAAGCAAACAAGGCAATCTTTTCCAAGCAATGGCTCCAGAGCAAGTGAATTGCTAGAGCTAGTTCACACAGATGTATGTGGCCCGATACAAGTTGCTTCGATTGGTGGTGCCAGGTATTTTACAACTTTTATAGATGACTTTTCTAGAAAAGTTTATGTTTATATTATTAAAAGTAAAACAGAAGTGTTGGAAAAGTTTATTGAATTTAAAAACAGAGTAGAAAATGAGCTTAATAAAAAGATAAAAATTTTACGCAGCGATAATGGAGTAGAATATGTTAACAAAAACTTCAGTAATTATTTAAAGAGGCATGGAATATTACATCAAACCACAAATTCATATACACCACAACAAAATGGTCTCAGTGAGAGAATGAATCGAACTCTTATTGAACGTGCAAAATGCATGATGTTTAATGCTGACTTAAAGAAGAACTTTTGGGCTGAGGCTGTAACAACTGCCGCATATATCATTAATCGCTCACCCACAAGTGCTTTATCAGACATTACACCCCATGAAGTGTGGACTGGACAAAAACCAGACCTAAGTAATATGAGAATATTTGGTTGTCCGGCTATGGTGCATATACCAAAGGAGAAGCGCCAAAAATTAGATGTGAAATCTCGTCAATTGATTTTTGTTGGGTACAGTGAATGTACAAAAGGGTACCGTTTTATAGATCCAAAAACTAAAAAAGCAGTGATCAGCCGAGATGTAATATTTCTAGAAGAAAGTATCAGAAATAAAATGGTAGAGTCATCTTCTTTTTCTTTTCAGCATCCTTCTTTTTCAGCACCTGAAACAAACTTAAATGATATTAATCTAGATAAACATAAAATTCAAGCATTAATAGAAAAAGATAAATAAAATAAAAATAATAAAGAGGATGAAAGAAAATTACCTCAAATATACTTACCTTTAAATGATCAAATATCGGGATCCATTTTACAAGAAAATGTAGAGAGGCAGTCTCAGTTAAGTGAACCCAGTAGTATAACGGATACTTCAAGTAACACAGATTATGATGATCCACTAGATGAGACATATTTACCAAGTCAAATTATTGATACGCCTCCTGAAAATAAAATGAACATTATAACCCGCCGGCAACGAAAATTGCAAACAAACAATAAAAGTTCATCGTTATATATTTGCATGAATGGTGAGTCAACACCAAGCTTTCTTAATGATGATCCTCAGTGTTTAGAAGAAGCTCTTCAAAGCAATGAATCAAGTAAATGGAAACAGGCTATGAAAGAAGAGTATGAGTGTCTAATTAGTAACAATACTTGGTCTTTAGTAGACTTACCTGATGGGAAAAAAGTTATTCCATCTAAATGGGTTTTTAAACGGAAAATAGATCAGAATGGAGAAGTTACTCGTTACAAGGCTAGACTAGTAATTAAAGGTTACAAACAGAAAAAAGGTATTGATTATAATGAGATATATGCACCTGTTGTACGATACACATCAATTAGATATCTAATAGGTATAGCTGCAAAATATAATCTGGAAATTCATCAAATGGATGCTATTACAGCATTTTTGCAAGGAGAAGTTGATGAAGATATATATATGTCACAACCACCCACTTTTGATCAAGGGGAGAAGGTATGTCATTTGAATAAAGCCAATTATGGCCTAAAACAAGCTAGCAGACAGTGGAACAAGAAGCTGAACTCTGTTTTGTTAGAAATTGGCATGAAGCGATCAAAACTTGATCCTTGTATTTATTTTCGTATACTGAACAAAAATGATATTTTATTCATCTCTGTTTATGTCGATGATTTACTTCTATTTTATAATAATTCTAAAACTGGCGAAAATATAAAGAAAAAGCTGAATGATAATTTTAGTATGAAAGACATAGGAAAAGCAAAGCAATGTATTGGATTTAGCATAACTTATGAAGATAAAAATAAAATATCACTGAGTCAATCAATGTACATTAAAAAAATACTTACTCGTTTCAGTATGAAT
Organism: Apodemia mormo; assembly: GCA_036924255.1. Taxonomy (NCBI): domain Eukaryota; kingdom Metazoa; phylum Arthropoda; class Insecta; order Lepidoptera; family Riodinidae; genus Apodemia; species Apodemia mormo. Next base: position 5,905,224 of record JAUPFN010000018.1, on the reverse strand, counting down.
AATTGTAAACCAGTCTGGACCCCATGTGACCCAAATGTTCAATTAAAAAAGGCCAAAAATGAAGAGGAAATATTAAAAAACACACCTTATCAAGAAGCCATTGGGTGCCTGTTATATTTATCACAAGGGACTAGACCTGATATTACATACATTGTTAATACATTAAGCAGGTTTAATGGCCAACCTACTGCAGAGCATTGGACCACACTGAAAAGAGTTTTGAGATACTTAAAAGCTACAATAAATTATAAATTATGTATGATGGAAGTATGAATAGTTATATTGAAGGCTATTGTGATGCTGATTGGGCCAGTCATTCTGAAGACCGTAGATCCTGTACTGCATACATCTTTATTCTTCAGGGTGCTGCTATTAGTTGGTGCTCTAAAAAACAACCAACTGTAGCCCTGTCTAGTACAGAGGCAGAGTACATGTCTCTGGCCGCCGCTGTACAAGAAGCGCTGTGGCTAAAACAATTGGAACAAGACTTCTGGCCTGAATTATCAGCTATTCCAATGAACATTCATTGTGATAATCAAAGTGCTATCCGCATTTCACAAAATGAAAGTTACCATCCACGCAGCAAACACATTGATGTTCGCCATCATTTTGTTAGAGAAAGAATTGCTGATAAACAAATTGCAATAAAATACATAATGAGTCAAGACATGCCTGCAGACATTTTGACCAAGGGACTGAATAGGCCTAAACATGAAGCCCTTAGCAAAGCAATGGGTCTGCGTTTAGGGGAGCATGTTGAGGTAAACGCAGATTTGTGAGTGGCAACACTTTTCTACTACTGTCTGTCGCGTCGTTGCCTTATGCTTGTATGTAAATTTTTAATCCGAGTTAAAATAAAAGTCATTGATCATATTTCATCAATCTTTTATTAATTTATCAGAAAAGATTTACGTCTCGTTAAAACGTTGTGTTTTTTCAACTACGATGAGTGTTATAATATTTTGAAACATGCGTATATATGTTTATGTAGGTTTGTTTGTAGTATCGTAGGTCTTAAAGGGATAATCCGATTTGGTTGCTTTTTTTTAAGTTGAAACTTTTGCTTGGTAAAATAAAACTTGACTATGTTTCGTGCAGTTAAAAGCAGCCGTCTTCAGGATATTCAGCTTTTTGGATTTCGGAATGCAAAGGAAAAATCCTAAATTTTGATTGTATGTTTATTTTTGTAGCGTTTTCTATATTACTTGTTAAATAAGGGACTCATGATAAATAGCTACTTCTGGAAAGATCTGTCAATATGGAATTAGCAACTAGATTCATCAAATATTCAAGCAGAGACTTTAAAATTTTAGTTATGAGTCATTCTTAGGAGTACAATTTTTGAGCGTAACAGACTCCTATAAGTTTACATATAATATTCTTTAAATTTGCATATTTTTTGAGAAGTTTGTATAATTGGACGTAGTTACACGAATAGGATCCAATCCACACAAAATCACTTTAGAAATATTGAAGTTTGAAGTTGGATTTTTTTTAACGTGCCATACATGGGCACTAGTTCTGGCGGTGAATAAAGTAATCCAGAGCTATTTTTGCTTAAATGTTTTTTACTGGTCGATAGTATTAATGTTTAGCATCAGTAGTATTAATGTTTAGCATCAGTTTGGTACGCTTAACTCATTTTTGACCATATTATGGATTGGATCCTTTTCGTTTAACTACGTCCAATTCACTTTAAATTAGCCATTTAAAAATTCCATGGAAATCACACGGAGATTTTCAGCTAGGATATGTGCCAAAAAAAAACAACATGAAATCATATAGCCGATTCTCTTTGGTGAAAAACTTAAAAGTAACATCGCCATCATAAACACCTCACTCTGAAGTTGAAAACACCGCTCGCCCATGCAACTAGGGTTGTCAATATAAAAATACCGAAACCTTCAAAGATTTAGGTACAGTATAAAAACAGATTATTGAATGTTTTTAACATTGGATATATAAAGGCAAATAAGGCACATTTTTGTTCATAGTAGTGATGTAAGAAAAATTTAAAATTGCACATCTCACACAATATGTTTAGACTTTAAATTAAATAAACATATTTCAATCACTATTTTACTGTTTGTTTTATTATTTATGTATGTTGATATGTGTAAATTTTTATATGTATGTATGTATGTATGTAGAAATGTACGTATATATGTAATTTAGATATCTGAGAGTATCATCAAAATTGAACCGATTTTCATAATTGTTTTGTTAGTGTCCAATAATTACCTGGCAGTAAATGTTCAATAAATTAAGCTAACCGTTTCTACCCTGTACATTTTGTATGTGTATGTCAGATAACGATCTATTTGGTTACATTAGATAAGAGCTGTATAATTATTTCAATTGCAATTACGAGGACTATCGTAGTTTACGTACTTTTTCAAGATGCAGGGAAATTGACACATCCAATTATAATCTGGGAAACTAAGACTAAGTGTAGTAACTAATAAAAACATCTAAACTTTTACCTACACGATAATTGAATCTGAACTTTGTAATTTGAGCTGATGAAGCTAACAACTAAATATACGAGTTCATAGCAACTGTCATTCAGCGGGAATTTGGAGTTCGTTTTTTTAAACAGGATTAAAGTTTCTTTTAATAGATATTTATGGGATTACATAGATAGTTATATAACCCTGACGATATGTTAAAACATAAAATCAGGTAGTGTTGGTAAATAAAATTAATAAAATAGTACAAGTATCTTTAAAACTATATTTATACACGTTCATTAACGGTATTATTATAAATAACGGTAGATAAAGATTCTGTTGAGATTCAAAAATGTCGACAGGAACTCCGTAAAAGAATTTTGAATCTAGTAGTCACGAAATGCCTAGCAGTATGGCAAATGATCTATTCTTCGAAAGAGGCCTGAATCAACAAGAGAGATCTGTGTATTATTACACCCAGTCCCCATGTGGGGTAGGCAGAGTTAAACGAAAATCTATAATATACTTTTCAGTTCACTACCATCCGGTTCACCATGATTCACCGGTTTATTTCCCATCATATATCCATATTCCCATCACCGAATTTTACCAACTTGAAAATGAGTGTCCACTATTTATAGCGATAACCGAAACTGACGGCTTTACGTGCTCATTTGATGCACAGCAGTGGTAAACACATCACCGGCCAGATTGACCGCCCCGTTGGTCGAGTGGTTAGAGACCCTGACTACGCAATCAACGGGGCTCGGGTTCGATCCCCGACGGGGACAAGCATTTGTGTGATGAGCATAAATGTTTGTATTTCCGGGTTTGGGTTTTTATTATGTATGTAAAAGTATTTATATATGTATTTCTGTGTATTAGTATCGCTGACTGACACCCATAACACAAGCAAATAATTTTCTTACTTTGGGGTTAGATCAGTAAGTGTAATTTGTCCCGTAAATATTTATTATTTATTTATTTATTTATTATGAGCTGCTACTGAGATTTTGGATTTTCGAGAAAAACCTCAATAACACTTTTATCCGACCCGGGAATTGAACTTCATGATCTGATCCGAATAGCCTAACCCCTAGACCGCAAGGCAGTCAAGAAAACTGTTATGTGTAAAAGAATCAGTGTATTTTTATTTGATTTTTTTAAATGTGTCGCAACCCTGGGCGCACGGTACACCCAACCATATACAAGCCAGCCATAGATTTACAGGTACACATCCCACTTGCCACGAGCGTAAATCTTTGTACAAACTTATTTATACCACAGTATTTTCACACATGCGATATATAACTTGTTTCAAACGTTAGTATTTCTCATAAATAAAGTTTTAAGCTCATTGGCTATTATTAAGTGAGGTTCTAATTGTACATTAAAGTTTGAGCCACAAAAATGTCAAATCGAATCAGGTGTCAGGCAGTTTATAAAAGTCGAACGATTAGTCGAACTTGTCATTATCATCGTGACTACTAGGTGGTTGAGTTCCTTTTGTTGTTATCCGTACATTTATTTTACCGCTGGAGTTACAACATAGTTTGACATCTAATAATATTAACTAAATTAAAAAAAAACCACTTCATGTATGGAGATTTGTGACAGAAAATAACAACTATACTCGGAATTTTAATTCGATTCCAGATTTGAGAATTTAAGTATTACAACGTTATGAAGTATTAAATAGTGACGTTGCGAAATTATTCGATACGGAAATGGAATATTTCCGGATCGATTCCTCTCGTTTATAGTAGCATATCTAAACAACTACTACTTTAATAGAAACTAAGTATACCAGGAAATTAAATATTTCTGAGCGGATAATTTAGTTAAGACGATTAATTTTATTAAGGACCTGAGAGTTTTCTTTAATGATTTTATGTGAAATAAATAAAAAATGTGATCATGAAGGAACATGAGAAATAAAACAAATAGATGTATTGTGGTAATATTTTATTTTATAAATCGTCGCCGTCATCGCTATTGATATCGTTGTCACTTTCTGTAACATTTATTATAAATGTGTCTGTGATGTTGTCAATTAACATATCTAGCCTACTCGTTTTTTCCTCTTCTTTGACAACATGGGATACGCATTTAGACCATTCGGTAGTCGTAATTTTTTGAATGCCTTCCTCAAATTTTTCACGTATGTCATTTTGAATTTTGAAGGTGTTATTGTTTTGAGCTATATGCCCTTTTATTTGCGCCCATATCAATTCGATAGGGTTCAGCTCGCAGTGGTAAGGGGGCAGTCTTAAAACCGTGATCCCATGTTGTGCTACCATTTCGTCTACAGTGTACTTATTAAAAGACTCGTTATGTGGAATCAGTTCTAAAATCGTAGCTTTAACCATATCTGGTTCGTAATGAATATTTTTATTTAAAAGCCAGTCTTGAATGGCAGCTTTTTCCAGCTTATTTTTGGTGCCGTTTTCAATTTTTAGGAGTGGTAAGGTGCATTATCCATCACCACAATTGAGTTTGGTCTTAATTTTGGCAAGACTCCAGCAACCCACTCCTCAAAACAAACTGCATTCATCTCATCATGGTAATCTTCACAACTTTTCTTTGCTTCAAAAATCATGAGCCCATCTTCCAGGAAGCCTTCTTCACTACCTATATGGCTAATTATGAAATGTTAGCCTTTTCCAGATGGATTTTTTAATCCAGTGGTCAGTACCTCCAAAAACGCTTGCCGAGATGATGTGACTTTTTTGCCCACCCAAGTTTTTTACAGTATGACCTAAAAATAAATACAGTACATGAACATTTAATATTACTATTAAATTTAATATAAAATGTATATAAATTGAAAATGTTAGCCTTACCTGCGTTAACCCAAGTTTCATCTTGATAATATATATGTCTCGCTTCTCGTCGAAACTGACATATAGATCGCAAGTAACGCTGGCGCCATGTTATTATATCATTTCGATCAATAAGTGTGCTCTTGCGTGATCGTGCAATAAATTTAAAATTAGGATGCTTCAAAATTTTTCTGAGGGTGTCTTTGGAAACCTTGGGCATTTCTGGATCATCGTTCATCACTTGTAAAATCTAAAGTAGTAAATTGTATAATAGTTTGGAGTCATTACTTATATATAAAAGATATAGGTATGAAATAATACTGTCTGACTGATTGATTAACCTTTGCAATGGTTGGAGGTTCATTTCGGTAAAAGAACTGATGAACAATTCTTCGTATTACGAAGAATGTAAATTCATCAATTTTTCTTTGAAAATTCGCTTTGGTCCTGTTTTTTTAGGAGGCGTTGGCGGCGCACCTTTATTTACTTCCTTCAAAACGTTACAAACAGAGCGTGAGGTTATTCCCAATATGTCAGCAACTTTGCTCATACATTCATTTTCTTCCACAACTTCAACGGCCTCCAATTGCGTAGAAGTTTCATTTTTCACGTACTTGTAGGCGTTACGGATCATTACTTTTTCAGTAACAGTGAAAGCTTTTCGTGTTTTTTTTCTTGGGGACAAGAAAACATCCACGTCTTTTTGTGATGTACTTGGCCGAGGATCCATTTTGATGGAAAACCAAAACAAATAGATTCACTCAAAGTTCACAAAAAACATAACAACAAACACAACGTAACAAAACTTTAACAAAAACCCAACAATATAACAAAATATCGATTCGCAATAAAGCAAGATATTTATGCAGTCAGACTGGGAGAATGAAGCCGAATGACAAGAGATATATATATATATATATATATATATATATATATATATATATATATATATATATATATATATATATATATATATATATATATATATATATATATATATATATACGAACGAGTGGGCTACCTGATGGAAAGCAGTCACCACTGCCTATGCATATTCACAACACAGAGAGTTAGTTGCTAATACGATGCTGGATTCTAAAAAAATTTGATGACCCTCCTCTTAAAAATCCTAAATCCCAATATCAAAGCTGCCCGGAAACGGTGTGAGGTAGGCTGTTCCAAAGGTTATACATATAGTATAGGATCGTACTATAAACGACCTTCAGCGAGCTGGTTAATTATTGGAAAGTATTTTTATCCAATAAAATAAGTCAATAAATGAATTGCAAATAGGCTGACTAAAAATATCCGTGTAGAATTTTATGATTAATTAACAATTTTTTTTTTTAAATATTTCACTGGTTTGGTTAATAGACCAATTTCATCCTAATCAAGAGTATGAAGTCTATTAGAACATGCAAACGTTACGTTGAATATTTTTTCCCGTGACATTCCTTTGGTAGGCAGTTTACTAGTATTAATTTACCTGTTAATACCTACCTACTCAAAAGTTGTGACGGGGAAAGTCAACCCGAAGTTTGCATATTCTATAATAAGCTTCATACTTTCTATTGGTATGGAATATGTCATTTAACAAACGTGTTAAATGTTTCAAAAAAACCTGGGGTGAAATTTTTTAGTCAACCCATTTGCAATATATTTATTGACATATTTTATTGAATATAAAAAACTTTTCGTCCATTAGCCCGCTCGATGAAGGTCGTTCTATAGTGGGATCTTAGACTAATACGTATTTTTATGTACAGGGTGTGTAAAATTTCCTCTCGGTTGGATGAATAAATAACATCATCCATCCAATCTCCAACTCCAACAATCCAATTCAATCCATCCAAAAATCCAACCATCGCTTATAGATAGATATCAATGGTTCGTTGTTATTGATTAGTAGTGGTTGGGTTGGAATGCAACACGAATAATTTTATCAGCTACCTTATCCTCTGAACCGAAGCACGTCAGCGAAAAACACAAAGGGTCTTGATGGACCGAAAGATAGGCAACAAAGTAATCCTAAAAGGGCCCCGTTTTTCATTTTCAGGTAAAAAACCTTAAAAAAGAAAAAAGTGCCTATATATTATCATAAATTTCAAATGAATGTAGTGTATATAATGTTTATAATTATTAATATAATGTATTAAAAATACGCATCACTTAAAAATATTAGTTTTCTGCACTATTCCACAATGTAAACTCCAGCTGTACCAAATTTCATATTCCACCGTTCGAGGAATTGTTTCAAAAAAGGTACAACATTTTTGCTTTACGTACACATATATTTTAAATAAAACATAAGCTAATATCAGATCTCTCGGGTAAATGTCCCTCCCGGAATAGCGCTAATGGTTTTAGTAGATTATATTTCAAACTTTATGCCGAAAAACATTACTAAACCCATGCAAAATACATTTACACATACATATTCTCATATTTCCAAAACAGTGAATTCAAATACCAGTAATAAAAACATCAGAAATAAAAATCACATTTATATACAAAAAATCTAAAATTCAAAATGCAACGGTAGACCGGAAATAAATCTGCCTGCGGCCTCAGTTCTGATATAGATCAGATGAAGTTCGGTCCGAGTTCCGGTTGGTACGCGCCTTTATGGCTTCCAATATCAAATGCAGCGCTAGATTTTCGCGGGATGTCATTTTTGCGCGCCATTTTTACATTTCGATCTTAACAGAATATTACATAGGTCTGAAGTTTTGTTCGTTTTAAACAAAGCCGTTCGCTTACAATTAATCGATCGCAATAACATTTTTTACATCATTAATCGATTGCCAATTTTTGCTTCTAACAAGAACCCACGACAAATAGTCACAATGTTGGTGAGACGTATTAGCTACAACTTTATCTTAACTTTAACTTTCGCCGTGTTGGTCCCGGCCTCCTTTGAAGAATAGGCCAACTGCCGTTCTGCCAGGCAGGTCGTAAAAGGCGACCGATTGGCTAACGAGTCACTAACATCGTGGCTACTAGGTGGTAGAGTTCTGCATTGTCTCGCCCGGGTCTGGTACCACCGCCTTATCTATTCCTGCCGCAATAGCGTCAGTGCTTGTTGCTGTCGTGTTCCGGTTTGGAGGGTAAGGTAGCCGGTAAACTTATGCATGTGGCATTAGACCTCGCCACAAGATAGCAACGCACCATTAACATCTTTGGTGTCTATAGGCGATGGTTGACTCTTTCCATCAGGAGACCCATCTGCTTGTTTGCTATCTTATAATATAAAAAAAAAAAAAACTCATATGTATGTAACCTTTTTACCATATTGGGCCGGGTCTATCTATATATTAAAACGTGAATGGAAAAACTTTTTATCCCTTTTTAAGACAATTGCGCGAACGATGGAGTATAAAATTTGCTTCAGTGAAGGTTTACAATAAGCTCGTTAGTTTAAAAAAAAAAACAAATTTGAAAAATCCAAAAGTGCACGTCGCAACGTTTTTTTTTTCTTTAAATTGTTTATTATAAAAAACAGATCCGAATGAAGTAATTTTCAATAGGAATTTATTCTGAGTGGATTAGATAATATTGATATTAAAATAAAGTGAACTCATAACGCTCATCAACTTTTTTCGTGTTTACGGACATTAAATAATCAACTGACGGTCATGAAATTTTTTTTCAAAGATGTTTTTTAGAGTAATTAACTCTCTTCAAAGGCTTGAAGTTATACAGAATATGAAGAATTAAGGTTTCTATTTATAATCATATACTTTGTATATCAAATTATTGTATGAATTTAATACTGAGTGTGATTGAAGTTGGTTGAGCCATACATTTTCTTTCCATCGATAATATTGCACAGCCGTGACGCAGTGTGCAATATTCCATCTCCTATTCTGCCGGGCAGCTTGTGAAATGCGAATGATTGGCTATTCGTGTCACTGCCATCGTGACTACTAGGTAGTAGAGTTCTGCAACAACTTGCCTGGGTATTTGGTACTAACGCTTTACCTCGTTTCCTATTCCTTAAAAAAAGCTTTAATACTAGTCATTGTTGTGATCCAGTTTTGAGGGTAAGGTACTGGTAGACTTATACATGTGCCTGAAAAACTTTAAAAACAACAAAGAAAAATATCGACATGCAGGAATTGAAAATGCGACCGTCTCCCTAAAGCCGGGACGCTCTACCACTGAGCTAGTGTCGACAGGCTCGACGTGGCGTAATTCTTCTTTGCTATATCGATCGATTCCGTCGATTGTACTGATCGCCTGGTATACATACGTATAACTAGTTAAATGAGTTTATCGTTACAGATGAAATTCACATTTATAATTTTGATCAGTACTTTCGTGTTTCTAATTATTTTTTTGTTATAGCACTCATCCTATGCTTAAAAAACTTGAAAACTTTAAAAACAACAAAAAGAATATCGACACGCAGGATTTTATATTTTAAGTATAAATTACAATCACCGGTTGAAAAATATTTCAACATATATCACAACTCTAGATAAGAGATGTAGGTATATATATATATATATATATATATATATATATATATATATATATATATATATATATATATATGAGTGTGTGTGTGTGTGTGTGTGTGTGTGGCGCACTCATGCACATACGCACGATAAAAACTTGAACAACTTTTTAAATTTTCTTTTTTTTTAACTTTTTAAATACGTTATATCTCAAAAACGGTGGCTCGTAGGAAAAAAGTATTGATACATTTTTTGTAGATTATTTTATGATCTACAATTTAAAAAAAAAACTTACCGTTTCGCTGAAAATCGCGAAAAACTCATTTTTTTTAACTTAGACCTTGAATAAAAGTTTTTCCATAAAGGGGAAAGATGGGGACTTTCAAATTTTATTTTTAATCATATTTTAAACAACCTTACTGATTTTCAGAGACCGGATTAGTGTATGTTTTTGTATTTTATAAGAAGGTGGTCTATATATTTAAAGTGGTCAATAAATAGGTAATATTCATAATACAAAAAGCCTTATCAAATCATAGGCCATTAAAAAACTCTACAATCTGGGCTTCAAGGGCTATAAACCTCAAAATGTACAAAACAGGTTTGATTTATTCCACTTGGTACTTGTCTGTTTCAAATAATACTTTATTTTTAATTGACTTTTTATTTTCCGTGGATAACCAAACTGGCAGACGTGCCACCTGATGGTAAATGGTCGACGTCGCCAATGAACATAAACTAGTTTACCTGGAACTAGTCTAGGTAACTCGTTTATGTGTTGCCTATCCTGAGATATAAGATGTTAAGTCCCGGTGCCAGTAATTACACTACCTGTCTTGTCCTTTGAAAACACAGCAAAGCGGTTTCACGGGAGAAATAGACAAAATGGTGGTGCCCATGCAGCCGGGAGCGCGGCGCAGTGCATCGCTCTCACGAGTAAAATTGAATTCTAATAAGGAAACTAATTATTAAGCTTTATTTGAATACTATCCTACGCAGCTTCGCGTGCAAATTTTTTTATATCATTAAATAAGGAACAAGGACATGGCTCTCATTATGAAAAGAGAAACCATTGCCTATAGATACCAAAATGTTAATAGTGCGTTACTATCTACGTCTAAGTCTACATTCATAAATCTACTGGCTACCATATCCTAAACCGGAGCACGATGATAACTAGCATTGACGCTATTGTGACAGAAATGGCTAAGGCGGTGGTACTATATACCTTTTTTTACTGTCGATAGGGAAGCGTTTGACCACGATCTCGCCTGATGGTAAGCTAAGGTGCGGCCTAAGATGGAACGCGCTTCCCTAAAAGGTACCTGTTCACTCTTCTCTTGAAGATCCGTAGGTTGTACCCATCGGGGAACACAGACACTGGTAGCATATTCCAGTCCCTTGCGGTTCGGATCAAGAATGTCGAATCGAACCGCTTTGTCCGGGTACGTGGAACGTCAGCCGTATGGCGATGTCTAGTATCTGTGCGCCTCGACGATCGATAGAAAAACGGGGATGGCGGAATTAAGTCGTGCAATTCCGCAGCGCACTCTCCAAAGTGTATCCGATAAAAAACCGATAAACTAGCCACTCTGCGGCGATGAGCGAGTTTTTTTTCTACCAGACTAGAGTTTTTTTTTTCAACCAGATCTTCGACGTTTATGAGCCTCTTCGCACGCCTCTGTATCGCCTCAAGCGTCTCCAGCTGGTATAAGGTATACGTACCTCGTCAATACGTTGAGTTGCTTAACAGGTCATCAATGTTAAAAAAACTGCACCATTTCTTATCTCTTATTTAAGACTCTTGGGTGCTATTTTTTTTTAAATGCCTAGTATATCAGTTTAGCGATTTAGCTGTGAAAGTGTAACAGACAGAGAGATTTTCACATTTATAATATTAGTATAGATACATTTTGTAATATATTTTGTCGCCTTAGTTGTATAATACATTTGCCAGTCTGCCAGACTTTTCGTAAGAGGCAAACGATTCGATATACGTATCACTTCTGTCATGGCTACTCGGCGGTAGAGTTATGTAACGTCTCGCGCATATTTGGTACAATTGCCTTAAATATTCCTATCTGTCTGTCTGTCTGCTTTCTGTCTGTCAATTTCGTGATCTGATTGGAAGGATATAGTAGTTATTAGACTTAGTTATATGAAATTACCATCCCGCACTACGAATAACAGCGCATCATTAGCCCGTTAGGTATTATACCTGTATTAGCATATTAGGTATTATCACCGTCTAAGATAAATAATAAATAAATATTTAATATTCACGGGACAAATTACACTTACTGATCTAACCCCAAAGCAAGCAAATTATTTGCTTGTGTTATGGGTGTTTAGTCAACGATACTAATACATAGAAATACATATATAAATACTTTTACATACATAATAAACACCCAAACCCGGATATTCAAACATTTATGCTCATCACACAAATGCTTGTCCGCGTCGGGGATGGAACCCGAGCCCCGTCGATTGAGTAGTCAGGATCGCTAACCATTCGACCAACGGGGCGGCCATGCTTTGCTGATGCTCTCTTTTCATCAGAGGAGCCATCTGCTTGTTCGCTACGCTATGATATAAAAATCATATTTAGGCCCAATACGAATAAATTTTCGTGCCTTATTTCATTTTACGTCACGTTTACGTTAGGTTTACGGCCGGCGTTCCGCCCGTATATTTACGCACTGTATAGCCCACTCGATATTGGGGTATCCTGATACTGTTTATAATATGGAGATGGACTTTGTTTATTTTTAAAATTTTTAAAAATCTTTGTCTAAGCAGGTCGCTTCATTATATGATGGTATATTTTTCGTTTATTAAAGTATATCAATTAAACTTATTTGCATACAGTTTTGACAAAATATGTTGATGACTGTAAGTTAATAACTTGTAATACCTATAAGGCTGTATTGTTGTAAATAAACTTGCTTGTAAAAAAATCTCATTTCCCTGTCTGTGTACAATACCAAAATTATACTGTCACAAAAATTCTGTAGTGTAAAACGTCTCGCGACAGTACAAATTTAACTTACTTCACTCACTTCACAATCACGGAAACCTACTGGTTTTATGCCTATAAAAAGACTTAACGTGACAGAAAAAGGTTTCCTTCCAAAAGGATACTAAGTGAAAATTGGTCGCCTAGGTATTGAATATATTACATTACACACGATTTAAAGCTATCATAATATTTGGTAATAAATTGTAAAGCTGACACTTCTGCCATATTGTTTCGGGTCTCTTTTGTAGAATAATTTATCTGCCGTTCTGCCTGGCATTTTATAAGTGGTGAAAAATTGGCTATGTGATTCACTACTGTCGTGGCTACGAGTTCTACAAAGTCTCGCCTGTGTATATTGTACCACCGCCTTTACTAATCCTGCCACAATAGTGACAAGGCTTGTCACTATTGTGCTCCAGTTTGGAGGGTGAGGTAGCCAGTAGACTTGTGTATGTGACATTGCCATCGCCTCACGCGGATATATATGCTATGATTTCTCTTTCCATCAGTAGCGCCATCTGCTTGTTTGCTATCTGATGGCAAAGCAAACAAATGGCAAAGCAAATATGTGTAGTTACCTATGGTTGAAGGATACCTCAATATCCTTCATCCATTAGAAACTTAATCCTCCTTTGAAGAATAAATCCACTGCTGTTCTGCAAGACAGGTCGTAAAAGGCGACCGATTGACTATACGAGTCACTACCATCGTGGCCTCTAGGTGGTAGAGTTCTTACCACCTTAGGTACCATCGTCTTATCTATTCCTGCCGCAATAACGTCAGTGTTTGTCACTGTCGTCTTGAGGTTTGGAGGGTAAGGTAGCCGTTAAATATGCATGTGACATTAGACCTGACCACAAGATAGTTGCTATCTTGTGGTCAGGTCTAAGCTTATCATCATTAATATCTTTGGTGTCTATAGACGATGGTTCACTCTTATCATCAGGAGACCTATCTGCTTCTTTGCTATCTTATGATATATAAAAAATCCATGTTCAAAATATTTTTATAGGCAAATGATTTGTTAAACATAGATTAATTACTTGTTAAAATTAATTTTCGTTTCAGAAACCGGCCGCAAGTCTGCCGGTTATTGACGACCGGCGGCAATGTGCGTGGGGAACGTCAAATAATTTTAAGGAAATTCACATTTTCTAGACACAGGCAGTAAATATATTGGTATACTACTACAACAACAACTAGGCCTATTAAATATATCATCTAAAGGAAATAACATTTTTTTCTTAACTTTTAATAAAAATGTTAATTGTCTTTTTTTAGGTTAAAGTTCAAGCCTCATGGGCGTACCCAGGTTCTGAGCAGGGGGGGGGGGGGGGGCAATCGTAACATTTTAAGACTATTTTTATCTTAATATCTACAAGAGTGGATAGCTAGTAGAGGGGTACATGGATCCCAGCTTCCCCTCCCTGCCCCTCCCTCGGTACGCCCATGTTAAGACTTTATAGTGCACATTCCGAAGCGAAACCGCTAATATGTGTTTTATTTAGATTTAAAATACTACACTAACTTTTAACAAATTAAAAAAAGTATCTTCACGCCCATATCCCCGAAGGGGTAGGCAGAGGTACAACAAGTGCACCCACGATTAGCCGAAGATACTTGGTCTCACAAATGTGATAGGTGGCAAGCCTATCGCCAACCGGGCACTTTCCAATCCCGGGCAACTTTGTGTTTTTCAGAAAACTGAAAAAACACTTTTTTTTTAAAGTGCCCGACCCGGGAATCGAACCCGGGACCTCATGTGGTCAACGCCAACACTGGACCACTAGACCACAGAGGCCATTTCCTTATTACTACAACTATTAATTTTATAAAATCGTAAAAAGTCCTTTTCCATACTAGGTATGGATTGAAGGTTTATATGAAGGGCTCTTTATGAAGGCATCGTGATTTCGCCACTGTAACCACAAAAAGGAAACAATGAGCGTTAAAAATGAATTGGGGTCTGATATGATTGGTGTTCACAATACTTATGGAACAGTATTTTTAGACTAACTTCCAGAACCGGATGAAAGTCTCAATTCGAGAGAATCTTTATTGTTTCGAATATGTTCATATTTTGTTTGGGATGTCTTATGTAAGTCCTTTCATATAATATACGTCATATTATGTCATAACTCTTTACAACGTTTGTCAAGTGATTTTGACAAGTTTTTTTTTAATTTATAATTGGTTAATATCACAGAAATCATAATATAGAGGTTAATCTCATTTAAATATCGTCAAGTCATAATGGAATCCACTAATACAGTTCAGAGTGCTAAAATGTGAGTTTTTCTTTTCGCATTCGATCGTGAGCGCGTCTCGAGTTTACTAGGAATTTATATGTGATTTGTACAGCGCCACCTAGTAATGAGCCTTTTATTTGTGAATATTTGTTAATAAATAGGTAATATTCTCGACTGATTTTCAAAAATATAGAAAACTAGCTTTTTCCCGCACTTTCGCTCGCGCTATATTGATCTATATTAAATTTCACCCTTTCTATTAAGGGGTTTGGGGCAGATTTCCAAAAAATGACGTATGATTTTTTTGTTAGTCACAAATATTCCGCATACCAATTTTCAGCTTTCTAACTTGAAAATTGCGGATTGCGCCATACAAACTTCCGCCCCCAATTTTAGGGAAGTGGGGGATTCAAAATTGTCGGACATGATTTCGAATAAATTACCATATGAAGAAATAGTATTTTATTCCGGAAAATTAGTATAGCAAACAAAGTCACCGAGCAGAGAAACCAGATTAATCGCTGCCAAGAAGTTGCTCCCCAGAGATCGAGCCTACGGTGTCTACAGTAGTACGATTTAAAACATGAAGTATAAATAAATAAATAAATATTCACGGGACAAATTACACTTACTGATCTAACCCCAAAGTAAGCAAATTATTTGCTTGTGTTATGGGTGTTAGTCGATGATACTAATACATAGAGATAAATACTATATATATATAATAATTATATAAATATATGGAATATATTTAATAAACACCCAAACCTGAAAATACAAACATTTATGCTCATCACACAAATGCTCGTCCTCACCGGGGATTGAACCCGAGCCCTGACGATTGCAAAGTTAAGGGTTGCTAACCTCTCGACCAACGAGGCGGTCAAAGGCCATTTTAAAATTTAATGCAATAAAAATATATTATCACATCAAAATTCAAAATAGCCTCAAAACTGCCTATTTATTTATTATTGTTGTGACCTGGCAGTAGTTGATCTGTGCTAATAATAATCTGAGTACTGTGAGTTTTTCTTTTCGCATTCGATCGTGAGCGCTGATCGTGAGTGAAACTGGTTTCTCACGTTTACCACTAGGTGGCGCTGTAAAAATCACATACAAATTCCTAGTAAACTCCAAACGCGCTCGCGATCGAATGCGAAAAGAAAAACTCACACTTAGCACTCTGTATGTATTATAAATCAAACGATAACTATTTGGCCATACTATCACAAGTTTAGAAGTGTGATATGTTGTATGCATTCAGGTAGTATATATGTCGCAGTGAAATTGTCAATACCGTTAGATTATAATCTACCTAGGGTTTTTATAATTTGGTTAGGTTAGGTTAGCAGTTAAATTATAATATCATTTAGATAAATTATAACCTAACGGTACTGACAATTTCACTGCGACATATACATGTCTGCGGTATCATAAAGTCTGGAAAGATATAGTATCGATTAATTTGGTATTTATTTAAAACTAGCTGTGGCCGCAAGTTCGTCCGCGAGGAAAGAATTCTAAAATAAAAATAGCCTAATTTACTCTCTATCACCGTAGTTTAAAATATAGACAATCCCGGTGTTTTACCCGCATAGTTTCCGATCCCGTGTGATTGTCGGGATACAAATTATCCTTTGTCTTTTCTCGGGTCTCAAACTTAGACCGTCCCGTTGATCGAGTAGTTAGTGAACCCGACTACGCAATCGATGGTGCTTGGGTTCGATTCCAGACATGCACTCATAACACCCATAACACAAACAAATAAATAGATCAATTCATGTAATTTGTCAAGGAATATTATTTATTTATTTAAACTAGATAGTTTGTAATAATAGATATACTAAACCTTCCTCAAGAATCAATCTATCTATTAAAAAACACCGCATCAAAATCCGTTGCGTGGTTTTAAAGAATTAAACATACATAGGGATATAGGGACAGACAGAGAAAGCGACTTTGTTTTATACTATGTAGTGATTTAAACTAGTTTAATACCCGCCCGATATGGTGAGTATTAATTTAGATACATAAACATACGAACATTTCAAAAATTTTATTTCAAAAGAATATGATGTCAGTGAGACTTAAAGCTAATCATCAAGATTTTGATACAAAATTGAATATACATTCAGACACTACAAGTTTATATGTATAGGACAAAAATTTTGATAGATCTACATAATCTTTATACAGTAGTATAAATAGATATTTTAAAGTTAAGTTTTAGAATTTACCCGATGTTGATCGGGGCTCCTTTAAAGAATAGGCCAACTACCGTTTTGCCAGGCAGGTCGCAAAAATTGACCGATTGGCTATGCAAGTCACTACCATCGTGGCTAGTAGGTGTTAGAGTTCTGCATTCTGCTCTGTCTCGCCCGGGTCTGGTACCACCCCATTACCTATTCCTGCCGCAATTGCGTCAGTGCTTGTCACTGTCGTCTTTCAGGTTGGAGGGTAAAGTAGTCGGTAAACTTATGCATGTGGCATTAGATCTTACCACAAGATAGCAAGCACTATAGACGATGGTTGACTCTATCCATCAGGAAACCCATCTGATTGTTTGCTATCTTATAAATAAAAAAGTATTTTTTTCAAGTACATTAAAATATACAGATGATCATTACATACAGACAATCAGACGTAGGCATATAGTTTTAAAATGGCGAAATTGATGTTAGTACGTCATAAAACGAATATTTATCATTTGACAAAAAATTGAATGTAGGTAAAAGCAGATGCTACAGATTTATATAGTATAGGTAGTTATACAGACATATTTGGAAATAAGATCTCACTAGTGTACCAAATTTAATTCACATCGGTTCAGTGGTTAAGGCGTGAAGAAGAGACAGACAGACAGAGTTACTTTCGCATTTATAAGTATTAATATCAAAGAAAGATTGTTCTAGCAATAAGTGTAACGTTGTAATACCACCAGCTCGCTTGTAAAATGTATACGAAGAGTCGTGTACCCCTGGGGTGGGTGTAATCTTAAAAGATTTAGTATGTTGCTGTCAAAAATATCTTGTTTATCCTCATTATCGTATGTAAATGTTTTATCTCGACTTATGACGTAGACCGTACCGATAATGTCTATAAACTAATTTTGAAAATATCTCGTTTATCCTCATATTCATGCCATGACGCATATAAACGTTTTCTCTCAACTTTTGACGTATTAAGTCGTTTACCATAGTAACGAGAGTAGACAGTAGCTATAATGTCGTCAATTACGAGAAAAGTCGACAACAATTTTTCACGTCGCTTATCCTAAACGGGCAGGAGAGAAGGTAGTGTGTTCTATCTCCCGACAGCTAGCAGTATGGTTGGATTTATTGGATCGAATTTGTTTGTATGTAATCGAAAAACTAAGAAGGTGGTCTGAAAATGGTAGCGATCAAAACGTTAACGTTAACAGCGATATGTTTCCAAATATACAATTTTAAACATTGTAACCACACATTTTAATTCAACTTTTATTACATTTTTATTGAAGTTTATAACCGTCTAGTTGGTCGAGTGATTAGCGAACTACGAATCGGTGAGGTTTGGGTTTGATTTCCGACGGGGTAAAACATTTATGTGATGAACACAGATTTTTGTTTTAAGATTAATCTGGTTCCTGTGCTTGGTGACTTTGTTTGCTATATTAATTTTCCGGAATAAAATAATATTTCTTCACATATTTTAATTTATTCGGAACCATGTCCGACAATTTTGATGTTCATTAATTTTATTCACATATTTTAATTTATTCGGAACCATGTCCGACAATTTTGATGTACTAACATCATTGATATAAAAAATACAAGATGCACAATCAGTGTCTCAAAAACGTCCTCTAAAAATGAGCGCAATATTTTAAATTATGCACTCATTTTAAACAGAATCGCGTCGATGTCGATACTGTCAATTTTATTACTTTTCGTACATTGCTTCATAAAAACAACTATAATGTTTGCGCTTAAGGTTGGATATGGAAAAACATATATATTCGCCATGTCTATAACTACGTTGGTGAAATTAGAGACAGTTTTGGATGTCAGTTTTGTTCGGGACTGTACATCTTAGATTTTTTATATCAATGACTTACATTAATTTTCAAAGATGTTCTCTTCTCTTCAATCTACGCATTCAATTTAAATTATATTTCAAAAGCTGACAATTGGTCAGCGTTTTCAATAAATTGTAACACCAAAGAGGCGTTACATTAATATATAAATCTATATCTGTGTGGGTATATGTATAGCTAAACATATATAAAAACATATTTAGTTTGGGCAATAAATCTGTATATATATAGCTAAACATATATAAAAACATATTTAGTTTGGGCATTCATATTATACAAAATAACAGAAAAAATAAGTATATTAACTATTCCGTTATGATTAACTCGACCAACATGTCTTAAAGTTATCACTCATAAAAATGTAGAATCCACCGAAGCGAACAAACTTCCAGCTGTCTAACTGCCAGTCTTTTTTGACGCACGACAATTGCATTTCTAATTCGGTATGACGTGATTTTATCTGCGCGTGCGCGGGCCGTGTTAGATCGTTGTATGTGTCGATCATTTTTTGATCCATTGTATGTGGCCATGAAATTACATGTTCTATTTTTAAAATTTACATTCCGAAGCTTATATCTTAGATAAAGGAACCTACTACTAGATATGAAATAACTAAGTGAAAACCGCGTAATTTCATCCCGAGTAATGGCGGACTTAAGAATGTTTACTGTCTACATAACAATTGATAAATTATATTGCTATTGGGCATGTTACTTTAACAATTAGTTTTTATTTTAGATTTAAGGCACACACTAAAATTATAGAAAAATACAAATAAACGCTCAAATCAATTTAATACTTTGTAAACAAAGGGCTATTTGACATTTTACCTACATTAACAGCGGATTTTAGTAATGGCGTATTGGCCGCAAGCTGTTAAATGTGGCGTTGTTTTCTCAAATGATTTGAAATTAGAGCACTGACAATTTTTTTGTAGCTTTATCTATTATGAAAATTTGAACTTGTTAGACAAAGATAAAGCCATTTTTATATGTTCAGCGTTGCGTTTTGTACTTTGTATTTTGTAGTTCTGATTGTTTATAAAAATTAATGCCAAGTCCTTATCTTTCTCTTGTTAAAGGCTTAATACACTATAATTAGTCATTTTTAGGGTTCCATACATAAAAGGTAAAACGGAACCCTATTACTTAGCCTCCGCTGTCTGTCCGTCTGTATGTCACCAGGTTGTGTCTCATAAACCGTGATAGCTAGAAAGCTGAACTTTTTTAAAATTATCTATTTTCCTTGCCGCTATAACAACAAACACTACAAATAAAATAATAAAAAATATTAAGAGGGGTCCCCACTCCCCATACTATAAACATGTTATTTTTGTATTTTTTTGACATGATGGTATAGAACCCTTCGTGCGCGAGTCATACTCACACTTGGCCGGTTTTTTATATCATAAGATAGCAAACAAGCTATGGCTCTCCTGGTGAAAAGAAAAAACTATCGGCAATAACCAAAGATGTTAATAATAGCGAGGTATTAATACCGCATGCATAAGTTTACCGGCTACCTTACCTTCCAAACACGAACATGACAGCGAAAAGCCCTGTTGCTACTGAAGTAGGAATAAATCTTCTATTTTTTTTTCAAATTTAAATTCATAAGCTTAATCTTGATTATAATTAGTTATTTTAACAAAATCACTACAACTCATAGTTATTTCTATAATATTTAACATTATGTTACTAATAGTAATAAAACTAAACAATTAAACAAGAACTCTCTATATTCTGGCAATAATAAAATATAACAACTAATAAAATATATTTAATAAAAAGAAAAAGGTAATATTTGACAATCAACAACAAACGTAATATAATAAATAAAGAAACAAACAATTTAAATGAAAATAATAATCCATAATTAAAACATTCGTAAGATCAAAGTTAAACCTAAACTGTTTGGGGAAAAAAATGAAGAAATTACATATGTGTAATGTGTATACGTGTATGTATGTGCATGCATGTGCTCCAGCAAAAAATAAAATTAAGCTTGCAAAATCTTTCATAATATAAATCTTCTATACAAATAAATAAAATTGAAGTGTCTGTTTGTAATATTAAAATAACCGGTTTTAACTAAATGCATATGGATGTATACACGGTATATATACCAAAATAACATTTTTTACAATTTTTGTCTCTCTATCTGTCCGTCTGTCTGTCTGTCTGTTTGTTCCGGCTAATCTCTGCACGGGTGTACCGATTTTGACGGGACTTTCACTGATAGATAGCTGATGTAATAAGGAGTAACTTAGGCTATTTATTTTAGACTTTTCCCCACGCGGACGAAGTCACGAGCACAGCTAGTTAAATATATATTTACAAAGATAGCATTAAAAAAAGTATCATTACGCCCGATTCCCGGCTTTACGGCCATCCGGCGACTTACCGGTTCACCACGATTCACCGATTTGTCGGTTAGTGACATTTTCTATCGAAAACCGAAACCGATTACATGTTCATCCGAGGCACGAGAGTGGTAAAAAACCTCAATTAATGTGATCGCCATTTTCATGGCTTCAGCAGAAAGTGTTATTCGATGCAATCTCTTAATCTCAGATAACACGATACTTCACAGCTTTTAAAGACTACTCTGAGATCATTATTGTCAGATATAAAAAGTTTAACGCTATATTATTTAATGACTTAAATCACATAGGGGGCGTCCATTAATTACGTGAGGTGTTCTAGGGGGGGAAGGGATCAAGCTAAATCTTTCCTAATGTCACTTAGGTGGGAGAGAGGGTTTTCGCAAATATCACGTAATTATTTTTCTCGCAGAAAACGATGTTTGTTCCACTAGTCACTCTTGAGGTCGTGCACCAGTGCATGGACTGAATTAGAATTAATCTTTTCTTAATTTGTGTTTGATATTAAATATTTAATTTTATAATTATAATTTTAAGTTAATATTCACAAATACTAGTCTTTGCTAGTCTTCAATAAAATTAATAGAACAAGTTTTTTTTTCAATAATCTAACACGTTTATAGTCCAAATAAAAGTTTTAAAGAATCTCACGTAAGATTATTGGGGAGTTGAGGAAAATCTTATGATATCTCACCAAGGGGGGAGGGGGGTAGAAAAATTCCCAAAAACCCCTAACGTAATTAATGGACTCCCCCGACTCCCCCATACCTACATATACATATTCTTTTTTTAAACAGAGTCTAAGTAAAGAAAATAATATACACTATCTTAAATGAAATTAATTTACTGCCTAAGGTCCATACCTACATATACATATTATTTTTTTAAACAGAGCCTAAGTAAAGAAAATAATATACACTATCTGAAATACAATTAATTTACTGCCTAAGGTCCTTGCTTGTAATTGTCGTGTTCCGGTTGCAGCAGGTTTGAAGAACATCAACGCACCGTTAACAACTTTGGTATCTGTAGGCGATGGTTTTCTCTTTCCACCAGGAGAGCTTGTTTGCTATCTTATGTGATAAAAAAACTGAAAGCTGGTTGACTCTGCAGACCGTACCTGAAACTTTTCGTTGTATTGAGGTTCCGCTATATTCCATTGAGGTATTTTAAGCGCAAAGACTTCAAAAATCTACATTTTTTAAATATTACAGTATTTTAATTTTCAAAGAGCTGTATATTTTCAAAATAAAGATAGATACTAGGTGGTAGAGTTCTGCATTGTCTCGCCCATGTCTGGTACCACCGCCTTACCTATTCCTGCCGCAATAGCGTCAGTGCTTGTCGCTGTCGTGTTCCGGTTTGGAGGGTAAAGTAGCTGGTAAACTTATGCATGTGGCATTAGACCTCGCCACAAGATAGTAACGCACCATTAACATCTTTGGTGTCTATAGGCGATGGTTGACTCTTTCCATCAGGAGACCCATCTGCTTGTTTGCTATCTTATGATATAAAAAAAAAATTAAATATTTGTTAAATGTGTGACTACCGTCACGAAAATGTAAGCTAGGTAACACGATGGCAATAGATATCTTACAATTCTGCTGAATGACACATGGTCTTTACTTCAAAAAGTGTACTGACTACAACATACCTAAATACGAAAAATATAAGAAAACTTACTATTAACAACAAGTTTTTATCATGTAATGATGCTAATATACTTGTCTAATATTAGACCAAAAACTATTCGATATGTATGCAATCTAGTTTGCTAACAAGTTTAGGTAGACAGCCTGTCAATTAATTCCGACTTACATGGCGCATTGAGATGTTGGATATTATTTCTAGGTTATGCAAAATTTTAGTACTTGATATTAAATACCATCCATACTAGTTCATACTTATTGTGCACTCATTACCCACGTTGGTAGTGACTCGATAGCCAATCGGTCGCCTTTTACGACCTGCCTGGCAGAACGGCAGTTGCCCTATTGTTCAAAGGAGGCCGGAACCAACACGGCGGAAATTATTTAGCCTTGGTTTATCTTATACAAACAAACTACTGTAATGGATGTGTAGAGTTCTCGTAGATTAAGCCTATATATATTGGATAGTTTAACCAATAAACGAGTAGTATATGCGCATCACCGGTCGTATTCATTCATTCATTCATTCATTCATTCATTCATCATTCACATACGCAATACGCAAAAACCAATACTCGTTAAGTGAAAGTTTTAGAAGTTAACTCAACAGTTAGCCAACAAATAACAAAAATTAAGTAAATATTCTTAATAATTAATTATCTTATCTTAGTCACTGGTATGGTCTATTGGGCCCTTGTTGGTGTCGACCGCATAAGGCCCCGGATTTGATTCCCGAGTCGGGCAATTCAAAAATTGTTTTTTTTTTGCCCAGGATTAAGTAAGTGTCCGGTCGGCGACAGGTTTACTGGTACCACCAATCACATTGCGGGATTTCGTATCTTCGGCCAATCGTGGGTGCATTGGTTTTACTTCTGCCTACCTCTTCGGGAATACGGACGTGAAGATACTTTGTAATAATTATCTTAACAATAAGCCAACAAATAAAAATTAAGTAAATAGGTTTAATAATTGTCTTATCAATAACCTAATAAATACCAATCATTAAGAAAATATTTATAATAATAATTAACCATAAGCCAACAAATAACCAACATTTAATAAATATTCTTAATAATTATCTTATCTAAAGCCCAACTTATCACTAACATTAAGAAAACATAACATAAAACACTAACACTTAACTAATATAAAACATAACTTAATTTTAACTTAACAATAAGCCGACAAATAATAAACACTAAGTAATTTTTTATATAAAAGGTAATATTGTTCATGTTTGTCTATTACCGTAATGTAATAATATGGTAATAGATGAACATGCAATATTCTTAATAATAATTATCTTAATAAAAAACCAACGAATAACAAAAAATATTCTTAATAATTAACAAAAATTAAAATCAACACAAAAACCTCACTGCAAAAGTGTAAATATTCCGCTGAGTAAAACCAAAGAGCCGGTGGCGTAATAAACGACAAATTCCTTTTCCACCAGTCACAATTCCAGACAGAATATCCATTTACGGAAGCAGATTTTTCAGATCCAAACGAAACGCCAATCTAGATCTTTTTATTTCTAACACGTACAGTGAATTCGTTCTAGATCCGAACCGGGAATTCTCGCCAGCTGTAAGTTGACGGATATATTAAAATTTGTTTTTAGGGACGCTTTTAAATTTTTTTAACATTGAGTTGCTGAAGGTCTTGGATGCAAATTTTTTTTATTTGTCAATATTATATACTACTACTACTTACTTGTATATACTACTTCTCACTTGTAGCGTCTGTACATTCATTTTTTAGTTAAATGTAAGGCTATATAATTTTTGCTTG
The DNA here is from genome assembly GCA_036924255.1 of Apodemia mormo. Taxonomy (NCBI): domain Eukaryota; kingdom Metazoa; phylum Arthropoda; class Insecta; order Lepidoptera; family Riodinidae; genus Apodemia; species Apodemia mormo. The sequence continues at coordinate 5,880,320 of JAUPFN010000018.1, read as the reverse complement.
CCTGTCTATATGTACCGATATAACTCAAGAGCGGCTTGATTAATCTGGATAAAATTTGGTACATAGATATAACATATATTTTTTATCGATAATAAATTTACGCCCATCAATACTGGTGGGTATTTGGATAATCTTATAAGTGGCTTTGGTTCTTGTAAAAACATGAAGTAACTATTAACAGCGTGGGTAGTCTGATAAATATTTCTTATAGGTATGTCATTGAAAATAACCGTCACCTTTGATGTCTATACATCAAAGATGGCATGGCATGGTATAGTTTATAGGGCATTGATATATGTGAGATGTGATAATAATCCAAATCCATATTAATATCAAAATGCGAAAGTCTGTATGTTTGTCTGTCTGTCTGTTACGCTTTCACGGTTAAACCGCTGGACAGATTTTCATGAAATTTAGCATGGAAGTAGTTTTAGAGCAGGAGTCAAACAAAGGCTATTTTTTTCAAAAATCAACCCTTAAAGGGTTGAAATAGGGGATGAAATTTGTATGAAAAGCTATCTTGACGACATGTTAATTTACTCGCGGGCGAAGCAGCGCGGTTCAGCTAGTATTATATAAGTCCATAAGTTTTCTGGCTACTTGACGCTATTGTGGAGAAACAGACAAAGCAATAGGGTTGTTAGGGAACTGCACCTCCTTTATATTACGATGGTAGTCACTGTTTTTGCGTGATTAAGTAACAAACATCCAAACACCCAAACATCCATGGCGTATAAAAAAACAAAAAGAAAATTTATTCAAATTAATGTAATTTTTCATTTTTACGTCTCGTATCTGAGCACAATATTTATTTACACATTAACCTGGGGCTTTAAACTCAGGTTTCTACACGACAAACCGATCTTTTTACATTTTATAAATCATTCTGTAATTTAAGACTAAATGATTATATATATATATATATATATATATATATATATATATATATATATATATATATATATATATATATATATATATATGTAGCCGGTATGTAGCCGGTAAACTTATGCATTTGGCATAAGACCTCGCCACAAAATAACGCACCATTAACTACTTAGGTGTCTATAGGCGATGGTTGACTCTTTCCATCAGGAGACCCATCTGCTTGTTTGCTATCTTATATAATGATATCATCATTCAAGCCACCATTATTCCAAAAAATTATATCATGTATAAATATCGATTTCATTTTGTATCAAAATTATTTTCCACGTTCAAGGAGAAATCGGTTGAAAGTATTTTAAGAAATGTTTTAGAGAATTTAAAAACGGATCACAAGAATAGATTTTGATTACGATTGTACGATGCTAAGGCATCGTTGGCTTCTATTAGTTCACGTAGCATCGCAGACGACACTTTAGAGATGTGTTCAAGAAACACCGTTATAAAGATATCGATATTCTTGCCTTTTTCTACAGAAATAAAGGTGTAACTGTTATTATTAAAAAATAAATATTATTATTTTTTATTTATATTATTATTTCTTATTTTTTATTAACAACAGGTCAGCTAGTAAGCTGACCCGGTGGTGGTTATTAACTGAGTTATATACAGTGAGCCCAACAATAAAAACTAACCAAATATATTCAAAGGTTTTATCAAACTGAACTCGTGATGAGTTACTTAAATTTCTAATATTAGGGTTCTGTACCTGAAAAGGCAAAACAAGCCACTTATAGAATCACTTCATTGTCCGTCTTTTAAAATCCTTTTTCTCAAAAACGCGTATACGTGTCAAGTTGAAATTTATTTAAAAAAATACTCGGGTCCATGGTCCCACTGAGCTGTGAAATAACCAAACTTGTAAGTTAACGCAATCAAAAGATATTATCATTTAGGGCACTTAGTAGGATAAGGATACCTACAAGCTTATACAGTACCCACGGTATGCGAGTCTGACTCCCACTTGCCTGGTTTTTATTCAATTTTCATGTTTTAACATTTACTATGCTACTCCAAAAACTTGGTCAAGCCCTTCTTGAACTAAAACTAATCCAATTTCCATTTTATACAGCTAAAGTAGCTTTAACGTTTATTAGACACACATATTTTACATTCACGGCTAAACTATTGAATCGATAAAGATAAAATCAGACACAAAATTAATTGAAGATCTGAGTTTAAAAATAAGCTAACTTTTTTCAAAATGCTGAAATAAGGAATGATTTTTTTTTTTTTAAACTATATCGATCAAATGTTAATATATTCGCGGGCAAAGATAAGCGTTTCTGCTAGTAAGAAATAAACAGCGACTTATTTTAAAATTTAGGCAATTGAACAAAAATGCATTTAAAATAAATATTCAAATATTGCAGTACAGGTAAATAATTTTGGCATTTCTATTTGTTTATCGATAAATCAAATATGTTTTACAACCCTTGCGGTATCTCCAGTGAGGCAAGCCACAGATGTTTGAAATAAATTGCTTACAAAGCACATTTAATAATAAACAAATAGAACTTTTAAAATGCCTTAAATCAAATTTTTATCAGGAATTTCATATTTGATATGTTACATACACACCATTGTTGTTGATAAACCTCCAGACGAGAATTTTAACTGCCCAAGTTAAAAAAATGAGTACATTGGCCCCAAGACGTAAGCATGAAATTTTGATTCTGAGTTGTCAATTTGAATCTATATATTAATAAGTTAAAAAAAAACTTTGGACCCCTTTTTAAGACAATCGCGCGAACGGTGGAGTAAGATATCTGCACTGTTAAAATTTACATTGTGAAGGACTCCAGAAACCCAATATTATTAAATAATATGCACTAGAAATACAATAAATTAATCAAAATAAACATAACACACACTAAATTCATGTAGGTAAACGCAGCGATGAGTATCACCACTCATCTCGCTAACCGACTAACCGGTGAATCGCGGTGAACCGGAAAGTTTATAGACGTTCGGTTTACTCTGTCTACCCCGCAAGGGAACCGGGCCTGATAATACTATTTTTTTAAATCCAAAACTCAGTTGCAACTCGGAGTCAGATAGTGTTTTTACACCCCCACGTCTCTGATGGGCACGTAAAGCCATGAATTATCAGGTATAGGTGGAGCTAGCTCTCGTATTAATCAATCAAAACAAATATTTACATTATATCTCTATCTATGAGGTCTCGCTATCTCTTTTTATACAGCTGTGTTAGAAAGAGAGGATAAGACCTCAAAAGATGACAGCAGTATTTAAAATTTAGTTTCAAGTAGGTGTTAGAATTGCTGCCTCCAGATATAATACAGCTTCATGCATAAAGTATCGGACCCGGTTTATATCGCTAATAATAAAAGTAAATTGGTCATGTCGGTAAAATGTAGAAATGGGAATCACCATCTATCCCAACCGTCGAACCGGTGAATATTGGGGAATCATAAAGTCAATAGACACTCCGTTTAACCTGCCTACCCGGAAACCGATACTTTTTCTGACATTTTATTGCAATGGAATGACCCACACAGTTTTGACCGTGAGTAGTTTAACATGTCTTCGATATAATTTTTTATACAAACTTTCATCCCCTATTTCAGTCATTTAGGGACTGATTTTGACTAAAGAAATAACTTACGTTTAACTATCTCGATACCAACAAAATCAGTTCATATGATTTTTGTGTTATAGCACTCACCGCGTGCTTGAGAAAACTGTAAAAACTTTAAAAACAACAAAGAAAAATATCGACACGCAGGGATTGAACCTGCGACAGTCTCCCTAAAACCGGAACGCTCTTCCACTGAGCTAGTGTCGACAGGTTTGACGTGACGAAATTATTCTTTGTTATGTGATCAAACACGTCAATTGTTATACGTATGTATACCTAGCGATCAGTACAATAGACGTAATCTATTATATAACAAAGAAGAATTTCACCACGTCAAACCTGTCGACACTAGCTCAGTGGAAGTCCCGGCTTTAGGGAGACGGTCGCAGGTTCAATCCCTGCATGTCGATATTTTTCTTTGTTGTTTTTCAAAATTAGTTCAGCAGTTTAAACTTGAAAGCATAATTGACAAACAGAAAAATAGACAGCCAAACTTTCGCATTCGTAATAATAGTATGAACCAATATAAATTACCTAGATACCTATTTAGATTTAAAATATATTGCCTTTCCTAAACTATGTTACAATTGGTGTAAATTCAATACAAGACCAAAATAGGTTTCTTCTCACGACTCCATTTTGATTTCACGATCGCAAACACAGTTAGGAAATAGCGTTTCGATAGCGTTCCTGTATTTTTACCTTCTCGAGTTGGGTTGACATTCACGTACTGCATTTTGTTTAAAAATATCTTGTGTTTTCTGGTTCGTTTTTAGTTTATTTAGAATTTTCAGCGTGGCTATATTACATAGAAATATATATTTTTAATAGTCTAGCGTCCATTTAGCTGATAAAGATGTTTTAGCTCCATTTAGTCCTAGAGTCTAAGCATGGGCTCGACAAATAGCTGTTTGTACACAATGAACTCAAATATCTATCCGAGGATGTCAGTACATAAAACATTTTTAAACATAAAATTTAAATATCTATTTTTTACTTATTTGGTATCGGAGTCGATTACTGTGGGGGTAACAACCACAGTATATCATTACTGGTGTTGTCCGGTTGGTCCGGATCCCTTTTGAACAATAGACCATCTGCCGTTCCGTCAGGCATTTCGTAAGAGGCTAATGATTGGCTATGTGAATCATTACCATCATGGCTAGCAGATGGTAGAGTTCTGCACTGTCTCGCCCGGATTTGGTACCACCATCTTACTTGTTCCTGCCACAATGGCGTCAGTGCTTGTCGCTGTTGTGTGTCCGGTTTGGAAGGTAAGGTAGCTGGTAAACTTATGCTATGGTATCCCGCTACGAGGACGGCGAGGCACCATTGACATCTTTGGTGTCTATAGACGATGGTTGTAACTTTCCATCAGGAGTGCCTGCTGCTTGTATGCTATCTAAAGGTATAAAAAAACATTCAAGTATAAAACAATACATAATAAAACCGGTTAAAACAAAAATACGTTAAGTGCAGTTATCAAGAAAATTCATATAAATACTGGAAAGTAATTTTAACTTCTTGTAGGAACCGGAAGAGCTTTTTATTTTTCTTGACAATAACCATACTTCTCTTGAAAGTTTCCCGGCTAAGTTATTAACCACGGCAGTCGCAATTTCTAAGTATCGCTTGAAAACGTCGACCAAAGTGATACTATTAAAGATATTTACTCCAGTAATTTATAAAAGCTGAAGTCACTTACTAGAAACATGTAACTTTTTAAAGAAAACCGGCTAAAAGCGAGCCAGTCTCACTCACGAAGGGTTCCGTACTATCCCTACTTCCCTAATTAATATTTTAAATGCGAATGTAGGTTGGATACGCTTTCACGCGAAAACTACTTAAACTATTATCATAAAACTTGTTGTACATATTCTTGGAGGTCTTAGAAGCAATAAAAGATACTTTTTGTTTTAAAAAAATCCTAAATGCGGGCGAAGCCGCGAGTAAATGCTAGTCATCTATAAAAAACAGTAAAAGACACGTATGTTGTGTGGGAGCCCCCTAAATATTTATTTTATTGTAATTTAATTATTTTTTTTTTAAGTGAATATGTAACTGAATATTTTGTGAATATTTCAAGCATCTACCAGTCGTCGTTTTAAGATCGAAAAAATTTTTTAAAAATGTGTGCGTTTCGATATTTTGTCAAGTTTGTCAAGTTTTTCCAAGCACGGGGTGAGTGTTATAACACAAAATAATGAGAAATACGAAAATAGTGATCAAAATTATAAACGTGAATTTCATCTGTAACGATGAACTCATTTAACTGGTTATTCGTATGTATATCTAGCGATCAGTACAATCGACGTATAGCATATAGCAAAGAAAAATTTCGCTACACCGAGCCTCTCAACAATAGCTCAGTGGTAGAGCGTCCCAGCTTTAGGGAGACGGTCACAGGTTCAATCCCTGCGTGTCGATATTTTTCTTTGTTGTTTTTAAAGTTTTTCAAGTTTTCCAAAGCATGGGGTGAGTGCTATAACACAAAAATAACGAGAAAAAATTGCAATGAAATCACGTTTGTTGTATGGGATTTTCACAGGTGATGTATTTCTGTTGCTGCTATAACAATAAATACCAAAAACAGAGTAAAATTAATAGTTAAGAAGGGGAGGACTTAAATATTTATTTTATTCTGTTTTTTAGTATTCGTCGTTATAGTGGCAACAGGAATACATTATCTGTATATCACGGTTACTAAGATGCAGCATGGTGACACACGGACAGACTTACAGCAGTTTATGGATTTAGTAGAGAGCAGGGACCAGTTCTGATATGGCAGTCGCATATCCCTGTGGCCAGGTTGGAATACTTCGTACGCGTGTTGCAGTGATTTTTGTATTATGATTTTAGTTTATACCTGTCTGTTGTTATACATTACTAAAATTTCATTTATTTTCATCAAAATTTCATCAATTATGACAAGAATATACTACGTTGTGCCATGCTACATGTAGTTTATTTGTAGTAATTGGCTGTAATCTGCAAAATTTCTACAGCTAAAGCTACAACTCCTTATTATTACTGTCAATCGTAGAATCATCATGAGACAGTCTGTACACAGAATGCCGTGTACGGTCTGTATCCGATTGAGCACTGTGTTATTCCTCAAAGTGAGATTGCCGAATGTGATTACTCTTTCGCGTTCCTGTGATTGCTGGACATTGATAGTATTTAACACATCATGATACCACTCCCAAGCAGCCGCATTACATTTATCACGCTGTTCCTGTTTCTAATGAACGTAATAGATTGCTGTTCTCTATCAAATCGAATTCGTTCTTCGCGCTCTACAGTGGTTTCAATTGAACGAAAGGCAGTTGTGCGATTACGCTGAGAGCTAAGCCTCTCGGCTTAGCTCTTCGCGCAGAGTGAAGGTCTCAAAGGCACAGGACTCAGTGTTGCACTCGTAATTGTTTGCTAATCTCATTTCGCGCTTTTCACAACTTTCCAGTAATCGCAGGGTATCTGTGTGACTACGCTGATATCTAAGCCGAGATTCACGCTGCGTGAAGGTCTCAGAGGCACGGTACTTGGTGTGGTGCTCAAAATATTCTTCTAACCTTGTTTCGCGCTCTTCACTACTTTCTAGTGACCGCAAATTAAGTGTACGACTACGCTAAGAGCCAAGCCGAGATTCACGCTGCGTTAAAGTTTCAGAGGCGCGGCTTTCGGTATGGTGCAGGCGATCATTTGTTAATCGATTTTTATGCTCTTGAGTACTTTCTAGTGCTACTTATTTATTTTTTAATTAAATAAGTAGCACATATATTTATTACTTATAATACTTTGGCCCAATCCGCGGATTAAACGCGAGATGATCGGAGGTGAATAGGCTGTTCTCTAAACCAGAGCTGTTCAACGTACAACTCGCGGGCCGCATGCGGCCCACAACTTGTAATTGTGCGGCCCGCGAAGTATTTTTAATTTAACGCAACATATACGAAAGTTTACTGTCTTCTTCGTGCGAGTAAGCGGTAAGAAATCTCACTAAGAAATAAGTTCGCCTTTTGTACTTACTTTACCTGTATACTTTTGTGTTTTTACTGTAACTATAATACGTATACATAACTGTATACTTATTTATCGATTTTCCTTGAAATTACTTTTTTTTAATTTTTATTCGTTTTTTGTTAGGAAATTAGTGATTTGTATTTACGGCCCTTCAATCTCTTTGCCAATTAAGCCCAGGATGGTATTCAGCTTGGACAGGCCAGCTCTAGACCGTGCGGAAGTCAGTTAATGCAAGACTATATTTATTTGTATTCTTATCATAGATCATTCAGAACATCCTACGTCCATAGTCCTAATAATTCTAACGTCTCAATAGAACAGTAGCGTATGCTTCAGAGATCTTATCAAACAGAGAAGTCTATAATTTTTACTCACAAATCACACCCACACAATAACAGTGTAACTGGCTGCGTATTAACAATTCCTATAACGGCACAATCTATACATGAATCTATATTAATATTATAAATTCGAAAGTTTGATGTATGGATGGATGGATGTATGGATGGATATTTCTTACTCAATCACGCCAAAACTACTAAACGAATTTGTATAAAATTTGGCTCACAGGTAGTGACCTGGAATAGCACATAGGTTACTTTTTATTCAGGAAAATAGCAGTTCCCACGGGATTTACCAAAAACTTTTATAAAGATGTGGGCTGTACGCTGTAGTTAGAATTTTATATATGTATTTTTTGTATCATAGGATATCGAATAAGGAGATGGCTCTCTTGATGAGATAACAAAATACTAAAGATGTTAGTGATACATTAATTAATATGACAAAATAGAAATGCCACATCCAAAACTTTATCAGCTATCTTACTCTTCGAACCTCCCGTGTTGGTTCGGGCTCCTTTGAAGAATATACCAACTGCCGTTCGGCCAGGCAGAATGTAAAAGGCGACCGATTGGCTATGCGAGTCACTACTATCGTGGCTACTAGGTTGTAGAGTTCTGCATTGTCTCGCCCGGGTCTGGTACCACCGCCTTACCTATTCCTGCCGCAATAGCGTCAGTGCTTATCGCTGTCGTGTTCCGGTTTGGAGGGTAGGGTAGCCGGTAAACTTATGCATGTGGCATTAGACCTCGCCACAAGATAGCAACGCACCATTTACACCTTGGGTGTCTATAGGCGATGGTTGACTCTTTCCATCAGGAGAACCATCTGCTTGTTTGCTATCTAATGATATAAAAAAGGGGGATTGATTGGCTATATATGTTAATACCATCATGATCGCTAGGTGGTAGACTTCCGCAACGTCTCAACTGAGTATTTGGTACCACCACCTTACATATTGATGCTGCAATAGCGTCAATGCTTGTCATTGTCATGTTCAAAGTTGGAGGAAAAATTAACCGCTAGACGAATGCACTTGGCACTGTCATCTCGCTATACGGATAGCAACGCACTATTAACATCTTTGGTGTCTATAAGCGATGGATTTTTCCCATCAGGAGGACTATTTGCTTGTTTGCTGAAATAAAAAAAACGAAAGACAATATTGCCAAGAATTGATGCTATTGTAGCAAGAAGAGTCGGCATTAAACCTAGGCGAGACGTTGCAGACAGCCTCGATAATGGTGACAAGTTGGCCAGTTGTTTGCCATTTACGAACTGCCTGGCAAAGTGGCAGATATTCTATTCATCAAAGAAGGTTCAGACTAACATGGAGAAACTTGTAAGTGGAGAAATGGCCGATTTTTGATTTAATTTTTACATAAGAACACCCGGTTCCCTTGCGAGGTATGCATAATAAACCGAATGTCTATAGATTTTCCAGTTCACCAAGATTTACCAGTTTCGGCGGTTAGCGAGGTGGTGATCCTCTTTTACTGATCTGATAACAATCGTCGACTGCTTTCATTACCATATGTCTTAAAGTGTAGGGTACATAATTATTGCAGTGTTGATGTTTTTTAATAAATGACTTTTATTATGTTATTTATAATTATATCTATGTGAAATAATTCACTCACGTTTAGTTTAATTGTGTTAGGTTAAACGATAGAACAACTTTGTGCAGTATTGGGCGAGATATTGGCATAAGTCTAGCACCTAATAGTCCCTATCGTATTAATATGTTTAACATTAAAGAACTCTCTTTTACGATCTCTCATCTTAAAAACTGTATCCAAGGTCTTAGCAATAATTAGTTTATAATAAAACAATAAATTCGATGCCTATGTGGGAATATACTCCGCTACCCGGCAATTCTATCCCAATGAAAGCTATCATTATTTACGACTCTATCATTAAAAGTTTGACAAGTTAATTTTACGATCTTTCTTCTTATGAACTGTATTCAAGAACTTAGCAATAACTAGTTTTGGTTGCTTCTATTATTTTTAGCTGAAAATATAACCTAAAAGAAATAAATGGCTAGAATAGAAATATTAATGATACTTTACAATTGAACTAAATTCGGCATATGAGCGCGCCTCACACAGGTGCAATGCATTTTATAGATGCAGTGACGTTTGTTTTTTTTTTATCTAGCTGAAAGTGTTGCCAACACTAGTTTATAATAAAACAGTAAATCCGAGGGCTATGCGGGAATGTAAATCCACTACCCGGCAATTCTATCTCAATGAAAGCTATCATTATTTACGACTCTATTATTAAAATTTTGACAAGTTAATTTTGTATCTATGAGGCTTTGTATTTTATGTATGACAAGGTTTATCTTAGTTTATGATTATACAGTCCATCGGAAATATCCGGACGCAATAAATGACGTCATTTTTATATGTGATAAGAGTTATTTTGTCATGTATGTCATTTAACTGTTGCTGGAAAAAAAAGGATGAGTCGTGTATTTTCAAGGGCTTAGCGCTGTTATAGAAAATTTTAGATTACATACATTTTACTGTCAATATTTTACATAAACGTATATAAAATGAATATATGTTTACTCTGATGCCCGGTAAATTTATGCATGTGGCATTAGACCTCGCCACAAGATAGCAACGCACCATTAACATATTTGGTGTCTATAAGCGAAGTTTGACTCTTTCCATCAGGAGACCTATCTGCTTGTTTGCTATCTTATAATATAAAAAAAACCGATACCGGATCACTAGTCACTGAGGCGACGTTAATTATTACTATTGTTCGAAAATTCAAAGTTCCTTTTCATTAAAATTTGTTTCTTTTCTTCTTTGTAAAAGTCTGTCAGTAATTACTTTAATCATTTGGGTCCATATTAAACACTGGGTTTATTTTATTACTCTATTGTATTTCAGCCATATCGTAATAGCGATGTAAGGTAATTACACTTTTAATCATAGATACGATCTGTGATTTGTCTTTATATTAACTTCCATAAAAATGTGGGTTCTAAGACGAGCAGCAAGATTAAAAAAATCACGCGAGGAACACTTGTATCGTAGTGGTTGTCCTAATCAGATCACACAATTCTAATTACTAGCGAAGCGAATCGTTTTAAATTTTCAAAGTTACAGCTTTTCAAATTTTAAAATTACGCTGTTTACAGCAAATTTAATTTATACTGTAATTTTATTTATTTAAAAATCTAGTTAGCTGTTTTGATTAAAAAACTATGTCAAATACTGTTTATCGGGTTAAAATGGGTTTTTTGACATTTATCAATAAGAAAAAATTTCGAATTTTTTTACATTTCTTCGACATTTTTGTAGCTAATCAAACAATTTAGAGCTCAAAAATTGCATTAAATGTCATTCGAAAGATCAAAATTGATCATCATTTTAAAAAAAAAATATACATCTTTTCGGATATTAAATTACTAAATACCGTTTTTACAAACTTTACACTTTGAACTCTTCGAACTCAAATCTAAATAGTTTTTGCTACTTCTTAGGTTTGTTGTTGTTGTTATCTCAATTTAGCGGGAAGTTTCAAGGTTGGCCTGCAGGGTTAATGTTAGTTTATGTTTCAAAACAAATACTAGTAACGCCATCTATTATATCTTTCAAAAGTTGAGTGACAAATATATTCAACGGTAGTCTTGTAAAACATTCGTTCCTTTGTTCTCCTCTGGAAAACACGTTGTTAAATTATAGTTAACTGGCTTACAGATTTTTAAACCGTTTCCGACCATTTACCACAAATCTTTTTTTTTAAATTTTTTTATTACCGATAGGTAAGCGCTTGACCTCGATCTCGCCTGATGGTAATCTAAAATGAGGCCTAAGATATAACGCGTTTCCCTAGAGGGTACCCGTTCACTCTTCTCTTGAAGATCTCCAGATTGGACTCGTCCGGGAACACAAACTCAGGAAGCATGTTCCAGTCCTTTGCGGTTCGAATGAAGAATGTTGAGTCGAACCGCTTTGTAAATCTGAAATTATTGTAATTTATCTTACTTATCGCGTGCTTATGTAAACTTTAAAAATTTAACAGAAAAAAAATCGTCCGGAGAGGTCTTGAAACTGCAGCCTTGCTTCTGGCCGACAAGCTCTCACCAACTGTGCTACTGTCGACTGGTTCGACGCGGTGAAATTTTCTTTTGCTTTATGATCGACTCCATCCATTGTACCATTGATTGCTAGATATACACATGTATATACTAGTTAAATTAATTCATTATTACGGATGAAATTTACAAGGCCAGTTATCATATCCTATCGTGTCGAAATTTGACTTTTTTCCAATTTTTCCTATCCCTTTTTCTATAATAAAAGAAAATTCAATTCGAGAATGTCAAAACAAGTTTTCTTTGCAACTTTGTGACCCTCCCGCTCCCTTACGCTACATTTGAATTGTCAGATTTTCTAAATTTTAGGTGGCAATTAAACCACCATACCTTAATCTGACGCAATTTAGTGTTTCAACGACACCGTTTTTTTTAACTTTTATTTATCTGTAGATTTTTTCTCTACTATTGAAATGAAAAACATTATATATGGTACCCTTTTATTTTTCCTATAATTTAATCTACAAAATCCAATAGGCCCGTTCGTCGCTCGAGTATCTCTTCGCTCGAGTCGCTCTTCGAGTCGCTCGAGTTATATCTTGGGCTTCCCTACAATTGGGAAAAGCTTGTCAAATGTCAATCTGGGAGAAAAAAAACTGATTCGGACCGTAACCGATAAATAATAAGTAGTTGGCGTGCGCGCTACTACTACATCCAAATAACGAACACAAAAATAATAGGTTTATTTTGTGCCAGTAAGGTCAGATTAAGGAAACTGAATGTCATAAAACAATAAATTCAGCAAATAAGCGCAATCAATGTCACGAACTCGGAAAGAGCTGGATATATTTTAATGGTATATTTTATAGATCCTTCATGATTTACTGTAGCGGGGCTATTAATTTCGATCATAAACCGTTGCAACTTAACCGTAATTGATTTTTTAATAGTTAACCATGGATGCGTTTTATGTGTTTGCTTTGTATTAGGATTATTTAATTTAGTGCAGCTTAAAGTTATTAACTGCCCTGTTTTTTTGCATATACACGAGCTGACCCGGCGAACGTTGTTTTGCCATATAAATTATTAAATTACAAAATAGGGATTGGCCATAGAGGGTTGAAAATTAAGGGTTGTATATATATATTTTTAATGCTGTATCATAAAAAAATAAAAACAAAAAATTGTGTCTAAAAAATAAAATAAAAAATTTAGGAGTGGACTACCTTTAGCATTTAGGGGTATGAAAAATTACATAGATGTTGGAAGATTCTCAGACCTACTCAATATGCTCACAAAATTTCATGAGAATCGGTCAAGCCGTTTAGGAGGAGTACTGGAACGAACATTGTAACACGAGAATTTGATATATAAGGTAATGCACTCCTATGCACAATATTTCCCGTGTTGCGGCTCCTTTGAAGAGTAGATCAATTGCCGTTCTGCCAGGCAGGTCGTAAAAGGCTACCGATTGACTATACGAGTCTCTACCATCGTGGCTACTAGGTGGTAGAGTTCTACATTATCTCGCCTGGATCAGGTACCACCGTCTTACGTATTCCTGTCAGTGCTTGTCGCGTTTGTATTCCGGTTTGGAGGGTAATGTAGCTGGTAAACTTATGCATGTGGCATTAGACCTCGCCACAAGATAGCAACGCACCATTAATATCTTTGATATATAGGTGATGGTTGACTCTTTCCATCAGGAGACCCATCTGCTAGTTTTCTATCTTATGATATAAAAAAGACAGGATTTTCCTTACCCATGATTTATGTCAAATGCTTGCAATATCCCGTCTATTGAACTCCAGGTAACAAGTATTGAAATCTAATAGACCAGTATTCTACAGTTTATATACTAGATATAGGATCCGATTCAGTTATTACAGAGCTTAGCCACCCAGTTGCCACCGTGGTGTTGCCATTTGCTCACCTCAAGTTTGCCTATAATATAACTTAGGTTTAACAAACTCAATATAAAGTTGTACATTTTAATTCAATCTGCTAGACGTATAGAATTAAAATTACAAAATATATTTTAAAATAATAATATTGAACGTATACAACATTGTATACTTTCTTCACCCCTCTCCTAGATTTTTATTATCAGGTGTAATATTTAAACTTTTTTTGATGAAAAAATACTAAAAAATGTCAAAAAATAAAAAAAAAATCTGGTTAGGGGCACCTTAATCACTATGTGTTATTAAATATTCTTTACGAGCTATTTTCATGTCTAAAAATTATATGAAATGAAATATCATAGAAATAGTTCGAACTGTTTCGGAGAACTGCGACAACACCACGACACGAGATTTTTGTAGTTATATTTATAGGTAATAAAAAAAAACGACTATTTATAAGTCAAAACTCAAAATCCGTTAAGCCTTTTGAAGTGTAAAGCGCACAAAAGAAATTATTTATATTCCCTTTACATGTCATATAGTCAAAAATCGTAATTCAAATTAAAATCGAAAATCAAAGATTTCTAAGAAGGATCAAAAAGTATTAATATATCTATATAAAAAGCCAAAAATACAAACCATTAAAAATTTTAACAAGATGTAGACATCATGGAAGAATTTATAAACATTAGGCTGTTCTTTTAAAAACTATAAATATTATTACGTAAAAATTGTAAACAATTCGATGAACGTCTATAAAGGAGTGATTGACTAGTCGCCATATTGTTTGTTCATTTCAAAAATCAAATCGACCCCATATACAATAAAAGGGTTAGCAAATTGTTAATTTTTTATTTTTTATTATAAATCAAAAACTGATTATAATTATTAGACTGCCTAAAAAATTTTGAACATACCTGAATGTTCGATTTGGCGGCAATTGGAAGTGACATTGACGTTATATTTTCGATCTCGAATTCCATTTCAGAGTTATAGCGTTCTAGACAAGGCATGCGACACGTGTCACTTGTGTCCCAAAAAAAGTGCAATTTATGGACTCCACCTAACTTTAGAGCTCGTTGAATGAAACACGTAAGCTCAATGAAGTTCACGGCGCAGGCGGTTACGCGCTTTTGGTCGCAAATATATATTGTACTCTATTATATGCAGCAGCTGCAGGGAGTGTTAAGGAAATGGAACACGATTTCTACTCAGAATAGCTTCTCTAGTACTTAGTACATTACACTCTCTGTAATTAATACAGTATACTTGAATCTAATGAGAATAATTTAAACGCAGTTAAACTACGACAAAACCTTTCAACTTCTGGAACCCTGGCATAGATCTTCACTAAATTTGGTCACAAAAAACGTGTTAGTCCCGGGCTCCTTTGAAGAATAGGCCAACTGCCATTCTGCTAGGCAGGTCGTAAAAGGCGACCGAGAGGATATGCGCGTCACTACCATCGTGACTACATGCACTTGACACACAACAGACTGAGGGTTGCGCCGCAGTGATGAACGGCCGATGTGACAGCACAGGCAAATGTAGTTAAAATATTGAAGGCGGGCAGCCCTATCGCATTTTACATACAGCACCGCGCGACCGGCTGTAGGTATTTGTTTCAAGGACAGGGCCGAGTCAAAATACTGGTAGATAACATTACCGTGCTATTGCGGTAGGAATAGGTAACGCGGTGGTTCTAAGCCCGGTCACAACTTTGTAAATCTTTATCACCTAATGGGTAGTCATAATGATAGCGATAACTGACACGTATTAGCTCTTCTTGCGGCTCTTATGACCCAATAGAATAATAACGCAGTAGAGTAACTCCATTCAGGACGCCCGAATCGCCGCACGCACACAGACGTGTCGTTTACACGGCCGCTTACCTATCTTGTCCGACAAGTACTTACTTTCCATCAGGAGACTCGTCTTCTTATTTGCTATCTTATGATATAAAAAAACGATACTCAGGATTGGATAAGTCTCACATTTTGTGGGACATAATTATGGATGCACTTGGTGGTATCTCTGCCTATCTCTTTGGGGATACGGACGTGATGATACCTTTTTTTAAATATGTAGTCCCGACCAGAAGATCGTAACCGCCGCGCGCCATGAACTTCATGGCGCTAACGGATTTGATTCAACGACCTCTAAAGTAGGTGCAGTCCTTGGACTACACTTAAGTGGAATACAGTGGTGTGGCGCATGACTTGTCTAGTACTTAGAAGTCTTTGCTATCAACGATGTATTTTTATTTTATGACTATAGACCTTAGACCATGACATGTGGATTCATCCATAAAACTCTGTAAGTTTACCAGACCAGATGTAGCATATACCACAACAAAGTTCACCGACCAGTTGAGTCTATTTCAAACTTTATTGCCTTTAGAATTACGGAAAATTTATAGTTTAGTTGTTAACGCTTGAAGCTATGTTTTTGATCTTAACATGGAATAGGCGGTGTCTGGAAAGGACATGAAAGGATGTATTTACTCGTATGGTAATTATAACTAGTGATCGTCTGTGGCCGAAATTCGACCATAGATAAAAAAATAAAATTTCTTTTGACGTTTTTTTTCTATATCATAAGATAACAAACAAGCAGATGGGTTTCCTGATGGAAAGAGTCAACAATCGCCTACAGACATCAAAGGTGTTAATAGTGCATTGCTATCTTGTGGCAAGGTTTAATGCCACATGCATATTAAGGTCACCGGCTACCTTACCCTCCAAACCGGAACACGACAGTGTAGGTACACAATAGGTAAGGCGGAGGTACCAAACCCGGGTACGAGAGAAAATGCAGAACTCTACCACCTAGTAGCCACGATGATAGTGCCTCGAATAGCCAAACGGTCGCCTTTTACGACCTGCCCGGCAGAACGGCAGTTGACTTATTCTTCAAAGGAGCCCGGGACCAACACGGGGTAGACGTAAAGAAAATGTTAGGCATGTGTGTATAATATACGGTATGTAAAGAAAACCCTGTCCGACCCGAAAGAGGCATACAGGTTGGTTAAAGGCATTAATGAAAAAAAAATAACTTTATTTCAAAAACTAAAAAAGATATCGTATTTTTAATATTCGTATTTTTACTTATATTTCCATATTTTAAAAATGACAACACTTTGTCGCTGCTTGTTTCATTGTTTCGTTTTGGCGGCTTTCGCACAAACGACGCGCGAAGGCGCGGTCTTCGATTTTCGGCTTTTTATAAGGGAATTTTAAATGCGCCGCCTGACCTTCTGTAGCATACGACTTGCGCGGCATTCTTTGATAGTAGAATTTACTTATTTGTCGGTGTTTTCGTACTTAATGTATGAAAATACCATTTAAGATTACTTTTTTATCGGGAAAAATAATTAATTAATATCCATAAAATAATTACACATATTTATTACGGTACGAAATAACACATTTAATTATCAGACAGGATTTTCTTTACACACTGTATATGTCACATGAATTTAGAGTGTCATGTTTATTTTTATTAATATCATGTATTTTGTAGTACATATTAAAAAAAATATAGGTTTCTGCAGTCCTCCATCATGTAAACTTTAAATGTGCCTAATTTTACACTTCACGGTTCGCGTAATTGTCTTAAAAAAATGATGTGGTGTCGCGGGACACCAGGTAGGAACGAACTTCCTTCGGCTAAACGACACTACTCGCTTGTGTACGCGACTGTCGCGCCTGCGCACGTCTCATTTAACGCTTTTATTCCACGCATTTTTCTTACGGTTTTACTATCACATTTTTTTCAGTTCGGTCGCGCAGCAAAATCCCTATCCCCTCCAAGCCTGCCGTAAGGAACTTCGTTCCAAAAGGGGTACAAAGTTTTTCTTTCACGTATAATATATAGATATTTTACAATAACTTTTTTTTATATACTTTTAAGCGTAATTAAAATCGAATTTTCTAGTTTCATTTCGTTTAGAAATCTATTTCAACAATCATTTTGGAATACAAATAATTGATCATATAATATTGAGTCAATATTTATTAAGTATCATCACGCCATGTTCCCTTGCGAGATAGCCAGACTAAACAGAACGTCTATTGACTTTCCGGTTTACCGCGATTCACCGGTTTGTCGGTTGGCAAGATAATTGGCCCACCTCTCGTTCCCACCACTGTAACTTCTGTAAACCAGAATCTTGATAACCTCTGAGTTGCGAGCTCAGGGTGCCCTGGGGAAAAGCTAAGCTGTCTTGGATCCCGCAACGAAATTAATCAGAAGTATATATGAGGAGTAGGAAAATACATCCTGTTTCCCACCCTTTTAAGCAGGAGACAGCAAAATATTAAAAGCATAAAAATGCTACGAAATGAGACTTTTACAATCAGGTTAAGCCTGATTGCTATTGCACCACGGAAGTTTGGAAATTAGGGACCTACCAAAATGGCCTACTTAATTTTGCTTTCAGTAGTAAGTATGACAAAATCGCTTGAAGGCACGGAAGTTTCCACGAGTTCCCGCAAAGTTAACGATTATTGACTATTTCTGGCGATAAACGGGACCGACAGCTTTACGAGCAGCTAAGGCATGGGAGTGGTAATACACCACTTCGCCAGATTCCGAGCTGCTACTAGGATTTTAGATTTTCGTGAGTACCTCGAAAAAACTTCAACACCTCTTATCCGAGCTGACCCGGGTATCGAACACGAGACCTTATGATTTGAGCCAAATAGGCTACCCCTAGATCACGAGGCAGTCAATATTTAATGTCTCATTTTAAGCAAAATCATACTATTTCATAAAAAAATAATTTTTCCCGTGTTGGTTCCGGTTGTCAAATATTACACTTCACGGTTCGCGTAATTGTCTTAAAAAGGGGTCCAAAGTTTTCCCTTCTCGTATTAATATATAAATAAATAGGTTGGTGTTGGCGTGTTGATCCCGGGCTGCTTTGAAGAGTAGACCAACTGCTATTCTGCCAAGCAGGGCGTAAAAGGCAACCGATTGCCTATACGAGTCACTAACATCGTGGCTACTAGGTGGTAGAGTTTTGCATTGTCTCGCCCGGGTAAAATGGTGGTACCAGCACCATTTTACCTGCCTCAAAAGCGTCAGTGCTCGTCACTGTCGTGTTCCGGTTTGGAGGGTAAGGTAACCGGTAAACTTATGCACGTGGCATAAAACCTCGCCATAAGATAGCAACGCACCAATAACAACTTTGGTGTCTATAGGCGATGGGCGATCTTTCCCTCAGGAGACCCATCTGCTTGTTTGATATCTTATGCTATTAAAAAAAAATTAGTGTCTATAGGAAGGTGTTTCCATCAGAAAAACCTTCTGCTTGTTTACTATTCTACGATTATAATATAAATAACAATCTGTGGATATAAAAATCCCTTAAATCACGAAACAAACTGCGACACATAGTATGTGCAAAATAGTCAATTTTGTGATACAAATGGTTGAGCCAATATTTATTGCCCCATTTAAGACACAATTAAAGAGTCATTCTCATATTTTCAAATTAAGTCCGACATAGCGCGCCTAATCCTTTGATAATCGGGAATTTAGGTTAATTATGTTTGTTAATAATTCCTTTAACTTTGGAGATTTACAACGTAAAATTCAGATTTATGTATAGAATTTATGTTGTAAATATTCTTGTTACCTCTGTCCTTTTTAAACCCACCTCGTGTTGGTCCCGGCTCCTTTAAAGAATAGACCAACTGTCGTTCGGCCTGGCAGATCGCAAAAGGCGGCTGATTAGTTATACGTGTCACTACCATCGTGGCTACTAGGTGGTAGTCGATAGAGCTTCGCAGTCTTGCCCGGATATTTGGTACTGCTGCCTTATCTATAGCTGCTGCAATAGCATCAATGGTCATTGTTCTATTTTTTTTTTGGAGAGTAAGGTAACCGGAAGACTTATGCATGTGGCATTGCCATCCCGCCATACGGATAGTAACGCACCATTGACGTCTTTGGTGTCACTTTCTATCGGCAGAGCCATTTGCTTATTTGCTTATTTATATTGAGGAATAGAGCTGATTAGTTTTTATACTCAATCGGTACATATAATGTGGAATCTGGAAGTTATATTAAAAAAACACAAAATTGTTTTGTGTTTTTTTTTTTCAAAATTTCTCAAAATCTCCTGGACCGACTCAAATTTTTAGTCTAAGTTGAGCGGAATCCAAGCGAATGCGATCAACCGCGTTTCGATCGGTCAAACCGTTCAAAAGTTACATACGCACACACCCACCCACACACACACACACACACACACATACACACACACGCGCGCGCGCGCGCGCACACACACACAAACACACACACACATACATACATACAGACATACTGACGTCATCGTGAAAATATTCGGAAAGGGATCCTAGGACTTCAAAACGTGGAGATCTGGTGAAAACTCGATTTTTGAAAATCGGTCAAAATCAGTAACTTCCTTATCAACATACGTGGCGGGAAGCTAAAAAGCCATATTTTAAACTGCGGTAGAATCAAATCCATTCACACATCTCCCGGGAATCCCATTTGATCTGACCTGTGAGTTCGATAGTGTAAGATCAGTGAGATAAACTTCAAAATCGATACGGTAGTTTCAGAGATTATTGCCTAAAAACAAACTCACCAACTTTACTCCTATAAATATAGATTTAATATTTAGATAGTGTATGTTTATAATTTAATTATAATTTTCCATTCTAACCTATTACCTAGCTAAAGACTTTTCATAAAAATACAATATCTGAAGCAGTTAATTTACAAAGAACTATTTTTGTGGTGCCATTGACAACGTTTAAATTTTATTAAAATTTTGAAAACTCGAGTTCAGTTTTTCTTGAAAACATATTTTGTGTTTAATTCATAATCGACAGCGAACACTTACGACACACGGCTGAACTTTTATTTAATTCACGCAGCCCAGCGCCCACCGCTTTGTGTATATTTTCGTCGCTTTATTACTATGTACTACTTGTAATAGATATCAAGCACACTTTAAATTAGTAGTCTAGTCGTATCGTGACTGTTGTTTTTTCATTATCTCATGTTACAAAAAAGTTGAAGACTTTTGTCTTTAGATTTAGCAGTATAGGTTCTATCGCAACGTTATTTTTATCTAGTTGGGGCGTTTGCATTAATTAAACATAAATTTTAAATATTGTTACCAAATTTTTTTGATCGGTAAATAAATTTTTAATATATTATTCTAGTAACGCTATTTCGTATACTTATTTTACTGAAAAATTTCTACGTGTTACCAAAATATTGACAAGCGAGAGGTCTGCAAATTAACAGTAAGCATAAGATGTTTCGATTCACTGCAATTCATTGGATTTTTAGTCCAAGTTAGTAAGAATTCCCATTGCCGTAGTTTTACTGATCTCAAACAACTACTACTTATTTCTTACTATTTTGCACCTTAGAGACGTCACAACTAGTCTTTGTTGTAAATCAACAACTAGCTTTTGTTGTAAAATTTATATAAAAAAAAACAGATAATTTAATCAAAATTACTACATCTTTATTGGAACCTCGTGATATCATAATTTTAGTTATGTACCCCGACTTCCGAATTCAATTTCTGGATCAGATAAAAGGTTTTATCTAAAAAAAATTCGGCAACTACCTAGAGACCAGCGGCAATGTGTAAATACCCCGTGTCTAAAATTTATCGAATCGTAAACCTACCGAATTGTAAATACATATTTTAAAAGACTGACAAGTAAAAGAAGTATTTTTGAAAAATAAGCGACAGTTAAGTTTTGTCGCCATCAAAGCCATTACTTTGTTTACTATTTCATGATACACAAAATTCCTAATAAAATAACTTTCAAATTGCGATATATAATTTTAATATTTTCTCATGTCGGTCCAGTACCCTTTTGCGGAATAAACCGTCTGACATTCTACCAAGCAGTTCATGACAGACGAAAGATTGGCTATGTATCACTACTATTGTGACTACTAGATGGTAGAAGAGTTCCGAAACGCGTGATTGTATAATTATATGAAGAGAGTAATGAACGTGGAGGTAGCGAGACAAGTCTGCAAAGATCGTGATGGACGCACTCGGCTCTCGCTGCATACTCTGTAAGGGATCTGGTGTGAATATATACAAATGTATGTACCTTACCTATTCCTTTCACAATAATGTCAACGTTCATCATAGTCGTGTTCCAATTTGGAGGGTAAGGTAGCCGGTAGAATTATTCATGTAAAATTATCATCTCACCACTTGGATAGCATTAGCATCTTTGTAGTGTATAGGCGATGGTTTCTCTTTTCATCAGAAGAGCCATCTCAACGTTTGCTATCCAATTATTTATATTAATTAATTATAATAAATAATTATAAAAATATAATAAATAATTATTTATATTAATATATTAATTATTTGATTATAAATCAAAAGATAAAGTGAAATATTTACCTCACCA
The DNA here is from genome assembly GCA_036924255.1 of Apodemia mormo. NCBI lineage: Eukaryota > Metazoa > Arthropoda > Insecta > Lepidoptera > Riodinidae > Apodemia > Apodemia mormo. Next base: position 5,858,021 of record JAUPFN010000018.1, on the reverse strand, counting down.
CGCGCTTCTTGTTATTCCTATTTCATTTTTATGAATAAAAAAGCCAAGACTGCAAAAAATAAACACCCGCTTTCAGTTAAACCGCGCCTTTACCTATCCAACAATGCAGAATAAGCCCCTCTGTGCACTTTATTGAATTTCTGCGAAATTCCTAACACATGCCACCACCGCCTCGACTTTTAATTCATTATATGAACGTGCGAACACTTTTACTGTAAAACTTTTCCATATTTTCCATCATATTAATACGATCATAAAACTTGTTTAACGATAGAATATTTTATGAAAAACCATAAAATATGAAGTAAAATTTCATTTGTAATGATTTACAATTTCGGGGAGATTTAAATTATTTATGTGATTATCATTTAATGCAATTTTAGTAATGAAAATTCAGTATTTAAATTTAATTAATCCATGCATTTATGTAAGCTTGAAATTACACAAATTCCAAATTATTCTAAAATTCAAATAATTAATTATTTGAACTTATATTATCTTCACAGCTTATCCCCGAAGAGGTAGAGGTAGGTACAACCAGTGCACCCACGATTAGTCGAAGGTACTTTGTCCCACAATGTGATAGATGGCAAGCGTATCGCCAACCGGGCACTTATTCATTCCCAGGCAACGTTGTTTTTATCAGAAAACTAAAAAAAATATACTTTTCCGATCCGAGAATCGAACTTGAGACCTCATGTGGTTAACATCAACACCTTATCACCAGATCACAGAGGCAATATATTATATACTAGCTGCTGCGTGCAGCCCGCTGCATAATAAAAGTTTTTGCTGAATCCCGCGGGATCACCAAAATTTTCCAGGATAAAAAGTAGCCTATGTGCTATTCTAGGTCATCATCTACCTGTGTACGAAATTTCATTCAAATCCGTTCAGAAGTTTTTGTGCGATTGAGTAACAAACATCCATCCAAACGTCCAAACTTTCGCATTTATAATACTAGCTGCAGCGACCAGCCCGCTGCATTATAAAAGTTTTTGGTGAATCCCGCGGGATCACCTCGTTTTTCCGAGATAAAATGTAGCCTATGTGCTATTCCAGATCATCATCTACCTGTGTGCCAAATTTCATTCAAATCCGTTCAGTAGTTTTTGCGTGATTGAGTAACAAACATACATCCAAACATTCATCCACACATCCAAACTTTCGCATTTATAATATTAACTAGCTGAGCCCGCGACTTCGTCCGCGTGGAAAAATTAAAAAAAAATTCGGCTAAACGGCACTACTCGCTTGTGTACGCGACTGTCGCGCCTGCGCACGTCTCATTTAACACTTTTATTCCACGCATTTTTCTTACGGTTTTACTATCACATTTTTTTCAGTTCGGTCGCGCAGCAAAATCCCTATCCCCTCTAAGCCTGCCGTAAGGAACTTCGTTCCAAATAGCCTAAGGTACTCGCTATCATATCAGCTATCTTCCTGTGAAAGTCCCGTCAAAATCGGTCCAGTCGTTCCAGAGATTAGCCGGAACAAACAGACAGACAGACAAAAATTCTAAACAATGTTATTTTGGTATACGTACCGTGTATACATCCATATGCATTTAGTAAAAACGGTTATTTTAATATTACAAACAAACACCCCAATTTTATTTATTTGTATAGATGGCGTCAACCCTTGCATTTCTTGCAGATAAAATTGCCCTTACACACATCAATTGATTTTTTTTTGGTAAATCTATCGTATCCGAATTCCGGGTACACTTTAAATATCAAGTCTTTAATGAAGGTCTTTATCTATGTAAAATTTTTTTGTAGCCTGATTCAGGAACTTTCCCCTAAGTAACCACTAACCAATCAATATGATCTTGTTTGGAAAATTTGTGCTTCTTCTACCTAAATGATTGCTCATGTTGGTATACCTACAACTTCAAAAATTAAACAGTTTTCCACAATGGGGAAGATTTAAAGCAAGATTTAATAAAATCATAACTACAAATCCTTATTAAGTAGCTATACAAATACAGTACTTACACCTACTTACTAACGAATTAGACACATATCAGGCCAAAGCGAACGATCATGTATCCCTCAACAACACCGTAAAATACACAAAATAGATCGAATATTCAACTACTACAAAGTAAAGTGATTTTTTTCAAAGAAGGAAAATCCAACGTTCCGTATCAAAGAAGTCTATCTATTGCGAAAGGAGCCGGTCACATGTCTACTCCGCGCGGGCCGCAGAGGTTAAAGGTATATGATTCCATTCATGTACCTTAAAAAACCGGGCAATTGCGAGTCGAACTCGCGCCTCAAGGGTTCCGTACAATAATCTATAAAAAAACGGCAATCACGTTTGTTGAATGGGAGCCTTCTTAATATTTATTTTATTTTAATTATTTATTTTTAAAGTGATTTTATGCAAATGCAAAAGTGAGTTTATGCAAAAAAACACGTTTGTTGTATGGTGGTCACTCTTAAATATTTATTTTATTCTTTTTTTAGTTTAGTTTAGTTATTATAGTGGTAACATAAATACCTACATCATGTGTGAAAATTTCAACTATCATGGTTCATGAGATACAGCCTAGTGACGGACAGATAGATAGACATACGAACGCACGGACGGACAGTGGTGTCTTAGTAATGGGGTCCCGTTTTAAACTTTGAGTATGGAACCTTAAAAACTATAGTAAAGCCAACGCTCTCACAGTTCGTCTCTTCTCGGCAATGTTCGGTTCTCGTTCGGCGGTCAGAGTAGTGCGCCGCATCGTGCAAACTGCACACAGCCTTTCGGTTAATACCTAGATAGTACCTAGGTATGTTGAGTTATTTTCGTTTTACATTTTTTTTAAACTATGCATCTAAATAACGTGGTATAAGAGCCAAAGTTTGTCTTCCTAAGATCTTCGTGTTGATGAAGTACTTTTCGTTAGTAAGGATTAATATGATAAGGATTAAAATTCACCTATTAATTTTCTATAATTTTTCGACTCAAAATTCCTTATTGTGTTGTTGTTATAAGAGATAGATATATAGTGTCGCGGCCTTTTTTGTGCATCTACTAAAAACCAATATATTTGTAGTACATTGACTTACGTGTACTTAAGCATTACGCCAGCAAGCGCACGCGGATACAGCCGTTCGATACCGCTTTTTCTTCCGACTAATTTTACAAATATCGACATTTTAACTACGCTAAGAATAATTGTAACGTAATCCTCATGAATGTAGCTATCATTAATCATACACATAAAATTTTTTTCAATCCGACTTGTAGTTCCAGGAATTAGCATTTAGCGCATTCAATAGCGGTGTGTAGTTCACGAATGAATCCTTCAAATGAAGTACTTCATTTCAAACACATCATTCCTTCGTTAGTTCAGTTGAATTTCATTTAGTTCACTACTTCATCTACATAGTTCTAGTCCATCGTGACACATAAGTAATCTTGTAACGCCGAACGTCACATAAGTGAACAAAATACGAATTGAAGTACGTTGACTGACCCGAGCACTGGCGATGGCTGATCGTATTAAACGAATCTAACCGAACACCTACACACACGCGCGCGCGATTTGCTATCCACATCGCTATCACATATTATATTTTGTACTGATACCTCTCAGTCATCGGATTTTAGGCGAAAAGATATTTATGGCCTTTATTACATTACGTTAAAGTACATTTCAATTTCATTACTGCATTTGTTTATAAATGACAATAATATTTATTTATAATTCCATTACTACTATTTTGTGCATTTTTTGTTGTCATAAAATAGTAAACAAGTAGATGGGTCTCCTGATGGAATCAACCATCGCCTATAGACACCAAAGATGTTAATGGTGCTGATGTTAATTGCTATCTTGTGGCGAGGTCTAATGCCACATGCATAAGTTTACCGGCTACCTTACCCTCCAAACCGGAACACGACAGCGACAAGCACTGACGCTATTGCGGCAGGAATAGGTAATGGGGTGGTACCAGACCCGGGCGAGACAATGCAGAACTCTACCACCTAGTAGCCACGATGGTAGTAACTCGATAGCCAATCGGTCGCATTTTACGACCTGCCTGGCAGAACGGCAGTTGGCCTATTCTTCAAAGGAGGCCGGGACCAACATGCCGAAAAACGTAATTGATTTTGAAAAGTATAGTCAAAAGATACTGTAGTGATTATTTTATAGTTGAATAAACAATTCTGTACTTGAATGGGAACGAGTTCCAAATGCCAAACGAAATAAAAGGCCACGCTATGATCAACTGAACTAAATGGACTACTGAAGTAGGTGAAGTCAATTAACATTGACGAAGTGAAGGAGTTAAGTATTATGAGACATTCTGCGCATGTCTCATAATACTTTACACTGACTTTCATTCATACATTAGATGGACTAGATTAATCATAAAATTCACTGAAGGAAATGAAGTACTGAACTAAACCAATGAAGTACTTCATTGGGCGAAAAGAAGTACTTCATTCATTTCATTTCATTGACACATTTTGCGCATGTCTAGCATTCAATGAACAAACAAACGTTAAAATACTCGTATCATATCATATCATAATAAAGATAATTCTAAACTCAACGATTTAATTACATGTATATGTGTTTCAATAAGTTAGCGCGATGTATTTTCGTGCAGCTACATCTAGTTAATGTGCTCTACGTTACGCTTTATGCTCTGCTTTCTTTCGATTAATTTTATTTCCTGTGGGAACGAAATATTTTCCCGCGGTAAAAAGTAGTCTATGTCCGTTCTCGACGTCTTATCTATGTTTATGCCAAATTTCATCAAAATCGGTCCAGTGGTTTAAGCGTGAAAGCGTAACAGACAGACAGACAGACAGACAGAGTTACTTTCGCATTTATAATATTAGTATGGATAATTAATAATAATATAGTTTTGCTAATACACTTGTACTGTTTCACAAATTACTTTAAATTTAATTAATATCACCAACCGGTTTCGCCTTTTACGGCATCTTCATCTCATGCCGTAAAAGGCGAAACCGGTTGGTGATATTAATTAAATTTAAAGTAATTTGTGAAACAGTACAAGTGTATTAGCAAAACTACAAATGGAGTTTCACCAAGTGCCGACGATAAATAGTGTAAAATACAATAATAATATAGATTACTAGCTGCAGCGTGCAGCCCGCTGCATTAAAAAAGTTTATGGCGAATTCCGCGGGATCACCTAAATTTTCCGGTATAAAACGTAGCCTATGTGCTACTTCAGGTCATTATCTACCTGTGTGCCAAATTTCATTCAAATCCTATCTGTGGTTTTTGCGTGACTGAGTAACAAACATCCATCCAAACATCCAAACTTTCGCATTTATAATATTAATTAATATGGATTAAAATATAAATAGAGGCAAGATATATTTGAAATTCATTTTATTCTGCCAAGGCAACTCGTGAAAGGCGAACGATAGACCAAAGCTCTCACTATTATTGTGCGTGGTAAGTGGTGAAGTTCTAAAACAGTGAGAGTACCCGAAATTAATACCACCGCCTCACCTAGTCCTGCTGCAATAATGTCAGCATTTATCCCTGTTTTTTCCAACTTGAGGGGTAACTTATAAACTCATGCATGCATCATCATAATTCACCATATGGATAAATGCGTTTACATTTTCTCTATCCTGTGAAATATTTTTTTTGTATCGTTAGGGAAGCACTTGCTCACGATCTCGCCTGATGGTAAGCTAAGATGCGGCCTAAGATGGAACGCGCTTCCCTAGAAATTTGTGTTTAGACGGGTCTCTTCTACAACATTTTATATAAGACAGCAAACAAACGATCGCCTATGGACACCAAATGTTAATGGTGCGTTGCTATCCGTGTGGCGGGATGGCAATGCCGCATATGCTTAAGTCTACCGACTACCTTACTTTCTAAACCGGGAAACGACAGTGACAAGCATTAACACTATTGCGGCAGGAATAGGTCCGGTGGTTTCAAATACCCGGGGCGAAACGTTACGAAACTGTACCACCCAGTAGTCACTATGACAGTGACACGTATGGCCGATCGACCACCTTTTACGACCTGCCTGGTAGATTAGCTGTTGGTTTGTTCTTCAAAAGAGCCCGTACCAATAAAAGTGAATAAGGCAGCTGATTTTTAAAAATGTAGGTTGAGAGTAACCTAGTATACTACTTCTCTAATTTTTGATGAGTTAAGTTTTTTTAATATCATACGATAGCAAACAAGCAGATGGGTCTTCTGATGGATTGAGTCAACCATCGCCTTTAGACATCAAAGGCGTTAATGGTACGTTGCTATCTTGTGGCGAGGTCTAATGCCACATGCATAAGTTTACCGTCTACCTTACCCTCCAAACCGTAACGCTGATGCTATTGCGGCAAGAATAGGTAAGGCGGTGGTACCAGACCCGGGTGAGACAATGCAGAACTCTACCACCTAGTAGCCACAATGGCAGTGACTCGCATAGCCAATCGATCGTTTTTTAAGACCTGCCTGGCAGAACGGCAGTTGGTCTATTTTTCAAAGGAGCCCAGAACCAACACAGGGAAAAAAACAAGTTCGGTAAATCAACTTATCTTCATAGTTACGTTATTGTTCTTCATCTTGGTAAATTTAACTTTATAGTATATTTATACACAATCGTTTATTACTGTATTTTATTAGATAACATTTACTATTACAGCTATATTACAATGCTTTCGTTAAGACAACTATTTTGTGCAAAGATTTGTAATCGAATGCTCGATTAACCACCGACCGACCCTTATTACAGAAAATTCGCACCCAAAGAAGGGGTATTTTGATTGGTGGATCATGAAAGCATAGGATTAATCGATTATGACGAATCGTTTGTAAGAAACAGTGTTGCATGTAAAATTAATATTAAACTATTAATTACATTATATTATTATGCAGACTTTACATTAAGTACCTTTTTGTAATATCCAATTTTCCATGAATATGCATCGCTACTTTAAAGGAGAGGAGGCAAACGAGCAGAAGGCTCGCCTGATGGTAAGTGATCAACGCCGCCCAGCCACCGCTAAGATGTGTTCTAAATTTTCAATTCATATAATATTATATTATCTTCACTTACATGATAGTGAGGGTAATATTTAATTGTTTATTTGTAAATAATAAGCTATAAAACTACTTTTAGTAAGCTTTATATTGGTACAAAAATTGAAATCTGCTTAGATTTCAATTTTTTCACCAATAAAAATCTATATTATTCTATTAGAGTAAAGGGAAGTAACATGCGGAGGTCACACCAACTATATCACGAAGAAGAGCTAGCAGTTAATATTTCACTGTAGGTTCAAGGATCAGTTAATAATTGACAAGAAACACCTACCCAAAATTTGAACAGCATCAAAAACAAAATAAGCTTGATTGAGTATTTAGAAGTTCGTAAACACTCAAATAAACCCCGATTAATACTTACATTACGGAATAACCGTTACATGAACCCTAATACTTTTATTTGAACCTAAATAAATAGCTAATCCCCGAGCTGCTATTAAATTATTGTGGCCGTATCGTAAACCAACGTCACTGGGCTACAATATTTATTTTTATACGGGGAGTATATATACTGAGAGAAAAATTCGCTGCGATTACACTCATGGGATATAGGAACTATTTTTTAACGGACTCGATCCATTTTACTTTAACTTTGTTGAATTTTGGTTTTATTGGCCCAACCGATCATAATTACGTGAGTAACGATAGAACAAACACGACAACATAGAAAGTATTTTTATGGCTTAGATTTGCAAGTAAGCAATCTGTTCGTCTGAGACAAATATGTTTCAATACTCAAGTCATTTAACCGGGACTGCTAATATATCTTGGTGATTTTGTATGCATTTTGAAAGGTAGCTGACAATAAAATATATTTTTCTATTCTTCTTAGCGGAATGAAAATAAGACTAATAAAATTTAACCCTAACCCTAAAGGTGAAAACATACGAATGCAAATAAGCAATGACAAAATTTCATCTCCAAATCAAAAATTCCACTAAATGATTTGCATAAGACGTCATTTTAAGCGAAAAACAATGGACTTGTTTTGCTTTGATTGATTTTGCGATTATATTATAATTTTATATAGGCAAGATGATAATCAAAACGACCCTCCTTTGAAGGATAGACCATAAACCATTCTACCGTGCTATATAATATCCATTGATTATACGGTTCATTATCATCTTGACTACTAGTTGGTAGAGTTTTGCAACGTCTCATTCGGGTATTTGGTCATATTATGGTTTGGATAATAATATAGCCAAAAGGCTTCTGCATGTAACATTATCATTCCTCATGGCGAGTTTTCTCATTCTATGAGGTAAGCCATCTGCTTGTTTGCTATTGTGTGATATAAAAAATCTTCGAAGGCGCTGAATAAACACTTGAAATATTTGCTTATTAAAGCAAAGTATTAAAATTAATTAATAATTAAATAATCGCAACATTTTTAACTTGATATCTCAAATTATATTTATTGGTAAAACCAACAGCCCTTTCTGTCGATATAAATTTAAAACATTAGTACCTACGTTTTAAAAACCAGTATGAAATGCCACTTTTTTATATCCTTCGTTTACGGTCGTAACAGAAACTAATTGCCTTCGGAAGCACTTTATGTGATCGTATTTTACCTGAAATATGATTTATGGATCTCTTTGACAGTTATGTTAAATTCCACTGATTTTTAAGTGAAAAATCCTAGATATTATGATGTAAAAATATTTTTAATGAATGAATAATAAATACAAGAATAATAAATATTTTACAATTATACTAAGTAGGTACATAGGTACACAAAGGCGGTCTTATCGCTACAGAGCGATCTCTGCCAGACAACCATTAGGCAAAGGCGATACTTTCTTAATATTTACACTTGGGTTTATGGCGCTACCAAAATAAACTGCATAAACTATACAATATAACAAAATATAATAAAGTAAATAAACATATCTAAATATATGCATAATATATAACATACTAACAAATACATATGAATAAATATTAAAGAAAATCATAATTAATACATCTATACATATTATTATATGTAATAATAGTAGGAAAGTCAAAACTGTACATTGAATATTTTTTTAATAGAATACTTGGGGCGTGAACTACAATCGATATCGAAGCCAAAAATATAGTTTTTAGAATTTTTGCCTGTTCGTCTGTCTGCCTGCCTGCCTGCCTGTCTGCCTGCCTGTCCGTCCGTCCGTCCGTCCGTCCGTCCGTCTGCCTGTCTGTTTTGCTAGTTAATTATATTGGGGAATCTCGATAAGACTAAAAAAAAATTTTTATCACTTTCAAAATTTTGCCGCCCTATAACATTTGCTGCCCTGGGCACTTGCCCCGGTGCCCCTAGTGTAAATCCACCACTGCACGTAAAAGAAGAATGGTAATAATTTGTGTTTTGAGGTGGTATGTGAAGCGAAAGATTATCAACAGATTTTAGATGTTTATACTGAGTATGCTGAAATTCAAATGTTTCCTTTTTTGTTGGTGTATGCGGGTCAAACAGCACACAGTATAGAAGAAAAAGAACGTGAGTATTGCGGCAAAGACGAATTCGTAGCCACTTGAGTCTTAATCTATATTCGGCAAGAAAGAAAGAAAATATTTATTTGCAAGAATATGGGTATTACAAGTTGTTAAAAATAAATTAAGTTGCCAACATATTCTACCATTATACGGTGTGCAAATATTTAAAAAAAATATCTTTATATAATATTACATTTAAAACATTCTTTCGATTATTTAGAATTACTACCGGATCGGAACGCGGTCACACACTGAGAAGATCCGGCGGAAGAAACTCAGCGGGCTGGTCTTTTTTCTCTATTTTATGTACTTGTTATAAATGTACAATGATGATTTCATATTACAAAAGTTATTTTTATAATTACAAGTTTCATATTTTGTGCAATTAAATTTTTTATAATTTACAAAATGTTCACTATTTACAAAATTTTACTAGGTACATTGACATTTTTTAAGGACAATTCAACAAACTTATATTTCTATCCATTAATATTTAATTTCATCGGCTAAAAATTCATCTGTCTTCTCCCTCTTTCTCTTGAAATTTTGTGTACTGATTTATCAATAAAACATTTTATTATACTTAATGGTCTGTATGTTGGCAGTACCGAAGTCGACATATTTATGCCGACTTTGGTATACAGGGTGTAAGGGACGGTCTATCGAAAATCAAAACCATAGCTTTGGACCATGATTCTGAAATAAAAACCGTTGATTGTGTGGGTTATTTTTTACATTAATTTTATATAATTTGATTTAATGTAATATTCAACAGCACTTTTTTTAAAAGAAACTAGTAAATTCAAAAAGATACCGATCATAAAAATTAAATTTGTAGTAAAATATGTAAAAATATATAAACATGAGAAATATATGTAGTAGTGTTAGTACATATTTATGTGATGCGCGCGCTGCATGGTACAGTAATAATTCTGGTAAGTTTTCATAATTAATTACAAATCAAATTTAATTTTTATTTTTTGTAGCTAAACTAAACCAGATAACAAAAAAATGAAAAGGAACTTTTTTGTGTAGAATTTTTTTCTCTACAACTTTTACTTGAAACTTTTTTTTCTATTTCCTACCGTTATTAAGTTATTTAAATAAAAGAACATTTTTCAACCCCTTTAATTTTTTCCCTTTCCCCTGAATTAAATCAAAATTTTTTTCATAATATTGTTACGTACTCGGGTTCGCAATTGTAGAAAAACACCACTTATATTAAATCCGTGTATTTACACAACACAACACAACGTAATACTAAAATACCCTTTACACAATATTCACTTGCTGTATCATCACTGAACTTATAACACTACACAATAGAACACTTCTCACTTCGCACTGTTCACTTGATATATCGTTCTCGATCGCTTGATAAAAACTGACTCGTGTTTGTCAACATCTCTGTATTTATAGGCAGGGGAAAGTCCTAGCTGGATCCAGAAAAATCTAAATGTATCGGGAAACAATGAATCACTTCTTATCGTAAACATGTTATGAGTCATAAATCCTAGTACACGCTATTTTCAACCTTATGCCATATCCCACAAAGTCCATTATGGCATAGCCCCGGTCAACTATTTGTTTGTCAACAGGAGTTTTCTAGATAAATAGCGCGCGCGCGCTCCAATTCATATACGCTCCAATAGCGGTACACGCTTCTAGATTATTCGTAACACTACCCCCCTCTTAGTTATGTTCGTCCCGAACATCATTACTTCCATTATAGATAGCTAATCGATCAACATGAACAATCTTCATGGTCCCTCTTGGTTGCTTCTGCACTCGATAGGTTACGTCATTGATCCGTGTGATTACTTTGTATGGCCCCTCCCAACGTCGCTGTAACTTAGGTGATTTTCCTTTTCGTCGAACCGGATTATGTAGCCAAACAAGAGATCCTTCCTGAAAACCTCGATGATTGGCGTTTCGGTCGTATCTGGTCTTCATCCGCTGACTTGATTCCAATGCATTTTCACTTATTAATGAGTGTATATCGCGTAACCTCTCACGAATGTCTTCAACATGTTCCGGTATACTTAATTGGGTCTCTGCATTCGGTGGCGGGCCTCCAGTCATTAAGTCTGCTGGTATACGTAACTGTCTGCCGAAGTTGGCATAGGCTGGCGTCACTTTTATGCTTTCGTGTTCCGCTGTTCGGTAAGCCAGTAAGAACAGAGGTATGTATTTATCCCAGTCCTTTTGGTGATCTTCTATCAGCTTGGCTAAGTGTCTTTCCAAAGTTTGGTTAAATCGTTCGACCATTCCATCAGATTGCGGGTGATAAGGCGTAGTTCTTGTTTTGTACACTCCTAATAATTTACACATTTCCTGAAATACATTAGATTCAAAGTTTCTGCCTTGGTCTGAATGAATCTCCAGCGGAACGCCAAATCTGCATATCACCTCATTGACTAATTTCTCAGCAACCGTCGTGGCTTCCTGATTAGGGATTGCGAACACCTCCGGCCATTTCGTGAAGTAATCCATCACCACCATAAAATACTTGTTTCCGTTATCTGTCTTAGGAAATGGCCCAGCCACGTCAATCGCTATCCTTTCCCAGGGGGCTCCCACGTTGTATAGTCTAAGGTTGCCTCGGCTTCTGACCTGCGGACCTTTCACTGCTGAGCATGACGTACATTTTCGGCACCAATTCTCGACATCTTCTCGGCAATTCAACCAGTAAAAACGCTCTCGTACCTTTACCAATGTTCGTCGTACTCCAAGATGTCCTCCAGAAACCCCATCATGCAACTCACGTAGTACGTCCTTGATGAGTTTTCTTGGCACGACCAACTGTAGATGATGTTCTCTTCCTGAAGGTTTTTCCCATTTGCGGTACAGTAAGCCGTTTTGCAACACAAGGCTTTCCCACTGCGCCCAATAACTTTTCGTAATGGCGCTGAAGGGAGCCAGCTCCTGCCATTCGGGCTTTTCCGTGTCTTGCTTCTTCCAATCTATTAGAGGCCGCAAATCTCTATCTTCGTACTGGGCCTCACGCATCTCATCAGTTTCCCACCTGTCATCCGTAGGCTTAGCTCGCAGTACTTGAACCCTTTCCTTCATTTCCATCCTTACACAATGTTTACAATCTTCCGCACAAGGTCGTCGTGATAACGCATCCGCATTCGAGTGAGACCTTCCACTGCGGTGTTCTATGTTAAAGTCAAACTCTTGCAATTGCTCAATCCAGCGAGCCACTTGGCCTTCCGGGTCCTTGAATTGTAACAACCACTTCAAAGCAGCATGGTCGGTACGCAGCTTGAAGTGTCGCCCAATCAGATACTTCTTGAAGTGTCGAAGAGTCTTCACTACTGCCAATAGTTCTCTTCTTGTAACACAATAGTTTCGTTCCGGCCGCGATAATGATTTGCTGAAGTAAGCTATCACAACTTCTTGATCGCCTTGCTTCTGTGATAAGATACCACCAATGGCAGTGTTACTTGCATCTGTGTCTACGATGAACTGCCCTTTCCGATCAGGATAGCCCAAAATTGGTGACTCACACAACCGCTTCTTAAGTTCATCGAAAGCTTGTTGACACATGTCATTCCAATCGAATCTCTTCTTTTCTTCAGTGAGTCTATGCAGCGGTTTTGCTATTTCAGCAAATCCTTTCACAAAACGTCTGTAGTAAGAGCATAGTCCTAGAAATGCGCGAACTTCGGTCTTGTCTCTGGGTGTTGGCCACTTCTGTACTGCACTAACCTTTTCAGGATCTGTCTGTACGCCGTTTTGTGATATCACGTGACCCAGATAGTTGACTTCCTTTCGAAATAAGTGACACTTCTTTGGGTTCAACTTTAGCCCTGCAGCTTGTATTTTATTAAAAATCTTTTCCAGTTGGTACAGATGATGCTTAAAATCTTTTCCTATGACTATTACGTCATCTAAATACACTAAGCAGGCATCGCCTACAAGTCCTGCTAGAACACATTCCATTAATCTTTCAAAAGTCGCCGGCGCATTGCATAATCCAAACGGCATTACTTTAAATTGCCATAATCCTTGTCCTGTGGAGAATGCTGTCTTCTCTTTATCATTAGGGCTAAGTTCAACCTGCCAGTACCCAGATTTTAAATCTAAAGTTGAGAACCAAGACATGCCTGCCAGAGTGTCCAAAGTGTCATCTATTCGTGGCAATGGGTAGCTGTCTTTTTTGGTGACTTCATTGAGCCGACGATAGTCGATGCAGAAACGTGTAGACCCATCTTTCTTCTTAACCAACAGTACAGGAGAGCACCATGGACTAGAAGATTGCTCTATAACTCCGCTTCTTCTCATTTCATCTATCCAACCACTGGCCTTCGCCGCTATTTACAAACTGAGTGCGGTACGCACTCCATGACGTAAGACCGTCATAAGTGGGTACCTTTACCCGAGGACCCACCTGGTGAGAGCAGCTTGTAACGGCAGCACCCGACTTAACTCCCGTGATCTTCATTTTCATGACCTCCCTTTCCAGTTGGTCCACGTTTTCACTTATTTTGTCGCAGCTGGCCTCCAAGTGGTCAACCCTCTTCTCAACATCCTTCATGTCGCGTTTGACGAGGCCCACATCGCTTTTTAACTGGTCTTGCTGCGCCAGGATAACCGTCAATTTATCATCAAAGCCAGATAAATGTTCCTTGATGTGTTCCTGTAGCTTGTGTTGTTGCTGTTCCTGTAGCTGCAGTTGTTGTTCCTGTAGCTTTCGTTGTTGCTGTTGCTGTTCCTGTTGATGTTGCTGAAGTTGTTCCCGTAGCTGTTGTTGTATAGCCGTCAGTATAACAGAGAGATCAGTAGGCGCTGCGCTCGATGACAATGACGTGCTGGCAACACCAGCAGGTTCCTCACCTGCACGCGTCCCGGTGTCCTCTGACGCCCTCTGTGTCTCAGCTTGAGACCTGGTGGTAACACCTTCCTTCGGAATAAGTGGCATTTTTTTTTAACACAATTTCACTTCCGACACCAGTTGTTACGTACTCGGGTTCGCAATTGTAGAAAAACACCACTTATATTAAATCCGTGTATTTACACAACACAACACAACGTAATACTAAAATACCCTTTACACAATATTCACTTGCTGTACTATCACTGAACTTATAACACTACACAATAGAACACTTCTCACTTCGCACTGTTCACTTGATATATCGTTCTCGATCGCTTGATAAAAACTGACTCGTGTTTGTCAACATCTCTGTATTTATAGGCAGGGGAAAGTCCTAGCTGGATCCAGAAAAATCTAAATGTATCGGGAAACAATGAATCACTTCTTATCGTAAACATGTTATGAGTCATAAATCCTAGTACACGCTATTTTCAACCTTATGCCATATCCCACAAAGTCCATTATGGCATAGCCCCGGTCAACTATTTGTTTGTCAACAGGAGTTTTCTAGATAAATAGCGCGCGCGCGCTCCAATTCTACACGCTTCTAGATTATTCGTAACAATATCATTATTTAAGTGTTAATGAACACATTTTTACTTATTGCGCCAAAACTGGTCAGATCATGGTTTCATTAAACTTTTTACTGGATTAATCACTATTTTACAGATATAACTAACAGCTTTGTTTGAATGTGATGGCTATCTTATCCCATTATTTTATTAATTGCTATTCAATAGTATAAAAAACTTTATACTATTGAATAGCATACTAGATGTTAAAGTAATGCGACTGCTCTTCTGGGTTCTGTACCACTGCCTTATCTATTACCAAGGTAATATTATCTATATTACCGTGCTATTACTGCACTAAAAGCGTCAACGCTCATCACTTTTGTGTTCCGGTTTGAAAGGTAAGTTAACCGGTTAACTTATTCATGTAACATTCCCATTGTACTACACAGAAAGCAACGCATCATTATTATTTGTGGTGTCTATTTTTTTATATCATAAGATAGCAAACAAGCAGATTGGTCTTCTGATGAAAAGATTCAACCACCGCCCAAAGACACCAAAGATGTTAATGGTGCGTTGATATCTTGTTTAATGCCACATGCATAAGGTTACCGGCTACCTTACTTTCCACGTAGCCACGATGTTAGTGACTCTCATAGCCAATCGGTCGTATTTTAGGACCTACTTGTTTTGCTAGACAAGTCGTCGGCCTATTCTTCAAAAGAAAATGGGACCAACACGAGGGAAAATATATAGGTGATGATTGTTTCTTTTAAACAGAAGAGCCATTTGCTTATTTGCTATTTTATGATACTAAAAAACCCATAATCTGAACAACCTATTAGCAATCAATTTCATGTTGTGAAAACACTTTTAAATTTGAATGATGCAGCTTTTTATCAGCAGCAACTGTAGATTTTTTACCTATAACACGACCTTTCACATCAATATTTAAAATCATTTCTATAAAAATGCATTCAATTTCCACTATTCACTTATTATCAGACGATCTGTCTACGTTTGTCAACGTTTTCAACAAAATATGCATTTTAAAAATCGCTGTACATTTTCAGCTCCACTATAACTGTTATTGAATGTGGTTTTATTCGATTTAGTGCGACTAAAAATAGCAGCGTTTTTATCCCCAATTTTTCAGAGAATAGCTTTGGATTTTTTTCTATAGATATGTTTGAAATAAAACGAAAAATGGATTATTTCGCCTACAGCGTAGCTGCATTTTATGTGAAATACAATGTGTAGGTAAAGCTATACGTGCTGGTTTTGATACCGTACCTTGGAGAATATGGTATTAGAACATTAAATCAGAATAAGTAAAACATCATGAAAAATATAATGCATACTTATGGATTTAAAGCAAACATATATAATGAAAACATGTATCATTTCATATACCTAAAAGTATCTTCACGCCCGTATCCCTGAAAGGGTAGGCAGAGGTACAATAAGTGCACCCACGATTAGCCGAAGATACTTGGTCCCACAATGTGATAGGTGGCCAGCCTATCGCCAACCGGGCACTTTCCAATCCCGGGTAATGTTGTTTTTATCGGAAAACTGAAAAAACACATTTTATAATTACCCGACCCAGGAATCGAACCCGTGTTCGGTGTCCGGTGTCGGAGTTGACCGCATGAGGTCCCCTCATGCGGTCAACTCCGACACCGGACCACTAGACCACAGAGGCGACCTACCTACTAGTGTTAAATTTTTTTGTCATCTTGATATCTGGAAGCCCACAATAGTGTAAATTTGAGGCTTTTTTGCAAACAGTCATCACAACCAGCTCTCATCTGGGGGTTTTAAGCAAGAATGCTTCCTGGAATAATCCTAAGATCTCTTATTGAAGTCAATAGGACCTATAATTACATAGCTTACATGTTCTAAAGAGGTCGGTGTGGCGCCGCTGGTCGGTACCGCTAAAGGGTCATACTGATGGAACCAGCGGGCCAGCTGCTTGTCAGGTGACGTCATTACTGTGGAGGCTGATGACGTCACACAAAGACAAGTAAGGGAAAAGGAAGATCTTCCCAGCCAGGCAAGGTGTACTGCCTGGGGACCGAAGTCCATCTGAGAATCGTTGAAACTTGTATATAGTGTTACAAGATAAATAATTGTGATATCGCGATTCAGGATTTTATTTTGAATTTCATTTTTTCTATTTGTTATTGATTTTAGTCCATTTTTTATTATTTTTTCTTGTAGCGTTTGTGATTGTTTTTGAGCCGCTACATCGGCAATGCAACTACAAAGCTTTGGGTGTTGTAAAAAACAAGGCAGACAGTATGGGTGCGGCACTGGAGCGATGCCACTACGGCATCTTGTATATAAACATTCTAACTAATAATTAAAATCGGTTACATTCACGTTTAATCGGTGTAGGTTCTGGCCAGTTTCGTAGCGTTCCAGGGTAGCGTTCCGGGAACGCAACAAAGCGAACAGTTGGAATAGACGTTCGCTCGGTAGCGTTCCCGGAACACTCAGTCTCAGGAAGTTTCGGGAGAAGGGCAAGACAGGCAGTGTAATTACTAGCACCGAGACTTCACACCTTATGTCTCAGAAAACTGCCGTCAAATATAAAGTTGCGCTGCGTCAGCACATTCCAAATGTAAAAAATTTAGAAAAAATTAACTCGTCGAAGCGCCTATCAAGATTAATTTAAATAAAAAGATTTTTGATTTTGAATCGAAGCGTCTATCAATTTTGGCCTTATTTTGCGCACTCCGAAAAGGAATTGGCGTAATGTTACTTTTACTTCAAGCAATTCAAGATCGATTCTTATATTTTACTAGCTGACCCGGCAAACGTTGTTTTACCATTCATATTAGGAATCCATAGCGGACAAACAACGTGACACGTAATTTATATAATTCTACGGGATTGTCCTTCCACGCAGCCAAAATGGCATTAAACTTTATATGGTGGTTAATTATTCTTAAATTTTCCATTTTTTCGCGCAATTTTCTTAATATTTTCATTTATAAGAACCTTCTCCTTACAATTACAAACACAATAAAAAAAAAATTACCCAAATTGGTCCAACCATTCAGGCGTGCTGTCGTAACCAAGGAAAATAGGGAATGATTTTTATATATATAGATTTCTATCGTAACTTGATTTTTAGACAGACAGACAGATAGCGTTGTGTGATCCATGAATGGAATAATGTACTCGTACATAAATCTTTCAAACCACTGAACTAGCAAGCTAAGCTCTCTAACTCCGTGTAAAAAGTACTGGCAACATGGGTTAATCTGAAACGTCATCGAGTGTACACGCCGTGAAACTACCTGGAACGTAGCCAGTTCTATTATCTTGTATAGTTTTAGCTACTCTTGAGTGCTTGGCGTAAATGCTCTCATAACTTAAAAGGAAGATCATCCCATTAACATCGTGAAATGAGACCAGAGAATTTGTAGTGGATTTGGGGACTTAAAAATATATAACTTGTTTGTAATTCTTAGTAAATACGTAACGGATTTTAGAAAGAACGAGGGATGTTTGTCAGCCAGTTCAAATGTTATGAGTTGTTTATATACATCACCTTCCCCCACCAATGTTTCTAAGGAGTCGTAAACGCCTTTATAATGACCAAGTTTTCGATATCCAGACATCTTATTAGACAGTGGTCACAGGAACAAACTTTTTTTATTACTAACAAGCTGAATTTTTGTGAATCGCCTCTGTGGTCTAGTGGTCCAATGTTGGCGTCGGCCACGTGAGGTCCCGGGTTCGATTCCCGGGTTGGGCACATAAAAAAAGTGTTTTTTTTTTGTTTTCTGAAAAACACAAAGTTGCCCGGGATTGGAAAGTGCCTGGTTGGAGATAGGCTTGCCACCTACCACATTTGTGGGACCAAGTATCTTCGGCTAATCGTGGGTGCACTTGTTGTACCTCTGCCTACCTCTTCGGGGATATGGGTGTGAAGATACTTTTTTTAATTTTTGTAAACAGCTTCGTTTTGACGAGACGCCAATCTTTTCTATCTTCGAAAAGTCTTGAATCGGGTAAACAATAAAGATACTTAAAAAAGAAAACTAGCGTGTCGGACTAAGAAAAGTTTTCACTTTACGTGTAGGACAAAGCAACTCTTGTAATAATAATTAACAAGCTATTGGGGAACTCGTTAAAAAAACCATCGAATGTTTAGGACAAAAGTTTTTGTGTTTTTTCAAAAATAATCAAGCGATTTAAATAAAAAATAATTATTGTTATTAATCAATATTTTTTCTTTAGCTAATTAAAATATTCGAAGCCCCCTAACTTTATAAATTACCCAATTCAAGATTTTTCAAAGATAGAAAAGATAAACGTCTCGTTAGAACGAAGCTGTTTACAAAAAAACAGCTTGTTATTAATCAAAAAAGGTTTTTTTCCCTGGAACCACGGTCTAAATGCTTTGGATTAAACTCTGAACGCCCAAAAATTTTAAATCGTTTACAATATATGTAATAAATTATATATATTGTAAACGATTTAAAATATATATATAATAAATTATAAATTGTAAATTATATTCGAGACATTATAAGTGCATTCATGTTCTGGAATTCATTCGTAACCGTCATAGTGCATCGTCGCGTTGGTTTGTGATTGCAATCTGAAGCTCGCTTGGAATATTATTAGATACCTACGACATTCTTGAGAGAACAAACTAACTTGTACTAGCGATTTCGATATCGAAATTCCACTATATTAGTTTGCGTATACATTACAAAATATTGGGCAAATATTTATAGAATAAAAAACCTACGGCTCACTTTAGACCAAATAATAAATTATGTTATTCGTGTGCAATAAATGGTTAAATAAAAAATAAAAATAAAAACATTTAAATTCAACTACAGACGTCAATCATAAAGACTTTAATCATTGATATAAAAAACCCAAGATGTACAATTAGTGTCTCAAAAACGTCCTCTAAAAATGAGCGCACAATTTTAAATTGTGCGCTCATTTGAAATAGAATCGCGTCGATCGCGACACTGTCAATTTAATTACTTTTTGTACATTGCTTTTTAAAAACAACCATAAAACTTGCGCTTAAGGTTGGATATGCAAAAACATATATTTTTGCTATATCTATAACTACTTATGTAAAATTAGGGACAGTTTTCAGTGTCAGTTTTGTTCGACACTGTGCATCTTGGGTTTTTTATATCAATGACTTTAACCAATACTTTAATTAATTTTTTTTGTGTATGTGTGTGTCAAACGCACCATGTACTGTGTTTCACGTTCTTTTAGTCAATTTAATTTATTTCTAATATTTTTATATTTTAATATATTTTAATTAAAAAATATAGCTCTCTGTACGCTTTCTGCACAAGAATTTCTACCGTGCCAAATTTTATAGTTACTCCTAGCTTTAGCGTATTTTTCGTAAAACGTGTTTTTGTAGGCTTTTGTTTCAGGTTCATATATTAACACATATTAGTGTTTTTCACGTTGACGTCGATATGTCTGTATGTATATATGTGTGTGTGTATGTGTCTGTATGTAAACATCTCATAAGTTTTGAAAGGCATGACCGATAGTAAAGGTTGATGGCATTCGGTTGAGTTTTTTCAAACTTAGACTTCTTGAAAATTTGAATCAATCGACTTATGCGATTATGGAAAATTTTGAAAAAACCTCAAACAAATTTTTGACTAAATAAACGTTTTCCAAAAACTAGACTAATGTGCCGATTGATCAATTAAACTCGGACAAAATATAATCAGCGCTTTGTCTTAAAAAAATGCGTCCAATGCTGCATATTAATTATATAAAATTATATAAAATCGGTTAAAAATTAAAAAAAGCGTTTTTTGACATTACTTCGATATTTTTCAAACAATCTATTTTGTAGCTAGGACACTATTTTAGAGCTCTAAAATTGAATTGAAATTCGAAAGATCAATATTAATCATCGTTTTCAAAATATACAGCTTTTCAAAAATTAAAATACTTTCATTTTTAAAAAACATTAGATTTTTGAACCCTTTGAAACAATTTATGCTTAGGCATATTTTATGCTGTTTTGAGCTTATAATACCTAAATTTAGCGGGAAGTTTCAGGGATGGCCTGCAGGTTCGACCGGTTCACTTTTTTTGCCCTTGCACTACTTTTACAGGGTAATCCGATATCGATATTTTTTTAAATAGGGTTTACCCCGAAGGTGGTCGTATATTATTGAAAAAAAAATCCAACCATAAAAGTACGAAATCAAAGGATGATTAATTGTTCACTCACTGATATACTCACTGTATGACTGCGCATAACTTTTAAGAGTAGTCCAATTTTGATTAATTTTTGTAATGGGTCAAAACAAGCAGATGGGTCTCCTGATGGAAAGAGTCAACTATCGCCTATAGACACCAAAGGTGTAAAAAACGGTGCGTTGCTATCTTGTGGCGAGGTCTAATGCCACATTCATAAGTTTACCAGCTACCTTACTCTTCAAACCGGAACACGACGACAGTTGTAAAAGGCGACCGATTGACTACGCGAGTCACTACCATCGTGGCAAATAGGTGGTAGAGTTCTGCATTGTCTCGCCCGGGTCTAGTACCATCGCCTTTCCTATGCCTGCCGCAATGGAGTCAGTGTTTGTAACTATCGTGTTCCAGTTTGGAGGGTAAGATAGCCGGTAAACTTGTGCATGAGGCATTAGACTTCGCCACATGATAAAAACGCACCATTAACATCTTTGGTGTCTATAGGTGATGGTTGACTCATTTCATCAAGAGATCCATCTGCTTGTTTGCTATCTTATGATATAAAAAATAGGTAACTTTACACTACTCAGATAGACCAGTGCGTTGTTATCTCAGTGGTGGGATTAAAATATCTAATGTATATTGGCGATGGCCGTTACTCTTTATCAATAATGCTATCTGCTTGTTTACTATTGTAAGACATAAAAAACTATGACTAAAGAGAATAAAAGAATTTATTAAAAACACAATACATTAAACGTAGCTTCCAAGTTGAAAAAGTTAAGAATCGGAAAAACAAAGACGTTTTTACAAAAAATATATTCGTGCACTTATAAGATCCTACGTTAGCACTGTAATTTTAGTCTGATAGGTTTTCTAGTAAAAGTTTTGCTATAATTTAACTGCACTCGGATACAGAACAAAACTTCATGCGATATAAGAAATGGATACATTTTTTTTTTTAATTTGATTCAATACAAATATTGCGTATAATAAAGTATTAATTTAAAAAAAAAATTAAAGTATTAAATAAATTAGGCACTTCTATTTTTTTAGAAAAGGGGCACGTATCAACACGGCAAAAAAATTATCAATACAAAAATTGAAGTATGAAATAAAAATACATAAGTCTGGGAAGTAAGAACGAGCCGCAAGCGAGGGCTTCAATAATATGACGAGACATGCCATTGTCATTTCCATCAAGGTATATATTTTAAGAAAAGCGCTGTATATATATATATATATATATATATATATATATATATATATATATATATATATATATATATATATATATATATATATATATATATATATATACTATTTATTTATTTATTCAGTTATAAAGTAAAGTATACATATATAAAGTTTATGTAATAAATTTAATCTGTGGCTGTACCGCCACGTGACCTTAACTTGTGACAAGAAAAAAAGTTCCTAATTCAAATTACATCCCAGTAGGTACGCATTTTCATATGTTTTTGAAACAAAAAACGTATGAATGATATAAAAACAAGAAACGTGACAGCAATGTTACATTGTCAGCGCGTTCTTGCTATCCAAACTATATTTCTAAGTAAAAAACTAACACTGCATTAACTGGCGATCCCGCGTCCGGAACCCGGTCAATTTCCCTCACTTCCGGCCCCGGAGTGGGGTTCCGTGTACTAATCGCCATCCGTCTTGTCTAGTTAGCAGTACGCTTTTAATTGGCTCCAGAAACCAACTTCCGACTTCAGTGAGTTAGTTTTTATTTCCGTTTAACTTTTCATGTCCATCTCCCATTAACCTGAATTGTTTTGTTCGTGATATATTTATTACCTTTTGCTTGTGAATTTGTTTTGTAAACTTAGAAAACGCTATCCTGCTGTATTTTTAACTTTCTGCTACGTATACGGGCTGTTACTAATTTTGCCCCGATTTTCTAAAATAGAGTTTTCATCGGATCTACACGTTTTCAGGCCCTAGGGACCCTCTCCGACTGTTTTCACGATGACGTCAGTATGTCTGTATGTATATTTGTATGTGTATGTTTGTGTGTGTGTGTGTGTGAGAGAGAGAGAGAGAGGGAGAGTATGTATGTGCGTGTGTGTTCGTGTGTGTGTATATGTGTACTTAAACATCTTATAACTTTTGAACGGCTTCACCGGTCGAAACGCGGTTGATAGCATTCCATTGGATTCCGCTCAACTTAGACTTCCTGAAAATTTAAACCAAGTTGGTCCTGGAGATTTTAATAAAATGTGAAAAAACCTCAAAAAGGTTTATCCGTTTGGAAGTAATCGTTGACGAAACATTTTGAAAAAGGTGTTGTTTCGACATACGTAACTTCGAAATTTTTCAACCAATATTTTTTGGTATCCTACGATATTTTAGTACCAAAAAATGAGGTCGAATGCTGTTTCAAAAATCAAAATCAAGTCTAATTTTCGGTTTATCCGTTCGGGAGAAATCGTTGACGAAAAATTTTGAAATAAAAGTGTTTTTTTTAAAACTTCGAGATTTTTTAACTAATAATTTTATTTTATATTATATAATTATATTTTATTTATTAAATATATAATTATAAAATATAATTATGTTTCATACTTAAAAATACTACTTCAAATTCAGTTTCAACATTTTAAAATCGGGCCAAATTTACAAAAGTTATAACTTTTCAAAACAAATTGACTTAATAATATTTTTAAAATAATTTCCATTAAGCACATATATGGATTGATTTAAAAATGTTTTTCTCTAAAAACTGCGTCAAATACCGTAAGATTTATTTAGGATTTATCAATAACGAAAATTTTAGAAAAACTTTTGTTTCATAATATTTCGTCATTTTTTAGCGTATAGATTATGCAGCTAAGAAAACATTTTAGAGCTGAAACACTGCGTTGAATGCTACTCGAAAGATCAAAACCGATAATCATTTCCAACTTGTATAAAATAACTTGTAAAAAGTTTTATTGAATAAAGTACCTCTGATTTCTGATTTCTGAACATATACAGCTTTTCAAAAATGATATGTCATTTATAACAAAAGTTAGATTTTGTTGTAAGTGATCAGAAAAACACTCCGCTTGTTTGGTATCCTATTAAATTAAAAAAAAAAAAACATATTAATCCGACCCCCTTTAAAAAATAGATAAATCGTCTGCTATTCTTTGAACGTTCATCATTACGTCATCTCTCATCATTACGTCATCGACAAGTTAACTGTGTTCTGAATTGCTCCGTGGTTAAAAATAAAATTCTTTGTCTAAAAGTAACACAATTGAACAAAATCATATACGTATACTGTGTACAGAAATAATGCTTCTATTGTGTATATAAATTATCTGGTTTTTTTAATAAATAATGTATTAAAATGTGATAAAATAAACAGTTTTCGGAAAAGTGATAAGTGAATTTGTGGGTAATTGTGAAAGATAGTGTCAATAACAAATTTGAATGAACACAATTATCATTGTAACTGTAATAAAAATAACTAGTCAGTGAATTGCGATCAACAATTTCAACTTGTGTCTTAACGGCCCGGTGGCGTAATAGTACAAGCTGCAATATAAGCCACTGTTAAACGACGACACCCGTGTTCGAATCCCAGACGGCCATCACAAGTTACTTTTTTTCTATTTTTTTCATTTTTTTTGTTGATTTTTACGTCGTATATCGTATATCTTGAAAGATGTCTTCTGCTACTCTTTGGGGATGTTGTGAAAAGGGTTCTACAACAGAAAAATACCTGCCTTGTAGCACTTGTAAAAAGTTGTACCATTTTGAATGTGTATCTCTTACTGAAAACTTGAGTAAATCTACTAAGTCAGTTTGGAAATGCCCTCTCTGTCAGGGTCCTAAATCATCAAAGAACGATAACACGCCAGTGCGAAATATAACCACAACTAGAGGTAGCAAAACGAAAGTTGGTTCTGACTCACCGGTCGAGACAAAGTGCCAAGTTACACCTATTACAAGGGAGGAGGCGCAAAATATATTTCAGGAAACACTTGATGAAAAACTTAATGAAATGTTATTAAAATTTCAAACTAACATTCCAAATCTTTTGGACGATAAACTCACACCCTTAAAACACGAGTTAACGGAAATTTCTACATCTATGACATTCTTAAGTGCACAATATGAAGAAATAAAGAAGGAATACGCAGAGATAAAAGAAATTAATGTTCATCTCCAAAGGGAAGTTAAAGAAATTAAACAGGAAAATGCATCGCTACGTGAAACAATCTCAGAATTGAATAGTCGTCTTAATACCATAGAGCAGCAGTCTCGTAACAATAATATTGAGCTGCAATGTGTGCCTGAGAATAAAAAAGAGAACTTGGTGCATATTGCGATGAAACTGGGTAAAGTGGTCGGTTGTGAAATAGTTGAGAGAGATATACTCCACTGTACACGGGTTGCTAAACACAATCGTAATAGCACCCGCCCACGTTCCATTGTACTTCAGCTCTCATCTCCTAAACTGCGAGACCAGATTCTCGCTTCTTCTATAGCTTATAATAAAAAACATCCAAATGACAAGCTCAATAGTGAACACATTGGACTGAAAACTAAAGTACCTATATTTGTTATGGAGCATTTGTCTGCTTATAACAGAGGATTGCATGCTGCTGCCAGACAAAAGGCAAAAGAGTTGGGGTATAAATATGTGTGGGTCAGAAACGGGCGTATTTTTATGCGCAGAACAGATGAATCCGCATATATTTTAATAAAAAATATACATAGTTTAGATAATTTATAGGTTAATGTAGTCTCGTTTATATTGCTATTTATGTTATAAAATTCGATAATTTAAATATTTACTATCAGAATTGTCGTGGTTTGCGTACCAAAACTCATGAATTTTATAGAAATTTGTTATGTGAAAATTATGATATTATTGTTTTAACTGAGACGTGGTTAAATGACAGCATTTCTAACAGTGAACTATTTGGCGATCAATATATCGTATATAGAAGGGACAGAGAAATTAATTTTCTTAATTCTAAAAAAGATGGTGGTGGAGTATTAATTGCTGTACTCAGTAAAATTAATTCTAGATGCATAGTGTGCCGTGATAGTGGTTGTGAGGAACTTTGGGTAGCTGTCGATGTTAACTTCTTACAAACTGTACGCCAAATAGTTTTTTGCGTTGTCTATTTACCGCCACCAGTATCTAAGAGTTTACTTGAAAAATTTATTGATAGTTGTAATGCTTTATTTGAGAAATCTAATGGTAATTTCTGTATTTTTGGTGATTTTAACTTAAACAATATTAATTGGAGTTTGCTGGATGAGTCAAAATTGTTAAATTTAAATGGACTGGGAAAGCTTTTTCTAGATTTTATTGATACTAATGGTTTAGTGCAACATAATCGGATTGTTAATGTCTCGGGTAATATTCTGGATCTTGTATTGTCTGATCTTCCTTCCTGTGAAGTGTCTGGATCGCATACAGCTTTGTCGGTGGTTGACCAACTTCACCCTCCTTTAATAGCTTATATTCACAAGGTCAATAATGATAGTCTTTTATATAATAATTTAATATCTAAACCGAATTTTTTTAAAGCAGATTATGACAATATACGAAGTCGTCTAACGTTAGTAAATTGGATGGAAAAGTTTCAATATTTACAGGACGTCAATCAAATGGTATCTGTTTTTTATAAGGTGATTTATGATATTATTAAAGAACTAGTGCCTCAACGTAGACAAAAAAGTAAAAAGTATCCCGTATGGTTCAGCCGTAGTTTAACAAAAGCTCTCAAAGAAAAATACAATATGTATCGTAGGTTTAAGAAATACAGGAACCCTATGGACAAAATACAATTAAATTTGCTTAGTAGACGTTGCGAAAAATTGGCTACTAATTGCTATAAAGCTTACGTCGAAAGAATAGAGAATAAAATCTCTGACAATCCTAAATTGTTTTGGTCTTTCATTAAGGCAAAGCGGGGAGGCAAAAGTAACTATCCGTCTTGTATAACAGACGGAACAAAATACACAACTAATGGGGTTGAGATTTGTGATATGTTTGCAGATACATTTTCGTCTGTTTACAATCATCAGTCGTCTGCGAGTAATGATCATGCTTTGGTCTGTTTGTCTGTTTTGACCAACAACGGTGAAGCTCTAATGATACCCAAATTTGAAAAGGAATGCGTTCTTAAGAAATTAAAATCTGTTGATCGGTACAAGGGAGCGGGGGCGGACGGAATTTCTCCTAATTTTGTTGCAGAATGCGCCGAACATCTAGCATTGCCTCTTTTTATGATTTATAATAAATCATTAAGTTCTGGAATTTTTCCCGACGCCTGGAAGATAGCAAAAGTTGTCCCTGTCCCTAAATCTAATAAACATGATATTATTTCTAATTACAGACCTATATCGATTTTATCAGTGTTAGCTAAAATCTTTGAATCACTAATTTGTCCCTATTTTCAACGTCATCTAGAGCAGTACTTGACTATTAGTCAATTTGGGTTCGTTAGGCATCGATCGACTGCGGCGAACTTGGTTTGCTTTACAGAAACAGTGTTGCAGGCAGTAGACTCTAACAGCGAAGTGGATGTAATATATACAGACTTTAGCAAGGCATTCGACCGAGTACCTCATGATTTGTTAGTTAAAAAGTTATCATGTTACGGTGTATCTGGATCAATACTCAAATGGGTTAAATCCTATTTAGCTAATCGCACGTTTTATGTTGTAATAAATGGATACGAATCTGGGTATCATACTATTACGTCCGGTGTGCCTCAAGGGTCTCACTTGGGCCCGGTTTGGTTTAATTATTTTATAAACGATGTAGTTCTTTGCTTTTCTAACTCAGAACCTTTTATGTACGCAGATGACTTAAAATTTCTCAAGGAAATCAAATCAGAACACGATGTCTCATTGCTCCAAAGTGACATAGATAAACTTAATGAATGGTGCACAAACAACGGTATGCTACTAAATTGTAATAAATGCTTTCATGTAAAGTTCACTCGTAAACTTAATTCGACGAATTATACTTATTATATTGGGCAGAATAAAATACACATTCTAGATGAAATAAAGGATCTTGGAGTTGTATTCGATAGAAAACTTACTTTTTTACCTCAGATTGAGCAAGTTATTCGAAAATCATCCAAAATGCTAGGATTTTTAATTCGAACTGTCAAAGTTTTTAAGAGTGAAAGAGCAAAGATTTGTCTTTATTACAGCCTAGTCAGAAGCCAACTAGAATACTGCAGTGTAGTATGGCGACCACACTATGCAACACACACATTAAGGATTGAAAGAGTTCAAAAGCGTTTCTTATGGCACCTGGCGTATAATCGTGGTATAGCTAAACAATGTAATCCCTACAAAGATAGGTTACTGATATTTAATATGATGTCATTGGAGGACCGTAGAAAGCTTTTGGACTTTTCATTCTTTTATAAACTACTCAGAAATGATATTGACTGCCCCCAATTGTTACAAAAAATAGATTTCCGTGTGCCGAGAGGTCATCCTCGTGGGCCCATCACACCTGTTTGCCCGCCTCTACGTAGGACTGTAGCTGGTGCAAATTCCCCTATACCGCGTTTTTGTAAATTAGCCAATGAATACAGTTACGCTATCGACATTTATTTTGACTCATTTAACAAAATCCGCAAAATGTTTATAAAGCATAGAACTGATTAGGTTTAGCTCTGCATTAATTTTTGTTTTTAATTAGGAGTTTATATATTCGTTTTATGAATATATACAGTATTACAGTCAATTGTTACTTTTAAAAAAGCAAGTGGTGTTTACCTATAATTGTTTGTTACAATAAGCTAGTTAATTTTTGTCATGTTATCTATAATAGAATTAACATTGTATACAAATGTTGGTAAGCCTTAATAAATAAATAAATAAATAAATAACGTTATACGTGCCACTACCATACTAAGTAGTAGATTTCTGCAAGCTCACGTACCACCGCCTAATCTATTACCTAGCTTCTTCTCGTATTCCGGTTTCAAAGTAAGGTAGTAAGCTAAACATGTGGCATCACTATACCGCTACGCGAATAGCAACGCATCATTGACATCTGGCCCCGGGCCAAACATTATAGCTGTAAAAATATTTAATAAATTACCCGAACATTTAAAATCGGAAGAAAATAACTAAAAAATTCTAAGTGATGTTAAAAACGTATTAATCAATAAATGTTACTTTAGTTTAAACGATTTTTTTTATTATAAATGCGAAAGTAACTCTGTCTGTCTGTCTGTCTGTTACGCTTTCACGGTTAAACCACTGAACCGATTTGAATAAAATTTGGTACAAATATTGTTTAAGACCCAAGAAAGGACATATGGTAGTTCTTATCCCGGAAATCGTATGGGAACGGGAAATATGCAAGTTTTTATTTTAGAATTTTTTTCACGCGAACGAAGTCGCGGGCACTGCTAGTTTTTTCATAAAAATAGTTGGTCCGCCTCTACATAGCTTCACCCTATCATGGTACATACATAATATGTTTGTCCAAGAATATGCTGTTGCAAATATTTCAGAAAAAGTGAAGATTGAGAATACTGGAATAATCTAGAAATAAAAGAAAGAGACAGCTGCTTTTATTAGTAAACAAATGTACCCGTTTCAGAAACAGCAATGGCATAATGGACCTTGTCGCATAAGGCATTAGGTTGAAATCAGCGCGTAATATGACTTATTTACGCTTAAGTTGTTATAGCTTATAAATAATTCTAAGCTATGGTAGGGCTTTCGAAAACATTTTCAAATGTTTACCTGGGATATCCATATCCATACTAATATGATAAATGCGAAAGTCTGTCTGTCTGTCTGTCTGTTAAGCTTTCACGGCTAAACTGCTGGACCGATTTTCATGAAATTTGGCATGGATATAGACGAAGATCCGGGGTCAAACATAAGCTAAATTTTTTTCAAAAATCAGTCCCTGGAGGGCTGAAATATGGGATAAAGTTTTTATTAAAAACTATTTGAACGACTTTTTAATATACTCGCGGGCGAAGCTGCGCGGGTCAGCTAGTAGGCATATAAGGATGTGACGGCGAGAAGTGAGTCAGTTTTGGTAAAGCGATGAGTGTTAATTTGGATGGTATATTACATTGCGATAAAAGTGATAGAGTGTTATAGTCTGAATACGGAAATTGTTTTGGTTTGGTGATTTGGTATAGTCGGTATAGGATTTGGCTAGTGTGAATATAGTGACAATTTTTGTTATCAGTTAAGTTTTTTTTATAGAAGAGGGGGCAAACGAGCAGGAAGTGCACCTGATGGTAAGTGATCACCGCCGCCCATGGACATCCACAATACCAGAGGTCTTGCAGTTGCGTTGCCGGCCTTTTAAGAATGAGTAAGTTAGTGCGTATAGACATGTTGTATTGTGGTATATTGTTTGTGGTAAATAAACACAGTTTTTTTTGTATGTTATTTTATTACATAATAACTAACCATAAGCTCGTAACAGTACTATTAAACAATTAAAAATGTTTAACATACAACGTAAAAAAAATTGAGTGTTGAGTATCTTTAGTATTTATAGGCGATGGTATTTTCCTTAGGCTATAATGGAAATTTGCTTGTTTACTATCTTACGATATAAAAAATAAAAAATAAACTTATAAATTGTCTAGTGTAAAGACAAGGTCTACTTGCTGACCCACGCAGCTTCACCCGACAGTGGATTAACATATCGTCTGTATATGTAGCTTTTCATACAAACTTTCAGCTCCATAGAGGTTGATTTTTTTGATATTAGATTTGTTTGACCCCGGTACTTCAAATATTTCCATGACAAGCAGTCATGTTCATCCTAAGACTTTAAAGTATCGCTATACAAAATTTCATCACAACGGTTAAGCGGTTTGGCCGTGATAGCGTCACATACAGACAGACAGAATTAATTTCTCATTTTAAAAACAACAAATAAAATTATAGACACGCAGGATTTGAACTTGCGACCGTCTTCCTAAAGACGTACTTATGTATACCTAGCGATCAGTACAGTCGACGAAATCGATCATATAGCAAAGAAGATTTCGCCACGTCAAACCTGTCGACACTAGCTCAGCGGTAGAGCGTCTCGACTTTAGGGAGACGGTCGCAGGTTCAAATCCTGCGTGTTTATATTTTTCTTTTATATTTTTAAAGTTTTTTAAGTCTTATCAAGCACGAGATGAGTACTATAACACAAAAATAATTTCGCATTTATGACATTAGTATGGATTTTTTAATAAGAGTCCGAATTTCCTTATCCTCCCAATTTATTTGAATATACACAAATACAAATATTAATAAATTACTCAAAGTGTTTCATAAATCATTCGTTAAGCAGTATGGCGTGTCAAATCTGTCCCCTGAAATTATTAACAAAACTTCTAAATCCCAAAACTGATTCTCCTTGAGAGATAAACACTGATTTATATTCGGAATCTTGGACAGACAAATTTATAGCTGGTGCGGATTTAATTGAAATAGACTAATATTACTAGCAAAACATTCAGCTCTGTACATGGTAGACAAAACGTTTATACTTGTGTTGATATATGCGTCATTAAAAGAATATACAAACTTCCTATTTGCCAGGCTCTTCGTAAAAAAGAAAAATTTGCTCAAACGATATTTATTATTCAGGGAGTTGGGGGGGCGATATTTCGATCAAGCTTTCATTATTAGGAAACGTCATTTCGAATAAAAAAAATACCGAGTATTGATAGTACTGATACGTTGATAGTACGGATACGTTGAAGAGTACTGATAGTAAAAATGCAGATGGCGCTCCTGATGGAAAAAATAACCATCGCCTATATACAACAAACACTTGTGTCTATTGTCCCGAAGATTTAGGCGTGCTAAGGCACACGCAGTCCGGAATGTACGCGAGAATAGCCGGTCATATCTGCATTTATCGTATCATAGCTCGGAGGTTTTTGACGATAGATGCAAGTGTGGCTCCAGTAAAACCGAAACACATTGAAAAATATCGACGCAATTACGGCAAGAATAGGCAAGTCAGTGATACGAAATACCCGGGCGAGACGTTGCAGAACCCTACTATCTAGAAATCACGATGGTAGTGACACGTATAGCAAATTGCTTATCTCTGACAAAATGCCTGGCAGAATGGCAGATGGTCTATTCTTTAAAGGGGGTTAGAATCAACTCGGAGAAAAATTTGTTTACTTCATTTTGGAATCATATTTTTGAAACCGATTTCATAAAGTATTAACAGTATAAAGTATAAAATTAAATAAATCACTATAAAATTCCACAAACTAAATTATATGTTAGTTCATGTCAGTATATCCAAGGTTTTTGGCACTATCAACAAGTATCGACCGTGAAAAGTATAAATAAGAAGTCGCTATAAAATTCCTTAAACTAAATCAAATGTTTTTCCATGTCGGTTTATCCAAGTCTCTAGGCACTATCACCAAGTGTCGATGATGGAAAGTATAAAATTAAATTATTAAATCCTATTATTGTAAAATTCCACAAACGAAATTAGATGTTAATTCATGTGGGTATACTCATGACTACAGACATTACGACTAAGTGTCAATGTTAGGAAGTATACAATTCAATTACTCAGTCGCTATAAAATGCCACAAACTAAATTAAATGTTAGTTCATGTAGGTATACTAACGGTTACAGGCAGTACCACTAAGTGTCAATATTAGGAAGTATCCAATTCAATTATTAAGTCACTATAAAATGCCACAAACTAAATTAAATGTTAGTTCATGTGGGTATACTTACGGCTACAGGCACTACCACTAAGTGTCCATGTTAAGAAGTACACAATTCAATTATTAAGTCACTATAAAATGCCACAAACTAAATTAAATGTTAGTTCATGTGGGTATACTCACGGCTACAAGCACTACCACTAAGTGTCAATGTTAGGAAGTATACAATTCAATTATTAAATCACTATAAAATGCCACAAACTAAATTAAATGTTAGTTCATGTAGGTATACTAACGGCTACAGGCACTACCACTAAGTGTCAATGTTAGGAAGTATACAATTCAATTATTAAGTCACTATAAAATGCCACAAACTAAATTAAATGTTAGTTCATGTGGGTATACTTACGGCTACATACGCTTTTATTAAGTATCGACGATAGAAAGTATAAAATGCAATTATTAATTCCTATTATTGTAAAATTCCGCAAACTAAATTAAATGTAAGTTCATGTAGTAGTATAGTATACTCATGGCTACAGACACTACCACCAAGTGTCAAGTGTCAAGATGAAAAGTATAAAATTAAATAATTAAGTCTTATTATTGTAAAATTCCGCAAAGTAAATTAATGGCCAACTGCACTAATGTCTTAGTTTAGGACAGTTCTAAATAGTATGGTGTCACGTACTTTTCATTTAAGACAAGAAGTATCAGCATACTATTTAGGATTGTCTTAAGCGAAGACAATGTTAGTGCAATTGGCCATAAATGTTAGTTCATGTAGGTATATTTACGGCCCCCACGCACAACCACGAAGTGACAATGATGGAATGTATAAAATTAAATATATAAGTCGCTATAAAATGCACAAACTAAATTAAATGTAAGTTCATGTGGGTATATTTAAAGCTACATGCACTATCACTAAGTGTTGATAGTGAAAAGTAAAATTTTATTAAATAAATAAAGCATACAATTATAAAATTATTTAAACAAAATTAAATGTTATTTCTTTTGGGTATATAGTGATAGTGTATATAGCAGTAAATATATCCATATTTACGGCTACATTCACTATCACTATGTGAATGGAAAGTATAAAATTAAATAATTAAGTCATATTATTGTAAAACTCCACAAACTAAATTAATTGTAAGTTCATGTGGGTATATTTAAAGCTACATACACTATCACTAAGTGTCGACAATGGAAAGAAATTTTTTATTAAATAAATAAAGCATACAATTATAAAATTATTTAAAGTAAATTAAATGTTATTTCATGTAAATATAGTGATAGTGCATGTAGCCGTAAAATATACCCATATTTACGGCTGCACGCGCTATCACTTTGTGTCAACGATAGAAAGTATAAAATTAAATAATTAAGTCATATTATTGTAAAATTCCACAAACTAAATTAAATGTTAGTTCATGTGGGTATATTCATGGCTAGAGGCACTGAAGCGCTTCGTGTTAATGTAATTTACATAACACAACCAACTGAATTTTCGTAAAACTCACAGTGCAACGGAAAATCTCCCCCGTTCACTACGGAACACGTTCCAGGTACGTTCTGAGCTGTTTGCATTAGAATTTACGAAAATGAAGATGTGTCCAGTGCGAGGTTTAAATTTAATTGGATTTCGGTATTTTAACCCTAAATTTTAATAATTATTCAGGGAGCTACAAGTTTAAATTTGTATATAGGTTATATTTCAAAACCCTTATTAACTGTCGGGAATTGAACCTGAGCCTCATCGATTCGTAGTGAGGTTCGCTACACATTCGACCAGCGAAGCGGTTTCATGGTGCGTTACTATCTGTGAGGTGGGATGGTAACGTCACTTGCATGAGTATACCGGCTCCCATAACTTCTAAATTAGCACACGACACAATCACTGACGCTTTTGCAGCAGGAACAAGTCAGGCCGTGGTCTATTCTTCAAAGGGAGGCCAGGCTAACAAAGGCAAACCTTATAACTGTATTAAATTTACAATATCTAAGTATTTGCTAGACAAATTGCACGAATTAATCAAACCTTAAAATAAGCAAATGATTAAAGTATCTTCACGCCCATGTCCCCGAAGGGGTAGGCAGAGGTACAACAAGTGCACCCACGATTAGCCGAAGATACTTGGTCCCACAATGTGATAGGTGGCAAGCCTATCGCCAACCGGGCACTTTCCAATCCCAGGCAACTTTGTGTTTCTCAGAAAACTGAAAAAACACTTTTTTATGTGCCCGACCCGGGAATCGAACCCGGAACCTCTTGTGGTCAACGCTAACGCTGGACCACTAGACCACAGAGGCAATTATTATTTGCTAGTAATATGAATGTTAGTCAATGATATAGAAATACTCTAATATATTTAATAAACATAAAATCCAATAAATACAAACATCCATAATAATCATAATAATATCCATAATAACATCCATAACCATATGTTAATCTTGCAGATGCTTGAACTTGTCGGAATTTGAACTTGAGCCTCGCTTACCATTCTACTAACGGAACTATTGCTGTTTATCTAATAACTTTAAACGAGCAATTCTTGTAATTGTATATATATATATATATATATATATATATATATATATATATATATATATATATATATATATATATATATATATATATATATATATATATATATATATATATATATATATATATATATATATATATATATATATATATATATATATATAAAATTGGAATCTCGGAATCGGCTCCAACGATTTTCATGAAAGTCACAAATTAGGGGTTTTTCGGGTCAAGGAATCGATTTATCAAGGTTCCAGGTCCAAGAAAAGCTCGGTTCCCAGGATATGAGTATGTGAGAAACCGAGTAAAGCTCGGTCAACCAGATATTTATACTTAATATGCGGCAACATAGCATGCTCTTTGGAAGTACGAGACGGCTAGCAAATCAATACTAGCCTCTAAACTTTATAGGATACATACATACATACATATCTTCACGCAAAATCCCTATCGGAGTAGACAGAGAGAATTGAGTGCTGTGTGTCACGGTTCAGACAGACTTGCCTTGCTTCCTGCACATTTATAAGTCCTTCATGCATACACACCGGTTTCGAAGACTCTTGACAATACCTTCGAACAGCACCCATTTGATCATGATACGTCAAACTTGGTTTCCACCGGTACATTCGCATTGTATATTTGTTTTGTTCATCATTCATCTGTCGTTCCTTCAACATGTCCAAACCAACGGAGCATGCCCTTTCTCATTTTCTCATGGATACTGTCTTTCAATTTCTATCTCTCTCGCTTCAGTATTACGAACGTTAATATAACTTTACAGGATAACCCCGAAAAATCTGAAAGTACTTTGGCCTGATCCAGAGAATTCAATCCTCATGATCTACGCCAAATAGCCTTTCGGCTCTGTTCTAATACTGAGATTTATTTAAAACGAAGAAACTGAACAAACAAATATTTATATGTTAATGTACCTACCTATATAAAAGTTCAATTCGGGAATCAAATCCGAAAAAACGAATCGAAACTGGACTAATATCTATTTATCTTAAACAGATTTTATTACAAAACATTTAGTGCTGGATGGATTCAATGTTTGAATTTACTAGTAATCTACATGTTATTTAAAGACTTTTTACAAATGCGTCTTGTACTATAAGATTATGTTAGTATTCAGATTTACTGGCAATCTACAAAAATTGTTCATTTCAAAACAAGGCCATTTAAAATTCTTAATTGAAGAGTTTACCCCTGATTTGCGCCTAGGCGAGATAAATTAGCCCCGAAAAACCATTTAAGTAGGAAATTATTCAAATTTTTACAAATGATGTAATTTAGGCCAAAAAATTTTCGCTTAATCGAGCAAAGGGGAACTATAAGAATTTATTTTCAACCAACAAAAAAGGAAGAGATTCTTAAGTCTCAAGTATACATTTTTTGTGTTAGTAGTGCACACAATTTTTTACAGAACAGTTCGATTTTTAAAATTA
Organism: Apodemia mormo; assembly: GCA_036924255.1. Classification (NCBI taxonomy): domain Eukaryota; kingdom Metazoa; phylum Arthropoda; class Insecta; order Lepidoptera; family Riodinidae; genus Apodemia; species Apodemia mormo. The sequence goes on along the minus strand of JAUPFN010000018.1, from coordinate 5,821,192 downwards.
TTTCCTTATTAAAAAAGGTAAACGCTGAAAACGTTCACATATAAATTTTGAAACAGAAAATCCAACCAAAAGAGTATTAAAACAGGAGATGATTGATTTTTTATATCATAAGACAGAAAACAAGTAGATGGAAAGAGTAAACCATCGCCTATAGACACCAAAAATTTTAATGGTGCGTTGCTATCTTGTAGCAAGGTCTAATGCCATATGCATAAGTTTACACGCTACCTTACTCCTCAAATCAGAACACGACAGTGACAAGCAATGACGCTATTGCGGCAGAAATAGGTAAGGTAGTGATACAAAACGTGGGCAAGACAATGCAGAACTCTACCACCTAGTAGCCACGATGGTAGTGACTCGCAAAGCCAATCGGTCGCCTTTTACGACCTGCCTGGCAGAACAGCAGTTGGTCTATCCTTTAAAAGAGTATGATCCAACACGGGGAATTTGTTCACTGATTTTAATGTCAGACGCATAACTTTTAGCAGAGTAGTCCGATTTTGATTTTTTTTTATTACATAGGCATTAGTCGCCTCTGTGACAGAGTGGTTCAGTGTCAATGTTAGACACATGGTTATTGCTTGAATTCGTAAACGGTGAAACCGGTTGGCAGTATAAATTAAATCGAAAAGTACCTACATATGTGTGTTGTTGTAATCTTTAAGTTAAACATTTTTATTTTAAATAAAGTCCGTTATAACTACTCTCACTTTTAAAATAATTTTCAGTCATTATTTTATTGAGTGTAAATTATTTTATCAATTGTCTTAGACTAAATTTTACTTTACCTTTTTAAATTTTTTAAAAAGGTAAAGTTTCAGTACCAACGCTTTGGTTGTATTGTATCTTGGCTTATTTCAAATTATGCTGTTTTATTATGTATTCTATTATGCTGTTTCATTCTCTTTTTTCTTTCTGTTTTTTTTTTCGCGAAATATGCATTTCAAATAATAACGGTTATTAAGTTTTACACACTGAGCAGATACAAAGTATTTGCTTTGTATTTGCTCCGTGGTTTTACATCAAAAGTGTTTTATGAAATGGCAAAACTGTATGTTAACATAATAACCCGACTTTGTTTTAAATTAAACTAGCTGACGCACTCAGCTTTGCCCGCGGGTAATTTCACGTATCATTTATGTAATAGTTTCATTGTATATGTCACCCACTATTTCACCAGCTTTGAAGATGAACTTCGAAAAATTCTTTCTTAGTCTTCGTCTATATCATAAGGACAACCTGCCTGTTTTGTCCAAGGGTTTATATGTCAGTCAGTGAGTCAGGACTTTTCCTTTTATGTACCTATATACAGATAGATCCATAAAATAAAATACTCGTCCGCTATAATAGCGATATATATGTATACCTATAAAAAACTCTGAAATATTTAGTGTTCTTGTTGAGTAGCGCAAAAATAATCAAAGCGGAATAATTTTCAGATCTGCGGAAATGTTTCATAAATAATTAAAATATGCCCGATGTATATTTTTTCAGAAGGGAAAGGGTTGAAATGCCTCTCCAGGGTGCGAAGTCGAAATGAGCACGCTTTTCACACCACCCCTGTTTTCGATTTCAAATAAAATAGCTGCAGTGTATTTGTCTGGAGTTGACATGTTATTTAGTTCTGATGGGATTTTTAAATAAAAACTTTTAGCTTTCGTTTTTATTACTCGACTGCAAAAGAGTTTTTTTTTAAATATCATAACCTCCCTAAAGCTTTTGAACTGTATATAATATTTTTGTTTCTAGCGTTATTCATTAAATTAAATAAATATCATCCGTGGTTGTAGGATAGGCGAAAGTCTCTACAAAATTGGTCAAGTAACAAATCGCAAGACGGATGGATTACTATTTGAACTATAAAACGCAATAAAGTCCATTTTTAGGATTTCGAAGTGAACTAGGAACTCTTATACTTAGCCTAGGATTAGCCTATTCTTCAAAGGAGACTATGACCAATAGGGGGGACAATATAAAAGCAATTTCAAACGGATCAGAGTTTATATAGTTCATTGCATTGCATGTGATGTCCTTTCAATTGATATCCAGTTTTAACATTGCTTTAGTACGTTTTTCCCGTTTTGCCCCAAGTTGCTTTGGTCCCCTGGGTCTATTAAAAATATACCATCTGTCATTCTGCCAAGTAGTTCGTAAAAGGCAAATGATTGGGCAAAAGTATTAGTAGCGTGGAGACTACTAAATAGTAAAGTTCCACAACGTCTCGTCCGGGTTTGGTACCACAGCCTTACTTATTCCTGCCGCAATAGCGTCAGTGCTTGTCATTGTCATGTTCCATTTTTGAGGGTACGGTGGCCGCTTAACTTATGGACGTGGCATTACCATCCCGCTACACGAATAGCAATGCACCATTAACATCTTTGGTGTCTATACGCCACAGTTGTCTCTTTCCATTGGAGAGTTTGCTATCTTCTGATATAAAAAAGGAACAAAATATGTAACAAAATACTATATTCATAATCGTTTATTAATTGCCTCAAATATTGTAACAAAGGTGTTCGTATTTTTTATAATTTGTGTCAAATAGTTAGCATGCAATATTTACATAATATCATTGTAATGGCCATACAAAATTCTCAAATATAATTATAAATTACTTTATATTTAATTTAATTATTAATTATTATCATACACATTAATCAATATATATCAATCATACACATGAATAGAGACATTGGAATCATTTTTTCCTAATTCCTAGAATTTATTCAATTAAAATAATTCTTCCTATATTATTATTACAATTTTGGCATCCAAATAACCGTTTATACAATCATCTAATTAAGTTGATAAAATTATTACAATAATAAAAAACTGATAGGGAATAATAAGAAACTGATCTTTATAAAATAACTAGCCGTATAAGAAGTTCGCTGCATTATAAAAGGTTTTGACAAATCCCGCGAAATCACCTAATTATTTCAGGATAAAAGTATGCTGTGTACTTAATTTCATTAAAATCCACTAATGTGTACTTAATTTCATTAAAATCCACTAATCCACCCAATAGTTTTTGCGTGATTGAATAACAACCATTCATCCATCCATTTATCCATCCACACATCCAAGCATCCGAACTTTCACATTAATAATGTTAATATAATTATATACATATAATAAAATCGTAGGAAAGTCAATGTATGTCCGGGGTAAACTCAAAAAGTACTGCATGGATTTACTTCAAATTTTGCATGAACATTACTAACAGGTCGGGTCAACATATAGGCTACATATTATCACGCTATCACCTACGGGGGAGGAGCTGTGCGGAGGATATAGTCCGCGCGAACGAAGTCGCGGGCAACAGCTAGTGTTAATATAGAATAAGAAAAACGTACCAGCTATAAACATAATGTATCATGCTCCGTATAAAAGAATTGGGATCGAATGTTACCATATCTTAGCAATTTACGAGCTTGATATCGGTTGCAAGCGAAGATAATGTGGAGGTTTAGGGTTCATCTGAAAATTTTGTTTCGGCCGAAAACTGCAAAATTAAATTTCCAACATACCATAGTAAAATATACAAGTGGACTGGTAATAAAAGATTGTGTATACTGAAAAAGGGGATTTAGTTCTCGATTCTGATATAGAATATGTAAAAGAATAGGTACTTATTTTTTTATTACTTATCTATTAAAAAAATTTATACACCCGCGCAAATATACAAAGTTCGTTGCCTAAAAACAGCAATTTTTTGAAGTCATGGCTAGATTGGTTAGTGTGTCGCGCGGTTAAGGACTTTTTAAATATATTTCTACACTAATTTCGTTGATTTCTATTGTAGTTAAGCAATATTCTTTTTTATTATAATTTTATTGGTTAAATATTATGAACATTATCTCAGCTTCAAAATGAAGTATTTTTTATAGAAGAGGAGACAAACGAGCAAAAGGTGCACCTAATGATAAGTGATCACCATCGGGCCGCCCATAGACATCCGTAATACCAGAGGTCTTGGATTTGCGTTGCCGGTCTTTCCATGACCGTTTTATATACACTAATATTATAGTGATGAAAGATTTTATTTATTATAATTTTGTAATGGATAAACTTGAAAAGTACATTTCTTCTCTCACACGTGTAAAGCTACGTTTTTCATTAATTTTCATGGTCTACTTTTGTACCCAACTGTGCATAATGTAAAGTAAGTGTAAAGCTACGTTTTTCCGGCGTAACACAGTCTAATTTTGTGCCCGGCTGAGCAAAAGGTAAAGTTAGTGCGCAGTTACATTTTTCCGGGGTAACATAGTCTACTTTTGTACCCCACTGAGAAAAAGGTAAAGTCAGTGTAAAGCTACGTTTTTTCAGGGTAACATAGTTTACTATTGTGCCCGACTGAGCAAAAAGTAAAATCAGTGAAAAGCTTCATTTTTCTGGGGTAACATAACATACTTTTGTGCCCGACTGAGCAATAGGTAAAATCAGTGTAAAGCTACTTTTTCCGGAGTAACATAGTCTATGTTTGTACTCCACTGAGCAAAAAGTAGAATCAGTGTAAAGCTACGTTTCTCCAGAGTAACATAGTCTACTTTTGTGCCCGACTAAGCAAAAAGTAGTCAGTGAAAAGCTTCGTTTTTCCAGGGTAACATAATCTACTTTTGTGCCCGACTGAGCAAAAGGTAAAGTCAGTGTAAAACTACACTTTTCCCGGGTAACAGTCTACTTTTGTGCCCCACTGAGCTAACGGTAAAATCAGTGTAAAGCTACATTTTTCCGGAGTAACATAGTATACTTTTGTATGCCACTGAGCAAAAGATAAAGTCAGTATAAAGCTTTGTTTTTCCGGAATAACATAGTCTACTTTTGTATCCCACTGAGCAAAAGGTAAGGTCAGTTTATAGCAACGTTTTTCTGGAATAACATAGTCTACTTTTGTACCCGATTGAGCAAAAGGTAAAGTCAGTGTAAAGCTACGTTTTTCCGGAGCAACATAGTATACTTTTGTACCCCACTGAGCAAAAGGTAGTCAGTATAAAGCTATGTTTTTCCGGAATAACATAGTGTATTTTTGTACTCCACTGAGCAAAAGGTAAAGTCAGTGTAAAGCTTCGTTTTTCAAGAGTAACATAATCTGCTTTTTTACGTGACTGAGCAAAAGTAAAGTAATTGTAAAGCAACATTTGTCCGGAGTAACATTTTTAACATTTGCTCATGACTAATGCCCGGTCCCTATATCTGCAAAACGACTCGTTTTAGTGACAAATAGTAGGATTTTCTACAAGGCGTAAGCTAAAACTGTTCCTAAAAAGCACGACTCTTATGTCAAATTACCAAAGGTTCGTTGCTAACGGGTGGGAGGGCTGCCAGTTAAGGTTTTACTGTGTATTGTATGGAAATGACAGATTGGTATGTCCCTATAAAAAATATAATGTCATTAATCTGTCAAAATTTCATCATCCGTCATTCGTATAGCTACCCCCGGATTTCGGCCGGTTGAACAATAATTTAAAAAATATTTAGCGTGAATTTACCACTTCAAGCTCAGAAAGTGACACGGAAATGCTTTACATATTATCAGACTGGTATGTGACGTCTAGTTCCGACGAAAAATCAACAATCAGAGTATAAAGGAAAGAGTGGAAACTACATATAATTCCAGCTGCGGTTTCAGCTTGATATAACGGCAGAAGAGCAATTATTGTCTGAAATATATCCCCATTTACGAATAACAGGAGCCAGGTAGATATTTTTCTTATTTCCTAGCTGACAAACTTTAATTATTATTCGTAGACTCTTGCAAGATAAATAAACTTTCATAGTTCTTCGTATTTGTTCAAAAAATCTTGGAATAATCTCCATTGCACCAGCTGCTATTGACCCTCCGATTGCATGCGATAGGCACAGTGTTGTTGACAGAAGACTGTATTGGTGTGACAGTCCTGCGCCAGGCGGACAGTACGTGATATCAGCTTTGCAATAGCACATTTGCAATCGGACTACATAAAAATCAAAAATGATACATAACAAGGACGTTGCCAAATAGCCCGCTTTCCTCGAGTACTAGTTGCAATTGATGGAAAACACGTTAGAATATAATCTCCTATAATTTGTGCAAATTTGAATAAATATAAGTCATGTTGGTCACCTACTTCGCCTACGAATTACTTTAATTCACAATCTTTGTCATTGTAAAGCAAACAAGCAGATATCTCACCCGAGGAAAAGATAAACTATTGCCTATAGTCACCAAAGTTCTTACTGATGCTGATGCACTGCTATCCGTTTGGAGGAATGGCAATGCCACATGTATAAATTTACCAGCTACCTTACCCTCCGAACCGAGAAACGAAAATGAGAAGCATTGGCGCTATTGCGGTAGAAATAGGTAAAACGGTGGTGCCATATACCCTGGTGAGGAGTTGCGGAACTCTACCACCATAGTCATGACCTGAAAATCAATCTTTTTCGAGTCTTTTACAAACTGCACGACAGATGGTCTATTGTTCAAAGGTGGTATTGAACAATATGGGAAATATAAATAATAATAATTTCAGGCTAACTATAATCACTAACATGGTAGAGTTCTACAACATCCGCACTTACCTAATCCTGTCGTAATAGTGTCGATGCTTGTCACTGTCTTGTTTCAGTTTGGAAGGTAAGGTAGCTAGTAATCTTACGGAAATGAACCATAAATTTGACTTCAACCCTTGCCATATGGATAGCAAAGCACCATTAAAATACCTATCTGGGTAACAATAATATAGGTACCTGGTATCTATAGGCAATGGTTATCTCAAAGATATGGATCATAGCAATTTAAAAATTAAACTGACTTCAAATATGTGTCAACTGTACCCATATCACAAAAAACCTTACCTATTCCTGCCGCAATAGCGTCAGTGCTTGTCGCTGTCGTGTTCCGGTTTGAAGAGTAAGGTAGTCGGTAAACTTATGCATGTGGCATTAGACCTCGCCACAAGATAGCAACGTACCATTAACATCTTTGGTGTCTATAGGTGATGGTTGACTCTTTCCATCAGGAGACCCATCTGCTTGTTTGCGAAATTTATTATACGTGATTGGACAAATCGTTGAAAATGTTTAATAACATTGTATTTTTTATCATTAATTCTTTATTTTTCAGCTTGCAACAATGAAGCTGGATACGCATACGGTCCGTACAAGAATGCAGGAAGGCAGACGAAGAAAACAGATTTTTAATGTTTCTTGTATAGGAACCCCTTTGGATTCTAACTTTTTTACCTTATTGTTTGTCGTGTTAGCGACCACAACGGCAGACGTTCTGTGAATATTTCAGGGGCTCATTTATTTCTATTTCATATACAGCCTTGAGACAAAAAGTGGGGATATTTATAGGATTTTGTTTATCACCTCATTATGAATAAAACCAAAGTGCTTAAATTTGAAGTTTTATTTTATAACTTATACTAAGTTTAACATGCGAAGAAACTATAATTAAGCCTTAAGAACTAGCAAGGAAACAAAAAATTGGAAAAAAGAAGCACAACTAAAAAGCAGCTTAGATCTCCAACACAAACTCTTCCACGGCATAAGCATTATTTTTCAACTATTATAATTTCTTCGCTTTAAGCTTAGTCATGGCGATTTCGCTATTTCAGTTTTAAGTAATTCTATTCCAAAATTGCCGTATTTGCTCGGTGGCCATATTTAGCTATTGCAAAGTTTTGTTCCTGGCGTCCATCATTCATTTTGTAGTTCTCTCCTGTGTTATTAAAGGAGACATAGTTATTTTAAAATTAATTTAAACTAGATAGAAATTTTAAATGTAGATAGCATCTTTTCTAGTTTGTAAGTTTTGGCTCATACTGCCACACAGTCATGCATTTGACGATTCCCCGTGTTGGTCCGAGCTCCCTAGAAAAATAGGCCAACTGCCGTTCTGCCAGGCAGGTCGTAAAAAGCGGACCGATTGGCTGTTCGAGTCACTACCATAGTGGCTACTAGGCCTTACATATTGCGCATACAATAGTGTGAGTGCTTGTCAATGACCTGTTCCAATTTGAAAGGTAAGGTAGCCCGTAAGCTTGTGCGTGTGGCTTAGACCTCGCCACAAGATAGCAAGGCATCACTAACATATGTGGTATCTATAGGCGATGGTTGACTCTTTTGATCTAGAGACTCGTTTGCTTGTTTGCTATCGTATAATTAAAAAAAAAGTGAATTAGTAAATATTGACTACAAGAATTTAAAAATATACACACAATAAAATAAAGTATACCTTCAGCCGAAGCCACGTACTGTATAGACTATAGAACATACCCAATATTCATAATGTATAAGAACTGATAAAATCAGATCTAAATAGTTGAGTAATGAATAAATAAAAAATGATTTGAATAATTTTTCCGAGATTAGAGTTCTACAACGTCTCACCTAGGTTTTGTGCCGTCGTTTCACCGATTCCTGCTGCATTAACGTTGTGCTTGTAACGTATGTTCCAGTTTGAAAGGTAAGGTAGCTAATAGCTAATAAGTATGCATTCGGCACATCTACCTGCCACATGGATTGTAATGCAATTGTTACTTTCTTGGTGGTGGCTGTCTCTGAGCCATCTGAGATTAGCCAAAGAGATATCTGCCATTCTACAATGTAAACAAAGTAATTCTTGTAATATATATTATACCTTTAAGTTATAGTGAATTTTGCTGGGACATTTTCTGGTTTTGTTTTTCTTATATTGTTCCATTTTGGTTTTAAAAATTGTGCTTCTTGTAAAAATGTGTCTATAACATTAGTAGGTCGCATCAATTTTATAATTAATAAATTATTTTGAAAAAAACAGTTTGAACTTTGATGACGGCTAACGTCAGTATTGTGAACCATTTCACGCCTATGACACTTTCTTTGATATTGAATGATAAAATTTTTCCATTGATTATTTGTATACATCATTTATATTTCGCATTAAATGCATACACGGCTATCCATTGTATCTAGCTCTATACTATACATCAATTAGTTTATAAATAGGGCTTAATTTTTTCGAGACTATTTTAAAACTTTCTGAATAATGGAACGCAGTGAGGGCCATCCACAGATAACACACTATATTCGAGAGGGCCATCGGTAAGCAGTCAAGCTACGGATGCTTGTCGTAAATACATAGTCCAAAAAACTTGTGGGACAGCATGACAGACCGTTTTATTACTAAGCTAGTTACGAATTGTTACTGTTACGAATGACAGTTTGTAGATTATAGGGACCCGGCATAAGTAAAAAATAAGGTAGTAAAGTAACGTTTTTACCTCACGCAATTGACGTCGCGGGTGACAGTAAAAATTATTATGTTTCATATCCTTAGTTTGACAGTTAAAACGCATTAAGTACAGTTTTGGGTAATGTTAAGTTAATCAATTTAAACTTTTTCTTGATTTGCAAAAGTAACCAACTCTCTTTTTTTTTAATAACACATTTTTAATAAGACTAGCGATCGACTGTGGGAAAATTTGACCATAGACTAAAAAATAAAACCTCTTTTGTGTTTGACTTTAGCCGTAAAGAAAATAGTATACATGTGTGTATTTATTTTATATGTCAGATGAACGTAGTGTGTGTAATGTTTATTTCTATTAATTTAATGTATTTCTAATGCATTTTATTTAAAAATATTCAATTTCTGCAGTCCCTCGCATTGTAAACTTTGACTGTGCCAAATTTTATACTTCGCCGTTCGCGCAATTGTCTTAAAAAGGGTTCACGTATTAATATATAGATATGACAAGGAGAAACTTATTTCCACCGACCACACAACCCATAGACCCCTAATAACAGGCAAATGGCTTCTGTCAACACATCTGACTTATAGTTCCGATGTAAATGTCCATGCATCAATACCCAATCAGTGTCGACCAATCAGATCCTCTGTACATCACTATCTTTCACTGAGGCCTTGAGTAAGCCAATCACGATGTTGCAGCTCAGCTCAGCTTGTTGCCAGAATGCATTCAATATGGAAAATCGAACATTAGGCGTCTATGGGCTGTGTGGTCAATGTTTATTACCTATATTTCTTTTTAAAACATGTTCAGAAAAAATCATTAAAATGTCTCTTTCTCAAAATTTTGACTATGTTGATAAGTTTTTTCTGACGATATTTTAACATATGTTACGCGTTCCCAGTAGATTTTGAGACGTTAATTATTATGGTCTTGATCGTCTTTGAAGAACAAACTATCTGTCATTTTGCCAGGCAGTTCGTAGAAGGCGAATGATTGTCCTAACGTGCCTCTACTATCGTAACTACTAGATGATATCTACATTTTTGTAATATTTTACCCGGCTTGGTACTACTGCTTTACATATTCCTATCGCAATAACGTCAGTGCTTGTCACTGCCGTATTCCGGTTTTAAGGGTTAAGGTAATCGGTAAATTTTTGCATGTGGCATCACCATCCCGCCACATGAATAGCAATGCATCATTAACATCTTTGGTGCTTACAGACAATGGTTATGGCTGCGGTGCCATGTTGTTTGACGGATGTCCACCATCCAGATCTCCCAGCTAGGCACGGTGTACTGCCTGGGGACCGAAGTCCATTTGAGAAGCGTTGAAACATGTACAAAGTGTTAACAAGATTAATAATTGTGATATCGCGTTTTTTTTATATCATAAGATAGCAAACAAGCAAATGGGTCTCCTGATGGAAAGAGTCAACCGTCGCCTTTTTTAAAGGGCAATGGGCCCACCTCTCGTTCCCACCACTGTAACTTCTGTAAACCAGAATCAACAGCGACAACCGTCCTGATAACCTCTGAGTTGCGAGCTCAGGGTGCCCTGGGGAAAAGCTATGCTGTCTTGGGTCCCGCAACGAAATTAATCAGAAGTATATAGGAGGAGTAGGAAAATACATCCTGTTTCCCTCCCTTTTTAGCAGGAGACAGCAAAATGTTAAAAGCATAAAAATGCTACGAAATGAGACTTTTACAATCAGGTTAAGCCTGATTGCTATTGCACCACGGAAGTTTGGAAATTAGGGACCTACCAGAATGGCCTACTTAATTTTGCTTCCAGTAGTAAGTGTGACAAAATCGTTTGAAGGCACGAAAGTTCCCACGTGTACCCACAAGATCGGAGTAATAAATTACACCGGATATACATTGGATACTATCAAGCATTTGACGACGTTCGTTTTGCCAAAGATTACACTCCCAAAGAATGTGATGTGCAGTTTGTTCATATTTACAGTTTAATGTAGAGCACTCGCAAAAGGGAGAAGGAACTAATTTAAACGAGAATAATTTAGCTTTAAAATTACCGTGGCTAGTGAGAAACTGTGCAACGCAATGATCTATTTCAATCCAAGTTTTACTTAAGCGATCCCGGATGCACGGGAAAAAGTTATATAAATGCCGTCCTTTAGTTGAACAAGACCAACGCGACTGCCATTCATCAATTAATTCATTAGTAACGTCGATTACGGGATTAAAAAGGCGACGTATTTTTGTTTGGGCTTGCGAGTTGATAAATTCTGGGTTAGTAAAATTCCTAGAATTGTAATACATTGAAGCCCGACGCTGAATTTCTAAATCTAATGGTAAGACGCCTGATAAAACGGGTAAAGCTTCGGAGCTTACAGTGCGATATGCTTTGCAGAGAAATATTAGTGCTAGACGCTGATTTTGAAGTAGTTTGCGCCGGATCGCACCACTCGTAACTTTATCAGCCCACGCTGAACAAGCATAACAGATACAACCTAAATACGTGGCGTTATAAATTATCTTTAAAGTGTTAAACGTTAAACCCCATGTCGAGGTAGATATGCCCGCAAAGGATAAGAAATTCCGTTTAGCCTTTTCACCGATATAGTTAATATGATTTATAAAAGTATAATTTTTTTCTATGACCAAACCTAAATATGTTACCGATTCTTTTCTCTTTATTGTGCTATTATTTATTTTTATACTGGGAGATGATAGGAGCGAACCTTTTAATATTAAGTAAAACGTTTTATGGGGCGCAAAGCTTAAACGATTTCTCAAGCCCCAGTTGATGATCAAATTAAGACTAGTGTGAGCCAGCGACTCTATCTGTGCTCGTGTGTTAGCTTGTATCATTAAAGCAACGTCGTCTGCATAACCTATTAGCGAGCATCCTTCCGGCAAGGCTAATGAGAATAAATCGTCAAATCCTAAGTTCCATAGATATGGTGAAAGTACTGATCCCTGAGGGCAGCCTAGAGTAAGGCGTTTAGACACTGCGTAATGCCCTAGCTGCAATTTCGTATGACCGTTTTCTAGATACGATTTAATTAGCTTATATATATTTGAATAACACCCCCTTGTTTTTAATTTCAACAATAACATCGGCCACCAAGCGTTGTCAAAAGCACCAGAAATATCCAAAAAAATACCTACAACATAATTATTTCGTGACAATTCTACCATTTTTCTCATAGACAGCACTGCATCGATAGTGGATTTTCCGGCGGTAAATCCAAACTGTTGTTTATTGAACGTGGGCCCTCGTGGTAGAAGTCGAGGAACTATCAATCTTTCTAACAGTTTACCAAGGGACGGCAGAAGTGTAATGGGACGATAAGATTTAGGGTCATTCGTAGGCTTGTCACCGGACTTTGGAATAATTTTAAGATATCCTTGGCGCCATATTTTGGGGAAAACTCCTTCAGCAATACAACGATTTATTATTTTTAAAATAGAGTCCGGGGCCGCTAAACACGCATGTTTTATCATATAATTTGAGATTTTATCCTCTCCGGGGGCTTTTTTCGATGGTAAGTTGTTAACGGTGTTTAAAAGTTCGTCTAACGTTACAAGGCTCGACATGGGGGACACAGGTATCACGTCAACTTGCGATCTAATTTCACGATGATATTCGTTATCGCGCTCTAGATTATCATCCGGAATTAACGTATGCAAAAGAGCGTTCGCTGTCTCCTCTAAGCTAAGCGTATACGTATCGTTAATTTTAATATTATTATAAAAAGATAAATTATTTTTCGTACGATTTTTGATTTCATGATACATAGAAGACCAAGGGCCTTCTTTTTCTAATCTATCCGTAATTTTTAGCAGAAAATTTCTTTTTGCTAATGCAGTGGCGGCTCGATAGTGTGATCGGGTCTTTCTTAAATTAGCAAGAGCTTTAACATATTCGTCGCCTTCCAAACGACGGCGCTTAAGTTTATTAAGGTGGCGTCTAGCTTTCCTAAAGTCTTGCCGTTTTTTAACTACGCTGTCGTTCCACCATTCACACTTTTGAGTTTTTATTTTTGCATGACGACCTATAGCAATATCCGCGCAGTAGGTAAAAGTATCAGACATTATTTCTGATTGTTCTGACACTGTTAATGAATGGCGAGTGAAATCTTTGGCATGTGCAGAAAATAAATGTCGGAAGAGATTCCAGTTAGCAAATTTAGCGTTATATATATAATCAATCGTATTAGATTCCGAGCTCACAGGTAATTGTGGGTTATACTCGAACACAATCAAACGATGGTCACTACAAGACGCATCTGGAATCACGCGCCAGTTATTCAAACGAACGTACGCACTAGAAAGTGTGACGTCAATAGATGATTCACCCATAGGGCTACTGTATGTAGGTGGTGCGTCGGGGGTGTTATGGATGGTGAGATTTAGTTCAGCAATGAACTCTTCTACTGCAGATCTACGCTCCCTGTCGTTGGATCGTAGTTTACCGTACCAAAGAGGGGATGAGGCATTAGCGTCAACACCAATAATAATTTTTTGTCCGGCAAGAGATCGTAGGACGTGTCGGAGGTGATGCAAGTGAGGAGCAACAGGATCGGAATACTGGAAATAGCAGCTAATGATATATATTTTAAGTTTGGAACAGGATACCTCCGCTACGGCACAATGTTGGGACGAAAGATTAGTAATAGCCGTTACTGTATAAAAAGAGCGCGAGACGTATATACCTGCGCGAGCTTTTGTGTTGTGTTGTAGTACTTTATTACGAAGTTGGGTACTTTGGTATTGTTCTTGAATAAGCACTACATCAAGGTTGTATTCAGTAACGAGTTTATTCAGCTCCGACGTAGCCGCCTTATCGTTATGGAGATTTAATTGTCCTATTACCAATCTATCCATAATTAGTTGTTAAAATTAGCTGTTCCATCTTTGCCTTAAAGGTTGGACAGTCAGGAGAACCAGTCGCGTGGTCACTGGGTTTTTTATAGCGTTTACAGCTGCCACAGGTCGGTGTAAAATCACTGCGGTCTTTATTTTGGCAGTCTTTAGTTTGATGAGTGCCAGCACAATGTGCACAGCAAGGAGTTTTCTCGCGACAGAACTTATAGACATGACCGTATTGTTGACACTGCGTGCATCGAACTAGCTCCACGTCGTCGACAAACCTACACGTAGCCCAATCGATAAACAGTTTTTCTTTCGATTTAATTAGATGTTTACGAATTGCCGGGTCTAGTTCGACACCTACCCACTTACGGTTAAATTGATCGAAATTACGGCGCCTTACTATTTTAATAGACTTGAGAAATTGATCTTCTGAGATGTTCATTTCATCTTTAATATTTTGTCTATATAAGCACGTTAAAAATACCTCGTCGGATAAGTTTTGGGGAACATCTTTAACCAAAATACGCGGGCGACGACCGGTTGGAGTTTCTAAACGCAGCCCTGCCATTTTTATGGCATTAACGGATTTTAGTTTTTGGACCTGGCGTTCGTTAGTTACCCTAAGTACAACTCCTGAGTTTGCGGCTTTCTTAACACCTACGATTTGGAAGCCGTCATCGGATGGTTTAATAGCTTTCATTAACACCTCTTTGGTTTCGTTTGAGGTTTTTATAATGTTTGATTTTTCCTCGGTCGGATAAGCAATCACACACGGTAACGGAGCGCGCGTTTGAACCGGCGGGATAGTCTTCGAGAGTTTTAGCTGTAAGGCATCTGAATATGAAGACGGGGCGTTATTATTAGTTTTGTTCGCAACGACGTCTTGTTCAGCTAAGGCCAGTCTAGTTTCAAGCGATGATGACCGCAAGGCTAACAATGAAACAATCGCGGTAACTCGTTGGGTCATGTCCATAACGCCGGATTTATTTGCGACATTCATACGCGAGCCCTGTTCGTTAACTAATTCATTTATTTTCGCCAGATATGATGAGGCCTCGCGGACTAATTCGTAATAATTGGGCTCCTCTTGCGATGAAGAAATGTTTAAAATAGTGGTGTTATTTTCATCATTCGCGGCTACACAACTACGTTTGCCGTCAGGAGTTAATTGGGACGGTGAAATATCGCTAATGCATCGTTTGTTTGTGACATTAGTAGGAGATCGCGGAGTCATCTGACTTTTAGCGAAAGGATTTTTACTGTAATCCGTAACAATATTATCCCGATTCGACATAATGACTTCAGTATGAATTACAACGAAAGTTAATAACCGGCCGCGAAGAGCGGCCGGTAACGTGGGTACTTGAAAATAAACAAATAAAAATGTACTTACCGAACACGACGAATAAATATCTATCAATTTAACTATTTACTGCGCAATTTATACGATTAACACTTACGGTTTAGATGGCCTATACCTTTATTAAATTTTTTAAGCACACACAACACCAAAACTACGCACATAAACAATTAAACTTAATTAATAACACCGAGCGCACGGAGAACAAGTGATGCACCGAGCGAAGGGAGGGAGGGGATCTACCGTCGCCTATAAACACCAAAGACGTTAATGGTGCGTTGCTATCTTATGGCGAGGTCTAATGCCACATGCATAAGTTTACCTGCTACCTTACCCCCCAAACCGGAACACGACAGCGACAAGCACTGACGCTATTGCGGTAGGAATAGGTAAGGCGGTGGTACCAGACCCAGGCGAGACAATGCAGAACTCTACCACCTATTAGCCACGATGTTAGTGACTCGATAGCCAATCGGTCGCCTTTTACGACCTGCCTGGCAGGACGGCAGTTGGCCTATTCTCCAAAGAAGGCCGGGACCAACACGACGAAGGCCGTGTTGATCTCGGCCCCGATCCTGGATCCCGGATTTAATATTTTATTTTTATTTTTTCTTGTAGCGTTTGTAGATTGCTTGAACCACTACATATCTTTCCATCAGGAAAGCCATCTGCTTATTTACCATCATCAAATTAAAATAAAACAAGTTATCCTAGCGTAAGGGAAAGTTTCAACATTTATATTCACAAAGGGTACCTAACATTAACTTAAAATATGTATCGGAATTGTCGCCAGAATTGCTCCAAACGTTTCAAAGATGACCACAACACGTGTGTTTTACTGTCGTGTACAAATACATTGGGTTATTTTCGTGTTTTAGTGTATTTGTATTTGTGAAATCAAAAGATTTAGTAAGTAATATGTTTGTTTGCAGATTTATCACCTCCTTTTAAAGTTATGGGATTGATCCTTTTTATTAAATGATCAACATTGATATAAAAAGATCAAGATGCACAGACTCGAACAAAACTGACACTTAAAATTGTCCCTAATTTTCTTGGTTCCATGCGAATTTCACACAAGTAGTTACAGATATGGCAAAAATATATGTTTTTGCATATCCAACCTTAAGCGCACGTTTTATGGTTGTTTTTAAAAAGCAATGTAAAAAAAGTAATAACATTGACAGTGACGCTATCAACACGATTCTATTTGAAATTAGCGCATAATTTAAAATTGTGCGCTCATTTTTAGAGGACGTTTTTGAGACACTGATTGTGCATCTTGGGTTTTTTATATCAATGATGATCAATATATACTTAAAACCTGTGTTGTTCTTGGTTGGTCTTTGAAGAATAGGTTATCTGTCATTTTACAACTCGAACTAATTGAAGAAAAAAGAGAAATTACGTGTTACCACTGCTGAGTATGTCCATAATATTGTAAAACAGCAATACCAATCCAGGACGAGGCGGTTCAGGATTCTACAATTTAATAGTTACATAGCAGTGAAATGTGTTGCCAATTGACCGCCATTTACCCATTACCTGGTAAAATGGCAAATAGTCTGTTGCTTCAGAAGGGCCCGGGTTAAAGCGGAGGACATTTTTACTGATTATCTTACCCTTAAAACCGGAAAAGGGCATTGAGAATACCCTTAAAATCGGAAACGCTATTGAGGTATAAATAGGCAGTGGTCCTAAACATGGGCAAGATGCTGCAACACTGTACTAACTGTTAAATGAATACATAAAATAAAAGCATATTATGTATGTATAATGTATATGTATACGAAATTCCATACTAATATTTTAAATGCAAAAGTAACTCTGTCTGTCAGTTTGTCTCTTCTTCACACCTAAACCACTGAACCGATTTAGATGAAATATGGTACAAAGATATTTTGAGACTCGAGAAAGAATATGATAGTTTTTATCACGGAAATTCCACGGAAACGGGAACTATGCGGGTTTTAATTTTAGTTTTTATTACACGCGGTCAAAGTCGCGGGCATAGCTAGTAATTTATACGAAAGGTAAAATTTTAACGCCAAATTAACAAACAAATATTTTCTAGTCAAATCCACAACAATCTTAAGCTAATTAATCGGAGTTAACTCAGAAGTATTCACTAACGGGCCCGGAAATAAAATTCAACTCGTAATAAGTATTCCCGAACGTATTTCCCTAATAGTGATTAGGCAGACTCAAAACGGTTATGTTGTTGCTACTACAACACATTATGTAAAACAGTTTTATAAATACAATTGTTATTAGCCATTTTTTTTTCTTTCTAAATGGCCTCATCAGCATAGAGTTAGCGTGTTTGGGCGAGACTTTTTTCAAAAGTTTTCGTTATTGATGATCCCAAATGTATTAACCAATTTTAATCCAGTTCGCGTTATTTGATATAGATCTTTAAGGAGAAGAGTTACTAGATTTTGATATCAATCAGTATAGTAGTCTAAAAGTTATTTTAAAAATCTGAAGTAATTAAGTTTATTGAAAACAAAATAATGTTAATATTTAAAAACTAAAAAGTTATAATTTTTCAAAACTTGACTCGATTTTAATTATTTAACCGGAATTCGACGAACATTTTTAAGAACTAAATCTCTATCGAAAATTAATAATAATTGGTTGAAAAACCTCGATAATATGACCACTTTTTTAAAAAAAAATTCGTTAACGATAACTCCTGAACGAATACACTGATTTAGATGCAAGTTGCGGGATTGGACGCAGTTTTTTAACAAAAAGAATTGAATTGATTTGTAATTAATACGTACCTACTGCAATCTGGCAACTATTTAAAAAACTGCGTTTTCAATATTTTTCAAAATCTTCTAGGCTGAACTAGTTCAGGTTTTTATTAAGTATATATAATTTCAAGTTTTCAGGAAATTCAAATTTCAGAACAGAAAGAAATTTGGTGTTTCAATTAGTAAAACCGTTCAAAAATTATGAAAATTTTACATACCCATACACTCACACTTGCATACATAGAGACATACTGAATTCACTGTAAAAAAAGGCGGAAAAGTTAGGCACTTTTTTCCTCCTATTTTCACACTTATTTGGACCTCTAAAAATATACTCGTAAAAAGTGGCGAATGTTTGTCGTCATGCCATTTGTCGTCACGGTATACGAGCCGATTTTACATTCGTTGCACGAACAGATGTTTCATACAAAAAACATAGTTTTTATGGGATATTTCAATATTTTAATTACGCAATGAGCTGCAAAAGAGAACTAGTATATAACATTCAAATGCTTACCGTGAACAATAGCTTTGTGTTATACTTTGTAAAAAAAAAAAAACGTTTAAAAAAATTAATACGATTTTAACAAAATTTTTGAAGCCACTGTTTCTTTACCCAAGATGATTATTGAGTTTTTTTAAGGTTTTTCTTTAATATCCAAAACGTCTAGCGTACTACCACCGTGCTTCAGATGACCACGTAAATCTGTCTGTCTATCGGCAGTCAATAAAACGAGGCAATGTGGATCATCATTCATTTATCCAACCGACAAACTGATGAGTCGTTGTGAACCGAAAAGTTATAAGTGTAAAAGTTATAGACATTCGGTTATTCTCACTATCCTGCAAACAAGCTGGCGTGATGATCCTTTTTTCATAATCAAGAATGCTAGCAGCAATTCAAGATTATTAAGCCGCAAACTAATGTTTAAAAACTTTGAGAATAATTTCTTGAACAGATTGCTTTTGAAGATACTCCGCGAAATTCGAGTTCAAAGCCGTTCCAACGATGAAAATGGAAAAACTTTTGATTGTTGGAGAATTTTTTTTGTCACCCCGTGATTTAGACATTACATTCTCAAATGTTCCCCAGGGGTTTTGTTGTGTAAATAAACGAAACTTTATATTTGCCATTCCGCTTGTTCATGTCCTTTTATTCTTTGAGTGAACTTAACGTTTGTAAAGAATTTCAGTTGGTAAATGTTTTTGAATTATGTTTTACGCGGTTTTGGTTGAAGATTTTGTTTCTTTTGAGATAAATGTGATTTTTAGATGTTTTATGTATTGCGATGTAAATGTTGCAAACATATTTGTTTATTTTTAGGGTTTCGTAGCCAATTGAATGGACTTTTACTATTTAATATTTGTATATTTGACATGTATAATATTATCATTTGATATGTAAATGTTATTTGAAATTATATAATTGTAGTAATAAGGTACTTTGTTAGCGTGGTAATTAATACAATATTTTTTTTACATAATTAGTGTAGTAATATTTTATAAAATTAAAAAGAATTACCTTAATGCCCGTGTCCCCGAAGAGGTAAGCAGACATACAACAAGTATGTACAACAAGTAAGTGTTGGTCCCGGCCTCCTTTGTAGAATAGGCCAACTGCCGTTCTGCCAGGCAGGTCGTAAAAGGCGACCGATTGGCTATCGAGTCACTACCATCGTGGCTACTAGGTGGTAGAGTTCTGCATTGTCTCGCCCGGGTCTGGTACCACCGCCTTACCTATTCCTGCCGCAATAGCGTCAGTGCTTGTCGCTGTCGTGTTCCGGTTTGGAGGGTAAGGTAGCCGGTAAACTTATGCATGTGGCATTAGACCTTGCCACAAGATAGCAATGCACCATTAACATCTTTGGTGTCTATAGGCGATGGTTGACTCTTTCCATCAGGAGACCCATCTGCTTGTTTGCTATCTTATGATATAAAAAAAAAAAAAAAACAAGTGCACCCACGATTAAGCGAAGATATTTGGTCCCACAAATGTGATAAGGTGGCAAGCCTAACGTCAACCGGGCACTTTCCAATCCTTTGTGTTTATCAGAAAACTGAAAAAAAACACTTTTTTTATGTGCCCGACACGGAAATCAAACCCAGGAGCTCATGTGGTCAACGCCAACGCTGGACCACTAGACCACAGATTTTTTTATAAAATTAATTTAAATTTAACATTTGCATATCCATCGTAGAACAAAATGATCACGTAAGTCAAGCTACATGTGACTTTACCTAAAAATTGTATTTCAGCAAATAAAGATATTGATTGATTGTTTATTATTTGTCATATTTCGTCATGTTCATCTGTCTGTCCATCTGTCCGTCCGTCCGCCCGTAAGTTACAAACATTTTACTCGGAGACTATGAATACTGTATAGTTACAATTTTAAAAGTTTATTTTATGAACTGCTAGAAAATGATATAGTACCATTTTGAATAATAAAATTATTAAAGGTAGCACTCCATACATATATGTAACAGAGGAATGGAAAAAAATTAAGAGATTATCCGCCGTGTTGATCCGGGCTCTTTTGAAAAATAGGCCAAGTACCGCTCTTCCAGGCAAGTCGTAGAAGGCGACCAATTGGCTATGCGAGTCACTATTATCGTGGCTACTAGATTGTAGAGTTCTGCATTGTCTCGTCCGGGTCTGATTCCACCGCTTTACCTATTCATGCCGCAAGCGTAATTGCTTGTGACTGTCGCGTTCCAGCTTGAAGGGTAAGGTAGCCCTGGCCATAAGATAGCAACGCACCATTAACATTTTTGATGTTTATAGGCGATGGTTGACTTTCCATCAGGAGATCCATCACTTGTTTGCCATCTTATGATATAAAAGAGAGCATAGCCGTGTGTGTTGCTATTGGATATGTTTTTGTCAATAATGTGGTTCTACATTTTTTTTTTGCATTTGCTAATATTTTATGAGATATTCGTTTCTAAAGTACCTCCTCGTAAAAAAAGAATGACGTAGACAAATCTCCCATATACCCTCCTTTTTATTTAATTACTTTTGAATTATGAAAATTGTAAAACAATGTAAAAAATTTGAGAATCCATACTAATATTATAAATGCGAAAGTAACTCTGTCTGTCTGTCTGTCTGTCTGTCTGTCTGTTACGCTTTCACGGCCAAACCACTGAACCGATTTGGACAAAATTTGGTACAAATATAGTTTGAGACCCAAGAAAGGACATAGGATAGTTCTTATCCCGGAAATCCCACGGGAACGGGAACTATAAGGGTTTTTATATAGAATTTTTTCCACGCGAACGAAGTCGCGGGCACAGCTAGTATAAAATATATCAAAAAAATCAGTGAAAATTAGTTTGAACAAAATCGATCACGTAGTTATGAGATATGGAATAATTTCAATAGTTGCATAAAATATTTCAGTAGCTGTACAATATAAATTTGTTTTTATCGTGTCTTGGAGAAATGCAAGCTTATTTTTGCTGCCGTGACATTAGTCAGCAACACTGTGATATTATGTAACTATAATTATGTATTTGCTGCTAGAGAACCTTTATAAGCGAGTCGCAGTGGCTGTTGGCTGGTTATTTTTAAAAATATGCAGCATACATGGCTTATTGACGTAGCGAACGAACACACACGAGTAGACACTTATTAGTAGTATTAGAAATTTTATTTTCCGTATATAGTTTCCCCGTTTTTCCCCGTGTTGGTCTGAGCTCCTTTGAAGAACAGACCAACTGCCGTTCTGCCAGGTAGGCCGTAAGAGACAAGCGATTTGCTATGCGTGTCACTACCATCGTGACTACTACGTGGTAGAGTTCTACATTGTCTCCCCTGTCTGATATCACCGTTTTCCTACACCTGCCTCAATACTTTGATGCGTAATATTTGTGTTTGTCAGTGTCGTGCTCGGGTTTGGAGGGTAAGATAGCCGGTAAACTTATGTATTAAGACCCTGCGACGAGAATAGCAACATACCCTTAACATCTTTTATGTCTACAGGTGACGATTGTCTCTTTCCATCAGTAGAGCCATCTGTTTGTTTCCTATCTTATGATATAAAAAAGGGCATAGCTGTGCGTGTTGTCCTTGGATCGGTCAATACATACTCAACATGTTGTTCACGTAGGTACATCACGTACTTCGACTAGTGTTGAGTAGTGCTTGTTTCTTCTGAAAATACTTCGCTTGCAAAGTAAAAAGTGCATAGAAAACGTTTCAACTTGTCTAAAAATTTAACTTCGAAAATAAACAAACATGTACACATAGTAACACAATTATTTATTATTCACCAACGTCCACAACGGAAATTATAATTCCGATTAATTACCAAATCAGATTACACTTGTATTCAAATTCGCTACAATTGATTTTCATTGACGTACATACTATAACGCGGAAACTGAATAACCAGTGTTATACCAGGGTAATCAATGCGAACACAATTAGCACTGGACAAAGGTTGCTTTGAGAGTGCAGTCTGGTATTATCCGTGTTACCTGTTTCGTGCCGGATTTCAAATTGCTTATTTGCTGTTGGCAAACTTTCGTATTGTGTGGGATCAGAATATGGGATTTTATTTACCAATAACCGTTAATCTATTCGAAATGAAAGGGGATTCGAAATATTCATAAATTAACAAATTTATACTCTACAGACAGCGTAGAGCAGTGCTTCTCAATATTTTTCATGGTATGCCATGACATGTAGATGGTTTTGCTGAAATAAGAGACTTCAATTTTCCAAAATATAATTCAACGAGTAAGAAACAACAAGAACAAAGATAAAATCATTGATAGAAATAAATAAAGTAAAATCTAATTCAGAAGTAAAAGCACGCAAACAAAAAATACAAAGTAAAAGTAAGCAAAAAGGAAAAAAACGTAAAAATATTAAATTTTGATAAGCTTATACTTAACAGATCGATGGCAAAATACCAGTCGGTAAACAAATAGGAAGACATACTTGTAACGAACACTATTACTTTGGGTAGTACCAAACAAAAGTAAACTAAAATTTAAAAAAAAAATAGATTAATAAAAACCAAATAATAAAAGTTTAATTTTTGTAGAACTTTATTTTCAGTAAACAACTAGACACGGTGTTACTGTTCACTGTTCCACTGTTACTCTCTAAATAAGTTGGTCCTCCTTATTCTAGAGTCTTTGCTATGAGTTTTTAGTTAGCATAGTTTATGTTTTTTTACCACTGTTCTAATTATTGATTTTTGTTTTGTTTGGTTTATGTAATTGGATTATTACTTCTATTATAATTTTAGTCCTGTATAAGAGCATTAAAACTAAGTTACTTGTGGTTAGCACCATTTTTCCGTGTGTATTGTTATCCTTATTATAGGTTTCTCTGAAAAAGAACACCTTTTTTGTATGTGAATTAAAACCGCGTTTGTGTATTTTATATGTACAAAAAATATTTTGTAACTTATCAGTTGTCATATATTTTGGTGCAAAATAAAGTGTTATTTATTTTATTGTAATGTGTTTTTTTAACCAGTGTTTATATAGGAAGTAGTAAATAAAGTGTCTTGATACGTAATAGTTGACAGTAGACAGAGAGCAAGATCGAACCAAATGCTTTAAGTTACCTATGTTTTGGTTGTCAATCACTGGAATGTTAAATGAATTTTTTTTATTTAGATAGAAAAATCGGCCTGAGGTCTAGTGTTCCGATGTCAGTGTTTACCACGTGAGGTCCCGGGTTTTATTTCCCGGGTCAGGCAATGAAAAAAGTGTTTTTTTTTTTAGTTTTCTGAAAAAAAAAACTTTTCTTGGAATTGAATAATTGAGTATCCCGTTGGTGATAGGCCAATATCACCTATCCGATTATGGGACTAAGTCCGTGGAATAAAATCTTCGCCTAATTGTGGATACACTGGTTGCAACTTTGCCTAACGCTTCTGGAATTCAGGCATGAAGACACTACTATAGAGAACTACAGTAAGTTTTATGTGTAACCAGTACATTTTGGGGGCCCTCTGTTCGCAACGCAAGTTCGGGGAATACCCTATTTTAGCCAGGCGCGGCGGCGAGCGATAGCGACGCAAGCACTATTTTCGGCGCGTTCATGGCTTTTTTTTATGTCATAAGATAGCAAACAAGCAGATGGGTCTCCTGATGGAAAGAGTCAACCATTGCCTATAGACACCAAAGATGTTAATGGTGCGTTGCTATCTTGTGGCGAGGTCTAATGCCACATGCATAAGTTTACCGGCTACCTTACCCTCCAAACCGGAACACGACAGCGACAAGCACTGGCGCTATTGCGGCAGGAATGGGTAAGGCGGTGGTACCAGACCCGGGCGAGACAATGCAGAACTCTACCACCTAGTAGCCACGACGGTAGTGACTCTATAGCCAATCGGTCGCCTTTTACGACCTGCCTGGCAGAACGGCAGTTGGCCTATTCTACAAAGGAGGCCGGGACCAACACGGCGATTGAGTTTTGAGTAATACATAAATCTCCATGACTCGGAGTCCCTCGAACTGCGAGGCCGTGGGCTGTGACCCACGTCGCCCACGCCTTACGCCGCCTCTGTGTGTAACATATGTTATATTGCTTTCTTTAAAATGCGTCGGAAGTATGCAACAGGATGCATAAGTATAAACATGAAAGCGCGCGTAAATTGAATTGACCACTGACCGCGCGCAATTTATCAACATCACTTAGATGTCAAATATTACACATCACATGCGACAACAGCTGTAAGGCTGTTTATTTACTGCACGATCATAGTCCAAACACTTAAGAGCTTATGGTACTTACCGATCAGGCGAACTACTAGGACAATAAGATAATTAATATTAGAAATAGTCAATACCATTTCAATCAATAGTATTAAGTAAGTTAAACTTAACAGACAGTTTCCCATTTTCCTTTTAGCGGCATAAAGGCCTTTGTAACAATATTAATAGATGGGTCCAAGTTGTAAACTAAGTACAAACTTGTAACAGTATACTGAAGTTAGAACGACGTTGTGAACAAGACATCAAATGTAACGCCCACAACACCCCTAATAAATTTGGTTCCTGCCTTCTATTACACCATAACGATAATATATTCAATGTGTGTTTCGTTTCAGCATGCAACTTTTTTCGTGTCTCTAATTCCGGGTTCCTATATTCAACGGTCTGTTATTCGTAGCAGTAACCATTATCAACTAATTTAAAATTAACGGGGCGTTCCAGGGTTGTTACATTTGGTAATTTGATTTTTTTTTAATATTCACGGGACAAATTACACTTACTTATCTAACCCCAAAGTAACCAAATTATTTGCTTGTGTTATGGGTGTTAGGTTAGTCAACGATACTAATACATAGAAATACATATATAAATACTTTTACATACATAATAAACATCCAAATCAAATATATCGAAATACAAACATTTACGCTCATCATTTTCCCCGTGTTGGTTCCGGGCTCCTTTGAAGAATAGACCAACTGCCGTTCTGCCAGGCAGATCGTAAAAGGTGACCGATTGGCTATGCGAGTCACTATCGTCGTGGCTACTAGGTGGTAGAGTTCTGCATTGTCCCGCCCGGGTCTGGTACCAACGCCTTGCCTATTCCTGACGAAATAGCGTCAGTGCTTGTCGCTGTCGTGTTCCGGTTTGGAGGGTAAGGTAGCCGGTTCACTTATGCATGTGGCATTAGACCTCGCCACAAGATAGCAACGCACCATTAACACCTTTGGTGTCTATAGGTGATGGTTGACTCTTTCCATCAGGAGATCCATCGGCTTGTTTGCTATCTTATAACACAAAAAAAATCATACAAATGCTTGTCCCCGTCGGGGATCGAACCCGAGCCTCGTCGATTGCGTAGTCAGGGTCGCTAACCACTTGACTAACGGGGTGGTCAAATTTATAGGACCAGTTTTAGCTTAGCCTCGTAGAAAATGCTACTACTCGTTATTAAAACGACTCAATTTACTGTTATAGGAACCGGCATTATCCAATTGTTTAATGTGAATTTTTTCATATACTCATAATTTAATAATAATTTATAATTATTAATACGTTACGTAACAACTTTGTACAACTTTTTATGATAAATACGCGAACGGTGGATGAAATTTGGCACAGTTAAAACTTATATTACGTAGGACTGCAAACACCAAATGTTTTAAGTAACATGCATTAGAAACACAGTAAATTAATAAAAATATTAATTACACATACCACACTTATGTGTAAACATTACACGTACTAAACTTATGTGTAAACATTACACATACTATACTCATGTGTAAAAATAACACATATCACACTCATGTGTAAGCATTATAAATACTACATTCATGTGTAAACATTACACATACCACACTCATGTGTAAACACTACACGTACTACACTCGTGTGTAAACATTACACGTACTAAAGTCATGTGTAAATATTACACATACTACATTTTTGTGTAAACATTACATATACTATATTCATGTGTAAACATTACACGTACTACACTCATGTGTAAACATCGTCAAAAAATCCAAAATTTCCCCCACAAATTTTCAACGGATATGATCTCAAAGTCATGGTCTGAATTCGTAGTTTTGACTTTCAATAAATTGTCATAATTCCGCCCGTCCGTGACTATCTTAAAAAGTAGTACATAGATTTTCCTTACGTATTAATGTGTAAATTACAGTTTTCTATTACTAAGAGTCTGTACTGCGTAGGAAGGATGGACATAGCGAAACTATAAGGATTCCTTGTAAACAACAGAACCCTAAAAACCGAGTAAATTTAGTATATTCTCAGCCTTTTAATTACACATCGGTGTAATAACGAACTGTCTGTTGACGTAATACTGTCCCTTTTCATTAGGATAGTTCAGATTACAGGACAATATGAATAAAACATAGACGGGTTAAGACCAATTATTACGGAGTTGTTTACATCTTACGTTAAGATGAACAGATTCAACCCTCGCTGTAATATGTATATTTACGAGGCATGTAATTATTTAATCTGGAGGAAGTTAGCTAAGTTTATTATTGTTAGAGCAAAATCACACGTTTCTGAATATTTAAGCGTTATTCGATGTGATATATCACTACATAGTATAAAACAAAGTCGCTTTCTCTGTCTGTTCCTATGTCCCTATATCCCTATGTATGCTTAAATCTTTAAAACTACGCAACGAATTTTGATGCTGTTTTTTTAATAGATAGATTGATACTTGAGGAATCAATCAATACCTTGACACCACCATCGGACAGCATCTAACCAATTTGAAAAAAAATCTGAAAAAATATTCTTAAACAATCTTACCTACCCGTTTCAATACAGATTTTTCTTTCTTTCTTCGATTTTCGGATCGAGCAAGTCGTTCTGAATACGTTTCTTAATTAATTTATTTTCAGAAAAAGTCAGTGGTCATTTTTGGTTTCCAAATAGACGCATTAGAGCCTGGCTTCGATTTCCGATAATTCGTTTGAATTCGTTTCAGAATTAATTTAAACTATTTTTTATAAACCTACGATATTTTTTTAAATCTTATCCAACGATATCCCGCAATATGGGGTACACAAGAAAAAAATTAACATCCCACATCCACAAGAAACAATATTAACAACTTTACATGAGGAGCTACACTAAAAAAACATTTTTATGTTTTATGTTACCACTTTGTTGCCGTGACGAGATATTATATTCATGCCAAATTACAGCTTTATAGTACTAAGGATATTCGAGCTCGAGTGCGGACGGACGGACGGATGGATGGACGGACAGACGGACGAACATAGCGAAACGGTAAAGGTAGTTTACTTCGGTCATCTAAAAAGTAAGGCAAGTATCCGTACCAAAAAGGATAGCCTTATTTACTTTCATGCGTAGTCGCCCTAGGGGCACTCGCAAATATAAATTGTTAAATATCGTTATCAATTTTAAAACTAGAGCAAGTATTAAACAGTCCAGTGTAGATACTGTTACGAATAATCTAGAAAAGTGAAGAGTTGGAACGCTGGAGAGATCTAGAAATAAAAGAAAGAGATAGCTACTCCTATTGAGAAACAAATAGTTGACCATTATTCGATAATGGACTATGTAGTATATGGCATAAAGATGAAAATAGCGTGTACCAGGAGTTGTAAACATAAGTTGTTATTGTTATTGTTTACGCAATAAATTTAGATTTTTCTGGATTCAGGTAGAACTTTACCCTGGGTATAAATAGAGATGTATATATAAATAGAGATGTAGTATTACATTGTGTTGTCTTGTGTTGTGTGTATTTGTGTTGTAAATACACGGTTTTAATACAAGTGGTGTTTTTTATATATACAATTACGAACCCGAAGTACGTAACAATACTATACTCAGTATACTATCTTCTCTCTCAGTTCGACTCGGCAGTAAGTACAGGCATATATTTTTATACACTTCTTAGTAAATAAGAGTGCGAAGGCTACGAAGCATTGCACGAAAATGCTCTCACAGACTCAATCCTATAGATGTATGAATTTGTTTATTTTCGCTATCGCTTTGTTTCATTGAGTTTCAATACACATCGATTCCAGTCCGCTAGTAAGTCTATAAATAACTCTTTCAGGTTTGTGAAAAGAATATCGCCCCGAAAAATCATTAACGAGTTATTAATTTTACATAAAATAGCTTGTACTCTAAAAAGGACCTTTTTAAAACCCCATTAAAGACACTTTACAATTGTAAACTTGCCAACGAATTTAAATTCGACTTAGACAATTTCGCAAAAGACAAAATTTATTATCCTGTCCAAGAGGATTTTGTACTGAAACGGACTCTTTAGACGAAGAAACAAATTAAAACGATTAAGAAAATTAAATTCAACGTCTTGTTATATTTTCTTTATAAAGAAATTTCTTCACTAAATATATTATTTATGTTTTGACTTGTCTAAGCCTAATAAATAAATAATACTAGCGATCGCCTGTGGTCGAAATTCGACCATAGACTACACAATAAAATCTCTTTTAAATTTGACAACAGACTTTTTTTATGTATGTCATACTATCTTATGACATGACATGATGACAAACAAGCAGATGGGTCTCCTGATGGAAAGAGTCAACCATCGCCTATAGACACCAAAGATGTTAATGGTGCGTTGCTATCTTGTGGCGAGGTCTAATGCCACATGCATAAGTTTACCGGCTACCTTACCCTCCAAACCGGAATACGACAGCGACAAGCACTGACGCTAAATGCAGTAGGAATAGGTAAGGCGGTGGTACCAGACCCGGGCGAGACAATGCAGAACTCTACCATATAGTAGCCACGATGGTAGTGACTTACATAGCCAATCGGTCGCTTTTTACGACCTGCCTGTCAGAACAGTAGTTGGTCTATTTTTCAAAGGAGCCCGAAACCAACACGGGATCCAAAACTTTAGCTGTAAAGAAAATAATATCGATGTGTGTATAACATCATGTATGTCACATGAATGTTGTGTGTGATGTTTATTTTTTTTAATCTAATGTATTTCTAATGCATTTTATTTAAAAATATTAGGTTTCTGCAGTCCTCCGTAATGTAAACTTTAACTGTGGCAAATTTCATAATCCACTGTTCGCGCAATCGCCTTAAAAATGGTCCAAGAGTTTTTTCTTCATGTATTAATATATATGTCAGTGTGAAATTGTCAATACCGTTAGGTTAGATTATAATCTATCTAGAGAGCAATACTGTTACATTATCTAGCTAAAGTGATATGATAATTAAACTGCTAACCTTACCTAACAATATTACAAACTCCCTAGGTAGATTATAATCTAACGGTATTGACAATTTCACGCCAACATATATAGTAATATACAGGGTTACCTCTAAAACATCAGCAACCTCGCAGGACTAGATACCTAAGATTATAAATAACAACATTTGTTCTATGACTTTTGACATAACTCAATACATAAAGTATAAATGATTTTTTAAGTTTTCATTGTCCTGTCGTGACATTTCTAACTCTTCATTCGGATGTGCTGCTAGTAGTAATAATAGTGACGATTTCCTACCTAATCTTTGCGATGCACGTAGAGTTTTAAGAACGTTCAAGCGAAAAATGTAATTCATATTAATTTTAGTATTTTTTTTTTTTATAGAAGAGGGGGCAAACGAGCAGGAGGTGCACCTGATGGTAAGTGATCACCGCCGACCATGGACATCCACAATACCAGAGGTCTTGCAGTTGCGTTGCCGGCCTTTTAAGAATGAGTAAGCTCTTTTCTTGAAGGCCCCCAAGTCGTAACCGTTTGGAAACACCCCTGCCGGTAATTGGTTCCACAACAAAGTAGTGCGAGGCAAAAAGTGTCTAGAGAAACGCACAGTTGTGGATTTCCAGACATCGAGATGGTGAGGATGGAATTTCAGATTTTGACGCGATGTCCGAATTCGGCGGCAGGAATTAATCCAAATAACTCGTCGGAACACTCTCCATGAAAGATACGATAGAAGACACAGAGTGAGCCAACATCTCTGCGCAATGCCAAAGAGTCGAGCCGTTTCGAAATAGCCAGGTCGTCAACGATTCGAACCGCTCTACGCTGAATGCGATCAAGAGGAAGGAGCTGGTACTGAGGAGCTCCGGCCCAGAGATGAGAACAGTACTCCATGTGGGGCCGAATTTGAGCCTTATAAAGTTAAAGGCGATGGGCCGGCAAGAAGTACTGCCTCGCTCTGCTGCTTTTTGGAAGCACACCGAGCTTTTTGGAGGCTAGTTTAGCCTTACCTTCCAAATGACCGCGAAACTGAACGTAATTCGATATGTTGACTCCCAGAATCCCGATACTAGCTGAGGCTGTCAGGAGAGTATCCCCAAATCGAGGTGACACGACAAAGGGTGTCTTTTTAGCGGAAAACACGCAAAGCTGTGTCTTTTTGTGGTTAAAAGTGACCAGGTTTTGACGACCCCATTCCGAGACATTGGTTAGTCGATTCTCAACTTCGGACACAAGCTTGTTTCGGCTCTCTTCGACGTGTTCCAGAGAAATACCGCTTCGGCCGGAGTATGTAGCATCACCAGTACCGTCATCTGCATAGCAATGTATGTTGCGAATTCGCATCATGTCATTGATATGCAGAAGGAACAGTGTCGGTGATAGCACGCAGCCTTGTGGAACACCAGCATTGATAGATTTAAGGTCAGAGCACGCACCGTCAACTTCGACCTTGATGCTCCGATCAGCCAAAAAACTGGTGATCCACTTGCATAATTTCTCGGGAAGCCCATAGGAAGGCAGCTTCGCCAGAAGCGCTTTGTGCCATACCCTATCAAAGGCCTTCGCTATGTCCAAACTAACTGCCAATGCCTCCCCCTTGGACTCAACTGCTTCCGCCCACCGATGTGTTAAATATACAAGAAGATCACCAGCTGAGCGGCCGCGACGGAAACCGTACTGGCGGTCGCTAATCAGCTGGTGTTCTTCTAAATACTTGAGGAGCTGCGAGTTGATGATTGTCTCCATAATTTTGGAGAACAAGGAGGTTATGGCTATCGGCCGATAGTTAGACGGATTAGAGCGATCTCCTTTTTTAGGGATGGGATGCACTAAAGCTGTCTTCCATGAAATCGGTACTACGCCGAGTGAGTAGGAGAGCCGGAATAGGCGTGTTAATACTGGTGCTAACTCTGGAGCACATGATTTGAGTACAATCGGAGGGATGCCATCCGGTCCACTCGACTTATGGACGTCCAAGGAAAAAAGAGCTTTACGTACGGAAGACTGCAAGAATTTTAATTCCGTCATAGAACTATAGCACTGCGGGATGGTAGGCGGTGCATTTCCTTGGTCGTCCAGAGTCGAGTTGGCCGCAAAGAACGAGCCCAAAAGATCGGCCTTCTCCCTTGCGGTATGGGCCAGAGAGTCATCATCTCCGTGTAAGGGTGGAAGAGAGGGCTGTGAGAAATTCCCCAAGACAGCCTTGGCGAGAGACCAGAACGCACGAGTTCCCGAAGGAAGGCGAACTAATTTCTCACCAATTCTGCCAATGTGTTCAAATTTTGCCTTGGCAATAGCTCTTTTGAAGAACCTCGAAGCGGAATTGTACTCCTTACGTAACGCACTGGTTTTTTCATCACGAGATGTCGACGCTGCAGCCCAAGCCCGGTAGCATTCCTGCTTTCGGCGTGAAGCCGTTTTGCAGGAGCGACCAAACCAAGGCTGAGACTTACCACCAACTGGTACCGCAGAAAATGGAATGAAAAATTCCATGCCCTGCAGCACCACATCAGCGATAGAGTCAGCGATGACACTCGGATCATCCAGCGAGAAGCACATCCGCCCCCATGGGTAGGACGCAAAAAAAGGTAGTATGAAAGTAAAATCCAACAAATGATCAAAAGTCGTAGAACAAATCTTGTAGTATATGACGTTAGCTACCTAGTCCTGCGAGGTTGCTGGTGTTTTAGAGGTAACTCTGTATAGGTAACTGGACATGTTACACGAATTGATCCAACCTCAAAGTAAGTAAATTATTTTCTTGCAACAAATGTGTTAGTCAACGATATTAATACATAGTAATACATATATGAATACAAAAATATATTTAATGAGCATTGATATAAAAAATCCAAGATGCACAGTCCCAAACAAAACTGACATTCAAAACTGTGCCTTATTTCACACAAGTAGTTATAGATATGGCAAAAATATATATTTTTAGCTTATAGTTTCAGACTTATAGTTGTTTTTACAAAGCAATGTACGAAAAGTAATAAAATTGACAGTATCGCCACAATAGAATAATAACGCAGTAGAACAACTCCATTTAGGGCACTCAAATCGCCGCACGCACACAGACGTGTCGTTTACACGGCCGACAAGATAGGTTAGCGGCCGTGTAAACGACACGTCTGTGTGCGTGCGGCGATTCGGGCGCCCTGAATGGAGTTGTTCTACTGCGTTAATATATTCTACTGTGATATCGCAACCGACGCGATTCTATTTGAAATGAGCGCACAGTTTAAAATATTGTGCTCATTTTAGAGGACGTTTTTGAGACACTGATTGTGTATCTTGTGTTTTTTATATAAATGTTAATGAGCATCCAAACCACAAAACGAATAGAGACAGAAGTCAATCTTTCAATCAAAGTTTGTACTTGTGCTTTACTTTTCATACCTACGTTTGGCGATCGCGCTACTGTTATCGATTTTGTCTTATGCACAAAAAACTGTTAGTGGTACACGTATCTAGGTGTTTAGTTTATTGTTGCGAATGAAACAGAAAGAAAGGAAATGTAAAACAATAATAACTAAAATATTTTAATGTTATTACAAATTTTCCTACTTATTACATTACCTACTTATTACAAATTTTCTGCACAAAAATTTCACTGACACATGTCTTCGCCGCAGGCCAGCATATATAGTCACGAGGTAAGAGAAAAAACCGAACGAAATTCGGTCTTTTAAATACTTAAACCTAAAATGTTTGCAGTTCCAATGGCCTCTTTAAAGATAATTGATAATAAATCTATATATTATCAATTATTAACACGTGAATGAAAAACTTTGGACCCATTTTTAAGACAATTACGCAAACGGTGAAGTACGAAATTTGACACAGTTAAAGTTTGAATTGCGGAGGACTGCAGAAACCAAATATTTTTAAATAAAACGAATTAGAAATGCATTAAATTAATAAAACAATACATAACACTACATTCATGTGACATACTATACATGATAATATATACATATGTGTACTACGTAGTTATTTTATTTTTTATTTTAGTTTATTACCAGTCGTTCATATTTGACCGCTTCGTATTTTTTAAGTTTCTATCGGCGCTCAATGGGTAAAATATGACCGCACCTAATTTGAATTTGAATTTCATTATACATGTAAAATATTTTAATGAATAACTTTATTTTGAATCCCAGTAGACAGAAAATATATCGTTAGTTGTTTACATATGGTTTAATTATAGAGAAATCATATTATTTGTACTATGCGGTATCGGCGTGGGCGCGGGTCAACTGCTAACGAATGCCACAGCTAATTACCGCGAGTGTGAGGATGGGACTCGAGGTGTTAATGACTAAAGTCAGTTGTCAAACTTAAAAGTGATTTAATTGTTTAGTCTGTGGTCAAATTTTGGCCAGAGGCGATCGTTAGTATTCATAAATAGACAAGTGAAAAAAATACTAGCAATTTCAATAAAATTTCACAAAATACATCAAGATGAAATTCTTTATTTACGGTACAAAGACTACAAGTTGGCCTGATTTATCGTCTCGAAACGTATTTCTGGCGAAACATAGCATATAAATCATAACGCAGATGGCGTAAACATCTTGAGATGTTTTTAGCTTTTTGCGATGCATGCCTTCCATATTGTAATGCCCTTTACTTTTAGCTAGTTTTATATCTAGAATATGTATTCGTTTATTTTTTTGTGACTGGATAAGCCAAATATGCACTTTTAAGGGAAACATTACCGGTGAATTGATATTTTTAGTTATCAACTGACGGTTGATTGATGATAATAAAATTAAAGGATACAGATTGGTGTTATAGCTAAATAACTATCATGAACATCTGAAATATAGTTATACCGTTGAATAGCTAAGGAATCAAAGAATTTGTTAAGCTAAGTGCAGACTACGATGCGACAGAGAAGCAAGTGCCGCCTTTTCAGGTGATTTCGCTACGTTACAGAAGTTGGATATTGCATATCTTTTTACTCAGAGCAGTAATAATATTTAAGTTTTATTTGACAGCTCTTGTAAAGATTTATTGATTGTATAAGTAAAAAAAATAATTTTAATTGCTCATAGTAGATATATATGGCGTTTAATTAAAAAAATGTAAAGAAAATTTATCGGTCAAAAAAATTTTCAAAAGCAAATCAAGATAGAAGGAACGTATACTATCTAAAAGGGATTTTAAACAACTAATTTCTAATGATACCCCTAAACCTCCATATGAAAGACTGAAGAGGTCCCGAGAACGTAAAAAGTAGTCTTGGGTAGTTCGCGAGCGACCTAGGTGGGAAGAGCGCTCCTTTAGGTGAACTATGCGAACTAGTTCATTGAAAATCCCGCTGTTAGTTCTTTTTATATTTCTGTTAGCGTCCACTTTACTAGACAGTGGCACTATGTGACCAACCGAGTTATTTACTTTTACTGTGCGCGCCTTGATATTTCGATAATCGATATCGATATTAAACAACTTCAAATGGTTGAAATTTTATCAAATCATATGAAATCATAACAATCGTCAACTGAAGTATTGCTGGCTAATTATCAAACAGAATACTAATACCATTTATGTCTTATTTTACGGTAAGTTTAATTAAAATTAAAAATTTTCTCTTTTATTCCCATTTATTGTTACAAATAATTGATTATTATTATTATATATCACGTTAATTATGACTAATTATTAATATAAATCATTTTATTTTTTCGTTTTTATAAAAGATTCGATCGAATATTTCATTTCGATAAAAGATTTTATGTGCCATAACAAAAAAGTCAACTTTAATTGTAAAAATTCATACTTTTTAAGTATTGTAATATAATTACACATTAACTAGGAACTAGCCTAGCTGTTGACTAATCATTAATATAAATTATTTTATTTTTCATTATTTAAATAAGAAATCTCATATTACATAAATGGACGTGTAAAATTTTTATGTAATACTTTGTATTTTTTAAATAATAATAAACAAAACTTACAATAATCATAACTATATTTTTTTCTTTATTTATTGTTCTTGATAAATTATTTCAAAAAAAGAACTAATGAACTAATGGAACGAACTAGTTCATCCTTGGATTATGAACTAAATTGAGCGCTCTCTGTAGTGACCGGTTAGGCCCAAGCCTAGTAAAAAGATGAAGGCGCCCGAATCGATCAACGACGGCAACTGTATGATGAATGATAAATTAGTAAAGTACGTGGCAGGCCACGCGCAATGTAGGTTTCCGAAGTTGCCCAACACAACAAGGCGGACTAACAAGAGGGCTTTTATAGTTTCATACTATGAACACAAGTTTACCGGCTATAAAAGCTTCTCCAAGTAAATTTTATAAGTTGGTCGACTATTGCTCAAAAACTTGTAAAGTCTTCTTGACGGTAAAGTTATGCATGTAGCATTAAACCTCGCCACAAGACAGCAACGCACTCTTCACATCTTTGGTGTCTATAAGCGATGGATGATTCTTTTCAACAGAAAACTCATCTGCTTGTATGCTATCGTATAATATAAAAAAATATCTCTCATAACAGTTACTGACAACTTTAATCCTCCAAAACAATGACAGGAAGAGGCAAGGTCACACACAGAGCTTTAGAATTAATGATGACTATAATGCTATTAATTGGCACAAAAAGCCAGAAATATCTTTAGCAGGTAAATGAAATAAAGCATCATCCGTATCACACCTTAGTCTTATGCCCTTAGCCTGAACTCTAAACCAGCTTAGTTTAAAACCTTACTTTACCTTTGCCATATAAGAAAGCAAAGGTAAAGTAAAGCTTTAATCATATATTTCATTTTTTATATCATAAGGATATAAAAAAAATGTTTTCGATTTCCGGTAGATTTCCCCTTACGAGCTGTATGTGCAAAATACAAATTTTTTCTGTTTTTGGTTTAGTTTTTCCAGTTTTCCCAAGCACAGTTTAACTGTTAGCAGTTAACACATATATAAGACATATATAGTTAGAAACACGAAAGTATTGACTAATATTATAAATGTGAATTTCATATTTTTGCAATCTTATGATATAAAAAAAACTGTGATGAAATTAATATAATATATAAATTGTATTAATTTCATCACCATATTTTTAAATTAAAAACACTATAAATTAATATTTACAATTTATATGTTAGCATCACACAGGCCAACCTTCATCTCAGAAAGGATTCAGTCATAATTTATCACGCTGGTACAATGGGTTGAGAATGTCAAGATAAATATTCACAGATAAAATATTTTGGGTCGTACAAGGCCCTTTGTGATATTTCTATTCACTGCTTGTAAATGGTAACAATGTTTATATTGAGTAATTATATTATACTATGTAATTCTATTTATTAGTATAATAGACTGGTACCCAAGGATTAAATGGATACGCCTTTCAAAACAATTTCCTAGTTTGTCAGTATAGCTTGCATTTACACACAGAAATGCAAAGTTATACTACTTACCGATGAAATATATTTTTTTATATCATAAGGTAGCAAACAAGCAGATGGGTATATTGATGGAATGAGTCAACCATCGCCTATTGACACCAAAGATGTTAATTGTGCGTTGCTATCTTGTGGCGAGGTCTATTGCAATATGCATAAGTTTACCGGCTACCTTACCTTCCTAACCGGAACACGACAGTGACAAGCTCTGACGCTATGGCGGCAGGAATAGATAAGGCGGTGGTACCAGACCCGGGCGAGACAATGCAGAACTCTACCAGCTAGTAGCCACGATAGTAGTGACTCGTATAGCCAATCGGTCGCCTTTTACGACCTGCCTGGTAGAACGGCAGTTGATAAATTCTTCAGAGGAGCTCGGGACCAACACGGCGAAATCACTTCGAGGATAATTTTCAAGCCTTGTCATCTTATTCGATACGATAAAGCCGTACAACAACGTGATTTATTTCAATTTTTTCACGATAAAATATAGGTAACTAGATTTGTAAGACATTTTTGACAGTGATATGAGCGACACGTTTTCTTCCTAATGGTGTGTCTATTGGTATTCATTAGGTCTATGGTAGTACCCCTTGTTCTGGCAATACGTGAATGGTGGAGTATGAAGAAACCTAATATTTTTAAATAATATGTATGAATTGGAAATACAATAAATTCATAAAGCCGGCCAAAGGCGAGTCGAGTCGGACTCACGCACGAAGGGTTCCGTATTTTATTTTAATTTAATTATGTACTTTTAAAGCAAATCTATACAAATAAATAAAATTGGACGTGTCTGTTTGTAATACTAAAATAACCGCTTTTTACTAAATACATACGGATGTATACACAGTACATATACCAAAATAACATTTTTTTACAATTTTTGTCTGTCTATCTGTTTCTCTGTCTGTCTGTCTGTCTGTTTGTTAGTTCCATCTAATCTCTGGAACGACTGGACCAATTTTGACAGGACTTTCACTGGCAGATAGGTGATCTGATAGGGAGTAACTATCTACTCTTTTTTCAAAATTTTCCACGCGAACGAAGTTGCGGGCTCAGCTAGTATATAAATAAATAGTCTGTAAATATTTCAAGCTTCTTCCAGTTTTCGTTATTAAGATCGAGAAAAATTGCAAAAAATTCACGTTACTTCTACATGGCAGCCCCCTTAAATGTTTATTTTGTTCTATTTTTAGAATTTGTTATTATAGCGGCAGCAGAATCTGTGAACAATTCAACAGTCTATCACAGTTCATGAGATACAGCCTGGTGACAGACAGACAGACAGCGGGGTTAGTA
This sequence comes from Apodemia mormo, assembly GCA_036924255.1. Classification (NCBI taxonomy): domain Eukaryota; kingdom Metazoa; phylum Arthropoda; class Insecta; order Lepidoptera; family Riodinidae; genus Apodemia; species Apodemia mormo. Next base: position 5,782,563 of record JAUPFN010000018.1, on the reverse strand, counting down.
ATAGGATCTCGCCGTTTTACCCTTTGGGTACAGAGAAACACTAAAAACTAGCTGAGCGACCGAGCATTCTATCGGAGGTATCGGTCGGCCGTCTTGGATACATTTTCATGTGAATCCGGGTTGTTATGGAGAAAAAGATTATCAGTATTTATTTAAATAATAATAGCCTATCTAAATACAAAATGTCATCAAAAACGTTACAGCTATTTTGACAAACGACGAAGTCAAAACAGCAGCAGACGCATATTTTGACTCTAAGGAAGAATGATTTTTTTAACGGTCTAAATGCTTTGAATGGGAGATGGTAAAAGTGCATCGAACTTGATGGTGATTATGTAGAAAAATAAAAATATAACTGATTAAGTATGTGCTTATTTTCTTTGTTAGGCCGAATACTTTTCTATCGTATAGATGTTTGTATTTCTGAGTTGAGGTATTTGTCAAATAAACAGTATTATTTATACATTACTAGATGCAGCGTGCAGCCCGCTGCATTATAAAAGTATTTGGTAAATCCCGCGGGATCCGGAGTATAAAGTAGCCTATGTACTATTCCAGGTCAACCTGTGTACCAAATTTCATTTAAATCCGTTCAGTGGTTTTCGCGTGATTGAGTAACGAATATCCATAGTTTTTGGCGTATCCCGCGGGATCATCATTTCCGAGACAAGCAGTAGCCTATATGCTATTCTAGGTAATCATCTACCTGTGTGCCAATTTTAATTCAAATCCGTTGAGTAGTTTTTGCGTGATTGAGTAACAAACATCCATCCAAACATCCAAACTTTCGCATTTATAATATTACTAGCTTTCACCCGAGGCTTCGCCCGCGTGGTGTTCGTAATAAGTAGGCTATGTCCTTCCCCAGAACTTAGAATATCCATATTTTGAAATATCATCACAAACAGCTTTGCAGATCAATCATGAAACATACATTTACAAAGATAAACAAATAGACAGACAATTAGATGTCACTTTAAATTATTATTATGCAAAGTAAGAATTATAATGCATATTATTGAATTTATTGAAGAGCGTGTCGTACAGTAGCAGCAAAATATAAACATCTGTAAATTGCATCACCTCGCAGGCTATTCTCGAAACTTTCCGCCTAATTATTTTTTATGGCTTAAAGAAGTAATAAATATACCAAATTTTTTTTTTTTTTTGATTTTTGTTTTTTTTTTTGAGTAAGGATTTTGAAACTAAATATTAGGTATGTTAGTCTGAAAGTTACTTTAAAATCTACAGCGTGTCTGCGAGATTCAGCCGTTTTAAATATTTCTGTGGCTTTTTAAAGCGCTACAGCTCATTAGACCTGTTGCCGACACCGATCTAAGGAATGTTCTGGTATGATATCAGATACTTCGCATGCTTTCAATGTCGAGCTTGGAATTATTCTGGAGTCTCAGAAGCACGTTGAGACACCATATACTCAGCGTGCTGTTAACGCAGATCTCGTACCTCTTCTGGTCTGGTTCACTCCGTCGAGATGTCAGATACTCGGTGAGTTGTTGCCGCCGATCTTAGGCCACGTCTGATATCTCTGCAGCTCTATAAGCTGCCTCATGCACCGCCTGCCCAAGCATTCGCAGCTCAATTCGTTGAGACGTTTCATTACGTCTAGCTATTTTCATAGCTCGGGCTTTATTAGTACTTTGTGAATAATAATTTAAAAAAAAAAAAAAACAAAATGGGTGATTATTTTAAACAAAAAACTGAAACAATTCCAATAGCTACCATATATGTAACAAAACATATTAACCGTTATTCTTTTCGTTACAACTTAAACCGTTCGTTATTACTTAAAAAAATGTGTAAGCGGTTGACCTTACAGGCCATCCCTGAAACTTCCCGCTAAATTAAGGTATTTTAAGCTCAAAAGAGTAAAAACTATAAAAATGGATTTTTTCAGTTCAAACATCTATTTTGTTAAAATGGCTGTATATTGATTTTTGAAAAGTTGTATATTTTGGGAACGCTGATTGAATTTGAGTTGAGTTGAGTTGAGTTGAATGACATTCAACTCAATTTTTGAGATCTAAAATATTGCTTTAGCTAAATAATGGATAGGTTGAAAAATTTCGTTGAGCGTTGAAAAAGTCTAAGTTGAGCAGAATTTAATCGAATGCCATCAACCGCGTTTCGATAGGTACACACACACACACACATACGTACATACATACAGACATACTGACGTCATCGCGAAAATAGTCGGAAAAGATTCCTAAGACCTCAAAACGTGGAGATCCAGTGAAAACTCGATTTTCGAAAATCGGGGCAAATTCAATAACTTCCTATCTTACACTATATACTACGTAGCAGGAAGTTAAAAATATAGTAGGTAATCTAATGAAAACTAAAAATAATTTACTTTACTTAATATTCACAAATACCTACAACTGGTACTCAAATAACATACTCAAATAACTAAAACAAACCAAAAAATCTGTAAATGGTGGCCCTACAGGCCATCGCTGAAACTTCCCGCTAAATTAAGGTATTTTAAGCACAAAAGAGTAAAAACTATAAACATAGATTTTTTTCCATTCAAACATCAATCTTGATAAAAATGGCAGTATATTGATTTTTGAAAAGCTGTATATTTTGGAAGCGATTATCGATTTTTATCTTTCGAATAGCATTCAACTCAATTTTTGAGATCTAAAATATTTCTTTAGCTAAATAATCGATAGTTTGAAAAATTTCGAAGCAATGTCAAAAAACATTTTTTTCAAAAATTTTCGTCATTGATAAATCCCAAGCAAATTGACCGATTTGGATTAAATTACTTAACAGTATTTGATGCAGTTTCTTAAGGAAAAAAGCTGATAAGATTTTTAAGTCAATCGCTGTATACCTAAACCTGAAAATTATATCAAAAATATTAAATAAGCTTGTTAAAAACAACGTAATGTTAATATTTGAAAAACTGTAACTTTTGAAAATTACACTCGATTTTGATTTTAGAAACGGCATTCGACGTAGCTTTTTCAGTAAAAAAATATGCTAGAATACCAAAAAATTATTGGTTGAAAACTTTCAAAGTTATGTCGAAAAACACTTTTTCAAAATTTTTCGTCAATGATTACTCCCAAATGGATAAACCGATTTTGATGCAATTTATGCGTTAGATGTAGTTTTAAGAGGAGTAGAGCTGATTAGTTTTTGTACTCAATCGGTGGATTAATCTGGAAGTTATATTAAAAAAATACTGTTTCGCCTAAAAAAAATCGATTGGTTGGTTCAAATTTTCATAAAAGTCTAAGTTGACAGGAATCTAATCATGCTATCTAATCTTATCTAATAATGCCATCAATCGCGTTTCAATCGGACCAGCCGTTCAAAAGTTATGAGACGTTTACATACACATATACACACACACACAAACACACACATACACACACACACACATATACGTATACAGATATACTGACGTCATCGCGAAAATAGTCGGAAAAAATTCCTAGGACCTCAAAACGTGGAGATCTGGTGAAAACTCGATTTTCAAAAATCGGGGCAAAATCAGTAACTTCTTTATCTACATACGTAGCGGGAAGTTAAAAATACATCTATCTTCTTCTTCTATATATTAATACGTGAAGGGAAACCTTTGGATCCTTTATAAAGGCAATTGAATGAACTGTGGAGTATTAAATTTGGCACAGATAAAGTTTACATTGCGGAGAACTGCAGAAATCTAATATTTTTAAACAAAATGCATTAGAAATACACAAAAACAATAAAAATAAACATTACACACACTAAGTTCAAGTGACATACATGACATTATACACACGTCTATATTATTCATAGAAATACAATATATTTAAAGGTCAATGATATTATTTTCTTTACGGCTAAAGTCAGTTGTCAAGCAAGCTTAAAAGAGATTTTATTGTTTAGTCTGGTCGAATTTCGGCCACAGGCGATCGCTAGTTCTAATAAAACTGTAAGTAAAATAAAAAGTAATTTATATTTGTACTTAAAATAAAAACAATAATTATGTCTACTGTTCTAATATATAATATCACATATTATGTTGCCTAGTGGTCCGGTGTTGTTGTTGAGGGTGACCAAGAGGGTGCGATTCCTGGGTCGGGCAATTCAAAATGTTTTTTCAGTTTTCTGATAAAAACAACATTGCCCGGGATATGATAAAGCCCGGTTGGTGATATGCTTGCCACCTGTCACATTATTGGACTTTTGGCGGGGTTATGTTAAGAAATGAATCTCGATGTGATTGATATTGAAGTCGATTTATTGAGGAATTATAATTGTATCCTCGGCTAATCGTGGGTTCACCTACCACACCGTGGCCGCCGCCGCTCTCAATCGACGACTAAGACCCCTATTTAACCCTGCACCCTGTAGCGAAATGCCACTGCTCCTGTAATTAGTCAACCCCCCCTCCCTCCCTCCCTCCTGTCCCTCTCCCCCGATGACGACGACGCACTAAGCCAAAGTCCGGTCTTAGGACAACCCTTAGCGCGGGCGTTGATTGCAGAAATTAAGATTTAAACTCTGACCGAGCACTCTACTCGACAGCTAGTACGGTGTCGCTGTTACGGCCCTTGGCCTTAAGGCCATCAGCTTTTGTAATTTCAAAAAAAAAAAACATTCGGGTCTCGCACACGCGGTGTTGGCGCGCGTTGCTCGGCAATTGCTCGGAACGCCGGTTTGAGATCGCCATTTAGTTTAATCTTATCGTGATAACTTTTTAACTATTCGTCTGAATTTCTTAGTGTAAAAGACAAAGTTCATTTACATAAAATGCTGAAAGCGACAAATGTACTAATTTTACTAAAAATGTAATAAATACTTCGAAATATGCTTTGTAAAAAAGTATAATAATTTAATTGTATTTATGGATCACTATTTTGGAGATTATGGATTCCACATAAAAGGTAGACATATACTGTCGCGGACTTTTATTTAGAACTATTTAAGACAAACAATCCTTCCATACATTATCTTCGTGTAACTTCAGCGGTTTTCTCAGCGCACGCAAAGATAGGTCTTAGAAGGCAGCAATTTTTCTGACTTACTTGATACTTATCGTTATATTACCGCCAAATTACACGAAAACAATATAAATTGTAGCCTATGTGCTATTCTGATGTATAATCTATATTAGTGTAAAGTTTCATTCAAATCCGTTCAGTAGTTTTTGCGTAATTGAGTAACAAACATCCATCCAAACGTTCATTCTTACATCTAAACTTTCGCATTTATAATATTTATATAGAATATAGATTAATTAATTAATATAGACAATATGTGTATTTCTATGTATAAGTAACGTTGACTAACACCCATATCACAAGCAAATAATTTGCTTTTTGGATTAGATGGATTCGTATAATTTGCCCGTGAAGCAAAAACTTTGTACTACTGCTTTTTAAGTATGAAATTTAGCACAGTTAAGGGTTACATTACGAAAGACTGCATAAACTTAATATTTTTCAAATATAATATACATTAAACTAGGTTTCATTACGTTCATGTGATATATGACATTATATACATATAGGTGTGTGTTCGCGGCGACTACTGCTAACTCCGCTGTTGTCTCTAGTGTGCTTGCATGTGGCTCGCATAGACAATATATTATGTACTATTTATTTTACGGCAAAAGTATATTATTAAACTTAAAAGACTTATTGTCTAGTCATTGGTCGAATTTCGGCCACAGGGCGATTGCTAACTTATTATCTTTTAGCGGAAAAAATCCCTTTGTAGTATGTTATGTTTAAAGACACTGACATGGTTAGATAAAATTAATGTTCAGTTATATATTGAAGTATTTCCTAATTTTTCTTTTAGTATGAGAGCCCACGACATAAAATTTAGTCCCATGAGACTACCGTATGCTATATAAAGACTACATACTACCCGCTCATACCACCAGCCATTTTCGCATTTTTTTCTAAAAAAAACGGACCGTTACGCGCACACGTCCGAGTTCGTTCCTGTGGACCGTGGTCACAAAAATGGTTTATGAGTTGTTTGGATTGAATCCGATACTGTAAAGCGTATATTTTTGAAGAGGTCTTGAGCACTGCAATACACTGGTGTGAGAATTGTTTAATTTAAATGGCTTAAGCTATAAAATAAATCAGGTGTAACACAACACTTTGGGAAAAATATGACTACTTGTTAGTCGAGGATTTTTAATTCAAAAAGTAAATCGATGACCTATACTTTTTATATTTTTTATATAATTGGTAAACATATACATACGGAAACAAAATAAACAACATATATTATAGTATAAAAATATTTATTTGCATAGATAATATTTTTTTTTTCATAATTAATACGTAATTTTTAAATAATTTATTTCTTTTTCAATTTTACAGCTATGTTAATTTTTTTTAATATTGTTTTGGATATTTCACATTCAAATCATGTGACTTTTTTGAGATCATAGATATCAACACTAAAATTTACGAAAATAAATAAAAATAGGTACCGTCATACCCAAAGCGCTGGTATCATCAAATTGGTCGTTAACGAAATATATGTTTTATTAATTGATATTTACGGTTTTTTGACAAAATTATTATCAAAACTGTTAGATCATGAACTGATCTTGATTATAAGTAAAGTTTACTTGTTGATTAATACGCCAAAATACTTTTAAATTAACCTGTATCTTAAACTGCAACCAACACATAACACACAGCACGAATCAAAATGGCGGACTAAGTTCTTTTATTTTTCCCCAAGAGCGTATTTGAAAAAACAATGCCAATTTGATGTTATTCTGTACAATTTTTCGTTCGAAAACGATAAAATACCATAGAGTATTGTATTAAAACTGATAAATAGTAAAAATATTGTTTTTTTTTGGATGAAGTTAGCGTTGGTCCCTATAGAGACCATAGCGTATTAATTAAATTTTCTCAGAGATCTCATTAGTTACCAAAGTGAAGTGAGCGGCTGGACAAAAAATGATGATCTTTCAAATGAGCTTAGATTCGTTCGGTAGACCGATCGTACTAGATACCGGGGTACTAGACGTCACTTATAATGTTGCTGCCGCTGATAAGGCCAGTTGTGGGGGCATGCACAATACATTTTCGTATATACCTCCCCTTCCCTATATCGAGGAACACACGAAATTTGGTAGTCTTATCGTACTAGAAATCGATTTCTTTTTCATTTTTTTTAATATCGCCATCAGTTTTTCGCATTGCAGCATAGCCGATCAACAACAAATCTAATTATGTATATACCGTCCGGTAGTCTTTTGGGACTAGGTTTTGTGTCGTGGGCTCTTAAATCATAGTGTAATGGTTATGTTTAATGCGTAATGTATGTTACATTACTCTAACCAATAAAATCATTATTATATTTTATTACATAATATGTTGTTATTTAAGATTATAATAATATACGTTATAGTTACTTACCTTATAAGATATTTATATCGAGCTTAATTTTAAAGCAGAAGCGGATTTATCACTTATTCTATATTGCTTATAGTTATAATGAATGTTAAAAAAATCACCATATTTTAAACCGGTTGGCTATTTAATAAAAAAGTATATTTTATATATAATTAGTGAATTGTGAAACAGTACAAGTGTAAAATTTAAAACAATAATCACCATATTTTATCTTACACATATATTTTTTATGGAAGAGGGGTTTTTATAGTCTCGCAGTTGTATTGCCGGTGTTTTTCTCAAGCTCTTTTCTTTAAGGTCCCTATGTCGTATCCGTTCGGAAAAATCTCTTCTGATAATTATTATTTTTTCCATAGAGAAGTAGTGTGGTGCAAAAAATATCTCGGGAATCGTTATAGGTTACCAAACATCGAGGTGATGAGAATGAAGCTTTGATTTATTGACAAGATGAAAGCAAATTTAAAGACGTATATTTAAATTTGCTTTCATAGTGAGGGACAGTTAAAAAACTGATGATGAATTATAAAAAGAATCAAAAAAATTGTTTAACCCTACGACGATTCCTGGGAGGTTAAGGATAACGTGCCGCCATTCATATTATAAATTCGTAATTTGCATATACTTAGTATATCTATTGACTCGACTACCTATGATGACCTTTGATTACATTTTGTTCGACAGCTCTGTAAAGATTCATTGATACTAAAAAATAATTTAAATTTTTATAGTAAGTATTTGGAGCCTTAGTGAAAAAAAATTAATTGATCAAAACATCTTTAAAAAGCCAAAATGAAAAAAAAACGACGTATACCGTCTAAATAGGATTTTAAATAACAATCTAATGATTCCCATAAACCCCCATATACAAAGGGTGAAGAAGTGCTAAGAACGCAAAAAGATAAAGTCGTCCGAAGTTCGGACACCTACTTACTTCTTACTTACTTCTTATTACTCCGAACCGAACAACAATGCCACTTATGTGACGAATGAAAAATATTACCCGTAACGTAACGTAGACGTATTCAAGTAAAACGTACACGGCAGTGTCCATGACTCACACACATATTTTATATTTCATCAGAATTATGTAAATAATATGAATAAAAATATTTACATAGAGATAGTGGTACCAGGAACAAACTTTTTTGAATAATAACAAGCTGAATTTTTGAGAACAGCTTCGTTTTGAAGAGACACCCATCTTTTCTACCTCTTCGAAAAACCTTAAATCGGGTAAAATGCATTAAATTAATAAAAATAATATAATTATATACAATACATAATACATAATACTAAATATTATATACAATACATTCGTATGATATACATGATATTATACACACATATATACTTATACTTTTTTCTTATGGCTCAAGTCAGTTTTCCAACTTGAAAGAGATTTTATTATTTAGTCTATGGATGAATTTCGGCCACAAGCGATCGCTGGTTTATTTAATAAGATCTATATAATTTGCTTGATTCTGTATGGTTATGGCATTGATCAAATGGTTAGTGACCCTGAATACGTAATCTAGGTAGGTAGTAGATATTCGCATCGTTTCCCCTGAGTTCCCGGCAGGATTAAACGAAGCGGTAGTAACACCACTTCATTTATTCCTGCCGCAGTAACGACAAGTCTTGTCTCCATCCTAATGGTAACCGTTATTTTATTGACCACCTCGTTCGTCGAGTTTGGTTCAATTTCCGATAGGGATAACCATTTGCGTGACGAACATAAATAAATATTCAAGGGACAAATTACACTGACTGATCTAACCCCAAAGTAAACAACTTATTTGCTTGTGTTATGGGTGTTAGTTAATAATACCAATACATAGAAATACATATATAAATACTGGAATATATTTAATAAACACTCATACCCGAAAATATAAACATTTATGCCCATCACACAAATGCTTGTCTTCGTCGGGGATTTAGCCCAAGCCCCGTCGATTGCGTAGTCGGGGTCGCTAACCACTCGACCAACGGGCGTTTAAATTTCAGATTACATACATTTCAGATTTATATACGTACTAGGTGACCCGGCAAACGTTGTCTTGCCATACAAATAACTTGTTATGAATATATTGATGGAGCACTTAAGAGGAGGCGGGGGTTGAGATAAAAACTATTTTATCTTTTGAGTTGGACCAAACAGTAGATATCTACAACATTTTTAATTGAAATCGGTTCAATAGAATAGGAATCCGTAGCGAAACACGTAACTGGCATACAATTGTACACGTAATTTATATTTATACTAGCTGTTGCTCACGACTTCGTCCGCGCGGACTTCGTTTACTCCGCACAACTCCTCCCCCTTAGGTGATCGCCTGATAATATGTAGCCTATATGTTGACCCGACCTGTTAGTAATATTAATGCAAAATTTGAAGTAAATCCATGCAGTACTTTTTGAGTTTACCCCGGACATACATGACTTTCCTACGATTTTATTATATGTATAGATTACGATTTCTATGTATAAGTAGGTATCGTTTACACCCACCCCACCCATATAACACCCATATCACAAGTTAATAATTTGCTTACATCGAGGATAGATCTAATCGTGTAAATTGATCAGGGATATTTATTTATAAAAAAAAAGTAAAAAGTATTTTCACACCCGTATGTATCCCTGAAGAGGTAGGTAAAGGTACAATCAGTGCACCTACGATTAACCCAAGATACATAGCCCCATAATGTGATAGGTGTCAAGCCTATCGCCAGCCGAGAACTTATCCAACCCTGGGCTAAGTATTTATTTATTTAATACTAACTGTTGCCCACGACTTCGTCCGCGCGAATTTAGTTTACTCCGCACAGCTCCTTCCCCGTAGGTGATAGCGTGATAATATGTAGCCTATAAGTTGATCCGACCTATAAGTAATATTCATGCAAAATTTGAAACAAATCCATGCAGTACTTTTTGAGTTTACTCCGGACATATACAGGGTATAACAAAAATAAGCACTAACTTTCAAGGGTATACGTGTACATGAACTAAACAAACACCTGGTAAAATATTATACCAAAAGGCACACATTTTTTGTTTCATATAAATTTAGTAAAATAAGAAATTAAAGTTTATTTTCACACCCCTACCTTGAAGATGGAAGTGATGTGACGTCAGCAACACGTTGAATGAATAGCGTGACGCACACATAGACATGAAGAATACCGCGTACTTGTACTTACACACATTTAATAAGCAATTTTTTACATATCACTTTCGTCACTGATTAATTATTATACATTAATCCAAATTCACTATTTACAGGCAATAATAAAACAACACTGTCTTCAAATTAATTTATAAGTAAGGTTCAAAATGACCACCACCCTTCTCAATGCAAAGAGCAGTTCTGCGTAACATTGATAACCTTACATTATGCAACATATGTGGGGTTATGGACCTAAATGCTGCATTAATTTTACCTTCCATCTCTTCACGTGTATGACATTCCACAGAGTAAACTTTATTTTTCACATAACCCCATAAAAAGTAGTCTAGGCACGTGAGATCTGGAGAACGAGGTGGCCAAGGCACCGGGCCACTTCGACCTATCCACTCTGCAAATCGATCGTTTAAATAATCACGCACAGGGCGTGCAAAGTGAGCGGGTGCTCCATCGTGCTGAAAAATTATATTACGGTATACATTCAGTGGAAGATTTTCCAGATGTTCTTCTAAATCCTCTCTCAGGTGTTGTAGGTACCTTTGAGCGTTAAGACCCTGAGGTAAAATAGTCGGCCCCAAAACATAGTCCCCAACGATGCCTGCCCAGACATTAATTCTCCACTGGTGCTGAAAGCTACTTTCACTCGAGGCATGCGGGTTATTATGTGCCCACACATGCTCGTTGTGCAAATTGAGCACACCATTTCTTGTGAAAGAAGCCTCATCTGTCCATAAAATATTAAAAGCAAATTCGGGATTTGCTTCAGCACGGTTCTGGTACCACCTACAAAAGTCCATTCTGGGCATATGGTCTGCAAGTCCTATCTCCTGAGTCCTTGAAAAATGGTAGGGATGTCGTCCATCATCCTGCAGAGTACGCCACACCACCATATGGTTTACATTTAACATAGCACTGCATCGGCGTGTGCTGGTCCGAGGATTCTCGTCAAAATGATTTAGAATTCGAGTCTCAATAGCAGTACCTACTCTTGAATTAGGACGTCCAACGTTTCGTTCGCGGTGGAAGGAACCAGTACGCTGAAGTCGTAAACACATGTTACGGAATACTGAGTACGGAGGTAAATGACGTTGTTCTGCTGGTGGCCTTCCATCAATAAACCGTTGTCGGTAAATCTCCCTCGCTTCATTAATGCTACCATTCCTAGCAGCACCAACACATAGCATCATTTCGTAAAATTCACTATTAGTGTAAAGGTGACGGTCATTATTATTTCTACGTGGCATTTTTAAAATCGCGATTTCCAATCAATGGGTATTAAGTAAGATTCATAAAAAATCGGCAATAATAGCAATAGTTACGCTCTCCAAAGACAAACGGCAACTGAATAAAAAAATAAAAATTCCTTTACAATTATCTAGGTACTTTTCCGAACTAATTAGGGTTCAGTGAAACAAATTTAAAAATAATCTTCTTCATCTTAGAGTTTATTCCGGTTATTCTCCACGCTTGCGCTAGGAACGAGTTTGAGTTTGCCGTAGCGACTGTCGTCTAACCTCCGAACCTCTCTGGAGGAAGCCGGTGCCAGGACCTCTTTCATTGTACAGCAGTCAGGTTGTCTTGGGTCCCGAAGGTGGTGGTGGGACCCCTTGCACCATAAATAAAAAAAAATCATTTCCCGTGTTAGTTTGAGTGCCTTAAGAAGAATTACCCTCCATTCTACCAGGCGAACTGAGAATCGAACCCAGTACCTTACGAAGAAACGCCTAAACCGGCATCACTCTTATCATAAAAGTGACAAAAATGTTGACTAAAACTATACGGAACTACATATTAGTATGATTTTACATAAAAACAAAATGGCAGAAAAAAGGGAGTGTCTTGTCTCTTTCCGAAAGTGGTCTTTTCGCCAATCAAAGCGTTTCGTTGCACTTTGTATAAGCCGCAAAACACGTGTAAGTTCTAAAGGCCTGTACAAACGACCGGCGGCGGCTTTAAAGTTAACTTAATACTTTTTCATTTCCAGTATGATAAACAATATTTTGATGAAAAAGATTAATTTTTCTGAATGAATGAACAGGTTGATATGTAATCCCGGCAATCGCTAAAATTAGCAATAGTTTTCGTTGGTTTCGCTTGCGTTGTTTATTTTTGACATTCACAAAAAACTCTAACCACGCGTGCGAAGCCGCGAGCAACGGCTAGTATTTTATAAAATCTTTGATCTAAAATGTAATCAAAAAAACGTAGTCAAAAATTATCTTTTTCCTGAAATAACTACTACTTAGAAAGGTCTTGCCAATTTCTCCCGTGAAATAGCTTTGCTGTGTTTCGGAGAGAAGGGCAAGACAGGCACTGTAATTACTGGCACCGAGACTTAACATCTTATGTCTCAGGATCTTAACATCTTATGTCTCTAACACATGAATGGAATACCTGGGCTAGTTCCAGCCCAGGTATCCCATTTTTGTTCATTAGCGACGTCGACCACTTACCATCAGGTGGCACGTCTGCTAGTTTGCCTATCTCAATAACATAAAAAAAGGTAAGAAGAGGCGCACCTAAAACAAACTTTAGGTTGGTACTAAGTTCCATCAGCCATGTAGTGATAGTGACAAACGAGCCTATCAACTCACCGGGAACATTCCGATTCTTGACATTTTTTTAGCAGTGCTAGCCATGTCAAATTTCATATGTAACGAAAATTAATTTGCGCAATTAAAATTCCCGCGGAAAATATTCAGTAGTGTGTGTGAGCAAGGCCTTAAGTCGGGCGCTTGGTGTTGAGACGCCTAGCGCGATGTCGGTAATACTTCAAATCAAAGGACTTCTAGGCTAATCAATGCGTAGGTTTATTTGTCAAAAATGCTTATAAAAGGTTGTGTTGTGTCTTAATTCTTAATGATAATGCATATTTATTTTGCGAAGTGTCGTGTTATCAACGAGAAAGTTTTACTAAGTTTTTAGAATTGTGTGTAAAAAAAGTGATAATAGCTATGATTTACCTGCTCAAAAACTAATTACCTATTTAGACACCTTGTTATGTGAAGTTAGAAGCAAACAGGGTAGGTACTAGAGGTAAGTATTATGCCATTAAAACAGTTTGTAAGTTGAAACCATGCCAGATAATACGTTGTAAAATGCCTATGAATCACGGAATAGATTTAGGTACCTACACTGAAAACACATGTGAATAGTTGACTTTGAAGGTGGATATTGTGTGATGAAGTAATTTATGTAATGTGTTTTCATAACAAAAAGATACCTTAATTAGTTATATTGGATTATTTGCCACGATTGTTTTAGAATGTATGTACCAAACTAATAGTTTCACTCAGAGTTAGAAATAATAATCCAGGTCACAATAAATTTTAGGTACACAGCTGATATAATTTTGTTGCCAGGCGGGAGATTTTCCTGCATGAAATGCCTAATAGCCGCAGGTTTGCCTTACGTAAACTAGGTGTGAGACTACTAGGTAGGTATTTACGATTAATAAAATTTTATGAGATTTTTTTTATTGAATATGAGTATAGTAATTAATAATTATTTTAATATGATCGTAATATGCTATCGAGTGACACCAATAGTCGGACAGTGTTTTTTTTAACATAATGTAATAATTATGGCTATCAAAACCCAGTTAAGTTACCTATGAATCAAATTGTCCAGCCTGGTAATCAAACTAAGGACCCTCATGGGTTTATTCCAACATCAGTCCTGGTAGAAAAAAATATAAAAAAACTCTTTAAATAATATCTACATTATTTACTCTGTCAAGTAATTAGTACTTTGTTGTGCGTCTAGCAGTTCATTGACATCTATCATATGATTGTGACCTTTCATAGCTGCGTAAACCGTGCGCGTACGTTACTGCGTGCTATACTTCAGGGCTGCCACAGATCATTTTGAAAAAAAACTTTGACATTCATTTTCTCAGAAATTTCATAGTTTTTATTTATTAAAAATGTATAATTAAAGAGCTAACCACACATCCTGAACGCTCCTTCAGTATTAGTGCTTATTTTTGTTATACCCTGTATACAGACAAACAGACAAAAATTCTAAAACTATATTTTTGGCTTTGATATCAATTGAAGATCACGCCCCAAGCATTCTTTTAAATAATATTCAATGTACAGTTTTGACTTTCCTACGATTTTACCTATATGTATAGATACTTTTTTTTCCCCTCATGATACAAATATTATTTTCAAACGTCGAAAGTTTCTTTCTCAGCCCATACAACGATAGATATCGATGCAGGTCACATCTTGTTGCCCGACGTCCCTCGGATCCGGATAAGTCTCACAATACCTTCTCATCGATAATCCGCCCGTCTATGCCGATAGGCTCGAATTCTATTGACTATGCTCTCGACATTGTGTGTAGAGGAAAGGCAGATAAAGGATATAGAGTCTACAAATTATACATTTATTGTAATATACTAGCTGACTCGGCAAACGTTATTTTTCCATATAAATTATTTCTAAGTAAAAAATGTTAAGCGTGGACAACCCTTATCACTAAGGGGTATGAAAAATAGATGTTGGCGGATTTTCAGACCGGCTCAATATGCTCGCAAAATTCCATGAGAATCGGCCAAGCTGTTTCGGAGGAGTACGGGAACGAACATTGTGACACGAGAATTTTATATATAAGACTTGCTGCGCCCTAATTTTTGAAGTCAAAACTTCATAAAAATAATTATAATAATACTGTATTTCAGATAATTAAAACCTCCATAGTTATTGGTAAAGCTTACATACTACTTGTTAGTTTAGATAAAATTAAATTATGATTAAATTAGCTGTAAGCACTATTTCTAATCACCCTCTGAATAAAATTCTTCCGTAGTAGAGATGTGTGATATCTATCAGCAACTGTTTTCAGTATGCTGTTGCGACTACTTCGTATTCTATACATCAGAGAAGTGGTATTTTTGCGGATAATGGCATGAATTCCGTCCGCCCTATTCTGCGCAAACATCTCTGATGCACTGCAATTAAGCCGTTGAGCGATTTTTGATCGAAAAAATCTACTAGTTCGCGTAATTGTTATGTGAGTGAAGAAGCTAAATTCAAACTATCGCAATAAGTTTTACACAAAAGTCTCGTGACTGTATCGCACCCTTAGAAATAATTACAATGACGTAAGTGCAAATATCAAGCATTCGAGAAAAAAACATTAAAAACTTTTAATTTAAGCCTTACTCAATAACTCTTTTATATTGACAAGATCTGATGCATAAAATGCTCGTGTGATAATGTTAGTTACCTTACTCCTCTGAAACGGGATGACCAATTTTTATGAAATTTTATATGCATATTCAGCAGGTCTAAGAATCGGCTAGTATCTATTTTTCATACCCCTAAGTGATAAGAGTTGTACACCCCTAATATTTTTTATTTTTAATATTTTATAACGTGGCATTAAAAAACTTAAGCAATCCTAAATTTTTACCGTTCTATCGCTAACCCCTATTTTTCAATCCAATAATTTATATGGCAAAACGTTTGCCGAGTCAGCTAGTATATATTTTATATGTATTTTTTTTTATTTAGTACTTTATCATTAGTTAAATAAATAATGCCTAGTATTTTGTAGTTTTTTACATATTTTCAAAATGCAAGACACGATAATACTAAAAAATGACGTTAAGGTTTAACATTACTTCCATCTAGCGGCATTTATTGTAATACCAAGAGTCAATGTTCCTTACGACAGTTGGGCATTGGTTGGGTTTCATAGCGTTTGTAATACGTTATGTTATTTTGACATAATATGCACTTGCGTCGTTGTAATTCAAAATATGCGGTATGAATTTTATTGTGTAATTTAGTTTACTGAACTAAAGTAATTTATAAATTACTTTCATTAGTTCAGTACTTATCAGGAGCGCGCCGTAGATTCGCCCGGGTGCGTCTACTTAAGGGCTTTTTGGGCCTTCACAAGATTCATTCACAACCTTCATTAAGATATTAAACGTTTTGTAAAGAAAAAAAATGTTCATACGCTTATACGGCGTCTATCAGAACGAAGAATTCACCGTTGTTTGTTTTTGTCGGAGTATTTACTATTTTCTTACGTGTGCATTTGTCAATATAACATTTTAGAGATATTTAATTTATTTATAAAAAACAGATCCTTTTCCAGTATTAACCTAGGGTCACAGATTTGACCCTGCGTAGCCTAGGGTATTGTTTTCACGTCCCCATTTATCTGTCGTTTTTTGTGAATCTCTCGAGACAAATGCACTTTACGGGATATTTCGAAAATTTGACAGTTTAATAAAAATGTTAAGGCGAGGTATTTCGACGCGCGTCAATTCTATAGAAAATGGGTGGCGCGGTTTGTTTTGAAACCGCTAGGAAACGTGTTAATTTTCGGATAAATAAATAATAGGATATCAGCTGAAAACTAAAATTTAGCACATTCTTTTTTGTATTTACAACTACATATCACCATATAAAAATCATGTGGAAGATTAGAAATATTATTAACAAATTATTTATTTTAGAGATTTTTTTAGTCTGTTTTCGGAATTTTATATGATCGAGTAAAGTACATTCTATCATATAATCAGTTAGCAAATTCTATTTATTATTTATTGCTAATACGTTAAGTTGCCAACATTGTATTTTAAATGATGAAATTTTTTTTAGTCGCCTCTCTGGTCTGATATCTTCGGTTAATTGTGGATGCACTGTTTGTACCTCTACCTCTTCGGGGTCACGGGTGAGAAAATACTTTATTTTTTTACTAGCTGTTGCCCGCGACTTCGTTCGCGCGGACTTCGTTTACTCCGCACAGCTCCTCCCCAGTAGGTGATAGCGTAATAATATGTAGCCTATATGTTGACCCGACCTGTAAATAATATTCATGCAAAATTTAAAGTAAATCCATGCAGTACTTTTTGAGTTTACCCCGGAGATACATTGACTTTCCTACGATTTTATCGTATGTATATATAATATCGTAAGATTGCAAACAAGCAAGTGACTCTCCTGAGGGAGAGAAACAACCATCGCCTATTAACACCAAAGATGTTAATCCGTGTAATGGGATGGTAATTCTACGTGCATAAGTTCACTGACTACCTTACCCTCCAAACCGAAGGCGGTGGTACCTGGGCGAAACGTTGCAGAACTTTACCAGCTAGTAGTCACAGACGTTGTCTGCCTTCTACGAACTGCCTGGTATGATTGCAGGTGGACTATTCTTCTAAGGAGATTGGACCAAGATGGAAATCTATACATATAATTAAATCGTAAGAAAGTCAAATCTATACATTGAATATTTTTTTAAAAGAATACTTGGGCGTGATCTACAATCGATATCGAAGCCAAAAATATAGTTTTTAGAATTTTTGTCTGTTTGTCTGTATGTATGTCCGGGGTAAACTCAAAAAGTACTGCATGGATTTATTTCAAATTTTGCATGAATATTACTAGTAGGTCGGGTCAACATATAGGCTACATATTATCACGCTCTCACCTACGGGGGAGGGGCTGTGCGGAGTAAACGATGTCCGCGCGGACGAAGTCACTGGCATCAGCTCATATATATATATGAGCTGATGCCATATATAAATTTAAAAAAAATATCTGGTTGACCGAGCTTTGCTCGGTTTTTCACATACCCATATCTTGGGAACCGATCTTTTCTTGGAACTAGAACCTGATAAATCGATTCCTTGACCCGATATAATAATCTCGGAATCGGCTCCAACGATTTTCATGAAAGTCACAAATTAGGGGTTTTTCGGGTCAAGGAATCGATTTATCAGGTTCCAGGTCCAAGAAAAGCTCGGTTCCCAAGGTTCCAGGTTCAAGAAAAGCTCGGTTCCCAAGATATGGGTATGTGAAAAACCCAGCCAGATATTTTTTTTAAAGCAATGCATCACTTTAAAATTTGCAATTAACCACATTGTTGAATCTAGCATACGTTCTAATTCCGTTATTTAATCAAAGCGTGAATTGTATGACCTGCCAGTCAAATTTATGAAGCCCAGCCTAAATCAATTATGTATTAGTCAGAAATTAACGAAAGCAAACCAAACACTACCAGGGGCCGGGCGAATTCAAAATTCATGCTAGCAGTCATATGAACCGGCCGCTAGCCAAATCGACGATTCGAATATAACGAAGTAACTGTACTCGTATTGCTAACATCGCGTTTGTTCTTGATGTAATACGTCTCGATTTTATTCATGTGCGTATCTTTACGCCTATATCCCTAAAGAGAAAGGCAGAGGTACAAACAGTGCGCTCACGATTAGTCGAAGATACTAAGTCCACAATGCGATAGTGAAACGGTGGATAGTAGATTTTAACTTTTAAACTAGCGCGTTTCACGATCATTTTTAAAAATAATAACGGGTCAAAACTCAGTCTCAGTCCGCTGACTTTAAGTATGTTACAAAGTACTCTGTGACTAGTCCGCTCGTGACTAGAGATGTGATAAACGGCTTTTAATTATTAACACGTTTAAACGTTTTGCTTATACTTTTAAGCGTGCTTAAAAAAGCGCTTTTCGTTTAAACGCTTTTTTAAATAAAAGTTGTTGATCGTTGAGAAGGTCAATTATAAAACGAAGATTTAAGTGAATTATTAGCGACCGATAAAGCCGAGAGCTGAAAAAAGCGTTTAATGTTTTGTGGTTTTGTTGACGTGAAAATATCGTGTTATCAAATTGTTGTTGAAATGACGTGTTATCAAATACAATACAAATTATTATACAATACTAGCTGACCCGGCAAACGTTGTTTCGTCATATAAATTATTGAATTAAAAAATAGGGGTTGATGATAGAAGGGTAAATATGAGGGTTGTATGTATTTTTAAAGCCACAATTTAAAAAAAAAAACTTGAGAGGTGTCAAGGGACACCAGAATGGAACGAAGTTCCATTTATTATTATTTACAAAAAACCTGTATACACTCAACAAAAATCATCGTCGCGACACCACACTGTTCAATGCGAAATAGAATTTCAGCACCCGGTCGAATTTTGGAACCCGGTCGAATTTCGACACCCGGTCGAATTTCGACCCGCGGTCGAATTTCGGCACCCTGTCTAATTTCGACCCACGGTCGAATTTCGGCACCCTGTCTAATTTCGACCCACGGTCGAATTTCGGCACCCGGTCTAATTTCGGAACCCGGTCGAATTTCGACCCAAGGTCGAATTTCGGCACCCGGTCGAATTTCGACCCACGGTCAAATTTCGGCACCGGTCGAATTTCGGCACCCGGTCGAATTTCGACCCACGGTCGAATTTCGGCACCCGGTCGAATTTCGGAACCCGGTCGAATTTCGACCCACGGTCGAATTTCGGCACCCGGTCGATTTCGACCCACGGTCGAATTTCGGCACCCGGGTGAATTTCAACCCACGGTCTAATTTCGGCACCCGGTCGAATTCCAACCCACGGTCGAATTTCGGCACCCGGTCGAATTTTGACCCACGGTCGAATTTCGGAAGCCGGTCGAATTTCGACCCATGGTCGAATTTCAGCACCCGGTCGAATTACGACCCGCGGTCGGATTTTGGTACCCGGTCGAAATTCGACCGGCGGTTGAAACTCGGCAACCGATCGAAATACGACACTCGGTCGAATTTCGACACTCGTTCGAAATTCGACTGTCCGTCGAAATTCAACTTTTGGTCGAAATTCGACATTCGGCCGAAATTCTGTATAAATGTCGAACATTTGGCACTAGAAAAAAAGTAAACTCAATCAAATAGTAGATAGACTCACTTTCAATGCACGAGCTAAAGGGGAGTGGCTGGATATTTCTGTGCTTACAATACCTTACTATAGCAAAAAGTGTCGTGACAACTTTTCGTAAGAATTTTTTCCGTCTAGCCCCCTTTCACAATGCGCGATAAGGAACTTCGTTCCAATAAAAAAAAACAGTAGCAGTCGTGGGACTGCCGATAGAAGTGAAAACGGAACTATTAAGTTGAGAGTAATTAAAACTATATGCAAAACATAGCTATAGATATACTATTATCATTAGCATGTCGGTGACGCGAACCGAGGATTTTACCGTCTACCAAAACGCTCAACGCGCCTAAAGAAGTTTTCACTTCAAAAAAAAAATGTCTTAAAAATAAAAAAATAATGTTAGGGGTGGACAACCCTTATCACTTAGGGGTATAAAAAAATAAACAGTAGCCGATTTTCAGACCTACTGAATAAGCATATAAAATTTCATGAAAATCGGTAAAGCCGTTTCGGAGGAGTATGGTAAATAATATTGTAACACGAGAATTTTATATATAAGGTACTTTCTCAATCAATCAACTTCCCTTCGTACTTTTCAGACTTAGGACTGTCTGAAATGAATAGTAACACAATATATACTTTTTTATCCATCACGTAATTTCAATAATTAATATAAACAAAATTACTTTGGAAATTTGTCGCGCTAAATAAAATAAACAATTGATGAGCTCGTCGAATCGCTTCAACAACGAAAAGCGTACTGGAACTCAGAACATGAAAAAACGTAAGTTGTCAATTCGTTGTAAAAAGTACTAACCAACCAAAAACGAAGCGTTGTCAGTCCGACACAAATATTGCGTAAACAAGTAGAAAATAATTTAGCCGCTAATACGATAACCAATCCAATAAAATAAATAGTATTTAAATTTTTGTATCTTAAACAACGTTTAAACGAAAACAGCTTAAATCCGTAAGCGCGCTTATGGGCTTATTTTGAAAAGCCTAATTTTTTAAGCCTATATCGTTTAAACGCCCACGACTACTCGTGACCACGGTCAATGTAACTTGGCCGAAAGGTCGAGCTTTACAAGTAAGTTCTATATATGTACGCGTTTTTGACCCGTTTATATTTTTAAAAAGTTTAGTAGGTTTTTTTTGAAGTGAAAACTTCTTTAGGCGCGTTGAGCGTTTTGGTAGAGGGTAAAATCCTCGGTTCGCGTCACCGACATGCTAATGATAATAGTATATATATAGCTATGTTTTGCATATAGTTTTAATTACTCTCAACTTAATAGTTCCGTTTTCACTTCTATCGGCAGTCCCACGACTGCTACTGTTTTTTTTTTTTTAATATTCACGGGACAAATTACACTTACTGATCTAACCCCAAAGGAAGCAAATTATTTGCTTGTGTATGGGTGTTAGTCAACGATACTAATACATATATAAATACTTTTACATACATAATAAACATCCAAACACGGAATTACAAACATTTATGCTCATCACACAAATTCTTTTCCCCGTCGCGGATCGAACCTGAGCCCCGTCGATTGCGTAGTCGGGGTCGCTAACCATTCGACCAACGGGGCAGCTAAGGTTATTTAGAAAAGATATCAAATAAGCAATGAGCAACGGGAGACTGAATAAACGTTTAGTGCCAAGGCTAGATCTGGGATAAACAAACGCAGGTTGAACTACGGGATGCACATAGAATATTCATACGGGTTAAGCTGTAGCGCTCTAATTTGAAGCCATTTTAATCTCTCTGAATTGGTCTAGAAGTGGGCGAGTAATTAGTAAGATGTACTGGATACGCCAACATATTTTTTTACTTATTACGTTCTTATAAATTTAATATCGTATGACAGCAAATAAGCAGGTAGAATTCTGCATTGTCTCGCCCGGGTCTGGTACCACCAGCTTACCTATTTCTGCCGTAATAGTGTCAGTGCTTGTCACTCTCGTGTTCCTGTTTTGAGGGTAAGGTATCCGGTAAACTTATGCATGTGGTATTACACTTCGCCACAAGACAGCAACGCATCATTAACATTATTTGGTGTCTATAGGGTTACAAATACCAACAATGTTAATGGTGCGTTACTATCCATGTATCGCGGTAGTAATACCACATGTGTAAGTTTACTGGCTACTTAATCTTCTAAAACAGAACACGATAGTGTTAAACATTGACACCATTGCGGCCAGGATAAGTAAAGTGGTAGTACCAAATCCGGGCAAGTTGTGGAAAATTCTAGTAATGAAGACGGTATTGACGTGACGGGCCAATGTTTTTGCCTCATACGTACTGCCTAGTAGGATAGCAGATAGTATATTCCTCAAAGGAGACCCGGACCAGCATCTATTATAAGCTTTATATAATACAAAAAGTATAATTTGGGACACTTTTCTGATTTGATATCGGTTGTATAAGCAATTTTACGGCTGTTACATGCCTTTTGACATACAGCTTTAGGTAAAAAAATTAACTCAAATGCAGCTTATATACATACAGCTTATATACATGCAGCTTATATACATAGTTGGCATGCTGCTCGGGTAAAAGTCAGGATGGTAGTGAAACCTTTAGTCACCCGTTCGCCTTTCTGGCTTGTCGAAATTGAGGTGCTATTTTTCACATCTTTATCACCTGATAGCTGCCAAAGTAACCGTTGTCCAAATTTTTTCTTTCAGATCCAATCTTATATTATAAATGCGAAAGTAACTCTGTCCGTCTTTCTCATCTTCAAACCTAAACCACTAAACGGATTTGGATGAAATTTAGTACAAAGATAGTTTGAGATCCAAGAAAGGATACAGGATAGCTTTTATCCCGGAAATCCCACGGTAATTTAAACTATGCGGTAAAATCTCGAGGCTTTTGTTTTAGATTTTTTCCACGCTGACGAAGTCCCGGGAAAAGCTAGTTTTATGTGATCACAAAAGTCTGGCCAACGAAGGCTCTTACTATATAACAATAATACATTTTAAAGAAATTAATGTTTTAAAGACAATACTATTAATTTTCTTGTTTTCTGAAGTTTTTCAATTTGCATTTGAAAGTAGTTAAATTAGATTTGAATTTTACTTTTCTTAGGTACACTGCATAAAGCAGTCGAATGTTTACTTTTCTTTCTTTTTAATCGAACTTTAAACTAAATCGCGTTCTATTAGAAATCGCAAATTAAAATGGTTTGAAAAATTTAAAAGTGCACGACTTATAATGCTTTTTCATCGTTTAAAAAAAGAAGGAAACGCATATTACATAAAAAAATTATCGAAAACAAAATACCCGACTGCATTTAATCTTTAGAAAAGGTTCATTGCCTGAAATAAAAGCTAAAAAGAAAGAAACAAGCCCAGTAGTTTAGAATCATGTTAAGTAATAATGAATAACTTCACCATTGAAATAGTTCTATAATCGATGTAGGTACATACATATAAAACAATTCATGAATTTTAATTCATCACAGAACGATTAACAGTCGGGGCCCATTCAATTTTTAGCTATCAAATTTTCACAAAGAGCCCCTGTTAATCGTTCTGTGGTGAATTAAAATTCATGAATTGTTTTAAATGTATGTACCTACATCGATTATAGAACTATTTCAATGGTGACGTTATTCATTATTACTTAACATGATTCTAAACTCCTGGGCTTGTTTCTGTCTTTTTAGCTTTTATTTCAGGCAATGAACCTTTTCTAAAGATTAAATGCAGTCGGGTTTTTTGTTTTCGATAATTTTTTTTATTTAACACTTTTTAGTTAGGATTCATTAACTTCGATATTAAAATTATAAGATGGTAAATTACGCAATCTTGTCATTTCATTCAGAGAGTAAATATCGTGGGGATTATTAAGTAATTTATGGTGGTCTAAACTATTTATTATTAGCCCCACTTGAGACCTAACCCGGCTAAAAGCAACGCATGCTTTGAACCTGGTTAGGTTCGATTCTGACTTTCACTCCAGGAACATTGTTTTTAATTGCGTTGCCGTCAAATTCTATATAGGTAAACAGCCTATGGCAATTCTCCGTCTTCTAATTGATCTTCTCGAAGAACTGGTCACTCTATTGTCCTTATAACTCTCATTGCTCCCTTTCCATTGTATAATATTATATTCAATTTACCTTTTTTATTTATATTTTGCATTAATCCCTCCGTTGTAAAGGCAGAATAATGAAACACTAATTAAAGTATAAGTATAAAGTAGGTACTTGTTATAAGTAGGAAAATGGTTTTAAACAAATTTAAATCGTTGTACATAATATTATGTACCTATATCCTAAACTATTAGATACCTACCTCTGTTGTACCTACCTATTTAAAATAGAGCATCTTCTTATGATTTCAAAACTCGAGATCTGATTATTTTAGAAAATGGTGTGAAATCAAGGACGTTCCGAATTTTGAAAATTTTCATTTACCTAGTGGGAAGTTAAAAAAAGGTAAAGTAAAAGTATTAACGCACTATTAAATAGGTAGGTACCTAATAAAACCAACTAACTAACGTCCTGACCGCCCCGTTTTTGCTTAAGTAGCGACCCTAAATACCAATCAACAGGGCTTGAAGACAGATTATAATAATATAATGGCTACTATCGTAACTTGGGTTTGATTCTAAGCAGGGACAAGTATTTGTTTGAAAAGCACGTATGTTTGTATGCTCATTAAATAACCAAGCGAAGCTTTGTGACGATAGACGCAAGTGCGGCCGCAGCATTAGAGATGCCACGAATATACGTCGCCAAATATTCATGTGATTTTGGTGAATATTTGGTGACGTATTTGTTTTCCCCGTGTTGGTTCCGGGCTCCTTTGAAGAATAGGCAAACTGCCGTTCTGCCAGGCAGGTCGTATAAGGTGACCGATTGGCTATACGAGTCACAACCATCGTGGATACTAGGTGGTAGATTTATGCATTGTCTCGCCTAGGTCTTGACTCTGGTACCACCGCCTTAACTATTCCTGCCGAAATAGCGTCAGTGCTTGTCACTGTCGTGTTGCGGTTTGGATTTATTAGACCTCGCCACAAGATAGCAACGCACCATTAACGCCTTTGATGCCTATAGGCGATAGTTGATTCTTTCCATCAGGAGACCCATCTGCTTGTTTGCTATCTTATGATCTAAAAAAAACATTAGCGAGTTCGGAGTTGATCGTATCACAAGGTACAGGTATTATTTGTTTATGAAGATTGAGTGCTGTAAGCAGATGCTTCCCCTGATAGAACGATGGAAAGATAAAACATCGCCTATAGATACCAAAGATGTTAATGGTGTGTTGCTATCCGTGTGACGGGATGGCAATGCCACATGCATATGTGTACCGGCTACCTTACCCTCTTAACCGGAACACGACAATAATCATCATTGACGCTATTGTGGCAGGAATAGGTAAGGCAGTGGTACTAAATATCCGGGCAAGACGTTGCAGAAATCTAACACTTAGTAGTCACGATGGTAGTGACGGAAATAGCCAATCAGTCGCCTCTTACGATCTGCCTGGTAGAACGACAAGTGACCTATTCTTCAAAGAAGCCCGGACCTGCATGAAGTAAGAACTACTGAACCGATTTTGATAAAACTTAGACAGTTCCCTAAGTTGTTATATAACTTATTTTAAATCAAAAATAATTATCTCGATATGTCTTCGAATATATATAAATGTGTCGAAAAATTCCTGGACAAACATACAAATATACATACACTTACGCAATTTTAGTACACGTGCTTGGACGCCTAAATATATCATCATACCTACTCAAATGCTATCCAATTCCAACAATATTACATACCTGTCAAACTGATAACCTCCATTTTTTAGTCGGTTGAAAATATTGTCTAACTGATGATAAATACTGATTAATGAAATGAATACCGAATAAGAAATACTGAAGTAGGTAGGTATATAGGTGTGTATAAAGTACGTTTTTTTTTTATGTCATAAGATAGCAAACAAGCAGATGGGTCTCCTGATGGAAAGAGTCAACCATCGCCTATAGACACCAATGATGTTAATGGTGCGTTGCTATCTTGTGGCGAGGTCTAATGCCACATGCATAAGTTTACCGGCTACCTTACCCTCCAAACCGGAACACGACAGCGACAAGCACTGACGCTATTGCGGCAGGAATAGGTAAGGCGGTGGTACCAGACCCGGGCGAGACAATGCAGAACTCTACCACCTAGTAGCCACGATGGTAGTGACTCGATAGCCAATCGGTCGCCTTTTACGACCTGCCTGGCAGAACGGCAGTTGGCCTATTCTTCAAAGGAGGCCGGGACCAACACGGCGATAAATAGGACGTGAATATAAATAGGAAAATTAACTTTAAATCGTTATATATCTTAAACTATTATTTAAAAAGAAAAATGATGAATAAAACCCAAAATTATTTTTAAATACCTATTCAACGATACCCCACATGATATTGTCCATCAATATATTTTTTTTAAATTTTGACAATATGGCGCCTGGTGGTTTCCATGGTGGGTTTTAATAAATGTCATGTTTTAATGACACTCGCAAGGTTAAGACGAATCGATTGACATGCGAATCATCAAAATCAGCCTACGCGTTTGGCCTCTAGAATGCCACATAGGAACAAACATACATACACATATAGACTGATAAACACAATACCCTCCTGCAGTCGGGTAAAAAGGCTAGAAAGAGATGATAAACTGCAGAACCGCATTTGGTAGGACAAATTATGTTCATTTTATTATTTATGCTGACAAAAAAACACTAGTTTAGTTATTTTATTAATTATAATGAAGAAACTCAGGACACTAAGGTAAATATAGTTTATAGTATATAAACGCGTTATATACTATAAACTATATTTTTCTAGTGCGCTACGTTATATACTATATATAATGAAACACTGATCGCGCAGGCCGGCCGAGATAGCGCCTGATTCATCACAATAGCGAGCGACGACCGAGCGCTATAACAATGGCTATAACGCTATAAACTATGTATGTTATAATGTCTAGCGTCTACGGTCCAGCACGTTACTAGAGATGCATGCGATACATCGTTTTTTTTCAAATATCGATATATTGTTCATAAAAATCGATGTTTTAACATCGATGTTTAAACCACAAACATCGACGATATATTTGTTCTTCATGAGCGATGTTTTATGAACGAATTTTTAATCATAGTACCATCTTCTCCCCTCTCTCAAGTACCCTAACAAAATTTTCAAAACAAGTAATTTGGCAAAACATGGCAAAACATCAGCCATAATCGACATCGATGAATCGATCATAAACTCCAATGTTTTACTCTAGAAAACATCGATGTCCTGATATCGATGTTTTTTATGAGCGATGTTGCATTCCTACACGTTACTCGTCAGATCGCGTGGTTCGTAACTTCTTAGGTTATAATGTCCACGCTAGCCGCTAGGTATATAGCGTGACATTATGTTATAGCGCCGAATGCGAATCTAAATAGCATACGCTATACGTTATAATTTAACGCTATGACTTATATTAACCACCATCAATGTGTGTATGTATGTCGCATGAATGTAGTGTATGCTCGCATGAATCCATTGATATAAAAAATCTAAGATGCTCAATCAGTGTCTCAAAAACGTCTCCTAAAATTGAGCGTACAATTTTAAATTGTGCGCTCATTTCAAATAGAATTGCGTCGAATGCGTCACTGTCAATTTTATTACTTTTTATTCATTGCTTTTTAAAAACAACCATAAAACTTGCGCTTAAGGTTAGATATGCAAAAACATATGTTGCCATATCTATAACTACTTATGTGAAATTAGTGACAGTTTTGAGTGTCAGGTTCGTTCGAGACTGTGCATCTTGGGTTTTTTTTATATCAATGCATGAATCTAACAATTCCATGAGTGAATGTAATGTTTATTTTTATTAATGTAATGTATTTCTAATGCATATTATTTTAAAATATTACGTTTCTGCAGTCTTTTACTGTGCCAACAATGGAACCTTTTACTGTGTCAAATTTTTCAAATTTTATACTCCACCGATCGACCAGCCGATCAACCACCGACTCCACCAAATCGAATCCACTCACTCCTCTCTCCACTCCACTCAACTCGAATTGTAGTAAAGAACCAGAGCTTACGCTGGCTAATTGTACTTTTGGTAATACCGCATCCTGACTCTTGAAGGATAATATATTATTTTATGTATATGATGCTGAAGCCACACTTGTGTCTGTCGTCCCAAAGTTATATGCGCGCTAAGGCACACGTAGTCCGGAATGACAAAGTCGATAATAGCCGGTCACATCCGCATTTATCGTGTCATTGCACGAAGCTTTGTGACAATTGACGCAAGTGCGGCTCCAGCATTATTGTACAATACAAAATATATATTTGTTAATTGTAGCCTTTAGGAATAACAGACGTTTCTTATTCTTATTTAATTTCCCAAGACGAGTTCAGATAAGCAAGTTCGCCTGAAACTCATTAAAAACTTAGCGATATCTTTCAAGGAAACAATGAAACAGTCTGTAGGTAGAAGTTAATTGTTTACCGCAACTTTCAACTGACGGACGGTTTTAATTTATAAACCCATTTTAAGGTCACCTTGAATTAATCTAGTTTTAATAGTATTATTTCTGTTCTGCCTTTCTCGTAATTTAATTTGTTAGTCTTTTCGTTTGACATGATTAGTGGTGTAATAACTTATACTTTTCTAGAAATGAAGTATACTTATAGAACCGGATATTTTGTAGTACAAGATAGAAAATATGCAAATAGTTTTCCTGTATTTGTAGATCATTTTTATATCATATGATAGCAAAAAGCAGATGATTCTCCGCGTAGAAAGAGATAACCATCGTCAATATACACCAAAGATATTAATGATACGTTGCTGTAAGTATCTGTGTGGCAGTGTTTAAGGGAACAAGCACAAGTTAATTTATTATACTCAACAACGAGTGATTCAACGGCTACTTTTAAAACAAACGTATCTCTAAAGCAAGAATGATTTCTTTTAGCCTGTCCAGCTTATAAAGTTATTAAATATAATTGCATTTGAAAAGTTTAACCGGCACAGAAGATTATCTCAAAAACTACTTAACTGATTTTGATAAAACTTAGACCGTTGCCTAAATTAGGATAGATCTGATTAAATACGAAAATAATGATTTTGATATAGCTTTTAGTTCTCAAGAGTATTCGGTGGACAAACATACAAATAAACACACACTTACGATATTTAATTTTTATATTTTCTAATTTCAATAGCTTCCCGTACCATACAGGCTTTGTCGAGCTTTACAAGTAAGTTCTGTATATGTACGCGTTTTTGACCCGTTTATTAAAAACACGTGCTTGCACGCCGAAATGGTTCATCATGCTCAAGTATCATCCAATTT
Source organism: Apodemia mormo (assembly GCA_036924255.1). NCBI lineage: Eukaryota > Metazoa > Arthropoda > Insecta > Lepidoptera > Riodinidae > Apodemia > Apodemia mormo. The sequence goes on along the minus strand of JAUPFN010000018.1, from coordinate 5,752,885 downwards.
CAACAATATTTATTACATACATACATGTCAAACTAATAGCCTCCTTTTTTCGTCGATTGAAAACTTAAGCAAGTCCCTAGACAATTACTTCGAAAACTATGAATACTTGCAAAAAGTTAATATTATATTCGAATATAAATAATTAAAATCTTATGAATATAGAAAATAGTAATTTCTTAAGCCAGTTTTAAAAACTCGCAGGGACGGACTGCTTTTAATAGTCATCGGAAGCAAATTCCATGACTAAATATAATATTATATTGGAGGCATGTCTATGCATGTCTATAATTCCTAATTGACATAGTACACTGCGTTCCAACTGAGAATAGGATCGGGCTTGTTATCAACTTCATACCACAAATGTGAAATTAGTAATGTCAGCAAACAATATTGGTTCAAAAAATATTGCTGATTTATTGAACAACAAATAAAGTTTTAATAATATTATTTTCATGAATAAAAAATTAGTAAAAAACATCAGGTAAGCTGTTCACCTATATTCTATATATTATATAAAAAAGTCGCGTTATTTACACCACTTATAATCAAAACATGACGGGGCCAATTTTTGTGGGTTTGGGTTGTCTTTCTCCAGAATAGGCTTAAAAGTATTAAAATATGATATTTATCAATAAAAAAACAGTACAATATTGATATATTGTCTAGCCGCTCACCTAAATATATGTATATACACATGTATAAGTCGTGTTAGTTATTTTACAACTTATTTTAATACACGGTATCATGATCTGATAGGAATCTAATTAGGAACTACCATGGGCGTACCCAGATTCTGGGCCAGGGGGGGCATCCGTAACATTTTAAGACTATATTTTTATCTACAACAGTAGATAGTAGCGAACAAATTCCAGGGGGGCAGCGGCCCCTCCCTGCCCTCCCCCCCCCCCTTCGGTACGCCCCTGGGAACTACTACTACTGGGTTTTTTTGCACACCTTACTCATTACTTATGAAGTTTTTGCAAAATGCGTAGTAATATGTCATCCTGACAGTCCTATTCTCAGTTGGAACGCACAGTAGACGCCAATGTAATATGAACTTCGCGTGTCAGAAAGAAGTGAAAACTGGTACATTTTAGAGATTCAGACATTAATGCTTGCCCTTAATAGAATGAAGTGGTATTCTACTCTCCTCAAGATGCCTCGGTCACGGAATGAAATGTGAGTTGAATACATAATTGATGTGCATTCCTTTGCTACAGACGTGGGTGAAAATGTGGTCTACGTGGATGGACTATTGCAGCGCTGGGTTCTCCTTTAATTTTCAGACCTGTAATAAGTTTGGCCATTTAACTATTATTTCAGTTGTATCACAGCAGTTATATATAAGACTTCGCGAAAATTTTGCAAATTAATTAAAAGGCTTTGAAAACTGAGAGAGTATGGAAAATAGCAAATAGCAAACAAGCAGATACCTTTCGTATCTGCTAATGAAAATCTGATTAATGCAAAAGAGATAATCGTTGTCTATAGAAACCAAAAATGTTAACTGTGCGTTGCTAGCCGTGTAAAAGGAAGATTATGCAACTTGTAAAAAATACCGGCTTCATTTGAAGCCCTCCAAACATCAACACTACAATTTCAAGCCCTCAACACTACCCTCCAAACCGGAACATGACAGCGACAAGCACTGGCGCTATTGCGGCAGGAATAGGCAAGGCGGTGGTACCAGACCCAGGCGAGACAATGCAGAACTCTACCACCTAGTAGCCACGATGGTAGTGACTCGTATAACCAGTCGATCGCCTTTTACGACCTGCCTGGCAGAACGGCAGTTGGTCTATTCTTCAAAGGAGCCCGGAACCAACACGGGGGTATAGCAGACAAAGGCTCTCCTTATAGGAATAGTTTAGCAGACAAAGGCTCGCTTTATAGAACGACTATAGCAGACAAAGGTTTGCCTTGTAGGAATAGTATAGCAGACAAAGGCTCGCTTTATAGAAATAGTATAGCAGACAAAGGCTCGCCTTATAGGAATAGTATAGCAGACAAAGGCTCGCCTTATAGGAATAGTATAGCAGACAAAGGCTCGCCTTATAGGAATAGTATAGCAGACAAAGGCTCGCCTTATAGGAATAGTATAGCAGACAAAGGCTCGCCTTATAGGAATAGTATAGCAGACAAAAGCTCACCTTATAGAAATAGTATAGCAGACAAAGGCTCGCCTTATAGGAATAGTATAGCAGACAAAGGCTCGCCTTATAGGAATAGTATAGCAGACAAAGGCTCGCCTTATAGGAATAGTATAGCAGACAAAGGCTCGCCTTATAGGAATAGTATAGCAGACAAAGGCTCGCCTTATAGGAATAGTATAGCAGACAAAGGCTTGCCTTATAGGAATAGTATAGCAGAAACGTAGACAGTCTATACTTCAAAGGGCAGGCGGATCAATTACCGCCGATTACATTAATACAAAGAAGTTGTCCATTTTTCCAATAAACCAAAAACGATACCAAAAATCTTTTATAAAAACGCAACTTTCATAACACAAAGGATTCATGACATAGTAATATAAATTCTTCATCGTTACAGACTTAGCGTTTTCCTTTACAGCCTTTGTATAACAAAATGAAAGATATTTCTACCTTGATTTATTTTTGTTTATTAACTTTTTGCTAACTTTATTCATAAACTTTAAATATGCTTTAATGCTTTACCATTTTGTTTTTAAAAAGAAAGGCAACCATATTTATTTTATCTCAGGATTCCATTATAAAAACAGACAATCGCATCTATTCATTTCGGGTTTTTTTATACACGGCATTTCCACTCGAAGAAATACTTCGTAACATTGAAATCATTGATTTTACTAAATACTTATGGTCAATTCTGGACAGTATAGCTTTCGAAAAGTGTAAGAATTTTTAAAATTGGTAAAATACTTTTCGAGTTAAATTGTAAGAAACAAACAAACAAAAATCATATCTGCTTCTGCGTTCTGCAGTTCGCTGCATAATAAAAGCTTTCGATGTATCCCAACTACCCATGTGTTATTTGAGGTCATCTATGTGAGTCAAATTTTATCCAAAGTAGTTCGGCCATATTTGCGTGAAAGTGTTCCAAACATCCATCCATCCACCCAACCAAATTTTCGCATTTTTAATATTAGTAGGATTAATAGGATATTAGTATAGAATAAATATAAATTTATAAACACTTGAAACAAACTCAACTGACTGAGACTACGTAATATAGATTCCACATAAATAAATTCCAATGTCATTGTATGAGTTGGTGTAGTACTTGATTGTTTGCAAATGAATTGCCACAAAATAACAATTATAAACGTTTAGCAAAAAAAACGTACAAATGTCGAATTAAAAATTTTTAAATTGTGCATCGCCCATTTGAATTAAGACTTATCGATTAATAAGCTAAGTGGCTAAAGGTTTCAATTCAAATGGACGAGCAATGCAAATGCGCCGTTTGGAAGCCATCCAAAGCCAACCGAATATCACGATTCGTATGCCGCTATACAATCTTACCATGGGGGCCAAGAAGACAGCAAAGACGTAATAGTAAGTTGCTATCCGGGTAGCGAAATTAAAATGCCACGTGAATAAGTTTAGATGGGGATCACCAATCATCTCGCCAATCAACAAGCCGGTAAATTGTTATAAACTAGAAAGTCCATAATCGTTTCAACTCACTCTTGTGTTCCGGTTTGGAGTGTAAGATATCCGGTAAACTTATGCACGTGACATTAGGTCTCGTCACAAGATAGCAACGCATCATTAACATCTTTGGTGTCTATAGGCGATGGTTGATCCTTTCCATCACGAGACTCATCTGCTTGTCTGCTATCTTATGATATAAAAACACAGCCGACTTTCCACAAGTATAGATGCCTTTGGCTAACCATGAATAGAAGACAAAAAGTGAAATCAAACATTTGTTTACACTTGAATTAAATGTTTATACTTTTGCCCCTTATGAAGAATAGATCATTTGCTTTACTGCTAGTCATTTTGTCAAAGGTAAACGATTCGCCGAGTCATGCTTCCTCCTATTTTGTAAGTAAGTATTTGCAGTAACGACCCATAAGGTCAACTGTAATAGCCATTTCGATAAAAAAGCCAATTTGAGGACCTCCTTCATTTTTATAAATCAATTGAAAATCGGGTAAATACAATATTAATAGAAAAAACTTTTTAACAAAAAGTGAAATCAAACATTTGTTTACATTTGAATTAAATGTTTATACCTTTGCCCCTTATGAAGCATAGATCATTTGCTTTACTGCTAGTCATTTTGTCAAAGGTAAACGATTCGCCGAGTAATGCTTCCTGCTATTTTGTAAGTAAGTATTTACAGTAACGACCCATAAGGTCAACTGTAATAGCCATTTCGAAAAAAAGCCAATTTGAGGACCTCCTTCATTTTTATAAATCAGTTGAAAATCGGGTAAATACAATATTAATAGAAAAAACTTTTTAACAAAAAGTGAAATCAAACATTTGTTTACATTTGAATTAAATGTTTATACCTTTGCCCCTAATGAAGAATAGATCATTTGCTTTACTGTTGCTATTTTGTCAAAGGTAAACGATTCACCGAGTCATGCTTCCTCCTATTTTGTAAGTCAATACACACAATACAGACGAAACTTTTCAAAAAACAGGAATATAAAACATTGGTTCACATTTGAAATAAATGATAATTTATAATTTTGCCCCTTACGAAGAGAAAATCATTTTCCTTCCTGCTAGGCATTTTGGAAAAGGCAAACCATTTGCCAAATTTAAGCCTCCTGTTTTTTGGAAAATCGCTAGTCGGTTGAAAAGTAACAATGTTAATTTTGCTAATACCAATTATCATATTCTTACTTTGAAAGCTAGTTAATTTACAAGTCAAATGTATATTTAAATATGACCCTTATAGCATTGAAATAGAAATGATAATGTAAGCAAAGCAGCTCAATCCGATTCTGGTTTAATTTCTCCCATCTCTAAAAATATCCGTGGGAAATTAACAGGTGAATACAACGCTTACATCCTCTTACGGAAGACCTTTTTGCTTTGAAGATTTCCAACGATAAAGCAACGCAACTTTTACAAGATTTTTGCGGGATTCTTTTACCTCAAGTAACTTTGTATAAAGACTTAGTGGAAATAGTGTTAGATAAATTCCGTAACACTATGGAAGCTTGGCTTTGAGATTTTTTTGTAAAGCGATTTTTTTCGCTCAATGTTTTGTTATTTTATTTAACAATGTCTGATGCAGCGAGTTCTAATCTCTTTTAATATTTTATAAATAAAGACGTTACTTTGCAAAAATATTTAACGTAATTAATTTGCAATTTTTCATGATATCTGATATTAAAGGTACAGAAAAATGTGGTCTTTGACTTTTTGATTGTTTTGTGTAATCGATAAATTGAATTTTAAATCAATGTACATTATATTAACAACTAATTTAAAATAGGTTTTTGTTATAGCACTCACCCCGTGCTGGGGAAATTTGGAGAAACTTAAAAATAACAAAGAAAAATATCGACACGCAGGAATTGAACCTGTGACCGTCTCCTCAAATACAGGTGTATCTGTAACAATGAACTCATTTAACTTGTTATACGTAATATGTATACCTAGCGATCAGTACAATCGACGTAATGGATCATTTAGCAAAGAGGAATTTCGCCACGATAAGCCTGTCGACACTAGCTCAGTGGTAGAGCGTCCCGGGTTTAGGGAGACGGTCGCAGGTTCAATACCTGCGTGTCGATATATTTCTTTGTTGTTTTTAAGTTTTTCTAATCGAAAATAGCTAATTATAGACGTGTACTTTGATAAAAATACTGCAATCTAACCGTTATACTTGATTAAGCAGTTAGTGGGCACCTTTAATACTTGTTTGGAAATTTAGCAGCTCGTTTTATTGTGGATACTGTTTTGTAGGGTTTCATACGCAAAACGTACAAACGGAAGCCTATTACAAAAACTTCGTTGTCCGTAAGTCTGTCCGTCTATCTGTCACCAGGCTGTTTCTCATGAGTCGTGAGAGCTAGACATTTGAAATTTTCACAGATGACGTATTTTTATTGCAGTGTTAGGATCAGTGGAAAGACGACCCAGTTGACACAGTCAAATCAATCAATCAAATAGCATTTATTCGACGTGGTAAACTCAGTTATATTTATCGACGTCAAAAACTTAAATATTATCTGTAAAATATAAATTATTCAAGCAATGAACAGTATCTTTCTTATCTATATTTTAGGGTCTAGCTAACAGAATTTCACTACCCGCACCCAGCTAACTAATACACTCCACAATAACAGCTGATGTGCGACTAGGCACACATCAAAGTTATTTTTTTAATAGTTTATTTTATAATAAAGTTTTAAATTTGTGGTTACAACTTAGTTGTCTTTTTTATTATTATATTATTGTATTAATGTGCCAAAACTTTTTTATTTTTGTTTTACTGGACTGAAGCTAAGCTGAAAGTTATTTTTTTAATAGTTCATTTTTAATAAAGTTTTAAATTTGTAGTTATAACTTACAGTTGTCTTTTTTATTATTATATAATTGTATTAATGTGCCAAAACTTTTTTATGTTTGTTTTACTGAACTGAAGCTAAGCTGACGCTATTTTCTAGCTGATGTTGTTGTCCTGCCGGGTGCATTTTCAGGCTTAGGAAAAGAACTCGATTATTCGATATGTACTTAGAAATATCGAAACTTTCGTTTCATTCGTAAACGAGCAGTACCATTGCGTTAAGCAATTGAATACTGCCTACAAAAACTCTCATAAGTTTACCGGCTATCTGATTTCTATTATGTAGAAAATCAAGTTATACTTTATATCCATGTTTTCGATGGCGCGATTTAATGTTATACAGCGACATCTATATCTAGTAACTAAAATTAAATATGAAGGCGTTGAAGGTGATATTTGTGTTTTTTTTTTCTTCCTTTTAGAGCGTTTTTTTTAAATAAAAGCTTTTTTAAAAAGTTTTTTTTTTGCTTTTAATTTATTTTTTACTTTTTAGTTATCGCTGGCTAGGTTCCTTAGGTCTGTTCTCTTATTCAACGCATCATTGTTGCAAGGTCATTTACCGGTTATTTTCGAAAAATTTCAAAGCACTTCGGGGAAAGGGGCTTAATTGAAAAAAAATTTGGGAGACGAATGTATCTAGTGAATTTATAAATTCAAACAGTACGTGCAAGCGACATATAGATCAACTGGCTGCAGCGTGCAGCCCGCTGCATTATAAAAGTTTTTTACGAATCCCGCGGGATCACCAAATTTTTCCGGGATAAACAGTAGCCTATGTGCTATTCCAGGTCATCACCTATCTGTGTGTCAAATTTCATTCAAATCCGTTCAGTAGTTTTTGCGTGATTGAGTAACAAACATTCATCCAAACATCCATCTAAACATCCACCCAAACATCTAAACTTTCGCATTTATAATATTATAATTAATTAATTAATTAATAATGTTATATTAATTAATGAATTAATATTATATTAATTAATTAATTAATTAATAATATAGATAATTGCGATATTCGGATAATAGTGTAGTAACTAGTGATAATCAAAGCGGTGTTAATAAGACGTGGTCGCTACCAATACAGCAATGGCCACAATTGCCCATACCAGCGTCAGAGGTTTCGGAAACTGTTAATAACCAAATTGTAAATCATGAAGTCTCAAACCCGGAAGCCCCGAATCCGGAAGTCGCAAACGATAACGAATTTCCGGATGAAGCGAATACTGAGACACAGAAGCAATCTGAACCCTTTGACGAATGAGAGGATGCGGAGGCTATTGGAACAGAACAGGGGGAAGGAGGTGAGACACAGGAGGATCGCATCCTTCGGCCAGTAGCTCACAATTGCCAGCGACAAGTATCGAGCTAAGACCACGTATAGGTAAAAAGTATTATAAGATATAGTTACGAATTCTAATTATTGTTATCAGGTCCTTCTAACTAAAGATGGAGGAAATGTTATGTATGGACATCATATTATGTGACGCTCCTGCGAGCGTCCGGTTGACAGATGTAACTCTGTCGGTGTTTGTCAATCATTAACGTGCAACAGCCAGTATTAAAATAGCTTTCAATACGAGTACCAACTTTAATTGTTTACTTCCGAACACATCATCAACCCTCATAGAGCTCCGCTTAATACAGGTAAGAGCAAATATACAACAGGGTTAATCCAGGTACCCTGAGGTGGTACTTTCATGACATAATGTTACCCCGATGCCAATCGGTCCCCGTCACGGCCTCACCTTGACTTAGGTGTTTGGAAGAATGCACCACCTATTTCAGATTATACAGTTCCGGATTTGATTTTGGAGTTGTCCTTCTCCTACACAGGTTGCAGACCAATGCTGATGACACCCATCCCGCCAAATTACCAAATCAAAGTTAATCAATCGATGTTACAGGCTTTAAAAAAAATTCTTTCTAATTATTGTCGGCAAACCCTTTCATTTGAACCCATATTGTAGAAGTGCATTAAAAATAACTATTCCGCCATCTTGGATGGTCCATTATATGTACAATATATTGGATTATGTGTGAGTATATCATTAAATGTACTCATTTAATTCGCCGTGTTGGTCTCGGCCTCCTTTGAAGAATAGGCCAACTGCCGTTCTGCCAGGCAGGTCGTAAAAGGCGACCGATTGGCTATCGAGTCACTATAACATCGTGGATACTAGGTGGTAGAGTTCTGCATTGTCTCACCCGGGTCTGGTACCACCGTCTTACCTATTCCTGCCGCAATAACGACAGTGCTTGTCGCTGTCGTGTTCCGGTTTGGAGGGTAAGGTAAACTTATGCATGTAGCATTAGACCTCGCCACAAGATAGCAACGCACCATGAACATCTTTGGTGTCTATAGGCGATGGTTGACTCTTTCCATCAGGAGACCCATCTGCTTGTTTTATACTATATAAAAAATAAAGGTATAGAAGAAATAGGCCAATAGGCTGGGATCGTGTTAGAAAAAAATTTTTAATTATATTTTATACACGTAATACAAAAGAGTTAAGATTGTTGTTTCTTCTCTTCGTTTTCTTCTTCCAGTTCTTGTAGTTTTTGAATAAACTTTTGTCGACGCCTTTCCATTGGCGTCTTGGACCACCAAGATTCCGCTGCTATATCCTTAACATATGACAAAATTATTTATTAATTTATTAGTTATTAAACATTTTATTGTATACAAAAATATTAAATAACGGTAAATAGCAAACGAAAAGAAATATCTTAAGAGATATCTTACAGCCAACCCAATACAGTGAAATACAATGTACAATACAGTGAATTTTCCCCGTGTTGGTCCCGGGCTCCTTTGAAGAATAGGTCAACGACTGGCTATACGAGTCACTAACATCGTGGCTACTAGGTGGTAGAGTTCTGCATTGTCTCGCCCGGGTCTGGTACCATCACCTTACCTATTCCTGCCGCAATAGCGTCAGTGCTTGTCACTGTCGTGTTCCAGTTTGGAGGGCAAGGTAGCCGGTAAATTTATGCATGCGGCATAAGACCTCGCCACCAGATAGCAACGAACCACTAAAACCTTTGGTGTCTATATGTGATGGTTGACTCTTTCCATCAGGAGACCCATCTGCTTGTTTACTATAAAAAAATGTAAAAACGGTACATGTAGACAGTGTACAATGATTAATTGAAACACAGATAAAAACTAACTAACTTATATATACTTCATTCACCTGAAGCAAATCACTATTTTTTATATATCAGTAGCTGACGCGGCAAACGTTTTTTTGCCTTTTTAACTATTCTTATTGTTTTTCTATATTTTCTCACCTTTTAAACCTTCCCTGGACTTTGACAATTAATTCAAAACCAAAATTAGCCAAATCAGTTCAGCCGTTCTCGAGTTATAGTGAGACTAACGAATGATTTAGAAATCAATTGCTGTTCGTTAGTTAGTTATATATTAACATTGTACACTGTCTACATGTTCTGTTTTTACATTTTTTTTAAAAAAAGGTTTTTTTAAGAAGGTTTAAAAGGTGAGAAAATATAAAAAAACAATAAGAGTAGTTAAAAAGGCAGAAAAACGTTTGCCGGGTCAGCTACTGATATATAAAAAATGGTGATTTGCTTCAGGTGAATGAAGTCTACCCAAGAACCGGATCCTTTTTTTGCGTTGCGGGTTAAAAAAAGGTGAGATGAAATTAAATGTACAGAACCATACGTACATGTTCAGCGTAGACTGGTTCGCGGGTACTCAGCTGAATGGCAATTTCATGGGCGGTTAAGGCACGAACTCGTAACTGTAATCGTCTTTTTGTAGTCAAAACTGCATCCAACGCCGACAGCAGCGTACCTGTACAGAATATCCAGGACATAAATAGTGCGAGTTAAACTTAATGGATGTTCAAACTTCCAATATGAATAAATATTCTTTTGTGACATTAAAGGATAAAAAAGCATGTGGTGTTTCTTATTATAAAAATATTAATTTCAAGTTCTGTTCGAGGTATAAAAAAATAATTATTCGGATATCCATGTTTTATTATAATTTATTCATCGATAAAAATAAAAAAAAAGCTTTATAAAATTTTCTTAACACCTTTAAAATTTTCATAATGATTTATAAAAATATATTATAATAATAATAGCAAACTGCAATTATAATAACAGTCATCACGTGGAATATACATTAGACACTATATTTATTTATAATATAAGAACAACAGAAGAACAAATAACAGAACGAAATTATTAACGCTAAATAACGTTATAATATCGAAACGTATACGCGTTTCTTGCTGTTTCGTGATTGGTTCGTCGCGTTTCATGTTGTTTCGGTATTGGTTCGCCAACTAGAGCTAGAAGACAACGTCATAATACTATATACCATAACGTTAATTCGTAGTTTCATAGTATATAACAGACCGTAATTAATAACGTTATTAAACAGTAACAAATTCTGTATCATTTTAGGATAATGATTATTTGATATTATTGATTATTTTTAAGCATAGAGCGCACACAATACAGAACTCTACCACCTAGTATCCACGATAGTAGTGACTCGTATAGCCAATCGGTCACCTTTTACGATCAGATTAGCAGACAGAATACAGGACAAATTACAGAATAACATAATTATTATCATAACATAATAACATAATTACAAATAAATAATAAGGAAAATTTAAATGCATAGAACTGGTTATCTCATAAATATATTTCATTGTTTCGGAGAACCAAACTTCACTGTTATCACTGAGATTGGAATTGCCGTGTTTGTCGAGAGTTTCTGATTGCCGTACCATTAGTACGCAAATTAGTTTGTTAATAACTTCGATTCGAATATCAAATTCGTATCGAGAAACAGTTGTGCAATATTAGTTGATGCCAATCATGTCCCGAAATTCGAAACTTTGTTCATTTATACGATACGTTTATTGAAAATGTATTCGAAATTGGTTTCATGAAATATTGTAGAGTATTAAGTTTATTTTCAATACCAACCGACCTCTAATTAGTAATCCTCTTTAATCAAGACCAATCAACAATTTCACATTCAGAGAACTCTTCTTGCAATTTTGGGTAAATGTTTGGTTTATTTTCTTAAATAACCATCAGTAACTAATTAAATAATTATTAAATTGTTATTTCTAGGCATTCCACAAGTTGTTTGGACAAAGTCAAGGTCAAAACTTTTTTCTTCAAAACAGGATTAATGCTAACCTCTTTTTGAACGTCGATTGTTAAATAATTGATAACATTCAAATTACATGAATACGTAATTCTTACATCGTAATAATATATAAGTTATAATACTAGTTCATTATGTACCAATTTTAAACAAAGTAACAAAAACATGCGAACTTAATACAAATTAGTTTTATTTTTAATTTTTATATATCACTAGCTGTGCCCGCAACTTCGTTCGCGTGGAAAAAATTCTAAAATAAAAACCCGCATAGTTCCCGTTCCCGTGGGATTTCTTGGATAAGAACTCATAGAATAAGCGTTATTACTCTATGTAAGAACTATCCTATGTCCTTTCTTGGGTCTCAAACTATATTTGTACCTAATTTTATCCAAATCGGTTCAGTGTTTTGACCGTGAAAGCGTAACAGACAGACAGAGTTACTTTCGCATTTATAATATTAGCATGGAAGTATGGATAAGATAGCAAATAAGCAGATGGGTCTCCTGATGGAAAGATTCAACCATCGCCTATAGACACCAAAGGTGTTAATGGTGCATTGCTATCTTGTGGAGAGGTCTAATGCCACATGCATGAGTATGCTGGCTACCTTACCCTCCAAACCGGAACACGACAGTGACAAGCACTGACGCTATTGCAGCAGGAATAGGTAAGGCGGTGGCGCCAGACCCGGGCGAGACAATGCAGAACTTTACCACCTAGTAGCCACGATGGTAGTGACTCATAAAGCCAATCAGTCGCATTTTACGACCTATCTGGCAGAACGGCAGTTGGCTTGTTCTTCAAAGGAGCCCGGGACCAACACGGGGAAAATAAATATATAATAAAAAAAAGTTCTGCGTCGTCTTGCCCAGGTCTGGTCATTCTGGTACCACTTTCCTATTCCTGCTGCAATAGCGTCAGTGTTTGACACTTTTGTATTCCAGTTTGGAAAGTAAAGTAAATAATGGACGTGGCAATTTTTCCTGTCAAACCAGTACCATCGAATATTTTACATATTTGGTGTTTATATGCGATAACAGATAGATGGCGCTCTTGATCTTTCCATCAATTGCGCAATCGTTTTGTCCCGGTCCCGGATTCGAGTCCCAGGTCGGGCAATTCAAAATGTTTTTCCAATTTTCTGATATAGTAAAAATTCCCCGGGATTAGATAAGTGCCCGGTTAACAATATGCTTGCTACCTATCACACTGTGAGACTAAGTATCTTCGGCTAATCATGGTTGTACCGCTGCCGACCTCTTGGGAATACGGGCGTGAAGATAAAAGTATATCTTTGTTTAAAATCTGTTTAAAAAATAAACCAAATATTTACCCGAAATTGCAACATAAGCTCTCTGAATACGGAATCGTTGATTGGCCTTGATTAAAGAGGATTACTAATTAAGGGTCGGTCGGTATTGAAAATAAACTTATTACTTTAACCGATTTCCAATACATTGTCAATAAATGTATAAATGAACAAAGTTTCGAATTTCGGGACATGATTGGCATCAACTAATATTACAGAACTGTTTCTCGATACAAATTTGATATTCGAATTGAAGTTATTAACAAACTAATTTGCGTACTAATGGTACAACAATCAGAAACTCTCGACAAATACGATAATTCCAACCTCAGTAGCAACAGTGAAATTTGAGCCTCCAAAAGAATTAAATATCTATGGTCCTTCCAAAATAGGTGATCATATTTCAATACAGCGTACAGTGCATCTAACCAAAGATATCCAGCCTAAAAATAATGTGATTCAAGGAACTAAATCACTTTGATTTTTTGAATAAAATAATTTTGTCTCATAATGTTTTACGCCTTTCTGCATAAAATAATACACTTTCAACGAAAGAGTGGGTAGTAGTAAGGTAAATAACTTCACGCCATACCTGTGGGTGAGCATCAGAGTGCTTACATCATGTAAATCCCGCATTCGCTTATCAACTGATAGAACTGTATTGTGCAATTCACTACAGGCCATCACAGTTATTATTTACGAATGGCTATTAAGAGGGAACATTAAAGGCAAGAGGATTGAAAAATAGGTACATATTTGTAAAATCTAATGATCTTATATATGGTCTTGCATATATCGTTTTTTCTATCGCATCCTACGAGTATACCATAGAGTGCGATAAAGACAACTGTAGCTTGGACTGAGAGTACCTGTTATAATTTCTGACGAGGGCAACTGAAATTCACCAATTTCAATTAATATTCTTATTATTATTACGATTGACCTATTTCAATTAATGTTATTATTATTACGTTTCTGACGAGGGCAACGGAAATTGACAAATTTCAACTAACGTTCTTATTATTATTACGCAGATTAATTGTAGCTAATCACTTTTTTTGGAGTTTTAAGGTACAAACATTATGTTGAAATTTATTATCAAAAGTTTAAGACGTGTTCTCAATCAATGAAATAAGATATTGACTATTTACAATCTATATATATAATAAAATCGTAGGAAAGTCAATGTATGTCCGGGTTAAACTCAAAAAGTACTGCATGGATTTACTTCAAATTTTGCATGGATATTACTAACAGGTCGGGTCAACGTAAAGGCTACATATTATCACGCTATCACCTACGGGGGAGAAGCTGTGTGTACTCCACACACAACGAAGTCCGCTCGAACGAAGTCGCGGGCAACAGCTAGTAAATAATAAATGTAGGTATGTTATAATAAACTTAAAGCTTTAAAGCTAAGCTAAGCATTTTTTTAAGTTACGACCAGGTCCTACCTGTCAATTCAACATCAACGGTACAAAAACATAGAAACCCTATTATATGTCCTGTAATATATGTCGATAAAATTTATCAAAAAGAGATTCGAAAACCCGAGATGATGCATACGTCAATTTAAAAAAAGCAATAACCCCCTAAAAGACTAAAAAATAGTGGATTAAAGTTTGTTAGAAAACCTACATGTCAATCTACTCACTATACTACTGCATGGGTCGATTAGTACCATTGAGTAAACAGACTAGAGACTAATTTTTCTGTCAACGTATTAGACTAATAGATCTTATAATAATTAGAAAGAATTAGTTCCGACCAATCCAGTGAACTATAGACACGCGCGACAAATTAGCCAATTGGAACACTTTGTTCCGCGCGTCAGATTATTGACAGAATTAAGTACAAGAAATCAAACATTATTAGTCTAGTGTAAATTGTCAATGAATAGTACATACAGCAAATAAACCGGGCCACTTCCTTCTTCGGAATTCTGATTCGATTTTCTCAAAAAATATAAACTTACGGCTATCAAAGATAAAGTCACAGAATGTATTTATTTAAGAATTAAACTTAAGCCCTATTAGTTAAGAAATCAATGTCCTTTGATCAAAGTGCCGTGCGAAAAATTACGTACCTAAAGCATAAGAATCCGAAACTCTTGATAAACATGATAGCTCTAATCTAGGTGATAGCGCTCCAACTTTGTGTAGTTTGGTTCTCCAAAATAAGGATATGCTTGCGTAATCAGCTCTCGGTATTAGGATTATTTTTGAATAGCATTGAAACAAAAGCTTTTGGTCAGCATCCCAAGGAGTTCTCGATGTCCCTATGAACAATACACGATCTTCTGCACTTATTCCTGAAAATAATTTAGAGTTTATATGAAATTGTATCTTCTTAGACAAAATTTCAATATAATATAATAACCGAGAAAGACCAACACTTATGTACTATAAACAAATTGGTTGGGTACAGTCCGAAGATGGTTTCAACAGTCTCCAAAACCGCCGTGCATTCAATGAAGAGAGTTATGAATGTAGAGGAAAAGAGGTAAGCCTGTCTGAACAGTGACATATGGCACTCAATTCTTTTTGCTTCAAAATAATGAAATATCACCGTATATCTATACGTATATTCAAGCAAAAACTAACTGACATCAAGAAACCTGAAATTTTACACAGGAGTTCTTTACTATCTTTAAGTGTGCACTACGAAGGCTCTTTAAGAAATTATATTTCCTAACGGCATATTTCTTATCTCGTTTGGAAATAGAATTTTTATTTATAATATTAAATTAATATTTGTTTGCGATAATCCCTAGCTCATTATAAGAGCTTAAAATTCAACCGCAATAATCGGTACCTTTTATAATTTTTACTAAATCCTTTTTCAATCTCTTTGGATCGGTTTTATCAGTTTTTGGTATTTTCTTCACAAATGGCTTTTCAGCGTCATCCATCCATATCACTGCGGGCTGCAGTAATCTTGATACTTTCATTACAAGATGTATTAACATTATAAGCCCCGATTTCCCTGGATACTTCCCAACAATATTTGTTGGAGTCAAGTCAAACAAAGTCGCTCCTGTTTCGTTACATATTGCATGGATTAACATCTTTTTACCACTTCCAGTAGGACCTACAATACACCTTAGATTTCAATTAAATTGTATTATACTTTGAATTGATATATATTTTATATAAAATTTAAGATTTATACTATAATTTTATCTAAAAATATAGTTGTTAGTAAATTTTTTGTTACTATATAAATATGAAGGTAGTTTGGTAAATCTGCAGAGATTGCACGTCAAACGGTTCTCTCTGGACACAGTGAATATATTAATGTAAAACAAACCAATTGTGATATTTACACATGTATGCATTATTATTATATTACTTTTCATTAATATTTATAAATCTGCTTAAGATATTACGATTATTATTTCTTTTACCTGCTAAAAGTACAGATCTAACTAATGGTGAATTAGTCCTGACAAGTTCTGATCCGAGTGGAAGTATACAGTACTCTTTGACCAGTTGACGAATATCACCTAAACATGGAGATGATTCTTGACCTTGACGCTGGAGATCACTTCCATTGAAATTTTTTTCACCAATAAAGTCATCAATTTTAACAAAAGGGTAAGGACGAATAATTCCATTAGAAATTAATTCCTCAAAAAGTGATTCAGTTGTTCTATCAGGAGTTAAGTCCTTCTCTTTCTTTTTCTTTCCTTTTTTACCTCCGCGACGAACCTGTTAACAAAAGGAGAGTGTAGTCAATTCTGTGCATAAAAAATATCAAGCTGGTTCATTTTAGTGTAATCAGAAAATACTGAAACTCAATATCACCGTTACCTAGTTCAGTGTTTAGGAAAAGTGATGGTGATCCAGTTGTCGAATTTTACGAACTTTATATCGATTATCTAGGCCTTATCACTCTAGCACTAGGCCCACGGTACTCGTGTATCATCATCAGTTTCCGAGTTGCTCTTAATATTTCAATTTTTGATTTCTGCAAAAACCTATAAAATTACTGCCTGAGTCGGGTACTGTACCTAGCACCTCATGATTTGTATTTAACAGAGTAACCACTAGACCACAAAGTAAAAAATACTATATTTTGTTATCTAATAAAATTGTTTTTTATTACCTTCTTTTGTGGTTTCTTAGCTTTCTTGCCTTTGTAAGCCCTATCTTTATCAAAAGCTGCCTGAAGAAGTTCTAATTCACCTCTCATGACTTCATCCACAACATTTCTAATTTCTTGTTCAAGTTTCAACATTTTTTCTCGCTCTATCATATCTTTGTCATAATTTTCATGTTGACCATCATTGTCGTCTTTATATTTCCAAATATCTTCAAACCTAGAAAATAAATAAGATTACATTTCTGAAACATAGGTACGGCTCAGATCTGCGCTTCTTGCGGTTTTTTTATATCACAAAATCTTAACATCTTACGATATAAAAAATCGTAACCTATCGCAAACAAATAGTTCCCCCGATGATAAGAAATAAGCAAAGTCTAATGACACCAAACATGTTAATGGTGCGTTGCTATTTCATGTGGCGGAGTACAACGCGAAATGCGTGCCACTACTCTGCCATATTTAGTCGACCTGTAACAGCTTTCGTTACTTTGTTTGGATTAATTAATATTATAACTGGAATATTTAAAAAATTTCCCCGGGTTGGTCCAGGCTCCTTTGAAGTATAGACCATCTACCGTTCTGATGGGCTGTCATCGTGTCTATTAGGTAGTAGAGTCTTGTCCTGGTCTGGTACCACTGTCTTACCTATTTCTGTCGTATTTCGGTTTGGATGGTAAGGTAGCCGGTAAACTTATGCATGTCATGTGCCATTAAACCCCACCACAAGGATAGCAGCGCACCACTAACATTTCTGTTGTGGTTGTGTCTATGAGATAAGTGTAAGAATTTTGATGTAACATCTATGTCTAAATTATAAAAGCAATACCTACTCTTCATTAGCATTAATTATATCTTGCAAGAATTCCGACGCACTACATTTAAATACTCTTACATCTTCAGTTTCATCTTTGGCTTTGCCCTCCTCTGTCTTATCGTTCTTTTTTTCTTTACTATCTTTACTTCTTTTTGATTCCTTAGACGAAACGGGCGAAAGATTACTATCACTATCAGCAACTGTACCTAAGAAATAATTTACAATTTTTACATGAATCTTAATACTTGAGTTTTTATATCATCACCTTATTTTAAACAAAATTAAAAAGTATTTTGTGAAACAGTAGAAGTGCATTTACATAATTAAAAATAAAGTTTCACCAAGTCTCAACGACTAAAAGTATAAAATATATTATATTTCTTAAGATGAGTTTTACCTTGTCTACTAAACATAGCTCTACTACCCCCAGCATCTTCTGAAGGGAATTCTGGCAGCTTTCCAGTTCTTTCATAATACTCAGAAATCCACTTCCTAAGTTCATCACCTATACGTTCGTTTACTTTTACTTCATGTTGACTTCGAAGATTATCTTCTGTTGTTGTTAAAGCTTCTTGATAATCTCTTTGAATTTGTTTTTGGAGGTTTCTACGTTTTTGTTTTATCTATTAAAAGAACAGGATATCTTTTTTTAAATAATATTTAGGTAAGATAATATTTATTATTATTACTACTTAGTTTAAATGTACAATAAGAATATGTTTACAGTATTGACTGCCTCGTAGTCTAGAGAATACCCTATTCGGTTTAGTTCATAAGGTCAACCCCGGCTCGGGCGAAAAAGTGTTCTTGAGGTTTTTTCAATTTTTCTCGAAAATAAAAATTTCAGTAGCAACTCGTAGTCGGAAGGGTGGTGTTTTTTATATCATAATATGATAGCAACATTTAGTTGGCTCTCCTGATAGAAAAACAAGCCATCGCCTACGCTGCTATCTGCTGCTGAATGACATGTACATCATGTCATTCAGCAGCAGATAGCAGCATGTGTGTATATGTGTGCGTGTGTGTATGTATGTGATAAATTACCGAACGCTATATGTGTTTTAGTATTTATCACGTGCTATGCAAAATTTTCAAAACTTAAAAAGAAAAATTTCGAAACAACATGATTTAAATCTGCAACCTTGCCGACATGCTTGCCTGAGCCACATGTTTAATAGACCATTTTTTTCTGTCAGCTAGTTCAAAGTCAAAGGATAAGTAGTAGTTATAGGCCGAATGATTGCCCAAATATTCAACTAAATTATGATATATGCTTATTATATTTTTGGCTCAATTGCGTCAGTATTTGTCACTGTTGTTTTTCAATTTGGTAAGTAAATTACTCGCTAAACTTTAACCTGCTATACGAATTATGACACACCATAACATATTTAATGTGTATAGAAAACGGTCGTCTCTTTCTAAGAGAAGAGAAGAGAAGAAAATCTAGTTATTTGCTTTCCTATAATTTATAAAAAATATAAGTATACAGTAAGATACAATTACAAAACCCTTGGATGGGAATCAACTTGCACATCGTAGCAAACCAGCAACCAGCAATCGTGTTGAACTGAAACGTTTATTCTGTCTGCCCCACTAGAGAACTGGTTTGATAATACTATATTTTAAGTTTCCTAAAAATAAATTTAATTTTTACATTTCATTTCTCTCGTGTTGGTTCTGGCTCCTTTGAAGAATAGTCCAACTGCCGTTCTGACAGGCAGGTCGTATAAGGCGACCGATTAGCTAGGACGTGTCATTACCATCGCGGCTACTAGGTGATAGAATTCCGCAATATCTTGCCTAGGTATTTGGTACCACCGCTTTACCTATTCCTGCCGCAATAGCGTCAATATTATTCATTGGCGTGTTCCGATTTGGAGGATAAGACAGACATTGCCCTCCCACCACATGGATAACAACACATCATAAACATCTTTTGCGCCTATAGGCCAAAGTTTCTCCTTCCACCAGGAGAGCCATCTGCCTGTTTGCATTTTATGCTATAAAAAAGATTGAAGTATCATTTCCCATAAATATACTTACTTCTTCAGCGTTCTTGATAGCAATAGATTCAATGTATGGAGGCATTTCCATTCCTATCAATATCTGTTCTTGTCGTTTTCTTCTCCGCGTATCTCTTCTAGCTACAAATCCTCTCCACACTTTTTGAATCGCAGTGGCTGCGGACGCAGACATTTCTTGCTTTTGATCACCTCGACCTTTTTCTTTATAAAGTCGAATCTCTTTCATGAATTGTCCTCTACAAATTAATTGTGTAGTCAATTTATTTATATATTAATACGTGAAGATAACATTTTGTAACCCTTTTCACAACAATTACGCAAACGATGGAGTACCAAAAGCACAGTTAAAGCTTACATTGCGGAGGACTGCAGAAATCTAACATTTTTAGTAATATGTATTAAAAATACATTAAATTAATGGAAAAAAATTATACACGCTACATTTATGTACCACACACTCGTATCTTTTTTTTATATCATAAGATAGCAAATAAGCAGATGGATCTTCTGGTGGACAAGGAAATCTCGCCTAGAGACACTAAAGATATTAATAGTACGTTGCTATCCTTGTGGTGAGATGACAATGCCACATGCATAAGACTAACGACTATGGTTTGGAGGGTATTCCAAACCGGAATACGACGATGACAAGCAATGACGCTATTGCGGCAGGAATAGAAAAAAGGGGGGCACCAAATACCCGGGCAAGACATAACGGAACTCTACCATCTAGTAGTCACGATAGTAGTGACACGTATAGCCAATCGGTCGCCTGTTACGACCTGCCTGGCAGAACGGCAGTTGGTCTATTCTTCAAAGGAACTTGGACCAACAAGGGGAAAAATAGTCCTTTGTCAAACTTAAAAGATATTTTATTGTTGGTCCCTTTCTATATGTTGCATGCCTGTGTTTATATTGTTGTCGGTACAGAAAAATATTAGCTTGTAACTCACAACTAAGTATTCTATTTCAGCGCCTCGTTTAAGTGTTCTACAATATGAAAAGAAAAGTATTAAAACTTCTAAAAACTCAAATATTTTGTTTGTTAGTTTAATAATAAATTAGTTATTCTTTCAAAACTATACCATTCTAATATCAGATAAAATAAAGAACTTTTGTCTCCCTCTACAACTCCTACAACTCGGTATTCACTAGACAGATTTGTTTCGTGTTTGAACATATTCATTAATTCATTCATAGATTAAAAGTATCGTTCATTTAACCGGCAAAAGGTAATCTACGAGGTTCCATTTTACAATATTAAGATCCACGAGGACAGTGTTACTAAAATCCGGTCGACAAGTTGCAGAACTTTATTGCCTGGTTAGTAGTTATGACGTTAGTGGTAGGTTAGCCTTCTCTCGCCTTTTATGTAGTAGTTGAGTCTAGTAGTTGAGCTATTCTTCAAAAAAGAGCTTGGATAAACACGCCTATTATAAACTGCCTAAAAGAAATGCTAATAGCATCAACTATTAGCTTTTCATTTAGGCACTCTTTAAGGATCGAGCACATTAAGGCGGGCCTCAAATGGGCCAGGTCCATCACATAAATCCGCCTAGATTGTTTTCTATATTTTATTATGAACTATCACATGCTACGGCAGGGTTCAACAAGTCGCAACGAAGCCGTAATGTGACGCACCCGATCTTGGTGTGCCGCGCCCCATCCTCAGTGTGATACAGCGAGAGGAATTAAACGTTCATGTTTCTCCGCGTTTTGAGTAATAATTTTCAAAATCACGTAATACGATAAATAATTTTAGTTCAAGGCTATAAAGAGCTATATACTTTGCAGATCTACGTTATGATAAGATAAAAGGAGAATATCATTTAGAAAGAAACACGGAAATGCGCTGCATTGCGTTGCGGCCCGTCCGCATGTGTTATGCTGCATTTTTAATTGTATGCTGCTGTCCCGGCCCGCTGCAGCCCGTCTCAGTATGTTCGATCCTTTAAATGGGGCCTGAACCAAAATAGGGGTAAATTACCTTAATCGTCCTTGTCTAGCTCGTTCATGACTTTGTATGATGATGACAGCTTGCTGCTCCGTTAATTCTATTGGCTGGGGCTTAGGAGGCTCATAGCCCAGTTTCTTTAGTACTTCTGCTATGAAATTCTTCCGATATTCTATTTCTTCTTCTCTTTCTCGAACGAAATATTGTGGAATACAGGGTTCTGCTTCATATGGAGTGACCTGAAGTTTTTGTAATATCTGAAAAATAACTTAATTGTAAGGGAAAATAGAAAATCAGCCAAGTGCGTGTCGAGCCACGTAGAATGTAATTAAATGCCGGTTGCGAAGACTTAATACCAACTTCGGACAGTAGCCGATCAATCTGATCATGGTATCTATGTCAGTTTTGGTCTTTCTCGTTACCTATATTCCTTACACAATCGTGTTGTATATCTGTTTTCTTAACCCTTCATTCTTTGCTCTTCACTCACACTTCTTTCGAAATCAGTGGTGTCCTTTCCATCCCAGATAAAAGCAAATTCAAAATATAAAAATTCATCTACCTGTTACAGCACTACATCATCGATCATAGCTCTTACATTAATTCTGGTTGCGTCTCTTTTAAATGCTTTAGTTTTCTTCGCATCCAATTGTACGCCCATAATTTTACAATCATCATTCATAACTGTGACCAGTGTTTGAACCTCAAATGAAGTGGAGCAGATATAATGAAACTATAAGGATTCCTAGTTGAATTCGGAACACTAAAAATGAATGCGACTCAGGGACGCCCGAATAGAATTTAAATTCTGCGTTGTCAATTCATATAAATTAGTGAGCCCTCTGGCCGAAATTTGATCATAATTCTATGAATCCTCTTGATAATAAACTAAATAGTAAAATTTATCTTTTAGCATGAGACCCTACGTGTAGGGTAGAATTAGCAACGTAATAACGTAATACATAGTTATGATGTGAGTCAAATAATTGGTATTGGTATATATTTTTATTAATTTACGTGTTATACAAAAACTTATATATAAATATATTAACTTTAAATAAATATAAACTAATCTATATACATATAATAAAATCTTAGGAAAGTCAAAACTGTACATTGAATATTTGTGAGTGGTTACGCAAAAAGGGACCTGAAGGGATTGGAAACGGTTTTTTTTTTTGATAAATTCTGATTCTATGGTCCTTCATCTTTGTTTTGTTCTAATCAAAATAATTTTAGGTGCCGTAGTTTTTTTTTAATGATTTTTTATGTAAGCCGAGGCAGTTTTGAAAATATTACACCTTATACACAGCGCACACTAGTTTCTTTTTCTAGCGCGCACATAAAGACAAGTAAAAGACGAATAAATAAGTCACCAATAATACAGCTATCGCAAACACGTGCTATTTCTCACTGACGAAGTCGCTCACTAACGACACTAACATAAAACACCCCGCGCCTCTCTCATTTCGACTCAACATTTTAAACGTGATTTACTCGAAATCAATTATTTTCCCTTGAGGTCCCTTTTTGCGTAACCACTCACATTTTTTAAAAAGAATTGTTGGGACATGATCTAGAATCGATATCGAAGCCAAAAATATAGTTCTTAGAATTTTTGTCTGTTTGTCTGTTTGTCTGTTTGTCTGTTTGTCTGTTTGTCTGTTTGTCTGTTTGTCTGTTTGTCTGTTTGTCTGTTTGTCTGTTTGTCTGTTTGTCTGTTTGTCTGATTGTCTGTTTGTCTGTTTGTCTGTTTGTCTGTTTGTCTGTTTGTCTGTTTGTCTGTTTGTCTGTTTGTCTGTTTGTCTGTTTGTCTGTTTGTCTGTTTGTCTGTTTGTCTGTTTGTCTGTTTGTCTGTTTGTCTGTTTGTCTGTTTGTCTGTTTGTCTGTTTGTCTGTTTGTCTGTTTGTCTGTTTGTCTGTTTGTCTGTTTGTCTGTTTGTCTGTTTGTCTGTTTGTCTGTTTGTCTGTTTGTCTGTTTGTCTGTTTGTCTGTTTGTCTGTTTGTCTGTTTGTCTGTTTGTCTGTTTGTCTGTTTGTCTGTTTGTCTGTTTGTCTGTTTGTCTGTTTGTCTGTTTGTCTGTTTGTCTGTTTGTCTGTTTGTCTGTTTGTCTGTTTGTCTGTTTGTCTGTTTGTCTGTTTGTCTGTTTGTCTGTTTGTCTGTTTGTCTGTTTGTCTGTTTGTCTGTATGTATGTCCGTGGTAAACTCAAAAAGTACTACATGGATTTACTTCAAATTTTGCATGAATATTACTAACAGGTCGGGTCAACATATAGGAAACATATTATCACGCTATCGCTTAGCGAGGAGGTGCTGTGCGGAGTAAACGAAATCCGCGCGGACGAAGTCGCTGGCAACAGCTAGTATTATATAAATATATTAATTAACTTTCTGCACTCCTTCACCACGTAAACATTAACTGTGCCTAATTTTAAATTTCTTCTTTCGCACAGTTCTAATAAAAAGAGGTACAAAATTTTTGCTTCGTAGTACGTATAGCTAGCTAATCGTTCGCCTTTTACTAACTTGCACAGTGGCAGATGGTCTATTATTCAAAGGCGGCCCAGACCAACATAGGATGACCATAGACAATCTTTCTTTATTTTTTTGTTTATCGGGAAAGTCATCTTTTGGTTGCTATTTATCATAAAAAATGAATAGTTGAGTAAATATATAAGATAAAATTCATAAATATAAGTTTATGAATTTTATCTCATTGAATATCTTATCGTGAATATCATATAAATGATATGACATATTTTACTATTTAACAAAATCTTATCAATAACTGTAAATTAATTGGAGATGTTTATTCTTACCTCGTCATCGTCGTAAATATTATCCGATAAGTTAAGTTCAACTAAGTCATGTTTAATTTCCAGAAGTCTTCCCAGGCAAGCTTCGAGAAGTCGTTTGATAACTAAGCGCTTTTGAGGCTGTAAAATTTGATCGTAAACTGAATCTAGTTTGGAGAGCAACAATGTATATCTCACTCGTAATTCTGATAATAGTGGCTGAAATGTAGACCTTTCAGCGCTTCCAACTCCGAACACTGTTTCGTCAAATTGTGTTGTTTCACCTATTAACTCGGAAGTTTCACAAATTAAATCATGATACGTTTTATTTGACATATTGATTTTTTATTTAGATTTAAAATTTAATGAATAACATAATTTAGTCTTATTGCTTATCGGTATTATAGTTAATTTGAACGTATTAATTAATTCTGAATTCCATGAAAAATGTAAAACACATTATTTAGAAATACTGCTGTTGAAATACGTATATAATATTGTTAATCTCGACTAGTTCCACTTAAACAGTTTAAAAGCAATCAAAAAACGTCATCTCCCTGACTATAAAGTATTATTAGTTCACACTTTAGTAAATAAATAACCTAAGTATGCGAAATAATCCTATATGTTATATCCCTAATACTAGTTCTAAAAACAGAACGCGTGTAATATTTTCCACCCACGTCACTATATTGAGTATAATCTCAAAAATATGCGCGGCTTTATCGAATAAACAGGCTGTAACCGAGTAACGAAACAAAGAGCTGACGTCCATATGTCAGATACATTTTAGAGCTTCGGTGGCGATTCATCCATACTAATATTATAAATGCGAAAGTAACTCTGTCTATCTGGCTTAATGACTGTCTGTCTATCTACTTTACCATAAGTTAAGAGCGTTTCCTTAAATCAATTTAATCGAAAATTTTTACTTTAAAGCAATTACTGATCAAATATTATAAATGTGAATTTTATCTGTAACGATGAACTCACATAACTAGTTATACGTATGTATATCTAGCGAACAGTACAACCGACGGAATCGATTATATAGCAAAGAAGAATTTCGCCACGTCGAGTCTATCGACACTAGCTCAGCGTTTGAGACCCGAGAAAGGACATAGGATAGTTTTTTCCCGGTAATCCCACGGGAACGGGAACTATGCGGGTTAAAAATAATTTTTTAACCTACCCTTCCCTCTTTGGATAATTTTAGCCTTCTTGGTCCAAAGGTTTAGATTAGGCACTGATATATCGGTCAATGAATCAGGACACTAAGGACTTTACTTTTTATATATACAGATTAACTGCACCCGTGACTTCGTTCCTTTGGCAAAATTCATAAAATAAAAGTAGCCTAAGTTACTCATTATTATATCAGCTATCTGCCAGTGAAAGTCTCGTGAAAATCGGTTCAGCTGTTTTGGAGATTAGCCGGATAAACAAAAATATTTTTTTAAAACGAGTATGTAATGTGTATACTTTCATTTGCGTTTAGTAAAACACGGTTAATTTTATATTACATACAATCTAATTTTATTTATTTATAAAGATAACGGAAGTATCCGGCAGCTCTTGGTCTAAGCACTGCTATCACGTCGTTACAGTCGGATTAACATGTTTATTTTTGCTGTTGTTAAATTATTATAGCTAATATACAGGGTCAGAATAAGACAATTTACTGTACTGTCCCTAAATACAGTAAATGGTCTTATCTAATATTTTTAACTCGATGAGCCTTTTGAAATGCTACCATTTCATCAGATTGCTGTAATTTTATAGATGATGGTCTGCATAATTTATGTATACATCAGTTTTGAACGTTTGAAAAATTTTTGCTCCATTGTATTTAATTCTGCGTTGGATTATTCTTTTCGTGAAAGACATATTTTTTTCCTCTTTTTGAAGTTTAATCTCTTTTCTTTTCGTATTGCAGAACACGTATTCGATGCGCACTGGAATAGGATATTATTGAATTTGAGCTTTGAACTAACATTTTTCCGTACCTACACCAATCTTGACACAGGCATATTACGCCCCTTTATAGAAAGAGACAGAAAAGTTCGCCACGTGTACATTGGCGTAAATTAACAACGTAAAGGTAAAATTCCATCGTAGCATCCCTAGGTCGATGCATTCCATTTTTTTTTCTTTACTTCATGATCTATGAGACCTGAAATTACCAAGTTTGATTCATACGTAGAATTTTTTCGTTCATTTATCCACAGAACAGCAAACAAGCAAATGGTTCTCCTGATAGGTAGAGATAACCATCGTCTATAGACACCAAAGATGTTAATGGGTGTTGCTATCCGTATGGTGGGATTAGGATGGCGTTTTTTTTAAAAATAATAGGGTAGTAAACAAGCAGATGGGTCCCCTGAGGGAAATATACAATATTCAATATTCAATAATTTTATTCAAAGTAGGATATAATACAAGCACTTTTTGAAAGTCAGAAAGGTAAAATTGGGTTAAACATTATACCAACTTAAAATTAATTTACTATTTGTAAAATATGGTCATAAGATAAAATTTAACATCATTATACATATAGAAAAAAATCAAAGCAATGTCATTCTCAACTAATTATCAAAATAATTCATTAAAAATTGGGATAAAATAACAATATCAATATCCACGTCAGTTTAGAAATAAATTAATTTACTTTAAAAAAAAAAGAAAAATATTATATATATAGTTAATGCACTATTAATTAATTGTTCCATTCATCAATTAAAAAGTCATTAAAATTATAATATGCCTTACTAATTAATAAATCTTTTATGCATTTCTTAATTTTTTTAAAAGGCAAGTCAAGCATGTCAGTTGGAACCTTGTTATAAAATCGTACACAGTCCCCTAAAAAAGATTTTTTGTTTTAGTTAATTTATAGTGGGGAATAACTAGTTTCTCTTTATTACGTGTGTTGTAACCATGTTTGTCAGCATTTTAAGAGAAGTCAGTCAAATTCTTACTATGTCATCTTAATTATTTATTAATCATCGCCTATGGACACCAAAGATGTTAAAGGTGCGTTGTTATCTGTGTGGCGGGATTGGAATGCCACGCGCATAAGTTTACCAGCTACATTATCTGAAAAACCGAAACTCAATAGCGACAATCCCCGACGCGAAAAACAAGTACACTTCAAGTATAATTTAACGCGTTGAATTAGTTTTCAGGCTGTGATATTTACTTATCTAAAAGTACCTTTACGCCCTAATCTCCGAAGAGGTAGGCAGAGGTATAACCAATGCAGTGCATTGCATTAGTCGAAGATACTTAATCCCACAATATGATAGGTGGCAAAGCTATAGCCAACCGGGTACTTATCCAATCCACGGCAACCTTGCTTTTGTGAGAAAACTGAAAAACACATTTTTAATTCACCTGACTCTGAAATGGAACCCGACACCGAGACCGGACCAATAAGACGATATTTATACCAAAGGTGATACTTATTTACTAATGCCAGCTGCTGCCAGCGACTTCGTCCGCGCGGACTTCGTTTACTCCGCACTGTCCCTCTCCCGTAGGTGATAGCATGATAATATGTAGTCTATATGTTGACCCGATCTGTTAGTAACATTCATGCAAAATTTGAAGTAAATCCATGCAGTACTTTTTGAGTTTACCCTGGACATATATTGACTTTCCTACGATTTTATTACATGTACTAGCTGTTGCCAGCGACTTCGTCCTCGCGGACTTCGTTTACTCCGCACCACTCCTCCCCCGTAGGTGATAGCGTGATAATATGTAGCCTATATGTTGACCCGACCTGTAAGTAATATTCTTGCAAAAGTTGAAGTAAATCCATGCAGTACTTTTTGAGTTTACCCCGGACATGCATACAGACAAACAGACAAAAATTCTAAAAACTATATTTTTGGCTTCTATATCAATTGTAGATCACGCCCCAAGTATTCTTTTAAAAAAATATTCAATGTACAGTTTTGACTTTCCTACGATTTTATTATATGTATAGATAATAATATAATAATAATAATAATAATTCACGGGACAAATTACACTTACTGATCTAACCCCAAAGTAAGCAAATTATTTGCTTGTGTTATGGGTGTTAGTCAACGACACTAATACATAGAAATACATATATAAATACTAGAATATATATAATAAGCACCCAAACCCGGAAATACAAACATTTATGCTCATCACAGAAATACTTGTCCCCGTCGGGGATCGAACCCGAGCCTCGTTGATTGCGTAGTCAGGGTCTCTAACCACTCGACCAACGTGGCGGTCAATAATAAGTATAATAGATGTTTAATACGCTCCAATGACTGATTTTGCCAATAATAATAATAAAAATGACGTATGCCCAAGTCGAAGGCGAATGTGATAAGAATACGAGGTATGATTCCATACTTTCCTCCTGCGGAGCGTATACATACACGACATTCATATTACATATATCTATAAATTATTTAAAATTATTGAACTTTTTTTATGGAAGAGGGGGCAAACGAGCAGGAGGTGCACCTGATGTTGAGTGATCACCGCCGCCCATGGACATCTGCAATACCAGAGGCGGGTCATTCTTCGATCGTAATATATTTTCAATGATTTGGTGAAAAAAATAAAAACCTCGTGGCACAACAAGTGATCAGTACTAGAACTGTTACTTGATTCAAATCTTTGATATCGGTGTAAGAGGCATCTTTGTATTATTAATATTTAGGGAGATATTCGAAAATTTTAAATATGCTTGCTGAGGACAATGACAACTTTTTGATGATAATGACGATTTAATTAGGATAAATGACTTTTGTTGAGGATAATGATTTTACACCTGTTTTATTGCACTTATCATTGAAATAAAACAAAATATTAAGAATCAACATAATTATATTTAGTCGTAAAATCACGCATTGATAAACACAAACATAAATTCTTGTGTAATTAATATAATTTAACAATATAATGTTAATCAAAAAATTACATATTGATGAACAGAAATATAACTTCTTGTATATAATTAAAATATAACAATATTTTTATTACTTTTCAATTGTTATATCCTGCATCACATTATATTAACTAATAACTATCAGCTCAAAGAAATAAAATCGAAATAGATAACACTTAACATTGTTAAGAGTATAACACTGGTTAAATAGGAAGAAAGGATATTTGTTTTTCTGAGATTTGGATCGCGGCTCTCTTCTTTATGTGTACTAGATAATGAAACGACAGGATTTGGATTAATATTCTCAGTGTACTTACAGTTATTATTTGGGATATGGTTTTTATTATACCTATGGATATACTTTTCATCGATATTACAATCAAAACAACTAGATTTGATTGTAATATCGATGAAAAGCTCGTCTGCGTTCCTGCGGAGCGTTCCTGCTGAGCGTTTCTGCGCTCCCGAATAGGAAGCTACGTGAGTTATGTTCTGAAATTGGAAATCTGGTCAAATCTTCTAAAACCAAAAACAAAGCGAATTCCTACATTCTGTAAACGCTCGAGTTTATTCAGGCCTTCTTCTGTGATATCAAGA
This sequence comes from Apodemia mormo, assembly GCA_036924255.1. Lineage (NCBI taxonomy): Eukaryota > Metazoa > Arthropoda > Insecta > Lepidoptera > Riodinidae > Apodemia > Apodemia mormo. The sequence goes on along the minus strand of JAUPFN010000018.1, from coordinate 5,722,670 downwards.
TAGCAAATATCAGCATAATCTAATAAAGGAAAGATTTATGTTTGCACTAAAATAACTCTAGTCTTAAAAGGAAGAAATCTTTGCAAACGTTTGATAGCATGAAAGGTGGAATGAACTTTTTTGCATACTTCTGATATATAAGCATTCCAAGGGAAATCTTCACTTATAATTTGACCTAAATTTTTAGCTGATTTGCTATACAGTATAACACTGCTGCTATATACGAGATCAGGAACATTAGCATTTGCACTACCTATAATTAAAAACTGTAACTTTTGGGATTTACTAATAAACCAGATGACTCCGCTCATGAGTGAATACGCGACAGATCCTCATATATAGCGCTGATTGCCTCAAGAACATCCGGAGCAGAGAAAGGACGATACGATTGCAGATCATCCGCATATGATCCGCATCCGCATATGATGATGACGAATGAAAACTGGAGGACATGGCATTGGATGTTATGTTGATAAACACGAAAAATAGGAGTGGAGCTAGAACACCCCCCTGTGAAATACCAACTGTTAATTTACTAAAACCTGAGAAAGAATCCTCGAAATGAACACATTGAGAACGATCTCGGAGATATGAGTCAAACCAGGATACAGACTGAGGGGAAAGATTCAGCGAACGAAGAGTACCAAGCAGCACATCAAAGTCCACAGAGATAAAATCGTTACTGAAGTCAAAGAAAACCAATAAAGTAGGTTGTTTATTACCAATAGCATGTCTTATGTCATCAGTGACTTTAACAATAGCAGTAACAGTACTATGCCCCGGACGGAAACCAGATTGATACGGATTGAACAAATTACTATCCTGCAGGTAAAGGCTAAACTGCGTGTCCAAAATCTTGGACAAATATGGAAGAATTGGTATAGGGCGATATTTAGAGAAATTAGTAGGAGCTGAGACTTTAGAAAAAGGAATGACGTAAGCTGTCTTCTAGGCTTAAGGAAAAGTGCCAGAAAGAAAGGAAAAATTGATAATATATGTTAGGACGGGGAACAGTGAAGCCACCATGCGCTAACTGATATTGTCGTTGCCGATGGCATAGGAAGAGATACATTTAATGTGTTTGGCAAGGGCAATTACTCCTAAAGGGTTGGCAATTCTGAAAGATTCGCTTCGGCTGGTCTTTTAGTTTCTTAATTAATCTTTCCATTGTTTTATTTTATAGTAGAGGGGGCCAATGAGCAAAGGTACTGCACCTGATGGTAAAAGCAGTACCTTTGTACATCTGCAATACCAGGGGTCTTGCAGATGCGTTGTCGGCTTTTTAAAAATGAGTAAGCTTGTTTCTTGAAGGTCCCCAAGTCGTAATTGATTCCATAAAGGAGTAGTGCGAGGCAAACAGTGCCGACAAAGGCGCACTGTTGTGGTTTTCCAGGCATCGAGGTGGTGAGGATGGAACTTTAAATTTTGACGCGATGTCCGATAGTGGAATTTAACGGCAGGAATTAATCCGAACAATTCGTCGGAACACTCCCCATTATGATTGCGGTAAAAGATGCAGAGCGAACCTACATCTCTGCGCAACGCCAAAGAGTCAAGCCAATTAGAAATAGCCTGGTTGTCGACGATTCGAACCGCTCTACGTTGAATGCAATCAAGAGGAAGAAGCTAGTACTGACGAGCTCCGGCCCAAAGGTGGGAGCAGTACTCCATGTGAGGTCGAATTTGGGTCTTGTAAAGTTGGAGGCGATGGACTGGGATAAAGCTTTACTCTGCTGAGTACACCAAGCTTATTGGGGGCTAAGTTAGCCTCTCCTCCCAAATGACCGCTGAAATGAACGTTGTTCGATATGAGCGAGTCTTATTTTATATATGTTCTTATATAACTAGACGTAACCTAGCAAGCGAAAATCGCGCGGTGCAGCAATACTCGTCAGTTTACGCTTTTCTTTCTTTTTTTATATTCTGTCGCCTTCTCACTTGTTCTAAGGCTAGCAGTTCTAGATCAATAATCATTTGTTGATACCTCCGTTTCTGACACATTTTATATTGGACTTTACGATTCTCATAGGATTCCTTACTTCTAGGCATGCTGATTTTTTTCCCAAAACAACTGCAGAGACATTACGAAAAAAATTAATCAATTGATGTACCAGCTTACTTTATTTTAATGGTTATATATGCTAATAATTGTGTTGACGTCATTATTCTCAACGTTTGTCATTGTTCAAAATCCGCAAATCATTATTCTAACCTATACATCATTATTCTCAACAGTCATTTTCAGGATAATGATGTCATCAATAATGACGAATTCCAGAAAACATCTCGAAATTTGTCTTAAAAGATTAGATACAGCTAATAAATATCTATGGGGAGTTATTTGCAGTTCGATACATAAATAAAGCCATGAATAAAATCAATGAACATATTATTTACCACGATAAAGTGAATAAGGAGAATGATTATAAAGATGACAAATTTCGAAGAACCATATTCAAGCTTACCTTGAGAGAAATATGACCTGTCCAATCCGTTCAAAGTGTGTGGCCTAACCGAAGAGTACCGAGGGGCATCCGGTAGGCACGAAATATGCCCCAAAATTGCAATCATCGTGGAAAAAATTTGAAAACTATTCCTGTTTTTACAATGACGCTTTTTTTGTGACAAACTTTTGAAAGAGTGTTTTACTATTTTAGAATTAAGTTAATACTTTAAATTGTTAAGAAACAGAAACAATAGACCTTTAAATACAATTTTTTACTATAAATAATTTTATTAAGTGGTATTTGAATATTTTAGAAGACCAAATAGCCAAGAACAGGTGATCTGGACACGCGAAATAATGACGTTTTCAGTAGATTTTTGCGTTTTTTTGTTAATCAATTATAAGAAATGTTTTTCTTTTACTTGTTGATAGTTAAAAAAGTAATAATGGAATAGGAAAACATTGTTTTTCTTCATCGTAGTTATAACAGTAAAGAGAAAACTGCCTGGAACCGTATTATCCTCAACATTGAAGAATCACCCAGGCCTTGTAGTTGCGTTGCCGCCCTTTTAAAAATGAGTAAGCTCTTTTCTTGAAGGTCGTATCTGTTCGGAAAAACCCCTGCCGGTAATTGATTCCACAAAAGTGCGAGCCAAAAAGTGCCGGGAGAACCGCACGGTTATGGATTTCCAGACATCAAGATAGTGTGGGTGAAATTTCAAATTTTGACGCGATGTCCAATGATGGAAGTTAGCAGCAGGATTTAATTCAAATAACTCGTCGGAACACTCTCCATGATGGACACGATAAATGACGCAGAGTGAGCTTACATCTCTATGTAATGCCAAGGAGTCAAGCCGTTTCGAAATAGCCTGATCGTCAACGATTCGAACTGATATTTTATAGAACATTTTGAAAACGAAATTATAAATTTCCGCCAAGAAATTTAAAGCCAACAAATAAATTTTGTCTGGAGACAATATATCACTTTCGTATCTGGAGATAGTTCGATGTATCTTTCAGTTCAGTTATACAGTTGTATTTATTGTAAAAAAAAACTATTCAATAATAAATTAATTAATAAGTACATTTTTATATTAATACGTGAAACAAAAGCTTTGTACCCCTTTTTAGGAGAATTACGTGAACGTGGAATTAGTAGAATTAAAATTTACATTGTAGAGGACTGCAGAAGCTTCATATTTTTAAATAATATACATTTGTAATGTACACTACATTCATGTGACGTAGATGATAATATACACACATGTATACTATGTTTATAAACGTCCAAAGTTAGATGTCCAAAATATCTTAGACTATAATATCACCAATAGTTAAACAAAATAAAATAAACTCCATGCTATCTTAATGCACTCTGGCTTATAGTTTTATAGCAATTCTTACAGCATGCTTTAGCTCATTTCACTCCAAGCAATCTCCGACTTTATTTTAAACTACTGAAAGAATATAATGCAAAACATTATTATATTATTCCTCAGGGGAATCTCCGTACAAATGGAGAGTTCAAGAAACTGAAGCTAGTTCGTAATTCCTGTACGATAGAGTTGAAATTCTTGTTTATATTTTTATGAGGTTTATCATAAACGAAACATCCTTTAAACTTGTTTAAGTATATAATATCCGTTGTAGAACTTGAAATGGGTAATATTGAAGTTGAAATAGTAGTTTTAAGATCAGCCTCTATAATACGTAAAGGGTATTTGTAAGCTGGAAAGTTATTGCCAACTATTTTTTTAAGATTACGTACATAAAAGGAAATAAATGGAACCTTTTTATGTTTACTAGGGTGTTTGTCTGTTCGTCCTATGTCAGTCAATTTGCTCCGGTACTATTTGAATGATTTAATTGAAAATTGGTACTTACACGGATGTATAATATAAATAAATGAATTTTAAAGATGGAGACCACTGTAGGGGATAAGAAAATTAAAAAAAAAGTATCATCACACGGGGTTCCCTTGCGAGGCTGGCAGGGTAAACCGAACGTCTATAGACTTTCCAATTCACCACGATACACCATTTATTTCGGTTAACGAAATGATTGGTGATCCAAATCGCCGATTTTTTCCGACCCGATAACGATTATCGACTATTTCTAACGATAAGCGGAACCGACGGTTTTACGTGCTCATCCGAGGCACGGCTAACACATCACCCGCCAGGCACTGAGCTGCTACTGAGATTTTGGATTTTTGAGAAAAACCTTGAAAACCCCTGAATAACACTTTCGCTTGACCGACGGATCGAACCCGGGGCCTCATGATTTAAGCCGAATAGGCTACCCCCTAGACCACGAGGCAGTCAATTCTGATTGTATATTTAAACTAAGTACCATAATAATAAATCTTAACCTCCCTTTTTTATGTTACTTGGATAGGCAAACTGGCAGACGTGCCACCTGATGGTAAGTGGTCGACGTCGCCAATGAACATAAACTAGTTTACCTGGAACTGGCCCAGGTAACTCATTTATGTGTTGCCTATCTTGAGACATAAGATGTTAAGTCTCGATTCCAGTAATTACACTGTCTGTCTTGTCCTCTCTGAAACACAGCAAAGCTGTTTCATGGGAGTCACCAACAAGATGGTGGTTCTCATCCAGCCGGGAGCGCGGCAGAGCGCATCCCTCCCACCGGTGAAACTGAATTCCCTGAATTTTATTTAAAAAACTAGCTGTTGCCCGCGACTTCGTCCGCGCGGTCTTCGTTTACTCCGCACAGCTCTTCCCCCGTAGGGGATAGCGTGATAATATGTAGCCTATATTTTGACCCGACCTGTTGGTAATATGCATGCAAAATTTGAAGTAAATCCATGCAGTACTTTTTTAGGTTAACCAAGGACATACAAACAGACAAAAATTCTAAAAACTATATTTTGGCTTCGATATTGCTTGTAGATATTATTATATCGCCCCAAGTATTCTTTTAAAAAAATATTCAAAGTTTTGACTTTCCTACTTTGATATAATAAAATATATGTATAAATACGAGTATATCCTGCTCTTTTAATAGATTAAACAAACATAACAATCTCCAAAAACAGTCAAGAGGCAAGATTATTAAAAAGGTCGGAAAATTTAAATATACATATTATAGTATTTTAATATTATAATCATAGTCACTACCAAGTTATCGTGTTTAAAGGGCCGTAAAACTGTAACCTTGACAATATCCCGAAAGTAGAGCACCTTAGTGCGAACGCGCACGCAAAAAAATTTTTGCTAATATATTGTGTGACATCTATATACTGCCTGTTAGGTAAGACGACCTAAACCTTAAAGGAGGTAATAAGATATCTGATTCTCATTGCAAATAAATAAAAAAACATACCCTTAATTTTTAACATATTTATCCAATAAGCACCAACACGTTCGCGTAAGAAACGCGAATATCAATAGATAGATAAATAGGTAGTTACGTAAATACTGCTTGTTACTGCCTATTTATGTAACAACGATTTATCTATCGATCGATAAGTGCGTTACTTGCGTGGACGTGTTGGTGCATATTAATTATGAATTTTCTAAATTAGGTTAATTAGATTAAAATTTAAGGGTATTTTTTAATTATTATTTATTTGGAATGAGAACCAGATACTTATTACCCCCTTTAAGGTTTAGATCGACTTACCTAACAGGCTGTATATATATAAATAAAATTTACGTGTCTGTTTGTGATTTCAAATTAAGTAGGTTTTCTCAAGTGCCGTGTTATAGTTAGTTACGATACTAATATTTAAACAACCATTTTTAAGATGTCTGTTTATCTATCATTCTGTATAGGATAATCTCTAGAACGGATAGAACGATTTTGATAGAATTTTCATTGAAAGATAGAGGAGTTCATAGGGCAGGATAAAGGCTGAGTGAGCAAAAGGAAGTAATAATTTTGTACCACGCGAATTAAGTCCACTTCTATTGATTCTTCTAATAAATAGTATTGAATAAAAGGGCCCAGTGTGAAAATCTCAAAAATATTCCACGTGTCACCTCAGGACGTTTGAAGAATTAACCAACTGCCTTTTTGCCAGGCAGTTTGTAAAAGGTGAATAATTCGCTATAGATGAAAGAGGAGGCAAACGAGTAGGAGATGCACCTGAAGTTAAATGATCACCGCCGCCCATAAAGTTAAGTGATCACCGCCGCCCATGGATATCCGAATTCCAGGGGTCTTGCAGTTGCGTTGCCGACCTTTTAAAAATGAGTAAGCTCTCTTTTTTGACCGCCCCATTAATCGAGTGGTCAGTGAACCTAACTATCGACAGGGCTTGGATTTGATTCCTGACAAAGACAATACATTTCTGTGATAATCATAGATATTTGTATTTCTGGGTTTGGGTGTATATTATATATGTTTCGGCAACTATGTATGTGTTTCTATATATTAGTATCGTTGACTAACACTAACATCACAAGAAAATAATTTGCTTACTTTAGGGTTCGATCAATTCGGGTAATTTGTCAAGGGATTTATTTTATTCTTAAAGTCTCCATGCCGTACCTATCTGTTCGGAAAAACCCCGCCGGTAATTGATTCCACAAAAGAGTAGTGTGAGGACAAAAGTGCCAGGAGAACCGCATGGTTGTGGCTTTCCAGACATCGAGATGGTGAGGTAATACGTGCTATTACTGTCGTGATCGAATCGCGACTATTAGGTGGTAGAGTTCTGCCACATCTCGCCTGAGTTCTGTATCACCACCTTACTTATTTCTGCCACAATAGCGTCAACGCTTGTCGTAGTCGCGTGCCAGTTCGGGGGTAAGGAGGCCGGTAAAATGCATGGCATTACCATCCCGTCCCATAAATAACAACACAGCATTTATATCTTTGGTATCTATAAGCGACGGTTGTCTCTTTTTCGTCCATTACATCTGCTTGATTGTTATATTCTAATGATTAAAAAAAATTGTGTGATTAAATGAAAGAGACAACCATTGCCTATAGACACTAAAAATATTAATAATGGTGAGATGGAATGCCAAATGAAGACTTTTTGTTTCGTATCATAAGATAGCAAGAGGCAACCATCGCCTATGATATCGCATGGGTTACTAGTCGGGTAATATGGATGCAATGACACACAAAGACTATTTGTTCCATATCGCAGAATAGCAAACAAGCAGATGGTTCCTCTGATGAAAAGAGATAACCACCTCCTTTAGAAACTAGAAATGCTAATAGCTCATTACAAACCGTGTAGCAGGGATGAAATGATAGATGCATAAGTTTACCAGTTTTCTTATTCTCCAAACTGGAACAAAACAACGACAAATATCGACCCTCTACGCTTGCAGCAGGAATAGGTGTCCTCCGTGCTGGTTCCGGGCTCCTTTGAAGAATAGACCAACTACCGTTCTGCCAGGCAGGTCGTAAAAGGCGACCGATTGGCTGTACAAGTCACTACTATCGTGGCTACTAGGTGATAGAGTTCTGCATGATCTCGCCCGGGTCTGGTACCACCGCCTTACCAATTCCTGCCGCAATAGCGTCAGTGTTTGTCGCTGTCGGGTTCCGATTTGGAGGGTAATGTAGCCGGTAAACTTATGCATGTGGCATTAGACCACGCCACAAGATAGTAACGCACCATTAGCAACTTTGGTGTCTATAGGCGAAGGTTGATTCTTTCCGTCAGGAGACCCGTCTGCTTGTTTGCTATCTTATGATATAAAAAAAGGTAAGGCGTTGGCACCAAATCTGACTCAAGATGTTGCAGAACTGTACTGCCTAGTTAGTAGCCACGATATTAATGACACATAAGCTTGTTCTTTTATTTTGCAAGATACCTGACATAGAAGCAGTTGATATGTTCTTTGAAAACGGCATCAACAAGGAGCAAATTTTGCAGAACCCTTACCATCTATTAGTAAGACTTTCCAGGGACGTCGAGCTTTGATAAAAACTCGATTTTCAAACATCAGGGTAAAACCAAAAATTTTCTTAGCGGGAAGTCTAAAACACGATATTATAAATAGAAATTACAGCCGTGGTACTTTTGCCCGTGGCTTCGCTCGCGTTAAATTCTGTTAAGGGGAGTGGGTTTTAGAAAGAGACAAAAAGTAGCATATGTCACTCTCCATTCCTTCAACTATCTTCACTTAAAAAAAGCACGTCAATTCGTCACTCCGTTTTGCCATGAAAGACGGACAAACAAACACATAAAACACATAAAAACACATAATCTATATACATATAATGAAATCGTAGGAAAGGCAAAACTGTACATTGAATATTTTTTTAAAAGAATACTTGGGGCGTGATCTACAATCGATATCGAAGCCAAAAATATAGTTTTTAGAATTGTTGTCTGTTTGTCTGTTCGTCTGTTCGTCTGTTCGTCTGTTCGTCTGTTCGTCTGTTCGTCTGTTCGTCTGTTCGTCTGTTCGTCTGTTCGTCTGTTCGTCTGTTCGTCTGTTCGTCTGTTCGTCTGTTCGTCTGTTCGTCTGTTCGTCTGTTCGTCTGTTCGTCTGTTCGTCTGTTCGTCTGTTCGTCTGTTCGTCTGTTCGTCTGTTCGTCTGTTCGTCTGTTCGTCTGTTCGTCTGTTCGTCTGTTCGTCTGTTCGTCTGTTCGTCTGTTCGTCTGTTCGTCTGTTCGTCTGTTCGTCTGTTCGTCTGTTCGTCTGTTCGCCTGTTCGCCTGTTCGTCTGTTCGTCTGTTCGTCTGTTCGTCTGTTCGTCTGTTCGTCTGTTCGTCTGTTCGTCTGTTCGTCTGTTCGTCTGTTCGTCTGTTCGTCTGTTCGTCTGTTCGTCTGTTCGTCTGTTCGTCTGTTCGTCTGTTCGTCTGTTCGTCTGTTCGTCTGTTCGTCTGTTCGTCTGTTCGTCTGTTCGTCTGTTCGTCTGTTCGTCTGTTCGTCTGTTCGTCTGTTCGTCTGTTCGTCTGTTCGTCTGTTCGTCTGTTCGTCTGTTCGTCTGTTCGTCTGTTCGTCTGTTCGTCTGTTCGTCTGTTCGTCTGTTCGTCTGTTCGTCTGTTCGTCTGTTCGTCTGTTCGTCTGTTCGTCTGTTTGTCTGTTTGTCTGTTTGTCTGTTTGTCTGTTTGTCTGTTTGCCTGTTTGCCTGTTTGTCTGTTTGTCTGTTTGTCTGTTTGTCTGTATGTATGTCCGGGGTAAACTCAAAAAATACTGCATGGATTTACTTCAAATTTAGCATGAATATTACTAACAGGTCGGGTCAACATATAGGCTAGATATTATCACGCTATCACCTTAGGGGGGAGCAGCAGTGCGGAGTAAACGATGTCCACGCGGACGAAGTCGCTGGCAACAGCTAGTATAGAATAAAGGGGCAAACGAGCAGGAGGCTCAACTAATGGTAAGTGATTACCGCCGCCCATGGACAGCCACATCACCAGAGGTCTTGCAGCTGCGTTGCCGGCTTTTTAAGAAGGAGTATGCTCTTTTCTTGAAGGTGCCTGAGTCGTATCCGTTCGGAAACACCCCCGCCGGTAATTGATTCCACAGAGGAGTAGTGAGTGGTAAGAAGTGCCTAGAGAATCGCACGGTTGTGGATTTCCAGACATCGAGGTGATGAGGATGGAACTTTGAGTTTTGCCGCGATGTCCGATGATGAAATTCAACAGCAGGGATCAATCCAAACAGTTCGTCGGAACACTTTCCATGATAGATGCGATAAAAGATGCTAAGCGAACTTACATATCTGCGTAAAGTCAAGGAGTCAAGCCGATTGGAGACAGCTTGGTCGTCAACGATTCGAACCGCTCTACGCTGAATGCGATCAAGTGGAAGAAGCTGATACTGGGCGGGATCCAGACAGGGCGGGAGCTCCGCCAGCAGGAAGTACTGTCTCGCTCTACTGAGCACACCGAGCTTTTTTAAAGCCAGTTTAGCCTTTTCTTCCAAATGATCACAGAACTGAACGTTGCTCGATATGTCAACGCCAAGAATTCCAATATTGGCTGAGGCTGTCAGGAGAGTGCTCTCAAAGCGAGGTGATACGACAAAGGACGACTTTTTAGCGGTGAACGCACACAGCTGTGTCTTCATCTGGTTGAATTGGACTAAATTGAGTCGACCTCATTCCGAGATTTTTTCGAGCTGTCTCGATTTCAGACACTAGCTTGTCCCGATTCTCATTGACGTGGTCTCGAGAAATACCGCTATGACCGGAGTACAAAGCATCACTAGTACTGTCATCTGCATAGCAATGAATGTTACTAATTCGCAACATGTCATTGATGTGCAGAATAAACAGTGTAAGCGACAGCACGCCGCCTTGTGGAACACCAGCTTTGACAAATTTAAGGTCGGAGTCGTCGGTCGGAGAGAGTATGTCTAAACTAACAGCCAATGCCTCCCCCTTGGACGCAACTGCCTGCGCCCAGTGATGTGTAAGGTATACTAGAAGTTTACCAGGTGATCGACCGCGACGGAAACCGTACTGACGGTCATTAATCAGCTGGTGCTCCTCTAAATACTTCAAAGCTGGGAGTTAATTATCTTCTCCATGATTTTTGAGAACAAGGAGGTAATGGCTATCGGTCGATAGTTTGACGGATTCGAGCGATCACCTTTTTTAGGTACAGGGTGCACTAAAGCTGTCTTCCACGATTTCGGCACTACGCTAAGTGAGTAGGAGAGCTGGACAAGATGCGTCAATTCCGGTGTCAACTCCGGAGCACATATTTTAAGCACTATCGGAGACATGCCATCCGGCCCAGATGACATATAGATGTCCAAGGAAAACAGTGCTTCGCGCACTGATGACTGATGGAATTTTATTTCAGGCATATTGCTATCACACTGCTGGAAGGTAGGCAGTGTGTTTTCTCGGTCATCTAGAGTCGAGTTAGCCGCAAAGAATGAGCCCAGGAGATCGGCCTTTTCCTTCGCGGTGTGGGCCAGAGAGTCATCTTCTCTGTGCAGGGATGGAAGGGACGGCTGACAAAAATTTCCTAAGGCAGCCTTGGCGAGAGACCAAAACGCACGGGTGCCCGAAGGAAGGCGAACTAATCCCTCACCAATCCTGCCAATGTACTCTGATTTTGCCTTGGCGATGACTCTTTTGAAGGACCTCGAGGCGTTATTGTACTCCTTTCTTAAGGTGCTGGTTTTTTCATCACATGATGCCGATGCAGCAGCCCAGGCCCGGTAGCACTCCTGCTATCGGCGCGCAGCCGTCTTGCAGTGGCGACCAAACCAAGGCTGAGACTTGCCACCGATGGGAACCGCAGAGAACGGAACGTAAAGTTCCATACCCTGTAGCACCACATCAGCGACAAAGTCAGCAACGACATCCGGATCATCCAACGAGAAGCACGTTCGCCCCCAAGGGTAGGATGAAAAGAAGGACCGTATCCCGTCCCAATCTGCTGACTTTAATGCCAAACGCGGCGGCAGCCCACAAAAGGAGGCCGTGAAACCGCCCACTTTTTATGAAGAAGTCGAAAGTAATGACGTAGAATACTGGAGACTAACGTAGAAGACTGGGAATAAAGAGCGTTGTACCGTTAGGTTTTTTTATATCTTAAAATATGAGTAGACAAGCAGATGAGTCTCCTGATGAAAAGAGTCAACCATCGCATATAGACACTAAAGATGTTAATAGTGTGTTGCTATCTTGTGGTGAGGTCTAATGCCACATGCATAAGTTTACTGACTACCTTACCCTTCAAACCGCAACACGAAAGTGACAAGCAATGACGCTATTGCGACAGAAATATGTAAGGTAGCTGTCCCTTATTGTTAAAAGTCACTAAAGAAATAAAAACAATAAAAACCGGGTCTTTTTCTTCTATTATCTACTTCATTGACTAAGGCAAGGTCAAGCTAGCAAAACTTACAAACTAATTGTCATACATTATCTCGGACATATAAATCAGTGCTGAGACCCACTTTCTGTGTCACCCGATTACACGGTCTCTGAGCCAGGTTGCCTTCACGATATCCATCCAGATTAGGGTTGTGTGTTTTTATTTGTCTATTATAATATTATTATAGTTATAGGAATAAATAAATATAAAGATTCTCGGGACAAATCACACTTAGTGATCTAACCCCAAAGTAAGCAAATTAATCGCTTGTGTTATAGGTGTTAGTCAACGATGCTTATACAGAAATACATATATAAATACTGTAATATATTATAAATACTGGAATATACACGAGTAACATATAATTCTTGGCATGACTTACTGCGTAATTATCAAAATATAACTAAACATGTATGCTATTAATAGTAATATATTCACGGGACAAATTACACTTACTGATCTAACCCCAAAGTAAGCAAATTATTTGCTTGTGTTATGGATGTTAGTCAACAATACTAATACATAGAAATACATATATAAATATTAGAAAATATTTAATAAACACCCAAACCCGGAAATACAAACATTTATGCTCATCACACAAATGCTTGTCCCCGTCCGGGACGCATATTCGTAAATAGCCGACGCGTTAACCATTCGGGAAATTTCGGCTGCCGCTCGGGAGCTTAATTTATAACCGACGTATCGTGACGACTCGTCTGCTATTTAGCTAGAAAAATATAGTTCATAGTCTATAACCTGCTATTAGTTTATTTTATAAATATTAGTCTCAACTATTTTAGGAGTTTGGATTAAATTGGGTACCCTGTTTACATAATCGACAGGTTCAGGATCGAGACGGACACAAACGATTGTATGATGAACATAGATTTTTGCATTTTTAGGTTCGAATGTTTTTTCAAAAGGTCTTAAAGTTTAAAAAAGACCCAAAATATATTTTCTAAGGTTAAAGTCTGTACTCGCACCGAGGCAAGCATTTTAAAAATTTGCTGTTATTTTTTTATATATAGACACTAAAACAATTCCTTTTGTTTTACTATAATTTAAATTAATAATAATATATACAATCTGTATCACTTTAGTTCACACATAATCAATTACGTGACTATATCTCAATTTGTAACCGCTGTTTATAACACTGCCTTTAAACACCTGATCTTTTTTCACACAATACTATTGTATTCATTCAGGTAAACGATATTTAAGATAATGACCTTTAGCAAATAAATAAGCCTAAATATTTCTTTTGTAATAAATGTAGCAAGTGTTGTGCAATTATGCAAATTTTTGTTAAAAGTGTAAGTTTTTTTAATAACTTGCCTAAGATAGCATAGTATTTTTTTTTTAAAATGTAGTTTTTTATTGTGGTTCAATTTTTATTTTCGATGTTTAACTCTATTACAGAGGGGAGATGTAGGTAAAATGTTACTGTTAAAATATATTGTAATAGATGTTATTAACTTCGTCTTTACTTACTTATTACCTACCAAACAACTTAGTTCGAACTCCGAGTCAAGGATTTTTTTAATAACTGTTTTTGTTCTTCTGAAAAATTTAATATCTGTGATACTGGATTGTGGATTTGCCCGTATTTGTTCATTCTGAAAAACAAATCGTCTGCCATATTGTTAGGCAGTTCGTAAAAAGCGAACGATTCACTATATATGTGACTACTTGGTGGTAGAGTGCCACAAAGTCTCGTCTGGGTATTTGGTATCACTGGCTTACATATTCGTGTTTTGGTTTGGAGGTTAAGGTAGCCTGTAAACTTATACAATAATAACATAGAACAATGCTATGGTATTAACACCTTGCCACACAGAGTGCAACGTACTATTAACATCTTTAGTGTCTATACGCGATGGTTGTCTGTTTCTATTATAAGACAAATTTGTTGTTTTCTACTTATCTTATACTATAAAAATTGTGCCTGATTTTTGGATAAAATTGTCACCAGTCGAATCATGGGACAAAATAAAGATCGCACTTTATAAAGCTATAAAGAGTACATTAGTTACTTATTTTCCTACGTCATAATAGGTACAGGTGTGATTACATTTATTTTCACAACTAACCAAAAATTAAATATTTTTACAAAAAATGTGTATTGTATGTCTGTTATTATATACAATCATATTCCTGATAGTCTTAAATCATTGCCTATAAATAAATTTCGCAAAAAGTTGTTTGTTTTGCTGTTAGATAAAACTTATTATGATATTAAAGAATTTTTAGCCGATAAAATTAAATGTTAATGGATAGAAATATAAGTTTGTTGAATTGTCCTTAGAAAAATTTCAATGTAGTAAAAATTTTGTAAATGGTGAACATTATGTAAATTATAAAAAAAAATAATTACTCAAAATATGAAACTTGTAATTATAAAAATAACTTTGTAATATGGAATCATCCTTGTATATTTATAAGAATAAGAACATAAATTAGAGAAAAAAAGACCAGCCCGCTGAGTTTCTTCCGCCGGATCTTCTCAGTGTGTGGCCGCGTCCCGATCCGGTAGTAATTCTGAAAAATCGATACAATTTATAGTTTTAAATGCAATATTATATAATGATATATTTTTTTAAATATTTGCACACCATATATTGGTAGAATATGTCGGTAACTTAATTTATTTTTAACAACTTGTAACACCCATATTCTTGCAAATAAATATTTTCTTTCTTTCTTTCTTTCTTTCACATTATGTATTAAAAGTCTAAGAAACAAAGGTTGACAACCCTGAATCATGACCAACAAGCGTGATAAATGATATTTGTATTAGACTTTTGGTGTACGAAACGGATTTTCTCTGCGGCTAACACGGAGCTAATATTAGCTTTTTATACTGTTTTTTTATATAATCAGATAGCGAACAAGCAAATGACTCCCCTGATACGAAAAGAAAACCATCGCCTATAGACACCTAAAATGTTAATTTTGCGTTCCGTGGGAGGAAATGGAATGCCGCTTCTGTAAGTTTCCCGCCAACCTAACCGTCTAAACCGGAACACGACAGTGATGAGCACTAACGCTATTGCAACAAAAATAGGCAATATGACAACGACATCGTCGGTAGACGTTCCAATTATTTACAGAATATTACCTAGAATGGCTTAAATGTAAATCGTGTTGAAAAGTTCAAATACTTAAGCATTAAATTACTGACGGCCTTGAAGACAATGTAGGCACAAAGAGGGAGCGCAAGACTCTAGCGGTCCGAGGTAAAATGCTGAAACTTGCAAAATCACCCTATGTCATGTCACCTCGTTTTGAGAATACTCTCCTGACAGCCTCAGCCAATATTGGAATTCTTGGCTTTGACATACCGAACAACGTTCAGTTCTGTGATCATTTGGAAAGAAAGGCTAAACTGGCCTCAAAAGCTCTGTGTGCTTAGTGAACAAGACAGTACTTCTTGCTGGCTCATCGCTTGCAAGTTTACAAAGCGCAAATTCGTAACTCATATGGAGTACTGTCCTCATCTCTGGGCGGGAGCTCCGTAGTATCAGCTTCTTGCTCTTGATCGCATTCAGCAAAGAGAGATTCGACAACCAGGCTGACTCCAATCGGCTTGATTCCTTGGCTTTACGCAGAGATGTTGGTTCGCTAGCATCTCTTACCGCATCTATCATGGAGAGTGTTCCGACGAATTGTTCAGATTGATCCCTGCAGTTGAATTTCATCATCGGACATCACAGCAAAATTCAAAGTTCAATCCTTATCATCTCGATATCTGCAAATTAACAACCGTGCGATTCTCTAGGCACTTTTTACCACGCACTACTCTTCTGTGGAATCAATTGCCGGCGGGGGTTTTTCCGAACTGATACAACTTAGAGACCTTAGAGAGAAAAGAATAAACTTATTCTTAATGGGCCCGCAATGCAATTGCAAGACCTATGTTGCTGTTGCTGTCCATAGGCGGTAGTAATCACTTGCCATTAGGTGAGTCTCCTGCTCGTTTGCCCGTTTTTTCTATAAAAAAAATCTACAAGTGCTCTAACGATTTGAACTCTTTTAAAAGCATATTGTCAGAACATATACACTGAAACTCATCCCTTCTGCGCATCTGCGCATATAACGTGCGCATCCAGTGTAATAATATCTTCAAGATGATGTTGGAACTGCCTTGCTTCTGTAGTGCGTCAGGGATGTTAATGATTTATTATACTGTCGGCTTTTATCACGTCTTGCGCAAACAACAGTACCTCTGATCTCCAAGGTGCGTAATAGCCGTAATGAAATCCTAAAGATGGTAGGAAACAGGATCTCATCCCCTCTAAGGCGAACCTTGTTTAAGGTCGCCTCTGTGGTCTAGTGGTCCAGCGTCAGAATTGACCACATGAGGTCTCGGGTACGGTTTCCAGGTCGGGCAATTCAAAAAACGTGTTTTTTTAGTTTTCTGACAAAAATAACTTTGTCCGGGATTGGAAAAAGTGCCCGGTTGGCGATATGCTGACCACCTATTATATGTGCCTAACCATAAATTAAATATTTTTACAAAAAATGTGTATTGTATGTCTATTATTATATACAATCATTATTCCTGATATCACTGCCTATAAATAAATTTCGCAAAAATTATTTTGATTTACTGTTAGATAAAACTTATTATGATATTAAAGACTTTTTAGCCGATAAAATTAAATGTTAATGGATAGAAATATAAGTTTGTTGAATTGTCCTTAAAAAATTTCATTGTAGTAAAATTTTGGAAATGGTGAATATTTTGTAAATTATAAAAAAAAATTACTCAAAATATGAAACTTGTAATTATAAAAATAAATTTATAATATGGAATCATCCTTTTATATTTATAACAAGAACATAAAATAGAGAAAAAAAGACCAGCCCGCTGAGTTTCTTCCGTCAGACCTTCTCAGTGTGTGGCCGCGTTCCGATCCGGTAGTAATTCTAAAAAATCGATACAATTTATAGTTTTAAATGTAATATTATATAATGATATTTTTTTAAATATTTGCACACCATACATTGGTAGAATATGTTAGTAACTTAATTTATTTTTAACAACTTGTAACATATTCTTGCAAATAAATATTTTCTTTCTTTCTATTACATTGTGGGATCTAGTATCTTCGGCTAATCGTGGGTGCACTTATTGTACAATTGCCTACCTCTTTAGTTAGAATAATTAGTAGAATAATTTAGTATATGTTTCCTTTTCTCATTCTATGGACGATGTAAATAATGTTATTAATTTATTAATGTTAATATATTTGAAATAAACAATATTTTATTTATTAACATATTATATCAACAATATTTTGTGACTAGTTTTAAAAAAAATCCCATGTTGGCCAGGGCCCCTTTCAAGAATAGGCCAACTGCCGTTCCGCCAGGCAGGTTGTAAGAGGCGACCAATTGGCTATTCGTATCACTACAAACGTGACTACTATGTGGTAGAGTTCCGCCAAGACTTTCTCGGGTATTTGGCACCACCGCCTTACAAGTTCCTGTCGCAATAGCGTCAATGCTTGTCATTGTTGTCTTTCAGTTTGGAGGGTAAGGTAGCCAGTAGAATGTGGCACTGGTGGTAACGCACCATTAATATGTTTGGTGTCTATAGGCGATGGTTTTCACTTACCATCAGGAGACCCATCTGCTTGTGTGCTGTCAAATGAAATAAAACAATAAATAAATAAACATTGAATTCAACTCGCAATTGGTTATTTTTTAATATAATTTATTAAACTACGACTAAATGAGCATTAGCAACATCGTCGTTATGGCGGTCCAAGGCTCTATTTAAGCAATATCCAACGTGATGGCAATTCATAATAAAGTCATTATGTGAATAAATGCTAACGACTATATTTATTAGCGGCCTAAGCGACGAGTTAAGCGTGAACCTAACGTGGATGTAAAAGTTAACCAGAAGAGACAAATGATGCTAATGAAATTATAATAGAGCTGGTTATATATCTAATACCTTTAAACGAGCAATTCTTATATATATACAACAAAAATAAAAGAACAAGCTTATGTGTCATTAATAGCGTGGCTACTAACTAGACAGTACAGTTCTGCAACATCTTGAGTCAGATTTGGTGCCAACGCCTTACCTTTTTTTATATCATAAAATAGCAAACAAGCAGATGGGTCTCCTGATGGAAAGAGTCGCCTATAGACACCAAAGGTGTTAATGGTGCGTTGGTATCTTGTGGCGAGGTCTTATGCCACATGCATAAGTTTACCGGCTACCTTACCCTCCAAACCGGAACACGACAGCGACAAGCACTGACGCTATCGCGACAGGAATAGGTAAGGCGGTGGTACCAGACCCGGGCGAGACAATGCAGAACTCCACCATATAGTAGCCACGATGGTAGTGACTTACATAGCCAATCGGTCGCCTTTTACGACCTGCCTGGCAGAACGGTAGTTGGTCTTTTTTTATTTTTTATTTTATTGATTCAGGCGTTACTTTGCGGAAATCCATTATTAAAAGGTGAAATTAATTAAATTTGCTATTATTCGCGAACTATTATTCTATGTATCCTCCGCGATGGTACCGAAAAGAGAGACGTCGGTTTAATAGTTTTTATAGGTTTTTGGTAGTTGGTCTATTTTTCAAAGGAGCCCGAAACCAACACGGGGTGCTAAATAGTATTAACAAAGTTAAAAGTAACAAACCCTTCAACGTGAAATAATCCAAAAATTATGATTAAAAAGTATTTCCAAGTTACAAAAACAGTATACAATTTTTGACTTGGAAAATTTATTTCCAAGTCAAAAATTGTATACTGTTTTTGATGTTAAGTTTGATGCAAGTATAGTGCTGTCTAATTACGGAAACTGTTAATCGGCTTATTTTGTTATCTAGATCTACAACATTGTTGTGTTAAATTGCTATAAGTTTCCTGGATGAAAAAAGCAAAATGGTTTTTTATATCGGTAAATAGCGAACAAACTGATGGCACTCTTGATAGTAATAGAGAACCATCGCCTGAAGTCACCCAAAGAATATAATATATATTCTTGTGTCAGAAGGTAATGCTACTTAGATAAGTTTAATAACTACCTTACCCTTCAAACTGAAATAGACTAGCGACCATTATTGACACTATTGCGAAAAGTTTAGACGTTGGTACCGAACATGGTCAAAACGTCGCGGAACTCACCGAGTAGTCACGATGTTAGTGATTATTATCATTATCATAATATATCATATTATATCATATTCACCTTTTACCAACCGCCTGGCAGCATGACAGATGGCCTTATTCTTTAAAGGAAACTAAACTTCTAAAATAAACTCTAAACAAAACTTCACATTCTTTACATTGATATGCTTTTGCTAGTTTAAAACAAACCGACCCAAAT
Source organism: Apodemia mormo (assembly GCA_036924255.1). NCBI lineage: Eukaryota > Metazoa > Arthropoda > Insecta > Lepidoptera > Riodinidae > Apodemia > Apodemia mormo. Next base: position 5,703,077 of record JAUPFN010000018.1, on the reverse strand, counting down.
ATGTAACACTTATCAGAGAAGCTAGATTCTTCACATAATGCGAATTATTTGGAGAATCCAGCTTCTCTGATTCCTTAAAATCCTTACAATATCAGATAGGTACAGGAAGGGGGCGTTCTGTAACAAGCCTGCGCGAAATTTTGTTCTATATTAAACGAGAACACGATAGGGACACCCTATAATTTTGTTAGCTATAACGAAAGTATAAAAACAATTTATAAATGAGTTTGGAAGGTGGGGCACATAATTAAGTGACGTACTTTTTGCGATGTTGAAGGTACTGCATACCGTAAGAAAGCTAGATAATAATTCTAGTAATAGTATCTGAATTAAACTACCTAACTATTCCTTTAAAAACCTTTCGAATCTTTACTTAATCACACATTTTGCTAGTTTAAAACAAACCGGCGCAAATATGTAACACCCATAATACCAATTATTTAGAGTAGTATCCAGCTTCTCTGATTCTGTATAATTCTCTCAATATCAGATAGGTACAAGAAGGGGGCGTTCTGTAACAAGCCTGCGCGAACGTCTTAATAGCTTATTGTGCCTTTTGTTCTATATTAAACGAGCACACGATAGGGACACCCTATAATTTTGTAAGGTAGGATTTCTGGCTATACTGACAGTATAATAGTAATTGTGAGGTGAGTAAGGCGAGGAGTTCGATAAATAATCAAAATATAAAGTTATAAGAAATTAAAAAAGAAAACAAAAATATTTTTGAAGAGAAACTTATAAAAAATGTTTTGAAGAAAAAATGTGTCACGATAAAGGAATAGGTACATACATATACATATAGAATTAAGCCGGTAATAGATTGAGATAAAATATATAATACATGAAACGACTTTTAGTTTGCTTTATGATTTAATTATATTTATGCTAACAGCCCGATTTCGAAATGCAAACGAAATATATCGCACATGACTGAAGGTATAATAGTCGATGTTGAAAATATCTCGGTTATGTTAACAAACATACCATGACGTATGTAAACAATATAATTATCTCGACTGTTGTCGTGTTAAGTTAAATCATATATCTCGCAATGTTTGGTATAATTGACGAGTAAATATAATGTCAGGTTAGTGTAATGGTTAGGTAGCCGGTGACACATGCAATGATGCATGTGTCACCGGCTACCTGACTGATGATGGTAATGACCATAGAACAAATATAATTCATTTGATAATGACACATGCAATGATGCATGTGTCATTATCAAATGAATTATATTTGTTCTATGGTCATTACCATCCACTATTGATGGGCGAAGGACAAAAACTCGGAGGATAAATACCTACTGGTGTATTTATCCGAAAGGGGTAAATACTCGTTTTTACCCATTTTTGTCGGATATTTACTCAAAATGATGGATATTTATATTTTTAGGCAATCTGGATAGTCATTTTTTACAGTTTAATGACCAATAATGTTATTTGAGCTTTCGAAAATACTACGCTATTACCTTAACTTGTCTAGATAAAGTGTTCTCTGCAGATGTAACAAATAAATAGGCCAGATTTGAAACACTGTTTCCGTATTAAGCACACAAGCATGCTACCTACTGTTTTCAATGCACAAGCTTGCCACTGATTCTGAGTGTTAACAGTTCTCGAATATTTTCTCAAACCCCAAAATTAAATTATATATTTACTCTTAATAAGAGTATTAATTTAAAAGTATATAAATTGTGTTTTAAATTTAATTCCATTAATTATTGATTTTTTTATTTTCCGCTACGTATGTAAATAAAGATGTCGATGGGATCCACGAATACCAATTTTTTCCCTAGTGGGGGAGTTCAAATACTTTAAACCTTCCCATTATACAGCATGTAAGGGACGGTCAACAGAAAGTCTAAACCATTTTGAACCATGATTCTGAGACAATAACTGTTGGGCGATAAGAAAGTATTGACTCCCGGATCTTTAGTACAATTTTAATTTAATTCCGCATGACCGCCGCAAGATACATGAACCACTTCATAATACATTAAATTGATATTTTTTAATATTGAGAAACAATTGATAAATAATGTATATTTAAAAAAGAAAACTAACGTTTATTCTTCAACAAGTGACTAACGAAATTGTTATTAACTAACGAAATGTTATGGAACTAGAATTATGAAAATCCGTTTTCAGTAAAAACAACAAAAAATGTCAACATAAATGGCATTGAACATTTTCTATATTTTTTGAGCCAGTTTTATGAATAAACCTTTTTTTATTTTCCTTTGAGATTAAAATTATAAATAATCGAGAGAGTTCTAAAAGTTAGAACTTTTTAATTGGACATTTTCTTCTTTTCAAGTATATTATGTTTTCTAATTTTCGTTATCACTTATGGGTTGATATTAAGTGTATTTTACACTTTCCACCGTTGGCTCTTGCTGAAATTCCTTTATTATTTGGCAAACGTAATGAATAATGCACTTGTACTATTATTTCACATCTAACATACATATTAATATATCTATGCATATATACATACATCTTCACGTCAGACCCCGTAGGCAAAATTCACCAAAAAGTGTAACTGAGTGCCATATCACGTTTCTTACAGATTTGTCTTGCTTGCCACATTGCATTTATATTTGGTGTATATTAATGAATTAATTATTTATAAAAATACTTATTATATACAAACATATACATATTTGGAAATTATAATTAATCAATATGTTTTGCTTTTAAAGGCATCTTTAGGATTTAATATACATATTATACATACATATGTATAGGTATACAAACCTATATACATATTATGTATGTATAATACTTATTATACATACATAATATGTATATATGTACATAATGTGTATTACACTTTTATTAAATCCTGAAGTTACTTTAAAGAGAAGATCCGGTTGGTTAATTACATAAAATATATAATATATATTATATTTAAAATAAAATTTCAAGTGCATTATATAAAAAAGTGTTTTTTTCAGTTTTCTGAGAAACACAAAGTTGTCCGGGATTGGAAAGTGCCCGGTTGGCGATAGGTTTGCCACCTATCACATTTGTGGGACCAAGTATCTTCGGCTAATCGTGGGTGCACTTGTTGTACCTCTGCCTACCCCTTCGGGGATATGGGCGTGAAGATACTTTTTTCAAGTGCATTATTTAGTAAAGGAGATTAATTAGGTGTTAAAAATACTACAAGAATATAACTTGAACCGAAATTACCAAATTAGTTTAATGTACAATTAATTATAAGTCTCTCAAATTCAACGGACACTTTTTAATAGCAAGTACGATTTAAAAGGAAACACTCTACGGAAGTCATGAACACATCTTCTTACTTTTAAGACAGGGCAAAGAGCCTTGTCTGCCATAAAATTAAAAATTAGTTTTATTTATGACAAACGGAAAAAGTTAAAAAAATATAGATAAAGTATTATATAAAAAAGTATCATCACACCCGATTCAATTGAGGGGTAGGCAGAGTAAACTGAATGTCTAAAGACGTTCCAGTTCATTTCACCTGTTAGTCGATTGTCAAGATGAGTGGTGATTTGCTGCAATTTACCGACCTGATAACGAAGTATTCCATATTGGACACCCGCTTAAATGGCACCTGAGACAATGGCACCTGATATATTCCACATACGGCACCTCTCGATATTTTTGGCAGGTGCCATTAGTGGAATATTTTATTATTTTAAGTTTTATTCCCCAAATGGGACCTACGGATCAGTAGGTACTAGTGTTGGAACATACTTAGGAAATGAAAATTAAACAAATCGATTAAAATCAAAACATGCTTTTATAATATGATAAAAAAATAATTTCTTTTGTTCTTAATCATTTTAATATCACAATCAGTTTTCTTAATCACATGCAATGCCAAATCAGCATTTTTAACTAAAAATATTTATATTAAAGGGAGTTTACACTTTACTTCGATGACCTTTGACCCTGAACTCGATGCGCACGCGCAGCCGACAAGATAATGTCTTCATTCCATAGTCCACGGGATCGTATTTTACATTCCGACGTAATAATAGATTAATGTTGGCTGCAATTTAGTGCGTTTACTTTTAGGGTTCTGCACAAGTTTGTGTGTAATCAAATAAGTTTTTTTTTTTCAATTCTAACAAAGAACAACAATTAAGCAAACGGCTCTCTTTGCAAGCGACTTAATGAAAGAAGAAGATTCCCAATTCGTCGAAAATTATTTCATGGTCTATTGGTGATCTGATGGTCTGAAAGTCAAGCACTTTTCTGGACTTAAACTGTATCTATTGTACTCATATTTCACTTATACACAATGCCGGTTTTAGCACTAACAGCGCCCTGGGCGAGATATCTTTGGTGCCCCCTAACTGCAATTCAATTACATACGAAAAAAGGCAAGGGGTACAATGAAATAACCATATATTTAAAAAAAAAAACATTTATTTCAAAAACTAATAAAATTCCACTTTTCTAGCTTTTATATCGGCGAACTCTTTTATTATTAAAGGCATTCAAAGACTATGTTTTCTGCAATTTCATTTTCGAATGACAAAGTTGCTAAGTTTGTTAATCTAGATTGAGAGATTGTCGATCGCGGATATGTTACGCAGATTAGAAAAACTTCTTTCGCCACTAACAAACATTAGAGGTATAGTCAATAATATTCGCAATGATATCCATGCATTTGGATATAGTTCTTGTAAGTTTTTTTTTTATATCATAAAATAGCAAACAGGCAAATGGGTCTCCTGATTGAAAGAGTCAACCATCGCCTATAGACACCAAAGATGTTAAAGGTGCGTTGCTATCTTGTGGCGAGGTCTAATGCCACATGCATAAGTTTACCGGCTACCTTACCCTCCAAACCGGAACACGACAGCGACAAGCACTGTCGCTATTCCGGCAGGAATAGGTAAGGCGGTGGTACCTGACCCGGGCGAGACAATGCAGAACTCTACCACCTAGTAGCCACGATGGTAGTAACTCACATAGCCAATCAGTCGCCTTTTACATCCTACCTTGCAGAACGGCAGTTGGTCTATTCTTCAAAGGAGCCCGGAACCAACACGGGGATAATTAAGTTGTAAATAATTAAGTTGTAATAAGTAAGTTGCGATCTTTGATAAAATTCAAAACATAAGCAGGGGTAACCACATTCTGATCAGTCAAAAAAGATTTCAGGCCAGGCCACATTCCAGTCGTGATTGTTTGTTGTGATATATTAAAAATTAAAAAGTTTATGAGTACAGATAAATATTTATATTTATAAGCTTTTTTGTTTTTTTGGAATTCCTTTTCTTTTTCTGCCTTGCAAGCAAATGCTTGCAAGCTAAAGCAAGTGAGTAATAGCTGGTATCTTCTGTAAGTATATTAATACGTGAAGCAATAACTTAGTACCCCTTTCTTAAACAAAAGCGCGACGGGTGGAGTTTGAAATTTGGCATAGTTAAAGTTTGAATTGCTGAGGACAGTAGAAACCTAATACATATTTTTAAATAATAATATACATTAAATTTATAAAATTAAACTTTACATATACTAGGTATATTATATTCATGCGAGATACATGATCATGAATCATGATCATAAAAACACATGCATTCTATTTTATTTATTTACGGCTAAAATCTGTTGTCAAGTTTAAAAGAGATTTTATTGTATAGTCTATGGTCAAATGTCTACCACAGGCCGATTTCCTAAATTTATAGAAAAGCATATTATCATATTCTACACTTTTTATCGTCGGCATTTGGTGAAACTCCATTTTAACACAATATTTATTAGCTGATAACACTTGTACTGTTAACTCAAGTTAATAACTGTAAATACCCTGAGGATCCTTGTGTAAGCGAAATCGGTCGGAAATTAAATATAATTATCTTATCGTGAAACAGTACATGTGTTATCAGCTAACAAATATTGTGTTAAGCATATTATCCATAATCATAAATACGAAAGTGTATCTGGCTGTTACGCTTTTACGGCTAAATCACTAAACCGATTTTGATAAACATTGTCATGGAAATTATTGAAGTTACCGGGTCAATCTTAGACTAATTTAAAAAAAAAACTCCTGAGGGGCGGAAATAGAAGATAAATTGTATGAAAAACTATATTGACGACATGTTAATCTACTAGTAGGTAAAGTTGCGCGCGTCAACTAGTTATTTATAGATATAATGATCTTAAGTTCACCTTTTGAAAGTGTCACAATAAAATTATTTTACGTGTTCGTTCTCTTAGCTTTTATTGTTCTTTCGCGATGGTTGAATTTTACTGTTTATTTAATACCATTAGCGGAGTGGGTTTTCGTGTTAGTTACCGACATTTTATAAGTTTCATGAGCTTTAAACTACATCGTATAAAGTGATATCTGATCCTGATTCCCAAATACTGTGATTTTTCTTACAGAAAATAAGGTAATCGGGAAGGAGGCTCATTTAAGCGCTATTCGTTTGTTACGTAATTTTTGTTAGTTATGGACCCCCTACCTCATCAAGTGTAAAATAAAAAATAAATCTCTTCCCTGTTTAATATTTATTACGTAAGAATTTAAATGAAAAATTAATACATGTTTCAGGATTCCATACTCAAATGATGTAAACAAAACCATAATACCAAAACTCTGCTGTTCATCCTTTTGTCCGTCTATCTATCATCAGACTGTATCTCATAAACCGTGGTAGCTAGACAGTTGAAAATTTAAAATATCATATACTAGCTGTTTCCCGTGCTTTCGTTCGCGTGACACAAAAATATTACTTACATTTGCTCAATCAGGTAAAAAGATAACCAATCGTGATGTAGCTATCATACACAAAAATATTTTTAAGTCTGACTTGTACATCCAGAGATTAACGCGTTCAATTAAAAAACAAACAAACTCTAAAGCTTTATAAAATTAGTATAGATTTTTGTTGCCACTATAACAACACACACTAAAATCAGAATAAAATAAAAATTTAAGCTCCCATACAACAAACGTGGTTATTTTTTGCAATTGTTTTCGCATTCTTAATAACGACAACTAGTAGACGCTTGAAATATTCACAGCATATTTATTTATATATTCACATTGAAAATAAATAATTAAATTAAAATAAAATAATTTTTAAGGGATCTCCCATAAAACAAACGTGAATTTTGGCGTTTTGTATGCGAGTCCGACTCGTATTTAGTCGGTTTTTTTATATTGATACAACGCAACATTAACATCTTTGAATTATATAGGCAATGGTTCCTCTTTCTCAAGAGTTTTCTTGTTTCTCTGTTTCAGCTTGTTTTTTATCCTACGAAATAAAAATCTATAAATACGTATAAATAAATTTAAAGTGTCTGTAATTCAAAATATGTAACTGAATTTTTAAGTGCAGGGTATTATTTTTACGATACTGATACCTAAACAACTATTTTTAAAATTTTCGCCCGTATGTCATTTTGTTTGTACAGGGTAATCCCTGGAATGGCTGGACCGATTTTAAGGGAACTTTTACTGAAATATAGAGGAGTTTATAGCGCAGGACATAGGCTTTTTACCTGAGTAACGATTCTGGATCACGCGAACGAAGTCGCGAGTAATAGCTAATCTATATAAATATTATAAATGCAAAAGTTTGGATGTTTGGATAGATGGATGTATGTTACTCAATCACGCAAAAACTACACAACAGATTTGAATGAAATTCGGCACACAGGTAGATAATGATCCGGAATAGCATACAGGCTACTTTTTATTTTGAAAAATTAGGGGATCTCGCGGGATTCAGCAAAACCTTTAAAATGCAGTGGACTGCACGCTGCAGCTAGTTCAAAATAAAAGTATAATTTTTAATGTTTCTCATTTTGCTCAGAATCTTAAAATCATAACATAGTTTGTATAGCCTCTTATAAATATTCTTTCACTGTTCCTCATTTTTCTCTCTTCAGAATCTTAAAATCGCAACGTAGTTTGTATAGCCTCTTATAAATGTTCTTTCATTGTTCATCATTTTTTTTAGAATCACAAAATCGCAACATAGTTTGTATAGCCTCTTATAAATGTTCTTTTAATGTTCCTTATTTTTCTCAGAATCACAAAATCGCAACATAGTTTGTATAGCTTCTTATAAATGTTCTTTTATTGTTCCTCATTTTTCTCAGAATCACAAAATTGCAACATAGTTTGTATAGCCTCTTATAAATGTTCTTTTATTGTTCCTCATTTTTCTCTCCTCAGAATCTTAAAATCATAACATAGTTTGTGTAGCCTCTTATAAATATTCTTTCACTGTTCCTCATTTTTTTCAGAATCACAAAATCACTACATAGTTTGTATAGCCTCTTATAAATGTTCTTTTATTGTTCCTCATTTTCCTCAGAATCACAAAATCGCAAGTCGCAAGTCGTAAAAGGCGACCGATTGGCTATACAAGTCACTACCATCATGGCTACTAGGTGGTAGATTTCTGCATTGTCTCGCCCGGGTCTGGTACCACCGCCTTACCTATTCCTGCCGCAATAGCGTCAGTGCTTATCACTGTGGTGTTCCGGTTTGGAGGGTAAGGTAGCCGGTAAACTAATGCATGTGGCATTAGACCTCGCCACAATATAGCAACGTACCATTATCAACTTTGATGTCTATAGGCGATGGTTGACTCTTTCCATCAGGAGATCCATCTGCTTGTTTTCTATCTTATGATATAAAAAAACATAGTTTTTATAGCCTCTTATAAATGTTCTTTTATCGTTTCTCATTTTTCTCAGAATCACAAAATCGCAACATAGTTTGTATAGCCTCTTATAAAGTATGCTATCCATCAAAGCTTTGAACGTTCGAAATTTACAAGTCGAACAAGTATTTTACGAAACACGACAGAGTTTGATCGTTTGAGTGGCTTTTACGAGACGAGCCATTATTGAAATTCCGTTGAGGCCGCCAAAACTTTGTAACGAAATGCCTAATAGCTTTTGTAATCTTTTTCATGCTTCCACAGACTTTACGGGATCGGAGATTCTGGGTAAGTAAATATAATGGCTTAGTTTAGCTAGTACTGACTTCAAAAATTATGGGACCTTTTTAATTTATATATCTTATGAAAATCAAGCAAGCAGATGGCTCTCCTGATAGAAAGAGAAACCATCGCCTGTACAACAAAGAAGTCAGTGGTGCCATATATCCGTGTGGCGGGATGGCAATTCCATATGCATGAACGACATCTTACTTGATATCTTACTCTCCAAACCGACACACAAGTGACAAGCATGCGTGACTACTAGGTGATAAGAAATGTCGTCTCGACCTGGTCTGGTACCATTGCCTATTACCCATTCTTGCCACAGTCCCATCAGTATTTGTCACAGACGTTTTCCGGTTTGGAGGATAAGATAGTCGCTAAACTTATGCATGTTTTTTTTAAAGAAAAAGGGGGCAAACATAGAGGAGGCTCACCTAATGGTAAGTGATCACCGCCGCCCATGGACAACTATCCTATCTGAAGACTTGCAGTTGCGTTGCGGTCCTTTTAAGAAAGAATAGGCTATTTTCTTAAAGGTCTCTAAATCGTATCCGTCCGGTAAAATCTATGCCGGTAATTGGTTCCACAGAGGAGTAGTGCGGGGTAAAAAGTGCCTCGAGTATCGCACAGGTGTGGATTTCCAGACATCGGGACGGTGAGGATGAAATTTTGAATTTTGTCGCGATGTTCGATGGTGAAATACTGCAGCAGGAATTAATCTAAACAGTTTCTCGGAACACTCCCCATGATAGATCCGATAGAAGATGCGATCGAAGCCACATTTCTACATAATGCCAAAGAATCAAGCCGATCAGAAATAGTCCTGTCTTCAACGACTCAAGCCGCTCTACGGTCAAAACGGAGGAGCTGGTACTGAGGAGCTTCCGCCCACAAGTGAGAAAAGTAGTCCATATAAGGGATTTGCGCCTGATAAAGTTTATGCGACGGGCCGGTGTAAAGTACTGCCTGGTCCTGCTGAGAACATCCAGCTTTTTTGTCGCTAATTTGGCCTTGCCTTCCAAGTGACCACGGAACTAAACGTTGCTCGATATGTCAACTCCAAGGATTTCAAGACTGGCTGTGGCTGTTGAAGTATTAGAACTGAAGTATATGAACTAAATTTAGTCAACCCCACTTTGAGGCTGTAGGAAGTTGTCAAAAAAATCGAAGAGATTTCTGACATAAGTTGTTGAGAAACCCTGCTGCGACCAGAGTACAAACCATCACCCGTGCTGTCATCTGCATAGTAATGAATTTTGCTTTATTACAACATGTCATTAATATGCAGAGGAAACAGTGTAGGTGACAGGCGATAGCATACAGCCCTACGGAACACCAGCACTGATGGGTTTAAGTTCAGAGCATGCGCCATCAACAACGACCTTGATGCTCCGATCTGCTAAAAAATTTGGTGATTCAATTGCAAAGTTTGACGGGAAACCCATAAAAAGGACGTTTGGAGGGAAGTGCTTTGTGCCATACCCGATCAAAGGCCTTCGCAATGTCCAAACTAACTACCAAAGCCTCCCTTTTGCTCATTAAGACAGGGGAAACTGCTGATGAAGTTCTAATTTTTTAATAAAGAGAGCATATTCAATGTTCGCAAGTATTGATTAATATAATATTCCGTTAAAAAACTGTCCGGTCCGCAAAGACATTGTCTGGTAGCGTATTACAATCATACTATGTTGATTCCGGGCTCCTTTATAGAATAGATCAACTGCCGTTCTGCCAGGCAGGTCGTAAAATGTGACTGATTGGCTACGTCGTGTCACTATCATCGTGGCTACTAGGTGGTAGAATTCTGCATTGTCTCGCCCGGGTCTAGTACCACCGCCTTACCTATTCCTGCCGCAATAGCGTCGGTGCTTGTCAATGCTGTGTTCTAGTTTGGAGGGTAAGGTAGCCAGTTAACTTATGCATGTGGCACTAGACCTCGCCACAAGATAGCAACGCGCCAGTAACACCTTTGGTGTCTATAGGCGATGGTTGAATCTTTCCATCAGGAGACCCATCTGCTTGTTGGCTATCTTATGATATAAAAAAAAAGATTATTTTGCGATTTTGACCGACGAAGAAACTGGGAAGGTTCTCAATTCGACGCGTTTAAACCATACATAACTTTTTACAGAGTAGTTCGCGTTCGATAATTCTTTTTTTTATTAAAATGGGTATACCCCAATGGTGGTTTTTTTTTTTTTAATTCCAACAACAAGGGTACGTGAATAAGGATGATTGTTCACTCCCTGATTTAATGTATGACTACGCATAACTTTGCCTCGTTTTTTTTTTGTTAAAACGATATTATTGTGACCAAAAACCCCACTAAAATAAATTTGCTACTAAAGGTGAACGCACACTTATCCGAGCCGAATGCGTCAAACGAAACGAATTTTAGAATTTTATATATAAAATCTCATGAATTCGACGTCGATTCGACGCGGGTGAGTGCACGAGGTTTCATGCGATTTCATATACAGAATTCTAAAATTCGTTTCGGTCGACTCGTACGGCGCGTTCGGCTCGGTTAAGTGTGCGTTCACCTTAATACACATACTATCATGGAAAACAATTTTATTGGTGATTTTTGGTATCTTATGTAAACTCAAAATAATCATTGAAAGGCTTCTTTCACTTACACACTATGCTCATTTTTGGGTTCTGTACCCAAAGGGTACAAACGAAACCCTATTACTAAGACTCAGTCGTTCGTCCGTCTGTCCGCTTATCTGTCAAAAGGCTGGATCTTATGAACTGTGACAGCCAGACAGAAAAAAAATTCAGATATGATATAATTCTCACAAGCCCGCTGTGTCTTGTCCACCGGATTTTCTGATTTTCTTAATGTAGCCGTAATTCCGTTTCGGTGTTTTTTAGACAATTGTTGATAAGTCAAAATAACTTTAAAAATTTAATTAAACGTAATACCGCCATTTTGATTTCGCCATAAAAAAGAAACTATGTACCATCTTAAAACAGTATGATTTAAAACTATTTATTTCATTTACTTCGCATACGTTTTATTACATTGACATTTTGTTTTAGTTCCCATATGTAGATGGCGCTGTACAATATTGAATCACGCTATCACATAACAAAAATGAAGAATATTACAACAATTTTGAACAGTTGTTCAATCAAGGTAGCCGGTAAACTTATGCAATTTTTGCTTGTAGTATTTTACTGTTTGCAGTAATGAACTACTGATTAGATTACAGGTAATAAGTCTGAACAGGACTGCAGGAATCAGGAATCCTGCAGGATATGAATAAAATCTATGCCAATTTTCGTCGTAATTTTATAACTCAAGAACGGGTTCACCTATCCAAATCAAATGTTTAGGCTTTGTTCGGACTATTTAGAAGATGGTTTATGTGAAGTTTGCACAAAATCGATAGAGCGCTTCTTCATTTATCACATTGTTTGTAACAAATGAATTCAATAAATGGCGATACGTAGCGAAGCACGTAACGGGGCGCTAGTCGATTATAAAATTTGTCGTCGATAATAGTAGGTGTTCACACTTCACTGTTCTAACTGTAATATTATATTAAATATGTCGCCCCGGTTTTTCTCCAGCTAAAACTTAAAATCGGTCTAAATTGTCTATAAGTATATAAATCTAGGGATGGTTTGTAACAGGTAAAGACCAAAACCTGTTTCAATAACTACACTTAAAAGATTACATGGTATAAGTATTAAGTACAATAAGTAGAGACGCAACATCGCTCATAAAAAACCTCGATATTAGGGTATCGATATTTTTTTTCTAAAGTTAATCATTGATGTTTAAAACATAATAAGTTTATAAACGATACATCGATTTCATATGTTTTTTAATTACATTTGTACCTGACTTCTATGATGTGATCCGTAAACGGCAAACAACCAACAAAACAATGGTCGGCCGATGCAGGCGAACAAAGTGGCTAGGTTTTTCGTTTTGCGCGTTTTAGTATTGCAAAGCGAACGAGAATATAAAAAAAATTAGGCTTGTGACTGAGAGATAATTATTAGACATGGGCGGAAATTCGTTTTACATTCGGTTTAACCAAATTTCAGCAACTTGAGCCGAACTTCGACATTCGGCCGAAATTCAGTTAATTTGCCGAACATTCGGCAGTAAAAAAAGCACTTATTTTCATTATTTAGACCGAAATCTACACTTATATTATAAAAAAGAAAGATTTGTATGTTTATAATTATCGAATAAACTCAAAAACTACTGGACTGATTTAAAAAATTCTTTCAACATTAGAAGGATCTTAAATCATTCTTAAATAACATAGGCTGTATGTATGTAACCTAAGGTATCATAATTTTGCCAATAAGTCATTATTTCGCATACGCTGCGAAAACTATTAACAATATATAAAATAATTTAAGTGAATTCGTAAACAAGTCATGACTTGTCGCTCTCAAGAGAGCGCGCAGAATAGAACCGAAGTTCGGCCGAAATTCGGCCGAATTATTTATTTTTACCGAATGTTCGGTCGAAGTTCAAATTCGGTTCAAACCACATTCGGCTCATCTCTAATAATTATGTTTATGTAAAGCTGTTGAACATGAACGGGGTGGAAGATGTAACTATGATAAGACATCGTTCATAAATAATCGCTTATGAAGAACGATGTATCGTCGATGTTTGGGGTTTCAATATCGATCTTAAAACATCAATCATTATAAACCATATATCGATGTTAAAAAAAAAACGATGTATCGTTAGCGTCCTTAATAATAACAGCCCAGAATTTTATTTAATATTAAGGGCGGATAACCATAATATGATAACAGTCAACTGTGTGTTAGTTTAGAATTTAAATTTAGAATATATTTACTGCACTATGTATGGTAGTACGAGTATATGTTTTTAGATGTCTGTAAAACTGCACTCATACAGCCACATTTACTGACAAAACGCATTAGTCCATGACTCTTACCACGTCTCTCTACCGTCACACTTTCGATGTCTCAGTAAGTACAATACTGCCATTAAATTATAATTATACAATCGATAGTATTGCATGAATCACGATTCACGAATACTATATCGATAGTAAACTTAAACTTTTAATAATGAATTTCTCGAACTCAATACAAGCAACTCGTTCAATAGTAGTTAGTGACTATTGATGGTGTAAAACTATCGAGTTAACTATCGAGTTAGTTCAAGTTCGAGTGTTTAATGCAGGTGCTTAGTATTAAGCATAAATACGTGAAGACAGCCATTGATCAGTGTGAGTGATTAATAATCAGCATAGTAAAAGCGAATAGACGCTGATTACTAATCACTCGCACTGATCAACGGTTGTCTTCATGTATTTTTTGCTTAATACTAAGCACCTGCATTAAACACTCGCACACGCACTAATCAAAGCGAAAACGGGGCTAAATTCTTAGTGATCTGACACCATGGAATTTAATACTAACGACTTATCAATAAGCAAAATCGCTTCAGTAGTTTTTGAGATATGAGGATATTTTATGTTTAAAGTCAGTTCATATTTTTTTTAAATTACTGTTGTACCTGTAACTGATCTTTGGAAACAAAGTATTTGTACATTAGTATACAAATAACGCAGCTCTATACGGCCAACACAATTCCCCGTGCTAGTAGCAGATGTTTGTATCGCTCCCATTGTTTGAGGCTAATAAATTCAGAATATTGCCTTAACTGGTACTATTGGAGAACAATATAAAATTATTGTGTGCAGTTAACATATTTTACAAGTGGAAATGGTTTCTGGAATCTGGTTGGGTGATTTAATGGAACTTAGTTCGAATCGTAGACGCATATTATTGAATAAAATATTGCATTATAGTATAAAGGACTTTTATTATATTGTATTTTATGGAACGGATTTATCGTAAATATTATTGCGAGCAAAAGTAACATGAATTGCATTTATTACTTATGCTACCAAGTGTATTAGACGCGCTGTTACTCGTGATTTTGTCCGTGTGATACAAATTAATTTCTTTTTTTTGTTCAGTCAATAAATAGCCTGCAGTATAGCTTTGTAACGGTAGTTACATACTACATTACGCATCTAAGAAGGAAGTAATACTTTCTCGTGTAATTTTCAGCTTTCTAGCTATCACGGTTTATGAGATACAGCGTGGTGAAAGACAGACAGACAGACAGTGGACTCTTAGTAATAGAGTTCCATTTTACCTTTTAGGTATTGAACCCTAACAAAATTATAATTCTCGCTTTATACAATAACTAGCTGTTGCCAGCGACTTCGTCCGCGCGGACTTCGTTTACTCCGCACAGCACCTGGCCGCTAGGTGATAGCGTGATAATATGTAGCCTATATGTTGACCCGACTTGTTAGTAATATTCATACAAAATTTGAAGTAAATCCATGCAGTAATTTTTGAGTTTACCCCGGACATACATACAGACAAACAGACAAACAGACAAACAGACAAACAGACAAACAGACAAACAGACAAACAGACAAACAGACAAACAGACAAACAGACAAACAGACAAACAGACAAACAGACAAACAGACAAACAGACAAACAGACAAACAGACAAACAGACAAACAGACAAACAGACAAACAGACAAACAGACAAACAGACAAACAGACAAACAGACAAACAGACAAACAGACAAACAGACAAACAGACAAACAGACAAACAGACAAACAGACAAACGGACAAAAATTCTAAAAACTATATTTTTGGCTTCTATATCGATTGTAGATCACGCCCCAAGTATTCTTTTAAAAAAATATTCAATGTACAGTTTTGACTTTCCTACGATTTTATTATATGTATATAGATTTTCTCATTTACTCCTTCCTGTAGTATATTTAAATGTTTTTGGTCAACTGTAAGAGTCATTTCAAAAATTCTTTTAAAAAAATATTCAATGTACAGTTTTGACTTTCCTACGATTTTATTATATGTATATAGATTTTCTCATTTACTCCTTCCTGTAGTATATTTAAATGTTTTTGGTCAACTGTAAGAGTCATTTCGAAAAAAAAGTTGTGCAGGTTGCTTACGAGTTACGATAAAGTGGTTTTCAAAATGCGTGCCTTATTTGCGGTAGATAACAAGCTGGTGTTATCAATAACATTGTTTTTTTATTTGATATTTTTTAAATTCCAATGAATACCTAATGATTTATGCATTGGAATCGAACTCTTGAACTCTAACTAAATTAAAGATCAATGGCTTCTTAACCATACTAGTCTTGTCAGTAACAGATTGTATTTTTTTTATTTTGATATTTTTTAATTCCAATGCATAATGACTTATGCATTAGAATCGAACTCTTAAAGTCGAACTAAAATAGAGATGAACTGGTTTCTTAAAACACTTAACCATGCTGGTCTTGACAATAACAGATTGTATTTTTTTTAATTTTGATATTTTTTTATTCCATCATCATGACTTATGCATTGGAATCGAACTCTTGAATTCGAAATAAAATTAAGATCAAATGGCTTCCTAAAACACTCTATGTTATAAGTCTTGTTGTTGCAAGAATAAAATATTGTTGGCAAGAATAGGTAAGGCGGTGGTACCATATTCAGACGGCGACATATTGTAAAATTCTACTACCTAGTCGTCACGTTGGTAGTGACACGTGCTAGCCAATCGTTAGCATTTTACTAAAAGCCTGGCTGGCAACTCGTCAAATTTATTTATTATAATAATAATATCAATTTAAAACTAACAGCTGTACAGATCGATAAATAAGACAATATTAAGAAAAAGTACCAATTACCTATAAGTTTTGATTTTTAGACAGAATTTATAACAATTACTAAAAATAACTTTTTTACTAGCTACTTAGTGTAAAAACGGTAATTGTCACAACATAATTAGATGAATTAATAATAAAATAAATTAAAAAGTTAGAGCCAAAAAAAGCCTCGTCCTGCTACGTCTAGAATCTAGATTACTCGAGTCGTTTTTTAACTAGGGATGCAAACGATACATCGATACATCGTTCATAAACATCGATTTTGAAAGCCTAAACATCGACGATAAATCGTTCTTCATGAGCGATGCTTTATCATAGTACCATCTTCCCCCGCTCTCAAGTACTGCAACAAAATAATCAATACAAGTAATTTGTATTTTGTATGGCAAAACATCGACATTCGACCATTATCAACATCTATGTGTGTAAATTTAACATGGGTCATCGAAGTTTCTTGTGAGCGTTGTAAATACTTTATATAAAATTGATTTTTGTTTAAAATAGTACAGTCAATGAAAGTACTATTTTCAAAAATATATAAGTTTACCGGTTACCTTACAAATTGATATTGCATAACATATTCCTCTAATAATTTCTGTTAGTATTATTCGATGACGTGATTCAATATTATACAGCGCCATCTGTATAGAATAACTGAAACAAATAATTCTGTCTTATACGTGGTATTACGATTGGACAAACCTAGTTACTAGTTAGCAATAGAATATGTTTTCTTTGCGTAGGTAATAAATGCTTTATTTCTAAATCTAGACTCGAGACTATTTTAGTACCGACAATTTTGGAACAACAAAATTCACTTGTACTGTTTCATAGTTTTTTCATAATCCACTTATGTTTACCAAGCGACTCCTAAAAAAGAAGAAGGTTATTAATTCGGAATTTTATGTTATTTTTTTATGTATGTACGGGATGAAATATATAGGTACAGAATGAATAAATCAATCGCATTTATGTACTTCACTTTTCATACCTACGCCCGACGGTTGCACTAGGTGTTATGCACAAATAATTAGAAATCGCACTGGTGTCTGAGTGTTTGTTTTATTGTTGAGAATGAAACACGAAGAACAGAAATGCAAACCAATAATAACTTAAATATTTCACTGCTATTGTTGTACTTATTTTTTCCCGGGTCGGGCACATTAAAAAAAAGTGTTTTTTCAGTTTTTTTGAGAAACACAAAGTTGCCCGGGATTGGAAAGTGCCCGGTTGGCGATAGGCTTGCCACCTATCACATTTGTTGGACCAAGTATCTTCGGCTAATCGTGGGTGCACTTGTTGTATCTCTGCCTACCCCTTCGGGGATATGGGCGTGAAGATACTTTTTTTTTTCTTTTGTACTTATTACAAATTTTCTGCACAAAAAAGTTCACTGACGCATGTTCAAGCGGGTGGCACTCTCGCTACTTCCAACTGTTCCGAGATATTGCGTCCGTGAGAAGTGTCTACGTGTGCGTTGCTCTAGAGCCTTTTGTATGTAGATTGAATTTTGTGCCTATTTGTTTTGTGGTTTGGTCATAATTCCATCATAATATTATATAAACGGTTTTTTCATATATAAACGAATTAGCAGATGAAGATATGTTGAAGATATGTTTAAAGGTTCCAGATATATAGGAGGTTGGAAATAAATTGTTGTAGTTTTCCTACGTTCAAGTTATCTCGTGGGAAAAGAAAGTCAAGTACCTCGGGGTAACGTTGGACAGCAAAATGTCATTCAAACCGCACATACAAAGAATGAAAGTTAAGGCTAAGTTCGTTGTAGGTCGGTTATACCATCTTATCAACAAACGCAGTAAAATGTCACTTAGACACAAGGTGACACTTTACAAGTCGTGCGTACGCCCCATCCTTTCATACGCTTGCGTAGCGTTTGCCCATCTCCCCCGTACGGACTTGCATCCGTTGCAAGTGGTACAAAATAAATTCCTGCGTATTGCCACGGGAGCACCGTGGTATATGCGCAACGTAGACCTCCATAACGATCTTGAATTGCCGAGCTTAGCAAAGCATTTCAAAGACATCTCCTAAAGATACTTCGATCGTGCCATCTCGCATCCGAACCCACTGGTGGTAGCCGCGGCTGACTACATCCCAGACCCTAATCCCGATCCCAAACTACGTAGGCCCCGCCACGTTCTTACCGATCCCGATGACCCGATAACTCTGGCCAACGGTTTACACGATAACACTACACACCAACATTCGCGACACCGTCGCCGCCGGCGACGACGAGGACCCCCCTGTTTCGCCCTTCGGCGAACCGAGCCCAAGGGCAAGGTTCGGCGGACGGACAAAACAATGCCACTAGCCCTCTCATCGCAAATCACGACCCCACCCTAAGCCGAGGTTCGGTCTCACAGGAGACACCCTTAGGGCGGAGGGCGTACAGCCCTACACCTTTAAATTCTGGCTGAGCACTCTGCTCGCCCCCGCGACCGGTGAAGCTGTAACAGCCCATAAGGCTAACAGCAATTGAGACATTCCGAAAAAAAAAAACAAAAAAAAAACGTTCAAGTTATTTAAAATCGAACAGTTTCAATTCCGTTACGTCGGTTAATTATTTTAAAAAAATATTAAAAAAATAGAATGAAATCGGAGAAGTTATCTCGCTTCTCTTGATCGTACGATAATATTTATAAATGCATTATGACTGACTGTTATTTACTAATTCATGTTTTTGCTCTGTAACTCATTGAATCATTAAATTCTGCACTCTAGTTTTGAGGGGTACAGAGATTTGTCAAAATTGAAACTGTTCGATTTTAAATAACTTGAATCTGCAACAACTTACTTCCAATTTCCTCTTTATCTGCAAACCTCTGATCTCTAAAACAGACCTTCAACAAATACGGGACCAAATCTGATATAGGTAAACTCTTTGTCCGTTATTTCATTTATATATGAAAAAACGTATATAAAAGACGGAGTTATACCTAAACACATATAAAAAAAACATATAAACGTCCGAATTGATAATCTTCTTCTTTTTAGGAGTCAGTTGAAAAATGTATGTGGATTATGGACATATTGTGAAACAATACGAGTGAATTTTG
This sequence comes from Apodemia mormo, assembly GCA_036924255.1. NCBI lineage: Eukaryota > Metazoa > Arthropoda > Insecta > Lepidoptera > Riodinidae > Apodemia > Apodemia mormo. Next base: position 5,683,306 of record JAUPFN010000018.1, on the reverse strand, counting down.
TTGTTCCGAAATTGTCGGATTCAGAAACAAATCATTCTTTAAGCAAAGATAACATATTCTATTGCTAACTAGCTTCGTCTAACCCTCTCGTAGGGAATACAAAGTGTTCTGTGGTCTAACCGTAACATAATAATATGACAATTAGAGATGGGTTAATACCGATATTTCTCAAGATTAGGTGATACTAATATATTCACTTTGAAATATTATAATATCTTAACTAATATGTAAGTATTAACTAATATTTCACTGTAATTTGGACCTTAAAGTAACAGTAATAAGATCTGATACTGATACGGCAGGAAAATATCTTAACTAATATTTCACTGTAATTTTGACCTTAAAGCAACAGTAATAAGATCTTATACTGATACGGCAGGAAAATATCTTAATTAATATATCAGTATTAACTAATATTTCACTGTAATTTATACCTTAAAACAACATTAATAAGATCTGATACTGATACTGCAGGAAATACGTCTGTCTCATTCGTACGTACGACGAGGCGTATTCGTATATATTTCGTATATATTTATTTGCAAACGGATATTTAATCGATATTTATTTTTCATATCGATATCGAAAATCGTTTCTAGCGTTTATGCCACTTGTCTAGGCATATCGATATCTGAAAACGATTTTCGATATCGATATGAAAATTAAATATCGATTAAATATCCGTTTGCAAATAAATATATACGAAATATTAAGCAAGGTTTCGATATATCAAAACGTAACTTATATCGGATACGTGTTTATTATCATACCATATCGATATATAAATATACATAACCGATTTCACAAAAACTTCATCAAGTTAATAGTTATGGTTTATCCAAAGCGCAATGCAACAACACAACACGAGATCGATATACGAATATTGAATAACGAATAAAACGCAAACTTCACATCACGAGCGATATGACATATCGATAGCTTTTATTCGTTTGTCTCTATCTTACCATTTAATTTTTTACTGGCGTAAAAGTGATGAAGCGAATATAACGTGACTTCAGCTTGTGATTGGTCCTTTGATTAATAATTATAGTGCGTGCGTAATATCTATATCTTAACGCGCTAACAATAAGGTCTAGTTTCTACTTATTTCGTTACAACAAAGAGTCCATAAGTTAGCAGCTTTCCGCCGGCTACTCGATATTAGGGAGAAATTCATTCTTTGAACTGGACTTACGTTAAATAGATTTAAGGTTGAATTTATGTTGTAGGCATAAAAATTGTATTGAATGAATTTTGATTTATATTTTTAGACAGTTTTGTTCTGAGTTGCAATTGACCTTGGTTACACGTGCCCTACTTAACAATAATTCTTTGCCTTTTTTTAGTTCTAAAGTTTTTATTTAGGTACTTATTGTAAATAAATAAATATAAAACTTTTAGTGAGCATTACATTAACTTTTAGAGTGTATAAAACTTTTAAATTAATATCAGTCTATAGACTGATTGCATTTGTGTTAGTGTAAATAAATAAAAGATATCAGATAGGGTAAGTTCGCCTGTTCTGTTAATTATTAGTATGCATATTATAATTACTAATTTGCGTCAACATTATTGTGATTGTAGATAAACGTACAGATGTCGATAATTACTAATCACACTAGGACGCAAACTATGCCTATAGTGCATATTATATATCAGATTGCGTCCGTCTGTTAACTAAATACAAATAATAGCGTAAATATTATTAGGGCGAGCGAAGCGATCCCTACACTAGGCCACTTTCTATGCACTTTTGTGGTACATTTTACTCAAAAATTATCGGACTTTTAGGTTTGTGCTTCGACGTAGTAGTTTAAATTCATGTCTAGATATGTTATCTACCACAAAAATAGAGAGGGAGGGGGAGGGGGAGGGGGAGGTGGAGAGGGGGAGGGGAGTGGGAGGGGGAGGGGAGGGTGGGGAGGGGAGTGGAAGGGGTGAGGGAGGGGAGAGGGAGGGGGAGGAGAGAGGGAGGGGGAGGGGAGAGGGAGGGGGGTGGGGGAGAGGGGAGAGGGGGGGCTGGCTGGCTGGCGGGGAACAGTGTGTGAACAGAGAAAAATATGTCGCGTAACTCACGTGGACCGGGCTCGTAATGTTGAAGTGAGAGAGAAGTTATGCTTGAAAGTGTTGGTGTAAAGATGAGAAAGGGCATGCTCCGTTGGTTCGGACATGTAGAAATAATTGTAGGTGAAAGATTAACAAAACAGATATACAATGCGAGAGATGAAATACTTTATTATTTATACTACACCGTTTCGGAAAGCACATTAGTTCTTACTTGGAAAACGAGAAGAAAGTACCTAATTCCAAGCGAACCAATATGCGGGCGGCAAAAATGTATGGGATTTCTCCCCTCCTTTAACTTTTTTAAATTCATAAGTTTATATCTCGAAGCACATCCAAATGTTACTGGCCACTAGCATTTACTAAGGAAACTTGGCAGTATATGCTTTATTTCATTTCCCTCCTCAATATTAAAAAAAAAAGATTGTACGCGCGAATTTTCTTTTTTATTGTATCTTCTTACATTCTGTTCTGATGTCTATGTCTAGTAGCGAGAATGAAGATTTATTTACGGCGTCTGAATTAAAACAAGCTGCTCAAACAGTCATTTTAAACCTTTTGCCAGAAAAGTCCAATCATAAGTATAACAAAACATATGAAGAATTTATGGAGTTTCAATAATTGTAATAATTTGAATATAAATTTTAACTAAAATATTTTTATTTTCCTCATTGGTGTAGTATAAAGCAGTATGTATCACTCGGGAGAAAATGTAATACCTAACTCGTAAGGTATCGGTCATTTTCTCGCCTTGGTGAACAAACTACTATTATTTTTCTATACATTAAAAGACTTATAGACTTTATTATTATGAATAAAGTCTATACATTAAAAGATGTAATTCTCATAAAAATACTTTATATTACTAGATAGTATAACTTTGCGAGCCCCTACAAAGCTCTGCTTTTTGCTAGTATATTATATTCAAGTCTGCGTCGTGGTCTAGTAGATAACCTTCGGCTAAGATCACGAGGGCCTGGATTTTATCTTCAGGTCGCTCAAAATTATAATTGATATATATTGTGTTACTTACTCCTCCCGTGCTTTGAAACACATGAAGCCTTTGGTCCCTTTTATTGCTAGAAATAATTGATAGTCGAAATCAAGTCGGTAAAATGCGTTGAAGTTGATCACCACTCGTCCCGCCAAGCGGCAAACCGGTGAATCGCAGTGAACTGGAAAGTCTATAGACCTTCATTTTACTCTGCCTGCCATGTAAAGGAACCGGGCATGATGAGATTCAAATGTATAGTTGATTAAGACTATCTTTACACCCGTATGCACGAAGCGGTAGGCAGAGGTACAATCAGTGCACCCACGACTAGCCGACGATAGGTTAATCGCCGAGATTAGGATAATTCGAGTGGTGAGCGAACCTAACAAACATTTGTGTGATGAGCATAGATGTTTGTATTTCTGGGTTTGGGTGTTTATTATGAATGTCACTGTATTTATATACGTAATTATATGTATTAGTATTATTGACTAACAACCAAGCAAATAATTTGCTTACTTTGGGGTAGATCAATTCGTGTAATTTATTCTCCTAGCGTTTATGCCACCTTTTTTTTTGGCATTGGCGTTTATGCCACTTGTCTAGACATATCGATATCTGAAAACGATTTTCGATTAAATATCCGTTTGCAAATAAATACAAAAACGCCCATGTCTACGAAATATATACGAAAACACGCCCATGTCTGATCTCTAGTTGTAACTTGAAATTAACCAAGTAGTACAATCAATGAAAGTACTACTTTCAAAAATATATAAGTTTACCGGTTACCTTACAATTAGAAAGTGTACGAGATATCCATCTAATATTTTCTGTTAATGTTATCCGATAGCGTGATTCAATATCATACAACGCCATCTATGTAGAATAACTGAAACAAATGATTCTATTTAGGTTAGTTGTCATTAAACATGGGCCTTTTCGTATTTATTTGCAAACGGATATTTAATCGATATTCAATTTTCATATCGATATCGAAAATCGTTTTCAGATATCGATATGTCTAGACAAGTGGCATAAACGCTAGGAGAATAAATTACACGAATTGATCTACCCCAAAGTAAGCAAATTATTTGCTTGGTTGTTAGTCAATGATACTAATACATATAATTACGTATATAAATACAGTTACATTCATAATAAACACCCAAACCCAGAAATACAAACATCTATGCTCATCACACAAATGTTTGTCCCTGTCGGGAATCGAACTCTTTCACAAGAGTGAGATACCGCTATACAATATATATGCTCCGTCCCGATCTCTCGCTACATATGGCCGACCGTCGAGCTAACAGTAAACTCGAAACGCGCTCACGATCGAATGCGAAAAGAAAAACTCACACTTAGCACTCAGGTGGCTCTAAGTACTACCTATGTTACGTTACTACTTAGTAGTTAGTACTTACTAGATAGTTTTGCATTTACAATTGATACTATGAACATATTATTCATCACTATCGGTAGTTCGTATAATTGATAGTTCAATAGTGTCGATCGATAATTCAATAAATTAGTATTAATTGCTATTAGTATTAAAATTAAATGCAAGTATTATTAGTATTAAAATAAAGTTGATTATCGATAGAAGTTTTTATATCATAAAATAGCAAACAAGCAGATGGGTCTCTTTCTATCAGAAAGAGTCAACCGACGCCTATGGATAAAAAAGACGCGTTTTAATGACGCGTTGTTATTCTTGTCGAAGGGTCTTAGTGCATAAGTTACTGGCTACCTTACCTTCGAAACTTAAACCAAACCCAGGCGAGACGTTACGGAAATTTACCACCTAATAGCCACGATGGCAGTAACTCGCAAAGCCAATCGGTCACCTTTTATGACCTACCTAGTAGAACGGTAGTTGGCGTGTTTTACGACAGTATTGTACTTACTGAGATATCGAAACTGTCGATAGTACGAGTAGGTATCTATACTAAAAAGTTCAACTAGTAATACGAGTATTAATCGATCAATAATCCATTATCGATAATAATCGATAATGGACTATTGAGCCGCAACACTATCTTACTGTACGGGATTTACGACTGTTATAAGTAGGCATGGATCATTTAACAGTTAACATATTAAATTTCGTACTAAATTTTTTTAACAATTATCAACTGTTATTTATATTAGTTTTTTTATTTATATTAATTTTTATGCATCACTAAAATTACCAATAACTTGATATATGATAATAATGTTACTAAAAATATTTGAGAGAGCGTTTCTTTTTTACTCGCTAACTTGATTTATGATAATACTGTTATTAAAAATATTTCGGTAGACCGTGAGAATAATAACTGTTAAAAGTTATTAAAACTATTCTAGAGGACCTTTTTTTTGGTAGCTTCATGTTTTTACTGCTTCTAATACTTATTATATACAGGCTACTGATATAATTTAACATAAATAAATAACTGTTATATATTAATTAACTTTAACAACATAACAGTTAATCTAATTTAACAATAATTTCTAGACAGTTTTGCGGTTTCCTTAGCTTTTTAAAAAACAATAGTAGCGAAAAATATAGTATAAGTATAAAAGTACTCTTGTACTATTTTATAGTTTACATCAAGTTCTCGAGTTTACATCAAGTAGTTTTCGAGTACAGACTTTATTGTTTGTTTATAAAAAAAATGTTCATTCGTTATAAATCTCAAGTTCGAATTGACGAAAGAATGACGACTGCAAATAATTATTCATTTCTTGTTTATGAAACAAAATTAATCTAATATTATCTTTTAAAGAATACTTGGGGCGTGATTTACAATCGATATCCAAGCCAAAAATATAGTTTTTAGAATTTTTGTCTGTTTGTATGTCCGGGGTAAACTTAAAAAGTGCTGCATGGATTTACTTCAAACTTTGCATGAATATTACTAACAGGTCAGTTCAACATATAGGCTACATATTATAACGCTATCAACTACAGGGGAGGAGCTGTGCGGAGTAAACGAAGTCCGCGCGGACGAAGTCACAGGCAACAGCTAGTATGTAATATATTTTTTTTTGACGTAGATTTTAAACCTGATCACAAGCTAAGAAACCCTCTGAGTGCCGCCTCTTGGCCTAATAATGTTAATGGTATAGGTACTTAGTATAAAAGGAATATTTCTTTTAATTTAAAGGAAAATCAAAACACTAGGTAAAAACTGTTATGTCCCATGGTTTTCTGAGAAATTTGAAGATATCGTATTTATAAAATAGTGTGTTGAAAGTGCTAGAGCACGAGAATTGCCCATGTAGCTCCGGGCTCCTTTTGAAGAATATATGCCGTTCTGCAGGCAAGTGGTAAAAGGCGACCGATTGACTATACGTGGTACTATCATCGTGACTTCTAGGTGATAGTCATGATGTAGCCACGGTAGTTCTGCAACGTCTCACCAGGGTACTTATATGGTACCGGTTTCTTGTGGGTAATTATTTCTACGGTAATAGCGTCAATGTTTGTTAACGTCGTGTTCCGGTTAAGGTAGCCGGTAAACTAAAGCATGTGGCATTGCCATCCCGCGATACGGATAGCAACGCACTATTAACATCTTTAGTATCCGTAGACGATGGTTTCTCTTTCCATCAGGAGAGCCATTAGCTTCTTTGCTCTCTAACTATATAAAAAAAATAGTGCAAGCGAGCCTTCGCGTGGAGTAAAATATATTTAGTAATAGTTTACTTTTTTGAGAGTGACACAATCTTGTGTATGTGATCATTTTACAAGGATATTTTTATTAAAAAAAATGATGTGGTGTCGCGGGACACCAGGTAGGAACGAACTTCCTTCGGCTAAACGGCACTACTCGCTTGTGTACGCGACTGTCGCGCCTGCGCACGTCTCATTTAACGCTTTTATTCCACGCATTTTTCTTACGGTTTTACTATCTCATTTTTTTCAGTTCGGTCGCGCAGCAAAATCCCTATCCCCTCCAAGCCTGCCGTAAGGACCTTCGTTCCAAAATTATTTAAAAATCATCACCTCAGATATAAAGGGTGATGCCTTATCCATTTATTATAACTCTATGTTCCTCCCCATCAATCGAGCCCTTTGTTCGACTAAAATCGTCTTACAATGAAAGGGAAGTTTTGCATTACGCCCCTAATGCACCCAATAACACCTAAACTTTTATAAGGGTGTACAAATTTACCACTAGATCTAACCAACAAAGGAGTACAAACTCAAAGGAATACGCCGGATATATAGGGTGATTTCAAATTATACGTATCAGACAAATAGTAATATTGTATTTGTAAAAGCACAGTATTAGGTAAGTCAGGGCGCCCGTCTTACCCTGCATACTTAACTATGTGCTCATCCTAATGCTATTGTATGGAAGTAATTTTTTGTTAAAATAAAACCGCCGCAGATTTTCACGATCGGACATCGTGACAAAATTCAAAATTTCGTCTTCACCATCTCGATGTCTGGAAATCCACAACTGTGCGATTCTCAAGGCACTTTTTCCTCCGCACTCTGTGGAATCAAATTACCGGCGAGGATTTTTCCAAACGTATACGATCCTTAGGGACCTTCAAGAAAAGATTAGACTCTTTCTTAAAAGGCTGGCGACGCAACTGCAAGTCTTCTGATGGTGTAGTTGTCCATAGGCAGCGGTGATCACTTACCTTCAGGTGAGCTTCCTGTCCGTTTGCCCCCCCCCCCCCCCCCTTTCTATAAAAAAGTGAGAGTTGGGTATATGAGAAAAGATATGAAAGTAGAATCAAGGCTGTCCAAATATGGTGTAACACTTGCAGACCGAGTTCGTAATATTAAAGTGAAAGAGAGGTAAGGCCTGAAAAAACGTGTCGGTAGAAAGATGAGAAAGGGCATGTTCTGATGGTTCAAACATTAAAAAAAATTGCCGGTGAAATATTAAAAAATTAGATAGGTATGAAATGCGAATATGGAAGGATGTAGGTACCGAAGAAGAACAAGACTGGCATACTTTATACTTGCCATCGTCGGCACTTGGTAAAACTGCATCATATTGATTTTGTCAAATCCTTGTACTATTTCACAACTAACATTTAATTACTGTAAAGCCATCCGGTTTCTACCTGGTTCATTTGTATTAAGTTGTTGTCTTTGCGTGCGTATTTGTAATGTTCAAACAATAATATGTAAACTAAAAGCCCTGATGATCCTATAATAGGCGAAACCGGTTGGCTTATATATAGTACTATAGTACTTATAATAATTCAAGTGTTTGACAAAATCAACAAGACTGACATACCATGATCACATTACTATCCGCAGGTGGAGTCAAGTCTTCACAACCGGTGTGTTTGTGTAAAGAAAGTTATTAATGAATAGGAAGCAAGAAAAATCTGTAACGAACATAACACATGGCACTCGGTTCTCTCTGTCTACTTCGTAAGGGATCTAGCATGCAAAAAATATGTAGGTATGTGATTTTTTAATTGCGTTACAGTCTATGGGTCAGACATTTAGACTTATATCAATGAATCTCAGATCTTCCCATATATGTAGATAATCTAGGAAAAAGTTATGGAAGCTCGTCACTGATGATAGTCTATTAACAAATTCGTGCCTCGAATAAGCTAGTATAACTGTAGGTCGCGATTATATCAAGATACAAGGTATATAGTATACCTGTTCTTTATAAAGTCAGCAAAATGCAGCCAGGAGGGTCAGCACACATTTTGTTAAATTTAACTCCATACATTTAAATACAATAAAATAAACTCATAATACTCGCCTAACTGTTAAACTATTCACAGACGAGAATCTGATCTCTGAACTTAATTAGAACTACTAATAATAATCACATTGCAGTAATATTTTAATAATATATTTTAACATTAACAGCATTATAATGCAAGCAAATCCTAATGCAAACTCTAGCAATTACCAAAATGGTTTAAATGATTAAGAAAATATCCGAGCGAAAATATCGAGGCTTTTCCGGCTCTATAAATAATAACTTTAAGAAAGGCGTCTTCTTATTAAATCTTAAAAATGGCTCTCTCAAACGACTCATCTCCCCTAAGCGTTTAATGTATGGCTCAAAGGGCGCTGTTGCACTCAAAAATAAATTATGAAAGAACCGCTTTGCGTAATCTTTTAAATTTTTTACTTGGCGCCTGTCTTATTTATCCGTGCAATCATATTTCTTGCGTTTTAATCAGACTTTTCTTAAAGTTAAATTAAAAGGATAAAATTGTAATTTCGAATACTTCGAACTACCTTAAAAGAAATTGTTAGTATGTTGGAACATTTTTAACACACTTTTATTAGCTTGTTTCGTATGTTTGTATGTTAGTATGTATGTATGTAATGGAAACTTTTAACATGGATTTGCCATAATTTGAACCGTCGAATTAATTTGAAACTTTACAGCTTATCAAGGACCGATAACAATGCAGTAATCTTTAACTATAGTTAGTCCTGTTATCCTCACCAGGATCTACAGGATTAGCGATTTGTTTTGTTTACCCAATCAGCTTTTTCTCTATTAAAAAAAATTAAAGAAATAATAGTTAAAAAAACTAAAAAATGTCATTTTTTTATAAAACCAAACTAAAAAAATAAATAAATTGAAATTAAAAACAGTGTAAACAAGAAAAAAATGAATTCCTGCGTAAAAAGAGCGTGGGTGCATTGTGTCAACAGATATCTTTAAAAAAACACTCCATAATTAGAATAGTGTAGTATTCACAATTCAAAATTTTTAATTTTTAACTTCCTACTACGTACTCGTATGTAGATAAGGAAGTTACTGATTTTACCCCGATTTTTGTAAATCGAGTTTTCACCAGATATCCACGTTTTGAGATCCTAGGAACCTTTTCCGACTATTTTCACGGTGACGTCAGTATGTCTGTATGTATGTATGTATGTATGTATGTATGTATGTATGTGTGTGTGTGTGTGTGTGTGTGTGTGTGTGTGTGTATGTGTGTATGTAAAAATCTTATAACTTTTGAACGGCTGGACCGATCGAAACCGATTGGATTCCGCTCAACTTAGACTTCCTGAAAATTTGAACCGATTCGGTTCAGGAGATTTTGAGAAATTTTTAAAAAACACCAAAAAAAATTTAAGTGAAACAGTATTTTTTAAATATAACTTCCATATTTATGTACCGATTGAGTACAAAAACTAATCAGCTCTATTCCTCAAAAAACTATGTCTAATACATAAATTGCATCAAAATCGGTTCATCCGTTTGGGAGTAATCGTTGACGAAAAATTTTGAAAAAAGTGTTTTTCGACATAGCTTCAAAACTTTTCAACCAATCATTTTTTGATATTCTACGATATGTTAGTACTAAAAAAATACGTCAATTCCGGTTCAAAAATCAAAATCGAATCTAATTCTCAAAACCTTCTTTTGTCAATGTTACCGGCAATATTGCCGGCAATTTTCATCACTAGTCCAGACCTAAACGAGACACTTACACAGACATCGATGAGTAGGTTGTAGGTACGATGAGGATGATGTATCAGCTAGCTGCAATGCGTACCAATATGAGGAAATATGGTAGAGTTCCATAACGTTTCACTCAGGTTAGATAGCATAGTCTTACTTTGCTAAAATTTGCATGGTAAGGTAGCTGGAAACATATGTATGCAGCATTATCATACTATCGCCCATTTGACAACGCACCACTTACATCTTTGGTGTCTATGGGCAATGGTTAATTTTTCCATCAGGAGATCCATCTGTTTGTGTGCTACCTATATTCGTGTTTGCTGCTTTTCGTGTGATTTCGGAATTCTACATGCATATTTTTACTGGCTACTTTACCCTCCATTAAAACACGATAGTATGGAGCACTGATGCTGCTGTGACAGAAATATACAAGGCGACGGTAGCATAACTACTCGAGACGTTGCAAAACTCTATCACTATTTAGTTAAGGTAGTACTGCTAGGTATTGTTCATCTTTCACAAAGTGTGTGGTAGAAAGACATATATTTTTTTTTTATATCATAAGATAGCAAACAAGCAAATGGGTCTCCTGATGGAAAGAGTCAACCATCGCCTATAGACACCAAAGATGTTAATGGTGCGTTGCTATCTTGTGGCGAGGTCTAATGCCACATGCATAAGTTTACCGGCTACCTTACCCTCCAAACCGGAACACGACAGCGACAAGCACTGACGCTATTGCGGCGGGAATAGGTAAGGCGGTGGTACCAGACCCGGGCGAGACAATGCAGAACTCTACCACCTAGTAGCCACGATGGTAGTGACTCGATAGCCAATCGGTCGCCTTTTACGACCTGCCTGGCAGGACGGCAGTTGGCCTATTCTACAAAGGAGGCCGGGACCAACACGGCGAGTGCAGAATTGTAGATATAATAGGTAAATGTATCTACAATTCTGCACAAAGCTAAAGAGTTTGAATGAATGAATGTATAAATAAATAAATATCACTGGACAAATTACACGAATTGATCTGACCCCAAAGTAAGCAAATTATATGCTTGTAGTAGGTATGGGTGTCAGTCAACGATACTATACCTACATAGAAATACATATACAAATAATCTGATATATTTAATAAACACCCAAACCCAGAAATACAAACATCTGTGCTCATCTCACAAATGCCTGTCTCTGCCGGGAATCGAACTCGGACCCCATTGATTGCGTAATCAGGGTCGCTAACCACTCGACCAACGGGGCGGTATGTATGAATGAATGTGTGAATATATGAATGAATGAATATACTTTATTGCGTACCAATAATTAACCTTACCTTAACAGTAGATATTTTGTAAAAATTAGATTACGTACGCGAGTTTGTTTGTTTAAATAAGCGTGCAAATTTTTCGATATATCACTCAGATTTCAAAATATTTTAGTGTTTAAAAGGCACATTCACGAGAAAAGCTGCTATAGGATAGCTTTTATCCGACTGAGCAAAAGTATATTTGTGTCACGCCAACGAAGTCGCGGGAAACAGCAAGTCCATACTAATATTATAAATGGGAAAGTGTATGTATATGTTTGTTTTTCCGTTTTTCACGGCAAAACGGAGCGACGAATTGTTGTGTCTTTTTAAGTGGAGATAGTTAAAGGGATGGTGAGTAACATAGGCTTCTTTTTGTCTCTTTCTAATAGCCCACATCCCTAAAATGGGGATGGAAGTTTGTATAGAGTATTCCGCAATTTTCAAGGAAAGAAAACTAAAAATTGGTATGCGGTCTATTTGCGACTAACAAATAAATCGTGCGTCATTTTTTTGGAAATCTGCCCCCAATTTAACGCAAGCGAAGCCGCGGGCAAAATCTAGTATTGTACATTTTTCTAAAGACACCATTCAGAGTGCTAAGTGTGAGTTTTTCTTTACCCATTCGATCGTGAGCGCGTTTGGAGTTTACTAGGAATTTGTATGTGATTTGTACAGCGCCACCTAGTGGTAAACTGGTTTCTCACGTTTACCACTAGGTGGCGCTGTACAAATCACATACAAATTCCTAGTAAACTCCAAACGCGCTCACGAAAAGAAAAACTCACACTTAGCACTCAGAAGTCACCCAGAGTAACTAACACATAGGGGAGTTTGAGATTAATATCATGATTCAATTATTCCTTTCCGATGCACACATTTTTAAAATCGTCCAGACTCCCCAGAATCGATTTTGATTTATCGAGTATACGTGGCTGCGAGAAAAATATTTGGGGGTTCTCGAAATATAAATGGTCTACGTGAGTTGATTTTATGGTAGATTACGGGGGATGATCACTGCGCAGCAATAAATAAGTCACATTAATATTCCGGATCAAAAACCTGCCATTTTAGGTTACCGTCATAGATGGGTAAATGATATTATGATACACACGTGTATCTACATGCCAGATCTCTTGCGGGATAGGCAGAGAGAACCTAGTGCCATACATTACGATCCTTGTAAACTTGTCTCGCACTCGTCTCCACATTCATTACTCTCTTCATGATGTTAATAATAAGTCGCTTTTGCGGCATAAATAGGTAAAACAGATGAGACATAGCGGAACTCTATGACCTTATGACGGTATCTATGTATCGACGGATCCTACGCAAATTGCCGTAACTTAAAAAATGCGATTTTTGTTTTAGTTATAAAAATGACTCCACTTTAATAATACGAAGAATAAAAATGAAATTTCTATTAGATAAATTTAACATCTGATAGAAATTTCATTTTTATTCTACGTCATATTAAAATATTTATCAAAGTGGGGTCATTTTCATAACTAAAACAAAAATCGCATTTTTTATATTACGACAACTTACGTAGAACCCTTCGATATGTGTAAAGGTAATCGACACGACAGTTACATGTACTGACGGTATTGCGTCAGAAATAGGTAAGACTGTGGTACCCTGTATATGTTTTCTGTGGTGGTACCAGACCCAGGCGAGAAAATGCAGAACTCTACCACCTAGTAGTCGGCAGTAACTCGTATAGTCAATCGTTCGCCTCTTACGAACTGCCTGGCGGAATGTTGAATGGTTTAGTCTTCAAAGGGGGTCCGAACCAACCCGAGGTTTACTTTTCGTGATTTATCGTTTACGGGTTGACGGGTTAGACAATAAAAATGTGTGACAAAAAAACGACACCAAAAACCAATCAATTTGCAGTAATTTTAGAGGCACTTTGCGATTACCTAGAAAATTAAAACTTTTTCAATTAATTCCGGTTAATGCCTATTTTGAGACTTCCCTCGTGATAGTCTGGGCTCCTTTAAAGAATTAGACCAACTGTCGTCCTGCCAGGTAAGTCGTAAAAGGCGACCGATTGGCAATACGTGGCACTACCATCGTGACTACTGGTAAGTTCCGCAACGTCTCGCACGGGTATTTGGTACCACCTTACCTATTTCTGACGCAATAGCGTCAATGCTTGTCATTGTCGTGTTGCGGTTTGGAGGGTAAGGTAGCCGGTAGGCTTATACAGGTGGCATCGCTATACCGCCACACAGATAGCAACGCACCATTAACAACTTTAATGAGTGTAGGCGATGGTTTTTCCTTCCATCAGGAGAGCCATGTGCTTGTCTGCTATCTTATGATATAAAAAAGATATTTTATAAATTTAATATTTATGTATTCTTTTTATTAATATAAATAAATATAAATAGTCAAGAATTACGTTATCACTAGTACCGCCAGTCAATATTTAAGTGCCATCAAGCGGCCTCTCGTGGTACCGTTTCGAATACTATATAGATTGTGTGAGGTAAATGCTATACCTATGAGTTGTACTAGGCGATCACCACAGGACTCCAGCAGATACAGCTAAGAGGAAGTGTGGATTGACGCCATTAAACATTAATTAACAATTTGTATTTTGTTTGTGAGAAAATCGCATAAAAATTATGGATACCCGGTTGAAACGGAGTTTTTTTCATATATTTAACTTTCTATTTTTTACAGGTCGGTAAGTTACTACTGCTATTCAAATTACACCCTCATTTCGTACCAAATCAAGTAAAACAAATGGGTTATGAATTTTAATTCCAAATAACCCCTTTTATAGCATATTTGTCTCAGAGTATATGTTGTTAGAATCCGCACAGCATTCTTAATACATTGTGCCGGACAAAAAAAATGCAAACTTAATTAGGATTTTTAATATCATAGGTTAGCAAATAAGTAAATCATTTTCTTGGTAGAAAGAGATGGCCATAGATGTTAAAGATAGTGAGACCACACGTTAAGAATGTTAAGCCACATGTATAAATTTAACAGCTACCGTATCAACGGGACACAACGGTGACAAGAACCAATATCGTTGCAGAAAAAATAGGTAGGTAAGGTGGTTATACCAAACACAAGCATGGTGTTTAAGAATTTGTAGAAGTCATTGATGGTTGAGCGTTTGAAAATTGCTCTATCACCTAACTGTTAGTCACGATGATAGTGATAAATTCAGCAGTACCTCGCTTTTTATGAGATGCCTGCACCTGCCTTTAAAGTTGTAGACGACTAAATTTCCTATAAAAATGTCTAATATAATTTCGTGTAAGAGCGATAATTTTTGCAAAAAATATGAAAAATAATAATAAATTATAAATATCCCTTGACAAATTACACGAATTGATTTAACCACAAAGTAAGCAAATTATTTGCTTATGATATGGCTGTTAGTCAACGATATTACTACATTTCTATGTATGGATCTACATTTCTATGTACATGTATGGATACCGAAATATATATAATATACACACAAACCCAGAAATACAAACATCTATGTTAATCACGCAAATGTTTGTCCCAGTCGGGAATCGAACCCGAGCCTCATTGATTGCGTAGTCAGCGTCACTAACCATTCGACGAGCGCTAAAAAGCAAAAATACTATATAAAACATTTCTCAATCAAAATAATACAAATTAATTTATTATTATATTATTAAAAATAATTTCTTTATTTTAAACATTTTTAATTTGTATTTCATAAATGTTAAAGCACTTTAAAATTTCTAAACTATTTTATCATGCGTCCATACCGAAGTCCATTGAAGGTATCAGAAGGTGTCATCGAAGTATCTAGTATTACGCCTGTTAAATACTTGTGTTTATAATCTATACTCTAATATACCTCAATAACGTATTCTATACACGAATTGTATTCATTAGCTCTGATGAGGGTACCTATAACTAAGTTACGTCATACGTAGGGAGGTAACCCTTTGATGTGTATTGATTGCATCGAATACGTACACATCTGTAGTTACTATGAATACCATTGTATGCTTTATAATGCGGCTAGCTTATAAAATTATTTTATAGTGCCTAAAGACTTTGTTGTATTTTGGACATTTCTGGAATCTGAGTTCGCTATAGCGCGTTTGGAGAATTGGAAGTACACGAACCAACTTAGTTCCGGCTAGATTGGCTTCCCTTGTCTTCTTTTTAAGTAAAACATCTTGAAGTGCGAATTTACAGTAATTTAAATTTTACTTCGGATAAAAATAAAGTCAGTTGATGCAGTTTGCGCTATTTAAAATAGAATATTATGTTATTTATAACACATTTTGTAACAATCTAAGGCGTCCCATAGATCTACAATAACATTGCGCAATACTTTTATTGTTCAATAATATTGAATACCCCCTTTGACTTCAAACGTTCAATAAATTCTCTCAATGAAATTGACAAATCAGTCTGATCAATATTTCCGAGCGATCAATATGGCTGACGACGAAGTTTTAGCGGCAACCATGCTGGTGATTTTGTTAAATAATCTCTATTCTAAAAAATCTCTATTCAAATTAAAGAGTTTTTACATGAGTATATAACTCAATTAAAAACTCCCGTTCTTTATCTTTTATAGCATTCTTGCTCGCCATTTTGCTAAAATTTACGACACGACCATACCACAGAATATATAATAGTACAAATAACCATACATAAAACACCGTGACTGACCGAACGCGACCGCTTCAAAATTCTGAAATGAAAAATATTGTGCAATATTAAGCCTACACAGTGCAAGAAAAAAATATTGCGCAATAAAAAATAAACCCGCTCAAACTTTCGTTCAATCATTGTGCAATCTTCAATATTAACCCTAAACGGTCAAATATATTGCGCAATACGTAATATTGCGCAATATTATTGTAGGCCTGTCATGGGTCACCTTACACTGACAGGAACTGGATTAATTTTTTTTTGAAACATCACATTTATTTAAATGGTTTTAAAATCAGCCAGATTGATTTTTAATTAATATACCTACATTGCGTTGCAGTAATCATCCCGTTTTATGACATTTTATAAAAAAATAAAATCTCAATTTTTTTTCGCGATCCAGGATTTCATCCGTCATGTTTTGACCGCCCCGTTGGTCAAGTGGTTAACGACCCTAACTACGCAATCGACGGTGCTCCGGGTCGATCCCCGACGGGGACAAGCATTTGTGTGAGCATTAATGTTTGTATTTCCGGGTTTGGGTGTTATTTGAATTAAATATATTTTAGAATTTAAATATGTATTTTTATGCATTAGTATTGTTGAATAACACCCATAACACGAGCAAATAATTAGCTTTCTTTGGGGTTAGATCAGTAAGTGTAATAATTTGTCCCGTCAATATTTATTATTATTATCATCTCATCATTACCAAAAAAACAGTTGTATAAAAGTTCCATAAAGCATACTATATAATTGTTCTTGTTTAAACGTAGGCCCACCCTTCATTATTAAGGGTTAGAGTTGTAAATCAAAGTAATATACATATACAAATATGCAATTCTAATCAAGGATTCCCTTTGTTTCTGCTTAACCCTTCCCGTATTCGGTAACAAAATATTGGCTTACCCCTTCAACATTAACTACACTACCCTCTATTTAGTGATCTAAATTATTCTGGGGTCGTTTTGACCATCTAAATAATCTTATATACTACTTACAACCCGAACTAGCTTCGCTCGCTATACATCGTAATAATAATAATTAAAAAATTCCGAAGCAGTAAAAATAAAAAAACCGACTTGAAATGTCTACTATTATACATAAGTATAGTTAATATTTGAAATTAGTCTAATTATATTAACGTACTAGCTGTTGCCAGCGACTTCGTCCGCGCGGAGATCGTTTACTCCACACGGCCCCTCCCCCGTAGGTGATAGCATGATAATATGTAGCCTGTATGTTAATCCGACCTATTAGTAATATTCATACAAAATTTGAAGTAAATCTATGCAGTACTTTTTGAGTTTACCCCGGACATACATACAGACAAACAGACAAACAGACAAAAATTCTAAAAATTATATTTTTGGCTTTGATATCCATTGTAGATCACGCCCCAAGTATTTTTTTAAAAAAATATTCAATGTACAGTTTTGACTTTCCTACGATTTTATTATATGTATGTATAGATAAATCTCAAAAAATACTAAACTTAGACTGTTCCATAAGTTGTTTTAGGTCAAAAAGAATCAACATGTCAAATTCAAGCAATTTCCTACAATTAAACCGTATTTATTGTATTGATATTTCACTGATACAATAATATAAGTACACATATATAAAGAATAATCCTTTCATACATTGATATAAAAAAACCCAAGATACACAATCAGTGTGTCAAAAACGTCCTCCAAAAATGAGCGCACAATTTTAAATTGTGCGCTCATTTCAAATAGAATCGCGTCGGTCGCGACACTGTCAATTTTATTTCTTTTCGTACATTGCTTTGTAAAAACAACTATAAGTCTTGCACTTAAGGTTGGATATGCAAAGACATATATTTTTGCCATATCTATAACTACTTAAATGAAATTAGGGACACTTTTGAGTGTCAGTTTTGTTCGGGACTGTGCATCTAGGGTTTTTTATATCAATACTTTTATAAGCACATTTAAAACTTTTTCGTAGGGGAGCCCAAGAGCGCGTCCGATTAACATTAACATTAACATTAACATCGCATACTGTTTAGTCTCTCCACCAAATATAAGCCCTTTCTATAGAGGGGGTAACTAGGGCAGAAAAAAACAAATTAACATAACTTCGGCTTGTGGAAATTGTCAGATTATACTTTTTTCGTAATTCTTACATAATTTCCTCCATAATTAAAAAAAACTCAGTCGCGCTCGAGACAGTCAAGACAACATTTTCTTTGCAACTTTGTGACCCTCCCACTCCCTTATGCCATACTTGAATCGTCAGATTTTCTAATTTTTATTTGGCAATTAACCCACCATACCCTAATCTAACGCGCTTCAGTGTTTCCATGTCACTGATTTTTTTTAAACATTTTTTATCTGTAGATTTTTTCCCCATAACATGGCGAGGTCTAATGCCACATGCATAAGTTTACCGGCTACCTTGCCCTACAAACTGCAACACGACAGTGACAAGCATTGACGCTGTTGCGGCAGGAATAAGTAAGGCGGTGCTACCAGATGTGGGAGAGACAATGTAGAACTCTACAACCTAGTAGTCACGATGGTAGTGATGTGCATAGCCAATCATTCGCCTTTTACGGTGCAGAACGGCAGTACGGCAGTTGGGCTATTCTTCAAAGGAACCCGGACCAACACGGGGGGACTTGTGACCAACACCACTCCCTTTCGAAGAGTAGGCCAACTTGACTTACTGCTAGGCATTTCGTAAAAGACGAGAAAAGCCTAACACTTGCAACTACCCGTTTTGGCCCTCAATGGTCCCGGGCCTTTTGAAAAATGGATTACCAGGCAGTTCTTAAGAGGCAAACGATTGGCTTTACAAGTCGCTACCATCGTAGCCACTAGGTGTTAAATTTCTGTATTGTTTGCCCTGGCCTGGTACTACCGCCTTACCTATTCCTGCCGCTATAGTGTCTGTGCTTGCCACTGTCGTGTTCTGGTTTGAAGGGTAAGGTAACTGTGGCATTAAGAGCCCACTGAAATAATAGCAACGCACCATTAACATCTTTGATTTTTATAGCCAATGGCTTCTCTTTCCATCAAAATAACCATCCGCTTGTGTACTTTATCTTATGATAAAGAAGCTACGTACTGCAATGGCGTCAGTGCTTATTGTATCCTAGTTTAAAGTATTTTACATAGGTATTTCGTATATAAGTGAGTCTTATTTTTCTATCAGGAGAATAAAAAATTGTTTATAATTAATAAATAAATAATAAATATCCATGGGACAAATTACATTTACTGATCTAACCCCAACGTAAGCAAATTATTTGCTTATGTTATGGGTGTTAGTCAACGATCCTAACACATATATAAATACTAGAATATATAAATACTAGAATATATTTAATAAACACCCAAACCCGGAAATACAAACATTTATGCTCATCACACAAATGCTTGTCCCCGTCGGGGATTGAAACCGAGCCCCGTCGATTGCGTAGTCAGGATTGCTAACCACTCGACCAACGGGGCCATATACCTATCGATCATATTATTATATGGCTTTAAATTGTCCAAACGCTCATATCTGTATAATATTTTTTTTATGTATTTCGCTACTTATACAAATCGAATAAGAGAACAAGTGTAATTTCGCTAACCACTCAACCAACAGGCGGTGTTTGTTGAGTTGATTGAGTTGAGAGAGGAAGAGGATTTCCTTGTTTTACTATGATTGATAAAAAATAGATATATTCAACGGTTTTTATAGTAGAAACAGACATTACGTCTATTTAAATGAACGTGAGTGAAGGCGGCCGGTGCTATCCAAACCAATTTGTTTTATAATTGATTGTCGCGGTCGATTCCCCATTTGTATTGGACCTACACATTTGTGTCTCTGCTCATAAGCTTTATTCCGCTTGCGTCTACTCATAGATTTTTAATACCAATGCTGTTATTACTGCGAAGTTTTTTATTTGTATGCGTATGTAGGTATGTGAGGATGTAGCTGTGTGTGTGTGTGTATGTGTCATTTCTTTAATGTACGGTAAGAAACCGCATACCTTCACGTTCGCCCAAATGTTTCGCGATTCAGTAAATTAGTGGGCCCTACACATCTCGATGATGCCTCAGGGTAGCCCTTTGAAAAATAGACCAACTAGCATTTTGCCAGTAAGGTCGTAAAATGTGATCGATTGGCTTTACGTGTCACTACCATCGTGACTACTAGGTGGTAGAGTTCTGCAACGTCTCGCTTGATTATTTGATAACACCGACTTACTTGTTCCTGCCGCAATAGTGTCAGTGCTTGTCACTGTCATGTTCCGGTTTGAAGGGTAAGATAGGCGGTAAACTTATGCATATGGTATTCCCATTCCGCCACTCGAATAGCAACGCACTATTAACATCTTCTTCATCTTCAACCACGTGCTGTAGTGGATTTACCCATAGGCCGGTGAGGCCCGGTCTTAGGGCGGCATGATTCTAGAGGCGGCAAAATTTTCGAAATGACAAAATTTGAAAGCGAAAGAAATCAAGGGCAATACGAATTCAAAAATCGTGTATTAAATTGATTTTAAAAAACCCTTCATGTAATGGAAAACTAATTGTTTCGGGGTTTCATAGGCCACTTTTTACCGAATTAAATGAAAAGAAATTATGCTTTTGAGCCACGCAGACAACAGCTAATATTTAGTAAATTATAAATTAACTAATAATAAGTTTTTTGGTATTTTATCTACTAAAATTCAAATATTTGTAAATTTCATGCATAACTCCAACAATCACTTCCTCACAAAGCAAAAAAGCGGCATGTTTGTCGGGGCCTAGGGCGGCATCAAGCGTAAATCCGCCACTGACCGCGAGTAGTTGGTAAACTATAATCGTACATGTGGCATTGAGACCTTACTCAAGGATATCAACGCACTTATAACATCTTCGGTGTCTATTGGCGATATTTTCTCTTTTATCAGGAAAAACATTAACTTATGGCTAAACTGACCATATAGTTTTTATTTTAAAACGGGACACGAAGTTTATTTTAGCTAGCAAGCAATAAATGATAGAAGTAATGTCTGTAAGATGTATCTATTTTCATGAGAAGAAGGAAATTGAATATCGGTGTTCAGTTAGATCTACCTGAAATTTTTAATATTTTGAAATAAATAATTTTCCTATTGAAAATTAAACATTTTAAGAGCGATTTTTGTGTTCGGCTCATATCTTAGAAAATATCTGTCCAATTTAATAGGATTTCCGACGAATTGATATATAATTTAAAACTTCTTGTGCCTTTATTGTGCACTAGCTGCCTAGCCTGCGACTTCGTCGGCGCGGACTTCGTTTACTCCGCACTGCTCCTCCTCCGTAGGTGATAGCGTGATAATATGTAGCCTATATGTTGACCCGACTTGTTAGTAATATTCATGCAAAATTTGAAGTAAATCCATTCAGTACTTTTTGAGTTTAGCCCCGACATACATACAGACAGACAAAAATTCTAAAAACTATATTTTTGGCTTTGGTATCGACTATAGATCACGCCCCAAGTATTCTTTTGTTTTGACTTTCCTACGATTTTATTATATGTATAGATAATTTTCTGGAAACGGGACATTTTCGCCGCCGCCGTTCGCCGTGTTGGTCCCGGCCTCCTTTGAAGAATAGGCCAACTGCCGTTCTGCCAGGCAGGTCGTAAAAGGCGACTGATTGGCTATCGAGTCACTACCATCGTGGCTACTAGGTGGTAGAGTTCTGCATTGTCTCGCCCGGGTCTGGTACCTGCGCCTTACCTATTCCTGCCGCAATAGCGTCAATGCTTGTCGCTGTCGTGTTCCGGTTTGGAGGGTAAGATAGCCGGTAAACTTATGCATGTGGCATTAGACCTCGCCACGAGATAGCAACGCACCATTAACATCTTTGGTGTCTATAGGCGATGGTTTGACTCTTTCCATCAGGAGACCCATCTGCTTGTTTGCTATCTTATGATATAAAAAAAAAAAACATTTTCACATCTCTGAAATATACCTACTTGGGGACACCGGGACAGAATACTTGAAAACGGGACACTCTCATTTAAAACGGGACATATGGTCACGTTAGTTATGGCACAAAAGTAGGTTTTTTTAAGGCGCAGTGGTGCCAAGTAGAAGATACCAAGTGAACCAAGAATACAGGCGGCCGCAAGCCGGGCTGAAATTAATTGTAACCCCAATACCCTCTACAGTGGCACTAAGATATTGTTCGGCGAATGAGTTTTTAACGAGACTGTCTGTTTGAGTTATCCGCTTGGTTTTATTATACAGCTCATTTTCAATATTAGTGTATTTTAATAGGAGAAGCACTTAATTGCCTTTAAATGAAGCGATTACTGAATATCATCCTCGTGTTGCTGTATTGGTTGAGGCTAATTTTGGACTAAAGGACGATCTACCGTCCTGCCAGGCAGTTTGTAAGCCAAACGACTGGCTACGCTAGTCATTTTCATCACGGCAAATAAGTGGCAAAGTTCTGCCTTTTCTCGCCTGGATCTGGTACCAGTAGAATAGGTTTCTTTAAGAAAGAATAGGTTTCTTTCTACAGTAGAGTCCATGGGCGCCAACAGCAGGGTGCAAGGGGGTGCATTTATTTATTTATATGTATTATTCTTTATTTTTTAGTGAATGGTATGATGTGTAGATGCCATGCAGCCCCCTGAAAGTAATCCTGGCGACGCTCATGGTAGTACCAGTGGTTGTCATAGTCGTGTTCCGTTTTGGAGAAACCACGTGCTGTAGTGGATTTACCCATAGGCCCGTGAGGCCCGGTCTTAGGGCGGCATGATTCCAGAGGCGGCAAAATTTTCGAAATAACCAAATTTGAAAGGGAAAGAAGTCAAGGGCAATATGAATTCAAAAATCATGTATAAAATATTATTAAAATTAAACCGATTTTAAAAATCCCTTCATGCAATGAAAACTAATTGTTTCAGGGTATCATAGGCCACTTTTTACAGGATCAAATGAAAAGAAGTTATGTATTTGGGCCACGCAGACAACAGCTAATATTTAGTAAATTATAAATTAACTAATAATAAGTTTTTTAGTATTCTATCTACTAAAATTTAAATATTTGTAAATTTCATGCATAAATTCAACAATCACTTCCTCACAAAGCAAAAAAGCGGCATGTCAGTCGGGGCCTAGGGCGGCATCAAACATGAATCCGCCACTGACCGCGTGAAGCTGGTAAACTTATACGTGTACATTTTAGATAAATAATTGGTCTCACTGTGCTTGACCAGAGTGCTAAGTGTGAGTTTTTCTCTTCGCATTCGATCGTGAGTGCGTTTCGAGTTTACTAAGAATTTGTATGTGATTTGTACAGCGCCACCTAGTGGTAAACTGGTTTCTCACGTTTACCACTAGGTGGCGCCGTACAAATCACGTACAAATTCCTAGTAAACTCCAAGCGCGCTCACGATCGAATGCCAAAAGAAAAACTCACACTTAGCACTCTGATACCGCCTAGATACCGCCGACGTACCTGTCAAATGCGACAACAAATACTACGCCGAAACTGGCGTACCCGATTCAATTCACCAATCACAATGCAGCTTGCATTGTGATTGGTAAATTGAATTGAAAATAAGAGCACACTACTCATTATTATCCATTTGCACACTGTCAAATCACACACACTACAATATTGAGTTGCCGCATTCACGGAGTTGTTGTTTTTAAATAGTGCTGTATCTTGTCAAGCGCAGCGAGACCAATTATTTATCTATGGCGTACATATGGCATTGAGACCCTACTACAAGGATATCAACGCACCATTAACATCTTTGAAGTCTATAAGCAATGATTGTCTCTTTTTAACAGGAGAGATAATTCAATAATAATAATAATTTACGGGACAAATTACACTGACTGATCTAACCCCAAAGTAAGCAAATTATTTGCTTGTGTTATGGGTGTTAGTCAACGATACTAATACATAGAAATACATATATAAATACTAGAATATATATAATAAACACCCAAACCCGGAAATACAAACATTTATGCTCATCACACAAAATCACACAAATGCTTGTCCCCGTCGGGGATCGAACCCGAGCCTCGTTGATTGCGTAGTCAGGGTCACTAGCCACTTGACCAACGGGGCGGTAGATATATCTGCTTGTTTGCTGTCTATGATATAAGAAAAATATCTTTAATTGACTGCATAATTCTAACGTCGCCCATGGAGCAATGTTAAAGTTAAGCAAATGACAATGGCAAGAATTTGTGAGAAAATTATTAATTTTTGAACTTGGTATGGGCGCTAATTAAATTAAATGTAGGTGGTTGGTCCGAAACTCGGGTTAAATTGAAATTTACATATGTATGCTTTATTTTAAATCAAAAAATGCACTAACCTATCCCACTTCTCTCGTTTACTCCGTGTTAGTCCGGGCCCCAATTAAATTATTCACTATTACTTTTTTCCCTGTGTTGGTTTCGGGCTTCTTTGGAGAATAGGCCAACTGCCGTTCTGCCAGGCAGGTCGTAAAAGGCGACCGATTGGCTATACGAATCTCTACCATCGTGGCTACTAGAAGGTAGAGTCTGCATTGTCTCGCCCGGGTCTAGTACCACCGCCTTACCTATTCCTACCGTAATAGCGTCAGTGCTTGCCACTGTCGTGTTCTGGTTTGGAGGGTAAGGTAGCCGGTAAACTTATGCATATTGTGGCATAAAACCTCGCCACAAGATAGCAACGCACCATTAACACATTTGGTGTCTATAGGCGATGGTTAACTCTTTCCATCAGGAGACCCATCTGCTTGTTTGCTATCTTATGATATAAAAAAAATCTGCCGCAATAGCGTCAGGGCTTGTTACTGTCGTGTTCCAGTCTGGAGGGTAAAATATCTATAAACTTATGCATCTGGCATTAGCAACGCACAATTAACCTCTTTAGTGTCCATAGGCGATGGTCTTCTCTTTCCATCAGGAGAGCCATCTGCTTGTTCAATATCTTATGTTATAAAAAACCTTCATATTCTTGTATTTTGTAATATGATTTTCGTAACAAAAAATCACGCTACCCTACGAATATAATATGAACGTCTAACAATTTTACCGTTGTTAGTAGTTTCCAGACGGTGTCGCTTGGGCTGTCAACCGATGATGGGTTTGGTATAAGTTATAAGAAATAGCAATATTGTATGCTTTCTTTTTCAAAATGAATATTGACACTTACAACAGAACAGAGCTTAGCTAGAGTTGCAGTTTGGTGGGCTTAGATCTCAAACCTTGGCTTAGAAAAGTATCTTGACGATACGCAGGAGAATAAATGGCATCAACATTTTGACTCATTATTATTGGAACGAAGTTCCTTATCGCGCGTTGTGAAAGGAAAACGGACGGAAAAAATTCTTACGAAAAGTTGACACTTTTTGCTATAGTAAGGTATTGTAAGTTGTGTGGTGTGCGCATGTTTCTCTCTCTCTCTCTCTCTCTCTTATAGAAAGCAAGCCAGATATTTTCATTTCTATTTCGCATTGAACAGTGTAGTGTCGCGACGATTATTTTTGTTGAGTGTATACAGGTTTATTGTAAATAATAATAAAAGGAACTTCGTTCTACCTGGGTGTCCCTTGACACCTCTCAAGTTTTTTATTCTTGATCAGGGTTTCGAGTGTTGGCGGACCGTCACAGTGGGCAACGCAGACGTTGATGTATATACTGTAATGGATATTCTTATAATATTGTTACGATTTTCGGGTTCGTATTGTGCAACAAAACACCACTTAATTTTTTAAATTAATTTAATGGCTGCCTTATACCTTATCCTCCATACAAGAACACGATAGTGGCGAGCATTGACACTGCTCTGGCAAAAATAAACAAAGGTGGTGGTACTCCGAGCAAAACATTGCAGAGCTTTCATACCTAGTTACGATATTAGCGAACTTTTTGGTCAATCGTTTGAATTTAACAAGGTGCCTGGCAATTTTTTTTTTTAAATTTAATTTAAGTATTGGAAATCTATATATGTAGGGCAGATAAATTCAATTCCTATTTTTGTTCACTTAGATTATAAAGATTATTTATTTTACTCAATACAAAAACATATTGGTAAATCCATACTAATATTGTAAAATAAGTTTGTCTGTCTCTGTAAGAATTTCAAGGCTAGACGGCTGACCTGATTCTGATAAAATATGGGAAGGATATAGTTGAAAACCCGCGGTAAACGAAGAAGAAGGGGGTCTCCCTCTTCTCTCCCTCCCTAGCCCTACCCAACATGTTAAATGGGGATTTATTCGAGCGTCGTGGGGACCTGTTATATTTTAAAATATTAAATAATATTTTTTGTTTTAATCATTGATATAAATAACCCAAGATACACCATCAGTGTGTCAAAAACGTCCTTCAAAAATGAGTGCACAATTTTTAAATTGTGCACTCATTTCAAATAGAATCGCGTCGGCCGCATCACTGTCAATTTTATTTATTTTTGTACATTGCTTTGTAAAAACAACTATAAGTCTTTCACTTAAGGTTGGATATGCAAAGACATATGTTTTTGCCATATCTATAACTACTTAAAAGAAATTAGGGACACTTTTGAGTGTCAGTTTTGTTCGGGACTGTGCATCTAGGGTTTTTTATATCAATGGTTTTAATGCTGGGAAAAACATCTAAAGATAAATAACATAGAGAAATATCAATGACGTGGGAACACTTAAGCGCATCAGGTTAAGGTACGGTGGGTTAATTGCGAGCATTTTTTTTTATAGAAGAGGGGGCAAACGAGCAAGAGGTGCACCTGATGGTAAGTGATCACCACCGCCCATGGACATCTGCAATACCAGAGGTCTTGCAGTTGCGTTGCCGGCCTGTAGAGTTTAGAAAATTTGACGATTCGAGTGTACCATAAGGGAATGTAGGGGTTACAAAAGAAAACTTTGCCTTTTCATTTTCTAACGGAAGAAGGAAATAATTTAAGAATAACAAAAAATCTATTATAATCTGACAATTTCCACAAGCCGAAGTTATTGCAGTTTTGTTTTCTTACTACCCAAGAGGCTCTATATGTATGAAGAGCTTATACATATTGGTTGGGGATTCCCAACAGTATGCGAGGGATTTCCCACGTTAATCTGATGCGCTCAAATAAATCCCAAAATCCCCTCTGGGGCTTACCTACTATAAAAAACGCCTCACGTAATTTTAGGGATATCCTCAAAGTAAATCAATTTAAATCCTATTTTATCAAAAGTATCATTATACCGATTCCCTTGCACAGTAAGCAGAGTGAACCGAACTTTTATAGAATTTCTAGTTAATCACGATTCACTGAGATGAGTAGTGAATTTTACAGAGCTCTATATAATATATTTTCTAGCGATAACCTGGACCGTCAGCATTACGTGCTTATCCGAGCTACCGGGAGTGGTATAACATCACCATACAGACTCCTACCCGTTATTGAGATTTTAGAATTTTCAGAAAAGCTTCGAAAATGCCTCAATAACACTATTGCGACCGACTGTGGATCGAATCTGGGACTTTATGATCTGAGCCGAATAGGTTAACCCCTAAACTTAGCATTGACATTAGGAATAGTCCCTCCAAATTGTCTTTTAAACGTTCTCTCTGTAAGCATTTGGCAGAATAATGATGTAGCGCGCTATGGCAGTATAATATGTATGTATATATGTATTTATATAACTATATATAAATATGTACTTTATGTAGGTATATGTATAATGTATTATATATGTAATATATTACTTGTATCTAAGTATATTGTAATATCGTATTATCTTATTGTTTTGTTTAATTTTAATTTATTTTAATAATAATTAAGAAGGTATGTCAATAGTAAACGATTGTAATAAGTTTCTCAGTGCACCCCATCGTAAACACTGTTTATATTTGTTTAAGGTTGACTGGTGGAGAATGTCATGTAGCATTAATTCCACCTCTGTACATGTTTGTGCATACATTTTAAATAAATAAATTAACTACAAGGTAATCACAAATAAACACATATAAATCTTACACAAAATCTTTAAAACATCTAAAGCCGCTTAGAAAAGAAGAAATGTGACCTTACGCACTAAATATATTATAAAGAGGTATCTATAGTAATTACAGCACATTCACAAAGAAATCAGGGAATTGATGTCATTAATAGTCGCTATGTTGGGTCTTTTGGACCCCAACGTGAAAGTTCATCAGTCTCTAAAGGTAACAACGTTACAGAGCTCAATCAGGGACCATTGACGAGACGATGTAAGCTCAACTCGATTACTTCACATTATTCTCGCCTTCCTCTTACGGGGGTGCGTTAGACCTTTCTTGTTAAATAAAAGCTCGTATAATTTTACCGCAAGGTAAGGGTTTACAAATTATGCTTTGTGTATTTTTTCAACATTTTGATACATTAAATTAAATAAACAGACTAGAGTAGACTAGACCAATTGTTTTGTCATCACATCAGACTAATAGATCTTTTATAATCTGAAAGAATTAGTACCGACCAATCCAGTGAATTGCAAACACGCGCTACAAAGTATTGATTCTAAATTAATTAATAATTAATTGCTAATTCAAAATTAGCCAATTGGAACACCGTCTTCCTTTTATCCGCGCCTCATGTTATTGACAGAAATAATTTTGTGCAAGAAATCAAACATTAATTCTAGTTTAGGTTATTAATATATGAAGTAAAAAACTTTGTACACCTTGACAATTACGCTAATGGTGGAGTATGAAATCCAGCACGGTTAAAGTTTATATGATTTGT
Source organism: Apodemia mormo (assembly GCA_036924255.1). Lineage (NCBI taxonomy): Eukaryota > Metazoa > Arthropoda > Insecta > Lepidoptera > Riodinidae > Apodemia > Apodemia mormo. The sequence goes on along the minus strand of JAUPFN010000018.1, from coordinate 5,654,122 downwards.
GAGGCAGAAAGCTTTTTCTTATGTAATATAGATTAAAAATACATTTAATTCATAAAGATAAACATTACATTCACTACTATTTACTATATATAATCTATACATATAAAAAAATCGTAGAAAAGTCAAAACTGTACATTGATTATTTTTTTAAAAGAATACTTAGGGTATGATCTATAATCGATATCAAAGACAAAAATATAGTTTTTTGAATTTTTGTCTGTTTGTCTGCATAGACTTAAAAAGTACTGCATGGATTTACTTCAAATTTTGCATGAATATTACTAACAGGTCGGGTCAACATATAGGCTACATATTATCGCGCTATCACCTACAGGGGAGGAGCAGTGCGGAGTAAACGAAGTCCGCGCGGAAGAAGTCGCAGGCAACAGCTAGTAGTGAAATAAAAGTACCAAACGATGAAATTAAAACCTACTAATAATGGAATTTCCAAAGTTGCGATAACGATTAAAATTATTTACTTAAATATTTGTGATTGATTGATGTTGGATATTGTAATTTTATACAAAAGTAATTTTAGCCATTTCTTATTACTAGGGATCTCCTACTGTTCAAAATTAAATATTAATTTCAGTTGTTTTAAATTAAAATTAGTTATTGTTATTAATAAATATTTTTCCTTCGCCGATCAAAATTTTCAAAGCCCCATAATTTTATTAGTTACCCGATACGAGAATTTTCGAAGATAGAAAAGATGGTTGTCTCGACAAGACGAAGCTATTCAAAGAAAAATCAGCTTATTATTAATCAAACAAAGTTTGTAGGGCCACGTCTATTCGCTTTAGACGGTGATATAGCTGATAATCTTACGCATGTGGCGCTAACATGGATAGCAACGTCCCATTTACATCTTCGGTGTCTATAGGTGATAGTGGACTTTTTCACCAAGAGACACATTGACTTGTTTGCTGTCTCATAATATAAAAAATCCAGCAAGGATATCGTAAAATTAGTTAAAGAATAGTAACTATCATTGCATAGTATAAAACAAAGTCGCTTTCTCTGTCTGTTCCTATGTCCTTATGTCCATATGTATGCTTTAATCTTTAAAACTACGCAACGGATTATGATGCGGTTTTTTTATATAAACCTTTCCGATATTCCTACGAGAACAAAAGCTACGCGGGTGAAACCGCGGGCAGGTCGCTAGTTATATTATAATCTATGGATTAAGTGAGACTCAACAACGTGCTTTTTGTGTATTTGATAGATATGAGAATAGGTCGAAGGGTATGTTTCATACCGCTATCTATATATTAACACGTAATGGGAAAACTTTGTACCCCTTTTTAAGATAATTACGGAAGGGGGGGGGTATGAAATTTGGGACAGTTAAGGTGCTGATCGACGGGCGAGCTTATACCGCGGCCTTAATGGTCTAAGAGCCCTCGACACAAAACTTATGGTCAATTGCCTTACATAAAACCACGTTTTTTTATATCATAAGATAGCAAACAAGCAGATGAGTCTCCTGATGGAAAGAGTCAACCATCGCCTATAGACACCAAAGATGTTAATGGTGCATTGCTATCGTGTGGCGAGGTCTAATGCCACATGCATAAGTTTACCAGCTACTTTACCCTCCAAACCGGAACGACAGCGACGAGCACTGACGCTATTGCGGCAGGAATAGGTAAGGCGGTGGTACCAGACCCGGGCGAGACAATGCAGAACTCTTCCACCTAGTAGCCACGATGGTAATGACTCGATAGCCAAATGGTCGCCTTTTACGCCCTGCCTGGCAGAACAGCAATTGGCCTATTCTTCAAAGGAGGCTGGGACTAACACAGCCTGGCGTCACGTATTGTGACGAAACACGGGCGAGCTTTACCGACGACTCATAAGACCGCGGTATAGGATCGCTCGTCGATCAGGACCTTAAAGGACCTGAGTGCTAAGTGTGAGTTTTTCTTTTCGCATTCGATCGTGAGTGCGTTTGGAGTTTACGAGGAATTTGTATGTGATTTGTACAGCGCCACCTAGTGGTAAACGTGAGAAACCAGTTTACCACTACGTGGCGCTGTACAAATCACATACAAATTCCTAGTAAACTCCAAACGCGCTTACGATCGAATGCGAAAAGAAAAACTCACACTTAGCACTCTAATCTAAGATAAATAATTGGTCTCGCTGTGCTTAAATACATATCGCCGATGTGCTTGTCAAATGCGGCAACAAATACTACGCCGAAACTGGCGTACCCGATTCAGTCAGACTAATCACAATGCAAGCTCTAAGAGCACACTACTCACTGTCCATTTGCACATTGTCATGTCACACACACTACAATATTGAGTTGCCGTATTCACGGAGTTGTTGTTTTTAGATATCTTGTCAAGCACCGCCGCGAGACCAATTATTTATCTATGGTCCTGAGTGCTAAGTGTGAGTTTTTCTTTTCGCATTCGATCGTGAGCGCGTTTGGAGTTTACTAGGAATTTGTATGCGATTTGTACAGCGCCACCTAGTGGTAAACGTGAGAAACCAGTTTACCACTAGATGGCGCTGTACAAATCACATACATATTCCTAGATTCCAGATTCACAAGCACGGGGTGAGTGCTATAACACAAAAATAATTAGAAATACGAAAGTACTGAGATCAAAATTATAAATATGAATTTCATCTGTAACGATGAACTCATTTAACTAGTTATACGTATGTATAGCTAGCGATCAGTATAATCGACGTAATCGATCATATAGCAAAGAAAAATTTCGCCGCCTCGAGCCTGTCGACACTAGCTCAGCGGAAGAGCGTCCCGGCTTTAGGGAAATGGTTGCAGGTTCGAATCCCGCGTGTCGATATTTTTCTTTGCTGTTTTTAAGGTTTTTCCAGATTCCCAAGCACGGGGTGAGTGCTATAACACAAAAGTAAACTTTAAAGTTGCTGATCGACGGGCGAGCCTATGCCGCGGCCTTTGTGGTCTAAGAGCCCTCGACATAAAACTTATGGTCGATAGATCAGAGTGCTAAGTGTGAGTTTTTCTTTTCGCATTCGATCGTGAGCGCGTTTGGAGTTTAGTAGGAATTTGTATGTGATTTGTACAGCGCCATCTAGTGGTAAACTGGTTTCTCACGTTTCCCGTGCTTGGGACTGGTTTCTCCCGTGCTTGGGAATCTGGAAAAATCTCATTTAACTAGTTATACGTATGTATAGCTAGCGATCAGTATAATCGACGTAATCGATCATATAGCAAAGAAGAATTTCGCCGCCTCGAGCCTGTCGACACTAGCTCAGCGGAAGAGCGTCCCGGCTTTAGGGAAATGGTCGCAGGTTCAAATCCCGCGTGTCGATATTTTTCTTTGCTGTTTTTAAGGTTTTTTAAAGTTTACATTGCGAAGACTGCAGAAACTTAATATATTAAAAAATAATATACACCAGAAATACAATAAATTGACGAAAATAAACCTAACACACACTACATTCATGTAACATACATGCGTTGAGTGACATGTAATATATCTATGCATACATGATAATACACACACATATACACTTACTATTTACGGCTAAAGTTAGATTTCAAACTTGAAAGAGGTTATATTGATTAGACTATGGTCAAATTTCGACCACAGGCGATCGCTATTATATAAGGTCATTCCATAATAGGTGAAAATATTTTAACACAGATTTCGATACGTCTAACCAAAGATATCCAGCTGAAAACAAACGTCATTCAAGGGTTTTATGATTTGTATAAAATTTTATTTGTACATATCAAATAATTTACACCCTTGAATGACATATGTTTTAGCTGGATATCTTTGATTAGACGTACCGAATGCTGGGTTAAAATATTTTCACCCATTATGGAATGACCTTATATATTAATACCAGCGCATACGGGTCCCTGTACAGATTTATTCTATTTTTTTCGCATTTTTTTCTATTTGTTCTTTGAGTCTTAATACTTATAACTCCAAATTTTCGTCCTTCTACGCTCTCCCCCACTAACTCCTAGCCCTTCAAAATATTCACTACAAATAATTTAAGGACAAAACGACATTTGCTAGGTTAGCTAGTCTATATTTACGTTTTGATGAAATGTATTTATTTACATGAAGTTTGTTTAAAATTTAATCCTTATTGAAACTTCTCATGTAACTTAAACGCAAATCTTCTTAATTTTCGGTTAATTTAAACGTTGGCATAAATTAATGTTAATTTATTACAACAGGTGCCAAAGTTTGAGGATGCTCCCGCGGTTCTTAATATTTACTTAGTTGCTGTTAGCTTCTTCGTCAGACTTAAAACAATAACAATAGCAAATATATATTAAATATACTGTAATATTACATAGAGATAATATTTGTTGTTTCGTATGTTTGTAACGAATTAACTCACAAACTACTGGACCGATGTTGAAAATTCTTTTGCTGTTTAAAAGCTATTGCACTATTCATAAGTTTAAAGTACTTTCGCGTCAGATAATAATCATTCAATTGTGTTTTAAAATTGATAGCGATTCCCTGGCACGAATGTTGCCACCCGGCCATGCGAACCGGCGGCACGGTGAAAAATTCTCGCGGTGCGGATTTTCAGGCCACGTGGATCTGCGTTCATCACCGCGACCGTATAGTCCGAGAGCAAGATGACTTTTCCAATTTTATCTCGATATTGCTTGGAGGGAAGTAGTTTTGTTCTTCAACATTTACCATTTGGAAGAAAATGTATAGTACACGATTTAAATAAGAATTGGGCTATAGTACAGACGTTGAATTTCACAAGAAGTATGTGAAATACGTACTATATCAAGGCAAATTTTTGGAATAAGTGTCGAAACTCGAAACTTTTGATTTATAGTGTTGCCGCCTGATAGTCCATTATCGATAGGGTTTCATTACCTCAATAAGTACAATTCTATCAATAAAAAGCAATACAATCGATAGCATCGATAATATTCATGATTTAAAAAAAGAAACTTTCAAAAGTATCTATACTATCGATAGTATTGCTATTTAATATTACATTAATTACAATTACTATCGATAGTATTGATGCTATCAAGACTATCGATAGTCAACTTTATTCTAATACTGACAGATACCTACTATCGAATATATCGATAGTCAATGCAATATTGTTTAATATTATTGATAGAATTGATACTTTGTTTATCTCTAATGATTGATACTATCAACGCAATCGATAGTTTATTTACTTACATTGTTCAATATTATCGATACTATCGACAATATGGCGTTTCTAGATTAAAATTATCGATTTTTTGGCGACACTACTCATATTCTTATGAATATTAAACACTGTGGGAAGAAAGAAAAATTGTATCTCTGGACTTTGTTCATACTTATGATGTGGTGACCAGACTTACAAATTACTGGCCTAATAAGTTTTTGAAAATTAAAGTTAAAATGTTCATAGTGTATTTTCTCGGCAACTACAACTAAACGATTCTGGTTCCTAGACTAAGCTAAGGCCACCGCCATGTTCTTTGCTGATTCATACATTTGTCTCACTCGTCGCCGCGTCTTGCACCGCGCGCCCGATTCGCTTAGCAAAATTCGTCCGTCGCCCCGCCGGCCGCTGCGCCGCATGGCATGTTTAGTATTTCCCCATACATTTGTTTCAGACGCCAGACGCTTCACCGTTCGCGCCGCGCGAAAAATTGCAAGCGCAATTAATTCACTCCATCTAGTGTCCCGGCCATGGGCAGGATGTTAGATGGAAGTGAATTCCACAGCTTGAATACATGAACAGAAAAGTAATTAGAAAACAAATGGTTTTAACTTGTAGAGACAGATATATAAACATAGTAAAGATAGATAATAAAGACTGATATACCACGATCAGATTGATCGAGTATTGTCCGAAGGTGGTGTTCTTGTCCCCTTCGAACATAAGGCTGTAGTAGTCTTCGCAATCAGCTTGTTCGTATGAAGAGAGTAATGAATCTGGAGGAAGCGAGACAAGTATGGCACTCGGTTCTCTGCCTACCCTTAAGGGATCTTACTTATCAGTGGTCGTTTTGTCTATAGACCACAAATCGCTGTAATTAATAATTATATGTGTACCGCTAACACTTCGTTAAGATGTCATTCTTTTACTCGTGCAAGCAATCACCGGTGGCCAAAATTCGACTATAGACTAAACAATTAAGTCTCTCTCTAATTAAGGTTTTTTCTTTAAGTAGCCTAAGTTACTCCTTATTACATCAGCTATCTACCAGTGAAAGTCCCGTCAAAATCGGTCCGGCCGTTCCAGAGATTAGCCGGAACAAACAAACAGACAGACAGACAGACAGACCGACAGACAAAAATCGTAAAAAGTGTTATTTTGGTATGTGTACTGTGTATACATCCATATGCATTTAGTTAAAACCGGTTATTTTAATGTTACAAACAAACACTCCAATTTTATTTATTTGTATAGATGTATAGATTATGAATTATTATATACTTTTGATAAAGGATATTATCCATGAAGTAATTTACAGTAACAATAAATTGGTATGTGTACTGTGTATACATCCATATGCATTTAGTTAAAACCGGTTATTTTAATATTACAAACAAACACTCCAATTTTATTTATTTGTATAGATGTATAAAGTATGAATTATTATATACTTTTGATAAAGGATATTATCCATGAAGTAATTTACAGTAACAATAAATATAAAATTAAATCGAAAATTAATACGTTATTAGAAACTTCGTTGCAGGATAGTCATAGAGAATAAAATATTATGTAGTATACTCGTGTGTATAATATCATGTATGATATAGGGAAGCCATTAATACAGGAAAGCCATTAATACAAGATTGAATTGACAGGCAGACTAAAATTCTAATAATTAGTTTTTTCGCTTCGGTTTTGATATTTAAACCCCATTAATATTTTTCAAAAAACTTCTATCTACAGAAATCACTTTTCTACTCTTTTATTATATATATAGCTAACAATCGCGTGTGGCCGAAATTCGATCATACACTAAACATTAAAATCTCTTTTCAATTTGACAACCGACTTTAGCCGTAAAGAAAATAATATTCATGTGCGTATATTATCCTGTATATCATATGAATGTAGTGTGTATAATGTTTATTTTTATTAATTTAATATATTTCTAAAGCATATTATTTGAAAATATTAGGTTTCTGCAGTCCAACGCCCCGTGCCAAATTTCATTCACGCCCACGTTATTGTCTTAATTAGGGGTACAATGTTTTCCCTACACATATGTAGCGGCTCAAACAATCACAAATGCTACAAGAAAAAAATAATAAAAAATGGACAAAAATCAATAACAAATGGAAAAAATGAAATTCAAAATAAAATCCTGAATCGCGATATCACAATTATTTATCTTGTAACACTATATACAAGTTTCAACGCTTCTCAAATGGGCTTCGGTCCCCAGGCAGTACACCTTGCCTGGCTGGGAAGATCTTCCTTTTCCCCGTACTTGTCCTTGTGTGACGTCATCGACCTCCACAGTAATGACGTCATACTGTACAAGAAGCTGGCCCGCTGGTTCCATCACTATGGCCCTTCAGCGGTACGGACCAGCGGCGCCACACGTATTAATATGTAGATAATCGTAATAACAACGAAATTCACAGCAATGATGATTAAGCACAAATTGAATACAATTTTATTTTACATACAAAAAATAGAACATAATCGATATCTTCTGAGGGCCACATTCGTTAGTTTTCTTGAATAATTTATATGTACGATGAAAAAAGGTTTGTCATAGTATTCCTATAAAAATAAACGAGAAATTAGTTGACGTCAGCAAATAACTCTTCTCTCGAGCGCCAAATATCATATAATTTACAACGGGTTGGTGTTGTATTTTAACTTTTCCGCGCCTCTGGCAGCATGTCAAGCCGTCAATCTCAAATAACAAGTCAGTCGCTTTATCCCAAGTGCTTTAATGAACACCTAAAGGCGTTGAAATTACAATAAAGAGAGTTATTGCCGACGAAATAACAAATAGGAAGTTGTAAAGGAAAGTAGGTATCACATTGCCGGCATATACATTTCTTATAATACGAACGTACGAACTTTTTAGGGTTCCGTACCTAAACGGTAAAACGGGGCCCTATTACAAAGCCTCCGCTGTTTGTCTGTCACCAGGCTGTATCTCATAAACCGTGATAGCTAGAAAGCTGAAATTTTCACCAATTATGTATTTACGTTGTCGCTATAACAACAAACACTAACAATAAAAAATTAAAATATTAAGGGGGTCCCAATTACGGAACCCTACGTGCGCGAGTCCGACTCGCACTGGACCGGTTTTTTATTTTTAATTAATGAAAATCATTTATTTATTTGAGACTAAAAGTATGCTATGTGATAATTACCTATGCAATAAATTTTACGCAAATATATTTTGTTCACAGACTACATGAATACTAATAGACACACTATTGGAAAAGAAACGTTTCACCGCGCATATGAGCAAACGCTCCTATTACTGTCAAAAATTTCATACATTTGTAGGTTATGTTATAACATGGTTCAATTGTATTTTTTCACAATATATTGTAAAAAAATACAATTGAAACATGTTGTACTGTTTTAAGGCACCGAATGAGATGACAAGATTTAAAAATTAGCCTTGAAATAATTTTATTTCATTAGTGTGTAGTATAACTCTGTATTTCTGTGTGTAATTGCAAGCTACACTGACAAACTAAGAAATTGTATTGGAAGGCGTATCCATTTAATCTGTGATTTTATTAAAGTGTGATCGAGAAACGTATCACTCCGTATTGTTCTGGGCTCCTTTGAAGAATAGACTAACTGCCGTTCTGCCAGTCAGGTCGTAAAAGGTGACACATTGACTATACGTGTCACTACCATCGTGATTACTATGTAGTAGAGTTTCGTAACGTCTCGCTCGGATGAATGTTACCACCGCTTTACCTATTCCTGCTGCAATAGCGACAATGCTGATCATTGTCATGTTTGGTTTGGAGAGTAAGATAGCCGGTAAACTTGTAGAGGTATTCCCCGAAGCGCAACTATTTTCAAGCGCACCAAATGAAGCGCAATTAAACTATTCCTCTAAGCGCACCTCTTAGTTGCGCTAAAGAAATAAATCAAAAACATTATACTTTTATTACTCGAAGCGCACCAATGATGAAAAATAGGGAAGAGCATAAAACAAGTAGCGCTAATAACAAAAAAGAAATAATAATATATACAGGGGTTACTTTCAAAGGCATAATTTTCAGAGGCTGTGCAGAATCGATAATATTTTCAATTTATGTAATAAAAATAATTTAAAAAATGACAATTTCGCTTTTATCTGACACAAAAAACCAAATGCATGGATATAATTTCAATTTAATTATTGTTTCTTTTTTATTGTCGCCTCTGTGGTCTAACGGTCCAGCGTTGGCGTTGACCACATTAGGTCCCGGGTTCGATTCCCGGGTCGGGCATATAAGAAACGTGTTTTTTCAGTTTTCTGAGAAACACAAAGTTGCCAGTTGGCGATAGGCTTGCCACCTATAACATTTGTGGGATCAAGTATCTTCGGCTAATCTTGGGTGCACTTGTTGTACCTCTGCCTACCCCTTCGGGGATATGGGCGTGAAGATACTTTTCTTTTTTATTATTTACATTACTTGTTTTATGCTCTTCCCTATTTTTCATCATTGGTGTGTTTCGAGCAATAAAATTATAATATTTTAAATTTATTTCTTTAGCGCAACTAAAAGGTGCGCTTCCAGGAATAGTTTAGTTGCGCTTCATTAGGTGCACTTGAAAATAGTTGCGTATTAAGTTGATTAAATGACAGTCTCACATCTTATTACATATAATAAAATCGTAGGAAGATCAAAACTGTACATTGAATATTTTTTAAAAGAATACTTGGGGCGTGATCTACAATCGATATAGAAGCCAAAAATATAGTTTTTAGAATTTTTGTCTGTCTGTTTGTCTGTATGTATGTCCGGGGTAAACTCAAAAAGTACTGCATGGATTTACTTCAAATTTTGCATGAATATTACTAATAGGTCTGGTCAACATATAGGCTACATATTATCACGCTATCACCTACAGGGGAGAAGCAGTGCGGAGTAAACGAAGTCCGCGCGGACGAAGTCGCAGGCAACAGCTAGTCTGTTAATAAATGTGTTTATTAAACTGTAATTTTACTGGGATTTTCCTTAACCTTATATTAGTAATTCACGTGCATGCTGCGTGATAGAATGTGGTGCGATAACATATCCAAACTCGAGCGTGTTGTATCGTATTTGTAACATTGCGCTTCGCGGAATACTCGACTTGCACATGTGGTATTGCCATCCTGCCACACGGATAGCAACGCACTATTAACATTTTTAGCGTATATGTATAGGGTAGGTAGTAGCGTATATGTATTTTTCTTTTCATCAGGAGAGCAATCTGCTTGTTTCCTATCTAATGATATAAAATAACCGAAATTTAAATATCTTCACAAACTTTCGCATTTAAAATATTATTGAGGTTTTACAACAGTGATGTTAACTGTGCATTTCAGAACTTCATACTTGCTTTTAGCAAACACTTTGGTTTTAAAATTAATGCTGAAGTTGATTTCCATTAGACATAATATTCTGTGTCGGAATGACGATATTGAAGGCATCTGAAAGTTATATAAAGTCGGCATTTAACGTTAAAAGCTTGGAGACGTGCCTCGATGAATCCATCCTGATAGAATTTTCTCGAAAATTATTATAGAGTGACATGGATTTAAACATGATTTATTTCAATTTGAAAATTAATTGTATGAAGAAACTTTACTTTTTAAATTATAATCATGCCTGGTCTTGCGGGATATGTGTAGGAACCGAATGTCTATAGACTTTCCGGTTCATCGCTATTCACCGTTATATCGGTTAGTGATCCATATCGTCACATTTTACTAATCTAATAACAATTTTATAATAATATTTTTAATTATTAACTATCTAGCCGAAAAACTCGTATTTTTAACGAAACATTCTATTTGTGTCGATTTTAACTCTTTAGTATTCACATACAACAAATAACGTTGGTACTTACTACGCATTCAATTGGATATGCTTTTCAAGGTAGTTTCTTAGTTTGTCAATGTCACTTGCATTTACACCCAGAAATTCAGAGCGTATTTCTACAATACTTGCCGATGAAATAAAATCACTCCAGAGGTATTTTTTGAGTCTTAACTTTTTATTCGACTCGATAAAGTAGCACAATATGGCATATTTCTATTTTCCACTATATAATATCTCTACAAGCGTTTGATATTTACATACATTTGCTTATATGAGTCGCCACGTGTGATCTGTGGTAGCAACAGTCTAATTGATAAAGCTTACGCAAATCTTATTAGTTTTGTAATTTTCGACAATTACCATTAATAATACAATAAAATTCTATTTAATACAGATTGTTGTACTTATAACTTTTTAATGTTTATAATATGATATTTGTTAAAGCGCACACGTAGGTACATGTGTGATAATTTTTCAATAAAGTTCATCATAAAAGACATTGATATAAAAAACCCTAGATGCACAGTCCCGAACAAAACTGACACTCAAAAATGTCCCTAATTTCTTTTAAGTAATTATAGATATGGCAAAAACATATGTCTTTGCATATCCAACCTTAAGTGCACGACTTATAGTTGTTTTTACAAAGCAATGTACGAAAAGAAATAAAATTGACAGTGTCGCGACCGACGCGATTCTATTTGAAATGAGTGCACAATTTAAAATTGTGCACTCATTTTTGGAGAACGTTTTTGACACACTGATTGTGTATCTTGGGTTTTTATATCAATGCTAAAAGAGTACAGATTGTGAAATAGTGTTATGGAAACGAACCATAATACAATTCCGCAATCTGTGAAACTCGCCCTGAAAAATCAACCCAACCTAGATGTCGTTTGAGTAGTATTTAAATTGTATGACTAAATTAACTTCACTTATCCAGGCATGCCATAATTCCTCTTGGTTTTTCTAGCGATTTTACATAAAATAAGTTCTCAATTTAGCTGTAATTTTTACTTTGTTACCTATAGTCATTTATATACCGATTCTTCATCTTGGATTCTTCTTTTGTTTGAGAGGGGTTCAGATATTTAAGAGATGTGAAATCAGTTTTAGTTTCATTGTATTAAAAATATTTGGTATAAAAATAAGATTAAAAAGTTATTTAAGTGGTAGATATCCGTAACGTCTCCTTCGGGTAGCCTTAAATATATTTTGCAAAAAATTATTTGATTTGTTAATAGAAACAACATAGTATAATGTAATGATTTTTTTGCTGATATAAACAAAGAAATCTCTTAATACGTAATTTTAAAAAATGTAAATTTAAACTTTTTGATGGAGTAAGAAACGGTTTTTTTGTAAATTATAAGAAGAAACAGACAATCTTCCTGCGTTTCTTGCCGAAGTTTTGGGTTGGTGTTCTGATCCGGTAATAATTGTAAAGAAATCGATTTGTCAAAAATGCACGGACAGAATAAAATATTTCTCGGATTGGTTAATAAAATTTATCTCAAAATTTGAATATAAATAAAAATAATTTAATAAAATATCTATTAATATATTTATGTAATTAGTACAAATAATACCTAAAAATGTGTAAATAACACTGTAAGTGTAAATTAATTAAATTAAAGTGTAATGTAATAATACCTAAAAATGTGTAAATAACACTGTAACACTGTAATGTGTAAATAATACAATAAATTCTTAAACTACATAGAATGTAATATGATAATTTTTAAATATTTGCACATCATAATATTTTCATAATAAAATATGTTAGTAACTTTGATTAATTTTAATAACTTGTAACACCTTTACTCTTGCAAAAAAATAGTTTCCATTTTCATTTCATTGAATTTTTTGTAGAAATTGACTACATACAAACAATGGGCCACCTGATAGAAAGCAGTCACCATTACTCATGGACATAAACCACAAAAGGATCTAGCTGCTAACGAAGTGCCGACCGTTACAAAAAATGTTTGTCTTTCTCTTAAAAGTACCCATGTCAGAACTCTTAGGAAACACCGTGTGAGGGAGATTATTCCATGACCAAGCCGGTGGTGTGAATGAAATCTTTCACTGGCTCACTGTGGCGTATAGTACGAAAGCAGAAGGTAATGCAGGTTGATCTCTTGCTTAGTTTAGGTGAAACAGTAGCCTATGCCACTCCTAAATAGTGAAATATCCAGTACTTTTTGTGTTTATTCGTCACGTACAAAAATATTTTTTTTGTTTTCGCTTTTTGTTGTAGAAAAAAACCAGGTTGTAGCTATGTTGTGGACACAGCCGTATGTACTTTAGGTAAATACGTCTACGTAATCTATACATATAATAAAATTAAAAATCGTATGAAAGTCAAAACTGTACATTGAATATTTTTTAAAAAAATAATACTTGGGACGTGATTTCAAATCGATATCAAAGCCAACAATATAGTTTTTAGAATTTTTGTCTGTTTGTCTGTATGTATGTCCGGGGTAAACTCAAAAAGTACTGCATGGATTTACTTCAAATTTTGCATGAATATTACTAATGAGTCAGGTATAGGCTACATATTATCACGCTATCATCAACGGGGGAGGAGTCCGCGCGAACAAAGTTGCGGGCAACAACTAGTATGTAATATTTTACGATGGTAACATTTTCATTCGTCATACAGGTGTCATCGTTGATCGGTTCGGACGCCTTCATCTATTTGCGTTCGCGACATTTTTTCACTCTTTTATATAAGGGTTAATGATAGTTTAGTTCAGTTTAGCTAGTAGTCACGATGATAGTGACACGTATAGCCAATCGCCTTTCACGACCTGCCTAGCAGAACGGGAGTTAGTCTTTTCTTCAAACGATACCATGCCAATTCTTTGATTCTGTAGTTATTAATGGTATAATGAGATTTCTGATGTTGATGATAGTTATGTACCTGTAATATCAAATTATCTCCCGATTTCGTTATCATCAGCTTTTTTAACTTTCCCTCACTATGAAAGAAAATTTAAAGGCATATTTTTTTTATTTATTTTTTTATGATATAAGATAGCAAACAAGCAGATGGGTCTCCTGATGGAAAGAGTTAACCATCGCCTATAGACACCAAAGGTGTTAATGGTGCGTTGCTATCTTGTGGCGAGGTTTAATGCCACATGCATAAGTTAACCGGCTACCTTACCCTGCAAACCGGAACACGACAGCGACAAGCACTGACGCTATTGCGGCAGGAATAGGCAAGGTGGTGGTACCAGACCCGGGCGAGACAATGCAGAACTCTACCACCTATTAGCCACGATGGTAGTGACTCGCATAGTCAATCGGTCGTCTTTTACGACCTGCCTGGCAGGACGGCAGTTGGTCTATTCTTCAAAGGAGCCCGGAACCAATACGGGGAGAAATATTTACGTCAAAGAAGTTACGTACAAAAAACTAAACATTTTATCAAACTACTTAACATTAAGATTATTCTCTCAGTCTCAATGGGACGGATTAAATATCAGTATACTCGTACATTTGTGGTTATCCACCTGGGACAGAGATAAAATTCGATTGCGTTGTACCTCGGAGTCGAGACTTGAATATTCTTTGTCTGTTACAGTATTGATTTGTAACTTTATACTTACACTTACCAATACGGATCGGTTTTAAAAGCTGGCATTAAAATCCCCAAAGGTACTCAGGTTGAAGGTAACTGAAAAGAAATTTCAGGAATGTAAAATTGGACTTTAGCGAAAAATACAAGTACAAAAACTACGCAATTTAAATACGAACAAGTGCGTTTGAACTCATATCGAGAGAGTTTCGTTAAGTATTTTTGTGGTCAAAAATTTTAAGTAAATTTTATGGTCAAAGAAGTTAATTTTCAACCAATTTTGCAAAATGTTGATGCCTGTGTTCTTCTTATGTTTGTTACCTTAGAATTCAGTCATTTATTTATTTATTTTTATTTTTTATATCATACCATCATACCATTAATCGTGCGTTGCTATCTCGTGGCGAGGTCTTAATGTCACATGCATAATTTACCGGTTACCTTACCCTCAAAGCCGGAACACGACAGTGACAGGTACTGATGCTATTGTGAGCGGAGTAGGTAAGGCGGTGGTATCAGACCTGGGCAAGACAATGCAGAATGCTACCACCTAGTAGCCACGATGGTAGTGAATCGCATAACTAATCTTTTGTCTCTTACGAACTGCCTGGCACAACGCAGATGGTCTATTCCTTTAGGGAAGGCTGGCCCGAACCGGAGGAAATCATTTTTTTTATATCATAAGATAGCAAACAAGCAGATGGGTCTCCTGATGGAAAGAGTCAACCATTGCCTATAGACACCAAAGATGTTAATAGTGCGTTGCTATCTTGTGGCTAGGTCTAATGCTAATGCATAAGTTTACTGGCTACCTTACCCTCCAAACCGGAACACGACAGCGATAAGCACTGACGCTATTGCGGCAGGAATAGGTAAGGCGGTGGTACCTGACCCGGGCGAGACAATGTAGAACTCTGCCACCTAATAACCACGATGGTAGTGACTCACATAGCCAATCGGTCGCCTTTTACGACCTGCCTGCCAGAACGGCAGTTGGCCCATTCTACAAAGGAGCCGGACCAACACGGGGAAAATTACTGTTGCTTATATCATGTTGATACTTATTTTGTCTTTTATTTTGAAACTCACAGATAAAATAAAAAGAAAGTAGTTTCTCTTTTGTACTTTCTTTGCTTAAGTGAGTTTAAACAGTCTCAAGACTGCTTATATTATTCCCTCGGGCGGTTAGACTTCAGATCTTTGTATTTGAACCACACAGACAAAAAAGTTTTGTGGGAATGTTTCGGGATTAAATCCACAATATGTACGAAAAATAAAAAATGTCAAAGGTAGGATTAATGCAAAACATTGGAAATTCAAAATTTGAAAATATAATGGCATGTTTGTTTCGTTAAGTCTAGTACTTTAAGTCAGTAAATAAATCTTTAAAAAGTAATGTACCTATTAGGATTTCGTACCCAAGAAGAAAATTAACTTGTGAAAAGTTTTATCGAATAAAGCACTTGCGATTATTGATTATAATAAAGGGTACAAATGGAACCCTGTTATAAAGACTTCACTGTTCATCCGTATGTTCGTCTGTCTGTCACCAGGCTTTATCTTATAGACCGTGATAGCTAGATAGTTGAAAATTCCACAGATAATCTATTTTTGCAGCCGCTGTATAACCACAAATAATAAAAATAGAATAAAAATATTGAAGGGGGAATTACATACAACAAACGTGATTTTTTGCTATTTTTTGCGTTTCATACCTCATGAGGAAAAAAAGGAACCGTTATATTACTATACAAGGATATTTTTAATTGACCGTCCAACTTTTAAAATTAAGAACTAAATATTGAATTTAAAGTGCGTTTTAATTATTTTTGTATAAATATTGCCTTCCTATGGGCTTCTCGAGAAATTATGCAAATGGATCACCAGTTTTTTGGCTGATCGGAGCATTAAGGTCGTTGTCGACGGTGCATGCTCCGACCTTAAACCTGTCAATGCTGGTGTTCCCCAAGGCTGCGTGCTATCACCAACACTGTTTCTTCTGCATATCAATGATATGTTGCGAATTAGTAACATACATTGCTATACGGACGACAGTACTGGTGATGCTACATACTCCGGCTATAGCGGTATTTCACGGGAACACGTCGTAGAGGGCCGAAACAAGCTCATGTCTGAACTCGAGAATCAACTAACTGATGTCTCAGAATGGGGTCGTCAAAACCTTATTACATTTAACCCCAAAAAGACACAGCTTTGTGCGTTCACCGCAAAAAAAAACACCCTTTGTCGTATCACCTCGGTTCGAAAACACTCTCCTGACAGCCTCTGCCAGTATTGGAATTCTGGCAGTCGACATATCTGACAACGTTCAGTTCCGCTAAAGGGAAGGCTAAACTAGCCTCCAAAAAGCTTGGTGTACTCAGTAGAGCAAAGCAGTACTTCATGCCAGCCCATCGCCTCCAAATTTACAAGGCCCAAATTCGACCTCACATTGAGTACTGTTCTCACCTCTGGGCCGGAGCTCCTCAGTACCAGCTTTTTCCTCTTGATCGCATTCAACGTAGAGCGGTTCGAATCGCCGACGACCAGGCTATTTCTAATCGGCTTGAATCTTTGGCGTTACGCAGAGATGTAGGTTTGCTCTGCATCTTTTACCGTATTTATCATGGGAAGTGTTCCGACGAGTTGTTCGGACTAATTCCTGCCGCTAAATTCCACCATCGGAGATTGCGTCAAAATTTAAAGTTCCATCCTCACCACCTCGATGTCTGGAAATCCACAACCGTGCGCTTTTGTCAACACTTTTTGCCTCGCACTACTCCTTTGTGGAATCAATCACTCTCGGGGGTGTTTCCGAATGGATACGACTTAGGGACCTTCAAGAAACGAGCTTATTCATTCTTAAAAGACCAGCAACGCAGCTGCAATACCGCCGGTATTGCGGATGTCCATGGGTGGCGGTGATCACTTACCATCAGGTGCACCATCTGCTCGGTTGCCCCGTCTACTATAAAAAAAATATTGCAAGATAATATAAAATATTCGTTTAAAAAAAATGCCCACTAAAGTCAAGCGTGCGTTGTTTCCTGTTTCGGATAAAAATAAAATTTTGAATTTTTTAAATTATTTTTTTTATTACATAAATCGAACAATTATCGATACTGAACAACCTGTGCAAATTTAGTCGGATTTTTAAAAGTAACCCTGTATAACACCAGTTTGTTGTCTGTCTGCCCGTATGTCAAGACTAAGTATCAAGTTTAAATTTATATCAAATACTCGGGTTTATAGTTAATCTCAGTTGTGACAAAATCAAACTTGTGAGTCAACGCGGTCAAAAGATGTGACCATTTAAGTCATATATTTTGCGATTCCAAAACGGAATCAAAACTAACTGGGTACTTCCTATTGACCCAAAGTAATGTCTTAGGTCGTCAGTGTAGCTTGCATTTACATCGATAAATATCGAATTATAATACTTACCGGCGAAATCAAATCACTCCAGAGGTATTCCTTAAGCGTTAGCTTTTTATTTTAAACGATAAAATAGATAAAATAGTAGATTTTTACGATGTAATATATCTGCAAGCGTTTGAAATTTACATACATTAGCTCATATGAACGGCTACGCATTTTGCGCCCAACACCGTGTCTATTAGTGTTTGTGTGATCTGCGTATTATAACAACGCATCGTTTAAATTTTTTTATGTCCATAGGTGATAGTTATCTCTTATCATTATGAAAAACATTTGCTGACTTGCTATCCTATAAAATAAAATAAATAAATGAATCTCGACTTTTGGCGTACTAAGTCCGATCATTTTACAGTTATATTAGCTACAGTACACAAATACTAATAATATTTTTTCAAATTCGAATTAAACGAGTTGACAAACTTTTTTACATAATACATGCAATAGAGAAGCCCATTACTCTTACATTTATCAAAAATGTTTTTCGCAAAAAAAATGAAAGTGATATAAAAAGTGTTAAAAAGTATCTTCACGCCGAAGGGGTAGGCAGAGGTACAACAAGTGCACCCACGATTAGCCGAAGATACTTGGTCCCACAAATGTGATAGGTGGCAAGCCTATCGCCAACCGGGCATTTTCCAATCCCGGGCAACTTTATGTTTCTCAGAAAACTGAAAAAACACTTTTTTTTTAATGTGCCCGACCCGGGAATCGAACCCGGGACCTCATGTGGTCAACGCCAAAGCTGGACCACTAGACCACAGAGGCGATCATAAAAAGTGTTAATCAAAAAATATAATTTTTAATAGCTCCTATCGCCTGAAACTCAGGTTAACCTAGTTCAGGCAGATACATGTTAAGTAAGATCATAATATAGTTTTTAGTGATTTTCCAATTCAGTGTAGTGCACAATTTATTTCATTGAATAAATATATTTTGATTAAAAAAAATATTTACAACTAGCTACAGTGTACAGTCCACTACATTACAAAAGTTTTTTAGCGAAATCCACGAGATCACCTCATTTCTCCGGGATAAAAAGAAACCTATGTGCTATTCCAGGTCATCATCCACATATGTACCAAATTTCAATCAAATCCGTTGAGTAGTAGTTTTAGCGTGATTAAGTAACAAACATCCATTCATCTAAACATTCATCCATTCAAACATCCAAAGAATCCAAAGGGGAGAGGGAGGGGGGAGGGGGAGGTGGAGGGGGGAGAGGGGAGAGGGGGAGGGAGAGTGAGAGGGAGAGGGAGAGGGGGGAGAGGGAGAGGGGGGAGAGGGAGAGGGTGAGGGGGGAGAGGGAGAGGGAGAGGGGGGAGAGGGAGAGGGGGGAGAGGGAGAGGGAGAAGGCGGGGTGCTGGCTGGCTGGCGGGGAACAGTGTGTGAACAAAGAAAAATATGTCACGTAACTCACGTCACGAGAGAAGTTATGCTTGAAAGAAAGTGTTGGTGTAAAGATGAGAAAGGGCATGCTCCGTTGGTTCGGACATGTAGAAATAATGGTAGGTGAAAGATTAACAAAACAGATATACAATGCGAGAGATGAAATACTTTATTATTTATACTACACCTATTCGGAAAGCACATTAGTTCTTACTTGAAAAACGAGAAGAAAGTACCTAATTCCAAGCGAACCAATATGCGGGCGGCAAAAATGTATGGGATTTCTCCCCTCCTTTAACTTTTTTAAATTCATAAGTTTGTATCTCGAAGTACATCAAAATGTTACTGGCCACTAGCATTTACTAAGGAAACTTGGCAGTATGTGCTTTATTTCATTTGCCTCCTCAATATTAAAAAAAAAGATTGTACGCGCGAATTTTCTTTTTTATTGTATCTTCTTCTTACATTCTGGTCTGATGTCTATGTCTAGTAGCGAGAATGAAGATTTATTTACGGCGCCTGAATTAAAATAAGCTGCTCAAATAGTCATTTTAAACCTTTTGCCAGAAAAGTCCAAGCATAAGTACAACAAAACATATGAAGAAATTATGGAGTTTCAATAATTGTAATAATTTGAAAAAAAAAAAGCCTTTGTAGTGTAGTGGTCCGGTGTCGGAGTTGACCACAGAGGTCCCAGGTTCGATTCCTGGGTCGGGCAATTCAGAAATGTGTTTTTTCAGTTTTCTGATAAAAACAACATTGCCCGGGATTGGAAAGTGCCCGGTTGGCGATAGGCACGCCACCTATTACATAGTGGGACCAAGTATCTTCGGCTAATCGTGGGTGCACTTGTTGTACCTCTGCCTACCCTTTCGGGGATACGGGCGTGTAATAATTTGAATATAAATTTTAACTAAAATATTTTTATTTTCCTCATTGGTGTAGTATAAAGCAGTATGTATCACTCGGGAGAAAATGCTCTTTTCTTGGTGGGTCTTCTTCTCTCGCCTTGGTGAACAAACTACTATTATTTTTCTATACATTAAAAGACTTATAGACTTTATTATTATAAATAAAGTCTATACATTAAAAGATGTAATTCTCATAAAAATACTTTTCTAACAATATTACTAGATAGTATAACTTTGCGAGCCCCTACAAAGCTCTGCTTTTTGCTAGTATAGCTTAAGGTCCTTGTTATTTTTGTCCTAAAATGCACGGTTAGGCATATATAAGCTAAACGGTTTTTCGCAAAATGACAGTACTTCCGCCTTTCTAATTTGTAAGTAGATATTTTGTGTATTTAGTACATAATACTGAACCCATCTATAAAAAACATCTACAATTTAGTATTTTTTTATATTGTAAGATAGCAAACAAGCAAATGGGTCTCCTTATAGAAAGAGTCAACCATCGCCTATAGACACCAAAGATGTTAATGGTGCGTTGCTGTCTTGTGGTGAGGTCTAATGCCACATGCATAAGTTTACCGGCTACCTTACCCCCCAAACCGGAACACAACAGCGACAAGCACTGACGCTATTGCGGCAGGAATTGGTGAGGCGGTCGTACCAGACCCGGGCGGGACCATGCAGAACTCTACCACCTAGTAGCCACGATGGTAGTGACTCGCATAGCCAATCGGTCGCCTTTTACGACATGCCTAGCAGAACGGCAGTTGGTCTATTCTTCAAAGGAGCCCGAGGCCAATACGGGGCGAAAAATTTTCTATTGTCTGTATTGTTATCCTAAGGATGGTAGGTACTAAAAAATTCTCAGTTTGATTGTTCTCTCATTGCTGCTGGCGTACATAAACACATACCTACAATTTGTTCGACTAATCTGAGCTCCCCACCAATCTTTTAGTAGCAATACATTTAAAATTGCATATTTAACTATTGTCAGCTGCAGGCTTCATTAGCATAAATCGATAGACAAGTGACGCGACCACACTGTGCTGCAGTATGCCTACTCTGTGTGACAGTGTTGCCATGTAAAAATGTAGAAAATATATCTACTTTTTTAAAAATTACGTTTGGATATATAGATTATCCTGTAATTCTTAACTAATTAACTTAAAACTTTCTTAACTAATTTCCGACACGGTAGTAGTTATTAAAAAATATGCTGACGTGTCAAAATAACTTGTAAAAAGTTGTATTGAATAAAGTACTTCTCATTTCTGATTTCTGAAAAATAATAACAAGCAGAGAACTATAGAGAAATCATCATGGTTTCACGTGAAGAATATATCAAGCCCTTCCTAAATATATTTTTCGAAAAACAACACGAATCCACAAAAATACCGAGTGGAATATAGTTGCCCAAATACTAAAAAAAATATTTCTAATTTAATTAATTTAAATTAAAAAAAAAAAAAATTAATCTAAATTGTTGCTTCGTTGCCACTACTTTTTCATATAATAACTTACTGACGATTTTTAACTTCCCGCTACGTATGTACATTATGTATCTATAATAGATTAGGAAGTTACTGATTTTGCCCCGATTATTGAAAATCGAGCTTTCACCACATCTCCTCATGTTGAAGTACTAGGAAACTTTTCCGACTATTTTGCGATGACGTCAGTATGTCTGTATGTATGTGTTTGTATGTGTGTATGTAAACGTCTCATCACTTTTGAACGGCTTGACCAATCCAAATGCGGTTCATGGCATTCGGTTGGACTCAACTAAGACTTTCTGAAAAATTGAACCAAGTCGGCCCAGGGGATTTTGAGAAATTTTGAAAAAACCTCAAAAAAAAAAGTTTTGGCGAAACAGTACTTTTTTAATATAATTTCCAGTTTATTGTACCGCTTGAATACAAAAACCTATCAGCTCTATTCGTCCAAAAAATATTAAAATTACGTTGTTTTTAGTAAACTTACATAATATTTTTGAAATAACTTTCAGGCTAATACACCGATTGACTTAAAAATCTTATCAGCCTTTCTTCTTAAAAAACTGCGTCAAATACCGTTAATTGGATCAAATTCGGTCAATTCATTTGTGATTTATCAATGACGAAAATTTTTGAAAAAAAAATGGTTTTTACCATTTTTCGAAATTTTTCAACCAAGAATAACCGATATTATTTAGCTAATGCAATATTTTAGATCTCAAAAATGGCATTAAACTTTATATGGTGGTTAAGTATTCTTAAATTTTCAATTTTTCCGCGCAATTTTCTTAATATTTTTTTTTATAAGAACCTTCTCCTGACAATTACAAACACAATAAAAAAATTACCGAAATTAGTCCAGCCATTCAGGCGTGATGTCATGACCAAGGAAAATAGGGATTGATTTTTATATATATAGATTGTAAATACTGAATGATAATAATTTAATTTATATAAGTGTGTAATGTCAAAATTAGTATATAATCTATTAAATATAATTGAATGCTATTTACTAAAAATAATATGATTGAAATAATTTTAAATTGATTTAAAAAATATGTGATTGTTTAAAAAATGTTATAATATAAATGTAACAATTTTTTAAAGAATCCAAAAATGATAATATTTTGCAAAGAAAAATGAATATAAAAAAATAGTTGTGAAAGAAAAATGAATATAAAAAAACATAAGTTGAATGCCATTCGAAAGATCAAAGTTGATCATCGTTTGCAAAATGTACAGGTTTTCAAAAATCAATATACTGCCAAAAAATATATGCTTATAGTTTTTACTTTTTTGAGCTTAAAATACCTTAATTATTTAGTGGAAAGTTTCGGAGATGTCCCGCAGAGTTAACCGTTTAGAGATTTTGTCATATAATGTGAGCTCCAAACTAGCTCCTTTAGTAGCTATGCATTAAAGATTGTACATCTATTGTCAGTTGCTGGCTTTATTAGCATAAATCGATATACAAGTGACGTGAACGCATTGTTCTGGAATATATCTATTTTGTGGTACACAATGTAGCCATGTGGAGGTGTTAAAATATCATATCTCCGGTATTGACCCGAGCTCCCTTTGAAGAATAAACTATCCGCCGTTTTGCCAGGCAATTCGTAAGAAGTGAACTGTTGGTTATGCGAGTCACCATTGTGACTGCAAGGTGGTAGAATTCTGCATTCCCTCGTATTAATATATTTTGTGTCTATAGGCGGTGGTCATTTCTTTTTATCGGGAGAGGTATCTGCTCTTTTGTTCGCATGATATGAAAAGAATCCTTATAAAAAGTAATTTTAAATAAGTATACTTACTGCATATACAAAATCTGTTGCTTCGTTGCATGTGACGCGAACACAATTATTGTTATATCATTGTTTCACTTTACAACGAGTCTACAGAAGTTTCACTTCAAAAAATAATGTGTGCGTGTTCTTATGTACGTACATTAGAAATTATACTTTACAAAGTATAACAGAACAAAGTTAGCTAAAGATTTTATCCCGTAGTCACAAAGTTTTATATAAGTAATGATAAATTAAATAAATATATATTTTTATCTACACTGATGTAAAACGCAAGACGAGTTTTAGATACGCTATGACAGTTATCAGCTAACTTAATTGTTACATTTTGGCTGTTGGCGTGCACGCCCAACGTAAACATATTTTTTTTCAAATGTATTAAAAGATGTATATATCATCAAAAACAAGTAACATTTTATTTTCAATCATGGGACTTCAAATTATATAAGTGAGACTATATAATAGACCAAATAAAACAACGTTTTAACCAAAATATTAAACTGACGAAAGTTATGCATGGTCATACATTAACATCAGAAAGTGAATAATCAATCATCCTCCGTGTTCATACTATTTTGGGTAATTTTTTTTATTATATGAGACATTTTTTATGGTATATTCTATCCCACAAAAGAAGAATCAGAATCGGATTATTTTGTAAAAAATTATGCGTGGTGAAACATTAAAATCAGTGATTGAATGAATAATTAATCATACCTTGTTTACACACATTTATCGTTAGATTAAAGAAAAAAACTAAATAGGACCATCTCGAAGCATACCCATTCCAATAAAAAAAGAATTACAAAAGTCGGACTAATCGGTAAAAAATTATGCATGGTCGAACTTTAAAAATGTGTAAACGGTTGGCCCTACGGGCCATACCTGAAACTTCCCACTAAATTAAAGTCAAAAGAGTAAAAAATACAAGCATAGATTTTTCAGTTTAAACTTTTATTTTGTTAAAAACGGCTTTGTATTGATTTTTGAAAAGCTGTATATTTCGAAAACGATGATGGCATTCAACTCAATTTTTGAGATCTAAAACTTTGCTTTAGCTAAATAATCCTTTTATTTTTAATTTTCTTCATTGGTAAATCCCAATGACCGATTTCGATAAAATTAACGGTATTTAACGCAGTTTTTAAAGGAGAAAAGCTGATAAGAATTTTAAGTCAATCGGTGAATTAACTTGAAAGTTATTTAAAAAAAATTAAGTACGTTTGTTAAAAACAACGTAATTTTAATATTTGAAAAGCTATAAGCTTTGAGAATTAGATTCGATTTTGATTTTTGAAACGGCATTTGACGTAGTTATTCGTGAATACCAAAAAGTGATTGGTTGAAAAATTTCGAAACTATGTCAAAAAACACTTATTCAAACTTTTTTTGGTGTTTTTTAAAAAAATTCTCAAAATCTCCTGAACCGAATCAGTTAAAATTTTCAGAAAGTCTAAGTTGAGCGGAATCCGATCGAATACCATCATGCCGCGTTTAGATCGGTCCAGCCGTTCAAAAGTTATGAAATGTTTATATACACACACACACACACACATACATACAGACTTACTGACTGATGTCATCGTGAAAATAGTCGGAAAAGGTCCTAGGACTTCAAAACGTGGACATCTGGTGAAAACTCGATTTTCGAAAATCGGGATAAAATCAATAACTTCCTTATCTACATACGTAGTGGGAAGTTAAAAAATATACACGTCGAATTGAGAATCTACTAAAAAAAGTATCTTCACACCTGTAACACCTAAGGCTTAGGCAGAGGTACAGCAAATGCACCCACAATTAGCCGAAGATGCTTGGTCCCACAAGTCGGCCCAGGGGATTTTAAGAAATTTTGAAAAAACCTCAAAAAAAAGTTTTGGCGAAACAGTACTTTTTTAATATAATTTCCAGATTACTGTACCGCTTGAATACAAAAACCTATCAGCTCTATTCGTCCAAAAAATATTAAAATTACGTTGTTTTTAGTAAATTTACATAATATTTTTGAAATAACTTTCAGGCTAATACACCGATTGACTTAAAAATCTTATCAGCCTTTCTCCTTAAAAAACTGTGTCAAATACCGTTAATTGGATCAAATTCGGTCAATTCATTTGTGATTTATCAATGACGAAAATTTTTGAACAAAAAAATGGTCTTTGATATTCTTCGAAATTTTTCAACCAAGAATAACCGATATTATTTAGCTAATGCAATATTTTAGATCTTAAAAATTAAGTTGAATGCCATTCGAAAGATCAAAATTGATCATCGTTTCCAAAATGTACAGGTTTTCAAAAATCAATATACTGCCAAAAAATATATGCTTATAGTTTTTACTTTTTTGAGCTTAAAATACCTTAATTATTTAGTGGAAAGTTTCGGAGATGTCCCGCAGAGTTAACCGTTTAGAGATTTTTTCATATAATGTGAGCTCCAAACTAGCTCCTTTTAGTAGCTATGCATTAAAGATTGTACATCTATTGTCAGTTGCTGACTTTATTAGCATAAATCGATATACAAGTGACGTGAACGCATTGTTCTGGAATATATCTATTTTGTGGTACACAATGTAGCCATGTGGAGGTGTTAAAATATCATATCTCCGGTATTGACCCGAGTTCCCTTTGAAGAATAAACTATCCGCCGTTTTGCCAGGCAATTCGTAAGAAGTGAACTGTTGACTATGCGAGTCGCCATTGTGGCTACTAGGTGGTAGAATTCTGCATTCTCTCGTATTAATATATTTTGTGTCTATAGGCGGTGGTCATTTATTTTTATCGGGAGAGGTATCTGCTCTTTTGTTAGCATGATATGAAAAGAATCCTTATAAAAAGTAATTTTAAATAAGTATACTTACTGCATTATACAAAATCTGTTGCTTCGTTGCATGTGACGCGAACACAATTATTGTTATATCATTGTTTCACTTTACAACGATTCTACAGAAGTTTCACTTCAAAAAATAATGTGTGCGTGTTCTTATGTACGTACATTAGAAATTATACTTTACAAAGTATAACAGAACAAAGTTAGCTAAAGATTTTATCCCGTAGTCACAAAGTTTTATATAAGTAATGATAAATTAAATAAATATATATTTTTATCTACACTGATGTAAAACGCAAGACGAGTTTTAGATACGCTATGACAGTTATCAGCTAACTTAATTGTTACATTTTGGCTGTTGGCGTGCACGCCCAACGTAAACATATTTTTTTTCAAATGTATTAAAAGATGTATATATCATCAAAAACAAGTAACATTTTATTTTCAATCATGGGACTTCAAATTATATAAGTGAGACTATATAATAGACCAAATAAAACAACGTTTTAACCAAAATATTAAACTGACGAAAGTTATGCATGGTCATACATTAACATCAGAAAGTGAATAATCAATCATCCTCCGTGTTCATACTATTTTGGGTAATTTTTTTTATTATATGAGACATTTTTTATGGTATATTCTATCCCACAAAAGAAGAATCAGAATCGGATTATTTTGTAAAAAATTATGCGTGGTGAAACATTAAAATCAGTGATTGAATGAATAATTAATCATACCTTGTTTACACACATTTATCGTTAGATTAAAGAAAAAAACTAAATAGGACCATCTCGAAGCATACCCATTCCTATAAAAAAACGAATTACAAAAGTCGGACTAATCGGTAAAAAATTATGCATGGTCGAACTTTAAAAATGTGTAAACGGTTGGCCCTACGGGCCATACCTGAAACTTCCCACTAAATTAAAGTCAAAAGAGTAAAAAATACAAGCATAGATTTTTCAGTTTAAACTTTTATTTTGTTAAAAACGGCTTTGTATTGATTTTTGAAAAGCTGTATATTTCGAAAACGATGATGGCATTCAACTCAATTTTTGAGATCTAAAACTTTGCTTTAGCTAAATAATCCTTTTATTTTTAATTTTCTTCATTGGTAAATCCCAATGACCGATTTCGATAAAATTAACGGTATTTAACGCAGTTTTTAAAGGAGAAAAGCTGATAAGAATTTTAAGTCAATCGGTGAATTAACTTGAAA
The DNA here is from genome assembly GCA_036924255.1 of Apodemia mormo. Taxonomy (NCBI): domain Eukaryota; kingdom Metazoa; phylum Arthropoda; class Insecta; order Lepidoptera; family Riodinidae; genus Apodemia; species Apodemia mormo. The sequence continues at coordinate 5,626,431 of JAUPFN010000018.1, read as the reverse complement.
GTTATTTAAAAAAAATTAAGTACGTTTGTTAAAAACAACGTAATTTTAATATTTGAAAAGCTATAAGCTTTGAGAATTAGATTCGATTTTGATTTTTGAAACGGCATTTGACGTAGTTATTCGTGAATACCAAAAAGTGATTGGTTGAAAAATTTCGAAACTATGTCAAAAAACACTTATTCAAACTTTTTTTGGTGTTTTTTAAAAAATTCTCAAAATCTCCTGAACCGAATCAGTTAAAATTTTCAGAAAGTCTAAGTTGAGCGGAATCCGATCGAATACCATCATGCCGCGTTTAGATCGGTCCAGCCGTTCAAAAGTTATGAAATGTTTATATACACACACACACACACACACACACACATACATACAGACTTACTGACTGATGTTATCGTGAAAATAGTCGGAAAAGGTCCAAGGACTTCAAAACGTGGACATCTGGTGAAAACTCGATTTTCGAAAATCGGGATAAAATCAATAACTTCCTTATCTACATACGTAGTGGGAAGTTAAAAAATATACACGTCGAATTGAGAATCTACTAAAAAAAGTATCTTCACACCTGTAACACCTAAGGCTTAGGCAGAGGTACAGCAAATGCACCCACAATTAGCCGAAGATGCTTGGTCCCACAAATGTGAAAGGTGGTAAGCCTATCGCCAACCAGGCTCTTTCTTATCCCGGGCAGCATTGTTTTTATTAGAAACTGATAAAAACACATTTTCCTGTAATTTCCCGACCCAGTAATCGAACCTGGGGCCTCATGCGGATAACGCTAAAGCCGAACCACAAGACCACACAGGCGATTTGCTTTCTAATATTCGATAATTTAATCATAAACTCAATTTTTGTTGAGTGTATACAGGTTTTTGTAAATAATAATAAAAGAAACTTCGTTCCATCCGGGTGTCCCTTGACACCTCTTAAGTTTTTTTTTCATACGTTTTAAATAATACAAAAACATCATATCTCCTATAGGAATACACATTTTCAATTTTTAATACAAATATAAAGAGCCAAAGTCCTTTCAAAATCGTCCTTCGATAATACCTACACTTTCCGCTCTAAGGAGCTTAAAGTCTATTATTTAAGCATTTCCTTCTATTTCATTTTAATGGCCTTCAGGTGACTTCGACATTGCTTTGTGAACCATGAGACACCTTTAGAATTGTATTGACTGAATTCAGGGTTTTTAATGTTCGAAATATTTTGAAAGGTATTTTAAAAATGTGTTTTGTAAATTCTCGAGAGGATGTTATTGTCAAGTAGCGACCCATCTTCAATAATTAAAATTATTTGTTGATCCAACGAGATAAATATATTTTGCTTTTTGAAGAACATATTTGAGGTTGTTTCAGAGTTTGATTCCCGGGTCGGGCAGTTAAAAAAAGGGTTTTTTAGTTTTCTGATAAAAACAATGTTGCCCGGGATGCAAAGTACCCGGTTGGCGATAGGCTTGCCACCTATCATATTGTGAGACCAAGTATCTTCGGCCAAACGTGGGTGCACTTGTTGTACCTCTGCTTACATTTTCGGGGATGCGGGCATGAAGATACTTTCCTTTTTGAAGAATAAGACGTCTGCCATTCTGCCTGGTAGTCCACAAAAAGCCAAACATTTACCTACCATTGGGATTGATCGATGGTAGAGTCCTGGAACATCTGTGCTTGTCACTGTAATATTTCTATTTGGAGAAGTTTGATTTTGGTGAGGCAGCCGGTAAGCTTATGTGGCAATTAATACTTGCATCACGAATCTGCGTCCGAATTTTCCAAGCCCCATCCGGTTTTTTTATAAGATAGCAAACAAGCAGATGGCTCTTCTGATGAAAAGAGAAAACGTCGACTATAAATTTTCTCCGTGTTGGTTTCGGGCTTCTTCGTAGAATAGGCCAACTGCCGTTCAGCCAGGCAGGTCGTAAAAGGCGACCGATTGGCTATACGAGTCACTAACATCGTGGCTGCTAGGTGCTAGAGCTCTGCTCTGTCTCGCCCGGGTCTGGTACCACCGCCTTACCTACTCCTGCCACAATAGCATCAGTGCTTGTCACTGTCGTGTTCCGGTTTGGAGGGTAAGGTAGCCGCTAAACTCACGCATGTGGCATGAGACCTCACCACAAGATAGCAATGCACCATTAACACCTTTGGTGTCTATAGGCGATGGTTGACTCTTTCCATCAGGAGACCCATCTGCTTTTTTTTTTTATATTATAAGATAGCAAACAAGCAGATGGGTCTCCAGATGGAAAGAGTCAACCATCGCCTATAGACACCAAAGATGTTAATGGTGCGTTGCTATCTTGTGGCGAGGTCTAATGCCACATGCATAAGTTTACCGGCTACCTTACCCTCCAAACCGGAACGCGACAGCGACAAGCGCTGACGCTATTGCGGCAGGAATAGGTAAGGCGGTGGTACCAGACCCGGGCGAGACAATGCAGAACTCTACCACCTAGTAGCCACGATGGTAGTGACTCGATAACCAATCCGTCGCCTTCTACGACCTGCCTGGCAGAACGGCAGTTGGCCTATTCTACAAAGGAGGCCGGGACCAACACGGCGAAAATGCTTGTTCGCTATCTTATACTATAAAAAAAGACACCAAAGATGTTAATGTTGCGTTGCTATCCTTGTGGCGGGATGGTAATGCTACATACATAAGTATATCGGCTAGTATACCCTACAAACCGGAAAATGACAATAGCAAGCGTTGATGATATTGCGATAGGAATAAGTAAGGTGGTGGTACCAAATACCCGGGGTCTTGATGTTGCGGAACTCTACCATCTAGTAGTCATGATAGTAATGACACGTATAGCCAATCATTCGCGTTTTACGACTTGCCTGGCAGAGCGGCAGTTTGCCTATTCTTCAAAAGAGCCCGGACCAATACAAAATTGAATCAGTATCATGTTTGCGTAGTTAAAGTTGTTATCATTCGTCTATCAGAGTGCTTTAAATTTATTATTTTTTCTAAACCTTATTAAATATTAGCTACAGTATGCAGCCCGCTACATTATAAAAGTTTATGGCGAATCCCGCGGGATTATGTAATTGTTCCAAAATATAAACTATTCTAGGTCATCATCTACTTGTGTGCCAAATTTTATTCATATCCATTCAGTAGTTTTTGCGCGTTTGAGTAACAAACATCCATTCATCCAAACAGCCAAACTTCCGCGTTTATAATACTACTAGCGATCTGCCCGCGGTTTCACCCGCGTAGCTTTTGTTCTCGTGGGAATATCGGAAAGGTTTATACACTAAAACCTTCCTCAAGAATTAATCTAGCTATTTAAAAAAACCGCATTAAAATCCGTTGCGTAGTTTTAAAGATTTAAGCATACATGTGGACATAGGGTCAGACAGAGAAAGCGACTTTGTTTTATACTATGTAGTGACTAGTTGGCAGCTGCAGCCTGCAGCCCGTAGCATTATAAAAGTTTTTGGTGAATCCCGCGGGATCACCTAATTTTTTCGGGATGAAAAGTAGCCTATGGTCATCATCTACCTCTACACAGGTCATCATCTACCTGTGTGCCAAATTTTATTTATATCCATTCAGTATCCATCCATCCAAACAACCAAACTTCCACATTTATAATATTAATATAGACTAGCTGCATCGCGCAGCCCGCTGCATTATAAAATATTTTGAAGAATCCCGCGGGAACAACTTATTTTCCGCAATAAAAAGTACTCTATGTGCTATTCTAGGTCATTATCTAACTGTGTACAAAAAATCTAAATCTAGGCATTAGTTTTTGTTTGATTGAATAACAAACATCCATCTATCCATACATACAAACATCCAAATTTTCGCATTTATAATATAAATACAGATTATTTTACACAAACTAAAAAATAAATGAAGCGTATAATATAAATATCCCAAGAGAAAATTTTCTATTTGACACATTCGCTTGAAATTCAAAGGAATATTTGATTTCCAACGTCGCTTCATTCTGTTTTGCGATGGAATTTCATTGAAATATGAGGAAAAATAATCTATACATTCAGAATATTTCAAAAGACTTCCCAATCATATAGGATTACTTAATAAAATTCTTACATATATTGGATTCTTAAAGTAATTCTCTGGTTGACGCCTGTTCTACTTGGTATTTTTACATTAAGCTTGATATAATAATCTTATCTATAAAAATCTCGTCCTTTGTGGTCGCACTTTTTATGTTTTGTGTTCAATTCCGGGGCTGGGCAATTTACAGCGTGTTTTTTCAGCTTTCTGATGAATATCAACGTTGCTCGGGATTGGAAAGTGCCCGGTTGGCGATAAGCTTGCCACCTATTACATTGTGGGACCAAGTATCTTCGGCTAATCGTTGATGCACTTGTTGTACCCCTGCCTACCTCTTCGGGGATACAGACGTGAACCGTGAAGATACTTGTTTTGTATATTTGGTAGGTGCTAGGTATGGAAAAAATCGTAAACACAGAACTCTGTGGTCATTAACAAGCTGTCGGGTAAAAAGTTTATACATTCTGAAGGACGGTATTCAGCACTCAATTCTGACACACACACATACACACGCACACACATATATATTGGATGGTCGGGTGGTTAGCGATCCTAACTACGCAATCAACGGAGCTAAGGTTCGATCCCCGACGGGGACAAGCATTTCTGTGATGAGTATTTCCGGGTGTGTTTAACTTACTAATATTATAAATGCGAAAGTTTGTGAGTATATATGTATAGATTTTTGTTTCTCTTTCACGCAAATACTACTGAACCGATTACAATGAAATTTGGTATGTAGATAGCTGAAGACCCAGAATAACACATAGGCTATATATATTTTATCCCGGAAAAGTTAGGTGATCCCGAGGGATTCACTAAAAACATTTATAATGCAGCGGGCTGCACGCTTCAGCTAGTTAAATATATTCTGGTATTTATATATGTATTTGTACGTATTAGCATCGTTGACTAACACCCATAACACAAACAAATAAATAAATAAATAAATAAACAAATATAATAATATATATATATATATATATATATATATATATATATATATATATATATATATATATATATATATATATATATATATATATATATATATATATATATATATATATATATATATATATATATATATATATATATATATATATATATATATATATATATATATATATATAATTTTTTTTAAGTACGCGAGGAGTGCAGAAACCTAATCTTTTTAATAATATGTATTAAAATATATGAAAGTTGATAAAAATGACATGAATGTACACTACATTGCAAGCTGCATTATTTCACATAATGTAGTGTACATTCATGAGTACACACGTATATATTATTTTTTTACGGTTGAAGTTCGTTGTTAAACTTAAAATAGATTTCAGTGTTTAGTCTATAGCCGAATTTAGGTCACAAGGCGATTGCTAATAAGAATAAATGCTTAACAAATTATAAAACACCATTATTTGCCTTATCACCATACAATAAATAGTGAAATCGAGTGAATTAATTTGACACTGTAAACCTAAGCTTTGTAGCTGAACATACGACGAGTATAGTCACATTCAAACACTAAACGTACAATGTGCAAACATAACCGTAATTCACAGACCCAAACACGTACAGGATTTTAGAATTTTCCGCGCTAGAAATAAGAAATATAATAGCATGAAATAATAAAACGTATTTAGCCGTATGTCTTGGTTATTCAAGGCTGTATGCCTGCCGAAAATTGGCATATAAATGTGAGAATTATGTAAAGCAATAGACCTGCGGTCTTGTGTTTGTTTTTGGGGTTTGCTTCCTATACAGATAACCTTTACGGGAGAGTGCGCATTTTATTAAGATTAATGAAGGTATCTTTATAATATATGTCCATCTTCTATCCTGTATGTGTATTAGAATTATGATACCGTAATATAATAATATTTGGCTTAGAATTTGATTTATGATATTATCTAAAGATGTTATTAAAATGTAACATACAGTGATATGTAAAAAATATAGATGCGTTGCTCGCATTTCAAAGTAACAATATGACGCCTAGGTAATTTGCCTGGCTCTAAATTACACGCAGTCTTGTGACGCGATAAAACAACTCACGAATGTCATCTGTCAACAGCCACACGCGATAATTATTCTGATATTTGAAGGAAAATGCCTTGTTGTGTCAATGTAAAATTAAACCATAAGGTACAGTTAAAAAATCAAAAATGTTTGATTTAATGCTAAGTATATTTAACCGAAAAGTATATTTTATAGAGTAATATATAAAAAACCAATGTCATTAATAACAAATTAATCTTTATCTGATTTAATTAATTTATTTGTAGGATAAGAATAAGTAGATGGTTCTCCTTTTTTTATAGTATAAGATAGTAAACAAGCAGATAGGTCTCCTAATAAAAAGAGTCAACCATCGCCTATAGACACCAAAGGTGTTAATGGTGCGTTGCTATCTTGTGGCGAGGTCTAATGCCACATGCGTAAGTTTACCGGCTACCTTACCCTCCAAACCGGAACACGACAGCGACAAGCACTGACGCTATTGCGGCAGGAATAGGTAAGGCGGTGGTACCAGACCCGGGCGAGACAATGCAGAACTCTACCACCTAGTAATGAATAATGTGTTAAAAACACATTACTCAAAGGATTTATCTTTTTAAATCATCTTCAGAACGTAATATTCTATTTAATTAACCACGTACTGTTATAAAAAAACGGTTTAAAATAGCTGTTGAAGTGAAATAAAAGTACAAGTGTATTTGAACTTATATATCTAAGGTCTGCTTTTACTAAAATATAGACACAATTTTCAATTTTCGTTAAGTTTTTTGTCCCATGTTGGTCCGGGCTCCTTTGAAGAATAGACCAACAACCGTTCTGCCAGGCAAGTCCTAAAAGACGACCGATTGACTACACATGTCACTACTATCATGACTACTAGATAGTAAAGTTCCGTAACGTCTCACTCAAGAGTTTGGTACCACCGCTTTACCTAATCCTGACGCTACCGCGTCAATGTTTGTCATTGTCGTGTTCCGGTTTGGAGGGTAAAGTAGCCGGTAAACTTATGAATATGGCATTGCCATCCCGCCACACGGATAGCAACGAACCATAAACATCTTTGGCGTCTATGTCTATAGGTGATTGTTTCTCTTTCTATCAGGAGATTCATCTGCTTGTTTGCTATTTAATCATAATATATAAAAAAGTATAACCGAGCCTAAGAGTAGATTATAACCGAAACTTTTAAACGATCAAACTGAACTTAATAACTCCCCCTTGTTAAATATTTTTAATGCATAAATTTTAAATGAGTAAGAACAATAATCGTGCATATATGTATAAGTGAATTGATTTTTGAACATGCTATTTTATTAATTATTATTTTAATTAATTCTGATTAATTATGTTATTAATTATTATTATAATCATTTATTGACATTAACCATTTAACTGTAATTTAATATTAATTTTGACATCTTTATTTCACATTTTGACATTAATTACGTATTATCATTTTTAATTTAGTTGACTTTATTTAATTTTGACATTTTTGACATTATTTTGTAAGTAATTACAATTAATATTATAAATTAGAATCCATACTAATATTATAAATGCGAAAGTAACTCTGTCTGTCTGTCTGTCTGTCTGTTACGCTTTCACGGTCAAACCACTGAACCGATTTGGTAAAATTTGGTATAAATATAGTTTGAGACCCAAGAAAGGACGTAGAATAGTTCTTATCCCGGAAATTCCACGGGAACGGGAACTATGCGGGAAATTTTAGAATTTTTTCCACGCGAACGAAGTCGCGGGCACAGCTAGTAAGCTCATATATTGAAATTACCTAAAATTTATGGGAGAAACCTTTAAGCTAGCAATACAGAGTATATTTATATTTAAGTTTACCCACAATTTTTTAAAAATGCTTTGTTTATGTCTTATCTAAAGTTAAACTGTCAGTAAAGAATATTACGTCCTGAAGATGCTTTAAAAAGCGAAAGCGATCGATTAATTTAAAATTATATGTTTATATTTGTAGTGAAATTAAAGTACAAGTGATTGAAACCTAGTTTAGACTTGTAGTAGATTATAACTTTGACATTTTTTTACATACCAAGTTCCAATACAAATCTCAACCAAACGCTCTTTAAAACTTATTCACACAAGCTTTCAATTTTTCACTATACTGTAATATGTAAAAACCTACATGTACGTACCCTTTAAGAAAATTGAGAGCGATTCAGCGTGCATAAAGCTTTCAAAGGCTTTTCTGTTCAACACGTTTTTTTACTCTATTCGTCTATCTACAACAGCTAATACATTAGTAGCATAAGAGTCCTTTGAAAGGAGATCGTTAGGAACACAGCGACAACGATTTTCGCTGTGCCGATCGACTTTATAATACGTGAACTTGAGACAAAAACACAGAACTTATTTATGGCTCGATCGCACTTGCGTCTATTGACACAAAGCTTCGCGCAATGATACGATAAATGCAGATGTGACCGGCTATTCGGGCAACGCAAACATTCGGACTGCGTATACGTTATCGCGTGGGTTTCGGTACGTCAAAGTGTTTTAGCGCGCTAACACATTGCGCTGCGTTGTCAGACTAGCGTTGTTCATTTCAGCCATTGTTTACGATCAGTGCAAACGTATGCGGGTTTGTAAAATGAAGTGGAATTATGAAAAGGTAAGCTGAGCCCATCATAGGGGATCCTAAAAATGTGAATCATAAACAAAATACATTTTAGTAAATAATTGCAGTAATTAATTTCTAAAAGTACAAAAGTCGTCGTCCATAGTTACACGTTTGAAAATGATTTCTGGCATCTTGGAATATCGAACGATAATTCGTGCAAAATATTATTGCCGCTAATATAACCACGGCTTTTATCGCGATAATTTTTTAGTCAAATCGTACAAAGCTTCGGCGCATACTTAAGGAATAATGAAACCGGTCCAGGGCGAGTATAATATACTATATTATGTAGGAAAGTAAACTGACTCCTACATATTAGGTTCCGTATCAACGAGGCATATTAACTGAAATTACTTGTATGGGGAACTCCTTTTAAAATTTAACTTTTAATATTTGTTTTGTGATAATACAGCAACACGCATTCTGTAAAAAATTCAGGAGTTTACCTATTTCTGTTGAATAGACAGAGTCCTATAATATACAATACATCACAAGAGGTATATCACTAGGGTTCCGTCTGTCACACTTTGGATACGGAGCGTTAAAAATTTAATTGTAAAGCAGTAAAGGCTTGAAAATTGACCGTAATAAAAGTAATATAAAATGCATTGTCTAAAATTAAGTTCATAAAATTGTAGTCTAACCAATAACCTTAGGCATGAGCGAAATCTACAAAAGATCCCTTCCGATCGGTTCACAAGACGAATAGGCAAATCTCACTAGCGGCGTTACTTGCCTCCTCGTTAGGGAAATGTGTTATATTCTCAACCGAATCTCTTAAGGAGGAACTAAATTCGATAAAAACCGATTTCAATATTTAATTTTTATTTTATAAATGTGATTCCGTTTGAAATATTTTCATCGGCTTTTAAAAAATGATGAGGTTTAGTTCTGGTGTATTTTTACGTAGATTTCTGACTAGACCACATTCTTACCTATTCCTGCTGCAATAGCGTCAATGCTAGTCATTGTCGTGTTCCGGTTTGGAGAGTAAGGTAGCCGGTAGATTTACGCATGTGGCATTGGCATCCCGCTACATGGATAGCAACGCACCAGTAACATCTTTGGTGTCTAAAGGCGATGGTTTCTCTTTCCATCAGTAGAGCATCTGCTTGTTTGCTATCTCGTGATATACTAGCTGCGCCCGCGACTTCGTCCGCGTGAAAAAATTTCGAAAAAAGTAGCCTAAGTTACTCCCTGTCACATCAGCTATCTGTCAGTGAAAGTCCCGTCAAAATCAGTCCAGCTTTTCCAGAGCCGGAACAGACAGACAGACAGACAAAAATTGTAAAAAATGCTATTTTGTTATATGTACCGTGTATCCATCCATATTCCATATGCATTTAGTAAAAAGCCGTTACTTTAATATTACAAACAGACACTCCAATTTTATTTATTTGTATGTATGTATAGAGTATAGATAAAAAAATGCCGAACTGGTTTGAAAAAAAATAAGCGAGCCTTATAGTAGGGGAGCCCACGATGCTAAATAGGTAGTTACTCGAGCGTCGTTGGGACCTATTGGATTTTGTAGACTAAATTATAGGAAAAATAAAAGGTTATGTAAAGTTTTTCATTTTAATGGTGGGTAAAAAACTACAGATAAAAAATGTTAAAAAAAATCTGTGCCATGGTAACACTAAATCGTCAGATTAAGGTATTGCGGATTAATTTCCACCTAAGATTTAGAAAATCTGCCAATTAAAGTGTAACGTAAGGGAGTGGGAGGGTTACAAAGTTGCAAAGAAAAAGTAGTTTTGACATTCTCGAGCGCGTCTGAATTCTGTTTTATTATATAGGAAATGATGTAAGAATAACGAAAACAATATAATCTGACAATTTGCACAAGCCGAAGTTATCTTAATCTTGCTTTTTTTTCTGCCCTAGTTACCCCCCTCTATAGAAATGGCTTATATTTGGTGGAGAGCCTCAAAAGTATGCGAGGTATCTCCCCTATGTTAATCTGACGCGCTCGAGAAAATACCAAAATCCCCTCTTGGGCTCCCCTACTATTACAGTAGTCGCATATGATGTGTGACATGTGACATCTGTATAAGTGATTAAGTTATAAAGTTGATACAATCAAAAACATAAGTGATTAAGTTGATACAATCTGATAGCCAACTCTACCACATGCGATCATTGGAACACCTGTATTTATAATAGACGCCTCTGTCACAGAATACTGGAGACTAACAGTAGTCAATCTTCATACAAGTGATATTCGAGCAACGCACACATAGACACCTGTCACGGACGCGATATCTCGGAATGGTTCGAGACAGTTTGTTCCGCTTTTACCACTAGGTTACCACTAAACTGGTTTCTCACGTTTACCACTAGGTGGCGCTGTACAAATCACATACAAATTCCTAGTAAACTCCAAACGCGCTCACGATCGAATGCGAAAAGAAAAACTCACACTTAGCACTCTGTTCGAGATATCGCGTCTGAGAGAGGTGTCTATATGTGCTATGCTCGAATATTACTTGTATGGAACATTGACTTCTGTTAGTTTTCAGTATTCTGTGCCTCTGTGGTCTAGTGATCCGGTGTCACTGTTGACCACATGAGGTCCCGGGTTCGAATCCCAGATCAGGCAATTCGAAATGTGTTTTGTCTGTTTTCTGATAAAAACAACGTTGCCCGGTTTATAAGATTGCCCGATTAGGTAAGTGCCCGGTTGGCGATAGCCTTGCTACCTATCACTTGTTCTGCCTACTTATTCGAGGATACTTTTACTACTAGGATTCGAGGATAAAAATACTTATTCAGACTGACTGGTGATAGTTGGCGATCATATATGATGAGAAAAAGTAACATTAAAAATAAATATTATATTACTTCTTAGTAATTTTAGTAAACAGTACACCGAGAACCCTATATTTACCTGCGCCATATTTGGACACCGCGCGGATGTACGTGTCGCGCAGCGCGCTATTAAGGCAAGGTATTTCGACGCGCGTCAATTCTATAGAAAATGGGTGGTTCGGTATGTTCTGAAACCGCTGGGGAACGTGTTAATTTTCGGATAAATAAATATAGGACATCGGCTGAAAATTAAAACTTAGCACATTCTTTTTTGTATTTACAACTAAATATCAGCATATAAAAATCATGCGAAAGATTAGAAAAATTATTAACAAATTTTTTGTTTTAGAGATTTTTTTAGCCTGTTTTCGGAATTTTATATGATCGAGTAAAGTACATTCTATCATGTAATGAGTTAGCACATTCTTTAGATAATATCTTCAGATATATTCTGTAATTTTTGTAAAATTATTATTTAACAATCAATACAAAAAAACGTGATTAAACAAACCAGTTTTTTTCGTTTGTCGCGATGCCTCGCCTTAACACAGAATACATACATAGGTAGGCATAAAACAAACAACGCGGCGTGCTTAGAGAGTATAATATCCACATTTCACTTATTTATGGAGAAGTATTAGTCAAAAATGAAGCCCCTAATTTTATTATTTCATTTTAACGTGAATCGAGTACCGAGTATATTCTCGTAGTATTTTTTTATATTATAAGATAGCAAACAACGAGATGGGTCTCCTGATGGAAAGAGTTAACCATCGCCTATAGACACCAAAGATGTTAATGGTGCATTGCTATCTTGTGGCGAGGTCTAATGCCACAGCCCACACGCATAAGTTTACCTGCTACCTTACCCTCCAAACCACAACACGACAGTGACTAGCACTGACGTTATTGCGGCAGGAATAGGTAAGGCGGTGGTACCAGACCAGGCGAGACAATTAAGAACTCTACCTACAGTATCGAAGGCACCTCATCAGTCAGTCTGTATAACATGTGCTTATTGGTCAATTCATATAGCGCGCGTTTCACCGGTTTCTCTTACACACTTTTTGCATTTATGAAATCACTGCAACATATTATTTTCAGGCGTCAGTGCTTGTCACTATTGTGTGTTGTGGTAAGGTAGCCGGTTAACTTATGCATGTGGCATATGAGCTCGCCACAAGATAGCAAGACACCATTAACATCTTTGGTGTCTATAGGCGATGGTTAACTCTTTTCATCAGGAGACCGACCTACTTGTTTGCTATCTTATGATATAAAAAAAATCAGGAAAGCGAGATCAAGAATTTTAGACATCAATAATAATCACAATCCGTAAGAACGGGTAAATGCGTAAACATACATACATCTCAGTCAGATTAACTTGACGCATGTCGTTGATGACGTCATTTGGCGCAAAACGTAACAATAATGTCCAAAAACAATATAACAATAACAGAAAACTAACCAAATTGTCTACGCGCGTATCGATTACAAAAATGCTGACCATGGCTATACTGACACTTATATTATTAATCGGGCGAGCTAAGGGAAGCCCCGCCTTACATCCCAGAGATGTGTCAAGTTAATGTGACCACGTTGTACACATCCATTAAATTCGTTAAGTAAACAGACTAGAGGCCTAATAACAGACCATTTTTTCTGTCAACATATCAGACTAATAGGTCTTATGCTAATTAGAAATAATTAATGCCGACCAATCCAGTGAGCAGTAAATACGCGCGACAAAATTCTGATTTTGAAAACCAATCGGCAGGCATATCACCTCACATTTGCAATCCGCCGGCGATCAGCGATGGCTCTTAAACGTAACGAAAAATTCATCAAAAACGTTGCCAATTGCTTACTGGTCACTGGATGCACCTTTTAGAATGTCACAGCACCAAAAATATTCAAGCAGCAACGACTGTTACTAATATACAAATACAATACAGGCTATTATGTGTCTTCAAAATAACCAAACAATTACGGTTATTGCGCATTGCGAGATACGTGGTCACCCCGCGGACATTCTTCCGTTTCCCCGCGCCCCAAATTATTGACAGAATTAATTAGATACAAGAAATCAAAATATGTCATATAAACTGCCGTTCTGCCAGGCAGGTCGTAAAAGGCGACCGATTGGCTATCGAGTCACTACCATCGTGGCTACTAGGTGGTAGAGTTCTGCATTGTCTCGCCCGGGTATGGTACCACCGCCTTACCTATTCCTGCCGCAACAGCGTCAGTGCTTGTCGCTGTCGTGTTCCGGTTTGGAGGGTAAGGTAGCCGGTAAACTTATGCATGTGGCATTAGACCTCGCCACAAGATAGCAACGCACCATTAACATCTTTGGTGTCTATAGGCGATGGTTGACTCTTTCCATTAGGAGACCCATCTGCTTGTTTGCTATCTTATGATATAAAAAAAAAATATCATTAGTCTAATATAGGTTGTCAATGTGATTCCCTAATATGTTAATATTTCGCAGTTCCAATAATATTGCTGAGATACGTGTCAAAATTACCACGTTTTTTACGTCAGTTAATAAAAAATATAACTTCAGCCGTATTTGCAGACACTCAACCATTTAAGCTGAAACATAAGTAGTAAAACTACACACATAAACCAGTCCCGAGAGGAATACGCCTGTTCTAGACTTTTAGTGTTATAGAGATAATCCCGTGGAGTAACGACGGTGTTGTGAAATACATGCGCATGCTAATATCTCCATACTACACGTTTGGATAACAGTTGTTGAGAAAACTTGAGTAGAGGAACGTTTTTGGGAAATACTCTACACAAATTCTATAAGTCGTTGGCTCATTATTAACTTAAATGAAGTTTGATGATTAAATTTTTAATTTTTTTTCTTTAGTAAAATATTATGTTTTAATTTGTGACTGTTATGGCTTATACATAAGCCATAACAGCCATAAAGCCATAAATATTACGACATTACAATATCGTAATTTAGGGCTACCTAAAACTTCCTAGGAACTGGTTACTCCTTTTTAGAAATTATACAGATAAATAAAATTAAATAATCGGCTCTGTGGTCTGGTGGTCCGGTGTCGGCGTTGAGCACATGAGGGGACCACATGAGGGGACGTTCGATTTCCGAGTCGGACAATAACAAAAAATGTGTTTTTTCAGTTTTTTCATAAAAACGATGTTGCCCGAGTTAATTAATGATAAAAAAGTGTTTTTTGACATTACTTCGACATTTTTTAACCAATCTATTATTGTAGCTTTTTAAAGTTAAACATACCATTTTAAAATTAAAAAACAGCGTTGAATTCGAAGGATCAAAATCGATCATCGTTTTCAAAAATATATTTTCCAAAATTAAAATACTGTAATTTTTCACAAACTTGACTTTAGAACAAACTTTTAGAAAAAAATCTATATTTAGGCACAGTTTTTGCTTCTTGAAGCATAAAATCTCAATTTAGCGTGATATTTTAAGGCTCTGCAGGGTCCGGCTTACAGATTTTTTATTAAATTATTATTAGTAACGTATTTTTCATGCCTCAAATCTGAGGAGTACAAATCACTTGAGTATCTAGGTTGCTAAATGTGCCGTAAGCGCGTTCTTATTTTGTGCCATGATTAGTTGACTCAATAGATTAGTTGACTAAATTTGAAAAGGTACATTAACCAAAAAACTATTTAAATTAGGTACATTTTAATACTAATTTGATGTTATAAAATTTAAATTATTACTGCGAAAACTTTCTGGACTGTCATGGCGTTCTAATGATATCGTACGGTGACGTAACGCTTCCAAATTTGCGTTTATTGACAAATATCTACACCAAAATCCTTAATCCTTATATATATATATATATATATATATATATATATATATATATATATATATATATATATATATATATATATAAATCAATGCCACTTTTCGTGGTAATTTTATAACTCAAGAACGGGCTCACCTGTCCAAACCAAATTTTTAGGCTTTGATCGGACTATTTAGTAGATGGTTTATGTGAAGTTTGCACAAAATCGGTAGAGCGGTTTTTCATTTATCACATTGGCGATATGTAGAGAAGCACGTGACGGGCCGCTAGCCTTTTATAACATTTAAGTTTTTTTATTATGAAGTATCTTCACGCCCATATCCCCGAAGGAGTAGGCAGAGGTACAACAAGTGCACCCACGATTAGCCGAAGATACTTGGTCCCACAATGTGATAGGTGGCAAGCCTATCGCCAACCGGGCACTTTCCAATCCCGGGCAAATTTGTGTTTCTCAGAAAACTGAATAAACACTTTTTTTTATGTGCCCGACCCGGGAACGAACCCGAGACCTCACGTGGTCAACGCCAACGCTAGACCACTAGACCACAGAGGTTATTATTATCTCAATAACAATCATATTTAATCATTAAAAACTATAATACATCCGATTATTCTTAGTGAACATAAACCTATTACATCCCTGAAAATTGGAATAAAACGTATTCCATTTCTTTTTCAAATATTATGTATCAAAGTATAAAATATGTAATACTCAGTGGAACCGTTGCTCTCTCTATCAAATGTTCCGAAGTTTTTCCGGAATATTTAATGGTTCGGGCATAGTTTCGTATTTCTGTGAACAGGATGTGCCCTTGGGGATAAAGTTTCTCGGGCAGAACAGTTTATCAATGTTCCGTTAAGCTTTTGAAACCGCAGATAATTGGCACTTATAATATGGTAACTAGATGACCTTCGCTGATTTGCCCGCGGGTAAATTAATATGTCGTCAATGTAAGAAATTTTATACAATATTAGCTGTATCCGGCAAACGTTGTTTTGCTTTCTTTCTTTATAATATTAGTGTAAATTATCATTTTTATTAGTATAATTAGTGCTTATAGATAAGAATTTAAACCAAGAAAAAAGAGGTTATCAGTTGGACATGTAGATGTATGTATGTAATATTGATGGAATTGGATGATATTTGACATGATCTATTTCGGCGTCTAAGCTTGCATACTAAATTTCTTGAGTGTATGTATGTTTATATTCTTGTCCATGAATTTCTCGGGAATGAAAGCTATATCGAGATTATTCTTTTTGTATTAAATCAGATGTATTCCAACTCAGGGAACAGTTTAAGTTTCATCAAAATATTTTTCTTCAAAAATATTCGTCAGTTTAATATTTTAAATTCAATTATTGTTGTGTCACAATGCGAATTCAGATTTTTAACAATAACAAAAATTCCTTTGTAAATGGAACAATACGGTATGATTCCTTATGTCTCTACCAACGAGATTCCTAATTTCCTTAATCATTACGTCAGCTCCAGACTATCTCCCGAACAGAACGATCAGGATTTATGATAATGTCCCGTCCGATCTACTAATAAAGGAAATTCTCGTGGATTTCATTAAAAAATGTCCTTTCGCTTGAAGTGAGATTCGACCTAGAAACAACACGGGTGTCATTTTGTAATTTGTGAGTGGCGTTTTTTGAGATATGTTTTTAAATTAAAATTAAAATCTGCTAGGGCCGCAATAGACGGACTATATAGATCAGCTTCATGTTCAATCGCTGTTGGGAGATCTGCAATTTCAATACAAAATTCTCAATACACGGATCGCTCTAGCTGTTCGTTTGCAGTCGCAACTAAAATGCAGTTCGTGTGCAATCGAGTTTTGCCCAAGCTGTCGATAGCAAATAGCTCTGCTTTAGCCGCCGTACACGAACCACTTGGAGAGGTCCGTCCGTTTCTTCTCTGCCGCCGCTTAAGTATGAAATTCCCCATTTTGCTCTCTAGATTATAATATGGTGTTCTTAGAAGAAACCCACGTTCATAGAAGATTTCTTCGTATTTGCTTGTGTAATAATAGCACAAGAAGTAGTATTAACTTGTCTGAATCCATGTTGCAACTGAGAATCGGAGTATTCCGTGTTTCAGTCAGACACAACTCCACAACACCCGTATAAAGACAGCTTGAAGCATTCGGGTTGTAGTCAACTTCAACCACTACACGACTGATGCCGTTAGTCTCAGCTGTTATAAGCAGTCCGTCTATGGTCTACCTTAGTTGTTTCTTAAGCACGGCAAACATGTAGCCTTTTTTAAAAATAAGTACAGACATTACTTTGTGAGAATCCATAATGCAAAGACGATATAAAAGTTATGAAGTAAATTTCTTTAGCCGCGTTAGACGATTTCTGGCACGAAAAAATCAAATGGATTCGAATCAGCAACATGCTATCCTAGAACGAGCGAATACGAAACATGTTAGCTATGAAATCAATAGGGTTAGAGTTCGAACTCTAATGGGAACAATTATTTGTATCATTAATAATTATTAAGGTATTCATTTCTTTTGCATGTTCTATTATAACCAAAGTTTAAAAAATATTTTAATGTTTGAATTTACGTGCTTAATAATGTCAAGACAACGTTTTTTTTGCAACTTTGTGACCCTCTCACTCCCTTGCGTTAAACTTATATTTTCAGATTTTCTAAATGTATCTATACTTTGTAAATGTCAATTACCCCATCTATGGCTTAATCTGATGCGTTTTAGTATCTCAAAGTCACTGTTTTTTTTACATTACTTAACACATAAAATTTGTCGCCACTTTTTTTACCATTAAAATGAAAAACATTACCTTTAATTTTTCCTATCATCTAATCTACAAAATCCAAAAGGTCCTCACAACGACTAAATTAATATCTTGAGCTCCTCTACTATTATTATTGAAGTTGAAATTGAGACATAGCGGTCCTCACCGATAGTGTAAAATTAAACGCTATTTTAAATAAAAAACGCAACACATAAACTTCAAAGGTACACCCTTATGTGTTTTCCCTAAAACGCTAAAGATTTTATTGAATTTATTCCCATGATATATATTTCAGAGCCTTGTGAAAAGTCGTTTTCTTTATTGTAATTGATATCTTTGTCTACGCCTTAATATTAGTATAAATGCTAAAGGGAGTTTGTTTGCTTAAAATGTTTTTCATACCATACGCTAGCAAAAAAGCTGATAGATATCTTTATGTAAGAACTATCGCCTATAGCCACCAAAGATATTATTGGTACGTTGTCATACGTGTAACATAGAAGTTAGGCCATAAGCATAAGCCCCTAAACTAGAGGACAAGAGTGACAAACACATACGCCATTTCAATAGAAAAAGATAATGTGTTAAAACTACAAAAAAACGCTTCAATAGTACCAATTAAGCAATTTATTATCTACACAAATAAATAAAATCGGATTGTCTGTTTGTAATATTAAAATAACCGGATATAACTAAACATATATGGATGTATAGTATACATCCATATATGTTTAGTTATATACATTGTATACACGGTACATATATTAAAATAACATTTTAATATATGTACCGGCTAATCTCCGGAACAGCCGGACTGATTTTGACGGGACTTTCATTGGTAGATAGCTGATGTAATAAGGCGTAACTTAGGCTACTTTTTTTGGATTTTTTCCTACGCAGACGAAGTCGCGAGCACAGCTAGTTAATAATATAAATACGAAAGTTTGGATGTTTGGAGGAACCGATGTTTGTCACTTTTACTAGGTGGTAGAGTTCTGCATTGTCTCGCCCGGGTCTGGTACCACCGCCTTACCTATTCCTGTCGCAATAGCGTCAGTGCTTGTCATTGACGTGTTCCGATTTGGAGGGTAAGGTAGCCGGTAAACTTATGCATGTGGCATTAGACCGCGCCACAAGATAGGAACGCACCATTAACAATTTTGGTGTCTATAGGCGATGGTTAACTCTTTCCATCAGGGGACCCACCTTGTTTGCTATCTTATGATATAAAAAAAACTTACGCCAAAACTGCTAAACAGATTTAGATGAAATTTGACACATACGTAGATGATAACCTGGAATAGCACATAGGTTACTTTTTATCCAGGAAAAATGAGTTGTTCTCGCAGGATTCACCGAAAACTTTAATAATGCAGCGGGTGCATTGCGCAGCTAGTAAAAATATATATCGCATAATTTTACTTACTTTCAAAGATAATGATTGTGACTTTGACAGTTGTTAAAAAACACCAGTGTGAGTGAACCTTCGGTTAAAAGCTTGTAGGAAGAGGTGTGGTGTATTGTTCAAATAAACTATTTTATGATAGCGTGCTATAGACTATAAACTATATTTTACTTCGCTTTATGTGCGTGCTATTATATAACGCTATGCGTTATATTAACCACGACAACTCTACTTGTAGGTATACTTTACTCGAGCTCTTGAGACATTGCCTCTTGAATCAACAAAGAACTTTAAGTTCCAATTTTAAATTTACATTAAACGAACGACTCTGCAATATTTTTAGAATGGAACTCGATCTCAAATTGCCCTGTTAATCGTCTATTCGAAGAGAATTGTATTATACTCAAGCATAAAACGTGAATGTCACCTGAAGAGCTAATACAAACGAGGGTGGCAATAAATATGTAAATTATCCCAGCTGTACCCGTGTACAGGACTTTGATATTTATTCCTATTATCGTCCTGTCTATTATCCTGCAATGAAGTTTCTAATAACATTTTATTTTTCGATTTAATTTTATATTGATTGTTATTGTAAATTATTTCATGGATAATATCTTTTATGAAAAGTTTAATAATTCATAATATAATTATATAAACGTCTCATCTTACACTTAAGAGTATTAACATAATAAATGAAGGCACGAGAGGATGAAGGTGATATGAAACCAAAACAAAAACTTGTGAAAATTAGCGTTAAAGGTTTTTTTATTTGTAGAAATCACTACATAGTATAAAACAAAGTCGCTTTCTCTGTCTGTCCCTATGTACCTATGTATGCTTAAATCGTTAAAACTACGTAACGGATTTTGATGCGGTTTTTTTTAAATAGATAGATAGATTCTTGAGGAAGGTTTTAGTATATAAACCTTTCCGATATTCCCACAAAAACAAAAGCTAAGCGGGTGAAACCGCGGGCAGGTCGCTAGTGTATATATATGAGTTATGATGCTATAACTTCTTATAATTATATGTATTTATGTATTTATTAAAATATATAATGTTAATAGAAAAGATATGATATATAAGTGGGTTATTTATTCAAAAAAACGTACATAACACTTTCACTCACAAACATGTCACTTGTATAAATAAAACAAGATTAATGTACGAACGTGTTTATTGCATTAAAAGTTCACATAACATTCATACATACATACAGATCTTTACGCCAATTCTTATATGGGGTAGACAGAGAGAACCGAGTACCATACTTTATAATCCTTGCAGATTTGTTTCGATTCCTCCACGTTAATTACACAAAAACTCTTGACATCACCTACGGATAATACCCACCTAATCCGAGTAATCTAAATATAGCATATCATGGTTGGTCTCCCCGGTTCCTAGATCCTTTTACATTAGCTTTGGTAAAACAAAAGCTCGTAGAAGTTCACTAAGAAATTATTTTAAAAATTGACGTTGATTTTATTAACATCTTTTTTCTTATTGGCGACCGATTGGCTATACGAGTCACTACTTTCGTGGCTACTAGGCCATAGAGTTCTGCATTGTCTCGCCCGGGTCTGGTACCACCGCCTTACCTATTCCTGCCGGAATAGCGTCAGTGCTTGTCATTGTTGTGTTCCGGTTTGGAGGGTTAGGTAGCCAGAAAACTTATGCTTGTGGCATAAGACCTCGCCACAAGATAGCAACGCACCATTAACAACTTTGGTGTCTATAGGCGATGGTTGACTCTTTCCATCAGGAGATCCATCTACTTGTTTGCTATTTTGTCCAGCACATGAATCTGATCACACGATCAGGTTATCTGGTTTTTGATTGCTAATGCCGCATTCTTTCTCAACAACTTTTTCCATGTTGTTCCGGGCTCCTTTGATACTAGGCTAACTGCCGTTCTGCCAGGCAGGACATAAAAAGCGACCGATTGTCTATGCGAGTCACTACCGTCGTGGCTACTAGGTGGTAGAGTTCTGCATTGTCTCACCCGGGTTACCGCCTTAACTATTCCTGCCGCAACAGCGTGATTGCTTGTCACTGTAATGTTCTGGTTAGGAAGATAAGGTAGCCGGTAAACTTGTGCATGTGGCATTAGACCTCGCCACAATCTAGCAACGCAATATTAATGTCTTCGGTGTCTATAGGCGATGGTTGACCCTTTCCATCAGGAGACCCATTTCCTTGTTCTTACGATCTTATGATATAAAAAAACCGTAATAGAAAAATGAGAATCTCAATCAACTTTTAGCATTAGTTTATTCTTATATTTTTTTATATCATATATGATGATGATAGCAAACTATAACTATAATATACTAGTTGACCCGGCAAACGTTGTTTTGCCATTCATATTAGAAATCCATAGCGGACAAACAACGTGACACGTAATTTACAATATCTGGTTGACCGAGCTTTGCTCGGTTTTTCACATACCCATATCTTGGGAACCGAGCTTTTCTTGGACCTGGAACCTTGATAAATCGATTCCTTGGCCCGAAAAACCCCTAATTTGTGACTTTCATGAAAATCGTTGGAGCCGATTCCGAGATTTCAATTATATATACAAGAATTGCTCGTTTAAAGGTATTAGATATACAAGAATTGCTCGTTTAAAGGTATTAGATTAGATTAGATAAGTCTACGGGATTGTCCTTCCAAGCAGCCAAAATAGCATTAAACTTTATATGGTGGTTAAGTCTTCTTAAATTTTCTATTTTTCCGTGCAATTTTCTTAATATTTTGTTTTATAATAACCTTCTCCTTTCAATTACAAACACAATAAAAAAATATTACCGAAATTGGTCTAGCCATTCAGGCGTGATGTCGTGACCAAGGAAAATAGGGATTGATTTATATGTATATATATATATATATATATATATATATATATATATATATATATATATATATATATATATATATATATATATATTTAGATACTAATAATGAATAATTACACAATTGAAATAGTTCTATAATCGTACGCGAACAAAGTGGCGGGTACAGCTTGTATATTATATAAACGAAGCACTTTTTTATCAGTTTCCGGTGCATTCCTTTTAAGCATAAGATGCCTTTTTAGGACGGTCTGTTCTTGATACATAGCGCTTAATAAGTGAAACATTTTTATCAATACATATTTTTTGATTTAGAACAATTCACAACCCGCTATGGAGCTGTCCATTAATCACGTGAGGCTCGAAAAGGATCCATAAAAATCACGAAATATCATAATGAGAGGGGGGGGGGGGGGGGGTAGTAATATATCACGTGTATTTATTTGCAAGATACATATCCAGTTATTAGTATTGAAGAAGTCTTGCTAATTCATGGTCCAAGGACACTGTACATTAAGGGGTGCTTGCACCAAAATGCCTTAATGCATTTAGTCCCTTAAATATGTTTAGCAAATGTCAAAACGCCTTATAAGCTGTCATTTTAAACGTACTAAGTGACTTGAAACGATTTAAGCATTTTGGTGCAAGCCGCCCTAAATAATATTCATGTATTAGTACAAAAAACTTTTTCACATTCCTTTTGCTATTCTTATGTCAGCTATAAACAACCTGTAACTTCTCTGTCTACCACTAGACGTTATCATTGTTGTTTTTAATTTTCTATAATAAAATTAGATGATACTTTTACCTGTATTTCCTAAATATTTAAAAAAAATAAGATTCTTTGTAGGTACTAAAAAATACACGTGATATAGGGGGAGGGGAGAGGGAAGTCTTAAACATCACCATATATCACCAAGAGGACGGGGAGTTTAAACTTCTCATAACGTTTGAACGGCCTGACCAATTGAAACGCGGTTGACGGCATTTGATTTTGTTTCAGAAAACTTAGGCGTCGCAAAACTTAAACTGATTAAAAAAAACAAATAAGTCGCCGAAACATTCAAGTTTCTTAAACACCATGTATCACCAAGGGGGAGGGGGGTTAAAATTGCAAAAAAAATACATCACGTGATTAATGGATGGCCCCTATTCTGCAAGGCAGTTCGTAAGCTGAATTATTAGCTACTAGCTGTTGCCAGCGACTTCGTCCGCGCGGACTTCATTTACTCCGCACTGCTCCTCTCCCGTAGGTGATAGCGTGATAATATGTAGCCTATATGTTGACCCGACCTGTTAGTAATATTCATGCAAAATTTGAAGTAAATCCATGCAGTACTTTTTGAGTTTACCCCGGACATACATACAGACAAATAGACAAAAATTCTAAAAACTATATTTTTGTCTTCAATATCGATTGTAGATCACACCCCAAGTATTCTTTTAAAAAAATATTCAATGTACAGTTTTGACTTTCCCACGATTTTATTATATGTATAAATTAGTGTCACGACCATCGTGACAACTAAGTGGTAGAGTTCCACAACGTTTCCACCGAGTATCTTATACCACCACCTTATCTATTCCTGCTGCAATAGTGTCAATGCTTGACCAATGTCGTGTTTCAGTTTAGAGGGTAAGGAATCTGGTAAACTAATACATGTGGCATTGCCATCCCGCTATACTGATAGTAACGCACCATTAATATCTTTGGTGTCTATATCCGATGGTATCTCTTTCCATCGGGAGAATCATCTACTTGTTTGCTATTTAGATAGATTAGTAATGTAAAAAACTGTCTCTGTGTATTCTGGTTTAAACAGTAAATTAGGCTTTAAACTTACATATATATAACAGCTATATGAAACGCTCAAATAACGTTATATTTAAATAAGATAATAATTTTTGGTTGTGGTCACATAAACTTTTACAGCAAACAATAGATACACAATATTTTTAGTTTATATATTAGTTGTAAAAATACATACTATATTATATATTATAATTTATTGATATATTCTTTACAAGTATTAAGCCCTAGAAACATTACATTAAAAATATTGTAACATCAATAGGTAATTTTGTAACATAGCAGTTTGAATTGTATACAAATAATAGTAAGTACCTAAGTCCGTTTTTTTTATTATTATCGATAGGGAAGCGCTTGACCTCGATCTCGCCCGATGGTAAGCTAAGATACGGCCTTAAGATGAAACGCGCTTCTCTAGAAGGTACCTGTTCACTCTTCTCTTGAAGATCCCCAGATTGTACTCATCGGAGAACACAGACTCAGGAAGCATATTCCGGTCCCTTGCGGTTCGGATCAAGAATTTCGAGTCAAACCGCTTTGTCCGGGTACGTGGAACGTCCACCATATAGCGATGTCTATTAAATGTGCGCCTCGACGATCGATAGAAAAACGGGGATGGCGGAATAAGTCATGAAATTAATTTAAGAATTAAAACTAAAATATTTGATCAAAATTTGTGTATTAGGTTTTGGGTAGCGCGCGTACAGCAACAAATCTTTAATATTATTTATTATAGATTTGTTGTATAAGTATTTATTTAGATCACATTGGTCCTATGTTTGTGAAAGTTGTGTACAGTATTAACCGGAAGACAGTTTTAAATTGTTATTATGCCAAAGTTTATTTTTGTATAATCTACTCTGTTTTCTGTTAATGTACTTATTTTAAATAAATAAATATTATAAATGCGAAAGTAACTCTGTCTGTCTGTCTCTTTTTCACGTCTAAACCACGAAACCGATTTGAATGAAATTTAGTACAAACATAGTTTGAGACCCGAGAAAGGACATAGGATAGTTTTTTCTCGAAAATCCCACGGGAACGGCAACTATGCGGATTTTATTTTAGAAAAGTTTCCACGCGAATGAAGTCGCACGTACAGGGAGTTTAAAATAAAACTATTATTGAAAAAGGAATTTGATGTATATAAGCGATGGTTGTCTCTATCCATCGAGACAGTCATCTGCTTGTTTGCTGTAATGATGTAAAAAAAAAACTAAATATCACAATATATGAACATGATATTAATTTTTTCATACATTTTGGAATTAGAAAACCTTTTATCGTCTAAAATAAACGTTTACATTATAAACAAAACCTTTTGTATATTGTGTACAAATTTTCGCGAGTGTGTTTGCGTAGCTTCCCGCTTCAAAACTTTGTAAGCATTGTTCCCCCTAATTTACACGACATCGCCTCCAAACACAGCTGAATGCGAGCGACATTTCCCATTTGAAATTTGACTCTTAAATGTGTTCCCGAGTTTCGTGGTAAGTAGTTTACAAGCAGTCATTGTTGCAACTTCTCAATTTTGTCTATTAAATGAATACCCTGTTTGAGTGCTTTTCAAGTCTGTATTTGCGGAGCCATATTTTGGTATTATAAACGTATGTATAGTATTGTAATCAGTTACTTGACACTTCCTTGACTTTTTTATATCATAAGATAGCAAACAATCAGGTGGGTCTCCTAATCGAAAGAATCAACAACCAGTAATCAGGAATCAGAAATCAGAAGAACTTTATTCAATAAAACTTTTTATTTTGACACGTCAACATTTTTTAAAACTACTACCGGATCGGAAATACAGCCACACACTGAGAAGATCCGATCGCCTATAGACACCAAAGATGTTAATAGTGCGTTGCTATCTTGTGGTGAGATGTAATGTCACATGTGTAAGTTTACCGATTACCTCACCCTCTAAACCGTAACACGACAGTGACAATCACTGCCGCTATTGCGGCAGGAATAGGTAAAGGCGGTATCAGACCCGGGCGAGACAATGCAGAACTCTACCACCTGGTAGCCACGATAGTAATGACTCGCAATGATAGCCAATCGGTCGCCTTTTACGACCTTCTTGGCAGAACAGCTGTTACCGTATTCTTCAAAGGAGCCCAAACCAAGACGGGGGAAATTTAAAATATATTCATCATTCTTTTTTTGTTCATTTGATTCGATTCATCGAAGTGTTATTCGTAATTCCATAGCCACGCTAAACATGCATGCATTTAAACGAAACACACATGATACCGAATGAACCGAAAGATAGATGCATCAGGATTTATTGCTTCTGTACATATCCCCCATGTTGGTCCGAGCTCTCTTTGATGAATAATATACTATCTGCCGTTCTATCAGGCAGGTTCTAAAAGGCAACCGATTGGCTAAGCGTAGCTAGTAGGTGGTAGAGTTGAACGTCTAGCCCGGGGATATGGTACTACCGTCATACCTATATATATCACCTCTGTGGTCTAGTGGTTCAGCGTTGGCGTTGACCACATGAGGTTCCGGGTTCGATTTTTGGGGTCGGGCACATTAAAAAAAGTGTGTTTTTTTTTCTGATAAACACAAAGTTGCCCAGGATTGGATCGTACCCGGTTGGCGATAGGCTTGCCACCTATCACATTTGTAGGACCAAGTATCTTCGGCTAATCGTGGGTGCACTTGTTGTACCTACTACCCCTTCGGGGATACGGGCGTGAAGATACTTAAAACTGTACTACAGTAAAACTGCAGCAACCGACTTTCCATTTTCTGTATCTTCGGAACCCAGCATCTAATTTTTACTCAATCAAAAGTGGGTCCACATGGGAAGTCACCTCCCAAACAAAAATAGAATTTTCAAAATCGGTTGGTAAATGGCCGAGTTCTGAGCTAACAAACATAAAAAAACATACAGCTGAATTGATAACTCCCTTCTTATGTGAAGTTGGTTGAAAATAGAAAGGAAAAATTTTAAAAGAATATTCCTTGTAATAAATTTACCAAAGAAACTCTTCTTCAAATCAACAGAAAATTGTAATCTGAGTTTACGCAAATAAATTACAGAAGCAAAAGAAACTCTTCTTAAAATCAACAGAAAAATTGTAATCTGAGTTTACGCAAATAAATTACAGAAGCAAAACCCATGTCTTTTATTCGTCGAACCGAACTAACGTTAATTACATAGTAAAAGCATTGTTGTGTCGTCGGATTAATAAATTACGAGGTACAATGCTTAGCAATTATTGTGTTTACAGTATTGTGGGGGAACTGATTGATTTTATTAGGCATGTAAAATATTAAGTTTTCAAATATTTCATAGATTGTTGCATGGTAGAAAGCTGCACATATTGAAGGATTTGATAATTCATTTCCATATATGAAGAAAATAATGTTTAAATACAGTAACCCTCAACGAAATTAATGCAGTAATATTCAAAAATATGGACCTAGTATAGGCGACAGCGGCCCGATAACGAGTAAAGACACGGGTTCGGTAAATCTTGTTTGTAAACAATGCTGTGTTGGTCCCGGACTCCTTTGAAGAATAGACCAATTGCCGTTCTGCCAGACAGGTCGTAAAAGGCGACCGATTGGCTATGCGAGTCACTACCATCGTGGCTACTAGGTGGTAGAGTTCTGCATTGTCTCGCCCGGGTCTGGTACCACCGCCTTACCTATTCCTGCCGCAATAGCGTCAGTGCTTGTCAAGATACCAAACAAGCAGATGGGTATCCTGATGAAAAGAGTTAACCATCGCCTATAGACACCAAATATGTTAATGGTGCGTTGCTATCTTGTGGCGAGGTCTAATGCCACATGCATAAGTTTACCGGCTACCTTACCCTCCAAACCGGAACACGACAGCGACAAGCACTGATGCTATTGCGGCTGGAATAGATAAGGCGGTGGTACCAGACCCGGGCGAGACAATGCAGAACTCTACCACCTAGTAGCCACGATGGCAGTGACTCGATAGCCAATCGGTCGCTTTTTACGACCTGCCTGGCAGAACGACAGTTGGCCTATTCTTCAAAGGAGGCCGGGACCAACACGGCGAAAATGTGTCTGTGTGAGATCGCGCCGCTTTCACCGTCGCGCCGCAGATCGCTGAGATCCAGTTTGAGGTCTAACTATGGTATACTCTACCGTTCGCGTAAGTGCGATAAAAAGGTTTTTTTTTATGTCATAAGATAGCAAACAAGCAGATGGGTCTCCTGATGGAAAGAGTCAACCATCGCCTATAGACACCAAAGACGCTAATGGTGCGTTGCTATCTTGTGGCGAGGTCTAATGCCACAGGCATAAGTTCACCGGCTACCTTACCCTCCAAACCGGAACAAGACAGCGACAAGCACTGACGCTATTGCGGCAGGAATAGGTTAGGCGGTGGTACCAGACCCGGGCGAGACAATGCAGAACTCTACCACCTAGTAGCCACGATGGTAGTGACTCAATAGCCAATCGGTCGCCTTTTACGACCTGCCTGGCAGAACGGCAGTTGGCCTATTCTACAAAGGAGGCCGGGACCAACACGGCGGTATACAAAGTTTTTTCTTCAAGTATTTATTTAGTAAAATTTAAGTACCGAAATATTTGTGGTGTGTCGCGTGGTGTGCCCGTTGGATGGTGTTGAGTTGAGAAGAACCAAATTATAAATTCACTCATGTGACCATTCTTTATTGAAGTTTAATAAAAAGTGCTTCAAGTCAAATGTAATATTGAGGTTAAGACAATTTAGCTTATTTAACCGTTATATATAGGCTGTGGTTATATGATACCTATACATATAATAAAATCGTAGGAAAGTCAAAACTGTACATTGAATATTTTTTTAAAAGAATACTTGGGGCGTGATCTACAATCGATATCGAAGCCAAAAATATGGATTTTAGAATTTTTGTCTGTTTGTCTGTTTGTTTGCATGTATGTCCGGGGTAAACTCAAAAAGTACTTCATGGATTTACTTTTAATTTTGCATGAATATTACTCACAGGTCGGGTCAATATATAGGCTACATATTATAACGCTATCACCTACGGGGACGGAGCTGTGCGGAGTAAACGAAGTTCGCGCGAACGAAGTCGTGGGCAACAGCTAGTTATATTATAAAGGAACATGGATAAAGGTATTGTATAAAGAAGCTTACACACTACATATTTTTTATATATTCGATATCAAAATATATTACTAAACACCCTCTTTCTGTGATTACAATCAATACAAGTTAGTGCACAAACTACATGTAACTGGTTTACTAATTACATACAAACTTTCATACAAAATCCCTCACGGGGTAGGCGGTGAGGATTTAGTGCTAAATATCACGGTTCAGCCTTAGTTCAATCCCTCCCTCCACATTCATGCAAACACACCGGTTTCGGAGGCTCTTTTCTCCACCTTCGCATAGTGCCCGACCCATTTGATGATGGTACATCACTTTTGGTCTCCCCCGGTACCTACATCCATCCACATTCATATTTTATAACTGTTTTGTGAATGGTTAATTTGCCATTCTTTCAATAACGTTAAAATTAACGATATTTAATCATGTTCTACCTACCCTCCAAAACAAATGCACTCATTAACGTTACAAGAAATATAAAGAGGTGTTTTGTTAAGCTACCCCATCCCTGGGGAAACTAAGTCTCCCCTACCCTTTGTGGCAATCTAGATCACATTATATTACGTTGTTCCTTTAGATTGCATTCACAATATATTTTAGATAAGTTTCACAAATGCTCTAAAGGGACTTTAATACAGATATGCTTGAGTATTTTACGGGTTAAGACGACATTTCAGGGAAATATATAAAACTTTGTATCATTTTTACATAAATAATTATTGACCAATACGGGGTGTTGGTCCCGGGATTCTTCGATGCATAGGCCAACTGGCACTCTGCCAAGCAGGTCGTAAAAGGCGTTTGGCAATACGAGTCACTACCATCGTGGCTACTAGGTGGTAGAGTTCTGCATTGTCTCGCCCGGGCTTGGTGCCATCGCCTTACCTATTCCTGCCGCAATAGCGTCAGTGCTTACTGACCGACAGACGACCTAAACCCAACCTACCTAAACAGCCCAGTCTAAACCCTTGGACCAAGAAGACTGGAATTTTCCACAGGGGTTGTTTTTATGATATAGACGAGAAATAAGATTTTTAAAAAGAAAGGAAAATACGTACAGCCGATATCAATATATCCTCCTTCTTTTAAGAAGTGTTTTTGTCATAAGATAGCAAACAAACAGAGATGGAAAGAGTCAACCATCGCCTATAGACACCAAAGATTTTAATGGTGCTTTCCTTCCCAATGGCGTGGTTGGTATATGTTCTGAACGTAATTTGTTAACTAATGTTATATAATTTTTGCTAACTTTGACTTTGTGAACAATTAAGTTCGTAGTGGTTGAGATTGAATTATTTTATATCATACTAGCTGCTGCGTGCAGCCCGCTGCATTATAAAAGATTTAGTGAATCCCGCGGGATCACTTAATTTTTCCGGGATAAAAAGTAGCCTATGTGCTATTACAGATTATTATCTACCTGTGTGTCAAATTTTATTCAAATCATTCAGTAGTTTTTACGTGATTGAGTAACAAACATCCATCCAAACATCCAAACTTTCGCATTTTTTTTTTTTATATCATAAGATAGCAAACAAGCAGATGGGTCTCCTGATGGAAAGAGTCAACCATCGCCTATAGACACCAAAGATGTTAATGGTGCGTTGTTATCTTGTGGCGAGGTCTAATGCCACATGCATAAGTTTACCGGCTACCTTACCCTCCAAACCGGAACACGACAGCGACAAGCACTGACGCTATTGCGGCAGGAATAGGTAAGGCGGTGGTACCAGACCCGGGCGAGACAATGCAGAACTCTACCACCTAGTAGCCACGATGGTAGTGACTCAATAGCCAATCGGTCGCCTTTTACGACCTGCCTGGCAGAACGGCAGTTGGCCTATTCTACAAAGGAGGCCGGGACCAACACGGCGGATTTATAATATTACTAGCAACAAGCAAAGCTTTGTAAGGGCTGGCCAAGTTATACTACGTAGTAATATTGTCAGGAATGTATTTTTATGTGAATTACATCTTTTAATGTACGGACTTACTTATAATTTTTTTTAAATAATTTTTTCGATTTTTTCTCTCGGAGAAACTCTCGGGGTTCGATTCCCGAGTCAGACAAATCAAACATGTGTTTTTTCAATTTTTGGAACGAAGTTCCTTACGGCAGGCTTGGAGGGGATAGGGATTTTGCTGCGCGACCGAACTGAAAAAAATGTGATAGTAAAACCGTAAGAAAAATGCGTGGAATAAAAGCGTTAAATGAGACGTGCGCAGGCGCGACAGTCGCGTACACAAGCGAGTAGTGCCGTTTAGCCGATGGAAGTTCGTTCCTACCTGGTGTCCCGCGACACCACATCATTTTTCTAATAAAAACAAAGTTGCCCGGGATTGAAAAAATGCCCGGTTGGTGATAGGCTGGTCACCTATCACGTTGTGGGACTAAGACGTGTCTTCGGCTAATCGTGAATCCACACGTTGTACCTCTGCCTACGTCTTCGAGGATACGGGCATTATTATACCTTTTTTTAGCTTTTTACCCTGGCGCTAATATTGAAAATTGATCTCAATACAATATTAAGTATTTAATACACTTGTACTATTTCACAATAATCATATTGTGAAAAATCTGTAAACGTTTGACCTTGCAGGCTGTCCCTGAAACTTCCCGCTAAATTAAGGTATTTTAAGCTCATGAGATTAAAAACTATAAACATAGATTTTTTTCAGTTCTAAGAAATATTGAAATGTCTCAAGCTCAGTCACAAAAACAGCTAGAAAACACTTAAGAATGAATCAACGAAACAATGATACGTGCAGTCTATTTTGATAAAAATGGCAGGATATTGATTTTTGAAAAACTGTATATTTTAGAAAAATCAAATTGATCAAATTTCAAATGGTCAAATTCAAATGGTATTCAACTCAATTTAACTATTCTTTTAGCTAAATGATCAGTAGGTTCAAAAATTTAAAAGCAATGTCAAAAAACATTTTTTTTTTGAAATTTTCGTCGTTGATAGATCCCAAACAAATTGACCCATTTTTATCCAATTAATTAAGTTTTTTTAGGAGAAAAGCTGATAAGATTTTGAAGTCAATCGGTATATTAGCCTGAAAATTATTTCAAAAACATTAAGTTTGCTAAAAACAACGTAATTTTAATATTTGAAAAGCTGTAACTTTTAAAAATAAGATTCGATTTTGATTTTTAAAACGGCATTGGGCGTAATTTTTTTAGTACTAAAATATTTTAGAAAACTAAAAAATTATTTCTAAGTTATGTCGAATAAAGACTTTTTTCAATATTTTCGTCAACGATTATTTCCAAACAGATAAACCGATTTGATGCAATTTTTGCATTAGATTTAATTTTTTAAGAATATAGCTGATTAGTTTTTGTACTTAATCGGTACATTAATCGTGAAGTTATATTTAAACA
The DNA here is from genome assembly GCA_036924255.1 of Apodemia mormo. Lineage (NCBI taxonomy): Eukaryota > Metazoa > Arthropoda > Insecta > Lepidoptera > Riodinidae > Apodemia > Apodemia mormo. The sequence goes on along the minus strand of JAUPFN010000018.1, from coordinate 5,593,749 downwards.
AAACTGTTTCGCCAAAAAATTCAAAATGTTATCAAATACCCTTCGGCCCATTTGATTCAAATTTTCAGGAAGTCTAAGTTGAGTGGAATCCAATGGAATACCATCAACCGCGTTTCGATAGGTCCAGCTGTTCAAAATTTATGAGATGTTTACATACAAACATACACACACACACACTCACACGAACACAGACACACACACACACACACACACATACACAAACATACTTAAATGTATATACATTCAAATTACACCAAGCTTGTAGCTTGTTTACAAACATTATTCACCGTTATTAATATTCTATTATTCTCTAGGGCCCTTAAATATTTAATGTAGCTGAATTCTTAAGGATCAGTCGAATATCGGTATTCATTTTAGATAATTGTTGTATATACGCTCTTATTCTTTTTTATATCGTAAAATGGCAAACAAATACTAGTGGGAGGGATGCGCTGTGCCACGCTCCCGGCTGCATGGGTACCACCATCTTGCTTGTTTCTCCCATGAAACAGCTTTGCTGTGTTTCGGAGAGAAGAGTAAGACAGGCAGTGTAATTGCTGGAATCGAGACTTAACACCTTATGTCTCAGGATAGGCAACACATAAACGAGTTACCTGGGCTCGTTCCAGGTAAACTAGTTTATGTTCATTGGCGACGTCGACCATTTACCATCAGGTGGCACGTCTACCAGTTTGTCTATCCAACTAACATAAAAAGATCATTCTATATTTGAAATGAGATAACCAACGCCTATTGACATCAAAGATGTGTTCGTTACTATCAGTGTAGCGGAAATGGAATGCCATATATCTACCATCAATCTATTTCCCTGCTGACTTCTCGGCCATATGGACTGCATCGCAGCCACAGATGAACGAAAACGTGTCTGTGTTCAACTTCGGACTGGCGGCTATACAGCCTGTTAGGTAAGTCGACCTAAACCTTAAAGGGGGTAATAAGTTATCTGATTCTTATTCCAAGTAAATAAAAAACATACCCTTAAATTTTAACCTAATTAGTAATTATCCAATAAATTCATAATACATAGACGCCAACACGTTCGCGCAAGCAACGCGCATATCGATAGATAAATACGTAGTTACGTAAATACTGTCTATTACTGCGTAATTACCTATTTATCTATCTATCGATACGCGCGTTACTTGCGCGGACGTATTGGTACATATGAATTATGAATTTATTAGATAATTAAGTTAAAATTTAAGGGTATTTTTTTTTGTTTATTTGGAATGAAAATCGTATAACTTATTATCCTCCTTCAAGGTTTTTGTCGACTTACCTAACAGACCGTATAATCGAGGTGGTGTTTGCAAGCCGGGCTCCAATCTACACTGGCCCCAGCGACACTAGCATACCTCGCTAGCCAGGTGATAGGTAGAATAGGGGGTCCACACAAGGTAGATTCCAGCTCTTGTGATCTAAATGTTCACCAGATTCGTTCGTTTATATGACCTGAAAAGTCTATAGGCGGTTTACTCCGCCTGCTCCGTAAGGGAACGGGTATAATGACTCTTACTATTTAGTTTGTATGTCCTTCGTGTTGGTCCGGACTCCTTTGAAGAATAGAGCAACTGCCATTCTGCCAGGCAGGTTGTAAAAGGCGACCGATTGGCTATACGTGTCACTATCATCGTGACTACTAGATGGCAGAGTCCGGGTCTCGCCCGGGTATTTGGTACCACCGCTTTATCTATTCCTGCCGCAATAGCGTCAATGCTTGTCATAGTCGTGTACCGATTTGGAGAGTAACGTAGGCAATAAAGGTATGCATGTGACAATGCTATCCCGCCACACAGATAACGATGCACCATCAACGCACCAATAACATCTTTGGTGTCTATAGGCGATGGTTTCTCTTTCCATCAGGAGAGCCATCTGATTGTTTTCTGTTTAATGATATGAAGAACAGCTAATTCCATGATTTCTGGTCGTCTAGATATCCAAACCTCTTATAACAACTTTTTTTCATAATTTTATTTTAAATATTTTTTAAATTTTGCTAACTGGTACATCACCAACAACACCAGAAAGCTTACTGTAGATTACATTACATTATAAGAATTACTTATATGGGGCATCAAGATTTTTTAACAGTAAGATTTGGGAAACATACCTAATTCAAAACTCAATAATTGCCTGACTTGAGACCTGTTACAACATAAGATGTAAAACAAGTCATGTTCCGGCTTGGAGGATAATGAAGCCGATAAACTTATGTACCTATGTGGCACTATCCAGATGAATAATAACGCACTACTAACATCTTTGGTGTCTATAGCCGATGACTTTCAATCAGGAGATCCATCCGCTTGTCTGCTATCTTATAATATACAGGGTATAAAAATCCTGTCCGATCCGAAAGAGGTATATGTTAGGTGAGTGACATTATCAAAAAAAAAATGTTTTTTTTTTAATTAAAGTACGAAAAATATCGTAATTTAAAGTGCCTCATTTTAGTAATAAAACTGAGCAACTTCCTTAAGGGGAAGTTAAAGCAAATATTTTGAAAATTTATGTATCAATATCCATAAAACAATGACACAAATATGTTTGTATTAAGCCTTATAATGCATTTGACGATCGGACAGTTTTTTTTACACTATATAAAAATACGGTTGAATAATCTAGATAAATTGCACCTCTGTCTACTCTTAATATCAATGGGCGTAACGATATTCATTTAATTTTAAGCAATTTCAGTTAACAATATAAATGGTATTTTTAAAACGAAAAGTTTTTAACCCTTTTGAAATACCAAATTTAGGACCAATAAAAAGTTATTGAAGGGTAAAAAAGGTTTTGATCGCAAACATAATGAGTTAAATTTACTACGGGAATGAAGTAAGGTTCGGTGGTATTTTAATTTAGATTTTAAATGCATATTTATAAAAGCTTCAGGTTCGAGCTTGAACTTTTTTTTAATCTAGATTTTTTAGGGACTTTTATTCATCCTGAATATGTAAGCCCCATCGTAGCCTAATATAATAGAGTAGCTTATACATAATTAAGTAACTTACATCTAATCATGTTGACCTAAATTATGGAAACTACTTAAATAAAACTTAATTAGAAGAAACGCTGCCTCTGTTACAGGTTCAGCTGGTATGCTTAACACATAACATATATCTAAGCAATTTAATTTTAGTAATTTTATTAAATTATATCTCTCATCCTTGTTTCGTTCACACTCTACAAGGATGTGATATACATCCTCTACTGTACCACAGACCTCACAGTTAGGTGAGGTTGTTGAACTTGAATTATAACATGTGAATTAAGGTTATGTTCAATATACTTATTTTTATCAGTCCGTTATATGAACTCATTTATTTAGAAGAATTATTTTAAAAACACTATAAATCCTTGCGCGTAATCGTTTGCCGATCAAATTTTGAACCTGCGGTAAATTGAATAATCAAGACTTAATCTTGACAAAACTGTAATATCCTTCGAACAATCTGCTCACGCTATCACGATATTGCTCTGAAAAAAAAATTGAAAACAATAAGCTTTCATTTCGAATCGGTCAGTAAAAAACCATAAGTGCGAGATAGATTCACACCGCAGGTTCTGTACTGTTAGGATATTTTTAATAACTGTGTGTAAATGCGATTTTGTGTAAATAAATGTAAATGCGAGAAATTGAGTAAATATATTAACTAATATTTTAATAATAACAGATTTAAATTTTAACGGTAAGGTCGTTAAAATTTAAACTAAACTGCGCCACTTGTCCCCTGTTTGTCGGTGGCGTGATTAGATTCCCGTCGTAACCTAACGGGTGCCTAACGGTTTGGCGGAGGCAGTGTCAGCAGACGTACAATAATTATTGTACGCGTACCATAATTTCATGAATTTTTGACCCTCAATCCTTAGCGTACAATCTTGACAAAATGTACAATAATTTCGAATGATAGCAATTTTCTATATAAAAAAAATTATAAAGCTATTTTTTAATATATTATCCCGCCATGAATGCAGGCTAAATGTTTCCTTATAACAATCGCTTTCCAAGTCATGAAGACTCCCCCCCCCCCCCGTTACAACTTCATCGTTTACTTACATTTACACATACATTTTCAATAATAATGTCTTAAATTGGAAATTAAATATAACTTTATGAGTATACAATAATTTTACGGTTCTGGCTCAATAATAATTTATCACGGATCTGCTGACACTGGGCGGGGGTGAGACAAGCATTCTTCATTTTGCAGTCGACAAGGACGGTTATAGAATGGACAAATATAGATTTGATACTTGTCGGATAAGTAAGTAAAGTAAGTTATGTTGAATGTAATGTAATGCAATGGATAAGAATATTTGATTATGTTGGATCTATCGAAAACTACTTAAAATGAGAATAATTACATGTAAATGAAGGATATTATATAATTATATGAAATAATGTAATACATGATGTAATCAACATTAATGTGTTTTTCTGGACTAACTATTAATAGTACAAAATTGTAGGTAACCTCAGCTACACATAAATTAGAGTACATTTAGTATTTTTTACCAGTCAACACGTAAAATTTTAAAATCGTAAGTACTTAAAGTCGAAATATTTCACAATATAACAATTGGCTCCAGCTTACGGATTACTAACATTTGGCAATCATATAATATTACGTCAGGATAATATTAACAGCCTATTAAGTCAATATTACACCATCCATTATTACAATCACAGCTATTATGCATAGTAGTAACAATAATTCATCTCTCTGAATAGCCTTCATTACTCTCACATCACTTTATATGGCACTGATGGGTAATTGTACTACATAAAGGCTCTCTTAGTGTTGCATCAAAGACAAAGGCAAATAATGCTTTTCCAATCAAGATGAACATTATAATTATAAATAAATATATAACATCAATAATAATCTATATACATATAATAAAATCGTAGGAAAGTCAATGTATGTCCGGGGTAAACTCAAACAGTACTGCATGGATTTACTTCAAATTTTGCATGAATATTACTAACAGGTCGGGTCAACATATAGGCTTCATATTATCACGCTATCACCTACGGGGGAGGAGCTGTGCGGAGTAAACGAAGTCCGCGCGAATGAAGTCGCGGGCAACAGCTAGTAAATAAATAAATATATATTTTCATGCCAAATCTCTGAAGAGTTAGGCAAACAGAATTAAGTGCAATTGGTCATGCTTCCTTCATATTAATTTTTAGGGTTCCGTACTTAAAAACCCGAACATCTATGCCCATTACATAAATGTGTGTCTCTATCAGGAATCGAACCCGAGCCCCATTGATGCGTAATCAGGTTCGCTAACATCTCAACCAACGGAGCGGTTACCAACCAATACATTAAGTATTACAGCAAATTTAAAAAATCCGACACCAGCTGTACTGATTTAGATGCGATTTAGCTCACAAGTAAATAATGTCCGCCTCGTTGGTCAAATGGTTAGCGGCCCTGACAACGCAATCGACGGGGCTCGGGTTCGATCCCCGACGGAGACAAGCATTTGTGTGATGAGCATAAATTTTTGTATTTCCGGGTTTGGGTGTTTATTATATTATATATTCTGGTATTTATATATGTATTTCTATGTATTATGTATTATGTGTTGACTAACACCCATAACACAAGCAAATATTTGCTTACTTTGGGGTTAGATCAGTCAGTGTAATTTGTCCCGTGAATATTAATTATTTATTTATAATGACCTGGAATAGTACATAGGCTACTTTCTATTCCGGAAAATTAAGTTTTCCCGCTGGAATAACGCTAGTAACCAAATAATTTTACCTCGTGTTGGTTTCGGCTGAAAAATAGGCCAACTGCCGTTCTGTCAGGCAGGTCGTAAAAAGCGACCGATTGGCTATGCGCGTCACTACCATCGTGGCTACTTAGTGGTGGAGATATGCATTGGCTCGACCGGGTCTGGTACCACCGCCTTACCTATTCCTGCCGCAATAGCGTCAGTACTAGTCACTGTCGTGTTCCGGTTTGGAGGGTGAGGTAGGCGGTAAACTTATGCATGTGGCATTAGACCTCGCCACAAGATAGCAACGCACCATTAACATCTTTGGTGTCTATAGGCGATGGTTTACTCTTTCCATCAGGAGACCCATCTGCTTGTTTGCTATCTTAGGGGCCATCCATAAGTTATGTCACACGAATTTCATGATTTTTTGACCCCTCCCCCGTCCTTGTCACAGACCCCCCCCCCCCTACCTAGTGTGATGTCACATATTTTACAATTTTACATTGGAATAATGATCTCATTCGATTATTTTTTATCTATACAGGTGGCTGTTTAACTTTACTGTTCAATACTTAAATATAAAATATTATATTTAAAAAAAATGTGATGTCACAAAATTTGAGACTCCTCCCTACCCTTTGTCACACTATAGTTAATGGCTAAAGTCTGTTGTTCAACTTAGAATATTTACTGCATAATCTTTGGTCAAATTTCAAGCAGAAATACGCATTTTGAAATATCCTAATATCGAGATATATACATGGAAGAAACTGGTTGAAAAAGCACCAAAATTATCAAACATTATTTCTGAACGCTTGTCTAGAAAACAATTAATTTCATTACACATCACCACCCCACACGATTTCTCTAATAATAATAATAATAATTTCTTTATTTGCATAAAATGAACCAGATGTTGTTAAATAATATCTAATTGTGTACCCTCAATTAGATATTATTTAACAACATCTGGTTCTTTATTTCTATTTTGCCCTTTTTGTGGCGTGCAAATGTTACAGTTGTGTTTATTATTTTCCAGTTATAAAATATATTATAATCTTTCCAGTTATAAAATATATCCCCGTTATACAAAATTTATTTGTTCCCAATAAGATAATATTTAGCTTAGAAAGTTGGAAGCAGGAACGCCATCTGTGCGGACAAGATTATTTCAACTTGGAAACAGCTACGTGATGGCTAGGACTTTTTAATGTTTTATATGTCACAGGGGTTGTTATAGCCTTTACGACAAATCTTTATACGACAAATCTTAAAACTTTAAAATATAGGAACACTTTACCTTCATCTTACGTAATTTAAATATTAATACATAGAGATCTTTGTACAGCTTGTTACGAAAATTACGCCAACGCTACGTATTAATAATAAAATTGTTCATTTTTTGGGACAACAAAAATCCCTAAATGTTAGTTACAAAAATTATAGCTAAAGTTAATACTTAATAAAACCTGACATCGAATCGATGGGTCTCGGGTTCGATTCGCAACAGAGACAAACATTTGTCTAATGAGCATAGATGTTTGTATTTCTGAGTTTGGGTGTTTATTATGCATGTAACGGTATTTATATATGTATTTTTGTATATTAGTATCGTTAGCTAACACTCATAATAATACACCCAAATAATTTGCTTACTTTGTAGTTGGAACGATTTGTGCAATTTATTCAGCGATATTATATTACTAGCTGACCCGCGCAGCTTCGCCCGCGAGTATATTAGTAACTCGTCCAAATAGCTTTAAATAAAAATTTCATCCCCTAATTCAGCCCTCCAAGGACAGATTTTTGAAAAAAAAATAGCCTATGTTTGACCCCGGATCTTCAACTATGCCAAATTTCATGAAAATCGGTCCAGCGGTTTAGCCCTGAAAGCGTAACAGACAGACAGACAGACTTTCGCATTTATAACATTAGTATGGATATTATTATTATTAGTGGCAGGGATAGTAAGAATGACACACTGCACATGAAAAGTACTATAATAGTTATTCACAGATAAACACTTCAATGTTTTTTTATAATATGTAGGTGTAGGTGTACAGAGGTACATATTATATAGATTGAACGCAACTCAACTCTCAAGAACTCAAGTCTAAACAAAGCCTTAATGCATTTAGACCTATGCTTCTACGTAGCTCTATAATAACACATTACATTCACGCCGTCAGAGCCATAACACATAAATTATAATGATTTAACTTCCGCACATGGCGCAAGATGGCGTTCAGGAGAAGGTGTTGAAGTGACAAAGATTTATATTTTGCAGGTTATTAATTAAGTCAAGAGATGTGTTGAAACTAAGAAACTTATATGTAAAGTTTTAAACGTTAGCTCAGTTAGTAGTTAGCTTTGCGTTAGTTAAATATTGACCGCCTCGTTGGTCGAGTGGTTAGAGACCCTGACTACGCAATCAACGAGGCTCGGGTTCGATCCCCGACGGGGACAAGCATTTGTGTGATGAGCATAAATGTTTGTATTTCCGGGTTTGGGTGTTTATTATATATATTCTAGTATTTATATATGTATTTCTATGTATTAGTATCGTTGACTAACACCCATAACACAAGCAAATAATTTGCTTACTTTGGGGTTAGATCAGTAAGTGTAATTTGTCCCGTGAATTATTATTATTATTATTATAAAAAAAAAATATGTAAGCAGTATTATTAAAACCGGCTAAGTGCGAATCGGACCAGCGCAAAAAGAGTTCCGTGGCATCATCTATATTAATCTATATTAATATTATAAATGCGAAAGTTTGGATGTTTGGATGGGTGTTTGGATAGATGTTTGGATAGATGTTTGGATGGATGTTTGTTACTCAATCACGCAAAACTACTGAACGGATTTGAATGAAATTTGGCACACAGGTAGATGATGACCTAGAATAGCACATAGGCTTTTTATCCCGGAAAAATTAGGCAATCCCGCGGGATTCACCAAAAAAATGTATAATGCAGCGGGCTGCACGCAGCAGCTAGTATTATAAATGCGAAAGTTTGGATGTTTGGCTGGATGTTTGTTACTCAATCACGCAAAAACTACAGAACGTATTTAAATGAAATTTGTCACACAGGTAGATGATGACCTGGAACAGTACATAGGCTACTTTTTATCCCAGAAAACTTAGGTGATCCCGCGGGATTCACCAAAAACTTAAGCGGGCTGCACGCTGCAGTTAGGATTCTATAAAAACGGCTACAAATCGTGTTTGTTGTATGGGAGTCCCCTTTTAATTTTAATTATTTATTTTTAATGTGAATATCTAACTAAATATTCTGTGAATATTTCAAGCTTCTACCGGTTGTTATTAAGATCGAGAAAAAATTGCAAAAAATTCACGTTTATTAAATGGGAGCCCCCTCAAATATTTATTTTGTTGTTATAGTGGCAACAAAAATACATCATCTATGAAATTTTTAATTGCCTAACTATCACGGTTCATGAGATACAGCCCCGTGACAGACGGACTGACAGACAAACGGACGTACAGCGGAGACTTAGTAATAGAGTCCCGTTTAACCCTTTGGGTATGGAACTCTAAAAACTAGTAGACTATGAAACACGACGATGAAAATTTGTATTAAAAATTCATTATTGACGACACGTTACTCTATTCACGGAAAAGGTGTGCGACCTTTTACAATATGGAAAGAATTGTTCAAGGAGTTCAATAAGCTGTAAGTGCAAAATGAGTGCAATTTACATCCAATGTACAGGTTGACTGGTAAAAACTGTACATACCTACTACAACAGAGTGTTCAGTACTCGATTTTCATAATGTCACAATAAATGTAAAATAAATAATAGTAAAAAAATAATAGTTTAAAAACTAAAAAATACATTTTTACCAAACTAAAAAATAAAAAATAAATTTAAATTATGAATACGGTAAATAATGGTGAAATGATTTCTGATTTCTGATTTTACGACGCAATACATTTTTTTTATTGTCAATATATTTTTCTATTCAATATATATATATATATATATATATATATATATATATATATATATATATATATATATATATATATATATATATATATATATATATATATATTTATATATATATATATATATATATATATATATATATATATATATATATATATATATATTTATACTATCTAATTATTTTACAACAATTAAATGGGACTCTCAATTCAATATTTAGTACCTAATTTTAAAATTTGTTCTGACCTTTATAAGTAACTGAATATCTAGTTAAATACATTTTATTTAATAACGTAAAGGGATTATTTGTACATAATTATAAAAAAAAAATAAAGTATTGACTAGCTAATTTCATGGTGTCGGTTTTTCGTGGAGTGTATGCGCATTTTAAAAAAATACTGTCATCATTTTTTCCTAACGCGCCAAAAGAAATATAACTCCAAAAAGAATTTAAAGGGTAACAGAAATCATCTGTAACCCAGCTTATTTATAACAAAATATCTAAATTTTCTTTTAGTAATGCTAAGAATAATATATCACTTTACATACTTTAATCATCTTAAGGGAGTAACTTTTTTTATAGTATAAGATAGCAAACAAGTAGATGGGTCTCCTGATAGAAAGAGTCAACCATCGCCTATAGCACCAAAGATGTAAATGGTGCGTTGCTATCATGTTGCGAGGTCTTATGCCACATGCATAAGTTTACCGGCTACCTTATCTTCCAAAGCGAAACACTACAGTGACTGGCAGTGACGCTATTACGGCAGGAATAGGTAAGATACCAATCCCGGGTGAGACAATGCAAAACTCTAGCACCCAGTAACCACGATGGTAGTGACTCGCATAGCCAATCGGTCGCCTTTTACGAAACGCAGGCAGAACGGCAGTCGGCCTATTCTTCAACGGAGCTCGGGACCAACACGGGGAAGAAAACGAGTAATGGTTATGAAAATAATAAAATAGTTTCACACCAATCTATATTTAATAGTGCTCACGTCTAGGGGTGTTAGTTTTTAATTTCGTTACGGAATTTCTTGATTCGGTCGCCGCGCTCAAAGCCCGCGATAAAAGCTATGCAATAGCTTAAAAACAATAAAATATTTCAACAAATAGATTTTACACTTTCAACCGTCGGCACTTGGTGAAATTCCATTATTTTTAGTTGAATCTAGTTTATCACTCACTTGTACTTTTATTTCACTATTATTATACACTAAATTATTTAATTTTATCGACCGGTTTCGCTTTTTAAAGCATCTTCAGGACGTAATATTCCTATTACGTCCTGATATATAGAATATTACGTCCTGAAGATGCTTTTAAAAGCGAAACCGGTCGATAAAATTAAATAATTTAGTGTATAATAATAGTGAAATAAAAGTACAAGTGAGTGATAAACTAGATTCAACTAAAAATATTTCAACAAATCTAAAATTAACACCTAAGATTAAATCGAATCTAAGCTAAGATTAAATTTACTTTAGTCTAAGATACCACGAATCAAACGTACGAGAAATTTAATAATATCAAAATTATACAAAGTACAGTGTTCGGTAGAAGGACGTTACAGTTGGGGCAGCGCTTCGGCTGCGATTTCCCGGAGGACTTGTCTACGTAGATTAGACATCCAATATCTTAGGTAGGAAGACATCCAACAATTATAGAGTAGACTTCGATTTAATATTCAACTCAAATCTCTTTTCTTGTGACTTCGTCTAAGAACATAATGGGAAATAAAAAAACAGTCACGTGCGAGTCGGATTTGAACAGATTAATTGTTGGGACCCTTTTTGGGTGATAATAAAAGGATCTTCACTTTTTTATTATTTATAATTATTACGGCTATTGTGAAATTCAATCTGTGAAAATTTTATATGTCCAATTTCCGTTCAAGATATTTACCCCGTGTTGGTCCCGACTCCTTTGAAGAATAGGCCAACTGCCATTCTGTCAGGATGGTCGTAAAAGGCGACCGATTGGTTATGCGAGTCACTACTATCGTGGCTGCTAGGTGGTAGAGTTCTGCGTTGACTCACCCGGTTTTGGTACCACCGCCTTACCTATTCCTCCCGCAATAGCGTCAGTGCTTATCACTGTCGTGTTCCGGTTTAGAACATCAAACATCCATCCATCCAAGCATACAAACTTTCGCATTTATAAAATTAAAATATGGATAGTTTGGGATAAATTTAGATTATGACGTGTATACACATACATGATACAAAAGCCGCAATACCCCAACCGTATTTTCATATGAACGATTAATAAAACATAAAATAAAACGGAAATAAAAAATACTCTTTGAGTTATCGATAGACTTACTTGTATCAGTGACGCCTCAAATGTAAGGTCACTCTACGCGTAAATAAACCGGACCGATCGTCCACACCCGATAGGTACTATTAAACATAATGATGATAACATTATCCATCATATTTACAGGCTTTTGACTATCAGCAGGGATCAGTGGTAAGAATTTAGGTGATTCAAGTTAAGAATAATTAGGTAAATAAACAAAATTCTCCTAACAAACTAGAGTGTCCACATAAACAATTATTTTAAACATTTTTGCAGTAAAATATAACACACCTCAAAAACTATTGCAATCGATTCTACTGCTGATTCTGAACAAACTAGTTTCAGCTTTTGTATTAAGTAAAAGACACTTTGTATATAGTATGTAAATATATGTATTTAATATTTTTTATACTTTTTATTTTCTTATTATAATTCTATTTAATTTAGTATTGATAACAAGCTTATTAAGTTTAAAATGCAGTTTAATCGTGAGCTCGTAAAAAGTTGTTACGGACTGCTTAAGCTTTTCTCTCAGCATCACCAAACTATGAGAAAATGTTTAATAGCATTAAATTAGTTACACCATTGTATTCTTTTACGTAACATAGTTTTTAAATAAATAAATAAGTTTTGCTTAACTGGAACATGACGTATTTTTTATATCATAAGATAGCAAACAAGCGGATGTGTCTCCTGATGAAAAGAGTAAACCATCGCCTATAGACATCAAAGATGTTAATGGTGCGTTGCTATCTTGTGGCGAGATCTAATGCCACATGCGTAAGTTTACCGGCTACCTTACCCTCCAAACCGGAACACAACAGCGATAAGCGCTGACGCTATTGCGGCAGGAATAGGTAAGGCGGTGGTACCAGACCCGGGCGAGACAATGCAGAAATCTACCACCTAGTAACCACGATTGTAGTGACTTGATAGCCAATCGGTCGCTTTGTACGACCTGCCTGGCAGAACGGCAGTTGGCCTATTCTTCAAAGGAGGCCAGGACCAACACGGCGAAAACTAGGTTTGACGTAACGGTGTTTTAGCTCTATTTACCCTATGCAGGATAAGCGTGATCATATTTATTATATGTATACGAAATTTTCTATTAAAAATGTATAAATCTATCCTTATAAACGTTTTTCCAACGAATTAAACACAAAAACAAAGGTAACCTATGTAAATCAGTAGCTAAAAGTAATTTCAAATTTCCCGGAAAAGGACCGGCATAACTCAAAGAGATCCGGCCCCATGGTGACAAAAACTATCCCGGTCAGAAAGGAATGGGATAGGGTAATAAATTAAACCCGGATTGATTCTGGAACTCCACGTAGAATGTAGGAACGGTCGTGTTATTCATTCTACTCTGTGATATGGCTTCAGATAAAGATTTATGTTTGTATGAACATTTATTTCATAAAATTATTAAACAGCTTCATCAGTTCACCAGTCTAGCAGTTAGCTTCGCCCCGTGTTGGTTCCAGGCTCCTTTGCAGAAAAAGCCAACTGTCGTTCTGACAGGCAGGTTGTAAAAGGCGACCGATTGGCTATGCGAGTCACTACCGTTGTGACTACTAGGTGGTGGAGTTCTGCATTGTCTCGCCCAGGTCTGGTATCACCGCCTTACCTATTCCTGCCGCATTAGCGTCAGTGCTTGTCACTGTCTTGTTCTGATTTGGAGGGTAAGGTAGCCGGTAAACTTATGCATGTGGCATTAGACCTCGCCACAAGATAGCAACGCACCATTAACACTTTTGTTGTCTATAAGAAATGGTCAACTCTTTCCATCAGATGACCCACCTGCTTATTTACTATCTTATTATAAAAAATAAAGCTGTTTGCCATCTTTCTTTTTAGGATTCCGTACGCAAAGGATAAATCGGAACACTATTACTAAGACTCTGTCTGTCCGTCTGTCTCCAGGCTATATCTAATAAACCTTGATAGATAGACAGTTGAAATTTTCACAGATGATGTATTTCTGTTGGCGCTATAACAACAAATACTAAAAAAAGGATATAATAAATATTTAAGGCAGGCTCCCATACAACAAACGTGATATTTTTGCAATATTTTTTTTATCTTAATAACGGCAACTGGTGGACGCATGAAATATTCACAGAATATTTATTTATATATTTACTTTACAAAATAATTAAATTAAAATTAAATAAATATTTAAGGGGGCTTCCATACATAAGTCGTGATTTTTTGCCATTTTTTTTATAGATGATAGTACGATAGTTTTTATAGATAGGATAAAAAACCGGCCGAGTACTCACGCACAAAGGGTTCCCCTTTGTGCGTGAGTACTCGGCCGGTTTTTTATTGCATGTGATCTTAAATAAAACTTTATGTATTTTAGCACTTATCTAGTGCTAGGAAAAACTTTAAAATCCAGGCAGTTCGTAAGAGGAGAGCAACTGGCTATACGCGTTACTAATATCATGGCTACTAGGTGGTAGAGTTTTGCATCATCTCACCGATCCGGTACCAGTTATACGTCACTATATTACTGCCATCGTGGCTACTAATTGATAGAGTTCTGCACTGTCTCGCCCGATCGGGTACAAGTTATAAGTGTCATTGCCATCGTGACTACTAGGTAATAGAGTTCTGCATTGCCTCACCCGATCCGATACTAGCTATATATGTCACTGCTATGGTGGCTACTAAATGGTAGAGATCTTCACTGTCTCACCCGATTGGGTACCATTTATAAGTGTAACTGCCGTCGTGACTACTAGGTAATAGAGTTCTGCATTGCCTTGCCCGATTCGATACCAGCTATACGTGTCACTGCTATCGTGGCTACTAAGGGCTAGAGTTCTGCATTGTCTCACCCGATCGGGTACCATTTATAAGTGTCACTGCCATCGTGGCTACTAGGTGGTAGAGTTATGCATTGTCTCACCCGATCGGATACCATTTATAAGTGTCACTGCCATCGTGGCTACTAGGTGGTAGAGTTATGCATTGCTTCGCCCAATCTGATTCCAGCTATGCGTGTCACTGCGTCACTGCTATCGTGGCTACTAAGGGCTAGAGTTTTGCATTGTCTCACCCGATCGGGTCCCAGATAAACGTGTCACTTAACTTCCACGTGCCAAGTCGGTAAATGATTGTTATCAATGAACTTCTATACCTATGCGCCGTAACATAATATTTTTATGGGTTTTATAGGTCAAAATTTAAGTACCTAGATTTTTAGAGTTCCGTAACCAGAGGGTACAAACGAAACCCTATTATTACGACTCCACTGTGCGTCCATCTTTCCGTCTGTCAGTCATTAGGTATCTCATGAATCTTGACAATTTGACAATTGAAATTTCCACAGATGATATATTTATATTACTGTTATAACAACAAATACTAAAAACAGAATAAAGTAAATATTTAAGGGGGCTCCCATGCAACTAACGTGATTATTTGCCCTTGTAGATAATGGTACGGGATCCTTCGTGGACGAGTCCGACTCGCACTTGGCCGGATTTTTAGATATTCGATATCAGAATCGAATACTGAACATACTTCTTCTGTGTGAACAGTCTTTTATCAGTTAACGTTGAAGATATTAATAGTGCGTTTATTTTTATTAATACTGCGTTATATTAAAGATTTTAATAGTGCGTTTATTATTATTAATAGTGCGTTATATTTAAGATATTAATAGTGATTTCCTATTTACTCTCTAAATCGGTAAACGTCAGTGATAGGCATTGATGCTATTACGACAGGAATTTATAAAGCAGGGGCTTAAGACCCGGGTGAGAAGTTGAGAAAGTCAATCACTAAGTGCTCGCAATGTTAGTGACACGTGTGACTAATCTTTCGCTTTTTACAAACTGTCTGACTCGCCGCGCTTATCTGGCAGTATGGCCGATTGTCTATTTTTAAAAACGTGGATATTAAATTATCAGGATAATGTTAACATATTTTAACTACACCTCCATAGCAGCTAATCTCTTCTTAGTCAAGGGTCCAAGTCAATACGGAGGACATATAATATAAAATATCTGGTTGACCGAGCTTTGCTCGGTTTGTCACATACCCATATCTTGGGAACCGAGCTTTTCTTGGACCTGGAACCTTGATAAATCGATTCCTTGACCCGAAAAACCCCTAATTTTTGACTTTCGAAAATCGTTGGAGCTGATTCCGAGATTCCAATTATATATATACAAGAATTACTCGTTTAAAGCTATTAGATAGATTATGCATATAGCAGATATATAATAGAGATTTGGCTATACAAAATAAATAAACATAGTTTTCTATATAGTCTACTTCTTTCATATTTTTTCGTCGCAAATGGATAGTCGGATTATCTCTGTCTTGTTAAATTCATTGGAAAATTGTGCTCCATTCAATTTGGATAAGTTGACGCTACTATCAGCGTTACCACAAACGCAAAAATTGTTTCATTCTACTCCATTTCGTTTAAGGGATCTGAAACCATTATTGAGTATTTGCGGAGAAAATACTTCAAACGGCACAAAGAATTGTTGAGTGCTAATGGGCATGTATTATTTTTTATTTTTATGACAGATTAATCGATTATTGAATATACATAATTTATATTTTGCATAAAAAACATACTTTTTTTATGTTATCGAGATAGGCAAGCTGGCAGACGTGCCACCTAATGGTAAGTGGTCGACGTCGTCAATGAACAAAAATGGGATACCTGAGCTAGAACTAGCCCAGGTATTCCATTCGCGTCTTGCTTATCCTGAGACATAAGATGTTAAGTCTCGGTGCCAGTAATCACACTGCCTGTCTTGCCCTTCTCTCCGAAACATAGCAAAGCGGTTTCACGGGAGAAATAAGCAAGATGGTGGTACCCATGCAGCTGAGAGCGCGGCACAGCGCATCTCTCCCAGCGGTAAACCCGGTATACTTAGTTATTCACTATGTTTAACTCTCTACTATAGACCAATAACTTAACACTTCACACAACTTAATACACACATAAATAAGGCTTAATTTTATTGGTAATATTTTTCTAACGCTTTCTAACGCTTTCTGAAGTATTGGAACGCAGTGAGGGCCATTCACAGATAGTACACTATAATGAAGAGAGCCATCGGTAAGCGGTCAAGTTATAGATGCTCATCGTAAAAAGATAGTCCAAAAAACTTGTGGAATAATATAATAGGCCGCTTTACTACTAAGCTAGTTACGAATGGTTACTGTTACGAATGACGGTTTGCAGTTTATAAGAACCCGGCCTTAGTGCAGATAACTTTACTGATGAAAAGAGACAACCTTTGCCTATAAATGTTAATGGTACGTTGCTATCCGTGCGGCGAGGTGTCAGGGCCACAAGCACAAGTATACCGGCTTCAGGTAGCCGGTAAACTTATTTTCATAACGTCGTAAGAAATAACAGTTAAAAGTGTGGCATATAAATGTTTGAACATTGGGTCTGTGATATAATACTGACAAAATTAAAGATGCAATTATTGGTAAGTTCCGAAACATATACTCTACGCCGTCGGCACTTGGTAAAATTCCATTTGGCATAATTAAGGTGCTTCTTCATTGGGAGTATTCGCATGTAATGTATCTCTGTATATAATATATTATAGATTTTCATATTCAATCTAATGATATGGACATCAAATAAAATTAATTGATGAGCAAAATACAGTAAGTAATGTGACATTGTAAATTCAATATGGCGGCGGTCGCAAGATAGTGATTTATAATTATCACACTAACCAGTATAATGTGGCCATCATATCAAAAGGGCTTGATAACCGTTACATAATAAACAATGTTATAAATTATAGCATTATATTAGTTGGGGAGGAGAACCGAGCATTACATTGCGCCACCTGTAATAATACAACGTGTCCTCATATTAATCATATTTTAATAAATAAATTTGTATTTGTAAACAAATTTTTCTTCAAAATCCAAAATCTTATGCGACTATAACTAGATAGATGTGAAACTTACTAAAGAATATTGAAACAAAAGATGTATGAAAGTTTTTTAGTTTGTATAAAAGAGTCTTAAGCTCCACGGATGTGATATTATATTGAAAAAAAAACAGGTTTTAGCATTTTTCAATAAAAATGTTGCATCGAGCAGCCACTCCTCGAGGTAACAAATATCGATTTTTCACCGCAGTACATACATAAACCACATATTTAAAAAATTGTTGTAGGTACCGGAACTTTTGTTCCCTACTTCTGAATGGAATACATCTGATATAATAAGATATTGTGGAATCAACTAAACTAAATGCTCAAAATGGAATCTGTTATGTTACATTATAAGCGATATTGTAACGTAATGCCCAAATTGAATCAAAAAATTACAAAACAATGGAATACTAGCATTGAGGCAAGAACTTCTAGAAAAATAAAATAAATATCTAAAGCACTTTTATTTTACTACACACATACACGTGTCAATCAACCGGTTGAGCTTTTAAAAGTATCTTAAGGACTTAAATTTATAAATTATATATTGTCCTTGAACCTTACGAATTAAAGAATATTTAAAAAGTTTGTGTTTTGTTTTTTCAAACCTTTTTTTTGTTTTTATTTTCGATAATTTTTTTGTTTCTATTTTTAAAATTCTGTTTTGTTATTGTGTTGTGTATAATAATTGCATTGTTATCATAATTATGTGATTCCATTATTGCTTTATATATTTAACACGGACTAAAATATTTTTTTTACCATTTATTCACAACTAAACATAGAATAATATACTTGTCTTTAAAACCTACCAAAGAATAAGTTTTAATAAATTGGTGAAAATTGACTATATATTTATAAACGCATTAAAAGCTTTCACACATCCCTATCAAAACAAATTTCATGAGCTCAGTAAAATAAACACCTTAAAGTTGAAATCCATGAGAACTTTGATGCTACAAGAGTGATGAAATAGAAAATTGTTTCCAACGGCTTTTCCGATATTGAAAACATTGCTGAGATTTACACCAAAAAACTTTTCAACTTCTGTTAAGTTGAGAAAGTAACAATATACTTTTCTTATATCAAACGACATCAAACAAATAGATCGCTGGACAATAAACATATTGATAGTGTTTCGCTATCCGGGTGGGGCATCCATCATGTTGCGGGGGTGAAATGCAACATGTATAAGTTTACCGGATACCTTACCCTCTAAACCGAAAACAAGACAGTGACATGCAATGGCGTTGTTGTGTCAGAGCTTTGGTATTGAATCCAAGTGAGATGTTGCAGATCTTCTTCTTTTCATGACTTAGCGCCATTTTTGCGCTTAAGTTTAAGGATGACCTTAATTTAACCATTCCAACTACTCTATGAAGCCCAACAATTTTGACGTAGGAGAAAGTTTCAGAGAGTGATCGTGGTGATCCGAGGTACTAGACCAGTAGGTCCCTACACCATCGCATTCGACGATTACGTGGGCAGTCGTTTATTGTTCATGCGGGTTTTGCATGTAGGACTGTCTGTAATACCTATATTAAACATTTGCTACCGGTAGTTACGCGCAGTTATTTTTACGCGGAGTGATTTTATTATACCGTGCGCTGACTGATGGCCAACATATATAATTTTTCCCTTTGCTCGTAATCGACACGCTCGGCTAAATACTGTTATGCATTTGTGTCGTGCGTTGACGCAGTTCTATTTTTTTTTATATCATAAGATAGCAAACAAGCAGATGGGTCTCCTGATGGACAGAGTCAACCATCGCCTATAGACACCAAAGATGTTAATGGTGCGTTGCTATCTTGTGACAAGGTCTAATGCCATATGCATAAGTTTACCGGCTACCTTACCCTCCAAACCGGAACACGACAGCGACAAGCACTGACGCTATTGCGCCAGGAATAGGTAAGGCGGTGGTACCAGACCCGGGCGAGACAATGCAGAACTCTACCAGTAGCCACGTTGTTAGTGACTCGATACCCAATCGGTCGCCTCTTACGACCTGCCTGGCAGAACGGCAGTTGGCCTATTCTTCAAAGGAGGCCGGGACCAACACAGCGAAAACTACGTTTGACGTAACGGTGTTTTAGCTCTATTTACCCTGTGCAAGATAAGCGTGATCATATGTATTTTATGTATACGAAATTTGCTATTAAAAATTTTTCAATTTTTAATAGGGCGTTTTTCAATTAGGTCACTTGCAAACTACAAGACAGGAAGGCAAATTATTTTTCAGTCGTTTCTAAAACCAATTAGCAACAAGTTGTAGTAAATTAATGCGTGTATGTAAGATCCAAAAAATAAACCTATCCTTTATGTTGATTATTGACTTTTATGATTAATATCATCTAATACAGGATAAAATATAATATTGTTAGCATTTATTCACAGTTAAACATAGAAATTAAATGATATAGAAAGTGGTCCCAGGAACAAACTTTTTTTTTTTATTAATAACAAGCTGAATTTTTGTGAACAGCTTCGTTTTGGCGAGACGCCCATCTTTTCTATACCCGAAAACCTTGAATCTAGTAACTAATAAAGATAGATAAAAAAAAAAAAATTTAAAATCTCGGACTGAGAAAAGTTTCCTCTTTACGAGTAGTACAAAGTAACCCTTGAATTATAATAATAATTAACATTTTTTAAATTATAATAATTAACATTTTATAATTATAATAATTAACATTTTTTAATTATAATAATTAACATTTTTTAATTATAATAATTAATATTTTTTAATAATAATAATTAACATTTTATTATACTAATAATTAAAATTCGACCGCCTGACTACGCAATCGACGGGGCTCGGGTTCGGTCCGCAACGGCCACAAGCATTTTGTGTGATGAGCATAAATGTTTGTACTCCTATTTCCGGGTTTGGGTGTTTATTAAATATATTCCAGTATTTATATATGTATTTCTATTTATTAGTATCGTTGACTTAACACCCATAACACAAGCAAATATTTGCTTACTTTGAGTTTAGATCAGCAAGTGTAGTTTGTTTCGTGAATATTTATTTATTTATTTATTAACAAGCTATTGTGAAAAAATTAGGTTGTTTTCGAATTAATTAATATCAATTTTAAAATCTCATAATTCCGAAACTTTTGAATAGAGGGCTCGTCAGAAAAACCATCGAATATGTAAGGCAAAAGTTTTTTCGTGTTTTTCATAAAGCGATTAAGGTAAAAAAATAATTATTGTGATTAATAAATATTTTGTATTTCATCGAAATAAAATGTTCAAAGCTCCCTAACTTTATTAGTTGCCCGATTCGAGATTTTTCGAAGATAATGGGCGTCACGTTAAAACAAAACGGTTCACAAAAATTCAGCTTGTTATTAATAAAAAAAAATTGTTTCTGGGACCACGGTCTAATATTATATGTACATACGTATTTCTAAAATCAATGCATAAAAACTAGTTGTAGCATTTTAAAACGGTGAAAATTAACCACGTATATGCAAAGGCAGTAAAAGATTTCACACATTCCTATCTAAACAAATTTCACGAGCTCAGTAAAAGATCCATGAGCCTTGGTTCTACAAGAGCGATGAAATGGAAAATTGTTTGCGACGGCTTCTCCGATGCTCACATGTATTCTGAGATTTAAACCCACAAGTTTTTCAGCTTCTTGTGGGTGGTAAGTAAGAATATTATTTTTTATCACGGAATAGCTAATAAAGCTTCTTAATCAAAATCAAAAATATTTTATTCAAGTACACCATTACAGGTACTATTGACGAATCGACATTTTTTTTAAAAATTCGGAACGCGGCCTCACATTGAGAAGATCCGGCGGAAGAAACTCAGCGGGCTTTTCTTTATTGACTTTTTTAATAATAATAAATAAATAAATTTTATGATAAATAAAATAATGGAAAAAAAATATTGTCTACAGATACCCCCACCGGGTAGTAAGAATGGTAATTATGCGTTTGGACAATCATTCGCCACTTACGATCTGTCTGATGGACGGGAGATGAATATTTTTCAAAAAGACTCCATCCAATATGGGGAAAAATTAATAATTAAGTTAGAGTTCAACTTTTTTTAAAATATATAAACGGGTCAATAACGCGTACATATATAGAACTTACTCGTAGTCTGCTCGTGACCACGGTCAATGTAACTTGGCCGAAACGTCGAGCTTTACAAGTAAGTTCTATATATGTACGCGTTATTGACCCGTTTATATATTTTTAAAAATGATAGTAGAACGCGTTAGTTTAAGAGTTCAACTTATTATTAAATATTTTTTAATTCATTCGTGAATAATTTTATTATTTCACTGTACACAAAGTCGATAATATGTTTGGTTTTAATATTTTCTTGTGACTAATATTTCTTACGGATTAACTGGAAGAAATCTTTGTTACTAGAGATAAGTCCACCCACTGTACGTATTTTCTTTCATTGTTTTAACGAATGTTCTTGAAATAATTTCTAGAATGTACAAGTGAAAATCCATACTAATTATTTTGTCATTCAAAGTCTTTCTGTCTGTCTGTCTGTAACGCTTTCACGGCAAATTTTTGACAACGTTTAAGTATTTTATGTTCCACATCTATTTATTTTCCTCCCCTTCTCTAGGCTACTCGCTCTCTCCCCTCTCTTTTTCTCTACCCCATTTCCAGTTTCACCAAATTGCTGTCGGGTTCCAGTTTGGAAGGTAAGGTAGCCGATAAACTATACATGTGGCATTAAGATCCTATTACAAGGATAGCAATGCATTAACATCTTTGGTATTGATCGAAACACATCAATTAGTATTTTTAAATAAAACCATAATTTCAGCACTGAAAACTTTTTTTCATGATTTTAAACATTGTTTTTTCATGAATTCATTTATCCTTGGTGTGGGCGAAAGTATGTTTTTCTTAGATATCTTTTTAATTAAATATTTGTAAATTTGAAGATTTAAGTATTTTAGGTCCTATTACCTTGTTTTAAGTTTATTTTTTAACTTCCCGCTACGTAGTACGTAGTGTACGTAGATAGAAGTTACTGAATTTGCCCCGATTTTTGAAAATCAAGTTTTCACCGGATCTCCACGTTTTGAGGTCCTAGGAATCATTTGCGACTATTTTCGCGATAACGTCAGTATGTCTGTATGTATGTATGTGTGTATGTAAACATCGCATAACTTTTGAACGACTGGACCGATCGAAACGCGGTTAATGGCATTCGATTGGATTCTACTCAACTTAGACTTCCTGAAATTTGAACCTAGTTGGCTTAGGAGATTTTGAGAAATTTTGCAAAAACCCAAAAAAATTTTTTGGCAAAACAGTATTATTTTAACATAACTTCCAAATTAATATACCGATTGAATACAAAAACTAATCAGCTCTATTTCTCAAAAAAACTACATCTAATGCACAAATTGCATCAAAATCGGTTTATCCGTTTGGGAGAAATCGTTGTCGAAAAATTGAAAAAAAAAGTGTTTTTTCGACATAACTTCGAAATTTTTCAACCAATCATCATTTTTTGGTACTAAAAAAATTACGTCAGATGGCATTTCAAGAATCAAAATCGAATCAAATTTTCAAAAGTTACAGCTTTTCAAATATTAAAATTAAGTCATTTTTAGCAAATTTACTTTATATTTTTAAAATAATTTTCAGGCTAATACACTGATGGACTTAAAAATCTTATCAGCTTCTATCTCTATATCTCTATATCTATTATATATATAAAATAAATGTTTGAACTGAAAAAATCTATGTGTATATTTTTTACTATTTTGAGCTTAGCGGGAAGTTTCAAGGATGGCCTGTAGGGTCGACCGCTTACACATTTTTCTTTATGTGAATTCTCGAAAGAGAATGAGACTGAACTCTTCATGAAAAATACATAGTATGTTTCTTTTAAATTGTATATATATATATATATATATATATATATATATATATATATATATATATATATATATATATATATATATATATATATATATATATATATATATATATATATATATACTTGTTGAGTTTACCCCGGACATACATACAGACAAACAGACAAAAATTCTAAAAACTATATTTTTGGCTTCGATATCGATTGTAGATCACGCCCCAGGTATTTTTTTAAAAAAATAATCAATGTACAGTTTTGACTTTTCTACGATTTTATTATATGTATAGATAAATATAATATTTCATATAAGATGTTACACGTATAAATTCTTGATAGTGCCTACTTCTTTAAAATTTTCGGAGCTGTTGTAAAACAAGTAGGTGTAGGTAGGTACTCGACAATGAAACGACATTATTATAACAATAGGTAATCTTTATTTATTTATTTTAATCAAAATCTTTTTTCGTGGTGGGAGCACTCAATGGCGCTGGGCCATTGAGTGCTCCCACCACGAAAAAATATATTTGAATGTTTTTATTATATTTGTCTTTGTTTAAAATATAAAAAAATGTATGCGATCGATATCATTACTTATTTGGTTACAACACTACAACTATCAAATTAGAACTGTCATCGAGAAAATAAAGAAATGGAAATAGTATAGTGGTCATAGCAACATAAAATTGGTTGAATGTAATATTCAGTATTAACCGACTTTATGTTGCTATTGCGTTGCTGAAACTTTACGCTACTTTAAAAATATTTAGTGCAGCAACAAATTCCAGAACTATCAATAAATGTTTCAAGACAGCATGTATAGGAAATTCTTTTTCCTGGATATTATATTTGACAATTTAATGTTGCTATTTTGTTGCTGAGCCTTTAGGCTACTTGAATAATATATATATATATATATATATATATATATATATATATATATATATATATATATATATATATATATATATATATATATATATATATATATATAAAAACAAAAGTGACTGACTGATGTTTCAAAGCACAGGCCAAATCCTTAGGGCTACAAACTTGACATTTTGCACATGTATTTCTTTTATGATGTAGGCATCCAAGTAATTTTTTTTCAAAATTCAACCCCGAAGGGGGTGAAATAGGAGATAAAAGTTTATATGAAACTTTTTATATTTTACGAATTTAGTAGGTACAAAGAAATAATGATTTACGTATTTAAGCGGTTTTCAAAATTTGATCCCTAAGGGGGTAAAATAAGGGAAGTAGCTTATAAAGAAAGGTTAAATAAGTTCTAAAGTAAATATGCGCATGCGAAGCCGCGGCTAACAGCTTGTTTAATTATAAAAAATATAACATATTATGTCAAAATTGGTTGCAATGTATTCAGTAGACGTTTCTCAACCAACTACTTTTCGGTCTTACATATCATTCAGTGAACGGGTGTAGATTATAGGCGATGGTTGTCTATTTACATTTATCGCTACCACCGTGACTAATTGTGATAGAGTTCTACAAAGCCTTGTCAGGATTTGGTATCACCGCTCTACCGATTCGTACCGCAATATCGTCAGTACTTGTCACCGGGATAGATCAAATATATCAGATCTATGGTTCAAAAACAAGTCGTAACATAGAAGCGTTAAAAGGTACATACTCTCAAAGGCGATAACATCTTTCACACCTCTCTATAAAAACAATCAAGTTCGATAAAATACGAGCACACACCTTATATGCGAGATTCACGAGTCTTGGTTGTACGAGAGCAATGAAATGGAAAATTGTCTGAGACGGCTTCTCCGGCACTTACAGTCATGTATTGGAGGCGCTTTGAGATTTACAAACTAACAAACTTTTCAATTTCAGTTGCGAAAGGTGTAGAGGTAAATGTTCAACGCTACAATACATTTTCAGGTAAATCTTAAATCACGCTATAACAAATATTTAGCTTGTTATGCACTATAAAAGATTCACTGTTTCTCTTACGGATTTTAATCCCCACGTAATTACCTTGCCTGGCTAGGAAGATATTCTTTTTAACATCGCTGTGCCACGTAATCAACCTCCATAACAGTGACCTCGCCTTGATGACCATGATAGAAAATCACACGGAAAATATTTTCAACTAAAATGTACTAGCGGTGGTAAATAAAAATAATTTAAATAATATTTGAACTTTTAAACTAACGCTTTCTACTATCATTTTTAGGGTTTTTGAATTGTAAAACGGAAGCCTAATACTAAGCCTCCGCTGTCTGTTTATCTGTCTGTCTGTCTGTCACCAGGCTGTAATCTCACAAGCCCTGATAGCTAGAAAGCTGAAATTTTCACAAATTATGTATTTCCATTGCCGCTATAACAACAATTACTAGAAATAAAAAAAGGGTTATAATAAGGGGGCTTAATGGATTATAATACTTCCATTAAGTTTTAAGTGAAATTTTTCAGCTTTAAATAAACAAAATTGGAGTAAATTTTTTGTGTGTCTCAATTTTTAGTGTTTGAGTAGTAGTTTTTTGGTATTTGACTATTCGCGATTATTAATATTCCGTATTTTATAAAACCAGCCGACATAAAAACGAGAAAATCGCGGAACCACTCACAATTAATCGCCCTCACCATAAGAAGTTAGGATCCAAAACGACACTGATTTCAAAAATAATTTTAATCTATACTGAAAATTCTCATGTTAAAGTTCATTGCAAACATCTAGGTATGTTGAATTATTCAAGAAATTTTCATTATCTCCATATACCATATACCAAATCAGACGCGAAGATATGCACCACGATAATTTATAATCTAAAAATAAAACCTAGGTATTAAACGTAGGCAATCTAAAATATCTAGTACATTTAAGTGCATATAAGACCATGAAACAGTTGCGCCGACCAACATACATTATTTACGAGAGTAATAATCTTGAGTGCCTCGCTTTAAAGCAACGGGATTCATAACATCGTGGTAGACATTGCTATTTCTAGAAATGCTAAGGTATAATACGGAAATAGCCTCAAACAGAAACTAAAGTTTCATGTGTGAATAGTATATAAGAAAATTCCGTCGTAGTATTTTATGTTGTGGTTATGGAGACAGCGGGCGCTGAAGCAGAAGCGTACACTTAAGATCATGTTGGAATGGAACAAAATGAATGGAAAATCACAATAGTAATTAGTATCTTCACTGGACGACACTGGATCACTAGACCACTGAGGCGATTCAATGTGATTTCAAAATCGTAATATATATCTAGTTTTGATTTAAAATAACACAAATAAATAACATTGACATAACATAAAAACATATATGAACACGTCAGTGCGTTTGGAAGTAAGTGAAACCAATATTCCGTACATGCACCAGCTCAGCACAAATCACCAATTTATTAGCCGGCGAGTTGGGTGATCATTCCCATTAATGCACTGTGTATATTATTGAACATCAAAAGCGATTGGTCCCAATCCAGGTGAAACTTTTCAGAATTTTATCGTCTAGTAATCTTGACGTAGTGATCAGTAAGACATTTAATCAATCGCCTTTTTTGTGACAAGATTACGGGTACGTTTGAATGGTGTAAATCGACCACCATCAGACTCCGAGTTGTTAATCTAATACACGACTATTGAACAGGGGACCTCATGATCAAAATTGAATTATTTAAGCACTATAATACTCTGCCACCTAGTAATAACAATGATAGTAACTTATTCCGCCAATCCTCTGCTTTTTACGAGTTAACTGGTAGAATGGCATTCTATTCCTCTGTTTCTGCTAAAAGCACATCTATTCTATATAATTATTTTTCTTTCAAATAACATATCTTTTCATCGCATTTAATACTAATATTATTATAATCATGTGAAGTAACCGCTATGGATTGCTAAACACTTTTATTTCTCCTACAATATTCCTTCGTAAAGTGGTTTTCACTGCATTTTTATTGAAAAATTGATAAAAGTGAAATTATTATTTAACAATTACCAACACGTAAATTGACACTTGTTTCAAATATTATAAATTAATTTATAAACTCCTTTTGTAGATGGAACTATATAAAAACATATCAAACATAACATAACGACACGTTATGCTTGCTTCTGTTATCGAAGTCTTAGCGCTATCGATTCGAAAGTTAACCTATCATACGCTAGCTTTTTAGAAAGGCTTGGGCTATTGAATATATTTATTCTAAATCTGCTTCGTCATTTTTTGATACGTCTTTCCTCTCGGTTGCTGGATATTTTTTGTGGAAGTGCTTTCGGAAAAGGGATAGAAAAGTGTAACAAGAATCCGGAGAAGCGCGAGCTAGTTGATTTGACCAATGAGCGGGCGCAGTGGCAAAAAAATTACGCGAGCAAGAGCGAGCCATAGAATTACATATATTTTCATGCTTAGAATATGTTTAACGTATTTTCGACCAGTAATATGACTAGTAAATTGACTTCATTCCATCTTGCTTTTTGTACGGACTGTGCAATAAAGTTAAGACTTGCTTGGGTAGCCTAATATAAGCAGAGTGATATATTAGGCGTTAACAAAAAACAGCAAAACCTTCAAAGTTGGGTACGCAAGTGTTGAATATTGAATGATGGATGGACCTTGTAGATCCGAACTGAAACCTTAATTGCAATGAAATACGTAATAACAAACATAGCCGAAGTTTTTTTGCTACGAGTCGTAGCGTGTATTTACTACGAAATGTTTACTCCTCCATCGAGGCAAATGGGAATCAACATTTCTAGTCTCAACCATTAAGAAATAGTGTGTAAATGAAAAGATATAAAGCTCTGACATATAATACTTATTTATATTATTTCAATAATTAAATTATACTTCCAAATGAACACCAATAGCTAGATGATATGGTAAGAATGTGCACCACGAAATTTTACCGTTCATTTTATTTATTAAGGACTTGTTATAATGTCTTTATAAGTTAACATTGCGGGAAAATTACTCATCTAGTGGAATACGTCACAAGTATAGTCAAATAATAGTCCACGCTATAGCGTCCGTTTTGTTAAATGATCAACACATACTCGAAACTTTGTAAGTAGCTTCATTTTAGCGAGTTTACGAAACTTTCGCACTACGACTTTTGTCCGAAAGTGCTGCGAAACATAATTTTAAGTTTTAATTTACCTATTGTAAGAAAATAATGTATCAGGCAAATTGTCGGACTAATATAACCACTCGATAATATTAATAATTATCAAACAATTCAGCAAAAGAGAACTATGTATATAAAAGGTGATTCCATAATTGGTGAAAATATTTTAACACAGCATTCGGTACGTCTAACGAAAGATATCCAGCTAAAAACAAACTTCATTCCAGGGTTTAAAAACTTTTTGATTTGCATGAAATTTTATTCGTAAGTATACGAATTTTTATTCGTACAAATCAAAAAGTTTTACACATGTATACTTAAAACTTTGTGCGTGCGCTTCCTTTGTGAGCATAGTTGAGCAATCCACCTACATGAGTTTAAGCTTAGCCGTGGGTAAAAACCGGGGTGCTTTGGGTGTATTGGATTTTAACCCGATAAATCAGGTGTAAACAACTTAAATTTGGATAATTACGAGTATGCCACTTCTACCTGACCAAATGCAAGCTCGTTTATTAAGTTACGATTCAAGCTACCCATTTCTGTGGTACCTTATCATAGAATTTGTCCCGATTTTCGAAAATCAAGTTACCACCAGATTTCCACGTTTTAAGGTCTTAGGAAACTTATCCGACTATTTTCACAATGACATCAGTATGTCTGCATTTAAGTACGCATGTGTGTGTGTGTGTGTGTGTATGTGTGTGTGTATGTGAACATCTCACAACTTTTGAATGGCAAATTCAATCGAAACGCGATTGATTGCATTCGATTGGATTCCGATCAACTTAGACATTCTGAAAATTTGAATCAATTCACTCCAGAAGATTTTGATAGATTTTGAAAAAACCTTAAATATTTTTTAAATTTTCTACATTTAATTAGGTAATATTTTCTTAAATTATTGTTACGTGTACCTATTTAGAATTGATCATTAGAATAAAAAATAATGTTTTAACATTATATAAAAACAAACAAATAAAGACGTGTGGCACTCGGAGACTGCCGCGGTAAAGCTATTGCATAGCATTTTTTATCAACTTATGCAATTACAATTATATATTTATTTTATTTATGCAGTATTTTTTTTCTTTGATATTAATTCAAGTTACACTTTGAGCGTGGTGACCGATAAAAAATATTCATATTTAAAACACTTTGTACAAAAATTATACGAGTACAGATATTCACTGTCGTACGTAGATGATAAATACCTATACACCTATATACTTTCTCACAAACAGCTGATTACGGTAGTTTTCCAATACCACCAATGCCACCTAAAAGCGGGTTGTTGTCATTAAAAGTTCTGGTATTTATCGATAGATAAAAACTAAAAAGTATCACCGCTGTGCCGGTCGGAGTGGGGGGTGTTAGGTTTTTTCGTTACGGAATTTCTGGATTCGGTCTCCACGCTCAAGGCCCGCGATAGAAGCTATGCAATAGCTTAAAATTCTTGATTATTTTCACAAATTAAGTAAGCACCCAATTTTTTGGGTGTTTGTGGGTGTTTATGGATGTAAATGCGTATTTACGAGTATTTGTTGGGTTTTTATCACAGCACCCGCTGCTTTGCCCATCTATATTTGTGAGTGATAATTTAACGAAAAGCGTCATGTCCCGCGGACTGTAAGATATAGCTGATGAGTATTATTGACATCAACATTTTCGGAACGTGTTTCCTAATATTAGTTTTAAGCTATTGCATAGCTTCTATCGCGGGCCTTGAGCGTGGAGACCGAATCCAGAAATTCCGTAACGAAAAAAACCTAACACCCCCTACTCCGACCGGCATCCATTCCATCTATCGATAAATACCAGAACTTTTAATGTCTTTTTGAAATATCACGCTTGTCTCTTTAGTTCAGCAGCCCGCCTTTAGGTGGCATTGGTTGTATTGGAAAACTACGGTAATCATATATATAATTGTAATTGCATAAGTTGATAAAAAATGCTACGCAGTAGCTTTACCGCGGCAGTCTCCGAGTGCCACACGTCTTTTTTTTATTTATATCATAAGATAGCAAACAAGCAGATGGCTCTCCTGATGGAAAGAGAAAACCATCGCCTATATACAACAAAGGTGTTATTGGTGCATTGCTATATATGCATATGACTACCGGCTATATTACCCTCTTAACCGGAACACGACAAAGAAAAGCATTAACGTTATTGCGGTAGGAATACGTAAGACCTGCCCGGCAGAACGGCAAATTGTCTATTGTTTAAAGGAGCCCGAACTAACACAGAGGAAGAGGGTTAGGGTAAATAAAAGAAATCACCATGCATCAGGGCCCTGCATAATATGTGCATGTTTAAGTACTTCTACTTATATTCAAGTCTTATACACGTATATAAAGAATGATACAAAGCATATGAACATGCTACGAAAAAAACCTCAATCGTAGCTAGCCACGACGCGATGTCCTACAGGTCCGTAATGAAATAACTCAATCGTAGCTAGCCACGACGCGATGTAGCAAACTCCTACACGTCCGTAATGCTACGTATCAATATAAAACACAAAAAACGTTTCTACGTATGTTCGTTATAGACTTTGAATTCATCCATCCTATGTATCCTAAATCTGTTTCATTTGAAAAACAATACTATGAAGATAAAATAGTATTAACCCACCAAAGGTTACTTGTTTACCCGACTATACAAAAGGAAATATTGTTCTTGCGTCACGTGAATTTTAGTTTAGGAAATTGACTGTACTGTAATTTAAGAATGTATTTACAATAAAAGAAATCATAAAACTAAAATAAACATTTCGTTTTGACCAGATTCTCATGAGCATTGACGAATCCGGTCAACTTTGGAGCGCTGTCACAGCATTTTAAATGAATGAAATTTTAAAATTATAGAGAAAAATTATCGTCAAAAGAGATTGGTCTAAGGATTTTTTTTTGTAGTGTATAAAAAAAGTTATAGAGCAAAAAAGAATTTTTTGTAGAATTTTTTCTCCCTTATTTGCTTATACCTTTTTTAATTTTAAATTTAGGGCAAAAAAGTATATGGACAAATTTGTAGGCAAAGCGATTTGCTACAAATTATGTATTTACGAATTTTTGTAGGAAGCATTAAAATTTATAACTATGTCACGTGATTTTATGTCACTGGCATGCAACTGTCATATTGCGTATAAAAGCCTTATTATACAACTAGCTGTTGCCAGCGACTTCGTCCGCGCGGAGTTCGTTTACTCCGCACTGCCCCTCCTCC
Source organism: Apodemia mormo (assembly GCA_036924255.1). NCBI lineage: Eukaryota > Metazoa > Arthropoda > Insecta > Lepidoptera > Riodinidae > Apodemia > Apodemia mormo. The sequence continues at coordinate 5,561,568 of JAUPFN010000018.1, read as the reverse complement.
GTAACTGATAGCGTGATAATATGTAGCTTATATGTTGACCCGACCTATTAGTAATATTCATACAAAATTTGAAGTAAATCCATGCAGTACTTTTTGAATTTAACCCGGACATACATACAGACAAACAGACAAACAGACAAAAATTCTAAAAACTATATTTTTGGCTTCGATATCGTTTGTAAATCACGCCCCAAGTATTCTTTTAAAAAAATATTCAATGTACAGTTTTGACTTTCCTACGATTTTATTATATGTAATAATAGATGGTACATTGTATGATGCTATGGTGTTTTAGCTGGATACAAGATCTATACAAATGAACAAAATACATCTATACAAATACATCTATACATCTATACAAATACATCTATACATCTATACAAATGAACAAAATTTGAATGTATGTTTGTAACATTAAAATAATCGTTTTTTACTAAATGCACATTGATGTATACACAGTACATATGGGTGATTCCGTTCTAACTGTGATATAATGTCAGTACCGTGTCATGTCTATTTTTAAAATATATTTATAAATTGTTTTTTTTTTTGTCGTAAACATTAGAATTTATGAGGTAATTAGTTTAAATCATTTATTACGACAAAAAAACTAACAATTTATAAATAAATTCTAGAAATGGACATGACACGGTATTGACATTTAAGTGATATATTGTAAGTTTTCTGTAAGTGGCAAGTTATATTATATGAAAATAATGTTGAAATATGTTTATTATTTTCCAATAAGTACAAAAATTTCATAAATTAATTATTAATTAACGACCTGTGAGAACAAACAATACAGGACATTGAATATCACAGTTAGAACGGAATCACCCATATACCAAAATAATATTTTTTACAATTTTTGTCTATGTGTTCCGGATACTTTCTGAAATTACTGGACCAATTTTGACGGGACTTTTTTTAGCTGATGTAATAAGGAGTAATATAGGCTACATTTAGACATTTTTCCATGCTGAGGAAGTCGCGGGCACAGCTAGTACAAAATAATCATGTTTAAACATGTTTATTAGTAAGTGACAGAGCTGTTAGCTGTGTTATTAAGTAACAAATATCCCTCTCAATATCAGCGTAAACAATGTCATTATATTCTGAATAGAATAAACGATTTTCCTGCCATGAAGAAGAGCTTTTCCGTCACAATTTGGTGTATTTGTGTATAATGGAATATGATTATTATGACTCCTCATATAAAGTTCATTTTGAATTAGCCGCTCCACAGTTTGGTGTGAGATTTCGACTGTCACCCACAATGATTGAATTTCAGCGGTTTTGATTTATAAACTGAGCTGCGATTGGGCTGTCAAATGTTTCAAATCTCAGGAGTATTAAATAATTCAGTCTGTGTAGGAATTCTCATTGAAAATTGCCAATTTATCTGTAGCTTTGGTTGGTTTTTGTTTTATTTAAAGCTTGAAAATTAGAAAGGATTTTTTGATAACTTTGGATAAATATTATAATACAATATTATAATATAAAAGTATCTTCACGCCCATATCCCCGAAGGGGTAGGCAGAGGTGTAGGAACAAGTGCACCCACGATTAGCCGAAGATACTTGGTCCCGCAATGATGATAGGTGGCCAGCCTATCGCCAACCGGGCACTTTCCAATCCCAGGCAACTTTGTGTTTTCTCAGAAAACTGAAAAAAAAAACACTTTTTTTTATGTGCCCGACCCGGGAATCGAACCCGGGACCTCATGTGGTCAACGCCAACGCTGGACCACTAGACCACAGAGGCGACTATTATAATATAGAATTTGAAACTAAATAATACCAAGTTTTCTTATACATAAATAACTCAACATGAATTAAATTATATACACAAGTAGCTGTTAACTGGGAGTTCATACATGTTATAGTCATGGAAAAATACTTTTGTTACAGAGGGGTGTTAGTTTTAAATCCCCGACGCGAAAAAGAGGTGTTATAAAATTAACTAATTATTATATAATAATAAAATTAACTATTAATTGTATGTCTATTTGTAGTACCGTTGCTCTTAAACAGGTAAGCCGATTTAGACGCTGTTTTTATATTTGAAAGCTATTATAACAATTTATAACTGTAGTTATTGGATATGGTTTATCAAACCCAGATTAACAATTTCAAGGTTATTTTTTTTTTTTTTTTTATAGAAGAGGGGGCAAACGAGCAGGAGGTGCACCTGATGGTAAGTGATCACCGCCGCCCATGGACATCCACAATACCAGAGGTCTTGCAGTTGCGTTGCCGGCCTTTTAAGAATGAGTAAGCTCTTTTCTTGAAGGCCCCCAAGTCGTAACCGTTTGGAAACACCCCTGCCGGTAATTGGTTCCACAACAAAGTAGTGCGAGGCAAAAAGTGTCGAGAGAAACGCACAGTTGTGGATTTCCAGACATCGAGATGGTGAGGATGGAATTTCAAATTTTGACGCGATGTCCGATGATGGAATTCGGCGGCAGGAATTAGTCCAAATAACTCGTCGGAACACTCTCCATGAAAGATACGATAGAAGACACAGAGTGAGCCAACATCTCTGCGCAATGCCAAAGAGTCGAGCCGTTTCGAAATAGCCAGGTCGTCAACGATTCGAACCGCTCTACGCTGAATGGGATCAAGAGGAAGGAGCTGGTACTGAGGAGCTCCGGCCCAGAGATGAGAACAGTACTCCATGTGGGGCCGAATTTGAGCCTTATAAAGTTGAAGGCGATGGGCAGGCAAGAAGTACTGCCTCGCTCTGCTGAGCACACCGAGCTTTTTGGAGGCTAGTTTAGCCTTACCTTCCAAATGACCGCGAAACTGAACGTAATTCGATATGTCGACTCCCAGAATCCCGATACTAGCTGAGGCTGTCAAGAGAGTATCCCCAAATCGAGGTGACATGACAAAGGGTGTCTTTTTAGCGGAAAACACGCAAAGCTGTGTCTTTTTGGGGTTAAAAGTGACCAGGTTTTGACGACCCCATTCCGAGACATCGGTTAATCGATTCTCAACTTCGGACACAAGCTTGTTTCGGCTCTCTTCGACGTGTTCCCGAGAAATACCGCTTCGGCCGGAGTATGTAGCATCACCAGTACTGTCATCTGCATAGCAATGTATGTTGCGAATTCGCATCATGTCATTGATATGCAGAAGGAACAGTGTCGGTGATAGCACGCAGCCTTGTGGAACACCAGCATTGATAGATTTAAGGTCAGAGCATGCACCGTCAACTACGACCTTGATGCTCCGATCAGCCAAAAAACTGGTGATCCACTTGCATAATTTCTCGGGAAGCCCATAGGAAGGCAGCTTCGCTAGAAGCGCTTTGTGCCATACCCTATCAAAGGCCTTCGCTATGTCCAAACTAACTGCCAATGCCTCCCCCTTAGACTCAACTGCTTCCGCCCACCGATGTGTTAAGTATACAAGAAGATCACCAGCTGAGCGGCCGCGACGGAAACCGTACTGGCGGTCGCTAATCAGCTGGTGCTCTTCTAAATACTTGAGGAGCTGCGAGTTGATGATTGTCTCCATAATTTTGGAGAACAAAGAGGTTATGGCTATCGGCCGATAGTTAGACGGATTAGAGCGATCTCCTTTTTTAGGGATGGGATGCACTAAAGCTGTCTTCCATGAAATCAGTACTACGCCGAGTGAGTAGGAGAGCCGGAATAGGCGTGTTAGTACCGGCGCCAGCTCTGGAGCACATGATTTAAGTACAATCGGAGGGATGCCATCCGGTCCACTCGACTTATGGACGTCCAAGGAAAAAAGTGCTTTACGTACGGAAGACTGCAAGAATTTTAATTCCGTCATAGAACTATAGCACTGCGGGATGGTAGGCGGTGCATTTCCTTGGTCGTACAGAGTCGAGTTGGCCGCAAAGAACGAGCCCAAAAGATCGGCCTTCTCCCTTGCGGTATGGGCCAGAGAGTCATCATCTCCGTGTAAGGGTGGAAGAGAGGGCTGTGAGAAATTCCCCAAGACAGCCTTGGCGAGAGACCAGAACGCACGAGTTCCCGAAGGAAGGCGAACTAATTTCTCACCAATTCTGCCAATGTGTTCAGATTTTGCCTTGGCGATAGCTCTTTTGAAGAACCTCGAAGCGGAATTGTACTCCTTACGTAACGCGCTGGTTTTTTCATCACGAGATGTCGACGCTGCAGCCCAAGCCCGGTAGCATTCCTGCTTTCGGCGTGAAGCCGTTTTGCAGAAGCGACCAAACCAAGGCTGAGACTTACCACCAACCGGTACCGCAGAAAATGGAATGAAAAGTTCCATGCCCTGCAGCACCACATCAGCGATAGAGTCAGCGATGACACTCGGATCATCCAGCGAGAAGCACATCCGCCCCCATGGGTAGGACGCAAAAAAAGACCGCATCCCGTCCCAATCTGCTGACCTATAGTGCCAAACGCGACGACAGCCTGCAAAAGGAGGCCGTGATAGGCGCGTAACCGGCACTTTACTCCGGATCAGGCAGTGGTCTGACGTACCTAGAGGGACGTCCACAGATACCTGATAATTGTCCGGATGGGAGGTCAACAGAAGGTCCAGCAGTGAAGGCGTATGATCGTCCACATCGGGAATTCGCGTAGGCGTGGTTACCAATTGTGTTAGACCATATGCCAAGGCAAAATCGTGAACAGACCTCCCCGCATGATCGGTAGTGCGTGAACACAGCCATTCGGCGTGGTGGGCATTAAAATCGCCTAAGATCACGATCTCAGCGGAGGGGGTCTGTTGCAACACGGAATCTACAGCCGTTTGAAGGTGCTCAACGAGCCTGTCGACTTCAGCATTTCCGCTATGGGACCTGTAGAGGCACGCATAGATGCGGGGATGGTCGTCGCAGTCTACATGCAGCCAGAGGATGGATAGGTCCCTATAGCCTTCAATGCTGCTGAGACGTCGAGAGCAGATATCCTCTCTGACATAAGCACAAACTCCCGCCCGGGGTACAAATGAATGCTCGAATTTGTACCCCGGGTAGGAGAGATATGAGGTATCAGCCGGAGAAGATATCTGCGTCTCAGTTAAAAAGAACAGAGCCGGCTTAGCCGTCTCAAGGTGGTAGTGGACGGCATTTAGGTTTGAGTGAAGACCCCTAATATTAGTATAATCCACGTGGAGTGTGGTAGAGGGTGCCTTTCGATGTCTGTTCGATTTGCCCCGAGCAGCGAAGTTTGAGAGCGCAATTGTGCCCCCCCAGAGTACGCAGGGCAGCCTGGGCATCCATGATTAGGCTGATTACAAACCCCTGAACATGGATGTCCAGAGGGGGATTCTCCACCGCTTACGCTAGTGGTACCCCCCTGGGGTAAACTACTACCTTCAAATTGCGCTTCCATAGTGTTAGGGGGAGGGGGGAAAGGGCCTCCGGGAACCTCACAGACCAAACGAAACGCAACAGCAAAGCTGTTACTTTACGTTGGTTTTAAGTGAGGTAGTGGTATCGCCCCGGTCGTGCCGACCCATTCAGCTAAGCATGGCACTACCACTTTTTTTTGACTGACTGCACCGGTGGAATAATCTCATAAAAGAATATTATCCCTCCGGCGGGCGATGGGGTCGTCACTTCCCGACGCCATTAAATGCTCTTTTCTACTTGATAAAAGGAATTTAGCAACTGGTATAGGCCTAATCGACATGTTTGGTATTCTGATACTTAAATGATATTGCAATGACATGGTAACTATGGTCCGAGACTGCAGGTTTCCTATTCAAACACGAAAAAGCAAAACACGAAACGTACTGATGATCTTCAAATAGGAAATTCGAAGATTTTATTTATTTATTTAATATTAGGGAAACAAACAGATTATAATACTTATAACCAGAAAATATAACCACAAAATTTTCCACAAAAAGTTTCTGCAAATATGTAACACATATACAATATGTAACAGGATACAAAAAAAAAGTTATATGTAAAGAGTAAAGACACGCCTGTTGAATAGAGAATAATGACATTATTTATATACATAACAAACTCAGACAAATATAAAAAAAGTTTGTTAATTAAGTAAATGACAACATGGTGCAGTTAAATGATTATTATTTATAATGATTTCAAAATTTCTTTGATTTTAAGTTTAAATTTATAAATCGATATGTTAAACATGTCTATACTACCAAAGTGATGATCAATGACATGACAAACACGAAACAAGAATGTATTAGATGCATATTTGGTTCTAACAACTGGCATATTAAAGATACGTTTACAACGGGAACCCAGTCGCGGGCAGGCAAAGCAAACATTACTTAATAAGTAAGGAGAATCAATGAGATTATTAAGTAACTTGTAAAGAAATGTTACATCTCTTTCTATTCGACGATTTTCAAGCGTACATCAGCTCTTTTCGTGTTTTGCTCTGTAAATGATGCACTTGAAGCAGTAATGTCTTATATTAAATAAATGCATCGGATTTTTTTAAGTTATAGATTTCTAAAAAGTAGCGCCTGAATAAATAAAATACACAAATAAAATTTTACTAAAGTCGATCGAACCGTTTCGGATGATTGACAAAAGATTTTTTTATATATCATAAAATAGCAAACAAGCAGATGGCTCTCCTGATGGTAAGAGTCAACCATCGCCTAAGTTTACCGGCTATCTTACCCTCCAAACCGGAACTCGGCAATGACAAGCACTGACGCTATTGCGACAGGAATAAGTAAGGCGGTTGTACCAGGCCCGGGCGAGACAATGCAAAAATCTACCACCTAGTAGTCACGATGGTAGTGACTTGCATAGCCAATCGGTCGCCTTTTAAGACCTGCCTAGCAGAACGGCAATTGGTCTATTCTTCAAAGTAGCCCGGAACCAACACGGGGAAAACTTTCTTGATAAAAGGAATTTAGCAACTGGTACACGCCTAATCGATATGTAGTTTGGTATTCTGATACTTAAATGATATTGCAATGTCGTGGTAACTTTGGTCCGAGACTGCAGGTATCCTATTCGAAGATCATCAGCTCTTTTCGTGTTTTGCTCTGTAAATGATGCACTTGAAGCAGTAATGTCTTGTATTAAATTAACGTGTCGGTTTTTTTTAATTATAGATTTCTGCAAAGTTGCGCCTGAATCAATAAAATACACAAATAAAATCCAATAAAAATACCAAAATCCATCGAACCGTTCGGAGGAATGACATAAGAATTTTATATATATGATTATTTTAGAACATTTATGTATCTCCGTAATAAATATAACATATTACTGTTATCTATTTTGAATACCGTGACAAAACAAATACTTATGTTTAAGTAAGAATACTTGATCAAACATACCACAGACGTAGAGGAGACGGTCTCCGGGGAAATAACGTAGCGACGACTTCATATTTGTATAACTTGTCACCTGTGAAATAGGTGTGATAAATAGCGGGGTGGCTTGGAGAATACAGAGCACCTTATATTTTATGCAATATAAAACTAATAGAAAATATACTGATTAGTTTGAATACTACATTAAAAACTATGTGTTGAGTGTGTGTGTGCGTACTTACGAAGATTTACGACTCGTGTTTTTTTAAGGCGAGGTATTTCGATGCGCGTCAATTCTATAGGAAATGGATGGTTCGGTATGTTCTGAAACCGCTGGGAAACGGCTAATTATCGGATAAATAAATATAGGACATCAGCTGAAAACTAAAATTTAGCACATTCTTTTTTGTATTTACAACTAAATATCATCATATAAAAATCATGTGGAAGATTAGAAATATTATTAACAAATTATTTGTTTTAAAGATTTTTTTATCCTGTTTTCAGAATTTTATATGATCGAGTAAAGTAGATTCTATCATGTAATGAGTTAACACATTCTTTAGATAATATTTTCAGGTATATCGTGTAATTTTTGTAATATTGTTATTTAACAATTAATACAAAAAAACGTGACTAAACAAACCAGTTTTTTCCTATTTGTCGGAATGCCTCGCCTTAAATATCATTAGATAGCAAACAAGTTAATGGCTCTCGGTCTTTAGTCGTTTCGCACTACGAGCGGTTCGGACCGCGGTGTGAATAATTGCCCAAGAGTTCTTTTGGCATTAGTCGTTTCGGACCGCAATGTTGGAGCGATGCGAATCAAGCAAGCAAGGTTTTGGGCCGTGGGGGGGGGGGGGGGCGTAACATTTTAAGACTATATTTTTATCGACAACAGTAGATAGTTTATAATGAGGTAAACAAATTCCAGTTCCTGTTCCCGTAGGATTTCCGGGATAAAAATGATCCTATCTCCTTTCTCAAACTATATATGTACCAAATTTCATCCAAAACAGTGTAGTGGTTTGGTCGTGAAGAAGAAATATATAGACTATTTGTTCTTCACGACCTATATATATATATATATATATATATACTTGTATTTATAATATTAGTATGGGCATAAAATGAAACGCCGAAAGGTTGTATCTTTGTACGCTCATAACTTCGGAATAAATAAATAGGATCATTCTTTTTTATTTTGTTCATTTACGTTTTGTATGAAAATATTTAAAAAACGTACGGAAAATTCTTAACAATCATATAATATGGAAAATGAGACAGAAGACATTGAGGGAGTGTCTTCAAAAAAAAATAGAATGGTCGACTTATTTAATTGTAATTCTTCTTACCTGCCATGGTCGTACTATAAGCGGTAGATTTTGTCTAATTTTTTATTAGGTACACCACCCGTGTGAAGCCGGGATTGATGACTAGTTTAAGAGACAGATATTAAACATAAGCTATATCTACTCGTAGAAAAAATGACAATTATTTTCAATAGGAATACCTACACAGACTGAATTATTTAATACTAATGGTTGTTAATATAACGCATAGATTTATATTATAGCGCGCTATGTATACTCAACGTATGGCGTACGCTATTTAGATTCACATTCGGCGCTATAACGTTACGCAACGCTATATAAATAGCGGCTAGCGTGGGTTACGGTAGACTCAATCGGAACCTTACCTTAATTATAAAGCGTAAAAAAATAATAATTTTGAGTCGACAACATATATTCACATAATTCAGATTGTCGAGTATTTTGTTAAAATAGTGATTAAAAATTCTAACGGTGCTGACAGACAAATCGGCCATATTTCTTTAAAGGTTACAAATATGTGATGTAGATGGCGTGAGCATTTATTAAAGTATCGTGGAACGGAGCGCAGATTATCGTGAAACTTATTTTCTATTCATTCATAAAAGTTATAGTGTTGTCTTTATTAAACCAACGTAATAGTTTAAAGACGTCACTACGGTGTTGCTACTTTTTATTGTCTACTATTTGAGTTAATTAAGATTGCGTATTATGAGACTTCTGAGCGAAGCTAGGTTTTCATAGTAACATTATAATCTACGAAGTTACCAACTACGCAATCTAACGAGTAACGTGCTAGACTGTAGACGCTAGATGTTATAGTTTGAGCGTGCTAACGCTCGCTGTATAACGTTGTAATGAGTCACGTGTTATCTCGGCCGGCAGCCGGCTCCCGTGATCAGTGTTCCATTTACACGTTATAATATAGTCTATAACATAGCGCGCTAGAAAAATATATAGTCTATAACACGCTATCACAAAATAGTTTATTTGATCAATACTATTTAAAACTCCTGAGAATATATCTGACAGCCCAATCGCAGCTCAGTTTATAAATCAAACCCCTGAAATTTAATCATTGTGGGTGAAATGTCATCGCCTACATTATAATGTATGTAACTAGTAACTACACAGTACGAAATTATGTTAAGAACTGAGAATACCGTAATATATTATAACACCTTAGCTATAAGTTATGAAAACTATTCGACATGTTCTTGGCAAGTTTCTACGTAGCGTATTCCTGAATGTCTATTCAAGACTTCTTTATAACTATTTGAACCTTTTCTATTCAGTGACGTTTATTAGAAAGAATTGAAAGTAGCTTTATATAAAAGCTATAGAAACCAAACGCCGGATGAAGAGAAATCACCATTGCCTCAGAATACCAAGTTTTCCCCGTATTGATTTCCTTGAAAAATAGACCATTTTATTGATTCAGGTGTTACTTTGCGGAAATCCATTATTAAAAAGGTGAAATTAATTAAATTTGCTATTATTCGCGAACTGTTCTATGTATCTTCCGCGATGGTGCCAAAAAGAAAGACGTTGATTTAGTAAATGGATAAGACTCACCGATGGTCCGGACAAAAAGAAGATCCCAGCGGCACAATTATCCATCTACACCTACCACATTTTTACTCCCACGTCCACGCCGGCACTAAGCACAAAAGCACACAATTTATGTATGTACTCAACGTACTTTTCACTTCGAAACCGAAACATCTTCAGGAGAAACGAACGCAGAGTGAGCCTTTTTAATAGACTATTTTTTATTCTGCCAGGCAGTGCTAACGATCGGTTATACCTACGTGCCATTGAGACAACAAGGTGGTACAGTTCCCCAAAAATTTGAGTTCCGAGTTGTCGCCCGGGTATACAGTACTTCATCTAACCTATTCCTATCGCAAAAGCGTCAGTGCTTGTTGCGGCTTACAGGGTAAGGTAACTAGTAAACTTGCGCATGGGGCATTACCATTCCGATAAACGAATAGCATCGCGTCATTAACATCCTTGGTTTCTATAGGATATGGTCCCCTTTCCATCTGGAGAGCCATTTGCTTGTTTATACCCTATGATGATAGGAGAGTGTTCCGACGAACTGTTTGGATCGATCCCAGCCGTAGAATTTCATCATCGGACATCGCGGCAATATTCAAAGTTCCGTCGTCATCACCTCGATGTCTGGAAATCAACAACCGTGTGATTCTCTAAGTCCTTTTCACCACGCACTACTCCTCGGTTAAATCAATTACTGGCGGGGGTATTTCCGAACGGATACGACTTAGGGGCCTTCAAGAAAAGAGCATACTAATTCTTAAGAGACCGCGGCAACGCAGCTGCAAGACCTATGGTGCTGTGGCTGTCCATGGGCGGTGGTAATTATTTCGGAACATGTGATGACAAGGTTTATAGTATCTCACGGTTAGACCCTTTATTTATCAAACAGCAAAGGGTTTATTTTGTTTAACCTAAATATAATCGACGTGAAAATACCTCATTGGTTTTATGATTATGTGACTATTTTAACTTTGTGTTAATTGTGTTTTCCGGTCTTGTCTTGTACTTCTTCCGGTCAGCTAGAAGAAATTTATTTTATGGGAGATAAGCTCACATATTACGTTTTTTATTTTAAATAAGTTGCCTTTATGTATTTATTTTTTACTAGCTGACTCGACAAACGTTGTTCTGCCTTTTTAACTACTTTTATTTTTTTCTATATTTTCTCACGTTTTAAAGCGTCCCTGGACGTCAACAATTAATTCAAAACCAAAATTAGCCAAATCGGTTCAGCCGTTCTAGAGTTTTAGCGAGACTAACTAACAGCAATTGATTTTTATATACAGTACCCGGCGATAAATATTGCACATCGACCTTTGGAAAGAGACAATCGGCTAATTTCGGCTTCGTAGAGCGTTATCTCTGTCGCACAAAATACAAACAGTCCGGTACCTATTAGGAGCTGTTAAAACAAGTATGATTTGCTTCTTTTGATATTTTTATTCTTTGTATAAAATACACTAATTTTTCTATAAGTGATGGCTTTAGGTTGGGGTAAAATAAAATAAAAAAACATTTTTACATTATGTTTACGTATTTAATTATTTTGGAACATTACAGCTTTAGTGTACATAATAAACACCATTATACCTATTGCTAAAATGAGACATTGCAATAAAAATAATAATAATTCTAATTCTCAATTACTTCCATTTCACTATCTGTGCTCTCAAAGAGGTCAATATCACTGTCACTATCAGCCGTATTTATTACTAATCTATCAGTGTAATTGTCTAAACTGTGTTGAATGCTTCTATATTCATTCTCACATTTGATTGCATGATCGCAAACCTTTTTCCACTCTTCAGCGCCGATCATGTTTACTTTTTCAGTCAATAATGTTTTTACTGTAGTTAAGTTCATACCCACATTTCTAGAGGCTACATAGCCTTTCAGTTGAGACCATATATTTTCAATTGGATTAAAATCCGGATGATATGGTGGCAATCGCAACACAGTGTGCCCATGTTCGGCAAGTATTTTGTCCACAGAAAACTCTGTATACCTCTCCTTGTGCTGACATATAATAGCGTAAATCTGGGTTTTTGTTAATTTTGGATCAACTGGAATTTCATGTCTGTTTAACCAGTTGATCATTTCCCGTTTAATGGTGTTTGAGTTGGGGGGTCTCTCAACATACTTGTTGTGATAGGGTGCGTTGTCGATAACTAGAACAGATCACTGGGTATATTTGGGATTAATTGGTTAACCAGCCATTTCTCATAGTTATCGTTATTAATTTCATTGTGATAGTCACCTGTAGTGTCCGTGGATTTATACGTTAAAAAAGCACCGGGTACAAAGCCTTTTTCATTTCCCGCATGAACTATTATCAAACGTTGACCTTTTGAAATTGGCTTTTTCACTCCTTTTTTCTTATCGTCACTCCAAGATTTCCCTTTAGTGTGGGATGCATGTATATATGACTCATCCATGTAGACGATATTTTTTCCTGTTTCGCGAAATTTGCGTATTTTATCAAGGTATTCCATTCGTTTGAGACTAACGTCGTGCTTTTCCATTAGAATTTTTCGATTATCTTCCATTTTAGTGAACTGAAATCCCATGTCATGAAGTATTTTTCTCAACGTTTTTTCAGACCCATTGTAATTAATAGCTTCAGATAATTTAGCTTTTAATGATTTTATTGTTGGCAGTTCATTAAATCGTAAGTGAAAATCATACACCATTCTTCGAACAACATCGTAATCAAAATCGTCCATATCCAAACGAAATTGCTTTTTTGGTCTCCCTTTTTTTGGAGTGCTGAACTTAATTTCAGTCGAATGTGTTTCAGTACTGACTTCGTTTAATATATTGTTCAAAGTTCTTCTTGAAATTCCAGTGGCATTTGCAACTCGCTCTTGAATCTTCTTAAAATAACAACTTACATTTTCATCTACTTTTTTTTTAAATCTATCAGCTTCGCTTACAAAGTATTTATAAACATTGTAGATAATTTCACGTGACTGACCTCGTAAAGGTTTCCCTCTTTTTCCGAAAGATGCCATATTACAACTTTAAATTATTTAAATTTGTGGGTGTTATCAACTCTAAATATATATTTTTTTTCGGGACGCGACTGCACTCTATCGTACTTGAACAACGACTGACTAAACGTCACATAGGTAGTGTGGGACAGAGATAACGCTTTACGAAGCCGACATTATCCGATTGTCTCTTTCCAAAGTTCGATGTGCAATATTTATCGCCGGGTACTGTATATAGATTATATACAATTAATTTATAGTTGTCATATTTCAATGAAAGGTGTGTGAAATGTTTACAATACAAACGCTTGTTTTTGGCAAAATCAGCGGCTTTGTATTTTTTACATCATAGTATAACAAACAAGCAGATGCACTGAAGCAAAAAGGTAACCATTGTCAAGATCGCCTATAAACACCAAAGAGTTTAGAGATGTGTTGTTATCTATATTGCAGATAAGTAATATCACATACAAAAAATTTAAAATATGAAATAACTAGCAGTCACTCGCGACCTCGTTCGCCTGATCAAAAATCATTACTTTCGTTTGATTAGTCCGGTAAAGAGTAGCCTGTGTCACGTAGCTTTCTAAAGGTGAAAGAATTTTTAAAATCGGTCGAGTAGTTTTTGAGTTAAATCGTTACAAACAAACACACAATCAAATAAATAATATCCACGGGACAATTTACACTTACTAATTTAACCCCAAAATAAGCAAATTATTTGCTTGTGTTATGGGTTTTAGTCAACGATACTAGTACATAGACATACATATATAAATACTAGAATATGTTTAACTAGCTGTTGCCCGCGACTTCGTCCGCGCAGACTTTATTTACTCCGCTCCTACTGGTCGTAGCATGATGTTATATAGCCTATAACCTTCCTCGATAAACAGGTTATCTATCTCAATAAGAATTATTCAAATCGGTTCAACAGTTTTCGAGATTACCGCATACAACCAAACAAACAAACAAACTCTACAATTTTATTATATTAGTATAGATAAACACCCAAACCCGGAAATACAAACATTTCTGCTCATCACACAAATGCTTGTCCCCGTCGGGGATCGAACCCAAGCCCCGTCGATTGCGTAGTCAGGGTCGCTAACTACTCGACATACGGGGCGGTCAAAATCTTTCCTTTTTATAATATTAGTATAGAAAACAAAAACAAAAATGTCATTGCACATGATTTAAATGCGCACATTCACGCTAAAAGTTATTTGCATAATTTCATTTTCGATTTTCGTTTACATTATTTGGTGAATTTTGCATATTAATCGGAACGCCCGCTGTCGGGCATTATGCAAACTTTATTCAATCGTACACTTGCATTTTGATGTCATCCGTTAAACCAAATGTCATTTAGCGTATTACACCGTTATTGGAAATCGTAAATCTATTATGTAATAATTCATCACGGCCTTTTCCCTCGAGAATGGATCAAAATCCATTCTCTCTTTCTATCTCTACGTATAAAATGTAGTAGATTTGTGTTGCATGTGCACCAGGTTTGAAAAAAAAATATTTTTTTTATCTTATAGGATAGAAAACAAGCACATTCTTCTGTTCGAAAAAATAAAATATTTCATTATGCTGTGTTATCTGTGTCGCAGATATGTAAGATCATATGCAAAAGTTTTATAAAATATGAATTAAAACAAAAAAGAATCTCATTTCACATATTTTCAATGCGCACATACGCGTTCATAGTTATTTGTATAATTTCATTTCCGATTTTCGCTGACACTATTTGGTAAATTTTGCATATTAACCGGAGTGCCCGCTGTTGGACATTATGCGAACTGTATTTAATTATACACGTGCATTTTGAAGTTATCCATTGAACTAGACATTATTTAGCACAATGCATTGCTTATTGGTAGTCACAAAATGTACTGTGGAATATTTCACTATGGCTTAGGTTCAGATTTCGAGTTATAAATGTATGTTCGATATACATTTATGAGATTACAATACTCAAAATATAATTATCTGTCTCTCACACTTACACACTTTACTTCTACGTATAAAATATAGCAGATCTGTGTGTGTACGTGTAAAATGTTCAGGAATAACCTTTGTTTTTTATACCATTATTTGAACGCAGTAAATGTGCAACAGCCATCTTCGAATTTTCTGTATCTTTGAAACGTTAACTCAGATCAAACTTAAGAGAAAATTTATATTGAACAAAATGGGTTTTCCAAACCGGTTTATAAATAACCGAGCCCTGAGGTGCATACATAAAAATAAAGAAAAATGGAACACCTCCTCCTTATAAATGATTGTTCTGACGAAAATAGATAATCATCACTTACAGATACCAAAAGTATAGACAGTGTATCACTATCCATGTCGCAAATATGTAATATGACGTGAAAGAGTTTTTTAAAGATGAAATAAAAACAAAAACAAGAATTCCATTACACATGGTTTCAATGCATACATTCGCGCTCAAAGCTATTTTCATAATTTCATTTCCGATTTTCGCTTACATTATTTGGTGAATTTTGCATATTAATCGGAGCACCCGCTATCGGACATTATGCAAACTGTATTCAATTGTACACGTGCATTTTGATGTCATCCATTAAACCAGACGTCATTTAGCGTATTGCACCATTATTGGAAGTCATAAAATCTTTTGTGGAATATTTCGTCATAGCTTGGGTTTGAATTTATGTTCAATGTTTATTTATAGAAAAACATTTCTCTACAAATAATTGTTTCATTCTCTAGGTATTTCAATCCTCTTAAGTTTACCTCGTGTTGGTTGTCGTCCACTTTAATATACTAATCGTTTTTTTAATAGTTGTTTTTTTATTGATTAAACATGTCACTACCATCGGACCTACCAGAAAGAGATTGGTATATAGTTCAGCAATGACTAGCCCGGGTTTAGTACCACCGCCGGTATTGACGCTACTATGGTAGTAATAGTTCCTTAGTAATATCTTTTAGCTTAAGCTTTAATGCTTATACATAAAACTACTATAAAGTTATACAAAATTCAGCATAAGGCTTACCAAACGATAATTTACCAGAACGGTTCTTTAGTGTCATCGCGATAAAATACCTATTTCCATACACCATTTCACAATAACATTAATGCATCATGTTATTCGGAGATTGAACACGTTTTAATGTTTACCACAAACTGAAAAGACGGGGTTTGCACCCCTACAGTCAATTACCCACATAATCCTCGTATCTACATAATTACTATCATTTACGACCGTGTTACATGGATCCCGCTTAGAGGATATGTTAGAGTAGTGTCATGCCATGTTACTGTTAATATACAAGTACTTATATTCGTATATAATTTTATAATTAGTAAATAAATTATATTTTAAATGTATATTTAAAATATAATTTATAAATTATAAATGTATATTTATACGTAATAATATTATATACACTAATATTTTTATACCATTGATGGTAAACATGCAAACGGATTTTCTGTTGGAAAATGACAAAGTATCGCCTTTTTTCGAAATGACACTAATTGATAAAGAAACTAAACTAAAAGGGTGCAATAATGATAATTAAACAAGAAAAGCAAAGAGTATAAAAATAATAATTATTTAAAGAGAGCCATCTTGCGTGGATTTTCGGTACAACTTAGTCCACTATAGACATTTGGGTTTAGGATTAAAACCTGTCTATGCGTGTGTATGTGTGTGTGTGTGTGTGTTTTATTTATTGAGGTTGGAGAATGCTTTTACGCACTACGTAGTGTCGGACTCCTCCCGTAGTCGTAATTTACTACAGGCCCTACCGACTAAACTCCCATCCTCTACGTCCGTGACCTACTAATCCCCGACGGAACTGCCGTCAGGCATTACTTCGTGAGGGTGGTCCAGCTGTATGCTCTTCCTCATGGGTGATTTGGTGGGACATTTGAAGTTGCCCGCTCTAATCTTCGTCACTCCTGTTCTCTCTGCCTTAGCTTCTTCAGCACTTGCGTTGCAAAACTACTCGCCGCTTCCCATTTCTCTTCAGATAGTAGCATTTGTTCCACCAGAGTTTCGGGTTTAATTCGGTCTCCGAGGTCGTTCTCCGTGTGTGTGTGTGTGTGTGTGTGTGTGTGTGTGTGTGTGTGTGCGTGTGTGTTTGTGTGTGTGTATGTGTGCTGGTATGACATTTGTATGTATGATTCCTAAATTTCTTTACTTTTGCGTAATACCCAGAAATCACAAAGTCCGTTTTTTGGATTTGAAATACATTAAAAAATTAATCGTCTGTATTTCCGATTTGAAACATAATAAAATGTATTTTTTATGTTTCACATCAGAAAAGTGAACTTGAAGATTTATTAAACTTTGCTTTATAATTAGAGGCATGTAAAACAGTTGATATTTAAGTAGTTCTAACATTTTCTAACAAATATATTAAAATGTAATTTAGGTTAACTATTTCACATTAAAATAAATCAATTAGATCTATTAGAAAATATGTTTCAGATTAAAACAAATATTTGAAATCTATTTTCCAAGGGATCTATTTTACTATTTCATAAATGTATATTTTCACTCTACTTTACACTGAACTTGAAGGCAAAATCTTCGTGAGAACGGAGGACTTAGTGAAACTGACGTCAAACAGAAAGATTAGCTACAAATATTCACAAAATAGCACTGACATAACAAATATACGAGCAAACGCAACCTACAACGGCCATATCTGAATTTATGTTGAACTAGCTGCAGTATGCAGCCAGCTATATTATAAAAGTTTTTGGCGAATCCTGCGGGATCGCCTAATTTTTTTGAGATAAAAAGTGCTATTCTAGGTCCTAATCTACCTCCTTTTGTACTCAATCGGTACATAAATCTGGAATTTATATTAAAAAAATACTGTTTCTTTTTTGGTGTTTTTTCAAAATGTCTCAAAATCTCCTGAACCGAATCGGTTCAAATTTTCAGGAAGTCTTAGTTGAGCGGAATCCAATCGAATATCATCAACCGCGTTTCAATCGGTCCAGCCGTTCAAAAGTTATACCATATCATAAGTTATACCATACCAAAAGTTACCCATATCTTAGGAACCAAGCTTTTCTTTGACCTGGGACCTTGATAAATCGATTCCTTGGCCCGAAAAATCCCTAATTTGTGACTTTAATGAAAATCGTTGGAGCCGATTCCGAGATTCCAATTATATATATATATATATATATATATATATATATATATATATATATATATATATATATATATATATATATATATATATATATATATATATATTGCTCGTTGAAAGGTTGAAGTTGAATTCTACATCAACAACTTAGGTTGTTCTTCCTATCTTATTTTAGATTAAATATTAAAATAACTGATAAACTTCCGATAAGTAATCTTACAAAAATCTGCTATCTATGCATTAAAAAACTTAAAAAAATTAGTGGATAAATTATCCAATAATTATTAATATTCCAGGAGTTGATGTGTATCCCTTTGAAGAATATGGCTATATAATATATCTACCTTTGTAGCAGACAATTTGTAAAAAATAAACGATTGACAAACTTTTGACAGTGACAATAATATTGTTTTGAGGCTAATACGTGTCACTAACAACATGACTATTTACTAGAGCGAACCGCCTTACTTTTTAATCCGCAATAGCGTCAATGCAATAAGCATGTAATATATTATCGTATTTTGGTTTTGGAATATAAGGAATTCGGTAAACATGCATGTGGATTTAACTCATATACCCATTACACGATTAACAATGCACTATTAACATATGTATGTATACTTGTAGTCTGTTGACCGTAGACAATGGTGATTTCTCTCTTTCTCAAGAAATATCTGCTTGTTTGTTATTCTATAATATAAAAAATATAGATGTGAAAATTTATGTGTATGTGTGCATGTTTGTTATCCTTTCAAGCCTAAACAGCTTTACAGATTTGGACAAAATTTGTCCAAGTCTGTAAAGGCTGTTTATAAGAAAATTAATTAAGTTTCAAGCTTATAATGAAACAAAATAATTTGTTAGTTCATGTCTTGCACTCTATACGAACAAATGCTCAGAGGGTTATAGTACAATACATTATTAATTGTTTGTAACCTAAATGAAGGAAATTATCTCCTGAATAGTTAATCTGAAAACGACTGAAGGGATCAATGGTGGTGACTATACATCTACAATTTTACATTCCTGGTTCTCAATGATCTAGCAGAATCAGTTTCAGTACATATGATTAAGGACCTGTATTCAAATACCGGTTCGGGTGATTATAATTTGGCCAAGATTGATTAGGTGGTATTGGACTTTATATTTAAATATAGACAGGCTATGTGTGTATATCGAAAAAAAAAACAATTACCATTTCTTCATTATTCTTAATATTTAATACAGAAGTTAATTTATTGGTGTGCGAATCGACAACTCCAAAAATATGTAGTAGGTAATTGGCACACACGTTATGTTTTGTGCAATTCAGTTATAATAAAGTACATTCTAGTACCAAAGTATTTAGGGTTAAATATTTTATAGATATAAAATGAGACATAAATTAATCAAAAATGTCTTTATTAAAAAACTTGTGAAGCCTTCTAAACCGTAATGGTTTTCCTTTTAACCTTATTATATTTACTACTACCATGATTTTTTTTCCACCCCCAAAATAAACCGTTTAATTAACCTGCAGACGGGGGGGGGGGGGGCACATGACTCTAACAAAAATTAGTACTTAAAAGCTTAATGTTTTACAAACGAGTAGTGCCTTAATCGAAAACTTGTTTTCACAAACTTACAATATTTTTTGAAAATCTATCCAACGATACCCCAAACAATGGGGTACGTAAGAAAAAAAATTAGGGCAGCTACCCTAAAAAAAATTTTTCAAGATTTTATGTTACCACTTTATTGATCTGACTAATATGTATATTCGTGCTAAATTACAGCTTTCTAGTAATAAGGATCTTTGAGCAATCGTGCAGACGGATGGATGGACGGACGGACATAGCGAAACTATAAGGATTCTTAGTTTACTTCGGAACCCTAAAAAATATTAATAAATACATTTCAGAAGAAATTAACGATACGATAAGCATCTATCAACATAGGTAGGTTGTTTTGGGGTTACATTTACATTTACATATTCGCTATCAAAATCTGAACATCCACATCAGTTTGTACAGTCTTCCACTAATCAACGTGTAGGTATACTTATAATGAGTAGCTTAGTCTTAAAAACGAACGAAAACATCTGTGGTTGCTTGTCTAAAAAGAAAATTTCGGCAGACATTAATGAGGTTGCATTATTTTTTCGTTTCATTTAAGAGAACAAATCCGGCTAATCTTCAACATAACACAGGAGCCTCCCCTTTTAATCCTTATCGTCGCTATTTAATTTTTACAATCATTTCGAGGGTACAAAAGCTTCGTTCTAGCTTGTAAATTTTAATGTACGCAAGGGTTCAAAGTATGATGGCTATATATTTAAATTTGTGATTATTATATTAAAATAATCGTTATTTTCACCTTTAGTTGCGCTGAATTTGATTTAACTCATTGGGGAGGTGAACTAGACGTGTTTGAAAAGAGCCACACTTTAAACAAGCAAATCTTTTGTATCTATATTAATATTATAAATGCGAAAATTTAAATGTTTACATGTTTGGATGGATGGATGTTTAGATGAATGGATATTTGTTCCTCAATTACGCAAAAACTACTGACCGGATTTGAATCAAATCGGCACACAGGTAGATGATGACCTAGAATAGCACATAGGTTTTTTATCCCGGAAAAATTAAGTGATCCCGCAGAACTCGCCAAAACTGTTATAATGCAGCTGGCTGCACGCTGCGGCTAGTACATATTTTATGTAATTAGTTTCTTTGAAGCGGCTCTTACAATTTTGATTTTCGTGAATAAAATATAATACAAGCTTGATATTTCTTTAATGTACTTCTTGCGGACTATTTTAACATTACAATTATAGACTTGGGTGTTCACAAGTTGTCGAGCTCATGGCTCAGAACCGTCTGTCGCTGAAAATGAGGTCTCTCATATCGTAAGCCCCACTACGCGCCATCTTGCCGCGTTCTGTCCCGCCGTTTAACTTTTACAACTTTAACGAATAGGAAGATGACGCCTAGTGTTGCCATATTTTGTCACTTATTCTAATATAACACAATTGAAACATATTCTTTTGATGAATAAAACCATTACAAACAAGTTAAATCATTACACGATGAAATCATGTATTTTGATTGTCTTTTACTATTAAAATAGATTTTGGTAAGTATCATATCTGTGATAATTCATTTTCACGTCAAAAAATATCAACCCCGAGATACTTTGGTTGCCCAGCTTGGTTACTGGACGATTCGCACGAATTTATCTCGCACGAAATGTGCGAATCGACATTTTTATTTATATTATTTTTTCTATAGGCGATTCGCACGAAGTTCGTGTTTTGGTGTACGAATCGACAACACCAACAATTTTTAATAGGCTTTTGCCACATATTTTATTTTACAGAGCACAAAATAAAAAGTACAGTCATGTTCACCCTTTTAGAAAGAATAAGAATACGAAAAATCAATCGAAGCTTAGATGGCAGCTATTTTACTTGAAACTGGGAAGCCATGAATAATCATTTTATCATGGTAAATTAAGTGTTAATTTATTTATTAATTATTTTGATTTATGTATGTTCAAATAGTAATAATCTATTGCTGTGCGAATGAGATTTGATATTTTTTTAATCCTCAAATCATATCATAGCGAATGAAGAGAACGTTTAGCAATTTCTATTTTACTGCATTAAAATTTTTGATTAATTTATGTCTTATTTCATATCGATAAAAATATTTAGCCCTAAATACTTTGGTACTAGAGACAAAACACAACGTGTGTGCCAATTACCTACTACATATTTTTGGAGTTGTCGATTCGCACACCAATAATTAACTTCGTGCGAATCGTCTACTGAAAAAAAAATATTAAAAAATGTCGATTCGCACATTTCGTGCGAGTTAAATTCATGCAAATCATCCTTATCCCCACAATTCAATTTTCTAACTTGTCTGGTTGATCTTAAAAAGTGTTAACTTTATGACAAAAAAACTTTGCTTGATATGAAAAACGTACAATTTCGATCTGATTGCTAAGTGTGAGTTTTTCTTTTCGCATTCGATCGTGAGCGCGTTTGAAGTTTACTAGGAATTTGTATGTGATTTGTACAGCGCCACCTAGTGATAAACGTGAGAAACCAATTTACCACTAGGTGGCGCTGTACAAATCACAGGAACAGGAACAGATAACAGATTATACGACTAGAAATAGTTGTCACTATTCTAGGAAGATATTTTGTTATAAAAGATTACTATTTGAATTTTCGGATAATAAATACTAGGTGCTTCTCGTTTTAGCAAGATTCAATTAAGCGGGTGTGAGCGAGAGAGACTAATACATACGAAGAACAGGTAACACGAATATCTGTTATTGAGTAGGTACCTAGTACCTACTGTGACTGAAGAACGTAGTGCAGATTGTGATTCAGTATTGTGACTGATATTTTTCAACAGATATTTGATATTATAGGGACAATTGTTATCTAGTATCTACGAATACCTGTGATTTGTATCTGTTACGATAAATACGCCTCACTACTAGTTCTGAGTGCTAAGTGTGAGTTTTTCTTTTCGCATTCGATCGTGAGCGCGTTTCGAGTTTACTAGGAATTTGTATGTGATTTGTACAGCGCCACCTAGTGGTAAACTGGTTTCTCACGTTTACCACTAGGTGGCACTGTAAAAATCACATACAAATTCCTAGTAAACTCCAAACGCGCTCACGATCGAATGCGAAAAGAAAAACTCACACTTAGCACTCAGTTCATGACTTCCAAATACAAAATAAGTGTCAGCTGAATTCTAATATTGGTTTGTTGTACATTCCGTAAATTAATTTAATAATTTCTGACGTTATGTTCTTATAGCACTGAGTACTTTGATACCAATCTCATCAATCTCCTTTGACCTATTTTTTCCAATAAAAATGTTTATTTTGAAGTTCACTGTTCAATTGGTGTCGCGGCATGCGTCGCTCCAAACGGGCGCCTATTACCCGCGCGCTGACTAAAGTTATGTTAAGGTTTACCTATGTGTAAAATGGAATTTTATTAAGTGTAGGCCTCATCCTCAGATTGCCTCTGTGGTATAGTGGTTCAGTGTTTGTGTTGACCACATGAGCTCCCGGGTTCAATTCCCGGGTCGGGCAATTCAAAAATGTGCTTTTTTCAGTATTCTGATAAAAACGATGTTGCCTGGGATTGGAAAGTGCCCGTTTTTCAATAGGCTTGTCACGGGTATGAAGATACTTTATCCATACTAATATTATAAATGTGAAAATCTATCTGTCTGTCTGTCTGTCTATTACGATTTACGGCTAAACCACTTAACCGATTTTGATAAAATTTGGCATGGAAATAGTTGAAGATCTGGGGTCAAATATAGGGTAATTTTTGTTTTTCAAAAATTAAACCCTAAAAGGCTTAAATAGGAGATAAAAGTTGTATTAAAAATCTATTTAGATGATATGTTAATCTACTCACGGGCAAAGCTGCGTGGGTCAGCAAATTTTTTATAAATGCAAGCCCACAGACCACACTAATAACTATATACACTGTGTTGGGTAGGGAATGAACAGCCGCGCATAGGAGAAAATGTTCCTACCAATGTCAAAATAGCAATATTCTATAATAATAATATTAAAATACACTTGTAGTTTTTGTTCACTCATGTTTTTTCGCACATTGCTCATACTGTTTTACTTTATTATATTTGTGTTTTAGCACTTACCCTGTGCTTGGGAAAAACTTGAAAAGCGTTAAAAACAACAAAGAAAATTTCGACACGTAGGATTTAAACCTACGACGTTCCCCCAAGTCGGGACGCTCTACCTACTGAGCTAGTTTCGACTGGTTTAAAGTGGTGAAATTCTTCTTTGCTATGTAACCGATTACGTTGATTGTACTGATCGCTAGATATACATATGTAGAAATAGTTAAATGAATTCATCGTTACAGATGAAATTACATTAATAATTTTGATCAGTGCTTTCGTGTTCCTAATTATATTTTTACTGTAGCACTCATCCCGTGCTTGGGAAAACTTGAAAAACTTAAAAAACAACAAAGAACAATTTCGAATGTTTCACTTTTTTGGAGTTTCTATTCAAAAATAATGGTGTCTGGTCTGGTACAGTGGTAGTGACCACTACAGGTGTGGTTACTACCATTTTACCTCTGATGAGCACATAAAGTTGTTACTGCCGATTATCGCTAGAAATATCTGATAATCGTTATCACATCGATAAAAGGCGGCGATGCTAATCATCGCTTATCTAACTACCCTAAAAACCGATGAATCGTGATAAAATCGAAAAGTCTTCTTCCTTCGGTTTACTCTACCTACCATGTAAGGGGACCAGCGTGATGACAATTTATAACTCAAAAAGTGAAACCGGTTGAACATCGATTGCTTTAAAATAAACATAGATGTTTAACCGGTTTCTTAAAACAAAGAAAACAATTGAGTAGTTCTCTAATCATTATTCTACGATTCCCATTTATTAAAATTATTTTGAGTCTTATAAATCATCATGCATTGGAAAATAATAAAAAGATATGGTAAATAAATTTCTGTATCCTTAGTGTCTGAATCCCGAGACGTTTAATCTATTATTTAGCCGTCTCTCTTCCAATCCGATGGAAATAAATTATCGCTTTAAACGAAATGCGTGAAGTGTGAATGGTGTTTTTGTCAAGAAAATATATTTCCTTATACACCCTTTCTTAAATGCGATACAGTTTTATACTTTGCAATTTTTATACGTGGGACACGTATAAAAATTCTCTAGATTTAAAAATTGTTTTGTGAATTTTATAGATTCAAGCATTACTTTGCCGAAATTCATTATTCACGGAGGAAATTAAGATAACTTAATAAGCGAATCACTAGGTGGTAGAGTTCTGCATTTCTGCTTCATTTCATTTATTTCTGCCTTACTTATTCTTGCCGCAACAGCGTCAATGCTTGTCGTTGTCGTGTTCCGATTTGGAGGGTAAGGTAGCCGGTAAACTTATGCATGTGGCATTAGACCTCGCCACAAGATAGCAACGCATCATTAATACCTTTGATGTCTATAGGCGATGGTTGACTCTTTAGGATTCTTATGGTAGGAGACACATTTGCTTGTTTGCTATCTTATGATATAAAAGCTGGAAGAAATCTCTTTAAGTAGAGATAAGCTCGCCCATTGTACTTATGTTATGTTTATATATTTTTACTCTAATTGTTCTGTGTACAAATAAAGTATTAAATAAATAAATAAATAAAAAACATAATATCTAACTTCTAAAACTTATACATAAGTTTTAGAAGTTGAATAAAAATTACATTAACATCCCACGATAGCAGCAACGCACCATTAACATCGTGTCTATAGGCGATGCCTATCTCTTTCCTACACGACACCTATCTACTTGTTTGCTGTTCTTTGAAATAAAATACAAAATATATAAATAGTGGCATTTTCATTTATTCAAATCTATTCATCTAACCAGTGTTGATTTTTTTGTCTAAAAATATTTTAAAAGTTATCACTTTCACAGGAATTATCATCTCAGCCATAGTGACATCTATTGTAGTCTTCCCACAACTCTCTACACTTCTTCAATTAGCGTATTTATTAGCATAAATATGATATAGCAGACCCGCGCAGCTTCGTCCGCGAGTGGATAACATGTCGTCTATATAAGGTCACTAAATATTAGGTGAAAATATTTTAACACAGCATTTGGTTATTTTTTTTTACCTATTATGGAATGACCTTATATAGTTTTTCCATATGAATTTCATCAAAATTGGTTCAGCGGTTTATCCGTAAAAGCATAACAGACGGACAGGCAGACATAGAATCAGACATATTTAAAATATTAGTACGGATCAGCAATACCAGATCTTGGCCAAATCGTAGGTTTATCCACTAGTGATCGGCCTAGACTTTGTCGTCTATTACGTGATCACGTAATTATTGTAATTACTATTAAAATAGGATCATGGGACCTTATGTATAATAGGCTTGTGTCCACTAAGAATAAATCAGATATATTGTAGATTTTAATAATTAATAATGATATAGAGATTTAAAAAAACTAAAATATTTAGTATAATAAGGTTTATTAATATTTTCAAAATATAAAATCGATTAAAATCGACATTTTATTACGTGACACTAAACGCGAATCAAGCAGCGTGACGTCACACCGTTCTAGACTTTTCAGTTAGTTTAGTCAACTAGCCTATTCTGCAGGCATTTTTTTTTTATTGTTACTATAATATATGTACCTAGTAATCATTTAGTGCTAATCCCTGACGTATAATTAACTGCACCTTAGCTTAATTGAAATTACAGTATTTCTTTTATTCACTTATCTTTTATTAGTTTGACCGAGGAAATAAACAAAAAACTTGAAGAAATAAATAAACTGATTGGTGTAAAATATTTGCTTTTACAGCAGAGAAAAATGCACAGACATCATTTTAAAACAATATAAACCAATTCATTTAAAAGATAGCTTTCACTTTAGATTTGAAAGAAAAATTACTAAGGTTATTTAATTTGCAACCTTCCAGGTATAATGTAGTGAATCTTAGACCCTATCTACCAATGTAAATTAAATTGATTTCGTTTTTAAAATTATTCGAGTCCAATCGCTTGTTATTAAAAACGTATAAAATTGTATTAAATATTATTTTTAAACACTAAAATTCCATTGTTTGTACGTAATATGTATAGCTTTACCGACAAATACCTTTCTAGCTATCGCCTTTAAAAGAAGAAAATAGTTATTTCCTGATATGAAAACATACGATACTCTATTAGGTAATATTTAACGCTCACTTTAGGAGTAGGGTGTCTTATTCTCGACTCTGTTCTATAATATCGCTAAATATTGCTGGCATTATCTACTGAAAAAATATGTTTTCATTATAGGAACTCGTACCTACATACTTTCGTTATAAACTAATGTTATATAAATAATTTGAAGAAACTTTGAACGCTTAAAAACTTTAACCTTAGATAAGTTGTCAGTTTGCTTACCTTAAGGAAAACAAAGTAGGTAAATTGCTTAGGCTTGCTAGTAAATCTTTTTACTGCTAAAAGTTTATTGTTTTGGTTTCATTCTGACTTTCGAAAATCGAGTTTTAGTTACATTTTGAAGTTTTGACATCCTAGAATGATGTCAGTACATCTGTAAGTATGTAAATGTAAATCTCTCATAACTTTTAAACACCTTGACTGATCGAAACATTATTAACAGTATTCTATTGGGTTAAACATATCTTAAATTTACTCAACTTGATGGATTACAAATTTTAAAAAAATTAAGACTGATGTTGTTCAAACAATTGAAAAACAAAGTGAAACATAATATCCATACAAATGCATCAATTGATTCGAAAATACTTTCAAATATTCCTTTCAAAAACTGGCCAAATACCGTAATCCAATCAAAATTTACAATTTTAAAATTTAAAATTTACAAGCAATTTTGAAAAAGTTATTTTGATAACACTTTTACTTTCTGCCGTAATTGATATGTTTTCAGGACATCTTTTCAGTATTTTGGCGTTGGTTCTCATATCCACTTATACCTTAATTTTAATGATTATTTTACATTCGTAAGTGATTATTATTATTATATATTTACACCTTAAAAAGAGCTATTTTAAGGTAGCTTAAAACAGCTCTATTTGAAGGTGAAATATTTTTTTTGAAATTTCCAAAAAACACTTTATGAAGTCGTCACTTAAAAAGTTTATAAAAAATGGTAACAGTATTTAAACCGTTTGACTTTGCTAACCATCCCTGTAATTTCTTAGTAAGTTATGGTATTTTAATATCATAGAAGTCAAAAATTTAGTTTGTTGAAGACGACAATTCGGTGATTGATTTTGTTCTTTTGAAAGGTAATCAAGGGATCTTGTGAACTTTACAAAAGTGGTCATATTGAAAAAAACTATTAGTTAAACATTTTTAAACAATGATACGTTCCGAATGAATCACCCGAGTCTGATTCGATTTGCGAAAGTTTCGCTAGTCCAACGAAGTTAAAATTTCTAAAAATTTACTGGTCGAGTAGTTTCAAAAATTTAAGAAGCATAAGATTAATAACTTAGCCAATTTAATACCGTCTACTACGATTCGATCGGCCAAGCCGTTCAAAGGTTATAAGACGTTTACCTACACATATAGACACTGACATATAGACATACTGATGTTATCATAAAAATAATCAGTCAAACTTTCTACGATCTCAAACCTTGAAAATCTGATGAAAATTTTATTTTCAAAACTAAGAAAGGGTAAAATACCTTTAGTAACTTCCTTTAGCGGGAATTTCACATACAATTTTAAACAGGTTATTTAAAACTGTTTTATATTCAGATTACTTAGATCTACAAATATGATGAAATAGAGTAAAAAAAATACTTAGTTGCATGAAAACTTTATATCAAAAAATTGTCTCTATATTAGCATGATTATAGATCTTAAAGCCTCGAAATAGTAAAACTTTGGATTATAGCACAACTTATACCTATCCTTCATTGGCGACGCCCTTATTTCAGTATTAGAATGGTTGACTCATAGCAATATCATATAAAAATAGGTTAATTTTAGCTTAAATCAATTCTCGTAATTTGTTTATTAATTTATTTATAAAATTGTTGAATATTGTTTGATTTTGCTTTACAAAAATATTTAGTTCTGTTATGAGCCACTTCCCGTAAAGGTTTTTAAAAAAAGAAATTTATTTTACACAATAGTTTTATAATGAAATATAACAGAATATGAATTGAATTAGAGTTACACTTATATACAGGAATATTAATTGAATTAGAGTTTACACTGTGCATTAAGACCGAGAAGCAGCCGTTCAAGAGCGGAGTACAGAAGTAACTGATTGGACCGAGTGTCCAGAGAATATATCGAGCACCAGGCTGCTGACGAGGCTGACTGGGGCTGATAGTGATGATGAGGCTGGTGGTCAGCAATATTCCCTACATTGGTAGGGTATAACAGTTCGTAAAAAGACGCGACTTCAACATTACTACTATATTCTCGTATGTTTAAACTTGAGTGATGTTTGATTTGACAAATTGCATCCTTTGTTGGCATCGAACTGTTGATAACCTCACACTATTTGCCGTTCTATTTCCACTAAACGATTTTATCATGGCTATACTTGACGTAGTTCTGAATCACATTTTCAATGAGATTTTCTTTACATGAATTTTATATTATTGGAAATGAGAGAAAAACTACTCTCTCGCCCGGGTCTGGTACCACCGCCTTGCCTATTCCTACCATAATACCATCAGTGCTTGTCACTGTCGTGTTCCGGTTTGGAGGATAAGGTAGCCGATAAACTTATGCATGTGGCATTAGACCTCGCCACAAGATTGAACGCACCATTACCACATTTGATGTCTATAGGCGTTGGTTGACTCTTTCTATCAGGAAACCCATTTGCTTGTTTGCTATCTAATGATATAAAAAAATGTGACACCTCATAGTAATCCGGGTCCCCTTTGAAGAATAGACCATCTGAAATTCTGCCAGGCAGCCTATAAAAGGCGAACAATTAATGGCTATTATATACGAGTCTCTATCAGCCCGGGTGTATGGTAATACCCCTTGAATAAAATATTTTTTTATTATTATTTTGATTTTTTGAAAAATAATCTATAAATTAACTATCGTCTGTCCACATGATGATCATACCGACGTTATCATGATGGCAGTGACATGTTAGGCTCGTAGTTTTCCTTTTACGAATAACTTAGGAGGAAGGCAGATGGCCTTCTCCCCAGATTCCCTTGAAAAATATGATGGAAAATAAGGTAATATTTTAAAATAATACATCACCTTAAATTGACTATTTATTTAAAATAAAATATGGCCAAAATATTTAAACTATTGTTACTCGCGACTTCGTTCGCGTGAGCCAAAATAATTACTTCTTTTTCCTCAGTCATGTAAAAGTACAGGATAGCATAGCTTTGTAAAGTAAAGAAATATTATGATCGGTTCCACAATTTTAACATTTATTCGTTACTAGCTGTGCTCGCGACTTAGTCCACGTTGAAAAATTTCTAAAATAAAAGTCCCGAAGTTTCACCCGCATAGTTACCGTTCCCGTGGGACTTCCGGGATAATAAATAACCTATGTCCTTTCTCGAGTCTCAAACTATCTTTGTACCAAATTTCATCTGAATCGGTTCAGTGGTTTAGGCGTGAAGAGACAGACAGACAGACAGAGTTATAGTATTAGTATGGATAAACATGTAAAAATACAAATGTTTCTATTATCCATGGTTTTCTCAAATGGTTTTCTCTTTATATTATTAGTATACCTAATATTACTGTCGTTTGTCGTCGTGGCAATGTAAGAACACGCCGCAGTTATCTTTAACGTCTGTACATCATCTGTGCGTCTGTTTAACCTTACACTCGACGGGTAAAAATGACTGAATTTATCTTTACAAATGTCCTCTTAGGTTAAATGAGTATGCCACTTTCCTTCTGGTAACAGTCTTATATTAACTTATGAAAAAAGGGACATATTTGCGTCCCTTTTGCTACAAGGCTCAAGTTCTTTTCATCATTTTATATCTTATATAAGATAGTTCAAATAAACCATTTTATGATAGCGCGTTATAGACTTAAAATAATATTTTTCTAATTTTATGTTCAGTATACATAGCGCGCTATTATATAACGCTGTGTTATATTAATAACCACAACTTTAGTCTGAAGTTCTTTAGTACTTTAGTCAACTTTAGTCTGAAGTTTTTTTTAGTAGTTTAGCTGAATTTTTTCCGCCGGATCTTCTCAGTGTGTGGCCGCGTTTCCGATCCGGTAGTAGTTTAAAAAAATGTTGACGCGTCAAAATAACTTGTAAAAAGTTTTATTGAATAAAGTGCTTCTGATTTCTGATTTCTGATTTCTGAAGTAATAATTTATAATATAGGTATAGACCTATAATTATAGGTTCAAATTTCTGATATGACATAAACAAATGTTTAAAAGTAAAAAAAATAATGAGAGGTTTCATAGAAGACACAGTAGAAATATAGTCTTTTCGCTATATATTCTATTAAAAAACTAAAAAAAAGGGTTTTTTGAATTGCCCGACCCAGAATACGAACCTGGGACCTTATGTGGTCAGCACTAATACCGGATCACTAGATCACAGAGGTATAAATATGTTATATATGTACGTGTTACACATATTTTGAAAGCGTAATCCGGTCAAAAACGCGTACCCTACGAGTACATATGGAAAACTTAGTTGTAAAGCTCGACCTTTTCATGATAGAGTAATGTGTAAGTTTGTTTTTTAATTTTAGGGGTTACCCTATTCGGCTCAGACTATGGGGTCCCAGATTCGATCCCCGGGTCGAGCAAGAGTGTTTTTGAGAGTTTTTCTTGAAAACCAGTAGCAACTTGAATTTTGGCGCTAACACACCACCATGTGTGTTCACTCCCGAGCCTCAGATTATCACGTAAAACCGTTGGTCCTGGTTATTCCTATAAATTGTTCGTTCTCAGGTCGGTAAAAATACGGCGGTGTAATCACCACTGATCTCGCCAACCGGCAAACCGGTTACATATTTGTGGTGCACCGGAAAGTCAAGAGATATTCGGTTCACTCTCCCTCCTTGCAAGAGAACTAGGCGCGATGATACTCCTTTTCAACGAACGT
Source organism: Apodemia mormo (assembly GCA_036924255.1). NCBI lineage: Eukaryota > Metazoa > Arthropoda > Insecta > Lepidoptera > Riodinidae > Apodemia > Apodemia mormo. The sequence goes on along the minus strand of JAUPFN010000018.1, from coordinate 5,529,617 downwards.
GTTCCACTATGACTTTTAAAAAGTAAAATTTAGGTAAATTTACGAAAATAGACAAAATATTATCTACCTTTATTCCTATACTACAATGTTCAACATTTAAAAAAAATATATAAAAAATTGTTCATTGCCTATAAATTACAGAAAAACATATAAGAAACATATAATATTTAAAGTAATGAACTTAGAAAAACACGTAACAATTTTCACGCGAGTTCAATTAACACTTCCGGGTTTTTCCAAGCTTTTAATTTTAAACATGGCAATAATTTAAACAACTGTACAGCTATCCTATCATCTTGAAAATACTGAAGTTATCTTATCTAGTAAATGCTTAAATTTCTCAGGAGTATTCTCCATCTTGGGGAAACAAATCAAGTAGAGAAATCGACTAATTGTAATCAGGAAGAATCCCATTACAGAAACGCGTTAACACATAATTCAAACGGTCAGAGAATTATTTCACTGAATAACATAGAATAAGATTGTGGTTTAAGTGACAAAAAATAAGAGTATACTAAAAAATAAAGCTGAAGAATTTTTGTTTACTTGTTCGTTTGAATGCGCTAATATCTGGTTGAACAAATCGAATTAGAAAAAATATTTTTGTGAATGATAATCACATTCATGAGGAACGCTATAGGCTAAGTTTTTACTCGACTGAGCTAAAGAATTTTTTTATATCATAAGATAGCAAACAAGCAGATGGGTTTCCTGATGGAAAGAGTCAACCATCGCCTATAGAACACCAAAGATGTTAATGGTGCGTTGCTATCTTGTGGCAAGGTCTAATGCCACATGCATAAGTTTACCGGCTACCTTACCCTCCAAACCGGAACATGGCAGCGAAAAGCACTGACGCTATTGCAGCAGGAATAGTTAAGGCGGTGGTACCAGACCCGGGCGAGACAATGCAGAACTCTACCACCTAATAGCCACGATGTTAGTGACTTGCATAGCCAATCGGTCGCCTTTTACTACCTGCCTGGCCGAACGGCAGTTGGTCTATTCTTCAAAGGAGCCGGGAACCAACACGGGGAAGAATATAATGTTTATGGATCACGCGAATGAACCCGCGGATAAAAACTAAGATTATCGTTTTTATATAAAACTAGCTATTAGTCGCGAATTTGTTCGCATGACCCAAAATCATTACTTTTCCTCACTCAGGTTAAAAGTAGCCTATGTTCTGCCCTATTAACTCTTCTATCTTGCAGTGAAAGTTCCATTAAAACAGTCATTCCAGAGATTACCTCGTACGAACCAAATAACAGGCAAACAGACAGAAATTTAATAAATGGCTATTTAGATATTAGTGTCATAAACACTACGTACATAATAATACGTACGTACATAATGACATACCTAGTTATTTTGAGACTTTGATTTTATTGATATGTTTGTATAGATTATGTGTATTCTTTATTATTCTCCCTTAAAGCAACTCGGCCATAATTTTTTTTGTAATTATGATTTTGCCTGAATGTTCTTAGTTACCGTTGGAGAAAACAGACGTGTAAACATTTACTGGGGAGTCTGCTAGAGGTAGTTTTAACGCAAATTAGATGTATTTTTATATCATTAGATAGCACTGCAAGCGGATAGACAAATAAAAAAGATAACCTACGTCTATAGATACCAAATATTTTATTCTGCATTGCTATTTAAATAGTAGGAATGTAATTCCACATACATAAACCTACCCTTAAAGGCGAAAAAGGACAGTGTCTAGCAGCTTTTATAACAAAAGAAGGTAAAATAGTAGGGTAGGTAATAGGTAAAGTCGCTACCTATTTTTTTTATTTTTTGTATATACGCTATATCTTTTAAATTACACAAAGAATTTTAATATGGTTATCATTAATAGACAGAGTGATTCAGGAGGAAGGTATATATTTAGAATACATGCATATCATACGAAAATTTTAATGATTTGTCGTTAAAAAATATTTTTTGTGCGTTTACATTACATCCGTGCAAAGCCGGGGCATGTCGTTAGTAATAGCAAGTAATAAACTAGTTTATTACTTGCTATTACTAACGACATGCCCCGGCATCCTTATCCGGCTCAAGATAATTTAATTGTAATTCGCCTGTTACTTAGACCATGTCATCCTGCGGGAAATTACAGTTCGGAGCAATTAGAAGCACCCGGAATATATTTCGACAAAACATAGAGATATATTTTTAATTATAGCTCCTCGTTTGCAAGAGAATTTAGATTTCCAACAAATTTTATTATGTAATGTTTTAATGTCAGAACATCAATTAACATAGAAATAACAATATTTTATTTTCTCGCATTAATTCGCGTCCATTTAGAAAAAATGGCTAAAAAGTATACTTAAGATTCTTGGCTACTAATTAGGTTCTGCCACGTCTTACCGAAATTACTACTACCTATAATTTATACTTTCCGTCATCAACACTTGGTAAAACTGCATCATATTAATTTTCTAAACATGAACTCTTGTACTGTTTTACAAATATAATTTTATATTTTACTTACATCACGATCACTTTTCAAATTCAACTTCAAATCCAACCGGTTTCGCCCAGAGAGCATCATCAGGGCTTTCACATTAATATTTTAAATTATATTATTTTAAAACGTAAAAGTTTTACATGTATGTAAAACTTTTATGATTTAAAGTTTTTAAAGACTCGAACTGAGTTTTAAAATATTTATGTACGCAACTCAGTTGTCTTACATACTATACACAATGGAGTCAATTCTAATCTAGTCAATACTAATATGATAAATACGAATGTCCGTCTCTTATAAGTCAAAGTCAAAGTCAAAACATTTTTATTCAAATTATCCTTTACAGGCACTTTTGACAAGTCAACATTTTTTGAGTTACTACCGGATCGGAAACGCGGCCACACACTGAGAAGATACGCTTTTGCAACTAGACTGCTGAACTGATTTTAATAAAATTTGGGAAGGAGATAGTTAAAGACCCATTGTCAGACATAAATTACTTTTTCAAACATTTTTTACTCAAAATATATCGATTTTTCTACATGAGAACTTTGTAAAGTTATAGTTCTTTTGTGATCATTCACTAGCATGTATCTATATGATATTTGTCACTAAGTGGAAAAGTATCTATTGTGAATTTACCTTCAATGTTGCCAACTTTTTGCTCGCATTATATAGTATATTTTCGTTTTCCAACATAATTTAACTATATTCATATTCGAGTCCATTACGTTAATTCCATTTATTCTTTTAAAGGACAAATAACTTATGTAATACTTTTCTATTTTATCACCAAGATTTCGTCAACTTTGTTGACTTCTTCAGGGCTCTACAATGAGAAACATGTTTACAAATTATTAATTTTGAAATTACATTTTTTTATCCGTTATGCATGAAATTACCCATATAAGTTAAATAGTTACATTATATTTACAATAATTACAATATTGTTATTATCTGATTCTAATATTGTCTAGAATACATCTATATATCTATATCTATATACATATAATAAAATCGTAGGAAAGTCAATGTATGTCCGCAGTAAACTCAAAAAGTACTGCATGGATTTACTTCAAATTTTGCATGAATATTACTAACCGGTCGGGTCAACATATAGGATACATATTATCACAATATCACCTACAGGGGAGGAGCTATGCGGAATAAACGAAGTCCGCGCGAACGAAGTCGCGGGCAACAGCTAGTATACAATATATAACAAATTATTTACCAAAATTTGGACTTTTTACATAATTTGTCAATTTTAAATGTATTGACTTGAAGACACACATTTGACCGCCCCGTTGGTTGAGTGGCTAGCGACCCTGACTACGCAATCGTCGGGGCTCAGGGCTCGATCCCCGACGGGGACAAGCATTTGTGTGATGAGCATAAATGTTTGTATTACCGGGTTTGGGTGTTTATTATGTATGTAACAGTATCTATATATGTATTTCTATGTATTAGTATCGTTGACTAACACCCATAACACAAGCAAATAATTTGTTTACTTTGGGGTTAAATCAGTTAGTGTAATTTATTGCTAAAAAAAAGTTTCACATAAGTTATTTGTCTTCTTTCCCTTTAAAATAATTAACATAATTTAAATGCGATACAAGTGGTATTACCATCCTATCACATGTACAGCAATACATCATTAACATTTTTGGTGCCTATAAACGATGGTTGTTTCTTCCATCAGGAAAGCCGTCTGTTTGTTTACTATCTTATAGTTGTGATATAAAAAAACCTGTCAAGTACGAGTTGGACTCGCATAGCAAGGGTTCCGTACAAACTTGCAGGTAACCTTATCTATACATAAATTTCATGTTTCTAGGTCAACATGAAGTACTCTATAAGTTTTACTCCCTTGTAAAATCTCAAAATATGTGACATAAACGGTCATATATTTTGATTGATTTTCTTCGTGATGTAACTAAAAATTTGCGGCTTTTTCAATTTTTCCTTTACATTACGTGCTGTAAGGTATTGTTTCTTGCCGAATTTTATACTTCTAGGTAAAACCCTATAGGTTTGATTCTCTTTTGAAATCGCAAAATATACGACATATATAATCTTATCTTTTGATCAGGTCAGTTTACAAATATGATTTTTTCCCAGCTGAGAGGGATTGTAGACCCGAGTATTCAGAATAAATGTTAATTTAATATCTTTGCGCGTTCCTAAAAAAAGGGTCTTGACAGACGGACAGGCAGACAATAAAGTGATCCTATAAGGGTTCTATTGTTATCTTATAAGGTATGGAACCCTAAAAATCAAACCCTAAGAGGATGAAGTAGGAGATGAAACATTATATTGATGATAAGTGACTCTGTTTGTCTGCACCTCTTAGCTAATTTGGCATACAATTTTCAAACTTAAAAGTACTAGGTAATCAGGTTAGCATACAATCTTCAAACCCAAAAAGTAGCCGAGTTTAAACTCTTTCAAAAGTATAATCAAACGTCATTTTCTATGTACCTAGTAGTTTTGTATAATTTTGCAAGGTACTTTTACTTATTAACACTGTTTTATTTGCCGATATTTGTTTTTGTTTTTGTGTGTAATGTTGTTACGGATGTTACTTTTATTTTAAATTTTTGACTTTTTAGTTAAGAGCATAAAAAATGTAAATTATCTTGTGGTTAGCACCACTTTTCTGAGGATACTGTTATCCTTGTTATAAAGGTTGTCTGGAAAAGATCACTTTATTAATGATAAGACTGCCTTTGTGTATCTTACTTGTGAAATATTTTTTGTAACTTATATGTTTTTATTTATTTTGGTGCACAGTAAAGATTTATCGTATTGTATTGTAAGTATTTTAATTAGTTTGGCATACAATCTTCAAATTTAAAAAGTGTTAATCAGCTTAACATACAAACTTCAAGCCTAAAAAAACGGGTTGTGGCGGTGTCATGGACACAGCCGTGTATCCTTTACGTGAATACGTTTACGTCATGCGTAACATCCTGCGATGGTAACATTTTCCATTCGTCCTCCCAATCACAATGTTCCTCGTCATTCTAGCCTAGATGTCTAGGTCCGTCCTAGATGGTCTAGACCACGTTCATCTTGTGGAAAGCGAAGTATAGTGTAGGGTGGCGCTACTATCAGAGTGCTAAGTGTGAGTTTTTCTTTTCGCATTCCTAGCGCCACCTAGTGGTAAACCTAGTTTCTCACGTTTACCACTAGGTGGCGCTGTAAAAATCACATACAAATTCCTAGTAAACTCGAAACGCGCTCACGATCGAATGCGAAAAGAAAAACTAACACTTAGCACTCAGATTGTGACCGATATCGAAGAAGTAGGTGAAATAATTAAAAACCTACGCAATAAAAAGTCTCGGGTTTTGATAAAATCACAAATAAGGTAGTTAAATACCTCCCTCCCTCCCTTATATATCTACTTGTGTGCATCTCCAATGCACTCCTAGCTGGTTGTGCGTTTTCTGACGAGTGTAAAGAAGCCGTTACCATAAGAATACACAAACCGGGAAAACCCCAGCTTGTGTATTCCTATGAAAAAAAAATAATGTCAGTAGTTACCGTCTCACTAGCCTAATCAATACGTTAGGCAAAATATACGAAAAAATCACACTATCTCGACTTAAGGTATTTGTTCACCAGAAAGGCTACATAATAAATGAGCAGTTCAGTTTCCGAGCAGCTTACTAACTCTTGCACTATTTAAGTGCACCGACTCACATAGCACATTTTAAACTCTTTAAATGCAGCCCCGGGGCTGCAAATTCTCACCGATGCTCTATTTTTCGACGTCGCGAAAGCGTTCGATAAGATCTGGTACAATGGCCTAATATACAAGCTATGCTGAATGTTATGCCGCGAGTGCCTGACAGACTCGTACTCATCATACTAGAGTAACCAACCAACTGCTGATTTCAATTCCGTGTAGTGGGCTCATTCTCCACTCATAGGTCGATCACAACAGGTGCCCCACACTCGTGTCACTTTGACACAAGGTGACACTTTACAAGATTTGCGTAAGGCCTATTCTATCATATGCCTGCGTAGTGTTTGCCCATCTCTCCCGTACAAATTTGCATCCGTTGCAAGTAGTACAGAACAAATACTAGCGCATTGAACTGTCCCTAAGTAGGCAATTTTAAAGACGTATTCACGTCAAAAAGTACTAATCAGTTTAACGTACAATCTTCAAACCTTTAAAAATACTAATCAGTATAGCATACAATCTTCAAACCTACAAAGTTCTATTACTTGACTATATTTACGAATAATTTACACAAAAAATATTTATGTTATGTATAGATATCATATATTTTGACGTATCCAAAGTAAACAACTCCACTAAGTGGTCACCAACCGGCACAGTTACTCCTTATTACATCAGATATCTGCCAGTGAAAGTCCCGTTAAAATCAAACCAGCCACTTCAAAAATTAACTGGAACAAACAGACAGTCAGACAGACAGACAAAAATTGCAAAAATGTTATTTTGGTATGTGCATTTAGTAAGAAGCGGTTATTTAAAATTTAACACACACACTTCAATTTTATTTATTTGTGTAGATAAATGTAAAAGATAGTCTGTTACGCTGATCTACAATAAAAATACAATAACTCTCAAACCAGAACACATAATCAAGTATAACAGGAATGTAACGAAATAACGTTCGACCATTAGATTGTGTTTTGTCAAAGCTTGGAGCGGAATTGGTTTACCTGGGACACAAACTTTGTTAATCGATGTCCACGCTAAAGCCAGACTTGTTTAGCCAACAGGATAACATATTGTAATAGATAAATATCACTGGGCATTACACAAGTTAGTTTAACCTCAGTGTAAGAAAATAATTTCTTTTTTAAAACGTATGTTGTGGGAAAAGCAGCGTCAATATTTAACCGAACGCGGTGAAGTACCAACAGTATTCTAATAACTCTAAATCAAAATTTAAAAAATCTCCAATACATTACTCTATCATAAGACCATCTCCTGACTCATGTGCAACATTTGTAAAGCAAAACTATGAAAGAAGCTGATATTCAAATAGGAATCCTGCAGCTTTAGGTAAATGTTATCATATCATTGCAATAACATTGAGAAAACGGTATACCGATTTTCACTAATTTCTTGTAATTAGTACAGGTCGGGTACTAATTGCTAGAAAACCAGCTTTTACATAGAAAAAAACCGCATTCAAATTCGGTCACCCATGTTAGAGTTACAGTGGTATTGTACAGTGATATTGTAGACACATGGACTGATTCATTTCGGGATAGACAAACACATAGTGGTCAAACTTATAAAATCCATTGCTTTACTTTATGACAGCCCTACAAAAGCATTGGTTAGGGTTCACACTATAAAAAATGAAAAAGGGTAAAATCTATTATTAACACAAAATTATGGAAAGTGTCTGAATTAAAATTATTTTAACCTCATTTTATTTATTGATGCTTACTATGGGCGTACCGAGGTGGGGGGCAGGGAGGGGCAGGGGCAGCTGCTTGGATGAATGCAACTTGGAATTTGGTTACTTCTCTACTAACTATCTACTGATGTAGCTAAAAATATATAATACGATAAAAATATAGTCCTAAAATGTTACGGTTGCATTTTTGCATGACCCTAAAGCACGAGGCAGAAGATAACTAAATTTTAAATTTTTCAATCAATCAACAAAAAAATAACTCCAAATTAACAATAAATCCTTATACAGCAAGCCCAAGTCTTGTATAGCAAAAATGTTGCAAAGTACTTATACAGTGTGTTTTTTACTTTTTGAAAAATACCACCACGATAGGAAAAATGTTACCATGTGTATGTACAGTGTGTTTTATTTTTACTTTTTGAAAAATAACACCACGTACAAATGTAAACAGTTTCAAGAGCTGCAGTACAAACGGCGCGCGGCGTCGTCGGGCCATTCAGTGCAGTGTGATAGTGTGAAATGTGGGATAGGATACCGTATTTCACCTCAAGCTACATAGCCGGAACAAACTGAATCTGATATATGCAACGGAAAGTGGCAAATGTACCGTTTATACTTGACGAGTTAGAGGATATTTTAGGGGAGAATATTTTTTAATTACGGTATAATCTTAAGATGATGATCATTGATTTAAAAAACCCAAGGTACACAATCAGTGTCTCAAAAACGTTCTCTAAAAATGAGCACACAATTTCAAATTGGGCGCTCATTTCAAACAGAATCGCGTCATTCGCGACATTGACAGTTTTATAAATTTTTGTGCATTGCTTTTTAAAAACAACTATAAATCTCGCGTTTAAGGTTGAATATGCAAAAACATATGTTTTGCCATAACTATAAACTTATAAGACTAATTAGCGACAGTTTTGAGTGTCAGTTTAGTTCGAGACTGTGTATCTTAGATTTTTATGTCAATGATGATGATGATCTTATAATTTTATTTTTGGTAAATTTTGTTGTATCGTTTAGATTAAATTTAAATTTTCCAGTTACACACACAATAAATTGTTCGTTTTCTTAACATTTAATTGAAACAAAATGGTACCAATTATTGGGCGTGCTATTTTATATTAATATAAAATAGCACGCCCAACATAGTCCAAATTCGCTATACGTCACAAAAGCGTAAGGCTTAACGTTTATAATCACGATTAATAAGTTAAGCTACCAGTTTCAACTTAAATTCCTTCAATATATTTTTTGTGTTATAAACACCGTCTTGTAACACGAATTAAATTAAATTAAATTAAATTAAATTTCTTTATTTGCCTGAAATAGGGTAACAAGATCTCTTAACTTATATTAGTGAACAAGCCAATTTCGCTATAGATAGCATGCAAATTTGTTATTTTAATATATTAATTTATACTTAAAATTAAATATTTATTTTCCTATTAAATAACACCGCCTCATACATAATAATCTATATTTATACATAAAAGTCTTTCTATACCAATTGTCTTTTCAAGCCATTACATTTTTTTACATCAACTAATTAAATAGATGCACTTAAGCCCGGTCACTTACAATTTAAAAGATATACAATCATTTTAAAGTATCAAAATCCTAAATTAAATAAAAAATAAACGATTCCAAGTATGTCAATTTAAAATGTCAAATAAAATCAATTCCTAGTCAATTATATAATATTAAAATAAATTAAAATGTCAGAATATAAAATAATTTTCATCAATAATAATTATATCAGTCAATATGTCAAATAATCAAAAATTAAAATAAAATTAAAAAATGGCATTATATGGAAATAACTATCACACAAGTTTAAATTAATATCAAGTTCCCTAAATATAGATTATTAATATTAATAGTTATCTAAAATCAAAAAATTCATTTAAAGAATAGAAATTTTTTTCTAATAGCCATTTTTTTAATCTGCTATGTTGTATTTTGCCTGGTAGTTCCCGTATTTCTTTGGGTATCTTATTGTATACCTTAATGGTATTTACATAGCAATTTTTTTGGAACATTTGAGATTTGCAATGAGGCATCATTAATCTCGTGGGATCTCTGTACCCTAATTTAGATTTTTCTTTGGCAATTTCAAATAAATCTAAATGTTTATTAACAAAACTAACAGCTTCTAAAATGTACATACATGTTAAAGTTAATATTTTATTTTTTTTAAATAGTGGTCTACAGCTATCTAGGGGGGTTACATTGAAAATGGCCCTTATGCATTTTTTTGTGTTAAAAACACCCTCTCCCAGTTAGGTGAGTTTATCCATAAAATTAGACCATATCGTAATATTGATGCCACATATGCGTGATAAGCAGATATGGCAGCATTCTTCCCAATATTTCGTCTTATCCTACGTAACACATATACATATTTATTTAATTTCTGACATAAGTTGTACGTATGGGCCTTCCAATTACAGTGATGATCAATATAAATACCCAAGAACTTGATTTCTTCTGTTTCCTCAATATCGTGACCATTATATTTAAGTTTTATTATTTGAGGAATAGTATTAAAATGTCTGAATTGTATGAATTTAGTCTTAACTATATTTGCGCGAAAATTGTTTGCGGCGAGCCACTCAAATACTAAATTAATTGACATATTGATTTCAGATTGGAGTTTATCATTTCTGTTGCTGGTTACAATAAGTGAGATATCATCAGCAAAGAGAATACATTTATGTTGCAGATTATTTGGTAGATCATTTATTCCAAGTAAAAATAATAATGGACCTAATACACTACCTTGTGGCACTCCGTTTTGATTACGTACGCACGCAGAATTGTATGTTATAAATTCTTGTTCATCGGTGAGCTGAGATATCTCAACATATTGTTTACGATTGGTAAGATAACTTCTTATCCAATCAAGTGCGACACCTCTAATACCGTATTTCTCGCATTTATTCAGCAGTATATCATGATTGACACAGTCAAAAGCTTTCGACATATCAAAAAATATAACTGCCACCTTATTTTTCTTATTAATATTTTCTGTGATTGATTTTATTAGAGAAAAAGCTGCTAAAGTAGTTGATTTGTTTTTCTGAAACCCGAATTGTTCTTTACCAAGAATGTTATATTTCTGAATAAATTTTATTAACCTATTATACATAACTTTTTCAAAAACTTTTGAGATTATCGGTATCAAAGTAATTGGCCTATAGTTGTTCATATCATCACGACTGCCTTTTTTAAATAGTGGTCTTACCACAGAAGTTTTAAGTTTTTCTGGAAATACTCCTTGTATGAACGATTGATTTACTAACCATGTTAGTATAGGAGAGAGTATATCAGATACACTTTTAATAACTTGTGTAGATATGGAGTCGTATCCTACTGATTGAGTATTATTCAGAGATTTTATAATTTGTTTTATCTCTAATTCCGTGGTCGGAGTCAGGTATATGGTGTTAAAATTTTTTATTATTTTTGTAGTTACTGAAATATTCGTATTTGTTTGCATTTGTGTACCTATATTAACGAAATAATTATTAAATTCATTTGCTATTTGATATGGTTCTCTTATTACATTACCATCTTTTTTAATCTTATTAATATGATAATGATCTTCCGTAGGTTTTGTTTCATCTTTAATGACATTCCATAGTGCACGACACTTATTTTTGGCAGTCTGTATATATTTTTGGCAGCTATTTTGTTTTGAGAAAGTTATACAATTTTTTAATATCTTAGAATATTTAATATATTGGATTTTGTTTTCAACAGACCTATTTTTATAATATTTGTACCGCAATTTTCTTTTATATTTACAAGATAATTTAATCCCTTTAGTAATCCATTTTAAAGGACGCTTATTTTTTGTTACTTTTATTTTTTGTATTGGAAAACAGAGATTATAAAATAGACAAAATGTATTATGAAACTCATTAAAACTCTCATTTAGGTCTTTTTTATTCATAACTTCGTACCAAGATAATTTGTGTAAAACATTTTTGAATTTTTCTATATTTTCAGAACTAAATTCACGAAAAATATAAATCGTAAGAATATTATGAAAATTGATTATATTGTCACGTCCGCGCGGTGACTTTTATACTTACCGATATTTTTCTATAATATATACCTAACGTCGTTTAAATATGTATATGTAAACGTTTCTGCGTGATTTAAAATTTAAAATCGTTCTTCAATCGTATGTTATAAATATCTTCATTCAGCCTGGCCATACGACACTAAACACATCGTAAGAATATGAAAATACTTTTCACCATGGCGTCGCGATTTTTATACCGATATTTTTCTATTTACACACTCAACATAATGACATTTTTATGTCATACTCGTAAAACGATTTACTGTGTTAACAACGATACCGTTCAGATTTACGAGAGCGACGGTCTCCCGTGGACATTTACATTCTCATATTTATTGAACGAGCTACCGAAGTTCTCCGATTTTCTGGAACCAACCGGCGTTTGTACATAATATGTAGACTTGTATATACTAGTATATATAAATCTTGCTTTGACGATAACTCGGGCAACGTTAATCGGAAAATTGAAAATTTAATAGGCGAATTAATGAAGCAAATAAAATAATAAAGTTTTAACAATTTGTATATTACATACATATCTTCACGCCATGCCCTTACGAGGCAAGCGCAGATCCAACTTTTAAAAAAAGGTTGTGGTCACTGCCCAAAAATCGGTCAAGTTCGAGTCAGAGACGGATTCGATATAAGAAATTTTAGAAAAAACGGTAAAGGCTCTACAGTCTGTAAAACTGATGTTAATGCTGCCAATATTTATTGCCAAAGAGTACGCTACGTAGAAAACATTTTGTTTTCTTTTGTTTTTATGAAATTTCATATGCATATTCAGTAGGTCTGAGAATCAGCCACTATCTATTTTTCATACCCCTAAGTGATAAGGCTTGTCCACCCGTAACATTTATTTTTAATTTTTTGGACAAATTTTTTATATTTTATTTTTTTATGATTGAGCATTTTTATGATTTGAGTACATACAACCCTAAATTCTTGCCCATTTACCATCAACCCCTATTTTTTAATTCAATAATTATTTATATGACAAAAAAACGTTTGCTAGGTCAGCTAATACATGTTATTCACGCTGCCAATTTTATATGATAACTAGCTGACCCGGCAATATTTGTTCCGCCTTAATGGCAATAAATAAGCAGATTTATTTTTTAATTGGAAAAAAAAGTATCCTATGTCCTTCTCCTGGCTCTAAACTACCTCCCTGCCAATTTTCAGCTAAATCGGTTTAGCCTTTCTTGAGTTATAAGTGAAGTAACTAACATGACTTTCTTATATATTATATAGACTACTTTGATTACAATATACTGTACATAACCCAAATAATAACTTTATTTTCTTATCGGATTATCGTTTCATAAGAGTACGTGTTTGCTTTTGCTGTGCCCAAATAAGTTATCATTATCTATTACGATTAATTATCGTAATATTTATCATGTAACGATTTATTTTATGGCTTCAACATGTGGCGATTGATAGTTTTTTATGTTTTATTTCATTGTGTTTATTGTGAGGAGGATTATAAATTCGTATCATTGGACGAAGGGTTAGTGAAAGGGGAGAAGTATTGGAATGGAGACTTCTATGAGTTTTATGGAATTCCGTATGCAAGTGTCCCGACTGGGAGGGATAGGTATCAGGTATCTATTCATTTTAAACATTTTTTTACATCGGGCGAGGTTTACTCTTTCAGCTCGCGCCTCGGCAATATTGCCCGTAAAGGGGCTACTATGTCCCTTTACGGATTACTAAAAACTTGATTTTAATTTCTTAAATTTTATCTATAAGTAAAAATAGAATTGAAGTGTCTGTCAGTGATTTCAAAATAACAAGATTTTTCAAATGCAATATTTTATTTTTACGATACTAATATCTAAACAAACATTTTGAAAAATTTCTGTATGTCTGTCATTCTGTTTACACGGGGTAATTCAGGCTAGACTTTTGATGATTTTGATGAACTTTCACTAAAGAGAAGTTTATAGGGCAGGACATAGGCTACTTTTTACCTGAGTGGACAAAGGGAAGTAATGATTGTAGATCACGCAAAAAAGGAGCGAGTAATAGTTAATTAAAAAATAAATATTATCACATTAGCTTTCTTGTAGGATAGGCATTAAAAATGTCAACAAATTTTGCTCAGCCCGTGATTCGAACTCAATATCTCATGGTCTATAGGCAATAGACCACAGCAATAGATCAATAAAACAGTGTTTAGTTAAATAATGATTAAAATAATTCCAATTAATATTTTCTTAGTCTACTCATAATTTCAGTTTATTAAAAGCTTACAATTTGAGTACCGTGCTTTATTAATAATCTCCACCTCTTATTTTATTTTCTCGTGTTTCAGGGACCGTTACCTGCTAAGCCATGGGAAGGTGTTTTAGAAGCTAACGTAAAACATGTATTATGCCACCAATGTTATTATACAGGAGAAGACAATGATGAAATTACATTAGCAGGTGAAGATGATTGCCTACTAATGAACATAATGGTACCTGAAATAGCTACTGATGATAACTTAGTACCAGTAGTAGTTTATATTCATAGCGGGGCGTTTTCTGGTGGGAGTAGTAATATGGCTAAATTCCATTACTTAGCAAGACATGATATCGTTGTCGTAAGTTTTAATTATAGAGTTGGAGCTCTGGGTTTTGTATGTCTTGGTAATAAAGAAATTCCAGGAAATGCTGGCTTAAGAGATCAATTGGCGGCGTTGCGATGGGTAAATAAAAATATTAAGAAATTTGGCGGTGATCCCAATAAAGTTACACTTGCAGGATTTAGTGTTGGTGCTGCTATGGCTGAGTTACTTGCGCTTTCCAAAACTGCAAACGGTTTGTTTAATAAGTTGATTCTTGAGAGTGGATCAGCACTTTTGCCTTTTACTATCAATCGAGATCCACTTAGTACCGCAAAAAATATAGCAATATCCATAGGATACAATGGAACTGGCAGTATAGAAGATTTAACTGATTTTTATATAAATGCTGAAATTAAAGATCTTGCTGAAAAAAGTTTAAACTTTTTCTTGCCTAATACTACATTCGGATTTTCACCATGCATAGAAAACGTAGTCGAAGGCATTGAACCTATTGTTACCGAATCTCCATTAGATACATTAATGAACGGTAAAGGCAATAACATTGCTGTAATGACTGGCTTTTCTAATATGGAAGGTATAAGTAGGACAATCAAATTTGGTGAATGGAGAGAAATGATGAATGAAGACTTTACAAATTTTTTGCCTGCAGATCTCAAATTTGATAATGATAAATCACGAGATTCATTTATTAACGAAGTCAGAAAATATTATTTTGATGGTAAAAACGTTACTGCGGAAACACTGCAAGGCTACATTGATTACTTTTCTGATGTGATGTTTAAGTATGGAATTATGAAGTCAGCTAAACTCCACGCATCTCTAGCAAAGAGGCCAGTTTATTTATATGAATTTTCTTATGTCGGAAAGCTTAATATCCAACACAACTACATGGACAGGATAAAAGGAGCTAGCCACAGAGATCAAACGGCATATATTTTAGACTTTTTTGGATTTACAAATGGGTATAAGGATTTAGATGTGAGGGACCGAATGACGTCAATGTGGTCTGACTTCATAAAATATGAGTAAGTTGTTTATTTGTTTTTTATCTATATTAATATTATAAATGCGAAAGCTTGGATGTTTGGATGGATGTTTGTTCCTCAATCACGCAAAAACTTGTGAACGGATTTGAATGAAATTTGGCACACAGATATATGAGAACATAGGCTACTTTTTATCCAGGAAAAATTAGGTGATCCCGCGGGATTCGCCAAAAACTTTTATAATACAGCGGACTGTATGCTGAAGCTAATATTTTATACCTAAAAGAAAGTAGGCTATTCTTATATGTTTATATGAAACGGAATTAATATATTTAAATATTGGTACCAAAATCAAACCAATCAAGTGAGATGGGTTGACATGCTTTCTGATGCGTACAAGTTAGAGTGTGAGGTGAGACAGGGTGGTTTAACGTCTCCAGTACTGTTTAATCTGTACGTTAACCAGTTGATCAATGAACATAGCAGCACTCATGTCGGATGCTACATTGACGGAGTTTGTGTCAATAATATCAGTTATGCTGATGACATGGTACTACTGGCTCCATCGGTCAACGCTGGACGCGGTATAATATTTGTTAATTTGTATATGTGTGCGAAACCTATGCGCAAGAACATGGCTTAAAATATAATCCCAAAAAGAGCGAGATAGTTGTGTTCAAAGCGGGTAAACACAGACCGGCTCCCGTGCCCCCGATAATACTTGAGGGCCAGGTGTTAAAAGTGGTAGATACATTCAAATATCTGGGCCACATTGTATCATCTGACATGAAGGATGATTCAGACGTGGAGCGGGAGCGCAGGGCGTTGGCGGTGAGAGGTAACATGCTGGCTCGTAGGTTCGCTCGAAGGTGTCGAAGTCATAATCATTATCATTATAAAGTAAATAAAATAATTTTATTATATTTTGAAAGTATACATACAAATAATAAATATTAAAATAATATTTTTATTGACTTGACTGAATTAATTAACATTTAAATATTAAAAAATTGAGCTTACTTTAAAATTCTGAAAACATATTTTTATTACAATAATTGACAACAAAAATTCAATAAATTAAACTATCAATATTTTAAAAAGTTGAAAGAACATGTGTACGAGGTAGTGCTCGACCCTCGCATTACCAAAATCAAGCAATTTTCTGAAAATTTTCTGAATAATAACCTTATTTTAAAAATTCCCACTCATTATACAAAATTTTACTCACAGTCATTTGTTGTGCAGAGCATTAGATTATGGAATGCTTTGCCTGTTAGCATTCGAACAGCGCATAATTTAGCTAGTTTTAAACGACTACTTAACTCCCACTATCTCTCTATTATGAATACCTGAAAAGCAATAACAAGGATTAATGTTTTCAAATTATTAAAATTACATTGTTTTTAGCAAAATTGCCTAGGTACTTAATTACATCCTGTATTTTTTTTTATTCTTTGTTTTTTTTATGCTGAGCGTGTTGTTCCTGTAACGAGTCATCACTAATCTCATATTTGATTTATATTTTTGCCTTTTAGTAAGTACATAATATGTATGTATATGAGTATGTATGTATGTATGTATGTATGTATGTATGTATGTATAAATGTATGTATGTATATATGTATATTATGTGTATGTGTTTGTATTTATGTATCCAAGTATGTAGTTATAATTTATATATAGCACTTAAATTGGTTAGCACTTATATTTTTATTTATCACTTTTTTTTCGTAAGACGAGCACCAATGCCCGCGATAATGTAAATATTTCCTAAAGTCGCTGGTTGTCTGGAAGAGATCACCGATGGGTGATAAGACCGCCTATTTGTACTCCGTTCCTTATCGTACATTGTTATTTTCTATTGTAAATGATGTGTGTTGTGTGCAATAAAGTATATTATTATTATTGTTATTATTATATCATTAATACACTTATAAAATAATATAAATACACGTAAGTCAATAAATCATTCGTTTTAATTAATTTAAATTGATATTTTTTATAATTTTCAGAGACCCAACAGCTTACGAAAGTTCATTAATCACTCTAAAATGGCATCCGTTCACAAATAAAACGCCATATTACTTGGAAATTAACAGGAAATTGCAACTTAAGAAGAATCTTTTCGAGGACGGTTACAACTTTTGGAACAAAGTTTATGAGCAGTATTATTGGAATCCAACACCGCCGCAACTGAGCAACAAATAAACTAAGAATTAAATTAATATTAAACTTTCTCCCATTTTAATGCTCACAAAATTTTAATAGTAAACCTCTACAAAACATAAATAAATAAAAAAATATTCACAGGACAAATTACACTTACTGATCTAACCCTAAAGTAAGCAAATTATTTGCTTGTGTTATGAGTGTTAGTCAACGATAGTAATTTTTTTTAAATCATAAGATAGCAAACAAGCAGATGGGTCTCCTGATGGAAAGAGTCGACCATCGCCTATATACACCAAAGATGTTAATGGTGCGTTGCTATCTTGTGGCGAGATATAAT
This sequence comes from Apodemia mormo, assembly GCA_036924255.1. NCBI lineage: Eukaryota > Metazoa > Arthropoda > Insecta > Lepidoptera > Riodinidae > Apodemia > Apodemia mormo. The sequence goes on along the minus strand of JAUPFN010000018.1, from coordinate 5,511,549 downwards.
GCTACATGCATAAGTTTACCGGCTACCTTACTCTCCAAACCGAAACACGACAGTGACAAGCACTGACGCTATTACGGCAGGATTAGCGTCAGTAATACCTAGAAATACATACATAAATACTGGAATATATTTAATAAACACCCAGACCCGGAAATACAAACATTTAAGCTCATCACATAAATGCTTGTCCCCGTAGGGTATCGAACCCGAGCCCCGTCGATTGCGTAGTCAGGGTCGCTAACCATGTCGCGAAAGCGAATAATTATCTGTTGAATTTATTTGTCATCTTGAATGACAACTGTCTGAAAGCGAATATATGTCAATGTCATTTGACATCTCAGATGACAAGTAAGTAATTTAAAATAGCAGCGGCAGAGCAGTGCCATTGGGGGACCAGACAGCACCGAGGTAACAGCGCAATTTGGTAAGTGACTTTAATTTGTACCAGTGTTGATATCAGATCTAACCATATCAATAAAATACCACACGAATCAGTCGGTCACATGAAACAGTTATCAGAATCAGTTAACCAGACCAGGTGACCATATCAGGTGATCAGATCAGTAAATCAGCAGCAGATCAGTCAGAACAGTTCAGAATACCAGACCAGGGTATTACAGTATGAATCAGTATCAGTTGAGCGAGGCTCGGGGTGGCTATAGGGGAGGTTGGAGGCCACTGTGGGGACAGTTCCCACGATCAGATCAGTTTGTGGTATTATCAGATCAGTATGTGGTATCAGAGACCAGGCTCAGTTCATAATCAGACAATATGGTTAGATTGATATCATTTATCAGTCATTTATTGTGCATGTAAAACATTATACATATAAATCAAGTATCCAGGCAATCTATCAATCATTCGCCATACTGTAGGGTTTAGCATACGTGGCGACATGGTGGAGGAGCTGGGATAGATAAGCAATTATTTAAAATAAGGTATTGTCTACCGTTATGCTCGTGACTGTATCTTATCAGGTTATTTTATTCAATAAATACTTTTATTAAAAGTATGTCGGTAGATGAAAATAAAATACCAGTACATGTACGCAACTTGCATTAAAATGCGTATATCGGGAGTCGATATTAAAATAATTATTTAGTTTTCGCGAGTGTATATTTAAAATTTATTAGAATCTATATTACAAAAGTTCCTAAATGTAATCTAAAGTTAATTTCCAAAGTGCCGTTTATGGAATAATAGAAATCAACATGTAAGTAACATTTTCTTATAGATTACGTCAACTTTTATTGTAGATTACGTCATTTGTATTAATAAAATTTTGAAATCGTTAAATTGTATATACATAATTATAAAACAGATCTTTATAAAAGAATATAAATGATCATATTATTATTATCGCTGCACTGCTATAGTTATGCTTTTTATGAAAACAAGTGTAGTTTCAAACAATTAGTTTATTCAGGTTTGAAATTATTGGATATTAATATGAATAGATTAATAAAATTATTATGAAATGTTGGGCATACCGACAGATTTAAAAGAAAGTTATGTAATAAACTATAGGTAATGAATATGAACTCGTTATTGCCTATGGAACTGTGTACCACCCAATTTAAAATTTAACGTACAGTTCAATTGTGTTTTGTACATTTTAATTTATTTATGATGTAATATGGTAATAAATTAATGAAATTCTATAAATATAAATTGCTTACTAAAATCGATTCTACACGTTTATCTACTGTTATTAAAATAATTTATACTCTTTATTGTATTAAAACTATTGGGTATTAGCAACGTTAAAATATTAATAGTTTATATACGTGGTTTATAATATAAATGACCAAATTCTACGGGTACTGTGGGTTAGTTTAAATATTTTTAAACCCAATTACGCGATTTAGACAACATACAAACGCGTGTAAAACTCCCTTTGATAAAATACTTGATAGAATTAAATTTGTTTTAGAATTTCGTCGTTTTGGTATACACTAAGGTTAATTTGGCTTATGTGGGTGTGATTTAAAATGGAAGACGCTATTAAGACTCGTTTAAATTTGATTTATGAATCGGTGCATCTGTGCATGGAATCAGCTCAGTGTGCCCTAACGAAATTGAGCGATAGTGATGCCAGTATTATTGAGATAGAATTAATTAATATTCAGTTAAAGGGTGCTACCCAAAGATTTGTGTCAGAAATACATAATTATTGCAAATTGATTAAGGAACCGAATTCTGACCTGATAAGAGAATATACATCAATTCAAATACAGGCAGAGAACTTATTTGGTGAAATTGATTTTAGAATCATGCAAAACAGTAGGGATAGGATGAAAGTATCTAATGATGCCTTAAGCAGTAAACTACCAAGAATGGAATTAGCAAAATTTGACGGGGATGTTCTAAAATGGTATCAGTTTTGGGACCAGTTTTCATCAAACGTAGACAGTAGGAATATTAGTGATGTTGATAAACTACTATATTTACAATCAGTTCTGGAGGGCAACGCAAAACAAGCGATCGAAGGGTTAGATACAACGAATAAAAATTATCGTATAGCTGTTGATACATTGAAGGAGAGGTATGGGAAACTTAGTTCTATTATAGATGCTCATTATGTAGCATTATATCGAATTAAAACCGCACCATCAAATAAAATAGTGGAATGTAGGCAAGTTCTTAATGAAATTGAAAGACACCTAAGGGTACTTGGCTCTTTAGGTGAAGATGTTAATCACAACCATTTGAGAGTTATGATTATAGAAAAATTCCCAGAAGATATAATTTATGAATTAAGAATGAAAATGACCGGTCAAGAGGAAACGATTAATAACATAAGAAAAAATTTAGAATACATTATATCGGCGAGAGAATCATCAAACAGATTAAGGAAAGAGACTTTACAAGAAAGAGTTGAAAATGGAAAAGATAATTTTACTATAGGCGCTTTACATATTAGGTCAGATGAAATAAAAAGTAATAAATCAAATAAATTTATAACTCCTAGTAAAAATAAACCTAAATATAAATTATTTAATAACCAATTTAATAGAAATTATCAAACTGTATCTTCAACTAGAAAGAGACACGGTACCAACTTAGATCGTAGTTACGAACCACCGAAAAAGAAAATTATCAGGTGTATATTTTGTAACCAGGATCATTTTAATGATGAATGTAATACATATACCACAATACAGGAAAGGAAGTCTAAATTAGGAAATCGTTGTTATAACTGCTTTATTGACGGTCATAGAGCTAATAAGTGTCATTCTAAGCGCAAATGTAGGCACTGTAACAAATTTGGGATCCACAACCGAGCCTTATGTCCAGTAAAATTATCACAACCTGAAAAGGATGTATCAACTTATAATTTACACATAGGATTACACATTAATACTACATTATTACAAACCTGCTTAGTAGATGTCAGTAATACAGAGACTGAATTAACACAACAGTGCAGAGTTTTACTTGATTGCGGAAGTCAGCGTTCATATATAACGGAGTCCATAGCAAACTTTCTTATATTAACAATTGTGGATAAGGTTAATTTGTCCATATTTACTTTCGGTGCAGTATCGCCGCGGGAAATTGAGAGTTCAGTTGTAAAATTCAAACTTACAACAAGAACGGGGGTAACGAGGTTTTTATATGCAAATGTTGTACCTCATATTACAAATGGTGTATCGGCGCCCAATTTTAGAAATCCTGAAAGAATTTGGAATGACGCTAGATTAAGAAACCTTACTTTTGCAGATGATGGTTCTAGAGGTGATAACATTGATATTTTAATTGGTAATGATTATTATAATTCTTTCGTACATCAGGAAAGAATTTCTATCACAGATGAGTTGTTCTTAGTGAATTCAGATTTCGGCTGGGTTTGGTCGGGTCAAGTTGGTCCAGTTCAGAGTAATCCCGATCAGTTAAGTGTGTTGACGTATTATCAATCAAACTCGGGAATTGATAATAATTTTAATGAACCTGATCTTCCTCTAAAGTCGGATGATATTACAAGGCTATGGGACCTTGAATCAATAGGCATTAACGATCCTCCAAAGAGTACGCATGACGAAGAGGCTATCATACAGTTTAATGAAACCATTCAGTTCAGTGAAAACAGATATTATGTCAAATGGCCTTGGACAGAATTCCCACCAAACCTACCAGATAATTTGGGACTAGCTTGGGGCCGGCTTAACAGTCTGTTAAAACGTTTAGAAAGATCAGAAATTAAAGCTTACGATAAAGTAATTAAAGATCAGCTACAAAATGGAATCATTGAAATAGTCCCAAACCATATCGTTACGAAAACACATCCAGTTCATTACTTACCCCATCACTGCGTTTACAGTCGAGATAAGCCTAATAAACTTCGTATAGTGTACGATGCTTCGTCAAAATCTGTGGGCAATCGCAGTCTCAACGAATGTTTATATCGTGGACCCTTAATGCTAGAAGACCTTACTCGACTGCTAATTAAATTTAGACAGCACCCTATAGGAATAGTAGCAGACGTGGAAAAGGCATTTTTACAGTTAGGCCTTCAGACTACAGACAGAGACGTAACGCGTTTTTTGTGGCTCAAGAATACACTTTATGGCCCAAGTCAAGATAATATCTTGCACCTACGATTTTGTCGTGTTCCATTTGGAGTAATTTCTAGTCCATTCTTATTTAATGCCACTATAAGATTTCATCTCAATAAAACTAACAGTATTCGAATGCATCAAATAGCAGAAGATATTTACGTTGATAATATAGTCACAGGAGTCAACACGATTTCAGATGCTTTAATGCTATATAATGAATGTAAACAAACATTCGATTCTTTATCTATGAATTTACGTGAATGGAATTCGAATTCAAAGTTACTAATATGTAATATACCAAATGAGCTCAGACAAAACAATAAACAAGTAAAGATATTAGGAATAATGTGGGATGTTGATCAGGATAAGCTAAATTTAAATATCACTACTATTAACACAAATAACATAGAAACAAAAAGAAATATATTGAAATGTGTTGCCTCTGTTTACGACCCTTGTGGCTTTGCAGTTCCCATAATGCTACCAGCAAAATTATTTTTTCAAAGGTTATGGAAAGAAAAAGTTAAGTGGGATGTGAAGTTAAGTAATGAACTACTTTCTGAATGGAATAAAATACAGTCAAAATTTAGTTACTTAGGAAATATAAATGTAAATCGCTGTTATACATATGGTTTAGATACAGGTAAAACTAGAAATAACATAGAGTATGAATTACATTGTTTTACAGACGCTTCTATGGAAGCCTATGCAGCTGTGATATATTTACGCAGTTCTTTATGCACTAATAATATTGTCAGTTTTGTTATTGGCAAGTGCAGATTAGTGCCTTTAAAGAATAAAAATAATTTAGGAATTCCAAAGCTGGAACTATTGGGAGTACTCATAGGCTGTAGATTAATGAATTACGTTGTAAAATCCTTAAAGATAAACGTCAAGCGTCAATTTCTATGGACGGATAGTCAGGTGGTTTTGAGCTGGTGTAAATCTGAAAAACTACTTCCACCATTTGTATCACGAAGAATTGCAGAAATAAGACAAAATAAGACATTACAAATTAGATATGTACCAACTAAACATAACCCAGCAGATGTAGCTACACGACCAGAACGAGTAGATTTTTATGATCATTGGATTAGAGGTCCAAGCTTTCTATCTCTAGGACCAAAGCAATGGCCCAAAAGTCTTGCTTATGACAGTAGCATAACTGAAGTAAAGAGTTTTTTGGCCGAGGAGGGTCTTTCGAATACAGAAAAAATAGAAGAAATTAAAGAAACAGGCGATAATAATGTAGATAGTGAAATGAGAAAAATTCTTGAGACTCAGCTAAAACATTTTCCAAGAGAGGTAAAAGGGTGTGAAACGGATTTATCTAGAAACCTTAAGCTATACAAGGACACATATGGAATCTTAAGATGTAAAGGAAGATTTAAATATTCTAATTTGACACATGATCAGAAAGAACCCATCTTACTCTCAAAAGATTCAGAATTCACGCACAAAATTATTCGCGATTTACATGAAAAGAACTTTCACGTTGGCGTCTCACATACTTTGGCTTTATTAAGAAAGAGATTTTGGGTTCCACAAGGTAGATCAATAGTTCAAAAGGTAATCCGAACATGTAAGCAATGTGTAAAATATGGAGGAGGTCCATTTAAATTACCAGCCATGCCTGATCTACCTGAAGAGAGGGTGAAATTATATTTACCTTTTACATTTACAGGTTTAGATTATTTTGGTCCTCTTTTTGTTAAAAACACTTCTAGTGAGAAGCGTTGGGTATGTCTGTTTACATGTTTGACTATTAGGGCTATTCATTTAGAAGTAGTAAAAGACTTGTCCGCAGAAGAATGTCTATTAGCCATAAGAAGATTCATAGCAGTACGAGGTGTACCTTCTCTTATTATATCGGATAATGCTACCCAATTTAAACTTACAGCTGACGTAATTATTTCAGACTACTGTATTAAGAATAACGTGCGTTGGAAATTCATTCCTGAATTAGCTCCGTGGTTTGGTGGTTTTTATGAGCGCTTAATAGGCATAGTTAAACATTCTTTAAAGCGGACTTTGGACAAACACATTCTGAATCATGATCAATTGTGCACCTTAATGAAAGAGATCGAAGCAGTCATCAATACTCGACCCTTAACTACAGTAGGTAGTGACTTGGAACACATATTGACCCCAGCTGATTTTTTACGTGTCGGAGGGGCATTAACAGCTAACATATCAGATCAAGATTTCCTAGAATCAGCTACGGTGACGAAAACTAATCTTATTGACAGTTGGAAACGTGGTCAGGTTATTCTTCGTGAATTTACTAAAATGTTCCAAAATCAATATTTAACCAGCTTGCGAGAGCGTAAAGATAAGCATCGCCAACCGCGAGTCATCGTTAATAGAGCACCAAGATTGGAGGAAGTGGTACAAATCAAGGCAGACACTAACAGGGCACACTGGAAAGTTGGCAAAATTACCGATTTGCAGAAGGGGTTAGACGGACAGATTAGAGTGGCAAAGATAAAGGTACCATCAGGTGAAGTTTATACTCGTTCAATTGGCCACTTGTTCCCCTTGGAAATAGACGATCAGGACAAACCTTTACCAGAAGCTGACAATCCCACACCTACCCCAAGAACCAATCAGAATAGCCAAATTAATGAATCAGACGAACTAGCTACCAAAGATGATTCAGAAAGCACAGAGCCGACCGAAAACCGGTCTATCAGGTCTTCTGCTAAAAGGGCAAGGGAGCTGGTGAAGCAGTGGACATCTCAGTTGCTGTCACTTTAATTCCAATCAATTCTTAGCTTAATTATATTGCATAATTATAACAGGGTTGTTTTCTTTGCCCCTGGTGGGAGTGTCGCGAAAGCGAATAATTATCTGTTGAATTTATTTGTCATCTTGAATGACAACTGTCTGAAAGCGAATATATGTCAATGTCATTTGACATCTCAGATGACAAGTAAGTAATTTAAAATAGCAGCGGCAGAGCAGTGCCATTGGGGGACCAGACAGCACCGAGGTAACAGCGCAATTTGGTAAGTGACTTTAATTTGTACCAGTGTTGATATCAGATCTAACCATATCAATAAAATACCACACGAATCAGTCGGTCACATGAAACAGTTATCAGAATCAGTTAACCAGACCAGGTGACCATATCAGGTGATCAGATCAGTAAATCAGCAGCAGATCAGTCAGAACAGTTCAGAATACCAGACCAGGGTATTACAGTATGAATCAGTATCAGTTGAGCGAGGCTCGGGGTGGCTATAGGGGAGGTTGGAGGCCACTGTGGGGACAGTTCCCACGATCAGATCAGTTTGTGGTATTATCAGATCAGTATGTGGTATCAGAGACCAGGCTCAGTTCATAATCAGACAATATGGTTAGATTGATATCATTTATCAGTCATTTATTGTGCATGTAAAACATTATACATATAAATCAAGTATCCAGGCAATCTATCAATCATTCGCCATACTGTAGGGTTTAGCATACGTGGCGACAAACCACTCGACCAACGGGGCGGTACAATAGTGTCTTCTAACCGATCCTGATATGATCCCATCTTTCTTTTTTACTGGTAATTTACTGGTACCACCGCCTTAACGCCTTAGTCGCCGTCGGGTTCGATTCTCGGGTGGGGTAATTCAAAAATGTGTCATTTTCTGTTTTTTGATAAAAACAACGTTGCCCTGAATTAGATAAGTGCCCGGTTGGCGAAAGGCTTGCCACCAACCACACTGTGGGATTAACGGCTAATTGCACCAACCTTGTCTTAAATTAGGACAGTCTTTAGGGATATGCTGTCACATTCTTTTCGTTAAACGATATATTTTCATCCAAATTGAGTGAATTTGTAAAAGTCTTGTTGTGTGTCTTGTGTTATTCATAGTTGTTTATGTTACGTCATATCAAGTGTACATAGTTATTGAGTGTTGTATTGTCATGTGAAGTAATAACCTTAAAAACAGCAAAGAAAAACATAGACACGCGGGATTTGAACCTGCGACCATTTCCCTAAAGCCGGGACGCTCTTCCGTTGAGCTAATGTCGACAGGCTCGAGGCGGCGAAATTCTTCTTTGCTATATGATCGATTACGTCGATTGTACTGATCGCTAGCTATACGTATAACTAGTTAAATGAGTTCATCGTTACAGATGAAATTCACATTTATAATTTTGATCAGTACTTTCGTATTTCTAATTATTTTTGTGTTATAGCACTCACCCCGTGCTTGGGAATCTGGAAAAACCTTAAAAACAGCAAAGAAAAACATCGACACGCGGGATTTGAACCTGCGACCATTTCCCTAAAGCCCTAAAATGGTCGCAGGTTCAAATCCCGCGTATCGATGTTTTTCTTTGCTGTTTTTAAGGTTTTTCCAGATTCCCAAGCACGGGGTGAGTGCTATAACACAAAAATAATGTGAAGTAATAGATTGTTTGTCGTACTATTATCGCATTGGGTCTGTGCCTGTTATGATAGTAGGAAGATTATGGAAATATATAAATAAATAAATAAATAAATAAACAAATAAATAAATAAATTTAAGACAAAAAGTGACAGCATGCTACTTAAGATTTTCCTAAGCTAAGACAATGTGGTGCAATTGGGCGTAAGTATCTTAGGTTAATCGTTGGTGCACCGGTTGCACCTCTGCCTACCTTTTCGGAGATACTACTTATACTTTCAGTTCAATTGTATTTCATACTAGCTGCGCCCGCGACTTCGTCCGCGTGAAAAAAAAATCGAAAACAAAGTAGCCTAAGTTACTCCCTGTCACATCAGCTATCTGCCACTGGAAGTCCTGTCAAAATCAGCCCAGCCGTTCCAGAGATTAGCCGGAACAAACAGACAGACAGACAGACAAAAATTGTAAAATATGTTATTTTGTTATATGTACCGTGTATACATCCATATGCATTTAGTAAGAAGCGTATACATCCATATGCATTTAGTAAAAAGCGGTTATTTTAATATTACAAACAGACACTCCAATTTTATTTATTTGTATAGATAATTTTATACACCCAATCGGTTTCACTTATTATAGCATCATCAGGGATGTTGTACACAGTAATTAGATAATTACAAGTTATATGATTTAAGTACTAATCTTAGGTGGGTCCTAAAATTAGTACTTAAATCTAAATGGTGGGTTGCTAAAGGGTGGGTGGGTGTTAGTACTTAAATCATATAACTTGTAATTATTAGTATACATATAATAAAATCGTAGGAAAGTCAAAACTGTACATTGAATATTTTTTCAAAAGAATACTTGGGGCGTGATCTACAATCAATATCAAAGCCAAAAATATAGTTTTTAGAATTTTTTCTGTTTGTCTGTATGTATATCCGGGGTAAACTCAAAAAGTACTGCATGGATTTACTTCAAATTTTGCATGAATATTAATAATAGGCTCATATTATCACGCTATCACCTACGGGGGAGGGGCTCTGCGGAGTAAACGAAGTTCGAGCGGACGAAGTCGCTGGCAACAGCTAGTTATCTAATAACTAGCTGTGCCCGCGACTTCGTTCGCGTGGAAAAATTCTAAAATAAAACCCCGCATAGATCCGTTCCCGGGGATTTTCGGGATAAGAACTATCCTATGTCCTTTCTTGGGTTTCAAACTATATTTGTACTAAATTTTATCCAAATCGGTTCAGTGGTTTGGCCGTGAAAGCGTAACAGACAGAGTTACTTTCGCATTTATATTAGTACTAGCTGTGCCCGCAACTTCGTTCGCGTGGAAAAAATTCTAAAATAAAAACCCTCATAGTTCCCGATCCCGTGGGATTTCCGGGATAAGAACTATCCGATGTCCTTTCTTGGGTCTCAAACTATATTTGTACCAAATTTTATCCAAATCGGTTCAGTGGTTTGGCCGTGAAAGCGTAACAGACAGACAGACAGACAGACAGACAGACAGAGTTACTTTCGCATTTATAATATTAGTATGGATAACCTGCTATTAGTTTATATATATCTCTTATAACAACAACACAATAAGGAATTTTGAGTCGAAAAATTATAGAAAATTAATAGGTGAATTTTAATCCTTATCATATTAATCCTTACTAACGAAAAGTACTTCATCAACACGAAGATCTTAGGAAGACAAACTTTGGCTCTTATTTATTATTATATATTTATTATTATATTATATATTTAGAATTTTTCCACGCGAACGAAGTCGCGGGCACAGCTAGTATCATAATAAAGATACTTTATTTTTCGAAATGAACTTAAGCAGTTGGTCCCAGTGTCCGTTACTGCGAAACCGGGCTTTGGTAATTCTATACTCAACGATTTAATTACATGTATATGTGTTTCAATACGTTAGCGCGATGTATTTTCGTGCAGCGACATCTAGTTAATGTGCTCTACGTTACGCTTTATGCTCCGTTTTCTTTCGATTAATTTTATTTCCTGTGGGAACGAAATATTTTCCCGCGATAAAAAGTAGCCTATGTCCGTTCTCGACGTCTTATCTATGTTTATGCCAAATTTCATCAAAATCGGTCCAGTGGTTTAAGCGTGAAAGCGTAACAGACAGACAGACAGACAGACAGAGTTACTTTCGCATTTATAATATTAAGTATGGATTGTGTAAAACATCCCTGACGATGCCGGCGAAATAAGCGAAGCTGTTGGATGTATAAAATTATATGTAATATTAGTGAACTGGAAGTACAAGTGAGTTTATTTGTAATATCTATATCTATTTCAAAATGCAGTTCCACCAAGTGCCGACGATGATAAGAATAAACCGTTCTACTAGGCAGTTTGTAAGAAGTGAACGATTTGTTATACGAGTCACTACCATCCTGGCTACAAGGTGGTAGAGTTCGCATTGTCTCGCTCGGGACTGGTACCACCAACTTATCTATTCCTGCCGCAATAGCGTCAGTGTTTATCACTGTCGTGTTCTGCTTTAGAGAGCCTTACTCTCTAAATGCGGTAAAATTATGCATGTGGTATTAAGACCCAGCACTAAGGACAGCAACGCATCATTAACATTTTGATGTCTATAGGTGATGGTGTCTCTTTCTATCAAGCGAACCATCTCCTTATTTGCTTTCAGTATTCCTGCCGCAATAACTTCAATGCTTATCGTTGTCGTGTTCCGGTTTGGAGGGTAAAGTAGCCGTTAGATTTATGCATTTGGCATTGCCATCTCGCAACACCGATAGCAACTCACTATTAACATTTTTGATGTTTATAAGCAATAGTTTTTCTTTCCATCAGGAGAGTTTATTTCCATACTAACCTATATTAAAACTAATATAAATACAGTCCATACTAATACAAATTTTATTTATTTATAGGAGAACCAACAGCTAATACATTAAAATAATAGCAATTTGTACATAGCAATATTAAGCCAGTTATAGACTCTTACGTATGAATAAACAAATAAATACGAAAGTCTATCTGTCTGTCTGTTACGCTTTCACAGTTAAACTGCTGAACCGATTTTCATGCAATTTGGCATGAAAATAGTTGAAGAGCTGGGGTCAAACATAGGCTATTTTTTTCAAAACTCAAAACCTAAGGGGCTGAAATAGGGAATGAAATTTGTATGAAAAACTATATCGAAGATACATCTACTCGCGGGCTAAACTGCGCGGGTTACCTAGTAATGATATAAAAACCACTCGTCAGCGTCGTTGAAGGCGGCGACAGCTTCCACTGTTTCGGCCCGCAAATAATGGGTCGAAATTTTCCCCGTGTACAAACCGGGCTTCTTCCAAAAATGGATCAACTGCCTTACTTCATCTTGTAAAAGGTGAGAAATCAACATCTACATTACATTACTGTCAATAACATCGTAACTACTTACTAGGTGGTCGAGTTCTATTACGTTTAGTTTTTTTGTTTTTCGAAATGACTATTACAGTTGACCATATGGTTAGTTACTGTGTCAACGGACTTTTTGGGCGAGCAGAGTGCTCAGCCAGAGTTTAAGTTAAAATTTGGGATATACGCCCGCGCTAAGGGCTGTCTCCTGTGAGACCGGACCTCGGCTTATTGCGGTGTTCGAACTAAAAGTGAAGGGAGGAATCGTGGCATGTTAAGCGCGGGGCGATAGAAAAGTCTTCGTCGTCGAGACCGCTGACGACGGTGTCGTGTTGTATGTGTGTATGTCGGGATCGTCGTCGAGATCGTCGTCGGGATAGGAAAGTACGTGGCGAGGTTTCCTGAACCTGTCCACGTTTAGTCAGGCTTTTCGTTACCTATTCCCAACGAAGAATACTATTTTATATTTATAAAAAAAAACAGTAACAAGCATAAAGCACAGTTTAGATGTAAAGTGTGTGCTTTTTTGCTTGCTACGTGTGGCGAAATTGTGGTGGGATTTCTTTCTGCCCTCTTTGTCGTCGGCACTTGATGAAACTCTATTTTCATTTCAATATTTTATATAAAAACACTTGTACTATTTCACAATACTACTAATATTATAAATGCAATAGTAACTCTGTCCGTCTATCTGTCTCTTCTTCACGCTTAAATTAAACCACTGAACCGATTTGGATGAAATTGGGTACAGATATAGATTGAAACCCGTGAAAGGACATAGTTTTTATTCCGAAAATCCCACAGGAACTGGAAGTATGCGGGTTTTACTTTAGAAAATTTTATACATATCTATGTAATCCCTTAATACATATCTATGTAATCCCTTTAAACGAGCAACGAGCAATTCTTGTATATATATATATATATATATATATATATATATATATATCTATATATATATATATATATTATATATTGTATATATATATATATATATATATATATATATATATATATATATATATATATATATATATATATATATATATATATATATATATATAATTGGAATCTAGGAATCGACTCCAACGATTTTCATGAAAGTCACAAATTAGGGATTTTTCGGGTCAAGGAATTGATTTATCAAGGTTCCAGGTCCAAGAAAAGCTCGGTTCCCAAGATACGGGTATGTGAAAAACCGAGTAAAGCTCGGTCAATCAGATATTATTATAAAATTGATTTCGCTTTGCTAAGCATCTTTAGGACAATTACAACTTAACTTAAAACAAAATCTAACCGTCATGATTTAACATTTTATAGTTTCAAAGCATAATATACGTATTATTTCTTTATTTTTCAGGCCTACGGTAAGTTTATTCCATTTCTTAAACCGCTTTTTATCTCTTTTAGTGGCGTCGCAAGGACAAACGTAATTGTTGGTGGAAATTTGCAAATAAAATAGTTTTCGTCGTTAAATTATGGATTTTCGCAAAGTAATGTCTTAATCTATAAATTACCTTTTCCTGCCTCGCCAAATAGATATCAATGCACCATTATAACCTTTGGTGTCATAAGTAAAACAATCTGATTGCTATCCTATGAAATATAAAAACAGTATAAAAGAAATGAAGTTGGGGTTATCAGCAAATATTTAGTGTAAAAAAGGTTCCTATTTTCTATGCAATCACCAATACAATTTACCTGACGGGGCCGTAATAGGAACGCCGGACTATAAAGCCAACAGATAACCGCCGCAACATGTCAACACATTGTTCTACATTTAACGACTTATACAGTTTGTAGTCCACTTACCCTGGAACCCCTACATATTACAAAACACGTACCTTGTCCCCTGATTCGACACTTATAAATTGACGCCATTCCAATGTTACCTGTACTGAAAGATAAAATATAAAATCCAATATTGACACAGTCAAAATTGCTCTCTCCTTATGGAATGATGCAGCAAAAATTGAATTACATTTTGCCTTTATTCTGTTAGTTATAAGGTTGAAAATATAATTACATTGGCAATTTATATAGGATATATTAAAGTTAAAAAAGGTAAAGCTAACTCACCCTTTGGAAAACATTTCTCGATGATTTTCTGTCGTCGCTCCCCTAATTTATGACGTGTTCAGTTAAGGTAATCCTTAGAAAATTGTATTTAAATCCTTGAGCTCTCATGTGTACTCAATAATCATATTATATGAAGCTACTAATAATCTTATTTTAGCGTGCATATAAATTAGCACTTATCCTGTCGTATCGACTATAACCTAGCTATACGTGAAAATGAACAAGACAAAATGAGCGCTAACTTAAGCACACTACCAAATCTATACTTTAAACGAGCAATTCTTATATATATTATATTACATATATTAGGTAGTGTCAAGAGTCTTCGCAACAGACAAATTTGTATGAAGAGAGTATAATTAATGTGGAGGAATCCTGCAAGGATCGTGATGTATGGCACTTGGTTGCCTCACCTATCCCGTAAGAGATGTGACGAGAAGATAGGTATATATGTATGCAATTATTGTATATTTGTATGTAATTGGTTTCTCCGAAATGACTCTAATGATTTCGACGAAATGTAGATAGTCTTTTACTATTAAAATTAATCTAAGTAAGTTTATCTCTGTAATAGTCCGTTTGGGTGTTTCGGTGCAGCCCGGCCACAGTCAATTTCTTAATTTATAGATGTAACGTTTAAATGTTCTTTTATTGTTCTTGCTGTACCAATTAACAGATTTAATGTACCTCCAGTAGATCTCGGTAAAAAAGCACTTGTTTGTGGCCGGGCTGCAACGTATACGCTGCAGCCCGGCCACGTGAATATTTTCTAGTAGGGTGCTCAGAATGATCTTAAATATAAACCAAATGAATGTTCCATTTGTGTTCCTTAGTTATCTTATCTAATTTACCAACAGAAACGATTATACAAAGAGAAAATTATTTCAAAACAAAATGTTCACTAAGCGCCTTTAGAATTAAAATAGCAACATAATTGTGCAAACAATACCAAGGACGATTAGTATTATACAATTACTGAAAATCCGTAAATATAATTTATTTGAATTAAAAAAAATCAAAATAATAACTTATGTCGGTACTGGTTTAATCAAAAGTAAATTATATTAAGAATTAATGAAGAATAACGTCCGTCAGAATTAATTTCTTAAAAACTGTGTAGATAATATAGTAAATAAATATAACTGTATTTTTGTTAGCATCAGGGCCCCTAGACCACAAGCGATATTTAATGTTTCAATTTTATTAAACTTTTGTACTTTTTTGGTACCTACGGACAAAATTTTAGTACCTTGACAAAAAAACTGTAAAAGAAAATGTCCAGACACTGACGTCAGGTTGTCTGGACCACGTTGATTTCACTTGGACCAAAACGAATAAGCAAACTTATTTCTTCGTAAAACTTTGGTACCTAAAGAGTACCTCATAACGTTTTTTGTTTAGAATGTTTTGATCTATAAATAAAAAGTTTTTTTTTTTTTAATTTTTTAAATTTGTAGGTAGATAAACGGCTTCCCTTCCTAAAAATAAAGTAATTAACATTTTTCCAAAATAGTTTATACTTTCGAAACTTTAACTTCGTAAGGCAAGTAACATTCTTCGATAAAATGGTAATCTAAGATTAAAGGATGAAGCGCACTATGACGGGGCGAAGCGGGACGGAGCGGGCTAAATCACAAGGAAAAGTGCTTGCTTAGTACAATTGGTGCAGTGCATTGTCGGATTGATTGTGCTTATGAATAGTTTTACCAAACATTTTTTTTCGGTTAGTCTATTATTTAAAGTCGAAGTCAGTCTGGCAGCTAGGCCAGTTGTGGTAAAAAAAAAAAAACAGAATTATTGAAAAGTTTGAAAATCAGTAACGTGGAAAATATCGTGATCGATGACGATATGTTCACAAATTTCTTAATATTTAAATTATTTTTCTTTCCATAATACTAACTATCTACGAGATTTTTTTAAAAATAAAACTCCTTTTAGGTTTATCAACTTAAAAAAAGAAAAATTCATCAAAATTCATTTATTAGATAGTATATTTTCATACATTATCTATAGGTGCCATATCTCATTAGGATTCCATGGCAACGACGCTAGCAGGGCTTCCGTGGCTACCCTTGGCATCCACGAGATGCCAAAACTAGCTGCCAAAGCGAATGCCAGACGAGATTAGTCTCGCTTGTACTGCGTGTACAAGGATGTTGTAAAGATTGCACTTGTTATCATCGTGTCGTATTAAATACATTTCTCCTTTAAATCAAGGTCTGCATATTCATTTAACGATATATCCAAGACTGCATGTCTATTTTTAAATTCGACATTAACTAAATTTTTGGGTATCGATTGCTATTTTCAATTTTAATAATACCTACTTAGTAATGTTCAACAAACATGGACGCACGTTGAGAATTTTTTTAGGCCTAGTGTTTGTACAAACACTTGGTTTCAGTTTTATATTAATGTATGACACTACGCGTTCACATATAGTTTTCCGGGCTAGGGAGTACTTGGCAATGGAAAATATTCGGGCGTTGTGCGGGCCTGCTCAATTGTTAGGCTCAAGATCATCGAACATGCATGGAATATGCGCCAGAGACGTATTTTGGAGAACTTGGATGAAGTGAAAACAACCCAACAGCTGAAGGATTTGCTAAAATTTAATGGAAGCGATTGCTGTAGGACAACACTAACATTTTTTTACATGAGATAGCAAACAAGCAGATGGTTCTCCCGATGAAAAGAAGTGAGTGTAAAGTAAAATTATCAGCTATAGATACAAAAGATGTTAATGGTGCATTGCTATCCATGTGTCGGTAGCCACATCCATAAGCTTACCAGCTAGCTTACCCTCTACAAGCACTGACGCTATTGTGGTAGAAACGGTAAAGCGGTGATACCGATTACCCGGGCAAGATATTGCGGAACTCTACCACCTAGTAATCACGATGATAGTGACATAGCTAACTGCTCGCCTTTTACGGCTTGCCTGGTAGAACGGCAGTTGGTCTATTCTTCAAATAGTGCAGACCAACCTAGGGTAACTTATTGATTCTATGTATGTGTATTCGGTCCTGATAAGTTGTGAACTACAGAAAAGAACTACATTTTCCATTAAAGTAACCTATTAATTAACATTAAATAAATCACTTGCACTGATTGTCTGTACGTAAGCAAAAATTACCCAAGTCAAATTTTGAGCTAGATATATATTCCAAGTGAAATAAATAAATAGTGTAAATAATTGTCTTAAAATTTAAGAACTTGTATTAATTTTTAAGTAGCCAATACTGTGGTAGTACCAAGAAATAATAAATTGTTATGTAAATTTATCTTAGAATGATGCATGTTCTTGTAACTAAAATTTTAGGAGTTTCTTTACAAAACTTGGCACCCAAATAGATCCCAATTCTTTTGTCTGCGAAGCCGAAAAAGATGCATACACTTATATTGGACTTGGCTCTCATTTCACATTTGTGTTTTGATAATATTATATTTAGCAATTTAACTTTGTTTTAAAAAGTTAAGATTTTTAAGTACTTTATTTTGAACTACGTATGCGGTATGACATAGTACACAGTTTGTTGATTTACGTTACTAAAAACAAATTTAAGTAAGCAATTGATATTTTTACATTAATAAGACACTGAAAATATTATTTAAATAATGCAAAATAAACGTTATAATGTATAAAACTATTGTAAAATTCAAATTAGTTCATGTTATTACACATAAGTACAAACAATATCTCGAGCCTACTGTTTAGGCAACCTTGTGTTCTGGCTGTGTATGAAATTCCATCAAGATTAGTCCAGCCATTTTGAGTTATAGCTGGATATATAGAAATAAACACAGACAGACAGACAAACGTTTAAAAAATAGTAAAATCTATATAAGTAAGTCAAAGCAAATATTTATGGTGAAGTTTTTCAAATGTTTATTTAGACAGACGCTACCGATTTATATCGTAGTATAAGTAAGATCTTATAAACAAATATAACTATTTATAGACATTATGATATGTAAGTACTTGTAAAGATTGTAATCAAACGTACTATCTAATAAATTAACTCTGGTGAATTTCTCTTTTTCAGGTTGGTAAACTAAAAGAGTTTTTGTTTAAAAAGTTTTGCCGTAGGTACTTAGAATTGCATGGAAAGAAAAAAATTCAAATATTAAGAAATTTGTGATCACCGTCATCATGACGTTTTCCACGTTACTGATTTTCAAAATTTTCAATAATTCTGTTTTTTTTTCTTATTTTACCACAACTGGCATAACCTTGCTGTCACACACATGTCCACCGGTTTGTCTGACTTCGACTTTAAATAATAAGCAAACCACATTCATAAGCACATTATGTCAATTCGACAATGCACTGCAACCCGGTACGTCACCAATGTGCTAAGTAAGCTTTTTTCGTTGTGATATAGCCCGCTCGGCCCCACTTCATCCCGTTATCCTTTAATCTTAGATCACCATTTTATCCAAAAAATTTTCTTGCCTTACGAAGTTAAAGTTTCGAAAGTACAAACTATATTGGAAAAATGTCAATTACTTTATTTTTCGATAGGGCAGCCGTTTACCTACTTACAAATTTTATTTCGGATATAACTTTTTATTTATACATCAAAACATTCTAAATAAAAAAAAACGTTATTGGGAGTACCTCATAACGTTATAAAAAAACGTTATGAGGAGCATCTCATAAATAGTAATTTAGGTACCTACTAAAGTTTTAAGAAGAATAAGTTTGCTTACTCGTTTTGATCCAAGTGAAATCAACGTGGTCCAGACAAACTGACGTCAGTCAGTCTTGATGGACTGCCTCGTTGGTAAAGTGGTGAATGCTCCACGTTCGATTCAAGAGGTCCCGGGCTCAAATCCCAGGTAGGACACTACAAAAAATGTGAAAAATTAAAAAAAACTGTCAGGGCAATCACAATCAGCCAAGGGGCTGCGAATTTGATCCATATTTGTAAAATAATATTTCTGTCTTCCTTATTTTATAATTATAAACGTTAATCACTTAATGTATATGTATCTAATAAATAACAGTTGAAACAAAACTATCAAGTAGCGCCTGCATATAAATCACATATTATGTTTGATATTGAATTTGCTCATCGGATTTTTCAGGAGTATAGATTTTAATTTAATCAAATGATTATAACTTTTTATCCTTAAAAGCTATAAGGTTCAAAACGATACATATGAAGGTAGCAGTTCGTAGCAACTATTGCTTAAAAATAACTCGATTTATTTTACGCAGTTTGTGATCACTGGATAGGTGACCGGCCATTCTGATATCAGAATGGCCGGTCACCTTAAATAGTAGTTTATTTCTTTCTGTTCTTAGGTAGCAACTATTTAATGATTAGTAGCAACTAGTAGCAACTAGGAAGCAACTTCCTATAATAATTTCGATGTAAAATATCAGTATTGACCGTCCATTCTGATGCTCACCAACGTTTGCCGGGTCAGCTAGTGCATAGATAAATATACGTTCAATGTACAATGTTAATACTATTACAATAATTATTTCATGTAACAAATGTTCAGATTGGTATTAGGGGCAACAGTTCATATGATATAAAACTTTGAGTGTTATTCAACGATCATCATCATATGAGCCATAGGACTTCCATTGTTGAACACAGGCCAGTAGGAAATCGACAGCTTTATTATACCAAACCTTGCTATTGAGATTTTGAATTTTTGAAAAAACCTCTATAAAGCCTCAATAACACTTTTGCTCGACCTGGAAATCAAACACAAGACCTCATGATCTGACTCAATGTTTGTTGGGTCAGAATAACTCCTTGACCTCGAGGCATTTTCTTACAGTATTAAGAATAACTCATCACGGGCAGTAATAAGATTTAATAATTCACAACCCCAGCTTATTTAAAAAAATACATAATGAAGCAACCTAAGTTAACTTGTTAAGTTATGTACGGCACGCGGCATTTCATCCCCGGAATATTGGCATTCAATATGAATGTGTACACGCCCGACACTATACATCATGTTTGTTTTTTTCAGGTGATAAAAATTAGTTTTTATAACATTTGATAGCAAACATGTTGATGGGTCTCTTTAAAAGACAGGGTTTTACATTTATTACCAGGGTGTTGACTTCACAGACAAGGTATTTACAAGCAAAAACAACTGTTGACATTATATGCAACATATTTTACTGATGGATTTTTGTCTTAAGTTTTTAAAGTTTAGATTAATCTAAACTTGATAATATTAAACAGTGATATTTACTTTTAATTTAATCTGTAAGGGCCATGAAAATCCGGGATTGATACCTCTGCGCGGCAACTAATATTGATGTACTTAGGTTTGGTATTTTAGTACGTTGTTTCGAAAATATTATGTATCCTCGAAAATAAATGCAGCTCGTAATCTTGTGTTGTTTTAAAATATACCTAGCCTTGGAAAAGTGCGCAAATATATCGGTCTCAGCTATTTCAAAAAGCATGCAATATACATTGTCAGATTTGAAAAATGTAGTGATCTTCCCATTAATCCTGCCTGTACACACAAAAGCGTACGTCAGAATATTACTTTAATATTTTTATATTACTTTAATATTCCTCAATACAAGGTAGACTTCAGCACCATGTATCTAAGTCCAATATAATGCAGTGCATACTGATTGACGTATGGCAATACCACATTCTCTCAAATTCCTTCCTTTCTATAAGAACTATCCATACTAATATTATAAATGTGAAAATAACTTTGACTGTCTGTCTGCCTATTCTTCATGTCTAAACTTTTTGCCTAAAATTTGAAAGAAATTTGGTTTAAAGATAGTTTGAGACCCGAGAAAAATATAGGATATTTTTATTCGGGAATCCCATGGGAACGGAAACTATGCTTGTAAAACCTCGGGATTGTGTATATTCTAAACCACGGTAATACGAAGTAACTTAGGATAACTTATTTTAGAAATTTTTCCACGTGGACGAAGTCGTAGGAACAGATAGTTAATAATAAAGTTCAGGTTAAGTCAGGTCAGTCAGTCACTCCGCCGAAGATATAGTTCAGTTTATATAAGTATTCAAACTGTGTAAAGGAAATACACGAATACAAGATTTTCAGTCGTTTTATTCAGATACCACATACACTGCCAGTGAAAACTAGTGAATTGTGGTGCTTAAACGCTTATAAATGTTCAGTTCTCTCTACCTGCATGTTACCTTTCGTAATATATATATATATATATATATATATATATATATATATATATATATATATATATATATATATATATATATATATATATATATATATCTATACAATTGCTCTATTGAAATAGATAGCCCGTGTATGTATAAAAACTAAGGAGTGAATTTCCTAGCCGTTTATATACATATACAGGCTTACTAGCAATTAATTACCGTCACAACATTTCAACATATTATGGTCTATTTTCAAACCAAAACATTTTACGATATATCTACCAGAGAATTTAATATTTTATTTTGTATCACACCCTGTATACGGTATTCTGACAACATTCCAGCGTCGTAGGCAACGTTAAGCAAACCAAACGCCAGATCCGCACGCCAACAACTTGACACCGCCTCAACCACTAATATTGACAAAGCGTACTCTAGCCATCGATCGCTTACTAAGCGTAGATGCAACGTTTAAGATTTAAATGAATTTAAATAATTGAAACGCCATAAACTGCAACTATCAAAAATCAACTATCTGTATCTATAAAACTTAATGAAATCTTTATCAAATTTCAATATACTGATAGTATATCAAAATCTCAGTAGCAGTTCGAAGTAAGACGAGGTGCTGTGTTACCACTCCACTACTTACCTCAGATGTGCACGTGAAGCTGTCGGTCCCAATTATCGCTAGGAATAGTCAATCATTATCAGGTCGGCAAAATGCGGCATCTTATCAACCGACAAACCAGAGAATCATGGTAAACCGGAAGATCTATAGACGTTCTGTTTACTATGCCTACCCTAAGAGGGAAAAGGCCGTGATAATATTTTTGATTGTAGACCATGATATACTGAAATCCACATCTCCAGTGTTGGTACGGATTCCTTTTGAAGAATAAACAACTGCCGTTCTGTCAAGAAGTTTGTAAGAGGCAAACGTTTGGTTATGCAAGTCACTACCATCGTCGCTACTAGGTGGCAGAGTTCTGCATTGTCTCGCCCGGGTCTGGTACCACCGCCTTACCTACTTCTGCCGAAATAGCGTCAAGGTTATAGGAGTCGCTAACATCGTGACTACTAGATGTTACAATTTCATTGGCGTATATCCTTTAGTATATTATATTTAGTATATTGGTCCTTCCAAAATGGGTGATATTGAATTATAAATTTCCTCAAAGTAACGCCTGAATCTATCAAATTATTGTGATATTTTATTTACTCTGTTTTGTTTTGGATGTCCTTTAAAGAACAGGTCACATGCAATTGTACGAGGCAGTTCGTAAGAGGCGAACGATTGGCCAGGCGTATCACAACCATCATGACAAGTAGGTAGAGATGTTAGGTACTAGGGACCTTCCTATTCGGGATAGTAATGCCACCCGTTTACCTTTACTACTTTTTACCTTTTACCAGGTCTTTAGTCGTTTCGCTTCGTGAGCGGTTCGAACCGCGGTGTGAATTGCCCAAGAGCTTTTTTAGCATGCGTCATTTCGCACCACAATGATAAAGAGGTGCGAATCGCCTAAGGTATTTTTTGAAATGGGTCGATTCGGACCAAGATGCGAAACGATGATATGCTCTTTTCTTGGTTCGATTTCTACTTATATCAATTTAAAGATCCCAAATATCCATTCACTGCACAGTGGTATGAATCAATCCAATTCAATTAGTGATTGGGCGATTCACACCGCTCCACCATTACGGACCGAAATAACCCATGCTAAAAGAGCTCTTGGGCAATTCACACCGCGGTCCGAACCGCTTGTGGTGCGAAACGACTAAAGGCCCGTTTACCGGCTACCATAACCTTCAACACGAGACACGTAAGTCGCAAACACTACTTAATGCTGTTACGGCAAAAATAGTTATAAAAAATATGCTCCCTAGTCAAAAAATTGTTCAATCGTAAAATAAGGAACATTAAATGTACTGACATATCAAATACACAGTATCATGGACCAAATTATCTCACCCTTAAGGGACACCATCTTGTAGAAGTATTTGTGTGAAAGCTAACATCAGGGGGCAGATTAAAAGCATCGATGCACGTTCTTTCATAGAATTTGTTCTACTTGGTTCTGAAAAAATAATTTATTTAAGTTATATCAAATTTGTAAATGCAAATATGTGTATTTGTACATATGTATGTGTGTATTTACTAGGTGGTAGATTTCTGCATTGTCTCGCCCGGGTCTGGTACCACCGCCTTACCTATTTCTGCCGCAATAGCGTCAGTGCTTGTCACTGTAGTGTTCCGGTTTGGAGGGTAAGTTAGCCGGTAAACTTATGCATATGGCATTAGATCTCGCCACAAGATAGCAATGCACCATTAAAACACCTTTGGTGTCTATAGGTGATGGTTGACTCTTTCCATCAGGAGACCCATCTGCTTGTTTCCTATCTTATGATATAAAAAAAACATATAAGTTATTTTTACCTATATCAAAAACTATGTTTTTCATTGAGATTCGCAAACTGTTTTTACATATTTTAAAATTAGACTAAACAATAAATATACAATTATTATAATATGTACAATAGCAAGACATAATAAGGATATTTTCTTAAAACAATTACCACCCGCCGCCCTGTTGGTCAAGTGGCTAGTGACCCTGACTACGCAATCGACCGGGCTCGGGTTCGATCCCCGACGGGGACAAGCATTTGTGTGATGAGCATATAAATGTTTGTATTTCCGGGTTTGGGTGTTTATTAAATATATTCCAGTATTTATATATGTATTTCTATGTATTAGTATCGTTGACTAACACCCATAACACAAGCAAATAATTTGCTTACTTTGGGGTTTGATCAGTAAGTGTAAGTTGTCCCGTGAATATTAAATATTTATTTTTTAAAAAAATACCATCGTCTATAGACACCAAAGATGTTTATAGTGTTTTGCTTTCTTGTGGCAAGGTCTAATGCCACATGCAGAAGTTTACTAGGTACCTTACTCTCCAAACCCGAACACGACAGCGACAAGCATTGATCTATTACGGCAGGAATAGGTAAGGCGGTGGCACCTGACCCGGGCGAGACAATGCAGAACTCTACCACCTAGTAGCCACGATGTTAGTGACTTGCATAGCCAATCGGTCGCCTTTTACGACCTGCCTCGCAGAACGGCAGTTAGTCTATTCTTCAAAGGAGCCCAGAACCAACACAGGGATTTTTTAATTTCCATCAAAAATTATATTCATAGAAATTTTACCCTCTTCTCTATATTTTATAATTCATTCCTTCTCTTCCTCAACCGCTTCCACTTCCTCTTCCACATCCTCTTCCTCATAGATACACCCTCAACCTCATCCGCATCCCCTAACTTCGTGCTAGATCAACACTAATATTTACCTACTTATTATGCACGCCGCAGTGCGGTTATCGGTTGAAAAAAAGTGTACGGCTCAACCAACTTCAATCACACTCAATATTAAATTCATACACTAATTTGATATAAAAAGTATATGATAATAAATAGAAACCTTAATTCTTCAAATTTTGTATAACTTTAAGCCTTTAAAGATAGTTAATTACTCTATAAAATCTCGTTGAAAAACAAAATTGATGGACGCCAGTTAATTATTTTATGTCTGTAAACAAGAAATAGGTTGGCTTTATGAATTCACTTTATTTTACTAATATATATAATATAACTAGCTGACCCAGCAAACGTTGTTTTGCCTTACATATTAGGAATCCATAGCGGACAAACAACGTGACACGTAATTTAGAAAAGACTACGGGATTGTCCTTCCACACAGCCAAAATGGCATTAAAATTTATATGGTGGTTAAGTATTCTTAAATTTTCTTTTCCGCGCAATTTCCTTAATATTTTCTTTTATAAGATTCTTTTCCTTACAATTACAAACACAACAAAAAAAAATTACCGAAATTGGTCCAGCCATTCAGGCGTGATGTCGTGACCAAGTAAAATAGGGATTGATTTTTACATATATAAGAAGATTTAATTCACTCAGAATAGATCCCTGTTGAAAATCAGTTCATTCGGATCTGTTTTTTTTTAATTTAAAGAAAGAAAAATATTGCGGCGTGCACTTTTGGATTTTCCAAACTTTTTGTTAAACTTAACGACTGCTAAGAATACGTCGTTTAAATTTCGTAACAAAGGGCAGGATAGAGAAAGAGAATTGTAAAAATGTTAAGAAAATATTACAATATGACGTTTTTTTTCATATATTTTAGTACGAAAACCGTAGTGTTTAAAAATAACTACGGATGACAGCGTATTTAATACAACTTTGAAATTATGCCTAAGTTGTATCATTATATGATTTAATCAAAACATATAACTTTGCTAATTATTATATTTTTTGGTTAAATCATATATTGTTATACTCATAATCTCATATTTAATTATATAAGTGAGAAATATAAATTTGAAATAGATTTCTTGATGCAACTAAAATAAATATTGATTATTATTTATTCTATCGATACTATACTTACTAATATTATAATTGCGAAAGTGTGTTTGTTTGTTCGCCTTTCACGGCAAAACGGAGCGACGAATTGACGCGACTTTTTAAGTGTAGATAGGTGAAGGGATAGAGAGTGACATAGGTTACTTTGGTCTCTTTCTAACCCCCCACTTCCCTGAAATGAATTTAACGCAAGCGAAGCCGCAGGCAAAAGCTAGTTTATATATATATATATATATATATATATATATATATATATATATATATAAGGATTTGTTCGGACTATTTAGTAGACAGTTTATGTGAAGTTTGCACAAAATCGGTAGAGTGGTTCTTCATTCATCACATCTATAGATATAATAAAATCGTAGGAAAGTCAAAACTGTACTGTACTGTAACTGTGTGTGTGTGTGTGTATCTGTTTGTCTGTTTGTCTGTATGTATGTCCGCGGTAAACTCAAAAAGTACTGCATGGATTTACTTCAAATTTTGCATGAATATTACTAACAGGTCGGGTCAACATATAGGCTACATATTATCACGCTATCACCTACAGGGGAGGAGCAGTGCGGAGTAAACGAAGTCCGCGCGGACGAAGTCGCAGGCAACAGCTAGTTTTTAATATTATACGTAGCGAAGCACGTACCGGGTCGCTAGTATTCTATATTATCTACATCAATTTTATAAATGCGAAAGTTTGGATGTTTGGATGTTTGTTAACTCATCAAGCAAAAAATGTTAAACCGTTTTGAATGACATTTGACACAAATGTAGATGATGGAAAATGGAACAGCAGATATAAAACATAAGTTGTGTCCGTGATAGTCACTATAAACTTTAATAATGCAGTGAGTCACAGGCTGCTGCTAATTTAATAATAAAATTTATTCCTTTAGTTCCAAGTGAAAAAACCATCTAGCTTAAGGCGATCTATACGAAGGTGCCAAGGGGTGTTTTAATAAACGGAAAACTGATTTATGGTGCGCAATGGGAATTTTTCGATCTTGAAAATGCAGGAGCGATATTGGTAATTGCACAGTCATCCGAGTAAAGATTTGGGGGAACAAAAAAATGAACAGAAATTCTTTATCGGAAATTCATGCTTAGAGGCGTGAGTGCTGTATAATAGATTTTTTTGAATATAAATAAGTTCAATGGAAAACTTTTGTGAAAAGATTAATTAGTGGTGTTGGGATAGAAGAAGCATTATTTATCTAATTATTCTTGCCGCAATAGCATCAATGCTGGTTATTGTCGTATTTCGGTTTGGAGGGTAAGGCAGCCGGTAAACTTATGCATGTGGCATTGCCATCCTACCATCCAGATATCAAGGTGTTATTATACTCTTTTTTGTTTGTAAGCGATGATTGTACAGGAAAACCATCTGCTTATTTGTTATCCATACGGCGGGATAGTACATTAATATAATAAACATGAGATATACAGTCAGTGTCTTAAAAACGTCCTTTAAAAATGAGTGCACAATTTTAAATTGTGTGTGCATTTCAAATAAAATCGCGTCAGTCGCGACTGTCAATTTTATTGCTTTTTGTACATTGATTTGTAAAATCAATTATAAATGCGCTTGCGCTTAAAGTTGGATATGCAAAAACATGTTTTTGCCATATTTATAACTACTTATATGAAATAAGCGACAGTTATGAGTGACAGTTTTGATCGAAATTGTGCATCTGGGTTTTTTCATGAAGCTGTATTTTGGCTGTATTTTATCTGGAGGTAAATGCTGCTGTCATCTTAACCTGAGGTCTTACCCTCTCTTTCTAACACGGCTGTACAACAAGAGATAGCGAGACCTCATAGACAGAGATATAAGTTAAATATTTGTTTCAATATATATCTATATCTAATACTTCATGGGTTTTTACATTAATGGGTTCGGATAGTAGGATATATAGAGGGTTACTTTTAAAGGTCCGGTCAAATTTTCAGAGACTGTTCAGAATCGTTAATAATATATTCGATTTATGTTAGTAATATTCATGCAAAATTTGAAGTAAATCCATGCAGTACTTTTCGAGTTTACCCCGGACATACGTACAGACAAACAGACAAAAATTCTAAAAACTATATTTTTGGATTCGATATCGATTGTAGATCACGCCCCAAGTATTCTTTTAAAAAATATTCAATGTACTATAATATATATATACATATATATACATATATATATATATATATATATATATATATATATATATATATATATATATATATATATATATATATATATATATATATATATATTGCTAGGGTCGTATTTCAAATGATAAAAAAGTAATTGACG
Source organism: Apodemia mormo (assembly GCA_036924255.1). Lineage (NCBI taxonomy): Eukaryota > Metazoa > Arthropoda > Insecta > Lepidoptera > Riodinidae > Apodemia > Apodemia mormo. The sequence continues at coordinate 5,483,230 of JAUPFN010000018.1, read as the reverse complement.
TAACACCTGGATATAAAAAAATTCAAGATTTAAAATAAATAATATATATATATATATATATATATATATATATATATATATATATATATATATATATATATATATATATATATTATAGTACATTGAATATTTTTTAAATAATATAAAATATGTATAATGAAAAACATTATTTCAAAAATTTCATTTTTACCCGTAACAAAAAATAATACACGACACAAAACGCCTGGATAATTTCAATTACGCAAAATTCGAACTAAAATATTTTAGTGCCTTCAACCAAATTAAAAGAGATTGGGAAAAATGTACTTAGAGCGATAGATTACATAATCGTTACTATCGTAATTATAGGTAAATGTAAAACGTGACGTTACCAGAATTACAAAGTTCATTCACAAGACTCGGTGCATCCAATTCACGAATTTAGTGGAATATTTTTATATTATCTTCTTCGATCAGACGAAGATTATCTTGTAATAATTTTACAATAATAATTAAAACGCACCTTTAATTCAATATTTAGTTCCTAATTTCAAAATTTGGGCGGACTTTTAAAAGTAACCTTGTATATGTACAACATTTCATCTAATCCCACAGCGAAACAGTTTTAGTTATAACGCCTCGTAAAAAACGTTACTACTCGTAAAATAAACTAGTCATATTTTTATTAATATAGGAACCGGGCGTTGGCCATTATTACGTGATTGAATAAATAAGTCAAACTTTCGTAAGTGTATTTCTTTATACCCAAACATTAGGACAACTTTCTTATTTATTTTAAATCTTGAATTTTTTTATATCCAGGTGTTACGTCAATTACTTTTTTATCATTTGAAATACGACCCTAGCAATCACGCCGAGTCTGTGTGCATGACAGACTGAAGGGGTTCGAATGTGTGGACCCCTCGATCGGCGCCCTTTGTAAATAACGAGCAATATTTAATTTTGGTTTCATTTGCATAACCATTGTTGGATAAGAGAGTCGTAGATCAAATCTATTGAAGTACGCATACACACATACATATCTTTACGCCAAATTACTTACAAGTCAAGCAGAGAGAATTAAGTGCTATGTATCACGATTCATTTTTTCTTAGCTCCCTACACATTCATAAGTTTCTTCATGCAAACATGCCGGTTTCGGAGATTTTTAGTACCATCTTCTAACAGCATCCGCCTAAATTGAGCACGGTACGACAGTCTAGGTTTCCACCGGGACTTACATTCTGCCACTTATCGATAAAATTAGTCACGACAATTTGACCACACTTGTTGTGGTACCATCCCACTACCAATTTCTGCCGCAATTCAAAGGTGCTTTACAATACAGGTGTATTTAAATAAATCTTAAAATTGCGTTGCAATTCCGTTAATACAAGTAAAAAACTATTATTATCTTAGCGAAGTGTCAAATTCAGACAAAACTAATATACCTTGGTCCCACAAATAAACTTTTTTTGATTAATAACAAGCTGATTTTTTTTGTGAAAAGCTTTGTTTTGAAAAATTTTGAATCGGGTAGTTAATAAAGATAGATAAAAAAGAAAAGTTAAGAGTGTCGGACTAAGAAAAGTTTACGCTTTACTTGTAGGGCAATGTTATCCTTGAATTACAATAATAATTAACACGCTGTTGTGAGAAAAATAGGTTGTTTTTAAATTTATTAATATCAATTTAAAAATCTAATTCTGTATATTTAGAGTGGAGGACTCGTCAGATAAACTATCGAATATGTAGGACAAAAGTTTCATCATGTTTTTCTTAATATAATCAAGCGATTAAAGTCAAAAAATAGTAATTTTTATTAATAAATATTTTTCCTTCACCGAATCCAATTTTTCAAAGCCCCACCACTAATAAAGTTTAGTTACCCGATTCGAGATTTTCCGAAGATAGAAAAGATGATAGTCTCGCCAAAACGAAGCTGTTCACAAAAATTCAGCTTGTTATTAATCAACTAAAAGTTTGTTCGTGGGACCACTGTCTATAATTATCTCATTATTTTTGTGTTATAGCACTCACCCCGTGCTTTGGAATCTGGAAAAACCTTAAAAACAACAAAGAAAAATATCGACACGCGGGATTTGAACCTGCGACCATTTCCCTAAAGCCAGGACGCTCTTCCGCTGAGCTAGTGTCGACAGGCTCGAGGCGGCGAAATTCTTCTTTGCTATATGATCGATTACGTCGATTGTACTGATCGCTAGCTATACATACGTATAACTAGTTAAATGAGTTCATCGTTACAGATGAAATTCACATTTATAATTTTGATCAGTACTTTCGTATTTCTAATTATTTTTGTGTTATAGCACTCACCCCGTGCTTGGGAATCTGGAAAAACCTTAAAAACAACAAAGAAAAATATCGACACGCGGGATCTCTACTTTTGAAATAGTTTGTCTAATGATGCATCCAACATGGAAGCAAGTAGAAGCAAAGTCTTCAATGACGAAAAAAACTATTCATAAAAATTTTATCACGCAGCTTTTACCCCGTGTTGGTTCCGGGCTCCTTTGAAGAATAGACCAACCATTGTGGCTACTAAGTGGTAGAGTTCTGCATTGTCTCGCCCGGGTCTGGTGTCACCGCCTCTCCTATTCCTGCCGCAATAGCATCAGTGCTTGTTGCTGTCGTGTTCCGGTTTGGAGGGTAAGGTAAACTTATGCATGTGGCATTAAACCTCGCCACAAGATAGCAGCGCACCTTTAACATCTTTGGTGTCTATAGGCGATGGTTGACTCTTTCCATCAGGAGACCCATCCGCTTGTTTGCTATCTGATGATATAAAAAGAAAAGCTTATCCTAAGCGGGCAGGAGACTCGCAAGGTGACAACATAATATACTTAAGTGCTAAAAATATTCCACTTATGTGTATAAAATTCTTTTTTTCTTTATTAAATTCAAAATATGTAAATAGCATAAGCATGCCACCGTAGTCCGGGTAGCGACGCGAAAAATACCCTTTTAAGTCCTTTTTAGTATCGCACTGTAGGCTATTCATTAAAATATTAATTTAAAACGCACACGTAAGTGTCGTTTTTACTCTTTGATGAGTGACGGCGTGAAAAATAGAAAAAAGGCGGTACGATGCAATTTCTAATTCTTTTATAGGCTGTAGAACTCTTGAGTGTAAGTCTTAACATGTCTGAGATGTTTCATAGGACCTCGTTTGAAACGTCCAGAATGTTTTCTTGAGATTTAATAGAAATTATATAGCAAAATTTGCTAGCGAACTTCGGAAGTCGTTATTGGACGCTTCATTCTACGCCTTTGAATATGTTATTGCATATAAGATTAAAAGAAAAGAAATTTAATTAAAAATTATAGCAATTTAATAGTTGAAATATACCCGCTTTTTGTAGGGAATCACTAAAATAACTACCATCATTGTAACGAGTTATCTAAACTCAATTAAATTATAGCTTATTCTTATTGTAAGTACTTATATATGTTATTCAGAATAGGTTGTGTTTGTAATAAATGTACGTACATGTATTTTATTTTTTTGTATTTTATACCTTTAGAAAACCTCCTTTATAGGTCAATTTCAAAAGGATTATATAGGAGCTTATAGTTGTTAGTACTTAAGTCTAATGGAAAATGCGCACATAGTAAATGTAATTATATTTATTATTGTATTGAAACTAACTTTTCCCCGTGTTAGTTCTGGGCTCCTTTGAAGAATAGACCAACTGCCGTTCTGCCAGGCACGTCGTAAAAGGTGACCGGTTGGCTATGCGAGTCACTACCATCGTGACTACTAGATAGTAGAGTTCTGCATTGACTCGCCCGGGTCTGGTACCACCGCCTTACCAATTCCTGCCGCAATAGCGTCAGTGCTTGTCACTGTCGTGTTCCGGTTTGGAGGATAAGGTAGCCGGTAAACTTATGCATGTGGCATTAGACCTCGCCACAAGATAGCAACGCACCATTAACATCTTTTGTGTCTATAGGCGATGGCTGACTGGTTGACTCTTTCCATCAGGAGACCTATCTGCTTGTTTGCTATCTTATGATAAAAAAAACTATTCGACACATAAGAGAATTTTCTATTCTTAAGTTTCATTGATAGGATATTTTATTAACTTATCTTTATCTTCTTTACATAGTACAAAACAAACTCGCTTCCGCTGTATATTCGTTTATATCCTTTCAATTACGCAATGGATTTTAATGCGGTTTTCATCAGTAGGCAGAGTAACAAGAAGTAGATTTATATGTGTTATACATGCATATTATAGCAGAAAAGCCGAGAATTTCAAAGATTTGTCGTAATAACATATTTTGTGCGCGCTTACATTGCATGCGTGCGAAACTGGGGCGGATCGCTAGTTGAATTTATGTTCATATATGTAAAAGAAATATTGATACTGGTGCTTAGGAAACTTAAAAAATACAATAAAAGTAATTTTAACAAAATTAAACCAATTCCAATATCTATCAACAATTCTATATCTCAAAAACTACTGTAACGATTTCTTTTTCTTTTATATCATTAGACAGCAAACAATTAAATGGCATGGCAAGAGAAACAATCCTTATGGACACAAAACACATGAAAATGAAATGAAAATAAAAAAAATATTTATTTGCAAGAATATGGGTCACAAGTTATTAAAATAAATTAAATTACCATCATATTCTACCATAATATGGCGTGCAAACATTTGGATTTAGGTCATTTTCTTTATAATTACTATCGGATCGAATCGCGGCCACACACTGAGAAGATCCGGCGGAAGAAACACAGCGGGCTTCTTTTTTTCTATTTAATGTATTACAATTATATATATTACAATTTACTAGAGTTATTCCACATCAAAAAGTTATTTTTACAATTTACAAAAAAAATACCATTTTACAAAATTTGCTATTTAATTTTTATTACATTCAAATTTTAAGGTAAATTGTACAAGCTTATATTTCTGTTTATTAACATTTTATTTTTTTCTGTTTATTTACATATTAGAGAATTTTAGCAGATAAGATTAAAATCTTTTCTGCTAAAAATTCTCTAATATCATAGTATGTTTTATTTAACAGTAAATTGAAAATTTTTTTTCGAAATTTATTTATAGGGTAGTGATTTTAGACTATCAGGAATATGATTGTATATATTAATTGCCATACAATATGCATTTTTTTATAAATATTTAGTCATGGACGCGTTGCTATCCGTATGGCGGGATGGCAATACCACATCTGCATAAATCTATCGGCTACCTTCCAAACCGGAACACGACAATGACAAGTATTGACTCAATTGCGACAAGTATAGATAGTACGATGGTACCAAATACCCGGGCGAGAAAAACCTGGTTGAACTCTACCACCTAGAAGTCACGATGGTATTGACATGTATGGCCAATCGGTCGCCTTTTACGATCTGTTTGGCAGAATGGCAGTTGGTATACTCTTCAAAGGAACCCGGAACACGAGGGAAAACGATTTTGATAAGACTTGGACTGTTCCCTGAGTTGAAATTATACCCAATTTAAATCAAAATCTCGATATGTTTTGTAGTCTTCAAAAAATCAGAAAACTAATGGGTACTTATATCTGGCCTCAGAAGAATTATTTATCTAGTAAAAATAATAAGATTACTTTGTTATAATAACTTTATCACTCAACGAAGTTCCGAGTAATCTTTAGTTTTTTCATAACAATATAAAATTCAGCGATCCAAATTATACTCGTCTTGTGAAATGAAACCCCAGGGGTGCTATAACTCGGAAGTTAGCACCAGATGTCACCACAGTCTAGACGATGGAGCTGATATCGAGCGAAACTTATTTCTTGATAACTTCTAATTTATTAAGATTAAATCGCAACATTTTATTTCGTGAAGCATACTGAATTTTTAAATAGCTTTTTAACGAAACTAGCTTTTTCATGCGACTTCACATGCGTTTAATTAAATCGGGTTTGATCTCCGACGGGGACAAGCATTTGTGTGATGAGCATAAAATATGTTTGTATTTCCGTGTTTGGGTGTTTATTAAATATACTTCAGTATATATATATATATATATATATATATATATATATATATATATATATATATATATATATATATATATATATATATCGTTGACTAACACCCATAACATAAGCAAATAATTTGCTTACTTTGGGGTGAAATCAGTAAGTGTATTTTGTCCTTTAAAAATTTTTACAAATAATACACTTGTACTGATATCACTCGCATGCTGAAATGTTACATCTGTCATCTGGCCAATACTTCTATACGGATGTGAAGCCTGGACCATTAAGAATGAGCTCAGAAAACGTATAGAAGCATTTGATATATGGGCATACAGACGTATTATGTCGATCTCACGGACACAAAAAATTACTAATGAGCAAGGTCTACGACGAGTCCATCAAAAACGCAAGCTATTGCTAACCATCAAGCAGAAGAAAGTTGCTTATCTTAGACATCTTTTCAAGAATACGAGATATAGACTCTTGCAATTAATTATAATGGGAAAAGTTGCTGGAAAAAGAAAAGTCGGTCGTAGAAAGAAATCTTGGTTGCGGAACATCAGAGAATGGACAGGGATAGCCAGTGTTACCCAACTTTTTCGCCTTGCAAATGATCGGGCCAAATATTTGGTACTGACTGCTAACCTTCACTAGTTGGAGAGGCACCCTACGAAGAAGAATAAGACTAATATCACTACTTTAATTGCATAAAGTTTATCCGTTGGTCCAAATGACCACTACTGCGAAACCGGGCATTTCGGGCGTGCAAAGTGCTCTGCTACAGTTTAAGTGGACTAAAAGCCCATCCTAAGCGTGTCTCCAGTGAGACCGAACCTAGGCTTAAGTATCTTGAGCAGTATCTTGACGATGAGTGCGAGCGTAAGTGGCATCACACCGCATCATATTTTAACTTGTTACTGACTCTTAACCGGCATCTCGAGTATTGGCGGGCCGAAACAGTAGACCAAGTCGCCTTTTGTGTGTGCGTGTGAACTGTAAATTGTGAACTGTAAGCAGCGATGGGATCATCAGAATCGTATAGGACGTGACGTGACTTTCTCAGTTTATGTTATTTTCCTAATTTTAAGCAAATTTTTAAACTAGCCCTGAGCGAAAGAAGGAAAAATGCGACATTTATTTATTTTCAATTTTTTTTTTAAATTTTCAATTACACAAAGATTTGGACGTGTTGGTCCCGGGCTATTTTGAAGAATAGGCTATCGTTCTGCCAGGCAGGTCATAAAAGGCGGCCGATTGGCTATGCTAGTCACTACCATTGTACGTACTAGGTGCCGCCACATGCATAAGTTTACCGGCTACCTTACCCTCCAAACCGGAACACGACAACGATAAGCACTGAGGCTATTGCGGCAGGGGCAGGGATAGGTAAGGCGGTGGTACCAAAACCTGGCGAGACAATGCAGAACTCTACCACCTAGTAAAGAGTAAAGGGCCTTTTAAGATCGTTAGAGGTTTTTTATCAAAAAAAAAAAATCTGTTAATTCCAATATAATGTGAATATTAACAGATTAAATATAATATTCAGATATGAAATACCAGTCGCCCTTTTTATTTTTTAATTGAAGTCTGGCGATTATACCCGGCTGTTGCTTATATTTGAATGTCATTGCGTCTTTTTGGGGACTGTTGTCCGATCCCGTTTTATTTTGTCTGGCTCACTGTTGATTAGAATCGTTGTGGAAAATAATGGGCAGGCGAGATATATTTTTTTGTTTGTTTTGTATTACAATTTTGATAGCTTTAATCATGGAGTAGTAAAATATTATTTATAAGAAATTGCTTGTGGCCAAAATTCGACTACCTATAGACTAAAAAATAAAATCTTTTTAAGTTTGATTACTGACTTTAGTCGTAAAGCTAATAATATACTTACATGAAATGAAATGAAATTAAATGTTATCATGTGTGTCACATGAATGTAGTGTGTGTAATGTTTATTTTTATTAGTTTTATATAGTTCTAATGCATATTATTCAAAAATATTAGGTTTCTGCAGCCCTCCACAATGTAAGCTTAAATTGTGCCAAATTTCATACTTGACTATTCGTGTAATTGTCTGAAAAGGGGTACAAAGTCTTTCCTGTGCGTATTAATATATAAGTCTAGTCTTTACTCTTATCAGGTGACCTAACAACATCTGATTCTGCCGTATAAATTACTAATGGCCCACGCAGTTTCGCTCGGGAGTATATAAACATGTCGTTGATGTAGTTTTTCTCCCGTGTTGGTCCCGGGCTCCGTAGAAGAATAGGCTAAAGTGCCGTTCTGCTATGCAGGTCATAAAAGGCGACCAATTGGCTATACAAGTCACTACCACCGTGGCTACTAGGTGGTACTTAGATTTCTGCATTGTCTCGCCCGGATCTGGTACCATCGCCTTATTTATTACTGCCGCAATAGCGTCAGTGCTTGTCACTTTCGTGTTCCGTTGTGGAGGGTAAGGTAGCCGGTAAACTTATGCATATGGTGTTAGACCTCGCCACAAGATAGCAACGCACCATTAACATCTTTGCTTTCTATAGGCGATGGTTGACTCTTTCCGTCAGGAGACTCATCTGCTTGTTTGCTAGCTTATGATATAAAATAATGTGTAAACGGTTACGGGCCATCCCTGAAACTTCCCACTAAATTAAGATATTTTAAGCTAAAAAGAGTAAAAAATATAAGCATAGATTTTTTAGTTCAAACATCCATTTTTCTTTAAATGGCAATATATTAATTGTTGAAAAGCTGTATATTTTGAAAATGATGACGGCATTCAACTCAATTTTTGAGATCTAAAATATTTCTTTAGCTAAATAGTCGATGGGTTGAAAAATTTCGATGCAATTTCAAAAAATATTTTATTTTTAATTTTCTTTATTGATAAATCCCGAACAAACTGACCGATTTTGATTAAATTAACGGTATTTGACACAGTTTTTAAAGGAGAAAATCTGATAAGATTTTTAAGTCAATCGGTGAATTAACTTAAAATTTATTTAAAAAATTAAGTAAGTTTGCTAAAAACAACGTAATTTTAATATTTGAAAAGCTATGATTTTTGAAACGGCATTTGACATAGTTTTTTAGTACTAAAATATCGTAGAATACCAAAAATGATTGGTTGAGAAATTTCGAAGCTATGTCGAAAAAACACTTTTTTCAAATATTTTTGTCAACGATTACTCCCAAACGGATAAGGTTTATCCGTTAGAGAGTAAAATCCGATTTTGATGCAATTTACGGATTAGACGTAGTTTTTTGAGGTTTAGAGCTGATTAGTTTTTGTACTCAATCTGTACATAAATCTGGAAGTTATATTAAAAAATACTGTTTCGCCAAAAATATTTTTTGGGTTTTTTCAAAATTTCTCAAAATCTCCTGAACTAAATTGGTTCAAAGGGAGGAATTTCAGGAAGTCTAATTTGAGCGGAATCCAATCGAATGCCATCAACCGTGTTTCGATCGGTTCACCCGTTCAAAAGTTATGAGATGTTTACATACACATATATACACACACACACGTACACACAAACATACAAACATACAGACATACTGACGTCATCGTGAAAATAGTCGGAAAAGGTTCCTAGAACCTCAAAACGTGGACATCTGGTGAAAACTCGATTTTCGAAAATCGGGTTAAAATCAGTAACTTCCTTATCTATACGTAGTGGGAAGTTAAAAAAGTTTTTCACGCAAACTTTCAAATAATATTGAAATATTAAAAATCAACCCATAAGGAGCTAAGCTCCTTGTGGGTTGATTTTTGAAAATGATAATGTGAGTCCGACTCGCATTTGTCCGTTTTTTTTACCTTATAAGGCGTAGGCGAAGTTTCGTGACAATTGTTTAAATAATATAGTAGGTAATTAAAACGTCAAAGCGTAATAAATAAACTCAATTAAGCAAATTTATTGTTAAGACTCCAAAGAAACGGGTCAAAACTGTTATTTCCGTGTCGGCTATGATATATTCAAATGAATTCGTATCTTGAATAATAGAATTATAAGAAAACACGCTGAATACGTGTTTTGAAATGTCAGATCCCATCGCTTACTTCCAGCGAGACAATCAGCAGTCTTAAAACAAAAGATAAGTATTCAGAAACTGTGCCAAGAGTTTGTAGTGTTCGTGCAAATGGAATTTCATTTTATAGTCCGTTTATTATGAATGGCCGACAATGTTTTGAAACATTTTATTGATAAGCAACAACTTTGAACATTTCATAAATTTTATACAATAGTAAATAAGTGAATGGCTTGTCTGATGTTTCATGAGGAGATTTAAGGTTCAGACCATGAAGCTGTATTATATATGGAGGCAACACTGCTAATACCCACTTTATAAATCTTCGATCAGAAATTCTGATCGAAGTTTTAAATACTTTAATGAAACCAAATTTTAAATACTGCTGTCACGTTTTGAGGTCTTACCCTCTCTTTCTAACACAGCTGTAAAAAAAGAGATGACGAGACCTTATAGACAGAGATATAACGTACCTAAATATTTGTTTTAATTGATTAATGCGAGTGCTAGCTCCACCTATACCTAATACTTCATGATTTAGACCAAGGAAGTTATATTCTACCCGGAATGCTTACACGTACTTCAAAATCGTTCCGAAGAGTACCACGACATGAGTGGAGTGTGTCTCTTTCTACTAAATAAAGCGCCAATTGCCATATATAAGTGTGGCCATGCGTAATTTGCAAATTACTACTAAGTAATTCTACTAATTTAAGAAACAGTTTTTACATTGCATAAGTAATTACGTAATAATTAAAATAAGCACATTTAAGAACTCACTATGTTAATTACAATACATTTTATGCTAATGTATCTATCGACGTGTATGAATAAAAGGGATTTAACGATTAACGAATATAGAAAAATCTACCATCCGAAAGTGTTTATTTATACTGGCAATTGCAAGAAAGGGACAACATCCACTCATGTCGTTGTCTTGCTCAGAACGTTTTTCCCCTCGGTTATGTAAGAAACAAATCTCAACTTTATTAGGATAGAAATAAAGTACATTTTTATTTTTCAAATATTGCTTCGTAGTAATTCCAGTTATCGTATATAAGTTCCTTGATTTAGACATACCGGTAGAAACGACAGCGCCATCTATATATCACAGCCACAGACTACACAAATACTGATAGACACGGTATTGGGCGGAAAATGCGTAACCGCTCATTTTATGAGCAAATGTTGTACCTAAATTTCAAACGCTTATTCTTATATCTTAAAAAATAGGAATATGCCATATTGTAGGTACTATTTTATCATATCGAATAAAAAGCAAAGGCTTAAATAATATTCTTGAAGTGACTTTATTTCAACGGTAAATATTATAACTCTGCATATCTCCGTGTAAATGCAAGCGTCATTAATATCTAGCTTAGGCGTGATTACAGCAGCAGGAGTGTCATCCTGGTGGAAAGAGCTTATTGATAGTCTATAGATACCATAATGCAATGAAAATGCATCGTGATGAAACAGAAATGTGCCACACAATGGTCACACAAAACATAAATGTATAGGATTTTGCATAGAATTAAACACAGAAATCAAATGGATTTAAGGATTAAGCTAGCGAGAGAATGAGATAGAATCATTGACGTGTATAATGTGGTAATATTATACACGTCAATGGATAGAATACATTACATTCGTGACGTGTATAATATATTACACACGTCAATGATTACATAATATTTTATATTTAAAATATCACCTATTAGTGGTTTCAAGACCAGCCAGATACAAACAGTACAATCAAAGAGATTTTACTGCAACTTTTTGATTCTAAAATAGGTAAAAAACCTTTTGCCTCAACCCTTTCAATTTCTGTTTCTCTCTTTCTTCAATCTTTTCTACTTCAATCAAAAATTTCGCTTTTACTGCATTTGAGTCATTGACCTCTAAATATAATTTGAGTTCACACTCGATTTTTTCGTTATGACAGATGGCTCTCTTATTAGAAAGAGGCAATCTTTGCCTACAGACACAATATTTTTAATATTAATTAGTGCGTTGTTCTCTATGTGCCGGGTGATAATATTAAGTGCAAAAGTTTCATTCAATTTTTTATATAAAAAACACTTGTGCTTACTGTTTCACAATAAATTAACATATACAGTGTGTAAAAAAACCCTGTCCGATCCGAAAGAGGCATATAGGTTGGTTAAAAACATTACTGAAAAAATATTAAAATTAGTTTACTTCTGAAAATAAAAAGATATTGTTTTTTTTAATATTCGTATTTTTACTTATATTTCACTAGAGTTACGCAAATATTTTAAATATGATAACACCTTTTGTTGCATTGTTTCGCTTTAGCGGCTTTCACACGAACACCGCGCGAAGGCGCGCTATTTGTTTTTCGGCTTTTTACAAAGGAACTTTAAACGCGTAAATATTATTCAACCCGTTTCGCTTCTATAAGCATCATCAGGGCTATTAGGTACAAATTAACTAAAAAAACCTTAAGTTTACCGGCTACTATACACATCGAACCAGAACATGACAGTGACAAGCATTAAGTCTATTACGGCAGGAAAAAATAAGATTATGTTATCACACCACGATGAAATTCTACGAACTTTGGGCAACCATTTGCCATAATCAAACTACCCAGTAGAAACGCAAATGAAATATTCTTCAAAAGAACTTGAACCAATACGTGGAACTTTATGAAACGAAATAAAAACAAGATTTTTTGACCGTATTGGTCCGGGCCCCCTTTGAAGAATGTACCATCTACCGTTCTACCAGCCAGTTCGTAAGAGGCGAACGATTGGCTATACCATCTACTATTAGGTGGTAGAGTTCTAAACAGTCTCACCCGGGTTTTTATAATAGGCCAAGGGGGCCCTTCGCCTATTATAAAAACAAACCATCCGATTTTTTTGCAGTGGGACCCGAAAAGAACTATATACGCCACTGCTGATAGATGTGAGTTTGTATTAATAGATCGTTGACATATAACCAGATTTTAAATATTTTTTTATTAAGAAACTCACTTGGCAAACATTACTTCAGTCCTGAGTCCAAATATGTCAAATTCTGGAATTTATGGGACATAAAATGGAAAGCATTAGGTCTTTGTTACGGTGTGCTAAAAGCTTCTACAGAAAGTTTTGCATTAGAAATGCTACAAATCTTGTCATGTACTCAGACTTTATCCAATTGTCTAAATAGATGTATAACGGAGTTTATATATTAACACGTCGAGCAAAAACTTAGAATCCTTTTTTTTTTTCAAAACTTGCGTGCATGAACAAGTCTGAGATTTGTCGCACCTACATAATGTTTATATTGAAATTAGAAATTTCAGAACTAAATTTATAAAAAAAAAAACTGTAGCTGAAAGAACATATTTTTTAATTTTTCTTCAATCACAGCTCCCAAACGGATAAACCGATTTTGATGTAGTTTACGGAATTAGACAGTTTTTCAAGGAATAGAGCTAAAATGTTGAAGTCAATTGGTACATTAATCTGGAAGTTATTAAAAAAAATATTGTTTAACTGAATTTTTTTATGAGCTTTTCTCAAAAACTTCTCAGAAATTTCTCTCAAAAACTTCGAGGCAGAATTGTTCAGATTTTCAGGAAATCTAAGTAAAGCGGAATCCCATCGATTGCCATCAACCGCGTTCAAGCCGTTCAAAAGTTATGAGATGTTTACATACACAAACACATACATACCTTCAGACTAATACATAATGTATAAATAGTTAAAAAAGGTTCCTAGGACCTCAAAACGCGGAGATTTGGTAAAAACTCAATTTCCAAAATTCGGGACAAAATCATGTTATATACCTATTTCGTGTCACTGTGCACGTCCATCGTCAGAAACAAGTCTCATATTTTTTCTTTAAGAGGCATTTCACAAAATCGCAAGACTGAAATTTAGACATTTTATAATCTCACGATTATAAAATATCTACGCTCGACGTCGCCATCCATACAGTGCACCTAGTGCTGGTAAAATGAAAACAGTTTTGATACTTTTAATATTAAAATTATTACTACGCGGTTTTAATTTTAGCACACAGACTAGACGTAGCGAATTTTATAATATTCACTTTTATTTTTGAAATAAAAAATAAATAAATATTATTTAAGTGGCTTATTTTTGCATAAGAATAGAATATAGTTTTATTCTATGCCAATTTATATAGGAAAATGTCATTATTTGATAACAAAAAACCCAGTTAATGTTTCGTTAATTTTCGTTGATATAGGCGTATTGGCTTAATTAATTAGATATAGTTATAGATCTTTTAGCAAAAAAGTTATCCATTCAGGCACAATGGTTGGATGTTTCTGGTAATTTAGTATTTTTTCTAATTAAGTTTGTTTATTCTAGCAGTAGCAATACCTTTTGGAAAAATAGCTTCCTTGTGTAATAGTCGAAATTTAATTTTGGAGAACATTTATTATAAGAAATACAATTGATGATTACAAAATCGGTTTCATTGAAGCAATATTTAAAAGACCAATCTATCTAATGATACCATTTAAATTAATAAAAGTACCTTATAATATGAAAAATTAGGATTTGGAAAATTTTGAATTCTCGTCAAAAGTTGGTCTAAAGTGTGAACTTTAACGCGCCAAATGTAGTATAATTTAAAAAAAATATTTTTATTATAGGTACACATGTAAAGCAGAAATCATTAGTTTAAATATGATTTTTTTTATCAATTATCTCTTCTGTAGCTAACTGTACCTACAGCTAGAAAGATACCTCATTAAAAACCAATTAGACGAAACCTGGCGGGCGAATTGAAAGAAAATTGCAGTTTCACCGCTTGAATGCAAAATACTAATTGTGTTTCAGTTTAAACGTATTTCTAGCTGATGACAAAGTAAATAAATAGGTCATTACAACTGTTCACTTTCATCGTAAGCAAAGTGTAACGAACGTCAAATTTTAGTTTGCTCTATACAAATATAACAAAGTTAAAAACAGATTGTTATTATGGATTTAGTACCAACGCCTTATTTATTTAATCCTGCCACAATAATGACGATAGTAACTATGCTTGTCACTGTCGTATTCCAGTTTAAGAGGAAAAGTTGCCGATAAACTCATGCATGTACTATTACTTTAAATCATAATTGCGATACTTTTGACCGTTACAATCCCACCATGCAGACAACAAAGCACCATTTAAGTACATATTTTACGTCTACAGGGAATAGTTGCCTCTTTCCATCAGGAGAGCGATCTGCTTGTTCGCTATCTTATGGTAAGATATTATGATATAAAAATGCGTCGTCGTTTCCGTCTGATATATTCTGATGAGGTAGCACTTATGAATTATTATGGTATAAACATGTCTTTATAATTGGTTTATATTATTAATGAGGTTGGTAGGTAAATATAGAATGTTCTTAGGGGTTAAGGTATACATATCTTTGTCAATAAATATAAATTAATATAATAAAAATATATATTTCAAAACAATCTGTCAAAGAATATCTTTTATGGAACCATCTGGAAAAGCTGTCAGTTACGTGCGCATGTTTTTTGCAAAATGGCGCTGAGGATGCTTCAAAAGGGGTTAACAAAATCCAACACGTAATGTTGCTGAGCCAAAAGCATTACTTTAAGGTCCCGACAACTGTCACCCTTTTAAGATTTAGGGTTAAAACAAAAACTTTATTATTGTAGCAACGTTTCAACCGGCTCAGGTGTTTAGTGCTTGGTGTAATTTATACGCGGATGGATAAATATTTTAAATAAATATTTTCTGAAATATTGGTAAAAAACCGGCCAAGTGCAAGTCAGACTCGCGTACGAAGGGTTACGGAACCCTCATTAATAAAAAACGACAAAATAATCACCTTTGTTGTATGGGAGCCTCTTAAATATTTATTTTAACATGTGAACCAGGCTATTATAGCGGCAACAGAAATAGGTATATTATCTGTTAAAATTTCAACTATCTAACTATCATGGTGCATGAGATACAGACAGACAGACGGGCGGACAGCGACGAACTGAAAAATGACCTGTTTTATTTTCCTATAAATAAAATGTTCGCGGCCTCCTAAGAAGACGAAATTTTAGGCTTACGTTGTGCGCATTTTCTATTTTTTGAGCAACGAAAATTGCAGTTAGTGTTATTACTCTAAGAGTTATAATAACATTTGTTATGCGTTCCAACTGAGAATAGAATCGCGCTTGTTGTCATCTTCATATCATCGTTATTATTGTATGATAAGTATGATATTAATAATGTCGAAAAAAAATATTTGTAAAAAAAAATATACCTAATTAATTTGAGATTTATGCAATAATTATGTGCGACAAAAAAGATTCGTACATCGACGATCGATGTACGAGCCCTATTCTCAGTGGGACGCATAGTACTAAAAACGGGTCCTTCTCCCTCTCTCCCTCTCTCTCTCTCTCTCTCTCTCTCTCTCTTCCCTCTCCAACTCCCTCTCCCTCTCCATCTCCCTCTCTCTTTCTTCCCTCTTCAACTCCCTTTCCCTCTCCATCTCCCTCTCTCTCTTCCCTCTCCACCTCCCTCTCCCTCTCCATCATTCTCTCCCTCTCCGTCCCCCTCTCCGTCTCCCTCTCCCTCTCCCTCTCCCTCTCCCACTCCCACTCCCACTCCCTCTCGCTCTCCCTAAAAAAGATATTACAAAATATAAACTCACTTGTACTTCCAATTCACTGGTATTACATATAATTTTATACACCCAACCGATTTCGCTTATTACAGCATCATCTGGGATGTTTTACAAGGTGAAAAATATCCCTGATTAATGATTATGCTGTAATAAGCGAAACCTTTTAATAATAATAATACAATATGTTGTATATTTTATTCTTTGAGTATATACCTCTATATCTATGATTTTATTATACATTGTAATATACATACAGTACCCGGCGATAAATATTGCACATCGAACTTTGGAAAGAGACAATCGGATAATTTCGGCTTCGTAAAGCGTTATCTCTGTCCCACACTACCTATGTGACGTTTAGTCAGTCGTTGTTCAAGTACGATAGAGTGCAGTCGCGTCCCGAAAAAAAATATATATTTAGAGTTGATAACACCCACAAATTTAAATAATTTAAAGTTGTAATATGGCATCTTTCGGAAAAAGAGGGAAACCTTTACGAGGTCAGTCACGTGAAATTATCTACAATGTTTATAAATACTTTGTAAGCGAAGCTGATAGATTTAAAAAAAAAGTAGATGAAAATGTAAGTTGTTATTTTAAGAAGATTCAAGAGCGAGTTGCAAATGCCACTGGAATTTCAAGAAGAACTTTGAACAATATATTAAACGAAGTCAGTACTGAAACACATTCGACTGAAATTAAGTTCAGCACTCCAAAAAAAGGGAGACCAAAAAAGCAATTTCGTTTGGATATGGACGATTTTGATTACGATGTTGTTCGAAGAATGGTGTATGATTTTCACTTACGATTTAATGAACTACCAACAATAAAATCATTAAAAGCTAAGTTATCTGAAGCTATTAATTACAATGGGTCTGAAAAAACGTTGAGAAAAATACTTCATGACATGGGATTTCAGTTCACTAAAATGGAAGATAATCGAAAAATTCTAATGGAAAAGCACGACGTTAGTCTCAAACGAATGGAATACCTTGATAAAATACGCAAATTTCGCGAAACAGGAAAAAATATCGTCTACATGGATGAGTCATATATACATGCATCCCACACTAAAGGGAAATCTTGGAGTGACGATAAGAAAAAAGGAGTAAAAAAGCCAATTTCAAAAGGTCAACGTTTGATAATAGTTCATGCGGGAAATGAAAAAGGCTTTGTACCCGGTGCTTTTTTAACGTATAAATCCACGGACACTACAGGTGACTATCACAATGAAATGAATAACGATAACTATGAGAAATGGCTGGTTAACCAATTAATCCCAAATATACCCAGTGATTCTGTTCTAGTTATCGACAACGCACCCTATCACAACAAGTATGTTGAGAGACCCCCCAACTCAAACACCATTAAACGGGAAATGATCAACTGGTTAAACAGACATGAAATTCCAGTTAATCCAAAATTAACAAAAACCCAGATTTACGCTATTATATGTCAGCACAAGGAGAGGTATACAGAGTTTTCTGTGGACAAAATACTTGCCGAACATGGGCACACTGTGTTGCGATTGCCACCATATCATCCGGATTTTAATCCAATTGAAAATATATGGTCTCAACTGAAAGGCTATGTAGCCTCTAGAAATGTGGGTATGAACTTAACTACAGTAAAAACATTATTGACTGAAAAAGTAAACATGATCGGCGCTGAAGAGTGGAAAAAGGTTTGCGATCATGCAATCAAATGTGAGAATGAATATAGAAGCATTCAACACAGTTTAGACAATTACACTGATAGATTAGTAATAAATACGGCTGATAGTGACAGTGATATTGACCTCTTTGAGAGCACAGATAGTGAAATGGAAGTAATTGAGAATTAGAATTATTATTATTTTTATTGCAATGTCTCATTTTAGCAATAGGTATAATGGTGTTTATTATGTACACTAAAGCTGTAATGTTCCAAAATAATTAAATACGTAAACATAATGTAAACATGTTTTTTTATTTTATTTTACCCCAACCTAAAGCCATCACTTATAGAAAAATTAGTGTATTTTATACAAAGAATAAAAATATTAAAGAAGCAAATCATACTTGTTTTAACAGCTCCTAATAGGTACCGGACTGTTTGTATTTTGTGCGACAGAGATAACGCTCTACGAAGCCGAAATTAGCCGATTGTCTCTTTCCAAAGGTCGATGTGCAATATTTATCGCCGGGTACTGTACTTAACAGTCTGTGGTTTTAATTAATAAAACTACAATCTTGAATTTTCCCATGTAGCTATATTATATTAGGAGGCATCACTTCTAACATAATATATAAGATATATTATATTAGAAGTGTTGCCTATTTGCCTATATTAGATAATATATTTTTTTATGATATATGATTGCCTATATTACAAAGTACAGTAAAATATACCACATAAATATTATATGACTACAGATATAATATACCTACAATCTCTATGAACTATGATTGTAACACTCTGAATAAGGAAACACGTGGAACTGCCATACCAACGAAAACGTGCATACCTATCAGAAATCAGAAATATTTTATTAAATAAAATTTTTACAAGTTATTTTGACACGTCAACATATTTTTTTTAAAAACTACTACCGGATCGGAAACGCGGCCACCTACGCAACAAAACATGGCGGATTACGTACTCTGTGCGGTAGTCCATCAGCAAAATATTATTGTTCTATGGTTTTGTATTTTACCCAAGGAAGTAACATTCTACCCGGAATGTTCACACGCGCTTCAAAATCATTCTGAAGAGTACCACGACATAGGTGGAGTGTGTCTCTTTCTACAAAATAAAGCGCCAATCGCCATATTATATAAGTGCGGCCATGCGTAGTTTGCAAATTACTATTAAGTAATTCTACTAATTTGAGAAACAGTTTTTGCATTGCATAAGTAATGACGTAATAATTAAAATAAGCACATTTTAGAACTCACTATGTTAATTACAATACCTTTTTTTGCTAATGTATTTATCGACGTGTTTGAATAAAACGGATTTAACGATTATCGAATTTATAAAAATCTACCATCAGATAGTTTTATTTACACTGGTAATTGCAAGAAAAGGACAGTATCCACTCATGTCGTTGTCTTACTCAAAACGTTTTTCCCCTCTATTAAGTAGGAAAGAAATGTCGACTTTATGCATAACGAAATAAAGTACATTTTTTTTTTTTAAATATTGCTCCATAATAATTCCAGTTATTGTATATAAGTTCCTTGCTCCCCGCCAACTTAAGACAGAAAATGTTGTAATTGACACTGACCACAGAACACCTTATACTTTCTACTGCATTGACATGTTATTATACATGTCAATGTTCTACTGACAGTAAAAGTTGACGGTTCTATGATCATCTAATTTGACATTTGACATTTGTATTTTGTATTTTGTTGGTACCTGCTAGAGATTATAGTGCTGAAACAAAAAGTATAATAAATAATGCGGAAAATCAAGAAAAAATGCTAAATAAACGAATAATTTTGTGTTGTGAAGTTTGGTTCTTGAGTTTATAGTATTTAAAATGTGTGACGAAACCTATCAAGAAAGACAGGACAACGAATTAGTGGCATTGCAGGTAATTTATGATTTCTCAATATTTTGTGAAAACTATACTATTGATAATAATATACTATGATACTTAGTAATAAAGTAAGTTTATTTTTTATGAAAATAGTATATAGAACAGTTCTATCAACGAAAACAAATATTTTCAGTTATAAGTTTTATGTCCATTTTTAAAACAATTTAACTATTACCGTACCTAATTTTTTAGTACACAATATACATAATTTTCTGCCAATAATACTGGCTTCAAAAATGCTACATATTATTCATATTAAAGCTTTTTAAATAAAATTGAATTAGTAGCATATTTTAATTGCAACTTAGTTTCAATTCCAAAATGTATTGACTATAAATTATTTATCATTATTACTAGATTATAACTACTTGTGTAATTATGTCGATAATATAGATCTATCGCCAGTACTTTGGTAAGGTCACTGTTAATGAAATTATTATTACCTACATCCTATTTAAAAATATAAACTTTATACAATAGCTTAAATCGGGATTTACCAGGAATACCAATGAATCATCTCAGTTTCCTAATATAAAAGGCAAAAGTGACTGACTGATGTATCAATGCACAGGCCAAACCCTTAGGGCTAAAATTTCGCACACAAGAAAGAATTTTCCAAAATTCAACCCAGAAGGGGATGAAATAGGAGATAAATGTTTGTATGAAACTTTTTATTCCCTGAACATATTTGCATGAAATTTCAAATGAACGGATTACAAAAAATATGTGTTTGAGCATTTTTCAAAATTTGACCCCTGAGGGGTAAAATAAGGGAAGTAGCTTATAAAGAAAGGTTAAATAAGTTCTAAAGTAAATATGTGCGAGTGAAGCCATGGGTACAGCTAGTAGGTATATATTTTTTTATGATAAAGTAAATCACAATTAATTTGATAGTTATTTGTCTATCTCTGTTATGGCAACATGGAGAAATAATACGATTGAAAATGGATAAAAGATGTGAAATTAGTATTAATTATTATTAGAAGAGGAAATATACCTTAAAGTCTGTTCTGTTAAATAAGGTGTGAAAGGGAGAGTCATATTAGAGAACTGAAACTAAAAATTTAGACTTTCCACTGTACCAACTTTGATTTTTTTTTTTATATCATAAGATAGCAAACAAGCAGATGGGTCTCCTAATTGAAAGAGTCAGCCATCGCCTATAGACACCAAAGATGGTAATGGTGCGTTGCTATCTTGTGACTAAGTCTAATGCCACATGCATAAGTTTACCGGCTACCTTACCCTCTAAACCGGAACATGACAACGACAAGCACTGACGGTGTTGTGGCAGGAATAAGTAAGGAGGTGGTACTTGACCCGGGCGAGACAATGCAGAACTCTAACACCTAGTAGCCATGATGGTAGTGACTCACATAGCTAATCGGTCGCCTTTTACGACCTGCCTGGCAGAACGGCAGTTGGCAAAGGTGACCGGGACCAACATGGGGAAATTATGTGTAAACCATGTGTGATGTGATTGTAGGGTAAACTATGTAAATTATTATGTCAAAGTTGCTCCTAGGTTCTCTATGACTAACTAGTTTTTCCGCTGTAGAAATGAGTGGTGTCTATTAGTCATATTTATTTGTCATTGCTTGTGATTTGCTATAACTAGAACCAATGAAAATACAAAAGCCAATATGTACATCATACTTTATATCGACTTCTGTTTTTTAGGGTTTCATACCCAAGGAGTAAAAAATAGAATCCTATTAATATGTTTGCATTTTCTGCCTAGTTTTAGTAAGTGGTAGAGTTCTGCAATGTCTTGCCTGGGTCTGATACCACTGCCATACCTATTCCTTCTGCGATAACATCAGTGCGAATCACTGTTGTGTTCCAGTTTAGAGTGTAAGGTTGCCAGTAAACTTATGCATGTGGCATTAAGACACCGCCACAAGGATAGTAATGCATCAATAAATACTATGGTGTCTGTAAGCAATGGTTATTTCTTTCCAACAGGGGAGCCATCAGGTTGTTTGCTATCTTCACTACATAGTATAAAACAAAGTCGCTTTCTTTGTCTGTCCCTATGTATGCTTAAATATTTAAAACTACGCAACGGATTTTGATGCGGTTTTTTTAGTAGATAGATTGATTCTTGAGGAAGGTTTTAGTATATAAACCTTTCCAATATTCCCACGAGAACAAAAGCTATGCATGTGAAACCGCGGGCAGGTCACTAGTATGATATAAAAAAGTGTCTGTTATAGGGCTCTATCACTTAAATGGACATAGGTAGACATCTGGAACCTTCACAGAGTGTGTTACTATAGCCACCATCAAAACCAATAAAAATGTTAGAACTACGTCCCCATATAATTGCCTTTATGGCATTAAGTTTAACCATTGTACAATTTTAGTGCATATAAGTAAATAAATAAATATGTATAAGTAACTTCTGTTAATTTCACTTGGAAGTAAGAAATCCCTGTGCAAATCCAGACTCTTGCTTAACCAGTTTTTCAAAAATCATGTATCAAATTACTTACAATGAAATGACCGACCCATTGGTCGAGTGGTTAACGAACCTGACTATCCATCAATGGGGCCCGGATTTGATTCCTGACAGGAATAAACATTTATTTAATGAACATAGATGTTTATATTTCTGGGTTTGGGTGTTTATGAAATCTATTTGAGTATTTTATATGTATCTCTTAGTAGTATATTGTTGACTGACACTCATACTACAAGCAAATAACTTGCTTACTTTGGGGTTAGATCAATTTGTGTAATTTGCCCAGTGATATTTATTTATTACTAGCTGTGCCCGCGACTTCGTTCGCGTGTAAAAAATTCTAAAATAAAAACCCGCATAGTTCTCGTTCCCGTGGGATTTCCGGGATAAGAACTATCCTATGTCCTTTTTTGGGTCTCAAACTATGTCTGTACCAAATTTTATCCAAATCGGTTCAGAGGTTTGGCCGTGAAAGCGTAACAGACAGACAGACAGACAGACAGAGTTACTTTCGCATTTATAATATTAGTAAGGATTTAATGAACTGATATGAGATAATTGTTTACAAGAGTTTTTTTTCATTTTCAGGCAATTTATGGGGACGCTGTTGTAGACAACAGAAAGAAGGCTGTGTGGAATGAATGGAGACCATTAGATGTTATACTTACACTTCAGCCATTACATAATTCGGATGGCATTCATTGTACTGCATCTTTACAATTTCAGTGTTGCCACAGTTATCCTGATAAGTGAGTACAAATCTTATTTATTGATTTTTAATTTACAAAATAGTAAATAAGCTGGAGTTACTACCTGTTAATTCACTGAAGATGGTTCTGTAAGCAAAACAGGTTAGAAATCAATTATAATTCCCTTATTCTGAAACAATACAAATGTATTAATTAATAATAAGCTGATGATTCTCTTAATAGAAAAAGATAGCCGTCTCCTATATATAACAATAAGGTGCATGACTACATGTGTAGTAGAATTGAAA
Source organism: Apodemia mormo (assembly GCA_036924255.1). Lineage (NCBI taxonomy): Eukaryota > Metazoa > Arthropoda > Insecta > Lepidoptera > Riodinidae > Apodemia > Apodemia mormo. The sequence continues at coordinate 5,459,535 of JAUPFN010000018.1, read as the reverse complement.
TCCCATGTGCATACGTTTACTGACCCTCTAACCATCCAAACTGGAACATTGCAGTGATAAGCACCTACGCTATTGCAGGAATAGGTAAAGTGATAGTATCAAACCAGGTTGAAATGTTCCTGTTATTATTTTCCTAAGATTCTATCACCTATTTAGTAGCTACAATATTTTCAGTTCCCTGTAGGTAACACTTCTGGACAAAGGAAAATCCACTCAGTAAAGCTTGTGTGTTGACTACGCTATACCCTATCTGACTTGTTTTATAAAAGTTATCTGGTATACTGGTGCTTCACACCATAGAATACTTAAAGACTAACAGAAATCAACCTCATGTGGTCAACACTGATACTAGACCATTAGACCACAGAGACGATGACTTGTTTTATAAATTTATTTACATTGATGTAATGATGTAATGAGGTAAGATTAGATTTTTTTTAATAGATAATCACAAAATCTGCTGGATCAATTTTAAAAGTGTGTCATAAACATAAAGTTTCATTATTACTGAGTAACAATTTTTTTTTTATCCAATTAAGCAAATGGAATTTTATTATTGTTACACTAATGAAGTTGTAGGCAATACTACTACTCAATTGTGCAAAAACGAAACGATGAAATGTGAGATACCGGTAGTCTATGCCTTAACCATAAGAAATGGTTATCCCTTTCTTTAAAGAAAATCATCTATTCATTTGCTATCATAATATTGAAAAAATGTTGATCCGTGTTTAAACCTTTAGTATCTTTTTGTTTCAGACCGCCAACTATTAAAATAAAAGAGTATTTTGGGCTATCTTACGAAAATGTTCATAAATTATTAACACAATTGACAGATATGGCTAAGGACCTGTGTGGTGAAGTCATGATATTTCAATTGGCTCAACATACTCAGGTAATCTTACATTCAGATTATTCAACCAACTACCCCAAAAAAGAGAGGAATCTTTTTTTTTATTTGGACAAATTACACTTACTGATCTAACCCCAAAGTAAGCATATTATTTGCTTGTGTTATGGGTGGTAGTCAATGATATTAATACATAGAAATACATATATAAATATCAGAATATATTTAATAAACACCCAGACCTGGAAATACAAACATTCATGCTCATGTCCCCGTCGGGGATCGAACCCGAGCCCCGTTGATTGAGTAGTCAGGGTTGCTAACCACTCGACCAACGGGGCGGTCATCTTAGTTTGAATGTTTATGTTATTGTGTATATACTACATGATCTGAAATTAGTAACTGTTTCGAAATTGTAAGGGGCAAATTTCTCCACCAACATTCATTGAATTACATCTGTCTGCATGCTCAGAAATTCAGCTTGGTTAGCCTCTAGGATGCCCCTGAGACATCCTCGTCTAAATTGTGGTGGAGCACTAATTGCAAAAAACATTGCAATCTATGATACTTGGAAAAATTCAATCTTAAGAAAAAAATTTATTTCCACACTTGCCAGTATGCTTTGAATTTATTGAAATTTAGGCTGACTTTTCTTTAGAATGTCCTTGGGACATTCTGTACTGAATTAGAGTGGAGCAACAATAGTAATAAATTTCAATGTGTAAAACTTGTAAAAATTTAATTTTTCAAAGGTTTTTGCTTTTACAGCCATCAGCATGCTTTTAATTCTTTGAAATTCAGCCTGGCAAGAATGTCCCTGTAATATTCTGGCCTGAACTACATTGAAGTAACAATTACAAAAAATTTTGCCCAATCAAAGATTATGAATTTTGGTACAGTTAACGTTTTTAGTATTTTTAAATGCATTGGAAATACACTAAAATAATAAAAATAAACGTTACACACATATGTATACATGTGACATACATGCATCATACATGATATACACTAATGTGTATAGATTTTTTTTTTTTTTATATCATAAGATAGCAAACAGACAGATGGGTCTCCTGAGGTCTCCATACTTATATTTTCTTTACAGCTATCACTTGTCTAACTTAAAAGATATTTTATTGTAGTTTATGGTTGAATTTCGGTCAGTCGATCTCTAGTATATATTAATTAATATGTTAAGCAAACATTGTGTAATCCTTTTTACAACAATTACACAAATGGAGGACATTTGGCACAGTTAACATTTATGTGCTGAAGGAATGCAAAAAACTAATATTTATGTATCATAATTATGTATTAGAAACACATTAAATTAATAAAAATAAACACAGTATGTTGTCAAACTTAGGGGTGATTTTATTGTTTAGTCTATGGTCAAACGGAGTTATCAATTATGGTTGAATTTCAATCAGAGTGCGACCGCTAGTATCTCTAATTACACAGTGAGCTGCGTAAAATAAATGTATAATCCATTGTTCACAGCAATTTCTTCATGATCACAATAAACCAACATTATCCTGTTATGAAGAAATGTTGAGGCAGCAAAATGAAATGGAAAAAACAAGACTACATGATATTGAAGTAAAGGAACATGCGGAGGTAATTAACAATACTCTCGTTTCCTCTCGACATTATATAATTTTCAACTATTAAATTGTTTTGGAAAAGTCTTCAAGGTGCCACCGTCTAGTCTATTACTCATAGAGGTAAGGGGGACACTCTGTGGATAGAAGTGTCCATCAAAAAGGATCCAATAGCGGTCGCGCCACCATCACAGTTTTGACGAGTTGACATTTTTAGAATAACAGAAGATCCGGCAGAAAAAACGTCGCGGGCGTCTTTTTTCCTATTCTTTCATTATTAATATATTACAACAAAATTATAATTATAATATATATATATATATATATATATATATATATATATATATATATATATATATATATATATATATATATATATATATATATATAATATAACGTTTCCCTTTTTTTTCATTGATACAAATTGGGCATGGCTTTTTCTCGATTATTTTTTCCGATTTAATGTTGGAATTTGTGTATACTTTTTTTTCATACTTATTTTTCTCAACAAGATATTCCAGTTTTCCTATTTCATTGTACAGATCTTCTGTTTCTTGCAAAGTTTCTCTGTCAATTTTATCAGTCACAAAATTGGGCAAACCAAATGCAATAAGATCAATAAGAGTCCCGGTATCAATTTGCTTCCGAACTTCCAATAATAATTTTTCTTTTTTTAGGGCATATTCGATTAATGAACCTGCTTGATATTTAAAGGCAAGAGCGTATCTTATGGGTGACCAACCTTTATTTCCAAATGTCTTACAAAAACATTTCTCCCATTGGTTCCACTCTGATTCCACAGTGTATTTTATTAGCATACAGTCGTACCAATGTACACTTGAAGACTTCATAAAATTTTTCAAAATTTCTATTTTCTTTTTGTCCTCGTAAATGTTGAAACGTTCACATTCCTTATTAAAAGCTTTAATCCATTGGTAGGCATTTGAAATTTTGCTCGTGAACTTTTCGATCTTAAAATCTTTGGCGATTTTTCCTAGATTTAGAATTTCTGATGTTTTTTCTTTTTCTTCGAGTAATTTCTCTAACAATTTTTCCAAAGAATTGTTCGAGCTACTAGAACTAGGCATATCGTCTGGATTACCTTTAGTTTCCGTGATTTCTTCTAGGTATACATCATTAAATTGCAAGTTTTGTTCTTCATCCAAATATGCTTCTGTTATTTTATCTGTCAAAGTTATCCAGACTTTTCTTATTTGGTGTCTTCTTTGCAATGATTTTTTTATTTTGCCATAATGTGTAGTACTGGTAATTGCTTGATGTTGATTTGCTGGTTGAAAATCTAGGGGTATTCCATAAACCTGCCCACTAGGCGTGGCAATTGAGGTTAAGCATAAAATGTTGGTTTTTCCATCAGATGCTGTCTTTACAGCGAAATCAAACCTCAATTTATCCATTATCATGCCGAATTATTTAGCAAAAAATGTTGTTTTATAATGATATTATTTCTATTTATAAGTAAAACAAAGACTCAATTGTGTTTCTGTAATTAAAAGAAACAACATTTAAAGCCCTTATTTTCGGGTCTATCTTTTTACAAAATTCTTGACAATAAAATATAATTCCCTTCTAATTTTAACTCATTGACAAATCCGCTGACAGAAGCTATCACGGCCCGCTATGGAAACTGGCCATAGCGCGGCAATATAAAAAACATAATTAAATAAAACCTTATTATGGTTTTCTTTTTAAATATATATATATATATATATATATATATATATATATATATATATATATATATATATGTGAGTGGTTATGCAAAAAGGGACCTGAAGGGATTGGAAACGGTTTTTTTTTTTGATATATATATATATATATATATATATATATATATATATATATATATATATATATATATATATATATATATATATAATATAACGTTTCCCTTTTTTTTCATTGATACAAATTGGGCATGGCTTTTTCTCGATTATTTTTTCCGATTTAATGTTGGAATTTGTGTATACTTTTTTTTCATACTTATTTTTCTCAACAAGATATTCCAGTTTTCCTATTTCATTGTACAGATCTTCTGTTTCTTGCAAAGTTTCTCTGTCAATTTTATCAGTCACAAAATTGGGCAAACCAAATGCAATAAGATCAATAAGAGTCCCGGTATCAATTTGCTTCCGAACTTCCAATAATAATTTTTCTTTTTTTAGGGCATATTCGATTAATGAACCTGCTTGATATTTAAAGGCAAGAGCGTATCTTATGGGTGACCAACCTTTATTTCCAAATGTCTTACAAAAACATTTCTCCCATTGGTTCCACTCTGATTCCACAGTGTATTTTATTAGCATACAGTCGTACCAATGTACACTTGAAGACTTCATAAAATTTTTCAAAATTTCTATTTTCTTTTTGTCCTCGTAAATGTTGAAACGTTCACATTCCTTATTAAAAGCTTTAATCCATTGGTAGGCATTTGAAATTTTGCTCGTGAACTTTTCGATCTTAAAATCTTTGGCGATTTTTCCTAGATTTAGAATTTCTGATGTTTTTTCTTTTTCTTCGAGTAATTTCTCTAACAATTTTTCCAAAGAATTGTTCGAGCTACTAGAACTAGGCATATCGTCTGGATTACCTTTAGTTTCCGTGATTTCTTCTAGGTATACATCATTAAATTGCAAGTTTTGTTCTTCATCCAAATATGCTTCTGTTATTTTATCTGTCAAAGTTATCCAGACTTTTCTTATTTGGTGTCTTCTTTGCAATGATTTTTTTATTTTGCCATAATGTGTAGTACTGGTAATTGCTTGATGTTGATTTGCTGGTTGAAAATCTAGGGGTATTCCATAAACCTGCCCACTAGGCGTGGCAATTGAGGTTAAGCATAAAATGTTGGTTTTTCCATCAGATGCTGTCTTTACAGCGAAATCAAACCTCAATTTATCCATTATCATGCCGAATTATTTAGCAAAAAATGTTGTTTTATAATGATATTATTTCTATTTATAAGTAAAACAAAGACTCAATTGTGTTTCTGTAATTAAAAGAAACAACATTTAAAGCCCTTATTTTCGGGTCTATCTTTTTACAAAATTCTTGACAATAAAATATAATTCCCTTCTAATTTTAACTCATTGACAAATCCGCTGACAGAAGCTATCACGGCCCGCTATGGAAACTGGCCATAGCGCGGCAATATAAAAAACATAATTAAATAAAACCTTATTATGGTTTTCTTTTTAAATATATATATATATATATATATATATATATATATATATATATATATATATATATATATATATATATATATATATATGTGAGTGGTTATGCAAAAAGGGACCTGAAGGGATTGGAAACGGTTTTTTTTTTTGATAAATTCTGATTCTATGGTCCTTCATCTTTGTTTTGTTCTGATCAAAATAATTTTAGGTGCCGTAGTTTTTTTTTAATGATTTTTTATGTAAGCCGAGGCAGTTTTGAAAATATTACACCTTATACACAGCGCACACTAGTTTCTTTTTCTAGCGCGCACATAAAGACAAGTAAAAGACGAGTAAATAAGTATACTTATAATAATACAGCTATCGAAACTCATTTCGACTCAACATTTTAAACGTGATTTACTCGAAATCAATTATTTTCCCTTGAGGTCCCTTTTTGCGTAACCACTCACATATATATATATATATATATATATATATATATATATATATATATATATATATATATATATATATATATATATATATATATATATATATATATATCAATGTTACAAAAATATATGTAAGAGATTGCTATGAGGAGCAATTATTCTCAGGCTTTTTTTTGCCCTAAAAAAAATGACTTGTTCTGTGAAGACGAATTGCATGCACAAGATTGTTTTGGTTTCTTTTATTTAATGAGTGTACATCGCCATTTTTATAAACAAGCAAATTTTTGTATAAACGTATATCAAGTTCTTAGAGCGGTGAATATGTTTATAGTAAACAGTCGAAACAGTGCCAGTCAATTATGCTCAGCATACTTTCTTCTTCTTCTTTCCGTGGGCGGGTCTCCGCAACTCGCTAACTAGCGCCTTTTTTGCGTATGGTTAGGATGGTTCTATTCTTGCCATCCCAACTCCTCCAGGAAGCCCAGCAACCCCTTGATGTGGGAGAAAGCTTCGGGGAGCGACCTCGGATATCCGAGGTTGACCCGGTAATTCGCCACGCCTTCACAATCCAAGATGATGTGGGCAGCCGTTTCTTCTGTCTGCATGCAGGCTCTGCACAGAGGACTGTCTGTAACTCCCATGTTAAACATGTGTTTGTTAAAAGGACCGTGCCATGTAATAGCGCCAGTTATTACACGTAGCTGTTTTTATTTAAGTAACCTGTGCGATAGCTGCGGGTTCATTATGTCAAATACCTGTTTCGATTGCCCACAGTCGACTCGCTCAGCCCAGTATTTATTGTGCATTTCGGTCGTGCGTTGATGTAGCTCAGCATACTTTACTTTGTCTACAACAGCTAACTTCATACTATAGTTAATCCTACGAACGGCGTTATTCTTAAACTTAATATTTACTGTACAACTGCATATTTTTAAACCGTTCCTTCTATGTAAATTGGTCCTCCTTACATCTAGACTCCATGCTATAAAGTTTGTGCTTGTTGCCATATCTTGCTTTTCAAGTAGGGACTTGCATATGTGGCCTTAAAGCCTTGCCACGCAGTTACCAATGTGGCATTAAAGTCTTTGGAGTTTATAGGTGATGGTTGTGTGATAACACCATCCCGTTTAGGAGAAGCAGCATGTATTTAAATTTAAATTAATCTTATGTTGTTGATTAGCACCACAGCAGTCAAAATTCTTGTGATATGTCAATCAAGTGCATGTGACCTCGCCACCAGACAGCAACGCACCATTAACATCTTTGGTATCTATAGGCGATGGTTGACTCTTTCCATCAGAAGACCCATCTGCTTGTTTGCTATCACATGATATAAAACAAATGTCAATCAAGTGTGAAATGGAAATGACATAATAAGGATCAAGACTGTATTGTCTTTTGATCAAAGATCTATATCAATGTTTTTCAATCTTTTTCGAGACTCGACTCCTTTAGCATGTTACATAAAATCGCGACCTTTACCCACTACCTTAAAAAAATCAACGCTTAAAAAAATCACGCTTAACTTACATTAAAAAAATCAAATCATTTTAACATTTTTTTCTTTATTATCAGATAAATATTTTGTCTTTGTTTTTTTAGCAACACTAAACAGTCGTCCACAGCCTCGCGACTCTAGAGGGCCGTGACCCACACTTTAAAAAACACTGATCTACATCTTACCAACTTGATAATAATATTAATAACAGTCGTCAAAATATTTACTTTTTTTAAATAACTTCATTTTGTGAAGCAAATAGAATTAAACATTTAAATGAACGAATTCAAAGTTAAACATCCTAGGCAAGTGTGTCGAAACTCTCGCTCAAAAGTGGTAGCCAGCTGATACGGAAATTTCACGAGACTAAAAAAACGGATTCGATATTATCATAATTCGAAATAGCCCAAAAAGTAATAGCCCAAAATGTTTACTCCGAACTCCAAAATCGTCTAATCCGTTCAGGAGATATCGTTGACGAAAAATTGGAAAAGGTTTTTTCCACATAACTTCGAGATATTTCAACCAATCGATTTTCGACCTTTTACAATATTTTTGTACTTAAAAAAAACGTCAAATCCAGTTTCAAAAATCAATATCGAACCAAATGTTCAAAAATTACAGCTTTTCAAACATTAATATTTTGTTGTTTACAGCAAATCCACTTCATATTTGTAAAATAACTTTCAGACTAATACATCGATTGATTTCTGAATCTAGCTCGTCTACTTACCTAAGATATAATAAACATCAAAAATTGAAAGCTTCTTTCTTTTTGGAAGTTTATTGAAAAGGCGAAAAATCTTATACATGTATTAAATATGATTCCTTTTAGCTTCAGAAAATGAAAGATGAGATCCAAAGACGCCAAGAAGAACTTCGCGGTGGCGACCGGGGCACTCGCAAGTCCAGCATTAACCAAGTCGATGATAGTGAAGAGTGTAAAGATGCGCCAAAACTCTTATAGTAGGTTCTTAATAAATAGTTACATATAGATGTAGGTACATTAGATATTATCAGTTAAGTTTAAATAAGTTAAAAACAAATTTGATCGTATAATATTTTTGCATAATATGCATTAGCAATACATACATCTATATACATTATAATAAAATCGTAGGAAAGTCAATGTATGTCCGGGGTAAACTCAAAAAGTACTGCATGGATTTACTTCAAATTTTGCATGAATATTGCTAACAGGTCGGGTCAACATATAGGCTACATATTATCACGCTATTACCTACGGGGGAGGAGTTGTGCGGAGTAAACGAAGTCCACGCGAAAGAACAAGTCGCGGGCAACAGCTAGTTCATAAAAATCTCCTCTGTGGTCTAGTAGTCCGCGGTGTCGGTGTTAACCATACGAGGCCCCAGGTTCGATTCCCGTATCGGCCAATTCAAAAATGTGTTTTTTCGGTTTTCTGATAAAAACAACGTTGCCCTGGATTGGATGTGCCCGGTTGGCGATAGACTGTAAAAAATATTTACAGTGGCGATTGTGTGTAAAAAATATTTTTTTCCTGGCAACTCCCCTACATGTGAAGTCGGGATGTAAACAATTTTTTTCTTACGTACCCCATTGTATGGGTATCATTGGATAGGTTTTTAAAAAATGTTATAGGTTTCTGAAAATAAGTTTTCGATTACGGGACTCGTTTGTAAAATATTAAGCTTTTAAGTGCTAATTTTTGTTAGAGTCAAGTGTGGGGCTCCCCTCTGAAGGCTTAACGGTTCGTTTTAGAGGTGGGAAAAAAATCATGGTAGTACTAAATATAATGAAATTAAAAGGAAAACTATCACGGCTTAGAAGGCTTTACAAGTTTTTGAGTAATAGTCGACTAACTTATAAAACGTACTTAGAGAAGTTTTTATAGGCCGTGAATTTGTGGTGCGGATATATATTTGCATTGACGTTTAATAGCTTAAATGTTCATAGTATGAAACTATAAAAGCCCTCTTCTTAGTTTGCGTTATTGTGATAAGCAATATCGGAGCCCTACATTGCGCGTGGCCCGACACGCACTTTAACCAATTTATTACTAAATGCATGAATGTATACATGGTACATATACCAAAATTTTTTTTACGATTTTTTGTTTGTTCTGTTAATTTGTTCCGGTTAATCTCTGAAATGGGTGGACCGATTTTGACGGAATTTTCACTGGAATACAGCTGATGTAATAAGTAGTAATTAGGCTACTTTTGTTTTAGAATTTTTCCACCCTTACGAAGTCACGGGCACAGTTAATATTTTCATGTCCATGTCCATGCCTACGTCCATGTCCATGTTTATATATTTGTCAAATTGTATTATAACGTCTTTTTACAGCTATGCGGACGATAAAATGTCGCCAGCGCGCATGGTGTCACGAGGTCGAAGTGTTTCTATGCCGTGCACTTGCAACGTGAAAGGTGCGCAGGTCTTGAGGCACACACAGAGAAACAATAAGAAGATTTATATGGGAAATTGCATGGGTTAGACTACGAAGCTTGTTTATTTTTTTATTTTTAATTATTTAAACTTTTTATTGCACAAAATATACAACAGGCGAACTTACAAGCAAATAATTTGCTCACTTTGGGATTAGATCAGTAAGTGTATTTTGTCATCAGTAATATATATATATATATATATATATATATATATATATATATATATATATATATATATATATATATATATATATATATATATATATATATATATATATATATATATATATATATATATATATATATATATATATATACTAGCATCTTTGATGCTAAACTTTTTTGATAAACGATGTTTATCTCTTTTCATAAAAAAAAACTCTGCTTGTTAATTATTATTATTTGAAAAAAGAGGGGTAATCCTCGAAGCGCAACCATTTTGAAGCGCATGCGTACCTTTTAGTTGCGCTAATAAAATTTTCCTCCTTTGAAGAATAGACCAACTGCCGTTCTGCTAGGCAGGTGTAAAAGGCGACCGATTAGCTATATGTGTCAACCGTTATTACCACAACATTGCTAGGTGTTCCGCAACGTCTCGCCCAGGTATATGGTACCACCACCTTACCTATTCCTGCCGCAATAGCGGCAACACTTGTAATTGTCGTGTCCTGATTTGGAAAGTAAGGTAGCCAGTAAATGCGTGTAGCATTTTTTTTTTTATATCATAAGATAGCAAACAAGCAGATGGGTCTCCTGATGGAAAGAGTCAACCATCGCCTATAGACACCAAAAATGTTAATGGTGCGTTGCTATCTTGTGGCGAGGTCTAATGCCACATGTATAAGTTTACCGGCTACCTTACCCTCCAAACCGGAACACGACAGCGACAAGCACTGACGCTATTGCGGCAGGAATAGGTAAGGTGGTGGTACCAGACCCGGGCGAGACAATGCAGAACTCTACCACCTAGTAGCCACGATGGTAGTGACTCGATAGCCAATCGGTCGCCTTTTACGACCTGCCTGGCAGAACGGCAGTTGGCCTAGTCTTCAAAGGAGGCCGGGACCAACACGGCGAATTGTCATCCCGCCACAAGAATACCAACGTTCCATTAACACTTTAGGCGATGGTTTCTCTTTCCATCATCAAAGCCATCTGCTTGTTTGTTATCTTATATAAAAAAAAAACTTGCAGATAGCGCAAGCTTTCCGATTACTTTAAGAATAAATACTTTGTTATATTCTGAACAAACCATATAAAAATAAATACTCGGTTATATTCTAAACGAACTATATAAAAATAAATACTCGGTTGTATTCTGAATGAACCATATAAAATATTCGTTTATATTCTAAAAGAACCATATAAAAATAAATACTAGGTTATATTCTGAACCATATAAAAATAAATACTCGGTTATATTCTAAAAGAACCATATAAAAATAAATACTCGGTTATATTCTGAACGAACCATATAAAATACTCGGTTATATTCTGAACGAACCATATAAAATAAATACTCGGTTATATTCTGAACAAACCATATAAAATATGAATCTTTTTTTTTCAGGTTATAAATCTGAGCAAACCATATAAAACATGAATCTTTTTTTTCAGGTCACTCATCCAATGGATCAATTACGTATTTAGCGATTGACGATGACGGAGAACGATTGATTGCTAAGAAATGGTATATCCTGCCCACAACCGACTTTCAAACCAGAAATCGTCAATTGAACGCCATACATCAAGATCTGAAAATGATGTCCAAATTAAAACACGACTCTTTAGTGCCATATATAGCAATGGAATTTTCCACAGAAGCCAAGAGAAAATATAGACAGTACATGTATTTATTTAGGAGTTTTATTTTAGGAAGTTCACTAAAGTATTTGCAAGATAAATCTGGTTTTGGTGATAAGTTTGAGGCGTTACGCCTTTTAAGACAGGTCGGAGTGGGAGTGTTTAGTGCGTTACGTGAATTACATAGTATTAACGTATTACATAGGGATATTAGAAGTGAAAATGTGTTTTTGGAAGACAGTGGTGTAGTCAAGCTTGTTGGTGCAAGTTTGGATATGAGATTCATTGAGATGTCTTCTGGAGAGAATTTGTGTGATAGGTGAGTTGGATTTTTGAAACAATAGAATATTTATCTATTAATATATTTATACCGATTCACAGTAAATATAATTTGCTACATTATAAAAGTTTTTGGTGAATCCCACACGATTACCTGGGTTATCCGGGTTAAAAAGTAGGCTATTGCAGGTCGTTATCTACCCGTGTGCCAAATTTCATTCAAATTTGACAGCCCCGTTGGTCGAGTGGTTAGCGACCCTGACTACGAGATCGACGGGGCTTGGGTTCGATCCCCGACTGTGACAACATGAATGTTTGTATTTCCGGGTTTGGGTGTTTATTAAATATATTCTTGTGTTTATAATTTATATATATATATATATATATATATATATATATATATATATATATATATATATATACACATATATATATATATATATATATATATATATATATATATATATATATATATATATATATATATATATATATATATATATATATATATATATATATGTATATTATATATGTATTTCTATGTATTAGTATCGTTGACTAGCACCCATAACACAAGCAAATAATTTGCTTATTTTGGGATTAGATCAGTAAGTGTAATTTGTCCTGTGAATTTTTTATATCTGTTCAATAATTTTTGCATGATTGAGTAACAAACATTTATCCATATATCCAAACCATCACATTTATATTATTAATATAGATAATTATTTTAATTATTAATGTTTCCAGACACTCTCAGGGCCAGGACATCTTTGCAGCAGCTCATCTTTTATTATCAATAATAAGCGCAGATGCAGGTCGAGAGATACCTTCGGATCTGCCTGGATCCGTCAAAGACTTCTTTTCGAGGTAATGTCACTATTTTTCATATAAAGTGATAGTACATGTTTCTGTTTGAGGTTTGGCCAATAATGTACCAAATGAGGTATAATGGTATTATTGTTTATGTAGGATATATTATAAGGTCGTTCCAAGCGTACACAGCGTTCAGTACGTCTAACTACAGAAATCCAGCTCGAAAAGAATGTAATTCAAGGGCCTATTCAACTTTTTGATTTTTACGGATAATATAATTTTGTCTTATAACGCTTTATTCCTTTCTGCATATAATAATCCACTTTTAACGTTTAAGTGAATAGTAAGGTAAATAACCTCGTGCGATATATTTGGAGCAGCGTAAAGCGTTATTGTTATTAAAATTATTTTATTCATAAAAATCAAAAAGTTTTAGTGACATGACATTCTTTTTTGGCTGGATATCTTTGGTTAGACATACTGAATGCTGTGTTGAAATATGATCATCTATTTTTGGAATGACCTTATATGATATATCAATCTGGTGAATGCATGTCGTCTCCAAAACAAAACAGTTTAGGATTCATTGCTCTTCACACCAGTCTCTAATAAAAATTGTAATTAATTATAAATATATTTTACTAGCTGTAACTCGCGATTTCGCTCGTGTGGCCCAAAATCATTACTTCTTCTAGATCAGTCAAGTAAATAGAAGCGTATGTAAATGCGGGATAGTGTAGCTTTCTAATTTGTAGTATGATCGTTTTTTATATTAAATATTAAAAAGAGAAAAGAATAATTATTATTCTTTTGATATTTTTTAATAATAATCCTGTAATGTTTTTTAATTTTTTATTAGTAGATAATTTCAGTAAAATTCTATTTTACATCTATGGCGATTTTTAGAACATCAATCTCTATTTTTTAACTATTTATGTTTTTTTTTAATAATATTATGAGGACTACACTATTGCAATAGGGTGACCTGAACCAACACAAACAAATCAACATAAATAAAACTCATAGATAAACATTTATGCATTTAAAAATAAGTGTCTTAGAGTGGCTTGCACCAAAATGCTTAAATCATTTTAAGTCACTAAATACGTTTAAAGTGACAGCATTTAACGCGTTTTGACATTTGCTAAACATGTTTAAGGGACTAAATGCATTTAAGGATTTTTGTGCAAGCCGCCTTTAATGTGTTTAAAAAATAATTTTATATTTTAATAGCTATCTGATACCCGCAACTTTGTCTCCGTTGTTAATTATATCAACGCATACTGCTAAACGTATAGTGCTTATGAAATTGTTTTTTTTTTAACTTTAATAGATTTATATTAAATGAAAATTTACATTTATTGACCGCTCCGTTGTTTAGTGGTAAACATGCTTGAACACGCATCAATGGGGCTCGGGTTCGATTGTCTGCAGGTACAAATAACTGTGTGATGAATAGATGTTTGTATTTTTGAGTTTGGGTGTTTATTAAATATGTTTAAGTAGTTATATTACTATGAATCATATGTTTGTTTTATCGATGCTACTGAACAACTGGTGAACAAATTAGAGAGGCTGCAGAATGTCTGTATTCGATTTATTTTTGGTTTACGGAAGTATGACCATGTCTCTAACTTTAGAGCTCAACTTAAATGGCTTCCAACTTAAACGGCTGCGTAGGAATACTCATATTCGTTGTCTTCTTTTTAATATCCTGTTTAATCCTAATGCACCAAGCTATCTGCGTGATGGGTTTTCTTTCTTGCATCCACCTGGATCACCTTGTACATTAAGTGTTACTGCCCTTTTAAAATGTCCCCCACAAAGTTTAAAATTTTTATCAAATTCTTTCCATATTCAAGCTGTCAGGTTATGGAACTCACTACCGCCCAAGATTCGTATGAGTCAATCTCTTCCAATTTTCAAAAAGAGTCTAAGAGAACTTTTTCTTGATGGGTCTACATAGTATTTTTTATTTTTTTATTTTATTTTTTCTTTCATTTCCATCGATTGTTGTTCATTTTTAAATATTATGTGGCAAAATTTAATGTATCAAGACTGTTATATTCATATGTAACTAGTTTTATGATTATTGTACACTATTTTAACATTTCAATAATTATTGTATTTACTCTTATTCGGGTCAGCTGGAAGAAATCTCTTTTATTGGGGATAAGCTCGCCCATTGTACAGTCTATTTTTAATAAATCTCTATGTACTACTTCTCTTTTAATTGTGTACAATAAAGTATTAAATAAATAATAAATAATCAGTATCGTTGGGTGACACCTATATTAATAATAAAGCAAATTTAATAATTAATATTTAATAATTAGAAAAATTAATAATTAATAATAAGCAAATAAATAGCTTACTTTGGGATTAGATTAGGTTCGTGTAATTTGTCTAGTGATATTTAAATTATACGTTTTAAAAATACACCAATAGCACTATTGAAAAACCTATTTGATCATGCGAAGATTAGCATTTATTCTATCACATCCACTACGATGATTATGAGTGTTGATTGATTGTGTTTATACGGTCCCCGTGTTGGTCCTCGGCTCCTTTGAAGAATAGGCCAACTGCCATTCTGCCAGGCGGGTCACAAAAGGCGACCTATTGGCTATTCGAGTTACTACCATCGTTGCTACTAGGTCGTAGAGTTTTTTGTTGGTTAGACCGGGTCTGGTACCACCGCCTTACCTATTCCTGCCGCAAAGCGTGAGTGTGGCTGCCGTGTTTCGGTTTGGAGGGTAAGTTAGCCGGTAAACTTATGCATGTGGCATTAGACCTCGCCACAGGGTAGCAACGCACCATTAACATCTTTGGTGTCTATAGGCGATGGTTGACTCTTTCCATCAGGAGACCCATCTGCTTGTTTGCTATCTTATGATATAAAAAAATAATGATCTTACTTCTTTATTAATAAGATTGAAGAAATGAAATTTGGAAAAAAATGATTGATGCAGCACCGGAACACCTGTATTTTTATATATAAAGATTGTTTGTATTGTTTTAAGGTGTTTAACAGAAGATGAACATACTCAGTGGTCAGCGGAGCAGTTAGCAGAGCATTCGTTTTTAAAAGACGCCCCAACTAAACTGCCCAATGGGAAAGAAAACAATGTTGTTGATGGTGAATCTGAGGTATTTGTTTCATAATATTTGTAAACAGATTTTGGTGCATTTCATGCACTGAACGCAGTTTTTTTGAGGAATAGAACTTAGTTGGTCTATCCTTTCACGGAGCTCAAACCAATACAGGGAAAAATTGTCTATGTTTCTTCTGGATAGTATAGTTATCTAATGGATAAAGAAATTTTAAGATCATAAGTCATCACTTGGTGAAATTCAATTATTATTACACAATTGACTAATCACTTGTACTTTAATTTCACTTCAAAACTTTATTTTTCGTATATTACTCAACCGGTTTCACTTCTTCTACAAGTGATTAGTCAATTGCGTACCAGTAGTTTGGTATCCTGAGGCGCGGGACAAAAAGATGTCTTGGTCTTGACCAGCACCTCTCCAGCAGCTCAGGCAAACTAAGGGAACCTATCCGGTGAAAAATTAATAATTGTCCAACTTAGCCGCAGCTTAATATATCTTCAACCCGGCCATATATATTTTCCAGGAAAACTGAACAGTTTGTTCAATGTCGCGGGAATCAACAAGTATAGAAAACGAGCGATCTTTGTTGTAGTCAGATATGATGTATAAATCTGACATCTGAATGATTGTTGGTACACTCTGATGACCAACTCTACCACCGCGCGCGCTCATTGGTCAATCCAAATGGCACGCATTTCCACGGCTTGCTGTTACACAATTGTATCACATTTCATGAAATCACTTCCACAGATTACAGAAAAGCGAGAGGCACTATGTTACACATCATTATTACTGCTATTCCATAATGCTTTGTCAATACAGACTTGATTTTTTTTGTAGGATGAAGATGATACTAAAAAGATAACCAGTATTAACACACTACTCAATGGACATTCTCGACTAAACGCAGAGTTTGAAGTATTAACGTGGTTAGGAAAAGGCGCTTTTGGAGATGTTTTAAAGGTAACTTTCTATTTTTTTGTATGAACAATCGAATAACTTCTTCAAAAATCAAACATCTACTTTGATGTAAGGATCAATGTCTATATTGAATTGGGTCATCGAATTTCGCGTAATAATTCAAATATCTTGAGGTAATCCGTAATTTGTATTATTATATATTGTCAATGAAATGAAATATATATATTCTCTATGAATTTTTGCCCCAACCTTTTCTGTGGAACTAATTATCGTCGGAAGTTTGATAAGATTGCAAACATATTAGATTGCAAACAAACAGACAGTTCTCTTGATGGCAAGAGAGACCATCGCCTTAGTCACCAAAGATGTTAATGGTGCGTTGCGCCCACCATTAACATCTGTGTGGCACATCAATCTGTGAGAGAATGTAAGAGAAGGTGCGATTAAATACAGGGAAAATGGCTTTTTTAAATAAGACGCAAATAAGCAAATAGACTCATCTAACTGTACATTTTTAGTTTTATCTCTTACTAGCTGTTGCCCGCGACTTCGTCCGCGCGGATTTCGTTTACTCCGTACAGCTCATCCCCCGTAGATGATAGCGTGATAATATGTAGCCTATATGTTGACCTGACCTGTTAGTAATATTCATGCAAAATTTTAAGTAATTCCATGCAGTACTTTTTGAGTTTACCCCGGACATACATTGACTTTCCTGCGATTTTATTATATGTATATAGATTAAAGTTTGGGTTGTTTTGGGTTTAGGTTTTTTTTTTAATAGAAGGTTTACTTTCTTGTCAAATTTCTTAAATTTCAACTTATGACATAACCTGGCTAGCTGAATAAAGTAATATCGCGTAGATATTTTTCTAGGTGAAAAACAAATTAGACGGTGGTTTCTATGCAATAAAGCATGTGAAATTGAACCCTAAGAGTGTGGAATTAAATAAGAAAATCACTCGGGAGGTGAAACTGCTTTCAAGGCTGAATCATGAGAATGTTGTACGGTATTATAATGCATGGATTGAGACGATAACAGAGACTGAGGTCGAAGAGAGCCCCATTGTAAAAAGTCCGACGAGTAGGAAAGGAGATAGCTTGGCTGATGTTGTAGCTAAGCTGGGACAAGAAGTTAAGGTAAATTGTAAATAACTAACAATGTATTTTTTTATGTCAAAAAATAGCAAACAAGCAGATGGGTCTCCTGATGGAAGGAGTCAACCATCGTCTATAGACACCAAAGGTGTTAATGGTGCGTTGCTATCTTGCGGCGAGGTCTAATGCCACATGCATAAGTTTACCGGCTAACTTACCCTCCAATTCGGAACACGACAACCATAAGCACTGACGCTATTGCGGTAGGAATAGGTAAGGCGGTGGTACCAGACCCGGGCGAGACAATGCAGAACTCTACCACCTAGTAGCCACGATGGTAGTGACTCGATAGCCAATCGGTCGCCTTTTACGACCTGCCTGGCAGAACGGCAGTTGGTCTATTCTTCAAAGGAGCCCGGAACCAACACGGGGAAAATATATTACAAGAGCTATATTGGTTAGTATAGAATGCCTTTAATCGATAAATAATACCTGTGTAAGTTTTTCTGCATATACATATATAAATAAATAAACTATTGATCATGACAACAGACTACATGAATACTAATAGACATGCCATTGGGAAGGAAACGTGTCGCCGCGCATATGAGCAAACGCTCCTATCACTCAAAAATGTTATACATTTATAGAATTATATTGTGGAAAATAGAAATAAACCGTGTTGTAATATTTAATCGTACTGAATGAAACGACTAGATTTTAAAATTATGCCTAAAACGATTTTATTTCATTGATAAGTAGTATATCTCCGTATTTCTGTCTGTAAATGCAAACTACACTGACAAACTAAGAAATTGTCTAGAAAAGCGTATCCATTTAATCCGTGATCATGACAATATTTGTGGTCCTGGCCTCCTTTGTAGAATAGGCCAACTGCCGTTCTGCCAGGCAGGTCGTAAAAGGCGACCGATTGGCTATCGAGTCACTACCATCGTGGCTAGTAGGTGGTAGAGTTCTGCATTGTCTCGCCCGGGTCTGGTACCACCGCCTTACCTACTCCTGCCGCAATAGCGTCAGCGCTTGTCGCTGTCGTGTTCCGGTTTGGAGGGTAAGGTAGCCGGTAAACTTATGCATGTGGCATTAGACCTCGCCACAAGATAGCAACGCACCATTAACATCTTTGGTGTCTATAGGCGATGGTTGACTCTTTCCATCAGGAGACCCATCTGCTTGTTTGCTATCTTATAATATAAAAAAAAAAAGTTTTACATAAATGTATTTTCAGTACATATCAATAGATTAATGAAAAGTTGCATAATAAAATTACTTTAACTCCTTAACATGTAATTATTTTGAGACTTGTATTCTACTTTCGGACTTCTACATGAGCGCAAGTGTTGTAACATAACAATTTATAAAAAACGTGGTAAATGATATAAATATTAATACTTTCAGGTGAATTGGTCAATGTCTGAAGGTCCCGTCCAAGTTAGAGATGAATCTTCCGACAGCGAAGACAGTTCGGATGATGATGATGAACCAGATCTATTTTTTAACATAATGAAGTAAGTTTTTGAATAATATTTTATTTTGACCTTTTCTATATTAGCCTTTATTTACACATAAAACTTTTTTTGCATCTGTTAAACTGCAAAATTATTTTGATGCGTGTCTGGTGTATGTTAAGTGGCTTCCTTCCTTCCTTAATTCAAAATCGAACCTAGTAGATGGGGCTATGATTTGGATGGGACAGGACGTCTGCTTATTCTTACTATTATAATTATTTTTTATTTTAATAATTGATTGTTTCTTTCCAAAAGTCTTACAACATAATTTTGAGGCTGTATTAAATTATACATTGATCCATTTTTTTAAAAATAATCATGTGCGTGTCGAGCCACGCGCAATGTAGGGTTCTGAAGTGGCCCATCACAATAATGCGGACTAAAGAGGACATTTATTGTTTCATACTATGAACATTTAATTTACCTATTTAACATCAGTGACGTATATATTCGCACCACAGGTTCACCGCCTATACACAAGTAAGTACAAGTCTTCAGAGCCATGATAGTTTCCTTTTAATTTCATTATATTTACTACTACCGTGAATGTTTTCTCGCCCCCAAAACCAACCGTTTAGCTGAGAGGGGGGGGGGGGGCACTCAGCTCTAAAAAAAATTAGCATGTTAAAGCTTATATAGTTCACAAACGAATCCTTAAAATCGAAAAATTAATTTCGCAAACCTACATTTTTTTAATAATCTGTTTATGTTAAATATCGATAGATTATAGTTTGACCATATTGAGTTCATGTACTTTGTACATATCAAATAGCTGTTACTGTGCCTCCACGCGCGCCTCTCTTCCGTGAATTGTAAGAAAATATGTATGAGGGATAAAAGCAAGGATTTATAACGTTATAATATTGACATGTTTGCGTCGTCGTGATTGGTTATGGTATGATCACTAAATAGCATGAAACGCGTCGAACCAATCACGAAACATCAAACATATCGATATTATAACGTTTTAAATCCTTGGATAAAAGACATCTGGACACATCTAGATTATGGAAGAATTTTGTAATATCATAATTATACCAAATATTCACTGGACACATTACACGAATTGTAACTAACACCAAATTAAGCAAATTATTTGCTTGTGATATGAGTGTTAGTCAACGACACTTTTACGTAGGAATACATATATAACTATTGAAATATATTTAATAAACACTCAAACCCAGATATACAAACATTTATGCTCAACACGAATGCTTGTCCCTGTCAGAAATCAAACCTGATCCGTATTGTTTACATAGCTAAGATTTACCAATAGAAAGTTTATATTGTTATTGTTCTATTTTTATATGATGCAATGTATTTTTTTGTTTTGTTTATTATAACAATCGAAACAGCCCAGAACAAGAAAGCAGTATCGGCATTGAATTCGAAGTGGACTCGGCTAACAAATCAATCACAATACCCTCCGAAGATATTACATCTCCTTCGCCAGCATTAAAACAAGTGCTATACATCCAAATGGAGTTCTGTGAAAAGAACACACTGCGTCAGGCCATTGACAATGGATTGTATCAGGAACATTTTAGAGCGTGGCGGCTTTTTAGAGAAATTTTGGAAGGTGAGTACTGAGTTGTATACTCTAATCGTTGGTGAAACTGCATTTTAGCATTATTCTATGCTTGCCCCAACTCTATTGTATGGATGTGAGAGCTAGGTATGTAAGACCATGAAAGTAGAAGTAACGCGTTTGAAATGAGAGCGTTACGAAAAATCTGTGGTGTAACAATCGTGGATCGCGTTCGTAATACTGAAGTAAGAAAGAGGTTGGGATTGAAAGTATCGGTGTAAAAATGAGAAAGGGCATGCTCCGTTGGTTCGGACATGTTGAAAGAATTGTAGATGAATGATTAACTAAACAGATATACAACGTGAATGTGGATGGATGTAGGTACCGGAGGAGACCAAGACTGACGTACCACGATTAAATTGATTAGGTGCTGTCTGAAGGTGGTTAAGAGTCTTCAAAACCGGTGTGTTTGAAGAAATTTATGAATGTGCAGGAAGCAAGGTAAGTCTGTCTGGACCGAGACATACAGCACTCCATTCTCTCTGCCTAACTCGTAAGGGATTTAGCGTGAAGATATGTTGTTGCTGTTGTTGCATTTTAGCATGCATTGTATTGCATGTTATTGTATTTGGCTTAAATCATGATTTTAAGAACTGGATTTATACCAGCGACGCTGACTGGCTGACATGTATTAACTAACTGAGCAAAGTGTCGCTTGGTCCAGTGTAGGGAAATTCTTCTTTGAATTGTGAACCATTCCTTTGATTGTACCATTGTATTAATCAGGAATTACTTACCGTTTGCCAAAACGTTTTTTTATAGAAGTGGAGGAATACGAGCCCACCTGATGCTCACCTGATGGAATAGACTCCCAGTTTTTAGTTTTAAAAAATAAAATTGCTAATTCTGAATAACATTGTTCATTAAATATGTATCGCCAAAGTTAACCTTTCTTGAGTTAATTAAAATCTTAGGTATTAATGTCGTTCATGTTATTCTCCAGAAAATCATTAAATATGTAGTTGTTGATGTTACCTGCTTTTATATTTATTACTAGCTGTTGCCTGCGACTTCGCGCGGACTTCGTTTACTCCGCACTGCTCCTCCCCTGTAGGCGATAGCGTGATAATATGTAGCCTATATGTTGACCCGACCTATTAGTAATATTCATGCAAAATTTGAAGTAAATCCATGCAGTACTTTTTGAGTTTACCTCGGACATACATACAGACAAACAGACAAAAATTCTAAAAACTACATTTTTGTCTTTTGTATCAATTGTAGATCACGCCCCAAGTATTCTTTTAAAAAAAATATTCAATGTACAGTTTTAACCTTCCTACGATTTTATTATATGTATAGATTATACTTTATTCTTTTATTATTTTTTCTTTCTCTCTTTATTCCTTTATTATCCTATTATTTTTTTATAATGTAGACACAAAGGTTTACTTTTACATTGCTAATATGTATATTTCACTAGAGAGAGCCGCACGCCCCGTTTTTTATATATTATAAGATAGAACAAGCAGATAGCTCTCCTAATGAAAAGCAATAATTAATTTGATCAATTGATTGATTGAAAAAAAAGAAAACCATTGCTTATAGACACCAAAGACGTTAATCGTGCGTTGCTATCCTTTTGACGGGGTCTTAATGCCACATGCATAAGTTCTCCGGCTTCCTCACCCTTCAAAGCGGAACATGACAGTGTCAAGCACTGTCGCTATTGCAGCAGAAATAGTTAAGGCGGTGATACCAGACCCGGGTGAGACAATGTAAGGCTCTAACGAATACAAACTGCCTGGCAAAATGGCCGATGGTATAATCTTTAAAGGGGTCCGGGCTAACGCCATGAGAACCTGTTGTGCAAAATTGGTCTAAATTAGAGATGCCACGAATAGTGGTTTTGCAGAATACTGAATATCCACGCTGGCCCTTGGCTTTACCAAATGTTCGATCGCCCAATATTCGCCGGCGTATTTGCTTCATTAGCAGGTTGATAGTGTCATCATTATATGTATTATTTTGTTTATTGCAAACTAAATAACTAATAACTAATCTTGTTGTATTGCTAGAGTAAGTCCAAAAAAAAACCCTCGTCGAGAAAGGCTAAAACATGTTTTCGTTCATAACAACTTACCCCTGATGAATTTGAAGTATTAGGTAATTGTAGTTTTTTTTATAAAATGCATTATTTTTTTAATGTGTGTTTTTTTCATGATTCTGGTATTCGATATTCGGTCGAATACTGGATATCAAAGAAAGTCTCTGAATAGGCTGAATACCGAACGGTAACCGAATTTTCGTGGCAAATGTAACTAATTTTTATTTTACACTTGTTTTAGGTCTATCTCACGTCCATCAGAAGGGTATGATACATAGAGATCTCAAACCCGTTAACATTTTCTTAGATTCCAATGACCACGTCAAGATCGGAGATTTCGGTTTGGCAACTAAAGTATTCTCTGACTTTCCTGTTAACGGTACGTAGGTTTAAATAATTTTAATTATCATGTTTTAACTAGAAACTAAATTGACTAAAACATGGCGTCTAATAAGTCTAATATTTCTTATATATTGTATCTAATATTTTCAGATAAAAACATAACTCAAGAAGAAAGAGACGGCTTGCTGACTGGTAAGGTAGGCTTTCTTAATTAGTCACATTTTGTATTTAATATTTTATATAATATTTACTAGTAAATTATTTTGTGATGAAAAATACTATCCCTAAATAATTTTAGATTAGATAATGCACCTTGTGACCAATACTTAAACCAATGAACGCATTAACAAAAATGTATGGGCAAATAGCCATTATGGCTTAAGAAGGTAAAATATTTGTAGAAATAGCCTTACTTCTGGCATCTTAATTTTCTAGTTAGAGACCTCGGTTTATGCATTTATTATCAAAATGAACCCCTTTACCAATATATTATTCCATTCGACTTGACGATAATCTTTTGTTTTTCTAAAATGTTTGGTTGTAAAGAGACCTTAGGTCATAAATTTACTTAGATACGGCATACTTATGTGTTCTTTCGACTTATTCAATAATTGGTTCGGACGTACTTTTTGATACAGGAATCGAATCTTCTCACTGCCTCCATACTATACGCCTCGTGAAAAATTTAACAATCTAGTGTTTTTTTTTTCTAATTCAGCTGTTGTTTGTTTTTTACGCATATTTGTTTCTTATTCATATGGTAAAGTACATACATACACATACATATCTTCACGCCAGATCCCTTACGGGGTAGGCAGAGAGAACCGAGTGCCATACATCACGATCCTTGCAGGCTTGTCTCGCTTCTTCCACATTCATCACTCTCTTCATACACACACGCCGGTTGCGAAGACTCTTGACACCACCTTCGGACAGTACTCGATCAATCTGATCGTGGTATGTCAGTCTTGGTCTTCCCCGGTACCTACATCCTCCCACATTGTATATCTGTTTTGTTAACCTTTCATCTACCATTCTTTCTACATGTCCGAACCAACGGAGCATGCCCTTTCTCATCTTTACACCGACACTTTCTTTCAAACCTAACCTCTCTCTCACTTCGACATTACAAACCCGGTCCGCGAGTGTCACACCACATATTTTTCTTAGTGACCTCATCTCGACCGCGTTGATTCTACTGTCATGCCCTTTCTGACATACCCAACTCTCACTTCCATACAATAGCGTTGGGATAAGCACATGATTATGCAGGGCTAGACGGGCACCCTGACTTAAAATTGTGCTATTAAGTAATCTCCCTAACGCTCCATTCACTCTGTTCCTTGCACACACTCTTCTTTCAACATCAGCGTGTACCTTCCATCCCTGCTAAAAGCACATCCAAGATATACAAACTCATCCACTTGTTCCAACACTACATCATCGACCACAACTCTTACATCCGTTCTGGTTGTTTCTCTTTCAAATACCAAAACTTTAGTTTTCTTCGCATTCAGATGTAAGCCCATACTCTTACAATCCTCATTCATAACTGTGACCAGTGTTTGTAGCTCAGATGGAGTTGAGCCTAAAAGTACAGCGTCATCTGCATAAAGCAGGCAGTTCACCACTAGATCACTCATGCGCATTCCCACATTCAATGACCTCAATCTCTGGAGACACTTATCCAGATATAGAATAAACAGACGAGCTGACAACACACAACCCTGCTTGACGCCGATATTGACATCGAACCAGGGCGATATGTTGCCGTCAACCCGCACACATGCTTTGCAATCCCAGTACATGGATTGCAAAGCACGCAGCAGACGCCCATCTATCCCATAACTGGGTAAAATGTCCCAAAGTTTCTTTCGCACAACTCTATCAAACGCTTTCTCCAAATCCACAAAACCGCAGAAAACCTTCTGGCCGACAGCCAGATGCTTCTCTACGATGTTGCGGAGTGAGAAAACTTGATCCATGCATCCTCTTCCAGATCTGAAACCCCCTTGTGCCTCCCACAACATTCCCTCGGACTTCCCTTGCATTCTCCTTTCAATGATCTTACCATACACCTTCGATGCTAAGCTGATCAAATTGATGGCCCTATAGCTATTGCAGTCTATACGTGAGCCCTTGCCTTTAT
Organism: Apodemia mormo; assembly: GCA_036924255.1. NCBI lineage: Eukaryota > Metazoa > Arthropoda > Insecta > Lepidoptera > Riodinidae > Apodemia > Apodemia mormo. Next base: position 5,433,837 of record JAUPFN010000018.1, on the reverse strand, counting down.
ACAAGGGCACGATGACCGCGCGCCGCCAGTCTTCGGGTACTCTACCGGCCCTCCAACATGTATTGCAGAGGACCCAAAAAGAGTCCCAGACGGCAGGACCACCGTATTTGATCATCTCAGCAGTCACCTTATCTATTCCCGCAGCCTTTCCGTTTTTCATACTTCTTATCGCCCATACGATCTCTTGCATAGTAATGTCCTGGCACGCTACCACCGTCTCTGAGTCACTTACTAAGTCAGAGACGGAGGCAGCGTCCTGAACAGCATCATACATATCTCCAAAATATTCACTCCATCGTTTTAACACGCTTTCTGTGCTTGTAAGAATGTCACCATCCTTAGATTTAATCCTATTCATTCTGGAGGCTGCCGAACAACTCCTAGACTTCTTCACCTCCCTCCAAAAAAGTTTGGTGTTTGCCCCGAAGTTGCTCGCCAGTCTCTCTTCCGCTTTCAAACATTCTCTTTCACGCTTTTCTTTCACTAAGGTTTTGGTGGCATTCTTACAACAACGATACAATTCTTTCTTCTTGTCTTTCATACCATCATTCGCTTGCAAACATGATACATAGTCTAGCCATGCTTTCTTCTTTCTCTCAATCGCAGCTTTCACTTCATCATCCCACTATGCATCTCCTTCCATTGACTTGCACAGTTTTGCACTACCACATACTTCTTTCGCGGCTACTATCATACTATCTTTCAAAACTTTCCAACATTCGTCTACATCCAAGTCCGGTAGGTTCACTTTCGCCAACCTATCTCGAACCTGAATCTCATACATACTCCTTATACTCGGGTCTTGCAACTTTTCGCTCTTTATCCTTTCAAGCTCTCCGAATGGAACACGCTGTCGCCAATGTCTCCACTTCTTAAACAGACCCCTATATCGGCTTATTACCAAATAGTGGTCCGTTTCCAGATTGGGACCTCTGTAGGTAAAGTTTGAGAACAATTTGTCTCATATTATAATCCAGGTGCGTTAGCAAGAGGACTTTGAGCAACTTACATTGTAGATTAAGTTATATTTCAGATGCTTACTCCAGCAGAGTGCTTTTCAACAGATTGTAGAACCTTATATTACAATCAAAGTATTGATATAAAGGTTCTAAAAACTTGATTTTTTCTCTGATAGGTCCATTTTAATGTAGTTTAGTTGCCAAAAAGTTTGTACTGATATTAAATAGGATTGGGATATTTGGGCGTTAAGTTTACCTGTGCAAAAGTAGGTGTGCAAAATTTAAATAAATAAATAAATAAAATGTCTAACTATATATTTTTACGATACATTTTAGGTGGGCACAACTCTGTACGTCGCTCCAGAGCTCCAACAATCTACCACTAAAGTATTATACAATCAAAAAGTGGATATCTATTCACTGGGCATAATTCTCTTTGAGATGTTTCATCAACCTTTTGGAACCGGCACAGAAAGATACACAGTGTTGATGAATTTGAGGAAGAAAGAAGTTGTAATGCCAAAGGACTTTGAAAAAGAAGAAAATTCAAAACAGATACATGTTATAAGGTATTTTTGGTTTATTAAATTAAATGTTGTTATGCAGGTATACAAACGCGATTTGTCGCTCCTGCTTAGTATTCGGCTTTAAGGCCGACGTCTAATGCCAACGCTTTCAGAGAGGCAGGCAGAACGAAAAAGTTGAAAAAAGGAATGTCGAATGAAAGTATAATTGTAAATCAAACATAAAAGAAATTAATATATAAATCAGCATGAATAAGTTTTTTTTATATCATAAGATAGCAAACAAGCAGATAAATATTCACAGGACAAATTACACTTATTGATCTAACCCCAAAGTAAGCAAATTATTTTGTTTGTGTTGTGGGTGTTAGTCAACGATACTAATACATAGAAATACATATATAAATACTTTTACATACATAATAAACACCCAAACCTGGAAATACAAACATTTATGCTCGTCACACAAATGCTTGTACCCGTCGGGAATCGAACCCGAGCCCCGTTGATTGCGTAGTCAGGGTCGCTAACCACTCGACCAACGGGGCGGTCTCCTGATGGAAAAAGTCAACCATCGCCTATAGACACCAAATATCTTAATGGTGCGTTGAATCTTGTGGCGAGGTCTAATGCCACATCCATAAGTTTACCGGCTACCTTATCCTCCAAACCGGAACACGACAGCGACAAGCACTTACGCTATTGCGGCAGGAATAGGTAAGGCGGTGGTACCTGACCCGGGCGAGACAATGCAGAACTCTACCACCTAGTAGCCACGATGTTAGTGACTCGCATAGCCAATCGGTCGCCTTTTACAACCTGCCTGGCAGAACGGCAGTTGGTCTATTCTGCAAAGGAGCCCGGAACCAACACGTGGAAAAGTAGTATCTTCATGGTCGTATTCTCGAAAAGGCAGATGACATTGCGCCTACGATTAGCTGAAGATACTAATTCTAAATCTATCTGATAATTATTGTCATTGTAATTATCAAAGACAATAGTTGTCTTAATAATAATATTTTATAATCCTGATAATTTTGAATCCTGCTTTTTAGATCTAATTTTATACATGTTTTACACTGATTGAACAAATAAAATCAATTACTGTAGCGATAAATAATTAAAAATAAATAGCTAGTCTTATAATAAATAGTCTTAGTTTACATATTTTGAGTAACATAAATCTATCACCGCTTGTGCAACATAATTTGAATATTTTTATAATAGTAGGGGAGCCCGGGATGCTAATGACTCGAGCGTTGTAGGAACCTATTGGATTTTGTAGATTAAATTAGAGGAAAAATAAAAGGTTATGTAAAGTTTTTCATTTCAATGGTGGGGGAAAAAACTACAGTAAAAATGTTTAAAAAATCTGTGCCATTGTAACACTAAATCGCGTCAGATTTAGGTATGGCGGGTTAATTTCCGGCTAAAATTTAGAAAATCAGCCGATTCAAGTGTAGCGGAAAGGGAGTGGGAGGGTCACAAAGTTGCAGAGAAAACGTTGTTTTGACATTCTCGAGCGCATCTGAATTCTCTTTTATTATACAGGAAATGATGTAAGAATAACAAAAAAAAAATATAATCTGACAATTTTCACAAGCCCAAGTTATCTTAATTTTATTTTTCCTGCTTAGTTACCCCCCTCTATAGAAATGGCTTATATTTGGTGGAGTGTCTCAACAGTATGCGAGGTATCTTCCCTATGTTAATCTGACGCGCTCGAGTAAATACCAAAATCCCCTCTTGGGCTCCCCTAGTATCTATACATATAATAAAATCGTAGGAAAGTCAAAACTGTACATTGAATATTTTTTAAAAGAATACTTGGGGCGTGATCTACAATCGATTTCGAAACCAAAAATATAGTTTTTAGAATTTTCGTCTGTTTGTCTGTTTATCTGTTTATCTGTTTGTTTGTCTGTATGTATGTCCGGGGGAAACTCAAAAAGTACTGCATGGATTTACTTCAAATTTTGCATGAATATTACTAACAGGTCGGGTCAATATATAGGCTATATATTATCACGCTATCACCTAGCGGTCAGGTGCTGTGCAGGAGGCAGGAGTAATAAATAAATAGGGAATAAAAAAAACGCGAGATATATGTTTTAGAGCAATGGGCCCACTTCTCATTCACACGAGATATTTTTTTTAGGTCAGGGTAAACCAGAAACAACAGTGGCAACCGACCTTATTACACTGAATGTTTCTGACTGGCCCGTTGGTTGGTTGGGGTGGTTAGCTAACCTAACTATGAATCTATAGGGCTCGGGTTGGATTCCCTACAAACATTTGCGTGATGAGCATAGATGTTTGTATTTCTGGGTCTGGTTGTTTTATATATGTATTTCTATGTATTAGCATCGTTGAGTAATGCTTACTCACTTTTCCCCGTGTTGGTTCTGGGCTCCTTTGAAGAATAGGCCAACTGTCGTTCTGCCAGGCAGGTCGTAAAAGGCGACCGATTAGCTATGCGAGTCACTATCATCGTGGCTATTAGGTGGTAGAGTTCTGCATTGTCTCGCCGGGATCTGGTACCACCGCCTTAACTATTCATGCCGCAATAGCGTTAGTGCTGGTCACTGTCGTGTTCCGGTTTGGAGGGTAAGGTAGCCGGTAAAGTTATGCATATGGCACTAGACCTCGCCACAAGATAGCAACGCACCATTAACATCTTTGGTGTCTATAGCCGATGGTTGACTTTTCCACCAGGAGACCCATCAGCTTCTCATAACACAAAAAACTCATAACACAAGCAAATAATATACTTACTGTGGGTTAGATCGATTTGGGTAATTTGTCTAGCGATATTTATTTATTACCTGCGAGCTTAGGATGTCTTGAGGAAAAGCTAAGCTGTATTAGAACCCACAACGAAATAATTCAGAAGTATATAGGAGGAGTAGGAAAATACATCCTGTTTCCCTCCTGGCAAGATACATCAAATGGTAAAAGCATAAGAAGTGCTGCAATATGGCTTTTAAAATTAGGTTAAGCCTGATTGATATTGCACCATGGTGGTCCCGGAATTGAGTACCTTCCAAAATGGCCTTCACACGTACACTTCACAAAGAACACTTCATGAGATACTGTTTCAGAATCTTTGAATTCTGGGTGGCAACCAAATTATTTCTAAAGACAAAAATATAACTTCTCATTTCACCACTAACGAGTTTCCTATTCGTTAGTTAACAAAAAAATGTCAATCGGTCAACAGTAAAAAACTTGAATTAAAAAAGCTTTATTATTTTTGTATTACCCGAATAAAATTTTGAAAACATATTTACTTTTTTCGGTATTAGGTTGCATTACCTTAAAATTTCTTTATGATTATTTTCAGATGGTTACTAGACCACGATCCAAGTTTTCGACCTACGTGCGTGGAACTTCTCTCAAGTGAACACGTGCCTAGGCCAGTACCAGAAGGTACTCTGTCTGGTCTGTTATCCCATACTCTAACAGAACGTGGTTCCCGTGGGTATCAAAGACTGGTTTCCGCTTGCTTAGACCAGAAACCATCTCCCGCTGAAGACTTTACTTATCACAGTGCCATTAAAAACAAACCCATGGATATTGTTGCTTCTATTAAGCAGGCAGTCATAGAGGTAGGTTATTTGGCTGCATTTTGAAGCTGTTATAACTAATTCGCAACCTTTGCAGTTTTGCCATATCAGTGTCAATATTTGCCATCTCAGCTGTTTTCCAAAAATATTACTTACTTTTGCTCGATCGGGTATAAAGCTCGCCTATAGCCTTCTTCGTGAATGTGGCGATCATACACAAAAATAAATTAATCTGACGGCTGACTGCATGGGCGCCGCCAGGATTACTTTCAGGGGGCTGCATAGCATCTACACATCATACCATTTACTAAAAAATAAAGAATAATACATATATTGTTATTATTTTATACGTGTTTTTTTCCTGCCAAGGGGTGCAAGTGCACCCCCTTGCGCGTCGTCACTGCTGCCGGCGCCCATGGCTGACTGGTACATACAGAGCAGCGTCGTGAACGTTGCCTACATACGATTTCGACTTTGCACACATTTATAATTTTTGTATGTGTGTATCGTTCATCAATACCAACCATAAATATTCTAGGACAATTAAAATTATCTGACCACACTGCTTATCTGAGATTCGCCAATCACCGCTCACAACCAGTCGGAGTCGACACCAGTCGGCCGCCATTGACTAAACGTTTGCTATAGATTAATGAATGTATTCTGAACAACAGCTAACATAAGACATCTTACCAGACCTGACAAAGTAAACAAAATTATATTCTGAGCTTCTTTGAAATGAAATAAAAAATATTTACTTGCAAGATTATGAGTTTTACAAGTTATTTAAATAATCAAAATTTACCAGCGTATTCTACCATAGTATGGCATGCAAATATTTAAGACTTGTCACATTCTATGTGATTCAATAATGTATGTACTACTTATTTACATATTTCTAAATATTATTTACATTAAGAATTATATGTATTGAATTGAAATTTTATCAAATCAATTTTATTTACATTGCAATATGGAGGTACATTTAACCAGTCCAAGAAATAATTTATTTTTTATAGCTACTTTTGACTAGTCTATATTTTAGGTTTAGATCTGGTGGAGGAAACTCAGAGGGTTGACTCAGTTTTCTTATGATTTACAAATTGTATATATTGTTCAATCAAAATGTTTATGTTTACATTTTTTTCGTACAATATAGTAATAGTTTTTTTTAGTAAATATTTAACCTTGCAAAAAATTCATTCAAATTTATGATACTGTCGTCGCTGCGCGTGACAAGTTCGATTATACGACATTTGAATGGTTTTGGGAAACAAATAAAAACGTATTATTAATTAGCAAATAGTCTGTTTGTTATTTAATAACAAATAATAAATTAAAAATTACTAGTCTATGTGTTAATTTAATAACAAACATTAAGTAAACTAATAGTCTTTTTAGTTAATTTAATAACACGTTTTTTGTTGTTTCCCAAAAATCTTAAAATACCACAAAAAATGAACTTGTCAGGTGCAATATGTTTTTTCTATTAGTAAATCAAATAACTTTTTGCGAAATTAATTTAAAGATAATGATTTAAGACTATAAGAAATATGATTGAATATATTAATTGCCATACAAAATGCATTTTTGTATAAACATTGAGTTTTTGGCAAGGCACATTTAGCTTTCTACTATTTCTAAAGCATATTGTGTTTTTTCTGTTTAGTAATTGTCAAAACCTATAGAAAAGGTATTAGAATCATACAATGGCGCCTTGTCTTACAAAGTAAAAGCCAGCATTAGAATATGTCTTGGATCTATAGAGGGTCCTGTCTTCTTCAGAATTCTGTTAGTCTGACTTAGATTTCTAAGGTAAGCAGTTGTACTGAATACACCCATATTCTACAGCTGTGGTCTACAGGTAGCCATTTTAAATAATTGTTCTTGTGAAGTTCTTTATGTTACGTAATTATTTGCTTAAACTGTATTAGGCGGTCATAATTGCAATTTAAAGATTAGAAAGCTGCAGTATAGTTTTGAATTATTATTTGACTATGTTATACATTGTTTTCACATGTTACTTAAGGACATATATATTGTCGTGAAGCTAGGGAGTTTTCTATCTTAAAGTGATGTGTAAAAGTTAAAAAGACATTTTATCCTAGAATTCCAACGTTAAATAAGTTTTGAACATTTACTAAAGTGCATATAATTTCCAAATTTTGTACGGAAGGACGTCTTAAGCTACACCACGACATTTTGTGGGTTTAGTATTCAGAGACATTTCTATCAAATTAGCAAAAAGCGAAAAGTAAAGAAAATGTGCAAAGTGTGGTAAACACGCGCTGAAGACTTTACCGTGGCTTATTACAGGTTTCATTAATCAGAAATTAATAATATTATAAAGTGAGTAAACAATAACAGCAACGTTTGAGTGTCTTTTATACGTATAAAAAGATATACTAATAAGAAAATGAAGGATGAAGAAAAAAAAAAGGTTTTTTTTAAGAAAAATAAAAGTGTTAATAAATAAACATATGAACACAAAATATTTTCTGTTTTACTTGTTGCTTTTTTAACCAATGTAGTTTCCTGACTCAATATTGATAAGTAGTTGCTTTGCTTAATACTTGTGTATTTTAGGGGCAAAGCAACTCCTTATCAATAAAAAACTATTTTATCTAGGTTTCAAAAATTCCTGCCCATTATCGTCCCCTACCCCTGGGGTCCCACCCCCTTCTGTGAGTAGCCCTCCCCCCTATAAGTTTCTATTGCTAATCCCCTATGGTACTACTGCCGTGTAGGTGTGTAAGGTTGTGTTTGCATTTTTTGTCTATGAAGGTTCACTTCTTCCCGTTAGGAGTATATTGTTCTGTGATACAGAGATTGGCGCGTTCTACCAACCAACCAAACAAACAAACACTTTAACTTTATAATAATAGTATAGATTTGTAGTTAACTCAGATTTTACCGATGGGAGATAAATTTACTGTGCCGCGCTCCCGGCTGCATGGGCACCACCATCTTGCTTGTTTCTGCCGTGAAACAACTTTGCTGTGTTTTGGAGAGAAAGACAAGACAGGCAGTGTAATTACTGGCACCGAGACTTAACACCTAATGTCTCATATATAGATAGGCAAGGCAACACATGAATGGTATACCTGGGCAGCCCACACATTATTGCACAAAATCAGTACAAAAAGCGTAACTTAATGCGAATAATCATTTTCTTACAGTTTACCTTAATTATGCTGAGAGAAAAAGCTTGGGTAGTGCGTAAGAACATATTACGAATTAAAGTATTAATATCTAATCATAATTGAGTACCCATTTACAATAATATCATAGCATAAAGAAACAAACTAAATAAATATATACACATACTATGTACATTTATATACAAACTATATATATATATATATATATATATATATATATATATATATATATATATATATATATATATATATATATATATATATAATCGGAATCGGCTCCAACGATTTTCAAGAAAATCACAAATTAGGGGTTTTTCGGGTCAAGGAATCTATTTCTCAAGGTTCCAGGTCCAAGAAAAGCTCGGTTCTCAAGATATGGGTATGTGAAAAACCGAGCAAAGCTCGGTCAACCAGATATTAACAACATAAATGAACAAACATATTGATATTATTTTTAGGTATTCCAAAGCCATGGCGCAGTAGAGTTCTCACCTCCATTGTTGATGCCGAGAGCCGCGCGCTGGGATCAATATCCTAACGCTGTTAGAGTGATGACATCATCTGGCCATATTTGTCATCTACCTCATGACTTGAGGCTACCATTTGCAAGGTACGTTTTTATAGTATCTGCTTGCAGTTGTCAATGCTGTTAGTTACCAGTGCGATGTTGGATTCTGAGAATTTTGTTGGCTCTTTACAAAATCCTAACATCGAAAAAGCATTTAGAAAAACTTTAAAATGTTTTCTTGTTCTCCTACTAATTATGAGTAGAAAAAAGGAGGGTAAAAAGGAGGGTTTTTCTAATGGATAAAAGTACGTTAGAAAAAATAATGCAATAAATATCGCTTATGGTATCTCTTATACTCCCAATCATCGACTATGCTGACTCATGTTACCCAAATGCCGCGGAGGAGTTGTTAAATAAACTAGAACGATTACAAATTCTTTGTATTCGATATATCTTTGTTTTGCGCAAATACGAACATATATCTCAATACAGAGCTCAACTTAAATGGCTCCCAACACGTTTGCGTATGAACACTAATGTTCTTTGTCTCCTGTATAACATTCTTTTCAATCCTTTAACACCACATTACTTAAAAGAACATTTCGAGTTTACTCATCCACCTAGTTCTCCATGTCGTCCGTCAGTTTCCACCCTTTTACGTATTCCCATGCTCAGCTCTAGTATTTTTTCTCACTCCTTTACAGTCACTGCTATAAAACTCTGGAACTCGCTCCCTCATCATATCCGTAACAGTACTTCACTTTGCTCTTTTAAAAAACAATTGAAATTTCATTATTTGTCGTCTTTATCTGCAGCTATGAAACTATTTGGTTTTTTTCTTATTATATAATTACTTAGAGTTAGTTTTTTTTTGTGTTTCAATTAAATTGTACACTGTCTACCTGTATATATCATAAGATAGCAAACAAGCAGATGGGTCTCCTGATGGAAAGAGTCAACCATCGCCTATAGACACCAAAGGTGTTAATGGTGCGTTGCTATCTTGTGGCGAGGTCTAATGCCACATGCATAAGTTTAAGTACTGTTATGTTTTAACATTGTATTTCACTGTCTTGGGTTAGCTGTAAGATATCTCTTATTAGGGATAAGCTCGCCTTTTGTACTGTTTTCGTTTGTTATTCTCTGTCATATATTTTTTTGCTTACAGTAAGGTGTTAAATAAATAAATAAACAAAAATCTTCATTAATATGAGGAACAAGAAGGAATAAATTCTAAAATATTTTTTTCCAAATAGATTGTCAAACCCGATTTCATCCACGTTTGCTCAAATTCTAAGGGGTTGTAGTGTAATGGCATTTTGCCTGTAATCTTTCTATCTTTCTCCAGTAATAAACATATTTACTGGAGAAAGATAGAAAGATTATATTATAGATCCAGAACTACTCTTTTTACTTTTACCACAAACTCCGTGTTGGTCCGGGTTCGTTTGAAGAATAGATCAACTGCCTTTCTGCTAGGCAGGTCGTAAAAATTTAAAAGGCACTGATTGGCTATAAGTGTCACTATCATCGTGACTACTAGGTGGTAGAGTTCCGTAAAGTCTCGCTCGGGTATTTGGTACTACCGCCTTACATATTACTGTCGCAGTAGCGTCAATGCTTGTTGTTGTCGTGTTCCGGTTTGGAGGGTAAGGTAACCGGTAGATTTATGCATCTAGCATTGCCATCCCGCCATACTGATAGGAACGCGCCATCAACATATTTTATGTTTATAGACTATGGTTTCGCTTTCCATCTGAAGAGCTATCTACTTTTTTTCTTATAAAAATATTCGTTCAAATGAAAATTTGCCGTTATTGGGATGGTTTATTAATTTTGCAGGCACACAGCATATTCTGGAACGAAATACATGCGACGGTATGTGGTAGACCGCGTCTATCGAGAAACAGAACGTACCGTTAAAGGATTCCATCCTCGCGAGATGATCGAGTGTGCCTTTGATATAGTCACTCCGAAGACTGGTAAGTATAGTTTTTAAGCACCTTGCAGGGTAAGCTTGTCTAACCGAACATTGCTGATTTGTTAATTATTTACTATTGTTGAATCTAATATCCCCGCATTAGTCAAATTTAACGATTATGTACTTCTTTTAGTTCTTGAACTACATATTTACCGGGTACTTGACCGGGATACAATATAATCAATATTGACTTAAGTAAGTACGGGTTGACCTACTCCGGTACCTTTTAGCTACCGGTAATTCCCCCGGTAACAATAATCGTAAATTATAACAGAAAGTAACTTCTGGGAATTCATAAGTCTCAGAATGCGGGAATTGCAATAATCTTAATCAGAACACAAAATTATTAATACCAATCTGACCTCTGATACAGTTTTAGTATAAAACTCTCTTACCCCACCAGGTTGACCTACTCCGGTACCTTTTAGGTAACGGTAAGGCCCCCGGTACCTAACACCTTTGTAGTCTATAGGCAATGATTGATTCTTTCAGGAGACCCATCTGCTTGTTTGCTATCTTGTAATATAAAATAATAATATAAAAAAAATAAAAATTTCTTTTTATTTTTCTGTTAAAACCAAAGGTTTTGACCTCTGGAAAGTTATACTCGTAGGTGGAAAACGTTTCATCTTTTAATAAGATATTTTTATGTGTATTTACAGACACGTTATGGCCTGATGCGGAGTTACTGGTTGTAGCAAGCAGGGCAGCAGAAGCAAGCTCTCTAAAAGTCACCATCCAATTAAACCATACAGAGCTTTTAAAGTCTTTGCTATTGGCGTGTGGCGTGTCCGTAGATAAACACCCAGGAATATATCCCGTTTTGGTAGATGTTAGTTTGGGTAAGACATAGCTAACTCTATCCTGTATATTATAATAGTGTCGGGCAAATAAAGAAATATTTAAGGCACAATAATTTACCCTCAAAACATGAATATAACAATTAAAAACATTGGCAATGAAAAGGTAGTGCATTATTAGGGCCAGAAATTGAACCAACCAGAAGTTGATAATAAAGATAGGTTTGACCAATCGCTCGCCTTTTATGATGTATCTATAAAGAAGGTTCATGATTTAAGCTTTGCTTTGAGACTGGACAACCATAGAGAAAAGATACTCAAACATTTACCAATATGGTTATGAGTTACATGGTTATGAGTTACAGTTTGAAGATGAAAAAAATTTTATTTCAGTATTATCAATATTTTCATGGATCTCTAACACTTGCTTTGCAAAAGGTTAAATTTTCACGGAGCAAGGCTATGAGTTTAGCTGTTGTTGTTTTAGGTCGTATAACTAGACTGCAGCTGCAGACCCACTTGACGACGCTGTGCGTGACGGACCTGGACATGGCGAACCTGGTGCAGCTGATGGAGGCGGACGTGCCGGCGGCGCGCGCGCGCCCGCTCGTGAGCGGCCTGCGCACGCGGCGCTCGGGCGCCGCGCTCGACCGCGCGCTCACCCACCTGGAGGCGGTCGCCGCACACGCTGTTGCTTTGGGATGCTGCGTAAGTAATATATCGACGATAAAAAGCAATCCTGCTGTAACCCGCAAAATGAGAACTGTTCACCAGAGCAAAAAAATTTGAGATTTTAGAAAAAAAATCATATAAGTATTCCAAACTATTACACCTATAAATTAAATTTTCAGAACCTGAATATTACTATTTATTGCCTATCATTTCGAATATCTAAAACTATGTAATACATTAAAGTCAAAATCGATATATCCGCTCGGGAGTCCATCAGAGTCATTGACGAAACATTTTGAAAAGAGTTTTTTGACATAACTTTCAGAATTTTTTAACCAATTATTTTTCAACATTTTAGTTCTTAAAAAACTATGTGAAATGTAGTGTCAAAAATCAAAATTTAATCAAGTTTTTAAGTTACAGTTTTTTAAATATTAATATGAGTTCGGGGCAAAAGTATTTTCGTATTGTTCATACAAAGGAAAATATTTTTTTAGGTATAACTTTTGATTTATTTATATTATGTATGTACCGTTTTGATCTATGACTTGTTGCCATTTGTGGGTAATACCTTGATCCCATTCCTGTAGATATTTTGAGATTTTTGATTAAAAAAAATTGACAGCCAGTGTTCAAAGTGTTATGTGGTTAGTTTTATGCTTCCTAGAGTTCTGCAATGACCGAAACTGGTGGAAATCTGATGGAGCAAGGTCAGGGCTATCCGAAGGGTGCATCAACACATCCCAGTTATGCTCTTACAATTTTTGCTGCAAGACTATAAATGAGTGCGGTCTCGCGTCGTCATGGTGGAACACCACGCCCTTCTTGTTCACCAGATCCGGCCGGTTTTTCTCAATAGCTTTTTTTAACCTCATCAGTTGCTGACAGTAAAGGTCAAAATCGATAGTTTTACCTGGTGGCAAAAGTTCATAGTGGACGATTCCTTTCCAGTCCCACCATAGCATTACTTTGTTCCGTGTTAGGCCAGGCTTTGCCACGGTCTGTGGGGCTTGTCCGTGCTTCGACCATGATCTTTTTCGCACATTTTTATCGTAAGTTATAAATTTTTCATCACCCGTAATTAACTGTTTAAGAAATGGTCCGGTACCGCATTAGGTCCGTAAACCGCACAAATTTTATTCGCGGCGTTCGTCGCATTTTTACCTCATTTGTAATTACTTTAAATTGTACCGAATTTCTTTGTCACATCCGTTCATTTTGCTTGCTTGAAAAACAATTGAAAAATGGCGGGAACTGTTTTTTTTTTTTATTTATTGAATATTCAGAATATCACATTTAATGGTATTAAAACCAGCCAGTTACATTCAGTACAGCCAAAGAGGTTTTATTATTAATAATACATTCAAAATACGAAAATACTTTTGCCCCGACCTATTATATTGTCGTTTTCAAAAATCTTAATAGTTTTTAAAGTAACTTTCAGGTTAATACACTGATTGACTTTAAAATCTTGTCAATTTCCAAAAAAAAACTGCGTCAAATATCGATCAAAATCTTCCGCTTTACTTGGTATTTATTAATAGCGAAATTTTTTGAGAAAAATAGTTTTTTGGTGTTGCTTCGATATTTTTCAGCCCATAAATTTGTAGCTAAGAAAATATTTCAAAACTCAAAAATGCTATTTGAAAGATCAAAATCGATCATCGTTTTTAAAATATACAGATTTTAAAAAATTAAATTACCTACTGTCAGTTATAACAAAATTAAGATTTTTGTGCTCTGAAAAAGTCTATGCTCAGTAATAGGTTTTGTTCCTTTGAGCTACCTTAATTAGCGGAAAGTTTCAGGAATGGCCTGTAGAAGGGTTAACCAGCTAAAAGATTGTTTTTTCAAAACTTTCGTTATTGATAAATCCCAAATTTTGATCCAATTTATGGTATTTGGCGCAGTTTTTAGAGAAAAAAATCTGATTGTATTTTTAAATCAATCGGTATATTAGCTTAAAATTTATTTAAAAATATATTTTGTTGTTTATAAGCAAACTTACTTATATAAACTTACACAATATAAGTAAGTTTGCTGTAAACAAAAAATATTAATATTTGAAAAGCTTTGAAAAGTTGATAAGATTTTGATTTTTGAAACCGCATTTGACATAGTTTTTCAATTACTTAAATATTTTTGGTTGATAAATGTAAAATGTTTGATAAAAAAATCTCAAAGTTATATCGAAAAAATACTATTCTTTTAAATTTGTCTAATAATAACTCCCGAACGCATAAATCTATTTTAATGCAACGTATGCATTGAATGCAGTTTTTTAAGGAAAAAAGTTAATTAAAATTTGTACTTAATCGGTACATTATCTGGAAGTTATTTTAAAAACGATGCTATATTTTTTTGAGGTTTTTTCAACATTTCTCAAAATCTGGGCCGAATTGGTTCAAATTTTCAGGAATTCTTAAGTTATGAGGAATCCAATTGAATTCCATTAACCGCTTTTCGATTGGTCAAACCTCTTAAAAGTTATGAGATGTTCAACACACACATACACACACTCGTCCGTACAGACATACTGACGTCATCGTGAAAACAGTGGGGAATAGTTTCCAGAACCTAAAAACGTGGAGATCTGGTGAAAACTCGATTTTTAAAAATCAGGGCAAAACTCGTAACCATATTTCATACACCCGCAAATAAATTCTTATCTACATCTTTTTTACATTTGATAGCTAACAACATTACATTAGATAGCTAACAAGGAGGTAGCTCTCCTAATGGAAAGAATTTATCTTCACGCCAGATCCCTTACGGGGTAGGCAGAGAGAAAGAGAAAGAAATAATGGAAAGAGAACCTCGCATATAGTCAAAAAAGATTTTAATGGTGTGTTGCTATCCGTGTGGCGAGATGATAATGCCACATGCATAAGTCTACCGGCTACCTTACCCTCCAAATCGGAACACGATAATGACAAGTATTTACGTTATTGCGACAGGAATATGTAAGACGGCGGTACAGAGTCTAAATTAAAATGTCTTTTTTAACTTCTCGCTATATTTTATATAAATTTTAGACCACAGACTCAACCAAAAGTTCCCTAGTGATGTTTTGAATATACCTACTACATTAAAATCTACTGAGTGAAGTAATTGTTTGAAATAACTTGTAAATTTTTCCAAAATACACCTTTAGTATTCTATCGTGGCTACTAGGTAGTAAAGTTCTGCATTGTCTCGCCCGGGTCTGGTACCACCGCCGTACCGCAATAGCGTCAGTGTTTGTCACTGTCTTGTTCCGGTTTGGAAGGTAAGGAAGCCGGTAAACTTATGTATATTAAACCTCGCCACAAGATAACAACGCACAACTAACAACTTTGGTATCTATAGGCGATGTGAGACTGTCCATCAGGAGACTCGTCTGCTTGTTTACTATCTTATGATATAAAAATAATTTTAAAAAAATCTTTTTTCAGTGTCCTATAACCGTGGCACCATTGTTAGCGTACAATGCGACACAGCACTCTGGAGTTTTCTGGCAGATGCTGGTAGTCCGTCAAGATCAACGGTCCACTCTCAAACATCGCTCTAAAGACCTCATAGCAGCAGGTGGCAGGTAATTCGTTAGAAAGTCTTAGAAGGTTAGAAAAAACTCTTGGAAGTAGCTTTCTTAATGGTTGATATCATATAAAAAAGTTACATTAAATAAAATAATGACACATTGCCTATAACCTATTACTGTTTAAAAACATAGAAATTATTTTTTTAAATTGAAATGTTGTTGAAAAGAACCTGGTCGTCAACGATTGGAACCGCTCTACGCTGAATGCGGTCAAGAAGTAGAAGCTGTTACTGAGGAGCTCCAGCCCAAAGATGGGAACAGTACTCCAAGTGAGGCTGAATTTGAGCCTTATAAAGTTGAAGGCGACGGGCCGGCAAGAAGTACTGTCTCTTGCTCTGCTGAGCACACTGAGCTTTTTGGAGGTTAATTTAGCCTTACCTGCCAAATGACCGCGAAACTGAGCGTAATTGTATACGTTGACTACCAGAATCCCGACACTAGCTGAGGCTGTCAGGAGAGTATCCCCAAATCGAGATGACATGGCAAAGGGTGTCTTTTTACCGGAGGACACGCAAAGTTGTGTCTTCTTGAGGTTAAAAGTGACCAGGTTTTGACGACCCCATTCCGAGACATCGGTTAATCAATTCTCAACTTCGGACACAATCTTGTTTCGGCACTCAATTGCGCTATGTATTTAAGAGTGGAGTTTTCCTAAGATTTGTCCATTTGTATCGTGCTTCGGTTTGGTGGGTAAGGTAGCCGGCATCCATACTAATATTATAAAAGCGAAAGTCTGTCTGTCTGTTACAGCCCCTGAAGGGCTGTAATAGGGGATGAAATTTGTATTAAAAACTATTTAGACGATATGTTAATATACTCGCGGGCGAAGCTGCGCGGGTCAGCTAGTACTAAATAAATTTGTTTAAAATTCCTAACACACAGATAACAACACAATTGCACAGGTGCCTTAAAGGTTAATAATTATATTTTTAACCTTTAAAAATTATATTTTCGTTATATTTATAATTGTGAAATAAAATTTGTATCAATAAAAATGAAATATCGCTATATATTGACCAGTTCTCGTATAAACCGGCCGCTTTAAAAAGCGTTCCGTATGACGACGCCTTGGTACTATCTTAATCTTATCTTATTTAATGTAATTTCTAAAGTAATGGCGATCACGTTTTATTTTTTTGGTACATTATTAATAATTGACGCTCTAATTTAAAATTAAAGTATTTAAAAAAAAATTATGTCGAAGTGTCTCAAAATCTTGTAAAAACTTTACTTTTTAGGATGAAATTTGGTACATAATATGTAGACGATGACCGGGAATATAGCACATAGGCTACTTTTTATCCCGTATTAATTAGTTGTTTCCACGGGATTCACCAAAAACTGTTATAATGCAGCGGGCTGCATGCTGCAGCTAGTTTGGTATAAATGTCACCTTGACACCTCTACGCGTCCGCTAAAAAAGATGTCTTTACAGACGGACATGTGGACAACCAAGTGATTGTATAACGGTTTCCTTTTTCTTTATGAGTTACGAAACCTTAAAAATGAATTATCTGAATGCATATTAGAAAGCATAAAATATATTCACGTCATGTTTTTTAAGAAGTCAGCATAGAGAACTTAGATCGTATTTCACATAAACTTGTTTTATGTTCTTTTAATTCGAAATTCCATCTTATTTCAACTCAGCTTCCACCAGCGTCGAGGCTGATTTGAGAAGAATCTGGTGGAGGGTTTTGATGCCGCCATACACCATCTGACCTAATTAATCAAGATACGCCAACCTTTCACTTTTAACAATATAAGAAATTAAGCTTGTCTCAATGTCCTTTTCACAGGTACGATAATTTAGTCCAGGAATTCTGGAAGGTGGCCCGTGCTGAAAAGGACCGTGACAACGCTGAACTTATGTGCACCTCTGTGGGTCTATCCATGTCGTTAGAGAGAATGGCGGCGATTTTGAAAAATGTGGAACTTGATGTCCCAACGAATCTCAAAGGCAATGAGGTAAATATATTTTCTTATTGCTTGAGATAAGAACATGTGAGTTCGTGTGGTAGTAATTTCAAATATCTCAGATATAAGGTTATTGGTACTATACTGTACCAATATCTCTACCGTTTTCCGGTTTGGAAGGTAATGTTAGATCCCACTTCTGAGATGTGGGATCTCACTAAAATAACGCCAATTTTTAACACTTTGCTATTACTTTATTATAAAATATATCTAATAGTATTGAAGTAGTCAATTGAGCAATATTATCACGACCTAACGTATATTCCAACTCACGCTCTGGTGTTTAATGCACAACTTTGTAACAAGCTTGTTATATTCATATGTACCTAGCTTTACGATTATTGTACACATTTTAATATTTCGATAATTGTATTTACTCTTATTCGGATCACTTGGAAGAAATCTCTTTTATTGGGGACTTGCTGTTACCCGCAACTTCGTCCGCGCGGACTTCGTTTACTACGCACAGCTCCTCCCCCGTAGGTGATAGCATGATAATATGTAGCCTATATGTTGACCCGACCTGTTAGTAATATTCATGCAAAATTTGAAGTAAATCCATGCAGTACTTTTTGAGTTTACCGCGGACATACATTGACTTTCCTACGATTTTATTATATGTATAGATAAGCTCACCCATTGTACAGTTTCTATGTATTACTACTTTTTTAATCGTGTACAATAAAGCATTCAATAAACAATAATAAATAAAACATGACCCTAGTTATTATATTTATTAATATATTTAAGATAAATTAGTCACTAGTACAGTAGTAACAAAGTAATACAGTAGGAATATATATAACAGTAAGTAGCTGATAAACTTATGTCAATTACATTACCAGCCCTACACACGGATATCAACATGGATATTTTCCCCTGAGTTGTTCCGGACTCTCTTTGAATAGTAGACTACTTGTCGCTCTGCCAGGCATCGTGGCTACTAGGCTGAAGATTACTGCATTGTCTCGTCCGGGGTCTGGTACCACCGCCTGACTTATTCCTGTCGCGACAGCGTCAGTGCTTGTCACTGTCGTGCTTCTAGCATTAAGACCCCGTCGCAAAGATAGCAACGCACCATTTATATCTATGGTGTCTATAGGTTGACTGTTTCCATCAGGAGAGCAATTTGCTTCTTTGTTTGTCTTTGATATAAAAAAACGCACCGTAAACTCTCTGGTGTCTACCTATTAACGATCAAAAGGACTCCAGCGTGCTGCTGGGATCTTTCCAAGTCCACCACACTTTCCAACACGTCAGCAGCACAATTAAAAAAACCGTGTGGTGTCGTGGGACACCAGATAGGAATGAATTTCCCTATTATAAAAAATCTTATGCTTTTTTTAACATTACGTTTTTTGCCGGCTAGGGTACCCCTCCACAACGCCCCATAAGGAATTTCGTTTCAAAATAACAAACAGTATATGTACTCAAATTACGAAATAAATATAACCAAAGAATCTATGCAAAAAAAAGCACTTCACCCAAAAAGACTTTGAAAGAGTATTTTTTCTAGAACTAAGTTTAATAAACTACTATTTATTAATTTTTTTATTGAATACAGGGTGGCGTGGCTTGCGTTTGCGTTAAGCCAGGGGGTGGAGAAAAGTTGGCAATCCTTCCTCGACAATTGTGGGCGCGGGGAGTTAGCACGTTATGTTGGCCCGCGAGCCCACAAGACGCTAGGGACCTCACGAAGGCGGAGATTGTTATGGTGCAAGATGATGCTGTAGTGTTTGTCTCGTGCTGGGAAGGAAACCGGTTTGTAGAATTATCATGTTATTAAAGTTTTTTTTTTACTTCCTGCATCGAAAATCGAGTTTTCATCTGATCTCTGTGTTTTGAGGTCCTAGGAAACCCAACAATTCTTGGAACATTCGTAAATGAATAAATTTTATTGAAGGGTTTGTTTCACGACTTAATAACTTTTACACTCAAGAAAATTTTACATGATTCCTAGTAGCATCACTCGAGAAGCGTTAATCAGAATATATGTATTTTTAAAATCATAAGATAGTAAACAAGCAGGTCTCCTGATGGAAAGAGTCAACGATCGCCTATAGACACCAAAGATGTTAATGGTGCATGCTATCTTGTGGCGAGGCCTAATGCCATATGCATAAGTTTACCGGCTACCTTACCCTCCTAACCGGAACACGACAGTGACAAGCACTGACGCTATTGCATCAGGAATAGGTAAGGCTGTTGTACCAGACCCGGGCGAGTCAGTGCAGAGTTTATCACCTAGTAAATTTATACATGATTCGTAGTAGCATAATTCGGGAAGTGTTAATCAAAATATTTTGAATTAGTCCTCACAAAAGATTTAAATTTAAAATTGAAAATTTGTTAAAAATTTTAAATGTTACGCATTAAATTACACCTTAAAAAAAGTTACATACAAATCAAAACTTAGACGCGTTCTCCCATGAAAATGAAATGGAGAAATTAATTTAAATAATTCCATGGATCTTTCCCCTGAAAAATGCAAAGCATATCGATAAATAATTAATGAAATTCAATAATTAATGATCTTATTAATGCAATTGCAATGCTTCATTTGCAGCGTACGGGAATTTAAAGTGCCATTACAGGAAGCCGTGGACTTTGTCAAGCATAAATTGACGTCGGACACCATAAGGAGTACCGAAAATGGTAAGACAATTGATATTATATACAGACTGACTGGTGAGTTACCTCAATATTTAAAGACGTGATAGTTAGCGACCATATATGACGAGAAAAAAATAACATAAAAAATAAATATTGAAATACTTCTTAGTAAACAGTACACCAAGAATCCTATATTTTCCTGCGTCATATTTGGACACCGCGCGGACGCACGTGTCGCAGGTAGTGAGGTTGCGGGCGAAGGGTGGCGGCGGCGTGTCCTTGATGTCGACTAACGCGGCGTGCTTTGAGAGTATAATATCCACATTTCACTTATTTTTAGAGAAATATTGTTCAAAAATTAAGCCCCTAATTTTATTATTTCATTTTAACGAGAATCGAGTACCTAGTACTCTCCAGAAGTTTCGAAGGTAACTCACCAGTCAGTCTGTATAGTTGATATTTTTTTATTTTCATTCCTATGTTATATACAATCCATCCAAGCAGATACGTTTGCTTTGGAAAAAGCAACCCTCGCTACAGTTAGTTCGCGTTAAAATTGAAGTGAATCATCATGATCCGACAGCATAGCTACGCTCCGTAACCAATGAAATCTTTCCTAATAAGTAAGTAAAGTATAGAGTGACAAGTGGAAGACATACATAATTTCAAATGCAACGGTTGTTTTTATAGTAGACGCTAAAGACGCTAACGGTACTTTAAATACCCATGTGACAAGAATAATAATAAATAATTAAATATTCCTGGACAAATTACACGAATGGATTTAACCCCGAAGTAAGCAAATTATTTGCTTATTGTTTTTTTTTTACCATCGGTAGGGAAGCGCTTGGCCACGATTTCGCCTGGTGGTAAGCTAAGATGCGGCCTCAGATGGAACGCGCTTCCCTAGAAGGTGCCGGTAAAGTAAGGTATTGTTATGGGTGTTAGAGAACGATATTAATACATATAAATACACAAATATAGTTAATAAACTAAATTTAATAAATACTCAAATATATTTCATAAACATCCAAATCCAGAAATACGAACATTTATGCTCATCACACAAATGTTTGTCCCTGTCGGGAATTTAACCGGAGCCCCATCGATTGCCTAGTCAGGATCGCTAGCCACTCGTCCAACGGGCCTACGCGGGAGTGGATAATATAAGGCTGCGTGCGTTAATTCAGCTGCTTACATCCATACTTGAACACAACAATGGCCAGTATCACTACTTAAAAGTAGGTAAAGCGGCGACTCTAATCCAGATGAGACGTCACAGAACTCTGTTACAAGGAGTCAAAACGGGATATGGTATATCAGGTTTTCGGTGACAGACCTACTGTTGAAAAGAAGCCCAGATCAACAGGGTGAAGTCTATGCCAAATTAATTATATAAGCACCTTTTAGACAGTGGTCCCAGGAACAAACTTTTTTTATTAATAACAAGCTGAATTTTTGTGAACAGCTTCGTTTTGACGAGACACCCATCTTTTCTATTTTCGAAAAATCTCGAATTAGGTAACTAATAAAAATTGATAAAAAAGAATTAGAGTGTCGGACTAAGAAAAGCTTCTACTTTACATGTAGGACAAGGTAACCCTTGAATTATATTAATATTTGACAAGCTCTTGTAAAAGAATTAGGTTGTTTTTAAATTGATTAACACCAATTTAAAAATCCCATAATTCTGAATGTTAACAGTGCAGGACTCGTCAGAAAAACTATCGAATGTGTAGGACAAAAGTTTTTTCCTGTTTTACATAAAATAATCAAGCGAATAAAGCAAAAAAATAATAATTATTATTCGTAAAGTATTTTTCTTTTACCGAATGAAAATGTTTTATTAAAATTTACCGATTCGAGATTTTTCGAAGATAGAAAAGATTTGGGTCTCGTCAAAACGAAGCTGTTCGCAAAAATTCAGCTTGTTAATAAAATAAATTATTAACAAGAACTTATTAATAAAAAAAGTTTGTTTCTAAGACCACGGTCTATTTATAGTATAACGTGCGGACTCGTGAGGCATCAGAGATTCCTTGTCTGCCTATGTTTGGTTCCCTACAACCGCGTGCAATTGCACGTTAGAGTCATTCATCAGGAGTGTATTCGTTTGAAATTCCTTAAATATCTTGTATTAATTACAGGGAACAGATCTATTAGTTGGGGCGAGAGCGATAAGTCGGGTACTCTTTCGACGTCCACCACTTTTATCACGGCAAGTGAACGTATATCCAAAAACTGCAAGAGACACTGCGAAGTTCAAGTAAGTTTTATCTTTTCCAAGTTTTTTGACAATTATCTAAGTTAATGATTTTGAAATCCTATTTTATTTAAAGCCTTAAACTCTAATTTTCCCCAAAGCTCTGAATTACACTGTTTCTTATGTATGTAATTGTAATAAGTAGTTCCAAATTAGCAACATTCATTGCTACTATATATTCTGCATATGTAGTAGAAATACTTTATTTTTGACCGTAACAGGATTTCTTGGGAATACGTCGTTCAGTGCAGTACCAAACTTATTTTTAAAGCGAGAGATAGGTTTAACAAAGTGGAGTAAAGTTGACTAAATTTAGTTCAATTTTACCCTAAGAAGAAACAAGTTTCAAAAATGCTTTCTTGACTTCCTTATAGCCAATATAAAAACCTTGAGTCGCCAAGCAACGTTCCATACGGTTACTTATAGGAAACGAATAATGTGGCCTTATGTGTTTAGCAGACACAAGTCAGTTCATTTTCTACTTTTTTAAGTCAGTTAATTTTACATGTAATGTATATATAATAATATACACTGTGTAAAGAAAACCCTGTCGGATAATTAATGGTGTTATTTGGTACCGTAATACGGTTACATATGCGTAATTATTTCAAGGATATTAATTAATTAGTTTTCCCAATAAAAAAATAACCTTAAATGGTATTTTCATACATTAAGTATGACAACACTTACAAATACGTAAATTCTATTATCAAAGAATGCCGCGTTAGTCGGATAGTCGGATGCTATCAAAGGACATTCGGCGCGTTTGAGGCGCGTTTAACGATTCTTTGTAAAAAGCCGAAAATCAAATAGCACGCCTTCGCGTGGTGTTTGTGCAAAAGCCGCCAAAGCGAAACAATGAAACAAACAGCGACAAGGTGTTGTCATTTTTAAAATATTTGCTTAACTCTAGGGAAATATAAGTAAAAATACGAATAATAAAAAACGATATCTTTATTATTTTCAGAAATAAAATCATTTTACTATTTTTTCAGTAATGCCTTTAACCAACCTAATATGCCTCTTTCGGATCGGACGGGGTTTTTATTTACACACTGTATATACCAACACATCGCCCGACATCTTATACGACTATATACCTATATTCGGGTCGCATATTGCACTCAATTTGGATCGGGAGCCTCCAGATACTAGCTTATTCATTTTGATCGCATTTAAGTGTGAACCTGAATCAACTTGGATTTGAACGATAAGCGGTAAAAGACCTCGAAGATAGCTCCAAAAATAACAATTATTGCTTAACCGGGAACGATCCTAGAATCCGGAAGAAGTTTTAATGGTTGCATCTCTCGTGAGTCTAGTTTTCCGCCTTTTTACCTGGATTCGTAATGAGTGTTCCATTTCAACAGTGTGTGGTTTGAATAAATCAAATCAAATCAAATCATTTATTTGCTAAAAATAGGGTACATGTAAAATAGATCTTAATTCATAACATTGTGTCCTCCTATTTTCACCTCATAACGGCATGCAAAATATATTAAAAATTTTATTCATTGTTAACATTAAAATAATCTCAAAACATTTATTATACTTAAAAACAATTCATAATATGCATAAAAGACGTAATGAGCATTATGACAAATACCACATTTTACATTGAAATATAAGTAAATAATACAAGATTTTTTTTTTTAGATTAAATTATAAATTAAATTAAAATATTAAATATTTGATACAAAGTGTTATTATATATAATAATAAATAACACTTTATATATTGCTATTTGCGTAAATTGTGTTTATGAGAAAAATATTCATTTAAAGTATAAAAGCATTGATTAATAAGCCAAATTCGTAGAAAAATGTTTACATTGAGTATAAAGTTAACATTTTATTTGATTTATGACTAACCAAACAAATTAGAAAAATCAATTTTATTTGATTTATGACTAACCAAACAAATCAGAAAAATGTCAATGTTTTATACAAACTATTGTACAAAATGCAAAAAAAAAATGAAAGTATTTTCGAAATATACTGATTGTCGAAACTTACAACACGGAAGGTTGTATAAACAATCTACTCTTAGTATAATTCTAAAAAAACGAAAAAAAAACAAGTGTCATCTATTTAATCTGTGAACAAGTAACATAATATATTATGCTGTAAACAAACGTTTATTTTTTAACTTTTAAGTGGTTGAAATCAAATAATCTTCATGATGAGAGATACAAAAAGTATTATATCTATGTTGACAATATATTGTGACGTGAATGACTTAAAATAGTAAATAACAATTGTGAATTCAAGTAATATTAAAATTTGAAGGTTTTTCGTGAACTTTACGATTATAAAAAGTGTCCGTGGTACATTTTACATTTCAGAAGAAATTAATAATGTCTTACAATACGATAAGCATCTATTAACATATGTTGCTTTTTAGGACAACTTTTTATGGACCCCTCATCATTCTCCTTTGAAAAACTGTTTAATAATATACTTATTAGGTATATTAACCAAAAAACTATTTATTTTTGTTAAATAACGTATATTAAATTTATTAAAATAAACGACACAACATAAAAATTTAACATTATTAATAGTCAAAACAGCTGTCACTAGCTCTAGACTCTTCAAAATGTCATACATAGAGGCTACATTAATACCAACATAATTGGTTGCATGTATATATTCTGTGAGACAGCTAACATCACACCTCCTCCTCTTCTGCCATCGTCGCGATCCCGGCGTAGAACTTTCCATTCTGCAGGAACTACCTCTGCGTCATATATACTGTTATCCAGCCACGTTTCTGTTAAAGCTAAAATATCAAATTGGGCAAATAAGGTGGACAACTTTATTTCCTTAGTGCGTCCCTTTATGCCACCCACATTTTGGTACAGCACTTTTAATTTCGAAATTTTTAAGTGCCTTGCTTCCAGTTGGTTTCCCGGCGAAAAGTCTGCCATTTTGATAATCGAGTACCTGATGGCCATGTATTAACATCTAAAAAGAAATCAACGTGTTCCTCTGGTATTCCTATTTTAAATGATGCATATCTAGAACTTTTTGTTTTTAGTTGGTAAACACTATAATTATCATTTGGTAACCTTCTCTTCAAAAAATCTAAAACAATATTTGTTGTCGTCTCTGAAGTTAAACCCCAGACGTGGATGTAAGATAACAAGGTTACAGTCTTTAAAATGCCACCAGCAGCACCAACACCTCGAAGTGCCTTTTGCTTGCGTATAGCTTTGTTTTGCAACAGTTTTTTCTGTTGCTGATGAGGCATGCGATTCTCCACCACACATACATCATCAGATTTATTTACCTGATTTGAAAGATTTTTTTCAATAACTTGGATACAATCAGAGGTCAAACGGTCAGATTCTGTGAGTTTTTTATTATTTTTATCATTTTTGGATTCCTCGGACATTTCTATGGTAGCAGTAGCTGTGCTGATACTGTTATTTATTCCACACGTTACGGGATTCCGTAACAGGTCAACACTCTCATTATTTTTTAATAACTTTTGGCAAGATGGACATTTATTTTTATTAAATTCTTCCAATATCTTGAGTCTTGAATTTATGTCAGCAAGCAATACAGAGTGATTATTTAATATATCGTTACAACCTGTCAAAAGACTCATAGCTTTCCAAATTTCCTGAGATAAATTAGACACACGGTCTTGCATAGACTTTATTTGTTCTACCATATTATCAGGATGATAATATTTTGGTGATGAAGTTGGCGAAATAAAAGGAGTTTCTTGTTCAGGCAAAGGATTTAAAGTTATTTGCTTTTTACGCCTAGTTGTATTTGCCATTTTTTAAATGTTATAACGTATAATATGTATATTATTCAAAGCGTACCTGCAGTTCAAAGACTTCACGCAAGAACTATGAGCGACAGCATATATTTATTCGTTAAGGTATAAGCGTGACAGCAATATTCAGTTCAACGAACGGCCTTCGCTATTATAATACACTCACAGCTGACTGCAGTTTATCACAAAAGTTTATTATTGATTTTACAATATTACACTAATTGTTGTTTGTAGGTAAAAAATATTAACACATCCAAGAACCACACTTAGGTTAATTTCAATATCAAACTCACGTACTGTTACCGATTTTAAACATTATAACGAGTAAATAAAAACTTGTATAACACAGAAGGCGTCTTAACTCGAAGGACGACACCGCACAGATATCAGATATAATATTTTTATATTATGATGATCCCTTAAATATCAGCCATTTCACATTACCTACTATGATTATAACGGCAAGTTTAAAAAAAATTCAACTTCTTTTTCCTTATTTAAAACATAAAAATACATTTTATAATCATAACAAAAGTCTATTTAAAAAATTTGAAATGCGTTTAAAAATTAATTAACGTATTTCAAATCTGGAAATGAACTTTGGGATTTCTGGGAATTTTGTGAAAGGATTGAAAATAAGGAAACACGCATGCTAATGTCATAGAAGCACAGACACATAGACAACTTTTAATTACTGTGTCCTAAACATAGATGTATAGAGTGGACTGATTTGTACCAAAAATTAACCCAAGGGTTAACCAAAGGCTCTCTTTAAATAATTACTATTATTTATACTGTTTGGCCCTAATGACAACATGGTAATATCTAAACCACATACTCTGTGCTTTCTACGAAAATTACATCAAAATGAAGTTTTACCACAGTGTGACGTAACACTTCCAGATTTGTGTTCACTGACACGAATTTCTATCTTAAAAATATTATTAATCCTTGTCTTTTATGACAAATATGTATATTTTTTGTTATGTCCATATATAATTTTAGGCATTGCAAAAAGATTGTAATTGACATTTTACAAAGTATGTCTTATGATGACACTGAGAAGTTATTATTAGTTTGTAAATAAACGAAACTAAGAGTTATGTATTTTAACATCGTTTAATTTTTCTCTTTTTGTTGTTATTTGTGATAGTTTCAACGAATAATTTAAATTATTTCTTATGTTTGAGAGTTTAATTTAATAACATTGTAAACTATGCTCACTTAATTTTTTATCAGTGATTATTGAAATTATTGTATTCCTAGCCCCTATTGCCTGAAACAAAGGTCTACATTATCCACTTAATCGTCTTAAAATTTAAAAAAAAATAAACTGTAGGATCACCATGAAAAGGGCCCTCGAACCATTTTTTGGGGTCTAGAGTCAAGTAGTGTGATGCGCGAAAAGTGTAAATACACTAAAAACAAACCATATTTTATCATTCTGTAAGCAAATGTTTATTAATAAATATATTTCCTATCTGTAAAATTTATTTGCAAAGTAAAAATACATTAACTTAGTGTTTGAAATCCGCTAAACACAGCAACTACTTTATATAGACACTACACAACACAGCTGGTGGTGGTGGTATAGGAAATTTATCAAAGAACATATGTTACTAAATTCGCCATGCCAAAATCGACTGTATTGTAACACGCGAAGTTTTAAAATGAAACGGATTGTGGTCCCCGGTCCTTAGAGACCAAGCGGTGGTATATAAGTTATATCCGATTCTTTGTTTGTGGACACAAGGGTATGGTCTGTCCACAGATCAACAACCAGGTGGTGTCGACGCTGTCGCAGCTGGGTATGTGCCCGCTGCTGTCGCGCGTGCGCGTGTCGGTGCTGGCGCTGGCGTGCGAGGCGGCGTGTGTGCGCGCGCTGGCGGCCGCGCTGTCGGCGCCGCTGCGCTGCCTGCAGCTCGAGCCCGCCTTCCGTGCCGTCTCAGACACGTCAGTATTTTTTTGAAGTAAATACTCTTTAGTTACAGAATACTAGAGACTAACAGAACTCTCGGAATGGTGTGGAACAAACTGTCCCGAGCCATTCCGAGATATCGCGTCCGTGAGAGGTTTCTATGTGTGCGTTGCTCTAATATTACTTGTATGTAGATTGACTTCTGTTAGTCTCTAGTATTCTGTACTTTAGCGGCGTTAGATAATTTTTTGTACAGGATATTGTATGAATTCGCATCACCGTCATCAACATGCTAACGTTTAAGGTATATCTATAGTAATTATGTTAATACACTTGTACTGTTTCACAAACCACATTTAATTTATATCACCAACCGTATTCTCCTTTTATGACATCTTTAGGGCTAAAAGTATAGCCCTGACGTTGCCATAAAAGACGAAACCGGTTGTTGATATAATTTAAAAGTGGTTTGTGAAATTATTTAAATTAATATTTTAATTTAAAAAATTTAAAAGTGGTTTGTGGTACAAGTGTATTAACATAATCACAAATGGAGTTTTTTCCTGGTGTCGACGACAAAAAGTGTATATCTATAACTTTACAATGTTCGTAAAATAGTGTGTTATAAACCCAGTAGATGTCACTTTAATAAATCTATACTTGTAAATACAGTTTTACGTTTTCGCAGTCCTCATGATTGCCTCTGATTTTTTGTTTCGAAATCAGTTGTTCTGAATACCCGTTACTGCAAAACCGGTTTTTAGACCAACAGTATGCTCAGCCAAAGTTTAAGTTAAATGGACTTAGAACGCGCGCTAAGAGAACATTGGCTTAGGGCAGTACTTAATGATAAGTGGGGAGTAAGTGGCGTCAGGATTTCGATTTGCTACTGACTCTTGACCACCAGGATCTCAAGTTTTTGTGGAGCGACTAACCGACCGCCTACTGTACTAGTTTCTAGTATAGGATAACTGACAAAATGCTAGCTCATCAAACACATAGTAGTATATGTGCTCTTACTCTTTTGCTCGTGTGCTCTTTTTACGCAATGACTAACTTACAGTTGACCTTACATTATTGTGACATCAGACTTTTTATGCAAGAGGAATGATCAGCCTGAGTTCAAAGTTAAATTTGGGTACTAACCGCGAAGAAGCAGCCCGTAGTGTGGGCATACTACGGGCTGCTTAAAATACTTTTCTTCGCCTTTCGCCTTAGTGCGGTGTTCGGAATAATTATGGAGGGCGGAGTTGTGGCACTGCGCCTATGTTGCGCGTGGGGCGATGAGGCAGTCTCACCGGCCGGCCACGAGAACCGGCGGCGGCGGTGGCTGCATTATTTAAGCCGAATAAGCTAAGCATTAGATACCACGAGATCTAATTTGTTAACATTTTTTATTAACTTATATTCAATAATATACGTAAATCTATTTCAGATTCTTCAAACGGCAGAACATCTTAGACGAAGCTTTACGGGAATTGACAAATTTGGTCAAACAAAGTAATCAAAATCGGTCTTCCGATGAAATACAACTTTACGCACTCTATTCTATACCAGACTCAGTGTGCAGGCTTATTACCTAAACATTATAAAATAAATTAGGTTATGATGTGTATAGTTTCCCTAAAGTACGTTCGCGTTAAGAATGCAATGAATCATTGTTATCCACTGGCCCATTAACCAATCAAATCACTCATAATTAGGAAGTTAAGTTTACAGTGACCAGTTGAGGTTATTTAATTGGTTAATGGGTATAGTTGCATTGTTATAATTTATAGTACCGTAAATTGCGGCATAATTGTAAATAGGTTAAAATTGTCGCTATCTGAGTTGTTAACAAAATATGAAGTAGGTTTAAGTTACCTTTAAGTTGCACTCCGTAAACCTTCTGTTATTATATAAAATTAAAAATACTAATAAAAATAGTTTTAAAAATTGTCTAATCTTTGGAAATTTTACAAGACTGATGCAATATAAGTAGAATGTTCATCGTATAAGTATTTAGCTCTTATCAATGAACAAAATCCCCTCGGATTCAGTGAAATTTTACTAATGACAACATCGTTCTTACAAAAAAAAACTATGACATCTAGGTTATAATTTATATGGATTTGTCCAAAAATATTTTATGTTTTTTACCTTTTAGTTATGACTGTAATAATAAAGAGTTTAACCTCATTGAAAAATAAATATCACTAAAACAGTGTTATACATATATAGTACCAGAGCACCATTTTTAAAGAACACCCCAAATATATCTTGAGACAGCCAATCAATAAACTTAAATTCGTCTAGAATAAAAAGGACCAAGTCTGTGGATAGAAGTGTCCATAAAAAAAGCAGCCAATAAGGGTCGCCCCACCGTCGCATATAAATTTTCAGAAAGAAAGCGTTAAAAGCGCTTCTAAATAAGTTTCCAGTAAACTGTTAAAACAGCGATACAAGTACCGTTACATTCTTAGCTCAGCACACTTCACTTGGTCTACAAAGCTAATTTCATATCCTAGTTTATGCTACGCCAGCACCATTCTTTATAAACAGCTGGACACTTACAATTCTCACACTGTTTGTCTTCGTTATATATAGATTATATTACGTTCGCGTTAAGAATTCAATGAGTCACCGTTATCCGCTGGCTCATTAACCAATCAAATCACTCATAATAATTAGAAAGCCAAGTTCACAGTGATTATATGGAGTGATTTGTTAATAGGTCAGCAGATAACGATGACTCACAGCTTTCTTAACGCGAACTTCTGTACATGCTTCAATTCTTTTAAAACAAGTTCAGACGTTACACTCAGAACCATTATGACTTCCTTATCAAATGCTATGTCGTAAAAACTTTTTGAGTTTAAAAGCCGTATGAGATTGTGCTCGTCGTTAATTCAAGTGTTCGGCCTAATTAATTTGAAGATTTTTATATTTCCGAACCGAAAATCTGACTCAACCACTCACTCAGAAATTGGTAGCCATATAAGGAGCCGTTCATAAAATATGTTCACATACAGGAGGTGGGGGGGGGTCTCGCTAAGTGTGACAAGATGTGACAAGGAGGGACGGCGGGTCTAAGGCAACGTGATGTTCTCTTGAATCATTTGAAATTTATCATACTCGGGAGAGGGTCTTAGTTTTTGTGACGTAATATTTCTAGGGAATCACAGAAAGTGTGACATAGCGTGATAATAGGGGGGAGAAGGTAAAAAAACTGCTTTTAGCATGACGTATTTCATGAATGGCCCCTAAGTCGAATTTAAAGACCACAAATTATAATAGACGATTTTTATACGATAGCAAACAAGCAGATGGCTAATGATGAAAAGAGACAACTATTTTGATGTCAATGATATATTCTACACGCGCGTTGGATTGAAATGCTACATGAATAAAGCCGTGAACTAGCTGCTAAAGGCTACCTTACCTTCCAAACCGGAACAGTAGCAGAAATAGTTAAGGCGAGGGTAGTAAACCCAGATAACAGATGGGGCTGCAGAACTTTATCACTTAGTATTTTGTGTTAATAGCATGTTACAAATACTTGTACTGTTTTACTTAGATTTTTTTTATTAATAAACACCAACCGGTTCGCGTTTTAACGCCTCATTAGGGCAATATCACTTAGTAGTCACTATGGTAACACATAGCTAATCGTCTTTTACAAACTGCCTGGTAAGAAACAGTTTGTAAAAGACGATTACTGCCTTTGTGTACCCCCTATATACATAATTAATAACTATACTGTGCTTATTCTATTTTGTTAAATTTGTAGCACAATAAAGAGTATTCATTCATTCATTCATTCATTCATAAGAGGCTTATCTGAGAGCTGATCTGCCTAATTAATTTCCTAGACTTTAAATTAAGTGAATAAGTTATTTTGATATCATTGTGTTATTTTATGTAACGTTAAGTTGTTATAAGAGTGTTTTATATACAAAAATAAATTTCTATAGAGTTCTATTTTTAATAAACGGAATTATAAATAATGCTTTTTATTTAATAGAAACTGTAAAAGATATTTAGACTTCCCGCTAAAGAACGTTACTAATTTTCGAAAATCAGTTTTCATTAGATATCCTCGTTTTGAGGTCTTGAGAAGTTTTTTCTGACTATTTTTATTGAGGACTATTACGGTGAAATATTATGTATGTATGCAGATTTGTGTAAACCTCTCGTAACTTTTGGCCGACCCATCGAAATGCAGTGGAATTCGATTTGATTACACCAAACGTAGACGTTCTGAGAATTTGAACAGATTCGGCCCAGTAACGTTAGCAAACAAGCAGATGGAGAGAGAACCTCATGGAGAGAGAAACCATCGTCTATAGACACCAACGGTTATGGTGCGTTGCTATCTGTGTGGCGGAACACTAATGCGAAAAGCGCTGATGCTATCACAGGATTTAATAAGGCAATGATGCTTAATCCGGTCGAGGCGTTAAAGTATTCTATTATTTATTTAATAGTCAATGTAATAATCACACTTATTAGCTTCCTCTCCATTTTACCAGATACCTATAGTACGTCCGCATCAAGATTCAGTGAGTTATCGTTATCCGCTGGCCCGTTAACCAATCAAATCCCTTACAGTTAGTTTTCGAGTAATTTTATTGGTTAATGGGCCAGCGGATAGCGGTGACTCACTGCATTCTTAACACGAAAGTACTATAAGAGCTACGCAGTTGATATATTCTTCAAAATTGGCCCGCAACTCGGGGTAAATTTCGATTGAGACCTACTAATATCCTATTTGAAATGTATTGTGCTCGCAGACTGATGGGATCGCCTGCGAGTAAACCATGTAGGAAATGCTCTATATCCGGAGGCACCGAGTCATTAATGACACTAAATTCACGACCAGAGTGCTAAGTGTGAGTTTTTCTTTTCGCATTCGATCGTGAGCGCGTTTCGAGTTTACTAGGAATTTGTATGTGATTTGTACAGCGCCACCTAGTGGTAAACTGGTTTCTCACGTTTACTACTAGGTGGCGCTGTACAAATCACATACAAATTCCTAGTAAACTCCAAACGCACTCACCATCGAATGCGAAAAGAAAAACTCACACTTAGCACTCAGATCTGTCGTTTTACGCTATTACTTGTGATTATGACCGAATGACTGAGAAGTCCATTCGGAAAGCGAATCAAGACAGGCGCCATAGCAATTCTTCTTCTACATGATAATACCTTTCCAATGATATATCACTCATTACTGTTGGAGCGGGTACTAGAGCCCATACATTTTTTTGCATCCTTCTTTAATTCAAGTGATTAACCAGTTCCGTTCGGATTCTCAGGGTTCCGGATTCAATTCTTAGGTCATACAAAGTGATATTAGTTTTTTTATAGCAAAATCAGTAGCGATATTCAGTCGTACCTACTTCATTCCGTAAGGGTTGCCAATGCATTTGAAAGTCCTCTGGTTCACATCACTTATGGACGACATTCACTTACCATCCAATGGTTCTCCCTCTTGCTTAATCTTCAATTTAAAAGAAATCGGTCTAGTCTGATTTCGAAGATCAAGACTCACTGGTCACTGACCCAGAAGAGTTAAAAAATTACAAGTTTACACACATTTGATAAAAATACAAAATTAGACAAATGTTTATTTAGAAGCAACTGATATAAACATTTTTAAAGCATGATACCTACTAACAACATATTTTACAAGGAAACTCAAAATTACCCCCAAAGAAATTAACAATTTATGAAGTAAAAAAAAAAAAACAATAAATAAATTTGAGGCCAAACAATGGATCAAGCCGAACTCTTCTGTCTTGATGTTGTTTGTTGGAAAAGTAACAAATTTTGTATTTAATTCGATATTCATAGTGAGTGAATATCGATTTAAATACAAAATTTGTATATATTCAAATAACGTCAAATGGTTTTCCCATTTCCATTCGAAAAAAACATAAAATTACAAATTAAATCACTACCTATACCTAATATCTTATTTTTACTTAAATAAACAAGATAACTTTTAAAGCTTTTAAACATCCTCATTTTAATACAAAGTCCATTTTTGTTGAAGTCTTATACATAAACTTCTTTACATAAATTAAATGATCCTCTTTGAATAAAGCAGTCCTATATCAAGGAACTAACGCAGCCAGTGACATGTGCACTGGAGGAACCGACGGTGTAAAGCTGTGTTTAGAACATTTGGCTGCTATTAGTAACGATACTATCACAGACATAAATATTGCCATTGTTGCCCAGAAAGCAATCACTAGACTGAGTCGAGCTCGCCGCCACGGAACCGATCGTTGAGAGACCAATACTTCTTCGTACGTGAGAGGTCTGGAAATAAATATACATTAAGGGTGTTTAGTGAATGCGAAGATGCACATTGCAACCAAAATACCATTCTTATTTTCAACCAACTTAGAACGAACGTTTTTAATTCGGTTGTATATTTGGAATGTACTTAGATTTTTTTTTTCGGATAACACGGGCTTACCAGATGGGGCTAAGCTAGATGCGAATCTCAGGGGAGGACGAAGCAATGGTTGCAATTGCCCCATCCCATCATATCCCCCCTCCCCCGAGTGACGTTCGATTCTTTAAATTATTGAAAGCGTCTGAGATTTTTTATTTGTTTATATTTTAGATGTTATTATTCTAGATGACTAAACTGGTGGTATAAGTTAAGATTGTCCCCTTGATTCTGGATCCGCGCCTGGGCTTGGCAAAAAATAGTGTAAGAATTTTTGACCATGAAATTTCGTCACAAGTCTTTCTTTAGTGTAGACGATTTTAAGAGGGTGGGGAAAGAAGGGGATCGCGAGAAGGGAGAGATGAGACTGGTTAATGGGAGAGAAAAATAAAAATCTTCGTTCCAACCGAGTGTTCCACGACACTTGTGCATTTTTTTTATTAATTATAAATTACCTCATAATTGGTCGCTTAATGGATTTGTGTTGTTTAGGACAAACTTCCTATTTGGTCCCATACATATTTAGTAAAGATTTGATCTAGAGTTCCACAGATACAGGCTTGTTGCAATTTTTTATACCATGAGATAGCAAACAAGCAGATGGTTCTCCTGAAGGAAAGAATCAACCATCGAGTGTAGAAATCAAAAATATTATTAGTGTCATTCATATAGCGAATGAATGTCACATGCATAAGTTTATACATCTTACTGTCCAAACTAAAATACGACACTGACAAATATGACTTTATTGCGGCAGTCGGCAGAAATAGGCATGGTATCATACCGCAGCAGGACGTTGCAAAATTCTTCCTCCTATAAAGTCACAATGGAAGAGACACATTTGGCTGCGCGTACCTATTACAAATTGTGTGATAGATTTGTCCAAAAATTCCCGGACCAATGACGAGCAACTTAAACTTTATAGATTTTTTTTTGTGATGTGAAAGAAGTCTTTGAATGAAAATAGTAGTAAATTCTTTGAGTATTAAACCATTAATACTAAAAGCGAAACTTCAAAATTTTAAAATTTTTAAAAGAAATTCTAAAGTTCCAGAAGTAAGTCTTAAGGATTTTTAAAATAAGATGATCGTAAAAAGCTCAGTTTCGCGCTTAGAATTGTGAATCGTGAAAAGTCACGAACACAATTCCTGCAAAAAGAAGATAAATCGAATAAGATCAAGTGAAACTTGATCAGATAAAATTCGAAGAAAATTACTAATACAATTCGCTGTTTAACTTAAACTTTTTAAGACTTCCAGTTTTCTTATAAACGAGATTCTGGTTAATAAATTTATATTAAAAAATCCGGAAAAAACCCACACTGACATATCAGGTTGATCCAATACTCTCTGAAGGTGGTGTCAAGAGTTTTTGCAATTGACGTGTTCTTTTATATCATAAGATAGCAAACAAGTAGATGGTTCTCTTGATAGAAAGAGAAACCATCACCTATAGACATCACAGATGTCAATGGTGCGTTGCTATTCGTGTGGTGGGATGGCAATGCCACATTCATAAGTCTACCGGCTAACTTACCTTCCAAACCGGAACACGGCATTAACAGGCTTTGGCGCTATTGCGGCAGGAATAGTTAAAGATGTGGTAACTGGTACCAAATACCCGGGCGAGTCGATGCGGAACTCTACCACCTAGTAGTTACGATAGCAGTGACATGTATAGCCAATTGATCACCTTTTACGACCTGCCTGGTAGAAAAGCAGTTGGTCTACTTTTCAGAGGAGCTCGGACCAACACGTAGTTGTTTGTATGAAGAGAGTAATGAATGTGGAAGAAGCAAGCCAAATTTGCAAGAATCATGACATAGCACTCAGCTCTCTCTGCCTACCCCATAAGGGATTTGGCTTGCAGATACGTATGTACATTTATATTAAAGAACGACTAGTGATCACGCTATGGTAAAAATCTACCATAATATTAATTGTGCGTTGCAATCCGTTAGGCGTCGTTGGAATACAATAGTTTGCCGACTGCCTTCGTCTCCAAACCGGAACACGACAGCTACAAACACTCCCTATTGAAAAACTAATAAATACATATGGACAAATGCACATATAGAAACTCATAGATTTTATGAGATCTTATAGGTGTATTTGTCATTCCTATTAGACTTTTTCAGTAGAGCTATGTCTAGCTCGCTTTGACGATAACACGGGGTTTTTATTACACACTATAAAATCTATATCTAGAAAAAATATGGAGGAATGAGTACAGTACATGAAAAATATGGAGAATAAAATTAATATATAAGGGGATAATAATTTTTTTCTCGATCTTAATAACAACTAGTAGACGCTTAAAAATATTCACAGAATATTTAGTTATATATTCACTTAAAAAATAAATAATTAAACAAAATAAATATTTAAGGTACATCAAACGTGATTTTTTGGCGTTTTTGTAAATGGTGGTAAGAAACCATTCGCGCGCGAGTTCCGACTCACAGATGGTTTATTATGTTTGTTACTTCAGTTCTCTGTTATTTGTAAATCGTACCTCCCGTGACACCTCATTTTAATTTGATGCAGGGTTTCGGTGATACAGGTAATAAACTTTATGAGTGACTAACACCAATTTTACCATTTTCAAGATTTCTTTTAATCTATCCGTCTGTATGTCTGCCAGGAAGACATAAGTATTTAAAGCAGTGTTGCTATTAAAAGTCGAAACTCACCTTTCTCTACCGTAACGAACTTCTGTCACGAATGATCCTAACAAAGGTCGTCGCTCTTCATCCATATTATTATATTAACATTTAAATTTCTTTAAATCAATTTATTAATTATTTTATTCCTTTCTGGTCCGTATCAGCCACTGATAGCACTGGCACCAACTTAATTATTGTTTTGTTAGTAAATGTGAGTTTATTTTTGAATAATGATGTGTTTTGGTGTACACTTAGTGTTAAAAGTGTTTTGAAAATTAATCTTAACTACCACAAGGTTTGTTAAATGTGTTGTTCACCGTTCACGTTTCCTTCTTATTCGTATGTTTATCGTTTATATTGTTTATCAAAGATTTAAAAGCAAAATAAGAGTGTTTATACATACACATTTTATTGATATTTTATAGACTCAGGGAAAATTTAAAAGTGCAAATTATGGTAGCTTTAATATATTAATGCTTCATCTCTTGTTGTGTGAAATGCTATTTGACACTCATTGTTTGTGCTACTAATGTGGTGGAAAGTGGGGTAGAAGTGGGAGAACTATTATTATTGTACCTATACAGACGGGTTGACAGTATTTCAGATACCCAATTACTTCAAAGCGATCTCAACAAATTGATTGAATGATGCTCCATTAATGGAATGACGTTAAATGTGGATAAATGTGCAATGATTCGCTTCTGTAAAACTGTTCTATCCCGTGTATACCAAATAAGAAGACAAGATTTGGAGGAAGTATCTTGTATTCGTGATTTGGGTGTACTGATCGACTTTAAGCTTCGGTTTGACTCTCATATTGATCAAATATGTAAAAAAGGCTACTAGATGCTTGGATCCATCACGCGTAACTGCAGTGATTTTCGGAATCCAGTTACTAAATCTACATTATTCAACTCTTTGGTTCGCAGTAAGCTAGAATATTGCGGTATGACTTAGAATCCTCATTACAAAGTTCACAGAGAGAAAATCGAGAAGGTATAAAAACGATTTATTACACAGCTCACATTTTCGCAGTTCATATCTAAAAAATCCCAACTTACGAGGATCTACTTTCATAATAAAATTGTAAGAACACATAAACTTAACATATTTGCAGACATTATTAATGTATTCAAAAGGAGCTTTTAGCTCACCCCCACTATCGATAATGTCTCAAGTTAAATAAATTTTTAATATTGTAAGTATATTGATTTTAAATAACCATTATTTTTTAACTTTTATTCATTTTAATTTTTCATTATTTGATTTTAATTACCCTATTCAATCTATGACTATTTTTATTTTATTTTATCACTAACTATTTTTGTTAATGTATTATATCCTAATTGAATGCCAATTTTTTTTTAAATTTAAGAATGTCATTATTGCCTTTAAATGAGCAGCATTTAACTTGAATTATTGTACGAGATATAATATTATTATGTTAAAGTAAAGTAAAGTATTTTCACGCCCGTACCCCGAAGGGGTAGGCAGAGGTACAACAAGTGCACCCACGATTAGCCAAAGATACTTGGTCCCACAAATGTGATAGGTGGCAAGCCTATCGCCAACCGAACACTTTCCAATCCCGGGCAACTTTTTGTTTATCAGAAAACTGAAAAAACACTTTTTTTTAATTGCCCGACCCGGGAATCGAACCCGGGACCTCATGTGGTCAACGTCAACGCTGGACTACTAGACC
The DNA here is from genome assembly GCA_036924255.1 of Apodemia mormo. Taxonomy (NCBI): domain Eukaryota; kingdom Metazoa; phylum Arthropoda; class Insecta; order Lepidoptera; family Riodinidae; genus Apodemia; species Apodemia mormo. The sequence goes on along the minus strand of JAUPFN010000018.1, from coordinate 5,394,717 downwards.
ACGGAGGCGATTATGTTATTATTATGTTAACGTTTATAATGCATGATTTGTTGACAATACTTTAAATAAATAAATAAATATTAGCAGGTAGCTAGGTTCTTTTTTTAATTTTTTAGATCTTTGGTGACATTGTTTCATTCTCTACACTACTTTTCTTATTTAAGTGGCATTGCAGATGTTATAGCTTGACAAAAAACAAATGTATTTTTAAATAAAGTAAATATAGATGATGTAGATGATACAAACTTTTTAGGAATAATTATAGACAAATATTGTAATTGGAAAGCACACATTGAATCTCTATGTAATAAGATTGATAGATTTGTCTATGTCTTAAGAAGACTAAGAGAAGTAGGAAACGTAAAAGCCTCCCTATTAGCATATCATGGATATGTCTCTTCTAATTTACAATATGGAATTCCTATTTGGGGAAATTCTGTTGAATTGATACGAATTTTTAGAGTCCAAAAGAAATGTATTCGAGCAATATGTGGTGTTAATCAGTTTATTTTCCTGTAAACCACTTTTCAAGTCTCTTAAGGTACTTCCCTTACCATGTTTGTATATTTTAGAGGTATGCGTATTTGTAAAAAAACACCAAAAGTTATTTAAAACAAATGCTGAAGTCACTGGAATATTATATATTTTAGGAATAGTAAAAATTATATGTGCCTAATCAAAAATTAAATATTTTTACAAAAAATGTGTATTGTATGTCTATTATTATATACAATCATATTCCTGATAGTCTTAAATCATTACCTATAAATAAATTTCGCAAAAAGTTGTTTGATTTGCTGTTAGATAAAACTTATTATGATATTAAAGAATTTTTAGCCGATAAAATTAAATATTAATGGATAAAAATATAAGTTTGTTGAATTGTCCTTAAAAAATTTCAATGTACCTAGTAAAATTTTGTAAATAGTGAACATTTTGTAAATTATAAAAAATTTAATTGCACAAAATATGAAACTTGTAATTATAAAAAATTCTTTTGTAATATGAAATTGTACATTTATAACAAGTACATAAAATAGAGAAAAAAGACCAGCCCGATGAGTTTCTTCCGCCGGATCTTCTCAGTGTGTGGCCGCGTTCCGATCCGGTAGTAATTCTAAATATTCGATAGAATCTTTTAAATGTAATATTTTATAATGATAATTTTTTTAAATATTTGCACACCATATAATGGTAGAATATGTTGGTAACTTAATTTATTTTTAACAACTTGTAACACCCATATTCTTGCAAATAAATATTTTCTTTCTTTCTTTCTTTCTTTCTTGCGTTGCGGTGACGGATTGAACTAAACTACACTAGTTATGGCAACACTAAAATTATCGAAATCCGAGTCATAAACGTCAATTGTTTCTTGTTTACTTTCCAATAATTTCACATTTTTATTATATTTCTTGTCTAGTAGTTTTGGAGCCTATTCAATTAAGCAAACGCACAATCAAATCTTGTGTGTTGTAGCTAAACTTTGAAGTATCAAAAACAATTATGCAGTATATATGATACCATTTAGACGATAGTGGCGGCCTCAATTAATTTTTACTCTTTTTTGCCATGCTGTACATATAAGATACCGCAAAATGAAGCAAATTAAAGTACATTGCTCTTTAAATTTTTTAATCCTGATCAGATGAATTGTAACATTAAGCTTATTATTCATTGTAATTATTTATTTTAAAAATATAAAAACTGTATAAACAAGCGGTCCCTGCTTGTCGTTTGGCATCATGGCATTTGGTGTCACGGCATATCGAGTCGATTTCACTGCGAAGTCGCGTAAGTAGATGTTTCACATCAGTAAAATTTGAGATAGGCACATAGAACCACAAGCAATTTATACAATATTAAAAAGTATGCGATAATAATCATTTCTAATAAATTCTACACTTTTTATCGTCGGCACTTGGTGAAACTCCATTTTAACACAATATTTGCCAGCTGATTACACTTGTACTGTTTCACAATAAGATAATTATATTTAATACACACAAGCATCCTCAGGGTATTTACAATAAAGAATATTTATTGTAAATACCCTGAGGATGCTTGTGTAAGCGAAACCGGTCGGAAATTAAATATAATTATTGTGAAACAGTACAAGTTTAATCAGCTGGCAAATATTGTGTTATTTCTAATAAACATTACCTGTTTACAAAGAAACTGAAACGTTATGTAATCGCATAGTTCAGTTAAAACCACTCGTTAAATCTATGTCAATATCTGTACATTCTCACTGATTTATATTTGTCAAATGTTAACAGAAACCAGATCACACTTTTGTTGTTGACAGTACATCACATTATGGGTTCAAGACCTTTCGATAACGGATGCAGCCCTTATCAGAGAATATAAACTGTTACCAACTCTGTAGTATTATAAGGATTTATTGCTTTTTTATAGGTAAAGTTGTTTGTGAAACCGATGTTGTCAACTTCAATAAAAACATGTAAACCAGGCTGTAAAGATGTATATAGGAAAACAGAATTGTTACTCTGGTATAATTAAGTCGTAAAGTAAAAAATATGAATACAAAAATATTATTCTGTTCCAGTTGTTTTTTATTTCTTAATTTTCGACTTTTATAACTGGCCGGTCCAAATACTTGTACTGATTATATTGGTGCGGTACTTAAATGAGGGAAAGGTTAATTGAGATAAAAACTATAATATCTTTTAAGATGGACTTAAAAGTAGATATCGAAAAAAATATTATTAAAATCGGTTCAGCAGTTTCAAAGTTCATACAAACCCGGAAATCGAACCCGGGACCTGATGTGGTAAACACCGACCCTGAACCACTAGACCACAGAGGCTAATCTGTAAAAAATATACCAAACTAATTTGTATGCTTTTTTCAGTATGTGAGTACTACCAACATAGCGAAAAAAGCATGTAAATTGTTTTTTTACATCATACGAGTATGATAGCAATATTCCACGTATTGGCTCGGGTTTTTTTTTGAAGAATAGACCAACTGCCGTTCTGCCAAGCAGTTCGTAAAAAACGAACTGTTGCATAAACTTGTCACTACTATTGTGACTACTAGGTGGTAGAGTTCTGTAAAGGCTCGCCTGGATCTAGTACCACCGCCTTACCAATCCATGTCGCAATAGCATCAGTGCTTGATCTGTCTTGTTCCGATTTTGAGGTTAAGGTAGCTGATTTATTAATTTCTAACCAAATAGTTACAAGGATAGCAACGCATCATTAACATCTTTGGTGTCTATAGACGATGGTTTCTCTTTCAATCAGAAAAACCATCTGCTTGTTTGTTATTTATTCTATGATATAAAAAAGCAAATAGCTTTTTTAATGGAAAGAGATCAAAAGACAATAAACATATTAAGGCATGTTAAACACAACGGCACGCATCCTTAACAAAGATGTTAAGAAGAAGCGAATGTAACGACATTCAAAACGAAACATATTTTCAATGACAACAAGTGACAGTTGACACTTAAGCGTCAGGTATTGGTAAGGCAGTGGTATCGACCCCACAAGACCTTACTGAATTAATACGCTTAGCAAATTATTTCCTTATTATTGGAGACAGACCCTCTATTCTTTACAAGGGGCCAACACGGGAGACAATAAAAATTATTTGATAAAATTTCCAACGGCAGGGTGGGAACCGTGACCGCCAATACCGAGGTTAATGAAAGAGGATGATGGCTTCTACTTAAGCAAACCATAGGCGTGGATAATCTCTCCAAAAATCTGGTATTCTTGTCGTCGTGGATACCGCTGCGATTTCCATGAATGTTGCCGAACTTGCTGTTGCTGACGGGCTTCTACATGAAGTCAGCGCTGGGGTGTTCATCTTCCTTTTTGCGTATTCACTGGTCTGTCTTCACCAATATTACGTCGACTAAATGACAGTCACACATCGGTTAATAAATGTGTTTATTGAACTGTAATTTAACTGGGTTTAGGTACATTAAGCTTAAATACTAGAGATTCACGTGTATGCTGCGTGATGAAATCTGAAAACGATGTTGCGATAAGATACCGATGGTATCTATGCGCGATAAGTGTGAGCGTGTTCTATTGCGCCTTCGTTACAACTCCAAACAAAATAAAGCACTCCTTCGAAGCTGCCTTCCTACAGGCTTCTCGAGAAATTATGCAAGTGGATCACTATTTAATTGGCTGATCGAAGCATCAAGTCCGTAGTTGACGGTGCATGTTCCGACCTGAAAACTGTCAATGCTGGTGCTGCCCAAGGCTGCGTGCTATCACCGTCATTTTTTTCTGCATATCAATGATATGTTGAGAATTAGTAACATACACTGCTATGAGGATGATAGTATTGGTAATGCTACATACCGACCGCAGTGGTATTTATCAGAAATACATCGAAAAGTTCCGGAACAAGCTTGTGTCTCGCAATGAGGTTGTCAAAACCTGGTCACATTTAACCCTACGAAGCTTTGCGCGGTCGCCTCAAAAAATACACCCTTTGTCATATCATCTCTATTTCAGGATACTCTCCTTTTAGGAGTAGATACTCAGCCTTAGCCAGTGTCGGAATTCTGGGAGTCGACATATCAAATAACGTTCAGTTTCACTGTCATTTAGAAGGCAAGGCTAAACTAGCTTCAAAAAAGCTCTAGGTTCTCATCCGGGCGAAACAGTGCTTCTTGCCGGCAAATCGTCTCCAACTTTATAAGGCGCAAATTCAGCCTCATATATAGTACTGTTCTCATCTCTGGACTGGATCTCTCCAGTGCCAGCTTCTTCCACTTGATCGCATTCAGCGTAGAGCGGTTCGAATCGTTGATGATCAGGCTATTTCAAAGTAGCTTGACTCATTACCATTATGTAGAGATTTAGGACGTAGAGATTAGATTCGCTCAGAATCTATTATCGCATCTATTATGGAGAGTGTTCCAACGATCTCGTCGGGATTAATCTAAACAACTGGTGAATTCCATCATCGGACATGGCTTCAATTTAAAGTTCCGCCCTCACTATCTCGATGTTTGGGTGTCTTTTGCCTCGCACTACTCTTGTGCGGAATGAATTACCGGCAGAGGGTTTTCCGAACAGATACGAGTGGGGGACCTTCAAGAAAAGAGCTTACTCATTTTTAAAAAGTCGACAATACAACTGCAATACCTCTGGTATTGCTGATCTCCATAGACGGCGGTGATCACTTAACATTGCACCTCCTGCTCATTTACCCCCTCTTCCATAAAAACCACTTAAGCCACTAAATCACTAGTGATAACCCATCCGACTACCTTGACCGTATTTAATAATTTCACCCCGTGTTGATCCCGGCCCCTTTGAAGAACAAAACATCTGTCATTCTGCCAGGCAGTTCGTAAAAGGTGAACAATGAGCTATACGTGTCACTACCGTCGTAACTACTAGGTGTGACTACCACGTCATACTGACCGTAATAGAATCAATACTTGCCACTATCGTGCTCTGGTTTGGATGGTAAGATAGTTGGTAAACCTATTCATGAGGCATTACCAACCCTCTACACAGATAGCAACGCACCAATAACATCTTTAGTGTCTATAAGCGATAGTTCTCTCTTTCCAACAGGAGAGCCATCTGCATATTTGTTATCCTTTGATTTAAAAAAAGCAACGAATTAAATCAACATCAACTTGTAATATATATCTCTATCGTTAAAATTTTATATCATGTAATAAGTAAACATAAAGTAAACATTATCATTTTAAGCACTTTCTGATATCAATATTTAGTCCACGTTTGCCAACCATGGTAGGGTTAAGGGGAAATTCTGGTGCAAATTTATTTCAAACACCTCTGACATCACGTTATTGCTTCCATCCTTTCATACATACCAAGTAGTTATACATCTAAGAACATATCTTTAGTTAGGCAAAGAACACATGTGCGTTTTTGCATTTTTGGAAACTTGCGACAAATGAAAGACAGTCCAGTTTTGATATCTAATTGTATCTTTATAATCTAAAAGCATAGGATATCAAGCAAGTGGACCGCCATGGAAAAAATAAAGGTATTTTAATTTTCAACTTTTTTTTACGTGAGATTTAAAATGTCGTCGTCGTTATCTTGAATGTTAGTGGATAGAAGGACTCGATGGGGCATCGCATCGCATCATTGGTATCATGACATCGATGTAGTTGTATGGTTATTACGTATGATAATTGCGTGTAAGACAAAATTAGTAATTTATTGCATCAAATACCATATAAAGTTCTTAAAATTAATGATAGTTCGCATATCTGACCATTTGACATGCAATAGTAAATAATGAAAATCACATTAATCTTTTTTTTATGTTAGTTGAATAGGCGAACTTGCAGATGTGTCACCTGATGGTATGTGGTCGACGTCGCCAATGAACATAAACTAGTTTACCTAGAACTAGCCCAAGTAACTCATTTATGTGTTGCCTATCCTGAGACTCTCTCTGAAACACAGCAAAGCTATTTTATTTCACTGGAGAAACAAGCAACATGATGGTACCCATGCAGCTAGGAGCGTGGCACAGCGTATCCCTCCCATAGGTATAACATTTCAAAATAAATTATGAAATCAGTGATAGAACTACCTATTACATATAACGTTCAATTTTAGTACAACAACATATTTTTGTGTGGTTTTACTACTTTCAACGACGGCATAATATTGTTTTATTATTTCAAAATTTAATATATCATCGATTTACATTTACTGATTGTTATAAACTACCTTCATATGATTACACTATTGCCATTTTCAATCGACGAAAAATCGGAGGAAGCTGTCAATGCGACGGTTACATTTTTATGTTAGACCACGCATAACTTTTTACAGAGTAGTTCGATTTTGATAGTGTTACGAATAATCTAGAAAAGTGAAGAGTTAGGACGCTGGAGAAATCTACATATAAAAGAAAGAGATAGCTGCTTCTATTGATAAACAATAGCCACCGTTACGCATGCAGCTAATCCATAATAGATCTTCTGTCATACGGCGTAAGGGTGAAAATAGCGTATATTAGGACTTGTTTACATTTAGAATTTTTGTTTACGCGATATTTTTGGAACATTCGGGAACATGGTTGACCTTTACCTTGGGTATAAATAGGGATATGTTGGCGAATACAGTTCAGTTTTCATATAGCGATTCGAAAGCGATAGTTGGGATGATCAGTGTGAATATTATAAGCATAGTAAAAACAGGAAGTGTTTTAGTTTAGTGATTCAGTGTAGTGGGTTAGTTTTAGCGGAATATAGTGATTAGTAACGGTGTTATAAGCGTTGTTCAGTGTATTTACGTATTGCATTGTTGTGTATTGTACCTTAGTGATGTAAATACACAGTTTTAATATAAGTGGTATTTTATTGCACAATACGAACTCTAAGCTCGTAACAATAATTATTTTTTATTGGATTGGGTATATGCCGAGGGTGGTGCCATTTAATTTTATTTTAAAATCCAACCATAAACTAGGCTAGGATTGATTGTTCACTCACTGATTTTAATGTATGAACATGCATAACTTGTTGTCGGTTTAATTTTTTGTTAAAAAGATAAATGTTATTCTTCGTTCGACAGTTACTACAAGTGGCGTGCGTGTAACTTTGCTTGTATTTTTCCATCCAGGAGAGTCATCTGCTTGTTTGTTATCTTATTAAATAAAAAATCTGTAAATTGGTTGACCCTGCAGGCTATCCCTGTAACTTCCCGTTACATTGAGATATTTTAAACTCAAAGCAACATTTTAAACTATACCTAAGCATAGACTTTTTTCAGAGGTTAAAATCAATTTTTTTTAAATAGCAATTTTGAAAAGTATATTTTGAAAACTCGATGTTGATTTTTCCAATTGCATTATTGCAGTTTTTGAACTCTAGTAATTTTCTTAGCTACACAATCTATAGGTTAAAAAATGTCGAAGTAATGTCAAAAAACTTTTTTTTTTTCAATAATTTTCATATTTGTTGGTATTGACAGTATTTGATGCAGTTTTTTTTTATAGTAAAGCTGATAAGATTTTTAAATCAATCGGTATGTTAGTCTGAAAGTTATTTTAAAAATATTAAGCTAGTTTGCTGTAAACAAAAAAATATTAATATTTGAAAAGCTGTAACTTTCGTAAACTTGATTCGATTTGATGTTTGTAAAGGTCGAAAACAGATTGATTAAAAAATCGCGAAATTGTGTCGAAAAAACATTTATTTCAATATTTTTTCCTCAACGATTACTCCTGAACGGATTAGCCGATTTGATGAAATTTATACATTGGACGCAGTTTTGTGAGGAATAGAGCTGATTATATTTTGTACTCAACCGGTATATGGAAGTTATATTTTACAAATTACTGTTTTGCCAAAATCTTTTTGAGGTTTTTTAACATTTCTAAAAATCCCCTGAACCGAATTGATTCAAATTTTCAGGAAGTCTAAGTTGAGCGAAATCCAATCGAATGCCATCAATCGCATTTCGATCGGTCAAGTCGTTCAAAAACTATGAGATGTTTACATACACACGCACATGATGCGAATTCGCGACATACATTGCTGTGCAGATGACAGAACTGGTGATGCTACATAGTCCGGTTGTAAAGGCATTTCTCGAGAACACGTCGAAGATTGCCGAAACTAGCTTGTGTTTGAAGTTGAGAATCGACAACCGATTTCTCTCTTTTTCTTTTTTTTTTTTTTAATAGAAGAGGGGACAAACGAGCAGGAGGTGCACCTGATGGTAAGTGATCACCGCCACCCATGGACATCCACAATACCAGAGTTCTTGCAGTTGCGTTGCCAGCCTTTTAAGAATGAGTAAGCTCTTTTCTTGAAGGCCCCCAAGTCGTAACCGTTTGGAAACACCCCTGCCGGTAATTGGTTCCACAACAAAGTAGTGCGAGGCAAAAAGTGTCGTGAGAAACGCACAGTTGTGGATTTCCAGACATCGAAATGGTGAGGATGGAATTTCAAATTTTGACGCGATGTCCGATGATGGAATTCGGCGGCAGGAATTAATCCAAATAACTCGTCGGAACACTCTCCATGAAAGATACGATAGAAGACACAGAGTGAGCCAACATCTCTGCGTAATGCCAAAGAGTCGAGCCGTTTCGAAATAGCCAGGTCGTCACCGATTCGAACCGCTCTACGCTGAATGCGATCAAGAGAAAGGAGCTGGTACTGAGGAGCTCCGGCCCAGAGATGAGAACAGTACTCCATGTGTAAGTACTGCCTCGCTCTGCTGAGCACACCGAGCTTTTTGGAGGCTAGTTTAGCCTTACCTTCCAAATGACCGCGAAACTGAACGTAATTCGATATGTCGACTCCCAGAATCCCGATACTAGCTGAGGCTGTCAGGAGAGTATCCCCAAATCGAGGTGACACGACAAAGGGTGTCTTTTTAGCGGAAAACACGCAAAGCCGTGTTCTCTTCTTTTTCTCGCCGTGTTGGTCCCGGCCTCCTTTGTAGAATAGGCCAACTGCCGTTCTGCCAGGCAGGTCGTAAAAGGCGACCGATTGGCTATCGAGTCACTACCATCGTGGCTACTAGGTGGTAGAGTTCTGCATTGTCTCGCCCGGGTCTGGTACCACCGCCTTACCTATTCTTGCCGCAATAGCGTCAGTGCTTGTCGCTGTCGTGTTCCGGTTTGGAGGGTAAGGTAGCCGGTAAACTTATGCATGTGGCATTAGACCTCGCCACAAGATAGCAACGCACCATTAACATCTTTGGTGTCTATAGGCGATGGTTGACTCTTCCCATCAGGAGACCCATCTGCTTGTTTGCTATCTTATGATATAAAAAAAAAAAAGCTGTGTCTTTTTGGGGTTAAAAGTGACCAGGTTTTGACGACCCCATTCCGAGACATCGGTTAGTCGATTCTCAACTTCGGACACAAGCTTGTTTCGGCTCTCTTCAACGTATTCCCGAGAAATACCGCTTCGGCCGGAGTATGTAGCATCACCAGTACTGTCATCTGCATAGCAATGTATGTTGCAAATTCGCATTATGTCATTGATATGCAGAAGGAACAGTGTCGGTGATAGCACGCAGCCTCGTGGAACATCAGCATTGATAGATTTAAGGTCAGAGCACGCACCGTCAGCCACGATCTTGATGCTCCGATCAACCAAAAAACTGGTGATCCACTTGCATAATTTCTCGGGAAGCCCGTAGGAAGGCAGCTTCGCCAGAAGCGCTTTGTGCCATACCCTATCAAAGGCCTTCGCTATGTCTAAACTAACTGCCAATGCCTCCCCCTTGGACTCAACTGCTTCCACCCACCGATGTGTTAAGTATACTAGAAGATCACCAGCTGAGCGGCCACGACGGAAACCGTACTGGCGGTTGCTAATCAGCTGGTGCTCTTCTAAATACTTGAGGAGTTGCGAGTTGATGATTGTCTCCATAATTTTGGAGAACAAGGAGGTTATGGCTATCGGCCGATAATTAGACGGATTAGAGCGATCTCCTTTTTCAGGGATGGGATGTACTAAAGCTGTCTTCCATGAAATCGGTACTACGCCGAGTGAGTAGGAGAGTCGGAATAGGCGTGTTAGTACCGGCGCCAGCTCTGGAGCACATGATTTAAGTGCAATCGGAGGGATGCCATCCGGTCCACTCGACTTATGGACGTCCAAGGAAAAAAGTGCTTTACGTACGGAAGACTGCAAAAATTTTAATTCCGTCCGGGTAGGCGGTGCATTTCCTTGGTCGTCCAGAGTTGAGTTGGCCGCAATGAACGAGCCAATTCAACGAGCGAGATAAGATCGGCCTTCTCCCTTGCGGTATGGGCCAGAGAGTCATCATCTCCGTGTAAGGGTGGAAGAGAGGGCTGTGAGAAATTCCCCAAGACAGCCTTGACGAGAGACCAGAACACACGAGTTCCCGAAGGAAGGCGAACTAATTTCTCACCAATTCTGCCAATGTGTTCAGATTTTGCCTTGGCGATAGCTCTTTTGAAGAACCTCGAAGCCGAATTGTACTCCTTACGTAACGCGCTGGTTTTTTCATCACGAGATGTCGACGCTGCAGCCCAAGCCCGGTAGCATTCCTGCTTTCAGCGTGAAGCCGTTTTGAACCCCGCTGAACATGGATGTCCAGAGGGGGATTCTCCACCGCTTACGCTAGTGGTACCCCCCTGAGGTAAACTACTACCTTTAAATTGCGCTTCCATAGTGTTAGGGGGAGGGGGGAAAGGGCCTCCGGGAACCTCACAGACCAAACGAAACGCAACAGCTTTGCTGTTACCTTACGTTGGTTTTAAGTGATGTAGTGGTATCGCCCCGGTCGTGCCGACCCATTCAGCTAAGCATGGCACTACCACTTTTTTTGACTGACTGCACCGGTGGAATAATTTCAAAAAAGAATATTATCCCTCCGGCGGGCGATGGGGTCGTCACTTCCCGACGCCGATAAGACACTTTTAACCCCAAGAAGACAAAGCGTTAAGTGTTCACCACTAAAAAGACACCCTTTGTTGTGTCACCTCGATTCGGGGATACTATCCTGCCAGCCTCAGCTAGTGTCGGGATTCTGAGAGTCGACATATCGAATCACATACAGTTTCGCGGTCATTTGGAAGGTAAATCTAAACTAGCTTCCAAAACACGTGGTGTGCATAGTAGAGCGAGACAGTACTTCTTGCTGACCCATTGCCTTCAACTTTATAAGGCACAAATTCGGCCTCACATTGATTACTGTTCTCATCTCTGGGCCGGAGCTCCTCATTACCAGCTTTTAACTCTTAATCGTATTTAGCGTAGAGCGGTTTGAATCGTTGACGACCAGGCTATTTCGAAACGGCTTGGCTCTTTAGCATTGTGCAGAGATGTTGATTCACTCTGCGTCTTCTATCGTATTTATCATGGAGCGTGTGCCGACGAGTTACTTGGATTAATTCCTGCCACCGAATTCCATCATCGAACATCGCGTCAAAATTTGAAGTTCCAACCTTACCATCTCGATGAATGGAAATCCACAACTGTGGATTTCCAGACATCGAGAGACAATGTGATTTTCCCCGTGTTGGTCCCGGGTTCCTTTGATGAATAGGCCAACTACCGTTCTGCCAGGCAGGCTGTAAATGGCGAATGGCTATGCAAGTCACTACCATCGTGGTTACTAGGTGACGTCATCGTAAAAATAGTCGAAAAAGGTTCCTAGGACTTCAAAACGTGGAGATCTGGTGAAAAATCGATTTTCAAAAGTAGGAGCAAAATCCGTAACTTCCTTATCTACATACGTACCGGGAAGTTAAAAAAATACAATTTCATTGCATAACCAGCGTAGTACTAGATTGTTATTGAAAGAATTACAAAGAAATAACAACGTTTAGTGAACAGAATACATAAATTGTTATGTAGAAATTATAAAATTGAAAAATTATTGAGTGTCTGGGGTTTAGTTTCAGGGTCCCGTACCCAAAGGGTAAAAACGGAACCCTATTACGCTGACGCTACTGCTGTTCGTCCATTTGTCCATCTGTCTATAAATATCATAAATATATAAGTCATATAAACCCTGATAGCTAGACAATTAAAATTTTTTCAGTTGATGTATTTCTGCTGCCACTACAACAAACAATAAATAAACAGAATGAAATAAATATTTATTTATTGCCGTTTTTATAGACAATGGTACGGAACCCTTCGTGCGCAGGTGCGACTCGCACTCGGCCGGTTCTTTTGTGTAAAGTAATCAAATTATTCCGCAGGCACTGTATCAATTTGGAACTTATACAGAATGCCGGAAAAGGTCTTCATTTAAGTACCGTTTCCGGCATTCTGTATAAATTCCAGTTAGTTCGGGACCTTAAGGCGTGCCTGGTGATAAATCAGAGAGCCGCTTTCCGAGGAGTGAGAGTGACAGTTTTATTACGTCCTTGATAAATGACAATGTTTGTAATTGTTGTTTTTACATTTTATACTCTTTGTTAACCCGTGTTGTTCCGGGCTCCTTTGAAGAATAGACCAACTGCCATACTGACAGGCTGGTCATAAAAGGCGACCGATTGGATATGCAAGTCACTACCATCGTGGTTACTAGGTGGTAGAGTTCTGCATTGTCTCGCCCGGATCTGGTACAACCGCCTTACCTATTCCTGCCGCAATAGCGTCAGTGCTTGTCACTGTCGTGTTCCTGTTTGGAGATTAAGGTAGCCGGCAAACTTATGCATTTGGCATTAGACCTCGCCACAAAATAGCAACGCACCATTAACATCTTTGGCGTCTATGGGCGATTGTTGACTCTTTCTGTCAGGACACTCATCTGCTTGTTTATTATCTTATGATACATATAAAAAATGATTACAATATTTTAGAAATAGCTTTTATAGATATTTATGTAATCTGTGTAAATATCTCTAGAATAAAAAGCAGCTACATTTATAAATACACAAATATGAAGCGGGCTATTTCTCGAAATATTCACGTTCAAATCCACGTGATGTATTTAATACAAGAAAACACAATTTTCAATAATCTAAATTTCAAATATTTGTTGTTGGCACTGACACTTTTGGAAGTCTGTCAAAATTAGAGGGTAAGCAAATTTATAACCATATATATATATATATATATATATATATATATATATATATATATATATATATATATATATATATATATATATATATATATATATATATATATATATTACACGTAACTCAAAGTTTCTAACTTTAAGTGCGACCTAATTGACGTCGTAAATTTAAGACTATCCTAAACTAATTTAGCGTTGGTATTGGAGTTGTAGTTGTAGTTAGAGTTGGTGCAAAAAGTTTTCGTATTAGGAAAGTCTTAAATATTTAAGAATCAGTTTAGGTGGCTCCTAATTTTAGCACAATCGGGCATATGTATCTTCGGCTAATCATAAGTGCACTAATTGTACCTCTGGCTACCTTGCGTAAAGGCGTAAAGATATTTTTTTTGTATAATTTTGATTAATTTCGCGAGACAGCTTAGCATTTCCTCAGGACTCCAGGATTGAGGTCGCAATATATTATCAGGACGGTTGCCGCTGTTGATTCTGAGTGCTAGTGTGATTTGTACAGCGCCACCTAGTGGTAAACGTGAGAAACCAGTTTACCACTAGGTGGCGCTGTACAAATCTCATACAAATTCCTAGTATACTCGAAACGCGCTCACGATCGAATGCGAAAAGAAAACTCACACTTAGCACTCTGGTATATAGAAGTTACGGTGGTTGGAACGAGAGGTGGGACGATTTCCCTACGAAAAAACTTAGAAAAACAACGTCAACGTATTGACTCGATCCGTCTTTGTATGACACTCTCTACAAAGACCTTTTTTGTAGGTCTTTGTCTCTCTACTGCAACGATTAGCGTAATCAGAATCGTAACGTCATCGCCTCGCGTCAGGAGGTCGCTTGAACCATGAAGTGTTAGGTATAGGTGGAGCCAGCACTCGTATTAATCACTTGAAATAAATATTTACATTATATCTCTGTCTATGAGCTCTCACTCTCACCATCTCTTTTTATACAGCTGTGTTAGAAAGAGAGGTTAAGTCCTCAGAAGATGACAGCAGTATTTAAAATTGGGTTTTAAGTAGGTATTAGAAGTGCTGCCTCCAGATATAATACAGCTTCATGGCTCGTACACACCTCGATGGTTGTCTCATGTAATTTTTGAAAAATAAAAAACCACCCAAAAGAGACGTTTCGAAGCGACCACCCAAAAGAAGTGTTTTCGTAACCTTTTGGGTGGTTTTTTTCTTCATGATCATTGGGTGATTCTTCATGACTTATTTTCATATTAATTTATTACCTTATAATTTATGATATTAATACATATATGACCACGCATAACTTTGCGTTGGTTTAATTTTTTGTTAAAAGATATTATGCGAGATGCATAGTATTAAGACAGTTGATTTATTCTTCAAAGGTCCCGGATCAACACGGAAATTCCTGATCCTTTCCTGGTTGAAAGAGCTAAATTATGCAGTGGTAAGATAAGGTGGTGTTACCAGACCCGGGCGAGACAATCCAAAACTCTACCACCTTGTAGCCACGACGGTAGTGACTCGTATAGCCAATCAGTCGCCGTTTACGACCTGCCTGTCAGAACGGCAGTTGACCTATTCTTCAAATAAGCACGGGACAAATACGGGATAAAATTAATAAATACTGTCAATGTTATAAGTCGGATGGATTATCACTAGTGATTTAGTGACTTAAGTGGTTTTTATGTTATAGTTTACATTTGTGTTATAGTAAGCTGTTTTCCTGAATAAATAAATAAATACAATAAAAAAAAACTCCAAGTAAATACTGAGATATACCTAAAATAATCATATGAACAAAGAACTAGATCTAATTTTAAATTCGGTTTAATTTTGCAAAAAAAAAAATCAATTAGACATTCATCATTTCTAGACATCCTGATTTGAATACTAAACTAGCTTCATCAGGGACATAATTAAATGACTGATGAATTTAATTAAAATCTCAGAGGCATTTGGAGTATTAAAAACCGTTTCGTAATAACCCAGCCACGTCGGATCCGGACGATAAATTATATTTGAAATTTTCATGAACTCTGGAATATTAATTTGTCAAGCTGGTAATGAAATTCAAAATATAAACTTATTTATTTCGAATTACCTACACCCGCAGCAGCTGTGAGATAATTTTGTATTTTCTTAATGTAAAAAAGGTAAGGTTAGGTTATTTATTTAAAGTCAAATGTAAACAGATATCACAGAACAGCTACTCAATAAGCTTAATCGTCTGGTCAATTTATGTATACGCTATGTATATATATGGCCTGCGTAAATTTGGCCACGTAAGTCAGTTTCGGTTGCAATTAAAATTGTTGGACATACGCAACCGTAGGAATGCTCATGTTCTTATTTTACTTTTTAATATACTTCATAATCCTTCTTCTCCATCATACCTACGTGAGCGTTTCCAATATCTGAATACCCAAGGTCGTTCTCAGCCTGTTTTACATACTCATGCCCTTCTGTTTCCAGCCCATAATACAGCAAGTTGTTTTGATTCTTTTACACTTACAGCAATACGTCTCTGGAATTGTCTCCCAAATAATATTCAAGAAATTACTTCACTCAATATATTTAAATCTAGGATATGTAATTATTTTTTAGACATTCAAAATGGCTCTAAGTAACTCTGATTCATAATATATGTATTTATTATCATTACTAATATTATAATTATTATTATTATTTTTATTTTAACATCGTATATTATTTCGGTTGTATGTATTTATTATATTGACTGTGTATGTTCATGCATATTTTATATGTATTTATTTATATATGTATACGTATATATATGTATATATTAGAAAATAGATTAATCTGCCTGTATTAGCAACTTAGAAAATAGTATTCATTTTCTTTGTTTTAATGTAAAGTTATGTACCTATTTCCTTAGCACTTTTATTATGCACTGCCCGTTACAAGTTTACTACAAATGAACGTTAACTGGAAGAGAATGTCCATAGACGTTAAGTTCGCCTGTTGTATATTTTGTGCAATAAAGAGTTTTAATAAATAAATAAATAAATAAACATTTATATGACCCAGTAAAAAAGGGGGAGTTAGAAAAATCGGGATGATTTTTAAGATGGTCCTCCAAACATTGTCACAAAGAAGGTGAACCACTTTATATGGAGCACTTTTTCTGATAAAACGTTCAGCCAAAATCGTTTGCTTCCGTCCTTCCTTTTGATATTTCTGGGTTAGTCCTGGGTATAATCATTCCTGGATTATCCAAGGCCTGTTACATCATGGGCATTTACTTTGTAGGCTATTTGTGGCTGCATTAGATACTAACCAACCCCTTCAGAGATAATTTGTGCATAAACTTTATTGTCTAGTAACGAATAAACTTAATGACTACTGGATTAATCTTAAAAATTATTTTACCGTTTATAAAAAACTACATCTTCACTGAGTAGGTAATATAGGATACCTTTTTCCCCACTACGTAAAAAAGTAATGTTTTACTTTTAAACAGTCAATTTAAAATCAGCTATGTTAAGCCATACGAACGGGCTCCTTTGAAGAAAAGGCCAACTGCCGTTCTGTCAAGCAGGTCGTAAAAGGCGACCGATTAGCTATGCTAGTCACTACCATCGTGGCTATTAGGTGGTAGAGTTCTGAATTGTCTCGCCCGGGTCTGGTACCACCGCCTTACCTATTCCTGCCGCAACAGCGTCAGTGCTTGCCACTGACATTAACGTCTGCTTGTTTACTATCTTATGATATAAATAAAAATAAAATAAATTCCTCTCGCCATAGCACACTGACAATGAAGCGCAGTAGGGCAAGACAGGCCGCACCGGATTTATTAAAATTTATCACGCAAATTTTCGTTCTACTATGGCCCGGACTAGTGTGCGATCGTTCATATTAAATACATGAAAGCGCGCATTTTGCGATTCAGCCCATCCGTTGTAACCCGTCCGAGTGTATTCGATCCTTATGATGTTCTGATGGTGTTTCTGCGTTTCTAGTTGTAAAAATTGCCAACATTTTACAAGCCATGAAATTGAACTGAAGCAATGGCAAATCACAAAAAGGTTATTGAAGCACAAAATTGTTTGAGTATCGCCAGATAAAAGCTGGTTTCAATATAAAATCCACCTAATGAGATTCCGTGCGATTTTAGCGTAATCAAAGCTTTGAAAACGTATACAAATCGGCTTTTATAGTGAGCTGAAAGCTGAGGGCCAACAGATCTTTAATTAAAACGCAGCTCAACTTACGACTTTTAACTACAGTTTAAACCAGTAAAGTCATTTTGCTTTTGTGCGTATCCGTGTCCGTGTCTGCACATACACATAAACCATAGGACACTGTAGCACGCTTAACGAAATAATTGCCTTTTTTTTTTCGGAATGGCTCAATTACTGTTAGCCTTATGGGCTGTTACAGCTTCAGGGGGCGAGCAGAGTGCTCAGCCAGAATTTAAAGGTGTAGGGCTGTACGCCCTCCGCCCTAAGGGTGTCTCCTGTGAGACCGAACCTCGGCTTAGGGTGGGGTCGTGATTTGCGATGAGAGGACTAGTGGCATTGTTTTGTCCGTCCGCCGAACCTTGCCCTTGGGCTCGGTTCGCCGAAGGGCGAAACAGGGGTCCTCGTCGCCGCCGGCGGCGACGGTGTCGCGAATGTAGGTGTGTAGTGTTATCGTGTAAACCGTTGGCCAGAGTTATCGGGTCATCGGGATCGGTAAGAATATAATTGCCTATCAGCCAGAAAGAACTAGTGTGAGCGTTTGTGTGTATGTATGTGTGTGTGTGCGTGCGTGTACGAGTGCGAGTGTGTGTGCGTGTGCGTGTGCGTATGCGTGTGCTTGTGCGTGTGCGTGTGCGTGTGCGTGTGCGTGTGCGTGTGCGTGTGCGTGTGCGTGTGAATGTGCGTGTTCGTGTGCGTGTGCGTGTGCGTGTGCGTGTGCGTGTGCGTGTGCGTGTGCGTGTGCGTGTGCGTGTGCGTGTGCGTGTGCGTGTGCGTGTGCGTGTGCGTGTGCGTGTGCGTGTGCGTGTGCGTGTGCGTGTGCGTGTGCGTGTGCGTGTGGGTGTGCGTGTGCGTGTGCGTGTGCGTGTGCGTGTGCGTGTGCGTGTGCGTGTGCGTGTGCGTGTGCGTGTGCGTGTGCGTGTGCGTGTGCGTGTGCGTGTGCGTGTGCGTGTGCGTGTGCGTGTGCGTGTGCGTGTGCGTGTGCGTGTGCGTGTGCGTGTGCGTGTGCGTGTGGGTGTGCGTGTGCGTGTGCGTGTGCGTGTGCGTGTGCGTGTGCGGGTGCGTGTGCGTGTGCGTGTGCATGTGCGTGTGCGTGAGCGTGTGAGTGTGTGCGTGCGCGTGTGTGTGTGCATGTGTGCGGTGCGTATATGATGCTACAGTACGATACGCGTGAATTCACGTGTGTTTATAATGTATACATATTCCTGTGCAGTAAATATTGAAGTGGTGTTATCACATGCTGTGTACGTAGTTGAATTTTTGTTCAATCTATACTCATATTAAACATGTAAGATTTGTTTGTTTGTATTGAATAAATTTGAAAGCTACTGGACTAATTTTAAAAATCTTTTATCATTATCAAGCTGATCACTGAGTAACGTAGGATACTTTTTACCCAACTGAGCAAAAAAAAATATTTTTTTAATTTTAAACAGCAGGTTCAAAATAAATTATGTTTAGTCTGTATCTCCGAAGAGGTAGATTTTTATCTAGTGCACCCACTAATAACTTACGAAATAAAAGCCCATGACGTCACAGGTCTCCAACCTATCGACAAATTGGGCACATATCCAGTTTAAAATAAGTTAAACCCCCTTGAAAAACTCAAAAACTTATTTAGTTCGAAATTTTCGACTCTGAATTTGACCTCAACATTTCATACGTTCCCCTGTGTTGATAGATACATGCCTCCTTTACAGAATAGACTATTCACTATTAGTTAGTTTATAAAGGATGTATAATTGGCTATGTGTTTTACTGCCTTCGTGACAACCAGATGGTATAGCTTCGCAAACTCTCGCCCTGGTCTGATACCACTGCCTTACCTGTTCTTACCCCAACAGCGTCGATGTTCGTCACTGTCGTATTCCGGTTTGGAAAACCCATCCGGTAAACCTATGCAATTTATTACCATCCCACCCACGGAAAGCACCGCACCATTAACATATTTGGTGTCTATAGGTGATGGTTGTATCTTTCCAGTAGAAGAACCATCAGCTTGTTTGCTTTTTATACTATTAAAACCACCAAAATCAATTTTACTAATTTAAAAAGTTACCTAGGTCTTAAAAAATCGGGCAAGCGCGAGTTGGGCTCGGGCACGAAGAGTTACATGTCCGTACCATTATCTATAAATAACGGCAGAAAAACACGTTTGTTGTATGGGAGCCATACTTAAATATTTATTTTATTTTAATTAATTATTTATTTATAAAGTGAATATAATGCTAAATATTCCGTAAACATTTCAAGTATCTGCCAGTTGTTGTTATTAAGATCAAGAAAAAACTGCAAATATCACGTTTTGTTCTGTTTTTAGTATTTGTTGTTATAGTAGCAATGGAAAGACGTTATTTGTGAAAAATTCAACTGCGTTACTGTTACGGTTCACGGAGTCTTAGGAACAGGGTTCCGTTTGTACTCTATGGGCATGGGCGTACCGAGGGACAGGTAGGGAGGGGCAGCTGCCCCCCCTGGAATTTATTTACCTCTCTACTAACTATCTACTATAGTCTAAAGTCTAATATAGTCTAAAAATGTTACGGTTGCCCCTCTCTGGACCAGAACCTGGGTCTTAAAATGTTGCGGTTGCCCCCCCCCCCCCCCCCTCCCTCGGCTCAGTCTATGGGTACGGAACACTTATAATATGATCACCCGACAAAGTTAGTATTTATTTATTACTTTTTTACGAGTCTTACAATATCACTTACTAGGCCATTCACTCAACAATATTTTGCGGGGTCGCGCAGAGCTATAAATCGTAAGTACAGGTCGTTAAAAAGAATCTAATGGTTGTGCTCATATGTGGCAACGAACCACCACCACGTCAAATATGTTTTGTAACATTAATGGTGATTTCATTTTTATGAAAAATAAATTACCATGCCATCATATATGCATAAATATACTTCGTAATAAAAATGATAATTTGCTTTCTTACATAAGTACTATTATAATATACATACAAATAATATTTTTTGTTTTAACAGTGATAGCTTACTTTTTACATAACTACTACCATAACATCACTTTATAAAAATACTTTATAACAAAAATCTTCATTTGATACAAATGCTGCCTTACCAATTCTACATAAAAGTACTTATCACAAAAATGTTTATTTGTTTTTTATACAAATTCTACCTTACCATCACAACATAAAAATACTTTATAACAAAAATGTTTATTTGCTTTTTATACAAATGCTACCTACCTTACCATCACTACATGGAAATATTTTATAACAAAAATATATATTTGCTTTTTATACATATGCTACCTGAGCATCACTACATAAAATACTTTATAACAAAAATGTTGATTAGCTTTTTATACTAATGCTACCTTACTATGACTACATAAAAATACTTTATAACAAAAATGTTTACTTGCTTTTCATACAAATGCTACTTCAATCGCTAAATAAAATATTTCTATAATTATTTTATTTATTAAATCTCACATACTGTTATTACATAATAATTCTTCGTAATAACAATGTTTATTTACTTTTTATACAAATGTTACTATATCATGATTATTTGAAAAACTTTAAAACAACAAAGAAAGATATCGACATGCAGGATTTGAACCTGCGACCGTCTCCCTAAAGCCGGGAGACGATCACAGGTTCAAATCCTGCGTGTCAATATTTTTCTTTGTTTTTTGTAAAGTTTTTCAAGTTTTCGCAAGCACGGTGTGAGTGCTACAACACAAAAATAATATACCATTATTCATTAAAATACTTCATAAAACAATAGAAATTTGTTTTTTATGCAATAGCTACTAATATAATATAATAATATATTGTAACAATAGGGGTATTTTACTGTTTTAAAAAAAAATCCTTACAATACTATAACCAGATAAAAATATCTATATACCTTTTTGCATTTAAAAGTTTTTCTGCCGAAACCCAATATCAATCAATTAGTAAATGTTAGTTTCAAATATTTGTTTTTTTGAAATTGTCCTCTTTGGAAATGCAATATATCTATCAGCAGCGGGTCATTTTTCGACTGACACTTGAGTGACCGTGACCACCACTTTTTGATAAAAAAAATGCTATGAAATCTTGAATAACGTCATGAAATTTTTAGTAAAGAGACCTTCAAAGAGACGGTTTATATTTCATTAAATCTTTCCAAGAATCTCTCATACAGGTCTCCATTTAAAAGATTATGCTACCTTTGTACAGTCTCATACGGTAGGTAGGTACGAGTATATCGTTGTAAAATGTGGATGTTTATACTATATATACTGAGGGACGGAGACTCGACTGATATCTATTTAGCGTGTATTTTTCAAAAATGTATATAGACAGAAATCTATTTTTTAAAATTTGGATATATAATTTCTCAAAATTTATCTTCAACTTGCCATTTTACTAAATTTGGAAGTAAGCGTTAATTATCAGCGAAAAATAATAGTTGTTTCTGAACAAGTAGCCAAACAAGATGGCGTTTTGTGAAACTGTTAGTATGAAAGCAAACACTTAAAAATGTAGTGTTTGTAAAATTGCGTTTTTACAAGAAACGAATTAAAATTCAAAGTGACGCTTGGTTCATTAATATAGTTGTTTACTCATAAGATCATTGAGATCTATGCATGTGTCATAACCGTGGCATCGCTTCAAAAGAATTCAGATCCAGGAAATACAGATTTAAAAGAGAAAAATATCAAAACCGTGCTCCCATTTCGATGAAAAGAAGCAAATACAATTAGATGCTTCAACGTTAGAGCACGAATCAAACGAATCCAGCGATTTATTTACTGAGGAGTTTGAAAAGAGAAATTGTGAAACCCTGAATGTTATCTTGTATTTTATCAGATTGAATTTGTTAAAGAATACATCAAAGATATTTGTTAGCCTGAAGCACAGACTACATAATAGTTATGCCTCAAGCGTCAGTTGTTTTAGATTATCAATAGTTTTCTTTAATACATATAATCTAGTTTTCTAATATCTGATCTCTGGTAACCGGCTATAAATGGATATAGGTATCATAAAGAAGCTGCTCAGTTATTTAATAGCAATTTTTGTGATATTTTGTAGAAAGATGTGAAATGATGTGAGGAAAAACATACATTTATTATGTTGTGATAGATTAGATAGAGAAACGAGTACATTTTTTGGGGACTGGGAGCGGGATGACTTTTTGTTTAGCTCGCTGACTTTACTATACCTATATACACTTTCTCTATGGCGGCTTTACCCTCCCGACCCGAATCACGACAGTAACAATATTGTGACAAGAATGTATATATAAAAAAAAACGCGCCAGATTTTGCAAAACTCTGCCACCTAAAGTCCAGGGCCGCATTTACCATGTCGGGACCAAGGCAGTACAATTCTAGGGGCCCTAAACCACTTTCTAAATTTGATGATATTTACCTCAGTAATACAAGCGATCTTCACTTTAAAAGGAAGTAAAACCACCACACTCGCTAAATACTAAGAAGGGTAGGGATAATTTATATGTGTCGGTATCAAAATCGAGCCAGACATTAGAAGACTTTAATACCTAGAGCCCAGAGCCGCATTAAGCAAGTCACGGCCCTGTGCAATAAAAAGGCTTTTTTATAAGATAGCAAACAAGCAGATGGGTTTCCTGATGAAAAGAGTCAGCCATCGCCTATAGACACCAAAGATGTTAATGGTGCGTTGCTATCTTGTCGCGAGGTCTAATGCCGCATGCATAAGTTTACCGGCTACCTTACCCTCCAAACCGGAACACGACAGTAACTAGTACAGACGCTACTGCAGTAGGAATAGGTAAGGCGGTGGTACCAGACCCGGGCGAGACAATGCAGAACTCTACCGATAACTCTACCGACAATGCAGAACTCTAACAGATAGCTCGCCTGATGGAAAGACACAGCCATCGTCTATAGACACCAAAGATGTTAATATTGCATTGCTATCCTTGTGACGAGGGCTTAATGACAGGTGCATAAAGGAGAGTCCCTTATAAAAAGAGAAGCCATCGCATATAGACACCAAATATGTTAGTGGTGCGTTGCTATCTCTATAGCGGAATGTCAAAGCCACACATATAAGTCTACCGACTACCTTACCCTCTAAACCGGAACACGAAAATGACAAGCAGGAATAGGTAAGGCGGTGATACTAAATACCCGGGCGAGTCGTTGCGGTACTCTACCACCAAGTAGTCACGATGGTAGTGACACGTATAGCCAATCGGTTGCCTTTTTCGACCTGCCCGGCAGAACGGCAGTTGGTTTATTCTACAAAGGAGCCCGGGCCAAATCGCGGGAAAGCATCTAAGTATTTACTAAGAATTCTACAAAACTATGTCCTGGAAGGGGTAAAAGGGAGCTGTAAATATTATTTTGATTCCCAATTGAATAATATTAGTCTAATATTACATAACTAAATAGAGTATCGGGGAGAGAGATGAAAATGAAAGTATTTAGTTGTTACTTGGAAAAGGGAATTTTACAAGACTTACGAAATGAGGGCAAACGAGGCTGCAAAATAAGGCTGTTTTTGTTAAGATACTCGTAAATTGTTGTTCAAAGCTACGATAAACAAATGGAGGTAAATTTCAATTTATTTACAGTAACGACCATTAACTAACAGGGTTGTCAACTTGTGATTTATTATTGCGGGATAGTAAAAATATCAATTAATCAATCAATTTTATTCAAAATGAGTATTGGACATACATTTTTTGAACGTCAGCGATACAAAAGTAACAATAATACAAAATGAAACTTGTGATTGAAAAATAAAATCGTGAACAAATGATGTATGAACATAAGTAAGATTATCGTACATGTCAAAAAATATTAATAAATTTCAATAAAAAAACTAGTACTTATCTTATGTAAAATTTAAAATAATGTCAAAAAAAATCAAATAATAACATACTAAATAATAAATTAAAAAAATAATATCAAGGAAAATATAATTTGTTCAGAAAATTGTTGCTAACCTCGTAGCCATTGGGCTAGGCATATAGGGCATAGGAACCCATTGGGCTAACCCAATGGTTAGCCAAATGGGTTTGATCTCTAAGGTAATAGTGTAATTGAGGTTCTGTTAGCGCTAACCTCGAAAGTTATGTTTTGAGTAACAATTTATTCCGGCTATATTATGTAATATCTACGTGCTTTAGATAAACACATACAACCGTTGGATTGGATTTTAATGATACAAGTAGTTAAGTTGATAAAATGCGGTGATAAAAATCGCCATCCATCTCGTAAGCCCACAAAATCCTAGTGAATCAAAATATCGCGATTACTTGGCTTAATTGGAAGAAGTGGCTTGATGACAACTATTTTCATATCATTTTTGATACAAAATAATTACTGCATGTTATTTTTGATCGACACGGCACATCTCACTAATAAACTAGTGAATCTTAGTAAAGTTAAATATCTAAAGACGTTAATTTTTAGCTTCCAACACAAAAAGGGGTGTTACAAAATATATTTATAATTTGCATCGTCGAAACTGATCACTTGTATTTTAATGTCACTTAAAAACTTTATTTTTAGTACACCACTCAACCGGTTTCACTATTTAAGCGTCTTCAGGATATAATATACTTAATTTATTATTATTGATAGTTATAAAATAATTTTACCACTATATATTGTGTGTCGAACGGGTAACCCGATTTGGGTGCAGTTTTTTTAAATTTGAAAGCTACGTAGTGTGGTTTTTAGACATGTTTCGTTATATCCGGTTCAGCTGTTTAAGGTCATTAGTTTGGGAACTGTATTAAGCAACTGGTACGGTCCTTATTGATATAAAATTTCATATTATGATACTTCAATGATATTGAAATATCTGATGGTAATATTTGATCTCCGGTGACTGGTAGGATATTGCAAATTATGTACCTTAGACGTATTTAATCAGTTCAAATTCAGTTCAGCTGTTTTGTTTGTTGTCTGGAACTGTATTGAGCAACGAGTACGGTTCTGATTGATAGAAAATTTGGTATTCTGTTACTTCAAAGATATTGTAATGATATGACCTGAAGCTGCAGAGTGAAGATCATCAGCTCTTTTTTTTTTTTTTGCTTTACTATTGCACACGAGGCAAAAAGGTTGTCTGATTATAAACGAATTTTTCAGTTTTTTTTTATTTTTAACGTAATATAGCATTTAGCTTTAGCATGCAAACCATGCTGGCTAGTTACCAGTGTGGCACTTAGATATAAAAAAAATAACCAAGGCCTGTATCCTCTGACACAAAAACAGAGGTATAACTAATGCATCATGGTCATGATAACCTAAAATAAATAAAAAACGAAAAATACTTTTACCTTAAACAAAAAAATCAAAATACTTTGAATAAAAATATAATTCAATGAAATTTGAGCTTCACACGAGGCGGCGGATTCGGTTTTCTTTTATTAGATGAAACAAAATAGTTGAAGTTCGTTCTCAAAGGAGGCAACCCTTAGCGTAGATATTAACAGCTGAATCTTATTTTGAACTCTAGATGAGCATCTATTTGATTTAGGTTTGAAAAGAGAATTTCTCAAAAAATTTTAATGTAATATAATATTACACTTGATCTGCGTAAGTTTGATCACGTCTCATTATATCGCTCTAAACTGAAGTGGCTTCCGATCCGCCAACGAAGACAGTTGAGATTGCTTTATACATTATTCACTATTCTTTATAATCCTAATGCACCTCAATATCTTAAGTCAAAATTCATATTTCAGCGTGCCACACATTCACGCCAACTTCGTTCAGAAAATATCACGACTCTTCATTCATTTAACACAAGCATCTAGTATTTTAATGCAAAAATCTTTTTAAATTTTGTTATGTATGCCCAATTTCTGTTCATTTTTGACAAAGATGGATGAATGAGTGAACTAAATTTTGCAGTACCTACTATGCATTTTTTTAACCGACCAACGTAAAAACGGATTTCATCATATCGATATGTATGTATTGTTGTTGAAATTTGAGTATGATGATCTATTTAGGCGTCTCAGCACGTATACTAAATTTCGTAAGTGTATACATGTTTCGTAATTGTATATATGTAGAAATTCGTAGAAAAACATACGAACATAATTATATGTTTTTCCATGAATTACTTGGAAACTAAGAGGCACTTTGAGATAACTCTTTTTGATCTAGATCAGGTATATGGAGCGTTCTACTTTTTTACCGACAATGACGTGTCCCCTCAGAAAAAAAAATCGGTATTCGTCCAATATTGCAGTTTCTCCAATTTTATTTCCACAAGATTTTTTTGAACCCTATTGGCATTATTATGATAGTAAAATCTTCTTTTTATTGTTTTTGCTTTTTACAATATTTTTGTGACGGAGTATTCGAAATGAGTGACAGAGGTGTTTTACATACAAATAAAATGTGTCTCTTTGCCCCGCCTAACGTTACAAAATGATCTAGCTTATAAAAATCATATAGAACCTTTCAATGTAAAATTATTTATTGTACTTCTAAAATATTATTATTAAATTAATTAGAATATAATAAACGTAAAAGTTTATATTATTAAACAAAAAAATATTTTATCGTTGGGTCTGGTTGTATATGGTTTTTCTTGCTATCTTCCGTCACACATTTCACAAAACAAAAAACGCGCTTTAGCTGTTCGACCTTCAACACTAAGCAACAGTATGTTTCCTCTCCCCTCTTGGCCTTATGTCTTGAGGTCCCACCCGGGAGCGAGCCAAGTTAGTCGCCCACAGGAAGTGAAATGAGGTGCGTGTGTTTATTCGGCGACCACTCTGTCACGTAAGTTACTACTTTGAATTCTTATCGTAATTCCCATTAATATACATAATATTATTATTTCCCAGTAAATCTGTCGTAGTTATCCACTTTTACGAAGAATTCGTAATTTTGTGAACGCTGAAATCCTAAAACACTAATATTTTACACCTCTGTCACGAGGCACCTCTGTCACAAAGAACTGTGACGGAGTGGTATAACTCGTGACGGAGTGGTAAATGTTGTCTAGAACTTTGCTTTGATTGATTTTCACAATAGTTCATTAATATTTTTTGTGTTCTATATATTACATTATCAATTATTTTATTAATTTATTATCACTTATTTTATTCATTTAAGGTATTATCTTCGGGTTATTTAAAAAATGGCCTTATCTGCTGCGGAAAGGCAGCGACGTTGTCGTGAAAAGAGAAAACAAGACCCCGAAAAAGTTGAAGAAGTGAAACAAAAAGATTTAGAAAGATATCATGCTCGCAAAAAGTTAGTCAAAGATATGACACCAAGAGAACATAGACAAATGAAAAGAAAATGGCAAGTTAGAAACAAGAAGAGAAGAGAACAACAGAAAGCTTTGCATAACATGTTAATGAATACTCCGGCTTCAACACCTGTTCCTTCAAACCCCAGATTACTTTCTTTAAGTTCTAGATCTCTTTCACTAACTCCAACCTCAGCCGCTGCTAGAGTAAGGGGTAGAGAAAAAGTTAGACGAGACAGATCGAAAATTTATAGACAAAATATGAAACTTCAAGACATTTTTTTGAGGATCTATTAAACGTTTAGCTGACCGTCGCCACTGGACACGATATTATTGACGCTTTACAATTTTATGAAGCACTTAAAGACCGCAGTAAGATAAAGCTATTTCTTGTTGGCAAAGACGATATTGCCCAGATTTTAATGGAAATTCCAAGTGGAATTATTCCTTTGAAAGGTACTATGGACGTTCACCAACTACTTACTCAGCAACCTGGAGTACTAAGCTACCGAACATTGAGTTGTTTTTGTGATAAATTTTGTGATTGTTACAATTTGAAGACTTATCACCCATTGCCTGAACATAAGAAAGAAGTTAACGACAGCCCAACTTCAGATATAAAAGAACCACTGGCTGGTATAACCAACACCAACAGAGCTCCTACGAAGAGATTTTATAAGACTGTTTAATGTTTATACTTCTACTTCAGAAGATGAAGATGATCAGCTTTTTGTTAATCAAAAAAATACTGTGCACATAAAACCGGGTACTTCATATGACCTATCTGTAGACAACATCCACCCATTATTAATAAAAAATGGTACACATATGTTAGTAAAAGTACCTAGTACAACCAAAGTCGATTACACCTACTTAGGAGTTGCAAAAAGTTGTGTGGATGAAGATGGAGATGTTCAGGTGATGTTTTATAAAACTGTTGATGACACTGGAAAAATATTTAAATTAGTAAAATCAGATGTATCAGATGTGATGTTTGAACACTTGATAAAAATAATTCCAAGTCCTAAAGAAGTCAAAAGAGGAAGGCGTGTTTATTACGAATTTGATGAACCAATAGAAGTATTTGAAAAGTAGAATAAGAGAAAAGAGAAGATTAGACTGATTTTACGTGTTCTTTGGTACACACACATAGTTCTACCAATAAGAAACTAAATTAAGTAGCATTATAAGACAAGTATTATGTTTTTTTATCGTTTTAAAAACTTTAAAAATGTTAAAGTATCAAGTTCAAATGTGGGCTTATTACTATCTACCACTCTGTCACAGTTTTGTCCCTCTTGCAATTAAACGTCAAATTAGCATATGATTCAGTTTATTAAAAATATTATTCTAAAATAACGTATTATATAATTACTTATTGACCATACTAGGTATTACCAGAATTTCAGCTGAATTTATTTTAGTAATTTGCAAAATATTTCAAAGTTTATTGTCTTAACGAACAAAAATGTGACAGAGTGGTATTAAATGTAAATTTTTATATATTTGTAATAAGAATTCCGATTAATGGAGTTAGATAATAATAAATGCATACTATTCTAGTTAAGCAAAGTTAAAAAAAACTGAAAGTTTGATTTTACATAATAACTAATAAATATATTTTCTTATGACTGATGTATTTATTTTTTCTTACTATTCCGATAAAACTTTAAATAAATGAAAGGTATAAAATAAAACTTCGATGCATTATATCTTTCTAAAATCTTAGATGCCTTGACAATAATTTAAAAATACACAAATAAAAGAAATACACTTTAATTTTTTTTTGAAATCTAAAAATTTATCACTCAGATTGTCGGTAGAAAAGTAGAACGCCCCATATTCCAACTAAGAGATTCGTTTAAATTTCATCAAAATTACTTCAGTAGATTTTGAGATTTAAGTACAATACATTTGAAATATTTTTTTTAATTAAACTAGCAAAAAGCAGAGCTTTGTAAGGGCTCGCAAAGTTATACTATCTAGTAATATTGTTATAAAAGTATTTTTATGAGAATTACATCTTTTAATGTATGGACTTTATTTATAATTATCTAACCTAAAAAAACTCAGCGTATTTTCACCTAAAAATTAGATTTGCATCAAATGCCCGCATCGTCAGGCTTTGGACTAGGAATATTTGGTTTTTGTTTGTTGGTATTTTCAAGGAAAAATATGTATTAAAAATGAAGGAAAAAACACATTTTTGACATTTTGCTAAAATAATTGTTTTTTTTTCTAAAATCAGGAAGTTCCTGGTTTTACGTCGATTTACGAAATCAAAATCAAAAAATTGTTTTATTTAAATAAACCTTCAAAATTTTTGGACTACGCAGGCACGTAGAATTGACGGTAGACACTCAGCGAATACATTCTTCGAATTTTTCGCTCAGAGAAACCCTCGGAGTTCGATTCCCGAGTCAGGCAAATGAAAAAATGTGTTTTTTCAGTTTTCTGATAAAACACTTTTGCCCGGGATTGGAAAAGTGCCCTACTGGCGATAGGCTGGCCACCTATCACATTGTGGGACTTAAGTATCTTCAGCTAACCGTAGATGCACACGTTGTACTTCTGCCTACCTCTTCGGGGATACGGGCGTAAATATACCTTTTTTTAACTTTTTACCCTCGCCCTCGGGCTAAGATTGGGAATTGATCTCAATACAATATAAATCAATTAATACATCTGTACTGTTTCTCAATAAGCATATTGTGAAACTCTAACGCTCTATTTACTCTGTGCCCAGCAAACATCCCTGCTCTATACCTAAATTCTCCTTGTGCCTCCCACAATATTACTTCGAACTTCACTTGCATTCTCTTTTCAATGATTTTATCATACACCTTCGATGCCAAACTGATCAAACTGATGGCCCTATAGCTATTGCAGTTTATACTTGAACCTCGCCTTTATACGAGGGCACGATAACCGCGCGCCGCCAGTCAAATATGAGGAAACAATTCATGAAGTAGGTAGTCTCTTAATAAGTTTAAAAATTCTAATAGAAAATTTATTTTCTATCAATTTTATCTCCTTAATTTAATAAGAGATGGCGTTAGTAGTAATAAGATTCTAATACAAATTGTACCTTCTATTTTTTATTTTTATAAAATGGTATTTTTATGGTAGATAACAAATCTAGACATGAATATAAACTACCACGTCGAAGCTCAAACCTAAAAATGCGATATTTTTTCAGTAAAATGTACCACAAAAGTGCATAGAAAGTGACCTAGTGTAGGGCTCGCTTCGCTCGCCCTGATTACTATTATTCAAATATATGTTAGCTTTTTTATTGTATGACTATAAATCGTTTCCAGTTAGAAACGTTCCATAGAAAAGTAAAGAGAGTAGAAATGCTTCAAATATCGATTGGTTTTGGTTAATGAAAACAAATCGTTGAAACAGGTAACAACCCTAGTCTTTATGGCCTCGTTAACTTAAAAGGTAATATTTATGACATTGTCCTTGTTTGTAATACAAATCTCGTGAAGTGTGAATAAAAAAGAGTATCGCTTACTGGGGTCGTGGTGATACGAGATTCTCGTCTTCGCGTTTGACATTTTAGCCACGAAAGAAAGGATCGTGTGTAAACATCGATATAGAATTTCGCTGTGTGTAAATCATGAAGCTGTATTATATCTGGAGGCAGCACTTCTAATACCTGCTTGAAACACAATTTTAAATACTGCTGTCATCTTCCGAGGTCTTACCTTCTCTTTCTAACACAGGTTTATAAAAAGAGACGGAGACACCTCTTAGACAGAGATATAACATAAATATGTGTTTCAAGTGATTAATACGAGTGTTAGCTCCACTTATACCTAATACTTCATCGTGTAAATTAACTTCGACAGTTATCTGTCACTTATTGTAAGGAATAGTGACATATTTCCTTTTTAGGGTTCCGAAGTAAACTAGGAACCCTTATAGTTTCGCTATGTCCGTCCGTCCGTCCGCACGATAGCTCAGAGATCCTTAGGTACTAGAAAACTGTAATTTAACATGAATATGTATGTACATTAGTCATGGCAACAAATTGGTAATATTAAAATCTTGAAAATATT
The DNA here is from genome assembly GCA_036924255.1 of Apodemia mormo. Lineage (NCBI taxonomy): Eukaryota > Metazoa > Arthropoda > Insecta > Lepidoptera > Riodinidae > Apodemia > Apodemia mormo. The sequence goes on along the minus strand of JAUPFN010000018.1, from coordinate 5,362,716 downwards.
TTTTTAGGGTAGCTCTTCTACATGTAAGGTGGGGATGTTAATTTTTTTTCTCGCGTACCCCATAGTGTGGTGTATCGTTAGATAGGTTTTTAGAAAATATTGTAGGTCTGTGGAAATCATTTTTTGATTTCCACAAACCTACAATTATGAAATATTATGCTTTACCTACATTGTTAATTTTTATTAGTCAAGTGTGTGTCCCCTCCAACCTTCGGCCAGCTAAACGGTTGGTCTTGGAGTTGGGCAAATTCACGGTGGCATTAAACATCATGAAATAAAAGAAAAACTATTGCGGCTTACAAGACTTTACAAGTTTTTAAGTAGTAATAGTCGATCAACTTATGAAATGTAATTAAGAGAAGATTTTACAAAGTGGTGTGGATATATCCGTCAAGTGTTTATAGTATGAAACAATAAAAGCCGAAATTCGCAACTGTACCCACGCATTTTGCCATATATAGTTAGAGATATATATATATATATATATATTAGAGATATATATATATATATTAGATATATATATATATATATATATATATATATATATATATATATATATATATATATATATATATATATATATATATATATATATATATACCTAAAAATAATCAAGTATAATAAGTAGCAATAACTAGTTATTGTAATATAATTATAATAGTTAAACACATGATATTACGAAACTTTTTGAAGATTTTTTATTATATCATTAGATTGTAAACATCAGATGGCTCTCCTGGTGGAAAGAGAAACCATCACTTATAGACACCAAAGACGTTAATGGTGCACTGCTATCCGCGTGATAACTTGTTAACGCCACGTGTGGAATTTTTTCATCTTCGGAATTATTTTACTTGGAGAGTTAGTGTGGTTGATGATTGGAATGTGGGTGTATTTTATAAAACGCTACTAAGATATGTAGTACAATTTTAAAAAATAAAATATTAATGGTAGCATTCCATACTGGTTCCCCCGTGTTGGTCCGAGCGCCTTTTATAAATGGACCAATTGCCATTCTGCCAAGCTGGTCGTAAAAGGCGGCCGATTGGCTATACGTGTCACTACCATCATGACTACTTGGTGGTGGAGTTCCGCAAATTTTCGCAAGGGTATTTGGTACCACGTCCTTATCCCTGCAGCAATAACGTTAATGCTTGTCATTGTAGTGTTTCGGTTTGGGGGGGAGGGTAGCCGGTAGAGTTATGCATGTGACATTGTCATCCCGCCATACGAATAGCAACGCACAATTAAAATCTTTGGTTTATATAGGCGAGGGTTTCACTTTCCATTACGAGAGCTACCGGCTTGTTTGCTATCTTATAGTGCAAAAAACAAATGTATACAACTGAAGGATGAAAAAAAATTCAAGACATCATAGCCATATGGCGTAGGTATCATAAGATATTTTTTTGGAAATGAAATAGAGATTTCTAAAAAGTTTGTGATTATTCCAATATGCAAAGTATTCGCTTCCGAAATAGTAAAATGTGTTACTTTTTGCCCAAAAATTGCAAAAATTTGGGGACTATAAATTCCAACAAAAACTTCAAACGAGAATTGATTAGAACATAATCAATCATATACTAACAGTTACTCCTATAAAATTCTGATTTTTGTATATTAATGCCGATTTTTCAGAACACCTTTTCTATTTTTTTATAATGATATATGATTTTGTGATAATGTACTACACTAGAGCAATAAATAAAAAAAATATTATTAGACGTAGGATAATTTCAATATTGCATAAAATATTTCGGTAGTTGTACAAAATAAATTTGTTTTTAATAGCGTCAAGTAAAAATATAAACAAATTTTTGCTGTCGTAAAAATAGTAAGGTACACTGTGGTACAAAATAACTATAAATAAGTATAACTTATACACTTAAAAGCTTTGGTTGCTACATATACCTTCATAAGCAAGTCCAACTCGCTCTTAGCCGGTTTTTAATTTATAAAAAATTCAATGAGATTTATGTATTTTATCATAATCAATGTATTACATAGTATAAAACAAAGTCGCTTTCTCTGTCTGTCCCTATGTCCTTATGTCCCTATGTATGCTTAAATCTTTAAAACTACGCAACGGATTTTGATGCGGTTTTTTTTAATAGATAGATTGATTTTTAAGGAAGGTTTAAGTGTATAAACCTTTCCCATATTCCTACGGGAATAAAAGCTGCGCGGGTAAAACCGCGGGCAGGTCGCTAGTTTCAATAAATTATAAGTCATTAATATGAGGAGCTCTTAACAATATCCTTGTTTGTATTGTAAATAATCTGTAATTTTATTTTAAATAAAATATAATGTCACTTCAAAATTAAGCCAATACACAATTTTATTTAATGCTGCAACTAAATAAAAACACATGAAACTGTCGGCCAATAACTCTTCATCTTTAAAAATATATAAACGGGTCAATAACGCGTACATATATAGAACTTACTTGTAAAGCTCGACGTTTCGGCCAAGTTACATTGACCGTGGTCACGAGCAGATCAGTCTGCTCTATATATGTACGCGTTATTGACCCGTTTATATATTTTTAAAAATGATAGTAGAACGCGTTAGTTTAAAAAAAACTTCATCTAAACTGCATCATCCAATAACTAAATAAAATATTCTTTCATATAATGCTCCATATTTTAACTCAATATCAAAGTGCATATCAGTCGAGTTCGAGAATTGATGCACATTCGAAAACTTTATAATATAATCTATGAGACTTCAGATAAGAGAAGTTACTTGATCGCCTCCGTGTAAATACTACATGAGTGTTGAAGCTCATCCCCAAATCGTCTTTATTATCGATCACTTCGCACTAGTGTACAGGTAAGAACAAAAATCTATTACCTTCATATGAAAATATTTTATAGTAGAAACATATATCTTTAATGGCTAGTTTACCTACTTAAAACTTTTTCAGGGTAGACAGGCAGAACCAAGTGGTTTAGATAATAATACAAATAGACCGGTATTGATATATATGTTGCAGTGAAATTGTCAATAGCCGTTAGATTATAATCTACCTAGGGTTTTTATGATTTGGTTAGGTTAGCAGTTATATCACTTAGGTAGATTATAATCTAACGGTACTGACATTTTCACTGCGACATATACATCAAAATTAAAATACATGCATGCATGTAGGTATATGCACTAATTACAATAAACTTCTACAACAGGTAGATAACTACTATGTTTTTTGAACAAAACAGTACTTTATTCATGACTAGCGACCTGCCCGCGGTTTCACCCACGTAGCTTTTGTTACCGTGGGAATATCGGAAAGGTTTATATATTAAAACCTTCCTAAAGAATCAATCTATCTATTAAAAAAAACTGCATCGAAATCTGTTGCGTAGTTTTAAAGATTTAAGCATACATAGGGACATAGGGACAGACAGAGAAAGCGACTTTGTTTTATACTATGTAGTGATTTTTAGGTATAATTAAATATTTTCCCCTCGCACTAATTATCCGACGACTCGGTTCGAAAAACACGAATTGGTTTAACCCTAAGGTAAGCTAATTATTATTTGAATGTGATATCGGTGTTAGTTAACGATAGTGGTACACAGTTATATAAATTCTGAAATATATTTAACAAACACCCAAATTTAAAATCATCTGATGGTGACGAATACGAACTGATGATTACTAATACTTGAAGGAAAAACTTTGGACCCCTTTTTTAAGACAATTGCGCGAACCGTGGAGTATGAACTAAAGTTTCCCTTTACGGAAGACTGTAAAAACTTATGATTCTTAAATAAAATGCATTAAATTAAGAAAAATAAACATTAGACACTACATTCATGTGACATACATGATACGGCTATATTCAGTTGTTAAAAGAGATTTTATTGTTTAGTCTAAGGTCGAATTTTGTTCACAGGCTTATTTACTTGGAGTCGTAGTATTTTTTCGACTTTTGTGTGTGTCTGTACATTGCCTGATGACTGCAAGTTATTCGATTAATTACACTGATTCATGGAGCAATCTCTGATATTACGCCATTCTCAATTAACAGTTCACAGCAGAGAGCGACTGGATCGACCGGGTATCATTTCCGGAACATTAAAGACCGATCAGACCGCATCGCAAAAAATCGCCTAGCAGGGCTTATTAACCGGTTAATTTTCGAATTTAAATAAGTGCAACGGTTGTTGCAAAAGTGTAAAGGTTTGACTCTTCCTTAACCTCAAAAATATCGGTTTGCTTATGGAGCAGAATTTTGTGGGGTTTGAATCAATAAACCCGTTTATGGAGGTTTTTTTAAGAGTATTTCTTTGATGTTCGCCGCTTCAAATTTTTGTCTGCATTGATCGTGACGTATTCCACGGTTTTGGTTAAAAGGTTTATTCGGGTTTATGAAGCACTCTCATTTTAGATACGCTCCGAGCGAAACTTTTTGTAAAAACCTCTATTAACCTCTATTAACCGGTATTTAGTTACCGGTTTCAAACCCTGCCACCTAGATTGCTTTCATAAATTTTATTTGTATTCGTTTTTATATTACAAGAATAAGATAACAAACAATCAGATGGTTCTCCTAATGGAAAGACTCAACCGTTGCCTATAAACAAAGATATTAATGTTGCGTTGGTATCTTGTGGCGAGGTCTATTGCCATATCCATAAGTTTGCCTGCTACATTACCCTTCAAACCGGAATACGACTGTGGTAAGCACTGACGCTATTGCGGCAGGAATAAGTAAAGCGGTGCAGTGGTACCAGACCCGAGCGAGGCAATGCAGAACTCTACCACCTAGTAGTCACGATGATAGTGACTCGCATAGCCAATCGGTCGCCTTTTACGACCTGCCTGTAGCCTGATATGCCTGCGGCAGTTGGTCTATTCTTTAAAGGAGCGCGAGACCAAAACGGGCAAAATCGCATCGTCATCTTTACGTCAAATATTTAACGTAATACCTAACACATAACAACAATATAATATATATTATATGTTAGGTACATATAATACCTAACACATTATAACAATAATACAATATTTATTATAATTTTTTGGCTTAATTCCACCCCCTGAATTACATTATTGGACGCCTGGCAGAACGACAGTTAGCCTATTCTTGGCCCGGGATCAATACAGGGAACTATGTCTTACGAGTTAATGAACAGAAACGGTAAATAAATTTTGACGTTATTGATATGCCACAAATGTCAGAAAAAGATAAATTAGTGGCACCGACCTGGACAAATCGTCACAAAGTTCTACCATCCATTAGTGTAGTTATATCTAACTTTCTTCCCTTGAGTTGTTTTCGTTTTTTTGAAAGAAATTGTGTTGTAGTCAAAAGTAGGTTAGATTTTTGTAATGAAATATAATAACTATAATCTATAAAAACAAATTAAATTAGAATTCCTTGTAAGTTATCTAGGATGTTGATCTTTTCAAACAAATACCGCGTTTTTTAATAAAATGTTATGTTATTTTTTTACTAAATTAAGTATTATGTTTTTACTAAATTAAAATTTATTAGCATGAGGATAATTTTATTTAAAACTTGTTGTTGCCAGCGAATTCGTCCGCGCAGACTTCGTTTACTCCGCACAGCACCTCCCCCGTAGGTGATGGCGTGATAATATGTAGCCTATATGTTGACCCGACCTGTTAGTAATATTCAACAAACAGATAAACAGACAAACAGACAAAAATTCTAAAAACTATATTTGCTTGGCTTCGATATGGATTGTAGATCACGCTCCAAGTATTCTTTTAAAAAAATATTCAGTGTACAGATTTGATATTTCTACGATTTTATTATATGTATAGATGTGACCAGGGAGACTTGTCAATAGCTAGAAGGCGAGGCTATGTTCACAGTTGTGTAGTAATGGTTTTCTTGATTATTTATATGCAGCGTGTATCGAACGGTCTCCTGAAAGTCGAAACTATGGATTCCGACCATGATTTTGAGATGAAAATCGTTAGAAATTTGTGTAGAATATTTTTGATTTTTTTTGACAACTTTTTTACCTTAACTTTGTATTTAATTTGGTTTATTTTAATACTGTATAGAACGTATTCGAAGAAATAGTAAATTTCAAGAAAATACACAAAATATGCAATGTATTATTTGCCACATACCGCACAAAATAAGAGGCTGGTTCGAAAGTTCCACCAGTGTGACGAGTTGGAGCAATGCACGCTTTACATTGCGTGGCGTAAAAATAAAAAATAAATATAAAGTGCGAATTTTGAATTTCCCAAAATAAGAGAATTTCCTTTCGTATATTCAAAATTTCGTAAAAATGACTTGTTATCGTAATTTTTCGGCACACATTCCTTTACATGCTGCATAATATAAAATTATAAAATATTTTTGCATTTTAAAATTATAAAATATTTTTGCATGTTCTCAAAATTGACAACAAACAGAATATATTGAAAAACCTTTGTTTTCTAAGTGATCGGAAAGTCGATTTTTGAATGTAATTTGGTATATTTTTTTGATACACATTTAACAGTCTAGCTCCTTAACCCACAAACAATAACGATATGTAATTTCATTCGAAAAATGCTATAAATCACACGACTAATGATTATAAAAATGCAAAGTAAAACATCAGTAACCCTATCAATTCCGTTTGGAAACTTATGCGAGGCGAGGTCAGGGCGAGCGAAGCAAGCTCTAAATTATTCCATACTCTATGCACTTTTTTCGTACACCTTACCGAAAAGTTATTACACCTTTCGGTTTGGGCTTAAATATTGTAATTTCAATTCTTGTCTTGTGTTAAAAAGATGAAATTAATTAAATTTTCTATGATTCGCGAACTATTCTATGTGTTTTTTTGCGATGGCACCAAAAAGAAAGACGACCTTTTATACGGACCATCGGTGAGTCTTATGCATTTATTAAACTGACGTCTTTCTTTTTGGTGCCATCGCGAAAAACACATAGAATAGTTCGTGGATCATAGCAAATTTAATTAATTTCATCTTTTTTAATAATGGATTTCCGGAAAGTAACGCCTGAATCAATAAACTATCATAGAACTCATTTTATAAATATTTAAAAAAATGATACAATGATTTGTATTAATTAAAATTTTATTGTATTTCTAACGTCACCTAAAAAACTTCGTGAGCTCTTAAAAGGTTCCGCTTTTTGCTTGTTATAATTTCACTTTTATTAATTAACTTACAGCTTGGATTCTTCTTTAGGATTACTATTTTAATAATCTAATTGTCATTTATATTTCACAAACGATAAAAACACGTATAGGTATTCCTTTGGAAATTATCATGAAAATTTAAAATTTATATTGGTAGAATGACTACCAATATAAATTGGTTATTAAAAAGTTGTCGTTATATAATTGTATTAAAAGTACTTAATAAATAAATTACAAATATTACAATTTTTCATTATATAAATAATGAAAAATTGTAATATTTGTAATTTATTTATTAAATACTTTTAATACAATTATATAACGACAACTTTTTAATATTTCAAAGGATTGCCAACAAGTTTAATGCCCTCCTGATGGAAAGAGATAACCATCGCCTATAGAGGCTAAAGAAGTTAATGGTGCATTGCTACTCGTGTGGTTGGAATACCGCAAACATAAGTTAAATCGGAAGTTAGTAAAAATTTCAATTACCGTAATTTTTATGACATGGGCAAAACAGACATTTTCGGAATATCCATGCAATTTTTCACAAATATGAATTTCGTATAAAGATTTAAAAAGAATTCGTAGTTTCCACAGAGCTCTTACAGCGTTACGGCTTAGTTCATAGGAATGTGTCTCTTTATACCAACACAAGAGCCTTCCTTTGACAATCTTTTGCAAAATAAGACTTTATTTATTGCTATAGAAACGAAAAATATTCTAAAAATTGAAATTCTCTTATAGTATGAAGTTTTATCCATAACATATGAGTACATATATTTTTTTTACTAATATTAAATGATTCATCACCTCCGTGTTATGTCGCGTGTACACAACAGAGGGTCTAGATGTGTCAGTGTTGATCATAACCCGGGTATGATTCCCGCGTCGGGTAATTAAAAAAATGTGTGTTTTTCAGTTTTCTGTTTGAAACAACGTTGCCAAGATTGGATAAGTGCCTGGTAGGCAATAAGTTTGCCACCTATCAAATTGTGGGATTTAGTATCTTCGACTTATCGTGGGTGCATTGGTTATATCTCAGCCTATCTCTTTGGGTATATGAGCGTGAAGATACTTTTAAATGAGTAATTTTTATATAAACGTATATATATGACAATATATAACTTACGTGTCACGTTGTTTGTCTGCGATGGATTCCTAACTTCTGAACCGATTTCAATGAAATTTGAAAATATCTACTGTGTGGTCCAACTCAAAAGATAGGAGAGTTTTTATCTCTAATAACCCCCCAACCCCCCTCAAGTACGCCACCAAAGTATTCAATACAAGTAATTTAAATAAATAAATAAATATTCACGGGACAAATTACACTTACTGTACACATCTACTACGTCTAACCCCAAAGTAAGCAAATTATTTGCTTGTGTTATGGGTGTTAGTCAACTATACTAATATATAGAAATTCATAAATAAATACTAGATTATATTTAATAAACACCAAAACCCGGATGTAAAAAAAATTATGATCATCACACAAATGCTTGTCCCCGTCGGGGATCGAACCCGAGCCGCGTCGATTGCGTAGTCAGGGTCACTAACCACTCGACTAACAACCAATTTGTATGGCAAAACAACGTTTGCCGTGTCAGCTAGTACCTCAAGTTTGGAAAGTAAAGTAGGTAAATTTATGCTTGTCTACACGGATAACAACTATCAATCAATACCTTTGGTGTCTACAAGCGACGATTTATCTTTTCATCTGGACAGCTACTTGCCCGGGCCGTCAGTTGTGTGGTTAGCTTTATGCTTTAAAACCAGGTTTTAATAATTATATCCATTAATCTATACACTGTTGTAAATGTTCTCTGAATAAATAATTGGTTCTCTTTAATGTTACCTTCTATTTATAGTAGGAAGAAGCCCAAATTGCTGAATGGGTAGTTACTCGAGCGTCGTAGGGACCTATTGGATCTTGTAGATTAAATTATAGACAAAATAAAAAGATTCTCATTTCAATGGTGGGGAAAAAATCTACAGATAAAAATTATGTTTAAAAAAGACTGTGACATGGAAACATTAAATCGCGTCAGATTAGGGTACAGTGGGTTAATTGCCACCTAAAATTTAGAATGTCTGACGATTTAAGTGTAGCGTAAGGGAGTGGAAGTGTTATAAATTTGCAAAGAAAACGTTTAGTTGTTTTGACATTCTCGAATGCATCTGAATTTTCTTTTATTATAAGTATAGGAAATTATGTAAGAATAATGAAAAAAATATAATCTGACAATTTCTACAAGCCGAAATTACTAGGAATTTGTTTTTTTTTTGTGTTCTGGTTACCCGCCTCTATATAAAGGGCTTATATTTGGTGCAGAGCCTCAACAGTATGCGCGGTACCCCCCCTTCCCCTCACCCTATATTAATCTGACGCGCCCGAAATGCAAAAATCTCCTCTTGGGCTCCTCTACTATTACTTGATTTAATAGAAATACGATTTTTGTAATTATTTATCTTAATATAATCTATAATCATTCCACATTTTAGACGGTGACACTACCATGCACATCCCACACTAATTTTATTCAATAATACAATTAAACGAATACTCCTAAAAATGTCAGTTATATAAACTCTTTATGTAACTTTCCTCATAACAAGGCAACTAAATTCTCCGCCATCTTATAAAGCATCAAAGCTACTAGTATTTCATAAAGTACTCCATATTTTACTGAATATCAAAGTGCATATTGGTGTTCGAGAATTGATGCATATATGATAGGTTTATAACGTAATCTACGAGACTTCAGAGTGCTAAGTGTGAGTTTTTCTTTTCGCATTCGATCGTGAGCGGGTTTGGAGTTTACTAGGAATTTGTATGTGATTTGTACAGCGCCACCTAGTGGTAAACGTGAGAAACCAGTTTACCACTAGGTGGCGCTGTACAAATCACATACAAATTCCTAGTAAACTCGAAACGCGCTCACGATCGAATGCGAAAAGAAAAACTCACACTTAGCACTCTGATACGAGAAGCTACTTGATCTTCTCTGTGTAACGACTTCACTGTTAAAGTTCACCCGTGACCCGTCTATTTCATTGATCACTTTGCACTGGTGTACTGGTGGGAACAAAAGTCATTTTTTAATTTAATAAGAAAATATTATACATCAAAGCATTTATCAAGTCATAAATATTCTTAATTGTTGATAAAATTGTAATAATAATATTGTATAAATATTTTCACATCGATGTCCTTGTATAAACTTGATTCTTAATTCAGAAACCTATGGTCGGCTTCACATGGCTGTAAAAAAAATTAGGCCTAATCTCTTCTTTACGGTATAAATATTGGCAAAGTGCGTGTCGGGCCACGCGCAATGTAGGGATCCGAAGTTACCTATTACAATAATGCGGACTAAGAATAGGGCTTTTATATTTTTCTACTATGAACATTTAAGCTATTCAATGTAAATATATCCGCACCACAGGTCCACCAGTTGTAAAAAAAAAACTATAAGTTGGTCAACTATTACTCAAATATTAGTAAAGCACTCTAAGCCGTGATAGTTTTCCTTTTAACTTCATTATATTAACTATTACCATGATTTTTTTCCCACCCCCAAATCAACTGTTTAGCCTGCAGAAGGGGGGGGGGGGGGGCTTGACTCTAACAAAAATTAATACTTAAAAGCTTAATATTTTACAAACGACTCCCTTAATCAGAAACTTGTTTTCACAAACCTAAAACAATTTTAACCTCTCTTTAATATAACACAAAACAATATCATCTAAAATATCACTGCTACTATTAATACATCTATCCTTTTCTGTACTCAATAGCTATGTAATAAACAAAATTAAAGTGAATGCTGCCTTCAGCTATTCATGTGCTATCATCAAACGCTTTTCAATACATAATAGCCTTACGGCCGGTTTAAAACACACAAATTAATTTTAACAAGCAATTAATCTGTCTTTAACATAATTTTTACAAGCAAATAATCTGTTAAACACAAATTAATTGCTTGTTAAAATTAATTTGCGTTTCGGAAACCGGCCGTTAATGTGAAATATTGTTTACTAATTGATATTTTTTTAAATGTAGCTATGCGGGCTGTAAATATTAAAATTCCTAGAGGATTGTTATTTTGAAGTTTAATATTTATAATTATAATACACGGTCTACTAGTTACTTTATCTAATTAATTATAATTAATAAATAAACTTTATAAAAAATGCTATTATACTCACACCTTTTGGAATATGATTTTTACATATGATGCTCTTGACTGAACTTTCACACATAAATAAACTATTTTTATACTAACAATGAATCGGGAATATATATTTTTAAAACAATGACGAATATGTTTTTCCTTAATGACGTGTTGAAATCGCGATGACTTCGGATCAACTCTTCCACCGCCTTACCTATTCCTGCCGCAATAGCTGCAATGCTTATCATTGTCGCGTTCTACTTTGGAAAGTAAGGTAGCCAGTAAACCTATACATGTGGCCCTACCCATCCTGTCACACGAACAGTAATGCACCTTTAACATCTTCGGTATGGGTTGGCGATAATTTATTTTTCTATCAGGAAAGCCGTCTACTTGTTTGTTATCTTAAAAAAAACACACGCAGATATACACATGCACACATTTATTTAAATTAGAAACACACACATTCATTAAAATTATGTATAAGTGCCGTGCTATATCATTTAGGTAGGTAGGTATTGCTATTTGGCTATTTTCCTGTGTTTGCTGAGTGGTTACCTGGCATTTCTTCAGAATTTCATCTGTGCCTGTACATTGGTTGATGACTGCATGCTATTCGATTAATTATTCCGATTCATGGCGCAATCTCTGATATTACGCTATTCACAATTGACCGTTCGCAACAGAGGGTGAATGGATTGACCGGGTGTCATTTCCGGAACACTAACGGAATAATGTACTTACAAATGTTCTTGCTACGTAATTTTATGATATATTGTTGAGGAGGTAGCTGGTAATAAAAATATTTCTGTGTATGTATATTTTGAATTTATTTAATACATAAGATTAAACTTATCATCAAAAGAACGAAAAGCAAAATTATTGACTACTAGCAGCGGTGCCCGCTTCGTCCACCTGAATAAGGTTTAAAAATACAGTCCCGGGCTTTTACCTGCATAGTTCCCGTTCCCGTGAGATGTTCGGGATAAAAACTATCCTCTATGCCCTTTCTTGGGTCTCAAACTATCTTTTTATCAAATTTCATCGAAATGGACTTAGGTGTGAAGAAGAGACAGACAGAGTTACTTTCGCGTTTATAATGTAAGTATGGATTTAACAGTAACAGTATGCATAGGTAGACAAACAATATTTAATGCGGCAAGTATATGATAAGTTTTACCCGACTGGAACAGGGTAGGTAATATTTTTCAAGCATATATACGCTTTATGTGTATGTCCATTTGTATGTTTGTGTGTATGTCCATTTTTTTTGGCACGCTCTTCACGCAGGGGATTCTTTGTAAATATTTGATATCTAAATGTTAAATGGGCCCCGACTGTTAATCGTTCTGTGACGAATTAAAATTCATGGATTGTTTTATATGTACATCGATTATAGAACTATTTTAATGGTGGTTATTCATTATTACTTAACATGATTCTAAACTACTGAGCTTGATTCTTTCTTTTTAGTTTTCATTTAAGGCAATGAATCTTTTTTTAGTCGGGTTTTTTGTATTCAATTTTTTTTTATCTCTTTCCATCTCAAGAGCCATCTGTTTGTTTGCTATCTTGTGATATAAAAAGGATATTCATTTTCATTACGAGTATCTATATATATATAAATCAATTGCTGTTCGTTAGTCTCGCTAAAACTCAAGAATCGAACGGCTGAACCGATTTCGCTAATTTTGGTTTTGAATTAATTGTCGAAGTCCAGGGAAGGTCTAAAAGGTGAAAAAATATAGAAAAAAATAAGAGTAGTTAAATAAGTAGAACAACATTTAATGAGTCAGCTAGTTTATTTTATAAATATCAAGTCACTTTTAATACATTATTATCAATCAATTGAATAAAGAAAAAAATGTACGCCATTCAAGAGTTTTTTTCAATTTGATTTATGGCCAACGAGCGAATATGTAAAATATTTCATCGAACAAAGGCCTAAACGCGGGATATCCGACAATGTGTGATATTCGACGCCATTTGTTAAATGCTGTTCTATATGTTAATACGGGAAATTATTTTTTTTTTACGCTTTTACTAAAATTGCGCGTAACGGTGAGCATGGAATTGACACAGTTAAAGTTTAGAAGAAGAAGTGTAGAAAGTTAATAATTATACTATTAATTAAGAAAGTTAATATGCATTACAAATAAAAATAATTACACATACTAGGTACCATTCGTTGGACACAAACACATGCACAAGTGTACAATTTTTCACCCGACTTCCTAAAAGGAAGAGGTTTGTTATCACAGAACTTGGTCATAAATGAAAAGGTTTTGATTTTTTTTTGGAGGGTATACCTTCATGTAGTCCCATTTTAGGTCAGTGTAGAGAGTAATTTACACCCATGTTGGTCCGGGCTCCTTTGAAGAATGAACCAACTGCCATTTTGCTTTGCAAATCGTAAAAGACAATAACATAATGACTACTTGATGGTAGAGTTCCGCAACGTCTCGTCTGGTTATTTGGTACCACCGTCTTCTCATTCCTACCGCAATAGCGTCAATGCTTGTCATTGTCGTGGTTCGGTTTGAAGGGTGAGGTTGTTTGGTTGGTTGGTAGACTTATGCATGTTGCATTCCCAACTCGTCACACAGATAGCAACGCACCATTGTTGATGGTTTCTCTTTTCGTCAGGAGAGCCACGCTTGTTTTTATCTTATAAAAAACACACCTCACTGTTACTTAGATTTTAGATTTTTGAGTAATACCTTAAAAAAAACTCAATAACACTTGTGTCCGACCCGGGATCTCAAGATCTGTGCTGAATAGGCTAACCCTTAGACCATGAGGTACATATTTACAAATATAATTTTTATTTATATGTTTTGAAACAGTCCAAGTGTTTATGCTAAGTAAAACAATGGGATGCAATTTCACCTAGTGCCGACGATGAAAGCATAAATTATACCTATTTATAAGTCGTTTATATGGCGTGACCCATAGAATAAACTTTTATTACGCATAATATTGTTGCAAATATTCTAAAAAGTGAAGAGTGAGAATACTGGAAAAGTGTGAATGGACAGCTGCTTTTACCGGTAAACAATAAGTCCGTTGTACAAACAGCGATACCATAATGTACCTTTTCGCATTAGGCATAAGGTTGAATTTAGCGTGTAATATGATATGTTTACGCTACATTGTTTATGACTAGTTAATCGTGACTATTTTAGAACTTTCGAGAGCATTGTAGAAGCTAAACTTGTGTATTAATAAGGACGTGTCGGTGAAAAGTGAGTTAGTTTTGAAAAGTAATTCGAAGTGATATCTTGGCGATATAGTACACTGCGATAACACACACACAGAAAGTGTTTTGGTTTCATGATTTAACTAGTTGGTTAGTTCTAGTGCGAATATAGTGACGGTGCTATTAGTGTTAGTCAGTGCGTATATTATACGTGTTGTATTGTGGTGTATTATACATTTTTGTGGTAAATCAACTCGTCTTAATATAAGTGGCATTTTATTACAGAATAAGGAACTGTAAGCTTGTAACAATATATAAACGCATTAAATGAAATTTAAGTTCTTTTTATTAGTATACCCTCTCTTTTATCGCGCGCGCTATATCATACGAAGTTAATCCTTAGCGAGCTGGTCACTAGTAGTCGTAGATGTTTCAGGTAAATTCTAACTTGCCGTAAGCATTTAAATAATAAACATAAGGTGCCTTTTACTTGATATGAAAGCCGAAAATATTTTATTAAGGATCAGCAGTAGAAACAATTGCAAAAGTTTTTAAAGTGTGTAATAACCGAATCCAAATTTCTATTAAATTTTATTTATTTATTTATTTCATACTTTATTGTACACAGAACAGCACAATTAGAGAAAAAATAAACGTAACATAAGTGCAATGGGCGAGCTTATCTCTAGTTAAAGAGATTTTTTCCAGCCAACCCGTAAAATAAGAAAAAATAAATCAAGTGAGTAGACTTGGTGTACAAAAGAATATTATGGTTACATAAATAAATTAAATATATATATATATATATATATATATATATATATATATATATATATATATATATATATATATATATATATATATATATATATATATATGTGTGTGTGTATATAATGATATGATATATAATGAAATATCTACCGTATCATCTACCGTAAAAGAGTACAAGAAGGCAGCAGAGTTACTAGGAGGAAATGGCAACAAGGTTCAGAAGGAATCAGAAGAGTGCAAAAAACTAAAAGAGTTACGAAGATATTTAGGAGCTACAGGATTGAAGAGAATCTTATAGTAAGCAAAGGATGTGCACGTTTCTTCGCTGTCTAGGAAGTCACCGAAGTTTAGCTCGGCAATCAGAAACGTGGTCATATTTTCTTATACCATAAATAAAACAAATACAAAGGTTCTGCAACCTTTCAAGTTTTGTTAATAGGTCTTTTGTAACATCTAGGTAACAAGAATCGGTGTAATCTGTTATAGGGAGAATAAGGGTATGTATTAAAAATATTTTTGTTTTGATAGGTAAAAATTTTAAAGCGTTTTAAGAGAGTGAAACGCATGGTGTCCTTTTCAGCTTAAGTTATTAACATGAGTGTTCCAAGAAAAATCAGAATTAAAAGTTACTCCCAGATGAGTAGCGGAAGAGGAGAAAGGTATAGGCGTATTATTATACCGTAAAGTTGGAATGTCGCAGTTATTAATCAATTTCTTCCTAGGACGACTACCAAGAATTAAATTTTTTGACTTAATTGGGTTTACCGATAGACAAATCCAAATCCTTTATTTGGCCCACTCATAAATCTTATCCAAATCTACATTCATTTTTCTGACTGCTTCTGCTACATTCCCGACGCTAAAGTAGCGATATACCTGTAGGTCGTCAGCATAAATATGGAAATTTGATTTGATAATAGAAGTAACAGTATTGATGATCGCTGAATATAGTAGCGGTGATAGGACTCCACCTTATGGTATATCTGCTTGTAAATCAACTCAGTCAGACCTGAGTTCACCAGAAACAACGCTTTGTGATCAGCCTAGGAGATAAGATCTAAACCAGTCAAGAGTAGGTGATGATATATTAAGAGAAGCAAGTACTTATTAGCACGTCAAAGTCAACTAAATTGAAAGCGCTGCTGAAATCTAAGAGAATGAGTGAATTGGGCTTTTTAAAAAAAGTATCTTCACGCCCATATCCTAGAAGCGGTAGGCAGAGGTACAACAAGTGCACCCACGATTAGCCGAAGATACTTGGTCCCACAAATGTGGGCAATCCCAGGCAACAATATTTTTCTTTTTTTTAATGTGCCCGACCCGGGAATCGAACCCGGGACCTCATGTGGTCAACGCCAACGCTGGACCACTAGACCAGAGAGGCGAGTTTTTCAACATCAATAAAAATCAATTAAATCCAGATTACAAAAAATTAATTAAATCCAGAAAAATAATTATTAAAATTTAATATTATATTTTGTTAATGTAGACACATTAGTTTGTTCGTAAAATTTCGTTTATTTACTTAATTATTCTTCGCTTGAATTACTAAAATTCTTACCTCTGAATCATTCTGTAAGTACGATGGGAAATGGTGTCGTCACATGTTTAATAATACATATCGCCTGTGGGTAATCGTTCCGGATCGTTGTCACGTGGCGTAGTAAAAAGCAAGTAAAAACACGGTGTATTATGTTACATTGTAATGTATTTTTAATTCTCTCACCCGGGTCAGGTACCACCGCCTTACCTACTCCTGCCGCAATAGCGTCAGTGCTTGTCACTGTCATGTTCCGGTTTGGAGGGTAAGGTGGCTGGTAAACTTATGCATGTGGCTTTAGACCTCGCTACAAGATAGCCACCATTAACGCCTTTGGTGTCTATAGGCGATGGTTGACTCTTTCCATCAGGAGACCCATCAGCTTGCTATCTTAAAATATATATATAAAAAAATTAGTCCTTGTTTCGAATTTCAAATAAAAAATAACGTTACGTGATATGGAATTGTTAGAAAAAATACTGTAGTGTATACTTTATACAAAAACTTTCCATAAAAAGAATGAATCGAATGGTGGAAGTTGATGTACATTAAAAAGTATTACATTATGCTTGAGTTCAAACTAGGTCATGCCGTTTTCTTTAGAAATGTTTAGGCACAAATGAATATTCTAGGGTTATTCGTAAAGGCTTCGTTTTAGTAACTGATTTCGTTATTTCGATCCAACACTACATGAACACAAGTAAAATTGTTATTAAAGTCTTTTAGTGAAGCATTTTGCAATCGGATTAGTATTTGTGTGGTATTTAACTTAAAGTGACAATACATGATAGATAATTGGAGTCGTCATAATAAAAAAAACAACTGCACATTATCACATTCAGTTTCTAGGGCGATAGTTATCTTGGTCAGAAAAACGAAGTTAAAGCTATTGCAAGGTAAGTTAGTTAAATTAACCTGAATTCCCCGTAATTCAATATTTTTATTGCTTGCTCAAAACAAGTATAAATATATTCTAAATATCAACGTTATTTTTCACAAATGTGCATTTTACGTAAAGATTTAAAGTGGACTCTTAGTGTTCGTAGAGCACTTGTAGCGCTACGGCGTAACTCGTAGATATATGTGTCTTTACCAGAGCACAAGAGCCTTCCATTGACATTATTTTATAAAACCGTGGTTTTTTTTCTTTATGTATAAAATATCCACACCACTATAGAAATATCTACCATCTGTCATGCACACAATTTTTTTTGTCTATAAATACATCTATTATATTAATACGCTAAGGATAAGATATTTGCCTCCCTTTTTAGACAAAACCTCACAATTACTCTAAATAAATTCTATATTATTTTATAGATAATTGCTTTCTCTACCGGCATTAACAACTAAAAAAATATTACTGCTTTTGTTTTTATAAATTATTAAAATTAAAATTATATACATATATTAAGACACAATACAGCAATGCTGTCATCTGACAGCTTTAATTTTGAAACAACGTCAACATGATTGACGGTCGGTAATTTTTTTGTTCAATTTCAAATCAATTAAGAAGTATTTAATAAAATTACTTAGTGCGAATTATTCGCACGGGTATGGCTAGTATATTATAATAACATTAGTATTTGTTTTACGAATCGCTGATACCAATTTTAAAATTTCGGAAATTTTGTCTTTTAGTATGTTCCGTTATAACTCGAGAACCAATTGATCGATACTGATGAAAACTTGTATACAGTGAAAACACGTACAACGCAAAATGCACGCGTATTAAGCACCATTACCCACCATTTACGCAGAATGGTAGATAATAGTTCATTTTCCGTTATAATACAAAATTACCTTGAACGATCTTGATGCAAAGTACACAGTGAAAATCCGTGATTGCATGCATGGCCATACAATTTTATCCGTCTGTCTGTCTATACAGAATGTATGGGACGGTGTACCAAAAAATTAAGAAAGCATGCCATTTTAACGTTCTAATCACGATGGGAGTACACGGAATATTTTTATATACAAGGGTTGTTCACTTTATAATAAAATAGGTGGTAGTGAATTAAGTCAATTAAGATAATTTAAGAACATATTTTGTGGACAAAAGTTCAGTCTTTTGCAATGAAAACCTTACTCTATAATTTACGAGTAATACGTGAAGTAAAAACTTAACCTTACCATAACCTTAACATAAGCATAAAATCTATCTATACATATAATAAAATCGTAGGAAAGTCAAAAGTGTACATTGAATATTTTTTTAACGAATACTTGGGGCGTGATCTACAATCGATATCGAAGCCAAAAATATAGCTTTTAGAATTTTTGTCTGTTTGTCTGTATGTATGTCCGGGGTAAACTCAAAAAGTACTGCATGGATTTACTTCAAATTTTGCATGAATATTACTAACAGGTGGGGTTAACATATAGGCTACATATTATCACACTATCACCTACGGGGGAAGAGCAGTGCGGAGTAAACGAAGTCCGCGCGGACCAAGTCGCTGGCAACAGCTAGTAAGCAAATAATTTGCTTCCTTTGGGGTTAGGTCAATTTGTGTAATTTGTCCAGTAATATTTATTATTATTTATAGGCGTATCTCCTAATAAAACCGAATATTTTACTAAAAATACCTGGCGAAGCTCAACCGCTCAAATATTAACTTTGATAAGATACGAGAATCCACAGACCACATGAATACTGATAGACACGTAATTGGTGGTGTTGTCGCCGTGTAAATGATCAAACGCTCCTATTACTGTCAAATATTTCATACAATTGTAGGTTATATTATATTGTAAATATTTGTAGGTTACATTATATTGTGAAAAAATAGAAGTAAACCATGTTTTATCTTACCGAATGAGATGACAAGGTTTAAAAATTACCCTTGAAATTATTTTATTTCATTGGTAAGTAGTATAACTCTATATTTCTGTATGTAATTGCGAGGAACACTGACAAACTGTTCTGAAAGGCGTATCCATTTAATTCGTGCGAGAATCTAAAATTTTACTTATAATGTTTCCGTTAACTCGCAAATTCTTGCAATTGTTGTATTTTTGAACAATAAATAAAACTATCGATCGATCTATGGTCAAAGTTCGACCTTGATTTAAAAAAATCTCTTTTAAGTATGACAACAGCTTTAGGTATAAAGGAAATAGTATATATGAGTGTATATTATCATCTATGTTACATGAGTGTAGCGTCTGAACTACTTATTTGCATTTCTAATGCATATATTTAAAAACCTTAGTTTCTGTTCTCCGCAATTTAAGCTTTAACTGTACCAAATTTCAAACTTCACCGTTCACGTATTTTCTCAAACAAGCGCATGAAGTTTTTGCGTTACGTAATATCACGCCCTTATTTCTGTAAATGCAAATAATTCGAATTGAAAAATCACTGAATAGTTTCGTTGAAAAATGTTTGAAAATAAACTCAATAAAAAATATTCAAATAATCAGCAATACATCAAAGTCATCTCTTGGGCGTAGTTTTTGTAGAACAAATATTGAAAGCCGATTTATCATTGAATGCCAACACGAAGTTTTTGTGCGAAATAACTATTTGTACAGGTCGAAGTTTATTAGTAACAAGTTAAGGATGTATTGACCGATTCGGTAATAACCAAAAGTTTGTTTGACATGTAGAAACTGATTCTAAACATCCTTAAAGAATATTTAATTTATTCTGAGAGAAAGCACTTTATTCAACAAAACTTTTTAAGTATTTTCGACGCGTCAACCATTTAAAGCTACTATTGGCTAGGAAACGCGCAACGCAGCAGAAGAAACGCAGCGGGCTTGTCTTTTTTATGTATCAATTCTTTAAGTAATATATAATGTTTAATTTGTAACTATGCAGTTGTTACAATAATAATAATGATTGCTCATATGAAAAGCGGGTAATCCAATTGTATCTACATGCCTTACATTAGGAATTGAAAATTTAATACATTAATTTTGTTATTTTTGTGTTATAGCACTCACCCCGTGCTTGGGAAACTGGAAAAACCTTAAAAACAACAAAGAAAAATAGTTTTGTTTTAATTTAAAAGCAGATTATTATTAACGTTAAACCAGTGTACAACTTTTGTAATTAATAAACAATATGTTTACTTCATTTTACTTATTTTACAATTTGCCTTTCCACTTTTAATAAAAGTGAAGTGTCATCTGCAAACAATACGATTCCATGTTTATCACTTATAATTCTTCTTCACTCATAAGATACCAAGTACTTGTAATCAAATTTGGAAGTGTAGGTACTATTTATGGAAAATCTAAACTTCAATAAAACTTACCTGCCCTAGATAATTATTAAAATGTCCTTACTAAACTGACTATTACGACAACTAAATGAGAGTTACACTTTGGTTGGTAAATGTGTTTTATTGAACTGTAATTTAACTGGGTTACATTAATCTTTTATAGTAGAGATTCACGTGTACGCTGCGTGATAAAATCTGATAACGATTGTAACGATAAGATACCGATGGTATCTGTGCACCATAAGTGTGAGCGTGTTCTGTCGCGCCCTCGTTACACTCACCACTTTGATTTTAAATATCTAGCATTTGATTAAGATTTAGGTTTATATAAATTTATGTGCATTTATTATAGTCATTCATTTGTTTCCGCGCAATATAATTTTTCGTTGATATCATTCTGTTCACAATATGGAAAACTTAAAATATTGTGTTATTTTTGAATACAAATTCCAGGATCGCAATAGCGCTGAAGAGAGAATTGACGATGTCTAAGAGCAAATGTAAAAGAAAACATTGTCTTATTATTTCCAAAATTTTCGTTCTGAAATTTTTGACTGATTATAGAAGCGGCCCAGTTTTCGGAAGTTTAGAACTTACATAATCATTAAGATCCACACTAGATAGATACGCCTACATAACGCTCAGTTTAAAAAAGTAAATCTCAACAAAATTATAACAATAATTTTATTGAAGTTTGCAGCAATATTCTCAGTGTATTATATTTTATTGGTTACAAATAACTATTACGTCAATAAGCTTGCGAGTCACTACCATCGTGACTACTAGGTTGTAAAGTTCAGCATTGTCTCGTCCGGGTCTGGTACCACCGCCTTACCTACTCCTGCCGCAATAGCGTCATGCTTGTCACTGTCGTGTTTCGGTTTGGAGGGTAAGGTAGCCGGTAAACTTATGCATGTGGCTTTAAACCTCGCCAGAAGATAGCAACGCACCATTAAAACCTTTGGTGTCTATAGGCGATGGTTGACTCTTTCCATCAGGAGACTCATCTGCTTGTTTGCTTCTTATAATATAAAAAATAAAAAACATCCACCGTATCCCCGAAGAGGTAGGCAGAGGTGCAACACAGTGCACCCACGATAAGACGAAATACTTAGGTGGCAAATCTATAGCCAACCGGACACTTATTCAATCACGGGCATGTTGTTTTTATCATAAAACTGAAAAACCACATTTTTCCGAGACTCCGTGTGGTCAATTCCGACACGGGAACACTATACCACAAAGGCGACTTTTACTTTATAAATCTTATGCCAATCAGTATTATCATTTAACTATATCGTTGGACAAATGACACGAATTGATCTATTTCCAAAGTAAGCGAATTATTTGCTAATGACATGGGTTTTATTTAACGATACTAATACTTAGAAATATAAAGTATCTTCACGCCTGTATCCCCGAAGGGGTAGGCAGAGGTACGCCAAGTGCACTCACGATTAGCCGAAGATACTTGGTCCCACAATGTGATAGGTGGCAAGCCTATCGCTAAACCGGGCACTTTCCAATCCCGGGCAACTTTGTGTTTATCAGAAAACTGAAAAAACACATTTTTGAATTGCCCGACCCAGGAATCGATCCCAGGACCTCATGTGGCCAACTCCGACACCGGACCACTAGACCACAGAGGCGATAAATATATAAAGCTGAAATACTGAAATGTATCCATACATTCTAATTTCTTACAACCTGAATCAAATCACCTATCGCCATCAAATTTTGATAAACTAGATACTATTTTGCATGATAATCATATTTCATCAATAGAAATAACCCAAAATATTGTAAAAAATAAAATCCTAAAACTTGACATTAACAAATCCGCAGGTCCAGACTTAATTCCTCCAATTTTTCTTATTAAATGTGTTGACGTAATCACCTACCCATTGACATTGTTATTTCAAAATTCAATGACAAACGGAATTGTTCCTAAAATATGGAAATCTGCGTTTATTTCTCCGATACACAAAAAAGGGCCAAAATCAGAAGTTGAAAACTATCGCCCCATTTCTAAACTCTGTGTCATTGCAAAAATTTTTGAAAGTATTGTTCGTAATCAGCTATGCACAGCTCTTAAAAACGTATTTAGTCCTTTTCAGCATGGTTTCATAAAGAACAGGTCAACTATATCAAATCTGTTGATTTTTCAGGACTTTTTGGTAAAAGGTATGAACGCGGGTTTTCAAACTGATGTAGTCTACACTGATTATAGTAAAGCGTTTGATAGAATAGATCATTGCTTATTACTTAACAAACTATCTAAAATAGGTATTTGTGGTAATTTGTATAGGTGGCTAACATCGTATATTCTAAATAGATCCCAAGCAGTAGTTATTAACAACTATATTTCGAGTTGGGTACTAGTTCCTAGTGGAGTTCCTCAAGGATCTCTACTTGGACCGGTATTATTTATACTATTTATATATGACATCGATTCTTGTTTCCAACATTCAAATGTTTTAATGTTTGCAGATGATATGAAAATTTTTAAATCTATCCATACAATTAATGATACACTTCTTTTACAAGAAGATTTATCAAGATTGAATGAATACTGTTTAACCAATAAACTTCAATTTAATCCATCAAAATGTTTTGTTATAACATTCAGCCGTAAAGTTAATGAAATTCGAGCTAACTATACATTAAAACATGAAGATCTTCAGAGAGTGTTTAGTATCAAAGATTTGGGCATAACACTAGATGCAAAGTTATCTTATAATTTACATATTAGTAATATAGTTTCTGCAGCTTATAAATCACTTGGGTTTATTATGAGATGCTCAAAAGATTTTACTAATGCTAAAACCATAAAAATACTTTATAGTGCTTACGTAAGAAGTAAACTTGAATACGCATCACAAGTATGGAATCCAATATTCAAAAAATATATAATTGAAATCGAAAAAATACAAAAGAAGTTCTTAAAATATTTGAATTTTAAATTTAAAATTAATATAAAAGACTACCATAAATCATGTAAAAAACATCATTTCTTGCCATTATCAGCTCGTCGTGAAATATCAGATGTAATTTACTTTTTTTTTTTTTTTATAGTAGAGGGGGCAAACGAGCAGGTGGTGCACCTGATGGTAAGTGATCACCGCCGCCCATGGACATCCGCAATACCGGGGGTATTGCAGCTGCGTTGCCGGCCTTTTAAGAATGAATAAGCTCGTTTCTTGAAGGTCCCTAAGTCGTATCCATTCGGAAACACCCCCGAGGGTAATAGATTCCACAAAGGAGTAATGCGAGGCAAAAGATGTCGATAAAAGCGCACGGTTGTGGATTTCCAGACATCGAGGTGGTGAGGATGGAACTTTAAATTTTGACGCGATGTCCGATGGTGGAATTTAGCGGCAGGCATTAGTCCGAACAACTCGTCGGAACACTCCCCATGATAAATACGGTAAAAGATGCAGAGCGAGCCTACATCTACTTGCTCAAAATAGCCGCTAGTCAAGTTGATTCTTCATACTTACTCAGTAGGCTTGATTTTTATATACCATCTAAGTCAAAACGCTACACTAAAACTTTCAATTTGGAACTGACTGGATCAGTGTATAACCAAAACTCCTATCTTTGGAGATCTTGTGACAATTTTAATAAATTAGTTTTTAAACATGGATTCGATTTGTTTGAAACTAAACCTAACAATATGAGAAGGTTGTTGAGTACTGAATTCTTTAATTAATGTGATTGTATACACAGTGATTGTTTACTAAGCAATAATTTATCATAACTTGAAGAAATAACTCGTTTACTACTTAGTTCATTTTATTTTTTAAAAGTGGAAATTTTTATTAGCTTATATTATCTAGACTTAAGTTCATGATTGTTTAACATTAGCTGTTAATTTCCCTAAGATAAAGTAAATAAATAAATAAAAATAAATACTTATATTATAAACACTGAAGACTTTTTTTAAATAGAAGAGGGGGCAAACGGACAATTTTTATATGTAAGAGTTTCTTCACTTTCCAATCCCGGGCAGCGTTGTTTTTATCAGGAAACTGAGAAAACACATTTTTGAATTGTCCGACCCGGGAATCGATCCTGGGACCTCATGTGGTCAACTCCGACACCGAACCACTAGACCACAGAGAAGACTATATAATAATAAAGGTGACTATATAAATAAATAATTTAAAGAAAAAAAAACGTTGCAGCGTGCACTTTTGGACTTTCCAAATTTTTGTACATGCGTAACGATTTTGTTTCACCAATCGTCAACAATGAAAATTATAAATCCGTAGGTTGTGAGAATATCCATATCTTCTATAGTAAAGTTTTGAACTTACACTATTACTAAGACTTATGTGCTACTCCGTACTTACGGAGAACCGCTTATTGCAAAGTATTGCCAAGACGGCTTTACAGAGAAACCGCACCTGAGCGCTTTAATACCAAGCTTATGCAGCGGGTGTGTTCCATTTAGAGACGAAATGCAGCTGCCCCACAAGCAAGTTGTGAAAGAATAGGCTTGTTTCCATTACGAATGAATCGGATATGTTATACTTTCTAATGATTAATTATAATATGAAGATAACAAAAAACTATATAATATTTAATTTAAAATATATACCTATTTTAGTTTTTTGTGATCTAGGTTAATAATGTTCTTGGAGATAATTTCGGAAAAAATAGGCATTAAGTCACGTGACAGTAAACACAAATCTGAAAGTGTTACGTCACACCGTGGTAAGACGTCATATTGTTGTTGATATTTTCATAGAAACCAGAGTATGTAACGTATGTAACACCATGGTGTGATGTCATTTCTAGACGTCATGCCAGTCCGAATCATTTTCGCGATTTAAATTTAAAATTTGAAAAAAAATTTTTGGTTAATATACTTACCTAATACGGTAATTATTAAACAGTTTTTAAAACTTTGTCAACTAGCCTTTTATGTAGTGCTTGCTATTAAAGCGTCTTCGCGATTTAAATTTGAATTTTGAAACACGAAATTTATATGACAAATACATTGATATAAAAAACCCTAGATGCACAGTCCCGAACAAAACTGACACTCAAAATTGTCCCTAATTTCTTTTAAGTAGTTATAGATATGGCAAAAACTTAAGTCTTTGCATATCCAACCTTAAGTGCAAGACTTATAGTTGTTTTTACAAAGCAATGTACGAAAATAAATAAAATTGACACTGACGCGGCCGACGCGATTCAATTTGAAATGAGTGCACAATTTAAAATTGTGCACTCATTTTTGGAGGACGTTTTTGACACACTGATTATGTATCTTGGGTTTTTTATATCAATGGACAAATATTATAAAAATCAACAATTTTTTGGTTAATATACCCAATACGATACTTATTAAACAGTTTTTTTTTTTTTATTAAGTTAACTAGTTTTTGTATTGTGCTTGCGATTAAATCATTTTCGCGATTTAAATTTTTTAAACGCGAAATGTATATTATAAATATTAAAAAACAATAGTTTTTTGGTTATAACACCTAATACGGTACTTATTAAACAGTTTTTAAAATTTAGTGAGCTAGCCTTTTATATTGTGCTTGCGATTAAAGGTCCAAGACTAAAGTTCTTTTATAGATTCAGGCGTTACTTTACGGAAATCCATTGTTCAGACGGAGAAAACTAGTTATTTTGCAAATTTCCGCGAACTTTTTAGTGTACTTTTGCGATGCCACTGAAAAGGTAAACATATAAAAGCGGTGTAAGAAATGGAACAAACTTACCGTAGGCCTGAAAAATAATGAAGACCCCGGCGGCACAGTTATCCACCACGTCCACCACACTTTATACCAAGCCAGCACCAAACAAAGAAATACACAATTTACGCACTCAATGCACGTTTCACTTCGTAACCGAAGCATCTTCAGGAGACACGAGCACTACTATACTCAATTAGAGCCGTGGTAGTACTACCGCGGCTCTCGTTGACAAGTTAACGTTTCCTGAAGATGCTTCGGTTGCGAAGTGAAAAGCATACAATTTTCGCACTCAACGCTACGCACGCACTCAACGTTTCACTATGTCTTGCCCGGGTTGTTATCACTGTGTTATTCCTGCGTTATAACGTTTTGATTATTAGTTGTTACTGTCATGTTCTAGTTTGAAAAGTATATCTGTTAGGCCCCACACCCATTGCAAATTTTTGTAGCTATGCCGCCACGCATTTACTAAACGCGTGACAGCAACGCTACTAACGCGTGTTAGTCGCATTTGCAACGCGCTACTGCATCGCGACTGTATCGATGAAAACGCGCCACCGTGTCAGACGACATCGGGGAGAGAAATTAGGGGAGGTGGCGTATGAGTACAGAATTGATACTGAATCGCGCGTTTGCATCGCGACAGAAGTGCAACAGTATCGCGTTTGCATCGTGACTGAATCTTGGCCCGTGAGCGAGGGCACAGAGCTAGCGACCGCTTTGCGACTATATCGATGCGGACGCGCGACAGTATCGCCGTACAAAAATTCGCCGTGGGCGATGGCCCTTAGTCTTAGTGGGAACCGTCAAAAAGGGTGGTGACCTAGAATAAGAATGGTTTATATTTATTGGTCTATGGTCGATCGTATGAACCTGTCCTTACAGACAGTCTTTGATTGGGGCGATGTCAATCTGATCAAGTTTTATGCAGCTAAGACCCAGGCGTGTCTATTCTCTGCTAAACGGAGTCCATTCCACCTATCTCCAACTTTACAGGGTGTGTCCGTGCCGATAACTGACCACCTCGAGCTCCTTGGTATCACCTTAACGCCTGCTCTCAACTTTCGTTCGTTCATCGAATCTAAAGCCCAAGTTGCCTCAAAAAAGCTTGTTATTCTGGTGAGACAATATTTCAGCTCGAGATAATTGCTCAACCTTTATCAAACTCAAGTTCGTTCGTGCATGGAATATTGCTCTCAGCTCTGGGATGGATCCGCCAAATACCAGCTGGAGACACTTGAGGCGATAGAGAGGCATGACAAAAGGCTCATAAACGACGAGGTTCTGGTAGGCAAAAACTCCAAAGCCTCGCTCATCGACACAGAGTGTTTTATCGGTTTTTATCGGATACACTGGAGAGTGCGCTGCGGAACTTTACGACTTAATTAAGCCATCCTCGTTCATCTATCGATCGTCGAGGCGCATAGCTTCTAGGCATCGCCATATGGTGGACGTTCCACGTATGCAGACAAAGCGTTTCGACTCAACATTCTTCATTCGAACTGCAAATGATTGGAACATGCTTCCTGAATCTGTGTTCCCCGAAGAGTACAATCTGGAGATTTTCAAGAGAAGAGTGAACAGGTACCTTCTAGGGAAGCGTGTTCCATTTTAGGCCGCATCTTAGCTTACCATCAGGCAAGATCGTGTTCAAGCGCTTCCCTATCGATAACAAAAAAATTAAACGGTTAAATTAATTAAAGTTTTAATATATAACCATTGTGATGCCACCGAAAAGAAAGACGCTGTTAATTAAATGGATAAAACTCACCAATGGTCGGAACAAAAATCATTAGGGTCTTTTTTATTTGTGTTTTTTTGTTTTTCTTTTTTATATACAAGCAAACAATTTTATTATTTACGCATGATTATACATTAAGAATTTTCTCAATCTTTTGCTTGCACCCATTCTGCTTATTTGTTACTTTATATAGAATAAACTTTGTTTTTCTCTTTTGTTTTTGAAAATGTTTCTAAAAAATTTTACAGGTCACAGATCGCCAAAACGATGGATTATTACTTCGGTAACGCCCAAAAAGCAAAAAGCATTTTTGTTTTTATTCGGGATCACCACCCTTTATGATGATATCAGAAATATAAAAATCTATACTCATCACGCAAATGTTAGTCCAAATCGAGAATCGAATTCGAGCCTAATTCGAAAGTGGTTACCGAAATTGCCTAGTCGTGCTCGTTAACCACTTTCATCACTGGGTCAAATCAAATATTTTATAGGCTTCCTTTTATCTCGTTTTTTTTTTGAGAATTACACTATCTCTAATAACGATGACAGCAGGGCGCAGATAGTGCAAATATAACTCCCTGATGTTGGTGCCGGGCTCTTTTGAAGAATAGGCCAACTGCCGTTCTACCAGGCAGGTCGTAAAAGGCGACCGATAGTCACTACCATCGTGGCTACTAGGTGATAGACTTCTGCATTGTCTCGCCTGGGTTTGGTACCACCGCCTTACCTATTCCTGCCGTAATAATGTCAGTAATTGTCACTGTCGTGTTCCGGTTTGGAGGGCAAGGTAGCCGGTTAACTTAATATGCATGTAGCATTAGACCTTGCCACAAGATAGCAACGCACTATTAACATCTTTGGTGTGTATAGGCGATGGTTGAATCTTTCCATTAGAAGAACCATCAGCTTGTTTGCTATCTTATGATATAAAAAAATATTATTTTCTCAATCTACATATTATATCGCGCAGTGAACGGAGGAATTGTTTCGATCCTTCATAAGCTTCTCTGAAATTGCACAGACCTTGTACAAAATTGTTTCCATCATAACACAAGAGCCGCGGTTAACTTTAAGTGAGATTTATCATATTCTTCAAATTGCTATTCTAAAATATAATGTATGTTTATAAATTATAATTGTGATAGATAATAAATGTTACATATTATAATACTTAAGTGTGGGTAAGTAATTTTAATTTTAAATTTAAAAAAAAACATAAAAGAGTACGTGGAAGAATTTGCAAATTCTCGCGTATATAATCATTGTATATGTTATCCCTTTTATCACACATTTCTGTAAAGCAGAACATATTTCTATAATTATGTCTCTCCTGATGCCCAGAGGTAGTAACATTAATGATAATACACTAAAGATGTTATAGCCCGCAGGACATCACATTAATTTTAAATGATGTACACAATTCTGAAAAAAATCTTTGACAAAAGGAAACTATTGACTCGGCAAAAGGAAGCTTCACGAAGTTTAAATATGTTTATCAAATAAAAATTAAAGTGATGTTCCAAGGACTATCACTAATAGGTCAAATAAATGTTGGCTCGAATGTAATGAGTCATGCGCAAGTCGGATACTCTCCATGTACGAACGCAAAAACAACAACCATAGTCGTCACGGCAACACAAACAGATAAAACAGTGACACTATATGTATAAATGTGATTTATGTGGTGTGGGAGCACCTTTTTACTGAAATACACCTATAATTAAATAAAAACCAAACAGGTAAAACTACAAATGCCAATTTTGTTGAGCCTCTGCTAAACTCCTATATCTTGTATATTTTACACTTTTCATCGTTGCCACTTGGTGAGACTCCATTTTAATGTAATATTTTATCACTTATACACTTGTACCGTTCCACAATAAAGCAATTATAATTTATTTCCAACCGGTTTCACATACACAAACATCATCATGGTATCAGGTAACTATAAATTGCCCTGATTACGCTTGTGTAAGCGAAACCGGGTGGAAATAAATTATAAAATGTATAAGAGATAAAATATTACATCCTATATCTTGGGTATCTTTTATAAGGTACCTTGAAGAAACGTGGTGTTACGTATGTATTTACTTGTATCTTCTTGTATACGTGTGAAATTTGTTTAATAATTCGTCCGTCCTAATGACTGTATTTCACCTTTCGAAAGCTAAACCACTATAGTACTATCCACCAGTGTGGTAGCAAAAACGATAGACAAAGCGCTAACGCAGTATTTATGTGAGTAGTTGCAAAGTAAAGAAATTATTTTTTTTTTCCTTTCTTGCCTAGTAGTTTTTAAAAGGCAAACAATTGGCTAAACTTTTCCCCCGTATTGATCCCGTTGGGTTTGAAGAATAGACCAACTGTCGTTCTACCAATCAGTTTGTACGAGGCGAACTATTGGCTAAATGAGTCAATATTATCGTGCTTACTTTGTGGGAGAGTTTTGCAATGTCTCACTTAGGTCTGGTACCACCGCCTTACTTATTCCTGCTGTAATAGCGCCAGTCCTAGTCATTGTCATGTTCCGGTTCAGAAGTTAAGATAGGTTTTTGCACCTTTGAGCACCTTTGAGCGATATTTAAGCTTACCCTTTTAAAATTAATATTTACGTTTGTTTATATCCCACAACAGTCAATAATAATCAGTTAAGTATATTACATCCTGAAGATGCTTTAAAAAGTGAAACCGGTCGAGTAATATAATAAAAAATTATGTAAAAGTGAAACTTATATACAAGTGGAATAGTAAAAGTGTCTAATAACAATGGAATTTCACCAAGTGCCGACGTTGGAAAGTATAGAATATAGTTAAGATAGCCATTAAAGTTATGCATGTAGAATTTAAACCCCGCCACAAAGATGTTAACACACCATTAACATCTTTAGTGCCTATAGACAATACTTGTCACTTTCCATCACAAGAGCCATCTGCTTATTTGCTATCTTGTATCATAAAAAAACTTTCTTAAAAATTATGTGGTAGAATTTTGCGACGGCTGCTACTGATACTACCGTCAACTTTTACCGTCATAGTGTCAGTACTTGTCACTTTTGTGTTCTAGTAGAGTTCCAATAATGAGTTGCATGTAGAATTACATCCCGCTATATGGATATAGCGTATGGCAACATACTAACAATAGGTTAAAGATATCTATTTCCACCGGGAAAGTCATTTACTTGTTTTCTATCTTATGATACAAATAAAACTAGTTAAAATAATCCAGCTTCAAATATTTTTCAACTATACCCATCTCAAAAACTATTGAACTGATTTGGATCAAACTTGTACTGATCCCTGAGAAAGAATATACCTGATTTAATCAGAAAAAAAAAAAAATAGCAATTAGCGAGATTTAGTACATGTGCTTGGTAGCCTAAACAGATCATCATACTCAAATATTATCCAGTTCCAACGATATTACATATATAAACAGGTTTTTTTTAATGTCATAAGATAGCAAACAAGCAGATGGGTCTCCTGATGGAAAGAGTCAACCATCGCCTATAGACACCAAAGATGTTAATGGTGCGTTGCTATCATGTGGCGAGGTCTAATGCCACATGCATAAGTTTACCGGCTACCTTACCCTCCAAACCGGAACACGACAGCGACAAGCACTATTATATATATTGCGGCAGGAATAGGTAAGGCGGTGGTACCAGACCCGGGCGAGACAATCCAGAACTCTACCACCTAGTAGCCACGATGGTAGTGACTCGATAGCCAATCGGTCGCCTTTTACGACCTGCCTGGCAGAACGGCAGTTGGCCTATTCTACAATGGAGGCCGGAACCAACACGGCGAAAACCTCCGCTTTTCCGTCGGTTAAAAATGACCACCAATATTATTTCCGTCTGTTTTTTCAGTATTTTTTTTAATCTTTGTTTATTAATAAGATCTAATATGGTTCAAATAGTTGGTTTCATTTTTAGGTATTTACCAATCGAAAAAAATTCGTAAGCGTTGGAGCTATAATAACCTTTTCAGAAATATGTATTTAATAACGGCTTATTTTGTCATATTTGCAGCTATTGCTACATATTGTGAAGTTTGGATGCGGCCTTGCGCTGGAATTAGGTATGTATTGATTTTTCTCCCGTCAAAAAATTTGTTTTTCTGTTTTATAGAAGAGGGGGCAAATAGAAAGGAGGCTTACCTGATAGTAAGTAATTACCGCACTACCAAGGATCTTGCAGTTGCATTTCTGGCCTTTTAGGAATGAGTAAGCTCTTTTCTTGAAGGTCCCTAAGTCATATGACTTAGGGACCTTTTTTTGCGGCAGAGATTTTTACAAACGGATATCCGTTTGTAAAAATCTCTGCCGACTGGTTTTATACAGGAGTAGTGCGGGGCAAAAAATCCTTAGGAATCGCACAGTTGTGGATTTACAGACATCAAGATAGTGAGGATGAAACTTTGAATTTATAGCTCTTCTCTTGGTCAGGTAAGGGTTTTCAGCTCAAATCATGGTCCCGGTTCTGATCGGGCAAAAATGTAATTGAAATATTTTAGAGTTTTCTCGAAAATTTAATATCTTGAAACCTTCCCTTTTCCCCGTGTTGGTCCCGGGTTCCTTTGTAGAATAGACTAACAGCCATTCTGCCAGGAAAGTCTTAAAAGGCAGACTGATTGGCTATGCAAGTCACTACCATCGTGACTACTACGTGGTAGAGTTCTGCATTTTCTCGCCCGGGTCTGGTACTACCGCCTTACCTATTCCTGCCGCAATAGCGACAGTGCTTTTCACTGACATGTTTTGGTTTGAAGGGTAAGGTAGCCGGTAAACTTATGCATATGGCATTAGACCTCGCTACAAGATAGCAACGCACCAATAATATCTTTGGTGTCTATAGGCGATGGTTAACTCTTTCCATCAGTAGACCCATCTGCTTCTTTGCTATCTTATGATATAAAAACAAACCTTGGAGTCTGGTGGGTGGTGTTACCACTTTCGTGTCTTGGATCAGTATGTAAAACTATCGTTCCCGGTTATTACTACCAGTTAGCGATAATCGCTATCAGGTCAGTAAAATGTGGCGAAGTAATCACCACTAATCTCGCCAACTGATAAACGGGTGAATAATGGGGATACAGAACATAATATATACGTGTTTGGCTTACTCTGCCTAACCCGCAAGGCAACCGGTCGTGATGGTATTGTTAAACATAATTGTCTTAACTTTGACTACACCTGCTTCAATTTTACGAATATGACAAAAATTAAAAAGTTAAAAGTAAAAGAGTCGAACGCCTCTGTGGTCTAGTGGTCCGGTGTCGGAGTTGACCACATGAGGTCCCGGGTTCGATTCCTGGGTCGGGCAATTAAAAAATGTTTTTTTCAGTTTTCTAATAAAAACAACGTTGCCCGGGATTGGAAAGTGCCCGGTTGGCGATAGGCTTGCCACCTATCATATTGTGGGACCAAGTATCTTCGGCTAATCGTGGGTGCACGTGTTGTACCTCTGCCCACCTCTTCGGGGATACGGGCGTGAAATATATTTTTTTAAGTAAAAAAAATACATAACTGCATTAAATGTAAGGAACAAAACTAATTAGACCGTAGTCCCAGGAACATTTTTATTTTTGACTAGCTTTAGCGTGCAGCCCGCTGCATCATAACAATTTTGATGAATCCCGCGGGAATAACTCTTTTTTTTCGGGATAAAATTCATAATCTATATGTGTACCAAATTTTATCCAAATCCGTGTAGTATTGAGTATGATTGAGTAACAAACATCCATCCATCCATCCATCCAAATATTCAAACTTTCGCATTTATAATATTAATATAGAAATTAATATAGATTAATAACAAGCTGAAATTCTGTGAACAGCTTCGTTTTGAGGAGACGCCCATCTTTTCTAACTGTCTTGTTCCGGTTTTTAGGGTAAGGTAGCCGGTAAACTTATGAATGTGGTAACTTCGCCACAAGATAGCAACGCACCATTAACACCTTTGTTGTATATAGGCGATGGTTGACTCTTTCCATTAGGAGACCCATTTGCTTGTTTGCTATCTTATGATATAAAAAAAAACTTCGAAAAATCTCCGCTCCCTGAAACTTTCCGCTGAATTGAGGTATTTTAAGCCCAAAAAAGCAAAAACTATGTTTAAGCTCTACAATTTTTGAGCTCGATGAGTTTGTAAAAATGTTAATTGTTCAGCGGCACTGTATATTAGAAAGGGCGATCTGTTGTTAAATAAAAATGTAATATTATTGAAACAAAGTAATTGCTAGTGGTCAAATTAAACATTTAAGGCACGAGCCACACGGATGGGCGGCCGGCGTATCACCTAACATTTGCAATCCGCAAGCGATCAACGATTACATGCTTGATGTTCTAAAACAACTTAAAAAACGTCGCCAATTGCTCGCTGCTCACTGGATGCACTTTTTGCGATTGCGAAAGGCTATAAGTGTCTTTCAATAACTAAACAATTACGATTAATGCGCATTGCGAGATACGTGATAGCCTCGGGGGCGGGGCCGGTTAATTTCGCCGCGAACGATAGCAGAAAGGGAATCCTAAACTACCAATGCACATAGAGAGCAAAAAACCGCATCGTAGGTGCCCGCCGGGCACTGGCGGCACGATATTTTATAGTGAGGGCAGCCGCGGGCATCTGCGGGCAGACGCGGTTTTCATTGTTTCGCGGTCAAAACTGATCCGCCGTTTGCAAAGTGCTCCTAGCAAAAAAAACACCAGTCAAAGCTTATATGAGTAAATAGCATATAATAATCCGTGCTCCCCTCTGGAGAAAAGGCTATCTACCATTCTGCCAGGCAGTTTGTAAAAGGCGAAAGATTGACTATACATATCACTGACATCGTTACTACTAGGAAGTAGAGTTCCGCAACATCTCGCCCGGGTATATGGTCTTCGCCTCCACCGCCTTACCTACCTATTTCTGCCGTAATAGCGTCAATGCTTATCACTGTAATAGCCGGTTAAATTATGCATGTAGCCTTAATATCCCATCATAAGGATTGGAACACACCATTAACATATTTGGTTTGATCATAGTTTTTTCTTTCCATCAAGAGAGACATTTTCTCGTTTGCTATCTATTTAAAAGGCCGATTATCAAATATACGAAAACTTAAAGTGCAAATTTCAATTGGCAAGACACGCCTTGTAAATAAATGCACTCTATACTGAGGAAATTCCCACTCACGTTCGTACTATTTCAAGTCAAATCAACAGTCGAGTCATGAACTTACAACAGAATGTATCTACGTCTTGCTGCACCATATGTGGCGATAGCAAACACTCGGTGGTGTGGGTGGTTTGGATACAGTATGAGCGGTAGCGTAAGCGTTAGCATGAGAAATAACTTTGATTAAAAGAGATAGCTGAAGAACCAAGATCAAACGTAGGCTAACTTTTTATTAAATAATCAATCCTCAAATAGGTAATGAAAGTTTGTATTAAAAACTGTATCGACAACATGTTATTGTCATAGGCGAAGCTTTGTGTCAGCTAGTTTGAAAAATTTTAAAAATCTCAAATTAGACAATAACGTTATGAAAATTTTCTTGACTTTCTTGAGAATCGTTTGTTTTTATATACATATTTTTAATCATTAGATTGCAAACAAGCTGATGACTTTCCTTTCGGAAAGAGAAACTATCGCTTCTAGACACGAAAGATGTGAATAGTACGATGCTATCAGTTTAGTGGCATGGCAATACCTTACGCATAAGTCTACCGGTTACCTTGTTTTCGAAAACGGAATACGACAGTTCATAGCATTGACCCTATTGCGACAGGTATAGGTAAGGCAGTGGTACCAAATACCCGCGCGAAACATAGCAGAACCTGCCACTTAATAGTCATAGTTGCCTCTGGCAGAATGGCAGTTGGTCTATTTTTAAAGAAGCCCGAACCAACACATGTTCGCGAATAAGTAAATAGGGACATATTATGTAATGACCGTTATATAATCAAACCTTTTGTTTCAGATTTGACTAAAATTTGGATTGGCTGGATCAAAAAAACTTGCTGAAAAGCAAATACGTTTTTTGGAGACATCGTCGGCAGTTTGGAGAATTCCTTTATTATTAATTAAAAATATAATTAATAATGCACTTGCACTTATATTTCGCTATGAACATACACATAATTATGACAAATAATCAACAGGATTAAATTTATAATACTTTTTTGGGATATAATATATTTTCCGCCTTGAAGATGTTTTAAAAAGCAAAATCGTTTAATCAATTTACTATAATTATGAGTTATGTGTATGTATAGTACAACTGCTGAATTTTTTTTTACTATTTATTATAAATAATAAATAATTCACTTGTACTTTTATTTAAATAGTTATGGTAAACAAACTAACCGGTTTGGATTTCTAAAAGTACAGTTGAATTACTTATTATTTTTAGTCAATAAAGACACCCTCACAATGCATCCGGTTATTCACAAACAGAAAAAATATAAAAGGCTAGCGAATTAAAGGTTTTATTGTCTTATATATGGTTAGGTAGTTATAAATATATTACATATCAAGGTTTATTATGATTTAAATAAATTTATTTATGTTGTATTATTAGATCTAGTTTAAGATTAGATTAGTATAGATTGATTAGCTGAAAGCGTAAAATTTTTACAACTTTGCTTCTTAATGAGCTATTGGTACTAAATATCGCGACTAGAAATCTCATTAGCATTGAAAAATACAATGATGAAAATTAGTATTACTATCTATACACGGATATACCCATTATTGTATTGTGGCCTATCAACGACGAATCTATCAGTCCAGTAAATTATGGTGAACAAGATTAACCACTGAAATATAGGAAAAAGTTTAAGTTAGTGCTCCCTTTTATTTAGTAACCCTATTCAGCTCAAATATATTGGGTTATAAAACCAAGTTAAATAGAAAATCTTATTATAACTCTCAGACTGGTGGTTGTGCGTATTCGCCTCTGTGCTTGTCGTAAGCAAATATAGCTATTGGTCTCGTTTATCCCAAAATACAAGTTATACTTGCTGCAGGTCGGTATCACTACTCATCTCGCCCACCAACCATCCAGGTAATAGTGATAACTGAGAAGACAGCGGTTCCCTTATCATTAATTCATTCATTCATTGTCAAAGTGGTTAGTGAACGTGACTATGCATTTAATGGGGCTCGGGTTCAGATATCGACAGGCAGTTATGCATCTGTGTGATGTGTATAAATGATTGCATTTCTGGATTTAAGTATAAAATATATTTCAGTATTTACATGTACTAGCTTTCGCCCTTTAGTCAAAATTCGACTATGGACTAAATAATTAAATCCTTTTTAAGTTTAACTACAGGCCTCAAACATAATAGGCATTGTATAAATGTGTGTATAATGTATGTTTTTTTTTTAATTTAATATATTTCTAATGCATATTACATAAAATATAAGCTTTCTGCACTTTTTCACCGTGTTGCGTAAATGCCGGAAAGGGAGATCAAAGTTTTTGCTTCTACCTATATATACATATTAACTATTTATTTAGTAATCAGTACGTATATCCCAAACAAATAATAATTCGTGTAATTTATCCACCGATATATATATATATATATATATATATATATATATATATATATATATATATATATATATATATATATAATGGTATTATTTAGTTCATTGGACATAGAGTAGTGATTTTTTAAGCTTTATTTTTGCGGAAAATGAACAATCGCTTATTGCTTGCATTAATATGCCATGGGCTTTAAGTATAGTTGGAATAATGAGCAAACCAAAAGGATGTGGTTCGCTCACTACGAGTAAAACTGACTGTTGTATGTAACCTCAAAACAAAAAGCTGGAAATGTTGCAGAATTTCAAATGATTGTCTAAGTGACAAAATGCGTATATATAGATAGTATATATGTATTAGCACTAACGCGAGCTAGAGAACACTTTAAAACTCTATAAGATTTTAAGCTAGCTTAGCTAGCTAGCTAGCCTAAGCTTTGCTAGTAGGTATATACAGATATATGTATAATAGCATTTAGTACAATCACAATCGAGGAAATCTAGACTGATTGGAAGACAAAAAATATAATTAAAAAGCAATATACATTTTGGCTTTTAACATTAATTATTGTTAAGAGGACAAATATTAAGCTCTGGTTGAGTGTCTTCTCACAAGTTTATGAAAAAAGTTCAAAAATTATTAAAAATATTTTTTTCGAAAATCATCGTGTTTTAAAGATCGCAAAACTGTAACCTTACCTGTACGTGTTACAATTAGAATAATTAAGTTTCTATCATTATATATATATATATATATATATATATATATATATATATATATATATATATATATATATATATATATATATATATATATATATATATATATATATATATATATATATATATATATAAAAATATTTTTTTTAAATGAAAAATGATGATTGAAACCCTATGAAATGAATAGGTAAGGCGGTGGAACCAGACCCGGACGGGGCAATGCAGAACTCTACCACCTAGTAACCACGATGCTAGTGACTCGTAAAACCAATCGGTCGTCTATTACGACCTGCCTTGCAGAACGGCAGTTAGCCTATTCTTCAAAGAAGCCTGGGACCAACACGGGGAAAGTTTAAATATTTCTGATTCAAATCAAAAAGAATTATCTAGGTAGGCTTTTAGTTTTTAAGAAATCCGTGGACAGATATACAAATATGAACATACACACACACTTATGAAATTGAGTACACTTGATTTGACACCCACATACATCATTATACTCGAATATTATTCAAATCCAACAGTAAATCAAACTGATAACCCCGTTTTTTTGCCGGCTGAAAATGCTAGCAATATGTTTGTATGGATCTGTTTTTTTTAACGAGTTAAAAGTATGTTTAGAGACTTTCAATTCACGAATGAGGCTACATAAACGTCACCTTATAAAAGTCAAATTATACAACTGAAGTTGAAAAATAGGCTTACAATAGTTGAATCGTCAAAGACTTTTTGTACTCAAAAAATTGGATTGGCTCAGACAGCTCTATTAAATGGCCCGAGAGCTCTATGGGCGGCACTTCAACTAGTTTTATTCGCGTACAGTAACGTTTAAAATTGTGTTTTTGAAGCACCGATCCAAGCTTTCGGATGACTAGAACTTTTACTGGATCATATATAAGTTATGAGCCGAATTTAAAACAAAAAGTGTAAGGAATATAACCGCTCTACCAATGAAATGAATAGGCAATGGGTTACTGCACATTTGGGTCACTGCCTTTTCTTTTCTCACCTCTTTTGAACCTTCTTTACCCCTTGGTGGTTCCATCCTCTTTGATGAGTAGACCAACTGATATTTCACCGCGTAAACGATTGGTCTATTATGTCACTTTTTTCGTAATACTAGGTTTTTTTATATCATAAGATAACAATCAAGCAGAGGGCTCTCCTGATGGCAAGACACAACCACCTATAGCACCAAATATGCTCATATTATGTAGCTATCCGTCGATGCCACTAGCTTAAGTTTACCGACTACCTTACCATTCAAACAGGAACCCGACAGTGACAAGCAATAACGCTATTACGGCAGGGATTGGTAAAGCATTAGTACTAGACGTGAGCGAAACGTGCAGAACTGTACCATCTAGTAGTCACGATGGTAGTGACTCGTATAGCCAAACGTTCGCCTCTTATGAACTGCCTGAAAGGACGGCAGATTTTTCGCCGTGTTGGTCCCGGCCTCCTTTGTAGAATAGGCCAACTGCCGTTCTACCAGGCAGGTCGTAAAAGGCGACCGATTGGCTATCGAGTTACTACCATCGTGGCTACTAGGTGGTAGAGTTCTGCATTGTCTCGTCCGGGTCTGGTACCACCGCCTTACCTATCCCTGCCGCAATAGCGTCAGTGCTTGTCGCTGTCGTGTTCCGGTTTGGAGGGTAAGGTAGCCGGTAAACTTATGCATGTGGCATTATACCTCGCCACAAGATAGCAACGCACCATTAACACCTTTGGTGTCTATAGGCGATGGTTGACTCTTTCCATCAGGAGACCCATCTGCTTGTTTGCTATCTTATGACATAAAAAAAAAAAACTATTGCAATAATGCTTGCCACCATCGTAAGTGCAAAGTAGCCGGTATTCTTTTGCATGTGGCATTACTATCCCGCCACAAGAATAGCAACGCAACATTAACATAATTTATGTCTAAAGGCACTCTGAGCCATCTGCGCGTTTAATATCCTATGTATCATGTACAGTCACGGTAAAAATAGGTTCGTCACCTTAAAATCTAGTTTCGCTTGCACTAGTGTACGAATCAATCATGTCAACATACTAGTACAAAAACAGTTCTACTAACATTAAATAAATGCGACGTTTTCTATCAAATAAAGTTTATCTAACAATAATGATTGCATCAATTATTGCTGCTCGTTCTTCAATTCTTAAAGGTCTCTCAATACGTATGGCAAATATATTTTGCAATAAAATATTGAATAACACTAGAAATCTAGAAATAACAACGGTGACATTAACCATGACAATAGTTTTATCATAAATATTAATGGCAGGTCAAATCAATAAAAAGGTTTTAATTAAAAAATACATTAGCATATCTTTAGATAATAATCATTTACACAAGAAAAATAAGGAAATAGTGTTGATGCAAGCAAGTCTGAACCATGTTATCGAACAGTTAAGCATAATTTTCTATGCAACAGTCTATTATGTGACAAATTTAAAAAAAGATCGTATGTGCTCGCAGCTTGTTAAATGAATCAATTTGAAAACTGACGAACCTATTCGTACCCCTACTGTACTAGCTGACCCGGCAAACGTTGTTTTGCTAAATATATTTGTAACAGTATTTCTCTACTATATAATAGATGTTATTATACATATAAACCTTCCTCTTATATCATTCTATCTATTAAAAAAACCGCATCAAAATCCGTTGCGTGGTTTTAAAGATCTAAGCATTTATAGGGATTAGGGATAGACAGCGAAAAGCGACTTTATTTTATACTATGTAGTAATGTCATATGAAGGTAGTATGTGTAGTGTTTATTTTCAATAATTAAATGCATTTCTATTGCATTTTATTTAAAAATATTAGGATTTTGTAGTCCTTCGCAACGTAATTTTTAAATGTGCCAAATTTCATATTCCACCGTTCGCGCAATTGTCTTAAAAAGGAATCCATCCAAAGTTTCTCCTTCACGTATTTATATATAGATTTCGACTAACATATAAAACAAATATATCGGTGAGAGGACGGCTAGGTACTTGGTGCCTACATTGATAAATAAACTACCTAATGATCTAGTGAAATGTATTACACAGAAAAATATTAAATCCAAGCATTTTGTAGTACAACTGATTTTACAATACTTGTGATTGTAATATGCAATAATAATAATAGCGCCTTTTTGCAAACGAGATGTTATATTTAGCACATGCGGTTTATTTTATTTTGTAATGTTTTGTTATTTTATTTTGTACTTTTGTGAAGAGTATGATTAGTATCTTATGATATACCAAATGTTTTTATTATAATTTTGTATCATACATGTATAGACGCAAACTTACCCAGCACTAGGTTGTTAAACCTGCGTGGTATTGAACTTGTATGAATATATTTTAACCAATAAATGAAATAAAAAATGAAATATAATAATCTTTCAAAACAAGGTAAGTAGAGTGAAACATATGTTTCTAACTACATAAGTGTGAACAATAAAATATTGATGATAGTGTTTGAAAAGTCAACAAAGACAAGTTTTTCAACATGACTGGATCCAAACCACCAACCCTGTTCAAAACCATGCAACGCTTTGACTATCTGAGCTACGTGTTTCTGGTACAACATGGCGTTTTTTCTATTTTGTGATC
The DNA here is from genome assembly GCA_036924255.1 of Apodemia mormo. Classification (NCBI taxonomy): domain Eukaryota; kingdom Metazoa; phylum Arthropoda; class Insecta; order Lepidoptera; family Riodinidae; genus Apodemia; species Apodemia mormo. The sequence continues at coordinate 5,320,316 of JAUPFN010000018.1, read as the reverse complement.
AATTCCGCCAGGAGAATTTCACCAGATCTCCACATTTTGAGGTCCTAGGAATCTTTTCCGACTATTTTCACAATGACGTCAGTGTGTCAGTATGTATGTACGTACCTAAGTTTCTCATGGCTTTGAACGGCTTGTTCGGAACGTGGTTGTTGGCATTCAATTCGATTAGGTTCCACCAAACGTAGACATACTGAAAATCTGTGCCAGTTTAGCTTGGGAGATTTTGAGAAATTTTGAAAAAACCTTTAAAAAGTATCTTCACGCCAGTATCCCCGAAGGGGTAGGCAGAGGTACAATAAGTGCACCCACGATTACCTGAAGATACTTGGTCCCACAATGTAATAGGTGGCAAGCCTATCGCCAACCGGGCACTTTTCAATCCCGGGCAACGATGTTTTTATCAGAAAACTGAAAAAACAAATTTTTTGAATTGCCCGACCCAGGAATCGAACCCGGGACCTCATGTGGTCAACTCCGACACCGGACCACTACACCACAGCGGCGACCTCTAGTTTTTTGGAAAAACAATGATTTTTTTATAATAACTTACAAATTAATGTACCGATTGATTTAAAAATCTAACCAGCTCTATTCCTTAAAAAAACTGCGCTCGATGCCGATGATTGCGTCAAAATCGGTTAATCTGTTCTGGAGTAATCGTTAACGAAAAATTTTGAAAGGTGTTTTATCAAAATAACTTCAAGATTTTTCAACCAATCAGTTTTTGTATTGTACAATATTTTAGAACCTGAAAAACTGAGTTTAATGCCTTTTCAAAAATTAAAATCGAATGAATTTTTCAAAAGTTACAGCTTTTCAAATATCACAGCTTGTTTTTCGCAGCAAACTTACTTAATATTTTTAAAATGACTAAGCTTAGGCTAATACACCGGTTGATTTAAAAATCTTATAAGATTTTCGCCTTAAAAATACGTAAAATATCTATAAGATTTTCGCCTTAAAAATACGTAACTATATCTATTTTACCTTACCTCTCAAAAATTTTAGAACGCATTGTTTACATTCAATTTTCTGATTTTCTTTCAACACATGGCCTGCTAAATAATTTTCAGTCAGGCTTTCGCCCATGTCATAGTACGACAACGGCTCTCATAAAAATCACTGATGATATACGGTGGGCCATGGATGAAAGACAGATCACGCTTCTTACTCTTCTTGATTTCAGCAATGCGTTCAATTGTGTGGACCATGATATTTTAATTGCTATTCTTCGTTCCTTAAATTTATGTCAATCGGCAACGGCCTGGTTCACGTCGTATCTTAGTGGGCGCCAACAACAAACGCGGACTCATGAAATGCAGTCGGACTGGTGTGATGTTGTTAGCGGTGTTCCGCAAGGCGGTGTGTTATCCCCCTTACTTTTTTCGGTTTTTATAAATGCAGTCACTTCTCATATACAGCATTGTTCCTACCATTTGTATGCAGACGATTTGCAGCTTTATCTGTCGTTTAAGCCGAATGACCTAGATAAAGGCATCGCAAATATGAACGCTGATTTAGATGCAGTTTGCACTTGGGCAAAAAACTATGGACTTATGTTGAATCCCGATAAGACGCAGGTAATGTTAATTGGGCGTGATAGATATCTGGCACAATTTGATTTGGAGACACTCTCCCCTGTGACTCTCAACGGTAAAAGTCTCTCCTACCGTACGTCCGTAAAAAACTTAGGTATTTATATGACCAACAGCTTATCGTGGTCGCTTCAAGTAAGTGAACTTAGTCGTAAACTTTTTGCATCTATGCATGCACTAAAACGTCTACAAAACTTTCTACCTTTAAAAACTAAAATTACACTAGTTAATGCACTGTTGTTGCCTATCCTTGATTACGCGGATATTTGTTACACTGATATAACCGATGAATTGTTAAATAAACTTGATCGGCTGCTTAATTTATGCATACGATATATTTTCGGACTGCGTAAATATGACCATGTCACTCATTTTCGGTCGGAATTGAAGTGGTTGAATATTCGTTTTCGGCGTGACATTCACGTTTTATCATGTTTATTTAACATTCTGAAGAATCCATCATTTCCAGTATATCTAAAAGAACGTTTTGCATACATTTCAAATCAGGGTAGGCTTCAGCGGTCATTTCACTCAAGTACGCTGATGTATCCGGACCACAATACGGCAACATATTTTAATTCCTTCACTGTTACTGCGATAAGATTATGGAATGATCTTCCCTCTAAGATGCGTGAATCATCAACACTATCAATTTTTAAAACTGCGGTATATGATCACTTATTAAAACGTCAGAATTCTTAATTATTGTATATGTGTGTATTTTATATTATATTTATGTAATTAAATATTATGAAAATGTATCTATAATTTACTATTGAGTATTGATGTATGTATATTTCTCTATGTAAGTAGTCAACCTATATTTATTTATAGTATTAATTGTTTGTATTATTTATACTGAGCTTTCTTAAAATGTTTATATGACTCTTGTAGAATATTCTTAATAATAGGTTAGTTATGATAAATTAGTATCTAGTATTAAGTTTTGTTAATAGCTCATAATTAATTTATTATGCACTACCCAAGTTTTTTCTCTCAGCATTACGGAAGGCAAACTGTGAGAAAATGCTTAATAGCATTAAGTTACGCCTTTGTACCATTATGTGCAATAAAGTGTTTAAATAAATAAATAAATAAAATATCGTAAGCTGGGTCAAAATCGGTCAATTTATTTGGGATTAATCAACAATAAAAAAATTTAAAAAATATGGTTTTTTTACATTATTACATTTTTCACATCAATACAACATGTTAGATCTGCATGCCACGGCCCGGAAGCCGTTCGCGTTCGTCGAAGCTGTACTCGTGCTGCGGCAGCCGTCATCTCTTAAGACGAATAGAGTGCTGAGCCAGTTTAAATTTAAATTTGGGCAATTAACACCCGCGCGAAGGGTAGTGTCCTGCGAGACCGGACCTCGGCTTTGTGCGTTGTTTTGACTAATTATTGGAGGGGGAGTAGTGGCATAAGGCCCCGGCCCATAGGGGTCTTCATCGCCCTTGAAACTGGCGGCGGCGACGGAGTGGTAGTGTAGTGTGTGTGTTTTGTAAAAGATTGGCGGCTATAGCCCCCGTTTTAGGATCATCGGGCTTGGTTAGTACATGCCGACGGAACAGAATATCTATCGCGGAGCCGTTCAGCCGTCGTGGAACGTATGTGTAATGGAAATGTGAATTGTAATTTCTGTTGACACGTTCCAATTTACCTTACCGCGGCGCACTGTAAACTAGGTAGGTAGATATTCAGATATTTCAGATCGAATACTCAAATAAGGTATTTGAGTATAATAACCTTTATCGCCTAATAATATTTTTTAACTGGTAACACTAATAAAAACTCTAATAAGCGTATACAATATCGATATCAATCTCTCCAAGGATTAAAGTAGTTGAATTTGGAACACGTATTATATCGATACCTATTAATATCTGCAAGGATTAAAGTAGTTAAATTTGGAACACATTTTATGGCGGTAAATTACCTGATTTGTATTGTATTGTATTGTATATGTAGAGCAAGTGTGTATTATAAATACTTTTACTTACATATACCCAGTTTTTAAATATAAACTGCGTAACGTCTATCATGTTGTTTGTGGTCGATTTCATTTTCTCGGGTTTTTGGTACCGGGTTTAGTTTGGAGGGTAAGGTAGCTGGTAGCCTTATGCATGTGGCATTGCCACCCTACCAGGCGAATAGCAGCGCACCATTAACATTTACTACTATATAACTTACCATTGAATTGAATTGAATATTTTTATTCAAAATAAGTATAACTTATACGTGTTTTGAACGTCAGTTTTAAATTAAAATTCTTTAACAATTATAAAAACAATAATGGTATGATTGTATATAGACATACAAAATTAAGATTTGATTAACTAACCCAGGGTTTCTTATCAGTAAAATAATCGTTTACACTATAGTAAGCTTTCTTGTAAAGAGTATATATCCGGAGTTTACATTATTAGCCATTAGGCGGAAGGACCAGATATAAGCAAGCAACCGGATATATTCCGGTTGCTTGCTTCTATCTGGTTCCTTGCTTCCCAATGGTTAAAAAAATTGAATGTAACTCGGCAAAATTCCTACAGAGAATTTTAATGTTTTTTCAGATTAGACATGATTTTTTCAATACAGAAATATTTTTAAACAAATTCTTTACATATATAAATGTATTGAGCGTTGATGTTTAAAACAATACATGAATTTCACGATTCGGATTTTTCCATCTGATTTGCTTTACAAACGAACTGATATAACAATGTTTTCTTTGCGGAGATCAAAGCTTTACGTCTACGTATGAATGGTGTATATAAAAATATGAGACTTTTGTTATAATATTCGGGTGTTTTTCTTAGAACAATGGGCAGATGTTTTGTCTTCCTTTGTTTTGTTTTTTATAGAAGAGGAGGCGAGGCAACTGGAGGCTTACCTGGTCTGCAATACGAGAGGTCTTCCAGTTGCGTTGCCGGCCTTTTAAGAATGAGTTAGTTCTTTTCTTTTTTGACCGCCTCGTTGGTTAAATGGTTAACGACCCTGACTACGCAATCGACGGAGGTCGAGTTCGATTCCCGACAGGGACAAATATTTGTCTGATAAGAATACATGTTCGTATTTCTGAGTTAGTGTTTGGGTGTTTATTAAATATATTCCAGTATTTATTTAGTTTTTTTATGTATTAGTATCGTTGACTAATCCATAAAACAAGCAAATAATTTGCTTACTTTGTCCAGTGAATTTTTTTTTCTTGAAGGTTTCCAAGTCGTTTTTCTTCGACAACATTGTCCTCACCAGAAATAATTTATACAATAAAGTAGCGCCAAACAAAAAGGATGTAGTGGATTTTTAGACAGCGAGGTGATGAGGGTAAAATATATTTTACCCTTGTATATCAAATATCAAAATATTTTTTTTATTGAGTTTTCGTATCTAAAAATATTTTGGTGGCTACCTGTAATTAACTAGTTTTTACAGGGGCATTATCTATATGTCGGGATGGTTATGCCACTTAAGTTTATCCTTTAACCTCCAAACTGGAACACGACAGTGACAAGCACCAACACTATTGTGGCAGGGATAGGTAAGGCGGTGGTACCAAACGCGAATGCGATGGCACGTATAATCAATTGTTTGCCTTTTACAAATAGTCTGTCAGAATTGCAGATGGTTGATTCGTCAAAAAGGACCCGAAAGAATTCGTGGGAATTATTTTTCATTATCACACTGACACTTTCTTACAGCCCCATCATTTTTCCATCGAAACCAATTCTGAATAATCCAACTCTTGCAAAACTATTCAAAAAGCGAATTTGAATTTTTCATGTAAGTTTTTTTGTTAATTTTAAGTATTCATAGTTAAAAAATGTTGAATTCTTTTCAGGGGTTAGAAAAAAAATAAAATTATCTCCAAAGTATTTTTTTTGTAAATATCTCAAACCATATTAATGTGTCTGAAATAAAAGGAAGCTCTTTCTTTAAAACTGACGTTTTTCAACATAAAAAAACGTTTTTATGGCTCCAACTAAACCAAAGTGTGACACTCGGAACTCTTTTAACATTATTTCCCTGTATTTCTGTCAATCTCTGGAGCTCAATCTCTGGAATGGAAATAGGTAGACACCTTAAATGTCCACATGAATCGTGTTACTATCACACAAATAATAAAAAAGTAAAAAATTTGATCCCTCAAGGGGTCCCGATACAAGGAACCTCAGTAAATATGTGTGTGGTGGTACGGAATAAGCGATAGGTGAAGTCAAAATTTTTTTCATGGCCCTTTTTTCATGGCATGATATGTGTGTAATTTAAGGTACTTAATAAAAAAAATTTTGAAACAAAAATAATTATCAACATTTTGAGGTGGTGGTGTTGGTCGTATATATCATTATTACTTTTTTACAGCCCCAACCTCTTCATGCCGTGCTCGAAACCTTTCTGAGTTATCCAACTCTTTTAAAAGCGAGATTGAAAGTTTTGAATGTAAATTCGTTTTGACAAAATACATTTTAAGTATACATATTTAAAAAACGTTGAATTCTTTTCAGGGGTAGAAGAAACATTAAAACTATCTCCAAAGTCACTTTTTGAAAATATCCCAAAACATATTAATATGTCTGAAAGAAAGAAAGAAAGGAAGAAAAAAATCAATTGATAATACTGGACAATTGATAGTAAGTCAAAAAAAAACTGGGTTTTTCCTCTTATAATCCTCATTTTAAAACATCTAAAAATTTAATAAATATGATAGTCATCATTTTAAAGACAGCATTATTTTCGGACATTTTTTTATTATTACAAAAGCACAATGAAAAATAATGTTTTTTATTCACAACTATGGATATTTCTAGAACAATTTCAACAAAAATATTCTTATGTTTTATATTATTATTAACTATCTAAGTCAGCACAATATTTTAGCCACTTCAAAATATTGTTTTTTTTTTTTTAAATTTTTCTTTAATATCAGCTACAAATTGCACACACAGGTCAAGAAAAAAAATTTTTTCGCTTCACCTTAGCACGCAACCCTACGTATGCGAGTCCAACTCGCACTTGACCGATTTTTCTCATTATATTTTAGTAAGTACAAGATATATCTGCTTGTTTTCAAATGATCGAAGAGAGGTAAAGAGGGCTTTACAAAGGATAATCTATAATGGATTTTGATGGGTTGGATGCTTTCATGAATTGATTGAAAGTATAATCTCAAACATAATCTAAGGATCAAATTAAGCATACAAAATATCGTCATGTCGTCTCCCCTGCAGTGTAGGTGGAGTAAGTAGCATGTTTTTCACTACTAGGTGGTAGTGCATTGTCTCGCCCGGGTCTGGTACAATCACCTTAACTATTCTTGCCGCACTAGCGTCAGTGCTTGTCACTGTTGTATTCCGGTTTGGAGGGTAAGGTAGCTGGTAAACTTATGCATGTGGCATTAGACCTCGCCACAAGATAGCAACGCACCATTATCACCTTTTGTGTTTATAGGCGATGGTTGACTCTTTCCATCAGGAGACCCATTTGCTTGTTTGCTATCTTATGACATAAAAAAAATCTTTTCGATAACATGGTAAGTATATGATATATTTTAAGTTTACCACCGTCTTCCCAAAAACGAAAAATTTCGTAATTCGTCTGAATTAATATGTATGTATGTAGTAGTATGTTCACCGATTATTCCAAGACGCCTGAATTAATTTAGAAAATTCTTTTTTTTTTCAAAGTGGTCTCAATTTTGTGAAGATATTCTGATGCTGGATTCTAGAGTCATTTTTACTGCGATAAAATTATTATAATTTTTAAACACAAATACCCATTACATTAACAAATAAACATTTTTCATTTAATAATTTTATATACTTACCATGTTATCGAAAGGCAAGAAGGAGTCAGAAAGGCAAAAATTCAAAGTAAGCTTTAAAAAAAAAGATAGAAGATCTGCCGTTCAGCCAGACAGTTCCTAAAAGATGAACGATTAGCCAAAACTGTCACTACCATCATTACTATTAGGTGGTAGAGACCACCAACTTACTTATTTCTGCTGTAATAGCGTCAGAGAATGTCTCTATTTTGTTTCGGTTTAGAATGCAGGGTGGTCGGTAAATTCTTAATTCATGTGTGTGGCGTTGCCATCCTGCTGTATAGAAAGTAACGCACCAGCACAGTTATATGGATAGATAGGAATCATTAACATCTTTTATGTCTATAGACAATGATTTACTCTGTCTATTGAGAAAGCCTTTTATTTGTATGTTATCCTATGGATATACTAATATTACATCGTATTTATCTAGTAACTCTGTCTTTTTTTATATCATAAGATAGCAAACAAGCAGATGGGTCTCCTGATGGAAAGAGTCAACCATCGCCTATAGACACCAAAGGTGTTAATGGTGCGTTGCTATCTTATGGCGAGGTCTAATGCCACATGCATAAGTTTGCCGGCTACCTTACCTTCCAAACCGGAACACGACAGCGACAAGCACTGACGCTATTGCGGCTGGAATAGGCAAGGCGGTGGTACCAGACTCGGGCGAGACAATGCAGAACTTTACCACCTAGTAGCCACGATGGTAGTGACTCGCGTAGCCAATCGATCGTCTTTTACGACCTGCCTGGCAGAACGGCAGTTAATCTATTCTTCAAAGGAGCCCGGATCTAACACGGGGAGTCTGTCTGTCTCTACATCATGCCTAAATCACGGAAGCGATATAGATGAAATATGGTACAAAGATAGTTTGACACCCGAGAAAGGACATAGAATAGTTTTTATCCCGGAAATCCCACGGGTACGGGAAGTATACGGTTAAAACTTCGGAACTTTTATTTAAGAAATTTTTCCACGCGGACGATGTCGCGGGCACAGCCGGTTATTTAATAAATTGGTAAAGTTCGTGTCGGGCTACTTGCAATTCCGAATTCAACAAAGGGTTCCAAATTTGTCAATCACAATAAAGCGGACTAATATGTTGCTTCTATTGTTTCATACTATGAACATTTAACCTACAAAACGTCAATGACGGATATATCCGCACCTCAGATTCACCGCCTATAAACACCGTTTAGATTGGGAAGACAATACTCTACCAAAAATATCACTTTAGAGCTTAAAACTTACAAACGAGTCGCTTAATGGAAAAATTGCATTCAAAAATCTACAATACTTTTAAAAAATCTATTCAACAATATCCTACTTAATGGGGTACACAAGAAAAAAAACCAACATCCCCACTTTACACGTAGAGGAGCTACCCTAAAAAAATATTTTTCAAGATTTTATAAAACCACTTTGTTGCGGTGATTGATACAACGCGGTCACATTAACTTGACGCATCTCTGGAATGTAAGGCGGGGCTTCCCTTTGATCAATGCCACTTTTCGTTCTAATTTTATAACTCAAGAACGGGTTCACCTATCCGAACCAAATTAAGCTTTGTTCGGACTATTTAGAATATGGTTTATGTGGCGTTTGCACAAAATCGGTAGAGCGGTTCTTCATTTATCACATTTTTTGTAACAAATGAATTCAATAAATGGCGATACGTAGCAAAGCCCGTAACGGGCCGCTAGTAATATTATAAGTATATAGTCAGTATGGCCATGGTCAGGTTTTATGTTACCGATACGCGCGTAGATAACTTGCTTAGTTTTCTGTTATTGTTATATTGTTTTTGGACACTATTGTTACGTTTTGCGCCAAATGACGTCATCAACGGCATGCGTCACGTTAATCTGATCGCGATGTATGTATATTCATGAAAAATTACAATTTTCTAGTACTAAGGCGGAATAGGTCAGATTTAATAAAACTCCACAAATTATGTACTTAACAAACACTTTAATTCATATAACAATAATAATTATCAAAATAACTACAACGTTCGATTGGCGTGCTGTCTTTATATTATTTTAATAATAAAATCTATTTTAATGAAACATTCAACATCAATCATTAATTAGCATTAATAAAAAGCAAGCCAAGAAATCAAAAATCAGTTTGTTTATAATTGGATTCATCTAGACAGAAGATAAAATTTCTATTTTTTTTTAGATTAATATGAGGATTAATAGGAAATGTTTTACGAATAGGAATTTTAAGTTATCTAGGACTAAGTAATAGTAAGTTGAACGAATTTAACGCTATATATATATGTACATAAATCACACATAAGTAAGTCATAAACAGTCATTTCACAAAAAATATAAACTTGATGAACATCTAAACTTATTTAATAAAAAACACACAATGTCACACATAACATTATAATAAAATAACCTTTCTTCTTTAACTACTAACATATTCTATTAAACAAAACATTTTATTATATTTTGGACTAGTCCTTTTAATCAATAAAATATAAGTATCAAAATTATTAAGTCAATATTTTTATAATAATATATTATATCTTTTACTATTTATCTTTTATCTTATTTGCTTATGATTAAAGTTATATTCATTATTAGTTGAATAAAAATGTTTAAAATAATAAATTATAATAAGATATCGTGTTATATACATACATATTTGATTTTATTTTATGGTTTTTATTGAACTTAAAGAATCTAAACGACTATAGAAAAAAATAAAAATAAAAATTATAATATCTGCTGTTGATATCACTTAAAATAAAAATTAAAGCACTACCAGTAATATACATATAATGTTAATAATTAAAATCTATAAGTAATTATTATGCTAGGAACCAATTAATCGTGTAATTCAATTAAGTTTTAGCAACATCTCTTAATATTTAGTTTTGAATATTTAATTTTGTAGAATTTATTAACTTTAGAATCTCTATAAAAATAGGGGACCCAATTAAACGTAATTTTAATACTGTTATAATGGACGAAAGCCTGGTTTAGAGACAGGAAAGTGTCAGCATTTACAATTAGGTGAGTTTTATAGCAATCTATATAGCAATTTAGCTGTTTAAGTGAAGTGTAATATAGGTATATGGAAAAACATTGCTTAATTTAATTTGTGTAAAACATAACCTTTACACAGATTAAATAACGATAAAAAATGTCTTTGATGTCCCATAAAAGTACCAAACTCAAGATGTAATAATATCGCATGCAATACTCCGTGGAAACAATAATTGGTCAGTAACGGTTTTTTCAACGAAGCGTTATTAGTAAACGGTAAAAATAGCGCGTACTATATCTAATGCTGCGGCCACACTTGCATCTATCGTCCCGAAGATATTCCGGATTCCATCAGTCCGGAAGATATGCGGCAAAAGCCGATAATAGCCGGCCACATCTGCATTTATCGAGTCATTGCACGAACCTTTGTGATGATAATCGCAAGTGCAGCCGAGGAATATGGAGGCCGGCATCAACATTTCGCCCGCAGCAAGATCTCTGGTCCTGGGAATGTCCGTGAATGACGGTGATCACTTAATACTTATCATCAGATGAGCCTCCTACTCGTTTGACTTCATATTTTTTACCCCGCTTACGTTATGAAAAATTTAAGAGATGTAAATAAGCAGTGGTACTTAATTACCATCAAGTGAAGTCCGCTATCGTCTCTTCTAAAACCGTACAAAGTATCCATCTTTAAAAAAGTTAGTCTGAAAGTTCATAAATAATAAAGTATTTGAATTTTGAACTGTTGCAAAGTATTAATTAAAAACGTACAAGTTACCAAGTAATTTTAGAAGAAAATCCGTCGGATACGCAATCTCCAAGTTTGGATTATGACTAATAAGTTTGTGTAACTTCGCACTAACTGTAATTCGCTTATGAACTCGGCTGCTTGGACTTACAATCTACTTTACCAGTATGCGAAGATTTAGTCTTGAAATAGATAACATTAACATACTGAATAAGTATTATAGTTTTTGATCAAGCACGTAATATTTTTACACACGTCGAATAAATGAAATTTGTCTTGGTAAAGAAATATCACATATATTTTTATGGGATAAAATTTATTTGTATTCATGATGACAGATGATATCTTAAATGAAAAATCAGTGTACTATAAAGTGTATCTTATCTAATTCGATGTATCATAATTTGCAGTTCTAATGAATACAGATTGACATATATTCTGTGATAAATAAAATAATTTTATTCTTATAGATGGACGGTACTGGATAAAATTAAAAGTTTATTTTTACTGATAATATATAGAAAAAATTACAAAAGAAGGCGGAGATGCAACTAGTGTACCCACATATATTATTGATTAAATTCGCATGACAGGTGACTAACCTAGTGAGAAACCGAGAGGGTAAATTTAGGAATCACCTACAATGTCACATACAAATGTACTCCTTAATTAAATGTGTTTTGAAACAAAATATAAGAAAGGCTGTGAGTATTGAGTATATTAGTTGCACGTCAATTTTATAAACATTGATGTATAAATTGAAAGGTTCAAGTGTTATCACTATAACGATATGAAATATTTAAATAAATATAATAAGCGATGAATTACTAGTATTGCCACTATAAAATATCAATTTCCACAGTTAAATATTAATTACTAAGTTAAGTTAGTTATTCCAAGAAAAAATGTTATAGTAACTATAATATGTCAAAATATAATTTTGTTGTAAATAACTAGAAATATATAAAAATAAATCACAAAGTTGCGATTTTATAAATAATTTATAAACTTAATAATTTCAATACATAAATAGTAAGTAGAGAAAAAAAGTTATATAAAAACGAATAAACGTTTCAAAAGTCATTACCTGTTTTTGTATTCAAAAAAACTTTTGATCAAATCTATATAACAGTTAAATATTGTAATATGGGTATAGTTTAAATTTTTAATTTAGAAAAGTCAAATTTTAAACTACGAAATGTTTTATTTTTTTTTAAATATTAATTACCAAATTGGTTATCAAATAACTAAAGTCTGGTCTACACAGAAATATATAAACTTTATCGTAAAATTTTTAATACTTTAGATAAAAAGTAGGTAAGTAGGTATATTAAATTCGAAAATTTGATATTTATCAACTTGGTGAAAAATTTTAAAAGATAAGACTTATTAAAAAATGGTGTCCGTTGTCAACTTTCATCATATTCATAGAGATAAAGAGAGAGAATATAAATAAGTTCTGGCCTAAATTTGATTGAACTCGTAATTTTGCAAAATTATCTTTATTCTATTATGTGTAATAAATTATTACAATTTTTTATTTTTAACTTTTACACGAACGTTAATGAATGGAAATTTTAATAGTATTAATTGAATTCAATATTTATACAATTTCTCAGTTAACACTATGAAAATATCAATCATTTTATTAAATTATAATTTTCAAAATAATAATAGCTTAAAAGTGAAATATACAGTTATTACTGTATATTTCACTAATTATTCATTGACAGTTATTACTGTCAATGAATAATTTATTTATATGAAAGTAAATAAACATAAAAGCTTTAAATGGAAGGACTACTTTTTCTTCTATAGAATTTAAGAAGGAAATAAACTTTTACATTTCGGCAACATAATTTTATATATTTGAATTAATAACAATTAATATCATGTATATTAAAACTACTATATTTATTGATGCAAATAAATTTGTCAATGTACTTAAATTACAATCATTCTCTCAAATATCTTTAACACAAATAAATACTATTTATTTCTACAATAACCACACTTAATACCTACAAAACATTTATGGAAAGCTAAAGAATTGGCACCGGCACATGCAAAGTAATAAATATTATGAACTTTTTATAATCCTTTTTAGTCCTAGACATTAAAAATGTGCATACGTGTTTAATGTTATATATGCAAACAAACAAAGGCTTCTCCTAATATAGACATCGATTATAGACATCGCCTGTTGACTAAAGATGTTAATGGACCCATATGTTTATTTTTACCCTATACCTCTGCTAGGGTTAGGTTTCGGTTGATTCGAACTTAATCCTGCAATAAAATTTTTCTATACATATTTTTTTTAGTTGTCGGGATGGTAATTTTATCCCCGGAGAAAACGTTACGAAAATCTACTAACTTCTTTTTATTAAAAATTACTACACAATTTTTGATAATTTATATATTCAAGCTTTCGTTCCAGAAATCCATGTTTTTTTTAAAATATTAAGCATCCGTTTCAGGAATTCATATTTTTTTAAAAATATTAAGGCAATATACATTGACATAAAAAAACCCAAGATACACAATCAGAGTCTCAAAATTGTCCTCTAAATATGAGCGCATAGTTTTAAATTGTGGGCTCAAATAGAATCTCATCGGTCTTAATACTCTCAATTTTATTACTTTTTAACGTTGCTTTGTAAAAACAGCTATAAATCTTGCGCTTAAGGTTATATATGCTAAACTATATGTTTTTGCCATATCTGTGAAATACATGTGAAATTAGCGACAGTTTTGAGAGTCAGTTTTATTCGGGACTGTGCATCTTGGGTTTTTTATATCAATGGTAATATATTTTTTATTTGCAAACAAATATGCATCAAAAAGTTTATGATATGTTGCTATCCGTGTGGCGGAGATACTCCTAATATATAAATCGGCTACCTTAATCTACAAATTGTAACATGCCAGTGACAAGTACTGAGATTATGGCAGCAAAAGTTGGTAGCCGGTGGTATGAAAATCTAGGCAAGACCTTGCAGAACTATACCATCTAATAAAATACACTTTACACTATAGCACACTTTCTGCAGAATTTCCCCGAAATTTTGTAATTTCTTTATAATTAAACATGGCAACCCTAATAACTGTCTGTCGAATACAACTTTCAAGAGTGTCAAAAATGAAATAATTGATTATGCCAAAGTGCCTTTTCTTTATATCCATAAGAACAGTATGTCACACAATATTCTAAAAATAAATGTCATTAATTACACAAGCGGTCGTCATCACTATCAATTTGATGCCAGTTTTAAAATCGGTGCCGCCCCAATTACGGAGATGAATGTAACACTCTTTTTAACTAGGTTGTATAATAGGTACCTACACGTTTAAAGTATATAATTTTTACGTTTAAATATATGTAAGATAGACCGTGGTCCCGGAAACAAACTATTTTTTGAATAATAACAAGCTGAATTTTTGTGAACAGCTTCGTTTTGATGAGACGCCCATCTTTTCTATCTGAAAAAAATCTTGAATCATGTAACTAATAAAGTTAGGGACTTCGAACATTTTAATTCGGTGAAGGAAAAATATTGATTAATAACAATAATTCGTTTTTTACTTTAATCGCTTGATTTTTTTTTAAAAATACGATAAACTTTGCTCCTACACATTCGATGGTTTTTCTGACGATTCCTCTACTCCAAACATTTTGAATTATAAGATTTTTAAATTAATATTAATCAATTTAAACATAATCTAATTTTTTTCACAACAAATTGTTAATTATTATTATATTTCAAAGGTTATTTTGTCCTACAAGTAAAATGAAAACTTTTCTTAGTCCGACACTCTAGAATTTTCTTTTTTGTTTATCTTTATTAGTTACCCGATTCAAGAATTTTTGAAGATAGAAGAGATGAGAGTCTCATCAAAACGAAGCTTTTCACAAAAAATCAGCTTATTATTAATACAAAAAAGTTTGTTCCTGGGACCATTGTCTAGGACTATTTAATAATAATTCATACAGCGTGAGATATGGCTACATTTTTGCGATATTTGCTATTACATTAAAGTCTAATCTAATCTATTGTATACACACATATTGTTTTTTTTTTGCAACATGTTTTCTGCAAGTGAATTTATATTCACTTGCAGAAAACATGTTTAGTAACAACGGAAACAATTTGATGTCTAACTTCAAGCTAAAATACATTTTAGTTTTAGAAAACAAAATGTAATTTTGAAATTCGAATTACAGGCAAAACGATTAACGTTATTGTAGAACATTGTTAAAACATTCAAAATTTAAATTCAACCCCGTAATTGAGGCAGCTTTATCACGCAGCTCCAATCAAAATTGCCAGAACGGCCACGCAAATGAACATAAATACTTTATTACCTTATTCTGACAATTACGTACTATGTTAAATATACATATATCTGTCTAATTAGACCTTTAATCCACAGCCTTCAAGGCTACACATATGAAGAGTAAAATAAAAGGAGCACAATCGCAATATATTTAAAAGTATCACCTATGGCGCTATAAATCGAACGTTGATTTCTCCAAATTTCTTCAAATTCTCGAATACGTAGCTTTCAGATCTCAAATCATTTGTTTCACTGGTAGGAACGTACATTTATCTACATTTCCATTGTATATATATATATATATATATATATATATATATATATATATATATATATATATATATATATATATATATATATATATATATATATATATATATATATATATATATATATATATATATTATTACATAAGCAAGCAATTCACGGATCAGTTTAGATTAGTAGATAAGACTTTGCTTTTAAAGATCATCACTGTAGTTTACAGAAAAAACTCAAATTAAAGAAACGATTGTAACTACTGAACTTCTTCGGAGCTAGAAAGTGTTGTAGCGATTACACTTCGTGGTTGTAGTGTGGTTAGGTAATCTAGGTGGCCATGTACATTCCGTCGATAATAGTCTGTTTCGCTTCAACTTTAGTGCACCCATTTAAAAGCGTCAAACAATGTCAAAAAACATTTTTTTCAAATAATTTCATCATTAATAAATCCTAAACAAATTGACTGATTTTGATCCAATTAACAGTATTTGACGCAGTTTTTAAAGGAGAAAAGCTGGTAAGATTTTTAAGTCCATCGGTGTATTAGCCTGAAAATTGTTTTAAATATAAAGTAAATATGCTAAAAATGACGTAATTTTAATATTTGAAAAGCTGTAACTTTTGAAAATTTGATTCGATTTTGATTCTTGAAATGCCATCTGACGTATTTTTAGTACTAAAATATTGTAAAATACCAAAAATGATTGGTTGAAAATTTTCGAAGTTATGTCGAAAAAACATTTTTTTTTAAATTTTCGTCAACGATTTCTCCCAAACGGATAAACCGATTTTGATGCAATTTATACATTAGATATAGTTTTTTGAGGAATAGAGCGGATTAGTTTTTTTACTCAATCGGTACATTAATCTGGAAGTTATGTTAAAAAAATACTGTTTCGCCAAAACTATTTTTGGGGTTTTTTTAAAATTTCTCAAAATCTCCTAGCCAACTTGGTTCAAATTTTCAGGAAGTCTAAGTTGAGTAGAAATGCTATCAACCGCGTTTCGATCGGTCCAGCCATGAGATGTTTACATACACACATACACACACACACACACATACATACATATACAGACATACTGACATCACGAAAATAGTCGGAAAAGATTTCTAGGACCTCAAAACGTGGAAATCCGGTGAAAACTCGATTTTCGAAAATCGGGGCAAATTCAGAATTAATCTAACGGCTATTGACAGTTTTACTGCGACATATATATATATATATATATATATATATATATATATATATATATATATATATATATATATATATATATATATATATATATATATATATTAGGGTGGCCCAAAAAAACCGACAATTTTTTTTTGTAGTCTCGGGTGAAAAAATGTAAGTTTATGATGTTTTAAGAGCCCTCTCCAAAAGACTGCTCGAAAAAAAATTTTTAAGAGGTCGCTCCAAATTTTTTAAAATTTCAAAAATCGTGAAAAATCGAACTTTTTTTTTTTAATTTTTTTTCTCGTTACGGTATAATTTTGTAGACCAAAAAAAAATAAGTTTCTGAAAGTTTCGGTACAAAATTTAAATTTTGAAAGGTCGCTCATAATTTTTTTTATTTTTCGTTAATTAGCCATATCGCCGACTTTACGTGTTGGGAGTGGTACATTGGGGTCTATATATATATATATATATATATATATATATATATATATATATATATATATATATATATATATATATATATATATATATATATATAGCTGTTCGTTAGTCTCGCTAAAACTTAAGAACGGCTGAACTGATTTGGCTAATTTTGGTTTTGAATTAATTGTTGAAGTCCAGGGAAGGTTTAAAAGGTGAGAAAATATTGAAAATAAGAGTAGTTAAAAAGGCAGAACAACGTTGACCGGGTCAGCTAGTAATAAATAAATATCACAGAACAAATTACACAAATTGATGTACCCCCAACGTCAATTTATTTGTTTGTAGTATGGGTATCAGTCAACGATACTAATACATAGAGATACATATATAAATACTTAGAGAGATTTAATAAACACCCAAAACTAGAAATACTATCTATGCTTATCACATAAACGTTTGTCCCTAGCCCAGCCCCACTGATACGTACTCAGGTTCGCTACCCACTCGACTAACGGGGCGATCATGTAATACCGTTATTTAGTTACGCCATAATTACGCCGTAGTTACTCACATTAGCGATTCTTTAATGTACAATTACTCCTTTTCTCTACTCTTCATAGCTACACGTTACAACTACACAAAAGGGAAACATCTAAGGAAGCTGGAACATTAATGGACCTTTAAAACTGTACATTTGAGCACATTTTAATAAAATCGCTGGGACAACTAACATTTATTTCTAGGTTACATTAAGAACACTATTTCACATGTATTTTCAGTTGATATAGTCTCACCTTTAATATAAATTATAATCGAATGTCGACAGATGAAGTAACTATGTACGTTTTTAATAATATATTATTTAAATGTTTTACATATTATATTCGAAGTTTCAAATCATTTATTTCAATAATGTCTTTCTAGTAGCGTAATTATAATAGACTTTATGTAGAAGAAGAGGGGTAGGAAAGTAAAATAACACAATTTACAAGATGGCTATAATTTGCAAGCAACTGCAATTTTAATTAGGTACATTAAAGTGTCCCACTATATTACATGTAAAAGAATTGAGTAATAATAATATGCACATAAAATCAAGCAATAAAAATCTACAAAAAATGATGACTATATACGGAATCAATTATGTAATATGTAAAATATGCCTAATTTGATAAGAAAAACACTTCGATTTATCGTGCGAGGAAAACAAATCATCGTTAATACATGCCAATTCTGTTAATAATTATCAGTTCACTACTGACAATAGTTCAATTTGAGCAAATTTATTTCGGAGATTTAAAACCTGAATAGAATGGAATCATAAAGTATAAATGATACTATTGGTTTTTAATCACCATTTTGAATATAAATTGAAATTTTAAATCAAAGTAAAAGACAAAAGGGTTTAATGGCCTTTAATCGAGCACCTTATCCAATGTCTCCAGCCAATAAATTGCGGTCTAATGGAGAATCGGAAACGCTAACGCCAATGTAAAATGGTTGAACCACTGATATTGGGCCAAGGCGATATCATTCATTCGATTTTCTGGGTCAAGGATTAAAGGATTAGGGACAACCCTAGAGTCCTTCAGACCCAACGTGTAACTTTATGCGGTTTTACGGTTGCGTGTAATTAATGAGAACTGTTGAAATAACATCTTATTTATTGACGTCTAATTTCGAATTTAGAAGATCGTTTGGATGATCGTGAACCATTGTTGGCCTCACGGAACTGGTTTTTGTGAGTTTTATTTTTGCTTTTTATTCTAATATGTATAATAAAAAAATGGCATGAAATGCTTTTCAGAGCATTACAACTTTTTGGAAAACTAAGAACGCATTTCTAGGACGCTAAAGTCTAAACATCTTAATCAATAAAATATAACCTTTTGGGTTAATAACCCTTTTAACTTAACTTTTGGGTGTTGTCATTTTAGAATCTGCATACATGGCAAACATTTTAGGTTACGGTATTAAAATTTTACTAGAAATATCGATTTTGGAATTCGTTTCTTTAATCATATGTATATGAAAACCGTCAAGCGCCAGTCTGAAGAAGCACTTATTTTAATATTTTACGCTATTAAATCTTCACTTTATAAAAACACTTTCAATTAAAATTTAATCTTATCATCAACAATATCTTTAGCATGTTTTGAGCTTACGAAATAAAAGCTTTTATAGAAATGAGTTGTATAAAGTTTTTTCCTTAATTTAGCGTGTCAAATACAAAGTAGTTAATTGTTTCTTACCACGCGTTTTTAAGTTTACGAATAGCGATGTGGTTTTCTAGTTACCTTTTAATTACAATTTTGCCACTCATTTTAAAATTAAAGCATGTTTTATAGACTTAGCACTTGTTTGTTCGTTTTTTAATTTATTTTTATCCTTGTAGTAAAAGGATCCCGGCATAAGTGCATTGTGCAGAGTAGACACAACTAGTTAAAACGACACTATAAATATAATTAAAAAAATATTTTTTTTATGACATAGGACAGCAAACATTTTTCGCCGTGTTGGTCCCGGCCTCCTTTGAAGAATAGGCCAACTGCCGTTCTGCCAGGCAGGTCGTAAAAGGCGACCGATTGGCTATCGAGTCACTACCATCGTGGCTACTAGTTAGTAGAGTTCTGCATTGTCTCGCCCGGGTCTGGTACCACCGCCTTACCTATTCCTGCAGCAATAGCGTCAGTGCTTGTCGCTGTCTTGTTCCGGTTTGGAGGGTACGGTAGCCGGTAAACTTATGCATGTGGCATTAGACCTCGCCACAAGATAGCAACGCACCATTAACATCTTTGGTGTTTATAGGCGATGGTTGACTCTTTCCGTCAGGAGACCCATCTGCTTGTTTGCTATCTTATAATATAATAAAAAAAAACAATCAGTGCCTCTATTTTTTCTATTAACTCTATACTTAAATTACGTAAATACAACAAAACTTATTACTGTGTTCACGTAATTTATTTGTAGGTTGAGTTGGAATTTGAATTGCAGTCCAAAATACAACAGCCGCCTAATTCACGTAATTGAGTCAATGAGCTTAGGGCTTTCTCTCACATTAGCACGATATAATATAGAGACGTGCTACGACGCAGCATGATATGTAAGAAAATGTGTAAGAGTCTTAAGCGCTTCGACTAGATTGCCGTTTTGTTACGTGAAGTAGGCCCCAGAGCTTTAGATACCTAAACGCTTCCATTCGATTGAAGTTTAGTAACGTGGGTAGGGGCACAGATGGTTTTTCTGGTTATGAAGACAGAAAGATATCGTCTATAGATACCGAATATTTAATGGTGTGTAATCGTCAGTGTGGTGGAAATGTGAAAACACGCATAAGTTTACCAACTATTTTACTCTCAAAACCACAACAATGACTTGTTGTGGTTAAATTTGTTAAACCTACGTGGTTTTTTGCTAATTTATTGAACTTATATAAATACTAGCGACCTGCCTGTGGTTTCACCCGCGTAGCTTTTGTTTTCGTGGGTATATCGGAAAGGTTTATGTACTTGAACCTTCCTCAAGAATCAATCTATCTATTTAAAAAAACCGCATCAAAATACATTGCGTAATTTTAAAGATTTAAGCATACATAGGGACATGAGGACATAGGGACATAGGGACAGACAGAAAAAGCGACTTTGTTTTATACTATGTAGTGATATTTTAACCAATAAATGAAAAAAAACTTGTATTGATTTGAAAAATATTATGATTGGTAAAATATAAAGCGGTGGTATTTAGAAGTTACTTTACAGAAATCAATCATTTAATATTTACTGACAAATTTAGCATTTTCATATCATTACACAGTATAAAACAAAGTCGCTTTCTCTGTCTGTCCCTATGTCCTTATGTCCCTATGTATGCTTAAATCTTTAATACTACGCAACGGATTTTGATGCGGTTTTTTTAATAGATAGATTGATTCTTGAGGAAGGTTTTAGTGTATAAACCTTTCCGACGTTCCTACGGGAACAAAAGCTGCGCGGGTGAAACCGCGGGCAGGTCGCTAGTTAAGTATATTGAGAAGTGATATTTGCATTCAAGATCCTCATTTAATTCAATGTTTCCGTGTTTATAAAGTATTTCATATTGATAAAAATTAATATAATGTATTGTTGTGTTTAATTAAATAAGTTTAACTTCTTACGTCCACACACAATTACACCAATTTTTTATAAATTTCAGCTGATAAAGGACTGTGTCATTTTTAACACAGTCCTTTAAACCTTTTGCATACCAGATTTTCCTTTATCTTTTAGGAACTCAGTTTCATTTCCACATTTGACACTTTAATTTTATATAACTTTATGCAGCTTTTTCTCTTACATAAACATGAATTTATTTTTCTTTGTCAAAAATTATTTGCGCTGAACAAAATCAAGTCAAAACTTTAGAAAATGACTTTGTAAAGAGAGATTTTTTAAACATTAATTAACCTTGACGAATAATAGCGTTTATTGTTTTTATCCCGATTACTTTAGGGAGTTTTCTTAAAAGAATTTTCTTCTTTAAAATTCGGCTTTGTTCGTTGTATAAATTACTTTTCGAGCTAATTAAAAATTCTGTCGACATACGATTACCTAATGTTTACAGAATTAAAATACTGGAGCATGCAACTTTAATCCTTTGCTGTCATATTAATAGACAAAGTTGATTGTGTGCGTAAGTCAGCACTCGTTCTGTCGCGTTTATTCTCACGTATTGCTACGTCGTAATAGATAAATGAGCGCTAATCTACACCACTGTACAAATAAGTTTACTAATAGTACTACTATATGTAATTTTTATAGTTGCTTTAAAATATCGAACGCTTTAATACCAAGGTTTCATAATAAAAGTATATTTTAATTTGTAGATTTTCGTAATAAGGTTAAATAACATACTTAAAAAATTGGTAAAAAGGCATTGTAAGGTAGGAGCATTATGGTAGCGGTGCTGCATTTTGCTAACTACTAATGCTTCTTTTTTATCTCATGTGCTATGTATTTTTTGATATAAAAATTTGGCTCTAAGTCTAAAAATAGTCAACCGTTATTTTGAATCTCATACATTTTCATTATATCCTTTCCGCATGCAGTCATGAAAGAGTAAGAAACATTATGGACATATACATACACAACGAAAGTTTGACTTTCGCATTTATTTTATTATAGTAGTCCTAGAATTTTAATTTTATTCAGTTTATGGTGTATTAGTTTTATTATTTTCTTTATTGATTCAGTTAATGGAAAATTCATCTATCATATCATACTATCTATAATATTAGTGTATTATAGATTATATGACATGATAGATGAACTCGGTGTGAATATATTCTATAAACTGTGATTACGTTTAGGAAAGGCAATTGTTTTAATCTATGGAATTAACTATGTAACGGAGTAAACTCTATTACATAACATATTCTTGATTTCTTTCTCTGTCCCTAACAAAAACTGTAGACAAGCGTTTCAGACTTCGCACTTGCATGTTTAAAATACTATTTTATATTTTTTTCTTTTTTAAAAAATAAAATGAGTGTTTTTAAAAGTGTTTAAACAAAAAAACATATTTTAAATTTGTTTCCATTTGAATGATAAAACATACACGTTAGCTCATAAAAATACGCATTTAATTTAATTGTCTTATTCTAATATTAGTTGCTACAGGGATAATTACTATGCTGAAATACATAATATAAAATTTAATAAAACTAAAATACTCCACGGATATTTTTGTCACTAATAGATTGCCAATCAAAGTCAAATATCGGTACAACAAATGAAATCCATACTAATATTATAAATGCGAAAGTAACTCTGTCTGTCTGTCTGTCTGTCTGTCTGTCTGTTACGCTTTCACGGCTAAACCGCTGAACCGATTTGGATAAAATTTGGTACAAATATAGTTTGAGACCCAATAAAGGACAAAGGATAGTTCTTATCCCGGAAATCCCACGGGAACGGGAACTATGCGGGTTTTTATTTTAGAAATTTTTCCACGCGAACGAAGTCGCGGGCACAGCTAGTATTATATATTTGAAAAGCGGAAAAGAATCCAGTAAGGATTTCATCATATTTTTATAGTAGTTACTTTAATATTAGAGTGCTTACATAATTCACCAGTTAATGCACATATATGTTTTTAAACCGAAGTAGGAGATAGAAAGGAATCAATCATTGATGTCTTATTACTCGTATTTAAATTATACCATATCATTAAATGTCTACCATACAATTACTTGTACCGCAGGTTAACGGAAAACTATCGGTATTGTGGTTGATTAGCACGTTCGGCTCGGATCATTCTACTAAATATTTTTTTACCTTGTAATTTTACTAATTTTACAGTATCTGCTAAGTCTCGTGTAGGTAACAATACTGTAATTCAAAAAAGTATGTGAGCTTAGTATAGTCCTGATTATTATTCGATGAAAGCGATAATGGTTAAATTTAGCAAAATGCAGCGATTAAAATCACTACATACGTCGTTAGCTAATAAACCAGTTAATTAAAGTGAACCAAAAGAGACTTTAGTTCATTTTGAAATTATGTGTATTTGTCTAAAGTTAAAGTTAAAATCAGCACATCCAGTACTTTAATTCAATGCCCTGAACTTTTTAAAACCCTTTAATAATCCCATAAGCTTCTAAACTCGATAAAGTGAGATAGATTAGCCATAATGAGAAGAAGAACATAGACGTAATTGTTTTGATTCCTTTCGGTCCCCCCAGCTCTCCTCCAATAGACTTCCGTCTTCTGAGTACAAGCACTAGGACCGCAAACGCTGCTTCTGTGCAAAACATGGTGACACTGAACGCCAAGCTGCAGACAAACATACAATTTATCACTTAATATCTCAAATAAAAGAAAATAATAATATAGCACTGCCATATGTTATAGTGACGCCTCTATTTGATACATGTGTGAGTTTACTGTATAACGCCACGATATGTACTGATAGGAATCAGCTTGGTTTGAAGTGTGCGTGAGCGTTGTATTTATGTACACGGTCCGGCTTAGTTTTGAGAATTTAATAAAATGTTCAAAACGTCGCAACTCAACATATAATTAAGTTAAGCATGAGTGTTATAATTTTAAGAGCCACTGGCCGGTTTTGGTTTGTTAGAATATGACTCGTGATGTGATAACTTGTTCGGATGTAAATCGAATAGGACGGACGCCTCTAATGTCAAAGGAATTATAAAATAAATGTAATAAATATCCACGCTAAAATAAATAGTTTTTTTAATCGTGTAAGTAGGGTAGGAGCTTCAAGTCTCCCGATACCAATCAGATACCCGCTGCAAACGAGATAGCGTCTCTGAAAAAATAAGGTTCCAGAATTCTATGTTATTATTATTACTTACTTCCCAGGCTCCACATGGAACTTCTCATTCTTACTCCAATGGACCACCGCGGCGACTGTCCAGGCGACTCCGATGCCCAAGAATACGTTGACGGCGTTAGATCCTGTGACATTACCCACGGACGCGTCCGCGTGCTTGTCTTGTATAGCGGCCACTTTACTTGCAAACGTGTCTATAAAGAAATTTAAAAACTCAATGTAGTACTACGAATACTTCGTTCGGTAGACCTTCTAGCTTCTACCTGTCGGCTAAAACTAAACCCCATGTTAAATTGGGGTCTCTATAGATGGGTGGGGGGGTAGATTTTGATACTCGTATTCGCCGTGTTGGTCTCGGCCTCCTTTGAAAAATAGGCCAACTGCCGTTCTGCCAGGCAGGTCGCAAAAGGCGACCGATTGGCTATCGAGTCACTACCATCGTGGCTACTAGGTGGTAGAGTTCTGCATTGTCTCGCCCGGGTCTGGTACCACCGCCTTACCTATTCCTGCCGCAATAACGTCAGTGCTTGTCGCAGTCGTGTTCCGGTTTGGAGGGTAAGGGAGCCGGTAAACTTATGCATGTGGCATTAGACCTAGATAGCAACGCACCATTAACATCTTTGGTGTCTATAGGCGATGGTTGACTCTTTCCATCAGGAGACCCATGTGCTTGTTTGCTATCTTATGATATAAAAAAAAAATCGTACCACCGCGTTGCTTTTTGACGTGAATATATATTCAAATTTGATTCCATAACGAGAAGAAACTCAAATATTCTGATCATTACAAAATAACGAGATATATTATCCAAAATTTAATTACACCACTGGATAGTTTCAATGATCAAAGACTTTATTCTGTCAAATGTGGATTGTGAAGCTCCATGTTGGGAGGAGGGCGGAGCGCCGAAAGTTTGAGGTCGTTTCGTGTAGTTTACATAATGTCCGCTTAGTATAACTTTCGGCTTGTCTAACTACAAGTTTGATCATTTGGCAATTTTGCTTAAAAAGTTTTTCCGGAATTTCGAAATTCGATATTTTTATAGACTATGATAAGTTCTTTCCTAAATTAAAATTTACCATCTTGTATTTTTGCCGCGTCGGTATATTGAAAAACTGGTGCCTAATGGCAGTTTTTCGATATCTTTTTCCCACTCATTTTATGACGAAGACGCTTATATATTAAATTAAAATTTTGATTTTTTTGTAAGTTTTGGAGTACGAGTGCCGCAAAGTGTTATACAAAATTTCTTCTTCTTAAATTGTCTTCAAGGTGAAAATATTAGGAACATAAATATCGATTTACACCGACCGGTTCGCATTGTCCCGCACCGGAACGGATGTGTACGCCTCGAGAGCCGTCCGTATTCATTGGAGCCGTACGCGTGACGCGGCAGCCGTAACGTCACTTAAATGACTCGACTCGCTGCACCACTAATCACCATTTACATTCCGTGACAGTCTTACAGTAGTTTAGAACTATCCGTTCCGTTCAGCTACCGCAGAACGTAAATGTGACAGAAAATTTGAACTCTAATTCTTATTTACAAATTCCAATTTCCTTTACCGCACTGTAAAATGTTGCCCGAGCCGGGCCGATGCAAGCCGGTCGATCAGAATAGCATCTTAAAAATCCATATAATTGTACCCATCACACCCCATATAAAAGAGTGAAGCAGTGTCGGGAACGTAGAATGATGAAAGTAGGCGTCCGATCCCTTTAACAATGGCACCGGTACGGAAAATGGAAAAAGATGTCATCGTAAAATATTACGTGAACGTACTTACGTAAAATACACGCAACTCAACACATTAACTGTTTCAACGTGAATAACTCTCTCTCTTTCTTTCTCTCACACACATACACACAAACGCTCCAATTTTCTCTTTTATACATATATCTTTTGTCATAAGATAGCAAACGAGTAGATAGCTTTCCTGATAAAGAGACAGACATCGCCTATAGATACGAAAAAATGTTAACGGTGCGGTGCTATCTTTGGGGTGTTGCTACAAGTTTATCATGTTCCAGTTCGGAAGGTAAGGTAGCCGGTAAACTTATGCACGTGGCATAGACCTCGCCACAAGATAGCAACGCTATTAACATGTTTGGTGTCTATAGGCGATGGTTGACTCTTTCCATCAGGAGAACCATCTATTTTTTGCTATATTAAGATATGAAAAACATGCATGCCTTATCCTCCAAACTGGAACTCGACATTGACAAGGACTATTGCGGTAGCGAAAGCCGGCGGTACCTGACTCCGGCGAGGCAATGCAGAACTCTTACCACCTGGTAGTCACAATGGTAGTGACTCGAATAACCAATCGTTCGTCTCTTATGAACCGCCTGCCAGAACAGCAGATGGTAAATTCTTAACACGTTCATTGCCAAGGCAATATGTTGGGACTTACATAGATGAACAGTATAAAAAAAATGTTTAATTTGTTTTAACAAGAAGCAGGCCACACCCACTATTCATAAAGTCATTTCCTTCTCTACTGGCCAAAAAAAATACTAAAAGCCGATATGCATTGGCCGTTGTTCTATAGCCCATACATGACTGTAAGTTACTATCACGCGACGTCGCGTTATCGGCCATAGCGTAACAGGTATCATCACGCGACGTCGCGTGATGTGGCAATCAAAGTGTTAAAGGAAGCCTGGACCAACAAGGAACGATATATCAGTTATATAATATTTAAAAAAAAAAACTAAATACCTGGAATACTCGTTCCCAGAGCGACAAACACGATGGCAGTAACCGAGTCTTTAATGCCCAGAGTACAGCCGAAGTGGGACGCCACGTCCCCGATCACTGCCGTCACTAGTCCGATACACACGATGGACACCACGAAGCAGACGTAACCACCGCCAATGTCTAATGAAAGAACAGTATTAAATTTATGACTTTTTTACAACCTACATAAAAAAATAACACAAAATAGATAATATGACTAATTTTACTAATGCTAACAATTTTTTAAATGTAATTTTTTCTTTTTTAAATGTAGAAAGAGATTAATTTAGAGGACTTTGTTTTCTCCAAATTTTATGTATACTGCGATAGAACAGTAGATCTTAGACATACTTGAACACAAAGTTACCAGATATAAATTAAATTATAGAGGGTGTAAAAAAAATCTGTCCGATAGGAAAGACAGTATTAAATTTATGACTTTTTTACAACCTAATAAAAAACAACAAAAAATAGACAATTTGATTAATTTTACTAATGTTAACAATTTTTCTATTTGTTACATTTCTTTTTTAAATGTAGAAAGAGATTAATTTAGAGGACTTTGTTTTCTCCAAATTTTATGCATACTGCGATAGAACGGTAGATCTTAGACATACTTGAACACAAAGTTACCAGATATAAATTAAATTATAGAGGGTGTAAAAAAAATCTGTCCGATCGGAAAGACAGTATTAAATTTATGAATTTTTTACAACCTACATAAAAAAATAACAAAAAATTGATAATATTACTAATTTTACTAATGTTAACAAATTTTCTATTTGTTACATTTCTTTTTTAAATGTAGAAAGAGATTAGGTAATTTAGAGGAGTTTGTTTTCTCCAAATTTTATGCATACTGCGATAGAACGGTAGATCTTAGATATAAAATACACACTGTATACAAAGTTACCAGATATAAACTAAATTATACAGGGTGTAAAGAAAACGCTGTCCGATCCATTTCTCGTCCCCGTGTTGGTCCCGGGCTCCTTTGAAGAATAGGCCAACTGTCGTTCTGCCAGGCAGGTCGTAAAAGGCGACCGAGTGGCTATGCGCGTCACTACCATCGTGACTACTGAATGATAGAGTTCTGTATCGGCTCGACCGGGTCTGGTACCACCGCCTTACCTATTCCTGCCGCAATAGCGTCAGTGCTAGTCACTGTCGTATTCCGGTTTGGAGGTTAAGGTAGCCGGTAAACTTATGCATGTGGAATTAGACCTCGCCACAAGATAGCAACGCACCATTAACATCTTTGGTGTCTATAGGCGATGGTTGACTCTTTCCATCAGGAGACCCATATGCTTGTTTGCTATTTTAATAATATAAAAAAATCCAAAAGAGGTATATAGGTAGGTCAATGACATTATCAAAAAAAATAGTTAAATTAGTTAATAATGAAATAATAATAAAAAAAATTAATAAAATAAAAAAAATCGTAGTTTAAAGTGCCTCATTTTAGTACTAAAATTGAGCAACTTCCCCTCAAATCAAGCAAATATTTTAAAAATTTATGTATTAATATCCATTAAATAATGACACAAATATGTTTGTATTAAGCTACCAAATATTGCCTTTGACTTTGATCGGAAAGGGTCGGAAGTTTGATTGGAAGGACGATCTACCGAAAGTTGGAACCCATGGTTTTGGACCATTAAGACCACGATTCTGAGTTGAAACCCGTTGGATATTTTTCGTTTTTAACTAAAATTTATATAAAATGATTCATTTTAATACTTGTTTACTACTATTACAAAAATAGTAAATTAAAAAAAAATAGATGAAATGCGGTAGCTATGGGACGCATAATAAATGTATTATACGCGGTTATACGTCACATACCGCTTAAAATATACGGCTGGTTCAAAAAACGGGTGCGACAAGTCGGAACAATGTATGTTACACATTGCCTGGCGTAAAAATGAGAAAAAAATATAAAACACAAATTTTTCATTTCCCACAAAAAAAAAAATTGCCATCATGTTTTCTTAATTTCTCGGTAGGTACATGTTTTCCTTTTTTTTGGCTGCACGAGTCACTACCATCGTGGCTGCTGAGTGGTAGAGTTCTGCATTGTCTCGCCCGGGTCTGGTACCACCGCCTTACTTATCCCTGCCGCAATAGCGTCAGTGTTTATCACTGTCGCGTTTTGGTTTGGAGGGTAAGGTAGCCGATAAACTTATGCATGTGGCATAAGACCTCGCCACAAGATAGCAACGCACCATTAATACGTTTGGTGTCTATAGGTGATGGTTGACGCTTTCCATCAGAAGACCTATCAGTTTGTTTGCTATCTTATAATATAAAAAAAATATATATAAAATTGAAGCACCATCCCTAACATGCTTTATATTTTATTAGTTAATTATTTATTTAGATTAGCTGTGTCCGCAACTTCGTTCGCATGGAAAATTTCTAAAATAAAAGTAGCCTAAGCTACACCCTACTACATCAATTATCTGCCAGTGAAAGTCCCGTCAAAATGGGTTCAGCCGTTTCAGAGATAAGCCAGGCAGACAGATAGACAAAAATTGTAAAAAATGTTACTTTGGTATATGTACCGTGTATAGATCCATATGAATTTATTAAAAAGCCGTTATTTTAAAATTACAAACAGACACTCCAATTTTATTTATTTGTATAGATGTATAGATAGATAGACAAAAAATGTAAAAAATGTTACTTTGGTATATGTACCGTGTAAAGATCCATATGAATTTATTAAAAAACCGTTATTTTAATATTACAAACATACACTCCAATTTTATTTATTTGTATAGATGTATAGGCTACAAATAATAACAAGCCGCTTGGAAAAACTGTTTATGAGTTTTCCCAAATATGGGGTGAGTGCTTAAACATATGCATATATAGTCAGAAACAAGAAAGTATTGATCAATATTGTAAATAAAAATTCCATCTGTAACGATGAACTCATTGAACTAGCATATACGTATGCATATATTCTAGCAATCAGTACAATTGACGGAATCGAACACAAAGCAAGAAGAATTTCGCCGCGTAATGCAGAAATCTGCTACCTAGTAGTCATGACAGAAGTGAATCGTACAGCCAATCGTTTGCCTTTTACAAACTGCCTGACAAAACGGCAAATAGTCTATTCTTCAAAGAGATGATCTATTCTCCAAACCAACACAGGGAAATCGGCTACCTAACCCTCCTATCCTAAAAAGTTTGCTAAAAAACACCTTTTATTGAACAGAAAACAGGATCAATATTGATTTTAATTTCGAAATGTTAGGACTAATAAATTGTTCCAATGAATAGTAAATGTATATCCAAAGTAGATTCAACGTTAAGTCAACAACAATGACAAACAGAAACCGAAACTCGATCCGAAAACATGCCATCCGTTCCTGTTAATTTTATGAGGGTTCACTGAATGACTTATAGCAAATAATGTAGATATGATCTTCCTCATGTAACGAGAGTGCGGTTATATCAGCGATAAAAAGTTACCGGTTTTCAATATGTACATACAAAAAATCTCGATATTTTTGTACAGGTAAGAATATTAATATCACTTTTAAAGTGTGTTTAGAACTGAACATCAGAAGTCCATCTTGTTTTGTCTCAAGTGCTTAACTACCACTTGGAATACATAAACTTATAATTTTCCCTTTTTCCTCCTTCTCATTTAGAATCAGCTGTCAGTGTTGGTGTTGCCAAATGGACACAATTTAGGAAATTAAAAAAAATACTCACGTCTTATTCTGAAAAGGCTGTAAATTACTGATGTTATTATGATTGTTTATAGATGATAATAATTACTTATCAAAAGTTACTACTTAAAAAAATCGCCTGTGATGGTCCTTGACCATATGACGTTCCGGGTTCGATTCCCGGATCAGACAATTCAAAAATGCATTTTTCAGTTTTCTGATAAAAACAACGTTGTCAAGTACCCGATTGGCGATAGGTTTTCTAACTATACATTATGGAATTAAGCATCTTCGACTAGTCGTGGGTGCGTAGATGATTGTACCTCTGCCTACCACTGCGTAAAGATATTTTTTGTTTAAATTTTCAGTTAAACGATTTAAGTAACGTGATTATCAAACTAAGATATATTTTGACGACTTCAATTAAAATACGCATTTAATAAAATTAACCATATCATCAAAGCTTTAAGAAGAGGTGTGTCAATTTTCTCCAATAAACACAGAACACACACAGACAAATTGGTCATTATAATAATAAAATACGAATGTTATGATTACAATAAGTATCCTATACAAAGAAAAATCCAATGAATCAATCAGCCATCATGACACTATGGTATGTCTATCTGAAGTAACTTTTGGTCCTGTGAGTTTATTTGTATTTACACTTTATGTAATTAGGCAGGGATGGTATTTTCGTGTAAATATTTATTTTGGGTTAGATAATAAATCCGTATCCGTTCGGAAACACCCCTGCCGGATTTCACAAAATCTTCAAGAAAGCTTACTAATTCTTAAAAAGCCGGCAACGCAACTGCGAGAATTCTGATATTGCGGATGTCTATGGGCGGCGGTGATCATTTACCATCAGGTAAACCTCTTGCTCGTTTGCCCCCTATTTTACGAAAAAAAAAATTGTTACTTTTCCTATCACTTAATTAGTTGATAGACCTATAACTTAAATTTTATCGTGAAACTAGCGGAACCAAACGTGTTTTGAACGGAGTTCTTTATTGCACGTTATTGTTTGCAGACTGAGTTGCTAGACCGAAAAATAAGTAAGAATGAAAAAGATACCAAAAACAGACATATTTTGCAGTGTTTATTGAAGCATCAGATTCACCTAGGAAACTAAAAACACTATTCAATCGATTCAACCGGTTTCCACGTTGGTCCGGGCTCATCTGAACAGGCCAACTGCCGTTCAGTCAGACAGATCGTAATAGGCAATCGATTGGCTATATGTGTCACTACCATAGTGTTTACTAAGTGGTAGATTTCTGCAACGTCTCGCTTGGGTAATTCGTATCACCGCTTTACCTATTCCTGCTGCAATAGCGTCAATACTTGTCATAGTCGAATTCTGATTTGGAGGGTAGGACAGCTGGTTGAATTATGCATGTTGTATAGCCATTCCACCCCACGGATAGCAACGCACCATTAACATATTTGTTGTCTATAGGCGTTAATTTCTCTTTCCATCAGAGGAGCCATCTACTTGTCGCTATTAATTGACATAAAAAATCTTGTAAAACCGCTTTACTTATTCATATTTCTGTCGCAATTGCGTCCAAAATGAGAGCTGTTATCTTTCGTTTTTAAGGTAAAGTTTACCGACTTTAAACTTATACATGTAACATAACATATATCACTGATCACACGAATAACAACGCACTATTAGCATCTTTAGTTATTTTATTGATTCAGACTACTTTGTGAAAATCCACAATTAAAACGCACTGAATGATTTCAGTACGTAAATTGTGTGCTTTTGTGTTTGCTGTTGATGTGGGGGAAAGTGTGGTGAATGTGTGTGGATAATTATGCCGCTGGGGTCTTCTTTGTTGTATAGACCTTCGCTGAGTTGTATCCATTTATTAAACCGCCGCATTTCTTTTCAGTGGCATCGTGGCATAAAATAGTTTTCGGAAATTAGCAAATTTATTTAATTTGACCTTTAAACATTTTAGTGTTTGTAGGCGATTGTTATATCTTTCTATCAGAAGAGTCATTTGTTTGTTTGCTATTCTATATAATAAAACTATATCACTGAAGTCATTTCATTGGTGTATCAGGGATTCATTTTCAATAACATCTACATACTTCGGGTCCGTAAGATGGGATGGTCATGCATGCATAGCACCTTACGTGTACGTAACGTACCATTGCCGTTATTAGTTGAAACTAGTTAATAACACACTCGTACTTTTTTTTCACTATAGGTATAGAACAGGGGTCGACAACCTTTTGAGTCGGAAGAGCCAAAAATTACAATTTACAAGCGACCACATCGTTTTATAAGGCACATTTCTTACATAACATACACAACATAGTTATCTGTTACTAAGTACCGCGTCTGCTAAACCGAAAAGTATTTTAGCTAACGGATCAACTGGGATACTGTTCGCGAGCCAAAAATTTAAATCTCGACTACTAAATAACCTTCTTCTCAAAGTTGCGTTTCGGGCACACTCCATCAGAACATGTTGTACATCTTCTATTACATCACATACGTTACAATTTGGTGATCGGACTTTTTTCATTAAGTAACCAAATTTGTTTGATGGGATGTGTCCTAAGCGCAAACTAAAAGCCATCTGAGTCACATTTCTATTAAGTACACTTTGTTCTACCCATGAGTATTGTGGAATGTGTGGCTGGATGGTTCTATACCAAATACCTTTTTCACGAGATCTTTGGTTAAAGTATTCTTGCCACATCCTTTGCACTGTTTTTTTTTTCTTCAAAGTTTTTAAATAGCCAAAAAAATCTTGCCAACAATAAACAGTAATTTCAGAAATAAAGTTTTTAATAAAAAATATGTATAGCGGTGTGGGGGCGGGGGGAAGAAAAACTTGTACAATCGGCTGAGAGATAGAAATGGTGCCTAATCATCGTTGATCGATTCAGAAGAAAGAAAATTTTATTTTTATAGGATAAATAAATAATATTTGCGTATGGAACGGAACAGCCGCAGGCTTCACATCCAAAGAGCTGCATGTGGCTCCCGAGCAGCAGGTTGCCGACTCCTGGTATTGACTAAATTATTTTAAATTAATGGACAGATTTTGCTTGTAAAGCATCTTCAGGACGTAAATATTCGTTATAAATATTGGAATTTCACCAAGTGCCGATTGAAAGTGTAAAATCTACCATTACCCTATTTGGTGTATACAGGGTGTAAAAAAAACCCTTTCCGATCGTCAAAGGCATTATTTGGTAGCTTAGTACTTAGTACAAACATATTTGTGTCATTATTTAATGGATATTGATACATAAACTTTTAAGATTTAAGGGGAAGTTGCTCAATTTAGGTACTATAATGAGGCATTTTAAACTATGATATTTTTCTAATTTTAATAAAAATAATTATTTTATTACTTTTTTGGTAATGTCATTGACCTACCTATATACCCATTTTCCCCGTGTTGGTTCCGGGCTCCTTTGAAGAATAGACCAACTGCCGTTCTGCCAGGCAGGTCGTAAAAGGCGACCGATTAGCTACGCGAATCACTACCATCGTGGCTACTAGATGGTAGAGTTCTGCATTGTCTCGCCCGGGTCAGGTACCACCGCCTTACCTATTCCTGCCGCAATAGTGTCAGTGCTTGTCGCTGTCGTGTTCCGGTTTAGAGGGTAAGGTAGCCGGTAAACTTATGCATGTGGCATTAGACCTCGCCACAAGATAGCAACGCACCATTAACACCTTTGGTGTCTATAGACGATGGTTGACTCTTTCC
The DNA here is from genome assembly GCA_036924255.1 of Apodemia mormo. Classification (NCBI taxonomy): domain Eukaryota; kingdom Metazoa; phylum Arthropoda; class Insecta; order Lepidoptera; family Riodinidae; genus Apodemia; species Apodemia mormo. Next base: position 5,285,433 of record JAUPFN010000018.1, on the reverse strand, counting down.
ATCAGGAGACCCATCTGCTTGTTTGCTATCTTATGATATAAAAAAACCTCTTTTGCATGGAACAGGGTTTTTTTACAGCCTGTATAAGCGATAGTTATCTCTTACCATGAATATTTAATATTCTATGATATTTATTTATTCAGGAAGGTTACAGCAGTTTAACATTTTAATGTAGTGAATTTAACTAACAAAATAAGCTAATTAACATTTTCCATAGGTGTACGGTGACGTACATTGGTGATATATATAAAAAGGGCCGACAAGGCATTAAAAAACAGAGGCGATACGGTCACGGCGAGCGCGAGTCGTTTAACTTAACGATTATAATAAACAACGCGTATCTACCAACTTTACTCACTTCATTTATCGCCTTCTCAAACTACAACTAACTACGTGTACAGGTTACTAACTGGTAGCCCGTACATTTTGATTCACTTGTATGTATTAGGTTTACAGTAGTAGTAGGTGTAGTTGGCAGCTTTTTGAAGTTGGTTTAATTTTTAAAATTACTTTTGTTATTGCAGCATGGACTTGAGATTCTACTCTTATAGTATAAACTCGTGATTAGTGCGTGATTTGAGAATCATTTGGCAACTACAAACTAAAAAAATCACTTACCAGTAGGAGGTACGAAGGCAAATATAATCTTCCAGAAGACAGTAATGATGTGCAGGATGTAGTCGCCCCATGAAGGAGGTTCATCAGCATTATCTACGCAAATTGACGGCAGTGATTTTAAATTTATATATAAACTAGCTGACCCGCGCAGCTTCGCCCGCGAGTAGATTAACATGTCCAGATAGCTTCAACCCTTTCCTCCTTTCCTATTCCTTTCCTATTTCAACCCTTTAAAGATTGATTTTTGAAAAAAAAAATGATGTGGTGTCGTGGGACACCAGGTAGGAACGAACTTCCTTCGGCTAAACGGCACTACTCGCTTGTGTACGCGACTGACGCGCCTGCGCATGTCTCATTTAACGGTTTTATTCCACGCATTTTTTCTTACGGTTTTACTATCACATTTTTTTCAGTTCGGTTGCGCAGCAAAATCCCTATCCCCTCCAAGCCTGCCGTAAGGAACTTCGTTCCAAAAAATTAGATTAGTTTGACCCCGGCTCTTCAACTACTTCCATGCTAAATTTCATCAAAATCGGTCCAGCGGTTTAGCCGTGAAAGCGTAACAGACAGACTGACAGACAGACTTTCGCATTTATAATATTAGTATGGATTTTAATAATTAGTCCTATTGCCATTTAATAATGTAGTCTAATTGCCATTTAATAATTTAGTTCAATTAACATATTATAATAATTTAGTCTAATTAAAAATAACTTTCATGGACACTAGGTGGTAGAGTTCTGCGTTGTCTCGCTCGGGTTTGGTACCACCGCCTTACCTATTCCTGCCGCAATAGCGTCAGTGCTTGTCGCTGTCGTGTTCCGGTTTGGCGGGTAAGGTAGCCGGTAAACTTATGCTTGTGACATTAGACCTCACCACAAGATAGGCGATGGTTGACTCTTTCCATCAGGAAACCTATCGCTTGTTTGCTATCTGATGATATAAAAAATGTACCTGAATTCGCTGTCAGTGCCTCTGCGAACTGTTCCTTCCAAGATGAAGTCCCAATTATGATGGATGCATTTGCTCTTTGCACTAGTTTATCTACAGTATTCTGAAAAAAGAATGCTGGAGTTAATAAGAGAAGTCTATATAACTATTATGTTGTTATATATCTCGGTTCATTACAAAAAGTAATCAGAAATCGGAAAATCAGAATCATGAACCGAAAACAAACAAAAATCGCCTTAAAGACAGTGTCCTTCTATTTCTATTCAAATAACAAAACTTCAGTCAAAACGCAATACAACGTCGTGACATAATGTGTTTTAAAATGTGTAAATGCCCTAAAAGCTTCGACTCGGTTGAAATTTTTTTTACGTGAATAGGGCCACAGGCAACGCAAATGCTCTGACCGCTGAGCTACTGTACAACTGAGTCATGGCCGCTTTAGTACACTTTCAAATCCCGCCAAACTAACAAGCACCAGTGTTTTCAACTTAGGGAACAGTCCGATTTTCATCAAAACCGGTTCACGTTTTTACAATTGTACGTTGGTGTGTTTGTTCACGAATTTCTCGAAAATTAAACACCATATCGAGATAATTCTTTTTGTTTGTTTTAACTTTGGGAACAGTCTAATTTTCATCATAATCGGTTCAGTAGTTTTTCAGATAAGGGTATAGTTGACAGATATTTGAAGTCGGTTTAACTTTTTCAATTTTAATTATCCGTTAGTCCCGAGAGCAAACTTTTTTTTATTAATAACAAGCTGATTTTTTTGTGAACAACTTCGTTTTGACGAGACGCCCATCTTTTCTGTCTTCGGAAAATCTCGAATCTGGTAACTAATAAAGATAGATAAAAAAAAAAACTTTAAAGTTTCTTAAACTAAGAAAAGTTTCCACTTTACGTGTAGGACAAAGTAACCCTTGAATTATAATACTTATAATAATTAACAAGCTATTGTAATAAAATTGGGTTGTTTTTAAATTGATTGATATCAATTTCAAAGTCTCATAATTTCGAATCTTTAAAGTGGAGGACTCGTCAAAAAAATCATAGAATGTGTAGGACAAAAGTGTTTTTGTGTTTTCCATAAAATAATCAAGCGATTTAAGCAAAAAAAAATAATTATTGTTATTAATAAAATATTTTATAAATATTGGAAGTATAATTCCGGGAGTCAAGAACTTTTGTACTAAAACTTCCTGCTCTCTCAGAAACTTTTTTCAGCTATCACTTATACTTTTTATGAGATTTTGGCAAAAAACTAGACGGCTATTTTTTCCAGTTTTTTGTTAACAGCTGCAATTTTTTTTCAAAAAAAAAATTGAAATACGTCTTTTTCTAAATGTCACTCCGGATCGTAAAACCGTAAAACTATTATTCGCAGGAACTCAACTTCCCGACTAGACTAACTGTAAATCGGATTCAAATCGGTCTATTCGTTCGGGATTTTTCAATGACGCAAATTTTTGAAAGTTTTTTTTTGAAATTTCTTCGACATTTTTTAACCTAATGATTTTGTAGCTATATAAAACAACTTAGAGCTCAATAATTACCTTAAACGCCATTCAAATGATCAAAACCGATCATCATTTTTAAAATATACATCTTTTCGAACATTAAAATACTAATATTTTTACAAACTTTAGATTCATGCTTAGGTATAGTTTTTGCATCATCGAGCTTAAAATATCTCAATTTAGCAGGAAGTTTCAGGGATGCCCTGCAGGGTCAACCGGTTTACAGGTTTTTTTAGAGTTCTCTAAATTCTAGTCTAGAAATTAGAAAAAAAATTAAACATTTGTAACACACCACTTTTACCAACGTCCTATCATTATGTAATTTTGTGCAGGCTAGATTCACTGATTTCTTATAACCGCGGATGAATAATTATACACATTATAGTTTCATGCCTATAACAAGTAGAAATTTAATTTTCCATATAAATGTCATTCAAAGAAGGTGTTAAAAATGAATGACAATGTCATGTTTACTGTTTAAAATATCGATAGTTTGATACTTACACGTTATATTTACTGATATCCAGCTATCGATATTTTTCTCTTTATATCGAAATTTTACTAATATCAATGAGTATTACATTTCTAGCTCAGATTTCTCGTGATCATAGTATACTGAATCATCGGAAAAGTTTGAAAACGAATCACGATAAAATACTTTTTTAAATCGAAATAATCCTTGATTACGAATAACGTGGTAAGTTTCATTTTGCAATTTTAATACAGTACTCGTAAAATTAAATTTTGCTTGTAATAAATATCACAAAAGATGAATTTTAGAAAGTAATAATCATGTATTTTATGTTGGCGCGTAATAAAATCATATTGTTCATTACGCCAAGTTCATTATGAAATAATGAACTCGCGAAAACAATTTACAGTATAACGCTAAATGAAACTTTTTGACGGTACTTGAAAATTAAATTGTATTTTAAGAAATAAGATGCGTAAAATATTTAAAGCTATGTGAGGAAGATTTTAACATTAATAAACAAGTTTCGTTTTAAATATTTTTATTGCACGACTGCGAAGATGCCAATATATTTTAGATTTTTGTGTCATTTTAATGGGTTTGCTTTATTATTACACAATTAAATTAGACTTTTTATAAGTAAACAAATAAATTGGACTTTATTTCTGGCATATTTATGTTGTTTCTTGTTGAAATTCGATCATTTTCCTATATCAAATCTCATCTAAGTTAGATGTTATTATCAAAGGTTCCAGCAGAAATATGTTGTTATAAAAGTATATAATATCATGCATATGCGAAAACCGAAAGGAAAGAAATATTTATAAATTATATTCAATTGTGATTATTGGAATCCAATTGTTGAAAAAAAATCAATTGTGAAGGAATACAATCTAAATTTCAAAATATTAAAATTTACTTGTTTTCCGGTTCCAATTATCTGGATAGATGAATGCATGTATTTATTGACTAAATGTCTTGATTATAATGACTCATGCGTTTATCCGTTATTTAACATCACAAGACCCATGAAGTGTAAGCAAGTGAAAAATACAATTGACAGCGTATTATATCTTTTATCGATATCGATAAAAATATATTACAAAAAGAGTGCAACCAAAACATAACACTTAACATAACATACATATAATATAACAGATAACTTATAACAGATAACTTTAATAAGAGAGACTGCCATAAAATAGTAAATTATAATTTGTTTATACTAAACTTAACGAGTTCAATTATAGTAATGGCTGTATGTTAATGGCAATCTTTCAAATGATGTCATCAAGTGCAATTAAAGGAACATTTTTTATTATTAACAAGCTGAATTTTGTGAACAGTTTCGTTTTGAGGAGACGCTCATCCTTTTTATCTTCGAAAAGTCTCGAATCTGGTAACTAATAGAGATAGAAAAGAAAAACTTTAGTGTCAGACTAAGAAAAGTTTCTACTTTACGCGTAGGACAAAGTAACGCTTGAATTATATTCAATTCAATCAAAATAAAAGTTTGTTCCTGGGACCACTTTTTATATGTATTATAAAATACTGTATCAGAGAACTCTGTGTTTGTGTAATTTTATCCATTACTTAAGAGTTAAGACATCCTTAGTGATTAAATAAGAATTTTATGACATTAATAAACGTGACCTAAATAAGGCTTTATGATACAGGTACTATAAAATAGATTTATGATTCTCGTAAATAAAATTAGTTATAACATGGTGTACTTAGCTTTGTACCCCATTTTAAGACAATTACTGTGGGTCGCGATCCATAGTGTGCCATGATAGTATATGATATATCAGGCTATCCCATATATATACTGTTTAAAAAATCCTGTTCGATTTGCAAAGGTATATATTTAAAGTATATAATTTTTACGTTTAAATATATGTAGGATAGACCGTGTCGCAGAAACAAAATTTTTTTTCATTAATAACAAGCTGATTTTTTGTGAAGCGCCGTCGTTTTGATGAGACGCCCATCTTTCTATCTTCGAAAAATCTCAAATCTGGTAACTAATAAAGATAGATAAAAAAGAAAACTTTAGAGTGTCGGACTAAGAGAAGTTTCCACTTTACGTGTAGGACAAAGTAACCATTGTATTATAATAATACCTAGCTGAGCCCGCGACTTGTCCGCGTGGAAAAATTTCGAAAAAAGTAGCCTAAGTTACTCCCTGTCACATCAGCAGCAAAGAGACAGTCAGACAGACAGATAAAAATTGTAAAAAATGCTGTTTTGGTATATGTATCGTGTATACGTCCATATGCATTTAGTAAAAAGCGGTTATTTATTAATTAATTTATTTATTTATTGTACAGTTGCATTACATAATATTTTTCACTTTACGTGCATAAGACGATTTACATAATATTATGTACCTTGTCAGGCGCAGCAACTGGAATGGCAATGGGTAGCAACTTCTTGTTAGAGTGATTTGTCTTCTAAATATTCTTTGACAGATTAATAGGCTTTTTTAATTAAAAGTTTATTTATACTATTTTTGAATTTATTATAGTTATATTCGCTTTTCAGATTTTCTGGTAATTTATTATATACTTTTACAGACATGGGGTATGGCCCGGAACTATGTAACTTTAACTTCGATGTTATTTGATATAAATTATTTTTTGAACGTGATTCATAGCGACGAGGCATTTGTCCTAATTTTGTATATAAGTGGTTATTCTATTATCCTAACAAATTTGCAAAGTTCCAATATATATATACAAGGTTGAGTTAAGATTTTTAAGTTTTTAAAATGGGGTTTACATGATTCGTTGTATTATATGTTAGTTAGAATACGGATGATTTTTTTCTGTAGTACCAATATGTCGTGGACATCAACACTGTTACCCCACAGTATAGTGTCGTAGCTTAGCCATGCGTAAGCATATGCATAGTACGCTGTGGTAGCAGTTTTAATATCTGTTGACTTTTTGAGTTCCCTCAGGGAATAAATAAATTGTGATAGTTTAGATTTTATTTTTTCTATATGTGATTTCCAATTAATATTTGTATCAATTACTAATCCGAGTAGAGTATGCATGGGTACACAATCGATTTTAACATTTTTGTACGAAAAATTTATGTTTATTTCTATTTTTTGATGGGGTTTGAATTGCATAATTTTTGTCTTTAAATAATTTATTTCTAGGTTATGGTCATTCATCCATTTTTCAATGTTGGTTATAGTGTTTTGTAATTTTTTATTTAAATCTGTGCTATTATTGACCGACATCAGGAGTGAAAAGTCGTTTGTAAACATTATACATGGTTCATCAACGATTTTTGGGAGGTCGTTTATGTATATGATGAACAGAAGATATCTTAGTACGCTGCCCTGCAGAATAGAGTTCTTCATCAGCTGGGGATCTGATCTAACAGTCCGTATTTCACATGATGCGAAATCTGTATGCTCGATGTCGACATATTGCACGCGGTTGCGTAAGTAGGATTTGAACCATATATGTGCAATACCTCGGACTTCTATGCCGTATAATTTATCTAATAATATATTAAATTTAACTTTTTCGTACGCTTTAGTCATATCAAAAAATATTCCGACGGCATGTTTTTTACTACTAATTATTCCTAAAATTTTATCTATATATTTGTACGATGCTAATATTGTTGAACGATTTTTGCGAAACCCGTTTTGTAAATCGTCAAAGATATTATATTTTTCACAAAATGCATTCAGGCGCACGCACATAGCTTTTTCGAATATTTTTGAGATTACCGGTAATAACGCGATTGGACGATAGTTAGCTGGATTTGTTTTTCACCTCTTTTAAATTTAGGTTTTACTATTGCTTTTTTTTAATATATCCGGGAAAATTGTTTGTAATATTAAAATTTTTGTAATTTTTAATATTACAAACAGACACTCCAATTTTATTTATTTGTATAGATTAACAAGCTGTTATTAATAAAAAAATGTTTCTGGGCCCACGGTCTATACCGATGGATTTTAAACTCTCAATCAGTTCAACGTTCAAAATTAGTTCAACGCCGGACATTTGGGGCGAGCAAAGTGCTCAGCCAGAGTTTAAGTTAAAATTTGGACTACAGACAGCCGCGCTAAAGGCGGTCTTCTACAAGACTGGACTTCGCCTTAGTGTTGTGCCGTTCGGACTAAGTATGGAGGGCGGAGTCGTGACACTGCGAAATACGATAAAGGTGTTTGTGTTTGCATGTTTGTGTGTGTCAATTATGAGAAACTTACCTTAAACTCCTTGCTCTCTTTGATCCTGAGTTGTGCTCTAGTGATCTCTCCGGCTCGAGGTAGTCCCATCAAAGCAACGGTGACTTCTTGATCCGGCAGGTCAGTCAGGTGGTCCACTTCATTGGAAACATTAATAGGTTTGTTGTCATCTGCAAATAATAAAAGTGTTAGATGAATGTACGCTACGTGAAGTTATATATCTCTTTCTAGTACGCTACGTGAAGTTATAGGTACTAGTAATCGATACTAATAGATAGAAATACTGTTACATATATAATATATAAATACTGTTACATCTATACTAATATTATAAAATTGTAGGGTTAGTTTGTTTGTTTGGTTGTGCGCGCTAATCTCGAAAACTGCTGAACCGATTTGAATAATTCTTTTTAAGTTGCATAGCCTGTTCATCGAGGAAGGTTATAGGCTATATAACGTCGTGCTACGACTAGCAGGAGCGGAGTAAACAAAGTCCGCGCGGACGAAGTCGCGGGCAACAGCTAGTACACAATAAACGCTCAAACGCAAAAATATACACATTATGCTCATCACACAAATGCTTGTACCTTTTGAACTCGATCCCCATAGATTCGTTGTTATGTTCACTTACCACTCGACTAACGGTTGTGATTATATCGCTTGATAGCAAAACGCAGATGTCTCTGCTAATAGAAAAAAAATCATCGCTTGTAGACACCAAAGATGTTAATGGTGCATTGCTATCCATGTGGCGGAATAGCAAGGAAACATGAAAAAGTTTATCAAGTATTTTACCCTCCAAATCGCAATACAACAAAGAATAGTATTGACGCTATTATGGGTGAGACGTTGAGGAACTCTACCATCTAATAGGTATGATGGTAATACCACGTATAGCCAATCGTTTGCCTTTTACAAACTGCCTGACAGATGGTCTATTTTTAAAAGAGCCCGGACCAAAACTGCGAAAATATTTTTTAGTTTTGTTGCTTTAACTATTTTAATATATAACAAATTATTATTATTATAATCCACGCCTCTGTTGTCTATTGGTCCATTGTCGGAGTTGACCACATGAGGTCCCGGGCTTGATTTCTGGGTCAGACAATTCAAAAATGTGTTTTTTTTTTAGTTTTCTGACAAAAACAACATTGCCCGGGATTGGAAAGTGCCCGGTTGGCGATAGGCTTGCCACCTGTCACATTGTGGGACCAAGTATCTTCAGCTAATCGTGGGTGCACTTGTTGTACCCCTGCCTACCCTACGGATACGGGATACGGGCGTGGAGATACTTTTTAATATATAATAATTTACTCATGATTTTCACTCCAAAGGTGAAGGGTTCGTGAAGGTTCACAGTCAAACGTTCGCTGAAAACAAACTAATTAAGTCACACTCTGTCTCATGTCTGTCATGTCATGTCAAGTCTCATGATTCTAATCATAAATGTATGTTTACAGTATTTCATTCGAATACAAACAATATTTAGTAGAACGTACCTAGAATAGTAATTATAACTTATAACCTTTATTATATAATATATATATATATATATATATATATATATATATATATATATATATATATATATTATTTTATTGTTATAAGGCAATTTTCAGGGGGAGTATTTTTATTAAAAAAATTGAAAATTACTTTGCGAAAGTCGCAAATGCTTTGTTTTCGGATTTTCATAAGTTACATTGCGTGGTGAAAACAAAATAACTCGCAGATTTTGCATTTCCCATAAGAAAAAGAATTACTATCATGACGAGTACATAAAATGGATTGTTTTTTTAATTTTTCGGTATACCTCGGTATCCTCCCTATACGCTATATATTCTTCTCCTTATATATATCGCATACCTAGATCTAAACTAAGACAACTCAAAAAAGTTTATTTTTAGGTGACGAAGTAAACTTATATCTGAATTTTTTCTAGGGAACTTACACAAAATAATTTTATTCTATCTTAGACGAAGGAAAGTACTGTCAAAGGATTCTATAGACAATAAATGGCTTGCAAAATATCACTGTATTTAAGCTGGAGCTAAAATTTTATAGTTTCAGCTTCACCTTTCTTTATTTGTCTCAGTTGAGATCTAGGTGTGCGATATATGCGTCAAATATGAATACCATTTACCGTTACTGAATCACGTTAGGTAAGATGAGACTTGGGATCATCGCGCTAAGCGAGCGTGCCGCGGTAGTTAAAAGATGAACTCTTATACCCCTGCTTATACCAGTACTGTGCGAATCCCCCGTGCTGGTCCAGACCTCCTTTGCAGAATAGACTATCTCCCGCTCTGCCAGGCAGTTCGTTGGAAACGAATAGTTCGCTATACAAATCAGTAGTGATTTGTATAGCGAATTATTCGTCGTGGCTACTAGTTGATACAGTTTTGCATTGTCTAGTCCAGGTCTGATGTTTCTGCCACAATAGCGATCTTCACATTGTCATGTTCCTAGGAACCATCTGCATGTTTGCTATCTGATAATTAAAGAGACTAGCATGTAGTTTGACAATGTCCTCAAAGTAAATGACACATTTTCCGCCCTCTTCAATCCATCCATCATTCACGTTCTTTCATTCACCTAAATGTCACATACCTAAAAGACATTATTCCTATTTTCCTCGGATCAACAAGCCATGGTCATGACAATTTAAGAGGTCCTCTATCATAATAAGTTCTTATAGTATTAAATTCATTTTCGCGTAGGTATGTAGATAGCAAATGTTCCATGAGAAGAGGTTTGTTTTGTTTTCGCGTCGTGTGTTCGCCGCCATTAGGCTGCGAGGCTCTAATGGGATAATTGAGTTCATGAAAAAGCTTTTGGGTAGACAAAAGTTGTACAAAAACACAGAAAATATCTTCAGTAATACGTTGAATGTTTTTTTTTTCATATCATAAGATAGCAAACAAGCAGATGGGTCTCCTGATGGAAATAGTCAACCACCGCCTATAAACACCAAAGGTGTTAATGATGCGTCGCTATCTTGTGGCGAAGTCTAATGCCACATGCATAAGTTTACCGCCTACCTCACCTTCCAAACCAGAACACGACAGTGACAAGCACTAACGCTATTGCGGCAGGAATAGGTAAGATGGTGGTACCAGACCCGGGCGAGACAATTCAGAACTCTACCACCTAGTAACCACGATAGTAGTGACTCGAATAGCCAATCGGTCGCCTTTTACGACTTGACTAGTAGAACGTCAGTTAGTTTATTCTTCAAAGGAGCCCGGAACCAACACGGGAAAATGGTGTCCTGGATTTATCGGAATTGAAATGTACAATTTTCAAAACTTCATGATTACCATCATAATTTTAAACTAGTGGAATCCCGCAGTCACATCTGTGTCATCGTAAATTTATGTGTGCGGTATTACACGATACATGGACGACAATGCGCCATTAACGTCTTTAGTGTCTACAGACAACGGTTATCTCTTTATATCAGAAGAACCATTTGCTTGTTTGCTATATTATGAAGTAAATTGATAAATAAATATGTACTCTTTATAATTTTTATTATATACGATTGATATATTAACTAATATATAACACCTTAAAAACAGCAAAGAAAAATATCGACACGCGGGATTTGAACCTGCGACCATTTCCCTAAAGCCGGGACGCTCTTCCGCTGAGCTAGTGTCGACTATAACACAAAAATAATATATAACATTTTAGATTTATTAAGAGGTTAAGTTTGAAAGAGAGTGTCTGTGTAACGACGGGAAAGGGCATGTTCCGTTGGTTCGGACATGTAGAAAAAATGGTAGATGAAAGGTTAACAAAACAGATATACAATGCGAATGTGGAAGGATGTAGGTACCGGGGAAGACCAAGACTGACGTACTATGATCAGATTGACAGAGTACAATCCGAAGCTGGTCTCGAAATTCTTTGCAACCGGCATATTTGTATGAAGGGTGTAATAATAATTGTTACACCCTTCGAAGGAAGGAAGGAAGCGAAACAAATCTGCAAGGATCGTGATGTACGACACTCGGTTCTCTCTGCCTACCTCTTTTATCTGACGTTTCTCATGATGTGTATGTATGTGTGTATATATAAAACTCTCGTGTCACAGATTTGGTTACCATACTTTTCCAAAACGGCTTAACCGATTTTGATGAAATTTTATATGTATATTTAATAGGTCTCAGAATGGGCTGTTTTCTATTTTTATACCCCTAAGTGATACAGGTGGTCCACCACAAATTTTGTTTTTTTTATGATGCGGCATTAACACACTACACAAAAGCATGCAACCCTAAATTTTCACATTTTCACCCTTTTACCATCAACCTTCATTTTCTAATAGCGATATATTAGGATCAGCTGTAATAATAAGATTAGAAAGGAAATATATATATATAATGTAAATTATATTTAAAATATATATAATGTAATTATATATATATATATATAATATATATATATATATATATATATATATATATATATATATATATATATATATATATATATATATATATATATATATTTGTTTTGTTTTTTTTATGATGCGGCATTAACACACTACACAAAAGCATGCAACCCTAAATTTTCACATTTTCACCCTTTTACCATCAACATATATATATATATATATATATATATATATATATATATATATATATATGCTTATTATTATATGCTACTAAAGACTACTAAATCATTGAAATACATATATAAATACTGTTACATACATATTAAACAACCAAACCCAAAAATACAGCAGAAGCAAGGTCATAGGTTTTGTATTTGTACAAATGTTTGTCCCTGTAACGAATCGAACCCGAACCCCTTCGATTCGTAGTTAGGTTCGCTAACCACTCGATCAACGGAACGATCAGAGTTAAAAAAAAAAAGATTTTTGCATCTAATTTTTTGATAACTAATTTTTTTTGTAAAATTGTATGAAAAGTGAAACGCCAAGACAAGCTTGATTAATTTAGTTATTTGAGGCTTAGAACTTTATAAACGAAGCTTTTATTTAAATTACCATTTTATTACACACATTAGTTAAATCTTAAATCATAATAAAACTTAAAGCAAACAACGCGGCATTATTTCTCACTGTCTCATATTTTCTAAAGCTGAATAAACAGTCTCTGTAAACCCACATAAAATAACGTCCGTGAATAAGTAAAAATAATGGCATGTTTTAATATACGTATTTATTTAGTCTGATGTTTTTTTAACAAAATGTTATAACATTTTGTTAAATTTTTTTCATCATCCCGGGAGTTTTGGTTCTCATTTACTGAATTAATTTAAATTGAATTGAAATATTAAAAATTCAATTTATGCACATGAAAATAAGTCAAATTCAAATATCAATGGCAATTTTTCTGATAAGGAAATCTGTGAGCTGATTGTAAATTGCCTGAATAGTATTTTTCTTATTTCATGTGTAATAAATAATGAGATTCGTATCAGGAGCGATTGATTCCAGGCCTAATGTCTGTCAAATAATCTGAAAATTTAAAATACCATTTTTATAGAGTTTTGTTTGAATACATTTTCATCGCCTCGCTGGTCTAATAATGGTCCGATGTCGGTGTTGACCACATGAGGTCCCGGGTTCGATTCCCAGGTTGGGCAACTCAAAAATTTATTTTTCAGTTTTCTGACAAAAACAACGTTGCCCGGGATTGGAAAGTGTCCGGTTGGTGATAGAAATGCCACATATCACATTGTGGGACAAAGTATCTTTGGCTAATCGTGGATGCACATGTTGTACCTTGCTTACCTCTTAGGGGATATATTTTAAATTTACTTAATCTATTCGGCAAGTTTATTGTAAAGTGAATACACTGCCCCATAAATGAGTTACTTATTCCGTGGAGACGAGATCCATGTACAGTAAATAGACTAACAAGAATTTAAAACAATTTAATTTAGTAATTAAATGTATGTCTTTATTTATTTATTCTTTTTGAAAATTCTTTTTAAAGAAAACACATATGTACAAAGGCGTGCTTATCTCTTTAAGAAATTTCTTTCATGTTGGAGACAAAGATAAACAACGTACGTCGTATTTCTTTTATGATAAACTCCCGCAAAGCCACACCTGAATCTATAAAATATTTACCTATTTAAACTATTGAATATACAATTCTACAATTCGTCCAATTATTGGGCAGACGTTTCCGGCTATCGAGAAATGTTCAGAAGTATTTGAGCTGTCAATTCCATCGATGAACAACTTTATCGGCATTTGAGAGAGCTTTTATTTTGTGGAAATATTTTCATGTTTATTTACGAGCTGTCTAGGAATGTCTTACATGGGCGCCATTATCTCGATTTTTCTATTTGATTTTTTTTTTATATCATCAGATAGCAAACAAGCATATAAGTCTCCTGGTGGAAAGAGTCAACCATCGCCTAAAGACACCAAAGATGTTAATGGTGCGTTACTATCTTGTGACGAGGTCTAATGCCACATGCATAAGTTTACCGGCTACCTTACCCTCCAAACCGGAACACGACATTGACAAGCACTGACGCTATTGCGGCAGGAATAGGTAAGACGGTGGTACCAGACCCGGGTGAGACAATGCAGAACTCTACCACCTAGTAGCCACGATGGTAGTGACTCGATAGCCAATTGTGCGCTCATTTCAAATAGAATCGCATCGATCGTGAAACTGTCAATTTTATTTTGTTTTGTACATTGCTTTGTAAAAACAACTATAACACTTGCGCTTAAGGTTGAATATGCAAAAATATTTGGTATTGCCATATCTATAACTACTTATGTGAAAATAGGGACAGTTAAGGAGTTTTGAGGGTCAGTTTTTTGAAACTGTGGATCTTAGGTTTTATCATGAAGCTATTTTATATCTGGAGGCAGCACTTCTAATACCTACTTGAAACATAATTTTAAATGCTGCTGTCATTTTCTGAGGTCTTACCCTCTCTTTCTAACACAGCCGTATAAAAAAAGACAGAGGGACCTCATAGACAGAGATATAACGTAAATATTTGTTTCAAGTGATTAATACGAGTGCTAGCTCCACCTATACCTAATACTTCATGGGTTTTATATATCAATAGGAGAGATTTTTTGATGGACACATATTAGTTTTAGTGCATTAATGAGATGTTTTCACAAGTAGTAGTAACAAGTTTTGCATTTGCAACTGAATAGGCCGGCACGCCCGGGGAGATACCACTCTCTCACTTGACACCGACGTAAAGTAGCAGCTCCGCTGCTGCGTTTCGTCTGATTTGTGAGTCACGGAGGCCTAACACCCCCCCCCCCCCCCCTCCACCCCCACCCCCACACTATGAATGCGCTATTTACCCCAGGGGAGTACCACTTGCACCAGCAGTGGAGAATCCCCCCTGAGCGTCCGTGCTCTGGAATCCAGCCAGATCATGGATGCTCAGGCTGCCCTGCGTATTCTGGGGGCGAGGGCAAAATTGCGCTCATAGAAAATCCTGTCCAGGGCAAACAGAGCAATGAAATGAAATGAAAAATATTTATTTGCAAGAATATGGTTGTCACAAGTTATTAAAATAAATTAAATTACCATCATATTCTACCATAATATGGCATGCAAACATTTTAATTTAGGTCGATTTCTTTATAATTACTACCGGATCGGAACGCGGCCACACACTGAGAAGATCCGGCGGAAGAAACTCAGCGGGCTTCTTTTTTTCTATTTCACGTATTACAATTGTATGTATTACAATTTACTAGAATTATTTCACATCAAAAGTTATTTTTACAATTTACAAAATATGATCTTATGCTTAATCCAAATTTTTAAAATTTACAAAAAAATTACCATTTTACAAAATTTGCCGTTCAGTTTTTATTACATTTAAATTTCAAGGTAAATTGTACAAGCTTATATTTTTGTTTATTAACATTTAATCTTATCTGCTAAAAATTCTCTAATATCATAGTATGTTTTATTTAACAGTAAATCAAACAATTTTTTGCGAAATTTATTTATAGGTAATAAAAAAGTATCTTCACGCCCATATCCCCGAAGGGGTAGGCATAGGTACAACAAGTGCACCCACGATTAGCCGAAGATACTTGGTCCCACAAATGTGATAGGTGGCAAGCCTATCGCCAACCGGAAACTTTCCAATCCCGGGCAACTTTGTGTTTCTCAGAAAACTGAAAAAACACTTTTTTTGTGCCCGACCCGGGAATCGAACACGGGACCTCATGTGGTCAACGCCAACGCTGGACCGCTAGACCACAGAGGTTTATAGGTAATAATTTTAGACTATCAGGAATATGATTGTATATATTAATTGCCATACAATATGCATTTTTTTTATAAATATTTAGTCTTTGGCTTGGCACATGTAGCTTCTCACTGTTTCTAAAATATGAGTTCCCTAATACTTGAGTATTTGTTTTAAACAAATGTTGATGTTTTTTTACAAATACGCATACCGACAGTATGTAAAGACAAGGTAAAGGTAGTTTTTTAAGAGTTTTAAATAGGGGTTTACATGAATGTAGTTGATTAACATTACATATTGCACGTATACATTTCTTTTGAATTCTGAAAATCCTAATTAAGTCAACTGAGTTTCCCCAAATAGAGATTCCATATTGCAATACAGATGAGACATATCCGTGATATGCCAGCAATGCAGCATTTAAGTTGGCTACTTCTCTTATTCTTCTCAAAACATAGATAAATCTGTCAATTTTTTTGCAAAGAGAATCAATGTGCGCTTTCCAATTGCAATGGTTGTCAATAAATATTCCTAGAAATTTAGTGTATTCAGTATTTTCTATATTTATATTGTTAAATAATATATTTGATTTTTGAACTTTATTGCTATAACATGTTTGAAATTCAACTATCTTTGTTTTAGTCAAGTTAATTTTTAAATTATTACTTTTTAACCATTCCGAAACTTTAAGTAAGGTTTCAGTTGTTTCTTTTACTAGATGATTTTTATTTTTATATTTAATGAGGAGTGTAGTGTCATCTGCAAATAAGAATGACTCATGTTGCATAGTCTCTGGAAGATCATTAATGTAAATTAAAAAGAGCAAGGGTCCTAAAACACTTCCCTGTGGTATTCCACAGTCACTACAACTATAATTTGAAGTATATATTTTTTTATGTGTCCCAGAAATTTTTGAAATTTCTACACACTGTTTCCTATTTTCTAAATAACTTTGTATCCACTCTAATGATTTTCCTCTTATACCATATTTTTCAAGTTTTGCCAACAGAATTCTATGAGAAACAAAGTCGAATGCCTTACTCATGTCTAAAAATACACAAAGTGGATAACTTTTTGTATTTAGGCATTCCGTTATACTCTTTACCAGTTCAAAACATGCTAAGGTTGTCGACCTACCTTTTCTAAATCCATATTGATTATTTTTTAATATATTACATTTCAGTAAGTAATTATGAAGTCTATCATACATAACTTTTTCAAAAATTTTTTTTTTTTTTAAATTGCAAGAAGACCATGGCACCCCCTACCACGCTTACTGTGGATTTCTGCAATATCAGGGGGCTTCATTCCAACCTGAACGCCGTCCACTACCATCTCGAGATGGCGAGGCCAGCTTTGCTCTTCTTGACCGAGACACAGATATCTTCTCCGGCTGATACTTCCTAACTCTCCTACCCGGGGTGCAAACTGGAACATTCCTTTGTACCGCGGGCTGGTGTGTGCGCATACGTCAGAGAAAATATCTGTTACCGGCGCCTCGGCAGACTTGAAGGGCAGGACCTATACATCCTCTGGCTACGGGTAGCTTGCGACGACCATCCACGCAGCTACGCGTGCTTATACAGGTCCCATAGCGGGAATACTGAATTTGACCGGCTCGTTGAGCGCTTACAAACGGCTGTGAATTCCGTGTTTGAGCAGACCCCCTCCGCAGAGATCGTGATTTTGGACGATTTTAATGCCCACCACGTCGAATGGCTTTGTTCTTGCACCATCGATCATGCGAGGAGGTCTGTTCACGATTTTACCTTGGCGTATGGTCTAACACAATTAGTTACCTCGCATACGCGTGTTCCCGATGTGGATGGCCATACGCCTTCACTGTTAGATCTCCTGCTGACCTCTGACCCGCATCGTTATCAGGTATCGGTGGACGTTCCACTTGGCGCGTCGGACCACTGCCTGATCCGGAGCAAAGTGCCGGTCACGCGCCCATCACTGCCTCCCTTTGCAGGCTGTCATCGCGTTTGGCACTATAGGTCAGCAGATTGGGACGGGATGCGGTCTTTCTTTGCATCCTACCCATGGGGGCGGTTGTGCTTCCCACTGGATGATCCGAATGCTGTCGCTGACTCTGTCGCTGCTGTGGTGCTGCAGGGCATGGAACTTTTCATTCCGTCTTCTGCGGTGCCCATCGGTGGCAAGTCTCAGCCTTGGTTTGGTCACCACTGCAAAGCGGCTTTACGCCGGTGGCATCCCTCCTATTGTGCTTAAAGTATATGCTCCAGAGTTGGCGCCAGTATTGATGCACCTATTCCGGCACTCCTATTCACTCGGCGTGGTACCGAATCCATGGAAAACAGCTTTAGTGCATCCCATTCCTAAAAAAGGAGATCGCACTAATCCGTCAAACTATCGGCCAATAGACATAACCTCCTTGTTCTCCAAAGTCATGGAGACACTTATAAACTGTCAGCTCCTGAAGTATTTAGAAGAGAACCAGCTGATTAGTGACCATCAGTACGGTTTCCGTCGCGGCCGCTCAGCTGGTGATCTTCTAGTATACCTGACACATCTTTGGACGGAGGCAGTTGAGTCCAAAAAGGAGGCATTGGCAGTTAGTTTAGACATAGCGAAGGCCTTCGATCGGGTATGACATAAAGCGCTTCTCTCAAAGCTGCCTTCTTATGGGCTTCCTGAGAAACTATGCAAGTGGATTACCAGTTTTTTGGCTGATCGGAGGAAGGAGGAGCAAAAACGAGAGGGTTGACGTTAGAGACTGGACTCTAAGAGCTTTTTTTACAGAATTTAATACTGAAGAAGGATCAGTGATCGTTTTTCCGAAAAATAATGTTCTATATAGTTTGCAGGAGAAATGAAGGTTAAAAAATCATTTTTCCATGTTAAATCAATGGTAAATCTTCAAATTCGGTGATGGAGTTCTTCAAGTTGATATTAAGAGCTCAAATTTTTACAGAATTTTTTTTATAGCATATGTAACAAGAATTTCACATGCAATCGAAAAAATTATCGCCTGTTTTTGAAACACCCTAATATATATATATATATATATATATATATATATATATATATATATATATATATATATATATATATATATATATATATATAAATTGCTGTTTTTGAATTATACAGACAGGCAGACGAAAATCAAAATTTTGCAATATTATACTGCAACCTACGCAATTACGTATTCACATTGCATTTAAACTGATTTTTTCGTCAAAATAGGTCAAGCCGTGTTTGAGTGGCGACGGGATATAAAAAAAAAACTTTCAAAATGTTAAAATTAATATTTATGAGTAATAAAATGAATATATCAAACGCTACAATGTAATATAGTAGTATAAATCTAAATCTGTTTGATCCGACTATTAAATTAAAACTCATTTTGTTAGCTAACATTTCATTTCAGGGGAAGTGACAGAATTAGGGCTAATTTACACCCACAGTCAATCTGGTTTAATTATAAAACCTTTATGGAGCTATTAATTAAACTGATGACTGAGCTGTGTTTCATGTCCATATGTTTTAAACAACAATAAGGAAAATGTGATTTAAATTTATTTGCTTTTCTTTTATCTCTGATGCCTTATTGTCCTAATATTACACGTATACTATTATTTTCTAATTTAAAGTAAAAAGTTGTTTTTATCAAAAAATTTAAAAAAATACATTTTTGGATTGTCCGCCTGGGAATCGAAGACGGGACCTCACGCAGTCAATACTGACACCGGACCACAAGACCACAGACCACATACTAGGTGGTAGGGTTCTGCATTGTCTCGCCCGGGTCTGGTACCACCGCCTTACCTATTCCTGCCGCAATAGCGTCAGTGCTTGTCACTGTCGTGTTCCGGTTTGGAGGGTAAGGTAGCCGGTAGACTTATGCATGTGGCATTAGACCTCGCCACAAGATAGCAACGCACCATTAACACCTTTGGTGTCTATAGGCGACGGTTAACTCTTTCCATCAGGAGACCCGTCTGTTTGTTTGCTATCTTATGATATAAAAAAAAAAAAGTTTTAAAAATTTTCGTTAGCACAAACCTTGTGCTGGCAATCACGAATACAACAGAAAAGAGTAAGGGCCCTAAATCATCGAGTCAACATAGCGACGTCGTTGGCCACCACATCCAAATAGTTTATATTGAAATATTTGGCAGCTAACTCACTAAGCGACATAGCCAATTCGAGAAATTCAATACAAATTGTTTGGATACGTGACCGGTGAAGTTCTCATGGCGTCCGGTGAGTTAGGACAGCCGCTTCGAAATGATGCAAGAACAAATATTTCGACGGTTCCTATGTACATGTCAAAAATGTATTTTTTATATTGGCCATATTTTGGCTTTTAAGATTTTTTTTCTCATACATGGGGCACGCTAAAAGTTTTGCACTTCTAGCTAATCGGAACTATTTGAATTTCGAGTGTTATATTTTTAAAATATTGCAACTTTCTTAGTAATAAAAAAAAACAATTGGCGGGAAATGATTTGTCAATTGTTTTTTTATCACACATTAAAGTTCTACGTACGCAACGGAAATGGAATTAAATCGAAAAGATTTTAGAGCGATGATTTTTTATGATTTTAAAAGTTCTCTTTCTCCGCAAGACTGTGCCGCTCGTCTTCAAAATGCTTTTGGGAGAGAAGCACCTTGTTTGAGCACCGTGAGGCGATGGTTTGCTGAATTTGAGAAAGTTCGAGTTTCTTTATATGACGAATTTCGTGAAGGGCGGCCTTCAACTGCTGTCAACGAAAATAATGTGGCTACTGAAAAGCGGTTAATTGAAGAAAATCCCGGATTACCTATGAGACAATTCGAGGACTATTGGGGATTGGTAAGAGCTAAATTCATGATCGCGTTTTTTTCTCGGCTACGGGTCCAATCTGCACAATTCTACTTGAAGATCAAAAGAGTGGTATCTTACCATTTGTTTACCCAGGGTGTTAGAAAAAGTTTGCGAAAGACGACCTAAAAGCCGCATTCTCCTACACCATGATAACGCTTCTTCACACACAGCCAACAAAACAGTCATTTTTAGCTTCCGCAAAAGTACATCTCGTCACTCATCCTGCGCATAGCCCCGACCTAACAATCTGTGATTTCTGTATTTTCCCCAACATCAAAGATTTGATGAGAGGTTTTACTTTTACCAACTCCGAAGAGGCAGTGTTAGCGTTCTATCGGCACATAGAAAACATGCCTTCAGATCTGTGGTCCTCCTGTTTTAAAAAATGGTTCGATCACATGAAAAAATGTTTCAAATGTAAAGGAGATTATTTTGAAAATCAATAAACATAATATTTTGGTTATAACATGTTGTTTTTTTTAACTTACACAAAACTTATAGTGTGACCTACGTATATAATATATCTAAATATATAGACGAGAAAAAATCTTATATAGATATGACCGTTAGGACAATTTAAAGCCATATAAGCCAAAATAAAGCCGATAAAAAAATACATTTTTGACATTCTTATATACGTAGGGACCGCCGATTAATTAAAATTGATTTTGATTTACAAAAATTTTATCGTGAATTAAATACGCCTATCTATTTATAATTTATTTAACAAATTCACACAATTTGGTGTTAATTTTTATAACGTACAGGCTGTAGCGTGTAACTTGCTGTATTATAAAAGTTTTTGCCGAATCCCACGGGATCACCTAATTTTTTCGGAATAAAAAGTAGCATTTATGCTTTTCCAGGTCCTCATCTACCCGTGGCCAAATTTCATTCAAATGCGTTTTGTAGTTTTTGCCTGATTAAGTAACAAACATCCGTCCACCCAAACAGGGTATCCATTCAAACATCCAAACTATCTAATTTATAATATTAATAATATTAATATAGATTCATTGTTGTATCATTTGCGAAAATCCAGTTTATCCTGTGGTATTTCAATTTTCTAAGCATTTTTACACCTTTCTCATTAGCACATTTTTTGTAAATTTTTCAAGACACATCACACTTTTTTGTATAAAAACTACTATTTTAGTAAATCCACATCAAGAAGAAACGCAACGTGAGTTCTCAGACTACTTAAATTTAAAACTAAAAATAAAAACTAACAAGCAAATAACTACACTAGCAAAGAAAATATAAAATCACTCTTACTTGGTACAAACAGTCCGTCCAAAAAGCGTGCAAGAGGAATGCAAGAAGAACACGTACATATTAATATATTACAAACATGCGTATAAATAAAGCAGTGATATTAATAATAATAGTATCATATTAAATATAAAGACAGTATAATAAGCAGTGTTATTAATAATAAAAAACCTATTTAAATTATACAGGATAACATTATATTCATTCAAGTCTTTTTAGAACTTAAGGTACGAAATAGTTATGGCATCATAGCGTGAAAGGGCACTACTCACCGGAACGCATCGCTATTGGGCGCTACCTTCACATCTTGCGACTATAGACAATTTAAGGGCCTTAACTCACCGCGATGCCAAGGGGATGTCGCGTCGCCGACCACGTATCCAAACAATTTGTGTTGAATTTTACGAATTGGCTACGTCACCAAGTTAGGACGCTAACTCACCGGGACACTATGGCGACGTCGCCGACCTCCGTATCCAAAGAGTTTACATTGAAATATTTGGCGGCTAACTCATTTGGCGACGTAGCCAATACATACAATTCAATATAAACTGTTTGGATACAGTGGCTGGCGACGTCGCCATGGCGTCCCGGTGAGTTAGGGCCCTTAAATTGTCTATTATCACAAGATGTGAGGGCAGCGCCCAATTGCAATGAGGATGCTAAACGCTGCAATACTAGAAAATTTGAGTCAGACTTATCGTATATTATTTTATAGAATAGTGCAACTAGATCCGCATTATTCGATGTAAATCGCGAAAAAGCGGAGCTAAAGTGCGGCTTTAAGTATACGATACTATAAAATATATTTTAATATTTTGTTGCAGCGCAAAATTTTAATATATAAAACTTTACATTTTTACATTAGCTATAGAGATACTGTAATAGAGAATAAGTCAATACCTTTTTTTATACAATAAGATAGCAAACAAGCAGATGGAACTCCTGATGGAAAAGGTCAACCATTGTCTATAGACACCAAAGATGTTAATGGTGCGTTGCTATCTTGTGGCAAGGTCTAATGCCATATGCATAAGTTTACCGGCTACCTTACCCTCCAAACCGGAATACGACAGCGACAAGCACTGACGCTATTGCGGCAGGAATAGGTAAGGCAGTGGTACCAGACCCGGGCGAGACAATGCAGAACTCTAAACCTAGGAGCCACGATGTTAGAGACTCGTATAGCCAATCGGTTTTCGACCTGCTTGGCAGAACAGCAGTCTGTCTTGCAACGTTTCACCCGAGTATTCTTGCCGCAATAGCACCAAAGCTTGTCACTATCGTATTCCAGTTTGGAAGGTAGTCGGAAAACATTCTCATGTAGCTTCTACATGAGAATGTTTTCCGACTACCTTCCAAACATAATTATTCAATCCCAGTGCCATCCCGCAACGCATCATTAACATCTCTGGTGTTTATAGCCAATGGTTGCACTTTCCACCAGGAGAGCCGTCTGCTTGGTTGCTATCTAATGATATTAAAAAGACTATTCCACCAAACATGAGCTATGTTTGATGGGAATTAAATGTTCAGAGACTTCACGTTACTTAACATTAATTTTATATTATCTACTAGCTGACCCGGCAAACGTTGTTCAACCTTTTTAACTACTCTTATATTTTTTTGTATATTTTCTCACCTTTTAAACCTTCCCTGGACTTCAACAATTAATTGAAAACCAAAATTAGCCAAATCGGTTCAGCCGTTCTCGAGTTTTAGCGAGACTAACGAACAGGAATTGATTTTAATATATATAAAGATTTTTTTTTCTATATTTTTTCACCTTTTAAACCTTCCCTGGACTTCAGTAATTAATTCAAAACCAAAATTAGCAAAATCGGTTCAGCCGGATAGATAGATAGTAGGGGAGGAGGGGATTTTTGCATTTACTTGAGCGTATCAGGTTAACATGGGGGGGGGGGGTACCTCGCATACTGTTGAGGCTCTCAATCAATTATAAGCCCTTAGGCTAAAATCAATTATAAGCCCTTAGGCTAAAATCAATTATAAGCCCTTAGGTAACTAGGGCAAAAAAAACAAAATTCCAATAACTTCGGCTTGTGAAAATTGTCAGATTAATTTTTTTCGACATTCTTACATCATTTCCTATATAATAAAAGAAAATTCAGACGCGCTCGAATTCCCTTACGCTACACTTGAATCGGCAGATTTTTTTTATATTTTAGATGGCAATTAACCAACCATATCTTAATCTGACGCGATTTTGTGTTTCCATGTCACAGTTTTTTTTTAATTTTTTTATTTGTAGATTTTTTCCCTACCACTGAATTGAAAAATAATTATATATCTTTTTATTTTTCCTATAATTTAATAGGTCTTTCAATTTTTGATTTACATCAAAAGTATCTATCTAATCTAATAATACCTTAAAACGAGCAATTCTTGTATATATAAATAATTGGAATCTCGGAATCGGCTCCAACGATTTTCATGAAAGTTACAAATTAGGGGTTTTTCGGGTCAAGGAATTGATTTATCAAGGTTCCAGGTCCAAGAAAAACTTGGTTCCCAAGATATGGGTATGTGGAAAACCGAGCAAAACTCGGTCAACCAGATATTGATAATAATGGAGTGAAGTAAAGCACACATTATAAAATAAACCATTTGACAATTTCTGAGTTAGGTACTGTGCTAACATAATAAATTAGTAGCGTGAATTTGAGCGTAATTACTTGATAGTTTTGCTCACCTTAGAGTCCTATCTCGCGTTAAGTTGAGGTAGTAAAACCTAATTTGATTAGTCACTTTGCGTTATATCTATATTTAATATTATAAATGCGAAAGTTTGGATGTTTGGATAGATGTTTGGATGGATGTTTGGATGGATGTTTGTTACTCAATCACGCAAAAACTACTGAACGGATTTGAATGAAACTTGGCACACGGGTAGATGATGATCTGGAATAGCACATAGGCTGTTTTTTATCCCGGAAAAAATAGATAATCCCGCGGGATTCACCAAAAACTTATAATGCAGCGGGCTGAACGCTGCAGCTAGTATTCTATACTTTCCATCGTCGGTACTTGGTAAAATTCCATTATTGTAACACAATTATTGTAACACTTGTACTCTAATTTCACATTAAAACTTATTTTTGTATATCACTCGACCGGTTTCAATTTTTAAGCATCTTCAGGATGATTAAGCATTTAAGTATATTACATCCTGAAGATGCTTAAGAAGTGAAACCGGTCGAGTGATATACAAAAATAAAAGTTTTAATGTGAAATTAAAGTACAAGTGTTACAATAATTGTGTTACTTTGCGTTATATTTATTGAAAGAAGAGGTAGCAAAGGAGCGGATGATGATGCACACGATGGTATGTAATCACGAGTG
The DNA here is from genome assembly GCA_036924255.1 of Apodemia mormo. Classification (NCBI taxonomy): domain Eukaryota; kingdom Metazoa; phylum Arthropoda; class Insecta; order Lepidoptera; family Riodinidae; genus Apodemia; species Apodemia mormo. The sequence goes on along the minus strand of JAUPFN010000018.1, from coordinate 5,259,961 downwards.
TAAGTAATGGTCGTGGTTGTAAAAATGTGGTAAATGTGGGCGGATAAGTGTGCCGCTGGGGGTTTTCGTTTGATCGGAACCATCGGTGAGTCTTATCCATTTATTAAACCGACGTCTCTCTTTTCGGTACCATTACGGAGGATACATAGAATAGTTCGCGGATAATAGCAAATTTAATTAATTTCACCTTTTAATATGTAATCACCACCGCCCATAAACATCAGGAAACCAGATGTCCTGCAGTTACGTTGCCGGCATTTTAAGAATGAGTAAGCTCTTTTCTTGAAGGTCACCAAGTCGTATCGCGAGGCAGAAAATGCCGAGAAAATGCACGATTGCGAATTTTCATACATCGAAGTGTTGAGATGGAATTTTGAATTTTGACGCGATGTCTGATAATGAAATTCAGCGGCAGGAATTAATCCGAATGATTCGTCGCAACACTTTCCATGGTAAATGCGACAATAAATACAGAGCGAACCTACATCTCTGAAAATTTGTCATTTCATAAAATTTTATTAAAATTTTATTAGAATCCGTCGAAAATTAGCTAAATGTATAGCTAATTTTCAACGGATTCTAGGTATAATTTCAAATGCATTTAGATTTATGTTAGAAATTTTTTTTTAATTTTTTTTGTTTTATATTATAAGATACTATATCATTTAAATGTTCAGCCCTGACACGTTGATAACAATACTTTTCATCTAGTGTCAGAACTGGAGTACCACATGCAATGACGTATATAATATTAATATTATACACGTCATTGGCCACATGCATGAAATTATCGGCTACTTAACCCTCCTCTTTTTTTTTATATCATAAGATAGCAAACAAGCAGATGGGTCTCCTGATGGAAAGAGTCAACCATCGCCTATAGACACCAAAGATGTTAATGGTGCGTTGCTATCTTGTGGCGAGGTCTAATGCCACATGCATAAGTTTACCGGCTACCTTACCCTCCGAACCGGAACACGACAGCGACAAGCACTGACGCTATTGCGGCAGGAATAGGTAAGGCGGTGGTACCAGACCCGGGCGAGACAATGCAGAACTCTACCACCTAGTAGCCACGATGGTAGTGACTCGATAGCCAATCGGTCGCCTTTTACGAACTGCCTGGCAGAACGGCAGTTGGCCTATTCTACAAAGGAGGCCGGGACCAACACGGCAAAATATTGGATATAAGTGTCACGACCGTGTATGTGTGACCGATTGGATATAAGTGTCACGACTATCGTGACTACTAATTGGTAGAGTTCCGCATCGTCTCGACAAATGTTACCACCACCTTACTTATTCCTGCCGCAATAGCGACAACGCTTGTCACTGTCGTGTTCCGGTGGGGAAGTTAAGGTAGGCAGTAGAGTTATGCACGTGGCATTGCCAACCTGCCACACGAATAACAATGCACTATCAATATATTTGGTGTCTACAGGCAATGTTTTCTCATTCCATCCATAGAACCGTCTGCTTATTTTATCTAATAACAACAAAAAAATTAACGCAGTAAAACTGCAGTAACTGACTTCTCATTTCCTGTATCTCCAGAATTATGCATCAGATCCTAACCAAATTAAATGAAATCATACGAAAAGTATACTCTCACGAACAAAGAAACAATTTTAAAAATCGGACCATAAATGACCGAGTTAAGAAGTCACAAACATTTAAAAAACTTGATATATGTATATATAATGATACAGCCAAATTCTTTCGGGAAGTCAGTCGAACAGGGCCCCGATCATAAAATACATATTTACTTGAACAAATGTTAAAAGACTTGTACTGTTTTATTCACGAAATAAAGAAAACAAGGGGAAGTGAAGAGTGGGCGTGCCGCGTGCGCCACTATTATGCGCTTTTACTCTAAAGTGCCTTAGTGATACTTACCATATCATTAGGAGATAGTCGTCGTGCGAAAATCTATTATACACTGAATTATGCCGTATTGTGCCATCCTTGAATGCAGAAATGATAGTAGAATACAGATGATTAAAAATGGAGATATTTCATTTCATTCGAAAGTACAATTTTCATTTTATTTTAATTAAATTCCTGATTTAATATAATCTCGAATGATATAATAGAAAGTCAAGCTAAAATCAGCCGTACACCTTACATATAAAGTTCATTTTAGGTTGACCTAATTTTTCTAGAAAGATATACGTAATGACAGTCATTACGTATATCGTTCTAGAAAGTTCTCTACTCAAATATGATCAACTGAAAACTACGGAAAAATCAATGCTGCCATCTATTGTAGAATAGCGAAACTATTACGATCTTAAGTTTCACTATTGTACAAATAGATGAGTCTATTTTGAATAGACTACAAAAGGACGTAAATACTCTTTTTTTTGTAGCTAAATAGAATTTATTGTAACGCAGTTTGGTATATTTTTAAATGTTCTGTTTGTGTGTTTCGGATTATTGTTGTTTAAAATGAAAACGACCAATGAAACAATGTTTGCATTAGTAGTTTATATGCAATAATGCTTATTTTATGTGTGAGTGTGGCGATCGCGGTCCTGATACAAATGTTTGTACTTGCCAATTCCGTTGTTTAAATAAAGAATTTCGTGGTTTTATTAATTCTCATTCTGTTAATATTAAATATTGAATGAAAATAAAGTTTCAACAAGTCCCAACGACAAAGAGTGTAAAATATATGAACAAATGTTATTTAGATTTTCTGATATTTGTTTACTGGAATGTAATTTACTGAATTCAACTCTCTTACAGTTCAGGGTCTCCAGAACTGTAAGAGAGTTTAAAGACTCCATTTTAATGATATTATTCCTATCTTGAATTATGCTTGAGAAGATTCATTTTATAATATAATAACCATGTCTTCATTGTGGATAATGTAATTCTGTACTTTCAAAACAATTCCCTCAAGCGAATACAGTTGGCGCCGCTTCGCCAAAATTGTGGCAATCAAATTACCCTAATAGTAAGCACTCAGTGGAAATACCGGCTTCATAAAAAATAGAGAAGTCATTTAATATGCATAAAAGTTTGTAGAAAAAATAAGGTTCATATATTTTATTTTAACTTTAGGTAACGATGACGAACTTCAGATAATTAAAGCGTAATTTTTCCCCAAAATCTAAACAATTTTTCGGAAAGTTGCAAATTAATTACATTGACTGTTAGACACAATTTAAAATGCACTTGTACTTTTAATTCCCTTCAACATATTATACAATATTAGTTGCAGTGACTCGCGAATTCGTTCGCATGACGAAAACTCATTACTTCTGTTTGTTTAATCGGTGAAAAAATAGCCTATGTATCATGGAAAAAGTAGCTTTCTAAAGCTGAGATTTTTTTTTTAAATCGTTTGAGTAGTTTTTGTGTCAAATTGTAACAAACAAACAAAAAATCAAATCTTTACTCTCTGTAATATTAGTTTAGATGTAAAAAGACCCTGTCCGATAGTCAAAGACATTGTTTCATCAACACAATTTTTTTTTTATAAAATAGCAAACAAGAAGATGATTCTCCTGATGGAAAGAGTCCACCATCGCCTATGCACCAAAGATGTTAATGGTGCGATGTGCGTTGCTAACTTGTGGCGAGGTCAAACCGGAACACGCCAGTGACAATCACTGAAGCTATTACGGCAGGAATAAGTGAAGCGGTGGTACCAGACCCGGGTGAGACGATGCGGAACTCTGCCACCTAGTAGCCACGATGATAGTGATTCGCATAGCATTTTACGACCTGTCTGGCAGAACAGCAGTTGGCCTATTCTTCAAAGGAGCCCGGGACCCACACGGGGGATATTTCCTTTACATGCTACTACACGTTTTAATGTTTCCATATTCCGCGCGCATTGTATGACGTCAGAGTCTCAAACACCACTAACACAGCTGTATAAATATGGATATCGACGATAAATCCCATATTTTACGCCCTGTGACGTCATTTTTCAATTGACCAATTGTGATACGCTGCGCAAATTTGAATTTCGCTCGCGTAATTTACACATTTCTACTAAAGTTTTGTGAAATTAAACACCAATTTACTATTTATTTTTCAGTAATTAAACAGCGGTACAATTAACATAAACACCAATAGTAAGTTAAAGAAAATGGCCAATCACATGAACTTAATTAAAATTCAATAGTGTAGGTGTAATGTTAGAACCATAAAGTATCAAAGTTAAATAAAAACAAATAAACTAAAATCACTTGCAAATTCCCTCATTTCTGGGAAAAGTAGATGATATATTCTCCAAAAGGGGCCATTATAAATTGATTCACACAAATGATGCAATCCGTATAATTGCTATCAATTAGCGAGCTCACGTTTAACAAATTACCGGAAATTACACCTGAATAAATTTAAATACAAAACTCATAATCGCTTTGAACTGTGCTTAAAGACGCTTCCAAAATTCATTAATCTTCTTAAACCTTTAGCGTTTGTTAAATAAGGTAAGAAGTTGAGAATCGACTTACTGATGTCTTGGAATAGAGTTGTCAAAATTTGGTCACATTTAACCCTAAGGAGATACAGCGTTCACCAATATAAAGACCTTTGTCGCATTACCTCGATTTGAAAGTACTCTCCTAAAAGCCTGAATGAGTGTCAAAAATCTAGGATTCGACATATCGAATAACGTTTCACCGTCATTTGGAAGGTAAGGCTAAACTAGCCTCCAACAAGCACGGTGTGCTCAGTAGAGCCTCAGTATACTGGAGACTAGCAGTAGTGAATCTAAATACATGCGAGCAACGCACACATAGACACCTCTCACGGACGCGATATCTCGGAATGGTTCGGGACAGTTTGTTCCGTACCAGTCCGAGATATCGCGTCCGTGAGAGGTGTCTTTGTGTGCTATGCTCGAATATGGCTTGTATGTAACATTGACTTCTGTTAGTCTCTAAATATTCTGTGTTAGAGCGAAAAAGTACTTCTTGTCGGTCCATCGCCTCCAACTTTTTAAGACGCAAATTCAGCCTCACAAAGAGTATTGTTCTCATCTCTAGGCCGAAGCTCCCCGGTACCAGCTTCTTTCACATGATCGCAGTCAGCGTAGAATGATTCGAATCATTGACGATCAGGCTATTTCGAAAAGGCTTGGCTCTTTGACATTACGTAGAGATTTAGGTTCGCCCTTTATCTTTTATCACATGTGTCATGAATAGTGTTCCAACGAGTTGTTTGGATTAACCCCAACCGCTAAATTCCGTCATCGGACATCGCGTCAAAATTTTTAGTTCTACCTTCTTATATCATCTTGATGTCTGGAAATTCATTACCATGCAATTCTTCCGGCACGTATTGCCTTTAACTACTTCTCTGTGGAATCAATTACTAGCAGATGTGTTTCTAAATCGATAAGACTCACGGGTCTTTAAGAAAAGAGGTTAATTATTCCTTAAAGGCCGGCGATGCACCTGCAAGTCCTCTAGTGTTGTAGCCGTTCACAGACAGCTGTGAATTCTTACCATCAGGTGGGCCTCTTGCCTCTTACCTGTTTGCCCCTATTCTATAAAAAAGAACTAAACGTCTATAAATTTCCGGTTCACAAATATCACCGATTGGTTGGTCGGCGAGGTGGATCGTGATTCCCATAGAAGCTTTTATCGATTTGATAATTAATGATTAGCGATAACCGGATAATTGGTCTCGGTTACCGCTACAATGATGATGCTTCATTACGCAATTGATGGGCTTTGGGTTCGATTCATGACAAGTACACAAGTACAAGATGTCACAAGCATCAACATTTGTATTGGGTTTCAGTGCTTATTTATATATTTGTTATGTATCCGATAACGATTTGCTTATTTCTAACGATAAAGGGACCGACAGGTTAACGTGCTCATCCGAGGTATGAAAGTCTTAACAAAACATCGTCAGACTCCTAACTACTACTCAGACTTCGAATATTTGAGAAAAACTTCGATAAGCCCTCAATAACACTTATATGCCAATCCCGGGGATTGAAGCCGGGACCTCACGGTATGAGCCGAACATTGATCCTTTAGACAATAAAAATGGAAGTTTATTATATTTATTTTATTTATTGTTGGCGCTATTTTATAAGTTACTAAATGAGCCCGGCAGATGTCCTTCCATTTAGAGGTTGGCTAGTATAGAATTACCTTAGGCGTTAAGTTAAATCTATGTACTTTTTGTTTGTGCATAAATATAAATAAAAAAGTATATTCACACCCGTATCCCCAAAGAGGTAGACAAAGGTACAACATGTGCACCCACGATTAGCCCGACACTTAGTCCTACAATGCAATAGATGGCCAGCCTATCGCCAGCCGGGAACTTTTTCTAATCTCGGACAACATTGTTTTTATCAGAAAACTGAAAAAAATATTTTTTGATTTGCCTGACCTGGGAATCGCGCCCGGGACCGCGTGTAGTCAACGCCTACAATGCACCACTAGACTACAAGGCGATTAATTAAAATATAAATAAATAAATAAATACCAGTTGATGTAGGGTTTTAGCTTTATAAAGGGTTTCGCTCGTAGCTTATTTGAGATGAGAGCATTCCATAAACTTAAACGAATCGACTGAAGCCAAACGCGCGAAAAATACGTCACGCACAGCGCAAAAATACACACGCAAACACGCACGAAAATTGGAGGCGACGCACATAAATTAGAACTGGCGGCGTATATTACAGATTTATGTTATAATTCTTCTGTGGTCGAAATTCGACCAAACAATTATTTTTACTTATTTAGTGTAATTTTAATGCATTTTATTTAAAATCTGAAGTCCTAAGCAATTTAAATTTTAACTGTGCTAAACTTCACACTCCATCGTTCATAGTGAGGACTCAAAAAAAATCCTTAACGTATAAATATATAGATAAACCTATTTATAATTGATTCAAAACCCTTATAATTTTGCTTCACAACATAATATATTGTTGAAGTTAAGATGGAGCCAAACCTTCGCTTCTTTTATAACTGCGCTGATTTTGGTTTGAAAATTAAAGAAAGAAGAAAGAAAATATTTGTTTGTAAAAATATGGGTGTTACAAGTTGAAAAAATTAATTAAGTTACCAAGATATTCTACCATTATATGGTGTGCAAATATTTAAAAAAATATCATTAATTTACATTATTATTTATCATTATATTTAAATGTATTTAAACATTGTATTGATTTTTTAAATTACTACCGGATCGGAACGCGGTAGTACATACTGAAAAGATCCGACGGAAGAAACTCAGTGGGCTGGTCTTTTTTTCTCTATTTTATGTATTTATTACTAACGTACAACAATTATTTCATATTACAAAAGTTATTTTTGTTATTACAAGTTTCATTTTTGTGTAGGTAATTAAATTTTTTATAATTTACAAAATTTTCACCATTTACAAAATTTTACTACATTAATTTTTTTTTCAGGCCAATCCAACAAACTTATATTTCTATCCATTAAAATTTAATTTTATCGGATAAAATTCTTTTATATCATAATAAGGCGAAATTTATTTATAAGCAGATATAAATAGGTATCAAGTCCTGATGGTAATAGTTGCAGCACCATTTGGTGTTAAATTGCGGCAATGGGCATGGCACGAAGACCTTCTCCACGAAAAAAAATATATTTATGTATATTTTTTGATAATCGGTCATATGGTGTTGAGTCTAATAATATAATATAACTAGCTGACCCAGCAAACGTTGTTTTGCCATACGTATTAGAAATCCACAATTTGACATTGACACGTATTGACAGTGACGCGTAATTTATTTATTTATTTATTTATTTAATACTTTATTGTACACAATTAAAAGAGAAGTAGTACATAGAGAATTATTAAAAACAGACTGTACAATTTATATAAGTATACGGGGTTGTCCTTCCACGCAGTCAAAATGGCATTAAACTTTATATGGTGGTGGTTTAAGTATTCTTAAATTTTCTAATTTTCCGCGCAATTTTCTTAATATTTTCTTTTATAACCTTCTCCTTACAATTACAAACACAACAAAAAAAATACCGAAATTGGTCCAGCCATTCAGGCGTGATGTCGTGACCAAGGAAAATACGGAATGATTTTTATATATATATAGATATATAATATTGATTTATTTGCAAGAATGTGGGTTGAGATATTACATTTTTAAACATTGTTTCCATTCACATTTCGTCAAAAGTGACATGCAAAAATTTACATTTTTATCGTTTCGTAGTTTACAAGGAACTGTTATAGCATGTTTGTATGAAGAGAGTGATGAATGTGGAGGAAGCGAGACAAGCCTGCAAGGATCGTGATGTATGGCACTCGGTTCTCTCTGCCTACCCCGTAAGGGATCTGGCGTGAAGATATGTATGTTATAGCATGTCCGCTTATCCATTTGTCAGCAGATTAAAAACTCTTAACACTAAAAAGCAGTAATTAGGAATAATATACTATTCGTTTAATTAAACCAGATTCATATGGAGGGAAAAATAACATTGTCTGTCATCCCTTAGCTATGAACAAAGCGAAAATGTATTAAAGTGTCTGAAAGTTTTAATGAACATACATACTCGCACACCAAGCGAACATCTACTAACATAGATATACACACAGATATGCTGTTTTTCGCAACACACACATGACTCGCTTAAACGCAAAAAATATAATTGATATTTATTAGCCTTTGTGGGACACGTCATATTTACAAATAAAATTTTGTGTGTAAACTAATATCTCATAATACAGGGAAACCTAGTTTGGGAATTAGTGACATTTCTTGAGTTTGTGTGTTTTTTATATGATAAGATAGCAAACGAGCAGATGGGTCTCTCCTGATGGAAAGAGTCAACCATCGCTAATAGACACCAAAGGTGTTAAAGGTGCTTTGCTATCTTGTGGCGAGATTTAATGCCACATGCATGAGTTTACCGGCTACCTTACCCTTCAAACCGGAACACGACAGCGACAAGCACTGACGCTATTGTGGCAGGAATAGGTAAGGCGGTGGTACCAGACCCGAACGAGATAATGCAGAACAGAAATATATATATATATATATATATATATATATATATATATATATATATATATATATATATATATATATATATATATATATATATATATATATATATATATATATATATATTATAATATTAGTCATGCCTTTAAAGCGGTAAAATAAAATGGTAAATAGTGCACATGTGTTCCTTTGTGTCTTCCAGTAAAGAACGAATAATAATTTTAGTTCAAGGCTACAAGGAACTACGTATATGATTTACAAGATCCACGTTATGATGATCAACAAAGAAGAATATCATTTGGAAAGAAATACTGATATGCGCTAAGTTGCGATGCGACCCGCTCCGATACGCTGCCCGCCCGTGTGCTATGCTAGCTTATTTCATTGCGGTGCGACCCAGTGTGCACGATTCAAATTCCCAAAACTGTTTTTGTATCTATTAAAAAAGCTCTTTATTGATAATATATCTGTATAAAGAGCCTAAATGAAGTTAACAAAAATCCTAAAATTATTTTTATCCCATTTTTGTACTTATTTAAACGGTAAAAATCATGGAAAACAAATCATGAAGCCATTTTCCGTCCACGTGCGAGCTCAAATTATTACACCCAGGATACAATAGTAGCTGCGTGTTAAAATTGTCATAAAAATAAATAATAATGTCCGCTGTCTATTATTTAAAATTCGTGTGTAATCGTACCAGCGATCGCGTTTCGGCTCATTAACTTTATTATACAAACTGTGAAATAAATTTTATTACATGTACCTATTTTACGTTTTTAGTTTAAAATATTATATTTTTTCAAGCGATAATCCTTATTAGCTTTTAGAATTTGCACGTGAAGTATGTCACCCACGAGAGCTGAGATATTTGTCGTCATCAATAAATCCTAATATATCGCCTAAATCAATAAAACATTTGTCTTTATGCACACTATCATAAATGAAATTGTACGTATGAAAATTTGAACGGCTTCTTTTAAAATATATATTTTTAGCACGAAAAAGAGTGAATATACATAAATTTGTTTATTAAAAGAGATGTTTGATTTTGTGCCAGCTCTAGTTGTACCTAGGTTAATAGGAAAAATACGGGAATTTCGTAAAAATACAAAAAAAATATTTGAGTAATTAGTACACGCATACAAAAATGATTATTTGGAAATATTTTAATGCGATAACCTTATATTTAGAGCAGCCATGACAGTTGTTTTGACATGTATCGACGTAATTGACAGTTTTACGATTATATTACGGCATACGTCAGTCAAATGTCATTGTCAAAATGACAAAATGACATTTTTGAATAAATTCTGATCTGAGCCGCCATGTTTTATTTTACGTTGTGTTGCTCCCCTTGACGAAGTTAACTTAAATGTACATTGAAACGAAATAAAATTAAACAAAATAAAGTATAAGAAACGGTTAATATATTATGTAGCTGTGTGTATATAGTACTGCCCGCGCCTCATCACCACTACATAGTATAAAACAAAGTTGCTTTCTCTGTATGTCCCTATGTCCCTATGTATGCTTAAATCTTTAAAACTACGCAACGGATTTTGATACGGTTTTTTTTAATAGATAGATTGATTAGGAAGGTTTTAGTATATAAACCTTTCCAATATTCCTAAGGGAACAAAAGCTACGCGGGTGAAACCGCGGGCAGGGCGCTAGTACATTTATAAAACATCTCCTTTTATTCTTATTTAAAATTAATTTCATTGAATCACTTATTGGATTACAAAATAACCCAATAAGTAATTCGATTTTTTTAGGATTTTCTAATAACTTTACACTTTAATAAATTTTAATAAACTTTCATGTAAATCTCATATTTCTTATCTAAAGTTAATTTCTTTATCTCATAACAGGAGATGAAAATTAGAGTGTATCACTTGGGAGCAAAATTACATTTCCTTGAGCCACGTACGTTGGATCCCTCTCTACACTCAAATGTGCTAACGTTAAGAATATATTATAATTTATTTATAAAACTTGTACTGTCTAAAATAAACAGTTAGTAATATATAATAGTGGCGATTTGTAGTCTTGTGGATGAGTTAATACGTGATATCGGTTGTTGGTAGAACTTAATTAATGCATACTAATAGATATATTAAATAATACGTTAATAAGCGGCAGCGGCAATAACGATGCTTCAAAATAGTTGTTTTTATGATCAAAATCAAAATATATATATATATATATATATATATATATATATATATATATATATATATATATAAATCAATTGCTGTTCGTTAGTCTCGCTAAAACTCGAGAACGACTTAACTGATTTGGCTAATTTTGGTTTTGAATTAATTGTTGAAGTCCAGGGAAGGTTTAAAAGGTGAGAAAATATAGAAAAAAATAAGAATAGTTAAAGGCAGGAAGGACAACGTTTGCCGGGTCAGCTGGTTATAAATAAAAAATCAATTGCTGTTCGTTAGTCTCGCTAAAACTCGAGAACGGCTTAACCGATTTGGATAATTTTGGTTTTGAATTAATTGTTTAATTTTTTTTATTTAATTGTAATTAAAACTTCCAGGGAAGGTTTAAGGTGAAAAAATCTATATTATAATATTAGGTATAAATGCGAAAGTTTGGATGTTTAGACGGATGTTTATTAATCAAGCAAAAGCTACTGAATGGATTTGAATGAAATTTAGCACACAGGTAGATGATGACCTGGAATAAGACATAGGCTATAATGCAGCGGGCTGCACGCTGCAGCTAGTATAGAAAAAAATAAGAGTAGTTAAAAAGGCAGAACAACGTTTGCCGGGTCAGCTATTATCTTTATATTAATGCGTGAACGAAAAATATTGTACCACTTTTGAAGACAATTACGCAAACGTGTTTGTCCGGGCTCCTTTGAAGAATAGGCCAACTGGCATTCTTCCAGGCAGGTTGTAAAAGTCGACCGATTATTGGTTATGCGAGTCACTAATATCGTAGCTAGGTGGTAGAGTTCTGCATTGTCTCACTCGGGTATGGTACCACCGCCTTGACCATCCCCGCCGCAATAGTGTCAGTGTTTGTTACTCTCGTATTCCAGTTTGGAGGGTAATGTAGCCGATAAACTTATGCATGTGATATTAAACCTCGCCACAAGATAGCAACGAACTTTTACCATCTTTGGTGTATAAGCGATGGTTGACTCTTTCCATCAAGATATCCATCTGCTTGTTTGCTAACTTATGGCGTAAAAAAACGGAATGTAATTGGAGTAAGAAATTTGGCGCAGTTTAAGCTTACATTGCGGAGTACTGCAGAAAGCTGATATTTTTAAATAAAATACATAAGAAATACATTAAATTAGAAAAATAAACATTACACACACTAAGTTCATGAAACATACACGATATTATACACACATTTATACTGTTTTTTACGGCTAATGATATTGTCAAACTTACAAGACATTTTATTTTTTAGTCTATGGTCGAATTTCGGCCACAAGCGATCGCTAGTAATTAAGTAATATGCACCGACCACACAGCCCATAGACACCTAATAATAGGCGAATGACTTGTGTCAACACATCTGACTTATAGTTCCGATGTAAATGTCCACGCGCCAATTGGGTAATCAGTGTCGACCAATCAGATGCTCTGTACATTACTATTTTTCACTGTGGCCTTAAGTTAGCCAATTACGGCGTTGCAACCCCACTTCGTCTTACCTCAGCTAGTTGCCAGAATGCATTCAATACGGAAAATCAAACAGTCTATAGGCTGTGTGATCGGTGATTATATGTAAAAGTTTTGTATAATAAATTTAAAACATATGCGATAGTCTGTTTGTCTGTTACGCTTTCATGAATTAACCACTAAACCGATTTTTATGAAATTTAGCAAGGAAATAGTTGAAGACTCGGGATCAAACACTGACTTTTTTAGTATTAGATCAACCCCTAAAAAGCTGCTACAGGGGATGAAAGATAATACGTTATTTTTTGTATTAATGGTCTGTTAGATTACTTGCGGACGATGCTCCACGGGTCAATTAGTATATTACAAACTGGCTGTAACCATTCTGATCTTACCATTCAAGCAGATAATTCTCCTGATTTTAATGTTACATTGAAGGGTGGATTGCAGAGTGTAATGCTACGTGTATAAGTACACCGGCTACCTTACCCTCCAAATTTGAACACGACAGTGACGCTATTGTAATAGAAATTTCCCCCGTGTTGGTCCCGGGCTCCTTTGAAGAATAGGCCAACTGCCGTTCTGCCAGGCAGGTCGTAAAAGGCGACCGAGTGGCTATGCGCGTCACTGCCATCGTGACTACTAGGTGGTAGAATTCTGCGTCGGCTCGACCAGGTCTGGTACCACCGCTTTACCTATTCTTGCCACAATAGCGTCAGTGCTAGTCGCTGTCGTGTTCCGGTTTGGAGGGTAAGGTAGCCGGTAAACTTATGCATGTGGCATTCGACCTCGCCACAAGATAGCAACGCACCATTAACATATTTGGTGTCTATAGGCGATGGTTGACTCTTTCCATTAGGAGACCCATCTGCTTGTTTGCTATCTTATGATATAAAAAGAAAGAAATATATGAGGAAGTGGTATCAAGTCGTAATACTACAATACTCTACGATTTAGTAAACACGATGGTAATAACATGGTCACCCAATCGCACGACTTTTACTAACTTTTTGGTGGAATATCAGATAGTCTAAATCTAAAAAGCAAAAGTTTAAACAAGATTAATTGGATCAATATTGAAATATCAAATAAAGAATATTTCTGTTTTAAAAGGTTCTTTCTGACGTAATGTTACTCATTTTTAAACAGACTATCATAAAGTTGGGTACTAAAGCTATTTTACGGAGTTGAAAAATCACACCTCTTCCGTGAATTATATGCTATGTGATAAACTACTGAAGGCTACGAATTGTAGCAATTGCTGTAGTGATTTCAGCAAAATTAATATGACTACGATAACAAAATCTATGACGTTTTAACAAGCGATTGTAGAATTTTTCGTAATGGCAGAAAGTTTCAGTTTTAATAAATTTTTTATATCATAAGATAGCAAAGATGTAAATAGCGACAATTATGTCTATTATTAACAAAAACGTTAAGGGTGCGGTGTCATCTACCGATAGAGATGCGTTACACGGATGTAACAGTTCGCCTCTGTTGTCTAGCGGTCTGGTGTCGGAGTAGACTACATAAGGTCCCGGGTTTGATTCCCGGCTCGGGCAATTCAAAAAATTTTGATAAAACAACGTTGCCCGGAATATGAAAGGTGTCCGGTTGGCGATAGGTTAGCATCGCATCACATTGTAGGACTAATTACCTTCAGGTGCACTGGTTGTAGCTCTGCTTACCTTTTCGGTGATACGGGCGTATAGATACTTTTTTACTTTGTTTAACAGATGCTTTACTGACTACCTACTTCAAATAATCAAATGTTAAATCGTAAATGTCAAAGTAAATTGTTACGCAAACGTTACAACATCACTCAATGAATTTAGCAATGTCAGTAGGAGATAAAATGTCAAATTAATTAAATTGTAATATGTACATAATATTTTATAATATTATGTACATATTACAATTTAATTATATATTATTAATAACAAATCTTGGTGTAAATAATCATCATAGTTTTTACCCCACGCTATATCTTTCTTAAATTTACTAAATGGCAGGCATTTCTGATCGAAGATGGCAGGTCTTTGAATTTATGTGATAACTTATTATAATCTTTATTGCCATCACGTAAATTTTTTTATGCTATACACCTCAATTACATGTAGGAATACAGGAAATTGTAATTTTTTGTCGTGTCTGGAAGATCTATCCTTTAGAACAGAACTCAAGGAAATTAAACTGGTAAATAACAATAACAAGCACTGATGCAACTGGCGGACAAAATAGATAAGGCAGTGGCACGAATCCCCGGACACTTTAAAGACTTGTACTATCTAGTAGTCGAATTGACAAATCATTTATATTTTCCGAAATAATTGAAAAAACATAGGTTTATTCTTTAAAAACAGTCCCGAATCGATTCGGAGATTTTTTTTATATCATAAGATAGCAAACAAGCAGATGGGTCTCCTGGTAGGAAAATTAACCATCGCAAGACACCAAAGATTAATTAAAGGTTAATTAAAGATTAATTAAAGGTTAATGGGGCGGGATCTTGTGGCGAGATCTAATGCCACATGCATAAGTTTACCAGCTATCTTACTCTCCAAAACTGAACACGATAGTGACAAGCACTGACGCTATTGCGGCAGGAAGAGGTAAGGCGGTTGTGCCACCCCCTGGCGAGAATGCAGAACTCTACCAAAACAATATTTTAAAAAAAGTATGAATATACAAAATCTCAATAGCAATTTGAAGTCTGGAGAGTTGTGTGTTACCACTATCGTACCTAGAATGAGCACGTTAAATCGTCGTTCCTGGTTATGGCTAGAAGCTAGTCGATAATCGTTAGCAGGTCGATAAAAGCGACGATGGGAATCACTACTCATCTCGTCAACCGACGAATCGGTGAATCGTAGTGAACCGAAAAACCTATTGACGATCGGTATATTCTGCCTACCTCGAAAACTGAAACTGAGCGTGATGATATTTTCAATTTTTGTGATATGTACCTACGTATACTAGATTTTCTAATTACAAGAATATTAGTTTGATAGAAATTAACTGATACAGTCGCAATTAAATTTGAGTAATTAGTGGAACAAATATCCGTTTCTAGATTTGTGCATTTCCGTCTCGAGTACCTTATGCGTATAACATTTCAAAATACGTAGGATGAAACTTAATTTTCTTCGACAGGTCGTGACCTCGACCTAGTATATAAAATGTATACTTACCCTCAGTCAATTAAATAATCGTCCGAAATAAATACGCGTGATTTTGAAATAGGACACCTTCTGGAACTTAGATACGTGTATAACTTAGAACTTAAAAGGACAGCTGTTTTTTTAACAAATGGCTAAATATTATCGATTATTTTGTAAATCGATTTAGTTATCCCAACATTAGAATATTTCAACTGAATTACAAAATCGAATGTGCATTTCAAATGTGCCATTATCATTGTGACTACTAGGTGGTAGGGTTCAACTTATGATATGGTTTGGGAGCTCAGATTTGGCGTCACTACCTTACCTGTAGGGCTACTCTTGAAAACCGATTTCAATTTGAAATAAATATTTAATGAGTTTTGAAGTATTTCGTATTCTGGACAACTATGTTCAATTATTGGATTTGGTGACAGCGCCACACGGATTTCGAATTTTTTTTTGAAACTACTCATTATTGCTTTTATTCGTTATTTTGTTTAAAACAGTACTTAAAATTTCCACTTATAACACTAACTTGACGTGTAACGATGACATCTAATTCTAATAATTAGATCGTTACTATGCAAAATAAATGTGGGTAATATTGGTTATAATATTGGTGGTTGTAATATTGGTATGTAATATTGGTGGTAATATTGGTGGTTTTTTGACGATATTCGAAACTTATTGTTTATATCAATATTGGTTAAAGATTTATATTGTTTTCAAGAGTAGGCCTGCTGATCCTGCTACAACAGTGTTAATGTTTGTCACTGTTTGGTTTAGTTTTGAAGAGAAGGTAGCCGGTAAAACTATACACGAGGTATTACCATTATACCAAAGAAACCATTAAGATTTCTGGTGTTTTTAAAGGATTGTTATTTCACTTTATCGCGAGAACTACAGTTAGTTTGCTGTCCTATGAAATAAAAAAAAACATAAACACGCTAATTTACACCTATTTGCAAACGTATTCAATAACCATTAAAGTTTTTACTTCAAATACTTACAAAAATTACTGTCTTAAAATACTTGAAATAAATACCTATGTTATCCTGTTATATATACCTTATACTAGTGAGTTATAATTTTCTTTATGAAATAATTAAAAACTCGAGTAAAAAAGAGATTATTATTAGCCAACGAATGCAAACAAAGTCAGTGCAAAGTATTTACATTCTTATACCCATGATCAGCTGGATTATAAGATTACTTTTGACTATGAAGCTTTAAAATTAGGAGACATTGCTAATTTATTTGCCAATCTAAGACAGTAAATAATATAATATAAATACATTTTATCTTCAAAGAAAGACCTGCATAATTTAATTACTTTGCCATAATTTTGTTTACATTAAGTAACATTTTTCGTTGGCGGTATTTAGCTGTACAACTTGGTTGAACTATAGCTGATAAAATATTGCAACGATTCATATCACGCATATCTTCCATTGCCGCCGGAACTTGGTATCATCTTTGGTCAATATTGTTTTATATTATACTAGCAATACCCGTGTGAATAATTCGCACTAAATAAGTTTATTTTTTTTTATTTATTTTTTATATCATAAGATAGCAAACAAGCAGATGGGTCTCCTGATGGGAAGAGTCAACCATCGCCTATAGACACCAAAGATGTTAATGGTGCGTTGCTATCTTGTGGCGAGGTCTAATGCCACATGCATAAGTTTACCGGCTACCTTACCCTCCAAACCGGAACACGACAGCGACAAGCACTGACGCTATTGCGGCAGGAATAGGTAAGGCGGTGGTACCAGACCCGGGCGAGACAATGCAGAACTCTACCACCTAGTAGCCACGATGGTAGTGACTCGATAGCCAATCGGTCGCCTTTTACGACCTGCCTGGCAGAAAGGCAGTTGGCCTATTCTGCAAAGGAGGCCGGGACCAACACGGCGAAAAATATTAAATACCATTTTACACCATTACAAAAAATATTTATTTCATTTATTCTTTATTACAAAACTACTTGAGTTAATTTGAAATTGATCAAAAAAATTACCGTCCGGCAATCATGTTGACGTTGTTTCAAAATTAAAGCTATCAGATGTCAGCACTGCATCAATTAAATAGTATATTATATTATAATAGTAGTTGATATCGCTAGAACAAGCAAATAAATATCTAAAAAATTATATTGAACTTATGTATAGTAATTGTGAAGTTTTCTCTACAAAAAAGGCAAACATCTTAACCTTAGCGTAATTATATATTATATAATAATACAAACAAATATATATAAACACGGCTTTATGTATTCTTTTGTTTTTATAACTTTGATTGGATCAGTATTGCGATTACAGATAATTAAGTTTTGTATCTCATTAAAAAATCTTATTAGTATAATGTCACTCATTCCTTATATCAACGTTATAACCATAAAGCCAGCCACTAAATCTATTTTACGAAGTTCAGAAACCACACCTCTTCCGTAGATTATATTGCTATGCGATAAACTACAGAAGGCTACGAATTGTAGCAATTACTGTAGTAATTTCAGCAATGTACTGGCTACGATAACACATGCTACGATGGTTCAACGTATAATAGTAGAATTTCTTGAAATAGTAAAATGTTATTAATTTATAAGCTTTTTTTAACAAAAAAAAACACAAGGCCATTTGATTTTTTACGTTTGTTAGATTAAGTCCATTCTGGAGAATAAATTCTTCTTACTGGCATTTAAAAAAATGTGTTTTGTTTTTAACGTATCCCACGGCTTTCGCTATAAATCAAGAAAGTTAGCAACAAAAATAAGTAAGATGATTAATTTATGCTAATATTATTTCAACAATCAATCAACAAATTTTTAAATATTTCATTTATTCACAAGAAAATTTTAAGTTCTCATTTTAAGGATGCTGCTTTATTGTCACTGTTACAAATGTTAAACGAATATTTTTCTTTATCTTTATTGCTAATAATAGCAAGATTGGATTGTTTAGTTTGTTTTGTTTATTTTAACAATTCTTTTGTTCCGTAACGTAAAATTCCTGTCAAACTTACGCAATTAATGCATCAGCAAAGAAGAATAGCAGCGTTAGTGCCTAATATTTATAATATTTTTTTTTTTAAAGTATCTTCATGTAGGCAGAGGTACAACAAGTTCATCCACGATTAGCCGAAGATACTTGGTCCTACAATGTGATAGGTGGTAAGCCTATCGCCAACCGGGCACTTTCCATTTTCGAGCAACGTTATTTTTATCGGAAAACTGAAAAAACACAGTTTTGAATTGCCCGACCCAGGAATTGAATCCATAAATTCGATAATATAATAATTCCGTGTACCTAATATTGCATACGGTGTAAACACGAATAACGTCTGCTGTTCTTCTTTAAATACGTTAATTTGGCCAGAGCAGTCATTCAACTAAGTTGTACAACGCAGTCAGAGAAACCAATAAGTATATTTTTTTAATATGCACACCTAATACATTCCCATTTAAAAACTCATAGTGATGTGTCTACTAAAGATTATGTGTTATAAAAAATGTCATACCCCCAAGGAGATCCGGGTTTCCGAGGTTCACGTAAAAAAGAACGTCTTTTTCATAGCTGTCTTCTTCGATTATGTGCAGAGGAATTGTTTTTCTGTAACAAATTAATGAATAAATTTCTTTTCGAAAACAACATCTTTGCTCAACAATATCACAGCATACTTAGAGACTAACAGAAGCCAATGTTCCATACGAGTAATATTCGAGCACAGCACACATAGACACCTCTCACGGACGCGATATCTCCGACTGTGCGGTACAAACTGTACCGAACCATTCCGAGATATCGCGTCCGTGAGAGGTGTCTATGTGTGCGTTGCTCGAATATCACATGTATGTAGATTGACTACTGTCAGTCTCCAGTATACTGTGACAATATCTTGATTATATTTAAAAATTTAAACTTGTCTATACATCTAAAAGTAAGTTTTAAAAATTGTTATATGCCTGCATTTTGCGTATGTACACATGAAAAATGGCAGTATAAAAAGTTGCATAAATTAATTGTATCCGTAGCAAACCCCCGTCTTGGTCAGGCAGGTCGTAGAGACTGTTTGGCTATACGTGTCACTAATATCGTGGCTACTAAGGTGGTGAAGTTCCATAACGCCTCGCGCAGGTATTTGTTACCATTACCTTTCGTATTCCTGCCACCATAGTGTCGGTGCTTGTCATTGCCGTATTTTGGTTTGGAGGGTAAGGTAGCTGGTAGACAAAATTAACGTCTTTGGTGTTTACAGATGATAGTTTCTCTTACCATCAGGAGAACCATCTGCTTGTTTGCTATTTTATGATTTAAAAAATAGTTGAGTTCTGCAATATCTAGCCTGGGTTTGGTGTCTTCATCTTGCTTTTCTGCTGCAATAATATCGAATCATCAATGACGGAACCTCACAACTAGAACCCTATTTTTTGTCCAACCTGTATATGTATATATATATATATATATATATATATATATATATATATATATATATATATATATATATATATATATATATATACATATATACCAGATAAAAGAGAAATATATACCAGAAATAATAAATATTCACGGCACAAATTACACTTACTGATCGGTTAGATCATTTAGATAATATTTTCGAAGAAAAACGACTTGGATACCTTCATGAAAAAAATAAATAAATATTCACTGGACAAATTACAATTATTGATCTAACCCCAAAGTAAGCAAATTATTTGATTGTTATGGGTGTTAGTCAACGATACTAATAAATATAAATACTTATATAAATACTGAAATATAATTAACAATCCAAACCCGAAAATACAAACATTTATGCTCATCGCACAAATGCTTGTCCCCATCAGAGATCGAACCCGAGCCCCGTCGATTGCGTAGTCAAGGTCGCTAACCACTCGACTAACGGGGCGGTAAAAAAAGTAAGATATATCGACAAGCTACGACTTATCAAGCAATTTAAAACAGCTATAATTTTTCACATGCAAGGGTAGCTTTTATAATCACGTTGTGATCCTGCAGATATGAAGCTTGGCTGTTTAAGTATGCACTAGCGACGAGGTTATTTCATCCACTGAACATAAAATTATAACTTATAGCGCAGTTTTATTCCACGTAACGTTAAATCTAGTTTGAAATGACGTCACGGAATCGTATGGATTCTTTTCGGGATAATTCAATTACAACATTGTTTATGTCATCCATACTTTTCGGCGTGGTTGGAACATGCATAAGGCTACCTTACAGGAACTTTAATTCTATCTTAATGCCAAATTTCATCTAAATTTGTTAAACCGATATTGCGTGAAAGAAATACAAACAAATATCGGTGTTATAATATTACTAGTGACCCTTTTCTGTACAATTTTCTCTACTTTACGAATTATTAAAATATATTTTAACAATTTTTCTTTAACATACATCATAAGCAAACAAGCATATGCCTCACCTGATAGAGAAAACATAGTCCATAGACAAAAAAGATGTTAATGCGACGTTGCTATTTACTTATATCCTTCAAACCGGAACACGATAATGATGGAATCGACGTTATAGGAATAGGTAAGACGGTGTTACCAAATACCTGATGTGAGACGTTGCGGAACTCTATCACCTAGTAGTCACAATGGTAGTAACATGTAATTTCCGCCGTGTTGGTCCCGGCCTCCTTTGTAGAATAGGCCAACTGCCGTTCTGCCAGGCAGGTCGTAAAAGGCGACCGATTGGCTATCGAGTCACTACCATCGTGGCTACTAGGTGGTAGAGTTCTGCATTGTCTCGCCCGGGTCTGGTACCACCGCCTTACCTATTCTTGCCGCAATAGCGTCAGTGCTTGTCGCTGTCGTGTTCCGGTTTGGAGGGTAAGGTAGCCGGTAAACTTATGCATGTGGCATTAGATCTCGCCACAAGATAGCAACGCACCATTAACATCTTTGGTGTCTATAGGCGATGGTTGACTCTTCCCATCAGGAGACCCATCTGCTTGTTTGCTATCTTATGATATAAAAAAAAAAAGTAGTCACAATGGTAGTAACATGTAATAGCCAACCGGTCACTTTTTACGACCTGCCTGGCAGAACGACAGTTGATCTATTCTTCAATGGATTCCCGACCAACACGGAGAAATCTTCATATTGAATCACTCTATATCCAATATAGAGTGATTCAATATGATAATATATCCAAATGCATGTTCCAACCACATATATATAGAGTATCCAATATGAAATTGGATACTCTATATATATGTGGTTGGAACATGCATAAGGCTATCTTACTGGAACTTTAATTCAATAGCGTCTGTTCCAAGTGTGTTACATTCCTGTGTGTAAATGTAGCGAGGTTCTGTTGCCACAGGTGTAAGTTTACTGGCTTTGATACTCTCTAAACTAGAATTATACAGCTATAAGCACCAACGCTATTAAGACAGTAATGGCTCATCGCTCAGGAGAAACCTGGGCCAGAAATTGTGGGATTCTAACAATAGTAGCCCGTAATTTGGTCATGAATTGTTAAGCCCCGTACCTCAGAGAATAATATAAAATCGCCTCGTTGATTTAGTGGTTAGCGAACCTCACTACGATTGATGGGATGGGGTTCGAATTACGATAGAGACAAACATCTAAGTGGTAGAATTCTGCGTTGTCTCGCCCGGGTGTGGTACCACCACCTTAACTATTTCTGCCACAATAGAGTCAGTCTTGTCACTGTCATGTTCCGGTTTGGAGGGTAAGGTAGCCGGTAAACTTGCATGTAGCATAAGGCCTCGCCACAAAATAGTAATGCACTATTAACATCTTTGGTGCCTATAGGCGATGGTGGAGATCATCATCAGCCATCTGCTTGTTTGCTATCTTCTTATAATAAAAAAAAACCTTTGTGTGGTAAGCATTGATGTTTGTATTTCTGGGTTTAGGAGTTATTGTGTATTACAGTTTTCCAATGACGTGTAATATCATGCACGTCATTTCAGTTTTCATACATGTATTTCACCTGTGGCCGAAATTCAACCATAAACTAAACAATAAAACCTCCTTTGAAGACTGACTTTAGCCGTAAAAAAAAAAAATATTCATTTGATTATATGATTGCGTATGTCACAAAAATTTTGTGTGGGTAATGTTTATTTTTATGAAGTCAATGTACTTCTAATGCATTTTATTTAAAAATATTAAGTTTTTGCAGTCTTCCGCAACGTAAGCTGTAATTTTTGCCAAATTTCATACTTCACTGTTCGCGCAATTGTCTTAAAAAGGGGTCCAAAGTTTTTCCTTCACGTATTAATATATTGACTAACACCCATATCACAAGCAAATAATTTGCTCACTTTGGTTTAAAAAAACGAAAAAAAAACTTGAGAGGTATCAAGGGACACCCGGATGGAACGAAGTTCCTTTTATTATTATTTACAAAAAACCTGTACTCAACACAAACACTCAACAAAAATAATCGTCGCGACACCAAACTGTTCAATGCGAAATAGAAATGAAAATATCTGGCTTGCTTTCTATAAGAGAGAGAGAGAGGGAGAAAGAGACAGATAGACAGAGAAACATCCGCACGCCGCAACGCTTGTAATACCTTACTATGTCATGACAACTTTTCGTAAGAATTTTTTCCGTCTAGCCCCCTTTCACAACGCGCGATAAGGAACTTCGTTCCAAAAGTCTATTACAGTTATTGTATGTAACAAGCTATATTCATTTAGACTGGAAAAATTCGACGATAAGGATCATCACTATCTCACCAACCAACAGAACGGTAATAGTAGGAGTGCCCAAGACGCTAAATGTGTAGTTACTCGAGCGTCGTAGGACCTTTTGGATTTTAGTAGATTATTAGTAGATTAAATAAAGGAAAAATAAAAGGTTACGTAATATTTTTTATTACAATGGTGGGGAAAAAATCTACAGATAAAAAAACCTGTAAACGGTAAAAATCTGTAAGTCTTGCAGGCCATCCTTGAAACTTCCGGCAAGGTATTTTAAATTCAAAAGAGTAACAACCTGTAAGCATAGATTTTTTCAGTTCTATATTGATAAAAATGGCAATATATTGATTTTTGAAAGGCTGTATATTTTGGAAACGGTGATCGATTTTGATCTTTTGAGTGGCATTCAACTTACTTTTGAAATCTAAAATACTGCTTTAACTGAATAATCGATAGGTTGAAAAGAACACGGGCAAGACTTCATACAACGTTTATTTTAGTTATTATCTTAAAGTTTAATGTATTCCTTAAGATTCAATTAACTCCTTAACTTATCCGCATTTAATAATTATTTTTTTAACTTGGGGGAAAGTAGCTAAATAAAGTTGGAATTTAGGTAAGGTTAACGTAAACAATCAGTTCTCTCCTTAGTAGTCTGTGGTTAGGTATTTATCTTGTCATTGGGTGTATTCAGTACAACAGCTGCTAATCTCAGAAATCTAATTTATATTGACAGAATTCTAAGCTAAGATTTTGCGAAAACACTTTGTAGATACGTAAAAGATCAAAAAATAAATTAGCATTCACTATTCTTTAATACAAAAACAGGAAGAATTTTTATTTGATACTTAGACTGAAAATTATGATATATAAACTCATTTACTATTTTAATGAAAACGTAATTAAAGTTCTATACAATGGAAATAACTTTACCATTGAGACTTTAATTTGATTGAATTCTATCGTCATATTATGATGATAGAATTCAATCAAATTAAAGTCTCAATATTTTTTATATGATTGTTCCTAGCGATATACTTTATTTAATTGATTAAAAATCGTAGAAAATTATTCTAGTTTATCTAATATTGTGTTCTTTCGAAGCGATGTCAAAAAACATTTTTAAAAAATTTCGTCATTGATAAATCCCTAACAAATTGAACAATTTTGATGCATTTAACGGTATTTAACGCAGTTTTTAAAGGAGGAACGAGAAGATGATAAGATTTTTAAATCAATCGTTGTTTTAGCCTGACAGTTATTTCAAAAATATAAGTAAATTTTCTAAAATTTAAAACTACAAAACTAATTTTTAATATTTGAAAAGTTGTAACTTATGAAAATTAGATTTCTTCGATTTCAAATTTTGGAAACGGCATTTTTATTTTTTTCATTAGTTTTATTAATACTAAAATATCGTAGATTATAAAAAAAATTATTGTTATGTCGAAAACTAAAATCGAAAACCTACAAGTTATGTCGACAAATTGCTTTTTTCAAAATTTTTACTCCCAGACGGATTTGTCGTTTTTTGAGGAACAGAGCTCTGTATCTGGAAGTTATATTTAAAAAAATGTTGTTTCGCTAAAATTGTTTTTTGTGTATTCACTTTTTCTTGAAAACTATAACTTTTCTTAAAGAAAACGTTGTCTTTGTAATTCTGTTACACTTTAAAGTAGCAAATTTAATAAAACTTCCCACATAACTCGCTACTTAATGTCAGTTAGGGTGTGCTATAACAGCGAAATTACTTTATTCTTAATATCAAAGTTTTAGTTTCTTTTAATTATTTTGTATTAAATGCCTTAGGGTAGGGTAAATAGGGGTAGGCTTTCGCGTTTAATTCATATATTGTGTACTGACTTTTAAATGAGCCACGATAAATAATAAAAATATTTTCACGGGATTTATTTAAATTCACGGGGCAAATTACACTTACTGATCTAACCCCAAAGTAAGCAAATTATTTGCATTTGTTATGGGTGTTAGTCAATGATACTAATACATAAAAATACATATATAAATACTAGAATATATTTAATAAACCCCCAAACCCAGAAATATAAACACTTATGATCATCACACAAATGTTTGTCCCCATCGGGAATCGAACCCGAGCCCCGTCGATTGCGTAGTTAGGGTCGCTAACCACTCGACCAACGGGGCGGTCAAATATAAAGGATGAATAAGAAAGGCTTTTAGAAATAGTGAATAAATAATTGGTTTTCGTAATATAACTTAATACTCAATACTCAATACTCAATAATTTATTAATTTAAATTAATTAGTAATATAACAGTAGTGTAATCAGAACTTTTTAGTTCAGATTAAACCATTATAATAAGTGGTGATGCCCATCGCCACATTTTATCGATCTAATAACGATTATCGATTATTGCTAGCGTTAAATATTGTACATGCAGGTTCGGAAAAGTTCGTATTTCTGATCAATTATTTATTCTTGTTCAGTTTTTTCGATTAACTAAATCCAATTTCTTATAACTCCAAATTAAAAATTAAAAACCAAAAAAAAGTCAATGGTAAAATAATTTAGTAAATTAAAAAAAAATTGATTACACAAAAAAATAAATTTGTTATTATAAAAATAACTTTTGTGATGTGAAATCATGTACTCAATCGTGTAATCAATCATGTACATTAGTAGTAAGTACATAAAATAGAGAAAAAAGACAAGACCGCCGAGTTTCTTCCGCTAGATCCTCTTAATGTGTGGCCGCGTTCCGATTCGGTAGTAATTCTAAAAAATTGATACAAAGTTTTTAATGTAATAATATATGACGGTAATTTTTAAATATTTGCACACCATATAATGGCAGAATATGTTGGTAACTTAATTAATTTTTAACTTTTTAATTTTTAACTTGTAACCCCTATATTCTTGCAAATAAATATTTTCTTTCTTCAAAAAAATATAATCAATGGTCAAACTTATATCACCCCTTTCTGAAAAAAAAACTCACTTGACTTGAATATTATACTCAAACTGTAAGCGATTAAGCGATAATATTTCAGTTGCCTGAAGAATATGTCGACATTTGCAATTCTTTTACACGACTAAGTAGTAATTTCGCCAAAACTTCCCACATAACTCACTCGTCAATGTCAGCTAGGGTGTTACCGTAACAGCGAAATAATTACTTTATTTTAATACCAAGGTACTTGCGAAGTAATTTAAATAGTTTTGGTTCAAGATATTTATTTTAAGGATACGAAAAATGTTTATTTATAAGGATACAAGGAATTCAATAATACTTTTGACCACGCCAAAGATTGCACTCAAGATCTATAATAGTATTTGGGTAAAAATATATAGGTCTTTACTCCTTTTAAAATTTAAACCTTTTGTAGATCAGACAGAGTAAAATGGATGCTAACGTGATGGTAATAGTGTAAGTTTGAATTTTTACGTGTATAGTCACTATAATATCTACACATCTTTATAGGTGTCTGTATTTTATATTTATATCTATTTGTAAGTTTACCTTATTTAGTTATTTTATATGTTTATAGTCACTATGTCTACACATGCTTATAGGTATCTGTATTTCATATTTATACCTATCTATATCTATATTAATATTATAAATGCGAAAGTTTGGATGTATGGATGGATGTTTAGATGGATGTTTGTTACTCAATCACGCAAAAACTACTGAATGGATTTGAATGAAATTTGGCACTCAGGTAGATGGTGACCTGGAATAGCACATAGGCTACTTTTTATCCCGATTGGTAATCCCGCGGGATTCACAAAAACTTTATAGGGCTGCACGCTGCAGCTAGTTTATAAATAAGTTTACATTTCGCAGTAGCGGTCATTTGGACCAACAGATTAAGTTCATTTGGAAAAAAATATTTAGTCATTGACAAGTTCAAATGGTAATCTATGGAAACCCATTTAAAAATCCAATTTTAGATATAAATTTATACATTTAGAATTATTTTTTCATCATCCATAATAAATACATATGTTGAGTGTTAGTATATTTTATTGACTTTATAAGTATGTTATTTCTTATTATTTGCACACTATATTTGGTAAAAAATGTTGGTTACTATAAAGTATATGTAATAGCTTGTTACGCCCACACTTTTCTTTTACTTTGCAATTTTGTATGACTGTTGAGTTGAAGGAAGATCGCGCCTACGGGTTAATTCTCATAACTTTTGAACGGCTGAACCAATCAAAACGTGGTCAATGGCATTCGATCAGATTCTGTTCAACTTAGACTTCCTGAAAATTTGAACCAAGTCGGCTCAGGAGATTTTAAGAAATTTTGAAAAAACCCCAAAAAAAATTTGGCGAAACAGTATTTTTTATGTAACTTCCAGATTAATGTGCCGATTGAGTACAAAAACTAATCAGTTCTATTCCTCGAAAACGACGTCTAATGCATAAATTGCATCAAAATCGGTTTATCCGTTTGGGAGAAATCATTGACCAAAAATTTTGAAAAAAGGGTGTTTTCGACCTAACTTCAAAATTTTTCAAGCAATCATTTTTTGGTATTTTACGATATTAGAGTACTAAAACAACTGCGTTAAATGCCATTTCAAACATCAAAATCTAACCTAATTTTCAAAAATTACAGCTTTCAAATATTAAAACTACGTCGTTTATAGCAAACTTACTTGACTTAAAAATCTTATCAGCTTTTCTCCTTTATCCAATACCAATTGAATCAAAATTGGTTAATTTGTTTGGGATTTATCCATGACGAAAATTTTTGGAAAAAAATGTTGTTTGACATTGCTTCGAAATTTTTCTACCTGTTGATTATTTACCGAAAGCAATATTTTAGATCTCAAACATTGAGTTGAATGCCATTCAAAAAATCAGAATCGATCATCGTTTCCAAAATATACAGCTTCTCAAAAATCAATGTATAATGTTTAGCAAAATAGATGTTTGAACTGAAAAAACCTATGCTTATAGTTTTTTCTATTTTGAGTGTAAAATACATAAATTTAGCGGGAAGGTTCAGGGATGGCCTACAGGATCAATCGTTTACAGATTTTTTTTAATATATACCTAAGCTAAACTATATAGGTATTTAAGGTTGAGCTACACCTGTCAATATGCTATCGGGTTTTTCTATCGCACTATTTTTTTCTGCCGCTTAAAACCGCCATTTACTAAAGTTAGAAAAATAGCGATAGCGATAACACGTGGTGAAATCCTCGAGGCGATCGCATTTCTGCTGCTTTTTTCGCTCTAACAAATAACGATTCTAAGCTACAGAAAAGGATAGAGCGACGGAAAAACGCGATAACGTGCTGACAGATGTAGTTCAACTCTACAATGTTACCTATTCCTGCTGCAATAGCGTCAGTCGCTGACGTGTTCCGGTTTGGAGGGTAGCCGGTAAACTTATGCATGTGACATTAGATCTCGCCACAAGATAGCAACGCACCATTAACATCTTTGGCGTCTATAGGCGATGGTTGACTCTTTCCATCGAGAGACCCATCTGCTTGTTTGCTATCTTATAATATAAAAAATGTCCCATTTTTTTACAAAAATGTATTGCGTATGGAATTATCTTTTGAAAACAATTTTCATTCTTCTTCAAAATAGTATTATTTTAAACGTGCTATTGTTTCTGAACACCAGAATAGCAAGGATGTCCCGTTTTCATATTATTTATCGAAATCACGTGTAGGTGTCAAATCAAGCAATTCGTTGTGACATGGGTCAAAGTATTTCTTTTATTCATTTGTTTCCAAGTATACTTTAGTCTGTCGATGTCAAAAGCATGGCATTGAATTTCACATATTATATTATATAATTTATTTTGTGATATTTTGTATGTTTTAGGGTTCCGTACCTGTAGTGTTTGTTGTTTAATCTGTGGTAACATGGTTGTCTCGGGTGCACGTGTAGGGGGGAACAGTCGCAGTCGGGAGTGATGGTGTTAATCCTGCTACTGGTGTCGTAACGAGCCATCCGAAACCATAGTAAGAATAATTATTACTTTTGTTGCACCACATGATATCGGTGCACTGCAGTACCTAAAAGGTAAAACGGAATCCTATAACTAAGCCGCCGCTGTCTGTCTGTCCGTCTATCTGTCTGTCACCAGGCTGTATTTCATCAACCGTGATAGAAAGCTGAAATTTTCACAAATTATGTATTTCCGTTACTGCTCTAGCAACAAATACTAAAAATAGAAAAATAAAAAAATTAAGGGTTTTATACGACAAACTTGTTTTTTTTGTTTTTTTTTTTGCTATGATGATTCGAAACCCTTCGTGGGCGAGTCTGACTCGCACTTGACCGGTTTTTTATAACAGAATTATTTTTATATTTTACATGAAAAGAATCACATTTTTTATTATGTTTCGTCTGATAATGGGACCGTGCCAAATGAATAAACATAATAATATATACGCCAAAAAGTTAACAGACTTTATATAGTCCGTGTTTAAATCATTTTTCCCCGTGTTGGTTCGGCCTTGTTTGAAGAATAGGTCAACTGCCGTTCTGCCAGGCAGGACGTAAAAGACGACCGATTGGCTATGCGAGTCACTACCATCATGGTTCCTAGGAGGTAGAGTTCTGCATTGTCTCGCCTGGGTGTGGTACCACCGCCATAACTATTCCTGCTGCAATAGCCTCGGTGCTTGTCACTGTCGTGTTCCGGTTTGCAGGGTAAGGTAACCGGTAAACTTATACATGGCATCACATAGCAATACACCATGAACATCTTTGGTGTAATTACACGATGGTTGACTCTTTTCATCAGGAGACCCATTTGCTTGTTTGCTATCTTATGATTTAAAAAAATAAAGAAACTCCTTACCACACGCGGTTTGATTATGAGTCTTAACAATACCTAAGGGTTTAGACATCAATACCTCGAAGGGGCAGTTGTGATAAGAAGTTATACGGGCATTCCTTTATAGTCCTGGAATAAACTGGGTTGACAGGAATATAGTATAAATAGTCACTATACCTTATGCGCATAATAGCCCCTGGTGTGGCCACGTGCGCTAAAGCCTACTTCAAAAAAAGTATCATTACGCTTAATTTTCTGGTAGGGTAGGCAGAGTAAACCAAACGTCTATAGACTTTCCAGTTCACAACGATTTACCGGTTTGTTGGTTGGCAAGATGAGTGGTGATCATCATCGCCGCATTTTATCGACTTGATAATGAGTATCTACTATTTCTTACGATAACCGGGGCCGAAGGCTTTACGTGCTGATCCGAGGAGCGGGAGTGGTAACACACCACTTCGAGACTCCGAACTGCTGCTGAGATTTTGGATTTTCAAGAAAAAACTCAATAATACTTATACCCGACCCGGGGATCGTACCCAGAAGCTCATAATCTGAGTCGAATAGGCTATCTCCAAGACTACGAGGCAGTCCACTTTGATAGGAGTATAGAGATAAGTTACTTATCCTCAACACCTTTAAATTATACAATAGGTGGATAGAGATAACTTACTTATCCGCAACATACTTGAATAATACGATAGGTGGATGGGATATTCCTGCCGCAATAGCGTCAGTGCAAGTAACTGTTTTGTTCCGGTTTGGAGGGTAAGGTAGCCGGTAAACTTATACATGTGGCATTAGACCTCGCCACAAGATAGTACGCACTATTTACATCTTTGGTGTCTATAGGTGATGGTTGGCTCTTTCCATTAGGAGACCCATCTGCTTGTTTGCTATCTTATGACATATAAAAAAACATAAAAAATGGAGATAAGTTACTTTTTCTTTTTTATATCTTTACTATCTTGTGACTAGGTCTAATGCCAAATGCATAAGTTTACCGGCTACCTTACCCTATAAACTGGAACACAACAGCGACAAGCACTGACGCTACTGAGGTAGTAACAGGTAAGGCAGTGATACCAGACCCGGGCGAGAAAATGCAGTATTCTACCACCTAGTACCGACGATAGTAGTGGCTCGCATAGCCAATTAGTTGCCTTTTACGACCTGCCTGGCAGGTTTCCTGCCTTCAAAGGAGCCCGGGATCAACACGGGAAACTACCTATCCTCAAATTAATAAATAAATATCACCGGACAAATTACATGAATTGATCTGACCTTAAAATAAGCAAATTATATGCTTGTAGTATGGGTGTCAGTCAATGATACTAATACATAGAAATACATATATAAATACTCTAATATATTTAATAAACACCCAAACCCAGAAATACAAACATATGTGCTTATCACACAAATGCCTGTTTCTGCCGGGAATCGAACCCGGACCCCATTGATTGCGTATTCAGGCTCGCTAACCACTCGACCAACGGGGCGGTCAAAATCCTTAAATTATATGATAGGTTATAAGGTACGAACTGAAGTTTCTTTGAAAGGTTATAGTTGAAAGATCGACGGAAACCGGACTTTTTGCGGTCTCGTTTACAGACGGATATGCATATATATCCGCCTTATAGTAGCGGGTAGATTTATTCAACGTACGCTGTGACTCGGAAAGTGTGCTTCCGTTCTATAAAAATAAAAGTTCAGAATATCAGATACGATAGCAACCTTAGAACTAAAAAAAATATGTTTTTAAAACAATCTTTAATTATAAAAACCGACCAAGCGAGAGTCGGACTCGTGCGCGAACAAAAAACATTTCGTACAAAAAACATTTTTTTGTATAGGACCCCGCTTTAATTATTTATTTTACTAGCTGTTGCCCGCGACTTCGTCCGCGCGGACTTCGTTTACTCCGCACAGCTCCTCCCCCGTAGGTGATAGCGTGATAATATGTAGCCTATATGTTGACTTGACTGTTAGTAATATTCATGCAAAATTTGAAGTAAATCCATGCAGTACTTTTTGAGTTTACCCCGGACATACATACAGACAAACAGACATACAGACAAACAGACATACAGACAAACAGACAAACAGACAAGCAGACAAACAGACAAATAGACAAACAGACATACAGACAGACAGACAGACAGACAGACAGACAGACAGACAGACAGACAAATAGACAAACAGACAGACAGACAGACAGACAGACAGACAGACAAATAGACAAACAGACAAACAGAAAAACAGACAAACAAACAGATAAAAATTCTAAAAACTATATTTTTGGCTTCGATTATCGATCGATTATAGATCACGCCCCAAGTATTTTAAAAAAAAAATTCAATGTTAAGTTTTGACTTTCCTACGATTTTATTATATGTATAGATTCTGCTTTTAGTATTTGTTTTTATAGCGGCAAAAGAATCATGCATCATGAATTATTATTATAATTATTATTATCATCTGTGAAAATTTCCACGTTAAGTATAATTTAAAGGTTAAGGTTTAATAAAAGGTAATTTAAAGGTTCAGCTCATGGCAATATGACCTTGTTATAAAGGAGATTGATGAGGCCCCATACAAATTTGGCCTAAAACGCAACACATGATGATGGCTGCTTACCGTATTGTAATACATTATTAATTTCTTCTGAAATGTAAATTGTATCACAATTTTTATTACTAAAATTCAACTCCTTCAAAGATTAATATTACTTGATTTTAAAATTGTTACATTTCATTTTAAGCCACTCACATCGCAATATATCGTCAACACAAATATAATTCATTTTTGTATTACTTATCATGAAGATTATTTCATTTTAACCACTTAAATATTGAAAAACGATAAAACTTTTGTTTACATAAAATGTTTATTACTCGCTCACGGCGCAAATAGATGACACTTGTTGTTTTTTTTTGTTTCTTTCGAATGATACTAAGAGTACTTATATAAACGATCTTGTATGTTGTAGATTTCGATTATAATAATAAATATTCTCATTTTTGTTGCATTTTATACAATAGTTGGTTTAAAATTTTACGTCTTATCTATCCAACATTTTTGTAATTAGTTTGGTTGGTCAGAAATAAAAGAAAGTGTTATAGAGTGCCATAGAGTTAACACTCTATGGCAGAATAGAAAAATCTTTGCTTGAATTAGAAATAAGAAAAAGCGTACAAGTTTGAATAGTTTTATGACTTTCCGACTAAAATCCTTTTAAAATTAATTTGCTATTAAAAAGTATCCGTTGAATTTTATTGTGAATAAAATTAATTTAATAATTTCGGTTGACGGTATATTCTTGTAGTCTATTTAGGCCGATCTCATCATTCTCCTTTACTAAAATATGAAGCTCTTAAAACCTTCCTAGCCACCTAGTGAATAACTTAATAACACGAACGTTCCAGAGTGTTCGCGATCGGCCGCACTGCGCGCTTGGCACCTAGCTAATTGCTTAGTGACCTATCGAAATAAGCAAATGTATTGGTTTTTTTGTCACGAGGCGCGAGGCAATAGACAAAGCAAGCCATCTGCCTATGCGGATGTAGCCTTACTTTAGAAATGTAACATTTCAATAGATTTATCTACCCGTATGTTAGATAGCGTTGAAAGCAAATATAAGTCAGTTCGGGTCAAGTGTGTAAAAAACAAAATTTTAAAAAATCTTTTTGTATTAAGAACGTAATGACAAGCGCAACAACTTAGCAGATGCGGCTAAATAAGTTTTTTTTATAAAGGGCCGGATCTAAATTTCCTGCGTACACATAATAAAATATATATCTGGTAACAACCCGCTGACATAAACCTCGGGAATTCTAAGCATCATTTATCTTTGCGGACGTAGCTTAGATTCCGTCCCAGCAATAAAATTGTAGGGTTGACACGACGAGAAAAACTTAATTTGTGTTCTGAGTGATCCATGTCTGAGTAAATTACATGTCCTCTGTGAAAAAGAAAACTGATTTTTTTTTCGTACTCGTTTAAGATATTTTTATAAATTATTTTGGATTATAGTATAACTAGCAGACCCGGCAAACGTTGTTTTGCTGTGTAAAAATATAATACATTAATAAACAATATAATACATACAATATAACACAATAATAAACCTTCCTCTTGAATCACTCTATTTAAAAATACCGCATCAAAATCCATTGCGTAGTTTTAAAGATATATATTTTTTATAGTAGAGGGTAGGTGGTGCAACTGATGGTAAGTGATTACCGCCGCCCATGGACATCTGCAATGCTGGGGAGTTTGCAGCTGCGTTGCCGGCCTTTTAAGAATGAATAAGCTCGTTTCTTAAAGGTCCCTAAGTCATATCTGTTCGGAAATACCTCCGCAGATAATTGATTCCACAAAGGTGTAGTAGGCAAAAAGTACCAAAAAAAGCGCACAAAACGGGACAGACAGAGGAAAGCGACTTTGTTTTGTACTATGTAGTGATATACAAAATTTTAATTTTAATCCCTGACGCAAAAAAGCAGTGTTATAAGTTTGACGACAATGTTAAACCTAAAGGATTTAGGCCAAATTAGATTGTCCTGGGCTTAACTGGTATACCCTGATACGCTTAGGATCAACTTGTTTAGCCTAGGACAAACTAGTTTAGCCTGGAATTGGGTTTGGCCTGTAACATTTATATGTAATCACTTTTCTTGATTTGTCCATATTCATAATTCTCTTTACGTAAATACACCGATTTCATAGACTCTTGATAAATCTTTTGAACTTCACTCATTTAAATCGATCGTCAGCCTTTCTGCGTCATTGAATCAAGTTTAAAATTAGGACCTTCACAACATAGTAGGCAATATGTAGATCATTTTTCAATGATACCTACTGCACTATACACACGCTTCATTTAGGAATATTTAACAAACACAACAATATAAAATCGTAATGTATGTAGCAAAGTAGAAGACATACTCCTTTTAATGGAATGTGCCAAGAACAAGAGAGAGTGAGAGGCAT
Source organism: Apodemia mormo (assembly GCA_036924255.1). Taxonomy (NCBI): domain Eukaryota; kingdom Metazoa; phylum Arthropoda; class Insecta; order Lepidoptera; family Riodinidae; genus Apodemia; species Apodemia mormo. Next base: position 5,224,647 of record JAUPFN010000018.1, on the reverse strand, counting down.
AATTTGCAAGAAGACAAATTAACATTTTTGACGTAGGTTCCATACAAAGCATTTTTAGTAGACCGACATCGGAGTCAGCATTTGATGTGTATAAGTTCATTAAAAGAAGCCTAGAACAGCGATGCCTTCCACTCTCTTTTTAACATAAGATTAGCTTAATCCGATGGGACTGACGTAATCGCTATAGCGACATAAGTTCCTAATAAAAAAAAAGAATAAAAAGACAATATAAAATCGATATTTTTGAAATAATGTTAGAATATTTTCAACTATATACCATGCTAGTAAATTTTGAATTTGTTTGACAAATATCTAGAATGCAATGAGATATAACTGCAGAATAGACACTTGCGCACTTATTTTATAAGTATTACAAGAGATCGCATACCTACTAGTGGGAGATCGCATACCTACTAGTGGAAAATCGACCGTAGACCAAACTATAAAATCTTATTTAAGTTTGACTTTAGCCATAATTAAAATTGTATACATGTGTGTATATTATCATGTATGTTACATGAATGTAGTGTGTGCAATGTTTTTTAAAAATATAATTAGGTTCTCGCAGCGGCCCGTAATGTGATTTTTAATTGCGCCAAATTGCATTTTCCACGGCCAGCGTAATTTTCTTGAAAAGGGGTACACAGTTTTTCCTTCACCTATTAATATTAAGATTATCTTAATCTAAATTAATGTAAAGATTATTTTAAAATCTACTACAACTACGGATGTTTTTTAGTGTCTAAAACAAAGTATTATTATTATCATTTTAAATCGTTTTGTTAAATTTTCATCAAATAACTTTCAATATTCTATGCTATACTGTACTATACTAGTAACATATTTACCGTATCGTTCTTAATAAGTTTATTATGTTGTTAACTTAATATGTTTACCTACTTAAATACTTTTATATTTTGTAAGAATTAAATTTTACACAAAAGCGTTTTTAGAACTACCTACTTTCATACCCACAATTTCATATAGCGCTATGTCGTAAATTATTCGTAGTAAGTACTTGTATTGTTACTAGAAGGTGTAATCGTCACTTCAGAATCCCATAGTATTTTGAAATATTTAATCCCTATGTGATTTGTATCTATAAAAACTTATCCCGGAATTCATAATTTTACAAAAACTCCCGAGACTTCAAACAACAATTTTTAATATACATGCATGTTTATCTTATTGTTCTTTTTATTGAATTAATCTATACATATAAAATCGGAGGACAGTCAATGTATGTCCGGGGTAAACTCAAAAAGTACTGGATGGATTTACTTCAAATTTTGCATTAATATTACTAAACAGGTCGGGTCCACATATAGGCTACATATTATCACGCTATCACCTACGGGTGAGGAGCTGTGCGGAGATAACGAAGTCCGCGCGTACGAAGTTGCGGGCAACAGCTAGTAAAAAATAAATTTGCTTTGCTTTTTACTTGTAAATTTTTCGTTGTACATAATTGTATTGTTGCCAGAAGGTGATAATGGTCACTTTAAATCCCATGTTATTTTGAGATATTCTGGCTTTCATATAAATTTAATTACTATGTGATTCGTATAAAAACATATTCTGAAATTAACGATTTTATACATATAAAAAATCCACAGTATTGATCGTATCGTCATATAAAGCTCAGTCATCTTAGTACTTTTATAAATCAAGCCCTGAATAGACAGACTGGGCAAAAAGTAAACCAGATAAGTAATCACCTTCGTATTCATAATTTATATGGGTTAAGTTGCAACCCTATGATGAATCAGCAGTTAATAAATTACTCACAGAAATATCTGAGTTTACGGCAAAATAAATTCAGCGTGTTAATTTAATATAACGTGACAATAATAAGACAATAGTTCCTGTCCCTATTGTCTTATTACTGTCACGATAATTAATTTTATTTAATTTAATCTGACAATAGTAATTTAATAAAATTTTGATTTTAATAATTTATTATAAATTTAATGCCGTATTTCAAGACATTTTTATATCTGATGAGATACGTTTGCCTCTATGGTCTAGTGGTCACTTGTGTTGACCACATGAGGTCACGGCTTCGTTTCCCGGGTAGGGCTATTCAAAAGATTTTTCAGTTTTCTGATAGAAACAACGTTGCCTGGCTTTGGATAACTGCGCGGTTGGTTAGACTTTTGCAACCAATCGGACAAAACCGTTGGACTTTCCCCTTATCACATCGTGGAATTAAGTATCTTCGGTTAACCGTGGGTGCACTGGTTGTAGCTCTGCATACCTTCATCGGGGATATGGGCGTTAGGATACTTTGATAAGATACGGAACTAATATAACAAGTTTTTAAGCTATTGCATAGCTTCTATCGCGGGCCTTGAGCGTGGAGACCGAATCCAGAAATTCCGTAACGAAAAAACCTAACACCCCCTACTCCGACCGGCACAGCGGTGATACTTTTTAGTTTTTCCATCTATCGATAAATACCAGAACTTTTAATGACTTTTTGAAATATCACGCTTGTCTCTTTAATTCAGCAACCCGCCTTTAGGTGGCATTGGTTGTATTGAAAAACTACCGTAATAAGCGGTTTGTGAGAAAGTATATAGGTGTATAGGTATTTATCATCTACGTACAACAGTGAATCTCTGTACTCGTATAATTTGTGTACAAAGTGTTTTAAATATGAATAACCAACGAAAAAAAAAACTGCATAAATAAAATAAATATATAATTGTAATTGCGTAAGTTGATAAAAAATGCTATGCAATAGCTTTACCGCGGCAGTCTCCGAGTGCCACACGTCTTTTTTTATATTATTAGATAGCAAACAAGCAGATGGCTCTCCTGATGCCAAAGCAAACCATCGCCTTTAGACAACAAAGATGTTAAAGTTGCGTTGCTATCTTGTGGCGAGGTCTAATGCCACATACATAAGTTTACCGGCTACCTTATCCTCCAAACCGGAACACGATAATGACAAGCATTGACGCTATTGCGGCAGGAATAAGCAAGGCGGTGGTATCAAATACGCAAGCAAGACATTGCGGAACTCTGCCACCACCTAGTAGTCATGATGGTAGTCTCATCGATCGCCTCTTATGATTTGTTTGGCAGGTTATTTTTCTTTATTGCGTATTATAAAAAATCACGTATTAAGTAATGTAACGGGAACGATAGAACACGTTCTTGTTCAGATATGTTATTGCACCCCATTCTATCACGCAGCCGTGCACGTGAATTATTAGTATATAAGGTTAAGGAAATTCCCAGTAAAATTACAGTTTAATAAACACATTTATTAACCGATGTGTGACTGTCATTTAATCAACGTAATATTGGTTTGCGTGATAGAATGTGGTGCGATAACCTATCTGAGCACGAACGTGTTCAATCGTGCCCGTTACAAGTAATACTAGCAATAAACCTCGGGTCAAAATTCGACCACAGACTAAACAATAAAATCTCTTCTAAGTATAACAACTGACTTTAGCCATAAAATAATACTTGTACATGTGGGTACATGTATGATCATGTATGTCAAATGGTTATAGTATACGTAATGCTTATTTTTTAATGTTTTCTTAAGTTTCAACGCTTCTAAAATGTACTTCGGTCCCCAAGCAGTATACCTCTCCAGACTAGAAAGATCTTCCTTTCATCTTCCACGTGCTTTCTTGACGTCATCAACATTAACAGTGGTGACATCATCCCGACGTAATGACCAACGGCACCACGTACATATTATTTATAAATATTAGGTTTCTGCACTCCTCCGTTATGTTAACCTTAACTGTGTCGAATTTCAAACTAAACTATTCGTGTACTTTCCAAAAAAGGGATGCAAAAGTTTTGCTATACGTATACATAACTGGCGATCACCTATGACCGAAATTCGACCATAGACTAAACAATAGTCTCTTTTAAGTTTGACTAAAATAGCCAATGGGCCCACCTCTCGTTCCCACCACAGTAACTTCTGTAAATCAGAATCAACAACAACAACAATCAACGTGGGCCCATTGCCCTATTTTAGTCAAACTTAAAAGTTTTAAGTTTGACTAGTGACAACAGGCTTAAGCCGTAATGAAAGAAGTACACATGTGTGTATAAGACAATACCTCACGTGGTTAACGCCAACGCCCGAGTACTAGACCACATAGGCGATTCCAGGCGTGGTGATACTTTATATATAGTATCATTGACTAGCATAAATTATTAAAGCGGACTTTACACGACGTTCGGTGATAATGCATTTATAATACGGCTATTGATTTGCCCACCATAGTTCCAAGAATAACCGACCTTGATAAGGTTGTACTTTGTAGCTAGTGTGACGAATTTTTACTCTATTATTATAGCCTGCGGTACGTTATCAGACATTTTGCTGTAAACATGTATAAGTATAGTAAATCAGAGTGCTCGTCATGTTATACATTATGCTGTGATCATCTTTACGCTATCGTAAACAAGCTCCCATGTTAGATTTTACACTTTCAATCGTCGGCCCTTGGTGAAATTCCATTGTTATTAGTCCAAACTAAGTTATGGTCACTTGTACTTTAATTTCACTACAAATATACTAAAGTAAAGAATATTACGTCCTGAAGATGCTTTAAAAAGCGAAACCGGTCGATTAATTTAAAATTATTTGTCTCTATTTGTAGTGAAATTAAAGTACAGGTGACTATAACCTAGTTTGGACTAATAAGCTCCCATGTTGGTTGGGCCCTTTTAAAGGATAGACAACCTGCCATTTAACCAGGCAGTTCGTAAAACGCGAAAGGTTGGCTATATTTGCAACTACCATCGTAGTGGTAGAGTTCTATATTGTCTCGCCCAGGCCTGGCACCACTGCGTTACTTATTATTGTCACAATAGCGTCAGTGCTTTTTACTGTCGCGTTCCAGTTTGGAGGGTAAGGTAGCCCGTAGACATGCACATGGCGTTACATAGCAATGCACCATAAACAACTTTTTTGTTTTACGTTGCTATTCGTGTAGCGGGATGGCAACACCATGCCATCCCGCTACACAAATAGCAACGCACCATTAACATTTGTAGGCGATGGTTGTCTCTTTCCATCAGGACAGCCATTTGCTCTTTTGTTATCTTAAGATATAAAAAACCACGGACCCTATAGACCAGCAACTAAACTATGGGATCGCGAATGGTAGGTATAATCTATTTTACGCTAAGCAACAATAAACAAATACAAAACTGGACTTTGTAAGACTGACGAAGAATTGGAATTTGTCAGTTTTTAAAAGGCAAAGGAACGGAAGGCTCATCCGATGGTAAGAATACACGACTATTGTGATCAGGATCTGCCTTCAAAAATTAACCATCTGCAGTCCTGCTAGACAGATCTTAACGATGAACGCTTGGCTAAACGTTACTACAATCTTAAATTATAGCTGGAAGAGTTCTTCAACTACTCACCCACTTTTGATACTACCATCTTACCTTATCCTGTAGTATTAATCATAGCGTTCATCATATTCTAGCTTCTGAAAGCATTTCATACCCACCACACGAGCGGTAACTCTTGTTAAGGTGAGGTATTTCGACGCGCATCAATTCTATAGGAAATGGGTGGCGCGGTATGATCTGAAACCGCTGAGAAACGTGTTAATTTTCGGATAAATAAATATAGAATATTAGCTGAAAACCAAAATTTAGCACGTTCTTTTTTGTACTTACAACTAATATCACCATATAAAAATCATGTGGAAGATTAGAAATATGATTAACAAATTATTTGTTTTAGAGATTTTTTTAGCCTGCTTTCGGAATTCTATATGATCAAGTAAAGTACATTCTATCATGTAATGAGTTAGCACATTCTTTAGATAGTATCTTCAGGTATATCGTGTAATTTTTGTAAAATTGTTATTTAACAATCAATACAAAAAAAACGTGATTACACAAATCGGTTTTTTCCCGTTTGTCGCGATGCCTCGCCTTAACTGGTTAATTTTCAAACCTAAATCAGCAAGTAAATATGGAGCGTTTTGTAAAGGTTTGGCTCTACCTCAACCACAAAAATACCGGTTTACTTATGGAACAAAATTATAAGGATTTTGATTTTTAAAAAAACTTTGTAAACCGGTTGATTTAACAACCGGTTTATAAAGTTTTTTTAAAAATAAATTTTGGTGTTCGCCGCTTTCGATTTTTACTACGTGTGACGTATAATTGCACGGTTTTGGCTTAAACTGGTTTATATGGGTTTATAAAGCGACCTCGTCTTAGCCCCAAGCAAAATCTTTTATAATAATCACACAGCACTTCTATTAACTGGTATTTTTAAAACCGATACAAAGTGAACAGGTGCCTTCTATGGAAACGTTCCATATTAGGCCACATCTTAGCTTACCATCAGGCGAGATACCGTCAAGCGCTTCCCTATCAACAATTAAAAGAATGGTTTCAAGCCGTGTTAGTAAGTCCCCGTGTTGGTTCCGGGCTCCTTTGTAGAATAGACCAATTGCCGTTCTGCCAGGCGGGTCGTAAAAGGCGACCGATTGGCTATGCGAGTCACTAACATCGTGGCTATTAGGTGGTAGAGTTCTGCATTGTCTCGCCCGGGTCTAGTACCACCGCCTTACCTATTCCTGCCGCAATAGCGTCAATGCTTGTCACTGTCGTGTTCCGGTCTGGAGGGTATGGTAGCCGGTAAACTTATGCATGTGGCATTAGACCTCGCCACAAGGTAGCAACGCACCATTAACATCTTTGGTGTCTATAGGCGATGGTTGACTCTTTCTATCAGGAGACCCATCTGCTTGTTTGTCATCTTATGATAAAAAAAATAAAAAAACTCATCACTTACATTTTAACGTCTATACGCGTCTTTATCTTTTCCATCAGGATAGTATTTTTGTGTAATATCCCATGATACAAAAAAAACGATAGATTTATAAAATATATCGTGCAAATGTGTTACGCAAGTAATCAATAACTAACATACATAATCAAAAATATAAAGCGGATAAAAGGATTGCAAATGAAGATACCTACTCATATTTCTGAAGAAATTTATCATATTTTGTTAAACAATAAATGCTACACAGTTCTTCTGTTAAGCGAAATCAAAAAGAGAACAAAAGGTGGCCTAAAACGATCGATTCTACAAACTTACTTCATTTATCTTCGTAAATATAAGGTAGGGACAAAAGTACTCGAATTTTCATATTATTCATACAAAGGAAAATATTTTTTAGGTACTTATACTTTTTTTATTTATTTATAATATGTATGTGCCGTTTTGATGAATGATTTGTTGCCATCTTGTGGGAAGCGCCATGATCCCATTCCTGTAGAAATTTTGTGATTATTGATTTAAAAAAATCTGACAGGTAGTGTTCACAGCGTTCTTTTGAAATTAGCTTTATGCTTCCTAAAGAGTTCTGCAATGACCGAAACAGGTGGAAATCTGAGCAAGGTCAGGGCTATAACGGAGGATGCATCAACATATTCCAGCCAAGCTCTCTCAATTTTTCCTGCATGGCTATAGATGAGAAGCGGTCTGGCGTTGTCATGGTAGAACACCACGCCCTTCCTATGCACCAGTTCCAGCCGGTTTTTCTCAATAGCTTTTTTAACCTCATCAGTTGCTGACAGTAGAGGTGAAGTTCGATAGTTTTACTCGGTGGCAAAAGCTCATAGTGGACGATTCCTTTCCAATCCCACCTTACACATAGCATCACTTTGTTCCGAGTCAGGCCGGGCTTTGCCACGGTCTGTGGGGCTTGTCCATGCGTTGACCATGATCTTTTCCGCACATTCTTATCGTAAGTCACCCATTTTAATCACCCGTATTCAATTGTTTAAGAAATGATTCGGAATTGTTACGTTGCATTAGGTTTCTTTCAGTGAGATCACGTGGTACCCAAGTGTCAAGTTTTTTCTTATACCCAGACTTTCGTGAATGACATAAAACTGTTTTATGATCAACATCCAGTTCTTCAACAATATCGTAACTACTAATATGTCGATCTCGCTCCACTTTCTCACAGATGGCACTGTTTTATCTGTAATAGGGCGTCCAGAGTGAACCTCATCTTTCTCACTAAAATTTCCAGACTTGAAACGCTTGAACCACATTTGTGATACTCTTATTTGTACCGCATTAGGTCCGTGAACCGCACAAATTTTATTCGCGGCGTTCGTCGCATGTTTACCTTTTTTGTAATAAAACTTTAAAATGTACCGAATTTCTTTGTCACATACGTTCATTTTGCTTGCTTGGAAAACAATTGAAAAATAGCGGGATCTAGTTTTTTAATTTTTTTTATTTTATTTTTAATTATTAAAAATTACCAAAAAAGTAAATACACAAAATATACAATTTATTATGCGCCACATGTCGAGCAAAATAAACGGCTGGTTTGAAAGTTTTTCGGGCGCTACTAGTACAAGCAACGTACGCTTTACATTGCGTGTCGTGAAAATAAGAAAAAATTATAAAACTCAAAATTTGCATTTCCCACAAAAAAAAAAGAATTGCCATCATAACTAAAATGTAAAAATCGCACGTTTTTTTTAATTTTTCGGTATAACGTCGCTTACATGCTGTATACTAGTTAATTCCATTGTTACTACCAAGCGGTAGAATTCTGCAACGTCTCTCCTGGGTCTGGTATCACTGCCTTACTTATTCCTGCCTTTATATCATCAGTGCTTGTCACTATCGTATTCTAGTGTGGAGGGTAATATAGCCGATAAAATTATACATCTGGAATTCCAACACTGCCTTGTGGATGGCAATGTACGAACAATGACAAGCATTGACGCTATTGCGGGTGGAATAGATAAGACGGTGGTACCAAAACCCAGGCGAGACGTTGCGAAACTCCACCACCTAGTAGTCACGATGGTAATGAAACGTATAGCCAATCAGTCGCCTTTTAGAATCTGCCTGGCAGAACGGCAGTTTGTCTATTTTTAGGGTTGCGCACCTAAAATTTAAAACGGAACCCTATAAGTAAGCCTCCGCTGTCAATCTGTCCGTCTTTATGTCTGTCACCAGGCTGTATCTCATAAACCGTGATAGCTAGAAAGCTGAAATTTTCACAAATTATGTATGCGTTGCCGTTGCCGCTAAAACAATAAATACTAAAAATAAAAAATAAGAATATTAATGTTTTTTTTTCATATTTTTTAGATATATAAATAAATTTTAATTTAGATAATAAAAAAATGAAATATTAAATGGTATAAGGGGTCCCCATACAATAAACGTATTTTTTCGTATTTTTTCATCATGGCAATGATGGTACGGAATCATTCGTGCGCGTGTCCGACTTGCACTTGGCCGGTTTTTAAAAGTTTTTCCAGGTGTGTAAGTCCCGAGAAGATACACTCTACCTAGCAAAAAGATATATGTTCTACTTTTGAAAACGAGCCCAGCCTACCATTAAGGAATAACGTTGAAATATATTGGAATACTCAAGCTGATCACGCTCTGATATCTCTGCGATCGGACTATGAAATAAATAATAAATGAGATCAATGCTACGTGGGTTGCATAAAAAGTAACACTGGAATGTATAGCATCTGATATTGACTTACTAGCAAAAAAAGGGCTATCTTTTATTACGTCATAAGATAGCAAACCATACGATGGCTCTCTTGCTGGAAAGAAAAAACTATCGCCTATAGATACCAAAGATGATAATGGTGCGTTGCTATCCTTAAGACGAGGTCTTAATGCCCAATGCATAATTTTATCGGCTATCTTACCCTCCAAACCGGAACACGAAAGTGAAAAGTACTGACGCTATTGCGGCAGGAAGGCAGTAGTACCGGTGCCGGGCGAGACAAGAGTTCTGCTATCACTTAGTAACAACGATGATAGTGACTCGCATATGCCAGTCGTTCGCCTCTTACGAACTGCCTGGCAGAACGGCAGATGGTCTATTTTTCAAAGGGAGCCTGGACGAACCCCCGTAATAGTTTGGAGTAAAGTATCTTCACGCCCCAAAGGGGTAGGCAAAGGTACAAGTGCACCCACGATTAGCCGAAGATACTTAGTCCCACAATGTGATAGGTGGCAAGCCTATCGCCAACCGGACACTTTCCAATCCCGGGCAACTTTGTGTTTATCAGAAAATTGAAAAACACTTTTTTTTAAGTGCCCGACTCGGGAATCGAACCCGGGACCTCATGTGGTCAACGCCAACACTGGACCACTAGACCACAGAGGCGACATACAATATAATAGTTTGGAGACATATAATAGTTTGGAGCCTCTTAGATATAATCTACGCCCCGTATTAAAAGATTTACCTAGTCCTTGTTATCTATTTATTTATTTGATTTGGTTGTCTGTATGAGATTGCTCGTTAGTGATAAGACCACCCTTTGTATTAGCTGTATAAGATTGTTATACCTACATGTTTTACTGTTTCCTTATGTTGAACGATCACGATCATGATAGGACGCTATTATTTGACTACCCGTCGTTCGAGTGGTTAGCGACCCTGACTACGCAATCGACGGGGCTCGGGTTCGATTCTCGACGGGGACAAGCATTTGTGTGATAAGCATAAATGTTGTATTTCCGGGTTTGGGTGTTTATTATGTATGTAAAAGTATTTTTTATATGTATATCTATGTATTAGTATCGTTGACTAACACCCATAACACAAGCAAATAATTTGCTTACTTCGGGGTTAGATCAGTAAGTGTAATTTGTCCTGTGAATATTTATATTTATTTATTTATTTATAATCTATTGCGGGAAAATATATTATCTACCAATTTGATAGCTCGTAAAAAACTAGTCACCTATGTGGTCTAGTAGTCCGGTTGTCGAGTCCCGTGTTCGATTCCCGGGTCGGGCAATTCATAAATGTGTTTTTCCACTTTTCTGATAAAAACAACGTTGCCCGGGATTAGATAAGTTCCTGGTTGGCAATAGGCCACCTATCACTTTATGACAATAACCGCCGGTTTCCGAAACGCAAATTAATTTTAACAAACAATCTGTTTTTAACATTAAATTTTTACAAGGTCTGTTAAACACTGATAAATTGCTTGTTAAAATTATTTTCTGTTCTGGAAACAGGCCTAAGTTTCTTCTACTTTATTTGTATCTCTGCCTACCTCTTCGGTGATACGGGCGTGATGATACAACTACTACTATTAATATAAAATAGGCTATCATCTCCGTATTAGCCTGGGTCATCTTAGTTATAACCAATGGCGAAAAAGTAGATTATTTGCCATTTTGCTATTCGTAAAATACTACTTTTAATAACTGGTAGATTGCAGCAACGTCTCGCCCGAGTTTTGGTACCACCGTCCTACCTATTACTGCAGCAATGTTTGTCAATGTTTGACACTGTCATATTCCAGTTTGGAAGGTAAGCTTGTCGGTTATACGTATGGCATTACCATCCCGCCACACGCTTAGCATTACACCTATAATATCATCGGCGTCTTTAGACGATGGTTGCTCTTTTTATCCGGGGAGCTTAATTGATTTAACTTTAAGATTGCTTGTGATTTAGCTGTTACGTAATCTCACGATGTAAAATAAAAATTCGAATTATTGGCCAAATGTGATTATCGCGAGTGCCAGAGAATAGAACTCTGCAACTTTTCGCCCGGATTTGGTACCAATGTTGTATCTAATCTTATCGCAATGGCGCCAATGCTTGTCACAGCTGGCTTGGAAAAGTATCCCGTGAACTTCTGCTTGTGGCATTACCGTTCCACCATATGAATGACGCACGATTAGCGTATATCGTGCTTATATGCAATGGTTATCTCTTTTCATAGGAGAGCAACCTGTTTGTTTGCTTTTTAACGGGTTCTTCAAACTTTTACAATAAACTTCCTGAAACTACAAGAGACCTACCCTACTCAATAAATTTAAAAAATATGTTAAAACAAAACTGTGTAAAAAGGATATTATAAAATCTCAGATTATTTAGAATACAAAAAAAGCCTAGGATTAATTACTCCTCGAACCGATCTCATATATATTTTTTGTAATATTGTGATATTGTAAAAAAAATAGATGATATGGAAAAAAACAAGCCGCCGGATCTTCTTAGTGTGTGGCCGCGTTTCCGATCCGGTAGTAGTTTTAAAAAAATATGTTGACGTGTCAAAATAACTTGTAAAAAGTTTTATTGAATAAAAGTACTTCTGATTTCTGAATGACTTAAAAAATGCGAAATATTGGCCGAACGTGACAATTATCATGACAACTAGGTGACAGATCGCAACGCCTCACACATGTTTGATGTACCTATTCCTCGGTTGTACCTATTCCTGCTACAATGGCGCTAATCCTTGTCACTGTATTTTCAGTTTGAAGGGTAAAATAACCGGTAAACTTATGCATGTGGCATTGCCATTCCACCACATGAATAGCTACGCATGATTAACATCTTTCGTGTATATCGTATCCCCGCATTGGTCCCGGGCTCCTTTGAAGAATAAGCCAACTGCCGTTCTGCCAGGCAGGTCGTAAAAGGCGACCGATTAGCTATGTGAGTCATTACCACGTGGCTACTAGGTAGTAGAGTTCTGCATTGTCTCGCCCGGGTCTGGTACCACCGCCTTACGTATTCCTGTCGCAACAGGGTCAGTGCTTGTCGCTGACGAGTTCCGATTTAGAGGGTAAGGTAGCCGATAAACTTATGTATGTGGCATTAGACCTCACCACAAGATAGCAACGCACCATTAACATCTTTGTTGTCTATGGGCGATGGTTAACTCTTTCCATCAAAAGACCCATCTGCTTGTTTGCTCTCTTGTAATATAAAAGAAGGTAATGGTTATGGCTTTTTATTAGTAGATGTAATGCTATAAAAAAACTATAAATATTTGATGAATACGAGTATTTTAACTTTAAAATTATTTATGAAACGCATTTCAGTACAACTTGAACTATTGAACCCGATCTGAATTGAATGGGGAATAAATGCAGGTTTCTCATTCGCTTTTAAATTTATTCCACTCGGAAACTGATTTCAATCGATTTTTCCATTAAAACGATTAGATATCTGTTGATTTGATTGTACATTCATATTTTTATTTCATACTAGCTGTTGCCCGCAACTTCCGCGCGGAGATCGTTTACTCCGCACAGCTCCTCCCTGTAGGTGATAGCGTGATAATATGTAGCCTATATGTTGACCCGACCTGTTAGTAATATTCATGCAAAATTTGAAGTAAATCCATGCAGTACTTTTTGAGTTTACCCCGGACATACATACAGACAAACAGACAAAAATTCTAAAAACTATATTTTTGGCTTCGATATTGATTGTAGATCACGCCCCAAGTATTCTTTTAAAAAAATATTCAATGTACAGTTTTGACTTTCCTACGATTTTATTATATGTATATAGATGATAGCAAACAAGCAGCGATTCCCCTAATGGAAGGAGACCATCATTTAGAGACCAAGATGTTAATGGAGTGTTACTATCCATGTATATGCCACAGAGTTTTACGGCTACCTTACCCTTCAATAAGGAAGATAACAGTGACAAACATTGACGCTTTTATGGCAGGAATAGGTAAGGTGGTGGTACCAAACTCAAGCAAGACGTTGCAGAGTTCCACCATATAGGTAGTAGTCACGATGTTATTGAAATTTATTAGCTTTCTCTTGCCTTTTACAAGACGCCTAATATTAGGGCAAATCACTACATAGTATAAAACAAAGGTGCTTTCTCTGTCTGTCCCTATGTATGCTTAAATCTTTAAAACTACTCAAGGGATTTTGATGTGATTTTTTTTAATAGATAGATTGATTCTTGAGGAAGGTTTTAGTATATAAACCTTTCCGATATTCCCACGGGAACAATAGCCACGCGGGTGAAACCGCGGTCAGGTCGCTAGTAATTTATATTTGAAAGACGCCTGAATCTACAATACAAACTGACTGGTGAGTTACCTTCGATACTTCTGGAGAGTACTGGGTACTTGATTGTCGTTAAATAGAAATGATAAAATTAGGGGCTTTTTTTGACTAATATTTCTCTAAAAATAAGTGAAATGTGGATATTATACTCTCTAAGCGCGCCGCGCTAATCGTAAATAAAAAGATCGTAAAAAAATAAATCAAGGATACGCCATCGCCACCCCCCGCCCTCAACCTCACTACCTGTGCGACACGCGCGTCCGCGCGGTGTCCAAGTATGGCGAGGTAAATATAGAATTCTCGATGTACTGTTTACTAAGTTTACTAAGAAGTATTTTAATTTTAATTTTTAATATTATCTTTCTCATCATATATGATCGCTAACTATAACGTCCTTAAATATTGAAGGTAACTCACCAGTCAGTCTGTATAAATCCCAAAACTATGTTAATATTTTCCCCTTTTTAAACACGTTAAATCCTTTATAGGAAAGTTTGAGTACCAAATAAAAAATATAGCCGAATTAAGAGCCTCCTCCTTTTGAGAAGCCGGTTGAAAAGACGGTGGTGATATCAAACTGTTTCTGTTACCTGGTAAGATTGAATTAAAAATCGTAAGTGAACAATGATTAATGGCACAATATTACACGGTACGAAATAAACATGCAAAGAACCGACAGCGTTCCATTTATCTTAGTTGATTGTCCTATAGCACGAAATCTCACTATTACTCGGGAATCTCATTAAAAATCAGCCACGTCCTCTAAGTGATGGTCATATTATGAAATGAATAATGTAATAAAGATTTTATATTGTGATTTCCCTCTGTAGCTTGGAAGATTGCCAGGCTTGTATCGTTCATGGAAAATATGGCTAAGATATGCTTCGAAATGTCTTTAGATGACATTTTTTCTCTTGAAATGTTTATAGCTTAAATATTTGAAAAATCCTGCCATTACAACGCAAAAGAGATATTGTCATATTTATGATAATGTCATTACAATGCAGATAAATTTATTGTAATATTATAATGCCTTACAACGCAAATGAGGTAACTTAATATTTATTTTAAAACGCAGATGAGTTATTGTTATATAAAGATTGTACATACTGAAGTTCGTCACTCGATTCTGATACCAATATCTAAAAAATAGTTACTTAATTTTTCGCTTAATTATCCAATAAAAATGATATAAAAATATGAAAATCCACTTGACAATGAGCGTCCCGGCTTTAGGGAAATGGTCGCAGGTTTAATCCCTGCGTGTCGATATTTTTCTTTGTTGTTTTTAAAGTTTTTGACAACTGACTTTAGACGTAAGGAAGTGGTGAGTAAAAATATGCATATGTGTATATTATAATGTAGTGTACACAATACTGTAGTGTGTGTAATGCATATTTTTATTAATTTAATGTATTTCTAATGCATTTTATTTAAAAATATTAGGTTTCTGCAGTCCTCCGAAATGTAAACTTTAACTGTGGCAAGTTTCATACTCCACTATACTATTATCTTAAAAAGGGGTCCAAAGTTTTCCTTTCACGTATTTATAAATAGATAATGTATAAAAAATAGGTTTTGGTGCTAAATTTTATACCACTCCGTTTAACTAATAGTCAAAATATTTGCTTCACGTGTTAATATGTGGAAGATACACAGACCAAATGGGTTTTTACTCCAGGCAAGGTAAACTCTCCAAGTAATGACGTTTTCTGATTATTCCAGTGAACGCATCTGAAGTGTCCTTACATATGATCGATTGCGGCAGACGATACAAATAACAATTTACGTGGTTAAACATTAATGGAGTTTTACGAACGCTGAATTTAAAAATAATTACGGAAAGTGGTTGAACAATGTGAGGGATATATAATTCTGCAAGTAAATCGCCGTGTTGGTCCCAGCCTCCTTTGTAGAATAGGCCAACTGCCGTTCTGCCAGGCAAGTCATAAAAGGCGACCGATTGGCTATCGAGTCATTACCATCGTGGCTACTAGGTGGTAGAGTTCTGCATTGTCTCGCCCGGGTCTGGTACCACCGCCTTACCTACTCCTGCCGCAATAGCGTCAGCGCTTGTCGCTGTCGTGTTCCGGTTTGGAGGGTAAGGTAGCCGGTAAACTTATGCATGTGGCATTAGACCTCGCCACAAGATAGTAACGCACCATTAACATCTTTGGTGTCTATAGGCGATGGTTGACTCTTTCCATCAGGAGACCCATCTGCTTGTTTGCTATCTTATAATATAAAAAAAAAAAGTCAATCATCGCCTATAGACACCAAAGGTGTTAAAGGTGCATTGTGGTGATATATTGTGGTGAGGTCTAATGCCACATGCATAAAATCTCTTTTAAATTTGGCAACTGACGTTAGCCGTAAAGAAAATAGCATACGTGTGTGTATATTATTATGCATGTCACATGAATGTAGCGTATGTGATGTTTATTTTTATTAATTTAATATATTTGTTATGCATTTTATTTAAAAATATTAATTGGTTTCTGGAGTCCTCCGTAATGTAAACTTTAATTGTGCCAAACTTCATACTTCCACTGTTCGCCCAATTGTCTTAAAAAGGGTTGAACCCCTTTCTCTTTCTTAGTTTTCCCTTCGCATATTTATACTTTAACAGCCGACTATTTTAAACGCGCCTTTCCTGGTATGCCAGCGATTTTTGCCCATATTGTAAGCCTTATCTTTATACTACATAATATAATAAAATCGTAGGAAAGTCAAAACTGTACATTGAATATTATTTTAAAAGAATACTTAGGTCGTGATCTACAATCAATATCGAAGCCAAAAATATAGTTTTTAGAATTTTTGTCTGTTTGTCTGTATGTATGTCCGAGGTAAACTCAAAAAGTACTGCAAGGATTTACTTCAAATTTTGCAAGAATATTACTATCTATTCTTGCAAAATTTGAAGTAAGGTCGCGTCAACATATAGGCTACATATTATCACGCTATCATATACGGGGGAGAAGCTGTGCAGAGTAAACGAAGTCCACGCGGACGAAGTTGCGGGCAACAGCTAGTTAAAAAAAACTATTTGTGATACATCTATTATTTTTTATTTTTTTATACAATGGTCTTTTATTTTTTTATGATACGAATGAAAACATCTGTAAATGATTTATTTTTGTTTGAAAATCTTACATG
Organism: Apodemia mormo; assembly: GCA_036924255.1. NCBI lineage: Eukaryota > Metazoa > Arthropoda > Insecta > Lepidoptera > Riodinidae > Apodemia > Apodemia mormo. Next base: position 5,207,624 of record JAUPFN010000018.1, on the reverse strand, counting down.
GAAATAGGCTAAAAGTGAAAAACAAAAACTCGACGATCAGTGCTTGTGATTAGAAATCAGCGTAGTAAAAGTGAATATACTCTGATTACTAATCACTCGCACTGATCAACGGCTGTCTTCACGTATTTTTTTGCTTAACACTAAGCACCTGCATTAAACACTCGCACACGCATTAATTTAAAGTGTAATCGCGGTCTTATACACACTACATTCATGTCACATATATGATAATATATATCTATACTATTTTTTAAGGCTAAAGTCTGCTGTCAAACTTAAAACAGCTTTTATTGTTTAGTTTATCGTATAATTTCGACCACAGGGCGACCGCTAGTCAAAATAAATTCACAAAAGAAAAATGTCAATATAAAAGCCTCACAGAAAATTATCCATTACTATATCGATGACCAGAGACCTTTCACAAATTCCGCGATAAAAGATAGGATGACTATATGTTTTGATTTAAATAGGACAATATATTTTAAAAATATATGAACGGGTCAAAAACGCGTACATATACCTTTAGAACTTACTTGTAAAGCTTTAAAAGTAAAAGTAAAGAATATGGCCTGCAAATGAATAAAGTTCAAGATACAGTTAGTGTTGTGTGTTGGCTAAATTCGAAAAAACGAGACCAGAAAGGGGTAGATGAAAATCGATCCCGACTTAAACGATGGAGGAAACTCGCTGCTCGAGTCCGCTCGTGACCACGGTCAACGTAACTTGGCCGAAACGTCGAGCTTTACAAGTGAGTTCTATATATGTATGCGTTTTTGACCCGTTTATGTATTTTTAAAAATGATTGAAGAACGTGTTTAAAAGTTTATAGAACAATATATTTCCGGACGAACATTAATAATATTGTGGGTAAGATTGATTCAAAGTAGTAGATAGTTTTGGTATCTTTTTATGAAAAAAATGTAAAGATATACTTCTCTTCTCATGACAATTGGCCCAATGAAGATGTCATTTCCCCGTGTTGGCCTCGTATGAGAAATAAACCATACGCCATTCTAGCAGGCAATTTGAACGATTTGCTTTATGTATCATTAATATCGTAACTACTGGATGGTAGATTTTCACAATGTTTCGCCCGGGTATTTGGTACCACAACCTTACTTATTCCTGCCGTAATAGCATCAGTACTTGTCATTTTCGTGTTCCGGTTTGAAGAATTAAGTACCCGATAAACTTATGCAAGTGGAATTAGCACTTGCCACAAGTATAATAATGCACTATTAGTATCTTTGGTGTTTATAGACGATGGTTGTCTCTTTCCATCAAGAAATAATAATAATAATAATAATTTATTTCTGTGATAGGGGTACAAAGTTGGTTTTAAATACAATAAGTCTCCATTATCTGCCTTTTTGGCGTACAGAGAAAGAATGATTGTTTGCAATTATATGATACTAGCAGTTTCTCGAAGCACATCCCGCATTTTCACACATCCAAGGTATTTGGACCTATGCGCGTAGGTCCAAATCCCTTTGAAAATGTGAGTAAAGGGATGCTTACATCACTCAAGAATAATGTAGTTTTCTGAATAATCTGACAATTTATAGTATCCAAGGGTTAATCTGACTTCTGTCATAATATCCACGGATTAATATTCAGTATGTAATAATATCCACGGATTAATCTGGATATGCCTTTTCAAACAATTTCTTCCGTTATCGGTGTAGCTTGCATTTACATAACTACAGAGATATATAAAATTTTATCACTTAATACACTTGTACTGTTTCACGATAAGCTTATTGTGAAACAGTATAAGTGTATTGAGTGATAAAATATTGCATTAAAATAAAGTTTCACCAAGTGCCAACAATGAAAATTATACAATAATAAGTCGGAGCAAAAGTATTTTCGTATTTTGAATGTATTATTAGTAATCAAACCTCTTTGGCTGTACTGAATGTAACTAGCTATTAAATCGTGACGTTCTGAAGATGCAATAAATAAAATAAAAACTAGTTCTCGCCATTTTTCAATTGTTTTCCAAGCAAGCAAAATGAACGTTTGTGACGAAGAAGTTCGGTACATTTTAAAGTTTTATTACAAAAATGGAAAAAATGCGATTTACGCCGCGAATAAAATTTCTGCGGTTTACGGAACTAATACGGTATCAATAAGAGTAGCACAAATGTGATTCAAGCGTTTCAAGTCTGGAAATTTTAGTGTGAAAGATGAGGTTCGCTCCGGACGTCCGGAGCGAACCTCATCTTTCACAGATGTCACAGATGAAATCAGTGGAGCAAGAAAAGTGGAGCAAGATCGACACATTAATAGCTACGAGATTGCTGAAGGACTGAATGTTGATCATAAAACAGTTTTACGCTATTTACGAAAGTCTGGGTACAAGAAGAAACTTGACATTTGGGTACCACATGATCTCACCGAGAGAAACCTAATGCGACGTGACTCCATTTGCGATACTTTGTTTAAACGTAATAATTCCGAACTATTTCTTAAACAGTTCATTACGGGTGATAAAAAATGGGTGACTTACTGTAAGAATGTGCGAAAAAGATCATGGTAAAAGCATGGACAAGCCCCACAGACCGTGGCAAAACCCGGTCTGACACGGAACAAAGTGATGCTATGTGTATGGTGGAATTGGAAAGGAATCGTCTACTGTGAGCTTTTGTCACCAGGTAAAACCATCGATTCTAACCTCTACTGTCAGCAACTGATGAGGTTAAAAAAACTGTTCAGAAAAACCGACCGGAGGTGGTGAATAGGAAGGGCGTAGTGTTCCACCATGACAGCGCCATACCTCACTCATCTATAGCCACGCAGCAAAAATTGAGAGAGATTGGCTGGGATGTGTTTATACACCCTACGTATAGCCCTGACCTTGTTCCATTAGATTTCTACCTGTTTCGGTCATTGCAGAACTCTTTAGCAAGCATAAAGCTGACCTAAAAAGAACACTGTGAACACTAACTATCAGATTTTTTTAATCAAAAATCTCAATATTTCTACAGGAATGGGATCATTGTACTACCCACAAGATGGCAACAAGTCATCGATCAAAACGGCATATACATATTAAAAAAAAATAAAAAATTATACCTGAAAAAATATTTTCCTTTGTATGAATAATTCGAAAATACTTTTGCCCCGACCTTATATTATAGTATTTGATTCAATAATATTCTAATAAATAGTTTATAGTTTATTATTAAAATATCATTTTTTTTTGATTACACCAGAATCCCAACTGCTAAGAAATTTATCATCGAAAATATTAATACAATAATAAATAATAACATTTTAAATATTGGTAACCCTAACACAATAAACGGTCCATTCTTATCACAAAGAACTTCCCCATTCGCAATAATATGTATTTTAGTATGTTCTGAGGATTCCGTAAAGTAGTCCTACAAAGAATTCTAACACAATTATTGTCGTACACTAAAAGGGATGAATTATTATTATGGGCTGGCTCAAATTGATATCGTTGAAAAGCTTGACATGATGAGAAAATAAACTATTATTTGTTCTTTTTGAAATTTTGCCTCTTATTATATGGTAAGACTAGTTAATCCACGTAGTTTTGCCCGTGTATATAATATATCTATATTCTATACATATAAATAAAATTGACGTGTTTTTGTTTAAAATAACTTTTTTTTTCCAAGTGTACTCCGCTATTTTACGATATTAATACCTAGACAACCATTTCTAAAATTGTTGTCTATCTGTCAATCTGTTTGTACTGGGTAATCCCTGGAACGGCTGGACTGATTTTAATGGAGCTTTCTCTGAAAGATAGAGTTTATAGGGCAAGACATAGGCTACTTTTTATCCAAGTGAACAAAAGGAAGTAATGATTTTTTATTATCAGTTAAAATAAAAAAAAAACCTTGTCAATTAAAATAAAAATAAAAAACATAAAATATTTCTTACCTCACACTGTATTTCAAAGTAGCTTTCATATTAGAATTTTTAAGAGGAGGGTCAATAAAATTAACAAAAGCCGGTATCGCATTAGTAACTAGACTTTTATGTCGCAAATGTCCATAGGTCACCACTGAGTGACCAGTTTCCATCAAGTACAAGTGTATAAGTGATAAAATATTCCATCAAGTAGCCCGTTTTTTTCTATAAGATAGCAAATTAGCAGATGGGTCTCCTGCTGACATATTTAAGAGTCAACCATCGCCTACAGACACCAAAGATGTTAATGATGCATTGCTATCTTGTGGCTAGATCTAATGTCACGTGCATAAGCTTATCTTTCAATCCGGAACACGACAGTGACAAGCACTGACGCTATTGCCACAGGAATAGGTAAAGCGGTGGTACCAGACCCGGGCGAGAGAGTGCTGAACTCTACCACCTAGTAAACTCTACTACCTCTTGCTCGTCTACTTTCAGATACTATAAAAAAACCTATTTAATACCTTTAGGAGTTCATTTTTGAAAAAGTAGCCTATATAGCCCGGGTCTACAACGGTCTCCTCACCAAATTTCATTAATTAATACCTTTAGGAGTTCATTTTTAAAAAAAAGTAGCTTATATAGCCCGGGTCCTCAACTGCCTCCTTACCAAATTTCATCAATTAATACCTTTAGGAGTTCATTTTTATATGTATATAGCCTATATAGCCTGGGTCTTCAACTGTCTCCTTACCAAATTTTATCAATTAATACCTTTAGGAGTTCATTTTTGAAAAAAGTAGCCTATATAGCCCGGGTCTTCAACTGTCTCCTTACCAAATTTCATGAACCTTTAGAAGTTCATTTTTGAAAAAAGTACGTAAGTACTGATCAAAATTATAAATGTAAGTACGAAAGTACTGATCAAAATTATAAATGTGAATTTCATCTGTAACGATGAACTCATTTAACTAGTTATACGTATGTATAGCTAGCGATCAGTACAATCGACGTAATCGATCATATAGCAAAGAAGAATTTCGCCGCCTCGAGCCTGTCGACACTAGCTCAGTGGAAGAGCGTCCCGGCTTTAGGGAAATGATCGCAGGTTCAAATCCCGCGTGTCGATATTTTTCTTTGTTGTTTTTAAGGTTTTTCCAGATTAGCATTGACTCAAAATCCATAAGCGGTTTACACGTAGGCTAGGGTAGATAATTTCTGAAACAAAAGAAAACAATAGTAGGATGAAACCCATAAAAAATGAAAGAAAATAAAGTCAAAATTTCTTCCATGTTCAGTGGGTTTCATCCTACTTTTATTTTCTATTGCATTGATATATAAAAACCCAAGATACACAATCAGTGTCTCAAAAACGTCCTCTAAGAATGAGTGCACAATTTAAAATTATGCATTCACTTCAAATAGAAGCCCGTCGCCACATCACTGCCCGCGCGTCAAAAATACAGAATTGTTCTCTGGTAAATTGTAAAATACAACATCATGAACGGTAAAAAAATACAAGATATTGTATTTTCGGTAAGTATAAGAGTTTATCGATTTATGTTTGTCGTTTATATTACTAAATATAGGGTGTAATGTATGATTTTCATTTTAATTGTCTTAAAAATTTACTCGACACTCCAAATATAATACGACAAAATTTCAATGGTCACTTTTTAAGTAAAAGGACAGTGCATTACAACCTCCTTTTAATTTAGTCGAATAATACAAATTGATCCTGTTATTATTAGTGGAGTCGATTTTTTTTTCATTAATAAGTTAATTTTTTTAATAAGATTAATTTTTTTCATTAATAATTTTGAATACCTAAAAGGTATTCAAAATTATTAATGAAAAAAATTAATCTAGTTGTTAACCAACTGCCAAAAGAGAAGAGGAAATCAATTTGACGATTTTAAAATGTTTGATTATATTGATTACTTATTGTGAGGACCAAGTCAGGTGATTCTTTTTATTCTATTTGTACGAATATAAAATAACAATATATAATTATGATTCTTACGATGAACTTTGGAGATATATTACGAAACTTTTAATATAACAATAGGAAATCATAAGTAACATCGAATTTTGTTCTGTTTACACTTGTTGTTGATAACGATTTCTTAAGTGGAAGGCACAGGTTGCATTAAGAATGTTTATTTTTTGATTTAATAATTTATTTTAAAAAAAATGTTGTTTTTGATTGCGGATATCTTATACTATACATATTATAAATGTTAAAGTTTCTATGTTTGGATGTTTGATAATCAATCACGTAAAAAATGGCTGTACCAATTTGGATTTGGACTCGGATATAAGATGACCTGGAATAGCACATAGAATACTTTTATCCTAATGCAGAGATCTGCAGCTAGTCTCGTATAAATTTTAAGTGACTGTTTATATGTACGAGTTGTTTTATTTGCATACTAGCTGTTACCCGTGGCTTTGCTCGCGCATATTTACTTTAGAACTTATTTAACCTATCTATATTTTATTAAAAATCTCTACATTGCCGGGTGGGTCGCTAGTACGTTAAAAATAATATTTACATATTCATCTTAATTATTTATAAACGACATTTTTGTTATTAAAATGTAAGTAAAAAATGTAAGACCTGAACTTCGTATAACTTCTAAATTTTCTATACCTAATATCATAACCAACTATACCTCAAACTAAAAATACCTATTAGTAACACACCTATCGAAAAAACTAACGTAATTATAAAATAAATTTATAATTAACAGGAAATATCTAATCTAAAATTACCTTTGGCAATAATATTATATGTACTATACTCCAAACTAAATATACGTATCTATTAGGATTTCTGTGTATGTAATGCCGTGTTGGTCCCGGCCTCCTTTGTAGAATAGGCCAACTGCCGTTCTGCCAGGCAGGTCGTAAAAGGCGACCGATTGGCTATCGAGTCACTACCATCGTGGCTACTAGGTGGTAGAGTTCTGCATTATCTCGCCCGGGTCTGGTACCACCGCCTTACCTATTCCTGCCGCAATAGCGTCAGCGCTTGTCGCTGTCGTGTTCCGGTTTGGAGGGTAAGGTAGCCGGTAAACTTATGCATGTGGCATTAGACCTCGCCACAAGATAGCAACGCACCATTAACATCTTTGGTGTCTATAGGCGATGGTTGACTCTTTCCATCAGGAGACCCATCTGCTTGTTTGCTATCTTATAATATAAAAAAATAAAAAAAATGTAACACACCTATGTAACCAACTAATGTAGCTATATTAAAAAAGTCTGTGAGCTGGTTGACCCTACAGGCCACCGCTAAATTTAAGTATTTTAACCTCAATGAAAAAAACTATGCCTAAGCATAGACTATTGAATTTAAAAAGTTCAAAAACCCAAAGTTTTTTTTAAAATGATACTTAGTTATTCAGTATTTGAAAAGATGTATATTTTTTTAAAATCATCAACGAGTTTGATCTTCCGAATAACATTGAACACAATTTTTTAGCTCTAAATTGTTTTATTGGAATTTTTTATACGAGGGTCAATAAAATTTTCAGAAGCCGACATCGCATTAGCAGCTAACCTATTGTGTTTCAAATATCTATGGGCAGTATTCGCTCGTACGTCTGCAGATAATATAACTAAACAAATGTTCGTTTACATAATACTGAAAAAAAATAACAGAAAAACTGAAATCTAATTCAAAACGACGTTTCTACGAAAAACTAAACTTATTTCTAGGAAATTAATGCGTTTCCTTACTATGTTGTCGATACATTTCATAATAAGTCTGAAAGAATCGTGTCTGTTATCATGTAAGAATCTATGAATTTTATAACGTAGTCATAGTCACCATTGCAGTAAATTTCCTATTTCAGTATATTCTAAATCTATTAGACTATGCAAACTAAATGTATCAATATCAAGCGTCAAATACTACATGGCTATAAACCCACAGTTTGCCTATATGTGTAGGTTCTGTGTAATAGAATCAATAACCTATAACGTTTGAAATATAAATAAATTGTTTTAATGGTCATTATTTGTTTTATTGATAATAAATGTTCTACGCAAAAACAGATTTTCGACAAGTTTTTTTTTTATGTAAATTTTACAAACCCTTAAAATACTACCTCAATGCATAAAAATATTTATATTCGACTCCACATGTGCCTTGTCCTACGGGCTAACTTAAGTCAAAAATTTTATTGCTTTTTGTACATTGTTTTTTAAAAATTACTTTAAATGTTGCTTTTAAGGTTAAATATGCAAAAACACGTTTGTGCCATAACTATAAACTTTTTAGACTGAATTAGCGACAGTTTTGAGTGTCAGTTTTGTTCGGAACTGTGTAACTTGGGTATTTTATATCAATGTTCTATTGTTTTTAATTAATTACAGAGGGACTGAAACTAGACCGTAGATTAAACAATAAAATCTCTTTTAAAAACAACTGACTTCAGCTGTAAATAAAATAGTATACATGTGTGTATATTATCATATGTTATCATGTATGTCACATGAATATAACGTATCATGAATATAACGTCTATTTTTATTAATTTAGTGTACTTCTAACGCATTTTACTTAATAACATTACGTTTCTGCACTCCTCCGCAAAGTAAAATTTAACTGTGCCAAATTTCATACTCCGCCGTTCGCGCAATTGTCTTAAAAAGGAATCTAAAGTTTTCCTTCACTTGTTAAATTGCTTGTGGTCGAAATTCGACTATAGACTAAACAATAAAATCTCTTTTAAGTTTGACAACTGACTTTAGCCGAAAAGCAATTGCAATCCACCGCAATGTAAACTTTAACTGTGTTAAATTTAATACGGTGCACTATCGTAGTTCGCAGAATTGTCTTACAATTATCTTAAAAAGGGATATTTTTCCTTCCTATATCAATTATATACAGATTATGGGTTTGAAATTAATACTTCCCACGTATGAGCCTGCTGAGGTTTTGACCCGTGAACAACAACTATTATGACGTCAAATCTGTAGATTGGGTACACTCTGGTTTTTTGCTAGTTTTTATAATTTTATATCCCTCCTATATATATAACTAGCTGTTGCCAGCGACTTCGTCCGCGCGGATTTCGTCCGTTTACTACGCACAGCTTCTCCCCCGTAGGTGATAGCGTGATAATATGTAGCTATTATGTTGACCAGACCTGTTAGTAATATTCATGGAAAATTTGAAGTAAATCCATGTAGTGCTTTTTGAGTTTACCCCGGACATACATACAGACAAACAGACAAACCGAGAAAATTTAAAAAAATATTTAATGTACAGTTTTGACTTTTCTACGATTTTATTATATGTATATAGATAAGAAATCGAGACTTCCAAAAACAAAAGACAATTCGATATGTTTTTTAATTATTATAATTTATAATGCAATCACTAGGTGGTAGAGCTTCTCAAGGTTTTGCCCGGGATGATTGATTGCTCTGCTATGCCAAATCCTACCGCAATGGCGTCAGTGACTGTTGCTGACGTATTCCAATTTGAATGGTAATGTAGCCGGTAAACTAATACATATGGCCTTCTAATACCATCACACAGACAGCAACGCACCATTAACATTTTCGGTGTCTACAGGCGATGGTCATTTCCACCAGAAGAATCATCTATTTATTTGCTATCATACAAAATATAATATAAGATAAATAATGTATTGTATAATTGGAACGTCTATATTATCCAATCCTCACTAATAATATAATTCAATCCTACCTAATAAAATCTAAGAAGATTACAAAAGGCCACAAAAATAGTTTGGTGTTGTAATATAGAGATTAGCATTGACCCAAATGACAAACAAGTTATGTAACTTAAGGATAAGTGGAAATTCGTAACTTGTCTGAAACCCCGAATCTTTTTATTATAAATTTTTGACAAGAAAACAAAGAAGCAGATGGGTCTTCGGAAAAAGAAAACTATCATCAATAGACACCAAAGATGTTACTGGTGCGCTGCTATCAGTATGGCTAGGTTACAATTACAATTTGTACAACTTAGTAGTTATACAGGAATGCTTTATAGCTTTCTCTCGCCTTAAATGCATATCAGTAATTTGTCGATCCACTTTTTGGGAAAGAGCCCGGATCAACGTTAGTGAGCTTTTTTATAAGATAAAATATTATCACGCCCGATTCCTTTGCGGAGTAGACAGAGTAAACCAAACGTCTATAGACTTTCCAGTTCACCACGATTCACCGGTTTGTCTCTTGGCGCGAATAGTGGTGATCTCTATCACCGCATTTCACTGATAAAGGTAACTATTATCGATATTTCTAGCAATAAACGAGACCGATGGCTTTACATGCTCATCTAAGCATAGGAGTAGTCATACACCACCCACCAGACTGAAACTGTTACTGAGATTTTGTTTTTAGAGAAAAACCTTAAAAAAAACCTCAATAAAACCTGACTTGGGGATCGTATCCGGACTTCATGAGCATAGCCGAAAAGGCTATCCCCTAGACCACGAGGCACTCAAATAGGATAGGTGGCCAGCCAATACCCAACCGTACACTTTTTTCAATCTCGGGCAATTTTATTTTTGTCAGAAAACTGAAAAAATGCATTTTTTTAATTGTCCGATCCGGGAATCGAATGCTTGACCTCATGTGGTGAACTCCGGTAATGGTCCGGTGTCAGAGTTCCCACAGAGACGATTATATACTTTTGAACAATTATTTTAACATTGAGTAAATTAGTACAGATTGTCTACTAATAACCCTTAAGTTTATTTGAAACATTAATAACAAAATATTTTTTATGTTGTCCTGTCTGTTTTTATCCACATTTTGCAGCATAAATTACATACTTATTGAGTTAATTTTGTATAACACCGCCTTTTAACTACTTTTAACGTTGTGTATTCAGAAGAAAGCTAATGAATTTCTTATTCAAAAGTTTTCAGAAGAATTCTTATATACTATAATACACCCCAAGTATATGAACCCTCTTTAAAATATTTCTTAGAATGAGCTAATGAATTGATCAGGTAACATATCCATTGTGTCCGCATTTTTCCATTCAGCTTTATAACTTTCCAAGAAAAGAAGTTGAAGCATCCGTACTTGACGGGGATCATTAATCCTGAATGAAATATTATGTGAAATGCCTTATGCCAGTCCTTTTTAACTGAACATTAGATGTGGGTAATACATAATCGATTTTTGGGGAAATTTGGATGTGTTTTTAAACAAAAACGTAATTTATGTAGATGACTTCACATTTTATCAAGCCTGAAAGAAAAGAAATATAACGAATTTCTAAAAATATATTTTTCTTGTAACATCTGTCAGATTTATATATCATCCATTTTTAACTTTCTTGCAAATGGAGGAGAATGAAGAAGAGGTTCTCAATTCGACGCGTTATGTTAGACCACGCGTATTCTTTTACAGAGTACCTGTGGTGGCGGTGTGTGGTGATGTGGTAAATAAACTCACGTAAATATGGGTGTATAATCCTTTTATTGTTCACACCTCCCACTTAACGTCACATTATCCATACTAATATTATAAATCTCTGTGGTCTAGTGGTCCAGCGTTGGCGTTGACCACGTGAGGTCCCGGGTTCGATTCCCGGGTCGGGCACATTAAAAAAGTGTTTTTTCAGTTTTCTGAGAAACACAAAGTTGCCCGGGATTGGAAAGTGCCCGGTTGGCGATAGGCTTGCCACCTATCACATTTGTGGGACCAAGTATCTTCGGCTAATCGTGGGTGCACTTGTTGTACCTCTGCCTACCCCTTCGGGGATATGGGCGTGAAGATACTTTTTTTTTAAATATTATAAATGCGAAAGTAACTCTGTCTGTCTGTTACGCTTTCACGGCCAAACCACTGAACCAATTTGGATAAAATTTGGTACAAATATAGTTTGAGACCCCAGAAAGGACACAGGATAGTTCTTATCCCGGAAATCCCACGGGAACGTTAACTATGCGGGTTTTTATTTTAGAACTTATTCCACGCGAACGAAGTCGCGGGCACAGATAGTTGTTTATAAGCACAAAAGTATACGGATAACAAGCACAAACAGTATAGATAGAAGAAAGTCAGTCATTACTTATATTTGTTTTTATCTTAGTGTAGTAAATATAATTTTGTATATATAATATAAATGTGTAAATAATAATTTCTTAAATGTAAATATAACTTTTTACCGTTAAAATAATAAATTGTAATTGAAATGAGTAGGAGGATCCCTACAGTACCTAGTACGATTTTGATAATTATTTTTTTTATTCGAATGGGTTCACCCTGAGGATGGTCTCATTCTTTTTAATCCAACCATAAGGGTAAGTAAGCAACGGATGATTGATTGTTCACTCACTGATTTTAATGTATGACCATGCATAACTTTTTAATGTATGACCATGCATATCTTTTTAATATATTGTGACCACGCATCACTTTTTAGAGTGATCCAACTTTCATAATTCTACTTTTATTGGATAGAATATATTCCAAGGATTGTCTCTTACAATTAAAAAAACACCCAAAAGGGTACGAAATCAGAGGATAATTGATTATTAGCTCACTGATTGTAGTGTAATAAAATAATATAAGGCATATGTTTTCATCAGTTTAGTTTTTTGTTAATTGAGATCTTTATTTTACTTTTAGACAGTGGTCCCAGGAACAAACTTTTTTTGATTAACAACAAGCTGAATTTTTGTGAACAGCTTCATTTTGACGAGACGCTCATTTTTTCTATCTTCGAAAAATCTCGAATCTGCTAACTAATAAAGATGGATAAAAAAGAAAACTTTAGAGTATCGGACTAAGAACAGTTTTCACTTTCCGTGTGTCCTACACGAGTAACTCTTGAGTAATAATAATAATTAACAAACTGTTGGGAGAAGATTGGGAAAAAATTGGGACCCATAATTCCGAATCTTTAAAGTGGAAGACTCGTCAGAAAAACCGTCAAATGTGCAGGACAAAAGTTTATTGCGAGTAGTTACCCAGTTCGAGATTTGTCGAAGATAGAAAAGACTTGCGTTTCGTCAAAACGAAACTGCTCACAAAATATCAGTTTCTTATTATTAAAAAAAAGTTTGTTCCTGGGACCACGGTCTATTTTATGTAAGTTCACCAAAAATAAATAGTAACTCTAAATCGATTTCGATGGTTTTTTATTTGACAGATCGTAACTCAAAATTGGTTTTATTCTCAATTAGATTCAGTTCTGATTATAGTGTCAAGACCTGAATAGCATGCTGACTGATTTCCATGTTCTCTTTGGAGCTATTGAAAAAAAAAAACTTGAAGGTTATAGATCTGATGGTATTATCATGACAAAGTAACAAAATGCTTCAAGTTTGCGATATTCGGGTGAATCTTCTAGGTTATCCGGATATTTGATCTACCATAATGTTACATTATGATTATGATCATTATGATGATGATCAATGGAATAGCTCTTTGCGCCTATACATATAAAGGTATGTTCTATGGTAAAATTTCTAACTAAATCAGAAAAGAAGCCAATGAACGGGAGATTCACTTAATAATAAGCGATTGCCTGATGATGATGTAAAAAGTGTGTGAAAGTGTATCACCTAGTAGTGAAGATAATTTGACACTTTTGTGTTACCTTCACCTTTTGCAAAGTGGCTAACAGGAAAGCAGATAGTATTCATCAGAGGAAGCCTAACATGGAAAAACGCAAAGTATGGCAATAATTTATGATTTTGAGTAACAATAAAATCAAGATCGTGCAAAAGTTCGTATGAGTGGCTAGTACTGTGCATATTTTTTATGTTTTAACGTTTGATTCAGGAATATCATAATTGACTTCCATAGTTTGCTCAACTAAATCAGTCTACGAGCTCCTTCAATATTTCTGAGGAAGGTTAATCTTCTTCAACTATTCAGAACTAAGATTAGATATTGGCTAAATTACTTTTTGATGACGGTGAGCGATATTACGTTGAGTGTCAAAGGGTTGACCTTGATTTGTTTAACCTCACTACTCAAAGACTGAAAAAAATATTAAATACTAGCAGACCCGACAAACGTTGTTCTGCCTTTCTAACTTCTCTTATTTTTTTCTATATTTTCATACCTTTTAAACCTTCCCTGGACTTCAACAGTTAATTTAAAACCAAAATTAGCCAAATCGGTTCAGCCGTTCTCGAGTTTTAGCGAGACTAACGAACAGCAATTGATTTTACATATATAGATAGATATACGTTTATTCGACTGATTGCTTAGATTATTGTAAATGTCGCTGTCTGTTTTTACAACGCCCGGGTGCAATGTAAGCGCACTATAAATGTTTTTATGACAAATTTTGAAATTCTCGGCTTTTTTCTACTATAATATACCTATAAACCTTCCTAACATGGGGCACACTAAAAGTTTTGCACTTCTAGCTAATCGGAATTATTTGAATTTCGAACGCTATATTTTTAAAACGTTGCAACCGTCTTAGTAATAAAAAAAATGATTTTTCAATTGTTTTTTTTTTACCCATCAAAGTTCTACGTACGCAACGAAAATGATATTAAGTCGAAAAGATTTTAGAGCGATGATTTTTTATGATTTTAAAAGTTCTCTTTTTCCGCAAGACAGTGCCGCTCGTCTTCAAAATACTTTTGGGAGAGAAGCACCTTGTTTGAGCACCGTGAAGCGATGGTTTGCTGAATTTGAGAGAGGTCGAGTTTCTTTACAACTGCCGCCAACGAAAATAATATGCCTACTGTTAAGCGGTTAATTGAAGAAAACTATTACCCGGATTACCTATGAGAAAATTCGAGGACTATTGGGGATTGGTATGAGCCAAATTCAGAAAATTTTAATCCCATCTGTACAATTCCACTTCAAGATCAAAAGAGTGTTAATGCCGAGTGGTATTCTACCATTTGTTTACCCAGGGTGTTAGAAAAATTTCGCGAAAGACGACCCAAAAGCCGTATTCTCCTACTCCATGATAACAAACAACAAAACAAAGTCATTTTTAGCTTCTGAAAAAGTACATCTCGTCACTCATCCTGCGCATAGGCCCGACCTAGCACCCTGCGATTTCTGTATTTTCCACAAAATCAAAGATTTGATGAGAGGTTTTACTTTTACCAACTCCGAAGAGGCAGTGAATGCGTTCAATCAGCACGCAGAAAACATGCCTTCAGATCTGTGGTCCTCCTGTTTTAAAAAATGGTTCGATCGCATGAAAAAATGTTTAAAATGTAAAGGAGATTATTTTGAAAAGTAATAAACATATTATTTTGGTTATAACATGTTGTTTTTTAATTTACGCAAAACTTATAGTGTGACCTACGTATAAACCTTCCTTTTGAATCACTCTGTCTATTGATGAAAATTGCATATAAATCGTTGCCTGATTTAAAAGATACAAGCGAACACAGTGGAAGCGACTTTCTCTTATACTATGTAAAGATTAAGGTATAATACATTTATATTATTAGTAAAAACTTGTTATTGGCCTTTTTTCTAGTATCCTTTTGTTTATAGATCTTTAAAATAAAATACTTAAGATAACGCGAATCTACTGTGTTTGTACGAGTATAATAATCGCATTGTAACAACATCGGTTATTACACTGAAAATGACTTAGGACATTAAATTGCAGGACGCATTAGCGCTAAGCTATTCCAACCTCATAGTATTTTAAGTTGGAAACTTTTTTTTTTTATATCATAAGATAGCAAACAAGCAGATGGGTCTCCTGATGGAAAGAGTCACCCATCGCCTATAGATACCAAAGATGTTAATGGTGCGTTGCTATCTCGTGGCGAGGTCTAATGCCACATGCATAAGTTTACCGGCTACCTTACCCCCCAAACCGGAACACGACAGCGACAAGCACTGACGCTATTGCGGCAGGAATAGGTAAGGCGGTGGTACCAGACCCGGGCGAGACAATGCAGAACTCTACCACCTAGTTGCCCCGATGGTAGTGACTCGATAGCCAATCGGTCGCCTTTTACGACCTGCCTGGCAGAACAGCAGTTGGCCTATTCTTCAAAGGAGGCCGGGACCAACATGGCGGAACAAAGTATATGCTTAGATTATTTCTGTTTTTATTTTTAGAACAGTCAGTCGTAATAATGTACTCATCTATGTAACACGCAGGCAATAAAATAGTAATTCGTTGGTTTTATATCAATTCTCTCCTCTTGACGACACACAACAACATACACCTGCTTCTCTACTTCACACGAACGCAACATCTATATATATATATATATATATATATATATATATATATATATATATATATATATATATATATATATATATATATATATATAAATCAATCCCTATTTTCCTTGGTCACGACATCACGCCTGAATGGCTGGACCAATTTCGGTAATTTTTTTTTTTGTTTTGTTTGTAATTGTAAGGAGAAGGTTCTTATAAAAAAAATATTAAGAAAATTCCGCGGAAAAATAGAAAATTTAAGAATACTTAACCACCATATAAAGTTTAATGCCATTTTGGCTGCGTGGAAGGACAATTCCGTAGGGTGTAGATTTATATAAATTACGTGACACGTTGTTTGTCCGCTATGGATTCCTAATATGAATGGCAAAACAACGTTTGCCGGGTCAGCTAGTATTATATAAAAAAGTATATTTTATATTTTACAACAATTGTTAATTTAAATATCAGCGACATAAAATCAATTTGTAATTTATTTGGAACTTGTAATTTAAATGACATTGTATTTTATTATATTTAAGTGTAGAATGTGATGTGAATGGTGATGCTTGCGTTTTTTCTATCTACATTACTAATTGCTTTTTATTATTATATACTTTTGGTAAAATTGATTAATAAAAAAATACATAATTTTGCATGCCATTATGTGCTTAAAATAGGACACACAATTTATAAATACACCTATCATTACCATGTAGGGTACATTTGAGCAAATAAATGTTATTATTATTATTATAAGTATTTTACATAATATAAAGGTACTTAAGTTTTTTTGCCGTTTTTGTTTTTATAAAAAGACAATAAGCTCATCCAGTAATAAGCGACACTAGAGATCTTAGCTAGAAGCCTAAAAATAATGACTTGTTATGCGTACCAGTGTTAAAATTACATATTTTAATAACATTATCTTTTAAATATGCTTTTTATTAATAGAAATTCGTAATCTAAAAAACGCATAACTACCTATCTCCAGGTGATGTCGTGTAAAAACCAATTTCGTGTCTTTATTTCTGTTTTTTTTTCGTTCTCTATTGAATATTACAATAATCCATTTTGATCGTATAACAGTCGTAATCTCGGATGAATAGTTCCATGGTCGTAATGTAACATTATTTTAGCTACTAGAGTGAAAATGACTTTGGACATTAAGCTATCAGAACGCATTAGCGCTTAGTACGCTGTTCCAACCTCTCAGTATATTATGCTAAAAATATGGCGTCTGTTATAACTTTGGAATGAAACTTATAAGTTTTTAATTTTTTTTCGCCTTCGCCCGCTAGTAGATTAGCATTTCGTCAAGATAGCTAGATAGATTTCATACAAATTTCATCCCTTATTTCAAACCTTCAAGAGATGATTTTTTTTTTTAAAATTAGCCCATGTTTGACCCCGGCTCTTCAACTACTTCCATACCGAATTTCAGGAAAATCGGTCCAGCGGTTTAGCCGTGAAAGCGTAACAGACAGACAGACGGACAGACAGACTTTCGCATTTATAATATTAATATGGATGAGTTATACTCTAGAATTGTAGACGTAAGGTTTTTTATAAAATTTAAGTTTTATAAAGTTATATTATGTTGGTCTTTTTGATATTAATTACTTACTTCATATATCCAAATAATATCATTAAACTGTATGGTCCTCATGATCAAGTGATTAATTATTTATCCGAATCATTAGTCATAATACTACTCACCCAAGAAAATACCTGGAAATGATCCATAATGTTGTGTTGTACACAAAATGTTAGTTGTTTTTTTTATATCATAAGATAGCAAACAAGCAGATGGGTCTCCTGATATAAAGAGTCAACCATCGCCTATAGACACCAAAGATGTTAATGGTGCGTTGCTATCTTGTGGCGAGGTCTAATGCCACATGCATAAGTTTACCGGCTACCTTACCCTCCAAACCGGAACACGACAGCGACATGCACTGACGCTGTTGCGGCAGGAATAGGTAAGGCGGTGGTACCTGACCCGGACGAGACAATACAGACTCTACCACCTAGTTGCCACGATGGTAGTGACTCGCATAGCCAATCGGTCGCCTTTTACGACCTGCCTGGCAGAACGGCAGTTGGTAAATTCTTCAAAGGAGCCCGGAACCTGCACGAGGGGAAGTTGTTTATTAAAAATTATTTTATCGCTATCAAAGTATGCTCCTTGAGAAACGATACACTTACGCCAACGAATAATCCAATCATCAAAACATTTTTCAAACGCTTTTCCCGGAAATAAATTCAGATCGTGTCGCGAATTCTCCTTTATGTTTTCTACCAAAAGAAAACGGGTACCACGAAGTGGTAATTTGAGTTTAGGCAGAAGAAAAAATCATTTAGAGCCGTATCTGTTGAATAATGTGATTGCTTCATATTTTAGACACTTATTCCTGCCACAACACCATCAATGTTTGTCGTAGTCATCTTCCGGTTTAAAGAGTAAGGTAGTCGGTAAACTTATGCAAGTGGCACCTCACTACACAGATAGCAATACACCTTAACTTACTTGGTGTCTATAGGCGTTTTTATTTCATCAGGAGAGTCATCTGTTTGTTAACTATGTTATGATATTATAAAAAATGAAAATCCAATGATTATACATTTTAAATTACGTAGTTATACATTTTAAATTTCGAGTAAGTACGTAAGCTCAGTTTTAGCTTGGTCTTTATATTGATAAAATACTAATGGCATCCTATTGTTATTTAATAATATTATTAGAAGTCACAATTACAAAAAAAAAATAAGGAATTTTATCGTAATCAAATTCGCAAAAAAATTTCATATGGCTTTTGAAACTTTTGTGGCATCTCCTGTATAAATTGTATAAATTTGCCTTGTATAAATTTGGCGACAAGAGACAACATTATAATTATTTCATGCATTTTAAATACGTACCTGTTTAACTGGCTCCTGTCCAGTTTGGCGAAATAACAATAAACTCAGTCACTCATATATGTCCCGAATCTTGACATTGTACAATAATCTAAAATTATATGTTTATATTTGTAGTGAAATTAAAGTACAAGTGATTATAACCTAGTTTGGACTTGTAACAATGGAATTTCACCAAGTGCCGACGATTGAAAGTGTAAAATCTTGACATTGTACATTAATATCTAAGATAAATACGTGGAACAAAAACTTGTAGCCATTAAAACCATTACGCTAACGGTGGAGTATGAAATTTACACAGTTAAAGTTTACATCGCGGAGGGCTGCAGAAATCTGCTGCTTCTTCTTAATCTATACATATAATAAAATCGTAGGAAAGTCAAAACTGTACATTGAATATTTTTTTAAAAGAATACTTGGGGCGTGATCTACGATCGATATCGAAGCCAAAAATATAGTTAGAATTTTCGTCTGTTTGTTTGTATGTATGTCCGGGGTAAACTCAAAAAGTACTGCATGTATTTACTTCAAATTTTGCATAAATATTACTAATAGGTCGGGTCAACATATAGGCTACATATTATCACGCTATCACTTATGGGAAAGGAGCAGTGCGGAGTAAACGAAGTCCTCGCAGACGAAGCAGGCAACAGCTAGTAGCTTCATAAACTAGGTAGGCTGGAAGAAATTGTACTTACACCTGCACAATTTAACTGTATAGGTAAACCTGAGTGTGTACGTCACACAACTACTCAACCCTACTTAGCTCAAGTTTACCGTACAGTTAAACTGTATGACATACCTGTCCGGTACACCCTAGCGTGTATCACCGGCTTTACAGTTTTATTTCGATCAGCGAGCGAGCGCGGCGCTAGTAAATTAGTAAATAATAAAAGACATTAGCGGCGCACGAACTGTCAAACGAGCAAAGGTTAAATAGCCTTATTATAAATTTTCCGATATTTTCACATTTTCTGTGAAATTTTCTTTGTTTTTTATTTCGTAAGAACCTTCTACAAAGTATTAGAAACAAAGTAAATAAAATCGGTGAACTCATTTTCATTTATTTTTATTTTATTAATAAAATAGCAAATAAGTGCCCAGTTCTCCTTAAAGAAAGAGATAACCATCACCTATAGACACTAAAAATTTTAATTGTTCGTTGTTTCCCGTGAGCGGAGATTGAATGTCTCATACATAACAGGTAACTTTACCCTCAAAACCGAAACACGACAGCGTACAAGCATCGATACTTTGTGACAGAAATAGGCAAGGAGGTAGTACCAACTCGGACGAGACATCTTACCGTTTTAGTTTTGTCTAACTTTTACTGTTCTAGAGTAATTGCGAGAAACCCTTTTTAATCATTTTTCAACGCTTGACGGTGGTTGCCGACCAAAAAGCCTTTACATATCGTTCTTATATCATTAAGACTACATTATATTCTAAATGCAAAGGAAAGTGACATATTTTTATTTAAATCTTTATTTAAGATAGCAAACAAGCAGATGGGTCTCCAGATGGAACTCGATTTTATGTCTATAGGCATCGATGGTTGCCTATAGACACCAAAGATGTTAATGGTACGTTGCTATTTTGTGGCGAGATCTAGTGCCATATGCATAAGGTTATCGGCAACCTTACCCTTAAAACCGGAACATGACAGTGACAAGCACTGACGCTATTGAGGCAGGAATAGGTAAGACAATACAGAACTCTATCACCTAGTAGCCACGATGGTAGTGACTCGCATAGCCAATCGGTCACCTTTTACAACCTGCCTGGCAGAATGGCAGTTGGCCTATTCTTCTAAGAAGCTTAGAACCAACCACATATACTTGTATAATAAATAAATATAGATAAATCAGAAATAAAAACCTTCAGAGATTATCTGAGTAATTTTCAACGAAACTTCAGCAAAACTTTATATATTTACTTTTTCAAGTACTATTACGTTAACTCTCCATATGACGTTGAGTAGCGAGTTATCGTGAGAAGTTTCCGCGAAATTGCTCCTTAATCGCGCAATGGAATCGCGAATGCCGACATTTTCTTTAGGAAACTGAAACGTTGGAGTTTTATACGACTAGTTTACGTTATTAGGTCAGGGCAGCTTGGTTTTATGCGAAATATGATTTATTGATAGTACATATAGCAGAATAAATATCATCACGCCAGTTCCATTGCGAGATCCTACAGAACCGTCCATTTTTACTATTCACGCATGGGTGTGGTTTAAGAGTTCCATACAATTTATTTCTGAGCATCACTTATTCTGCTTGTATAAATATAATTTGACAATTATTATAAAAACAAAATATTCAACTAATAACTCTTTCGAAAGAAAACGTAACCCCTTTCATATACACACATAATACGAGGACCATTTAACTAGCGTTAGCGCAGTATGTTAAAAACAAGCACGCATAGGAAAATAGGAAAACTGAGGGCGGAGTAGTTTCTATTTATTTGATTTAAGTCCTGAGTAAGAAAATTGATTGCCTATAATCCGATATGAAATGCTTAACGTACTATTACTACGTCATGTTCCAAATCCGATTATTTGAAACGTGACGTATTACTGCGTCAAGTTGACGTATCGCTGACGTATTGGAAGCCCTGTCTAACATTATTAGCAAGAGGTGGCCGTTTTTAAAAAAACGTTGCTGATCAACGATGTTAGTCTATGGTGATTATATCCGATGCCGAAATATTTAACAACGGATGCAAATCACGCCAATATTTAACGCGATTAACCGCGACTAACCGATGTCTGTCATGTTATGGCAATGGCAATGGCTGATATTAAAGAATAAGTACAACCTCTGGACAATTCAGTCAGAAGGACGAATGATCGCAATGAAAACTAACATGCTTGCTTGAATCAAAACAATGATTGTTGTTAACATTTAGTTTACTAAATAAAAAAACTTTTGTTTTAATATTTTGTCTATTTATTTATATCAACTCTTATTTATTCTCATTAATATCGGTATGTTGAAGTACGATGGTGTCGAAGTATAATAACATTTATGATAGCGATAAATTATCTGATAACGATAAATTATCAACAAGTTTTATTTTACCCAGCCCGCCAAGTACGTTACTAGTTCGATATCCAACACCGTGGTTGGAAACAACGATATTGAGAATGGGTGATATTAACGAAACAACGATGCTCATCGATTATAAAAAGATAACGAATACGCTAGTCTTAGTACTAACATAGCAATGTGTCTCTATGTCTTTTAACCGCCTTAAAAAAAGGTAGATATTATTTTTTCATGTTTTTTCCTCGATTACTTAAAGACGCCTGATTCGATCTGAAGAATTTTTCAATTGTTTGGGAGAGTATACTTCCCACTTCATCCTATACTACTTTGGTGAAATTGTTTATCTGTAATCTAGTGTTTTAGATTTACAGGAGATAGGAAGCCAGTTTCAAATGTAATAATGTAAATTTTAAAGGCAGACGTTAATTTGCGGAAATCCAAAATTGAAAAGGTGAAATGAATAAAATTTGCTATTATCCATAAGAAATTTCACCTTTTTAACTTTAACTATGCCAAATTTCATATTCCACTCCTTCACGTATTTGTCTTAAAAAAGGGTACAAAGCGGTTTTTTCTTAACGTATTAATATACTAATTCTAGTTGACCCGCGCAGCTTCGCCTACGAGGAGATAAGCATGTCGAAATAATTTTTCATACAAACTTAGTTTTTTTTTTTTTATATATCACTAGCTGACCCGGCAAACGTTGTTATGCCTTTTTAACTACTCTTATTTTCTTTCTATATTTTCTCACCTTTTAAACCTTCCCTGAACTTCAACATCTAATTCAAAACCAAAATTAGTCAAATCGGTTCAGCCGTTCTCGAGTTTTAGCGAGACTAACGAACAGCAATTGATTTTTATATATATAGACTAGCTGACCCGGCAAACGTTGTTCTGCCAACTTTGTGTCTACTTTCCGGTTTTTTTCTACATTTTTCACCTTTTAAACCTAACCTGAACCTCCATGAATATTTTAAAACCAAAATTAGCCAAATCAGTCCAGCCGTTCTCGAGCTTACGAGCGAGACTACCGAACAGTAATTGATTTATATATATTTATATATATATATATATATATATATATATATATATATATATATATATATATATATATATATATATATATATATATATATATATATATATATATAGATATTCAAACAAGCAGATGGGTCTCCTGAAGGAAAGAGTCAACCATCGCCTATAAACACCAAAGGTGATAATGGTGTGTTACTATATCATGGCTATGTGTAATGCCACATGCATACGTTTACCGGCTACCTTACCATCTAAACTGGAACACGACAGTGACAAGCATTGACGCTATTACGGCAGGAATAGGTAAGGTAGGCGGAAGTACCATACGTACGGGCGGGACAATGCAGAACTCTACCACCTAGTAGCCACGATGGTAGTGACTTTGGCCTATTCTCAAAGGAGCCCAGACCAACACGGAGTGATTTTGATATATGTAATAAAATACTTTCTTACAAATGAATTTCAAAATTCAGCAGTACCTACCTAATAATTGCCAACGCAACAAATACTACTTATTCAGTAAATGTAATACAGAACGAACACTACAGAGTCGTTAAAAGTTTTAAGCTATTTAACGAATAAAAGTTTGTATTGAATTTATTTAGTTTACCGAGTTACTATTCCTACCTCAAGTTGTTTAGTTGTTTTAGTAAATAAAAGTAAAGTGAATCGCTAAACTTTAAGTAGGGATTGATTTAATTTCCATTGATAGGTTGTAAGGGAATTGTAGGGGAACAAAAATCTTAAATCAAGTATCAAAAATAATAAAAAAATATACTACAGGTTGAATGGTGAGAGATTGTACATACTAAAGGAGGATTCAATATTCGATTCTGATACCAAATATGCACTAAAATAAATACTTAAAATTTTAACTTATTTTTTAATAGAAATGTTTAGTATGAATATCCGCGCCCGGCGCATAGAAGTTCATTGTTTCCAAACGGCGATTGACCGAGCTCGTGACTAACTAATGTTAGTACATCGTACAGTGATCATATTTTTTGTATACTATTACACTAATTTCTTTAAGTTTTAATATGTGGTTATATTTTTATAGTTTTCTTTTGACCGTTAACACAAAATAAATAGGTACAGGAGTCAATCTCATATACTTGACTTGACTCGACTCGGCAGCGCGCTAAGTTTACTTTGTGCATAAACAAAAAACTGGTAGTGCCACTCGTATTTAGGTGATAGATTTACCAATGACAATAGAACAGCAATAACGGAAATATAAACAAATAATAACTAAAATATTTTAGTGTTATTATTATACCTAACCTATTACAGATTTTCTTTACAAAAGTTTACTAACACGTGTTTCAAGCGGGTGGCACTCGCGCTTGCACTATTCCCAATCATTCCGAGATAACGCGTCCGCGTCCGTGAAAGGGACGTCTATGTGTGCGTTGCTCGAGCGTCCTTTGTATGTAGATGGACTTCTGTACCTATTTGTTTTGTGCTATTAAATATCGTGTTTTCCAATATTAGACCGTGGGCCCACGAACAAACTGTTTTTTTTTATTATTAACGAGCTGAATTTTTATGAACAGCTTCGTTTTGACGAGACAACCATTTTTTCTATCTTCGCAAAATCTCGAATCGGGTAACTAATAAGGTTATGGGGCTTTAAAAATGTTGAATTCGGTGAAGGAAAAATTAATAACAATAATTCTTTTTCGACTTTAATCGCTTGATTATATTATGAAAAACACGATGAAACTTTTGTCCTACACCTTCGATGGTTTTTCTGACGAGTCCTCCACTCTAAAATTTCTGGATTATGAGAATTTTAAATTGATATTTAATTAATTTAAAAACAACCTAATTTTCTAACAACAACTTGTTTATTATTATTGTTATTATAGGGTAACATTATCCTACACGTAAAGTAGAAACTTTTCTTAGTCCAACACTCTAAACTTTTCTTTTCTATCTATCTTTATTAGTTACACGATTCGAGATTTTTCGAAGATAGAAAAGATGGTTGGCTCGTCAAAACGAAGCTATTCAAAAAAGTCAGCTTGATATTAATCAAAAAAAGTTTGTTTATGGGACCACGGTCTATATGTACAATGTTTTACCAGTCCGCCTGTAAAGTGCGCCAGCTTATGAGAAGAATGAACTAAACTCTTATAGATGCCAAAAGGGACCAGCCTTTTAAATAATAACTGCCATTCTGCTAGGCAGTTTTTAAGGGAAAAAAGGCCTAAGCTGTCTGCCAGTGAAAGTCCCGTCAAAATCGGTCCAGCTGTTTGAGCTTTGAGAGCGGCGCCGGAACAAACACACAGACAGACGAAAATTGTTAAAAGTGTTATTTTGTGAAAACATCTATATACATTTAGTAAAAACCAGTTATTTTAATGTTATAAATAGACACTCCAATTTTATTTATTTGTGTGTATGTTTGTATAGATACAATACTTTTCATCCATTAACTAGCTTGGTGAATGTCGTCTTGTTGTGGGATCCTATGCTATGAAAGGCGTATCAAATTTGAATACTGTCAAATGCTAATTATCAAAAAATATTTTGAAATTAATGTAAGCATTTCTTAGAATAATACGACTGTAAGTTCAAAATCTTGAATCTTCGCTTAAAATACAAAATTACTCTTTAGAAATACGTCAAATCCGTTGATTGGTTTTTGTGATATCCTGAAACTTGGCTGCGCAAACATCTCGAAACCTTTTCACGTCCAAACAAAAACTTTTCCATCAAAGTTGGACAGGGTCGGAGAGTCAATCTGACTACAATATTTGGAAATTAATATAGATTTTGGGCGTCCTTTATGTAACTTTCACTTTTAATATTCATCTATTCTATATTAATGTTGACCGCTCCGTTGATCGAGTGTTTTTTTTTCTGTCATAAGATAGCAAACAAGCAGACTGCACATGAGTCTCTTGATAGAAAGAGTCAACAATGGCCTATAGATACTAAAGATGGTAATGATGTGTTGCTATCTTGTGGCGAGGTCTAATGCCACATGCATAAGTTTACCGGCTACCTTACCCTTCAGACCGGAACACGACTGTGTCAAACACTGATACCATTGCGGAAGAAATAGGTAAGGCGGTAGTACCATACTTGGCCGAAACAATGCAGAACTCTACCATCTAGTAGTTACAATGGTAGTTACTTGCATAGCCAATCAATTGCCTTTTTCGACCTGCCTGGCAGAACGACATTTGGCCTATTCTTTAAAGGAGACCGGAGAAATACGGAGGAAAGCACTTATTATTGTTTGCTATTTTCTATATATATATATATATAAAAATCAATCCACATTTTCCGTGGTCTCGACATCACGCTGGACCGATCACTAATTTTTTTTTTGTTGTGTTTATAATTGTCAGGAGAAGGTTCTTATAAAAGAAAATATTAAGAAAACGGATTGTGTAGTTTTATGAAACCACGGTAAAAGTGAAACTTTTTTCACATTATAGATATTTAACTAAAGATTTTCGGAATAATATTCCATTAAGAGTATAAAAATCGCTTCATCAATCTTAATTTTATACTTGGAAAATGGGAATGGTAATGGGAAATGTTATCATTTCCCATAGTACACGGTCTACACGGTCAGCTGATTAAACTATAGATGCCGCCATATTGGCCTCGGCTGCTCTGACGAGCGCCTTTCACTTTATCCCTACTCCGCGGCCAACCGTCACGCGACATGCGACACACAGACCAAAAAATTTGAGACGATGTAAAAAAGTTTCACTTCAAAATTGCGCGAAAATTAGAAAATTTAAGAATACTTAACCACCATATAAAGTTCAATGTCCTTTCGGCTGCCTGGAAGGACAATCCCATATACTTATATAAATTACGTGTCACGTTGTTTGTCCGCTATGGATTCCTAATATGTATGGCAAAACAACGTTTGCGGGGTCAGCTAGTATGATATAAAAAACTAATACATTACTGTAACGTACGCACTACGAGTGTCGGTCGGATATTTTTCCGTATCACTCCTATCTACTAAACGAGCGATAACTTTGTTTCAATATATTGCGTGTCTTACTTAATTAGTTGAACAAACTAGCCGAATGCCCCTTTGGTGAATTTATTACGTCGTATTACATTCCGTCAACATGGTCAAGATGGATGTTATCATAATATTACACTCAAATCCCTAAATCATCATAGTAATTTAATCTTGAACACTCCGTTGGTCGAGTGGTTAACTACACTATATAATCGACGGAGCTCGAGTTCGATTTCCGACAGGGACAAATATTTGAGTGATGATGATGTTTGTATTTCTGGGCTAGGATGTTCATAAATGCGAAAGTAACTCTGTCTGTCCGTCTAACTGTCTCTTTTTCACGCCTAAACCACTGAACCGATTTGGATGAAATTTTATACATTGATAGTTTGAGACTTGAGAAAGGACATAGGATAGTTTTTATCCCGGGAATACCACGGGAACGGGACCTATGTGGGTAAAACCCCGGGACTTTAGAAATGCTTCTACACGGAAGAAGTCACGGGCACAACTAGTTAAATATATATAAAATTCCCGCGTCACAATGTTAGTTACCGTAAGTACTCCTCCGAAACGGCTTCACTTATTTTGATGAAATTTCGTATGCATATTCAATGGGTCTGAAAATCGGCCAACATCTATTTTTCATCCCCCTAAATGTTAAGGGTTGTTCACCCTTAAAATATTTTTTTATTTTTTATTTTTATTTTTTATGATTCAGCATTGAAAAATACATACAACTCGAAATTTTTACCCTTCCATCACCAACCCTTATTTTGTAAATAAATAATTTATATGGCAAAACAACGTTTGCCGGGTCAGCTAGTTTATATATAGACAATTATACGGACCAGTAGGGTTTGAAATTTGGGAAAGTTATGGCACACTCGGATGCCTGAGGTGGAAAGCCTATCGTCTATCGGACACTTATCTAATCCCGGACAATGTTGTTTTTATCAGAAAACCGTAAAAAAACACTTTTTTGAATTACCTGGCCCGGGAATCGAACCGGAACCTCATGTAGTCCACACTGACACCGGATCACTAGATCACAGGGGCGATTTGTTATGACAAAAAAAATAAAAAAGTAACAAAAGTAACTTGAAGTAACATTAAATAATGATCTTTAATATGAGCCTTTGCGAAATGAATTCTTGGTCTCCGGCTAAGCTTTTCATAATATTACGGAGCGTTCCACAGCATTTCTGAAATTCAGCTCCGCCGCGCATATGAGCTGTTAATGCTTGGAAAATTTTACTAGAGGTGCGTCTGACAGCGACTGGGGGAATAAACTTCAGAGCATTTATTAATATAGAGCGCATTTATTTATGTTTGAAAATAATTTCATAAATATAATCATTTTTTACACCACAAGATAGCAAACAAGTAGATGACGCCCCTAATGGAAAGAGAAATCATCACCTATAGACACCAAATATGTTAATGGTGTGTTGCCATCCATGTGGCGAGATGGCAATGCTCATACATATCTACCACCTACCTTACTCTCCAAACTGGAACACGATAATGAGTAGCATTGACGCTTTAGCGGCATGAATAGGTAAGGCAGTGATACCGGATGTCCGGACAGGATGTTGCGGAACTGTACCATCTAGTAGTCATGATGGTAGTGACACGTATAGCCAATCGGTTGACTTTTGACCTGCCTGGCAGAAAAGCAGTTGGTCTATTCTTCAAAGGAGCCGAACCAACACGAGGGAAAATCTCTGGCAAGGAAGGAAGTAAATCAAACATCGTTAGGCACGTGGTTCACTGCGATTCAACAGATTATCGATTGGTAAATTGTAATGGGATCTGTTCATATCTTATTCCTGGCCTCTTTTTGAAGAATGATACAAAGAATTTTACACCAAATATCTCGTAAAAGACTAGAAGGCTGATACGTATTACTGACATCACGTCTGTTACCCAGGTGGTAGTGTTTCGTAATAGTAGGGTAGCCCAAGATGCTAAATATGTAGTTACTCGAGCGTCATAGGGACCTATTGGATTTTGTAGACTAAATTATAGGAGAAATAAAAGGCTATATAATGTTTTTATTTCAACGATGGAGAAAAAATCTACAGATAAAAAAAATGTTTAAAAAACTGTGACATGGAAACACTCAATCGCGTTGATTAAGGTATGGTGGGTTAATTGCTACCTAAAATTTAGAAAATCTGTCGATTCAAATGTAGCTTAGGGGAGTGGCAGGGTCACAAATTTGCAAAGAAAACCTTGTTTTCACATTCTCCAGCACGACTGAATTTTCTTTTATTATAGAGGAAATGACGTCAGAATGACGAAAAAAATATAATCTGACAATTTCCACAAGCCGAAGTTTTTACAATTTTGTTTTTGTTTTTTTGCTCTAGTCACTAGCCTCTATAAAAAGGTCTTATATCTTACTTTTAGGAACCCCCCCCCCTCCTATGTTTATCTGACGCGCTCGAGTAAATGCAAAAATCCCCTCTTAGGCTCCCCTACTATAACGTCCCACCAGGTTGAGTACCATCGCTTTAACTATTTCTGCCGTGACAGCGTCGGTAGTTGTCACTGTCGTATTCCAGTTTAGAAGGTTAGGTAGCCGATAAACGTATTTGATATCTGTGTGGCGTTCCAGCATGCCACACAGATATCACCGGACTATTAATATGTCTATAGAAGATTTTTATCTCTTTCCATCAGCAGTTTTTTTTTATCATAAGATAACAAGCAAGCAGATGGGTCTCCTGATGGAAAGAGTTAACCATCTCCTATAGACACCAAAGATGTTAATGGTGCGTTGCTATCTTGTGGCCTACCTTACCAAACCGGAACATGACAGTGACCAGCACTGACGCTATTGCAGCAGAAATAAGTAAGGCGGTGGTACCAGACGCAGTCGAGTCGATGCAGATCTCTACCACCTAGTAAATATATAGTAACGTTATAAATATATCGACGCTCGAGTAACTACCTATTTAGCTCCCCTACTATTATGGAACTCTACCACCTAGTATTTGCTTATTTGCTATCCTATAATCAAAGAGAATAATGTCGATTCACTTGCAGGTAGTGTAAATCAAACGTTACGTTTAACTGTGGTTCACCGCGATTAAACTAGCCTGTTGACTGAAAAATGTAATGAGATCTTGAGTACCACATTTTGCATGAACCATTATTGGGACTAAAAAGTTTATGCAGTTTTCCAACATTGGATGTAGAGAAACACCAATAAAAGAATCAAAAATTTTGATCGCTACGCTAAACGTTTTCATAGTCTCCATGGGACAGTAAAACATATATTACACATACTGTGGGACATACTTTCAAAATTAAGTATCCATCGGTACCTACTTGATAAAACTCCACTTCAATGTTAATATTTTTTAAAAGCCCTTGCACATTACTACAGATATTTAGTAATACCAAAAACTTTCACGTATAAACGCATGGTCTGAGTGCTAAGTGTGAGTTTTTCTATTCGCATTCGATCGTGAGCGCGTTTCGAGTTTACTAGGAATTTGTATGTGATTTACACAGCGCCACCTAGTGGTAAACTGGTTTCCAACGTTTACCACTAGGTGGCGTTGTACAAATCACATACAAATTCCAAGTAAACTCGAAACGCGCTCACGATCGAATGCGAAAAGAAAAACTCACACTTAGCACTCTGGTCTACAAAACGACTACTGTATAATACGTACTGTTATCCCTTCTTAATATTATAATTAGTGCGAATGTAAGTTTTTTTTTACTGTTGATAGGGAACCGCTTAACCACGATCTCGCCTGATGGTATGCTAAGATGCGGCCTAAGATGGAACGCGCTTCCCTAGAAGGTACCTGTTCACTCTTCTCTTGAAGATCCCCAGGTTGTACTCGTCGGGGAATACACTCAGGTAGGATATTCCAGTCCCTTGCGGTTCGGATCAAGAATGTCGAGTCGAACCGCTTTGTTCGGGTACGTGGAACGACCACCATATGGCAATGCCCAGTATATGTGCGTCTCGACGATCGATAGATAAACGGGGATGGCGGAGTTAAGTCGTGCAATTCTCTTGCTTGAAGATTTTATCTTCGATTCTACTACTGATTCTGAACAAACTAGTTTCGGCTTTTGTATCAAGTAAGAGACATGACATTTATATTATAGCGCAGCTAGTATTATATAATGATAAAGCGTGTAATGCGATCAGTCTATAAAACTCACGCTCCGACAGAAAATAAGGGTGTAATTACGAGAAGTGCTCCGAGTTACAACGTTTAAAAAAATGGAGCACATGAATCGCACGTCAAATCCTCTGTAGTGACATTGACATTATTCTACGTCATCGCGTAGATAAGTATATTTTTATTATGTGTAAGCTTTTTATCTACATCTATTCTAAATCTTCTGTATGGTCTGTGATTTTAAATTAAAAAGTTGAAGAGTTGTTTAAGTACATATTTATTTATCCGGGATCTTGTTGGTATTGTTTCGTTAGTTAAAAAAAAAAGTGATGTAAATGATGTAAAATAACTTTTTTATACTATAGTGAAATATAAGTATATTTCGCTATAGTATAAACAAAGTTATTTTAAATTAATCGGCCAATTTCTCTTTATAAACCATCTCCAGGACGTAGTGTAATTTACTGTCAGATTATGTATTCTGCGCTACCAGTTTAGTATTATAAACGAACAAAGTATTATTTTAAGGTGGTAGTGGGTAAATTTAAATATAAATTAATACAATTATTCTATATTGCTAGCATAAAAGATTATCCCTTAATATTTAAGTACTTTCTACTACGTAATAATATCAGAATTTCACAATGTTAAATACAGTCAAATAAATTAAAAATATTTTTTACGTAAATAATGTCAAACTATTTACTACTTTTCATTAATAAAAATGTTATTTCACCAAGTGCTGACGATTAAAAGTGTAAAAAAGGTATTATTTCGAGTTGATCCGCGCTCTTTTTAACCCCCCGACGCAAAACGAGAAGTGTTATAAGTTTCAGGTGTGTATCTGTGTATGTGTGTATCTGTGTATGTGTGTATCTGTGTATGTGTGTATCTGTGTGTCTGTCCATGGCATCGTGGAGCCCTGGTGGATGGTTCGATTTGATTGCGGTTTTTTTTAATTGAAAGCCCTGTTTTGCGAGATGATTCTTAGCTAAGATTCAATAGAATCTGTTCAGCCGTTTCAAGATAACCAGCTCTTTTCAAATTGATGAAAGGAATTAAATAATTTGTAAATGCTTTATCAATACTAAATTTTGTGTTCTGTTATTTTATTGATATTGCAATTACATGATAACGTTGAGCTAATACTTTGAGATTATCATTCGAAGATCATCAGCGTTTATTTAACTGGCAATTTTCGTATTTAAATAACAGATTTTCTAAATATTGCAGGGCACTTTTTAACGACTTTCTGATATCCGTTAGTACAAAAACTTGACAGACTTGTGAAGGAAATGCAAATACTATGGTACCATCCAATTGAGCTCGTGATGTAGCCTGGATGTAGGGACTGGAACTGTCTGATGCAGAGCTTTAACAACACAATCTTGCTTAGACTAAGTCTGGTTGCTATAAATACTAAGTTTGATTAGTGCTCATGATGACGAGGATTTGAAGATGGAGCTGATAAAGTGCTACCGAAACTCACGCGTAGAATGTAGAAAGAGATAAGATAGTCAAGTTTGGACTCGATGGATTTTTGATGATGTTTACTTTCCATTACATATAATGTCGAAGAACTGAACATGGAGCCGTAAGAGTGTATTGTAACTCACAGATAGAAATTGCCAATATAGTGGAGTTTGGAGTCATTTCATTTGTTACAGTAAGATCTTTCTCATGATGATATGGCTCTGAAGATTGAGCCGAAAAAGTGACATTGGAACTTCAAGAATCCTGATTCAAAGTTCAACTACAATGAGCTTCTAAACCAAACGAGGTAAAGTTTTTAAATTAACACTTAATTGTCTTGTATTGGCAAATATCTAAGTGCTGGATGATTTTTAAAATCTGATGATGGAACTGAAAGGTAACCATGAGAACTCCTAAACTAAATAAGATAAACTAATCGAAATTGAACTCATTTGTTCTGTTTGGACAAATACTCTAGTGCTAGACGATTTCCAGAGTGTCATGATAGATGTGGAAATACTTTATGGGAACTTTGGAATAAAATTAGCAACACTATCAAATTTGAGGTAGTTTGTATCGTTATTTCAAGGACTTTGGAGCGGAATGGCTTCCAGTGCCTGATGATAGAGCTGAAGGATGTAACCAAGAACTCCTACACTAAACCAGGTTAACCCATCAAGGGGGGAAAAAATTCAGTTTGTTTTTGCAAAGAATTTGGTGCTAGATGATTTTTAGTATCTGATGATGGAATTGGAACGTAGTCATGGAAACTTCTAAAGCAAACAAGATAAATCTATAGAATTTCGATCTTTTGTTGTATTTTAACAAACATCCTGGTACCAGACGACTTCTGGGGTCTTATAATAGAGCCGATAATGGAGGTCATGGGAACTTTGAAATAAAATGGAGTACATTTTTATAAGGATTTTGAAGCACGTTGTTTATCAGGGCCTGATAATAGAACTGGAAAAAGTCTATAAGAACTTATAAGCAAATCCAAATAAACTCATTGAGTGTGGGCTGCTTGGGTTTGTTTTGACATATACTTTGGCGCTGGATAATTTTTGGGATCTGATGAAAAACTAGAAAGTGACCATGATAATTTTTGAACCAAACAAGATAAAACCATTGAGTGCCGTGTTGGTCCGAGCTCCTTTGAAGAATAAGCCAACTGTCGTTCTGCCATGCAGGTCGTAATAGGCGACCGATTAGCTATGCGAGTAACTACCATCCTGGCTACTAGGTGATAGAGTTTTGCATTGTCTCGACCGGGTCTGGTACCACCACCTTACCTATTCAGTCAGTGCTTGTCACTGTCGTGTTCCGGTTTGGAGGGTAAGGTAGCCAGAAAACTTATGCATGTAGCATTAGACCTCGCCACAAGATAACAAAGCATAATTTACATCTTTGGTGTCTACAGGCGATGGTTGACTCTTTCCATCAGGAGGATGGCTTTTTTGCTATCTTACGATATAAAAAAAACAAGAGCTTAGATTCATTTGTTCTGTTTTGACAAATACTCTAATGCTAGATGCTTTCCAGGGTCTTATAATGAAGCAGGAAGGAGAAAGTCTTTGGAGCAGAATGGCTTCCAGTGTCAGATGATAATGGGAAGAAGTCCATTAGAAATCCTAAGCTAACCCAGAAAAACCCATTGAGTGTGGGTTGCTTCGGTTTGTTTTTAGCTTATTTTTTGGTGCTAGATGATTTTTTGAATTTAATAATGGAAATTGAAGGCGATTACAGGAACCTTTGAAATAAACAAGTTAAACCTATCGAGTTTGGACTCGTTTCTTCTATTTTGAGAGTTACCCTGGTGTTAGATAATTTCTGTGGTTCTATGATAAAGCAGGCGATTTGGGATTCATTTGGTTCGTTCTAATAAGGAATTTGGAACAGAATGACTACCAGTTTCTCAAGATAAAACTGAAAGAAGTCCATGAAATCTCGCTAAACCAGACGGACCCATCGAGTATGGGTTAATTGGGTTTGTTTTGGTATACTGTTTGGTGCTGATTTTAAGAATCTATTGATGTAACTTGAAGGTGGGTATAGGGTCTTTTAAACTAAACAAGACAAACTCAACGCGTTTGAACTTATTTGTTCTGTTTTGACAAATAATCTTAGATGATTTTCAAACTCTTACGATAAAGTGACAGAAAGAGAAGGTCATGGACAAGAAATGAACGAACGAATGAAAATTGAAATTTTATCCCGTTTGAATCGTTCTTTTTTCTGTTTTCCAGTGTCTGATAATAAAGCTGGAAGAGGTCCATTACAACTTTTAAGCTAATCTAGATAAACCCATCGAATTTTGGCTAATTCGGTTTATTTTGGCAAATATTTAGGTGCCGGATGTTTTCGAAGATAAAATAATGATGGAACTGATAGGTGGCCGTCGAAGATGGGGCTGATATCGTTGGCTTTTATTACTAGGAGATTTGCAGGGCTTGATAATATAAATAGAAAGTGGTCGTGGAACTTCTGATATAAACAAAATAAGTCCATTGAGTGTGGTCTCATTTGTTATATTTTACATACACTCTGTATCCAGTACACTCAAATGATTTCCAGGACTACATAGTGAAGCTGGAGGCCTTGGGAGCTTTGCAATAAAATAACTCAAGCTCATTGAGTAAGAAACCATGGTAACCTTAACCTGATGCTGCAAGATTCCCTTTCGTAGATCATCAGGTATTTTCACGTTTTACTCTTAAAATAATGCGTATGTAGCGGAATGGCGGCCTGAGGATGTGTCGGGGGTTTTTGAAATTTTTAATTTTATCTTGTTAAAGAGTATATTAACTGCCTTACTGCTAGGTATCACGTAAAATGCGGGATAAGGCTATATACATAATATAACCTTTTCTCGCTTAGGTGCATTTGCTTGAGGTTTTCGCTAGAGGTGCATCTGACAGCGACTGGGGCGATAAACCTGAGAGCATTCATTAATATAGAGTGCATTAAGTTATGAATGAACATCTATATATTAATACGTGAAGGAAAAACTTTGTACCCGTTTTTCCAGCAACTGAGCACACGGAGAAGTATGAAATTTGGCACAATTAACGTTTTCATTACGGAAGAACCAAGTATTTTAAAAAATACTTTAAATAAATAAAAATACACATTACACACATTACATACATTATAATATTATACGCACATGTAGGTAAACTTACTATTTTCTTTACAAAACTTTAGTAAACAAACTTCAGTCGTGAAGTTGTCAGACTATAAAGAGATTTTATTGTTAGTCTGTGGCCGATTTTTTTGACAGAGTGATCACTTTTATTGTCAGAAAAAAGACATGGATGAAAGTCGATGTGTGTAATTCCCTATAAACGTTCATTATTTATAGAGAACTACACACGTTGATTTTAGCTACTGACGGCTGGACCGATTTTGACGAAATTTCCAGGAAATTTTCAGATTAGTCTAGCAAGTGATCCTGTGAAGTTTGATAGCGACCGTATTAATAAAACTTTTTTTCCAAAAGCTGAGGAATGCAAATCACGTCTTTAAAAAAATCGCAACAGGATACAGCAGGCGTTTAATCTAAAATTCGCAATCTGCCAGCGATCAGCGATGACTGTTAAACGTAACAAAAAAACATCAAAACGTCAATGAGTACATACATAATTTGTGTGTTACTGCCTTTGCTTCTGACGTGGAAGAAAGTGTGGTGCAAGTGGGTGGGCTATTGTGTCGCTGTGGTCTCCTCTAATTTCAAATCTTGGATAAGTTTGCTCCATTCCTTACACTACTTTTCGTTTCTATTGCATCACAGCAGTTCCATATAAGGTTTTGCGGAAATTTTGCAAATTAAATACCATAACTTTTTCTTTAAATTATCGATTTCCGCAAAGTAACGCCTGAATCTATTAAATCAAAAACGTCGCTAATTATTTGCTAATTGAATGCATTTTTTGCATGTATCTAGAACGATTAGCCTAACGTTCTTGACAGAAAATGTTTATCGCGAAACTGTGCGGTACACGGTCTATACTTTTGGCAACTACCTTATTAAAGACTAGCAACCTGCCTGCGGTTTCACCTGCGTAGCTTTTGTTCCCGAAAGAATACTGGAAAGGTTTATATACTAAAACTGGTACTGGTATCTTCACGCCCATATCCCCGAAGGGGTAGGCTGAGGTACAACAAGTGCACCCACGATTAGCCGAAGATACTGGGTCCCACAAATGTGATAGGTGGCAAGCCTATCGCCAACCGAGCACTTTCCAATCCCGGACAATTTTGTGTTTCTCAGAAAACTGAAAAACACTTTTTTTTAATGTGCCCGACCCGTGAATAGAACCCGGGACCTCGTGTGATCTACGCCAACACTGGACCACTAGACCACAGAGGCGACCAAACCTATACTATACTAAAACCTTCCTTAAGAATCAATCTATCTATTCAAAAACCCGCATTAAAATCCGTTGCGTAGTTTTAAAGATTTAAGCATACCTAGGGACATAGGGACAGACAGAGAAAGCGACTTTGTTTTATACTATGTAGTGATTAACGGGATAGTGAAAAGTTAGCGGCAGCTAATTAATCAGTTGTCTATTTTTAAAGTTAACTTAAAAGTTAATCTATTAGTCGAAATGTTAATTGTGTTAATCAACAGTTGAAGGATAAAGGATTTTGTGCCCAACTTTGAATATAAAATATAAAACTAACCTATAATTTCTATTTTTAACTTATTAAAATTTTGCAAAAATAATTAAATACGAGTCATGACTTAAAATAACTAAATCAAAACGAGGTAAGCGGATCTTCACGTGATTTTTTCCGTATCACGACTGCCAAGCATAAATAAAGCATCACTCTTTGCTAGAAATAAAAAATGAGAGAGCTTGGAAATACGATATCTATACGCACACAAATACTTTCGAAATATATAATTTTTTAAATTGGATTTATTTAAGCGATTTATATTATTTTTTATTGTTTTATCTCTACCAGGTAAGTACGAATTTTCAGGTAAAATTAAAAGTTTATTTTCTTAATATTAAAAAAAGTATCATCACGCTGGTTCCCTTGATTAAAAAAAATATCATGCATCAATAATATTAAAAAAAATATCATCACGCTGGTTATGAACCGAAAAGGTTTACCACAAATCACCAGTGTCGGTTTGCTAGATGAGTGGTGATCGCCACCGCCGCATTTTCCGTGCAGATAAGAATTATCGCCTATTGCTAGAGATAACTGGGACTGACAGCTTTACGTGCTCATCCGAGACATATGAGTGGTAGACAACTCCCGTCAGACTTCAAGCTGCTATTGAGTTTTTTTTTTTTTTATCATCGAGAGAAACTTCGATACAACTGAATAACACATTTGCCCCAGAACCTCACGATATTAGCCGAATAACTAGCCCTTAAATCACGAAATAGAGTACTAGGTATTAATGTTTTTTAACGTCTCTTGCGGGTTTGGTATTACCGCTTTTTCCACAATAGCGTTAGTGCTTGTTATAGCCGTGGTACGATTTGGAGAGTAAAATAGCCAAAAACCTAATCAAGGCATTACATCCCTGCCACTCAGATTACAACACATAATTACCATGTTTAGTTTAAAGAAGAAATTATGGTATTTAATTTGCAAAATTTCCTCCTGATGATGCTTCGGTTGCGAAGTGAAACATGCGTTGAGTACATAATTTGTGTAAGGTAAGAAGCAAAGGCGCTTCTGACGTAGAAGAAAGTGTGGTGGAAGTGGGTGGACTATTGTGCCGCTGTGGTCTTCTCTAATTTCAGATAATTGAATAAGTTTGCCCCATTCCTTACACTACTTTTCGTTTCCGTTGCATCAAAGCAGTTCCATATAAGAATACCATAATTACACATATACATAAATATATCCAAAAATATAGTTTTTAGAATTTTTGACTGTCTGTATGTATATCCGGGGTAAACTCAAAATGTACAACATGGTTTTACTTCAAATTTTGCATGAATATTACTAACAGGTGCGGTCAACATATAGGCTACATATTAAAATTGCGGGCAACAGGTAGTATATATATATATATATATATATATATATATATATATATAAAAGGACATTGTTATATACTAATACATGAATGAAAACTTTGGACCTCTTTCAAGATAATTGCGCGAACGGTGGATTATGAAATATGGCACAGTTAAAGTTTACATCGCGGAGGACTACAAACACCTAATATTTTTAAATAAAATGCATTTAAAATTCATTAAAGTAATAAAATAAACATTATACGCAATAAATTTATTTGACACTAGCTGCAGCGTGTAGCCCGCTGCATTCTACACAGTTTTTGGCGCATCCCGCGGGATTAATTCATTTTTCCGGGTTAAAAAGGTGCTATGCTATTCCAGGTCATCAACTATCTGTGTGCCAAATTTCATTCAAATCCGTTCAGTAGTTTTTGCGTGATTGAGTAACAAACATCCATCCAAACATCTATCCAAACATCCAAACTTTCGCATTTATTATATTATATATTATTAATTATTTATTATTTATTATTTATTATTTATTATTTATTAATTATTAATTATCAATTATCAATTATCAATTATCAATTATCAATTATCAATTATCAATTATCAATTATCAATTATCAATTATCAATTATCAATTATCAATTATCAATTATCAATTATCAATTATCAATTATCAATTATCAAGTATCAAGTATCAATTATCAATTATCAATTATCAATTATCAATTATCAGTTATCAATTATCAATTATCAATTATCAATTATCAGTTATCAATTATCAATTATCAATTATCAATTATCAATTATCAATTATCAATTATCAATTATCAATTATCAATTATCAATTATCAATTATCAATTATCAATTATCAATTATCAATTATCAATTATCAATTATCAATTATCAATTATCAATTATCAATTATCAATTATCAATTATCAATTATCAATTATCAATTATCAATTATCAATTATCAATTATCAATTATCAATTATCAATTATCAATTATCAATTATCAATTATCAATTATCAATTATCAATTATCAATTATCAATTATCAATTATCAATTATCAATTATCAATTATCAATTATCAATTATCAATTATCAATTATCAATTATCAATTATCAATTATCAATTATCAATTATCAATTATCAATTATCAATTATCAATTATCAATTATCAATTATCAATTATCAATTATCAATTATCAATTATCAATTATCAATTATCAATTATCAATTATCAATTATCAATTATCAATTATCAATTATCAATTATCAATTATCAATTATCAATTATCAATTATCAATTATCAATTATCAATTATCAATTATCAATTATCAATTATCAATTATCAATTATCAATTATCAATTATCAATTATTAATTATTAATATTAATTAATTAATTAATTAATATAGATACTTGACATTATACACACATAAGATTTTATTATTTTGCTTATGGTCGAATTTCGGCCACAAGCGGTCCCCGGCTTTGAACGGGTGTTTAATGGTACTAG
This sequence comes from Apodemia mormo, assembly GCA_036924255.1. Classification (NCBI taxonomy): domain Eukaryota; kingdom Metazoa; phylum Arthropoda; class Insecta; order Lepidoptera; family Riodinidae; genus Apodemia; species Apodemia mormo. Next base: position 5,167,394 of record JAUPFN010000018.1, on the reverse strand, counting down.
ATATCATTAAACACCCGTTCAAAGCCGGGGTGGGTCGTTGTAATATATAAAAAGACATGCCTTATTATTACGTAGCGAAACCGCAGGTAGCACCTTAGTCTAGGTAGTTTGTCTATGACCTAATTCTAGACAAAGCTCAATTTTCAATGCAAACAAGCTTATAAAATCATAAAATTCTACGAAGAAGTTTCGCCACAGAATTTAAAATGCTAGACGTACAATCGATTTTCTTTCAGTACTAGACGATGCCTAAATAAGTAAAAATATGTTTATAGTCAATATGAAGTAAGTATTATGGTTACAGACAAGTTTCACTAAAAGATACTGCGTTTTAAAGTTTATTCACATATTGACAGCCTCGTTGGTCGAGTGGTTAGCGACCTACGCAATCTATCCTATCTATAACGCAATCGACGGGGCTCAGGTTCGATCCCCGACGGGACGAGCATTTGTGTGATGAGTATAAATATTTGTATTTCTGGGTTTGGGTGTTTATTAAATATATTCCAGTATTTATATATGTATTTCTATGTAATATGTATTAGTATCGTTGATTAACACCCATAACACAAGCAAATAATTTGCTTATTTTGAGGTTAGATCAGTAAGTGTAATTTGTCCCGTGAATATTTATGTACATAGTAATATATGTACGGCTACACATAACAAAAATTTTTGTACTAAGGATCGTTTACCAAATTAATTCTGTCTGTCAAACCGATTATTGACAGAATTAATTTGGTGCAAAAAAATCGGTTGTCTGTAAAGTTGGTTTACAGACGATAGTTGAACGTGACAACGTCTTAAGCTCTCGCTTGTACTCCAAGCCTTAAACGGAACGCCTCAGAGCGAGGTAACGCCGCATGAGTCATGTTTTTTCGTGCGTGCAGCCAGCTCTATCGAATTATAAGACGTTGTCACGTCAAAAATCAAACATTATATATTAGTCTAGTATGAGTTGTCAATGGCAATGAGTTACGATGATTGTAACATAATTGTTTAATAGGAAATAGGAAGTAAATTTATCTAGATGGGTCTATTCTTTAAAAAAGGATCCGATTCAATGCGGGGAATGTATATCCATACTATTCCATACTATAATATTATAAATGCGAAAGTAACTCTGTCTGTCTGTCTGTTACGCTTTCACGGCTAAACCACTGAACCGATTTGGATAAAATTAGGTACAAATATAGTTTGAGACCCAAGAAAGGACATAGGATAGTTCTTATCCCGAAAATCCCACGGGAACGGGAACTATGCGGGTTTTTATTTTAGATTTTTTCCACGCGAACGAAGTCGCGGGCACAGCTAGTTAATATTATAAATGCGAAAGTACGGATGTTTGGAAGGATGGATGTATGTTTGTTACTCAATCACGCAAAAGCTACTAAACTAGGCAGTACTTCCCACCGGCCTATCGTTTACTGTTCTATAAGGCGCAAATCCCGCCTCATATGGAGTACTGCTCTAATTTATGGGCGGGGGCTCCTCAAATCAGCTCCTTCCTTTTGATCGCATTCAACGTGGAGCGGCTCGACTCGTCGATGACGAGTTTATTTCAAATCGGCTTGATTCTTTGGCGTTACGTAAAGATGTGACATCACTCTGCATCTTTTATCGGCTCTATCATGGGGAATGTTCCGATAAACTATTTGGATTAATTCCTACAGCCGAATTTCATCATCGGACATCGCGACAAAATTCAAAGTTTCACCTTCACCATCTCGATGACTGTAAGTCCACAACCGTGCGATTCTCGAGGTATTTTTGCCCCGCACTCTCCTATGTGGAACCAGCTATTGGCAAAAAATTTTCCGAATGGATATGACTTAGGGACCTTCAAGAAAAGAGCCTACTCATTCTTAAAAGCCGGCAACGCAAGTACCCAACCCTTGGTAGTGTAGTTGTCTATGGGCGGCGGTAATCACTTACCATCAGGTGAGCCTCCTGTCCGTTTGTTCCCTCTTCTATATAAAAAAACGAATTTGAATGACATTTGGCACACAGGTAGATGATAAATAAATAATAATAATAATAATAAATAAATAAATATTTACGGGACAAATTACACTTATTGATCTAACCCCAAAGTAAGCAAATTATTTGCCTGTGCTATGGGTGTTAGTCAACGATGCTAATACATAGAATACATATATAAATACTTTTACATACATAATAAACACCCAAACCCGGAAATACAAACATTTATGCTCATCACACAAATGCTTGTTCCCGTCGGGGATCGAACCCGAGCCCCGTTGATTGCATAGTCATTCTGTTTATCTCGGAAAAATTAGCTGATCCCGCGGGATTCTCCAAAAACTTTTATAATGCAGTAGGCTGTACGCTGCAGATAGCATAACATATACCTCTATCTATAATCTATGAGATAGTTCCTGCAAAGTTTGTACACCAATTTGCCTAGTTATCGTAATTGAGGGATTGACTCGCTGCTCGCAGAATGTAGGTGACCGTAAGAACAAGTGGGCAGAATCATATTATAAAGAAGGAAATGATCAATTTACACAGTATAATTGCCCTGGCATGCATTATCTCGGTGTAATTTAACCTATATTGTTCGGATGAAGATGAATAAATGAAGGTGAGTTCATGGATAATTTTGTATAGTTAACAATAGTCTTTTATACATTTTTATATATTGAAGTGTGTTATTATCCTTGTGACAGGGATGTAACACCATAGAGCTATTCACATTTTCTATTTTTTAACGAGATACCTGGCAAAAGGCAGGCGGGGAGGTGGAAGGGGCCTTCCTGACACTTACAGAACAGTACAAGTACTTTTTAGAAATACAAAATATGGAGATTCATCAAGTGCTGACGACAAAAATATAAAAAGATGTATAAAATCTCTCCCGTGTTGGTCCCGGTTCCTTTGAAGAATAGGGCCTACCGTTCTGCCAAGCAGGTCGTAAAAAGCGACCGATTAGCTATGCGAGTCGCTATCATCGAGACTACTAGGTGGTAGAGATCTGCATTGTCTCGCCCGGGTCTGGTACCACCGCCTTACCTATTCCTGCCGCAATAGCGTCAGTGCTTGTCGCTGTCGTGTTCCAATTTGGAGGTAGCCGGCAAACTTATACATGTGGCATTAGACCTGGCCACAAGATAGCAACTCACCATTAACATCTTTGGTGTCTATAGGTGATGATTGCCTCTTTCCATCAGGAGACCCATCTGCTTGTTTGCTATCTTATGATATAAAAAGAGTCTTTCACCGCTATTATTTCAATGTTACAATGAAATTGCATGATGATTGTATATATAGATGAATAGAAATGGTGAATAGTCACGTAAGAATGACGTCATACCAGAAATTACTAGCCTACCATGATGTATTTTACCAATATTATTATATTGTAAATTTGAGCTTGTATGAATATAGAGTATACTGATCTAAATTGTAAGTAGGTACGTTTTAAGTTAATGGTAAATAGTCACATGCATTGTGTCACTATTACACGAACTGTTTGGCTTTCATGAAGTATTTTAGCAATGATTTTTACCATAGAAATTTATAGAGGAAGCGTATAAATAACAATAGGTGAAACTTTGATTTATCAAATACATTTTGTTATATCACTAGAGAGCAAACAAACGAAGAGCTCTCCTGATGGAAAGAAAAGACATTGCATCGCTAGCTAAAGACTCCAAAGATGTTAATGATGCATTGCTATCCGTGTGGCGGGATGGCAATGCCACATGCATAAGTCTACCGGCTATCTTACCCTCCAAACCGGCATTGACGATATTTACGCAGGAATAGGTAAGACAGTGGTACCAAAACCCGGGCGAGACTGCGGAACTCTACCACCTAGTAGTCACAATGGTAGTGATACGTATAGCCAATTGGTCACCTTTTACGACCTGCCTGGCAGAACGGCAGTTGATCTATTCCTCAAATGAGCCCGGACCAACATGTGAGACCAACATTATCCATGTAAAACGCACCAATTTCACATATAGGTACTCATAATATTTTTCCCAGTGAATTTTTTACAATTCTTTCTCTAAATCCAAAGTCCGATTTTCTCAACTTCAAGAAAGTTTAAGAAGTTTGCTACAAAGATTTCCAACGACATTTTTAGAGTTCTCTGTAGTTTGTAAGAAGTAACTTATAGAAATTTCCAATTCAAATGTTTTTTTATTTTAAATTTTGATTAAAAAAAAATAGAACTACGTAAGCATATAAGTCCATAGAAATAAAAGTATAATAAAAATAATATAATAAATATAATAAAAATAAAAGTATAATAAAAATCCATATAAGTCCATAAAAATACGACTTACGTACGCTCTAGTTAACATGCGTCATATAACCTTTGTATAAAGTGATCAGAGTTTATAACGTGGTACGTTCGATGTAACATAAGCCCATATCCTACTATATTGATTATTTGATTGATTACGCATTGACTTACAAATATGATTTTTTCACACCTGAGAAAAACCATAGACCTGAGTATTTAATATAAATTTCAACTTTATACCTTAACGCGTTCCTGAGGAAAAGGGTTATGATTCCGTTTTTCTCGCATGGGGTGCGAAACCCTTAAAACAAGACCGAAATTTATATTTCAACTTTACGGGAGTCGTTATTAAAGATGCAAATCTACTGATTGTTTTCACACCATCAATCATGAATTAAAAATAGTTTTTTAACATCGTCGAGATACTGCCATAAGTCAAGTCAAACTTGATCTCCCAACAGCCACTATTAAAGTGGACGCTTCCCACCAAACTTAAACTTTTGCTATGAACTTTGCTTGCCCAAAAGCCCGATATAACGGTCTATATACAGTAACGGTCAAACGAATCAAATGCCTAAATTATTTCTAAAACAAACCGCCCCGTTGGTCGTGTGGTTAGCGACCTTGACTACGCAATCGACGGGGCTCGGGTTCGATCTCCGACGGGGACAATCATTTCTGTGATGAGCATAAATGTTTGTATTTTCGGGTTTGGGTGTTTATTATGTATGTAAAAGTATTTAGATTTGTATTTCTATGTATAAGTATCGTTGAGATCAGTAAGTGTAATTTGTCCCGTGAATATTTATTTATTTATTTTTATTTCTAAAAAAGCATTCATTTTCAACAAGGCATATTAAATTTCAATAGAGAGTTACGATAGCTATATAAGCAACGGTGAAATACGTCAACACTTTTTTACAAATGGATATAATTTTACCCTCGAGAACAGAATTGAGGGCGGAAAATCCCTCGCATTTTGGCGCATATGAGACAATTCGACAGCGATGGAAATCTGTTTTATCACAACGATCTCTTTTCGGGTGTTGCTCGATCCAAAAATTAGTTAGAAACAGGGTGAAAAATACTTTTCCATTTCATCGACGATACAGTATTTTAACACTATTATATTATATTTACTAGCGACTCGCCCCGACTTCGCAAGGGTGCAATGTATGTGCACAAAAATATGTTTCTGCGACAAATTTTTGGAATTCTCGTTTTTCTTCTATAAAATGCATGTATTATACTTGTAAATCTTCCTCTTGAATCACTCTGTCTATTAAACCGCATTAAAATCCGTTGCGTAATTTAAAAGATCCAAGGATGACCGAGCTATGCACGATATTTTTTTTAATAAAGGACATTTCCTGAAAATGAAATCTAGCTAAATCGATTTTATCGCCCCTGAAACCCCTTACATACTAAATTTCATGAAAATCGTTGGCGCCGTTTTGGAGATTCAGATTACATATAAATTATATATATTATACAAGAATTTCTCGTTTAAAGCTAGATATTAAATAAGCGAACATGCAGCGGAAGTGACTTTGGTTTGTATTGTTTAAAAACATTGACTTATAAAGTCAATGTTTAAAAATGAAGATACATATGAATACTCTCAAAAACTACTGGACCGAATTAAAAAAAAAAACATTATTATAAAGCTATATTATCACTGACGAAATAGGTTACTTTTTTATTGTAATGAGTAAAATTAAGTTATGTATGAGACGGTTAGCTATAAATCGAAGTTTTTCTGTGTTTGTACGTTTTGGCAAATCGGGGACATGTCCAGTCTCAGGCAATTCAGAAAAAGTGGAAAACTTATGCCTGACCTGGAGTTTAGGCTGAAGAACTCACGCGCCTTTACTGAGGTCCTTACCGTTGAACTTTTCCTGTATCATATCATCATATTTTGATGTCAAACAAGCCGGGGGTTCTTCTGATACGAAAAGACAACCGTCGCCTATAGAAAACATGTGATTGTATTGCTATCCATGTGGGGGAAGTGAAATACCACATGCACATTTACAGCAAACAAGCAGAAGGCACTCCTAAAATATAAAAAAAAATAACCGTCACCTATAGACGCCGCAGATGTTTATGGTACGTTACTATCAAGTGGCGAGATAGTAATCCACCCGCATAAGTTTACCGACCGACACCTTACCTGCCACATCAAGACACCTCAGTAACGTATAGCAAAAATTGGCCTAGACCAACAAGAGGAGATAACTAAATAATACTTATCTGTATTTTTGCAAAACGATTTTTTATTTTCTTTCAAAAATTAGTTAAAATATTTGCGCTTAAAATTAAAAAAACAAGAATTTAAGATAGGAAATAAGCTCCAATAATGACAAACAAGAAAATACTTAAAATTAGTTATAATATTTGTGTTAAAAATTACATATAATGATTCAAGAGAAGATTAATATTTGTGTTACAAATTACAAACAATAATTCAAGAGAAGAAATACACTCCAATCATTGCAAATAAGAAAATACTTCAATCATCAAAATATTTACACAGGACGCCCTTTTAATAATTCCTCAAAATGGCCGTCGATTCGTATTCGGCGTTCCTTTGAATCTAATTTATTAAATCCCGTGAAATATAACAAGAATGATCAGATGACTGTTAAATTATGGGCTTAAATATAAATTGATATAATAGGATATTGCTAAAATAAAGCCCTAAAACTGTATTACTTACGTACGCTCTAGTTAACATGCGTCATATAACCTTTGTATAAAGTGATCAGAGTTTATAACGTGGTACGTTCGATGTAACATAAGCCCCTATCCTACTAGCGTTGCGTGTTATGCAACTGCTGAACATAATCACACACATAATGGACTGTTCCGACATTTGCAAATATTTATAAAACTCAAATTTATTATGTACTAACTGACCCGGCAAACGTTGTTCTGCCTTTTTAACTACTCTTTTTTTTTCTATACTTTCTCTCTCTCTCTTGGCAAATTTTTGCTTTGAAGTATTTATACGGGGAAGGATTTTATGGAGATAAAATGGAAAAAACTGTAAAGAAAATAATAAATACAACACTGTTCTTTATACTCAAGTCAGACTCAAAATATATAAGTTAGTATGTTTTATATATTTTGAATCTGACGAGAAGATACTGTTGTCATTTCACCGTTATTATTTTTTTCCCTATTAGGCCGTGGTCCCAAGAACAAACTTTTTTTATTAATAACAAGCTGAATTTTTATGAGTAGCTTCGTTTTGACGGGACGCAAATCTTTTCTATCTTCGAAAAATCTCGAATCGGGTAACTAATCAATTTCGGGGGCTTCCAACATTTTAATTAAGTGAAGGAATTAAGTCAGACTGAGGTTCTTAAAACGCTGCGGAATCTGGACGTGAACAAAGCCAGTGGCTCTAGTGGGATTGCAGCCATAGTACTCAAAACCTGTGCACCTGAACTCGCTTCTGTGTTGACACGCCTCTTTCGCCTTTCGATGACGACTGGAAAAGTACCGAAATCATGGAAGCTTGCCCACGTGCAGCCTGTGCCCGAAAAAGGCAGTCGTGCCGACCCCTCCAACTATAGACCAATTTCAGTCACGTCCATACTCTACAAGACTATGGAGCGTGTACTGCACAGCAGGCTCATGGCACACCTAGAAGCGAACGCTCTAATCGGTGACCGCCAATACGGGTTTCGCCGAAATCGGTCCACTGGGGATCTTCTAGCGTATGCCACCTACATCTTGAGCGTGGCCATAGACAATTATGGTGAACCACTAGCTGTCTCCCTTGATATCTCGAAGGCCGTTGACAGGGTCTAGCACAATAGTCTTATTCTTAAGCTTCCGTCGTATAGTCTGTCTACTGGTTTCTGCGCCTGGATCGCAGATTTTCTGATTGGCCGGTCGATTAGAGTAGTGGTCGACGGTTGCTCGTCGGACCAAATGACAATAAATGCCGAGTCCCTCAGGGATTAGTTCTCTCCGCAACTCTATTCCTGCTACACATAAACAACCTGCTGAAGTCCGGTATCTATGGGTACGCAGACGATAGCACTGTTTTGTGAAGCTACGCATCCAGCGCGTGAGCCAGTACGGCACAGATCCGGTCTCTCAGGAAGGCGATGGTCGATCGTTTGAACCTGTCCTTACACACAGTCTCCGATTAGGGCGATGCCAATCTGGTCAAGTTTAAGGTGACTAAGACCCAAGCGTGTCTATTTTCCGCTAAACGGAGTCCATTCTACCTATCTCCGTTTTTCCAGGGTGTGTCCGTGCCGATAACTGACCACCTTGATATTCTTGGTATCACCTTAACGCTTACTCTTAACTTTGGTTCATACATTGAATCTAAAGCCCAAGTTGCTGCAAAAAAGCTTGGTATTATGGCGAAGATAAAACAGTGTTTCAGCCCGGGACAGTTGCTCAACCTTTATCAAGCACAAGTCCGTTCGTGCATGCAATACTGCTCTCACCTCTAGGATGGATCCGCCAAATACCAGCTGGAGACACTTAAGGAGATAGAAAGGCGTGCCAAGAGGCTCATAAACGACGAAGATCTGGTAGGCAAAAAACTCCAGAGCCTCCCTCATCGTCGCAGAGTGGCTAGTTTATCGGTTTTTTATCGGATACACTTTGGAGAATGCGATGCGGAATTGCACGACTTGATTCCGCCATCGCCATTTTTCTATCAATCGTCGAGACGCACAGAATCTAGGCATCGCAATATGGTGGACGTTCCACGTACCTGGACAAAGAGGTTCGATTTCACAATTTTCATTCGAAACGCAAGGAACTGGAACATGCTTCCCGAATCTGTGTTCCCCGACGAGTACAATCTAGGGATCTTCAAGAGAAGAGTGAACAGGTACCTTCGAGCCGCGTTCCATCTTAAGCCGCATCTTAGCTTACCATCAAGCGAGATCGTCAAGCGCTTCCCTATCGATAATAAAAAAAAGGAAAAATATTGCTGTTACTATTGTGCACTAATTAATCACAATAATTATGTTTTTGCTTTAATCGCTTCATTACTTTATGAAAAACACGAAAAAACTTTTGTCTTACACATTCGATGGTTTCTGACAAGTCCTCCACTTTAAAAATTCTGAATTATAAGATTTTTTTTGTAAGTATTAATCAATTTAACAACAACCTAATTTTGTCACAGCAGCTTGTTAATTATTATAATTTAAGGGTTACTTTGTCCTACACGTAAAGTGGAAATTTTCCTTAGTTCAACACTGTTCACAAAAATTCAGCTGGTTATTAATAAAAAAAAGTTTGTTCCAGGGACCACTGTCTATATTCCTTATTACTGTCCTAAATTATTTTCTTAAACTGGCTAATACTTAAAAATAGATTTTCAAGATGAAGCAATCTGTTCGCCTAAAAATCTCATTAAATTGGGGTGCAAAATTTATCATTTCCCCCAAAGGACGAGGGATTAGAGGAATTCAGGAATTAGAGGAATGGTATACTTATTTCTAATTTTAAACATTTATTACATTAAAAAATAACTTTTATTTCTTTTTTATACGAATAAAGAATCATGAGATAAAGAAGCAAAAGGATCTCCTGATAGAAAGATTCGGCTATAGACACTAGAGATGTTTATGGCATGTTGCCATCAGTGTGGTGAGATGAAACTCCACACCTATAAGGTTACCGCCTATTTGAACCTCCAAACGGAAAAACTACAATGACAAGCATTAGGTACAGCTGCAGCAGCAGTAGGTAAAGCAGTGATATTTACCAGATTGGAAGTAATCTTTTATTTTTTAAAAGAGCATCAGACCAATATAGGGATTGACCGATTGCTGTCAATTCAAAGTTGAATATCCGAAGTTGACTTTTTGTTTTATGGAGATAAAACAAAATAAAAAAAATATATTTGGAAATTTCCCATGAACTCGCATATAATTTCTGTGATGCCACTGGAAAGAAAATAAAAAAGTAATGGAAGAAGTGGAATAAACTCAGCGTAGGTCCAGAAAAAAAGCTCTAGCGGTACAATTATCCAGCACAGTTTCCCCCATTTAGCAGGAAAAAACAAAAACACACAGAAAACGTCGTTTCGGTCTCCCTTTCAAGAATAGACCATCTTTTTTTCTGCCAGGCAGTTCGGAAGAAGAATATACTATCTTCTTTTTTGCCAGGCAAAACGCAAACGACTGAAGTAACTTATAACCATCATGACTACTAAGTAATAAGAGTTTTACAACGGCTCGCCAAAGTTTTATACCACCGCCTTAGCCACTCCTGCCGAAATAGCATAGTGCTTGTTACTGTCGTTTTTCGGCTTGGAAGATGAGGTGGCCGATAAATTTATGCATGTGGCATTGTCATCTCGCCACGCGAATAGCAACACACCATTAACATCTTTGGTGTCTACAGATGATGGTTTCTCTAGCCATATGCATGTTTGTTATCCTATAATTCCATAAAAAACCATACATATATTGTTATAAAATATATAAAGATACTTCAGTGTTGAAGATAGGGGACAAGAGGGAGATGGAGGATGTAAAAATGTTTTTAAAGCTTTTCCCAAAGAAATAAAACCTGGGGGATTTAATTGTAATCATTCTACAATACCCATTTTCGTGCAAATAAAATATCGTCCCTGTAGTTGGAAAATTAAATAACTCTGATTTTGTAGAGTATCTTCATGCCCATATCCCCGAAGGGTAGGCAGAGGTACAACAAGTGCACCCACGATTAGCCGAAGATACTGGGTCCCACAAATGTGATAAGTGGCAAGCCTATCGCCAACCGGGCACTTTCCAATCCCGGCCAACTTTGTGTTTCTCAGAAAACTGAAAAAACACTTTTTTTAATATGCCTGACCCGGGAATCGAACCCGGGACCTCGTGTGGTCAACGTCAACGCTAGACAACTAGACCACAGAGGCGATAAATTTTTCAGAGGAGATGATTTTGTAGTTCTGAGATAAACGCGATTTAGTATTTTTTTCAGTTAATGTACATTTGTTAAAAAATGAAAGATAATTTTATTACAGGTAATTTTTTTATGGACCTGATTATCTTTAACAAACTGAACTCTATCTTTTACTTTAACTAAATAACACATTAAACATCAAGTCAATATCGCCAAAATCGGACTTATTTAATTTTCCCACTTCGTGGACGATATATTCTATTCTATTACATTCTAATAACTTTTAAAGCTTGTTCCTCTGACAAAATTTCTCAGAGCCGTTGTTTGCCTTAATATTAATACATGTAAGTTTATTTAAATATTTTTACTGTCACTTATATTTCTAAATTTTATTTAGATATCCAATGTAATGTTCTAATTTTCATGTTTATATTTATTTCAATGTTTAGTATCTAATTCTTTCATCATATAATTTATTCTTTCATCATATAAGAAAATTATTATAGAAATGTTATTCTATATTAATTTTCTTATATGATGAAAGTTACTCTACATTGTTACTAGTATTATAACTATCACAAATAGAAGAAGAAACGTGACTGACCTTTTGACAAGACACGACAACTTCTCCAAAATAGTCTTGCAAGGAAATAGAGATGGAAGGGGAAGGAGGGGAAGACCTAGAAAAATTTCATCCAGTACCTAACGAAGAAAGTGAGTGTCAGGTGTTATTATCAAGAAATAAAAGCAAAAGTAAGGAACAAGGAAAATTGACGATTGCTCCATCGACAAGAGCATATCTTTGGAGTAAAGAGAGATAAAATGGATATTAATGTAAAGGAATTAAGACAGACATTTATAATCATGTGCTTATCCCAACGCTGTTGTATGGAAGTGAGAGTTGGGTATGTCAGAAAGGACATGAAAGTAATATCAATGCGGTCGAGATGAGGTCGCTAAGAAAAATATGTGGTGTGTGTGGTCACGGACCGGGTTCGTAATGTCGAAGTGAGCGAGAGGTTAGGTTTGAAAGAAAGTGCCGGTGTAAAGAAAAGGGCATGCTCCGTTGGTTCGGACATGTAGAAAGAATGGTAGATGAAAGGTTAACAAAGCAGATGTACAATGCGAATTTGGAAGGATGTAGGTACCGGGGAAGACCAAGACTGACACACAACGATCAGATTGATCGAGTACTGTCCGAAGGTGGTGTCATGAGTCTTCGCAACCGGCGTGTGTGTATTGGGGATGAATGTGGAGTGTGAAATGTGGAGGAAGCAAAGCAAGCCTGCAAGGATCGTGATGTATGGCACTCGGTTCTCTCTGCCTACCCCGTAAGGGATCTGGCGTGAAGATATGTATGTATGTAATTAAGACAAGTGTGGTGTATGGTATTTCTTTTTCTCTGCCTACTCAGTATGGTATTTGCTATGAAGATATTTATGTACAAATCAGAAAAAAATATTTATAACTAGCTGGACTGTGCAGCTTTGCCCGCGAGTAGAATAAAGTAAAAAGTAAAAAAGAGTATCTTCACGTCCGTATCCCGAAGAAATAGGCAGAGGTACCACCAGTGAACCCAAGATTAGCCAAAAATACTTAGTCCCACCAAGTGATCGGTGGCAAGCCTATTGCCGACCGCGCACTTATCCAATGTCAGGCAACGTTGTTTTATCAGAAAACCGAAAAAACACATTTTTGATTCGCAACTTGGGAATCGAACCCGGGACCTCAAACGATCAACTCTAACACGACTGCGACTGCTTACAAAGCTTACAAAGCAGTCGCTTTGTGCGACATACACAAACACACATACACATTTTTCGTGAAATCGTATTTTTATTTGGAAAATATATATTTACTAGGTACCACAGCCTTGACTGCCTTGTAATCTACAGGTTAACCTATTCGAATTTAAACATGAAGTCCCGGGATCCTTTCCCAGGTTGGTTAAAAGTTTTATTGAAAGTTTTTTTCAAATCTAAATCTAAGTACCATGTCGGTCTCGGTTATCGCTTGTAATAACCGATAATCGTTATCAGGTCGGTAAAATGTGGCGATGGGGTCTGGCGGTAACTGCCGAGTACATCGTGGTGGACTGGAAAGTATATGGACATTCTGTTCGCCCTGCCTACCCGGTAAGGGAAACGTCTTGATGATACATAGTATAACAGTTCAAGCAGTTTACAACGCTACCAAAGTCACAAAACAAATAGGTACAAAAGTCATTCTACGTACAATTTTCACGCACTACCGATCATGCGGCGTGGTCTGTTCACGATTTTGCCTTGGTGTATGATCTAACACAATTGGTAACTTCGCCTACGCAAGTTCCCAATGTGGACGATCATACGCCTTCACTTCTGGACCTTCTTCTAACCTCTCATCCGGATTGTTACCAGGTATCTGTGAACGTCCCTCTCGGTACGTCAGACCTCTGCCTGATCCAGATGAAAGTGCCAGTTTCGTGATTATCATAGCCTTCTTTTGCAGGCTGTCGTCGCGTTTGGCACTATAGGTCAGCAGATTGGGACGGCATGCGGTTTTTTTTTTGCGTCCTACCCATGGGGGTGGATGCGCTTCTCGCTGAGTGATCTGAGTGTCATCGCTGACTCTATCGCTGATATGGTACTGTAGGGCATGGAACTTTTCATTTCATTTTCTGCGGTACTAGTAGGTCTCAGCCTTAGTTTGGTTGCTCCTGCAAAAAGCTCCACGCTGAAAGCAGAAAATGAGTTCTGGTCTCTCGCCAAGGCTGTTTTGGGGATTTTTTCACAGCGCTCTCTTCCATCTTTACACGGAGATGTTGACTCTCTGATCCATACCGCACAGGGGAAGGCCGATCTTCTGGGCTCGTTCTTTGCAGCCAACTTGACTCTGGACGACCAAGAAAAAGCACCACCTACCATCCTGCAGTGCTATAGTTCTATGATGGAATTAAAATTCCTGCAATCTTCCGTACGTAAAGCACTTTTTTCTTTGGACGTCCATAAGTCGAGTGTGCCGGATGACATCCCTCCGACTGTAATAAAAGCGTGTCCTCCAGAGAGTTTCGGCTCTCTTACTCACTCGGCGCAGTACCGATTTCATGAAAGCTAGCTCTAGTGCATCCCATCCCTAAAAAAGGAGATCGCTCTAATCCGCCTATCGGCCTATAGCCATAACCTTCTTGTTCTCCAAAATTATGGAGACAATCATCAATTCTCAGATTTTAAGTATTTAGAAGAGCACAAGCTGATTAGCGACGAGTTTTCGTCGCGGCCGCTCAGCTGGTGATCTTTTAGTATACCTAACACAACGGTGGGCGGAAGCAGATGACAGTACTGGTAATGCTATATACTCCGGCCGTAGCGGTATTTCTCGGGAACATTTTGAAATGTGCCGAAACAAGCTTGTGTCCGAAGTTCAGAATAGACTAACTGATGTCTCGGAGTGGGATCGTCAAAACCTGGTCACTTTTAACCCCAAGAAGACACAGGTTTGCGTGTTGCGGTTCGAATCGTTGATGACCAGGCTATGTCGGAACGGCTTGACTCTTTGACATTGCGCAGAAATGTTGGTTCACTCTGTGCCTACTGCCATATTTTTCGTGGGGAGTGTTCCGACAAGTTATTTGGATTAATCCTGGCGCCAAATTCCATCATCGGACATCGTGTTAATATTTGAAATTCCATTCTTACTTTTACACTTTTTGCCTCACTCTTGTGGAATCAATTACTAGCGGCCTTCAAGAAAAGAGCTTACTCATTCTTAAATGGCCGTCAACGCAACTGCATGAACTCTGGCATTGCGGATGTCCACACCCGCGCACGAATGTCAACTATATAGACATCCGCAATGCCAGAGATCATGCAGTTGCGTTGACGGCCATTTAAGAATGAGTAAGCTCTTTTCTTGAAGGCCGCTAGTAATTGATTCCACAAGAGTGATATATATATATATATATATATATATATATATATATATATATATATATATATATATATATATATATATATATATATATATATATATATATATATATATATATATATATATATATAACTCGCGCCACCCGCGCACGAATGCGGTTGACATTACATTTTTAAGATATAGTAAACTAATAAATAAATATATATTATGTACAATATTTATTTATTAATTTACAAAATGGCTTAACAGCAATATTTTTTACAAAACTAGACTTACAGTACTACTTAACGTACAGTATTAGTTAATTAAGCAATTAAATACAAATCAAATCAAATACAATCAATAAAAATATAAATTAAATGACAAATATTATAATTCTTTTTTAATAATCATTATTATAATTACAATGCAGGGTATATGTTTTAATTATCCTCCAGGATTATTCAACAATATATACCCTCACACACACACATATATACACATGTACATGGCTCTCAAGTAATGATTGAGCCATTGGCCCTTGCAGCCCTCCTCATAACGAGGCGCGCATACTTGAAGAATTGCTCTCTGTTTTCCTTCTCCCTCATCAAATCTGGCAAACTCTTAAGGTTGATTCCCGATTAGCGATAGGCTTGGCACCTATCACATTGTGGGACTTAGCATCTTCGGCCAAACGGGGGTGCACTTGTTATACCTCTGCCTAAGTCATCGGGGATATGAACGTTAAGATACTTTTATACCAGGCAAAGCTCAGTCGCCCAAGTTTGTATGGTTTATTAAACCTGAGTGTACCAGTGTAATCGCGTGTCGAGTATCTGTGTTTATAGTTCATTAGTGCTACTAGATTTTCTAATCTAATTGCAATCTCTCACGAAAATGTTAGATTTTCGTAGAACTTACTTTCCTAATAACTTTTAGACGATTGTGATTTTTAAGAAAAAAGTTACATAATTTTAAATTAAAAATTGAGCAAACTCCCAACACATCATCAAACCACCTTCCTGCTTCATAATTCTGATAAACACATAATACTGAATTTCTTCTGCCAGATTTTCTCAGTGTGTGGCCGCGTTACCGGTCCAGTGGTAGATTTATTTTATTTATTTATTTATTTACTAACTTTATTGTGCACCTTAAGTACGTTTGTTTTGTTTTGTACCTTACTTTTAATCCAACAGAACGTAAGAAAACGATGCCTCAGACAATATAAGTCATAATAAATTTAAATATACATTACTTATACTATGCATATTATTATATAATAGCGACCTGCCCGCGGCTTCATCCGTATAGCTTTTGTTCTCGCGGAAATATCGGAAAGGTTTATCGCCAAGAATCAATCTATCTATTAAAAAAACGCATTAAAATCCGTTGCGTAGTTTTAAAGATTTAAGCACACATAGGGACAGACAGAGAAAGCGACTTTGTTTTATACTATGTAGTGATTTAATTAGTAATTTATATAGTTTGAAAAAATGTTGACGCGTCAAAATATTTTGTAAAAAGTTTGATTGAATGCAGTACCTACTTCTACTTTCTGATTTCAGATCAAAACAAATCCAGACACGATCTGCTGTTAGATATTATATATATATATATATATATATATATATATATATATATATATATATATACATAGTACAATAGTTTTATACAATTGGGATCAGTGGAAGAGATTTCACTGATCCCAATTGTATAAAACTATTGTACTTCTCTTATGTCCGCAGTATCTTAGAGTACTGTAATTCTATTTGGAATCCACAATATGTAACTCATCAACATTCATTAGAGCGAATACAAAATAAATTCATCAAGTATTTTAATAATAAATTTTCTGCAGAAAACTATTGCGGGCACGGATTTATGACTTTACAAGATAGACGTTTATGTCATGATATGCTATTTTTGTACAATTTATTTTCTGGATCGATTGACTGCCCTCAGCTAGTAAACAAAGTTTTAAGTCTTTGCGTACCAACCAAAAGAACGAGGCATACGGCCTTGTTACATGTCCCCTTGACTTCTTCTAATTATAAGTCTAACAGTATCGTAAGAAGGTTACCCCGTGTATACAACAAGCTATTTGATGACATAGACATATTTGCTTGTTCTAAGAATGTTTTTAGGAATAAAATCTGCCAAATACTTTTAAAACAAAATAGACATAATTATCCCAAATAACATTCAAAGTTGTTAATTCTAAAAATGTAGAATTATTGACTCGTAATTAGTTGCATGTAAACCTTGCTTTATCCCTTATGCAGTTTGTTTACTAGCGCAATTCGTGTCGCTAGCGATGATAATTCTTTATGCCTTAAACAAGACTCCATAAGTTATTACATATTGTTTTCGTTTATAATATATGAATATGTATATATGTATGTGTGTGCATATATATGTGTATATATGTATGTATAAAAAAAAAATAAAAAAAAAAGGATAAACATATATATATGTATGTGTATATATGTGTATATATATATATATATATATATATATATATATTTATTTATATGTATATATATGTATATATATGTATATATATATATATATATATGTTTATCTTTTTTTTATATAATATATATCTTTATGTTTTTTTTTTTTTAATTATTATTTTGTAATTTGTAATGTATTTGTTGCCAAGCACCATAACCATCCTGTGTAAATAACATAATTTCATCTATGTACCTATATATTTATTTTTATTTTATATTATATTCTTAAACATAAGTATTGATTGTATTCTAATACACTTAGTCACAAACAAACAACACACACAAACACACATATTTTTATAGAATTGCTTCTTGTTGTATGTCTAGTTTTGTTTATTACGATATATACCTATATAGTCTTTGATATATAAACCTATTAGCTACCCGTCAGTGACTGAAAAATGCTTATAGTAACAGTGTACAAAAAGAAAATCCTTAATTGGCCAATGTAATGTAAATATTATAATATTGTACCTATTTTGATATTCGGCTGTGGATTTTTAGTTGAAATAAATAAATAAATAAATAAAATAAATATATATATATATATATATATATATATATATATATATATATATATATATGTATGTGTATATTGTGTATGTATGTTTATTGTTGTGTATGGCATGATTATTGCTTATTACAATTTACTTCTATAATTAAAATAACTACGAACATCAACAATAATAAACAAAAATAATAATATCTGTAACATAGTATGATTATAAATTATTTTGAATTATCATCTCCTTTGTTACGTTTTGTATTTTAATATGCGCATTTTTTTTAAACTGGATAAATTTGTTTTTGCTCTCAATAACATCCAGTAATAACTCAGTAAATAACTATTATTGACTTAAATTTGTAAACATTTAAATTTAATAATGTATGCACTTAAATGCTGTTGCTATCCTTAATAAATAAAAATAAATAAAAAATACTTACACATATACTCTAAGTTGTTCAGTGGCACCTCCACAGCTAAATTCTGGCTACATTCTGGTGGCCCATTGGTGGTATTAAGTTCGCCTTTTGTACTAAAATGTATATTTTGGTGTACAATAAAGTTAAAATAAATGAATAAAATAAAGGCAAACGATTGGTTATACAAGTCACTAGTATTGTACTAGGTTGTACAGTTTTGCAGTATTTCACCCGTGTCTGCTACCACTGCCTTATCTATTGCTGTCGCAATAGCGTCAATGATCATCATTGTCATATTCCAATTTGGGCGGCCGGTAGCAGGTAAATTCATGCGTGTTGTACCTATCGTCTATAGACGTCTATAACCATGTCTGTTAGTATTTGTGTGGGCTGTGGGAGAACCGTAGGCGTATCATCTAACGTTTGCAATGCGCCAGCGATCAGCGACGACTCTTAAACGTAATGAAAAATCATCAAAAACGCTTGCTGGTCACTAGATGCACATTTTTCAATGTCACAGCATCAAAACTAATCAAGCGGCAACGACTACCACTAATGTACAAGGCTGTTATGTGTCTTGCAATAACTAGACAATCACGATAATTTCGCATTGCGAGTTACGTGATCACCCCGCCGATATAGATACGATGCTTTTATTTGAAAACTGGTTTTCTAGCAGTAGATTCTTAGATATATTTTATCAAAATCAGATCAGCTGTATCGACGTTATCGACTTTTTGTTAACTGCGGTAGAGATCTTAGATGCATAATTGTTGCTATTTTATTTTCAAATAAATATATGATCTAAAATTTGAAACACCCATTTGTGCTACATAACTACGCAAAATTATGAAAATCTTGGTCTAATGCTGCAGCCAGGATGTCGAGCTCACTAACGCACTTTTAAAAAGGTTAAATTAATTTAATTTGTTATTATTCGTGAACTGTTTTATGTAGTTTCCGCGATGGCACCAAAAAGAAATACGTCAGTCGGATAAGACTTACGGATGGTCCGGACAAAAAATAAGACCCCAACGGTACAATTATCCACCCACATCCACCACACTTTTTCACCCACGTCCCACGCCGGTACTAAGTACAAAAGCACACAATTTACGTATTTCTTTTTGGTGCCATCGTGGAAGATACATAGAACAGTTCACGGATAATAGCATATTTAATTAATTTCACAGTTTTAATAATGGATTTCTGCAAAGTTACGCCTGAATCAACAAAATAATGCACTTTTGAAAGAGTTTTTGTATTTTATTTCATAAGATAACAACAACATCTTACGCCACATCTTAGCTTACCATCAGGCGAGATCATGGTCAGACGCTTCCCTATCAACACCAAAAAAAATGGAAAGAGGGACTATCCTCAAGATGATATGTTGCTATCCAAGTAGTGTGATTGCAATGCCACGTGCATAAATCTACCGGAAAACTTACCTTTGAAACCTGAACACGGTTAACGCTATTGCAGTAGGAATGAGTAAGGCGGTTGTACCCATTGTTTATATTTAAAAGGGGTCCCTGACCAATGCAGAAGTTACCATATAACGCATTCAATCAAACTTAGACAGATTTTGACCGGAAGACGATCTTTAGGTTGTATAAGTATATTGTCTCTATCGAAAATCGAACCCTAGTCACATCGGATTTTACAACTCATCGCAGATACGTTCAACATATTATTTGAAACTTTTTAAGTGCTTTTCACATATTCTCTAAAAATCATTATACATAAAAATAAAAAGGTTTCATCCAACTCTTAAAATAACTATCTAATACTTACAATGTTTTATGACCCAATGTTGCGCAACAAAGAAATACTTTGTCACTTCGCACCGTAAAATTGTAAGTGTATATACCCACTAACACATTGTCATGTAAAATGTTGCCAAGTCAAAACCATATTATGGCTTGCACTATACAAAAGTTATCAGATTTCATGTAGAGGTAAGCTTCTAATACTGCAAGTTTTAACTAAACTCGACAGCTTAATCAAAATATGTGGTTTGGCCGTTTCGTTATTACACATCGTTAAGCATTATTACACAAAAAAGTAATGAACAGTGAATACAGTTTTCACCTTACGCCTATGTGATGGTCACGAAACGGCCAAGCTACATATTTTGACGAAGGATACGGTTACACTTCTATTAGTGCGAGTGTGAGTGATTAATGCAGGTGCTTAGTATTAAGCAAAAAACACGGTGTAGACAGCCGTTTATTAGTGCGAGTGATTAGTAATCAGCGTAGCAAAAGTGAATAGACGTTGATTACTAATCACTCTGTTTAATATGTTCGTGAAATTAGGGCTTGTAGAGACTAGAGATACATAATTAATTACTTAAATTTCAATAAATCTTGAGTATTTTTTTATATCATTAGATAGGAATCAAGCAGATGGGTTTCCTGATGAATTGCATCAGGAAACCCATCTGCTTGATTGCAGAAATCATCGCCTATAAATCAAAGACCAAAGATATTAATGGTGCGTTGCTATCCATGTGGTGGGATAGTCATGCCGAATGCGTGTCACAATATCGTTTGACCTACTAACTTAGGTGCTCAGCTTAGCTTAGTCACCAAATTAGGTACCCGTAGTATTAAATTAAAATTTCATTAGACTTACTATTGTAATTTTAATACATTATACTAAATACATATGCAATAATGAGTCCGGTACGTTTGAGTGCTTTAATTAAACTGTCAATTATGATGCACGTAATTTATATAATATAAATGCTATGAGTTGTAACGCTATGTAAAGCGTACAACGGCCATCAATGTACGTGTTTACGACTGGTACACTACTCTTTTATATAACAGTAGTTTAAACAATATGCCGCGGCAATTTGTTAAAAGCCACGGTAAATGTCATGCGTATTATATAATGATGACATTTTACATTCAGCGTAAGGCATTTTTAAACGTATTTATCTTCGTAATCTAACGACGCCATTTGTACACGGACGAGTTGTAAAATTTGCCTGTGACATATTATGTATGTATGGGATGTATGGCGAATGAACTTTCTTCACCAAGAGCCTTTAGACTTGATTCCGCCATCCTCGTTTTTCTATCGATCTTCGAGGCGCACAGATTCTAGGTATCGACATATGGTAGACATTCCACGTACCCGGACAAAGAAGTTCGATTCCACATTTTTCATTCGAACCGCAAGGGACTGGAACATGCTTCCTGAGTCTGTGTTCCCCGACGAGTACAATTTAGGGATCTTCAAGAGAAGAGTGAACAGGTACCTTGTAGGGAAGCGCGTTCCATCTTAGGCCGCATCTTAGCTTACCATCAGGCGAGATCGTGGTCAAGAGCTTCCCACTCAATAATAAAAAAAATAACCGGTAATAAAAATGTAATATAATGTTTACTTGAGCGACATTGCTAGCCGAATTCTAGGTTTTATTGCGAAACATTTCCCTCGTGCTCTAATCTTATAATTAGGTTAACGGGGACGCCCTATCGCGAACGGATGGACGTCAATTAACACCAACGATTATACTCAGGCTTAAAACTAAAAATACATGTGATATATACATCATTTATATGAGGCAAATTCTCGACGAGTATATAAAGAAAATTAAGTGCTATATTGGTAGGACTTACCTATCGAGTAAAGGTCATATTTAACCGTTAATATCTCACATACTGTTGAGATTCTCCACCAATTATAAGACCTTTGTATAGAGCCATCCACCATTGAAATGAAAAATATTATGTAACTGATTACTTTCCCTATAATTTAAATTTAATTTACAAAATCCAGTAGGTCCCTACGATTCTCGATTAACTACACATTTAGTATCTTGGGTTCATCATCATTAGTGAAATAATATTGAAAATTTATGGTCACCGCGCAAACGATAGTGGGGTTAGTCACAATTTAGGCAAATCACTTTTGTAAACAATGAACTTTGATATCTATATGCATTTTATTGGATAATTAGGTCAAAATTTAAGGAATAGGTATTTAATAAAGTAGGTCTTTATTATATAGCACCACAAGATAGCAACGCACCATTAACATCTTTGGTGTCTATAGGCGATGGTTGACTCTTTCCATCAGGAGACCCATCTGCTTGTTTGCTATCTTATGACATAAAAAAATTAAAAAAATATACCTATTCCTTCCATAAGACCATTGATATAAAAAGAGGAAGATATGTTACCTAGTCACAGCGCCTGGTCCTACAAAACTAAGTCCGTGTACACAGTCGTTGTAGTATGCCACTCAGTCACGCGCGCGACATCGTAACATCGAACGCTTCTACTTTCCGATTGTTTTTACCATTAAACACGCTTCAAAATGCTTTTTTGTGTATTTAACCAGTGTCATAATCACTCAAGGGAAAAAATAAGACACATGGGATTACTTTCCATTCGTAAGTACACATAAAACATCAAATTTGTTTAAAAATAAGATTTTCTTTGTTTATCGGTAACCATGGCGATGAGGTGGTCCGTGGCTATTGGCTAATGAAATTTTGCTCGTACGAGTGTATCTGGCCTATCACTGATTTTGTTTATCAGTAACCATGGTGACGACGCGCGCAGTAGCTAATACCATTTCGCTCGTACGAGTGTATCCACCCTATCTCTGTCTTTGTTTCCATGTTTATAATTGTGATAACAGATGTGTGTGCGTGTCGGTGTATATGTGCTCTGCCGAGTCTAGTTTAGTGAATGCGATATAAGAACGTAACGTATCTTTCTCTTTTATATCAATGCATAAGACCCATCTGCTTGTTTGCTACCTTAACCGTCTTGCATGCTATCGCGAAATGGTGGAAGTTGTAATTGTTTTTAAATAATAACATCACTTATTATTTTATGTTCCAATCAATGTATAAATGATTAAATATATTTGGAGGGTAAGGTAGCCGATAAGCAAAGCATGTCGCAGCTTACCCCGCCACACGGTTGGCAGCCTGATTGAGTAAATATAGAATTAATTCACTCTCCATTAGCAGTACCGTCTGTTAGTTTTCTATTTTAGATGGAAAAAGATACCCATTAATCAAGGACCTTCCTCATTTTGAAAAACGGTTGAAAATGCTTTATCCTTGATATATAATAAGGTGAACGGGCTTCTGTTGCAGCACAACAGAAGCCCGTTGGTTGGTTGGTTGTATTATACATAATGCGTTTAAAACTGTATTAGAAGCAAGGTCGCTTCCGTATAAAGGAAAGAATATAATTTGAATACACTTTACCCTGCATAATTTTTCTAGCTGAAGAGCGACTTAATTCAGAGAAATACTTTGATTTAACAGTATATAAAAACTAGCGACCTGCACGCGGTTTTACCCGCGTAGCTTTTGTTCCCGTGGGAATATCGGAAAGGTTTATATACTAAAACCTTCCTCCATCAATCTATCTATTAAAAAAACCGCATCAAAATCTGTTGCGTAATTTTAAATATTTGAGCATACATAGGGCCAGACAGAGAAAGCAACTTTGTTTTATACTATGTAGTGATTTTGCTTCCGCCTGCACTTAATATATTAACCACGAATAAAATGGATACGCCTTTCAAGGCAATTTCTTAGTTTGTCATTGTAGCTTGCAATTACATACATAAATAAAGAGTTATACTTACTACTTACCAATGATATAAAATCATTTCAGTGGTAATTTTTAAACCTTGTCATCTCATTCGGTACGATAAAACAGACAGCAAGAACAAACATGGTTTATTTCTATTTTTTTCACAATGTAACATAACCTGCAAATGTATAAAAATTTTAACAGTAATATGAGCGTTTGCTCATATTACTGTTAAAATCAGAGATGTTAATGCTACGTTGCTATTTGTGAGGCGGGATGGCAATGCCACATGCATAAGTCTACCGTGTACCTTACCCTTCAAACTGGAACACGAAAATGACAAGCATTGACGCTATTACGGCAGGAATAGGCAAGGTGGTGGTATCAAATACCCGGGCGAGACGTTGCGGAACTCTACCACCTAGTAGTCAAAATGGCAAAATGGCAAAAAGTCTATTGTTCTAAGGAGCCTAGACCAGTGACGGATTTACCAGTAGGCTGACTAAGCTGGAGCCTAGATCGGCAGATTATGAGGGGCGGCAAATTTATATTTTTATATTATTATTACATATCTTATAGGAAATATAAAGACTAACTAAAGGTGCAAATATTTCTCACAGCATCTAGAATCTAGAAATCTAGATTAGCTTACGAATGGTAATATTATAAGTAAATGCAAGCATGAATTAACAATAGACATTTTAAACAGGAGAACCATTGTGTTTTTAGCAAAGACCTATAAAAAATTGTAGGTCTTTGGTTTTTAGGTATTTTTTTTTATTTGATCGCCCCGTTAGTCGAGTGGTTGGCGACGCTGACTATTCGATTCGCTTCGATCCCCGACGGGGACAAGCATTTGTGTGATGAGCATAAATGTTTGTATTTCCGGGTTTGGGTGTTTATTAAATATATTCTAGTATTTATATGTGTATTTTTATGTATAAGTATCGTTGACTAACGCCCATAACACAAGCAAATAATTTGCTTGGGTTGGTAAATTTGGGGTTAGATCAGTAAGTGTAATTTGTCCCGGGAATATTATTATTATTATTACTTTAGATAAGAAATTACAGTGGGAGATCCCCATCGTAATTTCTTTTATAATTTAGCAAATAGGCTAAGTACAGCAGCTTATGCAGTTAAAAAAATGAGACAGTTAACTGATGTCGACACAGCAAGAATTGTATACTTTAGTTACTTCCACAGCATTATGTCATATGGAATTCTTCTTTGGGGAAATTCTGCTAAAATAAGTACTATATCTGTATCGCAGAAAAGAGCTATTATTGTAATTTACAATATCAATCTGACGGTTTCGCAGGGAGAAAAATTCAAAGAAATCAATATTCTAACTGTTATATCTCAATATATATTTGAGAACTTGATGTATGTTCGTAAAAATATTTGCTTGTTTAAAAAATGGTGAAGTACACTCACTAAATACAAAGAACAAAAAATCTTGTTGTGCATGCATCTCGTCTCTGCAGAATAACTAACTCTTTTATAGGGCAATGTATACGCTTTTACAATAAACTTCCCGATACGATAAGAGATCTAGCAGTCAATAAATTTAAAAAATGTGTTAAAACAAAACAGCGTAAAAAAGGATATTATAAAACCTCAGATTATTTAGAAGACAAAAAAGCCTGGGATTAATTGCTCCTCATACCGATCTCATATATATTTTTTGTAATATTGTAAAAAATTAGATGATATGAAAAAAAGACAAGCCCGCTGAGTTTTTTCCGCCGGATCTTCTCAGTGTGTGGCCGCGTTTTCGATCCGGTAGTAGTTTTTAAAAATATGTTGTCGTGTCAAAATAACTTGTAAAAAGTTTTAATGCAAAAAAAGAATTGTTCTCTCTTTCCATCAGAAGGGTCGCTAGTTTGCTTTTCTATGATGTGATGATAAGAAAAATCTTAAATAAATCGTTGGATCGTAAAAACAATCTAGAACCTGATACTTGTAGAGGTAGGTAGGGGCGGCAATATTATAATAGCCACTGGCCAAGACTAATATGGAGGAATTCCAAAACGGAGGAATCTGTTTGAGGAATACAGCAATACAGATAAATGGCAGTTGGTTGTAAGCACTTTTACTGCGTTTAATTTATATAAAACAGTAAATTAGCTCGAATATAAGCCACAAACTACATTTTACGAAGCATTTCTGTTCCAAGAAATGTGTTTCTTCGAAACGTTAAACAAAAAGCGATTCTCGCTACGTGAGAAGTTCGAAAAACACGTCGTCAGCTGCTACGAGCAGTACGAAATTACAATTCTTTTCTCTGTGTTCCGCAACTGCAGTAATTTTGTCCTAGAGAGAATAAGTTACTCAAATTTTGATGTACTTTATCGAACTAAATTCATTCGAATTAAATTCGATAATTTTTTTATTTATTTATGGTATTTGGCTTTGTTTATACGTATTGGAATGCTAGAAATAAAATTACTCTTTTTAAAAAATACTAGCGATCGCCTGCAGCCGAAATTCGACCATAGACTAAACAATATCTATATATATATAAAAATCAATTGCTGTTCGTTAGTCTCGCTAAAACTCGAGAACGGCTGAACCAATTTGGCTAATTTTGGTTTCGAATTAATTGTAGAAGTCCAGGGAAAGATTGAAAGGTGAGAAAATATAGCAAAAAAAAACAGTAGTTAAAAACGCAGAACAACGTTTGCCGGCTCAGCTAGTAAAATATATTTTAAGTGCCTATGACAACTGACTGTAGCCGTAAAGAAAAAGGTATAATACATGAGTATGTTATCGTATATGTCACATAAGTAATGAAATGAAAATAAATGAAATAAATGAAAATAAATATGTAATGTTTATTTTCATTCATTTAATGTATTTCTAATGCATTTAATTTAAAAATATAGGTTATAGTAATCCTCCGTAATGTAAATTTTATTGTGGCTTTCATACTCCGTTGGCGCCATTGTCTTAAAAATGGGTCCAAAGATTTTTTTGAAGTTATACTTCTTTAGGCGCGTTATGAAAAAATGATGAGAGTGAAATTTTAAGATGCGCGCGCATCTGTGACACAAAATTAACAGTATGAAGCTGTCTGCTTAACCGCTCATTAAGTCTCGAAAAAAAAGCTACCAACAAAATAGAAATTGAACCTCGATATTAGTCGCGCATGTTGGTACGCTCGTCACCTCTGATCACTGTTTTCATATTTATAATATTTATCAACATGTTTCTAGTTTATACATTCACAACACGTGTTTTAGTTTCATACAAGTGCGAATTATATATGAGCTAATAAATTATATTCAGTATTGATTTAAATTGAATATTTTGATTGATATTACTAAAAGTATAACTTCTCACGCGCGTACATAAGTACACACACACATTTTGAAGTGAAAACTTCTTTAGGCGCGTTGAGCGTTTTGGTAGAGGGTAAAATCCTCGGTTCGCGTCACCTACATGCTAATGATAATAGTATATCTATAGCTATGTTTTGCATATAGTTTTAATTACTCTCAACTTAATAGTTCCGTTTTCACTTCTATCGGCAGTCCCACGACTGCTACTGTTTTTTTTCACGTAATAATATAAAGATTAAGTAACACTGGTAACACGAGCACGTCCTATAATGTAGCATTCATCCAATAAAATATTGTTCAAAAAATAATATTATATAAGGTCCTTCCAAAATATGTGAACATATTTTAACACAGCATTCAGTACGTCTAATCAAAGATATCTAGCCACTAAAGAATGTGATTCAAGGGACTAAATTTTTTGATTTTTATAAACAAAATATTTTTTCTCATAACGATTTACAGCTTTTTACATAAAAATAATCTATTTTTAACGCAAAAGCGAGTAGTAAGTAATAAATAACCACAAAGTTAAAAAAAAATGAAAAAATATTTTGCTCGTAAAAATCAAAAAGTTTTATGACTAATTGCACCAGCCTTGTCTTAGCTTAGGACAGTCTTTTGTGACATGCTGTCACATTCTTTTCGTTTAAAACAAAAAGTGACAGCATACTACTTAGGACTTTCCTAAGCTAAGATAATGTTGGTGCAATTGGCCATTAGTCCTCCGAATGACGTTTTTTTTCGGGTAGGTATCTTTGGTTAGACGTACTGAACGCCGTGTTGAAATATGATCACCTACTTTGGAATGATCTTATAATACACTTATTATTTAAATTTATATAATCTTTGGCTTTTGTCTGCATATTAAATTTTTGTGTCAAATTTTGGAATAAATATTCGTTTTAGACCTCACTAAAATCAATTTCAGCATTTTGAAATTTTTTGTCCATTTGTCTCGTCTGTGTATCCCGTTATAACTCAAGAACGGCTTGACTACCCTTAATGACAACTGGCATACAGTACAATTACGTACATACCTATAATACGATAGGCCTCATAATAATAATAATCTCTGGATAAGTTACACGAATTGATCTCACCTCAAAGTAAGCCAATTATTTGCTTGAGATATGGGTGTTAGTCAACGATACTAATACATGGAAATACATATATATATACTGCAACATACATAATAAATACCCAAACCCAGAAATACAAACATCTATGCTCATCACACAAATAATTTTCTCTGTCGGGAATTAAATCTGAGGCCCATCAATTCGTATTCGTAGTATGCGAAGCGCGCGGGTGAAAACTAGTATGAATCAATCAAATAATTTGTTTTCATGTATTGGTTGGGCTTTTAAATCTTGGAACATCCGCTCCTATCAGACAATTCGTAAAAGGCAAACGAAGGCCAAATATATCACTTACATTGTGACAATTGAGCGGTGAAGTTCCGCAGAAAATATCACTTTTTGTTTCACCAGTTTCACCCTTTCTTTGCCACAATAACATCTACGCCTGTTACTATTGTACTTTGGCTCCAAGAGTAATTTTAATTTACATAAACATACGAGTATCTAATTAAACAAAACATCTTAAATTTAACATCTTGTAAACATCGTGGAAAGCAAATAAACAAATAATCTAAATGGTATAGTAAATTTGGCCCTACATCCCTGCAACAAGGATTTCAACTCACCCAGGCCCGGATTTATCCGTAATGCCGCCCTATGTCACTATCAAAATGCCGTCCTGGGGCACAATCAAAATGCCATCCCTATGTCATCATGCCAGTGGAATGATAAAATAACATATTTTCGCATACTTTATTGCCTTCAAAAAGTATAAAGTACATTAATATAAAACAAAGTACTCTTACAATACTTTATTAAGTGCGGAAGGCAACTCTACACAAACACAAACTCTACACAGACACATACACAAAAACACGTGAATCAATTCACATGTGTAACACTTAAAACGTGATAACCCAATATTGTTATCTCTAATAAAACAACCCAATTCAAAAAGTTATAACCCTTTATTAAAAAGGGGTTAATCCACAATGCTAACAAGGACACTTAGACAAGACCGCTTAAACCGTAAGCTGTATAAACTCTACTGAACTCAATGGGTCGCTAACTACATTATGGATTTATCGCGTTGGGCTATCCGAGAATTAATTTGTTGGGTCTAGTCTGTTGGATTACTTATTTTATCAGAAAATATCTTAAATAATTTGTCACTTGATACTGTTTGTGATGAAAGAGTGTCACATTTTATTTTAACTGAAACTGGTTTATATTTTCTCCTTGTTGCTCCGGGCCCTCTAGATCTCAGAGATAAAAGACTAGATTATCTGCCATTTTGCCAGGCTATTCGTAAAAAGCAAATAACAAGCTCAAAGTTCTGCCAAAAAAATCGATATTTTTAATCCAGAAACGCCATAGCTTCGATTTTAAACTGATAATTGTGTCATAGTGTAAATCGTTGAAGACAAAAAAGCTTGGATTCTATCGATGTGTTCAAAACTATCAATTCTTCGTACAATCGATGGTACACAACTATTGATAGTTGGTTACGGATTTATTGCGTTGGGCTATCTGAAAATTAATTTGTTGGATATCGTCTGTTGGATTACTTTTTTTTAGAGTATAAGATAGCAAACAAGCAGATGGGTCTCCTAATGGAAAGAGTCAACCATCGCCTATAGACACCAAAGATGTTAATGGTGCGTTGCTATCTTGTGGCGAGATCTTATGCCACATGCATAAGTTTGCCGGCTACCTTACCCTCCAAACCGAAACACGCCAGTGACAAGCACTGACGCTATTGCGGCAGAAATAGGTAAGGCGGTGGTACCAGGCCCGGGCGAGACAATGCAGAACTCTACCACCTAGTAGCCACGATGGTACTGACTCGTATAGCCAATCGGTCGCCTTTTACGACCTGCTTAGCTGAACGGCAGTTGGCTTATTCTTCAAAGGAGCCCAGGACTAACACGGAGACCAACATTTTATCAGAAAATATCTTAAATACTTTGCCACTTGGTACTGTTTGTGATGAAAGAGTGTCACATTGAATTTGTAATTGAAACTGAATTATATCTTCTGTCTGTTGGACCGGGCCCTCTAGATCTAAGAGATAGATAACTAGATCATCTGATCTTCTACCAGGCAACTCGTAAAAAGTAAACAACAAGCTCAAAGTGATAATTAATTTTTAATAATTATTTTTAATAACATCGATTTTAATGTAGATAATATCGATACACATTATTAAGCTATGATTATAGTATTGATGTAACTCATTCACCGATAGTATCGATGGTATTGCACTGTGAACATAAATAAACTATCGATTGCGTCGATTGGCTATCGATATTGGAGTATCGAGCTGAACGTGTCACTACCACTAAGCTGAACGTGTCACTACTTTCGTGACTACAAGGTGGTAGAATTCTGCAGGCTCTCTCAGTAGTTGATACCACCACTTTATCTATATCTATATTCTACGCTTTACATTGCGTGGCGTGAAGCTAAGAAAAAATCATAAAACACACATTTTGATTTCGCACAAAAAAGGAACGCTGTGTGCATGTGGATGTGCAATGTCCCTCTATTTGAAAAGCAACTCACCTAGCAATAGATGTTTCAAAAATCGATACAATCGGAAATATCCGAAATTTACAATCGAGATGACCGATAACTCGTTTATCGACTAAACAATCAAGATGTTTTTCAATTATCTCGATTGTTCCGATAAATTTTGCTTTATAGTCTACGATTGTTCCTTCACAAGGCCCAGTCATCTAGCTCTCGCCTCTCAAATTTCGTCATCTCACATTGCGCCAATCGACCGAAACATTTCGGTCGTCACGCATACACATCGAGAAGAACGTCTCGAGATGTCAAGTCGAATCGAATCGAATCGAGACAATTGATAAAAACATCTCGTCATCGCGCATCGCTAAACTCACCATTGATATCCTATTTGTCTATAGTCCCGTCCCGCCTCATTGATCGAGTGTTTAGCGACCCTGACTACGCGATCGATGAGGCTTGGGTTCGATCCCCGACAGGGACAAGCATTTGTGTGATGAGCATAAATATTTGTATTTCCGGGTTTGGGTGTTTATTAAATATAATAAAGCATTTATATATGTATTAGTATCGTTGACTAACACCCATAACACAAGCAATGAGATTAAGCTATTGCATAGCTTCTATCGCGGGCCTTGAGCGTGGAGACCGAATCCAGAAATTCCGTAACGAAAAAACCTAACACCCCCACTCCGACCGGCACAGCGGTGATACTTTTTAGTTTTTCCATCTATCGATAAATACCAGAACTTTTAATGACTTTTTGAAATATCACGCTTGTCTCTTTAGTTCAGCAACCCGCCTTTAGGTGGCATTGGCTGTATTGAAAAACTACCGTAATCAGCTGTTTCTGAGAAAGTATATATGTGTATAGGTATTTATCATCTACGTACAACAGTGAATATCTGTACTCGTATAATTTGTGTACAAAGTGTTTTAAATTAAATTGATCTTGAATGAATATTTTTATCGGTCACCACGCTCAAAGTGTAACTTGCATTATTTTTTTTTTTTTTTTTTATGTCATAAGATAGCAAACAAGCAGATGGGTCTCCCGATGGAAAGAGTCAACCATCGCCTATGGACACCAAAGATGTTAATGGTGCGTTGCTATCTTGTGGCGAGGTCTAATGCCACATGCATAAGTTTACCGGCTACCTTACCCTCCAAACCGGAACACGACAGCGACAAGCACTGACGCTATTGCGGCAGGAATAGGCAAGGCGGTGGTACCTGACCCGAGCGAGTCAATGCAGAACTCTACCACCTAGTAGCCACGATGGTAGTGACTCGATAGCCATTCGGTCGCCTTTTACGACCTGCCTGGCAGAACGGCAGTTGGCCTATTCTACAAAGGAGGCCGGGACCAACACGGCGGAAAAGAAAAGAAAAAAAATACTGCACAAATGAAATAAATATACAATTGCATAAGTTGATAAAAAATGCTATGCAATAGCTTTACCGCGGCAGTTTCCGAGTGCCACACGTCTTTATTATTATTATATTATAGGCGGTGGTTGTCTCTTTCCATCGGGAGAGTCGTCTAATTGATTGCTTTCATATAAAATAAAATTACACTCGTATTTTAAAACCTTACAACATAATCAAGTTGAAATCTAAAGTTTTGAACGCTTAAATATTTTCTTATTTAACTTTAAGTCACGTTTGTAAAGATGAAATGCTAAAGAACTAAGTTGGATTCTTGCTTAATTACTTTTGCTACATAAAATAAACATTTGCGATTCTAACTTGGCTTATCGACTATACCATCGACTGTTAAAAGTAACATTTTATCTTGCACTGAACAAATAAAACCGTTTTATTAGGACATTTAGGACAATACAATTAAATAAACAAAATTAATTACAAAATGGCGGTCTTTCATATGTTCATTGCTTTACATAAAAGTAAAAATGGTACTTGTTTAGGACAATACAATTAAATAAACAAAATTAATTACAAAATGGCGGTCTTTCATATGTTCATTGCTTTATATAAAAGTAAAAATGGTACTTGTCTTGAAGTTTCTGTAGACAAAACTCAAGCTGGTCCGGTATTGATGGATATACAATTTTCCATTCTGACAATTCTCGGTAACCAGCGAGTCGTAAAAGACGAACTGGGTGGTACATTGCTGCAATGACTCAACCGAACCTGGTACCATCGTCTTCGGCTAAACTTAATCCTATCGCAATAGCGTCAATGCTTGACACTGTCATGTTCAGGCTTGGAAGATAATGTAGTCGTAGTAAGGTATGATTAACTTATGCATGTGATATTAACATCCCGCCATACGGATAGCAATAATACATTTATAAATTTAACGTCTGTAGGCAATAGTTATTCTTTTTCACCCAGAGAAACATCTACTTGTTAGCTATCTTTTAAAATAAAATTTAAAAAAAATAGTCGATGAAAATTCGGTTTACCTACGCTACGTGAGGTGACGTTTGACTTACTTGCAAATATCTAATAGTAACATTTTATCTTGCATTGAATAAATAAAACCGTCTTATTAGGAAATTTGAACAATACAATTAAAAGTTAATTACAAAATGGCGGTCTTTCATATGTTCATTACTTTACATAAAAGTAAAAACACAACAAACACACAACACACATTCAACACACGCCCAAGAGGAGTTTTAAGGTTTCACTCGAGCGCGTCACATTAACGTAAGGAGATACCTCACACACTATTAAGGTTCTTCACCATATATAAGGCCTTTATATCCGGTCATCTATGGTAAAACAAAATTCGAATCACTTCAAATTGTGGAAATTGTAAGATTATTTTTTTTCGTTATTTTTACATGATTTCCTTCAAAATGGAAGAAAATTCAGACGTAGGTACTCGAGAATGTCAAACCAACGTTTTCTTTGCAATTTTTTACCCGCTAGTCCCTAACGAAACGTCATCGAATCGTCAGAATTTATAAATTTTAGCTCGCAATTAACCCAGAACACCTCAATCCGACGCGCTTCAATGTTTCCATGTCACAGTATTTTTCACATTTTTTTATCGGTAGATTATTTCTACGCCATTAAAATAAAAAACATTATATAACCTTTTATTTTTCCTGTCATCTAATTAACCTACAAAGTTCAATAGGTCTCTATGAAACTTGAGTAAACCCCCATTTCGCATTTTGAGCTCCTTTACTATAACTGCTGAAGCCCGATTAGGGAAACAATCTCCAAACATAGGAAACTATTCACAGTATTAATAACAAATTTTCAACAATAATGGAATTTATTGTTGAAAATTTGACGAAACAAATCGCTTCGTATAAAGTTTTTATACTTTTTATCGTGAAATAGATCGCGTTGTACTACCCGAGAATTAATTTGTTGGACAAAGTCTTTACTGAGATAATTAATCAAAAGAATCAAGCTCAGGGAGATTGTCACTTGATATTGCCCGTGACAGCTAGAAAGTCGTGTCTTCCATTTTTTTATTGGAATTGAGATATACTAAATT
The DNA here is from genome assembly GCA_036924255.1 of Apodemia mormo. Lineage (NCBI taxonomy): Eukaryota > Metazoa > Arthropoda > Insecta > Lepidoptera > Riodinidae > Apodemia > Apodemia mormo. The sequence goes on along the minus strand of JAUPFN010000018.1, from coordinate 5,132,893 downwards.
TACTAAAAGATTTGTGATATACCACATAATATGTATTATTAAATAAACAGGAAAATTAATGAATGGTTATTTTTTTATATGATAAGATAGCAAACAAGCAGATGGGTCTCCTGATTTCCATCAGGAGACCCATTGTATCGCTCAACTTGTCCATTAGACCGTGGACTAGCTACATTGCCGTGGTATAGCACATACAGGTGGTACATAGCTGCAACGACTCACCCGAACCTGGTACCATCGTTTTCGGTTAAACTTAATCCTATCGCAATAGCGTCAATGCTTGTCACTGTCATGTTCAGGCTTGGAAGATAAGGTAGTCGTAGTAAGATATGATTAACTTATCCATGTGATATTACCATCCCGCCATACGGATAGCAACGCCCATGTGTCTATAGGCGATGGTTTCTCTTTCCATCAGGAGAACCAACTGTTTATTTGCTAGCCAATAACATATAAAAAGGAAGTAGAGAGATTCTATCTTACATCTATAACTCTCTACCTTAATAAATATATTGTCTAAACTTATAAAGAGGAAATATTTAATTTTACGTTTGTTTCTTAGTTACGATTTAACTCAAAATACTTGAAAGATTTTAAAAATTCTTTCAGGTTTAAAAAGCTACAATATCCAGAAGTATCATAGGCTACCTTTATCGTCAGCACTTTGTGAAACTCCATTTTCATTCAATATTTTATACAAAACACACTTGTACTGTTTCAGAAATTATCGCAAATAACTTGTATATATATATATATATATATATATATATATATATATATATATATATATATATATATATATATATATATATATATATATATATATATATATATATATATATATATATATATATATATATCGCCTCTGCGGTCTAGTGGTCCAGCGTTGGCGTTAATCACATGTGGTCCCGGGTTGTCCCGGCCCACAAAGTGCCCGGTTGGCGACAGGCTTACCACCTATCATATTTGTGGGACCAAGTATCTTCGGCTAATCGTGGGTGCACTTCGGGGATATGGGCGTGAAGATACAATTGAATATAAGCAAATAATTTGCTTTTGATATGGCTGTTAATAGACGATACCAATCTACAAATTAATACGAGAAGCAAAATCTTTGTATCCCTTCTTAACACAATTACGCGAACGGAAGAGCTTAAAATTTGGCACGGTTAAAGACTACATTGAAGAGGACAAAGAGTTGTAAGAAACTTTAGTCTTTTAGTCTTCATTTCGGGACTTGAGTTTTTTTTCAAGTCAAGACTAAGACTCGTTAGTCACATGAGTAAGTCCTTTGAGTCTTAAGTTCTTTGAATTAGACTGTGTCGTTGAGACTTGAGACTTGAGATAGTGTATCATTCATTATTATCTAATGGTAAATTGGTACATCTAATAGGTGATTTTATGTCGTCCTTCGTATTTATTTGCTGGTTGTGCTGCTCATGCTAAATTATTTTGATATTGAGGGTATATAGAAATAAAGTCATTATTAAGTAAAGTATCTTCACGTCCATATCCCTGAAAGGGTAGGCAGAGGTACAACAAGTGCACCCACGATTAGCCGAAGATACTTAGTCCCACAATGTGATAGGTGGCAAGCCTATCGCCAACCGGGTACGTTCCAATCCCGGGCAACTTTGTGTTTTTCAGAAAACTGAAAAAACACTTTTTTAATGTGCCCGACCCGGGAAACGAACCCGGGACCTCATTTGGTCAACGCCAACGCTGGACCACTAGACCACAGAGGCGATTAAGTCATTATACACTGAGAAAAATAAAATTATAAGTATTGCATTGGTATCAGTGCTTGTTCAAACGTTATGTAGTTGTTGTTTTCCGTTTGCATAACTTACTGTTTACTTTTCCTATTTGTACACACATCTATCATTAGAACTTCCATTAGTGGTACCATAGCTATGGCTGACGAACAAATAAGATGAAAACGAAGATCTTTGAAGTCGGATAGCTACTACAAAACAGATTTCAATTGGGAGTGTAAATTGCGTGTTAAAATTTTGTTCATTGCTATTTTATTGCTAAACTATACAACCATGGATTTAGAGGACTCGGTCATAAGTTCTTTTAAAAGACAGTCTTTGAGTTCTTTTTGGCAGAATTCAAGTATTTTTACAAAAGACTTCTTATTTATAAGGCTCGAGTATTCAAAAATAGCTCAAGATCTATTAAATAAGACTCCAACTCCACTACCAACTCGAGCCTCTTACAACACTAAGAGGACTGCTGAAATTAAATATTTTTAAATAATATACACCAGAAATACATTAAATTAATAAAAATAAAAATTACATACACTACATTCATGTAACATACACATATATAAGTACATGTGTATGCTAATTTCTTTATGACTGAAATCTTTATCAGACTTAAAAGAGGTTTTATTGTTTGGTCTATGGTCCAATGAAGTCATAGAATTATATTTCTATGCTACTAGCTGCCGTGTGCAGCCCGCTGCATTATAAAAGTTTTTGGCGAATCCCGCGGGGTCATCTAATTTTTCCGGTATAAAAAGTAACCTGTGTCCTATTCCAGATCATCATCTACTTGTGTGCCAAATTTCGTTTAAATACGTTCAGCAGTTTTTGCGTGATTGAATAAAAAAACATCCATCCATCCATCCATCCAAACTTTCGCATTTATAATATTATATATTGTAGCGGCTCAAAAACAATCACAAACGCTACAAGAAAAAAATAATAAAAAATGGACAAAAATCAATAACAAATGGAAAAAATGAAATTCAAAAAAAAATCCTGAATCGCGATATCACAATTATTTATCTTGTAACACTATATACAAGTTTCAACGCTTCTCAAGTGGACTTCGGTTCCCAGGCAGTACACCTTGCCTGGCTGGGAAGATCTTCCTTTTCCCCTTCCTTGTCTTTGTGTGACGTCATCAACCTCCACAGTTATGACGTCATACTGACAAGAAGTTGGCCCGCTGGTTCCATCACTTCGACCCTCCAGCGGTACGGACCAGCGGCACCACAATATATTGTAAATAACTATCTGACCTGGCAAACCTTCTTTTGCACTACAAATAATATTTTACTGTGGTATTTGAGAGGAGACCTCTCCCTAAGAGGGGGGGGGGGGTATTTATTCAGGTAAAACTATCGTATCTTTAAAGTTGGTCGAAACAGTAGATACCTACAAAATTTCATTGAAATCAGTTCAGTAGTTTCGGAGTCTATCGCGGACACACAACCTGACTCGTAATTTATATATACAACGATTATACTATATATATTATGTATAGTATAGGTGTATATAGTATAATCGCTCCTAATAATAGCTCCATAGATTCGCTAAACATAACCACGCTACGAACGTGGAAGGAAATTCTATAAACGAATAACAGCATTATGATATGTATCATGAAACGCGTCTGTTCGAATCTTTATCAAAAATAGAACATTATTTTGAAATTTGATCCATGTGCTTTTATCATTTGTATTTAAATAAATTAGTTTTAACGTATGCCAGTTGAAATCCGAACATTGATGTGTTTTGACGATGTGCAAATATTGAGATTAAATAACAAAATGGCCGACTATGTCAATGATACAATAGAAGTTTATGCACAAGATAATAATAACGAAGAAAAATATATTATACCTTGGATTATTGGAATCACAGTGTCCATAATTTGCTTATTAACTCAATTTTCTATATTTGTTTTACTGAAGAGCAGTCGGAAATTTGATGAAGTGATTCTATTTGAGCTGAGTGTATCAAGAACATTGAATACTATATTGGAACATTATATTATGTACCACGTAAAAAATGATAATTTTCCTGTGAAATTCATTGTGTTTGGTACTTATTTCTATTCTGACATAATTTTATTAAGCCTTATGTTTTTGTTTACAAAAAATCTTTATAATAAAATTGTAATTGTATTTCCTGTGCGTAATCATGACTTAATGTACACTTCATTATTAATCTGGTTAGGATTTATTCCAATATCGACATTATGTCCAATATGTTTAACAATAGGTAATGGATATTTCGATTTATATTATAAAGTTTACGCGTATGTAAAATTTTCAGTGCTGTGTGTGAATATTTTAGTTTTTATTAAAATCATTCATATTGTGTTCAAAAGCAGAAATAATACAAACAATATTAAGGATATATTGAAAACAACATTGACTATTTTTGTATTAGTCACAGTGACAAGTCTTCAAGTGTTTTTGACTGATATTCTATCGCTATATTACGATGTATATCAAATACATGCTCTTATATTAATATTTTGCGTGATTAATTCCTATCAGGTTGCAGCCATAACCATAATATTTATTGTACTTGTTAAAAGTAAGTTTGCCATACTCCAGGATTCAATGCTATCTTCGATCAAATTGTACTTTTTTCAAACAATATCTAATGTCTAAATAACTACGAATTCAAAAAATACCTTGTTTTCTTGTAAGATATATTATACATAAAATATATTCACTGTAAAATATTGTATGATTTTATTTTACTAAAATTTATCGCCTTACAGATTTTAACTAAAACGCATGTAGTGGAGCGTAGTAAGATATATATAAGTACCTCGGAAACCAGGGCTTGTCAATGAATCTGTACAACGAGTTGTCAGCATTATTAAAGGTTCAAAAAAAAACATTTTTTTTTAACAATTTACTGGAAACGAGAAAAGGGGGAACAAAATGTTTATGATAATGGTTTCAATTTTAGCTATATATATAAAAATCAATTGCTGTTCGTTAGTCTCGTTAAAACTCGAGAACGGCTCAACCGATTTGGCTAATTTTGGTTTTGAATTAATTGTTGAAGTCCAGGGAAGGTTTAAAAGGTGAGAAAATATAGAAAAAAAAATAAGAGTAGTTCAAAAGGCAGAACAACGTTAGCCGGGTCAGCTAGTATTTAATAAATTATATTTGAATAGTAACTTTAATGTTAATTTACTTGATTTTTTAATTGACCAAATGTTTTTTTTTTTAACTTCCCGCGTATATACATAAGGAAAGTACTGATTTCCAAAAATCGAGTTTTCACCAGATCTCCACGTTTTGAGGTCCTAGAGATCTTTTCCGAATATTTTTTACGATGACGTCAGTATGTGTGTATGTCAATTTGAACTAATTTGCTCCAGATTTTGAGAAATTTTTAAAGACCTAAAAAAACATTTTGACGAAACATATATTTTTTTAATATAACTTTGAAATTAATATACCAATTGAGAAAACTGAAATTATTGTACTAATCAGCTCTATTCCCCAAAAAACTGCGCCCAGTATATAACTTGCATCAAAATCGGTTTATCTGTTCGGGAGTTATACATTATTTTTATACCATAATTGATTAAAATAATATAGTTTTACATAGTGTGTAATAGTTAAATCTTTCTAAATATAGTCTGTCCTGGCTCCATTAAAGAATAGAGCACCTGCCATTCTGCCAGGCAGGTCGTAAATGGCGACCGATTGACTACGCGAGACACTACCATCGTGGCTACTAGGTGGTAGTAGACACTACCATCGTGGCTACTAGTTACATTGTCTCGCCTGGGTCTGGTACCACCGCCTTACCTATTCTTGCCGCAATATTGTCAGTGCTTGTCACTGTCGTGTTCCGACTAAGAGGGTAAGGTAGTCGGCAAACTTATACATGTGGCAATAGACCTCACCACATGCATAACGCACCGTTAACATAATATTTAGTGTCTACAGGCACAGTATACTGGAGACTAACAGTAGTCAATCTACATACATGTTATATTCAAGCAACGCACGCATAGACACCTCTCATGGACACGATATCTCGGAATGGTTCGGTACAGTTTGTTCCGCACCAGCCCGAGATATCACGTCCGTGAGAGGTGTCTATGTGTGCTATGCTCGAATATTCCGCCGTGTTGGTCTCGGTCTCCTTTGAAGAATAGGCCAACTGCCGTTCTGCCAGGCAGGTCGTAAAAGGCAACCGATTGGCTATTGAGTCACTACCATCGTGGCTACTAGGTGGTAAAGTTCTGCATTGTCTCGCCCGGGTCTGGTACCACCGCCTTACCTATTCCTGCCGCAATAGCGTCAGTGCTTGTCGCTGTCGTGTTCCGGTTTGAAGGGTAAGGTAGCCGGTAAACTTATGCATGTGGCATTAGACCTCGCCGCAAGATAGCAACGCACCATTAACATCTTTGGTGTCTATAGGCGATGGTTGACTCTTTCCATCAGGAAACCCATCTGCTTGTTTGCTATCTTATGATAAAAAAAAATGTAACATTGACTTCTGTTAGTCTCTAAGTGTTCTGTGCTACAGGTGATCGTTTAATGTTTCCATCAGGAGACCCAGGTGCTTGTTTGATGTTAAAAATAAATACTTTGTATCATTTATGCCTTTAAAATGAGTATAATGATAGGTAATACTTAGGAGATTATTATAAAAAACAAGTAACAGATCAAATGAACAAAAACAAGACTAAACAAGCAAGACCAAGACCAAAATCAAGACTTAATACGCTAGACCAAGACTAGTAATATATTCTATACTTCTCATCTTCGGCACTTTGTGAAATTCCATTGTTATTAGACACTTTTATAATTGCACTTGTACATAAATTTCACTTTTGAAGATGCTTTAAAAGTGAAAAGGTCGATTAATATATTAAAAATATATGTGTAAAAGCGAAAATTATCTACAAGTGCAATTACAAAAGTGTCTAATAACAAGACTGGTAGTATTGAATCGAGGCCAAGACCAAGACCGAACATGTAAGACCAAGACCAATCCCAAGAGTGTCCGAGTCTTGCTTTTCTCATCATAAGTATTTACCGTTACTACTAGCAAAGAAATCCAAATATGACAAAATAACAGATTTGAAGGCAATTATATATACATCCTATTTTTAATAAATATTTAATAAAATATTTACTGAAGGTAGGATGTACATTAAATACAAGAACATGCAACATTCTTATTCAAATAAATTTATATTATAGTTCCTTATTTCTTTTTTAACTACAAATTTTGCTACTCAAAAAGTAACATATGTAAGTTAAGTCCTTAAATTTTAACAGACAATTATTCACACAATGCATTTATTCACAAAAAAGATAATTCTAGCTCAACATTTGATTTGACTAGTTTTTACTCATAGATAGACAGACAAGTCATAATGTACTTCCTCATTATACTATACTCATACGCTTGAGTTTATATAATTTCTTATAAAAAGTTTAGTTTCTTAGAAAAAAAATATTCCGACGAAGAGAACCTCCCCTTTTTTCAAGTCGGTAAAAACTGGCATGCCATGAATGTGGTGAAACAGATGGAAGTTCATTTATAGTATTTTTATAACCAAACTGTCAAACTATTTCAAGCAATAAATTATTTGATTGATCAATAAATTGAAATGCGTATTCCAGAAATAGTATTGCGCCTGAGGCGTAGGAAAAATATCATTAACGCGAAAGGCAAAAGTAAAATGCCATCATTATAATATACCGTCACAGGGCGTGAATTAGGAGACCGGGGGGCTAGGATTCCCTAGAGAAAAAAATATGTGTTCGCGGAATAGAAATCTAGAATTTGTTTCCTATATGGGATATCAGAGCTTATATAAAAAAATCAAACAATAAAAGGGTTGTGGCTGTGTCATGGACACAGCCGTGCATCTTTTACGTTAATACGTCTACGTCACAGGTAATATCTTGCGACAGTAACATTTGTCATTCGTCGTTCCAATCACAATGTGGGTAACATCAAACCAGCCTACGGAACTAGACCACGTCCATCTTATAGATAGTGAAGTAGAGCGTAGGGCGGCGCTACCACCAGAGGGTAACCCGCTATTACCCATCGATAGCGAAGAAGTAGGTAAAATAATCAAAAACCTACACAATAAAAAGACCCCGGGGCTAGATTAAATTACAAATAATGTAGCTAAATACCTTCCTCCCTCCCCTTAAATTCCTACTAGTGTGCATCTTCAATGTACTCCTAGCCGGTTGTGTGTTTCCGGACGAGTGGAAAGAAGCTACCATCATAGGAATACCAAAACCAGGAAAACCCCGAGATAACGCCAGTAGTTAACGTCCCATTAACCTAATCAATACGTTATGCAAAATCTGCGAAAAATTCACGGGAAAATTCTCATAATAAATGAGCAGTTCGATTTTTGAGCAGCTCACTCTTACACTTATCATGTATACCGACTCACAGAGTGCATTTTAAACGGTTTAAATGCAGCCCTGAGGCGGCAAATTCTTAGCGATGCTCTATTTATTGATGTCGCGAAGGCGTTAGATAAGATCTAATTCAGCTCATAAAATTCTTTGATTCTTTAGCTATCCAGTTGTATAATTAAATTTTAGATGTTGGTGATAGTTATGTAGTTATATCCCCCAATTTTGTTATCATCCGTTTTTTGAACCGTCCCCCATATGAAGGCAACTTTAAGTCTTTAAAACCTTTATGTATAACACATATATTCACGTCAAAACTTTACATTTTGGATCCCTTTAAAGACATATTTTTCTCCACAACAAAGCAACAGAATTGTGCTCATGTATTTTAAAAATTAACTATCTTAGAATAAATAGTCTTTTCGATTTAATATAAAGCAATAAACATTACGAAGACCGCCATTTTGTAATTAATTTCATTTATTTAATTGTATTGTGCTTAATGTTCTAATAAAATGGTTTAATTTACTCAGAGCATGATAAAATGTTACTTTCAACAGTCTAGTCGATGTCAAACACGCCAAGTTAGAATCACAAATGTTTATTTTAAGTAGCAAAAGTAATTAAGCAAGAACCCAACTCGGTTCTTTAGCATTTCATCTCTACAAACGTGACTTGAACTTTAATAAGAAAATATTTTAACTTCGGAAGCTTTTAGATTCCAACTTGATAATGAGTGTTGCAAAGTTTTAAAAATACGAGTATTCAAGACCTTTTTTATATAAAATTTGTTTTACACACAACAATCCCTGTGTTACTCAGAGGCATTTTGGAAGCAAAAAAATTATCTGCTTCCTTGTCAAGCAGTTCATAAAAGGAAAACGAACGGTTCAACTTGTCTCTATCAACGTGATACCAGATACCAGAGTTTCACATTATCTTGCCTGAGCTCCATTTCCTTACAGTTTCCGGTTAAAATAGCGTTAGATCTCATCAAGATGTTTTTTGTTTTGTCTTCGGTCTAAAAATCGGATCCTCATTTAGTCTTGAGCTTGTTTCAAATTTAGTTTAATCTATTTTGAGGGAGAAACGGAAGAATAGAGAAATTACTATACTTAATAGTATATAACATGCCCCATTCAAAATAAATAAAAAATCTTTACTGAATATATTATTTAAAAGAAACAACGGCATCTAACAAAAATAACTACCCTTACAAACTATGCTGTTTTAATTGCATCACATGCACATTTTTTAAACTAGACGCGTTTTTGAGTTACGTAATGTGTATTAAAAAAACACGATGTTTTATATAAAATACACATTATCATGAATTTAAAAAAAAAGCATTTTAACAAGTCTTACTTTGTAAAGCATCTTCTAGATACTGGGCATATCACTTATTTGATGTGCTTAATATGTGTGAAACAGCATCAAAATTGGAACATCATGAAATCATACAACATAATAACTCTTCCATTGCACTGTTAAAAAGTAAAGAAACTTACCGAGTTCACCCTTGTTTCATAATTGACACTTATTTACACAAGCATTTAGTGCGACTATACAATTGAGTTAAATTGCCCCGACAAGCATAATATTTAGGCCCATGCTTTGAATATAAATTTTTGTTATGCCTCTGGCATGTTTGGAAGTGTGGTAGTTTCAAAATAAAGTTATGCTTCTAGAAGATTCTAGGTCTTTTTCTGCATCTTTTTGTGATTTCCACATCTATAAAAAATAGAATGGGAACAAGCTTATACCAGACCCGAAATACAGTGCAGAATACTTAAAAGACACAATGGTAGTGACCCGTATATTCAACCATTCGCCTTTAACGAACTCCCTAGAAATGACAGATTGTTTATTCTGGCTCGGACCGATAAAATGGACCCTACGTTTCCAGTTACAGTGCTATTCTTTTAATCTTATTTTGTTTATTTCATACATTGATTTCATATCACAAAAGTAATTACGAAAGAAAGGATCTATCTTGTTGTATTCAGCTGTACCGAAAACGTGACTTGAACGTTATTTTGGACAGTACTAAGTACTTTAAATGACTTAGTATTTTCGCGTTGCAGACTGCAACTTCTTAATGAGCGCTATAAAACTTTAAGAGAAAGATGGCTTACAGCTATGAATATTTTGTTACTATTGCACTCAGCAGATTGGTACATAGCTAAAAGTTTTCTTTGAATACTTATACGAAAAATGACAATAATTATAAGATGATTTGTTCAGTGGCCTTCAAACCATTTCGTTGGCCCAAACGTTGACTGTTGGATAATGCAACAAGCATTAAGTTCATTCTTTGTATGATAATATATATGTTTGGAGTACAATATAATCCATACTAATATTATAAATGCGAAAGTAACTCTGTCTGTCTGTCTGTCTGTCTGTCTGTCTGTTACGCTTTCACGGCCAAACCACTGAACCGATTTGGATAAAATTTGGTACAAATATAGTTTGATACCCAAGAAAGGACATAAGATAGTCCTTATCCCGGAAATCCCTCGGGAACGGGAACTATGCGGGTTTTTATTTTAGAATTTTTTCCACGCGAATGAAGTCGCGGGCACAGCTAGTTTAATAATAAATAAGTAAAAATAGCAGGTGTTATTTTTCTATTGGCACTGATCCTTAAATACATCCAGCCATCTGGTAGTTTATTATCTAATTATATACAACGTGTCACAGAAAGAGCGCACACTTTGGAACACGTTAATTAGTATTTTTAATTAAAACCATAAATTCGGCGCTGAAAATATTTTTACATAATTTTAAGCATCGTTTGTTTTGTTTGTTGTTTGGACGAAAATGTGTTTTTCTTTAATATATTTTTGACCAGCTGACCCGGCAAACGTTGTTCTGCCTTTTTAACCACTCTTTTTTTTCTATATTTTCTCACCTTTTAAACCTTCGACTTCAACAATTATATTCAAAACCAAAATTAGCCAAATCGGTTCAGCCGTTCTCGAGTTTTAGCGAGACTAACGAACAGCAATTGATTTTTATATATAGAGACTAAATACTTGTGGATTTAAAGATTTAAATATTTTAGGCCCTATTACCTTGACTTATGTTTATTTTTTTATCCAGGGAAGGTTTAAAAGGTGAGAAAATATAGAACAAAAAATAAGAGTAGTTAAAAAGGCAGAACAACGTTTGCCGGGTCAGCTAGTTATTTATAAAAAAATATAGCATATGGTAAAAATGGTTGCAATGGATTTAGTTGCTGTTTCTCAACCAACTACTTTTCGCTCTTACATATATAGTTAATTCTGTGAGAGGTTGCATAAAACAAATACACGGTTATTTATTGATATCTGCCACTTTTTTCATTTAATATATCAAACAAAAAACTTCGCAGGCAAATATTTACCTATCTTTATATACTCGTCTACTTAGTAGTGTCAACAAGGCATATATTAAATCCACGAATAACGAAATTTACAAATTTTATTACAGTCTAATTTTTTTTATACCATGAGATAGCAAAGAATCAAATGGTTCTCCTAATGGAAAGCGACAACCATCAACTATCACTATAACCAAACCGTCCAGCTTGCTTCTTGCAGATGAAAAGAGAGAAGAAAATTTTTGCTTGATATAGAAATAAAAAAAGCTTACAAGTTTGATTAGTTTTATGATTTTCAAGTATGTTCCTTTATAAAATGTATTTGCTATTAAAAAGTTTCCGTTCAATTCTAATATGAGCTTATTGTACATTAAATTAATTTGATAATTTCAGCTGAGGTAATATTCTTGTGGGACTTGTAAGCCAAACTCATCAATCTCTTTGAACACAAAGCAGTCTGGTATATGTACCTAAATCGTGGAAACCTCAAAAAAATTTCCAAACATTTGAAACTCAGACGTGTACTTTTCAAATTTATTATATTATTATTCTGTTACTTTAGGAATATATTTAGTATACTTTTAGGGTTCCATAAAAAAGTAATTGACACTTAAGTTTTTTTTATATGATAGAATGGTTAGTTTTCTCCGTGTTGGTCCCGGGCTCCTTTGAAGAATACGCCAACTGCTGTTCTGCCAGGTAGGTCGTACAAGGCGACCGATTGGCTATATGAGTCACTACTATCGTGGCTAGTAGGTGGTAGAGTTCTGCATTGTCTCGCCCGGGTCTTGTACCTCCGCCTTACATATTCCTGCCGCAATAGCGTCAGTGCTTGTCATTGTCGTGTTTCGGTTGGGAGGGTAAGGTAGCCGGGAAACTTATGCATGTGGCCTTAGACCTCGCCACAAGATAGCAACGTACCATTTACATCTTTGGTGTCGTGTGTCGTGGTGGTCTCGATGGAAAGAGTCAACCATCGCCTATAGACACCAAAGATGGTAATGGTGTAATTGCTATCTTGTGGCGAAGTTTAATGCCGCATAAATTTACCGGCTACCCTTACCCCCCAAACCGGAACACGACAGCGACAAGCACTGACACTATAGCGGCAGAAATAAGTAAGGCGATGGTACCTGACCCGGGCGAGACAATGCAGAACTCTACTACCTAGTAGTTGTAATGGCTGTCATAGCGAATGTAATAATGTATGTTTTGTTGGCAGTATTTATTATAATAAATAAAAATGAAAATAGTAGCCACGATGGTAGTGACTCACATAGCCAATCGATCGCCTTTTACGACCTGCCTGATAGAACGGCAGTTGGTCTATTCTTCAAAGGCGCCTGGAACCAACACGGTCGTTTGGTGTTTGTCTTACAAAGAGGTACAAAGTTATGCTTTACGTATTAATATACAGATATATACAAGTAATATTCCACCGGCGACATCTATTTTAATGATTTGGCTCTTGATGATCATATTTCAATCTATACCTTTATCTACATTAATATTATAAACGCGAAAGTCTGGATGTTTGGATGTGCGGATGCATGTTTGTTACTCGATCAAGCAAACTAAACTGATTTGGATGAAATTTGGCACAAAGAGAGATGATAACCTGGAATAGCACAAATGCTACTTTTTATCCCGGAATAATAGTGTCTGTAGGTGATGGTTGACCCTTTCCAGCAGGAGACCCATCTGCTTGTTTGCTTTCTTATGATATTAATAAAAATGGGTCACATGGGAACTATACCCTTTCAAACAAAACCGAGTTCAGAAAAATAAACACAAAATACCATACACCCTTCTTTTGAGACCTCCTTCTTTTGAGACGTCGGTTGAAAAAGTGTCTACTTAGCATTTGCTGTAAACTGCTTACGATGTAAAAAAAATCAGTTTCATTTTATATTCAAATAGCGACATTCCTAACTTTCATATGATCTTTGAAGATAAAACTAATTTTAAGTTCTCATTTGAAATATAATGATTAGAGATGGGCCGAAATTCGTTTTACATTCGGTTTAACCGAATTTCGGCAGCTTGAACCGAACTTCGACATTCGGCCGAATTTCGGTTTAAATGCCGAACATTCGGCACTAGAAAAAAGTATCTTCTTGCACTATTTTGCTTGAAATCTACGCTAATGTTATAAAGAGGAAAGATTTGTATTCTATATTTTTATATATTGTATCATCTAAATTCAAAAACTACTAAACCGATTTGAAAAAATCTTTCACCATTAGAAAGATATTAAAGTCATTCCCGAGTCACATAGGCTATATACTATACTTTCGAAAAAAATCCGTAAAACAGTTGACCTAGCAGCCCATCCCTGAAACATCCCGCTAAATAAAAAACATAAAAACAAAAATGAAAAAACTTCAGCATAGATTTTTGAGTTCGAAGAGTTCAAAAAAAATATAAAACGGTTGACCCGGCAGCTCATCCCTGAAACTTCCCGCTAGATCTATATCTATATCTTAGCATATCACAGATTTTTTTCAGAGTTCAAAAATCTTAAATTTGTTACAAATATTCGTGAGTACATAGAAGTCGTAAATGACACTAATTTAAAAATTTTTGAAATGCTATATATTTTAAAAACGATGATTGATTTTTGGCTTTCGAATGGCATTTAACGAAATTTTTGACCTATAAATTGTTTTCATAGCTACAGAATCTACAGACTCAGAAATGTCGAAGCAATATAAAAAATTTTTTTTGAATTTTTGATATTACTAAATCCCAGATAAATCGACCAATTTTGATGCAATTTGCTTATTTGACATAATTTATAGAAAGAAAAGCTGATTAGACTTTTAAGTCAATCGGTATATTAGTCTGAAAGTCATTTTAAAAATGCTAAGTTTGCTGTAAACAACAAAATATTAATATTTGAACAGCCGTAACTTTTGAAAACTTGATTTAATTTTGATTTTTGAAACTGTATTTGAAAAAATTTCGAATTTATGTCGAAAAAACATTTTTCCAAATTTTTTCGTCAACAATAACATCCGAACGGATTAACCGATCATGATAAAATTTATGAATTAGACGCAGTTTTTTAAAAAAAGAGCTGATAAAATTTTATAGTCAATCGATACATTAATCTTGAAGATATATTAAAAAAATTGGTTTCGTCAATTTTTTGCGATTTTTTCAAAATTTCTCAAAATATTCTAGTCCGAATTGGTTAAAATTGTTGGTTTTTACAAAAAGTTGAGCAGAATCTAATTCAATGCCATTAACCGCGTTTCGATCGGTCAAGCCGTTCAAAAGTTATAAAATGTTTACATACACACATACATACAACCACACACTCTCTCTCACACACACACATGCATACATACAGACATACTGACGTCATCGCGAAAATAGAAAATGTTCCATACTTAGCGGGAAGTTACAAATCAAAAGTTTGATATAGATGAAGATGCATATATTCTAAAACATGATGATTTAGATCTTTTTAATTGCATTCAAAGTAATTTTTCCTTTAAATGGTTTTATTAGCTCCAAAACCGGTAGCTTAAAAAATGTCGAAGAAAAGGTAAAAAAATAGGTAAGTCAGTTGACCCTGCAGGCTATCCTTGAAACTTCCCGCTAAATTGAGGTATTTTAGGCTCAAAGGAACAAAAACCATACCTAAGCATTTTTATTCAAGGTTCAAAATTCTGACTTTTGTTATAAATGACAGCAATTTCATTTTTAAAAAGCTGTATATTTTGAAAACGATGATCGATTTTCATCCTTCAAATGGCATTCAACAAAATTTTTGAGCTCTTAAATGTTTTTGAGCTATATAGGATAAAATATGTCGAAGTAATATAAAAATTTGTTATCAAAAATTTTAGTTATAATAAATCCTAATAAAACGATTTTCATCCAATTGACGGTATTTGACGCTATTTATAAAGAGAAAAGTTGATTAGATTTTTTAAGCGAATCGATGTATAAGCCTAAGAGTTATTTTAAAAATATTAAATAAGTTTTATATAATCAGCAAAATTTTATTATTCAAAAGTTATAACTTTTGAAAACTTGATTCGATTTTGATTCTTGAAACTACATTTGAAGTAATTGTTTTAAGTACCACAATATTGTAGAAGGTTTGACCTTCAAACAAGTTTTGGTCAAAAAGTCTCTTATTTTATATAAATATATTTTATATAAATAAAACACTTTTTCCTAAATTTTCGTCAACGATAACTCCCAAACGGATAAACCGGTTTTGATACAATTTACGATATTTGACGCAGATTTTTAGAAAGAAATGCTGGTTAGATTTTTAAATCAAGCAGTGTATTAGCCGGAAAGTTATTTTAAAAATATTAAGAAGTTTTCTGTAAACAACAAAATATTAATATTAAAAAAGTTGTAACTTTTGAAAACTCGATTCCATTTCGTTTCTTGAAACTAAATTTGACGTAGTTTTTTAAGCACTAAACTATTGTGGAAGGTCAAAAACAATTAGAGAATTTACCAAGTTATATCAAAAAACAAATTTCTAAAGTTTTTCGTCAACGATAGCTCTTGAGCGGAAAAAACCGATGTTGATGCAGTTAATGCATTGATCACAGTTTTTGTAGGAATAGAGCTGATTAGATTCTGTACCTAATCTATACATTTATGTACTTAGATTATACAAAGTTATTTATTTATGTATGTTATTTATGTACAAAGTTATGAGATGTTTACATATACATATACACATATATACAGGCATGCTGACCTCATTGTGAAAATAGTCGGAAGAGATTTCTAGGACCTCAAAACGTGGAGATCTGGTGAAACTCGATTTTCAAAAAACGGGGAAAATCAGTAACTTCCTTATCTATATACCTACGTAGCAGAAAGTCAAAAATAAAAATCCATGCCTAAATTGGAACAATGCAACTCAATGTATCAAAATTTTCCTGTTACGTCACTAATTCACGTGCGTTGCGAAACACATTAACGATATCCTATATATCCATACTAAAATTATAAATGGGAAAGTGTATCTGTTTGTTTGTCCGTCTTTCACGGCAAAACAGAGCGACGAATTGACGTGATTTTTTAAGTGGAGATAGTTGAAGGGATGGAGTGACATAGCTTACATTTTTCTCTTACTTTGCGCAAGCGAAGCCGCGGACAGTATAATAGCTATATTGTATTGTAGCTAGTAGTAAATAGTAAACTAAATTTTAAGCAATTTCGTAAAAAAGTCACGACGTGTCGCTTTTAAGAAAGCGCAAAAGAAAGCGCGCCAATTAAACCGAAGTTCGGCCGAAATTCGGCCGAATTTCTTATTTTCACCGAATGTTCGGCCGAAGTTCGAATTCGGTTCAAACCACATTCGGCCCATCACTAATAATGATGATGCTAATAAAAAGGAGAAATTACAGTTTTAAATAAGAATCTAAAAAAATCCTACTTTATTTTTTGGTGAGGACTAATACAGGATAATTAATTCTCTTATACTTCCGCTTATTAACTATGTAGACTCATGCTATCCTGATATCACTGAGGAATTATTAAATAAGTTGGAGCAAATACAAAATCTATGTATTAGATTTATTTTGGCCTGCGGAAATGTGACCGGGTCTCTCAATATAGAACCCAATTAAAATAGTTCCCCGGAAAAATCAGGTGATCCCGCGGGATTCATCAAAACCTTTTAAAATGCAGCGGGCTGCACGCTGCAGCCAGTTTAATATAATCTACTTGCTGCAGCATGCAGCCCGCTGTATTATAAAAGTTTTTTATGAATCCCGCGGGATCACCTGATTTTTCCGGGAAAAAAGTAGCCTAAGTGCTATTCCAGGTTATCACCTACCTATGTGCCAAATTTCGTTTAAATCCGTTTAGTAGTTTTTGCATGATCGAGTAACAAACATCCAAACTTTCGCGTTTAAAATATTAATGTAGATGAAGGTATAGATTGAAGTATGATCATCAAGAGCCAAATCATTAAAGTAGATGTCGCCGGTGGAATATTACTTGTATATATCTGTATATTAATACGTAAAGCAATAACTTTGTACCCCTTTTTAAGACAATTACCAAACAACTTATAGCTAAATTTCGTTTATATCCGTTTAGTAGTTTTTGCGTGACTGAGTTAAAACATCCACCCATACAAACATCCAAACTTTCGCATTTATAATATTAATATAGATATTAATAGGTAGATGATGACCTGAAATAATATATAGGCTACTTTTATCCCGCAAAAATGAGTTGTTCCCGCGGATTCATTAAAAACTGTTAGAATGCAGCAGGCATCGCTACAGCTAGTGATAGGTAAATAGTAGATTGCTAATAATAGTTTTAACACGCAACATGAACAAATTTTGTTTTAATTTACCTAATTTTTAAAATAGGTCAATAAGTTAATCATCTTCCCAACATCTAGTAAGAAACCCTGTAAGGAACCCTATGCTAAGCCTGTTTCTCACTTGACTGAGCTTTCTTCCTAAATATCTCATGATTCATTTTCAATCAAATCACGTTCCACAGAAATAAATTACTAAGGTATCTCCGAGCAGAAATAATTTTCCTTATAGCAATTACTGTCCAAGCTTACCTTGTCAGTTGTACAAGAAAAATATAAATGTGTTTTGTCGCGTACTAATGACAGTCATCGTTTTAATACAACGTGTAAGCACAGAACACTGGAGACTACAGAAGTCAATGTGTGTCAATGTCCAATGACACCTCACACGAACGCGATATCTCCGAATGATTCGGGACAGTCTGTTCCGAATCATTCTGTAGTCTTCAATGTTCTGTCCAGCCCCCAATTCACGTAATTAAATCAATGCGCTTACGGCTTTCACACACATAAACATGATAGAACGTCGAGACGTGCTACGACGCGATATAATATGTAAAAAAAAATGTAAGTGTCTTAAATGCTTCGACTCGCTTGCCGCTTGGTTATGTGAATTAGGCCCGTCCTCCATTTGGATCACGATTTTGAGATGAAAACCTAGCCAATGTGTGAGAATTTTTTGGTGACTTTTTACCTTAACTTCACATAATTTGATTTATCAAGTACTCTTTTATTTAATTTATACAAGTATTTTTTATAAAAAAATAGTAACTTTTTTTTTATAGAAGAGGGGGCAAACGAGCAAGAGGTGCACCTGATGGTAAGTGATCACCGCCGCCCATGGACATCTGCAGAGGTCATGCAGTTGCGTTGCCGGCCTTTTAAGAATGAGTAAGCTCTTTTCTTGAAGGTCCCTATGTCGTATCCGTTCGGAAATACCCCTGCCGGTAATTGGTTCCACAACAGAGTAGTGCGAGGTAAAAAGTGTCGGGAGAAACGCACAGTTGTAGATTTCCAGACATCGAGATGGTGAGGATGGAACTTCAAGTTTTGACGCGATGTCCGATGGTGGAATTCGGCGGCAGGAATTAATCCAAACAACCCGTCGGAACACTCTCCATGATATATACGATAAAAGACACAGAGAGAACTTACATCTCTGCGCAATGCCAAAGAGTCAAGCTGTTTCGAAATGGCCTGGTCGTCAACGATTCGAACCGCTCTACGCTGAATGCGATCAAGAGGAAGAAGCTGGTACTGAGGAGCTCCGGCCCAGAGATGCGAACAGTACTCTATGTGAGGCCGAACCTGTGCCTTATAAAGTTGAAGGCGATGGACCGGCAAAAAGTACTGTTTCGCTCTGCTGAGCACACCGAGCTTTTTGGAGGCTAGTTTAGCCTTGCCTTCCAAATGACCGCGAAACTGGACGTCGTTCGATATGTCAACTCCCAGGATTCCGACACTAGCTGAGGCTGTCAGGAGAGTATCCTCAAATCGAGGTGATATGACAAAGGGCGTCTTTTTTGCGGTGAACACGCAAAGCTGTGTCTTCTTGGGGTTAAAAGTAACCAGGTTTTGGCGACCCCATTCCGAGACGTCGGTAAGTCGATTCTCGACTTCAGACACAAGCTTGTTTCGGCACTCTTCGACGTGTTCCCGAGAAATACTGCTTCGGCCGGAGTATGTAGCATCACCAGTACTGTCATCCGCATAGCAATGTATGTTGCTAATTCGCATCATATCATTGATATGCAGAAGGAACAGTGTCGGTGATAGCAACATATAAGGAAATACACAAAATGAGCCACTTATTATGCGCCACATACCATGCAAGATAAAGGAAAGTCCTTTGTCTTAAAAATAAGAAAAAATCATAAAACGCAAATTATGCATTTCCCACAAAAAAATCTGTTAACGATTGGTTCTACAGGCCATCCCAGAAACTTCCTGCTAAATCAGGGTATTTTAAGCTCAAAAGAGTAAAAACTATAACCATAGATTTTTTCGGTTCATACATCTATTTTATTAAAAATGGCAGTATATTGATTTTTGAAAAGCTGTATATTTTGGAAACGATGGTTGATTTTGATCTCTCGAACGGCATTCAACTCAAATTTTGATTTCTAAGATATTGATTTAGCTATTTTAGGCGGGACTAGTTCGGCTATTTTTTTTAAATATACGTTGAAGTCTTAGGAAGGTTTTATAGAGAAAACAAATGCAAAAATTGCGCGAAAGATAATAAAAACAACTACTTTTATAGAAACCGGTTTTAGCTGTCAAAAATTTAACGAATTTAAATCTGTTCTCAGGCGGTACCATGAAGCTGTATTATATCTGGAGGTAACAGTTCTAATACCTATTCGAAACAAACTTTAAAAACAGCTGACATCTTCTGAGGTCTTACTTTCTCTTTCTAACACAGCTGTATAAAAAGAGATGGCGAGACCTCATAGACAGAGATATGCTGTAGGTATATGCAAGGATTTAAAATGTTATCAGATAACATAACTTATTTTACGATACTTAACGTTATTACTGTAGCGATACCTCAGTAACAGAATTATTTTCAAACACTATATGTATCGCTACTCAAATAGCAAAACGAAATTGTTAACGCTAAATAACGTTATAATATCGATATATATGCGAGTTTCAGCAGCTGCGTTTCGTGATTGGTCCACGGCGTTTCATGCTGTTCCGTGATTGGTTCACCAACTAGCGTTAGAAGACAACGTCATAAATCATAATACCATATTCCATAATGTTAATTCGTAGTGTATAACATAACGTAATGAATAACGTTATTGAATAGTAAATTCTGTATCATTTTTGGATAACGCTATGTTTGAAAATAACGTTGTGTCATGCCGTGGGCAATGACGTTACCACAAAATACCGGTATATAAATCCTTGGGTATATGTTTCAAGTGATTAATCCGAGTGCTAGGCTCCACCTTTACCTAACACTTCATGGACGGTACGAAGTACACCGGTTCAGCTAGTTTTTAATAATAGTAAATAAATATATATAATCGCTTCTGTGTCAATGTTGACATGATGATGTGGTCTGTAGTCAATTTTGACATGATGATGTAGTCGTGGGTTTGATTCCCGGGTCAGGCAATTAAAATGTATTTAGTCAGTTTTCTGATATAAATAACAATGACCGTTGAATAAGTGCCCGATTGGCGATAGGCTTACCACCTACCACACTATGGGAATAAGTATCTTCGGATAATCGTGAGTGCATTAGTCGTACAACGCGGTTACATTAACTTGACACATCTATGGAATGGAAAGCGGTGCTTCCCTTAGCTCGCCCGGTTAACAATATATGTGTCAGTATGGCCATGGTCAGCATTTTTGTTACCCATACGGGCGTAGATAATTTGGTTAATTTTCTGTTATTGTTATATTGTTTTTGACATTATTGTTACGTTAGGCGCCAAATGACGTCATTAACGGCATGCGTCAAGTTAATCTGACCGCAATGTACCTCTGCCTACCTTCTCGGAAATACGGGCGTGAAGATACTTTTGAATTAATACATGGTTAGTAATACCTTTATAACCTCATAAATGTGGCCCTTGTTCTATTTACTAAAACATTGCTGTAGAAAGCGTTTGTAAAATGGCTGATATTCAGACCGCTAAAATCACCTTCAACTTCGTGTTTAGGTCTCTAATGGATACTTTGTTTCTTACACTGCCCTTTCTATTTGAATGACACCCAGTGCTGTAATGTAGGTATACACGAAAAGTTGTAATATTACTTTATTTCCCTACGCAAAAAAAGAAAGAGATAAGAAATATCTGACTTTAACAAATATGAGTGCATATCTCATCATCTTCCCCGTGTGGTTCCAGGCTCTTTTAAAGAATAGGCCAACTGCCATTCTGCCAGGCAGGTCATAAAAGGCGACCGATTGGCTATACGAGTCACTGTCATCGTGGCTACTAGGTGTCAGTGTTCTGCATTGTCTCGTCCGGGTCTGGTACCACACCTTACCTATTCCTGCCGCAATAGCGTCAGTGCTTGTCACTGTCGTGTTCCGACTTGGAGAGTAAGGTAGTCGGTAAACTTATGCATGTGGCATTAGACCTCGCCACAAGATAGCAATGCACCATTACCAACTTTGGTGTCTATAGACGATGGTTGACTCTTTCCATCAGGAGACCCATCTTTTTTTTTATATCATAAGATAGCAAACAAGCAGATGAGTCTCCTGATGGAAAGAGTCAACCATCGCCTATAGACACCAAAGATGTTAATGGTGCGTTGCTATCTTGTGGCGAGGTCTAATGCCACATGCATAATTTTACCGGCTAACTTACCCTCCAAACCGGAACACGACAGTGATTAGCACTGACGCTATTGCGGCAGGAATAGGTAAGGCGGTGGTACCAGACCCACTCGAGCCGATGCAGAACTCTACCACCCAGTAGTCACAATGGTAGTGACGCGCATGGCCACTCGGACGCCTTTTACGACCTGCCTGCCAGAACGGTAGTTGGCCTATTATTCAAAGGAGCCCGGGACCAACATGGGGAAAATCCATCTTCTTGTTTGCTATCTTATGATATAAAAAAAATGTTGAACCTTTAAATATAGGTTAGCAAAAGACAACTATCTCTTGTATGAAATCAGCTCTTTTTATCTTGTTTTAGGAAACATATCAATTGCCCATAAAATATTGTAGCCAATGGCATGATTGATTTCAAAAACGTTAAATAGTCAAGTAACTCATTTTTTCCTTAATAAAAAAGTATTTAAAAATATTTTATAAGAAGCAAGCAAATAGAATTTCCTAAATGTTGTTTTTAAACTTTTTCAAGTCTTACCTAAACATTTTAATGTTAAGGCAATGTCTAAAAACTTTCAAGTCACGTTTCTGTAGAAACAGAGTATTACGAATTAAAGCAAATTCGATTCTTAATTACTTTTGCGACTTAAAATAAACATTTGCGATTAAGTATGTTAGAAATCGACGTTTAAAGGACTGTTTTATTCAACGAGCAAAAATAAAATAGTTTTTATGAGTGCAATGCGGATTTGTTTAAGCTTCTGCGAACTAATCTTTGTAATCTCAGGTACGAAAAGTAATAAAATTAAAATATTGCGCTCATTTTTATAGGACGTTTTTAGACTCTAATTGTGTATCTTGGTTTTTTTTTATATCAATGGTTATACCGTGCATAAAACTCATAAAATAGTAAACAAGCGGATGGTTCTCCAAAAAGAATATAATCTTGTATTGCCCATATTTTTTAGTTTATTCTTGGTGTTAATGTTAATTTTATCGCTGTTTGATTACTGAAATCAATAAATAAATAAATAGAAAGAGACAATCTTCGCCTATAGACATTTCTAATGGTACATTGCTATCCGAATGACAGGTATTGAATACCACTTGCTAAGTTTCTCGGATACCTTACCGTCCAAACCGGAACACGACGGTGACAAGCATTGACGCTATTGCGGTAGGAATAGGAATGGAGATGGTACCATAACCCGGGCGTAGCATAACTTTACGATAGTAGCGAAACTTACAACAGACCATTCGCAATTTAATACTAACTAGTAGAATGGCAGATGGTTTATTCCTCAAAGGGTACCCGGATCATCACGGAGAAGTAAAATGTGTTTGCTTTCTATTGATATGAAAAAATGCATATTCTTAGTCTTTTCAACCGTCATCCCAAGAGAACTTATTTACTTACTCTGTTGGCTTAGCGACTCAAAGTGAGCGCTGCTATACGCCATTGTTTTCGGTTTGTGCGCTTCCAGTCGCTTGCTCCAAAGGAAGGTTATCAATTTGGCTATATATTTTTTTATGTATGTAACCTCAGAACTTGGTCATTTATTAAATGATTTTGAAAATTATTTTTTTTGTTTGAGAAGGTTTACTCCCCGTGTGGTCCCATTTTAATATAGGGAATATTCTCTGACAAAAAAAAGATAAGGACTTGGCATTAATTTCCATAAACAATCAACATTATAAAATTGCATGCATTCCAACGTTGAACATATAAAAATGGCTTTATCTTTGTCTAACAAGTTTGATATTTTCATAATAGATAAAGCTACAAAAAATTGTCGGTGCTCTAATTTCAAATCATTTAAAATAACGTCACCTTAAACAGCTTGCAGCCAATACGCCATTACTAAAATATTCTGTCAATGTAAGTAAAATGTCAAACAGGCCTTTGTTTATAAATATTAAATTGATTTGAGCGTTTTTTGTATTTTTCTATAACTTTAGCGTGTACCTTAAATCTAAAATAAAAATCTTGAGAGGTGTCAAGGGATAGAACGAAGCCGGAGATACCCGGAAGATACCCGGATAGAACGAAGTTCCTTTTATTATTATTTACAAAAAAAACCTGTATACATTCAACAAAAATAATGATCGCGACACCACACTGTTCAATGCGAAATAGAAATGAAAATATCTGGCTTGCTTTCTATAAGAGAGAGAGAGAGAGACAGACAGTAAAACATCCGCACGCCGCACAGCTTACAATACCTTACTATAGTAAAAAGTGTCGTGACAACTTTTCGTAAGAATTTTTTCCGTCTAACCCCCTTTCACAACGCACGATAAGAAACTTCGTTCCAAAAACTAATTGATAAAGTAATTGATGCCCAATTGCAATATAATTTATTAATTGTTATGTAGATAGTAAACAGCTGTTCTTAAGTTCACTATTACTAGGGACGAATCACACGGTTTTCCCGTAGTTATTTCATATCTAGTAGTAGTTTCCTTAATCTAAGAGAAAATTTGATGTGGGGTTCCGGAGATATGCGGAGTGAGGAGTCGGTTACTGCTATTTTACTGCGTTCAATTTATTTTATTGTAAACTTCGAAACTTTTTAATACTAGTAATTTCTGTTTGTGGGTTCAATAAGTAATAAAAAACAATAAAAAATGCCCTACAAGTTTCTAAAAACATTACATTTCGGTTTTATCACATACTTTCGCCATTATTTGTTGAACGTAACAAACATGAGTTTGATTTGCATTGTCATTCAAAAAGAAATGAACTTCGGGAATTGATTACCTATTCAAGATTTTTATATACCGAACATTTTGAAACTTAATGTTTTGAACTATACGGTTTCAATACATATTAGGGAAGTATCATTATGCCTACAATCTACATCCGTAAGGCCTACACAGAGATACTATTTATAGGAAGCACGATTATCCGACGGCGTAAGTTCCATCATAAAACATGTGTTCAACTTTTTAACAAAACGAGGACATATCTTAGTTTTGGGCAAGCTATAATTAAAAAAGATTTCATAGGATATGGACTCTAAACTACACAACGGATGGATATCGTGTCAAAACTTAAAGTTTCATCCTCAGAATTTTTATTCCGAAAAGACTTTTCGGGAAACAGGCATATTTAGACACGATTCATATTTTTTATTAACATTACAAAGTTTCTGATGGATCCTGCGTGTACAATTTATTTGTATATTCCGGGATAAAAAGCAGGCTATGTGCTATTCCAGGTTAATTATCTACAGGTGTTTGTTTATATTATAAGATATCAAACAAGCAGATGGGTCTCTGGTGGAAAGAGTCAACCTTCGTCTATAGGCAACAAAGATGCCAATGGTGCGTTGCCATCCCGTGGCGAGGTCTAATGCCACATGCATAAGTTTACCGGCTACCTTACCCTCCAAATCGGTACACGACAGTGACAGTACAGTTACAGTAGTTTTTGTGGACAGATAAAATTCAAATATTGCGAGAAAATAACAAAAACAAAACTTTTGACCACTCCGTTCGTCGAGAGGCTAGCGACCCTGACTACGCAATCGGCGGGCTTGGATTCGATCCCCGACGGGGACGGGGTATTGATTAAATATATTCCAGTATTTATATATGTATTTTTATGTATTAGTATCGTTGAATGACATCCATAACACAGGCAAATAATTTGCTTACTTTGAGGTTAGATCAGTCGGTGTAATTTGTCCCGTGAGTGTTTATTTATTTATTTTTATTTTTCTATAGAAAGAGTTCCTAGCTCTCAAATATTTATTGGTTTTAAATCTGTTCTAAGGCGGTACGAAGTTTGCCGGTTCAGGTAGTTATAAATAAAAATTAAGCCTTAGGTTATAGGTTAGATTTTTATTCTTCCGGTCTTTAAAGCGACTAGCGTTGACTACTACTGATAGGTGTGTGGTAGCATTGCTTTAAAATTGATCATATTCCCTACAATTTACGTAAAAATCAGCTCAAAAACATTAAGTAAAGTGAGTAATATTTTTACGTACTTTTAGCATCTGATACCATCTGGTACCATGGGTTAGCCATCTGCCCAAGCTAGCAGATATGCATGTACCGTACATGTACTGTACATACTAACACTACCCATATACTTTTTCCGTGAGACAATAAATAAGGTCTGAGAGCCTTGGAATTTTGCTCTATAATAGCTCATTCTAGCATTTTCGATTATTACAAAGGAATTTATAATGCGATCTCGAAATAGTTTCGACCTTCAAGCTTCAAGATTCGAAGGCATTAAAATGATAATGCATTAGCTGTCTACGTTCGCGGCGTTCTGCGGATTCGAATTTATAATGGATAGGGGTGCACATTAAATATTTAGCTGTTGATTTTACAAATCAAATACCACAACTTCGATACATTTGTTGAATTTGAATCGCATCGAAATTATATAAGATGTTGTCTCACTCGCAATTATGCAACGCTCAAGCCCCGTTTTCACTTTTATTAGTGCGAGTACGAGTGTTTAAGGCAGGTGCTAAGTATTAAGGAAAAAATACGTGAAGACAGCCGTGAATCAGTGCGAGTGATCAGTATTTAGCGTAGCAAAAGTGAATAGACGCTGATTACTAATCACTCGCGCTGATTCACGGCTGTCTTCATGTATTTTTTGCTTAATACTTAGCACCTGCATTAAACACTCGCACTTGCACTAACCAAAGTGAAAACGGGGCTTCATACTGAGTCATTTTATACTAACCTCTGAGTTATAAATGATTGAATAAAATAATTATTGTTTCTGTTGTATAGTGGTGTGGGTACTCCGCAGATCTGTGCATAACCAAAAAAAAATCTATGAATACTTTTATAAAATAATAATATTTATAAGATCATTTGTTCAGCGGCAGCTTGACACCTGCGTTCTGTTGGTCTAAAGGTAAACTGGTAGATAATGCCAACAGGCATTAAGTTCACCTTTTGTAGGATAATGTATATTTTTGGTGTGTAATGAGATTAAAAATAAATAAATAAAAATTATAGCCTCTGTGGTCTAGTGGTCCGGTGTCGGTTTCACCGCATGAGGTCCGGGTTCAATTCCCGAGTCGGACAATTCATTTTAAATTTTCTGATAAAAACAACTTAGCCTGGGATTGGATAAGTGTCCGGTTGGCGATAGACTTGCCACCTATCACATTGTGGGACTTAGTATCTTCGGTTAGTAGTGGATGCACTTGTTGTACCCCTGCCTGCCTATTCGTGGATACGGGTGTGAAGATAATTTTCGTACTAGAGTAAGCAGAGGTGTAGTGTCTCCAGGAATACTTATCGGTGATAAATCGTATGGTTTGAGAAGGAGCCTCCACACAGACAAATCAGGCACATAACAACAGGCAAGATTTTTTTATTGGCATTGTACAAGGTAATTGAGACATTAAATCATTACATAGTATAAAACAAAGTCGCTTTCTCTGTCTGTCCCTATGTCCCTATCTATGCTTAAATCTTTAAAACTACGCAATGGATTTCGATGCGGTTTTGTTTAATAGATATATTGATTCTTGAGGAAGGTTTTAGTGTAAAAACCTTTCCGATATTCCCACGGGAACAAAAACTGCGCGGGTGAAACCGCGGGCAGGTCGCTAGTCTATACATATAATAAAATCGTAGGAAAGTCAAAACTGTACCTACATTGAAATTTTTTTTTAAAAGAATACTTGGGGCGTGATCTACAATAGATATCGAATCCAGAAATATAGTTTTTAGAATTTTTATCTGTTTGTCTGTTCGTCTGTTCGTCTGTTTGTCTGTTTGTTTGTTTGTTTGTATGTACGTCCGGGGTAAACTCAAAAAGTACTGCATGGATTTACTTCAAATTTTGCATGAATATTACTAACAGGTCGGGTCAACATATAGGCTACATATTATCACGCTATCACCTACGGGGAGGTGCTGTGCGAACAGCTAAAGCAGAGAACAGCTAGTCGCTGGCAACAGCTAGTTTAGAATAAATTGCTAAAGTCATAATCCGGTAGTAATTTTAAAAATTGTAAACTTACTACCGGATCAGAAAAGCAGCCACGTACTGAATCGATCTGGTAAACGAGACAACAGAATTCAAAATCAACTTCTCGTTTAGATAACAGAAAATATTCAAATAATCAAAGTAGTGGTTCATGTCACACCAATTTTCGAAAACTGTGTTTTCATTTGACTTCGAAATTTGAAGCAGCACTGCCTAAATTTCAGAACTGCTAACTAAATTTTTATACATTTTTTTCGACAAAACTTTACTGTAAACAAGATTTTTAGCTTAAAAAACTGTGTTACATGCCATTTTAAAAATAAATTCAATCATCGCGATAAAAAATTGCAGCTTTCCAAAAATAAAAATCATTATGACCAATAGTTTTGAGCTTGCGTAATTGAAGCATAAGTTATAATTTCCTGCCAGGCAGTTCAGTTTGATCCAATTAACGGTATTTGACGTAGTGTTTTCAGGAGATAAGTTGATAAGATTTTTAAGTGAATTGGCGTATTAGCCTGAAAGTTACGAGTATTTCAAATATATTAAGTGAGTTTGTAATTTTATTATATTTGAAAAGCTGTAACTTTCAAAAATCAGGTTTGATTATGATTTTTAAAACGGCATTCGACGTTGTTATTTTAGTGCTAAAATATCGTAGAATAGCAAAAAATACTGCGGAATCAAACGGATAAACCGATTTTGTTCCAATTCGTTTTTTGAGGAATAGAGCTGATTAGTTTTTGTGCTCAATCGGTATATTATTTGGAAGTAATATTCAAAAATACTGTTTCACCAAATTTTTTTTTTTGGGTTTTTTCAAAATTTCTCAAAGTCTTCTGGGCCGGCCTGGTTTAAATTTTTAGGAAGTCTAAGTTGAGTAGAATTCAATTGAACGCCATCAACTGCGTTTCGATCGGTCCAGCTGTTCTAAAGTTATGAGATGTTTACATACACACACACACACACACACACATAAATACATACAGACATACTGACGTCATCGCGAAAATAGTCGGAAAAGGTTACTAGGACCTTAAAACGTGGAGATCTGGTAAAAACTCGATTTTCGAAAATCGAGGCAAAATCAGTCATGTATACATATCAATCAATCATGTATACATACGTAGCGGGAAGTTAAAAAAAATCATTTCTTTGCTATCGCAGCTATCTCACCCATATTAAACAGAGACGTAAAATCCGCTGTATATTCGTCTGTTTACTTTAACTTTACAAGGTCATGATCCAAGAACCATTTCAGTTTTTACCTCACTGTAGCTTGTGTTTGTTATATCAACAGAGAAAGTTTCCTGTTGTAAACTGGGAATAGTTAAATAACCGTTCAATGTAACATTGTTTGACTTTGTAATTGGGTCATGTGCAACTTGGTAACCAATAGAAAATTAAACTACAATTTTCTATGATTTCTCTGTAGGCAATAAGGCTTTTCTCTAAAAGCACTAACCTTCTGCTTATCTACGGTTTTAAAAGATACTAATATTCTGCATTTTAAAGAAGGTACCATTTGCTTATGTTTTAAAAGGTCTCTCCATTTACTTAAGTTGCTCTGTGTCCTGACTCTTTTAAGACCATTTGCGATTCTGCCAGGCAGTTTTTAAAAGGCCAAACCTGGTGGTAAAGTTGTACAATATTTCACCTGGCTTTGGTACCACTACTTATTAAGGCACGAATGGGTTTCCTGTCGTAATATCGTCATTGCTTGTCACTGTTATCTTCCAAAGAAAAAGTAAAGTAGTCGGTAACTTATGCAAATGAATTCACCATCCCGCCACAAGGATAGCAACATATCATTAACAACTCTAGTATCTATAAGCGATGGTTATCTTTTTCCACAAAGAAGACATGTGCTTTTTTCGTTCCCATGATATTAAAAAATAGCTACTTTTTCTCCCAATTGAGCAAAAGGAAGCAATGCTTTTGGATCACGCGATATCCCTGGTATGTAAGAGAAAATAAATTTATTTAAACGTTAAATATATATATTTAAACGTAAATAATAATTTTCAGAAAAAATCATCTGTTACCACTGTGGCAAATAGTAGGGGAGCCAAATATGCTAAATAGAGATGTACACGAGCATTGTAAGGGCTTATTGAATTTTGTAGATTAGATGACAGCAAAAATAATTCATCAATATAATGTTTTTATTTCAATTGTAGGGAAATCCTTTGTAGAATAGGCCAACTGCCGTTCTGCCAGGCAGGTCGTAAAAGGCGACCGATTGGCTATCGAGTCACTACCATCGTGGCTACTAGGTGGTAGAGTTCTGCATTGTCTCGCCCGGGTCTGGTACCACCGCCTTACCTATTCCTGCCGCAATAGCGTCAGTGCTTGTTGCTGTCGTGTTCCGGTTTGGAGGGTAAGGTAGCCGGTAAACTTATGCATGTGGCATTATACCTCGCCACAAGATAGCAACGCACCATTAACATATTTGGTGTCTATAGGCGATGGTTGACTCTTTCCATCAGGAGACCCATCTGCTTGTTTGCTATCTTATGACATAAAAAAAATATATAAGAAAGAAACAATAACATGGAAATACTGAAACACGTCAGATTAAGGTATTGCGCGTTAATTGCGAGCTAAAAAGAGTAGTAAATTTAGAAAATCTGAAGATTTGAGTGTAATGTACGGGAGAGGGAGAATACAAATTTGCAAAATTCTTGAACGCAGTTGAATTTTCTTTTGTTTTGAAGGAAATTATATAAATATTTCCCCTGTGTTGATCTGGGCTCCTTTGAAAAATAACAGACCATCTCCTGTTCTGAAAAGCAGATCGTAAGAGGCAAACGATTGGCTATACGAGTCACCACCATCGTGGCTACTAGGTGGTAGAGTTCTGCATTGTCTCGCCCGGGTCTGGTACCACTGCCTTACGTATTCCTGCTCCAATAGCATGGGTGCTTGTTACTGTCGTGTTTCGGTTTGGAGGGTAAGGTAGCCAGTTAACTTATGAAAGTGGCATTAACACCTAGCCCCACGGATAGCAATGCATCATTAACACCTTTAATATCTATAGGCGACGGCTGACTCTTTCCACCAGGAGAGCCATCTGCTTGTTTCCTATCTTACAATATAAAAAAGTATAATCTACCTTCTTTAAATTTCACAATTCGAAGTTATTCGATTTTTTACAAGTGCCTTAGATGCCCGACTCCTGTATAAAGGGCATATATTTGGTGGAGAACCTGAGCAGTACGCGAGGTATCCCCCATATACTAATCTGACGCGATCAAATAAAGCCCGAAATCCCCTCTTGGACTCTTCTACTATAATAGCTTTCAATTAACGAAAGTATAAAGTCTCAAAAACACCATTTACTTTTTTTTTCTTGTTGCTTAACTTTTCTAAGTTGAGTGTGTGGGTTCAGAAGTTTTGGTCACTCGAGACCTACGCTCTGCCTTTAAGCCTCTAATTTACATCATTTAAAATAATATTTGGTATAAAAGGAAAAAAATGACATTTAGGCGAATTTTCTCATTCTTTTATTTTTTTCATTACGAAGTAGGTCTTGTACGGCAACGAAAAACTTGTTAGAGTTATTTTATGGCTGTAGATAATCAAAGCTTTTTTAATTTATTTCATAAGACTATGAACAAACAGATGGGTCTTTTAAAGGGACGAGAGACTTAAGCGTATTTATTGTCATATTATGAGCTCGCTGGATACTAAAAATGTCTACGGTGCATTTGTGTCTATGTCCTGGGATGATTATAGCAAATGAAGAAGTTTGGCGCCAACTACGTGGTAGAGTTCTGCATTGTCTGTCGGATCTCGTACCACCG
The DNA here is from genome assembly GCA_036924255.1 of Apodemia mormo. Taxonomy (NCBI): domain Eukaryota; kingdom Metazoa; phylum Arthropoda; class Insecta; order Lepidoptera; family Riodinidae; genus Apodemia; species Apodemia mormo. The sequence continues at coordinate 5,100,957 of JAUPFN010000018.1, read as the reverse complement.
CCTTAGATATTCCTACCGCAACAGCGTCAGTGCTAGTTACTGCCATGTTCCGGTTTGAAGGATAAGGTAGCCGAAAAACTTAATGTGACATTAGCCACTAGATAGCAATCCACCATTAATATCTTTGGTGTTTATAGGCAATCGTTGACTATTTCCATCAGAAGTCACATCTGCTTGTTTGCTATCTTATAATATAAAAAAAACCTTACCCTTCAAACTGAAACACGACAGTCTCAAACATTGTCGTTATTTGGGCAATAAAGGCTCAAACACACTGGGACGAACCGTATGACAACGAAAAATGCTAGCTTATATAACATATTAGGACAATTCCCAGTGTGGAGGATTGGCTTGCATTGATATAAAGCACATTTACGTATTTTTTACAAATGGTATTCTCCTCTGTTGATCATCAAAACATGGATCTTGCAGATCATATATCTCTTTGCAGCCTTAAACTAAAATTATAAATCGTTCCCTATTAATTAAATCTAAAAATAAAATAAATTTTATTTTTAGATTTAATTTAATAATACTCAAAACACAGAAAAACACGTTCACACCAATGATTTAAAAAAGTATTTATGCGTTGTTTGCATTCCAAAATGGCATCATCAATGCATGTAATTGTCTGGCTTTTATTTAGTATTGCACATCACATGTCGTAATGTAAGAACTGTAGGAACATTTATAATCGCGCTATTAATAATGGCACATGACCTGTTTATAAGTTAAATGTCATTGGTACGTGCAATTTCGCTCGCAATAGCATACTGGCAACCGAAATACGCAGTGTATCAATCCGCTCCGATGCGCCTCGTAGAGTGCGATGATTTATATAAATGGGGAAATCTAAGGGGAATAGGCCTTTTCATCATCAGATGAGCGCATGCGTAGCCGCCATGTTGAAACGGCGGTAATTCAAAAAATTCGTACTGTTTTAATCAACAATGGCTGGACAAGGACTATTATCTCCACAAAGAAATAAATTATTGGAAAAAACCATCGATGGTGCTTCACTTATTTATGATTCAGTTGAAGCTCATAATTGTGAACAATTGAAAAGGTGGCTAAAATGTTAATGTTAAGGTGGCTAAATTAATATTTTGAGGCTATACATGACATTATTAATTAGACAAATGTAAATATGTTTAGAAATTTTTTATCAGAAACAAAATGTTTAATGCGACATAATAAATAAATAAATAAATAATATATAAAAAATTTACAGGTTTTAAATGATTTGTATCGTGTATCACTTTTACATACTCCATAACAACACCGTTTTGTTGTTCCTTTTCGTACAGACAACATAATTATAATGGAGTACAAAAATTTTTTTCCGATTATTTTGACTTACTACTTTTTTTTTTCACTTTTTTTACAATTAATCAACTTTGATTTATATTTTAATTTTTGATACACGGATAGCGGACAATTTAGCATGGTTGTTTACAAAAAACAGTACGAAAAAGATGGCTGATTCTGACGCATGCGCACAAAAAATTTTTGTGATGAAAAGGCCTATTTTGCGGCCCAACCCGTTGCGGCCTTAGTGTGCTCGAACCATTGATATAAAAAACCCAAGATACACAATCAGTGTCTCAAAAACGTCCTCCAAAAATGAGATTTCAAATAGAATCGCGTCGGTCGCGACGCTGTCAATTTTATTTCTTTTTGTACGTTGCTTTGTAAAAACAACTTTAAATCTTGTGCTTAAGGTTGGATATGCAAAGACGTATGTTTTTGTCATATCTATAACTATTTCAATGAAATTAGGGACACTTTTGAGTGTCAATTTTGTTCGGGACTGTGCATCTTGGGTTTTTTATATCAATGGCTCGAACGTTAATAGGTAAGACGGTGATACCAAGCATGGGCAAAATGTTGCGGAACTCCGCAATCGTAGTTACGACAGTAGTGACAAGTTTTTGGTAGGAACTCTATTCTTATTGGAATTAATTTTACTACTTAAAACCACATCACATCCTAATTTTCTAGAAAGTTTTTTTATTATCATAATATAGCAAACAAGCAGATGGGTCTCCCGATGGAAAGAATCAACCATCGCCTATAGACACCAGAGGTGTTAATGGTGCATTGCTATCTTACGGCAAGGTCTAATGCCATGCATACGTTTACCGGCTACCTTACCCTCCAAACCGGAACACGCCAGCGACAAGCACTGACAGTATTGCGGCTGGAATAGGCAAGGCGGTGGTACCAGACCTGGGCAAGACAATGCAGAACTCTACCACCTAGTAGCCACAATGGTAGTGACTCAAATAGCCAATCGATCGCCTTTTACGACCTGCCTGACAGAATAGCAGTTGGCCTATTTTTCAAAGGAGCCCGGAACCAGCACGGGAGAACCTTTTAAAAAATTGTAATGTGATGGTCATCACTATCACTAAAGAAATTACGAAAAGCTACCAGTCACTGCGTGTAATCAAATGTACAAATATCAAAAATTTTTTGACCTTCTTGGAGCGCAGTAAACCACATTATTATAAAATTAATTATAAAAACCCGGAAAACGTTGTTCTGCCTTTTTAACTATCTACTCTTATTTTTTTTCTATATTTTCTCACCTTTTAAACCTTCCCTGGACTTCAACAATTAATTCAAAACCAAAATTAGCCAAATCAATTCAGTCTTTCTCGAGTTTTAGCGAGACTAACGAACAGCAATTGAATTTTATATATATAGATATAGAGAAGATAAATTTAAAATTATGAAAAATTTTGACACGATACTATTAGAACCTGCAAACTTGTCGCTGGCTGGCACGCTCTATCCAACTGAGCCAAGTGTCGCTTGATTCAATGCGAAATTCTTTTGTGCTATCTGATCGATTCTGTTGATTGCACTGATCATTCGTTATATATTTTTTATTTTACAAGATAGCAAACAAGCTACCTGACTACAGTCAGTATGCCTCGGGTTCGATTTCCAATTGGGACAAACATGTGTGATGAGTATATGTTTGTATTTCGGGGTTTGGGTGTTTATTAAATATATTAAGAGTATTTATATATTATGTAAAAAAGTATGCCCACGCCCGAATCTCCGAAGAGGTACGCAGAGGTACAATAAGTGCACCCACGATTAGCTGAAGATACTTAGTTCTATAATGTGATCACCTACCGAGCACATTGCACACTGATTTTGCCCCGATTTTCGAAAATTGAATTTTCACCAGATCTCCACGTTTTGAGGTACCTTTACCAACTATTTTCAGATTATGGTACAGATTGAGTACAAAAACTAAACAGCTCTATTCCTTAAAAAAACTACGTTTAATGCATAGATTGCATCAAAATCAGTTTATCCGTTTGGGACAAATCGTTGACAATTCGACTGTCGACGTCGTTGAAAATTTTGAAAAAAGTGTTTTTTCGACATAACTTTGAAATTTTTCAACCAATATTTTTTTGTATTCTAACATATTTTGGTATTAAAAAAACTACGTCAAATGCGGTTTTAAAAATCAAAATCGAGTCTAATTTTCAAAAATTACAGCTTTTCAAATATTAAAATTACGCTGTTTTTAGAAAACTTGCTTAATATTTTTAAAATAAAATTTTATCAGCTTTTCTCCTTTAAAAACTGCGCTAAATACCCTTAATTGAATCAAAATTAGTCAATTTGTTTGTGATTTATCAATGACGAAAATTTTTGAAAAAATGTTTTTTGACATTCTTTGAATTTTTTCAACTTATCGGTTATTTAATTAAACTAATATTTGAGGTCTTAAAAATTGAATTAAATTAAATTCGAAAGATCAAAATCGACAATCGTTTCCAAAATAAACAGCTTTTCAAAAATCAATATACTGTCATCTTTTATATAATAGATGTTTTAATTTAAAAAATCTATACTTATAATTTTTAAGCTTTTGAGCTTAAAATATATTAATTTAGCAGCAAGTTTTAGGGATGACCCGGAAGGTAAATTATTACAGATTTTTTTATCAGAAAACTGAAAAAAAAACACATTTCTGAATTGCCCAATTTAGGAATCGAACCTGGGACCTGATGCAGTCAAATTTGACACCAGACCACTAGACCATAGAGGCGACTAAGAATATATTGTGTATTTTTATGTAATAATACATCATCGTTGAATAACATCTACTTCACAAGCAAATAATTTGCTTACTTTAGTTAGGGTTAGATCAATTTGTGTTATTTATCCAGCAATATTTATCTATTTATTTAATTAATTACTATATCACATGGTAAGAAAAGCGTTTCTATATACTAAATAGTAATAAATCAGCTTAAAAGGCTAAGATTTCATGGGCCGTCTTAGAAACAGTAAAGTGAAAGATTAGCGTTAATTGTGTCATCAAAACGTCCTTAAACACAATCCATATCATCTAAAATTTATAAGCGACGCCGAATAATCGCCTTCTTAGCTAGTAAGTAAGTCCTACGATTAAGACGACAATAATGTTTCTGAGATTTTAGTAGTAAGAAACTGTTGTTTGTTACTTCGTCTCCTTATTTATATCATGGCATAGGCAACCAAATCAATAAAAAAATATTAAAAAATTTTGAAAACAATAAAGTAAAATGTCAACACGCGAGACTCAAACTCGACACTAGCTCATTGGCAGAGCGTCCTGGCTTGAGGGAAATGGTCGCGGGTAAAGTATGACATATCTATTTTATCCCTTTATTGTATCAATTAGAATAACTAGAAAGAGATGAATATACGTACGAAGGTTATAGTAAGGCTTCTAGGAAACCTTGTTATATTGGTCGCTCACTAGGGTGATTACGACGCGACGGGTCGATCGACCACCCACTCACCTAGGGTTGCCAGACTCCGGGATAAAACTGGACTGGGTCCGGAAATATTGTTATATATTGGGCCAAAATTTTATTTCAGTAGCCAATCTGGTTTTGTTACATTTATAATATTCGAAAATATGCTTACGGGATCCTTGCTAAAGCTTCCCGATCTATCCTTCCGTCTGTCACAACATAAAATAATGATGTTTTAAACCCTAATATATAAACACTTAACATTTTCACAGAATATTATAATAATTACTACGTTCATTATAAAAATAAATGATGGAATTGTTTTTTCTATGTTGCTAGATAATATAAATAAAATAAATACAAACATTTAAATATTGTATGATGATTTGAAAACTTTTGGGTGTGTGTGCGGTTTGTACTTGACTACCTTTAATACTAATTTTAGCACAAACTTTAGAATCAAATGCTTTGTTAGCTATTGAAGCACGTATTTTAGATTGTTAAGGTATATACTCAAATGATTTTCAAGTCATAAACCTAATTTCTAAGAAAACAGCTAACTTTTAATGTGAGAACTTTAGTAACGATATTTACAAACTAACGCTAAATCTTTGGATTCAAAATGAGTTCTTATTGTAATTAAAAGTATTTTTATATAGTCAAAAATATTATTTTATTTTAAATCGATTTTTAAAGACGTTGGAGTCTTAGGGTACTCAGAACATTATTTACGTAGAAAACTTAAGATTAACCTAGCTCAGTAGTGGGCTGTCCGGTTTTGCGATTTAAAGACCTGGCAACCCTACATTCACATTAAACTTAATCCTTTTAGCCACTCAATTTTGTCACCTTCGGATATTGGGAGGCTATAGCCGAGAAGCTCCATTATTATGGCTTTTATTAAGTCGATAATATAGAGAAGCGTTTACAAAATACAATTTAATTTGTTCAAAGTGAATAGCCGCTCTCAGCTTTGCAAACAAAGCTATCATTACCGTTATTTGCTGATTGCAGAGCCATACATTGTTGGCAAAATAAGTGCGCAATTGCATTTTTTATGCATCTTTACGATTTATATACTTTTTATTTATTTGCGAATTATTGTAATAACAAGTAACTCGATAATTCCCTTCATATTATAAAGGATAGTCAATAGAATATATCAAGTGGACAGTTTTCTTGATGAAAATAAATATCCGACGTCTTTACACACCAAAAATATGAATGGTGCGTCAATATTCATGTAGCATATAAGCTCATGCATAACTTTATTGTTTTAATTGTGAAAGTGTAACAGACTGTATGTCTGACTTTTTGTATTTATAATATTAGAATGGAAATATAGACATATATGATTGACATATGGTGATCATATATTTCAGCTTTTTGCAATTTTTTCCACATAAACTATGGTGAAATCCCACTCTACTACCTATATAAAAATAAGAATTGACTGTTTACATTGTACGGATCTTTGTTTAGCTACAAGCCCTATACGTAATACGTAATAGTAGGAGAGTCCGAGAGGAGATTTGGGGATTTATTTGGTCACGTCAGATTAACATAGGGAGGATTCTTCTCACACTATTGAGGCTCTCCGACTCCAGGCTTTATATAGAGCCCGGCATTTAGGTTTGGTGTCTATAGGCGATGGTTGACTCTTTCCATCAGGAGACCCATCTGCTTGTTTGCTATCTTAAGATATATATATATATATATATATATATATATATATATATATATATATATATATATATATATATATATATATATATATATATATATATATATATATATATATATATATATATATATATATATATATATATATATATATATATATATATATATATATATATATATATATATAAAAATACAAACAGATGGGTCTCCTGATGGAAAGAGTCAACCATCGCCTATAGACACCAAAGGTGTTAATGGTGCGTTGCTATCTTGTGGCAAGGTCTAATGCCATATGCATAAGTTTACTGGCTAACTTACCCTCCAAACCGGAACACAACAGTGACGAGCATTGACGCTACTGCGGCAGGAATAGGTAAGGCGGTGGTATCAGACCCGGGCGAGACAATGCAGAACTCTACCATCAAGTAGCCACGATGTTAGTGACTCGCGAAGCCAATCGGCCGTCTTTTACGATCTGCCTGGCAGAACGGCAGTTGGTCTATTCTACCATCTTTGGTGTCTATAGGTGATGGTTGACTCTTTCCATCAGGAGACCCATCTGTTTGTTTGCTATCTTATGGTATATAAAAAAACGTTTGTTACTCAAGCACGCAAAAACTACTGAAATCTGTTCAGTAGTTTTTGCGTGCTTGAGTAACAAACATTTGAATGAAATTTGGCACACAGGTAGTAGATGATCTGGAATAGCACATATGCTACTTTTTATCCCGGAAAAAATAGGTGATCCCACGGGATTCGCCAAAAGCTTTTATAATGCAGCGGGTTGCACACTGCAGCTAGTATTATGTAAAAATATTAGCTTTCTGCACTCCTTCACCATGTAAACTTTAACTTTGCCAAATTTCATACTCTTCCAATCGCGTAAAAAGAAACAAAGTTTTCACTTCACGTATTAACATATAGGTAATACGTGTTGATCCGGGCTCCCTCGAAGAATAGACCATCTAGCTCTGTATTTCTCTCCCAGATCTGGTACCACCGCCTTAACTATTCCTGCCGCAATAGCGTCAGTGCTTGTCACTGTTGTGTTCCGGTTTGGAAGGTAAGGTACACGGTAAACTGATCATGTGGCATTAGACCTCGCCCACCAACGCACCATTAATATCTTCGATGTCTACAGGCGATGGTTGACTCTTTCCATCAGGAGACCCATTTGCTTGTTTGCTATCTTATAATATAAAAAAAAGTTATTTGGTAAATTTCATTCAAACAGGTACAATGTTTCCGCTTCACGTATTAATAATATAGAAAATCAAAATGCATTTCACCAAGTGCCGACGACGACGACAACATAGAACATATCATTTTTGTCTATTGTAATTCCTAAAAACACGGTAACGTCCAAAAAGTGTAATTTTTCACTAAATTGTATAAAACTAAAACGCCTTACATAATAAATTGAAAAAAGTATTTTCACGCCCGTATTCCTGAAGTAGTATGCAGATGTACAAAAAGTGCACCCACGATTACTTAGTCCCATAATGTGATCGATGGCCAGCCTATCGCCAACCGGGCATTTTTTTCCAATTGGCAACGTTATTTTTGTCAGAAAACAGAGGCGACAAAAAGACGTTAATACCTGAAATATATTTATATATAAAAATTTGCTTCCTTATACTTTTATCGATAAAAGTCAAAAACTGGCAGATGTATTGGTTTGATATTTACTCACAATATAGCTGTTGAATAGGAGAGTGTTTTATACACTTTTAATTCCGAAGTTCGAAAGGAAACGGAAAATTCTAAGCAATTTCGAGAGACTTATAACTGAACCGCAGCGAAGTATGGCTAGGCTATGTTTATTTATGGTTCCATTTCGATTTCATTCAAAACTTATCCGTTTAAAAAATGCCGTTATATGAATGCTATAGCACTTTATTCTTCGGGTATTTTGTTTTCGTACATTTTTAAATAAAACATATCTTTCAAAAGAAATATTCGATTGGAATAATTCAACAAGTAACTACAGATACTGAAATAATCCTAAACATATTCAGATTTATTAATTATATTAATAAACATACTAGGTCACTTTCTATGCACTTTTGTGGTATCTGTTACTGAAAAAGTATCGCATTTTGAGGTTTGAGCTTTGACGTGGTAGTTTACATTCATGTCTAGATATGACCTACCATTAAAATACCATTTTATGAACATTAAAAAAAGAAGGTACACATTTTATTAGAATTTTATTACTACTAACGCCATCTATTATAAGATTAAAGAGTTAAAATGATAACGAGTTAAAATGCTGCTTTGGCTTGGTAGATTTTAATTAATTTAATTTATTTTTATTTACTCCATTTTAATACAATATTAATCTATTCATACACTTGTACTTTTTAACTTCCCGCTACGTATAAGAAAGTTACTGATTTTGCTCCGATTTTCAAAAATCGACGTTCATGTTTTGAGGTCCTAGGAAACTTTTTCGACTATAAAAATACTTATATACTATACTACATACTATATATATACTATAACTTTTTCGCAAAAGCGATGACGTCAGTGTGTCTGTAAATGTGTGTGTGTGTGTGTCTGTATGTAAACATCTCATAACTTTTGAACGGCTAGACTAGGATGGACCGATCGAAACGCAGTTGATGGAATTCGATTGGATTCCACTCAACGTAGACTTATTTAGGTCTTATCGTCGGGTCGGGTATATACCGTTTACTGTACTATACTAGAGGTGCCAGCGACTTCGTCCGCGTGAAAAATTTCCTAAAATGAAATTAGCCTATGTTACTCCTTATTACATCAGTCGTTTTAGACATAAGCCAGAACAAACAAAAATTGTAAAAAGTGTTATTTTGGTACATGTGCCGTGTATATATCCACATGCATTTAGTAAAAAACGGTTATTTAATGTTACAAACAGACACACTAATGTTATTCACGTTTTTAGCGACATTTCATTTAGTTTGGGACTGTGAATTTTTAAATTCGAACGTTATTTTAAATCTAGCGAGATGTTTTCGTGGATATCCAATTTTCTTTTTAATAAAATTTAGGAAATTTAAAAAGTAAAATTGTCAGATATGAACTTTTAAACTAACGCGTTCTACTATCATTTTTAAAAATATATAAACGGGTCAATAACGCGTACATATATAGAACTTACTTGTAAAGCTCGACGTTTCGGCCAAGTTACATTGACCGTGGTCACGAGCAGACTGGACCAGCGAGTTTCCTCCGTCGTTCACGTCGGGATCGATTTTCATCTACCCACTTCTGGTCTTGTTTTTTCGAATTTAGCCTACACACAACACCAACCGTATCGTGGACTTTATTTGTTTGCAGGTGCAAAGGCTTTATTCTGCTGATCACTGGATTCCTAGCAGGAGACAACATAAATCCGTCTTCCCTGTTGAAATTTTTATATTTTCTAATTTCAATAGCTTCCCGTACCATACGGGGAACATAGTGTCGCTCAGTAGAGAGAACCTGAGGTCGGTGAGGTCGTTATTGACCCGTTTATATATTTTTAAAAATAAAATTGTCAGGACAAATGTACTTCGAGAATATAAAGTGAAGGTAAAGTCAATATCTAATTTTTTTAATGTATGTATAATTTAACCAAGATTTATACTAACAAACATGTGATTTATTTTAGCCAGAAACAGTGGTATAAGTTGTTTTGTTCACAATATAAGCTAAATATTTGTAATACGTGATCGAAGGTAGCAAACGCCGTTACCCTGAGAAATGCGCGCCGAAGCCTGACAAATTGCTCCGCAAACCTTATAAACTGCCGCGTTTAATTTCATTTTCCTACAAAGATGGAACAAGGCCGAACATTGTATTAACATTTAATTTATTTTTTAGGATATATATTACTTTCCTTTTTTTATTTTGAAACTATTTATTTCAGCATTTTAGAAGATTAATTTCGAAAAATCCTCTTGTTCTTCGTCTACATCGTAAGAACAATCCTAGTGATTACCAAATGATGATGACACCAAAATGTTATAATGCCTTGCCTTGGATGAAGCTAAAAAGAAACACCACATGGATAAGATTACCACCCATCACGGAATGAGGTAAGTTAGTTGAACGAATTCTACTCTAACACAAACTCTAACTTTTTCACAATGTCTATTTATTTCTTATTTTTATTTCAATTCTTAATTTAATTCAATTTCATTTATCTTAATGTCTTCTCAATATTTTTAACTTTTGTCACTACAACATTAAAATCCTTTATTGGTTGATGATATGTTTATATTCAAAGATTCATTTTATTGTGTAATTTGCTGTGAATGTTTTGTTAATAAATAAATAATTAAAACATTTGTATTTTATACGCTTGCAAGGAATAAACTCAAAAACTTAAAACCCGGTCTTTAAAAATTATTTTCCAGTTAGAATGAGTACGATACTATACAGGAGTGATGTAGAGTACTTTTTCAACCGAATGAGCAAAAGAAATGACTATCTCCGTGTTGGTCTCGGGTTCCTTTGAATATTCTTCAACTGCTGTTCTGCCAGGCAGGTCATAAAAAGCGACCAATTGGCTATACTAGTCACTACTATCGTGGCTACTAGGCGGTAGAGTTCTGCATTGTCTTACCCGGGTCTGGTACCACCGCCTTACCTATTCCTGCCACAATAGCGTTTGTGCTCGTCACTCGTCAGGGTAAGGTAGCCGGTAAACTCATGCATGTGGCATTGGACCTCACCAGGAGATAGCAACGCACCATTTACATCTTTGGTGTCTTTAGACGATGGTTGACTCTTACCATCAAGAGACCCCTCTGATTGCTTCTTATGATATAAAAAAAGAATTACGCAAATGTAGTTCCGAATAACAGCTAGTTTGTGATACTTATTTCTATAGCATCAGCGGGTTTTCGAACGAAAGGACTGCCCATGGACATTTGCAACAAAAAGGGTTGTTGCTAATGCAATACAGGCTTCGGAAGTATTGTTTATCTTAAAATCACCTTAGTCATAGCTCCCTGGAAAAACAAAGCTTTCCTAGCTCTGTTTTTCCGGGGAGCTATGACTAAGGTTGTAAGTAAGTAATAGGTCCATAAGTTGACAGTGCATACGAACAATGTATTTACATAAAATACTTAGAGACTAACAGAAGTCAATGTTACATACAAGTAATATTCGAGCATAGCACACATAGACACCTCTCACGGACTGGTGCGGAACAAACTGTCCCGAACCATTCCGAGATATCGCGTCTGTGAGAGGTGTCTATGTGTGCGTTGCTCGAATATCACAAGCATATAGATTGGCTACTGTTAGTTTACAATATATTGTGGTACTAGCTGCAGCTTGCAGCCCGCTGCATTATAAATGTTTTTGGTGAATCCCGCGGGATTACCTTATTTTTCCGGGATAAAAAGTATCCTATGTGCTATTCCAAGTCATCGTCTACCTGTGTGCCAAATTTCATTCAAATCCGTTCAGTAGTTTTTGCGTGATTGAGTAACAAACATCCATCCAAACATCTATCCAAACATCCATCCAAACATCTAAACTTTCGCATTTATAATATTTATATAGATTTATATAGATTAACCTGCTCTCGACTAACACTAGATGCATTATATTAAGGTTTTTTTTATTTTTCAAAAAAGTGGCTGAATTAGCACAGTTGAAAATGAGCCACCAAATTTATGTAGATAAGCCGACAGTTAAATGAGCTTTTCAGCGTTAAGGCCTTGTAAACGCAATACGAAATACACACCCTCAATTAAATGAACGCAATCGTCGACCTAGCTGACTTGTAACGTGTTTATATGTGAGTTTAGAGGTTTCAATCTAGCGTCACTTTGTTTGGTCGATTTTAATGAGCGACGTTGTGAATATCGCTCGTTTTACGATAACTGAGTGCTAAGTGTGAGTTTTTCTTTTCGCATTCGATCGTGAGCGCGTTTCGAGTTTACTAGCAATTTGTATGTGATTTGTACAGCGCCACCTAGTGGTAAACTAGTTTCTCAAGTTTACCACTAGGTGGCGCAGTACAAATCACATACAAATTCTAGTAAACTCGAAACCCGCTCACGATCGAATGCGAAAAGAAAAACTCACACTTAGCACTCAGAGGCTGACTATTACGATGCAGTATTTTTCTATGAAGTCAATATGAACTTTTACAACTTAGCTTATTCCGCGTTCCACTATTATTTTCAAAAAGTAAATTGGTCAGAAACACGTACATCCATACTAATATTATAAATACGAAAGTAACTCTGTCTGTCTGTCTGTCTGTCTGTCTGTTACGCTTTCACGGCCAAACCACTGAACCGATTTGGATAAAATTTGGTACAAATATAGTTTGAGACCCAAGAAAGGACATAGGATAGTTCTTATCCCGACAATCCCACGGGAACGGGAACTATGCGGGTTTTTATTTTAGATTTTTTTCCACGCGTACGAAGTCGCGGGCACAGCTAGTATATAAAACACTAGCTGCGCCTCCAAGCCTGATGCATTATAAAAGTTTTTTGTGCTATTTCAAGTCTAAAGGTGCCAAATTTCATTTCAATCGATTGAAACGTTTTTGTGTGAAAGAGGAACAAACAGCCATCCATTCATCCTCATAAACTTTAGCATTTATAAAACTAATTGCGACCTGCAGCCCGCTGCTTTAGTAAGTTTTTGGTGAATCCACCGCGAACAACTTATTTTTCCTAGATAAAAAGTATTTTATGTACTATTACAGATCATCATCAATATGTGTGACAAATTTCATCTAAATCGGTTCAGCCGTTTTTGCGTGAAAGAGTAACAAACATCCCTCCCTACAAACTTTCGCATTTGTCACATAAGTGGGATTAGTAGAACTAGAAGCAGTATACAGACTGACTGGTGAGTTACCTTCAATATTTAAGGACGTGATAGTTGGCGATCATATATGATGAGAAAAAAATAACATTTAAAAATAAATATTAAAATACTTCTGAGTATAGTCAGGAAACAGTACACCGAGAATCCTATATTTACATGCGACATACTTGGACACCGCGCGGACGCACGTGTCTCGTAGCGCCTTTGAGCATTAAACCAACCGCAGCGCGCTATCAACACAGAATACATAGGTAGGTACGAAACAAAGAGCGCGGGGTACTTAGTATAATATCCACATTTCACTTATTTTTAGAGAAATATTGGTCAAAAATTAAGCCCCTAATTTTATTACTTCATTTTAACGACAATCGAGTACCAAGTACTCTCCAGGAGTATCGAAGGTAACTCACCAGTCAGTCTGTGGCACGAGCGGATTATTTTTTTTTTATCATAAGATAGCAAACAAGCAGATGGGTCTCCTGATGGAAAGAGTAAACCATCGCCTATAGACACCAAAGATGTTAGTTAATGGTGCGTTGCTATCTTGTGGCGAGGTCTAATGCCACATGCATAAGTTTACCGGCTACCTTACCCTCCAAACCGGAACACGACAGCGACAAGCACTGACGTTATTGCGGCAGGAAAAGGTAAGGCGGTGGTACCAGACCCGGGCGAGACAATGCAGAACTCTACAACCTAGTAGCCACGATGTTAGGACTCGATAGCCAATCGGTCGCTTATTACGACCTGCCTGGCAGAACGGCAGTTGGCCTATTCTTCAAAGGAGGCCGGGACCAACACGGTGGATTAAGTGACCATGGTCAATATAACTTGGCCGAAACGTCTAGCTTTACAATAAATTTTACATATGTACGCGGTTTAGACCATTTTACTTTTTAAAAATGCTATTAGAGCATTTTTTCTGAATTGTGATATATGGCACTCTACAATTTGCGCCTACTTTGTTAAGTATTTTGGATTGAATATTATGTATGCGTATATTTTTTAATGAGGTTACTGCTTCACAACAAAGTAAATTTTATTCATATTCAGCCAGTTTTGTTTATATAAGTATTTTTTTTTAGAAAAGTGGGCAAACGGACCGGAGGCTTACCTGATGGTAAGTAATCACCATCGCCCATGGACAACTACACTAGACAACTACAAAAGATTTGCAGTTGCATTGCCGGCCTTTTAAGAAAGAGTGGGCTCTTTTCTTGAAAATCTCTAAGTCGTATCCGTTCGGATAAACCCTTGCCGGTAATTGGTTCCACAGAGGAGGAGTGTGGGGAAAAAACTGCCTAGAGAATCTCTCAATCTCACTCTCATACACTCACTTGTGAATTTCCAGCCATCGCGATGGTGAGGATGAAATTTTGAATTTTGTCGCAATGTCTGATTGTGAAATTCTCTGGCAGGAATTATTCTAAACATTTCCTCGGAACACTTCCCCCCATGATAGATCCGATAGAAGATACAGAGCAATGCCACATCTCTACGTAAAACCAAACAATCAAGCCGATCAAAAATAGTCCTGTCGTCGGCGATTCGAGCCGTTCTATGTTGAATGACCGCATTCAACGTAGACAACGTAGACGCAAAGGAAGCAGCTGTATAAGAGCGAGTATAAGAGAGAGTATCTTGGTCTAGTTATAGATTTCAGTATATTAGAGTTTACACGACTTTAATATTTAATTCTAATAAAATAACCAAGAGGCATGAAAAGTTATAACCAAATCCATACTCATTATATGCATGAGACATAATCTAAACGCAGTAAAACTTCTAATCTCCTGTAACTTTATCTTCTGTGGTCTAGTGGTCCCGTGTCGGAGTTGATCTACTGAGATTCGGGGTTCGATTCCCGCGTCGGTTCAAACAAATGTACTTTTTAGTTTTCTGTCAAAAAACAACGTTGCCCGGAATTAGAAAAAGTACCCGGTTGGCGATAGGCTTGCCACGTATCACATTGTGGGGGTAATTATCTTCGGCTAATAGTGGGTGCACTTGTTATTCCTCTACCTAACTCTTCGGGAATATGGGCGTGAAGATACTTTTTACTCTCTTGCGTCTCTGAAACCTTGGATGAGATTTTAGTCAAATTTATATAGAACCAAACGGCAGAAATCAGAAGTAATTTATTCAATAAAACTTTTACAAGTTATTTTGACGCGTCAACATTTTTTTAACTACTACCGGATCGGAAACGCGGCCACACGCTGATAGGATCCGGCGGAAGAAACTCAGCGGACTTGTCTTTTGTGTCATAACATTTTTCAAATAATGTATTACATAATGTTTAATTAGTAAGTATCTAATTGGTACATTAATAATAAGGATTGCCGATATGAGGAGCCGATATATTAATTGGATTGCCGAGGATTGCCGATATGTTAATCCCATGCTTTCCTATCATCTTTTCCGCCGTGTTGGTCCCGGCATCCTTTGTAGAATAGGCCAACTGCCGTTCTGCCAGGCAGGTCGTAAAAGGCGACCGATTGGCTATCGAGTCACTACCATCGTGGCTACTAGGTGGTAGAGTTCTGCATTGTCTCGCCCGGGTCTGGTACCACCGCCTTACCTATTTCTGCCGCAATAGCGCCAGTGCTTGTCGCTGTCGTGTTCCGGTTTGGAGGGTAAGGTAGCCGGTAAACTTATGCATGTGGCATTAGACCTCGCCACAAGATAGCAACGCACCATTAACATCTTTGGTGTCTATAGGCGATGGTTGACTCTTTCCATCAGGAGACCCATCTGCTTGTTTGCTATCTTATGATATAAAAAAAAAAAAAAAAAAAATAGGTACTGGTGTTCAGATATGTTATAGTAACCTTTTTTACACAGTTTTGTTTTAACACAATTTTTGAATTTGTTAACTGGTAAATTTCTGATGGTATCAGGCAGCTTATTGTAGAAGCGTATATTTTGCCCCATAAAAGAATTACTTAATTGCAGCATGGAAAGGGTTGTGTGAAGGCTCACATCATTTTCCAAATTGGTTAATAAATGACCGAGTTCTGAAGTAATAAGCATTATATTACAACCGAATCGAGAACCTCCTCCTTTTTGAGAAGTCTTTTTTTATATTATAAGATAAATAACAAGCAAATGGGTCTCCTGATGGAAAGTGTCAACCATCGCCTATAGGACACCAAAGGTGTTAATGGTGCGTTGCTATCTTGTGTCGAGGTCTTATGCCACATGCATAAGTTTACCGACTACCTTACCCTCCAAACCGGAACACGACAATGACAGGCACTGACGCTATTGCGGCAGGAATAGATAAGGCGGTGGTACTAGACCCGGGTGAGACAATGCAGAACTCTACCACCTAGTAGTCACGATGTTAGTGACTCGTATAGCCAATCGGTTGCCTTTTACGACCTGCCTGGCAGAACAGCAGTTGGCCTATTCTTCAAAGGAGCCCGGGACCAACACGGGGAAAAAAGTCGGTTGAAATCCTTTTCACCTTAAATTTTTTATTTCAAAATACCTACATCGTTCCACTAACATTTGAAAAGAATGCTATGGGTATCTCGCAATTTAATAAAGCAATTAATTATGATAAATAGTTCGGTTTATTGTATTTCAAACGAACAATGTGATATTTTATTGGCAAGTGATGGTGTGAAGACGATAGTTAGTTAACCGTAAAGCGTATGTACGTTGCTTACGGCAAATTAGAACAGCCGATTATATAACCATAAAGTAGTATCTGTCAAATGTCATTGCAGTGTCACTTACTAACAATTTTAAGTAAGATCCTAGTCGACGGAGCCCCGCTCAGCAGGGCTCCTTTTTGTGTGTGTGAGACCTGAAGGCAACCTAACTAATGTACTTCATAATTACTAACCTACCTATATATTAGCATGACGCAATTTGCGACACTAAAACTGATATGGATAAAGTTATGCTCGCGACTATTCTATTTGACCGCCCCGTTGGTCGAGTGGTTAGAGACCCTGACTACGCAATCAACGAGGCTCGGGTTCGATCCCCGACGGGGACAAGCATTTGTGTGATGAGCATAAATGTTTGTATTTCCGGGTTTGGATGTTTATTATATATATTCTAGTATTTATATATGTATTTCTATGTATTAGTATCGTTGACTAACACCCATAACACAAGCAAATAATTTGCTTACTTTGGGGTTAGATCAGTAAGTGTAATTTGTCCCGTGAATTATTATTATTATTATTATTTTATTAAGATACAAGCTGAGCCGCGTTGCTTTGCCCGGGAGCATATAATAACATGTCATCGATATAGTTTTACATACAAATATCCAAGACTCTGAGGGAGTGATTATTGAAAAAAGTAGTATATATTTGGCCTCGGTTTTTCTAATATCTCCGTTTAGCCGTGAAAGCGTAACAGACAGACAGTTATATTTAAAATATTATTAGTATGGATTTATATTATCCATACTTCCATACTAATATTATAAATGCGAAAGTAACTCTGTCTGTCTGTCTGTCTGTTACGCTTTCACGGCTAAACCGCTGAACCGATTTGGATAAAATTTGGTACAGATATAGTTTGAGACCTGAGAAAGGACATAGGATAGTTCTTATCCCGGAAATCCCACGGGAACGGGAACTATGCGGGTTTTTATATTAGAAATTTTTCCACGCGAACGAAATCGCGGGCACAGCTAGTAATTTATAATTTGTGAAATAGATTTTAATTATGCGATTCAACATTAAGTCGCATAATCATTTTATTATTCGGGAAAATTAATATTCCAACTACATCAGAAAGCTGTAAAATCTAACACATTCGTCCTTCTGTGACACGAATGATATTTTTTTACAATTGTTCCACCTTCTTATGTATCAGCAATCAAAAATTGCTGAAATTTCATCAGTCTTCATATTTACCTACAATATTTGAAGAGTTTCTTTATTTTTTCCAGAATCTTATCATTAGATCCCGATTTAATAAATATCAGGAGAGTTTTAAATTTAAACTTATATAAAAATAAAAGATATTTATAAAATTGAGCAAGACAAATTTTTAAAAACAAAATAATGTTTTCCTTTTTGAAGTCGTTTGAAAAAATAATGTTTTCCGTAACCAATTTTAAAAATAAGCCCTACTAATTTACGCCATCTACTCGTAAATATGCTGCTTCGGCTTGGGAACACTCGATAAGACGCGTCGAAAACCAGATGACATTTACTCTCCCACTTATTGTCAAGATACTGCCCTAAGCCGAGGTTCGGTCTCACAGGACACACACTTAGGGCGGGTTTTAAGGCCACTTATCTCAAATTCTGGCTTAGTACTCTGCCCGTCAAAAAAGCCCGGTTTCGCAGTAACGGTCAATTGGACCAACTGCTTAAGTTCATTTCGAAAAAAAAAATGTTTTTTTGAAAATCCCACGTGATCGATGCTCCGTTAACATAGACCATATAACAGACACAATCATTCACATTTACACCATCAATAAGGCGCCACAAATATTTTCATTGTATGTTTAAATTTAGTACTGCATTATTAATCTGTTTGTATAACTTTATTGACTGCGGCCACAATTAAAGTTCTTAATAAACTTCAAAACATCTACATAATCACTTATTTAATTAGAAAAACACTGAAAAATATACAATTCAATATAAAAATTGTTTATAAACCAACTTCAAATATTGTATACCTATTATAAATTTCTGGTTATGTATATTTGTTACGGTAATCAATTGGGTGAATTTGGATGTCTTTTAGTGTATACATAGTCTTAACTTATGTAAATTTAACAAATACATAAGTTACGTTTTACTATAAAAAATATGCTATATTTCCAAGTGAATTCATAAAAACATATATATGTGACAGGTTGCTAGTAAATATTAAAAAATGAATACATTTAGGACAAAAAGGCTGGTACTTACTCAGTTTCGTTGTTTTCAAAGGTAATGTGGTCTTGTACAGCCTCGAACTGAGCACCGCCTTTGGCAGTCCCATCTTCCGTCCAGTAAGGAATCTGTACCTTGCCTCTTGCACCAGCCGTTCGTATCACTTTCAACTCATACGTCCCCACTGATTCAGTCAGTTCAAAATCCCTTTGCGGGAATGAGAACACTCCCGAATGATCATCATCCATTATCACAACCGTCGCCGTAGATGGGGAAGCCAAGCAAGCACCTTTAGGATTACTTAAACGGACAAAAAAATGCTCATCCTCTTCGAAGACATCATCATCTATCACTTGAACTGTAAAAGTCTTTTCTGTTTCTCCTTGCGCAAATGTTAAAGTTCCCTTCGTAGCGACGTAATCTGAACCAGCCTCTGCTGTACCATCATCTGTGGTGTAATCAACAGATATTTCTCCACTTAGATTACCTCGTCGTATAACTCTCACTTCAAATGAACCACAATTTTCCATGACAGTATAATGATCGGGATCAAAACGAACATTTGGGCCTTTTGGTTCTACAACAGAACCAGATTCTCTACGTTGTAATTCTGCTTTTACTTCACTTAAGTCACTTTGGGCTCTTTCTGAAATTTTGCGTGATAGATCTCCACCTCCAGTCATTTTTCTCGTGGCAGCTACTCTATAAAACGCTCTAGATTTTGGACCACGTGCCATTAATGTTTCCAATGCCATGCGCTCAACTGTTTCCAACTCTTCATCAGGATGTTGCCTTCTCAGATCACGTAATACAGCAACATACTCTTTTCTTGATTTTTCAAGTTCACTTTCATCATCAGCACCATCTTCATTTGGTTTTAAAGCCATTTCCACTGATCCATCACCTTCAACTTCCACAATAACACCACGTTCATTAACTCGGTATCCTTTTTTTAAATATTTGTAAACTAAAAGACGACGGTCAGCTATGTATGCAGTGATGACGGTTGCGGGGAAGAAAAGAAAAGTGACAGCCCCTTCCCATACTTCAACCTCCTTGGGAGATATTACTGCTAATATGAGATACAGCCATACATATGCGAATATTGACCATGTTGCGGTCACTAAGAACACACGCAGGTGCTTAATTTTTCGAACTTCTCCATCTGGTATAACGGATACACAAATGGCTATTATCACGAACAGATTATAAGCAGCTGAACCAACAATAGTACCAGGGCCTAAATCACCAGCTTCGAAATTTTTCCCAGCTATCTCAATAACTGATAATAATATCTCAGGTGCACTAGATCCCAAAGCCATTAAAGTTAAATTGGCAACGGTCTCATTCCATACTCGAACAACAATTATCTGTTCACTTCCATTTCGTCGCACGCGCACTTCCTTTTCCCTTGACGTGATGACTTCAATGGCGGCCATAAATCTGTCTGACACGATAGAAACACCAATAAATAGATATAACAGGGAAATAAAATATACGAAGCCTCGGATCGCGATATCTGTGGTGGGAACATCTTCGAGAGGGAGCCACGCGGGAAGAACGAGCCCATCAGTGCATTGAAGCACATGATGGGCGGTGGTGTTGCGCGAGGCAAGGCGGGCGGAGGGCAACTCGGCGCGAGCCACCACGCAGCAAGCCGCGAGCGCGGCGAGCGCGGGTCGCATGCCCTTTACCTTACACAATCCATAAGCGCGACCGGCGCTGCCAAAGGCCGGCGCCCGACTGAACGTCGCGACGAATTCCCCCCGCAAAGGCCCTACGGCTCTACGGTTTACGTTTAGATACGTATGCAAGGAGGCTTTAATAAGTGAACAGTAAAGTTGTTAAAAGTTATTGAATACATATTTTCTTTTCGGGAGCGCCTCGACGCCTTAATTAAGTTTAAATAAAGATGGATTCCATTTTCACATTCGGTTGTTTTCAAGGGCAACCTGCAAAGGGGATAATGAGCTATTGAATGGTACCTACACGCAATCATAACACGCAACTAACGATTGTTGATTGTTTTTTCTTATATAACATGCGCTGATGTAAATAATAATTAATCAACTACGGTCAATGTTAGGTTTAATTTTAATTTTTTCAACCGACGTCCCAAAAAGGAGGATATTTCTTATTCGACGGAATTTTTTTATCGTTTGTTGGTCAAATAATAACAGGGTTCCATAGATGCAAGATATTGGAAGTCGTTTATTGAAATTATACTGTATTTTATTGATTGTATATTTAATATACGATCAATAAAATATAATAAACATCTGGTGATTGTCCGCCCCAGGTTCCCTTGAAGCACATGAGCATTCCACCAGGCAGTTTGTAAGAGGTGAATGGTTAGGTTATGCTAGTCTCTACCATCGTGGCTACTAAGTGGTAGTGATCTGCATCGTTTCGCCTTGGTCTGATACCACCGCCTTACCTATTCATGCCGCAATAACGTCAATGCTTGTGACTGTCGTATTCCGGTTTTGAGAGTAAGATAGCTGGTAAACTTACGCACATGGCATTAGACCTCGCCACAAGATAGCAACGCACCATTAACATCTTTGTTGTCTGTTGTCTATAGGCGATGGTTGACTCTTTCCATCAGGAGGCCCACCTGCTTGTTTGCTATATATATATATATATATATATATATATATATATATATATATATATATATATATATATATATATATATATATATATATATATATATATATATAAAGGAAGAAGTTCTTAAGTCGACTA
The DNA here is from genome assembly GCA_036924255.1 of Apodemia mormo. Taxonomy (NCBI): domain Eukaryota; kingdom Metazoa; phylum Arthropoda; class Insecta; order Lepidoptera; family Riodinidae; genus Apodemia; species Apodemia mormo. The sequence goes on along the minus strand of JAUPFN010000018.1, from coordinate 5,079,068 downwards.
TGATTTTTGTATGTTTGTTACGCAATTTCTCCACCAAATGAATCAAAAAAAAAGGGTAAGGTAGCCGGTAAATTTATGCATGCGGCATTAGATCTCGCCACAAAATATCAATGCACTATTAAAATTTTTGGTGTTTATAGGCGACGGTTGAATCTTTCCATCAAGAGACCCATCTGCCTGTTTGCTATCTTATGATGACAGGTTGACTTATACTGTCGTAATAGAATTAATGTTTGTCGCACTCGTATTCCGGTATGGAGTATTGAAGATAGATAGCCAGTACAGTTATGCATGTGGATAGTTGTCTTTTCCTAACCGGAGAACTATCTGCTTATCGACCACATGAGATCCCGGGTTCAATTCCCGGGTCGGATAATTCAAAAATAGGTTTTTTTTCCAGTAAGTTTTTTCTGTAAAAAAATATGTTGCCTATGCTAGGTAAGGGTCCGGTTGGCGATAGGCTGGCTACCTATCACATTGTGGAACTAAGTGTCCTCGGCTAATCGTGGATGAATTTATTGTACCTCTGCCTACCTGTTCGGAGATACGGTCGTGTAGAGAGCTATCTACATGATCGTTATTCTATGATGTAAAAAAAGTAGAAACTGCACCTACATACATACATTTACGATATGAGTTTTCTTAAGAATTTATTTATCTGCTTCTTGAACTTGCAAGTCATAACATGTCAGGAAAACAAAGTTTAGAAAGTTAGTCTACATATGGAACTACGATAAAGTTTTTTCACTTCTGCAGCGTCAGCGTTTAGTTTTGTTCTTGTTATTTGTGTCTTTTTATATCATAAGATAGCAAACAAGCAGATGGGTATCCTGATGGTAAGAGTCAACCATCTCCTATAGATACCAAAGATGTTAATGGTGCGTTGCTATCTTATGACGAGGTCTAATGCCACATGCATAAGTTTACCGGCTACCTTACCCTTCAAACCGGAACACGACAGTGACGCTATTGCGGCAGGAATAGGTAAGGCGGTGGTACCAGACCCGGGCTAGACAATGGCGAACTCTACCACCTAGTAGTCACGATGGTAATGACTTGCAGAGCCAATCGGTCGCCTTTTACGACCTGCCTGACAGAACGGCAGTTGGTCACTTCTTCAAAGGAGCCCGGAACCAACACGAGGAACTAGTACGTATTAATTAATTTAACCTAGTTCTTATTGATAACTAGACGACACGTTGTTTATTATTAAATCTCTCAAAGTAATCTCTTCAAAAAATATATAATTAAAAACTGTATAGAGTGCCGCTGGCGGCATCGTATCGCTATACCCAAAAACAAATTAATATTGTTTATGGCAAACTAGGAGACCATTTAAAGTACTGTTAATAGTGATATTAGACCGTGGACCCGAGAATATTTTAATTTTTGACTAGCTGCGTCCGCGACTTCGTCCGCGTGGTTTTTTTAAAGTACCCTATGTTACTTTTTATTATATCAGTTATCTTCCAGTTAAAGTCCCATCAAAATCGGTCCAGCCGTTCCAGATATTAGCCGGAACAAACAGACAGACAGACAATAATCGTAAAGTGTTATATTGGTTTATGTACCGTATATACATTCATACGCATTTAATTAGAACCGGTCATTTAAATATTACAAACAGACACTCCAATTTTATTTATTTGTATAGATTAATAACAAGCTGATGTTTTGCTAACAGCTTAGTTTTGACGAGACGCCCATCTTTTCTCTCTTCTAAAAATCTCAAATCTGGTAACTAAAAAAGTTAAGGGGGCTTCAAACATTTTAATTTGGTGGAGGAAAAATATTGACTAATAACTGTTATTAGTTTTTTCCTCAAATTTAATTATTTTATGAAAAACACCTTTGTCTTACACGCTTGTTATTTTTTCTAATTAATACTCTGTTCTAAAATTATTGGAAATAAAAGATTTTTAAATTAATATTAATCAATTTAAGAACAACCTTATTTTCTCACAATAGCTTGTTAATTATTATTATAATTCAAAGGTAATTTTTTCCTATACGTAAAGAGGAAACTGTTGTTAGTCCAAAACTCTGGAGTTTTATTTTTTATCTATATTAGTTACCCGATTCGAGATTTTTTGAAGATAGAAAAGATGGACATCACGTCAAAACGAAGATATTTACAAAAATTCAGCTTTAGAAAAATTTCCTCTAACCACGGTCAAAAAAAAAGTAAAACTGTCATTGACTGTAACGTTTTATACTTCATTGCAGTTATTTGCTATCTTATGATATACTAGCTGTTGCCAGCGACTTCGTCCGCGCGGACTTCGTTTCCTCCGCACTGCTCCTCCCCCGTAGGTGATAGCGTAATAATATGTAGCCTATATGTTGACTCGACCTGTTAGTAATATTCATGCAAAATTTTAAGTAAATCCATGCAGTACTTTTTGAGTTTACCCCGAACAGACAAACAAACAAAAATTCTAAAAAACTATATTTTTGGCTTTGGTGTTGATTGTAGATCACGTCCAAGTATTCTTTTAAAAAAATATTCAATGTACAGTTTTGACTTTCCTACGATTTTATTATATGTATAGATAACAAAACAAACAAATGTAACGACTTAACTGACAGTTTTTTACAACAGTTTACAATAGTAAGTAACATAACTTCGTAGCATATGATTGATACCAAACCAAGTTTTTTAAACATGTAAATCAATTTACTAGTAGTGTAATGTGTAAAATAGTTCTCTACTTGATAGTATTTTAGATTTGCCTCCCACCACATACTCTTATATTGTTATTCTGTGTTGGTCCCGGCCTCCTTTGCAAATAGGCCAACTGCCGTTCTGCCAGGCAGGTCGTAAAAGGCGAACGATTGGCTATCTAGTCACTACCATCGTGGCTACTATGTGGTAGAGTTCTGCATTGTCTCGCCCGGGTCTGATACCACCGCCTTACCTATTCCTGCCGCAATAGCGTCAGTGCTTGTCGCTGTCGTGTTCCGGTTTGGAGGGTATGGTAGCCGGTAAACTTATGCATGTGGCATTAGACCTCGCCACAAGATAGCAACGCACCATTAACATCTTTGGTGTCTATAGGCGATGGTTGACTCTTACCATCAGGAGACCCATCTGCTTGTTTGCTATCTTATGATATAAAAAAAAACTGTATTACGAGGTTTTAAATTGATATTAATTCATTTTAAAAACAACCTTATTTTTCCTCACAACAGCTTGTTAATTATTATTATAATTCAGAGGTTACCTTTGAATTATAATAATAATTGAAGAGCTGTCAAAACGAAAGCGTCTTGTCAAAACGAAACTGTTCACAAAAAATTAACTTGTTATTAATCAAAAATAAAAATGTTATATTTCAGATTTGCCTCCCACCACATAAACTTATATTTTTATTCTTTATAACTATACACTATTTACTGGTATTTATTAAAACATATATATCATCACAACTTGATGGTATATATTTTCCCGGTTCCCTTTCGTGGTGGGCAGGGTAAACCGAACGTCTATAGACTTTCCGGTTCACCGCGATTCATCGGTTTGTCGGTTGGCAAGAAGAGTGGTGATCCTCATCGCCGAATTTATAGACAACAAAATTTATCGTTAACAATTATCGACTATTTTTAGCGATAACCGGAACCGACAGCTTTACGTGTTCATTAAAGGCACGAGAGTTACCACTCCGTGAAACTCCGAGCTAGTACTGGGATTTTAAATTTTCGAGCAAAAGCTTGAAAAAACTTTTACCTGATCCGGAGAACGAACCCAAGACCTCATAATCTAAACCGAATAGGATATCCCTTGACCACGAGGCAGTCAGGAATTTATTATATTAAAATTTTGGTCAAGTTCATGCGGTTAGCTGAACAGTGCTACGGCGTAGCAGCTACGCTACGACTTAACATATTTTTTACTATATATTTTATTGGCTTTACCCGCATTTATACCTTATCCCGAATAAATTAGGATGGATTTTTTTAAATACTTTTTTTTTCGAAAACAACTTTACTTACTTAATGTATTTAGTATATGGCATAATCAAAATTTTCGTTTAAACTAATTTTATCTTATTAATTTATTGTATGACATTGCGTATTTTTTTTTATTTATTCTTTTCTAAGAAACTTACTCCGTATTGGTCCGGGCTTCCTTTGTAAAATAGACCATCTAGCATTTTGCCAGGCAGTTCGTAAGAGGCGAACGATTGGCTGTGACACTTTCATCGTGGCTACTAGGTGATAGAGTTCTGCTTTATCTTGCACTGGTCTGGTACCACCGCCTTACCTATTCCTGCCGCAATAGCGTCAGTGCTTGTCACTGTGTTCCAGTTTGGAGGGTAAGGTATCCAGTAAACTTAAACATGTGACAATAAAACCCCACAAGGATAGCGACGCACCTTGTACATCTTTGGTGATTATATCTTTCTATCAGGAAAGCCATCTGTTTTTTTACTGTGTTCCCGCGGGATTCACTAAAAACTTTTATAATGCAGTGTGCTGCATGATGCTAGTAATTTATATTCTGATTATTTAACAGTGGTTACTGAAATTTATTTGTATTTAAAAAACTATCTGTTATTTGCGACTTCATTCACGTGACGAAAAAAAATAACAACATCATAATATCACTGGACAAATAATAACACGAATCGATCTGTCCCAAAAGCAAGCAATTTATTCGCTTGTGATATGGGTGTAGGTCAATGATACTAATACATAGAAATAAATATATAAATACTCAAATGTATATAATAAGCACCCAAACCCAGATATACAAACATCTATGCTCATCACACAAATGTTTGTACCTCTCGAGAATCGAACTCAAACCTCATTGTTTTGCTTAATCAGGTTCGTTAACTACTCGACCAAACGAGGCAGTCAAACAGTTTATAAATGATTAAAGTGACAAAACCTCAAATAAAAACACATCATTAATCAGCGCATTAGCTTTCACGTGACAAATGACAAATGACGATCGTCAACGTCACAATTAAAAGAAATAAAAATAAAAAATGTCGCGTAAAAAAGACAATAATAGGAAACAACCATTTTCGTGAAACAAACTTTTCATATCAATTGAACTGAGTGCTAAGTGTGAGTTTTTCTTTCGCATTCGATCGTGAGCGCGTTTCGAGTTTACTAGGAATTTGTACGTGATTTGTACAGCGCCACCTAGTGGTTAACTGGTTTCTCACCATTACCACTAGGTGGCGCTGTACAAATCACATACAAATTTCTAGTAAACTACAAACGCGCTCACGATCGAATGCGAAAAGAAAAACTCACGCTTAGCACTCTGGTAGCTTTTTACAATTATTTTTTAATATCATAAGATAGCAAACAAGTAGATGACTCTCCTGATGGTAAGAGGAACCATCGTCTATAGACACCAAAAATATTAATGGTGCTTTGCTATCCATGTGGCGGGATGGCAATGCCACATGCATAAATTTCCCGGGTAACTTACTCCCCAAACCGGAACATGACGATAACAAGCATTAACTCTAATACGTCAGGAATTGATGAAGCGGTAGTACCAAATCCCCAGGTGAGACGTTCGGAACTCTACCACCTAGTGGTCACGATAGTAGGGACACATATATGTAATCGGTCGCTTTTCACCACCTGCCTGGCAGAACGGTAGTTAGTCCATTCTTCAAAGGAGCCTGGATCGATACCAGTTTAAATCAATGCTAAAATATCCATACTAATATTATAATTGCGAAAGTCTCTGCCTGTCTTTCTCTGTCTGAAGAAGAAGTAGTATTTAATTTGCAAAATTTCAGCGAAACCTTATATTTTTTTTTACTGTCGATAGGGAAGCGCTTGCCCACGATCTCGCCTGATGGTAAGCTAAGGTGCGGCTTTATATGGAACTGAATAAAACTTCACTCTATGAATGTGATGTAATTAAGTACTTACAAAAACGCAAATTTAAATAAAAATATGTCAAAAAACTACTTTACCTTCTCACTTATATTTTCATTAAGTTAATGAGAAATGTCGTTTTTACTTAATGCTATAAAAGGAAGTGGTAATAAAACGTGCCTTGGGTTTGTCTTTTTTGATAAAATCGGTCTTTTTCATTTTAACTTAACCTCCAACATCGACTCGATAACGATTAAGAGGCATTTCACAAAATCGCCCAACTTTTTTTAGATATTTAGATATTTTCTAATCGATGCGAGAGCTGGACGTCCTAGTGCTGGTAAAATGAAAATAGTAGTGATTCTTTTAATATTTTAATTATTACTACGGGGGACTAATTTTGGCACACGGACCTAGCGGATTTTATAGTACTCTCTTTTATTTTTTTTAAAATAAAAAATAAATAAATATTATTTAAGTGACTTATTTTTGCATAAGAATAGAATATATTTTTATTCTATGCCAATTTCTATAGGAAAATGTCATTTTTTGATAACAAAAAACCTAGTTAATATTTCGTTAATTTTCGTTAAAACAGGCATATTTGCTTAATTAGATATAGTTATAGATCTTTTAGGTAAAAAGTAATCCATTCAGGCACAATTGTTGGATGTTTCTGGTTATTTAGTACTTTTTTAAGTAAGTTTTTGATTCTGACAGTAACAATACCTTTTGGAAAAATAGCTTCTTTGCGTAATTGTCGAAACTTGATTTCGGAGAACATTTATTATCAGAAATACAAAAAATGATTAAAATTTGTTTCATTAAGGCAATATTTAACAGATCCAATGGTACTATTTAATTAAATAAAAGTACCTTATAATATGAAAAATTAGGAGTTGGAAAATTTAGATTTCTCGTCAAAAGTTGGTCTAAAGTGTAAACTGCCTCTTAAAGACACTTTTCAGGGCGAGGTCTTAATGATTACAGTGAACATGGGTGCAGACAAGGCGGTGGCTTTATTCTCAGATCGATTAAAATATCAACTGGACTCGATAAATAAATTTATACGTACTAACAGCTAATTGGAAGAACAGACTGATTATTTTCCTATTATGTTGCTTATAAAATGGCGGACAAAGGCTTAACGTGACAGTATTATCATGAATACCAAGTTTTAGATATGTGCTTGCAACGTCTTGTGCAAATTGATATTAATTATTCTCCCGCAAAAGCGTCTTATTAAATATATTCCTCTATTTATATATGTAATTCTATGTATTAGTATCGTTGACTAACACCCATAACACAAACAAATAACTTGCTTACTTTGGGGTTAGATCACTAAGTGTAATTTGTCCCGTGAATATATATCATTTATTTATAAAAAAAAAATCATACCCATTCTTATCCAATAGAGACTTAATGCAATGATACGAGGCCATCCATAAACTATGTTAAGGGGGAGGGAGGGGTCGCCGAAATGTGACATTGAATTGTGACAAAAGGGAAGGAGTATCAAATTTTGTGACATTACATTTTTTCAAAGTATAATATTTTATATCTTAGTATTACAACTCTTAATTTAAAAAAGCCATCTGAACAGATAAAAAATAATCGAATGAGGTTATTATGCCAATGTAAAATTGTAAAATATGTGACATCAAACTAGGGTCTCACAAATGTCACCATCTATGACAAGGACGGGGGAGGGGTCAAAAAATCATGAAATTCGTGTGACGTAATTTATGGATAGCCCCTACGTAGTGCATAATACGTTGCTTATTTTGTGTACTTCCTTAAGTTTCAGTATTTTTTAAGAATAAGCACTATAGAATACTATAATAAAAGAAATTTTAAAATAAACTTTTAAAAATTTGTTTTATTTTAATGCTTTAATTATACTAGCCCTTGCCTGCGACTTCGCCCGCGCGGACTTCGTTTATTCCGCACGGCCCCTCCCCGTAGGTGATAGCGTAATAATATGTAGCCTATATGTTGACCAGACCAGTAATATTCATGCAAAATTTGAAGTAAATCCATGCAGTACTTTTTGAGTTTACCCCGGACATACATTGACTTTCCTACGATTTTATTATATGTATATAGATAATAAAATACTCTTTTAAAAAAAATCCTAAAAAAAATCTTACACGGATCAACGGTTTTCTTCTCAGAATTATGGACCAATACCATGGTTTCGATTTTCGGTAGAACGTCCTTTACACCCTGTACAATAGGATATCTAATAAGCAAATGATTCTCTTTTTTATACATGGGGCACACTAAAAGTTTTGCACTTCTAGCTAATCGGAACTATTTGAAATTAGAATGTTATATTTTTAAAACGTTACAACCTTCTTAGTAATAAAAAAAATAACAATTGGCGGGAAATGATTTGTCAATTTTTTTTTATCACACATCAAAGTTCTACGTATACAACGAAAATGGAATTAAGTCGAAAAGATTTTAGAACGATGATTTTCTATGATTTTAAAAGTTCTCTTTCTCATCAAGACTGTGCCGATCGTCTTCAAAATGCTTTTGGGAGAGAAGCACCTTGTTTGAGCACCGTGAGGCGATGGTTTGCTGAATTTGAGAGAGTTAGAGTTTCTTTACATGACGAATTTCGTGAAGGACGGCCTTCAACTGCCGTCAACGAAAATAATGTGGCTACTGTTAAGCGGTTAATTGAAGAAAACCCCCAAATTACCTATGAGACAATTTGAGGACTATTGGGGATTGGTATGAGCCAAATTCAGAAAATTTTACACGAAGAATTGAAAGTTCGGAAACTTGGTTGTCGTTGGATCCCTTATGAACTGACAGCGGATCAGAAGCGGGCTCGCGTGGAATGGTGCTCACAGATGCTACTGAAGTACAACCACGGACATTATAATGCTATATATGACATTGTCACAAGAGATGAAACGTGGTTTTATTCTTTTGAACCTGAAAAAAACAGCAATCTTGTGAATGTGTGTTTGAAAATGAGAACAGGCCAACAAAAGTGAGACAGGCGAGAAACGTTGAAAAAAAAACGTTTTTTTTCTCAGCTACGAGTCCCATCTGTACAATTCTACTTGAAGATCAAAAGAGTGTAAATGCCGGGTGGTATTCTACCATTTGTTTACCCAGGGTGTTAGAAAAAGTTCGCGAAAGACGACCCAAAAGCCGCATTCTCCTACACCATGATAATGCTTCTTCACACACGGCAAACAAAACAAATTCATTTTTAGCTTCCGAAAAAATACATCACGTCACTCATCCTGCACATAGCCCCGACCTAGCATCCTGTGATTTCTGTATTTTACTCAAAATTAAAGATTTGATGAGAGTTTTTACTTTTACCAACTCATAAGAGGCAGATAGAGTTCAATTAGCACATATAGAAAACATGCCTTCAGAACTGTGGTCCTCCTATTTTAAATAATGGTTCGATCGCATGAAATAAATGTTTAAAATGTAATGGAAATTATTTTGAAAAGCAACAAACTAATATTTTGGTTATAACATGTTGTTTTTTAAATTACGCAAAATAGCAATCGAGAATATGGGTCTCCTGATGGAAAGAAACGACTGATTAAATGGATACGCCCTTCTAGACAATTTCTTAGTTTGACAGCGTAGCTTGCATTTACACACAGAAAAATAGAGTTATATTACTTACAAATGACATAAAATCATTACAAGGGTAATTTTTAAACCTTCTCATCTCATTCGGTAAAATAAAGCAGTGCTACATGGTGTATTTCTATTTTTTCACAATATAATATAACCTACAAATGTGTGACATTTTTGACAGTAATAGGAGCGTTTGCTCATATGCGCGGCGACACGGTTCCTTCCCAATGGCGTATCTATTAGTATTCATGTGGTCTGTGAAGAAAACCATCGCCTATAGACACCAAACATGTTAACTGTGCGTAGCTATCTGTGTGGCTAGGTGTTAATGCATAAGTTTACCGGCTACCTTGCTGTTCAAAACAGAATAGAATAGCGACATTCACTGATGCTATTGCGGCAAGAATAGATAAGGCGGTGGTATCAGTCCCGAGCGAGACCAAGCAGAACTATATTACTTACTAGCCACAATGTTTGAACAACTTGTTGCTTGTTGCTTCGGAGTTCTATATGCAATTACGTATGCAATTGTCATAAATAAATAATACTCACTCGGTCCGTGATTTAAACTATAGTGATTTTCCCACTACTTTCATGGTAAAGTAGTAGGGAAACGCGCCGTGAGAGGGGATCGCCCCGCCCGCGAAGTGCCCGGCGGCGGGCGCCGCCGCAAACGGACGTGAGTGCGCTCCGACTTATCGCCGGTAGTCAGCGAAAAAATTCTAAAAATAAAAATGTCGAATTCAGGTAGGCAAAATCCTGGCCCGTCTCGAGGCCCAAGACGCCCTAGCCCAACAGAGGGCAGCACCCGTCGCTCGAGGTCACAATCGTGCTCGCATTCAGATATTTCTGAAATAGATGAATGGGAAAGCGTGACCTCGCGCAAATCGAAAATTCCTACGCCGAAACAATCTCCCAAGAGGGAAATGTTTCTTAAGGAGAATTCTCGGCGCGATCAGCCTGGTGATACCACCACCAGCGCGACACCTCCCCGCCCTGATGCAAAGGCGGCACAAATTGGACCGGCGAAGGCGGCACATACAATGCAACCGAAGGCGGCCCAAACTGGACAATCGTTGTCACAAATGGAAAATCCAAAGGCGGCATTAATCTGCACACCCAAGGCGGGCTTAGTTCAGACAATGTCCCAACCAACTTACTCTACTGATATGACCCCACAACAACCGCGTGACCCCCGTCTTTACCGACGGCCGTTTGAACGCCGCGCTAATCGCGACCGGACCGATTCCGGACCGCGGGAATCTTCGTCGCGCGACTCGTCTGCGCGCCGCGATTCACCCGCGCGACGCGAATCGTTACCGCGACCCGAAAGCGCAGTGGTCGAACGCCGCGAAATCGAGCTAACGCAAACGACTACTTCACAATCGGCCCAAGAGCCCGAGATCACCCCGACTCCCCGCAGATCACCTAAAAGCATCTTAGAGGAGAATTATATAATAATGGCCCGCCTTGCCAACTCAAACCTTTTAGATAAGGATCTTATGGCGGCAATGGCTAAACACCTTAATGATCGCAGCGCAGCTCTGGAAGCTGCTGGCGCACACACACTACCGACCACCACAGAGGATTTGATAACCTTGCAACAAGCAGAAGCCGCACCTTTGGTATTACCACCTGTCGCTACCCCGAAACGCAGGAAGAGGGACCAAATTGACAGCCCGTAGAATTATGAAGATCCCAAACGCCTATGTGTGCCGGCAGACCCATCACCACCACCACCACCACCACCGTCATTTGCAGCAGTAGCCGCAACTACAAAGACAACCGCTCCTATAACCGCTAACCAAGATGGTACGCAGAAGACCCTTGTTAGCAGCCACAAATATCCCCCGCTCGTGGTGGAAACCCTACCAAACTGGGCCCACCACTTCAGGGAATTAAAAAACTAATTGGGACATGCTCCCAACGCGAGGCCATTTGGTAGGGGTGTCCGTTTCTCACCCAAGGACGAAGCGGAATACCGTACCATACAAAGATACCTGACGGAGCTGGGACGAACCGAGCGCCTCTTATGGTACTGTTACTCGCTCCCGAGCGAGAGGAGTATTAAAGTGGCGATTAGGGGACTCCCAGCGGACACCGACCCAGAGGACATCAAAAAGGAGCTGATGGCACACAACCATGAGGCGGAATATGTGAGACCCATAAGGGCGCGTGCGGGGCGCCCGGGCTGCATATTCCTCGCCATCATTAAAAGGAAGGCCGACACAATCCCAGCTATTTATGATATCGACGAACTCCTCTTTATGCCAGGAGTAAAGATCGAGGGATGGAGAGGCAAGAGGGGCCCGGCACAATGCCACCGGTGCCAGCAATTTCGCCACTCTTCCCACAATTGCCATCGCCCCATAAAGTGCGTAAGATGTGGAGAGGAGCACTTTGCGAGAGACTGCCCCAGGCCACGGGAAGAGTTACCGACATGCGCGAATTGCCAAGGGCCCCACACGGCCAACAACACAGCCTGCCCTGTGTTTCGTAGGGAAGCTAGAAACAAGAAGGCTGGGACAGTGGCCCTGACGGTGACCACACAAGAGCCTCCAGTCAAGACGACAGCCACAGAACCTCAACCAGAGCAGCTCAGGCAGAGGAAACAACAGCCTCCCTCTGTCACCACCTTGACTGCCCCAGCCAATGATCCCATCCCGAGGACCCAGACAGGCAGAACTGGTAAACGCAAGAAAAAGAGGGCAAATAAGAGAATACCTGAATCTGAGCCCGAACAGACAGAGACGGAGGTAGATGACCACGAAAACCAAACGGGTACACATACAGGCCCAGTCTCAATCACCACTCAAGCCCCCGTCAAAAGGGACTTACCCATCAGGAAAACGGCGCCCTCCGTGTCCCCGGACGAAGGGAAGCTTGTGGTGCTTGAAAAAGCACTACAGGTTTTCCAAGATGTGCTGGGGGCACTCCGCGAGGGCCAAGATCCGGTGTCAGCCGTCCTCAGAGGGATGACGGATCTATTGGCCCTTTATGGATCCTAGACCCCTGAGGACACTCTATTGGAACGCCTGCGGCCTTTCACGCAAGGTCGCACCCCTAAAACAACTAATGAGGGAGCAAAATGTGGATATAATGCTCATCAACGAGACTCACCTAGGCCCGGGCGATAAACTTAAGGTAGCGAATTATCTCTGCTACCGCCAGGATGAGTTCAATGAGCGACCTTATCGGGGTCTAGCAATCTTGGTTCACCGAAGAGTCGTTCATCAGCCACTACCTCGCCTCCATACCACTACGCTGCAAGCACTAGGAGTGGAAATTCTGGTTGCCGGCAGCCCAATGCGTATCTTTAGCATCTACAGACCTCCAACTGAAAGAACAACATCCTCTGACATCATGGAAATCTTTGACTCACCACTACCTACAATTGCTGCCGGTGACTGGAACAGTAAGCATCTACTGTGGCATTCAACAATCACCAATGCCGAGGGGAGACGACTCTTCGGTGTAGCCGAACAAAATCACCTAACGGTCTTGGGCCCAGATTCTCCGACGCACTTCCCCTACAATGATAACCACAACCCGGACGTACTGGACATAGTCGTGTACAAAGGGATACCTCAACAGATTCACCTAGAGGTAATACCGGAAGACATGGGCTCGGACCACCTGCCCGTACTTATGTCCATCCAAGGATCCCCGATAAGGCTAGCGCCACCACCTCCCCGACAACTGGTTAACTGGAAGAAATTCGCTCTCTTCGCTCGAACACTCCCAGCCAACCAGTCATGACACCAACAGACGTGAACCTCTTAGCGGAAGAACTCACCACATGCATCCAAGAGGCGTTGCGCAAAGCTTCTAAGGCCAAACCAACTGCCCAAACCCGTCAGAACTTACCACCCTATATTTTAAACAAAATTAGGGAAAAAAGACGCGTGCGCCGCCTCTGGCAGACAACCCGTTGTCCCACCCTGAAGTCCCGCCTAAACAAACTCTCGGCTGAGGTGAAATCGGACCTGGAAAAAGCCGCCACTGAAAGCTGGGAGTGTCGCATACTCGAAGCAGAGGATGACTGGTCATCGCTGCATCGCCTCTGCCGGCAACTTTCCAGGAAACCGGAACCAGTTCGCCCGCTGTACCACCAGGACGGTACGTTAAGATATAGAGCTGAAGACCGTGCGGAAATTCTAGCGGACCACCTGCAAAAACAGTTTAGCCCGAACCCAACATCAAATCCAGCCTTTACCACCGAAGTAGAGGAGTTTCTCTCAAACTATCTGTCACAAACTGTCCCACCAGACGAAGACCCAGTGACCTTCTCTCCAAACTTGGTAAGAAAACAGATCTCCCTCTCCAAAGCTCGCAAAGCGCCGGGCGCGGATGCCATTACTAACAAAGCACTCCACCATCTCCCTTTTCGGACAGTCGCTGCTTTCACGCGGCTGTTCAATGGCATACTGCGCTCTGGCGAATTTCCAAGAATCTGGAAGATGGGCCGAATCATCATGATCCCCAAGCAGGGGAAGAATCTTCTCCAGCCCAGCAGCTACCGGCCCATCTCCCTACTCCCCACTATCTCCAAGATTTTTGAGAAACTCCTCCTCAAGCAACTGGAATCAAACTTCACGCCACGCCCGGAACAATTTGGGTTCAGGGCTGAACACAATACCACGCTTCAACTCTCCAGAATTATCCACATCCTGGTCGCTGCGAAGAATAAGAAGGAAACTGCTGTCGCCGTGCTGCTAGACATGGAGAAGGCCTTCGACCGTTTATGGCACGAAGGCCTAATCTACAAACTAGCCATAGCAGAAACACCTCTCCGCATTGTGAGGATAATAGCTTCCTTTTTAACCAATAGAAGCTTCGAGGTGAAGGTTGAGAACACCATATCCACAAGAAGACCTATGACAGCCGGGGTGCCAGAGGGCAGCTGTCTCTCGCCGACACTCTACTCCGTCTACTCCAATGACATCCCGGTGGGAGACGGCTGCACCCTGGCACTATACGCAGACGACGCCGCCTACGTCGCCACTTCCATGTCAGCTGCACACGCCTTTAAGAAGATTCAGAGCTGCCTAGACATACTACCAACCTGGCTAGCGAAGTGGCGATTGTCGGCCAACGCTGGTAAAACACAGGCCTTACGCACTTCAAGAAAGAAGAGAGCACCCGATCTCCATTTGGAAGGACACCCCATCGAATGGTCCACGAGGGTCAAATACCTTGGGGTGATCATCGATAACCGCCTCAAAATGAACGCCCACGTAAAGGAAGTCGTGAAGAACACCCGCACAGCGATGGCGGCTATCCGCCCCATCCTCAACTCACGCCTACCCCTCCGAATTAAACTGGGGGTGTATAAAACTTATGTTCGTTCCAGATTGACCTACGCAGCAGCCAGCTGGTACAACCTCATCTCTCCAACTCTCCGGAAGACACTCCAAAGTCAACAGAACCTGGCGCTGCGTAGGATCGCAGGCGCCCCCAGATTCGTCAGGAACGCCGTTCTCCAACGAGATCTCAAAATTGACAGCATAGAGGACTTTATACGCAAACTTGCCAGAAAAATGTTTGAACGAGCCTACGCCTCATCGCAACCCCACATCACCGACATAGCTCCATGGCACTCGCGTCCTCCGGACGCGAGACCATACCCCAGACACCTCATTTCCCAGTGACACCCCATTTTTCTTCCTCTATCTCCCCCTCGCCCAAGTCACGCCGCGATCGCTGGTCGGTCTCCGCTGGACTTCCCCCAAGGGTCTAATCCGGTGGGGCCGACCGCTCGTGGTGCGTGAAGAATCCGGAGGGGGTGTATGAGGAAAATCTCAAAATTTCTCTCTTTCACCGTTTTCACTACTAAACCACCTGGAATTTTATTCCAACTCCAACGACCTGGCCGTATTTACGGCCAGCGCCTGACCCCACGGCAAGGGGGCCATCAGCCCCGAAGCCGTTTCCCCCATCCTACTCCAAGGATGTGAGACGACTACGCGCGCGCGAGTCAGTACTACTGCGGCTCTCGTTGAGTGTAGTAGTGCTCGTGTCTCCTGAAGATGCTTCGGTTGCGAAGTGAAACGTGCGTTGAGTGCGTCAATTGTGTGTTTTTGTGTTTGGTGCTGTCGTGATATAAAGTGTGGTGGACGAGGGTGGATAACTGTGCCGCTGGGGTCTTCATTATTTTCAGACCTACGGTAAGTTTGTTCCATATCTTACACCGCTTTTATATGTTTTCCTTTTCAGTAACATCGCAAAGGTGCACTAAAAGTTCGCGGAAAATTTCAAAATAACTAGTTTTCTTCGTCTGAACGATGGATTTCCGCAAAGTAACGCCTGAATCTATAAAATAACTTTTTAGCCTATTATGGACAAAGACAACCCAAACCCACAAAAATCGCAACAAAATTGGCCCCGTCGTTTTTGAATTATAAGTGGTGGTTAACACGACTTTTTATATAATATGTAGATGAACAGCTAGACTGATGCTTTTTACTATTTTTTTTCATAGATGAAAATAATATTATTAATTCGTTATTTGTTTTTTAATAAATTAACAATATTTTTTGAACAATTTTTTTTTTTTGATAAAATTACTTATTTCACACTTGTGGTATAAAATTGATAACAAGCGCGATCCTATTTTCAGCTGGAACGCATAGTATGGTTGTAAAATTTTTAATGCCTACTATTAAAAATCTTTTATTTACTAACCTTTGCTATAAAGTATACGCAATAAAAGATTTAAGTGTTATATTATTGAAGGCATGCGTTAAAAGGTTAAAAGGTTTCGTGATAATCATACACATACATAACAAGTACTTTATTAGCCAACAATATACCACCTGGTGTTAAATGGATGTAATCATGTTGTACCTTTAAAAGCGAAATTTGGATGGCGAGATTAAAAGAATAATAAACCCGCTGAATGGAAATTTTATTACGGTAGGCGTTCTTTGTATATACGAAGCATCACAGACCACATCTATATATAATAATTTTTTTTTATATCATAAGATGGCAAACAAGCAGATGGGTCTCCTGATGGAAAGAGTCAACAATGATGCGTTGCTATCTTGTGGCGAGGTATAATGCAACATGCATAAGTTTTATTACATGAAACAAGTAATTTGTACCCCTTTTTATGACAATTACGTGGACAGAGGAGTTTGAAATTAGGCACAGTTAAAGTTTACATTGCGGAGGAGAGTAGAACCTTAAATAATTTTAACTAATATAAGTACACTAGATTACATTAAAAATCAACATTAAACGCATGATAATATACACAAATGTATAATATTTCCCTACGGCTAACGTGTGTTTTCAAAAGAAATTTATGTCCAAATTTAGAGCACAGGGCGATTGCTTGTAAATACTTATAAACATAATATTAGATAGGGAACGTGTAACGTGTTTATAAGCAAATTTTATCAAGAAATTTATAAGAATTTGTGAAAATGTCAGTGTTTGACACACTTGAATATTATATCGTCAAAAATAAGTATATTCCACATTGATCAAAAATGGACGAGATTCTTCAATCATAGCGTATATTTTTTTCTGTCATACCTCGCAAATTTTTTTTACAGAGTAGTCCGATTGGAATGGCTTATCCCGGCAGTGGTCCCATTTAATTATTTTTTTAAATACAACCATAAGGGTATGTAAACAACGGATGATTGATTATTCACTCACTCATTTTAATATATGACTACGCATAACGTTTTACACAGTGATTTGATTTTGATAATTTTTCTTTTATAAATAGATTACGAAAACTAAACCACTGTGAGATATTCTGGTTAGCTGGTAGAGAATGCTTTATGCATTAAGCTCGCCATTTGTACCCTATAAATTCTGTATGTGATTCAATAAAGATAAATAAATAAATAGATTATACTCCAAGGGTTTTCTCATATTTATTGAAAAATAAACCCACTTAAAAGGGTAAAGAAACGTTTGAAACTCTATTACCTAGTAGTCACGATGTCAGTGACACATATAGCCAAACGTTTGCCTTATGAGCTGCCTGGCAAATTGACAGACGGGTTTTTCTTCAAAGAAAGCCTGGACTTACACGAGGAGAGGAATTATTTGAATTTTAATGAAGGTATTTGATGAATGTGGAGGCCCTGGCACTGGGATCTGACGTGAAAATATGAATGTATGTATGTGTGTATTTGAGCAACGAACTAGACTTTTTAGGCTACAATAGAACAGAACACCAGAGGCAACATGTAAGTTGAAATATTTTAGTTTAATCTATTAAGAGAATTGTACAAAAGATTATAGAGTCTATCCCCAAACTATGCAAACGTGATATGACTGTGTTGTTAACGATATTAATACATATAAACACTGTGATATGTTTCATAAATATTTAAACCCAGAAATAAAAACATCTATGGTAATTACATACGTCCATGTCAGGAAACTCAAGCCCTTTGATTATATAATTAGTTTCGTTAACCACTCGATGGGGTGGTCACTATTAATATGATTTTACTATTATTATTACGAAATTTATTACTACGAAAGAACATTGAGACGTGTTACGACGTGGTATAATATATAAGAAAATGCGTAAGTGTCTTAAACGTTTCGACTAGATTGCCACTTGATTACGTAAATTAGGCCGCTGGTATTGCAGCTGTTCATAGGCGATAGTGATAAATTAATATTTTATGTATTATACCGAAAATACGGAAAATATTTTAATCAATTTGATAAGAGTACCGAAAAAACAAATAAAATTTAAAAATCAGCAAAGTCTATGTTGCCTTTGTACCTTTCTGAATGACAATGCAAACAAAGACATTGTTTTTTTTTCGTCCAAAACAATGTCTTATTGTTTTTAAAATTAGAAATGTACAGGTTGTAATTAATAATAATACGCAAAAGCACAAAGTTCAAATTCCTATTCAATGTGTCCAAAATCTTAGAATAATTACGAACATAATATGATGCCGAGTGGAATACCATTTTGAGACATCGCACCGCCGTAATTTGTTATTATTTATCTGTGTATCTTCACGCCAGATCCCTCACGGGGTAGGCAAAAAGAACAGAGTGCCATACATCACGATTCTTGCAGGCTTGTCTCGCTTCCTTCACATTCATCACTCTTCATTCACACACGCCGGTTGCGAAGACTCTTGACACCACCTTCGGATAGTACTTGATCAATCTGATCATGGTATGTCGGTCTTGGTCTTCCCCGGTACCTACATCCTTCCACATTCGCATTATATATCTGTTTTGTTAACCTTTCATCTACCATTCTTTCTACATATCCGAACCAACGAAGCATGCCCTTTCTCATCTTTACATCGACACTTTCTTTCAAGCCTAACCTCTCTCTCACTTCCACATTACGAACCCGGTCTGCGAGTGTTACACCACATATTTTTCTTAGCGACCTCATCTCGACCGCGTTGATTCTATTTTCATGTCCTTTCTGACATACCCAACTCTCACTACCATATAATAGCGTTGGGATAAGCACATAATTATGCAGGGCTAGACGGGCACCCTGACTTATAATTGTGCTATTAAGTAATCTCCCTAACACTGCATTTACTCCGTTCCCTGCCCACACTCTTCTTTCAACATCGGTGTACCATCCATCCCTGCTAAAAGCACATCCAAGATATACAAACTCATTCACTTGTTCCAGCAATACATCATCGACTACAACTCTTACATCCGTTCTGGTTGCTTCTCTTTCAAATACTAAAACTTTAGTTTTCTTCGCATTCAAATGTAAGCCCATACTCTTACAATCATCATTCATAACTGTGACCAGTGTTTGCAGCTCAGATGGAGTTGAGCCTAAAAGTACAGCGTCATCTGCATAAAGCAGGCAGTTAACCACTAGATCACTCATGCGTATTCCCACATTCAATGACCTTAATCTTTGGAGACACTTATCCAGATACAGAATAAACAGACGAGCTGACAACACACAACCCTGCTTGACGCCGATTTGACATCAAACCAAGGCGATATGTTGCCGTCTACCCGCACTCGCTTTGCAACTCCAGTACATGGATTGCAAAGCACGCAGCAGATGCCCATCTATCCCATAATTGAGCAAAATGTCCCAAAGTTTCTTTCGCACAACTCTATCAAACGCTTTCTCCAAATCCACAAGACCCCAGAAAACCTTCTGGCTGACAGCCAAATGCTTCTCTACGATGTTGTGGAGTGAGAAAACTTGATCCATACATCCTCTTCCAGACCTAAAACCGCCTTGTCCAAGGGAAGTCCGAGGAAATGTTGTGGAAAGCCCACAACATTCCCTCGAACTTCCCTTGCATTCTATTTTCAATGATTTAAATATTATTTATCTCTCTTACAATACCCTTATTTTCTACTAAGCTCTTAATTTTTCTAATTTTCTAATCGCCTCTGTGGTCTAGTGGTCCAGCGTTGACGTTGACCACATAAAGTCCCGGGTACGATTCCCGGGTCGGGCATATAAAAAAAGTGTTTTTCAGTTTTCTGTTAAACACAAAGTTGCCCGGGATCGGAACGTGCCCGGTTGGCGATAGGCTTGTTACCTATCACATTTGCGGGACCAAGTATCTTCGGCTAATCGTGGGTGCACCTGTTGTACCTCTGCCTACCCCTTCGGGGATACGGGCGTGAAGATACTCTTATTTTTTTCAATTTTTATGGTGCCGAAGTAAACTAGGAAACCTTATAGCTTCGCTACGTCCGTCCGTTCGTACATCCGCATTCTAGCTCAGAGATCTTTTGTACTAGAAAGATGTAATATGGCATGAATATATGTATGTCACAGCAATACAGTGGTAACATAAAATCTAGAAAATTGTTTTTTTAGGGTAGCTCCACTACATATTAAGCGTGACTGTTCATTTTTTAGGGTAGCTCCACTACATATTAAGCGTGAGTGTTCATTTTTTAGGGTAGCTCCACTACATATTAAGCGTGACTGTTTATTTTTTAGGGTAGCTCCACTACATATTAAGCGTGACTGTTCATTTTTTAGGGTAGCTCCACTACATATTAAGCGTGACTGTTCATTTTTTTAGGGTAGCTCCACTACATATTAAGCGTGACTGTTTATTTTTTAGGGTAGCTCCACTACATATTAAGCGTGACTGTTCATTTTTTAGGGTAGCTCCACTACATATTAAGCGTGACTGTTCATTTTTTAGGGTAGCTCCACTACATATTAAGCGTGACTGTTCATTTTTTAGGGTAGCTCCACTACATATTAAGCGTGACTGTTCATTTTTTAGGGTAGCTCCACTACATATTAAGCGTGACTGTTCATTTTTTAGAGTAGCTCCACTACATATTAAGCGTGACTGTTCATTTTTTAGGGTAGCTCCACTACATATTAAGCGTGACTGTTCATGTTTTAGGGTAGCTCCACTACATATTAAGTGTGGCTGTTCATTTTTTTCTCATTCACCCCATATTGTGGGGTATCGTTGGATAGGTTTCTAAAAAAATATAGGTTTGTGAAAACAATTTTTCAACTAAGGGATTCCTTTGTGAAATATAAAGCTTTAAAGTGGTAATTTTTGTAAGAGCCAGGTGTCCCCCCAGTTAAGGGCGGCAACGCAACTGCAAGGCCTCTGCTATTGCGGATGTCCATGGGCGGCGGTGTCCACTCAACATCAGGTGCACCTCCTGCTCGTTTGCCCCCTCTTCCATAAAAAAAAAGTTCTAGCGGTGTGAAAAAATTATTCATAAAAGAAAACTATCCCATGGTTATTATCCGTATAGGTAGGCTTTACAAGTTTATGAGTAATAGTCGACCAACTAATAAAATGTACTTTGAGAAGTTTTTATAGGCGGTGAATTTGTAGTGCTTACACATCCGTCATTTAAATGATCATAGAATAATACAATTAAATCCCTCTTCTTAGTCCGCATTATTGTAATGGGCAACTTCGGAACCCTACATTGTGCCTGACCCGACACACTGTCTACCATTTTACCGCTTTTTATTAATTTTTATTTCATCGTACATCATGTTTAAATTATTTATCTATACATATACATATAATAAAATCGTAAGAAAGTCAAAACTGTGCATTGAATAATTTTAAAAGCGTGGGGCGTGATCTACAATCGATATCAAAGCCAAATATAGTTTTTAGAATTTTTGTTTGTTTGTCTGTATGTATGTCCGGGGTAAACTCAAAAAGTACTGCATGGATTTACTTCGAATTTTGCATGAATATTACTAACAGGTCGGGTCAACATATAGGCTACATATTATCACGCTATCACCTACGGGGGAGGAGCAGCGCGAAGTAAACGAAGTCTGCGCGGACGAAGTTGCGGGCAACAGCTAGTTTAAAATAAATCTGTACTAGTATTATAAAGACAAAATATTTATGTTTTTTTATATTTGTATGTGTAAGCTCAAAAACTACTGGACCTATCTTCGAAATTCTTCTACCTTTAGAAATCTACACTATCCAGGAGTGACAAGCTACTTTTTTACCGAACTGAACAAAAGAGAATAATGATATTCCCCCCGTGTTGTTCCGGGCTCCTTTGAAGAATAGGCCAACTACCGTTCTGCCAGGCAGGTCGTAAGCGGCGACTGATTGGCAATGCGAGTCACTGCCATCGTGGCTACTAAGATGTAGAGTTGTGCATTGTCTCGCCCGGGTCAGGTACCCACCGCCTTACCTATTCCTGCCGCAGCAACGTCAGTGCTTGTCACTGTCGTGT
The DNA here is from genome assembly GCA_036924255.1 of Apodemia mormo. Classification (NCBI taxonomy): domain Eukaryota; kingdom Metazoa; phylum Arthropoda; class Insecta; order Lepidoptera; family Riodinidae; genus Apodemia; species Apodemia mormo. Next base: position 5,056,901 of record JAUPFN010000018.1, on the reverse strand, counting down.
TCCGGTTTGGAGGGTAAAGAAGTCGGTAAATTTATGCATGTGGCATTAGACCTCAACACAATATAGCAACACACCATTAACACTTTTGGTGTCTATATGCAATGGTTGACTTTCCCATCAGGAGATCCATCTGCTTTTTTGCTATCTTATGACATAAAGATTTTGTGTCACGACTAGTGAATGAAGTCGCTAGTAACAGTTAGTGTAAAATATTATGGCGAAAATATTTATGTTAATTCTATGATCAGTTAGTAGTCCGTACAAAACAAACTAGGATTTACAGACGGATTAAATGGATACACATTTTAAGACAATTTCTTAGTTTTTCAGTGTAGCTTGCAATTACACACAGAAATACAGTTATACTACTTACCGATGAAATGAAATCACTCCAAGGGTAATTTTTAATCAATTTAATTTTTAATCATCAAATTCGGTACGATAAAACAGTACAATATGGTTTATTTATATTTTTCCACGATATTATATATCTACAAATGTATGACATTCTTGACAGTGATAGGAGCGTTTGCTCATTGCACGACATGCAACGCAGCGACACGTTTCATTCCAATGGCGTGTTTTTTTTAGTATTAATTAGTATTTATGTGATCTGTAGTTATACAGGTTGACTGGTAAAAAACTGTACATACTGAAGAAGGGTGTTCAGTATACGATTCTGATAATATATACTCGAATGTAAAAAAATATTAAAAATTTGACCTAATTACCCAATAAAAATATTAAGTGCGTACTCCCATTATGCATAAATATCGAAGTTCATTATTTACAAGCAGTGATTTACAGCCAAATTACGTGTAAGTTATGGTGCGTGCATGTCACCCACATGGTGATCATATTTTTTTAAAATTACTAAACCTTCTAATTTCGTTGCGCTAAACTATGAAGCAAAGCAATATTCTCTATATTTTTACTGGTCACATATGATCATTAACTATTGTATCTTTAAACCGTAAACCTGCAAAACATAATTTTAACATTAGCTTTTCGAGGAAACTGAAAGGGATTGTATTGCGTGTCTATAAATTGCCGAACTGAGGCCAGATGCGGAGCACGTAGAGGCGTAACATCAATTTTGTACTCAGTATCATTTATTTACCTACTTCAGAGCAGATATAGTAAAATAATTTTAGTAATTCTATACTAATCCAGAATGTAGCTACAATCGTATCAGCCGTATCAATGATACGGGGCATCCGATCTACAGAGATCCCCAACGTGAGTAATGCCCCATTTTCACTTTGATTGGTGCGAGTGCGAGTGATTAATGCAGGTGCTTAGTATTAAGCAAAATTTCGTGAAGACAGCCGTTGATTAGTGCGAGTGATTAGTATTTTGCGTCTATTCACCTTTCCTACGCCGAATACTAATCACTCGCACTGATCAACAGCTGTCTTCACGTATTTTTTGCTTAATACCAAGCACATGCATTTAACACTCGCGCTAGCACTAATCAAAGTGAAAACGGGGCTTAAGCAAAAATTAGTAGAGAATAAAGTAGAGAATATTGCTTTGCTTCATAATTTAGTGCAACGAAATTGGAAAGTATAGTAATTTTTAAAAAATGTGATCACCATGTGGGTTTTTTAAAGTTTTTCAAAAATAAGTATGTTATCCACAATCGTGCTTCTCGAAAAGAAAAACATAAAAATCTATCATACGTGACCCCTAGAGTTTTCAAAATTAAAAGTGATAAAAAATTTCTTATGACTTTGATAAAAAAAGAGCGACTTTCAGAATTGTCCCGCCGTGTTGGTCCCGGCCTCCTTTGTAGAATAGGCCAACTGCCGTTCTGCCAGGCAGGTCGTAAAAGGCGACCGATTGCCTATCGAGTCACTACCATCGTGGCTACTAGGTGGTAGAGTTCTGCATTGTCTCGCCCGGGTCTGATACCACCGCCTTACCTATTCCTGCCGCAATAGCGGCAGTGCTTGTCGCTGTCGTGTTCTGGTTTGGAGGGTAGGGTAGCCGGTAAACTTATGCATGTGGCATTAGACCTCGCCACAAGATAGCAACGCACCATTAACATCTGTGGTGTCTATATGCGATGGTTGACTCTTTCCATCAGGAGACCCATCTGCTTGTTTGCTATCTTATGATATAAAAAAAAATAATTGTCACTATTGTCTATAGAGGCAGAAATTTTAGAAAAACTGAAATCGTCTTCAGCTAATTAATCAATTTGCCGAAATAAGACAATAAAATTGTATATTTAACTAACTGACCCGGCAAACGTTGTTCTGTCTTTTTAACTACTCTTATTTTTATCTATATTTTCTCACCTTTTAAACCTTCCTTGGACTTCAACAATTAATTCAAAACCTAAATTAGCCAAATCGGTTCAGCCGTTCTCGAGTTTTAGCGAGACTAACGAACGACAATTGATTTTTATATATATAGATTTGAACTGTTTGGCTCGTTCAACTTTAGTTCAACTAACTCGTTTAGTTTCTTTTGTGAGAAATCCTTACTCTTCATTTGGGTCCCCCATTTAATTTTGATAAGGGCCCCTCGAAAACTAATCGAACCCTTGAAAACGCTGCGCCACTGATGCTATTCTAACGGATCCACACATAAAATACGTGGATACGTAGCTGAAAATATTATTTTAGGTTCACGATCTCCGGGGAGTTAAAAATAATCCCCTTTAAGTCCTCGGAGAATGTGACCTTAAAATTGCGTACCTATAAATTGTTGAACTAATGAGCACATAGGAGCGAAGAGTTGATTTTAAACTCCGTGACAACTATACATATTTTATTTACTATTTATTAGCTGCAACCTGCAACCCGCTGCATTATATACATTTGTCGTGAAATCCACGGGAACAACCAATATTTTTGGGATGAAATGTATGCTATTCCAGGTCATCGTCTACTTGTGTACTAAATTTTATCCAAATCTGTCCAACCGTTTTGTGGGATTTAGTAATGAAGATACATCTATATATCCAAAATTTCGCATTTATAATATTAATATAGATTTTATTTTATAGGACAATAAACAAACAATCTCCTAATGAAAAGAAATAACTACCAACATCAAAGCCATCTTACAAATTTCATGTCAAACCATTGAGTAGTTTTTGAGTGACGCTGGTTAAAAACAGCTGTATTTTTAAGTATGGTGTATGTAAAATATAGGATTGTTCCAGGAGAAAATAAGAACTTCACTTGTTCCACTTGTTCGTTCAGTTAGTGATATCAGCATTGACTCCCAAGTTAGATCACTTACTATATTAATATTATAAGCCCGATTTATCCAAATATATCCTTAGCAAAAAAAAAAAGAAATCTTAAATACTCCCTCGTCAATACGGTATCACGTTATATCCCCTGATGAAAAATTATGGATATACAATCCATTACGAGCATTGCTTTTGACAGCGATCTTATTATCAGATTAATTACGGTGATGTATTATTCGGCAGAAACTTACATTAATTAAATAGACTGTTTTGTTGGACTAGTTATTAGCCTGTTGGGCACAGGACATGATATCCCAGGTTCAAATTCGGGGTCGAGCAAAGTGGATTTGTTTTTGTCTATATAAATCTCAATATCCTGGAGTAGGAGCTTGTATATACACACTTTGTAAAATAAAATTAAAATAATTGAAAAAAAAAACAAATGTATAATTCGTTTTTAATTCTAAACATTATTTCTTGCTAATTTTTACACAAAATATTTTGTGTTTCACATCCGCTTGGCATTCCACAATGGCTCATCTTTATACTTTGCGTAAATACCTTGTAAATTTTAATTGAACACCATTTTTTTAGTAGGTGGCAGAACTATACGAAATCTTTCCCGGATTTAGTACCAGAGCCTTCCTTTTTTAGAGTAGCTAACAGTCTGATTTAAAGTGATTGCTATTGCCTATGGACATCAATGATTTTAACGGTGTCTTATCATCGAATATCTCTGCCGCAATTTACATAATATGTTGCCTTAAACTACGTAAGGCAACATAAGTATTGCAGCAGGATTTGGTCAGGTGTCGGTACGAAATAGTGGCAAGATGTTGCGGAACGGTACCTGGTAGTCACAATGATAGTTACAATATCTGCCAATTGTTTGCATATGACGAACAGCTTGGTAGAAAAGATGGTATTTATAAAGAGGACTATCACGAGAAGAAGTTTGTTACTACTCTTACTAGGTTTATTCATTGACATACCTATAAATTTGTTTAGTGGAGGAGTTGCTATTGCAGCAGGAATAGATAAGGCAGAACGCTATGACCCATTTGTAGCCACGATAATAGTAACTCGTACAGCCAATCATTCGTCTCTTACAAACTGCCTAGCAGAATGGCAGATAGTCCCATCTTCAAAGGGGGCCAGACCAGCACGGGGTAAACTTATGAATGTGGAATTACATGCGTTCTATACGCATGACCCTATGGTGGTAGAGTTCCGAAACGTCTTGTCCGGGTATTTGATGCCACCGCCTTACCTGTTCCTGCCGCAATATCGTCGATGCTTTTCACTGTCGTGTTCTGGTTTGGAGGCTAAAGCAGCCGGTAAACTTGACACGGAAACGTTAATTCTGTGTTTATAAAAGTCTCGTAAGCGTAACCCTGAAGATGCCGTAAAATGCGAAACCGGTTGGCGATATAATATGAAAATTAATTAAAAAATGATTTGTGAAATAGTGTATTTAAGTATACATAATTATGCATGTGGCATTGCCATCCCACCACACGAATAGCAACGCACCATCAATATCTTTGGTCTCTGTAGCCGATGGTCTCTCTTTCCAACAGGAGAACCCACTGCTTGTTTGTTACCTAATGCTATAAAAAATACAACATACTATTAGCATCCTTGATGGTGAATTTCTTTCCTTCATTATTTCGATCTGCGTGTTTGCTTTTCTATTATTTTCAAACGTAAAAATTGTATAGTGGATACACATATATTCGACCTATCAAAAGTGCATGTAGATGCTAATTTTAATAAAATTACAATATGTCAGAAGAGCCCAGTCTTTTCTGACCACCACGTCATTGTTGTTTTCATATAACTTAATACCCCAGTAAAATAAAGTTAAAAACTATATTTTACTGGAATATTATTACTAGTAACATTTTTTTTACTAGTACTAACAAAAATTTGTCACTCGTCTTTGAATTTTGTATCTAATGTAATCTTAACGATGTAAAAACGATATGTAAAGGAATTTTGCTCGGCAACTACCGATAAGGGTTGAAAAAAATTAAAAAGGTGTTTTTTTACAATATCAAACGTTGAAAGCTTTTTAAAAAAGTTTTAAATAAAATGTTTTGAACTTATAATTTGACATCAAAAAAATTATACGGCTTTATCTCCTCCAATCAAAATTAACCAAGTTAGAGAGGTTTTTAAGTTTAAACGCCTCCGTTAGACTTACTCTACCTACCTTACAATGGAATTAAAATAATGTTTGTTTTTTTAATATACCTATTACTACTGAAAATGTGTGAAATTACTACTTGAAAGTTCTGGAACTTTACAGGCTATTGTATAGGACACTTTACAGCTATAAACATCCGAGACTTTCATATCACCCTATAAAATGAACACGAATATTAAGGAGTCCTAGCTTCAATATATTGAAGAATTTTTAATATAACATGAAAGATAATATTAAAATATTTATATACATTTTTGTCATAAACTCAAATAGTTTATTTTTATTCTGGCTAAGATTTTTAACATATTTGAAAACTTTACTTACGTTTGACTATTAAGTTCATCACCGAGTTTCTAAACAAGAGGAGGTTTTTGACTGTAATTTTTTTCCTCTCTCGAAACTCAGCCATTTCTTAACAGATTTGATAAATTCTTTTGTTTGGAAGGGTGTACTTCTCATTGGGCTATAGGATAACAAATAAGCAAATAGTTCTCTTGATGGAAAGATACAACCATTACCTATAAATACCAAAGATTATGGTACATTGCTATCCGGTTGGCGGGATGGTACTGTCAAATGTTACTAGTTTACTAGATACCTTAAGTTTCAAACTATAATATGACAGTGACAAGAACTGACGTAATTGTGGGAGGAATCAATAAAATGGACCAAACTCGGACGAATGTTGCAAAACTACCACCTGTCACAATGGTAGTGACATGTTTGACCAACCGTACAGTCTTTTTGGTAGAACGGTTGATGGTCTATTCACCTAAGGGGGGAAAAAGGAGGACAAAAACAAGGGGGAAAATGACATGAACTGCTCTAAAAATATGCAAATTATTTGCTTGTGATACGTCAGTTATGTTGAGGCACCGGAGACAACGGAAAAAAACTGGTTTGCTTAATCACATTTTTATGTATTTATTGTTAAATAACAGTTTTACAAAAATGACATGATATACCTGAAGACATTATCTATGGAATATACTAACTTATTACATGATAAAATGTACTTTACTTGATCATATAAAATTCCGAAAACAGGCTAAAAAAATCTCTAAAACAAGTAATTTGTTCATAACATTTCTAATTTTCCACAAGATTTTTATATGGTGACTAGCTGACTCGGCAATAGCAATAGCGTCCTATCCTTCCGCATTAGCGTCAGCAGAAATAGGTAAGGCGGTGGTACCTGACCGGGCGAAACAATGCTGAACTCTACCACTATTATATATAATATTCCTAGTAATATGATATTCGACCATAATTCTATAATCACATGTGACCATAGACTAAACATTAAAATCTTTTCTAAGTTGGTCAACAGACATTAGCACAAAACAAATAGATCCATAAGTCAATCTACATACAAAGGGCGCTCGAGGGCGGCTAACGGATGCAATATCTCGGAGTGGTTGGAAATAGTGCAAGCGCAAGTGCCACCTGCTTGAGACACGCGTCAGTGAACTTTTTTGTGCAGAAAATTTGTAATAGATATAACCAGGGCTTTTCTGTGGGGGCACGCGGGAGCACGCAGTGCCCCCAAAGGAAGAATTGCGACCAACGGCTCCTTGAAAAGAAAAGAGTAATATAGCTCTTTTGATAAAAGAAAGAGCTAGAAATGTCTAGAATTAGCGTGCCCCCAAAAATAAAGTGACAAAAAAGGCCTGGGTATAACTATAACATTAAATATTTTAGTAATTATTGGTTTACATATATCCGTTCTTCCTGTTTCATTATAACCCTAGTGCTACCGCCGAGCGTAGGTATGAAAAGTGAAGTATATAAATGAGTTTCACTTCTGTACCTATTTATTTTATGCTTAACCGTAATAAAAATAATTACACGTGTGTATATTATCATGTTGTAGTGTGTGTAATGTATTTTTATTATTTTGATGTATTTCTAATGCACATTATTTAAAAATATTAGGTTTCTGCAGTCCTCCGTAAAACTAAAAGTTTGCCAAATTTCGTACTCTACCGTTTAGGTAATTGCCGGAAAAAGGGGTACAAAGTCTTACTTCACATGTTAATATATAGATAAACTGAAACAATTTAGAATCAAACTTAAGGCGAGGTATTTCGACGCGCGTCAATTCTATAGAAAATAGGTGGCGCGGTATGTTCTGAAACCGCTGGGAAACATGTTAATTTTCGGATAAATAAATATAGGACATCAGCTGAAAACTAAAATTTAGCACATTCTTTTTTGTATTTACAACTAAATATCACCATATAAAAATCATGTGGAAGATTAGAAATATTATTAACAAATTATTTGTTTTAGAGATTTTCTTAGCCTGTTTTCGGAATTTTATATGATCGAGTAAAGTACATTCTATCATGTAATGAGTTAGCACATTCTTTAGATAATATCTTCAGGTATATTGTGCAATTTTTGTAAAATTGTTATTTAACACTCAATACAAAAAAACGTGATTTAACAATCAGTTTTTTCCCGTTTGTCGCGATGCCTCGCCTTAAGGTGATAGAATCCCGAGATACGTGTACGTAACTTATATTAGAAGGGAAATTGTGGTACAAGTGCACTTAGGACATAAATTGCGAAATCACAAACCACAAGAGAGTAATCTGATAAAGTTCCAATAAAAGATGGATTCTGCTTTGTCTCTGTCGAAATGTGCAGCGCACAAACTATTACCGCAGCGTACGGGAAGAGCACAGGGCCGGCTGCTACATAATAGTATTTATTATCTATATATATAATAAAATCGTAGGAAAGTCAAAACTGTACATTGAATATTTTTTTAAAAGAATACTTGGGGCGTGATCTACAATCGATATCGAAGCCAAAAATATAGTTTTTACAATTTCTGTCTGTATGTCTGTATGTCTGTCTGTCTGTCTGTCTGTCTGTCTGTCTGTCTGTCTGTATGCCTGTACGTCTGTACGTCTGTACGTCTGTACGTCTGTACGTCTGTCTGTCTGTCTGTACGTCTGTACGTCTGTATGTCTGTATGTCTGTATGTCTGTATGTATGTATGTCTGTATGTCTGTATGTCTGTATGTCTGTATGTCTGTATGTCTGTATGTCTGTATGTCTGTATGTCTGTATGTATGTATGTCTGTATGTCTGTATGTGTGTATGTCTGTATGTCTGTATGTCTGTATGTCTGTATGTCTGTATGTCTGTATGTCTGTATGTATGTATGCCTGTATGTCTGTATGTCTGTATGTCTGTATGTCTGTATGTCTATATGTCTGTATGTCTGTATGTCTGTATGTCTGTATGCCCGCCTGCCCGCCTGGCTGCCCGACCGCCCAAATAGACCATCTGCTGTTCTGCCAGGCAGTTCGTGAGAGAACAATTGGCTATGCGAGTCACTACCATCGTGGCTGGCATCGTGAATGGTATCGTGGATGGTTGAGCTCTGCATTGTCTAGCCTGGATCTCATACCAACACTTTATCGATTCCTGCCGCGATAGCGTCAGTGTTTTTCACTGTCGTGTGCCAGTTTGGTAGGTAAGGTATCAAGTAAAAGTATATTGCATTTTCATCCCGCCACACGGATAGCAATGCACCATTAACATCTTTGGTGTTTCTCAGACCATGAGAAGAGCATCTGCCTTGCTCTTTTCGTACAGATTAGAACTTTGGCACGTTCAAACCTTTCAAAATATATGTTTTCGGTAAAGCTAATGTCCTGACATAACCACTCAGAGCATATAAAAGACGTGTAAATGTCTTTCGCGTGCTTTTTATTGTGAATACAATAAAGTATTTACAATAAAAAGCACTGATAAATGATACGGGTTTTGCCACCACAATCTCCAGCTTCTTAACAAAAAAGTGTTTAATATACTCAATACTCATATTCAAAATACAGCTCTGTAGCATATAACCAAAATTGTATTGCATTCAATCGATATTGATCGCGAATTGTCTCTTGGAAGGTCAATGCACTGCTAACGAATATTCTAGACTTTATAACGATCAATTACGAGGCTATTCTGGAAAGCCATAGCGATTTACTGCTATTGGAATATCTCTTTAGCCTAGAATATCATTCTTAAACTATATTTAAATGAAGAATTGGATATGTCATAAACGACATGAAAGTAGAATTAATGCGGTCGATATGAAATTGCTACAGAAAATATGGTGTGTAACAGTATACAGTGATCGTATAACTAAAGTGAGAGAAAGAATAGCGGTCCATCCACTAACGCTCATTCCTTCTGCATTGTCCTGAGGTACAAACCGTACAGAAATGCGACGGGATAAAATAAAACCGTTGTAGCCACTAATTAAACAACAATTCTACATTCTTTCCCCTTAATTTATCACAATACGCCAGTCCGACAGGAAAAACAATCCTTCGATCACCATCCACACGTTTAGGTACATTCCTGTCAATTTGCATCTTGTCACCCATACCGAGGGTTTGCGTGTCAGTGGATGGTTATAATCCTGTCATTTTACGAAGATTGTTGTCATTTAACAGGAATGCGTGTCATTTTAAATTATCTTTATGTATTAATTAGACTATTTTTTTTAGACTATTTTCATTTTGCAACATGTGTACCCGTAAGCAAGAGATTGCTATTGCTCTGATTTTCATTGGGAGTGAATTAGATTAGATATAGAAAAAAAGTGGTTATTAGAAAAAGAGAAATAAGTATAATGATTTAAGACTTTTAAAAATCTAGTATGCGATGAACCCGATGATTTTAAAAACTATTTAAGAATGGATGTTTTTATATACAAATCTTTATTTTTAGGGTTCCGGAATGAACTAACTCCTGCCGTAAGCGCTAGCGTAAGCGTCAGTGCTAGTCACTGTCTGTGTTCCGATTTGGAGACCTCGCTACAAGATAGCAACGCACCATTAACATCTTTGATGTCTATAGGTTACCTCTTCCCATCAGGAGACCCATCTGCTTGTTTGCTACCTTATGATATAAAAAAATAAAAAAGTTTCGCTATATAGTATATAGTGTATAGTCCATTCGTCTGTCCAAGTCAAGTATTCTCAGCTAAACTGTTAGTTTTGGGGATGGGAAAAAAATCATGCTACTAGTAAATATATTGAAGTTAAAAAGAAAACTATTACGGCTTAGATGACTTCGCAAGTTTTTGAGTTATAGTGGACCAACTTATAAAATGTAAATACTTTGCGAAGTTTTTAATAGCTGCATAAAACTACATAAGCCCTCGTTTTAGTCATTATATGAACCAGTATTGCGGATATATTCGTCATTGACGTTAAATAGGTTAAATGTTCATATAAAATAATAAAAAATATAAAATAATAAAAGCCCTCTTCTGTGTTCGTATTATTGTGATGAACAATTTTGGAACCGTTTTTCTAGATACACATTAATCTTTTCTAATATCACCTTTATCGTTTTATTTCTTGGGAATCCATTTTATCCTTTCGGGCGAAATGATAACAAACGAGCGCTCAATCACGCCGGATAAATAATCAGACACTAACTTGATCTGTTACCGCGTCGCGTCCTTCGCGACGGGAAGGAACGCGGGGTTGTAATACCGTCATTCTTCCTCGCTCTTGCAAATCCACCTACGTTCATTCCATATGGATTTTAGATTCCGGCAGGAATGAACGTTAGTGGAAGGGCCGCTATTGTGTCTGAAAAAATTTGGACCCATGTTTTTGGTGAAGATTTGATCCAGAGTTTCAGTAATACAGAAAATTTGTAGTCAGTTGTTTGAATGAAGGAGTATTACTTCTTAAGTTCACACACGTACAAACACTTTTCTTGCATTTGCCTACAAAACCCTAAACATGTTATGCAACTGCCAATGATAATGCTGTAAGTTATTGAATGAAAGCGTACAAGTGTAGAAAAATACACGGAGAATAAACAATGAAGGCACACAAGTGTTTACAGCTTACCTTATTAGAATGCGAGGTCTACGATGGCCTCATTACACCTTCATGTTGAGGGTATTAAGTTTCCTAGTCTAAAAATAAATATTCTTATCAACAATATGAAGGTCTTAATCATATAACTGCTACAAAAATTGTATGTTTACAGGCCTGGGAATTAAACCAGAAACCTCTACACCAATAAGGCGTTCAAAGTGCAAACAAGCAGATGACCGTCCTGATGATATGAAACAATTACATAAACACCCCGTGTTAGCGGTTTAGCCAAGAAAGCGTAACATACAATCAGACAGACTTTCGTATTTGAATATGGATATGGATGTTTACAATATTGGTCCGGTACTCCTTTGAAGAACAAACCAATTGCTATTCTGCCAGAAAGGACGTAAAAGGCGACCGATTGGCTATTTGTGTCACTACAACCGTCACTTCTAGTTGGTGGAGTTCCGCAACATCTCATCCGGGTATTTGGTACCACCGCCTTACATATTTTTGCCGCTATAGTGTCAATATTTATCATTGTCGTGTTCTAATTTAGAGGATAAGGTAGGCGGTAGACTTGTGCATGTGGCACTGCCATCCCACCACGCGGATAACAACGGAACATTACCATCTTTATTGTCTATAGGCGATGGATTCACTTTCAAATCAAATCAAATCAAAATATATTTATTCAGTTAAATAAATTGTGCACTACACTGAATTGTAAAATTACTTAACATGTATCTGCCTGAACTAGGTTAACCTGTGTTTCAGGCGATAGGGGCTAGTGAAATACAATAGTTTTAATAATCACTAATAAAAAATCAAGTACTCATAGTTGTAATATAAGTAAATTAAACTCTTAAACTATATTGTCTTAAGTAATAATATAACTAGGAAAACGAAAGTAATTCTTTAAAACTATCAGAAATAGGAACAAGAAGAGAAAAATTAAACGTAATAAAATACATAATTCTAAGTTTTGTTTATTTACAAACTAATAATAACTTCTCAGTGTCATCATAGTACATACTTTGTAAAATGTCAATTACAATCTTTTTGCAGTTCCTAAAATTTTGTGATAAATATTTGTAATTGCATTGATTCTATTATACAGAAGTGGACCTAGAATACGTAGAATTTTGATGAAAAAGCAAATTTTGTTACTGCGTTGTACGGACAAGCTCTATGTTTTCGCCTTGTGTTTTGATGATCAGGAGTATAAGAAAGAGCCGAGTGTTGTTTTAATAATATATTTAAAACAAAAAGCTGTCGGACTGTTAGCACTTTACACGATGTGAAAAGCTGGTTAGTGGGATATAAGAAGGAACGGAATGTGACCACCTTAAGAATAGCTCTTTGTGCTCTTTCTATACTAAGTAGCAGTCTCGCCCACTCCACTCCAAGACGTAATACAGTACGTTATTATTGATTGGCAAAGTGCAAGGTATACTTGTCTAATTAATTTTTGGTCAAAAATATTGCGCAGAACTTTAAAAGTAAAAATTAACTTACGTAATCTATTTGCAAGCGTCTCAATATGCTGTTTAAAGGAAAGGGTTTCGTCTATAATCACACCCAAGTACTTTGTTAACGGGTAATATGTGTGGGCATGCACATTGTATGGTGTTATTACAATGGTGAGCGTATAACAATGAATCTGTCTGACTGGGTGATACCTTACGCTTTGTGAACCGAATAAATTGAGTCTTGAGACTTTGCACCAGTTGAGTCTGCTCGTTTACTATCGTATGATAATATATAAAAAAGATGATGTCTGTCTGATGTCAATGGTTGACTCTTTATAAGAGTAGACCATTGACATCAGCCTATTGACATCAAAGATATTAATGGTGTGTTTCTGTCGATAGAGACATCACAAAGTCGTCTAGTAGGTAGCGTTATGAACGTTTTTATTTATTTTTAAAATTTGATGTATATCCAGAAACTCTTTCAAGATTATAAAGAGCCGACAACCGAACCGGTTTTGAAACCGAAAGAAATTTTGAACTTTTCAACTGACTAGCGTATAGAAGGATGTTACTAATTTGGTTATACGTCTTTGTTATTACCTTACCTTAGAACTCGGTCATTTATGAACTGATTTTGAAAACTGTTTTTGTTTCGGAAAGTATATTTTCCGTTTCTTGTTACCTTATAACTCGGTCATTTATGATCTGATTTTGAAAATTCTTTTTTGTTTGAGAAAGTATATTATCCGTGTCTTACCTTAGAACTCGGTCATTTATGAACTGATTTTGTAAATTCTTTTTTTGTTTGAGAAAGTATATTTTTCGTGTCTTGTTACCTTAGAACTCGATCATTTGTGAACTGATTTTGAAAATTGTTTTTTGTTTGGGAAAGTATATTTTCCGTGTTTATGTTCCATGTCCCATTTTAATTTTGTGAAGATCTGATGCAGAGTTTTAGAGATATAGGAAATAGGAAGTCAGTTGCTGCAGTTAAACTGCGTTAAAAAATATACTGAATTATTTTTAATGAACATGAAAAATCTGGGTACAAACTGGTCTAGCTACATGAAAAGACCGCCACTTTTAAGTACCTCGTTCTAGTTTTATAGTTGACTCGTAATTAACGTGAGGCCATTAGATTAACTCAAGGGTATTACAGGCTTCTATGTTTTATTTTATGGGGTAAAATATTATTTAACGTCACCTTGTAAAAGGGTTTTTATTTCATAGGTTAGCAAGTTAGCAGATCACTCTTTTGGTGGAAAGGTACAACATTAAAAACAACAAAGAAAAATATCGACACGCGGAATTTGAACCGACCATTTCCCTAAAGCCGGGACGCTCTTTCACTGAGCTAGTGTCGACAGGCTCGAGGCGGCGAAATTCTTCTTTGCTATATGATCGATTACGTTGATTGTACTGATTGGTTATACGTATGTATAGCTAGTCTATAGGCGATGGTTGATGATAATCAACCATCACCTATAGACACCAAAGGTGTTCATGGTGCGTTGCTATCATGTGGCGAGGTCTAATGCCACGTGCATAAGTTTACCGGCAACCTTACCCCCCAAACCGGAACACGACGGTGACTAGCACTCACACTATTGCGGCAGGAATAAGTAAGGCGGTGGTACTAGAACCGGTCGAGCCGATGCAGAACTCTACCACCTAATAGTCACGATGGTAGTGACGCGCATAGCCACTCGGTCGCCTTTTACGACCTGCCTGTCAGAACGGCAGTTGGCCTATTCTTCAAAAGAGCCCGGGATCAACACGGGGCAAAACACATTTAATATTTTATATAAAAAACACTTATACTGTTTCACAATATAAAATATTAAATGAAGATGGAGTTTCATCAAGTGTCGACGACAAAAAGTGTAGAATATAAAAAACACAGGTGATTTTGATTTTGAACATATTTTGCGTGTCTTTCGGAGTGCTAAATATTAGATCAACTAGAATAATTTTCTAAGGGCGGCTTGCACCAAAATGCTTAAATCATTTTAAGTCACTAAATACGTTTAAAGTGACAGCTTTTTAGGCGTTTTGACGTTTGCTAAACATATTTAAGGTACTAAATGCATTTAAGCATTTTGGTGCAAGCCGCCCTAAGTTTCCTAAATTAATAAAAAAAACAGTAGCAGTCGTGGGACTGCCGATAGAAGTGAAAACGGAACTATTAAGTTGAGAGTAATTAAAACTATATTTATTTATTTATTTATTTTATTTATTTATTTATTAAGGAAAACATACAGCTTACTATAACACATGTGATTACAATCATTTTTAGGTTAGTTCATAAGCCAAAAAAGTTTTCACCACTAGTTAATACAGCGTGTGTGCTATAGAAATAAAAAGAATACAAAATCGAAAATGAAAAAAAAACACAATAATTACTAAAAAAACTACTATTAATTTTGATACGTTAAAGAATAATGTTATGTATAAATATTAATACTTTCGTTATGTTATTTAACAAAGTTTTTGATCATGTACTACTTTTTTAACAAGAGATACATACATTTTTAGTTTATAATAAAATATATCAATGTGAGAATAATATTTATTATATGTATTACAAGCTCTTATCAAGAACCGATTCTGGGCATACTTAGTTCGGCAAATAGGGACATAAAACACCATTTTGGAGCGAACAGTCAGACGAGGACAATTAAACAGAATGCGTGCGAGGAGTAAAGGAGAGTCTATATAATTATTTATTATTTTAAATAAGAAAATTTGGTCTCTATGTTCACGGCGCAACTCTAACGACACAGGTTGTGATTTGATTCGGTTACCAAATATATAATTTAATCTTCGAAGAAATTTATTTTGAATTGCTTCTATTTGATTCTTATATACCATGTATATGGGATTCCAAATAATGGATGCATACTCTAGATTACTTCTGACTAACGAGTTATATAAAATATAATATGTTTTAATATTCTTAAAATCTTTACACTGTCGAAAGACAAATCCTAACATTTTGTAAGCTTTAGCAGTAATTTTGTTAATGTGAGACGCAAAAGAAAGCTCACTATCTAGAAGCACCCCTAGATCTTTCACCTCAGTCACTTTTTTTAGAATTTTGTTATTTAAAGTATAATCATAATCAATTTTATTCGTTTTACGAGAAAATGTTATAGAATAGCATTTTTGAATATTTAATTTTAAATTATAATTAATGCAAAACTGATGAAAATTAGCTAGATCATTTTGAAATAATATGCAATCGTCGATGGATTTTATAATGGAAAAAATTTTTGTATCATCTGCGTATAGTATAATTTTAGAATTTTGAAAGCAATTGATCACTGAATTAATAAAAATATTAAAAAGCAATGGACCGAGGTGGGAACCCTGAGGTACACCAGAAGTTATGGGTACAAAGCTAGAAGTATAACCTTTTACTGCTACTGCCTGAGATCTGTCACGTAAATAAGATATTAACCACCTCAGTAAATCGCCGTGTATACCAATACTTTCAAGCCTTTTAATAAGCAGATTATGGTCAATTTTATCAAACGCTTTTGAAAAATCAGTGTACACGGCGTCCACCTGGTATCCCTTATCCATAGCTTCTAGAACCACATCAAGAAATTCACACAGGTTGGATTCAGTAGAGCGGCCGCGAACAAAACCATGTTGATTGTAAGAAATTAGTGGCTTTATTACTGAAAATAATGAATCATAGACTATTTTTTCAAAAAGTTTTGGTATTACTGATAATTTAGAGATACCACGGTAGTTTGTAATATTATGCTTGTCTCCGTTTTTAAAAATAGGTACTATAATAGATTTTTTCCAAATTGGAGGCATAATGCCATTTTTTAGTGAAAGATTGAATAAAATAGACAGTGGCTCAGCCAACTGTCTTCTGCACTGCTTTAAAAATATTGGATGAATTCCGTCTGGCCCGGGACCTTTATTTGTATCAATATTTCTTAAATATTTATCAACAATTTGTTCGTTAATAATTACTGTACTAATAACACAGTCATTATTTTCATTACAGTTGTCAATGTAAGTATTTTGGTTTGGCTCAAAGACCGAAAGAAAAAATGAATTAAAACAGTCTGCAATATCCTGACCGTGCGTGACATGAATGTTATCTAAATAAAGTGCATTAGGAATATCACTGACATTACGTTTTGATTTCATATATGTCCAAAAATTTTTTAGTGCGATTTATAAATAGTTCATAGCACGTTATTTCTAATGATTTCACTTCTTTACGTAATTCCGAATACTGATGATAATCATTTATTCTACCATATGTTTTCCATCTCCTATGCAATTTCATTTTTTTATTTATTGTTTTTATTAAATTTTTATTGAACCAAATTGGATATTTAGCATGTTTGTAAATATACCTAGTAGGAACATTATCATCAATTATTTTATTAATAATATTATAAAAAGTGTTTACTGCTAATTCTACATCATCAGTTGGCAATTGTACTTCCCAATCAATTTTTGCCAGATCGTTATTAATTTTATTATAATCTGCAGCATGAAAACGACGCACAACACGTGCTGCTGGACGTAAGTTTTGCAGATTAATATCAATACCAACTTCAATGCACAAAGAGGGGTGGTGAGCATCCTCTGGTAATGACAAGGGATTCACACGATATACTGTACAAGGTATATCAGATATTATAAGATCTAGTTGCCTATTATTTATATTACGTATAGAGTTATATTGAGAAAAACCATTAAAACACAAAAACGTGAACAACTGTGAGGTTAGTATATCTTCCTGGGTATTTTCCAATATCAACGAGTTATTCATAGAAATAGTCACCGACGACCACTTAGCCTGTCTTATATTAAAATCTCCTACAATTAAAAACCTATCATCGGGGTAATTTAACTTTAAATCAGATATATGTTCATATAAAGCAAGTTCTGCTAAATGTTGGTTTTGATTTTGAGGAAAGTAACAACAATATAACCTTAACAAACATGTCGATGGTGCCTTTTTTAGTAAAATATGAACGCAGGTTACATCAGCATCATATAAGGAAGGCAAAGGAATTAATCTAAGCATACTCACATTAATACCACGACGGATGGCTATCAAGGTACCACCTCCCTTGGTACTGTTTAGTTGATCATAATTGCGATCCGTTCGGTAAACACTATACCGCGAGTCAAATAATTCCGCATCAAAAATTCCCGGTAATAACCATGTTTCGCTTAAGCAAATAATGTCATAGTCTACATTTAATATGTTGCTGTAGAACATTTTAGTTTTCGACCGTAATCCACGCACATTCTGATAAAAAATTTTAAGAGCCATTGTTAAATGGAGTATGAAACTTATACGTGTGATTAATAACTATGAGATTTTTTACAACAACTGTAGTCCGAGATGCTGGCTCCAAGAGTAAGAGCATTATATTATAAGCCCAACCAAATATCATTAAAAAATAAATAATATTTTTTAAAATATTTTTAAAATTATCCACATACCGATCATAAAAATTAAAACAATCCAATATATATTTTAAACAGTAAATAATCCCGCTTGTAATACATAATAAATGAAGTAAATAAAGAATAATTACATGACATGAAAAATTATTACTCATATAATTTTGTTTAAAGATTCAGCTGAAGTTATATGAATGATAGGCGATTGTTCGTTACGCCTTACCATTATGGTGCAGTTTCGAACCCAGCAAAAGGTATATCCTTTTTCTTTAGCAATTATTTTCGCCTTTTTAAGGAGAATTTTATTTTCCGGGGAAAGATGATCATTAAAATAAATTCTATTATTAGTCTGAGCACCCGTAATACCGATGTCATTCCCAGTACAATTTTTGATCTTACGTAGTAATGACAAAAAATCATCTTTCTTGTACCTTGACTGCATTTTTAGAATAATGGGCCTAATATAATGATCAGAAGTATCATTTTTGACAGCTACTCTCGTTACAAAGTCGACGTCAGTATCAAAGTTTAAGGTATAACCACATTTAGAAGCTAAATTTTTGATTATTTGATTCAGATTTTCTCCTTTTTTTTGGGGGATACCATTAATTTGAATATTCGAACGGCGGACCCATTGATCATTCCTATTACTATTCTCTGTAAATTCCTTCATTTTAGATTTATATTCTTCGAGTTCCATTTTTATGTTATCCAACTTGCTGACCTCCTTATCTAATTCATTTAATCTCTCCGTAACAAAGGTTATAGAAGATTCCACTGATTTTATTTTTGTTGACCAAAAATTTACAGAGTCTGAAAGTTTCTTAAGCTCATCAGTAATTAGAGATTTAAATGATTCTATTGTAGATTGTAAACCATTGAAACGATCATCAAAATAGGAAATCAATGACTTGGCGTCGGTCTGAATATGTGACTGAGACTGAGATGATCGACTCATTGGTATGGCCTGAGCTAGAAGTTAATCTCGGGCTGTTATTACATTTTTTAGATTGTTTACACGTCGGGCATTTCCACTTTGCTTTATTCATAGGAAGAATTTTTTTGAAGTCGGTTTCATTTATATTAACACATAAGTAATGATAAATCCCTTGACAGGCAGAACACTTCATCAAATCATCAGTTTTCAAATCTTTCATACATTGCTTACATTCCATTGTTATAAATTATCTTATTTTGTTGTAGACGGTAGATATCGGCACAGTACTAAACTTGTACTGCAATTGATGCAATCCTAGCGTCCAAAAGGATTTAAGCGCCGTGTATTTAACGTCACTTACGCGTTTATCTGAGTAGCTGAACAAACACTGCACTTGAAATAATTTAACGTTTGTAATTGTATTAAATTATGAATTTTAGTGTTAATCACTGTATTAATTCCAGTTACAATTCTTTATTAATTTACTATATGGTCCATTTCAACACTATTTAGCTAAATTCGTTGTAGAAACCAAACTGTTCTGAATTATAATGAATTTTTTATTTCAACGATAGAAATTGTGGCATGCACACACCGTAGTTCGTTCGCGTATATGCAAAACATAGCTATAGATATACTATTATCATTAGCATGTCGGTGACGCGAACCGAGGATTTTACCCTCTACCAAAACGCTCAACGCGCCTAAAGAAGTTTTCACTTCAAAAATATATAATAAATAAATATTCACGGGAAAAATTACATTGGGTGATCTAACCCCTAAGTAAGCGAATTACTTGCTTGTATTATAGGTGCTAGTCAACGATACTAATACATAGAAATACATATAAAAATACTGGAATATATATTTAATAATAATTTATAAAAAATGTTTTTTATATTAAATGATAAAAATAACGTATAAAGAAACATTACACTAGGAATAATCATATAAAAATACTGTCACTTTGTTTGTGATTTTATTAGACCCCGGTGCCTTTTTACTGCGTAGGTATTTGATTATTTTACCTACTTCTTCGGTATCGGTGGGTAATAGCGTGTCACCATCTGATAGTAGCGCCGCCCTACGCTCTACTTCGCTATCCGCAAGATGGAAGTGGTCAAGACCACCTAGGTCCGTAGGCTGGTTTGATGGGGTACATTGTGATTGGAACGACGAATGCAAAATGTTATCGTCGCAAGATATTACCCGTGACGTAGACGTATTCACGTAAAAGATGCACGGCTGTGTCCACGACACAGCCACAACCCGTTTTTTTTCATTACGTTTCCATTGTAATACCGACAGCCAAGTTATCAAGCAAAAGTCCGTTAGTGCATGGAATAATGCTCTCACCTTTGGGATGGATCTGCACAATACCAGCTGGAGACGCTTGAGGCGATAGAAAAGCGTGGCAAGAGGCTCATAAATGACGATGATCTGATAGGCAAAAAACTCGAGAGCCTCACACATCGCCGCAGAGTGGCTAGTTTATCGGTCTTTTATCGGATACATTTTGGAGTGTGCGCTGCGGAATTGCACGACTTAATTCCGCCATCCCCGTTTTTCTATCGATCGTCGAGGCGCACAGATACTAGGCATCGCCACATAGTGGACGTTCCAAATACCCGAATAAAGTGGTTCGACTCGACATTCTTGATCCGAACCACAAGGGACTGGAATATGCTTCCTGAGTCTGTGTTCCCCGATGGGTACAACCTGGGGATCTTCAAGAGAAGGGTGAACAGATACCTTCTAGGGAAGCGCGTTCCATCTTGGGCCACATCTTATCTTACCTTAAGGCGAGATCGCGGTCAAGCGCTATCGATAGGGATATCGATAGTAAAAAAAAGACACCCATTGTTGCGACCAAGAAGATCGGATGTACAAACTCTTACTACATGCACCCTAATAACACTAAAATAATTATCGAATAGGCTTCTATTACACTCAGTTCTTATTCTAATACCTTTAATCATTAATATGTATACTCGTACATGCAGATGTCACAAAGGTATTTTTCATACCTACATATATTTCTTTGAGAATTATTTAGATGAGTTACCCTTATTCAGCGTGGAACCCGATACGTATTTAGCCGGTTTCATATTTTGGACGGTTTTATAATTACATTTGAATAAAGAACGCCAAAAAATATTTATTTTAAATAAATACGCAAGTCGGGCATGCATAGGCGTTGAATAATATGCTGCCTAAAAGCTTTTTTTTACAACTTACACGAAACTTCAAAAAGTTTACGTTATTTAAGAGCACACGTAAAATCTTATGGAATCCCTTTTTATAACTAGTGATTTTTTCTGTCTCGTTCCTGTTAACGCTTTAAAAATTTCTGCCACTAAAACGTGTGAGCATAAAATGCATTTTTTTAATCTTCGTCCTATAACGGGTTAGGCAAAAGTATTATATTTTATAATTTTTGAGTACTCTGGCAGTAAAATCGACGTTTATGCCATGATGTCACACGTCACGAGTTCACCACTTGTAGACACAAATTTTGTATTATTAAATAATTAATTTAAAAATTAAACTAGTTTTTAACAATGGCATATTTATTATCTTTAATAAAAACATTGTTTCAGGCATGTTTCCTATATAAAATAGTTTAAATGTTTCACATCTTCCAAGTGTCCTACAATATCTCTATAATCTTATCTAGTCAAATGATTCTATTCATAAGTATAAAAATATTGTATTTTGGAATCCTTGTATTTCCGCTTACTTACCTTAAAATTCGCTAAAATTCAGCGATTATTTCAAACTGTACAGCACATCATCGAGCAAGCGGGAGCGGTCTCATAGTTGCGTCTACATCTGTCACCATTTTTGTCCATCCTTTTGTGTTATTCGAAACATTATTTACATTGATATAAAAATCCAAGTTGCACAGTCCCGAACAAAACTGACGCTCGAAATAGTCGCCAATTTTACACAAGTGGCAAAATTATACGTTTTTGCATATCCAACCTTAAACGCAAGATTTATAGTTATTTTATAAAAGCAATATACGAAAAGTAATAAAATTGACAGATAACGACCAACGTGATTTTATTTGGAATGAGCGCATAATTTGAAATATTGCGCTCATTTTTAGAGGACGTTTTTGAGACTCTGATTGTGTATCTTTGGTTTTTTATATCATTGATTATTTAAGATTAATTTGATCGGCAAAACTTTATCAATATATATCCACAAAGTATTTGCTATAGTAAACAATACAATCCCAATACAGATAATATAATACACTATATTAACTGTAGCGTTAGACCGCTGTACATTCAATTTTTAACTTACCGTTACGTTATGCTGTAGTTATCTATACTTCATTACATAGTATAAAACAAAGTCGCTTTCTCTGTCTGTCCCTATGTCCCTATGTATGCTTAAATCTTTAAAACTACGCAACGGATTATGATACGGTTTTTTTTAATAGATAGAGTGATTAAAGAGGAAGGTTTATGTGTATAATAACATAGAATATATTGTAGAGAAATACTGCAATTTTTGAGTTTTCTGATGTCATGTCGTAA
Organism: Apodemia mormo; assembly: GCA_036924255.1. Taxonomy (NCBI): domain Eukaryota; kingdom Metazoa; phylum Arthropoda; class Insecta; order Lepidoptera; family Riodinidae; genus Apodemia; species Apodemia mormo. The sequence continues at coordinate 5,034,215 of JAUPFN010000018.1, read as the reverse complement.
ATAATTATATTTTTTTTCGCTTACATTGCAAACGCAGGCTAAACCCTACGAGATTTATCAAAATAATGTAGTAAGAGTTTGTACACCTTGAAAAGGTCTACAGAAATTTCCGCGATGGTATATGTCTATCTCTTATGGATAACCCACAATAGCATTTTTTTGTCATTTACTTTTTACGAGAAATAATCGCTTTTTTTCGAAGCAATTTTAAGCAATACAGCACTAATCCTTATCCAATTAAATAACTTAAATATATTGTTGATTTAATATAGATCAATATGGCCGTTTACAGCATGTAATTTAAATAAATATTTTCGAAGATATTACGGATTTAAGATGCAGGGGCATAGCGGTTCCGGATTTACATGACCTGTGGCGGCGCGCGCACCGCGCCGGGAAACGTGATAAATATAGGACTGCAGCTGAAAACCAAAATTTAGTACATCCTTTTTTTAAACTAAATATCACCATATAAAAATCATGTCGAAGATTAGAAATAGTACTAACAAATTATTTGTTTTAGAGATTTTTTTAGCCTGTTTTCGGAATTTTATATGATCAAGTAAAGTACATTCTATCATGTAATAAGTAAACACATTCCTTAGATAATATCTTCAGGTATATCGTATAATTTTTGTAAAATTTTTATTTAATAATTAATGTAAAAAGTATGTATGTAGATAAGGAAGTTACTGATTTTACCCCGATTTTCGAAAATCGAGTTTTCACCAGATGTCCATGTTTTGAGGTCCTAGGAATCTTTTCCGACTATTTTCACGATGACATCAGTATGTCTGTGTATATATGTGTGTGTGTGTGTATGTGTGTGTGTGTGTATGTGTTTATGTAAACATTTCATAACTTTTTAACGGCTAGACCGATCAAAACGTGGTTGATGGCATTCAATTGAATTCCGCTCAGCTTATATTTCCTGAGAATTTGAACCGATTCGGTCCAGCAGATTTTGAGAATTTTTAAAAAAACACCATAAAAAATGTTGACGAAAGAGTATTTTTCTAATATAACTTCCAGATTTATGTACCGATTGAGTACAAAAACTAATCAGCTCTATTCCTTAAAAAACTACGTCTAATACATAAATTGCATAAAAATCTGTTTATCCGTTTGGGATTAATCGTTGACGAAAAATTTTGAAAAAAGTGTTTTTTCGACGTAGCTTCGAAATTTTTCAACCAATAATTTTTTGGTGTTCTACAATATTTTAGTACTTAAAAGACTACGTCAAATGCCGTTTCAAAAATCAAAATCGAATCTAATTCTCAAACTTATAGCTTTTTAAATATTAAAATTACGTTGTTTTTAACAAACTTACTTAATTTTTTTTGAATAATTTTCAAGTTAATTTACCGATTGACCTAAAAATATTATCAGCTTTTTTTCTTTAAAAACTGCGTCAAATACCGTTAATTTGATCAAAATCGGTCAATTTGTTTGGGATTTATAAAGGAAACAAATAAAAAAAAATGTTTTTTGACATAGTATAGAAATTTTTCAACCTGTCGATTATTTAGCTAAAACAATATTTTAGATCTCAAAAATTGAGTTGGATGCCGTCATTGTTTTCAATATATACAGCTTTTCAAAAATTAATAATACTGCCATTTTTAACAAAATAGATGTTTGAACTGAAAAATCGATGCTTATAGTTTTTACTCTTTTGGGCTTAAAATACCTTAATTTAGTGAGAAGTTTCAAGGTTTCCCGTTTGCTTTTTCCCGTTTGCTCCGATGCCTCGCCTTAATAAATCGCAGGGTCAAACCTTCAACGTTGCAGGCTTAGATTTGAGCGTTGACTGTTTTTCACATGGCAAACTATATATATATCGCTCTTTCAAGAGTAACCTCTAAAAAACATGTTCGTATTGTCTAATGGCAAGAAAGCTGTACACGTAGTGTATAAAGGCATTCTGTAATATATTAATTGTAAAAATAAAAGAAATAGGTAAAAATGTAAAAACTAAAAATGTAGTATCTATATGAATTTAGATATTTCAAAGATAGCAGGAAATCTTCATAGTATAGGGAAAGGGGAATTGTTTTACTCCAAATTTAACGCGTGCGGGCCACGGGCAGTAATAAATAAATCAAAACTACTGGATCGATTTTAAACATTATTTTCCCGTGCGAAGCCGGGGCGAGCCGCTAGTTAATATTATAAAGCGGAAAAATTTCTTTATTTGTTTCGTTGAACGCGGTAGTCGTTGTCTCGTGAATATGGCTAATGATAGCCATATTCACGAGAAAGGCTATATATAGGCTAGCTTTTTACTCGACTAAGATAAGGAAGTTACCTATATTTTTAGGTCACGCGAACAAACTCGCAGGAAACAGCTAGTACCGTATAAGGAATTTACTGATTTTGCCTCAATTTTCGAAAATTGAGATTTTCCCCAGATCTCTGCGTTTTGAGATCAATCTCCGACTACTTTCACGACGAAGTCAGTAGGTCTGCGTGTTTGTGTCTTTTAGGTGCATAATGTTAAAAGTACAAAATGATAACTACTCGTAAAATGGTAAAAGAGCAAAATGTTAACGGAGCAAAATGTTAATAGCGCACAATGATAAAAGAGCAAAATGGTAAAAGCGCGTAGTGGTAAATATTTCAGTTAATCTGTGTATAAGCTACCAGGACTATATTTAAATAATTTTGCTAAATTGTGAGACCCTAACAGGAAAAATACTAGTAATAAAACGTGATCAGTTTTTGAAAATTGAGAAATAATCAACAATCATGATATATTTTCCCCGTGTTCGTCCGGGATCCTTTGAAGAACAGGTCAACTGGCGTTCTGCCAGGCAGATCGTAAAAGACGACCGATTGGCTACGAGATATATATATATATATATATATATATATATATATATATATATATATATATATATATATATATATATATATATATATATATGTATATATATATATATATATATATATATATATATATATATATATATATATATTTATATATCATAAGATAGCAAACAAGCAGATGGGTCTCCTGATGGAAAGACTAAACCATCGCCTATAGACACCAAAGGTGTTAATGGTGCGTTGCTATCTTGTGGCGAGGTCTAATGCCACATGCAAAAGTTTACCGGCTACCTTACCCTCCAAACCGGAACACGACAGTGACAAGCACTGACGCTATTGCGGGAGGAATAGGTAAGGCGGTGGTACCAGACCCGGGCGAGACAATGCAGAACTCTACCACCTAGTAGCCACGATGTTAGTGACACGATAGCCAAGTGGTCGCCTTTTACGACCTGCCTGGCAGAACGGCAGTTGGCCTATTCTTCAAAGGAGGCCGGGACCAACACGGTGAAGTTACTATTATCGTGGCTATTAGATGGTAGAGTTCTGCATTGTCTCACCCGGGTCGGTACCATCGCCTTACCTATTCCTGTCGCAATAGCGATAGTACTTTTCACTGTCGTGTTCCGTTTGGAGGGTAAGGTAGCCGGTAAACGTATGCATGTCGCATTCAACCTTGCCACAAGGCAGTAACGCACATCTTTGATTATTTTACACCATCGCCTTAAGTTTTTCTGCCGCAATAGCGTCAATGCTTGTCATATGTCTAATACACTACATTGTAATGCTTAACAGCTGTAAGTCAATATTGTTTAATAAATGTTTAAATTAAAACTACGTTATAGAATACCGGTTTTGAGTTTGATCGTCTGCTTAAGTCAGCACTCATTCTGTCACGTTTACTCTTATGTGATGCAATGGAATAAGCGCCAATATTTACGCATCTTTAAATAGGAATAATAATTATAGCAGTGTAACATTATAATAGTGGTGTTACTGACCATACATAATCCATGTATAATATAGATAACTTAGATACTGGTTATACTGAAAAAACGGCTTATATCTATTATTAGCTGACCCGGCAAACGTTGTTCTGCCCTTTTAACTACTCTTATTTCTTTTTTCTATATTTTCTCACCTTTTAAATATTCCCTGGACTTCAACAATTAATTCAAAACCAAAATTAAAAAATTATCGGTTTAGCCGTTCTCGAGTTTTAGCGAGACTATAACGAACAGCAATTGATTTTTATATATGTCACAGTGAAATTGTCAATACCTTTAGATTATAATCTACCTAAGTGATATTATAATTTAACTGCTAACCTAACCTAACCAAATTATAAAATCCCTAGGTAGATTATAATCTAACGTCTATTGACAATTTCACTGCGACATATACATATAGTTAGAATAGATAGCTATTAGATATTATCTGTTTATTTTACACAATATGTCAATCCAGCAACTGTATTCTATCGAGCATAAAAAACAAGGTTAAGAAAACGTCAATTTAATGCCAGATCATTCACGCTTGGCTGATTAACGCAATGAACCGGCTCATGTGAATTTGCGTTTGACGGGTAAGCAACTGAACTTGAGACGACCTAGAGTAGCGCTTTGTTTTAGGGTGATAAATCTTATCATCCGCCTTCGTCAATATTGACGCACTTAGTGAATGGAAATCATAAAAAATAATAACTAATAAGCAAATAAAAATATGGGTATCGTAGTATATATATATATATATATATATATATATATATATATATATATATATATATATATATATATATATATATATATATATGTGTGTGTGTACATTAAAGTAATTTAAATACTGTAAAACTTGTGTTTATTTATTTACTAGCTGTTGCCCACGACTTCGTCCGCGCGGACTTCGTTTAGCGGACTAAACTGCTCCTCCCCCGTTGGTGATAGCGTGATGATATGTAGCCTATATGTTGACCCGACCTATTAGTAATATTCATGCAAAATTTTAAGTAAATCCATGCAGTAAGTACCTTTTGAGTTTACCCCCGACATACATACAGACAAACAGACAAAAATTCTAAAAACTTTATTTTTGGCTTCGATATCGATTGTAGATCAAGCCCCAAGTATTCTTTTAAAAAAATATTCAATGTACAGTTTTGACTTTCCTACGATTTTATTATATGTCACAAAAAGGTCACAGCAAATCATAATAAAATGAATCGTTGATTAAAATCACATCTTAAGCCATCAAAGGAGATGGATGAGATCACCCTCAAAGTGCTACAAGAATGTAGCGTCAACGGAAATTATCGAAGTAATTTAATGTACAAAAAGCCCATACTGGAATTCAACGGACACATGAATAGAAAGTAAGTTTTAAAAAAAGAATATAGTTGAAAATACAAAAAACTTTTATGACCTAACAAAGAAATTTGAAAAATGTCGAATAGGTAAAACGCAAAAGTTTAAATTAAATAAACTATTGTATAAAATGCAACAAAAATGAACCTACAGTTTATTACTATAGCCAAAATTTATAACGCAGAAGGCTGTGTAAACAGGCTACTATTAGTATCATTCTAAAGAAACAAAAAAAATGTTTTCTTTTTACTCTGTGAACGAGTAACAAATATTTTGTTGAAAACAAAGGTTGTTCATATTTTTTGTAACCACTTAATAGTTAAAACTTTTAAATGGTTACAACCAAATAATATTCATAATAAGAAATATAAAATCGTATTAGGTGTATGTATATTGACGATATATTGCGACATGAATGGCTTAAAATTGTATGTAACAATAATTGTGAATTCAAGTAATTTTAATTTTTAAATTTTTTCAGTAATTTTAGCATTATTGAAAGTTTCATTGCTACAGTTACATTCCAGAAGAAATTAATAATGTATTACCGTATGATAAGTATCTATCAACACGCGTTGCTTTTGAGGCCAACAATGACCCTCTTCATTCTCCTTTAAATGAAACTCTACATAAAGTTTATCTATTAAAAAAAATATTTTTCAAATTAATCTACGCGTTTTTAAGTAATCAGGGAATTACATAAAACAATAATCGGCTAAAAATGAGTTAAGCACTTCCTCCTTTTTTGAATTTGATTAAAATTTTAAAAACTACTATGTTTGTCATTTAATTGTATATTCTTCATCCATATTTAATATTGTTACTTATAATACTAAGTAACAATATTAAATATGGATGGAACAATATTAAATAATAAATTTGGATGTAAATGCAAAGATAGTTGAAGATCCGGGTTGGCTGCATTATTTCCAAAAATCAATTCCTCGGGGTTTGAATAGGAGATGAATTTTTATAAAAAACTATATGACGAGCGAAGCTGCGCGGATAAACTAGTTTCCCATACAATCTATTTCCTGAACCAGTTGAATCTAAAATTTATATTTTACTCTTATGTGATGCAATGGAATAAGCGCCAATATTTACGCATCTTTAAATAGGAATAATAATTATAGCAGTGTAACATTATAATAGTGGTGTTACTGACCATACATAATCCATGTATAATATAGATAACTTAGATACTGGTTATACTGAAAAAACGGCTTATATCTATTATTAGCTGACCCGGCAAACGTTGTTCTGCCCTTTTAACTACTCTTATTTCTTTTTTCTATATTTTCTCACCTTTTAAATATTCCCTGGACTTCAACAATTAATTCAAAACCAATATTAAAAAATTATCGGTTCAGCCGTTCTCGAGTTTTAGCGAGACTAACGAACAGCAATTGATTTTTATATATGTCACAGTGAAATTGTCAATACCTTAAGATTATAATCTACCTAAGTGATATTATAATTTAACTGCTAACCTAACCTAACCAAATTATAAAATCCCTAGATAGATTATAATCTAACGTCTTTTGACAATTTCACTGCGACATATACATATAGTTAGAATAGATAGCTATTAGATATTATCTGTTTATTTTACACAATATGTCAATCCAGCAACTGTATTCTATCGAGCATAAAAAACAAGGTTAAGAAAACGTCAATTTAATGCCAGATCATTCACGCTTGGCTGATTAACGCAATGAACCGGCTCATGTGAATTTGCGTTTGACGGGTAAGCAACTGAACTTGAGACGACCTAGAGTAGCGCTTTGTTTTAGGGTGATAAATCTTATCATCCGCCTTCGTCAATATTGACGCACTTAGTGAATGGAAATCATAAAAAATAATAACTAATAAGCAAATAAAAATATGGGTATCGTAGTATATATATATATATATATATATATATATATATATATATATATATATATATATATATATATATATATATATATATATATATATATATATATATATATATATATATATATGTGTGTGTGTGTACATTAAAGTAATTTAAATACTGTAAAACTTGTGTTTATTTATTTACTAGCTGTTGCCCACGACTTCGTCCGCGCGGACTTCGTTTAGCGGACTAAACTGCTCCTCCCCCGTTGGTGATAGCGTGATGATATGTAGCCTATATGTTGACCCGACCTATTAGTAATATTCATGCAAAATTTTAAGTAAATCCATGCAGTAAGTACCTTTTGAGTTTACCCCCGACATACATGCAGACAAACAGACAAAAATTCTAAAAACTATATTTTTGGCTTCGATATCGATTGTAGATCAAGCCCCAAGTATTCTTTTAAAAAAATATTCAATGTACAGTTTTGACTTTCCTACGATTTTATTATATGTCACAAAAAGGTCACAGCAAATCATAATAAAATGAATCGTTGATTAAAATCACATCTTAAGCCATCAAAGGAGATGGATGAGATCACCCTCAAAGTGCTACAAGAATGTAGCGTCAACGGAAATTATCGAAGTAATTTAATGTACAAAAAGCCCATACTGGAATTCAACGGACACTTGAATAGCAAGTAAGTTTTAAAAAAAGAATATAGTTGAAAATACAAAAAACTTTTATGACCTAACAAAGAAATTTGAAAAATGTCGAATAGGTAAAACGCAAAAGTTTAAATTAAATAAACTATTGTATAAAATGCAACAAAAATGAACCTACAGTTTATTACTATAGTCAAAACTTATAAAGCAGAAGGCTGTGTAAACAGGCTACTATTAGTATCATTCTAAAGAAACAAAAAAAATGTTTTCTTTTTACTCTGTGAACGACAAAGTAAAGTTTTTACTCTGTGAGTAACAAATATTTTGTTGAAAACAAAGGTTGTTCATCTTTTTTGTAACCACTTAATAGTTAAAACTTTTAAATGGTTACAACCAAATAATATTCATAATAAGAAATAAAAAATCGTATTAAGTGTATGTATATTGACGATATATTGCGACATGAATGGCTTAAAATTGTATGTAACAATAATTGTGAATTCAAGTAATTTTAATTTTTAAATTTTTTCAGAAATTTTAGCATTATTGAAAATTTCATTGATATAGTTACATTCCAGAAGAAATTAATAATGTATTACCGTATGATAAGCATCTATCAACACGCGTTGCTTTTGAGGCCAACTTTGTATGGACCCTCTTCATTTTCCTTTAAATGAAACTCTACATAAAGTTTATCTATTAAATAAAATATTTTTCAAATTAATCTACGCGTTTTTAAGTAATCAGGGAATTACATAAAACAATAATCGGTTAAAAACGAGTTAAGCACTTCCTCCTTTTTTGAATTTGATTAAAATTTTAAAAACTACTATGTTTGTCATTTAATTGAATATTCTTCATCCATATTTAATATTGTTACTTATAATACTAAGTATCAATATTAAATATGGATGGAACAATATTAAATAATAAATTTGGATGTAAATGCAAAGATAGTTGAAGATCCGGGTTGGCTGCATTATTTCCAAAAATCAATTCCTCGGGGTTTGAATAGGAGATGAATTTTTTGAATTTTTATAAAAAACTATATGACGAGCGAAGCTGCGCGGATAAACTAGTTTCCCATACAATCTATTTCCTGAACCAGTTGAATCTAAAATTTATATATTTTATGATTGATATAGGTACATACCAAAAATTACGTGTAAAACGAGATTGTAGCGAGTGGCTGCAAGTTACAACTTGGCATTATTGTAGCCTCAAGCTACGACATTCTCTACGAATTTCACGAAATCTAATAAAGAAAACTTACAACGATGCTACGTTGCGCGGAGAATTTCACAATATTTGTTTGTAAATATTTATTAACGTTGGTAAATGGTAAAGGACTGTTTGTTAATGTGTGCAATTGTACTGTTTCGCAATTTTTTATTGAATTTATAGGTATTATTTTTATTTTTAAAATTAGTTATATTAGTTTTATTTTTTAGTTTTCATTGATTAAACAATTTTTTTAATTTATAACACAGTCTGATGAGATACGAAACAGAGTAGTCGTAACTATTCGGTATCCGGCATTTACTCAATAGTCTCCAGTCAATATTTACTATCCCGATGAATATTGGGTTTTTAGAAACACACAAAATTATCATAAAATTTAACTTTTTCTAATGGAGCAAAAAATTCATAAAATACATAAGACTTATGTACATAAGTTGCTCTTTTATGCAATTAAAAAAGTGTTTCTCATAACCATCCATCCGCCATCAGCCGAATGTCAAAGAAACGATGAAACATGCTAACGAACAAGCACCTAGCCGAGTGAGTACGTCCGATTGCTCGTGCTTTCGCTGATGGTAATGCACCGAACATCAGCTTAGTTGCCAAATATCCGGCCATCCGCGCCAACATGAACGTTGGCCGAATGTCGGTTATCCAGTATCCAGTTAAACAGCTACTCGTTTCTGCCTTGATTCTGTAAAAATTAAAAACGATTGGTTTTTCTCATAAATTTACTAAAAATAATTTAAATTACTTAATAATCTTAAAAATAATAATACTTAATAATTTATTCATTAATAAAGTGTACAAATTTTTGTTTCTTCTTTTAAAATAATTGTTTTTACAGTTATTATAATTTAAATATTGTAAGTGTCCCCGGTTTGTAGCAAATCGCCAGTTTTTTGGCGACTGAGATACATATCAGTATCCATCGCCATATTTAACATATTGAAATTTATAATTCCGCCAATACTCAGTACAGAAGCAGAAATGCTAAAATAAACTACACTTATTAATACAATAATTAATTATTTTTCTGTGCTTGTTTATTTCTGATAAAATATCAGTAAGTAATTAATTGTATTAATTTGAGCTCTTTTACATTGTTTTGATTGCTTTGGCCTCTAATTAGACTCACTAATTTGTTTTCTTTCTTAATCTTAGTACAAGCTACAACTTTGTTATTTATGTATTTAATGTCACTAACAATAACAACCTCTGCTCATAGCAATTAATAAAATAATATTTTGCAAAAATCCAGAATTCTTTTGTTGACAATGATAATGCAAACATTTTACTTGTATACTTGGCTGTGTATGTATGTGTGTGTGTGTATGTATGTAAACATCTTATAACTTTTAAACGGCTGGACCGATCAAAATTCGGTTATTGGCATTCGATTGGATTCCTTCTTGGAAAATTTGAATCAAGACGGTCCAGAAGATTTTAAAAAATTTGGAAATACCCCAAAAAATTTTTGGGTAAAACAGTTTTTCTAAAGTAATCAGCTCTATTCCTCAAAAAACTACATTTAATGCATAAATTGCATTAAAATCGGTTAATCCGTTTGGGAGTAATGGTTGACGAAAAATTTTGAAAAGTGTGTTTTTCGATAAAGCTTCGAAGTTTTTCAACCAATCATTTTTTAGTATTCCACGATATTTTAGTAACATAACAATAAAACACGACGAATGCTGAAACGAAAAACAAATCAAAATCGACTCTAATTTTTAAAAGTTGCAGCTTTTCAAATATTAACATTACGTCGTTTTTAGCTAACATACTCGTACTTAATATTATTGAAATAACTTTGAAGCTAATACACTGATTGAGTTAAAAATCGTATCAGCTTTTCTCTTTTAAGAACTGCATTAAATACCGTTAATTGCATTAAAATCTGTAATTTTTTTTGAATTTATCAATGACAAAAAATTTTGAAAAAAATGTTTTTTTGCAGTGCTTCGAAATTTTTCAACCTATCGATTATTTAGCTAAAGCAATATTTTAGATCTCAGAAATTGAGTTGGATGAGATTCGAAAGATTAAAATCGATCATCTTTTCCAAAATATACATGTTTTCAAAAATCAATATATCGCAATTTTTAACAAAAGGGGTGTTTGAAGTGAAAAAATGTATGTTTATAGTTTTTACTCTTTTGAGCTTAAAATACCTTAATTTAGTGGGAAGTTTCAGGGCCTGCAGGGTCAACCGTTTACACATTTTTTTATTATATCTTAGGATAGCGAACAAGCAGATGGCTTTCCGGATGGCAAAAGAAACAAACGTATAGATACCAAAGATGTTAATGATGCGTCATAATCCGTGTGGTGAGTTGATAACATTGATATATAAAACCCAAGATGCACAGTCCCAAACTAAACTGACACTCAAAACTGTATATAATTTCATATTAGTAATTATAGATATGGCAAAAATAAATGTCTGCATATCCAACCTTAAGCGCAAGATTTATAGTTGTTTTTACAAAGCAATGTACAAAAAGTAATAAAATTGACAGTATCGTGACGTTCATGTGGTCTGTGGTCGCGACCGACGCGATTCTATTTGAAATGAGCGTATGGTTTAATTTTTATATTAATGATTGATAATGCCATATTCATATTCCATTAGCTTATCGGCTGCCTTACCCTTCAAACCGGAACACAACAGTGACAATAACTGACTCTATTGCGTCAGGAATAGGTATGGTGGTGGTACCAGACCCGGACGAGACAATGCAGAACTCGCCACCGGTCTCCTGATGACGGACAATTGACAAAATAACTTTTTCTATATTATGAGATAGCAAGCAAGTAGATGGGTCTCCTGATGGGAAGAGTCAACCATCGCCTATAGACACCAAAGATATTAATAGTGCGTTGCTATTTTGTGACGAGGTCTAATGCCACACGCATAAGTTTACCGGCTACCTTATCCTCCAAATCACAACAGTGCCAAGTGCTGACGCTATTGTAGCAGAAATAGGTAAGGTAAAGACCAGACCAGGCGAGACAATGCAGAACTCGCCACCTAGTATCGATGACTTAAATCCAAATGTTTATTTTATTTATAGTTTTTTTTTTATTTTATTATAGTTTAGGTACTTTGGGTTAGATCAATTCGTGAAATTTGTCCAACGATATTAACTAATATGATGTATTATATCATACAACATATCTAACAAGTAAAGTGGTGGTAGCATTTACCTAGACGAGTTGTTGCGAAATTCTACCACCTAATAGTCACGATGGTGGTGACACGCATAGTCAATCGCTCGCGTTTTACGAACTGCCTTGCAACATGGCAGATGATCAAAGAGGCGCTGACTAACATAGTCATTCATAACTTAAAAATTGATTTAATTTACGACTTTCAAGCTAAGCGCTGACTTTTTCCAGCAAGAAAAGGCAGGACATTGCAAACCTAAGCGATATATTGCAGAACTCTACCACCTAGATACCTTTACTAGCAATTTACAAACCGCCTGGCTTGAAGGCAGATGGCCCATTTTCCAAAAGGGGGACCTAAAGCAACCATTTTTATTCGTAATCACCTGTAGCAAGATATTTCTGCAGGTTTAATAAAAACCAGCTTTTAAAATATCGATAAAGATTCCAATATATCATGAACAAAATGAGACGATAAAAATTTAATCCGGGCAGATTGTAAAGAGAAAACCAATATTGGAAAAACGTAGCTCGCGATAACCGCAGCATCTGTTATGCGTTTAAAATATATCATAAATGAAAATATCTCTGCTTTTTAATGAATATTTACCACTTCTTTATTTATGATAAAATGGCGTTGATTATGATTAAAAAATGTACAGCGTCAATGCTTGCATTCTGACTTATAGGGTGGTAACATGGTGTTATAACATGCGTGTCACAGGGCAACACAACTTTGGTATAGGCGAGGGTTATCTCTCGATGTCTGCAAAACTATTTGCTTCCGACTAAATAAAAACACTACTTAAAACTATGCCACGAATATTCGGTTACTAATTGGTATTCGGCCTATTCGGCCACTTTTTTCTTTGGTATTCGACCAAATATTGGGAACTATTCGGCCAAATACCGAATATCTAAACTTGAGACAAAACACACTTATTTCTCACAAAAATTAATATGTTTTAACAAGAAAATTAACAATTAATGTTTAAAATTCATCAGTGTTAAGTTTTTACGAATAAATACATTATTTTCAGCGTTTTTGATGAGAATTATTCTTTGGATAAGCAGATAGTCAATGTATTTAGCAATACAATACAACAAAACAAATGATACGCGTCGCAACAGCATAACAACTCGCTAATGAAACAAATACGCCGCCGAATATTCAGAATTCGGCCAAGGGTCTGGCCGGATATTAGGTACTTAATCGGTATTCGGCAAAACCACTATTCTTGTCATTTCTATTTAAAACACAACGAATTACATTGCATCCTTGTACAAGAATACGGCTATAGCTACTTTTTTTTTAAATTTTGAGGCTAATTGTGAAATGATAATAATTCATTGTTAAGACTGTCTTTATTCGGTTTCAAAGGACTCTTCATAATGCAAATGCACTTTTGCATGCAACACCACCTTTGCATGTAACACCACTTATTCATGCACCACTTTTGGTACTTTCTTTCCACTCCGTTTGAGGTACCTCCATACTAGTTTTTAAATACACCAACTGCTTCTTCAGGCGCTGAAGAACATTGACCATGCAACTTAATTTAATTAACAAACAAGTTAAAAAGTTGTTTGGTGCCAAGTTAGTATAGTTAGTTTTGGCCAGTCAAATATGCTATTATTTCAGCTGATTTGCAAAAGCTTGCATTGTCATTATGAAGAATGATCCTTGCCGTTTATCTTCCCTATGTTACTAAGTACTTTCGACAAACAAATATTTATATACATAAAATCAAAATTTGCGTTTTTTATGTTATAAGATAACAAACAGATGGCTCTTTTGATGAAAAGAGACAACCGTCGTCTACAGACGCTAAAACGATATTGGTGCGTTGGTATCCTTGGTTGGAATAGCAATTTTGGAAGGACCTCATATAGTTTTTATTGCTAACATAATATGACCATTAACTATCATATCCTTCCATAGGTACAATCTTTTTATCTTCACGCTGCATCCTCGAAGAGGTAGGCAGAGGTGCAACATGTACATCCACGTTTAGCGGAAGATACTTAGTCCCAAAATGTGATAGGTGGCCAGCCTATCGCTAACTGGGTACTTTTCCAGTCCCGGGCAACGTTGTTTTTATCAGAAAATTGAAGAAACACATTTTTGATGTACCCGACCCGGGAATCGAACTCAAAACCTCGTGTGATCAACGCCGACACCTGACTACTAGACTACTGAGACGATTTGTATATTAAATATGGAAAAACTTCACTTCGTCACTCAACATTACTTTCCATTTTCAGAGTCTACCTTTTATTGTCCAAGTTATCATTTAAAAGCACTTTTGCTAAGTCAACATTTTCTAAGTAACTGCAGGATCGGAAATTCGGCCACACACTGACAAAATTCGGCGTAAGAAACTTAGCTGGTTTAAAGAACACAGGTCATTTTAATTTTGTACAACCCTTGCGTGTCTTTTGGAGTGACGAATATTAGATAAACTAGAATAATTTTCTACGATTTTTAAATCGATTTACTAGATTTAGATTTCTACGAATAAAATATATCCCTAGGTACAATCATTTAAAAATAATTGAGACTATAATTTGATTGAATTCTATCATCATATTTAAGTGTTACCATTTTATAAAATTTTAATTACATTTTCATTAAAACAGTGATAAGTTTATATATCATAATTTTCATTATAAGTATCAAATAAAAATTCTCCCTGTTTTTGTATTAAAGAATAGTTAATGCTAATTTATTTTATTCTTTTAAGTACCTATAAAGTGTTTTTGCAAAATCTTAGCTCAGAAGTCTGTCAATCTAACTTAGATTTCTGAGATTAGCAGTTGTACTGAATACACCCAATGACAAGAATACCTAACCACAGACTACTAAGGAGAGAACTGATTGTTTACGTCAACCTTATCTAAATTCCAACTTTATTTAGCTACTATTCCCCGAGTAAAAAAAATATTTATTAAATGCGGATAAGTTAAAGAGTTGATATAAAATCTTAAGGAATATATTAAACTTTATGGTATTAACTAAAAATAACGATGTATGAATACTTGCCCATGTTCTTTTTCGTATTAATTTTCTACGATTATTATTATTACGATGTAACATAATAACGCCTTTTATTTTCCCAGTGTTGATTCGCACCCCTTTTAAGGAATAGTCCAGAGATTTAGTAAAAGACAAATGACATATCACAACCATCGTGATTATCAAGCTGAAAAGTTCTGTTACGTCACTGGTCGCTAATGGAAAGAGTCATTCATCGCCTATGGATTTCAAAGATTTTAATAGTGCGTTACTAGCCTTATGGCGGGGTCTTAGTGTCAAGCATAAGTTTTTCTGTTACCTTACCCTCCAAACCGGAACACAACAGGGACAAGCACTGACGCTATTAAGGTAGGAATAGGTAAGGCGGTGGAAACAGACCCGGGTGAGACAATGCAGAACTCTACTACCTAGTAGCCACGATGGTAGTAACTCGCATAGCCAATCATTCGCCTCGTATGAAATTTCTGACAGAGCGAGAGAAGGTATATTCTTCAAAGGAGCCTGGACAAACAAGGGGTAGTTAAGCAAACTCTGCCTAGCCGTAAGAAAACTGACGTGATATTTTTCTGTAGCTAAAGTAACAAGAACTAAGCCGTGAAGGTATAGTGGGTGTTCACGCGGCATCACACGTGGAAGCCTTACAGTCGGCATCATTGCATTTATTTAATAAATGACACAATATGTACATAGTTGAGCTACATTACGACGTCAGATTCATAACGCTATCTATATATATTTTAATACGTGAAGTAAAAACTTTACACCACTTTTTAAGACAATACGCTAACGATGGAGTATGAAATATTGCATAGTTGAAGTTTACATTGTGGAGGACGCATATTCAGAACGTAATATGCTTTACTATCCTGAAGATTCTTTAAAAAGTGAAACGGCAGGCGTATCACCTAACGTTTGCAACCCGCCAGCGACCAGCGATGACTTTTAAACGTAACGAAAAAACCATCAAAAACATCACCAATTGCTTGGTGATCATTGGATGCACTTTTTGCAATGACTAAGCACCAAAACTAATCCACCGGCAACGACTGTCACTAATAAACAAGGCTGTTATGTGTCTTGCAATAACTAAACAATTACGATAATATCGCATTTGAGTTACGTGATAACGCCGCCGGTCGTTTAATTTAATAATTTAATATATACTTATCTATACATATAATAAAATCGTAGGAAAGTCAAAACTGTACATTGAATATTTTTTTAAAAGAATACTTGAGACGTTATCTACAATCAATGTCGAAGACAAAAATATAATTTTTAGAATTTTTGTCTGTTTGTCTGTATATATGTCCGGGGTAAACTCAAAAAATACTGCATGGATTTACTTCAAATTTTGCATGGATATTACTGACAGGTCGGGTCAACATAAAGGCTACCTATTATCACGCTATCACCTAGTGGCTAGGTGCGGCGCGGAGTAAGCGAAGTCCGCGCGGACGAAGTCGCTGGCAACAGCTAGTAGTAAAATAAAAGTGTAAGTGTGGTACAAACTAGTTTCAACTAATAATAACGGAATTTTACCAAGTGCTGACGAATAAAATTTTATGGTTGTGTTTTTTATCGAGCATTAGGGAGATTACTTAATACTTAATAGCACAATTTTAAATCAAGGTACCGTCTAGCCCTGCATAATTATGTGAATTATGTGCTTATTTTAACGCTATTGTATGAAAGTGAGAATTGGGTATGTCAGAAAGGGCATGAAAGTAGAATCATCGTGGTCGAGATGAAATCGCTACCAAAAATATGTGGTGTAACACTCGCGGACCGGGTTCGTAGTGTGGAAGTGAGAAGCAGGTTAGGCTTGAAAGAAAGTGTTGGTGTAAAGATGAGAAAGGGCATGCTGCGTTGGTTCGGACATGTATAAATATGAAGAAGTCAATATTCTTACTGTAAATGTTAAGGTATGTATGTAGATGGAATGTCAAAAGCAGAGGATTTGTAAATACCAAATACAATCTACCCTGTGTTCTGAGGATAAGGCAGCCTGTAAACTTATGAAGGTAACATTAACACCTCGCCACACAGATAGCAATGCACCATTAACATCTTTGATCTATATCAATCCATTAATCAATAATTTTTAATCAAAATGAGTATTGAACATATATTTTTTGAACGTCAATGATACAAAATACAAAAGTAACAACAATACATTATTATATTAAACTTGTGATTAACGGACAACGAAGTGATAGTATAAGGGTTCCGTTTATCCCTTACTAGCTGTTGCCCGCAACTTCGTCCGCGCGGACTTCGTTTACTCCGCACTGCCCCTCCCCCGTAAGTGATAGCGTGATAATATGTAGCCTATATGTTGACCCGACCTGTTAGTAATAAAAAGTACTTTTTCTACTTTTTTATTATATTCTTATACTAGGAAATATATTCTTATACTAGGAAAGAGTCAACCATCGCCTATAGACACCAAAGATGTTAATGGTGCGTTACTATCTTGTGGTGAGGTCTAATGCCACATGCATAAATTTACCGGCTACCTTACCCTCCAAACCGGAACACGACAGTGACAAGCACTGACGCTATTGCGGCAGGAATAGGTAAGGCAGTGGTACCAACCCGGGCGAGACAATGCAGAACTCTACCACCTAGTAGCCACGATGGTAGTGACTCGATAGCCAATCGGTCGCCTTTTACGACCTGCCTGACAGAACAGCAGTTGGCCTATTCTTCAAAGGAGGCCGGAACCAACACGGCGAAAATAATCGTTTAATGTTTCCATCAGGAGACCCAGGTGCTTGTTTGATATTAAAAATAAATACTTTGTATCATTTATGCCTTTAAGATGAGTATAATGACTCGTATAGGTAATCGGTATTCCAGGTCATCATCTACCTGTGTGCCAAATTTCATTTAATTCTGTTTAGTAGTTTTTGCGTGATTGAGTAACAAACATCAATCTATCCAAACCAGGGGCAGCTTAACCTATAGTGCAGGGTGTGCAATGCACACGGGCGCCGTATCTCAGGGAGCGCCGCGGCATTCCCTGAGACAGCTAAGAGCATCGTATTAGACCCATTAGGGGGCGCCAGGGTTTCATTGCACACGGCTGGTACACGAGCTAGAGCCGCCCCTAATCCAAACATCCATCCACCCAAACACCAAACGTTCACATTTATAATATTTATATAAATTACTAGCTGTTGCCCACGACTACGTCCGCGCGGACTTAGTTTACTCCGCACAGCTACTCCCCCTTAGGTGATAGCATGATAATATGTAGCCTATATGTTGACCCGACCTGTTAGTAATATTCATGCAAAATTTGAAGTACATCCATTGAGTACTTTTTGAGTTTACCCCGGACATACATACAGACAAACAGACAAAAATTCTAAAAATTATATTTTTGGCTTCTATATCGATAGTAGATCACGCCCCAAGTATTCTTTTAAAAAAATATTCAATGTACAGTTTTGACTTTCCTACGATTTTGTTATATGTATAGATTCTCTAATTCTCAGTTAATACAAAATTACTCCTCAACTAGAATAGAAACGTTTTAAAGCATTTTCCGCTACGTTTCACTCGTCTTACCTCACCTAACCACTAGACCACAGTGCTTTGTAGTTAGATGAAATTCTCGTCTAGTTTATAGAGTGTATTATAATATATTTTTATTATATTTTTAATTTTGAAAAATAATGATTCTCTAACGGCATCGTTAGATGTTGCTTGCAATGTTATTATTATTTAATTAAGCTAATTGTTTTCTTAATCTTAAACTTTAACTTTGTATAGAAGAGCGGGGCCTCCTAACACAGGTATTTACATACTTAAAAGGAGTGCCCCCACCACTGATTAATGTGAAATGTGAAATGTGATTGTAATAAATTAAATTATTATTATTATTATTATTATAATACTGTTCACCAGAATTTAACGAACACTATTAAAGCGTTTAAGGTCATGGCACATTACACAGCATCCAAACGGTCATCTTCAGACTTAACAAATACAAAGTTCAACTGATTATGCTGTTTAACATGTAGGTTATAGTAAGTAGGTATATTAAGTTTGAGTATTTAATAAGTTTGTCACCTATTCATAATCAATAGGTGAATAAGGGTTGAGAAGTAATGTATTTTAAATGGAGCTTCTAAGCAGAATATCTTACAAAATGGCTTAATCTTTATCTAAAATTAATGTTAAATAACAAAATTATCCCCTTGACTTATTGAATATAATTTGTTACAATTATATATAACTACCATAATGTTTTAGTTAAAATTTGCATGTCAATACTTTGACTAAATGTGTAGAACGTTTTACTTTTTAACACCTATTATTGTACACACATTTTAGGCAAATAAATATTATTATTATTATTATTATTATGTTAAAAATCGGCAAAATGCATGTCGGCCCACGGGCAATGTAAGGTTCAGTAGTTGCCCACCGCAATAAATTAAGAAAAGGGTTTTTATTGTTTCATACTATTTATCCTATTTTACACCTATTTAACGTCAATGGCAGATATATCAGTAACACAGAATCACCGTCTATAAAAACTTCCCCAAATACATTTTATAACTTAGTTGAATATTATAAACTTGTAAAGTCCACTTAGCTGCGACAGTTTTCCTTTTAAATTCATTATATTTAATACTACCGTGAATTTCTTCACACCTCCAGAACTAATCGTTTAGCTGGCACAGGAAGGGGACACTTGACTCAAACAAAAATACTTACAAAAATACAAACTTAAAAGCCTAACAAAAAATTGTCTCCCCGTGTTAGTCCTGGTTCCTTCGAAGAGTAGATCTAGATCAACTGCCGTTTTGCCAGGCAGGTCGTAAGAGGCGACCGATTGGCTTTACATGTCATTAATATCGTAACTACTAGGTTCCAATGACTGATATGTATATTCGTGCCAAATTACAGCTTTCTAGTAATAAAGATCTCTAAACAATCTTGCGGACGGACGGACGGACATAGCGAAACTATAAAGGTTCCTTCCTAGTTTACTTTTCAAACGAACCCGTACCAACCAACACTGGGAAAACCTCGATAGTAGTTTCGATTATTGCGATACGTATTAGGCTTTTTCTGCCCTTTTACTTTACTCGTACATATAAAATTAAGAAAACAGACTAAAAAACTCCCTAAAACAAATAATTTGTTCATAATATTTCTAATTTTCCATTTGATTTTTATATGGTGATATTTAGTCTCAAATACAAAAGAGAATGTACTAAATTTTGGTTTTCAACTGAAGTCCATATTTATTAATCCGAAAATTAAACCGTTTCCCAGTGGTTTCAGAACATATCGCGCCGCCCACTTTCTATATTGGCGCGCGTCGAAATACCTCGCCTTAACAGCGTGTAAGGGGCCGGCCATTGACGTGTGTTAGCAACCGCGCTTGACGACAACTACTAGCTGGCCAGATGTGAGGCACACCTGTGTTATGCACCTGTTGGAGATTCATAACAATGGGCAAATAGATAACGAATGGTATCAATAAGCCAGGCGCGTGCGCTCCTTATAGGCAGAAAAGCAGTGCTTTACCTTTATTTTAATAAAACGTTCATACGTTTTAGATGACTTATAAATAAATGAATAAACAAAATATAATAACTTAAAAACGCTTAATATTTTTAAATAGCACCTATTTGCAAGCACAGCACTCAAATATTATGTTTGCCAGGCGTTTATTAAACGATAAATAATATTGAACGCCCAAGTCCTGCCGCCAAGCTTCTGCTTCACATTGTAAATGTGTGCGAGACATAATTACCTATCCGCACGTAATTGGCTCACTCACACAATGATTCTATTGTATAAAGCAGGTAATGCGGCCTTGTTCTATAATCCGGGTAAAGATAATAGACGAAATATTATTGACAAAATGTATGCTCACATTATGCATTTTTGTTTAGTAAGGTTTTATTTGTTGAAATGTTATTGACAAAAGTGAAGCCATTTTAAATTTTTATGTGATACGTGATATGCATTGTGTATTATTATGTTTTATTATTGTATATGTTTTCTTAAAATATATATTAATGATATTATTATTTTAACATTTGAAAGTGTGTAAATTAAATTAAATAAACACTAAATAATTAAAGTAAACAGTTATATATATCTAAAATAATTAGTGATTTGTTTAATCTAGCGCGTTTCTTGATTTTTTAAAATGTTATTTGATTGTGACGTATGTTTTGATAATGTGTGCTTACTAAAAATTAAAAGTAACAAGTTCTCACAATTGTCATTTAGTGAAAAGATTCAAATCGTATCTAAAGGTAGGTGTATACCCGAGTTACCACAATTAAACCAGCAAAAAGGAAATGTAACTCGCAAGTTTCATGTTAAAAGTTATGAAACGTATGACTGGCTGTGTGGTTGTCTCCATACGATTAAATTATTTTGTTTTCCTTGCATATTGTTTAGTAATTCTAATACAGTGTGGACTAATTCTGGATATTCAGATTTAAATATTTACATCGGGAAATAGTACCTATTTTAAATAACAAGAACCTTGAACATGGAAACATACCTAGAATACAGCTGACTAGGTAAGTAGTTACCTGTTATAATATTTTAGTTAGCGACGACCGACCGCTGTTTTTTCTGCGTTACCGTAGAAGATGTAGATAAATAGTAGTACATCTAAGACATGTTCCGTTGGCGTGGTTTCCGGCTTAGAGATCCGTCGCGTGGCTGAGGCTACGCTAAAAATCTATATAAGAAAATCTATACTCCGCCGCATACCCAGTCTCATAATCCTGTGCACGCCACTGCAATAAGCGGGGACAACATGTTTTCGATTCATTGTAATTCTATCGCTTGTTGAGCGCGTTAGTCTACCCAAAAATTATACAGTGCGTTTTTTGTGTGACATGCAAAATTTGCGTTATTATTTTAATTTCCGTTCTTATTTTTTTTTTATATTATAAAATAGCAAACAAGCAGATGGGTCTCCTGATGGAAAGAGTCAACCACCGCCTATAGACACCAAACATGTTAATGGTGCGTTGCTATCATGTGGCAAGATCTAATACCACATGCATAAGTTTACCGGCTACCTTACCCTCCAAACCGGAACATGACAGTGACTAGCAATGGCGCTATTGCGGCAAGAATAGGTAAGGCGGTGGTACCAGACACGGTCAAGCCGATGCACCTCTACCGATGACTCTAGCACCTAGTAGTCACGATGGTAGTGACGCGCATAGCCACTCGGTCGCCTTTTACGACCAGCCTGGCAGAACGACAGTTGGCCTATTCTTCAAAGGAGCCCGGGACCAACACGGGGATATTCTTATTTTAATTTGCGTTCTTATTTTAACACTATACAGGGTTACTTAAGAGGTCCGGCCAAATTTTCAGAGACTGTTCAGAATCGACAATTTATGTAATAAAAATATATATAAAAAATTCAAAATTTCGTTTTTATCCGACTGTCGTTAATTTTACATGAGCAGTTTAGATATGCTATAACATGTTTTTGCATATCCAACCTAGAAAGCTAGATTTATAGTTGTTTTTACAAAGCAGTGTACAAAACGCGCGACTGATACAAAAAGTACACTGATGCGATTTTATTTGAAACTTGATGAAAACCCGGCTTCGCTCGGAAGTCTCATAATACGCAATCTTATATACGAACTCAAATAATAGACATTAAAAATTAGCAACACTGTAGTGACGTCTTGTTTCAACTATTACGTTAGTTTAATAAAGACAACACAGTGTTGCTATTTTTTAATTTCTACTCTTTTATGAACGAAGAGAAAATAAGTTTCACGATAATCTGCGTTCCGTTCAACGATACTTTAATAAATCAATGACTTGTATAATTGGTAATATTATACATGTCAATGTAATAATAATAAAAATAAATGCTCACGCCATCTACACCACATATTTGTAACCTTTCAAGAAATATGGCCGATTTGTCTGTCAGCACCGTTAGAATTTGTAATCACTATTTTAACAAAATACTCGACAATCCGAATTTTGTGGATATATGTTGTCGACTCAAAATTATTATTTTTTTACGCTTTATAATTTAGGTAAGGTTTCGATTGAGTCTACCGTAAACCTTGACGAAATTATTAATATAGATGAGAGCACAATTTAAAAATATGCACTAATTTTTTGAGGACGGTTTTGAGACACTAAAATATACAGCACATCTTGGGTTTTTTAAATCAATGGCCTTTAACCAAATTAAAAGTAATCCGGAAAAATATACCCTAGAGCACCGACCACACAGCCTAGAGCGACATAATAGTTACTATCGTAATTATAGGTATATGTAAAATGACACACTACCAACTTTACAGAGTTCATTCACAAGACTCGGTGCATGCAATTCATGAATTTAGTTGAATATTTTTATATTATCTTGTAATCATTTTACAATAATAATTAAAATGCACTTTTAATTCAGTACTTATTTCCTGTATATTAATATAATTTTCACAGTATGCATTGCTACAACTCGTTGCTCCCGCAGAACTCTCAAACCAGTCGATTATTATTCGCGGTCAAATACCGCGCTATAATATATTGCTTGTTTTGTGTATTTCCTTAAATTTGATTAGTTTTTTAAGATAAGCACTGTAGAGTGTTAGAATAAGTAATATTATAAAATACATAGGAATTTCATATAGCAATCCTTGCCTTTTTGTAGGGACGTAGGTAGATATTAAGATAAGGTAAGTGGTATGCAAAGCTGAGAGGAATAACTAAGGGGCCATCCATAAATTACGTCACACGAATTTCATGATTTTTTGATCCCTCCCCCGTCCCTGTCGCAGCTGGTCACATTTGTGAGACCCCCCCCCCTACCTAGTGTGATGTCACATATTTTACAATTTTACATTGGAATGATGATCACATTTGTTGTTTTTTTATTTACACAGGTGGCTTTTTAAATTTAGTGTTGTGTTACTTAGATATGAAATATTATATTTAAAAAAAATGTGATGTCACAAAATTTGGACCCCCTCCCTCCCCCTTAACGTGTGACGTAATTTTTCGATAGCCCCTTATGTAAAAATATAAATTTATAGATATTATTCAGCGTTGATGTGTTGAAACAAAGTCTTCGAACACAGTGAATGTTTACATAAGCAGAATACGATTGTTTACATTGTTAGTTCCCAGTTAATTTAACCGAATTACTGCACAGCTTCGACGGTCACGTTTTACTGCAGTCTCAACCAATAAAAGAGAAACCACGCATTGTAGACTGTTTCCTTGAAGTAGTCGTGCAATATAGTCGGGTAAATTTTTATTTAAACCTCATTACTCTCTATTTACGAGTTTTTTTATAACATAATATAGCAAACAAGCAGATAAGTCTCCTGATAAAAAGAGTCAGCCATCGCCTATAGACATCAAAGACGTTAATGATGCGTTGCTATCTTGTGGCGAGGTCTAATGCCACATAAATAAGTTTAGTCCAATTTCAAAGATTTTTAAATCGATTGCTATATGATGCTATGTCCACTTATTTAAAAAGTATAATCACATTGCGTGGTAGAGAGTAAGCCGAACGTCTATAGACTTTCCGGTTTAACGTGATTCACCGGTTTGTCGGTTGGTGATAAGTGGTGATCCTCATCACCGCATTTACCGACATGTTAACGATTATCAATTATTTCTAGCGATAACCAGGACAGACGGCTTTACGTGCTCGTCCGAGACACGGGAGTGGTAATACACTATTCCGCCAAATTTCGAGCCGCTACTCAGGTTTTAGATTTTCGAGTAAAACTTCGAAGAAACCTCAATAACACTTTTGTTCTACCCGTGGACCGAACCCAGGAACTTATGATCCGAATAGGCTACCCCTAGAACACGAGGCATTCATCTTATATAATACACTAATTTTACTATTATGCACTAAATCGCACTCCTGTATTTGTCCGGACTCCTTTGAAAAGTGGATCAACTGCCGTTCTGCAAGAAAAGTCGTATTATTATTATGAATTATTAAACAGTATTATAAACATATAATTAGCCCGATTCTAATATGAATAGTATAAGTAAATTACGTCATCTTATCGAAAAAAATAATTCAAATATATTCACCCCGTGTTGGTCCCCCTTGGAAGAAATACCATTTACCATTCTGTCTGAAAGATTGGCTTCGAGGTGGTAGAGTTCCGCAACGTCTCACCCTGTTTTTGGTACCACCGTCTTCCTGCTGCAGTAGTATTAAGTGTCATGTATTGCTTGTCATTATCGTGTTCCGGTTTGGAGGGTAAGGTAAACGGTAAATTTATGCATGTGGCATTACCATCCCGCCATACGAATAGCTACGCACAATGGTTTCTCTTTCCATCAGGAGAATCATCTACTTGTTTGCTATATATAAAAAGGTAATGTCAAAGATGACCTGCAGGACCAACCGGTTTAGATTTTGATTTATTTTAACCACACGGATAGAAATACACCATTAACATCTTTGGGTTTTTTTTATAGCGTAAGTCAGCAAACAAGCAAATGGCTCTCCTGACGGAAAGAGAAATTATCGCCTATAAACACCAAAGATGTTAATGATGCGTTGCTATCATCCGTGTGGCGTCATGGCAATGCTACATGCATAAGTCTATCAGGTACCTCACCCTCCAGACCAGAACATGACAATGACAAGCATTGCACTATTGCGCTATAATATACCCGGGCGAGACGTAGCAGAACTCTACCACCTGGTAGCCATGATAGTAGTAACACGTATAGCCAATTGGTCACCACTTACGTCTTGCCTGGTAGAACGGCGTTTGGTCTATTCTTCAAAGAAGTTCAGAACAAAACGGAGATAAACATGGATGGGTCTACATGCGAGGGATTTTCTCCATTAGGAGAGTCATCTACTTGTATGGTATCATACGACATAAAATAAAAAATAAAAATATTTAGCCCTAACAAAATGGTGTATATGTTCTATTTATTTAGCCTATTTAAGTCTATACTTGTAATATTACTTGGAAGAGGAAATATTATAGCATTCATCTTGCGCGCCAAATGCGCGCAGCACACACTGTTTTCATAAAATAGTTTATTATAAATCTAGCAGATGACAGTTTAATAAATCTTTGCTTGTAAATACTGTTATTTAAGTTTTTTTACTTTTGTTGTAAGTCCCTATGACCGCCACCGATTTTCTATTTTAACTTTCAAACTGGAAGTATTTTTTATTTCTTATGATAAAATGTGCTTTTATTTTCAAGTTCAAAAGGAGCTCCAGAAATGTAAATATGTCCGAGAGCATATTATTTATTCTGTGCCTAGAGTAATGTATTTTCGTATTTGTTACAACTAGAACAAAAATTATCCTTTAAAGGCTCTAAGAGAAGATAATAATTTTATCGTCATTACTGGATCAAAAACACGTCTACACAGAGAGAAGATCTGAATAATTTAATATAAATAACAGTTATACGCCGTGTTGGTCCCGGCCTCCTTTGTAGTATAAGCCAACTGCCGTTCAGCCAGGCAGGCCGTAAAAGGCGGCCGATTGGCTATTGAGTCACTACCATCGTGGCTACTAGGTGGTAGAGTTCTGCATTGTCTCGCCCGGGTCTGATACCACCGCCTTACCTATTCCTGCCGCAATAGCGTCAGCGCTTGTCGCTGTCATGTTCTGGTTTGGAGGGTAAGTTAGCCGGTAAACTTATGCATGTGGCATTAAACCTCGCCACAAGATAGTAACGCACCATTAACATATTTGGTGTCTATAGGCGATGGTTGACTCTTTCCATCAGGAGACCCATCTGCTTGTTTGCTATCTTATGATAAAAAAAATAGTTATACCACGATTTAGTAAATTATTAGAAACCTCATTTAAATAATGTACTTCTCTTCATACTGCACTCTACTTCTATGCAGTTACCTTAAATTCAAGGTTTATAATTAGTCCTTTGTTAATTATGTCCTAGTTCTGCTAACTCCGCAATTGAATCGATAAGGAATGCGACGGAGGTGTCGCAATGAATCGGACTACACGGGTAGGTCTGGTTTATTATCTCCGTAAGAATTAATGATTTCACGCTGGGATTCTTTTATCTATAGTCAGTTTACTATTTTATAAATCTATAGTGAAAAAATACTTCTTTTACTTAAAAACATAAGATATCAAGCAAACAGAGGGTTCTCCTGGTGGAAAAAGACAACGATCGCTATAGACACTAAAGATGTTACTATCCTTATGGCGAAGTCTTAATACCGAATGCATAAGTTTACCGGCTACCTTACCCTCCAAACTGAAATAGGGACTGACGATATTACAGCAGGTAAAAATAAGGTGGTGGTACCAGATCCGGACAAAACAATAAAGAACTCTACCCTTTAGTAACCGCAGTGATACTGACTCGCATAGCCAGTCGTTCGCTTCTTACGAACTGCCTGGCAGAACAGCAGACGGTTTATTCTTCAAAAGGAGCTTGGAAGAACGTATATGGCAACTTTTAATACATAAAAAGAGGGGGGAGGCTCTGTAGATATAGTTTCGGCGTTCGATATAGTTGGCACTTGATGTAACTCCATTTTCACTGGATTATACTGTTACGCCATGGCCATGGGAAATTCGCACCTGCGATTTTTCGCGCAGCGCGAACGGCGAGGCGTCTAGCGTCTGAAACAATAGTACGAGGAAGTACTAAATGCCACGCGGTGAGGCGACCGGCGGGGCGACGGACGCCTTTTGCCGAGTGATTAGGGGGCGCGGTGGAGGACGCAACGAGCGAGTGAGACAAATGTATAAATGAATCAGCACAACGCATGAACATGACGCATCACGGAATGACAGATTAGTCTCGAAACCAGAATGGTTTAGTTGTACTTACCGAGATAATACTCTATGAACATTTTAACTTTAATTTTCACATACTTACTAGGCCAGTAATTTGTATGTCTGGTCACTACATCATAAGTATAAACAAAGTCCAGAGATACAATTTTTCTTTCTTCCCACAATGTTGAATATTTATAAGAATATAAGTAGTGTCACAAAAAATCGATAGTTTTAATCTAGAAACGCCAAAGCGTCGATAGTACTGATAGTTATGAACGCTGCAAATAAATAAACTATCGATTGCGTCAACAGTATCAATCATTGGAGATAAACAAAGTATCGATTATATCAATAGTATTTTAGACAACATTGCATTGACTATCGATATATTCCATACTATCGATAGTTTACACAATCGATAGCATCGGTCAGAATTAGAATAAAGTTGAGTATCGATAATTTTAATGATATTGATTTTATCGATAGTAACTGTGATTAATGCAATATTAAATAACAATACTATCGATAGTATCGATATTTTTGATAGTTTATTTTTTAATCATGAATATTATCGATTGTATTGCTGTTTATTGATAGTATTGTACTTACTGAGGTAATGAAACACTATCGATAATGGACTATCAAGCGGCAACACTATAAACCAAAGGTTTCGAGTTTCGACACTCATTCCAAAAATTCCTCTTGATGTAGTACGTATTTCTCATACTTCTTGTGAAATTCAACGCCTATACTATCCCGATTCTTATTTAAATCATGTACTACACATTCTCTTCCAAATAGTAAGTGTTGAAGTACAAAATTACTCCCCTCCAAGCAATATCGAGATAAAGTTGAAAAAAAAACAACTTTCTCTCGGACTATACGATCGCGGCAAAGACCACCAAGTTCCCGAGGCCTCATTATCCGCGTCGCTCGAATTTTGCCTCTAGTGGAGCGCCTGGAGCATTCAAAACCGAAAAACCTCGGATTAGAGTTATAGTGAATGAATTAATATGATCGATGAGGGATATTATTTTTTAAACTATACCCAATTTTTTTCTGTGCACTCCATTGTTTCATTGTTTAAACAAATTATTATGAAAAATTAATGTTTGACCATATATTTTCACTTTAAACAGTATTTTTTTTTATTTATATGTTAAATCTCTTACCTGAGTAGACATATAGGAACATTTTTCAAAGACTCTAGCGCTATATTCGCCGCTGCTGTTGAGTTGCATAGTAATATATTCAAAAAAAAATTACGTTACGTTTACGTTACGTTTACGTTATGTTTACGTTACGTTTACGTTACGTTTACGTTACGTTTACGTTACGTTTACGTTACGTTTACGTTACGTTTACGTTACGTTTACGTTACGTTTACGTTACGTTTACGTTACGTTTACGTTACGTTTACGTTACGTGTTCGTTACGTTTACGTTACGTTTACGTTACGTTTACGTTACGTTTACGTTACGTTTACGTTACGTTTGCGTTACGTTTACGTTACGTTTACGTAAACGTTACGTTACGTCAACGTTACGTCTACGTTACGTTTACGTTACGTCTACGTTACGTTTACGTTACGTCTACGTTACGTTTACGTTACGTCTACGTTACGTTTACGTTACGTCTACGTTACGTTTACGTTACGTCTACGTTACGTTTACGTTACGTCTCCGTTACGTTTACGTTACGTCTACGTTACGTTTAAGTTACGTCTACGTTACGTTTACGTTACGTCTACGTTACGTTTACGTTACGTCTACGTTACGTTTACGTTACGTATACGTTACGTTTACGTTACGTCTACGTTACGTTTACGTTACGTCTACGTTACGTTTACGTTACGTTTACGTTACGTTTACGTTACGTCTACGTTACGTTTACGTTACGCCTATGTTACGTTTACGTTTCGTCAACGTTACGTTTACGTTACGTTTACGTTACGTTTACGTTACGTTTACGTTACGTTTACGTAACGTTTACGTTACGTTTACGTTACGTTTACGTTACGTTTACGTTACGTTTACGTTACGTTTACGTTACGTTTACGTTACGTTTACGTTACGTTTACGTTACGTTTACGTTACGTTTACGTTACGTTTACGTTACGTTTGCGTTACGTTTACGTTACGTTTACGTTACGTTTACGTTACGTTTACGTTACGTTTGCGTTACGTTTACGTTACGTTTACGTAACGTTTTCGTTACGTTTACGTTAAGTTACGTCTACGTTACGTCTACGTTACGTCTACGTTACATCTACGTTACGTCTACGTTAATCCTACGTTACGTTTACGTTACGTCTACGTTACGTCAACGTTACGTGTACGTTACGTTTACGTTACGTCTACGTTACGTTTACGTTACGTCTACGTTACGTTTACGTTACGTCTACGTTACGTTTACGTTACGTCTACGTTACGTTTACGTTACGTCTACGTTACGTTTACGTTACGTTTACGTTACGTTTACGTTACGTTTACGTTACGTTTACGTTACGTTTACGTTACGTTTACGTTACGTTTACGTTACGTTTACGTTACGTTTACCTTACGCTTACGTTATGTTTACGTTACGTTTACGTTACGTTTACGTTACGTTTACGTTACGTTTTCGTTACGTTTACGTTACGTTTACGTTACGTTTACGTTACGTATACGTTACGTTTACGTTACGTTTACGTTACGTTTACGTTACGTTTACGTTACGTTTACGTTACGTTTACGTAACGTTTACGTTACGTTTACGTTACGTTTACGTTACGTTTACGTTACGTTTACGTTACGTTTACGATACGTTTACGTTACGTTTACGTTACGTTTACGTTACGTTTACGTTACGTTTACGTTACGTTTACGTTACGTTTACGTTACGTTTACGTAACGTTTACGTTACGTTACGTTTACGTTACGTTTACGTTACGTTTACGTCACGTTTACGTAAACGTATACGTTACGTCTACATTACGTTTACGTTTCGTATACGTTACGTTTACGTTACGTCTACGTTACGTTTACGTTACGTCTACGTTACGTTTACGTTACGTCTACGTTACGTTTAGGTTACGTCTACGTTACGTTTACGTTACGTCTACGTTACGTTTACGCTACGTCTACGTTACGTTTACGTTACGTCTACGTTACGTTTACGTTACGTCTACGTTACGTTTACGTTACGTCTACGTTACGTTTACGTTACGTCTACGTTACGTTTACATTACGTTTACGTTACGTTTACCTTACGTTTACGTTACGTTTACGTTAAATAGGGGTCGGTGGAAAGATTTGGGTAGGTCCTTCCTACTACATCTTTCCACCCTACCTATCTAATGCAATCATTGTACGATGACAAGGGTGGTTGGGAAGTAAGGACTTACCTTAGAGTAGGTATGTACATTCACGCCTGTATCCCCGAAGGGGTAGGCAGCGGTACCACAAGTGCATACACGATTAGCGGAAGATACTTGGTCCCAGAAATGTGATAGGTGGTAAGCCCATAGACTAGTATATAATATTATGCTTTATAGACCGGAAACTTCAACATCGTTAAAAGGACGTCAGCGCCATCTATAAATCAAGCATAAACTATGTAACGGAAGCCTCTTATCATATCTATTTCTTAACTTTTTACTAGATCTCTGACATATTATGTAAATAAAACAAAAAACTTTACGTCGTAGAATAGATTTATTTTGTCAAATTACAAACCAAATTATAGCAAAATTATGAGGTTTAATCACTGAAAACTGATTCGACACTACTAAACACAGAGTACTTATTAATTCAACGTTTAAAAGACACAGAAACAACCAAAATAGTTAAAACTCATTTGTATAACTTGTAGACGCGGAAGATAGTTGTTAACTTGCCGTAAATATCACGAAAACAATGCAAATAAATCAAAATGAAACTAGCACAAAACTATGTAAACAATCTGGCAGCCATATTTAAGAATGGAATTTAAGTTTTAGTTAGAGATGGGCGACCTGAGTCGATATCGTATTGTATCGATATCATGCTATGCGAATTATACGATATATCAACATTTTGTGTTGATGCATATTTTTATTGTTGATACAAGAATAATTAATGATCATAGATTACATAATATTAATTTCATTAGTAATAATTATCATAAATTAGTTTCATTAGCGTTATATATTGCATTATAGTTGTTTTTGTGAGCTACACGTAGTATCTGATTTGTTTTTTGTTTATAAAATATAAATGCCACCAATATGATATCAAATATTCATTTAAGCGGCATTAAATCTATACAAATTAATAAAATTGGACTGTCTGTTTGTAATATTAAAATAACCGCTTTTTACTAAATGCATATGGATGGATTTTTACTAAATGCACACGATACATATACCAAAACAGCATTTTTTACAATTTTTGTCTGTCTGATTTTGATAGGCCTTTCACTGGCAGATAGAAAACAATTTCATCTATTTGATGAACCATTTAAAAACACCATAAATATACGTTGGAGTAATCAAAGTTCGAATTCTTTTGAACAAGTAAATATAATTAATACGAGATCCTATTGTTAAACGAATATAACAAATATCTTTACAGCAGTTTAATGTTATAATGAGCTTATGCTAATTTCATTGTCTTATTACATCGAAAAGGTCAAAGTAAAATAAAACAAATTAGCCCCATGGTACACGTCAGTGATTGTGACTTCAGTGATCTCTGAACGCTTACTTTATTTGACAGGATCTACACCTTCAGATATCTGCAATTGTATTAACTTGCAACGCATCCACAAGATATTGTTTATAGTCATAAAAGTGTAGTCAAAATGCCGTTGATTGAAAATAGTGACTTTTAATATTATTATTAAATACCGAAATAGCAATGAAATCTTTTTATTCCAGAAATATACCTTTCATATTTTACCACATAAAAAATATCGTTTTGTGTCGATACGAAACGTTACATACATCGAATTATGACTCATATCGATACAGTGTATCGATTCAAATCGATTTTGAATTTGACATGTGATAGAAATGATGATGGTAGAGGATAGTAGACATTTCGATTTCGACTAGAGATAAGTTTCGTACCAAGTTTGGTGTATGTGGCTCAGGTGGAGCCACCATTAAGTTTTGTAAAAGGTCCAAATGTACTAACATTCCACCCCATGGGTAAGCCTGTCGACAATCGGGCACTTTCCAATCCCAGCAAAATTTGTGTTTATTAGAAAACTGAAAAAACGCTTTTTTTATGTTCTCCGACCTGGGAAGTGGGAAAGTAGGAAAGAAGAAAAAGAACGTTGACGTTGGCCACGTGAAGTTCTAACACACTAGTAAACAATCTGCTATTGTCGTTTATTATATTTCAGCCACTTTTGTTCGTTCGACCGGACTGCGTGTGTGTTATCGATTTTTTAGTGGTATAAAATTGAATTTTTGTTGTTTTACGGTGCATTTCTCTCATGTAAGTATTGTTTTTATTAGAAAGGCCGTTTAATTATTCTATTTGGACAATTCGTTGTAAGAAATATATCCTGATAGCCAAAAATAAAGACATTCAGAAATTCATTATTATTCACGTGATTTTTGTAATATTTGTTTGTAAATATAAAAACTACTTTGTCGATTATTTCATTTTGAACCTTAATAGACAGAAAATGTATCAATTGATACACAGTCTTTTAGAGAATGAGAAAATATGGCTTAGTTGTAGAAATAAAAAGATTTTTTTTCCAACGAATCGACCGAGTCACCATTCCCGCCAAAAGGCGAGTGATGAGACCTGGCGCTTTAATTCGCTCTTGCGTGTCAGAGTTTAGAGAGGTTAAAATGACTAATTCCTGACTCTGCTGTTGAGTTGCATAGTAATATTTTCAAAAAAAAACGTTTACGTTACGTGTACGTTACATATACGTTACGTTTACGTCACGTTTACGTTACGTTTACGTTACGTTTACGTTACGTTTACGTTACGTTTACGTTACGTTTACGTTACGTTTACGTTACGTTTACGTTACGTTTACGTTACGTTTACGTTACGTTTACGTTACGTTTACGTTACGTTTACGTTACGTTTACGTTACGTTTACGTTACGTTTACGTTACGTTTACGTTACGTTTACGTTACGTTTACGTTACGTTTACGTTACGTTTACGTTACGTTTACGTTACGTTTACGTTACGTTTACGTTACGTTTACGTTACGTTTACGTTACGTTACGTTTACTTCACGTTAACGTCACGTTTACGTTAGTTTACGTTACGTTTACGTAACGATTATGTTACGTTTACCTTACGTTTACGTTACGTTTACCTTACGTTTACCTTACGTTTACCTTACGTTTACCTAACGTTTACCTTACATTTACCATACGTATTCCTTACGTTTACGTTACGTTTACGTTACGTTTACGTTACGTTTACGTTACGTTTACGTTACGTTTACGTTACGTTTACGTTACGTTTACGTCACGTTTACTTCACGTTTACGTAACGTTTGCGTCACGTTTACGTCACGTTTACGGCAAGTTACGTCACGTTGACGTCACGTTGACGTCACGTTGACGTCACGTTTACGTCACGTTTACGTCACGTTTACGTCACATTTACGTCACGTTTACGTCAAGTTTACGTACGTCACGTTTACGCCACGTTTACGTCACGTTTACGTCACGTTTACGTTACGTTTACGTTACGTTTACCTTACGTGTTAAATACGGGTCGGTGGAAAGATTTGGGTAGGTCCTTCCTACTAAATCTTTCCACCCTACCAATCTAATGCAATCATTGTAGGATGACAAGTGTGGTTGGGAAGTAAGGTAAGTAGAGTAGGTATGTACATTCACGCCCGTATCCCCGAAGGGGTAGGCAGCGGTACCACAAGTGCATTCACGATTAGCCGAAGATACTTGATCCCAGAAATGTGATAGGTTGTAAGCCTATCGACAACCGGGCACTTTCCAATCCCGGCAAACTTTGTGTTTATTAGAAAACTGAAAAAACGCTTTTTTTATGTTGTCCGACCTGGAAAGTGGGAAAGTCGGAAAGAAGAAAAGAAAAGCTCTGTGGTCTAGTGGTCTGGCGTTGGCGTTGGCGTTGGCCACGTGAAGTCCCGGGTTTTGAGTCGTCTTTCGCGAACTTTTTCTAATACCCTGGGTAAACAAATTGTAGAATACCACTCGGCATTAACACTCTTTTGATCTTCAAGTGGAATTGTACAGATGGGACCCGTAGCTGAGAAAAAAAACGCGATCATTTTTTTACCAATTGTCTCACTTTTGTTGGCCTGTTTTTATTTTCAAACACATATCACAAGATTGCTGTTTTTTTTTCATTCATGAGGGATCCAACGACAACAAAGTTTCCGAACTTTCAATTCTTCGTGTAAAATTTTCTGAATTTAGTTCATACCAATCCCCAATAGTCCTCGAATAGTCTCATAGGTAATCCGAGGGTTTTCTTCAATTGACCGTTTAACAGTAGCCACATTATTTTCGTTGACGGTAGTTGAAGGCCGCCCTTCACGAAATTCGTCATGTAAAGAAATTTATTTATATGTTAAATCTCTTACCTGAGTAGACATATAGGAACATTTTTTCAAAGACTCTAGCGCTATATTCGCCGCTTGACTTGTAAGGAACTTGGCCTGGAAATGCTTAAAGTTGCAGCTTTAAAATGACTAATTCCTGACACTGCTGTTGAGTTGCATAGTAATATTTTAAAAAAAAAAAACGTTTACGTTACATGTACGTTACATTTACGTTACGTTTACGTTACGTTTACGTTACGTTTACGTTACGTTTAAGTTACGTTTACGTTACGTTTTCGTTACGTTTACGTTACGTTTACGTTACGTTCACGTTACGTTTACGTTACGTTTACGTTACGTTTACGTTACGTTTACGTTACGTTTACGTTACGTTTACGTTACGTTTACGTTACGTTTACGTTACGTTTACGTTACGTTTACGTTACGTTTACGTTACGTTTACGTTACGTTTACGTTACGTTTACGTTACGTTTACGTTACGTTTACGTCACGTTTACGTTAGTTTACGTTACGTTTACGTTACGATTACGTTACGTTTACCTTACGTTTACCTTACGTTACGTTAATTTTACGTCACGTTTACGTTACGTTTACGTCACGTTTACGTCACGTTTGCGTCACGTTTACGTCACGTTTACGTCACGTTTACGTTTCGATTACTTAACGTTTACGTTACGTTTACGTTACGTTTACGTTACGTCTACGTTACGTTTACGTTACGTTTACGTTACGTTTACGTTACGTTTACGTCACGTTTACGTTACGTTTACATTGCGTTTACGTCACGTTTACGTCACGTTTACTTTACGTTTACGTCACGTTTACGTTACGTTTACGTCACGTTTACGTTACGTTTACGTTACGTTTACGTTACGTTTACGTTACGTTTACGTTACGTTTACGTTACGTTTACGTTACGTTTACGTTACGTTTACGTTACGTTTACGTTACGTTTACGTCACTTTTACGTCACGTTTACGCTTACGTTACGTGTACGTTACGTTTACGTCACGTTTACGTTAGTTAACGTTAGTTTACGTTACGTTTACGTTACGATTACGTTACATTTACCTTACGTCTACGTTACGTTTACGTTACGATTACGTTACATTTACCTTACGTCTACGTTACGTTTACGTTACGTCTACGTTACGTTTACGTTACGTCTACGTTACGTTTACGTTACGTCTACGTTACGTTTACGTTACGTCTACGTTACGTTTACGTTACGTTTACGTTAAGCCTACGTTACGTTTACGTTACGTTAACGTTACGTTAACGTTACGTTTACGTTACGTTTACCTTACGTCTACGTTACGTTTACGTGACGTTTACGTTACGTTTACGTTACGTTTACGTTACGTTTACGTTACGTTTACGTTACGTTTACATTACGTTTACGTTACGTTTACGTTACGTTTACGTTACGTTTGCGTTACGATTACGTTACGTTTGCGTTACGTTTACGTTACGTTTACGTTACGTTTGCGTTACGTTTGCGTTACGTTTGCGTTACGTTTACGTTACGTTTACGTTACGTTTGCGTTACGTTTGCGTTACGTTTACGTTACGTTTACGTTACGTTTACGTTACGTTTACGTCACGTTTACGTCACATTTACGTCACGTTAACGTCACGTTTACGTCACGTTTACGTCACGTTTCCGTCACGTTTACGTCACGTTTACGTCACGTGTACGTCACGTTTACGTCACGTGTACGTCACGTTTACGTCACATTTACGTCACGGTCACGTCACGTTTACGCCACGTTTACGTCACGTTTACGCCACGTTTACGTCACGTTTACGTTACGTTTCCGTCACGTTTACGTCATGTTTCCGTCACGTTTACGATTTTTCTGAATTTAGCTCATACCAATCCCTTATAGACCCCGAATTGTAACCGCTTAACAGTAGCCACATTATTTTCGTTGACGGTAGTTGAAGGCCGCCCTTCACGAAATTCGTCATGTAAAGAAACTCGACCTCTCTTAAATTCAGCGAACCATCGCCTCACGGTGCTCAAACAAGGTGCTTCTCTCCCAAAAGCATTTTGAAGACGAGCAGCACAGTCTTGCGGAGAAAGAGAACTTTTAAAATCATAAAAAATCATCGCTCTAAAATCTTTTCGACTTAATTATATTTTCGTTGCGTACGTAGAACTTTGATGTGTGATAAAAACACAATTGACAAATTATTCCATACTAATATTATAAATGCGGAAGCCTGTCTATCTGTTACTCTTTCACGGCTAAACCGCTAGACCGATTTTCATGAAATTTGGCATGGGTATAGTTGAAGATCCGGGGTCAAACATAGGCTAATTTTTTTTTCAAAAATCAGTCCCTGGAGGACTTAAATAGAAAAAAATAGGGGATGAGATTTTTATTAAAAGCTATTTGGGCGACTTATTAATATACCCGCGTGCGAAGCTGCGCGTGTCAGCTAGTTCAATATAAAAACGTCGTCATTAATACACCTTCCAGTACAAAATTATATAAGAATTTTTCACTAAAAAACCAAATTTTCACTGTTACAGAAGCACAATATTCAGAGAACACGTATTACTTGCAACTAAACTGGCCGAGAAATTCCATTGTACATAGCAGCTGTCGCTCCGCTCTCCCCTCCACGTTTTTCTACCTGTTCAAAATCCCTTTTTGCTGGTTTTTATACACAGGTATCTTTGAAAAATGTTCTTATATGTCTACTCAGGTAAGAATTAACACATAAATAAAAAAATAAAAAAATACTGTTTAAAGTGAAAATATATGATTAAACATTAATTTTTCAAATGGAGTGCACAAAAAAAATTTTGGGTAAACATTGCAATTTGTAGTTTAAAAAACAATATCCCACACCGATCGTATTAATTAATTCACTATAACTCTAATCCGAGGTGAAAACCCCCAGGCCCTCCACTACTCGGCCGCCGCGCCGTTGTCGCCGCCACCGGTTCGCGTAGCTGGGCGGTTAAAGTCTGTGGTGTCTATTTTTACATTTTTTGTTTTCTATATCATAGAGACAAATAACAATTTTACTATATCAAAAATTTGTTCTTTCTATATTCCGTTACAATTTAAGTACGGCTTAACTGTACCATTTATACATTAGTAACCTATGACTCCACCCTAATTCATGTAATAAAATGTTAATCGAGCCGAAGGGTTACAGGCTTTTACATACATAAACACTATACAACGTTGCGTCGTACTACGATATGGCATAATGTGTATGAAAATGTGTAAGAGCTTGAAAATTCTTCGACTCGATTGATGATTTGTTACGTGAATAACGCTGATCTGGATGAAAAGTGGTATTCAGTGAGAACACATGACCGCAAAGAATAGACTATATAATTTTGTTATCGTCTTCTCAATGAAATGAAAAGAAAAAAATCATAAAAAACCAAATTTTCACTGTTACAGAAGCACAATATTCAGAGAACACGTATTACTTGCAACTAAACTGGCCGAGAAATTCCATTGTACATAGCAGCTGTCGCTCCGCTCTCCCCTCCACGTTTTTCTACCTGTTCAAAATCCCTTTTTGCTGGTTTTTATACACAGGTATCTTTGAAAAATGTTCTTATATGTCTACTCAGGTAAGAATTAACACATAAATAAAAAAATAAAAAAATACTGTTTAAAGTGAAAATATATGATTAAACATTAATTTTTCAAATGGAGTGCACAAAAAAAATTTTGGGTAAACATTGCAATTTGTAGTTTAAAAAACAATATCCCACACCGATCGTATTAATTAATTCACTATAACTCTAATCCGAGGTGAAAACCCCCAGGCCCTCCACTACTCGGCCGCCGCGCCGTTGTCGCCGCCACCGGTTCGCGTAGCTGGGCGGTTAAAGTCTGTGGTGTCTATTTTTACATTTTTTGTTTTCTATATCATAGAGACAAATAACAATTTTACTATATCAAAAATTTGTTCTTTCTATATTCCGTTACAATTTAAGTACGGCTTAACTGTACCATTTATACATTAGTAACCTATGACTCCACCCTAATTCATGTAATAAAATGTTAATCGAGCCGAAGGGTTACAGGCTTTTACATACATAAACACTATACAACGTTGCGTCGTACTACGATATGGCATAATGTGTATGAAAATGTGTAAGAGCTTGAAAATTCTTCGACTCGATTGATGATTTGTTACGTGAATAACGCTGATCTGGATGAAAAGTGGTATTCAGTGAGAACACATGACCGCAAAGAATAGACTATATAATTTTGTTATCGTCTTCTCAATGAAATGAAAAGAAAAAAATCATATAATTTTTCTTTTATATATCAATATAATAAATATAAAAGTATGGATGTTTGTTACTTTATAATTTTAAGTTACGTAATTTGGTACATATGTAAATGATGATCTGGAATAGTACATAGGCTAATTTTTATCTCGGTAAAATACGATAGGTCGCATATTTGTCATCTACAATAAATTGATGCCTAGCAAAGCGGTCAGATGTCGTCTAGATTTTTATATCCTACTAGCATTTGCCAGCTTCTTCTCTAGTATTATTTTTCTATAGCTCCGGAGCAATACTTTTTTCTTTATTAACCGACCGCCCTGTTGGTCGAGTGGTTAACGAACCTAACTGCGATTCGATGGGGCTCAGATTTAATTTCCGACAGGTCCAGCGTTTGTGTGATGAGCATAGATGTTTTTATTTCTGAGTTTGGGTGTTTATTATGTATGTAGCCGTATTTATATAAGTATTTCTATGTATAGTATCGTTGACTGACACCCATAACACAAGCATATAATTTGCTTCCTTTGGGGTTAGGTCGATTTGTGTAATTTGTCCAGCGATATTACTATTGTTATTATTAAATTTACCCATATTCTTTTTTCTGAAAATCCCATATCCTTTTCTCCGAACTTTTTGTTTGGACATGGAAACAAAGGGGTCCGGAACAACTCCCCGTGTTGATGCGGGTCGAAATTAAAGATGTGACATAGCTTGTTTAATTTTAACAGACTACTAAAATCCAGAGCAGGATAATATCTCCTCGTAGTCTGATAGGAGTTACTCTTATGACTTGTTATCTTTGTAAAACTTTCATCAATCCTGATTAGATTCTTGAAATAATAAATCACTACTAAATAGGTATCTTCACGCCCGTATCCCCGAAAGAGTAGGCAGAGGTACAACAAGTGCACCCACGATTAGCCGAAGATACTTGGTCTCACAAATGTGATAGGTGGCAAGCCTATCGCCAACCGGGCACTTTCCAATCCCGGGCAACTTTGTGTTTATCAGAAAACTGAAAAAACACATTTTTTTAAGTGCCCGACCCGGGAATCGAACCCGGGACCTCATGTGGTCAACGCCAACGCTGGACCACTAGACCACAGAGGCAAAATAGGTACTGATTCAAAACTCATCATCAAAAGATTTATTATTATTATTATTATCGATAGGGAAGCGCTTGACCACGATCTCTCCTAATGGTAAACTAAGATGCGGCCTAAGATGGAACGCGCTTCCCTAGAAGGTACCTGTTCACTCTTCTCCTGAAAATCCCCAGATTGTACTCGTCGGGGAACACAGACTCAGGAAGCATGTTCCAGTCCTTTGCGGTTCGAATGAAGAATGTTGAGTCGAACCGCTTTGTCCGGGTACGTGGAACGTCCACCATATGGCGATGTCTAGTATCTGTGCGCCTCGACGATCGATAGAAAAACGGGGATGGCGGAATTAAGTCGTGCAATTCTGCAGCGCACTCTCCAAAGTGTATTCGAAAAAACCGATAAACTAGCCACTCTGCGGCGATGAGCGAGGC
Organism: Apodemia mormo; assembly: GCA_036924255.1. NCBI lineage: Eukaryota > Metazoa > Arthropoda > Insecta > Lepidoptera > Riodinidae > Apodemia > Apodemia mormo. The sequence continues at coordinate 4,992,894 of JAUPFN010000018.1, read as the reverse complement.
TCTGGAGTTTTTTGCCTACCAGATCATCTTTAGAGGATGTTTTTACCTTTAGCCGTAGATAATAATAATTTTTTCTTAACAATTTTAATCCGTTCGCAACAGAAACAGTTCTTAACAGTTCTCAGAGAATAGCAAATTTAATTAATTTCACCTTATGGATTACCAATTATGGATTTCTGCAAATTAACACCTGAATAATAAAATATTCTTATTACTTTGTAAAACAGCACTTTTTAATAAAAATTGTAGCCAAATAATAGTAAAAATATACAATACACTTTGTACAAAAGTATGTCTTTGAATATATTTAAGAAACAATCGATATTTAGTTGACTGGCAAATGTTTAAATTATTTCAATGAGAAGCTTTCATGTTAATTTACTATGAATAGTATATGTATAAATATATAATATTCATAATCTATATTAATATTATAAATGTGAAAGTTTGGATGTTTGGATGGATAGATGGATGTTTTTTCCTCAATCACGCAAAAACTATTGAACGGATTTGAAAGAAAATATTAAAAAACTGATCTTTAAACTTTTTTAAACGGATTTGAATGAAATTTGGCACACAGGTAGATGATGACGTGGAATGGCAATACTACTTTTATCCCAGAAAAATTAGGTATTCTCGCGGGATTCACCAACAACTTTTAATGCAGCGGGCTGCACACATCAGTTAGTACTAGTATTTATGAGTATGTTTTTATGAGTACTATGTATTTAAAGAGTGAAATTAATTCAAATTAATATATTATGCAAACTGTTTCAAAAGGACTCGACTAAGCCACTGAGAGACAACAGTTTAATAAACGGATAAAACTCACCAAGGGGCGAAAAGCAAAGAAGACCCCAACGGCATAATTATCCACCCACACCCACTACACTTTCACCCACGTCAGCAGCAATTAACATTACTTTTTCTTTTTATATGTCATTTATTTGGCTATTTTGCCAAAGGTTTAAAGCAAAATTTTGTACTTACCAAATCTAGAAAAAACATCATATGTAATTCTGTGATGTCTCGTTTTTCTTCTATGATTGGTCCGGGCTTCTTTGAAGAATAGACCAACTGCCCTTCTGCCAGACAAATCATAAAACGCGATGGATTGACTATGCGAGCCATTTGCATCGTGGCTACTAGGTGGTTGTCTCGTCCGGGTCTGGTACTACCGCCTTTCCTATTCCTACCGCAATAGAGTCAGTGCTTGTCACTGTCGTGTTCTGGTTTAGAGGATAACGTAGCCGGTAAACTTATGCATTAGACCTCGCCACAAGATAGCTATGCACCATTAACATATTTGGTGTATATAAGCGATTATTGACTCTTTCCATCAGGAGACCCGTCTGCTTGCTTCCTATCTTATGATTTAAAAAAAAAAAACTAAAATAAGGCATGCGCCACGCCACTTTTGTTCAACTAAAGTGCAGTCCATAGACTGCACTTCGATAAAGCTCGGTAAGTGAAACGCGTAAGCGCCAAGATATTTACGGCTGTTACAACCTTTTTGTCGCGAGTATATATTATACGCTACTATACCTTCGCTGTAGTGCTGCTAAATTTCGATTTTGGTAGGATGATTTATTATTATTTCAGCGCTACGAATGTTAACGAAAAGGAACACTACTTCTACTTACTACTACTTCTACTTAGTACTTCTACTAGCTACGTAGTACAATAAATTCTCTGATCTTTTCAATATGGAAAATTTTAAATAGAAATATTCTTTCCAAAAATGTATTATTAAAATATCTCCATCAAAACATGTTATATCCACAGTAATAAATTATATTCTGAATGGGTCATTTTAAAAATAACACTCAGGAATTTGTACCTTGCGGGGTAACATGCAAACATCTGGAAAAAGGCACCTCAAAAGGTTCGCCAACGACCCTTTTACGTGAGGACTACAACGAATATATGTTTATTATCGAATTAAATAAGAATTTATAGACTTACGAGTAGGTAGGCTTTTACTAGTCTTTTAGTATCTTGTTTTATAGTTTTATATATAGAAATAGTATGTCATTTGACTTTTACTATAAAAGAGCAACCGGCTTGTACATAATATCAGTTTAGTTGAACTAGGTGGTAGAGTTCTGCATTGTCTCGCCCGGGTCTGGTACAACCGCCTTACCTATTCCTGCCGCAATAGCGTCAGTGCTTGTCGCCGTCGTGTTCCGGTTTGGAGGGTAAGGTAGCCGGTAAACTAATGCACGTGGCATTAGACCTCGCCACAAGATAGCAACGCACCATTAACACCTTTGGTATCTATAGGCGATGGTTGTCTCTTTCCATCAGGAGACCCATCTGCTTGTTTGCTATCTTATGATATAAAAAAATATATCAAATTTTGAGTTTGCACTAGTCTCATTGATAGAACTTTTCGGTGAGTTAAATTTCCTTTTTAAAACTGAGTCACTGCTTTTTCTTAACCCTAACCTCCGACAAAATTGCGAAAATGATTCATAATATAGTTATAATATACATTTACATTTAATTTTCCTTTTTTTATATCATAAAATAGCAAACACGCAGATGGGTCCCCTGATGGAAAAAGTCAACCATCGCCTATAGACACCAAAGATGTTAAAATTTTGTTGCTATCTTGTGGCGAGGTCTAATGCCACATGCGTAAGTTTACGGGCTACCTTACCCTTCAAACCGGAACAAGTTAGTGACAAGCACTGACACTATTGCGGCAAGAATACGTAAGGCGCTGGTATCAAACCCGGGTGAGACAATGCAAAACTCTACCACTTATTAGCCACGATGATAGTGACTCGCATAGCCAATCGTCGGCTTCTATGACCTGCCTGGCAGAACGGCAGTTGGCCTATTTTTCAAAGGAGTCTGTAACCAATACAGGGTATATTTGTATGTGACAATCGACTCAGTGGTCTAGTTGTCCGTACGGTTGACGGCATTTTCTGGGCTCCACCAGACAGAGTTCTTGAAATTTTAAACCAATTTGTCCCAGTAGATCTTGTCATTTCAAAGTCATGAAAAAGCCAAAAAAAAATGCAGAAACAATGCTGTTTTTGAAGTTACTCCCATACTAATGTGTCCATTGATTTCAAATCCAAAAAGTGCGTCGAATGCCGCAAATGACGACATAACATAATAATAATAATAATCACTCCACACTAACATCACATTAATGTATAAATTGCACCCGTGCGAAGCCGGGTCGGGTCGCTAAAACAGTCTGTCTCTTGAGATAACATCTTCTGATGATTTCTTAAGCAACATAATATAGAAATATAGAAAATTCAGCCTTTATATGATGACGAAAGAATATTATTAATTTATGTAACCTTAGGGGTGTTCGGCAGGAGGTTAAAACCGTGCTAAGTGTCCGGCAATGAGTGACTTTATTTCCAATACCATACCGAAGAATATATTAAAAAAACTCAGCTTTAACGAAATTGAGGTTTTCACACTTTTGTTACCTCTTGCCTTCCAAAGTAACCATCAACCAAATTTCATAGTCCCTGATCGTTCTTACCTGAGTTGGGGACTACGCCCTGAGAAACTTTCAGGTTTTACAAAACGACGAGTCTGGCAGACGCGGGCTCTTAGAATAGAATGTTTTTTTAACTTCCCGCTACGTATGTAGTCTGTATGTATGTATGTATGTATGTATGTATGTATGTATGTATGTATGTATATATGTATGTATGTATGTGTGTATGTATGTGTGTGTGTGTGTATGTAAACATACTTTGAACAAACTTTTGAACGGCTAGACCGATCGATTCGCGGTGGATGGCATTTGATTGAATTCTGCTGAACTTAGATTTCCTGAAAATTTGAACCAAGTCGGGCCAGAAAAATTTGAGAAATTTTGACCGAACAGATTTTTTTTAAATATAACTTACAAATTAATGTACCGATTGAGTACAAAAACTAATCAGCTCTTTTCCTCAAAATACTACATCTAATGCACAAATTTCATCAAAATTGCTTTATCCGTTTGGGATTAGTTGATAAAAAATTTTGGAAAAAGTGTTTTTTCAACATAACTTCGAAATTTTTCAACTAATGTTTTTTTGGTATTTTGCGATATTTTTGTACTAAAAAACTACGTCATATGCCGTTTCAAAAATCAAAATCGAATCTAATTTTGAAAAGATACAGCTTTCTAAATGTTAAAATTACCTTGATTTAGCGGGAAGTTTCAGGGATGACCTGTAGGGTCAACCATTTACACATTTTTTTAATAGCTGTAAGGCCACATTTGTTGTTTATATACTTTATAATTGTTCCGTGTTTATATATACACAATTGTCTATGTTTATTTACATATTTTCTACATACGTGTTAGCTGGAAGAAATCTCAATATGAGATAAGCTTGCCTTTTGTTTTAATGTTGACCCGACCTATTAGTAATATTCGTACAAAATTTGAAGTAAATCCATGCAGTACTTTTTGAGTTTACCCCGGACATACATACAGACAAACAGACAAAAATTCTAAAATCTATATTTTTGGCTTCGATATCGATTGTAGATCACGACCCAAGTATTCTTTTAAAAAAATATTTAATGTACAGTTTTGACTTTCCTACGATTTTATTATATGTAAGTATCGAGGCTCGGGTTCGATCCCCGACGGGGACAAGCATTTGTGTGTTGAGCATAAATGTTTGTATTTCCGGGTTTGGGTGTTTTTTATATATATTCTAGTATTTATATATGTATTTCTATGTATTAGTATCGTTGACTAACACCCATAACACAAGCAAATTATTTGCTTACTTTGGGGTTAGATCAGTAAGTGTAATTTGTCCCGTAAAAAAAAAATTCTAACGTTTACTTGAAAAGTTTTGTGTACAATAATGTGCTAAATAAATAAATTTTGCAAATCAAATTAATTTCCTCTTTAAGTCTAAGTTTTCAATAAAGTAATGCTTGAACTAATATAATATTTAAAAAAGCCACGGGCAGTTGTTAGTCGCTCCAACTATTTCTTAAATGAGATCTCGATCGAATAGAATTAAGATAGATCCCAAGGGAAAACCACAGCATTTCCCTCGTTACGGATTGCTGTTAAGAAAATCACAAGTCTTGCAAAACATTCAATAGTCTACCGCAACTCGTTCTAAAATACAATATTGTGGCCCGGAAATATTCGAATTTAAATCTACACTAATATTATAGGAAATTTATATTTTTGTTTGTTTGTAATTTATAAACTCAAGCTACTGGACTGATTTTAAAAATTATTTCACGATTAGAACGCAAATACTATTAAGGCATAACTTTTAAACGACTGAGAAAAAGAAAGTAGTGCTTTATTGGTATCATCACGTCCGGTTCCCTTGCGAGGTAGGTAGAGTAAACCGAACGTCTATAGACTTTCCCGTTTACAACGTTTTACCGGTTTGTCTATTGGAGAGATGAGTGGTAATCCTTATTGCCGCATTTTAACAATATGTTAAAGATTATCGACTATTTCTAGGGATAACCAGGACTGATAGCTTGTGTAATTTCTGTAAGTCTTCCCTTCCATCTTTGCACAATAATAATGGCTTTTTGGCCCACACGGCAAAAGAAAAAGCTGATCTTTTGGGCTCACTTTTTCCAAGCAACTCGACTTTGGATGACCATGAAAATACACCACCAACTACCTCAGTATGTGATAGTTCAATACCAGAGGTTAAATTCCTTCAAACATCTGTTCAAAAAGCTTTAGTTTCCCTGGATATCCATGAGTCGAGTGGGCCTGACGCTACTCCACCAATCGTGTTAAGAACGTGTGCTCCCGAGTTGGCCCCGGTGTTGACGCGACTTTTTCGGCTCTCGTATAATTCAGGCATCGCACCAATTCCTGGAAGACAGCTTTAGTGCACCCAATACCCAAGAAAGGCAATCGTTCAAATCCGTCCAATTATCGGCCCATAGCTATCACCTTTACCGGTTTGTCTGTTGGCAATACGAGTGGTGATCCTCATTGCCGCATTTTAACGATATGTTAACGATTATCGACTATTTTTAGCGATAACCAGGACAGATAGCTTTACGTGCTCATTCGAGTCACGGGAATGGTAACACGCCACGGGCCAAACTCCGATCTGCTACTGACAAAAATAGTTTAATCACCATTTTTGTGTTATCTGATTAAGTGTATTAAAATAACACCATAGTTTTTCTGATAATTAATTAATCTTATTTTGTATCTGTTAAGTAGTCTACTGGGTGTGTGACTTACCGTCTCGTCCGAGTGTCCACGTGTCGGGGTCAGGCGGTAATCAGCTCAGGTCTTATTGCCAGTAGGTCTACTCCACATGTAGGTCCATAGGTTCACTGGTTCTTCGAGAAGCGAGTTCTTTGGATGAACGGACGTTATTTCAAACACTTAGTTATATTTAACACGAGCAGCCGTTGAATCGGGCGCGACTCGATACGTTGCCGTTTTAACAAGCAAGAGAAAAAAAGTGTCCTCACTAGAGGGCGCGCAATCGCCTTCCATGTGACCAGGACATCGTTTGAGACGGATTTTCCGTTTCACCCAGTAGAACGAAATATTGTAAGATAATATAGAACGATATTCTATATTCCAAATTGTGCTATTCTTATTTTTAAAATGATAAGTTCTCTATTCGTTATAATATGTAATATTAATTCTGTTCCAGTACGGAACAATATCTTTTCTTTAAAACAACGTGCTCTTCTTAAGCTTATGATGGACGATACACTTTCGCGTAATGGTTCATAAATTACTGAGTACTGAAGTAACTAACATAAAAAATACAATCGAATTAAAAGCCTGTTCCATTTAGGATATCGGTTGAAAAGTACATCACAAGTTGCTTTAAAATACTCACATTAAGTTATTAATTAAATAACCACATTTCTTTCATTGTACTTTTGCCCATTATAATATGGCTTTACCGATATTCATGAACATTGAGAATTATATTCTCAATGTTCACGAATACCGATTTTACTTCTCGGGTTGTTTAATTGTTTGGGTTTTAATTACAGACTCCGTTGTATGATTTTAACCAAAGCAATAATATGGCTGCGAAATTGGTTTGATTTGTTTATTCATTGGTATAAATACCATTCATTGGCTATGTTCATTTAAAATTATATGATTTTACTACTATATCTGACTACTTACCCTCTCGCGTTTATTTCTTTGGATGACATGAAGCAGTTGATCTATATTTAGCATATGATCCAAACTAGATTCAACCTTCACCGGGCGTATATAAGGGGAGGTTTAGGGGGTCCAGACCCCCTTATAATATGTATGCGTGGACTTAATATTTACTATTTGTCTCCAACATAAGATATCCGTATTTCTTTGTTCATAAGTAGCCAAACAAGCTAATGGCTTTCCTGATGGTAAAAAAAACCATCGCCTATAGACACAAAATATGTCAATGGTGCATTGCTATCGGTGTAGCGAGATGGCAATGCCACATTCATAAATATCCACACCGGATCGTCGTGATCCGGTGTGGATATTTATGAATGACAATCACTTTTTTTATTATTGAAAAAAAAAAACAGGCAGGAATAGGTAAGGCGATGGAACCAAATACCCGAGCGAGGCGGCGCGGGATTGTAACACCTGCCTGGCAGAACGGCAGTTGGTCTATTCTTCAAAGAAGCCCGGACCAACAGGAGTAAAAATGGGGTTTATAGATATATGAAATTAAATAAAATGATTTTTTTTATATCATAAGATAGCAAACAAGCAGATGGGTCTCCTGATGGAAAGAGTCACCCATCGCCTATAGCCACCAACGATGTTAATGGTGCGTTGCTATCTTGTGGCGAGGTATAATGTCACATGCATAAGTTTACCGGCTACCTTACCCTCCAAAGCGGAACACCACAGCGACAAGCACTGACGCTATTGCGGCAGGAATAGGTAAGGCGAGACAATAGACCTAGTAGCCACGATGGTAGTGACTCGCATAGCCAATCGTTCGCCTTTTACGACCTGCCTGGTAGAAAGGCATTTGGTCTATTCTGCAAAGGAGCCCGGAACCAACACAGGGAAAGTTATTGCGTTACTTAGAAGTTCAGGGTACAACTAAGTAACTTTTGTGCATCTTGGAACCATTGAATCCTCCTATAAAGCTATAGCTTACACAGTTTGGAACCTTAGGCTAGTCTATCGGTCTTTTATCGGATACACTTTGGAGAGTGCGCTGCGGAATTGCACGATTTAATTCCGCCATCTCCATTTTTCTATCGATCGTCGACACAGATACTAGGCATCGCCATATGGTGGACGTTCACGTACCCGGGCAAAGCGGTTTAATTCACATTCTTGATTCGAACCGCAAGGGACTGGAATTTGCTTCCCAAGTCTGTGTTCCCCGACGAGTACAAGCTGGGGATTTTCTAGAGAAGAGTGAACAAGTACCTTCTAGGGAAGCGCGTTCCATCTTAGGCTGCATCTTAGTTTACCATCAGGCAAGATCGTAGTTAACGCTTCTCTATCGATACTTAAAAAAATCCCTTGAATACCCCCCATAATTTGTTATGCTACGCTACGCCCTACGCTACGCTCATGCCTTTCTGTTTAATGGATGAATAGTATTTTATCTAAAATTAAGCATATCAAAATACACATCGAAAATGGGTTAGCAAAAAATGTGTAAACGGTTGACCCTACGGGCCATCCCTGTTACTTCCCACTACATTAAGGTATTTTAAGTTCATTTTTTTTTTCGGAATGTCTCGATTGCTGTTAGCCTTATGGGCTGTTACAGCTTCACCGGTCGCGGGGGCGAGCAGAGTGCTCAGCCAGAATTTAAAGGTGTAGGGCTGTACGCCCTCCACCCTAAGGGTGTCTCCTGTGAGACCGAACCTCGGCTTAGGGTGGGGTCGTGATTTGCGATGAGAGGGCTAGTGGCATTGTTTTGTCCGTCCGCCGAACCTTGCCCTTGGGCTCGGTTCGCCGAAGGGCGAAACAGGGGTCCTCGTCGCCGCCGGCTTCGACGGTGTCGCGAATGTAGGTGTGTAGTGTTATCGAGTAAACCGTTGGCCAGAGTTATCGGGTCATCGGGATCGGTAAGAATATAGAAATAGAATTTTTAACTTCAAACTGAGCCAAATTGGTCGAGGAATTAATTACCGCCGCTGGGATAATACAGCTATTTTATAATGCTGGGGCCGCACATGCGTCTACCGTCCCGAAGTAATATGGCGCGAAGCTTTGTACGATTAAAAACACTCAAAAATTATCACGATAAGAGCTGTGGTCATATTAGCGGCAACAATATTTTGCACGAACAATCGTGATCGTTAATTAGAGTAAAAATGATAACCATAGATTTTTCAGTTTCTCTTTCAATCTTTCAACCGCAGCGAATATAAAAAATGCAATAATAATAGTTAAATATTTTTAATCATGCTAATGGTCATTATATAAAAACATGCTCTTTCAATAAAGTTTCTCAAAACGAGTGAATAATAAAATGCGCTTCAATTGAAACAGTCCGCAATATGTTTAGAAATGCATATTGGTTTGAAATACAGTCGGAGATTACCTATTGTTATATAGCATTTATTTTTTATGTGAAAAATATATTGCCATGTCTTAGTAGTTAAAAAACTCGCATGGGGTGACGCCAAACGCAATGAGAGTAGATAAACGGAACAGAGGAAAATCATCTTAAGAGTGTTCAAAATTGCTAGGTACCTATTTTGGTTAGGTACTCTTTAGTTATGGCGTAACATTTTCTTTTCATCATTTGACTTAGGACTTCGAAGTGTGGGGAGTGAATATTATGAAACAATAATTTATTCACATATATATATATATATATATATATATATATATATATATATATATATATATATATATATATATATATATATATATATATATATATATATATATATATATATATATATATATATATATATATATATATATATATATATGTATTCTAAGCAAGTTTGTTTTAAAAAACAAATAAATACTTTGTTTTTGCTAACACCATATTTATTACCTTTAACAAAGCATCATTTTATACTGAATTGACAAATTTTTGAAATTGTTGTAATTTGAAACACGCTGGCAGTAATTAAACAAAATAAGATCACACTTTTATTTGTGCTCGTATTACCGCTACCACAGACCACGTGAATATAGACATGCCATTGGGAAGGAAAGTGTCGCCGCACATATGAGCAAACGCACTGTCCAAAATGTTATACATTTGTAGATATATTATATCATGAAAACTTAGAAACAAACCATGTTATACTGATTTATTGTACCAAATGAGATGCCAAGGTTACCCTTGAAGTGATTTTTTTTCATCGATAAGTAGTATAAACTCTGTATTTCTGTGTGTAATTGCACGCTACACTGACAAACTAAGAAATTGTCTTGACAGGCGTGTACATTTAATCTAAGCCTTTCTGCTAAACTACCAGCTTGTACAAAGCGAATGAATATTATATAATAGTATCAATATTAATAATACCTTTATAATAATAATGAATGTTTTGAATTTGATGAAATTATTAGTACAATTTACCCCGTGTTGGTTATAGGCTCCTTCGAAGAATAGACCGACTGCCGTTCTGCCAGGCAGGTCGTAAATGGCGACCGATTGGCTATGCGAGTCACTATCATCGTAGCTACTAGGTGGCAGAGTTCTGCATGGTCTCGCCCGGGTCTGGTACCACCGCCTTACCTATTCCTGCTGCAATAGCGTCAGTGCTTGTCGCTGTCGTGTTCCGGTTTGGAGTGTAAGGTAGCCGGTAAACTTATGCATGTGACATTAGACCTCGCCACAAGATAGCAACGCACCAGTAACATCTTTGGTGTCTATAGGCGATGATTAATTCTTTCCATTAGGAGACTTGCTTGTTTGCTATCTTATAAAAAAAAACTGAACTATAAATTTTTTATATCATAAGACAGCAAACAAGCAGATGGCTCTCCTGATGGAAAGAGAAACCATCGCTTGTAGACACCAAAGATGTTATATTTGCGATGCTATCCGTATCATGGAATGGCAATTCCACATGCATAAGTCTACCGACTACCTAACCCTTCAAAGCGGAACACGACAATGATGAGCTTTGACGCTATTGCGGCAGGAATAGATAAGATGGTGAGACAAAATAACCGGGCGAGACGTTGCATAACTCCACCACCTAGTAATCACGATGATAGTGACATATCTAGCTAATCGGTCACTTCTTACGACATGCCTGGCAGAAGGGCAGTTGATATATGCTTCAAAAGAGCCCGGATCAACACTTTGAGAGTGAGAGTGAGAGAGAATGAGAGTTTAAGAGAGAAAATGAGAGTAAATTGTAGTAATAATTTCATGTTTACAAAAAGGTATATTAATTAACATTTTTAAGGTTCCGTACCCAAAGGGTAAAACGGCACCCTATTACTAAAACTTCGCTGTCCGTCCGTTTGTCAGTCTGTCCGTCTGTCACGTCACCAGGCTGTATCTCATGAACTATCATAGTTAGTTGAATTTTATCAGGTGATGTATATCTTTTGCCACTATAACAACAAATCATTGCAAAAAATACGTTTGTTGTGTGGGCAATAAAACGTATTTTTTGCAATTTTTTTCAGATCTTAATAACGTCAACTGGTAGATGCTTGAAATATTTACATAATGTTTAGTTATATATGCAGTTTCAAAATAAATAATTAAATTTAAATAAAATAAATATGTAAGGGAGGCTCCCATACAACATACATGATTTTTGCCGTTTTTATATATGATGATACAGATGATGAATGTTTTCTAATTGCTATAAGTTCTTTTTTTACGCATTTATTTGTCATCAGCATTAATAGAAATAAAAATTAAAAAATACCAACTTTACGATCGTTTCCCCGGTAACGAGGAAAAACGCAAAACAATAATAATACAATAATAAAACAGCAATAATATTCTTTATTAAAAAGATTTAAACAAATTGACCCCGAAATGAAAACCATTTATTCACATTTTCTCGAAACCTTGATGCTCGGACGTGACCTTTTTAATTCACAATACCTGACACGTAGGAAATAAATCTTAAACCTTTTTGTGTTATATTGTTATATTTTCTCATTTGGTGTCTAATAGACCATAAACATCTCAGGTGAATTGTAAGTAACGGCACGTTGTACAATATACCTTTATATTTCATGAGCAGAAAGTGCGGAGCTGAGTGGTTAAACAGTTTTATTATTAAAAATACTCCTCCTTGTTAAAGATATTTGCTGTTTGTATGTTTATCGTGAAGTTTTATGTATCTTAACATAATCTTAAAATAAATTTGACATCACTGAATTTAATTTTAGTAATTTTGACATTCAACTTAAAAAACTACCATATTTAAACATTTCTGCCTTCGTGTTTTATTATTTTTTATATATTTGTAAAAATATTGGTCACTTCTGTAAAAAAAAACTCACTGGTTGATTTGATTTTTATATATTGTAATTGTATTTTCAAATATTGTTTAAATTATCCTTTATATGAACATTTTGAATTTGTGTTGGTTAACGTCGTCGAGCATTCCTGAGTGTACCTACGTCGAATAATAGTTATTTCAGTTGATAGAAAAAATTAATAACACCTATTTGCAAAAAAAGCTTTTGTTCAAAATCTCAGTTGAAGTGAACTGAAAATATATTTCATGATGTATTTTACAAGTAAAGCTCCTTAATTTGATGCCCTTATTGATATAGATTATATCGGTAGATATATATATATATATATATATATATATATATATATATATATATATATATATATATATATATATATACATACATGCGTCTCAGCTAAAAACTAATTGCCACACCATCTTGAGGAGCGTTTTTTATTGTGGTTTCCACAGTAGGCCTTATACTGCTACTACTTTTTTTATAGCAGAGGGGGCAAACGAGTAGGTGGTGTATCTGATGGTAAGTAATCTCCGCCGCCTATGGACAAATGCAATACCGGGGGTCTTGCAGCTGCGTTGCCGGCCTTTTAAGAATGAATAAGCTCGTTTCTTGAAGGTCCCTAAATCGCATCCCCCGAATCGAATCCCGTTCGGAAACACCCCCGAGGGTAATTGATTCCACAATGGAGTAGTGCGAGGCAAAAAGTGCCGAGAAAAGCGCACGGTTGTGGATTTCCAGACATCGAGGTGATGCGGATGGAACTTTAAATTTTGACGCGATGTCCGATAATGGAATTTAGCTGCAGGAATTAGTCCGAATAACTCTTCGGAATACTCCCCATTAGAAATAACCTGATCGTCGACAATTCGAACCGCTCTACGTTGAATGCGATCAAAAGGAAGAAGTTGTTACTGAGGAGCTCCTGCCCAGAGGTGAGAACAGTACTCCATGTGAGGTCGAATTCGGGCCTTGTAAAGTTGAAGGCGATGGGCTGGCATGAAGTACTGCTTTGCTCTACTGAGTACGCCAAGCTTTTTGGGGGCTAGTTTAGCCTTTCTTTGCAAATGACCGCGGAACTGAACGTTCTTCAATATGTCGACTCCCAGTATTCCAATACTGGCTGAGGCTGTCAGATGAGTGTTCTCGAACCGAGGTGATACGACAAAGGATGTTTTTTTAGCGGTGAACGCACAAAGCTGTGTCTTTTTGGGGTTAAATGTAACAAGGTTTTGACGACTCCATTCTGAGACATCGGTTAGTCGATTCTCGAGTTTAGACACGAGCTTGTTCCGACCCTCTTTGACGTGTTCCCGAGAAATACCGCTGCGGCCGGTGTATGTAGCATCACCAGTACTGTCGTCCGCATAGCAATGTATGTTACTAATTCGCAACATATCATTGATATGCAGAAGAAATAGTGTCGGTGATAGCACGCAGCATTGGGGAACACCAGCATTGACAGGTTTTATGTCGGAGCATGCACCGTCGACTACGACCTTGATGCTCCGATCAGCCAAAAAACTGGTGATCCACTTGCATAATTTCTCGGGAAGCCCATAGGAAGGCAGCTTGGAGAAAAGCGCTTTATGCCATACCCGATCGAAGGCCTTCGCTATGTCTAAACTAACTGCCAATGCCTCCCCCTTGGACTCAACTGCCTCCGCCCAGCGATGCGTCAGGTATACTAGAAGATCACCAGCTGAGCGACCACGACGGAAACCGTACTGACGGTCGCTAATCAGCTGGTGCTCTTCTAAATACTTCAGGAGCTGACAGTTTATAAGTGTCTCCATGACTACTACTGAACTACAACTGAAAGTTTAAATTTTTATATAGAAGCTGCTTCCTGCAGCTCGCTGCATTATTAAAAAAGGTGAATCCCACTGAAACAACCCACTTTTTCGGAATAAAGAATATCCTTTGTTTTATTTCAGGTCATTATCCTGTGTACCAAATTTCATCCAAATCGGCTCAGCTGTTTTTGCAAGATAGGGTAACAAATATCCAAAATGTCGAACTCCCAAACACACAAACTTTTACATGTCTAATGTGTATGGGATAAATATACATAAACTACATATGGGCTCGGGACACTTTAGTGAAAAAAACGCGCCACTTACTATACCTAAAAGTAAATAAGTATCTTCACGCCCATATCCCCGAAGATGTAGGCAGAGGTACAACATGTGCATCCACGATTAGCCGAAGATACTTGGTCCCACAAATGTGATAGGTGGCAAGCCTATCGCCAACGGGGCACTTTCCAATCCCAGGGAACTTTGTGTTTCTCAGAAAACTGAAAAAAACACTTTTTTTATGTGGTCAACGCCAACACTGGACCACTAGACCACAGAGGCGACAAAAAAGTAATAATAAAAAATGATGTGGTGTCGCGGGACACCAGGTAGGAACGAACTTCCTTCGGCTAAACGGCACTACTCGCTTGTGTACGCGACTGTCGCGCATGCGCACGTCTCATTTAACGCTTTTATTCCACGCATTTTTCTTACGGTTTTACTATCACATTTTTTTCAGTTCGGTCGCGCAGCAAAATCCCTATCCCCTCCAAGCCTGCCGTAAGGAACTTCGTTCCAAAAACTTCGTTCCAATAATATCGCTAAAAAGTAATAATAATAATATCGCTTGACAAATTACACAAATTGATCTAACCCCAAAGTAAGCAATTTTTTGCTTGTGTCATAGGTATTAGTCAACTATACTTATACATAGAAATACAAATATAAATACTGTTACATACATAATACACGTCCAGACCCAAAAATATAATCATCTATGCTCATCACATAAATGTTTGTCCTTGTCGGGTACCTAACCCTAACCCCATCGATTTGTAGTTAGGTTCGCTAATTACTCGACCAACGGGGCCGTCAAAAGTGATCTGAAGACAAGTTTTTTTAACCAAAACGCATGTAAGTACACTTTGGGGTGCTCATACTCCAAACTGTTGATCTTACTAAATTGTTAAGGCATGAACTATAAGAAATTTTCTATACTTTTTTTTATTTATTAGTATTTTTATCGCAAAATTTGTAAGAAAAGAAATATTATCGAGAAACTGACATTAGGCGCAATTTTCCCAATAATGGCGCAAGTAACAAAGACACAAGGTAGTTAAAATATGAAAAAAACACATAAAAATTTATAAAACTAACTTTTCAAAACTTCCGGACAAACTTTCCAGCAAACTCCTTATTTTCGAACCAAAGTACCGCACAATTCTGATAAACAAATGACAATAACGTCGTACCAAAGAATATACTACGTAAGACGCCGTACTATAATTTTAATACGCAGCTCTAGTCTGTTAAAACCTTGAATGAAATTAAAACAATAAGGAAATGCTATAACATTGTCTTTAATGACTACGGATGTTTCTCTTAATGCTCCGAGTAAAACCTTTATTATTAGACTATGACCTTCCGTTAGATATTTTAAACAGCTAACATTACACCTTAGTACAAAATTATACCCTTTAGTAGAATTAAAAATATGGCTATACTGTGGAGAAATGTATAAGCGTTGCTTCATTTAAAAGCCATAATATTTATATCTTATTCTTTGTACATACAATAATATTATAATAATTATCATAAATGTGAAAGTTTGGATGTTTGGATGTCATTTCACTATGTTCTTAATTTACCATCACCCTGGAAGACACCAGGGTGTTTATTAAAACAGAACAAATGAATTCAAACTTGATGGTTTTATTTTGTTTGGTTTAAAAATTATCATGGCCACCAGTTTCATCATCAGATCCTAAAAATTATCCAGCACCAAAGTCTATGTTAAAAGAAACCGAATCAGCCCACACGCGATGATTTTATCTGAATTTGCTTCACTACTCCTAAAAGTACATATTTAATTTAAAAATACATATAGTAAATACATTATTTGCTGCTCACTTTTTAATCTGTTGTATACTGTTAAGTAAGAACTGTAATTAACCGTATAGCACAGACTACAGCATTTTCACCACCTTTCCCGCCTTGTCTTTTTACGTATTACCATCTTTGTTGATAATTGATACAATTAAAATGTTTATGTGTTTTTAATGTATGTTTGGGCCTAACTCTGTTATATTATTATGTAGATATGTTTGCAAAATTATTAATTTGTTTAAGAGAGTAGATATATTTCCAGTTTGGTCTCATTAATTGGGGAAAGATCTAACTCAGGGCTGAATTTGCTTAGAAGTTCTAATAGACTTCTTCCAGTTCTATCGTCAGACACTAGTAATCATTATGCTTCGAAATGCTTGTAAAAAATTACTCCATTTTATTCCACAGTTCCCATGATCTCCATCCAGCTCTATTGTAAGACCCCGGAAATCGTCTAGACTCAAGCACCAGGATGTTTGTTAAAACAGAACAAAAGATTCCAAACTCGGTGGGTGATTGTTAGCCAAAAGAAACCAAATTTGTCCACACTCGATGGGTTAACCTGGTTTAGCTTAGGAATTCTCGGGTACTTCTTCCAGCTCTATCATCAGGCACTGGAAGCCATCCCGCTCCAAAGTCCTTATAATAACGAATCAAACGACCCCAAAATCAATGGCGTTGCTCTATTTTATTCCATAGTTCCCATAACCTCCTTTCAGCTCTATCATGAGACCCTGGAAATTGTCTAGTTTTTGTTCAAACAGGAAAAATGAGTCCAATTTCGATTGGTTTATCTTATTTAGTTTAGGAGCTCTCATGGGCACCTTCCAGTTCCATCATCAGATCCTGAATATCATCCAGCACCAAGATGTTTGCCAATACAACTGTTTATTCTCAAAAATTACCTCATTTAGTTTAGGAGCTCACTATCTTTGCATTTTGCATCTTGGATTTTTGAAGTTCCAATGTCACTTTTTCGGCTGAATCAATAATATTTACAATAGTTCTAAAAAAGTTTCAGTTCAAAAAATAATGAAATAAACATATAATTGTTGCGTAATTTTAAAATTCTCATATTAACCCTACAATTTCCCTAAAATTTATGGAATATTTTAAACGACTAACACCATGGCAAGTGAGCGGCGATGCATAGACAGACGTGGCTTACGGTATCAAAGAAACCGCTCTTCCATGTCTTGTTCCAACATTTTTGGTCGACATTTTTGATGTCATGGTAATATTTGACATATCTATACATACAAATAAATAAAATTGGAGTGTCTGTTTGTAATATTAAAATAACCGCTTTTTACCAAATGCATATGGATATATACACGGTACATTGTATCACGGTACATGTCTGTCTGTATGTATGTCTGTCTGTCTGTCTGTCTGTCTGTTTGTTCCGGCTAATCTCTGGAACGGCTGGACCAATTGTGACGGGTCTTTCTCTGGCAGGTAGCTGATGTAACAGGAAGTAACTTGAGCTACTTTTTTTGAAATTTTTCCACGCGGACAAAGTCGCGGGCGCAGCTAGTAATTTATATTTATGGCATTATTATATATTTATTGTACTAACGCTGAATAATATATAAGGTCATTCCATAATAGTATATATATATATATATATATATATATATATATATATATATATATATATATATATATATATATATATATATATATATATATATATATATATATATATATATATATATATCCACCTAAAAACAGATGTCGTTCAAGGGTGTAAAACTTTTTGATTTGCACGAATAAAATTTCGTATATGAATAAAATTTCATACAAATCAAAAACTTTTAATTTTTTAACCCTTGAATGACGTTTGTTTTCAGCTGGATATCTTTGGTTAGACGTACCGAATGCTGTGTTAAAATATTTTCACCAATTACGGAATGACCTTATTTAGCTTTACAATATCTGCATTAGTATAGCCGTGCAAAATCAGCTATATTGCAGACCGTTTTAATTAAGGTGTATTTTATGATTACTCTATTCCTTATTCGTATAATTACCGTAAATTATGCTTGTTTTCATACAAAAATCGCTGGCGTGGTTAAAAATAAATAACTATATAAATATTCGCCGTGTTGGTCCCGGCCTCCTTTGTAGAATAGGCCAACTGCCGTTCTGCCAGGCAGGTCGTAAAAGGCGACCGATTGGCTATCGAGTCACTACCATCGTGGCTACTAGGTGGTAGAGTTCTGCATTGTCTCGCCCGGGTCTGGTACCACCGCCTTACCTATTCCTGCCGCAATAGCGTCAGTGCTTGTTGCTGTCGTGTTCCGGTTTGGAGGGTAAGGTAGCCGGTAAACTTATGCATGTGGCATTATACCTCGCCACAAGATAGCAACGCACCATTAACATCTTTGGTGTCTATAGGCGATGGTTGACTCTTTCCATCAGGAGACCCATCTGCTTGTTTGCTATCTTATGACATAAAATAAATAAAATGAATAAAAATAAAATACATTGAAATGTTATGTTCATAAAACTTGTACACTAACGAGGCGAAATACATTTATTTTAGAAAACAAACATAAAAATTATTTCAATCTTATTTCTGTTCAAGGATGGTGAGTTCCTTACGAAACTGGCTGTTATCAAACGTCCGTAGCCTGCTGGAAGATTGCCCAATTCCAATTTTGGCACGGGCCCCCGGACCGCCGTCAACGGATAGCGTCCGATGAACCTGATTTCCGACCTCCACCAACTTTGTAGTAAATTGCACATAAATCAAATTATATTACACTGACGTACACAAAAGTTAAGAATTTCAATTTTAGATTGGATAATTTGTTATGAGTTAAATATAATTAAGATATAAGAAGATATATTAAGATGTATATTAAGTGTTACTGCCCTTTTAAAATGTCCCCCACACAGTTCAAAATTTTTATCAAATTCTTTCCATGTTCAAGCTGTCAGGTTATGGAACTCACTACCGCCCAAGATTCGTATGAGTCAATCTCTTCCAATTTTCAAAAAGAGTCTAAGAGAACATTTTCTTGCTGGGTCTACATAGTATTTTTTTTAATTTATTTTATCTTCCATTTCCATCGTTCATTTTTAAATATTATGTGGCTAAATGTAATGTATCAAGACTGTTATATTCATATGTATCTAGTTTTATGATTATTGTACACTATTTTAACATTTCAATAATTATTGTGTTTACTCTTATTCGGGTCAGCTGGAAGAAATCTCTTTTATTGGGGATAAGCTCGCCCATTGTACAGTCTGTTTTTAATAAGTCTCTATGTACTACTTCTCTTTTAATTGTGTACAATAAAGTATTAGATAAATCTATACATATAATAAAATCGTAGGAAAGTCTGAAAGTCTAGAAAGAAAATGTATGTCCGGGGTAAACCAAAAAAGTACTGCATGGAATTACTTCAAATTTTGCATGAATATTACTAACAGGTCGGGTCAACATATAGGCTACATATTATCACGCTATCACCTACGGGGGAGGAGGAGAAACGAAGTCAGCGCGGACGAAGTTGCGGGCAATAGCTAGTAAATAAATAAATAATCAATATCTGTCAATTAAAACAGGCTATCCTGACAATCTAGCTCATTCCAAAGATGCAGTGTCTTAGATGGATGCTCGAATAACTCCATGTAAGTTTAATTCTCTTTGAATAACTAGGCTTTTACATAAATTATTACCTGAAAGGTTGTTATACAATAAAGAAGATGTTCAGCATAGAGTAATACAATGATCACAATACCATTTTGATCTAGGCCTACTTTGAATCATAGACCATCTTGGGTTTGTTACACAAATTTTACCTCAAAAGCGAGTACGACACATAAATGAATGTATTTAAGGTATTGAATATTCCTTTTTAGATTTGAAAAAATATGATGTATTTTATTGATTCAAGCGTTACTTTGCGGAAATCCATTATTAAAAGTTGAAATTAATTAAATTTGCTATTATCCACGAACCACATAGATTTTTATTGTATAACTATTATTAAATATATTTTTTGATATCTTAGGTGTTCAATAGGCGATGGTGATCTTTTTCCATCAGGAGAGGCATGTGTATATTATGATATAAAATTTGTGTGATACACACAACCATCGTGACTATCTTATCTGTGGTAGAGTGCTGCAACGTTTCGCCCGGGGCTAGTAACCAATCGACCAACGGAGCGGTCAATATGTAGTAGGCATATTGACCGCTCCGTTGGTCGATTGGTTAGCGAACCTAACTTCGAATCGACGGTGCTCGGGTTCGAATCCCGACAAGGGCAATCATTATGTATGTAACAGTATTTATATATGTATTTCTATTAATTTGCTTACTTTTGAGTTAGAACGATCTGTGTAATTTGCCCATCAATTATTCTCTTTATTTAAATACTTTTCTTTTAAAAGAAAAAAATGTAATTATATAAAAAAACACCACCTTACTTAGTCCTACGGTAATAGTTACCACTATGTTCCGATTGGGAGGGTAAGGTAGCCGGTAACTTACGCATGTGGCACTAACATCCCGCCACACGAATAGCAAAGCACAATTAACTTTTTTGGTATAAGCAATGTTTGTCTATTTTCATGAAGGAAGCCATCTGCTTGTTTATAGTAGGCCATAATTAAACCCAAAACCCATTAATAGCGTAGTCAAGGATGCTAACCACTCGACCAACGGGGACGAACAGAATCATAAAATTTCTAACCATATCCCGTTCTTTCTATTTAATACAAACGAATGTCGAAGTCAAGACCGCTGACGAGTCGTTGGCCTGTCGCCATGGACACGCAGCGACAGGAAGCTCAACGCGTTGTAAACATGTCATCCAAACCACTGATCTTGGCCAGATCTTGACCCATTAACATCTGATGTCAGATCTGTCGCTTACGTATTTTTAGCGCGCTCTCGAAATTTTCTTAGTAGCTTTGGGAGACGTGTTAAACGCAACACGTATAAATAAAGTTTGGAACAAAATAAAAATAGTTTCGTAGTTATAAAAGCTGTATTTCGCGAGTGAAATGTTTACTGGTTTATGATTGATGGTAGAAGATGACTTCTCGGGGAATCAGGCGGAAGAAATCTTCGCTCTCTGAAGTGAAAGTGGCCATTATTGGAGCACCAGCAGTCGGAAAAAGTGGTATGTGCTTAAAGGTTTGTTGATTGGAATGATGATGAAGATGATTTCTAGTGATCTGACTGTAGCTGATGAGGCTTAAATTTAATTCCTGACTGATTTGAGTGATGATAATATGTTTGTACTTCTGGGTTTGGCTTTTAATTTAATATTTTTAAGTATTTGTGTTATTCCTGTCGCAATACCGTCAGTGCTTGTCACTGTTGTGTTCTGGTTTGTATGGTAAGGTAGCCGGTAACCTTATGCATGTGGCATTAAGACTTTGCCACAAGAATAGCAACGCACCATTTACATCTTTGTTGTCTATAACGATGGTTGTCTCTTTCCATCAGGAGAGCCATCTGCTTGTTTGCTATCTTATGATAAAAAAAATATATGAGTGTGTCCTATCAATCGCCCTTTGGATGAAATTCGATCATGATCCTATGACTCCCTTTTACCAAAGATTAAACAAATCTTTTTTGAGTTTAACAGACTCAAAATAGTATGTAGGTGTGTATATTATGATGTGTGTCAAATGAATGGTAGAGTGTGTTAAATTTTTAATTGAATTTCTAATGAATAAATATTATAAAGAGAAAACACTTGTATTTTTGTATGTTTGTGGAGAATAAACTCATCTACTTGATCGATCTTAATTCTGTTACAATTAGAAAACTACTTTCTCCGTGTTGGTCCGGGTTTATTTGAAGAACAGCTCAACTGCCGTTCTGCGTGGCATAGTGAAAAACATAAAAAAATGTTTGTCCTACACATTTGATGGTTATTCTAACGAGTCCTTTGCTTTAAAGATATCGTCTCTCAAAGCGAAGCTGTTTAGGTACATTGATAATTAAAAAGGAAAATACGTTACGCTCTAACATCGCAATCGCTAAGCTCGGCAGACCGAGCGCAAAGTGATGCGACAAACGTAGCAGACTACGTTTCTCAAACTTACTTTTTTATTCTACTATCTCACTCTCACAAATATGGCAAATCAAACAATTACTTAATCTTATTTTTAAACAAATTGTTTTAGCCGTACCTACTCACGAATTGAAAGTAATCCCGTGTGTCTTATTTTTTCCTTGAGTGATTATAACACTGGTTGAATACACAAGAAGGCATTTTGATGCGTGTTAAATGGTAAAAACAGTCGGACAGTATAAGATATGATATCCCACGCGATTTATTGTCACTGTGTCCACGGACCTAGTTTTGTAGGAACGTGCGCTGTGACTAGATAACGTATCTTTCCCTTTTATATGAGTGACTGTTTACAAAAATTCAGCTTGTTATTAATGACAAATAAAAAGTGTCTCTGACCACGGTCTAATATATATATGGTACGTTGCTATCTATATTGACAGATTTATTACAAACTGCTGTAGTTGTTCTTTTATTTTTTTTCTATTTTTTTTTCACCTTTTAAACCTTCCCTGGACTTCAACAATTAATTCAAAACCAAAATTAGCTAAATTGGTTCAGCCGTTCTCGAGTTTTAGCGAGAACAGCTGAGCTGAATATTATATATATATATATATATATATATATATATATATATATATATATATATATATATATATATATATATATATATATATATATATATATATATATATATAGTCACGATGATGACGACACGCTTGTTGGTCCATTGAAATATTTCATGAGCTTTACATTTATTAGACGACGCAATTTTATTTTTGGGGCATGTGTGGAGGGTCAATAGAAACTTCTTTAATTTTAAATTTAGGGCAAAAAGTTATATGAAGGTATTTGTAGGCACAGCAATTTGCTACAGATTACGTCTTTTTGTTGTTGAAAAGTCTTTACGATATTTTTGTAGGACGCAGTTTCCAAGATATCGCGAATAACATGTTTGCTTCCCTTTTTTCAAGATGGCGGTTGGGGGACAAGGGCGAGTACCCCACAAATTTGAGGTTAAGCTTCTATTGACCCCCACACATGTCCCAAAAATATAATTGCGTCCTCTAAAAAATGCAGTACTAGGTCCTTAAATTGTAAGATTTCAATGCATCATGTTCTTTCTTGACCTTTTGCAAATTGTCAAGCAGAAATACAAATAAATATACATCTTGACTGCTTAAGTATTGTACATATATTTTACCGGTGTTGGTTCCGGGTCCGTTTGAAAAATAGGTCAACTGCTGTTCTGCCAGGCAGATCGAAACAGGCGACCGATTGGCTATACGATTCACTACCATCGTGGCTACTAGGGAGAGTAGCCACGATGATGGTAGAGTTCTGTATTTGTCTCGCCCGGGTCTGGGTCTGGTACCTCCGCCTTACCTATATCTGCCGCAAAACGTCAGTGCTAGTCACTGTCGTGTTCCGGTTCAGAGTGTAAAGTAGCCGTTAAACTTATGCATGTAGCATTAGTCCTTACAACAAGATAGCAACGCACCATTAACATCTTTGGTGTCTATAGGCGATGGTTGACTCTTTCCATCAACAGACCCATCTGCTTGTTTGCTATCTTATGATTTAAAAAAAATATTGAAGGACGCGTCAGTAAATGTTCATCTATACAATACAAATATAATACCACTACCAATACAAATGTAATAAAATGATATTCTCTTCACATAACTACAGAGTAAACCTCAATGAAATAGGTGAAATAATACTCAAAAGGTAGGTCACCAATATAACCCGAGCGGTGTACTAACGAGTCTAGTCACGAGTTCGTTAAATTTCTGTTTTTAAACAATGAACATCGATACTTTTGTACTGGTATCTGAAGTCAGTACATAAACATTTTTATTGGATAGATCATTAGGTCAAAATTTAGATACCATTTTTATATTCAATATAAGAATTGAGCACCCTCTTCTAGTATGTACACTGTACAGTGTTTTATTAGTCAACCCTGAAAAGTTTGTTGTCTACATTTCTCTTCCAACCGGAATGCCACAAGTGCTAACGCTACTGAGCTGCGGCGAGAATAGGTAAGTGGGGACACATAGATGGTGCCACTCCATTATCGTTCTGTCTATTATCAATGGTTATCTCTTTCCATCAATTTTTTTTTGTTTCCTATCCCATGGTATAAAAATGAGCGTCTTAGGAAATGATTTCTATTTGAATGCGGCGGTGACAAACTGTCGTTTCCTGATTGGTAGGATAAGATAGCCGAAAATCTATTATTATGGCAGATCAGATCAGATCAGAATCAGAAATACTTTATTACATAGTATAAAACAAAGTCGCTTTTTCTGTCTGTCCCTATGTCCCTATGTACGCTTAAATCTTTAAAACTACGCAACGGATTTTGATGCGGTTTTTTTAATAGATAGATTGATTCTTGAGGAAGGTTTTAATATATAAACCTTTCCGATATTCCCACGGGAACGAAAGCTACGCGGGTGAAACCGCGGGCAGGTCGCTAGTTATTCAATAAAACTTTTTACAAGTTATTTTGACACGTCAACATATTTTTTACAAACTACTACCGAATCAGAAACGCGGCCACACACTGAGAAGATCCGGCGGAAGAAACTCATTACCTTCTTTTTTTATTTAGGCATTACCTTCTTGCCAGACATGGATAGGTAGTAATGCACTATTAATATCTTGTATGTCTATTGACGATGATTATCTCTTATCATCAGAAGATCCGTTTGTTTGTATACTATCCTATAATATAATCACGGACATCGAGTTGGGAGGGTGTTCCTTTCGCTACGTGGTTTTTGTTATGTATTGAGACTGTTACATAAAGGAGTTGTCAAGTCTAACTGGACAGAGCAGCCTTTTACATGAAAACATCGATACGTTACCAGAGAGCAAGATCGCCTTTCACAGTTGTGTAGTAATAATTCTTGATTTTTTTTTTGTATTTATTTATGGTAATAAAAAGGGTAATTAAACATCCCAACTGTGGAATATTTTTGCATATACTGATTGAAGGCAACCTTAATCGATTGAAAAAAGTTTTAGTTTCCTAGGTGATCGGGAAATACCTCAAAAATGACGGCAAATAATCGATTTTGTGTTAAATATTTTTCGTTCTAGCCACTTGGCTCGCAAATGGTAACTTGCAATAAGGGACAGCATTCCAAAAAAAGAACTTTAATTTTTATTTACTCATTCTGCCTATTTAGAAGGGAAATTATGATCATGTCTTTTTTCGTATAAAAAAAGAAAAACCATTGAATATTTAACTATACTAGTATATTAAAACTGAAGAATTTATTATTGTTATACAAATCTGTCTAATTTTTATATTTAATTATAAATTAAACAGATTTGAAAAAAATGTTTGTGTATGATAGCCACACGGATTAAATGGATACGCCTTTCAAGACAATTTCTTAGTTTGACAGCGTAGCTTGCATTTACACACAGAAATACAGAGTCACTACTTACCGATGAAATAAATTCACTTCGAGGGTAATTTTTAAACCTTGTCGTCTCATTCAGTATGATAAAACAGAAACAACATGGTTTATTTCTAGTTTTTGGTTTAATATATCGCTCATTTGAAGCGACAGTGACACAACTGCAAAAAAATGCGAAACTGACCTAATCACACCAAAATTATTTCAATAATAATCTACGTTGAGAATAAAAATGTTACATATGTAAATTCCTAAAATGCCCACTAGAAAGCGAAAACACGTTATTGAAATTATTACGTTTTGACGCGCAAATAATGGGCGACAACGGCCACGATCTAGCGTAGTGTAAAATTTAATAATTTACACTTGTCACTGTCGCTCCAAATGAGCGATATTTACAAATATATGACACTTTTTACAGTGATATGAGCGTTTTCTCATATGCGCGGCGACACGTTTATTTCCAATGGCGTGTCTATTTGTATTCATGTGGTCTGTGGATAGCCACATTCACGAGGAAGGTAATAGGCTAATTATACCCGAAGGAGCAGAAGGAAGTAATATGTTTGGGTCATGCGGATGAAGTCGTAGGCAGCAGCAAATTTATTATAAAGTATTACTATTATATATTAAATTGGTGAATACATATAACATTTGCACATAATAAAGTCACGTCAGCGTAGGTTTAGATTACGCGACGGCATAAATACCATTAAATATACGTATTATTGCAGTTCCCTATGAAGATTCCACAAAGTTTGAATGGATTTCACGTGTTACTCCCACCCATATTATAAATACAAAAGTTTATTAGGAGTTCGTGAATTGCGATGAAATATGAACGTTTTTAAAGGGTAGTTTAACTTTGCAGACCCATCTAGGAACCGACGCAATATATTTATTGGAATTTTAGCACCCTTCTTTTCTACCAATAACGACGAATAGGATATAAGGTTTTTTTTATATTATAGGATAACAAACAAGCAGATGGGTATCCTGGTGGAAAGAGTCAACCATGTCTAATGCCACATGCATAAGTTTACCGGCTACCTTACCCTCCAAACCGGAACACGACAGTGACAAGCACTGACGCTATTGCGGCAGGAATATGTAAGGCGATGGTACCAGACCCGGGCGAGACAATGCAGAACTCTACTACCTAGTAATGACGATGGTAGTGACTCGCATAATCAGTCGCCTTTTACGACCTGCCTGGTAGAACGGCAGTTGGTCTATTCTTCAAAGGAGCCCGGAACCAACACGGGGGAAATAGAAGGTAGTGTAAAATAGACTTCAAGGTCTTTTATATATCATAGGAAAGTTGCTTTGTGGTCTCCGGTGTCGGAGTTGACCACATAAGGTCCTAGGTTTGATTTCCGTGTCGGGCAATTGAAAAACGTATTTTTTCAATGTTTTGATAAAAATAATGTTGCACTGGAATAAAACTCTCCGGTTGGCGATCTATTATTCGCGGATAATTCCGTACTTTTTATGGTTCTGTACCTCAAAAGAAAGCTCTTTTTTGAAGATCCTTACGTCATGTTCGGTCGGAAAAACGCTTACCGACATTTGATTACATAGAGGAATAATACAAAACAAAAAATACTTCAAGAATCACAGTCGTAGATTCCCAGACGTCGAAACGGTGAGGATAAAGACATTTTGTCGTGATGTCCAATGATGAAATTCAGCCGTAGGGACTTCGGTGATGGTGTTTAAAGATATTTCAAACTATAAACCTCAGTTATCAACCGACTAAAAAACGGAGATTACCAGTTTGACATGTATGTAAGTAATATTTGTTAAAATTAGTTTAGATATAATAATACATAATTAGTAGATATAGGTATAGTTGGCAGATATTTGAAGTCGATTTAATTTTTTAATTAATTACTTTTATTAAGTTAATTAATAACATAATTTTTAACGCAGTCAACCTGCAGCTACCGACTATTTCCTGTACATAACCTGCATCAGTTCCCCACCAAAATAAAATGACCTCACGAAAGTATACCCTCCCAAAGAAAAAATATATTTATGAAATCATTCCACAAATGACTGAGTTTTGAGGTTACAAACATAAAAAACATACAAATTCATAACCTCCTCCTTTTTGTTAAAAAGGGATTTAAAGGAATTTATTTATAAGTCAAACTGATAACCTCATTTTTTTCAAGTCGGTTGAAAACAGAATAGCTAGTCTTGACGCAGAATTAAGGTCGCCTACTCAAACCACAGCTGTACATCATAAACCTGAACCTACGCTTGCTAATAGCATTAATAATATGCAATAACGCGTAGTTTCCCACAGACGACAAGTTTAATATCAAGGTTTTTTATATCATAAAATAGCAACAAGCAGATGGTTTTCGTGATGGAAAGAAACAAACCATCGCCTATAGACATCATAGATGTCAATGGCGCGTTTTTGTCGTCGTGTCGGGGTCCTAATAATAAGTTTACCGGCTATGTGACTCTCCAAATTGGAACACGACGGTAACAAGTACTGACGCTGTTACCACTACGGTAGGAATAGGTAAGGCGGTGGTACCATACCCGGGTGAGACAATGCAGAACTCTACCACTTGGTAACTTGGTAATAACTCGCATAGCTAATCGTTTACCTCTTACGAACTACCTGGTAGATTCGCATATGATCTGTTCTACAAAAGTGGTAAATACTTTTAAATTGTTGGTTTTCTCTAAGTGAATTCTGGTGTAATTCTTTAGAAAAACAACTTCCATTACTTTTGGAACCCCGCCACACAGATTAACACTTTAAGTGTCTATATGCGATTGTTGTTTCTTTCCGTCAAGAGAGACATCTGCTTGTTTGCTATCGATAATATGATATAATTATAGCCACAATTGTGCTACATAATAAATAAATAAATAATAAATATTCACGGGATAAATTACACTTACTGATCTAACCCCAAAGTGAGCAAATTATTTATTTAAGTAATAAAAACCCAAGATATATTTATCGCCTCTGTGGTCTAGTGGTCCAGTGTTGGCGTTGACCACATGAGGTCCCGGGTTCGATTCCCGGGTCGGGCACTTTAAAAAAAAAGTGTTTTTTCAGTTTTCTGAGAAACACAAAGTTGCCCGGGATTGGAAAGTGCCCGGTTGGCGATAGGCTTGCCACCTATCACATTTGTGGGACCAAGTATCTTCGGCTAATCGTGGGTGCACTTGTTGTACCTCTGCCTACCCCTTCGGGGATATGGGCGTGAAGATACTTTTGATACACAATCAGTGTCTCAAAAACGTCCACTAAAAATGAGCTCACAATTTTGAATTGTGCACTCATTTCAAAAAGAATCGCGTCAGTCGCGACCACGGAATTACGCGACACTGTAAATTTTATTAATTTTTGTACATTGCTTTTTAAAAACAACTATAAATCTTGCGCTTAAGGTTGAATATGCAAAAACGTATTTTGATAGCGAAGCGCATTGGGCCGTATTTCATACTCTTCATCCCTGCGGAACTGACACAAGGTATGTAAATTTACTTCGGAACCAGAGTGCTAAGTGTGAGTTTTTCTTTTCGCATTAGATCGTGAGCGCGTTTCCAGTTTACTAGGAATTTGTATGCGATTTGTACAGCGCCACCTAGTGGTAAACTGGTTTCTCACGTTTACCACTACGTGGCGCTGTACAAATCACATACAAACTCCTAGTAAACTCCAAACGCGCTTACGATCGAATGCGAAAAGAAAACTCACACTTAGCCACACTGTATGAGAAGGCGACAATGCAGGTGCGTTTACACACACAGATTATAACATACCAATTAAGCAGTGTGTGAGACAAGGGGCACTATATCGCTCAAGCTATTTACAGCAGTTTTGGAGGATGTCCTTAAACTGCTTAACTGGGATAATAAGTGTGTCTCTATCAATGGAGCATAATTGTCGCACCTCCGTTTTGCAGATGACTTAATTCTCATTAGTGAATCCGTAGCCGATCTACAAGGGATGTTGCAAGATCTTTATCATGCTTCTTTAACAGTAGGCCTTAAGATGACAGAACAGTAGGTCCAAGACGAAAGTGATGACTGACAGGTCGCATTCTTCGATAATTGTTACTGTAGGTGGAGAGACCATTGAAAGAGTCAGCCATTATGTTTATCTTGGACATTGTTAGTCATTTGGCAGAGAGTATAAACACAAGGAGATTGGTAGACGAAATCAGCTAGGATATGCAGCTTTTGGCAAACTGGAATAAGTGCTTAGAGATCGTAAAATGCCACAATGTCTGAAAACTCGTCTTTTTAACCAGCGTGTTCTGCCTACAATCACATATAGACATAGTGCCGAAACATGGACGCTCACAAAGGAAACGATGCACAAAATGAGAGTCGCATAACGAGCCATGGAGCGCGCCATGTTAGGTATTACACTAAAAGACCGAGTCAGAAACCTTGACATCCGATGAAGGACCACAGTGGTTATGTACAGTATATGATATCGGTTATTACATTAACAAACTCAAGTGACGATGTGCAAGACACTTGGTTA
Source organism: Apodemia mormo (assembly GCA_036924255.1). NCBI lineage: Eukaryota > Metazoa > Arthropoda > Insecta > Lepidoptera > Riodinidae > Apodemia > Apodemia mormo. The sequence goes on along the minus strand of JAUPFN010000018.1, from coordinate 4,962,586 downwards.
GACGTAGTGATGGTAGGTGGGGTAGATCCTTAACAGAATGTTACCCGAGAGTGGAGAAGAGAAGTGTGGGAAGACCAATGGCAAGATGGGTCGATGATATCGTCAAGCTGAAGGGAAAGACCTGGACAAGAGTGACTCAAAATAAGGAAAAATTGTGTGGGGGGAAGGAGGCCCTGCAGTGGGTTGATAAAAGCTGAGGATGATCATGATGATGATATGTTTTTGTCATAACTATAAACTTATTGAACTAATTAGCGACAATTTTGGGCGTCAGTTTTGTTCGGGACGGTGTATCTTGGATTTTTTATATCAATGGTAAGCGCACAAAAATATGTTTTAACAACAAGACAAATCTTTGAAATCCTCGGTTTTTTCTGCTAAAATATAAATGTAAAAATTTCTCTTAAATCATTTTGTCTATTGATGAAACCCGCATTAAAATCCGTCAATTCAAAAGGTATAAGGTATATTAAAATAAATCAATTTAAAAGGTATAAGCAAACGTACAGCGCTAGCGACTGTGTTTTTTATTGTGTAAAGAAACATACATGCATATTGCATATATGTATTTCGTTTATGAATAAAGTCTTGTCAAACTTAGAAAAAAAATAGTTAATTTATGGTCAAAATGATTTATTGTTTGTTTAGTCTATGACTTGTCTAATAAAATATATTTGTGTATCAAGAGGACGATCATTACCTGTTAATATAAATTTAAAATTAATAACCCTAAATCAACCAGACGTAGGCCACGCTAAGATTATCATGAAAATATTTCTACAATTATTAATAGACGGAACAATAAGCGGATTGTTGCGTCAAGAGCCACCGATCACATGCATCGCTGGCAGAATGAAGTGGATGCTTACGATACTGATGCCATCACATATTATGAGAATCGTGAAACATTTAACGCCATTTAACGAGCAACATTATTTCATTTAGGTTTACTCGTTACCCAGTATTTCGTTCTTCATTTCAAGCGACTTCCCTAAAAATAGAACACTCGAATCGGTTGTGTTTTTAACTTCCCGCTACGTATGTAGATAAGAAAGTTATTGTGAGGTTTTTCTACAATTTATAAATGCAAATAATGATTGACATATTTATTGTCAGATTATCATAATGATATGATTAAAAATGCAAATGAGAGTACTGTTACGTATGATGTCAGAATTTGTACTGTCTTAATTTGCCGCGATGTGCATGAGAACCCATTGCTTGAACAAGTTACGGTGTTCTTTGTCATATTATAGCATAATATGGCCCGGACACTGTGCAGTTACTAATTTTATCCCGATTTTCGAAAATCGAGTTTTTACTAGATCTCCATGTTTAAAAAAATTAATAAATAATATTCACGGGACGGGATTCCCCGTGTTGGTTCCGGGCTCCTTTGAAGAATAGACCAACTGCCGTTCTGCCAGGCAGGTCGTAAAAGGCGACCGATTAGCTATGCGAGTCACTACCATCGTGGCTACTAGGTGGTAGAGTTCTGCATTGTCTCGCCCGGTCTGGTACCACCGCCTTACCTATTCCTGCCGCAATAGCGTCAGTGCTTGTCGCTGTCGTGTTCCGGTTTGGAGGGTAAGGTAGCCGGTAAACTTATGCATGTGGCATTAGACCTCGCCACAAGATAGCAACGCACCATTAACATCTTTGGTGTCTATAGGCGATGGTTGACTATTTCCATCAGGAGACCCATCTGCTTGTTTGCTATCTTATGATATAAAAAAAAGACAAATTACACTTACTGATCTATCCCCAAAGTAAGCAAATTATTTGCTTGTGTTATGGCTGTTAGTCAACGACACTTATTCATAGAAATACATATATAAATACTGTTACATACATAATAAACACCCAAACCCAGAAACACAAACATTTATGCTCAACACACAAATGCTTGTCCCTGACGGGAATCAAACCCGAGCCCCATCGATTACTTAGCGTTGCATCGATTTTTTTAGCATCGACTCTTGACCACGAAGGGAAGCGTTTGACCACGATCTCACCTGATGGTAAGCTAAAATGCTGCCTATAATGGAACGCGCTTTCCTAGAAGATATCTGTTCACTCTTTTCTTTATAGCGTATAACCGCAAATAGGGTTTCCATCTTAAAAATCTCAAGTCAAGTCAGATTTTTAAAATGGCAACCCTGTCTCTACAATTAAATTGTACAGGCAAACTTATCAGGTACAACCTAGCGCGTATGAACTGCTTAAATGACGATTCCTTTCGAAAATCTATCTGCTTGTTTGCTGTCTTATGACTTAAAAACCAATAAGATGGTAAAACTACATGTATAGTAAAATTGTACAGGCAATCTTGTCAGGTACACCCTAGCGTGTATGAACTGCTTAAGGAGAGGCATCGCGACAAACGGGAAAAAACTGGTTTGTTTAATCACGTTTTTTTTGTATTGATTGTTAAATGACAATTTTACAAAAATTACACGATATACCTGAAGATATTATCTAAGGAATTTGCTAACTTGTTACATGATAGAATGTACTTTACTCGATCATATAAAATTCCGAAAACAGGTTAAAAAATCTCTAAAACAAATAATTTGTTAATCATATTTCTAATCTTCCACATGATTTTTATATGGGGATATTTAGTTGTAAATACAAAAAAGAATGTACTAAATTTTGGTTTTCAGGTATATTTATGTATTACCTATATTTATTTATCCGAAAATTAACACGTTTCTCAGCGGTTTCAGAACATACCGCGCCTACCATTTCCTATAGAATTGACGCGCGTCGAAATACCTCGCCTTAAATGACAATTGTTTATTTCCTTTCGAAAATCCATCAGCATGTTTGTTGTCTTATGACTTAAAAACCAATGAGATAGTTAAACTACCTATACAGTTAAACTGTACAGGCAAACTTGTCAGGCACACTCTAGCCTGTATAGCCTGCTTAAGTGAAGATTGTTTATTTTCTTTCAAAAATCCATCAGCTTGTTTACTATCTTATGACTTAAAAACCAACACAACGCATCTAAACATAATGAGTTCGCTTGTATAAACAATTTTAGATAATGACGAGCTAATAGCCGCCTGCTTCGCTGGGCGTAATGGCATTGACGATAAAAACAAATTATATTGCCGATAATTAGCACAATCAAATGTCCTCACTGTACATACTAATTTTAATTAAGATCTGTTAAGCCATTATTTTCTAATAACGGGATATACAGATAGACTGACCAATATAATATTTCCTATCATTAGTACAATTATGTGTTTTCACTATACCCCAATTTTTATCACGATCGATCAAACCCTTCTCGATATATATAACCGGACGTATAGACAAAAATATTCAAAATAGTAAAACTGATGCTGGTAAAACAAAAAAAATAATGTACTGGCAGTCTCTACATAATATTATGCATATTTAACGTTAATTTAAAAGTCTCTACAACACTTCATATTGCTATCTTATGTTATAAAAAAAACATTATTTTTTTACACTATTTTTTTTATAAATATTATTTATTTATATAAAAAAAATAGTATAGAAGATATAGAAGAGTCAAATTTTCAAGGATTTGTAATAATTACGACAATTATTTTTCTTTTGATTAAATTCGTGGTAGGTCCAAGACAACTAATGAATGTGGGCTCTTTGTCCTAATAACTCAGTGCCATCCCAGGGGATCCGCTATTATCAAGACAATTAAGGATATATATTATACTGTGAATGAATTTGACGTCCTACAGGGGTTTTATTTCATTTTTTATTTCATTTCCTTTTTTTATTTATTAGTTGTATTTAGTGATAACCGCGACTGACAGCTTTACGTTCTTAATCGAAGCATGCGTGTGGTAACACATCACTAGTCAGATTCCAAACTGCTACTAAGATTTTAGATTCTCGTGGAAAACCTCGAAAAAACCTCGATAGCGATTCCCGACTCTGGGGTTGAATCCGGACATTATGATCTAAGCCGACTAGGCTAACCCCCTAGACAACAAGGCAGTCATACCTAGGCTAGCCTAACCCGAGCCTATACGATTAAATAAAAAATTGAGTATGACTTTATACCCGACTAGTTGCGCCCACGACTTCGTCCGCGTGAAAAATTTTCGAAAAAAACTAACTCCTTGTCGCATCAGCTATCTGTCAGTGAAAGTCCCGTCAAAATCGGTCCAGCCGTTCCAGGGATTAGCCGTAACAAACAGACAGACAGACAAAAATTGTAAAAAAATGTTATTTTGGTATATGTACCGTGTATACAATACATCCATATGCATTTAGTAAAAGTTATTTTAATATTACAAACAGACACTGCAATTCTATTTATTTGTATAGATAGCTGTAAAACTTTGTTTTATGCTTAATTTGTAAAAGAATGAGATTTATATATTATGGAGGAAGTCAACAGAGATAGAGAGAGTAGAGAGTTCGAAGTAGGAAAGAACGAAAGAGAGAAAGGTAAATTGAAGCATTTAAAGTAACATTTTAGTAAAGACTAGCGATCGGACTGTGGTCAAAATTTGACCATAGACTAAAAAATAAAATCTCTTTTAAGCTTGACAATAGACATTAGCCGTAAAAAGTAGTAAACATGGGCATATATTATCATTATTGCAGTATTATATCCGAATTTATCATGCAAAGAGTATGCAATCACTACGTTTTATTTGGTTTTTAACCGATTAGGCTAATTTTGGTTTTGAATTAATTGTTGAAGTCCAGAGAAAGTTTAAAAGGTGAGAAAATATGGAAAAAATAAGAGTTGTTAAAAAGGCAGAACAGCGTTTGCCGGGTTAGCTAGTTTAATATATTTCTAATGCACATTATTTAAAAATACTAGGATTATGCAGTTTACTTTACTACTTTACTACTATTACTCTTTATGCACTAGTATGTATAGATGCCCTTATCTGTACATTGAATATTTTTTTAAAAGAATACTTGGGGCGTGATCTACAATCAATATCGAAGCCAAAAATATAGTTTTTAGAATTTTTATCTGTTTGTCTGTTTGCCTGTTTGTCTGATTGTCTGTTTGTCTGTTTGTCTGTTTGTCTGTTTGTCTGTTTGTCTGTTTGTCTGTTTGTCTGGGGGTAAACTCAAAAATTACTGCATAGATTTACTTCAAATTTTGCATGAATATTACTAATAGGTCGGGTCAACATATAGGCTACATATTATCACGCTATCGTCTACGGGGGAGGTGCAGTGCGGAATAAACAAAATCCGCGCGGACGAAGTCGTGGGCAACAGCTAGTATTCAATGAAATAAACTATGATTCACACATTTAACTATCTCAATACCAGATGTCTGGGGTTTATTACAGACTATTAATCCTAAACAAAAATTTAAAATACGTTTTAAATGGGATTTTTATTAGGAAATGTAACAACTGTTACAACAAAAATAACGTTTTAAAACCGGAATCGTGTCGTATATGATGCGTAGGTTGGGACTTATTTATAAACTACGTTATAAAACTAGCTTCGCCCTATAACCTTCTCGATTAAATTTTTTGGATACCAAAGGATAAAAATATCCCGTATATTAATGGGTGTATTCAATAAAATTACTTAGTAATCCATCTTAGTAAAATACTTAGACGTGACGCAAAGTAAACAAAATTTATTCTCAGCATCTAATAGACCGTATCCCATAAACAAACTTTTTTTGATTAATAACAAAGTGAATTTTTGGGAACAGCTTCATTTTGACGAGACAACCATCTTTTCTTTCTTCGAAAAATCCCAAATCGGGTAACTAATAATGTTATGGGGCTTTGAAAATTTTGATTCGGTGAAGGGAATAACAATAATTATTTTTCAACATTAATCGCTTGATTATATTATGAAAAATACGATCAAACCTTTGTCCTACACATTCGATGGTTTTTCTAACGAGTCCTCCACTCTAAAATTTCGGAATTATAAGTTTTTTAATTGATATTATTCAATTTAAAAACAACCTAATTTTCTCACAATAGCTTATTAATAAGTGTCCTACACGTAAAGTAGAAACTTTTCTTAGTCCGACACTCTAAACTTTTCTTTTTTATCTATCTTTATTAGTTCCCCAATTCGAGATTTTCCGAAGTTCGAAAAGATGGTTGTCTCGTCAAAATGAAGCTGTTCACAAAAAATCCGCTTGTTAGTAATCAAAAAAAAGTTTGTTCGTGGGTCTCGTTTATAAGTTTAGTCGGTTTTGACCTAAACACACTTTCTACCTCAACTGACTAACTATAAATTTCGATTACAGAAAAACTATCAGAATTACGTAAAGGCGCCTTGACTTACAAGGTACAATGGCGGCATTAATAAAACCGTATCAGTTTCTATAGAGAGTACTGGCAAAATCTTAGATAAACATTCTTAGGAGTTTAGACAGTCGTCAGGATCATACCCAATAATTTACCTTTTCACACATTTGATCGTTCGATCCACGGATAAAATGGATCCGCGTTTCAAGACAATTTCTTAGTTTGTCAGTGTAGCTTGCATTTACACACAGAAATATAATTATACTACTTACCGATGAAATAAAATATTAAACCTTAATTATTAATAGTTCGGTAAGGTAAGGTAATTATTAAACCTTATCTCATTCAGTACGATAAAACAGGTACGTCATGGTTTATTTCTGTTTTTCACGATACAAACGTATGATATTTTTAGCAGTGATAGGAGTGTTTACTCATATGCGTGGCGACACGTTTCCTTCCCAATGGCGCGTCTATTTGTATTCATGTGGTCTCTGGTTCGTACAATCTATATCAAAAAAATCGGGGCATACGGCTACCATTGCAAATTCAATCGATTTACTAACACACATTCGCATATACAGTATCTGGACATCCATATTTAATATTTCAAATGTCTGTCTGGCTTTTTTATATCATAGGATAGCAAACAAGCTGATGGCTCCTGGTGGAAGAAGAAAACCATCGCCTATAGAAACTATAACAACACACATAAAATGGGCTGTGGTCTAAAATAAGTCGGGATGTAGTACAGAAATAAGAGAGTTGAATTTAGTAAAAAAAATATAAAGAAAGTACAGAAAAGTAAATTATTACAATATTAGTAATAATAAAGACATTTGATGACTCGGGAGCCAACTGTAGTATATAACCAAAGACTACAAAGAAATAATTACGAAAGTATGGTGTTGGCAGAATTCCTAATAAAAGTATTTATCGATAACATGTTTCCCTTTATTGCACATAGTCATGTATTTAAATACATTATGTTAATGGTGCGTTGTTTTTGTGTTTGGTGTGGGTTGTAAAGTAGTAGGTTGGTAATATAGATATAGAGGTTTATATACTCAAAGGTTGGTAATGCCACTTGCATACGCTTAGTCAGAATTGCAGTTAGCAGAATGGCAAAGGTCTTGCTCGCTTCTGGACAGTTAGCTTGTGGTGGACAGAAGCTTCTCGTTTTAATGGAGGACTAAAAAAATTCTTAAAAATGTGATAAAATATCATTATTTAATCATTTATTGCACACAAATAACGAAAGTAAACATAGTAACAAAAATAGTACAAAATGCAAGCTTATCTCTAAAGAAATTCCTTCCAGCAAGCCCAAAATAAAAGAAAAAATTTAAAACTAAAGTAGGAAAAAAACGTTTACCCACGTGTGTGAACCAAAACAAAAGGTCTAAACTACGAAAATAATACAACATATTATAACTACTTACTAATACTACAAACAATATAAATTATGCAATGGATAAGTAGTGCTGTGTTTCAGGGTGATTCTTAAAAATATCCAGTGATTCACTTTTTCTGATGGAATGAGGCAAGGAATTCCAAAGCGTAACGGCACGTTTAGATTAAGATAGATGTGACAAAGTGCATTCTACTCACACAAGCATTTACATTTAAGTTTTGATTGGCTTGTAGCCAAATAGCTAATAGCAAAATTTATATGCAAATCAACTATACGACTAACTTTACATCGGAATTGAATTCTCTCTCTAAATATGCACTTCTAGCTATTATCCGCCCGCTTCGCTAAGCGATTTTATTGCTGTCTAGCAGTTACTCATGACTTCGTTCACGCGACCAAAATCATTACTTCCCTTTGCTTTATCAGGTAAAAAGTAGCCTATGTCACCCTGGATAATGCAGCTTTCTAAAGATATATCCTATGTCACTCAGTGAAAAAAAAAGATTAAAATCGATCCAGTAGTTTTGATTTATTCATTACTGCCCGCACACGCGTTAAATTTGGAGTAAAATAATTGCCCTTTCCCTATAATACCATGAAGATTTCCTACTATCTTTGGAACATCTAAATTCTTATAGGTACTACATTTTTAGTTTTTACATTTTTACCTATTTCTTTTATTTTTACAATTAATATATTACAGAATGTCTTAATATACAACGTTCACAGCTTTCTTGTCATTAGACAATACAAACATGTTTTCTTTAGAGGTTACCCTTGAAAGAGCGACATATAGTTGGCCATATGAAAAACAGTCAACGCTCAAATCTAAGCTTGCAACGTTGAAGGTTTCACTCTGCGATTTATTAAGGCGAGGCATCGGAACAAACGGGAAAAAAACTGGTTTGCTAAATCACATTTTTTTATATTGATTGTTAAATAACAATTTTACAAAAATTACGTTATATACCTGTATATATCTGAAGATATTATCTAAGGAGAAGGCTAAAAAAATCTGTAAAACAAATAATTTGTAATACTATTCCTAATTTTCCACATGATTTTTATATGATGATATTTAGTTAAAAAAAGAATATACTAAATTTTGGTTTTCAGCTGAAGTCCTATATTTATTAATCCCGAAATATAACACGTTTCCCAGCTCGCGCGCCGCCGACCGGCCGGTAACCCCGCAATTGCTATGCCTCTGCATTTTAAATCTGTAATATCTTCGAAAACATTAATTTAAATTACATGCTGTAAACGGTCATATTGATCTATATTAAACTAGCAAAAAGCAAAACTTTGTAAGGGCTCGCAAAGTTATACTATCTAGTAATATTGTTATAAAAGTATTTTTATGAGATTTACATCTTTTAATGTATGGACTTTATCTATAATTATCTAACCTAAAAAACTCAGCATATTTTCACCTAAACATTACATTCGCATCAAAGGCCCGCGTCGTCAGGCTTTGGACTAGGAATATTTGGTTTTTGTTTGTTGGTATTTTCAAGGAAAAATATGTATTAAAAATGAAGGTTGATCTTATAAAAAACACATTTTTGACATTTTGCTGAAATAATTGTTTTTTTTTTCTAAAATCAGGAAGTTCCTGGTTTTACGTCGATTTACGAAATCAAAATCAAAAAATGTTTTATTTAAATAAACCTTCAAAATTTTTGGACTACGCAGGCACGAAGAATTGACGGTAGACACTCAGCGAATACATTTTTCGAATTTTTCTCTCAGAGAAACCCTCGGAGTTCGATTCCAGAGTCAGGCAAATGAAAAAATGTGTTTTTTCAGTTTTCTGATAAAACAACTTTGCCCGGGATTGGAAAAGTGTCCTACTGGCGATAGGCTGACCACCTATCACATTGTGGGACTTAAGTATCTTCAGCTAACCGTGGATGCACACGTTGTCTACATCTCGATGCCTATCTCTTCGGGGATATGGGCGTAAATATACCTTTTTTTAGCTTTTTACCCTCGCCCTTGGGCTGAGATTGGGAATTGATCTCAATACAATATAAATCAATTAATAAATCTGTACTGTTTCTCAATAAGCCTATTGTGAAACTCTCGAACGCTCTATTTACTCTGTTCCCAGCAAACATCCCTGCTCTAGACCTAAATTCTCCTTGTGCCTCCCACAATATTACTTCGAACTTCCCTTGCATTCTCCTTTCAATGATTTTATCATACACCTTCGATGCCAAAGTGATCAAACTAATGACCCTATAGCTATTGCAGTTTATACTTGAACCTCGCCTTTATACGAGGGCACGATAACCGCGCGCCGCCAGTCAAATATGAAGAAACAATTCATGAAGTAGGTAGTCTCTTAATAAGTTCAAAAATTCTAATAGAAAATGTATCTTCTATCAATTTTAACTCGTTAATGTAATAAGAGATGGCGTTAGTAGTAATAAGATTCTAATACAAATTGTACCTTCTATTTTTTTATTTTTATAAAATGGTATTTTTGTGGTAGATAACAAATCTAGACATGAATATAAACTACCACGTCGAAGCTCAAACCTAAAAATGCGATATTTTTTCAGTAAAATGTACCACAAAAGTGCATAGAAAGTGGCCTAGTGTAGGGCTCGCTTCGCTCGCCTTGATTAACAATATATTTAAGGTGTTTATTTGGATAAGGATTAGTGCTGTTTTGCTTAAAATTGCTTCGAAAATAAGCTATTATTTCTCGTAAAAAGTAAGTGACAAAAAAATGCTATAGAGATTACTTAGTACATTATATTGATAAATCTCGTAGGGTTCAGACTGCGTTTGCAATGTAAGCGGAAAAAATATAATTATTTACGATTTAAATAAGATTTAAGCATACATAGGGACATAGGAACAGACAGAGAAAGCGACTTTGTTTTATGCTATGTAGTGAAGATAGCAAACAAGCAGATGAGTCTCCTGATGGAAAGAGCCACCCATGACCTATAAACACCAAAGGTATGCGGCGAGGTCTAATGCCACATGCATAAGTTTACCGGCTACCTTACCTTACAAGCCGGAACACGATAGAGACAAGCACTGACGCTATTGCGGCAGGAATAGGTAAGGCGGTGGTACCAGACCCGGGCAAGACAAAGCAGAACTCTACCACCAGAACCTACCAACTACACACAAGCATACATACAAGTATACACAAAAACTTTCAATATCATAAAATTTATATAATAAGTCATAAAATCAATATTTATCCCGAAATTGGGAAAAATTTAATGTGCAGACAAATGCTACAAATTTATATTAAAGCAGTGCAGGTTAAACACAATATTTAGCCAAGTAATTAACGTTTCTGACTACGCTAATTGATGGAGCTTGGGTTCGATTTCTAATAAAGATAAACACTTATGTAAAGAGGAAAATAAATTACTCAGGGGAAAATAGCTTTTGCTTCCAGTAAATATTATAACAGTAATTTTATTGGCTTCAGAATTTGTTAAACATGTCGACAATAGAAGCCTCATTTTTTTATATCTGATAACATAAACAGTCTTTTTTACAGTTTTTTCCAAATATTTTGGAAAATATGTGTCTAATCGGCAAACAAATTCTAATAGAATTTGTTCTTTAAAAAATTTTACGTTAGGATAGGCTGCACTACAGTCTCGTTTTTAACTTCCTGCTACGTATGTAGATCAGAAAGTTACTGATTTTGCTCCGATTTTCGAAAATCAAATTTTGTGATCGGTGATTTAGTGCTGGAACAAGTGGATAAGTTTGTGTGTATTGGATGTGCTTTCAGCAGGGATGAAATATACACCGCTTATGTCGAAACAAGAGTGTGCGCAGGGAACAGAGTGAATGGAGCGTTAGGGATATTACTTATAAGTATAGTTGTAAGTCAGGGTGCCCGTCTTGTCCTACGTAATTCAGTCAACGCGGTCGACATGAGATCACTTTGAAAAAATATGTGACGTGACACTCGCGAACTGGGATCGTAATATTGAAGTGAGAGAGAGGTTAAGCCTGAAAGAAAATGTAATATTTTATCACTTATACACTTGTACTGTTTCACAATTAAGCTATTATCACTTATTACCAACCGGTTTCGCTTACACAAGCATCACCAGGGCAATTTATAGTTACAAACTAAACTTTAATTTTATTATTTTATATGACTAAGACAACTAACTCTGTTTAGCTGCGAAACATGTGTGTAAATTTGTGTTGTAATCTTTGTGAGACTTTGATTTTTTTATTGATTTTTATTGGTTTTATTCTTTTATATTGGTATATTGAGTTAATTATGGACAGTAATAATTGGATAATAATTTTATATTTATAGGCATTGACTAAAGTATAAAATTTTGACATTTGTAGCAGATTTACTATGATTATTATAATTTTGCATGTGGCATTAGACCTCGCCACAAGATAGCAACGCACCATTAACATATTTGGTGTCTATAGGCGATGGTTGACTTTCCAACAGGAGACCTATCTGCTTGTTTGCTATCTTATGATATAAAAAAAAATGTTTGTCATTTGATTTACTTTATTTTCTAACTAGCTGACCCGGAAAACGTTGTTCTGCCTTTTTAACTACTCTTATTTTTTCTATATTTTTTCACCTTTTAAACCATCCCTGGACTTCAATAATTAAATCAAAACCAAAATTAACCAAATCGGTTCAGCCGTTCTCGAGTTTTAGCAAGACTAACGAACAGCAATTTGTTTTTATATATATAGATAGATAGATTATTATATAGCTTTCATGTCACAACCTTTTACTTACAAATATAAACGGCATCCTCGGTGTGTGAGTCCAAATCGCACATGCCTGATTTTTAAATCATAGAATATCTAACAAGCAGACTCTTGGAAAGAGACAACCATTGCCTACAGACACCAAAGACTGTACTGTTGTGTTACCCGTATACCCCACGGATGAAATGGATACACCTTTCAAGACAATTTCTTAGTTTGTCAGTGTAGCTTGCAATTACACACAGAAATACAGTGTTGTCCTACTTACCCGTGAAATAAAATCACTAAGGGGTAATTTTTAAACCTTGTCATCTCATTTGGTACGATAAAATAGTACAATATGGTTTATTTCTATTTTTTCGCGATATAATATATCTTTAAATGTATGAATGACACTTTTGACAGTGATAGAAGCGTTTGCTCATATGTGCGGCGACACGTATCCTACCCAATGGCGCGTCTATTAGTATTCATGTGGTGTGTGGTTATACTCCGTGTTGGTCCGGACTCCTTTGAAGAATGGAGCAACTGCCATTCTGTCAAGCAGGTCGTAAAAAGCAAGGCATATAGGCAATTGGCTATAAGTGTGACTATCATCGTGACTACTAGGTGGTAGAATTTCCCATCGTCTCGACCGGATGTTTAATACCATCACCTTACCTATTCCTACCACAATAATGTCTATGCTTGTCAATGTCGTATTCCGGCTTGGAAGGTAAGGTGGCCGGTAGACTTATGCATGTGGCATTGCCATCCCGGATAGCAACGCAACATTAACAACTTTGGTGTCTATAGGCGATGGCTTATCTTTCCATCAGGAGAGCCATCGGCTTGTTTGCTATCTGATATTTAAAAAATGGCGTTGTTGAATGCCACATACACAAGTTTACCAGCTACATTTCTCTCTTAACCGAAACACGACAGCGTCAATTATCGACGATATTATGTGCTCCTTTCCGGAAGTTTATTGTTAATTTGCAAACACATTTTGCTATTAGTAAGTTGGCTATAAGCCAATTCAAATAATACGCGTACTTTTATGAGAACAGTTTATTGACATATCAACGTGTCACATCTGCCACGGTCGTTAGTTAAATAAAACAATCATTGTAGTACTTTTTGGTTAGAGCTAGGGCTAATTTAAGATCTTTAGCATTTTTGGAGGACGTTTTTTAGACACTGATTGTGTATCTTGGGTTTTTTATATCAATGATCTTTAGGAATACTAGCGATCGCCCGCTGGTCGAAATTCGGCAATAACCTTAACAAAGAATTTTTTTGACACGACAGGATTTGAAGCAGAGACCTTGCTTTTGCCCAGCATGCTCTAACCGCTCTAAACCACTTGATTCAACGTTTTAAAATTTTCCTAGTATTAGGGAAAACTTTTTAAGTTTCAACTTAACTCATTTATTTTGCTAGTATACGTAGGTATGTATATCTAGCGATCTGAACATCGAATCGACGGAATCGGTCGCAAAGCAATAGAGAATTTCGCCACGTTAAACCAAATGACACGAGGCTCAGTTGGTTAGAGCGTGCCGGCCAGAGAAAAGACCACTGATTATAAATCCAATCGTTTCAAAAAAATTCTTTTCTATGTTTATACAGTATGTAAAGAAAACCCTGTCTGATCCGAAAGAGGCATATAGATTGGTTAAAGGCATTACTGAGAAAAATATTAAAATGACTTTATTTCAGAAAAAAAAAGGATTTCGTTTTTTTTTATTATTCGTATATTTACTTATATATCCCTAGAGTTAAGCAAATATTTTAATAATGACAACACCGTGACGCTGTTTGTTTCATTGTTTCGGTTTGACGGCTTTCGCACAAACACCACGCGAAGGCGGGTTATTTGTTTTTCGGCTTTTTACAAAGGAACTTAAAACGCGCCTCACACGCGCCGCCTGTACTTCGGTAGCATCCGACTTGCGCGGCATTCTTTGATAATAGAATTTACTTAATTGTAGGTGTTTTCATACTTAATATATAAAAATACCATTTAAGTTTTTTTTTTATTGGGAAAACTTATTAATTAATATCCATAAAATGATTACACATATTATGTAACCGTATTACGGTACCAAATAACACCTTTAATTATCTGACAGGGTTTTCTTTACACACTGTATATGAATTATATGAATAAGTGCTAAAACATACATATAATTTGACAGTTTTGATCATAGATATTAAAATCTCTTCTTGGTTTGATAACTTTTTGATCTGACTTTTACCATTAACAAAATAGTAAACATGTGTGAAATTCATGATAGTCCGTGTAATATTTATTTATATTAGTTTTACTAGCTGACCCGGCACACGTTGTTCTGCCTTTTTAACTACTCTTATATTTTTCTATATTTTCTCACCTTTTAAACCTACCCTAGACTTCAACCATTAATTAAAAACCAAAATTAGCCAAATCGATTCAGCCGTTCTCGAGTTTTAGCGAGACTAACGAATAGCAATTGATTTTTATGTATATACTAGCTGACCCGGCAAACGTTGTTCTGCCTTTTTAACTACTCTTATTTTTTTATATAATATTCTCACCTTTTAAACCTTCCCTGGACTTTCAACAATTAATTCAAAACCAAAATTAGCCAAATCGGTAGCCGTTCTCGAGTTTTAGCGAGACTAACGAACAGCAATTGATTTTTTATATATAGATAGATAGATTATATATATATATATATATATATATATATATATATATATATATATATATATATATATATATATATATATATATATACATATATATATATGTTTTAATGCATCTATTATATAAGGATTTTAATTGCGAAACTTTGGATGAATGGGTGTTTGTTACTCAAGCATGCAAGAAATACTGGACGGATTTGGATGAAATTTGGCACACAGGTAGATGATAACCTGGATTCTGGAATAGCACATTGGCTACTTTTAATCCCGGAAATGAGTTTTTTCCACGAGATTCACCAAAAACTTTTATAACGCATCGGACAGCATGGTGCAGCTAATATTATATGAAATGTTACCTTTTCGCACTTCTCCATATAAACTTTAACTGTCCAAATTTCATACTCCTCTGTTCACGTTATTACTGTCATATATAAATAAATATTCACGGGACAAATTACACTTATTGATCTAACCCCAAAGTAAGCAAATTATTTGCTTGTGTTATGGGTGTTAGTCAACGATACTAATACATAGAAATACATATATAAATATTTTATACTATATATATGACGGCGTCCGCGTCATCAAGTGCAAGAATATTGTAAACAACAGGTGTACGCCTGAGCCGCCGAGCGCATCGTTCGATATCCCTACTACTCAACTTGTTTTGCTACCTGTATAAAAGGCTCTGAGCGCCCGCCGATAGGGCAGTCTAGGCTCTGGCGTGGCTCGGTACACTTGTTGCATCTTGCTAGTAGCTTATCCTCGACTCTTGGATAATTAATTTGTGCAAACAAATTAATTATTATTATCAACTATAAATTAGTCGCAGTACAATTTATAATTGACTATCTATTGCTTAAATTACGACTTATTTGTAATAAGGAATAATTAAGTTACTTGGAATTGTTAAACGAGAACTAGTCATTAGTGATGGAAAGTTTTAATAGTGATTTTATGTTATTTTTTTGATACAAGTTGAACAAAATATAAAGAGCTGTTATATTACCACATCCGCATTTTATTTATCATATCTGACCCACTTCCTACATCAGAATTGGGATCGGATTCACTCCCACTTCAGCACCAAACTATTTCGGTTAATTATGTAGAACAGTAAAATGTTTCTTTTCGCTTGTGGTGTGGAAACTATTCTTTGAAAAATAGTAGAAAATATTAATTCACGTTCTGTAACTCCCATTAAATTGATACACTTTGATTTTGATGAAGCAGACGATATGACTAACTGGTATCCTCCTCCTTGCTTCGTATTCTTCATTACTGAGGGTCGTAACCTCCTCATTAGATCGTTCTTGATAGCACAATATTACGCCATTGGACTCTATCTTCAGCGGCGTGCAGAGAATCATAAAACTTTTTAGACATGAGATTGGTGCAAACCTGGTCTGTCCATCGCATAGGCGTACGACCACGTGGTCTTTTATCTTCTACTTTTCCGGTCACGATTAGCTTTTCGAGATTGTCTCCTTGCTTTCTAGAGATGTGGCTGAAGTATTATAGAATTCTTTGAAGGCACGCAGCAGACAGTCTGATCTTTACTCCAAGTTGTTTTAGTATGAAGGCGTTGGTCCCGTATGCTGTCCAAGGGATACGTAACATTTTCCAGCACCACATTTCAAACGCATCAATGCGACGTCTGTCTGCAGCTCTTAGTGTCCATGACTCTGCGTCGTACGTAAATATGGAGAACACCAGCGTACGAACCAGCCTCTGAATTGTTTTTAATGAGATGCTTCTGTTGTTCCAAAGACACTTAATCTGTCTCATAGCATTTTTGTGGTGTACCTTACTAGATAGTGTGCCTTAAGTAAAATTATTATAGAAAAGAAACAATTAGACGGGGTTGATCAAATCATTGTACCTACTTACTCACTTAAGAGTCATGCCGTCACCTACTTCACAAACTGCTGTCTTGGCAAACTATATTCTTTTAGACGTAGATATGAACCGATTTAAGAGCACCACTGCATTTCGAGGAAGTTGAAATTTTTGTGATAGAATTGAACATCGTGACAACGATTGTCGTGATAATAATTTTTGCTTGCAGCGAAAGCAGGTCATCTACCACTATCTCTGGTGGCGTGTCCAGTGGCCGACCACCAGTGGTCTGCTATGTATGTTGTGACCCCGGCCCAGCCACAAAGCTTCCATTTGTCTGATGCGCTACAAGAAGAAAGAAGTTGCCACTTCGAGTTCCGAAAAACAGAAAACCAGTCAACATATGTTCCAGAGCGTTACATGGTGTATTACACTAAGTAGAATTTAATTATCTTGTATTATATTCGAGTCTGGTTTAGAATGTAACCATATCAAACAAATCTGTTGTGATTCCTTTGTAAAAGAACGATTTTATGAACAAGAATCTCTAAATAGTCGCTTGTTTTGATGTAGTTTCCACTGAACAAATCAAATGCTTAACCACAAGGCAAAATTTAAATTTGGAGGTAGTTTCACGTTTGAACTGATAAGTCTTAATGTTTCGTCAGGCCGCAAAATTTTGGACCAATATAGAATAGGAACTAAGCGACAACAGGTTAATGCTTAGCAATACTTAAACACAATCCTGCTCAGTTTCAAAATCTGCTAGTGAGAGTATGGTAAACACTGACCTTGTAGGTAAAGATAAAGAGCGCTTGGTAGATATTTTTAAAAACAATTGACAACCAGTTGAATTAAAACCGTCAGGCTTAAATTCATCGAGCTGAAATCGAATTAGTTGACCCTTTGAAGATGGTTAATAAGCAATCTTAAAGATTATTACCAACTAAACTCAAACTAATATTTAAAAAAAAAGAAAACAATACAGATTTACATCTTCTTGCGACAGGCACATATAGAGCTAACAGTCGGTCCGAATATGTGATGCGAATCTTGTAGGGTTTAATAATGATAGCGCAGTATAATTTTCTGACAAATCATGGCAAGAGCGGTTAGGTAATATTTAACACGCGCTCAGCAGCATTAGGTTTGACATACGGCAACTAACAAAAACTCGCAAAAGTATCTACAGTACCCGGCAATAAATATTGCACATCGACCTTTGGAAAGAGACAATCGGCTAATTTCGGCTTCGTAGAGCGTTATCTCTGTCGCTCAAAATACAAACAGTCCGGTACCTATTAGGAGCTGTTAAAACAAGTATGATTTGCTTCTTTTGATATTTTTATTCTTTGTATAAAATACACTAATTTTTCTATAAGTGATGGCTTTAGGTTGGGGTAAAATAAAATAAAAAAACATTTTTACATTATGTTTACGTATTTAATTATTTTGGAACATTACAGCTTTAGTGTACATAATAAACACCATTATACCTATTGCTAAAATGAGACATTGCAATAAAAATAATAATAATTCTAATTCTCAATTACTTCCATTTCACTATCTGTGCTCTCAAAGAGGTCAATATCACTGTCACTATCAGCCGTATTTATTACTAATCTATCAGTGTAATTGTCTAAACTGTGTTGAATGCTTCTATATTCATTCTCACATTTGATTGCATGATCGCAAACCTTTTTCCACTCTTCAGCGCCGATCATGTTTACTTTTTCAGTCAATAATGTTTTTACTGTAGTTAAGTTCATACCCACATTTCTAGAGGCTACATAGCCTTTCAGTTGAGACCATATATTTTCAATTGGATTAAAATCCGGATGATATGGTGGCAATCGCAACACAGTGTGCCCATGTTCGGCAAGTATTTTGTCCACAGAAAACTCTGTATACCTCTCCTTGTGCTGACATATAATAGCGTAAATCTGGGTTTTTGTTAATTTTGGATCAACTGGAATTTCATGTCTGTTTAACCAGTTGATCATTTCCCGTTTAATGGTGTTTGAGTTGGGGGGTCTCTCAACATACTTGTTGTGATAGGGTGCGTTGTCGATAACTAGAACAGAATCACTGGGTATATTTGGGATTAATTGGTTAACCAGCCATTTCTCATAGTTATCGTTATTCATTTCATTGTGATAGTCACCTGTAGTGTCCGTGGATTTATACGTTAAAAAAGCACCGGGTACAAAGCCTTTTTCATTTCCCGCATGAACTATTATCAAACGTTGACCTTTTGAAATTGGCTTTTTTACTCCTTTTTTCTTATCGTCACTCCAAGATTTCCCTTTAGTGTGGGATGCATGTATATATGACTCATCCATGTAGACGATATTTTTTCCTGTTTCGCGAAATTTGCGTATTTTATCAAGGTATTCCATTCGTTTGAGACTAACGTCGTGCTTTTCCATTAGAATTTTTCGATTATCTTCCATTTTAGTGAACTGAAATCCCATGTCATGAAGTATTTTTCTCAATGTTTTTTCAGACCCATTGTAATTAATAGCTTCAGATAACTTAGCTTTTAATGATTTTATTGTTGGCAGTTCATTAAATCGTAAGTGAAAATCATACACCATTCTTCGAACAACATCGTAATCAAAATCGTCCATATCCAAACGAAATTGCTTTTTTGGTCTCCCTTTTTTTGGAGTGCTGAACTTAATTTCAGTCGAATGTGTTTCAGTACTGACTTCGTTTAATATATTGTTCAAAGTTCTTCTTGAAATTCCAGTGGCATTTGCAACTCGCTCTTGAATCTTCTTAAAATAACAACTTACATTTTCATCTACTTTTTTTTAAATCTATCAGCTTCGCTTACAAAGTATTTATAAACATTGTAGATAATTTCACGTGACTGACCTCGTAAAGGTTTCCCTCTTTTTCCGAAAGATGCCATATTACAACTTTAAATTATTTAAATTTGTGGGTGTTATCAACTCTAAATATATATTTTTTTTCGGGACGCGACTGCACTCTATCGTACTTGAACAACGACTGACTAAACGTCACATAGGTAGTGTGGGACAGAGATAACGCTTTACGAAGCCGAAATTATCCGATTGTCTCTTTCCAAAGTTCGATGTGCAATATTTATTGCCGGGTACTGTACAAGCTTTGAAGATCCAGTGTATCCAATAGAATCAAAAAATCAGCCCAATCGGACATTTTACGGTTGAGAAGAGGTAATGAAAGGTTAAACCTTTTAGTGTAGGTGACTGTCTTTGTTAGGAATGAAGAACGACACTAAACGAAACTTGATTCAAAATATAAGGGCTCCTTAAAAGTTACCGCAATTTTAGAAAAGAATAGGTACAAATTAAGACATATCAATGGATCTAATAGGACATATAAAGGAGCTCATGATAGCCTCTGCGAAGTTCCCCATATTCCTATAGGGTTTTTTAAGGTATATGAAAATTATAACAAGGATGACGTGACGGCGTATACTCATGATAATGATCTTGTTCATGAAACTGGTCCATACAATATTATTAGAACTGCAGTGTATATTGTAGATAGTTATAACAGTCAGAGTTTTCAATATCTTGGAATTACCTGCGAAGGAAATTCTCTAATTTTGTAATAACTAATGCCACTGTTCATGAGGCTGCATCATCAGCAAAAAAATACGATATAAAGTAAACTAAAAAAAATGTAGTAAAATGATGATAAAAAAATATCACTAAAAATGTAAGTAAACAAAAAGGCAAAAAAGATAAAAGAAATGGGAGTCTTATAAAACTATGAAAAGAAATCAATGTAAAATAAAAAAATAAAAAAAAAGTAAAAGTAATGTGACAAAATATGTAGGATTGACAAAAAATGTAGGAAGATTAGAGTCATTGAAGGGAGTATGACTCAGCTAAAGGGGTTCATTCCGGTCTAGCCTTTTGGCTACAGGGATTGCAACCCGGTCTAGCATTAGCTACAGGGATTTCTGGTCTTGCACTGTCAGCTAAAGGGATTTCCGGTCTAGCACCGTCAGCCAAAGGGATTTCCGGTCTAGCACTGTCAGCTAAAGGGATTTCCAGTCTAGCACTGTAGCTAAAGGGATTTCCGGCCTAGCACACTCCAGTCTCCGGTTTTAAACTGATGAGAGGGAGCTTAATACACTCCAGTCTCCGGTTTTAACTGATGAGAGGGAGCTTAGTGCACTCCAGTCTCCGGTTTTTAACTGATGAGAGAGAGCTTAATACACTCCAGTCTCCGGTTTTTAACTGATGAGAGGGAGCTTAGTACAATCCAGTTTCCGGTTTTTTTTAATTTATGAGGGATTCCTAGCTTAGTAGGATCCAGTCTCCGGTTTCAAAACTGACGAGAAAGGTTTAATAGTTGTAGTTGCTGAAGGGGTTACCGGACCAGCACACTATTGTAACATTTCGCTAAAAAATCACGCTAATTATAGAGTTGTAAAAAATAAGATTACGTTTAGTTTTCTAAAAGATATGTCAGGATGAACGAGGCGTTCCTTGTCCTCAAATGTATAAAGATGCGCACACGAGGACGTGTGCATGTCAGTATGGCCGTGACGGCGTCCGCGTCATCAAATGCAAGAATATTGTAAACAACAGGTGTACGCCTGAGCCGCCGAGCGCATCGTTCGATATCCCTACTACTCAACTTGTTTTGCTACCTGTATAAAAGGCTCTGAGCGCCCGCCGATAGGGCAGTTTAGGCCACAGAGGTTTAGGCTCTGGCGTGGCTCGGCACACTTGTTGCATCTTGCTAGTAGCTTATCCTCGACTCTTGGATAATTAATTTGTGCAAACAAATTAATTATTATTATCAACTATAAATTAGTCGCAGTACAATTTATAATTGACTATCTATTGCTTAAACTATGACTTATTTGTAATAAGGAATAATTAAGTTACTTGGAATTGTTAAACGAGAACTAGTCATTAGTGATGGAAAGCTTTAATAGTGATTTTATGTTATTTTTTTGATACAAGTTGAACAAAATATAAAGAGCTGTTATATTACCACATCCGCATTTTATTTATCATATCTGACCCACTTCCTACACATATATATTTACATATATATATATATATATATATATATATATATATATATATATATATAAACTATATATATAAATTATAATAAACACCCAAACCGGGAAATACAAACATTTATGCTCATCACACAGATGCTTGTCCCCGTCGGGGATCGAACCCGAGCCCCGTCGATTGCGTAGTCAGAGTCGCTAACCACTCGACCAACGGGCCGGCTAAAAAGGATAGAAACTGTAAAAAGGATAGAAATTTTCGCTTCATGTTTTTAATATAATGCAGAGACTTCGTGGTCTAGTAGAGAGTTTTCAGCTAAAATCCAGCCGGATTTCAGGGTGGTTAAAATCACTATTAAATTTCATTCGAGGTTACCCTTGAAAGTCCAAACTTAGTAGTAAATTATTTGTGTACTATTTTATATTTGTTTTATTTTATTTAATGGGATACCAAACAATCAGATTGTTATTTTTAACAGGATAATCTAATAGAAAGAGATAACCATCGCCTATAGACACCAAATATGTTAATAGTGCGTTGCCAGTGTGGCGGGATGTTAGTGCCACATGCATTTACCGGCTACCTTACCCTCTGAAACCAGAACATAACAGTGTTATGCATAGACGCTATTGCGACAGGAATAGGTAAGGCAGTAGGACACGGTCCGGGCAAAACGTTGCGAAACTCTACCACCTAGTAGCCACGATGATAGTCACACTTATAGCCAATTGCCTAGACGCCTGTTACGACCTACTTGGCAAAATGGCAGTTGCTCCATTGTTCAAAGGAGATTCAACCAATACGGGGACTTACAGATTAGTGACATGTTTGGCCAATTGTCTACCCTGTACCAGCTGCCAGTAGAATGGCAGATGACCTCTCTTTAAAGGAAATCGAGCGACACGAGGAAAAAATAAATAAAATACGATTTTTTTGTTTTTAAAATATTTTGTTTTGTTTCAGCGCTGACCGTTCGTTTTCTTACCAAGCGCTACATCGGAGAATACGACCATCAACTAGGTTTGTAGATTTTATACTATCCACCCTGTAACGTAAGAGCCTCTCATCTATCAGGATAGAGGAAGAGGATCCTCGTCACAAAAGAAGCTATCGCCGTTAATTTTTTTACTTAAAAATCCTGATGATCCAAAGAGAAAGTGACACATAAAAGACGTTTAAGTGTCAATTTATTTTAATTTATCTTGTAATTGTATTAATTTAGTTTTAACTAAACTAATACACTATTCCTTTTGGTCTTTTCTTCCGTATTAATTTTGTTTACTTTCTATTATTACTAGATAACTCTTGGCTAGTTCCAAAGTTCTTTTCCTTGTGCCCCTAAAATAGAAGGAAACATTTAACGCTATCTTAAATAGTTTCGTTCTAATCAAGCCTACAAAATAGGTCTTACTAATTTCGAATAGTGGGTAAGACCTCGTTTTTATATAGAAATAGTTTTACAATAATAAGTAGGAGAGGAAAGAATCATTATAACTGTTTGTCCTTGAGATAGCACACTTTTTGTTAAATACATAATATATTTATTAGTATGTTTGATAGACTTGCCAAAAGGAAGCCACACGAAGCCACTCACGAAGTTTAAACATTATGTACCTACATACATACATCTATCAAACTTCTTATCTACGACTTTTTCAAAAGTTATGCGAAATAAAATACTTAAACTTCGTGGGTGGCTTCCTTTTGGCAAGTCTATCAAACTTCTTATTCACAACTTTTTTCAAAAGTTATGCGAAATAAAATCTTGTGATAACATCATATTTAACCTAACGATTTAAAATAACACAGCAGGGAATTCGTTGGACACTAAGACTACTATTTTTTATATCCGATAACAAACAAATAGATGGTTCTCCTTACCCTGGTATTTATAGACGACAACCATCACCTATAGATACCAGCGAGGTAAATGGTGCGTTGCTATCTTTATAGCGGAGTCTTAGCCACATACATAAGTTTACCCGTTACCTGACGTTTCGAACCGGAACACTATACTGATAAATACACACACTATTGCCGCAGAAATAGGTACAGCGGTGGTACCAGACCCGAGCGACACAATGCAGAACTCTACTACCTAATAAGGGGGCGTCCATAAATTACATGAGGTGTTTTTTTTAATTTTCTGTCCCTCCCTCCCCCACTGGTGAGATTTCGTGAGATTTTATTCTACCCCCTCCCCCATCCCCTAATCTCACGTGAGATTTTTCAAAATATGGGTTCTTAAATATGTAAACGCGTTGAATTGTTATTGTAAAAATGATGTGGTGTCGCGGGACACCAGGTAGGAACGAACTTCCTTCGGCTAAACGGCACTAACTCGCTTGTGTACGCGACTGTCGCGCCGGCGCACGTCTCATTTAACGCTTTTATTCCACGCATTTTTCTTACGGTTTCACTATCACATTTTTTCAGTTCGGTCGCGCAGCAAAATCCCTATCCACTCCAAGCCTGCCGTAAGGAACTTCGTTCCAAAAGAAAAGAAATTGTTTCGAGCTTTTGTTTACGACTAGTTAAGACTAGTAATCAATATTGCTGAGAGTTATAAGTGTAATAAAAAATTTAACAATAGAATAAAAGAAAAAAATTATGTGGTGTCGCGGGACACGAACTTCCTTCGGCTAAACGGCACTACTCGCTTGTGTACGTGACTGTCGCGCCTGCGCACGTCTCATTTAACGCTTTTATTCCACGCATTTTTTCTTACGGTTTTACTATCATATTTTTTTCAGTTCGGTCGCGCAGCAAAATCCCTATCCCCTCCAAGCCTGCCGTAAGGAACTTCATTCCAATACTTAAATCGTAACTACTGCGATTAAAAAAGAATATCTACTCTAATTCAGTCCATGGAGGATTTCATGCGCGGTCTCAAGAGAGACTATTGGAACCATAGATATACTACATACTCAAAGATTGGAACCAACATGTCCGTATGATTAAATTGAGCTATTTGGTATTAAACAAATATGGTGGTTTGAAAGTCAGTAGTAATGTACGAGTATAACGTCGAAGTATGAATGAAATTATTTTCTTTCGAACGAATTAGTGGATGATCTTAATCGTATTACGATTACGCTTAAGATTAATTTAATTTAATTAAAGCCCTGGATAATGGACCAAAATAGTATATTTTTTTTGTTTCAATCAGAAAAAAAATTGCGTGATATTTGCCGAGATTCCCCCCTCTCTCCAACGTAAGATTAGATGAGATTTGACTCGACCCCCTCTCCCCCTTAAACATCTCACGTAATTTGTGGACGCCCCCTAACCACGATGGCAGTGACTTGTACAGCCAATCACTGGACTCTTATGAACTGCCTTACAAAACGGCAAATGGTTTATTTTTCAAAAGCATCTCGGACCAACATTAGGGGAAACAATAATAAAAATGTTTAACCAATTAAGCTAACAGAAAATTAATACAAGTGACCTATGTATGTACTTATTCCTGTTTCAAACAATAACAGCATGTTCGCGATAATAGAGAAGCTTTATCGGGTATTGGGGCGTTTCGGCCCGCTTATGTTCAGGCCCGAGGACCGAAATGCCTAATAGTGCCTTTCGAATTGGGCGATTCGTTTTTATTAACTTAGGGCGATTCGTCCCAATAATACTTTAAAATATTTAAGTATAAAGTTTCAAATATGTATGGAGTATTTAACAAAAAGGATGTTCCCCACGGACTACGTCGATGATTGGTCAAACTTCGTTATATTTTTGGTAAAGCGAAATTCACTTGTACCGTTTCCTGCTGTTATATTGTGGTTTCTCCAACAACCTCTATTGCCGGTTTTGCTGTAAGAAATTTATTAAAGAGATAAGCACGCCACTGTACATATATTTACTAATTTAGGTAGAATTTAGATTGTAGATATTACTAGAGGTCTAATGCCACACTCATAAACTTATCCGTATGGCCATGGGCGTACCTAGGTTCTGGGCCAGTGGGGGGGGGCAACCTGAGATTATAGGGGAAGGGGAGGGGGGCTCGGTACGCCCTTGCGTGTGGCATTAGACCTCGCAACAAGATAGCAACGCACCAATAACATTTTTGGTATCTATAGGCGATGGTTGACTCTTTCCTATCGTATAAAATAAAAAAGAAAATTATATCGCTTTTAACACTTACTTTCTCAAAAATTTTAATGCAACGATGGTGCAACCACTATTGGATACTTTTGATGAACACTTCTGACCACAGAGCCGATCCTCCTTCTCTCTATACTCCACAAATCTAAACGTACTATGGAACTATTACCTATAACTGCCATCAGAGAAACTTACTAAACCAATAATAGACCTTCCACACAATCGAATCGAACCATCAATCAAGGGCGCTTTGGTTGATTTGAAGTCAAAATCAACCGCGTAAACGTTGGTTAATGTCAATATTTGGTTGGCCAACTAAATGACGTTCCCACTTGTTCCCACCACTTTGGTCGTGAGCGCATCTCTAACATCTAAAAAAAAAGATCATGTAAAAAAAAATCCAGGTTGTTTGACCCAACCAAGGTGCCCTTAGTTGGTGGTTGAATTTGATCGTGTGGAAGGCTTTGAGACGGTGATTTTTTTTTCAGAAAGCAAATACAAACATGAAGCTCTACTGGATGGGGAACCCATATTGTTTGAAATACTTGATACATGTCCTAAGGTAAAAAGAAGTATAACTTCTCTAATTTAAGGTTTATTTTATATCATAGGAAACATTATCTATACTAGGTACATGCTAGGTACTATTAAATACAAATTGTATTTAACGTCTGTATGTACATTCAATTTTTTTAAATTTCATCATAAATATTCACTTAATATCTCACTAGCATTAATTTCAATATTATTTGTCTGTCTGTCTGCGTGTTTTTTTATATCATAAGATAGCAAACAAGCAGATGGGTCTCCTGATGGAAAGAGTCAACCATCGCCTATAGACACCAAAGATGTTAATTGTACGTTGCTATCATGTGGCGAGGTCTAATGTCACATGTATAAGTTTACCGGCTACCTTACCCTCCAAACCGGAACACGACAGGGACAAGCACTGACGCTATTGCTGCAGGAATAGATAAGGCGGTGGTACCAGACCCAGGCAAGACAATGCAGAACTCTCCCACCTAGTATTCACGATGGTAGTGACTCGCATAGCCAATCGGTCGCCTTTTATGACCTGCCTGGCAGAACAGCAGTTGGTCTATTCTTCAAAGGAGCCCGGAATCAAACTGCGTGTCCCGTTGTGGCTCAAGAACGACTTGACCGATCTTGAAAATTGGCATACAGTAAGAAAACGTGATTGTGCAGATGATAAGTTATATTAATTTTGATTTGTTAATAATTGTGCGTCTGTCTCTATATCTCGTAATCTTAAGAATAACTAAACCGTTGGCGTTAACTAAGTGAGCACCCGGGTTCGATTCCCGGGTCAGGCAACTAAAAAATGTGTTTGTTTAGTCTGACAATTAAAAAAAATGAAAATTTTCTGATAAAATAATGTTGCTTTGGATTGAAAAGTGTCAGTTGGCGACAGGCTTGCCACCTATCACACTTGTGGGACCAAGTATCTTCGGCTAATCGTGGGTGCACTTGTAGCTCTGCCTACCCTTTTGGGGTACGGGCGTAAAGATAATACTACTACTACCTAGACTGATCTTGACGAAAATTGGTAAACATTAAGAAGATATAGGTAATTGCGTAAATAAACGCCTATTTTTTATATACTAACAAAATATTATTAAGAAAAAACATATATATATTTTATAGATTAAGGTGCTACTTTGCATAAATCCATAATTTAAATTAAGGTATTTACATACATATGTACATATCTAATTTGCAAAATTTCCGCGAAATCTTATATTCAGAAACTACAGTGCTGCAACTGGAACAAAAAGTAATGTAATGAATAGGGCAAACTTACGCATCCACCACACTTTCTTCCACATTAGTAGCTAAGTGTTGGTTCCGGGCTCCTTTGAAGAATAGACCAACTGCCGTTCTGCTAGGCAGGTCGTAAAAGGCGATTGATTGGCTGTACATGTCACTAATATCGTGACTACTAGGTGGTAGAGTTCTGCATTGTCTCGCCCGGGTCTGGTTCCACCGCCTTACCTATTCCTGCCGCAATAGCGTCAGTACTTATTGCTGTCGTGTTCCAGTTTGGAGGGTAAATTAACCAGTAAATATGCATGTGCCATTAGACCTCGTCACACGATAACAACGCACCAATAACATCTTTGGTGCCTATAGGCGATGCTTGACTCTTTCCATCAGGAGACTCATTTACTTGTTTGCTATCTTATACTATAAAAAAATAAGATATTTACATACATATTTGATTTGCAAAATTTTCGCGTTATCTTTGAATCCTTTGATGCAACTGGAACAAAAAGTAATGTAAAGAATAGGGCAAACTTACACGTCCACCACACTTTCTTCCACATTAGTAGCTAAGTAAGTAAAACACAAATTATGTACTTACCGATATTTCATCTGTATATACGTTTCCTGTTAGGAATTAGAATACAACCGTACTTATTTACATACTAGCTGTTGCCAGCGACTTCGTCCGCGCGGACTTCGTTTACTCCGCACAGCCCCTCCCCGTAGGTGATATGATAAAATGTAGCCTATATGTTGCCCCGACCTGTTAGTAATATTCATGCAAAATGTGAAGTAAATCCATGCAGTAGCTTTTAAGTTTACCCCGGACACACATACAGACAAACAGACTAAAATTCTAAAAACTATATTTTTGGCTTCGATATCGATTGTAGATCACGCCCCAAGTATTCTTTAAAAAAAATATTCAATGTACAGTTGTGACTTTCCTACGATTTTATTGTATGTATAGATAATGTAGTAAAGTAGCTAAGATATTTTTGTCACGCTCACGTTGTTTAGAATTTTCTTTCACACCTAAACCTTTTTAATAGCATTTATGATGTACTAACGGATTATGACGGCTTGATAAGCCGTATTATCGCAGCTTATTGTATCATCGCATTAACATGCATTGTCACAGCCTATCGGTAACAGAGATGTTAATATTACGTATCCTATATGAATGAAATGCTACATGCATAAGTTTACGTTGTACTTTATCCTCCAAACCAAAATACGATAGCGGCAAGCACCGACGCTACTACAGCATGTAGAGGAAAGGCAATGGTTCCAAACCCCGATGAGGTATTGCAGAACTCCACCACCTAGCTAATAGTCACGATATTAGTGATACCTATTAGCCTTTTTTCGCCTTTTACGAGATGCTTAGCAGCTTATCTGCTTTTCTAAAGTTACCTGTAGGTACCACACCTAAAGAAAGAGAAAACCTAACACCTAACATTGTAAGTAACATTGGAACGACATTTGCTAGTATAGCATAGCTACAAATATAGTTTGCGGTGTTCTAAAAGGTCGTACTAAGTTACCCAGTTAAATAAAATTTGCATTATTTGATTTGACCACCCCGTTAGTTGAGTGGTTAGCAAACCTAACTATGGGGTTCGGGTTTGATTCCCGACAGGGAAAAACATTTGTGTGATGAACATAGGTGTTTGTATTTCTGGGTGTGGGTGTTTATTGCGTAACAGTATTTA
Organism: Apodemia mormo; assembly: GCA_036924255.1. Taxonomy (NCBI): domain Eukaryota; kingdom Metazoa; phylum Arthropoda; class Insecta; order Lepidoptera; family Riodinidae; genus Apodemia; species Apodemia mormo. Next base: position 4,933,032 of record JAUPFN010000018.1, on the reverse strand, counting down.
TAAATGTATTTCTATGTATTAGTACTTATGATTGACTAACACACATATCACAAGCAAATAATTTGTTTACGTTATGTTACGTTAAGTTATGTTACGTTATGGGATTAGATCAATTCGCGTTATTTGTCCAGCGATATTATTATTATTATTCCTTGATTCTTATTCAAATACACATCTTTCTAACGAACGTCTTATAATATGATAAATGTCCTGTTTCAGACATTGGAAGAGCTACCTGGTAACGACATATCACAATGGGCAGACGGTCTTTTCCTTGTATACTCGATCACAGATAGAGACTCCTTCAACTTTATTCGGAGAGCGAAGCAGAATCTCCAAGCGGATTGCCCCATGACCCTCGTCGGGAATAAAGCTGACATGATACACTTACGACAGGTTAATCGCTTTTAGCCCTTTAGCTTAAATACAATCAGTCATAGAATTATATGTAAGACCGAAAATTAGTTGATTGAGAAACAGTTACTAGGTCCATTGCAACCATTTTTAACGTATGTTATAGTTTTTTATAAATACGTAATTAAAAAGAAAAATAATAGGCACCTTTCATAAATAGTTAAAGAAAAATAAACTTAAAAGGGCATAAAATATTTAAATTATGAAATTTAGCAATATTTAATCAAAAATATATCTAAGAAAAACATACTTTCTCATTTAGATTTACATTAGAATTAATGAATTCATGAAAAAACAATGTTTAAAATCATGAAAAAACATTTTCAGAGCTGAATTTATGATTTTATGCAAAAATACTTACTAACATGTTTCATAATGTGCGTTAATTCTGTGCACGTTGTAAATACGATAAATACATACGCTAACATCTATACATACAACGCATGTTGACCCGAACCTTCTTTGAAAAATATACCACCTGCTATTCTGTCATTCAGCAGGCAGTTCGTTAAAACCAAAAGACTGGCTTTACGAGTCATTACCGTCGCGACTACTAGATGGTAGAGTTTTGCAACGTCTCGCCCGGAGTAGTTACCACCGCCTTACCTAATCCGGCCACAAGAGCGTCAATGCTTGTTATTGTAATTTTGGAGGGTAGGGTACGTGTATGTGATATCCACATTTCACCACAAGGAACGCACTATCAATATCATGTCTATAGGCGATGGTTGCCTCTTTCCATTGGGAGAACCATCTGCATGTTTGCTATTCTATGATATAATTAAATACATATACACATACTTAACCACCTCGATAGGCGAGTGTATAGCTTAAACACCTAACACGCCAATCGAGACAAGATACTATACAAACGTTTTCACCCCACCACTATATCTCTTTTAAGCTATTCAATAGCTAAAGTGTGTCTTTATAAATAGGGACCTTTGGGATCTATATGGTATAAGATACTTAATTCTCATGAAGGTTATCTATACATATAATAAAATCGTAGGAAAGTCAAAACTGTACATTAAATATTTTTTTAAAAGAATACTTGGGGCGTAATCTACAATCGATATCGAAACCAAAAATAGAGATTTTAGATTTTTTGTCAGTTTGTCTGTTTGTCTGTATGTCTGTTTGTCTGTTCGTCTGTATGTATGTCCGGGGTAAACTCAAAAAGTACTGCATAGATTTACTTCAAATTTTGCATGAATATTATTAACAGGTCGGGTCAACATATAGACTACATATTATCACGCTATCACCTACGGGGGAGGAGCAGTGCGGAGTAAACGAAGTCCGCGCGGACGAAGTCGCTGGCAACAGCTAGTTATAATATACATTTTGATTTTTATAATATACATTTTGATTGTATTTTTTGTACAGGTGAGTCCAGAAGAAGGAGAAATTCTTGCAAAGGATTTTGAATGCAATTTCGCAGAAGTGACTGCAGCGGAACAAGTAAATCAAGTTAAAGAAGTATTCCATGAACTCTGTCGTGAAGTTCTAACAAACAGACGACGAGCCAAACATAGTTTGTTAGATAGAATGCTGGGATCTAAGACTGCGCATAGAGTTTATTCAAGAGGGAAAAGTGATAGTGCTTTACCTAAGGACTAAGGACTTAGAATTTTATAAAAATTAGTGTTCTAGAACGTTGTGGAACGTTTTTAAAAGTCGGTGAAATTTGGTAGAGTTATAGAATATTATGAAAACCCATGAAAAATGAAGGCATGGATTTCCTTCAATTAATAAATATTCAACACTTCTCGAACTCGGAACGTAACAGAATATTAATTCGGTCTTTTATAAGCAAATTTTACCGAATGCGTCGCAGAATGGTAGATGATCAATTCCTCAAAAGGAGCCTGGATAAACAAAATAGGCTTAATATCCTTATTCCCTTTGCCAAGTAGCACCCTATACTTTTGCCAATGAGAATAAGTTGTTGTTTATTATGTATAAAGAATATTTTTGTCTACCTGGCAAAGAGCCTACTTCATAAGTCAATACTCAGTTTTAAAAATTCACAAATTAAATTTTGTATATTAGAAACTAAAATAAAAAAGTTGCAAGTACAAAAAATGCCAAAATACTAATTTTAAGTTAAATTTGAGATCTGTTACGTAGGGCAGTAGACGAAAAAAGTTAGTTTGTGAAAAAAAGATTAGGAATTAAAAATTTGAACATTCTTTCACCTTTAGTTTTACTTCATCACAATATCATTATTTGTATTCTATAAAGAAACATTACATGAAATTTATATCTAAGCTACCTTATTGTATAATCTTTGCAAAATGCTGATGCGTTGGAACCACGTCTGCTTACTATCATAGTTATGTCATTCCCACTTTATATAGGGGTGTCCCTAGACAGTGTGCTAATGGTATTATTTATATAAAGTTTTTAAGCTCTGCTGACGTCACTATGATGGCGGTCGTACTCATTAGTAATTTGCGAGCTTATACACAAATTAAAATTATACGCTAAATTAAAACGCACCACCAACGGTTTAACAGTTAGGCAAATATTTGTAAACATTGTATTTATTTATTTTTTGATATAAAATAAATAAAAAACCTACCCATTCTCTGTGTGTTATTTTCGTCCCAACCGATGTTAAGTATCTATATATACATATAATAAAATCGTAGGAAAAGTCAAAACTGTAAAGTCAAAACTGTACATTGAATATATATAGATGATGCAACATCCTATCCTATTAATTTATGTACTTATTTTACACTATATGTCACACATAAAATTTAAAAGAAAAGGAGATAACAAGTAAAAGGCAATCTTATCACTAAAAAGACATGTCTTACAGCTAATTCAAGAGAAAATTTAATACATCAAGACATGAGGTAGACGGTGTACAATAGATTAATAATAATAAATGTCTATTTCAGAAACAATCTATATATCTAATTAACTAAATAAATAAATAAATAAATAAATATATATATATATATATATATATATATATATATATATATATATATATATATATATATATATATATATATATATATACATATACATATCTAATTAACTATTAATTAAATATAAATATCAAGTGCTAAGTGTAACAGATGCTAAAATATATCATTAGGTTTTCAAAAGAAAGAACTTATCTATACATATAATAAAATCGTAGGAAAGTCAAAACTGTACATTGAATATTTTTTTTTAACGAATCCTTTTGGCGTAATCTACAATCGATATCGAAGCCAAAAATATAGTTTTTAGAATTTTTGTCTGTTTGTCTGTATGTAGGTCCGGGGTAAATTCAAAAAATACTGCATGGATTTACTTCAAATTTTGCATGAATATTACTAACAGGTTGGGTCAACATATAAGCTACATATTATCACGCAATTCTTCGGCCACATCTCTAGAAAGCAAGGAGACAATCTCGAAAAGCTGATCGTGACCGGGAAAGTAGAGGGCAAAAGACCGCGTGGTCGTACTCCTATGCGATGGTTAGACCAGGTCTGCACCAAAACCTCGTGTCTAAAAAGTTTCACGATGCTCTACACGCCGCTGAAGATAGAGTCCAATGGCGTAATATTGTGCGTTCAAGAACGATCCAAGAAGAAGGTCACGACCCTCAGTAATGAGGAACACGAAGCAAAGAGGAGGATTATCACGCTGTCACCTACGGGAGAGGAGCTATGCGGAGTAAACGAAGTCCGCGCGGACGAAGTCGCGGGCAACAAAAAAAAAATATAATTGCGAAAGTAAGTTTGTTTGTTACACTTTCACGGCTACACTACTCAATTAAATGTGGTTTTTTTTTATTTAATTTTGATTAAACGTGGAATGAAGATAGTTGAAGATTCGGGGTGAAGCATAGACTGACTTTTTTCGAAAACCATCCCCTGAAGGGTTGAAATAGGGGATGAAAGTTTGTATAAAAACTATGTAAACGACACTGTTCCCACCTCTGGGCCGGAGCTCTTCCTCAGTACCAGCTTCTTCGTCTTGATCGCATTCAACGTAGAGCGGTTCGAATCGTTGACGACCAGGCTATTTCTAATCGGCTTGACTCTTCGGCATTACGCAGAGACGTAGGTTCGCTCTGCATCTTTTACCGTATTTATCATGGGAAATGTTCCGAAGAGTTGTTCAGATTAATTCCGGCCGCTAAATTCCATCATCGGACATCGCGTCAAAATTTAAAGTTCCATCCTCACCACCTCGATGTCTTGAAATCCACAACCGTGCGCTTTAGTCGCCACTTTTTGCCTCGCACTACTCCTTTGTGAAATTAATTACCCGCTGGGGTGTTTCCGAACGCATACGACTTGGGGACCATCAAGAAACGAACATACTTATTTTTAAAAGGCCGGGAACGCAGCTGCAAGAACCCTAATATTGCAGATGTTCATGGGCGGCGGTGATAACTTACCATCAGGTGCACCCCCGGCTCGTTTTCCCCCTCTACTATAAAAAAAATACATTAGGCGAGGCATCGCGACAAACGGGAAAAAACTGGTTTGTTAAATCACGTTTTTTGTATTGATTATTAAATAACAATTTTACAAAAATTACACGATATACCCGAAGATATTATCTAAAGAATGTGCTAACTCATTACATGATAGAATGTACTTTACTCGATCATATAAAATTCCGAAAACAGGCTAAAAAATCTCTACAACAAATAATTTGTTAATAATATTTCTAATCTTCCACATGATTTTTATATGGTGATATTTAGTTGCAAATACAAAAAATAATGTGCTAAATTTTAGTTTTCAGCTGACGTCCTATATTTATTTATCCGAAAATTAACACGTTTCCGCGCCATACCGCGCCACCCATTATCTATAGAATTGAAGCTGCGCGGATCACCTAATCCATGATATTTTTAAAGTTTCACTCACATAGTTTCCACGGAGCGCCGAATGAAGCGAGGGATTTACATGTCAGTGATTCCGAATACGATGAAAGGGATGAAATTTCGGAACCATTTTAATTTACGGATTGTGAGCTCGGTGCACAAGTTTCAATGGCTTCTTTTGTATTTGAGAATACTATATAACTGTGTTTACTAATTTTTGTTTGGTATTTCTGCTAAATCGAAACTTATCAGAAATCAGAAATACTTTATTCAATAAATTTTTTTACAAGTTATTTTGACACGTCAACATATTTTTTAAAAACTACTACCGGATCGGAAACGCGGCCACACTCTAAGTAGATCCGGCGGAAAAAACTCAGCGGGCTTGTCTTTTTTTTCATATTATCATCTATTTTTGTACAATATCACAATATTACAAAAAATATATATGAGATCGGTATGAGTAACAATTAATCCCAGGCTTTTTTGTCTTCTAAATAATCTGAGATTTTATGATATCCTTTTTTACACAGTTTTGTTTTAACACATTTTTTAAATTTATTAACTGGTAAATCTCTTATAGTTTCGGGAAGTTTATTGTAAAAGAGTATACATTGCCCCATAAAAGAGTTACTTATTCTGTGGAGACGAGATGCATGCACAACAAGATTGTTTTTGTTCCTTGTATTAAGTGAGTGTACGTCACCATTTTTTTAAAAAAGGAAATATTTTTACGAACGTACATCAAGTTCTCAAATATATATTGGGATATAACAGTTAGAATATTGATTTCTTTGAATTTTTCTCTCAGGGAAACCCTCGGGCTAAGATTGTAAATTGCCCTAATAGCTCTTTTCTGCAATACAAATATAGTATTTATTTTTATTTGCCCTAATAGCTCTTTTCTGCAATACAAAATTTATTTCAGCAGAATTTCCCCAGATAAGAATTCCATATGACATAATGCTGTGGAAGTAACTAAAGTATACAATTCTTGCTGTGTCGGCATCAGTTAACTGTCTCATTTTTTTAACTGCATAAGCTGCCGAACTAAGTCTATTTGCTAAATTATTAATGTGCGGTCCCCATTGTAATTTCTTAAAAAAAGTATCTTCACGCCCATATCCACGAAGGGGTAGGCAGAGGAACAACAAGTGCACCCACGATTAGCCGAAGATACTTGGTCCCACAAATGTGATAGGTGGCAAGCCTATCGCCAAACGGGCACTTTCCAATCCCGAGCAACTTTGTGTTTCTCAGAAAACTGAAAAAACACTTTTTTATGTGCCCGACCCGGGAATCGAACCCGGGACCTCATGTGGTCAACGCCAACGCTGGACCACTAGACCACAGAGGCGACAATTCAATTAATAAATAAATAAAATAAAGGTAATTTCTTATCTAAAGTAATACCTAAAAACACAGTGGTATCCACCAGATCCAGGTTGTTTCCATACAGTTGTACGCTGGTATCTACATGCCTTACATTAGGTAATGAAAATTTTATACACTTAGTTTTGTTACTATTTAATAAAAGATTATGCGTACTGAACCAGTGTACAACTTTTGAAATCGCATTATTTACTTCGTCATACTTACCAATTCGTCTTTTCACTTTGAATAAAAGTGAAGTGTCATCCGCAAACAGTACGATACGATATATACTTATCCCCTACGTAGTAAGGCAAGTCATTTATGTATATCAGAAACAGAAATGGGCCAAGTATGGAGCCCTGCAGGACACCCATGGTTACAACAGCACCAAGGGACATTTTACCATTAATATCAACCCTCTGAATTCTTTCATTTAAGTTAGAAATCAGAAGACAGAGAGCTTTATTTCGAACTCCATAATGGTGTAACTTCCTGATTAAAATGTTATGATCGACTCAGTCAAATGCCTTAGACAAATCACAGAACACTCCAAGGGCATCCTGCAAATTCTCCCAGGCTTCATAAACGTTTTTGAGTAATTCGACACCAGCATCTATGGTTGAGCGACCCTTCGTAAAACCGAATTGTTTATTATAAAATAATCTAAATTTATCAAAATGTCTAAGCATTTGGGCTAGTATAATTTTTTCAAATATTTTACTTAGGTTTGGCAAAACCGATATAGGCCGAAAATTGGAGAGATCACATTTAGAGCCAGACTTGAAAATTGGATTAACTTTGCTGAATTTCATTCAGGTTGAATTTCATTCAAGTCAGGAAAACACCATGTGTTACAGAACAATTAAATATTAAATATTACAGCTAAATATGGTGCGATAACATTTATTACTGAAGCAATGATTCTAAGAGAATGCCCCCATAAATCTAAGTTTTTTTCGGTTCCAATGTTTTAAAGGCATTTAAGATATCTTTGGTATCAATCAATGAAAATTCAAATGTTTTATCGCACTTGGTTACACATTGCTTCAGTAATGATTCAGCAGTACTAACTAATGAACTGAGGTTTTGAGTTATTAAGACCGCAGCATTGGAGAAAGATTTTTCAAATTCTATTGCAACAACCAATTCTCCCTCTATGTTGATTCCATCAGATTTCAATTGGAAGATATTATTGAAATTTTTGGTTTTACCAGTTTCACTATTAATCATATTCCAAATAGCTTTTATTTTGTTTGTGGATTGTTTAATAATATTTTTTACGTGAAGGGCTTTTGCTGTATTACATGCCCTTTTAAAAATTTTGGAATACTTTTTTACATATTCTTGAAATTCCACACTATGGTTATAAGATTTTTCATAATATAGGTCAAATAAGTGTTTTCTACTTTTAAAAATTCCCACTGTTGCCCATTCACTAAAACCTCTTCGGTTACTTAATGATAATATTTTTGGAGTGAATACCCGACTATATTCTGTGTCAATTAAATTAAACAAAGAACCATATAAATCATTCGGGTTATCATGATAGGGCAGCTTTGGCAATTTTTCAATTAAGTTAGCCTTAAAACATTCTAATCGGCTAGTGTTCATTGGAACAAAAACAATTTCTTTTCTTTGAGGTTTGTTTGTCACTTTTGGGAACTTAACTAATTGGCCACTATGGTCAAAATCTAGTACATATATAATTGAACTACTATTGGGAGCTATATTTGTAAATATATTATCTATACAAGCACTAGTGGCAGTTATCCTTGTAGGCTCAGAGAAAATATTCTGCAGATTAAATGATTTAAAAAGATTGAGAAAATTACATGTTAATGAAGATTTGTCTAAAATATTTATATTTAAACCTCCACAGACAACAATATTCATCTTTGATTTGGAGGCTTTGAATATAACCTCCTCCATCTTGTTTATAAACTCATCATAAGATATAAAAGGGGGCTTGTATACATTGATAACAATAAATTGCAACAAAAAATTTTTTCAAATATTTTCATCTATACTTACATATAATAAAAGTGTAGGTAAGTCAAAACTGTACATTGAATATTTTTTAACGAATACTTTTGGCGTGATCTACAATCGATATCGAAGCCAAAAATATAGTTTTCAGAATTTTTGTCTATTTGTCTGTCTGTTTGTCTGTATGTATGTCCGGGGTAAACTCAAAAAGTACTGCATGGATTTACTTCAAATTTTGCATGAACAGGTTGGGTCAACATATATGTTGACCCAAGCGTAAAGGCGATAGCGTGTAGCCTATAGGCTACACGCTATCGCCTACGGGGGAGGAGCTGTGCGGAATAAACAGTCCGTGCGGACGAAGTCGCGGGCTACAGCTAGTCATTAATAAATCCTAAACAAATTGACCGATTTTGATCCAATTAACGGTATTTGACGCAGTTTTTAAAGAATAAAAGCTAATAAGATTTTTAAGACCATTGGTGTTGCACTGAAAATTATTTTAAAAATATAAAGTAAATTTGCAAAAAATGACGTAACTTTAACATTTGAAAAGCTGTAACTTTTAAAAATTAGATTCGATTTTGATTCTTGAAATGCCATCTGACGTATTTTTTTAGTACTAAAATATCGTAGAACAACAAAAAATTGTTGGTTGAAAAATTTCGAAGTTATGTCGCAAAAACACTTTTTTTAAAATACTTCGTCAACGATTTCTTCCAAACGGATAAACCGATTTTGATGCAATTTATGCATTAGATGTAGTTTTTTAAGGAATAGAGCTGATTAGTTTTTGTACTCAATCGGTACATTAATCTAGAAGTTATGCTAAAAAATACTGTTTCGCCAAAATTTTTTTGGGATTTTTTCAAAATTTCTCAATATCTCCTAAGCCGACTTGGTTAAAATTTTCAGGAAGTCTAAGTGAGCAGAATCCAATCGAATGCCATCAACCGCGTTTCGATCGGTTCAGCCGTTCAAAAGTTAAAAGTTATGAGATATTTACATACACACATACACACACATACACACATACACACAGACATATAGCCATACAGACGCCATCGCGAAAATAGTCTGAAAAGATTCCTAGGACCTTAAAACGTGGAGATCCGGTGAAAACTCGGTTTTCGAAAATCGGAGCAAATTCAGTAACTTCCTATCTACGTACACTGTACTACGTAGCGGGAAGTTAATAATTACAAAATATAAACGTCACAGCATAAACGCTACAAAACCGAGGTTTAAATAAACAACGAAATCTTTACCCGGTTTGCGTTCCCGCGGGATTGGGGTGAATAAATAACACCGTTAACGCCTTTTCGCTGTTCCGCGTTCACTTTACACACGCAAATATTAATGTTTGTTGTCAAATAGAAAATGTTACAATCTCATATTCGTTTTTAAAAGCTTTTATTTGCTCGAAAATTTTGATTTTTACAACTGCTTTATCGGCGTGTAATTAACTTACAAATGGTCCATTCTTATTTTTGTAATCTTTATTTCTTTTTCGGGTCTGTTGTCCACAATGATGTCAGCCCCGTGACCCGACGTACCTTAATTATTAACTACATTTTTTGTTACTATTTAGTTGTTAAAACTGCGATTTTGTTGCTTGAGCTGTTCGCGAAAAATCGCAATTATGCGGGGCAGGCAAAGTAATCTAAACGTTGAAAGATTATCCAGTTCACCGATTCGTTTGTTAACGAGATTAGTGGTGACCGTCGCATTTTATCGACCTGGTAACCATTATTATTGCTTATTTCTATTTTCTAGCAATATACAGGGCCAAAAGCTTTACGTACTGGTCCAAGAGGCTTTCACTCACCACCACCAGACTCCGAGCAACTACTGAGATTTTGGTATTCGAGAAAAACCTCAAAAAACATTATCAACGCTTGTCAGACTCGAGGATGGAACCCGGTACCATCGAATAGGTTAACCCCTAGACTACGAGGTAAATCCATACTTCCATATCCATACTAATATTACAAATGCGAAAGTCTGTCTGTCTGTCTGTCTGTCTGTCTATTACGCATTAACGGCTAAACCGCTGGACCGATATTCATGAAATTTGACATGGATATATTTGAAGATCCAGGGTCAAACATAGGTAAATTTTTTTTTTCAAAAATCAGTCCCTGGAGGGCTGAAATAGGGGAGGAATTTTCTATTAAAACTATCTGGACGACTTACTAATATACTCGCGGGCGAAGCTGCCCGGGTCAGCTAGTTAAAAATATGTCCAAAACGGTTTCACGTATATAAATTTATCGTCGCAAAACAATTTTGCTCGTCTATTTAAAGCCATATTTTTTTCGCTTGAACGATGTTTACTCGTTTGGTAAATATTTGGAACAAGGTTCTATAGATAGAGCCAAAAAACCTTCCGCTTGCCATAATATCTACATATTTTAGACAACGTTGGTTATCTTATGTGGTCTCTCACACGAGCACACTCTGCGACTCTGCGACTCTGCATACTATCATACAGACATAGCGGGCCTGCAGGGTCAACCTGCTTACAGTTTTTTTTTATATATATAAAAAGGGGAAAAAGCAAATGGCGCACCTGATGGGAAGTGACCAGTGCATTACGGGCCTTTGAAAAAATTAATAAGCTCTCTTCTTATACAACTTGGGGTCCCCAAGTCTTATCCACTAGGAATTTTAGAATAGATTATGTAATTTTCGCTTTTATCAATTACCAACAAATAAACAATCAAATCTCTTAAAAATATAGAAAGATAACTATTGCATATTACCTAGATGTCGCCAAATTATCAGAGAATATTACGTATACAACGTAGATGGAACAAACCTCGCAAATACGACAAACTACTAAATGTTGAAATTGTAATAACCACAGCACATGTAAACCCGGGTTTATAATGCTTCTAAATAATAGAATAAATACATTATTATTATAATCCATATAAATATTTTAAATGCAAAAGTTTGAATGTTTTGAATGATGGATGTTTAGATGGATGGATGGATGTTTGTGAGGTACTCAATCACGCAAAAACTACTTAACGGATTTGAATCAAATTTGGCACACAGGCAGATCTGAATAGCACATATTCACAGGTAGATCTGAAGGAGACCTGGAACGGCACAAAGGCTACTTTTGTCCCGGAAAAATTAGGTTATCCCGCGGGATTCACTAAAATCTTTTATAATGCAGCGGGCTGCACCCTACAGCTATGTGAATATTCTACGTTTATAATATTGGTCGAGGTTCCCATTGAACGTAGAGCATTTGCCGTTCTGCCAGGCAATTCATAAGAGACAAACGATTGGATATGCGTGTCACTACTGGCTACTATGTGGTAGAATTCTGCATTGTCACAGCGGGGTCTGGCACCACCGCTTACCTATTCCTGCCGCAAAAGCGACAGTGTTTGTCACTTTTGTAACTATTGAGTAAGAGGGAGTAATTTTTGAAAAAAGTAGCCTATGTTTGATCCTACGTTTGGTCTTCAACTATCTCCTCGTCAAATTACATCAAAATCGCTTAAGCGTTTTGCAATGAAAGCGTAAGAGACAGACAGATTTTCGTATTTATATTAGTAAAAAGTATGGACTAACGTGGACTAATATTCTATTGACAACTAAAAATAAAAATAAATTGTTGTCTATAAGATCGGTTTACTGACGATAATTTCACGTGATAACGTCATAAGAAAACAAGATCGTGACTCTCTATCGCTTGTTCCTCGCTCCCGCTTGTACGTTCGGCTCAGACGGAACGTGACAATGAGTCAAGCCTTTTAGTGCGTGCAGCCGGCATTCATCTGTTTATGACGTTATCACGTTATAAAATACAAAAATCAGAGCCAGTGCTACTTGTTAAATGTGATTGATATGAATCACTACAATTTCGCGATGTCTCGTTTGCTAATACCACCTTAACTTTTCCTGTCGCAATAGCGTCAGTACTTGTCGCTATTTTGAACGCAACTTCGTCCCCGCGGACTTCGTTTACTCCGCACAGCTCCTCCTCCGTAGGTGATAGCGTGATAATATGTAGCCGAAATGTTGACCCGACCTGTTAGTAATATTCATGCAAAATTTGAAGTAAATCCATGCCGTACTTTTTGAGTTTATCCCGGATATACATACAGACAAACAGACTAAAATTCTAAAAACTATATTTTTGGCTTCGATATCGATTGTTGATCACGCCCCAAGTATTCTTTTAAAAAATATTCAATGTACAGTTTTGATATTTTTAAGATTTTATTATATGTATAGATATTATTTTTCTATTTGTATCATCGTCTTTGATAGTAGATCACGCCCCAAGTATTCTTTTAAAAAAATATTCAATGTACAGTTTTGACTTTCCTACGATTTTATTATATGTAAGTAAAATAAGGGCTTTGTCTATTTCAATAACGGCCGAAATCGCTATCGGAACATTTTTAAGACTATATTTTATCTCATTATATTTTTATCGACAACAGCAAATAGTACGGATGTAAGCAAATTCCTGGGGGGGACAGATGCCCCTCTCTACCCCCTCCATACGCCCATGTATATAGGCAAGGGTGAATCCAAGGGGGGGCATGACCCCCCCACCCCCAGGTAGGTTTCTAGGTATGGCTTTATTAGGATTAGATAAGGATTCAAACCTATCATGACTGAACTTCAAATATGTGACCCCCCCCGAAACCGAAGACTGGATCGGCCTTTGTATATGTGACCCCCCCCTTGAACCGAAGGCTGGATCGCCCCCTATATACATATACCTCTAACTATTGCTTTGAGGGCGATCGCTAGTACAATGAAATAAGCCAACTACAGCTTTCTTATTTCCCCATCTGCGTCTGAGCTTAGCGCCATGTATTGCATCCAGCGTTGAGCGCATTAGGTCAAAGCATTAAATAGGGCTGCGAATTCATGGCCTACCACCAATGTATGTAATATACAGCTGCTTCAGGCTGTGTCCAACATTAAAGGCAACATGGCTAAAAGATACTTCAAATACTATTTCCTGCGCTCTGTATAAAAACGCTCTTCCACTTCTTATAATTCAACGCTGCTTAAAACAAAGTAGATATTCAAGCAAGCTGTGAGCTTCAGTGTTCATTACATACAGCCAAGTAATTGTAAACTGCGAATAACCTATTTTAGAAGCGTGTAATCAAACTTGTTCAATTAACGAAACTCTGTGGCAAAGTGGAAACAACATACGCATACATAATAAATTGTCTAATGCCAAGCTAGTACATGATACGACACGAATTCTGGTGTATAAATATGTATGTATAGGTATCCATAGTATATTAACACGTGAATCAAAAGCTTTGTACTTCTTTTTACGATTATTATGTGAAAGGAGAAATATGTGATTTCGTACAGTTAAAGTGGAATTACAAAGTATCCTAGTTGGTATTCCAGGTCTACCTATATGCCAAATTTTAACCAAATCGGTCAAGCTATTTTTGCGTTTTTGAGTAACAAACATCCAAACATTAAACTTTCGCATTTATAATACTAGCCGCATTATAAAAATGTTTGGTGAATTCCACAAAAGTTATATATTTTTCCGGGAAAAACATATCCTATGTACTACTCCAGTGTAATACTTCTGTGCTAAGTTTCATTTAAATCAGTTCAGCCGTTTTTGCGTCATTGAAAACTTTCGTATTTATAACATTAGTTTAGATTCCAATTATTTAGAAAAAGATTCCATTGATTTCTTTAGAAAAAAACCTGAAATTTGTACCCAGACCTGCATGATCTACATCCAAATAGGTTACTAATAGACTAACACCGCAGTAAGCGAGTAATATCGTGCCGGCGAAATTGCCATTGTTGCTTAACTAAACGAATGGCACAGGTCCAAATGTTTCAAACATACCAGGGGATTGAGTTCAAAGGTGAATGGGTCTAGTATCTAGACAATAAATCGACTATTGTTCTATTAAACAAAATGTAACAGACATTTATTATTTTTTTTTTACATATTACATTATACATTTATTATTAATTAAAAATGTTAGGCAGTTTATTTTGTAGTAGCTATCCACACCAGTCCATACTAATCTATAAATTGGAAAGTTTGTATGACAAACTGCGCGGGACAGCTTGCTCTATATTTTGTATCTAACACTAGACGTTTCTTGCGGTAGGGGAGACCGGGGTTGGTTGTGACATTTTTATTATATGACTAAAGTATCATATTTATTTCTTTGTTGTTTTACCTGAATGTAATTTTTTAAATGAGGAATTCAGTATTTTAATCTGAAAAAAGGGGCATGTAAATTTTGTCCCTGCACCCGGGGCTAGTTGTTACCAAAGAGTATGTAACGTATTTAGTTGTTACATTACAAGGGGCAAAATGTTACAAACAATGACAACTGTCATAATAAACTTTTTATTATCAACAATCATCTTTCTTTCTCTTTCTACAGACGGAACTACTTTTTACTTGGTTTTTTTACTCTATGTATGTTACTTCTCTGTGTGTTTAAGATCCGTAACAAAAGAGTCTGAAACCGGGGTGGGTTTACATGGAAGTGAATGTCGAGGAAGTTGTCTGAATCGTGATATATTACGTTGTTTGATAGCTATTATATCATTGTAACTGAAAAATCCCCAGTGTAAGAACATAGGAAGTTAAAAACATAAGCAAGATAAGACGTTAAAGTTTGCAGCCTGCAAGTCGTATTGATGTAATGTCAATGCACTATTCGAGACACTGCAACATCTTGGGATTGGACTGCCGCCAATTTTAGTACAGTTAGAAACACTAAAATAAGCACTATTATATAAAAAAAGTATATTCACGCCCATACCCCCGAAAAAGTAGGCAGAGACAAAAGAAGTGTACCCACGATTAGCCGAATATACATACTTAGTGATTGCCTCATGTTGTAAGAGTTAGCCAATTCGGCTCTGATCATGATATCCCGGATGTTATCCCTGAGTCAGGCAATTATTTATTTTTAGGGCAATGAGCTCATCTCTCGTTACCAGCACTGTAATTTCTGTAAACCAGAATCAACAGCGGCATTCATCCTGATAACCACTGAGTTGCGAACTCTGGGTGCTCTGGGGAAAAGCTAAGCTGTTTTGGAACTCGCAACGAAATTAATCAGAAGTATATAGGAGGAGTAGGAAAATACATTCTGTTTCTCTCCCTTTTCAGTAGGAAACAGTAAAATGGTAAAAGCATTAATAAGTGCTACAAAACAAGACTAAGCACGATTATTGCACTACGGTAGTTCAGAAATTGAGGACCTACAAAAATAGTATACTTAATTCTGCTTTCAGTAGTAAGTATCACATAATCGTTTGAATGCACGGAAGTTCCCATGTGGTCCCACAAGGTCGGAGTAGTAGATTACACCGGATGTACTATCAAGCATTTGACTAGGTTCGTTTTGCCAGAGATTACACTCCCAAAGAATGTAATGTGCAGTTTGTTCATATTTACAATTTAATGTAAAGCACTCGCAAAACTAAGAAGGAACTAATTCAAAAGAGAATAATTTAGATTTAAAAGTGACTAATGAGAAAATGCGCCACACAATGGTCTATTTCTATCCACGTCTTACTTATGCGTTCCCGGACGCATGGTCACATTTTATAAATGTCGTCCTTTGTTTAAACAACACCAACGCGACTGCCATGCATCAGAGTCAAGCAAATAATGTTCTTGAGGTTTTTACGAGGTTTTTCTCGAAACTCAGGAATCTTGCCTCGGATGAGCACGTATAACTGTCAGTCCTGGTTATCGCTTAAAATTGGCGATAATCGTTATTAAATTGGTAGAATGCAATGACGTGGATTACCACTCATCTCGGCAACTGACAAACCGGTGAGTAGCAGTGATCAGGAAAGTCTATACACGCTTGGCACTCTCTGCCTATCATATATCTATTATTTTTTATGAACAAAACAAGACACAAGCACACGAACATTTTAACATATAATTCGTGGATGTTTAATCTAACAATTCAGCTTTTCAATATACAAAAAAATAGAACCCGATACGCGCAGACAAAAATTTGATTTATTGTTTACGAAAACGAGATATTATATTTATCGTATCTTTGAAAGTTGACTCTGATAAGCATTGCACCACATGTGGAACATTGAATATTCTGTTCAATATGTTATCGTCCAATCTTGCATTTTTGGCTACGTAACTAGTCTAACTGGTTATGCGGTTGTATTAAATGTTAAACATTGTCAGACTTTTCTTATAGGATTATGTTAAACAACGAGTCTATATGAAAATAAGTACAACAATGCTTCAAATATTATGTTTACGAGACCTTGAAAGTTGGTGTGCAGCACATACATATTTCACGTAGATATTAAATGTAAATAGTTATGTAAGGCAGGATAAATTGTATATTTCGTTTAGTTCGTAAGTTTTTTATAACAAATAATGTTCGTTTTCGTCTTTTATTTGTCCTAAGATCTACATACAGCTTTGTTGTACAGAAATAATAAGGCTTTATGTAGTTAAGATGATTGCCTATTAGGCATATTACGAATAAAAAAGGGTTCCACGCTGGCGACAAACTTACGAGTCGACTCTTGCAAGATGGTATTTATATGCGGGAACTCAGACTTACGAAAACCCCGAAAAGTGCAAAATTCTTTGTGAAAATGAATGTTTATCAATTGTAAATAGTATGTACGATGTAGATAAAAGTCTTAGGCATATGTTTACGCACTTTTCGGGTATATAAAGATAGATAACAGGATAGTACGACCTGAAAAGGCGTACAACTCTATTATTGTAAGAGTTTCCGAGGTCCTGTAAGAACTATAATGTATATAACACTCTTATTTGTTATTATATAAGTTTGTAAATATTAGATGTATATAGATAAAAAATAACGCATTGTAATTAGTTTTCGGTAGGTCTTAGGGCATTATGCACTTTGTTTTGCTTATATTTGTAAAAAGAAAGAACCGTTGCACTCGCTAAAGGGCCACACTAGCTAATTAGAAGTAGGAGAAGCTACCTAACATAAAATAATTGAGATTAGATTATGAGAAGTGCGATTTAACAAATCCCAGACATTGTGGCGCCACCGCATGGCGCCAGCCGTCTTTGTCGGCATAATCCGCGTGTCGGGCCGCTGGCTATAAATATCGAAGAGCGCGACCATGCAATCAGTTCCGTTCCGTTCTAGTTACAGTTTCGTTACGTCTCAAGTTAAGTTTCCCAGACAAGTTCCTGGGATTTAGTATACCTAAAGAGTACCGGTTTGGAATAGGGCAGTGATAGGGAAAGTAGTGTCTCTCTCACATAAAATAGGAAAATTTGCTACGGTGCTGGCTTTAATTGTATTCTGTTGCGTTACAATAAAGCACCCATTGTAAAAGAAAAGTTGTGGTCTCGATTTATTCTTCCCGGCACCCGGCTCACCCAAAAGGCACAACGGCTGGTGGGGCATTCGAAGAAGAAGAAGAACAGATCTACAGTCCGCTGACTCCCCCGACTGTAGTGCACAGTTAGACTAATCTAGCATTTCTTAACCTTAATCAAACACAATTTCAAGGACCCCCTAAAAAACACAGGAATAAGTTTAGGACGATATAATAATATGTTGGAAGAGCATAACATATTTTTTTATAAAATATATAAAATACTGTATTAATGTAAAGGTTAGTGCTGAATTTTTTGCAACTCAATTAGTAATATTTGAGTTGATGTTATTACTTAATTGTAATCTCAAATCGAATTCCAATTTAAATCTGTTTCTCTATTTTTTTTTTAAACATACACAAGAGCAAAGAATGCCTTTTTCACAGATGTATGTGGATGGCAAAAGCAGTAAAGGTTTCAGTGCTTAATTTAAATATCCATAGATAAGACGGCGGACCCTATAGGCACACATACTCGTGGACCCCCAGGGCTACGCTACCCCCAGGACCACAGCCAAATACGGGTTACCAATAAAGGCGATGCATCGGGACAAACGGAAAAAAACTGGTTTACTTAACCACGTATTTTCTATTGATTGTTAAATCACAATTTTACAAAAATGACACGATATACCTGAATATATTATCTAAGGAATGTGCTAACTCATTACATGATAGAATGTACTTTACTCGATCATATAAAATTTCGAAAACAGGCTAAAAAAATCTCTAAAACAGATAATTTGTTAATAATATTTCTAATCTTCCACATGATTTTATATGGTGATATTTAGTTTTAAACACAAAAAAGAATGTGCTAAATTTTGGTTTTCAGCTGAAGTCCTATATTCATTTATCCGAAAATTAAAAAGGTTTCCAAGCGGTTTCAGAACATCCCGCGCCACCTATTACCTATAGAATTGACGCGCGTCGAAATACCTCGCCTTAAAGCCGTGGCCACAGAATATATAATATACGTAGTACAAGTACCGTGGCGATCATTTGATCACTATTATTTTAGGTACATAATGTAGTCCTCATTCGTGCCGGAAAAGGACTTTCGAAATATCAGAATATACCTAACTTGTTCTATTCCTATTTAAAGTCCTAGCGTAGTTCATAAAAAAACATTTCGCTCTTTTGCTATCAATCAAGTTCGATACAATTTAGGGTAAATTATAAAATGGAATTAAATATTCGCCTAATTTGTTGGCATACACACACATTAATTACGCGTGTGATTTACATATTTTTTAATATCGTAACACTATTGTAGTCAAAACTAAAAAAATATTTTATTAATGTTACGTGCTTCGGGTTCGTAATTTGCAAAAAAACGCCATTTATATTAAACCGTGTATTTACAACACAAACACACAAAACAACACAATGTTGTACTTAAATACTATGATTAATACTAGTCACTCACTATACTAACACTAAATTTAACCGACTACACAGTAAAACACTTCTCTTCTTCACTGTATTACACACTATCGCTTTCGATCACTGTATAAAACTGCCCTCTATTTGTCAACACATCTCTATTTATACCCAGGGTAATGTTCTACCTGGTTCCCGCAAAATCTAAATTTATTGCGTTAACAATAATCAATTCCAGTTGTAAACAAGTTATTATAAACAAATGCTAGAGCACGCTATTTTCACCTTACACGTAATGCGTAATGGTAGAAGATCCATTATGGCATAGCTATTCAGGTAACGGTTAACTATTTGTTTATCAATAGGAGTAGCTATCTCTTTCTTTTATTTCTAGATCTCTCCAGCGTTTGAACTCTTCACGTTTCTAGACTATTCGCAACATTAATATAAAAAAAGTAGTGTATGTATATAAAAATATCGAAAAAATGTCTTGAATATAAATCACTTCACAGTTGACACTAAACTAAATAAAGATTTATCGACTAACTTTATATTGTAAGTCTTTTTATCACTTTGCGCGCGCATCATAATAATTCTGTCATAATTTTATTCCTTACGCTTCAAAAGAAGAACAACTTTAACTAGCAGACGATTTTCTCTCAAACTGTACTAAAGTTTGGCTTTAAATCATACGAGTTGTGGGTTTTGGATAGGAGTTGTTTGCGGTACGTAATTTGTTCAAGCGGTTTCAAGAGCTTTGTAGAATTGGTAAAAACTTTTACCAACGAAATTAGAGATATGAATTAAAATGATTGTTTCAGTAGTAGTAGTAATATTCAGTGGTAGATAACTACGTGCAAAAATATAAAAAGCTAAATTTTCTGTATTTCTGGACGCGATAATTCCTATTTGTATATTCAGAAATTAGCAAGTTTCAAAAAATAGAGAAAAAATGGAGAAAAAATCTGTAAGCCCATTAACCCTGCAGGCTATCTGTGAATTTTCCCGCTAACTTGAGGTATTTTAAACTCCAAAGCAGTTAAAATATACCTCAGCATAAACTTTTGAAAAAAAAACGTGTTGACAAAACTAAATTGGAAATTTTCCTTTGTTAAGTTTTTAAAGTTATCTCTAGTACGGTATAAGTGTTGAAACACGTATACATATAGTTTTTTTAAAAAAAATTGGTAAAAGAACTAACGTTTGTTGGAAAAAACACAATTTCAATTTTAAAAAGCTGAATATCTGTGTGTTTGTTATGCTTTTACGACCAAACCGCTTAACCAAATTTGATGAAATTTGGCCAGGAGATAGTTGAAAACTCGGAGTCAAATAGAGATTATTATATTTTCAACTAGCTGTTGCCAGCGACTTCGTCCGCGCGGAGTTCGTTTACTCCGCACTGCCCCTCCCCCGTAGGTGATAGCGTGATAATATGTAGCCTATATGTTGACCCGACCTGTTAGTAATTTTCGTACAAAATTTGAAGTAAATCCATGAGGTACTTTTTGAGTTTACCCCGGACATACATACAGGCAAACAGACAAACATACAAACAGACAAACAGACAAAAATTCTAAAAACTATATTTTTGGCTTCGATATCGATTGTAGATCACGCCCCAAGTATTCTTTTAAAAAATATTCAATGTACAATTTTGACCTCCTACGATTTTATTATATGTATAGATAATCGAAGCTATGCGGGTCAAATAATAATGACATAAAGAAAGAAATGTAATATTTTCATTATATTATCAATCATAATACAGATATCCATATTCAATATCGTAATCCAAATAATCTGGACGTTTATTATCGGTTCCAGCACGTCGGGTATTAATCATACCTTCAAGTTCTGGATACGCTTTAACAAGCTCCCTCAGCTTTCCTCTATTGATGGATCCATTAACGACTAATTCTCTGAAGGTGTCGTTATATGCAAATTGATTATTCATATGCTTTATCTCATCTAATCGTTTCTGCAATGCTGCGTCTATCTTAATCATTTCCAACTCGTGAATATCTTTTACAGCCCTGCGATCTTTTTTATACTTTGCTTTCATTTCTTTTATGAATCTCTTCAATTGTCTAGTCTTTCTTTTACGCGCTCTTGTCCCATTTCTAAATGATCTATTTAAAATCTTTGCCAATTCTCGAATAATTTTTTTAATAGCCCTTCTTATTTTACGCTTACGCTTCTGTCTTTCGCGACGGCGACGTCTTCTTTCACGTATACGTCTCCTGCGTTTTCTTTCTTTAGAACCTCTATCTCTGTTTTTCTTTTCTTCGGTATCAGTTGCTAAACTAGAATCAGCGAAGGAAAGATCAAAACCACCATACAAATCGTAGTTGGTAAGTTGTAAGGCACAGCATATGAACATAGTGCGACCACAAAAGTAGTCGCCACGATAAATTCGGTATTCTGGTTCGCATTCCATTGGCAGCATGCAGGTTCCCCATGGAGCGTCATGTTGGTTTGGATCACCGCATGCAACACCCCATGGTCCTAAAATATACAACCCGATAAAATAATACTGCATGAATTTTGTTTACAGTAATCTCTTTCTATTTTTGATTCATTTTGCGTTAAGCGGACAAGGAAAACAAAGTCGAGGTTATGAAATTTAGTTATATTCTGGTCAGTTATTCTTATAGACATTAATATGTACAAACATGTTTTTTCCTGTTAAAATTTCACATATAAAAACAATGAATGTAATACATTCGTTGTTTTTATACGTTTTTAAATATTTGGTAGTATAATATAATATTGCTGGACAACTTATACGAATAATTCTAACCTCAAATTATTTAATAATAATTTTAATGAACACCTAAGCCCAGTAATGCGAATATCTATGCTAATCGAGATAGAGATACCTATGCTAATGCACCTTGTTGCCTTATGCCTTATGAACCTTGTTTTAATTTCTTTTTACTGTGTTATTTTTCGTTTTTCTCTTTTGTACAATAAAGGAATAAACAAATCACAATGTGACGTAGCTTTATACACATAGTAGCGGTTCGGTTTCCAACACGTCACATACTCCTAAAAGAAGATGAACTTGCAATAGTAAATTTGCATTGCGTTGCAACACTGATATTTTTAGAATAAAGCTATCGCACTTTTGGCGGATAAAATCTACACAATTAAGTCAACCTAAAAATTAGGTCAACCTAAAATGAACTTTATATGTAAGGTGTACGGCTGATTTTAGTTTGACTTTCTATTATATCATTAGAGATTATATTAAATCAGGAATTTAATTAAAATAAAATGAAAATTGTACTTTCGAATGATATGAAATATCTCCATTTTTAATCATCTGTATTCTACTATCATTTCTGCATTCAAGGATGGCACAATACGGCATAATTCAGTGTATACTAGATTTTCGCACGACGACTATCTCCTAATGATATGGTAATTATCACTAAGGCAATTTAGAGTAAAAGCGCATAATAGTGGCGCACGCGGCACGCCCACTCTTCACTTCCCCTTGTTTTCTTTATTTCGTGCCAATATCCAACATTGTTAGATCGATTCATTAGTGAATTCGTTCGGAACTCTTGTTTTATTTTGTGTTTAGACAATTCATTTCGAGTGAAAAGCACCTAATCAAAGGCGAAAATGATTGAAAAATGAATCGTCTGATATCGTCATCAGAAAAGAGAGTTCAATCATTGTGTATAATACAAAATATATACCGAAAAGAACGTCTCTGAGCTGATGACTCTCTTGGTGAATAGAAAACCGAGGCCTCTAAGACAGAGATATAAATAGTGAGTTGCTATTCGTGTGATAGGGATAGATTGTCTAATTTATAATTTGATCGGCTTCCTTACTTCTCAAACCGGAATACGACAGTGACAAGCATTGATGCTATTGCGAAAGCAGTCAGTAAGGCGGTTGTACCATTTTCCCAGGTGATACTATGAAGAACTCTACCATCTAGTAACCACGATGGTAGTGACTAACATAGCCAATCGTTTGCCTCTTACGAACTGCCTCGCAGAACAGTAGATAGTCAATTCTTCAAAGGGAGCCTGGACCAACACAGAGCAAAAATCTTTGTATATCAGCCTCGCTGATACCATTATAGATACGACATATATACTTCGATGCGACAAAATATTTCTATATTTGTAAATTTTATATTGCACATTGAAATAAAACATCAATTAAGATGTGTTTTCGAACGGATACAAATTTGGTACCTTCAAGAAAAGAGCTTACTCATTCTTAAAATGCCGGCAACGCAACTGCAAGAATTATGGTATGGCGGATATATTTGGGCGGCGGTAATCACTTACTATCACAGGTGGACCTCCTGCTCGTTTGTCCCCTCTTCTCTAATAAAAAATTAGAAGTACTTACTAGCGGCGACCATATTCACGGTATCTCCTTTGGGTACACTTGTGTTGATAGCTTCGATTTTCTTCGCAAACCAATGTTCTTTCCATGCTTCTTTCCAACTTGTCAACTCTAAGCTCGAACTGGAACTCGCTGAGGACTCTCCTTCGTATTTAGCCGATTTTCTTCGACTCGGCAATCGATTAATATAGCTCATCATTGATTTTCTATTAAGCAGTTGTTTAATCGTATCATTTTTCAATCCCTTAACATTTATACCCATCTTTGGGTTGTTTTTTCCATCGTAAGTTTTCTTAACTATACCTATAATATTTGGATTTTTATTGTCATTATCATTGGCTTTTGAATTTGACTTTATCGTTGATTTTATTGAAGTTAAATAAATTAAACATAGTAATATAGTTAGTTTCTTCATGACATCCCTACATATCTAACATTTTCTAAAGAAATAATAATATGTACGTCGTAAAAAATATTTTAGCTTAGTTTATGGCCGGTATAATAAAATTTCGCAATATTGCTTTTATACCTACTGGCTATAATTTTTATTCGCCAGTTCCAGTATTTTCTAAATGCTATAAAGATGACATTTAAATATTTTTAGTGAACGAAGAGTGGGGCCCAATCTACTCAAGACTCGAAGTTAAAAATTTAAAAAAGTTTAATAATCCGTAAAATTCAATATTACCGCGCGATATTTGTGGTAAATATTAACTCTGCCATCTAGCTGTAGACGACAGGTTAATATTTCGTCATTTACGAATTGCCTAAGACAGGGATCGGCAACCTGCGGCTCACAAGCCACATGCGGCTCTTTGGATTTGAAGCTCTTTAGTTCCATACGGAAATATTATTTATTTTGTAATAAAACATACATATATGATACACACCCCCACGTACCCACCACACACATATTGCACCACCTGATCAGCCAGAGGCATCAACAATGCATACATATATTTACAGATCAACGTTTATACCTCAACCACCCTCCCACCCATACGTGTTGGTTTGGACTCCCTTTGTAGAATACACCATGTGCCAGGTAGTTCGTAACCTCTTATTATATACCGATTGGCTGTACAAGTCACTACTATCGTGGCTACCAGGCGGTAGAGTTCTGCATTGCCGCACACGGGTTTAGTACTACCGAACCTATTTCTGTCGCAATAGAGTCATTGCTTATCACTGTCGTGTTCCGTTTTGAAGTGTAAGGTAGCCAGTAAGCTGGTATTAACGGTGCGATGTTAATGGTGCGTTTTTAACATCTTTGGTGTCTATAGGCGACGGTTGTCTCTTTCCATCATAAGAATCATCTACTTGTTTGCTATCTTATGACAAAAAAACAATTTTAACTAGCTTCATTCTGCAGCCCGCAGCGCGTTTTTAGCGAATCTCACGGAAATATTTTTATTACGGAGTTAAAATTTCTCATATCCTTTTCCTGGTAAACATCTACCCTTGTTTTCCCAATTTAATCCATATCGATCCAGCCGTTTTTGCCTAATTGAATAACAAACAACTTAAATACAAAGTTTCACATTTATAATACGTATGGGATATTTATTACTAAATCCCTTTACAAGGCGACGCAAAATAAACTTGGAATGAATTTTTAAATGTTGACACAAACCAAGTTTGTTTAGGTGCGGCTACTTGCGCTGAAATAACAATTTCAGATTACAGCAAAGCCAACAAGCAACTCAATTTTGACAGATTGATCAACTTTTTTCGATTCTAAACAAAATAAAAATATGTTCTTTCTTCGGGTTACTTTAATGGTAAAAGAAAGTGAACCATATCGTTAAATAGAGCTGTTCAAAAAAAGTCAAAACTATCAGCACAGATTACTAAATAGTTACTTCGCTATCAGAGCTAATTTACTATCGCACTTACCAACACAAGCAAATATACGATATCTATACAATAATAATAAAATCGTAGGAAAGTCAAAACTGTATATTGAAACATTTTTTAAAAGAATACTTGGGGCGTGATCTACAATCGATATCGAAGCCAAACATATAGTTTTTAGAATTTTTGTCTGTTTGTCTGTATGTATGTCAAATATAAACTCAAAAAGTACTGCATAGATTTACTTCAAATTTTGCATGAATATTACTAACAGGTCGTGTCAACATATAGGCTACATATTATCACGCTATCACCTACGGGGGATAAGCTGTGCGGAGTAAACGATGTCCTTTATCATCTCTGTAAACTAGTGGTCCGGTGTCGGTATAGACCACTTGAGGTCCAGGGTTCGATTCCCGGGTCGGGTAATTCAAAAACCGTTTTTTTTTTCAGTTTTCTGATAAAAACTACTTTGCCTTGGATTGAATAAATATCCGCAGGCTTAGGGTAAGCAGCACGATAAAAAAATTTAGATGTTTCCTTGTAGCGATTCAAGAAATGTATAAACGCTACCTGAAAAAAAATTGAAAAAAATGAAATCCTTAATCGCGATATCACAATTATCTTGTACAAGCCATATACAAGTTTCAACGCTTCTCCAATGGGCTTTGGTCCCCAGGCAGTACACCTTGCCTGGCTGGGAATTCATTGACCTTTTGTGACATCATCAACCTCCACAGTTATGCGTGACCTGACAAGAGTTGGCCCGCTGCGCGCTGGTTCATATCATTATATGATCCTTCAGCGGTACGAACCAGCAGCGGCGCCACAATCACTTTTATCAACAGTAGTTGTTTTCTCTACCCATCAAAAGCTTGCTGTCATTTTATCGATTTGACACTTTGTTAAGATATTGGCAATTGTTTCATAGTAATAAGTTTCTATTCATTTAATTAAATACACTCGTTTTATTATTAATTACTTGAGAACCTAGTAAGGTTATTTTGTAGATTTCGGTCTAGTTTATATACCTACATACCTATTTAATAATGATGACAGACAGTGTTGCCAACCCTACTGTTTTAACAGTAGATTTACTGTTTTCGCCATTATATCCCTGTTTTCTGTTTAAGTTCATATTTCTACCGTTTTTTGGTGATATATCTAAATTTCGTACTTTGTCAAAAAAAATTCATTCCAAATCGCAACTTACAACCAACATGTTGAACTTTTAACAAAAACAATAACGATAGTTTTTGTATGCGTTGGTTATTATCTCATGTAACTGAGGTGCTTATGAAATGAATGTAATAAAAGCATGTACGATTTTAACAAGAAAGTGTCCGAAAACGCCGAGGATCTTGAAATTGACATTGTTAATAAGTAATTTTTCCATGGTAGAATAAATAATTTTAATTAAGTAATGTTTTCATTTTGACTTTATTTACTTTACAATTTTCAAAAACTTTACTAATAAAGTCAAATTTAAAGTAAATTTTAACAGTAGTCGTATAGCCATTTAAGTACTTATCACTAAATAAACTATTTATCAATTCTATGAATGTAAAGTCGGACAGTGGTTTGATGTTCTGAAATTACTATTTTACTGTTTTCTGCTGTTTTTTTTAAGTTCCTTTTGCTGTTTTTTGCTTTCTTCGGGTTGGCAACACTGGATGGCAGTGCCATATTATAATTATGTGCTATTCAACATTGGTATCTCTATTCGAGTAAATTTTGAGTAATTTATCTCTGACGTTTTAAATATTTATCGTGGCATGCACAATAGAATAATATCGAGATATTAGTCAAGGACCAAGTTCGAGCAAGCGTCGCTTTCTCGATCAAGTCGTATCTCGCGTTGTTTATCCTAAGCACGCTGGTTTGCGATAGGCTTGCCACCTATTACATTGCGGGACTAAGTAATCATGGGTGCCATTGATATAAAAAGGGAAGATATGTTACGCTCTAATATCTCAATTGCTAAACCTAAGCTCGATCAGTCGAACGCAAAGTAATGCAACGAACATAGAAAACTACGTTTCTCTCGCTTACTTTTGTATTGTGCTATCTCACTCTCGCAAACATGGCGAACTAAACAATAATTTAATCTTATTTTCAAACAAATTGTTTTAACCGTACTTACGAATGGAAAGTAATCCCGTGTGTCTTATTTTTTTCCTTGAGTGACTATAACACTGGCTGAATATACAAGAAAGTATTTTGATGCGTGTTTAATGGTAAAAACAGTCGGAAAATATAAGTGTATGATATGAGGTCCCGCGCGTAATTGATTGTCACCAATTGTCACTATGTTTACGGATCTAGTTTTGTAGGACCAGGCGCTGTGACTAGGTAACGTATCTGCCCTTTTTATATCAATGATGGGTGCACTGGTTGTACCTGTGCCTACCTCTTCGGAGATACAGACGTAAACATACTTTATTTTTAAATATCCAAATGACATTTAAACATAGAGATTAAGGTATGATTCACACCGACCAGCTCACATCAGCCCCCGCCAAAATAAATGCTTACGCGTGTCGCGGAAGCCGTATGCGTGCCACGGAAAACGTACGCGTGCCACGGAAGTTATATGCGTACCATGGAAAACGTACGTCACTTTAATGCCTCGACTCGCTGTACCGCTACTCTCCATTCACATTCCGCGACGCCCATACAGCTACGAACGGAGCCAACAAACGGAGCCGTATATTGGAGCAGTTCGTAACCGTTCAGCGCCTTCCAGCCACCGATGAACGTGAATGTGATGGAAATATGAATTTTAATTCCTGTTTACACGTTCTTATTTCTTTACCGGATTGTAAAATACAGTCCAAGCCAAGCCGATTCAAACCAGTCGGCAAGTGTCATTAATATTTGCACTCACGCATCTTAATTCATTTGTTGAGACACATCATTTCAACCTAGAAAATCTCTATTCGTTTGGTCTGTTCTCTTATTTGGTTTGTTGAACTGTGACCCTATTCTATCCTGTTAATCCCATGACAGATTACTCATCATAATTAATACTCACACCGGCGGTGACGCGATCCTGAGTCAAGTCGCAATGTCTCGAGACCCTGGTCAAGAGTTAATACCGAGCTGAAATCCTGATGCCACCTACTATCCCACTTCATGTTAAGTACGGACACAAACCGAGGTTTGGTCTCACAGGAGATACCCTTACCCTCTTAGCCAACTTAAACTCTGGCTGAGGACACTGCTCGCTCAAAGCCCGATTTCGCAGTAGAGGACGAAGTAACTATTTAGTAATCTATGGTAACGGTACAGGCCAGCTGTCTAAATTCATTAGACTAGATATACATATTATATATATATATATATATATATATATATATATATATATATATATATATATATATATATATATATATATATATATATATATATATATATATATATATATATATATATATATATATATATATATATATATATATATATATATATATATATATCAGGAGAGCCATTTAAATATAGTCAGGCGGTGGTACCAAATACCCGGGCGAGACGTTAGCAGAACTGTACCACGTCACGTGTCTATGAACTAGTAATATAGTAAAAGTTGTGTATAAAATTAAATTCATAGTGTCAACTTTGTATTTATTGTCTATAGGAGAAGGCTATCTTTTTTAGTATAATAATAAGTTGGTCACCATGTGTAATGCAACCTTGGGCGGCAATTTCAAACAATTCGAGGACTATTGGGGATTGGTATGAGCTAAATTCAGAAAATTTTACACGAAGAATTGAAAGTTCGGAAACTTTGTTGTCGTTGGATCCCTCATGAACTGACAGCGGAGCAGAAGCGGGCTCGCGTGGAATGGTGCTCACAGATGCTATTGAAGTACGACCACGGACATTCTAATGCTGTTAATGACATTGTCATAGGAGATAAAACGTGGATTTATTGTTTTGAACCCGAAAAAATCAACGATGAATTCGAATAGCATTCAACTCAATTTCAGAGATCTAGAATATTGCTATAGCTAAATAATTTCGAAGCAATGTCAAAAAACATCTTTTTCAAAAATTTTCGTCATTGCTAAATCCCAAACGAATTAACCTTCGTCACAACCTTCAATTTTGATTCAATTAACGGTATTTGACGCAGTTTTAAAGGAGCAAATCTGATAAGATTTTTAAGTCAATCGGTGTATTATCTTCAGCATTCTTGTGAATGGGTGTTGGAAAATGAGAACAGGCCAACAAAAGTGAGACAGGCGAGAAACGTTAGTAAAAAAATGATCGCGTTTTTTTTTCAGCTACAGCTCCCATCTGTACAATTCCACTTGAAGATCAAAAGAGTGTTAATGCCGAGTGGTATTCTACCATTTGTTTACCCAGGGTGTTAGAAAAAGTTCGCGAAAGACGACCCAAAAGCCGCATTCTCCTACACCATAATAACGCTTCTTCACACACGGCCAACAAAACAAAGTCATTTTTAGCTTCTGAAAAAGTACATCTCGTCACTCATTCTGCGCATAGCCCCGACCTAGCACCCTGTGATTTCTGTATTTTCCCCATCATCAAAGATTTGATGAGAGGATTTACTTTTACCAACTCCGAAGCGGCAGTGATAGCGTTCAATCAGTACGTAGAAAACATGCCTTCAGATCTGTTGTCCTCCTGTTTTAAAAAATAGTTCGAACGCATGAAAAAATGTTTAAAATGTAAAGGAGATTATTTTGAAAATCAATAAACATAATATTTTGGTTACAACATGTTGTTTTTTTTGAGTTACGCAAAACTTATAGTGTGACCTACGTATATAGTATCACCATTCCTGTCGCAATAGCGTCAATGCTTGTCATTGTCATGTTCCGGTTTAAAGGGTAAAGATACTGGCTTTACTCATGCAATATGGCATTAACAGCTCAACACACGGATAGCAACGCACCAATAACATTTTTAGTCTATATTGGGGATGGCTGTCCCCCCTCATAATCATGTGGGCAAAGGACATTTTATTGCAACTATATTTTATTATATCGGGGCAACATTATTGTCCGAAGATCCGTGGAGTGTTGTCATGATACGGGCGATATGGCCGAACTAGGTGGCCACAAATAGATACTCCATCGAAATGCGACCTCGATGCGCATTGATGCAAAAGTGGGATAAAATAAATCGCGGTAAAACTGACAGAAGCCCGAAGATTCGCATGCACATATCGCGACAACGCGAATCTTCAATGTAGGTAAGGTGATATTTTAGCCACATTAGTGACACTACGGTTGTGTACGGTGTACCTACATAGCCAATAATTGACGTTGGCGATGCAAATAAAACCAAATTTTAAAATAAATTTCACCAAGGCTGCTCTCGAAAGAAGTTACATTGGACAGGAACTCAAATAAATCAAGGTGACTATTTTAAAGTAAGAGGTCGCCCAGTTGATTTACGGTGGCTGGAGCGCTCATGCATAATGCAATCCTCTATTCCCATATCGAAAAAATCCCAGTACGCTAAAGCTTTGCTCTATTCCAAATAAAAATGTATATTTAATCGTTTGCAGTTCTTTGGCTCTTCTGATGAGGTATAGTAATTCTCGTTTATTCACTTTAGCATGAAAGCTTCGATTTTATTTATTTTACAATTATTCTCTTTTCAAGTCATTACAACGAACGAAAAAACAGGATGGTAAAACAAATGAGTTTTGGCCGTGCTTAGAAGTTTTGTATAATAAACGGGATTATCACGTAAAGCATAGTAATTATCGTTAATGACCAGTCATCTCGCCAACCGAGAAAACGGTGAATGGTGGTGAACCGAAAAGTCTATAGACGTTCGGTTTACTCTGCCTACTCCGCAAGAGAACCAGATGTGATGATACTTTTTATTTTTTAATACTGTAGGTATCTCTATAGCATGTATGAGAAAAAGAGAAAGTACTGATTGTGATTTGACTACTACATGGTAGGGTCAGGCAATGTCTCGCGCTACCTTGAGTGAGCTGCAATGACGTGTATAATAGTAATATTATACACGTCATTGGGGAGCTGTTTTGAAATTTGTCATGAGAGGTGTTGTGGAATGTCCGTCAAAAACACAGACTATAAAAATACTGAGTGCTAAGTGTGAGTTTTTCTTTTCGCATTCGATCGTGAGTGCGTTTGGCGTTTACTAGGAATTTGTATGTGATTTGTACAGCGCCACCTAGTGGTAAACGTGAGAAACCAGTTTACCACTAGATGGCACTGTACAAATCACATACAAATTCCTAGTAAACTCGAAACGCGCTCACGATCGAACGCGGAAAAAAACTCACACTTAGCACTCAGATAGTCACGGTGTTAAGCAAGAAACGTGAAGCCGCTCATATGAGCAAAATATGATTAACTTTGTAAGTGTCAAACGCTTGTTGATATTTATAGGGAAATGGGCCCACCTCTCGTACCCATTACTGTAACTTCTGTAAAGCAGAATCAACAGTGGCAACCATCCTGATACCCACTGAGTTGCGAGCTCAGGGTGCTCTGGGGAAACCTGCAACGAAATGAATCAGAAGTATGTTGGAGGAGTAGGAAAATACATCACTATTTTTCAGCAGGAGACAGCAAAATGTTATATGCATAAAAAATGCTACGAAATGAGACTTTTACAATCAGGTTAAGCCTGATTGTTATTCAGTCAGTTCAGAAATTTAGGATCTACCAAAGTGGTCTAATTAAATTTGCTTTCAGTAGTAAGTATGACAAAATCAGGGTCGGAGTAATAATTAATTAGGTACATCGGATATACATCGAACACTATCAAGCATTTTTTTGACTACGAGCGTTTTGCCAAAGATTACACTTCCAAAGAATGTGAGGTGCA
The DNA here is from genome assembly GCA_036924255.1 of Apodemia mormo. Taxonomy (NCBI): domain Eukaryota; kingdom Metazoa; phylum Arthropoda; class Insecta; order Lepidoptera; family Riodinidae; genus Apodemia; species Apodemia mormo. The sequence continues at coordinate 4,900,556 of JAUPFN010000018.1, read as the reverse complement.
TATTTACAATTCAATGTATTCAATGAGCACTAGCAAAAAGGAGAATGAATTAATTTAAACGAAAATAATTTAGTTATAAAATTACCGTGGCTAGTGAGAAGCTTTTTTTTATATCATAAGATAGCAAACAAGCACATGGGTCTCCTGATGGAAAGAGTCACCCGTCGCCTATAGACACCAAAGGTGTTAATGGTGTGTTGCTATCATGTGGCGAGGTTTAATGCCACATGCACAAGTTTACCGACTACCTTACTCTCCAAACCGTAACATGACAGTGACAAGCACTGATGCTATTGCGGCACTTAGTGCAGAACTCTACCACTTCTTTCATATGTATTAATTGATTGAGTGGCGTAATACGTGCAACGTCACAAATCTTTCGCGACAATATATTTCCCCGTGATGGTCTGGTCTCCTCTGAAAATTAGACTAACTGCCGTTCTGCCAGGCCGGTCGTAAAAGACAATCGACTGGCTATACTTGTCACTACCATCGTGATTACTAGGTGTTACGTTCCACAACTCTCGCCCGGGTATTTGACACCACCACCTTACCTATTCCTGCCGCAATAGCGTCATTGCGTCATTGTCGTGTTCCCGTTTGGAGGGTAAGATAGCCGGTAGACTTATGCATGTGGCATTGCACCCCGCCACATGGATAGCAACACACCATCAACATCTTTGGTGTCTATAGGCGATGGTTTCCTTTTCATCAGAAGAGATATCTGAATTTGGCTATATATTTATAACCTCTTCCTGTCGCAAAGCATCACTGCTTGTCGCTGTCGTGTTCTGGAATGAAGATTAAGGTTAAGCGATATAATTGCATGTGGCATTACCATTCCACCATATTAATAGCATTGCACCATTCACATCTAAGGTCTATAGGCAATGATTGTCTGACATGATCTAAAAAACTCAATCCGAAATCTGAGATGAAAAAAGTATAGGGTAGCGATAGGCTCGTAGACTAAAAATGATATTGAAATATATGCAAAGAAGTCTTTTTTTATATCATAAGATAGCAAACAAGCAGATGGTTCTCCTGATGGAAAGAGTCAACCATCGCCTATAATATATAGACACCAAAGACATTAATGGTGCATTGCTATCTTGTGGCGAGGTCTAATGCCACATGCATAAGTTTACCAGCTATCTTACCCGCCAAACCAGAACACGAGAGTGATTAGAACTGACGCTATTATGGTAGGAATAGGTAAGACGGTTGTAGCAGACCCAGGGGAGACAATGCAAAACTCTACCACCTGACAGACTGACTGACCGGCTATACGAGCATCGATGGTAGTGACTTGCATAGCTAATCAGTCGCCTTTAATGACCTGCCTTGCAGAACGGCAGTTGGCCTATTCTTCAATGGAGTACAGGACCAACACGGGGAAAGTCTACCCTACTACTACCATTCCTACCCTACCCTTACCTTGCTACCTTTTCTACACTACAACTTCTGCCTACATTTCCTCCATAGTCTTACTGTCATACATTTTCTCCATGCGCTTATTTACCTACCCTTTTAACACTATCTTTAGGCTCATTCTACTAGAGAGTAATTTCAAAGTTTTCACTTCTGACAGTGAGAATTAAAAATTACTTTTAATTTTTTAAGTGGGAATTTCAATAATTTTAAAAATGCAAAAATTTGTGTATACATTTATTAATTCATCACCTAGAAATGACTGAACGGATTTGGATGAAATTTGGTATGTAGGTAGGTAGTCTATATTAGACTTAAGGGGCCATCCATAAAGTACGTCACACGTTAATGGGGAGGGAGGGTATCACCGAAGTGTGACATCGTGTGACAAGGGGTATGGGGGGGTCAATAGTTTTGTGACGTCACATGTTAAAATTTAAAATACTAAAACGCAAAGTGCCTGATTTGCCAGTAATAGCTGATATAAAAGAGTGGATCCAAAGTCCATGGACACTCAATAATTAAATTTTTTATCTTTAATTAATATAATTAATCGTTTATTATTTTCTAACTAGTTGTTTGTTTTTTCGGTTTTATGAAAATTGTGACGTCACATCAGGAGGGGGGGGGGGGGGTTATAAAAATGTGACAACCTGTGACAAGGACGGGGGGAGGGGTTCAAAAGTCCTAAAATTCGTGTGACGTACTTTATGGATGGCCCCTAACAGATAACATTAAGGTCACTTTTAATATCAGATATGTAGATTGTTCCTGTCTAATTCACAAAAAAACGAATCATGCAGCAGGTTAAAGGTAGTATAGTAAAATATATTTCATTAGTACATTTTTTATGTAATATTGTTGAATAACACCCGTATCAGAAGAAAATGACCATATTGGGGTTACATAAATTCTTGCAATTTTGCCTTGATACTCTTTTTCTCAATTTTTTGCCTTTTTCTCAATTAACAACCTCCACAACTGATTCCGGTTTTTCAAGCCAAATTCTATGATCTTTGTTCTTATCTGCCGGAAATGTTTTAACAGCACCACAAGTATTGCAAGTCCATTTAATTACCATCTGATTTCTTTTTCTTTTTACCCTCATTTTTGCAGATTTATTGACAATTAAAATACAGCGACATTTTTTACATAACTGCCTTTTGATATCTGGATGTCTGAAATTTAACAATTAAATACATTATTAATTAACTTAAATCTTCAATCCACAGACTATTAGGCTTCAATATACTGGCTTCATATTACTAAACATAACTAAGGGTTTTTTTTCAAGAAAAACGTCAGCAGCAGCTCGGAATGTGGTGATAGTACACTCACCGGCATGGAAACTTGGCCAAAGGCCAAAAGTAGTTGCAGAACAAAATTTTTAATATATTTTTTTGAACAATTTGAATGCGGATAAGTTTAAAAGGTTGTTTTTTTAAATGTTTGTGGGTTTTTTGACATATTTATGCATATTTCGACGTTTGTTTTAAGATTTACTTGTCAGTGGATCTCCTGAGCGTTCGGTACACTTTTTTGAAACTCTTTTTTTAAATATACTGGTGTAGTTAAGATCTTGTTGTTTTTTTTTTGTTTTCCCATAATTGCCAAGTGTTAAACTTCAGTTAAAATGCCTTTGAGACCACAAGTTACACAAGCTGTAGTTTTTATCAGCGAAAGGCTGACCCAGCCTGATGTCACCACTTAACATTCTTAATATACCATGTTCAGCAATGCAATATGCACTTAGATGTTACCAGGTGACTAGTCACTATACACACAGTCCATAAAAGTGGTGGAGTACGATGCACGACAGCACGCGATGACAGCTTTATGGTGTTGGAAATCTTAAGGAGTCGGTGCCTCACAGCAGTTGAGATAAGACAGCGGCTCCAAAACGCAAGAGGTTTTAACGTAAGCAAGCGTGCAATAAGAAGGCGAATGGACGAAGTGAGTTTAAGAGCCCGTAGACCTGTTCGAGGCCCTGAACTTCTCAGACAGCACCGAGTATCTCGACTGCCATTCGCACAAAAACATGGTAACTGGACCCATGAGCGATGGGCCTAGGTTTTGTTCTCCGATGAGTGTGAGATAGCATTGTGAGGTCCAGATAGTCGAGTATGAGTATAGAGAAGACTAGGAGAACGGTACTTGCCCATAACCACAACATAAACTGTGAATTTTCCTGGAGGGTCCATAATAGTGTGGGGCGGGACAAATTCTGATGCTCGTATAGGGTTAATCATCGTTGACAACCACTTAAATGCTCATCGATACATTGAGGAGATCCTTCAGGATCATGTAATGCCTTATTCAAAGTTTATCGGACGAGCAGAGTTTTTGCTAATACACGATAACGCGAGCCCTCACAATGCTCGTTGTGTGAATGACTACCTACAGGTCGGTATGCAGAAACTAGAGTAGCCAGCTCGGTCACCAGTCAAAATTAAGCAGCACTGCAGTGTATAATAGAGTAGATATATTTATTCGCGACCAAAATATAGTAAGCGCCGTGATTTTAATGGCGCTTATACGTTTCATTCACAATGGACTGCACTTTAGTAGAACACTTGACCTTATGCATGCCGTTTAGTACGTTAGTACATAGAAGCCTTTTTTGACCTATGGATTGTGGAGATAGTGTCGTTATACATTTGTGAGTGGTTACGCAAAAAGGGACCTGAAGGGATTGGAAACGGTTTTTTTTTTTTGATAAATTCTGATTCTATGGTCCTTCATCTTTGTTTTGTTCTAATCAAAATAATTTTAGGTGCCGTAGTTTTTTTTTAATGATTTTTTATGTAAGCCGAGGCAGTTTTGAAAATATTACACCTTATACACAGCGCACACTAGTTTCTTTTTCTAGCGCGCACATAAAGACAAGTAAAAGACGAATAAATAAGTCACCAATAATACAGCTATCGCAAACACGTGCTATTTCTCACTGACGAAGTCGCTCACTAACGACACTAACATAAAACACCCCGCGCCTCTCTCATTTCGACTCAACATTTTAAACGTGATTTACTCGAAATCAATTATTTTCCCTTGAGGTCCCTTTTTGCGTAACCACTCACATTTAGTTTATGCGAAACATAACAGTAAAAATTTTACTTACATTTTTAGCACACCCTTTTTCGCCACATTGACTGCTAAATTTCCATAATAGGAAGACAAAACTGGATGTTTCTCAGACATCATTTTGCTTATCTAAAACATATTATTATTTTTATTTACATTACATTAAATCACTCGAAGAAGGCAAGAATTTTTAGATTATTTAATTAATTACTTGATATAGATAGTTAATTCTTTGGAAGACATCGTTTCCCTGAACTTTTTTCATTTTCAAATTGTGAAGTCAAATAATTAGAGTATTATCATCGAGTATCGACAAATAATAAAATAATAAATATTTTTTTATTTATGTTCTAAACTGAATTGAAGTGAATAGTAAATATTTATTATTTTCTTCCGGGTTGCCATTTCGAAATTTTAATTTTAGGGATGTGAGAAAATAATCGATTATTATTCGATTTTTTTAGAGTACAAATCGATTTTAATATGATTTATTTTTATAAAAATAATCGATTAATAATCGATTTTTTTATAATCTTTCAATCACTTATTACCGATTTTTCATCTGCAACCCCCCAAATTAAGTTGGGTCTTTTGGCCCGGAGCCCGGAACGCAAACTGACAAAGAATACTATCTCCATAATATTACATTAACCTCTTGCATCTCTTGATAGTTCGCGTTTACATTCTGACGGTGGAGCTCGGACACTCGCGCGTTTCGCGGGAATCGCGACGTGAATTCTATGTTTAATAAAAAAACATATTTTATTATTCTGTAAACGACTATGTATCAATTGATATATTTTCTATCTATTAGGGATTAAAATAAAGTAATCGGTAAAGTAGTTTTAATATTTACAAAAAAAAACATTACAAAAATCACTTGAAAAATAATGAATTTCTGACTATATTTTTGGTTATTATGACATATTTCTTACAACGAATTATCTAAGTAGAAACACTATACACCCCGTTGGTCGAGTGGTAAACGAACCTAATTACGAATCGATAGGGCTCGGATTTGATCCCCGACAGGGACAAACATTTGTGTGATGAGCAAAATGTTTGTATTTCTGGGTCTGCGTGTGTATTAGGTATAATATATAACATAGAAATACATATTATATATATAATTACTGTTACATCAGTAATATATATATAATATGTATTTCTATGTTCTATGTATGAATATTGTTGACTAACACCCATAACACAAGCAAATAATTTGCTTACTTTGGGATTAGATCAATTTGTGTAATTTATCCAACGATACTATAATTTACCGTAGTTACACGAAAAGGATCCAATCCACACAAAATCACTTTGAAGTTTGAAGTTGGATATTTTTTATTTTTTAACATGCCATACATGGGGACTAGTTCTGACGTTGAATAAAGTAATAAAGAGCTATTTTTGCTCAAATGTTTTTTACTGGCTGATAGAATTGATGTTTAGCATCAGTATGGTGCACTTATCTCAATTTTGTCCATATTGTGGATTGGATCCTTTCCGTTTAACTACATCCTGTTATTGTTATTAAACGACCTTTCTAATAAAAACAGTACTTACATGAGAGAAATGCACCGTAGAACAACACGAAATTCAATTTAATAGCAATAAAAAACTATTATGACTGTTACACTGACTTTATGGACAAATTAGGAAAAAATCGATTAACATAAAAATCAATTTATTTTTAAGAAAATCGATTATTTATTAATCGATTCTACATGGCTTCAATAATAATCGATTTTTATGTGCAATTTCACATCCCTATTTAATTTTAAGCAAGGAACTTATATACTATAACTGGAATTGTTACGAAGCAATATTTGAAAAATAAAAATGTACTTTATTTCGTAATAAATAAAGTTGACATTTGTTTCTCACTTAACAGAGGGGAAAAACGTTCTGAGCAAGACAACGACAAGAGTGGATGTTGTCCCTTTCTTGCAATTGCCAGTGTAAATAAAACTGTCTAGATGGTAGATTTTTACACATTCGGTAATCGTTAAATCCTTTTTATTTATACACGTCGATAAATAAATTAGCATTAAATGTATTGTAATTAACATAGTGAGTTCTAAAATGTACTTATTTTAACTATTACGTAATTAATTATGCAATACAAAAACTGTTCCAACCTAGGCCGTATCTTAGCTTACCATCAGGCGAGATCATTGTCAAGCGCTTCCCTATCGATAATAATAATAAATAATAGACGTACGGCTGCCATCGCCGTCTTTCATGTTTGGTCTAGTGTACACTTAGATAATGTACTGTATTAGACAACTGGATTTTCTGGCCTTTCAGCATCAAGTCTGACAGTTTTTTTAACTTTCTGGGTAAAAGAACCTGAGTTTTCACCAGATCGGCGCCACTTTGGCAAACGACAAGGTAAGAGATCTATGGACTTCTGAATCTTCTTCACAGCATGAACTCCTGATATTGACGTAGATACGTACGCCGTGACGTCAGTGTAAAGAGATCGGGAGCAGCCGTCTTCCACCAGAATGCAGGGTTGGATTTTGTACTATAATTATAGTATTTATACTATAATTTCGCCTTTTGTACTATATACTATCCACATCTAAGGATAGTACGCTAAAATACTATAATTTAAAGTTTTTTCCCGAATGCTTAGTTTTAAGCACAGACCACTTAGAGATGCAAGCATGTTTTAAGTCATATCAACATTTCGACCGTGCGTGTATCCGACCGAATTCTGATCTTGTCATTGATATAAAAAGAGGAAGATATGTTACCTAATCACAGCGCCTGAAATTCCGTGTACAGTCGTTGTAGAATGCCACTCAGTCACGCGCGGGACATTGTAACATCGAACGCTTCTACATTCCGATTGTTTTTACCATTGAACACGCTTCAAAATGCTTTTTTGTGTTTAACCAGTGTTATAATCACTCAAAAAATAAGACACATGGGATTACTTTCCATTCGTAAGTACACATAAAACATTAAATTTGTTTAAAAATAAGATTTTCTTTGTTTATCGGTAACCATGGCGATGAGGTGGTCCGTGGCTATTGGATTATGATATTTCGCTCGTACGAGTGTATCCGGCCTATCACTGATTTTGTTTATCAGTAACCATGGTGACGACGTGCGCAGTGGCTAATACCATTTCGCTCGTACGAGTGTATCCGCCCTATCTCTGTCTTTGTTTCCATGTTTATAATTGTGATAAGAGATGTGTGTGCGTGTCGGTGTATATGTATTCTGCCGAGTCTAGTTTAGTGAATGCGATATAAGAACGTAACGTATCTTTCTCTTTTATATCAATGGATCTTGCGATTATTTCTCCTAGATTGTTTAGTACTTCCACATGCAAATGCCGACTGCGAACGAATATTCAGTAAAGTGAACTTTACCACGATTAAAATACACAATCCAAAGACGCCATATTATTGTCTTGTGACGCTATCAAAATCGGGAGTGAAAGTGGGAATTGTATTGATTTTTTTCCTACTGAGGAAATGTAGGTGAGATTAAATGGCATGGATATATAGCTAATAGTAATATTCAACTACACAATAAGTTAAATTAAAAATAATGAAAGTGTACTATAATTTTTTATAAATACTATCCTTTTCATTTTTTGTACTATCTTTTTCAACGTATCTAAATCCAGCCCTGCCGGAATGTCATCATTTATCAGTGTAGACGGAACATAGATAAATATGTGTATTATAATTGAGACGGAATATCTCGTCCGAGAAGCAGCTGCCCTGTGGTACTCTGGCTTTGATGGTCTTCTCTGACGATAGATTGTCTTCAACTGCCACTCTAAATTTTCTATTCATGAGAAAGGAATCAGTAATTTTTATAATCCTACGTGGAGAAGCAAGCATCTAGATTCGTCGTCGTCATCGTCTTTGATACGTCATTGCATTCGTTGCGTTTTTGAACTTAATCCAATAACTACCCACAATGTCAAAAAAGTATGATAACTGTAACAAAACCATCACTAAATCTGCACTAGGACTAGAATGCAGCAAATGTGAGCGTGTAGTGCACTTAAATACGAAATGTATAGGTCTTACAAATAAGCAGATCACCGCATTGAGAGCTGCTCCCAGCTTGGAATGGACGTGCTTAGAATGTCAAAGGACTGTCCTCGTCGAAGCTCGTCAATTATTATGCCAGATGACGGAGAAGGAGAAGATGAGGATGGACCAGTTGAAATAAATGCAAATAAGCTACTTAACAATATATCTAAAGAAGTAGAAAAAGCTATAAGAAAAGAGATGAGGGAATTGAATGAATCTATTAACTTCTAAAGTGTAAAATTAGACAAAATGGTTGAGTGCATGGAAGTTTTCAAACAGAAAATCAAAGATCTAGAACGTAAAAATATGGCACTCAGTAATAAAAACACTAATCTCGAAATTCGTGTTGGTGCAATGGAGCAGCGGATTCAAGAGCTAGAGCAAGAAAAACTTGGAAAATATGTGGAAATTGCGAATATTCCATCAATTTCAGTGGAAGAAGTGAAGCAGGTAGTGGACAATATTGCCATGCATATTAAACAGCCAAAAGATGGCATCAAGAGTGCGCGAAAACTAACGCAAAAGAAAGATCAGCCGTCTAAAATATTAGTGGATCTGAAAGATGAGGAAACGCAAGAAAAATGGATTGCAGCAAGGAAAACTTACAAACCACAGTAGCAGACATTTATTCGATGGATAAAGACAATAAAAATAAAATATATCTAAGAGAAGCTATGACGAAGTTAAACAAACATTTATTCTGGAGTACAAAACAAGAGCTCAAAACAAAACTGCATTTCAAGTACGTATGGTTTAAAAGAGGGTTCATTAGGGCTCGCAGGGACGATAGTGAAAAACCGTTAGTCATAAAAAACATGGAGGATCTACAAGCTATTATCAATAGAATAAATCCTAATTAGTTTTATTTCTGAACTCGCTTACGCAGTTTTCGATCAAACCACATTTTTAATTTTTAATATGGCTAATAATAATAATATAGTATTACCTAATAATGTTATTGAATTATCTGATTGCATAAACATTAATGATTTTTTGAATAATATCCCTAATATCGACATTAATTTAATTTGCTTACATATTAATATAAGATCAGTTATTAAAAAAAATTCTGCACTAGAACAATGTATAATGTCACCAAAAAAATACATCGATGTAATTGTATTAACAAAAGCAAACATATCTGAAAATATTAGCTGTTTATATAATTTAGATGGACATCAAATGTTCACGTCTTTACGCAAGTCCAGAAAGGGTGGGGGTATCCTAGTATATGTTCATAACAAACACAAATGTTACTTGAAAACTGTAACTGTAACTGTACAAGGCATTTTGAAAATATTACTCTCCATCTCACCACACAATCAAACTACTCGGCAAGCTTATGTGCTATATATCGGCCACCTAGTTATAGTAAACGCCTATTTGTTGAAGAACTTAAATATTTAACACAACGACTAAACATATTCACAGATCTATATTTACTTGGGAGATATTAATATAGACCTAAAAACGGACAATCCTATTAAGCATACATACAATAACACATTATACAACTTAGGCCTTGTGTGTGGGATAACGGAGTACACCCGAATTGAACTATATAAAGGGTCATTAAGTAAAACATGTATTGATCACATTTACGTCCGATCGCGCACGCAAGACCTATTTACTGCAGCTGTTGGTACTAAACTGGCGGATCACCATTCACCGTGCAGTGATATTTGCTTGTATAGGACCGTCAATACAGGCTGCTCCAAAATATAAAACTGTTTTTCAACATAATAAACTCGAAAAACTCTTAAATGAAGTAGAATGGGATAAAGCGTGCAATATGTCATGCCCATATATAATAAATAACTCCATAAATAATAATTTCAAAGAGTGTTACATTAAAGCAAGCATTAATGTCAAGGTTAAAAATAATTGTTTTCGTAGCCATAATTGTTGGATTAATAATAAAGTTACTCAGGTTTGTCGGGATAGGGACCAATTATTGTTAAAATGGATTAAAGACCCTAACAATAAAATTCTTAAAAGAGACTATAATAAATCTAGAAACTATGCTAATAAAGTAATTCAGAAAGCTAAAAATATTTTCATAAAACAAGAAATAACCACAAACAAACACGATCCTAGAGGTCTATGGCAAATACTTAACCGAATTACTGGTCGGATAAAACGGTCAATTGATGATATACTTAGGGCAGCCTTTTGTAAAGATGGAACTAACGATAAAATCATTGCTAACAATTTTGCTCAATCATTTATCAACAATGTCAAGGCAATAACCCCTAGATGCTCAATACCACTTTTAAATAATTCAGAATATAATAAGCCAGTCGATGTGATAATGCGTTTCAGACCGGCAGACATTAAATCTATAAACAAAATAATAAACTCATTAGACAATAATGAAGCTCGAGGAATAGATGGTATTCGTGTAATAGATATTAAGAAACTAGGTGATAAAATTACTAACGCAATTGTTACTCTAATAAACCAAAGTATTGTAAGTCGTAAATATCCATCTATTCTCAAATGAGGCATAATTAGACCTATATACAAAAAAGGAAGTCGTAGCGATTATGAAAACTATAGACCAATAATTACTATATTGCCAGTAATAGATAAAATAGCCGAGAAATACATATCTAAACAAATTGACGAGTTTTACAACAAACATCGTATTATAACAGACACGCAATTTGGATTTCAACTCCATAAAAGTACAACGTAGCTCTTAACAAAATTTACAGATTGTATCTACAAACATCTAGATAATAGAAAACATATAATGGTAGTTTTCGTAGATTATTCCAGGGCTTTTGATACTTTAAAACATAATATTTTATTAGACAGACTACAAGATACTGGAATAAGGGGAAAAATGCTAGACTGGTGCAAAGACTTTTTGAAGGACAGGTCATTTGTTGTAAGGGTTGATAAATCTGATAGCAACAGAGTAAAAGTCACAGAAGATGCAGCCCAAGGGTCTGTTTTAGGGCCCTTGCATTATATCTCCTACGTAAATGATTCACCCAAACTCATAAAGAAATGTGAACTGTACCAGTATGCAGATGACACTTGCCTCGTATCTGCTGGAAGGACTGCAAAAGAAGCTCTTGATATATTACAAGAGGAATTCAACATGTTGGCTAAATGGTTCCATGACATCGGACTTGTGCTGAATATAGGAAAAAATAAAGTAATGTACATCAGCACTAGCCAAAATAGATGTTTAATTTACCCTGAACTAACAGCACACGATCATGAGTGTCTACATAAGCACAACAATATGTCACGAGGAATTATTTGTACCTGTAAGGCTATAGATGTGGTTGAGAAGCAAACGTATTTAGGCCTTGTTATTGATAATCGTCTGAACTGGACGGAACATATAAATCATGTTAGTAACAATCTGAGATCGATTCTTGCAAAGTTTTCACTTATAAAGAGGAAAATACCCTACTCTATAAGTCTACAGATGTATAAATCATTAGCTGAATCTATTATAAATTATGGATTATCAAACTATGGAAGAACATATAAAACTCACCTTGATAAAATTTATATGCTCCAATTTCGTATATTAAAAAAAATTGTTCCCTTAAAAATTAAAAATAAATTTAAAAATGACTATCACAAGCTATTTCAATTTTGTGAAATCTTGCCTATACATATGAAAATAAAACAAACGTTGTTATGTGAAGAATTTTTTAATCAAGATAAACTATCACGAATAAAAGACGACAATAGCATAATAACTCGAAGTATCATAAGCGGGAAGCTCTTACTCCCAAGATTTACAAACCTGTACGGTAAAAGAAAATTAAATTATGCTATACCACATCTCATTAATAAACTACCAACTACTTTAAGGGACAAATTAACACCAAAAAACATAAAAAACAAATTAAAATCATACTTCATACAGCTGTTACAACATTAAAAAAAAAATGATGACAGTCAGTATATAATTCACACACGCGCGCATTTAGAGCACACAAACGAACAAAACACATACTTTACAAAATGTTTGCTATATGTATGCGTATATAATATTTATGTATGTATATGTATATGAGTATGTATATGAGTATATATATGTATGTGTGTGTGTATATATATATATATATATATATATATATATATATATATATATATATATATATATATATATATATATATATATATATATATATATATATATATATATATATATACATATATGTGTGTGTGTTAGTATGTGTGTGTGTGTATGTATATGTATTATCAAATTATATTATGTTAAATATTATCATAGTGACTAGATAACAAACAATAAAAAAGAAGACCTGTCCAGCCTCGATCGTAAAAGTGTAACAAACAACATGCTGTATAAGTACATTCTTATCTCTGATTTAAAAACCTGTTTACTCGCTCGGCTGGGCTGTGTCGCGATGATTTCATTATAATAATTATTTTACCTACCTCTTGTTATTACATACCTAGATTTATAAGTCATACATATAGTTTTTGTTTAAAATGTTAAGATTACTTTTTATTTCTATTTTTTTTTGCATTATTGTAATTAAACTTATTCTGTCGACGACTCTGATGCCCGGTAAAACTCGCAAGAGTTTATGTGGTATCTTTAATATTATTGATAATGTATTAAATTGTATTGAAATAAATAAATTTAAAAAAAAATCTAGTTACCTACCAACATAGAATAATAACGCATAGAAACCTAGTCGACCCGCGCTATATTAAGCCATTTCAAAGAAGCCTGAAAAGGCCTCTTACGCTCGCCGGCCGCTCAGACATGTGACACGTGCCACACAGAGTACAGCTCTCGCAATTTCAAAAAATGTGAGTTACTGTGTGGTGAAAGTATGTCACCGTGCTTCACAATAGCGTATTTAGGGCTTGAAGATCACATTTCACACATAAAAACTACTTGGCATCGGATATTTTTGTATAAATTCCAAACAAATAAATCGTAAATATCTAAGTTGAACGATATTCAAAATGTTGCCAGCCAAAGAGGAAAATATTCTACCACGTATTTGTTTTTACCTATTTTCATTATAATTAATAACGTGTGTATTACTATTTTATGTGCGATATTACATAGCTTGGACTTCGCTTTTGCATAAAAAATATTTTTTAAGTGTTGGGACTTACCATTATACTGGCACAAATATTACAAAACCGTTTGTCAAACCAATATTACAAAGCTTATATTCGTGTATAATGAGGACTTTTAGAAGACAAAAAAATGTTCCAACTAGCATTCTAGATGCCACAGTGATACCAGAAAAATACTGTTACTGCTAAAAAGACATTTTTTAAAATTTTTCTTATGAAATAATATGCCATGGTACAGCATTATTTCATGTTTTCCTAAGTGTCAAGTAGTTTTATTGGCGATATTTTCGAGTTTTATCGACGAAATAATGTAGAATAACGTGCCCTAAAATCGGTCTGCGCCAAATGTTGGCCTCCTAATATGTTTATGCTGATAATTAAGTTTTAATTCTACATAGCTTGAAATTTATATTGCGAATGACGATATTGCTCATACACGACTTAATTAATTTGTGCCGTATACTCCAATGCATATAGTATAGCACGTAGAAGCCAAAGAGTCGCCATAAAGAGCTGCATTGTTTCCGATTCAGCTAAAAACGTTAGAGGAGATTACGCACAGGGATTACGTTTTTCTATATTCTAAGATCTGAATCAAAACAGTTGCGCACGATAGGTGGTGCTCAAGTAGTGCACAGAGCCAATAGTAGCTTGACTCAATATAGTAGTCAGAAATATTATGTTTAGCTTAAAACATTTTAACTTTTTAAACTGATTTAAATAAATAATTTGATTAATAAGCATACCTATGCTATTACTTTTTACCTCAAAGTGCTTGTAAATATTGTTCCGCTTGCCCACCCATCTGCTGACGTTCAAGCTAGTTTAGCTTTCACTAAATATATACATATACACACATACACGCACACAGACGTACACATAAAGACACACAAGCATTCGCCAAGCAATGTACAAATTTGTAATAACATTTGACCGCCCCGTTGGTCGAGTGCTTAGCGGCCCTGACTACGCAATCGACGGGGCTCGGGTTCGATCCTCGACGGGGACAAGCATTTCCGTGATGAGCATAAATGTTTGTATTTCCGGGTTTGGGTGTTTATTAAATATATTCCAGTATTTATATATGTATTTCTATGTATTAGTATCGTTGACTAACACCCATTACACAAGCAAATAATTTGCTTACTTTGGAGTTTGATCAGTAAGTGTAATTTGTCCCGTGAATATTATATTATTATTATTGTACAATTATATTTTAGAAGATATATTTCAATAATTTTTTTAAAATTTTTTTTAAAGAATTACTTCAATAAATGTTTTTATAACTTCAATAATGTAAACTTGTATTGGCCATATTTTTATTTACGGTTGGTGCTGGTTGGTTACCGCTGTTTGATTACTGATATATATAAAAAAAATATCTTGACTCTTTAACATTTCCCTGTAATTCTACTCATTTTACCTCACCGGGATAAAAAATGTAAGTTTTAAGTTTTTTATATGTCTAATAATACTATTGGAAAGAAAGACAATCTTTATTTTAATGAAGTGAAAATATTTTAAATTACAAATGAAAGCACAAAAACTAAAAAAAAATATAAGGTTAAATAGCTTTGGAATATCATCTTGAGAACATCTAGAATATTTCTTGACATTTAAAATATTATGCGTAACCGAATAAAAGTATAAGTTTCAAGTTTATACTAAATGACTATTAATGTTATAATATGAAAGACTATTTATAAGGTAGACCTAATTTAAATACCGTTTTGGGAAAATATTTATTTGCTTGCAACATTATTCACGCAACAATGTATGCCCTGAATGCGCGTCGGGATTTCCCCGCTCATAGACTCATGACCACAGAATAATAATTTACTCCTGTCGGAGTTCATGACCATAGAGTAACTTTCATAAAGAAGATATTTGCTACATCTAGTGTAGAAGCATAAGCATAATATTATTTAGGTCTATGGTGTAGTCTAGTGAAGTGTGTTATAATAACTAGTCGATTTTCAATCAAATTATCGGAAGAAATAGAAATAATTGAATTGCCATGTTTTAGAACACGGCAAAGAATATAGGTGACGTGTACTGTATTTTAGTGCTGAATATTACCAAATTGCCGTGTACTACGGTAAATGGCAGCACAAAACTCTAACTTGAAACAGACTAGTAAGAGAACTACATTTTGAAACTTAAATTTTGACTTTCAGATTGCGAAATCGATAAATTCATGGATTGAAGTCGGTACATTTGGTCTATAAATAGGTATATTGAAAAGAAAAAACAATTCAATCATATCACTTCATTTAAAACTTTAACTTAACACCAAGTAGAGGTCGGCATCAACGTTCGTCTCGTATTTAAAAACTTTATTTTCTGCTGGATACTTTTACAAATTTCCCACAATATAAGACGGTCCTCCTTACATCTATCCTTTAGCCGAGTGGTAGGAGCCGTGTGGGTAAATAATTACTATTTTTTACACTCTTTGCGAGTGACTCGTAGCTGACAAGCACCATTTTTCCGGACGCAAAAACAAGAGGTTTTGTAAGTTTGTCATTATATGTGTAAATAAGTGTAAGTAATTATTTATATATTTTGCAACCAATTACCGAATCGTTTATTGCATCAAGTATTGTACATCGTTAGAAATCTCAAATATTTGGCCATAACTGGCATTCAATGTTATGATTCAAAAGACATTATTTAAAAAATTAATTCAGTGGCGGCGGATATACCGATAGACCCGCGAGGCCCGGGTCTAGGACGGCAGAATTCTAGAGGTTGTAAATTTTATGAACTAAATGCTTAATTTCAATAATTACTTCCAAAAGACCAAAAGAAGCAACATATCAGACGGGGCCTAGGGCGACATCAACCATGAATCCACCACTATATTGTGTCCGACTGTGCTCCCAGCACATTATAGCTCTCAGACGGTTAAGAGGATTTGAGTATGTATGCTTCAATGATCGAAAGTTTATCCATATGGAATTAACGTCCTATTGCAATCAGGAAAGTGTTGTGGTTAGGCTTATTGAAGCACAGGTTTTGTCCTCTAAGAATTATAGTAGACATAAAGCAGAAAAGTGACCTGATAACAAAGAAATGAGTCTCGGGATTTTTAACATTTTATTTTGAACTACATTACTATTCTTCATTGTGCTTGTTATTTAATACGCGTAATACATAGAATGTAGCAAGAAAGAATTTTGTTCCTATCGTTCGTTCTATGACAACCCTAATCTTTTGAACTTAAACAGAATCAATGTAACTTGAAAATTCCATGAAACGAAAATGCGTTATTGAAGCACAAGAAACGTGACAAAAATAAAAGATATTCTCTGCTTACTTACCCTACTTACTTATTAGAATAAATGTACAGGATTATGCTGGCGAAATAAGCATAAGAATAAGGATGTGGATAAGAATAGGGATATGGGAATATATAGGGCTAATGATACGCATAAAAACAAAAATAAGGATAAAGAGGGGTACGTGGATAAAGATAAGGGGAAAACAGGGTTGGCATGATTAATGGATTAAAACAAGTTATTTGCAGGACTTAAGTTTCATTTCAATCGTGTGTGAGCTATTACTATTTTTTTAAGTTTTGTTAGTAAATGTTATTCAATATTTTCATTTTTTTTAATAATTTCCTATTCCTGTCATGTTCCTGGAGATGACTAATATAATATTTTAATCATCGCGATCGCCAGGAACATTACTACAACGCTACAGAAAATACTAATTCTCTGTGCTACGGAATGACATTTTCTATTGTCAATAAATAATAATGTTAATTGATTTTGACAATTGCGTAGACATTCAAAATTTGTTCAAAATTTTTCAGACAAGTTTGTAATTTCAAATTTGTAGTTTACTTTACTAATATAAAATTGATTTATAGGACGTACATCTTAGTGAAAATAAATTGTACATTAAATTGACATAACTTCCAACTATTTAGTAATCCAAATAAAAAATCACATTATATGAAATTGAACACTGACATCTTGAAGAACATTGCTTTTGATTTACAAGTAGCCACAATATTAAGTTTTATTTTAAAATGTTGAATAAAAATCGAATTATACTGTCGAAAATACGGATAAAAGGCAGAAATTACAGAAAGTTATCGACGCAGGCAAATGTAGGAGAATTAGAAGTATCTTTTACTAGTGGGTGAGTTTTCCACTTAAATAAGGTTATATCATATGTAAACAAAGATAAAAAGAAAAATCGAAATCACTAAAACATTTTTTATCATACATCAACTCTAGTTTTAATCCATTTCATGGGTATGCATGTGGTTGTGTAAAATGGAGTGAAACAATGAAATTGTACTGGAATTCCTTCATAATTAGGAGATGAGCCCATCATACAAGATCTAAAATTTGCGAATCACCCCTTCCAGTTCTTGACACCTAATATAAGGTCATTCCAAAATCAGTGAACATATTTTAACACAGGTTTGGTATGTCTGACAAAAGATATACACCCAAAAACTAATGCGATTCAAAAGACTAAAACATTTTGTTTTTTACGAATAAAATAGTTTTGTCTTAATTTCAAAATACTTTATGCCTTTCCGCATAAAATAATCCACGAGGTTATTTGCTTTAGTACTCACAATGTTCTTACGTAACAGTTATTATATTACTCATAGCTATTAAGAGGGAACATTTAAGGGTGAGAGAATAGAAAAATAGATATTTATAAAATCAAGTGATTTGTCACCTTGCAGTTTTCTGTATCGCATCCTACAAGTATACTGTAGAGTACAATAAAGACTACTGCAGCTTTGACCGAGTGTATCTGTTATAACATTAATTGTTTCTGATAGGGCGACGGGAATTGTCTGACTTCAAATTTTCTTGAGATAAAAATATTTTATTCGTGAAAATCAAAATGTTATAGTCTCATGAATAACTTTATGTTTTGGGTGGATATCTTTAGTTAGACGTACCGAATGCTGTGTTAAAATATGTTCACCTATTTTGGAAAAACCTTATATATCTACTAAAAAATACAAAAATAATAACACAAATTATTTTAAACTATAAATATTATTATTTTTATTTTTAGAACAAGTTTAAAACTATCAACTGGACGATTTGCTAGATTTGCTGATGGAGCATGTGTAGCTTCACTAGGCAACACAAGTGTTCTCTCAACAGTAGTCTCAAAGGCGAAACAAAGTGGAAGTTCCTTTTTACCATTAGTTGTAGATTATAGACAAAAAGCAGCAGCTGCTGGACGTATTCCAACAAATTTTTTAAGAAAAGAACTTGGTAAGATTTCTTTTATATTCTTGGAAGGAAATAAAAATAGATTTACAGTGTAAATGTGGAAGGATGCATCTACGAAAAGTACTATGATCAAATTGATCTGATGCTATTCCTGGATAGAGTCAAAAATTTTTAAAAATATATAAACGGGTCAATAACACGTACATATATAGAACTGTCACACTCGTCGCACTGTTTGTTTTGTTTATGTTGCTCAACGACACGCCACCGCCACCACTCGCTCTCCACCTCACTACCTGTTGCATCACTGACTCATTAGTGTAAGCGCAAACCCCGACAGGGCCGTTTGTTCGTGTCCCCACTTCCTGTTTCCGCGCCCCGCGATCGTAAGTACTTACACGTGTATTCCGCCGTGTGAGTATGTGTGTGTGGCCTGTGGCCCTTGCTAAGTACCTAGGCTAGGTAGTTAAGTATAACTCATCAATACACAAACGCAGAGTACCTGGACATGGCATTCGTGCATATGTCCATGCTAATGAGAGTTTGCAAGGTGCCATTGATTTGTACAGGGAGATGTTCCCCATTGATTTGTGCAGTGTAGGTACCTACCTACCTATGTATTCTGTGTTGATAGCACCCTGCACGACACGTGCGTCCGTGCGGTGTTCAAGTATGGTGCAGGTAAATAGAATTCTCGGTGTACTGTTTACTATGTTTACTAAGAAGTATTTTAGTATTTATTTTTAATGTTATTTTTTCTCGTCATATATGATCACCAACTATCACATCCTTAAATATTGAAGATAACTCTATAAAGATGAAACTCTCTCTAAAAAAAAATATCCCTAAAAATAAAAGATAAGTCAGTCTGTGTAAAAGAAGAGGCAAATTGTGGAGTTGTACCTGGCTATAAAAAAAAGAAAGAAGATACTGATGAAGGCTAGATCTGGTGTATAGGATAGAATTATTTATACACTAATGGAATTGAAAATAAAATAGAGATTATTCCAGATAGATAAATCTGATAGCAATTCCCACTTGGTACAGGCAATTCTGAGCCATTGCGATTTACATATTCTTTCTATGAGACAGTTTTTAATTTTTCTTAGTTTTCATATTAAAAACTTTATAATTTTTGCAGGTCCCACAGAACGTGAAATTCTTACATCCAGACTGATTGATAGATCACTCCGGCCTTTATTCCCACCTAACTACAATTTTGATACCCAACTAGTATGTAATACTTTAGCGGTAGATGGCACAAATCCTCCAGAAACAATAGCTATAAATGCAGCTAGTGCTGCATTAGCCATGTCAGATGTACCTTGGAATGGACCAGTTGGAGCTGTTAGGTAACAAAAATTTTAATTTGCTAATTTTCATGAATTAAATCATGACACCTGGCAATGTGTTACTGGAGATTTTATTTTATAGAAGTCTGGTGATAGTTGTCTATTGTAGTCCCTGTGTCTTTGAAAAGTTTGTAAAGTTGTTATTTGTCATAATCATTTATTCATTTATTGCCACACACACTGCATTAAAATGTTATAATTTATTTTTTACATATTTGGTCACATAAGATGCAATAGACATAAAATTATTAATTGAATCTATAAATATAAAAATCAATCATTTTTTTTTTTAAATAAAAGCAGTTGATGCATAAGAATCACCGTCTATTATGAAATTTAGTGTCTACTGGTGTTAAGTTCACTGCTCCTCCTCACTGCTCCTCCTTATTCAGGCTCCTGTGCATTTGCTTGAAATATTTGTTTATTTTACATTAAATACTATGTTTACACTTGTTAATCTTACCTAATTGTAATGAACCTGACATGCATTTTGCAAGGGCCAGAAATGGTAATGATTCATATTGACATATTGGCCTGCTGCAAAAATTTCTATGTAGTAACGTACTAGGCAAGGCACGCGCCACATCACTTGTATTCTATTAAAATGCCTAATGGACTGTACCTATGTCAGGGCTTGTTGATTGAATGTATAAGTGACATATAATTCAAAGCGGTTACGACTTTTTGGTCTCAAAAATATACACTGCAGTGCTCCTTAATTTTGTCTTATGTTGGATGATTTATTATTATTTCAGTGCTGTTTTTTAAGTAGTGTTCAGTTTCCTTAACACTCACAGTGTTAACGAAATAAATGGAACACGAATTCTACTCAGTATAGCTTCTCTTGTATATAATAAATAGTTACTTGCAGTAATTGGAACCAAGTTTTATATATGCTCTCTAAAGTACAAGATTGTGTGACTGACTCTGTTTTTAATAACCAGAGCAAAACTGCATTTTGTATTTTGTCCTAACTAAAAAATTGAACACAGGACCTCATTTCCTGCTACTGTATCGGTTAAATCCTGGACTAAGTTCAAAAAATATATAATATTTTACAGTGCTTGAAATTTTTAATATAAAGTTGTTTAAACTTTTAGGGTTGGTCAAATAGGTGATGATATTATAATAAATCCCACTCGACGTGACCTAGAAAGATCTTCACTAAATCTTATTGTGGCAGCAACAACTAGCAATTTGGTAGTAATGTTGGAAGGTTTCGCCAACGTTATCCTTCAACAGGATCTCCTAAAAGCCATCAAACTAGGTATGAAAGTAAGTCAAAACATTATATTTTTTAAATAACTAATGTAAAATATTTATAAGATATAGTATTTTAAAAATTACATGCATTACCATAATCTATACATCTATACAAATAAATAAAATTGGAGTGTCTGTTTGTAATATTAAAATAACTGTTTTTTACTAAATGAATATGGATGTATACACAGTACATATATCAAAATAACATTTTTTACAATTTTTGTCTGTCGGTCTGTCTGTCTGTCTGTTTGTTCCGGCTAATCTCTGGAACGGCTGAACCAATTTTGACGGGACTTTCACTGGCAGATAGCTGATGTAATAAGGAATAACTTAGGCTACTTTTAATTTCGAAATTTTCCACGCGGTCGAAGTCGCGGGCTCCGTTAGTACAGTATAAAGTCGCATTGCACTAGGTGGTGGAATTCTTCATTGTCTTGCCCAAGTCTGGTATTACCAACCCACCTATTCCTGCCGTAATAGCGTCAGTGCTTGTCACTGTCATGTTCCGGTTTGGATAGTAAAGTATCCTGGTAAACTTATGCATGTGGCATTAAAAACCTGTCACAAGGTTAGCAATGCACCATTAACATCTTTGGTGTTTATAGGCGATGGTTTTCTCTTTCCATTAGGAGAGCCAGTTGCTTGTTTGCTATCTTATGAACACAGTTTAGATAAAGATCACTAAATGAAAAACCATAGTCCGAATCTAATAATATTATTTTTATTTTTATTATTAATTTTAAGAAAATGATATCAAACTTCATTATGTATTTCAAATATCTAATTGTTCTTTTGTATCTCATATATATAAATATCCTGCCACAGTGTATGTCCACAATTGGCCCCAAATCCACTCAACCAATTTTTATGTTGCAAATATTTAGTGTCATATGTTTGAAATTTAATTATTGGATAGGGTTTAACTCAGAAATCAGAAGCACTTTATTCAATAAAAAAATTTACAAGATATTTTGACATGTCAACATATTTTTTAAAAACTATTACCAGATCGGAAACGCGGCCACACAATGAGAAGATCCTGAATCTAAATTATAAATGGCAATATTTTTATTGGATAACTAGCTAGTTGCCTGCGACTGCGTCCGCGCAGACTTCGTTTACTCCGCACTGCTCCTCCCCGTAGGTGATAGCGTGATAATATGCAGCCTATATGTTGACCCAACCTGTTAGTAATATTCATGCAAAATTTGAAGTAAATCCATGCAGTACTTTTTGAGTTTACCCCGGACATACATACAGACAAACAGACAAAAAATCTAAAAACTATATTTTTGGCTTCAATATCTATTGTAGATCACGCCCCGAGTATTCTTTTAAAAAAATATTCAATGTACAGTTTTGACTTTCCTATGATTTTATTATATGTATAGATTTGTTTGTTGACAAATGTCATAAATATTGTTGAATTCCATAACTTTCCAAGAAATTTCTGAAAAATAAAACCATCTGCCATTATGCCAAGCTGTTCGTAAAAGGCAAGTGATTGGTTATTCTTGTCATAACCATCAAGACTATGTGGTAGAGTTCTGCAACATCTCGCACATGAGTGGGTTTGGGGCCAATTGTGGACATACACTGTGTGTAGCATATTTATATATATGAGATATGAGGCAGGATATTTATATATATGAGATACAAAAGAATAATTAGATATTTGAAATACATAATGAAGTTTGATATCATTTTCTTAAAATTAATGATTAAAATAAAAATAATATTATTAGATTCGGACTATGGTTTTGGTACCATCGCCTTACCTATTCCAACAGCAATGGCATCAATGCTTTACAGTGTCGTGTTCTGGTTTGGAGGGTAAGGTAACAGGTAAACTTATGCACATAGGGTTATCTATTGTCGATTTAGGCCCAAGAGTATAATTATTATAGTATTTATTTCAAGTCAGAAGGATCATAATCAATATTTATTTTGAAAAATACAGCTTTTTAAAAATTAAAATACTGACGTTTTTAACAAATTTTAGATTTTTGAAGTCTGAGCTCAAAAATCTAAAATTACAAAAATTAAAACAAATCTATATTAAATCATTAATTGTATACGTATAGGTTTTGCTACATTGAATTTTCTTAATTTAGTAGGAAGTTTCAGGGATAGCCTGTAGGTCTAACCGAATGTCTAGAAATCTATTCTCGATATCTCGAGGCCCAATAGTATAATTATACTAGTTGTTGCCCACGACTTCGTCCGCGCGGACTTCGTTTACTCCGCACAGCTCCTCCCACGTAGATGATTCAGTGATATTATGTAGCTTATATGTTGACCCAACCTATTAGTAATATTCATGCAAAATTGGAAGTAAATCCGTGCAGTACTTTTTGAGTTTACCCCGGACATACATACAGACAGATAACAGACAAAAATTCTAAAAACTATATTTTTGGCTTTGATATCGATTGTAGATCACGCCCCAAGTATTCTGTTAAAAAAAATTCCATGTACAGTTTTGACTTTCCAACGATTTTATTATATGTATATAGATTATTTTGTCCGACAGGTACCAAAGAAGCACAACATATAGTCAGAAGCATAGAGAAGTTAAAGAAAACACATGGGAAAATGAAGAGAGAGTTTGAATCTCAAGTACCTCTTGACCAAAACATTGTGGACTCTATTAAGACACTCTCCACCATGAAAATTAGGGAAATTCTTAGGTAAATAAGGATTGTATATGTTCATTTTTAATTTCCATGAGAATAATACTACATTTATTAGTTGGTAGAGGTTCTGATCTCCATGAAGCTTAGTATTCTGAAGTAGAAACTACGATGCTGTTTGGCAAATGAAAAAAAACCGCAAAAACTACATTTTTGACAAGTATTTGTCTTTCTGCTATACGGTTCGTAAAAGCCAAACGATCGTCCACTGCCATTGTAACAAATCTATACAAATAAATAAAATTGGAGTGTCTGTTTGTAATATTAAAATAACCGTTTTTTACTAAATGAATATGGATTTATACCATGCACATATACCATTTTTTACAATTTTTTCTGTCTGTCTGTTTGTTTTAGCTAATCTCTGAAACGGCTGGACCAATTTTGACGGGACTTTCACTACCAGATAGCTGATGTAATAAGGAAGTAACTTAGTCTACGTTTATTTTAGAAATTTTTCGACGCGGACGAAGTCGCGGGCGCAGCTAGTAGATGATAAAGTGCTGCAGCGTCTCGCTTAGTTTATTAAAATAAAATGTAGGCACCAGATGCACAGGGTTAAAACACACAATTTGCTACAAGTTCCGTCAAAATTAGTACATTTTACCATTGGACATCATGACAAAATTCTAAATTCCACCCTCACCATTTCGATGTCTGCAAGTCCACTATAGTGCGATTTCAAGGCAATTTTTGCCTCGCACGACTACTCTGGAATCAATTACCAGCGGATGTGTTTCCGAACCGATACCACTTATGGGCCTTCGAGAAAAGAGCGTACTCATTCCTCAAAGGCCGGCAATGCACCTGTAGAACCTCTGGTGTTGCAGCTGCTCGTGGGCGGCGGTGATCACTTACCGTCAGGTGAGCCTCTTGCCCGTTTTTCCCTATTCCATATAAAAAAATACCATTTCCACTTACAGCAGTGGCGGCGGACGCGAGACTCGCCTTGCTTAAGGTTAATACCACATCCATCCTCCCCTCCTCCATTCATCCCCCTTCTTTCTTCCTTTATTTCTCCATAGTCCTGTCACAATAGCGTCAGTGCTTATCATTCTCTTGCTCAGGTTTGGAAAGTAAGTTAACCTGTAAACTTTTGCTTATCATATTAGTTCCGCCACATCGATGGCAACGCATCGTTGACATCCTTATGTCTATAACTGATGCTTTCCTCTTCCCATCAAGGTAACATTCTGGTTGATTCTCTTTAATGCAGAAAAATCAGTGGTCAAATTCTGTACAATACCAGCTCAGTAACCAAGTTATTTTTGATTGACTGGATTCTTAGCATTAGCTTCAGTGCTTGTCACTGTCGTGTTCTGGTTTGAAGAGTAAGGTAGCCAGTGCACTTGTGCATATGGCATTAGACCTCGCCACAAGATAGCAACGCACATTAACAGCCTTGGTGTCTATATAGGCGATGGTTGACTCTTTCCATCAGGAGACCCGTCTGCTTATTTGCTATCTTATGATATAAAAAAACTCTTTGGTGTTGCACATAGATCCTAATCCTCATTTCATCTTCCATTATATTTCTTTTGTGGAGTGCTCTGGGAAATTGATTAGTTTGACTCCAGCTGGGGAATTCATTAGACGTCACTTTTCATATTCCGACTTGACCTTGACTTGACTTGGAATGACTTGACTACTTAGTCGTACAATATTTGTAAAATCTATATAAATAATTGCCCTGCCAATAAAGTTTGATGTGTGGTGAACCTTACTCTCATTGTGCTATCATATGACTCTGCTTATGCCCTAAAGAAATCGGTGTGATGATATTTTATTTATTGTTAAATTTCATAGTGACTATACCCATGATAAAACGTCTCGGGACTTGGCGGTAACTGAGCTCAGGCAAACCGTGATGAATCAGCTGCGTGACACCAACGCGGACTTGACTCTTCTACAGGATTGTTTCAACTCGCATCTCAGGCAGACGTTCAGGGAAATGATATTTGAGAATGACGTCAGGTGCGATGGGAGACATCTAGATGAGCTAAGGAAAATAAGTTGCGAGGCAAGTGTGATTTATAAATTACTTACATTAATTTATTCTTCTCTGTAATTGTCTTACTTAACTTTTCATTTGTATTTCTCCACGAGCCATTTAATTATTGATATTCCTTTGACAAGTAACCGTAGATTCCAAGTTTGATATTAAAATTCTATTCTGAAGCTTCTGGTTATTTCTTCTTTTCCAACTTGGTCTAACTTAAGAATATTCTTTTCTCTATGTTTCGCAGTAGATGAAAAGAAAGTGTGCGGACGGGAGACCTCCGTCAGCAACTTACCTTACGCTTTACGGTTCTCTTACTATAATTTAAATCGTAAAGTAAATAATAAACACTCAAGTTTCATGAACAATAAACGAATGTAAACAGTAAATACTTGTGTCAAGTTATACAGTTTTATCCACTTACTTTTCTAAATCTATATTATATGTATTTGCTGTTTCCATTTTTCAAAACTTAATTGCAATAATAAAATATTCAAATATGATCTATCTAACACAAAAATACAAATAACAAATACTTTTTCTCAAAATTTCCATGTATGTACAACCCTGTGTTGAGGTTATATGATAAAAAGAGACAGGGACAGAAATAGAGAGAGCGTTGCGCACTCGTCTGTTCGTGTGCTTGTTTGTTTGTAGTAGGCTTGATACACGCACGCATACACACACACACAGCATACGACATTTCGTTACGTGATGATTTCTACTAAATCGCACTACCCGTAAGCCTTGTTAAGAAACTTCGTTTCAATAATTAATAATTTCATATTTTTAATAAAGTATTAATCGAGCTATACCACTTGTACGTTAATTTTAACGGTATTGTAAGACATAGGTTCGTTTTTATATTCCTGTTTTGTGCAATCTGACTGGTAAAAGGCTTCTGATGCTGAAGGAGCGTGTTCAATACTCGATTCTGATGTTCAAAAGAAATAGGTATCTAAATTTTGACTTAATCTATATTGGTATTATAAATTATGCGAAAGTTTGAATGTTTGGATGGATGGATATTTGTTACTCAATCAAGCCAAAACAACTGAATGAATTTTAATGACATTTGGTACACAGGTAGATGATAACTTGGAATAGCACATAGGCTACCCGCGAAAATTAGGTGATCAAGCGAGATTCACCAAAAACTGTTATAATGCGAGCTACACGCTGTGGCTAGTTCCAGGCAACAACAGAATACATTGTGATAAGAATTCAGACACCCTTAAAAATGAATACATTACAGTTAAATAAATGTATATTGTATTTTATATATCACAGAAAATCAAACATCTTTGGCCTCAAGTCTATAGGCCAAGATTATCTCTTTCCATCACGAGAACCTTGGGCTTGTTTGCTACCTTATATAAAAAAATGTTTGCAGGTGTCCCTGTATGAGCCACTACACGGCAGTGCCCTGTTCCAAAGGGGACAAACACAAGTGATGTGCACAGTTGCTTTTGATTCTCCGGAGAGTGCCATGAAGATGGATCCTCTTACAATGATTACGAGGTAACACAATTATGTAAAAATGAAATATTGAAAAAAAACTGTTTGCTATTCTGTCAGACAGTTCGTAAAAGTGAACGATTAGCTGCACCTACGATTTAAGAATTTATTTCTCAAAATATTTTTTTTTTGATAACTGCATACTCTACTGCTATTACTATTGCGGAAACTTTAGAATTAAGTAAATACGATAATATTATTTAGTAATGCCTTATGCCTTGTTTATATATATATATATATATATATATATATATATATATATATATATATATATATATATATATATATATATATATATATATATATGTATATGTATATGTATATATATATATATATATATATATATATATATATATATATATATATATATATAAAGTTTGAAAGCGGTGTGTAAAGAAGAATAACTTTATTTCTAAAAAATGACTATTTCTAAAAATAAAAAAGATATCGTTTTTTTAATATTCGTATTTTACTTATATTTCCCTAGAGTTAAGCAAATATTTTAAAAATGACAACACCTTCTCGCTGTTAATTTCATTGTTTTGCTTTGGCGGCTTTCGCACAAACACCACGCGAAGGCGTGCTATTTATTTGTACAAAGGAACTTTAAAACGCGCCGCGTGTCCTTTGGCATTATTCGACATGCGCGGCATACTTTGATAATAGAATTTACTTATTTGAAGGTGTCGTCATACTTAATGAATGAAAATACCATTTAAAATTATTTCTTATTGGGAAAACTAATTAATTAATATCCATAAAATAAGTACACACGTGTCTTTCGGAGTGACGAATGTTAGATAAACTAGAATAATTTTCTACATTCTTTTAATTAAATAAATAAATATATCGTTAGGAACAATCATATAAAAATATTGAGACTTTAATTTGATTGACTTTTATCATTAAGTGTCATCATTGTATAAAACTTGAATTATTTATGCAATTGTCAAAATAACTTGTAAAAAGTTTTATTGAATAAAGTATTTCTGATTTCTGATTAATTTGCATTAAAACAATGATAAGTTTTGTATTATTATTTTCATTATAAGTATCAAATAAAATTTTGCCCTGTTTTTGTACTAAAGAATAGTTTAAAGCTAATTTATTTTTTGTTATTTTAAGTATCTAAAAAGAGTCTCGACAAAATCTTAGCCTAGAACTTTGACAATCTAACTTAGATTACTGAGATAAGCAGTTGTACTAAAGATACCCAATTACAACATAAATATCTCAATACAGACTATTAAGGAGAGAACTGAATGTTTACGTTAATTTTACCTAAATTCCAACTTTATTTAGCTACTATTCCCCAAGTTTAAAAATATTTATTAAATGCGGATAAGTTAAGGAGTTGATATAGAATCATAAGTAATATTTAAACTTTAAAGTATTAACTAAAAAAAATATTTATGAAATTTCGCCCGTGTTCTTTATGTAATAATAGGTCTTTACCTATGAAATTTCCGTTTTTCATGAAATAAATGAATGCCCTTCTTGAAGACATCAGCTTCAATAAGCTACCAATGCGTTGGCAAAGATGCATTGATCGCATGGGTGATAACTTTGATTAATAGAAATAAAAAATATGCTTCATTTATTTCATGGAAAACGGAATTATCACAAGTAAAGACCTATTATTTTTTTAAATTATCGGTATCAGCATTGAATACTGTATCAACCTTGTTCAGTATGCAGTCTTTACCAGGTAACCAATGTAAATTGCACACAAATTTTGAATCCATAGTGGTTTGAAGGAGAAGAGTTTCTTCCTCCACTACGAGTTCCCGTCGTTCGCGACTGGCGAGACGGGGCGCGCGGGCGGCGCGCGGCGCGAGGCGGGGCACGGCGCGCTGGCCGAGAGGGCGCTACTGCCGCTCGTGCCCTCTCTGTCGCACACCACGCGCCTCACCGCAGAGGTGCTCGAGAGCAACGGTAACACTACTGTATTTCATACTAGCTATGCGCGCGACTTCCTCCGCTTAGAACATTTTCTTAAATAAAAATAGCACCCGTTACCAGTTTTACCTACATAGTTCCCGTTCCCGTTGGAAAAAACGATGTCTTTTCTCGAGTCTCAAACTATCTTTGTATCAAATGTCATCCAAATCAGTTCAGTCGTTTAGGCGTGAAGAAGAAACAGACAGACAGACAGAGTTCCTTTCGCATTTCTAATATTAGTATGGATACTCAGCATTTTAGTTTCATTTACTTTTGGTATTTTTGAAGTAATAACGTTTTTTAAATCGATGAACTCCGGCTTCACGCGCGAATAAACATGACTCATTGTCACATTCCGCCTGAGCCGAGCGTGCAAGCGAGAGCGCAGAAAATCGATATAGAGAAGAGATATAATCACGTAAAATTATCGGCCGTAAACCGACTTTTTTTTCTATATCATTGTATAGCAAACAAGCTTTCCCGATGGAAAGAGAAACCATCACCTATAGACACCAAAGATATTAATAGTAAGTTAATATCCGTGTGACAGGGTGGCAGTGTCATATGCATAAGTCTATCGGCTACCCTACCTTCTAAACTGGAACACGACAATGACACGCATTGACGCAATAGTGGCAGAAATATGTAAGTCGGAGGTACTAAATGTGAATACCCGAGCAAAACGTTGCGGAACTCTACCACCTAGTATCCACAATGGTAGTGACATATAGCCCGCCACATATTTATTGTCTCGCTTTTCTGGTGCCACTCCTTACCTAATTCTGCCGCAATCAAAAACAAGTATTAACAATGACAAATTCACAAATACTTCAAAAATATTTGGGTTACCTAATAGCAGTAAAACCATGTTTCTTACACCAGTAGATGAGCATGAAGTATTTAAGATCATAAACTCCTTAAAAAATACAAGTGCAACTGGATATGATAATGTTAGTACACAACTACTCAAAAATGTTGCTGCTGTAATATCAAAGCCGCTCAGTCATATTATTAATATGTCATTTTTAGAAGGGAAGTTCCCACAACGACTAAAAAAGTCTATAGTTAGACCAATACTTAAAAAAGGTGATCCTTGCGATATGAATAACTATAGACCCATTACATTAATTCCGATTCTCTCAAAAATTTTTGAAAAAGTTATGTATGATAGACTTCATAATTACTTACTGAAATGTAATATATTAAAAAATAATCAATATGGATTTAGAAAAGGTAGGTCGACAACCTTAGCATGTTTTGAACTGGTAAAGAGTATAACGGAATGCCTAAATACAAAAAGTTATCCACTTTGTGTATTTTTAGACATGAGTAAGGCATTCGACTTTGTTTCTCATAGAATTCTGTTGGCAAAACTTGAAAAATATGGTATAAGAGGAAAATCCTTAGAGTGGATACAAAGTTATTTAGAAAATAGGAAACAGTGTGTAGAAATTTCAAAAATTTCTGGGACACATAAAAAAATATATACTTCAAATTATAGTTGTAGTGACTGTGGAATACCACAGGGAAGTGTTTTAGGACCCTTGCTCTTTTTAATTTACATTAATGATCTTCCAGAGACTATGCAACATGAGTCATTCTTATTTGCAGATGACACTACACTCCTCATTAAATGTAAAAATAAAAATCATCTAGTAAAAGAAACAACTGAAACCTTACTTAAAGTTTCGGAATGGTTAAAAAGTAATAATTTAAAAATTAACTTGACTAAAACAAAGATAGTTGAATTTCAAACATGTTATAGCAATAAAGTTCAAAAACCAAATATATTATTTAACAATATAAATATAGAAAATACTGAATACACTAAATTTCTAGGAATATTTATTGACAACCATTGCAATTGGAAAGCGCACATTGATTCTCTTTGCAAAAAAATTGACAGATTTATCTATGTTTTGAGAAGAATAAGAGAAGTAGCCAACTTAAATGCTGCATTGCTGGCATATCACGGATATGTCTCATCTGTATTGCAATATGGAATCTCTATTTGGGGAAACTCAGTTGACTTAATTAGGATTTTCAGAATTCAAAAGAAATGTATACGTGCAATATGTAATGTTAATCAACTACATTCATGTAAACCCCTATTTAAAACTCATAAAATACTACCTTTACCTTGTCTTTACATACTGTCGGTATGCGTATTTGTAAAAAAACATCAACATTTGTTTAAAACAAATGCTCAAGTATTAGGGAACTCATATTTTAGAAACAGTGAGAAGCTACATGTGCCAAGCCAAAGACTAAATATTTATAAAAAAAATGCATATTGTATGGCAATTAATATATACAATCATATTCCTGATAGTCTAAAATTATTACCTATAATTAAATTTCGCAAAAAATTGTTTGATTTACTGTTAAATAAAACATACTATGATATTAGAGAATTTTTAGCAGATAAGATTAAATGTTAATAAACAGAAATATAAGCTTGTACAATTTACCTTGAAATTTAAATGTAATAAAAACTGAACGGCAAATTTTGTAAAATGGTAAATTTTTTGTAAATTTTAAAAATTTGGATTGAGCATAAGATCATATTTTGTAAATTGTAAAAATAACTTTTGATGTGGAATAATTCTAGTAAATTGTAATACATACAATTGTAATACGTGAAATAGAAAAAAAAAAGAAGCCCGCTGAGTTTCTTCCGCCGGATCTTCTCAGTGTGTGGCCGCGTTCCGATCCGGTAGTAATTATAAAGAAATCGACCTAAATTAAAATGTTTGCACGCCATATTATGGTAGAATATGATGGTAATTTAATTTATTTTAATAACTTGTGACACCCATATTCTTGCAAATAAATATTTTCATTTCATTTCATTTCAAAATAGTGTCAGTGCTTTTCACTGTCGTGTTACGGTTTGGAAAGTAAGGTAGCCGGTTAGCTTATGCATGTGACATTACCTCTCGCCTAAAGATAGCAGACGCACCATTAACATCTTTCCTGTCTATAGGCGATGGTTGACTCTTTTCATCAGAAGACCCATCTGCTTGTTTGATATCTTATGATATAAAAAAATGTCTTTATCTGTCTCTTTCGTTCTTTCTTACTTTAATCAAAAGATCACTTTACCGCGTGTGAGATCACTTGATTTTTCATTATAGCAATCCGTCCATGGATATCCAACGGATATGCGTTCATTCTTAGTGAACAAAAGCTTGTGTTCACTAAGAATAGACGCATATCTGGAAGCGTCACGTCACGCCGTGATAAAACGTCATCCTGATGTCATTTTCATAGAAACTACAAAGTATGTAATGTAGATATTACCACGGTGTGATGTCATTAGGACGCCATGACAGTGCACAGCGTTTTTGAAGTAAATTTTAATTTCAATTTTAAAATGCGGAAGTTTAACTATAAATGTACGTTATTTTACTTAAATAAATAGTTTAAATAAATATTAACGTTGTCGTCAATGTACATTATGGAAGCAATTAAATTTATAAGAAAATATCCTCATTTTTTTAAAAATTAAATAGATATTCCACGACACTTCGAAAGTAGATTTAAGTATAATTTAGAATTGCCACAATCAAAATTAAGAATGCATAGTTCCGGACCAAATATGTGTGTGAAAATATATAAAAAATTATAAGATAAAATTAAATCAGAAGAAAATGACCGTATATTTGTAAAACTTGTGAAAAATCTCCTAATAGAAAAATGTTACTACACTGTTAACGACTGCTTTAATGACAATCACATAAATCTTTCATGAAATGGATCGGTCCAGTCCTATATTGCAATACCCTAATAGGGTGTATATGTTCACTATCTACTAATTATTATTGTAATACCTAAAATTGTTTGTAACATATAATACAATAAATGATTGAATATTGAGTATTGAGTTTTTTGGTTAATATCTATATATATATATATATATATATATATATATATATATATATATATATATATATATATATATATATATATATATATATATATATATATATATATATAATAAAATCGTAGGAAAGTCAAAACTGTACATTGAATATTTTTGTTAAAGAATACTTGGGGCGTGATCTACGATCGAAACCAAAAATATAGTTTTTAGAATTTTTGTCTGTTTGTCTATTTGTTTATCTGTTTGTCTATATGTATGTTCGGGGTAAACTCAAAAAGTACTGCATGGATTTACTTCAAATTGTGCATGAATATTACTAACAGGCCGGGTCTACATATTATAACGCTAACACCTACGGGGGAGAAGCAGTGCGGAGTAAACGAAGTCCGCGCGGACGAAGTCGCTGGCAACAGCTAGTACCTAATAAGATAACTAACAGTTGTTCAAATTTAGTCAAGTAGCGTATTGTAATGATTAGGTTCAAGTTCGATGGCATCGGTGTGTGGCGGGTCGCTGGCGCTGTACGACGCCGGCGTGGCGCTGTCCGCGCCCGCCGCGGGCGTCGCCGTCGGCCTGGTCACCCGGCCGGACGAAAACGGCCACATCGCTGACTACCGCATTCTGACTGATTTGTTAGTGAGTCGAAATCTACTTACATTTTTTTTGCATATTAATTTACGTACCTGGACACTTCTTTTGGAGTTTAACTCCGTACTTTTCGTATTATGTAAAAGTAATTTAAAAAAAATAACCGACTTCTAATATTTGTCAAGTATACTCATATCTCATAACCTACCGAACCGGTTTTAATAAAACTTAAGATTGTTCCTTAAGTTAAAATATACCTGATTTAAATTAAGAAAGATCATCTTGATATGATTTTATTTACTGAGAAATTTGTGAACAAACATATACACTATTAACACAAAAAAAAAATAATTAGAAATACGAAAGCACTGATCAAAATTATAAATGTGAACTTCATCTGTAACGATGAAGTCATTTAAGTTCAGTACAATCGACGTAATCGACCATATAGCAAAGAAGAATTTAGCCTCGAACCTGTCGACACTAGCTCAGTGAAAGAGCGTCCCGGCTTTAGGGAGATGGTCGCAGGTTCAAATCCCGCGTGTCGATATTTTTCTTTGTTGTATTTAAGGTTTTTCCAGTTTCCCAAGCACGGGGTGAGTGCTATAACACAAAAATAACACATACACAATTGAAATTTATCCCACGTAATTGGAGGCCTAAATAGATCATAATAATTAAATAAATATCAAATTCCAACAATACATAATTGTCAAACTGATAGGCTCTTAATCCTAAGATAAGTCATCGCGTATACGTTTTTAATGTACGAGGGTGGATTGAAAAGTATTCGGCCTAACCAAGAAAATAAACACATACTAAATCAGTTTTTTTATAGCAGAGGGTGTAAACGAGCAGGTGATGCACCTAATGATAAGTGATCACCGCCGCCCATGAACATCTGCAATACCGGGGGTCTTGCAGCTGCGTTGCTAGCCTTTTAAGAATGAATAAGCTCGTTTCTTGAAGGTCCCTAAGTCGTATCCGTTCGGAAACACCCCCGGATGAAGGCAGCTTCGAGAGAAGCACTTTGCCATACCCGATCGAAGGCCTTCGCTATGTCTAAACTAACTGCCAATGCCTCCCCCTTGGACTCAATTGCCTCCGCCCAACGATACGTCAGGTATACTAGAAGATTACCAACTGAGCAGCCACGACGGAAAGCGACGGTCGCTAATCAGCTGGTGTTCTTCTAAATACTTCAGGAGGCGACAGTTTATAAGTGTCTCCATGACTTTAGAGAACAAGGAGGTTATGGCTATTGGCCGATAGTTTGACAGATTAGAGCAATTTCCTTTTTTAGGGATGGGATGCACTAAAGCTGTTTACCGTGAATTCGGTACCACACCGAGTGAATAGGAGAACCGGAATAGGTGCGTCAATACTGGCGCCAACTCTGGAGCACATACTTTAAACACAATCGGAGGGATGCCATCAGGCCCACTCGACTTGTGGATGTCGCTTTTGCCTTGGCGATAGCCCTTTTGAAGAACCTCGAGGAAGAGTTGTACTCTTTTCGTAATGCGCTAGTGTTTACATTACGAACACCACAGAAGTCGGAATGAAAAGTTCCATGCCCTACAGCACCACATCAGTGACAGAGTCAGCAACAGCATTCGGGTCAACCAGCGAGAAGCACAACCGCCCCCATGGGTAGGATGCAAAGAAAGACCGCATCCCGTCCCAATCTGCTGACCTATAGTGCCAAACGCGACGACAGCCTGCAAAGAGAGGCCGTGATGGGCGCGTGATCGGCACTTTGCTCCAGATCAGGCAGTGGTCCGAAGCGCCAAGTGGAGCGTCCACCGATACCTGATAACGATCTCGGTGAGAGGTCAGCAGGAGATCCAACAGTGAAGGCGTATGGCCATCCACATCGGGAACTCGCGTAAGTGAGGTTACCAATTGTATTAGATCATACGCAAGGCAAAATCGTGAACATACCTCCCCGCATGATTGGTGATGCGAGAACAAAGCCATTTGGCGTGATGGGCATTAAAATCGCCCAAGATTACGATCTCTGCGGAGGGGGTCTGCTCTAACACGGAATCTACAGCCGTTTGTAAATGCTCAACTAGCCGGTCAACTTCAGTATTCCCGCTGTGGTACCTGTATAGGCACGCGTAGCTGCGTGGATGGTCGTCGCAAGCAACGCGTAACCAAAGGATGGATAGGTCCTGACCTTCAAGTCTGCCGAGGCGCTGGTAATAGATATCTTCTCTGACCTATGCGCACACACCAGCCCGCAGTACAAAGGAATGTTCCAGTTTGTACCCCGGGTAGGGGAGGTAGGAAGTATCAGCCGGAGAAGATATCTGTGTTTCGGTCAAGAAGAGCAAAGCTGGCTTCGCCATCTCGAGATGGTAGTGGACGGCGTTCAGGTTGGAATGAAGCTCCCTGATATTACAGAAATCCACAGTATGCGTGGTAGAGGGTGCCATGGCTTTCTTGCTCCGTTTGCTCCGGACAGAATTGTCTATGAGCGCGATTTTCCCCCGTGCCAAACCGATCAAAAGCTTTTGTTAGCAACTGCGCTTAACGGCAAGTACTAGCTGGCCAGGTGTAGCGCACCTGTGTGATTTATGCAGCTGTTATTGTGAGATAATGACGTCATTATTAAGAATAATGGACAAATATAAATAAGGATAGTATATAATAGGCGGGGTTAAGATGTTTTCAAGTCATTGTAATTCTATCGCATCTTAAGGGTGTTACTCTGGCCAAAAATTATGCCGTGCGTGTAGCAGTGTTCGGCCAAACTGCTACTCTGTTCTACTAGCTGGTAGATTTCCGCAAGGCCTCGCCGGGATATTTTGAACCTCTGCTTTACCTATTCCTTCTACAACAAAGTTAAAGTTTTTTTTTAGGTTTGAAGTGTAGGGTAGCCGGTAAACATATGCATGTGGCATTAGACCTAGCCACAACATAGCAACGCACTATTAACATCTTTGATGTCTATAGGTGATGGTTTACTCTTTCCATCAGAAGACCCATCTGCTTGTTTGATTTTATGATATAGGATTAAAAAGACTTACACATGCACACAAATTTACTAACACATACATGAAAGTATGCGTGCACAAATATATAGATCGAAAAAATTGTCGTGTTTTGAAGTTCCTAAAAATTAACATTTCCTAATTGCCCCACAGGGTATAGAAGATTACATGGGCGACATGGATTTCAAGGTGGCGGGAACCAAGAAGGGGATCACGGCTTTGCAAGCAGACATTAAAATACCTGGTCTCCCGCTGAAGATTGTGATGGAGTCGGTACAGAAAGCCTGTGATGCAAAGTCCAAAATCATCGATATCATGAACCAGTGTCTTGATAAGCCGAGGTAAATACAAACTGTTTTGTTTAGTTTATGGTCCAATTTCAACCAAAAATGATCGCTAGTAAAAATAAATATATAAAAACAAAAACAAATCAAATAGCAAAAAAACAAACAACTCCACCATCTTAAAAAACAAGTTTTTGTATACAAGTGTGATTGAGTACATACGCACTCAATCACACTTGTATACAAAAACTTGGGTGTGTGTGTGTTCATATTAATATGGGGATAAATAAAAAAAATAAAGATTTGCCATATGTTATAGTGATGTCACTTTTAAATACATGTGTGAGTTTATTGTACAACGTTCTGATATGCACTAACAGGAATCAGCTTGGTTTGGTTTATGTGTGCGTGAGCCTTGTATTTTTTGGACACGGTTTGAGAGGCTTAGACAAAATAAAAACATAAACATTGGTAAAGTGCATATCAGGGCCACGGGCTCATCGCTTCATACAATCCTAATTTGTATAGAAAAAATAAATATGCTATAGTTTCATCTTTTGCCAATAGATGGCACTTCATTTAACTGTAAATTTATTTGAGCTATTATTTTTACTTTAAAATAAATTATATTTAACTTTGTATTTAAAATAGTATTTTGCCACAAAAATTAAATAGAATAAAATAAACATCTCACATATTATTTAATAGTAGAAAGGCAACACTTGATTAACGTTACATTATACGCTTTGAAGATAATAATCTCCTAAAAGCAATATCAAAAATAATGTTTATGTATAAAGTATCTAACTTAAAATATATTTATTTAACAAATAAGTTAATAATACTACAAGTGAATGGAAAAATAATTAAAATTTACAAAACAAATTAATATTTAATATTGTTATTCTGAAAACAATGATACGCTAGGAACGACAAATGTTATTATTCGAGTCAGACATGGCCGATTTGTTATTTTTTGTGTTTGTGAAGAATGCGTTTTGGATTGTTTCAAATAAATAGTGATTTTATTTAGCGATCTGACTATGTTTTATGGATTCTGGTGATTGCAATCTACTCTGTTGAACTGTGTTTTATCCTGGATCTTAAAAAAGCTTTCTTTTTCCTGTGTAATATTTCATAGCTTACTTATTGGACTCCGATTTTCTATAACGACTTCAAAAAAAAAAGTGCTGTGTTCATTTAACCTTCATGTAATAATAACGATAATTACAAAATTAAGTTTGTCGAATTTACTTGCTATATTTTACAAATTTTAAATTTAAAATAAAAAAGATACATAAAGAGGGCTATATGTAAATATATCGGGAGTATAGTTCTGTCTTTACCCACGAGATGGCGCCTTTAAGTGAGATCAGCTGATATCTCTATAGCCTATTTATAAAGTACTTTGTGGTCAGGGCCACGCTCAATGTATGGTTCCGAAGTTGCACAATAATGCGGACTAATAAGAGGGTTTTTATAGTTTCATACTATGAACATTTAACCTATTTAACATTAATAACGGATATATCGGCACCCCAGGTTCACCACCTATGAAAACTTTTCCAAGTACATTTTATAAGTTCATTCAATACTACTCAAAAACTTGTAAAGCCTTCTAAACCGTGATGATTTCCTTTAAATTTCATTAAATTTACTATTACTTTGAATTTTTTCCACCCCCAAAACCAACCGTTTAGCTGGCAGAGGGGGTACTTGACTCTAACAAAAATTAGCACTTAAAAGCTTATTACACAAACGAATACCTTAATCAGAAAATCCAGCGATACCCTCACACTATAGGGTACACAAAAAAAATTAACATTCCCACTACATATAGTGGAGATACCCCAAAAAAATCCAGATTT
This sequence comes from Apodemia mormo, assembly GCA_036924255.1. Taxonomy (NCBI): domain Eukaryota; kingdom Metazoa; phylum Arthropoda; class Insecta; order Lepidoptera; family Riodinidae; genus Apodemia; species Apodemia mormo. Next base: position 4,861,273 of record JAUPFN010000018.1, on the reverse strand, counting down.
TTGTATTACCACTTAATTGCTGTGACTAATATGCATATTCATGCAAAATTGCAGCTTTCTTTTTTTTATATATCATAAGATTGCTATCTTTTGATAAATAAAAAAAAGAAAGCTGCAATTTTGCATGAATATGACATCCACTTCCACGTTTTGTATCTCAGACAGGGTCGAAAAGAAAACATGCCTGTGATGGAAGAGATGGAGGTGGAAGTTCACAAACGTGCCAAGCTTCTAGGAGTGGGAGGCATCAACCTCAAGCGGCTTTATGTCGAGACTGGAGTTCAGGTGAAGTGCTTAAATATTTAGGAGTCTAGCCTTAGCGCTGCTGCAAAGTATACGCTTCTACAATATGTTGCCTGATGCCATTAGAAATTTACCAGTTAACAAATTCAGAAAAAATGTGTTAAAACAAAACTGTGTAAAAAAGGTTACTATGAAATATCTGAATACCTTGATGACAGGAAAGCATGGGATTAACTGCTCCTCATATCGGCAATCCTTATTATTAATCTAACAATTAGATACTAATTAAATAATATGTAATATCTTATTTAAAAAATGTAATGAAAAAAGGACAAACCCGCTGAGTTTCTTCCGCCGGTTCTTCTCAGTGTGTGGCCACGTTTCCTATCCCGTAGTAGTTAAAAAAAACTGTTGACGCGTCAAAACAACTTATAAAACGTTTTATTGAATGAAGTACTTCTGATTTCTAATTTCTGTTTTTAACAAGGAACTTATATACGATAACTGGAATACCTACGAAGCAATATTTGAAAAATAAAAATGTACTTTATTTCGTTCTTAATAAAGTTGACATTTGTTTCTTACATAAAAGAGGGGGAAAACGTTCTGAGCAAGACAACGACATGAGTGGATGTTGTCCCTTTCTTGCAATTGCCAGTGTAAATAAAACTATCTGATGGTAGATTTTCATATATTCGTTAATCGTTAAATCCCTTTTATTCATACACGTCGATAAATACATTAGCATAAAATGTATTGTAATTAACATAGTGAGTTTTAAAATGTGCTTATTTTAATTATCACGTAATTACTTATGCAATGCAAAAACTGTTTCTCAAATTAGTAGAATTACTTAGTAGTAATTTGCAAACTACGCATGGCCACACTTATATATATATGGCGATTCGCGCTTTATTTAGTAGAACGAGACACACTCCACTCATGTCGTGGTACTCTTCGGAACGATTTTGAAGCGCGTGTAAGCATTCCGGGTAGAATGTAACTTCCTTGGTTTTTAATAAGATTCCACGTGTTGGTCCAGACCACCTATGAAGAATAGACGACCTGCTTTTCCACCAGGCAATTTGTAAAAGGCGATTGATAGACTATACGAGTCGCTACCATCGTGACTACTAGGTGGTAGTGTTATAAAGTTTCGTCCGGATCTGGTACCACCGCCTCACCTATTCCTAACGCAGTAGTGGCAATGTTTGCAACAGTCTTGTTCCGGTTTGATAACGATTATCGCGTATTTACAAATAAACGTGACCGTTCGTTTTTCGCATTTATCCGAGGAGGCACGGGAGTGGTAACTCACCACCCGCCAGATATTGTGCTGCTACTGAATTTTGTGTTTTCGACATTGATATAAAAATCCCAAGATGCACAGTCCCCAACAAAACTGACACAAAAGTGCCCCTAATTTCATTTAAGTAATTATAGATTTTGGAAAAACATATGTCTTTTCATATCCAACTTTAAGTACTAGATTTATAGTTGTTTTTACAAAGCAATGTACGAAAACAAATAAAATTGACAGTGTCGCAACCAAAGCTAATCTATTTGTTAAATTGTGCGCTCATTTTTGGAGGACGATTTTGAGACATTGATTTAATATCTTGGGTTTTTTATATCAATGGTTTTCGAGAAAAATCTCGTTTCACTCAACATGATTCAAATTTTAGTTATGTTTCGCTTTGCAAATGATGCACATGAAGAATAATAGTAGGCGAGGCCAAGAGAGGACTTTTGTATTTACTGGAGCTCGTCAGATTAACATAGGGGGAATATATCATACTATTAAGATTCTCCACCAAACATATGTAAGCCCTTTATGTAAAGGCGGGTAACTAGGGCGAAAAAAAAATAAAATTTCGACAACTTCGGCTTGTGGAAATAGTCAGATTATATTTTTTTCATTATTCTTACATCCTTTCCTGAAAATTTAAACGCGCTCGAAAATGTTAACATAACGTTTTCTTTGCAACTCTGTGAACCCCCCCCCCCCCCCCCCCCCCTCCACAGTATACTGGAGACTGACAGTAGTCAATCTACATACATGTGATATTCGGGCAACGCACACATAGACACCTCTCACGGACGCGATATCACGGAATGGTTCGGTACAGTTTGTTCCGCACTAGTTCGGGATATCGCGTACGTGAGAGGTGTCTCTATGTGCTGTGCACGAACATTACTTGTATGTAACATTGACTTCTGTTAGTTTCTAAGTATTCTGTGCCCTCACTCCCTTGCGCTATACTGGAATCGTCAGATTTTAAATTTTAGCTGGCCTTATTTAAATACTTTAATCTGACGTGCTTTAGTGTTTCCATGTCACTGTTCGTTTTTCAAATTTATTATCTATAGTTTTTCCTCCACCACTGAAATAATAAACATTACATTATAAACTTTTATATTTTATATAGGTCCCTACGACGCTCCAGTAACTACGCATTTAGCATCTATATATATATATATATATATATATATATATATATATATATATATATATATATATATATATATATATATATATCATGGGGAGTGTTCCAACGAGTTGTTTCGATTAATTCCTGCCGCCGAATTCCACCATCTGACATCGCGTCAAAATTTGAAGTTCCATCCTCACCATCTTCATGTCTGGAAACCCACAACTGTGCGATTCTCTCGACACTTTTTGCCTCGCACTACTCTGTTGTGAAATCAATTACCAGCAGGGGTATTTTCGAACGGATACAACGTAGGGACCTTCAAAAAAAGAGCTTACTCATTCTCAAAAGGCCGACAACGCAACTGCAAGACCTCTGGTATTGCAGATGTCCATGGGCGGCAGTGATCACTTACCATCAGGTGCGCCTCTTGCTCGTTTGCCCCCTCTTCTATAAAAAAAACTTGGGATTCTGTACTATAAAGGTGGTCTGAAGAAAAAAGTTTGTCGCGGCTTATAAATGTTTAATTTATAATTATTTATATTATATACAGATAACTCCAATAGACGACATAAAGTATAGCGTGTTCGCGCCGTCACAAGCCGCCATGGACGAAGCCAGAGCTCGAATAGCCGCCTTGCTCAGCGCTGAACGAACACCGGAGTTGGAGTTTGGAGCTATTTATACTGCCAGGGTGAGAGATATAATAGATTATCTGTGTGAAATGGTCCTCGATATGTTAGTTGAGAAACGTTATTATGACATGTCTCAACGCGAAGTTAGTGCTCTGTTCACACTTTACCGAAATCAAACAACTTTCTGAAGTAAAAATGTAACAAAATGTAAAGTATATTACATTTTTACTTCAGAAAGTTAAATTTAAAGTATCTATATTAATATTATAAATGCGAAAGTTTGGATGTTTGTTATTCAATCACGCAAAAATTACTGAACGGATTTGAATGAAATTTGGTACACTGGTAGATGATGACCTGGAATAGCACATAGGCTACTTTTTATCTCGAAAGAATTATGTGATCCCGCGGGGTTGGCCAAAAACTTTTATAATGCAGCGGGCTGCACGCTGCAGCTAGTAGTATAATATAATGTAAAATATTTGGTTTGTGTTGCACTTTTAGAACACTACCAATCCAAAAGTGCAACATAAACTTTTCTTCGAAATGACTATTACAGTTGACCCTAAGGGTCGTTACTGCGTAACCGGACTTTTGGGCGAGCAGAGTGCTCAGTCAGAGTTTAAATTTATATTTGGGCCATAAACACCCGCGCTAAGGGGCCATCCATAAATTACGTCACACGATTTTCGTGACTTATTGACCCCTCCCCCGTCCTTGTCACAGCTGGTCACATTTGTGAGACCTCCCCCCCCCACCTAGTGTGATGTCACATACTTTACAATTTAACGTTGAAAAAATGATCTTCGATTATTTTTTATCTAAACAGGTATTATATTTTGAAAAAAATGTGATGTCGCAAAATTTGGGACCCCTCCCTACCCCTTGTCGCACTTTGTCACATTTCGTCGACCCCCTCCCTCCTCCTTAACTTGTGACGTAATTTATGGATGGCCCCTAAGTTGTTGTCTCCTGCGAGACCGGACATCGGCTTAGTGCGTTGTTTTGACTAATTATTGGGGGGAGGAGTAGTGGCATTTCGCTCCGCGAGGCGCGGCTGGAATGGGGGTCTTCGTCGCCGTTGAGTCGGGGTGCTAGTGTAGCGCGTGTTTTGTAAGGGATTGGCGGCTTTATGGGATGTCGGGATCGGTCACTACATTAAATCCTAGCCTATTTATACTATTCTTATTTATAAATAGTTGTTGCCTGCGACTTCGTCCGCGCGGACTTCGTTTACTCCGCACTGCTCCTCCCCCGTAGGTGATAGCGTGATAATATGTAGCCTATATATTGACCCGAGCTGTTAGTAATATTCATGCAAAATTTGAAGTAAATCCATGCAGTACTTTTTGAGTTTACCCCGGACATACATACAGACAAAGAGACATACAGACAGACAGGCAAAAAATCTAAAAACTATATTTTTGGCTTCGATATCGATTATAGATCACGCCCCAAGTATTTTTTTTTTAAATATTCAATGTACAGTTTTGACTTTCCTACGATTTTATTATATGTATAGATTGTCTATTGTTGTTTATAATGACGTCACGATAACATAGGTATAAATCACACATATCGAATCCGGGTCTCCGGGTCCGTAATAAAGAATATATATATAAATATATATAAATACTTACTGATAAATTATATCTCATGTGTAAATCCTGATACGATTGTTCCAATAAGATTATGTCTACTAAGAATGAATTGTATATATTATTTTGTTGTTTTGACCGCCCTGTTGGTCGAATGGTTAGCGAACCTGACTACGCGATCGACGGGGCTCGGGTTCGATCCCCGACGGGGACAAGCATTTGTGTGATGAGCATAAATGTTTGTATTTCCGGGTTTGGGTGTTTATTAAATATATTCCAGTATTTATATATGTATTTCTATGTATTATTATCGTTGATTAACACCCATAACACATGCAAATAATTTGCTTACTTTGGGGTTAGATCAGTAAGTGTAATTTGTCCCGTGAATATTTATTTATTTATACTTATTTATTGTAGTTTCTGATAATTAAGAATATAAAAATAACAAAAAATAAAATGTTTTTTTTAAGATTTTTTCTATCATTTCTACTTCAATAATGTTGATGTATAATTAGGGGGCGTTCATAAAATACGTTCGCATACAAAGGGGGGAGGGGCTCGTTAAGTGTGATAAAATATGACAAGGTCCTCCTTCTCACATCTTGTCGGAGGTCTACGGCAACGTGACATTTGCCGTTCATTAAAACAATACCGATTATAGACATTTTGTCGCATTTACAAAATCCTTGAACTTCTGATTAATAGAAATATTTATTTGCTCATAAAATATGTTCATTCGTTTAGTAGCTTTTGCTCGCGGCTTCGCTCGCGTTAAATTCGTGGAAGAAGTGGGGGGTTAGAAAGAGACAAAAAGTAGCATATGTCACTCTCCAACCCTTCAATTATCTCCACTTAAAAAATCACGTCAATTCGTCGCTCCGTTTTGCCATGAAAGACGGACAAACAAACTCATACATACACTTTTCCATTTATAATATTAGTATGGATTTAAATTTTATTACGTAGGTCACACTATAAGTTTTGCGTAACTTAAAAAAAACATGTTATAACCAAAATATTATGTTTATTGCTTTTTAAAATAATCTCCTTTACATTTTTAAAATGTAAAGGAGATTATTTATATTTTTTATATTTTTTCATGCGATCGAACCATTTTCTAAAACAGGAGGACCACAGATATGAAGGCATGTTTTCTACGTGCTGATTTAACGCTATCACTGCGTAAATCCACGTTTCGTCTCCTGTGACAATGTCATAACAGGCATTAGAATGTCCGTGGTCGTACTTCAGTTGCATCTGTGAGCACCATTCCACGCGAGCCAGCTTCTGCTCCGCTGTCAGTTCATGACGGATCCAACGACAACAAAGTTTCCGAACTTTCAACTCTTTGTGTAAAATTTTCTGAATTTGGCTCATACCAATCCCCAATAGTCCTCGAATTGTCTCATAGGTAATCCGGGGGTTTTCTTCAATTAACCGCTTAACAGTAGCCACATTATTTTCGTTGACGGCAGTTGAAGGCCGCCCTTCACGAAATTCGTCATGTAAAGAAACTCGACCTCCCTCAAATTCAGCAAACCATCGCCTCACGGTGCTCAAACAAGGTGCTTCTCTCCCAAAAGCATTTTGAAGACGAGCGGCACAGTCTTACGGAGAAAGAGAACTTTTAAAATCATAAAAAAAATCGCTCTAAAATCTTTTCGACTTAATTCCATTTTCGTTGTGTACGTAGAACTTATAAAAAAAGGATTGACAAATCATTTCCCGCATTTGTTTTTTTATTACTAAGAAGGTTGCAACGTTTAAAAAATGTAACATTCTAAATTAGAATAGTTCCGATTATCTAGAAGTGCAAAACTTTTAGTGTGCCCCGTGTATAAAAACTAAACAAATATTTTTAATTCTCACAATTTGTGTACTATCTTTTAAAATTTATCATAATTCAGGAGGGGGGGGGGGGGTTTAGTTTTTGTGACGAATTATTTCTAGGTGTCACAGAAAGCGTGACACATCGTGACAACAGGGGTAGAGGGGGTCAAAGAGGCTGATTTTGGCGTGACGTATTTTATGAACGGCCTCTTAGAATGTGTGTGGTCTTAGTTTTTGTGATAAAATATTTCTAGGGGTCACAGAAAGTGTGACACACCGTGACAATAGGGGGGAGGGGGTCAAAAAGGCTGATTTTAGCGTGACGTATTTTATGAACGGCCTCTCTATATGTCTCTATGAATGTGTTGTGGTCTTAGTTTTTGTGACGAAATATTTCTAGGGGACCACAGAAAGTGTGACACAGCGTGACAATAGGGGGTAGGGGGTCAAAAAGGCTGATTTTAGAGTGAAGTAATTTATGAACGGCCTCTCAGAATGTGTTGTGGTCTTAGTTTTTATGACGAAATATTTCTTGGGGGCCACAGAAATTGTGACACACCGTGACAATAGGGGGGAGGGGGTCAAAAAGGCTGATTTAAGCGTGACGTATTTTATGAATGGCCCCTAAGAATGTGTTGTGTTTTAGGTGGTAGAAGTGCGCGACATCGGCGTTCTGGTCACCTTGTACCCGGGGATGGCGCCGGCCTTGTTACACAACTCGCAGCTCGACCATAGGAAGGTGACAGTTTTACTGCTATTTGACCGCCCCGTTGGTCGATTGGTTAGCGACCCTGACTACGCAGTCGACGGGGCTCGGGTTCGATCCCCGACGGGGACACCGGACAAGCATTTATGTGACGAGCATATATGTTTGTATTTCCGGGTGGGGGTGTTTATTAAATATATTCTAGTATTTATATATGTATTTAGTATCGTTGACTAATACCACCCATAACACGAGCAAATAATTTGTTTATTTTGGGGTTAGATCGGGAAGTGTAATTTGTTCCGTGAATAATTATTATTTTATTGATTCAGGCGTTACTTTGCAGAAATCCATTATTAATAAGGTGAAATTAATTAAATTTGCTATTATTCGTGAACTGTTCTATGTATCTTCCGCGATGGTACCAAAAAGAAAGACGTCGGTTTAATAAATGGATAAGTCTCGCCGATGGTCCAGATAAAAAGAAGACCCCAGCGACACATCCACCACACTTTTACAACCACGTCCCAAGGCGGCACCAATCACAAAACCACACAATTTATGAACTCAACGCACATTTCACTTCGAAACCAAAAGAGGTATTCTATGTTGATGAACCGAAGCATCTTCTGGAGAAACGAACACTACCTCACATTAGTATTAGTTTATAGCTTACGGTTTTATTTAGCTCTACGGTCCGCCACATAGAAGGGAGCGGCCATTACGCATTCGGGGCTCTGGTTCGAATTCCGACAGGAGCAAGCGTTTGTATGATGGCCATAGATGTTTGTATTTCTGAGTTTAGGTGCTTATGAAACCCTACCCCGTAAGGGATCTAGCATGAAATATATGTTTGTATGCTATTCTTGCGGCGGTTTTAATGTCACATGCGTAAGTTTACCGGCTACCTTACCTTCCAAGCCAAAAACATTGTCGCTATTGGGACAGGAATAGGTTTTTTATATCATAAGATAGCAAGCAAACAGAGGGCTCTCCTGATGGAAAGAGAAACCTACACCTGTAGATACCAAATATGTTAATGATGCGATGCTATCCGTGTGGCAGAATAGCAGTGCCACATGCAAAATTTACCAGCTACCTTACCTTGTTCCCCCGTATTGGTCCCGGGCTCCTTTGAAGAATAGGCTAACTGCCGTTCTGCCAGGCAGGTCGTAAAAGGCGACCGAGTGGCTATGCGCCTCACTACCATCGTGACTAGTAGGTGGTAGAGTTCTGCATTGCCTCGCCCGGGTCTGGTACCACCGCCTTACCTATTCCTGCCGCAATAGCGTCAGTGCTAGTCGCTGTCGTGTTCCGGTTTGGAGGGTAAGGTAGCCGGTAAACTTATGCATGCATTATTGGTAATTTTACTGATGCATGAAAATTACTTTTAACAGTATTTGCTAATATAAATAACAGTTAAAAAAATTAGTACAAACTTTAATATGTTAACTGTTAAATGATCCATGCATAGTTTCTTTGTCTAGCGGAAAGGGTTGTCAACAATATAGTCTATAACGTAGCGCGCTAGAAAAATATAGTTTATAGTTTATAACAAGCTATCATGAAATAGTTTATTTAAACAATACTGATTTTTATGTTGATATGTTACAGATAATGCATCCATCAGTTCTGGGTCTGGACGTGGGGTCGGAAATCCAAGTGAAGTACTTCGGGCGGGACCCGGTGTCGGGACAACTGAGACTGTCCCGGAAAGTTCTCACCTCGCCGCCGCCCGCCGTCCTCAGGAAACTTGACAAGAGCTAATACTGCTTAATGTTACAACAACTATAATAAAATGTTCAAAAAAAATCATTTCTTTTTTTATTAATACTATCTGAGCCTGAGTCTTATCTCAGGGATTAAATGGATACACCTCTCATGACAATTTCTTAGTTTATCAGTGTGACTTGCATTTACACACAAAAATACAGATACTACTTACCAATGAAATAAAATCATTTCAAGGGTAATTTTTAAACCTTGTCATCTCGTTCGATACGATAAAACTACAACATGGTTTATTTCTTCTTTTCGCAATATAACATACAAATGTGACATTTTTGACAGTACAGTTACAGTTTACTTATATGCGACATGTTTCCTTTCCAATTACGTCTCTATTAGTATTCATGTGGTCTGTGGGCTAGCTTTTTTCTTGAGTCTTTATCTGAGAGTAACATATCAATATAAACTTTCATACAAACATTTATCTCCTATTTCAGCCTTTTAGCGGTTTATTTTGGAAAAATAAGCCTATATTTGACCCCAGGTCTTGTACTATCTCCATGCCAAATTTAATCAAAATCGGTGCAACAGTTTAGCCGTGAAAGCGTAACAGATAGACGGACTTGCGCTTTTGTAATCATTTCAAAATGTTTACGTACTAGTAAAAATGAAGTCTGCGTGTAAACTGATGGATCACACTGGTGTTTCGCAAAATAAATAAAAGAAAGTATCTTCACGCCCGTATCCTCGAAGAGGTAGGCAGAGGCACAACAAGTGCATCCACGATTAGCCGAAGATACTTGGTCCCACAATGTGTCAGGCGGCAAGCCTATCGCCAACCGGGCACTTTCCAATCCCAGGCAACGTTGTTTTTATCAGAAAACTGAAAAAAACACATTTTGCAAAATAAAAATCGTTGAATTCAGTAGACTTGAAACAATTGTAGAACAAATCTGAGAATTTGTAAAAAAAATATAAAACTACCCCTCAATATGCAAACCCTCAGTCCTCACAGACCATCAGCCAGATCTCAGTATTTGAAAAATTAAGTGTTGTGACTACAGACATTTAGTAAAAAATTGTAAAGATATTCACTGTAGGTATAATAGACCACAAAGCATTAAAGATAAAAAATGCATCGAATCGACATGCAAATGCAATGACTAAATTGTATCTGGCTGGTCTGTGAAGACTAAGGGACCGGACTTTAATGGCTGCGGTTTTGAAATATACTCGTTTGCAAATTCCTAGATTTGTTTTACAATTGTTTCAAGTCTTACTAAATCCTACTATTTTCATTTTGAAAAATACCAGGATGGTCCCTTAGTTCACACGCAGACTGTAGACCTGGAAATAAAAATTGTAGACTGCTCCGCTACTAAAATAATAATGTCATGTTCTCACTATGTCCGTGTCGCCTGAGATTTTTGAGTCTCAGTATTAATTGCTGATCAATTGTAACGAGGATATTAGGCATATCAGAAGTACTTTATTCAATAAAACTTTTAAAACGTCAACATATTCTTTTAAAAACTACTACCTGATCGAATACGCGGCCACACACTGAGAAGATCCAGCGGAATAAATCTATCTTTTTACAATATTACAAAGAATAAATATGAAATCGGTGTAAGGAGCAATAATTAATACCAGGATTTTTGTCTTATAAATAATCTGAGATTTTTTATAATGTCCTTTTTTACACAGTTTTGTTTTAACACATTTTTTACCCTAAGAAAGAGTTACTTATTCTGTGAAGACGAGATGCTACAAGACTGTCCTGTTTTATTACGGTTTGAAGCGTTGTCGGTAAACCTAAGAATGTTTTACATCCCACGCGTCACCAGTTATGCCAATCAACTTATGCTTTGGTATAACCCCGCAACATGGATAGAAACGCAACGTTAACATCTTTAGCACGGCAATATTAAAGTTAACATAATATTACCAGTATTTTGACTCGGCCCTGTCCTTGAAATAAATACCTACAGCCATAGTGCGCGGCGCCGTGCGTGCGTATAGGGCTGTCCGCCTTCAATATTTTAACTAAATCTGCTTGTTGTGTTCAGCCGTTTTTCGTGAGCATCAGAATGGACGGTCACTACTGATATTTTACATCGAAATTATTATAGGAAGTTGCTTCCTAGTTGCTACTATTAATTATTAAATTAAATTAATCATTAAATAGTTGCTACCTAAGAACAGAATGAAATAAACTATTATTTAAGGTGACCGGCCATTCTGATATCAGAATGGCCGGTCACCTATCCAGTGATCACAAACTGCGCAAAATAAATCGAGTTATTGTTAAGCAATAGTTGCTACGAACTGCTACCTTTAATTGTATCGTTTTGAACCTTATAGCTTTTAAGGGTAAAAAGTTATAATCATTTGATTAAATTAAAATCTATACTCCTGAAAAATCCGATGAGCAAATCCGATATCAAACATAATATGTAATTTATATGCAGGCGCTACATGATAGACTGCCTCGTTGGTAAAGTGGTGAATTATTGTTTTAAATTTTACACTTGTACTGTTTCACAATTCACTAATTATATATAATATATACTTTTTTATTTTAATAGTCAACCGGTTTCGCATTTTACTGCATCATCAGGACTAAAACTTAAATTGTCAACAAAGTGGTGAATGCTCCACGTTCGATTCAAGAGGTCCCGGGCTCAAATCCCAGGTAGGACACTACAAAAAATGTGAAAAATCAAAAAATCACAATCAGCCAAGGGGCTGCGAATTTGATCCATATTTGTAAAATAATGTTTCTGTCTTCCTTATATTATAATTATAAATGTTATTCACTTAATGTATATGTATCTAATAAATAACTGTTGAAACAAAACTATCAAGTAGCGCCTGCATATAAACCACATATTATATTTGATATCGAATTTGCTCACCGGATTTTTCAGGAGTATAGATTTTAATTTAATCAAATGATTATAACTTTTTATCCTTAAAAGCTATAAGGTTCAAAACGATACATATGAAGGTAGCAGTTCGTAGAAACTATTGCTTAAAAATAACTCGATTTATTTTGCGCAGTTTGTGATCACTGGATAGGTGACCGGCCATTCTGATATCAGAATGGCCGGTCACCTTAAATAGTAGTTTATTTCATTCTGTTCTTAGGTAGCAACTATTTAATGATTAGTAGCAACTAGGAAGCAACTTCCTATAATAATTTCGATATAAAATATCAGTAGTGACCGTCCATTCTGATGCTCACCGTTTTTCACTACGGCGCAATCGCGAGTCTGTTGTGTACCGAGCTCCGAGCGCGTAGGTGTAACTCGCGTTCCGCTCGTTTGTATGAAGATAGAATACTGCTAGATAATATTACAGAGCATTCACGTGTATAATAGTGGTAATATTATACACGTCAATGTTACACAGTCTTTAGTGTCTATAGGCGACAGACATCTCTTACGATCAAATCATCTGCCTTATTGGTCAAGTATTAGCGAGTTTAACTTCACTATCAATGGGGCTCGGGTTCGATTCCTAACAGGGACAAAAGTTTGTGTGATGAGCATGAGTTTATATGTCCGAGTTTGGGTGTTTATTAAAAACATTTCAGTATTCATATATGTATTTTAATGTATTATTCATAGCACAAAACAAGCAAATAATTTGATTTTGGGGTTAAATCAATTCGTGTATTCGTCAAGCGATATTAATTTACTTAGCCTACGATATAAAAAAATATCCAAGTTTACGAATATTTGATACTCGTTAAACTTAAAATTTATATAGGTTTTAGTAATCAACACATGACTATGTTATAGCTTAGTTCTTTTTGAAAAATTCCCGAGTACAACAAATTATAAAAAGCAACAATTAATAAATAAAATCAAATAAAACCAATGATTGCTTACACGTTTTATTGAAAGAAATATCAGTACAATCTACAAAATATTGTATCACATAAGGACGTTCTGTCGAAGGCACTACATTACACATCCTTGGGAACTATACAAATATAATCCACTAAAATAATGCACTGAACTCTCGTATACTCCCTATAAAAATATATAGCTTATCACACGGCTTTTGGGTCCATTACATCTTTTAGCGGACCCCCATAGGACACTTACACTAACAAATTGTCAAAAAATAAAGGAATCAATAACAATACTCTTAGGTCGACTCCATACATCCAGCGATTAATTACAAACATAGAAATATAAAAACATGTCAAATTCCACGTGAATACTTGCAGTCTTTGATTTCGTTGTGACTACCAGCTTTATATTAACTATTTACAATATTCGATTATAATTGAATTCGAATAGGAACACTCTGCGCAGAGCCAAAACCTTACACAGATAAATACAGTGGCAATATACCTTAGACTAATGGCTCAATGACATTCGTTAGGCAAATATGGCTATACAAAACGAACCATCAAACACACATACAAAATATTCATTTATGTGGGTAGTTTGAAATATTAATAAAAATCTGAATTAAAGGACTGCTTTTGAAGTGATAAAAAATGGAAGTTCTTAATTAGAGAAATAAAAAATATTAACAAAAAAATATATGTATTTAAATATATTCAATTAAAATGTTAATGTGGACTTCAGAAGCAGTCCTTTATATAAAAATATTTCCTTTAACAATAGCGCACTGAGATCAAATTGACTATTCCGCTATTGCCACCATATTTAATTTCTAAATACAACAACAATAACATAAAAGCTTATTAAATATAGAAACAGAGACCATAGACTTTATCGTCAATATTATGCATCGTTTTAAAAGCGTTTTAGAAAATAAAGATGAGGTAACATCAGACCCGCTAATAATCGGTTTAAAAACCGGTACCTTTACACATTATAACTTATTTCAATATAACTTACATTTTGACATTCTTATAACCTTGTAATAAAGGCGTTAAATTTAAATTAATATTAAAGTAGTTATATACGAGGTTGTTTTAACATTTTAAGCCTAATGCCAAGGCAATAAGAACGCTTAAATCAACATATAACAGTAACAGTAGTTTCGGTTTAGAAAAATTAATACTTACAATAAAACAAATCACATATTTGGTCCGTTCAATCATTTTAATTTTGGCTAAAATTTACTGACAATGTGACCCAATTTGATCTAATTTATAAAAAAACTAATTTAGTTGTTTTTATATCGTATTAAAAGACTTTCTTAAGAAATAATCATCACATTACATCTAAGATGTTAACGGTACCATGTCGACGGGTCCTAAGTATAGTGGTGCAACCCGCAAAACAACCGAAACCATTTTTTTGCATCAAAAGCCTTAAAATTATATTATATTTGTCCTAATGTGGACAAATGGACAAATTTTCAAATACTTCTATTGATTTATGTGAAAATTACAAGCTATAGAACGTTTGATCCGCTCTCCTGTAAAGTTGTGTCATCACATTAGCACTAGTATAAGTAGGACCCGTCGATATGTAACAATTAATATTTTTTCCTTATACAAGATAATTATTGTTTTTAAATACAATATTTTTCTTTCATTTCCTACTCCAAATTTCATAAAACCAGTTAACCAAATTTATACTATTACTAGCTGACCTGGCTAACGTTGTTCTGCTTCTGTTATATATATATATATATATATATATATATATATATATATATATATATATATATACACTTTTTGTATTTTTAAAAAACAAATGTTAAAAACAACATTCTAATTTTTTTTCGATTACTTGCTTTTGCAAGTACAATTCAGCGAGCCAGATGTTACCTCGAAAATAAAATGATTTTGCAAAATCATTTGGCAAAAATCTTACTTTAGAGAGACAGTCTAATTGGCGGCAAGAATGCAAATAGCCTCTAACAGCCACCGTATTGGCATATTAAAAAAAGGGAAAATTCCCTTCATTTTCGAGTATTATTCTAATGTTCGATGATTCAGCGACGACGTCTGAAGATAATTAATAATAAATCTCTTAAATAGGTAACATTTCATTGCAATATAAATTATTAATAATTATTAAATTATTTATTATTAACAAACACTAAAAGTTTATGATTCATTTTTAGAACTTTCGATCACTTCGAATCATTTTCATTATAATTAAGTTTTTGTTTCTTAAGATTCGATTCGATTATATCATACTTAATATTTTAAATAAATTAAGTAATTGATGATATAATAATTATTATATATCGTTCTAAGGCACAAACTTTTTCGAAGTCCGTAATCTCGATTCATTTGTATTATATAACTTAATTATAAAGCTTGTTTTCGAAGACTCGGTAAATTTATCTTATACTTAATAATCATATAGTATAATATTCATATAGTGATTAATAATATGATATAAATAACAATTATATTGCTTTAAAGGCACTAACTTTTTAAGGTCTCAATTTCGATTTATTTCATATCATATAACCGACAAAACATAACCATATTCCATTCCATATATTAACCATATTATTATTTTTGCATCCTCATTCAATAATTGAAGTTTTCTTTATTATTACTCTAAAATTACAACCCAAATATTTTACCAGATATAAAAGTTACCTGTACCATCATTTTTTTTATCTAATTATTAAAATCTTTTTATACAGATTTATAGATACATGTAACAAAATATGTATCTAACATTTTGTTACAGATATCACTTTTAATTTTTATAACAAAAATTTCAAAATAAATTTGTATTCTAGCGTAATTTACCAAAGCGAGAAATTTTAAAACAGTTGCAGACACCTACAGGAAAATGGCATAAAAATCAAGGGAAATTATCAGATGTTAAAATGATATTATTGACTGAGTCCAAACAACTTAAGCGCATTAAATGCTGTAGCGAGAGCCACGTCCTCTGGGCTCTGGCCGAGGAAGCCGGCGACCAGCTCCACTATGGCGGGCAGAGCACAAGGCTCGTTTCTTTGAAATGTGCAGTAACGGTTCACGAAGTTCATGGATCTGTAGCAAGCAAAGCATGCAAATTATTAGTAAACTGTCTGACCTACGCAGCTTCGCCATCTTAGGGGATTATTTCGAAAAATCCTTTCATATTGCTCGTCTACATCATAAGAACCCCTGTAAAAAATTTCAACCTTGGTCCAGGGGCCCAGGATGGGTGTCAATGTCAGTCGGTCAGTGAGTTAAGACTTTTTACTTATCTCTTGGAAACTAACTTTTTTTACTTTTTTATTATTTTTTGTGATACCTAACGGCTACAGTATTCGCATTCTGTAAAAAATGCACGTCTACTTGTTTCCGTTCTAGAGATAGAGCCACATATGTCATGTAAATCTTGGTTTTGAGAAACGTATTGTAAATGTAAACGTAAAGTAAAAACGTAAACGTATTGTATGTGACAAGCGGACATATTAATAGGGTTCTTTGTGTCATTTTTGGGTATGGAACCCTAAAGAAACATTGTAATAAAATAAATAAGGACCGTCATACATTGTAGTGTATTGAATTAAGACTTTTTTTAATAAAGAGGGGGCAAACAAGCAGAAGGTGCACCTGATGGTAAGTGATCACCGCCGCCCATAGACATTCGCAATACAAGAGGTCTTATAGTCAGAGGTTAGAGGTATTTCCATCCTGAATGGTAACCTGCGACTAGTACTAAACAAGTACACTAAAATGTCCCACGGACGTGATAGATGGCCTATCATTAGTAGTGTGGAGGTGGTAGTGAAGATCATGTTCACTCTCGGGTGATATACGCTTTTCAGAAAAAGTGAAAATGGTTCTAAGAGTTGCGAAGACTCTTGGCACCACCTTCGGACAGTCCTCGATCAATCTGATCATGGTAATTCAGTCTTGGTCGTCACCGGCACCTACATCCTTCCACATTCGCATTGTATATCTGTTTTGTTAATCTTTCATTTACCATTATTTCCACATGTCCGAACCAAAGAGCATACCCTTTCTCATATTTACATTGACACTTTCTTTCAAGCCTAACCTTTCTCTCACTTCCACATTACGAACTCGGTCCGTGAGAGTTACACCACATATTTTTCGTAGAAATCTCATCTCGACCGCGTTGATTGTGCTTTTTGACATACCCAACTCTCACTTCCGTAAAATAGCGTTTGGATAAGCAAATTTATGCAGGGCTAGAAGGAGCTGTTCTTTTATTTATTCTTTACGTAAATCAGCACACAAACTAATAGATTAACAACAAGCGATCACTCGGAAATGGAAATTTAATGTCCATTAACATTCAATTTAAAATATGTGACTTTGACAATGTCAATTGAGCACGTTTTAACGTTTTTTTTATAAAATATATTCCAACAATATACCTACATCCGTGTAAGAAAATCAAGTTCCAAAAAACCCACATGTCTTTTCTAGCTAGTAATATGACAACAAAAGACCATCTCCATTATAACAGACATTTCGTAACAACCTTACGATTGAATAAACTTGTCATTGACACTATTGCAGCAAGAATAGGTAACGCGGTGGTACCACACCTGGGCGACGATGCCACGATGGTAGTAACTCGCATATCCAATCAGTCGCCTTTTACGACCTGCCTGGCAGAGCAGCATTTAGTCTATTCTTCAAAGGAGCCCGGAACCAACACGGGGAAAAATATATGTAGTTCTCATTCCATCAGGGGAACCCTCTCCTTGTTTGCCATTTTACATATTAAAAAAACCACAAAATGTCTTCCACTTACCTCTCTGTTAACGAGTCCTTAACATGCAACGGCAGTTTCGATGCCCTCATATTGGGATACATAAAAGGCGAATCAGTCTCAACCAAAAGTTTATCCAACGGCAAGATCCCCTCAGACAGCAACCTCCGTATACCCCCATCCGACTTATCCTTGCATATATATCCGGTAATACCCAAGTAATACCCTTTCTCTATATATTTAAGACCTTGTTCTATGGAGCCAGTAAAGGAATGTATGACTACTGGCGGTAATCTATTGCCGAATTCATCGAGGATTTTTATTAGGTCGTCTTGTGCTTCTTTCTCGTGGACAAACAGTGGTTTTCTGACTTCGCACGCCATTTCAATCTGCAAATAAGTTTAAAAAATAAAACACATAGCATCATGTATTTTTTTACTGTTTATTTTATGTCATAAGATAGCAAACAAGCAGGTGGGTCTCCTAATGGAAAGAGTCAACCATCTCCTATACACTAAAGATGGTAATCGATGTTTTGACAAGGTCTAATGCCACATGCATAATTTTACCTGATAGCTTAACCTTCAAATCGGAACACAACATTGACAAACACTGACGCTATTGCGGCAGAAATAGGTAAGGCGGTGGTACCAGACCAGGCAATGACAATCGTTCGCCTCTAACAACCTGCCTGGCTGAACAACATATGGTTTATTCTTCAAAGAGAGCCTGGACCAACACAAGGGATAGGTAGTTAAAATATAGAGTAGTATCTTCACGCCTGTATACTCAAAGGGCTAGGCAGAGGTACAACAAGTGCACCCACGATTAGCCGAATATATTTAGTCCCACAATTATGATAGGTGGCAAGCCTATCGCCAACCGGGCACTTTCCAATCGCGGGCAACTTTGTGTTTATCAGAAAACTGAAAATACTTTTTTTAGTACTTGACCCAGGAATCAAACCCGGGACCTCATGTAGTCAACGCCAACGCTGGGCCACTAGACCACAGAGGCGATAAGTTAAAATATGTACGTATATAATATTGTAATAAACTAATATTACAATAAGCATTAAGTGACTATGGAGGAAGTAAGGCAAATCTGTTTGTATTGTCATGTGATGCACTCGGTAATTTTACCTAAGTCGTAAGGGATTTGGGGTGATGGTATTCTTTCATTTATATTATTCACGTGTGTCACAGATGGCAGTTATGTAGGCCGGTTTAACGGTTCAAGATTCGAATTACACAACGCCAAGAAAGAGCACGTCTACAATTATAATGTTATCCAATTAAGAGAGCTAGTTGGTTATATAAAAACTGTACACAACTGTATTATGCAGCTAAAATACATTTGTATAGTCGGCTCACAATATTCCCACTACAGCAGGCTTTCCCAATCTTTATTTCGCCGAGCCTCCCTGAGCCAAAAATAATATTTTTGTGCCCCTTTTATATTCCTTATTTACCTACTAGTTAATTATTTTATTGGAAACTAGCTGTTGCCTGCGACTTCGTCCGCGCGGACTTCGTTTACTCCGCACTGCTCCTCCCCCGTAGGTGATAGCGTGATAATATGTAGCCTATATGTTAACCCGACCTATTAATAATATTCAGACAAAATTTGAAGTAAATCCATGCAGTACTTCTTGAGTTTACCCCGGACATACATACAGACAAACAGACAAACATTCTAAAAACTATATTTTTGGCTTCGATATCGATTATAGATCACGCCCCAAGTATTTTTTTAAAAAAATATTCAATGTACAGTTTTGACTTTCCTACGATTTTATTATATGTATAGATGTAATCTTACATATTACGTACGACGCCCCCCTAACATTTCTCTACGCCTCCCTAGAGGGGTGTGTCCCCCTGGTTGGGAAGTCCTGCACTAGAGTTAATGAATGAATGTATAGTATCTTCACGCCCATATCCCCGAAGGGGTAGGCAGAGGTACAACAAGTGCACCCACGATTAACCGAAGATACTTGGTCCCACAAATGTGATAGGTGGCAAGTCTATCGCCAACCGGGCACTTTCCAATCCCGGGCAACTTTGTGTTTCTCTGAAAACTGAAAAAACACTTTTTTTTAATGTGCCCGACCCGGGAATCGAACCCGGGACCTCATGTGGTCAACGCCAACGCTGGACCACTAGACCACCGAGGCGACTAAATGAATGTATAAATGAATGAATAATTGCAATTAAGTACCCAGCTCCGAAGCAATACCGAAAGTCAAATAAATAGGATAGAAATATCATATTTTGATACGTGAAGCGAAAGTTTTGTTCTTATTTTTATGACATTTACGCGAACGGAGGAGTAAAAAAGTAGGCACTCACTCACTGGGCACTGACTCGATGTGATGTTTTTGCGTTTAAATATTCCCTAAATTTGACGGAAATGGAAGGTTAAATACTAGCTTTTCAAAATTCTATAGTTTTTTTTAATTTTTATAAATAGAATAATTTCATCGTTTTTTTAATAATGTCTTCGACCTACCCATATATCGGACAGGGTTTTTGTTACCCACTGTATCTAAACTTAAAAAAAACAACAAATAACAAAATAAAAAAAATGAGGGAGACATAAAGACTGCTTACAAAATTGAAAACTGTATTTCGAATTTTAAAACTTTATAATATTAAACATCAAAACTTCATAATTTTTGACCTCTGTGGTCTAGTGGTCCAAAGCCGGAGTTGACCACATGAGGTCTCGGGTTCGATTCTGGGTCGGGCAATTCAAAAATGTGTTTTTTTTTCAGTTTTCTGACAAAAAGTGTCCGGTGGCGGAGGGTTGTCACCTATCAAACTGTGGGACTTAGTAACTTCGGCTAATCGTGGGTGCACTTGTTGTACCTCTGCCTACCTCTTCGGAGATACGGGCGTGAAGATACTTTTTTAACACTAGCATTTTGCTGACTCGAATCCATAATATTTTTCTATAGCAAAAATCGTGTAAAACGTCTATAGAAGTGTTCACTACAATAAGTTATATTACAGTATCGGTATTGAACCTGAGCATCCTCAAGGGTATTATAACCACTCGACAATTGGAGCCACGTTAATTTACCACAGTGACTGTACACGCAAAGCGCACGCGGCCGTGAGGAACTCATTTGCATCGTAAGGTCGACGATTCTAATTCTAGTGTTTACTTTCACTCATTCGCAGGATTACTTACGCGATCGTACGATGGCTAAACCATCCCGTGGGAAGTAGGCTTACGAGGCTTTGTGTGCGTCGAAAGGTAGGTAGATCTGATGATAATTGGATACCATCAATCGTAAGCACTTCGTGAAACGGTGTTTTACAATGATTGTAATCAACGCACCTGTACTACGAGTTCACGTACCTATTTATATCTACATCTGTACAATAAATAAAATTATTTATTGTACAGATGTAGATATATAAATACAAATAAATAAAATTGAAATGTCTGCTTGTAACATTTTTTTTATATCATAAGATAGCAAACAAGCAGATGGGTCTCCTGATGGTAAGAGTCAACTATCGTTTATAGGCACCAAAGATGTTAATGGTGCGTTGCTATCTTGTGGCGAGGTCTAATGCCACATGCATGTACCACAAGATGGTAGTGACTCGATAGCCAATCGGTCGCCTTTTACGAACTGCCTGGCAGAAGGGCAGTTGGCCTATTCTGCAAAGGAGGCCGGGACCAACACGGCGACCAACATTAAAATAACCGCTTCTTACTAAATGCATATGGAAGTATACACGGTACACATACCAAAATAACATTTTTTACCATTTTTTTTCTGTCTGTCTGTCCGTCTATCTGTCTGTTTGTTCCGGATAATCGCCGATACAGCTTAACCGATTTTAACGGGACATTCACTGGTAAATAGCTGATGTAATAAGGACTAACTTAGGCTACTTTTAGAATTTTTCCCACGTGGACGAAGTCGCGGGCACAGCTAGTTAATATTATAAATGCAAAAATCTGTCTGTCTGTTACGCTTTCAGAGCTAAACCGCATGTGATATTTTAGATATAAAAAAATGTTTAAGAAACCTTTTTATCTGTTTTTATAAATATCATAAAATGTTTTAGATATGATGTACTTGCCTAATTAAAATTATAAATGACAAATAAATATGTTTGTAAAGGAGATCCGTCAAAATATTTTTTTAACATCAAGCGTCTGAGAAAATTCTCCGGTCTAAAAAAATATGTTAGCATTTGAATTTAATCATAGGGAATCTTTATAATAGTTTCTCTACTTTTATTCTAAAATCTTAGATACATTACTTAGGCGCCGGGCCTGGGGTAATTTTGTATGGGATTTGGCGGATCTCCTTTGTTTCAATCATTTAACGTTTTTCTTATTCATCTTCTAAAGGTCTGGATCAATTTGAATGTCACCAAAAAACCCAGGGTTCAAACCGCAACGTCATGCTTAGTCGAACTATCAAGTATCAATTATATTGCAAGCCGTGGCACGGCTGTGCATTATTATATCGTTAGAAAGAAAATATATCAGTTGAAAGAAAATGTATGGGCTCAACCAACTTCAACCACACTCAGTTTTAAATTCATACACTAATTTGATATAAAGAGTGTATGATTATAAAGAAAAACTTTAATTATTCAAATTCTGTGTAACTTTAAGCCTTTGAAGAGAGTTAATTACTCTAAAAAATCTCGTTGAAAAGAAGTTTTGATAGCCGACAGTTGATTATTTTGTCTGCAAACACGAAATAGATTCATTGGCTTTATGAATTCACTTTATTTTATTATCAATAGTATCTAATCCATTCAGAATAGATCCCTATTGAAAATCACTTCATTCGGATGTGTTTCTTTTTATAATAAACTAGCTATTGCCAGCGATTTCGTTCGCGCGGACTTCGTTTACTCCGCACAGCCCCTCCTCCGTAGGTGGTGGTAGCGTGATAATATGTAGCCTATATGTTGACCCGACCTGTTAGTAATATTCATGCAAAATTTGAAGTAAATTCATGCAGTACTTTTTGAGTTTACCCGGACATACAAACAGACAAAAATTCTAAAAACTATATTTTTGGCATTGATATTGATTGTAGATCACGCCCCAAGTATTCTTTTAAAAAATATTCAATGTACAGTTTTCACTTTACTATGATTTTATTTTATGTATAGATAATTTAAAGAAAAAAAAACTTCGCTACGTGCACTTTTGGATTTTCCAAACTTTTTTAATTCAACTATTGGTAGTTGGGTCTAAAATGTAGTGATTTTATACTCTTTGGTGGGTCTATTATTAAGTAGAATTGGAAGACAAAAAAATGTGTTCTTGTATACGCTTGCATCGTACCAAATCGTACCGCGAGAACTAAAGGTGTATACCTAGAATTTACGCGTAATGTTTAATACTTACTCTTACTTTAAGCGTTTTGTGAACGTATGTTTTAATCTTACTAACAGTAGAGTTCTGCATTGTCTCGTCTGGGTCAGGTACCATACTATAACTATTCCTGCCGCAATAGCGTCAGTGTTTGCCGTCGTGTTCCGTTTAGCTTCGTATGTGTTCGAATCAACGGAGCATGTCCTTTCTCATTTTTACACAGACACTTTCTTTTAGGACTAACCTCTTCTTCACTTCAATATTAACTACAAATCTGGTCCGCGAGTGTTATACCACATATTTTGCGCATCGATCTCATTACGAACGCGTTTATTCTATTTCATGGCTTTTCTGATATGCCCAACTCTCGCTTCCATAAAATAGAGTTGGCATAAGCACATAATTATGCAGGGGAAGACGGGCACAGTCTTTTTGAAGTGAAAACTTCTTTAGGCGCGTTGAGCGTTTTGGTAGAGGGTAAAATCCTCGGTTCGCGTCACCGACATGCTAATGATAATAGTATATCTATAGCTATGTTTTGCATATAGTTTTAATTACTCTCAACTTAATAGTTCCGTTTTTTTTATATCATAAGATAGCAAACAAGCAGATGGGTCTCCTGATGGAAAGAGTCAACCATCGCCTATAGACACCAAAGATGTTAATGGTGCGTTGCTATCTTGTGGCGAGATCTAATGCCACATGCATAAGTTTACCGGCTACCTTACCCTCCAAACCGGAACACGACAGCGACAAGCACTGACGCTATTGCGACAGGAATAGGTAAGGCGGTGGTACCAGACCCGGGCGAGACAATGCAGAACTCTACCACCTAGTAGCCACGATGGTAGTGACTCGATAGCCAATCGGTCGCCTTTTACGACCTGCCTGGCAGAACGGCAGTTGGCCTATTCTACAAAGGAGGCCGGGACCAACACGGCGGGCCTTTAGCTCGTGCATTGAAAGTGAAAGAGTCTACCTACTATTTGATTGAGTTTACTTTTTTCTAGTGCCAAATGTTCGACATTTATACAGAATTTCGGCCGAATGTCGAATTTCGACGGACAGTCGAATTTCGATCGGTTGCCGAGTTTCGACCGCCGGTCGAATTTTCGACCGGGTGCAGAAATTCGACCGTGGGTCGAAATTCGACCGGGTGTCGAAATTCGACAGTGGGTCGAAATTCGACCGGGTTCCGAAATTCGACCGGGTGCCGAAATTCGACCGTGGATCGATATTCGACCGGGTGCCGAAATTCGACCGCGGGTCGAAATTCGACCAGGTGCCGAAATTGTATTTCGCATTGAACAGTGTGGTGTCACGACAATTATTTTTGTTGATTGTATACAGGTTTTCTGTAAATAATAATAAAAGGAATTTCGTCCTATCCGGGTGTCTCTTGACATCTCTCAAGTTTATATAGATATTTATAGTCTAGTATAGGGCTGTCCAAGCCAGATACCATCTTGGGTTATTAATTTTTTTTTAATGAATTTCCAAAAAAAATGAAAAGTAAATCATTTACAGTCATGAAAATTTTTACTTCACTACATAATATAAAACAAAGTAGCTTTCCGCTGTCTGTTCCTATATATGCTTAGATCTTTAAAACTACGCAACGGATTTTGATGCGTTTTTTTTTTAATAGATAGAATGATTGAATAGGAAGGTTTATATGTATAATAATTAATATAGCAACACAACGTTTGCCGGGTCAGCTAGTATTAAATAAACCATAATACTGTAAAAGGCGAGCTTATCTGGTAGTGCGATTTTTTACTTTTTACTCGCACGAAGAAGACAGTAAATTTTTAAGTATGTTGCGGTGCATGAAAAACTCTTCGCGGGCCGCACAATTACAAGCCGCGGGCCGCATGCGGCTCACTTGCCGTGCGTTGGACAGCTCTGGTTTAGTACAATGTCCACGTAAACAATAGTATCGTAAAAGATAAGGAATCAGGTTTGACGATACTGTACTTAATGTTAGTATATAAATATTGCAATGGTGTTTCAAATTTTTATGATATACCTAACAGCCAATTAGTTTGTTTTTTTCTTTAATTTTACTTACTTCTCCGTTGGCTCAGCGACCCAAAGTGGATCTTGGCCTCCGATACGAGAGTACTCCACTTCTTTCGGTCCTTTGTGATATCTCGCCAGTTTTAATTTTAAGTAAAAACAATTATTTTATATTTAATTAATATAAAATAATTTTTTTTACTTATTATATTTAAATACTATATTTACATGAACCAGTGAAAGCCGTGTATAAAATGAAACTGAGAAAATCAATGGCACTTCATATACCTACTGAGATTAGGTTTTCTTTAACATTCTCTTTAATACGTAGTTCACACTATCAGTTTTGCGTAACTTAAAAAAAACAACATGTTATAACCAAAATATTATGTTTATTGCTTTTCAAAATAATCTCCTTTAAATTTTAAACATTTTTTCATACGATCGAGCTATTTTTTAAAACAGGAGGACCACAGATCTGAAGGCATGTTTTCTACGTGCTGATTGAACGCTATCACTGCCTCTTCGGAGTTGGTAAAGTAAAACCTCTCATCAAATCTTTGATTTTGCGGTTGCTAAGTCGAGGCTATGCGCAGGATGAGTGACGAGATGTACTTTTTCGGAAGCTAAAAATGAGTTTGTTTTGTTCGCCGTGTGTGAAGAAGCGTTATCATGGTGTAAGAGTATGCGGCTTTTGGGTCGTCTTTCGCGAAGTTTTTCTAACACCCTGGGTAAACAAATGGTAGAATACCATTCGATATTAACACTCTTTTGATCTTCAAGTGGAATTGTACAGACGGCAGTTGAAGGCCGCCTTTCACGAAATTCGTCATGTAAAGAAACTCGACCTCTCTCAAATTCAGCAAAACATCACCTCACGGTGCTCAAACAAGGTGCTTCTCTCCCAAAAGCATTTTGAAGACGAGCGGCATAGTCTTGCGAAGAAAGAAAACTTTTAAAATCATAAAAAATCATCGCTCTAAAATCTTTTTGACTTAATTCCATTTTCATTGCGTACGTAGAACATTGGGGTGTGATAAAAAAATAATTGACAAATCATTTCCCGCCAATTGTTTTTTGAAGTGACAACTTCTTTAGGCGCGTTGAGCGTTTTGGTAGAGGGTAAAATCCTCGGTTCGCGTCACCGACATGCTAATGGTAATAGTATATCTATAGCTATGGAGAGCCAGACTAGCGCACGCGCAGTAGTAGTACACTAATACATCGACTATTTCTGACTGTATTATGTGCGCCTTGGACGCTTTATATAGTTATATAGTTTTAATTACTCTCAACTTAATAGTTCCGTTTTCACTTCTATCGGCAGTCCCACGACTGCTACTGTATTTTTTTTTATATCATAAGATAGCAAACAAGCAGATGGGTCTCCTGGTGGAAAGAGTCAACCATCGCCTATAGACACCAAAGATGTTAATGGTGCGTTGCTATCTTGTGGCGAGGTCTAATGCCACATGCATAAGTTTACCGGATACCTTACCCTCCACACCGGATCACGACATCGACAAGCACTGACGCTATTGCGGCAGGAATAAGTAAGGCGGTGGTACCAGACCCGGGCGAGTCAAGAAATATGCTGTTATTAGTAATTTACCTAACGCTCAATTTACTATGTTCACTGCACACACTTCTTTCGACATCATCGATGTACTTTAATTTTTTTTTTTTTATATCATAAGATAGCAAACAAGCAGATGGGTCTCCTGATGGAAAGAGTCAACCATCGCCTATAGACACCAAAGATGTTAATGGTGCGTTGCTATCTTGTGGCGAGGTCTAATGCCACATACATAAGTTTACCGGATACCTTACCCTCCAAACCGGAACACGACAGCGACAAGCACTGACGCTATTGCGGCAGGAATAGGTAAGGCGGTGGTACCAGACCCGGGCGAGTCAAGAAATATGCTGTTATTAGTAATTTACCTAACGCTCAATTTACTATGTTCACTGCACACACTTCTTTCGACATCATCGATGTACTTTAATTTTTTGAAGTGAAAACTTCTTTAGGCGCGTTGAGCGTTTTGGTAGAGGGTAAAATCCTCGGTTCGCGTCACCGACATGCTAATGATAATAGTATATCTATAGCTATGTTTTGCATATAGTTTTAATTACTCTCATTTTTTTTTTACATGGGGAAATCCTCATGGATACCCGTCCACTCGGGGATTGTGGACGGGTTAGTGTTAAGTGTTATGTGTTAAGTGTTTAGTGTTTATTGTTAAGTGATTAGTGTTAAGTGATTAGTGTTAAGTGTTTAGTGTTTAAATTTTGTGTTTAGCGTTTAGTGATTAGTGTTTAGTGATTAGTGTTAAGTGTTTAGTGTTGAGTGTTTAGTGCTTAGTGTTAATTGTTAAGTGTTTAGTATTTAGTGTTTAGTGTTTAGTGTTTAGTGTTTAGTGTCTAGTGTCTAGTGTTTAGTGTTTAGTGTTTAGTGTTAAGTGTTAAGTGTTAAGTGTTAAGTGTTAAGTGTTTATGGTAAGTGATTAGGGTTAAGTGATTAGTGTTAAGTGTTTAGTGTTTAGTGTTTATGTTTTGTGTTTAGCGTGCTTAGTGTTGAGTGTTTAGTGCTTAGTGTTAATGTTAAGTGTTTAGTGTTTAGTGTTTAGTGCTAAGTGTTAGTGTTTAGTGCTAAGTGTTAAGTGTTTTTGTTTAGTGTTAAGTGTTAAGTGTTATTGTTTAGTGATTAGTGTTAAGTGTTAAGTGTTTAGTGTTGAGTGTTTAGTGCTAAGTGTTAGTGTTTAGTGCTAAGTGTTAAGTGTTTGTGTTTATTGTTTAGTGTTAAGTGTTTAGTTTTTAGTGATTAGTGTTAAGTGTTTAGTGTTAATGTTAAGTGTTTAGTGATTAGTGTTTAGTTAAGTTTAAGTTAAGTATTAAGTGTTGTTAAGTGATAGTGATTAGTGTTTAGTGTTTAGTGTTGAATGTTAAGTGTTAAGTGTGTTAAGTGTTTAGTGTTTAGTGCTTAGTGTTAATGTTAAGTGTTTAGTGCTAAGTGTTAGTGTTTAGTGCTAAGTGTTAAGTGTTTGTGTTTATTGTTTAGTGTTAAGTGTTTAGTTTTTAGTGATTAGTGTTAAGTGTTTAGTGTTAATGTTAAGTGTTTAGTGATTAGTGTTTAGTTTAGTTTTAAGTGTTTATGGTAAGTGATTAGGGTTAAGTAATTAGTGTTAAGTGTTTAGTGTTTATGTTTTGTGTTTAGCGTGCTTAGTGTTGAGTGTTTAGTGCTTAGTGTTTAGTGTTGAGTGTTTAGTGTTAAGTGTTTAGTGCTAAGTGTTAAAAGTTTGTGTTTAGTGTTAAGAGTTAAGTGTTATTGTGTAGTGATTAGTGTTAAGTGTTATGTGTTAAGTGTTAAGTGTTTAGTGTTAAGTGTTTAGTATTGAGTGTTTAGTGCTTAGTGTTAAGTGTTTAGTGTTTAGTGTTTAGTGTTGAATGTTAAGTGTTAAGTGTTTAGTTTTTAGTGATTAGTGTTAAGTGTTTAGTGTTAATGTTAAGTGTTAAGTGTTGATTGTGTTGTTAGTGTTTAGTGTTGATTGTTTAGTGCTTAGTGTTAAGTGTTTAGTGTTTATTTATTGAATTTAAATTCATTGACTTCAGTATAAAAGTGAGTATGAAACATATTAATATTTTTATACAGATAAATGAATAATGAAAACAACGAATATATTTTTAAACATTTTTAATATTTGTACGAATATTTGTATTTAAAATTTAGCATTATTCATTTTAATTATGTTTTTAATATTTAACCTCTTCATCATGAAATGAGTATTATTACGGTATAAGATTTATCTTACTAGCGTGGTAAAATAGATTTCTAGTTATTTGATAATATTTTTTCGTGGATTTTAAAATTGGAAAATTAAAAAAATGTTATAATAATTTTAGATTTTATGAAATATGTTCATTTATTGTAAAATTCAATTTTACGAAGTTAATGTTTGTTTGTGTAATTTGTTAGATATAAAATACGTGCTTTGTTATTTTTTTGCCAAATAATTATTTATGAACTTATATAATTTAATTTCACAATTAGAAAAAATATTGTAACATAATTAAAATCTCTAAATTTCTATTTTTTATACTTGTTTAGATCCTTAATCCCACGAGAAAAAAACTTGAAGATGTCTTCAGACGGGGGCAAAAGAAAAAGACAAGAAGGTGATGAAGAATCAGAAGGAACGAATTTTTCTAATGATGACATAAATCAAAAAAAAATTGATGAAATACAATTAAAAAAGAAAGTTCAAAATAAAACTAGATGTCAGCGATACCGAGATAAAAAAAATCTAATGCAATAGTTGATTTAAAAATTTCTAAGCATCAAACAATATCGTTAGAAGAGGAGGAAAAAATTAAACGTCGTAAATTACAAGACAAACAAAAAAGTCAGTGGTATAGAGATAAGAAAAAAGAATCTGCCTTGATCAATTTACAAATAAACCGATCTTCAAAAACAGTTATAAAGCGTGTTTCTAACGACCTAAATTTTCATAACTCACAAATTGCAGGCCCCTCAACAAAAAATGTGCCATATGTTCCACCAATTGATATTGCTGACTTGTCAACACTAAATGAACCAGACATTCTAGAGTTACATTCAGATCCTGATGACAATATTGACGATATTTCTGTACAAGTTTCACAAAATAACACTCAAAACATGGATTCTCAACACAGTCTACCTGCACCAACGTACTCTTCTAGGCATCAACATTCTAAAGCCCATTTAAAATTTCAAAAAGATTTTTTTGAAAATGATTTTGGTCATTCGTATGACATTTGTGACGACTGTGGTTTGCAAAAGATATAAAAAATTTTGTTAATAACGATACTACTCATACGATAATATTCAATTTTTAAGAACAATGCTCAAAAACGTTAATGTAACTGAGGTGAAAGTATGCTCAACTTGCTTAAAAGCAATTAATAAAAATAGCGTTCCTTTACTTTCAGTGTATAATGGATTCAAATATCCCCCATTTCCACAACATCTCAAAAATTTTCCATTAGATTTGGTAACAGAACGCCTTATATCTCCAAGAATTCCCTTCATGCAAATTCGAAGGCTTCGACAAGTTCTTGGTCAATTTGGAATCTATGGACAAGTGATAAATGTTCCAATAGAAGTAAATACAATGGTGAATTCATTGCCAAGAAATATAGATGACGACCATAGCATTACGGTTCATATTAAGAGAAAGAAAATACACAAATCCAACTAACTTTGTGGTATAGTCAACAAAAGAAAAATAATAGCGTGGTTGCAACATTTAAAAGATTCACCTCTTTATACTTCTTATGGTATTACGGTTGATGATAGCTTCTTGTCGCAGACGCATCAAAACGACTATCGATGCTGTTTTACACGATATTTAGATAAATTTCAATCAAACATTTTTATTTCTTATTTCAGTTACCATAAACCTATTGTATCTTTTTTAGAATACAATGAAATGATTGAACGAACAGATAATCTAAGTACAGTAATACCCCGACTTACGCTACCTCGACTTACGCGAATTCGGAGTTACGCGATTTAATTTTCTTCGCGATTTAACCTTCTACATCAAAATAACTTCAGATTGTGTTTATACTAGCTGAGCCCGCGACTTCGTCCGCGTGGAAAAATTAAAAAAAATAGCCTAAGGTACTCGCTATCATATCAGCTATCTTTCAGTGAAAGTCCCGTCAAAATCAGTCCAGTCGTTCCAGAGATTAGCCGGAACAAACAGACACCGACAAAAATTCTAAACAATGTTATTTTGGTATACGTACCGTGTATACATCCATATGCATTTAGTAAAAACGGTTATTTTAATATTACAAACAGACACCCCAATTTTATTTATTTGTATAGATGGCGTCAACGCTTGCATTTCTTGCAGATAAAATTGCCCTTACACACATCAATTGATTTTTTTTTGGTAAATCTATCATATCCGAATTCCGGGTACACTTTAAATATCAAGTCTTTAATGTTGGTTACGATTTCACGAAGGTCTTTACCTATGTAAAATTTTTTTGTAGCCTGATTCAGGATTTTTCCCTAAGTAACCACTAACCAATCAATATGATCTTGTTTGGAAAATTTGTGCTTCTTCTACCTAAATGATTGCTTATGTTGGTATACCTACAGCTTCAAAAATTAAACAGTTTTCCACAATGGGGAAGATTTAAAGCAAGATTTAATAATATTATAACTACAAATCCTTATTAAGTAGCTATACAAATACAGTACTTACACCTACTTACTTACGAATTAGACACATATCAGGCCAAAGCGAACGATCATGTATCCCTCAACAACACCATAAAATACACAAAATAGATCGAATATTTAACTACTACAAAGTAAAGTGATTTTTTTCAAAGAAGGAAAATCCAACGTTCCGTATCAAAGAAGTCTATTGCGAAAGGAGCCGGTCACATGTCTACTCCGCGCGGGCCGCAGAGGTTAAAGGTATATGATTCCACTCATGTACCTTAAAAAAACCCGGCTAATTGCGAGTCGAACTCGCGCATTAAGGGTTCCGTACCATAATCTATAAAAAAACGGCAAACAATCACGTTTGTTGAATGGGAGCCTTCTTAATATTTATTTTATTTTAATTATTTATTTTTAAAGTGATTTTATGCAAATGCAAAAGGGAGTTTATGCAAAAAAACACGTTTGTTGTATGGTGGTCACCCTTAAATATTTATTTTATTCTTTTTTTAGTTTTAGTTATTATACATAAATAAAAGGCAACATAAATACCTACATCATCTGTGAAAATTTCAACTATCATGGTTCATGAGATACAGCCTGGTGACGGACAGATAGATAGACGTACAAACGCACGGACGGACAGTGGTGTCTTAGTAATGGGGTCCCGTTTTAAACTTTGAGTATGGAACCTTAAAAAATATAGTAAAGCCAACGCTCTCACAGTTCGGCTCTTCTCGGCAATGTTCGGTTCTCGTTCGGCGGTCAGAGTAGTGCGCCGCATCGTGCACACTGCACACAGCCTTTCGGTTAATACCTAGATAGTACCTAGGTATGTTGAGTTATTTTCGTTTTACATTTTTTTTAAACTATGCATCTAAATAACGTGGTATAAGAGCCAAAGTTTGTCTTCCTAAGATCTTCGTGTTGATGAAGTACTTTTCGTTATATGATAAGGATTAAAATTCACCTATTAATTTTCTATAATTTTTCGACTCAAAATTCCTTATTGTGTTGTTATAAGAGATATATATATATATATATATATATATATATATATATATATATATATATATATATATATATATATATATATATATATATATATATATATATATATATATATATATATATATATATATATATATATATATATATATATATATATATATATATATATATATATATATATATATATATATATATATATATATATATATATATATATATATATATATATATATATATATATATATATATATATATATAGTGTCGTGGACTTTTTTGTGCATCTACTAAAAACCAATATATTTGTAGTACATTGTACTTACGTGTACTTAAGCATTACGCCAGCAAGCGCACGTGGATACAGCCGTTCGATACCGCTTTTTCTTCCGACTTATTTTACAAATATCGATATTTTAACTACGCTAAGAATAATTGTAACGTAATCCTCATGAATGTAGCTATCATTAAACATACACATAATTTTTTTTTCAATCCGACTTGTAGTTCCAGGAATTAGCATTTAGCGCATTCAATGAACAAACAAACGTTAAAATACTCGTATCATATCATATCATCCATACTAATATTATAAAGGCGAAAGTAACTCTGTCTGTTACGCTTTCACGGCCAAACCACTGAATATCCCGGAAATTCCATGGGAACGAGATCTATGCGGGTTTTTATTTTAGAATTTTTTCCACGCGATGAAGTCGCGGGCACAGCATAATAAAGATAATTTTAAACTCAACGATTTAATTATATGTATATGTGTTTCAATACGTTAACGCGATGTATTTTTTTTTTTTTTTTTATATCATAAGATAGCAAACAAGCAGATGGGTCTCCTGATGGAAAGAGTCAACCATCGCCTATAGACACCAAAGATGTTAATGGTGCGTTGCTATCTTGTGGCGAGGTCTAATGCCACATGCATAAGTTTACCGGCTACCTCACTCTCTAAACCGGAACACGACAGCGACAAGCACTGACGCTATTGCGGCAGGAATAGGTAAGGCGGTGGTACCAGACCCGGGCGAGTAAAGTAATATGCTGTTATTAGTAATTTACCTAACGCTCAATTTACTATGTTCACTGCACACACTTCTTTCGACATCATCGATGTACCTTTAATCGCTGCTAAAAGCACATCCAAGATATACAAACTGCGCAATTAAACCGCAACCTCATAAAAATTCATGAAAATGTTGGCAGATAGTCTCGATCGAGCTTTGGTACCGTCTTTTCCTTTCCTGTCACGAAGGGTTTGGAGGGTAAGATCGCCTGTAAAATGCACAGACGAACAGACGGTAGAACCATTAACATCTCAAGTCTATAGGCGATGCTTTTCTCTTTCCATCCGGAGAATTAGCAGGTTATTTGCTGTCCTATAAATTAAAATATAAAGAAACACACGTTATATAAAATTTTTACATATATTATGCAATAAGCCTCCGTGTTGGTCCGGAGTGTGTTTGTCCGGACTGTGACTTCAAAGGTGGCCCTTTGAAGAATAGACCATCTGATTTTCTACCAGGCAGTTCGTTAGAGGCGACCGATTGGCTGTACGAGTCACTACCATCATGGCTATTAGGTGGTAGAGTTCTGCATTGTCTCACGCAGGTATGGTACCACCGCCGTACCTATTCCTGCCGCAATAGCATATATCGCCTATTACAAATGTTAATAGTTTGTTTCTTTATGTGTGGCGATGATGTAATGTCAAATGCATAACCGGCTACCTTATCCTCCAACCCGGAACCCGACAGCGACAAGCACATACGATATTGCGACAGGAATAGGTAAGGCAGCAATACAAAAACCCGTTCGAGAAGTTGCAGAACTCTACCTACCTGGTAACCACGATAGTAGTGACTCGCAAAGCTAATCGCTCACCAAAAGCCCTTTCCCCAACGGAAAAAAATTGCAAATATGTAGAGATGGGTTAATACCGATATTTCTCAAGATTAGGTGATACTAATATATTCACTTTGAAATATTACAATGCCTTAAATAATATGTCAGTATTAACTAATATTTCACTGTAATTTGGACCTTAAAGTAACAAAAATAAGATCTGAGTGCTAAGTGTGAGTTTTTCTTTTCGCATTCGATCGTGAGCGCGTTTGGAGTTTACTAGGAATTTGTATGTGATTTGTACAGCGCCACCTAGTGGTAAACGTGAGAAACCAGAGAAGCACTCTGATACCGATACGGCAGGAAAATATCTTAACTAATATTTCACTGTAATTTGGACCTTAAAGCAACAGTAATAAGATCTTATACTGACAGGACAGGAAAATACTTTAACTAATATATCAGTATTAACTAATATTTCACTGTAATTTGGACCTTAAAACAACAGCATACTGCAGGAAATACGTCTGTCTCATTCGTACGTACGACGCGGCGTATCGTGAAAATATTTTAATATTTTCACATATCCGACGGGCGCCAATCTAGTGAATCCGAACTATTCCGAAGACCGAATGATATTATCCGATTTATTTTGGATAGCCGTTACAGATATAAGACGAATATGACATATTAGCATATTACAGTTCGCCGGATTACTAATCCACGAATCCTTTCAATATTACTAATATCTTAGCGAATACTAATATATCAGTCACACCATTACAAGTATGTCTATTTACGACGGAATTACACCCGAACATACATAAAACATAAACATCCATAGAGAACCTCTATTTTAAGAAGTCGGTTGACTACAAATCAAAGAGCAATAACATATTAAAGTTATTTGTAACACTAGACGACCATTCGGCAATAGACGGAAACGAAATTCCTCCAAATTACGAGCTATAAAACGTTTAAACATGAGGCCGGCTTCCATCACCCGTCTAAATTTAGAGTGACGCGTGTGTCAGTGAACTTCGGACGCTAGTGGGCCTACCGGTGCATCGTGTAGGCATTTGGTGATCTTTGTGACCTTTTTAATATATTTTATATACCATAGAGGTGTCGCCTCTGTGATCTAGTGGTCCAGCGTTGGCGTTGACCACATTAGGTCCTGGGTCGGGGGCACTTTGAAAAAAATGTGTTTTTTCAGTTTTCTGAGAAACACAAAGTTGCCCGGGGCGTGAACATACTTTCTTTAGAGGTAACGAGGAGATGGCTCTAGTGATGGAAAGTCACGGATTAAATGGATACGCCTTTCAAGACAATTTCGTAATTTGTCAATGTATCTTGCAATTACACACAGAAATACAGAGTTATACTACTTACCGATGAAATAAAATCAGTTCAAGGGTAATTTTTAAACCTTGCAATCTCATTCGGTACGATAAAACAATACAATATGGCTTATTTCTATTTTTTCAGGACATATCTACAAATGTATATTTTTGACAGTAAGGGTAATAGGAGCGTTTGCTCATACCCGCGGCGACACATTTCCTTCTCAATGGCGTGTCTATTAGTATTCATGTGGTCTGTAGAAAGATTCAACCATCGCCAATAAACACAAAATATGTTATGGTACGTTACTATCCGTGTAAGAGACAGTAATGCACAGGCGTATGTTTACAGACTACCTTACCCTCCAAACCAGATTATCTGACATAATTTTGACAAGTTTAGAGGCTCAGCTGGTCTGTCTATTCTTTAGAAGGGATTCGAACCAACACTACGAATTTTTGAAGTGAAAACTTCTTTAGGCGCGTTGAGCGTTTTGGTAGAGGGTAAAATCCTCGGTTCGCGTCACCGACATGCTAATGATAATAGTATATCTATAGCTATGTTTTGCATATACGCGAACGAACTACGGTGTGTGCATGTCACAATTTCTATCGTTGAAATAAAAAATTCATTATAATTCAGAACAGTTTGGTTTCTACAACGAATTTAGCTAAATAGTGTTGAAATGGACCATATAGTAAATTAATAAAGAAGTGTAACTGGAATTAATACAGTGATTAACACTAAAATTCATAATTTAATACAATTACAAACGTTAAATTATTTCAAGTGCAGTGTTTGTTCAGCTACTCAGATAAACGCGTAAGTGACGTTAAATACACGGCGCTTAAATCCTTTTGGACGCTAGGATTGCATCAATTGCAGTACAAGTTTAGTACTGTGCCGATATCTACCGTCTACAACAAAATAAGATAATTTATAACAATGGAATGTAAGCAATGTATGAAAGATTTGAAAACTGATGATTTGATGAAGTGTTCTGCCTGTCAAGGGATTTATCATTACTTATGTGTTAATATAAATGAAACCGACTTCAAAAAAATTCTTCCTATGAATAAAGCAAAGTGGAAATGCCCGACGTGTAAACAATCTAAAAAATGTAATAACAGCCCGAGATTAACTTCTAGCTCAGGCCATACCAATGTCGACTCATCTCAGTCTCAGTCACATATTCAGACCGACGCCAAGTCATTGATTTCCTATTTTGATGATCGTTTCAATGGTTTACAATCTACAATAGAATCATTTAAATCTCTAATTACTGATGAGCTTAAGAAACTTTCAGACTCTGTAAATTTTTGGTCAACAAAAATAAAATCAGTGGAATCTTCTATAACCTCTGTTACGGAGAGATTAAATGAATTAGATAAGGAGGTCAGCAAGTTGGATAACATAAAAATGGAACTCGAAGAATATAAATCTAAAATGAAGGAATTTACAGAGAATAGTAATAGGAATGATCAATGGGTCCGCCGTTCGAATATTCAAATTAATGGTATCCCCCAAAAAAAAGGAGAAAATCTGAATCAAATAATCAAAAATTTAGCTTCTAAATGTGGTTATACCTTAAACTTTGATACTGACGTCGACTTTGTAACGAGAGTAGCTGTCAAAAATGATACTTCTGATCATTATATTAGGCCCATTATTCTAAAAATGCAGTCAAGGTACAAGAAAGATGATTTTTTGTCATTACTACGTAAGCTCAAAAATTGTACTGGGAATGACATCGGTATTACGGGTGCTCAGACTAATAATAGAATTTATTTTAATGATCATCTTTCCCCGGAAAATAAAATTCTCCTTAAAAAGGCGAAAATAATTGCTAAAGAAAAAGGATATACCTTTTGCTGGGTTCGAAACTGCACCATAATGGTAAGGCGTAACGAACAATCGCTTATCATTCATATAACTTCAGCTGAATCTTTAAACAAAATTATATGAGTAATAATTTTTCATGTCATGTAATTATTCTTTATTTACTTCATTTATTATGTATTACAAGCGGGATTATTTACTGTTTAAAATATATATTGGATTGTTTTAATTTTTATGATCGGTATGTGGATAATTTTAAAAATATTTTAAAAAATATTATTTATTTTTTAATGATATTTGGTTGGGCTTATAATATAATGCTCTTACTCTTGGAGCCAGCATCTCGGACTACAGTTGTTGTAAAAAATCTCATAGTTATTAATCACACGTATAAGTTCTATACTCCATTTAACAATGGCTCTTAACATTTTTTATCAGAATGTGCGTGGATTACGGTCGAAAACTAAAATGTTCTACAGCAACATATTAAATGTAGACTATGACATTATTTGCTTAAGCGAAACATGGTTATTACCGGGAATTTTTGATGCGGAATTATTTGACTCGCGGTATAGTGTTTACCGAACGGATCGCAATTATAATCAACTAAACAGTACCAAGGGAGGTGGTACCTTGATAGCCATCCGTCGTGGTATTAATGTGAGTATGCTTAGATTAATTCCTTTGCCTTCCTTATATGATGCTGATGTAACCTGCGTTCATATTTTACTAAAAAAGGCACCATCGACATGTTTGTTAAGGTTATATTGTTGTTACTTTCCTCAAAATCAAAACCAACATTTAGCAGAACTTGCTTTATATGAACATATATCTGATTTAAAGTTAAATTACCCCGATGATAGGTTTTTAATTGTAGGAGATTTTAATATAAGACAGGCTAAGTGGTCGTCGGTGACTATTTCTATGAATAACTCGTTGATATTGGAAAATACCCAGGAAGATATACTAACCTCACAGTTGTTCACGTTTTTGTGTTTTAATGGTTTTTCTCAATATAACTCTATACGTAATATAAACAATAGGCAACTAGATCTTATAATATCTGATATACCTTGTACAGTATATCGTGTGAATCCCTTGTCATTACCAGAGGATGCTCACCACCCCTCTTTGTGCATTGACGTTGGTATTGATATTAATCTGCAAAACTTACGTCCAGCAGCACGTGTTGTGCGTCGTTTTCATGCTGCAGATTATAATAAAATTAATAACGATCTGGCAAAAATTGATTGGGAAGTACAATTGCCAACTGATGATGTAGAATTAGCAGTAAACACTTTTTATAATATTATTAATAAAATAATTGATGATAATGTTCCTACTAGGTATATTTACAAACATGCTAAATATCCAATTTGGTTCAATAAAAATTTAATAAAAACAATAAATAAAAAAATGAAATTGCATAGGAGATGGAAAACATATGGTAGAATAAATGATTATCATCAGCGGAATTACGTAAAGAAGTGAAATCATTAGAAATAACGTGCTATGAACTATTTATAAATCGCACTGAGGAAAATATATCATTAAGCTCAAAAAATTTTTGGACATATATGAAATCAAAACGTAATGTCAGTGATATTCCTAATGCACTTTATTTAGATAACATTCATGTCACGCACGGTCAGGATATTGCAGACTGTTTTAATTCATTTTTTCTTTCGGTCTTTGAGCCAAACCAAAATACTTACATTGACAACTGTAATGAAAATAATGATTGTGTTATTAGTACAGTAATTATTAACGAACAAATTGTTGATAAATATTTAAGAAATATTGATACAAATAAAGGTCCCGGGCCAGACGGAATTCATCCAATATTTTTAAAGCAGTGCAGAAGACAGTTGGCTGAGCCACTGTCTATTTTATTCAATCTTTCACTAAAAAATGGCATTATGCCTCCAATTTGGAAAAAATCTATTATAGTACCTATTTTTAAAAACGGAGACAAGCATAATATTACAAACTACCGTGGTATCTCTAAATTATCAGTAATACCAAAACTTTTTGAAAAAATAGTCTATGATTCATTATTTTCAGTAATAAAGCCACTAATTTCTTGCAATCAACATGGTTTTGTTCGCGGCCGCTCTACTGAATCCAACCTGTGTGAATTTCTTGATGTGGTTCTAGAAGCTATGGATAAGGGATACCAGGTGGACGCCGTGTACACTGATTTTTCAAAAGCGTTTGATAAAATTGACCATAATCTGCTTATTAAAAGGCTTGAAAGTATTGGTATACACGGCGATTTACTGAGGTGGTTAATATCTTATTTACGTGACAGATCTCAGGCAGTAGCAGTAAAAGGTTATACTTCTAGCTTTGTACCCATAACTTCTGGTGTACCTCAGGGTTCCCACCTCGGTCCATTGCTTTTTAATATTTTTATTAATTCAGTGATCAATTGCTTTCAAAATTCTAAAATTATACTATACGCAGATGATACAAAAATTTTTTCCATTATAAAATCCATCGACGATTGCATATTATTTCAAAATGATCTAGC
This sequence comes from Apodemia mormo, assembly GCA_036924255.1. Classification (NCBI taxonomy): domain Eukaryota; kingdom Metazoa; phylum Arthropoda; class Insecta; order Lepidoptera; family Riodinidae; genus Apodemia; species Apodemia mormo. The sequence goes on along the minus strand of JAUPFN010000018.1, from coordinate 4,821,275 downwards.
TAATTTTCATCAGTTTTGCATTAATTATAATTTAAAATTAAATATTCAAAAATGCTATTCTATAACATTTTCTCGTAAAACGAATAAAATTGATTATGATTATACTTTAAATAACAAAATTCTAAAAAAAGTGACTGAGGTGAAAGATCTAGGGGTGCTTCTAGATAGTGAGCTTTCTTTTGCGTCTCACATTAACAAAATTACTGCTAAAGCTTACAAAATGTTAGGATTTGTCTTTCGACAGTGTAAAGATTTTAAGAATATTAAAACATATTATATTTTATATAACTCGTTAGTCAGAAGTAATCTAGAGTATGCATCCATTATTTGGAATCCCATATACATGGTATATAAGAATCAAATAGAAGCAATTCAAAATAAATTTCTTCGAAGGTTAAATTATATATTTGATAACCGAATCAAATCACAACCTGTGTCGTTAGAGTTGTGCCGTGAACATAGAGACCAAATTTTCTTATTTAAAATAATAAATAATTATATAGACTCTCCTTTACTCCTCGCACGCATTCTGTTTAATTGTCCTCGTCTGACTGTTCGCTCCAAAATGGTGTTTTATGTCCCTATTTGCCGAACTAAGTATGCCCAGAATCGGTTCTTAATAAGAGCTTGTAATACATATAATAAATATTATTCTCACATTGATATATTTTATTATAAACTAAAAATGTATGTATCTCTTGTTAAAAAAGTAGTACATGATCAAAAACTTTGTTAAATAACATAACGAAAGTATTAATATTTATACATAACATTATTCTTTAACGTATCAAAATTAATAGTAGTTTTTTTAGTAATTATTGTGTTTTTTTTTCATTTTCGATTTTGTATTCTTTTTATTTCTATAGCACACACGCTGTATTAACTAGTGGTGAAAACTTTTTTGGCTTATGAACTAACCTAAAAATGATTGTAATCACATGTGTTATAGTAAGCTGTATGTTTTCCTTAATAAATAAATAAATAAAATAAATAAATAAATAAATATAGTTTTAATTACTCTCAACTTAATAGTTCCGTTTTCACTTCTATCGGCAGTCCCACGACTGCTACTGTTTTTTTTAAATCGACTTTCCAAAAGGAGGTTCTCAATTCGGATGTACGTTTTGTTTGTGACCTCAGAACTCGGACCAATTTTGAAAATTCTTTTTGTTCAAGAGGTTCCTACTCCTCGTGTGGGACCAATTTAATTTGGTAAAGATCTGATGCAGGGTTTCTGTTAAGTTCGTTGGATATTAGCGTTCATCGTATATGATTAATAACTAACACCCGGTTCCTAAATTGAAACGACCCGTTTTAGTTACGAGTAACAAGTTTTTACGAGGCGTAAGATAAAATTGTTCCTATAATTGTCAAATTCCCAAATGGTCAAAAATATCTCGTTATTATTAAATTGGTTCTACGGACTATGGAAACGAATTAAGACATAATATTTTAGTTCCATACTAGTACATTCAGTCAGTCTGTTATGGTGGTGCCATAGTACGCTTGAAGCCGGGTTGAAAGACTCTATCTATCTATCTATAATAAAGAAAGAATCTATCTATCTCTATATATATATATATATATATATATATATATATATATATATATATATATATATATATATATATATATATATATATATATATATATATATAATAAAATCGTAGGAAAGTCAAAACTGTACATTGAATATTTTTTTTTAAAGAATACTTGGGGCGTGATCTGCAATCGATATCGAAGCCAAAAATATAGTTTCTAGAATTTTTGTCTGTTTGTCTGTATATATGTCCGGGGTAAACTCAAAAAGTACTGCATGGATTTACTTCAAATTTTGTGTGAATATTACTAATAGGTCGGGTCAACATATAGGCTACATATTATCACACTATATCCTACGGGGGAGGGGCAGTGCGGAGTAAACGAACTCTGCGCGGACGAAGTCGCTGGCAACAGCTAGTACTTAATATAATACTTTGATAATTATCTTGAAACGCATGTCCATGCACTTTTTACTTAATTCCGCTAGAAGGAGGGTTCTGTTTCTCGAAAGAAAGTCTTTATCTGCAAGATTATGGGTGTTACAGGATATCATTTGCATTATGTTCATGCATATCCTATGCATATTACCATTGTGAAAGTTTGTATGTTTGGATGTTGTATTCAAAAATGCGCTGTAGTTTGTATGTACATCAACGTGCAAGTTCAGTACATACACCCACGTACAAGGTTACACGCACTCATAATATAATCATAGTTTATACAAAAATAATACTGTTGAAAATGTTGTATTTAACACATTGATATAAAAAACCCAAGATGCACAGTCCCGAGCAAAACTGACACTCAAAACTGCCGCTAATTTCACTTATGTAGTTATAGATGTGGCAAAAACGTACGTTTTTGCAGATCCAACCTTAAGCGCAAGATTTATTGTTGATTTTCAAAAGCATGAACAAAAGGTAATAAAATCAACAATGCGCGAATCTATTTGAGGACTGAGGTGAGCACACTTATTAAGCGCTCATTTTTAGACGACGTTTTTGAGTGGTAGAGTTCTGCATCGGCTCGACCGGGTCTGGTACCACCGCCCGTAGAAAATCATTTCATTTTTTTGATATTGTTATCAACCTACCTATACACCCCTTTCGGGCCCGACAAGTTTTTTGTTACTTATTGTACCTATATTGTGATCTAATCACAGTAATAAATAAATTAGAAATTAGATCTGAATACATTCTTAAATACAAGAAAATATTGGTTCTGATACGCATTATCAATACTGATTTTAGATTTTTGCTATTTTCGCTTGACGCAATTAAAATACAGATATAACATTACTACTAGGTGGTAGAGTTCTGCATTGTCTCGCCCGGGTCAGGTACCACCGCCTTACCTATTCCTGCCGCAATAGCGTCAGTGCTGGTCACTGTCGTGTTCCGGTTTGGAGAGTAAGGTAGCCGGTAAACTTATGCACGTGGCATTAGACCTCGCCACATGATAGCAACGCACCATTAACATCTTTGGTGTCCATAGGCGATAGTTGACTCTTTCCATCAGGAGACCTATCTGCTTGTTTGCTATCTTATGATGTAAAAAAAAGACACTGATTGTGCATCTTGGAATTTTTATATCAATGATTTAACAGAACTAATCACTGAAAAATCCAATACAGTCCCGCCTCACAGATATCAAAGAATCATTAACATCTTGGATATCTATAGATGATGGTATCTCTTCCCATCAGGGGAACCATCAGCTTGTTTGCTATTCCTTTATAAAAAAAAACTTGAAAGTTTGTGCCAGAGAGCCAGAGCTTGGATAGTATTAATTTTTACAACCCTCATGACGATTTTATTAAACCGCAAATCTAGACTTTTTTATGTTATAAGGTAGCAAACAAGCAGATGGATCTCCTGATATAAATAGTCAACCATCGCCTATAGACACCAAAGGTGTTAATGGTGCGTTGCTATTTTTGGCGAATGCAGAATTCCACCATCTAGTAGCCACGATGGGAATAACTCGTATAGCCAATCGGTCGCCTTTTACGACCTGCTTGACAGAACTGCAGTTGGCCTATTCTTCAAAGAAGCTCAGAACCAAGACGGGGAAACTTCGAATTTAAAAAAAAGTTGAATAGGCGCAAACTTTAGAGTTTACACCGCTCAGTTATCTATACATATAATAAAATAGTAGGAAAGTCAAAACTGTACATTGAATATTTTTTTAAAAGAATACTTGTGTCGTGATCTACAATCGATATCGAAACCAAAAATATAGTGTTTAGAATTTTTGTCTGTTTGTCTGTATGTATGTGCGGGGTAAACACAAAACGTACTGCATGGATTTACTTCAAATGTTGCATGAATATTACTAACAGGTCGGGTCAACATATAGGCTACATATTATCACGCTATCACATCACCTACGGGAGAGGAGCAGTGCGGAGTAAACGAAGTCCGCGCGGACGAAGTCGCTGGCAACAGCTAGTTAGACATAATAGCCAGCAGTTCAATACAGAGAACGCAGAGGCAGTGAACTTCAGAATCAATTAGGCCACGAGTGCAGCGCGTGCGCATCGCTCGCCTCGTCTCTCGTTACGACCTCGGTTATCGCTTCACAATAGGCCACTTGAAATGATAACGCTATTTGTCGAAACTCAATATCATCTAATCTCAGGCTCGATCATAAATAATACTAAAATATTTCGAAAAACAAGTCAATACTTATCTTGCAATTCTAAAATATGTCGCAAAACACGTGAACAATATATGTTATTAAAAATCAACGGGATCTTACCGCGATTAGTTGATGAATAATTTTCTTAATAACTCGTACAATTTTAATAACTCGTTTGGAAAAAGCCGCGAAAGCTTAAAAGTATAAATAATATATGTGTTTTAGCACTTATCCTGCAATTATATATGTCAAAAAACACGTAAATGACGTATGTGATTTAGCACTTATGCAATTCTAAAATATGTCGAAAAACACGTGAAGAAAAACGACGAGAAGGCGATCTCAAGTATTTTAAATAGTTCGTCTAGCTTTGGCCTTGTTATTATCAAATTCCATAATGATATGACACATGTCGGATACATTGATAGATGTTCTCAATATATTATCTATTGACTATTGGCTATAATACATATGTCAATGATATTATCAAAATAATCTCACAATCTAAAGCCGACTACAATAACAAATTTTGAGAGTTTACAAAACAAATGTTATTAAATACTTGATAAATATAATGATAATCATGTTTTTCCGGGTTGTTGTCGAAAATCGAAATCTCAATAGTGCTCGGTTCCTATGTGATATTTTTTAATATCATTCGATAACAAACAAGCAGATGGCTCTCTTGATGAAAAGAGAAACCATCGGCTATAACCACCCAAGATGTTAATGATGTGTTGCATTCCGAGTGGCGAGATGGAGATGCCACACGCATAAGTTTAGGGGCTATCTTTCCCCTTCAAACGGGAACACGATAATGACAAGCAAGCATTGACGCTATCGCGGCTGGATCAAGTGAGGTGGTGGCACTAATAGCCGGGCGAGACGTTACGGAACTCTACCACTTAGTAATCCATACTAATGTTATAAATGCGAAAGTCTGTCTGTCTGTCTGTCTGTTACGCTTTCACGGCTGAACCGCTGGACCGATTTTCATGAAATTTGGCATGAATATAGTTGAAGATCCGGGGTCAAACACAGGCTAATTTTTTTTTTCAAAAATCAGTCCCGGAGTGCTGAAATAGGGGATGAAATTTTTATTAAAAGCTATTTGGACGACTTATTAATACACTTGCGGGCGAAGCTGTGCCGGTCAGCTAGTCACGATAATAATTATAAGTAACTGGCTGACCCGGCTAACGTTATTCTGCCTTTTTTACTCATTTTTTCCCCTATATTTTCTTACCTTTTAAACCTTCCCTGGACTTAACGATTAATTCAAAACCAAAATTAGCCAAATCGGTTCAGCCGTTCTCGAGTTTTAGCGAGACTAACGAACAGCAATTGATTTTATATATATAGAAATATATATATATATATATATATATATATATATATATATATATATATATATATATATATATATATATATATATATATATATATATATATATAAGAAATATGATTGTTACTTGTTGTACATAATATAATAAGGCTATAATAATATGAAGACCCTCCCATTTGAAGACCCCATTTGAAGAATAGACCATTTGCCATTTTGCCAGGCAGTTCGCAAAAATCGAACGATTTATTTATCCATATCCATACTAATATTATAAATGCAAAAGTCTGTCAGTTTAAGTGTTGATAACCCTTTTAGTGTTGATTTTTGAAAAATTATTTAATGTTTAACCCCGACTCTTCAACTATTTACATGCCAAATTTCATGAAAATCGGTGCAGCGGTTTAGCCGTGACAGCCTAACAGACAGACAGACAGGACAGCCAATTTGCTGTTTTGACATAAAATAACAAAAAACTTACAGCCAAGTTGAGAACCTCCTTCTTTTGGGAAGTCAATCAAAAATATTTTGAAAAATGATACCAACTTCATTATCTGTTAAATATGCCCACATAAAATATACTGAACTGATTTTGATGAAACTTAGCCCATTCCCTTAATTGAGATATACCTGATTTTAATCACAAAGGATTATCTTGATAAGTCTTTTAGTTTCCGAGAAATTCGTAGACAAACCATACATACACTTACGAAAATTAGCACACATGCTTGAAAGCCTAATTAGATCAACATTAAAATTATCCAATTCCATCAATATACATACAGGTCAAACTAATAACCTCTTTTTAAAGTCGGTTAAAAGTGTTATCATGGCCTCACCTGCCGCTTAAAAACTTCTCTCTGCACATGAGGCTCTGAGAAGTCCTTGCTGTAGTTCAAGCCGCACTCCCCAATGGCCACGCACTCTGGCGCCGATGCAATAGCCTGTAGCTCAGCCCACATGTCTTCTTCAATCATTGACTTCGCATCATGGGGATGTACACCTGGCAAAGGATGTCTTTGTTTAGTCTAATTCAATTAAAATACATAAAATCAATATCTTGTGGAGTTTTGAAACAATGATTATTAGAAAAAAAAACACAAATTCAAATTAAAACTTGCAAAACAAGGGCCATATAAACGTTAAAAGCATTTGTTTTCCATCTTGCATTGTTTTATGGTATGTATATGTATATATATGCATATTTAAATGGCATTCAATTGTCTTATCCATGCGTTTATTTTAAGCGAATTAATCGCATTTGTTCAATATTATCATAAGTTTATGTGTAAGTTAATACCAAATAAATTAAACCCATGAATAAAAACCACATAACACACATACCAAAAAAATTTTAAAAGAAAGCATTAAAATCCTGCTAGAAGAAATAAAATTAAATGTCCAGACAAGACATACAACAAAAGGTTGTTTTCAATTTACTTCATACAAAATAAGGTATTTTAATATGCAAATATCTACAACTTTCATCTTTATATATGCTTCATACTAGCCTAAGGGCGGCTTGCACTAAAATGCTTAAATACATTTAGTCCCTTAAAGATATTTAGCAAATGTCAAATCGCCTTAAATGTTGTCAGTTTAAACGTATTTTGTGACTTAAAATGATTTAAGCATTTTGGTGCAAGCCACCCTAAATAATAGCAACACGCTAAACACCTCAGAAGAATTTAAATTTTCTTTAATATTGTAAGGTAGCACACAATACAATAACATACCCACTAATACTCAGGAAGGACTCTGCAGAACCATTTTGTAGTCACAATGCTACCTTACCCTCTAAACGGAGATACGACATTGACAAGCATTGAGGGGTTGTACCCAAATGGCAAGCCCGAGCCAGACGTTTTAGAACTCTACTATCTAGTCATCAACATGATAATGACCCACAATTGTTCACCTTTTATAAACTGCTAGGCAGAATGACAGATGGTATATTCTTCAAAAGGGGCCTGAGTAAACATAGGCGTAAATTGTTAAATAATCCATACTTGGAAATTATTTGTCTCAAGTGACTATCAATGGACGGTTCAAGCTACTATTATGATAAGTTGAATATTCAACATATAGAAAGTTATTATACAATACACATCTGCTAAGAAGATTTTGAAACCAAAGAAACAATGCTGCAAACAAAAGAAAATACATAATAACATTTAAATGTGAGCAAGACTCTTTTGTAATCAATTAGTCACCTATAAATTGATTTAAAATAATCAATTTAAAGATAGCTTTGTTTACATTTTGGTGTGGCAAAGAAACAAAGGCACTATTAATGAATTGTTTTCATAACAACTTAATTATGCAGATATTAAAAATAACATACTCCTGTTAAACTATTACAAAAACAATATACTTTTCAACCAACGTTCTAAATTGGCTGTATTTTTTTGTACGTTTATTACCTCAGAACTCAGTCATTTATGAACCGATTTCGAAAATTATTTTTTTATTTGAGAGGGTATACTCGCCGAGTGATCTCATTTTAATTTGCTGAAGATATAGGAAATGGGAAGTCGGTTGCTGCAGTTTTACTGCATTAATTATGTTAAACCATTGAACTTATTTATAGAAATTTTAGAAATTATATAACATTATACATCTATGTACAAACGCACAAGTAGCTCAGTGTGGAATATACAATTGATTGAAAAAAAAACACTATAGGTACATAATGTTATCAAATTCCTAAAACTACAGATGTGTATGAATAATCCATGTCTCCATCATCCATCCATAAACAGATCCATGTCTGAGCATTAAAAAAAAGGTTAATTTTTATAATTAGACGACTCAGATCATATTTCAATCCTGATCAAGGCCATCCATAAAGTATGTCACATAAATTCAGGGGTTTCTGGTTTTCATATTTGTATAATAAACATAGTAGCGAATGCCTTATGCTTAGAGCTTAAATAATTTAGAGATGATGTTTTTTTCACGCAAATATTCAAACATATGGAGTCTAAAATGATTTATTATTACAGAGCATATCAGGGATTCATAAGCTTACCTGCAGTAGAGTATATTGTACTGGGATAGAGGCGAGTCAGTCTCAAGGCTTCTTTACTACTCCGAACCGATGTACCAGTTACCATTATTTTTTGAACACCTAAAAATTATTCACATTTTAACAACACCAATAGGTTTATTTATGTTTTTGTATATTATTTATATGAATTACTAGCTGACCCGCACAGCTTCGCCCACGAGTAGATTAACATGTCGTCAAAAAAGCTTTTCATACAAATTTCATCCCCTATTTCAACTATTTACAGGTTGATTTTTGAAAAAAAAATTAGCCTATGTTTGACCCCGGCTCTTCAACTACTTCCATGCTAAAATTCATGAAAATTGGTCCAGCGGTTTAGCCGTGAAAGCGTAACAGACTGACAAACAGACTTTCGCATTTATAATATTAAGTATGGATTAAGAATTAACAGGATCTTGCCATGATTATTTTAAAGTATACATAATATTTGTAATTATAATCTACACAAACAATATTTAAATAGTAAATACAGGTACTGTGTAAACATAATAATACGACAAATTACGTCAAATGAGGTGGCAAGATTTGCTAAGTTAAAGTAATAACTTCTGAAGAAAAAATGAAAGAAATAGACAATTAACACTGTATCAATTGGTATCTAGAACATCAGTAATTAAGCGCCGTAGTATTAACGTGTTCCGGTGTTACATACATATAACATTTTTGCACGCAACGTAAGAATGCCGAAATACCTAATGCAATCTTGAACCGAAATGCACATACCTGCATCTTTTGCCCTCTGTATCACAGAATCGAGATCACGGCCGTATTTCTTGTTCGTCAAGTTTGCACCAATATCAATTACAATAAGATTTTCGTAACATCCTTTTAGTTCTTCCGATATCTGGATTTCTTCAGACGTCATCCTGAATTTGGTATGAAGCTTATTGTGTGGTGTTTACCTAAAAGTTACTTGAAATTAATATTTTGTACGTAACAGACACGCATAAATAATATAAGCATACTTACAAATTGGATCAAACACACTTGCTTAATAAGCTTCCTAAAATTTTAATGACTAGCACAAAAAGTACACCTTCTTACTGAGATGCCACCATATTTTTAATGAAATTTGAAAGTTGCTTCACCCCGACTGCTCAATGTTACCAACCTCTCTAGATTTTTTCCTCCAATTACCTTATAACATCCCCCTAGATACCCCCAAGTATTTTTTATTAATACATTTATCGTATTTATCATGGGGAGTGTTCCGACGAGTTGTTCGGACTAATGCCTGCCGCTAAATTCCACCATCGGACATCGCGTCAAAATTTAAAGTTCCATCCTCACCACCTCGATGTCTGGAAATTCACAACCGTGCGCTTTTGTCGATACTTTTTGCCTCGCATTACTCCTTTGTGGAATCTATTACCCTCGGGGGTGGTTTCGGAAGGGATACGACTTAGAGACCTTCAAGAAACGAGCTTATTCATTATTAAAAGGCCGGAAACGCAGCTGCAATACCCCCGGTATTGCGGATGTCCATGGGTGGCGGTGATCACTTACCATCAGGTGCACCATCTGCTCGTTTGCCCCCTCTACTATATAAAAAAAAGAAAAACATAGAATAGTTTGTTTAAGTTTACAAATAGTTTTTCATCAAATAAATAACTATTTTACAAATGAAATAAAATGATTATGCAATGATATTTACTGTGTCTAAAATCACCACAGTTATCAGTGACTTCAGAGGTGCTAATGCTAGGCGCTTTTTTTTTTGGAATAATGCATCCTGCAGTTAATTAATATCTTACGGATTGCTTGTAAAGCTTTCGTTATGCACATTCTGCTGGTATATAATTGCGGGTGTTCTAATAAATTTTTATTTTCCGCTTTTGCGCTACACGCCGTAGTTTGGCCATCTATCGCTGTTCGTTTTCCACGCACAGTAAAACTGTGAAACAATCTCCTTCATACGGTTTTTCCAAGGGGCTTTAACAAGGATATTTCTAAGAGAAGAATTTACAGTTTCTTTGGATATCAGTATCGTATTAGCGGCCAGCTCCTTTTGTTGCTACTGATGTGTAAATAAAGAATTTTGAAATGAGACCACAGGTATGTGATAACTTTATTCAGGTTTTTTTTTATTTGCCTTTGTTCCTCTTGGCATTACGGGCAATGTCTGTCTAAAGGCTGTCTATCTTGTGGATTTATCTTTTCTTTAATATTTATAGATAAACCTTCCACTGATAAGTGATGCCCCTAAAAAACCCTTAAAGAAATCCTGCGCCCTAAAAATCCCCCTATCAGTCATTTTCCCCTTAAATTTAGGGGGAAAACCCCTAAATTGGTAGCACTGCAACTCTTATTGCCAAAGTTACTGTCAAATGTCATATGTACAGAACATATGACATTTGACAGTAACGTTGTCAAATTTATTGACTGGCGGATGGGATCATGAAGTAGTTTCATGGATGGAATAGTTTTGAGAGCGGGCATGTTCTTGACCAAAGACTACAATAATAACCTATGTACTGGAGATTCTTGTCTCTTGACTAATGTTTAAACTCAAACTTCTAGCAAACATCGACATAGTAATACCTAGCAAAGTTGACAAATGACTTAACTAAGATTTTATTAGAACTATAGACGTAACGCCGATTTTCAACCAAATAAATCTACAGAATTGCATTACGTTCAAGAGTAAGGGCCCAGGCCAAACTACGGCGTGTAGCCCAAAAGCGGAAAATAATAGTTTATCAGAACACTCTCAATTATATACCGGCAGAATGCGCATAAGGAAGCAATGTCTCTGAGAAACGAGCACGGCAAACGAGCAGGAGGTGCACCTGATGGTAAGTGATCACCGCCGCCCATGGATATCCACAATACCAAAGGTCTTGCAGTTGCGTTGCCGGCCTTTTAAGAATGAGTAAGCTCTTTTCTTGAAAGCCCCCAAGTCATATTCATTCGGAAACACCCCTGCCGGTAATTGGTTCCACAACAAAGTAGTGCGAGGCAAAAAGTGCCGAGAGAACGATTCGAATCGCTCTACGCTGAATGCGATCAAGAGGAAGGAGCTGGTACTGAGGAGCTCCGACCCAGAGATGAGAACAGTACTCCATGTGGGGCCGAATTTGAGCATTATAAAGTTGAAGGCGATAGGCAGGCAAGAAGTACTGTCTCGCTCTGCTGAGCACACCGAGCTTTTTGGAGGCTAGTTTAGCCTTACCTTCCAAATGACCATGAAACTGAACGTAATTTGATATGTCGACTCCCAGAATACCGATACTAGCTGAGGCTGCCAGGAGAGTATCCCCAAATCGAGGTGACACAACAAAGGGTATCTTTTTAGCGGAAAACACGCAAAGCTGTGTCTTATTCAGTGGCGGATTTACCAATAGGCTGAGTAGGCTGAAGCCTAGGGCGGCAGATTTTGGGGGGCGGCAAATTTTGAGATGTCCTATAGAAAATATATATTTTAGTCTATATAGACTTCTATATAGACTACCTGACCCATGCAAATATTTCGCACAGCATTTACAATCTAGATCCACTTAAGAATGGTTACAAGTACTTGCAAGCATGAACTAACAACAGACATTTTAAACAGAAGAATATATCTAAGTAAGAAGTTCTTACACTCACGAACAATAAAAAAAATTGACATCAACTTAGTTCTACAAATATTGATATCAGATCCAACTCACCCCATATTCAATTTAAAATTTTTGCCGATATTTACAGTATCATATTGCACAGTGTAAACATTTTACACTTTTTGCACTCAGTGTATTATGCTATGCCCAGGTACATTGACAGGCCTGGATTTACACTTAGGGCATTCGGGACTAGTGTCCGGAGTGGCAAATTTTTAGGGGTGGCAAAATTCGAAAGGTTAGCCAAAAAATTCTTTGCGTTTTAAAAAATGCTTTTAAAATTTATTTTAAGAATATACATTTAATTTTCAATGCTACCTTTCTTCTAAGAAAAATTGTTAAAATTAAGTTTTGCTTTATTGGAACTACCATCTTCACTCTGGAGAACACAGACTTATCAAAATGTTTAGCCCAACTATTTTTGTATGACAATTTCATTGATAATTTTGAAAGTAGAAAATCGGGTATAAAGATATTTTATAATTTTCACAAGTACATAATAAAAATTATTGTCATCATCACTTGGATACTCTGTAAGTAAGTAAAACGAAAGATATATTTATTTTTTTTATATCATAAGATAGCAAACAAGCAGATGGGTCTCCTGATGGAAAGAGTCAACCATCGCCTATAGACACCAAAGATGTTAATGGTGCGTTGCTATCTTATGGCGAGATCTAATGCCACATGCATAAGTTTACCGGCTACCTTACCCTCCAAACCGGAACACGACAGCGACAAGCACTGACGCTATTGCGGCAGGAATAGGTAAGACGGTGGTACCAGACCCGGGCGAGACAATGCAGAACTCTACCACCTAGTAGCCACGATGGTAGTGACTCGATAGCCAATCGGTCGCCTTTTACGACCTGCCTGGCAGAACGGCAGTTGGCCTATTCTACAAAGGAGGCCGGGACCAACACGGCGGAAAATATCGAATGTAATATTACTTAATATTGTAAATGACATACTACACTGTGTATAGAACAATAATCAAACTATACCTCACCCAGCCTTACTTGTGATTGAGCTTTTACTTCAAAATATTCTAATATTGGAAAAAAATTTATTGTTGGCCCGGGCTACTTCAAAGAATAAGTACATCATCTGGCATTCTGTCTGGTTTTCCGTGATTGCTCTAATTGCTTGAAAGATTGGCTAAATATGTCACTACCACCATATTTTTTTTTAGATAGTAGAGTTCCGCAACACCAAGCTCGGGCTTGGTAACGCCGCCTTACCTCTTCCAGTCGTAATAGAGTCAATGCTTGTCACTCTTAAATTCTAGTGCATATGGTATTACCATTCCAAAATTAACATTTTTGGTGTCTATATGCGATTGTTGCCTCATTTCATCAGGAGAGTCGCCTGCTTGTTTTCTATGATATAAGAAAAATCTTAAGTAAATTTGTGGATTGTAAAAATAATCTAGAATCTGACATTACTGGAGGTCGGTAGGGGCGGCAAAATTTGAATAGCCTATAGGCGGCAAATTTGTAAATCCGCCACTGGTCTTATTGGGGTTAAAAGTGACCAGGTTTTGACGACCCCATTTCGAGACATCGGTTAATCGGTTTTCAACTTCGGACACAAGCTTGTTTCGGCACTTTTCGACGTGTTCCCGAGAAATACCGTTTCCGCCGGAGTATGTAGCATCACCAGTATTGTCATCTGCATAGCAATGTATGTTGCGAATTCGCATCATGTCATTGATATGCAGAAAAAACAGGGTCGGTGATAGCACGCAGCCTTGTGGAACACCAACATTGATAGATTTAAGGTCAGAGCACGCACCGTCAACTACGACCTTGATGCTCCGATCAGCCATAAAACTGGTGATCCACTTGCATAATTTCTCGGGAAGCCCATAGGAAGGCAGCTTCGCCAGAAGCGCTTTGTGCCATACCCTATCAAAGGCCTTCGCTATGTCTAAACTAACTGCCAACGCCTCCCCCTTTGACTCAACTGCTTCCGCCCACCGATGTGTTAAGTATACTAGAAGATCACCAGCTGAGTGGCCGCGACGGAAACCGTACTGACGGTCGCTAATCAGCTGGTGCTCTTCTAAATTCTTTAGGAGCTGCGAGTTGATGATTCACGTAATTTTGTCAAATTGGAGTGTTTGAGATCGAGGAGTTCCCACCCAGATATTTGAACAATATTTACAGTGCATTTTAGTTTATTTGGGGCCGGACTTGTACCTTATAAAATAATTGCGTGATTTAATATCTTGAACTTCAATATCACTTTGCGCGATTGAATTATCGCTAGAACTTTTACTAGGTGGTAGAGTTCTGGCCTGGTACTACCGACTTACCTATTCCTAGTGCAATAGCGGCAGTACTTGTCACTGTCGTGTTCCGTTTGAAGTATAAAGTAGCCGGTAAACTTATGCACGTAGCATTAGACCTCGTTTCAAGTTAGAAACTTATCATTAATATCTTTGTTGTTGACGCCATGTTTGATTCTTTTCAATCAGGAGACCCATCTGCTTGTTTGCAATCTTATGATATTAATAAAAAAACTGCGCTAGGCTATTACCTTACTCTTCCAACTGTCTCAGTATTGAACTTTATTCGAAACTTCTAACATACACTCCTTGATAAATTCTCCTTCGGCAAATAGTTTTAATGCCTTTGCCAATTTTGAGCTAACTATAAAACTAGCTTTCACAACTTTATCAAGTTGTGTTCTTTGTAAGCTTCTGGATTTTGTCTGTTCTTTATTGTCCTGTCAGTAAGTGCAGCGTAGGATGCTTAGTTGAGTAACGCCTCTTTAGTTATATTGAATTCCTTCATTACCGAAACGGATTCATTACACAGCAAACAAATAGGCTTACCATTGTGCAAAATAAAGAAGAATTCTTCAGTCAATTTTTCTTGAAACTGGCGACCCTCTGTATCTACTTTTAGTTTCTTTCCACCAGAAATCACTTTTGTTTACTTTTCGTTCAATAAACTTAATAACATTAATAACGTTAATAACCACTTCAGATGCACACAGTCACAAAGCAAGCTGACGGCTCGAGTACGACAACGACGACGGATCGCTTGTCCAAGTTATCACCTCGGTAGCTCAAATAGAACTAAACTAACGTTCGGGCCACCCACCCACTTATATAGGAAAAATGGTGGAATAATCTGGATAAACTAGTTTAGAATAATTGAGAAGCAATAAATCTTTCAATGTGTCAAACATCAAAGAATTTGATCGAGAAAACTGACTGGCGACGATTATTAAAGAGTGAGGCAGTAAACATAAAAGGATTTGATGTTTGCCGCCTCACTGTCCTGTGTCCTGTGTATAAGTACCTGATGTAATATTTTTTAAATAGGGTTTTTTCCAAAATGTCTCACGGGAGGGATCCGGCCCGCGGGCCGGTTGTTGCCCATATATGACGTAGAGCACGGTACATTAAAAAATATCGTTTCAGTTCTGGGTTTACTTATCAGCTGTTAGAGTCTATTACTTCTTACTTTTACTAGTTATGATATATTATGATATTTTACTTAATAACAGAGTATAAAATGGGTAGGCAATAAATAAATTAATAAAAACAAATACATTTATGTTCATGATTGGATTTTTTCATTAGATGAAAAAAAGATTTACTTTGTTTCAGTCATTACTTAAGTAAATCGTTATTTTGATAAACAACAATGTTAAATATGCCAATCTTGGTACAATGGGTGGTATTTTAATAGTTTTAACACAATTTATTCATGGCACCAAATATCCGAACTAAACGCTGCGGGACTCTGTCACCTAGTAGTCGCGATGGCAGTGACACGTATGACCAATCGGTCGCCTCTTACGACCTGCCAGGCAGAACGTCTATTTTTCAAAGGAGTCCGGACGAACACGTGGTGACTGCATTGCATTGGAATATCCAATTGCAATGACCTGTAATTTCAATTTTAATGGTACTTTACATGCTTGTAAGGGCTTGGCAAGCCTCCACAAACTCCGAGCCTTGGCAAGCCTCCACAAACGCTTGGATGCCATTTGCACGCTTGTGAGTGCATTAGTGTGGTCCGTACAAGCAATCACGATGGACGCTATGGCTTGACATAGTTACTTTTATTCGAAATATATATATATATATATATATATATATGTATATATATATATATATATATATATATATATATATATATATATATATATATATATATATATATATATATATATATATATATATATATATATATATATATATATATATATATATATATATATATATATATATATATATATATATATATATATATATATATATATATATATATATATATATATATATATATATATATATATATATATATATATATATATATATATATAATCGATTATCGGTTACCGGTTTGCATGGCCTAGTTGTTACTGTCTCTTGCCCTGTATGTGAAATCTAAGGCGGCCCCTAGACCTACAATAATATTGCGCAGTATTACGTTTTGTACAATATTATTGACCGTTTAGAGTTAACATTGAAGATTGCACAAGAACAGAACGAAAGTTTGAGCGGGTTTAATTTTTATTGTACAATATTTTTTTCTGGCACTGTGTAGGTTTAATATTGCACAATATTTTTCCCTTCAGAGCTTGGAACGGTCGTGGTCTGTCAGTCACGGTGTTTAATGTATGGTCATGTCGTAAATTTAAGCAAAATGGCGAGCAAGAAATTTTCGTCATTTTGCGGTAATTTTATTTATCTTGTTAATTTAATAGTTCATTACTAAAATGGACCAAAATTTCGACCACTGGTCGAAATTCGACACTTGGTCGAAATTGAACACGTGACCTAAATACGTCATTCCGCCGAATTTCGACTTTCGATCGAAATTTAACTTTCGGCCGAAACTCAACATTCGGCCGAAATTCGACATTCACGCCAATTTACTAATCAATATAAGTGTTGATTGAAACAAAACCAATCAATAAAAGATGAAGAACGGGAGTTTTTACTTGAGTGTATAGAATTGTATAGATTTATTTAACAACATCAAAAGCATGTTCAAATTTTCACACATAACTTCAAATTTTGCATGAATAGTACTACAGGTCGTGTCAACATATAGGCTACATATTATCACGCTAACATCTACGGGGGAGTAGCAGTGCGGAGTAAACGAAATCCGCGCGGACGAAGTCGCAGGCAACAGCTAGTATAACATAAAACAGCTCAAAAAGTAGGTAACATTTTCACGAGAAAAATAACATTTTCTTATTTTATGCGGAAAATAACATCAACACTATAATATGACACTTTATTACACAAAAGCTAAAAAGTTTTTTGTCTCATTAGATAAGCTTTAAAAGAATTTTAATAATTTTTAATCAAGTAATTGACTGGTAATCCATTTAATCCATATAACTAAAGATAACTAATCAGTTTATAAAAAAAAACCTCATCTTTGATCACACCAATTTTATTTGATGGAAAGTAACGTAAAAATAACATTTTGAGTCGTGTAACATGGAAGTAACATGAAATGGTCAAAAGTAACGCAAAATTTTACAAAAGTAACATTCTGGCAACGCTGATAGGAATATCACTCGAAATATTGAATGGAGTTTTGTCAAGTTTAAGTGCTGTCGACAAAGAGTGTAGAATATAATTGTTTAATACCTACATAAATAAATTGATTATTTATCTTTGAATAGCTGTAGCTATTGAAATATATTTCTTAATATACAACTTACAGATTATTATTTACCTATATGTTCCGTTAGTTAGATTGTTCTGTGCCTATATGTTTTTCTTTTTTACCAATCAATTATTTGTACAAAAATTGTTACAATTCTTTCGAAGCTTTACTACTGAGACAGAAAACTTTTAAGTTTTTTTTAATAAAGTGTAATATTGTAGTATTAGTGTCATTTTCCACATAAAATAAGGAAATGTTACTTTTCTCGTGAAAATGTTACATACTTTTTGAACTGTCTCATGTTACATTTGACCACAGATTACTTATGTATAAACATTTGACTACCTGTCGGCTGTCACTGGTAACACTGTTGCGAATTCCTATGAAAGTATGAACATATGATAACGAAAAACAAACGAATTAAAATATGAGTGCTAGAAAATTTTTATCAAGGAACGTAGTTATTGTAATAATGGTTCCCTTTATTGCGGCCAGTCATTATGGATGGATGAAGCTTCAGGAGGTAGATAATCTTGTGTCTGAAACGGAACGAAAAGGAGTACCCATTTATTCGGTAATTGATTTTATTTTAGTATCTCTTTTATAATAGAAACTTAAATGATATGTTAGTGCCCTGATCGCAGAATAGGATCGTAAGAACTTTAATATAACCGTTGGGCTCATAACGTAGGAAACCAAAACAAACAACCTTCCATCGTCGACAAGTGTTGAAACCGCATCAGTATTACAAATAAACTCACTCGAACTTCTACTTTACGTATTATTTCTTAGCTTATAAACCAAATACAAAATATGGCTTGCAGCTGTTTTATTAAAGCAGAACCGAACCGGTCTCGCTATTTACAGCATGATCAGGGATGTGATCATGCTGCAAATAGCGATACCAGTTCAGTTTATAAACTATGAATAAATATGTGAAGTACAAGTGAGTATGTATGCAATTTTAGTTTTACTACACATCTATAGCATCACACAACATTTCTCATTTTAACATTAACCAGCATCACATACGAGAAAGGTTAGTTGCATTTTTTTAATATCTTAAGATAGCAAACTTATGCATGTGGCATAAGACTTCGCCACAAGATAGCAACACACCATTAACACCTTTGGTGTCTATAGGCGATGGTTGCCTCTTTCCATCAGGAGACCCATCTGCTTGTTTGCTATCTTATACTATAAAAAAAATAACCTCAAAGTAAGCAATTGATTTGCTTGTAGTATGGGTGTCAGTCAACTATACTAATACATAGAGATACATATATATATAAATACTTAAATAGATTTAATAAACACCCAAACCCAGAAATATAAACATCTATGCTCATTACACAAATGTTTGTCCCTGTCGGCAATTGAACCCGAGCCCCATTAATGCGTAGTCAAGTTGGCTTACCACTCAACCAAGAGGCAGTTAAGACAAGAGGAGGTATGTAGTATATACCTTTATAATACTTCATATATTTTTAGTTTGCAGTTAAGTATATTAGTTCAGATCTCTATATGAATACTGCCTTTCGCATTGGGGATGAATCAATGTTAGAGTAACTATAATTGTAGTTACTAGATTCTACAAATGAGTTGAGCCTGTGTATCACCATCTTGTCTCTTGTTACCATTACAGTACCAATATAGTATTTTATATTGAGGGTAGAAGAATATCTCCAGACTATATCTTAAAATATCTTTTTCCATCAGAAGAGCAGTTGTTTGCAAGCCAATGCTGTCAAAATTATATTAGATAAGATCATCTACAGTAATTTATATGTTGATTTTATTTTATGACTTCGCATTGGCTGCTCTTAAAGGATGAATCAATGTTAGAGTCACTATAACTGTAGTTAAGTACTAGATTCTACAAATGAGTTGACTCTGTGTATCACCATCTTATCTCTTGTATCTGTTGTTACCATTATAGTACCATTACAGTACCAATATCGTATTTTAAATTGAGGGTAGAAGAATATCTCTGGACTAAGTATATCTTAAAATATCTTTTTCCATCAGGAGAGCAGTTGTTTACAAGCCAATGCTGTCAAAATTATCTATACATATAATAAAATTTTTGGAAAGTCAATGTATGTTCGGGGTAAACTTCAAAAGTACTGCATGGATTTACTTCTGCATGAATATTACTAACAGGTCGGGTCAACATAATATAGGCTACATATTATCACGCTATCACCTACGGGGGAGAAGCAGTGCGGAGAAAACGAAGTCCGTGTGGACGAAGTTGCTGGCAACAGCTAGTATTAGATAAGATCATCTACAGCAATTTATATGTTGATTTTATTTTATGACTATCACAAATGTCAAAAACTAGATTAATTAGATTGTATTGACTTGGTTCTCTGATAAAGTGACACTCAATTTTCCTGATCATTAGATACACATTAGTAGTATAAAAAATATTTAATTAATGCATGTTCTTATAGGCAATAAGAAATGTTAGAAATTGGGCAATATCTTTTTCTCCTCCCATTTTTTCCGAAGACAAGAAACCTCAAGCAACTACGGACAATAGAAATGTAATTTAATTTTTATATATTTTTTGTAGGATGTTGAGAAATATCTATAGAATTGATATATAAAGCATTTTATCTTTATTTTTTCTATTTTTTTCAGTGGTTCAAAAGGGGAAAGGATTGAAACTCAACATTGGGTAAATAGGATATTAGAGTAAAGCTATGTTTAAAGATGTATAGTGTTGTTTAAAATATATTTTTAAAATTGTAATTGATGATTGTTTAATTTTTTCACCAAAAATAGATTTTTTTTTAAATTTATTTATTTACTCACACAACTACCATTACAGGATTCCATAAATCACAATAGATTCTTCCATATTGTTTATCAGTGTAAAAGGAGGCTAACTTTCTGAAAATTGATTTTTCATATTTTTAACACCCCTAAATTATATTTTTAACTGAAACAAGATATAAAAATAGGATACTCATTTTTTATTTTCTCAAAATTCATTAATTTTGATATTCTTTTTAACTTTTTAAATTCTTCCTATTCTAAATAGACGTAAGTGCCAAATGACGTCATTTATATGACTGAATGATTCTACGCCTTTGCTTTTTGTGGCCCGACAAAAAAGCATATGTCACCTATGACATCAAATCAACATCAAGTATTGTAAATCATTAAACCGTTGTTTACATTTGATCAGGGGCGTGCACTGTTTAGAGGCAAAGAAGCACTGCTTTACCTATATTTTAATAAAACGTTCATACGTTTTAGATGACTTATAAATAAATGAATAAACAAAATAAAATAACTTAAAAACGCCTAATATTTTTAAATAGCACCTCTTTGCAAGCACAGTACTCAAACATGTTTGCCAGGCGTTTATTAAACGATAAATAATATTCAAGGCAAAATCAAGGCCGCTAATATTCTGCCTCACATTGTGAATGTGTGCGAGACATAATTACCTATCCGCACGTAATTGGCTCACTCACACAATCATGCTATTTTATATAGCAGCTACTGCGAGCTTGTTCTATAATCCGGGTAAAGATAATAGACGAAATATTATTGACAAACGATATGCTCACATTATGCATTTTTGTTTAGTAAGGTTTTATTTGTTGAAATGTTATTGAAAAAAGTGAAGCCATTTTAAATTTTTATGTGATACGTGATATGCATTGTGTATTATTATGTTTTATTATTGTATATGTTTTCTTAAAATATATATTAATGATATTATTATTTTAACATTTGAAAGTGTGTAAATTAAATTAAATAAACAGTAAATAATTAAAGTAAACAGTTATATATATCTAAAATAATTAGTGATATGTTTAATCTAGCGCGTTTCTTGATTTTTTAAAATATTATTTGATTGTGACGTATGTTTTGATAATGTGTGCTTACTAAAAATTAAAAGTAACAAGTTCTCACAATTGTCATTTAGTGAAAAGACAAATCGTATCTAAATGTAGGTGTATACCCGAGTTACCACAATTAAACCAGCAAAAAGGAAATGTAACTCGCAAGTTTCATGTTAAAAGTTATGAAACGTATTGCTGTGTGTTTGTCTCCATACGATTAAATTATTTTGTTTTCCTTGCATATTGTTTAATAATTCTAATACAGTGTGGACTGATTCTGGATATTCAGATTTAAATAATTTCCATTCCGCAGCAAAGAAGCATGACCATACAGAAAACCATCTGGAGGCCTGCTTAAAATTAAATACTTTTGGTAAATCTCGTATAGAAATGAGTATCAACAGTCAGTTACGGGTAGATATTGAGAGGCATAATGCTAAAGTCGATCGCAATAGAAACATTTTTCAAAGGCTGATCGATGTTGTTTGCTTTCTGGGAAAACAAGAATTAGCTTTTCGCGGCCACTACGAGTCAGTTTCGTCGTTGAATAGGGGTAATTATTTAGAAATAGTAGATTTATTAGCCAAGTATGATGGAGTTTTAGAAACCCATTTACAGAGTGCAAGTACCTCATTCACGGGTATGTCGAACCGTACGCAGAATGATTTGATCTCGAGCGTTGCATCTGTGATGATTGATCGCATTAAAGCCGAAATTAAACAGTCCGATTTTGTCGCCATAATGGTAGATGAGACTCCTGATGTTAGCGGCCGTGAACAATTAGTATTAGTTTTGAGATATTTTCATGATTCTGAAATAGTAGATCGATTTATCAAATATGTTGATGTGAGCGCGGACCGGACCGCTGTAAACTTGAGTTCTATAATTTTGAAAATTTTAGAAGAGTTCGATTGTTTATCCAAATTAGTCGCACAAAATTACGACGGGGCAGCAGTTTTGTCCTCACAAATTAATGGTGTGCAGGCTTTGGTGAGACAAACATGTCCACAAGCTATGTACGTTTGGTGTTCAGCACATATATTAAATTTAGTTTTATCGAAATCGTTTGAACGAGTTGCTGAAACAAAACGCTTTTTTAGTATTATAAAATCAATCGCGGCTTTTTTTCACACCAGTACAAAGCGAATGGCCCATTACAACAACTTTGCCGATATGAAAAAGCTGCCTCGTGTCGCGGAAACAAGGTGGACATATCACTCACGCACGGTTAATGTAATTAATAATGCGTCCACCGACCTCCTAGAATTGTTCGAAAATATGTACGAAAATACACAAGACTGGGATGGTGAAACACTGACACAAGTCAGTTCATTTTTATTTATTATGAAAGAATTTGAATTTAATTTTCTTTTAAAATCTCGCAGATATTTTTACAGAAACTGATATTGTTTTGCAAAAAAAAAAAACTAGAGACATCGCGTATTGCGTAACAAAGATAAAAGAGTTAGAGTCATTTTTGGAACATTTCAGAGAGAAGTTCGAGATCTATTATGATGCTGCCGATCACATTACCGGACCACCTAAGAGAATGTCGATGATGTAAAAATACATTATCAGCGAATTTTTGTTGAAATAATTGATAATGTAGTCAGTGAATTAAGAAATCGCTATAAAAACATTAAAAATTTAAAGTTTATTGAGCTACTTTCTTGTGAGAATTAAAAAAAATGTAGTGAACATTTCCCTGAAAATGAAATCAGAGAGTTCACCAATAATTATCAGGCAAATTTTAATTTTGATAAATTAAAAAATGAATTGCGCTGTATTTATAGATCACCTCAATTTGCAAATAGTTGTGTATTTAGTATTATTCAAAATTTGTATAAGGACAATTTAAATAAAGTTTTTTCTGAATTAGCGAAATTCAATGTGACTATCCCAGCAAGCAGCGCATCGGCAGAGCGTTCATTTTCGTGTTTAAAACGTATCCACACATATTTAAGAAACACACAAAATCAACAACGACTCACAGAGCTTTCCACGATTTCTATAGAAAAGGCATTATTGATAGAATTAAAACGCAGTCCAACTTTCTATGACGATATCCTAAAATCATATTTAAAAAAGGATAGGCGCATGAATTTAATCTATAAATGAATGAGTAGTTTGTTTGTTTTTTAACAACCCGTAGTTTTATTATTTGGCCGCCCCGTTGGTCGAGTGGTTAACAACCCTGTCTACGCAATCAACGGGGCTCGGGTTCGATCCCCGGCGGGGACAAGCATTTGTGTGATGAGCATGTTTGTATTTCCGGGTTTGGGTGTTTATTACGTATGTAAACGTATTTATGTTTGTATTTCTATGTATTAATATCGTTGACTAACACCCATAACACAAGCAAATAAATTGCTTACATTGGGGTTAGATCAATAAGTGTAATTTGTCCCGTGATTATTTATTTATTTATTTATTATTATTATTATGTGTATTTATATATTTTGCGAATCACATGAAAATCGGCCTTTTAAAGGCCACATCGGATATCTTGCAAGGGACGTGTATTGTAACCATCACTCACTTACTTAAGATATTTGAGGTGGCCGAAATATTTACATCGGGAAATAGTACCTATTTTAAATAACAAGAACCTTGAACATGGAAACATACCTAGAATATATATACAGCTGACTAGGTAAGTAGTTACCTGTTATAATATTTTAGTTAGCGACGACCGACAGCTGTTTTTTCTGCGTTACCGTAGAAGATGTAGATAAATAGTAGTACATTTAAGACATGTTCTGTTGGCATGATTTCCGGCTTAGAGATCCGTCGCGTGGCTGAGGCTACGCTAAAAATCTATATAAGAGTACTTTGCCGCATAGTCTCATAATAATAATAATAATAATAATAATTTATTTATTTGCAAGAAATAGGGTTACAAAGATCTTATATCTAGTTTATATATTCGCCTATTCCGCTATACGTTAGCATGCAAATTCTTTTACAATTATTTTGAATTAAATTTATATTTTTTATGTATACAATAATTATGTAAGAAATAAAATAAATCTTTTATATTATAGCAAGATATGTACGACTTAGATTTAGACGAAAGCCGTTTGTTTTTGTTTTTCAAGATAGTGCCATTTATCTATGCCGATTTACGTATTGCTTTTTGTGACTATACCAAGATATATGTAATTTAAAGTGTTATAGTAAATGCAATGTCATAATACAAATCTCAAATGAATACACGTCCAGCTTATAACCATACGATTTCTAAAAGATATTGATATTAGTGTTTGTAACTAAATGAGATAAATTTAACAACATTCATTAAACATTGAGAAATAAATAAAGTATGTCATCAAAAGAATGGATCATTACATAATAAAATCATTACATATATCTTATTCATTAAATCATTGATAATGTGTATACAATTTGTTAATCTAATAATAATAATAAAAAATAATTTAAAAAAATGTTAAATAAATTATTATAATATGTCAAAATGTAAAACCACTGTCAGTATAAGATCTATTTTACAAATAATGTCAATAATTTAAATAAAATGTCAATGTCAAATATAATGATGAGATAATGTAATAACCTAAATAAACAATGATAAATAAATTAAAAAAAAAAAACATTTTTGTAAAAATCAAATTTGTAGTAAAAAAACTATTTGCTTTCAAAAAATTCTTTAAGAGTATAGAAGTTTTTATTTAGCAGCCAATTTTTAAGGCAATTGTATTGTTTCCCTGTTGGCAATTCTCTTATTTCTTTTGGTATTTGATTAAACACCTTAATACTCATCATATAGCAGTTTTGTTGGAAAATAGAACATTTACATGATGGAAAAAGTAATCTGGTGGGGTCCCGTAATCCCAGTCTAGATGTATCTCTAGCTCTGTTGTACAACTGAGGGTGTTTATTTACAAAATTGGCTACATCTAAGATATACATGTCAGTTAAGGTTAATATCTTATTATTTTTAAATAAAGGTTTGCATGACTCTAATGGACCGACATTACAAATGGCGCGTATACATTTCTTTTGTGTCAAAAAAACATTAATAGCATTGCAAGAATTCATCCAAATGATTAGGCCATACCGTAATAAAGAAGCGACGTATGCATAATATGCCGTTAGTGCGGCATCTTTACCTATATTATGTGTAATTTTACGTAGAACAAAAACATATTTATTTAATTTGTTGCATAGCATTTCTGTGTGAGTTTTCCAGCTTAAATGTTCATCGATATGAATACCGAGAAAATTTGTATTATTTACTTCCGTTATTATTTGGCCTTGATACTGAATATTTAGGGTTACTTTGGATGTGTTGTAGTGAGAAAATTGTATAAATTTTGTTTTATTTATATTTGCCATTAAATTATTTAATTTTAACCATTTAAATACTACTTCTACTAGATTATTTAATCCTGTGCACGCCACTGCATTTGATCATATTTCTACAAAGCATTCTAGTTTACAGTAATGTTGTTGCGAAATAAATCCAGCTGTTGATTACAAATAGAAGGAGTGGAGTCGCTGAAGTAGGTCTTTGGTTCTAACATAAACAATACGGAATATTTACCATTATCGTATGATGACATTCGCATTATACTTTTTAAACTATACGTTTTTAGCAAAGCAATCACCTTATTCTGCCCTTTAAGTGATGTCATAACACGTTTTTTCATTCTAATTTTTTTCTCCAGTATTGAGTGACGAAAAAAAAAAATATAGGTATATATTACCAATCAGAATTGAAAAATAAAGAAATGGTATTTTTATTTTGACGAATGATTTTGAAATGCTTTTAATTGTGCCGCTCACTTACAATTTGTTTGGGGTTGAATTCAATGTAAAATATTGGAAAAGGAAACTTTGTTCTTGTTTAAAATGTCTTAAAAGATTTCTAAACTGCTCATATATTAAATTCATGTAGTATAAGGTTATACATTTGCGTTCGTCGCTCATAACGAAACAAAGCAAGCAGATCCCCGGCAATTTTTGCCTTGCACTATTCTTTTATGGAATCAATATCCGGCTAGGGTTTTCCGAACAGATATAACTTGGGGACCTTCAAGAAGAGAGCTTACCTATTTTTAAAAAGTTGTCAACACAATTGCAAGATCCCTGGTATTGCGGATATCCATGGGTGGCGGTGATCACTTAACATCAGGTGCACACCCTGCTCGTTTGCCCTCTCTTCCATTAAAAAATAGTGAACTGACAGCTGATTGATGTTAACTTTGCAAAAGTGATCATCACTGTCAATTGAGATACGCAATAGGCCCGCTGCTTGGCAGAATTGCAATTCAGAGACGGGTTTTTAAAGGGAGCCCGGACCAATACTAAGTAAAATGTTGCTAAAAGTAAAACGATGAGAACGAGGAAATACATATTTAATTAATTTAATAAGTTAGTTCCGCTGCCTCGCGGGCGCCGCTAGTCAGATGGTGGGCAGGTGCCCGCGCGACTCCACCTCCGACTTCTTCTTCGGCTGTGATCTCTCGCTCACTATCAGCTGGGGTAATAACGAGGACGACTGGACCTGGAATATATTTTATCTTTATCTGAAATATTTTTTCATATTTTAAATCTATTATGTTTAATCGGTGTAGGTTCTGATTAGTTTCGGACCTAAGCATGAGGTCCTAGGTCGGAAACTATTCGGAACTTATACTGACTGAACGTGAGTGTAGCCGATTTTAATTACTTTTTCCCGCGTTGGTCCCGGACTCCTTTGTAGAATAGGCCAACTGCCGTTCCGCCGGCAGGTCGTAAAAGGCGACCGATTGGCTATACGAGTCACTACCACCGTGGCTACTAGGTTGTAGAGTTCTGCAATGTCTCGCCCGGGTCTAGTACTGTCTTACCTATTCCTGCCGCAATAACGTCAGTGCTTGTCACTGTCGTGTTCTGGTTTGGAGAGTAAGGTAGCCAGTAAACTTAAACTAAAGTAGTTAAAGTTTAAAAAAGGAGACCCGTCAGCTTGTTTGCTATCTTAAGACATAAAAAAAACTTGGTTTATAATGTCTCACTGAAGTTTTAATTATTTTATCTATTAACTAAAGGCAATATTCATTGTTAGAGTTATGAAGTAAACTAGGAACCCTTAGGTATAGTTTCATTATGTCCCCCGCAGTGTATCTCAGAGATCCTAATACTAGAAAGCTGTAATTTGGCATGAATAAAGATTATACATATAGTTACGGCAACAAAGTTCTAACATAAAAACTAGAAAAATATTTTTTTAGGGTAGCCCCTCTACTGGGATGCTAATTTTTTAGCTTACTCCATAGTGTGACATATGTTACATCGTTGAATAGGAAAATATGGTAGGTTTTTAAAAAAAAATCAATTAAGGGACTCTTAAGAGTCGTGTCTCTCCCGTCTGGTTTTGGGGATGAAAAAATTCACGGTAATAGTAAATATAATCAACTTAAAAGGAGAACTAAGTAAGCTTTGCAAATTTTTGAGTACCCAATAGTCGACCAACTTATAAAATGCACTTAAAGAAGTTTTTATAGGCGATGAACCTAGGGTGCGGATATATCCGTCATTATCGTTAAATAGGTTCAATGTTCATAGTATGAAACATTTATTGTTTGAGTTTGAGTTGAACCTTCTTATTATTCCGTATTATTATATGGGCAACTTTGGAACCCTACATTGCGCGTGCCCCGACACGCAATTAACAAATTTTTTATTTCATTAGATAGCAAATAGGCACATGGCTCTCGTGATGGAAAGAGAAACCTTCGCCTATAGACACCAAAGATGTTAATAGTGCGTTGCTATCTGTGTTGCGGAATGGCAATACCATATTCCTAAGCCTACTGGCTTCCTTACCCTCCCAACACGACAATGACAAGCATTGTCGCTACTAGTATGTCTAAAAATTCTTATGCGACGGTGGAACGATCACTCAGATGATTCTTGATGGACACTTTTATCTGTATTCTGCTCTCCATATTCTAGACTGAATGACTAGGCTATTATATTAGTACGTACCTACAGTCAATTTTCCAATGAAGGATTCTTCATAAAATGATAACTATTATAATCTGTGATGCTATCTTAATGTCTACTTTTGCTTAGCACGCCGATATATTACTATGGTTATTATAGGCCTTATATTACTTTTTCAAATATAATATAATCTACTATTACGTTAATTAGGCAACATCTATAAATACAAAAATATTTTATTTACTATAGAATGTGTTTATTATTTTTGCAATTTTACATACTCTACTACGACTCACTTCATAATTTGTTGGTTGGTAATTATTTACCTCGCCTGCGATCTAGTGTCATTTTTTCTTTGTTTTCTTGTTGGCTACAGACCCAGATTCTGTTGGATTCGTGGACGAGTCTTCTACTATGCCTTCTGTTCTTGCGATATAATCTCGCTGATATTATACAAATACATAAAGTTTTGAAGTTACAAATACATAAGGTCAATCCAAAATAGGTGATCATATTTCTACACAGCGTTAAGTACGTCTAACCAAAGATATCCAGCCTACAAAGAACGTGATTCAAGGGATGAAAACTTTTTGATTTTTACAAATAAGTTAATTTTGTCGGCCACTATATGCCTATAAGTCTGCTACAATGTATTTACGATTTTTAACCACAGAATAAGTGATAGTAAGTAATGAGTGATAGTAGGTATCATGATACCATTTCAACACTAAATTAGACATTCCAAAGCCTGGTAAAGTGTAATGGGAAATTAGAATCATTAATAGCCATTATTAAATAATAGCTGTTAAAGCTGTTAGCCTGTAGTTCAGCCACCATTAGTCACTGCATATTTTAAAGTTTGTGAAAATTGGACAAGTAGTAGGTATTATCAGCTGATAAGCACGCGGCTTGCGTAAATTTTGCACCCTATTTATTGCAAATAAAGAAATTATTATTATTAAATGACGTCGACGTCAGAGCGAGATCTACGTGCGCGCACACGCCCGAGAGTAATAAGGTAAATAACCTCTCACTCTTAAGTTAAATATGATTTTATTTATGCAGAAAGGCGTAAAGCGTTATGGGGCAACATTATCATTACATAGTATAAAACAAAGTCGCATTCTCTGTCTGTCTCTACGTCCCTATATATGCTTAAATCTTTAAAACTACGCTACGGATTATGATGCGGTTTTTTGTAATAGATAGAGTGATTATTTATGTGTATAATGGCATTCAATATATTGTAGAGAAATACTGCAATTTTTGAGTTTTCTGATGTCATGTCGTAAATAATTATATTTTTTCCGCTTACATTGCATACGCAGGCTAAACCCTACGAGATTTATCAAAATAATGTACTAAGTATTTGTACACCTTGAAAAGGTCTACAGAAAACTCCACGATGGTATATGTCTATCTCTTATGGATAAACCACAATAGCATTTTTTTGTCATTAACTTTTTACGAGAAATAATGGCTTTTTTTCGAAGCAATTTTAAGCAATACAGCATTAATCCTTATCTAATTAAATACATTAAATAAATTGTTAATATAATATAGATCAATATGGCCGTTTATGGGATGTAATTTAAATGAATATTTTCGAAGATATTACAGATTTAAAATGCAGGGGCATAGCGGTTGCAGGGTTACCGGCCGGTTGGCGGCGCGCGCGGTATGTTCTGAAACCACTGGGAAACGTGTTAATTTTCGGATAAATAAATATAGGACTGAAGCTGAAAACCAAAATTTAATACATTCTTTTTTTAAAACTAAATATCACCATATAAAAATCAAGTGGATGATTAGAAATAGTATTAATAAATTATTTGTTTTAGAGACTTTTTAGCCTGTCTTCGGAATTTTATATGATCAAGTACATTCTATCATGTAATAAGTTAGCAAATTCCTTAGATAATATCTTCAGGTATATCGTATAATTTTTGTAAAATTGTTATTTAACAATCAATGTTAAACAACGTGATTTAGCAAACCAGTTTTTAACTTCCCACTATGTATGTAGATAAGGAAGTTACTGATTTTTCCCCTATTTTCGAAAATCGAGTTTTCAACAGATATCCACGTTTTGAGGTCCTAGAAATCTTTTTCGACTATTTTCACGATGACGTCAGTATGTCTGTATGTATGTATGTGTGTATGTAAACATCTCATAACTTTTGAACGGTTAGACCGATCGAAACGGGGTTGATGGCATTCGATTGAATTCTGCTCAACTTATATTTCCTGAAAATTTGAATTGAGTCGGTCCAAGAGATTTTGAGAAATTTTGAAAAAACACCAAAATAATTTTGATGAAACAGTATTTTTTTAATAGAACTTCCAGATTTATGTACCGATTGACTATAAAATCTAATTAGCTCTATCCCTCAAAAAACTACGTCTAACACATAAATTGCATCAAAATCGGTTTATTCATTTGGGAATAATCGTTGACGAAAAATTTTGAAAAAAGTGTTTTTTCGACATAGCTTCGAAAATTTTCAACCAATCATTTTTTTGGTGTTCTACGATATTTTAGTACTAAAAAAACTACGTCAAATGCCGTTTCTAAGCTCAAAATCGGATCTAATTCTCAAAACTTATAGCTTTTCAAAAATTAAAATTACGGTGTCTTTAGCAAATTTACATAACTTTTTTTAAATAACTTTCAAGTTAATTTAACGATTGACTTAAAAATATTATCAGCTTTGTTCTTTAAAAACTGCGTCAAATACCGTTAATGTAATCAAAATCCGTCAATTTGGGATTTATCAATGAAGAATATTAAAAATAAAATATTTTTTGACATAGCATCGAAATTTTTCAACCTATCGATTATTTAGCTAAAACAATATTTTAGTTCTCAAAAATTGAGTCAAATGCCATCATCGTTTTCAAATATACAGCTTTTCAAAAATTAATATTATTATCATTTTTAACAAAATAGATGTTTGAACTGAAAAATCTATGCTTATATTTTTTAATCTTTTGAGTTTAAAATACCTTAATTTAGTGAGAAGTTTCAGGGACGGCCCGTAGGTAGGGTTGCACCTTTTAAATGAAAAAATAGAGTACATTTTCTTTTTAAGGTTAAATAATAAAGTACAAGATTGAAAAATAAAGTATTATTTGTTAGCTGTGCTATTCGTTTACCATGCATATTTTTTGTTGCTTCTAGCAATATCTAACAAATGCTGGTCATTGGATGCACACCTTAAAGAAAAAACTGTAAATGAGAGTTTTATATATATTCAATATTTTCATACAACAAATAATCAAGTAAAGTGAAATGATACAAAAAATACGTTTAAGATGAAGTTTAAAAGTGGTCACCATCATTTTTGTTACAAATAAAAATAGATTAAGTTTTTGTTCCTTTAAGTCGACAATTTTAAGTG
The DNA here is from genome assembly GCA_036924255.1 of Apodemia mormo. Taxonomy (NCBI): domain Eukaryota; kingdom Metazoa; phylum Arthropoda; class Insecta; order Lepidoptera; family Riodinidae; genus Apodemia; species Apodemia mormo. Next base: position 4,789,222 of record JAUPFN010000018.1, on the reverse strand, counting down.
AAATGATAAAATAAAGTATTTTCACGTACTTTTTATTGCCTTCAAAAAGTATAAAGTACATTTATTCAAAATAAAGTACAACCCTACCCGAAGTATCGCAGGGTCAAACCTTCAACGTTACAGGTTTAGATTTGAGCGTTGACTGTTTTTTACATGGCCAACTATATGTCGCTCTTTCAAGAGTAACCTCTAAAGAAAACATGTTTGTATTATCTAATGGCAAGAAAGCTGTGAACGTTGTATATAAAGACATTCTGTAATATATTAATTGTAGAAATAAAAGAAATAGGTAAAAATGTAAAAATGAATTTAGATATTCTAAAGATAGCAGGAAATCTTCATGGTATAGGGAAAGGGGTTAACATATTGTTTAACTCCAAATTTAACGCGTGCGGGCGACGAGCAGTAATGAATAAATCAAAACTACTGGATCGATTTTAATCATTTTTTTCACTGAGTGACATAAGCTATATATTTTATACCCGTGCGACGCCGGGGCGGGCCGCTAGTTTTATTTATAAAATCAAAAAGTGTTTGTCCCGTAGATCTCGTTTTGTTTTGGCTGGATATCTTTGGTTAGACGTACTGAACGTTGTGTAGAAATATGATCACCTATTTTGAAAGGACTTAATAGGAAACACTATGTCTGCCCGTTAAATTCAGCGTGTGCAGTATGAGGCACTAGTTTTTAGTTTTGCAGACGCATTTGGCGCACTGCGGAGAGAATTGTTCTGTTCGCAACTTTGACACTAACATAGATGTGTATGTGATGAAGCGTCAATAAAAGAGTTGTCTTTTTATATCATTGAGTAGATGTTGAGTATTGATGTTGACGCGCGTACGTGTATATGCGTTGTGTCTGAGTCTGAACATAATACGTATATTTACGTTGTTGTATCCAGGCCCGAGTGAAGGACTAGTATTTACGTTGTGTAGGTGTCGGAGCATAGCATGTGTAATTGCGTTATGTATGTTTTGGAGTGAAGTACGTTCATTTGTTTAATCAGTGTCCAAATGTATTACGTGTATTTGTGTTGTGTCAGTATCGGAGCGTAGCCGGTAAATTTGTGTTGCGTCGATGTTGGAGCGCAGCACGTGTATTTGTGATGTGTCGGTATCGAAGCGTAGCACATGTACATGGGGCACACTAAAAGTTTTGCACTTCTAGCTAATCGGAACTATTTGAATTTTGAATGTTATATTTTTAAAACGTAGCAATCTTCTTAGTAATAAAAAAAAATAATTGGCGGGAAATGATTTGTCAATTGTTTTTTTATCACACATCAACGTTCTACGTAAGCAACGAAAATGGAATTAAGTCGAAAAGATCTTAGAGCGATGATTTTTTATGATTTTAAAAGTTCTCTTTCTCCGCAAGACTGTGCCGCTCGTCTTTAAAATGCTTTTGGGAGAGAAGCACCTTGTTTGAGCACCGTGAGGCGATAGTTTGCTGAATTTAAGAGAAGTCGAGTTTCTTTACATAACGAGTTTCGTGAAGGGCGGTCTTCAACTGCCGTCAATGAAAATAATGTGGCTACTGTTAAGCGGTTAATTGAAGAAATCCCCGGATTACCTATGAGACAATTCGAGGAATATTGGGGATTGGTATAAGCCAAATTCAGAAAATTTTACACGAAGAATTGAAAGTTCGGAAACTTTGTTGTCGTTGGATCCCTCATGAACTGACAGCGGAGCAGAAGCGGGCTCGCGTGGAATGGTGCTCACATATGCTACTGAAGTACGACCACGGACATTCTAATGCTGTTTATGATATTGTCACAGGAGAAGAAACGTGGATTTATTGTTTTGAACCCGAAAAAACAGCAATCTTGTGAATGGGTGTTTGAAAATGAGATCAGGCCAACAAAAGTGAGACAGGCGAGAAACGTTGGTAAGAAAATGATCGCGTTTTTTTTCTCGTCTACGGGTCCCATCTGTACAATTCCACTTGAAGATCAAAAGAGTGTTAATGCCGAGTTGTATTCTACCATTTGTTTACCCAGGGTGTTAGAAAAAGTTCGCAAAAGACGACCCAAACGCCGCATTCTCTTACACCATGATAACGCTTCTTCACACACGGTCAACAAAACAAAGTCATTTTTAGCTTCCGAAAAAGTACATCTCGTCACTCATCCTGCGCATAGCCCCGACCTAGCACCCTGTGGTTTCTGTATTTTCCCCAAAATCAAAGATTGATGAGTCGTTTTACTTTTACCAACTCCGAAGAGGCAGTAATAGCGTTCAATCAGCACGTAGAAAACATGCCTTCAGATCTGTCGTCCTCCTGTTTTAAAAAATGGTTCGATCGCATGAAAAAATGTTTAAAATGTAAAGGAGATTATTTTGAAAAGCAATAAACATAATATTTTGGTTATAACATGTTGTTTTTTTAAGTTACGCAAAACTTATAGTGTGACCTACGTATTTGTGTTGTGTCGATGTCGGAGCGTAGCACCTATATAAGCATTGCTGTCTCGCGGCCACGAGTTACCTGCGCGTGACGCGCACTGTCGTAGCGGTTAGTGTTAGAGCGTAGCTTTTGTATTTGCGTTGTAGTGACACGCGGCTACGAGTTACCTGCGCGCGGCGCGCCCTGTCGTAGTCGTCGGCGTCGGAGCGCGGCACGGCGTAGAGGAAGTTCTCGAACATAGCGTGCCGGAGAAGCTGCTCACACGTCCATCGCGCCATCGGGTCCTTGTCCAGGCATTTCTGTGGAAGAGTATTACATCGGCTATATACAAACTATGTTAGTCCGGGCCCCCATTAAAGTATAGACCATTTGTTATTTTGCCAGGCAATTCGTAAAAATTCCTGTCCTTACAGGCAGTACCTGTCCTTACAGGCAGTCTCCGATTGGGACGATGCCACTCTGGTCAAGTTTAATGCGGCTAAGACCCAGGCGTGTCTATTCTCCGCTAAACGGAGTCCATTCCAGCTGTCTCCGTCTTTTCAGGGTGTGTCCGTGCCGATAACTGACCACCTCGAGCTTCTTGGTATCACCTTGACGCCTACTCTTAACTGTGGTCCGTACATCGAATCGAAAGTCCAAGTTGTCTTAAAAAAGCTTGGTATTCTGGCGAAGATGAGACAGTATTTCAGCCCGGGACAGTTGCTCAATCTTAATCAAGCACAAGTCCGTTCGTGCATGGATTACTGCTCTCATCTCTGGGATGGATCCGCCAAATTCCAGCTGGAGACTGGAGTGATAGAGAGGCGTGTCAAGAGACTCATAAACGATGATGATCTGGCAGGCAAAAAACTCCAGAGCCTCACTCATCGCCGCAGAGTGGCTACTTATCGGTCTTTTATCGGATACATTTTGGAGAGTGCGCTGCGGAATTGCACGACTTAATACCGCCATCCCCGTTTTTCTATTGATCGTCGAGGCGTACAGATACTAGGAATCGCCATATGGTGGACGTTCCACGTATCCGAACAAAGCGGTTTGACTCGACATTCTTTATCCGTACCGCAAGGGACTGGAATATGCTTCCCGAGTCTGTGTTCCCCGACAGGTATAACCTGGGAATCTTCAAAAGAAGAGTGAACATGCACCTTCGAGGTAAGCGCGTTCCATCTTAGGCCGCATCTTACTTTACCATCAGGCGAGATAGTGGTCAAACGCTTCCCTATCGACAGTAAAAAAGCAAAGGTAATTTGTAATTATAGTGATTAGTTTAGCTTTTTAACCATATTTTAGTGCCTTCTGATGATTAATTATGATATGAAGATAACGAAGAACATTTATTTAAAAGATAAGAATTAATAATATTTTTAGGATATAATTTCGGCAAAAATAGACATTTAGTCACGTGACAGTCGTCGAAAATCTGGTAGTGATACGTCACAACGTGGTTAAATGTCAATATTTTTAACATTTTCATTGAAACCACAGAGTATGTAATGTATGAATGACCACGGCGTCATGTTATTACGACGACATGACAGTCTGGAGTGTCATGCGTCTTCGCAGTTATAAATTTAAATTTATAAGGCGAATTTTTTATTATATACTAGCTGCTGCTTGCAGCCCGCTGCATTAAAATAGTTTTGGTGAGTCCCACGGGGTCATCTAATTTTTCCGGGATAAAAAGTATGTGCTATTCCAGGTTATCATCAACTTGTGTGCCAAATTTCATTTAAATCCGTTCAGTAGTTTTTGCGTGATTGAGTAACAAACATCTATCCATTCAAACATCCTAACATCCAAACCTTCGCATTTATTATACTAGCTGCAGAGTGCAGCCCGCTGCGTTATGTTTTTGATGAATCCCGCGGAATCACCTAATTTTTCCGGGATAAAAAGTAGCCTGTGTGCTATTCCTGGCCACGACCTTCCTGTGTGCCAAATTTCATTCAAATCCGTTCAGTTGTTTTTGCGTGATTGAGTAACAAACATACATACTTTCGCATTTATAATATTACTAGCTGTGTCCGTGACTTCGTCCGCGTGGAAAATGTTCAAAATAGAAGTAGCCTACGCTATTCAAAGATAAAAGATTAAAAGGTTTAAAAGATAAACAGTTCCGGGGCTTACCGTCTAATTCGTGTTTCCGTGGGATTTTTAGGATAAAGACTATCCTATGGCCTGTCTCAAACTATCTTTGTACCAAATTTCATTGAAATCAGTTCTGTGGTCTAGGCATGAAGAAGAGAAAGACAGAGTTACTTTCGCATTTATAATATTAGTATGGAATGAATTAATATAGGTTATTATAGATGTACGATATTAAAAATAATTACCGACGATGGAAAGTATAAATTATATTAAAAATAGATATAGTTTTTCGATTAATATATGGTAAAGTACTGCACAATTTTCCAAATTTAGTCAATTTAGTCTATTGGCAACATCACGATGAAAATACGACACAATTTCAACATAAATATTCGAAAATGGAAATACGACGCTTACCTTTAAAAAATCTAAAACCAAGTCGTTATTTAAATACCGTTGCGGAATCTTTTTCTCCAGGGGCTCGAGAGACGTGGGCTCCGGTAAAGCCATACCCTGAAACAGTTTGACAACTTCGTTATATAAATAAAACAATACCACGATAGACGTACATGTTATGTTTTTCTTGTGCTGTTATTCCTCCTAAAAAATAAATAAGTAAATAAATAAAAATGTTAACGGTATAAAGAAAACATGTAATAGGTGGTTAACCTATTACTATCAGCAAATTAGGCACTTCGGCAACACTGGTATAAAAAACCCAAGATGAACAAACAGTGTCGCAAAAACGTCCTCTAAAAATAAGCGCACAATTTTAAATTGCTCTTTTTGCCATATTCCTTATATAAATTAGCGACAGTTTCAGTTTTGTTCGGAACTGTGCATCTTGGGCTTTTTATCAATGTTCGGTAAGTTTTTTTTTTCAGCTAAATTGGAAACTCATTGAAAACGGTTTTACGGGCTAAGGATTTAATGAAATTTAGTACTTAATTGATTACTGTTCCGTTATGTGGTGGGATCACTACCAGGTGGTAGAGTTCTGTAACGTCTCGATTATGTTTTGGTACCACCGCCTTATGGGCGTACCGAGGGGGGGGGGGCAGCAGGGAGGGGGTAGCTGCCCCTCTGAAATTATTTTACCTCTCTACTATCTACTGTTGTAGATAAAATATAATAAGATAATAATATAGTCTTAAAATGTTACGGGGCCCCGGCCAAGAACCTGGATACGCCCATGACCGCCTTACCTACCCCTGCCGCAATAGCGACAGTGCTCGTTAGTGACTTGCTCACACCACTCATTGATTGTTCGTTCGATCGTTGCATGTCTATCCAGGTAAGAATTTCTATGTGTTGTTTATTTAATTAACCTCTTTACTGAATATATTTGAAACTCCATATCAATATAATATTTATCAATTAATACAGTGCTACTGTTTCACAATAAGTGAAAAATACAATATTTCCAGCAAAAATAGTTGTTACCTGAAAGAAGGAGTTTTGTGAGAATATTGTCATATGTCTGGGCAGCAGGTCCCCGAGCGTCTTCCGTATGAGATAGAGCTGGTCCAGGTCGCTCTTGCCGGGCCACAGCGCCTCGCTCGACAGCAGCTCCGCGAACACACAACCTGCCAACACGAAACTAACTCTCATCTTAAAAGTGTCATCAACTCCCTGGAGGTGTAGGCAGAGTAAACCGAACGTCTATAGGCTAGAGTATAATAATCCCCGTGAATTTCAAAATACTGAACGATTGAGATGAAAAAGGTACAATTAATTAAATGTCCTGTTTTTCGCGAACTGATTGGTGTGACATCCGCAATGCCACTGAATAGGACAGTGGTTTAACAAACGGACAAAACTCATAGAAGGTCCGAACAACAAAAAACCCAGAGGCATATACCCCCTTCCACATACACCACACTTTCACTCACATGAGGATAACACAAAAGCGTACAATTTAGGCACTCAATACACGTTCCACTTCGAAAACGAAGCATCTTCTGAAGAACGCCCGTGTTGCTTTTCATCCCCCGTGTTGGTTCCGGGCTCCTTTGAAAAATAGGCAAACTACCGTTCTGCCAGGCAGTTCGTAAAAGACGACCAATTGGCTATCGAATCACTAACACCGTGTCTACTAGGTGGTAGAATTCTGCATTGTCTTGCCTGGGTCTGGTACCACCTTACCAATTCCTGCCGCAATAGCGTCAGTGCTTGTCACTGTCGTGTTCCTGTTTGGAGGGTAAGGTAGTCGGTAAACTTATGCATGTGGCATTAGACCTCATCACAAGATAGCAACGTACCATTAACATACCTATTTGGTGTCTATAAGCGATGGTTGATTTTTTTATCAGGAGACCCATCTGCTTGTTTGCTATCTTATGATATAAAAAAAGACGATTACGATGAAGTTATCAAGCATCGTATCATCATCATTCCTGGTTCCCTTGCGGGGTACGCAGAGTAAACCGAACGTCTATAGACTATTCGGTTCACCATGAGTCACCGGTTAATCGGCCAACGAGATGAATGAATCCCCATTGCCGCATTTCACCGACCTGATAACCATTATCGACTATTTCTAGAAACAACCGGGACCATCGGCTTTACGTGCTCATCCGAGGCACGGGAGTGTACAGACACGACCCACCAGAAAGCTGCTTGGAAAAGCTGCTACTGAGATTTTAGATTTTCGAGAAAAATGTCGAAAAACCTCAATAACATATTTAAACCTTACGTGCTCTGGTCGAGGATCGAATTCAGAAACTCTGAATCTGAACCGATAGACTAACCTCTAGACCACAAAGCATTCAGTCGAGAAGTTATCAGGCATTCTTAAGATATTACTGTTGGAGAATCGTTCGCCTGGCTGAATGTCAGACAGCTTTATCTTGAAAGCGGTCTATTGATGTGCCGCATTCGCCACTCACCGATCGCCCACACGTCGACAGGCGTGCTGTACTGCGTGTCCCCGACCAGCAGCTCTGGCGCGCGGTACCACCGCGTCGCCACGTAGTCCGTGTAGCTCTCGCCCGGACCTGGACATGTATATTGGAATACACCGTAAGGGATGCGCTTCAAATATGACAGAAATTGAAATACTACCAAATTTTCAAACTGACCAACATCAGCCGCGGGGTTATCACTTGACTCACAATGCGATATTATCGTAATTGTTTAGTTATTGCAAGACACATAACAGCCTTGTTTATTAATGGCAAACGTTGCCAGTTGATGAGTTTTGGTGCTGAGTCATTGTAAAAAGTGCATCCAATGGCCAGCAAGCAATTGGTGACGTTTTTGATGGTTTTTTCGTTACGTTTAAAAGTCATCGCTGGTCGCTGGCGGATTGCATACGTTAGGTGATACGTTTGCCGCTTTCATTAGTAAAATCATATACAGCTCGCGCTAGTTGACACCTAGCTCGGTGAACGATACCACAGAATACTGGAAACTAACAGAAGTCAATGATCCAAACAAGTAATATTCGAGCATAGCACACGTAGAATCCTATCACGGACGTGATATCTCGGGCTGGTGCGGAACAAACTGTCCCGAACCATTCCGAGATATCGCGTCCGTGAGAGGTGTCTATGTGTGCGTTGCTTGAATATTACCTACTTATAATATGTAGATTAGGGATGGGCCGAAATTCGTTTTACATTCGGTTTAACCGAATTTCGGCAGCTTGAACCGAACTTCGACATTCGGCCGAAATTCGGTTTAAATGCCGAACATTCGGCACTAGAAAAAAGTATCTTGCACTATTTTGATTGAAATCTACGCTAATGTTATAAAGAGGAAAGATTTGTATTCTATATTTTTATATATTGCATCATCAAAACTCAAAAACTACTAAACCGATTTGAAAAAATCTTTCACTATTACTTTCGAAAATAATCCGTAAAACGGTTGATCCCCCAAGGCCATCCCTGAAACATCCTGCTAAATAAAAAACATAAAAACAAAAATGAAAAAACTTCAGCATAGATTTTTGAGTTCGAAAAGTTCAAAAAATATGTAAAACGGTTGACCCGGCAGGTCATCCCTGAAACTTCCCGCTAGATTTTTATCTATATCTTAGCATATCACACATTTTTTCAGAGTTCGAAAATCTTAAATTTGTTACAAATATTCGTTAGTATATAGAAGTCGTTGTAAATGACAGTAATTTCAAAATTTTTGAAATGCTATATATTTTAAAAACAATTATTGATTTTAGTCTTTCGAATGGCATTCAACGCAATTTTTGACCTCTAAAATGTTTTTATAGCTACGTAATCTACAGACTCAGAAATGTCGAAGCAATATCAAAAATTTTTTTTCGAATTTTCGATATTACTAAATCCCAAATAAATCGACCGATTTTGATGCAATTTGCTTATTTGACGCAATTTATAGAAAGACAAGCTGATTAGACTTTTAAGTCAATCGGTATATTAGTCTGAAAGTCATTTTAAAAATGCTAAGTTTGCTGTAAACAACAAAATATTAATATTTGAAAAGCCGTAATTTTTGAAAACTTGATTTAATTTTGATTTTTGAAACTATTTGAAAAAATTTCGAATTTATGTCGAAAAAACACTTCCAAATTTTTTTTTAACGATAACTTCCAAGCGCATTAACCGATCATGATACAATTTATGAATTAGATGCAGTTTTTTAAGAAAAAGAGCTGCTAAAATTTTATACTCAATCGATACATTAATCTGGAAGTTATATTATAAAAATATGTTTCGTCAATTTTTTTCGAAACTTCCCGCTAAATTGAGGTATTTTAGGCTCAAAAGAATAAAAACTATACTTAAGCATTTTTTTTTCAAAATTCTGACTTTTGACTTCTGACTTCTGAAAATGCCAGCAATTTAATTTTTAAAAAGCTGTATATTTTGAAAACGATTATCGATTTTCATCCTTCAAATGGCATTCAACGAAATTTTTGAGCTCTAAAATGTTTTTGAGCTACATAGTCTATAGGCTAAAATATGTCGAAGTAATATCAAAATTTGTTTTCAAAATTTGTGTTATAATAAATCCTAATAAACTGATTTTGACACAATTGACGGTATTTAACGCAATTTTTAAAGAGAAAAGTTGATTAGATTTTTTAAGTGAATCGGTGTATAAGCATAAGAGTTATTTTAAAAATATTAAGTAAGTTTTCTGTAAACAGCAAAATTTTATTATTCAAAAGTTATAACTTTTGAAAACTTGATTCGATTTTGATTCTTGAAACTACATTTGACGTAATTGTTTTATGTACCACAATATTGTAGAAAGTTTGACATTCAAACAAGTTTTGGTCCAAAAGTCTCTTATTTTATATAAATAATACACTTTTTTCTAAATTTTCGTCAACGATAACTCCCAAACGGATACACCGGTTTTGATACAATTTACGATATTTGACGATTTTTAGAAAGAAATGCTGGTTAGATTTTTAAATCAAGCCGTGTATTAGCCGGAAAGTTATTTTAAAAATATTAAGAAGTTTTCTGTAAACAACAAAATATTAATATTAAAAAAGTTGTAACTTTTGAAAACTCGATTTGAAATTAAATTTGAGGTAGTTTTTTAAACACTAAACTATTGTGGTCAAAGGTTGAAGGTGAAGATTGAAGGTCAAAAAAAATTAGTTAGAGAAATTACTAAGTTATGTCAAAAAACACTTTTCTAAAGTTTTTCGTCAACGATAGCTCTTGAGTGGAAAAACCGATTTTGATGCAATTAATGCATTGAACGCAGTTTTTGTAGGAATAGAGCTGATTAGATTCTGTACCTAATCTATACATTTATGTACTTAGATTATACAAAGTTATTTATTTATGTATGTTATTTATGTACAAAGTTATGAGATGATGTGCTTCGCCGTGTTGGTCCCGGCCTCCTTTGTAGAATAGGCCAACTGCCGTTCTGCCAGGCAGGTCGTAAAAGGCGACCGATTGGCTATCGAGTCACTACCACCGTGGCTACTAGGTGGTAGAGTTCTGCATTGTCTCGCCCGGGTCTGGTACCACCGCCTTACCTATTCCTACCGCAATAGCGTCAGTGCTTGTCGCTGTCGTGTTCCGGTTTGGAGGGTAAGGTAGCCGGTAAATTCGCCACAAGATAGCAACGCACCATTAACATCTTTGGTGTCTATAGGCGATGGTTGACTCTTTCCATCAGGAGACCCATCTGCTTGTTTGCTATCTTATGACATGAAAAAAATGTTTACATATACACATACACATATATACAGACATGCTGACCTCATAGTGAAAATAGTCGGAAAAGATTTCTCAAAGGAAAGGACCTCAAAATGTGGAGATCTGGTGAAAACTCGATTTTCAAAAATCGGGGCAAAATCAGTAACTTCCTTATCTATATACCTACATAGCAGAAAGTTAAAAATAAAAATCCATGCCTAAATTGGAACAATATAACTCAATGTATCAAAATTTTGCTTTTACGTCATTAATTCACGTGCGTTGCGAAACCCATTAACGATATCCTATATATCTATACTAATATTATAAAATAGTAGTTTGTTTGTTTGTTTGGTTGTACGCGGTAATCTCGAAAACTGCTGAACCGATTTGAATAATTCTTTGTGCGTTGGATAGCCTGTTTATCGAGGAAGGTTATAGATTATATAACATCTTGCTACGACCAGTAGAAGCGGAGTAAATAAAGTCCGCGCGGACGAAGTCGCGGGCAACAGCTAGTCCATACTAAAATTATAAATGGGAAAGTGTATCTGTTTGTTTGTCCGTCTTTCACGGCAAAACGGAGCGACGAATTGACGTGATTTTTAAGTGGAGATAGTTGAAGGGATGGAGAGTGACATAGGTTACTTTTTTCTCTTACTTTACGCGAGCGAAGCCGCGGACAATATAATAGCTAGTAGTAAATAGTAAAATAGGTAAATAGCTTGTATAAAATAATTAAATTTTAAGCAAATTCGTAATAAAGTCACGACATATCACTTTTAAGAAAGCTCCCCAAAATTAAACCGAAGTTCGGCCGAAATTCGGCCGAATTTCTTATTTTCACCGAATGTTCGGCCGAAGTTCGAATTCGGTAGAAACCACATTCGGCCCATCACTAATGTAGATTGACTGCTGTTAGTCTCCAGTATTCTGTGACGATACTCCCCTTACTATCCCGCGCGGCGCCTCGCCACCGTCGCCGTGTGAGGGAAATAGCAATAGCATCTCTGTCACCGTTGTATGTATATTTGCGCTTTAAAATTGAAAATAATCTTTTTCGCTATTGATATAAAAAGGGAAGATACATTATCTAGTCACAGCGCCTGGTCCTAGAAAACTAGGTCTGTAAACACAGTGACAATTAGTGACAATCCATCACGCGCGGGACCGCATATCATACACTTAATACCTTCATGTATATTCAGCCAGTGTTATAATCACTCAAGGAAAAAAATAAGACACACGGGATTACTTTCCATTCGTAAGTACAGTTAAAACAATTTGTTTGAAAATAAGATTAAATTATTGTTTAGTTCGCCATGTTTGCGAGAGTGAGATAGTACAATACAAAAGTAAGCGAGAGAAACGTAGTTTGCTACGTTCGTCGCATTACTTTGCGTTCGACTGATCGAGCTTAGGTTTAGCAATTGAGATTTGAGATATTAGAGCGTAACATATCTTCCCTTTTCATATCACTGTTATTCGCACTCATTACTTTGCACAAGTGTCATTCATCGGCGCCGCCAGCAGCAGGGTGCAAGAAGGTGCGCTTGCACCCTGTCACTACGTAAAATACGCATGAAATAATATAAAAATTACTTTTTGAATAAAAATTGAAGGCAGTTACTGTCTAAATTTATTCATAGCCTTGTCAAAAAACAACCTGACATTACATTTATCCACTCCTGGCGACGCCTGTGGTATTATCATTGAGTCATGTTAATTTGCGCGAGTTAAAAATACATTATACCTAAACAGTACTTACCTACTGTACTTACAGTAAGTACCAAAAATACTGATTGAACTTCAATAGCCAATAGCCATTGACAACCCACACTAGACTAATAGATAATGTTTTATTTCTAATTTTTTGAATTATATCATTATACTAGCTGCTGCGTGCAGCCCGCTGCATTATACATTTTTTGGTGAATCCCGCGGGATTGCCTAATTTTTCCGGAATAAAAAGTAGCTTATGTGCTATTCCAGGTTATTGTCTACCAGTGTGCCAAATTTCATTTAAATCCGTTTAGTAGTTTTTGCGTGATTGAGTAACAAACATCCATCCAAACATCCATCCATACATCCAAACTTTCGCATTTATAATATTAATCAATATAGATTAATATAGATATGATAATATAGCAACACAAAATGTGAGTGAGTCATGTACCTAGCTGTAAAAGGGGACACAAGTTATAAAGACACCGCTGTCGCTTCGAACGCACGTCGCGTACCTAGAACTTAGAAGGTAGATAGGTAGTACCTACGTAACGCACACGTGTCCACCATAAAATATTTGTAACATTTTAGGAAATCGAGGGAAAAATACAAGTCTTTTAAAATATTTTGAACTTCTCCCACGTTAGTAGTATAATGAAGTTACTGATTTTACCCTGATTTTCGAAAATCGAGTTTTCACCAGATGTCCACGTTCTTGAGGTCCTAGCAACCTTTTTTGAATATTTTTCCAATGCCGTAATATTACTGCCTGTATATTGTATGTTTGTACCTATGTGTGTGTGAGTGTATTTGTGTATGTAAACATCTTATCGATCACGGGTGATGGCATTCGATTACATGCCGCCCAACTTAGACATCCTGAAAATTTGTAACGATTCGGCCCAGGAGATTGTGAAAATTTTGAAAAAACTTCAAAAAATCTTGGTTAAACAATGTTTTTTAAAATAACTTACAGATTAATACACCAATTGAGTTATCTAATCAGCTCTATTCCTTGAAAAACTGTTTCCAATATTGAATGAAAATTGGTTTATCCGTTCGGGGGTGTTTTCGACATAACTTTTTCAGATTAATCATTTTCTTGATCTTCAGCAATATTTTGGTACTTCAAAAACTACGTCGAATGCCGTTTCAAAAATTAAAATTGAAACATAATTTCAAAAGTTACGACATTCATTTAAAAATCTATCCGGCTCTTTTACTTGAAAAACTGCATCAAATACCGTGAATCGGATTATAATCTATTGATTCGTTCGGGATTTATCAATGCCAAACATTTTTTAAAAAGTGTTTTTGTCATTTCTTCGGCATTTTCAACTTATCGATGTTATAGCTGATAAAATATTATAGGGCTCAAAAATTACGTTAATTGCCATTGAAACATGAAAATCTTTTTGAAAATATACATCTTTCCGAAAATGAAAATACTTCCATTTTTATAAACTTTAGATTTCAGAACTCTTCGAGCTCAAAAATCTTGTGCTTAGATATAGTTTTTACTTGTTTGAGTTTAAAATACTTCAATTTAGCGGCGAGTTTTAGGGATGACCAGGTTATAGATTTTTATAAATAGAAAATCATTTCTTTTTTTGATATTGTTATCAACCTACCTATACACCCCTTTCGGGCCCGACAAGTTTTTGTTACCTATTGTACCTATATTGTGATCTAATCACAGTAATAAATAAATTAGAAATTAGATCTGAATACATTCTTAAATACAAGAAAATATTGGTTCTGATACGCATTATCAATACTGATTTTAGATTTTTGCTATTTTCGCTTGACGCAATTAAAATACAGATATAACATTACTACTAGGTGGTAGAGTTCTGCATTGTCTCGCCCGGGTCAGGTACCACCGCCTTACCTATTCCTGCCGCAATAGCGTCAGTGCTTGTCGCTGTCGTGTTCCGGTTTGGAGGGTAAGGTAGCCGGTAAACTTATGCATGTGGCATTAGACCTCGCCACAAGATAGCAACGCACCATTAATCAAACATCATTAGTCAACCATCGCCTATAGACACCTTTGGTGTCTATAGGCGATGGTTGACTCTTTCCATCAGGAGACCCATCTGCTTGTTTGCTATCTTATGATATAAAAAAAAAATAACATATTCAGTTCTATCAAACACAAAGTATAGTAGTGAACGTTTATTTTCCATCAGCGCTGTCAGTTTTTTTGGGGAAAAGCGAGATGTAACGTTTAAAAGTGCCCCTTCATCTTTTTGAATTTCTTTTTTCACTACCATCACGCAAGGTCTCTTTGCCTTGGTTTGGTCTTTCACAATAAAGCAATTATAATTTATTTCCAACCGGTTTCCCTCACACAAACATCATCAGGGCATTTAAAGTTACGAACTAAAACATTTTCTTAGCTTTTATTTTGCTGATAGTTAAAATATAACCGCATAAATAAGTACCTTAATTTAGTTATCATCGATTTCCGATAATGAACACACAAGTCTTTAAACTCTTGCCTAACAGCCTAACATTAAAACGTATCTGGCCTAAATCTAATATATCTAGCGCACAACCTCAATGGCCGCTTGATAAATTTAGTTTAAGAGCTCACGGTCGTGAACTTCTTTACAAAGGTTGCATATTTTTAAATGATTTAACCCATGATGTATTGGAAATCTTATTCGTCTTAGATGATCTGCTTCCTCCGTCTGGATCCCCTTGAAGCTTAAGCTATCTGCCATTCTGTCATTCTGTCTGGTAGTTCATAAAAGTAAAACGATTGGCTTATCATATCACTACCATCGTAAATACTTGGTGGTTAGAGTTTTGCAACGTTTTGATCGGATAGAATCATCGATATTAATCATTACCACATATTATAAAACAAAGTCTCCCGCCGCGTCTGTCTGTCTGTCTGTTCGATTTTTTGGATAACCCACAATAACCATTTTTAGATTTTACATATTACAATAAAATGATGAGTTATTTACGAACCTATTTTTAACAATACAGTATTAATCCTTATTCAATTAAATACGTTAGATACGTTAGACATTTAATGTAGATAAAAATTGCCTTTAACACTATATGAAAAAAATTAATATCTAACGAGTTATCGCAAAATATAAATTTCCCGCAAAAAATAAATGTCGATGAAGCGTAGCGAAGATGTCGCTCATTTGCAACCTATTACCGCATCGCGCCTACCCGCCCTCTGTCGTCTCTGAATCTATACTTAATATTATAAAATTGTAGAGTTTGTTTGTTTGTTTAGTTGTACGCGCTAATCTCAAAAACTGCTGAAGCGATTTAAATAATTCTTTTTGAGTTGGATAGCTTGTTTATCGAGGAAGGTTATAGGCCATATAACATCACGCTGCGACCAACAAGACCGGAGTATCAACGAAAGATATGGTCTAAACAGGGATTTTTTACTTTCGAAAACTTTCCTGGCGTGCGCTGCGGTAACGGTTAAAGTTACGTAAAAATCATATATTATGATCGAATTGTTAGTCTTAAAAAGTTGTAAATAAATTAATTTTATATCACAAGTATTTAATTTTGAATGAAATCGCCCTTTGCTTCATTTGATTTCAACCAATAACTTAGGAGATACCACAATTTTAAGATATAATATTATTATTTTCATGGAACATAGAACAACGGAATTGGCAAGTACAAACATTTGTATCAGGACCGCGATCGCCACACTAACACATAAAATAAGCATTATTGCATATAAACTACTAATGCAAACATTGTTTCATTGGTCGTTTTCATTTTAAACAACAATAATCCGAAACACACAAACAGAACATTTAAAAATATACCAAACTGCGTTACAATAAATTTTATTTTGCTACAAAAAAAAAAGAGTATTTACGTCCTTTTGTAGTCTATTCAAAATAGACTCATTTATGTGTACAATAGTGAAACTTAAGATCTTAATAGTTTCGCTATTCTACAATAGATGGCAGTATTGATTTTTCCGTAGTTTTCAGTTGATCATATTTGAGTAGAGAACTTTCTAGAACGATAACGTAATGACTGTCATTACGTATATCTTTCTAGAAAAATTAGGTCAACCTAAAATGAACTTTATATGTAAGGTGTACGGCTGATTTTAGCTTGACTTTCTATTATATCATTAGAGATTATATTAAATCAGGAATTTAATTAAAATAAAATGAAAATTGTACTTTCGAATGATATGAAATATCTCCATTTTTAATCATCTGTATTTTACTATTATTTCTGCATTCAAGGATGGCACAATACGGCATAATTCAGTGTATAATAGATTTTCGCACGACGACTATCTCCTAATGATATGGTAAGTATCACTAAGGCAATTTAGAGTAAAAGCGCATAATAGTGACGCACGCGGCACGCCCACTCTTCACTTCCCTTGTTCTATGTTCCGTGATTATTTTCAAGCACCGCGCGAGGCATGCGTGCGTGGGGAGAATGCGGGGTAGCGAGGTCAGATGGTAGCCTGCTCTGCGAGATAGCATGCCGCATGTAGTCAAAGCAGAAAACAAAGACACCAAATGTCAAAGGGCAATATTGACGGCTAGAAATAGAAGTGTTGACGAAATTAATGACAGAATACTGAGTAAACTTCCAGGAGATAGCGTAAACTATACACCGATTGACACCCCAGTAGTGTTACCCAACGTTCCTTTATTACTCGTTTCCGTGCGATTTTCTTACTATAGTTTCAGTCTTACTGATCATGATCATAGTAGAATGACTATATAAATACTATATAATGTTATACTCTTGACGTAGATATAAAAAAAAATCAAAATTCAAACGAATGTACCTAGAAACATAACACATATACGTACAATCTCTCCTGGTTATATTAGCACTGTAGGTATGATTGTTTGTTAGAATAGTTTTCAAGTGGTTCGTGGATTATTAGAAAAGTTAGTTCCTAGTATTATAGGTCCTTATGATCCACTGCCTCTTATGTGACGCAGACGAAGTTGCGCGGGTCAGCTAGTTAATATTATGAATGCGAAAGTTTGGATGGATGAATGGACGTTTGTTACTCAATTACCATTTACATATTTGGTGTCTAGAGGCGATGGTTTCTCTTTCCATCAGGCTTGTTTGTTATCTTAGGATATAAAAAAAATCTCATTTTAAAATAACGCAGTAAAACTGCAGCAGCCGACTTCCCATTTCCTATATCTCCGAAATCCTGCATCAGATCTTCACCAAATTAAAAAAAAAAGTTTCAAAATCGAATTCGCTCATTTAATCGATATGTAGTAAAGCCCCGTTTTCACTTTGATTAGTACGAGTGTGAGTGTTTAGTGCCGGTGCTTAGTATTAAGATAAAAATACGTGAAGACAGCCGTTGATCAGTGCGAGTGATAAGTAATCAGCATCTATTCACTTTTACTACGCTGATTACGAATCACTCGCACTGATCCACGGCTATCTTCACATATTTTTTGCTTAATACTAAACACCTGCATTAAACACTCACACTCGCATTAATCAAAGTGAAAACGGGGCTTAATAACAAACATTGAAAATGCGAGGTATTCCACAAAGCCCAACTATTTTCAAGAACTAATGTAGCGCAAATAAACTATTCCTCGAAGCGCACCTTTTTGTTGTGCTAAAAAAATAATTTAAAAATACATATTATAATTTAGTTCCTCGCAGCGCACCAATGATGAAAAATAGGGAAGAGCTAAAATAAATAGTGTGAATAATAAAAAAGAAACAATTATCTATACAGGGTTACTTTTGAAGGTCCGGCCAAGTTTTCAGAGGCTGTTAATCGATAAGATGTTCGATTTGTGTAATAAAAAATCATTTAATTTTAATTTAATTCATAATTTCGCATTAAAAACACAGGTTTGATTCCGTCCTACGGCTAAAAAAACAGCCTATATATATATAAATAAATAATAAATATTCACGGGATAAATTACACTTACTGAGTGCTAAGTGTGAGTTTTTCTTTTCGCATTCGATTGTGAGCGCGTTTCGAGTTTACTAGGAATTTGTATGTGATTTGTACAGCGCCACCTAGTGGTAAACGTGAGAAACAAAACATGCAAGTGCGAGATTTATGTTTACTTGTTCCCTGTCGAATACGGCCATTGACGGCCATTTTGTATTCGATAGCGAGAGCGTTAACGCATGCGATTGGTGGGTTCAAGTGGAAGGTTAGTGTGAGATGCAATTTTGACGTTTCGAGTCACTAACATTGGTGAATGGTACGCTTACGCCGAAGTAAAGTTATCACTTGGGTTTATCGTAGTGAGAACATAAAAAAAAAGAAGAAAATTTTACAATGTGTAAAAAATGTAATTCATAAATTTGACAAAAATCATAGTTGGTGCCTCTTTTTCGCTTAGACAATGTTTGCAGTGGCACAGACAGAGGTTATACTGGTTGGAGCAATACAAGCTTTCAACCATCATTTGATGCGCTGCTGGACCTCACAGAGAAACAATTCAGTGACGGCTATCGCATAAATAAAAAATCCCCGTGTTGATCCCGGGCTCCTTTGAAGAAGGTCAACTGCCGTTCTATCAGACAGGTCGTAAAAGGTGACCGATTGGCTATACAAGTCACTACCATCATGGGCTATTATGTGGTAGATCTGCATTGTCTTGCTTGGTCGGGTGGTACCCACCGTCTTATCTATTCCTGACACAATAGCCTCAATGTTTGTCACTGTCGTGTTCCGATTTGGAGGGTAAGGTACCCGGTAAACTTGTGCATGTGACATTAGACCTCGCTACAATATCAAAGCACCATTAACATCTTTGGTGTTTATAGGCGATAGTTGACTCTCCATCATGACACCCATTTGCTTGTTTGCTATCTTATGATGTAAAAAAATGTATAAAAGTAAAATAAAAATCATTTATTTCAAGCACTTGAAGCCTTTAATGTTAGTAACATATTTTCTTATAAACTATGTTAGTAAATACTAAATAGTATTTTAAAAAAATCACATATATTAAAACTACATATAAAATGTGTTTCAAAATAATTTACTGTGGTGTGTGTGCCAGTAATGGTTGAGCATTCTACTGTTTATCATATTTAGAAACCTGTTGTTATTCTGTCGCAAATGTGAGATGGTAGTCGCAGCTTTCTTCCACATTATAGCATAGAAATCCTCAACATGTGTATAGGACATGTACATTTAAGATAGTGTGCCAAACAAATGTATTAACCACACAGTGATCCAACCACCTTTTACACCCCTGGGCCTCACTAACATAGGTATGAGTGTCTAAAGCTATACCAAGCCTTAAAATGTCTCTACACACCCACTGCCTTTATTACAAAAATTAAATAACTCATTGCAAAATGATGCACCCTGGTGTGCGTTGTAATCCCCTAACATATACACTGTTTTAATGTCACTGTCTTCAATGATTGCATTTAATTGGCCCAGGCGCTGAACAAATATTGACAAATTATCAGGCTGATCTGTAGGCATATACACAGATGCAATCAAGATCTTCCGCATGTCCCTAGAGTAATTGCTTTTATAATTGTTATACGCTCACTTTCATAATTTAACACTGAAACTTCACTAAACACATTTCTCTGCCACAATAGTGCCACACAGCCGTGACATCTACCGTGATGTACACCTGTTGTTAGATCGACAGCTGATTTCCCTGTGTAGCTGACCGCTGCATCAATGCCACCAAGGAGAGGCAGGTCGTGGGGCAGAAGTCAGGTCTCCCTGTAGGAGACCTGACTTCTGCCCCACGACCACTGCATACACCAAATTACATAGCGTTTTGACACACTGAACACTGTGTTTCACGTTTTTGCAATTAAAGCTAATAAATATACTAGGTTTGGTTTGATCCATTATCAGTTAGTATTTGTTCACACTGCATGTCCCAGCACTAGTTGGAGCAATGCAAGCAGTGGACCATCACTTGATGCGGTGCTGGACCTCAAAGAAAAACAATTCAGTGACGGCTATTGCATAAATAAAAATCCCCGTGTTGATCTCGGGCTCCTTTAAAGAATAGGTCAACTGCCTTTCTGTCAGACAGGTCGTAAAAGGTAACCGATTGGCTGTACAAGTCACTACTTGACTTACTACTACTACTACTGACTACTACTACTTGAAAATTAATTGACAAACATTGCAATTGGAAAGCGCACATTTATTCCCTTTGTAATAAAATTGATAGATTTTTGTATGTTTTGAGAAGAATAGGAGAGGTTTAATTAATTTACTAGGTGGTAGAGTTCTGCATTGTCTTGCCTGGGTCTGATACCACCTCCTTGCCTATTCCTGTCGCAATAGCGTCAGTGCTTGTCGCTGTCATGTTCCGGTTTGGAGGGTAAGGTAGCCGGTAAACTTATGCATGTGGCATTAGACCTCGCCACAAGGTAGCAAGGCACCATTAACATTTTTGGTCTTTATAGGCCATGGTTGACTCTCCATCACGGCACCCATTTACTTGTTTGCTATCTTAGGATTTAAAAAAATGTCTAAAAATTAATTAAAAATCATTTATTTCAAGCACTCGAAGCCTTTATATGTTAAGAAAATATGTTAGTAACATATTTTCTTATAAACTATGTTAGTTAATAGTATTTAAAAAAAATCACATATATTAAAACTTTAAATATAAAATGTATTTCAAAATAATTTACTGTGGTGTGTGTGTCAGTAATAAGCACCCATGCAGACACATAAACTTGTCCATAAAGGATTCTACTGTTTATCATATTTAGAATCCTGTTGTTACTCTGTCGCAAATGAGAGATGGTACCTAGTCGTAGTTTTCTTCCACATTATAGCACAGAAATCCTCAACATGGGCATCTGCAAACATGCCAGGGGCACTGCAACACCATGGCAGCCGCAACAGAACTCTAAATACATTATTGTATAGTATCTTAACCACTCACAATTGACGGGGCTCGGATTCGATCCCCCGCGTGGACAAGCATTTGTGTGATGAACATAAATATTTGTATTGGGTTTGGGTGTTTTTAAATATATTCCAGTATTGATATAGATATGTATTTCTATGTATTAGTACTTACCATTGACTAACACCCATAACACAAGCAAATAATTTGCTTACTTTGGGGTTAGTACATTAAGTGTAATTTGTCCCTTAAATATTTATATATTTATATCTGGTATAACTTATCTATTACAGGCATATAAGTAATACATTAATTATACCAGAATATTATATAATATTCTGGTATAATAATTTATATATTATATACCTGTGACCTAACATGTTACACATTTTATATGCACAATCACATAATTCTAAAGGAAAACCTATCAATGTTAATTTGTTATTACATAATTAACTATATTTATTTATTTCATCATTATTTTTTATACCCCATATAACATTATTTTTGTAGTGATAGTCACTTAATTCTATTGTATTTCTTATTAAATCTAAGTTACATTCTATCTAAATCGGATAGTTGTAGATCAGTATGTTGTATAGGACATGTATATTTAAGATAGTGTGGCAAGCAGATGTATTAACCACACAGTGATCCAACCACCTTTTACACCCCTGAGCCTCACTAACATAGGTATGAGTATCTTAAGCTATACCAAGCCTTAACATGTCTCCACACGGCCACATTACAAAAATTAAATAACTCATTGCAAAATGATGCACCTTGGTGTGCGTTGTAATCCCCTAATACAATGTTTCATAACCTTTTTTAGTCCGCTGACCCCTAGAAAACCAAGCACAGTAACAAGGGCCCTGTTGATAAAAAAACATTGGCATTTATATATTCATTCAAATATACTCGCAGACCCTCAGGGGTCCATGGACCACAGGTTAAGAAACACTGCCCTAATATATGCACTGTTTCAATGTCACTGTCTTCAATGATTGCATTTAATTGGCCCAGGCACTGAACAAATATTGACAAATTATCAGGCTGATCAGTAGGCATATACACAGATGCAATCAAGATCTTCCGCATGTCCCTAGTAATTGCTTTTATAGTTGTTATATGCTCACTTTCACAATTTAACACTGAAACTTCACTTAACATATTTCTCTGCCACAATAGTGCCACACCGCCATGAGATCTACCTTGAATTACACCTGTTGTTAGATCAACAGCCGATTTCCCTGTGTAGTTGACCGCTACATCGATGCCGCCAAGGCACCAAGGTGAGGCAGGTCGTGGGGCAGAAGCCAGGTCTCCTACAGTGCCACTGCATAAACCAGATTACATAGTGTTTTGACACACTGAACACTGCAATTAAAGCTAATAAATATACTAGGTTTGGTTTGATCCATTATCAGTTGGTATTTGTTCACACTGCGTGACCCAGCTGGAGACTTCATTGCTTTTGAACGCATTCTGAAATGTACAAAACGCCTGAACTTTATACCATCTGGCCATAACTCGTTCGTGTAGATATTCAATTTGTGTTTTGACACGAAGATCTTAAACGCGTTTTAAGATTTCTCTCGTTTTATATGTATTTTTTCCATCATAACTTTTTCACTTGTCTTTGCCCATCACAAATATCTTTAATAACTATAATCCTTGCTAATTGCTTGATTCAACTTGTGTTTTGACACGAAGATCTTAAACGCGTTTAAAGATTTCTCTCGTTTTGTATGTATTTTTTCCATCATAACTTTTTCACTTGTCTTTGCCCATTACAAATATCTTTTTCACACGTTTCTTTGTTGACGTTAGATGTATATGCAATGGTTATGCAGAGAATTATAATCCTTGCTAAGCTAAGCTGAACAACACAGAACAATATAACCTAAAAGGCTAAACAACTAAAATATGTTTACTCCTTCATAAACGCCATTAATCCAAATGTTGATGCTCCCGTCTTCATTTTTAATTTTCACTATGAATAATCTCAAGATTTTCAACAAAGAGTATGTAATTTATTTATTCTTGACAGTCACAATCGAATAAAAAATACAATAATATTTTGTTTGGTAGTAATCCGTATAAGTTTAAAACACTACTTTTTTAGATATAGACAGTCAAGAATTGTGTATTTCTGAAAATGTTTGGTTAAATTCATTCGATGCTAACGTACAACCAACATTACGAAACAAATGTTCGCCATTCACGATGAGTAGACGCCGACCGAGTGGTTTGGCTAAATCGCGACTCACACTCACAGCTTCTCGATACTCGTTAAGTAAAGAGTTTATTCGATTAAGGCGATGGTAAAGTTATTCGAACGTATTTGAGAAACTCACACTTAGCACTCTGATCTAATCCCAAAGTAAACCATTCGACCAACAGGGCGGTCAAACTATTAGATATATATATATACACATATATATATATATATATATATATATATATATATATATATATATATATATATATATATATATATATATATATATATATATATATATATATATATATATATATATATATGTATATATATATATATATATATGTATAGTAGTCCGGTGTGTGTCCGATTTCCGGGCAAATAAATTAAAAATTTGTTTTTAGTTTTCTAAAAAAAAAATTGCCCTGGATTGGATAAATGGCATGGACATTGTAGGACCAAGTATCTTCGGCTACTCGTGGGCGCACTCGTTGTACCTTTGCCTACCATTTCGGGGATTCGGGCGTGAAGATACTTCACAAATATATAGATATTCATATTTTTATTATTATTTACACCACTTTCTTTATGCTCTTCCCTATTTTTCATCATTGGTGCGCTTCGAGGAATAAAATTATAATATTTTTAATTTATTTCGTTAGCGCAACTAAAAGGTGCGCTTCCAGGAATAGTTTAGTTGCGCTTCATTAGGTGCGCTTCAAAAATATTGCGCTTCTAGGAATACCCCAAAAATACAGCCGAATTGATAACTTTCTGTTTTGAAAAAACGGTTAAAAGGCTTGCAACCACTGATATAAAAAACCCTAGATGCACAGTCCCGAACAAAACTGACACTCAAAAGTGTCCCTAATTTCTTTTAAGTAGTTATAGATATGGCAAAAACATATGTCTTTGCATATCCAACCTTAAGTGCGAGACTTATAGTTGTTTTTACAAAGCAATGTACGAAAATAAATAAAATTGACAGTGACGCGGCCGACGCGATACTATTTGAAATGAGCGCACAAATTGTGCGCTCATTTTTGGAGGACGTTTTTGACACACTGATTGTGTATCTTGGATTTTGTATATCAATGCTTGCAACACTAGATATTCTAAACCCATAAGCCCTTCGACTACTGTACAATTACAGAACCTAGATCCATAATAATGCAAATTGGATTAGAATCCCTTCACCATTGAAGCCTACACGCAACTGTGATTAGAGACTTAAACCACCCACCTTGCACCTACAGAAATAGACGTGTTAAATAAGACCGATTTACCCTTCTGTTACTAGATAATTGCTGAGGTTTCGTCCGCTTAAAATAGATGCCTTGTTTTTATTACATACTGGCTGACCAACAATCTTACATATCAATCACTACATAATATAAAACAAAGTCGCTTTCTCTGTCTGTCCCTATGTCCCTATGTATGCTTAAATCTTTAAAACTACGCAACGAATTTTGATGCGGTTTCTTTTAATAGATAGATTGTTTCTTGAGGAAGGTTTTAGTATACAAACCTTTCCGATATTCCCACGGGAACAAAAGCTACGCGGGTGAAACCGCGGGCAGGTCGCTAGTGTAACATATAACAAAGTCGCTTTCACTGTATGTTCGCTTAGATCTTTTAAAACTACGCAACAGATTTTTAATGCGCTTATCGTCCATAAACAGAGTGTTTCAAAAGGAAGGTTTATATGTATAATACACGCTTAAAATAATAGAGCAAAGTCGAGAATTTCAGTTTTTACATTATATCATTATACACCCGTGCGAAGCCAGGGCGAGTCACTAGTATAATAGAATATTTAATTCAAATTGTATTCTATTAATATTTTAAATGGTGGTTAAATCTGTATTAGTATTATAAGTTTGGATGGATGGATGTTTGTTACTCAATCACATGTAGATGTAGATATATATATATATATATATATATATATATATATATATATATATATATATATATATATATATATATATATATATATATATATATATACGCTGCAGCTAATAATTATTTGAACAAACAAACCGACATGTAGAACATGTAGAAAGAATGGTCCGCAGATAGATTAAACAATGCGAATGTGGAAGGATCTAGAACCAGACTGACATAACATGATCAGATTGATCGAGTACAGTACGAAGGTGGTGTCAAGAGTCTTCGCAACCGGCGTATTTGTATCAAGAGAGTGATGAGTGTGGAGGGAGCGAGACAACTCTGCAAGGATCGTGATGCGTGCCACTCGGTTCTATCTCATGAGGGACCTGGAAGATATGTCAATAATCTGCCAGGAAGTTTAGAAAAGGCGAACGATTGGGCTATATATGGTACCACTGTCATGACTATTAGGTGGTAGAGTTCCGCAAGTTCCCGCCCGGGTATGTGGTACCACTGCCTTACCTATTCCTGCCGAAATAGCGTCAGTGCTTGTCAATGTCGATATTCGAGTTTGGAGGTTAAGGTAGCTGGTAGACTTATGCATGTGGCATTGCCATCCTGTCACACGCATAACAAAGCATCGTTAACATCTTTGGTGTCTTTTTTATATCATAAAATAGTATACAAGCAAATGGGTCTTTTGATGGAAAGAGTCAACTGTCGCCTATAGACACCAAATATGTAAATGGTGCGTTGCTATCTTGTGGCGAGGTCTAATGCCACATGCATAAGTTTACCAGGTACCTCACCCTCTAAACCGGAACACGACAGTGACTAGGATTGACTTTATTGCGGCAGGAATAGGTAAGGCGGTAGAACCAGACCCGGGCGGGACAATGCAGAACTCTACCAGCTAGCAGCCACAATGGTAGTAACTCCCATAGCCAATCGTTTTACGATCTGCCTGGTAGAACGGCAGTTGGCCTATTCTTCAAAGGAGCCCGAGACCAACACCAACATTGTCTATAGGCGATGGGTTCTCTTTCCATCAAGAGTTCCATCTGCTTATTTGCTATCGAATGATATAAAAAATATTGGATAATAGCATTCACCACTATCCTGTCTTAGGCCTCAGGCTTGTAGGGAACCAGCCTTCCTTCCCTTCCCTTCCGAGGGCCCTTCCGACCCTTTTTGACCCTGCGAGCAAGCAAATATTGATATTTATAGGTATACCTATAAATATCAATATAGCAGCTAATAATCCTAGCAGATCCTCGCAGCTTCTCCCGAGAGTAAAGTTCGTCGAATTAATTTTTCATACAACCTTTCATCCTATTTTATCCCCTTAGAGATTGATTTTTTTCAAAGTGTTTGAATCCGGATCTTTAACTATCTTATTGCTTAATTTTATCAAAATCGGTTCAGAGATTTAGCCGCGAAAGCCTTATAAAAGATGCCGTATGAAAGCCTTATAAACCTCATTTTAGCGCCACCTATTGGTTCCAATTATAAATCTAAACCATTCTCGAATCCACTTGAACACACTTTTTTATCAAAATCGGTCCAACTGCTTAGGAGGAGTTCAGTCTCATACGCACCGAAGCATTTTACAGCGTAGAAAGGACGGACGGTCTATCGAAAAGTTAAGAAACCATACATTTTTTACGTTCTGGTCACGATGGCAACTCCTTTGTTTGTGGGAAATGCAAAATTTGCGTTTTATTATTTTTTATAATTTTCACGACACGCAATGTAAAGCGTAAGTAATTGTCCCGACCCGTCGTTGCGCCCGCGAAACTGCGAACCAGCCGTTTATTTTGTGGCATGTGGCGCATAATATACATGGCTTGTTTGTGTATTTCCTTAAATTTTCTGTATTTTTAGAAAAAGCGCTAGAGTATTACAATAAATCAAATTATGCAAAAATAAGGAAAAAAAGCGTCAAAAAAGTAAAAAATATCTCACACAATTTTCCAACGTTTCTTATCTCAGAATCATGGTCCAAAGCTGTAGTTTCGATTTTCCGTCCGTCCGTCGTTACACATTGTATAATAAATACATATACAATATCTTTTTTTATAGACATACAAACACACACGCACACACACACACGCGTACACACACATACGTACATACATATACATTGACGTCATCGTGAAAAATAGTCGAAAAAGGTTCCTAGGACCTTAAAACTTGGAGATCTAATGAAAACTCGATTTTTTAAAATGGGGGTAAAATCAGTAACTTCATTATGTACGTGGCGGGAAGTTAAAAAATTAAACCGACTTAAACGACGAAACCACTACTACGAAGAAAGTACTGAGCTGATTTTGATTATTGTAACTTTTTTTCTTGAAGAACAACACGGGAAAATGTCAGTGGTTACTTTGACTATCGAAGATAAATAGGTGCCTTCTATTCACGTCGCATGCGTGCATAATCAAGTTATTAGTCGATATCTACCGTCACCTCTCCAGTGCAAACGTATTTCAATTTGCCTATCCTAATTCCTAAGCAGGCTACTTAAATACGTGATACATTTTATTTTAATTTTAACTAGAGATGCCACGAATAGTGATTTTGCCGAATCTATACATATAATAAAATCGTAGGAAAGTCAAAACTGTACATTGAATATTTTTTTAAAAGAATACTTGGGGCGTGATCTACAATCGATATCGAAGCCAAAATTATAGTTTTTAGAATTTTTGTCTGTTTGTCTGTTTGTATGTTTGTCTGTTTATCTGTTTGTTTGTTTGTCTGTTTGTCAGTATGTATGTCCGGGGTAAACTCAAAAAGTACTGCATGGATTTACTTCAAATTTTGCATGAATATTACTAACAGGTTGGGTCAACATATAGGCTACATATTATCACGCTATCACCTACGGGGGAGGTGCTGTGCGGAGTATATGAAGTCCGCGCGGATGAAGTCGCTGGCAACAGCTAGTACCTAATATCTGTCCAGGTCCTTGGTCGAAGAAAATTCGGCCCCGATTTTGTCACGTTACCATCTACTAACACGTGATGGTAAGTCTGCTAGTCACCTAATGGTTACTTGCAGTATTAAGGTCTTGCTGTACCTATTGCATTGCTTAAAATATTCTCTATCTAATGTTCCAAAGAAAAATCCGTATCAAGAAATGCTGAAAAAACTAGTTTCATAACAACTTACCTCTTATAAATTTTCAATGTTATATCTTGTAACGTTTGTGTATCTTCACGCCCGTATCCCTGAAGAGGTAAGCAGAGGTAACCAGTGCACCTACGATTAGCCGAATATACTGTGTCCCACAATGGTGGCAAGCCTATCGCCAATCGGCACTTATACAATCCGTAGGCGTATCATCTAACGTTTGCAATTCGGCAGCGATCAGCGATGACTCTTAAACGTAATGAAAAATTCATCAAAAACGTCGCCAATTGCTTGCTGGTCGCTAGATGCACTTTCTGCAATGTCACAGCATCAAAACTAATCAAGCGGCAACGACTACCACCAATGTACAAGGCTGTTACGTGTCTTGCAATAACTAAACAATCACGATAATTTCGCATTGCGAGTTACGTGATTACCTCGCCGTTCGGGCAACGTGTTTTTTTAATCACATTTGAATTGCCCGATTCGGCAATCGAACCCGGGACCTTATATGGTCAACACTGACACTGGGCCACTAGACCACAGAGACAATTGTAACGTTTGTTGGTAAAATATTTCTTTTTTTGTGTAATGTGTAAATTATGTGTAATTTTTTCCTCATGATTATTTCACGATATTCGGCCGAACACCGACTACTAAAGTAAGTGGACGATTTATCCGAATACCGTTTCGTAACTTAATATTTGTGGCATCTCTTTTTACCCCGTGTTGGTCCCAAGCTCCTTTGAAGATTAGGCCAACTGCCGTTCTGCCAGGTAGATCATAAAAGGCGACCGATTGGCTATACGAGTCACTACCATCGTGGCTACTAGGTGGTAGAATTCTGCTTTGTCTCGCCCGGGTCTGGTACAACCGCCTTACTTATTCCTGTCGCAATAGCGTCAGTACTTGTCACTGTCGTGTTCCGGTTTGGAGGATAAGGTAGCCGGTAAACTTATGCATGTGGCATTAGACCTCGCCACAAGATAGCAACACATCAATAACACCTTTGGTGTCTATAGGCGTTAATTGACTCTTTCCATCAAAAGACCTATCTGCTTATTTGACATCTTATATATTAAAAAAAATCTATATATGGACTACTTCTATCTTTCTTTGCAAATGTATACTTGTAAAGGTGAACAAAAAGGACGCTTTTTTGATTTATTATTAGAACAGATTAAAAATCGATATATAAAGTTTAAATGGCATACAGCCTTGTGGTACCCGAGGCCTTGGTCCGAGGCCAGGGTCACGCAACTGCCGGTTAGGGAACATGCAAACTCATTATCCTCTACAATCGATAGAGCATCTATTTTTACCAGGCACCGAAACAACTTTTCTTCATTATTGTAGTAGGTAAGTCTGAACTTCGAAGAATATTGCTTGCTAAAATTAATCGCTTTATGCTTTTGTTATATTTTTATTTTATTTTTTTATATTTTTATATCGTAAGATAGCAAACAAGCAGATGGGTCTCCTGGTGGAAAGAATCAACCATCGCCTATAGACACTAATGACGTTAATGGTGCGTTGCTATCTTGTGGCGAGGTCTAATGCCACATCCATTGGTTTACTGGCTACCTTACCTTCCAAACCGGAACAAGACAGTGACAAGTACTAACGCTATCTATTGTGGCAGGAATGGGTAAGGCGGTGGTACCAGACCCGAGCGAGACAATTCAGAACTCTACCACGTAGTAATATGTGAAAGTTTGTAAATTTAGATGCTTGCAGTTTCGATGTTTGTTAATTGATCACTTAAATAAGCAAAAGCGGCTGAATCGGTTTGGATGAAATTGAACACACAAGTAAATGATGACCTGGAATAGGACATTTTTTCGGGAGAAATATAAAACGTGCTTCCAAAATAGGTGATCATATTTCAACACAGCGTTCAGTATGTCTAACCAAAGATATTCAGCCAAAAAGAATGTCATCCAGTGGACTAAAACTTCTTGATTTTTTAGAATAAAATAATTTTAATAATAAATAAAAAAAATGGGTGCGTGTACTTATGTACGCGCGTGAGAAGTTATACTTCTTTGGCATCATTAAAAAATAGTTTTTAATTGCACGCAAATAATTACAATTAAATAATAGAAGGATTGGAAAAGGATAATCAACAAAGTTCCAATAATAAGTATTTAACATTAATAATTTAATAATATTTAGTGTTAATTATATTAAATAAAAGTATTTTAATTTATATCAATAAATAATACATACGAATAGTTAACCTCAATTATATTGGAGCTTTTTTTTCGAGACTTAATGAGCGGTTAAGCAGACAGCTTCATACTGTTAATTTTGTGTCACACATGCGCGCGCATCTTATAATTTCACTCTCATCATTTTTTCATAACGCGCCTAAAGAAGTATAACTTCAATAACGCTTTCAGCCGTCCCACAGATATGGCACGAGGTTATTTACCTTACTATTCACTTTTACGTTAAAAGTGGATTATTTTATGCAGAAAATAATAAAGCGTTATGAGACAACATTATTTTATTCGTAAAAATTAAAAAAGAATCGCTTGAATCACATTCTTTTTAGCTGGATATCCTTGGTAAGATATACTGAACGCTGTGTTGAAATATGATCACCTATTTCGGAAGGACCTATTTCAGGAGACCCATAATATGCTTGTTTGCTATCTTATGATATAAAAAAAAAATTGTTTGCGTGACCAAAAATCATCACTTCCCTTCGCTCTGTCGGGTAAAAATTAGCCTACATCATTTCTGAATAATGTAGCTTTCTAAACGTGATAGATATTTCTAAATTCGTTAAGTGATTAATGATTTAATCGCAGTAATCATACAAGTATAAAATCAAATCTTTATAATATTAACAGGCTTAGACTACCCTTTACCCACGTTTGCTTGAGTTGATATCTTTAAATAACTGACAAAGTTGTAGTTATTATCCTTTGACTACAGACATATAGTTTATCTATGTCATTAATATTAGAAAGTAAATAAAATAATATAATTTTTTTATCGCTTAAATGGAGAACCATTAAGATTAAAAAAAAGTATTCTTACGCCCGTATCCCCGAAGGGGTAGGCAGAGGTACACTGGTTTCTCACGTTTACCACTAGGTGGCGATGTACAAATCACATACAAATTCCTAGTAAACTCCAAACGCGCTCACGATCGAATGCGAAAAGAAAAACTCACACTTAGCACTCTGAGTATTAGTATTCCAATTCCAAGACACATAACACTTAAATACTCTCTACGAGAGGCCCAAGACTTCAAACTCGAACCATAGTGGGACAGGTTTTCGTTTTCGTATTGTCACTTTTTTAACTTTTTTGTTTTATCGCCATATTGAATGAGTAGGTATGTATTCATGTCAGAATATATTTTCTGTAAAATCACAATTTAAAATTACCGACTTGACCTTAGTCACTCGTCTACTAAAAACAAAAAACTAAAGTAAAATGAATAGTTACTAGCCCGTCTTCGGACATCCACACCGAACGGTATCATCGTATGGACCGAGTATTCCGACGAACAGCTACCACCTGTTTGGGAAATGGGAGTTAGTAAGGAAACAGGAAGACACAGAAAGGTAGGGTGTTAGGAAATCTATTTCTATCATAACCGAGTTAAAGTGATTTTACTCGTAGAGAGGCGTGCCAAGAGGTTCAAAAACGACGATGATCTGACAGGCAAAAAACTCCAGAGCCTCGCTCATCGCCGTAGAGTGGCTAGTCTATCGGTCTTTTATCGGATACAGTTTGGACGACTTAATTCCGCCATCCTCGTTTTTCTATCGATCGTTGAGGCGCACAGATACTAGGCATTGCTATATGGTGGACGTTCCATGTACCCGGACAAAGAGGTTCGACTCGACATTCTTGATCCGAACCTCAAGGGACTGGAATATGCTTCCTGAGTCTGTGTTCCCCGACGGGTAGGTACAACCTGGGGATCTTCAAGAGAAGAGTGAACATGTACTTTCTAGGGAAGCGCGTTCCATCTTAGGCCGCATCTAAGCTTACCATCAGGCGAGGTCGTGGTCAAGCGCTTCCCTATCGATAATAAAAAAAAAGTGAAGTTTAGCCTATATTAGGCTGTAATCATATCAGCATTGATTGCTTCGAAAGTTTTGCGCATGTTAGGGCTTATTCACACGAAGACGATTCTTTTTTTTCGACTCCTTTTTAGTTTGACGGTGACAATGCTATGCTCTGACCATATTATATATAATAAAGGATATATTTTAAATCGTATTTATACAGGTTACAGGTATTTTCTTTTAAAAATCATTTATATCAAAAAACACGAATAGTGAATATATTTTGGCCGATTCGCTGTTGCGCCCTTCTCCTCTGTCTTTATCCAAGACCGAACATTAAATCACAAAACGAATGTGAACATCAATTCGGATATTATGCCGAATCGTGATAAAACACAATTCCGTGTATAATGTGAACGTCCATCAGTCATATCGTATCGTGTTTTTTAACGAATCGTCAATGACGAAACCCGTGTGAATTAAACCCTTACGTGGTAAAGTTATAAAACATCTCATTTGTATATTTCTATATATATTTATTGCTGTAATAGTATCAGTACTTGATACTCCCGATTTTTAGTTTAGATGATAAGATTCCGTGAAAATTTATTTATATCACATAGCGTTTCCGCCACATGAATGGTAACGTACCATTTTGATGTGTGTTGATGTGTTATCCAAAAACTCATATGAGCGCGTTCGTTTAGCATTAAAAAAACGCGGTGTGGTCGAATATTGAAACAGAAAAACGACAGTGAATTTTTGGCATCAATAAAATTAAGGAGGTAATGCTAGATATATCTTTTAGAATTTAGACAATAATGAAAATGCTACAAAATTTTCCCCTATGTTGGTCCACGCTCCTTCTGAACATAGACCATCTGCCGACCTATCAGGTAGGTCGTGAAAGACGACTGATGGGCTATACGTGAAAAATCCTACTGAAAATTAATACACCATTTGCCGCCTATTAGGTAGATCGTGAAAGGCGACTGATGGGCTGTACGTGTCACTGCCGTCGTGGCTACTGCCTACTAGGTGGAAGAATTCTGCATTGTCTCGTCAGAGATTGATACCATCGCATTACCACCACTGTCGTGTTCTGCTTCGGAGAGTAAGATAGCCATTTAACTTTAGCATATGACATTAACACTTCGCCATAAGAAAGCAACGCATCGTTGACATCTTTGGTGTGTATAGCAAACAAGCAGAGGGCTCTCCTGAAAGAGCTTACTCATTCTTAAAAGGCCGGCAACGCAACTGCAAGATCTCTGGTATTGCGGATGTCCATGGGCGGCGGTGATCACTTGCCATCGGGTGCACCTCCTGCTCGTTTGCCCCCTCTTCTATAAAAAAAAAATAATGAATAAAATGTGGTTTCCATATTCCATCCTGAGCATTGATATAAAAATATGGCAAAAACATATGTCTTTGCATATCCAACATTAAGCGTAAGATTTATGGTTGTTTTTATAAAGCTATGTACAAAAGAAATAAATATGTCAGTGTCGCAACTGACGTGATTCTATTTAAAATGAGCGCACGATTTTAAATTGCGCGCTCATTTTTGGGGGACGTTTTAGAGACACTGATTGTACATCTTGGATTTTTTATATCAATGATTAGAAGCGCTATCTGCTTGTTTGCTATCTTAGCCAATAGTCATCTTTTTATTAGAAAACCCTTGTTTGTGTTCAAATAATACCTATTCATTGTCTGAAAAAAGTTTAATGCTTAAAAAACAATGCATACGCACTAATCATTCTCGCGAATCCAAAGTCGCACAACTTGACGATACCCTCGCTGGTCAACAGGATGTTTTCTGGCTTGACGTCGCGGTGGATGCAGTTGTGTCGGTGACAATAGGCCACGCCTTGCAACGTTTGCCAAATTATCTGCTTAGATAGAAGCTCTGGACAACCCTGGACCAAATTACAAATAATTACAAACGAGCATAAGAACACAGGACGAAGATAATTATACTGAATACTGATACATCTTAATCCAATTAGGTTCCAAAGTTTCTTACATCAGAAGACATAAAACCAGCCGATGGCCCTTCTGACTACCATCGCCTATGGATACCAAAAATGCTAATGGTCTGACTGCCTCGTGGTTTAAGGGATAGCCTATTCGGCTTCGATCATGGATGGATGGATCCGGTCCCGAATTTGATTTTCAAGTTTGGGCAGTGTTATTGAGATTTTTCGAAATTTTTCTCGAAAATCCAAAATTTCAGAAGCAGCTCGGTTTCTGGCGGTTAGTGTGTTACCATTTCCGTGCCTCGGATGAGCCCGGTTGTCGGTCCCGGTTATTGATTATTCAATAATCGTTATCGGGTTGATAAATCCTCATCTCGCCAACCGACAAACCAGTGTATAGTGGTGAATTGGAAAGTCTATAGGTATACACATTTGGTTTACTCTACCCTCCCCGCAAGGGAACCGGGTGTAATGATGATGGTAATGGTTAATGGTGTGGTAACATTAATGGGGAAGCAATGGTGCATTCCATCCATTTGATGGGACAGTAATTCCATTTAAATAAGTTTACGCAGCTACACCCTTCAAACCGAAACAGGAAAGTAGTATTACGCTACGCGGCTGAAATAAGGCCTAACCCGATTAAGACGTTACAGAGTCTATGGCCCCGGTTACACTTTGATTAGTGCGAGTGTTTAATGCAGGTGCTTAGTATTAAACAAAAACACGTGTAGGCAGTCGTTGATTAGTGCGAGTGATTAGTAATCACTGTCTATTCACTTTACTACTCTGATTACTAACCACTCGCACTAGTCAACGGCTGTCTTCACGTATTTGTTGCTTAATACTATGCATTTAACCGCCCCGTTGGTCGAGTGGTTAGCGATCCTGACTACGTAATCAACGGGGCTCGGATTCGATGTTTGGGTTGTGATGAGTTTGTATTTCCGGGTTTGGGTGTTTATTATGTATGTAAAATTATTTATACATGTATTTCTATGTATTAGTATCGTTGACTAACACCCATAACACAAGTAAATAATTTGCTTACTTTGGGGTTAGATCAGTAAGTGTAATTTATCCCGTGAATATTTATTATTTATTATTATTATGTGCATTAAACACTCGCATTTGCACTAATCAAAGTGTAACCGGGTCCTATCACTCAGTAGCTACAATGGTAATGACACTTTTATCCAAACTTTGGCCGTTTACAATTTGCCTAACAAAATAGCAGACGGCCTATTCTGAAGTGAATCTTTTTTTATTATCGATAGGGAAGCGCTTGACCACGATCTCTCCTAATGGTAAGCTAAGATGCGGCTAAGATGGAACGTGCTTCCCTAGAAGGTACCTGTTCACTCTTCTCTTGAAGATCCCCAGGTTGTACTCGTCGGGGAACACAGACTCAGGAAGCATGGTCCAGTCCTTTGCGGTTCGAATGAAGAATGTCGAGTCGAACCGCTTTGTCCGGGTACGTGGAACGTCCACCATATGGTGATGCCTAGAATCTGTGCGCCTCGACGATCGATAGAAAAACGGGGATGTCCGATGGCGGAGTTAAGTCGTGCAATTCTGCATAGCACTCAAAGTGAATCCGATACAAGACCGAATCTGAACCAATACAAGCAAAAAGCTTAATTATTTTCCCTAGCAAATCGGTGTGTGTTTGGGAGGGGGAGGTGGGTGTTGGTATTTAAATATTGACGCTATTGCGGCAAAGAGTAGTCAAAGGTCAAGAAGTAATAAACAAGTTTTGACACATGAAAATATTTGAATTAAAATACAAGTTGAAAGGCAGAATGTGATTGCTATCACAGCCAATAAAAATTTAATTTAATCTTTTAGTACGCAAGTGATTGCGTTGTGCCGATTCAAGATATATGCATCGCTCGTAAAGGCCCTGATCAACGTGCGAGCCATGTTTAGTATTCCGTACCTCAAAAGGAAAAAACGGGACCCTTGTAGGATCACTTTGTTGTCCGTCCGTCCTTCCGTCTGTCAATACCCCTTTTCTCAGGAACGCGAGGAGGTATTAAGCTGGAATTTATATCAAATACTCAAATCTACTGTCCCTTGGAGCTGTGAAAAAATCAAACTTACAGGATACAGCCGTTTTGCCGCAAATTTTCGAAACTCGCAAGGGAATCAAAACCTATAGAGTACTCCCAAAAACTTTGAATTTTGAAATTTGGTACATAGCAACGTCTTATAGCACAGATAAAGAAAAAATTGCGGAAACCATAAATTTTTAGTTACATCGTATTATTATAAAAATATTTTGGTTATTTTGCGGTTAATATATTGTTATCATGTACACAGGTTTTTTTTATGTTAGTGGGATAGACAAACTGGCAAACGTGCCACCTGATGGTAAGTGGTCGACATTGCCAATGAACATAAATGGTATACCTGAATTGGAACTAGTTCAGGAATCCCATTCATGTGTTGCCTATCCTGAGACATGAGATGTTAAGTCTCGGTGCCATTAATTACACTGCCTGTCTTGCCCTTCTGGCTGAAACACAGCAAGCTGTTTCACGGGGAATATAGGCAAGATGGTGGTACCCATGCAGCCGGGAGTGCGGCACAGCGTATCCCTCCCACCGGTAGGTTTGTACGGAACCCTCGGTGCGCGAGTCCGACTCGCACTTGGCCGGTTTTTTATAGCATAAGATAGCATACAAGCAGATGGCTCTCCCGATAGAAAGAAAAACCATCGCCTACAAACAGCAAAAATGCTAATGGTGCGTTGCTATCCGTGTGGCGGGATAGCAATGCCACATGCATAAGTCTTCCGGCTATCTTACCCTTCTAACTGGAACACAACAATGACAAATGTTGACGCTATTACGGCAGGAATAGGTAAGGCGGCGGTGATACCAAATACCCAGGCGAGACGTTGCAGAAATTTACCACCTAGTAGTCATGATGGTAGTGACTTGTATAGCCAATCCGTCGCATCTTACGACCTGCCTGGCAGAACGGTAGTTGGTCTGTCTTTCAAAGAAGCCCGGACCAACTCTGGAGAAACTGCGGTATACCAAATTGCGGTAATACTATACTGCGGTTTTAAAGAATGATGGTATTACTCGCGGCTCGTTGGTGCGGAACGACTAGCGAGCAAAACCGTTATGTCTCGATAAAAAAAATGGAGGAAACATGTCGGTATGCTAAGTCGCGGTATTGCAATAATACACCGGCAAGATTTACTGACGAGCCATAACACCACGCATTTGCTCGCCCGTCAATCAGGGCCTTAAGATTGTTAGGTATGTACGTAACGATTTCCTATTAATATTGTAATGATCAATTCACACACAGTCTACACTTTACAGTTCAAACACACACGTCAATGTCGCTGCCAGCAAACACTTGAGATCCTGTCAAAGATTAATACGAGCCGAAATCCCGATGCTATTTCCTCTCCCACTTAGGATACTACCCTTAGCCGAGGTTTGGTCCCACAGAAGGCACACCCAGGGCGGGCTCTACCTAACCCCAAAACACCTAAACTCTGGCTGAGCACTTTGCTCAGTTATACAGCCTAAAGTTTAGAAGGAAAAACTTACGAATTTATTATTTACTCTTAATTTTCTACATATATACAGTGTATAAAGAAACCCTGTCCGATCGTTAAAGGCATAATTTGGTAGCTTAATACAAACATATTTGCGTCATTATTTTATGGATTTGGAGTTTGGGAGTTGCTCAATTTTAATGCTAAAATGAGGTACTTTAAACTACGTATTTTTTCTTATTTTAATAAAAATAATTATTGTGTTGTTTTTTTTTTGATAATGTCATGAACCTACTTATATATCTCTTTCGGTTCAGACAGGGTTTTCTTTACACCCGTATAAAAATCAATCCCTATTTTCCGCGGTCACGACATCGCCCGTGAATGGCTGGACCGATTTCGCTAATTCTTTTTTGTTGTATTAGTAATTGTCAGGAGAAGGTTCTTATGAAAGAAAATATTAAAGCAATTGCGCGGAAAATTAGAAAATTCAAGAATGCTTAACTACCATATAAAGTTCAATGTCTATTCGGCTGCCTGGAAAGACAATTCCGTATATTTATATAAATTACGTGTCACGTTGTTTGTCCGCTACAGATTCCTAATATGAATGGCAAAACAACGTTTGCCGGGTCAACTAGTAAAAAATAAAAAAATTGTGTAACACAAATAGAACAAAACACTTTGAACTTTCACGGTCAGTAAAACAAATGTACTCATGATCAAGGCGCTAATTGTAACATTCGCAAATTGCAAATGTTGAAATATCATTACACAATGGCGGATTTACGCTTGATGCCGCCCGGACTTATATGCCACTTATTTGCTTTGTGAGGATGAAATTAAGCATTTAATTTGTAAATTTTGCCGGCCCGAGATTTATGCCACCCTACAATTTATAGGCCCTGACCTCATGGCCCTATGGTTAAATCCGCCACTACCATTATATAAATATAAAGCAACAAATCGCAGTTAGGAAAAATACAACAACGGTGTAGACCAGCCATACTCAACCTTTTTTTTACCAGGGCCAACAAACGTTTCAATCATGGGATCCCGGGCCGCAAGTGAGAAATTATTAGGTCATAAATAAAACGTAAATCAAAGGTAACGATGTATTTATTTTATTGATGAGAAGATTGAAAAAAAATTGTATTTTAATGCGATATTTGATACTGTGAACACTTTTTTACAATTTTATCAAGATCTGGCTTCTTGCTACGGCATGCTACTCTTATTACATCATCCAGATGAGAATTTGTGAGTTAGTTTCTGTATACATTCTTTGTATATTTCATTTTAAAAAAAGAAGATTCGCACATATACATAGACCCAAGTGGGCCAATCAAAAAGGCCCGGCGAGCCGTATGCGGCCCGTGGGCCGCAGGTTGAGTATAGCTGGTGTAGACAACGAGAATTGAGTGTCATAGTCACGGACACGGTCCTAACTTTTTTTATATGTACCTATAAGATAGCAAACAAGCGGATGGGTCACCTGATGGAAAGAGTCAACCAACGCCTATAGACACCAAAGATGTTAATGGTGCGTTGCTATATCGTGGCGAGGTCTAATGTACATGCATAAGTTTACTGGCTACATTACCCTTAAAACCGTAGCACGAAAGTTACAAGCACTGACGCTATTGCTACAGAAATAGGTAAGGCGGTGGTACCAGACCTGGGAGAGAAAATGGAGAACTCCACTGCCTAGTAGCCACGATGGTAGTGAGTCTTATGGCAAATCAATCACCTTTTGCGACCTGCCAACTTTGTATGTAAAGACATATTGTTCCTGTGGGATTCATGAATCGCCAAAAATTTAGAAATACAGCTAGGCTAGGCTAGGCTAGGCTGCAAAGCGAGCTAGTATTAAATGTGGTAATGTAAAAACATGCGGCTTGCGCAAGCGCAGCACAACCGCGTTTAGTGAGGAAGGTCAAGTAATAGGTTGCTTGCTCTGCGAGTTTTGTCTGACGTTATGGACACGTGAGCTTTGATTTGCTTGGATAAAAGTTGTACAATCACGTGAATAGGAGGTTCATGGCAAGACTTAGACTTTATACATGCATATAATAAAAGAGTAATTTAAAAAATTGGTAAATTGCGTGTCGGGCCACGAGCAATGTAGGATTCCGAAGTTGCCTATCGCAATAATGCGGACAAAGAAGAGGGATTTTACTGCTTCCTATTAAGAACATTTGACCTATTTAACGTCAATGACGGATATAATATCCGCACCAAACACCGACCACACAACCCATAGACGCCTAATAACAGGCGAATGGCTTCTGTCAACACATCTGACTTATAGTTCCGATGTAAATGTCCATGCACCAATACCCAATCAGTGTCGACCAATCAGATCCTCTGTACATCACTATCTTTCACTGTGGCCTTGAATAAGCCAATCACGATGTTGCAGCTCAGCTTAGCTAGTTGCCAGAATGCATTCAATACGGAAAATCGAACATTAGGCGTCTATGGGCTGTGTGGTCGATGGCACCAAAGGTTCACCGCCTATAAAACCTTCTCCAAGTACATTTTATAAATTGGTCGACTATTACTCAAAAACATGTAGTCTTTAGAGCCCAGAGAGATGAGCAAAAATTACCACTTTAAGGTTTAATATTTTACAAACGAGTCCATTAATCGAAGAATTGTTTTCACAAATCTACAATATTTTTAAGAACCTACCCAATGATACTCCACACTATGGGGTAGGCAAAAAAATTAACATCCCCTCTTTACATGTTGGGGAGCTATTTAAAGATAGCTCCCCTAAAATATATATTTTCAAGTTTTTATGTTACCACTTTGTTGCCGTGATTACTAATTAGTCGTACCAAATTACAGCTTTCTAGCACTAAGGATATGAGCAATCTTGCGGACGGATATAGCGAAAATATAAGGGTTTCTAGTTCACTTCGGAACCCTAAAAGACTTGAACAGACTTCAAATATCTACTGTACTCATCTATATCTATACATATAATAAAATCGTAGGAAAGTCAAAACTGTACATTGAATATTTTTTTAAAAGAATACTTGGGGCGTCATCTACAATCGATATTGAAGCCAAAAATGTAGTTTTTAGAATTTTTATCTGTTTGTCTGTTTGTCTGTATGTGTGTCCGGGGTAAACTCAAAAAGTACTGCATGGATTTACTTCAAATTTTGCATGAATATTACTAACAGGTCGGGTCAACATATAGGCTATATATTATCACGCTATCACCTAGCGGGGAGGTGTTGTGCGGAGTAAACGGAGTCCGCGCGGACGAAGTCGCTGGCAACAGCTAGTATATCAAAAACTAATTAATTGATTTTGATGAAACTTGGATATTGTTCTCTAAATTGGGATATATCTGATTTAGATCAAAAAGAATTATCTCGATATGGTTTTTAGCTCCCGGGAAATACGTGGACAAACATACATACACTTACAAAATTTGGTACACATGATTGAACGCCTTAAGCTCGGTTAAGATACTATAATATTTTATCTTAAGATATTCTAATATAAAATATTATAGTATCTTAAAGTATCACACACGGCTAACAAACGATAATATTAAAATTTGTTCAATTCCCGGGTCGGGCAAATATTTTTTTTTCCAGTTTTCTGACAGTAAAAATAACGTTGCCCGGGACTTGATAAGTGATCGGTTGGCGATAGGCTTACCACCTATCACAATGTGGGACTAACGGCCGGCTTCCGAAACGCAAATCAATTTTAACAAGCAATAATTCTGTCTTGTAGCGAGGTGTAATGCCACATGCATAAGTTTACCGGCTACCTTACCCTCCAAACCGGAACACGACATTGCCTAGCAGTGACGCTACTGGTGCAGGAATAGATAAGGCGGTGGTACCAGGCCCGGCCCGGGTTTGGACCCGGGCGAGACAATGCAGAACTCTACCACCTAGTAGTCACGATGGTAGTGACTCGTATTATAGCCAATCGGTCGCTTTTTACGACCTGCTTGGCAAAACGGCAGTTGGTCTATTCTTCATAGGAACCCGGAAACAACGCGGGGAAAAATATTTACCATAATTTTTACTAGCGTGTGATCTGTTAAATACAGATTAATGGCTTGTTAAAATTAATTTGCGCTTCGGAAACCGGCCGTACGTATCTACGGCTAATCGTGGGTGCACTGGTCAAATTCTTCGGGGATATGGGTGTGAAGATATACACATTTTTTACTTATATACGACGATGCTGGGTTGAATCGCTATTTATAGACACAAATAATTCAAACACGTGAGTGAACCATTCACACATTACACTGCAACCATTCATTAACTGTCGATAAAAAATGTATTTAGGTTATGCAAATGGCATTTCATATCAAAAGCGATAAAAGCGCGGTGACTGGCACTTTTATTAGGCAAGTGACGCGCCACTCTATCACTATCGTTAAAGAACTATACGAATGCATGTTATTTACGGCAAATTGGAACGACCGTATTATATACCGTAAAGTATTTAAAAATGTCACTGTAGTATCAATTTTAGGTAGAGCCATAGACCCTAATCGAAGGAAGGAACCTACCGCATATTCTTAGCAAGTTGGGTAGGGGTCCTAATTGATGTAACATCGCTATGCAGTGCTCATTTTCTTATGTAATGGACCAAAAATGCAACCTGACAAGTATTTACATAACAAGCCTGGTAGCAGCAAAAGATTTGGGCGATATTTTTTTTATATAGTATAAGATAGCAAACAAGCAGATGGGTCTCCTGATGGAAAGAGTCAACCATCGCCTATAGACACCAAAGGTGGTAATGGTGCGTTGCTATCTTGTGGCGAGGTCTTATGCCACATGTATAACTTTACCGGCTACCTTACCCTCCAAACCGGAACACAACAGTGACAAGCACTGACGCTATTGCGACAGGAATAGGTAAGGCGGTGATACCTGACCCCGGGCGAGATAATGCAGAACTCTACCACCTAGTAGCCACGATGTTAGTGACTCGTATAGCCAATCGGTCGCCTTTTACGACCTGCCTGGTAGAACGGCAGTTGGCCTATTCTTCAAAGGAGCCCGGGACCAACACCAAAATATCCTAAAATATTACGCAATTTACAAACAAACCAATAGAGATAATGTGCCCATACGCGGCACTTTACATACTTTCTTATGTTTATGCTTTTTACTGGGTAAAAGGAGGAGTTAGATTTTGGTCTAAATATAAATGAGGAATTAACTAAATAATATATTTAGCAATTATGTTGCCGTAGTAACATTTGACATATTATTTAAGGTTAATTATTTTGATTGGGGACAATTTATTAATTTCCATTCTAGTTTCATTGTAACATAATGATTATATGAAACGCACTAGTAGTATATTTATTATTATAGCTAATTGTCTCTTTTCATCGGATATCCATGTATGTTCATATTATCTATGCTTTATATAGTAACAAAATAAATTAAAAAAAGAAAATTTATATTTAATGATTTTATGTCAATTTTTTTTATTGATTTTATGTGAAAGAGTCTAAGCTTTCTTTTATAGTCTATAGCTAAATATGGCTTCCATTCCATGGAATAAATTTTGAAATATAGATTATCTGCTGTTTTGCCAAGCAGTTGGTAAAAGGTGAACGATTGACTATGAGTATTACTACTGTCGTAACTACTAAATCCTTAATATTTCCTATTCAGCCGCGAAAGCGTCTATGTTTGTCATTGTCGCGTTCCGATTTGGAGGTTACTATAGCCGGTAAATTTATGCATTTGGCATTACCTATCATTCCTTCACTTGCATAACAACGCACCGCACCATTAATATTTTTCTTAGACGATGGTGGTCTGTTTTCATCAATAGATCCATCTGCTTGTTTGTTATCTTATGTTATATAAAAAAAACTAGTGCAGTGAGGTGCCCCAGATTTTGAAGATGCTTTTTTCTAAACAGTTCGTTATTCGTGTAAAAATCGTGATCGATATGAAGACCCCTTTATACAAACCAGTGTAGTTTTCGTTACATGTGATTGACCGTTCCACACGTGCAAGTCGACGAATGTTGAAAGTCCACCGGTTCGCGGTTACGTAAATTTACAAGGTTTT
This sequence comes from Apodemia mormo, assembly GCA_036924255.1. NCBI lineage: Eukaryota > Metazoa > Arthropoda > Insecta > Lepidoptera > Riodinidae > Apodemia > Apodemia mormo. The sequence goes on along the minus strand of JAUPFN010000018.1, from coordinate 4,745,115 downwards.
ATTTAAATCTTAAATAAATTGCTTGTCTAAAGTTAGGGAAATTTTTTCAAGGGTAAATCTACAGGGTTGCCAACGGCAAATATTTTTATGGATGACAATTTTGTTTAAATAAATATAAATAGTTATTTTTGGGTCAACAGAGACCCTAACCACAAAACAAATAGGTACAGAAGTCAAACTCGTTTATGTACTTCACTTTTCATGCCTACGCATGGCGGTCGCGCTATGGATATCAAATTTGGCAAGCTCCGATTACACTTTGATTAGTGCGTGTGCGTGTGCTGCTTAGTATTAAGCCAAAAACACGTGTAGACAGCCGTTGATTTGTGCGAGTAATAAGTAGTCAGCGTACTAAAAAGCGTTTCGCAGTGTTGATCCCGGCCTCCTTTGAAGAATAGGCCCACTACCGTTCTGCCAGGCAGCTCGTAAAAGGTGACCGATTAGCTATCGAGTCACTAACATGGTGGCTATTAGGTGGTAGAGTTCTGCATTGTCTCGCCTGGGTCAGGTACCACCGCCTTACCTATTCCTGCCGCAATAGCGTCAATGCTTGTCGCTGTCGTGTTCCGGGTTGGAGGGTAAGGTAGCCGGTAAACTTATGTATGTGGCATAAGACCCCGCCACAAGATAGCTACGCACCATTAACATCTTTGGTGTCTATAGGCGATGGTTGACTTTTTCCATCAGGAGACCCATCTGCTTGTTTGCTATTTTATGATATAAAAAAAAACTAAAAGTGAATAGACGCCGATTACTAATCACTCGCACAAATCTAAGGGTGTCTACACGTGTTTTTTGCTTAATAATAAACACCTACATTAAACATTCGCACACGCACTAATCAAAATGTAATCGTAGACTATTATGCACAAAAAATTGGTAGTGGCACTCCTATCTAGGAGATTGATTTATTGTTGAAAATGAAACAGTCATCCTGTTTCATTTTCAACAGTAAATCAAACTCCTAAAAATAAAAAAATGAAACAGGATGAACGGAAATATAAACCAATAATAAATAAAATATTTAAATGCTATTGTTATACCTATTACTAATTTTTTGCACAAAAAGTTCACTGACGCGTGTCTCAAGCGGGTGGCACTCGCGCTAACACCACTCACAAAGATTTCGAGATATCGCGTCTGTAAGAGGTGTCTATTGTGCATTGCTCGAACGCCCTTTGTATGTAGATTGACTTCTGTACCTATTTGTTTTGTGCCTTAACGTTACATTTTAGTAACGATACTTATCTATTTTATTACCATTCCGCCACGCGAATAGCATGGCACTATTAAAATCTTTGCTCGCTCCATTAGTCAAATGGATAGCGAATCTAACTACGAATCGATGGGGCTCAGGTTCGATTCCCGACCAGAGCAAACATTTTTCTGACTTCGGGTGTTTATGTATTTCTATGTATATAGTATTGTTGGCTAACACCCATAGCACAAGCAAATAAATTGCTTAGGCGTCCATAACTTAGTAGAGGGATCAAATCTCAAGGGTGGCGTGCTACGGGGGTTGACTCAGCAAATATCATGTCGTTTTTAACAGTTTATAAAATTTAAGAAAAACTTGTTAAATTGAGTACTTAATACATGATTGTGTGTCCACTAAAATATGGTTAAAACGTATTTTACTTATAATTTTAATATATAGTTTCTTTTGACGTATTTATGTAAGTGTTCGATTCTCTCACTATCACAGTTAAATCATAACTAACCTCAGTTCTAATTGAAGATTAAATACAAGTCTCATTTAGTTTTAAGGACACAAAATCTTGCAATTTTTTTTTATTTTAATATTAACGTATAAACAGTAAACACTAAAAAACCGTGTATATTTTACGTTGATACGTTACGTACGCGATTCAAACATCTACGTAACGTCACTATTACCTATAACGTGTTATATTTTGCAATGGTAACACTTTTCATTCATCATACAGGTGCCGTCGTTAATCGGTTCGGACGCCTTCATCTTTTGCGTTCTCGACACTTCTTCACTTTTTTACATGCGGTTTCATGGGTATTATTAGTTTGCTATTTAAAATCCTTTTTAGACGGTTTATGTTCCTTGTATTTTGATTGGGCTTTTTAAAGAATTATTAGCTGATTACATTTTTTTCCAAATTTTTGACTTAACGCCATATTTATTTAATATAGACATATTTTTTTGCACAATCATTAAATATTTATAACAACTTGCAAATACAGCTTAATCGAACGACATAGTTGCTCCGAGTCAAAATATATACTAAATAATATGCAAAATATATGCAGTGAAATTACCTAAAAATGGCTGCATTTCCTACTCCACTCCCAGCGAAGCATACCCAAGTAGCACGTTAAGCTGTATATAGGCTGCAAGGAGGTTCATTTTTAAACTTAAAGCTGTATATTAAGCCGTACAAAGGCGGTAGAAGCGCTTCTACAGCCGATATAACACCAAAAAGGGCCCCAAGTTATACAGCTTATTGCGTTATGTAGGCTGCACAATAGCTATACAAGCTGTTATAAACTGTACAATGGCTGTTATTTGGTGTATAAAGAAACTATAACACTAAGGATACTCTCTTGTAACTGTCTTGTACAGCTAAGCGTTAAATAGGCTACACAATAGCTGTACACGCTGTTATAGGTTGTACAAAAGCTGTTATTCGGTGTATAAAGAAACTATAACAATAAATATACTCTCTAGTACAGCTAAATGTTCTTAATAGGTGTTTGAAAATGACAAAAAGTAACAATCTGTTTTTGATATTGTATAACATTAATTATATCACGTATCTGCAGAAGCCATAATTAAAAATATATTAATAAACGATAAATTCTTGGACTTGGAGCAGTATTAAACGGTGTATTCAAAGTGCAAACTCAAATTTACTGTCAAATGTTTTCCCTCAAAATATTCACGCGCCAACGAAATAATCAAGATAACACAAATAAAATCATTGCAAAATACGGTAAGTGTTTGTGTTTAAGGTTAGAATATACAAGTATTTATGGTACAATATTGTATATAAAGGCATAATGATCATAATATAAGTTGCTTGTCACGATATAGCTTTAGCTATTGCTAAATATATATTTTATTTAACAATATATTTCTTTAATGTTGTTTTTAATACACAATAATGGCGACGCTTTGTTATACAGCCTAAAGTGTATTTGGAGGGTGATATACTGCAAATAGCTGTACTGAATCTCTTTTTTATTCTATTATACCGCTATTGGCTTTTAATTACCGTCCAAATACACTTTAGGCTGTACTAAGTCCCTATATAATTATATTGTACAGTTATTGGCTTTTAATCACTTAAGTTATGTTTAGAGATGCGTACAAAAATTGAAGAACTCTTGTTTCGCTATTGTGATGTATTGATGTCGGTCGTTTGACTTTACAACTAAACCAACTTATTGTTAACTATAACTTATGGGACATGTATTTCAATCATGTTTTACTTTATTTTTCAGGGAAATATGCCTTATAAAATAATAAAAACAATTGAGAGAAGCCAAAACCGTATTTGTATCGTACCCAGTTTGTGGGAGGATAAAGGTGAATTATAATGACCAAGAAAACAACTTGATATAACTAAGTTGATCAAGAACGAAAAATCAAGCCCTTTAAATATTGGTCTATCACAAAAATATTTTTAAGAAGAATACGTTATTTCGTGCTTGTGATTTAATAATATTGGTTCTTCAAAGAGAAACACATACTCTCTTGCCTGTAATTGTATCTAAGTATATAATAGTTTTAAAACGATTGTAAGTATACATATATACAGGGTGTTGCAAAAGTGGTACAGTAAGCCGAAAGGGGATGGCTCAGGGGGTCATTCTTAACAACTTTTGTTTAACGACTTTTGGAAATTCGCGAAAAAAATATTGATTCTCCATAGAAACTTTGTTGGTCACGTGACTTTTCACAATGGAAAAACAAAATTGTTTTTCGGAAATTTTCACAAGTCGTTGAACAAGAGTTGTTCAAAATGAACCTCTGAGTCACCCCTTTCAACTTACTATACCGCTTTTGTAAAACTCCGTATAGTAGCAAGTTAAAAATAAAAAAATACATATTTTCTCAGTATAATGATTTTTATTTCTCTTTTTAACTCTTTTTTATATATTCTTTGAAGAATAGACCAATTGCCTTTCTGCCAGGCAGGTCGTAAAAGACAACCGATGGGTTATGCGAGTCACTTCCATCGTGGTTACTAGGTGATAGAGTTCTGCATTGGCTCGACCGGGTGTGGTACCACCGCCTTATCTATTCCTGCTGCAAAGCGTCAGTGCTATTCACTGTCATGTTCCGGTTTGGAGGGTAAGGTGGCCGGTAACCTTATGCATGGGGCATTAGACCTCGCCACAAGATAGCAACGCACCATTAACATTTTTGCTGTCTGTAGGCGATGGTTGACTCTTTTCATCAGGAGACCCATCTGCTTGTTTGCTATCTTATGACATTAAAAAAAATCAGTTATTATAAATTACCAACCAAGTAACCTTAATGAAGAAGATAAGCCTAAAAAATAATAAATCAGATAACCTACAATCACTTTTAATGTTTTTGTTACGGAACCCTTTTCCTTGAACATTAATAAAAATGACCATTGTAGGTTTACCTGAATTAGTAATTTTTCAGTTTTATCTTCATTACGATTACTTGGTTGGTAATTTATAATATTTAAATATTCCGTTTCAATCTTCCTCTTGATTTTTTCCACATAATATCAACTATGCAGATATAAAAACAGCAAATAACAATTTTCTCATTACTACAGCCTTGAGCTGTACTATAGCTGTATATGCAGATTTTTTAACACCATTGGCTGCATAACAGTCTACAATTACGTCATAAATATTAGCTGTAGAACGGTGATTGCATGTCCCATTTTACAGAAACAAGCGTTGAGTGATACTATAATAACACTTAAATCTGTTATAAATTCCCGTGCTAAACAAAATACAGCTAATGTACAGCTTTAAGGATTAAAATCAGCCTAATGAGTTACAAATTGCTTAAAGCTGTACAGTAGTGTATTAATATTCAGATATAACGCCTAAAGCTTACGCGAAACTCTAAGAAAGGCCTTGTACAGCATTAGGCTGTATAAAAACTCATAAAGGTCTCTTATACCGATAAAAGCATCTTTTTACACCATTGTACGGCTGCAATAGAACTTTAAGTTCTATATGAGCTGCTTTATGGGTATTAAACATGCTTGATCGCTGCTTGGGTAGTAATCCGCACTCAGCTTATCAAATTCTTTGATTTTTTAGCTATCCCGCGGTATAATTAGATTTCGGATGTTGAAGATAGTTATGTAGCTGTAACATCAAACTGCATCGCCCAATTTTGTTGTTATCAGTTTTTTTAACCGTACCTCACCTAAGTATGAAGGCAAATTTAAAGAAGTATTCACGTCAATACTCATTTTAAAAAATCTAACACGAGATTAGAGGAGGTTAATGAAAATCTCACGATATCTCACCAAGGGGGATGTGGGGGTCGAGAAAACGCCTAAATTGCCTAATGTATTTTATGGACGCCCCCTTACTTTGGGGGTTAGATCAATTCATGTAATTTGTCTTGCGATATTCATTATTTATTATTACGATATTCATTATTTATTATTATTTGGTGTATGTAGGCGTTGGTGTATGTAGGCGATGGTTGTCTCTTTTCATAAGAAGAGCCGTCTACTTGTTTACGAACTTATGATATAAATAACACTAGTTTAGGACTAAAACAAATAAAATTTTCATATTACTTACAGCTGGATACTTCTCCAGCTCATGCAGGACGGTGTGGTCGCAGTACTCAAACACAAGGTGCAGCTTGCGCTTACGTCGGAAAACCTCGATCAGATTCACCAGGTTCGGGTGTTTGAGGTTCTGGAAGCAATATGGCACTAGAGTTCCATATCTATGACAATGACACGTTAGGTGCTGAGAGGGTATTTATTAAAAGCAGTAGTATCTTCACGCCCGTATCCCCAAAGAGGTAGGCAGAGGTACAATAAGTGCACCCACGATTAGCCGAAGATACTTGGTCCCACAAAAATGATAGGTGGCAAGCCTATCGCCAACCGAGCACTTTCCAATCCCGGGCATCATTGTTTTTATCAGAACACTGAAAAACATATTTTTCTTTAAATTGCCCGGCCCGCGAATCGTACCCGGGACCTCATGTGTTCAATGCCAACGCCGGACCACCAGACCTTTATTAATGTTTCTTATATTATATGATGGCAAGTTTAGATAGAGATAACCGTTACCTATAGACACAAAAGATGCTAATGGTGCGTTGTTGTGTAGCAGAATGGCAACGCCATCCACATGCATAAGTTGACAATGGCCAGCATTGACGCTAAACGGCATGAAAAGGTATTTCAGTGGTAGGGTTAGACACAGCTATATCGAAAGAAGAGTTTGAACAGTCGAGCGAATGGAGCGTTAGGGAATTTACTTAAAAGTGAAAGCACAGTTTTCAGTCAGACCAGTCTTTCCCTGCATATTTTTTGTATATTTTCTATGGACAAAAGCTTATCCCAATGCAATGCTAATGTACGGAAAGTAGAGCTATGTGTGCTAGAAAGGGCATGAGAGTAGAATTCGTAATTCTATAGTGAGAGAGTTTAGGCCTGGAAAAAAGTGTTATTGTTGGAATCACAGACCACATGAATACTAATAGACACGCCATTGGGAAAGAAACGTGTCGCCGCGCGTATGAGCAAACGCTCCTATTACTGTCAAAAATGTCTTTCATTTGTAGGTAATATTATATTGTGGAAAAATAGAAGTAAACTATAAGTATTGTTTTATCGTACCAAATGAGACGACAATGTTTAAAAATTACCCTTGAAATTATTTTATTCCATCGGTAAGTAGGATAACTGTATTTCTGTGTGTAAATGCAAGCTACACTGACAAACTAAGACACTGTCTTGAAAGGAGTATCCATTTATTCCGTCGTTGAAATGATAAAGGGTATTCTCTGATCATGCGTATATGTAGTGTGGTAGATGAAAGGTTAAGAAAACACATACGTATACAATTCGAATGTGGAAGGATGTAGGTACCGGGGAAGCCCAAGACTGACACATCATGATCAGACTGATTGGGTACTGTCTGAAAGTGGTGTCAACAGTCTTTGCATCTGGTGTGTTTGTATAAAGAGGGTAATGTAGAGGAAGCAATACAAATCTACAGACTACAAGGAAGGCACTCGATTTTCTCTACCTGCTCCGTAAGGGATCTGGCGTAGGTGTTATATATGTATGTATGTCTATAGGCAACGGGAGATAATAAATGCTATATATTAAATATTTTCAATTCATCTATGACTTTACCGATTTATTACATTAGAATTCATATGCATTATTTATATTTTCATCACCTACAAAGAAAAACGGTTTTACCCCTATGGGACTGGGAAAAACTGCTTTCCTATTTAATTAGTAAGTACCCCAGCGGGTCTAGACAAGTGGCATAAACGCTAGGAGAATAGAAAGATAAATGTACGGACTTGACGTAAGCGTTCGATTATGCTTATGTCAAATCCATACATTTATCTTTCTATTCTCCGAGCGTTTATGCCACTTGGCTAGACCCGCAGTTCTAGACTCTACTTTAACCAGCGAAGCTATTTGCGGTGAATTCGCTCCTAAACAAGGTCTAAATAACTCGCACGCAACCATAATTAGTACCTAAGAACGACCGAAATGTTGAAACTGTCATATCTATTCTTTTGCATTAAAGCAAGGTCATGCATACTTCACATTTTACCTTGACAATTATTTGCGAAAATCTTTTTGGAACGAAGTTCCTTACGGCAGGCTTGGAGGGGATAGGGATTTTGCTGCGCGACGGAACTGAAAAAAATGTGATAGTAAAACCGTAAGAAAAATGCGTGGAATAAAAGCGTTAAATGAGACGTGCGCATGCGCGACAGTCGCGTACACAAGCGAGTAGTGCCGTTTAGCCGAAGGAAGTTCGTTCCTACCTGGTGTCCCGCGACACCACATCATTTTTTTTTATCACAAGATAGCAAACAAGCAGATGGGTCTCTTGATCGAAAGAGTCAACCATCGCCTATAGACACCAAAGGAGTTAATGGTGCGTTGTTATCTTGTGACGAGGTCTAATGCCACATGCATATGTTTACCGGCTACCTTACCCTCCAAACCGGAACAACGCAGTGACAAGCACTGACGCTATAGCGGTAGGAATAGGTAAGGCGGTGGTACTAGACCCGGGCGAGACAACGCAAACTCTACCATCTAATAGCCACGATGGCAGTGACTCGGATAGTCAATCGGTCGCCTTTTACGACCTGGCCTATTCTACAAAGAAGCCCGGGGCCAATACGAGAGAAAATTTTGCCTTGTATACCATATCACTGGTGGTGTTTAATTGTATATCCATACGATGATAGCGTCACGCAATCCCGGAAAATTCAACTCTCTTTTCTGCTATATGTTCATAACTCATTTACAGTCATCTTTGAGGCCACGCTGTATCTTTACATCTTCACATTGAATAATGTTTACAAAACTATTACAAAAGCGAAAGGCGTTATCCTTGATCTTTCGAAATAATAACCAGATACTCCATTTTTGATGACTGCAATAAAATCAAAAGGTAGCTGTATATCAACTATATATAAATAATATATCCGGGGTCAATCCCAGGGTTGCGCAAAAGTGTTATTCAGTCAGTTGTAATTCGAATCTGGTGGCTGAATGTTAAAGAATTAGAATTGGAGCTGTTGATGAACTGTAATAATATTGATATTTTATGCATTACAGAACAATGGCTAAAAAGCTATCTGGTCATGTTCAGCTTCAATAATCGTCAAGTTGCCACCTCGTTTAGTAGAACTAATATGACACATGTTGTCTCGATGATTAGGTAGAGTTAGTAAAACAATAAAAGTTAAGGAACGTAAAGACATAGTGAGCCTTTCTATTGAACGAGTTATTGCGATTGCTTGTATTGAGTTTGAGCAATTTATTGTTATCAGTGTATACAAGCCCCCTTGTGCATCTTATGATGAGTTTATAAACAAGATGGAGGAGGTTATATTCAAAGCCTCCAAATCATAGTTCATCTTTGATTTGAAGGCTTTATTGGATAGTTTCTTCTGGTTCGTTCCTGTCTGATTTTTACTTTTTTTAAATAAATGAAATAAAATTTATTGCTCAGAATACGGTTACAGCAAAAAATATGCAGTTATTAAAATTAAGAAGTACCACGTATTCTACCAAACGGCATGCAATATTAAAATTTACAAATTATATTAATTTTTTTTTTAAATTACTTGTTTCTTGTTTCCATACATATTTACTTAAAATAACATTCAACATTCTTACTCTTAATATTCTGATTTAAATAATTTATATAAGTACATGTTTAAGTCATTAGATTTTATTAACTTTTATAATAATCAAATATTCTATTATAATATCGAATGTCAAAAAAGAAAAAAAAAAGAACTTTGTAACGTTTTCTCTAAGCCTACAAGGATAACTGCCGCTAGTGATACTTGTACAGATAATATATTTACAAATATAGCTCCCACTAGTAGTTCAATTATAAATGTACTAGATACTGACCATAGTGGCCATTTAGTTAAGTTCCCAAAAATGACAAACAAACCTCAAAGAAAAGAAATTGTTTTTGTTCCAATGAATACTAGCCGAGTGGAACCTTTTAAGGCTAACTTAACTGAAAAATTGCAAAAGCTGCTCTATCAAGATAACCCAAATGAATTGTACGGTTCTTTGTTTAATTGATACAGAATATAGCCGGGTATTCACTCCAAAAATATTATCTTTAAGTAATCAAAGAGGTTTTAATGGGCAACAGTGGGAATTTTAAATCTACCTATATTATGGAAAAAATCAAGATAACCCAAATGATTTATACGGTTCTTTGTTTAATTGATACAGAATATAGTCGGGTATTCACTCCAAAAATATTATCGTTAAGTAATCAAAGAGGTTTTAATGGGCAACAGTGGGAATTTTAAATCTACCTATATTATGGAAAAATCTTATAACCACAGTGTGGAATTTCAAGAATAATTAAAAAAATATTTCAAAATTTTTAAAAGGGCCACTAATACAGCAAAATCCCTTCACATAAAAATATTTTCGGCCTATCTCGGAATTGCCAACTCTAAGCAAAATAATTGAGAAAATTATACTAAACCAAATGCTTAGACATTTTGATAAATTTAGATTATTTCACAATAAACAATTCGGTTTTCGAAGGGTCACTCAACCATAGATGTTGGTATCGTATTACTGAAAAACATTTATGAAGCCTGGGAGGATTCGCAGGATGCACTGGAGTTTTCTGTGATTTATCTAAGGCATTTGGCTGTGTCAATCATAACATCTTAATCAGGAAGTTACACCACTATGGTGTTTGAAATAAGGCTCTCGATCTTCTGATTTCTTACTTAAATGAAAGAATTCAGAAGGTTGATATTAATGGGAAAAGGTCCGGTGGTGCTGCTGTAACCATGGGTGTCCCGCATAGCTCCATTCTTGTTTCTAATTTACATAAATGACTTGACTTACTACGTAGGGGATAAGCATGGAATTGTAGGTACTATTAGCGGATGACGCTTCACTTTTATTTAAAGTGAAAAGATAAATTGGTAAGTATGACGAAGTAAATATTGCGATTTCAAAAGTTGTACACTGGTTCAGTACAAACAATCTTTTATTTAAATGGTAACAAAACTAAGCGTGTTAAATTTTCATTGCCTAAAGTAAGGCATGTAGATACCAGCGTACAACTGGATGGAATCAACCTGGATCTGGTGGATTCCACTGCGTTTTTAGGTATTACTTAAGATAAGAAATTACAATGGGGACCGCACATAATTTAGCAAATAGATTTAGTTCGGCACCTTATGTAGTTAAAAAAATGAGACAGTTAACTGATGTCGCTGTCGACACAGCAAGAATTGTATATTATAGTTACTTCCACAGCATTATGTCATATGGGATTCTTCTCTGGGGAAATTCTGCTGAAAAGAGCTGTTAGGGCAATTTACAATCTTAGCCCGAGGGTTTACCTGAGAGAAAAATTCAAGGAAATCAATATCCTAACTTTAATATCCCAATATATATGTATGAGAACTTGATGAATGTTTGTAAAAATACTTGCTTGTTTAAAAAAATGGTGGTACACGTACATTAAATACAAGGAAAAAAAGCAATCTTGTTGTGCATACATCCGTCTCCACAGAACAAGTAACTCTTTTATGGAGCAATGTATACGCTTTTACAATAAACTTGCCGAAACTATAACAGATCTACCAGTCAATAAATTTAATAAATATATTAAAACAAAACTGTAAAAAAAATCTCAGATTCTTTACAAGACAAAAAAGCCTGGGATTAATTGCTCCTCATATCAATCTCATATATTACTATAATATATTTTTTATAATTTTGTAATATTGTGATATTGTAAAAAAAATGATATAGAAATAGACAAGCCGGCTGAGTTTCTTCCGCGGGTATAGTTGTTATATAAAAATATTAACGTGTCAAAGTAACTTGTAAAAAGTTATTGAATAAAGTTCTTTTGATTTCTGGTGTTAACACTTACGTACCTTGAATGATCACGTCAAGCTGTCGTTCCCGGTTATTGCTAGCGGTAATCGTTATCAATCCGGTAAAATGTAAATCAATCCGGTAAAATATATAGGAATCGTTAAGGCTGTTTTTAGATAGATATATTGGGTGAGCTAAAATTTGGCACTTTGTCTCTTACGTAGGTATAGGTACTATGTATAATACGGCTTTAATTTTGTCTGGGTTTCTTTTTACTATACTACACTCGTACATATAAGTATGTATTTTAACACTACCCATGTGGGTAAAATTACAAAATTTTAAAACAAAAAACAAATTTCAAAATATCTAAATCCAAGGACTTCAAAATTTGTCTTTGTTTTAACATTTTGTAACGTTTCTTTTGTTTTTAACCTCATTTTAAAACGTTCTTTTTGTTTTAAACCATTTAATTTAAATTACCCTGTTTTTGGTGCCAAATTAAACAATTGTATAGTCCATTACGTAAATGATATGTTTTAATATATCAACGCATTGCTCCCGTGATTGAACGGATTGGACTGGTATTAGAAAATCAGATTTTCTATTGAACCCAGAAATCATGCTTGATTTCGAACTTATGAACTTAGACCAGCCGTGAAAATATACACGCCAAGTCAAGAAAAAATATTCCATATAGTATGCTTATTCTATACTAACTGTGCCTGCGACTTCGTCCGCCTGAAAAAAATTTTAAAAGTCCCGGATATTACCCGCATAATTCCCCTCCCCTTGGGATTTCTGGGATAACAATATCATTCGTCCATTCACGGGCCTCAAACTATTTCATACAAATCGGTTCAGTGGTTTAAGCGTGGAGAAGAGACAGACAGACAGGCAGAGTTACTTTCGCATTTATAATATTAGTATTAATACATGCTATGACACAGTATTTAATTATCATTTCTAGATATTTACATTAATTATATTAAATTGAAATTTTATCAAATTACTAGCCGTTGCCAGCGACTTCGTCCGCGCGGACTTCTTTTACTCCGCACTGTTCCTCCCCCGTAGGTGACAGCGTGATAATATGTAGCCTATATGTTGACCCTACCTATTAGTAATATTCGTGCAAAATTTGAAGTAAATCCATGCAGTACTTTTTGAGTTTACCCCGGACATACATACAGACAAACAGACAAACAAACATACAGACATACAGACAAACAGACAAAAATTCTTAAAACCATATTTTTGGCTTCGATATCGATTGTAGATTACGCCCCAAGTATTCTTTTAAAAAAATATTCAATGTACAGTTTTGACTTTCCTACGATTTTATTATATGTATAGATTTTTATAAGTCTAAAAAATAATTATTATATTCTATTCTTCTATATATATTCTATTCTTTTCATGCATTTTTGAATCGCTTTCTCTAGAATTATTACCGGACCGGAACACAGCCTTAAACTGTGAAGATCAAGCGGAAGAAACTCCGCGGCCTTGTCTTGTTTTTCTTATAATTTACTAAATCCCATTTGTTGTTCAACCAAAATGTTTACATTTGTACATTTTTTTAATTACAATGAGATTCTTAGTTTAACATTTTAACTTACCAGCAAAAAAATAATTCACGATATAGTATGTTTTTCTAATTGTTTCTTTAAATTATATGAGCTATCTGCCTGTTTGCTATTCTTTGACATGGATAAACGAATTACCTTTAACATTCTTATCTCCCTGAGAGCAATCTTCCGGATGAGCGGGTCGTCCTCGTTCTCGACAAACTTCTTGATGGCGACGATCTCGCCGGTGTCCCGATTGCGGCATTTGTACACCAAGCCGTACGAGCCTTCGCCCAGCTTCGCCAGCTTCTCGTACCGCTCCATCGCGCGACTGCTGGCGCGCGATCTGTTATATACAGATCGAAACTTAGGACAAAATTTTTAATACTAAAACACAGATCCTCTTCAGGGAAAAAGACAATCATAGCCAATTGACACCAAAGATGTTAATGTTTCGTTGCTATCCGTGAGCCGGGATGGTAATTCGAAATGCACAAGTTTACCGGCTACCATACCCTTGAAACCGGAACACCACATTGCACGACGAGTATGGAAGCTATCGTGGCAGGAATTGAAGCGGTGGAGGGCGAGTCTCCTAGTACATATTTACGATGATAGTGAATTGTGTAAGGGACGTACCGAAAATTAAGAAAGCATATCATATTTATGTTCTAGTCACGATGACATTTCTTTTTCTATGCAATACTTGCGTTTTATGATTTTTTATCTTATTTTCACGCACCCGCAATGTAAAGTACCGTTGATCCAACGCGTGCGCCCGCATAACTCTCGAACTAATAACAGCCTATTATTTAGCGCAGTACGTGTGGCATAATGCATTGCTTATAATCTGTATTTCCTTAAATTTCGCTTTTTTAGAATAAGCACTATATAGTATTAAAATAAACTCTGGCGCTTATCTATGTGGACTGTGGAGGTCCATGTAGATAGTGCAATAACCTACAATTTGTTGGAATGAGTTCATAGACATTTCTGCGGTTAAACAAATTCAAGAAAAAATATCGATAAGAAATCATATAAAAGTACTTCGAGTAATTAGTTACTAATTAGTAAATATAAATTATAAAAAATAAATTCTCAACGTATTTATTAAAAGACGGCCAAATGCGTGTCGGACCACGCGCAATGTAGAGTTCCGTAGTTGCGTATTATAATAATACGGAATACGAAGTTTTTTTCATTGTTTTGTTCAGCAAATGCTTGGAGAAACTAGTCTACAAATATGTATTCAATGTCATAGCTCAGAGCATTCCTCCACAGCAGCATGGATTTTTGAAGGGCAAATCAACAGCCACAAACTTAGCTGTTTTTACCAGTGATGTACTACGTGATATAGATGGTGGCGGTCAAGTTGATGTAATATACACAGACTTTGAGAAGGCTTTTGATCGTGTTGACCATATAATACTAATCCAGAAGCTTAAAGAAGTAGGAATTTGTGGTGATCTTCTACGTTGGTTTGAGTCTTATGTTAAAAATCGTAGTCAGGCTGTTGTTGTTGGAGGGTTCAGGTCCAACTACGTAACGGTAACGTCTGGTGTGCCTCAAGGATCACTACTTGGTCCACTGCTCTATTTAGTATATATATATGACATACACCAGTGTTTCACTCATTCGCGGTTTCTATTGTATGCGGATGATAAAAAAATATATATTAAAGTTAACGAAATATCAGACTGTGCTCGATTGCAAGAAGACCTTAATAGACTCAGTCATTACTACACTAAAAATCGCATAAGCGTTAATGTCAACAAATGTTTATGTATAACTTTTACTAGGCGTAGAACTCCCATCAATTATACCTATTACATTAACAACTCCGTCATATCTAGGACCAATCATGTGAGGGATTTAGGCGTACTGCTTGATACAAAACTGACTTTTATAAATCACGTAGATTCGATCATAGAAAAGGCATATAGAAACCTAGGCTTTATTATACGCACCAGCAAAAATTTCACTGATGCTAACTGCATAATCGTTCTGTACTACAGTTACGTGCGCAGTATTTTAGAATATTGTTCCGTTGTATGGAATCCGCAATATGCGACGTACATTAACAGAATCTTTTTTTTTTATAGAAGAGGGGGCAAACGAGCAAGAGGTGCACCTGATGGTAAGTGATCACCGCCGCCCATGGACATCTGCAATACCAGAGGTCTTGCAGTTGCGTTGCCGGCCTTTTAAGAATGAGTAAGCTCTTTTCTTGAAGGTCCCTATGTCGTATCCGTTCGGAAATACCCCTGCCGGTAATTGGTTCCACAACAAAGTAGTGCGAGGTAAAAAGTGTCGGGAGAAACGCACAGTTGCGGATTTCCAGACATCGAGATGGTGAGGATGGAACTTCAAGTTTTGACGCGATGTCCGATGGTGGAATTCGGCGGCAGGAATTAGTCCAAACAACTCGTCGGAACACTCCCCATGATATATACGATAAAAGACACAGAAAGAACCTACATCTCTGCGCAATGCCAAAGAGTCAAGCTGTTTCGAAATGGCCTGGTCGTCAACGATTCGAACCGCTCTACGCTGAATGCGATCAAGAGGAAGAAGCTGGTACTGAGGAGCTCCGGCCCAGAGATGCGAACAGTACTCTATGTGAGGCCGAACCTGTGCCTTATAAAGTTGAAGGCGATGGATCGGCAAAAAGTACTGTTTCGCTCTGCTGAGCACACCGAGCTTTTTGGAGGCTAGTTTAGCCTTGCCTTCCAAATGACCGCGAAACTGAACGTAATTCGATATGTCAACTCCCAGGACTCCGACACTAGCTGAGGCTGTCAGGAGAGTATCCTCAAATCGAGGTGATACGACAAAGGGCGTCTTTTTTGCGGTGAACACGCAAAGCTGTGTCTTGTTGGGGTTAAAAGTAGCCAGGTTTTGGCGACCCCATTCCGAGACATCGGTAAGTCGATTCTCGACTTCAGACACAAGCTTGTTTCGGCACTCTTCGACGTGTTCCCGAGAAATACTGCTTCGGCCGGAGTATGTAGCATCACCAGTACTGTCATCCGCATAGCAATGTATGTTGCTAATTCGCATCATATCATTGATATGCAGAAGGAATAGTGTCGGTGATAGCACGCAGCCTTGGGGAACACCAGCATTGACAGATTTAAGGTCGGAGCATGCACCGTCGACAACGACCTTGATGCTCCGGTCAGCCAAAAAACTGGTGATCCATTCGCATAATTTCTCAGGAAGCCCATAGGAAGGCAGCTTCGCGAGAAGCGCTTTGTGCCATACCCGATCAAAGGCCTTCGCTATGTCCAAACTGACTGCCAATGCCTCCCCCTTGGACTCAACTGCTTCCGCCCATCGATGAGTTAGGTATACTAGAAGGTCACCAGCTGAGCCGCCGCGACGGAAACCGTACTGACGGTCGCTAATCAGCTGGTGCTCTTCTAAATACTTGAGGAGCTGAGAGTTGATGATTGTCTCCATAATTTTGGAGAACAAGGAGGTTATGGCTATCGGCCGATAGTTAGACGGATTAGAGCGATCTCCTTTTTTGGGGATGGGATGCACTAAAGCTGTCTTCCATGAAATCGGTACTACGCCGAGTGAGTAGGAGAGCCGGAATAGGCGTGTTAGTACCGGCGCCAGCTCTGGAGCACATGATTTAAGTACAATCGGAGGGATGCCATTCGGTCCACTCGACTTATGGACGTCCAAGGAAAAAAGTGCTTTACGTACGGAAGACTGCAAGAATTTTAATTCCGTCATAGAACTATAGCACTGCGGGATGGTAGGCGGTGCATTTCCTTGGTCATCCAGAGTCGAGTTGGCTGCAAAGAAGGAGCCCAGGAGATCGGCCTTCTCCTTTGCGGTATGGGCCAGAGAGTCATCGTCTCCGTGCAAGGATGGAAGAGAGGGCTGTGAGAAATTCCCTAAGACAGCCTTGGCGAGAGACCAGAACGCACGAGTTCCCAAAGGAAGGCGAACTAATTTCTCACCAATTCTGCCAATGTGTTCCGATTTTGCCTTGGCGATAGCTCTTTTGAAGAACCTCGAGGCGAAATTGTACTCCTTACGTAATGTGCTGGTTTTTTCATCACAAGATGCGGACGCTGCAGCTCAAGCTCGGTAGCACTCCTGCTTGCGAAGCGAAGCCGTTTTACAGGAGCGACCAAACCAAGGCTGAGACTTACCACCAATTGATACCGCAGAAAATGGAATGAAAAGTTCCATGCCCTGCAGCACCACATCGGCAATAGAGTCAGCGACGACATTCGGATCATCCAGCGAAAAGCACAACCGCCCCCATGGGTAGGATGCAAAAAAAGACCGCATCCCGTCCCAATCTGCTGACCTAAAGTGCCAAACGCGACGACAGCCTGCTAAAGTAGGCCGTGATAGGCGCGAAACCGGCACTTTACTCCGGATCAGGTAGTGGTCTGACGAACCAAGTGGGACGTCCACCGATACCTGATAATGGTCCGGATGAGAGGTCAGCAGAAGGTCCAACAGTGAAGGCATATGGTCATCCACATCGGGAACTCGCGTGGGCGAAGTTACCAGTTGTGTAAGACCATACGCCAAGCCAAAATCGTGAATAGACCTCCCCGCATGATCGGTGGTGCGCGAACAAAGCCATTCGGCGTGGTGGGCATTCAAATCGCCCAAGATCACGATCTCTGTGGAGGGGGTCTGCTCTAACACGGAATCTACAGCCGTTTGTAAATGCTCAATGAGCCGGTCAACTTCAGTATTCCCGCCACGCGTAATGGCACGCGTAGCTGCGTGGATGGTCGTCGCAAGCTACGCGTAACCAGAGGATGGATAGGTCCTGACCTTCAAGTCTGCTAAGGCGCCGGTAACAGATGTCTTCTCTGACATATGCGCACACCCCAGCCCGCGGTACAAAGGAATGTTCCAGTTTGTACCCCGGGTAGGAGAGGTAAGAAGTATCAGCCGGAGAAGATATCTGCGTCTCGGTCAAAAAGAGCAAAGCTGGCTTCGCCGTCTCGAGATGGTAGTGGACGGCGTTCAAGTTGGAATGAAGCCCCCTGACATTACAGAAATCCACAGTAAGCGTGGTAGGGGGTGCTATGGCTTTCTTGCCCTGTTTGCCCCGGACAGGATTGTCTATGAGCGCAATTTTACAGACTACATACAATAAAAGTTTGCCTGTGTAGACCCCTTTTGTGTTACTAAAAATAAATTTCGTAATTTAATACTAGAAACTACTAAGTCTATTACTCAACATAAAACATAAAAGCCTCGAAATATCAATGACAAACTTTATAAAAAATTAGACTTATCATATTTTATAACTTTCAACATATAACATAACACGAATATACACGCAGAGACATACACACACGCACATACACACACACGCACACACACACACACACACACACACACACACACACATGAACATACACTACGTGTCCCCTGAAAAGAAAACGAGTAGGTATAATATAATTATATGTACTTACCTCTAATATAGCTTAAAGTAACTGTTTTTCTTTTTGGCTATTAATAATGTAAGTACAATTTAGTGTTATTTTTATCATCACTAACGTGCATTCAGTTTGGTTTATAAAATTTAAATCCGTAATTGGCTGTAAATTATTAATATTCATGTATAGCTATCCATGTAATTTAAGCGCTGTGGATTTTGTTAATAAATAAATAAATAAATAAGTTTTATACTATAAACATTTTAAGGGACTTCACAGCTTCACTGAACGCGGGGGCGAGCAGAGTGGAGTTTAAAGTTGTGGGGCTGTACGCCCTCCGCCCGCCATGGGTGGCCTCCATTTTTATTTTCGAAATCTGCCCTCAAATTAACGCGAGCGAAGCCGCGGGCAAAAGCTAGTTTCTTATAAATTACTAATTAAGGAAGTCATTAAAGGACTGCCGATCATTAATGTCACATGCATACATACCAGCTTCCTTAACCTCCAAACCAGAACACAATAGTAACTTGTATGCAAATACATTTAGTCCACGAACTGCTACATCGCAAAACTTAATACCGATCCAAAAATACGTAGGCTCTGCCACGTTCTTGCCGATCCCCATGACTCTATGCTCTATTATTTTGGGCAACGGAACACACAGCCACTCAACACACCGTCACGGCTTACGGCGACTAGGACCCCTGTTTTGCCAATCAACGAATCGACACTGAGATCTAGGACCAGCTAAAGCCAAAATAAGCCACAAATCACGTCCCTACCCTGAGTTGATGTTTGCTCTCACATTATAGACACCCTTAGGGCGATAGGCGGGTAGCTTAACCCAAATGTAAGCTCTGGCTGAGCACTCTGCTCGTCCCGCGCGCCCGGTGAAGCTGTTAAAGCCCCTATGGTCAGCAACGATACAGAGTACAGATATTCCGAAAACAAAAACAACTCAACCTTCCGAACTGGAATATGGCAGTAACAAGTATCGACACAAGACAGGAATAAGTAAAACGGTGGTACCAAAGCCGGACGAGATATTACATTACTTTACTATTTAAGTAAAAAGTATTCGTTGGTGATAAGATTTTTTTTTTATAGTAGAGGGGGCAAACGAGAAGATGGTGCACCTGATGGTAAGTGATCACCACCGCCCATGGACATCCGCAATACCGGGGGTATTGCAGCTGCGTTGCCCGCCTTTTAAGAATGAATAAGCTCGTTTCTTGAAGGTCCCCAAGTCGTATCCATTCGGAAACACCCCTGAGGGTAATTGATTCCACAAAGGAGTAGTGCGAGGCAAAAAGTATCGACAAAAGCTCACGGTTGTGGATTTCCAGACATCGAGGTGGTGAGGATGGAACTTTAAATTTTGACGCGATGTCCGATGGTGGAATTTAGCGGCAGGCATTAGTCCGAACAACTCGTCGGAACACTCCTCATGACACATACGGTAAAAGATGCAGAGCGAGCCTACATCTTTGCGTAACGCCAAAGAGTCAAGCCGATTAGAAATAGCGTGGTCGTCGACGATTCGAACCGCTCTACGTTGAATGCGATCAAGAGGAAGAAGCTGAGCACAGAACACTATTACTCCAGGGAGAAGCTGAGTGCTAAATGTGAGTTTTTCTTTTCGCATTCGATCGTGAGCGTGTTTCGAGTTTACTAGGAATTTGTATGTGATTTGTACAGCGCCACCTAGTGGTAAACGTGAGAAACCAGTTTAACACAGAAAAACTCACACTTAGCACTCTGATTGGTCTACGTATTCTTAAAAAAACCGGTCAAGTGTCAGTTGGACTCGCATACGGAGGGTTCCGTATAAACCTGTATTTTTTTTTGTGACGTAACTAAAAATTTACGGTTTTCAAATTTTTCCCTTTTCATGTGCCGTATGACATTGCTTCTTAACAAATTTCATAATTCTAGGTCTACGGGAAGTACCAGCTATGAGTTTTGATTCCATATCTTTTGGTCGCGTTGATTTATAAGTTTGATTTTTCACAGCTGAGAGGGACTATAGACAAGTATCCATACTAATATTATAAATGCCAAAGTAACTCTGTCTATCTGTCTGTCTATCTGTCTCTTCTTCACACCTAAACCACTGAACCGATATGGATGAAATTTGGTACAAAAATAGTTTGAGATCCGAGAAAAGATTATGGAATCGTTTTTATCCCGGGAACGGAAACTATACGGGAAGAAAATTTTCCACGCAGACGAAGCCGCGGGTACAACTAGTTTGATATAAATTTCAACTTGAAAAGGGACAGACCCACAGAGGGATAACGAAGTGATTCTATAAGGATTCCGTTTTTCTTTTTCACGTACGTAATCCTAAAAAGGGTCTAGAACTAGAACAGCATTTATTTTTCGCTCGCTTTTTACAAGACGCCCGGAAGTAATGCAATTGAACTGTTTTACAAAAAGGACCCGGAAAAAACCTATTTATAACTTACACTATAGACCGGGATCCCAGAAACAAACTTTTTTTGATTAAAAACAATCTGTATTTTTGTGCTTCGTTTTAACGAGACAATCATCTTTTCTATCTTCGAAAAATCTCAAATTGGGTAGATAATAAAGTTATGGGGCTTTGAAAATTTTGATTCGGTGAAGGAATTTTTTTTATTAATAACAATAATTATATTTTGACTTAAATCGCTTAATTAATATGAAAAACACGATGAAACTTTTGTCCTACACATTCGATAGTTTTTGTGGCGAGTCCTCTACTCCAAAGTTTCGGAATTATGAGATGTTTAAATTGATATTACTCAATTTAATAACAACCTAATTTTCTTACAACAGCTTATTAAATCTTATTGTTATTCAAGGGTAACATTGTCCTACACGTAAAGTAGAAACTTTTCTTAGTCCAACACTCTAAAGTTTTCTTTTTTTTATCTATCATTATTAGATACCCGATTTGAGATTTTTTGAAGATAGAAAAGATGGTTGTCTCGTCAAAACGAAGCTGTTTACAAAAATTCAGCTTGAGTATCAAAAAAAGTTTGTTCCAGAAATCCCGGGCTACTAATGCTGAAGCCGCTCTTGCGTCTTTTGCCCCGAAGTTATATGCGCGCTAAGGCACACACAGTGCGGAATTTATACGACGATAGCCGATGATAGCCGATCACATCTGTATTTATCGTGTCATTGCACGAAGCTTTGTGACGATAGACACATGTGCGACTGAGCCATAATTAAAATACTAATTATGAATGTCTTTTAAAGGAAACAATAACGTTAGTTCACGATTGCGTTCATTACGCACGTACACCGTTGCACGTTAAATGGATATTGTGTAATAACTAATATGCGATAGATTAGTTATAGCTGGTTATAACTATAACTTACTGTACGAATAGTCAATTATACCTACAGTACTGTATAATTAACTATTCATTTTTTTATATCATAAGATAGAAAACAAGCAGATGGATCTCCAGATAGAGTCAAACATCGCCTATAGATACCAAAAATGTTAATGGTGCGTTGCTATCTTGTGGCGAGGTCTAATGCCGTATGCATAAGTTTACCGGCTACCTTATCCTCCAAACCGGAACACGACAGTGATAAGCATTGACGCTATTGCGGAAGAAATTAGTAAGGCAATGGGTACCAAACCCGGGCGAGACATTGTTTGTACTTTACCGTGTTGGTCCGAGCTTCTTTGAAGAATAAACCAACTGGCGTTCTGCCAGGTAGGTGGTAAAACGCAACCGATTGGCTATACGAGACACTGCCATGGTGACCATACTAGGTAGTAGAATTCTACAACGACTCGCCCAGATATTTGGTGCCACCGTTTTACCAATTCCTGTCTCAATAGCGTCAATTTGCAATTGTTATGTCTAGGCTTTATGCATATGGCATTGCCACCCCGCCACACGGATAGCAACGCACCATTAACATCATAGGCAATGGTTTCTCTTTCCATAAGTAAGCCATCTGCTTGGTATAAAAAAACCAGGAAGTATAGCCAATCTTTCACCATTTACGAACTGTCAGGTAGACTGGTAATGGTGCCCGGAACATCGGGGAACAAGATAGCAAACAAATAGGTGGTTCTAGATAGCCGTATAACGAACACAATTTACGGGACTTTGTTAAGCGTAATCTTGAAATTAATTCCATTGAAATGAATAATTTATGTTGCTTTTATACAATGGCATTGTGTATTGTATACAGTTTACTACAATAATATCGTCACGCATAATGTTTTTGACTCTTAACGGTTTCAACTGAATAACATATACATACATTTAAAATTTAAAGCAGCTTTACAAGTTATTATATATATATATATATATATATATATATATATATATATATATATATATATATATATTCACAATGTCCATTATTCGTTTGATTCAATAATTGTGTTTGTTTGGAAAATATACTCATTCATGATATGAATCAAATATATATCTAATCTAGTTAGTTAAATCTAATAAGTTAAATAAATTATTTGTTTTGTCCACGGAATGAAAAGAAAGACTTATTAGTACTACAACACCACTAAGATCACTTGTATTTTATTTTATAGCACATTTACAGCGAGTGATACAAAAACAAGAATATTGTGGTATTTTGAAAAGTTTGTGTTTATCCTTTAATTTTCCTAAAATCGAGCAAACATTTTAAAGTGGAAAACACTATGGCGGCGTCTTTCTGTCGCCATTTTACTGTGACTACGTGTGTTATATTTTGTTTTTATAAGTAATATTATAATATATCATTTAATAATGGGAAAAATATCTACAAAATTATGGTCACACATACGAGTATAAGTCACATTAACTTACCAAATAATGCCTTTTAATTAATTATTTAATTATACAGTTTAATTAATTAATTATACAGTTTTATCAAGGGCGACGACTTAAACAATCCAATTATTATTTTTCATTATACTCCATGAGAATATAATGTTGCTGTAAAGACACTCAGAGTACCTAATAGTTTTAAAATATTATTTACCTATATTTTTCCATTTTATTAATGGTTTTTTGAATGCTCTACGACTTTATATCTGTATTTGAGAAGCTTCTCAGGTATAGATATAAAGTCTAATCGTAAAAGTAGCTATGAAGCCAAATATAATTTTTTAAAACTCTCCATACGCTTGGTATTAGTAAAATGTTTGTGTATCGGGCTATTGATAGGTACAATGAAGCCTCCTTTGTTTGTGACAGAAAAAGATCTAGCCGTCCACTTAGCGCTCGTACGAAAAAGGCGACCAAAACAGTATCTTCACGCCCATATCCCCGAAGGGGTAGGCAGAGGTACAACAAGTGCATTAGTGCGATTAGCCGAAGATACTTGGTCCCATAAATGTGATAGGTGGCAAGCCTATCGCCAACCGGGCACTTTCCAATCCCGGGCAACTTTGAACCAAAACAAACCAGTAAGGGAAATAATTCGACTAAATCCAGTCCGAAAGCAAAAGATTTTATATCAGGAGATGAAGACAGCACGTAGAACCACGTCGCGTATTTTAAAAGATGACATAACAGAGCCACTGATCATTTGCTAACTGATAATTAAAAAGAGAATAGGGTGGTAAATAAAAAAAACTTAAGTAGTACACAAAGGGGGGTAGCAAAACATTTTATTTACGGATGAGTTTTTTTTTACAATTGAGCAATATTTTAACAAACAAAATGACCGTACCAAAACTCTAAGGAAGTTTTGGATACGCCTTTCAAGGAAATTTCTTAGTTTGACAGTGTAGCTTGCATTTATACATAGATATAAACCTTGTCGTCTCATTCGGTGCAATAAAACAGTACAACATGGTTTATTTCTACTTTTCCACTATATAATATTACCTACAAATGAATATTTTTGACAGTAATAGGGCTGTTTGCTCATATTCGCGGCGACACGTTTTCTTACCAATATATATATATATATATATATATATATATATATATATATATATATATATATATATATATATATATATATATATATATATATACTAACTAGCTGTGCCCGCGACTTCGTAAGCGTGGAAAAAATTATAAAATAAAAACCCGCATAGTTCCCATTCCCGTGGGATTTCCGGGATAAGAACTATCCTATGTCCTTTCTTGGGTCTCAAACTATATTTGTACCAAATTTTATCTAAATCGATTCTGCGGTTTAGCCGTGAAAGCGTAACAGACAGACAGACAGACAGACAGACAGAGTTACTTTCGCATTTATAATATTAGTATGGATATGGATAGTATGGATTACCAATGAAATAAAATTACTTCAAGGGTAATTTTTAAAGCCTTGTCATCTCATTCGGTACGATAAAACAGAATAACATGGTTTGTTCCTATTTTTTTCTCGATATATCTACAAATATATGACATTTTTGACAGTAATAGGAGCGTTCGCTCATATGCGCGACAACACATTTCCATCCCAATGGCGTGTCTATTAGTATTCATGTGGTCTGTGGTGAGTACTTTAGAAACTACAACAGTCTTTTTGGTTTACTTTTAAAAACGAACCATTTTGAATTTTTTCGAGCAAGCATTCGGAACTATTTTTAAAGCTTCTAAAAATAAAAATTGGCAATAAAGTTGCCGTGAGCACATACTCGTATATATGTATATATATTATATATATGTATTTAATATATATGTATATGTATATATATATATATATATATATATATATATATATATATATATATATATATATATATATATATATATATATATATATATATATATATATATATATATATATATCGTATATATGTATATATATATTGGAAAATATGAAACTCATAAATCTAATCTTCACTATTACCCGAAAATACTGATAAATAGATAAATAAGCAGTAAAGAAACTTACAGCATCTCAGACATTTGCCTTTTTAAAGGCATTTTGAAAAACAAAGGAACAACCACTCACTACACCATTGCGTTTCATATAACCGTGTATATGGCTACTAATTCTTTAATGTAATTATATAGGCTTTACCTGGCTGAGACAATGTAAGGTGATAATATGGAGATATTGATTTTTCCTTTCATGTTGTAATGTCATCGCAATTTCATTTTTAATCCAAAGCAATAAAACATAAAATATGTTTTAATAATCATTTGCGTGTCATAAGAATTTAATGAAGACTTAAATAATTTTAATAAACAGAATAGGTTAATTCTTTAATACCAAAACAATTTTTTACAATCCTCTGTTGACATTTCTTACATTATTGACATAAAGATTATTTAATTCTTTTTATTAATAAGAACTCTTTTTTAATCTCTATATTATCCTTGAAGTATTAGATAAAGGTGGAGGTAGCACTCGGATTAATCACTTGAAACATAAACCTACGTTACATCTCAGTCTATGGCACAGACCACATGAATACCCGTGGTCTATGAGGTCGCCACATCTTTTTATACAGTTGTGTTAGAAAGAGAGGGTGAGACCTCAGGAGATGACAGCAGTATTTAAAATTTTGTTTCAAGTAGGCATTAGAAGTGTTACCTCCAGATATAATACAGTTTCATATTATCTATATTAATATTAAATAAATGCGAAAGTTTGGATATTTGTATGTTTGGATGGATGGATGTTTAGATGGATAGATGTTTGTAACTCAATGACGCAAACAATACAGAACAGATTTTAATGAATTCGCCACACAGGTAGACGATGACCTGGAATAGCACATAGGCTACTTTTTATCACAAAAAAAATAGTTATCCCGCGGGATTCACCAAATGCAGCCCGCTGCGAATATATATATATATATATATATATATATATATATATATATATATATATATATATATATATATATATATATATATATATATTACAAGGATAACTGCATTAGTCTCAGATAGATTTTAAATATGCATGCAGTGATGTTAAAATTTTTACATGATATAGAAAGCTAGGTTACCAATAACCTCGGGGAGATTTTATGCATTTAGACAGAATTTAAAAAATCTTCGATCTATAGGATGGTAAGAGATAAGAGATAACCGTCGTCTATTTTATACACACTTTCTCTAGGATCTATAGGTAAATTACTATAAAGTTAATGAAGATGATGAATGTAGCAACGGTGGCCGCCATCAATTTCGCCAGCTGACAAATATGTCAAGCCCAAGTTACGTCTTTGGGATAACCTTTTATCTGCTAATTTAAAATTTTCTTATTGGCTATAAAATTCGCTACATTGCTTGTGGTATAGGAACTAATGGCGCATTGCGTTTTTACCGCAAAAAAAACGCAACGGGTGATTAGCCGCCGTAACGTTAAAAAAAGCGTAAGATTTTTTATGACATAAGAATTCGTTTCTACCTGGTGTCCCACGTCACCACACGATTGTTTTATTTCATTTTATAGAATTGAAAAAAAGCGGGCAGTTTTCATGGTGAAAAGAGCTAATCATCCAGAGGAACTGCGTTATACCGAGGCCAAGGGCGGATCCAGAGGGGAAGTTATGAGGGTCATGACCCCCCCCCCCCCCGGTAGGGATCTAGGCATGAATTTATTAGAATTAGATAAGGATTAGAGCCTATCATGACTGAACCTCTAATAATGTGGACCCCCTTAAACCGAAGACTGGATCGGTCCTTGTATCGAAGGCTTGATCCGCCCTTGACCGGGGCCACATTATCTAACAAAGATTCGTGGCAAGTTTCACTATGAAACTTTGCGATTGTGTTACGGTGAACTAGGTGGTCACATATACTCCCTCAGCAATAGTCTATCTCGCTTCTAACTGCGATGCGAACCGGTGCAAAAGCAGGATGTACTTAATCGTAGTAAAAAATTTGCGATCCACTGACTTAATTGGCCGCACACATCGCGACAACGTGAATCCTCGCCGTAAGGCAATAATATAGCCGTAAGATTAGGTCGTCGCCTCTGTGGTCTAATGATCCGGCTTTGGCGTTGACCATGTGAGGCCCCGGGTTCGATTCCCAAGTCGGGCAACTTAAAAAAATCAGTTTTCTGATAAACACAAAGTTGCCCGGGAATGGAAAGTACACTTGTGGTACCTCTGCCTTCGTCTTGGTGGATATGAGCGTAAAGATACTTTTATTATTGCCTTAATTTAAAAACTCGTTATTTGATGTGTGCTTTTAAAATTATTGCAAAATCTGTTCTTGTGGATAACGCCACAAGTTCATCTTATACAAGCTGAAGTGGTGATGTACAAAAGTCATTAGCTGTGTTTATTATAAACAAACTGAACAAAGTTATCTAACAATAATGATATTAACCAACGACTAAACAAACGTACCCAAACTTTATTTTTCTCATAGACTACTTTAAAAATTTTGCTGGTTCCGATGGACTCTCTGAATCTTAATTTTTACCATACTTCCAAAACTTTTAATTGATATTTTTACTTCGCTTTAATTGATATTTTGTCACGTCAACGTAGACCCCGTCGAGTCTTTCGTGGACACCTGGGCTCCACCTGGACCACTCTAAGAATCAGTGGACTAACACATGTTCTGATTTTATTGAATGCGTGATCAATATTTTTAATCCAATGGAATTAATACAATTTTCCGTAATAAAAATTAACCTATACGTTAAACTGGACTCACACAGCCTGTGTATGAAACATCCAATTCTATTCAGCCGTTTTAGTATAATTGAATAAGATATAAACATGATGGCTTATAGGCGATGGGTGTATATTTCCATCAAAAAAAAAATTTAAAAAAATCAAAATATCTTTATTTCCATATCGTTGTTTAACATAACTTGCTATGCAAGTGTTAGAATCGACCTACTAAGTATTTTACAAAATACTTGTGTCAGGTGATTCTGCTCTTCCATAGCTAATTTTGACATTCATATATTATTATGTTATTATTATATTCATTATTATTACCGGATTTTTATTATTATAATATTAGATTAAATGGTACAACAATATAACAGGTAAGTAATTTATAAACAAATATTTTTTAATTTTTTGTACAACGTGCAATGAAAACATGCAAACCTGATGTGTGTATGTATCGGTGCAAATGCACGTGTTTATTGGAGCATCCATGTGCATGTGTATGTGTGTGTGTGTGTGTGTGTGTGCGTGTGCAGCGTGTGTGTTCCATCAGGACATGATGGAAATATACATCCATCGCCTATCAGCACCAGATGTTAATGGTGCGTGTGGCGGAGTCTAAGTGCCCTATGCACAGGTATACCGACTGTCTTGCCCTTCAAACCGGAACACGAGAGTGACAACCATCGACGCTATTGCGGCTAAAATAGGTAAGGCGGTGATACCAGACCCGGGAGAGACGATGCAAAACTCTACCACCTAGTAGCAACGATGGTACTGACTCGCATAGCCAATTCGCATCTTACGCACTACCTGATAGAATCGCAGAAGATCATTTTTTCAGAGGAGCCTGGATCAATGCGGAGAGCAGAGACTTGCGACTTCACCAGCAAACATCGGTGAACGAGTGTGCTCATAGGAGTCGGAGTTTCTTAAAACTTCAATGACTTTGTTTTAGATGTAATTGTCACAGGAAAATATCGTGCTATTTTTTTAAGAAATAAGTATCTTTTTTTTTAAATCGATAGGGAAGCGGTTGACAACGATCTCGCCTGATGGTAAGCTAAGAAGTGGCCTGAGTGGAAGACGCTTCCCTAGAAGGTACTTGTTCACTCTTCTATTGAATATCCCAAGATTGTACCCGTCGGGGAACACAGACTCAGGAAGCATATTCAAGTCCCCTGCGGTTCGGATCAAGAATGTCGAGTTAAACTGCTTTTTCCGGGTACGTAGAACGTCCATCATATGGCGATGCCTAGTATCTGTGCGCCTCGACGATCAATAGAAAAATGGGATGGCGGATTTAAGTCGTGCAATTAATCTAAGACAGGCTGTAAACGTTCAAACATGTTTGTCAAACTTTACGTTTTGTTTGTACATTTTTAAAACATCAGCGCACACGTACCAACAAATTTGTCAAGTTTTCGCTGTGAAAAGATGCTCCGACGCTTAGATGAGTAAGAACTAACAACATGTCTCAGCGGCGGTCGCGCCAAAATGGCGAGTTTGTTTGACAAACATGACTGTACACCTTCAAACACATATGACAAACACGCCGTCAGTCATATCTCTCAAACATACAGCCAAACACGTAGTTCGTTTGACAAACACGTCAAACATGACCGTAGACTATCAAATGATTTGCCAAACACGTAGAACTTGACAAATTGTTTGAGCGTTTACGGCCTGCTTAAAAATTAAAACCAAAATATTTGATCAAAATTTATGTATTAGGTTTTGGGTAGTGCGCATACAACAACAGATCTATATAATTTTATTTATTTAGAAGATATTTCTAGGATAAATAAGTTTTGATGTCTGTGGGAAACACTTCAGATCAGTCTTTACGACCTCTAATAATGATACTGTTTTCTTGAAGGACAATTCACCAGTAATACCTCTAATTTTTTAAGACGAATAAAGGATGCCTTTTGATACTTTTGATGAACATTACTTGTCCTGGACTAAGAACCAATTTGGGCCTCCTTGGTTCCCAGTCCAGGAAAAGTTTTCCAAAAAACTGAAAAACTTATTGAGAATGAATTGCTCGACCCAGAATTCTAGCCAAAGAAACCGCTATCGTGAAATATTATTTTTCCATATTAATTACGCCAGTAATACATATACACAGGCTGTTGTTTTAGCCGTGATTTACATATCGAATAAAAATATTCAAAAAAATATGTAAGACGGTTGATATATTTAAGTTTAATAAGCAAAAACTGTACTTAAGCGTCTAAAGTTTGATAAAATGACAGTATTGTATTTTTGAAAATAAATAATTTTTCAAAATTATAACCGATTTTGATCGTTTGAATGGCATTCAACGCAATTTTTTAACTCTAAATAGTTTTATTACCTGTAAAGTGGATAGGTTAAAAAACGTCTACGAAATGCCAAAAAAACTTTTTCTAAAATTTTCTCCATTGCTAAATCTATTTAATCTAAACGAATCAACCGATTTTATTTCGATTTGAGGTATTTGCCTCAGTTTTTTTAAGTAGAAGAGCTAACCAGTTTCTTAAGAAATTATCGGTATATTAGCCTGAAAGTTATTTTAAAATTACGAAGTAAGTTTGCTGTAAACGGCGACATTTTAATCTTTAAAAAGCGTGAAAAAGTAACATTTTAATATTCAGAAGGAGGATGCAAAATCCCTTGAAATAAAAATCAGGTTTTATTTCAGGGGAGGGCACTCTTAGCTCCAGAAAAATGACAAATAAAAAAATGTCAGACGATTCCAATAATTTGAAGTATTGGACGTAGCTCAGGAGGAGGAGGCAATTGCACCCATTTCCCCCGGCTTGGATACACGCCTGAATGGTGTAAAGCAAGATTTTTCTTTAAAAAAACATAATTTCACAAGCCACAAGTGAAGATAGGGTGTTGCGTATTTGTAAAATGACATTTTTTAACCATATTACTAAATATATGAACGTGACGATAAGATACAACACTCGGTAATCTTCCCCGAGTTGTTTCCGGGCTCCTATGAAGAATAGACCAACTGCCGTTCTGCCAAGCATGTCGTAAAAGGCGACCGATTGGCTATGCAAGTCACTAACGTCATGGCTACTATGTGGTTCTGGTATATGGTACGGTGGTTCCGGTATCTGGTATATGGTATGGTACGGTATGGTACGGTATGGTATATGGTAGTTCTGCATTGTCTCGCCTTGGTCTGGTACCACCGCCTTACTCATTCCTGCCGCAATAGTGTCAGTGCTTGTCACTGTCGTGTTCCGGTTTGGAGAGTAAGGTATTCGGTAAACTTATGCATGCGGCATTAGACCTCGCCACAATATAGCAACGCACCATTAACACCTTTGGTGTCTATAGGCGATGGTTGACTCTTTCCATCAGGAGACCCATCTGCTTGTTTGTTATTTTATGATATAAAAAAAATACAATTTGATTATTCTTAGTAACACAAGGTTGCGACCTATAACAGTGTTGTCAAAATAAACGAATGCTGTATACCAACAACATTTTTCGATGCGTCACGATTCACCGGGTGGTCGATTTTCGAGAGAAGTGGTGATCCCCATTGCCGCACTATACTGACTTGATAACGATTGTCGACTATTTCTAGCGATAACCCGCGGGGTGATCATGTAACTCGCAATGCGAAATTACCGTGATTGTTTAGTTATTGCAAGACACATAACAGCCTTGTACATTAGTGGTAGTCGTTGCCGGTAGATTAGTTTTGATGCTGTGACATTGCAAACAGTGCATCTAGTGACCAGCAAGCAATTGGCGACGTTTTTGATGATTTTTTCATTACGTTTAAGAGTAATCGCTGATCGCTGGTGAATTGCAAACGTTAGATGATAAAGCCTGCGGGACCAATGGCTTTACGTGTCCATCCGAGGCACGAGAATGGTATCACGCCACCCCGTCAGACTACGGGCTGCTATTGAGATTTTGTATTTTCGAGAAAAACCTAGAAAAACTTTAATAATACTTTTGGCCCACCCGGAGATCGAATCTAGGACCTCACAATCTGAGCCAAATAGGCTAACCCTTAGACCACGAAGCAGTGAAATGTTGTTTTTCTCTTTTATAATGTTAATACCTAGACTAAAGAAAATTTATAGATAGCCGAATTCAAATTACCACAGTTTCGTATTTTTTTAATTATATCATATGATAGCAAACTAGCAGATGGGTCTCCTGAAGGAAAGAGTCAACCATCGCCTATAGACAACAAAAATGTTAATGGTGCGTTGCTATCTTGTGGCGAGGACTATTGCTTCGCCTCGAAGAGGTCTCTGCAATTGTTTCGCACGGATCTTGTACCATCGCCTTATATATTCCTGCCGCAATAACGTTAATGCTTGTCGATTTATGCATGTTACTTTGACATCCGCTACAGAGATAGCAACGCACCAATAACATCTTTTTCCATCAAAAGAACTATCTGCTTTTTTGCCATCTTATGTTATAAAAAAATTGATGTGTGTTGGTTACGCAAACGAAGTCACCGGGAACAGTTGGTAGCAGTTATGTTTTTAATGACTACAGATCGTTGACCGCAAGGCCAGTGAACAAAATCTATGGCACGTTCTACATAACGTGTAAAATTATTGATATAAGGATACAGAACTCATATCGTGGCTATTGATTTTTTTATAGAAGTTATAATACTTTGTCAATAAAGTATCGGGAAACGATCAGTAATACATAAATTGGTTTTGAATTAATTGTTGAAGTCCAGGGAAGGTTTAAAAGGTGAGAAAATATAGAAACAAAAATAAGAGTAGTTAAAACGCAGAACAACGTTTGCCGGGTCAGCTAGTACTGTTATAAATATATTCAGCAAAAAAACGGGTCAGCTAGTATCACATATTATTTGCACAATGCGGACGGAAAACGTAATTGGGAAATATTGCGATAATGACCGTGAATGGCAAATGTCGATACCTATCTTAATGTATGATCTCTATATGTGAGCGTTTGAACATAAACGATTTCATAATTGTACACTTTTAGTCAACGGACAGAATTCCTTAATATTTTTAGATGTTTTTGTCTTATGCTCAAGAACAGTTCCAGGGGGGTCATGATCCACCTCCTAGACAGTGGTCTAGGTATGATTTACTATTGCAAACAAATAAAAATTAAAGCCTATCTTGACTGAACCTCAAATGACCCCCCTGGCCCGAAGGCTGGACTGGCAGGCGTGTCAATAACGTTTGCAATCCGCAAACGATCAGCGACGACTCCGAAACGTTTTTTGTTTTTTTTTTATATATCTATAATAATAATAATAATAATTTAATTTATTACAATCACATTTCACATTTCACATTAATCAGTGGTGGGGGCACTCCTTTTAAGTATGTAAATACCTGTGTTAGGAGGCCCCGCTCTTCTATACAAAGTTAAAGTTTAAGATTAAGAAAACAATTGGCTTAATTAAATAATAATAACATTGCAAGCAACATCTAACGATGCCGTTAGAG
The DNA here is from genome assembly GCA_036924255.1 of Apodemia mormo. Taxonomy (NCBI): domain Eukaryota; kingdom Metazoa; phylum Arthropoda; class Insecta; order Lepidoptera; family Riodinidae; genus Apodemia; species Apodemia mormo. The sequence continues at coordinate 4,711,500 of JAUPFN010000018.1, read as the reverse complement.
AATCATTATTTTTCAAAATTAAAAATATGTTATAATTTAGTACATTTTTCAGTTTTTAAAATAGGGTGTATTCAATTTAATTTCTCAATTTATAATAAGTAAGGCGGTGGTACCAGACCCGGGTGAGACAAAGCAGAACTCTACCACCTAGTAGCCACGATGGTAGTGACTCGATAGCCAATCGGTCGCCTTTTACGACCTGCCTGGTAGAACGGTAGTTGGCCTATTCTTCAAAGGAGGCTGGGACCAAGACGGCGGGTTTTTCGTTACACCAAACGTAACGAAAATCTCATCAAAAACGTTGCCAATGTCTTGCTGGTTACTAAATGCCCTTTTTGAATTTCACAGCACCAAAATTAATCAAGTGGCAATGACTGTCACTAATATACAAGTCTGTCTTGCAATAACTAAACATTTAAGATAATTTCGCATTTCGAGTTACGTGATAACCTCCCTCCCACCCCTGCTTATGCTTTGTTCAACACTTGTTACAATTTTAATCCGAATATACATATCTTAATTTATCAATCATTTGTTAAGCCAAATCCTTTTCTATAGCATAGGGCTTTGGGGTACCGAATCTGGGGTTAATTAACAATTATTTTTAATTAAATAAAATAAATAAATTGGGGCTATTATTAAGCAACTATAATTATAGGGGGGTAAAAAAGTTGATAACTATAGTGAATAGAGGGCAAATTAAAGCCCCGTTTTCACTTTGATTAGTCCGACTCGAGTGTTTAATGCAGGTGCTTAGTATTAAACAAAAAATACATGAAGATAGCCGTTGATCAGTGCGAGTGATATTCAGCGTAGTAAAAGTGAATAGACGCAGATTACTAATCACTCGCAGGGATCAACAGCTGTCTTCAAGTATTTTTAGCTTAATACTAAGCACCTGGACTAAACACTCGCACTCGCACTACACAAAGTGAAAACGGGGCTTAAGACGAAGCAGATTAACCTTCAAACTAATTAAATAACGAATTTTATGAGACTAGTCAGTGTGTCATTGTTATTTTTAACAAATTAAAATTACCTAACTATATTTTTATAACAATTTACACAGTAATTTGTTGAATAATAAAGATATGTTTAATTGGTTATATTGTTAGCCAGAAATAATTTTAAATTGGTTGTAAAGTCCGTTTTCCTACATAATTATAAACTTTTAACTTACGTACCTACGTACCTAACAATATTGAAAAGATTATATAAAACCACTAGAATGATGTATATTGATATGATGGGATAGTCAGCTGGCACTCCTAATGGAAATAGATATCTCTTGCTACTTGCTAGTAACTATGGGCGTAGTAACTAATTTCGCTTGAATTAAAATATTTCTCACCTAACATAATTAAGCTATTTCTAGAATGGCTGCAGACGCATTAAATATTATAAATAGGTACTTCGTTTTTTCATCTTTGAATAATAAATCTTATAGGTATCTCATCAACAGACAAAAGCAATGATCTCGAAACATGTTTTTGAGTTCATAATGATCATTTATTTTCATTAGCGGTCTTTAACTTTGTAAATTATATGTTTAAGGCATTTAAGGTTTACTTTGTTTAATATCGCGAAACGGGAGTAAGATTTGGGACTTAAAATTAATTCCATCAAAAATATTAACGCGTTTAAAAATCTTTGAGAGCTTTTGAAGAACCAGTGTAAAAGCTCAAGTTATGGTCATATAGGTATAATTTCATTTGAAATGTACTTGTGTTATATATCAACTTATAGGGTAAGGTAGGTAACTGTTAAATCCTTACATGTGGTATTATATCACTTCGTACAGATGGCAACGCTATCTTAAAATGTTTGGTGTTTATTTTTTACATTTTCCCCGTGTTGGTCCCGGGCTCCTTCGAAGAATAGGCCAACTACCGTTCTGCCAGGCAGGTTGTAAAGGACAACCGATTGGCTATACGAATCGCTAACATCGTGGCTACTAAGTGGTAGAGTTCTGCATTGTCTCGCCCGGATCTGGAACCAACGCCTTACCTATTCCTGCCGCAATAGCGTCAGTACTTGTCGCTGTAGTGTTCCGGTTTGGAAGGTAAGTTAGCCAGTAAACTTATGCATGTGTCATGAGACCTCGCCACAAGATACCAACGCACTATTACCATCTTTGGTATTTAGGCGATGGCTGACTCTTTCCATCAGGAGACCCATCTGCTTGTTTGACATCTTATAATCTACACTAATATTATAAAAAGGAAAGATTTGATTGTTTGTTTGAATTGAATAGGCTCTGAAACACTGGACCGATTTAAAAAATTCTTTTACCATTAGAATCCTACATTATCCCTGATGAACATAAGATATATTTAGTACGAGAAAAAATAGGGATCCGCGTGAAATATGCGCGAGCGAAGCCGCGGGTAAGTAACAGCTAGTATTATATAAAAAAATTAACTATCCGGGTAATAGGTATAGGTAATAGACACCATTAACATCGTTGATGTCTATAGGCACTGGTTGTCTCTTTCTTGTCCACTCCATCTCTGATGACTTATGACTATCGTACGATATAAATACGTTGGTAAAGTGCTTGTCGGGTAAGTGCAATGTAGGGTTCGGAAGTTGCACATCACAATATGCGGACTAAGAAGAGTTTCATACTATGAACATTTAACCTTTTTAACGTCGATAATTGAAAAAACTTCTCCAAGTGCATTTTATAACTTGGTCGACTATTACTCAAAAACTTGTAAAGTCTTCTAAGCCGAGATAGTTTTCCTTTTAACCTTATTATATACTAGCTGAGCCCGCGGAAAAATTTCGGAAATAAAAATAGCCTGTTACTCCTTATCACATCAGCTATGTGCCAGTGAAAGTCCCGTCAAAATCGGTCCAACCGTTTCAGAGATTAGCCGGAACAAATAGACAGACAGACAGACAGACCGACAGACAGACAAAAACATGTTATTTTGGTGTATGTACCGTGTATACATCCAAATGCATTTAGTAGAAAGCGGGTATTTTAATATTACAAACAGACACTCCAATTTTATTTATTTGTATAGATTTACGACTACTCCAATTTTATTTATTTGTATAGATTTACGACTACCGTGAGATTTGGTCCACTCCCAAAACCAACCGTTTAGATGGCAGCGGGGGACACTTGACTCTAACAAAAATTAGTACTTTAATGCTTAATATTTCACAACTGAGTCCCTGAATCGAAAAATTGTTTCCACAAACCATATTTTTTTAAATCTATCAAACAATAAAATCCCAAACTATGGGGTAGGTGCACGAGAAAAAAATTAAAATCCTTAACATCCCTACTTTACATGTAAAGGAGCTACCCTAGAAAATATTTTCAAGATTTTATGTTATCATCCTAGTTTACTGCGGAACCCTAAACAGGTACAATTACCACATTTAACATACCTTCTAGGCAGTAACGGTAGGTTATTACCAAATAACCAGAGCTTCTTATCACCGAACCATTTCTCCATACAGGACGCCACGTTGTTCAGCAGCTTTAAACCCGACTTGCAACTATAAGACACGTCACTATTCATTCGCGCTTAACACCGAGAAATGTGCATTTCCCGCCAAAATAAGTGTCAGAAAATATTATCAAACAATTGCGATTATTCACTCTCTAAGTTGTGAACGCCGAGAAAGCTGAAAAGCTTTTACTAAATGTATGGAAATATATCGATCGGTCGTTTTGTTTACACATTTTGTTGGCCTGTGTACATGACAACCACAAACGTAGTGACTTCTAGGCTGTTTAACATTAAACCTTAACATTGTATTTCATGTATAGGTATGTTACGAATTACGATGTACTTAATATTCGAAATACGAAATTAAAGACGAAATTCTTTTTTTTACTCAGTTATACCACAGAATGTTATACTGTAGGAGATATATACATAAAACAGTGCTGACTAAATACACATTATGAGTTACGACTATCATAGGGACTAAATACACATTATGAGTTTATGACTATCATAGGATAACAAACGATCAGATATAGGGAACTATACTGTTAAAACAGTATTATACTGTTTTTCACTAAATTATTTTTTTTTACAGTTTAACAAAAATAAAGTACCTAAACAAAATCATGTTTTAACACTTGTCAGTGAGCTATGAAGCTTTAAAAATATATACAAAATTTTTGAGTTGTGCGAGATGTACCTACTAAAAAATATATGTAACTATATGAAACATTAACTTTTTTATATGATAAGATAGTAATCAAGCAGATGGCTCTCCTGACGAAAAGAGAAACCAACAACCAACCTAATTAGACACCAGAAATGTTAATGGTGCGTTGCTATCCGTGTGGCGGGATAGCAATGCTACTTACCTATATAATTCTACCGACTACCTTACCTACTGTAACGATAGAACACGCTCGCGCACAAACATCTTATCGTACCATCGTTATCACATTTTATCACGCAGCATACACGTGAGCTATTAGTATATAAGTTTAACGTAAAACCTAATTAAATTACAGTTAAGAAAACAAATTTATCAACCGATGTGTGACTGTCATTTAGTCGACGTAATACCTACCCTCAAAACCTGAATACGACAATGATAAACATTGACATTATTGCGGCAAGAATAGGTAAGGCGGTGGTACCGAATACTACGGCGAGACGTTGCGGAACTCTACAACCTAGTAGTCAAAAGGGTAGTGACACGTATAGCCAATCGATTGCCTTTTGCGACCTGCCTGGCAGAACCGCAGTGGGTCTATTCTTCAAAGAAGCCCGGACCAACACGAGGATAAAATACTGTTATATCTTTAAAAATACTTTTTATTTTTCTTCTCAGACTTAATCTCTTGTGATGGGTGTATAAAAAGGGGGTGTTACCTCCGGACGAACGTCCTCTAACGAATACATATTGTCACGTGCTTCCGGGTTCGTAATTGTACAATCAAACACCACTTATAATAAAACCGTGTATTTACAACATAAATATATAAAATACCACAATGCAATACGTAAATACACTAAACGAAAACATTTCTCTTCACACTGGTCGCCCGTACTATTGAAAGAAAGAAAGAAAGAAAATATTTATTTGCAAGAATATGGGTGTTAAAAATTGTTAAAAATAAATTAAGTTACCAACATATTCTATCATTATATTATGGTGTGCAAATATTAAAAAAAATATCATTATATATTATTATATTTAAAACATTGTATCGATTTTTTAGAATTACTACCGGATCGGAACGCGGCCACAAACTGAGAAGATCCGGCTGAAGAAACTCAGCGGGCTGGTCTTTTTTCTCCATTTTATGTACTTATTATAAATGTACAAGGATGATTTCATGTTACAAAAGTTATTTTTATTATTACAAGTTTCATATTTTGTGTAATTAAATTTTTTATATTTACAAAATGTTCACTATTTACAAAATTTTACAAACTTATATTTCTGTCCATTAACATTTAATTTTATCGGCTAAAAATTCTTTAATATCATAATAAGTTTTATCTAACAGCAAATCAAACAACTTTTTGCGAAATTTATTTATAGATAATGATTTAATACTATCAGGAATATGATTGTAAATAATAATAGACATACAATACACATTTTTTGTAAAAATATTTAATTTTTGGTTAGCCACATATAATTTCTTACTATTCCTAAAATATGAGTTACCAGTGACTTCACCATTTGTTTTAAATAGCTTTTGGTGCTTTTCTACAAATACGCATACCTCTAAAATATACAAACATATACAAACACCTTAAGAGACTTGAAAAGTGGTTTACTGTTTACATGTAACTGATTAACACCACATATTGCTCGAATACATTTCTTTTGGACTCAAAAATTCATACCAATTCAACAGAATTTCGCCAAATAGGAATTCCATATTGTAAATTAGAAGAGACATATCCACGATAAGCTAATAAGGCTTTTACGTTTCCTACTTCTCTTAGTCTTCTCAAGACATAGACAAATCTATCAATCATATTACATAGAGATTTAATGTGTGCTTTCCAATTACAATATTTGTCAATAATAATTCCTAAAAAGTTGTATAATCTACTCATCTATATTTACTTTATTTAAAAATATATTTGTGTTTTTAGTATTATTACTGTAGTAGTTCTGACATCAATCACGTTCATTAAATCAATGTGTAATCTTAAGCTTTAAAATAGTCACAAACTATTCTAAAACTCTAATCTCAAAAAATCAAGACGTACTCAAGAAATTTAGAAACCGCGCTCATAACATAAATGTCTTTATTAAACAGTTCAAGGTCACGTGTAATATTCCCAAAGTTGCGTTCTTTAATGGATGCCACTTAACAAATATTACGTGGTTTACTTTATGTTCCATATATTTTACGTAGACTTAAAATAACTTAAAACTCGATCTCGATTTTATACTGCTGTCATCTTCCCTCTCTTTCTAACACAGCTGTATAAAAGGAGATGGCGAGACCTCATAGAATGAGATGTAAAGTAGGTATTTGTTATATTATTTGGTTATAGTATAAGTGATTAATACGAGTGCTAGCTCCATCTTTCCTAATACTTCATGGTCACATCTGCACGTTCATTGCACGAAGCTTTGCGACGAAAGATGCAAGTGCGGCCGCAGCATGACACTAACTACATTTTTTATCAAATTTCGTAAAAAATGTTCATTTCATGGCTCGCATCATTTTTATTTTACCATTTAGACATTTTTTGTGTCTATCTATATGCCCCGTTATAATTAAGAATGGCTTCGTCATTCTTGATGAAAATTAGAATACAGTAAAACACGTGATTGCGCCAATACACTCGGGGATACAAGAGCGTACGTGGCAAAACTTAAAAATGGTGGACCAGGAGAAGGGGAGGGTGATACTAATGTATGCAGCGGAAGAACGGCTCTAATGCATAGTGGACTCGAGAAAAGTATGATTGTTGAAGGAATTCTAGGTTTTGCTATGTGAAAACGAGTCCTAGATTCAAGCTCGGAGCCTTAGGTCTCTGAGAATGTGAGGGCAAAAATGCTTCACTGCTAGCCTGCAAGTGCATTTTGGTTGTAGGTAGCGAAATTGATATAAGCAAATTGTTGTAACGTTATAGCGACCACCCGTGACAGCGATAACGCTGTTATCGCTGAGCTTGAAAGGTACTAATTAAAGTTTCTTGTCATTCAATTAAATATGTTATCGGGGTTTAGTAATTGATATTATCCGATCGGTGGGGGTTTCTAAATTATTCATAGTTTGGAAAAAAAAAACATAACACCATTGTTCAATGAGATTTGACGTCATACCTACGGTAAACCACAGATCAACTTGTGGATGTAATTAAGTGTTAATTACCTAACTATGGTGTGGATGGATGATTCAATGTAAACCTAACTCTCTCAACGCTTTTGCGTGGTTCGCTTGCTGAACCTCTTTGCGGACAGAAGTGGACGCTGCATCGCTGTAATGGAATAGCTCGGCGGAACCGAACCTCCACAGAGCACAACATAGTCACGTAAGAGTGCAGGTCACATATCAAACTCCATGCATGCTCAGCATGCAGGGCTGTGTGCAGTTAGATTTTCAACACTCTGGTTGCATTGCATTTGTACCGTAACGAGTACCTGCAAAAGATTACCAATATTTTTATTTTCATACAGAGCATGATTACCAACAGGAAAGTTAACATAATTCATGATATCATTCCTGAAATAGAATATAAAACTGTATGCATTATCCGCACCATTGTTACTTTACGGGTGGAAATAATTGGGCAATACCCGACGAGTATTACACGTTGACATCATCGACATCGTCCTATTTTCAGCTCGCAACACTTTCCTCTACCTAAATTCCTTATCTATCATGGAATTCCAACTGGTTTTTATTAGGTATGTGTCGAAATTGTATAAATTCAGGGAAGGACACTTGATCATTAGCACATACACTGTCGACATAATCACAAGGAGCTATACAAGCAATCATCACATACACCGTCGACAAAGTTACCATGTGGGCAAACAACAGTGGAAACTCTGGAGAAGCAGCTCGTCGGGACGCCGAGGAAAAACGTCAGAAGGAGCAAGAGCGCGCACGCGAAGAAGAGAGGAAGCGTCAGAAAGAACAACTGCGAGTTGAGGAGCGCGTGAAGCAGTATGCATCAGCTATGCGCGAGCAGGCATCGTGGCGGGGAACACATTGCCGGCCAAAGTAATGCATCCTAATCTTATATGTGATAATGTGTAAAAATATTTTTTTTCAAAAATAAAAAACTTGTTCCTCATACATATTAATTTTATTTCAAAGTGCATGCTAGCTTAGCAACGAATGCCAAGCTCACGTGTACCTTCTTGCAAATGTCACGATATATACCGGTTTCCTCTATGATACTAGATATTTGGGTAGTTAGCTTAATAATAATAATAATAATATATTTTAGTAGTTCAAGTTAAGAAAAATCTTATTTAGACGTGTCATATTCCTGTATTGTTGCATATCGTTAACAACGTTCAATTGCTGTACTGGATGCATAGTCCTAGCTCGCCAGTCCATAATAGGAATGTTGGACACTCATCGCGAAAACTTGTTCAAAAAATTGTACCTTTAGTATACAGGTAAAGCATAACTATTAAGCACGTACGGCATTGTGTGCGTGATAAGAGCGATAAGAATAGTGGCTGTTGTTAGTATCCGCTACTTGTACTGCGCTGCAGTTTGGCGTTGTGCTTACATTATGCATACGTAGCAAACTTGTGTATGGCTTACCAAACGCGGGTAACCGCTGCATGTCAAGGAAGCTATGCATTACCAGTTCTTACCGTGTTCCACGCGTAACCCATGAAAACGGAAAAGAAGGATGACGGCTGCGGTGTGATACCTATGTTCGGTGTGCTCTGTGGCGAATCGACGATGCAACTTGCTTTAACATTGCAGAAAATGCTTCTTATACTTTCCTTACACCACTCTCCGTCATCCTCTACTATAGAGGAATATATTTAAAACAAAGTATACATTATTATTAGAAACAACTTAATTAAATACTTAACACTAGATTATGACGACATTTGTAAACTTTTCACTCGATTTTTTGAGCAGGGGCCGGAATGACCAAGGGAGCGTGCCGAATCAAGTAAAATATCTGTGTCCTTGCTCCCCGTCATTAAATAATACTGCAAGACGTCAAGATTGCTTGGGTGTGCATTCCAGATGGCATTGTAAAACAGCGGTTCCGATTCTTGGGAAAAAATCTTCGGATGCAGATAGAGCCATAACCACGAGCGGACGTGTAAGAAACAAAAATGATGAAAGTGTTGATCTCTGCACGAGTCCCAAAAAATATCCAGGTGATCTGGCGGCGTTCTTCCACAGAAACAGGAGTTGTTCAAACCGACCTCACACTGGTCTAAATGGACGCGCTTTTCAACGAACGTTGATATCTTTGCGAGTCTGACGAAACTTCTAAAACCCGATGGGGCTATTCCTCCGAATAGAGGTGTCAGGGTATCCCAGTTGATGAGCAGCCGGTCCTCTTCGGGTCTTTCGGCATCGAAGTTGTATAGTATTTTGAAGGATTTGTCGTTGAAGAACGTTACTTCAATTTTGTTCGTGGACAGGAGAAATCGTCGATATTCACGATCAAACTTCATGTATCGGCTCACGTTGAGGGGGGCTCCATGCGGTCGACGAAACCCACGTTTCGTAAAGTCATCTACTGAGAACCCTTTTGATTTTTTTTCTTTCCGTGACGCCATCGTGACTCGATAACGTTCTGCGGCTCTGTGGTTCTGCGTGTCTTGTGGTTGGACGTTAAATGATGTGATGTTACGGGCCACTGGTTATTTATAGTCGTTTTTTAACTGGACAGAAGGTGACACTGATAACCTAGTAGCTATTAAAAAGATTACTTGGGTATTTCACGTTTTACCTAACGAAATATAACGTATCGAGAAAGGGGCATACTCGTCGTAAAGAGCCAAGTTAGGTACATGATTCGTCTTAGGTATAACGAACAATGCTGTGACCATGTCAGCCGAACTATCAGTGGACTATGATGAGCGAACGATGCACATGGGATGAAGTACTAATAGAGATTAAAACATCTAGTACGCTGCTGGTAACCGAATACTGATAATAATGGAGATATGATTCTTCGGAATTACCGCGAAGCGGTCACTAGTAGGCATAATCAAACGACCTTGTGATAAGCAAGCAAGTTCGCGGAATGTCATTTAGGTAAAAAACAATGTTGCGTTCACGTCAGCCGATGTTTTGGTGCACTCTGCGCTTATAGTTATTATCACACTTTAGTACTCCTGTTGAAAAAATAACTTCAATTCTAGGAGTAGTGGGTCTTGTGAGTGCCCGCCGTGGATGCTGCGCTGTAGTCCAGCGTCATGCTGACATTATGCAAAAGTGGCGAAGCGCTGTATGGCCTACGAGATGCAAGTGACTGCTGCATCCCAACGATAAGCAGATATCCTACAAGAAGTCTGTTTGCTCTAGGCGTTCTAAGTGTCGTTCTGTGAAAACGTGAGCTGTAGGTTTCTGATAATTCGTCCCCAGCTTGGACGCTGATGCCGCGGCCGTAGCAGTTCACGATACCTACTGCTTTTACCCATATTCATAGCACCTTCAAAGTGTCACATGCAAAACAGGTAGAAATTTTTGCAAATGCATCTGACCTCTATGCACTATAATATCGTCATCACTGAATACGAATATATCACCCTTGCCTTGCCTAGATGCTTAATTTTGAAGTTATGGACCATACGCTCTCGTGTCACTGACTGTAGCAGGCTGTATAATGTTTGTTTGTATCTATGGCTAATTACAAGTACGACTTAATCCATACAGGCTACATTCAACATTGCATTATTATTTTCCCACGCCATCAGGACCTACGTGGATTATACCGCGGGAAACGGCTATTTTTTTTTAAATTGTCGACAGGGAAGCGCTTGACCACGATCTCGGCTGATAGTAAGCTAAGATGTGGCCTAAGATAGAACGCGTTTCCCTAGAAGGTACCTGTTCACTCTTCCCTTGAAGATCCCCAGATTGTACTCGTCGGGGAACACAGACTCAGGAAACACGTTCCAGTCCCTTACGGTTCGAATGAAGAATGTCGAGTCGAATCGCTTTGCCCGGGTATATAGGACATCCAACTTATGGCGATGCCTGAAATCTGTGCGCCTCGACGATCGATAGGAAAACCGGGAGTGCGGAATTAAGTCGCGCAATTCCGTAGCGCACTCTCCAAAATGTATCCGATAAAAGACCGATAAACTAGCCACTCTGCGGCCCTGAAGTTTTTTGCCTACCAGATCATCGTTTTTTATGAGCTTCTTGGCACGCCTCTCTATCGCTTCAAGCGTCTCTAGCTGGTATTGTGCAGATCCAACCCAGAGGTGAGAGCAGTATTCCATGCACCAACGGACTTGTACTTGATAGAGGTTGAGCAATTATCCCGGGCAGAAATACTGTCTCACCTTTGACAGAATACCAAGCTTTTTTTGAAGCAACTTTGGTTTCGATCTACGAACCAAAGTTGAGAATAGGCGTTAAGGTGATACCAAAGAGCTCGAGATGGTCAGTTATCGGCACAGACACACCCTGAAAAGATGGAGACAGGTGGAATGGACTCCATTTAGCGGAGAATATATATTCCTGGGTCTAAATCGCAATAAACTTGACCAGATTAGCATTGTTCCAATCGGAGACTACCTATAAAGTAAGGACAGGTTCGACCATCGCCTCTCTGAGAGACCGAATCTGTGCCGTACTGACCCGCGTGCTGGATGCGTATTTCTCTACGAAAGTGCTGTCGCCAACGTACCCATAGATACCGAGGTTCAGCAGATCATTAATCTGTAGCAGGAATAGAGTTGCAGAGAGAATTGTTCCCTGAGGGATTCCGGCATTTATAGCCATTTGTTCGGAGGAGCAGCCATGGACGACTACTCTAATCCACCGGTCACTCAGAAAATTTGAGATCTAGGTGCAAAGACCAGTAGGCAGGCTGTATGATGGAAGCTTGCCAATAAGACTATCATGCCAGACCCTGTCAAAGGCCTTTGAGACATCAAGAGAGACGGGTAGTGCTTCACCATGATTTTCGATGGCAGCTCTGCAGACGTAGGTGGCATACGCTAGAAAATCCCATGTGGACCAATTTCGGCGAAACCCGTATTGGCGGTCACTGAGCAGATCGTTCGCTTCTAGGTGTGCTATTAGCCTGCTGTCCAGTACACGCTCTATAGTCTTGCAGAGTATGGACGTGGCTGAAATTGGCTTATAGTTGGAGAGGTCGACACGACTGCCTTTTTTGGACACTGCTTTTTTTCTCTAAGGCAGTGTGAGCCAGCGTCCTATCCGGCTTCAGCAGAGGAGGAAATGAGGGGCGACAGAAATTCGATTCAACCGACTTTGCCAGGGATCAAAACGCTTAGTTAGTGACAAATTGAAAATTTATTTTCTACACTTCAGTAAAAAAACGTTTTGTAACTTTCCGCTACGTATGGTAGATAAGGAAGTTACTAATTTTGTCCCGATTTTCGAAAATCGAGTTTTCTCCAGATCTCCTCGTTTTGAGGTCCTAGGAACCATTTTCGACTATTTTCGCGATGAAGCCAGTGTTTCGTCAGTCAGTGTACGTATGTGTGTGTGTATGTAACCATTTCATAGCTTTTAAAGTGCTGGACGGATCGAATTCGCCGTCGTCGACGGTCGATCGAAATCGCGGTTGATGGCATTCGATTGGGTTCCGCTCAACTTAAACTTCCTGAAAGTTTGAACCAATTCGATTTAGGAGATTTTGAGAAATTTTTAAAAAAACCCCATAAAAGTTTTGACGAAGTAGTATTTTTTTAATATATCTTCCAGATTAATGTACCGATTGAGTACAAAAACTAGTCAGTTCTATTCCTCAAAACAATACGTCTAATGCATAAATTGAATCAAAATCGGTTTATCCGTTCGAGAGTAATCGTTTACGAAAAATTTAAAAAGAAGTGTGTTTTCGACATAGCTTCGAAATTCTTCAACCAATCCATTTTTGGTATATAAAAAGTTAGGCTTTCAGGTTAGGTATTGAATGTGAAATTTTTTATTTAGCTGGACATATTTATAGGTTTATTCTACAGCGTAATGAAATATTAATGGTCACTTTTTACGCGAGACTGATTGATAACTGAATCGGAATGACGCAGGACATTTCAGAGTAGGACGTAATTGGATAGTTTCGGTATTGAATTTAGGTACTAATTTTCAGTATTGCGCTCACAAATGACGTCAATCAATTTAACTATCTCTACATTTAGATTATTATATTACTAATGAGGAAAAAATTATCTTGAAGTTTTTTTTGCATCCTGTTTTTAACAATGCCTATGGGGAATTTCAGGCTAATTAAAAATTCTGTATTAGGATTTTAGGTAATATAAAGAATCCTATAAAAGGAATTTTGGCAGGACTGGCCCCATTACTTTATCCCTATCCTTACAATTAATATTAACGATAAAATGTATACCGATTCCGATCGTAGCAGGCAAAGGGCGAAAGTGGATAGCCATTAAAGTTTTTGAAACTCTTAAAGTTTCAATAAAAAAGTAGAGTAAAGTTCTAAATAATTGGCAAATGAAAGGATTATTAAAAAAGGATAATGAAAGAAGTTACATATTTAAGCCTTCATTTTATTAGATATTTAACAAAACTTTTACATGTTTATTACACAACCATAGATTTCTACTTATAGATTAAAAACTCTTAACTATAATAATTAAATTAACATAACTAAATCTTAAACTAACCTTATGATTCCTTTGAGGTCCAGTATAAAGAGTATAAATTTGTACGCGCTGTCGTTAACAATTTAGGTGATCCAAAGTGACCGTAAATGAATAAATAAAAAAAAAAAACATTTGTTTACCTATAAAACATACAATAGTAATTTAAAAGCAAGTAACACATGCCATAGTCGTTTGAGTCGTACAGACAATTATACCTTTCCTTCCTCAGATTCGATACTATAGAATATAAATTTACTGTACCTCTATTTGAAATAGATGATATGCCGATATCCACAGCACAAAACACCATGGATCTCTGCAAGCCGTCGCTGCAGTGAACCACTACCGGACTTTTAAAGCCTTTTAAAGTCTTGGGGGTCACTGCTGATTTATTGTATAGACGCGCCATCAAGATTAAATCTAACACGTCGCATTCAGAAGGCGAGACGTCTAAGCGCTGCCAGTTCTTGAATAAGAACTGGTTCACCTGCAACGTAGCTCCATCTTCATGTGTTATCAGCACTCTCATGATCTCAAAGCTTGGATGGTTCTGATGAGCTCTGAATTTCTTGATGCTCAGCTTTCCAACTTGCAGCAATGACTCTTCATTCGAGTTCCAAAACGAGGCACCATACTGATTTTCTTCAGGTAGATCTAGCATTACAATTACTTCAGATCGGTGCTGCCATATTATTCTCCAAAAATTGGAGATTGTTGACTCTGAATCTGGTGTCCTTAGTGCGATGTAAGCTTGAGTATCCTTAAACCCGTTGATGTAGCTTGCGTTAGTAGGGATACATGAGCCCATTTCATCGGACAAAACAACACGGCTGAGTTCGAAGAGAAGCTCTTCTTCTTCCCGTTGGCTTTTTTGGAGGGTTCTAGTAGATGCAGAAAAACGTAAAGTTCCACTCAGATCCATGTTCACTATTTCTTGGTGTTCATTGTAAATAATTCCAACTGCGTTCCTCTTCTCAACTAATTTTAACAAGGCTTTAAGGCTTAAAGATTTTGAATTAATACAACCCATTTTGAAACAGGATCAATAATTGACTTATGAAAAGTTTGGGTTGATTTGGGGACGTTTCACAGTCGACTGAAGGATCGTTTTACAGGATTCGGTATTTATAGGATCCTTTTTTCCTGTAGATATGAAACATCGATGACCAATTTACCTAAGTTAGGTATTTGTTTCAATTTAAAATATATTTTTAACAAATTACCCGTAAGTTAGTTGCCACGTTATTATTTCAGGATAACGTCACTGGAAATCCACATATTGATTAGGTTAAAATATCTTACCTACCGTCATATCCTGTTTTGAAAAGAATTTGCTAAATAATATTGTTGTTCCAATTTAAAATATATTTTTAATGAGCTCGACTGGTGATGTGCGTGTTTCTGTTTTATTTCGCGGGGAACGCCCAGATCAGTAAAATTGCATACATAGGTATCCATATGGATGATAGGAGACTGTATAAATAGCGATTCAACTCACTATCACTGATAGAAGGGAATCTTACTATTTAAAAAGATTTATTTGTATTTAAGAAATCATTTCTTAGTATTTAAAAAATATACCTTTATATATTTAAAAAAACGATTTCTTAAATACAAGGATATGCTCGACATGTGATGAGCCATCTTACCTAAGTAAGGGAGCATAAAGGTCTTTAATAACACCGGATGCGTGTCAGTATTTGCGTTCATGCTATGGATCACGTAGCCCAAGCGACTGTATTAATAATAATAATAAAATAATAATAATGTCTGACCACAAAACTAACATGTTCTAGGCCGTTAAAATTGACGCCATAGAGTTTATGACGCAAATTAGCCCTGATAAATTCTGAATAATAGGTAAGTGATAGTTCTTTTGAAAAAAAAATAATAAAAAGTTTCACATTAAATAGATAGCTTTATTAAACACAAGATACATCGTGCGCGGCTCGCGCGCCTTCATTCCTTCGAAAAAAACTGCCATACCCTTGTGGAAAAAATTTCTCGGATAAAAGTAGGTAAATAACTTACAAAGTGAAAGTAACAGTTTATGAATGTTTATTTTTATTTAAAAAGTCGAAAAAAGTCTTACAAAGTCGGAAAAACTCGGAGTAATTCCAAAATTTCGGACTCTTCCAGAAGAGTTATTCAGTGTTAATAAATCTTGCAACGTTTATGGGTACTAAAAGAAATATATTAAAAGTTATTAATACTACGAAAGTATAATAAAGGGGAAAAAAATATAATTAATACTTACCCGGTTTTCCGTTTAAGAATTTGAAACTTTCTTCTTTGTTTAAAAAAAGGTTACCGTTACTGTCGATCAATATTATAAACTTTGTTTCTTCAATTTTTGATAATTATTATTAAAATCTATTATATCACAACGTTATTTGCCAATTTTTATTTTATTGTACTTTTATTACATAAATATATTTATAAATTAAGTAAAAATTAAAACAGCTGATCTAATTAGCTTTTGACAGGTTGAGTCAGTGTTGCCAGAGAAAAAGTCAATCTTTCGTCCTTAAAGCCTCCTCTACACTACTCGCGAAGTTCCTCGGCGAAGTACTCGGCCGAAGTTGACTGAAGTCCGCGGTGCTACACTACACACTCGTTCAACTTCGCGAGGAGCGCATTCGTGTAGCGTTACCGGTACCCTGCGGACGTTTATTATAATGGACGCTCAAGTAGCAGCTGCCGTAGCAATGTGCTCTCTAGCGTATTATAACTACGTGCATACTTATCTCACGAAGAAGACTAAAAGAAAAGAAGAAAAAGAAGATGGTGGATGATCGCAATGCATCGGAACAGAACTAGGTAGGTAATATTTATTTAAATAATTAGGATTTCTAATAAGTTAAAGTACATTACATGGCAAGTTAATTAACTGTATTTTTTTTTACAGACGTACTATGGAACAACAATTTCTTGAACTCATACAAGAACCATCAGGAGAATTTGAAAATTTCCACCGAATGTCATTGGACGATTTTAATTTATTACTTTCTAAAGTCGAACCCTTAATCGCTAAACGAGACACTCATTTAAGAGAAGCTATACCTGCTAAGATTCGATTATCAATCACCTTGAGGTTTTTGGCAAGTGGTGACAGCTATAGATCTATGCACTATTTATTTAAAATTTCAAGCCAGTTGATTTCAAAAATTGTAATCGAAGTCTGTGAAGCTTTGAACGAGGAACTCAAGGATGAAATAAAGGTAAAATTTTAATATTTATGACATATATTTATTAAAAGTTTAGGTATGTACAATTACAAAAATATCAGTGAGAATAAGAATAAGAATAATTTCATACATTACGAGTCATTATATGCCTGATATATTAAATCACTCTGATGTGTATTATCTTCTGGACAATCAGATTGAGTTTGGGTCTCTGGTATATGCAAAATATATTGAACATCGTTAGATTGATCTGATTGAGGCTGCTTATAGCGTTGATAAACTGATTGACTTTGGGTGTCTGGTGCAATAATTTCATCATTTATAACACGTATCTTTGAAGAGCGTTGATGAGCAGTGATTTCGCTCGGTTGTTGGAAGTATGTCGGTTGACATTCACTGGACTCATTAGATAATGTTATATATGTATCAGGTGACTCTGAAAACGATGAGTGTGGTCTAGGAGATAATGTTGTAACATTATAATGAACTGCATTATTCGCAGATAAAGGACGCTTTCTAGAAGATAGTGATGTAGTTAACGGACTATAATATGGCGTAGACTTAGGTGTAGAAGTACGAAACGATTCACCTGATGGAGATCTTTCAAAACGTGATTTCCGAAATAGAGCATGTATATCGAACATTATATCGTCCCTTTCATGTTCAGGTAACCTCTTCAGTTTTTTGGCAATTAGTTTGCCGAATACGTCGCACTCGTCCTCAACTGCGCTGCTATCCTTTGAAGGATTATTTATCACTTTATTTAAGTTATTGAAGGCTTCTGTCATCTGCCTACTGGCAACTTGCAATTCCGGTGGGTTGTCACGCCGTCGGATGGTGTGTCTATTTTTTGGGGGCTCTGGTTCTTTTGGAGTTGGAGAAGCAATTGGTACAACCTCTGAAGCGTTGGTTGATTCTTCCTAAATCGAATCAGTTCCATGATCCTGAAATAAAAATAGCAAAGGTTTAAATGTATATATCACGACCTATTTAATAATAAATCTTTATTTAATCCAATCCAAATTTGTGAGTGTATATGGGTTCTGTATACTATATGCATTTGAGTGCGCGTATATGCAGGAGTACTGTATGTGTATGTAGGAGTGTGAGTGTATGTCTCTGTATTTTATGAAAAATACATGAGTGCTACAATTAATCGGCTTTTTAATTATTTATATACAATTTCAGTGTCAGCTTTTAATGAAATTGACCGTGTCTTTTTACATATTATTTGATGATAATATTTTTTATATAATATACTTTTTATTTACAGATGCCGTGCAATGAGCAGCAGTGGTTGGAAGTTGAAAACGGATTCAAGGAGAATTTTCCACATGCCCTTGGCGCAATAGATGGAAAGCATATTGTTATACAATGTCCGGTTAACTCTGGTTCTGAGTACTTTAATTATAAAAAGACGTTTAGTTTAGTACTTTTAGCTTTAGTCGACAGTAACTATAACATTATGTATGCTGACATTGGTAGTCAAGGTAGGATCAGTGATGGAGGTGTACTTAAAAATTCTTCGTTATGGCAAAAAATTGCATCTAACGGGCTTAATCTTCCTAAGCCAAGTCCATTATCCGGAACGGATCATGTCGAAATTCCCTACGTTTTTTTGACAGATGGAGCATTTGCTTTACATAATAATATAATGAAACCATATCCTGGCAACCATGATATCAATTCACCGAAAAGGATTTTCAATATGCGCTTGTCAAAATCTCGAGTAGTAGTTGAGAATGTGTTTGGTATTTTAGCATCCAGGTTTAGAATATTCAGAAAGCCAATTGATTTGGATATTCATAATATCCCAATTATTACAATGACATGTCTCTTATTGCATAACTTTCTCAGAAAAAGTAATAAATCATCCCTTATATATATGCCTCCTGGTACTGTAGATATGTATGATGATAATGGAGTTTTAATTCAACCCGGGTCTTGGCGGGCAGACTTTGATAATAACTGTGCTTTGAGAGATATTACACAAGTACTACGCAGATCACCATTATCTGCCGTTCAGATAAGGGATTACTTTACAAATTATTTTCAATGTTTATAAATAAACACAACGAATGTAGGGTCATTTCGCCTGTTCGTTACCACATTAACTACATACTTTTTATATTAAAACTAATGCAGAGACATTATTATGTTCTCCTTAAAGCAAGCAACTGCACTAAATGGACGCAAACTGGCGAATCGACCTTACTGTAATCTGTACTTTAGTAATAATAAAACAAGTTATTGATAATAAAAAACTTACCGTGGTTATTGTTTGTTTACATTTATACACGGACCCCAAAAAGCTGTTCATGAAATCAAAGGCGAACCAAACTGGACGATAAACATCATCTGCGCCGGCACCACTTTTTAAGGAAGCTTCCATTTTTCTGTAGTAGCCCCTGTATGTCGCAAAAAGTGAATCCTTTTTTTTCTTCAATTCTTCAACTGGTATTTCCAAAACGTCCCGAATACGCACCCAAGCATCATTTACTTTTTTCTTGTCCTTATGACCTTTCCCACTGGGGTCCCAAATAAAAGGCTCTGCTTGAAGTGTTTCAAGGAACAACATAGTTTGCTCCTGTGACCACTGTATGCCGCTCATAATAGAGTCTCACACGCACATCAACGAAAAAATCTATTAAACACACGTGCGTTCACAACGGCGTCTTGACGCGTACTGAAGTCGGCCGAGTAGTGTATAGAGGTACTAAGAGCATGTGTCAGAGGCCTAGTAGCATATCAAAGCAGTCAAGAATAACGACGTTAATAAGTCGGCGATTGCTAAACATCTACAGCTGTAGTCGGGCCGTAATCACTGGATGGAATTTCATAGGCCACGCGTATTTTCGACAGAACGCCATATTACATTCCACGGCTAGTGAAAGAAGCCATTGAAATCAAAAAACATCCAAATTTCAACCGGGAAGACGCACGTAGTACGTCCTTGATAAGTTTTCTTGGCACGTACTGATTTTTGAAAAGCTGTATATTTTGGAAACGATGATCGATTTGATCTTTCAAATGGCATTCAACTCAATTTAAATATTGCTTTAGCTAAAAAAATCGGTAGGTTCAAAAATTTCGAAGCAATGTCAAAAAAACATTTTCGTCTATGATAGATCCCAAACAAATTTACCGATTTTTATCCAATTAACGGTACTTGGCGCAGTTTTTAAAGGAGAAACGATGATAAGATTTTGAAGTCAATCGGTATATTAGCCTGAAAGTTATTTCCAAAATATTAAGTAACTTTGCTAAAGAAAACGTAATTTTAATATTTGAAAAGTTGTAACCTTTGAAAATAAGGTTCGGTTTTGATTTTTAAAAGGGCATTCGACGTAATTTTTATAGTATTAAAATATCGTAGAATACCAAAAAATAATTGGTTGAAATATTTCGAAGTTATGTCGAAAAAACACTTTTTTCAAAATTTTCGTCAACGATTACTTCCAAACGAATAAACTGATTTTGAGGCAATTTATGCATTAGATGTATTTTTTTGAGGAATAGTTTTTGTACTCAATCGGTACATTAATCTGGAAGTTATTAAAAAAAAAATTGTTTCGTCACAATTTGTTTAGGGTATTTTCAAAATTTCTCAAAATCTCTTAGGCCCATTTGGTACAAAATTTCAGGAAGTATAAGTTGAGCGGAATCCAATCGAATGCCACCAACCGCGTTTCAATCGGTCCAGGCGTTCAAAACTTATGAGTTGTTGACACACACACACACTCACACACACACACATACATACAGACATACTGACGTCATCGCGAAAATAGTCGAAAATGGTTCCTAAGCCCACAAAACGCGGACATATGGTGAAAACTCCATTTTTGAAAATCGGAGCAAAATCAGTAACCTTCCTATCTACATACGTAGTGGGAAGTTAAAAAGTACAAGTGTTTTAATAGATTAATATTGTATTAAACTGGAGTGAATGAAAATGAATTAAACAAAATAAAACTACCACGCCAAAGCTTAAACCTAAAAGTGCGATATTTTTTTAGTAAAATGTACCACTAAAGGGCACAGATCGTCGCCTAGTGTAGCTTTGTAGCATTTTTACTCGTTATTTGACCCTCCCGTTGGTCGAGTGGTTAGCGACCCTGACTACGCAATCAACGGGGCTCGGGTTCGATCCCCGACGGGGACAAGCATTTGTGTGATGAGCGTAAATGTTTGTATTTCTGGGTTTAGGTGTTTATTATATATATTCTGGTATTTATATATTATGTATTTCTATGTATTAGTATCGTTGACTAACACCCATAACACAAGCAAATATTTGCTTACTTTGGGGTTAGATCAGTAAGTGTAGTTTGTTCCGTGAATATTTATTTATTATTATTATTTATTTATTTTTATAATAGATGGCGTTAGCAGTAATAAAATTCTAATACAAAATGTATTTTCTATTTTTTTAATGTTTATGAAATAGCATTTTAATGGTAGATAATATATCTAGACATTAATTTAAACCACCACGTCAAAGCCCAAACCTTAAAGTGGGATACTTTTTCAGGAAAATGTACCACAAAAGTGCATAGAAAGTCGCCTAGTGTAGGGCTCGCTTCGCTCGCCATAATTATACTGGCTGTTGCCCAAGACTTCGTCCGCGCGGACTTCGTTTACTCCGCACAGCACCTCCCCCGTAGGTGACAGCTTGATAATATGTAGCCTATATGTTGACCCGACCTGTTAGTAATAGTCATGCAAAATTTGAAATAAATCCATGCAGTACTTTTTGAGTTTACCCCGGACATAGGAGTAGTGTAGAGGAGGCTTTAAGGACGAAAGATTGACTTTTTCTCTGGCAACACTGACTCAACCTGTCAAAAGCTAATTAGATCAGCTATTTTAATTTTTACTTAATTTATAAATATATTTATGTAATAAAAGTACAATAAAATAAAAATTGGCAAATAACGTTGTGATATAATAGATTTTAATAATAATTATCAAAAATTGAAGAAACAAAGTTTATAATATTGATCGACAGTAACGGTAACCTTTTTTTAAACAAAGAAGAAAGTTTCAAATTCTTAAACGGAAAACCGGGTAAGTATTAGTTATATTTTTTTCCCCTTTATTACACTTTCGTAGTATTAATAACTTTTAATATATTTCTTTTAGTACCCATAAACGTTGCAAGATTTATTAACACTGAATAACTCTTCTGGAAGAGTCCGAAATTTTGGAATTACTCCGAGTTTTTCCGACTTTGTAAGACTTTTTTCGACTTTTTAAATAAAAATAAACATTCATAAACTGTTACTTTCACTTTGTAAGTTATTTACCTACTTTTATCCGAGAAATTTTTTCCACAAGGGTAATCTCAGTCGATTTTTTTAGAAAAGGATTTGACAAAATTTTCACATTTTTTTACACAACCACGGTATCTTAGGTCTACTTAAAGGCTAAAACTCTTAACCTAGTAATTATATCATACCTTACAAATAAGTTAAAGATAAGGCTAATTTATCTATAACTGAACTTAGACTAGGGAAAAGTTGACACTTTTGAAATACTTTTAAAATGCATGTGGATAATTCTTTTGAGATCGAATATGAAGCCTACAGTAAGAATTTCTAGTTCTAAAATGACCTTAAATAAATTAGAAAATAAAAAAATGTATGCTTACATATAAACCGAAACATAGAAATATAAAACTAAGTAACAATACGAATAGTAATTCACATTTTTGAGACAGTCATATCTATCTCGCCTAAGTTTTAAAACATTAGAATACAAATCAATTTTGCCTGTTTTTCTAATTTGTGAAATGGATATGTCGATGGCGCAGAATACTATTGAACGTTCTAGTCCATCACTACAATGGACTATCATAGGATTCTTGTAGCCTTTACGAGTCACTGGCATCACTGTCCTGTGGCGGTATAATGATACCATCCGCATGAAGTCAAGTAAATCAGGCGTTCTGGGCAAGATATGATCCTTTTGCCAATTATAGTATGAAAAGTGGTTTACGTACAATGAACTTCCACCTTCATGGGTGACGATAAGCTTTGTGAGTTCAAAATTGTGATGGTCCAGATGAAGTATCGAAGTGGTAATCTTCAATTTTCCGCATTGAAGAGAAGAACCTTCTTCTGGGTGCCAGTAAGGGATCCTAAGAATCTTCTCGTCAGTTTTCGGCGTATCGAGCATCACTATGGTTTCGGATTGATTCTCCCACACCATTCTCCAGAAGTTATAAATTGCCATCCTTGAGAGAGGTGTCTTCGTTGTGATGTATGCATCTTGACAATCAAAACCATCTATGTAGCTCGCGTTGATGTGTCTTTGGGAGCCATTTTCTGTTTGGAGAACGACGCGACTGTGATCATAGTACAGTCCTTCGTTTTCATTTTGACAGTCACCAAAGTACCCAGCCGCTATCGAAGCGCCAAACATTCCTTTTTCTTTCTCGTTCATCAAATCTTTGTGTACTTGAATAATTAATTTAGCTGCATTTCTATTTTCGACGAATTTAAATAATATCTTACGAGTTAAAGTTTTTGACTTGCCACTACCCATTTTGATGTGTTAAATTATGAAAAGCAGGTAGATTCGGGAACGTTTCAGATTCGACTGAAGGATCGCTTTACAGGATTTTGGTATTTATAGGATCCTTATTTCCCGTAGATATGAATCATCGACGACTTATTCACCTAAATTAAATATTTGTTTCAATTAAAAATATATTTTTAATGAGTTCCCTTTCATTAGTTGCCCTATTGTTATTTCAGTATACGTCACTGGATAAGGATAAACTAAATTACCTACCATCATATTGCTTAATATTAAGAAAGGAATTTGATAAACCATATTGTTATTTCAATTTAAAATATATTTTTAATGAGTTCGACTGGTCAAGTGTGTGTTTCAGTTTTATTTCGCGGGGAACGCCCGGATCAGTAAAAGTTGATAGATACGTATCCATATTTATATATGACGTGGAAGAACTTCTCCATTTTGTGCAGCAGATAGTTGTCTTTATCAACTAGTAGCTACAACGACCATATCAGTACCATCAGTACCTAGTACTGATAACCAGACAGCAGAGAAATTTTAGCGTTCCTTCTGTAAGGCAGTACATTTTTATATACATGGTCTTGCACTGCTATTTGAAAAAGAATGAATCAGACCAATTTGTGTATCATAAGTTTCTTTCTCACTTTACAGCCAAGCCTCGAAAATATTAAATCATACGGTAAAACTAGCGTATGATTTAATAAAATTAGTTTATTTTTTAATTATACCAAAGCTAAGGCCAAAAAAAAAATTAGGTGAAGATATTTATAGTATTTTTAAGATAGATAATATTTTTGAATTAGTGGACAATGTATCTCAGTAAAGTAAGTTAATAAAAAAAATTGTAGTCATTATAAATATGTTGTTCATTTTTAACATACCTTTCATAAGCTAGGTATGCGCTCGTCATGTGGTGAGTTATTTTACCTAACTAGAGGACCTTAATAACACGTCAAACGTGCCGGAATTTGCGTACGTACTATTAATCACGTAGCCTAAGCGACTGTATTAATAATAACATTAAAAACATCAATGGGAGGATTTTATCAACAAGCAGACCACAAAATAGTACAAACACCTGCCCATTAAAAGTAACATAATTCAATTATGACGCAGGTCTACTGTATATTAACCTATTTGTCAATGACACATAAATATTCATCAATTACACTTCTATTTCAACATTACCTAAACCAATTAAAGACTTCATTAATGTTTATTCACAAGGGGTAGTTCTTTCGTATCACGCGGTGCTATCATACATATTAGTAATCTGATTAGTTAGGGATGTTTAGTATTTAAGGGTGTAAATCCGCTAAGTTTTTCAGCACCCAGTATAACAACCACCCTTGATACACACACGGAAAGTTACTATGTAAGAAACGAAAGCTCTGAGTAAACGATTCTTGGTTACCCTAGTAGATTTAATCAAATTTTCACTCGATTCTAACCAGTAACTGACAAGTCTAGTCGAACTGGCCAATTGCTAGCCAAAAACTCGATTTCATTCCTACTAGGGTAGTGATCTAAAATCGAAGTTAAAACCTCTTTCGAGTGCCCATAATATTTGTAAATAATAGTAGCTCATTATCATCGGACTAATTGGCGACAAAGAAGATAAACTTTGACCTGAGTCTAACCCCTTATCTTGGAAAAACCAACTCGCAAAATTTCAGGAAACAATATGTTGATAAGATATCAAACTGGGTTTTTTGAAGGTTTTAATTGACACGCAATAAGAGCGTGATAAAATAATTTAAAAATAAACAAGTTTTTTTGACGTTTGGAATTCTAATTTTCGACAACGAGTAGGCTCCTAGCATGCCGAAATTGCAAGAGTTCCTATTTTTTTCTATTTGGCCACGGAGCCCTAAAAAAGGCTAGTAAACACGCAGATGATTCTCCTGAAATGATGGAAAGAGACCATCAGAAAAATTTAATGGTAAATTGCTATTTGTGTAGTAAGGATGTCATGACTCATGAGTCATGCCACATGCATTAGTTAACCGGCTAGCTACAAAAAAGTAGTGATTAAAATATACTCTGACTATTTCTATACAATTACACCACGTTACCCTATTACGCAACGTAAAGAAGGATTAACACAAAACCTTTCTTTTACATTGCGTAATAGGGTGAATATAATTTATATTTGATAAGACTTACTTCAACAGTAAATATACATATTATATAATAACTATTTGCAGACACACAATCAAAGTTTTTTAATAAAATATATTATAAGAAAATATACAAAACAAAGGATTGTCTTTATAAAATTTTACAAACAGTATTAAATTTAAATTTCACATGAGAATGAATTTTACGTTCTGCGTAATATAGAGCGACGTGTGCTGACAATTTGACATTGACAGCCGATTTTGGTTTTGTTTTGCCTCATTGTGTCAAATTACGTCGTCGGTGGTGGATGGTTCGCGAATTTACGTGTCTGTTTTTAATCCGATTTATTGATAATATTTCTGTTGTGATTAATGGTTGTGATATTACACAATGTAATGAAAATAAAATCAGTGTGTTTTCCCGTATTTTTAAACAAATAAAAATATCGAGATTAACCCTAAATATATCGCCATATCAAAAGACAGTTGATAAACTTCTTACAAACGGATATATTATGTATATTTTGTGACTAGTTTAATGTATAGAATGTGAACTTATGTGTACTTTAGTGCCACAAGATACTTTCTTAAAGTGAATTACTTTGTTTCGTGATCAATTTTCCGTAGTTTCAATATGGGTTCAACTGGGTTAACCCTTGCAGACTTGCCAAACATATTTATTATGATAGGAGCTCTCGTCGCTCTATTCGTTATGTTAGTTATACTGCTAAAGTAAGTACTAGAATATAATTAAGATAATGCCCTTTTCATGCTAATGTACTAGAACAATAATTTAGGTAAATAAACTAGTTAAATTTAAAGCAATCTTTAACAACTACTACTTGAATTGAGTTCGTGACTTCCTATTACAATACTTATATTTTTAAAACTTCTAAATGTATCTTCAAATAACTCTTCTTTATCTTTGATACAAAATGTTATTGTCAGAGTAAACGAAGCATCAGCACCAAGTTTTGTAGGTCGAGTGAATGAAGAAGCATTAGTTTGTTTTGATATTAATAAGTTTGTCTAACGAGAATCTAAGTATTGTTGATCTGATCTCCATTGTGTATATAAGAATAAGAATAGTTTTATTTACCACACATACTATACATATACGATAAAAACAAGAACAAGTGTATAAATAAGACAAGAAAAGCCACAAATACGGTAAACAAAGAAAAAGAAAAAAAAATACACATACAACACTTTGGTATGGTAGGTTTGGTTAGAGGTACCATAGTTATGTTGACACACAACTAAAATAAAGCTTTATATCATTGACCTCTTGATTGGTTGCTTAATTAGTGATAAATAGGACTCCAATACCGCATAACTAACAACAGACAATACCGCGTAACTTAGATGTGGCAAATTTTACAGGAGAACGAAAAAACTGTAAATCTTCTCCAATACTAATCAAATATGTGTCTTAACTTTTAGCTATTTAGAAAAGTGTAATAATGAGCTTATATAATAATATCTAATTGAATCCAATCAATATTAAGCTAAAAATACATCATCATACAAATGCAAATCTAAATTTGATTCTTTTGTGCTTCCGCAGTATTATCCACTGTTAGTTACGCAGTATTGCAGTATCAATGATGATATGTGTTGATTGTAAGTTTTTTTAGAGTGTAGCCTAAAGCCCGAAGAGGTAGGCAGATGTACAACTAATGCATCGGTTCACTGAATATACTTAGTCCCGCAATGTGATAGGTGGCAAGCCGATTGCCACCCGGGCAGTCATTTATCCAAACCCGGGCAAAATTATTTTTGTCACAAAACTAAAGAAAATATGTGTTAAAATTGATAGTAGAGCACAGAGGCGTCATCTTTTGAATTTACAATATAAAAAAAGTTTGAAATTACCTATTTAACTCCTGTTTGTATTTTATTATTTATTTTGCTGGTATTTTATTTCTAGTCTCCACTTTCTAAATTATCTCTAGTCATCTTTATTGCCATTTTGACTATTGGTTTAAATGTACCTATCAAGAGTTTATTTATACAAATATGTGGTTTAAATTTAAAATATAAAAAACTGGCTGCAGTGTGCAGCCCGCTACATTAGAAAAGTTTTTGACGAATCCCGTGGGATTACCTTATTTTTCTGGGATATAAAGTAGGCTTTGTGCTATTCCAGGTCATCATTTGTCTGTGTGCCAAATTTCATTCATACCATTTAGTAGTTTTTGTGTGACTAAGTAACAAACATCCGTCTATCCAAACTACCAACTTTCACATTTATAATATATATTAATATAGATTGATATGGTTCTAAATAGCTTGGACATGGCTTGAACAATGACTTCTTATTTAATGCATAACATAATTTAAATATTAAACAAATATCCACAACAAAAGCTTTCAATTCATATTTAGTTGGTTGAATGATTAATGGCCCCGACTAAGCAATCAATATGACTTGAGTTTGATTCCTGATAGTGACAATCATTTATATAGTGAGCATAACGTTTGTATTTCTAGCTTTTTGGTATTTATTAAATAATATATTACTATATTTATTAAACACATAAATACTGATTTATGTATGTATTTCTAAGTACTAGTATTGTTGGCCCGCAACATAAACAAATAATTTGCTCATTTTGGGATTAGATTAATTTGGGTAATTTATCAAGCAATATTTATTATATGAATACTTGCTGACATGTCGTAAATTGACAGAAACCATATATTATAGGTCTAGATGATTGAGTTGAACTTAATAATATTATGAATTAATTTTATTTTCCTTCAGTAAATATTCTACCGAAGGAAAATAAAAGTTTAATCTATCAGAACAAAAAGTGACTAGTTCTGGCCACTTCGCTATGCAGAAAACCAGTTTGTGGTTTCGACGGGTTAAGTATCCATCCTATATAAAGTAACAGACATTTCTGTCATTTCATAAAATACATATTACAAATATTCAAAATGCATTAATTAATCCTTAATTCTGAGTCTGCTGGATCTATTATAATTTATAATTATTGTCAATCATTGTCATTCTTTATAAATTTTATCTCCCAAGGAATAATTTCAAAGGTGTGAGATTTTCCACGTACTTCCTATTATTTTTAAATTTAAAATCTATTATCCGCTCACACCACCAGCCATTTTCGTATTTTTTTCTAAAAACACACGGACCATTACGTGCACGCGTTTCGAGTCCGTTCCGGTGGACCGTGGTCACAAAAATGGTTTATGAGTTGTTTGGATTGAATCCAACACTGTAAATCGTATATTTTTTTAAGAGGTCTTGAGCACTGCAATACACTGGTGTTAGAATTGTTTAATTTGAATGGCTTAAGCTACAAAATAATTCAGGTGTAACACGACACTCTGAGAAAAATATGACTACTTGTTAGTCGAGGATTTTTAATTCAAAAAGTAAATTGATGACCTATGCTTTTTATATTTTTTTTATATAATTGGTAAACATATATATACGAAAAAAAATAAACAACATTTATTATAGTACAAAAATATTTATTTACATAAATATTAATATCTTTTTTTTTCATAATTAATATGTAATTTTTTTCGTAATTTTTAAACAAATTATTTCTTTTTCAATTTTACAGCTATGTTAATTTTTTTTAAAATATTGTTTAGGATATTTCACATTCACATCATATGATTTTTTTGAGATCATAGATATCAACACTAAAATTTACGAAAATAAATAAAAATAGATACCGTCATACCCAAAGCGCTGATATCATTAAGTTTTTTTTTTATATCATAAGATAGCAAACAAGCAGATGGGTCTCCTGATGGAAAGAGTCAACCATCGCCTACAGACACCAAAGATGTTAATGGTGCGTTGCTATCTTGTGGTGAGGTCTAATGCCACATGCATAAGTTTACCGGCTGCCTTACCCTCCAAACCGGAACACCACAGCGACAAGCACTGACGCTATTGCGGCAGGAATAGATAAGGCGGTGGTACCAGACCCGGGCGAGACAATGCAGAACTCTACCACCTAGTAGCCACGATGGTAGTGACTCGATAGCCAATCGATCGCCTTTTTTGACCTGCCTGGCAGAACGGCAGTTGGCCTATTCTTCAAAGGAGGCCGGGACCAACACGGCAAGAAAGTTGGTCATTAACGAAATATATGTTTCATTAATTGATATTTACGGTTTTTTTTTGACAAAATTATTATCTAAACTGTTAGATCTTGAACTAATCTTGATTATAAATAAAGTTTCTACGTACAAAGGCTCAAGTGGCTAAGTGCGGAAAAGAAAATGGCAAAAAAAAAAAAAAAGGTTTACTTATTGAATAATACGCCAAAACACTTTAAAATTAACCTTTATCATAAAGTGCAACCAACACAGAACACACAGCATGAATCAAAATGGCGAACTAAGTTCTTTTATTTTTCCCAAGAGCATATCGCACCTTTAGAACTGAAGTGGCTTAATCCAAAATTCTTGATTTTTGGTAAACGCCTAAAATGTAATTGAAGAATTGGCCATTTTTGAGTTTTTTGACTATAATAGTAAGTATAAGCATTACAAAGTAACAGTTTTTGTTTTTTGTCGTACGTAAAGAATTGTTTTATTGATTTGCTATTAAAAATATGAGTTTAATTAATTTGAACCTTTGTTAATTAATCTTTAAAAAAAAAGATGTCACTTTTTTCCAAAATAATAATAATTTAATTGACTTATTTAACTTTGTGTCTATTTTTTACTAAAGAATTTACAAATAAAACGTGACTATTTTAAAGATGGGCTATTCATTTATAATTTCAAATTTCTATTTGGGTATTAATTTTGGAATATGCTAGTTTATTAATTACTGACTTTTGAAATTAATGGAAAATTAAAACAGAGGACACTGATAAAATCATTTATTTTATATGTAATAAAGCTAAACTTTTACCTAAACATAAAATGTTTAGTTAAAAATATATTTTACAAAAAATAATATGTAATAAAATATAAAAACCTAAAAACACCTAGAAGAACAGAAAAAATAAACTAATAACTTTATCACATAAATAAGATTAATTTAGTTACAATGCGGAGTCATGAAACCAGGTGGATGTACTAGGGATTGCTTTAGTTTATAAGATAAAAATTATTTTTTTTTTAATTCAGCAAGCTCAATTTTATTATTATAAGCCTTGGCAAGCGTTATTTCACTAGCTTCTTTCATTTTAGTTCTTTTGAAATCAAATCCTTGACATTGTACATAGTTTTAAAATAAAATAGGAATGTCTCGTTTTAAATAAATTTTAACAATTTTATTTTATTATCTGAGTCCCTCCAATTCACGATATTTTTGTCACAATCTTGATTGAAGTTATACCCCCAATAATTCCTTAATACTGTTAGGTCCAATAAAAATTGAAATCTAATTCTTTTACCTTAAATGAATAGCCAGTTTTTCTAACACTCCTTAGTAAAAGCACATACTATTGAGGTATATAAATAGGTCTAGATTTAGGTTTCTGTTTATTTCTTTTTGTATTTAGCTATGTGAGTTGTCTCCTTCATTCTATGTATGTCCCTTGATCAAATAATTGTCTGTTATTGAGTAAATATTCTTAAAATGGGTCACCGCATAAAAGTATAAACTGGCAACATATTTGTTTTTATTTTAACTGTTACAATGATCTGATAAAATGATACATTTAATAATTTTCCTGCACTGTTTTCATTAATAGACTTTAAATAATTAAAAACGCATGAACCTTTTTCATTTGTCATGTATTATCCTGTTTTATTCAAAAAGTGGCAATAAGTTTATATGCACCTAAATCATAATCACTTGCTGCTATTAATGTATTCTCTTGTACTAGAAGATCTTAAGTAATCTGATTCTACGTGTGGTATACTGTTAATATGTTTTTAATGCCTTGTACAAGACTTAGGTCAATCGGTGCTCGGCTTCTAGGACGTCCTCCAAGTTCTTCTTTTACAAATCCAGTAGAACTAATTTTAAGTTTCACAGTTTATATTTGTCCTTCTGTTATATCTAATGTATTAATAAAAAAGTTTTAACTTACGCGAATTCTTTGACTATTAACAGTATAATAAAAGACTGTGATTAGCTTATAAGGATTGAAAGCATTTTTGTACTTATATTTGGGCTTTACTTCCATCATACATGCCTTAACAAATGATGGTTTCAAGTCCAAATTACGTCAGCTACGTAATTTGGATTTGAAGCCGTCGTTTATTACACCAATACCAATAACAATTAAATATTTCGCCTCTTTTTTCAGGTGTTGTAACAAAGTCTGTAAATACGACCATCCCTTACTTTTTTAGCTAGATTTTGAGACTGATCCTTATTACACTTTGACAAATGGTAGGCTTTCCCACTATTTCATAACAATTTTATAATATTTTGTTTCCACTGAGATGGATTGCGCAGGCGCTTACTGCATTTTTTTTGCGGGAGTAATTCAGAGAAGACGATATATATAGATATCTGAACTAGTGGTCGTGGTGATAAATTGTTAAGCGTTGAATCAATATCACTCAAATCAACGTCCGACTCCTCAGAATTTACAGAAGATTGTCAGTAATTAACCCTATCGAAACATCTTTTGCTAGTGAAAGGTTCTGGAGTACCGTGTATGATTGACGGTAAGTCAATTCGTGTCTTGCTAATGGACGGCTCTAGAGTACCCGGTATGACAAAAGATGAGCTGTCCATGTTTTCTTCTTGTTTCTTCTATTTTTCCAATGATTTTTATTACGCCGACGATGTACGGGAGCTGCTAGAAAAGAACATAGAAGAACTTGATGAAGAAGTACTACTTAAACGAACTCTTGTGTTCTGTGATATGTGTTAAAATCCGTTGTTTAGGCTTTACATGCAGTAAAATTTTAGATCTCATACTTTTATTTCCATCCATCTTCTTATCCAAGTTTACCTTTAAGTAATTTTCCTTCCCACACTCTTTAAATTCGTTTTGACCACTAGTATTTTGGGATTAGGTATTTGCCGAATTGATCTTTTCTTACATTGTATTTTCATTCTAGTTACATATTAATAGTCGCAAAATATGGTATTTCTTCATTATTAACCTTAAACTTTCACTTAAATAAAAATAAAAAAAGACTTAATTATAATTGAACTCGTCAATCTATATAGATCTTTAAAATATAATAGACATAATTCCGTATATGTCGCTGTAGTCACAAAAAAGGTTTATAAAGAAAAGCTATAACATAAAATCAGGCTCATACATTGATGCAATGTTTAGTAATGAAATGACGGCAGTACAAATACGGCGTCAAAATGTTATTATCATTTAGATTTAAAACGCCGGAAACCGAAAAGAGGCAGTACAAAAATAAATATCGCATAAATAACTTACCTTACGTTTACAATTAAAACGACATTTTACAGTTTACGTCGCTTACGCGGTGACCACGCGGCACCCAACGCTTAGCACTGTTGACGCAACACTAAAAAGGTCCCTTCAAAACTAAGGTAACGCAGGGTAACAGTGTGATTTGAAAGAGACGGAACTGTACGTTTACCCTTTTCTAGCCCGAAAGTGTCTGTTTGTTTCTCTTAAACCGGTAAATAACATGTTTCTAAGTCGTTTGATGTATAAAAGTCGATTTCTTAAATTTTTGAATTACGCCACTTCATTTCTAAAGGTGCGATATTTGAAAAAAGAATGCCAATTGGATGTATTAAAACTGGCAAATAGTGAAAATGTTGCTTTTTTGTATGAAGTTAGCGTTGGTCCCTATAGAGACCATAGTGTTTTAACGGAATTTCTCAGAGGTATCATTAGTTACCAAAATGATGTGAGCGGTTATAAAAATAAATTGCGGAAATGTTTGTACATGCATAACTTCAGAATAAATATACCAAATTGGATAATTATTTTCTTGTTCTGTTTGTTATAGTCAGGACATGGTTTTCATGAAAGAAAATATTTAAAACTCGTATGGGAAAATTTTATAGAACGAAAAGTGACTGAATGAGTGAGACAGAAGATATTGGAGAAATATCTTCAATATTTACAATAAAAAGTTGTCAAATTATTTAATTGTAGTTTATTTATTTAACATGGTCGTATTGGAAGAGTTAGATTTTTTTATTAGGTATGGGTGGTACCCATACCAAGCAGGGGTAGGCAGCTAGTAGAGGATAAAAACAATTTACTTAGAAATAGGCAAAAGTTGAAACTTGAAATTTGAAACTTGATAAATCGATTCCTATAGAATATATAAATTTTTTTTCTGTACCTGGTTGACCGAGCTTTGCTCTTGCTTGCTTTTTTTCACATACCCACATCTTGGGAACCGAGCTTTTCTTAGACCTGGAACCTTGATAAATCGATTCCTTGACCCGAAAAACCCCTAATTTGTGACTTTATTAAAAACTAAATTAAAAACTATGTATTAAAAAATACAGTATACAGTAAAAACGATACATCCTATGTATTAATTTACTATCTTTCAAGTGTCTATAATCTTATAAAATATAGCTTGACACCTGTGACACATGTCAACATGATCACGCCCATCAAATCTTCTATTTTTTGAGTGACTTTCATTCAGACACAAATGTCATACTTCATAGGACGCAAGCGCGAGTAGTGTATCTGATTAACCATAGACCAAAAATAATCAAATACAGAAATAAAAATTATCGATCTGAATGTACACGTTTTTAATAAGTAACTCTTATTTATATTAAATTTGTTATATTTATTCATTTGTTATGTATTTAGGATGAATTTTAAATAACTTTTTGTAGTCCATGCTACCAAATCGAAGGCAAAGGTTGCTTATAAATAAACAACATAACATTGTGAAAAAACATTAGTTCAAAATCTGTGTGGTTCTTGCTTCATTTCTTTAAAATAATATTATGTGAAATATGTAAAATTATCTTTAAAAGAAATCGAAGAAGAGAAAAAAATAATGGTCAAAACGAACCATCTCTAAGTGAAACGGATAGTGATTAATAGAAATTGTATTAAAAATATATAATTTGTTACATTATGATGTACTTTACTTTTATAGTTTTATTTACTGTAAAAGCACTGTATTCAACTTCGTGATTTACTGTATTTTTATATCCAAAACACTGTAAATTTACAAATCTGACCTGGCAACACTGCACGAATCATACTATACATAAACATCATCTCTAAAAGATGACGCCTTAAGTGTCATAATGTTTAGGCTTTTACAAGAATCAATATAGCTCGTAGATGAACGAGAAATAAGATAACTAATTGAAGTATTTCATACGTTTGTTTTGAAGAATCTCGATTTTCTCTATGTGAGTTTTACAACACGGAGTTAATTTACGGAAGTTATATTGAAACAATTAAAGTTTCGCCAATTTTTTTAGGTTTTTTCAAAATTTCTCAAAATCTCCTGGGCTGATTTGGTTTAAATTTTCAGAAAGTCTAGGTTGAGCGGAATCCAAGCGAATGCCATCAACCACGTTTCGATCGGTCAAGCCGTTCAAAAGTTATGAGATGTTTACATACACACACATACATAAATACTGACGTCAACGTGAAAATAGTCGGAAAAGCTTCACAGGACCTCAAAACGTGGAGATCTTGTGAAAAATCGATTTTCGAAAATCGAGGCAAAACATAATAAAACTAAAATTCTTAATCGCTATATCACAATTATTTATCGTGTAGGTACACACTATATACAAGTTTTAACGCTTTTTAAACGGACTTCGGTTGCCAGGCAGTACACCTTGCCTGGCTGAGAAGATCTTTATTTTCCTTATCTTCGCCACGAGTGCGACGTCACCAACCTCTACAGTTATGACATCACCTCATGCCGGTGTCATACCGGTGAGAGGGATGCGCCGCACTCCCGGCTGCATAGGTACGCCATCTTGCTTATTTCTCCCGTAAAACAGCTTTGCCGTGTTTCGAAGAGAAGGTCTTACTTCATTTTTTCAAAACAGATACCATACCAATGTAGAAGGATAAAGGTACTCGAAGATAGCTTGAGTGTAGTCCGAAGGCCGTGTCAAGTCTGCGTAACGATGAACCTGAAGTGGTAAAAGTTTTTTTGCAATGAAAATAAAAAATATAAAAATGTATCTTCACGCCTGTATCCCCAAGGAGGTAAGCAGAGGTACTACCAGCACTTAGTCCCACAATGTGATAGGTGGCTAAACTATCGCCAACCGGGTTTTTTCTATATATATGTATAGCTTTTCTAACTAGCTGCGCCCGCGACTTCGTCCGCGTGGAAAAATTTCTAAAATAAAAGTAGCCGTAGTTGTTCCTTATTACTTATGCTATCGGCTAGTGAAACTCCCGTCAAAATCGGTGCAGCCGTTTCAGAGATTAGCCGGAACACAGACCGAAAAAAATTTACAAAAAACGAAAAAAAAACTAATATTTTGGCATATAATATACCATGTGTGTATACATCAATATTATGCATTTAGGAAAAAGCGATTATTTTAATAGTACAAACAGGCACTCAAACTTTATTTATTTATTTGTATAGATATATATTATTTAGATAAAAACAGCCTAAAAGTGTGACAATTTTAAGTAAGACCAAAAAACGCGTAAAAAATTAAAACCCTCCTGTGGACCACGGAGCAAAGTTTAGTGAGGGTTATTTTCTGCCCTAAAATACGCCATTGCACCAAATATTTGTAAAAAAAAATTGATCCTGCTCTCATACCGATATACATTTTTTCACTCTCGCCCCCAAGCCTAAACACAACAGTGGAATTGCACCTGTACTACCCTTGGAACTACCCCTTAACAACCCTTGAATATGTCATACTTCAAAATTAATAAAAAAAATTGAACCCTCTTTTACGTATGACAAGAGTCATGACCGCAGTTTAAAGCAGTTGGTTCTCTCTGTCTATCAGAGATCTGGCGTAAAGGCTGTATTTAATTTATGAGTATTTAATTATGTACTTAAGAAGATCTAAGTCAAGTATATTGCTTGGATCTTGATGTATGGTCTTCATTGTCTACTTTGTTATAGATTTGTCATAAAGTTATGTATTTTCAATTCTAGCGCTGGCTATGTATATATAGCGTGGCTTATATTATTTACCAATGCGTCCTTGGCATACGACTATAGTACCTTCACTCGGGCTTGTAACATACACACTTTGTTGTGTGGCGGCTACATTATCGCCCTATAGCGTAAAACTCGATTTGTTGCGATCTGTGCCCAACCTTCGGATTTCTTAGTTTTCTACCGCGACTGAGTTCATCTCGCCTTTGCATCGGTTTACATCGTAAGTTGAAACGAGATAAACTATTGTCGATGAAGTAAGTAGTAAGTAACTAATGTGGCCACCTACTTCGCGTAATGCTGCGGCCGCACCGGGCATCGTCACGTAGGTTCGCTCAATGACGCGATACATGCAGATGTGATCGGCTATCTTCGCAAACATTCTGACTGCGTGTGCCTTAGCGCGCTTATATCTTCGAGACGATACACGCGCGGCCGAAGGGTAATGCCTTAGCCGAACTTGCGCCTATCGTCACAATGCTTCATGCAATGACGCAATAAATGTAGATGTAACCGGCTATTATCGGCTATTGTCGCATACATTCCGGACTGCGTGTGACTTAGCCCTCATATAACTTCGGGACAATAGACGCAAGTGCGGTCCCAGCATTATACAGTCACGAACATTTATCGCGACTACAAACCAAGGATCTTTGCACAATAATGTAGTGCCATCATAAGCGGCAGAATTTGTGATCGATTAATGTGTTGGATATTCAGACACAATTATTACTATGCACTTGTACTTAAATTTCACTTTAAGTACAAGTGCATAGTAATTGTGTACAAGTGCATAGTAATAGTGTCTAATAATAATGGAATTTCACCAAGTGCCGGCGACGAATCAATGATCTAAAACTGAATGAATTGTGTACTAAAAAATAAGAGGAATAGTTAGTTCCAGTCGGGGTCAGGAATTAATTCCTAATGGTACTTAATACGTAAACTTCACAAGCCTATTTGTTATCTAATGAATAAGATACCTATTTAAAAAAAAGGTAACAACATACGGTCTTATTAATAAACTAGCTGACTCGCGCAACTTTGCACGCGAGTATAGTAACAATAAAGTAAATCAACATGTATAAGAAATTTCATCAAAATCATTTCCTTTTTCTGTATGTTGATTTAAAAAAGTAGCCTATGTTTGATCCCGCTTTTAAAACTATGTTCTTGCTAAATTTCATCAAAATCGGTTCAGTGGTTTAGCCGCGAAACCGTAACGAACAGATTTTCGCATTTTTAATATTAGTATATAAAAAATATTGTCTGCTAAGTCAGCGCTCATTCTTTTTTTTATATCATAAGATAGCAAACAAGCAGATGGGTCTCCTGATGGAAAGAGTCAACCATCACCTATAGCCACCAAAGATGTTAATGGTACGTTGCTATCTTGTGGCGAGGTGTAATGCCACATGCATAAGTTTACCGGCTACCTTACCCTCCAAACCGGAACACGACAGCGACAAACACTGACGCTATTGCGGCAGGAATAGTTAAGGCGGTGGTACCAGACCCGGGCCAGCCACGATGGTAGTGACTCGATAGCCAATCGGTCGCCTTTTACGACCTGCCTGGCAGAACGGCAGTTGGCCTATTCTACAAAGGAGGCCGGGACCAACACGGCGATTAGCGATAGACCATTCTGTCTATCATTCTGTCTCCCTTATTGCTGGTTCGTAGTCAATGCGATAGAATGAGCGCTAATTAGAAGTATACTTAAGTAGGTTTATGATGAATAGCACTATAAGTGCACAGTGTACTTTGTTATATACCTAAATAGAGGCTTACTGCAAAGCATAAAATGGGGACAAATAAAATGTTTTCTTTTTGCAAATGGACATGGCGACACAAGTACAATTCTTCTGTAAAGATTTGATTTTCCCCTGAATACGTTTTTATTTTACACTAGCTGTTGCCAGCGACTTCGTCCGCGCGGACTTCGTTTACTCTGCACAGCACCTGGCCGCTAGGTGATAGCGTGATAATATGTAGCCTATATGTTGACCCGACCTGTTAGTAATATTCATGCAAAATTTGAAGTAAATCCATGCAGTACTTTTTGAGTTTACCCCGGACATACATACAGACAAACAGATAAACAGACAAACAGACAAAAATTCTAAAAACTATATTTCTGGCTTCGATATCGATTGTGATGTTATTCTTTTAAAAAAATATTCAATGTACAGTTTTGACTTTCCTAAGATTTTATTATATGTATAGGGGGCCGTTCATAAAATACGTCACACTAAAATCAGCTTTTTTTGACCCCCTCCCCCCATTGTCACGCTGTGTCACACTTTTTGTGACCCCCCCTAGAAATATTTCGTCACAAAAACTAAGACCCCCCCTGCTGAGTATGATTAATTCTAAATGATAGTACACAAATTCTGAAAATTAAAAATATTTATTTAGTTATTATAATAACATTACGCGCAGGGTACGTGGAAACGTTACTGTCTCAAGTATTGGAAAAACAAAGAAACCCGTTGTGACGGATCGCAACGCCGTTACAGTCGCACCACAGAGCTAGCGCTCATGTCAAAAAATAATACGGCGAACGTCACGTTGCCGTATACCCCCCCCCCTCCTTGTCACATCTTGTCACACTCAGCCAGACCCCCCCCCCTCCCCTTGTATGCGAACGTATTTAATGAACGGCCCCTAGATAACTAAAGTGACTGTTTTAAAAAAGTAATAAACTACATTAAAATAAATCTGTTTAAAGTAATTATTGTAAGTCCTAAAACCTATACACAATTCACTCGAAAACGACTATCACCGTGACGCAATAATGGAACACCGCCACCTATATTATCATTTGAGTAACGACATTTGTAATTCCTTCTAAGATAAGGGTAGTTACCAGCGGAAAAAATGTGTTAGCCTAAGGATACTCAAAATATATTGCCGACTTTTGTATCTTATCGTCACGTTCAGTAATATTTAGTAATGTGGTTAAGACATGACACTTTACAAATACGCAACACCCTATCTTCACTAGGAACTTATGAAATTTTGTGTTACTTACGAAAAATTAGTTTTATATTTTAGAATAGTAAACAAGTAGACGGTTATCCTGATGGAAAGAAACAACCATGCCAATTGAGACCAAAGATGTTAATTGTGCTTTGCTATGGAGTCATTTATTTATTACATAAAACGATTTACGCAGGGAGGGGATCGGCCTTGTTTTATTTTTTCTTACAAGGGTGTAAAAAGAGGTCTTGATAGTTCTTACTAGGGTTGTAACGGAAGTGTGCCTCCGCCTCCGTTACTGCGGAATTTCCGCCAAGAATTGAACCTCTGCCGCCGCCAAATTTATGCGGAGTTTTAACCTTCGACCAAAGTAAATGGTTTTAACGGAGGTTTATTGACGCTAACATACAACACGCAAAGAGCGACGCTGGGAGACGTGGCCGCACGGCTGCGTATTTGCGAGTGAAATGGTCAATAATCAATATTTTGCTTGTGCCGATTACCGCGGGAACACGAGCAGGTGGACGGTGGTGTGGTGGGGGTATGAATGAATGACAGGAATCAACTTGTCGAATCATTTGGTACCGTGTGGTTGTTTTGTGTTTGAGCCGTAGTTGTTTTAAGTGATTTAGTGCATGATTAATGTGGTGTACCCATTTGAAATAAATATTTTTGACTTAAATAAACCATAAATTTCTATTTTTTCTGCTTTGAATTTCATCTCCGCCTCCGTTAATCTCCGCATCCGCGGAGGCGAACCTCTTCTCCGCATCCGTTTCCGCCTCCGCTAACAATGCCTCCGTTACAACCCTAGTTCTTACATAAGGTCACAAAAATACGTACAGTTAAGATTATACTTTGAATAAGCGCAAGTGGCAAGGTACTCGTAAGTACAAATAAATATTCCTAAAAATTGGTACTTTGAAAAATCACATTAAAACATAAAATTAAATTATATTTTAACAATTGTAATTTTAGTAATTAATTATAATTGTAAATAACTTTGACGCACTGTCTAGACTAGAGAGAATTAAAATTAGTTACTATGAAGGTCAAATGCTGTTTTAAATTTTACTGTATTGATTTTTGCTAGGTACCTACTATGCTACTCTTATGCTGGGGCCAAACTTGCATTTATCGACCCGAAGTAATAAGCTTTATACGATTTGAAGTGTCAAATAAAGATAAAAAAAAATAGAGCGAAATGGTACTGAAATTCCTCCATAATTCTGAAGCTGAACCAATCATACGAGATCCAAAAAATGTGAATCACAAAAAATACATTTTAGTAATTAATTTTTATTACACCCTAGCTATGATACCCAGCTTCGCTCGGGAGTTGATATGAGATTACGTGGTAGTTGAAATATAACAAATGTAATGACTATTGAAATAGGAATTTTAACTTTTTCGAGCCATTACGCTCGAAGCGCCTTTCGAAATGCAACCCAAATAATAGTTGTTCTGAATGAAGTTCAAATACTCGACAACAGATGGCGCCACTACTCTTAATTTCCAAGTTGAAAGGTTGGAAAAGCCCTTATATCTTTAAAAACACGCCATTTAGGTTAAAACGGGAACTTTCTTGTTCGAGGGGGGATAAAGGGCTATCACACTATATAAGTCCCTTTATCGTGCTGGGACTCATTTTTAAGTTTTATCGTCACGCACATTTTATTAACTTAGTTTTATTATATATAATAATGATAATGATGTAGAAGTAAAGAAAGTCGTCTTCCATAGTTAAGCGTTTGAAAATGATTTTAGCCATCTTGGATTATTGCACGATAGTTCGTGCAATATATTGTTGCCGCTAATATGACCACAGCTCTTATCGCGATAATTTTTGAGTGTCAAATCGTACAAAGCTTCGCGCCATATTACTTCGGGACGGTAGACGCATGTGCGGCCCCAGCATTATAAAATAGCTGTATTATCCCAGCGGCGGTAATTAATTCCTCGACCAATTTGGCTCAGTTTGAAGTTAAAAATTCTATTTCTATATTCTTACCGATCCCGATGACCCGATAACTCTGGCCAATTGTTCATACGATAACATTATACACCTACATTCACAACACCGTCGCCGCCGGCAGCGACGAAGACCCCTGTTTCGCCCTTCGGCGAACCGAGCCCAAGGGCAAGGTTCGGCCGACGGACAAAACAATGCACTAGCCCTCTTGACCCCACCTAAAGTCAAGGTTCGGTCTCGCAGGAGACACCTTTAGGGCGGAGGGTGTACAGTCCTACACCTATAAATTCTAGCTGAGCGCTCTGCTCGCCCCCGCGACCGGTGAAGCTGTAACACCCCATAAGGCTAGCAGTAATTGAGACATTCCGAAAACAAAAACTATTTCTGTACTAAAGTAAAACATTTGTATGTTTTTAGGGTTCCGTACCTAAAAGGTAAAACGAGACTATATTACTATAAGCCTCCGCTGTCTGTCTGTCCGTCTGTGTCTGTCACCAGACTGTATCTCATAAACCGTGATAGCTAGAAAGCTGAAATTTTCACAAATTATGTATTTCCGGACATTCTTTCAACCTTTTGAAACAATTAAATAAAAATAAATATTAAAGCTCCCAAACAACAAACGTAATTTTAAGCAATTTTTTACTCGATCTTAATAAACAAATTTGAATATTTCTCAAAAAATAGTATTTGAAAATATATTAACTATAAAAATAAATACTTATTACATAAGTACTTAAGTATTTAGTATACATACTAGGGTTGTAACGGAACTCCGCCACCGCCTCCGTTACTGCGAAACTTCCGCTAAGAAATAAGAATCGAACCTCTGCCTCCGCATCCGCTTCCGCTAAATTTATGCGGAGTTTTAACGGAGGTTTATTTACGCTAAGATACAACGGGCAAAGAGTGACGCTGGGAGACGCGGCTGCACGGCTGCGTATTTGCGAGTGAAATGATCAATATTTTGCTTGTACCGCGGAAACACGGGCGGGCGGACGGACGGTGGGGGCGTGAATGAATGACAGAAATCAACTTGTCGAATCATTCGGTACCGCATAGTTGTTTTGTGTTTAAGCCATGATTGTTTTAAGTGATTTAGTGCATGATTAATATGATGTACCTATTTAAAATAAATATTTTTTACTTTAATAAACCATAAATTTCTATTTTTCCTACTTCAAATTTC
This sequence comes from Apodemia mormo, assembly GCA_036924255.1. Classification (NCBI taxonomy): domain Eukaryota; kingdom Metazoa; phylum Arthropoda; class Insecta; order Lepidoptera; family Riodinidae; genus Apodemia; species Apodemia mormo. The sequence goes on along the minus strand of JAUPFN010000018.1, from coordinate 4,668,708 downwards.
ACCTCCGCCTCTGTTAAACTCCGCATCCGCGGAGGCGAACCTCTTCACATCCGCATCCGCCTCCGCCTCCGCTAACAGTGCCTCACATACAACCCTAATACATACAATAAACGTGATTTTCTTTATAGATTATGGTACGGAACCTTTCGTGTGCGAGGCCGACTCGCACTTGGCCAGTTTTTTATTTCATGTAATAAGAAAGCAAACAAGCAGATGGCTCTCATGATAGTAAGAGACAACCATTGCATGTATACACTAAAGATGTTAATAGTGCGTTGCTATCCTTGTAGCGAAGTATTAATGCCACATAAATTTACCGGCTACCCTCCAAACCAGACCACAACAGTGACAAACACTGACTCTATTGCGACAGGAATGGTTAAGGCGGTGGTACCAGACCCGAAACTTCTATGGGGCCAAATGGAAGTATAAAAAAATACTCTTCCAAAGATGAATTTTCCCAATCGGTTAATAAAAAAAATGATAATAAACTGGCCTACAGGTTGGCACACATAAATTATAAGAAACTGTACATTATTGTTATAAAATAATTAAAAAAAAAACAGTCCTGGAGGCCCATTTACGTAACAAAAAGTCAATCGTCGCCTCTGTGGTCTAGTAGTCCAGCGTTGGCGTTGACCACATGAGGTCCCGGGTTCGATTCCCGGGTCGGGCACATAAAAAAAGTGTTTTTTTTAGTTTTCTGAGAAACACAAAGTTGCCCGGGATTGGAAAGTGCCCGGTTGGCGATAGGCTTGCCACCTATCACATTTGTGGGACCAAGTATCTTCGGCTAATCGTGGGTGCACTTGTTGTACCTCTGCCTACCCCTTCGGGGATATGGGCGTAAAGATACTATTTTTTTTTAAAACCTCTATCGAAGCTTTTAAGATCTATAAACTTGGAGTTTAGCTTCGATTCAATTGATGTTTTTTTTCGTATGTCACCTATTTTTAGGGCTCCGAAGTTATCTAGGAACCCTTATAGTTTCGATATATCCGTCCGTCCGCAGTCTAGCTCAGAGATTCTTAGTTATCAAATGCTGTAATTTTGGATAAATTACCATAATCGTTACGGCAACAAAGTGGTAAAATAATATTTAAAAAACATTTTTTTAGGGTAGCTCTCATACATGTATAGTGGAAATGTAATATTTTTTCTCACATGCCCCATAATATGGGATATCGTTGGATAGGGTTTTAAAAAATATTGGAGGTTTGTACAATTAATTTTTCGATTAAGGGAATCGTTTGTAAAATATTAAGCTTAATGCTAATTTTTGATAGAGTGAAGTGTCCCGTCATCCCATCTCTCCTCTGCCAACTAATCGGTTGGATTTGGGAGTAGGAAAAAATTCACAGTTGTAGTAAATATAATGAAATTAAAATGGAAACTATCACGGCTTAAAGGCTTTACAAGTTTTTGAGTAATTGTCGACCAACTTATAAAGTGTACTTAGAGAAGTTTTTATAGGCGGTGAACCTGTGGTGCGGATATATATTTGTCATTGACGACGTTGAATAGTTTATATTTTCGTAGTATGAAACTATAAAAGCCCTTTTCTTAGTCCGCATTACTGTATCCTATTTATGTGCGTAAGAGCCTTAGACGCTTCGAATCGATTGACGTTTTGGTACCTGATTTTGGGAGATAAGGTAACAAACATGAAAAAGCAATCCGAATCAAGAACCTCCTCTTTTTCGGGAAGTCGGTTGGAAAACTAACTTTGCGATGCTATTTTGAATCACTTTGTTTATATTTTTTTTATGTTATAAGATAGCAAACAAGCAGATGGGTCTCCTGATGGAAAGAGTCAACCATCGCCTATAGACACCAAAGATGTTAATGGTGCGTTGCTATTTTGTGGCGAGAAAACACTTAAAATTAGTTAGCTTTATGCGACAATGAGGTTTATTCCAATGTCGTCGGTATCTTCCGGATGGACCGGTTTATGTTTTGGAAACACATTAGGCTTGCATCTGGGTCACTAGTAGTGGTTAACATTGAAATGTCTTGGAGGTCGCGGCTCAGACAAGAGAAATATTTAGACACCTCTTACCAAACTTTTCAACTGACTTGCGAAAACGAAGAGGTTTTTAATTCAGCTGTATTTATTATGTTTGTTACCTCAATGCTTGATCGTTTATTTACCAATTTGGATGATTTTTTTAACTTCCCACTATATATGTAGATAAGGAAGTTGTTGATTTTGCCCTGATTTTCGAAAATCTAGTTTTGGCCAGTCACCCCGTTTTGAGGTCGTAGAACCTTTTCTATTTCACGATGACGTCAGTATGTCATTTATGTATGTATGTATGAATGTATGTGTATATGTAAGCATCTAGTAACTTGAACGATTTGACCGATTGAAACGTGGTTGGTGGCAATAAATTCGGTTTCGTCAAACTTTTTTTGTTCCTATGTAAAAATCTAAACGGATTTGGCCCAGGAAATTTTGAGAAATTAAAAAAAAAACTTTTTTTCGGATAAACAATGTTTCTTTATTATAACTTGCAAATTAATGCAGCAATTAATTATGAAATCTAATCAGCTCTATTCCTTAAAAAACTGCGTTCAATATTGCAAATAACATCAAAAACACTTTATTGATTAGGGAGTTATCGTTGGAGAAAAATTTTGAAAAAGGTATTTTTGACTTATTTTCGAGATTTTTCAAATAATCAATTTTTGAATTTTTGCAATATTTTAGAACTTGAAAAACTGCATATAATGGCGTTTGAAAAATCAAAATTGAAAAGGCTCAAAAGGAAATATCATAAGTGTATCGCTTACAACAAACTTACTTCATATATTTAAAATAACTTATAGGCCAATATACTAATTTATTTAAGAATCAATCAGCTTATAGCCTAAAAAAACTGCGTCAAATACCGTAAATTGGATCAAAATTAGTCAATTTATTTGCAATTATCAAACATTTTTGTCAACATCAATATGACAAACATTTTTGAAGAAAATAAGTTTTGGGATTAACTTCAACATTTTCAACCTATCGATTATGTAACTAAAATAAAATTTTAGATATTAAAAATTGCGTTGAATTGCATTCGAAAGATCAAAATCGATCATTGTTTCCAAAATATACAGCTTTTCAAAAATCAATATACATATTTACTGTATAATTTTTAACAAACTAGATGTTTGAACTGAAAAAAATCGATGCTTGTAGTTTTTATTTCCTTGAGCTAATAAAAAATATATATGAGATCGGTATAAGGAGCAATTAATCCCAGGCTTTTTTGTCTTCTAAATAATCTGAGATTTTATAATATCCTTTTTTACACAGTTTTGTTTTAACACATTTTTTAATTTTATTAACTGTTAAATCTCTTATAGTTTCGGGAAGTTTATTGTAAAAGCATACATTGTCACATAAAAGAGTTACTTATTCTGTGGAGACTAGATGCATGCACAACAAGATTGTGTTTGTTCCTTGTATTAAGTGAGTGTACATCAATTTTTTTTTAAAAAAAAAGCAGATATTTTTACGAACGTACATCAAGTTCTCAAATATATATTAGGATATAACAGTTAGAATATTGATTTCTTTGAATTTTTCTCTCAGGGAAACTCTCGGGCTAATTATAAATATATAAAAAAGATTGCAAATTGCCCTAATAGCTCTTTTCTGCAATACAAATATAGTATTTATTTCAGCAGAATTTTCCCAGAGAAGAATTCCATATGACATAATGCTGTGGAAGTAACTAAAGTATACAATTCTTTCTGTGTCGGCATCAGTTAACTGTTTCATTTTTTTAACTGCATAAGCTGTCGGACTAAGTGTATTTGCTAAATTATTAATGTGCGGTTCCCATTGTAATTTCTTATCTAAAGTAATACCTAAAAACACAGTGGAATCCACCAGATCCAGGTTGTTTCCATCCAATTGTACGCTGGTATCTACATGCCTTACATTAGGCAATGAAAATTTTACACACTTAGTTTTGTTACATTTAATAAAAGTTTTCGTACTGAACCAGTGTACAACTTTTGAAATCGCATTATTTACTTCGTCATACTTACCAATTCGTCTTTTCACTTTGAATAAAAGTGAAGTGTCATCCACAAACAGTACGATTCCATGCTTATCCCCTACGTAGTAAGGCAAGTCATTTATGTATATCAAAAACAGAAATGCTCCAAGTGTGGAGCCCTGCGGGACACCCATGGTTACAACAGCACCAGGGGACCTTTTTCCATTAATATCAACCCTCTGTATTCTTTCATTTAAGTAAGAAACCAGAAGATCGAAAGCTTTATTTCAAACTCCATAATGGTATAACTTTCTGATTAAAATTTTATAATCGACTCAGTCAATTGCCTTAGACAAATCACAGAATACTACAAGTGCATCCTGCGAATTTTCCGGGGCTTCATAAACGTTTTTGAGTAATTCGACACCAACATCTATGGTTGAGCGACCCTTCGTAAAACCGAATTGTTTATTGTGAAATAATCTAAATTTATCAAAATGTCTAAGCATTTGGTCTAGTATAATTTTTTCAAATATTTTACTTAGGGTTGGCAAAACCGAGATATGCCGAAAATTGGAGGGATCACATTTAGAGCCATACTTGAAAATTGGAAAAACTTTGCTGAATTTCATTAAGTCAGGAAAAACAGCATGTGTTACAGAACAATTAAATATTACATCTAAATATGCTGCTAACTACAAATTAAACTAATTCTAACAATGTCCCCATAAATCTAAAGCTTTTTTCGGTTCCAATGTTTTAAAGTCAAGTTTTATCGCACTTGGTTACACATTGCTTCAGTAATGATTCAGCAGTACTAACTTATGAACTGAGGTTTTGAGTTGTTAAAACTGCAGCATTGGAGAAAAATTTTTAAAACTCTGTTGCAATCTTTAAATCTCCCTCTGTGTTGACTCCATTAGATTTCAGTTGGAAAACATCTTTAGACTGGTTTTAGCAGTTTCACTATTAATAATATTCCAAGTAGCTTTTATTTTGTTTGTGGGTTGTTTAATAATATTTTTTATGTGTAGGGCTTTTGCTGTATTACATGTTCTTTTAAAAATTTTGGAATACTTTTTACATATTCTTGAAATTCCACACTGTGGTTATATCATAATATAGGTCAAATAAGTGTTTTCTACTTTTGAAAATTCCCACTGTTGCCCATTCACTAAAACCTCTTCGGTTACTTAAGGATAATATTTTTGGAGTGAATACCCGACTATATTCTGTGTCAATTAAATTAAACAAAGAAGCATATAAATCATTCGGGTTATTATGATAGGGCAGCTTTGGCAATTTTTCGGTTAAGTTAGCCTTAAAACATTCTACTCGGCTAGTATTCATTGGAACAAAAACAATTTCTTTTCTTTGATCTTGATCCTCTTTTGTTTCAGAAACATGGAAGTAATAGGTATAGTTGGGGAGGGTAGGGAAGACACATGGCCGAGGGCGATGCAGCCGCCACGGCTCTTAATGCAAAGGGTGCACATACCTTTCACTTTCAAGTTGAAGGAGAATGAACCCATTGGATACAATGGTGAGTGTACGATCATATAGGTCTGCCAACAATGCTGTTCTAGTATATTGTCGCTGTTGCAACCCTTAAGGTTTATCAGCTGTTATCATTTCGAAAAAGCATACTGCTAAAAACAGTAATATACTATATTTTCCTCCGTTAATACCGTTTATATTTTCAATATAAATAGGAAATTTATCTCAATACAATATTAATCAATACACTTGTACTCTTTCACAATAATCATATTGTGAAAAATCTGTAAACGGTTGACCTTACAGTCCAATCCTGAAACTTCCCGCTAAATAAGGTATTTTAAGCTCAAAAGAGTAAAAACTATAAGCATAGATTTTTCAGTTCTAAGAAATATTGAAATGTCTCAATTGCTAAGTAACAAAAAACAGCAAGAAAACACTTACGAATGAAGCAACGAAATAATCAGTCTATTTTGATGAAAATGCCAGTGTATTGATTTTTGAAAAACTGTATATTTTGGAAACGATTATAAATATATTTTTAACAAAAAATTAAACCGACGAGAAGTCACGCGTGGTCATGCATAAAAATCACTCATTGATTTTTATGCATGACCCCGCATAATTTTTCAATAATCAACCATCGTCTGTTTTGTGCCCCGTTGATTAGATTTTTTATTAAAAAAATACGTAAGATAACCCTCGGGGTATATTCTATCTAATAAAAGAAGAATTATCAAAATCAGATCAATCTGTAAAAAGTTATGCATGGTCACAGAACCAATAAGACTCACTGATTCCCAAAGTGGTCCAGGTGGACCCCCAGGGGTCCACGGGAGACTCGATGGGGGTCTACGTTGGCATGACCAAAATGGCGTAAGATAGCTACGCACCATTAACACCTTTGGTGTCTATAGGCGCGTTGAAGCTCCATTTTTCGTCGGTTAGAAAGAATTCAAAATACTGTTTTCATCGTCGCTGGAATTTATTATATTAAAATACTTTTTTTAAAGTGCCGACTTATAAATATACTCGGCTATTCGGCTAATCATGGGTGCACTTGTTGTACCTCTGCCTATAACTTCGGGGATACGGACGTGAAGATGCTAAACCCAGAAATACAAACATCTATGCTTAAAACACGAATGTTGATCTCTGTCGGGAATCGGACCTCAGCCCCATCGATTCGTAGTTAGGTTCGCTAACCACTCGACTAATGCAACGGGGCGGTCGAATATCAAATCATTTCAGATTTTTAGAGAGTCTAAGTTTGATAGAACCCAATCGAATGCCATCAACCGCGTTTCGATCAGTATTACACAGTATACATACATACAGGCATACTGACGTCCTCGTGAAAATAGTAGGAAAAGGAACCTTTTCTCAAAACGTGGAGATCTGGTTAAAACTGGATTTTTGAACACCGGGGCAAAATCAGTAACTTGCTTTTACCACTAACGTAGCGGGAAGTTAAAAATTGACGCAATTGAACGTTCAAGTACTATTAGCGATGTTATTTGTTTTTGTACCATTACGGGTGTTTTTTGGACCATTAAGGGTTTTAGAATGTCGGTTGGCCCGTCCAATGCAATATTTATGGATTATTTTGAGCATAAAATTGTGTTCTGAAACTGCAAAATTTTACCGGTGTCGTTGAAAAAATGACGTTGACAGCGTTACAGATTTATTTAAAATGGTCTTAACTGCTGACTCTGAGGTCTTGATTTTGGTAAGGTTCACGAGAAAAGATATTAAAGTCATCGAAATTGAAGCGACCACAAGAACCAAGACCGAAAAAAGCAAGTCAAGTTCAGTCAAATGTGAAGGTTTTGCTCACAATTGTGTTGTGCAATAATAGTTTTTGCCAGAATATCGAACGATCAATGAAGAATTTTACTTTGACGTCATGCGACGTTTTCATGAAACAATACAAAAACGTCATGATATGTGGTTAAACAAGCCATTGTTTTTGCATTACGTTAACGCACCTGCTCACATCTCTGCTTTTCTAAAGTTTTTTTGGCTAAAAAAATACCGTGATCTTACCTCAGCTATCGTTATCACCGGACTTGACTCCCTGTGACTTTTTGCCGTTGCTAACACTGAAAAGAGCCACGAAAGAATAGATGTTAGGTACGGTTGAGGAGATTAAGATTGAATTATTAGAAGAGCTCAAGACCCGGTTGGCGATATGCTTGCCACCTATCACATTGTGGGACTAAGTATCTTCAGCTACTGTGTGCACTGGTTGTATGAGTACCTTTGCCTTCTTCGGGGATACGGGTGTGAAGATACTACTTCTCAAGATCATACCGGAACTCCTTTAAGTAATATTTTAAAGAGAACAAATTAAAAAAAAAGTATTCACGTTCGTAATCTGAAGAGGTGGGCAGTGTACCCACGATGTGCCGAAGATACTTAGTCCCATGATGGGTGGTAAGCCTATCGGCAACCGGACGCTTAATACAATCTCGGGCGGGTTGTTTTTATCAGAAAACTGAAAAAAACACATTTTTCATTTTGCCCGACCACTAGAACACAGAGGCGACGACGAAATAACACAAAATACCTGCTGATGAATTAATCGCCCTGTGATCGATTCTATCCGAAGGCCAGACCTATCTGACCATATGCTATTCTTTTTGACCATAAGCTGAATTTCAAAATCTCTTCTAAGTCTGATAACAGATTTAAACTATAAAAAAATTCTTGCAACATTTAGGAATCGATCCCTAGCCTCTATTTATCATACGAAACTTTCCTATTCGCTCGATCAACGCAAAAAGCATGTTGCTGATGCAAAACCAAGTGAATTTCCCCTGCCGGAAAACATCTAGTGCGACTAAAGCCCCGTTTTCACTTTGATTAGTACGAGTATGAGTGTTTAATGCAGGTGCTTAGTATTAACATAAAAATACGTGAAGACAGCCGTTATGCAGTGCGAGTGTGTCTATGCGAGTGTGTATCTATTCACTTTTACTACGCTGATTACGAATCACTCGCACTGATCCACGGCTATCTTCACGTATTTTTGGCTCAATACTAAGCACCTGCATTAAACACTCACACTTGCACTAATCAAAGTGAAAACGGGGCTAAACGCTTCAAAAAACTATACACAAAACTTTACATTGTTATACTTTGAACACTGAATATCGTCGCCACTTGGTAAAACTCCATGTTAACTTATATTTATATCGTATTAAAAGCACTTGTACTGTTTTACTTGACTTTTTAATTATTAAAACCAACCGGTTTCGCGTTTTAACGCATCATCAGGGCAAAAGTAATTATTGTTCAGTCAGACTAAACGTTTTAACGCATCATCAGGGCAAAAGTTATTATTGTTCAGTCAGACTAAACAATAATAACTTTTGCCCTGATGATGCGCTAAAACGCGAAACCGGTTGGTTTTAATAATTAAAAAGTCAAGTAAAACAGTACAAGTGCTTTTAATACGATATAAATATAAGTTTACATTGTTATGTGTGCCAAATGAATGGTAGCGTGGGTAATGTTTATTTTTAATTATTTTAATTTATTTATATATAAAAGGAATATATGTTTCTACACTCCTTCACCATGTAAATTTTAACTGAGCAAAATTTCATACGTCTCCGTTTGCGTAAATATCGTGAAAAGTAGGACCAAAATTTTTGATTTACGTATTAAAAATATATAACTTTTCCAAAAAAAAACAAAGTCGCCTTTTATTTTGAACAACAAAGATGCACGCGAAGTTTCGCTATCCCGTGAAAACGAGGAAAGTAATGTGAGAAATGGAATAAAAACGTACTTACTAAAAGTCTGATGAAATGAAAAAACAAAGTATAACCAGCGGCGGCGTAAGCTGTTAATTCGGGTAGAGCGGGATAGCTTTTCGCTCAAGTTTTAATTTTTGAATATATCATAGTATAGGAATTGAGCAGCTGTTACTTTTTAATATAGTGTAAGATAGCCAACAAGCAGATGGGTCTCCTGATGGAAAGAGTCAACCATCGCCTATAGACACCAAAGGTGTTAATGGTGCGTTGCTATCTTGTGGCGAGGTCTAATGCCACATGCATAAGTTTACCGGCTATCTTACCCTCAAACTGGAACACGACAGTGACAAACACCGACGCTTTTGCGGCAGGAATAGGTAAGGCGGTGGTACCAGACCCGGGTGAGAAAATGCAGAACTCTACCACCTAGTTAGCCACGATGTTAATGACTCGTATAGCCAACCGGTCGCCTTTTACGACCTGCCTGACAGTACGGCAGTTGGCCTTTTATTCAAAGGGAAAGCTGTATCTCCTGATGGAAAAAAAATCATTATCGTCTATAGACGAGATATAGATAGATGTTTATGGTGCATTGTTGTCCATGTGGGGTACGATAAGTTGACCGTATACTAACTACTCTCTACCCTCCAAATCAGAACACGACTGGGACAAGCACTGATGCTACTGCGACAAGAATTATTAAGACTGACTGACATTACATTACTTTTTTTGTAGATTCGGGTAAAAAGTTGCTCATAGCCCTTATCATAAACGAATGTGGCTATCATCAATGGCAAAGGAATGGCAGAGAGGGGATTTTTCAAAGGGATTTATAAATTGTCGATTTGACTACAAACAAGGCTAGTTGTGCGTCTGCTAAGACGCTTACCCTGGCCATGCAGTCACGTGCTTCGTAAAAGAGTCTAATAAAAATTTATTTTCGTTTGGAATTATTTTTTAACATTTGGTATTTTAGCGCGCTTCGTCACTTAGCGCCTAGAGCGATCGATCGTCTCGCTCTGCCCTGAACCAGCGCTGAAAGAACCAGCGGCGCAACTGTCCTTTCATTTTAGTTTCTTCCGCACAGTGCCTACAAATTGAGCTTCGGTACCCGCTCAGTTATTAAGGTCTCTCTGCATCAATATATTTTCCGGGATAAAAGTTAATTGTTTATTTCAGTTCGTAATCTATCTGTGTGCCATATTTCATCCAAATCGATCCAGTGTTTTTCGCGTGATGAATATTAATGGGATAACCAAGCATGACCCCAAAAACCCGAGATACTGATGTTTGTGTATCTAAAAAGTCTCAGTAGCTTTACCGGTGTTGGTCTGAGTCCGTTTTTAAAAAATAAAAGCTGTTGACAAAATGCAAACGATATTCCAAAATATTAGTACAAACTATTAGATAGAATTCTGCAATGTCTCGCCCGCATTTGGCACCACTGCCCTACCTTGACCCACGCAATATGAAGTGAAATGCAATATTGCCAGAATATGGGAGTTACAAGTTATTTAAATTTTATTAAGTTACCATTATTATCATTATATACTTTGAGATTTTTTTACAATTAATACCGGATCGGAACGCGGCCACACACTGAGAAGATCCAGCGAAAGAAACTCAGCGGACTTGTGTTTTTATTTTTTCTATTTTAGGTATTTACTAGCTGTTGCCAGCGACTTCGTCCGCTCGGACTTAGTTTACTCCACACAGTACCTGGCCGCTATGTGATAGCGTGATAATATGTAGCCTATATGTTGACCTGACCTGTTAGTAATATTCATGCAAAATTTGAAGTAAAATCCATGCAGTACTTTTTGAGTTTACCCCGGACATACATACAGACAAACAGACAAAAATTCTAAAAACTATATTTTTGGATTCGATTTCGATTGTAGATCACGCCCCAAGTATTCTTTTAAAAAAATATTCAACGATTTTATTATATGTACCTATAGATTACAAATTCACAAGAATTATAACTTATTTTTATACCTAATTTACAAAATTACATTTTTTGTTTATTCAATATGTTTCCAATTAAAAGATAAAAGTTAATTTGTAACAATATGGGAGTTACAATTTAATGTATATTTACCAACATATTCTTCTATATACGGTGTAAAAATTGCATTTGTCAATTTTATAAATCTACATGCTTTTAATTTAACAAGAATAATTTTCAAGTTCATATTAATTCAAATATATTAATTACCACTTTGTTTTTATATAACTATAAAATAAAAGAGTTATTAGTTTAATTTTTCATTTTATCAGCAAAAAAATTAATTTATATTATAGTAAGATTTGTCTACCTAGTATTAAATCAAATAGTTGTTTGCGGAATTTATTAAGAGGTAAGATTATCAGGAATTCGATTGTATATATAGTAATTGCCATACAATAGGCATTTCTTTGGTCAGGCACATGCAGTTTGTCAGTTTCTAAAATAAGTTACCTAATACTTCAGCATTTGTTTTAAACAAATGTTGATGTTGTTATACAAATACGCATACCGCTAGAATATAAAGACATAGATATGAAAAAAATCAACGACACTTTTTAATTGACTTGAGGATAACCCCGGAGAACAGATAATCTGAGCTTAATAGACTAGTTAACATTACGGGAACGAGGTACTCAAATCCTGCTAATATTATGACTTAAATATATATTTCTTTTAAGATTTAATTGGAATAGACGTTTGTCTTCCATCGCACCTGATGAAAAGTGTCGACGAAGACGAAGGTGGTACACGCTCATCCAAAAGAAACCTACTCATTCTACTCTTAAGGACTATATTTGTCAGGAAAAATAGACGCAGGCAGTTCTTTCCAAGCCTTGGCGACTAATACCCTACATAACCTACTAAAATTATAAATGCGAAAGTATTTTTTGATGGGTGTAGGAAAGTTTGTTACTCTTATCACATTATATAAAAAGATCAGAAATCACTTTTTATATTATATAAAATGAAAATGCAGCGGGATGCAGGGCGCGGTGAGTCCAATATAAATTAAACGCAGTCTTGACGCAGTAAAAATGCAACGACCGAAATATACAGTACCCGGCGATAAATATTGCACATCGAACTTTGGAAAGAGACAGTCGGATAATTTCGGCTGCGTAGAGCGTTATCTCAGTCCCACACTACCTATGTGACGTTTAGTCAGTCGTTGTTCAAGTACGATAGAGTGCGGTCGCGTCCCGATCAAAAATATATATTTAGAGTTGATAACACCCACAAATTAAAATAATTTAAAGTTGTAATATGGCATCTTTCGGAAAAAGAGGGAAACCTTTACGAGATCAGTCACGTGAAATTATCTACAATGTTTATAAATACTTTGTAACCGAAGCTGATAGATTTAAAAAAAAAGTAGATGAAAATGTAAGTTGTTATTTTAAGAAGATTCAAGAGCGAGTTGCAAATGCCACTGGAATTTCAAGAAGAACTTTGAACAATATATTAAACGAAGTCAGTACTGAAACACATTCGACTGGAATTAAGTTCAGCACTCCAAAAAAAGGGAGACCAAAAAAGCAATTTCGTTTGGATATGGACGATTTTGATTACGATGTTGTTCGAAGAATGGTGTATGATTTTCACTTACGATTTAATGAACTGCCAACAATAAAATCATTAAAAGCTAAATTATCTGAAGCTATTAATTACAATGGGTCTGAAAAAACGTTGAGAAAAATACTTCATGACATGGGATTTTAGTTCACTAAAATGGAAGATAATCGAAAAATTCTAATGGAAAAGCACGACGTTAGTCTCAAACGAATGGAATACCTTGATAAAATACGCAAATTTCGCGAAACAGGAAAAAATATCGTCTACATGGATGAGTCATATATACATGCATCCCACACTAAAGGGAAATCTTGGAGTGACGATAAGAAAAAAGGAGTAAAAAAGCCAATTTCAAAAGGTCAACGTTTGATAATAGTTCATGCGGGAAATGAAAAAGCTTTGTACCCGGTGCTTTTTTAACGTATAAATCCACGGACACTACAGGTGACTATCACAATGAAATGAATAACGATAACTATGAGAAATGGCTGGTTAACCAATTAATCCCAAATATACCCAATGATTCTGTTCTAGTTATCGACAACGCACCCTATCACAACAAATATATTGAGAGACCCCCCAACTCAAACACCATTAAACGGGAAATGATCAACTGGTTAAACAGACACGAAATTCCAGTTGATCCAAAATTAACAAAAACCCAGATTTACGCTATTATATGTCAGCACAAGGAGAGGTATACAGAGTTTTCTGTGGACAAAGTACTTGCCGAACATGGGCACACTGTGTTGCGATTGCCACCATATCATCCGGATTTTAATCCAATTGAAAATATATGGTCTCAACTGAAAGGCTATGTAGCCTCTAGAAATGTGGGTATGAACTTAACTACAGTAAAAACATTATTGACTGAAAAAGTAAACATGATCGGCGCTGAAGAGTGGAAAAAGGTTTGCGATCATGCAATCAAATGTGAGAATGAATATAGAAGCATTCAACACAGTTTAGACAATTACACTGATAGATTAGTGATAAATACGGCTGATAGTGGCAGTGATATTGACCTCTTTGAGAGCACAGATAGTGAAATGGAAGTAATTGAGAATTAGAATTATTATTATTTTTATTGCAATGTCTCATTTTAGCAATAGGTATAATGGTGTTTATTATGTACACTAAAGCTGTAATGTTCCAAAATAATTAAATACGTAAATATAATGTGAACATGTTTTTTTAATTTATTTTACCCCAACCTAAAGCCATCACTTATAGAAAAATTAGTGTATTTTATACAAAGAATAAAAATATTAAAGAAGCAAATCATACTTGTTTTAACAGCTCCTAATAGGTACCGGACTGTTTGTATTTTGTGCGACAGAGATAACGCTCTACGAAGCTGAAATTAGCCGATTGTCTCTTTCCAAAGGTCGATGTGCAATATTTATCGCCGGGTACTGTACCACCTGTATCTTTGGAATTTTGAATCTGATCTTCGCCAAATTTAAATGGGATCAAACTAGAAATATGTGTACTTTCCCAAACAAAAAAAAGGTATTTGCAAATCCCAAAAAATAGAAAATTTTGATTTATGCCCAAATATAAACCTAGCTAACCCGCACGGTTTATATACAAACTTTCATCCCCTATTTCAGCCATTTACGGGTTTATATTGGAAAAAAATATTCAACTATCTCCATGCCAATTTTCATCAAAATCGGTTGGCGACCTAACCGTAAAAGCGTTATAAACAGGCAGACTTTCATTTTTATATTGAAATGGAAAAAATAAACATCCAAATTTGGAACCTCGCTTTGTGAAGTCGGTCGAAAAACATAAACACCAAACAAACACACCGTCTCAAGAAATACTTTACGTCTTTTATTGTATTCTTAATTAAAAACGTAATTAAACGATAATGGAGATTGTAATTAAGCGACATTATCTGGATTATGAGCGATAACGCTGGCACGCACTGCGTTGTATTTACCGAGTGCCAGGTGAAGCAAATAGGTGAAGGCTATTGAAAATTCCAATATGGTGGAAAAATGTTAAGTATTCGCCCGTATGCTTTAATTTTAATTTTTTTTTTGGACTGCCTTGTGGTCTAGGGGTTAGTCTATTCGGATAAATTCATGAGGGCCCAGGTTCGTTCCCAGGGTCAGGCAAAAACGTTATAGAGGCTTTTTCGAAGTTTTCCCGAAAATCTAATGTCTCATGTAGCAGCTCGGAGTCTGGTGGAATGGTGTATCCACCACTCCCGTGACTCGCATGAGCACGTTAATCTGTCGGTCCCGGTTATCGCTAGAAATAGTCGATAGCGTAAATATGTCGGTAAAATGCGGTGCTGAGATTCACCACTTATCTCGCCAACCGTCAAACCGGCGAATTGTGGTGTACCGGAAAGTCTCCCCCGGTGTTAGTTTCAGGCTCCTTTGAAGAATAGGCTAATTGCCGTTCTGCCAGGTAGGTCGTAAAGGCGACCAATTGGCCATACGAGTCACTATCATCATGGCTACTAGGTGGTAGAGTTCTGCATTGTCTCACCCGGGTCTGGTACCACCGCCTTACCTATTCCTGCCGCAATAGCGTCAGTGCTTGTCAATGTCGTGTTCCGGTTTGGAGGGTAAGGTAGCCGGTAAACTTATTCAGGTGGCATTAGACCTCGCCACAAGATAGCAACGCACCAGTAACACCTTTAGTGTCTATAGACGATGGTTGACTCTTTCCATCAGGAGACCCATCTGCTTGTTTGCTATCTTATAATATAAAAAAGTCTATATAGATGTTCAGTTTACTCTGCTTACCCTGCAAGGGCAATGGGCGTGATAGTTTTTTTTAAATTATAAGATAGCAAACAAGCAAATGGCTCTCCTGATAGAAACAACCATCGCTTATACACCCGATATGTTAATAATGCGTTGCTGTCAGTGTGGCGAGGTGTTAATACCACTGGCATAAGATTACCGGCTACCTAACCCTCCAAACTAAAACATGAGAATGATAAGATTGACGCTATTGCGACAGGAATAGTTAAGGCGGTGGTACCAAACACCCGACGAGTCGTTGCTGAACCCTACCACCCAGTAGCCATGATGGTAGTGACTCGTATAGCCAATCGGTCGCCTCTTACGAACTGTGATAATTTACGTGAAACATTCGCCTCTTGTGTTAAATTTAATGTTGTGGCCCTTTATTAAAATTTCCCGTGTTGTTCTGGGCCCCTTAGACGAATATCCGTTCTGTAAGGCAGGTCGTAAAAGGTGACTGATTGGTTAAACGTGTTACTAATATCGTGGCTACTAGTGGTAGAGTTCTGCATTGTCTCTCCCAGGTTTGGTACCACCGCCTTACCTATTCCTGCCGCAATGACGTCACTGTCATGTTCCGATTTGGAGGGTAAAGTAGCAGGTAAAGTTATGCATGTGGCACAAAAACCCTAACACAAGGATAGTAACGCATCATTAACATCTTTGTTGTCTATATTTTTTTTATCATAAGATAGCAAATAACTAGATGGTTCTCGTGATGGTAATAGTCAACCATCGCCTAAAGACATCAAATGTGGTAATGGTGTGTTGCTATCTTGTGGCGAGGTTTAATGCCACATGCATAAGTTTACCGACTACCTCACCCTCCAAACCGGAACACGACAATGACAATCACTGACGTTGTTGCGGCTATAGGCTGTTGCGCCTCTAGATATAGGCGATGGTAGTCGCTTTTTATTCAAAAAAACCTGTCATATTAGGGTTTGGCAGGTAAGCTGGTTCGTAATCTTTGCCTGCCTGTAGGACTTCAACCTGGCGCAGAGATGGCAACGCAACTGTCTGCGGCGTTCAATATCTTTGGTATTTATAGCGATCGTTATCTCCTTTCAAAAGAACCGTCTGCTTGTTTGCTGTCGTTTGCTTTGGTAAAAATAAAAAACTACTTACCAAATATACTAACGAAATTTTAAACCTGAACTTTTTTAAAAGGCCAGTAACGCCTCCACACCTGTGATGTTGCAAATGTCAATGAACGGGTAGTCTGGTGTTTGGGCCCGCGGGCCATAATGATTGTGACATTAATTAAATGAATCTGTCGATTGGGCCCATTCTAATTTTTATAACTTAATACAGTTAATTGGAAAATACTTTTATTCCTTACTAGCTTTTGCCCGCGACTACGTTCGCGCGGACTTTGTTTACTCCGCACAGCTCCTCCCCCGTAGGTGATAGCGTGATAATATGTAGCTTATATGTTGACCCGACCCGTTAGTAATATTCATGCAAAATTTGAAGTAAATTCATGCAGTACTTTTTGAGTTTACCCCGGACATACATTGACTTTCCTACGATTTTGTTATGTGTATATAGACGATTTTATTATATGTATATAGATAATTTTACCTTATTTTTTTCCTCCGACGGCAGATCTTTATAAAAATTTAACATGCGGCATGGTTGATCGTAGCTGCCAATCGGGTGAACTGAGTTGATTTAGTTTTTATTAGCGTCGGTCTGACGTTATTATGTAAACAGGAAAGTCTGCATGTGCCCCAACTCTGCGGTAGCTTACAGTAATTTACTGTATTTGGGCTTATTAAATTATATTGC
Organism: Apodemia mormo; assembly: GCA_036924255.1. Lineage (NCBI taxonomy): Eukaryota > Metazoa > Arthropoda > Insecta > Lepidoptera > Riodinidae > Apodemia > Apodemia mormo. Next base: position 4,651,307 of record JAUPFN010000018.1, on the reverse strand, counting down.
TTTGCATAAGCATAAATTTTATTGCTTTGTTAATGATCGATATGAAGCTGGAATGTGATTTGATAAAGGATCGTCGTGGTAAGACGCTAAGAATAATTGATAATTCTATTGTAGTTTGACTGTATTCATTAAAGCAAATTGTTAGCAAATAATTGTGCGCAAATTTGATGAAATCGGCCAGATTTTTGGATAGAAAATTCTTGGATTTTGCACCATAATAATAGACCTTCGCACAAGACCATCATTCTGAACCAATTTTTGACTATAAACTCAGCAAATACCATCAAGGAACCACTTTATTCACTAGATATGGCTCCAGCTGACTTTTTTTCTAAAATCAAATTATCACCTCGTGGTACCCGTGTTCATTCTGTGGAAGACATTAGGGAGAATCGCGGCGCGTCAATTCCGGAAAAAGCGTTTAAAAAATGTTTTGATGATTGAATTATTCGTTGATGTAAAGAAAGAAAGAAAGAAAATATTTATTTGCAAGAATATGGGTGTTACAAGTTGTTAAAAATAAATTAAGGTACCAACATATTCTACCAATATATGGTGTGCAAATATTTAAAAAAATATCATTATATAGTATTGCATTTAAAACTACAAATTGTATCGATTTCTTAGAATTACTACCGGATCGGAACGCGGCCACACACTGAGAAGAACCGGCGGAAGAAACTCAGCGGGCTGATCTTTTTTCTTTATTTTATGTTCTTGTTACAAATATACAAGAATGATTCCATATTACAAAGTTATTTTTATAATTACAAGTTTCATATTTTGAGTAATTTTTTTTTTTTATAATTTACATAATGTTCACCATTTACAAAATTTTTACTACATTGAAATTTTTTTAAGGACAATTTTTAAAACTTATATTTCTATCCATTAACATTTAATTTTATCGGCTAAAAATTCTTTAATATTATAATAAGTTTTATCTAACAGCAAATCAAACAACTTTTTGCGAAATTTATTTATAGGCAATGATTTGAGATTATCAGGAATATGATTGTATATAATAATAGACATACAGTACACATTTTTTGTAAAAATATTTAATTTTTGGTTAGGCACATACAATTTCTTACTATTCCTAAAATATGAATTACCAGTGACTTCAGCATTTGTTTTAAATAACTTTTGGTGCTTTTTTACAAATACGCATACCTCTAAAATATACAAACATGGTAAGGGAAGTACCTTAAGAGACTTGAAAAGTGGTTTACAGGAATGTAACTGATTAACACCACATATTGCTCGAATACATTTCTTTTGGACTCTAAAAATTCGTACCAATTCAACAGAATTTCCCCAAATAGGAATTCCATATTGTAAATTAGAAGAGATATATCCATGATATGCTAATAGGGAGGCTTTTTCATTTCCTACTTCTCTTAGTCTTCTCAAGACATAGACAAATCTATCAATCTTATTACATAGAGATTCAATGTGTGCTTTCCAATTACAATATTTGTCAATAATTATTCCTAAAAAGTTTGTATAATCTACATCATCTATATTTACTTTATTTAAAAATATATTTGTGTTTTTAGTAATATTACTGTGGTAGTTCTGAAATTCAACTAATTTTGTTTTAGTTACATTAACTGAGAGAGACTGGTTATTAATAATAATTTAAAAAATTATTATTAATTAACCAGTCTGAAACTTGGAATAAGGTTTCGGTTGTTTCATTTACCAAGTCTTTATTATTTTTACATTTAATAAGTAGGGTAGTGTCATCAGCAAATAAAAAGCAATCATGTTGTATACTATCAGGAAGATCATTGATATAAATTAAAAATAGCAAGGGTCCTAAAACACTGCCCTGTGGTACACCACAGTTGTTAACAAGGTAGTTTGAAGTATATATTTTTTTACGGTTTCCGCATATTTTAGATATTTCAACACATTGTTTCCTATTCTCTAAACAAGTCTTTATCCAATCTAAAGACTTCCCTCTAATACCATATTTTTCAAGTTTTGATAATAAAATATTGTGTGAAACAAAATCAAATGCCTTACTCATATCCAAAAATACACAAAGTGGATACATTTTCTTATTCAGACATTCAGTTATGCTCTTTACTAAATCAAAACATGCTAATGTAGTAGACCTTCCTTTCCTAAATCCATATTGATTATTTTTTAGTAAGTCAAAATCAACTAAATAATTATAGAGCTTTTCATACATAATTTTTTCAAAGATTTTTGAAATGACTGGAATTAAAGTAATAGGTCTATAATTGTTCATATCGCACATATCTCCTTTTTTAAACAATGGTTTGACAATACATTTTTTTAATCGTTCTGGATATTTACCTTCCAAAAATGACAAATTAATTATATGGCTAAGAGCTTTTGATATTACACTAGCAACATTTTTCAATAATTCTGTGCTAATATTATCATAGCCAGTAGCATAAGTATTTCTCAATGAATGAATAACTTTTTTCACATCATGCTCATCTACTGGTGTCAAATACATGGTTTTACTACAATTTGGTAAAAAATATGATTTTGAAGTATTTGTAGATTTGACTTTTACACTACTTGATTTTGTCTGGTTTATAAAATAAAAAAAAAAAAAATAAAATAAAAAAAATAAAAAAATTATTAAATAGATTACAGATTGTTTGAGTATTTGTGTACTTTAAATTGTTTACTTTGATTTTTCCTATTTCTCTAATATTTATTTTGTTCTGAAATGTACTTTTAATCAGATTCCATGAAGCTTTACATTTATTAGAGGAATTTCCAATATATTTCAAAGCAGACTGTTTTTGTGATTCTAATATACATTTAGACAAAATTTTCCTATAATGTAAATATTTACATTTATTTTCTTTTTTATTAGATTGAGCATGACGATAATTAAGGTACAACTGGCGTTTTACTTTGCAACATTTTAGAAGACCTTTAGTTAACCATTTATTTTTTATAGGTTTATTTGAAACTTTTACACGGACCTTAGGAAAACATAACTCAAAAAATAACAGTAAAATATCATGAAATTCATTAAATGCTTCTTCACAGTTTGACTTTGTAAAAACTTCATTAAAACTTAAACTTGATAAACATTCATGAAACTTTTTAATATTTTCCTGCCTATATATCCGCTTTGTTTCAAACCAAAAAGCTCTTTTTTGTTTAAATTCTAAGACTGACTCTATATTGACTTGTATACTCTGAGCAGTTTCATGATCAGACAAAGCAAGTGTATGAGTGTTAGACTGAACATTATTTATGTTACTTGCTATTACATCCAGACATGCATGCTTCCTAGTAGGTTTTAAAATATGTTGACTTATGTTGTTATTTGAAAGAATGCTTGTTAAATTTTTATGTGTACAGTTATCCTGCATCAGGTCTATATTCCAATCTCCACATAAAATAATTTTCTTTTTTGAATTCATCATAATATTTTCTAATAATAATTCTAATTTATTTAGGAATATATCAACATTTGAGCTGGGAGTACGATAAATACAAATTACTATTAGTTTATAATTAATAATTTCAACAGCGCAACATTCAAAGGAAAATGGTAAGCGTATTTGTAAATCTAGCATTTTAAAATCAAGTTCATTTCTCACTAAAATACAAGTTCCACCCCTACGCTGATTGTCACGAGAAAAATGAGATGCCATAGTGTAACCGTCAAGTTTAAAGTTTGTTTCAGAACCTTGCTTAAGAAAAGTTTCAGAAAGACATATAACATCAATTTTACCTAGTGTTTCGCTAAGCTCACTATGTATATATGTATATATACATGTAAGTGTATCGTATCTGAAGGAGCATACTTTGGAGGCGATAAAACAAATTTCGTGTAAATATTGTTGACCGTTACTTTCTCTGCAAATTAGTATGTGCGTGTGTGAGACCCACGAGCAAACACCCTCTCGATCCTGGCAGACTTATTAAGCATGTATTACAAATAATAATTAATGTTAAAAACCTTTTCAGTTTAATTATTTGTCTTTCCGTCTGTGGTCATGTGGTTCAGTGTCGGTCTTGACCAAATGAGGTGCCAGGTTCTGTTCCCGGGTCGGGCAAATCAAAAATATATTTTTTCAGTTTTCTGATAAAAAAAATGCCAGGGATTGGATAAGTGCCCCATTGGCGATAGGTTTACCAAATACCACCTATTTCATTGTGGGACCAAGTCTCTTGATGCACTTAGTGTACCTCTGCCTACGTCTTCGGGGCTACGGGCGTGATGATACTTGAAAACCTTTTACTTAAATGTAATACTTGATTTTGAAATCAGTTTTAAGTTTTAATGTCTTTATTTTATTTTATTGATCAATTATTCTATACGTTGGACACTATAGATTCTGAAATACACTGAAGTACTAATGTACCTATTCAATGGTTTAACTTTAATGCAAAGAACAATTTTTCATTCGTCTGTACAAAAATCTATTGTTTTTTTTTTATGTCATAAGATAGCAAACAAGCAGATGGGTCTCCTGTTGGAAAGAGTCAACCATCGCCTATAGACACCAAAGATGTTAATGGTGCGTTGCGAGGTATAATGCCACATGCATAAGTTTACCGGCTACCTTACCCTCCAAACCGGAACACGACAGCAACAAGCACTGACGCTATTGCGGCAGGAATAGGTAAGGCGGTGGTACCAGACACGGGCGAGACAATGCAGAACTCTACCACCTAGTAGCCACGATGGTAGTGACTCGATAGCCAATCGGTCGCCTTTTACGACCTGCCTGGCAGAACGGCAGTTGGCCTATTCTACAAAGGAGGCCGGGACCAACACGGTTGTAAATCGTTAGGGCCCGCGGGCCGAAACCTTAGCAGTCCCAAACGCCGGTTACCGCTTTGGACGGTACTAATGAGTAATGACATACGATCATTTGGTCATCCTACCCGTCCTCTCTTCTTTAAAAAAATGTGTATAATCTTTAGGCGCGATTGAAGTAAAACTTCTTTCAAATAAAGTTCGTTATTACTACTCTCATTTTTAAAATCATTTTCATTTATAATTTCATCAATAATTAATTTGTCATTACTTAAAAATAATAGGTTTGGGTAATATTTTTTGGGGTTTTTCAAAATCTGCTGTGGGGAATTGGTTCAGATTTAAGGAAGACTAAGTTTGGTAAACTCCAGTCGTACGCCATCAACCGCATACCGATCAGTCGAGCCATTTCAAAGGTATGAGATGTTTACACACACAAACACATACTCCCCCAAAGTGTTTTTCCTCCGTGTTGGTCCGGGCTCCTTTGAAGAATAGACCAACTGCCGTTCTACCAGGCAGGTCGTAAGAGGCGACCGATTGACTAGTCACTACCGTCGTGACTACTAGGTGGTAGAGTTCTGCAACGTCTCGCTCGGGTATTTGGTGCCACCGCCTTACCTATTTCTGTCGTAATAGCGCCAGTGTTTGTCATTGTCGTGTTCCAGTTTGGAGGGTAAGGTAACCGGTAGATTTATGCATGTAGCGTTGCCATCTCGCTACACGAATAGAAACGCACCATTAACATCTTTGGTGTCTATAGGCGATGGTTTCTCTTTCTATCCGGAGAATCATCTGCTTCTTTGCTATCTCATGATATAAAAAAACATGGTCGTGGAAATTGTCGGAAAAGGTTCCTAGGACCTCAAAACGTAGAGATCTGGTGAAAGCTCGGGTTCTGAAAATCGGAGCAAAATCAATAGCTTCCTTACTACCAACGTAGCGGTAAGTTGAAAAGTTGCTCTTTGGTTGCAATGTTCTTATCTGGCTGGTTTTCAAACCTTATGGTTTAAAATAGATGACATTTAAAAAAAAATTGAAGGTTAAGTCAGCTCGTCAATATGTCGTTGTTACCAGGTTGTTACAAAATGTATCATTCTATTTTTAAATAGTGGTCTGCGCCCAGCGCCGAAAAATATCTGAAATTCTCTCCTGTCGCACTTACAGAAGTTTTTCTTCAGAAACAACCCTGAACAAACGTCACCGATGTGTAGAAACCCTAACCCTAAGGCTACGTCCGCACACACAGCTTGCTTAGCTCCTAGAGCTTGGTGAACTACCTAGCTAGTACCTTGGTAAAACGAACGTTCTAGAATGTTCGCGATCGGCCCACTGCGTGCTTGGCGCCTAGCTAATTGCTTAGCAACCTATCGATGTAAACAAAAGTGTTGGTTTTTTGTCACGAGGCACGAAGCACTAGGAGTTATGCAAGCTGCCTCTTTGTGCGGACGTAGCCTAAGCGACATCTTACGCTCGGCTGGCAATCGGGGCGCAGTTTACTTATTGTCACTGAAAGGTTTCCACTTGCAATCTAATTGTAATAATGCATTTATGAACATTAGCTCGGATGATGTAATGTTCTAAGTGTTTAGAACCTAGGTTCAACCTAACCTAGATCTATTTGAGCTTCGCCAATTAACTTTGGCGAAGCTCAAATAGATCTCCACACACATAGAACTCCACAAGAACAAAGAATACGTGTGGCAACGAGGCAGACTCGTGATAAATATTTTTTTAATATAATCGTATCTTAGCCGTGTGTGATATCTTAAGATACTATAATATTTTATATATAATATATTATATATATTTTATATTATATATCTTAAGATAAAATATTATAGTATCTTAACCGTGTGTGATTAGCTTAATACAGCCGCGTTCAGTAAAAATATATCTGGAATGGCTACTATTATATGACCGACATACAAATTAATGCGACTCGGGTTCGATTCCCCACAGGGACGAGCATAGATGCTTGTTTTTTCGGGTTTGGGTGTTGTATGTTATGTATGTTAATGTATATACATTTATTTATTTCTATGTATAAGTATCGTTGACTAACACCCATAACACAAGCAAACAATTTGCTTACTTTGGGGTTAGAACAATTCGTGCTATTTATACAGCGATATTTATTATTTTATTTATGTATGTATATCAGTCTACTGAGACAAAGAGTCGACTGATATAATCTTCCATCTATAATTATCTCTCGTTGACTCAGACTACCGCGATAAAAGTGTACTCGAGTAACACTTGCGGTATGCATGTTTTCCTACTGTTGATCTGTGGAGACTGGAGACCTTCTGCCGTTTTGCTAGGCATTTTGTAAAAGACTAAAATTTGTCACAACCATCGTGACTACTAGGTGCTAAAAATCCGCAACGTATCACCCGGGTTTGGTACCAGCGTTTTGCCAATAACTTCAGTGCTCGTCACTGTGGTGTTCCGGTTTAACGGGAGACTACAGCTAGTGTGACCATTATCGCCTCGGTAAAATCTGAAACGCCGCAACATTCATTAATATTTAATATGCGCATTGCTCAGGTGTTACACTTAGGTTTGTCAACTTGCCAAAACCTTGTATTATGTATGTATTGTATTTGATTTTCTTAATATTATAGGACAACATACAAGTAGATGGCTCTCTTGATGGAAAGAGAAACTATCGCGTTAGTTTACCGGCTACCTTGTCCTTATATATATATATATATATATATATATATATATATATATATATATATATATATATATATATATATATATATATATATATATATATATATATATATATATATATATATATATATATATATATATATATATATATATATATATATATATATATATATATATATATATATATATTGCGGCAGAAATAAAGTGGTGGTACCAAACCCGGACAAGACGTTCCAGAACTTCACATTTTAAGATATTTTTTAGATTCAGGCAATACTTTGTGGAAATCCATTGTTCAGACGAAGAAAACTGGTTATTTTGCAAGTTTCCGCGAACTTTTAAGTGTACCTTTGCGATGTCACTGAAATGGAAAGCATATAAAAGTGGTATAAGAAAGGGAAGAAACTTACCGTAGGTCTGAAAAATAATGAATACCACAGCGGCACAGTAATCCACCCTCGCCCACTACACTTTATACCACGACAGCACGAAACACAAAAACATACAATTTACGCACTCAATAAGTAAGAGTCAGGTATGGAGAAAATGCGACATTACAGTCTCAGCTCGTAAAAGGCTTGAGTCTTTTACGAGCAGCGCTTTTATATGTTTTCCTTTTCAGTGACATCGCAAAGGTATACCTAAAAGTTCGCGGAAACTTGCAAAACAACTAATTTTCTTCGTCTGGACTTTACCACCAAGTAGGCACAGGAATTTGATTGGGTAATAATTGTATATACATATATCTATAATCTATACACTGTATATATGTAAATCTGTAACGACTGCCTGTACATTAAATTTTTTGTCAAATTTTGTTATAATTTTTATGACACAAAGCGCTTCACGTGAAGCTGCCTCCCTATGGGCTTCGCGAGAAATGCAAGTGGATCACCAGTTATTGGCTGTACGGAGCATCAAGTTTGTAGTCGACGATGCTGGTGTTTCCCAACGCTGCATGCTATCACTTACACTGTTCCTTCTGCGTATTCATCATATGATTCGTCATGCGAATTAGCAACATACATTGCTATGCCAATGATAGTACTGGTGATGCTACTTACTCCGGTCGTAGCGAGAATACGTCAAAGAGTGCCGAAACAAGCTTGTGACTGGAGTCGAGAATCGATTTACTGATGTCTCAGAACGGGGACATCAAAACTTGGTCACATTTAACCCCACTTCTTGGGCTTTCCTTTTTTGATAGATGGAATACGTTCAGTTTTGCGCTAATTTGGAAGGTAAGACATAACTAGCCTCCAAAAAGCTCGGTGTGCCAGCAGAGCGAAACAGTACTTCTTGCCGGCCCGTCGCCTTTTGCCTGAACAAATTCGGCCTCACATGGAATACTGTTCTCATCTCTGGGCTGGATTTCCCCAGTACTAACATATTCGTCTTGATCGCATTCAGCGTAGAGCGGTGCGAATCGTTGACAACCATGCTATTTCGAAGTGGCTTGACCCTTTGGCATTACGCAGAGATGTAGTTTCGTTCTGAATCTTCGATCGTATTTCTGAAGTGTTAAATTAATAGTGTTCCGACGAGGTGTTTGGATTAATTACTGCCGCCGAATTCCATAATCGAACATCGCGTCAAATTTTAAAGTTCCACCTTCACCATCTCAATGGAAAAAAGTGTCGAGAGAAACGAACGGTGCTAGGTACCCCAGAACCGTGCATTTCTTACGACCCTTTTTGCCTCGCACTACTCAGAATTAAGGGTGTTTCCCAACGGATACGACTTGAGAACCTTCAATATATTATTAATTATATATTAAATCAATTCAATATATAACAATAAACATTATATACACAAATATACAATAAACAATAAATAATTATAAATATTCAATAAAGGAGCTTACTCATTCTTAAAAGGCCGGCAACGCAACTGCAAGACCTCTGGTATTGCGGATGTCCATGGGCGGCAATGATCACTTACCATGATCATGCATCTCCTACTAAATTGTATAATTTCCGTCGTCGGCACTTGGTGAAACTACATTTTAAAGTAGATATTACAGATAATCTCACTTGTACTTCTAGTTAACGTATATTTTATTTTTATCGTTTACACCCAACCGGTTTCGCTTATTACAATTAATGATGATTAGGGACGTTTTGCACATTGCTAATTTTCCCCCTCTTCTACAAAAAAAAATACCACTTTGAAAACTTTTGTCTTTCTGTCTCGATATATCTCGAAAACGACTTGACCGGTATTGATAAAAACGTACACAGTGAGTACACTTGATCGCCGTATGATAGGCTGTATAGTTTTTGTCTTTCTCTGTTGAGTTATCGAGACAAAAATTGGTACAAGTAGTGAACTCAGCGTGGGACGGCTACACGAATAGCAAAGCGCCATTAAAATCTTTGATATATATAGACGACGGCTATTTCTTTCCGACAGGAGAACCATCTGTTTGATTAATATTCAATATTATAAAAAAACCATTTTTTTTTCATTTTATAGTTAAGAACCGAAATGAATGCATCCAAAAGAGATTATTTTCACATGAAAATATCGTCCAAGTGAAGCGCGAACGCCCAGCTAGTTTTATCTAAGACGAGTCAACCCTGACCGCAGGTTAGATAATGTGCTATTTCTTGGCACTGTCTGAAGAAAAAGTCGAAGTAAGGCCGACCTGCGTATGAGGTCTCTGCCAAACCACCCACATATAGGCATTATGATAAGATCTATTAATAAATGTCAGCGCATTCTTTCACGCTAATCGATATACAAAAGGTAACCTTTGTAGGTATTAGATAATAGGGATCGCGTAGGTGACCTGCCTACTAATTTTTTTTGTCATTTTCACGCGATTCAACTTTATGCGTCGAATCTCGAAAGTAGATATTGTTAATAGTCGTTTAGCTACCAATCTTGTTGATATATTTTAATTTTATCGAATTTAGGCCTTAGTGAGGCTAGTTTTAGTGTCACGCTGACCGTGCGCTGACGGTCGGCGCTGATGTATGTTCGCGGATACGACGAAGATTCGCGTTGTCACCAATCGTCTTTGAATCGCGAATAATTCAAGCGAACACGATGAGGTTCTGTCGGGTTTTTGTTTTTATAATAACTTGCTTAAAATGTTTTTTTTTTTATTATCATAAGATAGCAAACAGCAGATAACTCTCCTGATGACATATATAGAAACCAAAGAGTGTGGCCCGTTTACTGTTGTGATATTTATAAAGCATTCAAATTATCACTTAAATTTTTATACTCTTCATGGATGATGGATCTGCAAGTAGGTACCTAACGAAGTTATTGCGGTTAAAATAATTACAGTTAGTGGTCAGGGTAAAACTTGACATAAATCTACACTAATTTGAAGTCATCTTAAAAGTGACATATTAAACCAGGCAGCTCGAAATGATGAACGATTGGCCGTCAATCACTGCCACCGTAATTACTAGGTAATACATGGGGCACACTAAAAGTTTTGCACTTCCAGTTAATCGGAACTATTTGAATTTCGAATGTTATATTTTTAAAACTTTGCAACCTTCTTAGTAATAAAAAAAACAATTGGCGGGAAATGATTTGTCAATTGTTTTTTTTATCACACATCAAGTTCTACGTACGCAACGAACATGGAATTAAGTCGAAAAGATTTTAGAGCGATGATTTTTTATGATTTTAAAAGTTTTTTCTCCGCAAGACTGTGCCACTCGTCTTCAAAATGCTTTTGGGAGAGAAGCACATTGTTTGATCACCATTAGGCGATGGTTTGCTGAATTTGACAGAGGTCGGGTTTCTTTACATGACGAATTTCGTGAAATCAACGAAAATAATGTGGCTACTGTTAAGCGGTTGATTCAAGAAAACCCCCGGATTACCTATGAGACAATTCGAGAACTATTGGAGATTGGTATGAGCCAATTTCAAAAAATTTTACATGAAGAATTGAAAGTTCGGAAACTTTGTTGTCGTTGGATCCCTCATGAACTGAGAGCGGAGCAGAAGCGGACTCGCGTGGAATGGTGCTCACAGATGCTACTGAAGTACGACCACGGACATTCTAATGCTGTTTATGACATTGTCATAGGAGACGAAACGTGGATTTATTGTTTTGAACCCGAAAACAAACAGCAATCTTGTGAATGGGTGTTTGAAAATGAGAACAGGCCAACAAAATTAAGACAGGTGAGAAACCTTGGTAAAAAATGATCGCGTTTTTTTTCTCAGCTACGGGTCCCATTTGTATAATTAGTGGAAGATCAAAAGAGTGTTAATGCCGAGTGGTATTCTACCATTTGTTTACCCAGGGTATTAGAAAAAGTTCGCGAAAGACGACCCAAAAGCCGCATTCTCCTACACCATGATAACGCTTCTTCACACACGGCCAACAAAACAAAGTCATTTTTAGCTTCCGAAAAAGTACATATAGCCCAGGCCTAGCACCCTGTGATTTCTGTATTTTCCCCAAAATCAAAGATTTGATGAGAGGGTTTTACTTTCACCAACTCCGAAGAGGCAGTGTTACCGTTCAATCAGCACGTAGAAAACATGCCTTCAGATCTGTGGTCCTCTTGTTTTGAAAAATGGTTCGATCGCATGAAAAAATGTTTAAAATGTAAAGGAGATTATTTTGAAAAGCAATAAACATAATATTTTGGTTATAACATGTTGTTTTTTTAAGTTACGCAAAACTTATAGTGTGACCTACGTAGAGTTCTTCAGCGTTTATGATACCTTACCTATTCCTGTCGTAACAGCGTCAGTGTTTGCTAGTTTTGTGTTCCAGTTTGGGAGCTAAGGTCGCCGGTAACCGACGCAGTTGGTATTCTAATCTTACATACAGCAGTCAGCAATCCACCATTTGTGTACGCACCATGTTTGATGAGATTAATGAATTCTTTTTAAATTTTGACAATGCAAAAAATAATCTAAAATTGTCTCGTCATTGTGACGCTACATTTTATACTTCGAAATGTCGATTATAACTGAGCCAGTTTTATTTGCGAAAAACACTAGCGTCCCACCCACGTACTTTTATCGAGTTTTTTGTGACCTTGCATTTTTTAAATAGCTTTTTTAAGCTTGGTAATTGGTATGTATCTATGCATACTATATATATATATATATATATATATATATATATATATATATATATATATATATATATATATATATATATATATATATATATATATATATATATATATATATATATATATATATATATATATATATATATATATACTATATGCATGCTATACATTCATGTAATGCAATCATTGAACGTGATTTTCACCCACTTTAAAACTTCGATCACTTATCAAGGATCGATGATAATACAATAATTTAATATACTTGTCCGATTATCCAGATTCGTTACTACTTTTTAGTTAGTCCACATTTCTACCTTTTAGATTAGCTAGCTACATAAGAGTGTTTTCAGTTTGTTAAACTATTATTTAAACTCGATTGAACTAAGAACCAAACCTCTATCACTTTATTACAAGCGCAATTTTTCGAAGTGAAACTTTTCTAGATTAGTAGTGAATTAACATACATTGAAACGAAAAGCAACAGAAGAAAGAAATTAACGTATATATTTATAGGATTTAGTGTAATATTTTATCACTTATACATTTGTACTGTTTCACAATAAAATTTATTTTGAAACAGTACAAGTGTATAAGTGATAAAATATTACATTAAAATGGAGTTTCACCCAGTGCCAGCGATAAAAAGTGTAGAATTGAATTATAGGATTTAGCCTACGTGAGAATAAGACAGAATAAATTAAGTGCTGTGTTAAAAATTACTAGTATCCTCTTTATTCTATGTTTCGTTACACGAAAGATCGTGAGAGTGTTTTTAATGAAAATAAATACATACAATAATTTAATCCATTAGGATATTATTAAGGTTAGGGAAGTCTCGACAGTTTCATTATCCAGGTACACGAGACAGCCTATGAACAAGGTCCCAAGATTTTTTTTTAATTTTATGAGATAGCAAACAAGCAGATGATTCTCCTGATGGAAAGAGAAATCATCGCCTATAGACGCCAAAGATGTTAATAGTGTGGAGCTATTCGTGTGGCGGGATGGCAATGCCACATGCATAAGTCTAGCGGTGACCTTACCTTCCAATCCGGAACACGACAATGTCAACCATTTGCGCTATTGCGACAGGAATAGGTAAAACGGTGGTAGGTACTAAATACCCGAACGAGTCGTTGCAGAATTTGCCCTTGATCTCGGGCTTTTAAGAATAAAATTAGAATCGAGTTAAATTCAAGCGAAATGTATTAATAAATCATTGATATAAAAAACTCAAGATACACAATCAATTTCTCAAAAACGTCCTCCAAAAATGAGCGTACAATTTTAAATTGTGCGCTCATTTCAAATATAATCGCGTCGGTCGCGACACTGTCAATTTTATTTCTTTTTGTACATTGCTTTGTGAAAACAACTATAAATCTTGCGCTTAAGGCTGGATATGCAAAGACATATGTTTTTGCCATATCTATAACTATTTAAATGAAATTAGGGACACTTTTGAGTGTCAGTTTTGTTCGGAACTGTGCATCTTGCGTTTTTTATATCAATGTAATAAATAGACGATATTTAGTAAAACTCAACCAACATTTGATAAACAAATGAAATCCTAACAATTTTAAAGTTCAGTGTATATAATTGCTTTGTTTATTTCTAATTATCACAGATTAACTTTTTAACAATGAAATCACACCACACCGCACTTCTCATAAATTGAAATTGATGGCGCAGTGATAATCAAGCATCACAAGATATCTAATGTGACGGCGCGTTAAACGCATTTATTGTTACATAGTAGTAGCTGTGGTAGTAGGTACCAAGTAATTATTCATTTGTGTTTTCCGCAACAACTAAGTCGTCTAAAAACTTGTACAATATTTATTTTTGTACATCCACTAGTATTTATTGTCTATGCGTTTTTGTATGTAAGTTTTTTTTTGCAGTAGATGGGTCTCCTGATGGAAAGAGTCAACCATCGCCTATAGACAACAAAGGTGTTAATGGTGCGTTGCTTGTTGCGAGGTCTTATGCCACATGCATAAGTTTACTATCCGATAAACTTACCATCCTAACCGGAATACGAGAGTGGTAAGCACTGACGCTATTGCGGCAGGAATAGGTAAGGCGCTGATAATAAAACCAGACCCGGGCGAGACAATGCAGAACTCTACCACCTAGTAGTCACGATGGCAGTGATCCGCATAGCCAATCGGTCGCCTTTTACGACCTGCCTGGCCGAATAAAAGTTGATCTATTCTTCAAAGGAGCCCGGAACCAACACGGGGAGAGTATTACTTTTATCGCTTGTATTATTCGCCGTGTTGGTCCCGGCCTCCTTTGAAGAATAGGCCAATTGCCGTTCTGCCAGGCAGGTCGTAAAAGGCGACCGATTGGCTATTGAGTCACTACCATCGTGGCTACTAGGTGGTAGAGTTCTGCATTGTCTCGTCCGGGTCTGGTACCACCGCCTTGCCTATTCCTGCCGCAGTAGCGTCGGTGCTTGTCGCTGTCGTGTTCCGGTTTAGAGGGTAAGGTAGCCGGTAAACTTATGCATGTGGCATTAGACCTCGCCACAAGATAGCAACGCACCATTAACATCTTTGGTGTCTATAGGCTATGGTTGACTCTTTCCATCAGGAGACCCATCTGCTTGTTTGCTATCTTATGATATAAAAAAAAATCTAAGTAAATATTGTATTTAGACTTAAATAAAACAAGTTGTTACAATAATTACGATACAACTTCGGCAACCGTGTCCCGTATTGAGTCTCGTCCTGAAAGTCTCCGGACCCGAGAAAACTTTTATGAAAAGTCCCGGGACTTCGAGACCCAAACCACAGAATGCCCAAACCCTAGATCTCGGGACCCAAACCCTAGATATTATAACACTTTAGAATAGAACACACGGATATAGTAGGAGAGACCCAGAGTCGGACTGGACTGGACCGGCTGGGCCCGTATGGCTCCCCGTAAGCCAGGGATTGATACTGGATAGTGGTAGATACTTTTTCCTCTTTTTCTGTTTCGTTTTTCACTATTTATAGGAATGAACTATCCGATCTAGTTAAAATTTAGATCCAGAGATCTGGGACTTAGCCGGCGCGGGTCCTCTATCTAACCTTATCGCCTAGCTTGCAGCAAACCCCGCCAGCTAGGCCCGTGGGGGACCCGCCCAGGCTAGGATCCAGCTGACAAACGCCACCTGACGCCTCTCATCTCAATCTCTCGAAATCGACGCTTACTGAAACCTCAGCATTTATACGGGAAGATGTTTAACAATATATTTTGTCGTAGGTGTGACCAGCTGCGTCTCTTCAACAGTTCGATACTGGCACGCCAGTTGGTGGGGGGCGCCAGTCAGGCAGCTCCATCAGACACTGTGGGGCACTCTGCCAGAGATCCTCTCATCGCCACATTTAAACTTCACCAGGTAACAACATCGCACTATACTACTTATTCATTTTGTGGTCACCCGCGATCTATTTAATATCATAGATTAACAAACAAGTAGGTGGTTCTCCTAGCGTTTTTTTAATGACCATACTATAACTACTTTACTTACTATAGAGATCTACTTTACTTACTATATAGAAAACTGGAAAAAAAAACATATTTTTTTTGCCCGTCCTGGCAATCGACTTCATGTAGTTAACTCCGACAGCGGACCACTAGATGACCTCTTATACAAAAAGAAACGGCCACGTGCGAGTCGGACTCGCTCACGAAGGATTCCGTACCATCATAGCAAAAAAATACAAAAAAAAACACGTTTATTGTATGGGGACCCCCCTTAATAATGTTTTTTTTTAATATTTAGTATTTGTTGTTATAGCAGCAACGGAAATACATAATTTGTGAAAATTTCAGCTTTCTAGCTATCACTGTTTATGAGATACAGCCTGGTGACAGACAGACAGACAGACAGGCTGCGGAGGCTTAGTAAGGGGGCGTCCACAAATTACGTGAGATATTTAAGGGGGAGAGGGGGTCGAGTCAAATCTCATCTAATCTTACGTTGGGGAGAGGGGGGGTCTCGGCAAATATCACGCAATTTTTTTATCTGATAGAAACAGAAAAAATATACTATTTTAGTCCGTTATCCAGATTGTACATGCTTAAGATTTAATCTTAAGCGTAATCGTAACACGATTAAGATTATTCACTAATTGGTTCGAAAGAACAGACAGACAGAAAATTAAAAAAACACCTCACGTTATTTATGGACGCCCCCTAATAGTCTCCCATTTTAACTTTTAGGTATTGAACCCTAAAAAAGAATAATTGGCATTCTTCAAAGCCAATGTAATTATTAGGCTAGCAAGGGCTCTATGTATCAGACTAGCTGCACCATGCAGCCCGCTGCGTTATAACAGTTTTTGGGGTATCCAGTATTCTACATAATCAACTTATTTTTCCGGGATAATAAGTACTATATGTGCTATTCCAGGTCATTATCTATATATATGCCAAAGGAGAGTGATGAGATCGGCCTAAATGGACTACAAGAATATATCGTCAGCCGAAATTATTAAATTAATTTTATTCACAATAAGTCAATATTAGAATTCAACGGACACTTTTTAATAGCAAATTAATTTTAAAAGGATTTTAGTCGGAAAGTTGTGAAACTAATCAAACTTGTATGCTTTTTCTTATTTCTAATTCAAGCAACGATTTTTCTATTTTGAAATAAAGTTAACACTTTCTTTTATTTCTGACCAACCAAACAAGTTATAAAAATGTTGTATAGATAAGACGCAAAACTTTAAACCAACTATTGTATAAAATGCAACAAAAATGAAAATATTTATTATTGTAATCGAAATCTACAACATTCAAGGCCGTATAAATAAGTACTCTAGTATCATCCGAAAGAAACAAAAAAAAAACAAGTCTCACCTATTTACGCTGTGAGCGAGTACCTAATAAACATTTTATGTAAACAAAAGTTTTATCGTTTTTAACATTTAAGTGGTTAAAATCAAATAATCTTCATGATAAGTAATACAAAAATGAATTATATTTGTGTTGACGTTATATTGCGACGTGAGTGGCTTAAAATGGAATGTAACAATTGTAAAATCAAGTAATATTAATCTTTGAAGTAGTTTCGTGAATTTTAGTACCTATTATAAAAAGTGTCCATGATACAATTTACATTTTAGAAGAAATTAATAATGTATTACAATACGGTAAGCAGCCATCATCATGTGTTGCGTTTTAGGCCAAATTTGTATAGGGCCTCATCAATCTCCTTTCATCCAAATCGGTTTGACCGTTTTTGCGTGAAAGAGTAACGAACACCCATTCATCCAAACATACTTTCGAATTTATAATATTAAGTAGGATAGTAGGATTATCATAGCCAGTTAATTAGAATTTAAAATTTTAAGTACATGGTCACGAATTCAAAAGAATGCAGGCAGAGTGATGACGGAGCGGCAGCGTTGCGTTCAAATGCATACATTTCCTGCGAGCGCGACGGCCGCTTTGAGACCGAGTCTTGCTCCTAGTCCAAGCCTATACCACCTCGCAGATTACTGATTGCAAGACTTCGGCCAGTGTTAGACTTAATTAACACAGGTGCTGAAAACACCAGGCAGCTCCTGCCTCCTAAAAAGCGCTCGCGCTTTATCGAATCTGCCGTGAACGACGAAGTAGAAAAAAAGGAAGATCGTTACTTAGCAAGAATGGAGAAGGATGTCGCAAGTTGTTAGTGATAATTTTTAAGTATTTTTCCAATCGAGCTACGTGCTTTAAATAGTCGGAGAACATATTTAAAAAAGATTCTGACAAATTGAGAACGTCTTCCTCTTTTTAAAGTCGGTTAACTATATCAAATCAAAAGGTATTTACTCTTCAAGTGCAGCTCTCCACCGTCGTGAATTGATCCTATAACTTCCAATTTCACATTACATGATCGCTGAAATTCGTAATCGGCTTATTTCCTGTTACGTGTGTTCTATTCACTTCGGAATACCTAATGACGTTCTTATGACGCAAGGGGTCATTCATAAATTACGTAAAAGGTTTTGAGGGCTAATTTTACGCCCTCTCCCCCCAATGTAAGACATCATAAGATTAGGACTAGTCCCCCCTACCCCTTGATAAGAAATTTTCGTAAGAAAAGGATATATTGATAAAATGTAACTCCATTTATTCTGAAAATAGACTTTATTGCAATCATACTACTATAAATATTACTAGCTATTGCCAGCGACTTCGTCCGCGCGGACTTCGTTTACTCCGCACTGCTCCTCCCCCGTAGGTGATAGCGTGATAATATGTAGCCTATATGTTGACCCGACCTGTTAGTAATATTCACGCAAAATTTTAAGTAAATCCATGCAGTACTTTTTGAGTTTACCCCGGACATACATACAGACAAACAGACAAAAATTCTAAAAACTATATTTTTGATTCGATATCAATTGTAGGTCACGCCCCAAGTATTCTTTTAAAAAAATATTCAATGTACAGTTTTGACTTTCCTACTATTTTATTATATGTATAGATTAACTAACTGTAATAAATATTATTAACTAACTGTAATAAATAATAACTGTAACTTATAACAACTGTAACTGTAACTGTAATAAAAAATAATAAAGCCATTTTTTAGCGCGAAAGTGGTAGAATTTTCAATTTCAAATCTTACGTAATTTTAGATTCTCTGCCCCCCTACCCATAGTAAGGAGATATAATATTCAATCAACAACCCCCCTCCCAGAAACGCCTTATATAATTTATGAACGGCCCCTAATTAGATTTATTTGCTGTGAGGCGGTTGAATTGTTTTAGATTTTTAAAAAGTTATTGTTATTATTTGATTTTCTTATAATAAAATCTTGTGCTGTTTTAAAATATATACAGGTGCTATCCGTGTGGCGGGATGGCAATGCCGCATGCATAAGTCTACCTGGTACCTTACTCTCCAGATCGGAACACGACAATAGTAAGCATTGAGGCTATAGCGGCAGGAATAAGTAAGGCGGTGGTACCAAATAACCGGGCGAGACGTTGCGGAACTCTACCTCCTAAATTATTCACGATGGTAATGACACGTAATAGCCAATCGAACGCCTTTTACGACCTGCCTGGCAGAACGGCAGTTGGTCTACTCTTAAAACAGCCCGGACCAATTTGGGGGAGTTCGAACCAACACGGGGATTA
Source organism: Apodemia mormo (assembly GCA_036924255.1). Classification (NCBI taxonomy): domain Eukaryota; kingdom Metazoa; phylum Arthropoda; class Insecta; order Lepidoptera; family Riodinidae; genus Apodemia; species Apodemia mormo. The sequence continues at coordinate 4,631,660 of JAUPFN010000018.1, read as the reverse complement.
TAGTTTTTACTTCACATATCAATATACAGCTGATCTACCGAAAAACTAAGAAAACGTACCATTTTTACATTCTGGTCATGATGACAATTCCTTTTGTTTCAAAACTACAATAACGAACAGATTGATTAGTAAATTTTTTTTATCACATAAGATAGCAAACAAGCAGATGGGTCTCCTGATGGAAAGAGTCAACCATCGCCTATAGACACCAAAGGTGTTAATGGTGCGTTGCTATCTTGTGGCGAGGTCTAATGCCACATGCATAAGTTTACCGGTTACCTTACCCTCCAAACCGGAACACGACAGCGACAAACACTGATGATATTGCGGCAGGAATAGGTAAGGCGGTGGTAGCAGACCCGGGCGAGACAATGCAGAACTCTACCACCTAGTGTTCGCTCCACTTGGTAAAAGGGTAAAAGATTTATCAATTTAAACAACAACTGACGGAATATTGGATTATATTAATTAATTATTAAATATTAAATACAAAATACACGTCTAATGACACTTTATTGTATGTTACGACACTTCACTTCTCAGTTTCACAAAAACGAATACCTGGAAAACATATCTGTCAGGCCTTTTATAATATTTTATTCTAATAGTTTATTAACTTAATTATTACCTTAATCAAATAGTTCACTTAATTTCAGCTCAAAAATCATATTAATTTTAAATATGTTAAATAATTAACAAATCTTAATATTCCATTAGATATTTTAATAATAAGTAAAAATTAACACTTTATCTTGACATAACAGTTTAGAAATTGATGGCCGCATATACTCATTTTAAATACGAATGTGTAAAATATTGACAACACTAGTAGCCACGATGGTAGTGACTCGATAGCTAATCGGTCGCCTTTTACGACCTGCCTGGCAGAACGGCAGTTGGCATATTCTTCAAAGGAGGCCCGAGGGGCAAAAAATGCTGCACATATTGAAAAACACCAGTTAACTAGTAAGTTAAAATTACTCAACGACATAGTAAACCTCAACGGATCGCGTACTGTATCGCGAAGAGGCTGGAAGCGTCACAACTCACGACAGTGGGCGTCAAACTGTGGTCCGCAGGTGATACAGGTGCACGGCAAAGAAACGAATAATATTTAATTACGATAAATTATGTTCAAAGATATGATTATAATAATAGCAAACTATAATTTACCCGCATACATAAGTTTTTTATCATTTTGATATAGACCTCTTGTACCGACGTATGCTATTTTATTTTTGTATGTTTGCACGGTGTTATCGCGACGACCCTCCAAACTGGAACATGACAATGACTAACACTGATGCTATTGCGGCAAGAATAGGTAAGACGGTGGTACCAGACCCGGTCAAGCCTATGCAGAACTCTTCCACCCAGTAGTCACGATGGTAGTGACTCGTAAAGCCAATCGGTCGCCTTTTACGACATGCCTGGCAGAATAGCAGTTGGCCTATTCTTCAAAGGCGCCCGGGACCAACACGGGGTAATTATGTACGGGGTAAATATGTTTTCTAATAAATAAACCATTGCTGTCCATTACGTCGACAGTGACGCTCTCTAGTTAGATTATTCTAGCCAGTGTCGAAATTTTTATTTTTTCAAAATATTTCTATTGGCGATGGAAAGAACCATTCCATTTTATTGCATTCACCTTGTCTGGTGTACAGAAAAGGAGTTTTATCTAGAAAAAAATAAAGATGGGATGATTTTTTTTTTTCATTGCGAGCAAAGCCTCAGCCGTAACTAGTATATTAATATAATCGAATATTCTCGAAAGAACGTCGAGGTTTTACGAAAGTTATGCTCTTGGTACAAAAAACTTTATCTAAATTATTATAATATTTTTTGTTATTATTAAAAACATCGTCTGCGGAACTATGCGTTATACAACAGATCCCTTCCTTCGTTCCTAAAAAACAATTTTAAATTCAATGCTAAAAGATAAAAAATAATGTTAAGATTACAAAACATCCTCCTTATTGCGTCTTAAAATTTGGGTGATATTTTAATGATCGAATATTAATTCATATAAAGAATGTTATAAATTCTAACAATGGCGTACTGAGATAATAAGTGGACAAAAGACAGATAGACAGGCGAACACAGATACTAGCCTTACAAATACGTATTTGAGTTACGAGTTGTTCAGAACTGACAGTATAATAATTAATTATTAAGTGAACAAAGGACCGTGACAATTTCAGCATTCCTATTTGACGTGACCAAGAACCACTTTTGTTTAAAAAAAAAAATGTTTTTTAACAACGACAGTAAAGTATTTTTCGTTAACAATCTGGATTTTAGTCTTTGCAATAAATAAGGATTGCGTTTGAGTTATTTTATAAATTACATGCGCTGATTACATAACATAATTACAATAAAACTCCACTTGTATCGCCTTACATAATGTACATCGAGTGGAATCGAGCAGAATTAATTTATCGATTAGATCGTTCACTTAAGAGGCTAGTCCCTGACCGTGGGAATTTAAAATTGAACACACACATCGATATATTTCACTAATCATATACATCAACCAAACGTCACACAAAGGCCTAAAATTATGTATTCATTGCGAGTTTTCTTCTGCGACATACGTATAACACAAAAATCGCAATGTTTATATTTTTCATTGATTTGCCAAAAGTAGAGGTGGAGCCATAGTGAACGCGTTCTGCGTGTAGTAATAGACCATATTCTTCACAACTGATAGATAATGTATAATTTTTATTAGTTAAACTGGGATTATACTTCCGAATATAAAACAGGCCCATGGTACGTAAATTAAATGTAGATTAAAATCGACCAAAAATATCCCTCATTATTCATTTTTTTCTTTAACGTATCACAAAATTTATCAAATCGGAACCTAACTTCCCAAGAGAACATAATAATTTACGTATCTATATGTATATTCAGTAATATAAAGTACACAGACTTACAACAAAACTTTTTTGTGGTCAAATTTAAGTTTTTATTAATGTGAGTGAAGCCATGGGTGGCCGCTCTGTTCTTCAAATAGTTAACAACCCTGACTACGCAATCATTGATGCTCGGATTTGATTACTCACAGGGTCAGGCATTCGTGTAATGAGCATAGAAATCAGAAGAACTTTATTCATTAAAACTTTTTACTAGTTATTTTGACATGTCAACATTTTTTGTAGGGTTTGTATTTCTGGGTTTGGGTGGTTTAGGTGTGTTTTTAGGGTTTTTATTTCGGGGTTTGGGTGTTAAACATAAAACACTCAACGTGTTTATAGGTATATGTATTTTATATAATCATATCGTTGAGTAACACCCATATCATTAGCAAATAAAATTCTTACTTTGGGGTTAGATCAATTTTTGTAATTTGTATACCGATATTAATATTCACTCATAAATAATCGCAAGTTAAGTTAATTTCTCAAACATATTTTAACGCCGCCCAGTTTAGTATTAAGTACCTTATTTATTAAAAGTAATCCATATATTATTTATTCGCCCGGTTAATAATTTCTCAGCCGTTCATAGCACACGTCACGCTATAATGAGCTTTTTTGGTCCCCCTCCCCACTAAGATAGCTACTCAGTACTTTATATGTAAAGTGGTGATGTTATTTTTTTGTTTTTGTGTGGGGTATCATTGGATAAGTTTTTAAAAAATATCGTAGGTCTGTGAATACAAATTTTCGATTAAGGGACTGTTTCATAAAATATTAAGCTTTAAAGTGCTAATTTTTGTTAGAGTTTAGTATCCCCCCCCTGACGGCTAACCGGTTGGTTTTGGGGGTGGGAAAAAATCATGGTGGTAGTAAATATAATGAAGTTAAAAGGAAAACTAGCACAGCTTAGAAGGCTTTAAGGTGCGGGTGCGGGTGCGGGTGCGCGTGCGCGTGCGCGTGCCTGTGTGTGTGTGTGTGTGTGTGTGTGTATTCGTAATGCGTGTACGCATATAGTATTAAATTTATAAAATAATGTTTTCAAAATCAAAGTTTTCAAAATTAATATAATAATTTACCGGCTACCTTACCCTCCAAATCGGGGTATTACTCGAAGCGCAAGCATTTTGAAACGCACTTAATGAAGTGCAACTAAACTATTCCTTGAAGCGCACCTTTTAGTTGCGTTAACGAAATATATTAAAAATATTATAATTGTATTCCTCTAAGCGCACCATTGATGAAAAAACTGGCCAATTGCGAGTCGGAGTTCCGTACCATCATATCAAAAAAGTACGAAAAAACACGTTTATTTTATGGGGACACCCCTTATAATTTTTTCATTTTATTTATTTTTAGTATTTGTTGTTACAGCGGCTACGGAAATACATAATTTGTGAGAATTTCAGCTTTATTTATCGCCTCTGTGGTGTAGTGGTCCGGTGTCGGAGTTGACCACAGACCTCCCGGGTTCGATTCCTGGGTCGGGCAATTCAGAAATGTGTTTTTTCAGTTTTCTGATAAAAACAACATTGCCCGGGATTGGAAAGTGCCCGGTTGGCGATAGGCTTGCCACCTATCACATAGTGGGACCAAGTATCTTCGGCTAATCGTGGGTGCACTTGTTGTACCTCTGCCTACCCTTTCGGGGATACGGGCGTGAAGATACTTTTTTTTAATTTCAGCTTTCTAGCTATCACCGTTTATGAGATATAGCCTGGTGACAGACAGACATACTTCGGGAATTCGGGCGTGAAGGTACTTCAGAAATATTTAGATAATATTTTTTTATTATTATTTACACCACTTTATGCTCTTCCCTATCTTTAGGGTTCCATACCTAAATGGTAAAACGAAACCCTATTACTAAGCCTTCGCTGTTCGTCATAGGCTGTTTTTCTAGTCGTGGGACGGAAACAAACCTGGGTTTTGAATGTGAAATTTTGAATTTTTTTAATTATTTTTTTATTACATAAATCAAACATTGTATTCTCGATACAGAACAGCTTCTGAAAATTCGACTCAGACTCCGACTCGCACTTGGCCGGTATTTTCATCATTAGTGCGCTTCGACGAATAAAATTATAATATTTTTAATTTATTTCGTTAGCGCAACTAAAAGGTGCGCTTCCAGGAATAGTTTAGTTGCGCTTCATTAGGTGTACTTCAAAAATATTGCGCTTCTAGGAATATCCTTCCAAATCGGAACACGACAGTGACAAACACTGCTGCTATTGCGGCAGAAACCAGCTCCGGACGAGACAATGCAGAACTCCACCAACTAGTAAAAGTACATGAATTTAGTCTAATAAAATCTTTATGATATTGTTTCACTAAACTCTGACGATGGATAGTATCCCTCCTAATAAAATGTGAATGTAATTTTTTTTGTTACGTTTTCACGCGAAAACTACTTAACCGATCATCATGAAACTTTTTACACATATCCTTGGAGCTATTAAAAGTAACATAGGATACTTTTTACTTAAAAATACTTATTTAATGGTTTAAATGCGACCGAAGCCGCGGGTTTAAGCTATTAAATTATGAAATTTAATGTTACATACGACCTTCATTTTATGATCAAGGTATTCTCTATCTAAAACATATGTAGGAAGCATAGCTGCATTTACTTTACATTTTTGTTATTACACCCACGATTAATACAGACTAATAATAACTGGATCAACAAGGCTGATAAAAATTGAGAATTAAAATTAATGTAACAATGTCAAGCACTGACGCTATTGAGGCAGGAATAGCCAAGGCAATGGTACCAGATACGTGTTAGACGTTGTAGAACTCTACCACCTAGTAGCCATGATGATAGTGACCAGTTTTTGCAATCGTTCGCCTTTGACGAACTGCCTGCATTCTGCTAAATAGCCGATAGTCCATTCTTCAGAGGGGGCCTGGACCAACAGAGGGGGATTCGGACTAACATGGAGCAAAAACACATGCATACCCTTTACGCTTTTTTAACGAAAGTGATGCGGAACTTCAGTTGTCTATTTTTTTCCTACCACTATAAAAGATATAATCTGTGGTATCACTTCATAAATAATTACTAAGAGGCCGTTCATAAAATAAGTTCGCATACAAGATACGGAGGAGGGTCTCACTAAGTGTGACTAGATGTGACAAGCAGTGGCCAGTGGCAGATTTGCCTATAGGCCCATGAGGCCCGGGCCTAGGGCGGCAAAATTCTCAAGACGACAAAATTTTAAACGTGAAAGAAGTCAAGGGCAATACGAGTTCGAAAAATGGTTCCCAAATACCGATTCTATAAATTCCTTCACCTAATGGAAAAGGTTATTCCAGGGTAATATTTTTAGCTAAACGAAGGAAGTTATTATTTTAGTGACAGTCTTTCTGTCACTCCAAGTCCAGTCCAGTCGCGGCCAACAGCTAATATTTAGTAAATTAAAAATCAAACATTAATAAGTTATATGTAATTTAATAAAATATTTTCGATAAAAAATTAAATATTCCATAAAAAATTAATATATGGAACGCGCTTCCCCTGAAGGTTCACTCAAACAAGCGGCGTATCGTCGGGGCCTAGGGCGGCATCAAACGTAAATCCGCCACTTGTCGTGGGGTCTACGGCAACGTGACGTTCGCCTTACCCCATGACATTTTTCCCCAAAACCAACCGTGTAGCCTGCACAGGGGAGGGGACTTTAAAGCTTAATATTTTTCGAAACAGTCTCTTAATCGAAAATTTGTTTTCACAAACTACCCTATTACTAGGGAGCGACCCTGAAGGAAAATGATTCAGAAAGTAGCAGCTAGCTGGAAAAAAATTAGTTAGGGATATCTCTGCATAGAAGCGTTTTTATGACGTACCAAACAGAAAATTATTTGTCCTCAAATTACCTTCATTTATGGTAATAAATGGAATATTTTTTTTAATTCTGATTTCTTTTTAAATCAATTATTTTGATTACAATTTTAATTTTTCCCCGTGTTGGTCCCGGGCTCCTTTGAAGAATAGGCCAACTGCCGTTCTGTCAGGCAGGTCGTAAAAGGCGACCGACTGACTATACGTGTCACTAGCATCGTGGCTACCTGGTGGTAGAGTTCTGCTTTGTCTCGCCCGGGTCTGGTACCACCACCTTTCCTATTCCTGCCGCAATAGCGTCAGTGCTTGTCACTGTCGTGTTCCGGTTTGGAGGGTAAGGTAGCCGGTAAACTTATGCATGTGGCATAAGACCTCGCCACAAGATAACACCGCACCATTAACACCTTTGGTGTCTATAGGCGATGGTTTACTCTTTCCATCAGGAGACCCATCTGCTCATACAAAAATTAATATGAATTATTTTTTCGCTTGAACGTTCTTAACTCCGCGCGTTGCAAAGAGAAGGTAAACAAATCTGAACGAGTCACAGAGAAAGGGGTAGGGGCGGGGGCGGCACGTGGCGTTCTTGTCCTTGTGTTCTCGTCTTTGCAATTTGAACTTGACCTATTTAATTTTATCTAGCCGCCAGTCGTCCTTCGAAAGCGCGCGCGCAAGTAACGTCTTTGATTTAGATGTGGACTTTTTGTTGGTTGTGATGGTGACTATTTTGATTGCTATGTGCGCGATACTCACCGCCATCCCCGGGACTTGAACCTTAGAGGTAATAATTTGTAAATATTATTTTAATAGTAAATTATTGTAAATACGCTGATTCCACTTTTTAAATACTCCTGCATCAAACAATTAAAAGTGAATAATACCTACCAGTATTTGATAATAAATTTAGAAATGAAATTTAACTTTAGCGAACTTTAAATTATGATTACGTTAGTTATTTTCGCATATTTTTAATGGTTAGATAAATATCTAAACAACACCTATCACCAATATACTTACGTACACTCACACCCTCACACGATTTATTTATTTTTAGTTGTTTAATGTCGCCAATCCTAAGTCTGGTAAAGTATGAAGGGATTGTGGTGACAGCGTACATACTGCGTAGGTACAAGCCCCGCGAGCCTATTATCTGGCGATGAAAATGTTATTACACTTCTTACTACTAGCAGCGCTTCCGAATGAAGAGTTAGAAATGTCAGACAGGACACTGAAAACTTAAAAAATCTATTTTATTTAATGTATTATGTCAAAAGTCGTTGAACAAATGTTGTTATTTATAATATAAGGTATCTAGTCCTGCGAGGTTGCTGGTGTTTTAGAAGTAACCCTGTATATAACTTCCTGACCGTCAGTAAATCACAATCTTTGTAGAGATCTTCAGTAGGGTATCTTATTTTTTTTAAATACATAACTTTAAGTAACGCACGTTGTGCACGCTCAACTTGAAGCAATGTAGTTTTAGCGGCCCCTCCCCAAACGCTAATGCAATACGATAATATAGACTGCACTAGAGCAATATAAATATTATTTAGAAGGCCTTTTCCATTTGCTAATCGTATGCTAACTGGTATGACATATCTGAATATCCTAAATATACAAATAAGTTTTCTGATTCTATTGGCGACTTGTTCAAGGTGAGGGTACCAATTTAATTTGTCGTCTATTATTACACCAAGGTACTTGATATTTTTAACTTTTTTAATTACAGGACAATTACAGACACAACTTGGATTTGGGTTACAACTATGTGTTTTAATAAGATCTTCTTTAGGTTGAGTGCTTCCATTTATACTAAATGAAATACCATTTTGATACTAAATTCATCCCAGATTCAACATTTTGTTTTACATGTTCCTTGGAAATCCCATTAAAAACTATAGCAGTATCATCTGCATAAGAAAATAAGTGAGTATTTGGTAACTTTAAATTAAATAGATTATTGATATATATTAAAAACAATGTAGGTCCTAAAACACTGCCTTGAGGAACACCATAGGAAACCTTTGATGCATCACTTAAACAATTACCCACTTCAACTTTTTGATTTCTGTTAGTCAAGAAGTCCTTAAACAAATTCAACGGTGATCCTCTTATTCCTATATTTTCCAATTTATTCGACAAGCATGGAATTGAGACGGTATCAAAAGCTTTTTTAATGTCTAAAAATATTGCTATACTTTTTTTCCTTTATCAAGATGTTCAGTGATGGTGGAACTTAAAGCCGTCACAGCTTGTTCAGTGGATTTTCCTTTCAGGAAACAAATTAGGAGGGTGACAATATATGACACTCAACCAGATAATTTAAGAGTCTTAAGTTTAATAATTTTTCAAGGACCTTAGACAAAGATGGTAGAACAGAAATAGGCCTATAATTGTTAATGTCTGAAATATCCCCAGATTTATACACGGGAGTAACAATTGACTGCTTAAACAAGGTCGAAAAAACACCTTGTTGAAAGCTTAAATTAGCAATGTGAGTTAAGATAGGCAGTATGAAAAGTCGAATTCCCTTTAAAATGCAGTGGTTATATTGTCCCAGCCAGGAGCACTATTCGATTTTAAATTCATGAGAATGTTATTAACTTCATCAGGATCTGTGTCCTAATATGGCAAAAGAGTTAGACCGTGATTGTGACTCATCGACTTTGTATTTGAAGTCAAGGCAGATGAAATATTTTGTGCAAGCTCTTCAGTGATGTGTGTATGTGTGTGATGTGATGTATAATACTCGGTTCTCTTTGCCTACCCTACAATGGATCTGGCGTGAAGATATGTATCTACGTGTGGGTGTGTTATTTTAATTTTATTTTATTTCATAGGATAGCAAAAAAAATCACGTTTATTGTATGGGAGCCCCCTTAATATTTATTTTCATCTGTTTTTAGTATTTGTTATAGCGGCAACAGAAATATATCATCTGGAAAAAATTCAATTGATTTACTATCACGGTTCATGAGATACAGCCTGGTGACAGACGGACAGACAAACAGATGGACGGACAGCGGAGTCTTAGTAATAAATAAAAAATTAATAAATAATAAATTAATAACAAAATGTGAACAACACAAATCGTGTGAGAACTATTGCTTGATATCTCAATAATTTCAATGTTTTGTATGCGTTCGTTACGTTAGTCTTGTTTTTAATGACCACTTAAGTTCAAGGATTTAGCATTTGCAAGGTTTCTAGCATTTAACATTCAAAAAATCTTTTCGTCGTCGTCTCGAAATGAATTAAGTATTATTAATGTTCAAGCAATTTATTAAAAAAAATACTCAATTCATTTATTTACTTCAAGTTTTATTACATACATACACATACCTATTTTCACACCAGATTATTTATGTAGTAGGCAGAGTAAAACCTAGTGCTATATGTCAAGGTCTTTGCAGATTAGTCTTGCATCCTCCACATTCATTAATTACTAGTGATGGGCCGAATGTGGTTTGAACCGAATTCGAACTTCGGCCGAACATTCGGTGAAAATAAGAAATTCGGCCGAATTTCGGCCGAACTTCGGTTTAATTGGCGCGCTTTCTTTTGCGCTTTCTTAAAAGCGACACGTCGTGACTTTTTTACGAAATTGCTTAAAATTTAGTTTACTATTTACTACTAGCTACAATACAATATAGCTATTATACTGTCCGCGGCTTCGCTCGAGTAAAGTAAGAGAAAAATGTAAGCTATGTCACTCCATCCCTTCAACTATCTCCACTTAAAAAATCACGTCAATTCGTCGCTCTGTTTTGCCGCGAAAGACGGACAAACAAACAGATATACTTTCCCATTTATAATTTTAGGATATATAGGATATCGTTAATGGGTTTCGCAACGCACGTGAATTAGTGACGTAACAGGAAAATTTTGATACATTGAGTTGCATTGTTCCAATTTAGGCATGGATTTTTATTTTTGACTTTCTGCTACGTAGGTATATAGATAAGGAAGTTACTGATTTTGCCCCGTTTTTTGAAAATCTAGTTTCACCAGATCTCCACGTTTTGAGGTCCTAGAAATCTCTTCCGACTATTTTCACAATGAGGTCAGCATGCCTGTATATATGTGTATGTGTATATGTAAACATCTCATAACTTTGTACATAAATAACATACATAAATATATAACTTTATATAATCTAAGTACATAAATGTATAGATTAGGTACAGAATCTAATCAGCTCTATTCCTACAAAAACTGCGATCAATGCATTAACTGCATCAACATCGGTTTTTTCCGCTCAAGAGCTATCGTTGACGAAAAACTTTAGAAATTTGTTTTTTGATATAACTTGGTAATTTCTCTAATTGTTTTTGACCTTCCACAATAGTTTAGTGCTTAAAAAACTACATCAAATTTAGTTTCAAGAAACGAAATGGAATCGAGTTTTCAAAAGTTACAACTTTTTTAATATTAATATTTTGTTGTTTACAGAAAACTTCTTAATATTTTTAAAATAACTTTCCGGCTAATACACTGCTTGATTTAAAAATCTAACCAGCATTTCTTTCTAAAAATCTGCGTCAAATATCGTAAATTGTATCAAAACCGGTTTATCCGTTTGGGAGTTATCGTTGACGAAAATTTAGGAAAAAGTGTTTTATTTATATAAAATATATTTATATAAAATAAGAGACTTTTTGACCAAAACTTGTTTGAAGGTCAAACCTTCTACAATATTGTGGTACTTAAAACAATTACTTCAAATGTAGTTTCAAGAATCAAAATCGAATCAAGTTTTCAAAAGTTATAACTTTTGAATAATAAAATTTTGCTGATTATATAAAACTTACTTAATATTTTTAAAATAACTCTTAGGCTTATACATCGATTAAAAAATCTAATCAACTTTTCTCTTTATAAATAGCGTCAAATACCGTCAATTGGATGAAAATCGTTTTATTAGGATTTATTATAACGAAAATTTTTGATAACAAATCTTCGACATATTTTATCCTATATAGCTCAAAAACATTTAAGAGCTCAAAAATTTTGTTGAATGCCATTTGAAGGATGAAAATCGATCATCATTTTCAAAATATACAGCTTTTTAAAAATGAAATTGCTGTCATTTATAACAAAAGTCAGAATTGTGAACCTTGAATAAAAATGCTTAGGTATGGTTTTTGTTCCTTTGAGCCTAAAATACCCCAATTTAGCGGGAAGTTTCAAGGATAGCCTGCAGGGTCAACTGACTTACCTATTTTTTTACCTTTTCTTCGACTTTTTTAACCTACCGGTTTTGGAGCTAATAAAACCATTTAAAGGAAAAATTACGTTGAATGCAATTAAAAAGATCTAAATCATCATGTTTTAGAATATATGCATCTTCATCTATATCAAACTTTTGATTTGTAACTTCCCGCTAAGTATGGAACATTTTCTATTTTCGCGATGACGTCAGTATGTCTGTATGTATGCATGTGTGTGTGAGAGAGAGAGTGTGTGTGGTTGTATGTATGTGTATATGTAAACATTTTATAACTTTTGAACGGCTTGACCGATCGAAACGCGGTTAATGGCATTGAATTAGATTCTGCTCAACATAGACTTTCCAACAATTTTAACCAATTCGGACTAGAATATTTTGAGAAATTTTGAAAAAATCGCAAAAAAATTGACGAAACCTATTTTTTTAATATAACTTCAAGATTAATGTATCGATTGATTATAAAATTTTATCAGCTCTTTTTTTAAAAAACTGCGTCTAATTCATAAATTTTATCATGATCGGTTAATCCGTTCGGATGTTATTGTTGACGAAAAAATTTGGAAAAATGTTTTTTCGACATAAATTCGAAATTTTTTCAAATACAGTTTCAAAAATCAAAATTAAATCAAGTTTTCAAAAGTTACGGCTGTTCAAATATTAATATTTTGTTGTTTACAGCAAACTTAGCATTTTTAAAATGACTTTCAGACTAATATACCGATTGACTTAAAAGTCTAATCAGCTTTTCTTTCTATAAATTATGTCAAATAAGCAAATTGCATCAAAATTGGTCGATTTATCTGGGATTTAGTAATATCGAAAATTAAAAAAAAAAATGTTTATATTGCTTCGACATTTCTGAGTCTGTAGATTCTGTAGCTATGAAAACAATTTATAGGTCAAAAATTTCGTTAAATGCCATTCGAAAGCCAAAAATCAATCATCGTTTTTCAAATATATAGCATTTCAAAAATTTTGAAATTAGTGTCATTTACGACTTCTATGTACTAACGAATATTTGTAACAAATTTAAGATTTTTGAACTCTGAAAAAAATCTGTGATATGCTAAGATATAGATATAGATCTAGCGGGAAGTTTCAGGGATGAGCTGCCGGGTCAACCGTTTTACATTTTTTTTGAACTCTTCGAACTCAAAAATCTATGCTGAAGTTTTTTCATTTTTGTTTTTATGTTTTTTTATTTAGCGGGATGTTTCAGGGATGGCCTGCTAGGTCAACTGTTTTACGGATTTTTACGGACTCGGGAATAACTTTAATATCTTTCTAATGGTGAAAGATTTTTTCAAATCGGTTTAGTAGTTTTTGAGTTTAGATGATACAATATATAAAAATATAGAATACAAATCTTTCCTCTTTATAACATTAGCGTAGATTTCAAGCAAAATAGTGCAAGAAGATACTTTTTTCTAGTGCCGAATGTTCGGCATTTAAACCGAATTTCGGCCGAATGTCGAAGTTCGGTTCAAGCTGCCGAAATTCGGTTAAACCGAATGTAAAACGAATTTCGGCCCATCCCTATTAATTACTCTTTTCATACGGACGCGACGACGACGCGGTTTCAATGACTTCACCCCACCTCTGGACAACACCCGGTCAATCTGATCATGGTATGTCAGTCTTGGTCTTCCCCGGTATTAACATTAAATTAAAAAAATTATACGCGTCAAATTGAGTACCTCCTCAGTTTTTTCGTCGGTTGAAAAGGAACACACAACTTTCAAGTATCTATTCATCATTCAACAGAGTGACGTCCTGGAACTCTGCTCGCCCCAAAAGCCCGATTTCGCAGTAGCGGTCATTGGACCAACTGCTCGAAAAAAAAGTGACGTCCGACGGCCTATAACTTTACCTACTGCCCCACTATCTAATCTAGAACTCAACTGTAGGAGGTATTTCTCATGATATTTATTTTAAATTGTTAAAAAATGACCCTTTTTTAATTCGCTACATGGTAAAACGAAACCTTTATTAAGCCAATGACGAAGTGCAAATTGTTACAGTGAGCAATAATTGCATCATAACACTAACGATAACGGATCGCGTCTCATTTATATCTGTTTATTGCGTGATTTCTCATAGAGATAGTCTTTTGAAATAGAATCATTTGTTTTTCTGCTTGTTTCTTAATATATAGGTATATAAATTATTAATTATGTCTCACGTTGTTTGTCCGCGATGGACTCAAACTACTGAATCGATTGTAATGAAATTTTGTAAATATCTACTGTTTGGTCCAACTTAAAAGATCTTAAAAGAAACTTAAAACCTCCCTCTCAAGTACCTCACCAAAATAAATATTCACGGGACAAGTTACATTTATTGATCTAACCACAAAGTAAGCAAATTATTTGCTTGTGTTATGGGTGTTAATCAACGATACTAATACATTGAAATACATATATAAATACTAACATATATTTAATAAACACCCAAACCCGGAAATACAAACATTTATGCTCATCACATAAATGCTTGTCCCCGTCGAGGATCGAACCCAAGCCCCGTCGATTGCGTAGCCAGAATCGCTAACCACTCGACCAAAACGGGGCGGTCAAATATTATATACAAGTAATCTGTGTGGCAAAACAACTTTTGCTGTGTCATCTAGTACTACTATATTTTGTTGCATCTATACATTCATTTTTTGAAAAATTTTATGATATATCGCCTCTGTGGTCTAGTGGTCCGGTGTTAGTGTTCACCGTATGAGGTCCCGGGTTCGATTCCCGGGTCGGGCAGTTCAAAAATATGTTTTTCAGTTTTCTGATAAAAAACAACTTTGCTCAGGATTGGAAAAGTGCCTGCTTGGCGGTAAGCTTGCCACCTGTCACATTGTGTGACTAACGGCCGGTTTCCGAAACGCAAATTAGTTTTAACAAACAATTAATCTGTGTTTAACAGATTATTTGCAAAAATTATGTTACAAACAGATTAATTGCTTGTTAAAATTAATTTGCGTTTCGGAAACCGGTCGTAAGTATGTTCGGCTAATCGTGAGTGCTATAGTTGTACCTCTGCCTACCTCTTATATTCCTTTTATGTGACATCAATCGGTGAAATTAATTTTACCCTTACAAAGATTTGAGTCTATCTGTACTAGATGCGTTCCAACTGAGCATAGGATCGAGCTTATTGTCAACTTCATAAGTGTAAAATTAGTAATGTCAACAAAAAATATTTGTTTAAAAAAATTGTGCGGATTTATTGAAGAACAAATAACGTTCAAATGATTCTATAATAATATTAAAAAAGTGTAGACAGACGGACTGCATTTCAACTGCAATCCAACTGTTAAATGGCAGTTCAGATGCAGTTGACACTACTGTAATAGAACTGCAAACCAAATGCGCAGTCAGATTGCAGTTCAGTTGCAGCCGGCGTGCAGTCGTGTGAACTGCACACTGACTGCAATCGAACTGCTAGGTTGGTTTGCAGTAGACATGTGTAACACTGCGCTGCGCCGCGCTAAACCTCAATTCACTAAGCGGGTGTGTCAACTCACTTATTCAAAATGTGTTAGCGCACGGCGCAGCATAGTTATACCACACACTACTTAGAGATTATACGCAGTAAACTCTCATTCATTTGCACAATTATCGTGAGTCATAACTCTCATGTGTCGCGACTCACTCGTTGAGTTACCAATGAACCAACCTTATACATGCGCTGTGCGCTGTTTGTTTTAAGAATCTGAGTGCTAAGTGTGAGTTTTTCTTTTCGCATTCGATCGTGAGTGTGTTTGGAGTTTACTAGGAATTTGTATGTGATTTGTACAGCGCCACCTAGTGGTAAACGTGAGAAACCAGTTTACCACTAGGTGGCGCTGTACAAATCACATACAAATTCCTAGTAAACTCGGACCGCGCTCACGATCGAATGCGAAAAGAAAAACTCACACTTAGCACTCTGTAGCGTGGCGCACGGCAAACGTTTCGTTCGCTGCTCAATTCCCGTCACCCGCGGGCCGCGTCAGATTTATTGCGCCATGGCGCAATTTTGAGTTAGCGCAAAGAGCCGGCGCAGTACACTGCGCTTGAGTTACTGAGTTAACGCAAGGAATTTCGCTGAGTTACCCATGTCTATTTGCAGTTCAATTGTAGTCGTGTCAACTGCATTCAAACTGCTTCTTCATTTAAGCTTGATTCTGCTACTGAGTCTATGCGCGGGGCGCGGAGCTGCTCTGACCCCGCCCCGCCAAAGTGTTAAAGTAGTGCTTGGTGCAGTAATAATAAACATAATTTGAAACACGTATTTAAAAAATTTTTTACACAAATGACAAAACAAATTCGTTTTATGCGGTGTAGAGGATTTAAAATCCGATAGACACATTAGTTAATTATTTTGTTTAAATAAATATATATATTTCTAATTTTCTTTTCTTTCTACACCTTACTTCAACATATACCAGCATAAGCGAATGGGATCTTGATTAGAAAATATACCAATTAGAACGCAAATTGTTTTGTTATAAATTTTTTTGTTAGTATGATTTTGCTTACCATACTCATCACTAATGAAGTTTTTGCATAATGCTAAGCAATATGCCGCACTGACAATCCTTATAATCATGGGCGTACCAAGGCGGGGGGGAGGGGGGGCTGCCCCCCTCCTGGAATTTACCTCTCTACTAGCTATCTACTGTTATAGATATTAAGATAAAAATAGTCTTAAAATATTACGATTTTTATAGCACACACACCCCGTGCTTGGGAAACTTGAAAAACTTTTAAAAACAACAAAGAAAAAAAAAATTTCGACTTAGATTTTTTTAACATTTTTTCTTACATCAGCTACTCAATGCGTATGATCGCCACGCCCCGGCTTCTTATAGGCATTCTGGAACACACTGTATAATCGATCGACATTTGTGCAAATAACACACGTAACCAACCGAGGGGTTTTCAAACAAATAGGGGTGCCCAATTTGGAATTATTGAAATTCAGTAAAAATATTGGGAGAATTTTCTAGAATTCAAAGAAATCATGGAGAAATCGTTTCATTTCGGAATGATAGACACTATACATTACTTATAGAAGGGTTAGTTATCGGTAATCATTACATACTAAAAAATCGGTAAGTTCAAGAGCATTGACTGTCACGGGCCCGGGCGGCGGCGGCCGCCGAGCGCGATTAGAGATATGTCATATGAGCGTTCAGCGTACTAGCGTATGCTTGATCGCACCAACCGCATAGCAAGATTCAAATATGGTCGAGCCAAGTGTTTTGAAGTAAATTCATTTCTGAAATTTAATCTCCCCGTGTTGGTTTTGGGCTCCTTTGTAGAATAGACCAACTGCCGTTCTGCCAGGCAGGTTGTAAAAGGCGACCGATTGGTTATGCGATTCACTACCATCGTGGCTACTACGTAGGTCACACTAAGTTTTGCGTAACTTAAAAAAACAACATGTTATAACCAAAATATTATGTTTTTTGCTCTTCAAAATAATCTCCTTTACATTTCAAACATTTTTTCATGCGATCGAAACATTTTTTAAAACAGGAGGACCACAGATCTGAAGGCATGTTTTCTACGTGCTGATTGAACGCTATCACTGCCTTTTCGGAGTTGGTAAAAGTAAAACCTCTTATCAAATCTTTGATTTTGGGGAAAATACAGAAATCACAGGGTGCTAGGTCGGGGTTATGCGCAGGATGAGTGACGAGATGTACTTTTTCGGAAGCTAAAAATGACTTTGTTTTGTTGGCTGTGTGTGAAGAAGCGTTATCATGGTGTAGGAGAATGCGGCTTTTGGGTCGTCTTTCGCGAACTTTTCTAACAGCCTGGGTAAACAAATGGTAGAATACCACTCGGCATTAACACTCTTTTGATCTTTAAGTGGAATTGTATAGATGGGACCCGTAGCTGAGAAAAAAAACTCGATCATTTTTTTACCAACGTTTCTCGTCTGTCTCACTTTTGTTGGCCTGTTCTCATTTTCAAACACCCATTCACAAGATTGCTGTTTTTTTCGGGTTCAAAACAATAAATCCACGTTTCGTCTTCTGTGACAATGTCATAAACAGCATTAGAATGTCCGTGGTCCTACTTCAGTAGCATCTGTGAGCACCATTCCACGCGAGCCCGCTTCTGCTCTGCTGTCAGTTCATGAAGGATTCAACGACAACAAAATTGCCGAACTTTCAATTCTTCGTGAAAAATTTTCTGAATTTGGCTCATACCAATCCCCAATATTCCTCGAATTGTCTCATAGGTAATCCGGGGGTTTTCTTGAATCAACCGCTTAACAGTAGCCACATTATTTTCGTTGATGGCAGTTCACGAAATTCGTCATGTAAAGAAACTCGACCTCTCTCAAATTCAGCAAACCATTGCCTCACGGTGCTCAAACAAGGTGCTTCTCTCCCAAAAGCATTTTGAAGACGAGCGGCACAATCTTGCGGAGAAAGAGAACTTTTAAAATCATAAAAAAATCATCGCTCTAAAATCTTTTCGACTTAATTCCATTTTCGTTGCGTACGTAGAACTTTGATGTGTAATAAAAAACAATTGACAAATCATTTCCCGCCAATTGTTTTTTTTTTATTACTAAGAAGGTTGCAACATTTTAAAAATATAACATTTGAAATTCAAATAGTTCCAATTAGCTACAAGTGCAAAACTTTAATGTGCGTGCCCCATGTAGGTGGTAGAGTTCTCATTGCATCTCATTGCATTGCATTGCATGCATCGCATTGTCTCGCCCGGGTCTGGTACCGCCGCCTTACATATTCCTGCCGCAATAGCGTCAATGCTTACCACTGTCGTGTTCCAGTTTGGAGGGTAAGGTAGCCGGTAAACTTATTTATGTGGCATTAGACCTCGCCACAAGATAGCAACGCACCATTAACATCTTGGTGTCTATAGGCGATGGTTGACTCTTTCCGTCAGGAGACCCACCTGCTTGTTTGCTATCTCATGATATATAAAAAAAATAGTCATGGCCATGAAAATGATATTGATATAGGCATAAGCCGTTAATATTGTTCATGTTATCGGCTAAATTCCGCTCATTGATTTTCCGGTTAGTCAAGTGAGCGGCTTAAAATTATAATAATTACTGGTTAATACAGAAACTAAATTTTAACTCGCACGCGAGCAGAAATTCTTTCTTTCTTTCTTCTCTAACGACTTTCATATTAACCGGTTTATTTCGCTAAATATGAACAGGAATTGTAAATCACCGGTTTCTGAATTTGACTGGTTAGTTATCGGTAACCATAACCGATACTTACTGATTACGGTTTGCAATCATTTTAGGCGTGACTTTAATGATAACCGGTTTAGTAAATTAACCGTTTTCCGTGCCATAATAGCCATAGAGTTAATATTTCGGTAGTCCAAAAAACACTCTGCTCCTGATGTATTTTGACCCTACTAGATATCTCAATCATAACTTGGTATGCGTTAGAAAATAACTATCCTTATGCGCAATACTTATTAATGGTAAAGATATGAAGACATTAAATAATTGCTTCCGTGTGCGCTTTAATAAAATTCTAAACAAAAACTAATTGCGATTGCATCTGTATGTCTCAGATCAGTAGATCGCCTATAGATACCATAGATGGTAAGGTGTGTTGCCATCTGTGAAGCCGGGATATAATGCCGCATCAGTTTATCGGCACTTCTAGCAGTCTCCATTAGTACACTCACCTGGTTTTTCGAACTCCCCTCAGGGCAAGACAATGACTACCGATTGTCTTGTCGTTTTGTTGTAAGTACCTTCCGGGCAGTGGAGTACCTGGGGTTCCCTCTGGAATTCTCAATTACCTGAATTGATTTCAGATTAGATTACGGCTGCATTTAACCGGTAAAATTCAAAAACTATGTGAGCGAAATAAATAGGTTAATTTGAAATTTGATAAAAGCGCGTCAATATGGGAATGACAAACAGACCGGATTGGACCACATCTGATGAAATAAGAATTTTTTTTATATCATAAGATAGCAAACAAGCAGATGGGTGATGTTAATGGTGCGTTGCTATCTTGTGGCGAGGTCTAATGCCACATGCATAAGTTTACCGGCTACCTTACCCTCCAAACCGGAACATGACAGCGACAAGCACTGACGCTATTGCGGCAGGAGTAGGTAAGGCGGTGGTACCAGACCCGGGCGAGGCAATGCAGAACTCTACCACCTAGTAGCCAAGATGGTAGTGACTCGATATACAATCGGTCGCCTTTTACGACCTGCCTGGCAGAACGGCAGTTGGCCTGTTCTTTAAAGGAGGCCGGGACCAACACGGCGTAAATAACAATACATAACGTATATTATTATTTATTAATATATTTTAATATAGAAATGTATATAATAATAAACGAGGAATTGGCGCGCGCGTTACATCAGGAGAAATTAACTTAGTTTAACCGGTTAATTCAACTCGTGCGCGAAATGAAGTATTTACTTTCTGTTTTAACCGGTAATAATTATAGTTTGAAAGTTTAACGAATCGCTCACCTGATTAACTGGTTAATCAAGGGGCGAAATTTAACCGGTTAACGACGTTAACCGCTATATCGATACCTATTCCACGTTCTGGTTAATGGTGCATGTTATGCATGAAGCGGCTGTACTGCCACATTCATTACAACTTCGCTTCCTACTTTCCATTTCTTACCATGTTTGTATATTTTGGAGGTGTGTGAACCTTTTTATAAAAAGTACCAAAACTTTTTCACAGGTAAATCATATTTAGGAAGTAATAAATATTATGTGTGTAACCAAAAAAAAAAAAAACAATATTTAGAAAGATATAATTATATTGTATGTCAATGAATATATACAGTCATAATACTTACGTCGTGGCTACATATGTAGGCTTGCGGTGAATGTTCGCAATGTCGCGATGTGTCGTGTATTATGTTGCGACAATTGCTTTCGTCATAATATCTGTGGTCATCAAACTGCGGCTCGCAATAAACAAGAATATTGTAACATTCCTTAAATTCTTTTTTTCTCAAATTCTTCAAGGTTTCAAATCTACAATACTCCTTCATAATCATGTAAGGTCATATCGTCGTATGGTATTTTCGTTCTGAGATGAAACTAAATTATTATTATTATTTGTCGTGAACACAAATATCACTTGCGGGCCGCAGATTGATGACCACTGCAGTGACGCGTCGAATCGCTCCGCGATGCAGTTCCTTGATGTTAGTAATTACTTACAAATTTATTTCATAAAAAATGTTTGCTTAGCTATTAAATAAAACATACCTACTATGCCATGAAAGAATTTTTACCGATATAATCAAATGATATTACATAAAAATAAATAACATTTAAATTTCAAGGTATAACTTTTACCTTGAAAATAAATGTAATAAATATTTTTATTACATTTATTTTTATTACATTTATAGGTATCAATTTCATTTTTATTACATTTATAGGTATCAATTTCAATTAAAGAATGTTTGTGAATAGCGAAAAGCTTTATTAATAATACACATTTTGAAAATCTTAAATAAATAAATCTTTCTTCTTCCGCGCATGGTGTATGTTCTTTTATTATAAGTGTAGGGGTACCCAAAATGCTAAATGTGCAGTTACTCGAGCGTCGTCGTAGGGACCTATTCGATTTTGTGGCTTAAATTGTAGGAAAAATAAAAGGTTATAATGTTTTTCATTTCAATGGTGGGGAAAAAATCTATAGATTAAAAAATGTGAAAAAAACAGGGACACGGAAACACTGAAGCGCGTCAGATTAAGGTATAGTGGGTTAATTGCCAACTAAAATTTAGAAAATTTAGAAAAGTTAGAAAATTTTAAAAATTTAGAAAATTTAGAAAAAAAATAGTTTTGACTTTCCTACGATTTTATTATATGTATAGATATGTAGATAGATTATTATTCGTCCATTATCTCTTTATTCGTGAGCGACATATCACACTTTGTTTCTAAGTGAGATATTAGTTATTCGACCAGTCTGTTTCACTTCACTTAAAATCATCATACTTGTTGTATGCCAACAATGTTACATACAAACATACATTCAAACTGATAACATCCTTTTTTTCGTCGGTTGACAATACACATCTTTTCTATTTATTAAAACTAACAATTTACTTTGTCAACAGAGCACAAATGTTTTCTTTTAATAAGATCGTAAACTTACATTATTAACAGGGCTACGACAGTGAAAATAAACTCTCTTTGTGATTCATATACATCGGTTACGGCTTTACGGTATTTCCGCATACCTGACGGTACTCAGCTTAACGGCCATTAGCCTTAACATTGCCCTTGATAGCCACACGATTCTGGCATTTCTTCAGTTTTGACTTTATGTATTACTAGCTGTTGCCTGCGACTTCGTCCGCGCGGACTTCGTTTACTCCGCACTGCTCCTCCCCTGTAGGTGATAGCGTGATGATATGTAGCCTATATGTTGACCCGACCTGTTAGTAATATTCATGCAAAATTTGAAGTAAATCCATGCAGTACTTTTTGAGTTTACCCGGACATACATACATAGTTTGACAAATAGACAAAAATTCTAAAAACTATATTTTTGGCTTCGATATCGATTGTAGATCACGCCCCAAGTATTCTTTTAAAAAAATATTTAATGTACAGTTTTGACTTTCCTACGATTTTATTATATCTAATACCTTTAAACGAACAATTCTTGTATATATATAATTGGAATCTCGGAATCGGCTCCAACGATTTTCATGAAAGTCACAAATTAGGGGTTTTTCGGGTCAAGGAATCGATTTATCCCAGTTCCGGTTCCAGGTCTAAGAAAAGCTCGGTTCCCAAGATATGGGTATGCGAAAAACCGAGCAAAGCTCGGTCAACCAGGTACAGAAAAAAAAATTATATATTCTATAGGAATCGATTTATCGAGGTTCAAGGTCCGAGAAAAGATCGGTTCCAAAAATATGTGAAAAACCGAGAAAAGCTCGGTCAACCAGATATTGTATAGATAAAATAACAAACAAGCAGGGGGCTCTCCTAATGAAACGGAGACAACCGTCGCCTATAGATACCAGAGATATTTATGGTGCAGTACTATCTTTGTAGCAGGGTCTTTTTACCACATGCATAAGTTTACCGGCTACCTTATCTTCCCAACCAGAATCCGACAGTGACAAGCACTAATGCTAATGCAGCAGGAATAGATAGTGCGATGGTATCAGACCTGGATGAGACTACGCCGAACTCTATCGCCTAGTAGCTATGATGGTAGTGACTTGCATTGCCAATCGTTTGCCTCTTACGAACTGCCTGGAAGAACGGCAGATGGTTTATTCTTCAAAGGGGGCTCGGACCAACACAGGAGAAATCTCACTAAGAAATTAATAAATTTTTAAGCAGCGTTAGTAGATGCCTAAAGGTGTAATAGGATATTTTGATAAACTAGGCCATTAGTTCGTACATATTTGTTCAGAAACACCTCCGACGGTAATTGATTCCTCAGAGGTGCAGAGCAATAAATGCTTTGAAATGTAGTTGAACCAATTCAGTCATCGAGGTGGTAAAGTTAAAACTTTGATTTTAAAACTTTGAATGATGAAATTCAAGAATTATCCCGAATAATTCTCCATGATATGGAGCGAACCTATCTTGTTTATTTTAAATTTTCATCCGGTGGTGGAAATTCTTTAAGAATGAGGACGCGGTTCCGGGGATTCCCCAAATTTTTAAAAATATAGGAACACTAACGGTTGTAGGAAGTAGGGATTAGAGTTATCAGAACTATTTAAATCGGACTTAATATTTAATATTATAATCTAAATCATAAGTGTAACGTAAACTTGACATAAGAAAATAAAATTAAAAGGATTAGAAAATTGCGCACACCAAGGAGTCAGATTTATACGGAGAAGAAGTGAGTAAAGCCGAAATTTATGTAAAAAAATGATTTTTTTATGTCTGTTATCTCAGAACTCAATCATTTATAAACCAGTTTTGGAAATTCTTTTTTTGTTTGAAAGGATATACTCCCCGCGCTGTTCTGTTTTAATTTAGTGAAAATCTGATAGACGATTTCAGAGATTCAGGAAATAACAAGTCAGTTGTTTATTCAATTATTATAAACTAGCTGTTGCCAGCGACTTCGTCCGCGCGGACTTCGTTTACTCCGCACTGCTTCTCCCCCGTAGGTGATAGCGTAATAATATGTAGACTATATGTTGACCCGACCTGTTAGTAATATTCATGCAAAATTTGAAGTAAATCCATGCAGTACTTTTTGAGTTTACCCCGGACATATATACAGTCAGACAAAAATTATAAAAACTATATTTACCCCGGACATACATACAGACAAACAGACAAAAATTCTAAAAACTATATTTTTGGCTTTGATATCGATTGTAGATCACGCCCAAGTACCTATTCTTTTAAAAAAATATTCAATGTACAGTTTTGACTTTGCTACGATTTTATTATATGTATAGATTAAATATCTTCGATACTTTCCTTTCTCATTAGACACGCTTGCTTCATGTGCATCATTTGCAGAGTAAAACGGAAAAAGAGTTGATAATAATATTCGAATGATAAACCTGCAGCATCAGGTCAAGGTTACCATGTCATTGCAATGTCGTTAAGTATCAGAATACTAAATTTTGTATCGATCACGCCTGTATATTTTGTTACTTAATTCCTTTCAAGTATAAAAGAGCCGATAGTCTTGAAACAGATAAACATTGAATCATAGCTGAGAAGTGAGAACCATCTCGACAGATAGAGCTTTTAATTAAATAATATGTAATTCAACCAACTCCAAACATTAACTATACTCATAGTCATATCTCAAAAACTACTAAGCCGATTTTTATGCAACTTGGACTTTTTTATATCATTAGCCCTAATGGAAAGAGAAATCATCGTCTATAGACACCAAAGATGTTAATGGTGCTAAAATAATGGTTAATCGGAATTCGCTACCCCGGCAGTACACCTTGCTTGACTGGGAAGATCTTCCCTTTTCCATTTTTTTTGTGGCGTCACCGACCTCGATGACCGTCATCCTGACAATAGCTAACACGCTGGTTCCAACTTCCACCGCTATGTTCCTTCAGTGCGCCACAATCTACTTTTGTAATGTTTACGAATCCTACGACTACATTTTAAACACGCATTTATTTTTAAAGTTTAATATTTGAAGTTTTACACAAGCATATTGTGTTAAAATGGAGTTTCACCAAGTGACGACGATAAAAAGTGTAGAATATAAAATATGAATTTTAATAATTTAACCAACTTTATTGAATTCTTAAGAAATTACAGATTCAAACGTCCTCTACTCTACCCTGTTAGAAGGGTTCTTTGAAAGCAAATTTCACATGGATATACTTATTGACAATAAATTGTCGTTCAAAGAGGAAGTATATAATGAACTCTAGAACAAATTGGAATGGTCATCAACTCATCATTGTGTTTATACTGATGGAAGTAAAGACGCTAAGGGCGTTTCATTTGCAACCTTTGACAGTTCTATAAACAAAGGTTTAGGTTACAGATTAAATAAAAATTCCAGTGTTTCCACAGCAGAAGCTTTTGTCATTTTAGCTGCTTAAACATATCAAAAATAAGAATCAGGGACTTAAAAAAATGGCTCATTATTAGTGATAGCATGAGTGTGTTGTCAAATTTAAAAAAAAAACAACAAACTACCTGCTAGTGTTAATTACGTAATTTACCAAATTAAAGAAATTTGACATAATCTTTACAATATTGACAACATTATAGTTAGCTTTATGTGGGTTCCATCTCACAAAGGTGTTTTTGGAAATGAAAAAGCAGATTACCTCGCTAAAATTGTTAACACTACATCCCTTTCTTTCAAAACTTTCGATGATATCTTACTACCATATTCTGATGTTAATACCATATTGTGTTGTTGGATGAGCTAATCGAAATTTATAATGGTAAATGGTAGTCCCCATTTGGTTCTGCGATCGACCACTGATTTCCTTGTTAAAAATTGTACGTATGTGTCTTTGTACAAATTTATTATTAATACGGTAAGGGAATTGTAACTATATCTGTTTCTATTTTGTTTTAAAAATTTATAAAAAAAAATCTAAAAACATTTATCCATGGAAGAAATTAATAATTATTATCTCTGTTACTCACGAAATACGATAGGTAACTGATAAGGCAGCATGACCTCTGGTCTTAGCCTGTCCTTTGGGACGAAAGAAAAAAAGTAAACAACTTTTATATTGTAAATAACAATCATCAAAACAAAAATCATATTTTTTCTGCAAAAAAATAGAAGTTACAACAAACTAGTAGATGTACTTCGATATTATTAAATATTTCTGCTATTTGTTTTCTATTTTTTCTGTTAAATTCCACAAAGTCTTAAAATATATTCTTCAAAAAGCTTAAATGTTGCTAGATTTTGCTATTTTCAATATAATACAATTAGTTTAATTTTTTTAAATTTAATTAAAGTTATTTTAACACTTATGATAATTGTGATATTATAAGTATTAGAAATACTGGTTTGCGTGACAACTGAACAGGTAATAGATGGGTAATAGTAGATTGTTTATTTTTATTTACTTCTTCTTCAGTTTCAATTACATTTAAGACCTGCTTTAATTAACTTTTTGCCTTTAGTATGATTCTTAACCCACAATCCAGTAATTTTTTTATAGGTAAAAAACCAAATTTTATTATTTTTTGCATGTTTTTCCAATATTAATGTTAATATTATATTACAATATTTACATCACAAAAGTTCCTTTATCTGACACCAGAGCGCACTACTTTCGGCAACAGTGCTGTCTCTATAGTTCGTGCACGATCGCTATAATAATATGGGTTTGAAACATTGACGTGTATAATATGTCAATGGTTTGAAATAACAACTGCACGGTTACCATGGTAATGAGTTATTTCAAATAGGTAACCAATAGGTAACGGGAGAAAAATTTTAAACTGTCACTAATTGTAAGCAGTCTGAAATATGCATCTTTATTCCATAGTATTGTATACTCTTTGCTTTCTTCCCGCAAACAAAATAAGAAATTCAAAAGGTATGATGAATAATATTATTTTGCTGTAGCTTCTCTACGTTCTACATGTAAATTGGAGTTATTATTTTTCTCGCGTACCCCAAAGTGTATCCTCCACATCGTTGAATAGGTTTTCCAAAAATATTGTAGGTCTGTGAAAACAATTTTGTAGGTCGGTGAAAGAATCCGTTTGTGAAATATTAAGCTTTAAATTGCTAATTTTTGTTTAAGTGTCTTCCCACCCCTTCCCCCCTGTGCCAATTTAACGCCCCCTCCCTCTGCCAGTTTAACGGTTGGTTTTAGGAATAAAAAATAATCACGGTAATATTTACCGGTGGGAAGGATGCGCTGTGCCGCGCGCTCGGCTGCATGGGTACCACCGACTTGCTTGTTTCTCCCGTGAAACAGCTTTGCTGTGTTCAGGAGAGAAGGGCAAGAAGTGTAATTACTGGCACTGAGACTTAACACCTTATGTCTCAGGATAGGCAACACATAAATGAGTTACCTGGGCTAGTTCCAGGTAAACTAGTTTATGCTCATTGGCGACGTCGACCACTTACCATCAGATGGCACGTCTGTCAGTTTGCCTATCCAACTAACAAAAAAAAATAATAGTAAATATAATGAAATTAAATGGAAAACTATCACGCCTTAAAAAGTAGGCTTTATAAGCATTGATATAAAAAACCCAAGATGCACAATCAGTGTGTCAAAAACGTCCTCCAAAAATGAGCGCACAATTTTAAATTGTGCGCTCATTTCAAATAGAATCGCGTCGGCCGCGTCACTGTCAATTTTATTTATTTTCGTACATTGCTTTGTAAAAACAACTATAAGTCTTGCACTTAAGGTTGGATATGCAAAGATATGTTTTTGCCATATCTATAACTACTTATGGTTTAAGAGCCCACGACACTAAACCTAGTCCCAGAAGACTACCGGATCGTATATACATAGTTAGATTCGTCGTTAATTGGAGAATACGAAATGGCTATGCTACAATGCGAAAAACCGGGTGGCGCTATTAAAAAAATGAAAAAAAGAATGAAAAAAAAATCGATTTCTGGTACGATGAGACTACCGAATTTCGTTTGTTCCTCGACATAGGGGAGGGGAAGGACTCTACAAAACTGCGGTGCTGCATGTCCCCATGACTGGCCTTATCAGTGGCAGCAGCATTATAAGTGACGCCTTGTACCTAGGTATCTAGTACCATCGGACTACCGAACGAACCAAAGCTTATCTGAAAGATCATCAATTTCTGTGTAAGAAAAACCACTGCTGCATCTCCGAAACAGTAGATGAGGTGGTTGCTGCAGCGATTGAAGGTCGCCCACTGCACAGCTTAAATCGGCGTTTATGCTCGGTTTTGAAGGCAATTACCCGGTTTCTTTCATCTAGTACTGATGGAATACCCATGCCACGATCAGGTACGAATAATTTGACTGGTCATTAACTGTTTAAACAAATGAAATTACATATTTTATGGGAAATTGTTGAATTTTTCAATCGCTTTCACTAGGATGTTTTCATTTTATGTCCTACTTAGGGATTTATAGGGTTCTGAAGTCAACTGGAAACCCTTATAGTCTCATACGTCCGTCCATTCGTCTAACCGTCCGTTCATCCGCGCCTTATCTCAGGATTCTTAATACTAGAAAGCTGTAATTTGGCATTTGTACCTATACATGTTAGTCATGCCATCAAAAACGTTAAAAAATAAATAAAAAGTATATTATTTAGGGCACCCTCTACAAGTAAAGTTTCTCGCAAGCCCCGTAGTGTAAATTATCGTTGTATAGAGTTCTTAAACAATATTGCGTGTTGTCACCGTAACGTTTCCTTCCCAATGGCTTGTCTATTTGTATTCATGTGGTCTGTGGAAAAAACAAAAGGAACTTGTTTTTTATATACCTAGTAGGTAGGTAGTATTATTGGCTCTGTGCACGACTTCAGCACCACCTAGCGCCTACAACTTCCTCCTCTCCTCTAAGGCTTTGACATTTAATCGCCACATTTTGCATTGTGACAAAATATCAAAATCAATCATAATAATGATTTTGAAAAATTAAATCTACTAATGTCTCAAAAACTACAGAACCGATTTTGGTAAAACTCAGACTTTCCTAACTTGTGGAATGTACTTGATTTAATACAAAAAATTAGGTACCTCGATATGGCTTTTATTTTCCAAGGAATTTTCAAATTCGTAGATAAACATACATACCCTTACGAAATTTAGTATAGATACGTGCCTGGACTCCGAAATAGGTCATCATACCCAAATATTGTCCAATTCCAACAATATTTACATACATACATATCAAACTAATAACCTCTTTTTTTTCGTCGATTAAAACGATTAATTTATATTAAAAATTACTGTCATAATGTTTTGGATAAAGGGTTGTGAAATAATTTTTGGTAATTCAAATTAAACGAGATACTAAAGTAAAATTATTTATTCAAGCATTTAGTATTTTGGGCACAGAACAAATAATTCCATGATTTTGGGTATGTTTGTTTAGTTTATTTTTGTTGTAGTTTTACTGTAAAACAAGAAGATAAAGAAAGTTTCATTAATTAATAGTAAACATTACTGTTCCTGTATCATTAATAAGTATTAATAAATTAAGGAACGTTTTCAGATCGAAATACCTATTATTCTGAAAACCGAGTTGTCTTTCTAGACCCCGGACATATTCACTGTTCAGCATCTCCTGGACATGTCTGGGATATAGAGACCAACAATCTTTAGACAGCATTTGGTTGAAATTTTATATAGTGATATTTATCTATATTCTATACAAATAAATAAAATTTGAGTGTCTGTTTGTAATATTAAAATAACCACTTTTTACTAAATGCATATAGATGTATACACGATCCATACACATACCAAAATCACATTTTTATAATTTTGTCTGTCTGTTTGTTCTAGCTAATCACTGCAATAAACCGTAATTAGGAGTAACTTAGGCTGCTTTATTTTCAAAAAATTTCACGCGGACGAAGTCGTGGCCTCAGCTAGAATACTATATGACAATAGGTATTTCGATTTGAAAATAATCCTTAATTTATTATATTTACTAGCTGAGCACGCTACTTCGTCCGCGTGGAAAATTTTCGAAAAAAAGTAGCCTAAGTTACTCCCTATCACATCAGCTATCTGCTGTATGTTTATCGTGTATCCATATGCTGTCTCTAAAAGAAAATTGTTGGTCTCTACATCCCAGACATGTCCAAGAGATGCTGAACAGTGAATATGTCCGGGGTCTAGAAAGACAACAAGAACAAAACAAGGACATAGGTAGTTCAATCATTCAAGCCGCATAATAAGACGGACTATCTATTATTTTAATGTTACTTTATCGTTTTTAAAGTTAAGCAATCTCCGTTTGAACTCATAATCATTTTGATTGAGTTTTAATAGATGTAATATTTAAATATCCATTTCAAGATTACAGGTAAATATATTACCTGCAGCTTTGTTGTTGGAATAATGTGATAATAATTTTCCCCGTGTTGGTTCCGGGCTCCTTTGAAGAATAGACCAACTGCCGTTCTGCCAGGCAGGTCGTAAAAGGCGACCGATTGGCTATGCAAGTCACTACCATCGTGACTACTCGTTGGTAGAGTTCTGCATTGTCTCGCCCGGGTCTGGTACCACCGCCTTACCTATTCCTGCCGCAATAGCGTCAGTGCTTGTCACTGTCGTGTTCCGGTTTGCAGGGTAAGGTAGCCGGTAAACTTATGCATGTGGCATTAGACCTCGCCACAAGATAGCAACGCACCATTAACATCTTTGGTGTCTATAGGCGATGGTTGACTCTTTCCATCAGGAGACCCATCTACTTGTTTGCTATCTTATGATGTAAAAAAAGGTTATTAAAATTAGTTATAACAGATATGACAGATGACAGGGCCTACATTATTGGTCTTGGAGAAATGATTTTATTTTTGCTGGCGTGAAAAAAGTTATACTGTAATATAAATTATACTTAAACACTTTGGTAGTTTCTGAAACGCGGAAGGTCACAGACCAAGCTTTTTGTTGTTACGGAACCCTTCATAAGCGAGTTCCAACTCACTCTCAGTCAAATTTTGTTATTAATAATATATAATTGCATTAATCTACCAAACAATGCCTTTGACGATCGAACAGGCGACAGGGTATATTATATGTCTATGTGTTCCAACTGACAATGATCGCACTTGTTGTCAACTTTACAAGTGTGAAATTAGTAATGTCAACAAAACATTTGTTAAATTTTTTAAACATTTGTTAACATTTGTTAAAAAATTGGGCTGATTTTATGAAGAAAACAAATGAATTTCA
The DNA here is from genome assembly GCA_036924255.1 of Apodemia mormo. Lineage (NCBI taxonomy): Eukaryota > Metazoa > Arthropoda > Insecta > Lepidoptera > Riodinidae > Apodemia > Apodemia mormo. Next base: position 4,600,316 of record JAUPFN010000018.1, on the reverse strand, counting down.
AATCTAATATATATATATATATATATATATATATATATATATATATATATATATATATATATATATATATATATATATATATATATACTTGGGGCGTGATCTACAATCGAATTTTTGTCTGTTTGTCTGTATGTAGCCTATATGTTGACCCGACCTGTTAGTAATATTCATGCGAAATTTGAAGTAAATCCATGCAGTACTTTTTGAGTTTACCCCGGACATACATGACTTTCCTACGATTTTATTATTATATGTATAGATTTGATTATTTATATATTATATTATATTTTGTTTTCTTTTCTACATCTTACTTAAACACATACTAGCATGTGCGAATGGGAACCTGAATAGAAAATATACCGAATGCAATTTTTTTTAATGAATTTCTATGTTAGTATTTTTTTGCTCATCATACTCACCACTAATGAAGTTTTTGCAAAATGCGGAACAATATCGCGTTCTGACAGTCAGAGTGCTAAGTGTGAGTTTTTCTTTTCGCATTCGATCGTGAGGGCGTTTCGAGTTTACTAGGAATTTGTATGTGATTTGTACAGCGCCACCTAGTGGTAAACTGGTTTCTCACGTTTTCCACTAGGTGGCGCTGTACAAATCACATACAAATTCCTAGTAAACTCCAAACGCGCTCACGATCGAATACGAAGAGAAAAACTCACACTTAGCACACTGTTCTCAGTTGGAAATTCCAACTGAGTTTCAGTAATGCGATACAATGCGTTCCAACTTGGAACGCATTGTATCGCATTTGTACAAATACTATATCATCTAGTAAGTCGACAGTATCACAATCGTATCGCGGCAGCAGTCTACATCGTATATATATTGCTGCTTTAAGTCATGCTTGTAATCGTAGACGATTGACTATATTATGTACATCGCTACTACGTGGCGATTTAATCGCACCGGAAAAGCATCACGCAAAACCTTTCAGAGACGTTATTTCTACACGACGTATTTTTTTCGTTTCTTATTTCTGACAAAAGAGAGCCTCTCCATAATTCGCATTATTTACAGGAGTGGAATCCAGCCCACGTTATTCACATTCACCAACAATATAATCCGGAATGAATAGGCGTCTTCAATTCGTTGTGCCTTTATTCCTAATGTATTTCAAATATTCCAGTCTCATTGTACGGTTGCGTGCCTCCTGTCTTGACTTCCGAAAGTGCCAGAATATTTTAACCCGACATTAAAAAATGAGGATTTTTTACTGTATTTTGTTTATAGTGTGATCAATATAATTTTAAAAGAATCAAAAACCAAAGAGGATGTTCATTATAGACACGTTTTTCGACCATTGGTCTGGTGCCCTTTTGAAACTAGACCAGCTAACCTTCATTGAGGCTGTTCGTAAAAGATGGACGATTCACCAAGCGTTTCACTACTATCATGACTACTAGGTAGTTTTAAAACGTCTCGCTCGACGTCTCTCTTTAGCACCACCGCTTTACAAATTCCACTTCACTGTTATATTCTAATGTGAAGAATAAACTTATACATTTGCCATTTCAACACGCCACACAGATGGCAACGCTCCATTTACATCTTTAACATCTTTGACGATAGCTGTATCTTGCCATCAGAGGTCTGTCTGCGTGTTTGCTATGCAATTAAGTCACTTAATTGCTAAAAGAAGTATGTAATAGAGTTTGGTACCATTGCTTTACATATTCCAGCTGCAAAAGTGTCGATGCTTGGCGTTGTCGTATTCCAGTTTGAAGGCCATCCCCGTGCCTCGACATGAGGTTTAACGTTTAACACTTCAAAGACAATTTATAACGCAACGTATTTAGGTTGTATTTGTTATGCTTGTTCAACGTGGGCTGATAAAGTTACGAGTGGTGCGATCCGGCGCAAACTACTTCAAAATCAGCGTGTAGCATTAATATTTCTATGCAAACCATACCACACAGTAAGCTCCGAAGCTTTACCCGTTTTATCAGGTGTCTTACCATTAGATTTAGAAATTCAGCGTCGGGCTTCAATGTACTACAATTTTAGGAATTTTACCAACCCAGAATTTATCGCCTCTGTGGTCTAGTGGTCCAGCGTTGGCGTTGACCACATGAGGTCCCGGGTTCGATTCCCAGGTCGGGCACATAAAAAAAGTGTTTTTTCAGTTTTCTGAGAAACACAAAGTTGCCCGGGATTGGAAAGTGCCCGGTTGGCGATAGGCTTGCCACCTATCACATTGTGGGACCAAGTATCTTCGGCTAATCGTGGGTGCATTTGTTGTACCTCTGCCTACCCCTTCGGGGATATGGGCGTGAAGAATTTATCAACTCGCAAGCTCAAAAATACGTTGCCTTTTTAATCCCGTAATTGACGTTACTAATGAATTAATTGATGAATGGCAGTCGCGTTGATGTTGTTCAACTAAAGGATGGCATTTATATAACTTTTGCCCATGCGTCCGGGATCGCTTAAGTATAACGTGGATAGAAATAGATCATTGTGTTGCACAATTTCTCACTAGCCACAGTAATTTTAAAGCTAAATTATTCTCGTTTAAATTAGTTCCTTTTCCTTTTTGCGAATGATCTACATTAAATTGTAAATATTGCTACGAATGATCTAGAAACGATAAAGTCAAGTTTGAAGGTCTCTGCAAAGTCATACAGAATATTTTAGATAGCAAAGTTGAAACACATCTATTATATTACCGGTGAAAACAGAGATCAAGTGGCGAATTCATCATTTGTAGAAAGGGTAAAGAAGCGTGGTTATGAAGTTGTATACATGACTGAACCTATTGACGAGTATGTTGTTCAACAAATGAGGGAATATGATGGCAAGACTTTAGTCTCTGTTACTAAGGAAGGATTAGAGTTGCCTGATGATGAAGAGGAAAAGAAGAAACGTGAAGAGTTGGAACGCTGGAGAGATCTAGAAATAAAAGAAAGAGATAGCTACTCCTATTGACAAACAAATAGTTGACCGATAACCGAATAGCTATGCCATAATGGACTTTGTGGTATTCGGCATAAGGTTGAAACATATAACATGTACTAGGACTTGTTTGTTTATCATAAGTTGTTTACAATAATTGTTATTGTCTACGAGATGATTGCCGAACATTCGCGATTGTTGCCGAACTTTACCTCGGGTATAAATAGAGATGTGTTGACAAATAGAAGGCAATTTTTATAAAGTGATCGAGAGCGATACTTAAAGTGACCAGTGCGAAGCGAGTGTTCTATTGTGTAGTCGGTCAAGTTTAGTGTTATTGCAGCGTGTGTGACCAGTGTATATTGTATTTACGTATTACATTTTGTTGTTTGTGTACTTGTGTTGTAAATACACGGTTAAATATAAGTGGCGTTTTCTTACAATTACGAACCCGAAGTACGTAACAATATGAACAAACTGCACATCATATTCTTTGGTAATGTAACTATTGGCAAAACGAACGTCGTCAAATGCTTGATAGTGTTCGTTGTATATTCGGTGTAATTTAATACTCCGACCTTGTGGGTACACGTGGAAACTTCCGTGCCTTTTTCAAGCGATTTTGTCATACTTACTAATGGAAGAAAAATTAAGTAGGCCATTCTGTTAGGTCCCTAATTTCAAAACTTCCGTAGTGCAATAGCAATCAGTCTTAACATGATTGTAAAAGTCTCATTTCGTAGCATTTTTATGCTTTTATCATTTTGCTGTCTCCTGCTAAAAAAGGGAGGGAAACAGAATTTATTTTCCTACTCATCCTATATACTTCTGATTAATTTTGTTGCAGCTTAGCTTATCCCCAGAGCACCCTGAGGTCGCAACTCAGTGGTTATCAGGACGGTTGCCGCTGTTGATTCTGGTTTACAGAAGTTACAGTGGTGGGAACTAATAACGAGAGTTGGGCCCATTGCCCTTTTAAAAAACAAACCGACACAAATAGTTAACGCTTTGTCGGATAGAACTCCCATTTACAATATTTAGAAACAAAATAAAATTATTCACATAAAAAATGTAACTTTTATGCTCTTTTATTGTACATAGGTGTTTGTAAATTTACATATTGTTATTTGTTGTTTTTGTCTAAAAGTGTTATATAACTTTCCTATTGTATAACAAATTGAAAAATAATTCAACTAGGTCAATAATCTCTATAATTCACTCACACCGCCGTGAGTTTTTCGCCGTGTTGGTCCCGGCCTCCTTTGTAGAATAGGCCAACTGCCGTTCTGCCAGGCAGGTCGTAAAAGGCGACCGATTGGCTATCGAGTCACTACCATCGAGGCTACTAGGTGGTAGAGTTCTGCATTGTCTCGCCCGGGTCTGGTACCACCGCCTTACCTATTCCTGCCGCAATAGCGTCAGTGCTTGTCGCTGTCGTGTTCCGGTTTGGAGGGTAAGGTAGCCGGTAAACTTATGCATGTGGCATTAGACCTCGCCACAAGATAGCAACGCACCATTAACATCTTTGGTGTCTATAGGCGATGGTTGACTCTTTCCATCAGGAGACCCATTTGCTTGTTTGCTATCTTATGATATAAAAAAAAAACACTATTAGCATTGTGTGAGTGAATTATAGAGATTATACATATCAATTAAACTCGAAAATTCTGTTCAAACATTACTTATAGTTTTAAATAGACTATCGTACTATTTACATATACGGTGCTGTCTGCACGTATAAAAACAAGGACAGAATTATCAATCAATATTATACTTTACAGTACACTGGATATCGTCGACACTTGGTAAAACTACACGTGTTTTTATATAACGGTACAATTGATAATACGTTAATTAATTTTATCTTTAGAGGAAAACGGCAAACGAAATAAATGAGAGTACAGAAGTATTGTATTAAGGTGAGGCATCGCGACAAACGGGTAAAAACTGGTTTGTTTAATCACGTTTTTTATGTATTGATTGTTAAATAACAATTTTACAAAAATTACACGATATACCTGAAGATATTATCTAAAGAACGTGCTAACTCATTACATGATAGAATGTACTTTACTCGATCACATAAAATTCTGAAAACAGGCTAAAAGAATCTCCAAAACAAATAATTTGTTAATAATATTTCTAATCTTCCACATGATTTTTATATGGTGATATTTAGTTGTAAATACAAAAAAGCATGTGCTAAATTTTAGTTTTCAGCTGATGTCCTATACTTATTTATCCGAAAATTAACATGTTTCCCAGCGGTTTCGGAACATATCGCGCCACCCATTTTCTATAGAATTGACGCGCGTCGAAATATCTTGCCTTAACAACTAAATGGCGAAAAATTTTGTATTTTGGACGCCGCGGCCGCGGCGGCGACGCGGCTGTGCATTATTATCGGTTGAAAGAAAATGTATGGCTCAACCAACTTCAATCACAATCGGTATTACATTCATTCACTAATTTGATATAAAAAGTATATGATTATAAAGAGAAACCTTAATTCTTCAAATTCTGCATAACTTTAAGCCTTTGAAGACTTATTTCGTGTTTACAGACATAAAATAATAAACTGACAGCCATCAACTTTTTTTCTCTCCTTGAAGAGAGTAATTAACTCTCTTCAATGAAGAGATAAATAATAGTTTGATTGGCTTTACGAATTCACTTTATTTTATTATCAATAGTAGTAATCCACTCAGAATAGATTCCTATTGAAAATCACTTCATTCGGATATGTTTTCTTTTTATAAAAAATAATTTAAAGAAAAAATTACGTTGCGGCATGCACTTTTGGATTTTCCTAACTTTTTGTATATTTGTTTGTATTGAATGTCTCAATAACAAATGAATAAAGTCTATTACTCAAAAAAATAAATCAATTTAGTTTGCCTTTTTTATGGAAGGGAGGGCAAACGAGCAGGAGGTGTACCTGTTAAGTGCCATGGACATCCGCAACACCAGGGGTCTTGCAGTTACATTGCCGACCTTTTAAAAATGAGTAAACTCCCTGCTTGAAGGGTGGAAGTCGTATCTGTTCGGAAAAACACCTGCCGATATTTAATTCCACAAAAGAGTAGTGCTTACCTCGCACTACTCCTTTGAAGAAATAGGTCAACCGCCGTTCTGTCAGGCTGGTCGTAAAAAGCTATCGATTGACTGCGAGTCACTACCATCGTGGCTACTAGGTGGTAGAGTTCTGCATTATCTCGCCCGGCTCTGGTACCACCGCATTACCTATTCCTAACGTGATATCAGTCAGTACTTATCACTGTTGTGTGGAGGGTAAAGTAGCCGGTAAACTTATGCATATAGCATTAGACCTCGCCTTAAAATAGCAACGCATCATTAACATCTTTGGTGTCTATAAGCGATGGTTGCCTCTTTCAATCAGAAGACCCATCTGTTAGTTTGCTATCTTATGATAAAAGGCGAGTGATCACAAAAAGCCACCATTTAGTGATAAATTGGTCTTCGTTATTACTAGGATAAATGGGACTATTGTTATTCAGGAGTACGGACAAACAGGGCTTGAATACATCTCCGCCTGATAATCATATTAATGTAATGCAAAAGCTGATGATTAACGGAGTAGCTTTACAAATTTGATTGAAATTGATTTTTTGCAAAATTAAGTAATTGTGTCGCCTCTGTGGTCTAGTGGTACGGTGTCGGTGTTGACCGCGGGTTCAGTTCTAGGGTCAGGCAATTTAAAAATTTGTTTTTTCAGTTTCCTGATGAAAACAAAGTTGGATTGGATAAGTGCCCGCTGGGCGATAGGCTTGTCACCTATCACATTGTGGGATTAAGTATTTTCGGCTAATCGTGGGTGCACTTGTTATACCTCTGCCTACCACTTCGTAAAGTTGGGCGTGGAGATACCTTTTTAAGTAAATGTGAATGTATTACAATGTGATATTTTAAAAATATATAATTGCGGTACATACAGTTTTCCCAATAAAATAGGTATAATGCTTCGAGTACCATCGTGACTACGAGGCAGTAGATTTCTGAATTGTTTATCCCGGGTATTTGGTACCACCGCCTTACCTGTTCCTGACGCAATAGGTAGGGGCTAGTCACTGTCGTGTTGCAGTTTTGAGAGTAAGGTAGCCGGCAAACTTTCGCATGTGACATTAACATCCCCCACAAGGATAGCAACTCATCATTAGCATCTTTGGTATCTATTGGCGGTGGTTGCCTTTTTTGTGCCATTTATGTAAAGAAGCAGATGGAAAGAGAAACCATTGCCCATAAACACCAAAGATGTTAATGATGCGTTGCTGTCCGTGTGGCGGGTTGGCCATGCCACAAGCATAAGTCTAATGACTACATTACCCTCCAAACCGGAACACGACAATGACAAGCATTGACTGTATTGCGGGAGGAACATGTAAGACGATGGTGTCGTATACCCGGGCGAGACGTTGAGGAACTCTACCACCTAGTAGTCACGATGGTAGTGACACGTATAGCCGATCAGTCGCCTATTTCGACCTGCCTGGCAGAACGGCAGTTGGTTTATTCTTCAAAGGACCAACACGGGGGAAGAGCCATCTCCATGAGGAGAGCCATCTGCTTGTTTGACTGCTTATGATATAAAAAATACACACTTTCACCTTGTCCTGACCTAATAGAATAAGAATTTAGAACGTTTACACGTTGGAATTAAGACTTATAGGTTTATTTTTATGGATATTTTGCTTGCAGAAGTAATCCTCACGACGAGAAAGAAACGAAACTTTCGTCAGAACCGCTCCAGCTCGGAGTGCCGCCTCGAAGTTGCTACCCTCTCGTCGTGATCCTGGCCCGCGATCAGAGGGATACCGCAGAACTGAGGCCAGACGATACGGTACGATTCTGTTACAACACGATTCTGATAAACATAACGCGCGGTAGTTAAACATCCATCTCCATCGCCCCGGCTACATTGAGGCTTACCTGATAGCCAGTGACCATTATTTTTTTAGGTTGGTGCTTGTCATAGACTTATTTGGAATGTATGGTAGCCGGTAAACTTATGCATATGGCATATAAAAGTGTGAAAGGCGACCGATTGGCTATATGAGTCACTACCATCGTAACTACTAGGTGGTAGAGTATCTGCATTGTCTCGCCCGGCACTGGTACCACCGCCTTATCTATTCCCGCCGCATTAGCGTCAATGCTTGTCACTGTTGTGTTCCGGTTTGGAGGGTAAGATAGCTGGTAAACTTATGCATGTGGCACAGATCTCGCCAGAAGATACCAACGGACCATTAACATCTTTGGTGTCTATAGGCGATAAAAATGATAAATATAAAAAATTACTGCAAAATTTTACGGTTGCAAGGTGGTCGTTACTGTTCATCGTTCATCCTCCCCGTAGGTGATAGCGTGATAATATGTAGCCTATATGTTGACCCGACCTGTTAGTAATATTCGTGCAAAATTTGAAGTAAATCCATGGAGTACTTTTTGAGTTTACCCCGGACATACATACAGACAAACATACAAACAGACAAACAGACAAAAATTCTAAAAACTATATTTTTGGCCTCGATATCGATTGTAGATCACGCCCCAAGTATTCTTTTAAATAAAATGATGTGGTGTCGCGGGACACCAGGTAGGAACGAACTTCCTTCGGCTAAACGGCACTACTCGCTTGTGTACGCGACTGTCGCGCCTGCGCACGTCTCATTTAACGGTTTTATTCCACGCATTTTTCTTACGGTTTTACTATCACATTTTTTTCAGTTCGGTCGCGCAGCAAAATCCCTATCCCCTCCAAGCCTGCCGTAAGGAACTTCGTTCCAAAAATATTCAATGTACAGTTTTGACTTTCCTACGATTTTATTATGTATATAGATTTTTACTACCGATGGAAATAATCAATCATCGCCCTTAGACACCAAATATGTTAATGGTGCGTTGCAATCATTTGGCGAGGTCATAAGTTACCTCACCTGTATAAGTTTACCGGCTACCTTACCCTCCAAACCGGAACATGATAGTGACAGACAAGCACTAACGCTATTGTGGCAGGAATAGGTGAGGCGGTGGTACCAGACCCGGGTGATACAATGCAGAACTCTACCACCATATAGCCAGGATGGTGTAGACTCGCATAGCAAATTGATCTCCTTTTACGACGTGCTTGGCAGAACGGCAGTAAGCATCTTCAAAGGAGCCCGGGACAAACTCGGAGTATAATGTTATGGGGAAATTCATAGTACGAACCAATAAAATCCTTCGTTTTAGTAGTTATTGTGATGGACAACTTCGGAACCCTATGTTGCGCGTGGCCCGACACACACTTTACCAATTTTTATATTATGTATGCATCGATGTAATGTAATGTAAAATTTACATAAATTACGACGTATTTATGTATGTAAATTTTGACAAATGACCGGAATACCAAATATTTGTTTTTTAAATAATATCGATTATGTTCATATAGGTCAGAAATATGTGACCGATTACTTAATGCATTATTTATATAAATAATTATAATTATAAGTGATTGTCCAATGTCAAGTGGTCGAAATTTTACCGTTAACAATTGATTATTTATATTGTTTTACTAGCTGTTACCCGCGAATACGTTCGTGTGATCTAAAATCTTTTGTTTTTGTGAATTTGGTGAGTTTGAATGGAAAAAACAATAAAAAACTTTTGTGTACTTGACTACAAAGAAGCCTATGTCCTGCCCTATAAGCTCCTATATCTTTCAGTAAAAGTTCCTTCATCATAATCTAGTTATAAATTTAAGTACCTGTGATTTCAAAAGAAATAACTAGATTTTTTCAATGACAGTGTTATTTTAACGATACTAATACCTAAAAAAACATTTTTAAAATTTCTGTCGTTTGGAAAGGCTGGACCGATATATATATATATATATATATATATATATATATATATATATATATATATATATATATATATATATGCCACTTTTCCTTGTAATTTTATAACTCAAGAACGGGCTTACCTATCCAAACCAAATATTTAGGGGCTTTGTTCGGAAACGGACCGTTTAATAGATGGTTTATGTGCAGTTTGCACAAAATTGGTAGAGCGGTTATTCATTTATCGCGTGTTTTGTAACAAATCATTTCAATAGATGGGGATACGTAGCGAAGCACGTAACGGGCCGCTAGTTATGTATAGATTAATATACTGTGCGGCCATACCAATCCTATTCTACGAATACTAACCCAATCCTATCCTACTAATATTATAAATGCGAAATTTGTTTGGATGAATGGATATTTGTTACTATATCACGCAAAAACGGCTGAACCGATTTGGATGAAATTCGAAACACATATAGAAGATATTTTTTATCCCAGCAATATAAAATTGTCCCGTGGGATTCGCCAAAAACTTTTATGCATGCAGTGGACTGCAGGGCGCAGCTTGATTTGTTCCATATTCGCCTTAAATTTTTGTTTTAAATTCCATAAATTTCCGCCTTTGCCTCACATACGAAATATTTCCTGTTTCGCCCTACATTATATCAGATTCTAAAAGTACCGTTTACAACTACACAAATTTTTCAAGAACGTCGTCACTTCTGAAACATTAGATTTCCTTCGTGTAATAAAATAATCAAGTAGGTATGTATCAAATTTGATGTTTCTCGTATTATTTGTAAAGGAGTTATTAGATTGAAATATTTTATCTACAAATTATTTGAATATTGTAGTTATTCTAATAAAACCATACATAAATAAAAAAAATATGTTTTATTATAAAAGTCTCATGTACAATTCTTAATCATAATCAAAATCACAGACCAGTTTTATTAATTACAACAGCTAATAACTAATTAAATTAATGTATATCTTTACAAAACAATTAACTGAGATTACATAATAAAAATGTTACAAAACTGTTAAATGAAATGGAAAAATTAAAGCCTAATAAAAAAATATAAAAACGTTTAGAACATCAATCTAAAAATGTAAAAGAAATAAAAAAAAAAAACAATATCAAGATTTTATTTAAAAAACAAAAAGGCATATTTTTTCCAAACAATGGCCTGAGAAATAGAACCATTTAACATGGACTGTATTGAATCGTTAATTATTTTATCCATCTCGAAGTCGTCTAGTCGCCTTGCATTTCCTTGTCGTCGGAATCGAGTTTGATGTAGGTCAGCATCATTTTTTATAGTTTTTTAAAAACTATAAAACTCAGTAATATTCAATTTTCCTTTTGTTTCCAGTTTCGCATTATTTACCTGCTATAAACAATGACTTTTTGTTTCTGACCTTACTTAAAATTGTTAATAAAGACATACGAGGCAAAACAAGCATAAGATCTGGGGCGAATCAGAACGAAATTATAAGTAGAAAATCATTTTTAGGACGAAACAGGAATAAAATGTAGGTCGAACACGGATTTCTCACGTGGGGCGAAACTTTGTAGGTCGAATGCGGAACAAATCCGCAGATTTCATACAAATTTCATTCCCTCTATAAAAGAATGAAGAAGACCTCAGATCGGAAAAAGATGAAGGTGTCCGAATCGATCAACGACGGCATCTGTACGACGAACGAAAAGACGTATAGACGTATTCACGTAAGACATACAAGGCTGTGTCCATGACACAGACACAACCCGATTTTTCTTCTTTTCTTTCAATCTTCGTTCTTTCGTTCGTCGTTCGTTCCTATTCCTATACAGGTGACTGGTAAGTCTACATAATAAAGGACACAATAGGTTATTGTCGTATGTAACCAATAAAAACATAATAAAAACTGTATATTGCTTACATACATAGTAAAATCGACGAAATTAGTATAGTAATATTCAAAAATTACCCTCCAAACAGGAACACGATAGTGACAAGCACTGACGCTAATGCGGCAGGAATAGGTAAGGCGGTGGTACCAGACCCGGGCGAGACAATCCAGAACTCTACCATCTAGTAGCCACGAATTTGTGACTCGTAAAGCCAATCGATCGCCTTTTACGACTCGCCTGGCAGAACGGCAGTTAGTCTATTCTTCCAAGGAGCCCGGACCAACACGAGGGAACAATCAAATTTAACGGTTTTATCATATAATTACAGGTCGCGCTTGTGAGCGTCGTCCATATAAGAGATGACCAATGCTCACTGCCGAGCGGTGTCATAGCACAATACTTAAAACAAGCAAACGGTCACTTATCGTGTTTGAAGGTACGTATTTTATGAACTATTCTTTAATACTATGGAGTTTAGACTATGTATGTGTATGGAATCTCACCACTTGTACCTTCTCCGGTGATTCAGAGGCTCGAAACTGAGACACAAGGGGATAAAGTTAAATTAAGATTTTCGGCAAAGGAAATTTCTAATAGTTCTAATACTATTTGCGTATTAGAGTACGGAATACATAATTAATATACAATACAATACAATACGAGGTATGGGCGCTCTGCCTGCGTTTTTCACTTTATCTCTACTCCACTGCCAGCTGCAATGCGACTTTGCGATGCGAGCTGAATGCGAAAAACTTTGGGGTGATAGAATAAATGTTCTACTTTTAAAGCCATATAAGGTCATACTTCTGGTCTTTACGCTCAACAGTTTCTACACTTTTAATCGTAAACAATATATACTACATGTACATATCTTCACGTCAGATCCCTTTCTTCTCCATATTCATCACTCTCTTCATACACACACGCCGGTTGCGAAGACTCTGGACACCACCTTCGGATAGTACTCGATCAATCTGATCATGGAATGTCAGTCTTGGTACCTACATCCTTCCACATTCGCATTGTATATCTGTTTTAAAAATATGACAAGAAATAGGGAGACGGAGGCGGAAATTGAAAGCAAAATAAAAACCGAAAATATACAGGAAATAATGAAAAATACATTAGAAATAGAGTCCTAGGATATTGTAAGAAAATAGCAATTAATGTAGCAAAATAGAATAAGTAAATAGTAAGAAGGCAAGAAATGTACACACTGCAGTATATAATAATTATGTACAAAAAGTGGTAAAACAATTGTATAAAAAACAAGCAATATCGAAATAGCATAAGAAAATAGATTAAATGTAAATAAATATAGTTATATAAGTTATTTGCATATAAAATAGATGTATACAGAAATTAGATAATTTTAAGTAGAAAATAAACACATACCTAAAACATGAAACAGATAATTAAGAAATGTAACTAAATAGTTAATGAAAAATATATAAACCGTGAAACAAGTATTATAGACATATAAACAAATGCTGTAGACAAATAAAAAAATATATATTGTAAAAAGTTGAGATAAGATTATGTAGCCAACTTGAAAAGACAAGAATAAAACAATGTGAGAAACACACAAAAAATAAACATAATATGAAATAATTATAATGAGAACACAAAGGTCTCTGATTAAGTTAGAGGTATAAGATGTAATGAAATATTGTAGTACTGACAATATACTCCCCCAGGGGGCGGATTTACCCTCCCGGGAAAAACTAAAAAAAAACCAACGGAAATTGCCCTTTCTCATTTTTACACCGACACTTTCTTTCAAGCCTAACCTCTCTCTCACTTCCATATTACGAACCCGGTCCGCGAGTGTTACACCACATATTTTTCGTAGCGATCTCATCTAAACCGCGTTGATTCTACTTTCATGCCCCTTCTGATATACCCAACTCTCACTTCCATACAATAGCGTAAGGAGCAGCACATAATTATGCAGAGCTAGACGGGCATCCTGACTTAAAATTGTGTTATTAAGTAATCTCCATAACGCTCCATTCACTCTGCACTGCACACACTCTTCTTTCAACATCAGAGGTGTACCTCCCATGCCTGCTAAAAGCACATCCAAGACATACAAACTCATCCACTTGTTCCAGCACTACATAATCGACCACAACTCTTACATCCGTTCTGGTTGCTTCTCTTTCAAATACTATAACTTTAGTTTACTTCGCATTCAAGTGTAAGACCATACCCTTACAATCATAATTCATAAGCTGTGTTTGCAGCTCTAGAAGTACAGCGTCATCTGCATAAAGCAGGCAGTTGATCACTAGATCACTCATGCGTATTTGGACAACAAACAATAGTTCTAAATAAATAATTTTCCAGAAAATTTCATATATATGACGTTCAACCAGTGCACCCACCGATTGTCTATAGACATATCGGGCACATATTCGATCCGGACAAGTAGTGTTTTTCCAGAAAAAAAATATCCAGCGATACGTCTGTCATAACTAGGCATGGAACATATCATAAATAGCTTGCGACATATCATATGATATGTTTTATCGCAAATCGCATATATTACGTCTCATCATTTGGTTTGTGATATGTCGCACTCGCTGAAATCGCATCGTTCGTAAATATTCGGAGTATCATCGTAATGACATCGACATAGATAGCAAGCGAGTAGTGACGAATCGTTCGTGTTGTGAATAGTTATATATGCCGTGCTATGATTACAAAGATCGAAGCGCCCCACTCGCTCAATAGAGAGTATTTTAAAAATAGACTTTAAAGTAAGTGCGTTAAAGTATTAATTTCCTTGCAATGATTTGTCGCAGATCTAAAAATCACTTGTTTGTTTGTAAACATGAATTAAGTCAAATTTCATTATAATGATTTCTGACGACAAATCACAAGACAGTGTTCGAGCATGTCGTTCAAACTTCGACGTATTATGATTTGTGTACTTTGCGATTTGTTGCGATTTATGTAGAAAGTAATTACTTATCGTAATAATTTTTAGTAAGTATTTAAATTGTTCTTTAGTGAGTAGGTACGTGTATAGCGTTAGTATAAATAAGACTAAAATAAATACGATGAGTGAACTTATACGAAATCATTATGAAAAAATCCCAGGAAAAACTATGGCTAAAATGTGTATTGTGTAAAAGAGTATTCGCACAAAACTTCCAGTACACATCTAAAAAGACATTAGAGTTTTAAACATTTAAGTGCCTACCAAAATTTTTTAAATTCCAGTCAAAACAGGGAAAATTTTAAAATAGGTACTTACCTTTTTTGGCCTAAATTGAATACTAAACTCATATCATGATAACTGTTATTTTTAAATGAAATAGTCCAGTTTCACTATTAAAATAAATATATTAACTTTATAAACTTTTACAACGCAGTTGCTAATCGGGGTTCGTAGAATAGAGAGAGAGGGCATAGATTACATACATCTAACATCAAAAATGAAGTGTAAGAAGGCGCGAAATTTAAAATATTACAACACTCCTCCTAAATTAAAGCCTTCTCTAAATATATTAAGTTTTAAGTATATATATAAACAATAATTTGTTCCATACATTTTTCAAACATTTTTGACTGACTCATGAGATTGAACTCCAATTTTATTTCTTAGATTACAAAATTTTACTTTACACAAAGGCTTAGTAAAAATATCTGCATATTGCTGATCACTACAAACATAGTTTAAGTCAATAGTTTTATCATAATATTTGTCTTTAATAAAGTGAAATTTGATGTCTATGTGTTTGCATCGTTTATGAAAGTTTAAGTTTTTAATAACACTTATAACACCCTGATTGTCTAAATTTAAACACACTGACTTCTGATTGAATACACCAATATCACTTAATAATTGTTTAATCCACATGGACTCTTTGGTAGCAGCGCAGGCTGCCATGAACTCTATTTCGGTAGTTGATAAGGCAACTGTCTGTTGCCTTTGAGAAGCCCAAGTTACTGCTCTTCCATTTTTCAAAAAGACATATCCAGTAACTGAACGTCTAGTGTTTGGGTCATTTGCATAATCTGCATCACAATAGCCTATTACAACAGTGGGTTCAGAAAATACTGTGTATTTCAAACCATAATCTTTGGTTTCCTTTAAATATTTGAAAATTTTCTTCACAGCATTCCAATGTGTTACATTATAGGAATTTAAAAATCGACTTACCAAGCTTACAGCGAATGAAATATCAGGTCGACTTACTGTAGCAAGGTGCATCAATGATCCAACAGCTTCCCTATATGGAATGTTCTTTTCTACTTCTCTTTTTTCTTTTTCTAATTTTGCGTGCGGATCTATTGGAATGCTGTTAGGGTTAGAGTTACTTAGATTAAATTTTTCTAATAACTTCTGTATATATTTTGATTGATGTATAAAAATATAATTGTCACACTTATCTATCTCCATGCCAACAAAATTTCTGAGTGGACAAATCTTTACTTCAAATATTGTTTGTAAATCATGAATAAAATCTTTTAGTGTTGACTTATCTTTTGAAAATATGAGTCCATCATCAACATATAAACATAAGTAACATTTTTTTCCATTAATGGTGCCAACATACACACATTGGTCAGCTTTACTATTGACTAGTCCAAATTTCTTTAAACAACATCTAGGAGCTTGTTTCAAACCATATAATGATTTATTAAGCTTACATACCTGGTTCACATTGCAATTTAAGCCTTCAGGTACCTTCATGTACAAGTTTTCTTCAAGTTCACCGTACAGGAGAGCTGTTTTGATGTCTAACTGTATAATTTCAAGGTTACACTGGGCAGCTTCTGAAAGTAGTAAGCGTATGGAGTCATACCTGACAGTTGGTGCAAATGTTTCTTGATAGTCGATTCCTTTACTTTGTGAGTATCCTTTTGCACAAAGCCGAGACTTATAACGAGGACCATCCAGTTCGTCTTTGATACGAAACACCCATTTGCATCCTATTACTCGCATGTCTGGAGCTTTATCCACAAGTGTCCAAGTATTATTGCGTTGATGAGAATCAAGTTCTTTTATGGATTTCAACCATTTTGAAGCATCAACTGATTTCATCGCTTGTTCATAGTTGCCAGGAACTTCATTATCTAATAATTGTTTATTAAAACACAAGTAAGAACTTTCTGCTTGTTTTTGTATATTCAAGTGTTGTCTTCTTGTCCTTATTGTAATATTTTCTTTAAGTGGTGACTCAAAACTTTCATCTGAGATGTACTCACTATCTGATTGTGATTTACTGTCAGTCACAGAGTCGGGTGAGTCATCACATGAAAATTCTTCACTGTTTTTAATTTGAATATTGCAATCGTTTGTAGATAGGTTCATGGGCACATAATCTCTCTTGACAGTTGATTCTAAAAATATTGCATCTCTACTTTTAATTGCAGTTCTTGACATAGGAAACATAAATCTATAACCCTTTGTGTTTTCACAGTATCCAATGAAAATCATTTTTAGTGATTTTGAATATATTTTTTTTCTCTTTTCCTTTGGTAAGTGAACCATTGCCTCACATCCAAACGTTCGCATGTGTCTGACCTTGGGTTTATGTCCAGTCCACATCTCTTCAGGAGTTTTATAACATAAAGATTTAGTTGGAAAATGGTTTATAATGTAAGCAGCCGTAAGAATAGCTTCAGCCCAGTACACTTTAGGTAAATTGGCATTTAACATCATACATTTTGCTCGTTTTATTAATGTCCTGTTCATCCGTTCGGCTGTCCCATTTTGCTCAGGTGTATAGGGCGTAGTTGTTTGATGTATAATTCCAGCATCTTTGAGAAAGTTAGAAAAATCTCTGTTCACATATTCAAGTCCATTGACAGATCTGAGAATTTTAATTGTACGGCTTAACTGATTCTCTACTAACTTCTTAAATTCTTTGAATTTTTCTAGAACTTCTGATTTGTTATGCATTATATACACAAATATCTTCTTTGAGTAATCATCAAGAAATGTTACAAAATATCTAGCTTTACCAAAAGATTGAGTTTCCATCGGCCCGCAGACATCTGAGTGTATCAACTCAAGTAGGCCCTTACTCTGAGAGCCTCGACTCTTAATAGGCAGACGTGTTTGTTTTCCTTCCTGACACGTTATACACTTCACATTATCCTTAACTTGGCAAAGCTTTAAATCAGCAGTGTTATCGGTCAATTTATTCAATGTTTGAAAATTCAAATGACCCATTCTCTGGTGCCACAGGTAAGTGTCTTGCTCAATAACATCCGATATGCATGCATAGCCTCCAGGCATATTTAGCCGGTACATATTGTTTATCAAACTTGCTGTTGCTACTGTGACATTATTCTTGTTAAGTATAACACAGCCATTCTTAGTAAACTTTACTTGGCCGCCACTCTTAATTATTTGACTCACTGACAGCAGGTTTGTAGCTAATTCAGGCACGTAAAGTACATTAGTTAATAGTATTTCATTCTGTAGGCCACTTTCATCATTAACACACAAACTTATCTTCCCAGAGCTTTGTACATGTAATGTTTTGTTATTTGCAACTTTGATGGTTCTTATATTTGGATTTGTTTCTTCTATAAACAAATTATTATGTCTGGTCATGTGAGCTGAAGCACCAGAATCAATATACCAGTCATCAGAGCATTCTGAAGTTGCTATGAATACAGCTGCATAAGAAGAGTTATACTGTTTGTTAGTCTTATTCTTCTGTTTTGATTTATACTCAGGACTTTAATGACCATATTTATTACATGTATAGCAGCGGGGGCCTTTAGAAATATTTTTATTTTTGTTATGAAACTTCTGACTTGTAACAAAAGCAGATGAGTTGTTTTCATTTGTTTCTTTCACATCTTGAAGGATTTTAGATTTTACAGAGTCAGAACTAATCTTCATGCCTGAACTTTCAATAGCTATTATACATTGGTTTATAGCTCTCAAGCAGACCGGACAACAAAAGTGTACCCAGCCACTCATCGTCAACATGAAAACCAATGTTTCTTAACTTGTGTGCTGTTGTCATAATTTTACTTACGTATTCCTCTACATTAGAACATCCCGATAGTGTAGTATTGTATAAGTGGCGCAGAAAACGCCCATGCCAAAAAGAAAAAAAAAAAAAAAAAAAGTGGCGCAGAAGACCAACTCGGCGTGTTAGTACTGAATCATAAAAGGCACGAGACAAATTATTCCACACTTCTTTTGCTGTATTTGATTCTTGAATGTGTATATAATTCACGGGATCAACAAGAAGAATTATTTTTGATCCTGGCCTTAGTATCTCACGCTTTTTATCAATTGCGCTTGGATCAGTGGATTCCACGCAGTCCCACAACTCTTCATGTTCTAAATAGGTCTTGACTGCAAATCGCCATGTCGCATAATTATCACGGCCCGTTAATTTTTCAATTAATGCCAATGAATTACTTGATGACATGTTAGTTGTAAATTCTCGAAGTAAAATGTTGCAAAAATGTACAACGTGGCGTTATAGGTTATGACGCGGGTTATGACTTTTACCGGCACTATCGAAACACTGAGTTTAACAAACTTTTGTAAACTGATTTTTACTAATCGGACTTTCTGGACGCATAACCTGTTATTTTTAAATGAAATAGTCCAGTTTCACTATTAAAATAAATATATTAACTTTATACACTTTTACAACGCAGTTGCTAATCGGGGTTCGCAGAATAGAGAAGAGGGCATAGATTACATACATCTAACATCAAAAATGAAGTGTGTAAGAAGGCGCGAAATTTAAAATATTACAACAATAACTTTTTTGAGATGTACATATTAACTTCTAAACCGGCCTCGTGGTATAGGAGTAGCCTATTCGGCTCAGATCATGAGGTCCCAGGTTCGTTCGCCGGGTGGGGCAAAAATGTTATTGAAGTTTTTTAGAACCTGAAGATCATCGTTAGCGATATTTCGCATGCGAAATCATTGCGATTTTTTTCTAAATTTCATCGAATGATAATAATTTAAAAGTAGCAATCAAAATGTGTATATAATACACACACAAAAACGCTTTATATAAAACAATTACCTACGTGTATATAATTTTTGTAGCAACTATATGTGACGGGAGAGTCGGGCGACGCGGATGAGGCGGGCGGCGGGTGCGGCGGCGTGGGCGAGGCGGAGCGGTACGCGCGCGAGGCGCTGTGCTGCGTGTGCGCCGCCGCGCCGCTGTCGCGCGCGCTGCTGCCCTGCCGACACGCCTGCCTCTGCGCCCGGTGCCTGCGTGAGTACCGCCCCTACACTACTCTAGCGAGCGACGCGTCGCGCGCCTGCAGACACGTGATTATACAGCGCGGAGCGATTGGTGAAACACCTTCGTCTGCGTGAGTGCCAGCGGTATCGCGTAGTAGGTAACACGCCAACTCGTCTAGTTTTGATAACTACCTTACTTTCCTTACCACATTAGCATGTTTTTCAATGTCTAGTTCCGATGTAGAAGATGATAAAATTAAACATGTGGCATTTCCCGATCCCCCAACTGAACCTGAGACCTCATGCCTGAGCCAATATTGTATTTCAAGGGATCATTCTACTTGTTTGCTATCCTACGATATAAAAATCCCCCGTGTTGATCCGGGCCCCCATTGAAGAATAGAGCAATTGCCGTTCTGCCAGGCAAAAAAAGGCAACCGATTGGCTATATTTGTCACTATCTTCGTCATTCCTAGGTAGTAGAGTTCTGCAACGTATCGCCAGGGTATACGGTACCACCGCTTTACCTATTCCTGTCGCAATAGCGTCAATGCTTGTCATATTCGTGTTCCGGTTTGGAGGGTAAAGTTATAATAGCAACGCACCATTAACATCTTTGATGTCTATAGGCGATGGTTACTTTTTCAATCAAGAGAGCATTCTGCTTGTTTGCTGTTGAATGATATAAAAAATGGA
Source organism: Apodemia mormo (assembly GCA_036924255.1). NCBI lineage: Eukaryota > Metazoa > Arthropoda > Insecta > Lepidoptera > Riodinidae > Apodemia > Apodemia mormo. Next base: position 4,579,774 of record JAUPFN010000018.1, on the reverse strand, counting down.
AAGAAAGATAAAATATATAATCCTTCGTCTACCAAAAAAATGGTCAAACGTTACTTTCTATGTAGCTAGTAAATTTGTTTAATTTTTCATCTTTAGTTTTATGTATTACCACTGTTTTATTTGCGATTTTTGTTTTCGATTTGCTTTTGTGTGTAACTGTAATCGGATGTTACTTTTATTATAATTTTTTTTCTTTTATTTAAGAGCATAAAAACTAGGGTTGTAACAGAACTCCGCCTCCGCCTCCGTTCCTGCGGAACTTCCGCAAAGAATCGAGCCTTTGCCTCCGCATCCGCCTCCGCCAAATTTATGCGCAGTTTTAACGGAGGTTTATTTACGCTAACATACAACGCGCAAAGAGCGACGACGCTGGGAGACGCGGCCGCACGCCTGCGTATTTGCCTATAATACATATTTTTATCTATGGTATTTGCGGGTGAAATGGCCAATATTTTGCTTGTGCCGCGGGAACACAAGCGGGCAGACGGTGGTGGGGGGTGAATGAATGACAGGAATCAACTTGTCGAATCATTCGGTACCGCGTAGTTGTTTTGTGTTGAACCGTGATTGTTTTAAGTGATTTAGTGCATGATCAGTGTGATGTATCCATTTGAAATAAATATTTTTGACTTTAATAAACCATAAATTTCTATTTTTTCTGCTTCAAATTTCACCTCCGCCTCCGCCTCGGTTAACCTCCGCCGTGGAAGAGATCACTTTATTAGTGATAAGACCGCCTTTGTGTATCTTACTTGTATAATATTTATTTTGTAACTTATATGTTGTCATATATTTTGGTGCGCAATAAAGAGTTATTGTATTTTATTGTAACTCTTTTACGCCAAAAATAGGCAAGGTGATGGACTTCTGATTAGTCACACAACTCGACCATCTGGTATTTACATAGTCATGTTGTTGGTGACACTTTTTTCCCAATTACAATTATAGCAGGATAACAATCACTCAATTGTTTTGTTTTATTTTTATATACACCTTCGAAACGAACATTAAACAAACTGGTCATTGTTTTAATAATACAAAAGCGATATGAAACATTCATATTATTAAACAAGGATTGCTAATCAATGGCTGTAAAAATGTTTAACAATATACCTAGCAATTTTGCCTTAAAATTTGCCTTAAAATAAATTTAGAAAACTATGTTACACAACTAATAAATGGCTAACAAATATGTATTTTTACAAAGTAGATTTTAAACATAAAAAATGAAATTTTGAAATAATTTATTAATTTAATTTCAACTATTTTTTCATCAATCGTCATTTTATAAATAACTATCTGAACCCGCGACTTCGTCCGCGTGGAAAATTTTCGAAAAAAAAGTAGCCTAAGTTACTCCCTGTCACATCAGCTATATGCCAGTGAAAGTCCCGTCAAAATCCGTCCAGCCGTTCCATAGATTAGCCAAAACAGATAGACAGACAAAAATTGTAAAAAAATATTATTTTGGTATATTATTAGGGCGAGCGAAGCGAGCCCTACACTAGGCCACTATCTATGCAATTTTGTGGTACATTTTACTGAAAAAGTATCGCACTTTTAGGTTTGAGCTTTAACGTGGTGGTTTAAATTCATGTCTAGATATGTTATCTACCATTAAAACGCTATTTCATAAACATTAAAAAATAAAAGATACATTTTGTATTAGAATTTTATTACTGCTAACGCCATCTATTACAAAACAAACGAGTTAAAATGCCACAAAGCTACACTAGGCGACGATCTGTGCCCCTTAGTGGTACATTTTACTGAAAAAAATATTGCACTTTTAGGTTTAAGCTTTGGCGTGGTAGTTTTATTTCATTTAATTCATTTTCATTCACTCCATTTTAATATTAAGTATGTCTGTATGTATGTGTGTGTGCGTGCGTGCAAGCGTGCATGCGTTCGTGCGTTCGTGCGTGCGTGCGTGCGTGCGTGCGTGCGTGCGTGCGTGCGTGCGTGCGTGCGTGCGCGCGTATGTGTGTGTGTGTGTCAACAACTCATAAGCTTAGAACGCCTGGACCGATCGAAACAGTTGATAACATTCGATTGGATTCCGCTCAACTTATACTTCCTGAAAATTTGAACCAATCAGGCCCAAGAGATTTTGAGAAATTTTATAAAAACCCAAAAAAATTGTGGCGAAACAGAATTTTTTTAAATAACTTCCAGATTAATGTACCGATTGAGCATAAAAACTAATCAGCTCTATTCCTCAAAAAATTACGTCTAATGCATAAATTGCGTCAAAATCAGTTTATTCGTTTCGAAGTGTTTTTTCGACATAACTTCGAAATATTTCAACCAATCATTTTTTGGTATTCTACGATATTTTAATACTAAAAAAAATACGTCGAATGCCCTTTTAAAAATCAAAACCGAATCTTATTTTCAAAAGTTAGAGATTTTCAAAAATTAAAATTACGTTTTCTTTAGCAAAGTTACTTAATATTTTTGAAATAACTTTCAGGCTAATATACCGATTGACTTTAAAATCTTATCATCTTTTCTTCTTTAAAAACTGCGCCACGTACCGTTAATTGGATAAAAATCGGTCAATTTGTTTGGGATCTATCAATGACGAAAATTTTTGAAAAAAATGTTTTTTGACATTGCTTCGAAAGTTTTGAACCTACCGATTTCTTAGCTAAAGCAATATTTAAATTAAGTCGAATGCCATTTGAAAGATCAAAATCGATCATCGTTTCCAAAATATACAGCTTTTCAAAAATCAATATACTGCCATTTTTTATCAAAATAGATATTTATACTGAAATAACTTATGCTTACAGTTTTTACTATTTTGAGATTAAAATACGTTAATTTAGCGGGACGTTTCAGGGATGGCTTGCAACCGTTTACAGATTACAGACAGTGATAGGTGACCAGTCTATCACCAACTGGGTACTTTTCCAATCACGGGCAACGTTGTTTTTATCAGCAAACTGAAAAAACACATTTTTGATTTGCCTGACTCGGGAATCGAACCGCGAGAGTTTCTCTGAGGGAAAAATTCGAAAAATTTATTCGCTGAGTTTCTACCGCCAATTCTTCGTGCTTGCAGTAAGTCCAATATAAATTCTAAAAATTTTGAAGGTTAATTAAATTAAATTTTCTTTATAAGATAAACTTTTATTTTTAAAACTCGTTTTTCCTAGAAAACTTTTTTACAAGAAAGTTACGATAAATAAAAATTGATTTCTATCAATATTAGACTACTATATTATAGGTAGAGCAGAAAATATGATGTAAAATATGTAGATAACCTTTATAATTGTTCTGTGTAGATAACATTGATGATTATAGAAATCGTGTTTTTAATAAATCAAGAAAATTTTAAAGAATTTTTCTTATACATAAGTACTAAAAAAATTTATCTTAGAAACATTTTATTTTTTATTTTGGTTTTATTTTTCTGCGCCTCCCTAGATACAAAGCCTGACGACACCTTTGATGCGAATATAATAAATAAAGTCCATGATACATTAAAAGATGTTAAAGTCCATGATACATTAAAAGATGTAATTCGCATAAAAATACTTTCCTAAGAATATTACTAAGTAATATAACTTAGCTAGCCCTTACAAAGCTTTGCTTTTTGCTAGTGTATCATGTATTCATCCATATGCATTTAGTAAAAAGCGGTTATTTTAATATTACGAACCGACACTCAAATTTTATTTATTTGTATAGATTTTGCATGTCAGTTATGGCCAAATATTTGAGACGATCAACGATCCCTTACGTGGTAGGCAGAGAGAACCGAGTGTCATACATCACGATCCTTGCAGGCTTATCTCGCGTCAGAAATCAGAAGAACTTTATTCAATAAAACTTTTTACAAGTTATTTTAACACGTCAACACTCTTCAAAACTACCACCGGATCGGAATGCGGCCACATTCGTCACTCTCTTCATGCAAACACGCCGGTTGCGAAGACTCTTGACACCACCTTTGGACAATAAATTATAACAATCATTATAATGGAATTTCACTAAGTTCCGACTATGGGAAGTATAATTTAAATCAAGCCGGTGAAATAAATTAAAAAAAAATGGAATAGTACATACCTACATTTAAAGTGGAAATTATTTTTTTTCTCATTAATACCTTACGCTTGTGATCCTACACGTACTTTGCCAGTTTTATATTAAGTTATTGAATTGCCAAGATCACCATGTAATTTTAATAAATTACGTATAAACTCTCACGTATTGCATATTAATTACACTTGTGGTGCTAATACAATGCCCGTATGACATACAATATTGTTTAAATTCTACGCTCGGAGTGTACACATTATTTAAAACGCGAATCGCTATTTAATTGGCCGTGTGTATGCACCGCGCGTGCGATCACAGATGATCTGTATTTAGACAATCGAAATGATAAGGGTGCGTTCTTGTATTTTGTGGTAGCGGTACAATACACTCTCAAAATCTCTTTTCGATCCTGAATTAATGAATATAAAATATCTCCAAGCCCGTATCCCCGAAGAGGTAGGCAGAGGTATAAGGTACAACAAGTGCACCCACGATTAGCCAGAAGATACTTAGTCCTATAATATGATAGGTGGCAAAGCTACCGCCAACCGGGCACTTATCCAATCCCGGAAGATGTAGTTTTCTGGTAAAAATCAGAAAACTGAAAAAACACATTTTGAACTGCCCGACGCGGGAATTAAACCCCGTATTTCATACGGTCAACATCGATACCGGACCACTAGACCACAAAGCGAATAAATGAATGAATCTTTTATTTGCAACGAATATGATATTGCACACGTTGTTAAAATTACTATTTAATTCTACCAGCTTCCCATCACAGCTTTCACATCACAATTTTCACACGCTAGTCGACGAAGCCCACTGTTTCGACTCGCAAACACTCGACCCTGGTCAAGATGTGATATCTAGCCGAAACTCTGATGCCACTTACTCTCCCAGTTCTCGTCAAGATACTACCTTAAGCCAAACTTCAGTCTCTGTAGCGGCTTAAGGCCGGCTCTTAGCCCATCAACTTGAACTCTAACTTAGCATTCTGCTTGCACAAAAACCCGGTTTCGCAGTAACTGACATATAGACCACCGGTTTTAAAACCATTTCGAAAAAAATCTGTTGAATTTTTATTCATTGCCGGTTGATTAATTAATAAATAATATAAGGTACGCTCTTCATAATTTTTTATAAACTTTATTATTATCAAAATAAAACTTTGAAGACCGCGTTTTACTTTGAAACACTATTTTATCATGCCGCTCTACGCTTATGTCCGTGAGGTGGCGCAATATTTAAGCATGCAACACACGCGCCGTACGTCCGATAACGTCTTCGATGTCAATACCGGCCGTACGCTCAATGCCAGCGGTTCAACTCGAGTGCCGACCTTCTGCACTCGGCCTTTATAACCTATTTGAGCTGGATAATGTTACGGTCGTGACTCATAAATATTACGTAAAACAAGAGATTTCTAGAAAATTTTAGAATGATAATAATTAATCTTACTCCAAAGTAAATAAATATCCAACTAAGAATATCCAACTAATCTTACTCCAAAGTAAGTAAATAGTCATCTCGATTCGTATAATTTTCCAGCGATATTTATTTATTTTTCTAGTAGATTTTTTTGTCTTACACAACCTCTCTCTGCCTACATCTTAAGAACTTTACACTGAAGATACGCATGTGCATAACTACTCTTTAATATCTATGTCACTAATAAAAAAAAAAATTACATTGCCTCGTTGGTGAAATGGTATGGATTAAATTGTACAGACCAGTTCCTGAGGTCTTGGTTTTGGTGTCTGAATGTCCTGTAGCTCGGAATTATTAAAATAGTTTGAAATAGTTTTTAAAATGCATACGTTATATTGCTTCACAAAAATCTATAAAATTTTGTTTATAAAGAAATTCGAGTTAGTTTCTTAATTATTCATCGCTTGGATTATCAAAATGAAACCACTTAATCATTGTGTCAGTCCAAAGTTTATAATCTTGATGGAAATGTTATCACATTTTAGTTAATACCTACTGCGCACTACCCAGAGCCAAATTTATTGACGTGTAGGGTGACCATAATTACATGACGCCGTTGATACAACTAAAATAACAGTTTCTTGCATTTTAATAATTATATATCGTCGTTGATGCTGCAATACCGCGTAAATAACAGTGATTATAATAGTAACTATGTTATAGTTATTATTATAATCAGAGTTTCTTCAATGTTCAGTAACTTTATATTTAACTAGCTGTGCCCGCGACTTCGCCCGCGTGGAAAAAATTCTAAAATATAATTAGCCTAAGTTACTCCTTACTACCGTGGTTTTAAAGATAGATAGTCCCGGAGTTTCCCCGCATAGATCCTGTTCCCGTGGGATTTTTAGAATAAAAATATATTCCTTTCTCTCTTTCTAATTCTTTATACCGAATTTCATTCAAATCGGTTCGGTGGTTAAGGCGTGACGAAGAGACAGACAAATAGAGCTACTTTACTTTAATATCAGTATGGATAAAGATGCTGTTTTTTAGATAAGGACCAAGCATCTACGTAGTAAAACTAAATATATTATCTATCCAGTAGATTTCCACCGTGCTAGTCCGGTCCCCTTCGAAGAATAGACCTTCCTTCGTTTTGCCAGGCAGTTAGTTAAATGTGACACAATCTTCGTGACCGCTAGATGGTAGAATTCTGCAACGTCTCGCCTGGGTATGATACTACCGCCTTCTCTATTCTGCCACAATAGCGTCAATGCTTTTCGTTGTGTTTCGGTTTGGAGGTTCAGGTAGCCGGTAAACTTATGCATGTGTCATGACTGTAATGGCTATAGGCGATGGTTATCTCTTTCCATAAAGATAGCCATAGGCAACGCACAACAGCATACCTATATTATTTTATTTATTTACTAGCTGTTGCCCGCGACTTAGTCCGCGCGGACTTGGTTTACTCCGCGCAGCTCCTCCCCCGTAGGTGCTAGCGTGATATATGTAGCCTATATGTTGACCCGACCTGTTAGTAATATTCATGCAAAATTCGAAGTAAATCCATGCAGTGCTTTTTGAGTTTATTCCGGACATACATGACTTTCCTACGATTTAATAATTTAATTTTTTATAATGAACATTTATATTTCAGCGAAATTGGACAAATGCCCGATATGCCGCAGCGTGATCAACAGTTACTTCTGCATAAGGAACGAAGAAGAACCCCTGTCAGAGCTGAAGCAGCAGTATCCCATCAACCGACGCATCCTAGACCTGTTTCACTATCACTAATCGGACCTAGGTTAAGTACTCCTATTAGCCAAGATTATGAGGTGTAGAGTTTGGGGAGTATCTTGTAGACTGGAAAGCATACTCCATCGTAGATAAAACGCAATTGTCGTTAGCGCTTCAATTATGAATTAATTGAACATATATATAAACTAGTTAATCCGTACAGCTTTGCCCAAGCGTAAATTAACATGACAATGTAAGACATTTCATGCAATAAATTTCAACCCACATTTCACCATCTTAGGGATGACTTTCGAAAAATCCTTTCGCCTACGTCTAAGAACAATCCCTGTGAAAATTTTCATTTTTCTTGGTCCAAGGGTTTAGTTTGGGTGTTGATCTGTCAGGCTCAAAATGTTGCCATTTTTAATTAGGCAATTATCTTGTCTAATTTAAAATGGCAACATTTTTAGTACTCCATATTAAAGAAAACACAGACATATAAAATGTTTCTAATAAAGGCTATATTAAGAAAAATGTATATATAAATTTTCACGGGCCTTACATAATAAATAGAATGATATTTTACAAAATTCCAAGATTTTTTTCCAATAGGATATTTGACTAAATACGATCATTTTAAATATCAGGTATGGACCCACCTTTGTTCTTTGTGTAAAAAAAAATCTGCTATCGTCATTTAAAGAATAAGGTATCATTTGAAAAATGTAATAATTAAATTACTTTAATGAATTAGGCAATTGTTAATTAATTAAATTGTACTGAAATTAGGTTCTCATGTGTCTATACTGAAGCCCGATGAATACGGTTCGTTTGGCCATCTAACGAGATTTTACTATCTAACGAGATTTTCCTTAATTCTACACTTCATAGCCAATGTAAATGTTCGGATCTCGACTTCAAAGTTAAATTAAGTCCTATCCTTATAATAATAAAGAATGTAAATACTTATTTCAATTTTAATTTCAATTTTTCGATAAAATAACTAGCAGCCATTTTGTTTTTCAACGTTAAAGTCTTATATTTTTATCACACAAAGTGTATAAAATTAGGTATATAACGTGTATTTTTGATTTCATACTCGATTATTTTATTTAAATTACATAATACGTATCATATATGGGTCGTTCCAAACATCAAGCTTGTTTTCATTCCAAGATAGATAAAGTTTTTCAGTTTTCATACCAGTGAGATAAAGGATACCTTGCCAAAATAAAATTCTAACTTAGAAAAAACTAATATTTTTGGAGATATTCGACTTTAGTAAATTAACTTGTAGAATTGATTCCTTTTGAAGAATAGATTATTGCCTTTTGTGCTAGAAAATATAAAAAAGGCGAACGTTTGGCTAAACATGTCACTACTGTCATGACTACTAGGTGATACTAGTGGATCTACTAGTAATGTAACTTAATCTAGTAATTGTGATAGTTAGCATATATGATAGTCTGTTATTTGAAGAAGACCCGGAACACCACGGGTAAGTTAAAAATTTAGTTTTTTAGACGTTTTCAATATGGATACTCAGTTCTATTTAGATTTTTATGAAGTTCAAATTCTTATTTAAAATAGGAATGTTTCTTTAACTAGATTTACGGTGAGATTTGCTTTAGAACTTTACTTTGGACAATAAAATTCCAATCAGCCAGACGCGGATCCGAGGGATGCAATTATCCCCCTTCCCCTTGATTTACGTACAATTCTTCAAATGATTGGAATCGTCATGAGATTTTTTTTGTCATTTTTTTAGAATAAAGCAGATTTAATATTAAGATAGAACCAAATCCGCACCTGCAATCATCACTCATTTTTTTATCTTAAAAACTAATTTCAGTTGAAATTTAATCTAAGTTACATCTTGGAATAAAAACCTCGGTGTGCAAACAATAAAACATTGGGACCACCTGTATATAACGTTACACTTATGTAACATTTGCTTACCTAGCCTTTGGTTTATGTTAGTTAATTACAATTTAATATCTGATAACGTTTTTAAAATTTCAATACAAATCATACAAGTAAGTTTATATCTAGCAATAGCAATGGGCAACAAGTCATAAAATGATTAACCTATGTGGACTGAACTATGTGAAAATAAATTAAAAAAGATTGTATGTTTAAGTAATATGAATGACCAACCGATTTAATTATAACCACAATATATTTAAAGAATGATAATTCTTATTAATTTTACACTTAATTTAGAACGGACTTTTTCAGAAACAGATTAAAATTAAATTACAGTTTGTCGGATTTTAAATACTTTTAAAATCTTACGACCTGTTTTTTAGACAATACGAATAGAGGAATAAATGTTAGCATAAATTGTAATTATTTTTTTCTAATTGCATTTTAGAAAAATAATAACTGCCGAAAAACCAAATACAAAGTCTTGTTAGCAATAAAATATGTAGGGTATTTATTACTCGCTGGATACATTTTTAAAAGGTCACCCGAGTAGGAATCGAACCAGCACATGTATGTGTAGTAAAAAAATCGGCAAGAAAATTTAATTTATAAGATATCTATACCCGGTTTTTCAAAGAGACAAACATCGAAAATTTAATTTATAGGGGATTTTTATTTTTAGACTCAATAGATTTTAGCAGAGATTATGCATGTAAGGGACGGTGTAACGAAAAATTAAGAAAAAATGCCATTTTTATGGCAATCCTATCCGTGATGGCAATTACTTTTTTGTGGGAAATGCATAATTTGCGTTTTATGATTCTTATTTTCACGCCGCTTAATGTAAAGCGTACCTTACCCTACCCTTTCTTAAAAGGCCGGCGACGCAACTGCAAATCTTCTGATAGTGTGGTTGTCCATGGGCGGCGGTGATCACTTACCATCAGGTGAGCCACATGTCCGTTTGCCCCCTTTTCTATAAAAAAACCCGAAGTTGTCACGACCGCTGAACTCTCGAATCAGCCGTTAGCATGCATGCACGGTATGGCGCATAATACATTGCTTATTTTTTATTTCCTCGAATTTTACATTATTTTTAGAAAAACCTTTGTAGAATATTACAATAAGTCAAATTATAAATTAAGGTAAAAAAATTTCAAAATAAAAAAATCCCACAAAAAAATATCCAACGGTTGTTCTCTCAGAATCATGGTCCAAATTTATGGTTTTGATTTTCCGTAGATCGTCCCTTACACCCAGTATAATAGTTACGGTCTAGTAACACTCATATTTAAAAAAAATGTCTATCCATTAAAATTCAAGAGATTATCTTATGACAGTTGACGTTTAAAGACACAAAACGACAAATCAGATCATTATATTTTTTATTAATAGCCAGCTATGTAATTAATATACGGACGACGACATAACTGCTATTTTTAACGATTGACGAATTACTGAAACTTGTAGGTCTCATTGACACTTTTTGGGTACGGAACTTTTTGAAAGACAACTAATAATTAGGTTTTAATTTATAACTAAAACTTAAATTTAACCAACTTAAAATTTGTATCACTTGGCTGTATGATAAACAGATCTTGCTTAAAGAAATTTTTAAAAATTTCGATTTAATTAAATTTAATCTGTAATTAGGTGCCGTATATCACACATTAGGTGCCTTTTCATACCACACTAATTAGTTGTAGGCCTTAGCCGTGTGAAACTTTGCAAGAAACATTTAAAAAAACACGTGATAATAGCTAAACCATATAATTTTGTAATTTAAAAAAATAACGGTCTTCAAATATCAACTATGTATACTCATATCTTAAAAACTACTGGACCGATTTTGATGAAACTCGGACTGTTTCCTTCTGATTAAAATAAAAATAGAAAACAATAAAAATATATTAAAAAGAGAATATTGCTTAAGTGCTTAGTAAACCTCAGCGAAATTAGTGTAGTAATATTGAAAAGGGAAAGTCACCATATGATGTAGTCGCGAGTTTGATAAATTGCTGTTTGTAAACAATGAACTACTATGCGCGGTGCGCGGGTGTCCGTACTAAACATTTTTATGGAAAAAGTAAGTCATTTTACTATCTATTTTTTACATACTGAAGGAGGGTATTTAGTACTCGATTCTGATACATTCGGTAACAGAATCGAGTATTGAATACCCTCCTTCATTATGTAGGTACAGTCTATTACCAGCTAACCTGTTTAGTATATTTAATTTACTGACATAATTCAATGAAGAGAACAGTAATCATTTTATATAATAAAAAACTAAGTTGGTAAAATGTGCGTGCCGATAAAACTTAAAAAGGAGTCCCGGCACGATAAAGTCACTTATATAGTGTGATAGCCCTTTATTTCCCAATTTCCCTTTAACAAGAAAGTTCCCGTTTTAACCTAAAGGGCGTGTTTTTAAAGATTTAGGGGCTTTTCCAACCATTCAACTTGGAATTAAGTGTAGTGGCGCCATCTGTTGTCGAGTATTTGAACTTCATTCAGAACAACGATTATTTGGGTTGCATTTCGAAAGGCGCTGCGAGCAATTGCAGCATGTATAGTGATGGCGCGAAATTTAAAATTCCAATTTCAGCAAAGTCTTAAATCACATTTTATAATGTTATATTTCAACTACCACATAATCTCATATCAACTCCTGAGCAAAGTCTCAAACAAAAATTATCCCTGATTTAAATGGTAGTAGTTAGTAGTATTTAAATAGTTTAAAGCTGACACTCTTAGCTCAGAATTCTGTCATTAGCAGCAGATATCGGAGATTAGCAGTTGTGCTGAAGACACGCAATGAAAAGATAAATCTTAAACACAGACTACTAAGGAAAGAATTAAATGTTTTCCAACTTTATTTAGATAATATTCCCCAAACTTAAAAATATTTTTAAAGGCCGTTAAGAAGTTGATATCGAATCATAAAGATGATCATGAAGAACGATGTATGGGGTTCCGCCCGTGTTCTTTATGGCAATATATTTATTTTATTACGCTGTAATGCAGCTGTATGAAAAGGCACTTACTTGGCACAGTATTTAAATAGATATACATTTAAAAGCAATAACGAAACTTGAACTCACACACGTATCTCACATGTGTTTGTGAATTCACAATCAGACTACGTCGTGCGAACTACGTGGCCAGATGTACTCGGTCGACAATAGTCTGTCTCGCTTCAGCTTGCGATAGACACGAATGCAAAAGGGAAATGAACTTAGTCGCGATAGAAAACCTACGAAAGCTAGAAACTGCGTTCGGAACTTTCGCAATTCATCGATTTGCTTGGTCATACACATTACCATACCGAAAAATAAATAATGTAGCTGCGACGTTAAGGACTTGAATGTGTTGTGATTTTGCATGCAAATCTGTATGCAAAGATTTCTATGTACTAGACAAGGTATGCGCCACGCCACTTGTGGGCCACTAAATTGGAGTCCATGAACTGCACCCACTTCATTCCGTTGTAGGCCGCCGTGAGACGCGTTGCGTGTTGTAAATACAGTCAAAACTTTTTTACGCCGTGTTGGTCCGGGCTCCCTTGAAGGATAGACCAGCTGCTGTTCTACCAGGAAAGTCGTAAAAGGCGACCGATTGGCGAAACATGTCACTAACATCGTGACTACTAGGTGGTTAGAGTTCCGCAACGTCTCGCCCGGGTTTTTGGTACCACCGCCTTACCTATTCCTACTGCAACAGCGTCAATGCTTGCCATTGTCACGCTCCGGTTTGTAGTCGTAGTAGACTTATGCATGTGGCATTACCATCCCGCCACACGGATAGCAACGCACCATTAACACCTTTGGTTCTCACATGTATAGATGATGGTGTCTCGTTCCCTCAGGAGAGCCATTTGCTTGTTTACTATCATATGATATAAAAAAGAGACTTGTTGTTTCGCACCGTTTTACATACTTTATAACTTTTTACCAATATATTACAAATTTCATTCACGCAAATTGGTTTACACTGTTGACGAAATGAAACACGACTATTTTTTTTATTATTGATAGGGAAGCGCTTGACCTCGATCTCGCCTGATGGTATGCTAAGATGCGGCCTAAGACGGAACGCGCTTCCCTAGAAGGCACGATTGGCGAAGCTTGGCATAGCTTCTCTAGTACTCTAGTTAATCTCTTTGATCCGATTTTTATTGAAATATTATTTTAACAGCCCATAATATTGGACATTGTGATACTAGATCCGGTTTATTGCAAATCATAACTATCAATATATATTTAAAGTTATCTCTGAGTGATACAATAACCTTTAACATCTGCTAACTCAAGATATGTTTTAGAACATAGAAATTTCCACACCGTAATAGGGATACGTATAAGTTCATTGGAAATCCATAACGAATATTTTGTTAAAGAAACTAGTCGAACCATTCATCATATATCAAATTATATATTTATTATTTATCAATATAAATGTCTTCCCGATTTCTTTAGATTTTATGTACAGAGTCAGAGACTTGATTTAAGTTATGGAGTGCGGAGAATAAGAATTGTACAATAGGGATGTGATATCAATATTATGCTATGCAAACAGGGTAGGGAAATATTGGGTGTATTCTTGGTGAATGTCTTAACACAGACTCCTAACAAAATTGACAGTTGGCTTAACCAAGCCTTTTCCAGGACACTATACCAAGATACTTACATACGATAACAAGAATTATTACGAAGCAATATTTGAAAAATAAAAATGTACTTTATTTCATTCCTACTAAAGTTGACATTTGTTTCTTACTTAACAGAGGAGAAAAACGTTCTGAGCAACAACGACAAGAGTAGATATTGTCCCTTTCTTGCAATTTCCAGTGTAAATAAAACTATCTGATGGTAGATTTTTATATATTCGGTAATCGTTAAATCCCTTTTATTCATATACGTCGATAAATACATTAGCATAAAATGTAATTAACATGGTAAGTTCTATAATGTGTTTATTTTAATTATTACGTAATTACTTACACAGTGCAAAAACTGTTTCTCAAATTAGTAGAATTACTTAGTAGTAATTTGCAAACTACGCATGGCCGCACTTATATATGGTGATTGGCGCTTTATTTAGTAGAAAGAGACACACTCCACCAATGTCAGGGTACTCTTCGGAACGATTTTCAAGCGCGTCTGAACATTCCGGGTAGAATGTAACTTCCTTGGACTGTACATATTAAGACAATCCAATGCCGCCATTTTACTTTATAAGTTAAGGCGCCTAATTTACCGGTTTTAACAATCTATCTTTATAAAAAGTGTGTCCGAAAGAAACCGCCTAAACTTAGACATTTTTTTGTTTACTCTGACTGGTTTGAGTAAGTTTGGTAGACAGTCAGACAGACAGACAGACAGTCAGACAGACAAATAAGACAAGTGAACAGGAACACGCCCAATGTGCTGTAATTTATAGTGCCAACAACATATCTGTTCAGTAGACAGCGCCGCTAGTGAGGTGTTTGCTATTTCGGAATTTCTTTTAAAAAACTGACAGCGAAATGACATTTTACAAAAAATGTGGCTGTAGATTTTGTCTATAGAAAAGTTGATGGCACTATAAAATTGTTCGAGTGATCTAACCTCCATGATGTCTACGAGTGTTATCAGAGTATAACAAACTAATAACATTACACAAATTGTTAGTATATTGTCCGACTCAAATATGCCTAGGTACCATAGGTTAATCGTAATAAAACCTTACATCCCACTTCCCAGTGCGTTCCTAGGCTCTATGTTAAGGTACAAAGCTACTACTGGCTCGTTCTTGCTTCGCTTGAATGTTGTCCGTAAATAAAAATGTCAGAAATATGATTAGGAAACTCTTAGTACGATTATATTATTTACATTTCCAGTGATACCTCCAGTAACACAATGACGAAAATAGTATCACATTTTGTAGTAATTTTTGCTAATGCGCATTCAAATATTATGTAGACAAACGATATAAAAAATCTATAAGTATTTTTTTGCTCGTAAAACAGATTTCCTACAGATATTCCCGAGTAGTATTGTTCAAAAAACTATTTTATGATAGCGCGTTATAGACTATATTTTATAAACTATATTTTTCCAGCGCGCTACGTTATAGACTATATTATAACGTGTAACTGAACACTGATCGCGCGAGCCGGCCGAGATAGCGCGTGACTCATCTCAATATCATACAGCGAGCGATGACTGAGCCGCTATAAACTATGTTATAACGTCTAGCGTTTACGGTCTAGCACGTTACTCGTTAGATCGCGTATTTCTTACTTCGTAGGTTATAATGTTATAACTACGACCTTCGCTAGCCGCTAGGCATATAGCGTGGCGTTATGTTATAACGCTGAAAGCGAATCTAAATAGCGTACGCTATACATTGAGTATACATAGCGCGCTATAATTTAACGCTATGCGTTATATTAACCACTATTATCCCCGAGTTAAGACTTTGTGTATAAATAATATATTATGTTCTATTACTAACAATGTTGACCTCTCAGTTGTCACTGCAGTGGCGCCATGTTTTTCTGTGTTACCAGTCTATATACTAAAATTCTTATTTTCTACACTCCATGTTTTTTTTGTTTTGAAAACGTATGTGAGCAATTAGTATGGGTGCAAACATTATATGTAACTGTGATAATATGACGTGTTTTGTGAATTTGCTGTGTATACAATATAGAGATAATTGTACATTTATCGACTAATTTATAGTTAGAATATAAATTAATTTAAAATAAAACTGAGTCATTATTTCAACGTTTCCTGTGAATGTAAGATGAAAGATGGCTTTTGTATGTAGATGCCAATGAAATTGTATGAATTGATGGAAAAAATAAAAGATTAAAGGCAACACTGGTGTTGTAAATGTCAACCTATGTATCCTTTTACGACTAGATTATTGAGACTTTTTGCTGTTACAAATGGCATTTAAATCGCATACTTTTCTGTGATTGAATGGCTTTCCTGGTGGAAACGGACAACTATCGCCTATAGACACCAAAGATGTTAATGGTGCGATGCTATTCTTGTGGCGGGGTCTTAATGCCAGATGCATAAGTTTACCGGCTACCTTATCCTCCAAAATCGGAACACGTCAAGATAAGGACTGACGCTATTAGAATTTAGAATTAAACGCAGAAATAGGTGAGGCGGTTGTATCAGACCCGGGCGAAATTATGCAGAGATAACCACCTAGATTAGACTAGAGACTAAGATTTTTATAATGAATAGATCTGACATGAATTTACAGAAGACATTGCACGCATTTACATTAGACAGAAATGTATTTCGTTCGACATTTTTTTTCATAACCCCAAAGTAAGCAAACTATTTGCTAGTGAAATGTGTCAGTCAATGATACTAATAAATACTAAAACATTGAAAAATCGCCCAAATCCAGAAATACAAATGGTCTTTGGGTCGCAAATAAAAAAAACCTCATGTTAATTCGGGTCACGTTTGAAAAATACATCAACTGCCTTGTTGCTACACACTTCGTGACCTAACTACGCAATCGATAGAGCTCGGGTTCTGTTCCCGACAAGGACAAGCATTAATGTGATAACCATAAATGTATGTACTTTTTATAGCAAACAACAGACCCCCGAACACACGTAACAAAACGTCGATCGACTCAAAGCACTCAGGACTCTCACACACATAAAACTATACAATGTAGCGTCGTGCTACGACACTAACGTAATATGTAAGAAAATGTGTAAGAGCCCTAAGCACTTCAACGTTTTGATGTGAATCGAGCCCCAGATGGTTTCCTAATGGAAAAATTTCTTTATCACCAATACAGAACAAAGATTTTAATGGTGCGTTGCTATTCGTGTTGCAGAGATGGAATGCCATATGCTAGCTTACTCTCCAACCGAAACATGGTAGCGTGAGCATTGGCACTATTGCGGCAGAAACAGTTAAGGCAGTGGCACCGACCACACAGCCCATAGACACATAATAACAGGTGAATGCCTCTTGACAACACATCTGACTTATGGTTCCGATATAAATGTCCAGGCGTCAATACTCAATCAGTGTCGACCAATCAGATGCTCTCTACATCACTATCTTTCACTGTGGCCTTGAGTTAGCCAATCACGACGTTGCAACCCCGCTTCGTCTTAGCTCAGTTGTCAGAATGCATTCAATATGGAAAATCAATTATCAAACATTAGGCGTCTATGGGCTGTGTGATTGGGTGGTAACAAGCCCGATTGAGCCGTTGCAGAAGTTGTCACGATAGTAATGATAAATATTAGCCTTCTAAAAAGTTTTCGACACAAAACGGGGAAAATATGATGTGACATATCGTACTACTTGGTACTAACCTATGGTACAAAACTACAACCTATGATACAAACTTCCCTTTCCAATCCTCAATATCGTCAACGCATTTCACTGCCTGGTTTAGAGGATAGCCTGTAAACTTGTACATAGATATAGACTTCTTTGCAACCACTTTTGCAAGGTCGGTACCACTGAAGAGCATATCGGTTGAACCAGCGTGCCAACTACTGTCAGGATGACTGTCATCGAGAAAACGTACCATTTTAAGAACAAGGATGAAAAAGAGAAAATCTTCCCAGCCAGGCAAAGTGTATCTGTGTATCATCTATGATGTACCTTAAAAACAGCAAAGAAAAATATCGACACGCGGGATTTGAACCTGCGACCATTTCCCTAAAGCCGGGACGCTCTTCCACTGAGCTAGATTTCTTCTTTGCTATATGATCGATTACGTCGATTGTACTGATCGCTAGCTATACATACGTATAACTAGTTAAATGAGTTCATCGTTACAGATGAAATTCACATTTATAATTTTGATCACTACTTTCGTATTTCTAATTATTTTTGTGTTATAGCACTCACCCCGTGCTTGGGAATCTGGAAAAACCTTAAAAACAGCAAAGAAAAACAGAAAAGAATAATTCAAATCCCGCGTGTCGATATTTTTTCCAGATTCCCAAGCACAGGGTGAGTGCTATAACACAAAAATAATCTATGATGTATGTTGCCCACGACGTCGCGCGCGGACTTCGTTTACGCCGCACAGCTCCTCCCCTGTAGGTGATGATAGCGTGATAATATGTAGCCTATATGTTGACCCGACCTATTAGTTATATTCATGCAAAATCTAAAGGAAATCCATGCAGTACTTTTTGAGTTTACCCCGGATATACATACAGACAAACAGACAAAAATTCTGTAAACTATATTTTTGGCTTTGATATCGATTGTAGATCATGCCCCAAGTATTCTTTTAAAAAATATTCAATTTACAGTTTTGACTTTCTTACGATTTTATTATACATGGGGCACATTAAAAGTTTTGCACTTCTAGCTAATCGGAACTATTTGAATTTCGAATGTTATATTTTTAAAACGTTGCAACCTTCTTAGTAATAAAAAAAAATTGGCGGGAAATGATTTGTCAATTGTTTTTTTATCACACATCAAAGTTCTACGTACGCAACGAAAATGGAATTAAGTTGAAAAGATTTTAGGGCGATGATTTTTTATGGTTTTAAAAGTTCTCTTTCTCCGCAAGACTGTGCCGCTCGTCTTAAAAATGCTTTTGGGAGAGAAGCACCTTGTTTGAGCACCGTGAGGCAATGGTTTGCTGAATTTGAGAGAGGTCGAGTTTCTTTACATGACGAATTTCGTGAAGGGCGCCCTTCAACCGCCGTCAACGAAAATAATGTGGCTGCTGTTAAGCGGTTAATTGAAGAAAACCCCCGGATTACCTATGAGACAATTCGAGGACTATTGGGGATTGGTATGAACCAAATTCAGCAAATTTTCACGAAGAATTGAAAGTTCGGATACTTTGTTGTCGTTGGATCCCTCATAAACTGACAGCGGAGCAGAAGCGGGCTCGCGTGGAATGGTGCTCACAGATGCTGCTGAAGTACGACCACGGACATTCTAATGCTGTTTATGATATTGTCACAGGAGACGAAACGTGGATTTATTGTTTTGAACCCGAAAAAAACAGCAATCTTGTGAATGGGTGTTTGAAAATGAAAACAGGCCAACAAAAGTGAGACAGGCGAGAAACGTTGGTAAAAAACGATCGCGATTTTTTTTTAGCTACGGGTCCATCTGTACAATTCCACTTTAAGATCAAAAGAGTGTTAATGTCGAGTGGTATTCTACCATTTGTTTACCCAGGGTGTTAAAAAAAGTTCGCGAAAGACGAACCAAAAGCCGCATTCTCCTACACCACGATAACGCTTCTTCACACACGGCCAACAAAACAAAGTCATTTTTATTAGCTTACATCTCGTCACTCATTCTGCGTATAGCCCCGACCTAGCACCCTGTGATTTCTGTATTTTCCCCAAAATCAAAGATTTGATGAGATGTTTTACTTTTACCAACTCCGAAGAGGCAGTGATAGCGTTCAATCAGCACGCAAACATGCCTTCAGATCTGTGGTCCTCCTGTTTTAAAAAATGGTTCGATCGCATGAAAAAATGTTTAAAATGTAAAGGAGATTATTTTGAAAAGCAAAAAACATAATATTGTGATTATAACATGTTGTTTTTTTTAGTATGTATGTATGTATGTATATAGATAACATGTTTTAGGAATACTTTTAATAATAAAAAACAAGCATTTACACTCACTGTATTCATATGACATACATGATAATATAAACACAAATGTATACTATTTTCTTCACGACTAATGAGTTTGATGTCAAGCTATAAAGTAAATAATATTTAGAGGGAAGATGGGACTATTTTGTTCCCAGTTTCCCAAGATCATAAATTCGGGGGAAGATGCGACAAAAATTCATAGTTTCCCCCGTTCGGGGGGAAACCATTCGGGAGAAACTGGGAATAGTCCCTTAATTTTTATTACATAGTCTATGGTCAAATTTCGACCATGGTTATTTTTACGAGTTTCGAGTTCATATTGTGCAATAAAGTACCACTTATATTAAAACTATGTTCTTACAACACAAAGGTACAATAATACACCACAATGCAATACGTAAATACACTGAACACTAACACTCACTAATCACTATACTAACACTAGAATTAACCGACTACTCTGAATCGCTAAACTAAAATATTTCCCGTATTCACTGTACTGTATCGCCCGTGCTATTGCTCCGAATCGCTATATAAAACTGAACTCTATTCGCAAACACGTCCCTATTTATACCCAAGGTAAAGTTCGACATTGTTCTCGAATGTTCCGAATTATCGCGTAACTAATAATTTTTAATGTAAACAAGTACACGCCATGTTCACTCTTATACTATATGACAGAAGATCTATTATGGCATAGCTGCTTGAATAACGGCGGCAATTGTTTATCAATAGAAGCAGCCTATCTCTTTCTTTAATTTCTAGATTTTTCTAGCGTTCTAACTCTGCACTTTTCTAGATTATTCGCAACATTATTATATCACGGTCTCGGATTTGCTTGATTTTTTTACGTATTTATAGCTTTCAATATGTATTGTTTGAACCTTATAGCGTCTTACATATCTATAGGCGATAGTTACCTAGATTAGAAGAGTTATCTGCTTGTTTGCTGTTGTTTGATGTATCATAATAAGTATTGAGAAAACACAAAACGGATTTTTCATTACATATCAAAGTATATTATTTTATAAAGACATTTCTTATCTAACAGATGACACTTCAACTAAACAACTAAATAACTATTTCTAACCCCCCTTATCTTTTTCTCTCTCAGCATATAACTGTGAATTCTTGACGACAGAGTAGAGGTTGAACAGAAGATGCACACATTGTATCCAGTCGTTGAGGGAGTGGCCGTGGACGGGGATGTCGAAGAGGCCGCACACCAGCTCCACGTACTGCGGCAGGCTGCAGTCGATGTCGCCGGGGGGGAATCCCACCTCGTTGAGACTATCTTCCACTATCTCCGGCCATTCTTCCATCAGACTATCAATGTCCGGCATTTTACTGAAATAAAATTCAGATTTATATGTAAATGAAATGATCAAGGTTTACCACTGTATCACGGTATCTATACATATAATAAAATCGTAGAAAAGTCAAAACTGTACATTGAATATTTTTTTAAATGTTAGTGACTCGCATAGCCAATCGGTCACCTTTTACGACCTGCCTGGCAGAACGGCAGTTGGCCTACGGGGAGAAATGGCAAAAGTCTGGCTTTTAATTTGAATTAATGCATTATACAAAAATATTAGCTTTTATTTATAACAAGCTGTTGCCAGCGACTTCGTACGCGCGAACTTCGTATACTCCGCACAGTACCTCCCCCGTAGGTGATAGCGTGATAATATGTAGCCTATATGTTGAACCGACCTGTTAGTAATATTCATACAAAACTTGAAGTAAATCCATGCAGTACTTTTTGAGTTTACCCCGGACATACATACAGACAAACAGATAAACAGACAAAAATTCTAAAAACTATATTTTTGGCTTCGATATCGATTGTAGATCACGCCCCAAGTATTCTTTTAAAAAAATATTCAATGTACAGTTTTGACTTTTCTACGATTTTATTATATGTATAAAATGTAGATTAGATAACAAACAAGCAGGTGCCTCTCATGACGGGAAAGGATAAACTATTTTGCAAACTACAAATTGTCTATAGACATGAGCGTACCCAGGTTCTGGGTCAGGGGGAGGGGGGCAACCGTAACATTTTACAATAGATAGTTAGTAGAGAGGTACAGGGGCGGGCACACAGGGGCGGGCAGCTGCCCCTCCCTGCCCCCGCACCCCACCCCCCCCCCTCGGTACGCCCATGCCTGTAGACACCAAAGATGTTAATGGTGCGTTGCTACCCGGAACGGTAATGCCACACGTAAAATTTCCGGCTACACTTCAAACCGGAACACAACAGTAACACGCATTGATGCTATTGCGGTTGAAATAGGTAAGGAACGCCATCTTGGATTTTGGTACTACGGTACCAAACCCGAGGTGGCGTTGCAGATATCTACCATCTAGTCTCCAAATATTACCGCTGACGCAGGTTAGACTCCACGTCGGAGAGGAAAAGGCTTATGACAAACTTTTGATTCGCCGTAATGTTTTGATCGGAAAGAGAAAAATCCTCTAGTAACCTGGCAACGCAGGCATTATACTTAAATCAGGGTAAAGCGCTATTGACGCCCTTTGGTCGACAATGTTACAATTTACTAACAATCAAATACACCATGGCACCCTTGCTACACGAAGTCCAATGCTTCTTAAAAGGCGTCATCATAATTATATTATTTCTCTAAGGGTCAGTTCACATCGAGACGCGACGATGCGCGCACATTTTAATGGAGTGACTCAAAGTAGGTATACTTTATTTAATACACGAAAAGGTACATATTTCATTGTAAGAATAAGTTGCACCACGCAGCGCTGCGCCTCGAGATGTCTCGCGGCTTAGAGCGATGCGTCATGTCACAGCATTGTATCGCCGGGACGCGCGGCGTGCAATAGCGGCGCTGCGCCTCGCGAAGCCGCGATGCAGCGCGACGTCGCGTGGCGCAGCCTAAAGCCCCGTTTTCACTTTGAGTAGTACGAGTGTAAGTGTTTAATGCAGGTGCTTAGTATTAAGCCAAAAATACATAAAGACAGCCGTAGATCAGTGCGAGTGTTTCGTAATCAGCATCTATTCACTTTTACCACACTGATTACGAATCCACACTGATTCTCCACGCTGAGTACGTAACTCGCACTGATCCACGGCTATCTTCACGTATTTTTGGCTTAATACTAAGCACTGCATTAAATACTCGCACTCGCAATAATCAAAGTGAAAACGGGGCTTAAGGCTGCCATGAAAACTTTTCTCTACTAATTTCATCCAGACTTCTTGTAGAATTGACGCAGTTCGGTCGAGTGCTCAAGTGGAAATAATTATATTTCGTCTTGAGTACTCGATCGATAATCGGGCTTCTTGCAGAAGAGGAAATGGTTGATGCACTTGCAAATGGTAGAGGCGGCGAGGCGGGTGCACGCGGCGAGCAGACACGCTCCGCTGCGCAGCGAGTCGTGCTGCCAACGATGTTACGATGGCATTACGATGGATTGACGTGGCAATGCGTCTCGTAGCGGCGGGCAGCGCAGCGTAAAATCACTAGCCTCTTCCAGTAGGTATCGTGCGTCGCGTCTCGGTCGCAGCTTGGTGTAAACTGACCCTAAATTGTTTTTCTGATTTGGCAGTCTAGCACCTTTTGTCACCTGGCGCCTAGACCGATCGCTCTTTTCCAGGCAAGGCTCGACACTGTCTAAATTCGGCCAAACATATAATATATCCGAACACGGTCAGGGTTTATCCGAACGCCTGAGTGTCTGTAATAGGTAGGTGTTAAAATTTAGTCCACGTAATATTGTTGTACCTACGGCTAAATGTATATGTACCTAGTATAAGAGACAGTAGGAGGAGGCTTCGACATGTGCAACTCGCTGACGTCTTTAATCCATCGCTCTATTGCCTTTGGATTTTTCTCTGCATCATCGATCTTTCTGGTTAACTGTCAAAAATACACGAAATCAATGTCTTATTTAGTATAACCAACATTTAATTAAATAACCCAAAAGGCAATTTTTCCCCGTATTTATAATATACTGCCCTTTTTCTGGAAAAAATCATGTTCCTTCCTGGCAAACAGCTAGTAAGTGCTTGGCACACAAGCGAATGATCGAATAATTTTTTTAAAGGCCAGAACCCACATGGAGGAACGGGCATTAATTTCGGGAAGAGGGCGGGGGGACAAGAGGACAGACAGCACTTAAGTGCCTGGCACACAAATCAATTTATTATTTATACGGACCTAGAACTGAAGTTTATTTTAAATATTTTTAGCAAGTACCAATATCGTCGTACCATCCTAGGTATATGTACGCACATTTTGCATAATTTAGGATAGGAAATAAATGATGGGGAAACAACCAATGTCTATACAAACCAATGACGATAATCGCGCGTTGGTATCTGTATATCAAACAAAAATGTAATTAATCCACATGTATAAGTCTACCGGCTACTTTACCCCTCAAACCGGAACACGACAATGACAAGCATTGACACTGTTGCGGCAGGAATAAGTAAGGCGGCATTACCATATACCCGGGAAAGACGTTGCGGAACTTCACCACCTAGTGATCACTATAGTAGTGATACAAAAAGTCAAACGTTTGTCTTTTACGAATTGCCTGGCAAAATGGCAGCGGTATTTTCTTTTTTTCCTAGTCTATTTCTCTCCAGTCTATTTTATTTCTTCAAAGATCTTTGAAAAAAAGTCCCTTTAAACAACATGGGGAAAAGCCTCCTAAAGATGCTTCAGTTACGAAGTGAAACTTGCATTTAGTGCATACATCACTACCTATACTACGTGCCTTTGTTTTTTCTACTAACGTGGTACCAAATGAAGTGGCCTGCGGTAGGTAATTTTATCATAGGTAAGTTTACCATAGCCTAAGGAGTATTTTCTATTTTCCAGACCTACCGGGTGGTTTTATTTCATTTATTACATTGCTTCTTTTATTTTCTTTTTAATGGCATTGCAGAGTTTACACATGAGAGTCTGCAGAAACTTTCAAATTAATTGTTTATTTTTCTTTGAGCGGCATCGCCAATGAACCGTTTAGAATTGATATTTAAAAGTTTTACCTGAGTTTTACCAATAAAAACTGACAGCTGAATGACATTTCACAAAATATGGCGTCTGAAGTTCCGATTTAGTGTAACGCATGAAGCTGTATTATATCTGGAGGCACCACTTCTAATACCTATTTGAAAGCAAATTTTAAATACTGCTCTGCTCATCTTCTGAGGTCTTACCCTCTCTTTCTAACACAGCTGCATAAAAAGAGATGATGAGACCTCATTAGACTAATACGATTGCTAGCTCCACCTATACCTAATACTTCATGGTCTAATGAACAGGTAAGTTGGTGGCACTATAACACCTGAATCCATAAAATGTTTTATCTTACCGTATTTTTTTAAAATAACATACGTACCACTGTTGACTTGGCGCTGCTAGTCTTGGACATGGCTCTAAGCTGCAGATGCAGGAGCGCCGAGTCGCTCTGTTCCGCTGCCGGCTCATCCAAAACAGTCAGACCTTAATAATTGCCATTTATTGAATACTTCGAATTTGGAATTCGTTAAAAAGATGGCGGCCTTACGATTATCTACATTATCTAGTCCGATATTTAAATTCTACCTGCCAGTGCTATCTGGAGCTAGACTTACCACTAAATGGTATCATTCTGCAACCAGATCACATTTAGATCGGTAGTCATTACTTTCCTTTTTCAGCTGCAATTACATTACAGTTGTCAAACATATTATGATAGATCTTACTATCATTTTACTTACTATCTAAGTGCTATAAGTGAAAATGTTGTTACCACGGAATGTTACTAACATTATGGATCTTTGGTATCCGAAGAATAAAGATTTTTGTTTTCAACCTACTGCCCAAAAAGAACCTTAATTCGGATGTTTTACGTTTTTTGTTAAGTATGTTGGGGCAAATCTCCTTCATAATATTATATGGACGGATTTTCCATTCTTTTTTTGCGAGAGTATAGTTCAGTTTTAATCCCGTATAAATTTGATTATCTTATTCAGGATTTCGGAGATACGGGAAGTGGGAAGTCGCTCTTTCAAGTTGTACTTTGATGAAGTTTAAACTCCTTTCTTTTCGTTTTATGGTATACGTATAGGTACGACGACGCTAAGATATTGAGTTCGATCTACGAGCTAAAGTTTTTTCGATCGTCATCTCTAAACATAAGCATGCGTACCGCGTGTACACATGTTTAATTTTAATATATGGACCAGCCTGAGTTGCGTCACCATCTATGCGTCCTTGAGTCGACACACTATTTTTTTTTATATCATAAGATAGCGAACAAGCAGATGGGTCTTCTGATGGAAAGAGTCAACCATCGCCTATAGACACCAAAGGTGTTAATGGTGCGTTGCTATCTTGTGGCGAGGTCTAATGCCACATGCATAAGTTTACCGGCTACCTTAACCTCCAAACCGGAACACGACAGTGACAAGCACTGACGCTATTGCGGCAGGAATAGATAAGGCGGTGGTACCAGACCTGGGCGAGACAATGCAGAACGCTACCACCTATTAGCCATGATGTTAGTAACTTGCATAGCCAATCAGTCGTCTTTTACGACATGCCTGGCAGAACAGCAGTTGGTCTATACTTCAAAGGAGCCCGGTACCAACACGGGGAACGTTTATTTTTTTATTACAACAGCACTAGCCACTGTGTAGTGTTCCTATTTGACGGTGAAAAAACAGAAAACCTTAAGCATATAATTTAACATACATCCAAGCCTATATGGCAGCAATGCTAGTCCGTCC
Source organism: Apodemia mormo (assembly GCA_036924255.1). NCBI lineage: Eukaryota > Metazoa > Arthropoda > Insecta > Lepidoptera > Riodinidae > Apodemia > Apodemia mormo. Next base: position 4,553,240 of record JAUPFN010000018.1, on the reverse strand, counting down.
CTACCAAAATGTAGGATTTGGTTTTGAAGGTAATGATAGCAATAACACTATAGACATATTTCTTATCTGTAGGCGATGATCTTTCCAACAGGAAACATATCTGTTTATTTGCTATCCAATATTATAAAAAAACCGCCCAAAAGCGAGTCGATATGCAAATACTTCTAAAAATATTGGCAAAATCAAAAAATTTTTTAGAAACCTTCCTCTTCCTTCAATTTTTTCCATCTCTCCATTACATGTTTAGTACCCTACCCTTAATAGTATACTACCCTTAATTTTATTTGTCAAAATTGCTCCATCATTTTGTAGCAGTTCATGAAATACACTACACCTATTTTTTAAATTCTAATCATACAGTACCCAAAGTCTCCGAGTACAATGACTTTGACATAAGACGTCGGACGGACAGATGGACATTACTAAATTATAAAGGTTCAATTTTTTGGCATTTGGCTACGGAACCCTAAAAACGTATAGCCCAATTAAACCAGCTACGAGAGTAGCAATACCTTATCAAATTATCACTGTCTAACCATTTGAATCTAATTTAGCATTAAAAGTGGATGTAGGTTCTCTGTAACAAATTGTAATCGGGGATTTTCTAAGCTACAACACAATAGCTTTGCACATTATTATTATCTAACAGCATTCTTTTGTACCCTGTGTTGTTCAGGCCTCCTTTGACTATGAAAAGAACATTTAGCACCCTGCTAGGCTCATAAAAAGGCAATTGGTCAAACGTGTCACTACGATCGTGACTACTAGGTGGTAGAGTTCCGCTACGTCTCGCCCGGGTCTGGTAGTTCCGACTTACTTATTCCTGTTTCATAGTATCATGCTTTTCATTGTCGTGTTCCAATTTGTAGGGTAAAGTAACTGGCAAAATTATGCATGTGGCATTACCAGCTCGCCATCCGGATGGCATTGCACATTAACAATCTTTTTTGTCTATAGACGTTAGTCTTGTCTATAGACGGTTTCTTATTCCATCAGACAGGCGCGGATCCAAGGTTTGGTCCAGGAGTCCATATTATATATATATATATATATATATATATATATATATATATATATATATATATATATATATATATATATATATATATATATATATATATATAATCTATATATATGTGTGTGCGTGTGTGTTATCCTATAATAATCTTATTCCTAAAACGCCAAAAACACACTTTCAAGACCTTTGTCGTCATGAGTTTGCATTCTGTAGAAAATTTATTATATTTTAAAAATAATCTAATATTTTATCAAAATAAAATTAACTTATGTAAATCTAGGCGTAGACTATCTACTCATACACATCTATTAAATTGCAGCGTCCATTCAACCTAATCGAAAATAATAGCAATTTAAAAATTTATCCGACTTCAAATAATTTGTCGATTTAAAATTTAATGTCTGACTTCAAATAACAACTCCACAGAATATATAATAATTGTACAAGTATGGCTATTCTCATATCTCAAAAACTACAGAACCGATTTTGATGAAACTTGGACTGTTCCCTAAGTTGGAATATACTGAATTTAAATCAAAAAAAGAATTATCTCGATATGGCTTTTTGTTCCCGAGAAATTCGTGCGCAACTAGACAAACATACATAATACACACGTATGTCTGTATGAGTGTGTATGTTTGTGTGCTTGTCTTTTACTTCAGTCACAAACTTTATTAGGATTTATGGAATAATTGAATTATATTGAGCGTGATCTGTATTTCTAATGACAATTGCACGGATGATAACAGCGTCATTAACATTCACTTTCTCATACTTCACACTCTAATTACAAGCGGCCAACAGTTACTGAGAATCGAATCGCCGGACAAATAATAAACGACCACTGAGAAACGAAGAGGAAATCGAAACGATCTTTCGACAAAAATAGAAAAATATAAGCTTTTTTATAGAAGAGAAGGCAGATGAGCAGGAGGTGCATCTATGAACATCCGCAATACCAGAGGTCTTGCAGATGCGTTGCCGGTATTTTAAGAATTAGTAAGCTCTTTTCTTGAAGTTCCCCTAGTCGTACCTATCCTTTCGGAAACACCCCCGCCGGTAATTGTTTTAGAAACAAAAAGCGTTTTAAAAGTTTTTAGCTACTGTGCAAGAAGAAGGTCTATGTTTTCCAATGTTTGTATGTTTATATATGTACATACTAGCTACAACGAGCAGCTCACTCACTGAACTTTAAAAGTTTTTGACAAATCCCTTGGGATCGCCTAATTTTTCTGTGATAAAACGAAATTATAAAGGTTCCGGTAAAATTCGATTTAACAACGAATTTTTACCCGTGTTGGTCCCGGGCTACTTTGAAAAAAGGCCAACTGCCGTGCTGCTAGGCAGGTCGTAAGAGGCGACCGATTGGCTATGCGAGTCACTACCATCGTGGCTACTAGGTGGTAGAATTCTGTGTTGTCTCGCCGGGGTCTGGTACCACCGCCTTACTTATTCCTGCCGCAATAGCGTCAGTGCTTGGCACTGCCGTGTTCCGGTTTGGAGACTTAGGTAGATGATAAACTTATGCATGTGGCATTAGGCCTCACTACAAGAAACAACGCACTATTAACACCTTTGGTGTCTATAGGCGATGGTTGACTATATCCATCAGGAGACCTATTTGCATGTTTGCTATCTTATGATATAAAAAAATATTAAGGTAATGGTAACATTATACGTTAGTTTTTTTCTTTCTTTCTGTCCCTCTCATACATGTTATAAAGTTAAGTATGCTTAATCTCCTCAGTGTGCGCAATTTTCATTAAAAGGGGTTCAAAAATGTCGCTTCAGATATTAATATATTGATACCTAAATTGTCAATGAAGGTTAGAGCTTCTTCCGCCAGTGGTTTCCCTCGCAGGCTACTGGCTGGTGTGGTCACCTTCAGCAACGCGTCCGTGTCCCCAACAGCCGGCACATATTCGGGAACGAAGGGTTGCAGGCGGAAATCTATGTCGATTTTCTGTGGCGTGTATCTGTCAAAACAAGGCGTCATTTTTACCACGGAACACGAGGACAAACTAATAAAAAACACACTGTGTGTACGTGTATACAATTGTTCAGGTTTTCAATACGACTTGGGGGCCTTCAAGAAAAGAGCTTACTCATTCTTAAGAGGCCGGCAACGCAACTGCAAGACCTCTGATATTGCGGATATCCATGGGCGGCGGTGATCACTTACCATCAGGTGCAACTCCTGCTCGTTTGCCCCATCTTCTATAAAAAAAATGCTAAAGATGTTATACAGTCAGTGATGAATCAAGAGATTTCAAAAACATCTAAATCCAGTCACAGAACTAGTAAAATTGTACATTCGATAGTTTTTACCTCGCTAACTATCCTATAATGGTTCGAGCGCTCCCAAACAAAAATCATGAATCTTCCGTCGTTAAATTATCCACGAAGCTGAGAAATAAAATTACTCCTGCAAAACTGGTTGTCTTATCTCCCTAACCTTCAAATCCCAGTTAATTTCAAACACTGATGATTATTGCAACCGGTGATTATTGTAACAGAGTTCGACGATTTTTTATATAATTAAAAAACGTATCTTCACGCCTTTATCCCCGAAGAGTATATAGGCATAAGGTTGAAAGTAGCGTGTACTAGGATTTGTGAGTCATAACTTGTTTACAATAAGAAGTGATAAGAAGTGATTCATTATTTCCCGATACATTTAGATTTTTCTGGATCCAGGAAGAACTTTACCCTGGGTATAAATAGAGATGTGTTGACAAATACAGGGCAGTTTTTATCAAGCGATCGAGAGCGATACTTACAGTGACCAATGCGAAGCGAGAAGTGTTTTATTGTGTAGTGTTCTAAGTTCAGTGATAGTACAGTGAGTAACTAGTGTTATTCAGAGTATTTAAGTATCACATTGTGTTGTGTTGTGTTGTGTGTATTTATATTGTAAATACACAGATTTAATATAAGTGGTGTTTTTCTTACAATTATGAACCTGAAGTACGTAACAATAAACTGGTTAATACGTCAATACGAGACTAATATGGTGTTTATAAAATCACTGAACAAATCACACAAATTGATCTAACCCCAAAGTAAGCAAACTATTTGCTTGTGATATTGGTAACATACATAATAAATACCCAAACTCAGAAATACTTTCCCCGTGTTGGTTCCGTGTTCCTTTGAAGAATAGGCCAACTGCCGTTCTGCCAGGCAGGTCGTAAAAGATGACCGATTGGTTATACGAGTCACTACCATCGTGGCTACTAGGTAGTAGAGTTTTGCATTATTCCTGCTGCAATAGCGTCAGTGCTTGTCACTGTCGTGTTCCGGTTTGGAGGGTAAGGTAGCCAATAAACTTATGCATGTGGCATTAGACCTCGCTACAAGATAGCAACGCACTATTTAACATCTCTGGTTTTCTCTATTGGCGATGGTTGACTCTTCCATCAGGAGACCCATCTGCTTGTTTGCTATCTTACGATATAAAAAAAATATAAACATCTATTTTACTTTTTTATTCTCATCACACAAATGTTTTTCTTGTCAGGAATAAAACCTGAGCCCCATTGATTCGTGATTAGGTTCGCTAACCACTCGACCGACGGGGCGGCCGAATAAGTGTTTATGGATGTAGTATCAGATATCAAATAAGCAGTTAGCTCTCGTGATGGTAAGAGACAACCACCACAACAGAAACGAAAGAAGAATACGTTAATTTCCACTTAGCCGAATTAAAGGCCAAAAACTTAATCTCATGTACGCTGGAAACCGAAATTCCTTGAACAAAACGGTGGTATCTGATAAGTGAAAAGCCAGGGGCGTAGCTACCACCGTATCTGTCGTATGAATAAAAACTTCCCAAATAGAAAAGTCAAAAAAAAGAAATTTCTCTTTTCAAAGAAAAAAGGAAAGGAATAGCGAATTTAAGTTTGTAAAAATTTTTGGAAATAGATAATTATGATGAAAAAATATGTCTTAATTTTATGCAAACTTTTTTTCTTTTGTGAGAAATCACTACCCCGCATAACCCCAAACAAATTTTAACGGGGCCCCGACAAGGCACGCTACGGCACTGTGAAAAGCACTTACATTATGGCAGTAGGAATTGATAGAGCGATGGTGTCGTTACCAAGGGACTAGGGAGTAGTCACAGAACTCTATAAACTAGTAATCGCTATGATAAGGGGGCGTCCATAAATTACGTGAGGTGTTTTTTTAATTGTTTGTAAGGTGAGATGTCGTGAGATTTTATTCAACCCCCTCCCCGATCCCCAAATCTCACGTGAGATTTTTCAAAATGTGGGTTTCTTAAATATGTAAACGCGTTGGATTGTTATTGTAAAAAGTAAAAAAAGGTGCTTCGTGCTTTTATTTACGAGTTAAGACTGTATAACGTCGAAGTATGAATGAATATATTTTCTTTCAAACGAATTGGTGAAGGATCTTAATCGTATTACGATTACGCTTAAGGTTCATTCTTAGCATGTACAATCTGGATAATGGACCAAAATAGTATAATTTTTTTGTTGTTTCAATCAGAAAAAAATTGCGTGATATTTGCCGAGACCCCCCCTCTCTCTAACGTAAGACTAAATGAGATTTGACTCGATCCCCTCTCCACCTTAAACATCTTACGTAATTTGTGGACGACCCCTAATGACATAGTCAACCCGTGTTCACTTTCTACGAGACAATTAACAAGAAGGCAGATAGTTTTATTCGTCACTAAAAAAACTTACTTCATAATGTATTGAAAAAGATTCTCCAAGTCCGCCGGCACTTTCAAATCTTGATAGAGTTTTGGGTCGTATGCTCCATCTGCTGGTATGACGACGCCACCTTTTTTCCGTCCACTGCTAATTTTCGCTATTGCTGGGTCCACTCTATCTATTCCTATATCTCCGCTGTCTGTATCTGTTACAATAAGTTATTTTAAAGACGTCTAAACGGAAGTTTTGCGATTTTTTGTGTGTGATTACATAAAGTTTAAGTATGCAATGGAGGATGGAATATATGCCTTGGTAGTTAGTCAGAGACAAACAAAAACTTCTCGCCAAAGATAGAGAATCTAATGGTCAATTGCACTAACAGGACAATCCTAAATAATATGTCTTAAATGAAAAGAATGTAACGGCATACTATTTAGGATTATCCTAAACTGAAACAATGGTAGTACAATATAGGCTATAAGAGGCTTAAATTTCTCCCAAAATCGTCTGAATATTTATGAAACTACTAAAGTTTTAAGGACAAAGAAAAGAACAAAATTACAGACAGACCATGATTCTGTTATGAAATCCATTGCAAATTTCAAGTACAAGGACAAATCTCTCTGTATTATATCATTAGGTAAAGATATTTACACAGGTACCTGAGTTTGATGAGTCCAAATGTTTACTGGGCTGCCTGGACTGCTCGCTATATTCTTTTGCCTTCGGCTTCGTTTTCACTTCAGGCTTGGATTTTCTATCTGGAGACTGAATACTTATTTTATTCCACAAGCTTATATTTTCCCTTAACCTACCTTAGCCACATGCACCCGTCATCCAGCTCGTCAATGGTGAGCGGATATATTATCAACAGCACTGGAATGTGACCAATCACACGAGTACTTGCGTTTCCACCATCTTACTTAATGTGTGTTTTAGTACTAAACAATTTATTTAACTAAGTAAATCTGCAGCTACCGACTTCCCATTCCCTGTGTTTCCGGAACTCTCATCAGATCTTAACCAAACTAAACTAACGGCCACAAGAAAAGAACTTACTCACTCTTAAAAGGCCGGCAACGCAACTGCAAGACCTCTGGTATTGTGGATGTCCATGGGCGGCGGTGATCACTTACCATCAGGTGCACCTCTTGCTCGTTTGCCCCCTCTTCTATAAAAAAAACATGAGGCTATGCCCTTCCAAACAAAAACAAAATTCAAGATCGATTCATTAATGATCGAGTTTTGAGGTAACAAACATAAAAATAACCGGCCGTGTCTGTTAGGCCACGAGCAATGTAGTCACGGTAATGTTATCTACCAGTATTCTATCTTCATACAAACGGGTGGAACTCGAGTTATGCCTACGCGCTCGGAGTTCCGCATGCAACAGACTGAGGGTGAGACCGCAATGACGAACGGCCGATTTAACAGCACAGGCAAATGTAGTTAAAATATAGAAGGCGGGCAGCCCTATCGCATTTTACGTACCTACCTGAGCACGGCTCGGCCGGCTGTAGGTATTTAATTCAAGCACAGGGCCGAGTCAAAATACTGGTAGATAACATTACCGTGATGTAGTGTTGCGCAGTTGAAAACCACAATAAGAGAAGAACTAAGAAGAGAGCTTATTATTGATCCATACTATGATATTTTAATCCATTTAACGCCAATGACGAATATATCCACGCTAAGGGTTTATCGCCTGTAAAACTTAGCCATGATAGTTTTCCTTTTAAATTCATTGTATATACTATAACCATACACACATCTTCAACCAACTAACTGTTCAGCTGGTAGTGGGAGGGGAAATCTGACTCTTACTTCAAAGCTTAATATTTCAAAGGGATCCCATAATCGAATATTAGTATCACTGGACAAATAATAATAAATATTCACGGGACAAATTACACTTACTGATCTAACCCCAAAGTAAGCAAATTATTTGCTTGTGTTAGTCAACGATACTAATACATAGAAATACATATATAAATACTGTAATATATATTTAATAAACACCCTAACCGGGAAATACAAACATTTATACTTATCACACAAACGCTTGTCCCCGTCGGGAATCGAACCCGAGCTTCGTCGACTTACGGTTAAAAAACAAACTTTAAAGCTATTGGTACTACATAAATCTGTAGCATTTGTCGTTGCCAAATTTAATGATATATATTGGTTTTATAATTCACAAATATCAATTTAATAAAATTAAAAATATATATATTTAGATATATGACCATTTGTCTGTCTGTTTTATGTCTCGTTATAACAAAACTGACTAGACCGATCTTGATGAACGATTAGCTACAGTAAAAACAAGGGATTACACAAATGATTGGCTATTTAATTGTTGTCTGTTATTACTATTTCCTGTAATAAATAAAAACAACTTCACCGATTTAGTCGAGACCAAGGAAGTTACATTCTACCCGGAATGTTCACACGCGCTTCATAATCGTTCCGAAGAGTACCACGACATGAGTGGAGTGTGTCTCTTTCTACTAAATAAGGCGCCAATCGTCATATATAAGTGCGGCCAAGCGTAGTTAGCAAATTACTACTAAATAATTAATTCTACTAATTTGAGAAACAGTTTTTGCATTGCATAAGTAATTACGTAATAATTAAAATAAGCACATTTTAGAACTCACTATGTTAATTACAATACATTTTATGCTAATTTATTTATCGACGTGTATGAATAAAAAGGATTTAATGATTACCGAATATATAAAAATCTACCATCTAGATAGTTTTATTTACACTGGCAATTGCAAGAAAGGGACAACATCCACTCTTGTCGTTGTCTTGCTCAGAACGTTTTTCCCCTCTGTTATGTAAGAAACAAATGTCAACTTTATTTGTTACGAAATAAAGTACATTTTTATTTTTCAAAAATTACTTCGTAAAAATTCCAGTTATAGTATATAAGTTCCTTGGTCGAGACACACAGTGAAAGGATGACATTATTTTTTTCCTACGGATATCTAGAGTAAAATAAAGTTCCTAAGTTAATAACTTATTTCATTAACACCATCCAAGATGGATTCTTTTCATTAGCTCGGCATTTTCATAAATTTTTTTTTTCAATAAATATTTTTTTATAATCCAAAATAAACTCTACTTATTCAAAATAATCCAAATTAAGGTCTTCATCCTCCAAAACTACACATTTCAAACATTTTTTTAAATATTTAGTTTTTCAGTTATTTACTAAATATGGATGTTTGCGTTTTTTAAAAATTTCTAACAAATATCTACCTGAATCGCTTTAAAAAAGCAATTGAAAGATTTTTAGAAACATTTTTTCTTTTTTTTCTTTGGAAATATTAGAAAAATAAAATTTTGAAAATTTTTGATTAGGGATATTTTTATTTTTTTTAGATAAGGATTCCAATTTTTCATAACGTTTACATGTTTTTGTTTTTTTTTCAAAAGCATCAAATACTATCCTTATTTTTTTTCTAATTTTACTAAAAAACAAGAGTTTTTTCTTATATTCGTGTGGTTAGCGACCCTGACTACGCAATGGATGAAGCTCGGGTTCGATTCCAAACGATTCGCAACAGAGACAAATATTTTGATGAGCATAGATACCTAGAAATTCTAATCTAGGTTTAAGTATTTTTTAATTATATTTGAGTATTTATATATGTTATACTATGTATAAATTAAATGCACCCATATCACAAGCAAATAATTTGCTTACTTTGGGGTTAAATCATTTTTAAAATATAGTCACAAAATCAATCGTAACCAAATATAGAGTAAATACGAATAAAAATTTAAGCTCCTGCTGAACAGAAACAAGTTTACCACTCGGTTCTCTGCCTATAACAAAAAAAGATTTAGCGTAAACATGCGTGTAATATACTACTTTCATACCTGATCTTCTTCAGACAAATTCACGTTATAATCTTCAACAGCAGATTCACTGTCACTCTCCGAGTCAAAATCATGTCTGGTGTGCCGGACTGGTGGGTTAAACTTGGCCATTGCCGCTTTCAAGGGCTCCTCTTCAGAACTCTGTGGACTTTCAATTTCCCTGGCATCCACTTCCACGGTCTCGTCATACATGCCTTGCAAACATTCCCCAGATTTGACCACGTCAGGGGTTATTGAAAATGTCTGACAATGTTTGTCGTTGGTTGCCATGGCAACGGGGCATAGATCAACAATGTTTAACTCTCTCGCCGATGAGACCGAAGGACACAATAGGAAACGCCTGAATAGGTTTGCGGCTTGGTGGTCGGTGTTAGGATGGTACAGTTTGGCACGATTATAATCGCGTGTTGTGGGTGACATATGGAATTATAAATATAGTCATACGGGAAATGGTATTAATACATGCTTTTATAATAATTTCGTGAATACATGACATTGTTGTGAATTATATTGTTCGATGTCAAAAACTATTAGTATTGTTAGTATAGACTAGATATTGCTCGCGACGTTCACATGATCCAAAATCATTACTTCCCTTTGCTCATTCAGGTAAAAAGTAGCCTATATCCTGCCTTACAAACTCCTCTATCTTTCAGTGAAAGTTTCATCAAAATTAATTGAGCTGTTCCTGAGATTACCCCGTACAAACAGAACGACAGACAAACAGAAATTTTAAAAATAGTTGTTTAGATATTAGTATCGTAAAAATAACACATTTCACTTGAAGAAACCTAGTTATTTTAAAATGACAAACAACACCCCCGTGTTGGTTCCGGGCTTCTTTGTAGAATGGGCCAACTGCCGTTCTACCAGGCAGGTCGTAAAAGCCGACCGATTGGCTATGCAAGTCACTACCATCGTGGCTACTAGGTGGTAGACTTGTGCATTGTCTCGTCCGGGTCTAGTACCATCGCCTTACCTATACCTGCCGCAATAGCGTCAGTGCTTGTCACTGTCGTGTTCCGGTTTGGAGGGTAAAGTAGCTGGTAAACATATGTATGTGTATGTTGCAACGTCGCCAGACACGTATCCAAAGTTCCAAATTCCAAACAATTTGTATTAACTTACGAAATGGCTACATCGTCGCCTAGTGACTTAGCCGCCGAATACGGTGGCCGGTGACATCGTCATGGCGTCCCAGTGAATTAAGACCCTTTGACTCATTCCGATGAACAAGTACCCAATCTTACTTAATGATAATGTTTTAATGAATAAATTCAAAAACTATTAGGGAAGCCGATCGTAAAAAGATTTTACCATTATGGAATTACAATATCCAGGAGGAACAAATGCTGTTTTCCTATCCGTTTGAGAAAAAGAAGTAATGAGTTTGGGTCACGCGAACAAAGTCATGAGTAACAGCTAGTATATTATAAATTGACAGCCATGTAATCTAAAGGTTAACAAAGATCACGAGGGTCCAGATTTGATCCTCGAGTCAGGCAAATATGTTACTGAGGTTTTTTAATCTTCGAATATCGAAATAATAGTAGCAACACGAAATTTGGTGATTGTTAATATGAAATAAACAATATTTGGCTCAATAAAATCTGGTGATGGTATCACTTGTCAAACGTCTTCTTATGTATGTGGCATTATCATCCCGTCATTCGGATAACAACGCACCATTATAATCTTTGGTGTCAATAGGCATTGGAACTTGTTGCTCATTCCATCAGGAAAACCATCTGCTTCGATTTATGGCTTAACCGTGAATAGATAAGTACAAAGTATATTTTGGGACCAAATGGTATACACATTGGGCAATAGTAAGATTTATTTTTGTGTGACAAAGTAGGACTAACGAGACATATAAACATGTCCTTGTTTATTACTTTACGACATAAAAAAATTAGTAAGTGTTATCCCGCCATACAAATATTAACGCACCAAAAACATCTTTGATTCTATAGACACGGAGAAGTGAGAGTGTAATGATTATTATTTATTGTGTAATAATTATTTTCAGTCAAAGTAATAAAATAACTATTTTTTATTACATACACTTGCGTTGAGTATTCGTTTCTTCTGAAGATGCTTCGGTTACCGAGTGAAACGTGCGTTGAGTGCATATTTTTTTATGAAAGAGCGGGCAAACGAGCAGGAGGTGCACCTGATGTTAGCTGTTAAGTGATAACCGCCACCCATGGACATCCGCAATACCAGAGGTCTTGTAGTTGCGTTGCCAACCTTTTAAAAATGATTAAGCTCTTTTTTTGAAGGTCCCCATATCTCATCTGTTCGGAAAAACCCCTGCCGGTGATTGATTCTACAAAAAAGTAGGCGTATGCTCTATGCTTTTGTGCTGACGTGGGTGAAAGTGTGGTGGATGTGGGTGGATAATTGTTCCGCAGGCCTTTATTATACGGATCTTCACTTGAGTTTAATCCATTTATTACACGGCCGTATATCAGTTCAGTGATAACATGAAGGTCTCATGAAACAGTTTGCGGAAAATATCAAATTGAAATAATTTTTTGATAAACGAGATATTTTCTACATTGACAAATACCTCTTCTCTCGCATGCGATATATTTCATGGGAATATCCTAAGCGGCCATGGCATCTGGACGTTAATTTCACTCTACCTGCTCTGAAAGGAAACTATCATCATATTTATTTTAATCATTTGGAATTTATTCAGCCAATATTTGAAGAATGTCAACAGCTGTCGAATGGTCAGTGAACAGCTGGCATTGTATCTTGAACGTAATAAACTGATCCAAACACCAAACAATACGGATACCATTATAAATAGACTCGGGACGTTGCCCCGTAGCAATTTAACTGTTTCATGTTCCTCGGGATAGACATTATCTAGCTGGGTGGCTTGTAAACTATGCCATCGACGAAATCGAAGACTGGAAGACAATGATCCCGAAACTTATATGTGTTGTGATCGTCTTAAATCCATTTAAAGTTATTTCTACATTTTATTGAGGTTTTTTCGAAGTTTTTCTCGAAAATTTTAATCTCAATAGCAGTTGGTGTCTGGCGGATGGTGTGTTATCAATCCTGTGCCTCTGAGTAAAGGTCCCGGTTTTTGCTAGAAATATTCGATAATCCGGGGCAGGTCCGTAAAATGGGACGATAGATTTACTCTACGTACCCCACAAGAGAATCGGCCGTAGTGATTTTCTGCTTTTGTCTCGACGAAACCCAACAACGATCTATAAAGTATTAAATAAAATAAATAAATATTGCTGGGCAAATTACACTAATTGATCTAACCCCAAAGTAAGCAAATTATTTGCTTGTGTTATGTTAGTCAACGATACCAATACATAGAAATACATATATAAATACTGTAACATACATAATAAACACCCAAACCCAGAAATACAAACATCTATGCTCATCACACAAATATTTGCCCTTGTCGGGAATCGAACCTGAGCGCCCTCGATTCGTAGTTACCTAGGTTCGCTAACCACTCGACCAACGGGGTCAAAGTATTAAATAAACTCAACTCCGAAATTCGTCAGAACGTGGCAAAGCCCAATATTTATGCGTATTTATTACTAACCCCCAATTGAAAAAAAGGATGTTATAAATATGATCGCTGTGTGTGTGTGTGTGTGTGTCTTTCTGAGGCACCGTAGCAGCACTTAAACGGGTGAACCGATTATGACGCAGTTTTTATTTGAAAGCTAGTTTTCTAGTGTTGGTTCTTAGACACATTTTATCAAAATTAGTTCAGCCGTTTAAGCTAATACTTTTTTAATTCAAGAAACAATTTAAGCAACTGATACAGTCTTGGTCGGGACGTTGCAGAACTCTACATAATAGTCACGATAGTAGTGATACATTTGGCCGAGTGGCTTATCTTATATCAGATGTTGCCAGCGACTTCGTCCGCGCGGAGCTCGTTTACTCCGCACAGCACCTCCCTCGTAGGTGATAGCGTGATAATATGTAGCCTATATGTTGACCTGACCTGTTAGTAATATTCATGCAAAATTTGAAGTAAATCCATGCAGTACTTTTTGAGTTTACCCCGGACATACATACAGACAAACAGACAAAAATCATATTTTTGGCTTCGATATCGATTGTAGATCACACCCCAAATATTCTTTAAAAAATATATTCAATGTACAGTTTTGACTTTCCTACGATTTTATTATATGTATAGATATAGATATAGATGAACGGGTTGGCAGAAGGCTAGTTCTTTATAGTAGGGTAGCCCAAGAGGGGATTTTTGTATTTACTAGAGCGCGTCAGATTACAAAGGGGGTACCTCGCATACTGTTGACGCTCTCCACATAGAGGCGGGTAACTAGGGCAGAAAAAAAAAACAAAATTCCTATAATTTGGGCTTGTGGAAATTGTTAGATTATATTTTTTTCGTTACTCTTACTTCATTTCCTATATAATAAAAGAAAATCCAAACGCGCTCGAGAATGTCAAGACAACATTTTGTTTGCAACTTTGTGACGCTCCCACTCTCTTACGTTACACTTGAATCGGCAGATTTTCTAAATTTTAGCTGGCAATTAACCCACCATACCTTAATTTGACGCGATTTAGTGTTTTCATGTCACAGCTTTTTTTAAACATTTTTTTATCTGTAGATTTTTTCTCCACCATTGGAATGAAAAACCTTTTATTTTTTCTAAATTTAATCTACAAAACGCAATAGGTACCTACGACGATCGACTCTCGAGTAACTACCCATTTGGCATATTGGGCTCCCCTACTATTAAAATTGGGCCGCACTAACACGGGCAAAAATATATTTACCCATTACCTTGTATATATTTTATACTTATAAAACATTTATACTTATTGTTTTAATGCTTTTACTTTACTAACAACGGTTTCTTACTAACTACCCATTTGGCATATTGGGCTCCCCTACTATTAAAATTGGGCCGCACTAACACGGGCAAAAATATATTTACCCATTACCTTGTATATATTTTATACTTATAAAACATTTATACTTATTGTTTTAATGCTTTTACTTTACTAACAACGGTTTCTTACTAACTACCCATTTGGCATATTGGGCTCCCCTACTATTAAAATTGGGCCGCACTAACACGGGCAAAAATATATTTACCCATTACCTTGTATATATTTTATACTTATAAAACATTTATACTTATTGTTTTAATGTTTTTACTTTACTAACAACGGTTTCGCGTTGTCTAGACCTAATTTTGTTTAATTAATGTTATTTAAGCTGATTTTAAAGAAAAATTATTTGTTTTTGGCGCACCACATGGTGCGTTGCTATCTCGTGGCAAGATCTAATGCCACATGCATAATTTTACCGGTTACCTTGCCGTACAAACCGGAACACGACAGTGACAAGTACTGACGCTATTGCGGCAGGAATAGGTAAGGCGGTGGTTCCAGACTCAGGCGAGACAGTGCGGAACTCTACCACCTCAGCCACGGTGCTAGTGACTCGTATAGCCAATCGGTCGCATTTTACGACCTGCCTGGCAGAGCAGCAGTTGGCGTATTCTTCAAAAGAGCCCGGGACCTATTGAAGGATAAGATACTAAATGTTTACATGTAACCCAAAAAATAATGAAAAGAAAATATTGCTTAATTACATAGTAAACCTCAACGGAATTATGGTAGTAATATTCAAAAAGTATGGTCACCGTGCGGTAGTAGGCGTGCGCGCTTTGGCAGCCACGTGCCACGACGCCAATCGCTATTTGTAAAGCCCCGTTTTCACTTTGATTAGTACCAGTGCGAGTGTTTAATGCAGGTGCTTAGTATTAAGCAAAAAATACGTGAAGATAGCTGTTGATCAGTGCGAGTGATTAGTATTCAGAGTAGTAAAAGTGAATAGACGCTGATTACTAATCACTCGCACTACACAACGTCTGTCTTCATGTATTTTTTGCTTAATACTAAGCACCTGCATTAAACACTCGCACTCGAACTAATCAAAGTGAAAACGGGGCTTAAGTAATGAACTTCGATATCTATGCGCGAGTGTCCCGTAGAAACATAAGATTTTTATTACATACATAGTTACTGATAGTTACTTAGGTCACAATTAAGGTAGGTTCTTATTTTTTTACATACCTATTCGATATCAGAATCAAGTACTGAACAGTTTAGGCCATGGAACATAGAACAACGGAATTGGCAAGTACAAACATTTGTATCAGGACCGCGATCGCCACACTCACACATAAAATAAGCATTATTGCATATAAACTACTAATGCAAACATTGTTTCATTGGTCGTTTTCATTTTAAACAACAATAATCCGAAACCCACAAACAGAACATTTAAAAATATACCAAACTGCGTTACAATAAATTTTATTTTGCTACAAAAAAAAGGAGTATTTACGTCCTTTTGTAGTCTATTCAAAATAGACTCATCTATGTGTACAATAGTGAAACTTAAGATCTTAATAGTTTCGCTATTCTACAAAAGATGGCAGTATTGATTTTTCCGTAGTTTTCAGTTGATCATATTTGAGTAGAGAACTTTCTAGAACGATATACGTAATGACTGTCATTACGTATGTATATCTTTCTAGAAAAATTAGGTCAACCTAAAATGAACTTTATATGTAAGGTGTACGGCTGATTTTAGCTTGACTTTCTATTATATCATTAGAGATTATATTAAATCAGGAATTTAATTAAAATAAAATGAAAATTGTACTTTCGAATGATATGAAATATCTCCATTTTTAATCATCTGTATTCTACTATCATTTCTGCATTCAAGGATGGCACAATACGGCATAATTCAGTGTATAATAGATTTTCGCACGACGACTATCTCCTAATGATATGGTAAGTATCACTAAGGCAATTTAGAGTAAAAGCGCATAATAGTGACGCACGCGGCACGCCCACTCTTCACTTCCCTTGTTCTATGTTCCATGGTTTAGGCCGTACAAATGCAGGCAAAAATATAGGTATTTATTACTTTATTATACTTTATATGATCGTCTGTCATAAAACATAAACTCTGCTACTTTACTGGGTGGTTTTTATTAGATATTCACTTATGCATATAGGGTATTGTAACGCACCATCGCATTTCTCCGATCTCACTAATTACCACGCATCAGAGCATCAAAATGTAAATTTCCAAGTATTATTTAAGCCCCGTTTTCACTTTGATTAGTACGAGTGCGAGTGTTTAATGCAGGTGCTTAGTATTAAACTAAAAATACGTGAAGACAGCCGTTGACCCCTACGAGTGATTAGTAATCAGCGTCAATTCACTTTTACTACTCTAAATACCGATCACTCGCACTGATCAACGGCTGTCTTCTCGTAGGTATTTTTTGCTTAATACTAAGCACCTGCATTAAACACTCGCACTCGCACTAATCAAAGTGAAAACGTGGCTTTACACTTAAACATCGGATAAGTGAGAAGCGGGCCACGTGCAGCCGAGAGTTAGATTCTTGCGTATGAGGAGATACCTAAATATAACAATTGCAATTGGAAAGCGCACATTGATTCTCTTTGCAAAAAAATTGGTAGATTTATCTATGTTTTGAGAAGAATAAGAGAAGTAGCCAACTTAAATGCTGCATTGCTGGCATATCACGGATATGTCTCATCTGTATTGCAATATGGAATCTCTATTTGGGGAAACTCAGTTGACTTAATTGGGATTTTCAGAAATCAAAAGAAATGTATACGTGCAATATGTAATGTTAATCAACTACATTCATGTAAACCCCTATTTTAAACTCTTAAAATACTACCTTTACCTTGTCTTTATATACTGTCGGTATGCGTATTTGTAAAAAAACATCAACATTTGTTTAAAACAAATGCTCAAGTATCAGGGAACTCATATTTTAGAAACAGTGAGAAGCTACATGTGCCAAGCCAAAGACTAAATATTTATAAAAAAATGCATATTGTATGGCAATTAACATATACAATAATATTCCTGATAGTCTAAAATTATTACCTTATAATTTCGCAAAAAATTGTTTGATTTACTGTTAAATAAAACATACGATGATATTAGAGAATTTTTAGAAAATTAAATGTTAATAAACAGAAATATAAGCTTGTACAATTTACCTTAAAATTTAAATGTAATAAAAATTGAATTGCAAATTTTGTAAAATGGTATTTTTTTTGTAAATTGTAAAAATTTGGATTGAGCATAAGATGATATTTTGTAAATTGTAAAAATAACTTTTGATTGGAAATAATTCTAGTAAATTGTAATACATACAATTGTAATACGTGAAATAGAAATAAAGAAGCCCGCTGAGTTTCTTCCGCCGGATCTTCTTGTGTGGCCGCGTTCCGATCCGGTAGTAATTATAAAGAAATCAACCTAAATTAAAATGTTTGCACGCCATATTATGGTAGAATATGATGGTAATTTAATTTATTTTAATAACTTGTGACACCCATATTCTTACAAATAAATTTCGCAAAAAATTGATCGATTTACTATTAAATAAAACATACTATGATATTAGAGTTATTAACTGATAAGTTTTAATGTTAATAAAAAGAAATATAAGTTTGATTTACCTCAAAATTTAATTGTAACAAAAATTGAATATTAAATTTTGTAAATGGTAAAATTTCTTTGTAACTTTTAAAAACTTCTAAACAAAAAACATACAATAATGGCGGGAAAGAAGTCTATTTTTTATCGTAGAAGCCAATGTTCGAAATTCAAATTATTATTTTTTTTAAATGTATGTAAACCGCCGCTGGCGCGCCAGTAACAGAATTTATGTCTAGACTATGTACATATCTTCATGCCTAATCCCTTATGGGGTAGATAGTAATAGTCGAGTGCCTTACATTACGACTCAGGCCGACTTGCTTTGTTTCCTCCACATTCATAAACCTTTTCATGCAAGCACGCCTGTGTCGGAGACTTTGGACAGCAATCGACCAAATTTAGTCATGGTGTGTAAGTCTTGGTGTCCATTTTTTGTTAATAAAGTCGTTATAGAGTTTATCGCTGATATTGGGAGTGTGTGCAGGAAACAGTAAATCTGATGTCTTGGATATTACTGAAAAGCATTAAGTATGGCACTGAACTCTCTCTGCCGGACAATACCATACTATGAGCACTTATTAGGTGCTGGTAGATTTCTATTCATTAAAAGCCAACTTTAAAGAAGCGCTAATATAAAATGACATAAAATAGGCACCAAAACTATTTTGGGCACTATTTTCAAAATAAAACCATAGTTTATTAACTAAAATATCTATATTTTACAAAAATTATACATGATCTAACAACCCGTGAGATGTTGGTAATCAGTGAATTTCAGGCCTTATTCAAATTTCCAAAAATATATTTTATAACATGCTGAATACAATTTTCGTTAAATCTTAAAACCTTTACACATCGTACTTCTGCAATACTTACTCAATTATATGAGAATATACAAAAATTATAGGTAAGTATGCACCCCTGTGGAAAAATTTGGAAAAAAAACGCTATTCTGGCAGAAATAAGTAAGGCGGTGTTACAAAATACTCGGGCGATTTGCTGTGGAACTCTACCATGTAGTAGTCACATGTTTACCTTTGCCTTTTATGAACTGCCTGGCAGAATAGCTGGTGGTCTATTCTTCAAAGGGAGTCCCGACTAACATGAAGAAAAATATTATATTGTTTTCATTTGATTTAGGCCGATGAGACTGGCCAACTGACCGGTAGAGAAAGCCATGAAGCATTAAATCCACCTCTGTGCATATTTTACTTAATTCTTATAAAATGTTTAATTAAAAGTCTAGAAGTTACGATCTGATAGACTGAAATTTATTTAAAACTAGTTTTTGGTTACGGCTTCCCCCATAATAAAAAGCATTTTCCTATCCTTTGGAAACATTATTTTTGCCTCAATAAAAGTTACCCTATATCCTTTTCTACACACCTACCTTACCATGTTTATTTAAGATTTAATGATGATGAATTCATTAACCAAGCCGTGAAAGCGTAACAAATTCACTTTCGCATTTATAATATTATTAAGTTAGAATATAGTGAAAAAAGTACAAGTGTATTGTGGAAAAATTACAAGAATTAATCTAACCCCAAGAAAGCAAATTATTTGCTTGCATTATGGGTGTTAGTCAAAGATACTAATACATAGAAATACATATATAAATACTGTTATATACATAATAAACACCCAGACCCAGAAATAGAAGCATCTATGTTCATCACACTAATGTTTGTCCCTGTCGGGAATCGAACCCGAGCCCCCTCAATTCGTAGTTATGTTCGCTAACCACTTGACCAATGGGGCTATCTTACATTATTATTGTATTGCAGTAATTGATACTATAGTGCAATAATATACTACATAATTTTCCTGATGAAGTTTTCTATCACGAAAATGTAATTCCTAAATCAAATTAACTATGTGATACTTCATATGTTTCAATATACACAATGTAAGGCAATGATTATACTAAATAATTTGAGACTTGTAAACTATATGTACCCAATCCTAGAAATATATTACAGTTGTTAAGATTGTTAGTGTTATATTTTATAGAGATATTATGGCAAAGATGCGTTGATTCAACTGACATTGAACATTTACCATTTTTAGCACGTACTTGTGGTTCATTACCTGTAGGTATAAATTATAAAATAATTGCGAACTAGTTACATTAATTAATTATTATAGTAGGTCACTTGGCACCAAGTCATGTCTAAATCGATCTACGAAAAATTTGGCGCTCAATATTCAACTCATGATTAAATAAAATATATATAATATATTTGATGCGTTATATTAGAGCCCTTTTATAAGTAAAAATTCTAAATTTTTAAACTGGGTATTAACAAATACTTTGTGTGAAAAGTGTTATCAAATCCAACAAATATGTCTAATATTAAAATTGAGTTGCAAAATTGGTCCAAACATAACATTTGTAATTAAAAATACAAAGTCCAAAAAATTGTCATATCCATTACATGTAATATAAAAATATTTACAAAAATATGCAATCATTATGTTAGAAAGAGTCAAGCATAACTTGGAACGTTTCTCTAAAGCAAGATTACAGAATAATGGATAGAAAAGAATCTACAATAACCATCCTAGATCTACCACTGCCATAAATCTTGAGAAACAGGTCAAATTATGATAAATAAGTATTATTAAAATTCAAATTAAAACTTTCTTATTTACAGTTTAAACACTATCAAAATAGATATCAGGTAATTACTAAGGTTAATTTTTTATTATAGTTTTACATATACTTTAACATATTAAAAGTTTACACATTTTTGTTATGACCTGCATAATTTAAAATGTGTGGGTTATTAATTATGAGTACAAAAATATAGGAAAAGTTTCACAAAATATTGTCATTCTATCAAATATGATATTATCTAACATAATCTATAAGACACAAATGTTATAAAAATACTATTATTATGTATATGATATAAAAATGTATTATTATTGACACATATTTATGAACAATTTTGTTAAGTCTTGAAAATAGGTATTTCAATCATTTTTATGCAAAAGAATAATGCTTGATTTTTTTAATAAAGCGTCACTTAAGTATCACAATATCAACAGTCTTCTTAGAGTATTATTACAAGTAGATGCTGATTTAGCATATTTTGGCACAAATAACTTATTGTGGCTTATTTTAAGATAAGCCCAAAAGCTAACAGGAATATGCACCTAAAAACAAACAGAAATGAAAATCTAAAATAGTTCATCCTACTTTATTGATGAGCTCATCACATATAGCCGTTAACTCTTCATTGGCCTTGGTTTTCTGCAATAATGTTTCTTCTAGTGACGTGATATGTAATTCTTTTCGTTTCAATAACGCATTTAGTTTCAAAACCTCAGATTCATGAGCTTTGTTTATTTTCTCTAGCTCAGCATTAGCATGGTTTAATTTAGATGTTGCATGCTGTTTTAGGAATTCATAGTTACTCTGCATTTTAGTTAAACTGTCTTCAAAGTCTTTGAGTGAAATTTTATATTTATCCTCATTTGCTTTCATACTTAAGATTATTTGTTTACTTTTTTCATATTTACTATGTAAGTCACTAAATGACACTTCCATGCTTGCTAAATGAGCTGTTTGTTCATCTCTTTCTCTAACCAACTTCTTCCGCTCTTCCGCATTACGTTTTTTGTCTTGTTCTATATCAGATATCAGACTTGCTATAGTTCTTTCATACTCTTCAACAACTAGAGCCATACTCTTATTTATTTTAGTTTTTTCAGCTAACCGTTCATTTAAAATATTCATTTTTCTTAATCTCTCTTCACTTTCTGATTCTAAAGATTTCATTTGAGATTCAAGATTAGCCAATCTTTCCTTTAATTCCTTGCTTTCACATCGTAAATTATGCACATTAATTTCTTTTTCAGCTAACAGCTCCCTTAACTGTGTAATGGCTATATCTGTCTCGTTATATTCTCTGCCACCTGGGGATATTGATGTATTTTGATCCATGAGTGAGTTATTACCATTTAATGATAAAAGACGATCTATCACAGCTATGGCAGGTGATGTAAAAGTAAGTGAGTGTCGATTTAATTTTGGAGTTGCTTTTCGAGGTGAAGCTACAGGACTAACAGCAGGATTCACTACCATCATTGGCTTTACCATTGATGGCACCTCAATATGATCCAAAAATTGATTGGAAGCATTGGTTTTTGATGGTCCAGGCTGAGAGGACTCAATTTGATTGTTAGCAACGTGCAATGGTTTAGGTGATTTTTTTGGTGTACTTTGCCTTTTCTGAATTTTACTCAATGCTGCAAGGATACCATCTGACGATAGCTGCTTAGCAAATAATGGATCAAATTTCAAAAACAGGCTTTCCTTGCCACTTTCTGCTATAACATTACTTTTGTTTTGATTAAGCAGAAATTCAAATGCTTCAGCATCAATAAAAAGTTCATCATTATCAGTATTTTCAATATTGGTTATTGGAGGCGGAAAATCGAATTGCATGACATTATTTTTGTCAGTATCTAAATCTGGAATATTTATTTGATCAGAGTATTCATCCCCTTCAAAAAATGGTCCTTCAACTGTATCTTCATCCTCGGTAAGGACTTCTCTGACTGTATTATCATCATCTGTATTTTTCGATGAACATGTTGTAATACTTATATTAGATGATGTTTTGAGAACTTCTTGGGTATGGTTCTGTTTGCTTTGTTTTTCAGAAACGATTGATTCAATGGGATCCTCATTATTTTTTTCTGACAACATTTCAACATCAGAATTGGCGATTGCATGTTCTACTTCTAATAATTCAATCTCTTTTCCTTTCTTACTTTCAGAATGTTGTAAAATGTTATCTGCTTCCGTTTGTAATTCTTCAGTACATACTAAGCTGTTTGAAACTGTCTTCATATTTTCTATAGTCAAGCTAGTTTCAAAATTATTTTCCGATTCAGTTTTTAAGCAATCTTCAGATGAACATATTGTTCCAGATTCTGTTAAAACACTTTTACATTGAACTTCTGAAATAATGGAATTTATTCCATGCTCAGTGTTTGGTTTATCTAAAACAGTCATGTGATGCTCTAATTCATTTAAAACATTATGGTTATCAACTCCTAAATCACTATTGTTTAAATCTGTCACTAAGACTATTTTTTCTTCTTCTCTAATTAAGTCTTTTTTTAAAATACTGTCTGCATTAATATGATCACAAACACTACTTGTGAAAGTTTTATCATCAGTTACTAATTCACTTGCATTGCTTTTACTATCTTCGGTCGTAATATTTTCTAGTGTTGCCTTTTGTAAGTCTCCATTAAAATTTGTCTCATTTTCTTGTCTCTCAATCTCATTGTTTACCGAAGAAATATTAGAGTTGTCTACATTGGCCACATACGAGTTAATATCTTTTAATAAATCCACCGTAGTAATTTTATCATCTTGATAAGCAATTTTAATATTATTTATATCTCTTTCTCGTAACTCAACACTAAAAGTATCGTTATTTGCAAAATCACTTGCTTTTGTAATATCTGAGATATTGTTTACAGAGTTTACATTATGTTGACTAGTCCAATTATTACTATTGCCTTCAACAGAAGAATGTACATCAGAACTCTTATTATTTGTCAGTTCTTTACATTTTTTATCATTGGAAATGTTCTCAAAGGTAGAATCTAAGTATTCCGCATTAGATGTCCAAATTTTATTGTCATTCAACAAAAGAGTTGTGTTGTTTTTTCCATAACCACTTTCAGTTTTTTTATCAATTATTTTTTCCTCCGTTAGATCCATATCAAAGCATTCATTATATTCCAGTTTTTCATTATTGTCATGTTTAGGAACACAATCTAAATTGGAATTAGAATTTTTTGTAGTTTTTAATATTTTCCTGTCATGTAATTTTTGTTTGCTTTTAAGACTATCACATTTTTTATCTACATTTTTCTTCTTTGACATATTATTTAATGGTAATGACTTCTTGATAGGTGTCTCAGGTGTAGGTGATAATCTGATTCTAGTCTTTGTTGCAAATGGATCTTCAATATTATCAAAATTTATATCATAAGTTTTCTTAATTGGCTTTGGTGAAATTGGTGGTGATGTATGTTTATCAGTTAGGAATTGATTGTTTATTATTTCCAAATTATCTTTCTCATGTTCAGGTAAACTTATTTCTGTTACTGATACATAGGGGCTATGGCTTGGTGATGTTATAATTTCATCAAAATCTCGCATTTTAAAATCAATATCTGGAATAAAATTATCAGACATGATTTGGTGCTTGCTATTATCTTGTACCTCTGAATTTATAATTGGTTTGCAAGAATCAACATATCCCGAAGAAACTGTTGCAGTTTCTCTTTCACTGCAAATTCCATTTTCATTTTCTTTTATTAGTGTTGTATCTAAATTGGTGTTATTCGGTGATTTATTACTTTGGCTAATGTCAATGTTTTGAGTTTTTTGAGGAATATTATTTACTTGATAATTGTTTTTACTGCAATTATCATAGTCTGCTGTGCTTAATGAATCTTTATGAATTGTTAAGGGCAAGTTTATATTTATGTCAGGGTATATAGTGCTACTTGCGGATTTCAATTCAGCATAACTATTTACTTTTAAGTTACCATAATTTTGTTTCTCAGTCATTTGTTTTTCTACAAAGTTATCTTGTTCTAATTCACTATCACTCGGTAATGGGACATCTGTAGGTATAGAAACAAGTTCCCTATTTGGATTAAAACTAATTTGACTGTTGATTCTATCAAAATTGTTGACATTTATTGTGTTATTATTCATATTTAGTTCTTCATTACAAATATCTATTGGACCTTCAAGCTGTTTTTCTAAACTCTTATTTATTTCTGTCCTATTGCTATTATAACATAAACTGACATCTCTAATCATTTCATCTAATGAAGTTGTTTCTATAGAGAAAGTGGCATCATTCTGCAATGTATTTTCATCATCAGAAAAATCTTTTTGGAAAGAGACACAGGTTACTGCATTAGTATGAGTTTTGTTAATCAATTGTTCATGTCCATTTTCTTTCATAACATTTTCAATTTCAATTTGCAAACATTTAAGTGGTTCATCCATTGTATCCTTGCTAATATATTCACCTGTAATAATTTTATTATCACTTACCAATAAATTAGTTGTCTTGTTTATTTCATCAGGAAGAGTCTCCAATAAACTTGTATTACAAGAGGCATCCAAAATCTCTTTATTTGGGAGGGTGTTATTATACTCATGTTCTTTTTTGTTACAGTTATTTGACAAATGCAATGAATCATCAACACATACCATAGATAACTTTTGAGAATCAGAATCTTCTGTTTCAGCAAGATTTAACTGATTGTCTGTAACTGCCACTGAATCATTATTCTCCATTATCACATTCTTAAGTTTGTCATTTTTGACAGAAATTGAGTCTTTATGAATTTCATCCTTTAAAATATTTGTCTCCGATAATTCAGTATTAAGAAAAACTTTCTCTTCATCTGTGACTCCCTCAACTTTTTCCCCAACATCTACATTCTTATCAATTTTTTCTTCTGTTCTTAGACTATCATGAAGTTCAGTAATCAAATCTTTTGTTTGTATATTATTTATTATATTCACTAAACTCAAAGGAGAATTCAGGATCACAGATTGGATTTGATCAGATTGAAATTCTAAATCCTTACCATCTTTAATTTGTTCAACAATTGATAAATGTTCAAGCTTTTGTTCATTTAAATTATCAATATTGTGAAGAATGTCTGAATCACATTTAGTAAAAGTAGTTTCACAGTCCACAAACTCACTATCAGACTCTATGTTACCAATAGTTTCTGACACATTTAGAATTAGCCCTGGTTCTATTTCAGCCATAGTTTTATCATTAATTACAGACTCATTTTGAGATATGTCCATATATTCCACTGATATGTCAGGAGCTTTTACCATAGCATATTCATTTTGTTTTACTTCTGAATGATTGGACTGAGACTGTTGTAAAAATAATTTGCTAATGGGAATTTTCTCTTCTTTAAAAATTATAGTGGTTTCATTTTTCCACAATAGTTCTTTTTCCAAATCATCTGTAAACACTTTGCTATCTTTTAATGGACTATTGCGTTTCGGAGATGACTCTTTATATTTTTGAACACTGATTGGTGTTGAAACTAAGGTCGCTAAAGGTTTAGGTTCCTCATCTCTTGAGGGTGAATCAGTAACCATATTAGTTTGAATGACTGCCTCAGGCACAGGTATAGGACTTTGAGACGATCTAAACATACTGAAAACACTTTTAAGTCCACGCATTATTGGTGAACCACCATCTTTTGGAATTTCCTTTGTTGGTGTAGTAGCTTCAGGAGTATTTGTAGCCGATGATGTTGTACTTGGCAGTGATAAATTATCAAGATGGTCATTGTCATTCAAAATAATAGTTATATTAGGATCAATGGTATTTGAATCCAATGAAAGACGACCTAATGGGTTCCGGTTTACATCTCCAAGTGTATCAGTCATCAGAGGTTGCAAAGGGGATGTTTTACTCAATTTATTATCAATATTTGTTAATGTCGAATTCAATGACTGGGAAAGATTATTATTACCATTATTGCGAGACTCATCTATGTCAGAGAATTTGTTGTCACGGCAATTACCTGTATAACTTTTAGACATGGGAGAGGCACAAGGAGTAATTGAATAACGAAGTTTCATACTCATTTCAGACACATCCAATTCTTCATAACCCTTTTCAGTGCAAGAAGCTCTTGACAAAACATTATTGATTTGTAAGGAATTCTCCTTGTCTTCAAAATCACTCTCGACGTCCATTGGCTCTAACTGAGCCATTTTTAACAATATCTAAACAATGTTTTGTTTCTAACAATTTATATAACAACACTACAGTTTTCACTAGTTACGTTCACATCAGACTCTTGAAATCTGTGACAAAACAAAATCAAAATAAGTTCATTGTTTACAGCGACTGGTCAAAGAATTTCACTGATTTCTAAATACGAATAAACTGAGTCTAATGTATGTCACATGAAAACAAAAATGTCGGAACACGCAACTCACTCTGAAAATCTATTTTTATCCTTTTTGTGTGCAGCAATGCGACGTTCATTTACGCAACTCGCGCCCGAGGGAATCTTGCCAAAAAGCTGTTAAATCTTCAATTCGAATACGATACTCACCGGTTCTAGTTTAAAAACCGTTTGTATTTTTAACACAATGTCAATGTCAAAAGCATGTCAGTAAAATGTCAAATTAGAGATGTTCTAATATATTCATATTAGGTACCCATAATAGGTACACGGGCGAAATATCATATTAGGTAATACGAAAATTATGTTATTAGATTATGCATTAATAGGGAGCTAATGCGACGTTGCCAGGTTCACCATTGTGCATTATGGCTATTATATTATACATAATATCAAGCTAATATCGTATCATCGTACGATCCGCACGGGCGCGAAACGCATCGTAGATGCGGCAGAAATAGGTAAGGCAGTGGTAGGTACCATACACCCGGGTGAGACGATACGGAACTCAACTACCTAGTATCACGGTGGTAGTGATACATATAGCCAATACCTTTACCTATAGTACTTAAAACCTACTTATAAAAATTACGAGTAAACTAAACAAAACAAATATTTCGGTAAAGTAAAAACGAAAACTTTGAATCCTTCTATTTATTGCGACAGTCATCTACACAACAATTATTTGTATTATGTTTCCCATTTTATAAGAGTACCTACAATAATAAACCTTACGTTGCGACGATACACGGATAAATAATTTGTGGCGGCCCCGACAGATTAGCAAAGCCGCGTTGCCGCGAGCTGTAGGTGCTTATGTCGGTTAGACTATATATGTTCTGTGGTGCTTATCGCGGTAGGTATACAGTATAAGAGAGTGCCCAAGGAACTTATACGATAATTATTACGAAGCAATATTTGAAAAATAAAAATGTACTTTATTTCATTATTAATAAAGTTGACATTTGTTTCTTACTTAACAGTATGGAGGGTAGAAGTAAGGAGAGTCATCTTATATGGGAGAAAAGTTGAAAAAGTGTCCAGTTGTATGCGCTAAATAACAGTTCCAAAATCCTCCACAATCGCGCTGGTGGATGCACAGGGTATGGTATGAATGTAGCAATCGTAGATGAATTGAAGTATGCCGAGTTAAAAAATTTAATGTAATTATCGACTAAAGTAGTTAATTATTGAGAATTTCAACAACTTACGTTGTACAAAATATTGTGGTAAATATAACCTTACAGAATTATTATAACCAAACGTGCGTTTAGAGTGATTTTATTTCGTGAACAGTAAATAGTACGGTTATTGATATATAAACATTTAATAACTTAGCGCCATAACTTAGCGGAAGTTTCTCTTTCCTTGTTTATTTTTGAAGCCTACTCTAACAATATTTGGCGCTTCTTTTAAGAGTTACCCCGATGCAAATGTGGCGCCATCCTAATTTAATACATTTTGAAGGACACTTTTTCATATACACAGATGACCCTCCTTATTTCTACCCTCCATACTTAACAGAGGGGAAAAACGTTCTGAGCAAGACAACGACTAGAGTGGATGTTGTCCCATTTTTGCAATTGCCAGTGTAAATAAAACTATCTGATGGTAGATATTAATATATTTTCGGTAATCGTTAAATCCCTTTTATTCATACATGTCGATAAATACATTAACATAAAATGTATTGTAATTAACACAGTGAGTTCTAAAATGTGCTTATTTTAATTATTACGTAATTACTTATGTAATACAAAAACTGTTTCTCAAATTAGTAGAATTACTTAGTAGTAATTTGCAAACTACAGTCCATTTCTTCTTACTTGTCTAAAGATGACAACAAAGTCCACCTTATAAAAAAACATTAAAGTTTCACATCAATCATATACATTGAATTAAATATTATTGGATTATTGTATACATTAATTTTAAACGGTTTGTTTGGCACTAAAAACTGTTTCTAATATATCGTTTTATCATATTTAATTTGCGAAAACTTACTAGAAACTAAAATTTATTTACATAGTTAAAGAATACCATGTGAAGCTGACACTTACAATATGAGCTTCTCTATGAAATTAATAGACACGGGCAATAATGAACGAATTGTACAACGAACGAATGAATAATTGAATGATTCTTTACCCAAGATAAACATTCATAAAATATGTTAAACAGATTGAAACAATGTTAAATATTGTTAACTGTTTAAAGGTTAAATATTTATTTCTGGAATATAAAATATCCGCTTTATTGAATCATTATTTTTCAAAGATTAACACTTTTAAAGTAATAATATAGTTTTACAATCTGTTAAATGTGATTAATTTTGTAATAGTAAAATAACCTTCTTTTAATAAAATAAAAGCTTTATTTTATTAAAGGCAGGTTTTTTAATCAAGTTTATAGTATGGAGCAACTTTTTTGAGAAAAAAGATAATTGATTACATTTATTTCTTCAAAAAAATGAGATTATTGTTTTTTTTTTAATAGTTATTCTATTTTAATTCATTTTTCTTGTAATATTATAAAATTAATTAAATTATTGAGAATGATACACAATTTTGCCATTTTGCTGGTAGTAACAATATCACTTACTATAACAATAATGCTAGCAGCTATAACAATAACGCCCGAGCCCCTCTAAGAATGTTAATAGGGCCCTCTCATCCGGTCTCCAACCGGCACTATGGCGCATTTTGGGATTTTTCGCTTGTTGGCGGGGCAGCCTTTCACATGTGGTTAGCACGTTTCTTGGACCCCCTACTGACTAGCGGTCGGCCAGCGGTGCACCGTGCCTCGTATCCCACTACCCTCCATGACTGGTCTCCAGATGCATCAAAGTCAGTGTGTATTAGATCGTTCAGATTGTATAGGCGCAACTGATTCGACCCGTCCTCACTAAAGCTACATCAGCGTTAAAGTGACGGAAAACGGACGCTTGGCGCCACGACTTCAGCTGATGGGTGGTCCTCATAGCCGTGACATATGTCTCCCACTATATCACCTGATTAGCACCATCCAGAGGCCACGTGTAGGGATACAGAATTCCGGATGTTCTCCTACGGACGAAGGTGATTCAGCCCCCAAATTGTGTTTAGTGGATTTTGATTTCTCTAGAGCATACTGACCTTGGGATTAAAATAAGAAATGGCAGAAAAGTCAATGCCTTTATTGACAAAGAAATTCTGTGGCGTCTACCAGCAAAGGTAATTTTTTTATTGCGTAGTGCTAATAAGTTAAACTAGGTCATACCTAAATAACTTTTATAGTGTTTCTTCTTCTTCTATACAAAATAGTGCAAAATAATATAATACTAGCTATCGCCTGTAGTCGAAATTCCACCATAGACTAAATTAAAATCTCTTTTAAGTTTTACAAGTACTGACTTTAGCCGTAAAGAAAATAAATAAACCTTAGTATACAATACAACATTTTTTAAATATTGTATAGGATATTTCATATTTACATCGTATGTTTTTTTTTGAGATCTTAGATATCAACACTAAAATTTACGAAAATAAATAATAATAGGTACCAACATATCCAGAGCGCTGGTAAGTGATAAGGTCGTTGAAGAAAAATATATTTTATTGTTATTTATGCTTTTCGACATAATTATTATCTAAAGTCCTAGACCTTGAACGTTTCTTGATTATAATTAAAGTTTACTTTTTGATTAATACGCCAAAACACTTTTAAATTAGCCTGTATCTTAAACTGCAACCAAAACAGAGCACACACCACGGATTAATGCCGGTCTAATTTCTTTTATTTATCCACAAGAGCATGCTTGAAAAAAGAGTGCCAACTTAATGTTATTTTGTATGATGTTTCGTATTGAAAATGGTAAAGAGAGAAAATATTGTTTATTTTGGATGAAAACCTTAGAAGTTAGGGGTAGTGCCTATAGAGATTATAGCGAAGATACGTAATTTCTTAGTGGTATCGTTAGTTACCACTAAGAAATTACGCGTAAATAAAATTAATCGCGTTGTAAGGTGGACTTTGATTTCTTTCTCGATTAGATTAGAAAATCCGATTTCTCTTGAAACCCTGGCATTAAAATCAGACAGAAAATTCGATGCCTTTATTGACAAAGGAAAAGCCTGTGGCGTCTCCAGCATATTCTTTTTAAAGAGCCTAGTGCAAACAAGTTAAATTAGATCATACCAAAAGTAAACTACCGAACACAAGTAATATCATTCATTCAATTTAGTTTGTCATACTTGTTCAACAGATCTTTCGATTTTTCCCAACCATATTAATTGTCTATGACCAATTTGAGCACAAGGAAGAAGAAACGTACGCATGGCCGCACTTATATATAGGGATTGGCGCTTTATTTAGAAGAAAGAGACACACTCCACCCATGTCGTGGTACTCTTCGGAACGATTTTGAAGCGCGTGTGAACATTCCGGGTAGAATGTAACTTCCTTGGGACTTGACTTCCTTCCCTTTGTCGTGTCACCTCGATTTGGGGATACTCTCCTGGCAACCTCAACTAGTATCGGGATTCTGGGAGTCGACGTATCGAATTACGTTCAGTTTCACGGTCATTTAGAAGGTAAGGCTAAACTAGCCTCCAAAAAGCTCGGTGTGCTCAGCAGAGCGAGACAGTACTTCTTGCCGGCTCATCGCCTTCAACTTAATAAGGCTCAAATTCGCCCCCCACATGGAGAACTGTTCTCATCTCTGGGCCGGTTCTTCTCAGTACCAGCTCCTTCCTCTTGATCGTATTCAGCGTAGAGCGGTTCGAATCGTTGACAACCTGGCTATTTCGAAACGCTTGACTCTTTGGCATTGCGCAGAGATGTTGGTTCACTCTGTGTCTTCTATCGTATCTTTCTTGGGGAACGTTCCGACGAGTTATTTGGATTAATTCCTGCAGCAGAATTCTATCATCGGACATCGTGTCAAAATTTGAAATTCTGTCCTCACCATCTCGATGTCTGGAAATCCATAACTGTGCGTTTCTCTCGGCACTTTTTGCCTCGCACTACTTTGATGTGGAACCAATTACCGGCAGTGGTGTTTCCAAACGGGTACGATTCGAGGGCCTTCAAGAAAAGAGCTTACTCATTCTTAAAATGCCTGCAACGCAACTGCAAGACCTCTGGTATTGTGGATGTCCATGGGTGGCGGTGATCACTTACCATCAGGTGCATCTCCTGCTCGTTTGCCCCCTGTTCTATGAAGAAAAAAAAACTCTTCGGAGTGCCAGATGACCGGTAATCAGGGTTGGATATTGTACTATAATTATAGTATTTATACTATAATTTCACCCTTTGTACTATATCTGAGGATAGTACGCTAAAATACTATAATTTGAAGTTTTTTCCCGAATGCTTAGTTTTACGTCATATAAATATTTCGACCGTGCGTGTACCCGACCGAATTCTGATCTTGCGGTGTTTTCTCCTAGATTGTTTAGTATTTCCACATGCAAAGGGACCGTCCATAAATTACGTCACACAAATTTCATGATTTATTGACCCTTCCCCCGTCCATGTCACAGCTGGTCACATTTATGAGACTCCCTACCTAGTGTGATGTCACATATTTTACAATTTTACATTGGAAAAATAATCTTATTCGATTATTTTTATTTATAGTAGTGGCTATTTAAATTGAAAAAATGTAATGCCATGTAATTTGGGAGCCCTCCCTACCCCTAGTCACACAATGTCACACTTCGTCGGCCCCCCCTCTCCCCCTTAACGTATGACGTAATTTATAGATGGCCCCAAATGCCGACTGCGAACGAATATTTAGTAAAGTGAATCTTACCAATACGAAACAAACTGGCAACACAATCCATATTATTGTTTTGTGACGCTATCAAAAGTGGGAATTGTACTGATTTTATTCCTACTAAGGATATGTTGATGAGATTAAATGCCTAATTAATGACAACATAATAATTTAAAAATAATGAAAGTGTACTATAATTTTTTATTAAATACTATCCTTTTCATTTTTTTGTACTATCTTTCTCAACATACCTAAATCCAGCCCTGCTGGTAAATGGTAATAAATCCATCCACACATATTTATGATATTTATCTATGTGATTAATATCAGTGTTACCAACTGAGGGGTTTCCCCCCTAAATTTAGGGGGGGAAATGATTGACAGGGGGATTTTTAGGGGCAGGATTTATTTAAGGGTTTTCTTAGGGGCATCACTGGAAGGTTAATCTATAGGTATATATTAAAAAGAAAATAAAAAACCTTATCTACAAGATAGACAGTGTTTAAACAGACATTGCCCGTAATGCCAAAAGGAACATAAGCAAATAAACTAAAGGCCTGAATAAAGTTATTACATACATTTGGTCTCATTTCAAAATTCTTTATATCATCATTAGTATAAGTAAGTAAATTCTGTGGCTATTGGTCAGACCATGATAAGTGCACTTTTTGCTAAACAATGTTAATAATAAAATTAGCATTGCGAAAAACGGATCGTTTGATCAAATAGACATATCTCCATCAACACTGTACTCTTTTACAGTCTATGAACATTTAAAGATAAGTTAAAAAATAGAATATTACATTCGATCATAATAATACATATGCATTGTGCATAATACATGTAAAATTATTTTTTGTAATTATCACTTTCTGATCTAAGGCCACAGAATTAATATCACTAGATAAATTACACGAATTGATCTAATCCCCTTAAGTAAGCAATTTATTTGCTTGTAGTATTGGTGTCAGTCAACGATATTTATACATAGAGATACATATTACATAAATACTGTTACATGTATAAAAAACACTTAAACCTAGAAATACAAATATTTATGCTCATCATATACATTTGTCCCTATCGGGAAACAAATCCAAACCCTATTTATAATAATCGCAAAATGCCCGTATAGCTTCTAGAGTAGCCATCCGGATATTGTCTAAAGGAAAACATGGCTACTACTACTACTATGGAGAAGTCTTTTAGGATACACAGCTAAAAAAACATTACTTTCTGTATTTTTCCTCCCTAATTTTGTACTCGTTGGTATTTAAACCGTTTCCGAACGAAACATTGTAGACTATAACATCAAGTTGGAACCATTTTTTCCAGTACATATGCTCTTGGGAAAAAAAAGAATCCGACCACCATTTTAATTAATGGTGTGTATTGTATGTTGGATGCAGTTTATTGACTTTGGTTAATTTAAAAGTGTATTTAGTGTATTTATCAACAAGTAAACTTTAATAATAATCAACATTAATTCGAGCTCTAACAGTTTAGATATTAATTTTGTCGAAAAACCGTTATTATTAATTAATAAAATATTTTCCTACAGCGACCATATTGATGCTACCAGCGCTTTCGTTAAGATAGTACCTATTATTATTTATTTTCGTAAATAGTAGTCTTGATATTCATGATCTCAAAAATAATATTATATGAATATGAAATATCCTATACAATATTAAAAAAAATTAACAAAGCTGTAAAATTAAGAGATAAAAAAATTACGCAAAAAAACTACGTATTTATTATAATAATATATAATAAGTAAGAAAATATAATATTAATATTCATGTAAATAAATATTTTTTATTATAGTATTTTTACGGTATGTATGCGTTTATTGAGTATATAAAAAAATATATGAAAATAGTCATCGATTTACTTTTTGAATTAAAAATCCTAGACTAACAAGTCATATTTTTTTTCAAAGTATCAAATTACACCCGATTTATTTTGCATTTTAGACCACAATCAACTCTCACACCAGTGTATTACAGTAGCCAAGACCTCTTAAAAAATATACGCTTTACACTATTGAACTCAACTCAAACAACTTATAAATCATTTTTCTGACCGTGTTCCACTGGAACTGTCCTGGTAAGTTCGCGTGTGTAACGGTTCGTGCTTTAACGAAAAAAATACGAAAATGGCCCTAGCCAGCATCGAGCGGATAACTCAAATAGATCTAATAAACACCTAAACCTAGAAATACAAACATCTATGCTCATTACATAAATGTTTGTCCCTGTCGGGAATTGAAACCGAGCCCCATTGATGCGTGGTCAGGTTTGCTAACCACTCGACCAACGGGGCGGCCATCAGTAGCAACAAAAAGAGCGAGCCGCGAATGCGATACTGATCTCCAAAGAAACTGTTAATCCATCTCTTAAGAATATCCATGTCAAAGTCCCTTGCAAATATCGTATGATTGTTTCGCAGTTTTACTGTGTGTGGAAAGCGAACAGTTATAGATGGCTAAACCACGGCGTGTAGCACAAAAGCGTAAAATGGAAGTTTATCAGAACATTCCCAATTATATTCCGCTAGAATGTGCATAAAGACCCAATGTCTCTGACAATACTGAGCGGCTCTAAGCTGTTGGTGAATATGGCATAGTCGATTAGTTGAATGTGCCTCCGCGTAATTTTGTCAAATTGGAGTGTTTGATATTGATGGGTTCCCACCCAGATATTTGAACAATATTTCATTTGGGGCCGAACTTGTACCTTTTAAAATTGCATGATGTACCTTGAACTTAAATATTATTTTGCGCAATTGAAATATCGCTAGAACTTTTACTATGTGGTAAACTTCTCCATTGGTACCACCATTGTTCACTATCGTGTTTCGGTTTGAAGGGTAAGATAGCTGGTAAACTTATGCACGTAGCATTAGACGTCGCCTTAAGATCTTTTTGCGATCTCGCATCAACATCTTTGTTGTTAACGTCATGCTTGACTCTTTTCATCAGGAGACCCATCTGCTTGTTTGCTATCTTATGATATAAAAAAAAAGAACTACGCGAGGCTATTTAACATCACCCTTTAAATTATATCAGAATAGGACCTCATTCGAAATTTTGTCATCCAGTACAGAGGTGCTTTATGAAATCTTGAGGGTTGTGTTCTGAAGTACAGGAGCCCTAACAAATGAGTTCATTTTGGCAGTTGACGCAAAGATCTGTGTCTTCCGAGGGATGAATTAAACCAGGTTTTGTTTATCTCATTCTGAGACCCGCTTCGGAGACGTTTTAACTTCAAACACAAGCATGTTTCGTCTCTAGACACTCATCCACCTATGCCGTGAATTAACAGTATCATCTGTATATAATGCACTTGCTGTAATCTCATCAGCGTAACAATGAATACAGGATGAACAGATTTGGAAATAGCACACAGTCTTGAGGAATCATATACCATATGCGAGAACCATAAACTACGGTTGTCTAAAAAGTTAGTGATCCAGTTACAAAGCTTTACAGGCAATCCGTAAGATGTTAATTTGCTTTGAAGTGCCTTATGTCAGGCCCAGTTGAAGGCTTTAGCGATATCCTGACTAAACACCAGTGCTTCTGTCTTGCTTTCAATGGCTTCAGTCCTGCGATAGTTAAGAGATGACTATTAGATCGCCATAACTATTAGAGACTATTAGATCGAGAGAAGAGCGGCCGTGACGGAAATCGTATTGTTTACCGTTATTGAGCTGCCCCTTCTTTCAGGTAATGTAGGAGCTAATCCATACTAATAACATAATAATTAATAATCCATACTAATATTATAAATGCGAAAGTAACTCTGTCTGTCTGTCTGTTACGCTTTCACGGCCAAACCACTGATCCGATTTGGATAAAATTTAGTATAAATATAGTTTGAGACCCAAGAAAGGACACAGGATAGTTCTTATCCCGGAAATCCCACGGGAACGGGATTTATGCGAGTTTTTATTTTAGAATTTTTTCCACGCGAACGAAGTCGCGGGCACAGCTAGTAATAAATAAAGAAACAAATTATCGCTGGACATGGCGCATGGACATCATGATGGTAAGATTCACATTAAACGTTGAATTCAATTCTTGCATAAAATTTAAACCTTCAGAAAACATGTTAAAAACAGCTGAAAAATCATTATTACAAAGAAAATGCGCTTTTTCTCAGTCACTGATGACGATGCTGGTTTTAGGCACAATAAATAACATGGCATAATTGTTTTATTGCATCTGTAATGAAAAAAATGAAATGGAATAATGAACCTTATTTGATATACCTACCAATAAAAAGTATTTGTAAACTTAAACTATTCTAAGTATACTAAGAAAATATTTAGGGGTTTTTAGGGGGGTTTTATAAGGAATTAAGGAAACTCTACAAGGGTTGGCAACACTGATTAATATGTGTATTCAATCCAATTCAATCTTGTGCTGGGTCTCGAACCTACCGATTTTTCGGTATTTCTACCAATATGGGGTCTATTTTACCGAAATACCGAAATATATTTTTCACAGATTTTTCTACGATTTCACAGTATACATGGAAATTCTCCCGATTTTACACTTTTAAGTTGGCAACCCTTTTCATTTATGTTTAGTGTTACGGGGAAGCCCTCAATAGTATGGACCTAGTGCAGAATGTAGTTCATATATTTTGAGGAATACCCTTGACACCCTTGTGTCCTACAATTCGGTGTTATAAGGGGCTTCCCGCTTGGGAATTTACCTGTCTAGTATATATAAACAGTAATTCGGTTTTATTTTTTCATTAATTTTCTTAACTTTGAAGAGTGAGTACCTAACCGAAAGAGTCCCTACAAAATCAGATAATTATGTTAAAATGTCGTCTGACGAGGAGTCAAGCACAAGTGCGAGTGTAAGAAGAAAAAAATATCTACAATATTATAGAAAAAAATTCCAGGTTGGCTGCAAGATAGTCGTAAAGGCGAAAGCTACGCCTACTGTAAGAATTGTAATAAAGATATCAACATCACATCAGAAAAAGACACTATAAAGAAACATAGTTCTTCACAAGCACACTCAGTATCATCAAAGAATATAAAATCACAACCGAAGATATCATCATTTACTGTGATCAAAATTCAAAAATCTGATATACTGGTTAAGCAAGGTAATTTTTTAGTTATTTAATTTATTATTTACATTGTTATATTATTTTGTTTTCTACATATCGGTTTATAGAAGCAGTGGATATAATTATACCCTAATCGCTACTAGACATACTAGATATACCTACGTAATTTTAATTCTTTATTTTTAATTTCAGGTGAAATAAGATTAGCCTCGTTTGTTGGTGAACACAATCTACCATTCACTATTATGGAGCACCTACCGCAGTTGATGCAAGCCGTTTATCCTGATTCAAAAATAGCAAAAGAAATAAAATGCTCTTCAACCAAAACTCATGACATAATTAATCATATTATGGGTAAAGAAAGTTTCAATAATTTATGTGAAGATCTAGGGCAAACTAAGTTTTTGCTTATTATTGACGAGTCCACTGATCTTAGTACGACCAAACACTTGTGCTTAGTTGTGAGATATGCGAAAATGAATCGTATTTAAGATTGTTTTTTAGCTCTTATTCCATTAGAAGAAGCTAATGCAGCAACCTTATTTGGACACATTGTAATTTTTTTTATAAGCAATAACATTCCATATAAAGATAATCTAATATGTTTTGCATCTGACGGGGCAAACGTAATGATGGGACGTAATAATTCTGATGTAACATTGCTGCAAAATGAAATTCCTAACATTTTTATACTTAAATGCGCCTGCCATTCGTTTCACCTTTGCGCGTCATATGCTTGTACCAAATTGCCACGTTTTATAGAGGATCTTGGAAGAGACATTTACAACTACTTTTCTTCTAGCCCAAAAAGAGTGGCAGAGTTTAAAAACTTTCAAATGTTTTGCGACTTAAAATTACATAAAATACTTCACTTCTCTCAAACACGCTGGTTATCAGTACATGCGGCAATGAAGAGAATATTGGAACAACTCTCTGCTCTTAAACTATTTTTTATAGATCAAATATCTAACAATGATCATCTTTTAGCTGCAGAACATATATTACAGAATCTCCAAGATTCTACTACGATATTATTTTTGGAATTTTTAGATTTTGTATTACCATTATTTACCGATTTAAATAAAGAAATGCAAGCAGAACACCCGAAAACTCATAATTTACATGAAAAAATAACTGGAACATTAAAAACTATTTTTGATTGTTTTTTAAAAAGAGAATATTTAACTAGCACTCCAATCGAAAATGTTGATTTTAAGAATCCCAGAAATTTTATGGATATTGATGACGTATACTATGGTGCTGCTGCGTCTAATATACTACTAAGTAGTTCAGAAAATCTAAACTCAGATCATGTAAATTTATTAAAATGCAGATGCCTAGATTTTTGTATCGAAGCTTGTAAGCAAATAACCACGCGGTTTCCAATGATAAATAACCCAATAAAAGGTTTAGACATAATTGATCCAAAAAATGTTAAAATTGACAAAACTGCTTCGATAGTTCCTGTGAGTAGGCTCTTTGCCAATATTGTTCACAGGAACGATTTCCAGGAAATTGATAGAGTGGCGCATTTTAAGAAATTGTGAACAAATCAAAACATTTCCTGATGATGTAGAATTATTTTGGGATGAAGTAAGTTTACTAAAGCGTGAAACTCAAATGTTTCCATTGTTGTCTAATTTCATCTTTAATATTTTATCACTTCCCCATTCATCCGCTAACGTTGAACGCATATTTTCACATATTAATCTTTTAAAAACAAAGCAGCGAAATAGGCTGTCTGCTGAGTCAATCACTAGTCTATTACATTCTAAACGACTCTTTAATACAGCTAATTGTTATGATTTTGAAATTAATTCGAAGATGACCGCGGCTATGGCCAAAGAATATTGGTATAAAAAATAATTATGATTGTTACAAATTAGTATGTAGGTTTATTTTTAAAAAATAAACGAATTTTATTGAATATTGTATTTTTTGTCAAATACCGATTTTGCGTACAAATATACCGATTTTAGCTGGCAATTTTACCGATCTCGCTCTATGACGTTCGAGACCACTGATCCTGTGATTAGGCTTGGGCCTAACCGGTCACTACAGAGAACGCTCAATTTAGTTCATAATCCAAGGATGAACTAGTTCGTTCTATTAGTTCATTAGTTCTTTTTTTGAAATAATTTATTGAGAACAATAAATAAAGAAAAAAATATAGTTATGATTACTGTAAGTTTTGTTTATTGTTATTTAAAAAATACAAAGTATTACATGAAAATTTTACACGTCCATTTATGTAATATGAGATTTTTTATTTAAATAATGAAAAATACAATAATTTAAATTAATGATTAGTCAACAGCTAGGCTAGTTCCTAGAATAATGTGTAATTTTATATTAGAATACTTAAAAAGTATGAATTTTTATAGTTAAAGTTGACTTTTTTGTTATGGCACATAAAATCTTTTATCGAAATAAAAATGAAAAAATAAAATGATTTATATTAATAATTAGTCATAATTAACGTGATATATTATAATAATAATCAATTATTTGTAACAATAAATGGGAATAGAAGAGAATTTTTGAAGTGAAAACTTCTTTAGGCGCGTTGAGCGTTTTGGTAGAGGGTAAAATCCTCGGTTCGCGTCACCGACATGCTAATGATAATAGTATATCTATAGCTATGTTTTGCATATAGTTTTAATTACTCTCAACTTAATAGTTCCGTTTTCACTTCTATCGGCAGTCCCACGACTGCTACTGTTTTTGAAGTGAAAACTTCTTTAGGCGCGTTGAGCGTTTTGGTAGAGGGTAAAATCCTCGGTTCGCGTCACCGACATGCTGATGATAATAGTATATCTATAGCTATGGAGAGCCAGACTAGCGCACGTGCAGTAGCCTGTGTACACGTATACACTAATACATCGACTATTTCTGACTGTATTATGTGCGCGTTGGACGCTTTATATAGTTATATAGTTTTAATTACTCTCAACTTAATAGTTCCGTTTTCACTTCTATCGGCAGTCCCACGACTGCTACTGTTTTTTTTTTAATTTAATTAAACTTACCACAAAATCCATACTTCCATACTATCCATACTAATATTATAAATGCGAAAGTAACTCTGTCTGACTGTTACGCTTTCACGGCCAAACCACTGAACCGATTTGGATAAAATTTGATACTAATATAGTTTGAGACCCAAGAAAGGACATAGGATAGTTCTTATCCCGGAAATCCCATGGGAACGGGAACTATGCGGGTTTTTATTTTAAAATTTTTTCTACGCGAACGAAGTCGCGGGCACAGCTAGTAAGACATAAATGGTATTAGTATTCTGTTTGATAATTAGCCAGCAATACTTCAGTTGACGATTGTTATGATTTCATATGATTTGATAAAATTTCAACCATGGGGATTTGAAGTTGTTTAATATCGATATCGATTATCGAAATATCAAGGCGCACACAGTAAAAGTAAATAACTCGGTTGGTCACATAGTGCCACTGTTTAGTAAAGTGGATGCTAACAGAAATATAAAAAGAACTAAGAGCGGGATTTTCAATGAACTAGTTCGCATAGTTCACCTAAAAGAGCGCTCTTCCCACCTAGGTCGCTCGCGAACTACCCAAGACTACCTGTGATTCAATTTCAATCACTATCATATCACACTTGAAGTGTGATTGTGAATGTGATT
The DNA here is from genome assembly GCA_036924255.1 of Apodemia mormo. Lineage (NCBI taxonomy): Eukaryota > Metazoa > Arthropoda > Insecta > Lepidoptera > Riodinidae > Apodemia > Apodemia mormo. The sequence continues at coordinate 4,511,589 of JAUPFN010000018.1, read as the reverse complement.
GATAAATTAATACATACCGCAAGCTTTAGCACAAAATTTAGAATACATTTTGGTTGATAGTGTGAAATTTAAATTTATTGTAACCTTGAATAAAAGAAATGACATTTGTAAATACTGGGTTAGTGTAACAAGTAAATAGCTACAAATTTACACTTGATACAAAACACAATATAAATTATTTCAGCAGTATTTTATTAACTACTATTTTATTTTACAAAATTCAGTTTTTATTTTTCATGCAAATACTTGAATTTCATAAGTGCTTCAATTCTAATGTACCTGGTGTTGTAAATGGTATAGGTAAATAAGCAAATCATCTTACTCTTGTATTAATACAGAAAAATATGGTAAAAAAACCTGAAAGTTTAATTATAGCAAAGCAAGCAAATCAATAAAAAACGATGTGATCTTTTCAGATTGTTATCAAGATGAAACATGGAAATCGAACATACTGTTTCAGTAAAATTACTATTTTTTGCACGATCTAAAGAATTGGCAGGCATTCGTGAAACTACCTTAAGTCTTCCTGAAAAAGTAACTTACGAACAACTTTTGAACGTAATCTCAAAGAATTATAACTTAGAATCGATTAAGAATAATATTTTGTTGGCCAAAAATGAAGAAGTTTGTTCTGAAGGCCAAGTTCTAGAAATAAGGGATAGAGATCATATAGCTGTAATCCCCCCTTTAAGTGGAGGTTAAGTTGTGCAAAGCCATGGATCATCTCAAGTTAAGTGTGGATAAACTGTCAGTGGATAGTATTAGTGATCTTGTTGTTGATGATAGTTGTGGTGCAGTGTCTATTTTTGTAGGGACCACAAGAGATAATTTTGAAGGGAAAAAGGTATGTACTATAATATTTACCTGGGGATGTATATGTAATGTATATGCTTTTACAACAGCCTTCCTGATATTAACAGATCTACCAGTCAATAAATTTAAAAAATCTGTTAAAACAGAATTGTGTAAAAATGGTATTGTATTTTATACATTAAAATTTTTAATACAGTTTTATTGAATAGAGTACTTCTGATTTCTGATGGCATCAGAGCTTGAAACTAATTTAAAAAAATACAGATTAATAGAGTTCTTTAGCAGTTTTTATATAAGGTTTCGTTAGGAGTGTATCTGAGATGAGAATATTTCGTAAATCTATATAAACTGGTTTAAGTCAAAATTGTGGAATTGTCATACACAGTACAGACAAATATTAGGAGTGGAGAACATTGGAGATATAATAAAAAAATCTATAAACCGGATTATTGATTCTAAACCTTATAATTTTGCTTCATATATAAACCGATATTTTTGAGATTAAGATAGACCCATACCTTTACAAAACACTACTCACATACTTGCGCTGATTACGGTTTGAAATTTACCTGGTTAACAAAACCTGGATGGCATTAGAAATGAGCTGCACAAAAGTTCAATTTTTGGGATTCTGAAGGATTGGTTGGGTACGGGCTAGCTTACCCTTTCTAATGATACTGCTTCCGTCCTTCAGATATGCCTAGTTTTTTTATACATTTTTTTCTGAACCAGTAAGTAAACTACCTGCAAAGAATAATTTTATTAATCTACACATATACATATAATAAAATCGTAGGAAAGTCAAAACTGTACATTGAATATTTTTTAAAAGAATACTTGGGGCGTGATCTACAATCGATATCGAAGCCAAAAATATAGTTTTTAGAATTTTTGTCTGTTTATTTGTTTGTCTGTATGTATGTCCGGGGAAACTCAAAAAGTACTGCATGGATTTATTTCAAATTTTGCATGACTATTACTAACAGGTCGGGTCAACATATAGGCTACATATTATCACGCTATCACCTACGGGGGAGGTGCGGAGTAAACGAAGTCCGTGCGGACAAAGTCACTGGCAACAGCTAGTATTTAAAATAAGACAAATTATGGGTTTCAAATTATACAAAATAGACAAATTACAAAATAATTAAAGATTGTTTTAAGTGTTTTTAATTGTTAAGGACCTTAAACCCTCTTCCCCCCACCATAACCCCAAATTTGTGTGGCCCATTTATAATGCAATCCTTGATAGAAAAATAATTGTCTGGATATGACTTAACCTCAAAACTTTGATCATTTATATCTCAGTAACCATGGGATTCTGTGTGGGAGTGGTACAAGGGAGTAGTAAACGTCCCCCTGCAGGCTTGTATAATTTTTGTTTTAATTAATTCAATGACAAATAATAATAATAAACAAAAATAAATTAGAATAGTGTGACAGCAAATGACCTCTTTGACAACATCTGTTGTTTATGCTTACAACACCCTGTATTCTGCAGTATAGGCACTGTGATCTTGCAGATATGTCATATGATTATGGTCATAATTTTTTGCCATCAAGTATTAAGCGACAGCACTTTTGGTAGCTGGCGCTTATGACGTGAATTCGGACTGCACCATTATATTACGATATATATTTTTGATAAAAACCATGACCCTCTAACGATGGTACGATTTTATATTGTTATCCATAGAGATACCCACCATTTCTCTAAAGTCTAATTTATATATATATTCTCTGTGTTGGTGCCGGGCTTCTTTCAAGAATAGGACATCGTCATTCTGCCAGGCAGGTCGTAAAAAGCGACCAATTGGCTATGCGAGTTACTACCATCGTGGCTCAAAGTTCTGTGTTGTCTGGTACAGTCAGCATCAAAAGTTGATGATCACGTTCAGCTTTTCAAAATCGTTATACACCGTATTATACCTAAATTGCTCAACATGACAAGTGCCAGAAATGAATGATTCTCATAAAAGGGCATAAGTAGGTGATCATCTCTTTTCAAAAGTCGCTTAACAAAGTTATAGTAAAAAAAGCATAACATTCTTTGTCTCTAAAGACTCTGAACAAATTTTTGACAAAAATAGCTTACCATCATTTATCTCTAAAGTTCCTGAACAAAATGAAATGTTTTTTGGGTTTAATATGTGTGTGTATTTTTTTCGGTAGGAACATTGTGTTGGTATATAAATTAAGTAGACACATGCACATGTAAATCACCACCTTTTTATTTATTATCATCAAAATTAAAGGATTCGATAAATCAATACAGTTATTAATAATTATTTGTTTTTATTAAAAATCAACAAATTTAAACTTTCATAATCAAATCAATGTTTTATAAGCAAAAACACGGTTTAATTTTTTTATCAATTATAATTATGATTAGGCTTAAACTACTTAGAATTAAAACCTAGTGTGTACCCCATCGGCATCGATAACATTTTGGAGACATTCTCGCATGGAGTTTATTATATTTGCATAAATATCACGTCCCCTAAAATCTTCCCAGATTTCTATGGCGTGATTAAGTAGATTTTCCCTTGTTCGAGGAGTTTCATCCCAAGCCTGGATCATAAGCCACCATAAGTTTTCAATGGGGTTAAGGTCTGGGCTCTTTGGTGGGAATAGAATTTTGACAATGTTAACAGCGTTATCCCGGAACCAAGTACTGCACACTCGAGCCATGTAGATTGAGCAGTTGACAAAAAACGTAAATAATTGCAACCGCAATGGTTTACATCCGATACAAAGAGATAATTAAGTAGAAATTAAGAAATAATTAAGTAGAATACATTCAAGGGTAAACAGTTTTTCAAATACCCACAACTATAGTAGGGGAGCCCAAGATTGGATTTTTGCATTTACTCGAGCGCGTCAGATTAACATAGGGGAGGTACCTCACATGCTGTTGAGGCTTTCCACCAAATGTAAGAGCTTTATATACAGGAGGGTGGCTAGAGCAGAAAAAAAAAAACAAAATTCCAATAACTTCGGCTTGTGGAAATTTTCAGATTATTTTTTTTTTTTTCGTCCTTACATCACTTCCCCTATAATAAAAGAACATTCAGACGCGCTCAAGAATGTCAAAACAACATTTTCTTTGCAACTTTGTGACCCTCCTACTCCCTAACGCTACATTCGAATCGTCAGATTTTCTAAATTTTAGGTGGCAACTAACCAACCATACTTTAATATGACGCGATTTAGTGTCTCCAAGCCACAGTTTTTTTTAAACATTTTTGTATTTATAGATTTTTTCTCCACCACTGAAATTAAAAACATTATATAACTTTTTATTTTCCCTATCACTCAATCTATAAAATCCAATAGGTCCCTACGACGCTCGAGTAACTACCCATTTAGCATCTGCAGTTCCCCTACTATTATGTATGTTCCCTAAAGAGTTGAATCGAACTGAAAATTGTGTGAATTTTGAAAATGAGTCTTATATGTGTAAAGAGTAGGTTCTAATTGAATCGTAACTATAAAATCATAAACTACGAAACAAGCATTTTATATTGTTCAGTAACTTTAGTTATTTATGATGTTAAGTTATTTTTGGACGTTGCCGTGATTACACTAGGTAACGAAAACAAGCATTTTATATTGTTGAGTGACTTTTGCAAAACTGAAGGTTATGATGTTTTCGGATATTATAACAATCAGCAATTTTTGACAAAATGGTGTTCAGTGACTTTTGACGAGTAGTGTCCGGATAATTTTGAACTTCTTGTTGAGCGATTTATGGGTGATATAATGTAAAGCGATTTTGAAAATCTATATGTGGTCATCAACTTTTGATTCTGACTGTACCATTGCCTTATCTATACCTGCCACGATTGTGTTTTACACAATTGTGCAAACAGTAGAGTATGAAGTTTGCCACAGTAAAAGTTTATGTTGTAGAGGACCGTAGAAACCTAACATTTTGAATAAAATGGATTAAAAATACATTAAATTAATAAAAATAAACATAAAGTACATTAAATAAATTAAATAATAATAAATAACTCATATCCTTTAGAGTTAGACATTATACTTCCATTTTATATTTATACATGCATTATATTGATCTATCTCCTAAACTTTAGGCAGCAATTTTTCTCTATCATCGTATACATGTATTATACATATAAACCTTCCTTTTGAATAACTCTGTCTATTGATGAACACTGCATTAAAATCCGTTGTGTAGTTTAAAAGATCTAAGCAACTGTACAGCGGAAGCGACTTTGTCTTATTCTATGTAAAAAAGATTAAATAATAATCATTTTTTAAGATGTTAAAAATGTACACTTATCTAAATATTGTTTCTGTTACTTAGGTCTTACGACTTGAATATGAGGCATATGAATCAATGGCTTTGAAAGCCATGAAAGTCATCTGTAATGATGTTCGGGAAAAGTGGCCTGCTGTTCATGGAATAGCCATGTATCATAGGTAAGATTCTTCTCAATTTGTATATTAAAGGAACCAGGGCCCAGTTAACAAAAACTTCAATCTAATCGAAGTGTTTAGGGTTCTTACACATTTTCTTACACATATTAAGCCATGTCGTAGCAGAATGTGACATTGTATTGTGTTTATATTTGTAAGAGCCTAAAGCGTTTTGACTTAACTGATGTTTTGTTACATGATTTGGGGGACAATTGTCTGAATGTGTCCACGAAAAAGGTTTTTCATAATACCACCAGAAAATATGTGTAAGTTGGTGAAACCTTTTGTTCTGTTTTTTTATAACATAAAAAAACAAACAAGCAGATGGATCTCTTGATTGCATGAGAAACCATCGCCTGTAGACACCAAGATGTTAATGTGGTGCTATCTGTGTGGCGAGTTGACAATGCCACGTGCATAAGTCTACCAGCTACTTTACCCTCCAAACCTGAACACAACCACGACAAGCATTAGAACTATTGAGGCAAGAATAGATAAGATGGTGGTTCCATATATCTAATTGAGAGGTTGTGGAATTTTACCACCTCGTAGTCATGATAGTAGTGACATGTATAACCAATCTAAGACTAAAAAACCACTAATTGGTTATAGTTTATTCTGAAAAAGAGGGGATCAACACGGGAAAATGTTCTAAGGTGACATATTTATCTTTGTTTGCTATCTAATGATATAAAAAGAACACAATTTTAAAGAATAAGTACATCTACAGTCTACTTGTAAGCTTGTTAAGATACATATGATGGGCCGGTAGGGTGAAGTGCGACAAGGTAAGTCAAGCAGGATAAAGCGCCAGACCCACTATGATATTAAAATTTCTAAATGTATTTAATCGTTAAAGCATTGTTTGAAACATTTTGTATTTAGATAAATATGTTAGTTGCAAATTAAGCTGCTGTATAAAACAATTTCATTATTTATTTGTCTATGTTTTGTGTTTAATCTGTATGACCTTACATCAATGTTATCAAGTCTGATAAGGATGTACCAAACTTGACACATTTATCTGTTACTCAACAACATAAAAATATTGTATCATTTGTCTTAATACTTTATCCATAAACAATGAAAATTGATTTTGAGATGCAATGGTTATATTGTTGTAGGATTCCATACTTTAAAAGGAAAAAACTGAACCCTTACAGGATCACTTTGTTGTCTGTCTATCTGTTTGACTGTCTGTCAAAAAACCTTTATATCAAGAACACGTGAATGTATCGAGTTGAAATTAAAATCACACATTCAGGTCTACAGTTTCTTGAAGCTATGAAAAATATCAAATTTCTAAGTTAACGTAAAAAAGATAAGGCCATTTCAAGAAATCAAATCTGTGAAACTTGGCAAGTAATATAGTCTTATACAAGTACAGGTGAAAATCTGAAAACTATGCATTTGCAAGTAAATCATAAAAATATAGTCTTTAATTCAAATTCAAATAATATTTTATTCGACGTAGGTACACATAAGAACACTTATCAACGTCATTTATAAGCAAAATTATACATGACAAGTTATACAATAGTTATAAAATACACTAGGGTAAAATACAGAAAAATAAAGTCAGCTAAAGAGAATTCATTGTCTACAGAAATGACTTATACTTAAATATTTTTAAAATAACAAAACACAGACAATAACAACAAAATATAGAAGCTAAGGTTATAAATATAAAATTGATAAATTGGTATGAATTGAATTTCAAATTTACTAAGACAAAATTTAGTGATGTATAATTTAAATCACAATCAATATACATTAAGAGTTATGAAATTTTATTAAATCAAAATGAAAGCAAAATTCGAATACATAATATGTATTAAAAGTCATAATTAATTTGGTAAATTAAAGATAAAACTAGTGTAAAAATTACAGTAATGTCAAAACAGGTGTCAAATGTAAAGTCAAAAAAAATTACTAAATAAGAAATTTAAAAAAAATTAAAATCTATTTAAAGTACATAGGTTACGGAAACTGAATTTCGGGAAAAGCTCGGAAAAAACTGCAAGACTCCCCCGTTTTTCCCCGTGTTGGTTCCGGGCTCCTTTGAAGAATAGTACAAATGCCGTTCTGCCAGGTATGTCGTAAAAGGAGACCGATTGGCTATGCGAGTCACTACCATCGTGGCTACTAGGTGGTAGAGTTCTGCATTGTCTCGCCCGGGCCAGGTACCACCGCCTTACCTATTCCTGCCGCAATAGCGTCAGTGCTTGTCACTGTCGTGTTCCGGTTTGGAGGATAAAGTAGCCGATAAACTTATGCACGTGGCATTATACTTCGCCACAAGATAGCAACGCACCATTAACATCTCTGGTGTCTATAGGCGATAGTTGTCTCTTTCCATCAGGAGACCTATCTGCTTGTTTGCTATCTAATGATATAATCTTATAACTTTTTTTATATCATATCTTATGATATAATATAAAAAAAAGTATCGATTTCTGAACTATTTATAATATGTAGCACACAAATATGTACGAAACCCTGGGTGGGTGAGTCCAATACGCACTCGTCTGATTTTTATATCATAACTAGCGACCTGCCCGCGGTTTCACCCGCGTAGTTTTTGTTTCCGTGGGAATATCGGAAAGGTGTATAAGTTAAAACCTTCCCCAAGAATCAATCTATCTATTAAAAAAACCTGCATGAGAATCCGTTGCGTAGTTTTAAAGATTTAAGCATACATAGGGACATAAGGACATAGGGACAGACAGAGAAATCGACTTTGTTTTATACTATGTAGTGAAGTGCTACTTTATGGCAAGCAGATGGCTCTCTTGATGGAAAAATACAACCCATGTTGATGGAAAAATGTAAATGGTGCCTTGCTAGTCGTGTGGCGAGATGGTAACACAAAAGTTACTGGTCACCTTACCCTCCAACCCGGATCATCACATTGACAAATGGTACCACATCCCGGACGAGACGGCACAGAACTCTACCACGAAGTAAATGTCTGAACTTATGCATGTGCCATTATTTTGCTGCTAGAGTGATAGGAATTTATCTTTAACGTCTTTGGTATCTAGAGGTCTCTGTTTCTTCTTATCAGGAGCGCCACCTGCTTGTTTTGTCTCCTAGATTAAAAAAATTGTAAGCCACCTATACAATATAGTGTGTAGAGCTGGAGTACCTTATATCACCACTAAATAATTATGATAGGATCACTAATGGGACAATGAATATCACCATGTGATAGGGCAATGCGGATTATCAACCTTGCCTTAAATTAATTTTTTCTTTGTGTTAACTCTTTACGAGAGGTGTCTACTATTTTTATTTTTACTAACTGACCCGGCAAACGTTGTTCTGCCAACTTTGTGGCTACTTTTCCGCTTTTTTTCTATATTTTCTCACCTTTTAAACCTTCCTTGGACTTCAACAATTAATTCAACACCAAAATTAGCCAAATCGGTTCAGCCGTTCTTAAGTTTAAGCGAGACTAATGAACAGCAATTGATTTTTATATATATAGATTACATATTTATAAAATATATGACATATTATGTTAAAAATGGTTGCAATGGATTCAGTAGCTGTTTCTCGACCAACTACTTTTCGTTTTTACGTATTGAGGTTGTAAAAACCTAAAAAAAATAATCTACATTATATTATATCATATATTATTATTATTATATTATAAATGCGAAAGTTTGGATGTTTGGATAGATGTTTGTTACTTCATCACGCAAAAACTACTGAACGGATTTGAATAAAATTTGGCACACAGGTAGAAGATGACCTGGAATAGCACATAGGCTACTTTTTATCCCGGAAAAATGAGGGGATCCCGCGGGAATCACCAAAAAACTTTATAATGCAGCGAGCTGCACGCCGCAGCTAGTTTTCAATATTTTATGTTATCACTTTGTTGCCATGACTAATATGAATGTTCATGCCAAATTACAGCTTTCTAGTATTAAGTATATCGTGTGGACGGACAGACATAGCGAAACTACAAGGATTTCTAGGAACCCTAAAAAATGGCGCTAACGCAATTACAAGACCTAAGCAGACGCCCATCATCCACGGGCGGCTGTGATTACTAACTCTCAGATCAGTCTATTATGACTTGACGTTGCCACTTTTTTATATCATAAGATAGCAAACAAAGAGAAGGGTCTCCTGTTGGAAACAACCATCGCCTAAAGACACCCAATCCATACTAATATTATAAATGCGAAAGTAACTCTGTCTGTCTGTTACGCTTTCACGGCCAAACCACTGAACCGATTTGGATAAAATTTGGTACAAATATAGTTTGAGACCCAAGAAAGGACACAGGATAGTTCTTATCCCGGAAATCCCACGAGAACGGGAACTATGCGGGTTTTTATTTTAGATTTTTTTCCACGCGAACGAAGTCGCGGGCACACCTAGTATGTTAATAATGCGTTGCTGTCAGTGTGGCGAGGTGTTAATACCACTGGCATAAGATTACCGACTACCTTAACCTCCAAACCGGAACACGACAGTGACAAGCACAAACGCTATTGCGGCAGGATTAGATAAGGTGGTGGTACCAGACCCGGGCGAGACAATGCAGAACTCTACCACCGAGTAGACACAATGGTACTGACTCGTATAGCCAATCAGTTGCCTTATACGACCTGTCTGGCAGAATAGCAGTTGGCCTATTCTTCAAAGGAGCCGGGGACCAACACGAGGAGGGGGGAACCCCTTTTACTAAAAATTAATTATTGCAATGTGTGCTTTATAAGTATTGCGCGTCCATATAATATACATTTAATGTATTTTTTGTACGACGACATAACTGTTTAACTTTTAAAGTCTCAAGGGTACAGGTTAAAAAACGCGTAAAGATTAAAGAACTCATTACATTTTATTGAACGAATGCTATAATGTGTTCAAATGTATTGATTATAGCGAAGATACATTTGAATAAAGTAATTGCAAAATCACTACATAGTATAAAACAAAGTCGCTTTCTCTGTCTGCCCTATGTATGCTTAAATCTTTAAAACTACGCGTCAGATTTTGATGCGGTTTTTTTAATAGATAGATTGATTGTTGAGGAAGGTTTTAGTATATAAAACTTTCCGATATTCCCACGGGAACAAAAGCTACGCGGGTGAAACCGCGGGCAGGTCGCTAGTCAAGTATAAGACCGTGCAATGTGTCTGTAATGTTTGTAACGAAAACGTGACTTGCATGCTTATTCATCTTAGTAATGAGTTTTAAATCATCTATAAGCAAGAAGGATGACGTAATAACTTATAATATTCATATTGCCTCGTCAGATCAAGACAGGATGGACTAAGAATATTGAGTGTTAAACAACCAGCATAGACCCAGAGTAAATCAAGAGAAACTAAGCGTTATCTTGCAAGGGGCAAAATGCTAGATGTAAATAACTTTTAATTTAAAATTTAAAAAACCTGACTATTTCCTGCTTCATGTGTATCATTTGTAGATCAAAACACGGAAAGAGCTGATGATCTTTAAATAAGAATCCTGCAACCAGGTTAAAGTTACCATGTAATAGCAATATTGATCGATCCCCGTGTTGGTTCCGGGCTCCTTTGAAGAATAGACCAACTGCCGTTCTGCCAGGCAGGCCGTAAAAGGCGACCGATTGGCTATGCGAGTCACTACGTGGCTACTAGCTGGTAGAGTTCTGCATTGTCTCGCCCGGGTCAGGTACCACCGCCTTACCTATTCCTGCCGCAATAGCGTCAGTGCTTGTCGCTGTCGTGTTCCGGTTTGGAGGGTAAGGTAGCCGGTAAACTTATGCATGTGGCATTAAACCTCGCCACGAGATAGCAACGCACCATTAACATCTTTGGTGTCTATAGACGATGGTTGACTCTTTCCATCAGGAGACCCATCTGCTTGTTTGCTATCTTATGATAAAAAAAAAAAACAATTGTGAAGTTTCCTATCAATGAGGTCATACCAGTTGCTCAATTCCTTTAATCGAATAGAAAAGAGCTGATAACCTTGAAACGTCTGTGCAGATTTTGATTATTTTTTTTTCAAGAAACACCGCTAGGAAACCAGGATTCAAGTTTGAAAAAAACGCATCTAAATCATAAGAGTTACGATGCAACAGATAGATACATACATAGTGGTCAAGTTTTAATGCAAGGGGTATTGTAACATCATTGCCTTTATAGGCAAACTTATAAACTTATCTATACATATAATAAAATCGTAGGAAAGTCAAAACTATACATTGAATATTTTTTTAAAAGAATACTTGGGGCGTGATCTGCAATACATATCGAAGCCTAAAAAATAGTTTTTAGAATTTTTGTCTGTATGTATGTCCGGGGTAAACTCAAAAAGTACTGCATGGATTTACTTCAAATTTTGCATGAATATTACTAACAGGTCGGGTCAACATATAGGCTACATATTATCACGCTAACACCTACGGGGGAGGAGCAGTGTGGAGTAAACGAAGTCCGCGCGGACGAATTCACTGGCAACAGCTAGTACTTAAATAAACTTCAATATGATATCGATGCGTTTCGACTTTCGATCTTTGTGGCGGATATAATATCGCAATATGTGTAAATATTCAGCGAACGGGTTATATACCAGTTGTGCATACTTTACGAGGTTTTTGTAACGCAAATTGCTGCAAATCATTGTAAGTACTGGACCTTGACGGTAACATAATAGCCGTGCTCGTTCTATTCATGAAGGATCGTAATGACGGGGAGAGTTCATATTCACAACCTCCGTTAGGAGTATATTGTTCTGTGTTCACAACATTGCTATTTAATACTTTTAACCGCTTCCAAAACAAAGAAATAATAGAAAAAATTAAAATTTAAACCAACTGAAACCCGCTAAAGTGACGATTTTGTGCTCAAAGGAGTAAAATGTATCTTCAATCTGATGCAATGAACATTTTTGTAAAATATTATTTACTAGCTGCATCGTGCAGCCCGCTGCATTATAAAAGTTTTTGCCGAATCCCGAGGGATCTCATAATTTTTCCAAGATAAAAAGTAGCCTATATCTACCTGTGTACCAACTTTCATTCAAATCCGTTAAGTAGTTTTTGTGTGATTGAGTAACAAACATCCATCCAAACATCCAAACTTTCGCATTTATAATATTAATGTACTTAGATTTTTATTTAAAAAAATACACGTATTTTTAATACTAGCGAGTACTAGCGATGAAGATAATATGATGTAATTTTCCTTATCCGAAATCATGTATAAGAAAGATATCAATGTGGTTTCTGAGATTTATTTTCAACCGACGAAAAACGTAGGATAACAGTTTGACATATTATGTATGTATGTAATATTGTAATTGGAAAATATTTGAGTATGACGATCTATTTAGGCGCCTTAGTCGCCGAAACAAGTATATTAAATTTCGTAAGTGTATTTTTTTTCTAGTATAAGATAGCAAACAAGCAGATGGGTCTCCTGATGAAAAGAGTCACCCATCGCCTATAGACACCAAAAGTATTAATGGTGCGTTGCTATCTTGTGGCGAAGTCTTATGCCACATGCATAAGTTTACCGGCTACCTTACCCCCCAAACCGGAACACGACAGTGACAGGCACTGACGCTATGACGGCAAGAATAGGTAAGGCGGTGGTACTAGACCCGGGCGAGACAATGGAGATATCTACCACCTAGTAGCCACAATGGTAGTGACTCGCATAGCCAATCGGTCGCTTCTTACAACCTGCCTGGCAGTTCTTACAACGGCAGTTGGCCTATTCTTAAAGAGCCCGGGACCAACACGGGGAAAATGTGTATGTAAAATGTATGTTTGTCTACCTATTTGTATGTTGGCCTCGAATTCAGGAACTAAAGGATAATTAAGAAACTCAGGAACCAAAAGCTTTTTTGGTCTAAATCAGGTATATTCTGACTTAGGGTACATTCGGAATTTCGTCAAAATCGGTTTACTAGTTTTTCAGATTTTTGAAGTCGGTAGTCAATACTTACTGATTTTTTGAGTGTAGTTGATATTTGAAATCGGTTTAAGTTTTTAAATTGCTATTGTGTATTTATGTACAACTATTGGTAGTCCGCGGGATTGTTAAATACATACAACGCGGTCACATTAACTTGACGCATCTCTGGAATGTAAGGCGGGGCTTCCCTTAGCTCGCCCGGTTAATAAGTGTCAGTATAGCCATGGTCAGCATTTTTGTTACCGATACGCGCGTAGATAATTTGGTTAGATTTCTGTTATTGTTATATTGTTTTTGGACATTATTGTTACGTTTTGCGCTAAATGATGTCATCAACGAACGAAAGTTAATCTGACCGCGATGTACCTACTTGAAACGTTGAGTGGCTTCTTTTGGTGATGGCGAGTAGGTACCAAACATTCTCTGCTTTAAATTTTTTCACCTTATAATATTTATATTGGTCTTGCCTCGTGGTCTAGGTGTAGCCTATTTGGCTTAGATCATGAGGTCCCGGGTTCGATCCCAGGCTCAGGCAAAAGTTGGGGTTTCTTCTAAGTTTTCTCGAAAATCTATAGTCTCAGCACAAACTCTGAGTCTGGCGTAGTGGTTTATTTTATACCACTCCTGTGCCTCGGATGAGCACGTAGTCAGCGCCGGTTATCGCTAGAAATTATTCATGATTGTCAAAATGAAACAAAGAAAACAAGTGGAAGTGAAAAGTGGGCGTGCCGCGTGCACCACTATTATGCGCTGTTACTCTAAATTGCTTTAGAGATATTTAACATATCTTTAGGAGATAGTCGTCGTGCGAAAATCTATTACACACTGAATTATGCCGTATTGTGCCATCCTTGAATGCAGAAATGATAGTAGAATACAGATGATTAAAAATGGAGATATTTCATATCATCCGAAAGTACAATTTTCATTTTATTTTAATAAAATTCCTGATTTAATATAATATCTAATGATAGATTGGAAAGTCAAGCTAAAATCAGCCGTCCATCTTACACATTAAGTTTATTTTAGGTTGACCTAATTTTTTTAGAATGATATACGCAATGATCGTCATTACGTATATCGTTCTGGAAAGTTCTCTACTCAAATATGACAAACTGAAAAATACGGAAAAATCAATTCTGCCATCTATTGTAGAATAGCGAAACTATTAAGATCTTAAGTTTCACTATTGTACAATAGATGAGCCTGTTTTGAATAGACTACAAAAAGACGTAAATACTCTTTTTTTTTGTACCAAAATAAAATTATTGTAACGCAGTTTGGTATATTTTTAAATGGTCTGTTTGTGTGTTTCGGATTATTGTTGTTTAAAATGAAAACGACCAATGAAAAAATGTTTGCATTAGTAGTTTATATGCAATAATGTTTTTTTTATGTGTGAGTTTGGCGATCGCGGTCCTGATACAAATGTTTGTACTTCCCGCTTCTGCTTGTTTTCTGTGTTCCATGATTGTCAACATGTCGGTAAGTGTGGCGATGAGGATCACCACTTATATCGCCATAAATCGGTGAATCGCGGTGAACTGGAAAGTCTAGACGTTCGGTTTACTCTGCCTACCCGGCAAGCGAACCAGGCGTGATGATACTTATATTAATATTATAAATTGTTTGTTCTTAAAATATCTACTGAAATGTTCTTAAAATATCTTAAAATAAAGAAAATACGGAACCCTAGAACGAAACCTAACTTCTCAGTATGTGGCCGCGTTCTGAGCCGATAGTAATTTTTAAAATGTCGACTACGTAAACTTCAAAAGTGCCTGTAAAGGTTTATTTGGATACAACATTTTAGGGTTCTCTACCTCAAGTAAAAAATGGAACCCTTATATGATCAAACCGTCTGTCCATCTGCCAAAACTCTTTTTCTCAGAAACGCGTAGATGTATCAAGTTGAAATTATATACAATACTCGGTTTTACGGCCGCTTTCAGCTGTGAACGCTGGGATAACGTATAAAACGTTATTCCAGTGGAAACATTTTTTAAATGGACTCTCAAAAAATTAATTAGTGTGTAACGAAAAGTAATTGTTTGATTCAATGAAATTTATGGGTGCGAGAGACTCCGATAAACTCCGAGACGTTACGTAACGTCACGTAACGTTTGGCTGATAGCTGGATTTTTGAAATGGCTAAACGCCTAGCTAACTAACGTATGATTCGTTCAAGTGTTTACGTAAGGACGAGTTCGAATAGCAAGTCAAACCTTTAATGCTCCAAGCCTCGCTGCATTTAATGGTGCAACACGAAAACGAGTTTTCGACCAGTTTCTTATTTTTAACTCAATACGACGTGTACTTTTAATAAGGAGACACATTATAATAATTGTAGCTAAATATTGTTCACGTTCTTATTCGTTTTCATTGTTCCGAAATAAACTAGGAACCCTTATAGTTTTGCTTGTGTCCGACAGTACGTCCTTCTGTCCTTATCCTTAAGCCCCGTTTTCACTTTGTCTAGTACGAGTGCGAGTGTTTAATGCAGGTGCTTAGTATTAAGCAAAAAATACGTGAAGACAGCCGTTGAACCCTGCTAGTGATTTGTAATCAGCGTCTATTCACTTTTACTTCGCTGAATATTGATCACTCGCAATGATCAACGGCTGTTTTCACGTATTTCTTGCTTAATACTAAGCACCTGCATTAAACACTCGCACTCCCACTAATCAAAGTGAAAACGGGGCTTTAATCCTAGAAAGCTGTAATTTTGTATGAATATAAATATTAGTCACAACAAAGTGATAACATATTTATGTTATGTATGAAAAATATTTTTAAAGTGGCTCCTCTACATGTAAAGAGTAGGTTTATAAAGTTGTTTTTAGGTCCCACACCCAAAAAAAGGAGCCTCGTATAGTGGGTCTCCGTCGACGACGTTCCTAGCAATCTTATATAGCGGCGTGGGTTCGGGTATTATCTTGCGTTAAAGTAAAATTTTCGCCTATTTAAATTAAAGTACCACGTAAACTTCTAACACCTCTGTATAGCGTTCTACCGTCAAACCACCTCTTTTACCGTTTTGACGAGCCATATGTCGATGAACACAAGTTCCGTTAGACAGATCATCGAAATGCCATCCCACACTTAATGCGCACCGCCTTCAAAAGATACACGCTCTTCAATGCAACTTTAAGCACATCTCACCCCAATTTGACGATAAATCTATCGTCTTCTGCAATTGTCTGCACCATTTAAGCATGTACTACACTCATCGATGAACAATATGGAGGCACATTGCTCTTCAGTCCAATTAAGATGTTCACGTACAAATCTCAAACGAGCTTGTCTTTTTTTTTTATTATCGATAGGTAAGCGCTTGACCTCGATCTCGCCTGACGCCTAAGATGAAATGCGCTTCCCTAGAAGGTACCTGTTAACTCTTCTCTTGAAGATCTCCAGATTGTACTCGTCCGGGAACACATTGTCTGTGAGCTGCGGACAGCTTTGGACCATTTGTTGGTCAAAAATGGGTGATTGCCGCTTCCTTAAACAACCTTCTTATTGTTCGTGCATTCACGTTTACTCCACTTACTTCGTTCAGCTCTGTTTTGAAGTTTGCTGACGCATGAAAACGATTTCGTAGGTATGTTGAAATAATAAATCGGTGGTCACGGCGCGGACGGGTGGTTGCTCGAGTTCTGCCTGTACCAAGTCTCCTTTTGTAAGAACCTGTCTCCAGAAAACTTCGGTATACTCTAGAAACTATAGACTGGTTTAAATTAAAATTTCTAGCAATCGTTTATAGATCCAAGCCTTCCCACACCAATACCACAATTTGAGCGGTTTGTTCGGACGAAGAAGTATCCATATTTATGGTTCCGAAACTTTTGTTAAATTTAAAAAGACTATAAATACTGTTACCACAGTTATTCTGTGCTATTACTAAACAATAATTTAAATGGCAAATGAAAAAAAGAATTGATTTCAAACAATAACAAACTTATTTTATTTTTTCGGCTGTAATTTTATCTTTTATTGCAGTTCTATTTTTATTTATTTTTTTGTGATTGACAATGATTAACGGATGGTCTCGACATTTTTATTTAGTTTCAGTCAATCAATGGGGCTCGAGTTCGATTCCCGACAGGGGCTGGCATTAATGTGATGAGCATAGATATTTGTATTTCTGGGTTTCGGTGTTGAGTAATTATCCATATCACATCCATATCACAAGCAAATAATTTGCTTACTTCAGGGTCACTTACTATCAATTCGTCTAAAATTGTCCAGAGAAACAGTACAAGCGGAAATTTTAAAATAATATTTATGATAGAGTTTCACCAACTGCCGATGATTGAGAGTATAATGTATAATGTAGTATAATAATGTAGTATAAGTTATAATGTTCATATGAAACTATTTTCAGGTTAGGCAATGTGCCCTGTCGAGAGGCGTCTGTGGTGATCGCTGTGAGCAGTCCTCACCGGCAGGACTCCCTCGAGGCGGTTACCTTCTGCATCAACCAGCTGAAAGCCAGCGTGCCCATTTGGAAGAAGGAGGTGTACGAGGGAGACGAGCCCGTCTGGAAGGAGAACCCGGAATGTGCGTGGTCAAGTAAACGCAGAGCAATCAATGGGAAAGCATAGCTTTTATCATTGTAATGCTTTGTTATTGAAAACTAGTTCCTAGAATTTTTTGGCCTTTAGAAGTTAAACTTAACAAAGCATAAAAACAAATACCTAAAGATTTCCTCCCGTATGCCACAACCGCTCTGTAAAATAGACGATAAATTAATAAGTTCTAAATTGTTAATCGTCGGTATTTGAAGAAACTGCATTTTGATTTTAATTATAAAACCAGTACAAGTGATTTATAATTAAAATCATAAATTAATATATATTTTTTATCTCCGCTGATATAAAACGCGTGTTGTAGATTTATGAATATTTGAGAAACTACTTTGAATATAGTTACGAGTTTTTACGGAAAGAGAGACAGTTATCAGCTAACTTCATGTCGCTTTTTGGCTGTCGCTGTGCGCGCGCATCGTAATAAAATTATTGTCATCTGACTTCATCGTGTCACTTTTTGGTAGACGGTGTGCGAAGAATTATAACTTCAAAAATATACTATATTTATAATATACTATATTTCTTGAAGTTATAATTCTTTTTGAAAAAAATATGAATAAAACTTTTAAGATGCGCGCGCACACCGTTGACCAAAAAGAGACACGATGAAGTCAGATGACAATATATTTTTTACGATGCGCACGCGCACATCGACAGCTAAAATATAGCTTTTTTATACCCATATTATGGGTATAAAAAAACTATCGAATCGTGTCACTTTGTGTCACCACTCACCATTCACTACACATCTACCGATGGTAGATATATTTTCTCGTCATACAATATGCAGCGTGTGAGGGACGATGTACCGACAAATTAAGAAACCATTATCGTCTCTGTGGTGTACTGGTCCGGCGTTGGCGTTGACCACTTGAGGTCCGGGATTCGCTTCCGGGTCGCGCAATTTAAAAAAATGAGATTTTTCAGTTTTCTGATAAAAACAATGTTGCCCGCGATTGGAAAGTGCCCGGTTGGTCATAAACTTGCCACCTATCACATTGTGGGACTAAGAATCTTCGGATAATCATATATGGACTTGTACCTCTACCTACCTCTTCAGGGATACGGGCATGAAGATACTTTCCATTTTTACGTTCTAAATAATGGCAATATTTTTTAGGAAATGCGAAATTTGCGTTTTTCCTTTTTTTCTCATTTTCACGCCACGCAATGTAAAGCGTATTCCGATTCGTCTCGCCCGCGGAACTGTCGAACCAGCCGTTTATTTGGTTTCCTTTGGATTTTTGGTATACCCTCCCTTACTCGCTGTATACGTAAACTAATAAAAGGATCGCCGTAGGCAGATTGTTAAAAATTTCAAAGAAAGATTCAATTGCATCAATGCAGCCATATCACTACTAAATTAAACAATTTTATTTGATAATTAGA
Source organism: Apodemia mormo (assembly GCA_036924255.1). NCBI lineage: Eukaryota > Metazoa > Arthropoda > Insecta > Lepidoptera > Riodinidae > Apodemia > Apodemia mormo. The sequence continues at coordinate 4,492,427 of JAUPFN010000018.1, read as the reverse complement.
TCCACATTTAAGTACCTATTTTTTACTTTTGTCGGAATCGAGTACTGAACACATTCCTTCAGTATGTAGACTTTTGCCAGTCAACCTTATGTGCATTCTATTGAAATTATATGAATATAATCGCCGTCTCCTCTCTTATTTGCATATTTTTTTATTATTACTAGCTGACCCGGCCAACGTTGTTCTGCCTTTTTAACTAGGTACTTTTATTTTTTTCTATATTTTCTCACCTTTTTAAACCTTCCCTGGACTTCAACAATTAATTAAAAACCAAAATGAGCCAAATCGGTTCAGCCGTTTTCGAGTTTTAGCGAGACTAACGAACAGCTATTGATTTTTATATATATATACAAGCTGACCTGGCAAACGCTGTTCTGCCTTTTTAACTACTCTTATTTTTTCTCTATATTTTCTCACCTTTTAAACCTTCTCTGAACTTCAACGATTAATTCAAAACCAAAATTAGCCAAATCGGTTCAGCCGTTCTCGAGTTTTAGCGAGACTAACGAACAGCAATTGATTTTTATATATATAGATAAGATATAGATACAAGTGAAGTATTTGCTCACCACCAAATGGACGGTTTTGATACATTGTGTATAATACACTCATCTATGTTCTTTCTAAATTACTAAACAAATTTTCAACACTGGCCATAGTGTAGCAATGCTTCATCTCATATATCAATATAATCGGCTTCATAGGAACAAGTGATATGGCTAATTTTTATAATATACTTTTAATTTACTCATATGTTTATTTTTGCATTGTACAGTAGCATATTTATATTTAATATAAGATCAAATTTTATGTATTTGTATATATATATATATACAAATACATATATATATATATATATATATATATATATATATATATATATATATATATATATATATATATATATATATATATATATATATATATGTTATGTAAAAGCGTGCCACCTAAGTTATAGTGCCTTAATTACATTAAATGTAATAAATTCACTCTAATCATTGAGAAGAAGAAAATGAAACGTAGTTTACGGAAATAATTATCTTAGAATAGAACATTAGTAAAAATACTGATGATATTCAGCAGCCGGTAAGTAACGGCCTTAAATGAGAATCAAGATACAACTGATTACATGGTAGTCATCATTAGTGCCAAACAGTTTGTTACAATATCGACTTGGTACCTATATAATAATTATTTCAATGTATAAACGGGAAACGTCGTCTGATCTATCAACATCAGTCGACCATTTCGATTTGAGCTATTTTATACCACTAGACGGATTATGAAAAAAGGGTCCACTATGAAATGATCTTATTGAATTCATCCGTCTAAGGTACGATTTACACAGACGGACCGCATCGGCCGCGTCGGAATGGATGCGTACGCATGCCGTGGAGGCCGTTCACATCCGCCGGAACCCTACGTCATTTAAATGACTCGACACGCTGCGCCGCTAATCTCCGATCACATTCCGCGACGGCCGTACGGCTCCGGACGGACCCGACGCACGCCAATGGAGCCGGCTATCTGTCGCACAGTCCGTCCGAACCGGGCCGATGCGAGCCGGTCAGTCTGAATTCGTACATAAGGGGAGAAAATGGGTTCTGACGATTCTGACTGATTTTTAGATATCCCCCTGATTGCGAAGGCCCGAACTTAATCTAGTTTTACATGTTAACGAATACTACTGCAAGCAATGATAACATTATATTGGGAAGGCTGGTAAAACTTTATTTAAAAGGTAGTAGGTAGATAGGTAAGACGCAATATCGAAACAATAAATTTTACGCTTGTGTCTGAATGAATTACCAACTGAGTTGCAATCGCTCTATTCGCAAAAAAAAACATTAAATTATAAATTAAAAAAATACTATATTAATCATATAATTCAGTAAAACGTAGTGATTATAATATTTTGTAATTCATTAATAATACATTATCCACAGTCGACTCCACAGCTGCTGCATTAAGTTTTAGTGCATAGCCGTTTTTTATCAATATATGTAATATGTGAAAGTTTTGGACAATAACTTAAAAAAAAAAGATGTAGGGTATTGCTGTGTGTAAGTTAATGTAATGAAGATATTTACACATATATTTTTACACCTACTTATAAGTACATATTACGTTGATATCATACCAGTGGCGAATAATACATTATATTCAAATGATATTTACTTTTCTGCTTACTAAATGCAATAGGTACATAATAAGGGTATACTGTAGTATCTTAAAATAAGTTATGTCGATGTTATTGTGTATGTTCGTAAAACTTAATAATGTTATTAAAATTGCTTTTGCACATTGTGAGACTTTGTGCGCGTGTTTATTAAGACATCCGCGTTTTTTATTGACCACAATTGACCTAGCCAACCGTTTGCGTTAGCGAACTTATTTTTGCTATACAACTATTTTTTTTATTTAATGGCATTTTGATTCTGCTTTCATTTGGGCTGAAGGTTAACTGGCGGAGAATGCTACGAGGCATTATGTTCGCCTTTTTGTACACGCATATTTCTAAAGTATACGACAAATTTTATACTTCGTTCAAGACTTGGTGAAATTCATTTTGTATTCTTCAAGGCTATTATATTTTTATAAAATACTAGCTGTTGCCCACGACTGCGTCCGCGCGGACTTTGTTTACTCCGCACTGCTCCTCCCCCTTAGGTGATAGCGTGATAATATGTAGCCTATATGTTGACCCGACCTGTTAGTAATATTCATGCAAAATTTGAAGTAAATCCATGCAGTACTTTTTGAGTTTACCTCGGACATACATACAGACAAACAGACATACAGACAAACAGACAAAAATTCTAAAAACTATATTTTTGACTTCTATATCCATTGTAGATCACGCCCCAAGTATTCTTTTAAAAAATATTCAATGTATAGTTTTGACTTTCCTACGATTTTATTATATGTATAGATAATACCTATTGACGTATTTGTCAATACGTCAACTTTTGAAAGATGCCGTAAAAAACGAAGTCGGTTGGCGATTAACAAAATAAGTGTTTCGTGGAACAGCAGTTTCACAAAACATTTTTTATTTTGTCTGTCAGCATCAAAATATGAGCTCCTAGATTATATCATCTATACATATAATAAAATCGTAGGAAAGTCGAAACTGTACATTGAATATTTTTTTAAAAGAATACTTGGGGCGTGATCTACAATCGACATCGAAGCCAAAAATATAGTTTTTAGAATTTTTGTCTGTTTGTCTATTTGTCTATTTGTCTGTTTATCTCCTTGTCTGTATGTATGTCCGGGGTAAACTCAAAAAGTACTGCATGGATTTACTTCAAATTTTGCATGAATATTACTAACAGGTCGGGTCAACATATAGGCTACATATTATCACGCTATCACCTGCGGGGGAGGGGCTGTGCGGAGTAAACGAAAGCCGCGCGGACGAAGTCGCTGGCAACAGCTAGTGTGTAATACATTTAATAAAGTAATATAATAATAACCGAATCCAATTGGATGCACAACGAATATGCATATAATATTATGCTATCAATAGTCGGATCATGGTAACACGAATCGGGTAGTTCGTTCTTTTTTTTGGTAAAATTTTACCTAGCCCGAAAATATAAGTGCTCGATTTGTCAATGGCCGCACAGGACTAATAAAATACAATAAAACCGTAGTTCCTATATAATAGACCGCCCCGTTGGTCAAGTGGTTAGCTACCCTGACTACGCAATCGACGGGGCTCGGTTTCGATCACCGACAGGGACAAGCATTTGTGTGATGAGCATAAATGTTTGTATATCCGGGTTTTGGTGTTTATTAAATCTATTCCTGTATTTATATATGTATTTCTATGTATTAGTATCGTTGACTAACACCCATAACACAAACAAATAATTTGCTTACTTTGTTGTTAGATCAGTAAGTGTAATTTGTCCCGTGAATATTTATTAAAAGAACTAGTGTAATGGCGGATGTTTTATTTGCACCTCTTCCAAGCTTTTCTTACATGGCCCTGACAGTTGTAGTGATGTGAAACATTACAAAAGATTAAAGAAATCAGTTTAAATACATAGATATATTACACGTCTTATATACTCAAAATTTAAATATATAGTTTTATGGATTCTCTAAGCCCAAGTCAATAAAAAAATTCAAATTAGGTATATGTTACATGAACTTTTTTAAGTCAATAAAAGTGGCCACAAAATTTACTCAAGTTGACTAGGTTATTAGGCGTGTAATATTTCAAACATTTTAGGAAAAAATCTCAATCGTTTTTACAACACATAGCTATTGGGTGTGGCATGAAAAAACTTTTTTTTAATTATTATTGTTTGTTTCCTATCTTTAGTATCTGTTTAGTATAGACTTATTTCTAATTATTATACTTTATCGGGTTACGGGTTTCAAAGCTCTGATCTGGGGGATTTATAGGGTTTATAGAGCATTACAGTCCGCGCGCGAGTTCTGAGGAATTTTGCGGAATGTTGACGTGCAATCAATTAGTCGATATTACACAGAGCACACCCGCCCCTACCTCAGTCTCCGATTCCTCGGAGCTCGCGCGTGGACTGTAATTTGTTTGTGATTTTGTAATCGCGGCTGCACTGGTTGCACCTTTATTTCTAAACTTTTCATATATGGGCGTGACGGTAGTATGAAATGTAGAACATTACAAGAAGTTAAAGAAATATATAGTTTTTATATGCGTTTTCCAAGTCATTTGGAATTTAAAATACATATCCAAATTATCATTTTTAGGTATTTTTTACAAGTCAATATTTTTAAGTGATAACTTTTTTAAGCGCGTACCGCGTGTGCGCTTTTTGTGTAGTTATTAAATGAAAATTAGCCGTCTCGGCTTTGTAAAACCCGTTTGGGTAAAGTCAGCTCAAGTCGACTAAGGTAGCGTGAGAGATACAGTCTATATGTCACTGTGATATGCGCTTGGCGACCGTTACATTTTTTAACTAACTCTCGAATATGGCTGAACATTGGCATTGGCGGCTAGTTTTTTTGTGCTTAGTAATACATTAAGCAAATCGTTTTAATTTAAATATATCATGACTGTTAAAGTTGATGAAGTTTTCACTTTCATCGTGTTATCTTAAGCACACACCAATGTTTTTAGGGTTCCTTACCTAAAAGGTAAAATCGGGACCCTATCACTAAGTCTCCGCTGTCTGTCTGTCCGTCTATCAACAGGCTGTATTTCATAAACCGTGATAGCTAGAAAGCTAAAATTTTCACAAATTATGTATGTCCGTTGCTGCTATTACTATTTACAACAAGTAATGAAAATTAAAAAAATTAAAATATTAAGGGGTCCCCATACTATAAACGTGTTTTTTCTTATTTTTTTTGCTCATTAATAACGGTCACTGGTAGATGCTTAAATAAAAATAAAGTAAATATTAAAAGAGGGCTTCCATACAACAAACGTAATTTTAAAGCAATTTTTTACTCAATCTTAATAAACAGATAGAAACGTGAAATGGGGATGATACGGAACCCATCGTGCGCGAGTCCGTCTCCCACTTGGCTGATTTTTTTAATTACTACCGCAACCGACACGAGAAATTCACTTAAATTATTAATTAAATAAAATAAACGCAAAACCTTAAATTGACTAAGTATATTAGGCGTGCAATATTTTAAACGCTTTAGATAAAAAAATCTGAATTGTTTTTGTAATACATTTCGTGGCTTTTGTATTTAGCATGAAATTAGATTTATGTAAATTATTATTATATATTTCATATACTGTATCATGAATTTATTTTACTGTATTTTTTTTGGTTACGGGTTTTAAAGTTTATACAGCATTATTGTGATAAAAATAAACACCTTTGTTATAAAAAACATGTTTTATTTTCCTTTGAAACTCACATTCTCGCCCTTTCACAGGTTCATCACAATCCCCTCATCAGTCCATATCACCTCCGGCTTCAGAGCTCCAAATAGATAAGAGTACCACACAAATTAACGTCTCCAATGAAGAATTACAAAAGAGAATACAGAATTTCATTGAGAGAAAACGCGAACAAGTCAATTTAAGCAACATTCGTGATTTTATACCTTCCAAAACTGAGGATGACGATTCGGAGACATGCGCTAGAGTCAGAACTCAGTTTATAAGGCGCAGCGACTCAAAAGGACATTTGAAAAGTAAGTTAATTTCAAAGTAGGTTTGATACTACGTTATTCAATAATGGCTCGTAGTCTACGGATTAGTTTAATAAACAAGTGTGCTTTTCCTGTGTTAGTCTAGACCAGTGTTTCAAAAACATTGTTCTGCCATGGCCCGGTAATTTTCGCACTGCCACTTTGTGACCCACTTACTTTTAACTTAAGCTGGTTCCATTAGATAAAATAATATACATTTATTACCTAATAGTAAAAAGGTTTTATTAGTACTAAATATTTTGGTTTCGTCTATTTAGTCACTAAATTTTAGTGCGAAGTATGGAGCTGCTGCTTACTTTGCACTAAAAAATCCAAGTTCACGAAATATGGAAAAACTTTAAAATATGACGAGTTCACGAAATATGACGAAAGTTTTATCCTAAGATCTGGTTCCATTTCAAGTCGCTTTCTATATTTATTTTTAAGGAAAATTAGTCTTGAAAACCCAGCTTTACATTTACAAGTTGTGAAAAAGAAATTAAAACTGTTGTTACTTGATAAGCTAATTTTGTTTATTATTGACGACAAGAAAACGAAAAATCTATCAATTGTCAATCGATAGTAGGTAATATTTTTAAAACAAGGAGGGAATGGCCTGTTACCAGGTTGCGACCCCGCAAATGGGAAACGCTGGTCTAGAGCCTGTTAAGTTTACATGCTATCTTACTCCCAAACTGGAAAAGTGACAAGCATTGACGCTATTGTATCAGGAATGAGTAAAGCACTGGAACTGAACACGGGCGTTGGAACTGAAGTGTTGCAATAGGTAAGTAGGTAAGGCGGTGGCACCAAATACCCGGACGAGACGTTGCGGAACTCTAACCACCTAGTAGTCACGATGTAGTGACATGTTTGGCCAATCGTTCGAGTTTTATGAACTGCCTGGCAGAAAGGCAAGTGGTACATTTATTTTTAACTAATTTGACTAACAATGTGGATGGCCATATTGCCGTGATCGTGTTGGGCGATAAAACATTAATAAATGCGAGCTTTTAACATGATAACAGAAAAAGTACACCTACAACTGGATATATATACCTTTTTTATGAAAACGAGGCCTTGAAGAGTCGTGGTGGGCAATGGCCGTATCTATAGACTAAGTCCTTTGATTTGGTCTGGCACGAGGCACTTCTAAGTAAACTTCCAGCGTATAGCACTGAATTCTGTGACTGGATATATGATTTTCTGGGGAATCGATCGATTCCAGTGGTCTTAAATGCCTACTCTTCCGATCTAATGGATATAATGCAACCTTATTCCTACTGCATATTAATGACCTTTTAACACTTGGTATTTCTTATTGGCTACGTCGATGACGGCGCAGTGTATCGTAGTAGAGAGATATATGTCAATCTCGCTAAAAAATTCATGTGAAAACAGTCCTAGAGAGAGTCCATGATTGATAGTGTTAATTTAACATAGCAGAGGGTGCCCGAATGGGGTGACGTCAATCCTGTAAATTTAATTCATTCAAAATACGGGTGTGTTCTATGCAAAAAAGAGCAATTTCCAACAAACAGCACGTTTCAGGATGTATCAATACCGTTTACTAACCATCTAAGACTTGGGCATTAACGCTACATCCAACCTCAACTTCGGCTAACTAATTGAGTCAATGGCAAGTTAGTCTGGTCAACAAGTGCTTTTTTGGTCAACTTTTTTCAGCAGTCTCCGAAAATTATGATTGAGGTGTCATTCGATTCGGAATGGCATCTAGATAGTTTTCGAAAAACAATGAAGTTCCGCAAATAAAAATTACAAAAGTTATTAACAATTAACTAAAAATAAAAAGGGTGGTTTAGTTTTTTGCAAATATCTCATAAACTAATAAAGATTTTTCAAATTTGAAAAAAGATTCAGAAAGAAGAGGAAATTTCCTAAAAAAAATTTCGATTCCCGGAATTGTAGGACTAATATTTATAATTTTCCCAGAGGGTTGAAAATACGCCCGAAAACGGGTACTCCGGCTTGCGCAAGCCACGCCTCCTTCGGACCTTTAATGAATAAATATTATTTAAACTTATTAAATATGAAAATTAAAATTTGAAAAAATTCAGATGCCTACAGGACAGATCAATAAACAATAATCCGTGGTCAAAAAATTTTTATCGCGATTTTTCAATAAGTTATCCATTAATTAATTAACAATTTTTTGTAGCACGAACATTAACATTGCAAGTGCGATAATTGTTAAACTATTAATCTAGGATTTTTTTTCTTTCGTGGAGCTATTTTTCAAAGGTCTTAGAATAGATTCCCGTTGGAAAAATTAAAAAATTGTAAATTTTCATTTTGTAATTAACAGTTTACTAAGGTGAAAAATTATAAAGCTTTATTAAACATTGAAAAAATTTTTTTTTTCATAATATTATTATTGATCCGTTTTCTCATGATCAGAAGCTACTTAAAAATGATTTTTTATAATTTTTATCTCCTATTGTTTAAAAAAATGTTATAAACAAATGCGTTGTTTATGAGATAATTTAAAAAATTTTTTCGATAACATAATCTTTGATGATAATTATGATTTTTTTTTAAAAAACCGTTTCTTAAAAAAAAATTTTTATTGCTGAAAAACGCATTTGTTGATTAACAATTATTTTCTCCCACTTCTAATTAACATTAAGGAACCATTTTTTTTAAATCATTATTTATTTTTCTTTTTGATATAAAAAAAAAATATTTAATTTTTCATTGTTTATGTAATAAACAATTTGTTATAAACAAATAAATTTTTACCTTTTATTTTTTTTTCTTATTTTACTTAATGTCACAAAAACTGACATGATTTTTTTTTAAATTTTTTTTACTATTTTTTTTTTAATTTTTAAATATTCGTTGTCTGTAATTTCGTCATTCTTGCCTGGTTTTTCATCCTTAAAATTATTATAATTTATAAACTAATGGAGATATGATGAAAACACCCAAGACTTATTTATTCTTTATCTAGTATAGTCTTTATTAGTTAAAGAATAAATAAGTCTTGGGTGTTTTCATCATATCTCCATTAGTTTATAAATTATAATAATTTTAAGGATAAAAAACCAGGCAAGAATGACGAAATTACAGACAACGAATATTTAAAAATTAAAAAAAAATAGTAAAAATAATTTTAAAAAAAAATCATGTCAGTTTTTGTGACATTAAGTAAAATAAGAAAAAAAATAAAAGGTAAAAATTTATTTGTTTATAACAAATTGTTTATTATATAAACAATGAAAAATTAAATAATTTTTTTTTATATCAAAAAGAAAAATAAATAATGATTTAAAAAAAATGGTTCCTTAATGTTAATTAGAAGTGGGAGAAAATAATTGTTAATCAACAAATGCGTTTTTCAGCAATAAAAAATTTTTTTTAAGAAACGGTTTTTTTTTAAAAAAATCATAATTATCATCAAAGATTATGTTATCGAAAAAAATTTTTAAATTATCTCATAAACAACGCATTTGTTTATAACATTTTTTTAAACAATAGGAGATAAAAATTATAAAAAATCATTTTTAAGTAGCTTCTGATCATGAGAAAACGGATCAATAATAATATTATGAAAAAAAAAAATTTTTTCAATGTTTAATAAAGCTTTATAATTTTTCACCTTAGTAAACTGTTAATTACAAAATGAAAATTTACAATTTTTTAATTTTTCCAACGGGAATCTATTCTAAGACCTTTGAAAAATAGCTCCACGAAAGAAAAAAAATCCTAGATTAATAGTTTAACAATTATCGCACTTGCAATGTTAATGTTCGTGCTACAAAAAATTGTTAATTAATTAATGGATAACTTATTGAAAAATTGCGATAAAAATTTTTTGACCACGGATTATTGTTTATTGATCTGTCCTGTAGGCACCTGAATTTTTTCAAATTTTAATTTTCATATTTAATAAGTTTAAATAATATTTATTCATTAAAGGTCCGAAGGAGGCGTGGCTTGCGCAAGCCGGAGTACCCGTTTTCGGGCGTATTTTCAACCCTCTGGGAAAATTATAAATATTAGTCCTACAATTCCGGGAATCGAAATTTTTTTTAGGAAATTTCCTCTTCTTTCTGAATCTTTTTTCAATTTTGAAAAATCTTTATTAGTTTATGAGATATTTGCAAAAAACTAAACCCCCCTTTTTATTTTTAGTTAATTGTTAATAACTTTTGTAATTTTTATTTGCGGAACTTCATTGTTTTTCGAAAACTATCTAGATGCCATTCCGAATCGAATGACACCTCAATCATAATTTTCGGAGACTGCTGAAAAAAGTTGACCAAAAAAGCACTTGTTGACCAGACTAAGTATAGCTTCCAAGAAGTTGAAGATCCGTCAATACTTCAGCTCTAAACAGTTACTAAACATGAATACGGTCCAGTTTGATTTTGCATGGAGTACTGCAGTTACTTATTGGATGGTCCTGTCAAGTTTCAACTTGATGATAACGCTTCAAGTTTGTTGACCGACGAACCCGTAGGATAATAAACGACGACAAGGTCTCAAAAATAAATCAAAAATAAAACTGCAAACACTTAAGCATCGTCGTAAGGTTGCTAGCTTATCCATTTTTTATAGGATGCACTTTGGTTAGTGTGCAAAAGCTCTCTTCGAACTTATTGGACGTCCCATGGGCGTATCGAGGGGCAGGGAGGGGCAGTTTCCCCCTGGAATTTGTTCACCTCTACTATCTACTGTTGTAGATAATAAGATAAAAATATTGTCTTAAAATGTTACGGTTGCCCTCCCCCTGGCCCAGAACCTGGGTACGCCCATGGACGTCACCGTTCCTTTATTGGACTACTAGACGCAGACAAAAATTCCGTCCGTACGTTGTGGATCCGAAAATAGATTGAATAGGTTTTTTGGATTGGCGTGTAACACCTTCGTATTCATCGACATTTTCCATCAGGTGTGATGGAAGACAAACGCATATTTCAATTAAAATGTAAAAAGAAATTAGGTGTTGGATTAATTACCTAGATGACTTTCTTATCTTCTAAAACCACCTGGATGGTCGACTTCTGTGCGTGAGGTAATGTCTCGAAATCTAAGTGGAAGCGCACTAGTGCCCTTTTTACACTTTATCAAAGCTCTTCCCAACAGCTAAGAAAATTACCAATATCTTTTTAGGAGGGTTGTCAAATTGTTATGTGGGAAATGAAGTTTACTAAAGCCATAACTTCTTTAAATTTTAATTAAAAACATGTTTTTAAGCCTTTTCCACAAATCATCCTAGACACTTTTTTTACACAAAGCAATTAGGAGAATATAACACAAGATAATTAGGAGGGCGTATATAAGAAATCATGGGTGGAAGTTTTCAAATTCTTTTAGATACGCAAAGTGTGTCGATTATTATGTCTGTTTAAATATATTCGTACATTAAACATGTACGACATGTCTCTTATACACATTTTCGTTCTATAATTATTTTTATATGTTTACTTTTATATAGTTCTGATACCAGCAACGGTGGAAACAGTACTTTGAATTCTTTTTTTATTCGAAAATGTTAACAGTATTAATAGAGAGCGAAATAAAGTAGGTATAATATTATTTTTAACAGTATAACAATTAATATTTGTGTACTGTCCATCCCTCTCGAGCCTGTTTTTGCTGCAGATCGAATTCTCAACTTTGGTCATTCGTTTTCCCCCGTGTTGGTTCCGGGCTCCTTTGAAGAATAGACTATCTGCCGTTCTGCCAGGCAAGTCGTAAAAGGTGACCGATTGGCTATGCAAGTCACTACCATCGTGGCTACTAGGTGGTAGAGTTCTGCATTGTCTCGCCCGGGTCTGGTACCACCGCCTTACCTATTTCTGCCGCAATAGCGTTAGTGTTTGTCATTGTTGTGTTCCGGTTTGGAGGGTAAGGTAGCCGGTAAACTGATGCATGTGGCATTAGGCCTCGCCACAAGATAGCAACGCACCATTAACATCTTTGGTGTCTATAGGCGATGGTTGACTCTTACCATTAGGAGACCCATCTGCTTGTTTGCTATCTTATGATATAAAAAAAAATCACAAGCTGTAAGTTTAATGAGCCAAGATTATCTCCGTTCCGACTTTGTCTTCTTTGTTTCTTGGTATGAGTAACCCTTTCTCTTTCAGCTATCTCCTTTTGTAAAGTTCAGTTTCGAATTACTCACCTATTGCATGGCACATAGTTGTTTCAAATAGCACCAAGACATTTAGCACACGTCATGAACTCACGTGAGTCACATGTGTGAGTGCATCCGGGTCACGTTATGTGGACGCACACGTCATGTTGTTCCAGTCCACCGAGTGCACAACGAGTGGGGCCCGCAGACGGTGCACCAGTGGGGCGCGGGGCGGGGCGCGGGCGCGGGGCGGGGCGCACTGCCGGCGGCGGTGGCGGAGCGCGTGCTGGCGGCGGAGGAGTTCCTCAGCGCGCGCCCGCTCGCGCCAGACATCTACCGCCGCCTCAAGGACATCGAGGACAAGATCGCGCATCTACAGGCCATATCGCCCGAGTACGCGCTGTTCTGGGTGAGACATCCTTTTCTATGTAAATAAATACCATCATGGAACAAGTGGATGAGTTTGTATATCTTGGATGTGCTTTTAGCAGGGATGGAAGGTATACCGCAGATATTGAAAGACGAGTGTGTGCAGGGAACAAAGTGAATGGAGCGTTAGGGAAATTAGAGATTAGGCTAAAAAAGTGCTTAATAGGACAATTTTAAGTCAGGGTACCCGTCTAGCCCTCCATAATTATGAGCTTATCCCAACACTATTGTACAGAAATGAGAGTTGAATACGTCAGAAAGTGCATGAAAGTAAAATCAACGCGGTCAAGATGAGATCGCTACGAAAAATATGTGGTGTAACACTCGTGGACCGATTTCATAATGTGGAAGTAAGAGAGAGGTTAAGCTTGAAAGAAAGTGTCGGTGTAAAGATGAGAAAGGGCATACTCCATTGATTCGGACATGTAGAAAGAATGGTAGATGAAAGGTTAACAAAACAGATATATAATGCGAATGTGGAAGGATGTAGGTACCCGGGAAGAACAAGACTGACATACCATGATTAGATTAATGGAGTGCTGTCCGAAAGTGGTGTCAAAAGTCTTCGCAACCGGTGGGTGTGTATAAAAAGAATAATATAGAAGAAGCGAGACAAGCCTGCAAGAATCGTGATGTATGGCACTCGATTCTCTCTGCCTACCCTGTAACGGATCTGACGTGAAGATATGTTATATATTAAATACCATGCCCATAAGTTTACCCAGAGATGTAGGCAGTGCAACTCATACCCACAAATACACAACGGTATTAATTTCCATAATGTGACAGGGTGGCAAATCTATGAAAAGAAGGGATTGACAATTGTTATTGCAGCAAAAAGGATGTATTAAATCCGGGCGTGACGTAACAAAACTACCACCTAGTAGTCACGATAGCAGTAACACGTTTGGCTGATCATTCGATTTTTACGAACTGCTTGTCAGAATGGCTGATGGTCTGATCTTCAAACAAATCCCAGAAGGTAATATTAAGAATCTCCCTAATTGTTGTGTTTATAATGAGTTATAAATGGAGAAAAAGCAAAACAAAAATATTATGTAATATTTTATTTAAAAAATGTTATGAAAAAAAGACAAGCCCGCTGAGTTTCTTCCGCCGGATCTTCTCAGTGTGTAGCCGCGTTTCCGATCCGGTAGTAGTTTAAAAAAATGTTGACGCGTCAAAATAACTTGCAAAAAGTTTTATTGAATAAAGTGCTTCTGATTTCTGATTTCTGATTTCAAATCTGCAGGGATCGTATGTAAAGATTCCTGCATTTCTTTCTTCTTTCTTCCTTCGCCTCGAATCACTCTGTCTAATACGTAAGGAATCTATATATACATATAATAAAATCATAGGAAAGTCAATGTATGTCCGGGGTAAACTCAAAAAGTACTGCATGGATTTACTTGCACGAATATTACTAACAGGTCGGGTCAACATATAGACTACATATTATCACGCTATCACCTACGGGGGAGGAGCTGTGCGGAGTAAACGAAGTCCGCGTGAACGAAGTCGCGGGCAACAGCTAGTTTGAAATAAAAACCAAAGTGTAAAGTTTGTTTCAAATGTTTTTTTTTTTCTAGAAAAAAAGCAAAAGCGAAGATACGAAGCCGGAATATGTCGAAGATTACACATACTCCGCTGATGACATCTCGAGGAAGATAGAGATGCTCGAGAAACAGGGACATTTGTAAGAGGAACTGAAACTGTTATAGTAGGTGAGACAGAGGAAGATCGTCCTTCACCGATCTGATAACCAGATGAGACATATATTTTAACGAATATTATTTCTAAACAAATATGCCTATAATTACTTGCCTATCCAAAAGTGCTCATGGCTATTTTTAATTAAATTAACTTTAATCGTTTTTTTTTCAGCACTTTCATACTTTTGATAACCAAATGACATTTATTTCACTGATAATTTTTAACAGAATATGCCTAGGTAGGCTTGCCTACTCATTTCTGTGTATGGCTACCTGGCAAGCAGGTGTGAACAGGTAAGTCAATATAGGTGACTCCGTCGATCTGCTAACTTATCGAAGGTTATATCAAATTTTAGATTATTTTATTATAAAATCAGTCACATATACTTGCCTGCAAAAAATCGTACTCAAAGTACTGTTGCCATGCCAAGCTAAAAACTTGCCATGAGCACTTTTGGATAGGCAAGTAATTATAGGCATATTTGTTCATAAATAATATTTGGTAAAATATACGTCTCATCTGGTTATCAGATCGATGAAGGACGATCTCCCACCGGCTCTTAGACCATTATACATTGAATGAAATTCAATAAATAATTTTACATACGTGATTATTTTATTTATTCCTATTAAATATCTACACATCTTGTTAGGACCAGTTCGCAGAAAAATTAAGGAAACATGCCAATTTCACAATCTTTTAAATTTTTTCAACTTCCCGCTACGTATGTAGATAGGAAGTTGCTGATTTTGCCCCGATTTTCTAAAATCGAGTTTTCACCAGATATCCAAGTTTTAAGGTCCTATTCTATTGGGTCACTTTCATTGTGATCGTGATCGTGATGAGATCGTGTCATGGTGCATATTTTGCTTTTGAATTTGCTTGGAGATAGTCAAAATAGTATAGCTATAAGTTTACATGTTTCCAATACAAATAGTTCGTGATTAAATGAAACTAAAGATTCTGGAACAACCATTCCTGTACCTTTATGGGAAAAAATGAATATATCTACTTACGGAAACGTGTGACATTGAAAGGGATGAGATTCCTTTTAGTTTGTAAAATCCTGAGCACCTTTTAACTGGAAAGCTGTTAGCGCATACTGACAGAAAACACTTGGCAAATGACGACAATCTGCTTACATGGTGGAAGGTGATCAACACACGAGCTTGTTTTTCCTATAGTGAATCAATATTTAGTCATACAACCACGAGTGTTCCGAACGCTTATTTAGTGGTGCCGGGCTCCTTTTTACGCCACATCGAAATAGATTAATAATAATGATTTCGCTGGACAAATTACACGAATTGATCTAACCCCCAGTTTTTTTTTATATTATAAGATAGCAAACAAGCAGATGGGTCTCCTGATGAAAAGAGTCAACCATCGCCTATAGACACCAAAGATGTTAATGGTGCGTTGCTATCTTGTGGCGAGGTCTAATGCCACATGCATAAGTTTACCGGCTACCTTACCCTCCAAACCGGAACACGACAGCAACAAGCACTGACGCTATTGCGGCAGGAATAGATAAGGCGGTGGTACCAGACCCGGGCGAGACAATGCAGAACTCTACCACCTAGTAGCCACGATGTTAGTGACTCGTTAGCCAATCGGTCGCCTTTTACGACCTGCCTGGCGGAACGGCAGTTGGCCTATTCTTCAAAGGAGGCCGGGACCAACACGGCGAAAAATTATTTGCTTGTGTTATGGATATTAGTCAAAGAAACAAATAGGTACACAGAAATACATTTATAAATACATAATAAACACCCAAACTCAGAAATACAAACATGTATGCTCAGCACACAAATATTTGTCCATGTTTGGGAATCAAACCCGAGCCCTATCGATTCGTAGCTAGCTTCGCTAACCACTTCACAACGAGGCAAGATTTGAAGCAGAAATTGCTGCGAAGCTTTTATTTTTAAACTTTACTATTCCTTTACACAAGGCCGCGTATACCATGTCAGATCAAGCAACCAAGCAGTGCAATGCTAGGGATCCATTTACCATTTTCTAACTGCCTAAAATACATTTCTTCTCCCTCGATGTTCATATTTGCCCTATTTTTTACCACATTACGCAAGGTTGCCAAGAATATTCTCAGGTATCAGGGTCTTTTTGAAATGTATACAGTATAAAATAAAATAATTATATCACGCGCGAGTTAACATGACACCTGACTCAAATGAAACTTTTGCAAAAAAGGTTTATTTTCAATTTTAAAGTGCAAATACACGTATAACGATGACAGATATGCTATCACGTACTATAACCTTAACCTATGCCTCGCACGGCTTTATACATAAGTAATCAAAGTGCTAAGTGTGCGTTTTTCTTTTCGCATTCGATCGTGAGCGCGTTTGGACTTTACTAGGAATTTGTATGTGATTTGTACAGCGCCACCTAGTGGTAAACGTGAGAAACCAGTTTACCACTAGGTGGCGCTGTACAAATCACATACAAATTCTTAGTAAACTCCAAACGCGCTCACGATCGAATGCGAAAAGAAAAACTCACACTTAGCACTCAGTGCGCACGGCGACAGTGGGGCGCCGCGCGGGGTAGCGAGGAGAGTATTGAGTACCGAGTCAGGTGTCACGTTAACTCGCGCGAGTTGTAATTATTTTATTTTATACTACATTGTTACATTTCAAAAAGACCATGCGATATTGAGAATATTGTAGCGGCTCAAACAATCACAAACGCTACAAGAAAAATTATAAAAAAATAGACAATGTTGAAATTCAAAATAAAATCCTAAATCGCGATATCACAATTATTTATCTTGTAACACTATGTGCAAGTTTCGTTTCTCAAATGGACTTCGGTCCCCAGGCAGTACACCTTGCCTGGCTGTAGGAAGATCTTCCTTTTCCCCTTACTTGTCCTTGTGTGACGTCATCGACCTCCACAGTTATGACGTCACCTGACAAGAACCTGGCACGCTGGTTACATAACGATGACCTTTCGGCGGTACGAACCAGCGGCGCCACAATATTCTTGACAGCCTTGCGTAATGTGGTAAAAAATAGGGCAAATATGAACATTGAAGGAGAAGAAATGTAATCTTCAAATTGAATTTTTACTTAATGCAATATTCTAACATTTTTTCTCGATGCATGGGGGCTCCTGAGCAGTTGCCTTCATTGCCTTATGGATAAAGCGGCCCAGCCTTTACACAAGTTTGATTCTTAATTTGTTTAAAAAAATTGGAATAGAAGAAAATATGTGTTAAGAAATCTGTCTTTTCTACAAGAAATTAATAAAATAAAATGTAGCTTCTATTTATAAAATACTAGCGAAGTCGCGCAGCTTCGCCCGCGAGTATATTAACATGTAATCGAAATAGTTTTTAATACAAATTTCATCCCCTATTTCAGCTCTTCAGTCTTGATTTTTTTAAATTTCATGAAAATCGGTCCAGCGGTTTAACCGTGAAAGCGTAACAGAAAGACTTCCGGATTTTTAATATTACTATGGATTTATGATAAAATAAAACAGGAGTGAACTTATAAAATGTATTTTTATTTATTTACAACATTATTTCTATACATACAGCCAAGATAAGTTAGTTCATGTTACTGTACAAATTACATTATAACAAAAAAGCCAAACAGATATGACGAAACCTCTAAAACAAACATTAGATAGTGTTTATGAATCCAAAAGAATAAATTCTAGATAGTACATTAAGAACAGAGTAACGAAAGCTATGAAATTTTCACAAGTTACGAAGCAACATCCCGTTGAGAAAAACAGATAATTAAATGTAACATAAGAACCACAGAATACTTAGAGACTAACAGAAGTCAATGTTACATGCATGCAAAGAATATTCGAGCATAGCACACATAGACACCTCTCATGGACGCGATATCTCCGACTGGTACGGTACAAACTGTACCGAACCATTCCGAGATATCGCGTCCGTGAGAGGTGTCTATGTGTGCGTTGCTCGAATATCACATGTTTGTAGATTCAATACTGTTAGTCTCCAGTATACTGTGATAAGAACTGAGGAGGTTACATTTAGTGATGACTGGAATAAGGACATCATCCACTTTTTTAATTGTTCGGAATATCAGGATAACTTGTATTTCCCTGCCTATTTATTTCAAAAGCAAAACCTAACATTACTCAACATTACAAGTGCTTAATAAGTAATTTGCAATTTTCTGTGGATTTTAATGTTTCACTTCTGCAGTACCCACAGTACTCATCAAAAATTACAAAAGTTGAAATTTAAATTATTCAGCGTGAATTGTATTTAAAGTAAAAGTATTATTAGCACAATTACATTTCAAAAGTATTTATTTTGACGATTGATTGACATCAATAAGCAACGTTTGATTTACAATAGTGATAGACTTAACCAAACCCCAATGTAAAAAAAATATTTGTTTGTGTATTGGGTGTTACTAAACGATATTAATACGTAAATAAATACCGAAGTATATTTAAAATATATCCAAAACCAGAAATACAAGCTTCTATGGTCATCGCATAAATGCTTGTCTTTGTCGAAAATCGTATCTAAGCCCCATTGATTACGTATTCAGTGTCGTTAACCACTCAACCAACGGGACGGGACGGGATTGATATTCAATTTCCAATGCTCAATAATATCCAAAGAGATCTATTTTTGTTTTCTTCAAAGTATTTTTAACAAAATATAACATTATCTTTTAATAGGTAAAGTACCAATGCTTTTAAGTTGCTCGCTAGGATCAACAAGTTGATTCCTCATTTTAGTAAAGAACGACATATTTTTTGGAAAATTATGAAGGACCACATATTTTTAGTATCACATCACTCGATATAAACACACGAATCACTTAGTTCCGTCTTTATTAACCTATAATAAGATTTTTGTCGAATACTTTAAATAAATATATGAATTAAACAAAAAATAACAATTTTATTAAAAAAAAAAACAAAATATACAACAGAAAGCACTTCAAAAGTTATTTAATATTATTATAAACATAACACACTTATTTTTACAGGCCCTAAGTCACAAGTAACAAAATATAGTATTGAAACACATCAGATTTTTTAGACAGAACAATTTTAACATTTTATAATTTAAGAAAAAACAATACAACCATGGAAAGTAAAAAAATATTTTGACTTTTGTATTCAAATATTCACGTACATATTAAATAATATATTTATTTAACTAAGCGTTACTTCTTCACAACATAACGCATAAAACGAATAGTTGATTGTTTACTTCCAACTCATGCGGAACAAACGTAAGTCTTGACCTTTACTAAGTAATGGGTCATTGTTTATATCTTTCGTTTGTTTTCTTCTTGAATGTGTCATCTTACTCGCTCAAAGTGAACCTTTCGCTTTCATCAGAGAATACTAGAGACTAACAGACGTCAATATTACATACAAGTAATATTCGAGCATAGCACACATAAACACCTCTCACGGACGCGATATCTCGGGCTGGTGCGGAACAAACTGTCCCGAACCATTCCGAGACATCGCGTCCGTGAGAGGTCTATGTGTGCGTTGCTCGAATATTACTTGCATGTAGATTGACTTCTGTTAGTCTTCAGTATTCTGTGCTTTCATGCTAGTAGGAACATTTTAATATACGAGCAATATTTGGAAATGTTGCTTAATTGATTAGTAATTATACATAGTTTTCTCTTTAGCGCTCTCGCGGGTACATTAAAAAGTGAAATTAACTGCATTAATATATTAAAAGGGGGAGATAGATTACATAGTCACAGCGCCCGGTCTTACAAAACTAGGTCCAGTGGACTCAGTGACAATCAATCACGCTGGGGATATCATATCGTACGCTTCTACTTTCCGATTGTTTTTGCCATTAAACACGCATCAAAATGTCTTCTGTGTTATAATCACTCAAGGAAAAAATAAGACACACGGGATTACTTTCCATTCGTAAGTACGGCTAAAACAATTTGTTTGAAAATAAGATTAAATTATTGTTTAGTTCGCCATGTTTGTGAGAATGAGATAGTATAATACAAAAGTGACGCGACGAACATAGTCTGCCAAGCCAAGGTTTAGCAATTGCGATGTTAGAGCGTAACGTATCTTCCTTTTTTTAATATATCAATGAATAACTTGTTTTTTAAAAACGCTGGTTCAAATTTTGCTGTAAGTCGTTATGTTATAATACGGTTTTATTAAGTTTTGTCGCTTATAAATTTCGGTTTGAAATGGTTCGATAAATTAAATACACAAAAACCTTATACGAAACTGAATTAACATGTTCTACCAGTTACTAGGTTGGTTACACAGACAAATGTGAAGCACGTTGTCCAAACTGCCCTTAGCTTCTGTTTTTCACTATTCCAACATATCTTGACAAATCGATTTCATTTAATAAATAATTAGTATTTTTTAACATACACGGTTTCACGTAAAAAAGTAGAATATATACACAGGATGTAAAAAAAATACATTACACAAATGAATTAAGAACGTGCGTTTAATAACAAGACGTAACTTAAGAGTGTTTATTTGTGTAAAGACAATTGCATTTTGTTATAAAGGACAAATTGATTTAAATAATTTATTTTTATTTCAATGCCACGCTTAGTATTACGCTTTTAGATAAAAACGACTGTATTTAAAGACGAAAATAATGAATTTACTAACATCAACGGACAACTTATGGGAATGGGTCTAGCCCCTACTAGACAATTTACCTATGTTATGTGTTAGATCAATGATATGATATAATCTTTAAAGAATACTAAAATATATCTAATAACCAAACTTATCTATGCTCATCATTGGTCTCTAACGGGAATTTAACCCAAGTCCCGTCGATGGCGTGATCATGATGGTTAGGTGGTCAATGACTTGTTCCCCTTGAACTCATATTCGTATCATTCAAACTATTATGTATTAACAATATCTGTAATTCTTATGTTTGGAGTATGAAAAACGATTACAGTATAATTTTTCACAACTTCATTCGTAAATCACGGTCCGTATGTATGATGTTTATCATGGATTTATATTCTGAAAATTTGTTATAAAAACGTTGTCATTAATGCCAATTACAAATATCGCTAAATATCACTTTTTAGTGTAAATGAGGGTAAGATGTAAATTTTTCGTCTGAAAATAATTTTCATTTGACTAGTGTTTCGATTTAAAGTACTTACTCAGTCTTCTATAAAAAGCTTAGGATTATATTTTACACTGGCAAACAAATTAAACTTAGCAACATTAACTAATCAATTACGTTTAGACTGATTTCGACGAGGATTTTCAATTTAAAAAAACAGTAGACTGAAATATTTGAGACGTGATATTAACTAATGTGGCACCCCGTTACTTATACTTTCTCCTGATGAACGGGAAAAAAGGAAAATATTTAATCCTGTCAAATTCGTCATTGTATTTTATATCAACGCATTCAGTAAGTTCTTTACTTAAAAAGTTTTTAATTTTTTCCTAGTACTAGATCAATGTAAACATACAGTTAGACAAACGAAGGTATTGATCATTTTCATAAATGAACTCATTTAACTAGCTATTGTACGAAATATCTAGCAATCATAACAATCAACAGAATCGACCAAAAATTAAAAGAGAGTTCCACTAAATTAAACCAAAAACGTATACTTTAGTTAGTAGAGCCAGGTCTGAAGGCAGGTTTGGTTCAACCCATGCTGTGTCAAAAAAACTATGTTTAAAAAGTTTGTAATAATGAGCAAGTCTTATCTTACATTGAATTTGGTTGTTTAATCTTGACAAAGTAGTTTGTTTTGCTGTTTGTGACGTCATTTATTTTAAATAAACGATAAAATTTACATCTACCCGCACTTCAACTTTGGTTACACAACTAATAGTCAAATTCCACGGTGATTCGTATATCGAAGGTTCTGTCAGTGTAGCGGTGGTACTGGGGGTCTCCTGAGGTAGACCACTACACCCAGGGCTCCGAGTAGTCCTGTGATGAGGTACAGGTCCCAATTGGACAGGAACGCGGAGTCTCCGCTCAGGAATACCACGGCTAGAGGACTCTGCAACAAGGACTAACAATTATTTCGATTATAGCGCGGTTGTACAAAGTTTTTTATGCAATGCGATTCAAACAACATTGCCGCATATATTTTTTTAACAAAGGAGACAAAAAACCATAAGATAATAAAAAAACCACTGCGCCCATGGACAAATGCGATACCGACGGTGGACGAACACCTCGAATTCATAGCGACAAATTATTTGGATCGCATTGTAAAATGATAAGTCTACTAATAATTTAATAACTCTTTGTTATCAATTTGGCATGAAAATATAACCACGTCAGGGTCGTAGATATTACGTTGATTAAATGACAGTCACACATCGGTTAATAAATGTGTTTATTAAACTGTAATTTTACTGGGATTTTCCTTAACCTTTTATACTAGTAATTCACGTGCGCGGTGCGTGATAGAATGTGGTTCGATAACATATCTGAACTCGAGCGTGTTGTATCGTGTCTGTTACATGTTGAAAAGCAAACAAGGCTAGTTTACCAAACATGGTTCTAAAAAGAGATATCGTGCGTTGCCATGCGTTTGGTGATGATATAAAGTTATATCCATGGCTCAAAGAAAAATTCTATTCTATTTGAAATCTTCTTTGTGCTACTGGGATCTTCTTTATTTTCCAGATCTTAGGCGAGTTTATTTCATTTCTTACACTGCTTTTTATTTTTTACTTTTTTTCTTCAGTAGCATCTCAGAGGACACACGTGAGAGTCCGCAAAAGGTTGCAAATACAATTGATTTCTTCTTTAAGTCATGGATGTCCGCAAAGTAACATCTGAATCTATAAAATGTTATATATGTGCAATGTATATACGTAAGTTTACCGGCAACATTACACTCTCAACATGACAGCGACAAGCATTGATGCTATTGCGACAAGAAAAGGTATCACGATAATACTAAACTCGGGCGAGACGTAGAACTCTCACCTAATATGCAATGTGGTAAAAAAATTGTTAGGCCAATCGTTTGCCATTTACAAACTACCCGGTAGGAATGCCCATGGTTAGTTTTTTAAAAGGCACTGTACTAATGTAGGGGAAAAGGGTTTAGCCAGGGGTCTTTCCATCTGCAACGTAGTAAGGCTAGTGGTTCTAACGAAAGTGAATTAAAAATTACTCTCGGATCTAAAAGCTCACAGGCTACTGGAATGGGTGATCATTTCCAGTACTCCTTGTCTATCGTAACATGTTCATCGCGGTTTTATCCAAGGAAATTCCAGTCTCGGCTTGGAAACAAAATGTATTTTCCTACTCCTCTTCTATACTCCTGATTATTTTGTTGCGGTTTCCAGATCGCTTCGCTTTTCGCTAGGGTGCACTAAGCTCGCAACTTAGTGTACAACAGGAGGTTGCTGCTGTTGATTCTGGTTTACAGTGATTGAAACGAAAGACGGGCCTATTGCCCTTAAAACGCCTCGGTTTTAAGTTCTTTGTTTTGGGTAACTGAAAATATGCGACATCTTACGTACAGTTCATTTCTTGGATATTATTGGGGCTTCCGACAACACGTGATGGTCAACGATTCTCATATCTTCTAATATTTTATTAACTACTTGGAGACACAGCTCCATAGGATGTCCACAAGGAACAGAATTGGGCCCAAGAGCATGAAACTTCCATTTGAACGACATAATAATTCTTTCGCTACAGAACTGGTAACACGTGATTGCATATACTGACGATGCAACGATGAAGAGACGAATCGTTGCAAGCCAACATTAAGAGAAATACGCGCAAGCATTAAAAGCTGAGCCTGATTGGGGTTATTTAATCAACATAGTTTTTACGGGGTTTTCTCCCATGCTAATGAACCTTCACCGTCAACATTTAGTTAGATAATAGTAGTTTGTTCACCAAGGCGAGAAAATGACCGATACCTTACGAGAGTAGTTTGAGGCCCGAAGCGCAGCTGAGGGCCTCAATACACTCAAGTTAGGTATCGCATTTTCTCCCGAGTGATACATACTGCTTTATACTACACCAACGAGGAAAATAAAAACATTTTAGTTAAAATTTATATTAAAATTATTGCAATTATTGAAACTCCATAAATTCTTCATATGTTTTGTTGTACTTATGCGTGGACTTTTCTGGCAAAAGATTTAAAATGACTGTTTGAGCAGCTTCTTTTAATTCAGGCGGCGTAAATAAATCTTCATTCTCGCTACTAGACATAGACATCAGAACAGAATGTAAGAAGATACAATAAAAAAGAAAATTCGCGTGTACAATCTTTTTTTTTTTTAATATTGAAGAGGCAAATGAAATAAAGCACATACTGCCAAGTTTCCTTAGTAAATGCTAGTGGCCAGTAACATTTTGATTTCTCATACATTTTTGCCGCCCGCATATTGGTTCGCTTGGAATTAGGTACTTTATTCTCGTTTTTCAAGTAAGAACTAATGTGCTTTCCGAATAGGTGTAGTATAAACAAAATTTATAGACGACAATATTGCCGCATGCAAAGTTTATTGATGACAAATCTTCGAATTATTTTGGCAATGTGTGATTTTTGTGTCGTCTTGCGGTATCCTGATGCCGTGTGTTATAAATTATCATAAGGTGATGGTGTGTTGTGTATACTGTCATTAGGTGATGGCGTGTCGTGTATGTTGCCATCAAGTGATGGCGTGTGGTGCATACTGTCATTAGGTGATGGCGTGTAGTATATACTGTCATTAGGTGACGGCATGTAGTATATACTGTCATTAGGTGACTGCATGTAGTATATAGTCTGGCGAGCGCGAGCGCGGTAGTGTCACTAGATGGGGCGTGTGGTATACACAGTATATACTGACGTCCAGCAGGCTGGAGGCGGCGGCGGCGGCGGTCAGTCTGGCGAGCGTGAGCGCGGTAGTGTCACTAGATGGGGCGTGTGGTATACACAGTATATACTGACGTCCAGCAGGCTGGAGGCGGCGGCGGCGGCGGTCAGTCTGGCGAGCGCGAGCGCGGTAGCGTCACTAGGTGGGGCGTGTGGTATACACAGTATATACTGACGTCCAGCAGGCTGGAGGCGGCGGCGGCGGCGGTCAGTCTGGCGAGCGCGAGCGCGGTAGTGTCACTAGGTGGGGCGTGTGGTATACACAGTATATACTGACGTCCAGCAGGCTGGAGGCGGCGGCGGCGGCGGTCAGTCTGGCGAGCGCGAGCGCGGTAGTGTCACTAGATGGGGCGTGTGGTATACACAGTATATACTGACGTCCAGCAGGCTGGAGGCGGCGGCGGCGGTCAGTCTGGCGAGCGCGAGCGCGGTAGTGTCACTAGGTGGGGCGTGTGGTATACACAGTATATACTGACGTCCAGCAGGCTGGAGGCGGCGGCGGCGGCGGTCAGTCTGGCGAGCGCGAGCGCGGTAGTGTCACTAGGTGGGGCGTGTGGTATACACAGTATATACTGACGTCCAGCAGGCTGGAGGCGGCGGCGGCGGCGGTCAGTCTGGCGAGCGCGAGCGCGGTAGTGTCACTAGATGGGGCGTGTGGTATACACAGTATATACTGACGTCCAGCAGGCTGGAGGCGGCGGCGGCGGCGGTCAGTCTGGCGAGCGCGAGCGCGGTAGCGTCACTAGGTGGGGCGTGTGGTATACACAGTATATACTGACGTCCAGCAGGCTGGAGGCGGCGGCGGCGGCGGTCAGTCTGGCGAGCGCGAGCGCGGTAGTGTCACTAGGTGGGGCGTGTGGTATACACAGTATATACTGACGTCCAGCAGGCTGGAGGCGGCGGCGGCGGCGGTCAGTCTGGCGAGCGCGAGCGCGGTAGTGTCACTAGATGGGGCGTGTGGTATACACAGTATATACTGACGTCCAGCAGGCTGGAGGCGGCGGCGGCGGTCAGTCTGGCGAGCGCGAGCGCGGTAGTGTCACTAGGTGGGGCGTGTGGTATACACAGTATATACTGACGTCCAGCAGGCTGGAGGCGGCGGCGGCGGCGGTCAGTCTGGCGAGCGCGAGCGCGGTAGTGTCACTAGGTGGGGCGTGTGGTATACACAGTATATACTGACGTCCAGCAGGCTGGAGGCGGCGGCGGCGGCGGTCAGTCTGGCGAGCGCGAGCGCGGTAGTGTCACTAGGTGGGGCGTGTGGTATACACAGTATATACTGACGTCCAGCAGGCTGGAGGCGGCGGCGGCGGCGGTCAGTCTGGCGAGCGCGAGCGCGGTAGTGTCACTAGGTGGGGCGTGTGGTATACACAGTATATACTGACGTCCAGCAGGCTGGAGGCGGCGGCGGCGGCGGTCAGTCTGGCGAGCGCGAGCGCGGCGGGCAGGCGGGCCTCGGGCGCCGCGTCGGCCGCCAGGTCGTAGCAGCGCTTGGCCAGGTGCAGGTCCCGCGCCAGCCCCAGCCCGCGCTCGTGCATGTACCCCAGGTTGAAGGTCGCCTGCGCGCTGTGCAGCTGCTCCGACGCTATCCTGCGGGAACCGGAAACAACACCACACGCTCAATACCACCTCAACATGGCCTGAGTTCAGCACAACTTATGACTCTTAGAAGTACCAAATCCGTAATAGTCGATTTCTTTTTTTGATTCTTCACTTATAAGAAAATTAATATCACGCCAGTTCTTTTGTAGAGTAGCAGTACGAATCGAACGTTCTAACTATGAACTAGATGTTCCAGTTCACCAAGATTCACCCATCGTTGGGTGGCGAAAAGGATGGTGATCCCCATCGCCACACATTACCAATCCAATGATGATTACCACTTTTATCTAGCCATAATCGAGAACGACAGTTTTACATATTCATTCGGGGCACGAAGTTACACTATCACCACCAGACTCCGAGCTGCTATCGAACTTGTATTTTCGAAGCTTCCACAAAAGCTCGATAACACTTGACCGATCCGGAGATCAAATCCAAGACCTCAAGATC
The DNA here is from genome assembly GCA_036924255.1 of Apodemia mormo. NCBI lineage: Eukaryota > Metazoa > Arthropoda > Insecta > Lepidoptera > Riodinidae > Apodemia > Apodemia mormo. The sequence continues at coordinate 4,465,112 of JAUPFN010000018.1, read as the reverse complement.
TGAGTCGAATAGGTTAACCACTAACCTAGAATGATAAAGTATCAAACATATGATGTCGAACCTGTAGTGATGTGCGGCGGCCTCGAGGTCCTCCGGGGTCCCGAGCCCGTAGTAGTGGTAGTCCCCCAGCTTGACCCGCGCGCTGGCGCAGCCCTGCGCCGCCGCACGCGCCCACAGCTGCAGCGCGCGCGCCCACCGCTCCGCCGTCGAGAACAGACTCACCGCTCCTATTGAACCAAATTACTATCCTCTTGAACCACTTATCTATTCAAATTGTACATTTAACACTAATGAAGAAGGTCGGTTCCTTGATTTTATGAATGTATATGTATCTTCACACTCGTATCCCCGAAGAGTTATACAGAGGTACAGCCTCTGCACCTACGATTAGCCGAAGGTACTTGGTCCCACACTGAGCGCCAGACGGGCACTTACCAAATCTCGGGCAACGTTATTTTTATCACAAAACTGACACGTTTTTGAATTGGCCGACCTAGGAATGGAACCCGGGAGCTCATGTGCTAAGCAACTACACCGGACACTAGACCACAAAAGTGATAAATTAATATGAATGTTAGTTTAATAAAGTGAAAACCAAATGGTTTTTAAATAAAAAGACAATCGAACAGTATTCGCATATGATGTGTAACATCAGACATCTCAGTGATGACCGCCCCGTTGGATCAAGTGGTTAGCGAACCTTACTACGAATCGATGGGGCTCAGGTTCGATTACCGACAGGGACAAACATATGTGTAATGAGCATACATGTTTGTATTTCTGGGTTTGAATGTTCATTGTATATGTTACAGTATTTATAAATATATTTCTATATATTACTACCGTTAACTAACACCCATAACACAAGCATATAATTTGCTCACTTTGGGGTTAGATCGATTTGTGTAATTTGTCCAGTGATTATTATTATTATTAAATGGATACAATCTGTTGCCCAACTTTACCACTGCGCCCTCTCATTGGCCAATTTAAATAGCGAGCGCTCATTGATTAATTCAAATAGAGTGCGTTCATTGGTCAACTCAAATAGCGCGCGCACATTGATCCTTTCAAATTACACGTGCTCATTGATCAATTTAAATAACGCGTGCTTCCCCATCATCCTGTCACACACTTTCTTTTTCATGAAATCACTTCCACAGATTACAAGAAAGCGAAAGAAAAACACATTAAAACCTGTCTATTTCCAGATACAACTATCCAAAAATCGTCGCGTCGTTGACGAAACATGATGCGTATGCATATTGCTTATTTTATATTGATTAGATAGGACCGTTTGCAGTACTGTAAGGTGTCTTTGCATTGTCACTTACAATTTTCGGCGTTGAGCTTCAAGCAAGTATTTAAAACGTTGTAATATCGATATGTTTGCTGTTTCTTGATTGGTTCGCCACGTTTCATGCTGTTTCGTGATTGGTCCGCCAACTAGCGCTAGAAGACAACCTCATAATATCATATACCATAACCAATCACGACGACGCAAACATATCAATATTATAACGTTATAAATCCTTGCCTTCAATAAAATCTTACAAACTACTGCATGTTCATATAAAGTTCTAAAACAATTACCTAACAAATCAAGTAAGTCGATCTAGTCAACTTGATTTATTAGGTAGACCTTTTAAGTGTGGTCCCACACCAGAAGCCAACAAAACACCATTATACAACAAGTCGAGAACCGACTAGCTTGCCGGTTACTCTCTTGGTATTTATAAACCGATATTTAGAAACTTACGGTACAATAACTAATGGAATGCGACTTCCAATTTTAAATAAGTACCCAAGTAATACATTAGGTATAAATGTGTTTTAGAAAAACATTTTTCTTCAATAGATGCTTGATTTTGGTAAGGCCGAGAATAGCACTACCTCACGCTTCGTGTTGAGGAGTGAAAAAGTACATCAATAACTAGCCATCGACATAGTAATACCTCTGGACTTGTAACTTCAAACAAAATGTCTTTCATAAACGGCCCCACGACGTTTGTTTTCTTTAAACAGCTAGTTTGTTTTTTATTAGTAATTAGTAAAAAATTAATAGTAATTTAGTAATTTAATGTTGACATCACTAGATCTAAATTTTGTAATTATGACATTTAATTGACATATTTTATTAATTTTATAAATGTCCGTCTTCATGTTTGCTTAAAATTATAATTTTAAAATATATATTTTATTTAATTTTTTTTTAAATAATTGGTCATTTCTGTAAGCAAAACAAAATTCTCTCTGGTTGACGTGATTTTTATGAATCGTATTTTACAAATATTGTATAAATTGTCTTTTATATTTTGTTGTGATATGTTTTTTTGACGTCGACAAGTGTTCTTAAATGTACCTACGTCGAATAAATATTATTTGAATTTGAATTTGAATTTATTACCATAAAGTAATAATGATTGGCGGTATGATCAATGCTCGTCCCTGATTGGGTAAACATCGCATTGTTATATTTAAATCAGTGGTGCGTGAAATTTAAAATAAGAACAACAATTTGACAGCCTGAAAAAGTAGTTAGGGAGGTTGCTATATGAAATGTAGCAATGAAAGATTTGACTTAATTTTTTAACCAGTCGATTTTTAATATTTTAAATTTTTTAATATTGTTACGAATAATCTAGAAGCGTGTAGAGTTGGAGCGCGCGCGCGCTAACTATCTAGAGATAAAAGAAAGAGATAGCTACTCCTATTGACAAACAAATAGTTGACCTGGGCTATGCCATAATGGACTTTGTGGGATATGGCATAAGGTTGAAAGTAGCGTGTACCAGGATTTATGACTCAGAACATGTTTACGATAAGAAGTGATTCATTGTTTCCCGATACATTTAGATTTTTCTGGATCCAGCTAGGACTTTACCCTGGCTATAAATAGAGCTGTGTTGACAAACACAAGGCAGTTTTTATCAAGCGATCGAGAGCGATACATCAAGTGACCAGTGCGAAGCGAGAAGTGTTGTATTGTGTAGTGTTCTAAGTTCAGTGATAGTATAGCGAGTGACTAGGGTGTAAAGTGTATTTTAGTATTACGTTGTGTTGTGTTGTGTAAATACACGGATTTAATACAAGTGGTGTTTTCTTACAATTACGAACCCGAGGTACGTAACAATATGTACTTAAAACTGCTAAAAATCGATTTAAGTTTTGTAATATACAGCTTTTTAATTATAAAAATTTTGCCATTTACAACAAATTTTACTTATTTAAAATATTTATTACACAAAATGTACAAAAGGTGAACTTAACGTCTGAAGACATTTTCTATCAGTTAACCTTAACGTTGTAATTATATATTCTAGATTGAAATATATTTATTGAAGGAACCTCTTGAATAGAATTTGGGAGATAATTCCAGAGACGTATTGCTGTAAGCGTAAAATATTCCAAATAACTTTCTGTGTTGTGGACTGGGACCAAAAGGGCATTAGTGTGTAAAGAGCGCTGAATACGACCCTGGGTATAAAAATAATGAAACCGTTCACGTAAATATGATGGAGATAAAGCTTCATGCAGTATTTAAAAAAGCAATATAATAACTTAATCATTCCGACGGTTACGCAAGTCCAACCATTTTAATTGAGATCGAAACCGACTTACGTGACCAAAACTTAATAAATCTTCTTCATATTTTTAAAATAACTAAGACTTCACGTTTTTCAAATTTGATTTTAAGAAACTGGTCAAATACTTGAATTTTTGCTTTGCTTGATTCGTTCGAGATTTATTTACATTTATTTTTTTTGAAAAAACAAATCTTTTTGACATTATTTTGTTATTTTTAAAATAATCGATTTTGAAGCTAAGACAAAATTTAAGAGCTCAAATATTGAGTTGAGTGACATTCAAAGGATCAAAATCGATCATCGTTTTGAAAATACACAACGGTTGCTCAAACACACATTTTTCGAATTGCTCGAAACGAGAATTAGACCTAGACCTCATGCGGTCAACATCGACACCGGACTACTAGACCACAGAGGTGACAACTGCTCAAAAACGGAAATAGTTATATTTTTAATAAATTCTAGAGTTATGAAAGCTTTGAGTTTCAAAAATCTATGTTTTAGTATATTTTTAGCTCCTTTGAGCTTTAAATACCTAGCCTAGCTAGTGTATTTTGTCGGAATCTATTTAAAAGACCAATTGGTTTTTAATGTAGCAAAGAGAACACACAAACATCTTGTACTTCAAAATCAACAATAATTAACTTATTTCACTGAGCATAATACCATTTCTTTAGAGGCACATTTGTATTAACGCAGCATATTTTTATGTCATAAGATAGCAAACAAGAAAATGGTCTCCTGATGGAAAGAGTCAACCAAAGATGTTAATGGTGCATTGCTATCCTGTGGCGAAGTGCCACATGCATAAGTTTACCGGCTACCTTAACCTCCAAACCGGAACACGACAGTGACTAGCACTGACGCTATTGCGGCAGGAATAAGTAAGGCGGTTGCACCAGACCCAGTCGAGCGGATGTAGAACTCTACCACTTAGTAGTCACGATAGTAGTGACGCGCATAGCCACTCGGTCGCCTTTTACGACCTGCCTGGCAGGACGGCAGATGGCTTATTCTTCAAAGGAGCCCGGGTCAACACGGGGGAGAACAATCAAAAATTAAGTCAATTTCGAACGCTAGGAATGTTTCTTTACATTGATTTCGCTGTAACTAGCACACAACTAGTTTTTGACCTTCTGGCAGTCATGTGTCTTCAGTACACGTTTTCCGGCATTTAATGATATGCGCCATTGTGGTGCTACCTACGACCACCACGACAGATGCAACTAGCGTCTGCACTCCGCTGCAGTTAGCTCACTTACTTCCACCTGTTGTGGATGTTGACGCCCGACTTACTTCGACTACCTGGACGTTGACACCCAACTTACTTTGACCACTCGGACGCTGACGCTTGTGCTACCTGACTACTGCAGTAACATTATGTGTGTGTGGTGGGCTCACCCTCGTCCAGCAGGTATGCGGCGTTGGTCTGCGCCACCTCGTACCCGCGCTCGGCCAACGCCAGGTACTGCAGGAACAGTGTGTGTGTGTGTGTGTGTGGCGGACTCACCCTCGTCCAGCAGGTATGCGGCGTTGGTCTGCGCCACCTCGTACCCGCGCTCGGCCAACGCCAGGTACTGCAGGAACAGTGTGTGTGTGTGTGTGTGTGTGGCGGACTCACCCTCGTCCAGCAGGTATGCGGCGTTGGTCTGCGCCACCTCGTACCCGCGCTCGGCCAACGCCAGGTACTGCAGGAACAGTGTGTGTGTGTGTGTGTGTGTGTGGCGGACTCACCCTCGTCCAGCAGGTATGCGGCGTTGGTCTGCGCCACCTCGTACCCGCGCTCGGCCAACGCCAGGTACTGCAGGAACAGTGTGTGTGTGTGTGTGTGTGTGTGTGGCGGACTCACCCTCGTCCAGCAGGTATGCGGCGTTGGTCTGCGCCACCTCGTACCCGCGCTCGGCCAGCGCCAGGTACTGCAGGAACAGTGTGTGTGTGTGTGTGTGTGTGGCGGACTCACCCTCGTCCAGCAGGTATGCGGCGTTGGTCTGCGCCACCTCGTACCCGCGCTCGGCCAACGCCAGGTACTGCAGGAACAGTGTGTGTGTGTGTGTGTGTGTGTGGCGGACTCACCCTCGTCCAGCAGGTATGCGGCGTTGGTCTGCGCCACCTCGTACCCGCGCTCGGCCAACGCCAGGTACTGCAGGAACAGTGTGTGTGTGTGTGTGTGTGTGTGTGGCGGACTCACCCTCGTCCAGCAGGTATGCGGCGTTGGTCTGCGCCACCTCGTACCCGCGCTCGGCCAGCGCCAGGTACTGCAGGAACAGTGTGTGTGTGTGTGTGTGTGTGGCGGACTCACCCTCGTCCAGCAGGTATGCGGCGTTGGTCTGCGCCACCTCGTACCCGCGCTCGGCCAGCGCCAGGTACTGCAGGAACAGTGTGTGTGTGTGTGTGTGTGTGGCGGACTCACCCTCGTCCAGCAGGTATGCGGCGTTGGTCTGCGCCACCTCGTACCCGCGCTCGGCCAGCGCCAGGTACTGCAGGAACAGTGTGTGTGTGTGTGTGTGTGTGGCGGACTCACCCTCGTCCAGCAGGTATGCGGCGTTGGTCTGCGCCACCTCGTACCCGCGCTCGGCCAGCGCCAGGTACTGCAGGAACAGTGTGTGTGTGTGTGTGTGTGTGGCGGACTCACCCTCGTCCAGCAGGTATGCGGCGTTGGTCTGCGCCACCTCGTACCCGCGCTCGGCCAGCGCCAGGTACTGCAGGAACGCCGAGTCCGAGTCACGCGCGCGCCACGCCGCGTGCGCCACCATCAGACGCGAGCCCCACTTGCCACGCTCACACACGTTCTTGAACAACTGCACACCACCACGTCACCATGCCACCGCACATCAATAAACATCATTGCCATTACCTTTCACGGTTGACAGAGTGAACCGAACGTCTTCGAACAAAAATAACAAGATTCAACATCGCCTACACAGAAACACAAAAAAATATCGCAACGTCATAAAATTATCTTAATATTAATCAACCTCATCTCTGTGCGTCATGGTTTAGTTTCGATTATCGCTCCGCTTTAACGACGAATGTCGTAAACATTTTATTAGGCCTTTAGAAAATTCAACTTTAAGACAATAACTTTACCGTTTAAAATTGCAAGTCATATGCTACTCATAAGCGTCTGAGTAAAATTTGTCGAGAACCATTCGCTAAATCGCTATTGACCGAGAAGAATTCGTCCAAAATAAAATTCGTAAAAAATCCAATTTGTCAGAAACCCAATTCATCGAATGACAATTCGCCGTATCACAAATGTTTCGTCAAATCACTTTTTAGATTAGGATTATGTTTCAATTCCTAATCTAAATTAGAACAGTGAACAACACGCGAAGGCGTGCAGCAATAAGGATGTGCCATGGTAGCACCCGCCGAGCGCCAGATCTCATCTTTGTTTGTGTTATTGAACCATTTGGGTTAGGTCAGAACAGTGACCACCCAGCGAAAGCGCGTGAACAAAACGAATGTGTTGTAGTAGCAGCCGCCGAGCGCCAGATCCCATCATCTATTGTTTGTGTTATTATTCCATTTAGGTTAGGTCCGAACAGTGACCACCCCGCGAAGGCGCGCGAGCAAAACGAATGTGCCGTGGTAGGAGCCGCCGAGCGCCAGGTTCCCTCTATTGTTGGTGTTATTGAACCATTTGAGTTAGGTCGAGGCGCGCGAGCAAAGCGAGCGTACCGCTGCAGCGGCCGCCAGGCGCCAGATCTCCTCTATTTTTTTATTTTGGAATTCTCATTAATCGGTACTTTAACAATCGGAATTTATGTTTTTGATATTTCGAATTTTCATTAAGTAGGATTTTTGGCTATTGAACCTATTGAAACTCAATATTTTGATAATAGTAATTTAAAAAGTTAGTAATATCTAAATATCACAATTATACAAATATAAAATAAATTGCGATTCGATGAATTGTGATTCGGTGAATTGCGATACGACGAATTGTATTTCAGTAAATTGGGTTTTCGATAAATTGTGTTTTCAGCGAATTGTTTTCGACGAGTTTTCCTTCCTTCTTTTATTCGTGCTATTTTTTGTGTACTGTAAATTTACTTGTGGTTAGCACCACTTTCTGAATGTATTATTATTCTTATTACGAAGGTTGTCTGATAGATATCACTTTTTAGTGATAAGAAAGCTTTTGTGTATCTTATATGTACGAAATTTTTTTTTAACTTACATATTTTTGGTGCACAATAAAGAGCTATTGTATTGTATAGCCTCTTTAAATGTCGCGATTTTTGATCTGGTTAGTTTTGATCGAAAAATATTTCAGCAAACAATACCAACAGCATGTACAAAAAAAAATAATATTCAAAGTTCGAAACCAAATTTTATGCAGGATATTAACAGGCCAATGGTTTAAAACTAAAATCAAGGAACACCGTCAATGCCCACAAGGCGTTTATCTCCGACACCTGTGTGTTTCGACGTATACTATAGTGAATAGTCTGACGATTAGCAATTTTTTCTATTTTTAAAAATCTTAGTAACTGCCCAGGCTCTGGTAGAAGTGTGATAACCCCCTCTCTGCCTACTTTGTGAACCTATGGTAGAGATACATGCATTTCGCTAAACGAAAAACTGTTGAATCTGAAAACCTATTACCGTTCGGTTCACTAGTCCAATCCTTAAGGTAATAGATATGATCTTTTTAAATGATCGGATGATAAAGAAATATGTCGAGATATTTTTAAATCTTTTTTTTACCTCTTATTATTATTGAAGTATGAAGTATACAGTAAAAAAAGAAAGTCAATACAAAACTTTTGTAGTGTATGCTTTTATTTTACATATTTGTTACCTCGACAGCTGTAGTACATGAACGAAGAACACCAAGTCCCTGAGCATGCATTTGGCCCAAATGGTACAAGGCCAGGACGTGGCCGGACTGTGAAGCTAAGGAGAAATACTTGTTGGCCTGCTTGAAATCTCGTCTCACCCCAATACCACCTAGGAAACACCACAACATTTAAGTAAAGATAGGCGACATCGAATTGGAATCTAGTAAGTTGAATAAAGCGCGCTGGCCAAGGGCAAGTTCAATTCAATTTCTGGTTCTTGTCGTGTCAACATTTCTCTTTGTTAAGTTTTTAAAGACTTCTCTAGCATAGAAACAATGCTAGAATACATACATAGTTAGAAACACCAAAATATTGATCAATATCATGTGTTTCATCTGTTATAACAGTCATTTAACTATATACTTATATCTGTCTAGTGATCAGTACAATCGACGGAATCCATGACGTAGTAAAAAAAAGAAATTTCGCCACTTTGAACCATTCGACATGTGGTTCAATTAGATAGAGCGTACCGGCCGGAAGCAATTTTTAATAATAAATTTATAACTTATATCATTAATCACATATTATGTGTATAATAAAAACATTGTTTAACGAAATAAAGTCACTTTCATAAGTTGATCCATACTAATATAATATGCGTTCGATTCATGTCCAAACGGCTCGAAGGATTTCAAGCCAAAACCTTTTAATCGCTATTAAAATTGACCAACCTTTTAATGGACTTAAAATGTTCTCAATTCCACTGTATACTTTATAAGTGAATATTTTATCATTGACCGATTGTTGGTAGGGAAAAACCAATCAGTTTGCGTGACTGGCCGCTAGCGGCAGTGACGCAAGCCAAAATTATACTGTCTAGAGACGCGTTACACAAATGTCTCACAACAGTATGAATTTGCCTATGAATTGTATATCTTTAGTTTTTTGCAAGTGCAATTTTGGGTAGCGAGATTTGACTTGGAAATATTTAATTTTATTATAATAAAAAGAACAAAATGAAACAACAGAACAAGTTTTCATGTCTATCTTCATAACTGACATTTGTTTTATGTGTTTGATACTCAATTATTCAGCTAGTAAAGATTGTTTTTGGCTGTTTTTTTTACACAGTTTTGTTTTAACACATTTTTTAAATTTGTTTCTTGGTAGATCTCTTACATAATCGGAAAGTTTATTGAAAAGCCTATTGCATTGTTTTTTGTAAAAGCATTGTACATTGCCACATAAAAGAGTTGCTTATTCTATGGAGACGAGATGCATGCACAATAACATTGTTTTTGTTCCTTGTATTTAGTGAGTGTACATCACAATTTTTTTTAAAGCAGCAAGTATTTTTACGAACATACATTAAGTTTTAAATATGTATTGGAAGATTACTGTAAGAATATTTATTTCTTTTTTCTCAGGGAAACTCTCGGGCTCAGATAGTAATTTGATCTTACAGCTTTTTTCTGCAATACAAATATAGTATTTATTTCGGCCGAATTTCTCCATAAAAGAATCCCGTATGACATAATGCTGTGAAATTAATTTAAGTACACAAATTCTTGCAGTGTTGACAGTCAATTAACTGTCACATAAGCTGCTGAACTAAGTTTATTTGATAGGTATTAATGTGCAGTCCCCATTGTAATTTCTTATCTAAAGTTATATCTAGAAACACAGTGAAATCCATCAAATCCAATTCGTTTCCATACAGATGTACACTGGTATCTACTTGCCTTATATGAGCCAGCTAAAATTTGAGCTTGACCGCCTCGTGGTGTAGGGGTACCCTATTCGGTTCAGATCATGAGGTCCCGGGTTTAAACCCCGGGTCGAACAAGTGTTATTGAGATTTTTCGAAGTTTTCTCGAAAATCTAATCCTCAGTAGCAGCTCGGAGTCTGGTGGAGTGGTGTATTATCACTCCCGTGCTTTGAATGAGTACATTAAATTGTCGGTCCCGGTTATCGCTAGAAATCGATAATCGTTAACAAACCGGTGAATCGAGGTGAATTGGAGTCTATAGACGTTCGGTTTACTCTGTCTACCCCGCAAGGGAACCAAACGCGATGGTACATAAAATTATACACACTCGGTTTTTTAATATTTTAAGATTGTTCGTATAAAACCAATGCACAACTTTTGAAATCGCACTGTTCACTTTGTCATACTTAAAAACTCATCTTTTCACTTTGAGAATAATTGAAGTGTCGTCCGCAAACAATACAATTACATTCTTATCCCCTACATAGTAAGGTAAGTCATTTACGTATAGTAAAAACAAGAACGGATCAAGAATAGAGCCCTGCGGGATGCCCATGGTTACTGCAAGCACCAGCATATATTTTCCCTTTAGAGTCAATCTTCTGAATTCTTCCATTTAGGTAAGAAATTAGAAGACCGAGAGGCTTTTTACTAAAGACTGCTAATGAAATGGAGCACAACGTCTACTTACCGTAGCTTCTCTAGTACCTAATGCATTAATAAATCTCTCTGGACCCAACTTACCGAAATACATGAATCCCAAATGCAACTGCCCCTCAACCCAGCCCTGGTTGGCCGCCATCGCGAAATATTTAAAAGCGGCTGCTGTGTCCTTTGGTACTCCTCGACCCTAACAATTTCAACATCATAATTACTAACTTTTCTAAATAAAGACACGACACGCATAAACAAGTTTTTTAAAAATTTTAAGTTGTAAATATTCACGGGACAAATTACACTTATAGATCTAACCCCAAAGTAAGCAAATGATTTGCTTGTGTTATGGGTGTTAGTCAACGATACTAATACATAGAAATACATATATAAATACTAGAATATATTTAATAAACACCCAAACCCGGAAATACAAACATTTATGCTCATCACACAAATGCTTGTCCCCGTTGGGGATCGAACCCGAGCCTCGTCGATTGCGTAGTCAGGGTCGCTAACCACTCGACCTACGGAGCGGTCATATATTAAGAAACATGAAAGTATTAATAAATATTATAAATGTGAATTACATCTGCAACAATAAACTCATTTAACTCGTATATACAAAATATATACGTATATCTAACGATCAATACACCCGACGAAATCGAAATTGCGGCAAAGCAAATTTGCGGAGAATTTTGCTTCCCTGACACATAGCTCAATGGTCAGAGCTGTTTCATTTAGTTCAACGCTGTTTCATTTAGTTCAACGCTGTTTCATTTAGTTCAACCAGTCGTGTCAAAGTCTTTCTTTGATACAAAAAATTGAAAATTTTCTAGAGCGGGATCAGTGCTAAAACACGTATATCAAAATTACAGTTCAATCTACTCTTAAAAATTATGCTTTTAGAGTAAGCATAATTTTTAGGAGTTGACAAAGTTTTTCAGCGCATAGTCCCCAATCCAGATAAGGGCGGGAAGGGATTATGAAATTTCGACGATGGTTACTTTGGCAGCTAACAGGTAACACAGGTGTAAAAAATAGTATCTCACTTTCATTAAAGTATAAAGTTCGGTAATTTAATATTTTCTTAGGTATGGTATTGAAAATGAGGTTACCTGCGCTGAGTACACTTAGCGCGGTTTCAACCTCCTGCCAGACACCCCTAAAGTTGCATTAATCTAATATATATAAAAATCAATCCCTATTTTCCTTGGTCACGACATCACGCCTGAATGGCTGGACCAATTTCGGTAATTTTTTTTTTGTTGTGTTTGTAATTGTAAGGAGAAGGTTCTTATAAAAGAAAATATTAAGAAAATTGCGCGGAAAATTAGAAAATTTAAGTATACTTAACCAATAACCACCATATAAAGTTTAATGCCATTTTGGCTGCGTGGAAGGACAAATCCCGTAGACTTATATAAATTACGTGTGACGTTGTTTGTCTGCTATGGATTCCTAATATGTAAGGCAAAACAACGTTTGCCGGGTCAGCTAGTTATAAATACACTTTTGATGTAAACTATCAATCAATACATAATATATCTTAACTGATACGTTGAAAGTCAAATGTTACAATTGTTTTTTCACATGTGACTTTCAACTTAGTATGTTATACTTAGCAGATAGACATACTGCATCGTAGACTTTTTTGTAGATCGTTTTAAGATATCGTATACTAGCTGTTGCCAGCGACTTCGTCCGCGCGGACTTGGTTTACTCCGCACAGCTCCTCCCCCGTAGGTGATAGCGTGATAATATGTAGCCTATATGTTGACCCGACCTGTTAGTAATATTCATACAAAATTTGAAGTATTTTTTGAGTTTACCCCGGACATACATACAAACAGACAAAAATTCTAAAACCTATATTTTTGGCTTCGATATCGATTGTAGGTCACGCCCCAAGTATTCTTTTAAAAAAATATTCAATGTACAGTTTTGACTTTCCTACGATTTTATTATATGTATATCTATACATATAATAAATCATTAACCCTTATCGTTCTTACCTGGGTTGGGAACAATACTGTAATGCGGAACTAAGTCGTATCCGTTCGGAATATGCCATGTGATGATTAGTTCCACAGAGGAATAGTGCGGGGCAAAAAGTGCCTTGAGAATCACACATTTGTGGATTTCAGATTGGATTTCATTTCAGACATTGCGATGGTGAGGATGAAACATTGAATTTTGTTACGATGTCCAGTGGTGAAATTCGGTGGTAGGGATTAATCCAAACAGTTCCTCGGAACCTTCTCCATGATAGTTTAATCTTTATATTCTACTAGCTTTTAAGCCACTTGTCTAGGATCTCTGATTGTTTAGTTTACCAAATTATGTATATTGGTGAAGTGAAATAAATATAATGAGTGTAAAATTATGAAATTTCACCAAATGCCGACGACAGGATGTGTAATATATTTTATACTACACCTATTCGGAAAGCACATTAGTTCTTACTTGAAAAACGAGAAGAAAGTACCTAATTCTAAGCGAACCAATATGCGGGCGGCAAAAATGTATGGGATTTACTTTCTCCCCTTGGGGAGAAAGTAATTTTGTTTTTTTAGTAAAAAAAGTTTGTATCTCGAAGCACATCAAAATGTTACTGGCCACTAGCATTTACTAAGAAAACTTGGCAGTATGTGCTTTATTTCATTTGCCTCCTCAATATTAAAAAAAAAAAAAACGATTGTAGGTATGTGCGAATTTTCTTTTTTATTGTATCTTCTTCTTACATTCTGTTCTGATGTCTATGTCTAGTAGCGAGAATGAAGATTTATTTACGCCGCCTGAATTAAAAGAAGCTGCTCAAACAGTCATTTTAAACCTTTTGCCAGAAAAGTCCAAGCATAAGTACAACAAAACATATGAAGAATTTATGGAGTTTCAATAACTGCAATAATTTTAATATAAATTTTAACTAAAATGTTTTTATTTTCCTCATTGGTGTAGTATAAAGCAGTATGTATCACTCGGGAGAAAATGCGATACCTAACTTGAGTGTATTGAGGCCCTCAGCTGCGCTTCGGGCCTCAAACTACACTCTCGTAAGGTATCGGTCATTTTCTCGCCTTGGTGAACAAACTATTATTACACATCCCGTCGTCGTAAATACAACTGACAAAAATAACATTTTAAGTTAAATCCAGCTGCGAACGTTTGTCCTAAAAGTTACCTGTAAGTACATAAGACCAAGGCCGCTCTGTCCTACGGGATTATTCAGCTCAGCTGCCTTTTTAAAGTACCGCAGAGCTGTCTCGTTATCAGGCTTGATTCCGTCTCCACCCTCTAAGTATATCTAAAAATATTTAAACAAAAAATAAATAAAGTGATTCAGTTTACTCTGCCAGCATAATGAGGTTTTATTTAAAAATATAAACTGAATAAACATTTTTTTTTCGATTTTAATTTTAATTTCGATTTCGATTTTTTTTTATAAAAACCTTTTTAATATTGTCACCCATACGAACATTTTTAAGACAATTACGCAAACTATGGAGTATGAAAGAACACGGGCGAGACTTCATACATCGGTTTTTTATTTATTACCTTTTATAAAAAGAAAAGTGCATATTTAAAACTGAGAAAATAATATTTGATAGCAGCACCATAAAAATACGATGTACCGCCATAAAGATACGCTAGAAATGTGATCGGCAATCTTGCCTCGAAGACTGTTCTTCCGGTAGACCGGTCAAAATAAACAAACATTAATTAAAATCTAAATTAATGGGAGATATCTCGATGGCACGCGCACGTTTCGCTTGTATGCGACGGAAATTTCTTATTGGGGTACAACTGTAAAGACTTATAATAAAGTAGCGCTTACCTTTCCCAGAAAAGCATTAGCAACGGCATTCCCAGTTTTGGCGGCCTGACTGAAGTAGTGATGAGCTTTGCTGAGGTCCAGGGTGACGCCACGACCGCCTTGGAAATGCAACTGCCCCAGACCAACCTGAAACAATGAAATTATATAAAATTCTAATTATTACAAATGCCCTGAGGTCTAGTGTTTATTGGACTCAGATCATAAGGTCCGGGTTCGATCATAAGGTCTAACAGATATACATGAGAATTTTTCAAGGAAAAATCTCAACAGCAATATTGGGTCTGGTGGTATTTTGTTGTACCCTCATACGCGAAATTAATTACGCGTCAAATATGGGTGTTTTTCGTTACAGGAGAGAAGATATGACGCAGAAAAAAAAAGATGTGGCTGTGTCGTGGACACACAGCCGCCTGTGTCACGTAAATACGTCTACGTAATGGGTAATATTCTGCGATAGCAAGATTTTCCACTCCTCCTCTTCCTCCTCCTATGTCTCCTGTGTGATCCTATTATAAGGTGGTGGAGATTTTTAGAGATACAGGAAATGGGAAGTCGGTTCTTCCGGGCTCTTTTGAAGAATAGACCAACTGCCTGTCTCGCCCGGGTCTGGTACCACCCCCTTACCTATTCCTGCCGCAATAGCGTCAGTGCTTGTCACTGTCGTGTTCCGGTTTAGAGGGTAAAGTAGCCATATATATAGTAACGCACCATTGACATCTTTGGTGTCTATGAGCGATGGTTGACTTTTTCCATCAGGAGACCCATCTGCTTGTTTGCTATCTTATGATATAAAAAAATTGGATTAAGACATCAGACAAAAACTAAAGAGATATATTTTATTAACTAACTTCGCGCTGTAAAGGAAGGAGATTGATAAGAGCAATTTTCTGGCCATAACAAACCCAATAAAAAGTTTTGCTTTGCGGCTACTATTGATTGCATTTGTCTATATAATATATAATGATTTCTATTATAAGGGATTTACTCTTGAGAAATTATTGTTTTATTTGAACGTTGTAGGGACCTATTGGATTTTGTAGTTTCCGTGATTGTAACAATCTGTAATTTTAAACCGAAAAGAGCAAAAACTATAAAAATAGACTTTTTTCAGGTCCAATGTTAAAAATCACAATAAGTATATTGATTTTTTAAAAGCTGATTATTTTGGAAACAAGATTGCTTTGATCTTTCGAGCGAAAATAGAAAAAGATTCCATTTAACACAAGTTTGAAATCTAAAATGTTGTTTTAACTACATAATCAAAAGGTCGAAAAATATCATAAAACCATTTTTTTTTTCATAAATTTTTGTCATTGATAAATTTCAAATAAATCGACCGATTTTGATCCAATTTATAGTATTTCATGAAATTTTTTAAGCTAATTAAATTTTTAAACTAATGATTTGATTTTTGAAATAGCATTAGACGCAGTTTTTTAGCTCTAAAATATTGTAAAACTTCAAAAGTTGATTGGTTAAAAGCTCTCTAAGTTACTCGGAAAAAACACTCAGATAAACCGATTTTAATGCAATTTGTGGCATTAAAACGCAATTTATAAGGAATAGAGCTGATTAGGTTTTGTAATCAATCGGTACATTAATGTGAAAGTTATTATAAAAAACATTGTTTTTCCGAAAAAAAAACTAAAGTTTTTAAAAATTTCTTAATATCTCCTGGGCCTAATCGGTTCAGATTTTCAGCCAAACCTAGATTAATTTTGACGGAACCCAATCGAATGCCATGTTTCGATCAATCAAGCCGTATAAACGTTGAACATATGACAATTTTCGCTTTATTTACTATTATAAAACAAGCGAAATTTGTCATTTTATTTACCATTTATCGTACGTCTATGAGACCGAGATGGCGCAATGTAGATTTTTTTTAATTCGAACGGATCAATAAAACTTTTTTCGTAACTTGTAGACTACTACGTTTTCGCTTTCCGGCTATACACACACATACATACATACAGACATACTGACGTCATCGGGAATATAGTCGGAGAAGGTTCCTAGGACCTCAAAACGAAGAGATCTGGTGAAAACTAGATTTTCGAAAATCGAAGCAAAATCAGCGACTTCCTTATCTACATACGTAGCGGGAAGTCAAAGAAAGAAAAAACCAGTGTTCCAATGAAGCGAACTTTCACTACCATCGCAGCTATCAGTGTCATCGTCACAAATATCGGACTCTTCTTCGTTGTCTGAAGATTTAAGATATTATCAAGTAGTGTCGGAGTGAAAGTAGTAATAGGGGAGGCCAAGAGGGGATTTTTGCATTACTAGAGCGCGTCAGATTAACATAGGGGGAGTACCTCGCATACTGTTAAGATTCTCCACCAAATATAAGCCCTTTATATAGAGGCTGGTGACTAGGACAGAAAAAAAACAAATACCCAACAACTTCGGCTTGTGGAAATTGTCAGATTATATTTTTTTCGTTATTCTTAGATAATTTCCTCTATAATAAAAGAAAGACGCGCTCGAGAATGTCATAACAACGTTTTCTTTGCTACTTTTTGACCCTCTCACTCCCTTACGCTACATTTGAATCAGCGGATTTTCTAAATTTTAGCTGGCAATTAACCCACCATACCTTAATTTGACGCAATTTAGTGTTTCTATGTCACAGTTTTTGTTTTCAATTTTTTTGTTATCTGTAGATTTTTTCCCCACCATTGAAATGAAAAACTAATAACGTTATGGGCTTTGAAAATTTTGATTCGATGAAGGAAAAATATTTATTAATAACAATAATTATTTTCCGGCTTTAATCGCTGCCTATTTAAAAAAAATAAATTATTTTCCGCCTGCACGTCCCCCTTCTCGGCCAGCAGCTGGCAGTACTGACCTGCGCCTGCACGTCCCCCTTCTCGGCCAGCAGCTGGTAGTACTCGATGAGGTCGGAGTCCATGGCGCCGCCGGAGTCCGCCTCGTCCGCCAGCCGCGTGCGCTGGATCGCCGGCCCGCCGCTCAGGGATACCGACTTTGCCACTATGTTAAATTTTCTTATCAAATAAGCGTATATCAATAAAAAATATCATTTTCTTTTTTATATCATAGGGTAGAAAATATCAGAGTCTATGGATATTATTTATATCTCGCTTAACTTATCCTAAGCAGCGAGAGCAATGTTGCTGCAAAAGAATCAGTGCTTGTCACTAAAGTGCTCCATTAAAACCGATGACAACATGGCAGAGCCATCTAGTTGTTTATACTTTTATATGGAGTAAAAAATAGCAACAAGCAAATATTCATTCCCCGTGTTGGTTCCGGGCTACCTTGAAGAATAGACCAAATGCCGTTCTGCCAGGCATGTCGTAAAAGGCGACCGATTGGCTATACACGTCACTAACATCGTGGTTACTAGGTGGTAGAGTTCTACATTGTCTCGCCCGGGTTTGGTACCATCGCCTTACATATTCCTGCCGCAGTAGCGTTAGTGCTTGTCACTGTCGTGTCCCGGTTTGGAGGGTAAGGTAGCCGGTAAACTTATGCATGTGGCATTAGACCTCGCCACAAGATAGCAACGCACCATTAACACCTTTGGTGTCTATAGGCGATGGTTGACTCTTTCCATCAGGAGACCCATTTGCTTGTTTGCTATGTTATGATATAAAAAAAAAATCAGATAAGAGACATCAACGGTCTATGGACATATATGTGTGAGTGTTGAGATTTATATATCACTAGCTGTTGCCTGCGACTTCGTCCGCGCGGATTTCGTTTACTCCGCACAGCTCCTCCCCCGTAGGTGATAGCGTGATAATATGCAGCCTATATGTTGACCCGACCTGTTAGTAATATTCATGCAAAATTTAAAATATATCCATTTAGTACTTTTTGAGTTTACCCCGGACATACATACAGACAAACAGACCAAAATTCTAAAAACTATATTTTTGGCTTCGATATCGATTGTAGATCACGCCCCAAGTATTCTTTTAAAAAATATTCAATGTACAGTTTTGACTTTCCTACGATTTTATCATATTGTTACGTACTTCGAGTAAGAAAACACCACTAATATTAAATCCGTGAATTTATAATACAGATACACAAAACAACACAACGGAATACTCAAATACTCTGATTAACACTAGTCACTCACTGTACTATCACTGAACTTAACCGACTACACAATAGAACACTTCTCGCTTCGCACGGGTCGCTTCAAGTATCGCTCTCGATCGTTTTATAAAAACTGCTCTGTATTTGTCAACACATCTCTATTTATATCTAGAGTAAAGTTCTACCTGGATCCAGAAAAATCTAAATGTATCGGGAAACAATGAATCACTTCTTATTGTAAACAAGTTATGAGGCCATTAAAATTTAAAATTAAAAAAAATTAGGCTTAAATTAAAATTAAACATAGTTCATAAGTTTGTTTCTTTTTAGATATGTTGTAAAAAATTTCTCTGGGTGTTATATCTGTTACATAAATAAATTATTATTATTATTATTATTATTATTATAAATCCTAGTACACGTTACTTTCAAACTTATGCCATGTACCACAAAGTCCATTATGACATAGCTTAGGTCAACTATTTGTTTGTCAATAGAAGTAGCTATCTCTTTCTTTTATTTCTAGATCTCTCCAGCGTTCCAACTCTACACGTTTCTAGATTATTCGTAACATAACTATTTTTGTTTTTATAGCACTCACCCTGAGCTTGGGATACTTGAAAAACTTTAAAAACAACAAAGAAAAATGTCTAGACGCGAACCCACGACCATCTCATAATTTCATCTGTAACGATGAACTCATTTAACTAGTTATACGTATCTAGCGATTAGTACAATCGACTTAATTTATCATATAACAAAGAAGAATTTTGCCACGTCAAGCCCGTCGACACTAGCTCCGTGACAGAGCTTCCCGGCTTGAGGGAGATGGTCGCGGGTCCGAGTCTGCGTGTCGCCGTTTTTCTTTGTTGTTTTTAAAGTTTTTTTTAAATATATAGCGCACTAGCTGCTGCGTGCAGCCAACTGCATTATACATTTCTTAGTAAATCTCGCGGGATTGCCTAATTTTTCCGGGATAAAAAGTAGCCCATGTGCTATTCCAGGTTATTATCTACCTGTGTGCCAAATTTTATTTAAATCCGTTCAGTAGTTTTTGCGTGATTGAGTAACAAACATCCATCCTAACATCCAAACTTTCGCATTTATAATATTAATATAGATGTCATGTTATACTTGACAGGTAGCAAACAACCAGATGGGTCTACTGATGGAGAGTCAACCATCTACTATAAACACCAAAGATGTTAATGGTGCGCTGCTATCTGTGGCGAGGACAATGCCACATGCATAAATTTACTGGCTACCATGGGTTCCACCAAGATGTGGGAAGTTGTGAAAGAAAGAAAGAAAGAAATCATTTATTTGCCAGAATATGGGAGTTACAAGTTATTAAAATTTGATTAAGTTACCAACATATTCTACCATGATATGGTGTGCAAATGAGTCGATTTTTACAATTACTACCGGATCGGAACGCGGCCACACACTGAGAAGATCCGGCGGAAGAAACTCAGCGGGCTTGTTTTTTTTTTTTTTTTTAATTATAGTTACATGATACAATTACACAGATTAATTGACATCACAACTTATTTCTATGAATTACAAAATTAATTTTTTGTTTAATTAAAATATTGACATTTTACAAAGTTTAAACACAGAAGAAAGATAATAGATAATTTGTATATGAACATGTTGTTCTACCTTATAAACTAAATTTTTTAATATGCAATTTTATAAATTACATACTTGTAATTTAAAAAGAGTAATTTCTAATTCATGTTAGTTTAAATTTATTAATTACAACATTTTTTTATAATTATACACAGTAAAAGATTTATTATTAGATTAATATTTAATTTTATCAGCAAGAAATTCATTTACATTATAATAAGATTTGTCTAGTAGTAAATCAAATAATTGTTTGCGGAATTTATTAAGAGGTAAGGATTTAAGACTATCAGGAATATGATTGTATATATTAATTGCCATACAATAGGCATTTCTTTTAAAAATGTGGAGTCTTTGGCTGGGCACATGTAGTTTTTCACTATTCCTAAAATATGTATTACCTAATACTTCAGCATTTGTTTTAAACAAGTGTTGATGTTTTTTTACAAATACGCATACCGCCAGGATATAAAGACAAGGTAATGGTAGTATTTTAAGTTTTTTAAGAAGTGGTTTACAAGAATAAAGTTGATTCACATTACATATTGCACGTATACATTTCTTTTGTATTCTAAATATTTTTATTAAATCTACTGAGTTTTCCCAAATAGGGATTCCATATTGCAATACAGATGAGACATATCCATGATATGCTAACAAGGTAGCGTTTAAGTTTGCTATTTCTCTTATTCTTCTTAAAACATACACAAATCTATCAATTTTATTGCAAAGGGAATCAATGTGTGCTTTCCAGTTACAATGTTTGTCAATTAATATTCCTAGAAATTTAGTATTATCTGTATTTTCTATATTGGTATTGTTAAAAAATATGTTTGAACTTTTGATATTATTACTGTAATATGTTTGAAATTCAACTATTTTTGTTTTACTCAGGTTAATTTTTAGATTGTTGCTTTTAAACCATTCTGAAACTTTAAGTAAGGTTTCAGATGTTTCCTTTACTAAAAGATTTTTGTTTTTACATTTAATAAGGAGGGTTGTGTCATCTGCAAATAAAAATGATTCATGTTCGATAGTTTCTGGGAGATCATTAATATAAATTAGAAAAAGCAAGGGCCCTAAAACACTTCCCTGTGGTATTCCACAGTCACTACAGCAATAACTTGAAGTAAATATTTTTTGATGATTGCCACAATGTAACAACATGTGTAAATATTTTTTCAAATTTCTACCTCTATCAAAAGCCACGAGCAACTTTCTTTTTAATACAATAATAAATAATTAGCAAGGTTAGGCCTGAAAGAAAGTGTGGATCTAAAAATGAAAAAGAGCATACTCCGTTGGTTCAGAAATGTAAAAATGGTATGAGAAGAATGTAAGTATCAGGGAAGACCAAGACTGACGTAGCATGATCAGATGAGTCGTTTACTGCCCAAAGGTGGTGTCAAGTCTTTACAACTGGCATGGTGTTGATGAGAGTAATGAATGTGGAGGAATCAAGACAAATCTGCAAGGAAGTGACTCAAGAAGGCACTCAGTTCTCTCTGCCTACCCCGTAAGGGATTTGGCGTTAAGTACCTAACAGATCAATGAACAAAAACAAAACTGTAATTTTTAACAAACTAGAGATTTGGACTGAAAAAAATCTATGCTTACAGTTTTTATACCTTTCGGTTTAAAATACTTAAAATAATAATTTTGTGGGAAGTTGTAGGTATGGCTTACAAATTTTTTATCAGTAATTTTTTACCTCACCATTGAAATAAACATATATTCTCCAACTTATATTTATGGAATAAATCCATTATAATTAGTGATGAGCAAAGCAAGAACAAGACCTAAACTCAGTCTTGGTATTGGTCTTGGTCTTGCATCTTCGGTTTTGGTCTTGGTCTTGCCTATTAAGTCTTGGTCTTGGTCTTACTTATTTACAGTCTATTTCTTTTTCCGTGTCTTTTTAGGTAAACAAAGTCCACTTGTTGTAAAAACACCAAAGTTTTACATCAATCATATACATTGAATTAAATATGATTAGATTATCGTATTCATTCATTGTAAACGGTTTGTTTGGCACTAAAAACTGTTTCTAACATATTATTTTATCATATTTAATTTACGAAAACTTATTAGAATACAAAATTTATTACCACAGTTGAAAAATACCATGTGAACTTGACATGTCGAATATCCGATTGTCTATGAAATTGATAGACACGTGCATTAATGAACGAATTTGAATGACTAATTGAATGATTCTTATCAAAGATAAATATTCCTAAACTACGACAAATAGGTTATAATAATATATAGAAAAATATACAAACTGTCTAAATGGTAAATACTGACTTGTAGAATTTAAAATATCCCCTTTATAGAATCATTATTTTTCAAAGATTAACACTTTTAAAGTAATAATATAGTATTTCAATCTCTTAAACAAGGATTTAAATATATAATCCTTGTTTAAGAGATTAATAATATAGGTATTTTGTGGTAACGTTATTGCTTGTAGCATGACAAAACGTTATTTTCAAGTATAAAATTAACCAAAAATGATACAGAATTTGTTACTGTTTAATAACGTTATTCATTACACTCCGTTTATACACTACGAATTAACATTACGTTATATGGTATTATGACGTTGCCTTCTAGAGCTAGTTAGTTGCCTTCTAGTTCTAGAGCTAGACGCACCAATCACGAAACAGTATGAAACGCGGTGAACCAATCACAAAAAGGTATCGGTATCATAACATTATTTAGCGTTAACAATTTCGTTCTATTATATGAGTAGCGATACATATTATAGTGTTTAAAAATAATTTTGTAACTGAGGTATCGCTATAGTAATAACGTTAAGTATCTTTAAATAAGTTCTGTTATCTGATAATGTTTTAAATCCTTGCTCTTAAATCTAAATAATTTTGTAATAGTAAAGTTGAACCTGATGTTAATAAAATAAAATCTTGTTTTAATTAAAGGCAGGTTATTTAATCATTGTATACTACAATAATTCGATGATCTTTTAACGCAAAAAAACGTAAATATTGTTTTTTGTTAATAGTTATATTTAAATTCACTTGTCCCATAATATTATAAAATTAATTAAATTATTTAGGATGTATGTATCTAATGATACTCCTCCCATCCTGCGAAGATTCCTAGTTTTTATACTTATTTTTCTAAACAATTTTAGTAATAAATGAAAACCGATTATTGATTACGTGTCTTTATTTTCTAGAAAAAAGTGATTATTGTTTTATTAAATTGTTCTTCTATTTAAATTCATCTGTCTTATAATATTAAATAAATAATTTAATTATTTAGAATTATATACAAATCCACCATTTTGCTAGCAGTAACAATGACACTTACGATAACAGTAAAAAAGACGCAACATTACCGAAGTTTGCACAATTTAAAATTTTGATGAGATTTTAAATCAAGGTCTAAAAAGTAAAAGTAAAATTTACTCATTCCGTTTCCTTCTTTGTTGCGAGAATGTGGTTTCTGTGTTTTCGGCTGTTTTTCGTGGTTTTTTCGTTTACTTTACTCGTTTACTTTAGACTGTTTTTAGGATTTCGATCTCATTCTCAACTGTTTTACTTGACTTGGGTTTAGTGGATTTCGATTTCTCTTGAGTGTACTGACGTCGGCACAAAAATTTGAAATCGCAGAAAGTTCGATGCCTTTAGTGACAAGGAAAAATTCTGTGGTATCTACCAGCAGAAGTATTTTAGTTTTTTTACAGCATGGTAACAAGTTTAACTTAACTAAAAGAAAGACAAACAAACAAACACACTTTCGCATAACATACTAACTGCAGCCCGCAGCTCTCTGCGTTATAAAAAAATTTGATGAATCACGTAGGAACTCGGTTTACCGGGATAAAAAAAAGCTTAATGCTATTCCAGATCATTATCTACCTGTGTGCCGAATTTCATTTAAATCCGATCAGAAATTATTTTGTGATTGAGTAATAAACATCCATCCAAACTTTCGTATTTATAACTAGCTGCATTATAATAGTTTTTGGTGAATCCCACAGAGCAACCAATTTTTTCGGATTAAAAAGTGCTAATTCTATATGTGTGACAAATTTCATTCAAATCCGTTCAGTAGTTTTTGCGTGATTGAGTAACAAACGTCCATTCAAATTTTCGCATGTGTAATATTATAAATTATAATATGGAATATGAATAACATTAATATAGGTAGATTAAAGATTATAAAAATTATAATACTTTGTAATAATATAACAAAATGGATGGATAGTTGTTACAATAAATATCATTCATTCAATTTAGTTCGTCATACTTGTTCAATAGATCTTTTGATTTTTCACAACTATATTGTCTATGACTAATTTAAGTCACTGGTCCGCCATTATTGTTTACTAAAATAGACACGTAAAAAGAAATAAACTGTAGTTTTGTTTCTGTTAATTTAATTTGTTAGGTACTTGTGTTTGTATGTAACACATTACCTTTAGCGGCGACCTTCATATACAAGTCCATGGCCTTGGGGCAAGAGGCGGGCAGCGTGACCCCGGCCCAGTAGCGGTAGGCGAGCGCCATCTGCGCGTACTCGCTGTCCCCCAGCGCGCCCAGCGAGTAGTGCACCAGCGCGCGCGCCTGGGACACGCCCACGCCCATGCCCGTCGCGTGCAGGAAACCCATGCCCTGCGGTGCAACCGGGATTAGTTGTTGTGGTACCATACACAGGTTCTCTTGACTGGATAGGCCGAGTGAACCGAATGTCTAGACTTTCTAGTTTACCAGTTTGTCTGTTGGTTACATGGGATCCTCCCCATTTCACTGACATTATAACTTTTATATATCATTAGATAGCAAACAAGCAGATGGGTTTCCCGATGGAAATAGGCAACCACCACCTATAGACTCTAAATATATTAATGGTATGTAGGTGGAATGGTAATGCCACACGGTAGTTTACCGGTTACCTTACCCTCTAAACCGGAACACGACAATGATAAATATTGATGCTATTATTGATACGATATTAGTGACATGCATGTCCAATGATTCACCTTTTATGGACTGCCTGGCAAAACAGTAGATGTAAACCTGACCAACATGGAGTAATAATAATATTATACCATCAGTTCCTTGGCTGGGTATACAAAACGAACGGAACATCTAAAGATTTTCTAGTTAACCAGTTTGTATGTTGGAGAGATGGAACCTTCATCTAAACATTTTACCGACATCATAACGATTACGGTTTATTTCTAGCGATAAGGGGAACCAACAATTTTACGAGCATAGTGTTGCACCAGATTCTGAGCTGTTACTAAAATTTGAATTTTCGAAAAAAGCCTCAACAACTCTTTTCCCGATCCTGGGTTGAAATGGTTGATATCTCCAACACTATTTACCAACTTTTAATATCTATTGTTCCATGGCTATAATGAGAATCAATACATACAAGCACTTTTTCATGTTGATTCTGGTTTACAGAAGTTACAGTGGTGGGAACGGGAGGTGGGCCCATTACCCTTAAAAAAAAGCACTTTTTTTTAAGATGGGTATATTAGGTCAACACCTCCAGACTCAACTGTGGCCAACAAGGAAATCGAAAAAGACTATATTCATTGAGTGGATGTCATTTAAACATTGGTTATACAAAGAATCCTAATATTTTTATTTAAATCTCTATACTAAATACAGTTTTTAAGCAATATGTTTAAGTAGTAAACTGAATAGTCTAATAATAATCTATTTGCATGGTGCAAAATAAAATTTTATGACATTAACTTGAACAATTACAAAACATTTTTTTAATATGCTTTTCTAAACGAGAAACCTCTATTTGAAATAACATTATAATAAAAATTGTTTTTTGTAATTTCATAAACTTTAAACAGTTAAACAACTAGGCTGGTTTGTAAAATAAATATTTAACCTATAAATGGCTCTATCATGAGCGAGTAACCTTGTGTAGAAAATTCGTCATAATTTTCGAATTAGAAAATTCGAATTCGGTGAATAGCAATTCATCAAGAACAATTCGGCAAAAACCCAATTTTTCTAAAAACCCATTTAACAAATTTGCCGAATCGCAATTCGTCGAGCGCTAGATCCCCTCTATCTTTAGTGACATTGAACAATATGATTTAGGTTAGGTTAGAACAGTGATCACCACCCGAAGGCGAGCTAGGGAAGTGAGCGTGACGCGCGCCAAAGCCCCTCTATTGTTTATATCAGAATTCTAACTAGTCTTTTAATAATCGGATTTAGTATTTTTAATGTTTCGAATTTGTATTGAGTCTAACTTCTTGTTATTGAATATATATAATCGATATTGAAACTCGGTATTTTGACTATAGTAATTATGAACGTTGACAATATCGAAATTTTGGAATTATAAAAATAGAAGATAAATTGCGATTTGACAAATTGTGATTCAATGAATTGGGGTTTTCGAAGAATTGCGATTCGACGATTTGAGTTTTTCGACGAACTGCGATTCGCCTAATTGGGTTTTCGATAAACTGTGTTTTCGGCGAATACTTCTCGACGAAGTTTCCGCAAACTGGCAGTATCACCTAAGATACAAAAATTAACATATGTTGCTTGTATTTTATTAAATATAAAATGGCAGCATTTTATTAATCTGGTTGTGATGAATTTTCAACATGTTGCTTGTACTTGCACAAACTTTATAAGCATAATATAGATAATTTATAGTACAGTGACAGTATTGCAATTTTTTTGTCAGCAAAAAATTATTTCTTCTTAGGCAGCAAGGTGCTTGGTTTTTTATATTATAAGATAGCAAACAAGCAAATGGCTTTCCTGATGAAAAGATAAAAACATCACATGTAGACAGCAAAAATGTTAACAGTGTATGCTATTCTTGTGGCGGGGTCTTAATGCCACATGCATAAGTTTACCGGTTGCCTTACACTCCAAACTAGAACACAGCAGTGACAAACACTGGAGCTATTGTGGCAAGAATAGGTAAGGCCGTGTACCAGAACCGGGTGAGACATTACAGAACTTTACCACTTAGTAGTCACGACGTAAGTACTGCCGCCTAGCAGAGTGCTAAGTGTGAATTTTTCTTTTCGCATTCGATCGTGAGCGCGTTTCGAGTTTACTAGGAATTTGTATGTGATTTGTACAGCGCCACCTAGTGGTAAACTGGTTTCTCACGTTTACCACTAGATGGCGCTGTACAAATCACATACAAATTCCTAGTAAACTCCACACGCGCTCACGATCGAATGCGAAAAGAAAAACTCACACTTAGCACTCAGAACTGCAAATAATCTTCAAAGGTGATCTGGACCAACACGAGGTACTAGGTATTACATTGTATTTAAAAAAACTTGTCGCAATTGCGTCAATACTTAACACTGCGTTGTTCCAAATTGGAGGATAAAACAAAAAGAGTAACTCATATCACACATCATAGCGTCATGTGGCATTACCATTCTATCACACTAGCAGCAAAGCAAAATTAACATCTTTGGTACCTACAGGCGATAGTTATCTCTTTCCATTAGGTTTTCCTATAATATAAAAAATTTGCTTAAAAAATTGACTAAAACTTACGGCATGAGCTTCCGCATTTCCTTGCTCAGAGAGCTCTTCGAATATTTTTCTCGCTTTTTCCACATCCAACTCCACACCCTCGCCGAATATATATGACCATGCCAACTTGATTTTTGCTGGCACATAGCCAACATCTGCAGCTTGCTTTATTTGCAATATAGATCCACGTAGATCAGGAGATCTTTTGTCTAATTTCTTCATTGCAGCCTCAAATAACACCTTAGCTGAAAGGCAATTAATCAGTTTAACAGATGATTGTCTTTTCCATCAGGAAAAGTAAATGCTTATTTGCTAGCTCAGTGTGAGGCCTCATTCCGATCTAGTAGTAATTAAAAATCGTGTCATAAGTAATTGTAAGTGTTAATTAAATAAAACCTTTTGATGCCTATTTATTTTTCAGAAAGTAATCAGCAAAAAAGTGGAGGATTGGCAGAA
Organism: Apodemia mormo; assembly: GCA_036924255.1. Classification (NCBI taxonomy): domain Eukaryota; kingdom Metazoa; phylum Arthropoda; class Insecta; order Lepidoptera; family Riodinidae; genus Apodemia; species Apodemia mormo. The sequence goes on along the minus strand of JAUPFN010000018.1, from coordinate 4,436,792 downwards.
GGATTGAAGTTGACTTACCCTCTTGCATTTCTGGTGTAAGTTCTGGCTCTTCTTCTTCTTCTGGCAGGGGAGGCAATGTATCTAGAATGTCTTGAGGATTCTCATCAGATTTCTGTAATTTCATAAAAAAAAAATGGTTTTATTTATACTGTTGCTAACTTAAATTATAAATTTACTAAAAAACTGCCAATAGCAAAGGAAAATAGTATATTATAGTATAGTCATCTGTTATTTGTGATATTTAGATTTCGTTGTTAGTTAATAATTATAGTAAATACCCTGAGGATGCTTGTGTAAGCGAAACCGGTCGGAAATTAAATATAATTATCTTATTGTGAAACAGTACAAGTGTTATCAGCTAGCAAATATTGTGTTAAATAGGAGTTTCACCAAGTGCTGACGATAAAAAGTGTAGAATATTATAGTATAGTACCTGAACCAATATACAATTGTTTTCTCTTGTAACTTCTGTAAACTAGTGTTCCTTCAAAAAGCCAAAAATAATATATATACAGAATGAGCTATATATACATTTAGAAAGGGCATGCTCTGTTGGTTCAGATATGTAGAAAGAATGGTAGTAGAAAGGTTAACAAAACAGATATAAAATACGAATGTGGAAGGATGATAGTACTGGGGAAGACCCAGACTGATACACCTAGATCAGATTCATCAGGTACTATACAAAGGTAGTATCTGGAGTGTTCACATCTGGCTTGTTTGTATGAAAAGGGTAATCAATGTGGAGGTAGCAAGACAAAATTGCAAGGATTGTGACATATAGCTCAGTTCTGCCTATCCCGTAAGGGATTTTACATGAAGATATGTATGTATGTAAATCATAAGTAAATTCTGTTAACATTCCTTCAGCTTTTTTATTGTATGTGTATGTAACATAACAAGAAATCTATATCTAAGAGGGCACCAAAGAAAAAGAGATAGACAATTTAGGTGATGGAAAGATGAAATTGTCAAAATGGCTGGAACCTGGACTAGAGTGGTAGCAAATGAGGAAGAGTGGAGAAGACTGGCGGGAGGCCTTTGTCCAAAGCACACAGATGAAAGCATATAAATATAATATGGTTAACATACATAATAAATCTTAGTTTATATAATGTATTTCTCTGAATAAAGGATACTATTATTATTAGTAAGAAATCTAAAACTATGTATGTAAATGTTGAAAACAATTTATACCTCAATTCCATTTTCAGACAAATCACTTTTGGTATCTTGTCCAAGGCTATGGTCACGGCTTAAAAGGCTTTTCTGTAGAAGTTTAAGAGTGTATTCCATTTGTTCCAGAGGAATTTCTGATTCAGAATCTGAAATATACTTCACTCATCATTATCATTATCCTTATATATAATAAAACTAAGTTGATAAAATGTGCGTGCCGATAAAACTTAAAAGGGAGTCCCGGCACGATAAAGGGACTTATATAGTGTGATAGCCCTTTATCCCCCCTCGAACAAGAAAGTTCCCGTTTTAACCTAAAAGGCGTGTTTTTAAAGATATAGGGATTTTCCAACCCTTCAACTTGGAAATTAAGTGTAGTGGCGCCATCTGTTGTCGAGTATTTGAAATTCATTCAAAACTGATTATTTGGGTTGCGTTTCGAAAGACATTGCTCACAGCGAGCGGTTGCAGCATGTGTAGTAATGGTGTGAAATTTAAAATTCCAATTTCAATAAAGTCTTAAATTACGTTTGTTATATTTCAACTACCACGTAATCTCATATCAACTCCCGAGCGAAGGCGGGTATCATAGCTAGTATAAAATAAAACTAAGTTGATAAAATGTGCGTGCCGATAAAACTTAAAAAGGAGTCCCGGCACGATAAAGGGACTTATATAGTGTGATAGCCCTTTATCCCCCCTCGAACAAGAAAGTTCCCGTTTTAACCTAAAGGGTGTGTTTTTAAAGATATAAGGGCTTTTCCAACCATTCAACTTGGAAATTAAGTGTAGTGGCGCCATCTGTTGTCAAGTATTTGAACTTCATTCAGAACAACGATTATGTGGGTTGCACTTCGAAAGGCGCGACGAGAAATTGCAGCATGTGTAGTAATGGCGCGAAATTTAAATCTTCCAATTTCAATAAAGTCTTAAATTATATTTTTTTCAACTACCACGTAATCTCATATCAACTCCCGAGCGAAGCTAGGTATCATAGCTAGTATATAATGAAACTAAGTTGATAAAATGTGCGTGCCGATAAAACTTAAAAAGGAGTCCCGGCTGGATAAAGGGACTTATATAGTGTGATAGCCCTTTATCCCCCCTCAAACAAGTTCCCGTTTTAACCTAAATGGCGTGTTTCTAAAGATATTAGGGCTTTTCCAACCATTCAACTTGGAAATTAAGTGTAGTGGCGCCATCTGTTGTCGAGTATTTGAACTTCATTCAGAATCACGATTATTTGGGTTGCATTTCGAAAGGCGCTGCGAGAAATTGCAGCATGTGTAGTAATGGCGCAAAATTTAAAATTCCAATTTCAATAAAGTCTTAAATTACATTTGTTATATTTCAACTATCATGTAATCTCATATCAACTCCGCTGGGTATCATAGCTAGTAGTCTTATAAGCAATCAAATAAATTTTAATTATTAAAAAATAACAACTTGTGATGGTCTTAATTTTGTAGTAGTTAAAATGTTATATTTTTATATATGAAAGCTATTAATGTATAAAGCAATTTTTAAAGGTTTAGTTTAAGAAATTTAACGAATCATATTTCAAGCAATACATTTCATGTAAAAAATATGAAGGGTTTAATTCAGGCAGATTCCAAATATATACAAGACATTTTTCTCCTTGTTGATTGGGATTTCTTTTTAGAAATAGATCAACTGCAGTACTGACAGGTGTTTGATAATAGGTGACTGAAAGCTAAATGTGTCACCACCACTGTGATTATTAACCAGGTGGTAGAATTCTGCAACTTTTAAACCAGGTTTTGTACCACCAAATTACCTATTCCTGCTGCAGTAGCATCAGTACTGCCCCCAATTCACATAACATACTGTCGATCGAGTTAGAGCTCTTACAAACATAAACAACATCTCATTGTGCTCCAATTTGGCATAATATGTAAAAATCCTAAATGCTTCAACTCGATTGACGTTTTGTTATGTGAATCGGATCTCTTGTCTCCGTCGTGTTTTGGTTTGAAGGGTTAGGTAGCTGATAAATTTAGAATGTGGTATTACACCCTTACAGTAATGCATAGCATGCATGCATAGTAATATCTTTGGTGGAAAAAAGTAACTGATAAGAAGATAATTTTCTAGGTAACTTCTCTTTCACTAGGCACCTTAAACACAAAAATTGTGCGGCCCGTTTCTAATGTTGACCTTTTGTTGGTATTTTTTAATGTATAGAAAAGATAATGCAGGGTTAATAGGAAGTGTTGGTGGAAAAAGTTATGGGCCAAAAACTAAACTAACATACCTCAAAATGAATGCCAATACTTAAAGACACTTAAAATATCAATCTTAAATTATTTTTTTTAAAGTGATGTAGGAGCTTCTTTGAAAACCAGTCTATTTTGTCTATCATCATTTATCATCCTAATCATCATTTATCATATTAATAAAATTATCAGTATGATAACTTGACCGCCCCGTTGGTCAAGTGGTTAGTGACCCTGACTATGCAATCGACGGGGTTCAGGTTCAATCCCCAACGTGGACAAGCATTTGTATGATGAGCCTAAATGTTTGTATGTCCGGTTTTGGGTGTTTATTAAATATATTCCAGTATTTATATATTTATTTTTATGTATTAGTATTGTTGACTAACACCCATAACACAAGCAAATAATTTGCTTACTTTGGGGTTAGATCAATAAGTATAATTTGTCCCGTGAATATTTATATTTACATTATATTAATAAATGCTTAACACATTTTTACCTCGATAATAATTTGCAATTTTGAGTAAGAGCAAATCGATAAAGGCCAGTTACACGGGGCTCTTATTTTCGGGTGTATGATCTAAAAAACTTAACTAACCTACTTTTCGGTGAATTCAAAATTTGCATCCTGATGTAAGGAGGAAGGGAAAGCGGGAAGGTTTACTACCCTCATTTACGACTCTTCTCCCCTCCCACAGAAAGTCATGGTCACTGGAATATACATGATCGAAGTTTGAGGTTGTCACCTCCGGACAATCATTTTCTATCAGGGACTGCATTCCACACAGGCTACATGAATTCGGAGTTGAGGCGGGGGAGTCCGGGTCCCCCACTACCATTCAGCGGAATTATTAATAAAAAATGCTATAGCCCAAAAACTAACCTAACCACAAAATGTATGCAGAAACTTAAAAACACTTAAACATCAATCTTAAATAATTTTTTAATAAATATATTTTGTCAAATTTGAAATCCCAATCACAATTTGTTTTATTTTAAATATTAACGAAATTATTCCCAAGAAATATAGCATTTCATAAAAAGATTTCTAATATTAGTAGAAAATCATAAAAATTTTGCTGGGTTGGCATTAGAAACGGGCCGGACAATTTTTATATTTCTGAGTGGTGGGTTGGATATGGGTCGGCTTCCCCTTTCTAATGATACTATTCCTGCCACACGGAAAAGTCTCGTTTTTTTTATAACAATTTTTCTGAACTAGTAAGTGTACTACCTGTGTAGGTTAGGTTAGGTTATAACTAAAAATATATATAAAAACGTGTAAAAGGCAATCCGGACGGGGGGGGGGGAGGCCCCTCTGTGGGGGGGATCTGGGGGACCGCCACTTAGAAAAAAAATTCATTCAATGCCACAGTTGAAGTAGGTTAGTTAGGTTCTCAATAGATCCCACACCCAGAAATAGGAGCCCCGTGCTCCTACCCGATTTGTTACAGAAATAGCTAGTATTTTATTGCAATTATGAAAATAAAAAATGTATTATGAATATAGAAATCAATACAAATGAAAAAATATGTTGTTATGAAAGAATTTTTATGATTTTTTACAATATGTTATATATTTATGAAGTGCCATATTTCTTGGGTTTAATTTTACTAATATTTAAAACTAGCTGTTGCCTACGACTTTGTCCGCGCGGACTTTGTTTACTGCACACAGTACCTCCCCCGTAGGTGATAGCATGATAATATGTAGCCTATATGTTGACCCGACCTGTTAGTAATATTCATGCAAAATTTGAAGTAAATCCACGCAGTACTTTGTGAGTTTATCCCGGACATACATACAGACAACTAGACAAACAGATAAACAGATAAAAAGACAAACAGACTGTCATGTAAATTAACCTAACATTTTTACTTTGTTTATATTAATAAAATAAACTATGTGGGTAGATCTGACAATCTGATTTGCTACATAGCTAAATGAAGTACAGTTGCATATTATTTCAAAATACATATTTTATATACATAATACAGACCATAATTCTAAAAACTATATTTTTGACTTCGATATTGATTGTAGGTCACGCCACAAGTATTCTTTTAAAAAAATATACAATGTACAGTTTTGACTTTCCTACGATTTTATTATATGTAATTTTATTTTTATTTTTATTATATTTAATATTATGATTTTAATTTAGACAAAATATACTTATTAATAACATCTCATAAAAAATAGTGCAAAATAATTCAAGGTAGCAATTTGAAGTGTTCTTAAGTATTTGCATACATTTTGAGGTTAGGTTAGGCTAGTTTTGGCCTATAACTTTTTTTATAAACATTTCCATATGGGGAAATTTTACTGGAGGGGAGTAGACCCCGACCCCTCTCCCCCTCAACCCCAAATTTGTGCCGCCCGTTTCTAATGTAATCATATTTTGCTTAGGTATATGTTTTTCTAGACAACATATTTTTGTCATAAATACTTAATACATTTTTTATATTCATAATTACAATGGAATACTATATGTTATAGTTAATTACAATGAAATACTACAGAAATATTTCTGTAACAAGTCTGGTAGGAGTCCTTCGACTTTCTGGGTATGGGATCTAAAGAGAACCTAACTAAACTACTTCAACTGTGGTGTTACGTGGATTTCATTCTCTCTGTATCAGGAGGCTATTTTTGAAAAAAGAACAATAATCACTTATAAAATACTTATACTGATACTCAATTGCATATAACTCATTAAAAAACTTCACATCTCAAGGTAAAAGGGGTGTCATTTTAAAAAGGGCAACCAGCCCTGATATAAAACAACCCTAACCAACCCCAAATTCGAGATGCGAAGTTCTAATGCCAACCCAACTTTTACCGACGTTTGTCTTATAACATTTGTTTATAAACAAAACAACTAAATTAATTATCTAAGTAATCAACTGGTAGCAAACCTTTTGTTTTTTCTTCTCCTTTTAATAATTGCTTAGTTTTAACTACATTATCTACATATTCATACAGGGACAATATATTTTTGTTTACTTCGTCTGAAACTTCTTTCAAATATTCTGAATCAACACGAGTTTCGGAATTTTCTGAAGTTTCATCATCATCCGAAGGTTTATCTTTGACATGTTTTGCCTCAGGTCCCAATAATTCGGCAGCCGATAACACCAAACACATCAAAATAAGATAAAAGTTCCTATGAACCATTTTTAAAGCATCCAGAGATTTCGGAACAACTAAACTTACGTGTTCACAACTAACGCAAATATCAAAAAAATAATAGCATCACTTTATATTCAATTAAAGAAATTGTTTCATTAGCCAATTATACTAATACACGTATGCCATGACCACAAATTACATGTTTTCAGAGCAACAAATGTTTATTTCAAGTATATTTCATTAAATTGACATGGTATTTTCTACGAGGTCTTGACAATTTACAATTTACATTTTACATTGACAAATGACAATTGCAGTGCTGCCCACCACTGTAGAATTTTCCCCCAAAATCCTTATAAAATCCCCCTAAAAACCTAAGTATTTTTAGTATACTTAGAATAGTTTGTTTTAATTTACAAATACTTTTTATACTTTGTATATCAAATAATTTATTGTGTCTAAAACCGCTATCGGTATCAGTGACTTTAGCGGAGGTGCTAGTGCTAGGCGCTTTTTCTTTGTAATAATGCATCCTGCAGCTGTTTAAACATATTTTCTGAAGGTATAGATATTATACAAGAATTGAATTCAACGTTAAATGTGAATCTTAACATCATGATGCATTGCGCCATGTCCAGCGATAATTTGTTTCACACAGCTGTATGAAAAGGGATAGCGAGACCTCAAAGAATGAGATATAATGTAGATATTTGTTCCAAGCGATCAATGTGAGTGCTAGCTCCACCTTTACCGTAAATTTTATTAATTTCACCTTTTAAACATTGGGTTTGAGCAAGTTGTGTGCACGGAATTTTAGGACTGACAGACTTAAAGTACATATGAGGAAGTGCAAAAAGCTAAAATTTGTTTAAAAAAAAACAAATATGAGCACAAATTTTTTTAAATAAATTTTCTGCGGTATAAGTTAAACTTTGTGTTTTGGTTAATTTATGAGAGACTGAGATTAAATACACTATGAAGATGGTTAACAGAGGGTAAGCATGGCACATTTCATGCATCACTGGTTATATCACTCGTTATAAAATAATTCACGTGTCACACCAGTTATATGCTTCGAAACCGTCCGTTATACATAACGCAAGCGTGACTTAATTTCACGCGGGCGAAGCTACTACTTAAGTTTGTAATTCGCAGAAATCTATCGTGCGAAAGAGACAAAGCAATAACATTTGAACAACATCGTGCCACCAGCTAGAAGAGAGAATTTGTTTATTATATTATTTCACTTCACTAGTCACTTATAAATTGTAATCAATGCGCTGCGATGTAACATACGAATAAAATGCACCCACTGTGACAATAATCGTTACGAATAAAATATAACGGTCGTGATTTATCACGCGTGATATAACAGTGACAAGAAACAACTTCACGACGTGATAGTGAAATAAAAGTAGCTATAATTCCCATCCGTAACAGAGGATGAAAGACATAACGAATGATCGATAAAAAAATTTCCACAAGAACTTTTTTTATCATCGATAGGGAAGCGCTTGACCACGATCTCGCCTGATGTTAAGCGAAGATGCGACCTAAGATGGAATGCGCTTTCCTAGAAGGTACCTGTTTACTCTTTTATTGAAGATCCCCAGGTTGTACCCTTCGGGGAACACAGACTAGGAAGCATGTTCCAGTCCCTTGCGGTTCCAGATAAAGAATGTCGAGTCGAACCGCTTTGTCCGGATACGGTACTCCATGGCTATCTCTCACAGACCAATTAGAGTATTATATCCCTCGTCTGTCCGCAGTGGTCCACAGTTGTCAGTTGTCACTTTCAACCATTGACCTCTAAATATATTTATAGGTAATTATAATTTCTATGTATTTTACACTATTTATCGTCGGCACTTGGTGAAACTTCATTTGTAGTTTTGTTAATACACTTGTACTGTTTCACAAATTACTTTAAAATTTAATTAATATCACCAACTGGTTTCGCCTTTTACGGCATCTTCAGGGCTATGAGACTTTTATATCCGTAAAAGTCCGTACTGAAGATGCCGTAAAAGGCGAAACCGGTTGGTGATATTATTTAAATTTTAAAGTAAGTGTCGCCGTGTTGGTCCCGGCCTCCTTTGAAAAATAGGCCAACTGCCGTTCTGCCAGGCAGGTCGTAAAAGGCGACCGATTGGCTATCGAGTCACTACCATCGTGGCTACTAGGTGGTAGAGTTCTGCATTGTCTCGCCCGGGTCTGGTACCACCATCTTACCTATTCCTGCCGCAATAGCGTCAGTGCTTGTCGCTGTCGTGTTCCGGTTTGGAGGGTAAGGTAGCCGGTAAACTTATGCATGTGGCATTAGACCTCGCCACAAGATAGCAACGCACCATTAACATCTTTGGTGTCTATAGGCGATGGTTGACTCTTTCCATCAGGAGACCCATCTGCTTGTTTGCTATCTTATGACATAAAAAAAAGTAAATTGTGAAACAGTACAAGTGTATTAACAAGACTATAATTTCTATGCTTCCCACTCAGTGTCAGCAGACGTACAATAATTATTGTCCGCGTGCCATAATGTCATGAATTTTTCGACCTTCAATCCTAAATGTACAATCACAGACTACTTAGAGATGCAAGCATCGTACAATCTTGACAAAAAGTACAATGATTTCGAATTATAGCAATTTGCCATATAAATAAATAAAATAAATAAATATTCACGGGACAAATTACACTTATTGATCTAACCCCAAAGTAAGCAAATTATTTGCTTGTGTTATGGGTGTTAGTCAACGATACTAATATATAGAAATACATATATAAATACTTTTACATACATAATAAACACCCAAACCCGGAAATACAAACATTTATGCTCATCACACAAATGCTTGTCCCCGTCGGCGTTCGAACCCGAGCGCCGTTGATTGCGTAGTCAGGGTCACTAACCACTCGACCAATATAAAACTAGTTTTTTAAACATAATATATTATCCCGCCATGATTGCTAGGTAAATGTTTCCTATTAACGATTAGACTTGTGTAACTCAGGAGTGATTAACTCAAAAAGATATAATCTTTACAAAGGAGTGAATATATCAGTAACTCCGTAGTATTCAAACTAACTCTCTATATCTTTATATCACAGAGTGACTGTATTTCATCTAAGCGGAATAGAATGAAAGGAATGATATGTTTATCAGGGAGTAGAAAGAGAGGAAACCATCATTCGGAATGAAGAATGTTGTAGCATTGAACTACATACTGTACACACAAAGTTATACCTTAAACTAATAGGATTAAGATATCTTTAATATTGTTCAAATGCGGATAGTAATAATAAACAGCGATGAGAATTATTTTGTACCTACTTTGTTTTAAAAACGCACGCATAATAAAAAATAAGCGTTTGTTTTTAAATAATTTAATAAAATAATATCGATTCTGTTCGATATACCATAAATACATCATTTATTTTAACTGTTTATCTTGTCATTATATTGCACCGGTTAAACCCTTAAGACTAGAAACTTGAAATCTTTAATATATCGGCGAATACACCTACTTCTCATTTTAAAAACATTAAAAGTCGGTTAAATGTAATTTACATAATTCTTTCACACGCAGTGGAAGCCGCGGTCAATCCTTAGTATCAAATAAAACAAGCGTGATTGCTTTTTAAATAATTAAGTAAACGAATACCAAACAGAATCCATAAAAACATATCATTTATTTCAACTCTTTATCTTGTCTTTAAATCTGTAAATCATTTCATTTCCTTATATTATCATTAAATCTAAATATGTCACCAATCCCAATCACTCTGATTTCTACTGAGTTATAAGGAGTTGAAGATATAAATGAGTGATATATATCCGTAACTCTGAAAGATACATATCACTCTTTTCTTTTCTCGGATATATTTTGCGCAAGTCTATTAACAATCCCTCTATGACTTTTGCAACCCCCCCCCCCCCCCGTTACAACTTGATCGTTTACACATACATTTTCAATAAATAATGTCTCAATAGAAGTTAACCATAACTTTATTAGTGTAGAATAATTCAATAATATTCTTCAAAGTACAATAATTTGACGTCTCTGGCTCAAAAATAATTTATCGCGGATTTGGTAACACTGTTTCCACTAGTTTCAAAGTTTCAAATTTCAACTTTCAGTTGTCATTTGTGAATGGTTAGCTCAATGCTCAAAATAATTTTTTTTTTAAAACTCAGAAAGTAAAAGTTGTGAATTTGCAGCTACCAATGAAAATATTGACTAATATATTCAGCAGCAGCATACTTGTGTAACTGCATTAGATTAATATACTAAGCAACAGTACTTTTCGATTGGCTTAACAAAAGATTTTGCTGCAAAATGTTGCGATTACCGGTTCTATGTAAACCTATCAATGAAAAATTACAAATACGGACGAAATCATCAAGCAGCTATTTACGACGGAGTTTTATTGATTATTTTGTTAATAGACATGACCATAAATATGTAAAATCTAGTTCAGTTGTCCCTTTGTGTGATTCAACCGTTCCATTTGTGAATTCTGGGATGCACCAGGTAGTATACGGTTTTAAATTCTACTTTCGCGAAACATAGGTGTCTTAATAAAAAGTTGTTAAATAGCTGTATTACTTGCTGCAATTTTGCCTGGCAATTCGTAAGAGGCGAATTAGTGCCTTTGCAAGTCACTACCATTGTAGTTACTAGGTGGTAGACCTCTTCATTGTCTCGTTTGGGTCTGGTACCACCGTCTTACCTATTCCCGCCACATTAGAAGCAGTGGTTGTCACTATCATATTCCTGTTTGGAGTATAACTTATGCATTAAGACCCTGTCTCAAGGATAGCACATTTACATCTTTGGTGTCTTTAGGCGATGGTTATTTCCACCAGAAGAGTCATATGTTTGTTTGCCATCTTATTATATTACAAAAAAACCTTTCTTTTTGACTAATATCTGATTGATAATGTCTTTTGTGTTACAGTTCAAAAATGTTTTTCTTGGGCTAACTGATCCTCCATATACAAGAGCAGTTAACTCACAAAAATGTGTCCGTGTGGGTGGTAAACATAATGACCTGGATGTAGTAGGGTTAGATGGACATCATCACACCTTTTTTGAGATGCTTGGTAACTGGTCTTTTGGAGATTATTACAAGGTAAGATCTGTTTATTAAACAATTTTTAAATATGTCAACAAAAAACTAAGTTTATAATAAACCTAGGTCTAGGGAGTTAAAATTCAATTTGGTTGGCAGTTTAATATTAGACAAATAGATTATAATCTAATAGTATTAACAATTTTACGGTGATATCAATAAACAACCAATTAGAAAATGTAAACATACTGTTCAAAAATATGCTGAAAGGAGATTGATGAGATAGGCCTAAAGTGCTACAATAAAATAGCTTCAGCCAAAATTATTAAAATAATTTTATTTACAATAAGTCAATATAAAGAATTCAACGGACACTTTTTAATAGCAAATTAATTTTAAAAGGATTTTAGTTGGAAGTCATGAAACTAATGAAAATTGTACGCTTTTTCTTATTTCTAAATCAAGCAAAGGTTTTTTTCTGCCATAAAGTTAACATTTTTTTTTATTTCCGACCAACTAAACAAATTATAAAAATGTTGGGAATGTAAGATGCAAAATTCTAAACAAACTATTGTATAAAATGCAACAAAAATGAAAATTTTTATTATTATATTCGAAACCTACAACATAGAGGGCTGTATAAATAAGTACTCTTAGTATCATCCACGAAATAAAGAAAAGAACGGAATTGGCAAGTACAAACATTTGTATCAGGACCGCGATCGCCACACTCACACATAAAATAAGCATTATTGCATATAAACTACTAATGCAAACATTGTTTCATTGGTCGTTTTCATTTTAAGCAATAATAATCCGAAACACACAAACATAACATTTAAAAATATACCAAACTGCGTTACAATAAATTTTATTTTGCTACAAAAAAAAGAGTATTTACGTCCTTTTGCAGTCTATTTAAAATAGACTCATCTATTTGTACAATAGTGAAACTTATGATCGTAATAGTTTCGCTATTCTACAATAGATGGCAGCATTAATTTTTCCGTAGTTTTCAGTTGATCATATTTGAGTAGAGAACTTTCTAGAACAATATACGTAATTACTGTCATTACGTATATCTTTCTAGAAAAATTAGGTCAACCTAAAATGAACTTTATATGTAAGGTGTACGGCTGATTTTAGCCTGACTTTCTATTATATCATTAGAGATTATATTAAATCAGGAATTTAATTAAAATAAAATGAAAATTGTACTTTCGAATGATATGAAATATCTCTATTTTTAATCATCTGTATTCTACTATCATTTCTGTATTCAAGGATGGCACAATACGGCATAATTCAGTGTATAATAGATTTTCGCACGACGACTATCTCCTAATGATATGGTAAGTATCACTAAGGCAATTTAGAGTAAAAGCGCATAATAGTGACGCACGCGGCACGCCCACTCTTCACTTCCCCTTGTTTTCTTTATTTCGTGGTATCATCCGAAAGAAACAAAAAAAAAAAAACAAGTGTCATCTTTATACACTGTGAATCAATATTTTAATGTGAACAAAATTTTATCATTTTTTAACTTTTAAGTGGTCAAAATCAAATAATCTTCATGATGAGTGATACAAAAATGAATTATATTTATGTTGATGATATATTGCAATGTGAGTGGCTTAAAATAAAATGTAACAATTGTAAATACTTGAATTTACCTTTTGAAGTAATATTAATCTTTGAAGAAGTTTCCTCAACTTTAGTATTATAAAAGGTGTCCATGATACAATTTACCTTTCAGACGATATTAATAGTGTATTACAATACAGTAAGCAGCTATCATCATGTGTTGCTTTTTAGGCCAAATTTGTATGGAGGCTCATCATTCTCCTTTGTTATACATCATGTTAGTAGATGTGGTTACTATACGTATACATAGAAATACATATATAAATACTAGAATATATTTAATAGTATGTACATAGTAGTATATTTTAATAGTAATAAACATCTTATAATAACATTTTTTTTTGTGAGAACAAATCTTTATGTGTTTTAATGTTAGTTAAATAAAATAAATTTTTTGTAGGCTTGATATCAATAATGCAATGATATATATTTTTTTGGTTCTACACATAAATAGAATGCCTAATGGGCCTAGCATGAAGGGGTAAAATGGCAGCCTGAAGGTGCTGTTACCAGAAATATTATAACCCTTTTGTAACAGATTTTTGCCTAGTTTTCTCCTCATATTCCAGTTTTTTATTAAGTTCTTGAAATGAAATGATTTTTAAGTTCTTATTTTTTACCAACTGTAGCGTGCAGCCTACTACATTATAAAAGTTTTTGGTGAATCCCACGGGATCACCAAATTTTTCGAGGATAAAAAGTAGCATATGTGTTTTTCCAGGTTATCGTCTAGCTATGTGCCAAATTTCATTAAAGTCCATTGAGTATCTTTTGCGTGATATAGTAACAAACATCCATCCATCCAAACATCCAAACTTTCGCATTTATAATATTAATATAGATAAAAGAATATCTGAGGTAAATTATACCTCATGTTTTCTTATAGCTTGATGGATCAGAGGGCCTAGACAATTTGCATAAATCCTATTAGAATGGAAAGAGAAATGTATGGACTTGACATAAGCACAAACAATCCCTCATGTCAAATCCATACATTTATCATTCTATTCTACTAGCTTTCAGCCACTTGTAGGCCCTCTGGAATTAATTTTATTATCAACTAGCTGTGCCCGCAACTTCGTTCGCGTGGAAAATTCTAAAATAAAAACCCTCATAGTTCCCGTTCCCGTGGGATTTCCGGGATAAGAACTATCCTATGTCCTTTCTTGGGTCTCAAACTATATTTGTACCAAATTGTATCCAAATCGGTTCAGTGGTTTGGCCGTGAAAGTGTAACAGACAGACAGACAGACAGAGTTACTTTCGCATTTATAATATTAGTATGGATTAGTTTGTAAGTAAAAACATAACAAGTGGAAGTACACAAATATAAGCTTATACAGCTTTATGAACAAACTTTTATTCCAAATTATGATTTTATAGGTTGAAAGGGCTGTCTCTTGTTTGCTATCTGCTATAATATGGATAAAAAGAAAATTCTGTTATTTTACTTACTAATTTTAATTTTATTAAGAACTTAATGGTGCTGATTGTGGTGAATGCCATGGGAACAACTTATTTTTTCAGAATAAATAATATTTTATGTGCTATTCCACATCATCAACTATGTGTGTGTAAGAAAAGAGCCCAGTTGCTTCTGTTTTTTTATTAATTTAGTAACAAACAATCAAACGTACATACAAACTTTCACATTTATATAATGTACTAGCTGTTGCCAGCGACTTCGTCAGCACGGACCTCGTTTACCTCCCCCGTAGGTGATAGCGTGATAATATGTAGCCTATATGTTGACCCAACCTGTTAGTAATATTCGTGCAAAAGTTGAAGTAAATCCATGCAGTACTTTTTGAGTTTACCCCGGACATACATACAGACAAACAGATAAACAAACAAACAGAAAAAAAATCTAAAAACTATATTTTTGGCTTCAATATCGATTGTAGAAACAGTACAGTTTTGACTTTCCTACAATTTTATTATATGCATAGATGAGATTTCAATTTATACAATAATTTATATATCTCCTTACAGAAAGAAGCATGTCAAATGGCATGGGATTTGCTGTTAGGTCCATACCGACTGAAACCAGAAAATTTACTTGTCACCTATTTTGAAGGTGATGTAGTTTTAGGTCTTCCGGAAGACAGGGAATGCAGAGATATTTGGAAACAAATTGGGTAAGATACAATGATTGCAAAATAAATGTGACAAGCTGTTTTGATGACTGGTTACATTGATAATGCCATTTTAATTACCATATACCTTGTGATCTTTTTGATTCAGACCATGAGGGCCCCAGAATTTGCTCTCCGGTTTGGCCAAAAATCTTAATGTGAATTTTTCGAGAGGTGTTCCTCGAAAATATAGAATCTTAGCAGCAGCTTGTATGTTGGTACCCCATCAGATGGGATGTTTTTGGTCCCAGTAACTGCTGCCTACTTGTAGGCAATAAATGTTATCAGGTCAATAAAATGTGGTGATAGGGTGCCAAACCATCAAAACCAGCTTGCTAATTGACAAACTATTGAATTAGTGTGAACTGGAAAGTCTAAACATTCGGTTCACTCTGCCTACCCTGCAAAGGAACCTGTGTAATGTATTTTGATATATAAATGAAAAGTTTCAATGTGTAGGAGCTACTTTTCCCTGGGTTCACAATGTATAAAAATCAATGATTCTTTGTTGGTATTTTGCATGCTGCCATTTCGTGTCAATTGCAATAGAAATTAATTCTTGATTTTTGAAAAATTTGTAGGTATTTAAAAAAAAACAGTTAAACTAAAATGACAACCATGTTTTACCAACAAATTTATTTAAAAGAGCATTTCAGCAGCAGCCGCATGCAGCATACCAGTACCAACATACAAATTTTTCCTCTTCTTGGTTCCGGGCTCCTTTGAAGAATAGGCCAACTACTGTGCTGTAAAAGAGATTGACTATGTGAGTCACTACCATCGTGGCTATTAGGTGGTAGAACTGCATTGTCTCGCCCGTCTGGTAACATTGCCTTAACTATTCCTGCCGCAATAGCGTCAGTGCTAGTCACTGTTGTGTTCCGGTTTGGAGGGAAAGGTAGCTGGTAAACTTATGCATTAGCTTTATTGGATAGCAACGCACCATTAACATCTTTGGTTCTATAGGGGATAGTTGGCTCTTTCCATCAGGAGAATCACCTGCTTGTTAGCTATCTTATGATATGAAAAAAGTAACTAATCTAATTTACATTATTGAGTAAATTAAAAAATTGTCATATAGAAAAGAAAAGAAATATATCTACTAGTTTAAGAAATAGTGAATAATTATTTCTTCACAAGAATTATTGAAAAGGTCAAATTACTAGTGCACTCATTTCCAATGTAGAATTTGTGCTGGATGAAATAGAGATACATTTTGATCTTGAGTGTAGCTGCTCTATAACCCATTTATACATAACATGACTAAATTTCGCATTTGGCAATGTAAATTCAATTTAAATCACAAAAAACATTCACAACGTCTTGCACAGGTATTTGGTACCACCGGCTTAATCATTGCTGCCGCTATAGCGTCAATGTTTGTCATTGTCGTGTTCCAGTTTGGATGGTAAGGTAGCTAGTTGTTTGCCATCCTGCCACATAAATAGCAACGCTCTATTAATATCTATGGTGTCTATAGGTAATGGTTTCTCTTTCCATCAGGAGAGTCATCTGTTTGTTTGCTATCTTATAAACAAAACACATCTCAACACTCTCACAGTGTAAATGTCCATAGGCTATTGTTTTTTTTTTCATTTTTTATGGTATAAGATAGCAAACAAGCAGATGGGTCTCCTGATCGAAAGAGTCAACCATCGCCTATAGACACCAAAGGTGTTAATGATGCATTGCTATCTTGTCTTATGCCAAGTGCTTAAGTTTACCGGCTACCTTAACCTTCAAACCGTGACACGACAGCGACAAGAACTGACCCTATTGCGGCAGGAATAGGTAAGGCGGTGGTACCAGACCCGGGCGAGACAATGCAGAACTCTACCACCTAGTAAAAAGTAAATGTCTCTTACTTGAAGATTTGCTTGTTGTTATTTTTTCCAACATATAAAAGTATAAACAACTGGATGGCGCTCCATGTTGCCATCTATTACTTCAGTGACAAGCACTGATTGTTTTGCAGCAATATTGTTCTAGCTGCATAGGATGAGTTAAGAAACATATAAATTATACCCATACAGAAGCCAACATTACATGTATAAAAACTACATGCTGTAATGGGGACTGCAGAGTGCAGACAGTGAAATAATGAGACACTATGCACTGCCTAGTTTATACTGTCACATGGCTTTTATGGTACAGTATGCCTCGCTTATGACTGGCATAAGCGAGAAATATTGGACTAGGGTGACTGTCCCGAGAACCCATAAATTTTCAACTCTACCTAATAGCTCAATGTGGTTAAAGTCATTTTCATTTTAAAATTTGTGAAGCCGATAAATAATTTGCTTTTTAAGGATTCAAAGCAGTCATCTGAAGGGTCATGGTGCGAGAGATAACTTCTGGGAGATGGGTGCCACTGGACCTTGTGGCCCTTGCACAGAGATCCACTACATCCATCCTGATGGAAGTCTAACTGAAATATGGAATGTTGTTTTCATACAATTTAACAGGTGCGATTTTAAGTATTCTGTTTTCCCTCATGTATGTGTTTACTTGTTTTTCTTGGTTGTAGATAAGAAGATATATCTTCCAGTTATAAAGAATATCCAGATCCAGGCACATAATTGTTAATTCATAAATTGTTATTTAACAAATATAAAGTCCCACATGTTGAATTGGGCTCCTTTGAAGAATATGCCAACTGCCATTCTGCTAGGCAGTCACCACCAACTTGGCTACTAAGTGGTAGAGTTCTGCATTATCTCGACCAGGTCTGGTACCACCGTCTTACCTATTGCTGCTGTAATAGTTTCAGTGCTTATCACTGTCGTATTCCAGTTTGGTGGCCAAGGTTGCCGGTAAACTTATGCATGTGCCACAAGACGTCGCCACAAGATAACAACGCACCATTAACATCTTTGGTATCTATAGGCGATTTTTGACTCTTTCCCTCAGAAGACCCATCTGCTTATTTACTATTTTATGATATAAAAAAAACACTCCAAGTGACAGGCTAACTTTTAAGTTAATTTTAAAAATTGTTAACAGACTCATTAACTTTCGTTAACTTATCATAAGTCCGTTAATTGTTGATTTACAATTAAAGGGTGGTAAACACTTTACCAAAAGGACACACCACGGGCCACACACAAGAAACTCATTTTAACAAAAATATTTAGACTATTCATGGTCGATAGCTCGCGTCGCGTAAGCAATGCGCTAACACAAGTACAACAAACTAGATGACCCACGCAACTTCAGCCATGAATAGATTAACCTGTCATCCTTATAGTTTTTGGATCTTTATCTATAACTATAGCAAATTTTATTAAAATCAGTTCAGCAGCTTAGCCGTGAAAGCTTAACAGACAGACAAACTCACATTTATATTAATATAGATGCCTCAAGTTAAAAATATACTGTTGGCACAAATATGAGTAAAAAAAACTGTGTATAATTAATAAAATACATAATTATATTTCTTGCATATCTATTATTATATCTATATATCTATATATATATAAAAGAAAGTCGTGTTAGTTACTCCACTTATAACTCAAGAAAGGCTGAACCGATTTAGCTGAAAATTGGCAGGGAGGTAGTTTAGAGCCAGGAGAAGGACATAGGATACTTTTTTTTTCCAATTATAAAATAAATCTGCTTATTTATTGCCATTAAGGCAGAACAAAGTTTGCCGGGTCAGCTAGTTATAGGATAGAAAGCACGCAGATGGTCCCCGTGATGGGAAACATAACCATCTTCTATATATCATCAAAGATGCAAGTGGTAAGGATGTAATGTAATATGCATAAGTTCTTGCCCCTCATCCGACATGGAAGACATTGCTAGAAAATACTGATGCTGTGGAGGCAGAAAAAGCACATATACAGCCTAAATATCACTTTTGTTATACTCGCCCATCACTAGATCTAGTGTCTATAGTAGACACAATAGTTGTCATGTTTAATATTCAATCCTCTTTTGCCTCAAGAGTGAGTTGCTGCAGAGAAAGGTAAATGGTCTATTGAAAATACTCTATATTTTAACATAGGACCTTAAACTAACAATCATGTACTAGTATAAAAAGTCATCAACTAGCAAAATAAGGCGATGAGGATTATGACGCATTTCGTCAACCTACATCGGTGAATCGTGGTGAACCAGTCTACCTATTCATGTATGGTTCATTTTGCCTACTCTGCAAGGGAACCAGTTCAATATATATAATTCTCATACTATTATTTGAATTTAGCGATAACTGCAATACCGTCTAGCATTTATTTTGTTTAACTACCTGCTTTTTATATCATTAGATAGCAAACAAGCTAACTCTCTTGATGGAAAGCGAAACCAACATGTTAATGATACATTGCTATCTGTGTCAAAGAATGGTAATGCCAAATGCATAATTCTACCTTACTCTCCAAACCGAAACACAATGATGAGCATTAACGCTGTTGTAATAGGAATATGTATAGTCAATTATTCATCTTTATAAACTTTTAAGCTAATGCATTTTACTATCATTTTTAAAAATATATAATCGGGTTAAAAACGCGTACATGCTTAGAACTTTGGCTCTGTCGGGATCGAATCCAAACCCTATTTGTGTGATTACCATAATGTTTGGAATTCTAGTTTTGGGTGTTTATTGTATACTAGCGATCGCCTGTGGCCAAATTCGACTATAGTTTGATTAATAAAATCTCTTAAGTTTGACAACTGACTTTAGCCGTAAAGAAAATATGTAGTATACAATATGTGATATATAATATCATATATATCAGATGAATCTAGTGTGTGTAATGTTTATTTTTATTAATTTAATGTATTTCTAATGCTTTTTATTTAAAAATAATAAGTTTCTGCAGTCCTCTGCAATTTAAAATTTAACTGCTAAATATCATACTCCACCGCTCAAGCAATTGTGTTAAAAGAGGTCCAAAGATTTCCCTTCATGTATTTATATAAATATATTTCATTATTTATTAATATATTTATATTATATTACGTGTTAGAATCATGGAATAACATCCATATCACAAGCAAATAATTTGCCTTGCCTTGCAGTTAGATCAAATTATGCAATTTGTCCAGTAATTAATCCAGTAATTATACAATATTGGTTTTTTAATGTTGTGTCCTGTTTTGTAGAGAAGCAGACGGCTCAGTGCGAGCGCTCAGAAAGCAACACGTCGACACAGGCATGGGGTTGGAGCGAGTGGCGACTTTGCTACAGGGTGCACGGTCCAATTATGACACAGACCTATTCCGACCTCTCATCACTGCTATTGAGAAGGTTTGAAAAATATAATAACTTTTGACCATTAATGCTAGTCTGGGACTGGTAAATATTATTACAGGATTATCAGGCAAATTACAATGATCCAATCCCATGACATCTTAACCATTGAGAAAGAAAGAACCTTTTACGACTTGCCGTTCCGCCAGGCAGGTCGTAAAAGGCGACTGATTGGCTAACGAGTCACTACCATCGTGGCTACCAGGTGGTAGAGTTCTGCATTGTCTCGCCCGGGTCTGGTACCACCGCCTTGCCTATTCCTACCGCAATAGCGTCAGTGCTTGTCGCTGTCGTGTTCCGGTTTGGAGGGTAAGGTAGCCGGTAAACTTATGCATGTGGCATTAGACCTCGCCACAAGATAGCAACGCACCATTAACATCTTTGGTGTCTATAGGCGATGGTTGACTCTTTCCATCAGGAGACCCATCTGCTTGTTTGCTATCTTATGATATAAAAAAAATAAAATAAAAAAAAAACAGTTTGGAAAATCTAATATTGCATTACTCAAAAAATTGGTTTTCGTATATTTTTATATGAGGGACTCAAATTCAATTTGAACAAAATATATGAACTAATATTCGATTGCCATAAACAAAACCTAAAAGAAAAATGTAATCGAAAAATCATGGCAGCATGACATTCGATCATAGGCTGAAGACCAAAGAATTATTATCATCATTGATTTTGTATGTTATGAAATATGAATTTTATGAACATCAACAGAGAAACAAAAAAATTCATGCATTTTATTAATTACTAAATGTTGCCAGCGACTTCGTCCGCGCGGACTTAGTTTACTCCGCACAGCTCCTCCCCCGTAGGTGATAGCGTGATAATATGTAGCCTATATGTTGACCCGACCTGTTAGTAATATTCATGCAAAATTTGAAGTAAATCCATGCAGTACTTTTTGAGTTTACCCCGGACACAAATACAAACAGACAAAAATTCTAAAAACTATATTTTTGGCTTCGATGTCGATTGTAGATCACGCCCCAAGTATTCTTTTAAAAAAATATTCAATGTACAGTTTTGACTTTCCTACGATTTTATTATAGAATAGATAATTCAACAATATGGAATTATACAGCCATTTGCAATAGGAAACTGTGTACTGTAATTCTGAATCAAATAAAAAACTGGAAGGGTAAAAGGGTCCTTCTACTATTCCTTTTCCTTTATTTATTAGGACCCTTTGACTATGGAACTCTACAGAACTTCGCCATTTTTGTGTCAAAACTCGAGAGCAAACCTATCCATTTACTTTGATCTGATTTCACCTCCTTGTTCATTTAAGAAAAAAATTATTAAGGTTCAAGAAAATAGACGAAAATTATTTTTGTTCCCTTACAAATCTGCTCATTCTATTTTAGTACGTTAAGGGTTGAATTTTTACACCCCTGCACTATATAGTTCACCCCTACATTGCATAAGGTATTCTTGCATACTATATCCTTTTCTAGGTCCACTGGCTTAAGCTGTGCGTTTTTTAAAGTAAGTCAGTTAGAATTAGCATCTTATTAATATATTCTGACGCTTTTTATATATTCTGATGTATAGGATAAAATAGACATCCTGGAATTGAAATCCACGCTTCCATCTCCAGGTCAGGCATGTAAGTGTTAATGAGGCTTTTCAGTAATCCTAGCAAATCGGTATCTTAGTAGCACCTCGAAGCGTGGTGGTGTCGCTGTTTGTCCAGGTTACAAGTGGTAGACGCCATTAGATTTGCGGAATGCGACGATGGGAATCACCACTGCTTGATTCGAGTTATTATAATAGGCAGATATTCAATATTTTATATGGCAGAAGTCTAAAAAAGTGGTTACTTTCCATGGTTTAAGCGATGGTTGTATATTTTCATCCATTCCATCTTCACATAGTATAAAACAAAGTTGCTCCCGCTGTATGTTCGTTTATATCTTTTTTAATTATAAAACGGATTTTAATGTGGTTTTCATCAAGAGACAGAGTGATTTAATTCCCGCTATAGTGTTAGTGCTTGTCACTGTCGTATTCTCGTTTGGAGGATAAGGTAGCTGGCTATCTTATACTTGTGGTATAAAGTCTCCACTATAAGTTTAACAACTTACTATTAACACCATTAGTGTCTATATACGATGGTTGCCTCTTTTCATGAGGAACTTTTCTTTGATATGAAAAATATCCATAATGGTTAACCAAATACCGCTGAGAGGTGATGAGCTGAAATCTCGATTTATGTTTTTTCTACCTATATCGCTGGAGAACAGGCGTGATGATATTACTTTTTATAGTGTATATTTAAATATTTTTTCTTAAAGAAGGGAACCATGCTGTTGTACGACTTGACTTCACACCAGCAAATTTTTAAAATTGTGTGTAATATTTCTTGTTATGGACAGAACAGTAAAGGCAGTCCTCCGTACGCCGGTCGATACGAAACGGAGGCGGTGGTGGACCAGGCATATCGGCGATTGGCTGACCACGCCAGGATGATCAGCGTGTGTCTCGCTGACGGCGTATATCCTTCCACTAGGTAACCTATTGATGTCTAACATGTTTTCTCTCGCTTTCCTAAAGTCGATGGGAGTGATTTCATGAAATGGAGCGAAAGCGTGTAACAGAAAGCCGAGAAAGTGGGCTCTATTTGAATTGACCAATGAGCACGTGCTATTTGACCAAGGAGAGCACACTATCTAAACTAAGGCTGCTCAACATTTTAAACAGTCGGGCTAAACGGAGGATTTAGACATTTACGGTGGGTCACTGGTAATTTCAGTTACTCTAAAAACAATAATTATAATAAATATTATTTCTCTTCACAAAAAAGAAAACTTAAGACCTAGTCACATAAACATACAGAGAATATTCTTAGTGAGAGACTGGTGCCTAACTTAAGTACAAGGTACCTGAATTACATGTCACCAGGCCCGCCCTAACGAAAATCGGTACCTACATATAATATATGAACATTTACATGTCTATACCTATCCTTAACTACAAAAAATAAAATAAAATTGAAAAATTGGTACTACAATCATCATGTGTTAAAAATATACAAAATTATGGTAATCTATTATGTGAGGGGTATAGAAGCAAAAGCGCTTCAGTCCAAAAATTCATTTTATTACACTGAGTACACTAAATTGTAGCGATAAAAAATTGCAAAAACATATTATAATCGTCACCATGCAAATCCAAATCAATCCTACATAAAATTCACTTAGAAAGTAATGATTACATGCAAAACCATCTCAATCCAAAATTTGTTAGGAGCAAATCCGCCTCAGTCACAATCAACCAATCAGAAGCAGCCATTTCAAAATTTCTAAGATGGCGAATCAATTACTTTTCATAGTAAGTTGACTGCGCATAGCGCGTGTTTAATTTGTGTTTTTTATTAAATTACTTATTGTAATGAAAGAAAAAATTACACCAGCACGTGCAGGACGAACACGAAAACGTCTGGTAAATAAAAATCAGTGGCGACGAGTGAAGGAAAAGGCAGAAAAGTAACAAACAACTGCCTAATATTTTGGCCGTTGTGATAGGATAAAGTAGGGTTTGCATAGAAAGCTTCTTCTAAATTTTATTTAAATTTTTATTAAATTAATAATTATTGCAAAAAGCTCCTAACACACTAACATTTGGTTCACACTATACTGAATTGTTTTTTTCTGCTTTTAGTAATGGGTTTTATTTTCTTTTGGTTAAGGTACTCTGCAAAAGATCTCTCGATTTAATTCTTTTATTTATTTTTTTTTACAATGAGCAAGAATATTATTTTATCTTTACTTTCCATAAATAATTATAATACAATATAATGTACCTTACCTGTAATTAATTTGTTAAGAAAATTAAGAAAATTCTATATTCTAAACTTTGTTTTATTTTGCAATCGGTGCCTTACGCTATCGCCATTTATTGACAGTTGACGAATTAAATAGTGACATGCAAATTCGCTTCGATCCAAAGCAATGAAAAGCAAACATGCTTTAGTCCAATGCTCAAATGCAAAAACACCTCAGTCCTACACTATTTCTTAAATAATAAAGAATTTATGTATATTTGATTTGATTTGATTATTGTTATTGAATGTACTAACATCCGTTTCTGATAAAAAATACAATTTATTAAGACACAGTGGAAATTTGCAGTTTACTCATTCTAGGTGTTTTGTGACTGAAGCGCCTTTGCTTTTATACCCCTCATGTATAATATATGAACATTCACAAGTCTATACCTATCCTTAACTACAAAAAATAATATAAAATTGAAAAATTGGTGCTATAGACAACATGTGCTAAGAATATACAAATTATGTTAAGTAGCCTGAGTTTATATGTGTGTACGTGTGTATGTATACGGCGTACGTGTGTGTATGTGAGTGGGTACATGTGTGTATTTATGTGTGTACTTGTGAGCGTGTGGGTATTTACGTGCAGGTATGTGACTACAAGGGTGGAACCATCAATTTCTCTGTTTGTTAGTAATCTAGAGATATTATCCATTTCTTAACTACAGATTTGCGTTTGCCGGATGTCATGGAATTAATAACAAGAAGGGAGTTAATTTTATTATATAAAAAGCTACCTAAGACGCAATAATGCTTATGTGCCAGTTTAGATGAGAAGGCCTCTATGGTACATATGGTACCTTTTCTTCTTTTATCTGCATTTAAGTTCTGGTATCTGCGTATGGTAACTCTATATGTTTCTTAAGTATGACTTGGAGGACGAAAGTTTGCCTGACAGTGAGTACATCCCATATATTGTACAAATAAGTTGTAGGAAATCGATAAGGAAAACAGGCGCAATAACCAAAAAACAAAATTAAAAAATTCAATTGCTTAACTCTTTAAAATATTTATTTCTATTTTTTTGTATGACGAGCACTATGCCTGCAATATTATAAATATGGAAGAGATCACTATTATGGAGGAGATAAGAGCGCCAATTCATACTCTGTTCTTAATCAGAAATTATTATTTAAGTAGCTACTTTTGAAAATTATGTGTGTTGAGTCGAATGAAGTATGTTAATATAATTTATTTTTATTAGATTTAATACAAGATCACTCAAACATAATGCATTTTTCAATAAATTTATTAATAGTTTTTTGGGGGTTTTTTAATTTGATAGGAATTCAGAACTTGTTTGCGCGGGCCTTTCAAATTTCGTTCAACCCCAGGGCCTATGTAATATGTCACTACTATATCAACTACTAGGTAGTAGTATCTAGTATTCGATATAGTAGTGACACATTACACACTAGACTTTAACAAGAAATACTGTCAAACCAAATGCGACTGGATCACCTATGATTAGCTAACAATATTTACATTTTATGATATAGCGGATGACCTACATTGTCTAAATCAACAGACATCTAAATGTTTGCGAACAGGGGGGTTAATTTTCCAAAATTTTTTCAAATTAAAATTCTAATCTTTTGGTGGGCTAGAACGGTGCTGTGCTCCTCTCTTTCACTCTCACCTAACTCTGCCGTTACCCTTATTATGTGGCTTATTATTTTCTAACTTTTAACAGTGTTAAAAAATTTCACGAATGTGTTTTCCTAGTTTGTTTCCCTAGTCTAATAATATATTCTTTTTATTTTACAGTCTTAATCTGAAACAAATAATGCGAAAATCGTTTAAGATGTGCACAGATGTCTTCCAAAATCCTAATCTCCTGAAGCTGTTATATGATGAAGTGAATGCATCATTGGGTGAAACTTACCCCGAACTGTCTATTAGAGAAAAAGATGCCAAGTTAATAATAGATCATGAAAAGGAGAGTTACGCTAAACTCAGAGCAAATTTGGCGAAAAAATGGAAAGAATTAGCGCGAAAGTATCCAGAAGTTGAGAGCTTAATTGATTTGGAAATGGCGGGATTTGCTCTCGGATATAAAGAGTTCAAAGAGGTAAGATTTTCCTGTTATGAATTTTAAATATAGCGCCGTCTCTTACTAATAATATAAATGTAAATTTTTGTACAATTGTTAGTCAATTTCGCAGAAATGACAAAGTGTGGTAATTTATTATCAAACTTAACAGCCAGACTATTTTTTTTTTCTGAAATGATGCATTTTTGGAGCGGGATAAACAAACAACTTAGATCTCACAGTGGGATCTAAAAAAAATAATGAAACATTTAAGTATTATATTCCTTAATTACATTGATACGATGTGGATTTTGATGGATATTCAGGGAAGACCATTACTGATGCACCATAATGAAATTGATCAGATGTCGTCCAAGAATAGTGTCCAGTGTTTCTAAATGTGTTTGTGTGAAGAGAAATGAAATGAAAATATTTATTTGCAAAAATATGCATATGGGTGTTACAAGTTATTAAAAATGATTAAAAGTTACTACTAGTGCCAGTTTTATGGGTGGGAGACTCGGGCCGTCGCCTAGGGCGCTTGGAGCACAGGGGCTCCAAATGTCTAAGAATATCATTGACGTGTATAATACTACCACATTATACACGTCATTGAAGAATATACATATAATAAAGGGTGCCAAATAAGTGACTCGCCCGGGGTGCCTGAATGAATAAAGCCGTGGCTGGTTACTACATATTCTACCATGATATTATATGCAAATATTTAAAAGTCATCATATTTCTTTCACATAGTCATTGATGTGGAGAGCGAGGTATTTTTTTAAATCATTACAATGTTCCCCAATTCCTTAATGACGATTGGCGCTCAATTATGTAACAAAACGAAAATAGAGTCAAAGCGTTTAGACCTCTTACACATTATGCCACGCCGTAGCGTGACACAAAGTTGTATCATATTTATGTGTGAAAAAGCCCTAAGCACTTCAACACGATTGACGTTTTAGTAAACGTAAGTTGATTTGGGTGATTGTGCTAATTTGGAAAATACTTCTTTTGTGTGAAAGTGTACACATCCCGTTTAGTCACATATTTTGGAAAGAGCCTCATTTTTTTGCAATTTTTTTCAGACAATGGCGAAGCAAAAAACAACTTTAATACCAGGGGATTTAGTTTTCAAATTATATGACACACATGGCTTTCAAGAAGACGTTATAGATAGAATAGCCAAGCTAAACAAACTTGAAATAGACAGAAAAGGGTTCTGGAAACTATTAAACGAGCATAAGTCAAGGCATAAAACGGCATTTAAAGAGCAAACCTCCAAGAAAGGCGTAATGTTTGATAGAGCAATAGAATCTTTAATTAAAAATAGTGTAACTAAAACAAATGATCAACCTAAATACAACTATATTTACAAAGACAATAAAGTTAATTTTGAACAATTGAAAACTAATCTCGTGGCAATTTTAAATGAAGATGGTGAATGGTTGGATTTTTCTGAGCCATGTGAAAATAAACCTTATTATTTAGTTACAGAAAGCACAAATTTCTTTTGTGAGGAGGGCGGTCAAATCGCAGATACAGGGACTATAGTTTTTAATGAAGATATTAAATTAAAAGTAGATAGTGTTTTCAAAATTCGAGACTTTGTTTTCCACAAAGGTTATTTTAGTATAAATAAAACGTGTGATATTGTATATGTGAAAAATAATTGTAAGGTTGCTTTAGAGATAGATAGTGAAAAAAGACTGAATATAATGAGGAACCATACTGCCATACATTTGTTGAACTTGGCAATCAGGAGGGTGCTACCGAATAGTGTTGTGTGTCAGATAGGTTCTAGTGTAACGGACAAAGGGTTATGTTTGAATCTGTCGGTGTATGGTGAGAAAATATCACAGGACGCTATTCTTAAAGCCCAGGAATTGATGAGGTAAGTCATATAAAAATGTATTACATGAACAAACATCACTTGACTTTGGTTGAAATGATTTTGCAATTTTTTTTATTCTTAATTATTAGGATAAAGTTTGTATGAAAGGAGATTTCGGAAACTCAATAGAAGTTTAGACGGAAATATTGCAAAAAGTGCCTCATGGTCTAGAGATTAGGCGAACAACGCCTCATATAATTCGGGCTTAGGGTTCGGGCTCGGGTTTCTGAGTCATACAAAAGTGTAATTTGAGTTTTTTCAAGGTTTTCCTCGAAAATTTCAGTTGCGGCTCAGAGTGTGGTGATGGTGTGTTAACACCTCCATGCCTCAGATGATTATATAAAACTGTTGGTCCCGATTAAGGCTTGAAATAAATTGTAATTGTTATTGGCGGGAATCACCAACCCTCTTTAAATGATGAACCGGTGAATTGAGGAGTCTTTAAAAGTCAAGAAAGGAAAGAAAGTTAAATAAAATAAAAATAAATTGTTAACATACAATTTATTTTCAGGTGAACCTAAAAATAAATTGTATGTTAACAATAAATTGGGTAATTTATAAATTCACCTAAAATGTAACACTGCCTAAATTGTCCTAGTGTATTACAAAATGGATATTTCTAATTTTCAGGGAGTCAATAAAGTGTAATTCTCCAGTTTCAACAGAATTATGTGACAGTGCACAGCTCAACTCCTTATCGGATGTGCTGACTGTGCCGGGTGAGACCTACCCCGAACGGGGGTTGAGAGTGGTGTCCTGTCATCCACCGCTGCCGGCCAGGTAACATTTACCTATAAAAATGATCTGAATCTAAATGATATTTAGAACACCATATTAGTTAAAAAATAAAGCATATATATTGATTGTACCTTAACATCTCGAGTTTGCGTTGTCAAGTCGTCAGGTTGCGCACTATCGTAACAAAAATAAACTAATTATTGTTACATTTTTCACGTATAAAAAAATATATATTGTATAAGATGAATGTACATAAGTTTTTGTATGAATATTGATAACATTTAGAATACATTAGCAATGAAAAAAATACATTCAGCAATTAAAATATGTGATTTATAATGTGTACGTTATTAATAATGAAGCCGTTTGCGTTTTACATTTAAGACGTATCAATTAATATGAGACGTATCAAATATACGTTTATGTTATACTAGCTGTTGCCCGCAATTTCGACCGTTCGGACTTCGTTTACTCCACACAGCTCCTCCCCGTAGGTGATAGCATGATAATATGTAGCCTATATGTTGACCCGACCTGTTAGTAATATTTATGCAAAATTTGAAGTAAATCCAGGTATTACTTTTTGAGTTTACCCCGGACATATATACAGACAAACAGACAAAAATTCTAAAAACTATATTTTTGACTTATATCGATTGTAGATCACGCTTAAAGTATTCTTTAAAAAAAATATTAAATGTACAGTTTTGACTTTCCTACGATTTTATTATATTTTATTATATGTTTGTATGTAGATAGGGCATTTGTTTCCTGTTAATTGGTCCTTCGAGCCGATAAGATTAAGAGCGGAATATGTTTGTCCAGGGAGCTGTGTTGTGGCACTCACGTGCCCAGTACCGGCGTGATAGAGGAAGTGTGCATCACGCTGGTGCGGGCCGCGGCCACCCACGCGCCCGCCCTCTCCGCGCTCACGGCCGCCCGCGCCACGCAGGTAACGGCGACCTTCATATTACCATTACCCAACATCGGTGTACGATTTTTTGTATCATAGGATAACAAACAGATAGTTCTCCTTATGGAAAGAGATAACGTTTGCAGGTAGACACCAAAGATGTTTATGTGTGAGATGCTAATGCCATATGCATAAGTTGTAGGCTATCTTACCTTCCTAACCGGAACACGACAGTATTAAGCACTAACGCTATTCCAATAGCAATAAAGCATTGGTTCCAAATCCAAGCGGGACAATGCAAATTCTGTTACATAATATTCATGATAGTAGTAAGTAAGTAGTTTGTTCTGAAGAGTGTGCCTGAACCAACACGAGGAATAATAAACATAATCTCAGCTTCTAATGGAAAGTATTATGGACGTGTGTGACTAATCTTGCTGCAGTCATTAATGAATTTGATTCTATTATTGCATTGTTTTTTTTCTGTTTAATTGCATCAGCTATACAGATTAACATCCTAGGAAGATTACAAATTAAATAGACAAAAATAGTATATTAGTTTCGTCGAACAAATAACACCTATTGATCTAACCCCAAAATAAGCAAAATATTTGCTTTGGATCACTGAGTGTTTGTCAACGATGCAATGCACGTTAAAATAATGTTAAGCACTCAGTCCAGAAGTACAAAAATGTATTTATATCAAGTAATTTTTTTAAGATAGGGGTAAATAGACAAGAAGTGATCACCACCGCCTAGGATTCGCTGCAATATAATGGATCGTGCAGGAGCGTTTCTGGACTCGCTCAAGTCGTGTCTGATCGGAAACACAGAGTAGTCTTTCAGTGCAGAAATACCTGTAATATACTTTCAGACGCCAAGATGGTAACTATAGAATTTCATATATTGGCGTGATGTCCGATTATGAAATTTTGTGAATAGGATTGAATCAAACAATTCCTCGGAATACTCCTTGTGAAAAATGCGATAGAAGATGCAGAGAGAGGTTTCTCTCAATTCCAAAGTAAAGCTGATCAGAGAGTGTCTGGTCATTGCTGATTGTAGCCGCTCTGTCACATATGGAGCTGCTGCCCACTGATGAGAAGAGTACTCAATGTGAGGCCTAATTTGAAGTTTGGTCAGCTCGACTCGGCTGACATGAAATACTTTATGTTTTAAGTCAAGTCTTGTGTTTTTAAACACCAAGCTTTTTAGTCTTCAGCTTATCCTTAGCTTTCAAATGACTGATATGTCGATACTAAACATTGTAGTATTGACTGAGATAGTAAAGAGAGCGAAATAAGAAATTAGGTTGTTTTCTTAGCGGTAGAGGTACGAACTTGTGTTTCGGAGCTGTGTTACACTTAATTTAGTCAATCCTATTCTGAATCTCCTTATTAGCCTAGTTAAGCCTTTAAATTATAAATTTTCGCAATATTCTTTGTATTTAACACATTCTTAAACAATTACACTACTATGACTTAGTGACCATACTCAGTCTTAAAAAGTTTGCAACGTATACACCAGACTTAATTTTGCAGATGGTCTATAGACATTTTTTTTATAGAAAAAATGGGCAAACGAGCAGGAGGCTCACCTGATGGTAAGTGATTACCACCGCCCATGGACAGCCACATCACCAAAGGTCTTGCAACTGCGTTGCCGGCTTTTTTAGAAGGAATATGCTCTTTTCTTGAAGTTGCCTAAGTCGTACCCGTATCAGACCATCTGCAAAATTAAGTCTTGTGCATGTAGTTTTTTTCAAAATTACGTCCTTTAATTAATTTAAAATTAATTAAGTCCTGTAGTACTGCAGGAAGGAGTTCTTTTCATTATACACCTTTTATTAAATGACAGACATATTGTAAAATTGTGTTACGATGCACACGACGCTAAATACATAGCGGTATCTTAAATTATAGAATAAATCTCGGTGTGGAACCGGATAATAGGTGTTTCTAAGTCAAGCAATGAAGTATCTACATTTTCCAGGCTCGGGAATTATTCTGCCGGGCACAAAAATTGGCGGAGGTGATAGAAATTGCTAATCCCGACAGAACGAACAACGAAGTGGCGATGATTAAGAAGGAATTATCAGAATTGTGTGGAACTGGAGGCGCGCCGTACGGCGAGTACGCGGAGTGTCTGCGGCTGCTGGACACTCTGCAGAAGAAAGCGGCAGGCAATCACGATGTTGTGCTTCAGTGAGTATTTTTTCTATATAATTTTCCTCGACTTTGCTATGTTAATGGAAGAGCTGTTTTTATTAGTCCATGTATGTAATTAGTAAAATTTTATCGTTACTATCACGAAATAAAGAAAACAAGGGGAAGTGAAGAGTGGGCGTACCACGTGCGTCACTATTATGCGCTTTTACTCTAAATTGCCTTAGTGATACTTACCATATCATTAGGAGATAGTCGTCGTGCGAAAATCTATTATACACTGAATTATGCCGTATTGTGCCATCCTTGAATGCAGAAATGATAGTAGAATACAGATGATTAAAAATGGAGATATTTCATATCATTCGAAAGTACAATTTTCATTTTATTTTAATTAAATTCCTGATTTAATATAATCTCTAATGATATAATAGAAAGTCAAGCTAAAATCAGCCGTACACCTTACATATAAAGTTCATTTTCGGTTGACCTAATTTTTCTAGTAAGATATACGTAATGACAGTCATTACGTATATCGTTCTAGAAAGTTCTCTACTCAAATATGATCAACTGAAAACTACGGAAAAATCAATGCTGCCATCTATTGTAGTATAGCGAAACTATTACGATCTTAAGTTTCACTATTGTACAAATAGATGAGTCTATTTTGAATAGACTACAAAAGGACGTAAATACTCTTTTTTTGTAGCAAAATAAAATTTATTGTAACGCAGTTTGGTATATTTTTAAATGTTCTGTGTGTGTGTTTCGGATAATTGTTGTTTAAAATGAAAACGACCAATGAAACAATGTTTGCATTAGTAGTTTATATGCAATGATGCTTATTTTATGTGTGAGTGTGGCGATCGCGGTCCTGATACAAATGTTTGTACTTGCCAATTCCGTCGTTTTCTTTATTTCGTGGTTACTATTATATTAAACTGTGTGAGTATTTATGTATGTATCTCTATATATTAGTATCGTTGACAAACCCCAAAAGCAAAATATCTTACTTTGGGGTTAGATCAATGCTTGTAATTTGTCCAGTGATATTTATTATTATTATTTATTTATTTATTATATAAATCTGTAGTGTATCATTTAGTACAACATACATCGAATGTAATTTTGTTGTTGTACTAAATGTTCATTCTAGGCGATGATAATTAGTTTGGTAATATCCGACCCGTATCAGTTTGCAATTTCAAATTTAAAAATAACGCGTTCCACTATCATTTCTAAAAAAGCCAATTGACCAAAAATGCGTACATATACAGGGTGTCCCAAAAATCAACGTCATCTGTTTTCGGCCCAAGGGATGGTAGTTCTCAAAAATATATGAAATTTTTTTTTTACCTGCACTCTAAAAATTATAGCCATTTTAAAAATAAAAGTTAAAATCAACACTTTGTTATGAGTTTTCAAGTACTATGACTACAAAATGTTTACTTAGCTAAATTATTTTGGGGGGATTTGTTACTGAATAATGTTAGTATAAATTACAATTCAAAATTTGAACACAACTATCTTGGTTTCAGAGGAAATATCCCTAATTTGCCTAAACGTGTACTCAAAATTATTACATCATTCAACTTTTTAACTGGCTGTGCTAAAAAAAATTACTACGCTATTTCAGCACGTAGCATTAAGAGATGGCGCATTTAGTGGGCTTTCTGAAATGCTATAACACTACATTTTATCCCATGTTTTTTTAAAACAATTGGGATTTATTTTTTGTGTTACAAAAAAAAATGTTTCTAATGGCCTGTAGGTTTTTTTTAAAGCTTATAGCACAAGTTTACTTCAACGTGTGAGAATGAAACACATAGCAAGCCTGAGCATCATCAACAGTACAAGTTAGAGTGAAACGGATAGAGACGTCACTTCAACCTGTTAGTGAGAGTAAGAGGGAAAGAGATTGCAAGCCTGAGCAACATCTGCGGCATGAGTTAGAATGAAATGAATAGAGACGCCACGAGTGAAAAAGATAGGAAGACCACATCATCTACACACGAACTGCAATACTTGATGCTTTAGTACGTTATGTTCTTTCGTTTACTGCGCATCTTTCTGTATTCGTTCGTGTCGTTTTCGTGCTTAATTACTGTGGCTTTGCTTATTGGACTTGATTACGTGCTATTTGGATTTAATTTGTGATTTGACCGTTTGTCTTTGACTTCCTTTTGGACTATCGTTATCGCAGACTGTGTGATTTTGTGTATTCTGTGATCACCACCATGCCGCTTCGATACACAGCACAGGAGTATGCAAACATGCATCTCATTTATGGAGAATGCAGGTGCAACGCTAATGCAGCAGCTCGACTCTATCGTGAGTAATACCCCAATTCTGAGCGTCATCCGGATCATAGAGTGTTTATTAATATGCACCGATCACCCTCAGAAGGCCGATTTCCTAATCAAATGATTAGCTCAGGAAGAGCCAGCATTCTGTGGACTAGATGCAAGCATAGGAGTGCTTAAGAGTACAGCACACCGAATTTTGCAGAAAAACGAGCTCCACCCATACCATGTGCCGTGCCTGAGTTCAGTCTTTGTCACCTGGAGATTATCCTGCAAGGGTTGCGTTTTGTGAAACCATGTTACAAATACACCGAGAAGACCCTCATTTCCTGGATAAAGTACTCTGGACGGATGAGTTAACTTTTAAAAAAGATGACTACTTAAACCTACATAATGCGCATGAGTGGCAAGTGGTAAACCCACATTTAATGAGAGAAGATCGGTCACAATATCGCTTCAAAGTAAATATGTGGACCGGTGTTCTGAACGGTAAAATTATTGGACCTTTCGAACTCCCAGACAACTTATTCGCTGAGGCTTACTTAGAATTTTTTGACTACTTGACTAGATGCAAGCATAGGAGTGCTTAAGAGTACAGCACACCGAATTTTGCAGAAAAACGAGCTCCACCCATACCATGTGCCGTGCATGAGTTCAGTCTTTGTCACCTGGAGATTATCCTGCAAGGGTTGCGTTTTGTGAAACCATGTTACAAATACACCGAGAAGACCCTCATTTCCTGGATAAAGTACTCTGGACGGATGAGTTAACTTTTAAAAAAGATGACTACTTAAACCTACATAATGCGCATGAGTGGCAAGTGGAAAACCCACATTTAATGAGAGAAGATCGGTCACAATATCGCTTCAAAGTAAATATGTGGACCGGTGTTCTGAACGGTAAAATTATTGGACCTTTCGAACTCCCAGGCAACTTATTCGCTGAGGCTTACTTAGAATTTTTTTTCCAAAATTATCTACCGGACTTATTGGAAGACGTGCCAACTTATTGGAATTCCTGAACGAAGAATATCCGAATAGGTGGATCGGTCGTTCTGCTACGATCTCGTAGCCGGCCCGATCACCAGATTTTAACCCCATTGATTTCTTTTACTTGGGAGCTGTGAAGGATCAAGTTTACAGTAAGACATCGAAAACGTCAATAAACTGCGCCAAAGAATTGCGGGGGCCGCTGAATACATGATTTCTAGAAGTTTCACGCGTAAAATAAAGCGTTCGTTTTTAAAGAGATGTAGGCTCTGCATTGAAGTTGAAGACAAACAATTTGAAAATTTGTTGTAAAAAATTTAAATAAACTGTTGTTTCGAATGATTGCATTTTTATTTTAAACTTAACATATAATGATTCACAATGACGAAAGGTATGGATTATCAAAAATATTTTTCATATTTTTTTGAGAACTTACCATCCCTTGGTCCGAAAACAGATGACGCTGTTTTCGGCTTGACGTTGATTTTTGGGACACCCTGCTTTAATTAATTAATTAAGCTAAGTAAACAATTTGTAGTCATAGTACTTAAAAATCAAACCAGTGTCAATTTTCACTTTTTTAAAAATGGCTATAATTTTTAGAGTGTAGGTAAAAAATTTTTTTCATATTTTTTTGACAACCACCATCCCTTGGCCCGTAATCCGTTTTCGGCTTGACGTTGATTTCTCGGTCATCCTCTATGGAACTTATAGATAGAAATATTCGCTTGTGACCATGGTCAATGTATCTTGACCGAAACGTCGAGCTGTCGATTGTACAAGTCGATTTCCTTAATAAATTCTGGTAGATTGCTTAGTTCGTTTGATACTTTAGTTTCAAAGTTTATACTATCGGTGTTCAATACTATCGGTGACAGTAAACATTTTGGTTTAAGTAGATGGAGTATGTATACTGCTGTCACCTGAATTAACAAGAAAAACTTCAATAACCATTGATTGTAGCGTCCTTGATTGACTCTACACACTTTTACTTGATATTTATAATTAAACTACTAACTTGATAATAATACTTGATATTTATTGATCCTTGATATGATCACATGACCCGGGTGTGCGAGCACGCGCGATCGCCTTGATAGATCGAAACGTACTAAATTTAATAAAATAATTAAAGAATAACGAGTGCATCACAAACGCTGACTCCTAAAAAACCCTAAAAATACTTGATGTACGATTTGGATCGTACATTGATATTTGGGTGAAATTGTGTTTCGTAGTTTCTAAAACTTATTTTTAAAATTAGTTTATAAAGCTGACTGCCTCGTGGTCTTCGGGTTAGCTGAGCAAAACTGTTATTGAGGTTTTTTCGAAGTTTATTTCAGTAGCAGTTTGGAGTCTAGTGAGAGGTATGATACTACTCACGTGCCTCGGATAAGCACGTAAACCCGTCGGTCCCGGCTATCGCTAGAAATAGTCGATAATCGTTACCGGAAAGTGTATAGACGTTTGGTTTACTCTGTTCGCCCCGGAAGAGAACCGGGCTTTGATAGGTAAAAAAACATTGTTTTCATTTTGTTCTTTACTTATTGAAAATTTCCTTTACTGTTTATTTTGATGGGATAAGATATTGATATAAAATACCCAAGATACACAATCAGTGTCCCAAAAACTTTCTCCAAAAATGAGCGCACAATTCTCATTACATATTAAATCACGTCGGTCGCGACGCTGACAATTTTATTTCTTTTTGTACATGGCTTTGTAAAAACAACTATAAATCTTGTGCTTAAGGTTAGTTATGCTTTACATAATGTTTTTGCCATATCTATAACTACTTAAATGAAATTAGCGACAATTTTGAGTGTTAGCCGCGTTTTCACAGGGTCAGTGCACAAGTCAGTATCGGCGCCGACACTGCCGCCATCAATGACTGCGCCAACTGACCTCAAAATATTCGTCTGCGAATATTCTGCGAATATTGAAGTCAGCGCTGACTTTCCGCCGCCGTACTGACTTCAAATCAGTTTACATTGGGTATTTTTCGGCTCAGCGCTGACTTGTCTCGAAATCGAAGTCAGTTACTGACCCTGTGAAAACGCGGCTTCAGTTTTGTTCGGGACTATCCATCCTGGGTTTTTTATATCAATGGGATAAGTATATAAATTCGTTAATAGTGTCACCACATTTTGCAAATTTCTTGACATAGGAAGTGTCAAGATTTCACCTGGACACTAAAACTCCATTCGGACTGCTCCCGGACGTCCTCTAAACTAGGAATAATTCGGAGATTCCTGGACTGATGGTACCCCTTCTAAGTACACAGAACAAGTGTTGTGTGATTTGTAGCGCGCTTGCTAAGGCGGAGATATCGGAGGCGGTGTCGGGGCGCCGGTTCG
Source organism: Apodemia mormo (assembly GCA_036924255.1). Lineage (NCBI taxonomy): Eukaryota > Metazoa > Arthropoda > Insecta > Lepidoptera > Riodinidae > Apodemia > Apodemia mormo. Next base: position 4,398,897 of record JAUPFN010000018.1, on the reverse strand, counting down.
GCGTGCAGTTCGTGCGCTGTTCCTACCTAATGGAGGAGCCGGCCGCGCGCGCAGCACTGGCCAGCGCCCCGCCCGCGCCCGCGCTGCTGCTGGCCTGCGCCGGGGGACTGGTGGTGGCCGCCGCGCACGTGCCGCAGGTACTGACACTGCCGCCCCGCCCCGCCCGCGCTGCTGCTGGCCTGCGCCGGGGGACTGGTGGTGGCCGCCGCGCACGTGCCGCAGGTACTGACACTGCCGCCCCGCCCCGCCCCGCCCCGCCCCGCCCGCGCTGCTGCTGGCCTGCGCCGGGGGACTGGTGGTGGCCGCCGCGCACGTGCCGCAGGTACTGACACTGCCGCCCCGCCCCGCCCCGCCCCGCCCCGCCCGCGCTGCTGCTGGCCTGCGCCGGGGGACTGGTGGTGGCCGCCGCGCACGTGCCGCAGGTACTGACACTGCCGCCCCGCCCCGCCCCGCCCCGCCCCGCCCGCGCTGCTGCTGGCCTGCGCCGGGGGACTGGTGGTGGCCGCCGCGCACGTGCCGCAGGTACTGACACTGCCGCCCCGCCCCGCCCCGCCCGCGCTGCTGCTGGCCTGCGCCGGGGGACTGGTGGTGGCCGCCGCGCACGTGCCGCAGGTACTGACACTGCCGCCCCGCCCCGCCCCGCCCCGCCCCGCCCGCGCTGCTGCTGGCCTGCGCCGGGGGACTGGTGGTGGCCGCCGCGCACGTGCCGCAGGTACTGACACTGCCGCCCCGCCCCGCCCCGCCCGCGCTGCTGCTGGCCTGCGCCGGGGGACTGGTGGTGGCCGCCGCGCACGTGCCGCAGGTACTGACACTGCCGCCCCGCCCCGCCCCGCCCCGCCCCGCCCCGCCCCGCCCCGCCCCGCCCCGCCCCGCCCCGCCCGCGCTGCTGCTGGCCTGCGCCGGGGGACTGGTGGTGGCCGCCGCGCACGTGCCGCAGGTACTGACACTGCCGCCCCGCCCCGCCCGCGCTGCTGCTGGCCTGCGCCGGGGGACTGGTGGTGGCCGCCGCGCACGTGCCGCAGGTACTGACACTGCCGCCCCGCCCCGCCCCGCCCCGCCCCGCCCCGCCCGCGCTGCTGCTGGCCTGCGCCGGGGGACTGGTGGTGGCCGCCGCGCACGTGCCGCAGGTACTGACACTGCCGCCCCGCCCCGCCCGCGCTGCTGCTGGCCTGCGACCGCAAAACTTAACATATCGAAATACAATTCTTTTATTAGTAAAAAGTATCTTCACGTCCATATCCCGAAAGGGCAGGCAGACAAGTGCACCCACGATTAGCCGAAGATACTTGGTCCCACAAATGTGATAGGTGGCAAGCCTATCGCCAACCGGGCACTTTCCAATCCCGGGCAACTTTGTGTATATCAGAAAACTGAAAAAACACTTTTCTTATGTGCCCGACCCTGGAATCGAACTCGGGATCTCATGTGGTCAACGCCAATGCTGGACCACTACACCACCTCCCATTCAAAGGTAATTGCGAAAACTATTTTTGAAGGTGTGCTCTTTAGATTTTCTAAACTATTTAGTGAATGTCGTCATGAAGTGAGCTATTATTTATTGGAACGAAGTTCCTTAGCGTTGTGGCTAGGGGGCTAGACGGAAAAAATTCTTACGAAAAGTTGTCACGACACTTTTGCTATAGTAAGCTATTGTAAGCTGTGCGGCATGCACATGTTTCTCTGCCTGTCTCTCTCTCTCTCTCTCTCTCTTATAGAAAGCAAGCCAGATATTTTCATTTTTATTATTACGAAAATTGAGCCTACTGATTAAGTTTATATTACATTATATTTGTTAATAATAAAAAAATATAACTTAAAAAAAAAATATTACAATTCCTTCACTAATTAATCGAAAGGAACTTCGTTCCATCCGGGTGTCCCTTGACACCTCGCAAGTATTTTTTTTATTTATATTATATTCTACTATTAAGCCCACTTCATGACTACAATAACATCAATACATGAAATGATATCGCGTTCATTCAAATTTGCCGCGCTTCGTGCGTATTTAAGTTGTCTATGAAAGTCAGTAGAGGGCGCATCGATCGAAGTGACGTGTGATTCAATGGCGGATGAGGTTCAGATTATTTTGTGTAATTTATTGTTATAAAACTTGTGATTTGTATAAAGATAAATAAAAGGATGTAATTGAGCGACCGATATTAGTGAACTTGAATTGTCGTTTCTTTGTGCTTTCAGAGAAACAAACCTTTACTTTTAAAAAATCCCTAATATTAATATATCTTATATACATATAAATAAAATTGAAGTCTTTGTGATTTCAAAATAACTAAGGTTTTTCAAGAGCAGTGTGTTATTTTTATGATACTTAGACCATTCACCATTCATTCTGTTTGTGCGGGGTAATCTCTGGAACGGCTGGATTGCTTCTGATGGGACTTCACTGAAAGATAGAGGGTTAATAAGGCAGGACATAGGTTACGTTTTACCTGAGTGAACAAAGGAAGTAATGATTTGGATCACGGGAATAAAGTCGCGAGTAATTGCTAACATTTAAACTCCAAATTGACTTAATTTTAATGATTAAGTTTTGTTTCAGGAACTGGTGACTGCTAAGTTCTCAGCCTCATCGTGGTTGAATTGTATTCTACCGATATTCTCCGCCTCCATACTGCCGACTAAGTCAGACAAGTCCCATCTTACATTTGCTGAGATGTCAGCTACTAAGGTAATACCCGCAGACCACGTGAATACAAATAGACACGCCATTGGGAAGGAAACGTGTCGTCGCGCATATGAGCAAACGCTCCTATCACTGTCAAAAAGGTCATACATTTGTAGATATATCGTGAAAAAATAGAACTATACCATAATGTACGTACTGAATGAGATGACAAGATTTAAAAATTACCCTCGGAGTGAGGTTGTTTCATCGGTAAGTAGCATAACTCTGTATTTCTTTATGTAAATGCAAGCTACACTGACAAACTAAGAAATTGCCCTGAAAGGCGTGTCCATTTCATTCGTGGGAACACCCACCACACCACATAATTACCCCAATTAAAAATATGTTTTGTACACGAATATCGAACTGCGGACTTCATAATTTGGGTCAAATAGGCTAACTATGTCTTTAACGGTGGATTACCCAAGTAGCACGTTAAGCTGTATATAGGCTGCATTTAGGTTGATTTTTAAACTTAAAGCTGTATACTAAGCCGTACAAAGGCTATGGCCGCCCCGTTGGTCGAGTGGTTAGCGACCCTGACTACGCAATCAATGGGGTCCGGGTTCGATTCCCGGCAGGGACAGACATTTGTGTGATGAGCACAGATGTTTGTATTCCTGGGTTTGGGTGTTTATTAAATATATCCTAGTATTTATATATGTATTTCTATGTATTAGTATCGTTGACTGACAACAATACTACAAGCATATAATTTGCTTACTTTGGGGTCAGATCAATTCGTGTAATTTGTCCAGTGATATTTATTATTTATTATGGAAGCGCTTCTACAGCCGATATAACACCAAAAAGGGCCCCAAGTTATACAGCTTATTGCGTTATGTAGGCTGCACAATAGCTATACAAGCTGTTATAGGCTGTACAATGGCTGTTATTTGGTGTATAAAGAAACTATAACACTAAGGATACTCTCTTGTAACTGTCTTGTACAGCTAAGCGTTAAATAGGCTGCACAATAGCTGTACAAGCTGGTATAGGCTGTACAAAGGCTGTTAGTCGGTGTATAAAGAAACTATAACACTAAATATACTCTCTCGTACAGCTAAATGTTCTTAATAGGTGTTTGAAAATGATAAAAAGTAACAATCTGTTTTTGTTATTGTATAACATTAATTATACCACATATAGTATCTGCAGTCGCCATTATTAAAAACATATTAATAAACAATAAATTCTTGGACTTGGAGCAGTATTGAACGGTGTATTCAAAGTGCAAATTCTAAATGATCGTGAAGTCGTGTATGATTTCCGTCAAAATATTCACGCGCCAACGAAATATTCAAGATAACACAAATAAAATCATTGCAAAATACGGTAAGTGTTTGTTTTTCTGGTTAGAATGTACAAGTATTTATGGTACAATACTGTATATAAAGGCATAATGATTATAAGTTGCTTGTCACGATATAGCTTTAGCTATTCCTAAATATATCTTTTATTTAACAATATATTTCTTTAATGTCGTTTTTAATACACAATAATGGCGAGGCTTTGTTATACAGCCCAAAGTGTATTTGGAGGGTGATATACTGCAAATAGCTGTACTGAATCTCTTTTTTATTCTATTATACGGCTATTGGCTTTTAATTATCGTCCAAATACACTTTAGGCTGTACTAAGTCCCTATATAAATCTATTATACACTCATTGGCTTTTAATCACTTAACTTATGTTTAGAGATGCGTACAAAAATTGAAGAATCCTAATTACAAAACATATGTTTGTCACTTGATTTCGCTATTGTGATGTATTGATGTCGGTCGTTTGCCTTTACAACTAAACCAACTTATTGTTAACTATAACTTATGGGATATGTATTTCAATCATGTTTTACTTTATTTTTCAGGGAAATATGCCTTATAAAATAATAAAAACAATTGAGAGAAGCCAAAACTGTATTTGTATCGTACCCAGTTTGAGGGGGGATAAGGGTGAATTATGATGGCCAAGAAAACAACATGATATAACTAAGTTGATCAGGAACGATAAATCTAGCCCTTTAAAGATTGGTCTATCACAAATATTTTTTTAAGAAGAATACGTTATTTCGTGCTTGTGATTTAATATTATTAGTTCTTCAAAGAGAAACACATACTCTCTTGCCTGTAATTGTATCTAAGTATATAATATTTTTAAAATGATTGTAAGTATACATATATACAGGGTGTTGCAAAAGTGGTACAGTAAACCGAAAAGGGGTGACTCAGGGGGTTATTCTTAACAACTTTTGTTTAACGACTTTTGGAAATTCGCGAAAAAAATATTGATTCTCCACAGAAATTGTTGGTCACGTGACTTTTCACAGTGGAAAAACAAAATTGTTTTTCGCGAATTTTCACAAATCGTTGAACAAAAGTTGTTCAGAATGACCCTCTGAGTCACCCATTTTCGGCTTACTATACCGCTTTTGTAACTCCGTATAGTAGCAAGTTAACAATAAAAAAAACATCTATTTTCTCAGTGTAATGATTTTTATTTCTCTTTTTAACTCCTTTTTATATATTCTATGGAGAGTAGATATATTGCCTTTCTGCCAGGCAGGTCGTAAAAGGCGACCGATGGGCAATGCGAGTCACTTCTATCGTGGTTACTTGGTGATAGAGTTCTGCATTGGCTCGACCGGGTCTGGTACCACCACCTTATCTATTCCTGCTGCAAAGCGTCAGTGCTAGTCACTGTCATGTTCTGGTTTGGAGGGTAAGGTGGCCGGTAAACTTATGCATGTGGCATTAGACCTCGCCACAAGATAGCAATGCACCATTAACATTTTTCATGTCTATAGGCGATGGTTGACTATTTCCATCAGGAGACCCATCTGCTTGTTTGCTATCTTATGACATTAAAAAAATTCAAATATTATAAATTACCAACCAAGTAACCTTAATGAAGATAAGCCAAAAAAATAATAAATCAATTAACATACAATCACTTTTTAATGTTTGTTACGGAACCCTTTTCCTTGAACATTAATAAAAATGACGGTTGTAGATTACCTGATTTAGTAATTTTTCAGCTTTATCTTCATCACGATTACTTGGTTGGTAATTTATAATATTTAAATATTCCTTTTCAATCTTCCTCTTGATTTTTTTCCACATGATATCAACTATGCAGATATAAAAACAGCAAATAACAATTTTCTCAGTAATACAGCCTTGAGCTGTACTACAGCTGTATGTGCAGTTTTTTTAACACAATTGGCTGCATAACAGTCTACAATTACGGCATAAATATTAGCTGTAGAATGGTGATTGCATATCCCATTTTACAGAAATAAGCGTTAAGTGATACTATAATAACACTTAAAGCTGTAATAAATTCCCGTGCTAAACAAAATACAGCTAATGTACAGCTTTAAGGATTAAAATCAGCCTAATGAGTTACAAAATACTTAAAGCTGTGCAGTAGTGTATTAATATTCAGATATAACGCCTAAAGCTTACGCGAAACTCTAAGAAAAGCCTTGTACAGCATTAGGCTGTATAAAAACTCATAAAGGTCTCTTATACCGATAAAAGCATCTTTTTACACCATTCTACGGCTGCAATAGAACTTAAAGTTTTATATGAGCTGCTTTATGGGTGTTAAACATGCTTGATTGCTGCTTGGGTATGATGTACCCCATAACTTAAACAGTAAAGTGAACTAATAGTTCCAATCTCTGGGTTGAGTTTAGTGGTAATGTTTTAAGTAATGTAGTTTACTTTTATTAGGTGAGTCTGATAAGCTGTGAGCAAATGGTCCAAGACGCGATACGAGTGGCGGAACAGTTTGCCCAAACACATCTCAAGGATTGCGACAGACTGACTAGCGAGACGGAGCAAGACAGAAGACACAACTAGTGCTGGGAACTTTCACAACCGACTAGGGATGGGAGTTGTACCTACTTTTATTTCACTATCACGTCGTGAAGTTATTTTTGTTACTGTTATATTACGCGTGATAAATCACAATCGTTATATTTTATTAGTAACAGTTATTATTACAGTGGGTGCATTTTATTCAGTGTGTTCGCCGCGCAGTGATTACTATTTATAAGTGACTAGTAAAATGAAATCACATATTAAACAAATTCTCGTTTCTAGCTAACACGGTGTTACTCAAAAGTTGTTGCTTTGTCTCTTTCGCACGGTGGATTTCTACGAATTATAAGCTTCAGTAGTAGTTTGGCCTGCGTGAAATTCAATCACGTTCACGTTAAATGTAACAGACGGTTTCGATGCATATAACAGGTGTAGCATGTGAATTATATTATAATAAGTGATATAACCAGTGATGCGTGAAATATGCCATGCCTAAAACTGACCGGTCACACCATTTCGAAGCAAATGGGATTTAAACGCCCATACATTCAGCGGTTGTCATATAGCATGGAGAATAGAAATAAGGAAGTCCAACTTTGGTGTATTTTCTCATCAAAAAGCATCAAGTAGTGATCGTGCTATAGTCGCATAGCTGTTGTAGGCGGAGTGAAGCATATTGAGCATAATATTAGAGGAACTAAGATGCTAAATGTGTAGTTACTCGAGCGTCGAAGGGACCTATTGGATTTTGTAGGTTCAATTATAGGAAAAATAAAAGGTTATATTATAATGTTTTGCATTTCAATCGTGAGGAAAAAAGCTACAGACAAAAAAAATTGTAAACAAAAACAGTGACATGGAAACACTGAAGATTAAAGAAGTTGGGTTAATTGCCAGCTAAAATTTAGGAAATCGAATGTTTCAAGTGTGCAATCTCGAAGCGCGTCTTAATTTTCTTTTATTTTGAGGAAATTATGTAATGTAATAACAAAAAAATATATAATTTGACAATTTAAAGTAGCCGAAGTTTTGGCAATCTTGTTGTTTTTTTCTGCCCTAGTCACCCGCCACTATATAAAGGGCTTATATTTGGTGGAGAGACTCAACAGTATGCGAGGTACTCCCCCTATGTTAAATCTGACGCGCTCCAGTAAATGCAAAAATCCCCTCGAGCTACCCTACTATAAGTATTTAACAGCGCTAGTAGCGCTGTTGTAACAATTTACCAGAACCATATTTAAAAGCCATATTTTATTTCTTAAAAATGTTGCATTTTTTAAGAAATAAAGCGTTAAAATACGTTTCCAGTATTTTTCTTCAAACAGCGCTAATAAGCTTATGCTCAGTACGGTTCACTCCGCCTACAATAGCTATGTTCATATTGTAGATTATACTACGCGAGCGCCATTTTGAAACTTTATTTTCAGTAAACAGCTGGATAATTTCAAAACTGTCCGCCTATGTAAGTTGGCCCTATTTATCCCTAGACTCCATGGGGGCCATCCATAAATTACGTCACACGTTAAGGGGGAGGCAGGAGTTGAAGAAGTGTGACAAGAGGGAGGGAGGTGTCCCAAATTTTGTGACATCACATTTTTTCAAACCTGTATTGATAAAAAATAATCAAAGATCATTTTTCCAATATCAAACTGTAAAATATGTGACATAAGGGGGGCCTCCCAAATGTGATCAGATGGGACAAGGACGGGGAGGGGTCAAAAATCATGAAATTCGTGTGACGTAATTTATGGATGGCCCCATGCCGTGTAGCTAGCGTGCATTATTTTTAATTATTTAATTTACAGATTTAATTACTTTAGGGGTCTACAAGTAAATAATTTTTGTAATATACGTTAGTTCAAAATGAAACGCAGTGCGTACTTTTGGTAGCTCGTATAATACTGACTTCAAATTCTATCGGTGACAGTCGGCGCTACGTCATGAGCATAGACAAACATACATGTCATCTCCTCCCTCATTAGTCTGTCAGTTAGATGGATATCTGACAACCAAAATAAATAATAGTGAATTCTTATATACTTAACAATTATAACTTATAATTAATAATTTTATTTCTTGGCCTTAACCTTATGTCTTTGTATCGTGGTTCGGGTTGCGGTGGTGGTGCTCCTGTAGGACCATCATGGTACTCTGTGTTGCAAGCCACTGATGGTTGGGGCTCACAACCAGGTTCCTTTTGAGGTTCACCACCGATCCCCTCTTCCACCTTGTCGGCTACCGCATCCTCCCACCTTTCCTCCCTGTCTGTAGTTTCAATCCTGATGGGACCATCTAAACCTGGTACTTGACTTACGGAATCAATCCCGTCGTTTGTACATTCTATCCCAGTATTACCAGTCACAGAAGGCTCTGGAAGAGGCGGTAACCGAGCCGCTGGTATTTCGGCGTGAACTCTGTCATTTTCTTTATTGTTGTTCGAATACCGCAATAACTGGTCAATGTGACGTTTGCAAATGAGATCGGTACTATAAATTTTTACACGATACACATCCTCCGACCCAATGGTCTTTCTATAACGCCCTTAGTCCAAAAGTGTTTTTTATTTTCGTAACAACGCACCCAAACTAATTGGCCTATTTTAAAATGTCGACATTTTTCTGGTGGTGGTGTTTCACAACACGAGATTGGATCTGACGGTGGTACAACCAGATCCAACCTGGTGCGCAATTGTCGACCAAACATTAGTTTAGCTGGTGTCTCCCGAGTGGTACAATGCCGTGAATTCCGATATTCGAACAAATACTTTGACAATTCTTCCGCTATCTTATTACCGGACGACCCGATTGCCTTAATCATCTTTTTGCAAGTTTTCACAAAGTTTTCCGCTTGGCCATTGCTACAGGCATGATAAATTGGCGAATTGACATATTTTATGCCATTAAACGCACAAAATTGAGAAAATTCTTGCGAGGCTATTTTTGCGTCATTATCTGATACGATACACCGAGGTAAGCCAAAAGTCGAGAACAGGGTATTTAGTTTTGAAATTAAATGCCTAGTCTGAGTGCCACCGTTCATTTCAATGCACTCTAACCATTTACTGTGTGTGTCTACTACGATTAAATAATCCTTTTGGCCTATAGTCATGTAGTCGATATGTAAACGGTCCCACGGCTGGGCCGGGCGGGGCCAAGCGGCGGGGGTTGCGCGCGGTGGAGCCGGTCGTAGCGAGATACACGTGCCACACGCGCCGATTATTTGTTCGATGTCCCGGTCTATACCGGGCCACCACATCCTAGTTCTTGCGGAACTTTTAGTTTTTATTATCCCTTGGTGAGTCTTATGTAATTCTTTTAGCATCGTTTTTTGATATGCTAGTGGAATAACTACTCTATGGCCTCTCATTAAGCACCCTTTTGTTAGTTCTAACTCGTTTTTACACAAAAAATAAGGCAGGATGTTCTTGCATTTTATTTTTCGCGGCCAGCCTTGTTTTAAGTATTTTAATACGGTTTTTAAAGTTTTATCGTTTATCGTAGCATCCCTAATATTTTCATAGGTCACTGGTAAATTTTGAAGTTGCAATGCGTTTATAGATAAGCAGCAGGAATTTCCGTAAGAATTGACATTGTCGTTTTCCAAATCGGATCTTGGTGAACGCGAAAAATAATCTGCAACTTCATTACTTTTACCCTTAATGTACTCTATAGTGTAGTTATAGGCTGAAAGGAAAATAGCGTAACGCATTAAACGTGATGCTGTCATCACCGACATACCCTTATTTTTCCAAATATTGCTAAAAGGGGTCTATGATCTGTTTTTAATATGAATGGTTCATGTCGGCCGTACAAATATTGGTGAAACTTTTTTATCCCGAAAATTATAGCCGTCGCTTCCTTGTGAAGTTGGCTATAGTTCCGTTCACTAGACGATAGCGATCGTGACGCAAACGCCTTTCAATACCATCTGCCCCTATTTGTGATAATACGGCTCCGACCCCAACTGGGCTACCATCAACCGCTAAAACTAAGCGAGCACCCGGATCAAAGTGTGTTAACACTCTTTCTGAAACGAGTTCCTTTTTAATGGTTTCGAATGCTATCTCTTGTTCTTTTTCCCATTTTCACTCTACATTTGTTTTTAACAGTTCATTGAGTGGACTGAGAATAGATGATGCCCGTGGAATGAAATTTCGGTAATAGTTCACCATACCTAGAAACCGTTTTAGTTCTTTAACATTTGATGGCCTTGGTGCTTTATTGATAGCCTCTACTTTCTTCACACACTTATGTAATCCATCTTTGTTTATAATGTGGCCCAAGTAACTTACGCAGTCTTGAAAGAACGCACATTTTTCTTTTTGCAATTTTAACCCCGCATCTTTTAACCGTTGAAACACTATTTTTAACCTCTTCAAATGTTCTTGCCTAGATGGCGCTGTGATACAAATATCGTCCAAGAATATGGCTGTTCCTTCTATTCCTGCTAAGAGGTTTTCCATAGCCCGTTGAAAAATAGCTGGAGCGTTTGCTAGCCCATAAACTAAACGTGTGTACATAAACAGACCTTTCAAGGTATTGATCGTAGTCAACTTTTGTGAATCTGGCGACAAAACGCATTGTGAATAAGCCTGTCTACAATCGATTTTTGAGTAGAGTTCACCCCCCCCCTAGCTTCGCAAAAATTTCCTCAATACGCGGCAGTGGGTATTTATCAATGTGTATATCTTGATTTATTGTTAACGAGTAATCACCACATATTCTAATGCTACCATTAGGCTTACTCACACATACAATAGGGGACGCGTATTCGCTATAACTAACAGGAACTAAAATACCTTTCCCTACGAGTCTATCTAATTCCTTTTCAACTTTTTCTTTTATAGCGAATGGAACCGGACGGGCTTTAAAAAATTTTGGCTGCGCATTCTTTTTTAAATGTAACTCTACAGAAAACCGATTAAAACAACCCAACTCGTCCGAGAACAAGTCACGGTAGTCATATAATAATTTTTTCAAGTCTGTGACACCAACCAATTTTGTCTCCATTTTGTTACTTTCCGCCGTTATTACAAATTTAAATTTTGAAAAAAAATCACGTCCCAAAAGGGCCGGGCCCCCGTTTTTTATAACATAAAAAATAAGTTCTCGGCAGGTATTTTGATAATTTACCCGTACTGATATATACCCTAATGGTGAAATTTTATGGCCATTATAAAAACAAATTCTAAGATTACTTTTACACAAAGCAAGATTACTAAAATATTTATAATATAACTTTTCTGATATCACACTAGTACTGGAGCCAGTATCCAGCTCCATGTTTAAATGTACGTGATTATTTATTAGAACAGATATAACAATAGGTTTATAGTCTACGCACCTCAAATTAAATAACTGGCATTCATCGCAACGGTCACTGCAGTCTTCTTGGCTATCGATACCGGTCAAATTATGCACTTTTTTTATATTTTTATTGCACATTTTTTTTAAATGACCCTTCTCTTTACACCTATCACAACGATACGACTTATAACGACACTCTTCAGCTAAGTGATTATTGAGTCCACATACACGGCACTTTTTATAACTTGCTTTCGATTCGTTTTGTAGCCTGCCTTCCGCGACGTTAATACGTAAGCGCTCCCGGCCACTCGCCCGAAACAACTGATGAGGCGGCGCGCTTATCACCTCTGCGTCCACGTCGCTGTTTACCGCCCCCGCGCGAGCCTTCCTGGCACACGCAGCCTGTTGTGCTATTTCCACTGCCCTGGCCAACGAGAGGCTCCTGGCATCTTGTTCAAACAACCTTTCGCGTTCTGGTCCTGACCACAGCCCCAACACGAAACGGTCACGTAATAATATTTCTAAGGCTGCTCCGAATTCGCAATGCACGGCAAGTCCCCGAAGTCGAGCTGCCCAATCCTCTACGGTTTCTCCTTCTGCTTGAATAGCACTATAAAACTCGTATTTATCCGCAAAACTTGATCTTCTGGGGGTGTAGTGGTTGTTGAGTATTTCTAACAACTCCGAATATGGTACTGATTCCACCGATTTTGGATGCGCAAGATTGATCACCAATTTATATGTCTCGTCCGACAAGTGAGTCAACAGCACAGCCCTACGTTGTTCTTCCGTATCCAATTTATTTAATTTTAAAAATTGTTGCAATCGGCTTGAAAATATGCTCCAATCTTGATTATTTCCATTAAAATTACCAATATTTCCGATAAAAGCCATTTTTCCTATTTTTTTTTTCTTCGTGGGTAGAGATCGTCGCCAATGTAATATACGTTAGTTCAAAATGAAACGCAGTGCGTACTTTTGGTAGCTCGTATAATACTGACTTCAAATTCTATCGGTGACAATCGGCGCTACGTCATGAGCATAGACAAACATACATGTCAATTTTGCTTTGTTTTAAACCAGGACTTAATACTGTAAAGGAATTAGCAAAATCTTCCACATAGACGTGCTGAAAACGTGTTCTAAAATGCACTCATTGTAAACCCCTTTTTACAAATTTTTCTAGTGATAACATACGATCTCTCTTACTCCTACTATTTTATGACTAATTATTTAATTGCTAGGACTTGACGAGTATGAGATTTGACACATTTAAAGTTTATATAGAGAAGAAATTAAGAAATCATATTTTTATATAATATGCATTAGAAATTAATAAAAAACATTAGGGGCCGTTCATAAAATACGTTCGCATACAAGGGGAGAGGGGGGGTCTGGCTGAGTGTGACAAGATGTGACAAGGGGGGACGGGGGGTATACGGCAACGCGACGTTCGCCGTTTATTATTTTTTGACATGAGCGCTAGCTCTGCGGCGCGACTCTAGCGGCGTTGCGATCCGTCACAACGGGTTTCTTTGTTTTTTCAATACTTGAGACAGTAACGTTTCCACGTACCCTGCGCGTAATGTTATTATAATAACTAAATAAATATTTTTAATTTTCAGAATTTGTGTACTACCATTTAGAATTTATCATACTCAGCAGGGGGGGTCTTAGTTTTTGTGACGAAATATTTCTAGGGGGGTCACAAAAAGTGTGACACAGCGTGACAATGGGGGGGAGGGGGTCAAAAAAAGCTGATTTTAGTGTGACGTGTTTTATGAACGGCCCCTTACATGCACTAGGGTAGAAATACCATTTGAGGCCGTATAATGGCCGTTAGAAATACCGACCATTATACCATTTGAGGCCATTTAATGTTTTTTTTTTTATAAAAATGACTATAAGTAGGTATACAATAATATCATAAAATTGATCCATTTCAATGCGAATGTTTAAAATTTTAATAAAAATATTAATTAATATTATAACTTTTGGTACATTTTTATTCAAATTTTAAGTAGACAAAAATTGTACTTAGATGACCAAAACTGGTTCATCTACCATACCATACAAACATATGATTCACACACATGTTATATACTATATTACCATTTTGTTTATGATTAAAATCTGTATTTAAACTTCAGAGATTTAAATATAGTCAATGGTCAATGTCACAGTTTATCTTGTAATTTGTCTGATAGATAGTTGTGTTTTTAATAGGCCTTTCATACGATCGGACCAACTAAGGACACCTTGATCAGTCAAATCAGGATCAGTCAAAATCAACCCTGTAGACGTTGGTTGATGTCAACCAACCCCGTGTTGATCCCAGCCCCTTTGAAGAATAGGCCAACTGCCGTTTTGTCAGACAGGTCGTAAAAGGCGACCGATTGGCTATACGAGTCTATATCTCGTGACTACTAGGTGGTTAAGTTCCGCATTGTCTCGCCCGGGTCTGGTACCACCGCCTTACCTATTTCTGCCGCAATAGCGTCAGTGCTTGTCACTGTCATTTTCCGGTTTCGAGAGTAAGATAGCCGGTAAACTTATGCATGTGGCATTAGACCTCGCCACAAGATATCAACACACAATATCTTAGGCGATAGTTTACTCTTTCCATCAGGAGATCCATCTGCTTGTTTGATATCTTATGATGTAAAAAAATTGTTTTACCAACCAAATGAGATTCCAACCGCTTTATCTCTCACTGCCAAACACAAGTTGCAAGATCATGTAGCCACGAAACCCAGTTTGGTTGAACAAAGGTGGCCTTGGTCGGTGGTTGAATCCGATCGTGTGGATTTTTTTTAACGAGTAACGTGTCCAGAGAGTGATCTAGTAATGTCAGTTATTTTATACTAATATTAAAAAACATCAAGAAAATATTTCGACGCGTCCCAAGAACAAAATCGTATGGAGAGATCAGACGAAATTGGTTTTATAATAAAATTCGCATTAAACACGTATAAAGCTACAAGACAATATATTTTTTTATAGTTATTGGTCTTTTATTTTTGGAAATACTCAAGTGAACATCATCTTATCTACAATGTACTCCCACAAACAAACATATTGTAATTTGGTGGTTATGCAGATACGATTTTGTTCTTGGGACGTGTCGATTTTAGAAAATTGCGACTGCTTTAAATTAACTTTAAGTAATACTGTTGACTGATTTATTGTTTCTGTATATTTTGATAATTTAAATAAAGTTTTCCAGGTAATTATTCGAAATAACACAAATTGTCTTATTAATCCTCTGTAATTTCGACACATCTGTATACTAATAGGTACAAGTACCCAAAAACGATTTATTTAGATAATATCGGTTTAATAAAACATACACACACATCTTCACGCCAGATCGCTTACGGGGTAGGCAGAGAGAAACCGAGTGGCATACATCACGATCCTTGCAAGCTTGTCTCACTTCCTCCACATTCCTGCCTCCGATACCTGCTTCTATATCTTAATTATTACTTTAACATATTTCTAAATATAATTGTCTACCTTCATTTACATGTTGCTGTTGAGTGTAAATACGAGTAAGTTGTTCATAAAAACAAACTAATGATGTGTTATATATAATATTTTTTTTATTTTCTTACATTGGTTTGCATGATCAAGAAGCAAAGTTTCACTTATTTATACAAATAAATAAAATTGAAGTGTCAAAAAATTCATCACTCTCTTTATACACACACGCCGATTGCGAAAAAAAAGCCGACATTATCTAAATAAATCGTATTTGAATAAATGAAAGAAAACTGTCAAGAAATTAGGAATTATGTGTCGTCGTATTGAATGGTTATATCAAAATTTCGTGGATAATTATCGATCGAGTTGATAGTTTTATACTTTATAAACTAATTTTATTCAAAAAATTGCGTTTCTTTTCTAAATCACTAAAAATAAATATATTTAATATGCATGCATCTTGGTCAATGGTCATAAGTTACTTTTGAACTTATTTTAAATTTGAATAACTCGTTTACGTTTTAAAAGAGTATTGTAGCCTTGTGTTGAAAGACGAAATCTGAATGTATTGTCAATGCAATTTTCAAAATTGTTGTAGCGGTTCAAGCAATCTGCAACCGCTACCAGAAAAAATTATAAAAAATGGAAAAAGATCAAATTCAAAAATAAAATCCTGAATCGCGATATCACAATTATTTAACTTGTTCCCACTATATACAAGTTTCAACGCTTATCAAATGGACTTCGGTCCCCAGGCAGTACACCTTGCCTGGCTGGGAAGATCTTCCTTTTCCTTGTGTGACGTCATCAACCTCCATAGTTATGACGTCATCTGACAAGAAGTTGGCCCGCTGGTTCCATCACTATGATCCATTAGCGGTACAAACCAGCGGCGCCACTTTGTAATTACAGTACCCGGCGATAAATATTGCACATCGAACTTTGGAAAGAGACAGTCGGATAATTTCGGCTGCGTAGAGCGTTATCTCAGTCCCACACTACCTATGTGACGTTTAGTCAGTCGTTGTTCAAGTACGATAGAGTGCGGTCGCGTCCCGATCAAAATATATATTTAGAGTTGATAACACCCACAAATTTAAATAATTTAAAGTTGTAATATGGCATCTTTCGGAAAAAGAGGGAAACCTTTACGAGGTCAGTCACGTGAAATTATCTACAATGTTTATAAATACTTTGTAACCGAAGCTGATAGATTTAAAAAAAAAGTAGATGAAAATGTAAGTTGTTATTTTAAGAAGATTCAAGAGCGAGTTGCAAATGCCACTGGAATTTCAAGAAGAACTTTGAACAATATATTAAACGAAGTCAGTACTGAAACACATTCGACTGGAATTAAGTTCAGCATTCCAAAAAAAGGGAGACCAAAAAAGCAATTTCGTTTGGATATGGATGATTTTGATTACGATGTTGTTCGAAGAATGGTGTATGATTTTCACTTACGATTTAATGAACTGCCAACAATAAAATCATTCAAAGCTAAATTATCTAAAGCTAATTATTACAATGGGTCTGAAAAAACGTTGAGAAAAATACTTCATGACATGGGATTTCAGTTCACTAAAATGGAAGATAATCGAAAAATTCTAATGGAAAAGCACGACGTTAGTCTCAAACGAATGGAATACCTTGATAAAATACGCAAATTTCGCGAAACAGGAAAAAATATCGTCTACATGGATGAGTCATATATACATGCATCCCACACTAAAGGGAAATCTTGGAGTGACGATAAGAAAAAAGGAGTAAAAAAGCCAATTTCAAAAGGTCAACGTTTGATAATAGTTCATGCGGGAAATGAAAAAGCTTTGTACCCGGTGCTTTTTTTAACGTATAAATCCACGAACACTACAGGTGACTATCACAATGAAATGAATAACGATAACTATGAGAAATGGCTGGTTAACCAATTAATCCCAAATATACCCAGTGATTCTGTTCTAGTTATCGACAACGCACCCTATCACAACAAATATATTGAGAGACCCCCCAACTCAAACACCATTAAACGGGAAATGATCAACTGGTTAAACAGACACGAAATTCCAGTTGATCCAAAATTAACAAAAACCCAGATTTACGCTATTATATGTCAGCACAAGGAGAGGTATACAGAGTTTTCTGTGGACAAAGTACTTGCCGAACATGGGCACACTGTGTTGCGATTGCCACCATATCATCCGGATTTTAATCCAATTGAAAATATATGGTCTCAACTGAAAGGCTATGTAGCCTCTAGAAATGTGGGTATGAACTTAACTACAGTAAAAACATTATTGACTGAAAAAGTAAACATGATCGGCGCTGAAGAGTGGAAAAAGGTTTGCGATCATGCAATCAAATGTGAGAATGAATATAGAAGCATTCAACACAGTTTAGACAATTACACTGATAGATTAGTGATAAATACGGCTGATAGTGACAGTGATATTGACCTCTTTGAGAGCACAGATAGTGAAATGGAAGTAATTGAGAATTAGAATTATTATTATTTTTATTGCAATGTCTCATTTTAGCAATAGGTATAATGGTGTTTATTATGTACACTAAAGCTGTAATGTTCCAAAATAATTAAATACGTAAATATAATGTGAACATGTTTTTTTAATTTATTTTACCGCAACCTAAAGCCATCACTTATAGAAAAATTAGTGTATTTTATACAAAGAATAAAAATATTAAAGAAGCAAATCATACTTGTTTTAACAGCTCCTAATAGGTACCGGACTGTTTGTATTTTGTGCGACAGAGATAACGCTCTACGAAGCTGAAATTAGCCGATTGTCTCTTTCCAAAGGTCGATGTGCAATATTTATCGCCGGGTACTGTAATACATGTTTAATTAAATCCTAAATTGTGCTATAACATTTTTCTAGTAATGTTTTAACGTACCAGGCTAGGTCAGACAGAGACACAGACTTTACACAAGAATGGAAGTTCCCTCACTTGGAATATACCCGATTTTAATCAATAAGAATGATCTCGATATGTCTTTTAGTTCCCGAGAAAATCGTGGATAAACATACACTTGCGAAATTTAGTACACGCGCTTGGAAGCATAAATAGATGATCGTAATCGAATTTTATTAATTTCCAACAATATTACATAACTACATGTTGTCTACAACTCATAGCATCCGTTTTCCGTCGGTTAAGAAGGTAATATTGCCGATAGTCTGAGGGCCCTCACTCACCGGGACGCCATGTTGACATCGCCGGCCACCGTTATCCAAAGTTTGAATATATCAGTGTAAACTGTTTGGATTCCAAACAGTATATACTGAGATATTTGGCGGCTAACTCACTAAGCGACGTAGCCAATTCGTAAGTTTAAATACAAGTTGTTTGAATAGGTGGCCGGCGACGTCGCCATGGTGCCCCGGTAAGTTACCGCTCTAAAAGCTACTGAACCCTTCGACTAACTCGTTTCCCACAAACAGAACTTTTTTAATTATTGCT
Organism: Apodemia mormo; assembly: GCA_036924255.1. Taxonomy (NCBI): domain Eukaryota; kingdom Metazoa; phylum Arthropoda; class Insecta; order Lepidoptera; family Riodinidae; genus Apodemia; species Apodemia mormo. The sequence goes on along the minus strand of JAUPFN010000018.1, from coordinate 4,380,121 downwards.
TTATTATCGGTATTTGTAAATTCGACATATTTTGTGTCTGCTTCGGTATTTTTCTGGGACTCTCTTTTTTCCGCTCCGTTATTTTTATGAATAGATCAAACAGTTAACCTTAAGTTAGGCATCTCGTAAAAGATGAAAGGGGGCTCGGCTAATACGTATCTAACATAATGGCAATAAACTAGTCTTCAATAAAATCTTGTTTTTTTTTTCATATCTAGGCACATTAATTAAAAATACACATTCTGATAAATTTCACCTGAGATAACCAGTGAAGAAGGGGATCAAACCAAATCTTACATATAACCAAAGGGGGATTGGAGCTCGAAAATCGCCTTATATTACTGAATATATTCCATCTTCCAAAGTATATACCAAATTAAACAAAAACTTTTTTTACACAAAGGAAAAGTTTGACATGATGGTAACTGAACCACTGATCAACTTGATTTGAGATGTAACGAAAACTCTTGAGCTACGTATCTATGCTTCAGTGTGACGAAATGCTTGTGTCTTCTTTACTTTATGATCAATTCTGTCAATGTACTGATTCCTACTATGCGTCCCAACTGAGAATAGGATCGCGCTTGTTGTCAACTTCATATAATAAGTATGAAATTAGTAATATCAGCAAAAGTTATATCAAAAAAAGTTTTAAAAAAACTGGACTAATTTATTGAAGAGCAAGTAACATTCAAATAATTCTATATTGTGTTGTTCCATATCATAATACATGTACCTACCTAAGTGTATCTATTTAAATTATGTCATTATACATAATTATGTCATTACACAAACCTGCCTAAGTGTACCTATTTAAATTATGTCATTACACATAATTTGAAACACGTTATTAATTTTTGATTTATACAATATTATATGCGACAAAAAAGATTCGCACACTAATAATATCGGCAACAAAGTCGTTAAAGGTGGTGTAAAGGATTTAAAATCCGATAAGACACACTTGATTAAGTATTTTGTTTATAAAAATAAATCTATTTGTATTTTTATATTTTCTTTTCTTTTCTGCACCTTACATTAACACATATTAGCATGGGCGAATGGGAACCTGAATAGAAAATATATTTTCGAACGACGATTATTTTCGAACGAATATATTTCGACGAAAAAAAAAATTTACATTCTAATTGGTATACCAATTAGAATGTAATTTTTTTTATGTATTTGTTTATTACTACTTTTTGCTCACATTATACTCATCACTAATGAAGTTTTTGCAAAATGCGGAACCGTATGGCGCCCTGGCAGTCCTATTCTCAGTTAGAACGCAAAGTAGTTACAATCAAACACATATCTGCATATCAATACTTTCGTATTTCTAAAGGTGCGTCCACATTTGTAACATGACGACGGACCGGACTACGTGGCATCGCTACAGGACATGTTACGCAAAATGTGGACGTTATAGGTTGTATTGACACGGTTACAAGCCATGTACGATGCAATGTTACAAATGTAGACGCATGGTGTCGAACTAGATCGCGTGGCATGGCATCGGTACATGGCATTCACTCCATGCCTGATTAATCAATCGTCGTAATATAAAACTTAAACAACGTATACAATGATGTTTATAGTGTGCGCTGCGTAAATGGGCGGCGGTAAGGTGCGGGCGGGGGACATACCGACCGGGACACGTCACAACTTGATCCACTCCTACCCCGTGTCTGTATCCGTCATCAGGCGTACTTCGATGCGTGTCATAAATGCAAGCGTGGACGTCTCTTGGTCCGCGGACAATAGCGAAAATACTTTAAAAAAAAACAGACTTCGATGAACATTCGGCTCGTGACACGTGGATTAGATGCGTGACAGTACTCAGACCAGCGTCCACACTGGGCCCGGCTAGTAGATCATAACTCCGTACATTGTCCTGCCGTTTATTCTGTGTTCGGCAGTTTGTTTCAGTGTTCGGAATGGATTGAATCGTACTGCAGCTCGTAGCAATTGTTTGCGTAACAAAATACGGCCATATTAATCGGTACTGACACGTGTGTCTCATACGGTCACGGGATAATTTTCGGTTAATTGTCACAAGTGTGGACGCACCTTAACTATACGTGTTTTAGCACTGATTCTGGTTTAGGGAAAACTATAAACTTTTTAAATGAAGAAAAATTTTAACACGACTATTTTGAAATTGAATACACATTACAAGGATGAAATTATATCATGTAATATCTATTGGATTTTGGTTAAAAAAATTAATAATATAGTTCCAGGAAGTTATAACATTTTAAAATACGGGTTTCATAATTCATAAGTTTACATACCGCCTACCTTTACATACAGAAATAACAGTGGTATTTTAGGTATCTTCTCTTAGATGGTGATATGAGGTTCTGATTACTATGAATTTCCATCTCAACTTTGAAACATAGAACAACAATCCATATTCCCCGTTGTTAGTCTGGGTCCTCTTTGAAGAATATTTCCTAATTGCTAGGCAGTTGGCAGATTGGCCAGTGTCCCGACCATCGTGACTATTAGGTAGCTGAGTTCTCCAACATCTCGCTCGGGTTTTGGTACATTCACCTTACCCATTCCTGTCGTAAAACGGCAATGCTTTGTTAATGTCGTATTCGGGTTTGGAGGATAAGGTAGCCGGTATTTTATGCTTACCATTAACCTATTGGTCACCTTTTTTCATTAGGAGAGTTATCTGCTTGTTTTTAAACCCTTTAATATAAAAGAACCGAAATTCATTAAAATTACTATCTGCCGTACTCGGCATGACATTTAGGAAGAATGCTTTTTGAATCCCCTTCATTGTTGCTAAAACTAAGAAGTCGCTGTGTCGCTAGTCTATCTATGATAAAATTTCTATTAACATTATTTTTCTAGTCGGAATGTTGAAATAATAAATTCAATCATGTCAAAAATTGTTTTATTAATATACCTATCTATTTACAGTCTTTTATTAATTTTAAATACAAAAATAGTTTTTAGTAACTACACTTATGCTTTCCGCACATAGCCCTGTACCTGTATTATGAGTTATAACAGTTTTTTATCACTTTATCACTAATTATCATTTGATATAGGGGAGTCCAAGTTAATATTAAAAAGTCACTTAAGCACCTGAAGTTTACCAGTCTGCTTGCATGTTGATTAGTATAAGATTGTATACTAAAAGGAGAGCGCTCCGTACTTAATTCTGATAATGATTATGTAAAAATAGGGACTTTATCTTGATCTAATTATCTAATAAAATATTTTTTATCATAAGATAACAAACAAGCAGATGGATCTCCTGATGGAAAGAGTCAACCATCGCCTATAGACACCAAAGGTGTTAATGGTGCGTTGCTATCTTGTGGCGAGGTCTTATGCCACATATGAAGCAATTAGTAAATATAGATTTATTAAACACTAGCTGTTGAACGCGACTTTGTCCGCGCGGACTTCGTTTACTCCACACAGCTCCTCCCCCGTAAGTGATAGCATGGTAATATGTAGCCTATATATTGACCCGACCTGATAGTAATATTCATACAAAATTTGAGGTAAATCCATGCAGTACTTTTTGAGTTTACAACAGAAAGACAACAAACAGACAAAAATTCTAAAAACTATACTTTTGGCTTCGATATCGATTGTAGATCACGCCCCAAGTATTCTTTTAAAAAAATATTCAATGTACAGTTTTGACTTTCCTACGATTTTCTTATATGTATAGATTAGCTGGGCCGCGCGGCTTCGCCCGTAATTAGAGCGACAAATCATCAATATAAATTTTTTATACAATATTCCATCACCTATTTCACCTCTTACAAAGTTCATTTTTGAAAAAAAAATGTCAAGGATATGATTGACCCCGGACCTTCAACTATCTGCTTGCCAAATTTCATCAAAATCAGTTTAGCGGTTTAGCCGTGAAAGAGTAACAGATAGACAGGCTTCGATGGGTATGGATTGTATGACAAAATTGTTTTCCTAAGTCTTGCAGGTTGTTTGTGGAGTAGTATGTGTATGATAAATTAGTGATTATCCATGTACTGCAGCTCGGAGAGCAGCATCACAGTGTTGGGGAGCGGCCGCGGCTGTGGAGAAAGGATTGTCATCGTCTGGCGCTCCATGTCCACGGCAGTCCTGAAAACACTTATTTTTAATACAATTCCTTCAGAAATCAAAAGTACCTTATTCAATAAAACTTTTTAAAAGTTATTTTGACGCTCCAAAATAACTTTTTAAAATTTATTTAGACGCGTCAACATTTTTTTTTAATTACTACCGCATCGGAAACACGGCAACACAGGGAAGATCCTGTAGCGGCTCAAACAATCACAAACGCTACAAGAAAAAATAATAAAAAATAGACAAAAATCAATAACAAATGGAAAAAATGAAATTCAAAATAAAATCCTGAATCGCGATATCACAATTATTTATCTTGTAACGTTTCTCAAATGGACTTCGGTCCCCAGGCAGTACACCTTGCATGGCTGGGAAGATCTTCCTTTTCCCCTTACTTGTCCTTGTGTGACGTCATCGACCTCCACAGTTATGACGTCACCTGACAAGCAGCTGGCCCGCTGGTTCCATCACTATGACCCTTCGGTGGTACGGACCAGCGGCGCCGCAATCCGGTGGAAGAAACTCAAGTGGCTTGTCTTTTTCATATATTTTTTTTCTACAATATAACAAGATTACAAAAATTATATGTGAGATTGGTATGAGGAGCAATTAATCCCAGGCGCAGGAGAAATAACCTTAGAAATATCTCTGCGTCGTTATTTAAGTGTTAGCCTATGCGGTTCAGTTCATGAGTGGGTTCGGTTTTCTCGATAGGCAATCGATTTCAATAGCAGCAGCTTATCTGGCTGGTAGTGTTACCACTCCCATGACTCAGAGCAAATAAAGCTGTCAATCCCGACTATCGCTAGAAATAGTCGATAATCGTTATCAAATTGTTAAGATGCAGCGATGAAATCAGAAGTACTTTATTCAATAAAACTTTATACAAGTTATTTTGACGCGTCAACAGTTTTTTAAACTACTACCGGATCGCAAACGCGGCCACCACGGATGGGATTACCATTCATTTTAACCAACAAACCGATGAATCATGGTGAACTGGAAAGTCTGACGTTTGGTTAACTCTGCCTACATCCCAAGGGAAACGGCGTGATGATGTTTTTTTCTTACATATATATATATATATATATATATATATATATATATATATATATATATATATATATATATATATATATATATATATATATATATATATATAAATTGGATAACAATCATGCAGACTCCCAATTCATAGAGATATACGACAGCATAAGCTAGAGAATGGATAGATTTCTTCTTCAAATCTCCCAAGAGATTGAATACAGATTCCAAAGATTGTAAAGAAGTCTGAGAGGCCTAACCATCTAAAGAAATTTATTTATTTTAATACATATTGTATGCATTATATAACAAAAATTAGTACAAAACGTGTGTTCAGAGCTGAAAAATTGCTTAGCAACGACGCTATCCCTGACGTCAATCAAATACCTATTCAGCAACCGAAACCCGAGGCACAGATGTAAACAGCAACCTCGTAAATAACTTAATTAAACAAGAAATACGCCAACATAGGCACTGCCTCGCATACTCAGCGACCGCACCGAAATATGGGCCACGTCTCTATCTTCCAGCACTCGACATATGAATACGGGATTAAAATTTATTTATAAGTTTTTTTTTGTCGATAGGGAAGCGCTTGACCACGATCTCGCCTGATGGTAAGCTAAGATGCGGCCTAAAATGGAACGCGCTTCCCTACAGGTACCTGTTCACTCTTCTCTTGAAGATTCCTAGATTGTACTCGTCCGGGAACACAGACTCAGGAAGGATGTTCCAGCCCCTTGTGGTTCGAATGAAGAATGTGAAATCGAACCTCTGTCCGAGTACGTGGAACGTCTACCATATGGCGATGCCTAGAATCTGTTAGGTATAAGTAACTAGGAATCTAGGTACTAACAGTATGTACGCTTTTTGATATAATTGTAACCAAACACTTCGGTCTGATAAGCAGGTGGGCATTATTTCACTTACATCCTTCTTTGACTTATGTGAGAAGGAAGGCAATGTTACCAAATTGCAATGGGGACGATTTATTAATATTTTCTGTTAGTTCAAAAGTGTAATATTTAGATAAAAAATGTCAATATCTGTAATTAAACGTAATACATTGGCAGTAAACGTAACGGTCTCGTGTTGGTCCCGGGTTCCTTTGAAGAATAGACCAACTGCTGTTCTGCCAGGTCGGTCAGGCAACCGATTGGCTATATGAGTCACTACCATCATGATTACTAGGTGGTACAATTCCGCATTGTCTCGCCCGGGTCTGGTACCACCGCTTTACCTATTCTTGGTGCAATAGTTTTATGCTGCAATACCTCTGGGGGGGGGGGGGGGCAAGGAGGGCAGCTCCCCCTGAAATTTGTTTACCTCTACTATCTATTGTTGTAGATAATAAGATAAAAATATTATCTTAAAATATTATGGTCTGGGTTACTGACCCAGAGCTTGGGTACGTCCATGAATGTAATTGAGTGATGATCCTGTGATAGCCGTGCAGTCGGCAGCGGCGGTATACTCACACGCAGACGGCGCCGGCGAGGCTGCAGGCGGCGGCGTGGTCCCCGGGCTCCGCCGCGAACGTGACGGCCAGCAGCCGGTGCGCCAGCGCCGGGGATAGCGCCACCGGCACCAGCCGCGTCAGCGCGTCCGCCGCGCGCATGCCCAGCGGCATGCACGTGTCCGGCAGCAGCGGCGCGCCCACCTGCCACACACACACACTGCCGCTCCGGACACGCCACGCCCAGCGGCATGCACGTGTCCGGCAGCAGCGGCGCGCCCACCTGCCACACACACACACACTGCCGCTCCGGACACGCCACGCCCAGCGGCATGCACGTGTCCGGCAGCAGCGGCGCGCCCACCTGCCACACACACTCACTGCCGCTCCGGACACGCCACGCCCAGCGGCATGCACGTGTCCGGCAGCAGCGGCGCGCCCACCTGCCACACACACTCACTGCCGCTCCGGACACGCCACGCCCAGCGGCATGCACGTGTCCGGCAGCAGCGGCGCGCCCACCTGCCACACACACACACTGCCGCTCCGGACACGCCACGCCCAGCGGCATGCACGTGTCCGGCAGCAGCGGCGCGCCCACCTGCCACACACACACACTGCCGCTCCGGACACGCCACGCCCAGCGGCATGCACGTGTCCGGCAGCAGCGGCGCGCCCACCTGCCACACACACTCACTGCCGCTCCGGACACGCCACGCCCAGCGGCATGCACGTGTCCGGCAGCAGCGGCGCGCCCACCTGCCACACACACACACTGCCGCTCCGGACACGCCACGCCCAGCGGCATGCACGTGTCCGGCAGCAGCGGCGCGCCCACCTGCCACACACACTCACTGCCGCTCCGGACACGCCACGCCCAGCGGCATGCACGTGTCCGGCAGCAGCGGCGCGCCCACCTGCCACACACACTCACTGCCGCTCCGGACACGCCACGCCCAGCGGCATGCACGTGTCCGGCAGCAGCGGCGCGCCCACCTGCCACACACACACACTGCCGCTCCGGACACGCCACGCCCAGCGGCATGCACGTGTCCGGCAGCAGCGGCGCGCCCACCTGCCACACACACACACTGCCGCTCCGGACACGCCACGCCCAGCGGCATGCACGTGTCCGGCAGCAGCGGCGCGCCCACCTGCCACACACACTCACTGCCGCTCCGGACACGCCACGCCCAGCGGCATGCACGTGTCCGACAGCAGCGGCGCGCCCACCTGCCACACACACACACTGCCGCTCCGGACACGCCACGCCCAGCGGCATGCACGTGTCCGGCAGCAGCGGCGCGCCCACCTGCCACACACACACTCACACTGCCGCTCCGGACACGCCACGCCCAGCGGCATGCACGTGTCCGGCAGCAGCGGCGCGCCCACCTGCCACACACACACTCACTGCCGCTCCGGACACGCCACGCCCAGCGGCATGCACGTGTCCGGCAGCAGCGGCGCGCCCTCCTGCTACACACACACACACACTGCCGCTCCGGACACGCCACGCCCAGCGGCATGCACGTGTCCGGCAGCAGCGGCGCGCCCACCTGCCACACACACACACTGCCGCTCCGGACACGCCACGCCCAGCGGCATGCACGTGTCCGGCAGCAGCGGCGCGCCCTCCTGCTACACACACACACACACTGCCGCTCCGGACACGCCACGCCCAGCGGCATGCACGTGTCCGGCAGCAGCGGCGCGCCCACCTGCCACACACACACACACACACACTGCCGCTCCGGACACGCCACGCCCAGCGGCATGCACGTGTCCGGCAGCAGCGGCGCGCCCACCTGCCACACACACACACACACACTGCCGCTCCGGACACGCCACGCCCAGCAGCATGCACGTGTCCGGCAGCAGCGGCGCGCCCACCTGCCACACACACACACTGCCGCTCCGGACACGCCACGCCCAGCGGCATGCACGTGTCCGGCAGCAGCGGCGCGCCCACCTGCCACACACACACACTGCCGCTCCGGACACGCCACGCCCAGCGGCATGCACGAGTCCGGCAGCAGCGGCGCGCCCACCTGCCACACACACACACACTGCCGCTCCGGACACCCACGCCCAGCGGCATGCACGTGTCCGGCAGCAGCGGCGCGCCCACCTGCCACACACACACACTGCCGCTCCGGACACGCCACGCCCAGCGGCATGCACGTGTCCGGCAGCAGCGGCGCGCCCACCTGCCACACACACACACACACACACTGCCGCTCCGGACACGCCACGCCCAGCAGCATGCACGTGTCCGGCAGCAGCGGCGCGCCCACCTGCCACACACACACACTGCCGCTCCGGACACGCCACGCCCAGCGGCATGCACGTGTCCGGCAGCAGCGGCGCGCCCACCTGCCACACACACTCACTGCCGCTCCGGACACGCCACGCCCAGCGGCATGCACGTGTCCGGCAGCAGCGGCGCGCCCACCTGCCACACACACACACTGCCGCTCCGGACACGCCACGCCCAGCGGCATGCACGTGTCCGGCAGCAGCGGCGCGCCCACCTGCCACACACACACTCACTGCCGCTCCGGACACGCCACGCCCAGCGGCATGCACGTGTCCGGCAGCAGCGGCGCGCCCACCTGCCACACACACTCACTGCCGCTCCGGACACGCCACGCCCAGCGGCATGCACGTGTCCGGCAGCAGCGGCGCGCCCACCTGCCACACACACACACTGCCGCTCCGGACACGCCACGCCCAGCGGCATGCACGTGTCCGGCAGCAGCGGCGCGCCCACCTGCCACACACACACACTGCCGCTCCGGACACGCCACGCCCAGCGGCATGCACGTGTCCGGCAGCAGCGGCGCGCCCACCTGCCACACACACACACTGCCGCTCCGGACACGCCACGCCCAGCGGCATGCACGTGTCCGGCAGCAGCGGCGCGCCCACCTGCCACACACACTCACTGCCGCTCCGGACACGCCACGCCCAGCGGCATGCACGTGTCCGGCAGCAGCGGCGCGCCCACCTGCCACACACACACACTGCCGCTCCGGACACGCCACGCCCAGCGGCATGCACGTGTCCGGCAGCAGCGGCGCGCCCACCTGCCACACACACACACACACTGCCGCTCCGGACACGCCACGCCCAGCGGCATGCACGTGTCCGGCAGCAGCGGCGCGCCCACCTGCCACACACACTCACTGCCGCTCCGGACACGCCACGCCCAGCGGCATGCACGTGTCCGGCAGCAGCGGCGCGCCCACCTGCCACACACACTCACTGCCGCTCCGGACACGCCACGCCCAGCGGCATGCACGTGTCCGGCAGCAGCGGCGCGCCCACCTGCCACACACACTCACTGCCGCTCCGGACACGCCACGCCCAGCGGCATGCACGTGTCCGGCAACAGAGATCTTACAATTAGCGTCAACCCCTTGTTTGCTGCGTTATGATATAAACTAGAACTGACCTTATATACTTTTAGATCACTAAACTTGACATCGAAAGAGTGTGGATAGTAGGGTGTTCGCTTTCCGTAAAAATACTCCCGAATGCGCGCATCTCTTGCTTCAGCCCTTTGTCCAGATGACCTTTCCACTACCTACAAAATATAACCTTAATATACTTTAAAAGCGATATAAAATAATGAATTATGTAATGAAAGTGGAGGAAGCGAGGCAAGTCTGCAAGAATCATGATGTATAGCACTCAATTCTCTCTGTCTACTCCGTAACGGATCTAGCGGGATGATATGTATATAATTATATCATTTGTTTTTCCAATATACATCACCATGCAAATACGCATAAAAGACTTATATGAACTAACGTACTAGACAAGGCATGCGCCAGGCCACTTGTGAGCAACTGACGTGCAGTCCATAGATTGTATCAACTTCATAGCTCAATGAATGACGCGTAAGCACAATGACATTCGCGGCGGTTACAACCATTTGGTCGCGAATACATATTGCTGTAAATTTGAATGTAAAATTGAATGTTTGATTTGTAAATACTCAAAATTACAATATTATGTATCTGCATAACTTTAACTTGTATAGAAGTTGCAAAAAACAAAAATAATTTTTTTTCTGAAATTAAATTTTTTTTTTTTGAAATTCAAAAATTCATACTTTTTAAATAAAAAAAACCCCTATCCAAAAATTTCAGGATCTTTTAAGATCATTACAAGGTATCATACAAAAAAAATTGAGCCAAAATTTTCATGGCGGTCTTCATTTTTGACCATTTTCAAAAATTCAAAATTTTACAAATTTAGCATTATTCAAAATTTTTTTCCAAAATATTTTTTTATCAATAGCCCCAAGTGTCCCCTTTTAAACAAACAAAAGCCCATGCCTGTACCTATTATAGCATTCGAGATATTGCAAAAACAAAATTGAAAAACTGGAAAAATCGCGAAATTTTGAATTTGTATATCTTTCGAAAAAAAAATTTTTATTTTTTTTCCTTTGGCAGAACTTCGTTTTATGATAAAAGAAAACTTCTGACCAAAATTCATCCAAATCGAAAGGGGTCGATTTGACATGGAATGACCCATGTGTTAAAATGGATACGCCTTTCAAGGCAATTTCTTTGGTTGTGCGTGTCGCTTGCATTCACATCCAAAAATACAGAGTTGTAATACTTACCAATGAATTAAAATCTCTTCAGTGTATCAGTGTAATACTTCTACCATGAGTTGCTATAGAAAAATTACTTTAGTCGATCGCGCATAAACAAGCATCGAATAGATTTCAATAAATGTCATACCATAAGTCAATAAAGTATTTTTGGACTCGCTACGGTTAGCTGTTAACTTGCCTTGTTAGTGAAATAGTTAACTTGCCTCGATACGGTATTTCTCACTGTCATCTGTCAAATTTGTGACTCATGGTACGGAATTTGTGTGCCAACAACTAGAATACTTGAGTCGCTAGAGTAATGAATTCGATACGGTTTTTACGCATTGACTCATGGTACCGATTTTAGTGACTGCCAGTGGCACTGCACAGTTTTCCATACAAAAATTTGTCACCATCGCTAGCGAGAACGATAGTTAAAAACTCATGGTAGCGGTACAGGAGTATTCCTTAAGCCTTAGCTTTTTATTTGACACTATAAAATAGCACAATATGGCATATTTATATTTTTTACTATATATCTAAAAGCGTTTGACATTTACATACATTTGCTCATATGAATAAATATTTAGTTGCGCCTTTGATACACGTACGTGTGTCAAAGGCGTGTAAGTTTTGTCATTTTTTTATTAATTTCTATTGCATGTTATAGAAAAACTTTCTCTGTGGTCTGGTGGTCCGGTGTCTGTGTTGACCACATGGGGTCCCAGGTTCAATCCCGAGTTGGGTAATTCAAAAATGTGTTTTTTTTTTTAGTTTGTTGAAAAAAAATTTCCCAGGGATTGGAGAAGTGCCCAGTTAGCGATAGGCTTGCCACCTATCACATTGTGGGACTATGTATCTTCGACTAATCGTGGGTGCTCTGGTTTTACCTCTGTATACCACTTCAGGGATATGGGCGTGAAAATACTTTTAAACTTTAATCGTGCAACACTTTCATAATTCTCACTTTACGTCATTTTCGTATAAAGGGGTAAAAAGTTTTTGCTTCGTGTATTTATATGGTCTGTGGTAATTTTTTTTTATATCATAAGATAGCAAACAAGCAGATGGGTCCCCTAATGGAAAGAGTCAACCATCGCCTATAGACACCAAAGGTGTTAATTTTGCGTTGCTATCTGGTGGCGAGGTCTAATGCCACATGCATAAGTTTACCGGCTACCTCACCCTTCATACCGGAACACGACAGTGACAAGCACTGACGCTATTGCGGCAGGAATAGGTAAGGCGGTGGTACCAGACCCGGGCGAGACAATGCAGAACTCTATCTACCACCTAGTAGCCACGATAGTAGTGACTAGTGATTAACTATGTGGTAATGTGGTAATTGCTCGTATTTGTGTAGTTTGTGGTTGTCACAGTGGTCTAGCAGTATCGACTTCTGTGCATTTTTTTTATATCATAACAAACCTGGTGATAGTTGTGATGAAAAGAGACAAAAACACATATAGACACCAGATGTTAATGATACGTTACTATCCGTACCGCAGGGATGGAATGCCATACGCATAAGTTTTCTGCCTACCGAACTACGTTATTGCGATAGCAACAGGTAAGGTGGTAGTACTTTTACCTTACATTGCAGTATTTTTCTCTGGAAATCCACAACCGTGCATTTTTGTTTTTGTCGGCACTTTTTGCCTCGCATTACTCCTTTGTGGAATCAATTACCCTTGGGGGTGTTTCCGAACGAATACGACTTAGGGACGTTCAAGAAACGAGCTTATTCATTCTTAAAAGGCCGGCAACGTACCTGCAAGACCCTCGGTATTGTGGATGTCCATGGGCGGCGGTGATCATTTACCATCAGGTGCACCACCTGCTTGTTTGCCTACTATATAAAAAAAAAAGAACTCTGACATCTAGTGGTCACCATGTTAGTGACATGTATAGCCAATCATTGGCCATTTACGGCAAAATGGCAGGTGGTCGATTCTTCTGGACCAAAACCGGGAAATAAATGAATCCTTTATCAACACGGGGATAATGCAATCAACGTGACATTGGTGTCTTTTCTTTTCATGTGTAAAAACGAAAAACGTTTCTCACTCAGATTTTAAGTTTACCCTGACAGTCTCTGTTTCTCTTTGTGACACATCTAATGTTGCACATTGTTGTTGATACTGCAATACCGCGATTTGTCTTTGTATGATGTATCTTTTAGCTTCATTTTGATTGGATCCAATTAGATATTATTATATAAGCTCACTAATACACTTTTCTAAATAGCTAAAAGTTAAGACACGTATTTGGTTAGTATTGGAGAAATTTAAAGTTTTTTCGCTCTCCTGTAAAATTTGCGACATCTAAGTTACGCGGTATTGGAGTATCAACGACAATATTTTAACCGGACTGGTTTTAGATAACAATACGTACCCCTCCACTTTTTGGTAAGTACACAACTTTAACAAACTTTGGCATGTCCCTCTTTAACTCGTTGTACAACCTTTCGTTATCTAATACCAGAATGACGTCGACCTGCAAACAAAATAATTTACTGCTATTTATTTTATATCAATAAATATGTCTGGTCAATTTTCCCGAATTATTGATCTAACCCCCAAAGTAAGCAAATAATTCGCTTGTAATATGGGTGTTAATCAATTATATTAATACATAGATATACATACATTAATACTCAAATATATTTAACTAGCTGTTGCCGGCGACTTCGTTCGCGCGGACTTCGTTTACTCCGCACTGCTCCTCCCCCGTAGGTGATAGCGTGATAATATGTAGCCTATATGTTGACCCGACCTGTTAGTAATATTCATGCAAAATTTGAAGTAAATCCATGCAGTACTTTTTGAGTTTACCCTGGACATACATACAGACAAACAGACGAAAATTCTAAAAACTATATTTTTGGCTTAAATATCGATTGTAGATCACACAAAACACTTGCCCTATCGAGAATCAATCTTGAGCCCTATTGATTCCACAGTCAGAGTTTCTAATTGCTCGATCAAAGGGGCAGTCAATATATATCATTAGATAGTAAACAAGCAGATGGTTCTTCTGATGAAAAGAGAAACCAAAGCCCATAGACAACAAAAATATTAACGATACATTGCTATCTGTGTAGTACGATGGCAATGCAACATACATAATTCTACTGACTATCTTATGCTTCAAACCCACACACAACGACAAGCATTGACACAATTGCGGCAGGAATAGGTTAGGCAGTGGTACCAGACCCGGTCAAGTTACTGCAGAAATCTACCACCTAGTAGTCACAATGGTAATGACACGTGAGCCAATTAGTCACCTTTTACGATTTGCCTGGCAGAACTGCAGTAAGTCTATTTTTCAAAGGAGACCAGATCAACACGTTGAAAAGATACACTTATGTCTTTGATGTCTATTGGTGATGTTTATCTCTTACTAGTTGTTGGCCACGACTTCGTCTGCGGAGACTTCGTTTACTCAGCACAGCTCCTCCCCCTTAGGTGATAGCGTGATAATATGTAGCCTATATGTTGATCCGACCTGTAAGTAATATTCATGCAAAAGAAGTAAACCCATGCAGTACTTTTTGAACTTACCCCGGACATACATACAGACAAACAGACAGACAAAAATTCTAAATACTATATTTTTGACTTCGATATCGATTGTAAATCACGCCCCAAGTATTCTTTTAAAAAAATATTCAATGTACAGTTTTGACTTTCCTACGATTTTATTATATGTATAGATTAACAAGAGGGTTAGTTTGCTATTCTTTAATATCAAAAAACCTACTATAAATACTATACTACCTCAAAAGCTTGTGCGGCGTGCGTTAGAACCTTGTACCCCGCACCTTTTATCCAGCCACATGTGTTTATTATTACACCAGATGTAGACGCTGCAAAAAATCAGAAAAATTATAATACCTATATCTTCCTACCAAGCAGTTTGTAAGTAGCAAGCAAAGAGTAAGGCTTAAGCTAATTCTGTTTGCATGCAATCGCCTTTTCGTCGCATTATCCTTTTCTGCCGCTCAGAACCGCCATTTGCTAGAATGAGAAAGATGATGACAATGCGATAGCACGCGGCAAAATCTTTGAACCACATTCCCGCTGTATTTCTTGCTCTTGCAAATGGCAGTTCTGAACGACAGAAAAGGATAGGGTTATGAAATAAGGCGATATTGACCGCTTTAATCCAAGCTTTTACATAATATCACTATCATTGTAACTACTAGGTAGTAGATTTCTGCAAACTTTTACTGGACTATGATATTATTGATAAAGTTAAAATATATTTTTTTTATAGCTACAAACAATTTATGTTTACGAAAAGCAACATTTTATAATCAGCACTTAAAAGTATTTTGACCATTTTATCCAATATTTCCTTTTTTCAATTTTAAAAACATTATTAAGTAACATTTTTTTCTTGAAAACTGTCATGGACATTCAAAATGTTGTTTTTTAATTATAACTATTCGGATGATCATAAAAGTCTCCAAGGAAGATATATTACTTACATATATTAAATAATCATACCTTTCCTATTATTTTCACATCTTTCAGCAATAACTTCGGCTAGTCTAGAAACTATGGTATTATATAACTCTAAATTATCACCCGGTGATACATGACCAAAGTGGTATACAAGAGGAGCCTGTTGGCTAAAGCCCTCCTCTATTGATGCAGGCCTCTCCACCAATAAAGCACCTGTAATATTAAAATAAAAAATAAAACATAGTTTTTTCAGTGGTCGACAATACAGGTCCATGCAGCAGAAGCTACCAGGTAAGACAGCCTCATGGTCTAAGGGTTAGGCCTATTTGGCTCTAATCATGAGGTCAGGTCAGACAAAAGTGTTATTGAGATTTTATTGAGGCTTTTCTCGGTCATAAAAAATTCATTATCAGCTCGGAGTCTAGAGAGTTGTGTGTTATCACTCTTGTGCCTCAGACGAGCACATGAAGCAGTCAGTTAATAGTTAGAGATAATCGATATTCTTTAGCATGTCAGTAGCATGTGGCAATGAGGATCAATGCTCATCTCGTCAACTGACAAACTGCCGAATCTTAGTGAACCAGAAAGTCTATAGACAATAAGCTTAGTCTGCTAACTGCTTACACCATAATGGAACTGGTTATCTTTCCAGCTAAATATTTTAAATTTTCTCACTCATTCAAGTGCATTAATTTTACTTGTATGTCATCTTTAGTTACAAAATAATAATATCTGTGTATATAGCACATTTTTCGTAGGATGTGTAGTTAGTAAAATAAAGATTTTGTGATAAACAATTGCTGTCCACAATCATCAGTAGCACCAGACCTGTCACCTCTACATAATGGTAGTTTTACTACATGAAAATGACAAGAAGCAAAACCCTCCTGATTGATTTCCTGCTGCTCACCTCCTGCTCCTTTGTGTAAAAAATTCTCAATGTGGACAAAAACATGTATTATGAGTAAAGATTGCAATAAATAATGCAATTAATCAGAATTGGGTTACATTATCTTTGTATGAATAGGCTATTGAATCCCACTAATTATGGTATGGAATTTCACTAGGTTTTTTTTTATATATCATAAGATAGCAAAAAAGCAGATGGGTCTCCTGATGGAAAGAGTCAACCATCGCCTATAGACACCAAAGGTGTTAATGGTGCGTTGCTATCTTGTGGCGAGGTCTAATGCCACATGCATAAGTTTACCGGCTACCTCACCCGCTAAACTTGAATACGACAGTGACAAGCACTGACGCTATGGCAGCAGGAATAGGCAAGGCGGTGGTACCAGACCCGGGCCAGACAATGCAGAACTCTACCACCCTGTAGCCACGATGGTATGGTATTAATTATATTTTTTTAAAGTCCTACAACTTATTTCCTTGAAACCTTACTTTTTGCCTTAGAACAATTTTATTTTTATCACAATTATCTTTTGACTAGCATGGGTTTGATCAATACATCATTAAAAATAAATAATTTGAAAAACGTAAAAATAGTTCCTACATAAATCTTCATTACGTAAATATTCAAGTATTGATAAAGTCATTACCTCTTTTAAAGAATATCACTATTTATATTCAATAGCGATAGTGGGATTCAATTTCAAAATGGATAACATCACACAATCCCAGCTAATTGCACCTATACCAAATTAATGTTATGAGTATATACTATAGGATTATTGTTGTGGGATATTGTTAAAGTTTCTAATCATATTATACAACAAATAATTAGGGATTTAATCTTTAATAAATTTACTAGTTCACTTCAGATTTGTTGGGCAACAATTAATATTGAAATAAGGTCAATAATTATGTAAACAAACCTATAGTGCCTGGTATGCTAATATGTCCCTGTCCCACATCCAAGTCTACAAATATAGGCCTCCTTCCCATTCGAACAGCATAATTCAGTAATATCCTTGTCAAAGTAGATTTTCCAACATCTCCTGGACCTACAACCATTGTTACTGGCCCTCGAGTGTTTTCTTGTTCTGCAGCCACTCTCTGCTGCTCCAAAGCTGCATGTACATTTAAATATACTACCTAAAATATTTACAATCTTTAATATGCAGTAAACTAAAGGTTTTTTTTTAAAATAAAGTCACAAACAAGCAGGTGGCTCTCTTGATGGAAAGAGACAACCATTGCCTATAGACACCAAAGATGTTAATGGTAGCATTACCAGCTACCTTACTCTCCAAAGCGAAACGCAACCGTTACAAGTACTGACATTATAATGGCAGGAATAGGCAAGTGGTAATACCAAAACTCTATAATCTAGTTGGCAGTAGATGGTGTATCTTTTACGAACGAAGGTCTTTTACGAACTACCTAGCAGAACGGTGGATGGTCTATTCTTCAAAGCAGGCCTGGACCAACACATGGATTATTATTTTAGGTTCAATTAAATAAATAAATTCTGTTGAATCCTTATCTCAGAAAAGGTATGCAGAGGTGTAATGCCAATAGTATTTAGTCTAATGATGTAACAGACAGTATTATAAACAAATCAGTCACATACCCAGTCTCCACCAAGTTATATTTTCCTGTTATATTGTTTGACCCCAATTCGAATCTAGATATTGTTGATCTATACCAAAACTGTTAGTAACAGTCATATAGCTACATTTTATTTTTTTCTGAAGTCCCTTTTCTTCAGGAGAACTGTCTGTTATTTGCTGTACTCTGCTATGAAACATTCAGAATATGCCAAAATTATTATGGCAGAATTGTCAAAATCAAAAAATTTTTAAGGTTAAAAAGGTTAAAAAAAAAAAAAAAAAAAAATTTATATGCCAGTATTAATGATGTGTGTGTGTCGTTTTACAGCTTTAAAATTAAACTGGGTTACGAGAAGTGATAAAAGTGTTTCTAGTTGTGATCGACTACAAAGTGATTGTATGAATGAAACATGAACATTTTGACGTTTATACATAACGTCAATATATAATAACATTTTGATGTTTATATAATACGTCAAAATATTGTCAGTATTGTCAGTATTTATGTGAAAATAATATTAAATGCTGCAATATTAATTAACGACTGACTAGTATCAAATTTAACATCATAATTATTGTAATGATATGAAAAAGTATAACATTCTAATAAATAAATTTGGCTGCACAGTGTGCAGTAGAAATAATTCAACTGATGTAAAATCTATAATTTGACTTAAACGTGTTTATAGATAGGTCAAAAAAAAAATTTTTAAACAAATATGAAGTAGATTCTTTGAATCCCACACTTAGAAAAAGGAGTCCTATGCAGTACCTTACTAAAAATTGTGAGTAACAATCAATACTATGACTCTTGATGAATAGTATCTTATGATACAATAATTGCTTGTGCTAATTTGCAACAAGTAACATACATACACTTAAGTATAGGCATGTTTTGGATATATCAAAACGTAACTTATATTGCATATGTGTTTATTATCATACTATATCGATATCTAAATATATATAATCGTTTTCACAAAAACTTCAAGTTATGGTTGATCCAAAGCGCAATGCTACAACACGAGAACAAAGTACGAATAATGAACAAAACTCAAACTTCACATCACGACAGACCGAGACAAAGCAAATAAAAACTGTCTATGTCATATCGATATGACGTTTTTATTCGCTTTGTCTCTGTCTTACCATTCAATTTTTT
Source organism: Apodemia mormo (assembly GCA_036924255.1). Lineage (NCBI taxonomy): Eukaryota > Metazoa > Arthropoda > Insecta > Lepidoptera > Riodinidae > Apodemia > Apodemia mormo. The sequence goes on along the minus strand of JAUPFN010000018.1, from coordinate 4,360,767 downwards.
ACTAGCGTAAAAGTGATGAAACAAATATTAGGTCATTTCGGCTAGTGTGCAAATCGTACTACTGATATCGATATCTGAAAACAGTTTTGGATATCAATATGAAAACTGAATATCAATAACATATCCATTTGCAACTTAATACGAAACGCCCATCGCTACTTTAATATTAACAATAGTGATAGATATATATAGTATAACTCTAGCACTTGCCTTTATTTTATACTTTATACTTAATTATTACTGGAATATACAATTTAAACTTAAACTCCAATTTTAATTTGTATATTCCAATTATATCATATAACAAGTTAAAATCCAATTTAACTCAGTAACATTAAGACTTTTTAGTTATATTAGATGTTTATTTACGGCTTCTGCTCCTTTATTCACTCAGGCACATAATGAACAGTAGGAAAGAATTGATACAAGTATATTAATATTTTTTGTTCTTAGATAATTATAATTCATACCATAGGGGTTTCTTTGGCCACATAGCTGACTTCAGTACGACCACGTAACTCTACTGTACAGCCATGCCACGTGAAAACTGCCACCTTCGCCCCAGTGTGAAATTCGTATGGCTTTCCCTTTACCAGCTCCGTTCCGAACAACTCGGCGTAACCACTTTTAACCTATTAAAAAAATAACAAATTTTAAGAATATACTGTATCATTTGAAATTGTAAAATTTAATGTAGGAAATGATGTAATAACTTTTCCATAAGACAAATACCTCTAGAACTACTTTTTCGTTCCTAGACTCAACCTCGAATCTAAGTTCTGAGTCAGGATCGAGTTTGAACTCTTGCAACTGAACTTCAGTCATGGTAAACAAATATTAAACTAAAGGTAACACATAAACTTATATGTCGGATTAGATACAATATCAATTCTTTTCAAAATTCAAACACTTCAAATCTCAAACCAATAACGTATTAATTTCTCAAGATTAGTTTACTTTTTGCCAATATTAATTCAAAATAAATGTATATTTATACATAAGTAATCTGTGAAATGTATACTTCTGAGTTTTGACTAGTGTTGGCGATCGATTGTGGATTATCGATAGGATATCGATATTCTATCGATAGTAGTCCGACTATCGATATTATAATCGATAATATCGATTAAATCGATAGTATCGATACTATCGATTGTTCAAAAAGATACAACGCTATTGGAAAAATAAAATACTATTAATACTATCGATAGTATCGTATCTCCCAGTCAGAAAAGTATCGATCCTATCGATAGTATCGATACTATTGAATTTCTAGGAAACGATAGTATCGGTACTATCGATACTATCGTAAATTAGCATACAATAGATAGTTCAAAACAATCGATGGTATCGATACTGTAAATTCTATTGCTACTATGGTTTCCTAGACATTCAATAGTATCGATACTATCGATAGTATTGATTATTTTTTTATTAGGAAACACGATACTATAGATAGTATCGATAGTATTGCACTTAGCAGATTGTATTGTATTCTTCTAAATTATCTATTAATTCGATAGTACCTATAAAATCGATACAATCGATGGTTGTATCGATGGTATAGGCTTTTTTAGATTTAAACTATCGATGGCGAAACTATCGATAGTTTGGCAACACTAGTTTTGACATTGACTTTGATTGAGGATAGGGATGTAACAAATAATCGATTATTAATCGATCATTTAAGGAGTAAATGTCCCTGCAACAGCACCCCCCCCCCCCCCCCCACATTAAGTTTGGTTTTTAGGCTCGGAGCAAGGAACGCAAACTGTCAAAGAATAATATCTCCATAATATTACATTAACCTCCTGCATTTGTTTATATCATATTAAGATAGCAAACAAGCAGATGGGTCTCCTGATGGAAAGAGTCAACCATCGACTATAGACACCAAAGGTGTTAATGATGCGTTGCTGTCTTGTGGCGAGGTCTAATGCCACAATATGCATAAGTTTACCGGCTACCTCATCCTACAAGCCGGAACCCGACAGCGACAAGCACTGACGCTATTGCGGCAGGAATAGGCAAGGCGGTGGTACTAGACCCGGGCGAGACAATGCAGAACTCTACCACCTAGTAGCCACGATGGTAGTGACTCGTATAGCCAATCGGCCGCTTTTTACGACCTGCCTGGCAGAACGGCAGTTGATCTATTCTTCAAAGGAGACCGGAAACAACACGAAGAAAAATAGTTTTATTCTAAAACATAACCATATTTTATTTTTCTGTACACGACTATGTATAAATTGATATATTTTCTATTTATTATGGGTCAAAATAAAGTAATCGGTAAAGTAATTTTTATATTTACAAAAAACATTACAAAAATCACTTGAAAATAATGAATTTCTGACTATATTTTTTGTTATTACAATTCTTACAACAAATTATCTAAATAGAAACGCTATACACCGTTCATATATATTGCTTACCCTAAACCCTTAACCTTAACCTAAAAGGTTAGATCAATTTGTGTAATTTGTCCAGCGATATTATAATTATTGTTATTAAACGGCTTTTCTATTACATGTACAACAGTACTTACATGAGAGAAATGCATCGTAGAACAACACAAAATTCAATTTAATAGCAATAAAATACTACTAATGACTGTGACACTGATATTCGCCGTGTTGGTCCCGGCCTCCTTTGTAGAATAGGCCAACTGCCGTTCTGCCAGGCAGGTCGTAAAAGGCGACCGATTGGCTATCGAGTCACTACCATCGTGGCTACTAGGTGGTAGAGTTCTGCATTGTCTCGCCCGGGTCTGGTACCACCGCCTTACTTATTCCTGCCGCAATAGCGTCAGTGCTTGTCGCTGTCGTGTTCCGGTTTGGAGGGTAAGGTAGCCGGTAAACTTATGCATGTGGCATTAGACCTCGCCACAAGATAGCAACGCACCATTAACATCTTTGGTGTCTATAGGCGATGGTTGACTCTTCCCATCAGGAGACCCATCTGCTTGTTTGCTATCTTATGATATAATATATATATATATATATATATATATGTATGTATATATATATATTATGGACAAATTAGGAAAAAATTGATTAATTAAAAAATCGATTATTTTTTAAGAAAAATTATTTATTAATCGATTAATGAAAAATCTATTTTTATGTGCAATGTACATCCCTAATTGATGATTTTTGATTGACATTTGAAGCTTGTGGCCACAGACTAAATATTCATATTTCGATAATTAGGACAGATAAAATTAAAACCACTTAATTTGAGTTTTCAAGTCTAGTTATTTATTTACCTATATATTTCATTATTTAACAATTAATATTTACTGATATATAATTTTATATCGTGAAGGTCTCAAAAAATATAGTTTACTTTTATTTAAATATCGAGTTAAATTGTTTTTTTTATATCAAAAGGTGCCTAGAAAATATAAATCTATGCATTATCGAAACGCAAACAACGACAAAATTTTCAAAAACATTGTTTTTGTGTACGAAATTCTTACTTTTAAAAATTACTTAATAAGTAATTAAATTAGAATTCATCGTGAGTTTGTGTATTAGACATTTATTATTAAAGAGATAAAAATGCAAAACTCATTTTTCGAGTATCGTGATCAGTCTGGTGATACTGATTCCGAAATCATTGATGAAAGTGTGATAGAAGAATCATTTGTTTTAAAAACCCCTGGTAAAAAGAACCATACAGTATTTGTGCCTGAATCTGACGAATCTACAGAAGGTAAATAACCAGTTATTTGTTACCAAGATATTTTCAAATTATTAAAATCACCATGTCTGAATACAATCATTGAAATGTATTTCAAACTTTATTGCTGTATAGCTTTTGTAAATTTTGTTTTAAATTGTAGATGAATTTGCAAACGAGGGATTGGCTGACAAAGTTGTTAAAGTTAGTGCAAGAAGAAGTAGTGTGACTCTACCTCAATTCATAGTCAGCAGCGATGATGGTAAATATTTATCTATCAGTAAAGTTATTTTTTAAGTACTAGCACTTTATTTTGTAACACAGTTACTTGTTAACTAGTTCTGACAAATTCATTACAATATTAAGTTTCAGTATTCATTACAATATTAACTTTAACATAAAATAGTCAATCATTTCAAAATTTGAATTATTATTATTTGTGTATTACCTGAACCTATAGAATTAAATTTGTTTTAATGCTGCTACATTTTGCTGGAAAATCCAGCAAAATGTAGTTATGGCCATACAGAAAAAAAACCTTTTTTTGATGATTTTTACAATTATTGTTTTTTATACTCGTACATTTAGAACTTTAATACTTATCATTCTGTAGTCATTTTGTGAAGAGTTAAAAGAACAATTAAAAAAATTGGCATTAAAGATGTTTTCGCCAAATGTTTTACCATGAATGTTTCCCATGTCCCACATGTTTGAGCTTTATTTTTTGATTATCTAATAGACATTTTGGTAACAGCAACCTGAAGTAATTTAAAAAAACTCCAAATATATCAAAATAAAATAATCAAAATTATATGGATTTGACTATCTAACACCTACTGTAAAAATATATAAAAATCTGGCTTAATGAATCTTGCTCAAACCCATCAATTTTTTTTTAAACCATTTTATTTACGTACAAAGGCCCAAGTGGCACTTAGCCACTTGGGCCTTTGTACGTAATGGGCTATATCTATTTCAGCTATCCTAACTTCTTCCAGAAATTTATAAGATGGCTGATGTTTTCACTAGCTTTTTTCGGAGTATTTGGGTTTATCAGGATACATGCCCGTTGTTCAGCCATGCTCCTGCACTTAAGGAGAATGTGAGCAGTTGTTTCTTGTTCTTCCATGCAGCCGCGGCATAAAGGACTATATTGAATAGATATTGTTTAAGGTGGCAATGCCCTGTTATAGTGTCCACAACTTTTCTCAGGTCACTTCTGTTAAGTTTTATGATGCGTTGTGTTAGATGTATCGAGAGTGTAAAAAAAAAAGTTTTTTTTAAATATATAAATTAAATTTTTTTAAATACATATATAAATTTAACATATGGCGAATACATGGAATGAAGAAATTTTAATGCATAGGTATTATATATTTATTATATTTACTAGGTGGTAAAGTTCTGCATTGTCTCGCCCGGGTCTGGTACCACCGCCTTACCTATTCCTGCCGCAATAGCGTCAGTGCTTGTCGCTGTCGTGTTCCGGTTTGGAGGGTAAGGTAGCCGGTAAACTTATGTATGTGGCATTAGACATCTCCACAAGATATCAACGCACCATTAACACCTTTGGCGTCTATAGGCGATGGTTAACTCTTTCCATCAGGATACCCATCTGCTTGTTTGCTATCTTATGATATAAAAAAAATAATTATCAAAATGTAATGTGCTCTTATGTTTGCTGCAAAGCAAAACTGCTGCGCTTTGTTTTGCTTTGGAAAAGCAACAGACACTCGTTCCAACAATATTTGGCACAATTTGATTCACAGATTTGCATTGGTTTGGTTAGGACTTTGTAACAAATATTTCTAATGACACAATCTCTACTTGTACCTACTACCTACCTAGTAAAGTTAATTGCTGAGAGAATGGACACCACTAACAATTTGCATTATACTTAAATAAATAATGTATCTTTTATCTCATATACAGATAGACCATTAAAAGAAAGCAGTGGGAGACAATCTGGAGAGTCACCTACAAAGTTGGTACCAACTTCTTCAGAAGATGAAGGTTTGTTTTCAACAAAAATATTTTGTGTATTGAACATAATTAAAAATTACATTACATTAGAAAAGGAGAAGTACAAAAAAAATGGAAATTTTTTTGTATTGGCAATAAAAATGTAGAACATATAAAAAAAACATTAATAACTAACTGATCTGCGCAGAATCGCCCGCGATTAAATAACCACGTCGTCGATATAATTTTTCATACAAATTTATCCCCTATTTCAGCTCTGAAAGATGGTTATTTGAAAAAAAAATAGCCTATGTTGGACCCCAGATTTTCAGATATCTACATGCCAATTTTCATCAAAATTGATTCAGCATTAAAAGCGTGAAATTGTATCAGGCACACAGGCTCACTTTCGCATTTATAATTAGTATGGATAAAAAATATAATTTTTTTTTCTTGTATTGATTTTATGAGTTTAGTTGTAAGTAAATTGTAAAGATAAATTGTGAACTTAGATTTATAAAATGTAATTATTAATTATAATTAATTAGATTGTAATATTATGTATTTGCACACCGGAATTGATGGTAGATTATGGCGTTCTGAAAAAGCTGTAACACCTATTAACTGTAACCCATTTTCATGCAAATAAAATATATCTATCTATCTAATAAGCTTATAGGACAGAATGAAAAATTTTACCATATACCTATAACACATGGTAATATTTCATTATAAAAGTTTTTGGTAAATCCCTGGAAGAATGGATTTTTTCGCATAAGAAGTATCCTCTACATTATTATCCTAGTCATGATCTACCTGCGTGATTAGTGATAAACCTTCAAATAACACTTTTTGCATTTATGATATGATTGTAAAAATATTTTTTAACACAGTAAAACTGCAGCAGTCGACTTCCCATTTACTATATCTCTGGAACCCTGCACCCGATCTTCATCAAATTAAAAAGGGACCATCCCCGAGTAGGACTATACTTTTATTAGCATTGACAAAACTAACGACTTTTTATATATATATATATATATATATATATATATATATATATATATATATATATATATATATATATATATATATACTAGCTGACCCGCACAACTTCGTCTGCGTCACATAAGAGGGTGTGGGTCACAGGGACCTATAATACCATTCTAGAGGAACTTTCTTTAATTAATCCACAAATCACTTGAAAACTGTTGAAACAAACAATCATACCTACATTGCTAATTAAAACCAGGAAAGTTGGTACCTATGTCTGTTATGTTTGTAAGTTTGATTATGTTTTTTAATATCTATGGTAAGAGTATAACAAAGCCTATTATATAGCCATCCCACTATGAACATGATCAGTAAGACTGAAACTATAGTAAGAAATGGTACGGGAAATTGAGTAATAAAGGAATGTTGGCTATCTCCTGGAAGTTACTCAGTATTCTGTCATTAATTTCGTCAACACTACTATTTCTAGCTGCCAATATTGCCCTTTGACACATGTACTGGTAGTCTTTGTTTTCTACTTCCGCTATATGCGGCGTGCTATCTCGCAGTCTGCGACTGAGTCGCAGAGCAGGCTACCGTCTGACCTCGCTACCACGCATTCTCCCCCCGCACTCACGCCTCGCGCGTTGCTTGATAATATTATATCTTAAAACTGTGATATCCTAAGTTATTGGTTGAAAATGAAGCAAAGGACAATTTCATTCAAAATTAAATACTTGTGATTAATAACTAATTTATTTAGATAAAGATTAATACCATGTTTATTAAAACACCGTCGCAAATAATGCATTATTTTAGAACAATTTTGATTACCATAAAAAGGATCATAAAATGTGAGCCTTAATAGATAGACGAACACTATTGCTGACTTTTTTTGATGAACAATTTGATCATATATGGTTTTTGCGTAACTTTAACCGTTAACGCAGCGCACGCCAGAAAAGCTCTCAAGAGAAAAAAATCCCTTTTTAGACTAAATTTTTCGTTGATACTCTGATCCTGCAGGTCGTAGCGTGATGATATTATATAGCCTATAACCTTCCTCGATAAACAGGATATCAACTCAAAAAGAATTATTCAAATCGGTTCAGCAGTTTTCGAGATTAGCGCGTACAACCAAACAAACAAACTCTACAATTTTATAATATTAATAATAATAATAATTAGTATATTAGTATAGATATCATAAAATGGTAAACAAGCAGATGGCTCTTCTGATGGCAAGAGAAACCATTTGTCGAAATTCGACCTTAGACTAAATAATGAATCTCTTCTAAATTTGGCAACTGACTTTAGTTGCAAATATCGAGATAAACATAATAGTAAGCGTTATTATTCTATGAGTATACATGTGTGTAAATTATTATGAATTTCAAATGAATTTAATGTGTGTGTTTATTTTTTATTAATTTAATGTAGTTCCAATGCATATTATATAAAATTATTAGGTTTCTAGTCCCCTCCGCAATGTGAACTTTAATAATGAGCATAACTATGGTGTAAAATCTTATGATCTTTTTATCAGTTTTCGATATTTATCGTTTTTTCTTTCGATATTTATCGTTCTTAAAAATGTACCGATAATTGATAAAATATCGATAATCGTTCTTAAAATGTACCGATAATTTATAAAATACCGATAATCGGTTATCGGTTTGCATGCCCTAGGTCAAGTGAATGAAGTCGCAGGAATAGTTAGTACTTAATGAAAGTGAATCTTTTGAAATTATGGAATTGTAACAGATTAAATAGGCTTAATACACATATGAAAGAACTGTCCATATGTGTGGTGTATTAGGTGCCCCATAGACCTACAATAATATTGCGCAATATTATTAACCGTTTAGGGTTAATATTGAAGATTGCACAATAGTTGAACAAAAGTTTGAGAAGGTTTAAGTTTTATTGTGCAAATTTTCTTGCACTGTGTAGGCTTAATATTGCACAATATTTTTCACTCCAGAGTTTGGAACGGTCGCGTTCGGCCAGTCACGATGTCTAATGTATGGTCGTATCGTAAACTTAAGCAAAATGGCGAGCAAGAATGCTATAAAAGATAAAGAACGGGAGTTTTTCCTTGAGTGTATAGAATTGTATAGATATTTATTACAAAATCACCAACATGGTTACCGCTTCGTCAAAACTTCGTCGTCAGACATGTTGCTTGCACAAAAATATTGATCAGACTGATTTGTCAATTTTATTGAGTGAATTTATTGAACGTTAGGATCAAAGGGAGTATTCAATATTATTGCACAGTAAAAGTATAAAGCAGGCTGTAAACGCTCAAACATGTTTCTCAAACTGTACGTTTTGTTTGTACGTTTTCATCAAACATCAGCACACACGTACCAACAAGTTTGTCAAACAAAACTTCACTTTCAAAGCAGTTTTCGCCGTGAAGTGACGCTCCGACGACGCTCAGATGAGTAACAACTAATAACATGTCTCAGCGGCGGTCGCACCAAAATGGCGAGTTTGCTTGACAAACATGACTACACCTTCAAACACATATGACAAACATGCTGTCAATCAAATCTTTTAAACATACAGCCAAACACGTAGTTTGCTTGACAAACACGTCAAACATGACCGCAGACTATTAAATAATTTGCCAAATACGTGAAATTTGACAAATTGTTTGAGCGTTTACAGCTTGCTTTACGCAATATTACTGTAGGTGTAGGGGGCGCTATAAGCCGTTGGTTTCATTCATTAATTTTTCTACTACCCTCATTAATCATTTTTATGCCTTCTTTAATTTCCTACAGATTTTATTTAAGTTATTTTTTAATAATGTCGTGATTGTTATTACAAAAACTCATATGTGTTATATATTTGTACATTTTGTACATAATATAAAAACGGTGTATTACTATTTAGTTGATAATGAATTCCCATTTCTCAGGAATAGAACGCTTGACTTTCAAGCGGAAATGTGTTGGTTCGTATTTTGACGGGATTCCAAGCTATATATATATTTTTTAATTATGTACAAATAAATCCAAACTATATAATAGAAATGTGAATTCGTCTATCCGTTTGTCTATCTGTTACGCTTTCACGGCTAAATCGCTGAACCGATTATGATGAAATTTGGTAAGGCAAGAGTTAAAGACTCGGGATCAAACATAGGCTACAGTCTTTTTCAAAAGTCAACCCCGAAGGAGCTGAAATAGGGGATGAAAGTTAGTATGAAAGTTTATATTGAGAAATTAATTTACTAGGTAATAGAGTTCTGCATTGGCTCGACCGGGTCTGGTACCACCGCCTTACCTATTCCTGTAACAATAGCGTCAGTGCTGGTCACTGTCGCGTTCTGGTTTTGAGGGTAAGGTAGCTGGTAAACTTATGCATGTGGCATTAGACCTCGCCACAAGATAGCAACGCACCATTAACATCTTTGGTGCCTATAGGCGACGGTTGACTCTTTCTGTCAGGAGACCCATCTGCTTGTTTGCTATCTTATGATATATATATAAAAAGAAAATGTTTCTCTGCTCGCGAGCATAGCCACGCGATTCAGCTAGTCTTATTATAAATCCAACATATATGTTTGATCCCTCCGTTGGTAGCAACCTTGATTGCACAATCCATATATGTGATAGGATGTGATAGGAATAGACGTTTATATAGGTATCTAGATTTGGGTGCTCTTTATATATTTCAGAATAAGCTAAATAGTATCCTTCTATTTCAGCCTCTTAGGGGTTGGTTTTTAAAAAGTACCTAGCTTATGATTTTTGTTTTAAAAAAAGAAACTTATGAATTATCAGTGGTTTCCAACTATTATTTAAATATAAAAATCTGTTCAGCGGTTTAGCCATGAAAGCGTTATACAGACAGACAGATTTTCGCATTTTTAATATTAGTATGGATTTATATGTGTGTTTCTGTGTATTGGCATGGTGGAATAACATTCATGTCATAAGCAAATAATTTGCCTGCTTTTGGGGTTAGATTTATTCGTGTTATTTGTCTAATTATTTAATACTAGCTGTTGCCCACGACTTCGTCCGCGCGGACTTTGTTTACTCCGCACAGCTTCTCAGCTTCTCCCCCTTAGGTGATAGCGTAATAATATGTAACCTATATGTTGACCCGACCCGTTAGTCACGACACGACACATGCAAAATTTGAAGAAAATCCATGCAGTACTTTTTGAGTTTACCCCGGACATACATACAGACAAACAGACAAACAGACAGACATACAGACAAACAGACAAACAGACAAAAATTCTAAAAACTATATTTTTAGCTTCTATATCGATTGTAGATCACGCCCCAAATATTCTTATAAAAAATATTCAATGTACAGTTTTGACTTTCCTACGATTTTATTATATGTGTAGATTTATTGTTAATAATGTCAAAGTAGTGTCAAGGAAACCTGGAGGTCTAGTGGTTAATCTGTTCGGCTTGACTTATGAAGACTCGATTTCGTATTCTAGGTCGGGAAAAAATTTATATATTTTTCTCGAAAAATGCTAGTAATTCAGAGTCGGGGGATTGTGTGTTAATACACAAAAATATTGAATCGTTTCGTTCCAATGGAATTGCCGGGCCTCTTTTGAAGAATAGACCATTCTGTCAGGCAGTTCCTAAAAGGCAAACTATAAGCTATGTGTCGTTTGTATATGACGTGTCATTACCATCGTGATTTACTAAGAGGTGATTTTCTAAATACATTACATACTCTTTGGTAGCGTTCCGAAACGTCTCGTCCAGGTGTATGGTGCCACCGCCTTACTGTTTTTGCCGCAATAGCACCATTGCTAATTATATATGGGTATACACCCATATATAATTAGGGGTTTATACACCCATATATGTAATTGAGGTTTAGGGCTAAGGTAACCGGTAGACTTTTGCATGTGGTATGATGGAAGAGACAACCATCGCCTATAAGATAGCAACTATCCCGTGTGCCGTGGTGTGGCTGCGTCTTAATGCCATATGCATAAATTTACCGGCTATCTCACCCTCCCAACCGGAACACGACAGTGACAAGCGCTGATGTTATTGCAGCAGGAATAGGTAAGACGGTAGTACCAGACCCAGGCGAGAAAATGCAGATCTCTACTACCTAATATATACAATGGTAGTGACTTGCAAAGCCAATCTTAAGAACTGCCCGGCAGAACTACAATAGTCTATTCTTCAAGGACGCCCGGACTAACCCGAGAGGATTTATTAAACTAACTTTTGAAGGTGAACTTAAACATTTGGTGAAGATCAATTTTAGAGTTCTAGCGAAACGAAGCGTTACACGTCGCTTCTAGCAGATTTACTCTGTTTCAATTACATACTTAAATTTTTGTGCTGAAACACTTATATTACTTTTAACTACATTAAAATATTAAATTTTATTTCACTAGGTCAAGTATCACCTGAAATGATACCAAAACGTCGTAAAAAATCTGTGAGGTTATCCGAGTCTTTTATCGGCAGAAAAACAAAGAAAAGAATATTCCTTATAGATTCAGATACCGATAATTCTATCATAATAGAGCACAACAAAAATAAAAAAATGCCATGCGTGAAAGATACACCCGCAAAACAGGACCTGCACAGACATTTAGTGAATTTAAAAAATATGAGCATACAAAGTAATGATGCTATTGACCAAAATGAAGACGATGTTACTCAAAATAATTCTAATCGTATAGAAAGTGGAGAGTCAACAGAATACGTTGATAGTAATGATGAAAATGATAAAGAAAACATAGAACATTCAAAAAAACGCCTGCCCGAAAATAATATTGGTTATGGTGGTGATTCTACAGAGTATGATAAGAGTGATGATGAAAATGTTATGGAAATGTCGAAAGAACATGTTACTCAAAGTGCTGTATGTGATAGTGGAGAATCTACGGAATATGATAAAAGTGATGATGAAAAGAGAGCTTCTAAAGAACATGTTACTCACAATAATGTACAAAACACTGTTAATAAAAATCGCAAACTCTTTACTGATATCAGTAATGATAATTATAATGACGAAGTGACAGTGGAAGATGATGATGATGATCATCAAGATGATCATTTGGTTATGTCTAGAGCGACACGTATGAGCATCATTGGTATTTTACCTAAAGATAATGAAAGTGATGATTCTGACTTTATACAGTCTGATGACGTAAGTTATATTTCATTTTAATATTTTTTTATCAATAACACGTCCATGTTAATGTATACCTATTATTATTAGCTAACGGTAGCCAAGTTCAATGATGTGGTAGATTACCAACCTGTTTATAAACCGAGGAACATGTCCAGTCCCGAGAAAATCATGGTTATCCAAAAAACCTCCTAAACTCATTCATATTATAAGTGCGAAAGTTTGGATGTTTGAATGGATGGATGGTTGGATGGATGGATGTTTGTTACTCAATCACGCAAGAACTCCTAAACGGATTCAAATGAAATTTGGGACTCAGGTAGATGACGACCTGTTATAGCACATAGACTACTTTTTACCCCGGAAAAATTACGTGATCCCGCGGGATTCGCCAAAAACTTTTATAACGCACCGGGCTGCACACTGCACCTAGTTTTAAACTTTAATTATACTGCAGTTAAGTGTATCTTTTGATCATAATAATCGAGCTTAAAAATATAATATTATTCTAATATATTAACATGCAGATTGTCATAATTTCATTGATATTCTGCAACATCTCGCGTGGGTTTGTGTCACCGTCTTATCATTAATTTTCATATAATACAGAACTGTAACCCGTCAGTGTAGGAATCAATTCTTGCAATAACATGTGTCAGTTTGAAGAATAGCTGGTAAATTATGCATTTTGTGCTACTTGTCAACATGAGATCATTATCTTTGATATAGCCATCAAAGATGGTGACGGATATCAAACATTTTTTCTATGATATAAAAGTAATAATATTTAAGCTCTCTAAGAGATGTTTCTAATGCTTAATTTTTTCAGTCTAACAGAATTTCTAAGTCCAATTCAGTTGACAGTTTACCAGAAGTAACTATAAGATGTGATAAAACTCCCGACAAATCCAATGCAGACAATAGTCGACTAACTTGTTCTCCTTTTTCAAGTCCATTAAATGATATCAGTAATAAGATTGATAAATCTATGAGTGAAGATGTAAGGACAGAAACCAATGATATATGTGATTTAACGCATGTGGATGCAGACGATTTTCAGACAAACTCTTTTAAGAGGCCTAATGAATCACTTACAAGACGGTCAAGAAAGAAATGTAATAGGTCTCAGAATAAAGAGAATAAAGATGAAAATAATGATGTTTGTGATTTGACACATTTGGATGAGGATGATTATTCAAGTAAAACTCAGAAAAATTTAAATAGTGGCGGTAAACCAAAGAGTATTGAGACTGTTATAGATGATGATATAACGATAATAGACAATAAGCAGGAAGTTATTGCTTTGAGCAGCGATGATGAAGACGAGGTAAATTGTGCATTTTTTTAAATTATTCTTATTTATCTATGTATTTATTCGTAAAAAAAAACTGGTCCCCTCTTTAAGACAATTGCATGAACGTGATTATGAAATCTGACACTGTAAAAGTTTACATTACGGAAAATTGTAACGAAATGAAAAAAAAGAATATGCACTAGAAATACATGGTATTAATAAAAATAAACATCAGACACTTAATATATGTGATATACATGATAATCAACACACATGTCTAACATTTTCGTTGCTGCTAAAGTCACATGATGTCAAAATTTTATTTTGTTGTTTTGGTGTAATTCAATGATACAAATACATACATGTATATAGATACAGATATATGTTTCGCATCTGTGGTCTAGTGGTTCGATGTCAGTGTTGACCACATGAGGTCCTGAGTTCGATTCCCAGGTTGGCAAATTAAAAATTTGGTGTGAAGATACTTTTAATAAACATGCAAACCCAGCTATACATACCTCTATGTTCATACAATTGTTTGTTTCTGACTGAAATTGAATCAGAGTTTGGTTTAGTCGTGGTCACTTACAACTCGACTAAAAAAACAAAAAAAAACATGACTTTTTGGTATAAATAAATATCATAGAAACAACATCTATATTATATTATATTATAATATTATAAATGCGAAAGTTTGGATGTTTGGATGGATGTTTGTTACTCAATCACGCAAACACTACTGAACGGATTTAAATGAAATTTGGCACACAGGTAGATGGTAACCTGGAATAACACATAGGCTACTTTTTATCCCGGAAAAATTAGATGATCCCGCGGGATTCACCAAAAACTTATAATGCAGCGGGCTGCACGCTGCTGCTAGTATTATATATTTTATACTTTCCGTTGGCGGCACTTAATGAAATTATATTCCTGTCAGACGCATTAGTTAAAATGTACTTCTTTTTTATTTATATGTGTCTTGTATAATTGTTTTATGTGTCTAAAAATCACCATTTATGTATTTCAAATTCAGTTAAATATATGCAAAGAAATGTTTTTATATATGTTTTTTTATGTTTTTATAATATATTGAAAAGATAGATTTGTATTTTTGTTTGCAAAAAATAAAGAATACGATTTTAGGAACTCCGTCCCCAGTAGAAGCTATAGCATGCCTCCGCAAAGCCAGGTATAAATATCTCTATTGTATTTACAGTGCACCTTAAGAATAATACGAATACATGTATGTCAAGAAAAAATTTAATTTTTAACAAATTAGACGTTTGAACTAAAAAAAACTTTGCTTATAGTTTTTATTCCTATAAGCTTAAAATACTTAAGTTTAGCGGGAAGTTTAAGGGTCAGCCAGTAATTATTATTTTTGTATTCATACTAATATAAACTAGCTGTTGCCCGCGACTTCGTCCGCGCGGACTTTGTTTACTCCGTTACCGGTCGTAGCGTGATGTTGCATAGCCTATAATCTTCCTTGATAAACAGGCTTTCCAACTCAAAAAAGAACTATTCAAATCGATTCAGTACTTTTCGAGATTAGCGCGTACAAACAAACAAACAAACAAAATTAGTCTACTATTTTATATTAGTATAGATGCGAAAGTGTGTTTGTTTGTCCGTCTTTCACGGCAAAACAGAGCGACGAATTGACGTGATTTTAGTTTTAGATAGATTTATTTAGATAGTTGAAGGGATGGAGAGTGACATAGGCTACTTTTTTCTCTTTCTAACCTCCCCCCCCCCCCCGCCCACTTCCATAAAATGAATATAACGCGTGCGAAGTCGCGGGCAAAAACTAGTTTGTTGTACTTTTGTTTCTATAGTAGCAAAGTTTCTCGCAGCATCTTTTAGAATATTCTTACACATTAAAATAAACATGACATTTCCGTTCAGTAAAAATCAAAATTTTAATGGTAAATTAATTTAAAAATATCAAATTGCTTTTAACAATTCAGAAGTACAAATTACATCTTTTCAATATTATGAAATTATCGATATTATAATAATAAAATAGGTACAAAAAGTATTTGCGGAAACTATCGCACTTATGCAAAATTGTACTAGATAGTTTTTATACAGAAAAATATCCAAAATTTATATTTGAAGTATATTTTGATATTCCTAATTGTTTGGCAAACATTCTCGAAAAATTGGTTTTATGGTATTTCAGTTTTTTTTGCAAGCTTAACTAATTCATCAGAGCGCTGACTTAGGATATTAATTATCTATTACGCACGCAATTTTCTCGCTGTTGGTACCATCTTTCCAACCCAAAATAGCAAAGTTAAGTTAAATACGTTAGTTTGGATGTCTCACTTTTTGTTCTAGATTGTTTTGGCGTATGCGATTTCATGCGAATTTAATAGACTTTAAATTTTTTTTTAAATTTAAACGAATGACGTAAATAGAAACTTACTAGTTTGACTTTGTGTGTTTTTTAGTGTTTTTGTATTTTTTCTGTCGTGGGTAGTTTGTAAAATTGTCCATCTAATGGAATGTACGCAATTTGTAACGTTTTATGTTCTATTTGAGTTTTAGCTTGTGTTATTCGTGATTAAATGTGTTTCCTAATAATTTTTGAAGCGTTTTGAAAATGGCGAAAGTAGTAAGTAAATTTAATAACATTTTACGTATAAACTGTTTTTACTCGTTCAATTTTTGGTGTAGCGCGAGAAATTAGGGATTTAGAGTTTCGTTGTATTTTTAAGCTCCTCGATAACCACAAAAATACAGCACAAATCAAATCAACATTTTTACGTGTGTTAATTTAATAGAACGTCTGAAGTGAAATCTGGAGATATAAGAACTTCGTGTTTATTTTAAATTAATGAAATAATTATTTTGCAAAGCTTAATACATACTGGCCTTATTTAATTTTAAGTAAGATCGTCATTTTATTGCGTTCATAATTACGTCAGACGATTAATAATGCTACGTTCCTATATCAGTAAACGACTCGTTTTTATGACCAGAAGTAACGTCTACGAGGCGTAAGCTAAATTGTTCCTATAATTGTCAAATTACCAAGTTTTGGTTGCTAATGTTTACTGCTACGAATGACGGATCGTTAATTATAGGAACCCGGCTTTTTTTGGGACTGTTATAGGGGTAATATTGGTAGTAATACAGTTTGTGAAAATCGTAGCATAAAAGCCAAAAACTAATCTATACATATAATAAAATCGTAGGAAAGTCAAAACTGAACATTGAATATTTTTTTTAAAGAATACTTAAGGCGTGATCTAAAATCGATATCGAAGCCAAAAATATAGTATTTAGAATTTTTGTCTGTTTGTCTGTTTGACTGTATGTATGTCTGGGGTAAACTCAAAAAGTACTGCATAGATTTACTTCAAATTTTGCATGAATATTACTAACAGGTCGGGTCAACATATAGGCTACATATTATCACGCTATCACTTACGGGGGAGGAGCTGTGCGGAGTAAACGAAGTCCGCGCGGACGAAGTCGCAGGCAACAGCTAGTATCATATAACTTTTAACTCTTTTATTTTTATTATTTACAATAAAATATATTATTTTACCTTTTTCTGCCAGCCCGTCCTTCGAAGAATAGACCATCTGGTATTCAGCCAGGCAGTTCGTAGAAGGCAAGCGATTGGCTATACATGTCTATCCTGATTATTATGTAGTAGAGTTCCACATCGTGTCGCGCGGATATTAGTACCACCGTCTAATCTATTTATTATTATTTTTTTTATTTATGTCATAAGATAGCAAACAAGCAGATGGGTCTCCTGATGGAAAGAGTCAACCATCGCCTATAGACACCAAAGATGTTAATGGTGCGTTGCTATCTTGTGGCGAAGTATAATGCCACATTTATAAGTTTACCGGCTACCTTACCCTCCAAACCGGAACACGACAGCAACAAGCACTGAGCTATTGCGGCAGGAATAGGTAAGGCGGTGGTACCAGACCCGGGCGAGACAATGCAGAATTTCTGGCGTAATAGCGTCAATGCTTGCCATTGTCGTGTTCCTGTTTGAAGGTTAAGGAAGCCGCTAAACTAATGTGGCCATGGACGTACTGAGGGGGGGGGGGGCTGAGACAATTGCCCCCCTCCAGTTGTCAGTTGTCTCTGCCCCCCCCTGGAGTTTGTTTACCTCTCTACTAACTATGTACTATCGTAGATAAAATATAATATAGTCAGTTCTTGTACTCTAGTTCTTCAGTATGGACACTAATAATAAATCAATAAGGCAGAAAATACACATATACTGTTTTTACAAAATAAATGTATACTAAAATTATGCAATTTTTTTTTATACTTATATGTGATAAGAATAGGTCAATTTGGACACCAATCAAAACTACGACAGCAAATTGAATTTTTTTCAGTTCTATGTCAATATAAGATCCAACTCCTGTACTTTAAAGAGTATGTAATGCTGTCCTTTATCTACTGTCATTTATCAGGTGATCTTCAAGTAACCTATTCTAAAAGCAAAATAGGAATTGCAGTTACTAACACTCATGCTTTAAAAAATAGGAAATATCAGACTATATAATTTAATTAAAGGATGTATGTCAAGTTTAAAATAAAGAAAAAACTACATGAGATGACCTCCAAACATAGCTTGTTATGATGCCCTGGCTTCATATTGTAGTGAGCAAAGCTTTATGCATCTGGACTTTGGACACTGTAGTTACAGTGTCCACTGCTATTAACATTTATCGATTAGACTTATCGTAAATATACACATAATGTGTAACATCCCAGCTCCAATAATAGCAATATAATGGAATCAGCAATAATTTGTGTAGTTTACCTTTATGGGCCAGGGTATTCTAATATTGTCACAAAAATCATTTGCTTATTCGGTATATGTTGCTACAAAACACTAAATTTATAACAACTAAGATAAAAATATAGTCTTAAAATCTTACGGTTGCTTCCCCCTGGCCCAGAACCTGGGTACGCCCCAGTACCAGTACAGTATGCATGTGGCATTTCCATCTCGCCACTCTGATAACAAACGCACTATTAACATTTGGTGCCTATATACGATGAATATCTATTTCCACTCATCAGAAGAGCCATCTACTTGTTTGCTATCTTAAGATACAAAAAATGCTGTGGTTGAAGTCGATAGGTAGCCCTGTTATTAATATACAAAAATAGACAAACAAGAAAACGTCCGCTTAATCGGTCGAAATGCTATTGCATTTCGACCGATTAAGCGGACGTTTTCTAAAACCGGGCCAAGTGCGTATCGAATAATGCGCAATTTAGGGTTCCGTACTTGTCCCTCATATTGTGCGTACTAAGGAAAGGCCTTTTAATTTGTTTCATACTATGAAAATTAAAGTTTTTTTAAAGGCAATAATATATATTCGCTCGTAGTTTTCCAGTACAGTATGCATGTGGCATTTCCATCTCGCCACTCTGATAACAAACGCACTATTAACATTTGGTGCCTATATACGATGAATATCTATTTCCACTCATCAGAAGAGCCATCTACTTGTTTGCTATCTTAAGATACAAAAAATGCTGTGGTTGAAGTCGATAGGTAGCCCTGTTATTAATATACAAAAATAGACAAACAAGAAAACGTCCGCTTAATCGGTCGAAATGCTATTGCATTTCGACCGATTAAGCGGACGTTTTCTAAAATCGGGCCAAGTGCGTATCGAATCATGCGCAATTTAGGGTTCCGTACTTGTCCCTCATATTGTGCGTACTAAGGAAAGGCCTTTTAATTTGTTTCATACTGTTACGTACTCGGGTTCGCAATTGTAGGAAAACACCACTTATATTAAATCCGTGTATTTACACAACACAACACAACGTAATACTAAAATACACTCTACTTGCTAGTCACTCACTATACTATCACTGAACTACACAATTAAACACTTCTCGCTTCGCACTTGTCACTTGATGTATCGCTCTCGATCGCTTGATAAAAAACTGCCTTGTGTTTGTCAACATCTCTGTATTTATAGGCAGGGGAAAGTCCTAGCTGGATCCAGAAAATTTTAAATGTATCGGGAAACAATGAATTACTTCTTATCGTAAACACGTTATGAGTCATAAATCCTAGTCCACGCTATTTTCAACCTTATGCCATATCCCACAAAGTCCATTATGGCATAGCTCAGGTCAACTATTTGTTTGTCAATAGGAGTAGCTATCTCTTTCCTTTATTTCTAGAAAGTTAGCGCGCGCGCGCTCCAACTCTACACGCTTCTAGATTATTCGTAACAATACTATGAAAATTAAAGTTTTTTTAAAGGCAATAATATATATTCGCTTTTACTTTTCCAAGTACATTTAGTAAGTTTATCGATTATAATTACTCGTAAACTTGTAAAGCCTGTCGAAGATGTGCATACCTTAGCTTTTTTATTTTCTCAATATCTTATTTTACCACTTGTCGCCGTGACTAATATTCATACCAAATTAATAATCAATTTCAATTTATTTGCAAGAAATAGGGTTACAAAGATCTTATATCTAGTTTATATATTATAGCTTTCTAGAACTCAAAATCTTCGAACTAAGCTGCGGACAGACGGATGAACGGACATGGCGAAATTGTTAGGGTTTTAACCACGGAACCCTAAAACATATAGACATTTTAATCGAATTTTTTATATAGGTAAGGACTAGAAGTACCAGTAAGTCTCCAAATTTGAAGAAATCCCCCAAACCGAAAAAAGATGAGGTGACCGTCAAACGAGTTGACAGCAACATGAAGCAGTACCTGCTGCCCCCCAGCTACCCGAACCAGGTGATGTACGTGAAGAAACACGTGCGGGAGAACGAACTCAGCAAGTTGAATGGCCTGAGGGAGGACCTACAAAACATTAAGGTATTATTTTATAAGGATAAACATAGAAAACAACTAGTTGTCTCTTGGTTTTTGACTTTAGGTGCAAAAGATAAGATTTACCTTTTGCACCTAAAGTTAAACACACTAATGCCCGGTTCCTATATCAGTAAAACGACTCGTTTTAGTTACAAATAGTAATAATTTCTACGGCGCGTGAGCTAAAACTGTTCCTATTATATATTACTAGCTGTGCCCGCGACTTCGTTCGCGTGGAAAAAGTTCTAAAATAAAAACCCGCATAGTTCCCGTTCCCGTGGGATTTCCGGGATAAGAACTATCCTATGTCCTTTCTTGTGTCTCAAACTATATTTGTACCAAATTTTATCCAAATCGGTTCAGTGGTTTGGCCGTGAAAGCGTAACAGACAGACAGACAGACAGAGTTACTTTCGCATTTATAATATTAGTATGGATTAATATTAACGCCTTATATATTATATTAACGCCTTATATATTATATTATATTACATTATATATTATAAATATTAACGCCTTATTACTATTAAATTGGTTGCTAATGGTTACTGTTATGAATGACAGATCACTCAATATAGGAACCCGGCATTAGTGTTGTGTTAAATGTATCTTTCTCTGTCCTTTTAGCTTCAAAACCTTTACGTCGACTTTGTCATGTCTTGTTTTATGTATATTGTTAATAATAAAAGCGATATTTTTGTGGCGGTCAAGTAATCTAAATATCTATACCTACTAAAAAATTAAACAGATGCAGATTTTTTTGTAAAGGATTAAACTCAAAAACTACAAAACTAATTTTAAAAATTCTTTCACTAATTTAAGACATCACTGAGTAAACTTTTTAACCCGATTGAATATGCTGATGTGAAATCGCGCGCAACAAGTAGTAATACATCAAGTTAAATCCTAAATCACGCTGTAACAATTTATCTTTTTAAAATATAATATACTTGTTTCAATGCTTCACGTGTCTGAAAAAAAATCCTCCCTTATCCAACCTCATGAGATGTCATTAGCTTCCACAGTTATGACACAGAATACTGGAGACTAACAGAAGTCAATCTATATACAAGTAATATTTGAGCAACGCACACATATACCCCTCTCATGGACGCAAAATCTTGGAATGGTTCGGGACAGTCTGTTCTGATGACCCATCCAGATTCACGACGAGAACACCCGAGAAGGATGAATGTGAGGAGTTTCTCGCTTTTTCGTTCTCGCGTTCGCCTGTTCTCCGATCGGTTTTGGTAAATTTTGTCGCTTCAAAGGATTTCTCGCACGAAAGAGTGAAGACTATCACACTCACGATTTGTCTCAGTGTCGATCAGTGAGCGACGGAGAGCAGACGTCCCCCGTATTTTTTTTCCAAATTTTTTTTTCGTTTTAAAAATGTGGAATAACGATCTAGAATTAAATTTATTGAATACTTTTAATCCGAGCCTATTTATGGGATGCTAATCATCGGAACTATAAAAGCAAAAGTTTTAACCACGATGCGTGGAATAGACTCGGAGAATTAACGGAGATAGCAGTCAGGTACTGCTAACGCAACGTACTGGTAACGCAAAAAAAGAATCTCTTTTTGCACGTTACAGAAAATACATGAAAATGGTAAAAGATTCTTATAAATCGGGTGCTGGTGAAAGCGAAGTATACAAACCGACATGTTTTACATATGTCTGTTGTTAGTCTCAGTTTGAATATCTTTCGTAATGTCGTCCTCACCAGATAGGATCCAGAACACGAGTGAGAAAAATGAGAGTGTGAAATAGCTTGTTCTCGCGAGAAGTCTCGCCGTGGGTCATGATGGGCCTTGAACCATTCCGAGATGTGACGTCCGTGAGAGGTGTCTATGTGTGCGTTGCTCGAATATTACTTATATGTAGATTGACTTCTGTTAGTCTCCAGTATTTTGTGGTTATGACTTTAGATCTGAAACTATTACCCCATTGTATCACTTCGGGGAAGGGTGGCTAAATGTGCCATATGTTAAGGGTAACCTCGTACTTTA
This sequence comes from Apodemia mormo, assembly GCA_036924255.1. Taxonomy (NCBI): domain Eukaryota; kingdom Metazoa; phylum Arthropoda; class Insecta; order Lepidoptera; family Riodinidae; genus Apodemia; species Apodemia mormo. The sequence continues at coordinate 4,337,821 of JAUPFN010000018.1, read as the reverse complement.
CGCTAAACAAATGTAGAAACCCGTTATTAGCAAAATTAAATAAGGGCTAAATATAAGTCTCGTATTTTTGCAAATGCCGTCATGGCTTGCCAGCGAAACTAAACACGAGCCTTTTGTATAAACCGCCGCGGCAGTTTGATTTTGAATTCGTTCGTTCAAATGGTTGTAAGTTAAACAAGTGAAGATTTTTTTTTACAGTTGCTATATCATTTGCAAAAATTCGATGGTCTTAGCAGATCGTCAAAATGACGTCATTTTGACGATCTGCTAAGACTATTTCCTCTAGCAAGAAAAATAAATAAAAAATGAATTTTTTTTCGGTTAATTGACTCCCGTGAAATAATCTAAAACCCGTAGTTTGATGCTGGTAACCGTTAATAAGTGGCAGGTTGCAATTTTACGTCACGGTCCCCACTATAGGTGCGATGGATATTGAGGTGACATAACCAGTGTTAAGCTTGATGACGTCATACGAGAATGGAAAAGAACAGATCTTTCCAGTCGTCTAATAAGTGATATATCTTAAGAGGTAAAAATCACACCAATTAAAATAATGGCGGAGAATATGATTCATGGGTTTAAATTTGCTTACAGTAACAATTTACTTTGTTTCATCAAGCCTTTTAATTTATGCATGTATTTCATCCCCGTTAGTCAGGGATGCTTGTGTGTGTCTATCAATTTTTTTATTTTGTATAAATGCATATAGATGTATAAATGTACCGTATATACATTCATATGCATTTAGTAAAAAGCGGTTATTTTGATATTACAGACAATTCAAGTTTATTTGTTTGTATGTATGATTAGTATGATAGATTAGATTGCTGATGCATAAGTGGTATAATCATGTTAAGTGGATTTTTTAGTATTTGCTGGACAATATGGATGTGAACACGTTACCTGACGGCGGCGTTAAGCTGATAGAGCGGTTGTCGGAGTTGGAAGCCCAGGTGCACCAACAGGGGGACAAGGTTGCCAATATGGTCGTGGAACCCGGTGAGTTAACAATGGTTCATATTTTGTAGGTTACTGTACCAAAGACAAAACAAATTAATTTGATAGAATATAAGTCCCTTATTATTAGTACCACAGTGCCAGATCCAGCTGTGATTGATCTTTAATAGAGCTTTCTAATAAAATGAATATGTCTGACTATTAATAAAATTAGATATGGGTGATTCCGTTCTAACTGTGATATAATGTCAATACCGTGTCATGTCTATTTTTAGAATTTATTTATAAATTGTTAGTTTTTTTTTGTCGTAAACATTAGAATTTATGAGGTAATTAGTTTAAATCATTTATTACGACAAAAAAACTAACAATTTATAAATAAATTCTAGAAATGGACATGACACGGTATTGACATTTAAGTGATATATTGTAAGTTTTCTGTAAGTGGCAAGTTATATTATATGAAAATAACGTTGAAATATGTTTATTATTTTCCAATAAGTACAAAAATTTCATAAATTAATTATTAATTAACGACCTGTGGAGAACAAACAATACAGGACATTGAATATCACAGTTAGAACGGAATCACCCATATATAATTATCTGCTCTCTTTATAAGCGAAGCGTTGAGATAGTGCTCTACTCTCAACATGTCTAGGTCATGTATTTTTCTGGACCTTAACTATCAATTGCATTTATACTTCACTAACGCAATAATATAAGTGCATGGATATAAAGAATAACCCTTTTATAAACACATTTAAGATTTTTTTTAATAATTGTCTTTTATATCATTTAAAAAACTGATTTATAAAAAATGTTGGTGAACGTCTGGATGTCTGCATTTTTTTATATCATAAGTTAGCAAACAAGCAGATGGGTCTCCTGATAGAATGAGTCAACCATCGCCTATAGACTCCAAAGATGTTAATGGTGCGTTGTTATCTTGTGGCTAGATCTATGGCCACATGCATAAGTTTACCGGCTACCTTACCCTCCAAACCGAATCACGACAGCGACAAGCAGTGACGCTATTGCGGGAGGAATAGGTAAGGCGGAGGTACCTGACTTGGGTGAGACGATGCAGAACTCTACCACCTAGTAGCCACGATGGTAGTGACTCACATAGCCAACCGGTCGCATTTTTAAGACCTGCTTGGCAGAACGGCAGTTAGCCTATTCTACAAAGGAGCCCGGGACCAACACTGCATGTATGGATGTGCCATGATTATGCTTAAAAACTTAACATATCCGTTACATTTTTTAACAGCTTAAGTATGTCACGGGATTGTTTCCTATTGAAAATTACTATTAATTCAGTCATTTAATTATTATTTAAATTAAAAAGCATTATGGGGCATGCACTTTTGGATTTTCAAAACTTTTTTGCACTTGAATATTACTAGCTGCAGCGTGCAGCCCGGTGCGTTATAAAAGTTTTTGGCGAATCCCGCGGGATCACCTAATTTTTCCGAGATAAAAAGTAGCCTATGTGCTATTCCCGTTCATCATCTGCCTGTGTACCAAATTTCATGTAAATCCGTTCAGTGGTTTTTGCGTGATTGAGTAACAAACATCAATCCATACGTCCATCAATCCAAACATTCATTTATCATATCAATATAGGTTAATTAACAGTTTAAGTTGCAAATATCTTATTCTTTTGAACGTCGTCTTATAAACAGTTTTCGAAGAAAATGATTATCATATTTTGTTTTAAGAAATAAATAATAATTGTATAGATAAGTAAGCTTATTTATTGTATTTACAGATGAACCTTCACAGGAAGACATTAAAAACGACGGCTTCAACAAAGAAAACGAGGGCTTGTCATGGGAAGATATTCAGAAAGCCAGTATACAAGTTCAGCCGAGGATGTTTGGCAAACAGGGTGAGTCTGGAAATATCTGCAAAACTTTGTTGTACTCTTTTAACTCCTCGTGACCCAAGGCCGCACGCGCGGAAAAGCGCTGGCGTTTGAACTTTGACCGTTAAAGGACATGCCAACGCTGTTACCACAAAATGCTAAAAATGTTAACCAGCCAACGGTAAATGTCAATATAGCTGTCTCATTTCACGGAATGTATCCAAGGCCGTCAATTACCAAGCTTATTCAAATTAAATTAATCACTATTATTATGTAAAATGCGTGCGGTTACATTTTACCTAATGGCGGCCAACCGAAAGTTGTAAAAAAAAAAGAGCGGTCATATTTTTCCGGTCTGAGGCTGAGGGGTTAATGGAGATAGTAGTCCTGTAAGGGATAACCTTGTCCTATAGACACCAAAGAGATCAGTGGGGATGTTATGACATATTCATAATTGTGCCGGTTACTTTACCCTCTAAACTGGAACGCGAAAACGTCACAAAACAAACAGAAACAGAAATCAACCTCATGTATGTACTTCACTTTTCATACCTGTTCTCGGCGGTCGCGCTAAGGTTATGAACTTTGGTTTATGTAGAAAAACTAGTAGTGACACTCGTATTTATGTGATTGATTATTATTGGAAATGAAACAAGAAGAACGGTAATGTAAACTAATAATAACTAAAATATTTAATGTTACTGTTATACCTATTACAAGTTTTCTGCACAAAATGCCTCAATCGGGTGGCACTCAATTTTGCACTTTCGGAACTATTCCTAGATATCGCATCCATGAGAGGTGTCTATTTGTGCGTACTGCGTAACTGGAGCACTTTTTGTATGTAGATTGACTTCTGTATCTATTTGTTTTGTAACAACGTCAAGCAATTACGCGATTGCAACAGAAAATTGTAAAACTTTGATACCAAAATCTGACGAGACATTGCAGAACTCTATTACTAGTTACCACTCGTTAGACACTTTGTAAACTGGAAAAGTAATGCGTTATCAGTGTATTAAATAGTGTGTTATCACCCGTTTCAATGGACGTACCATTACTTTTTCATTTTTAAAAAAATGTTTAGGCTACTATACAACTTTAAAAAATTGCGTCAAATACCGTAAATTGGATCAAAATCTGTCAATATATTTGGGATTTATCAATGTCGAACATTGATATAAAATACCCAAGATACACAGTTCCGAACAAAACTGACACTCAAAACTGTCGCTAATTCAATCTAAAAAGTTTATAGTTATGGCACAAACGTGTTTTTGCATATTCAACCTTAAACGCAAGATTTAAAGTCATTTTTAAAAAACATTGTACAAAAAGCAATAAAATTTTTGACTTATGTTAGCTGGTAGGACAAGACATATGTGGAGTCGAATATAAATATTTTTATGCATTGAGGTAGTATTTTAAGGGTTTGTAAAATTTAATTTTCAATTATTTTTAATTAAAAAATTAAAAATTTACATTAAAAAAAAATCTTGTCGAAAATCTGTTTTTGCGTAGAACATTTATATATCAATAAAACAAATAATGACCATTAAAATAATTTATTTATATTTCTAACGTTATAGGTTATTGGTTCTATTACACAGAACCTACACATATAGGCAAACTGTGGGTTTATAGCCATGTAGTATTTGACGCTTGATATTGATACATTTAGTTTGCATAGTCTAATAGATTTAGAATATACTGAAATAGGAAATTTACTGCAATGGTGACTATGACTACGTTATACAGTTCATAGATTCTTACATGATAACAGACACGATTTTTGCAGACTTATTATATAATGTATCGACAACATAGTAAGAAAACGCATTAATTTCCTAGAAATAAGTTTAGCTTTTCTTAGAATTCTCGTTTTGAATTAGATTTCAGTTTTTCTGTTTTTTTTTTGCAGTATTATGTAAACGAACATTTGTTTAGTTATAGTATCTGCAGCCGTACGAGCGAATACTGTCCATAGACATTTGAAACACAATAGGTTAGTTGCTAATGCGATGTCGGCTTCTGAAAATTTTATTGACCCTCGTATAAAAAATTCCAATAAAACAATTTAGAGCTAAAAAATTGTGTTCAATGTTATTCGGTAGATCAAACTCGTTGATGATTTTGAAAAAATATACATCTTTTCAAATACTGAATAACTAAGTATCATTTAAAAAAAAACTATATTTTTGACCTTTTTTAATTCAATAGTCTATGCTTAGGCATAGTTTTTTCTTTGAGGTTAAAATACTTAAATTTAGTGGGAAGTTTCAGGTGGCCTGTAGGGTCGACCAGCTCACAGATTTTTTTAATATAGTTACATTAGTTGGTTACATAGGTGTATTACATACACAGAAATCCTAATAGATACGTATATTTAGTTTAGTACATATGTGTGTGTAGTGTAGTGGAGTATAGTTTAGTACATATAACATTATTGCCAAAGGTAATTTTAGATTAGATATTTCCTGTTAATTATAAATTTCTTTTACGTTAGTTTATTCGATAGGTGTGTTACTAATAGGTATTTTTAGTTTGAGGTATAGTTAGTTATGATATTAGATATAGAAATTAAAAGTTATAGGAAGTTCAGGTCTTACGTTTTTTACTTACATTTTAATAACAAAAATGTCGTATATAAATAATTAAGATGAATATGTAAATATTATTTTTGACGTACTAGCGGCCCACCCGGCAATGTAGAGATTTTTAGTAAAATAAAGAAAGGTTAAATAAGTTCTAAAGTAAATATGCGCGAGCAAAGCCGCGGGTAACAGCTAGTATGCAAATAAAACAACTCGTACATATAAACAGTCACTTAAAATTTATACGAGACTAGCTGCAGATCTCTGCATTAGGATAAAAGTATTCTATGTGCTATTCCAGGTCATCTTATATCCGAGTCCAAATACAAATTGGTACAGCCATTTTTTACGTGATTGACTATCAAACGTTAACATTTGTATGTATAGTATAAGATACCCGCAATCAAAAACAAAATTTTATTAAAAATAAATTATTAAATCAAAAAATAAACATTCTTAATGCAACCTGTGCTTTCCACTTAAGAAATCGTTATCAACAACACGTGTAAACAGAACAAAATTCGATGCTACCTATGATTTCCTATTATTATATTAAAAGTTTCGTAATATATCTCCAAAGTTCATCGTAAGTATCACAATTATATATTGTTATTTTATATTCGTACAAATAGAATAAAAAGAATCACCAAACTTGGTCCTCAAAATAAGTAATCAATATAATCAAACATTTTAAAATCGTCAAATTGATGTCCTTTTCTCTTTTGGCAGTTGGTTAACAACTATAAAAGGTATTCAAAATTATTAATGAAAAAAATTAATCTTATTAAAAAAAATTAACTTATTAATGAAAAAAAATCGACTCCACTAATAATAACAGGATCAATTTGTATTATTCGACTAAATTAAAAGGAGGTTGCACTGCACTGTCCTTTTACTGAAAAAGTGACCATTGAAATTTTTTCGTATTATATTTGGAGCGTCGAGTACATTTTTAAGACAAATAAAATGAAAATCATACATTACACCCTATATTTAGTAATATAAACGACAAAAATAAATCGATAAACTCTTATACTTACCGAAAATACAATATCTTATATTTTTTTAACGTTCATGATGTTGTATTTTACAATTTATCAGAGAACAATTCTGTATTTTTGACGCGCGGGCAGTGACGTGAGCGACGGGCTTCTATTTGAAGTGAGTGCACAATTTGAAATTGTGCACTCATTCTTAGAGGACGTTTTTGAGACACTGATTGTGTATTTTGGGTTTTTATATATCAATGATGTCGAAATTAAAAAAAAACTTTGCTTTTATTAGACATTTCTTAACTTATCGGTTATTAACTTTAGCAGCAACAGTAGTAGCAACAACATTTTGGATCCCAAAAATTGCGTTGAACACGATTCATAAGATCAAAATATATCATCGTTTTCAAAATACACAGTTTTTCAAAAATCAATATACTGTCATTTTTAACAAACTAGGTGTTTCAACTGAAAAATCAGTGCTAAAAATTTTTACTCCTTAAACTTAAAAAATGGAGGTACCATTTAGCAGGAAGTTTCACGGATGACTTTCAGGCTCAACTATATTTTTGCATATTTTTTTGTTCACCTAATAATTGAGGCATCATCAAAGTTACAGAAACTGGCCACTTGTAACAAAAAAGCAATCATGGTATTTGAAAATGCAACTCTTTGTGAACATGTTATTTTTTAGAGAGATCCTTTCTGGAACTTTTATAAAAATACAGTGATTTTAACTCGTGAAATTTTAACAACGTTTTTTATGATTCTCAAGTCCAGTTGCCAGTAATTTTGGTATTTTGTAATAACGCCCATCCCCTCCAGTCCCCCCAGTCTCAGCTCAGTGCATTAATGGTTCCGATGACTAAGACGTAGGTTGTAGGCGTAACTTTGACGATATATGTAAAGGTTAGCGATGATTGTGGTTACAAAATTCGTACTGAAAGACTACTCTTTGAAACTGAAAAAATAATTTCTTTGTAAAATTTTAGTAAAAAATTAGGCATGCAAGCCTAGTCCCTATATTTTACATGAACACCTGAAGATTTAGTAATTTAACACTCATTGGATTGCACAAGATTTAACAAAAACGAACAATGAATTCACGGGACAAATTACACTTACTGATCTGACCCCAAAGTAAGCAAATTATTTGCTTGTGTTATGGGTGTTAGTCAACGATACTAATACATAGAAATATATATATAAATACTAGAATATATTTAATAAACACCCAAACCCGGAAATACAAACGTTTATGCTCATCACAAAATTGCTTGTCCCCGTCGGGGATCGAACCCGAGCCCCGTCGATTGCGTAGTTAGGGTCGCTAACCACTCGACTATCGGGGCGGATCAATACGAATGAAATATGTATAAATAGTAAGAGCATATACTTACAAGAACAATAAATGTATTTTAAATATCTGGTATTATTTATCTAGATTCAGCAACTTTCATTATGATCTAATTAAAGACTTTTTGTAGAAATTCTGGCTTATTTTTACCGAAACACAAAAATAAATACGGCTATTTTGAAAAATCTTAAACGAAAGCGTTTTATCGCATTTGTTACGTAGCTAGTATAGGCATGGGTATAACGTAACATGCTTAAAGTTATTGCCTACTTTACCTTCTAAAATAATAGAACAGACAATAACTGATTGTGTGGCAACTGGAAATGGTAAGGTGGTGGCTCCAAATTCGAGCGAGACATTGTAGAAATGGCGTCCTTTAATACTATCGATGATAGTATACGTTAACCTAAGTTCATTTTTGACAATTTTTTGATGGAAGCAAGGTAAATGATCTAGTTTTCAAAAGGGGCTTGGACTATAGTGGGGAATTTATTATATTTTGATATGACTCCACGACTCGAGTAAAACAAAGTTATTAGCATTTCTTATAGTGAGGTTTGTTGTTGGTGTTTGGGAATAGCGATGACAACCCACATGGCTGAGCGGAACTTGACGTTGGAGCGCCTACGTGAGCTGTATGAGTCGCTGGCATCGCGGCCGCCCGAAAGCCAGCTGGCGGCTCAGCCGCGGCTGCTGCGCACCGAGCTCATGCCGCACCAGCGACACGCGCTGGCCTGGCTGCGCTGGCGGGAAACGCAGCGGCCCCGCGGCGGACTGCTGGGTGAGACACACACACACACACACACACACAGCTCATGCCGCACCAGCGACACGCGCTGGCCTGGCTGCGCTGGCGGGAAACGCAGCGGCCCCGCGGCGGACTGCTGGGTGAGACACACACACACACACACACACACACACACACACACACAGCTCATGCCGCATCAGCGACACGCGCGGGCCTGGCTGCGCTGGCGGGAAACGCAGCGGCCCCGCGGCGGACTGCTGGGTGAGACACACACACACACACACACACACACACACACACACACACACACACACACACACACACACACACACACACACACACAGCTCATGCCGCACCAGCGACACGCGCTGGCCTGGCTGCGCTAGCGGGAAACGCAGCGGCCCCGCGGCGGACTGCTGGGTGAGACACACACACACACACAGCTCATGCCGCACCAGCGACACGCGCTGGCCTGGCTGCGCTGGCGGGAAACGCAGCGGCCCCGCGGCGGACTGCTGGGTGAGACACACACACACACACACACACACAGCTCATGCCGCACCAGCGACACGCGCTGGCCTGGCTGCGCTGGCGGGAAACGCAGCGGCCCCGCGGCGGACTGCTGGGTGAGACACACACACACACACACACACACACACACACACACACACACACACACAGCTCATGCCGCATCAGCGACACGCGCGGGCCTGGCTGCGCTGGCGGGAAACGCAGCGGCCCCGCGGCGGACTGCTGGGTGAGACACACACACACACACACACACACACACACACACACACACACACACACACACACACACACACACACAGCTCATGCCGCACCAGCGACACGCGCTGGCCTGGCTGCGCTGGCGGGAAACGCAGCGGCCCCGCGGCGGACTGCTGGGTGAGACACACACACACACACAGCTCATGCCGCACCAGCGACACGCGCTGGCCTGGCTGCGCTGGCCTGGCTGCGCTGGCGGGAAACGCAGCGGCCCCGCGGCGGACTGCTGGGTGAGACACACACACACAAAGCTCATGCCGCACCAGCGACACGCGCTGGCCTGGCTGCGCTGGCGGGAAACGCAGCGGCCCCGCGGCGGACTGCTGGGTGAGACACACACACACACACACAGCTCATGCCGCACCAGCGACACGCGCTGGCCTGGCTGCGCTGGCGGGAAACGCAGCGGCCCCGCGGCGGACTGCTGGGTGAGACACACACACACACAGCTCATGCCGCACCAGCGACACGCGCGGGCCTGGCTGCGCTAGCGGGAAACGCAGCGGCCCCGCGGCGGACTGCTGGGTGAGACACACACACACACACAGCTCATGCCGCACCAGCGACACGCGCTGGCCTGGCTGCGCTGGCGGGAAACGCAGCGGCCCCGCGGCGGACTGCTGGGTGAGACACACACACACACACAGCTCATGCCGCACCAGCGACACGCGCTGGCCTGGCTGCGCTGGCGGGAAACGCAGCGGCCCCGCGGCGGACTGCTGGGTGAGACACACACACACACACACACACACACACACACACACACACACACACACACACACACACAGCTCATGCCGCATCAGCGACACGCGCTGGCCTGGCTGCGCTGGCGGGAAACGCAGCGGCCCCGCGGCGGACTGCTGGGTGAGAGACACACACACACACACACACACACACACACAGCTCATGCCGCATCAGCGACACGCGCTGGCCTGGCTGCGCTGGCGGGAAACGCAGCGGCCCCGCGGCGGACTGCTGGGTGAGAGACACACACACACACACACACACACACACACACACACACACACACACACACACACACAGCTCATGCCGCATCAGCGACACGCGCTGGCCTGGCTGCGCTGGCGGGAAATGCAGCGGCCCCGCGGCGGACTGCTGGGTGAGACACACACACACACACACACACACACACACACACACACACACACACACACACACACACACACAGCTCATGCCGCATCAGCGACACGCGCTGGCCTGGCTGCGCTGGCGGGAAATGCAGCGGCCCCGCGGCGGACTGCTGGGTGAGACACACACACACACACACACACACACACACACACACACACACACACACACACACACACACACACACAGCTCATGCCGCATCAGCGACACGCGCTGGCCTGGCTGCGCTGGCGGGAAATGCAGCGGCCCCGCGGCGGACTGCTGGGTGAGACACACACACACACACACACACACACACACACACACACACACACACACACACACACACACAGCTCATGCCGCATCAGCGACACGCGCTGGCCTGGCTGCGCTGGCGGGAAATGCAGCGGCCCCGCGGCGGACTACTTGTTGAGACACACACACACACACACGCACGCACACACACGTGCACACGCACACATGCATACACGCACATGCGAGTATACACGAACGCACGCCCACAGTTAACTGCTTTTTTCACTTAGCTAAGACTATATTATGCGAAACAGTGGAGCGTTCCGGTCGTTATGTTTTCACGTATTGCATAGTAGCGTGTCATGTGTATTGCATTAGTAGTTTATACTACACCTATTCGGAAAGCACATTAGTTCTTACTTGAAAAACAAGAAGAAAGTACCTAATTCCAAGCGAACCAATATGTGGGCGGCAAAAATGTATGGGATTTACTTTCTCCCCTCGGGGAGAAAGTAATTTTCTCCCCTCCTTTAACTTTTTAAAATTCATAAGTTTGTATCTCGAAGCACATCAAAATGTTACTGGCCACTAGCATTTACTAAGGAAACTTGGCAGTATGTGCTTTATTTCATTTGCCTCCTCAATATTAAAAAAAAAAACGACTGTACGCGCGAATTTTCTTTTTTATTGTATCTTCTTCTTACATTCTGTTCTGATGTCTATGTCTAGTAGCGAGAATGAAGATTTATTTACGCCGCCTGAATTAAAAGAAGCTGCTCAAACAGTCATTTTAAACCTTTTGCCAGAAAAGTCCAAGCATAAGTACAACAAAACATATGAAGAATTTATGGAGTTTCAATAACTGCAATAATTTTAATATAAATTTTAACTAAAATGAACAAACTACTATTGTTCACCAAGGCGAGAAAATGACCGATACCTTACGAGAGTGTAGTTTGATTAATACACTCAAGTTAGGTATCGCATTTCTCCCGAGTGATACATACTGCTTTATACTACACCAATGAGGAAAATAAAAACATTTTAGTTAAAATTTATATTAAAATTATTGCAATTATTGAAACTCCATAAATTCTCATATGTTTTGTTGTACTTATGCAATGTGTTTCAAAAGTTTGTTTTTTTATATCATAAGATAGCAAACAAGCAGATGGGTCTCCTGATGGAAAGACTCAACCATCGCCTATAGACAACAAAGACGTTAATGGTGCGTTGCTATCTTGTGGCGAGGTCTAATGCCACATGCATAAGTTTACCGGCTACCTTACCCTCCAAACCAGAACACGAGTGACCAGCACTGACGCTATTGCGGCAGGAATAGGTAAGGCGGTGGTACCAGACGCGGGCGAGACAATGCAGAACTCTACCACCTAGTAGTCACGATGGTAGTGACTTGCATAGCCAATCGGTCGCCTTTTACGACCTGCCTGGCAGAATGGCAGTTGGTCTATTCTTCAAAGGAGCCCAGAACCAACATGGGGAAAAGTATTTGAATTGGTCTCATCAAGCGCCTACTTCACATCAAGCGCCTGCTGTTGATATGGCATAAATTTATAAATTGATCAGAAACTGACAAACAAAATATTTTCCAATAATTTATTAAATAATTGCCATACCAATTTCTGATAATAAAACTCAGTTGTCTAAGAATTTGCATTCTTTTCTATATGTAATACGATAGTAAACGAGTACATATCTCTCCTGATGTAAAGCAATTACCATTGACGGTGATAATGCATTTCCATATGTGTGGCTATATTATTAAGCTGCAATCAATAACTGAGTGGGAATTTTTCTCATGTAGTGCCATATGTGAACGCCTCCCGCCTACTTTATCTTTTAAAATAAAACAAGACTAGATACTAGATTATAAGCACTGACACTATTGCGGCAGGAGTAGTGATTCCTAGTAGTTACTATGGTGATGATTCCTAGTAGTCACTATAGTAGTGACAATTTTGGGTAATCGTACTCCTGTTATAAAATGCCAAAATGCCTGAGCGAAAGGCAGGAAGTAGTGTTGTTGATGGATACATATGCTATGACACCATAAATCAAAGAAAATAGATATTTATTTTTATATTGCAGCTGACGACATGGGCCTCGGTAAAACAATCACGATGATTTCCCTTGTCGCGAGCGATAAGGAAAACGGCCTCGGTGATGATGAAGATGATGAAGATGATGATGAGTACCTGGATAAGCCCAAATCGAGATGTAAGTGTTTTGTGTATTAGAAAATTGAATGTATTTTCTATCTATTACTATATTTAGTAGGAATTCACTAGGTAAATTACACGAATTATTCTAGCCCCTGAATGATCAAATATATTTATAAACTGCCAAATCCAGAAATACAAATGTTTGTGTCTGTCAGATATCATACCCGAGTTTTATTGATTGCGTAGTCAGGTTCGCCAACAAGTCGACCAACGGGGCGGTCCAATTACTTTTTTGCGTACATTTAAATTTTTCATGATTGTGTTTTTTTTTTCGAAATGAATATAGCTGATAGTCTAAGAGTGTTCAGCTAGAGTTTAGATAAAAGTCCTAATGATGCGTTAATACGTGATACTGGTAGACTTTAAATAATTTGGGAAAAATATATATGTAGTGAAACCAATTAAATTGTAGATTTAAGTTTGAATATCATTGATATAAAAAATCCAAGATGCACAGTCTCGAAAAAAACTGACACTCAAAATTGTCCCTAATTTCATTTAAATAGTTATAGATATGGCAAAAATATGTGTCTTTGCATATCCAACCTTAGGCGAAAGATTTATAGATGTTTTTACAAAACAATGTAAGAAAAGAAATAAAATTGACAGTGACGCGATTCTATTTGAAATGAGCGCACAATTTAAAATATTGCGCTCATTTTTGAAGGACGTTTTTGAGACACTGATTGTGTATCTTGGGTTTTTTATATCAATGTTGAATATGGGTCGTTTACGCCTCGTATTCCATTCGTCTACTCTGCGAGTGCGGTGTCGTGACTAATGCCGGATTCCTATAATCAACGAGCAATCATTTGTACCAGTAACCATTAGCAACCAATGTTATAATAATGAGGCGGTGCAGTATAGTATAGTTATAATTTTTTGGACCATTTGGGAACTTAACATTAAATGTCTAATTATTAAATGATTCAAAAAAACTTTAGAAAATATTACTACTCGTAATAATTAGAACGAGAACTTTTATTGGTAGGTACAGGAATTGGGTATAGGCAAGCCTTATTAGTAAATTAAAGCTTATAGTTATTTATATATTAAAAGATGAATACGGTTTACATTGGGTTAAGAATTACAGAAACGAAAGAAATAAGTATATTGTTGTCATCCTTCTTCGTTATTAGGTTTTACTTGTTTTCTGCAAGACGTTTAGTCTCTGGGAATTTCAGGGTTTATTTATTAAATAGTTATTTAATTTTTGATCCATATACTAGTTCGTTGAAAGAACACATGAGCTAATAAAATCATACATTTACACGTACTAGCGTTTACCAGCTGGTCGAAATTTGTAAGTTTGATCATAGATTATAACAAAACTTTTCTGAGTTTGACAATTGACTCACATAAACAACAAGATAGTTAGTTTATATTTGTGAATATTATGATGTGTTTCAAATGCATAGTAATGTGTGTAACGTGTATTTTTATTAATTTAATGTGCGTCTAATGCATATTGTATAAAAATATTAGTTTTATGCATTCTTTATTCTATAGATGCCAAATTTCGTCCTTCGATCGCGTAACTGTCGTAAAAAAGGGTTCAAAGTTAGCAAGTATATAGCGCAGTTGTGTGGTGTGCGCAGACGTGTTGGGCGGCACGCTGGTGGTGTGCCCCGCGTCGCTGGTGCAGCAGTGGGCGGGCGAGGTGCGGGCGCACTGCGCGCCGCACGCGCTCTCCGTGGCGCTGCACCACGGCGCCGCGCGCGCCACGCACCCGCACCGCCTCGCCGCCACCGACATCGTCATCACCACCTACCACATCCTGCAGCGCGAGACCGAGGTACCGCACCCCCACGCACCCGCACCGCCTCGCCGCCACCGACATCGTCATCACCACCTACCACATCCTGCAGCGCGAGACCGAGGTACCGCACCCCCACGCACCCGCACCGCCTCGCCGCCACCGACATCGTCATCACCACCTACCACATCCTGCAGCGCGAGACCGAGGTACCGCACCCCCACGCACCCGCACCGCCTCGCCGCCACCGACATCGTCATCACCACCTACCACATCCTGCAGCGCGAGACCGAGGTACCGCACCCCCACGCACCCGCACCGCCTCGCCGCCACCGACATCGTCATCACCACCTACCACATCCTGCAGCGCGAGACCGAGGTACCGCACCCCCACGCACCCGCACCGCCTCGCCGCCACCGACATCGTCATCACCACCTACCACATCCTGCAGCGCGAGACCGAGGTACCGCACCCCCACGCACCCGCACCGCCTCGCCGCCACCGACATCGTCATCACCACCTACCACATCCTGCAGCGCGAGACCGTGGTACCGCACCCCCACGCACCCGCACCGCCTCGCCGCCACCGACATCGTCATCACCACCTACCACATCCTGCAGCGCGAGACCGAGGTACCGCACCCCCACGCACCCGCACCGCCTCGCCGCCACCGACATCGTCATCACCACCTACCACATCCTGCAGCGCGAGACCGAGGTACCGCACCCCCACGCACCCGCACCGCCTCACTGCCACCGATTCATTAACATCTACTGCCGACTCCACGACACCATCATTTCGAACATAATGTAGAAAAATGTTGAAAGCTAGTTAGAAATACAGTTTTAAGTCTATGCAGTTGTCATCACTGAGAACTGCATAGACTTAAAACTGTATTTTAAATTTTCAAACTGATTGTAACATTAAATTGCCAACGCACCTGCAGTACCTCCGGTCTTGCAGCTGTTCATACGTCTATACCGCAACCAGTAACACTACAACATTAAGTTATCGTTAAACAATTTATTAAAAACATTTTCTGATCAAACACTAAGTATAACTTTAATAAAAACAATTGTTATTCGAGATTAGTGAAATATATGGATGCGTGTGTTCAATTTTAAATTCCTACGGTCAGGGACTAGCCTTTTAACATAGTTCATTGACCCACGGCGCATTATAAGAATCTATAGGCATATGATTTATGTATTTTATGGGATATTTAGCTCAAAAACCAGGGTCATATATTTTATAGATATTTGGGCACAGAACTGAATGCTTCATAGACCCCTTCGGTAGGTCTCTCGGCTAACAAAACGGCATGTAGATATGTGGTTAAGTCGGTGCAGTGTATCTGTTATCTGTGGATCATAGAATTCGTTATCTGTATTGTGCGTGCAAGTAGATGGGGAAACGCGCCATTATAAGTATGGTTTGGTATTGCAGTACGATTTGGACAGTCAGTAAGTGCATACGCGTGTGTCGTCTTAGTGAGACTACCCCCCAGGTATGCCAGTGAGCACTGCAGTCGGTAACCGGTGTTGTGTGTGCGTGCAGGCGGGCGCGCTGAGCCGCGTGCGGTGGCGGCGCGTGGTGGTGGACGAGGCGCACGCCGTGCGCAACCACAAGTCGCTGACCTCCCGCGCCGTCGTGGCGCTGCGGGCCAGGCGCCGCTGGGCGCTCACCGGCACGCCGCTGCACAACAAGGACATCGACCTCTTCGCGCTGCTCAAGTTCCTGCGTTGCTCGCCCTTCGATGATCTGGCCGTGAGTCACTTACCGACTATACATCACATAATGTACACATCACACGTGTTGCCCGTGTTGTTCTCTCCTTCTTTACTAGGAGGTAGAGTTCTGCATTGTCTCGCCCGGATTTAGTACCACCATCTTAGTTAAACCTGCCGCAATGGCGTTGGAAGAATATATGGTATAATCCTTATTTTCACAAGTTTGCTGTTCATCCTAATATAAAATTCTGATACACTCTAATATAGTTCTGTTGTTGGATGTTCACAAAATATGAGACATTCTTAGAAAGTCTTTAAAATAACACCAATAACAATAATGATGCGTTACCGCAGGTGTGAAAAGTATTTTAAAACCCTGTGTGCAAGTTTACTATTTTACTCTTCAAGCATAGAACAGTGTCAAATACTATCGTCATAGCGATAGCAATATGGAAGGCGATAGTACTACAACCAAGAAAGACAGTTCTCACCTAGACGTGTAAATCCAATTAAAATAACTCCTATTTGACACCTCACGTAATACTTGTGCTAAATTTAGTTTGAGCTCGACTTTTAAAACACCTAAATATAAAGTGTCTTCATTTAAAATTAGCTAAAGCCTTTGAATATGTAAATCAGAATATTGAAAACATAATGTGTTTATGAGAGAGATAGCATGTTTGATATGTAGGAACATTTACGTTTGTTGGATACAGGTGTGGAAGAAGTGGATCGACAACAAAAGTCTGGGCGGGCAGGAGCGGCTGTCCACCATCATGCGGTGCCTGATGCTGCGGCGCACCAAGCCGCAGCTGCAGGCGGCCGGCCAGCTCGCCTGCCTGCCGCCGCGCGAACACACCGAGCTCACCGTCACCCTGCGACAGGACGAGATGAACGTCTATCAAAAGGTCACTCACTGGATATATTGTACCAAAAAAAAATAATAATACGTTGGTTTTTACAGAGCGAGGATGTGTGATTAATGGATGAATAATCATCTTTCGTGTATCCACATTTTTACAAATGAAAATCTTCATTCATTCGAACACTTCGAAGAATGCTGAAACATTGTTTTCGAAGTTGAGAATCGACTAACCGATGTGTCGGAATGGGGTCGTCAAAATTTGGTCATTTTTAACCCCAGGAAGACACAGCTTTGAGTGTTCTCCGCTAAAAAAACACCCTTTGTCGTGTCACCTCGATTTGGGGATACTGATCCTGACAGCCTCAGCTAGTGTCGGGGTTCTGAGAGTCGACAAATCGAATTACATTCAGTTTCGCGGTCATTTGGAAAGTAAGGCTAAACTAGCCTCCAAAAAGATCGGTGTGCTCAGCAGAACGAGAGAGTACGTCTTGCCGACCCTCCGCCTTCAACTTTATATGGCTCAAATTTGGCCTCACATGGACTACTGTTCTCATCTCTGGGCCGGAGCTCCTCAGTACCAGCTTCTTCCTTTTGATCGTACTCAACGTAGAGCGGTTCGAATCGTTGACAACCAGGCTATCTCGAAACGGCTTGCCTCTTTGGCATTGCGCAGAAATATTGGTTCACTTTGTGTCTTCTATCGTACTTTTTATGAGGAGTGATCCGACGAGTTATTTGGATTAATTCTTGCTGTCGAATTTCATTGTAGGACATCGCGTCAAAATTTGAAATTCCATCCTCACCACTGGAAATCGACAAGTGTGCGTTTCTCTCGGCACTTTTTGCCTCGCACTACTTTGTTGTGGAATTAATTATCGGCAGGGGTGTTTCCAAACGGATACTGCTGGGGGGGGGGGGGGGGGGCGCTTTTGTCTCATTACGCTTTACGCCTTTCTCCGTAAAATAATCCACTTTTGGCGTAAAAGTGAGTAGTAAGGTAAACAACCTCGTGCCATATCTGTGAAGTGATAATTGAATTCACCGTTTCGTTCACATTTAATGGGTGTGTGTCATAGCCAGTGCGTAGGTGCTTACGTCATATAAATATAGTGCGCGCGTGAGAGAACTTGAACCACAATTTGAACCTTGGAATGTGAGAACGGCAGGCAATCGATTAAGGTCTTTTACCCCGCGTGATGCTTATTACAACATGCTTACGTTTATTATTATATATTTGTACATAGCCAATATCTTGTTTCAGTGCTTAAGAGCACGTCTTAAACTTCTGAAAATAAAATTCAACATAATTCAAACTCCAAAAAAAATATTAGCTACAAATCTGCGTAACAATAATAAAAAGAACATTTGAAATTGGTCAATTCCCGTTGTCCTCGTCAGAAGCACCTAATATTATCACATTTATTCTTGTTTCAAGCTGCAGTTGTCTTTATTGCACTTAATGGTATACCCGTAGGGTGCGATAGAGAAAATTGCAAGGCGACAGATCGCTAGATTTTACAAATATCTATTTAATTCCCTCGCCCTTAATATTCCCTCTTAATAACCATCTATGCATCTATACAAATAAATAAAATTGGATTGTCTGTTTGTAATATTAAACAAACCGCTTTTTACTAAATGCATATGGATGTATACACGATACATTTTTTTTTTGTTTTTAAAAATCACGTCCCTTATATGGAGCCACCTTAAATCTTTTTCTTTTTTTAAGTATTTGTTGTTATAGCGGCAATAGAAATACATCATTAGTGAAAATTTTAACTCTGACTATTACGGTTCATGGGATAGAGTCTGATGACAGGATGGTTGACTCTTTCCATCAGGAGACCCATCTGCTTGTTTACTATCTTATAATAATAATAATATAATAATAATTCACGGGACAAATTACACTTACTGATCTAACCCCAAAGTAAGCAAATTATTTGCTTGTGTTATGGATGTTAGTCAACGATACTAATACATAGAAATACATATATAAATACTAGAATATATATAATAAACACCCAAACCCGGAAATACAAACATTTAGGCTCATCACACAAATGCTTGCCCCGTCGGGGATCGAACCCGAGCCTCGTTGATTGCGTAGTCAGGGTCTCTAACCACTCGACCAACGGGGCGGTACATATACCAAAACAGCATTTTATTTTTACAATTTTTGTCTGTCTGTTTGTTCCGGCTAATCTCTGGAACGGCTGGACCGATTTTTACGGAACTTTCACTGGCAGATAGCTGATGTAACAGGGCGTAACTTAGGCTACTTTTTTTAGAAAATTTTTCACGCGGACGAAGTCGCGGGCTCAACTAGTTAGTAAATAATAACTTATGGCTGTTAGCCTGTTGTGAATTGCATAAGCCAGTTCTATCTGCTGATAAGAACGCGCAGTATTTATATGAAGTAAGTACCTATGCACTGACTCAGACGCAGATCCACATATTTAACTTATATACCTTACTAATTAACTAACTTACCTATTAACCCAAAGTTATTACCTTACTACTCATTCTTGCGTTAAAAGTGGATTATTTTACGTAGAAAGACGTAAGGGGTTATAAGACAAAATTATTTTATTCTGTCTATCTGAATTACATTCTTTTATGGCTGGATATATGTTTGGTTAGACGTAATGAACGCTGTGTTAAAAAAAATATGATCACCTATTTTGGAAGGACCTTATATATTACGTATGTATTTCTATTTATTAGTATTGTTGACTAACAGCCAAATCACAAGCAAAATAATTTGCTTACTTTGGGGTTATATCAATTTGTGTATTTTGTCATGCGTTATTATTAGATACTATTATTATTACCATCATCATTATTATTTACCCATTCATGAAGAGATGAAAAGTCACATTCATAATAAAGTCCAGCGTTGGCGTTGACCACATGAGGACCCGGGTTCGATTCCCGGGTCGGGCACTTAAAAAAAAGTGTTTTTTCAGTTTTCTGCGAAACACAAAGTTGCTCGGGATTGGAAAGTGCCCGGTTGGCGATAGGCTTGCCACCTATCACATTTGTGGGACCAAGTGTCTTCGGCTAATCGTGGGTGCACTTGTTGTACCTCTGCCTACCCCTTCGGGGATATGGGCGTGAAGATACTTTTTTTTTATCAGCTGCCTAGGTGGAAGATGACATTGGTAAGCAATAAAACAGAAACGGGATGATACCCATAACCACCTGACAAATAGATTAATCGTGGTTGTGTATTATGATTAACATATTGGTAGATTAGCGTGATGGGTGGTGATTCCCATTTGCCGCATTTTAATGACCTAGTAACGATTATCACTTATTACTCTACGTGCACATCCCAGTTACGGTTAATGCGGGGTGCATTAAACTCCAAGATGATAATAAGAGTTTTCCTCAAATAAACATCAATTTAATTTCTTTCCGACCCGAAAATTGATCCTGAGACCTATATAATTTAACCCATATAAAAAGATGATCATTCACTCGTTATAATATTCACTATCTTCATAAATTTCCATTTGAATAGGTGCTGGTGTTCTCGAAGACTCTGTTCGCGCAGTTCCTGCACCAGCGCGCGGAGAAGCAGGCGGACGCTGAGGGACTGTTGCCCAACAACGACAGCGCATACACCAAGATGCACAAGAGAATGATCGCCTTGCAAGGTATGTGTATTACACAGGTTGACTGGTTAAAGACTACATAATATATATTGAACACGATATTAATTACTAGTCATATTTGACCAATAAAAATATGTTAAAAAGAGAATATTGCTAAATTATATAAGTAAACCTCAATTAAATTAGCGTAGTGATATTCAAAAAATATGGTCACCGCGCGTGCTATAAGTGCACGCTTTAATTTACACGTGCTGCAAAGGAAAATCTTTTTTTTTTTTGGAAACAAAGCACTTTCATATCTATGCGCGGGTGGGTACTTAAAATTTTTATTAGATAATTTGGTCAAAAATGAAGTACCTACTTTTTATATATTCGGTATCAGAATCGAGTACTGAACGTCTTCCTTCCGTAATTATGTACAATCTTTTTTTTTTTTCAATAAACTTAAGCAAGCAGGCTCGAATGAACGCTAATGCGAAGCCAGGCTTTTTGGGCAAGCAGAATGCTCAGCGAGAGTTTAAGTGAGCCTAGAGCCCGCTGTGAGACCGAACCTCGACTTAGGGTAGTATCTGAATGATGAGTGGTAAAGTAAAAGGGTAGTATCTGGACGATGAGTAGTAAAGTAAGTAGCATCAGGATTTCGACCCATTAATAACTCTTGACCGGGTTCTGGTGTATTGGCGGGCTGGAATAGGCCGCTGGCGGGTGTGTGTGTGTGAATTGTGAAGTGTAGCCTACACTGATGCACAGTATACTGGAAACTAACAGTAGTCAATCTACATACATGTGATATTCGAGCAACGCACACATAGACACCTCTCACGGACGCGATATCTCGGAATGGTTCGGGACAGTTTGTACCGCACCAGTCGGAGATATCGCGTCCGTGAGAGGTGTCTACGTGTGCTATACTCGAATAATACATGTATGTGACATTGACTTCTGGTAGTCTCTAAGTATTCTGTGACTGATGCCTGTACGCATTTTCTCACAATATTGAGCGCAAATTCAACGCGCCGGTAATAGCTTCGGTCTACGTACGTTTACATGATTCTACGAGTATTCTCATTACAAAAGCAGTGATAATTTACCCTCGAGTATTCAAAAAAAAGATATAATATTATTGCTATATGAACATTAGACTATCTCTGTTTCCTCTCACATTATACAGAAACTATGCAACGGAAGTTGAGAATTATGTGTGGAATGCTTTATAAATTACACCCAAAATTACTCATATTTGGCAACGACGCGTTGTAACGTAAGTCTGTCACGATCAACATCCGTTGTGTGCCAGAGATTAATTATTTAAACAGATGTTTTTCGGCGGGCATATCTCGCATAGAATAATAAACAAACTTACGGTGTTCCTGATGAAAAGAGACAACCATCGCTTATAGAGACCGGATATGTTAATGGTGCGTTGATATCTGTGTGGCAGGGATGCAATATCAAATGTAAAAGTTTCCGGTCACCTTACTATCTAAACCAGAACACGATACCGACATAAACCAACGCTATTACGGCCGTTAAGTTACGGCAGTTAAGGCAGTGGAATCCGGTGAGACATTTCAGTTACTCTACAAGGTCTTGCCAGTCGCCACCGTAACATCTGTAAACCAAAATCAACAGCGACAACTCACAACTGAGTTACGAGCTCAGCGTAAAAGCTAAGCTGTCTTGGAGCCTACAACTAAATTAATCAAAATAGGAAGAGGAAGAAAATACATCCAGTTTTCCTTCCTTTTCAGCAGAAAACAGCAAATTGGTACAAGCATAAAAAGGCTAGAAAATGAGACTTTTACAATCAGGTTTAGCCTGATTGAAGCTATATATATATATATATATATATATATATATATATATATATATATATATATATATATATATATATATATATTTTATATATATATATGTATATATATATATATATATATATATATATATATTTTATATATATATATGTATATATATATATATATATATATATATATATTTTATGGATCTCATCCTACTTTTATGAAAAATCTCTGTTATAATTCTGGCTATCGTACCCATGTACCAATTTCATGCAACCCGTCAAGTCGTTTTAACGTGATAACACCACGGACATACATACAAAAATAACATAGGTGAGACAGCAGTGTGTGAGTAGTCGATGCGTATGTTTGACAAAAATGTATGAGCAATACAAAACGTTGTGCATGCTATATTTAGTGCAGCTGACACTTTTAACGAAATGTTGCATTGCACGTTTTAGCACTTATAAAAAACTATATATATTTGACATAATAATTTATTTTAGAATAACAACATATATACTTTTTAAATAGCAAATCGGATATATAATTTACTTTTCCCCGTGTTGGTCTCGGGCTCCTTCGAAGAATAGGCCAACTGCTGTACTGCCAGGCAAGGCTACCGATTGGCTACGCGAGTGAACACTAGGTGGTAGAGTTCTGCATTGTCTCACCGGGTCTGATACCACCGCTTTACCTATTCCTGTCGCAATAGCGTCAGTGCTTGTCATTGTCGTGTTCCGGTTTGGAAGGTAAGTTAGCCGGTAAACTTATGCATGTGACATTAGACCTCGCCACAAGGTAGCAACGCACCATTAACATCTTTGGTGTCTATAGGCGATGGTTGACTTTTTCAATCAGGAGACCCATCATTGGCTCAATACAAATACGGTTATTGGCAATATCCCAGGCTACGCTTCATTCTGTACGCGACACAATATAAACCAAAATGGTGGTGTTGTGGTATACGTGAGAGATTGCTGGAATCCCATGGTCTCAGAATTGCACCTGGAGGACGCCTGTTGTTTAGCTGTCGAGATCCCTGATAATGACATGTTTATTTTGGGTGTTTATCGTTCTCCCTCTTTTGAAAATATGACACCTTTTTTCACCTCACTGGGAAAGTGTCTCGAAACTTTCAAACATTTCTCAAATATTATCTTGGCTGGTGATATTAATATAAATATCTTGTCACCTGAACAAAAAATATACAATCCAATTGAATATCTTTGCATGACTGCTGAGTATGGCCTTCTACCAGCTATTACTCTCCCCACTAGGTCGGGGTCTTGCTTAGATCATATTTTTGTAAAATCTCGTCTGCCTGCCTTAGGTGCTGTCTGTGAAGTTGATATAACTGATCACAAATTAGCGATTCTGGGTCTGGCGAACCGGAACAAAAAAATTAAGCCTCAAAGTTATAAAACAAGAATTGATTACGATAAACTTGCGGAAGAATTGAAAGATACTGACTGGTCTCAAGTTTTTAATCAGAGTAACGTTCATGAAGCTACTGAAATCTTCATGAGCATACTATCCAATGCTGTGCAAAAATTTACTTACCAAACAAAGATTAGTCGATCTAAATTAAATATCGAGCCATGGATCACTCCTGGTCTAATTCGTTGCATTAAGCATAGAGACCGTTTACATTTACTCGCCAGAAAACACCCTGAAAACCGTACAATCAACACATCTTACACTAGGTATAGAAACTTTTGCAATGATTTGTTACGAAAAATAAAGCGTGACCATGAAAGCAAGGAACTAGAAAGAAATCGCAATAGTACCAAGGCATTGTGGAATTCTATTAGGAAAATCTGTCATTTCAAGATGGAAAATAGCAAACCTCCTTCTGGACTTCTGGCGAACTCGAATGACCCAAATGTAACTATTAATTCCTGTAATGACTTTTTTGCTTCAGTTGGACACACAATAACTAGAAAAATCTTGGACAAAACAAAAGAGTCGCAATATAGTCTGGCAGCTAAATTCAACATAACAAACGGACCCGCAAATTCTTTCTTTCTGGCTCCAGTAGACACCCTGGTAGTTGATGAACTTATATTGGCCCTCAAAAATGACAGTGCACCTGGCTTAGATGGCTTTACAAATACACTTATAAAATCTATAAGACCTCATATTACTACACCATTATCATTTATTTACAATCTCAGCTTTAGCTCCGGTTGCTTTCCAAATACTTGGAAAATTGCCTCCGTAACACCTATCCATAAGGATGGCCCGAGAGATTCCCCCAGCAACTATAGACCAATTGCTCTTTTGAGTGTTTTTTCGAAGTTGCTAGAGAAAATTATGAATAAACGCTTAAGAGCTTTTCTAGATGAAAATCGGTTGCTATCGAGTCGACAATTTGGTTTTCGGACGCACGCCTCAACAGAAGACGCAGTTCAGAAGCTGGTTGACTTGGTAGTGACGCACATGGATGATGGTTTTTGTTGCTATGGGGTGTTTCTTGATCTTACAAAGGCTTTCGACACAGTTTCTGTCCCTATTTTTTTACGTAAGCTGGAGGGGATGGGAATTCGTGAGATTTCATTGGAATGGTTCCGGAGTTACCTCACAAATAGGAAGCAGCTTGTTAAAATTGACAATATCAAAAGTTCGATAGTCTCTGTTGAGTTTGGTGTACCACAAGGCAGCATTTTGGGTCCTCTACTTTTCATCATATATGTCAATGATATCCACAATCTTAACATAGATGCGTCAGATATTGTATGCTATGCGGACGATACTGCAATTCTATTTTATGGAAAAGGGTGGGAAAATGCCAGAACTGCTGCGGAGAAAGGTATGTTTTTAATAAATAAATGGCTGCAAAATAACCTCCTTACATTAAATACAAAAAAAAACAAAATTCATGTGTTTCCACAAAACCATTAAAAGTCAGCCTCCACAAACACCAGATCTCAAGATCCACACATGTGAATATAACAACGTAGGAACCTGTAATTGTGACGTTATACAACACTCCAAAAACCTTAAGTATTTAGGGCTTATATTAGACGAACGTCTAGACTTTGAAATGCACATTTTAACACTGTCAAACAGGATCCGCAAAGTGATAGGTATAATGAAAATATTGCGCCACTCTGCTAATGTTAAAATCCGCAAAATCGTTTATCTTGCCATCTGCCAGTCCTTGATTACCTATTGCATTGGTGTGTGGGGTGGTGTGGCTAAAAAGTTTAACCTTATTCTTGAAAGAGCGCAGCGTGCCGTCTTAAAAGTCATGCTTTATAAACCATTTTGGTTCTCTACAGATGCTCTTTACAGGGAAATCGGGGTTTTGAGGGTTCGGCAACTATTCATATTAAAAGCTTGCATCTCAACACACAAGGTGACGATAAATTCCAACTGTTACAAGATGTTATTACAGAAAAGAGTTTTTAACGTAATGTTACCAAATGTAAAATCTGCTTTTGCCAAAAGATTTCCATTTTACGCACACAAAGCAATTTATAATAAAGTCTTAAAGTCATGTGACATAAAAAATTTTACTGCGAAACAATGTTCATACGAAATTACCAAATGGTTAAAAACTCTTGACTATAAAAGTACTGAATCAATTTTAGACACAGTATGAAACTCACTAAAATAATTGTTAATCTAAATTTGTAATTTTTGTTTTATTATATACAATTATTTTTATTTTATTATACAATTTATTAGTTATATGTTTGTTTGCGTTAATTCAAATTATATAATTAATAATGGTTTCTCAAGATACAGGCTCTGCCTAGTTTGAGAGCCCCTGGTTATTCTCTATAACAATGTTTTATTTAAGTTCATATATGTAATGTAGTTCTGATAAATTTACTTGTAATTCGACTATTGAAATAAATTATTATTATTATTATCTGCTTGTTTGCTATCTTATGATATAAAAAAAAACTTTGCAAAATAACAATAACTTGGATCATACTGCTCGAGTTACCCCAGTATAAAGCAGTTTACTTTGAGTCAGAGTAGGTATATTATGAAAAATTTCCTTGCTGAAAGCCAGCCGACAGGCCGAAGTCGGGTCCGCAGCACGTGAGTAGAGAAACGGAACAGAGACAAACAGTTGGAAAAAACTTGGAAGTTCTTTTTTTTTTTTGATAAAGCAATTTTACACTAAAACCCAATAGAGTTTATACCTGAAAAAAACTTGACTCAGGCCGACGTCCGACAGAAGCCGTAGTACGTAAGCAGAGAGACGGGTCTGAGATAAGTCTTCTAAGGAGTATACAATATGTTTACCTGTATAGGAAGGTAGATTTTGCACCAATACGCAATATTGTTATACCTGAAAAAACATGAAACTGTTAAGCCCTGCCTAGAATCTGTGCGCCTCGACGATCGATGGAAAAACAGGGATGGCGGAATTAAATCGTGCAATTCCGCAGCGCGTTCTCCAAAGTGTATTCGATAAAAAACCGATTAACTAGCTACTCTGTGGCGATGAGCGAGGCTCTGGAGATTTCTGCCTACCAGGTCATCGTCGTTTATGAGCACTATATACACAATAGCAATATATACACTACCACATAGTACGTAGTAGTCACGATCGTAGTGACTCGTATAGCCAATCTAACTGCTTATCAGAATGGCAAATGGTCTATTCTTTATAGGGACCCAGCCCAGATCAACACGGGAAAATGTGTGTTTAAATTATTTTAGTACATCTCAAAGCCGATTTTTTGAACTATTTTTTTCGTTTCAGGCGCTAAACCAGTTAAGTCTCATGAAATCCTAGTGCTGTTGCTGCGGTTGCGGCAAGTGTGTTGTCACTGCGGCCTCATTGCCGCCATGTTGAACGAGGATAATGCCGACGTCGCGGAGGATGAGGGCAGCAAAGACTTGTTGGCTGAACTCGACAGGCTCACTTTAGAAGACACCCGGTCAAAACGGAAGGTAAAATAAAAAATATATACATTTTTCTATGTCCGTTATTATTAACTTGGTCTTTTTGTATCATACTTCATAAGATACCAAACAAGCATATTATGGCACTGTTGATGGAAAGAGTCTAACATTGCCTGCAGACGCCAGATAAGTTAATGGTGTGTTGCTATTCATTTGGCGAATTGAGAGCATGTGCTAATACCACATGCATACGTTTACCAGCTGCTTTACCCTCCAAACCGCTATTGCAACAGGAATAATAAGACGATGATATCAGACTCGGGCGAGGTAACGCAAAACTCAACTGCTTACTTGTGTTTTAGTATTGTTGTATGATGTCCAAAAATCTTTAGTAGTAGGAGTGTTTCCGGGCCCTTCTTGTAATAAATATTATATGTCTAGTTGTCATTAATTTCATACAAGGCGACCGATTAGCTATGCGAGTCACTCATCGTGGCTACTAGGTGGTAGAGTTCTGCATCGTCTCGCCCGGGTCTGGTACCACCGTCTTATCTATTCCTGCCGCAATAGCGTCGGTGCTTGTCGCTGTCGTGTTCCGGTTTGAAGGGTAAGGTAGCCGGTAAACTTATACATGTGGCATTAGACCTCGCCACAAGATAGCAACGCACCATTAACATCTTTGTTGTCTATAGGCGATGGTTGAGTCTTTCCATCAGGAGACCCATCTGCTTGTTTGCTATCTTATGATATAAAAAAACGAAATAGCTAAATCTGTCATTTCTATCGTGACTACTGGCGTAGACTTTCCCCTGCAACGTTTCGCCTGGACTTGATACCTGGATATGGATTATTCATTCATTTGCTCTCTTCCATAACCAGAGTGCGCTCAAGGAAGAGGAGGAGGAGGTGGCAGAGGAAGAGGGCACGACGGCGGCGGAGGCGATCCGCTCGGTGCTGTCGCCCAACAACCCCGTTTTCGACCTCAAGAAACGATCCTCTAAAATTAACGCCGTCATGGATTGTCTTGAGAAAAACGTTTTTCCTAACAAAGGTAAACTTATTATTTAACTCGCTATTTCGGAGCTATTGTTAATTCAACGTGTCTATCATTTGTGATTGAAAAAGTGGGAGCATTATTTCTTTGTAAGGGATACTTCACTAATATTTTAATCCTCATAGCAGGTGATAATATTTACAATATCTCATATTTTGTACTCAGTTGTTTCTTTTTTGATTGTACGCGCTAGATCCCTTACGAAACTGACTCAGAGAATTGGGTGCCATAGGTATATCCCGAATCTACGATCCCGAGACTTTCCTTACTTTCTTTAAATTCATAATTATCTTCATGGAAAACTATGTGATTTGCACTAAATATTTATAAATCTTTTCAATACTATCAATCAAAAGCATCAAAAGTGAAATTGAATAAATAAATTCTGATTTAATTCGATGTGATTTTTATTTCTCTTCAACCGACTTTCCTAGAAGGGGAATGTACTCAATTAATCTACATCTTTTGTGTTTGTTTCCTTTCTAACCGATTTGGATTGTTTTGCAGCGCCATTTATGAACATCATACCGAATTATTCTGCTTATATTTTAAAATAATTTGTAAGACATAAGTTGTTCGTCCATTACCCTTACTTGTAATAATACTATAAACTTGTATAACCTACTTAACGGAACGTTTTCCGTTTAAATTCATTATATTTACAACTACCGTGAATTTTTTTCCTATCCCAAAACCAACCGTTTAATTCGCAGATAATGGGGGGGGGGGACACTTTGACAAAAATTAGCCCTTTAAAGCTTAATATTTTACAAATGTGTCTCTTAATCGTAAAATTGTTTTCGCAAACCTACGAGTACAATATTTTTCAGAAGCTGCCGATCGCGATCGACCAGTAGATCGCGACTATTAATAAGCCCAGTCGATCGTGGCAAGGCAAAAAATATAAATAAGTAGACCAGACTGCGCTGACTGAATACTACTACTAAGATTTCAGAAAGTATGTAAGTGGTAGATCGCACAGGGTTTCGTTAGTAAACAGTAGATCGTACGTCTAATCAAGTTGGCCACCTCTGCTATACAATGATATCCCACACTATAGGGTACGCAAGAAAAATTAGCATAACTTTGCATATAGAGGAGCTACCCTAAAAAAATATTTTTCAATATTTTATGAATTATGATACCACTTTGTTGCCATCATTTGTCATTCATGCCAAATGACAGATTTCTAGTATTAACGATCTCTGAATTATAGTGCGGACGGATAGACGGACGGACGTAGCGAAACTATAAGGGTTTCTACTTCGGAACCCTAAAAAAGCTTTTTGACATTACTTCGAAATTTTTCAACCTATAGATTATGTAGCAAAGAAAATATTTTAGAGCTCAAAAATTGCTTTGAATGCAGTTCGAAAGATCAAAATCGATTAACGTTACCAAAATAAACAGATTTTCGAGAATCAAATTATTGTTATTTTTAACAAAATTTAGATTTTTGAACTCTGAAAAAATCTATACTTAGGTATATACATATCTATAGTTTTTGATCCTTTGAGCTTAAAATACCTCAATTTGGTGGAAAGTTTCAGGAGGGGGTGTACCGGTTTACAAATTTTTTTGGTAAAAGCAACGTTTTCTAAAAATAAAACCTAGCTCAATTTGCCTAAAGATGCAAAAATGCTCGTTTAAAAATTTTAGATAGTTTTTATTGTACACTTAAATTTAGTATTGGCAATTGTTTTGTAGGGACAAGTATTTTCGACAACACTACGTTGATCGAATGAAGTTTGTAAATGGGCCAAAATATTCAGTAATTAATTTCTATCGCGCAGTAAGAAAGCTTTTTTATTGTATGCAAAACTTACTATTTGTCTTCAAATTCACTTTTGGTCGGTAATCTCCGTATAAATAAATATTTGTTATTTTTAAAAGAACTAGGTGACGGCAGATACGACCACTCTATATCCCGTGTTGGTCCGGGCTCCCTTTGAGGAATAGACCAGGCAATTCGTAAAAGGCGAACAATTGACGTGTCACAAACCATCGTGACTATTATGTGATAGAGATTCGCTATGCCTTGCCTGGAATATAGTACCACCGCCTCGCATATTCTTGCCATATAATACTTGTCATTGTTGTGTTCCGATTTGAAGGGTAATGTTAGCCGATAGACTTATGCATGTGGTGTTGCCATCTCGCCGCACAGATAGCAAACCGCCATTAAACTATTTGATGTTAATAGGCGATTGTTTCTCTTTCCATCAGGAGAGCCATCTGCTTGTTTACTATCAAATGATATAAAAAACACAGCTTATACTAAATTGACGACATTCGATATATAAGGGCTTTTTTCTGTTCCGATTTTTGAAATATATTATTTGAAAATTGATCAATAGTATTTTTAAAGGTTAAACTATTCATTGTGTAAAAGCATTGATTAGACTAAACAATTATTAGGCATATACATTTTTGAGTAAAATTCATTCGATCTAACAAAAAAGGGAAAAAGTTAGCTTAGAGGATCTTAGATGTTCTTAATTTTTTTCTGATGTTCTGCCTATATTCTATGTTTCAATGAGCTCATGGTCAATTCACTTAAATAATTTATTCCATGATTAGTGGTAGTGTCTGCAATTATAATTAAAAACAGCCATACCCTACCTGTATGGCTGTTTTTAATTATAATTGCAGACAAGTTCAATTTTTTTATATTAATATTCTAGCTTACCCGGCAAACATTGTTTTGCCATACAAATTAATTGTATTAAATATTTTAGGGGGGGGGGGGGGATAATTGAGATAAAAACTATCCTATTTTTAAGTTGGGCCAAAGAGTTGATATCTACAAAACTTCATTGAAATCGATTTAGTAGTTTAGGAATCCATAGCGGACAAACAATGTGTCACTTAATTTATATATATTGAGAGATACACCATATTTATATAATTTATGTTATAGTTATGGAAACACATTTTAGAAGTATTAACAACACTTCAAATGTGTGGGTTATGTTCTTGCCTGAATGCGTTTCCGGTATAATCCAGTGTAATTTGCATTAAGTAGATATAATTGGAAAAAAAAGCAAGCCCGCTGAGTTTCTTCCGTCGGATCTTCTCAGTGTGTGGCCGCGTTCCGATCCAGTAGTAATGGTAAAAAAATCAACTCACAGCATTTTGAGTTTCATAATAAATAGGTAAATCATAATTTTAAAATATTTGCACACCATATCATGGTAGAATATGTCGGAAACTTAATCAAATTTTAATAACTTGTAACTCCCATATTCTGGAAAATAAATAATTTATTTCTTTCTTTCTATAAGTTTTATTGTTAAATACCATTATTATTGTTACGTACTTCGGGTTCGTAATTGTAAGAAAACGCCACTTATATTAAAATCGTGTATTTACAATACAAATACACACAAGACAAGACAACACAATGTAATACTAAATACTCTAATTAACACTAGCCACTCACTGTACTAACACTACACAATAAAACACTTCTCGCTTCGCACGGGTCGCTTCAAGTATCGCTCTCGATCACTTTATAAAAACATTTGTCAACACATCTCTATTTATACCCGAGGTAATGATCGACAACAATCGCGAATGTTCGTCAATCATCTCCTAAACAATAACAATAATAAGTTATTTACAATAAACAACTTATAAACAAACAAGTCCTAGTACACGTTATTTTCAACCTTATGCCCTGTACCACAAAGTCCATTATGGCATAGCTTAGGTCAACTATTTGTTTGTCAATAGGAGTAGCTATCTCTTTCTTTTATTTCTAGATCTCTCCAGCGTTCCAGCTCTACACGTTTCTAGATTATTCGTAACATTATCATGCTCGTGATGATTCTAGGAATAGTTTTGATATTTAGCTTATTTGGTTTGGTTAATTTACCTACTACGTAACTTACTTACGTGACTACGTAACGTACTTTTCCCCCGTGTTGGTCCCGGGCTCCTTTGAAGAATAGGCCAACTGCCGTTCTGCTAGGCAGGTCGTAAAAGGCGACCGAGTGGCTATGCGTGTCACTACCATCGTGACTACTAGGTGGTAGAGTTCTGCATCGGTTCGACCGGGTCTGGTACCACCATAGCGTACGGTATAATATCCTACGTTATTCAGATAAAATTTTATTTTATTTTGTACTTTTTCCATTTTCAGTTTAGGTCTAAGTGGTAGAGTTCTGCACTGTCTCGCCCGGGTCTGGTACCACCGCCTTACCTATTCCTGCCGCAATAGCGTCAGTGCTAGTCACTGTCGTGTTCCGGTTTGGAGGGTAAGGTAGCCGGTAAACTTATGCATGTGGCATTAGACCTCGCCACAAGATAGCAACACACTATTAACATCTTTGGTGTCTATATTGTGCTTGTTTGCTATCTTATGACATAAAAAAAACGTAAGTTTATAAATATCCCTCTGTTTTTAAAAATCAAAATCACTTATAGTGCCTAATATAGAAAATCATTATTTACAATCTTCATTGATTTGCATTTTTAACCGACTTCAAAAAAGGAAGTTATCAGTTTTGACAGTTACAAGTTTATTTTATTTTAAAGTGATAATTATTTTAGATTTTTATGTGTGATTGAAGGTATGTAAGCGAAGATTGTCATTTTGATATCTTCATACTTTTGTGGGTATAAATAATTGTTGGCAACGTTAATCCTTTTTTATTAATCTCAATATTTTACATGTACCGACCATTGTTAACGCTAACAAACACAACATATTTATTAAAAATTTAAGTTTTTGACTCTGATGACGTAGTATAATGTGAAAATTTATAACTTTGGTCACAATAGAGAATGTACCCATTTTTATTGTTTATTCCATTTTTTTACTTCGTTTTAACGTATTTAAAAATATAAATACTGTTGAAAATATTTAAATTAATTTTCAAAATAATAACTATTGATAATTTATCACCTTTGTGGTCTAGTGGTTCTATATCGACGTTTATCAAATAAGATCCCGGGTTAATTCCCGGGTCCAATTCAGAAATGTGTCTTTTCAGTTTTCTGATAAAAACAAAGTTGGCCAGGATTGGATAAAGTGCCCGGTTGGCGATAGGCTTGTCAGCTATCGCATTGTGGTTATAAGTATATTCGGTTAGTCTTGGATGCACTGGTTGTACCTCTGCATAACTCTTCGGGGATGCGGGCGTAAACATATTTTTTCTATGTATTAAAATTGTCACATGTAAACGACTCCATTTTCTGCGTGTATTGTATGACGTTACAGAGCCTCAAACACCATTAGAACTGTATGGATGTTGATGCCGATAAATTCTATATTTTACGACCTTTGGCTTCATTTTTCAATTGATTAATGGTGATGCGTTTCGGAAATTCGAATTTCGCTCGTACAATTTACACATTTCAGCTAAAGTTTTATGCAATAAATACAAACTAAATTAAAAAATAATAGTATATGTGTAATGTTAAGACCGTAAAGTATCAGATATACATAAAAACAAAAAGTTTGAATCACTTGTATGTTTCAACAAACAAGCATAACTTTTGTTATTTTATATAAGCGGTGTGCCGTGTGTTTGTGAGGTGGTGTGTGAGGTGGGTCGGTATCGGTTGGGTACAGGGCGGTGTGTGGTGTGTCGGCAGGTGAGAAGGCGGTGGTGGTGTCGCAGTGGGTGTCGGTGCTGCGGCTGGTGGAGGCGGAGCTGCAGCGCGCGCGCGTGCGCTGCGTCACGCTCAGCGGGAACGTGCCCGTGCCCGCGCGCGCCGGACTCGTCGACGCGCTCAACACCCCCGACAACGACGTCAGGGTCAGTGCTACACACACACACACACACACACACACACACACACACACACACACACACACACACACACACACATGACTGACAGGAGAACTGAGAAACTTGTGTGTGGAAATAAATAAAGCGATAGACTAAACTATCAACGAACAACTCAAAATACTAGACAGAGTGGGTCGAACTACTACTAGGTACTTTACGTTTTACGTAACTTCTACTTTAGTGTCAAACGTTTTGGGTTCCCAGGCAATGAAACAAACTTACATACAGCTTATACCAAACAAAGTTAGTCAAACTGACTCTGCTGTGCTGGAGTCTTGCAATGTCTTATTCAAGTTTAACGCCTTGCTTTAACCTGCAAAAATAATCTCCGTTATTACACCTCCATTACATGAATGTTAAAGCACCTTCGATACCTATAGCAGTAGCTGGAGTATAAGGTTAAATTTATTCTTGGAATATTACATCCACCACACGGAAGCAACGCACCTATACCATCTTTCGGTTTTTTAAACTGTAGTCATCTCTTTCCACCAAGAAAGCCATTGCTATGGTTACTATCTTATAATAATACTAGCAATTCGATTATAACGGCAAAATATCACCCATATTTAGACGAAGAAAACTAGTTATTTTGCAATTTTCCGCGAACTTTATGTGTTCCTCTGCGATGTTACTGAAAAGGAAAACATATAAAAGCGGTGTAAGAAATGGAACAAACTTACCGTAGGTCTGAAAATAATGAAGACCCCAGCGGCACAGTTATCCACCCTCGTCCACCACACTTTATACCACGCAGCACCAAACACAAAAGCACACAATTGACGCACTCAACGCACGTTTCACTTCGCAACCGAAGCATCTTCAGGAGACACGATTTCAATTGTGTGCTTTTGTGTTTGGTGCTGTCATGGTATAAAGTGTGGTGTAAAGTGTGGTGAACGAGGGTGGATAACTGTGCCGATGGGGTCTTCATTATTTTCAGACCTACGGTAAGTTTGTTCCATTTCTTACACCGCTTTTATATGTTTTCCTTTTCAGTAACATCGCAAAGGTACACTTAAAGTACGCGTAAAATTGCAAAATAACTAGTTTTCTTCGTCTGAACAATGGATTTCCGCAAAGTAACGCCTGAATCTATAAAACACCCATATTTAATCGACATTATTATACCCACTTGAACTAAGAAATTTACCTTTATCCTTTAGTACATAAACTACCTAGTCCTCTTAAATTCCTTGCTAAAAGCGCATTTCCTGGACTGTGAACCAGAAACCAGCGGGCCAGCTGCTTGTCAGGTGACGTGATAACTGTGGAGGTCGATGACGTCACACAAAGACAAGTAAGGGGAAAAGAAGATCTTCCCAGCCAAGCAAGGTGTACTGCCTGGGGACCGAAGTCCATTTGAGAAACGTTGAAACTTGTATATAGTGTTACAAGATAAATAATTGTGATATCGCGATTCAGGATTTGATTTTTAAATTTCATTTTTCCATTTGTTATTGATTTTTGTCCATTTTTTTATTATTTTTTCTTGTAGCGTTTGTGATTGTTTTAAGCCGCTACACTATATAATGTCCGCATCCTCAAAGAAAAATAGAATAGGCATCATCAAGCTCAATATACTTTCACCTTCGTGTCCTCCCCAACTTTAAGCTTAAAATAAAATCAAAAATCAAAATATCATTAGTTAGTCAACAAGGAGAAGGATCGATCTTCTGCTGGTAAAAGGCATTGCCATCCCGTCAAACGGATAGTTGATGGGCCTATCCGTTTGGCGGGATGGCAGTGCCACACGCATAAATCCACCGGCTATGTTACCCTTCAAGCTGGACGCGGTAAATATTGTCAATGCTTACCATTGTCGTTTACGTTAATGATAAGCATTGACAATATTGCGGCAAAAATAGATAAGACAATGGTACCATATACTCAGGCGAGACGTTGCGGAACTTTACCACCTAGTAGTCACGATGGTAGTGACACGTATAGCCAATGGTTCGCCTGTTATGAACTGCGTGGGAGAATAGCAGATTTTCTATTTTTCAAAAGGGATCCGAACCAACATTGGCTTACACGTGTTGATTAGGTACATTTTCGCGCGAAAAATAGTAAAATACTCAACATTCAATAGGTTTGGGTTGCTGGGCGTTATTTATAAAAGTATAGGTGGGCAACGTGAGAGTGTTATCTGTGGCAGGTGATGTTGTTGTCCCTGTGTGCGGGCGGCGTGGGGCTCAACCTGTGCGGCGCCTCCCACCTGCTGCTGCTGGACCCGCACTGGAACCCGCAGCTCGAGCAGCAGGCGCAGGACAGGGTCTACCGCGTGGGGCAGAAGCGGCCCGTCAACATCTACAGGTGACCACTGACACGCACACACACACACACACACACACACACACGCAGTTCGAGCAGCAGGCGCAGGACGGTCTACTGCGTGGAGCAGAAGTGGCCCGTCAACATCTACAGGTGACCACTGACAGACAGACATACATACACACACGCAGCTCGAGCAGCTTAAGCAGGGCAGGATCTACCGGGTGGGACAGAAACGGCCCGTCCCTGTCTACAGGTGAGCTCTCACACACACACACTCGCAGCTCAATGATAAATTCGTCAATTTAAACAGCGCGCGAATCTCTTACTTCCTATGTAACAGCTCTCTGTCGCATTTTACGAAATCACACACCCACCCACAAAAACGCAGTGATTGTATACTTTGACTCCCACAGGTTGTAGGAAAACGGTTGGAGAGATGTTACTCATCAAAATATAAGTAAATTGTGCTGATTGGTTATGTACAATGAGGCGGTTAAAAAATCTAATTTCAAAATAATCTACCCAAAATTAATTGATTTGCATGACCAGACAAAACATTCCAAAAATGTTGACGTGTCAAAATAACTTTTAATTTTTTTTATTCTTCTTTAATTAATAAAGAACTTCTGATTTTAAATAATTTAATAACCTCAAAATAATCGAACCAAAATGTATTGATTTAAAATGAATAATGAAGCAGTCAGAACAATCCTAATAAAAATGACTACGTGTTCAGTATTTATTCTTACCAACTAGATAGTCAAAATGTACGAATTAACATTTCTGAAAAATTAAGAAATTATTGCAAGAGTCACGGTCAGTGGCCATTAAATAGGTTAAGAGCGGTTTTTCCTGAAAGCAAACACGCGGTGTGTGAGATCATAAGGAAGCAATTCCAAAGCGAGGTCGCCGGTGGACAACCTCTCATTCATGTAGAGCGTCGCTGACGTAGGCGGTGTGTTACTTCAGAGTTCAATCTTCGCGCCAGATTTTTTTCGTGACCGCCATTCAGTGTCGCGTTTCTTTTGAACGCCAACTCTTTGTCTTGAAAATATTTAAACAATTACAAACTCCTTCCTATATGGTATACGTTACTGAATACATTGATTATATTTTTCTTATAAATGCTCATAAAATTAGATTCGCCCACGAATTCACGAAAATATATTTTTGTAAACTAAATTCATTCTCATACAAATGAGAAATGAAGAGACAAACTGTTATTCAAATTATCTATACATATAATAAAATCGTAGGAAAGTCAAAACTGTACATTGAATATTTTTTTTAAAAGAATACTTGGGGCGTGATTTACAATCGATATCGAACCCAAAAATATAGTTTTTAGAATTTTTGTCTGTTTGTCTGTATGTATGTCCGGAGTAAACTCAAAAAGTATTGCATGGATGTACTTCAAATTTTGCATGAATATTACTAACAGGTCGGGTCAATATATAGGCTACATATTATCACGCTATCACCTACAGGGGAGGAGCTGTGCGGAGTAAACGAAGTCCGCGCGGTCAAAGTCGCAGGCAACAACTTGTCTTCTTTAAACGGGTTAACAATTTTATAACTATTGTCTATGGAAATTAAAAAACTCCATCTATACAAATACTTCGCGATAAAACGCGACGAATAACTGAGCAGATCTGGTGGAGGAAACTCGACGGACTTGACTTAACGCCGCCGCTATTAGGATTAGGCAAGACTCGTCGTCAATAGGCGTCCAGGTTCACCACGATTGACCCATTGATTATTTGTGGTGAAATTCTTGTTGTTCTCAATTCCGTTCAACGTACATTACAGTAGCTAGGTATATTTGAGATTACGTTTTCCTTATTAGCTTTTGCGACTAAAGTTCGTCCAAAGTAAATAAGGAAAACGTAAATCTAAAACGTTCGTCGACAAACCCTATAAAATTATACTGTTTATACTAAATTGGCTCAGAATATTTTTATATCATAAGAGAGCAAACACGCAGATGGCCACTTGGACCTGACCAATTAGTTACCAATTTTGTCCACCTTTTATCTTTTAATCTTGCCACATGTCCAGCCCACTTCTACTTCAGACGTTTCAAATGCTGAAGTGCATCTATCACTTTGGTTCTTCTTCGTATGTTTTCTGATATTTGCTTATCCTTCAGACTAATATTCAGGATACTCCTTTCCATTGCACTGAGTCTTCTGTATCCTGTCTCTTGCATAGTTATTAAATGCAGACATGCAGGGGATCAGACATCCATCCATAATTTTCTTTTCACTTTCAAGGATATTTTGTTTTTTTTATTTTTTTTAGACTCCAGAACTTACGCCATGTGATGTTTTATTCTTCTGTTAATTTCATCTTTAATCTGTCCTGTTTCTGGTGTTACTGAATGAAATGGATTTACCTAAATATACATAGCTCTCCACTAGTGTTTGTATAGCATTAGTCATAAGTTTAGTCTTTGATACATTTAATTGCAATCCTATACTGCTGCTTATTTCGCATTTCCCTGATATCATTTCTTGTAGTTGATTAGCTGATCTAGATAAAAGGAATATGTCGTCAGCAAATCTAAGATTGTTTAGGGTTTCTCCATTTATGTTGATAACTTTTTGTTTACAATCTAGGTCTTGTATTGTAGGACTGAAATAAATATTGTAGGTGATAGCGGATATCCTTGTTTTACACCTCTACATATTTTGAATAGAACCAGAACCAGAATAAGTAGCGACCAACCTACTTATTCTGATTTTCACATATCCCACGACAGCAAGCACTATGTGAAAACCAGAATAAGTATAGCTAATAATTATGTATATAGTAGGGTTGTAACGGAACTCCGCCTCCGTTACTGCGGAACTTCCGCAAAGAATCGAGCCTCTGCCTCGGCATCCGCTTTCGCCAAATTTATGCGGAGTTTTAACGGAGGTTTAGTTATGCTAAGATACAAAGTGCAAAGAGTGACGCTGGGAGACACGGCCGCACGGCTGCGTATTTGCGAGTAAAATGATCAATATTTTGCTTGTGCCGCGAGAACACAGGCGGGCGGACGGTGGTGGGGGCGTGAATGAATGACAGAAATCAACTTGGCGAATCGTTCGGTACCGCGTAGTTGTTTAGTGTTTGAGCCGTGATTGTTTTAAGTGATTAAGTGCATGATTAATATGATGTACCCATTTAAAATAAATATTTTTGACTGTAATAAATCATAAATTTCTATTTTTCCTACTTCAAATTTCACCCCCGCCTCCGCCTCCGTTAACCTCCGCATCCGCGAAGGCCAACCACTTCACCTCCGCATTCGCCTTCGCCTCTGCTAACAATGCCTCCGTTACAACCCTAGTATATAGGAATACACAAAAGCGGTCTTATCGCTAAAGAGCGATCTCTGCCAGATAACCTTTAGGTAGAGGAGATCTTATACTTAATATATTTTAGGTAAAGGTGCCATTAAATTAAGTGATCTAAG
This sequence comes from Apodemia mormo, assembly GCA_036924255.1. Taxonomy (NCBI): domain Eukaryota; kingdom Metazoa; phylum Arthropoda; class Insecta; order Lepidoptera; family Riodinidae; genus Apodemia; species Apodemia mormo. The sequence goes on along the minus strand of JAUPFN010000018.1, from coordinate 4,297,655 downwards.
TTGTGTAAATGTATTATGTGGATATATAATTCCTAATAGTTCAAAATTCCTAATGTAATAACTTCAATTAATCATTCATCCTATTTTCATAATTTTACTAGTCTCAAAATATGTACTAAGTTTTAATAAATTCTGCTGAGTGCTGACGTGGCACGCTTGCTTCATTTGCTCACCTTCGCGCAGTGATCACTGTTCTAACTTAACCACCCCCGTGTTGGTCTCGGGCTACTTTGCCGTTCTGCCAAGGAGGTCGTAAAAGGCCACCGATTGTCTGTGCGAGTCACTACCATCGTGGCTACTAGGGGGTAGAACTCTGCATTGGCACGCCCGGGTCTAGTACACACGTTCCTCACACACACGCCATTTCTACTATATATTTGTTCTGTGGTAGTATTAGTAAAGTAATTCGATTATGCCAATCACTCATAATCGCTAACCGCTAATTAGTTTGGTTTAGGTATGGAACATTTCACGAATAGGATGTGAAATATCATATAAAACGTATTTTCATTAATCGCATTTGCTACATCTCTTCATTTGGTCTGTGAAATGCCACACTCAATGAAATCATCCAATTCATATGAGCGGCAGTGGTTATAATTCATATTATTTAAAAGTAGCAATAATTTCCATGCTTAGTTTCATTTCCCCGTGTTGGTCTCGGGCTCTTTTGACGAATTGGCCAAATGCCGTTTTGTTAGGCAAGTCGTAAAAGACCATCGATTGCCTATTCGAGTCACTAGCATCGTGGCTACTAGGCCGTAGAGTTCTTCTGCATTGTCTCACCCGGATCTGGTACCACCGCCTTACCTATTCCTGCCGCAATAGCGTCAGTGCTTGCCACTGCCGTGTTACGGTTTGGAGAGTAAGGTAGATGGTAAACTTATGCATGTGGCATTAGACCTCGCCACAACGCACCATTAACATCTTTGGTGTCTATAGCGATGGGTGACTCTTTCCATCTGGAGACCCATCTACTTGTTTGCTATCTTATGATATAAAAATATAAAAATAAAAAGTTTGGAGTAATAATATTAATAAGATTTATTTTATTAACACAACTTTATACATGACGAAGTACAGAGGCATACTTAATACAACCAGTGAATCGCAAAGATTAAGTGTTCTAAATCATCGTAGTCGTCCCGTTAATAGTGTAGCGACTGGTTACGGTATGGAAGCATGAGGCCATGAAATCGAATTCTGGGTTGGGTATTTCGTTCTAAATTATTTTTTAGTTGTTCTGGAAAACACCACTTATCTGAAACTTGGATATTTTTCGAAAGATTTGGACTACGTGCACCTCTATATATCCAGTGTCAAAAAATTATGTTTTCCAGAAAAATTAAAAATATTCCCTGAACCAATTACATGAATTGATCTAACCTCAAATTAAACAAATTATTTACTCGTGATATGTGTGGTAGTCAACAATTCTAATGTGTGTAAAAATACCCTGTCCGATCAGAAAGAGGTATATAGTAGGAGGTCAATGATATTCTCAAAAAAAAAATCCTTTTTATTAATAAAAAAATTACATATTTTAAAGTAAATTATATGGAAAGCAATAACCTTTTGTCACCCAACCAGTTTGTCTTCAGACGTAATAAATCTATAGATGATGCAGTAACTACTCTAATTAACTTTATAGCTACTAATTGGACCCTGTTAAGTACAAAAGATCCAACTAACATTTTATTACTTTTAAGTTAATGTTGTTTAAAGTTTGACAGAGAATAAAAAAAATCATTGTACAAGCAGGAAACAAAACTTTAATACTTTAAATGAACATTGACAGCTCACAGTCAAACTTTAAACTGCATTAACTTAAAAGTAATAAAATGTTGGTTGGATCTTTTATGCTTAACGGGGTCCAATTTAGATAACTATAGTAAATTTTTAGCCATTTTACTCGATTTAGCAAAAGCTTTTGATACCATCTCTATCCTAGTCAGAGTCGCTAACCACTCGACCAACGGGAATTAAACTTCTAGAACAAATATAAGCACACTTTTGCATTTAGTGCCAAATTATATTCGTAATTAGGTAAAATGTTGGCTCTAGACTTGAGTTTACTAAACTCTATCACTCAGAAAGAGAAACGAAATATAACGATGACGTGCCAACAATTTGAACGCGCGCAGAGAATGCCCGGTATTTAGTGAATTTGGCGGGAGACTTATAATAATTGTAAGAAATGCCGCTGGTTTTCTAAAGTTTTCTCGGAAACACTAAACTAAACACGTTACTCATTATCGTAGTGATCTTCGGCGTTATGTATGAAATTGATTCATTATAATTGTAAGAAATACATGACACGTCAGTAAACATTGTGACACAGAGAATACAAACGCTTGGAAAACAATTCCCAAAAAAATATTGCGCAGGCGTGAAAAATGTAAAGTGTAGGTTTCATGTAAAACTACTTTTAACCTTATTTAGACCGGGAGATGGTGACACAAAATATAGATCATTTGTAGACAAAAAGTAAAATGATGGTCATAGCACGGGCCTCATTTTATCGTGATCGCGTGGCCGTTAACGAACGTGTCGGATAAATTACGCGTGTCGAATGATTTGTTTCACAATTTTTTCCTTTTAAGGGTTTAATCCTCGTAGACTTGTGAACATCAGTTTAATCACGATTAACTGGTTTTCTGATTATCTAAATTGGTGGTGATCATTCAGCGCTGGATTTACATTTTAAAAACTATTGGTATTTACGGACTAAGCATTTGGTTTTCCGAAGCATTATTTATTTTTTACACCGGGTCACCAGGCTTTAGGAGAGGGCGACCGGGGTGGTTGCTCAGGGCATAAACAATTCACTTTTTTAATATACCTTTATGTACTTACTTACTTATTAATTTATAAATAACTAGCGACCTGCCCACGGTTTCACCCGCGTAGCTTTTGTTCCCGTAGGAATATCGGAAAGGTTTATATCTTAAAACCTTCCTCAAGAATTAATCTACTAATTAAAACAATCCGCATCAAAATCCGTTGCGTATTTTTAAAGATTTAAGCACACATAAGGACAGATAGACAAAGCCACTTTGTTTTATACTATGTAGTGAAGAGCAACAAATGAATGACTCGCCCGAGATGCCTGGATGGCTAAGGTCGTCCTTGATTTACGCGCTCTACTGGATTTCAATTAGCCACTGAATTTGGTCTAAATAAAAAAATATAGTAGGTTTTCTCGATAATTTTATCCTTTACCCTTTCGCGGGGTGTACCTAATACGCAAACCAACTAGTTCCCATTGTGCCTAAACTTCATTTTGATTCGCATTTAGTCTATGACTTTATGTGTCTATTCCTCCGCTCGTTTAGCTTCCCTTAGCTGTATAATAACTTCGCTATATACCTGAATTTTATATACCTAGTGTACTTCGTGTAATACCTAAACTGTATTTAGATATGCAAACTTCTTGCATCTGTCTGACCACCATCAAAATCGATGAATTCGTCCGGGATTTATCATAGCCAAAAAATTTTGAACTTTTTTTTGATAACTTAAACCATAATCACTTCGAAATTTTTCAACGAATTATTTTTTGAATTATTACAATAATTTGGGAATAATATGGAACTTAAAAATGCCGTTTCAGCAATCAAAATCGAATCAAGTTTCCAAAAGTTACGGCTTTCCAAATATCAAAATTATGTTTATAAAAACCTTACCTCATATTTTGTAAAATTACTTTCAGGCTAATATACCGATTGAATTTAAAAATATTGTCAGTTTTCTTCTTTTAAAAAACTGTGTTAAATACTACACATTGTATTAAGATGGGTCAATTTATTTGGGATTTATCAGTGATTAAAATTTTTGAAAAAATGGTTTTTGACATTACTTCGTAATTTTTCAACCTATCGTTTATGAAGCTGAAATAACATTTTAGATTTCAAAAATTACCTTTGCCAATAATTTAAAATGCCATTTGAAAGATCAAAATCTATTATCGTTTCCAAAATATACAGCTTTTCAAAAATTAAAATACTGTTATCTATACATATAACAAAATCGTAGGAAAGTCAAAACTGTACATTGAATATTTTTTAAAAGAATACTTGGGACGTGATCTACAACCGATATCGAAGCCAAAAGTATAGTTTTTAGAATTTTTATCTGTTTGTCTGTTTCTGTATATATGTCCGGGGTAAACTCAAAAAGTACTGTAAGGATTTACTTCAAATTCTGCATGGATATTACTAACAGGGTTAACATATCGGCTACATATTATCACGCTATCACTTACGGGGGAGGTGCTGTGCGGAGTAAACGAAGTCCGCGCAGACAAAGTCGCAGACAAAGTCGCGGGCAACAGCTAGTACATAATAAAGTAGATGTTTGAGCTGAAAAAATCTATGCTTATAGTTTTTACTTCTGAGTTAAAAATAACTCAATGTAGTGAGAAGTATTCAGGGATTGTCGGCAGGGTCAACAGGTTTATAGTGTTTTTATTTAAATCAAAGTGTTTTAGGGATATCTAATAATATATCTATCTATATATGGGTGATTCCGTTCTAACTGTGATATAATGTCAATACCGTGTCATGTCTATTTTTAGAATTTATTTATAAATTGTTAGTTTTTTTTGTCGTAAACATTAGAATTTATGAGGTAATTAGTTTAAATCATTTATTACGACAAAAAAACTAACAATTTATAAATAAATTCTAGAAATGGACATGACACGGTATTGACATTTAAGTGATATATTGTAAGTTTTCTGTAAGTGGCAAGTTATATTATATGAAAATAATGTTGAAATATGTTTATTATTTTCCAATAAGTACAAAAATTTCATAAATTAATTATTAATTAACGACCTGTGAGAACAAACAATACAGGACATTGAATATCACAGTTAGAACGGAATCACCCATATAATCTAATAGAGGTTTTTTTCTCTAAAATGTAAGGACTTTTTCACGTAGGTCAAGGGACTTTTTTTTAAACGCAAAGACCGATTAATTGTAATTGTTTATTAATTAATTCATTTATTTATTAACTTAATTAGTAAATAATTTAATTAATTTAATTTTCCCCGTGTTGGTCCCGGGATCCTTTGAAGAATAGGCCAACTGCCGTTTTGCCAGGCAGGTCGTAAAAGGCGACCGATTGGCTATTCGAGTTACTACCATCGCATCGTGGCTACTAGGTGGTAGAGTTCTGCATTGTCTCGCTCGGTTCTGGTACTACCGCCTTACCTATTTCTGCCGCAATTGCGTCAGTGCTTGTCATTTCGCGTTCTTTATGTCTACTTCGCGTTAAGGTTCCGTCAAAACGCGAAGTAGTTGTTTTGCGTATTAGGTACACCCCGCGAAAATCATCCTTCATGTCATAGAGAGACAGAAAGATATCACGATTAGGACTTGTCTCGCTTCTCCCACATTCACAATTCTCTTAAGGCGAGTATACGAGGTAGTTCGACGCGCGTCAATTCTATAGAAAATGGGTGGCGCGGTATGTTCTGAAACCACTGGGAAACGGTTTAATTTTCGGATTAATAAATATAGGACATCAGCTGAAAACTAAAATTTAGCACATTCTTTTTTGTATTTACAACTAAATATCACCATATCAAAATCATGTGTAAGATTAGAAATATGATTAACAAATTATTTGTTTTAGAGATTTTGTTTTCGGAATTTTATATGATCGAGTAAAGTACATTCTATCATGTAATGAGTTAGCACATTCTTTAGATAATATCTTCAGGTATATCGTGTAATTTTTGTAAAATTGTTATTTAACAATCAATACAAAAAAACGTGATCAAACAAACCAGTTTTTTCCCGTGTGTCGCGATGCTTCGCCTTAATACACACTTGTTATTTATTGGTATAAATATGATCATTACCATTTGTGTACCAGCTTCATGTGCGTGGACACGGTGGAGCAGTCCATCCGGCAGCTGCAGCGCGCCAAGCTGCAGCTGGCCGACAACGTGCTCACGGGCGCCAGGCACAACACCGCCTCCAAACTCACCATCGAGGACCTCAAGATGCTGTTCAACATGGCGCCCGCCGCCAAAACTTCTTGAACCTGCCCAATATTGAACTACCTCTACCGTTAAACTAACAAGTGATAATCATTATAAAAATACAAGCGGTTCATATGCTTCGAACTCCACAACTTTCTATGAATACGCGTTTTAGACCAGTTTAAACTTTTAAAATAAACTGATTAATTTTTTAAACAAACGCGTATATATGATAGATGTCTTGTGATTAAGGAAGTTTCTATGTTATGTTTTTAATCAGCAGATTTTATTTTCTAGAAATATTTTGTTGGTAATTTAACAACGACGACAAAATTTTTTGAAACGTAAAAAATATCTGAAAGTGTTAAAACTATTTCCAATTAATTAACCGACTTAGTAATTAAATCATTCAGAATATTGGATAGTAACATCTCTTTTGTCTAAACGACTGCAAATTACAGTGACACTTTTCTTAACACAAATTGGAACCTCGAGTTAGCAATATTATAAAAACTATCCCACATACAACGAATACTCTTTAATGACTAAGATTTAATAGTAGTCTAGGAGATATCCAGTCTTTTTTGCTCAAGACATATATTTTTCAATTTAATTATATATGAAAAATTAACAATTTTCATCATTTTAATGTAAATTATCTACTATATATAACGTCGAAAATTTAATTTGAAAGTTTTAATTTATGGAGTGTAACGATAATGAATGTCTACGTTCATAATAACATATGTACATGTCGCAGGCGACATTTTTTCCGCCATGATCATAAAATACCATAACGATATTTTTAAAACATAGATCTTAAGTGAACATTCCAAATCTAGGTAGATCGTATATATGTACTTTCTTAGCAAAATATAAAACTGCGCAAAATAATTATTTAATTCGAATACGTTAGGTAGGTTTACTGAATATGTTTTGACCAAATATTATTCAGCTTAACCTGCTAATAATTATTTGTCTAATCAGCTAAAATGCAGCCCTAAATAAATACCTCATGAATAATGAAAACTTATAGGTAATTTATAATATGAAACTGATTGCCATGAGGAGCAAAGTGTATCGCCAGATGTCGTTTGATTTGCGGTAGGAGAACTAATGTAATCGCTCCTTAACATAACATTTTCCGGACTTTGATTAATGTGAATGACAAAATGTGCCATTACCTATGTTTAATGATTTGTGCGTGGCACTTACGTGTGGGAGTTGTAATGAGACGGTATATGTGTAATAATGAGACTTTAAATTTTAATACTGTACAAATGATGTATCAGTTTAGAAAGAAAGCAGTTACACTGTGTTGAAATTAGCCAGATATAGATAAACTATCCGGCTAATAATTTGGCTCATATTTTCCGTATTAAATTTCTAATACTCTATAATTCTACTTGAATTCACGCTTCCTATATCTATAATACCATGGAACATAGTATAATACATACAACGTTACATTTGTTCTAATTTATATTCTGTTTTCAAACAAAATCTTAATTCGTCTATTTCTTTTTAAATTATGTATGTTTGTTTCTGTGTCAACTCTAGTGTCTGTTTTATGATCTTTTAAAATTAATATCTGATATTTGAACCAATTTGATTTTATTTTTTAATAATACAATAATGTTTTATTTTTCTGTTAATCTGTATGGATATGTTTAAGTAATGTATAAATAGTTAGGAATTTAATTACTTATGTTACAAATGTTAATAAATAAGACTTTTTATATTTATTGTTTTATTTAACAGTAACCCTTCGGCCGCATCTGCGTGTATCGTCCCAAAGATATTAGCGCGCTAAAACCCTTTGACGTACGGCCAGCCGCGCGATAAGTCACACGCAATCCGAATGTTTGCGACTATAGCAGATAATAGCCGGTCAAATCTGTAATGTATCGCTTCATTGCGCGAAGCTTTGTGACGATAGACACAAGTGCGACCGCAGCATAACGGACAGACTGAATTTTGAGCCGTGTTTATACTAAGAGACGTACAAAGTTTTGCCGACGCAATCAGTTTTATACATGGCTTTCATTAGCCCATATAAATATTACGTAATTATAAAGTAATTGTTTTTACTAAAAATAAAATAAATTCAAACAAATATGTCGTTATATTTTTTCCCTGAGTTTAGATGAGTAAAGGTTGAGCTACATCTTTCAGCAGGGTATCGCCTTTTCGATCGCCTTATCTTATTCTGTCGCTCAGGTTTGCCATTAGCTAAAGCGAGAAAAGTAACGGGAATGCAATTGCTTCGAAGATTCGAATGATGTCCAATTTAGACATAATTTGATGTAGGACGTTTCGCCTCGAAAGAACTGGAAGTGCTCAATCGCGCAAAGCGATACTTCAGTTAATGATATATCTTACAACTTATAAGGTACAAATTCGGCCCCATAAGGAGAATATTGCTCACATATTTGGGCGGGACTCAGGAGCCACGCAATATCAAACTCTTCAATGTGACTGCAGCAGAGGGTCCTTCGACTTGTCGACAATCCCGTACTCACCAACGGTTTAGAGTCCCTAGTAGTCTTCACAAACGTTGGATCTTTATACTTGTTCTACCGGTGGTTATACTAGAAAGTTCTGATGCATTTTTAATTAGTACCTGCAACCACTTTCCGCCTTCGTACCTATTTCACGCCATGATAAAAGATTTCTTTTACACTAACTTAAAGCTTGGTAATTTATTACTATTCTCTGGCACGTTTCTGTCCTGTACGGTAAAATGGAACAATCTCTAACGGGGCTTTGATATGGGTATTTTTAAGAGGAGAATTAGCATTTTACAACTCTTCAGGCCAGAATCACATTAGCGGCTAGCTTCCTCCATGGGCAGTGAGTGAGCTTTGCATCAGGTGGGCCCACTTAGGTACTCAAATGTCGTCAATTTCTACAAAAAACAGATTGGCAAAATGTGGCGAAGGAGTCTACAAACCGGTGAATCATGATGCACTAGAACGTTTATGACTCGATTCAGCCTACCTCACAAGGAAATTTTTATTTTACTACTAGCTGAACCCGTTCACGCTTCGCCATGACTCAGTTTAACTCACTTGAAAATGTTTAGAACTGGCTTGAAACTTTCTATTTACGTTGTAGCTTCAGAATAAAAAGTACTATGCATTCTAACTGAGAATAGGACTGTCAGGACGACAGATTGTGTCGCATTTAGCAAAAACTTCATAAGTAATAAGGTGTGCAAAAAAATCTAACAAAGAAATGCTTAAAAATTATATATTTTCATTCTGATTGGTATATTTTTTATTTAGATTCCCATCAGATCATGTTACCATGTATGAGACTTAGGGGTAAAATAACTAACACCACTTTTATATATACATGTACATAGATAAACGGCTAGACTGATATATTTAACTGTTTTTTTATTGATGAATATTATATTTTAATACTTTTTAGCCTGTTCTGGACAAAGACAACCCAAACCCACCAAAATCGTAACAAAATTGGCCCCGTTGTTTTTGACTTATAAGTGGTATAACTATTTCAACTTTTTTATATATAGATGAACAGTTATACTGATGTTTTTTACTAATTTTTATTGAGAAAATAATATTATTAAAACATTATTTGTCGTTCAATAAAGCAGCAATATTTTTTGAACAAATATTTTTTAGCTGAAATTACTAATTTCACACTAATTGTGGTATGAAGTTTATATCAAGCGCGATCCTATTCTTATTTGGAACGCATAGTATTAAGTATATAAAACACTCCTGTTCCAATAGTTATGTTGTGAACAAATATCAAGTCAATCCATCAGCTAGTTTTTAAGTTAAAACACAAACATTCGCATACTATACATTTTTATTTATAGGTTTAATGGTAAAAGACATACTGAAGGAGGTTATTCAGTACCGATTAAGTAAAAAATAGGTACTTTAATTTTGACCAAATTATCCAACAATAACATTTAGTACGGACACCTGCGCACGGCACATACTGCTTTTACCGAACTCGAGACCAGACTCATTAGTACAACGTGCGGTGATCATACTTTTTTAACATTGCTACAATAATTTTGTTGAGGTTTACTATGCATGCATATATAAGCAAATTTTTAACTTTCTGCTACGTATGTAGATAAGTTACTGATTTTGCCCCTATTTTCGAAAATAGGGTTTTCACAGATGTCTACGTTTTGAGGTCCTAGGAATTTTAACCGACTATTTTCACGATGACGTCAGTATGTCTATGTATGTATGTATGTGTGTATGTAAACATCTCATCAACCGTTTTACAGATTTTTTAACTTCCCACTACGTACGTATGTAGAAAAGGAAGTTACTAATTTTAACCCGATTTTCGAAAATCGAGTTTTCACCAGATGTCCATGATATGAGGTCCTAGGAATCTTTTCGACTATTTTCACGATGACGTCAGTATGTCAGTATGTATGTGTGTGTGTGTGTGTGTGTGTGTGTGTGTGTGTGTGTGTGTGTGTGTGTGTGTGTGTATGTAAACATCTCATAACTTGAACGGCTAGACCGATCGAAACGCAGTTGATGGCATTCGATTGTAATCCGCTCAATTTAGATTTCCTGAAAATTTGAACCGATTCGGTCCAGGAGATTTTGAGAAATTTTGAAAAAACCAAAAAATTTTTTGACGAAACAGTAATTTTTAATATAACTTCCAGATATATGTACCGATTGAGTACAAAAACTAATCAGCTTTATTCCTCAAAAAACTACGTCTAGTACATAAAATATTCTCAAAACTTATAGCTTTTCAAATATTAAAATTACGTTGTTTTTAGCAAACTTGCTTAAACTTTTTTAAATAACTTTCAAGTTAATTCACCGATCCACTTAAAAATCTTATCAGCTTTTTTCCTTTCAAAATTGCGTCAAATACCGTTAATTTAATCAAAATCGGTCAATTTTTTTGGAATTTTTCAATGAAGAAATTTAAAAATTTTTTTTTTTTTGACATTGCATCGAAATTATTTAGCTAACGCAATATTTTAGATCTCAAAAATTAATATACCTACTGGCATTTTTAACAAAATAGATGTTTGAACTGAAAAATCTATTATTATATTTTTTACTTCTTCTTATACATAAATCTATTCATATTTTTTTTCATCCCTGAAACTTCCCACTAAATTAAGGTATTTTGAGCTTAAAATACCTTAATTTAGTGGGAAGATTCAGGGATGGTCCGTAGGGTCAACCGTTTACACATTTTTTTCTTATATTCAGAGCTATGTTGTGTGATAGTTATTTTTCCTTGACGGATCCCTATCAATTTTAATAATGAATCGCAAAGAGACCCTAGTTCTAGTTGACAATTCTAGAAAATAAATGGATTAAAAAAAACGCAACCATGAACGTCGAGACACAACATTGCGTTGCCTAAAAATAAATCTGGATTCACGGCCGGCCTGCGGTTACGAAATGGGCATTGCACGCGCACCGAGTGACCTGCGAGCATTTGTATTTGGGAGTTTGTGCTGTGACAAGTGGCCAGTGGTATAACCTAGTGTGTTATAACCATGAGTATCGAACGCCGCTCCTGTACTGGGTCTGCGCCACACGTCACCAAAAGACTGTGTGCGACCCTCATGTTCTTCATAGGTGTTATTTGCATTCTAGCAGGTTTGTACAGTTTCCATTCATTTCTATCTATGCTAGAAGACACTTTATCCTATATTTTAACCGACCAAAAACGGAAGAGGTTCTCAATTTGACGCGTATATTTTATATGTTAGATCTAGCATAACTTTTTACAAAGTAGTCCGATTTTGATCGAATGATCAATGTTTTTTATTGGAATGGGCATACTCTGAGAGTAGTCCCATTTTTTATAGTTCCAACCATAAGGGTATAAACAAGAGACGATTGATTGTTTACTAACTGCTTTTAACACTACACATAACTTTTTACAGAGTGATCTGATTTTGATAAGTTTTACCTATTGGATAGAATATACTACGACAGTTGTGCCTTACAATTTATTAAAAAAAACAGCCAAAAGAATACGAAAACAGAATGATAGATTATTCACTCACTGATTATTGTATGACGATGCATCGTCGGTTTAATTTTTTGTTAAAAAGATATGGTAAAATAAAATTTAAAAAGTACTTTTACTCATACGATTTATACTCTCAATTTCGGCCCATGCTTAAACTTCTTAATTATTACTGTTCTTCGATTAATCTATAGTTACTAATATTGTAGAGGTATTATTTGTTTTTAATGAATAATCTCAAAAACTACTAGACTTTTTTAAAAATTTCATCACCACTATAAAGCTAGATCACCACCGAGTAACATAGAATATTTTTACGTGTTATGTGGTACGAATGCGAATGAAGTAGTGGGGTAATAGCTATAAACTATATATTTATTATTAGTGAAATTGCCAATTGGTTACAATTTGCTATATTATCAGAGACCAAATATTTTTCAAAGTTAAAGAAACAGTGTTTTAATTTTTAAGTTAACTAACAAATTAACTACTTTTAAGAGTAAGTATTTAGAGAACATATTTTATACTTTTTGCTGTCGGCACTTGGTGAAACTCCGTTAGCAAGTAATTATGTTAAAATGCACTTGTACTGTTTCACAAAACACCTTTTATTTAGTTTTAGGTAATCGCCAATCGGTCTCGCTTTTTACGGCATATTTAGGGTTATGATTGGTTATGATACTAGACTTAGAGAAATTTGCAATAAAATCTTTTTAATCTTAATAAATTATCTTTTAATTTCATAATTTTATTTTAAGAGCATTGAGAAAAACGTGCCTTGATATCTTATTGAAAATGTTAAGCGTTATAAATAAAATTTTATTTTAAAATAATGTTCTATTTAATTTAAAGTTAATATTTTATACTTATTAAGAGTATTTAGAGAAATATAGATATAAAACTGATGTCGTAATGAAAATCTTAAGTGTAGTAAATATTTAATAATTTAAACTTAATTTAAACATATAAATGTGTATGGGTATTTTATATAAATATCTTCACGTCCTATCTGTTACGGAAACTGGGGAGGGAGGAGAATTGAGTTTCACGTCAGGATCAGACAGGTTTCCTTGCTTTCTGAACATTCATAACACTCTTTATGCAAACACGTCGGTTTCGGAGAATTAACATCTTTGGATAGCACAGATAGATGATTATAATCTGGGGTCTAATTCACGTAATCAAATGGCAATCGAGTCGAAGCGTTTAAGACTCATACATATTTTTTTACATATAATGCCGCGTCGTAGCATGTCTTGACGTTCTATCGTGTTTATGTGTGTGAAAGTCCTAAATGCATTGAGTCAATTACGTGAATTGTGGTGCTGATATCGTATTAAGACTCTTATCTTAATCTTAAGCCTAATAAATCATATTTGTTTTTTATATTCAGAGGCAGATTACACATAGGCCCATGAAGCCCAGGCCTTCAGTCCAGTCCTTTGATTTTTTTTTTATATCATAAGATAGCAAACAAGCAGATGGGTCTCCTGACGGAAAGAGTCAACCATCGCCTATAGACACCAAAGATGTTAATGGTGCGTTGCTATCTTGTGGCGAGGTCTAATGCCACATGCATAAGTTTACCGGCTACCTTACCCTCCAAACCGGAACACGACAGCGACAAGCACTGACGCTATTGCGGCAGGAATAGGTAAGGCGGTGGTACCAGACCCGGGCGAGACAATGCAGAACTCTACCACCTAGTAGCCACGATGGTAGTGACTCGATAGCCAATCGGTCGCCTTTTACGACCTGCCTGGCAGAACGGCAGTTGGCCTATTCTTCAAAGAAGGCCGGGACCAACACGGCGAAAAAGATTATTTTTATAATTCTTATTTACAATATTTTTTTATTTACAACTAGCTGTTGCCCACGACTTCGTCCGCGCGGACTTCGTTTACCCGCACAGCTCCTCCCCCGTAGGTGATACCGTGAGAATATGTAGCCTACATGTTGACCCGACCTGTTAGTAATATTCATGCAAAATTTGAAGTAATTCCTTGCAGTACTTTTTGAGTTTACCCCGATATACATGCAGACAAACAGACAAAAATTCTAAAAACTGTATTTTTGGCTTCAGTATCGATTGTAGATCACGCCCCAAGTATTCTTTTAAAAAAATATGTAATGTATAGTTTTGACTTTCCTACGATTTTATTATATGTATAGATATGATCCCGAAGTTTTTAAGCTATTGCATAGCTTCTATCGCGGGCCTTGAGCGTGGAGACCGAATCCAGAAATTCCGTAACGAAAAAACCTAACACCCGCCACTCCGCCCGGCACGACAAATTTAAAGGGGTGACCAGTGTTGATTATAAATTTTAAACTGTAATCTAATTAAATTAAATTAGATGTAAAAATTGTAGCATAGTTAAATCACAAATATAGTGCTTAGATATATCATCACGCCAACTCCTAGTGGGGTGTACAGTGTATAATATAGTGATAATAGCATAGGACAAAACCGACCGTGGCTAACCGTAGGCTTATTATATCCATTATTACGAGAAATTATAGTATACACAACAGTATCTTCACGCCGAATCACTTGTGGGGCAGAAAGAGCAACATTAATAGTAAAGTCAGATTTTAGGAAAGTGTAACTCAAATTATTACCAATTATATTATATAAAGAACGAGTATAGAAAAATATCTTCACGCCAAATTTTTGGAGGCATAGTAAGAGTAATATAAACAATAGAGTAAAACTTTTAGATAGTGTAAACAGATCTTTCTGTTCAATTATAATAAATAAAAAGAGCACTTACAAATACTATCACGCCAGACCCTTTATGGGTATTAAGAGTTAAGAAAAAATTATATGTAAAAAAGTCTAATTGAATAGCTTTAAGGTTAAATAGTAAGAGCGCATATTAACACCAACATATCATTACGCCAGACCCATATAGTGATCGGGAGAGAGATTGTAGTGTATATACTCTATTGAGTACAGTCTTGCATTTTTATATTTCTATACCTTGTTTTGTTTTGTACTTATAGTTGTTTAGAGTATTGTGTCTTATAAATAGTGTAATATAGAAACAAAAAGACTAAAAATATTTTTCTTTTTCTTGTTATATAGAATAATAGACTTATAGTATAAGAAACTCTAGATCGACATTAAAACGATAAGACTTGTATCTTTGCTGATCAACAAACTTTTGAACGAGGTATTTAAATATTATATGTAAAATATTTTGGACGTACATATCTTCACGCCAACTCTTTTACGGGGTGCTATTTTATTGTAAAATTTTGAAAAACTTTATTGTATATAGTATATCTTTATTATTTATTGATAAGGGTGTAATTGTTTCACAACGTAATCAGACTGTCTCAATACAGAGCATTTACCAATACTTGTGCAAAAAAACTTACCTAGACCTAACCCTTGACAAGGTTAGCAATCAGAACCATAAGTGTAAAAATAACTTCACGCCAGCCTATAAATAGGTTTCAAGAGTAGTATAAGACTTGTACATATAGACCTGCATAAATAGACCTTCATTTTAAATCCCTATAGGGATAGGAAGGATATATTATACATACATAACTAAATCTTTTAATCTTTATAAAGTGAATAAATATAGTTCTATTGAAATTTAACTATCAAAAAATTTTATTTTATTTTTATTATCACAAAGTTTTATTTAGATACTATCAATATATACAATTAAATAAACAAATATACAATTTTAGGGGAGTCTTGGGATATACAAACACTCAGGAACACAAATATATAGAAACATAATCATACAGGAACACAAAACACAGAAACGTAAACATATAGAAAAACAAACATAATAAAATGACGAATAGTTGCAGCAAGATAGTAACTGAATGAAACAATATAAATAAGTGTTTAAAATATATATAGTGTTACATACTTTATGTAAAACATATATAGTAAAAAATAAGTCTTGCGGCACCTATATAAAGTAAATTTAACTTCACAGTCAAGAAAGCAATGTTAAATAAATATAGAAAAATGTACATAAAATAGATTAAAAATAGGAACGTAATGTTAAATTAAAGACAACAAATCTCTTCTAAGTGAATATAGTAAATCGTTAGAAATAAAATATAAAAGGCACAGCGGTGATACTTTTTAGTTTTTCCATCTATCGATAAATACCAGAACTTTTAATGACTTTTTGAAATATCACGCTTGTCTCTTTAGTTCAGCAACCCGCTTTTAGGTGGCATTGGTTGTATTGGAAAACTACCGTAATCAGCTGTTTGTGAGAAAGTATATAGGTGTATAGGTATTTATCATCTACGTACAACAGTGAATATCTGTACTCGTATAATTTGTGTACAAAGTGTTTTAAATATGAATAAACAATGAAAAAAAAAATACTGCATAAATAAAATAAATATATAATTGTAATTGCATAAGTTGATAAAAAATGCTATGTAATAGCTTTACCGCGGCAGTCTCCGAGTGCCACACGTCTTTTTTTATATTTTTAACATCTAATAACATTGTCCATTATCTTATGGGGCCCTTTTTATTCACAAGACCCTTGTATGCGGTAGTGATGCAACTCGAGTGGCTTTTTATTAGGGTTCCGAAGTAAACTAGGAATCCTTATAGTTTCGCTATGTCAGTCCGTCCGTCCACACGATTGCTCAGAGATTCTTAATCCTCATTACTAGAATGCTGTAATTTGGCATGAATATACATCTACATTAATATTATAAACTAGCTGAGCCCGCGACTTCGTCCGCGTGGAAAATTTTCGAAAAAAGTAGCCTAAGTTACTCCCTGTCACATCAGCTATCTGCCAGTAAAAGTCCCGTTCAAATCGGTCCAGCCGTTCCAGAGATTAGCCGGAACAAACAGACAGACAGACAAAATTTGTAAATGTTATTTTGGTATATGTACCGTGTATACATCATTATACACTTAGTAAAAAGCGGTTATTATTACGGCCCGGGCACAGCTCGCGTGGCGCGACCGGCGACGCGAATTGCGGCGCGGCGAGGGAAAACAAATGTATGAAGTATGCCACAGCTACCGGCGACGCGAATTGCGGCGCGGAAAAACGCACGACCGTGACGCGCGGTGTGATGAGCGAATAAAATAAAAGAGTACTTTTTTTATTCCCTAGTAAGCCAGGGTTGGAATCAGAATAACACAAAATTATTACCAATGGAAAATAATTAAACATGTAGATACAATATTTTATTAAAATTTTTACTACTATTTTTAGTCTCCGACGCAAAAACGAGGGTTGTTATAAGTTTCAGAGGTGCAGTGTCTGTGTATCTGTCCGTGCATCGTAGCGCCCTGGCGTATGGTCCGATTTGGTTGCGATTTTTTTTTTTACTTGAAAGTCCTATTTTGCGAGTTGGTTCTTAGCTATGATTCAATAGAATCTGTGCAGCCGTTGAAAGCTCACCAGCTCTTTTCAACTTGATGAAAGGAATTTAGCAACTTTTAAAGGCTTTATCGATGCTAAATTTTGTATTTTATTACTTCAAATATATTGCATTGAAATGGTGACTTACACCTGATGCTAAAATATCTTCATCAGATATCAGCTTTTATTTAACTACCAATACTTGTATGTAAATAAAAGATTTTCTAAATATTGCAAACCATATTTATCGACTTACTGGTATCTATTTGTACTGAAACTTGGCAAACTTTTGTAAGTTTAATGACAATGCAATATTATGGTACTATCCAGCTAATATCATGATGTAGCCTGGATATAGGGACTAGAACTCTCAGATGTAGATTTTTGACGAGGTAACCAAGTTTTGGGTCATTGGTTTTGTTGCTATAAGTACTAAGTTTAAGTACTCATAATGACGAGAAATGCAACATGGAGCCGCTAAAGTCATTGTAACTCACAGACAGAAAGTGTAGAGTTTGGAGTCGTTCGTTTCGTTGCAATAAGATATTTTTCATTATTACGAGACTCTGAAGATGGAGCAGAAAAAAGTAATATCGAAACTTCTAGCATCCATATGGAAAAAGGGATAGATAATAAACTTCTAAACTCAACAAGATAAGTTTATTGAGTTAGCGCTCAATTGTCTTGTACTAACAAACATTTTGATGCTGGATGATTTCTAGGACCTGATGCCCATCATGACTTAGGATTTAACGATCAAACTCGAAGGTGGCCTTGGTAAGTTATAAACTAAACAAGAAAAACACTTAGATTGGACTGAACATTTAGATTGGACTCAGTTGTTCTGTTTTGACAAATACCCTGGTTCTAAATGATTTACAGGGTCTTATGATGAAGCAGGAAGAATTAGGGTATCAAAACTTTTAATTAAAATTGAGCAACACTATGAATTTTGGACTCGTTTGATTTTTTATTTTAAGGAATGTGAAATAGGATAGCTTCCAGTATTTGATGATAGAACAGAAGAAATTCAATGTGATCTTCTAATCTTGATCAGTTAAAATCCACTGAGTGTAGGCTTCTTCGATTTGTTTTGGTAAACACTTGATGCTGGATATTTTTTTAAATATAACGATGGAACTTGAAAGTGGATACTTGAAATTAGGCTGATAGTCTTTATTGCTAGAAGATTCACATGGTTTGATACAGTTACATGGCGGAGCTGGAGGCCTCGGGATCTTTGCAATAAAACAGCTCAAGCTCATTGAGTAAGGAACCATAGGTTAAAGTTACCTTTAAATTTATGCTGCAGGATCCCCTTTCGAAGATCATCAGCTCCTTTTACGTTTTGCGCTTAAAATTATGGAACTGAAGTAAAATGGTAGGCTGAAAATAAAAAAAGTGTTGGTTTTTTTAAATTTTAATTTAGAGTTAGTACTATGATGATTTCTTGATTAAATAAATAATGGGTTATTGACTCATTATTTTCATATTATTCTTAAAATAATATTAAACTTAATTTAGTTTATACACCGAAACTTAAACTAAAAACTTCACAGCATTTTCTCAATTTAATTTAATTTTTCGGCTTGAGTTAAAACAAAATTTGTTCCTATACATTTATCTCACTCATATTAATAAAAATACATACTTTCTACGGCTCAATACATCAAAAACGATCATAGTTACTAATTGCACGGAAAATGTCTACGTCTACGTTACATTAAAAAAATGGGTGCGTGTACTTATGTACGCGCGTGAGAAGTTACACTTCTTTGGCGTCATTAAAAAATAGTGGCCACTAGTGCATAGTGGTATGCAATTTAACTACATGCATAAGTTTATCGGCTGTCATACCTTCCAAACCGGAACACGACAGTGATACTTCCTGACGTTATTGAGGTTGGTTGGCGGTTGGAGGGCGGTGGTTTCGAACCTGGTGGCAAGCCGTTGAAGACTCTACCACCTAGTAGTCACGACCGTAATGACACGTACTTGTAGCCAATCGTTCGCCTTTTATGAACTATGTGGCAAAAGGTCAAAAAGACGCGCTTCCCTACGACATTTTTTAGACATCAAGCGTAGCTAAATTTTACACTCACACAAATACGTAAATGTATACACACGATACGCCAACAATAAAAACTAATTTACTATTAGTGTTGCCCATCGATGATAGGCTATCGATAGTCTAACCTACGGTACCACTAAATATCGAATTGATCGAAAGTAACCGATAATAATTAGACTCCGGTAACACTATCGATAATATCGATATGACCAATAGTAGGTACTGATAGGTTGACCATTGCAAGACTCATTGCACGTCATGCGTGTAATGCCTTAAATGTCTACAAATACGAGAAACTGAAAGCAGTTTACGTCAAAACTGTAGCATTAACGAAGTCAATAATTTGCCATACTTTTGACATTGATATCAGCGTTTGCTGCACGGCTAGGTACACGTTTAATCCCAAAGGCCTATTTGTATTTATGTGGTCTGTGGTCTTGCGTATTCTCTTTGGACGGGCTTTTCTTCAAAAGGGGCCCAGACTTACAAATATTATCTGGTCGGCCCTGATTACCCTTCGAGGGAATCGGCGAGGCAATATTTTCATATTTTATGTGATTCGTAAATCTTATTTTTTATTAAACAACCAAAATACTATAACAAACTAATAATATTTGAAATTATTGAAAAATGAAGAAACAGTTCTGAAGATTCCATAATGTTATAATCAGAAGCGATCGTAAATCCGTCTTCTACAGAACACGTGTAAAGTCCAGCTTTTATGGGCTATAAAGTTATTTTGGATGTTTGCAGGGACATTCGGATTTAAAACTAAAGACAACGCATGGATCATTAATTTGTCATCTAAATAATATGATGGCCATGCGTTTTGTAGTTTCAAAAGTGATATAATCGCTTCGTTGATCGAGTGATTAACGACTCTGATTACGCAATCAATGGGTTTAGAATTCTTTGACTTGACTAGGAAAAGCGTTTTTGTGATGAGCATAATTAATGTAGGAATATTATTTTTATACAAATATATTTTTGTATTTGGGTCATTGTCAAAACCATCATTGTCCAAGATTTAAAACATAGAAAAGTTCGTGTTTTTTTAAGAATTTAACATTTATTTAATGAAAAGATCAATTTAACAAAAATTAGCTATTATCTGAGATTAAATTTAAATATTATAATTTATACCTACTATAATTATTTTAAAAAACGTGTTTATTGCCTCACCAAAAGACTCATCTGCCCAACGAATGCACTAAAATTGCAATTAAAAAATAAATAACTAGTCAATAAAAAATAACTAAATAAGTTTGTGGGAATATAAAACTTCCTTTTGTACACAAATCAACAGAAACATATTGAGCTAACTTTAAAAGTTCAGAAAAATAGTCCACCTAAAATACTATTTTTTTTGGTGGAAATACATCTTCATTGACTGATGATGACCAAAAATGTTGAAAACAAATCATACTAAAAATAAAGTTTTGGTGTTCAATTGTGTAACAATATACTAACCACTAAACTAACAGGGTTTTGGTCGTGTTTTTCTTATATCATAGGATAGCAAACAACCTCTATCTACAGACGCCAAAGATGCTAATGTTGCGTTGCCATCCGTGAGGCGGGATGAAATGCCACATGCGTAAGTTTACCGGCTACCTTACGCTCCTTAAGGTACTGGGACACAACAGTAACAAGCATTGGCTGTATTGCGGCAACAACCGTAAGGCGCTAGTTTCCGATGAAAGAAAATCAAACCCGGACGAAACGTTTCAGAACAGTGATCATCACTTTTCATCAGAAGAGTCATCTACTTTTTCTTTTATCTATACATATAATAAAATTGTAGGAAAGTCAAAACTGTACATTAAATATTCTTTTAAAAGAATACTTGGGAAATAATCTACAATCGATATCGAAGCCAAAAATATAGTTTTTTGTCTGTTTGTCTGTATGTATGTCCGGGGTAAACTCAAAAATAACTACATGGATTTACTTCAAATTTTGCATGAATATTACTCTACTCTACTGGTCGGGTCAAGAGTCAACCATCGCCTATAGACACCAAATAACATACCCCATGCATAAGTTTACCGGCTACCTTATTCTCCAAATCAAAGCACTGCCGCTATTGTGGCAGGAAACTGTAAAATGATAATCAGGTAAAGATATTAAAATAGAATAAGTTTTTCTAGTAGGTAGTAGGACAATCGTTGCATGTGGCATTATCATCACGCCACATGGATAGCGACACACCATTAACATCGATGATATCTATAGGCGATGGTTTTTTTTCCATCACGAGAGCCATTTTTTTGTTTGCTATCTTATAATATAAAAAAACTAACACAAAATCGTATTACCTGATGTTTTTTATTGTTTCAGGGTTTTTGCTTGGTCGAATGGCTCAAAACGAAATAAGGCGGGGCAACGAAATCATTCCAATAAACCTTACTGTAGCCGCCGACTTATTATTGAAGAAGGCAAAACGGATATCACCTAAAGCAATCCACCACAATAACCCCGCCAAAATCACTGCCAAGCTGTTGGAAATTTTTAATTGTACCACGACCGAGTGCGGCACTATCACGTCAGCGTACAACGTCGCCGATTTCATGAAGAATTCCATTAATCACGAAGTAAACAAATTAATTAGATCAATTAATAACGTCTCAACCTATATAGACTCGCTGAGATGACATAAGTGTCTGATGTTAATTTAATTTGTTACTAGATGGTGGCCAATTTAATTCTGAGCCACTTAATTATCTGTACAGTTTTGATACAAAAATAAACAATTCCCTACATGAAATGAGATTTACGACAGGCCAAGCAGCGTGGTCATTGGCTTTAGCTAATCTTTTTTGGGATAACTAATACCTATATAAAAACTACTCCCTATCGTAATAGGACATAGGTACTTTCTTTGGAATCCAGATTGCGGTTATAGACCCTAATAGCAAGGTCGAGAAGGGTCAAAATAGTTTAAATTGTATTCGCACAGACCAATTATGTTTGTGTGATGAGTTTTGACATATTATGTGTATTTCGGTATTTACCTAACTGTTTTTATTTTTAAGAATTGGCAAATGATATGAGGCTCAACTGTTACTATAATGTCACGGCTACATATTTTCCTACGACGAAGATTCGCGTTGTCTCGATGTGGGTGACCAACCAATTCGCTAAATTGCGAATCTTCGGGCCACTGTCAGTTTTCTACCGCGACTGAGTTCATCTCGCTTTAGCATTCGGGCGCATCGCAAGTTGAAGCGAGATAAACTATTGTCGATGGAATGTGGAATGGTCGAGTCGATGGAATGGAGTATCATGTATGTGGCCACCTACTCGTAGCACCACCACAAAGAATTATCGTGAAACACACACCTTTCTTCGTGGTGTGTTGTCACGAAAACGCTTTAAATACATCTGGTTCGCTATAGGTCTTGGAGGTTTATTGCCGGTCTTTTACAAATAAGCACAGCTATGCTTGCAGCTTATGGGTCCTTTAGTCATAGCAGCTCGAAAATACCTCCGCTAATAATTGTTCTTATAAAGAAGTAATGTGAGTTGTGCCTTGTATTGATGAATTGACTAGATAGCATTGAGATTTGACTGTGATAACACTGAGCCGCAGATTTAAGCAAACAAAAGAATGTATTGTAATTATTTGCATAAATTTACGTTTAGTTTTAGCACTAAGTAGGTTTACAATCTAACTTAAGGTTACTTTAGCTTGTGTTGACATAATATGTTTAACGCAAACTTATAGGTTTAGCCTGCAAATTAAATTCAATCATACATACCCACATACATAACTGCGACTCTAGTAAGGATTGGCTTCCAATAAAAATGATATTACAAGTAAAAGGCAAAGCGTAGCGTTGCACGTAGGTAGTTTAATATCGAGTGTTAATATTTTATTTATTTCCGGACAGTGATTTTGCTAAGAAAAAATCCTTACCTAGGATACATTCAAGTATTACTACGTCAGCACTGAAGGGGAGTGTGGGGACTTCCCTTTGCTTATTTTTGATGACAAGGGGGACGCGGGGTCTAGATAGTGATTACGTCAGCAAAATTATTATTTTTACTTTTCGAGTTTTCTACATATTTACTGCTTGCTACATTAAATGTTTGCGTTAAACTCTTTTATTTTACCTACCTAACCCAATTACTTACATTTAAACTAAACTTAAAAACTGCTACTCATGAATGATTCACAAAACTGAAGAATATATTAAAAAATAAATTTACAAATGTTTACGTAAGCAAGAGGGGAGGGGGTTAATAATTTGCTTACTTTTGCTGACATGAGGAGAGGGTCGATAATTGTAAAAAAGCTGCATACGTAATACTTGGTCGGCCCCCTATGTGCTTATCAAATAATTCATATGCAGGCAAACAAGAATAAGGCTAAGGCCCCTGTATCTTACATTTAACTTGATTAAGTATAAATAGGAATTCTCTGGAAATACCTAAAATCTGTTCCCCGTAAAGAACTAGCACTTCATACCTATAAAAAAAGTTTCTAAAAACAGAGCTTACTATTTTTGAAAGTCGATTAATAGTTGCTTAATATATATAAATAGATTTATATAATGTACCTAAATGTAAGACTGACCATTAAATTAAAAAATCTATAACATATGTATATTGTAATTTATTCAGTATCAATGTACCTACCCAATGCGTGGATCGCCCTCTGCAATTCTGCGGTGTTATTTACATGTAACTTACTTTATATTATCTATAAGTTAGTAAAATCCAGATAGCTCTTTTGATTGAAAGAGGCATCAGGTAGGTAACCATCACTTATAGACACCAAAGATATTAACGGTGCGATGCTACCCGTGGGATGAGGACGTAAGATGTAGCGTAGTACCATATACCCGGACGAGACGTTGGGGAACTCTACCATAGTAGTCACAACGGTACACACGTACACACCTGCCAATAGGTAAAAGTTCGCCTTTACGAACTGCCTGGCAGAACGGCAGATGGTCTCTCCAAAGAGGGCCCGAACTAAGAAGGGGGAGTCCTCATAAATGTTTGTAACGGTTGGGTCACATTTGTCAGCACCGAATACCACTTATTCCGCCTGTTCTGACACATTCGTTCGACACACTGTTATGGCATTGCACTGCACAACACAAGAGGGGATCGCACCAGTCGTCGGTAAGGGTTGAACCAAATCTGTCAGCACCAAATAGAACTTGTTCCGTATGTGCTACAGCATGCGGACGCGCTGTCATTCCGTGGCACATATAAAAAAGGATAGCTCGCGACGTCTGCAGATCGTGATTAGCGGCAAAGTCAAGCATTCCCCCTATTTTTACCGCTTTAGCAAACGATGATTCTGAGCGTCAGAAAAGGATAGGGTGTAAAAAAGCAATACCGTGCTAACCTACTAATAAAGTTCTGTAACGTCTCGCCCAATTTGTTGCAACTGCCATTTTTAGTGCAAGCGTGCTACAACCTTGGCAGGAAAACAGCAAACTGATAAATAATTATTTTGGGAGAGGATCTCAGACAATAGTCTGTGATCTATATAAGGGCCAAGGGGCCACCCATAAATTACCTACGTTACACGAACTTCATGATTTTTTGATCCCTACCCCGTCTGTCACAGCTGGACACATTTATGAGACCCTCCCCTACCTAGTGTGATGTCACATATTTTACATTGGAATAATGATCGCATTCGATTATTTTTATCTATAGTTTTTTAAATTCACTTTTGTAATAAATAGATATAAAATATTATTTTTTGAAACAATGTGATGTCACAAAATTTGGGGTCCCTACCTACCCCTTGTCACACTTCGACGGCCCACCCCCTCCCCTTACCGCGTGACGTAATTTGTGGATGGCCCTTAACGAGATCTTAATTATAATTAACTATGGTCCCTGATAGAATGTTAGTAATTATTGATGTCAATATTTACCATGGAGCTGTATTGAATCCGGAGACAACACTCCTAATATCTACTTACTTGAAACAAAACTTTAAATATTGCTGTCACCTGAGGTCTTACCCTATCTTTCTAATATAGTTGTGTAAAAAGGGAAGGCGAGACCTTATAGATTGAGATACAGCTTAGATGTTTGTTTCAAGTGATAAATATGAATACTACGTGGTAATTACTAGCGCCCGATTTTCACAACATAGGAACAAAGCAATGTTCTGGAGAGATAAATGGACATGGCATTGGTTATTTATATTATTTCAATCAAGCAAATGGTTTCCTTGATGAAAAGAGAACAATCAAATGATGATTTAATACCTTTGGTGTCTTTAAGTGATGGTTACCTACCTGTAGCTCTTACATTCAGGAGAGTTTTAATACAATACTTTGCGCCTAATTGACTGGAGCCTTGGCGATTTTGGGGCCAACACCTATTCACATCAGACTGGGAGGTGGCGACGAATTTTGGGAAGGTCCTTTTGGCAGATTAGAATTGCGAAAAAAATATAATTTCGTCAAATGGCTATACCAGGCTTGCGAATCTGGCAGAGCGTTCGCGTTTATTTTGCTACTGCGCAAGTATTCAATATTTGAAAAAAAAAATCCCACAGAAAATGTATTTTTGACAACTCGATTTTTATTAATTCATCTGTTCATTCGTTTTTTTAGAAATCGGAAAAAAATCCCAGACATTTTTCCGGGTCAAAAGTATTCCCCGACACCTTCAAATACATTTTACGAGTTTCTAATAAATTTACTTATTAATACTTTGTTGTATACAACAAAATGTGGAATAAATATCCCCGGTATGATCCGGGCCTCCTTTAAAGAATAGACCAACTGCTGTTCTGCCAGGCAGATCGTAAAAGACAATCGATTGGCTGTACGTATCACTACAATGGGGCTACTGAAGGCATAGGTCCACAGAACAATGTAACGGAAGTCCGCAACGTCTCGCCCGGGTATTTGGTACCACCGCCATAAATATTCCTGCAGCAATAGCGTCAATGTTTGTCATGGTCGTGTTCTGGTTTGGAGAGTAAGATAACCGGTAAACTTATGCATGAAGTATTGCCATCTCGCCACACGGACAGCAGCGCACCATAAATATCTTTAGTTGCTACTAGATTATAGCTTGTTTGCTATCCAATAATATAAAAATATAATCAATCAACAAAAGAAATGCATACAAAACGCAGACTGCAGGTTTTTTATATTATAAAAAAGCAAATGGCTCTCCGAAGGAAAGAAAATCATCACCTATAGACACCAACTATGCGCAATAGCGTTAATGCTATAGTCATGGTCCACCGACCACAGAGCCTATAGACGGCTAATGTTTGATTTTCCGTATTGAATGCATTCTGGCAACTAGCTGAGGTAAGACGAAGTGGGGTTGCAACGCCGTAATTGGCTAACTGAAGGCCACAGTGAAAGATAGTAATGTACAGAGCATCTGATTGGTCGACACTGATTACCCAATTACTACTCATTGGCGCGTGGACATTTACATGGGAACTATAAGTCAGATGTGTTGACACAAGTCATTCCCCTATTATTAGGTGTCTATGGGCTGTGTGGTCGGTGTCATGGTCATTTTCCAGTTTGTAGGGTAACGTCGCCGGTAGACTTACGCATGTGGCATTGCTACCCCGCCACCCGTATAGCAACGCATCGTTAACATCTTTGGTGTCAATAGGCGATGGTTTTTCTTTACTAGGGAGAGCCAACTGTTTGCTATCTAATGATATAAAAACATAGATATTAACATAACATGGATATTAACAAAATAAGGAAAATGATAAAAACTATTTTACACAACTTTTATTATCGCAGTAATCATCTCATCTTAACCCTCAAAATGTACAATCTTTCATCAATTGGCGGGCGTTTTTCCTCAAAAGTGCATTCCCAATGGTCAACCAGGTGCCCAATTCCTGCCAAACAAAAACAATATTATTAAACTGCTAAATAATTTATTATCAGGGGCATACTACGTGGTTATTATTATTTATATTAAATTAAGAAGGATTTATAGATCGGATCGATTTCAATCGTACACATTAAGCATTATTGCTTTTAGAACGTTTGATTAACGAATATTAGAATATAGCAATTGGCAAAAAAAACACCGTTTTGATGCGTTACATTTACGTAGAGGTGATGAATATTCAGACTGCAATATTTGCTGTGTTGCCGGCCTCAAAATCAATGAATACCTGTTTATCGATCGATACATTGTTGAAATGAACATTTTAAACTAGTCAATATTATCGTTTCGCATAAAACGATGACCGTTTACAGCCGTACTTACGATTGTAATATTCGTCGATATGTCGATTCATCCTCTGCGTTGTCGCCTAACGTATACGTCGTAGTACATGGTCGCTACGGTACTGTTACACCGCACCGCTGAAGCCGCTCTAAGTTCCCTCAAGCCGCTCCTAACGTCTGAAAGTTACTCGCACGCACTTTCTACTTGAAAGTCGACGCCCGACAACGTTACACATAGATAGTTTAAACAGTAAATATCGCCCATTACGACCGCACTGTTCTTCCTAACAGTCCGTGGCCTTGATACGAAATTTCTCTATGAGAAATTATGTATTTTATTATATTATATGCTACTGTAAGTAGTACCTCCTCGACATAGCTTTGGGCATTTTACGGTAGATGTTTTACACATTTCTGTAATAAACAAAAGCTGTCGAGTAAACGGTATGGGAGCACAATGAATGCTGTTAGGCATGCATGTGTTGATAATGGTAGTATCCTAGGGATATGAAATTTAAAACAATGACATTTTCCAATAAGGTGTTTAATAATCTAAAAGAAAATATTGTACATCTTAATTACCTTACATAATGATTTTAATTAAACGCAATCATTTCACACATTATTCGCTTATATGTCAGAGAATAGCGGAGTCAAAAAAAAATGCCGCTGATAATTTCAATTGTAACGAATTAATTGCGTATCTCATCTTAATCTAAGACCGTCTTACCGTAAGTGTTCGCTAACGAACCGAGCGCGACTCGGGCCGCACTTTCCCAGGTGAGCGGCGGAGCGAGAGTTCGCAAGCCGAATGTTCACCGAGTAACATATTCTAGATTACACATACTGAAAATCAAACTAATTCATACATTGCTAGATTATATTGATAATGGAAGAAATTTTTGATAAGAGATAATTCTTTAAGCATCTAAAATTTATTTCTCAGTGAATACGTGAGAAGTGCGATGCGACGTGTTGCGATACAATCCTACACACGACAAAACCTCCTAAAATGTTCAAATAATTTTGTTTTATTCTTTGTAAAATCGTAGGTCGAGCAAATACATAAAAATGCGACTAAGTCATTAAACCATCATGTAACTATTAGCTATGCTTATGATAAACGGATTACGACGCCCGTATAAATTGTCTTATAAAGCGAGTATCGTACGCAACATTTTCTGATGTTCAACGCTTGCCGCACGAAGTCCTGATACACGCAGCGAGATTTGTGGATATACCGCTCGATGAACCGTTTTAACGTGATTATAGTCGCATTTAATCGCGTGACGTCGCACCGTATCGCGGTATCGCTGGCCGCTCACCGGGCGCGGACGGCACTACACTAGGAGGTATAGGTTTGTTCGCGTGACGCCGCCGTAGCCGCGCCGCTCGCGCTAGTAGTGCCCCATGTCGCGGCCGCCGCGCGCGCCGCCGCCGCCGCTACACACAACACACGCCCTCAGTATTGACAAGTACCACACACCACACACCACACCACAACCACATTAGCACATCTGACGCCAATTACAAGCAAAAGAGTTACTATTTTAATGACACCAGAAGCTTAACCTTCAGTGTATACTGCAGTAACATGTAAGCCATGTTATTAAACCTAAAAAATATATACTGAATGGAAGGAGTATCTCGTTTTAAAAATCTTGTCTGCCATAAAATGGAAGAATTTAAAAAAAAAATCCTGCCAAGACAGTCCTTGGTGCTCCCAAGACTGCATGTCTTGGCAAATGTTTTTGACAGTCAAATATATATTTCTAGAAACATTTACATTTCTGCCTTTGTATTCCAAAATAATTAAGTACTAAGTTCTGTTTTTGTAAACAAACTAAATAAAATGTAATATAATATAACATCTCATTCAATTTTTGAAATAACAGCAGCCATGTTCTGTCGCTACTAAATGCGATCTATAATAATATGAATGTTAAAATGAATTTAATTAAAAATAATAATATTAAATTCACAGGACAAATTTCACCCGAGCCCCGTCGATTGCGTAGTCAGGGTCGCTAACCACTCGACAAACGGGGAAGTCATGTTTGAAATTCAAATATTTCTTATTTTGTAGATTATATATATATATATATATTGCAAATATACAACAGCTAAGATATTTAATTACTGTAAGCTTATATAGCTTATGCATGTAGTGTTCATTAAAATTGTAACTCCCATTTACATGTTTGTCATAAATCATAATGGCTCTCTAAAGCCTTGTTCTGACTAGGCTAGTAATTTAGTCGAGTAGCTAGTAATTTAGTAACCAAACATGTCTGAACACCACAAATTTTGTCGAGCACATTAGTGCAAAGTTTAGTCTAGCCGATTCATTTAGTTCATTTTTTTGGGGCGAGTCGCGGCCGCCGCATGTAAGTGTAAACATCTCGTTTCAGTTGTTCCTTAGTTGTTTTATGTTGTTTTGTGCGCACCTATTGCTTTGTAAGATGTTCAAATTTCTAAACACAACTACCTTGTGAACTTTATCCAGCTGGTGTGATCGATCTTTGACCAGTAGCAAGTGTTTTGGCTACTAAAATACCATTCCCTTGACTAAAATACTAGCTAAGTGCGACGTACATTTAGACAGTAATTGCCAGTATATAAATACATCAAAAATAGCCCGAATTCTATCCACAAAGGATTATGACAATCCTTTTTTTATGTTAAGTTAGTAAGCGCAAAGCTAGCTACCATTTTAGTAACATGATGTAAATATATGTATGTTTTTTAAATAATTTTAAATCTATGCAGATAAATGCATTTTTTTCTAGTAGTATTGTATTCCAGATATGTACATACAATCTTTAATTTTTATCAAATTCATTTTTAGTATAATTGTATGCTAAATTAAATTTTTAATAAAACGGAGGAATACAACAAAATCCAAATATTGCAACTTTCACAGGACAATCCCTTGATTAATTTTCATCAACCTTAGAGTGACATGGGTTCTCCCCTACTGAAACGGGAAAACTCCAAGCAGCCGCCGGGACTTGAGACCCGAGTGTAGGTTGTATTGTATGAAATTTAGTTTTATTTTGTATTAAATCAACACAAAATGGTCATTTTTACACATTGTTATATTATTATTTCTTTTACTCTAATTGACTTGTGAAAAACTGTCATACATGCTACATATTATATAACTAAAATTTCAGTTTTTTCTTTATATTTATCATTGTATTTTTTTTTAATTCATTATTGTTAACAACATAACTTATGTATGTGGCATTGCCATCCCTCCACATGGATAGCAACATATCATAAACTTTTAGGTGTCTATATGTGATGGAAATCTCTTTCCAACAGAAGAGTCACTTGCTTGTTAGCTACGTTAACTATTATTATTAACAAAAATAAGAAATTTAAAAAATACGATTTTGTATCTGAGTAAATAAATATCATCACAACCATATCCCTTACATGGTAGGCAAAGGTGCAACAGACACACAATTATCAACGGTATTACACCACATGATTTAAATTTGAAACCAGCACCTCCTAGAATTATACAAAATCTGGTATCGCTAGAGGCCTCTAATTTTATACCTAGTTCTAGAAAATGCGATACTTATTTATAAATCTTAGCTTTCCTTCAAATTTATAACAAGCAAGAATATCACATTGTTGACTCTTAGCCTCCATTTAGTACTACAGCTTTTACAGCTTCATAGTGACTGGGGCTTCATAGTACTTTGTAGTAGTACTAACAGTTAATGTGGTGGCCTATCAAACAAACAATGAAAAAACTTAAAGTAATATAGAAAGAAAAGTGGGACGAATGTCCTAAAACAATTCAAATCTTTTTGAATAAGAGCTTACCTTATTCAAAACGGTGAATTGTTTTAAGATTCTCTCTGTAACCAAATGTTTTTTAGTAAATTAGTACACTCAAAGCAACTGAACACATCAAATTAATATAGTTCTAAAATTGTCCTTATGAGAACAAAACTGTAAATTGTGTGTATATTAATTACTGTTAGGGATTGCAATCCAACACCAATTTCAGTCTGGCTGGATTCGGCCGGATTTCCACCAATCTATCCAGATTCAGTCTGACCCAGCTGAATTGGTTTCATATTTTTAAAACAAATTCTTTAATACTAAATTTGAATCAGCCAGTTTTACTAAAACATTCATAAAAAGGCGAGGTATAAAGGGGACAATCAATTAATATTTTAAGATATATATGATATATCAAAATATTAATTGATTCTCCCTGTTTGTGTAATGCTTACAAACAAGATCTAAATGACTAGTATATTTAGAAAAGTTTGTTAAAATGTATAGATGTTTGTTCTTCATTCAAATCAGAAAGTCACATAGGCTAGTATTTACAAATTTTTATATATTGCTTTTAATCCAAAGGTATTTTTGGAGATAAAAGTGTGTCAGGCCACATGCAACGTAAGGTTCAAAAGTTACCTATTAAAATAATGCAGACTAAGGAGAGGGCTTTTATAGTTTCATACCCTGAACATTTAAGCTATTCAACATCAATTACTAATAATGGTGGTTAATATACCGCATAACGTTAAATTATAGCACAATATGTAAACACAATGTATAGTGTACGCTATTAAGATTCTATTCTAAGACATGGTAGTTTTCTTTAACTTAATAGAATTTAATACTACCATGATTTTTTCCCAACCCCAATACTAACCGTTTAGACTGCAGAAGGGAGGGACACTTGACTAACAAAAATTAGCACTTAATTGATGTAGCCATAGATATATCATTTTTGTGAAACAGAACCAAAATTTAATTGAAATTAATGATTACGAATTGATTAATTGAAAATGCTAATTTCCTGACATAATTTTTTTTAAGTCAATTTTTACCAAATAAACAAATACATAATTTCACATGTTTATATACACATATATTTTAAGTAGTTTCCTGCTGTTTCACAGACAGTTGTATTTATTACCACCGTAAAGCAGATCGATCATTCTCATTGGATTCATTCATTGAATAAAATATTGTATTTGTATTGGCTTGTTCATAACAAAGGTTTAGTTTCAATGTAATATTATGCTTGCTCTGTGATAAAAGGATTTAGGTTTTATGTAATGATATGATAGTCGCATTTAAAGGATATGTACACCTAGGGTACCTACATCTATACATAAAATAAAATCGTAGAAAAGTCAAAACTGTACATTATTTTTTAAAAAGAATACTTGGGGCATGATCTACAATCGATATCAAAGCCAAAAATATAGTTTTTAGAATTTTTGTCTGTTTGTCTGTATGTGTGTCTGGGGGTAAACTCATTCGTACTGCATGGATTTACTTCAAATTTGGCATGAATATTACTAACAGGTCGGGTCAACATAATACCTACATATTATCACACTATCACCTACAGGGGAGGAGCAGTGCGGAGTAAACGAAGTCCGCGCGGACGAAGTCGCTGGCAACAGCTAGTCCATAATAAATAAATTATGGATGTAGATACTGAGGAAGATCAAGTCTGACGTGTGACTGACGATTTTATTCACCTACTTCACAGGACTTTTTCAAATTGGACAGGGTTTTTTTTACTCAATGTGTATAATTTTTACTTTTGGCTATTACTGGAGATCACCTGCATCTACTTATGATGCAAAATTTAATTTGGGCTGTAGTTTAAAATTTGAACAGCATTGACTAAGCTACATTTAAGTGGACAGAATAATGTAAAACAGCTTGCACAAATAAATAATGTATGCATGCATTGAGTCAAATACCACTCACAAATGACAAACTTTACATATTTTTATATAAAGTTGAAATAGACACATTTTTTCAGATCCATTGACCGGAACTGGTATTTTATTATATAATAATATTATTAATCCGCCATTGGTGACGTATGTCTGAGACCAGGTGATTTGAAAGATTCGAATTGCAATTTTGAGTAACTGCTTCATTTTAAGTCCCACACCTTTGGTACCACTCATGAATTTGCCACAGATGCACGGTCATGAGTATCAGCACCAACCTGGTCCGTAAGACCAGCGTCACCAAACATTTAGTTTGGTGACGCTGGTCTTACGGAAAAGTTAACGTTACGAAAAACAAACGTTTAAGTAAAATATTTATAATATTTTCATACAGTAAATACTGTAATATTTTTTTGTTACACGGATATACATTTTTGTTTGTTTTCTAAGAGTATGCAATGTCCTAAGATCACCGACCACACAGCCTATAGACGGCTAATGTTTGATTTTCTGAGGTAAGACGAAGTGGGGTTGCAACGCCGTAATTGGCTAACTGAAGGCCACAGTGAAAGATAGTAATGTACAGAGCATCTGATTGGTCGACACTGATTACCCAATCACTACTCATTGGCGCATGGACATTTACATCGGAACTATAAGTCAGATGTGTTTTTCAGGCTGATTTTAATCAAAAAAATTAAACTTTACTTATTTTAAATTTTTATAAACATATGGGTAAGTAGAATATTTTTAGTGTTGTGAGTATAATTTTTTAATAAGTAATAAACAACCTTTTGTTTTATTTTTATAAATGTGTTTATAATTAAACCTAAACTAACTAAAAGTAAGATAACTAGCCAATGGTTGACAAACTCTTAGGTTGCAAGCCCTGGTCTGCGAGACTGGCGTCACCAATGTTGTAAGTGAAATTGACGTCACCAATGGTGAGTTAACTAGTACCAGATCTGGTAGACGTCTAACACTGAATTGTTCAGATTGCAATCCCTAATGACTGTAAGTTAAAGGCAATAATGAAGATGTAGTGAAGAAACTCTACATTATCCATTCCCATCCCCTATGGAGCAAATAGATCCAAATGTCATTAAACACTCAAGATTAATCTACCAGTATGTTGGCTAGTGAGATGAATATTATCTTCATCATAACATTTGTCAACTTTATCGACTATCTAGTTATGTGGGATAACCCACAATTATTATTGAATATAAAAATTTAAGATACAATGTAAGCAACCAGAGAGCCTAACTTGAATAAATTATGTTTTGATGAGACAAGATCCTTTTTAATGAAACCCAAGAAAGATTAAAAAGGAGTTGTTGAAGTCAAGCTATTCTCTCTGGTAAATAAGTAAGACAGTGCTAACTCACCGGCCCATAGCAGGGTACTGTTGTGCATAGGGGTCACGATCATAACCTCCTGCACCTCCAGCACCACGCCTGAAAATATAAAGTTGAGTACTAAGTATTTCTTCTTTGATTCTGATTAGTGAGATTAGATTAGTATTAAGTAGTACTAATAGCCTTACTAATAAACAAAAGTTATCCACCCGTTTAACATGGTAATAGTTACACAGGCTATAGATTCTGTATAAGAGTTATACACGCTTTACACAACATCGCTACCAATAATCAACTTATAAAGCTTGGGTAACTAAACACTCGTTAAATGCACAATAGTGCCAACATTGTATGAAATCTGTTCGGAAACCATTATGCGTGATAGTGTTGTATGAAATAAATAACACTTTAGATCAAAAAAACTCTTGAATATAGCATTACAACTTTAAAAAAATACTATTTATTTCACGCAGTATTAAATTATTAATTTAATTTTTGTAATTCAAATAGTTTTTTCAAATTTAGATTGCATGAATTAACATCTTCATAGCTACAATTTCCGGACGTACAACGAACATCCCCTCCCTCTAACCCTAACTTCAAATATTTACAACAGGTTATCTAATTCATAATTGGTCTGTGCAGGTAGGTACCTCACAGCTAAACAGTGAACTTGTTCTACAGAAAAAGCATCCCTTTTTATTGTTATATGTAGAAACTTTATTTTTTTTTTTGTAGGATAGCAAACAAGTTGATAGCTCTGTTGTCGGAAAGAGACAACTTTTTACTATATACGGCGAATATATTAATAGTGCATTGTTATCGGTGGTGGTGGGATGTGATGGAGTAATACCACATGCATATGATTACAGGCTACCATACCCTTAAACCGAAACAACAAAGTGACAAGCAATAACTCCGGATCAATCTAGGTTTTGTACGATTTGGTTTTCTTTTGAATCCGTTAAGAACCTTCTCTATCAATTATCTCTAATGAATTAAAATAATAGTAGTCGGTAAATTTATACATTTGGCATTGCCATCCCACCGAATGGATAACAACATACCATTTACATATTTGGTGTTCGATAGGAGATGGTCCCTCTTTCCAGGAGGAGAGCAATTTGCTTATTTGTTTCAAATGATATACAGAAACATTTTATGTTAAAAAAGAATACCTTGAATAAGTAAAATGTTATAAAAACTAAATTAAAGTTAAAACAAAACCAAATCCATTATTCACGCTTGTTGGCTAACAGCTGATACACAATGAGCCACCATTTTGATTTTTGCCTTACACAAGCTTTATACAAGGGTTTTAAGGTGTATAGACCCTATGTAACTTTCTTTGCACAATTCGATCCCTTGATATGCACTCTTTGTGTCAAACAGATGTTTATTGGTAGTGTTTTTCATATGCAATGGTTATAGTACTTGAAGACCATAAGTGTGAGTACTATTTTTTTTCTTTGATAGCAAACAAGCAGATGGGTCTCCTGATGAAAAGAGTCAACCATCACCTATAGACACCAAAGATGTTAATGATGCGTTACTACCTTGTGGTGAGATCTAATGCCATATGCATAAGTTTACCGCCTACCTTACCGTCCAAACCAGAACACGACAGAGACAATGCAGAACTCTACCACCTAGTAGACACGATGGTAGTGATTGCCATAGCCAATTGGTCGCCTATTACGACCTGCCTGGCAGAACAACAGTTGGTATATTTTTCAAAGGAGCCCAGAACCAACATGCGGAGGATTTTCGCGTCAGTTGCGCTCAGACATTTGACAAATCAAACTTTGAAGTTCAAATGGTTAAATAACAAACAAAAGAACTTACATTGAGGTGTCTGCTCTTCTGCTATACATATCCCCTCCTCCATTGCCCATTGGTGCAGCACGAGGGGCTCTTTCGTAACCTGAGGACATAGGCATTTGTCCACCTCTCATTGGCATCCTTCTATCCATCATGTCTCGGTCATCAGGATACATTGTCCTGTCGTCAGGGTACATACCAGACATATCATCTACCGGTGCACCGTATCCACCTCGTCGGTCATCAGGGTACATGGGCGGTGGTGCGCCATAATTATCTCGGCCTCCTCCTCGTCCATCCATGAGAGCAAAACCACGCCGATCTTCCCCACCGTACCCATTATAACGGTCATCGTAACCACCGCCTCCCATAGATCTGTCCATACCGCGGTCGTAACCTCCGCTACCACCCATTCCATTACGCATCATGCCTCCACCGCCACCGCCCATAGGCCCTCTCATATCATTGCCACGCATGTGACCCATCCCACGATTATCACGCATCGGATAAGGAGCATCTCGGTGTCCACCTCTCATATGCCCTCCACCTCTTCGATCCATGGATCCCCTCATACCACCCCGCATTCCTCCACGACCACCACGTTGGCCACGCTCCTTTATCCTGCCTCTTTCAACAGAAATAACACCGCCATTGAATGAAGAATTATTTAATGCTCTGATAGCTGCAGACGCTTCTTCTTCAGTCTGCATGTGAACAAAACCACACCTGTTCATAATATCACATTCTGTTACGACTCCAAAACGCTCAAAAAGCTTCCGTAAATCTTCAGGTTTCGAACCCTGGGGCAAGCTCCCCACGAATACTTTAGTTTGCTAAAAGAGACGCAATTTATCATAATATTATTTATGTAACAACTTAAACACAGAAATATTAAAAAATATACTTACAGCAACCATTGTGTTTTCTGATTTCAATTTTCAGTAATTTATACTAAAATTGTTCACTTTTATTACTTAAATATTGCAGAACATAGACGCTAACGGCTTCCCCGCTTCTTTTACTTAAGACAAAATGGCGGACCGTGGACCGTGTGGCCGATGGCGATGGCGTTTCCGTTTCGGCACCCGGCGTTCACTTTTGACATTTTAAAGAAATGACAGTTGACAATGGATAACGGTAGGAGTATATTGTTCTGTCATTGACGTATTTAATATTATACACGGTCATTCTATGGCGTAGACAGAGAATATACACGTCAATGTGTTCTGTGGATAATAGCATAGAAATATGAATAATATATAGAAGCGCAATAACATTCTATAGCTACTTTAGTTATACAAATATCGGTAGAATCGACATTGAACTAAGCGACATTTCTTTATCTCTTTTTAACAAATGGTAATTTGCATATGGAAAAAGAGACAACGATATTGTGTCTTGCTCACTTTCGTATAAATTAAAAGTTAAGTAATTGGCAATTCTATAAACGTGTCATCGACGCCATATTATGTACGTAAATAAGAGGTACATGATTTGTCAAAATATTAATTTAGTTTCGGATAAATACGATTTACCAAGTAGATATCAGTTTATTAAGTGCCATATTCTCCGTGGAAGTTAATAGACTATTAGTCAACATGCCTTCGTGTTGTATTTTGCAATGTGGAGCAAAAAAGGACAAAAATGCACCTTTAATAACGCTTCACAGGTATGTCGCAAACTCCTATGATAAAGCGTGCTGATTTTAAATAATATCCATTCTAAATTGTTGTATTTTTATATTGACTTATAAAAGATGTTCGTGTATTTTACGATTTCTTTGTAAACATAATTTTTTTGATTCCTACAAAATACGACTAGTGTTGGGGTATTAGATTTGTCGATATTTAATTTCATTAAATTTTAGGTTCCCCAGAAATGAAGATTTACACAGAAAATGACTAGATGCCATTGGCATTGAAAATATCAATCCCCGACATAAGAACTGGTTGGTCTGCTCACTTCATTTCAAGGAAAGTAATTTTAATAAAACACTGGATGTAGTCAGATTGCGTGACAATGTCATTCCTTCATTTTCTCTGGTAAGTAGGTAATGGTAATTTCTTACGTTTTCATAGTATGATATCCTGTGTCTTTTACCTATCTGCAGTCATCAGAAAGCTCGATTTCCTTCTACCACATAAAATATGATATGATGTCTGTCACCTGTATAACCCTAACACACAACACTGATTGTACCTAGGTATGGATCATTTGACAATAATTAACATATTAAAATTCGTATTAAATTTTTTAACAATTAACAATTGTTATTTATATTATCAAATACTGTTAAAAGTTGTTTTTATTGCCACTAAAGAGTATAATAGGGACTAGTATTTGTATAATGAATAATTTCAGTATTTATTCCTTTTGTATATTTTAATAAGTTTCAGTAATAATATAATTAAATAGGTATTAAATGTTAATAAAAAATGGAATCGTCATTAAGAATAGTGACATCTGTTTGTCTGTTTGTGTAAGTGTTATTTTGTGTTTGTTGTTGTCGATGTTTTTTTTGGTCGCTACCTTGATAGCTTCACATCTTCTGCCTAAGCTACTGATATAATATATCAAAAATAAATAACTATTAAATATAAATTTGATTTAACAACATACAAGTTATCAAATTTAACAATAATTTCCATGCATAATTGTACCTTTAAGTTCTGCTGATGGCTTCGGTTTTTTGTTTATTTTTATTGCTAAGAGCCTTAATTAAAAGATTTAAGAATTATTCAAATTGATCATAAGTTAATTAAACATTTTTAGTAGTCCTAATTACACTTTCAGTTTTTAGACAATAATGCCGACCTGAATATTTTTAGCCCGTTAATAAGCAGAAAATTAATGTTTGTGTGAAAGGCAGAATATACATGAATCAACTCGGACTTTAACATCATCAGTACTAGCATCCATTCATGTTCCCGTGATAAAGGAAAATGTATGTAAAAATAAGTTCAACATGTTAAATTACATCTGATTGTTGTATAATATTTGCAAATTAATGAATAAGTAGTGGTTACGTCATACAACTAATTGCAACATCAATGATGATTCATTTTATGTATAGGTGTTATGATGCATGCGGACTTTGTTGGCCGCAACGTTGTAAATGAATAGTTTAAATACTACGTTTTTTTTAAATATGTTCATACCTAAAATTTGGAATGTAAATTAATATTGAAATGTGTAAATTATTATATTAATTCTAATAAAATTCAATAAATTCTTTAACCATATAGTAGATGTTATGACTTATGGCAGTAATATTTAGGTGATTTCAATACAGGTAAGTGTTTGCAAGACTTAGATAATATATTTTTACAAATGTTTAAATGTTTATTTCTCAACTTATTTTACACTGATTATATAATATTACATTGTCCGGCGCATCCTTTTAAGCAGAAATGCTTGTGTCAGGATACACCGCTCTTCCAGAACATCATTAGCATTTGTGTAAATTAAGTAATATACGTGCCTATTGCGTGTGTGTATTTATGTATGTGTATGAGTCCGTACGTGTATATGAGTGTGTATGCGTGTACGAGTATGTTATGTCAGCATGGGTAATTGTAAGTACATGTGTTACATTAATCTTAGGACTAGCAGTTTCTAACAGACAGATACATCAGTTAATAGAGTTTTCTTATATTATCTTGCTAAAAATAATTGATTCAACATCGTCATAAGACAGTGACTTAAGCCAGCCCACTAAAACCTCTTTAAGGTTGTAGATGGTTAGTGGATAAATATTTAACTTCTTATTAAGTTTGTTATATATTATAGTAGACTGATTTAAGAACTGTCTATTGGCAAAAGGTGTTTTTACCGTTGAGTTTTGTAAAATAGCATCCTTCCTTGTTTTAACTTTTTGGTTATTATCATATGTAATCAACCTATGTCTTTTTTGTATGGCATAAAGTATATATAGTTTTCTAACTGATAGTAACTCGCACAGTGAGTATAGTTCAGTTGTGGAAAATCTACTGGTTTTGAAATGCATTACTTTTAATAATGCTCTTTGGGCTCGTTCTACTTGCAACATTTTAATTTTAGTGGCACCACCCCATACAGGTATACAATAGCAAATAATTGATTGAGCTAGCGCAAAATAGATTCTATTTAGAAGTGTATTGGATGCAACGTCTCTTAATTTCCGAAAAATCCAAATAAGTTTTCTGATCCTCCCAGATATCAATTCAATTTGAGGATGCCACGATAATCTTTGGTCTAGCATGATTCCTAAATATTTTACTACATTATTATCTACATATATTTAAATTTATGTGTGATTTTTATGATGTGGAAAAATATTTTGGTTAGCTTCTCAGCCTGATCATAATTCTACACATAAACTATTACTTATTAAAAGTGTAATCAAAGTTTTTATTGATTTAAGATATAGATATCATGGACGTCGAGTTAATGATAAGGTGTCACACAGTAAATATTTTAATAAACTGGTATTGTTTAGAAATGAATGAAATAGATTTTATTATTATACACTAGGCGACGAACTATGCACTTTTGTGGAACATTTTACTGAAAAAGTGTCGCACTTTTAGGTTTGAGCTTCGACGTGGTACTTTGAATTCATGTCTAGATATGTTATCTACCATAAAAATACCATTTTATAAACATTAAAAAAATAGAAAATACAATTTTTATGAGAATCTTATTACTACTAACGCCATCTATTAAAAAACTAACGAGTTAAAATCTATAGAAGATACATTTTTTATTAGAATTTTTGAACTTATTAAGAGATTATTTCACAAAATGTTTATATTTGACTGGCGGCGCACGGGCATCGTACTCTTGTATAAAGGCAAAGGTTCACGACGTATAGACTGCAATAGCTATAGAGCATCAGTTTGATCAGCTTGGCAACCTGACGACGCCTTTGATGCGAATATAATGTTTGGGCGAAACACGCTGGATTTTTTAGGTTAGATAAAGTCCATACATTAAAATATGTAATTCTCATAAAAATACTTTCCTAACAATATTACTAGATAATATAACTTTACGAGCCCTTACAAAGCTCTGCTTTTTGCTAGTTTAGTAAGATATATTTTATTCATTTCTAAAGAATACCAGTAATTCATAGTTTGTGCAGGTCTAGCAGAGGTGCCTTAACATTTTGTAAACAAGTAAATGTTTGTTCTATTTGTTTGTTTATCCTCGTGTTGGTTCCGGGCTCCTTTGAAGAATAGACCAACTGCCGTTCTGCCAGGCAGATCGTAAAGGGCGACCGATTGGCTATGCAAGTCATTGCCATCGTGACTACTAGGTGGTAGAGTTCTGTATTATCTCGCCCGGCTCTGGTACCACCGCCTATTCCTGCCGCAATAGCGTCAGTGTTTGTCACTGTCGTGTTCCGATTTGGAGGGTAAGATAGCCGGTAAACTTATGCATGTGGCATTAGACCTCGCCACAAGATAGCAACGCACCATCAATATCTTTGGTGTCCATAGGCGATGGTTGACTCTTTCCATCAGGAGACCCATCTGCTTGTTTGCTATCTTATGATTTGAAAAAAAAATATCATTTGTATTTTATCAATTTTGTGTCACCATTAAAAGTTTCTATCAGTGCAAGTGTCTCCACCGAACAAAGCCCTAGACTACCTTTTTGTGAAATAGGTCCTAAACAGAAAAAAATAAGAGCAGAAAACTTTCATTTGTCATCGAACGAAATATAATATGCATATTTTGCGCAGTTAAAAGTAGATAGGAATGAGGAAATTGCTGAAATATTAGAACATTTAATTAAGAATCCACATGGTGTGAAAAAAGTAAAAAGGTGCGTATCTGTTAAAGAAACTAAACCTGCTTTTTCTCCGGATGAGGCTTTGGGGATATTTTTATCACTTAAGCTAAACAAATGGCAATACAATACATTAAGGGAAAGTGTTAAGAAAAATAATGCAATTATATTTCCAACCTATTATCAAGTTCAACATGCGAAACAAGAATGCTATCCATCGAAAGACGCTATCACAGTAACAAAAACTTCGACCAAAATAAAGATATAAGCTCTACTGGATATAAACCAACGCTAATTTCATCCAAAAAAGCAATATTTTCACTATTTACCAGTTTTACTACAATACTCTATGGTATTTTATCGTTTTCGAACGAAACATTGTACAGAATAATATCAAATTGGCATTCTTTTTTCAAATACGCTCTTAGGGAAAAATAAAAGAACTTAGTCCGCCATTTTGATTCGTGCTGTGTGTGTTATGTGTTGGTTGCAGTTTATGATACTGGTTAATAATGGTGTGACTGATATATTAGTATTCGCTAAGATATTAGTAATATTGAAAGGATTCGTGGATTAGTAATCCGGCGAACTGTAATATGCTAATATTTCATATTCGCCTAATATCTGTAACGGGTATCCAAAATGAATCGGATAATATCATTCGATCTTCGGAATAGTTCGGATTCACTAGATTGGCGCTCGTTCGGATTCGTGAAAATTACGCCGCGTCGTACGTACGAATGAGACAGACGTATTTCCTGCAGTATGCTGTTGTTTTAAGGTTCAAATTACAGTGAAATATTAGTTAATACTGATATATTAGTTAAGATATTTTCCTGCCGTATCAGTGTCAGATCTTATTACTGTTACTTTAAGGTCCAAATTACAGTGAAATATTAGTTAATAATGACATATTAGTTAAGACATTATAATATTTGAAAGTGAATATATTAGTATCACTTAATCTTGAGAAATATCGGTATTAACCCATCTCTACAGGTTAATTTAAAAGTGTTTTGGCGTATTAATCAACAAATAAACTTTATTTGTAATCAAGATTAGTTCAAGATCTAACAGTTTAGATAATAATTTAAAAAAAAAATCCGTAAATATCAATTAATAAAACATATTTTTCGTTAACGACCAACTCATGATACCAGCGCTTTGGGCATACCCAAAGCGCTGGTATCATTTTTATTTATTTTCGTAAATTTTAGTGTTGATATCTATGATCTCAAAATAAATCATATGATGTGAATGTGAAATATCCTAAACAATATTTTAAAAAAAATTAACATAGCTGTAAATTTGATAAAGAAATAAATTATTTAAAAATTTCGAAAAAAACTACGTATTACTTATGAAAATAAAATATTAATATTTATGTAAATAAATATTTTTGTACTATAATATTTGTTGTTTATTTTTTTCCGTATGTATATGTTTACCAATTATATAAAAAAATATAAAAAGCATAAGCGATGACCTATGCTTTTTATATTTTTTTAATATAATTTTTGAATTAAAAATCCTCGACTAACAAATACATATTTTTTTCAAAGTGTCGTGTTACACCTGAATTATTTCGTAGCTTAAGCCATTTAAATTAAACAATTCTCATACCAGTTTATTGCAGTGCTCAAGGCCTCTTAAAAATTATACGCTTTACAGTATCTGATTCAATTCAAGCAACTCATAAATCATTTTTGTGACCACGGTCCACCGGAACGAATTCGGAACGTGTGCGCGTAACGGTCCGTGTTTTTTTAGAAAAAAATGCGAAAATGGCTGGTGGTGTGAGCGGTCATTAAAAACTAAAATTAGAACTAATTTGTAACTAAAATGTAACTTTGTGTTATTACACATTTTAGCTTTGCTTACGTCGATAAAAAATAATGAGATTCAGCGTTGCCTACAAAGGTGGCTCAAGAAAATATATGGTAACGCATAAGAATGATA
The DNA here is from genome assembly GCA_036924255.1 of Apodemia mormo. Taxonomy (NCBI): domain Eukaryota; kingdom Metazoa; phylum Arthropoda; class Insecta; order Lepidoptera; family Riodinidae; genus Apodemia; species Apodemia mormo. The sequence goes on along the minus strand of JAUPFN010000018.1, from coordinate 4,253,368 downwards.
ATTATATAAACAGAAACACAAAAAATATTGCAACGTCATGAAAATATCGTTACAATAATCAACCTTATTTTTGTACGCTATGATTTAATTCTATTGCTACTATTGTTCCGCTTTATCGACGACAACTCGTAAAATTATGTTAGGCCCTTAGAAATATCCCCTATAAGTTAAGACGTTTTCGTAACACGACGCATGCGTACGTTGACTGTGATTGGACAAAATAAGACCACATATTCATTTCTATTCTTATCTTATTAGCCACTTTTAAAGTCGTAATCTTGAATCTGTTTATTTGTGATCGAATGTCACAAAATAACGAATTTACGTTGACATTTTGATTTGTCAACTAGATCTCTCTTTATCAATTTACTATTTATTTGAGTGAGTCCAGGGATCGTTTTGCAGGTGCTAATACGAATATAATCACACAACAAAGACGTCATATATACTGACGTATGAAATTGTCGGATGTGTCCTAGAACCTCAGAATTAGTCAACTAAAGCACAGAATACTGGAGACTAAAAGAAGTAAATCTAAAGCCATTAGGCTTATTAGTGAAAATACTTTAATTTATTTTATTGTCTAGCTTGATTAATATAAAATTTTATTTACTATAAACGTTTTAGTACGGACCTACTTTGCGTTTCAATATTTTTGGGAACGTTTTAAGCGTTATCAATATAGGTACTAGTAAATTATGTTTAGATTTTGTTCTTACACGTCTAAGATCACCTCTAATACAATAACATATTTTTTGGTTGAAAATACGTAAATCAGGAAACAACGTTTATCGATAAAACATAAATGTTACTTTCTGGACATCCTTAATAATGTTAACACGGCAGCCATATTGTGTCTATAAATGACACGTTTTTTCTGTAGCTATTTCATGTCCATATATTTAGAGGTCAATGGGATAATAGGGATAACTTTGGGGCAAAAAGTAAATTAATACACACGGAGATATATATAGATATGCTTTGGGGATAACGCGTAGATCGCGGACGTGTTCGGTGGATAAATAGACTCTGGTACAGCTGGTTACAGCCACAGAATTAGACTTGTGTAACCCGAAGTGTTTAACGCAAAAACATAGAATAATAACACATAATAATAATAACACATAATAACACAGAATAATAGCGTTATTACTCAATGCGCAAAAAGATATAATCTTTATAAAGGAGTGAATATATCAGTAACTTCGTAGTATTCAAACTAACGCTCTATATCCTTATCTTAAAGAGTGATTTTGTGTGGATTTCATCGATGCGGAATAGAATGAAAGGAATGATAATTATGTTTATCAGGGAGTAGAAAGAGAGGTAACCATCGTTCGGAAATCGGAATGAAAGAATGTTGTAGCATCGAACTACATACTGTACACGCAAAATTATACCTTAAACTTATGAAATTAAGATATTTTTAATTTAGCCCTTGTGGAAAAATTTCTCGGATAAAAGTAGGTAAATAACTTACAAAGTGAAAGTAACAGTTTACGAATGTTTATTTTTATTTAAAAAGTCGAAAAAAGTCTTACAAAGTCGGAAAAACTCTGAATTTGATATAAAAATTCGGAGTAATTCCAAAATTTCGGACTCTTCCAGAAGAGTTATTCAGTGTTAATAAATCTTTCTGCCGTGCAACGTTTATGGGTACTAAAAGAAATATATTAAAAGTTATTAATACTACGAAAGTGTAATAAAGGGGAAAAAAATATAACTAATACTTCCCCGGTTTTCCGTTTAAGAATTTGAAACTTTCTTCTTTGTTTAAAAAAAGGTTACCGTTACTGTCGATCAATATTATAAACTTTGTTTCTTCAATTTTTGATAATTATTATTAAAATCTATTATATCACAACGTTATTTGCCAATTTTTATTTTATTGTAATTTTATTACATAAATATATTTATAAATTAAGTAAAAATTAAAACAGCTGATCTAATTAGCTTTTGACAGGTTGAGTCAGTGTTGCCAGAGAAAAAGTCAATCTTTCGTCCTTAAGAGCATGTGTCAGAGGCCTAGTAGCATATCAAAGCAGTCAAGAATAACGACGTTAATAAGTCGGCGATTGCTAAACATCTACAGCTGTAGTCGGGCCGTAATCACTGGATGGAATTTCATAGGCCACGCGTATTTTCGACAGAACGCCATATTACATTCCACGGCTAGTGAAAGAAGCCATTGAAATCAAAAAACATCCAAATTTCAACCGGGAAGACGCACGTAGTACGTCCTTGATAAGTTTTCTTGGCACGTATTGATTTTTGAAAAGCTGTATATTTTGGAAACGATGATCGATTTGATCTTTCAAATGGCATTCAACTCAATTTAAATATTGCTTTAGCTAAAAAATCGGTAGGTTCAAAAATTTCGAAGCAATGTCAAAAAAACATTTTCGTCTATGATAGATCCCAAACAAATTTACCGATTTTTATCCAATTAACGGTACTTGGCGCAGTTTTTAAAGGAGAAACGATGATAAGATTTTGAAGTCAATCGGTATATTAGCCTGAAAGTTATTTCCAAAATATTAAGTAACTTTGCTAAAGAAAACGTAATTTTAATATTTGAAAAGTTGTAACCTTTGAAAATAAGGTTCGGTTTTGATTTTTAAAAGGGCATTCGACGTAATTTTTATAGTATTAAAATATCGTAGAATACCAAAAAATAATTGGTTGAAATATTTCGAAGTTATGTCGAAAAAACACTTTTTTCAAAATTTTCGTCAACGATTACTTCCAAACGAATAAACTGATTTTGAGGCAATTTATGCATTAGATGTATTTTTTTGAGGAATAGTTTTTGTACTCAATTGGTACATTAATCTGGAAGTTATTAAAAAAAAAATTGTTTCGTCACAATTTGTTTAGGGTATTTTCAAAATTTCTCAAAATCTCTTAGGCCCATTTGGTACAAAATTTCAGGAAGTATAAGTTGAGCGGAATCCAATCGAATGCCACCAACCGCGTTTCAATCGGTCCAGGCGTTCAAAACTTATGAGTTGTTGACACACACACACACTCACACACACACACTCACACACACACACTCACACACACATACATACATACAGACATACTGACGTCATCGCGAAAATAGTCGAAAATGGTTCCTAAGCCCACAAAACGCGGACATATGGTGAAAACTCCATTTCCATCCAAACGAGTAATTCATGTATTATTGAATTGTTTCTCCAAAACAGCTCTATTGGTTTTAATGAAATGTTGTAATTAGATAGTCTTTTACTAAGGTAATTGACCGTACTATGAAAAATTATCTATACATACAATAAAATCGTAGGAAAGTCAAAACTGTACTGAATTTTTTTTAAAAGAATACTTGGGGTGACCTACAATCGATATCGAAGCCAAAAATATAGTTTTTAGAATTTATGTCTGTCTGTTTGTCTGTATGTATGTCCGGGGTAAACTCAAAAAGTACTACATGGATTTATTTCAAATTTTGCATGACTATTACTAACAGGTCGGGTCAACATATAGGCTACATATTATCAAGCTGTCACCTACGGGGGAGGTGCTGTGCGGAGTAAACGAAGTCCGCGCGGACGAAGTCTTGGGCAACAGCCAGTATAATTATGGCGAGCGAAGCGAGCCCTACACTAGGCGACTTTCTATGCACTTTTGTGGTACATTTTCCTGAAAAAGTATCCCACTTTAAGGTTTGGGCTTTGACGTGGTGGTTTAAATTCATGTCTAGATATATTATCTACCATTAAAATGCTATTTCATAAACATTAAAAAAATAGAAAATACATTTTGTATTAGAATTTTATTACTGCTAACGCCATCTATTATAAAAATAAATAAATAATAATAATAAATAAATATTCACGGGACAAACTACACTTACTGATCTAACCCCAAAGTAAGCAAATATTTGCTTGTGTTATGGGTGTTAGTCAACGATACTAATACATAGAAATACATAATATATAAATACCAGAATATATATAATAAACACCTAAACCCAGAAATACAAACATTTACGCTCATCACACAAATGCTTGGACCCGTCGGGGATCGAACCCGAGCCCCGTTGATTGCGTAGTCAGGGTCGCTAACCACTCGACCAACGGGAGGGTCAAATAACGAGTAAAAATGCTACAAAGCTACACTAGGCGACGATCTGTGCCCTTTAGTGGTACATTTTACTAAAAAAATATCGCACTTTTAGGTTTAAGCTTTGGCGTGGTAGTTTTATTTTGTTTAATTCATTTTCATTCACTCCAGTTTAATACAATATTAATCTATTAAAACACTTGTACTTTTTAACTTCCCACTACGTATGTAGATAGGAAGGTTACTGATTTTGCTCCGATTTTCAAAAATGGAGTTTTCACCATATGTCCGCGTTTTGTGGGCTTAGGAACCATTTTCGACTATTTTCGCGATGACGTCAGTATGTCTGTATGTATGTGTGTGTGTGAGTGTGTGTGTGTGAGTGTGTGTGTGTGAGTGTGTGTGTGTGTGTCAACAACTCATAAGTTTTGAACGCCTGGACCGATTGAAACGCGGTTGGTGGCATTCGATTGGATTCCGCTCAACTTATACTTCCTGAAATTTTGTACCAAATGGGCCTAAGAGATTTTGAGAAATTTTGAAAATACCCTAAACAAATTGTGACGAAACAATTTTTTTTTTTTAATAACTTCCAGATTGATGTACCGATTGAGTACAAAAACTATTCCTCAAAAAAATACATCTAATGCATAAATTGCCTCAAAATCAGTTTATTCGTTTGGAAGTAATCGTTGACGAAAATTTTGAAAAAAGTGTTTTTTCGACATAACTTCGAAATATTTCAACCAATTATTTTTTGGTATTCTACGATATTTTAATACTATAAAAATTACGTCGAATGCCCTTTTAAAAATCAAAACCGAACCTTATTTTCAAAGGTTACAACTTTTCAAATATTAAAATTACGTTTTCTTTAGCAAAGTTACTTAATATTTTGGAAATAACTTTCAGGCTAATATACCGATTGACTTCAAAATCTTATCATCGTTTCTCCTTTAAAAACTGCGCCAAGTACCGTTAATTGGATAAAAATCGGTAAATTTGTTTGGGATCTATCATAGACGAAAATGTTTTTTTGACATTGCTTCGAAATTTTTGAACCTACCGATTTTTTAGCTAAAGCAATATTTAAATTGAGTTGAATGCCATTTGAAAGATCAAATCGATCATCGTTTCCAAAATATACAGCTTTTCAAAAATCAATACGTGCCAAGAAAACTTATCAAGGACGTACTACGTGCGTCTTCCCGGTTGAAATTTGGATGTTTTTTGATTTCAATGGCTTCTTTCACTAGCCGTGGAATGTAATATGGCGTTCTGTCGAAAATACGCGTGGCCTATGAAATTCCATCCAGTGATTACGGCCCGACTACAGCTGTAGATGTTTAGCAATCGCCGACTTATTAACGTCGTTATTCTTGACTGCTTTGATATGCTACTAGGCCTCTGACACATGCTCTTAAGGACGAAAGATTGACTTTTTCTCTGGCAACACTGACTCAACCTGTCAAAAGCTAATTAGATCAGCTGTTTTAATTTTTACTTAATTTATAAATATATTTATGTAATAAAAGTACAATAAAATAAAAATTGGCAAATAACGTTGTGATATAATAGATTTTAATAATAATTATCAAAAATTGAAGAAACAAAGTTTATAATATTGAGCGACAGTAACGGTAACCTTTTTTTAAACAAAGAAGAAAATTTCAAATTCTTAAACGGAAAACCGGGGAAGTATTAGTTATATTTTTTTCCCCTTTATTACACTTTCGTAGTATTAATAACTTTTAATATATTTCTTTTAGTACCCATAAACGTTGCACGGCAGAAAGATTTATTAACACTGAATAACTCTTCTGGAAGAGTCCGAAATTTTGGAATTACTCCGAATTTTTATATCAAATTCAGAGTTTTTCCGACTTTGTAAGACTTTTTTCGACTTTTTAAATAAAAATAAACATTCATAAACTGTTACTTTCACTTTGTAAGTTATTTACCTACTTTTATCCGAGAAATTTTTCCACAAGGGAGTGATGAGAATTATTTTGTTTGTACTTTGTTTACAAACTAAATATTAGTCAAAATTCAAATTGCATGTGCGCGATTTACGAATTTTGCCCACCTATCTAATTGATATTTTCAATTATATCTTAGTCTGGACTTGAATAAAAGATATACTTAAGTATCGCTGTGTTTTTAAATTATTAAGTAATGTGATGCTACATTATCTTTTCGTTCAGGTGATATTACTCGATAACATTACGCATTACTCGAAACATTACGCGGCGCTTTCGAAAGATTTGATAACGTTTGTACTTCAACTGTACTATTACTTGAGGTGATACGTAATATACGGAACACGAAATAAAGAAAACAACGGAATTGGCAAGTACAAACATTTGTATCAGGACCGCGATCGCCACACTCACACATAAAATAAGCATTATTGCATATAAACTACTAATGCAAACATTGTTTCATTGGTCGTTTTCATTTTAAGCAACAATAATCCGAAACACACAAACAGAACATTTAAAAATATACCAAACTGCGTTACAATAAATTTTATTTTGCTACAAAAAAAGAGTATTTACGTCCTTTTGTAGTCTATTCAAAATAGACTCATCTATTTGTACAATATTGAAACTTAAGATCGTAATAATTTCGCTGTTCTACAATAGATGGCAGCATTGATTTTTCCGTAGTTTTCAGTTGATCATATTTGAGTAGAGAACTTTCTAGAACGATATACGTAATGACTGTCATTACGTATTCTTTCTAGAAAAATTAGGTCAACCTAAAATGAACTTTATATGTAAGGTGTACGGCTGATTTTAGCTTGACTTTCTATTATATCATTAGAGATTATATTAAATCAGGAATTTAATTAAAATAAAATGAAAATTGTACTTTCGAATGATATGAAATATCTCCATTTTTAATCATCTGTATTCTACTATCATTTCTGCATTCAAGGATGGCACAATATGACATAATTCAGTGTATAATAGATTTTCGCACGACGACTATCTCCTAATGATATGGTAAGTATCACTAAGGCAATTTAGAGTAAAAGCGCATAATAGTGACGCACGCGGCACGCCCACTCTTCGTAATATACGTGAATACGGAATTCAGCTAATTTTGGCGAGTAACTCGGCGAAGTGACGGAGTGAGTAGTGTGCAAAGAGTATGTAACGTGGTAGTGTGGACGAAACTTATGAAATAAGTTATCTATGGTGTGGTTCTCGCGCGCCTGCGTGTGGTGCTAAATTTGAAACGTGAAATGGATCTATCAAAATTCCAGGTGATTTGAAAAAATATAAACAGAACAAATTATTAAGTTATAACATAAATATAGAAATGTGAAATTATTTGTGCAAAAGTGATTTCGCCCACAAATCATTGCCGACGTAAGTTGTCTTTTTTATTTTAAGTAATCTTTAGCAATATTTACTTTCTGTTAATCTGAAATGACATGAGTTTAACAATAAATATCGAAAATACCGCATAATGATATTGATTATTAGATATCTAACAGAATGCGGTGTTGTGTTATTACTTGATGCTTTGTATTTGGCTGTTCGGATGATTGTTGTATTGCCCATAAAATATTATAGTATGACTTCAAGTAAAGACACGGACATTTGATGTAGTAAATTTGAACTATCGTATTTAATATTTGTTTTAATAATAATTTACTAATGTTTATTATGTATTTATATTTTATATTTTATTCTATTTGCCTTCGCAAAAGCCGACATGGAACAGGAAGATGAATTCGAGCCACATAATAAAATATCTACAGATGATTTACCAAAAGTACATAAAAAATGCAACCATATACGTCCACAGTCCAGGTTATTATTCTAAATGTGTACTTATACTTTTTCTTTATTTACATCATTTGGAAATTAAAAGTGACTTGAATTATTAAAGCAGTAGACAAATTAATGTTGGATGAAAATTTGTGATCTCAAGACTGTACAGAAATAAATATTTGGCAGAAACAATCACAGTAGGAGTATGTCAAAAAAATTAATGACTAGTAGGTATCTATATTTTTTTTAAGCTTAATCCAATTTTGTTGATCACAATGGATTGTAATGTCTCAAAACGATCCTCAGATCAGATCCCATACATTTAATCGGATTTTCAAAGGATCAATTCAAAATATTACACGAAATAACAACATTGAAATAATGTGATATTTATATCATACCAAAGAATGATGGGTAATTCATTTACCATTTAAAAATAAAACTAATATGATATTAACATCAGAAGACTAATTCTTAGATTAAAATGATTTGTAACAATATTTTTTTATATAAATAAGATTTTGAGCAATGGCCCGTAGTGTGGCTAAGTGCTGTATAGCCCAGTTTGATAAATAGATGGATGTATTAGTAATAATTGAAGGTATACGATGATATGTGTATGGAATGTTTAAAAAATGACAATTTTAAATTTTTATGCTATTGAGAAACAGCAATATTGAAAGGAAATGTTGATCCTGTCCCTTTGATTCTAATAGTGTTAAATAAGATGTAAAGTACCATCATTTTGTTTACATTTGCAATATTAATGGAATATAGATATTTAAAAAAAAACAGTTTGTGCTTAGATTAATCCCCTAATAATAACATGCCTATATTACATTGCGTGCAAACCATGATTTGTGGACCTCAATTAGATACTTCAGAGTTCAAACAATCCACAGTTTAGATCACATGGTTTCAATCTGATCCAAAAATTGTTTGGATTGTATGCGCACAATCAGTTTTTCGAAAATATTCAATCAGATCAATGCACCTCTCATCACTAGAAATATGGGAGATGTAAAATGAACACCATAAGAGTAAAGATAAGCTGCATAGATTGATCTTTGGTAGTAGTAGATGGTGGTCATGTTTGGTGGTGCCAAGTCTGCCTTTGGTGTTGTGTACCATTAAAAATCATTGTTATGTGTATGTATAGTGTGTATGTGTATGAAATTATATTTGATTATAGAATGATTTGCCTACTGTCAATTCTTTGTTAACATAAGTGTTTGGTCAGTAACATTGATTACTAAGTTTATTTTCAACTGACTACTTAAAAATGAAGAGGTTGGTTTGGCCATTTTTATTTTAATGTTTGTTTCCTCAGAATTTGGTATTTAAATTTTTTGTTTGGGAATTTATACATCCCATTTGGTCCCATAAACATATAGTGATTTAGATCTAGTGTTACAGGAGATTAGTTGTTGTTTATTGTAGTTTTACTGTTTAATTTATATACGATAAATATAGTGTGTTTTGTTTGTTTAATAATAAATGGTATTGGTTTTTTCTATGTCTCTCGGGTGCAATTCACTGTATTTTCTCCTTTGAAGAAAATTACAGTGTTCTTGGTTCAAGTTTTTCTCTTTTGGTATATGTGTATTTTTGAAACAAGCTCCTAGTAGATGAGGTCTTAAGCTGAATGACAGATCCTTTCTGCCCAATGACTTGTAAGAAATAAATGATGCCAAAACATGTGACTACTCACTACATACACACTAATATGATTATTAAGTGGAAGATTAATGCAAAATTTCTGTTATAGTGTTGTGCCAATGCTTTAATTTTATTTCTGTACATTCTAAGACAAAATTTCATACAATTTTTGACAAATTATTTTCAGTAGGTAAACTATATTAAAATTCACTTTTGATTTTGGGAAATTTTTGTTTATATTTATTACAATTTAATAAATATCGTGATATTATCAAATTCACTCCAATATTGACAATTAATAGTTTCATTTAATAAATTATTTTAATTTTTAATAAACATAGCACTTAGTTATTATTATTATTAATACACATTTCAATTACATCCCAATACAAAACACATCATTTCAGAAGCTTAAGCTTATTAGAAAAAAATGTGCAGCTGTTAAAACCGATTTCAAATTAGCTTACATCTTAGCAATATTATTTTCATTATATTTAAGAAGTCTATTTGTAAGGGTAACTTTATTCATAAACATATGTAGTAAAGAATTTCAGGAAGAGAATTTTTAAATTCAATTTATTTAGATGTGGTAGATCTCTATGCAAAAACCTGTTATGGCAATCTATTACTTCATACATTGTTATCAACTTTATAGAGACCAATAATGTGTCCATTGCCCATAGTGTATTACAACTGTCATCTATAGGGATGGCAATTGTTGCATGTTGTGCGTAAAGCCCGCTTAATTATTGTTCTAATATACTGCAAGTATAATGTTGTAAGCAAGGTAGGCAAGTAGAATTAAGAAAAGAACATTATAAATTTCAAATATTAACCCCTACTTAAAACATATTTTAACCCCTCGAAACTCAAGGCCGCACGTGCGGAATTAATCGCTGGCGTTTGACCTTTTACCGTTAAAAGGACATACCAACGCTGTTACCACAAAACACTAAAAATTTTAACAAGCCAGCGGTATAATGTAAATATAGCTGTCTCATTTCACAGAATATATCCAAGACTGTCAATTACCAAGCTTATTCAAACTATATTAGTCACTATTATTATGTAAAATAGAGTATAAATTGAAAATGGTTGCGGCCACATTTCACCGTGTTGGGGTTGACTGAAAGTCACATTTTTCCGGTCCGAGACTTGAGGGGTTAAGTTGCAAGTTAAGCTTGAAATAGAGTAATTATGTCAAGTATAACTTGCAATTATAAGTTTTATTGCAAGAATAGGAATGACTGATGCTATATTGTAACTATATTTAGTCATAATTTTATTTGCCAGCTACAAATTACTTGGAGTTGTACAATATACTATTATATTACTACAACTAAGATTGACTGCATAATATGTCTTCATGGTAATTAGTTTATATTGCTGCTTGTTTTACCTCATTTGTATGCAATGCTTGATTACAGCATGTGCTAATTTGCTATGTATTGTATGCTGTCAATGTTATTTATAATTGTTACAGATGATTCTTTTATTAGATTTAATATATTTTTGCAAAGGATAATAAACCTTTTTGCAGTAACAGCCACAGTTTTAAAAGGAGGTTGACATTAATTGATAATTAATTAGGGCTGTTTTTGCCATTTTAAAAATGCCCTATTATTTATTTAAGCACTTATGAATTTACTAGCTGTACTCCACAACTCACTGTGAGTTTTAGGTTTTTGACGAATCCCATAGCATGTAAATGCATTGTTGTATTTTTCTAGCCTAGAATTCTAGACATAGACTGCTTGTATAATATATATCAGCCAACTCGTACTAAGTAACCGTTCAAAATATTCAAATGTTCCAACATTAAGTCATACTTTTTTAATATTAGTAGAATTTTTAATTGAGAGAATAGCTTTCGAGCAGATACTTCTTGGGGACCTTTAAGAGAAGAGCTTATTCACTTTAAGGCAGGTAACGCAACTGCAATATCTCCGGTATTACGGATATTCAGGGGCGACAGTGATCACTTACCATCAGGCGCACCCTCTGCTCGTTTGCTCAACCGCACCCCCTTTGACCATCTGTCAATCTGCAGCCAGTCCACTTAAGGTAAAGGATGTTGTGATTCAGAAAAGTTGTGACTAACGACTGGGTGGTAAAGTTCCGCATTGTCTCATTTAGGTTTACTTTAATGAAAAAATCTTCATTTAATTAAACTTTTTATAAGTTTTTTGATGAGACAACAATTATCCTTTTATTGATTAGGCGGGCCTAAAAATTTGAAGAATAGATCAACTGCCTTACTGTTAAGAATTTTCTAAAACGCGACAAAAAGTCTATCCGAAAGTGGTGTCTTCGGTGTGGTGGCGTGTTTGTATGAAGAGTATTATGAATGTGTAGGAAGTAAGGCAAGTCTCTCTGGATCGCGATATATGGCACTCCATTCTCTCTGCTTACCCTGCAATGGATTTGGCGTGAAGATATGTTGTTGTTGCGACAAAAGACTTTCTTATGTCATAAGATAGCAAACAAGGCTCTACTGATGGAAAGAGACAACCATCGTCTATAGACACCAAAGATGTTAATGGTGTTTTGCTATCCTTGTGAATACGATAGTGACAAAAATTTTATTTCATTTCATATTTCAAGCACTGTGCTACTAGACCAGGATTAATCGGATCAAATCAAAATTAAATAAATCGTTCGCCTCTTACGAACTGCCTGACAGAGCAGCACATGATGTAATACGTGTCATTAACATTTCAAAGATTTCAAAGATTTATTGAACATATAAACAATAATGCACAAATACAAATTGTTCGTAAATAACTGCTATAGTTAAAACTGTGACGCAGCCATTTACGCCCACCTCTGGACAATGAGGAAATATGTTCTCCTTACTGAACTATTACAATTAGTTTTACTATTATAATACATTTTATACAAATAATAATTACACACACATTTGTATTACATAATTAAAATTAGAATTTAAGAAGTTAATACCCTCCAATTATAATATATGTATGTGTATATCTACATGTGTGTATGTGTGTGTTTGTTTGTGAATGTAGTGTGTGTGTATGTGTGTGTATGTGTGTGTGTGTTTTTGTTTGTGAATGTATATGTACTGTCATTTCCCCGCTACAAGTATTTCGCATTCATTATATGTGAGAGTTTGAAGATATTTTGTGATTTTGGCTTTTACTTCCCAGTACGTGAACGGATAAATATTGATTATTTTGTTGACTGTATTATAAATCCTAGGTGCAATATAGTTATAGTGTCGTCTTGAAAGTGCTGTGCGCCCGGTATTCAATTTACAGATTCGACCAGATCGCCGAAGATAATTACTAAAAGGCAAGCAAAGGTGTTTTCGCTAGATTATTTTTTGAATAAACAACTGTCTTACAGTTAAAACGTTGGCGATTTTATAAAGTTCTGTAGTAGGGAAAAGGATAGGTTTCGATAGTATCACTTTTAGCACTGCCCTTTGAGCTCTTTCTAAACGAAGTAGACTAGTTTTAACGGAGCCACCCCAGGCCGCTATGCAATAAGTGAGAATGGACTGAGCCAGAGAGAAGTATATAGTCTTTAGAGTCTTCTGATCAACAACTGCTCTAAGGTTTTTAAAAATGTATATTAATTTTCTGACTAGTCGTTGTTGCCTCAATCTGGTCCTTCCATGTCAACAGGTTGTCAACATATACTCCCAGATATTTAACACATGATGTGTAAGTCATTTCGGTGCAGGAGCATAGAGTATATCCGCTCGTGCACCTATGAGCCACTAAAGAAAATGGTTGACTTGGCAAATTTGAAGAATTTGAAGACATTGACATTGACATTGTGACTACTTAGTACATGGTAGAGCTCTGCAACGTCTCGATCGGGTCTTGGTATCACCGCCTTACCGCCCGGCCACAAGAACCGGCGGCGGCGCGACTGGCGAGGCGAAAATTCGCGCCGTGAATTTACAGGCCATGGGGAGTAGTGTTCACCGCCGCGGTCAGATAGTCCGAGAGCGAGATGTCTTTTTCAACTTTATCTCGATATTGCTTGGAGGGGAGTAGTTTCGTACTTCAACACTTACTATTTGGAAGAGAATGTGTAGTACGTGATTTAAATAAGAATCGGGGTATAGTAAAGACGTTGAATTTCATATAGTATAGATTTTTGGAATGAGTGTGGAAACCTTTGGTTTATAGTGTTGCTGGTTGATAGTCAATTATCAATAGGGTTTCATCATCTCAGTAAGTAAAATACTATCATTAAACAGCAATACGATCGATAACATTCATAGTATTCATGATTAAAAAATAAACTGTCAAAAGTTTCGATTAATCGTTGAAGATAAACGAAGTTGTTTATTTTCAACGGTTGATACTACCGGTACTATTGACGTTACAATCGATATTATGGCGTTTCTTGATTAAAACTATCGTTTTTTGCCAGCACTACTATAAATTATATTCTTATGAAAATTCAACATTGTGGGAAGAAATAAAAATTGTATCTCTGAACTTTTTTTTATATCATAAGATAGCAAACAAACAGATGGGTATCCTGATGGAAAGAGTCAACCATCGCCTATAGTTAGACACCAAAGACGTTAATGGTGCATTCCCTCCAAACCGGAACACGACAGCGACAAGCGTTGACGCTATTGCGGCAGGAATTGGTAAGGCGGTGGTACCAGACCCGGGCGAGACGATGCAGAAATCTACCACCTAGTAGCCACGATGGTAGTGACTCGATAGCCAATCGGTCGTCTTTTACGACCTGCCTGGCAGAACGGCAGTTGGCCTATTCTACAAAGGAGGCCGGGACCAACACGGCGAAAGAAAGAAAAACTTTGTTTATATTTATGATGTGGTGACCATACTTACAAATTGTTGGCCTAGTAACTATTTAAAAATTAAAGTTACAATGTTCATAGTGTATTTCTTGGCAACTACAACTAAACCATTTTGGTTCCTAGACTATTCGTCGCAGACTTTCGAGGCAAAGATTCGCGAATTCGTGGATGCGCTGTGCTGGTTCATAAATTTGTTTCAATCGCTCGCCGCGTCACCCGCCGCACGTCCGATTCATTCGCCAAAATTCGTTCGTTGCCCCGCCGGTCGCCGCACCGCGTGGCATGCTTAGTACTTTCCCATTCGTTTATTTTAGACGCTAGACGCTTCGCCGTTCGTGCCGCGCAAAAAATCGCGGGTGCGAATTTCTCGTGGCCAGGCGGTTAAACATTCCTACCGTAATAGTATTGGAATTAGCCCAAAGAATATGTCTGTCTTTGTCGTGTTTCAGTTTGGAGGGTAAGGTACTTATCATTCAGTCACAGGTATAGAAATCATCAAAATCTTTGATGCCTATAGGCGATGGCTGTCTCTGCATCAGAAGACTCATCTATTTGTTTGTTATCTTTTGATAAAAAAAAACTAAGACCTTAATATTGCAATGGAATACGTAACTTGAATTCTGAATCAGTGGTTTGGGTAATTTCCAAATTCTGCTATTTTAAAATGTTTAGAATTGGACTATTACCATTCATTTAAAATGAATATCTTTAAATAAAGAAAAGTGTTGAAGCCGGTGGTTGTATAGAAATGCGTGGGCAAACAAGTGTAAAATTCTTAAACTTTCGTTTAGTACAGTTGTTTTGATATTACTTTTAAAGGCACCTACATACTGCCCTACTGCTACTGACTACTAAGTGTAACAAAGTACTGCAAACTCCGCCATAACTTTACCTATCTACAGTACAGCCAGCTGCTACTGAGATGACGCAAAATCGTGGGCGTAGTTATGGCTTTATTGTGGGAGGATTAAAAATTCAAAATGTACCAACTTTATAGAAGGGAAGCCCAAAAGTATATTTTAAAATTCCATGGTATTTTTCTTTTTATAAATAAAAAAAATTTTTTTTTTGGATAATGCTATTTATCTTCGTATATGTTCCGAATGGGTTTTTATTACGTACTGTATAATGCTTATTGGAAGTTTTTTTTACACTGTGTTGGTCTGAGCTCACTTTGAAGAATTAACCATCTGTCGTTTTGCCAGACAGTTCGTAAAAGGCTAACGATTGCCTATACGAGTCATTGCCGTCGTGGCTACTAGGTGGTAGAGTACTGCATTGTCTTGCCCGTGTTTGATACCACCGTATTACCTTTACGTGCCGTAATACGACAATGTTTGTCAATGTCGTGTTCCAGTTTGGAGAGTCAGGTAGCCGGTAAACATAAACATGTAGTATTAAGACCCCGCCACAAGGATAGCAACGTATCATTAACATCTTTGTTGTCTATAGGCGATGGTTGGTTCTTTCCATCAGGAGATCCATCAGCTTGTTTGCTATCTTATGTTATAAAACAGACGAAATAAAAGCGATGCCGTTGTAGCACAGTATGCAAGCACCATAACAATGTATGCAGATAAAAAGAAAGTGTTGTATGACATTAATAAGTGCAAATTATGCATAGTTTTATCTAACTTTATTATGAGTACGCCTAAACCACAAGTACGTAGTTGCCGTTGTTCTATGTAACTTAATTAGGTAAGATATCTACATATCATAAGCTATTTGCTTAATCTGTTTGTGTGAAATCGTCTTTATTTTTTGGGTTCCATATAAAAATTAGGCAGGTGATAGGGTGGCCACTTGCCATTTCTTGATTAAAGGGATTTCTAGGATCAAAAGATATTATATTTATTTACTAGCTGTTGTCAGCGACTTCGTCCGCGCGGACTTCGTTTACTCCGCACAGCATCTGGCCGCTAGGTGATAGCGTGATAATATGTAGCCTATATGTTGACCCGACCTGTTAGTAATATTCATGCAAAATTTAAGTAAATCCATGCAGTATTTTTTGAGTTCACCCCGGACATACATACAGACAAACAGATAAACAGACAAACAGACAAAAATTCTAAAAACTATATTTTTGGCTTCGGTATCGATTGTAGATCACGCCCCAAGTATTCTTTTAAAAAAATATTCAATGTACAGTTTTGACTTTCCTACGATTTTATTATATGTATAGATTTTACAGGAGCCACTTAAAACTGCATTAAAATAATTACGATAATAATGAAGATATATTAAAAGTGGTTTCTGTGACCATAAATATAGATTTAAAAAATAATGAGAATGATAATGAACAGACAGACAAACGAAAACAAATTCATAGTGAAACAGCAGCGGTGGGTCAGGCAGAACACATGTGTAGCCGCGCTCGCCTGGTGAGATGGAAATAGACAACCGTCGTCTATAGACACCAAAGATGATAATAATACACAGATCAATAAATACGTACAACACATAAAAGCATAACAAAATAAGCCGAAAATCTTCAAGAAAATTTCTTGGTCCGACTCAGAATTTGAAGCCGCTGCCTCATCGTCTATAGTATAACGGGCTAACCATATTTTAATGTATTAAGTCGTATCATGTGTGCAGCCATAGTAGCTATAAGCTAATCCGCGCGGCTTCGCCCGCCATTAGGCTAACATTTCATCAATATTATAATCTTATATAAACTTTCAATTCCTATTTCAAGAAAAACGTGACTGATTTGATCCGAAGTATTCAACTATTTTCTTGTCAAATATCATCAAAATCGGTTCAGCGGTTTAGCCGTGAAAGCGTAACAGACAGACAGATTTTTGTATATATAACATTAATTTAAAGAATAGTCGTTTATCCTAAGCGAGCAGGTATACTAGGTAAGTAAAAATAATATCTACAATGACGGGAAAACGTGTCAATATACTTTTCTCACCGCGTTGCTTATAATATGGCGGCTCTTGGAAAGTGATAGCTGTCACTTAATCACAAAATATGTTAATGATGTGTTGAGGAGAATTAACGGCCACTTTACAATTCGAAATCCTAGCAGCTCCAAAATCTCAATAGCAGCTCAGAGTCTGGCGAGTGGTGTGTTTCCTTTCCCATGCTTCGGATGAGCTTGCTAAGCATTTTGTGCCGGTTATCGCTATAAAAATAGTCAATGATCGTCACCAGGTCGGTAAAATGCGGCGTTGGGAGTCACCACTCATCTCGCCAACCGACAAATCGGTGAATCGTCTTGAATTGGAAAGGCTATAGACGTTCGACTACTCTGCCTACCCCGCAAGGGAACCGGGCGTAATGATACTTACCCTTCAAATCGGAGCACGATAGTGATAGGCATTATAATAAAATTGTAGGAAAGTCAAAACTGTACATTGAATATTTTTTTAAAAGAATACTTGGGGCGTGATCTACAATCGATATCGAAGCCAAAAATATAGTATTTAGAATTTTTGTCTGTTTGTCTGTATGTATGTCCGGGGTAAACTCAAAAAGTACGGCATGGATTTACTTCAAATTTTGCATGAATATTACTAACAGGTCGGGTCAACATATAGGCTACATATTATCACACTATCACCTACGGAGGAGCTGCTGTGCGGAGTAAACGAAGTTCGCGCGGACGAAGTCGCTGGCAACAGCTAGTATATATATAAGACTATGAACGTAAACATTTTGTTTTACTTTACTATCTTAAAATTTAATGTTCAAACTCCCTTATTGTTCAATATCAGGTAAGCAATATTGCCAGACTGCTATCAGTAAAGTGTTATAGTCTAAGAGGCGGCTTTACAGAGCACACATGAGCATAAGATTAATGCAAAAATACATTTTTTTTAAATATAATTGAGCTTATAATTATAGATAAAAGTTAGATTATACCTATTATTATATACTAGCAACCGCCTGTGGCCGAAATTCGATCATAGATTTCATTTAATGTGTTTATAGTACATTTTATTTAAAAATATTAGGTTTCTGCACTCCTCCGCAATTTAAACTTTAATTGTGTTAAATTTCATACTCCACAGTTCGCGCAGTTGTCTCAAAAAGGCGTCCAAATTTTTCCTTCACGTATTAATACGTAGATTATAGAAATTATACCTATACAAAAAGGCCCCATCATGAGACAGAAATCAAGTTTTTTAATTTTCAGTACGTCTATACTGCATTGCAATTGAACTGATTGTATGCTAACACTAGACGGACAGAAAATGTAATGATTAGGTAAGACAAAACTTATTGGAAAAATCGCCTTAATATTCTTGCTATATTCTCTTGCAACTCTTTATTTAGTTATTTTTGGTATTTCTTTTTTGGTATTTGAATAAAAGAGATAATTGCTCAAACAGATTCTTACTTGAGCAATATATTTCGAGGTAATCCTAGATGATGATGAGACAGAAGATGAGACAGGGTGTTTGTCTTTATTTTTTAAGATGACTTGACATAAATGCTTTTCTTTGAGGACAGTAAATAATGATGTTTCAATACATTCTAAATAAATAAATATGGCTGGACAAATATAGGAATTAATCTAAACTTCAATTAAGGATATTCTACACATTTCTTAGTTGGCACTTGTGAAACTCTATTTCAATAAAATATTAACAATCGTACTAACACTTGTGCTGTTTCACAATAAGGCCATTATAACTGATTTCTAACCGGTTTCGCTTACACAACAATCATTAGGGTATTTAGAGTTAATAACTAGAAATTAGTAAGTGATGACTTCACCCACAATGCGGACAACCCTCTTTTAATTTATTGAAATTAGGATGTACAATCTGCCTTCAAATTTGTTATTTTGTGACATTTCGATTTTGTTTCTAGCTATTTACTGTAAATACCCTGATAATGCTTGTGTAAGGGAAACTGGTCGGAAATCAGTTATGATCGCCTTATTGTAGAACAGTGCAAGTGTATTTATAAATATTAAACGCATTTAAGGAAATCGTTTGGTTTTACATGTATGTCAGTTAACGATTTTAATACGTAGAAATTCTCATATATATATATATATATATATATATATATATATATATATATATATATATATATATATATATATATATATATATTTAAATAGATTAAATAAACGAGTAAACCCACAAATGCAAAGAGCTATACTGTTCACATGAAATATCTTTGACCTATGTAGTTAAGGTTGCTAAGCACTTGACTAACAGGGTTGTCCAATATAGCTCACTGGTATACCGGTGAACTTGAATGGGTAGTGTGAATCAATTAAATTATGTAGAACAAATAATCAAGACGATGAAATACGTAAAAACATTGATTAAAACTAATAACAATCACTGTACTACACACTAGTCACTTCACTTCACACTAGTCGCTTGTACTATTGTTTCCGATCGCTGTATAAAAACTGCTGTTTGTTAACACTTCCCTATTTATACCCAGGGTAAAATTCTACCTGGTTCCCGAAAAATCCAAATGTATCGTGTAAACAATAAACAATTCTAATTGTAAACAAGTCCAAGTAAGTATTTACTTCTAGATTTTTCCAGCGTTTTAATTTTTCACTTTTCTAGATTAATTGTAACAGAATGTTTGTTTCTTCCTATGTGGATATTTGATAGCTAAAAATTGGATGGCCCACGACTGTTAATTATTCTGTGATTGATTAAAATTTATGAATTGTTTTATATATACATCGATTATAGAACTACATATTTCAATGGCGTAGTTATTCATTATTACTCAACATGGTTCTAAACTACTGGGCTTGTTTCTTTCTTTTTAGATTTCATTTAAGGCAATGAACATTTTTTCAAGATTAAATGCAATCGGGTTTTTTGTTTTCAATATTTTTTATTTTATTTTGAAGATACTATTAGTAGCAGCATCGATGAAGATAAAAAAATTTCAAACCCGGCATCTGTTAAATACAATAAGTACTCTCTCTATATCTGCCTCTCGGTGTATACCCTAAGTCACGCCCAGTCACCTGCCGGCGGCGAAGCGTGACAGTGGTAGTGAAACTCCGGTCATTGTGAACGCGCGCGGCGCCGAACGATCATATCAGTGCACTAAGTATCGCCATCGTAAAATGGGAAAAGTTTTCCTGTGAGTTTCCTTGTCAAAATCTATTTTCAAGTGTATTTTAATGTGTCACCTTTTACGACATGGCCAACAGTATACAGTGAGTAACAAAAGTCCTGGTCGACCCGAAAGGGACTTTAGGTAGGTAGATGGCAGTATCGAAATAAAAAAAATGTATAAAAATATGGTATTTTAAAATGCTTGTATTTGCCTTTCAGTTTACCTTAAATTTAGCGCATATTTTAAACTGGACAACATCGCGTCGAGTCAGCGACTGCGGCGTCTTTGATATCGTAGCCGCCTATGTGTCTGCTGACATGTTTGCCCGACTTATTTCGAAATGTGTGAAGATTAATTATTTTTATCAAAAAATATCTATATTCACTAAATAATAGCATATTGTTTTCTGCTACGAGTGCTAAACCAGTGCCTTTTACAATCAATTAGGTTTTTGTTACTTACTGTATAGGTGTGACAAATATTTCAAACAAGCTGATACCTCCGACTTCGTCTGTGTTGTTATATAAATTGTATGACTGAAACCCGTAGTTTTTATCAATAATCGTTTTTTTATATTTTTTATTTATATCATAGGATAGCAAACAAGCAGATGGCTTTCCTGATGGAAAGAGAAACCATCGCCTTAGACACTAAAGATGTTAATGGTGCATTGCTATCCGTGTGGCCACACACATAAGTTTACCGGGCACCTTTCAAACCGGAACACGACAATGACAAACATGACGCTTTTGTGACAGGAATAGGTAAGATGGTAGTACCATATACCCGGTCGAGACGGTGCGGAACTCTACCACCTAGTAGTCACGATGGTAGTGACACGTTAGCCAATCGGTCGCCTCTCACGATCTGCCTGGCAGAACGGTAGTTGGTCTATTCTTCAAAGAGGGCCTGGACCAAGATGGGGGAGTCGTCATAAATGTTCACGACAATAAATCACGACACATAAAAAGGTGTCCAGACCAACACGTGAATAATCGTTTTATAAAGAAGGAGGAGTTTTTCAATTTATCGGAATCTTTTTTTATGTATGTTCTCAGATTACCCAAAAAGCCTAGATTGAAATGAAAAATTCTGTTTTTGGTAGGGAGATTTCCCATTTAGATTTAATGGAGATCAGATTCAGGGTTAAACGGATACAGGAAATTAGAAGTCGCTTGTTGCAGTTTTGCTGTGTATAAATTATTAGCAGTTACTCGCGAATTCGTTTGCTTGACCAAAAATCGTTACTTCCCTGTGGTGAGTCGGGTAAAAAAGAGCCTATATCCTAGATATTAAAGCTCTCTAAAGGTGGAAGAATTTTTAAAATCAGTCGAATAGTTTTTGAATTAAATCGTAACAAGCAAATAGACCAAATTATCTTAATAAATACATAATATAAATTACATGTCACGTTGTTTGTCCGCGATGAACTCCGAAACTACTGAACCGATTTCAATGACTTTTTGTAGATATCTACTGTTTGGTCCAACTTAAAAGATAAAGTAGTTTTTCTCAATTAATATACTTTATACTTAACGTTATAAATGTGAAGTCTGTCTGTCTGTTACGCTTTCACGGCTAAACCGCTGGAACGATTTTCATGAAATTTGACATGGAAATAGTTGAAGATCTGGGGTCAAACATAGGCTAAATTTTTTTTCGAAAATCAACACCTAAAGGGCTGAAATAGGGGATGAAATTTGTATCAAAAACTATATCGATGACATGTTAATCTTCTAGCGGGCGAAGCTGCGCGGGTCATCTAGTAGCCGATAAAACGCATATTATGTAGTATGAACGCAAAGGACCATCAACATATTCGCTGGCTACAGACCTGTGCTACAGACAAGAGAGCTATCTCGTGTTTGCTATTCTATGATTTTATTTGTAAATTGCATGTATCTATAGCTTGATAAATAACTGGGTCGCTCGGTGAAGCTTGGACAATACAAGCGGACGGAAGGTCAGTTTGACAATGACTAGTTAATTTCAGTTAAAAATAACCTTCAAACACATATTTTTAGTTTTTAACCAATTTAGAAAAATTAAGTTCTCAACTCCTTAAATTTTTATGTATATTCCTCGATTAGATACTTACTAAAAGACGCCTGGACCGGAAATTTCTTATTTTGTTGAGACTCCCAAAATTCTTTTTCTACACATATGGTATATAATGGTAAAAGTATTTTTAGTAGTTTTCGAGTTTAACTGTTACAGTGGCGGTAAGCGTAATGCCGCCTTGGCTCCGACTAATATCGCTTTTTTTGGCTTTATGAGAGAGAAAAATATTTTTATTTACAAATTTTGCCGCCTCTGGAACCATACGAGTGTTAGTACAGAATACAGATAACTACTTTATTAGCTGTAAGGTACAACGAGCAGAGAGATATTTTGTGCACAATGTGTTTGTAAAAAGTCTAAGTCGATTTAAGTATTGAATAATTTTAATGCAGAAATACTGCAACAACCAACTTTCAACATCTATCATCTAACATCATCATTTTTCTGGATCCTGGTTCAGATGTTCACCAAATATACATGGGACCAAATGCAACGTATACCCTCCCAAACAAACAATAATTTTCCCGATCGGTTAATTGTTTTTTTCTAGATTCGGACTCTACTGCGGTATCCACAATTAAAAGAAAAAAGAGTGTTAGTCCAGGCCCCTCTTAAAGATTAGGCCATCTTTCATTATGCCAGGCAGTTCGTAAAAGGCGAGCGATTGGCTATACGTGTTATAATGTTACCATCGTGACTACTAGTTTAATTAAGTTGGTAGAGTTTCATTACGTCTCGAAAGGTTTACCATATCCCCAGGTTACCTATTCTTGCCGCATTAGCGTCAATGCTTGTCATTGTTGTGTTTCACTTTGGATGAAGCCAGTAGATTTATGTATGTGACATTGCCATCCCGTCCTACGGATAACGACGCACCATTAATGACTTTGGTGTCTATAGGCGAAAGTTTCTCTTTCCAACAGGAGAGCTATCTTCTTGTTTGTTATCTAATATTAGCGTCAATGCTTGTCATTGTCGTGTTTCACTTTGGATGTAGCCAGTAGATTTATGTATGTGACATTGCCATCCCGCCATACGGATAACGACGCACCTTAATATCTTTGGTGTCTATAGGCGAAGATTTCTCTTTCCGCCAGGAGAGCTATCTTCTTGTTTGTTATCTAATGATATAAAATAAAGATCAAATTTTTGCGAAATTGCTCGTGTGCCCCTGCTATGCCACTGAAATAAAAGTAAAACTGCGGTGTAAGAAATGGAAATTCACGGAAGTTTGCAAATCAAATTCGTTTCTTCCTCGGTTTATAAACGAACCAGTTGACACTAGTTAGAGTCACTAGGTGGTACAGTTTCACTAGGTGATACAGTTCTGCATTGTCTCGCCCGGGTCTAATACCACCGCCTCACCTATTTCTGTCGCAATAACGTCAGTGCTTGTCACTTCCGTGTTCCGGTTTGGAGGAAGGTAGCCGGTAAACTGATGCATGTTGCATTAGACCTCGCCACAAGATAGCAACGCACCATTAGCACCTTTGGTGTCTATAGGCGATGGTTGACTCTCCATCAGGAGATCCATCTGCTTGTTTGTTATCTTATGATAAAAAATAAATAGTCTATTCGATCTCGATGAGCCAATTACTAGCCAACGGAACACAGTTTCACGACACACCTGCACATGCGACACTGTCACATAACTAATTAGTGCTACCTGTGCGGCGCCGGGCGGGTCTCTAGTATTAAATTCAATGCGTATATAACATTGAATGTACCGGAAATACGTATACTGTAGTGGAACATGAAGGGCTTTGTTAAATGCTTTGAACGCAGGGGTTATCATTCCGTATAAACATAAATATGCAAATAATTTCAAGAAATCACGAACTTTTGTACAGTCAGATAAATACGTCGTCTAGAGATTTATTCTGTTTTATAAATCACCTCATTGGTCTAGTGATAACCGCTTTATATATTTTAACTAGCTGATCCACGCAACTTCTCCCGCGAGTAGATTAACATGTCATCGATGTGGTTTTTCATACAAACAGTTATCCCCTAATTCAGCTTCTTAGGGGATGATTTTGGAAAAATTAGTCTATGTTTCAACCCGGATCTTCAACTATCTCCATGCCTAATTTAATTGAAATTGGTTGAGCAGTTTAGCTGTAAAATTGTAACAAACAAACTTACTTTGCATTTATAATATTATACTCAGGTTTCTTTGCGAGTTGGTTTACGTCCTATTAAAGAATAGATTATCTGCCTTCTTGTTAGGTAGTTATTGAAAGACAAACGATTGGCCAAACATTGGTACCACCGGCATTCTACAATAAATTTTCCCTTTATTGAAAAAGGAATGAAAAAATTGGCGATTCGTTTTTTTATCATTGAAGGCATTTCTTTACTTATGTACTCTAGTTGACCTACTTGCAACATTGATTTCTCATTTCTCAGTTGACATCAAAAGTCGAGATAATAATAATAGCACAGATAATACTATAATAGTCACTAATGATAAATATAAATTTAATGGTCGCTTTGTCTATCTTTTGGTAGTCAAAAAAGTCATGTAGCGTGCGGATTTAATTAGAGTTGTTAGTCGACATCGACAAAATTTTTTTCTTGTGCATGATAATTCTCACTCTTCAAATTTTAAGGAGTAGGTTTTAAGATTTAAGTAGTATACAGCATGATATATATTGGGCTCAGATTCACGTAGCAAAACGTCAGTTGAGTGGAAATTTTTAGGGCTCTTACACATTTTCTTTATATTATGCCGCGTGGTCGCACGATATGACATTATATCGTGTTTCTATATGTGTAAATTTGTTTTTCTAGTATAATCGTTTAAGTAGTGTGGATATATTTTAATGAGCGTTAAATTAAATTTTAGTTTTCTTTGTTGACTGTACAGTACACGAATTTCTTTGAATGATCTGTATAGGCAGTCTTGCACTATCGGAAATTGCATACAATGTTTAGTCGACATGCTATTTTAAGGGTAAGGCTACATTACTAAATACGCGGTTATGGTAGCGGTTTTGAACTTTGTCAAATTAATCAAAATTAATCTATTTTTTAATTGTGCTTTGAGCAATGTTCAGAAAACTCCGTTCTTGAAAGTGTTTTTATGATATTCAGTTATTAATACTATCAGATTTTTAGCTTACTGTCATTTTTTATTTTCAACAAATTTGTGTTATGCACACGCCGTTGTCCGAGCGATTATCGATTTTCTCTTTTAGGGGTTGAATATTTTTCTTTAGCCATCAGTCCAGTAGTTTGTACTATGTCTGTTATTAGACATTCAGTTATATTTTTCCTGTATGTATGTAAACTAACTTTTACCCGCGATTTCACGTGACCCAAAATCAATAATTTTCTTTTGAACTGTCAGATAAAAAGTAGCCTATGTGACTTTTGGATAATGTAGCTTTTTAATCGTGAAAGAATTTTTAGGATCGGTGCAGTAGTGTTTGAGTTTATCCATTACAAACTTACAAGCGTTCTTAGCTCTCCTCTTTATAACATTACTAAGTGTTAGTCGCGACTTCGTTCGCGTGATCCTTTTATCCTTTTATTCGGTCCGGAAAAAAGTAGCCTGATAGTGTAGTTTTCTAAAGGTGAAAGAATGTTTAAAATCGGTTGAGTAGTTTTGAGTTAAATCGTATCAAAAAACAAAAAATTAAATCTTTCCTCTTTATAATATTTGTATAGAAGTGTAGATCAGCTTCGCCCAAGGATAAAATTAACATATCATCAATGTAAGAATTTTCATACGATATTTCACCCTCTATTGACCGCCCCGTTGGTCGAGTGGTTAGAGACCCTGACTACGCAATCAACGGGGCTCGGGTTCGATCCCCGACGGGGACAAGCATTTGTGTGATGAGCATAAATGTTTGTATTTCCGGGTTTGGGTGTTTATCATATATATTCTAGTATTTATATATGTATTTCTATGTATTAGTATCGTTGACTAACACCCATATCACAAGCAAATAATTTGCTTACTTTGGGGTTAGATCAGTAAGTGTAATTTGTCCCGTGAATATTTATTATTTATTATTATTTATTTATTATCTATTTATTAGTGAATGAAACCTTCAATTTATTAGTGAATGAAACCTTCAATTTATTAGTGAATGAAAAATCCTTTCTTATTCGTCTTCGTCGTCTACAATCGTAAGAAGCCCTATATATATTTTCAGCCTTGATCCACGGGTTCAGGGTGGGCATTGTCAGTCAGTGAGTCGGGATTTTTTGTTTTATATATAAGAATAGATCGATGGGCCCCTTGTACCGATTCGTCACGCTTAAGCTCATCACGTAGACACTCCATTGTATCGAGAACTCGCCCTCACGGGCTTCCACCCTTCACACGTGCACGCTGTTTTAATCAATACGTTGGTAATCTTGTTGCTAAGAGATACAAGTTTGTTGGCGTAATAGCGTGTCGAGTGAAATTTAGCCATATTGTGTTTAATTAGTAACTTTCGCGTTTAAAGTGAGTTACGGTGTTGTTTTACTTAAAACTTAATATTAACTTTCATTTATATTCAAAAAGTTATTCAGTCTTATACGGGGACCGTTAAAAAGGATGGAGATCAGAATAAGAACAAAATTGGACTTTATCACTTTTTGGACATTAGACAATTAATAATCGATTGGTCTGGCGATCTGTAACTTGTACAATTTTTTTGTAGATTCGTTTTTGCCTTTTCATATTAATTATTATCATTCTAAACCAATTGCATTCAAAAGAGGAAAGAAAATCACTGCCGTTTATTTTTTTTCTAATAAAATATATAGAAAAATTAGAATTGCGATAAATATGTTGAGGGATGGTCTAATAACAGTTTTATAAAGAACAGTAGTGCCAGTCTAAATGTTGATGTTTACTGATTAAAAACATCTTCAAATGGAAAACCATTTCAGTTATGTGTTACTCATAAAAAATTGGAAAAGAAACTTTCTGAAAAAAAATTGACTATCTTTTGGGATTGTCTAATGTCCAAATAGTAATAAACTCTATTTCTGTTCTTATTCTGGATCCCCGTTTCTGACGGTCACCCCCTTAGACTATAATTTTAAATATATATATATATATATATATATATATATATATATATATATATATATATATATATATATATATATATATATATATATATATATATATATATATATATATATATATATATATTAGGGGTTTTTCAGCTCAAGGAATCGATTTATTAAGGTGACACGTAATTTATGATGTAATGAACACGTGACATGTAATTTATATATATATATATATATATATATATATATATTGTGCAGCACAGACATGTTTTATTGTAAATAATAATGTAAATAGATAGTAAGGCAGGATAGAATGTAAGTTTCGTTTAGTTCGTAAGTTTTTTTGTAATAAATAATATTCGTTTTCACCTTTTATTCGCCCTAAGACCTACATACAGCTTTGTTGTATAGAAATAATAAGGCTTTATGTATAAGGCTTTATGTAGTATGATCTTTGCCTATTAGGCATATTACGAATAAAGCGAGTTCCACGCAGTCGACAACATTACGAGTCGACTCTTGCGAGATAGTATTTATATGCGGGAACTCGCAATTACGAAAATCCGAAAAGTGCAAAATTCTGTATGTAAACAAATGTTTTATGATTGTAAATAGCATGTATAATGTAAGTATAAGCCTTAGGCATATGTTTAGACACTTTTCGGTACCATAAAGATAGTTTACAGGATAGTACGACCTGAAAAGGCGTACAACTCTGTGATTGTAAGAGTTTCCGAGGTCCTGTAAGAACGAATAATGTATATAACTTTCTTATTTGTTATTATATAAGTTTATTTGTGTTAGATCCTTGTATGTAAATAAGAAATAACACGTTGTAATTCGTTTTCGGTAGGTCTTAGGGCATTACGTACTTTGTTTTGTATATATCTGTAAAAAGGTAGTACCGTTGCACTCGATAGAGGGCCACACTAGTTGATTAGAGGTAGGAAAAGCTACCTAAGATAAAATTATTAAGACTAGATTGCAAAAAGTAGGATTAACAAATCGTAGACATTGTGGCGCCACACCCGGCGCCGGTTTCCTTTGAAGATTGCCGCCGCGCGTCTGGCCGCGCACTATAAATACCGGAGAGCGCGGCCATACAATCAGTTCCGTTCCAGTTCCGTTCAGTTTCGTTACGACTCAATAAGTTTCCCAGACAAGTTCCTGGGCTTTAGTATATATCCATAAGGTACCGGCTTTAGAGTAGGGCAGTGCTAGGGCAAGTACTGGCTCTCCTTAGAATAGGTCAAATATTTGCAACGGTGCTAGCTTATTGCTTTATTTCGTTACAAATAAAGCGCCTTTGCAACGAAAAAGTTGTGGTCTCGTTTATTTCACCGACACATCCGGCTCAACAGAAAAGCACTACGGCTGGTGGGGCATCGAAGAGAGAAGAACCAGATCTACAGTCCGCTGGCTCCCCCGGCTGTAGTGCACATTTTCTGGTCCTTCGAGCCGGATCACTGAACCATGCCGATTGAAACAAGAAGTACGTCGAGTCGCCGAGAGGAAGAGGCCGCTAGTCGCGAGGAGGAAACGAGCGGTACCACCACGTCCGCTACGGAGACTAGCGTCACGACGGAGAACACCGAGGCGACCGAGACCACAACGAGCACCGTTGCAAATAGCGAAAAGCCGGTACCATCCGCAGTCGAGTCGCCGCGTATAGTTTACCTACGCGCCAAATTAGAGGAAGCGCGCTTACGGGCAGAAGAGGCGCGCTTACGGACGGAACTCGCGCGCGCTGTTTACGAAGAAGGGCAAGCAACTGCCATTACGAGGGTCGAAGATTGGATGGACTCCGCTCGGCCAACCCATACGGATCGCCAGCCGGTACCAGAGCCGCTGGCAATCACCAGTTCGGTGGCACTTATGCCACACCCACTACGAGAGGCGGCACCTAGGCCGCAATACGAAGAGGCGGCGCACGCGCCGCACCAAGAAGATTCGGCGGGCCATGAGTCGCCCGCACCACGAGAGGTGGCCCAGGCGCCACAAGCTACGTCGCCCGCGCAGTCGGCGGGCATTCCAGCGCGCGCTGTACGTCCGGCGGAAGATGATGTGTCCGTCGTAGAGAAGGCGAAGATTTCGACGCCTATTGAAAATACGGCACCAAAACAAGAGTCTGGTGCATTGAAGGCCGCAGATATCACCGCGCTCGCGTCCGCCCTGGCAGAAGCATCACGAGGGGCGCCGCGCTACAGTATGGAGTTACCAAGTTTCGATGGCGCTGGTGAAGAATGGTTGCAGTTTAAAGCGGCGTATCGAGATACGGAGAAATATTTTAGCAAGGCGGAAAATCGGGCAAGAATTCGAAGATGTTTACGTGGAAACGCCAAAGAAGCCGTCGCCTGCATGTTTTACGGGGAAACCGACCCAAGTGAGATCGTCGACCATTTGGAAATACAGTTTGGTCGGCCCGACGCACTAGTGACCGCAGAACTAGAAAAAATCAAGTCATTGCCGCGAGTGAAAGAAAGTGCGCGGGAAACGTGTGTGTTCGCTAGTAAAGTGAACAATATCGTCGCTACGATTCGAGCTCTCAATAGAGAGAGCTATCTACACGATACGGTGGCAGTGAATAGTTTATTAGCGAAGTTTAATTATACGTTGCAGCACAGTTGGTTCCAGTACGCAAGACGGGAAGATAGAAAACCCGATCTACAAATGATTAGTGAATTTTTAATGAAAGAAGCCGAGATGTGTGCTGCGTTGGTGCCACATGAATCTACGAAAGAAAATCAGCAAGTTTTTAAGAAAACACAGCGAACACACACACAGAAATATGAACCACAAGTGAAGAGAGACAAATGTGCGATATGTCAAGATGCACATACTAGCTCTATATGTGAACAGTTTACGAAAGCTAGTGTTGACGATAGGTGGGCTATGGCAAAACGTAATAATTTATGTTTCAGGTGTCTACAAAAAAGAAAGCCAAAACACGAGTGCAAGTTTCGACAGTGCGGCATCGACGGGTGTAAGAGTTCGCACCATCGGCGGCTACACAATAGCCGCAACAATTATACGAAGAAGACACCTGAAGATGAAGTAGAAGACAGCGACGCCGTGGTGACGTCAACACAGTCAAGCGCGCCACGCGCCTACCTTAAAGTCGTACCGATTGTCCTGACAGGTTCCAGAGGCAGCGTGAACACATACGCACTATTAGATGAAGGGTCCACAGTCACGCTGGTAGAAGAGAAGGTGGCTGCAAGAATAGGAGCTCGCGGGCCGGTAGAGCCGTTCCGCATAGAAACAGTTGGCGGCACGCGACTCAACGCAGAGAGGTCGCGCCGCATCGCAGTCACCATCAAGGGCCTTCATCACCGTCAGCGACATCGGATAATAGGAAGAACTATAGGTAACCTTAACCTATCGCCACAGTCTGTTAGTAGATCCATCGTCAACAACTGCAGACATCTAGAAGATATAGAAGAAGATGTCATCATGGAGCGCGCCGTGCCAACCGTGCTCATCGGCCAGGACAACTGGCACCTGATCGTGACGAGGGCTGTGAAAAGCGGAAGACGTGGACAACCAGTAGCATCGCTCACGCACCTTGGCTGGGTGCTACATGGTGTGGACTACCGCCACAAGCAGCGAGTCCACCTAGTGCAGAGAGCTGCCTATGCCGAACAAGATGAAGATATAGAAAAGGTAATAAGAAATTACTTCGATTTGGACAGTGTCGGCATCACTCCGCGCCAGCCCATCAACAAGAACGAGCAGCGAGCCCTGCAGATTTTAGAAAATACGTGTAAGCGTTTACCTGACGGGCGCTACGAGGCAGGGCTATTATGGAAAGAAGATAGCCGCGAGTTTCCTGATAGCCGCGGCCTGGCTATGAAAAGATTATACAATACAGAGAGACGTCTGGACAAGGACCCCGCGCTAAAGGAGGCATACGAGAAACAGGTACAACATTTATTAGATAGTGGTTACGCCGAACCTGCCTACGAGTCACCTAGCCAAAGCAGCTGGTACCTGCCTCACTTTGCAGTAGTGAATCCTGCAAAACCTAAGCCGCGAATAGTTTACGACGCAGCTGCGCGGGTCAATGGAGTAAGTCTCAACGACATGTTATTAGCTGGTCCAGACCTTCTGCAGAACCTACCCGGAGTGCTAATGAGATTTCGACAGCTGCCTATCGCCGTGACAGCAGACATAAAAGAAATGTTTCTGCAAATACGTGTACGACAAGAAGACCGGGATGCATTACGTTTCCTATGGCGAGGAAGCGATAGAAAAGATTCGCCACGTGAGTATAGGATGACCAGCGTCGTATTTGGAGCTGCGTCATCACCAAGCACTGCTATTTTCGTTAAAAATAAGAACGCAAAAGAGTACGCAAACCTCTATCCTGACGCCGCTACAGCCGTGGTAAGAAACCATTACATGGACGATTACCTGCAGAGCTTCGATAGTGAGGAAGATGCCATCAGAATAGCCTCGCAGGTTAGCCTCATTCATCAACAGGCGCATTTCCAGCTGCGCGGATGGAAAACGAACAACTCGGCCGTAGCTAAAACGCTACTAGTAGCGCCATCTCTGGGCGGCGATTGGGAACTAAGCACAGAAAGCGAGAAGGTTTTGGGATTAAAATGGAAACCTCACAACGATAAGCTAGGTTTCAATGTTAAAGCGGTGTACGATGAAGATAAAACACCTACGAAGAGACACGCGTTACGGGTAGCTATGTCTATTTTCGATCCTTTAGGTTTAATTACACCTGTAACTATTCACGCGAAACATTTACTTCAAGAAACGTGGCGAATCGGACTACCATGGGACGAGCCTTTACCTGCGGACTTAGAGAAGACATGGAGAAGCTGGCTTCAAGATGTGAGAAGAATGGAACATCTGGAAATACCTCGCGCACACTCTAACCTGGCGCGAGCGCGAGATCGGCAGCTGCACATCTTTACGGATGCCAGTGAGTCTGCCTATGCAGCGGCGGTCTACTGGCGCATAGTCAACGAGGACGGCGAAGTCAGCGTCAGCCTAGCAGCAGCCAAAGGAAGAGTCAGCCCGCTCAAGTTTACCTCCATACCAAGGTTAGAAATTCAAGCAGCTTTACTAGGTGCCCGCCTAGCTCAGCACGTCATGGAGGAGTACGAGTATCAGCCAAGCCGCAGGGTGTACTGGACAGACAGCCGCACAGTTCTATCGTGGCTACGCACAGGCTCGCGAGCATTCAAGCCGTTTGTTGCCCATCGAGTAGCTGAAATCGAAGATATTACGAAGGTCGCAGAGTGGCGATGGGTGCCGTCTCGCGACAATGTAGCTGATGATGCTACTCGCCATATCCCGGAAGAATTTGGAGACCGACATAGATGGTTCGTTGGACCGGCCTTCCTTTACTTAGAAGAGGACAAGTGGCCGCAAGATGTCGCTACCAGTAGCGAAATAACAGGCGAAGAAAAACCGTCGGCAGCTGTAAATAGTGTAAATATTGTAAATAACATTAGAAAAATTATATGTATTACAGAAGCACTTCCGGATGTAACAAGATTTTCGTCGTGGCTTCGACTGGTGCGTGCAACAGCGCGCGTGCTGCAGTTCATCGAGCTCTGCAGACCAAATAAGAAATGTGTCGCCGGTGTGCGTAAGCGCACAGCTACGAAAGCCTCCAATGATGAAAATTGGGGAAAAAAGTATACGAAAAGCTCGAGGAAAACAGAGAAAATTAAGAAGCCACGAAGTTTGGAAGAAAAACGACAATACTTGCCGCTAGATGGCGCTGATATCATTAGCGCCGAGAAATTGTTAATAAAATCGTCACAGCAAGAAAGCTTTGCTAGTGAAATAGAAGCTATCACGGGCGGGAGCGCGATAGCAAGAGACAGCCGGTTGAAGCAGTTATCATTGTTCATCGATCAAGAAGGCATTTTGAAAATAAAGTCACGAATAGCGGCGGCAGAAGAGATATTAGTGAAGATTTACGAGAACCGGCCGTGCTAGATGGCCGTCACCCATACACCCGCCTCTACATAGAACATGAACACCGGCGTCTTCACCATAGCGGGGTGGAAGCAACTACGAGCGAGATATTACAGAAATTTTGGGTTTTACGGCTTCGCCCCACCGTGCGCGGCATAGTAAAGAGCTGCGCGCTTTGCAGAAGAAGAAGCGCTATCCCGCCACAGCCGCCTACAGGCGACCTGCCGAAGTCCCGGGTCGCGCACCATCAGCGAGCCTTCACCTACGTGGGCCTGGACTTTCTTGGGCCATACAGCGTGACCATCGGGCGGCGCCACGAGAAGAGATACGTGGCGCTTTTCACCTGCCTTACGTCAAGGGCGGTTCATCTGGAGATAGCCGCCAACCTGACTACGGACTCCGCAGTAATGGCACTGCGGCGCATGATGTCGCGCCGCGGGTGCCCCACCGAGGTTTGGAGCGACAACGGCACCAACCTGCGCGGCGCTGATGCAGAACTGAGGCGCGCCGCACTAGACGCCACTAAAGAAGCAGCAGCCAACTACGCAATCAAATGGAAGTTCATCCCGCCGAGCGCGCCATTCATGGGAGGCGCATGGGAGCGCATGGTGCGCTCTGTCAAGGCTGCACTGTTCGCCGTGCTGCAACAGCGGCATCCACCAGAAGAGGTACTGCACACACTGCTGGTAGAGGTCGAACACACGCTCAACAGCCGACCTCTCACACACGTGTCGGTTGCACCAGAAGACCCGGCACCACTGACGCCCAACCACTTCCTGCTGGGCGGACCATCACGCGTGCCTGTCCCGGGCGCGTTCTCCGAAGGCGATACCATCGGCCGCCGCCACTGGCGGCACTCACAACAGCTGGCCAACCACTTCTGGTCACGCTGGGTACGAGAAGCGCTTCCGCTACTCCAAAAGCGGCGGGAGCCTCATGGAAGAGGAGCAGAGCTGCGCGTCGGCGACATCGTGCTCATCGCTGACGGCGCGCTGCCAAGAAATACGTGGCCAACGGGGATCATTGAGGCAGTACACCCTGGAGCAGACGGCGTGGTACGAGTGGCTGACGTACGTACGGCTGCGGGAGTCATGCGAAGACCGGTTAAGAAGTTAGTCTGGCTGCACCATATTTAGTATAACACTGCGTGTTATAGGCGGGAGAATGTGCAGCACAGACATGTTTTATTGTAAATAATAATGTAAATAGATAGTAAGGCAGGATAGAATGTAAGTTTCGTTTAGTTCGTAAGTTTTTTTGTAATAAATAATATTCGTTTTCACCTTTTATTCGCCCTAAGACCTACATACAGCTTTGTTGTATAGAAATAATAAGGCTTTATGTATAAGGCTTTATGTAGTATGATCTTTGCCTATTAGGCATATTACGAATAAAGCGAGTTCCACGCAGTCGACAACATTACGAGTCGACTCTTGCGAGATAGTATTTATATGCGGGAACTCGCAATTACGAAAATCCGAAAAGTGCAAAATTCTGTATGTAAACAAATGTTTTATGATTGTAAATAGCATGTATAATGTAAGTATAAGCCTTAGGCATATGTTTAGACACTTTTCGGTACCATAAAGATAGTTTACAGGATAGTACGACCTGAAAAGGCGTACAACTCTGTGATTGTAAGAGTTTCCGAGGTCCTGTAAGAACGAATAATGTATATAACTTTCTTATTTGTTATTATATAAGTTTATTTGTGTTAGATCCTTGTATGTAAATAAGAAATAACACGTTGTAATTCGTTTTCGGTAGGTCTTAGGGCATTACGTACTTTGTTTTGTATATATCTGTAAAAAGGTAGTACCGTTGCACTCGATAGAGGGCCACACTAGTTGATTAGAGGTAGGAAAAGCTACCTAAGATAAAATTATTAAGACTAGATTGCAAAAAGTAGGATTAACAAATCGTAGACATTGTGGCGCCACACCCGGCGCCGGTTTCCTTTGAAGATTGCCGCCGCGCGTCTGGCCGCGCACTATAAATACCGGAGAGCGCGGCCATACAATCAGTTCCGTTCCAGTTCCGTTCAGTTTCGTTACGACTCAATAAGTTTCCCAGACAAGTTCCTGGGCTTTAGTATATATCCATAAGGTACCGGCTTTAGAGTAGGGCAGTGCTAGGGCAAGTACTGGCTCTCCTTAGAATAGGTCAAATATTTGCAACGGTGCTAGCTTATTGCTTTATTTCGTTACAAATAAAGCGCCTTTGCAACGAAAAAGTTGTGGTCTCGTTTATTTCACCGACACATCCGGCTCAACAGAAAAGCACTACGGCTGGTGGGGCATCGAAGAGAGAAGAACCAGATCTACAGTCCGCTGGCTCCCCCGGCTGTAGTGCACATATATATATATATATATATATATATATATATATATATATATATATATATATATATATATATATATATATATATATATATATATTAGGGGTTTTTCAGCTCAAGGAATCGATTTATTAAGGTTCCAGGTCCAAGAAAAGCTCGGTTCCCAAGATGTGGGTATGTGAAAAACCGAGCAAAGCTCGGTCAACCAGGTATAGAAAAAATGTTCTATAGGAATCGATTTATCAAGGTTCCAGGTCCAAGAAAAGCTCGGTTCTCAAGATATGGGTATGTCAAAAACCGAGCAGAGCTCGGTTTTTGATATACCCATACCAACCAGATATTATATTCCTAAATGAGCGAGTAGTGGTTAGTTTTTTCGGCTCGAATCGTTAAGTGTCCTAGGTCCTATCCTTGAAGAAGCAGTGGTGTTGGGTGTATTCTTTTTAGATTGTCAGAGAGTGCCAACTGAATCTGACTCCTCGTTGGATTGGAGTGAACTGAAAGTACACTTCAATCCAACCTTACACCGCCTCAACCGCATGGTAACACGGCTTTATCTATTCCTGTCGCAAGAACATATAAGTATTTTTCACTGTCGTATTTCGGTTTGGAGCATAAGCTGCCGTTTAACTAATGCAAGTGGCGTTACGTCCTCGCTACAAGAATGGTAGTTGAAGTCATGATGTAAAAACGATGTTTATCTTCTTAACAAGTGAATTATTTTTTAATAAAATGCATTAAAACTAAGTATATATTCATTAAGGAAGAGGGAAGAAAAACTTATAAATTCAGCAAATTTTAATCATGCTTACTTGAAAAAGCGCTTTTCAAAAAAAAACTCATACATAGAACATTTGTTACATTCGTCAAAAGAAAGCCACTTAAGAAGTTTCAAGGATGTATTTGTCATTTACAAAATTGTGTGATGTCTCGCGGACTATATTGTTATATCGCTCTGTACACACTCTCGTGCATGGTAACCATGAATGCTTGCTTGCAATTTTACGATTGCAATTTTGTAATATTACGCCAGCCACCTGCCTAGTTTCGCATTCAATCTTCTAAGCATTCCTAAATTACGTTAGGCTATTTTGACGTCTTTTAAACTTTTAAAAATTTTCAGGGATGGCCTGCAGGGTCAACCGTCTTATATATTTTTTTATATCATAAGATGCTATCTTACGATATAAAAACGAGCAGAGTCATCTGCATTAAGGTCTACAGACGATGTTGTCTCTTTGGATCAGGGAAGCCATCTCCTGATCCAGAGACAACGTCGCCTATAGCCTTACCTTAATGCCATACCTATGCATAAGTTATCGGCTATCTTACCTTCCTAACCGGACACCTAACACGACAGTGACAAGCACTGACACTTGCGGCAGGAATAAGTAGGTAAGGCGGAGTTACCAGACACGGGTGAGATAATGCAAAACATAAAAACCGAGTAGCCACGATGTTAGTGGCTCGTATAGCCAATCGTTCGCCTCTGACGACCTGCCTGGCAAAACGGCAGTTGGCCTATTCTACAAAGGAGGCCGGGACCAACACGGCTGGGTCACAATATCAGCGCTTGTTACCGTCGTGTTTCGTTTTTTATATAGAATAAGGGGCAAACGGGTAAGAGACTCACCTGATGGTAAGTGATTATTAGTGCTCATGAATAGCTGCATTACCAGGGCTTTCATGACCTAAAGCCAATTGGCTCACCATTAGACTACGAAGCAGTCTTACAACAGTATTTAGTTATATTTAAACTAAATTAATGCTTTTGACAACTTAACCGCAGTCTTATTATGCAATCTACCCACATTGGAACTACATAATGGCAGCCGACATCAACAAATTTAGATTTACGATTGTTTGTGTAGAATATATAAAGAGTTTCCGGTCTGATTGCCTCGTCAAATGTTGCCTGTGTGTCATGCAACTATTGCAAAAGGTTTGCCAAATGATTAGATATTTTTATAAAGTATCATCATGTTGGTTTCCTTGCGGGGTAGGCAGAGCGATCCGAATGTCTATTTCTATTACAAGTATGCCGGTTGGCGAGATGAGTGATCCCCATTGTTGCATTTTACCGACCTGATAACGATAATTCGTCCATTTCTATCGAGATTACACCATCACCCGTTAGACTCCGAGTCGCTGCTGAGCATTTGGATTTTCGAGAAAAATCTCGGAAAAAACTCAATAACACTTTTGCTGACCCGGGAATCGTACCGGGGACCTTATAAACCGAATAGGGTAACATCTATACCACTTTTTGTGTTATGGGATAGAAAACAAACAAATGGATCTCTTAATGGAATTATAAAGAAAATTTTCTAGCATTGCAGTATAATATTCGCAATATATACTGTATTGCTAATTTAGTCCACCGTAAGTGCATGTTGGATGCAACAGAGAAAATTGCACCCAAACATCTGCATCTTTATTTTAGACGCTACGAAAAATTTAGGTAGATCAACATTTTTTCCCTGTCTTTTATAGTTTTTTTGTAGCGTCATAAATAAAGGTGCAAATTTTTGACGAATAGGTCGACTGAATTTGCAGGGCAGTATATGTCCCTAAACCCTACAGTACCGGCCTCGGTATCAAACCAAAATTTTCAACCAATCATTTTTTGACCTTTTACAATTTTAGTTCTTAAAAAACTGCGTCAAATGCCATTTCAAAAAACAAAATCGAATTAAGTTTTCAAAAATTACAGCTTCTCATATACATTACTGAAATCAGAATAAATTTATTCAATAAAACTTTTTACAAGTCATTTTGACATGTCAACATTTTTTAAAACTACTACCGGATCGGAAATGCGGCCAGCCACACACAGAAGATCCGGCGGAAGAAACTCAGCAGACTTGTTTTTTTTTTCATATCATTTTTTTCACAATATCAAAATGTTACAAAATTATTAGGGCTCGCTTCGCTCGCCCTACACTAGGCTACTACACTATGTACTTTTGTGGTACATTTTACTGAAAAAGTATCGCACTTTTAGGTTTGAGTTTTGACATGGTAGTATAAATTCACGTGTAGATATGATCTACCATTAAACTATCATTTTATAGACATTAAAAAATGGAAGATAATGTCGTATTAGAATTTTATAACTACTAATGCCATCTATTATAAATTTAACGAATTAAAATACTAAAAGCTACACTAGACGATCTATGCCCTTTTGTGGTACATATTACTGAAAAAATATGGCACTTTTAAATTTGAACTTTGGCGTGGTAGTTTTAATTCATTTTCATTCACTCTAGGGAAAAACCTTACTGATCTAACCTCAAAGGAAGCAAATTATTTGCTTGTGTTGTGGGTGTTAGTCAATGATACTAATACATAGAAATACATATATAAATACTAGAATATATTTAATAAACACCCAAACCCGGAAATACAAACATTTATGGGTCATCACACAAATGCTTGTCCCCGTCGGGGGTCGAATCCGAGCCTCATCGATTGCGTAGTCAGGGTCGCTAACCACTCGACCAACGGAGTGGTCAACAAAGAACCGTATAAATCATTTGGGTTGTCTTGATAAGGCAGCATTGACAATTTTTCAGTTACGTTAGCCTTAAAACGTTCTACTCGGCTAGCATTCATTGGAACAAAAACAATTTCTTTTCTTTGAGGTTTGTATGTCATTTTTGGGAACTTACCTAATTGGCCACTATGGTCTGAATCTAGGACATTTATAACGAAACTACTAGTGGGAGCTATATTTGTAAATATATTATCTATACAAGTAGCACTACTGGCAGTTATCCTTTTAGGCTCAGAGAAATGATTTAAATGTGCATGTTAACAAAGACTTGTCTAAAGTATTTATATTAAAATCCCCAAAGACAACAATATTCATCTTTGATTTAAATATAACCCCCTCCATCTTGTTTATAAACTCATCATAAGATGCACAAGGGGGCTTGTATACACTGATAACAATAAATTGCTCAAACTCAATACAAGCAATCTCAACAACACGTTCAATAGAAAGTCTCTATGTCACTATGTCTATGTCTAAGTCACTATGTCTTTACGTTCCTTAAATTTTATTGTTTTACTAACTACTAGCTGTTGCCTGCGACTTCGTCCGCGCGGACTTCGTTTCTCCGCACTGCTCCTCCACTGTAGGTGATAGCGTGATAATATGTAGCCTATATGTTGACCCAACCTGTTAGTAATATTTATGCAAAATTTGAAGTAAATCCATGCAGTACTTTTTGAGTTTACCGCGGACATACATACAGACAAACAGACAAAAATTCTAAAAACTATATTTTTGGCTTCGATATCGATTGTAGATCACGTCCCAAATATTCTTTAAAAAAAATATTCAATGTACAGTTTTGACTTTCCTACGATTTTATTATATGTATAGATAATCATCGAACCACCATGTATCATATTAGTTCTACTGAAGTCGTAACTTCACTATTTTCTTCTCCTTAAAAAACTGCGTCAAATACTGTAAATCCGATCAAAATCGGTTGATTTGTTCGGGATCCATCAGTGACGAAAATTAAAAAAAAATGTTTTTTTGATATTACTACGATATTATTTGACTTATCGAATTTTGTAGTTGAGATATTTTAGAGTTCAAAAATTGCGTTGAATGTGATTCGAAAGATAGTTAATATACAGCGTTTGAAAAATTAATATATTGACATTTTAACAAACTTTAAAATTTTGAACTTTTGGAGTTCAAAAATCAATGCTTAGGTATAGTTTTTATCTTATTATCTTTGAGCTTAAAATACCTCAATTTAGCGGGAAGTTTTGGAGATATCCTGCAGGGCCAATCGGTGTTAAGATTTTTTACGCCGAATAATAGACCGGCTTTATTTTTTTACTAGCTGATGCCCATGACTTCGTCCGCGCGGACTTCGTTTACTACGCACAGCTCCTCCCCCGTAGGTGCTAGCGTGATAATAGTAGCCTATATGTTGACCCGATCTATTAGTAATATTCATACAAAATTTGAAGTAAATCCATGCAGTACTTTTTGAGTTTACCCCGGACATACATACAGATAAACAGACAAAAATTCTAAAAACTATACTTTTGGCTTTGATATCGATTGTAGATCACGCCCCAAGTATTCTTTTAAAAAATATTCAATGTACAGTTTTGACTTTCCTACGATTTTATTATAAGTATAGATGTTTGTTAACCCTAGAATTCGGTCATTTGCTAAATGATTTGGAATTCTTTTGGAAGTCATACATCTGGTAAGGATCTTATTCAGGAGATTGAAAGTAGATTGTTGAGTTTTATTTCGTTTAAATTAAATGCTTTTTTACTGCTTATAAAGTTTAAGTTTTTTATCATAAGATAGCAAACAAGCAGATGGTTCTCCATATGGAAAGAGAAACTGTCGCCTAAGAACAAACACCAAATATGTTAAAGGTGCGTTGCTATCAGTGTGGCGGGATGGCAATGCCACTTGCATAAGTCTACCGGCTTTTGTACCCGGAACACGACAATGAAAACCATTGACGCTATTGCAGCAGGATAAATTTAACTTAAGCCCCGTTTTCACTTTGATTAGTGAGAGTGCGAGTGTTCAATGCAGGTGCTTAGTATTAAGCAAAAAATACGTGAATACAGCCGCTGAACAGTGCAAGTGATTAGTATTCAGCGTCTATTCACTCTTACCACGCTGAATACTAATCACTCGCACCGATCAGCGGCTGTCTCACGTATTTTTTTGCTTAATATTAAGCACCTGCACTAAATACTCGCACTCGCGCTGATCAAAGTGAAAACGGGGCTTTAATCGAAGTTTAACTTTAATTTAGTCGAAGTTTTTACCAATAAAAGTGTATTTAAAACGAGGTGACGTGGTGCTTAACAATAAAATGTCGGTTTTAAACTAGATAATTGTGTAAGTTTGCATGTTTAAACATAATTGCCTGAACGTTTCTCAGACACGAACACTTCAATTTTGGCTGTGTCAAGTTTCACTATGGGTATGAAATATCTATTATACCTCCCTTATGGTCTAGCGGTTTACGAGTCTGATCTTGACTGCGCAATCGATAGGGCTCGGTTTCGATTCCTGACACGGACAAGTGTTTGTATGATAATAATAATATCGCTACCAAAGTAAGCAGATTATTTGCTTGTGTTATGGGTGTTAGTCAAGGATACTAATACATAGAAATACATATATAAATATTGTTACATACATAATAAACATTCAGAACATCTATGCTCATCACACAAATGTTTGTGCCCGTCGGGAATCGAACCCGAGCCCCATTCGATTCGTAGTTCACTCACTCGACCAGGTCCAACGGGGCGGTCAGCGATGAACACTAGTGTTTGTATTTCTGAGTTCGGGTGTTTATTCAATATATTTTAAACTGATTAGTATCATTGCCTAACATCCAGTGGTGTAGCTAGGTAACCAAAAGTCCTGGGGCAATGAATAAACTAGGGCCCCAAATAAACTATTTCAAATCGTTTGTTCCGTATTCGTATATTTTAGTATTAATAAAACTACGTCGAATGCCGTTTTAAAAATCACATCTAATTTTCAAAAGTTACAGCTTTTCAAATATTAAAATTAATTCGCTTTTATCAAACTTACTTAATATTTTTTAAATGACTTTCAGGGCTAATACGGCGATTGACTTTAAAATCTTATTAGCTTTTCTCCTTTAAAAACTGCATCAAATACCGTTCATTACATCAAAATCAGTCAATCTGTTTGGGATTTATCAATGACGAAAATTTTTGGAAAACATGTTTGACACTACCTACTTCGAAATTTTTCAACCTACTGATTATTTAGCTAAAGCAATATTTTAGATCTCAAAATTAAGTTAATGCCATTTGGAAGATCAAAATCGGTTATCGTTTTCAAAATATACAGGAGTTCAAAAATTAATATACTGCCATTTTTAGCAAAATAGATGTTTAAACTGAAAAAAACTATGCGTATAGTTTTTACTCTTTTAAGCTTAAAATATCTTAACTTAGCGAGGAGTTTCAGGGATGGCCTGCAGGCTGCAGGGTCAACCGTTTACAGATTTTTTTCATTTCTTTTACTTCATGTATTAGTTGTAATATTAATACTTGTTTTAATAATAATTTACTTTATTTTTTATTTATTAAACAAAATTGAATGTGTTTAAAGTATTTAAAGTAAGTAAGAAGTAAATTTGAATGTATGTTTATTGTAAGTAAGAAGTTTTGAATCTATGTCCACGACAAACTCAAATACCTACTACTGAACAGATTTTCATGCGGTTTCCACCAATAGAAAGAAAGTTTAGGTTTTGTATAATTATGTATGTGTGTAACATTTAAGGTGTCTACCATTTGAAATTTTCACAGAATACGTGTT
Source organism: Apodemia mormo (assembly GCA_036924255.1). NCBI lineage: Eukaryota > Metazoa > Arthropoda > Insecta > Lepidoptera > Riodinidae > Apodemia > Apodemia mormo. The sequence continues at coordinate 4,210,229 of JAUPFN010000018.1, read as the reverse complement.
CCCGTTGTCGCTATCGCAATACATTAATGGAAAGTAAGAGTTGAGAGATAATATGCACATTTAAAGAGGTCCTTCAAATATCTGTGTAAACCATAGATTAGATATGTTAAAGAAGGTTGCGGCGGTACTACGCAAATACATGCAAATACATGCAAATACATATGTCGTAAGATATTTGCTTGGATTTGGTTGAGTAGAGCAAGGTCATGGTAGTAGTATTACATCTAAGTTAGATTTAAAATTATACCGCAAAAATTAACTGTGTATAGGAATGTCTGCAATTTATAGGTAATTTTTAGCATTTTCTACAGTTCATTCATTTCAGTACCTATTTGAGTGCATTCCTTCCTTTATTGGCAAGGGCTAAGAAAAATGGGTACGAGAAAAGGTTAAAACTTTTATGAAAGTTCTTATTTTGCCGAAAATAAATTGAAATCGTCTCAATGCTTTAGGAGGTCAAACTATTGGATCTTAAACTTTTATTTATGATGGACCACTTTACAAAATATCTGTCGTGCCAATGTTACCCACGTATAGGAAAAAGATACAGCTTGCAAATAGCAGTGTGAGAAAAATGCGATAAATGTTTGTTAACCTTTTTTTTTTTGAAATTATTAAAGGGCTATAATATTGTTAAAACATTTAACTTAAAAACTCAAAAAAAATTACATCTAGCCAATTCAATGTTCTTTCATTTAATCAACTTTAAATATGCCATTTTAAATTAGTAAAAGTCAATACTTCTGCCAGGTGTTTCTTTTGGGCTTTCTGTATCTCCGCTAAAATCTGAAAAAAAATGCTTGATGCTCGATGAGTGGCTTAACGTGCTTACTCTAAAGCTAAAATAATGTAATACCTATTTAATTCCAACTTGCGAAGTTCAGACCAACGCGAGATGCTAAACATATAGAAAAGTCATTATTGGATAGGTGTGCAATGAACAGATGTCCTAAATCACAAGTGTGACACCGCCATTATTACAAACGCGATTTCTAAATGTACCTATACTTATAAGCACTAATGGCCCATTGAATTTACAAACCATATGCTCGCCAGTGAGCGCTATTATTTTTGTGTTAGTTAATATAAAGTTGTTTTTAAGTACTAAGGCCATAGCTTGACACCTCGGAATCCACGCATATATTCGAAGACCCCTAAGTCCTAACGACTAAGTTTATCGTTTTTAGAATTCGATAGGTAGGTAATACATCAAAAACGATTTGTGTATTCGATTAACGTTGATAATTATCGTTTTTAAAATGGCGTTCTGCTAGACAGGTCGTAAAATGCGACCGATTGGGTATGCGAGTCACTACCATCGTGACTACTAGGTGGTGAGTTCTGCATTGTCTCGCAGGTGTCTAGTATCACTGCCTTACCTATTCCTGCCGCTATAGCGTCAGTGCTTGCCGCTGTCGTGTTCCGATTTGGAGGATAAGGTAGTCGGTAAACTTATGCATGTGGCATTAGAACTCGCCACAAGATAGCAACTCACCATTAACATCTTTGGTGTCTATAGGTGATGTTTGACTTTTCCCATCAGGAGATCTATCTGCTTGTTTGCTATCTTATGATATAAAAAAAATGATTCCATAGTCAATACATCGACAGAGAATTGCTGGACAATTTGTCTTTTTAGGCTATCATTGTCCATATATAATAATCGAGTTGTATATTCTGTTAATGTTAACCAATAACGTAAACAACAATTTATTCTTTTTATGATTCTATAGTCGAATATTTATTATTAATATCATCAACTCGAAAATAAATTATTATCGAGTTGATTCTATTAACGTTTACAATAATTTATACTTTTGAAGATTTCATATATTATAATACATCATAATCGATTACCATATTCGATTAATGTTGACAAAAATAATTTATCCATTTTAGGATTCCACAGTCAATACAATATAGTCGAGTTGCACTTATATTCGATTAACTTTAACAACATTTTCACCTTTTTGGGATACTATATCGAAAGTGAGTTGTATATTCAGTTAACACTGACAACAATGTTGCGGTGCCATGTCTACATCATTCCTCTACGCTTGTAATATTGAATCTTACTAAAGGCAATATGCACCTCGATTACGCGCAGCAATAAAATAACAGTGATCCAAAGCAAATATTTTGCTTATTTTGGGGTTAGATCAATAAGTGTTATTTGTCTGACGAAATACTCTATTACAGACTTTTATTTATAGTCCACAAAAATACACATTTTTAGTTACATGCTCAATAACAATTTTTCGTTTTTAGGATTCCATAGTCGATAGTCAAGACAATGGAATCTATAAGATTATGCCCCGTGTTGTTCTGGATCTATATGTGTCACTACCATATCATGAGTACTAGTCTAGGTGGTAGAATTCCGCAACGTCTCGCCTAGGTATTTGGAACCACCGCCTTGCCTATTCCTGCCGCAATAGCGCCAGTGCTTTTCATTATCGTGTTCCGGTTTGGAGGGTAAGGTAGACTTATGCATGTGGCATTGTCATCCCGCCACACTAATAGCAACGCACCATTGACGTCTTTGTTTTAATAAACGATGGATTTCTCTATCCATCAGGAAAGCTTGTTTCAGAAGGTTTAGAAGAATTTGTACAAAAAGATTCCGTAGGCGAGTTGTGTGTTCGATTAACGATTACTACAATTTGTCGCTTTTTAGGTTTTTTATAGTATAAGATAGCAAACAAGCAGATGAGTCTCCTGATGGAAAGAGTCAACCATCGCCTATAGACACCAAAGGTGTTAATGGTACGTTGCTATCTTGCGGCGAGGTCTAATGCCACATGCATAAGTTAACCGGCTACCTTACCCTCTAAACCGGAACACGACAGTGACAACCACTGACGCTATTGCGGCAGGAATAGGTAAGGCGGTGTTACCAGACCCGGGCGAGACAATGCAGAACTCTACCACCTAGTAACCACGATGTTAGTGACTTGTATAGACAATCGGTCGCCTTTTACGACCTGCCTAGCAGAACGGCAGTTGGCCTATTCTTCAAAGGAGCCCGGGACCAACACGGGGAAACTTGTTTACGAGGGGACACACAGGGAAATTTGATTAAGAGTATCGTAATCAAACAGGAACCCTTAATAGTTTTGCCATATCCGTGGGTGTGTCCTTGGCTTGGCTGAGAATCTTAGCACTAGAAAGCTGTAATTTGACATCGAAATGAAATGAAAAATATTTACTTGCAAGAATATGGGTCGATGGATCTATGGTTATAGGAAGATTCATATTGATCACGCCAACGAGTCGAAAGTCTATTACTTTTTCAATTGACTTTCCAAAAGGAGGAATCTTTTCTTTATGTATGTTGTGTTACCAATGATGATCTAATGCAGGGTTCAAGAAATTCAGAAAATGGGAAGTCAAGTTGTTTGCAGTTTTACTGAATTTAAATAATTAGAATATCTGCCCCACCTACTCGTAGTACAGTAGGGTGTCGTTGATAGATCGTTAAATATTATTGCGGAATTTGTGTGAAAACCTTTTTCGATTTAGGTCAAGATTAGCGATTGCTGGGTTGGTTGCCAACTGACACTCGAAATACTAGCCTTCGCGCGACATCAACAACATACGACTTTTTCTATCCTCATAATGTCCAGGACTTCTTACATTGATATAAAAAATACAAGATACACAGTCAGTGTCTCAAAAAAGTCCTCTAAAAATTAGCGCAATGTTTTAAATTGTGCGCTCATTTCAATAGAATCGCCGATCGCGTCGGTTGCGATACTGTCAATTTTATTACTTTTCGTACATTGCTTTGTAAAAACAACTAAAAGTCTGGCGCTTAAGGTTGGTTTTGCAAGAATATATATTTTGGTCATATCTTGTACTTTATACTTGTGTGAAATTAGGGACAGTTTTGAGTGTCAGTTTTGTTCGGGACTGTGCATCTTGGATTTTTTATATCAATGGCTTCTTATAAACAAAATACCATCTCTCTTCCTGTCGATAGTTAGTAAAAGGCAAATGTCCAACATCGTGTAGACGGCGAGCGTCTGAGTATCGTTAGTGAATGTCATGTCACTGTCACAAAAAAATTGGTACAGAAGTCAATCTACATACAATGGGCGATCGAGCAACGCATACATAGACACCTCTCATGAATGCGATATCTCGGAATGGTTAGGAGTGCAAGCGTGAGTGCCACCCGCTTGAATACGCCTCAGTGAACTTTTTTGTGCAGAAAATTTGTAATAGGTATATCAATATCATTAAAATATTTTAGTTATTGGTTTACATTTTCGTTTTATTCTCAATAATAAATCAAACACTATCAGTTTTCTGACCAGTATCCTGAAGAGTCGTCGTAGGACTATCACATTTTATGTGATAACCACAATTATATGATGATATTAGACTTTGACCGTTTCTTGCTAGTTATTTAGGGTCGCAAATGCTATATTTTTATACTTTAAAATATCAAATAAAAAGATGGCTTTAGACAGCAAAAATAGTTAGTGGTACGTTGGTATCCATGTGCCATACCACGTGCATAAGTTTACTCGGCAGTGACATATTGTATCCACGGTATCCTCACACCATGATTTAGAGTATCGAGAATTTTTCGGAAAATTATAAAATTTTATGCACGATCCGATGATCGAACCCTATATATAACTCACACCATGAGTAGATAGGGTAACCACTTGACCAAATATAGATGGGATTAATAAAACAATCTTTCCAAGATGGCAGTAGCAAACTAGACAGTATGTCAAATGACCTACTTTCTCACAAAAAAATAATATAAATCGATCAGTTCAAGGCGGTACATTTATTATACATGCTTTACGTAGTGGCTGGAATGAGGCTTTGCTATTTCTGTGTTAGAACTATTAATCCATTAACGACATTAAAGTCAAGGCAGCGTCAGTATGATATACGTATGTTGGCACGTATTTGGAAATTGGTAATTAAAAATAAATCGTCGCAGTTCTGAAGCGTCTAAATTAATATTATTTTCTATATCACCTTGCTGTCTTTTAATTATATATTGAAATATAAAAAGAAAGCTGAGGACTCTGATGAAATGTGATATCCCTAGATATCAGTGATGTAAATGGTGCTTAACCTTGTATAAGGATGAATACTTATGCATTAATTTACTGGCCAACTTATCCTCTTAGCTATAGACACAAAAGAACATCTATAGATGTCAAAGATGTAAATGGTGCGTGGTTATTGGTGTGGCAGGGACGTAATACCACAAGTATAATTTTATCGACTACCTTCCTTTTCCAAACGGGATAAAACAATGATAAGCAGTAATGCTATTACGTCTGGTCAAGGTAAGGTGGTAGTACGAAAACCCGGCACAACGTTTCCTCGTTGATTTGATCTCAACGTTCTATTTGATACAGTTGTAAGAAGGCGTTGAGAGTGTGCTAACTAACTTGACTTAATTAAATACATTGCGTCCCCTACTTTTTATTTCGTTGGAGGAATGATAGCAAATATTTAAAAATAAATTTATATGACGCTCAGCAAATTGGGGGACCCTACCCTATGGAGTTATACTTTTCAGCATTTATTTGTCTGTAAGCTTGACGGATAAGCCACGACTATGCCACTATCAACAGCGGCTTAGTGTTACAGCAAAGAGAATAAATAATGTGTGTATGTTTTTGCGTGGGTGCGCGTGCATAGAAATGCGATATCAAAAATAAGGGGTACAATGTATGCGTGAAAAAAATATGACAAATGCTACTAAAAAGTGCATTCTACATTACAGAGTCAGAGTCTACAATGCTCGTCGCCTCGTTTACCGCGGCACAGTTTAGTCGTTCCCACGAAACACAAGTCGTGGCTGGGCTGTAATATGAGAACCTACCTACTGTAATGTTTTGTCACTTTGGAGTAAAACATTAAGGTTACCGTTGAAATTTTACATAAGGTTTTATATCCCTGACACAAGTGACGATGCATTATTAACAAACTTTGAATTTTATAGTCAACGGATATCTTTTACTATTAGGATCTGTGCAGGATTAATATTATTTGGTACCATAAACAACACGCGCTTGTGCCTGCCTCGATAATACTGGTCTTAAAAAAGTAATATATTTATATACATAACAAGATAGTTCATTACGAGACTCGGAACGTCAATAGCCGATTTTCAAACAGTCTTACTTTTCATGCTAGCAAATATATTTTTCGGTGCTGTTTCTGAGACCCCCTTTGATATGATGCCCCAAGCAATTGGTTAATTTGCTTATGGGTTAATCTGACACTAATTGCGAGAAACGACTAAGACATAGCAAAACTATTCTGTGTAGAGTGATAGTTACCGGCTTAACCCACATTAGTCTAGGTCTATTTTCTATACTAATACCTATTATAAAGCTGAATAATTTGTTTGTTTGGTTGAAGCGCTAGTCTGGAAATGTCAGTCGCATTTAAAAAAATATTTTCATCTATGATAGCCATATTCATGAAGAAGGCTATTGGCTAGTGTTTTACCCGATTAAGGAAAAGTAAGTAATATTTTTGGGTCACGCGAACGAAGTCACGGGAAACAGCTAGTCTTAAATAAAACTGCAGATAGCTTAGAGGCCGTCCATTAATTACGTGAGACGAATTTGGCGTTGTTTCGACTCCCACTTCCCCTTGTGGTGAAATGTTTTAAGAATTCTTCTTAAGAATTAACAATTCAATTAATGATAATGATGAATGATTACGATAAAGATTTTATGATTACGATTCTAAAAAAATAGACACATGTTTTACTTATTTGACGCCATTTTCTCATTTTTGTACTGTTTGATGCGAAAAAAAATAGGAGATATCACTCCCTCATCCTCACATGAGATTTAGTGAGATTTTGCCCTTCCTCCTTAGTCGACTAACGTAATTTATGGACGCCCCTTAGTCCATTAGATGACCGGACCAATACAAAAATCTGTTATCAAGGTCTAAATTCGACTATAAATCACTAGAGTTCGCTTGCACCAAACTATTTAAATACTTTTTAAATGAATTTACTTAACCATAGTCAAAGTAATTTAAAAAGTATTTTCTCTGAGCTTGGCATATAATTATATTCATAATCATATCTTAAAATTTTTGAGCTTTTTAACGACCAGGGTTGTCAACCTCGCTTAGAACTCTGGAGTTCTAGTCTAGAGAAATTTTGTAAAGGTATGTTGCTGGTGGCCGTTTAATGTAAAATATAGTTTGATATTGGGTTTTTATCTTTAGATAAATAATTCTCTATCCCCAAATGCAAAAAACTGTCAGGCCAAAAATAGTAACTCATATGCATTAACAAAATTGCAACGAATTTAAACGCGTTAATTAGTTTTTTGTTATTTAGACATGATGTCTAGGCGATTGTGCTACGTATATTTGACATGTTATTACAAGTACTTTGTTTTAAGGTTGGCAACCCTCGCATCGGCAACTAATGCTTCGTTACTCTTTTTGCCACAAAAGAGCTTTAAACATTACGATCTGTAGAGCTACTTTCATATTTTTATACCATATGGATGAAAGAAAATTCATTCATGTACTAGTATTTTTTCTGGATGCTTTGAACAATATGAATCATTAGTTTTTTTTAATGAACATTCACTTTTGCATTCCACTTATGTGCTAATCTTATTCATACTTCTTAAACTTATATGTTTTCTTTTCAGTCCACATGTATCACCAGAAAAAACAATTCCGTCGACATCAGGCCTTCAAACAGAACAAGACAGAAGTATGAGAAAAAATGACGACCAAAGCAACCAGAAGGAAAACGAAAATGAAGGATCAATCGCCGACTGGATCGTCGGTGGACCGATCGGTTCCAAATGCGCCGTGCTGGTCTTCCGATCTTGCGTGCTGGCTTCACGCACTCCATCTATGGAATCCACGACCAAAAGTATTGGCAATAATACAGGGACCTCTATACTCTTGAACAAAGCAAAGAATATGGCGAAAAGACTAGTTGCTGAACCACATTCCTTTAGTGTCAGACCAAAGAATATAATGCACGATGTTATGGAAACGTTTGGCAATAGTAATAAATTCACGGGACAGGCGTATGTCGTGAGACATGTCAGTGAAGCTGAAGTCCCAGAAACTGTATCTCTGGAAGAGCAAGGACATGAAACCGCTGAACACAAGAGGGATATAGAAGATGTACTTAATGATTTAAATAAAATAACGCTTAAGAAACATTTAAATATAGAAAATTCAACAGCCAACATTAAACCCCCGGAGGATCCGCCGCCGGCGAATAAAGGTAATGCTCATGTTATATTTGCAAATAATTTAATTCTTGTTAATCTTCAATCTTCATCATCTTGTACTGATTATTTTAAATTTAGACTTTAAATTTAGACACTTGTTCTGTTTTACGATTCACACTTTTTATTTCTGTTTCCTGCTCGTATGGTAACTTTCATTATTATTCTGTAATAAATATATAAATAATAAATAAATATTTACGGGACAAATTACACTGACTGATCTAACCCCAAAGTAAGCAAATTATTTTACTTGTGTTATGCGTGTTAGTTAGTGTTAGACACTGGAATAGATTTAATAAACATCCAAACCCGGAAATACAAACATTTATGCTCATCATACAAATACTTGCCCCCGTCGGGGATCGAACCCGAGCCCCATCGATTGCGTAGTCAGGGTCTCTAACCACTCGACCAACGGGGCGGTCATTGACATATGAGAATGTAAGGAGAAAAGTGCTGCTAAGAGCAACTTAGACAAAAACTTACTTTTCGTATTTTAAGTGTTAATTTTACACATTACGTATTGTGCCAGTTATTTCTCAGAGTTTATGGTTTAAGACTATTTAATTCAAAGAATAACAAATTTAAATAACAATAATAAAATAAATAAAGGAAATTCCAACTTATTGACTAAATAACAGTATACTCATGAGGGTACACATAAAATTATATCATACAACACAAGTTGTCATAGTGAAACTGTACAAAGATCTGTTAATTAATTAGAAGTGACAAAGTAAGCGTACATAATTAGGGCGAGCGAAGCGAGCCCTACACTAGGCCACTTTCTTTGCACTTTTGTGGTAAATTTTACTAGAAAAGTATCGCACTTTTAGGTTTGAGCTTTGAAGTGGTGGTTTAAATTCATGTCTAGATATGTTATCTACCATTAAAATGCTATTTCATAAACATTAAAAAAATAGAAGATACATTTTGTATTAGAATTTTATTACTGTTAACGCCATCTATTATAAAACTAACGAGTTAAAATGCTACAAAGCTACACTAGGCGACGATCTGTGCCTTTAGTGTTACATTTTACTGAAAAAATATCGCACTTTTAGGTTTAAGCTTTGGCGTGGTAGTTTTATTTCGTTTAATTAATTTTCATTCACTCCATTTTAATACAATATTAATCTATTAAAACACTTGTACTTTTTAACTTCCCACTACGTATGTAGATAGGGAGGTTACTGATTTTGCTCCGATTTTCAAAAATGGAGTTTTCACCATATGTCCACGTTTTGTGGTATTAAGAACCATTTTCGACTATTTTTGCGATGACGTCAGTATGTCTGTATGTATGTGTGTGTGTGTGTATTCATAAGTTTTGAACGCCTGGACCGATCGAAACGCGGTTAATGACATTCAATTGGATTCCGCTCAACTTATATTTCCTGAAAATTTGAACCAAATGGGTCAGAGATTTTGAGAAATTTTGAAAAAACCCAAAAAATTTGTGGCGAAACAGATTTTTTTTAAATAACTTCCAGATTAATGTACCGATTGAGTACAAAAACTAATCAGCTCTATTCCTCAAAAAATTACGTCTAATGCATAAATTGCGTCAAAATCAGTTTATTCGTTTGGAAGTAATCGTTGACGAAAATTTTGAAAAAAAGTGTTTTTTCGACATAACTTCGAAATATTTCAACCAATTATTTTTTGGTTTTCTACGATATTTTAATACTAAAAAAATTACGTCGAATGCCCTTTTTTTTAAAATCAAAATCGAATCTTATTTTCAAAAGTTACAGCTTTTCAAAAATTAAAATTACGTTATCTTTAGCAAAGTTACTTAATATTTTTGAAATAACTTTCAGATTAATATACTGATTGACTTCAAAATCGTATCATCTTTTCTCCTTTAAAAACTGCGCCATGAACCGTTAATTGGATGCCACGAACCGTTAATTGGATAAAAATCGGTCAATCTGTTTGGAATCAATATCAATGACGAAAATTTTTGAAAAAAATGTCTTTAGACATTGCTTCGAAATTTTTGAACCTACAGATTTTATAGCTAAAGCAATATTTAAATTGAGTTGAATGCCATTTGAAAGATCAAAATCGATTATCGTTTCCAAAATATACAGCTTTTCAAACATCAATATACTGCCAATTTTATCAAAATAGATATTTATACTGAAAAAACCTATGCTTATAATTTTTACTATTTTGAGCTTAAAATACGTTAATTTAGCGGGAAGTTTTAGGGATGGCTTGCAAGGTCAACCATTTACAGATTACAGACAGTGATAGGTGACCAGTCTATCACCAACTGGGTACTTTTCCGATCACGGGCAACGTTGTTTTTATCAGCAAAAATTTTTGATTTGTCTGACTCCGGAATCGAACCCCGAGAGTTTCTCTGAGGGAAAAATTCGAAAAATTTATTCGCTGAGTTTCTATCGCCAATTCTTCGTGCCTGCGGTAAGTCCAATATTAATTCTAAAAATTTTGAAGGTTAATTAAATTACATTTTCTTTATAAGATCAACTTTTATTTTTAAAACTCGTTTTTCCTAGAAAACTCTTTTACAAGAAAATTACCATAAATAAAAATTGATTTCTATCAATATTAGACTTTAAGAGTGAAGTGGTGGCGCGAGATAGATCTTGAGTTGCTACATATTATAGGTAGGTACTATATTATAGGTAGACCAGAAAATATGGTGTAAAATATGTAGATAATCTTTATAATTGTTCTGTGTAGATAACATTGATAATTATAGAAATCGTGTTTTTAATAAATAAAAAAAAATTTTAAAAATTTTTCTTATACATAAATACTAAAAAAATTTATCTTAGAAACACTTTATTTTTTATTTTGATTTTATTTTTCTGCGCCTCCCTAGATACAAAGCCTGACGACTCCTTTAATGCGAATATAATAAATAAAGTCCATGATACATTAAAAGATGTTAAAGTCTATGATACATTAAAAGATGTAATTCGCATAAAAATACTTTCCTAAGAATATTACTAGGTAATATAACTTAGCGAGCCCTTACAAAGCTCTGCTTTTTGCTAGTAATTAACAATGTTTATATGTATGTTTATTTTCAATCTTTATATAAAGTTTTAATTTGTTATATAAATGTGTATTTAATTTATATATTTTTGTATTAATTGTTGAAGTTCAGGAAAGGTTTATAAGTTGAGAAAATATAGAAAAATAAGAGTAGTTAAAAAGCCAGAACAACGGTTGCCGGGTCAGCCAGTTGCTTATAAGTATTATTAAATGCAAGTATAAATAAATATAGCTCTAGTTTCATAGTCTTTAACTTTCGCCGCACGTCGAGGCATAAATTATTAAAAAACTCATCCATTTTTAGTAATAAATCCACATACACACCAATACGTACAAACACGCATACACACGCACCACACACACGCATGCACACACTCGCGTGCCGTTAACACATACCTCCGTTATAACGCACCGTTGCGCGTGCGTTTAAACATAACGTACACATGACACGCACTCGCACACATATCCCGTATTTCTATTTAAAACTAGCTGTTGCCAGCGACTTCGTCCACGCGGACTTCGTTTACTCCGCACTGCACCTGGCCGCTAGGTGACAGCGTGATAATCTGTAGCCTATATGTTGACCCGACCTGTTAGTAATATTCATGCAAAATTTGAAGTAAATCCATGCAGTACTTTTTGAGTTTACCCCGATACATACAGACAAACAGACAAAAATTCTAAAAACTATATTTTTGGCTTCAATATCGATTGTAGATCACGCCCCAAGTATTCTTTTAAATTACATTCAATGTACAGTTTTGACATTCCTACGATTTTATTATATGTATAGATGTATAGATTCTAGTGTGGTTACTGTATTCATATGTGGAAGAATTCTCCTACGACTCTACTGGTTTTGGTACTTCCGCCTTCCTTTTTTCTATGATCTAGTAATCACGAAAAAGATGTAGGTATAATTAATTAAATAAACAGAAATGTCAGTAACGCGTTTAATTTATGTTCGACGTTTATGCCTGGCATAAAAACAAATGATCTTTTATACAAAAGGCTCAATAATCAAGGGCATAAAATGAATTCATTTCTGACATACTTAGCACATACATTATACTTATACAGAGTGCAGTTATGAGATAAGCATGTTCATTTTTTATTTCTACGTAATACGCATCTTTCAGATCTTAAAGAAGAAAAGAAGAATAAAAAGAATAAAGGCAAAAACAAACGCAAAAACATACAAAGGACTCTTTCTCCATTACTTGACAGTGATGATTCCGAACATTTGCTGGTCAAAGAAGCAGACAGTGTCAAGGTTTGAGTCATATTCATAATTATAGAGGACCGACTTTATGTCTTCTGTATTTTCCACCTACTTCTATTATATATTCAGTTATGAAATTGTTCATGGATTATACAGGGTGTTATAGAAATGGCGTGCCATATTTTAGAGGTACGTTCAGTATCGATAAAGGAACTCAGGAAATATAAAAAATAAAATAAAAAAAATTATTGCAAGATCAACCTAATTTAGTACCTAGTAAACTAAAGCAGCAATCGTTTACAATTAAAATTGCTCCTGAAAACGGCTCGCGACTAATTGCGCAAGATGTGCGATCAAAACGCTACGACGGTATGTAAATTACAATTCGGTTTTATTTAAACTTTTTTAAAGGTAAGTATTATTATTATTTTTTTACTTTTTACGAGTTCCTTTATTGATATTGAATTTACCCTGAAGATATGGCACTCATTTTTTTAACAGCCTGTATATGATACACAGGTTGACTGGGGTAAGACTGTACATATCGAAGGATGGTGTTCAGTACTCGATTCTGATACCGAATATATTATAATACGAGCTGTTGCCCCTGACTTCGTCCGCGCGGACTTCGTTTACTCCGCACAGCACCTCCCCCGTAGGTGATAGCGTGATAATATGTAGCCTATATGTTGACCCGACCTATTAGTAATATTCATGCAAAACTTGAAGTAAATCCATGCAGTACTTTTTGAGCTTACCCCGGACATACATATAGACAAACAGACAAAAATTCTAAAAACTATGTAACTGACTCACTACTATATACTGCCTTATTTATACACAAGGTAAAGTTCGATCATGTTTTCGAAAGTTCCGAAAATGACTCGTAAACAACTTAGGTAGATGTAAACAAGTTATAGGACACGCTATTTTCACCGTTATGCCTTATGCGAGAAGTTTCAATATGGCATATCTAATTGGGTAACGCAGCTATCGATAACAGATGTCTCTTTCTTTAATTCTAGATTTTTCTAGTATTCTCACTCTTCACTTTCCTAGAATATTCGTAACAGTATTAAAATAATCTATGGAATGAGCGTAAAACAAGTGTGTAGTAGGTATTTCATACAAACATGCCAGTTACGCAGATTCGGCGAAAGCTAAATCGTATTATGCATATCAATTATCAACATTTGTTTTTCAGGTGTTAGAGAGTAGTAACATGCCAGCACGCACCCTTAGGATAACATACAAACTAGTGAACACTGAAACGAAGCTGCTACACCGTTTGCTTCAAGCCCACGGTCTCGTCGAAGTGCACCCCGATGCCAAAGAATTTAATCTGATGTGGGCGGGCTTACATCCGAAGCCCGACGTTCTGAGATCACTGACACCTTATCAACGAGTGAACCATTTCCCAAGGTATGTTTTGACAAAAGTTTTTATTCATTGACCGCGATCACGAGCGGACATGGAATCCGCTCGTGACCACAGTCAATGTATCTTGGCTGAAATGTCGTGTTTCATTTGTGATACTCTCACGATGAAGCTCTATAGATATACGCATTTTTGACCCGTTTATAACTTAAAAATGATAGTAGAACGCATTAGTTATGTAGTTCACACACGGTAGAAGTGGAACTTCTACAACACAACATTTCGAAAAAAATATATGAATTTGGACTATTATTAGTAATACTAACGCTCGGATTAAATAGTATTAAACAGTACTTGTCGATACTATACTCACTATATGTCGCCTCTCTCGGTACGGCTCGGTAATATACAGGCGCTCAGAAGCACACATACGTTCACCGATTAATAAACATTACCTTTACGTGTTCTGCTTCGAGCGCCTCGAAGCAGAACACGTAGAGGTAATCCGATAATACGAAGAAACACTATATTCTTTATTATTCTCTCGCAAGCTAAATCCTATAAATGTACGCGTTTCCTATTTCACTGTCGCTTTTCGTGTTGGTGAGTTTCAATTCATAATGTCTTAATGAAGTTTCACAAAATTAACACAACAATATCTTTAATTAATATACATCTTAAGATAGCAAACAAGGAGATTGATCTCCTGATTGAAAGAGGCAACCATCACCTATAAAACCCTGTCCAACGATATCCCACACGAGAGATGGGGTACGTGAGAAAAAAATTAACATCCCCACCCAAGCAGCAATCAAGCATGTTTAATACCCATAAAGCAGCTCATATAGAACTTAAAGTTCTATTGCAGCCGTACAATGGTGTAAAAAGATGCTTTTATCGGTATAAGAGACCTTTATGAGTTTATATACAGCCTAATGCTGTACAAGGCCTTTCTTAGAGTTCCGCGTAAGCTTTAGGCGTTATATCTGAATATTAATACACTACTGTACAGCTTTAAGCAATTTGTAACTCATTAGGCTGATTTTAATCCTTAAAGCTGTACATTAGCTGTATTTTGTTTAGCACGGGAATTTATTACAGCTTTAAGTGTTATTATAGTATCACTCAACGCTTGTTTCTGTAAAATGGGATATGCAATCACCGTTATACAGCTAATATTTATGGCGTAATTGTAGACTATTATGCAGCCAATGGTGTTAAAAAATCTGTATATACAGCTATAGTACAGCTCAAGGCTGTATTACTGAGAAAATTGTTGTTTGCTGTTTTTATATCTGCATAGTTGATATCATGTGGAAAAAATCAAGAGGAATATTGAAAAGGAATATTTAAATATTATAAATTACCAACCAAGTAATCGTGATGAAGATAAAGCTGAAAAATTACTAATTCAGGTAAACCTACAATCGTCATTTTTATTAATGTTCAAGGAAAAGGGTTCCGTAACAAAAACATTAAAAAGTGATTGTAGGTTATCTGATTTATTATTTTTTAGGCTTATCTTCTTCATTAAGGTTACTTGGTTGGTAATTTACAATAACTGATTTTTTTAAATGTCATAAGATAGCAAACAAGCAGATCGGTCTCCTGATGAAAAGAACCAACATCGCCTACAGACAGCAAAAATGTTAATGGTGCGTTGCTCTCTTGTGGCAAGGTCTAATGCCCAATGCATAAGTTTACCGGCCACTTTACCCTCCAAACCGGAACATGACAGTGACTAGCACTGACGCTTTGCAGCAGGAATAGATAA
Organism: Apodemia mormo; assembly: GCA_036924255.1. Classification (NCBI taxonomy): domain Eukaryota; kingdom Metazoa; phylum Arthropoda; class Insecta; order Lepidoptera; family Riodinidae; genus Apodemia; species Apodemia mormo. The sequence continues at coordinate 4,194,556 of JAUPFN010000018.1, read as the reverse complement.
GGCGGTGGTACCAGACCCGGTCGAGCCAATGCAGAGCTCTATCACCTAGTAACCACGATGGAAGTGACTCGCATAGCCCATCGGTTGTCTTTTACGACCTGCCTGGCAGAAAGGCAATTGGTCTATTCTTCAAAGAATATATAAAAAAGAGTTAAAAAGAGAAATAAAAATCATTACACTGAGAAAATATGTATTTTTTTTATTTTTAACTTGCTACTATACGGAGTTTTACAAAAGCGGTATAGTAAGTCGAAAAGGGGTTACTCAGAGGGTCATTTTGAACAACTTTTGTTCAACGATTTGTGAAAATTCCCGAAAAACAATTTTGTTTTTCCATTGTGAAAAGTCACGTGACCAACAAAGTTTCTATGGAGAATCAATATTTTTTTCGCGAATTTCCAAAAGTCGTTAAACAAAAGTTGTTAAGAATGACCCCCTGAGCCACCCCCTTGCGGCTTACTGTACCACTTTTGCAACACCCTGTATATATGTATACTTACAATCGTTTTAAAAATATTATATACTTAGATACAATTACAGGCAAAAGAGTATGTGTTTCTCTTTGAAGAACTAATAATATTAAATCACAAGCACGAAATAACGTATTCTTCTTAAAAATATTTTTGTGATAGACCAATATTTAAAGGGCTTGATTTTTCGTTCTTGATCAACTTAGTTATATCAAGTTGTTTTCTTGGTCATTATAATTCACCTTTATCCTTCCACAAACTGGGTACGATACAAATACGGTTTTGGCTTCTCTCAATTGTTTTTATTATTTTATAAGGCATATTTCCCTGAAAAATAAAGTAAAACATGATTGAAATACATGTCCCATAAGTTATAGTTAACAATAAGTTGGTTTAGTTGTAAAGTCAAACGACCGACACCAATACAACACAATAGCGAAATCAAGTGACAAACATATGTTTTGTATTTAGGGTTCTTGAATTTTTGTACGCATCTCTAAACATGAGTTAAGTGATTAAAAGCCAATTACTGTACAATAGATTTATATAGGGACTTAGTACAGCCTAAAGTGTATTTGGACGGTAATTAAAAGCCAATAGCCGTATAATAGAACAAAAAAGAGATTCAGTACAGCTATTTGCAGTATATCACCCTCCAAATACACTTTAGGCTGTATAACAAAACGCCGCCATTATTGTGTATTAAAAACAACATTAAAGAAATATATTGTTAAATAAAAGATATATTTAGCAATAGCTAAAGCTATATCTTGACAAGCAACTTATATTATGATCATTATGCCTTTATATACAATATTGTACCATAAATACTTGTATATTCTAACCTTAAACACAAACACTTACCGTATTTCGCAATGATTTTATTTGTGTTATCGTGATTATTTCGTTGGCGCGTGAATATTTTGAGGAAAAACATACACGACTTCACAGTCATTTAGAATTTGCACTTTGAATACACGTTGAATACTGCTCCAAGTCCAAGAATTTATCGTTTATTAATATATTTTTAATTATGGCGTCTGCAGATATAATGTTATACAATATCAAAACAGATTAGTTACTTTTTATCATTTTCAAACACCTATTAAGAACATTTAGCTGCACAAGAGAGTATCTTAAGTATTATAGTTTCTTTATACACCGAATAACAGCCTTTGTATAGCCTATACCAGCTTGTACAGCTATTGTGCATCCTATGTAACTCTTAGCTGTACAAGACAGTTACAAGAGAGTATCTTTAGTGTTATAGTTTCTTTATACACCAAATAACAGCCATTGTACAGTTTATAACAGCTTGTATAGCTATTGTGCAGCCTACGTACATAACGCAATAAGCTATATAACTTGGGGCCCTTTTTGGTGTTATATCGGCTGTAGAAACGCTTCTACAGCCTTTGTACGGCTTCGTATACAGCTTTAAGTTTAAAAATGAACCTTAATGCAGCCTATATACAGCTTAACGTGCTACTTGGGCACTTTACATGTAGGGGAGCTACCCTAAAAAATATATTTTTCAAGACTTTATGTTACCACTTTGTTGACGTGGCTAATATTTATATTCGTGCCAAATTACATACCTTACCCTACAAACCGGAAGAAGTCAGTGACAAGCACTGTTGTGACAATTGCGGCAGGAATAGGCAAGGCGCTGGTACCAGACTCGGGCGAGACAATGCAGCAGTGATGATAGTAGTGACTCGAATAACTAGTCGTACGCCTCTTACGAACTGGTTGGCAGAACGGAAGATGGTCTGTTCGACAAAGGGGGCCCGGACCAACACGGGGTACTGTCTGTCCATACATACCGACATAAAGTTATAAATAAAAAATGTGTTATCCAGTTAAGGTGGTCTGACCACCTTACGGCAAATAAAAAATATCTGTCTACCAGATCGTAAGAAACGCATGTAGGTTAAACATATTTCTACCATCGCTATCACTAGATGGTAAAATTATGCAAAGATGCAATTCGGTACGGTACCAACGTTTTAGCGTCGTACTTCTGTATTTTTATACTGACTTAGAAGATAAGGTAGCTGGTCAACTTATGTATGCAAATTTACATCCCTGTCCACGCAATAATAAGGCTCCAGTTAAATCATCTGTGTACTTTCAAAAGAGCACTTAGTTGTTTGATTTCTTGAAAGTTACTACGAGTATCTTTGTTTTATTGATTTACAATAAGTTACTTATCATAAGTAACGCTTGAATCTATAAAAAAATTTCCAGGTCCTATGAATTAACTAGAAAAGATAAATTATTTAAAAATATAGAGAAAATGCAATACTTCCGCGGTCTCAAACACTTCGACTTTATCCCCACCACGTTCCTGATGCCCGCCGAGTACAAAGAGCTGTGTACAACCCACTATCGGACCAAGGGGCCGTGGATTGTAAAGCCGGCGGCTTCTAGCCGGGGACGCGGTATATACATTGTGAACACGGTATGTATATTTTACATAGCAAGCACCTACGCTTACACAAAACACGCACATATTTACGCATTAATACACATATCTACCAAAAATATGCTCGCACAAACTCACATACATAATTCACGCACGTATACACACATGTGTGTGCTCATAGACGGTACACACAAACACATACTTAAGTACGCAGGCACGCGCTCGCACACACATTTACACACATACAAATCATACACATACTCACACGACATGTGGACAAAAGATATAAATATTTTCTAATAATCCTGGGTGACGGTCCGGGTCTAAATATGTATTTCATACGTATTTTATAGCTATAAGGACTAAATGCTAAAAGGATTTTAAAGAATGAGGCCAAATAAGCTGTCTCTTTGATCTAGTGGATATCGTGTTCAGCTCAGGTGATGAGATACGGGTTCGATTCTAGGGTTTGGTAGAAGGCTTTTGTTATTTTTCTAAACAGAAAAATCTGTAGCAGCTTGGTGGTTCAAATCGAAACCAAGGTATTTAATTTGTATATTTAACTGAAATTTTGTATGTAATTGCTGTAATGCTATTGAAACAAATGGTAATTTAAGGGCTAACAAACTGACCAAAAATCTGAAAATTAAATGGGACTAGCGGCACATCAGTTCACCAGCTACCACCACACTTACATCCACGTCAGTAGCAAAGGCTACAGTACAGCAAAGTAACACACAGTTTATACACTCAACACATGTTTCACTTCGTAACCGAAGCATCATAGGGAGAGTCGAATACCACTTAACTATGGCACTTCACTTTAGACCCCGATTACACTTTGATTAGTGCGAGTGTTTAATGCAGAGGTGCTTATTATTAAGCAAAAACACGTGTAGACAGCCGTTGATTAGTGCAAGTGATTAGTAAAAAGCATCTATTTACTTTACTACACTGATTACTGATCACTCGCACTAATTAACGGCTGTCTTCACGTATTTTTTGCTTAGTACTAAGTACCTGCATATGTAAACGTTCGCACATGCACTAATCAAAGTGTGATCGGGGCTTTATAAAGAGTGAAGTACTGCCTTTATAATCTATTTGCCGAGGAGCATTGAAATTGCGACAGAAATGGATAAGGTAGCGGTGGCAATACTTGTGCGAAACGTTGCAGAACTCTACACGCTAGTAGTCACGGTGATGTGACACGTATAACATAAATCGTTCATCTCTCACGAATTGCCTGGCGGATGGTGCCCGGACCAACTCGGGGTATAAGCCTGTTTGTTTGCTATCCTATGCTATAAAAAATAATAGTTTTTCATTACAGCCAGAACAAATCCCGAAAGGCGAAAACGTGGTAGTGGCAAAATACATAGACAAACCTCTCCTCATAGGGGGCCACAAATGCGACCTCCGCTTGTACGTGTGCGTCACTTCCATAGACCCACTGCTGATATATCTGTACGAGGAGGGGCTGGTGAGGTTCGCCACCGTCAAGTACGACAAGACCAACAAGAACCTGTGGAACCCTTGCATGCACCTATGTAACTACAGCATCAACAAATACCACACAGACTATATCAAGTGAGTGCTTGTAAAAACATTTTCTTGGGGTTACACGTTATATTTTTTTCAGGTACAAAGTTTTTACTTCACGTATTAAAATAAAAATGTGGTCAGCTGTGGTTAGCTTATTCTTGCACATAACAATATTCTTATATTCTTTATACCCCAATCATCAATATCAACACTCTTTTGAATCATAAATTACGTGAGGCAATTTTGACGTTTCTTCCCACCTCCCTCCTTGGTAGATGGGAGATATTGTAAGATTTTCATAAACCCCCTCCCCCTTCCTCTTCTCTGACATGAATTTTTTTTATAAATCGTATTTTTAGTGTTTATATGTTAATTAGAAAAAAAATTGCTTACATGTCCTTTAAACCAATTGTGACTAGTGTGAGGTGTGTTAAATATACGGTGTGCAAAAAACACCCTGTTCGATCGTCAAAGACATTATTTCCCATTTTAGTACTAAATTTGAGCCACTTCCCCTTAAATCAAGCAAATATTTCGAAAATGTATCTATCAATATCCATAAAACAATGACTTAAATATGATTGTATTAGGTATCGACTACACAGCCCCGAGACACCTAAAAATAGGCGAATGGCTTCTGTCAACACATCTGACTTATAGTTCTTGATTCGAACTGCAAGGGACTGGAATATGCTTCTTGAGTCTTTGTTTTCCGACAAGTACAATTTGGGGATCTTCAAGAGAAGTGTGAACAGTTACCTTCTTGGGGAGCGCGTTCCATTTTAGGCCGCATTTTAGCTTAACGTCAGGCGAGTTCGTGGTCAAGCGCTTCCCTATCGATAGTAAAAAAGAAATGACCACGCGGAAATACTCAATCAGTGTCGACCAATCAGATGCTTTGTACATTGCTATCATTCACTGTGGCCTTGAGTTAGCCAATCACGGCGCTACAACCCCGCTTCGTCTTACCTCAGCTAGTTGCCAAGTGCATTCAATACGGAAAATCAAATATTAGGCGTTTATGGGCTGTGTGGTCGGTGGTATTAAGCTACGAAATAATGCCTGACGATCGGACACGTCTACGTCGTACACGCTGTATAAGTGGTAGTGACTAGTGGTGTGTCAGGTGCGACGACGCGACGGCGGGCAACGTGGGCCACAAGTGGACGTTGTCGGCGCTGCTGCGGCACCTGCGCAAGCAGGGCCGCAACACCGCCGCGCTCATGGCCGCCGTCGAGGACCTGGTCGTCAAGTCCATACTCTCCTCCGCGCAGACCATCACCGCCGCCACCAGGGTCTTCGTGCCCAACGTCTTCAACTGCTTCGGTAACTGTTACACTTCCAAAATACTAATCTCAGTAGTTGGAATGTGCTGACGCAGACGCAACTTTATATATGAAGGCATTGTGGGACGTCAGTCGCCCGCGTGCCCTCACGCGATCTATACCTGTCTTTGTCACTTGTAATTTATGTGTGTGACATAAAATAGAATATGCGCTACTATAAGCTCTATTGATTCCCTAATTCCCGAACGTAGAAGTAAAAACAACCACACTCACGCCTAAAGCCTTAAATCCTGAAGGCATATAACCTTAACCCCTTAAAGCGACTTGGATAAGATGTTTTTATAACATGAGATAGCAAACAAGCAGATGGGTCTCTTGATGGAAAGAGTCAACCATCGCCTATAGACACCAAAAGGTGTTAATGATGTGTTGCTATCTTGTGGCAAGGTCTAATGTATTACTTTACCGACTACCTTACGCTATTGCGCCAGAAATAGGTAAGGCGGTGATTCCACACCCGGGCAAAACAATGCAAAACTAGTAGCCATGATGGTAGTGACTCGCATAGTCAATCGATTGCCTTTACGACCTGCCTGGCAGAACGGCGGTTGGTCTATTCTTCAAAAGAGCTCGGAACCAACACTGGGGAAATGGTGGAATGTTAAAGCATGTAAAACTATCAGTTCTGGTTATCGCTACAAATATTTGGTAGTCGTAACCAGGTCATCAAGTGCAGTGGTATGGATTACCACTGGTCTTGACCTAACCATTATTTATAACGTAAACCAGAACGTTTATTAGCTTTTGATTCACTCTGACCACTCTGACCAGTCCTATCTTTTTTTTTAAAGTTGGGTACTTCTACTTTAATTTGGAAAAATAAATCAGAATTTTTACACAAAAAGCAGTCGTTTATTTTTTAAGGTATCTAATGCTAACATGACCATTTAATCGTGAAAGAAAAAAATCCAGAATGCTGTACAGGGAACTTAAAGGTCCGGCGAAATTTTAAAATTAAGAACTGCATATCGAAAGTGCATTTTAGTTATTATTGTAATATTATCGCAAAATAATACAAAAATATTCGTTTAAAAATATCCCACTAAATTTATGAATTGGATGCACCGACTCATGTCAATTGGTCGCCGGGTGGTTTGTGCGGGGGACACTACACGAGCCGCGCTCGACATTAGTGACAAACGACACTATCGAATCACCTGAATTTTGCGTATTTGAAATTATATCCATGCGTTATATTTTCTGTGTGGATTAAAATGAAACTATTAATTTTTTAAAATAGGCCTTCCGTACCTTTATTTTGGCGAGCCTCCCCGAGCCAAAAATAATGTTTTCATGCCCCCCTTTTATTCCTTATTTACCTACTCGTTAATTTTTTTGGAAATGTTATCTTACATATTACGTACGACGCCCCCTCTAACATTTCCTACGCCTCCGTAGGGGTGCGTGCCCCCCTGGTTGGGTAGTCCTGTGTTAAAGTATTTTTTTATTACATAAATTATCCATTCTGAATAGCCTCTGAAAATTTGGCCGTAAATTTTAGTCATATACTTTATTTAAATGAATTTTAACTATTCTATTTTAACCATTCTTGAGTTACATGTATAACGCGGCGTATAGACAGAGTGAACATATTATAACGACTAAATTTATATGGCCCATCATTTTCGCAATCATGTTTTCTCACTGTAATTAATTTCATTAAGATCCGTCAAACCGTTCTTAAATTATAATATGCCATATAAACATACAGACAGACAAACATTTTGTACCCTAATTATGTGTATATGACACTTGTCCTTGCTTTAAACTAATTTTTCCTATAGTGACAGTATCCTTTCAGAGCTTTTTGGTTACGACATCCTTGTTGACGACATGTTAAAGCCTTGGCTGCTGGAGATTAATCTATCACCTAGGTAAGTTATTTTTTTGATTCAGGCGTTACTTTGCGGGAGGGTGAAATTAATTAAATACAGATTGATTAGTCATACCGCGCGTTTGAATTAATAGCAAATCACGTCGTAAATTAGTGTTACACTTGCATTGAGTGAGGTTGTGTTCGTTTCTCTTGAAGGTACTTCGTTTTCGAAGTGAAACGTGCGTTGAGTGCGTAAAAGCTTTTGTGCTTGCTGCCAACATGGGTGAAAGTGGGTGGATAGTTACGCCCTGGAGTCTTTTTTTTGCATCGCAGAGGTCACATAAAATAGTTTCCGGAAAATAGAAAATTTAATTAATTTTACCTTTTAACCTAGATAAGTTATGAATTAGTAACTAAAGGCTTAGTTTTTAGTTTTGAGCTTAGCTTAGATTTTTTAGACATAACTGATGGCCTTAAAAAGGAATTGAGTCTAAGGATTATTTTGAATTATATTCGCTTCTAATTTTTCAATGTTAAATACATTGAAAAATTGGAAGCGAATAATGTCATTCCTTCCTGTTCTATTTTATGTTTTTGTCAGTTGTTTACAAAAAACGCAAAAATAAATATTTAAAAAATCTTCCTATGAATCATATTGATTCTATGAATCATGAATCACGCAAGTCATGTTTAGCGTTCACTAGTTAGACGATGCTTGAGCGGTGTATTCGCGCTGAATGCGAATCGCGCTTAAGCCTAATGACTTTATATAAATATACCTGACTAACGGTGAAGCGAATACGGCCTAAAACATTATCGCACCACGTCTGTTCCAGCCTATTAGGGCCCACATTGAATGTCAATTGACTATAAGCTAAAAACAATCATCCTAACATTACTGAGAATCCTTCATCGTTATGTATACATACAAGTAGACAGCTGAATTTATAAGGTATGTTTCTTTACATACATCACATCGTATACAACGTGATATACATTATTTTCAGTAGTTATTTTTGAAACTTTTTTTACCAAATCCAAAATGTACAATCATTAATCTGTTCGTCGAGATGAGTGGTTTAATTGAAAGTAATATACGTACATCGAAATTAATCTTTGCATTTACAATATAAAAGGTATTTTTATGGATAGTCTAGCGTGCGACAGTCCGCTGGACGCGCGCGTGAAGTCGGCGCTGCTGGCGGACACGCTGACGCTGGTGGGGCTGCCCGCCACGCCCACGCCCAAGCTCGACGCCTCGCCGCAGAACAACTCGCTCAAGATGAGGATAGGCGCCGTGAGTGTACCACACCAGACGTATATTCGCGATGCGGTGAGCTATCGTTGCAGAATATCCTGGATGGAGATGCGTTTTGCCAAACTGGAGACTTCACAGAATAACTCATTCTATAGTTGCTGTGAGTACAGTATACCATAAACATACTAGAAGTAGGCAAAGCTTAAGGGCTGTGCCGTAGAAAAATGCGCATAAGATGAGGCAAATATACTTCTTAGGTGGATACAACGCATCATATCAGTATATTTTCAGTGGGTCACAAACAGATAACACTGCAGGATAACTTCAAGATGAGTCACTCTGAGTATTTCGTATCATACACATTTTAGCAATGAGTCAGGCTTTATGTTAAACTCGTTCAAGATGAAGATAATCGCCTTAATTATACCCTATCACACATATCCTAACTGTGGGTCAAGTTTGACGTTACCTTGTTCTACAAGGATCTTAAAATGAGGATGATTCGACGTTAGTATAGCGCATCATACACATATTAGTTCCGGGTCAAGCTTGAGGTTTCACCGCAGAATAACTTATGCGAGATTATGATAGTTACCGTGAGTATACTGCCTCATATATATTAATGGCGTTGACTTAATCTTGACTCTACACTGCAGAACAGTACCATACACATGCGAGTGATGGGCTCAGTTAGAAATCTTAATATAATATAATGTGGAAAAACTAGTTTGAAAGCAGATTATTATAGTAAGAGAAAACTACCACTTGAAAATATAAATACATATCAATGGGCCCACCTCTCGTTTCCACTACTGTACAGGAATCAACAGCGGCAACCGTCCCGATAAACCTCTGAGTTGCGAGCTCAGGGTGCCCTGGGGAAAAGCTAAACTGTCTTGGAACCCACATCGAAATGAATCATAGGAGTAGGAAAATACATCCAGTATAAATACATATCAATGAGTCAAACAATAATTTGTTTCCGCTTTAAACCGAGCCTCTACTAGAACTCTCAAGATTAAAAGCCGAGCCACACTGTTGGAAACAAGTTCTCCACATATTGGTTTTCACCGGCGGTTTAAAACAGTGTAAACACTTGTTTGCAACAAAAATTCATCTGAACTCCACAAGCCTCCCACCAAGGTCACCGGTGTTGGAAGTTGTTTCCAACAGTGTGGGTTCGGTTATAATCCTTGGACTTCTTACGACAATAGTGTTTCTAATCACATAACTTTTAAAGGGCTCCGGATTAACATACGGAAACCAAGATTAATATATCCAATATTGATGCTCGTATTTGCTTTTGTTTGGAGGCTAATACGACCATGTGATTTGTGCATCGCTATTTGCACTTCCAGTGTCGGCGCGTGCACTCGGCAGAGAACATGATGGTGCGCGGCAGCGGCAAGGCGGGTGTCGGCGCGGCGGGCCCGCTCACCGGCGAGGAGCTGCGCATCGTGCGCGCCGTGCGGGCGCAGTACGCGCGCCGCGGCGGCTTCGTCAGGATATTCCCCAGCCAGAACTCTTGGCAGAAGTACTCGCAGTACCTGGGTGAGCACTCGCACCGCACACCACATGAATACTAATAGACACGCCATTGGGAAGGAAACTTGACATCGCGCATATGAACAAACGCTTCTATTACTGTCAAAATTTCATACATTCGTAAGTTATATTATATTGTGAAAAAAAAAACAGAAATAAACTATGTTGTACTGTTTTATCGGACCGAATGAGATGACAAGGTTTAAAAATTACTTTTGAAATGATTTTATTTCATCGGTAAGTAGTATAACTCTGTATTCCTGTATGTAATTGCAAGCTACGCTGCCAAACTAAGAAACTGTCTTGAAAGGCGTATCCATTTAATCTGTGACACACACCATACAATACTACACTTTCTATACCTATACGATGTCGATGATGATAAGTGATCACCGTCACCCTTGAAGAACGAAATTATCAGGGGTCTTGCAAGTGTGTTGCCGGCCTTTAAGACATAATGAGTACGCTCTTTTCTTGAAATATTGTTTCGCCCTATTAAGGCTAAAGTTAAGTTGACATCAAAAACTCCAAACTTCTTAGACACCAGCTGAGCGTTAAGCCCCCAAATGACCACAAAACTGAACGATACTAGATATGTCGATACCGAGAATTCTTATGCTACTGGAACAGCCAAGAGAAATATTCTTAAAATGAGAAGATACGACAAATGGTGATTTCTTAGCGGTAACCGCACAAACTTGTGTTAGTGTAATAATTATGTCAATTGAGCGGTAATACGTGAGCAAATTATTGAGTTCTGAGTGCTAAGTGTGAGATTTTCTTTTCGCATTCGATCGTGAGCGCGTTTCGAGTTTACTAGGAATTTGTATGTGATTTGTACAGCGCCATCTAGTGGTAAACTGGTTTCTCATGTTTACCACTAGGTGGCGCTGTACAAATCACATACAAATTCCTAGTAAACTCCAAACGCGCTCACGATCGAATGCGAAAAGAAAAACTCACACTTAGCCCTCTGGTGACTTGAGTGAGTGAGATAAAATTCTTAGTTATTAGTTTCAATTTTATTATTAGTATTAGTTTCAACTTTCAACTTTACTTCCAGACCCTGTGACGGGAATTCCCGTGTGCTCGACGTCGCTGAATTACAACGCGCCATACTCGGTGGTGCAGCACAACTTCAACCTTCTAGTGCACGCGCACGTGTTGCCGCACTTCCAGCACGCCACCGTCGCCACCAGCCTCACCGACACGCCAGAGAGGTATCTTATGTAACTCCTAACGGACAAACCATCCGATATCTTCTGTTTCTTATGAGCATACGATTAATATTATCTTATGAGCATGTTATTATTACGAAGGTATTAGTGTTTTTAATTAGAGCTTAGATATTGGTCCTTCGAGCCATATGCTTATAACCAATTTTTAATATTGTGTTCCTTGCATTTAACTATGTCACTGTTTTGATAAGAGTTATATCACATTACTTGGCTTATTTTAATAGGCTTGCACTTGGAGTGAGACAAGTTTTTTTTTTATTAAAATTAATTTTAAGCAATTGATAAAATCAAAACTTAGAACCAATAAAAGCTTAATGCCTTTGATTATATGAGATATTCTGTAGATTACGAGCCACGCAATGAGCGATGCAACAGCTTGAAGCCGAAGTTTATAAGCTTTATGATTATTTTGTATCATGTACTGTCATTTTCATCTTGGAATAAGCAACTAGTGAATCTGTTCGGATGAAAATTTAAAAAAATAATGAGTTTTTCTCCTGTAGATTCCCATTTTTTGATCCATTCTTAATTCCTCCCAGAAAATTTCTAGAAAGTAAATAATTGGTCAATCGTTTTATCACCGTTGTGGATAAAGTAGAAGAGCTACGAATTGTCTCGTCTGGATTTGGTACCATTGTTTTAATTTAAGCTATTGCATCTATTTGAAGCTATTTCCATTAGATAAGCCTGTTGTTCGCTTTCCTCCGATATAAATAAAACGATATTATTGTGCCGGTGCGTGTGTAGGCTGAAGCGGTACGAGGCGGTGAGCATCGCGGGCGCGGCGCCGGCGGTGGCGGTGGGCGCGTGCGAGCCGGCGCGCGCGCCCGCGCCGCCCCGGGACGCGCGCCGAGCCAAGGAGCTCATCAAGCGGCAGCTCATGGACGGAATGAAGCTCACGTCAGTACATACTACCGCACTACACACTGACACCACTACACGTGCGAGTCTACCTACACACTATAACGTGAAGTATCTTCTAAAATACGAACCTATCATAAAATAATTATAACACAAATAATAAGTATCAAAAACTTAAAATCAACGAAAAAAAATTTCGACACGCTAAGATTTGAAGCCTGCGGCCTTTCCTCTAGCCGCGACGCTAAAACCAAATGAAATAACGACAGTGTCACAGTTGGCTACAGCGTCCAGGCTTTCAAATTTTCCCAAATACGAATAAGTGCATCACACACATACATAGTTAGAAATACGAAACTATTGATCAACATTACAAATGTGAATTTCACTTGTAAAGATGAACTCATTTAACTAGCGTATACATATGTATATTTAGCGATCAATATAATCGACAGAATCGATCACAAAGCTAGGAAGAATTTCGACGCTTAGAATTAGTCAACACTGGCTTAGTTGGTTAGAGCGTCCGGGCTTGAGAGATGGCTGCAGGTTCAAATCGTAGCGCTTCGAAATTTTTCTTCGTTGTTTTTATTCAATTTTTCACAAGCACGGTGTACGAGTTGTAAACACGTACATTGTTGCCCGTTGTACGCTTTAAATAGCGTTACAACTCATAGAATTTACATTATATTGATTAGGTGCATTATTTTGTATGTACATATTAAATATTGTCTATAAATATTATTAATAATAATAATAATAAAGATATTATTGTTATACACAAACGTACGCCAGCATTGCACATTCTTAAACACAAATAAACGCGCGCGCACACACACACACACACACACACACACACACACACACACATACAACACACTCTCAAGTACATTAGAAATTAAAAGACACATTTAGCTTTTTTATCATGGTCTGCTAGGGCGGTGACTGCATAATACAGGTATATTTTTACTTACTAGGTATGTCACCACAGTCTATTGTTAAAATGGTTTGTAAAGAAATAAAATGTTTTTAATTTTTAATTAATTTTACTATAATTGACAGTTCGATTAAAGTACTCAAACTTACCTGACTCATTATTTGCATATACAGTCCACTGATATCTTGACACGTGTACGCACGGATATATTCCTACAGGATCCGTACCGTTCATAATTTTGGTCCTTCGAGCCGGATAAATCTGTGCTAAATGCTAAAACACATATTATATAGTTATAAAATAAGTATTTTTAAAGTGGCATATTTTATCGTAAAACTTTTTCAATGTGTTTACAGTACGGGAGAAGTTCGGCGCTTGTTCGGCCTATACTTGACGCATGTCCTGAAGCGGATCTCGTCGCCGTCTAACGAGTTGGCCGTGCAGCACGCCGGGCTGGTGCTGCGCTTCCTCAAACGAGCCTCCGCTTCGCTGCGCATGCCCTACAATGTCAAGGTGACCCGCACACACCTACACATATTTGTATACACCTACTGTCATTTGCGTATGTTCAATACATATTGTTCTTTATAGTAGGGGAGCCCAAGAGGGGATTTTTGCATTTATTAGAGCAATAGATATTAACATAGTGGGGATACCTCGCATACTGTTGAGACTTTCCATCAAATACGGGGTTACCTCTAAAACACCAGCAACCTCGCAGGACTAGGTAGCAATATACAACAACATTTTTTCTATGACTTTTGATAATTTGTTGGATTTTACTTTCATACAAAAATTAATATGAATTAAATTTTTCCTTGAACGTTCTTAACTCTACGTGCATCGTAAAGATTAGGTAGTAAACAAACCTGTGCGAGTCGCGGTGTGCGGGGTGGGGAGGGGGGCGGTACGTGGCGCCTTTGCAATGTTTGTTGCAAGTGTTGAAATTGTTACTATTATTACTACTAGCGGCACATCCGAATGAAGAGTTAGAAATGTCACGACAGGACAATGAAAACTTAACAAATCATTTTTATTTAATGTATTGAGTTATGACAACAGTCAAAACATATGTTATTTATAATGTTAGGTATCTAGTCCTGCGAGGTTGCTGGTGTTTTAGAGGTAACCCTGTATAAGCCCTATATATAGAGGTGGGTAACTAGAGCAGAAAAAAAACAAAATTCTAATAACTTCGGCCTGTGAAAATGGTCAGATTATATTTTTTTCGTTATTTTTAAATAATTTTCTCTGTAATAAAAAAACGCGCTCGCGAATATCAAAACAAATTTTTCTTTGCAACTTTGTGACCCTCCCACTCCCTTACGCTACACTTGAATCGGCAGATTTTCAAAATTTTAGCTGGTAACCAACCCACCATACCTTACTTTGACGTGATTTAGTGTTTACATGTTACAGTTTTCAGAGCATCTAGGGCCATATAGCACTGTATAAATTTCCATCCTTGCCTGATGTTATCTTGCTCCTTTGAAGAATAGACTAATAACCGTTCTGCTAGGCCGGTCGTAAAAGGCGACCGCTTGACGATACGTGTCAATACCATCGTGACTACTAGGTGATAGAGTTCCGCAGCGTCTCCCCGGGTATTTGGTACCACCGCTCTATCTATTCCTGCCGCAAAAGCGTCAATGCTTGTCATTGTCGTGCTCTGGTTTGGAGTAGTGGAGAGTAAGGTGGCCGGTAGATTTATGCATATGTCATTGCCGGATACGGATAGCAACGCAACATTAACATCTTGGTGATAATATATAATTAATATAAAAGGCTAAAGTGACTGACTGATGTATCAACGCACAGGCCAAACCCTTAGGGTTACAAACTTGAAATTTCGCACACATATTTCTCTTATGATGTAGGCATCCAATAAGGAAGGATTTTTCAAAATTCATTTCCGAAGGGGATGAAATAGGGGATAATAGTTTGTATGAAATTTTTTATTCCCTTGACATATTTGCATGAAATTTCGTATGAATTGTGTACAAAAAATAATGAATTACGTATTTAAGCGTTTTTCAAAATTCGATCTCTAAGAGGATAAAATAAGCTTATAAAGAAAGGTTAAATAATTTCTAAAGTAAATAGTGCGAGCGAAGCCGCGTGTAACATCTAGTATATAATTATTGATTGATTTACAAAACTGAAATTTAATTTTTATTCAAAGAAACTGCGGATCATAAATTGTATTAAAACACGCTCATAATATCTAGACCCATCTAGACGGTTATTTTGCGTTTGCTGCCGATAGCGATGGTTTCTCTTTCCACCAAGAGAGCCATCGGCTTGTTTGCTATCTGATGATAAAAAAACTTATATCTTTAATAGTAAATGAAAGTTCTTTTTATGTCTAAAACTGCTAAAATTTCGTTATCGCTGTCAACTACAGGGGTATATCAAAAAATCTATTTAAATATATGATCGGAAGACCACACTTTTTCGTTTTTTTTAAACACAGTCTTTCTAGAGTTTTTTTTTAATTCTGTGATATTTATTTATTTATTTACTTTATTTTAGAGAAATTAACAGCTAATGCAATACAGTCGTGAACAAATAAGTCTAGATAATATAAATATAAGCTAATAAAAATTTGGAACACATTTGTTTGAATACAAAGTGTTTATTATGTGTAAAGCTTAAGAACTCGATCTGAAATATAAATTTCGTATCCCGAATAATACCCTAGCGTCCCCTCAGGGTCCGCCAATTAAGATGTGTGACAAGGACCGATGTGCCGTGATCGCCAAGCAGCTGAACGACTTCCTCTACATGTACTACCGCGAGACCGACCTGTACACCGACAGCGAGGACTGCGACGGCTGTGTCGCCAACATTAACTTCGCTCAGTTCCTGTACTCTGCTAGGTGAGTAGATATGTCAGGTTAAAAAAGTGCTCTGTTTTATCTTAAACATAAACTGTATTAAACAATATGAATAATTTTATCAACTACAAAGTATGTAGTTTTTTTTAATGAATTTTCAATATTTAAGTGACGACTGTGAAGCCGTTTGAATTAATTAGTTTCTGTGACACAGAATAAAATGAACACTTTCATTTCTTATTTTCTGTCTAATATAATATTAAGAATATTCTAGAAAAAGTGTAGATTTAGAATACTGAATAATCTAGAAATAAAAGAAAAAGACAGGTGCTTCTATCGATAAACAATAGTTGCCGTTACATAAACAGCTGTGCCATAATGTACCTTCCTGCGTCAAGCATAAGATTGAAATTAGCTCGTACTATGAGTTGTTTACGTTAAAGTTGTTTACGACTATTGTAGAACTTTCGAGTATATTCTTAAACCTTACCTTGCGTATGAATAAGGACGTGTCGGCGAGAAGTGAGTTAGTTTTGTAAAGCGTTTCGAAGTGATAATTTGAGCGATATAGTAGATTGTGTTCCGTTTAGAGCGAGCTGATTTTAGCATCTCAAGATACTATACACTTTTTGCCAGGCCTGGTAACATTCTTATTTTTGGCTTTAAGCCAGTTTGCCTTGGAAGCAAAACCAGGGTTGGAACTTGCCATCGATTGGTACCGCAGAAACTGGAATATAAAGTTGCATACCCAGCAGAGATAGTGTCAGTGATAACGCTTTACTCATCCAGCCAAAAGCAAAACCACGTCCTGTGTAGGATGCGAAGGACTGCTCTCATTCCTAATCTGTTATACTGAGGTTGCCGCCGTGTGCGGCCCTACAATTTGGAACGAGGTCTTGCAATGCGACGTTAGTACTAAACTAACGCGACGACGACGCACGTTAGAATCTTCGCGAATATGATCTGCTGCAGCACGGAATCTGTAGACGTTTGGACGTGTTCAAGCAGCTAGTTTGGGTTGCTGCTATGGGACCTGTATATTGCACGCATCGAGTCGAATAGTCGAATTGAATGGTCTTCGCTGTTTATGTATGCCACAGCTGTAGAGGTATAAGGTTGCTGATACGACGAGAAAAGATATCCTTTAGGATGTAGGCGCGTACTTCCACTAGCAGTACAAAATAATGCTCCAATGAATACCCCGGATAAGACAGATAATTATGAAATAGTTTAATACTTAGAGGAGATTTGTGTCTCGGTCAAAAGGAGTAAGTCTGGCTTTGTTCTCTCACGATGAAATCAGAAATACCTTATTCAATATTTTTTTTTACAAGTTATTTTGACTCGTCAACATTTTTTTAAGTACTACCGGATCGGAAATGCGGCCAAATGGTAGTAGCTAGCATATACGCTAGATTGAATCACCCTGATGTTGCAGAATTCTACAGCATGCGTGGTAGAGGTGTGGTGCCCTCAGGATATATTTTGAACGGATTTGAGTTAGAGTGTCCCTTCCGCTTCCCTCATAGTACCCAGGACAGTAATTGATATCTGTAATTATTGACTGAATTATTGGATGCACAAAGTTTGATTCTTAATTGAAAGTGTAAGAGGTAGCTCCTTGGGGTACATCTTTTATAAAAACCGAATGAAACTGTTCAGCAGGACTGTTCTTATACATCGGTTAAGTAGGAGAGTGGTATTCCCCAAGCATGCTGGCTCATTAGGCTGCACAACAATCATTAGATAAATTGGCTGACTGCAGTGATGAAACAAATAAATTATGCCACAAAACTGTCATTCCGACGGGCGGTGAGGTCACCAAAAGCCAACCCCGGTAAAACTCTGCATAAAGGTTGTTTTTAATAGCCTTAGATACCATAAACTACTTTATTTTCATAAAAGCTAACATTATTGTTCAGAGGGCCTACCATGAACTCTTATAATACTTGTCAAGTTCCAGGCAGTTCAACTATGAGTATTAACCTGTCAGGTTTTACTATCGTACCATGAACTAATTTTTGTTGACCTGCAATGCGTCGTCTTCTGGCCGGTAACATTATCTCTGGCAGAACATATCAAATTAACGTTGAGAAACACATAACTTGCCGATTTTCAAATTTTAATATGAAGTTATTATTATTAACGCATTTTAATTAGAAATCTTGAATTTAACAATACAAATTGGCAAAAGAGATCAAGTTTTAAGTTATTTAAAGTCTACGTAAAATATATGGAACATAAAGTAAACCACGTAATATTTGTTAAGCGGCATCCATTAAAGAACGCAACTCTGGGAATGTTACACTTGACCTTGAACTGTTTTATCTGTTATGAGCGCGGTTTTTAAATTTCTTGAGTACGTCTTGATTTTTTGATATTAGAGTTTTGGAATAGTTTGTGACTATTTTAAAGCTTAAAATTACACATTGATTTTATGAACGTGATTGATGTCGGAAGCAAAACGATCGTATGATATCAATATATTCAATGAACAATTGGAAGTTTTATGAGACATTTTAAATACTCATAAAGATATTGCAACGGGATTCAATAAAAGTGCACACTCAAAACGTTAATTTTCATCACACATCTAAATTTATGTGTATCTCCTCTGTGGTCTAGTGGTCCGGGGTCGGACTTGATCACATGAGGTCCCGGATACTTATACTATACTTTACTTTTTTTATCTAAAATGAAAAATAAATAAAAAATGCTTTTAAAAGTAAGTAAATATTAAATAATAAATAAATAACTTTATTTAGAAGTAATGAATTAGGTACTTTATTTTATACCAATATCAATATTTTTCTAAAACACAGTTAATGTCAAAAATTATACAGTATAAATTCCTAATAGAACTAGGGCTAGGAATAGCAGTAATAATAAAAAATACCTACGTTTACAGTATATTTAAGACAAAGCAATCCAATAAAAGTTACTTTTTTCCACCTGCAAGTGACCGGCAATATTATGACACTTTAGCAGTTCAAATATCGATTTCGGTCTGACAAAAACACTTCATGGTACGCTAACGCAGGGCAGAAGTTGGTTTGAATAGTAAAACGATCGCTCGCCGGCATAGGTCACGTGGTCACTGACTGGCCTGTTAGATAACGCTTTCATGGTACGAAATAGCAGGACAGTTTAATTATCGGCTAAAATTGACCTGCTATAAGAGTTCATGGTAGGGCCGCAGGTTTCTTATACGATGTTCGGGTTAATGTGTGTCGTGTGGCGTAGCGAGGCGGACCTGGAGGACGTGTTGCTGCTGCTGCTGCGCACGGAGAACTACGTGGCCACGTTCCTGGGCGACGGGCGCGGCTCCAGCGCCGGCGCCTTCTGCGTGGACATCCCCGCCGCGCGCCGCCCGCCCGCGCCCGCGAGACACGCGCTGCTGCGGCTGCTGGCCGCGCTGGCGCACGTCAACTGCCGCCGGTACAGGTACTGTGCCGCTGGACACCCCGCGCTACTGCGGCTGCTGGCCGCGCTGGCGCACGTCAACTGCCGCCGGTACAGGTACTGTGCCGCTGGACACCCCGCGCTACTGCGGCTGCTGGCCGCGCTGGCGCACGTCAACTGCCGCCGGTACAGGTACTGTGCCGCTGTACACCCCGCGCTACTGCGGCTGCTGGCCGCGCTGGCGCACGTCAACTGCCGCCGGTACAGGTACTGTGCCGCTGGACACCCCGCGCTGCCGCGGCTGCTGGCCGCGCTGGCGCACGTCAACTGCCGCCGGTACAGGTACTGTGCCGCTGTACACCCCGCGCTACTGCGGCTGCTGGCCGCGCTGGCGCACGTCAACTGCCGCCGGTACAGGTACTGTGCCGCTGGACACCCCGCGCTACTGCGGCTGCTGGCCGCGCTGGCGCACGTCAACTGCCGCCGGTACAGGTACTGTGCCGCTGTACACCCCGCGCTACTGCGGCTGCTGGCCGCGCTGGCGCACGTCAACTGCCGCCGGTACAGGTACTGTGCCGCTGGACACCCCGCGCTACTGCGGCTGCTGGCCGCGCTGGCGCACGTCAACTGCCGCCGGTACAGGTACTGTGCCGCTGGACACCCCGCGCTACTGCGGCTGCTGGCCGCGCTGGCGCACGTCAACTGCCGCCGGTACAGGTACTGTGCCGCTGGACACCCCGCGCTACTGCGGCTGCTGGCCGCGCTGGCGCACGTCAACTGCCGCCGGTACAGGTACTGTGCCGCTGTACACCCCGCGCTACTGCGGCTGCTGGCCGCGCTGGCGCACGTCAACTGCCGCCGGTACAGGTACTGTGCCGCTGGACACCCCGCGCTGCCGCGGCTGCTGGCCGCGCTGGCGCACGTCAACTGCCGCCGGTACAGGTACTGTGCCGCTGTACACCCCGCGCTACTGCGGCTGCTGGCCGCGCTGGCGCACGTCAACTGCCGCCGGTACAGGTACTGTGCCGCTGGACACCCCGCGCTACTGCGGCTGCTGGCCGCGCTGGCGCACGTCAACTGCCGCCGGTACAGGTACTGTGCCGCTGGACACCCCGCGCTACTGCGTCTGCTGGCCGCGCTGGCGCACGTCAACTGCCGCCGGTACAGGTACTGTGCCGCTGTACACCCCGCGCTACTGCGGCTGCTGGCCGCGCTGGCGCACGTCAACTGCCGCCGGTACAGGTACTGTGCCGCTGTACATCCCGCGCTGCTGCGGCTGCTGACAACTGCCGCCGGTACAGGTACTGTGCCGCTGGACACCCCGCGCTGCTGCGGCTGCTGGCCGCGCTGGCGCACGTCAACTGCCGCCGGTACAGGTACTGTGCCGCTGGACACTCCGCGCTGCCGCGGCTGCTGGCCGCGCTGGCGCACGTCAACTGCCGCCGGTACAGGTACTGTGCCGCTGGACACCCCGCGCTGCCGCGGCTGCTGGCCGCGCTGGCGCACGTCAACTGCCGCCGGTACAGGTACTGTGCCGCTGGACACCCCGCGCTGCTGCGGCTGCTGACAACTGCCGCCGGTATAGGTATGTGCCGCTGTACACCCCGCGCTGCTGCGGCTGCTGACTACTGCCACCGGTACAGGTACTGTGCCGCTGGACACACCGCGCTGCCGCGGCTGCTGGCCGCGCTGGCGCACGTCAACTGCCGCCGGTACAGGTACTGTGCCGCTGGACACCCCGCGCTGCTGCGGCTGCTGGCCGCGCTGGCGCACGTCAACTGCCGCCGGTACAGGTACTGTGCCGCTGGACACCCCGCGCTGCCGCGGCTGCTGGCCGCGCTGGCGCACGTCAACTGCCGCCGGTACAGGTACTGTGCCGCTGGACACCCCGCGCTGCTGCGGCTGCTGACAACTGCCGCCGGTATAGGTATTGTGCCGCTGTACACCCCACGCTGCTGCGGCTGCTGACTACTGCCGCCGGTACAGGTACTGTGCCGCTGGACACCCCGCGCTGCCGCGGCTGCTGGCCGCGCTGGCGCACGTCAACTGCCGCCGGTACAGGTACTGTGCCGCTGGACACCCCGCGCTGCTGCGGCTGCTGGCCGCGCTGGCGCACGTCAACTGCCGCCGGTACAGGTACTGTGCCGCTGTACACCCCGCGCTGCTGCGGCAGCTGACAACTGCCGCCGGTATAGGTATTGTGCCGCTGTACACCCCGCGCTGCTGCGGCTGCTGACTACTGCCGCCGGTACAGGTACTGTGCCGCTGGACACCCCGCGCTGCCGCGGCTGCTGGCCGCGCTGGCGCACGTCAACTGCCGCCGGTACAGGTACTGTGCCGCTGGACACCCCGCGCTGCCGCGGCTGCTGGCCGCGCTGGCGCACGTCAACTGCCGCCGGTACAGGTACTGTGCCGCTGGACACCCCGCGCTGCTGCGGCTGCTGACAACTGCCGCCGGTATAGGTATTGTGCCGCTGTACACCCCGCGCTGCTGCGGCTGCTGACTACTGCCGCCGGTACAGGTACTGTGCCGCTGGACACCCCGCGCTGCCGCGGCTGCTGGCCGCGCTGGCGCACGTCAACTGCCGCCGGTACAGGTACTGTGCCGCTGGACACCCCGCGCTGCCGCGGCTGCTGGCCGCGCTGGCGCACGTCAACTGCCGCCGGTACAGGTACTGTGCCGCTGGACACCCCGCGCTGCCGCGGCTGCTGGCCGCGCTGGCGCACGTCAACTGCCGCCGGTACAGGTACTGTGCCGCTGGACACCCCGCGCTGCTGCGGCTGCTGACAACTGCCGCCGGTATAGGTATTGTGCCGCTGTACACCCCGCGCTGCTGCGGCTGCTGACTACTGCCGCCGGTACAGGTACTGTGCCGCTGGACACCCCGCGCTGCCGCGGCTGCTGGCCGCGCTGGCGCACGTCAACTGCCGCCGGTACAGGTACTGTGCCGCTGGACACCCCGCGCTGCTGCGGCTGCTGGCCGCGCTGGCGCACGTCAACTGCCGCCGGTACAGGTACTGTGCCGCTGTACACCCCGCGCTGCTGCGGCAGCTGACAACTGCCGCCGGTATAGGTATTGTGCCGCTGTACACCCCGCGCTGCTGCGACTGCTGACTACTGCCGCCGGTACAGGTACTGTGCCGCTGGACACCCCGCGCTGCCGCGGCTGCTGGCCGCGCTGGCGCACGTCAACTGCCGCCGGTACAGGTACTGTGCCGCTGTACACCCCGCGCTGCTGCGGCTGCTGACTACTGCCGCCGGTACAGGTACTGTGCCGCTGGACACCCCGCGCTGCCGCGGCTGCTGGCCGCGCTGGCGCACGTCAACTGCCGCCGGTACAGGTACTGTGCCGCTGGACACCCCGCGCTGCTGCGGCTGCTGGCCGCGCTGGCGCACGTCAACTGCCGCCGGTACAGGTACTGTGCCGCTGTACACCCCGCGCTGCTGCGGCTGCTGACTACTGCCGCCGGTACAGGTACTGTGCCGCTGGACATCCCGCGCTGCTGCGGCTGCTGACAACTGCCGCCGGTACAGGTACTGTGCCGCTGTACACTGTTGACAATTGCCCCCGGTATAAGTTATTTCATCTATGCCCATGTTTCTCCTCTAAAAGTGTGTTCTTAACATGGGAAAAACTCATACTGTAATTTACTAATTTTTAAATCTTTAAGAATCTTTTACTATGCCAGTCATGTATAAATTCTTTAAGCGTCTTAAAAAAATTAAGCTCTTAAGTGATATAAAAGGTCCAACAAGTTGAATGATCCTGCCTTCCGTAGTTTAATTATATCGATCATATTCTACCTAATATCAGCATGCAGTGAACCCGATACTCGACATCGCCGTTCTTAAGCACAATACCCGCTGAACCCGCCGGGTCGCCGACCTATGTCGGCAACATTTTGTTGGCGGGTTAGTTGGCGGCTTTACTCATTGCAAGTCGGAAAAGTTTGTCGGCGGCTTGAGATGAGGAACTTATATGACAGTTATGGTGATTGCCACGCGCCGTAAGAGGTTGTGTTATACATAAAATTCTTGGAAATATATTGCTCGATCCCTCCAAAGGAAACGAAGCTGTTGGATTCGACCTAGTTTTATTAAGTCGCAATTAAGCTTTGGCGTCAGCAAGCCGCCAACATATCGGCGGACAACACGCGCGGGCGCATATTGCAGATATGATTCTTTTAATAAAAGCCGCCGGGTTGAGTCGGCGGGCTGTGTTGGCGGCCCGGCGGGCTCAGTGTATATTGCGCTTTAGAGTCACAGTAACACGAACCAGTTTCGTTCAGTCCCATATCTCTCAAACGACTTCTTAACACTCGTGTCCCAGCTGCTGTGTCTCATGACCCAGTTCATTAAGCTGTTAAGCGAGCACTAACAGCCGGAATGATCTGTACAAATATACTGTTACTATCGTCCTCCATATCCGGTCGGTTCCCCGCCACGTGTGATAGCGTGTGGTATGTGGCAGGCCCGAGGCGGAGACGGCGGCGCGGTCGGAGGAGGGCAGCCAGGAGGCGGCGCCGTTGGCCAGCTCGGAGCTCGTGCTCAAGGACTCGCTCAAGGAGGAGAAGCCGCTCAACCTCGCGCTCAAGTACGCCCGGTCATAGCGACACTAACTACAATTACCTCCCCACTTGTACACATAACGCGACGATGCATTAAACACATATTTGCCTCATGATTTACGCTTTTGCATTGCGATATGTCATGTTGCGATTTTAAACGCACTGACGCAAAAGTGTAAGAACGTCGCGATGCCGCTTTTAGGAAATCAACGGTATACTGCCATATTGGCGGTTCAAATATCCAACGGCCATTATAGATATTTAGATAGATTTTAAAATTGCAATTGCATTTGCGCATGCGCATGACATTATCAAACCAATATGTAGCTTGAAATAATCTTCTTATATTTCTGAAAGTGTTTGAATTTAATTACAATGAACACCTAATCCTTCTTATCGATTGATTATGAACTTTTCTGGAAAATCTAATTACAACCGATGAATCTCGACTCGGATAGGATTGTTGGATACTCTTCCAATTGATCAATGATTTAAGTGTGGCAAACATTTATCTTTCTTATAGGATGTTAGTTGACAATCACAAAACACACTTTTTATTGGTTAGTACGATTACAAAATGGTTTTAAGAAAATAATATTAGAAAACTATCAGAAAATTCTTTTTGGATCTGGAAATGCATTTGGCATTAGCCTCCCGCCTCAAATGTGTAGATCAATTCAATAAAACCAAAAAGACAGACTCAATTAGGCCAAAACCCTTAAGGAATTAATGAAAATCAACATTTGAAATTTAAGTTCCTGGATTGTTTATGAAGGCATAAGGTGACATTCACCTTTGTTGGTAGTAAAGTGGTACAAAAAAATAAATTCTCAAATCAGTTGCTGTCCAATAAATGCAAAATTATTCTCATGTTATTTCTTACCGTCGGTTCAAGCCCAGTAGAGTCGCCGCTAGTCGTGTCATACAAGTGACGTACGTCATTCGCGTGCGTGCGTACGCATCCGTACCGCTGCGGCCGATGCGAGCCGGTCAGTATGAATCGTACCTTAATCTTCCTAATAGCAACTATCGCTTCTGTATACCTTGAATACGAAATACATTTTTTACATACACGTAACTCACACAACGACTCGTAGTTTAGGGTCAATGGCTTATTTTCCTAAAAACATGGCCGAACTATGGTGATAATTTATCTTTAAAAAGTTGTCTGTTCAATAAGAAGGCAGCTTAAATAAATAAGTGCTTGATTAGTTGTCTAGATTTTGATAATCAGTGGTAGTTACAGTTCACGTTACAGCAATATTTTTTACACGTTAAAACTGCTTTTATTGTCTAGTAATAAATAGCAATAACGGGCAATAATGTTATGTAATTAGCCAGAGATCTGATTAGTTTCTCTGTAAAGTGTTAGTTCAAGCGTTACTTACACAAAAGCCAATATAAATATACTAAAATGATTTACATGGGTCTTGAATTAAGATTAACTAGCTTGTAATTCTTTTGAGGCTTCCTCAAAATCTTAACATAATTGTGGTAATTATGTGTCTTTTTTATTAAACTCGAGTTAGTGTATCTTTTGAGAAATGGACCAAGATGTTTGAGGTTCTAGTTAAGACTCATGTGGTCGATCTTGGATTAAAATTAAAATCTTAATTTCTAGTAATTACAGCTGCTGTCTCTTTTATTAAACTCAAATTAGTGGAAATTTAAAAGGAATCGAGATTAAAGGCCAATTGCAATAAAATTGTCTTAGCTTAGGACAATCCTAAATTTATTATTAATCGCGGTGCCTGTTATATATTATACTAGCTGTTTCCTGCGACTTCGTTCGCGTGACACAAAAATATTACATTTGCTCGGTCGTGTAAAAATCTAACCTATAGCCTTCCTCGTGAATGTGGCTATCAAATCCAGATTTTTTTAAAATCTAACAGGTACATCCAGAAACTAGCGCGTTCAACCAAACAAACAAACTCTACAGCTTTATAAGTTTAGTATAAATAGTGCGCTATTTGTTAATACATTAACCCAAGAGTAAAATATCTCGCGATCTATTTTCAAGTGTGCGTTTTATATTTTCCCACTTTAATCCGAATTATTATAATTTATAACCCTATTTCATTAATTATTAAAGTGCAAATGTTATAATTTATCAAATCTTAAGCTTTACATTTAGTTATTTTTTTTATAGAAGAGGGGGCAAACGAGCAGGAGGTGCACCTAATGGTAAGTGATCACCGCCGCCCATGGAAATCCACAAAACCAGAGGTCTTGCAGTTGCGTTGCCGGCCTAATTACAAATTACGAATATAATTACAAAAATATATTCCCAAAATTTAGGGTAAATCTCCCACTAACCATAGATAAATTTTAGATAGTCTATGCTCGTAATTTTATCACAATGAGTGTTCAGCATTATCCTTTTAAAGGCGTAAGCAAGTGATAACCAAAGATGTAGCATAACATAACTGTACCTGGCACTTAGAATACATAACAAATATAGGTGCTATTCTAACGAAAAATCAATGGTTCGTATTAAATAGGAATAATGTTAGTCTTAGTCTACAACTACTAAAGCAATATTTTTACTATTGGTCCAAAAGACACTCACTTAGATTTGAGCTTCATGCAGTCACATTTGAATGTGCTTAAGATATCAATATTTTAAGCGTAATACCTTTTCACGCACGCGCTGTGTAAACGACGACCATTACAAGATTGTCGGTTGCGTTTGAAAAGTTTTTACAAAAATTGGTTAAGTAGCAGTATTTAGATGTAAACTATATTCTGCGTCAGGTATATCGCTAATGAAAGCAGAGAAGTCAAGGATGTAGAATAATATCTCGTTTATTCTATACGGGAAACGGTTTATCCGTTATACACAGTACGAGTGTCGAAAGCAGTATACTAGAATTATTATAGCAAGAGCCATATAAGAGATATAAAGGTTACGGTGAAGATTCGTGTTGTTACGATATGATCTGGCTATCGCGGACTGCATCGCAAAGGGGTTTAGTGCGTCAATGAAGTGGTCATCAAACTATGGCCCGCAGGCGATATTCGTACGGTCCATGATAGAAAAGTATTTATAATTACGATACACACTAATAAAATTAGTAAACTATGATTTGTCCTAGTATTTATGTTTAATAACGTATGTGTACGCCATATTTTGATATTACCGTAGTGTATCCACGTACTATGCGTTCCAACTGAGATAGGACTGTCGTTCTTCATAAGAGATGAGTAAGGTGTGCAAAAAAATTCTAACAAAGAAATACAATATATATATATATATATATATATATATATATATATATATATATATATATATATATATATATATATATATATATACAGCCAGACTGCTATATTTTACTGTTTTTTTATTGATGAATTAATTATATTTAATACTTTAAGCCTATTCTGGACATAGGCAACCCAAAGCTGAGCTGATGAATAAGATTGCGCTTGTTATCAACTTCATGCAAGTTGATAAGAAGCGCAATCTTATTCTTAGTTGGAACGAATAGTATGTTATTTTATTCCATGATATAACGAAAATAACATAAGAAGATATGATCCTTCATGGTATTCCTCCTATGAAGGAGTGTCGTAGCTTCGTAAACTTTGGGCGAATGAAATAAGAAAAAACCGTAGCATAAAATTAAGAGATTTAAGGAAGGGATGTTAAGAAGAAGATGTTAATTTATTTAGAATTTAAGAAGAAAAGAATTAAGGAATGTTACAAAATCCTTGTTTGCTTTGTCGCGGGTAGCACAAATATCACCTGCGAGCCGCAGTTAATGGCCACTGATATTATGACGTAAGCAGTTGTCGCGATGTAGTTCGCATCATACATTACGGTAGGACGAATCTTCGCCGAAAGCCGACATTTGTAGCCGAGAGCTATAACATTCATTGTACATAATTTTTTATGATAGTAGAGTCGATAGTTTACTGATATACTATTTAAATATCTAAATTACTTATCAGTATTATATACGGAATAATAATATATCAAAACACAAATACCGTCATGTCAATGCGGCAGCTTTACACTAGATGTATGTACAGACTGAGCTAGTGGTAGTGTACTTAATGCCAAGTTAATGTGGGAATATTACTAGTCTCGCCATTTTACGCAGTTACCAGTTATATTGATATGATAAATTATTTTTAAAGTGACTAATATATATATATTTTTTTTTTTGGATTATATATCTCTTCAAATATAGGGATAGTTACATAGTTGTTGATGTGTTCCTATTATTTTTCTAGAATCTATGAGAGTAGTTTCGTGATATGCGATGGATATGTTTAATAGAAAGCCCGGGAAACGCGCGCTATTTCAAAAGAACATTGATCTTGCTATTTGAATTGACCAATGAGCGCGCGCCATTTGAAAATACCAGCGAGCACGCGCTATTTAAATTCACCAATTCGCCAATGAATTCGCACGTGGTTGTAGAGTTGGCCCTCAGATTGTACCGATGTCAGATGTCAAATGTTACCACATCACAATATGCGACTATTTTAAGACTCGCTCGTTTTTAAATAGTTGAACAGTAAATTACAACACGGTCACATTAGAAAGGGTTCACGTTGGAATGGGTGTTAATCTCCCCTGTGTTCATTTTCAGCTCACGCGCCGTTCTATTGCGACATTGTTAGACGTCAATATGACGTCATCAACGTAAGGGCCATAAATAATGTGACCGGTGTGTTACATACTGGTTTTAATTGAGACGTTTTCATTTGAGACGATAGGCATGGTATTCCGTTTGGATTTCACAATAATACCAGAATTAGTCAACGTATGTAGCCAGCCACTACAATACAAATTGTTGCCTATGTTAAACAATGGCAAATCTATTGTTATTTATATTTAATTTCAATGTACAACTTTAAAGTTAATTAAATCTATGTATATTATAAGATGGCTAACGAACAAAACAATCTGATGGAAAGTGCTAACCGTTGCGTATAGACACCAAAGATGTTAATGGTTCGTTGTCATATGGTAGGCGGAATTGTCACATGCATAATGTTTAACGGCAAGAGTTTTACCTTTTAGTACCACCGCCTTACATTTTCCTGTCGCAGTAGCGTGAGTTCTATTCACTGCCGTGTTCCAATTTAATGGGTAAGGAAGCCGGTAAACTTATGCTTGTGGCATTACATCACCGCCACACAAACGGCCAAATAAAATTATCGTCTTTGGTGTCTGTAGACGATGGCTAGCTATCAACAGAAACATTTGATTGTTTTGTTTTCATATGATATAATTATATGTCATAACAGGTTCTACATGAAGTCATAGTTTAATTAAATTTGAACTATAGATAAACCCAACCCTCTGTAAATGCTATTTATGAATAAGCCGACATAATGTTTATAATTTTAAGATAATATGAGAAACCACTCGAAAGTGTACATTCAATAAAGGATACCTGTATGTAATACGTATGCACTCCATTGCAATCCCCTAAGGATATGGAACGTAAGATATCATAAGAAAGAAGGTTTAGTCAATATCGATTAATATCTTGTTTATACTGACACCTGTCCATGAAACGGTTTTTCTTTGTTGGACAAAACGACCACCGACAAGGAAACTTTCTTATTATCTTGATTTATTAATTCGAATCAAGTGCAAAAGCTAGCAAGGTTTGGACTTGATTCGACTTAATATACTTTATCTTCAATGAGAAAACGAGTTGCATATCCTAATTTGGGAATCAAACTCTAGGATGCATGCATACAGCAGTATTTTTAACATGGTTTTGTGATCTGTATTGATATACGAATGTAAAAATGAACGTAATACTAAAATAGTATTTCTGTATATAAGTATGCAAAAAAGAAAGCAATACTACAGGTGTACTACTTGTCCCATTAACCAATCAAATCACTCGAAATGTAATTATGAGTGATATGATTGGCTAATGAGCCAGCGGATAACGACGACTCATTGCATTCCTAAAGCGAACCTACTATAGTTACGGTGTCCTCTTTACACTATTTTTAGGGGTTTATCTATGATTTAAATGCAAGTACAGCATTTTTGCGCGTCATTTTAAAAAATAAATATGAATATATTTCTAAATATTAGTTGACATAATAATTTATTACTTAATTTGATTTAATATAAAAGTATCTCAATTTGTCATTTTCTCTTTAATTTGTATTATATTTTATTTTTAATGAGTTGGCTTTTTGTATAATGACTTTTTTTTTAATTATACACTTTTAAAGGTTTTTTTTTTGTTGAATCTTAAAGTCATTTATTTGTGTTAGTGTATTTAATTTGATACTAGTCGAAATATGTTGTTTTATAGATTTTTAATTTTAAGAGTATTCTATGAAATGCCTAAAAGTATTGAATTTGAGAGAGTTTTTCTTACGAAAAATTGCAAGTACTATCAAATATGATAAAAAAACTGACCGATATTTTCGTAATAAGGATAGGATGATGGCCTTTGAATTTATTCACGTTGAAATTAAAACAATTCTTATAAATACAAAAACTGGAATGTTTAAAAATAATTTATTGAGGAAGGAAACACATTTTTTTATTTATTGTGTAATAAAAACAAATAAGATTAAACAATTTAAATCAGATTCGTCGTAACCTCAATCACGACGAATCTAACGACATTTCTCGATTTAAAATCCACCAAACTTCAATCCATATTTTTTTAAATAATCCGTTTTTCTTTTAATATACTTGACATTCAACAAGTAAAATTAGCGTAGATTTAATAATATGTCCATCCTATTCTTATTTTAAATTTACACTAATTCATATATATACAGGGAATATATGTAGAGTATTAATTTTAATAAATAAAATGCAATAAACAAATCATAACTCCCTAAAGTTGAATTACTGACTTTCCTTAAGTATTTTTTGAGCTGCCTTGAAGTTTTGTGACAAATATGGCAATTTGTCATTTACGAGTCGAGCAGTTCAGCCGCTCATTTTATTCCAAGTTATTTTTTCCTGCTCCATGTTTTGAATCTTATAAAAGACCAGTTTTTTAATATTTATGGATATATGGATAAAGTGTGGATATGATGTCGATGGATAAAGTACTATATGGTAAAGAGTTTAGTTAGGTACATATTTTGATTACGTAATCCATGTTTAAAATTCCCATAAGCTCTTGACTAAAATTAATTATTGGAAATTTCCTAAATGCACTAAATTGTAAGACTATCAATTGAGCTCACTTCAATTGAGTCATCCGAAATAAACTAAAAATCTCGCAAAAATCTGCTTTTATTAAATGCAATTAAAATACACAATGAACCTTCTTTCAATTAAAACATATTTGCTATATTTCTTATTAATTTCCTAAAGAGCATTAAAATGCCGTTTTGACGTTACCCAAGTGTTACAGGACAAATATATGACTGGTTATCGGTGCGATAAAGAAAGCTTGTGTCGGTAGTATTGGTACAATTTATCTTGGAAATGAAACTTTTTTTAGTATTTGTTGCTGGTAAAAAGTGATGAACAATCAACTTATTGTTTTAACTTATTATTATTAAGGCGGTGAAATGTGTATATTCTATTAAGTTGACTTGTTAGATGAGCTAATTAGGTAGACAGGGCCGCCCAGTAATTTATTTTAGTCAAAGCTCTAAGATGGGAAAAGTAAATTTTTGACTCCAAATTATATCATTACAACCCATCGGAAAAATCTACAGTCTCCATTGCAACGCGTAATTCTGAACCTCGCTCCTTGTTAGGCATGACGTCACTCTTTCATTTTTGCAAATATATCCGACTGGTTGTAATTTATATTTAAAAAGTTAAATTTGGGAAACTAGAGAGGCTTATGTAATAAAAGAAAGGAAATTCTAGCATATGTAGTGACCGTGGGTACTATGAACTAGTACCAAAATACAAAGCATTGTACAAAATACGCCTTGATGTTGTCAAACGGAAACAAGCTTGGGTAATGTGTGATAATTTTAATGAAATCTCAACTAAAAATATATTTTCAATATGCTGGATGAAAAATAAAATT
Source organism: Apodemia mormo (assembly GCA_036924255.1). Lineage (NCBI taxonomy): Eukaryota > Metazoa > Arthropoda > Insecta > Lepidoptera > Riodinidae > Apodemia > Apodemia mormo. The sequence continues at coordinate 4,162,304 of JAUPFN010000018.1, read as the reverse complement.
TTAATCTGTCAATTTGTTTTATTTGAAATGTTGAAAAAATTATCTTCACGCCCGTATGGGGGATACGGGCGTGAAGATAATTTTTTCAACAAATTTTTTCAAAAAAGGTAGGCAGAGGTACAACAAATGTATTATTACCAACCGGACACTTACCAATTCCGGGCAAGGTTGTTAACCATTTTTGAATTGCCCGACCCGGAAATCAAATACTGGACCACATTTGGTCATCACCGCCACCGGTACCACTAGATCACAGAGGCGATTTGAAATGTTGATGTGTGATGAAATGAAGTTTATGAAAGACTAGCTGTTGCCTGCGACTTCGTCAGCGTGGACTTCGTTTACTCCGCACAGCCCCTCCCCCGTAGGTAGGTGATAGCGTGATAATATGTTAAATATTCATGCAAAATTTGAAGTAAATCCATGCAGTACATACATACAGACAAACGACAAAAATTCTAAAAACTATATTTTTGGCTTCGATATCGATTGTAGATCACGCCCCAAGTATTTTTTTAAAAAAATATTCGATGTACAGTTTTGACTTTCCTACGATTTTATTATATGTATAGATTACTTTGTTTTTTTGAAGACATGACTTTATTTTCTCTGTTAGTTTGGGCATGTTGGAAGTATGATCTTCGATCCAAAATAGCAACATTCAGTTTCAGAACAACATTGAGTTCGCAACACAAGAAAATAGTTTGAGAATAATATATATACCAAAACACAAAAACATCGCAACATTATAAAAGTCTGACAATAATAATTAACCTTATTTCTGTACGTTATGGTTTGGTTTCGAATACTGCAAGTCATATCCTCATTAAATGTTTTCGTGGCGTGACCTCCGTGTGCACTGGCTGTGATTGAATGAAATAATATAAATAAGACCACATTATTCGTGCTCTTATTTCATAAGCTGCTTTTCAGAGTCTGTCCAAATAAGGCGATTTACGCGTGAATCCACTCGCGCGCTTCAATTTGTATTGCGTTCAGATACTGCGTTTTACGCGGAGGAGAGATTCACTGACAGTTCGAACTAAATACGTCCACTCGCTACGGACTCGCTCGTACGACGTAGTATTGGACGCAGCAATGGCGCCGGGCACGAAATAAGAAAAACAAGCGGAAATGGCAAGTACAAACATTTGTATCAGGACCGCGATCGGCACACTCACACATAAAATAAGCATTATTGCATATAAACTACTAATGCAAATATTGTTTCATTGGTCGTTTTCATTTTAAACAGCAATAATCCGAAACACACAAACAGAACATTTAAAAATATACCAAACTGCGTTACAATTAATTTTATTTTGCTACAAAAAAAAAAGAGTATTTACGTCCTTTTGTAGTCTATTCAAAATAGACTCATCTATGTGTACAATAGTGAAACTTAAGATCGTAATAGTTTCGCTATTCTATAATAGATGGCAGCATTGATTTTCCGTAGTTATCAGCAGGGATTTAAAACGTTATCAAATAACAGAACAAATTTTTCGATACATAACGTTATTATTATAGCGATACCTCAGTAACAAAATTATTTTAGAACACTATGTATATCGCTACCAAAATAACAGAACGAAATTATGAGCGGTATGTAACGTTATAAATATTGATATTTATGCGACGTTGCCGCGTTTCATGCTGTTTCGTGATTGGTCGATGGTTCACCAACTACCATGACTGCGAGGTGGCAACAAGGTACCTACGAAAATTTACAAGTTTGATGTAATGAGACATCGCGAATTACGATTTACGAGACACGCATTAAAAATATTTACAAGCGGTACGCATGGTTTTCAAATAATTTTTTTAAAGGATTCCAACCTACATATAATTAGAAATCAATTCTAACTTTTAATACATATTATTATACCTACATAAGGCAATGTATTTTTATGAAACATGTTTTTTTCTCCCGTGGGTTTTATGTAATAAGAAATGTTACTAGTATCTTAGAGTTTTCTTTAAAATGCTAATTACTAACGGCTCCTTTGTAGAATAGACGAACTGCCGTACTCCCAGGCAGGTCGTAAAAGGAGAGCGATTGGCTATGCGAGTCACTATTGTTTCACCCGGGTCTGATACCACCGCCTTACCTATTCCTGCCGCAATAGCGTCAGTACTTGTCACTGTTGTCTTCCCGTTTAGAGGGTAAGGCAGCCGGTAAATTTATGTTTGTGGCATTAGACCTCGCCACAAGGTAGCAACGCACCATTAACATCTTTGGTGTATATAGGCGATGTTGACTCTTTACATCAGGAGACTTATCTCCTTGTTTGCTATCTTAAGATATAAAAAAATAAAAAAAATGATTTTTTTAAACAAATGTGTTAATTATTAACTAGCTTTCGCCCGCGGCTTCGCCCGCGTAGTATTAGTAGTAAGTAGCATACCTATGTCCTTCCCCAGAATTAAGGCTATCCATTTGAAATATCATCACAAACAGCTTTGCAGATTCACCATGACCATGAATCATACATTTACAAAGAAAAACAAATAGACGGACAATTAGACGTCACTTTAATTTTCATTATGTAAGGTGAGAATTCTGTAAGGTTAGTATGCATATTATTGAATTTATTGAAGAGCGTGGCTTATAGCAGCAGCAAAATATAAAAATCTGTAAAATATAATTCCTGAAATTTTCCGCTAAATTATTTAAGCATAGATTTTTGTTTGTCTTTTATTTTAATTTTTGAATTAAAGCTGTTAAGCACCATGATCCATTTTTTGAACTGTAAAATGTTTTCTTAGTCACAAAATTTATTAATTAAAAAATATCGATGTAGGGTCACTGCGTCGGTAACGCGACCGCCTCCAGTATGCGACCACTTGAGGGGCTAGGTTTCTTTAATTAAAGATAATAGCATTTTGACGTAAATACGTCTTTGAATTTGCCTTCGTAGAGGCGACAGTTCAAAAAACTGATGATAACAAAATTGGGATACAGTTTGATGTTATAGCTACATAACTATCACCAACATCCAAAATATAGAAAAACCTTAAAAACAACAAAGAAAAATATCGACACGCGGGATTTGAACCTGCGACCATCTCCCTAAAGCCGGGACGCTCTTCCACTGAGCTAGTGTTGACAGGCTCGAGGCGGCGAAATTCTTCTTTGATATATGATCGAATACGTCGATTGTACTGATCGCTAGGTATATATACTTATAACTAGTTATATGACTTCATCGTTACAGATGAAATTCACATTTATAATTTTGATCAGTACTTTCGTATTTCTAAATATTTTTGTGTTATAGCATTCACCCCGTGCTTGGGAAACTGGAAAAACCTTAAAAACAACAAAACCGGCTAGGAGTGCATTAAAGATGCATACTAGTAGGTATATAGAAGAGGGAGGTGTTTAACTACCATATTTGTGATTTTATCCGGCCCCGGGGCCTTTTTATTGTGAAGATTTTTGTATTCTTCGGTTGTCGTAAGTAATAGGGGGTCACCTTACGGTGGTAGCGCCACCCTACACTCTACTTCGCTATCCAAATGATGGACGGACGTGGTCTAGGTTTGTAGGCGGGTTTGATGGGGAACATTGTGATTGGAACGATGAATGAAAAATGTGACCATCGCAAGATATTACCCGTGACGTCGTAGTATTCACGTAAAAGATGCACGGCTGTGTCCTCAACACAGCCACAACCCGTTTTTTTTCAGGAGAAAACAATGAATAGTAAGCATTAAATATTCATTGAATACTTATGTAACAAGAAAATCATAAATTTAAATCTATCGGGCTTAACCCAAATCTAGAAAATAGTGCCTGAGTTCGGGTGATGACTCAATGGTATGTTTATGTGTCACGTAATGCTGCAAAAATGCCACGCCGGGCGGCGAACAAAGTTACCTTTTGATACCTTACACTAATATTACACTTAAACAAGAATCGTTATTACTTCAATTATAGAGCAATGTTTGTTCGAAAGTTGTAGTAATATCATTTTTTAGCCTATATTTTTTTTAAATCCAGTGGTCGCAAACTGAAGTACGTAAATATCTAAGTAAGAAAGTGGCCGAATGATCGCATTCTGACACATAAGGCTACATAATATTTTATATTATATTATATTAAAATCTTTCAAACTCTGATGAAAACCTCTAATTTTAAATATAACTTGTCCCATATGTGAAATACAAGAAACAACAAGCGGGGCATAAATGAGTGAATTATAATACCATATACCATAAGGAAAATTTTTGGATATAACAGAACGTAATGAATAACGTTTTTAAATAGTAACAAATTCAGTATCATTATTGGATAGCGCTATGCTTGAAAATATCGTTATGTCTTGCCTTGAGCAATAACGATATCACATAATACCGGTATTTCAATCCTTGGTTATCAGTTGATCATATTTGAGTAGAGAACTTTCTAGAACGATAACGTAATAACTGTCATTACGTATATCTTTCTAGAAAAATTAGGTCAACCTAAAATGAACTTTATATGTAAGGTGTACGGCTGATTTTAGTTTGACTTTCTATTATATCATTAGAGATTATATTAAATCAGGAATTTAATTAAAATAAAATGAAAATTGTACTTTCGAATGATATGAAATATCTCCATTTTTAATCATCTGTATTCTACTATCATTTCTGCATTCAAGGATGGCACAATACGGCATAATTCAGTGTATACTAGATTTTCGCACGACGACTATCTCCTAATGATATGGTAAGTATCACTAAAGCAATTTAGAGTAAAAGCGCATAATAGTGGCGCACGCGGCACGCCCACTCTTCACTTCCCCTTGTTTTTCTTATTTCGTGGCGCCGGGTTTCTCAACTCGTCTGCAGAGTCTAGATTCTCGCTCATTGCACGCGTATTACGTACGAGTGCGGAAACGCACAGTAGCGTCTGAACGGAATAAATGTGGCTCTCGTAAAACGCCTCATCTTGACAGGCTCTAAGGCCGCGATCTTGAGTCTGGTTATATTTGATCGAAGAGAATTACAGATTTAAACTGGAAAATTAACTATCGAATGTGGAAGAATGTAGGCAATTTTATTTTTTAAATTATAAGATAGCAAACAAGCACACGACTCGTAATGAAAAGATATGACCATCGCCTATAGACACCAAAGATATTATTGGTGCATTGGCATCCGTGTTGCGAGGTGTTAAACGTTGTGTGACGTTAAACCCCAAAACGTGTTAAACGTTAAACCCCATGTCGAGGCAGATATGCCGGCAAAGGATAAGAAATTCCGTTTAGCCTTTTCACCGATGTAAATAATATGATTTATAAAAGTGTAATTTTTCTCTAAGACCAAACCTAAATATGTTACGGATTCTTTTCTCTTTATTGTGCTATTATTTATTTTTATACTATGAGATGATAGGAGCAAACATTTTAATAAGTAAAACGTTTTATGGGGCGCAAAGTTTAAATGATTTCTCAAGTCCCAGTTGATTATCAAATTAAGACTAGTATAAGCCAGTGACTCTATCTGTGCTCGTGTGTTAGCTTGTATTATTAAAGCAACGTCGTCTACATAACCAGTGAGCGAGCATCCTACCGGCAAGGCTAATGAGAATAAATCGTCAAATCCCAAACTCCATAGATATGGTGAAAGTACTGATCCCTGTGGGCAGCCTAGAGTAAGGCGTAATACTAAGATACAGCGTAATGCCCTAGCTGTAATTTCGTTTTCTAAATACGATTTAATTAGTTTATATATATTTGATTAGCACCCCCTTTTTTTAATTTCAACAATAACATCGGCCACCACGTGTTATCAAAAGCACCCGACATGTCCAAAAAAACACCTACAGCATAATTATTTCGTGACAATTCTACTGTTTTTCTCATCGACAGCACTGCATCAACAGTGGATTTTCCGGCGCTAAATCCAAACTGTTGTTTATTGGACGTCGGCCCTTGTGGTAGGAGTCAAGGAACTATCAATCTTTCTAACAGTTTACCAAGAGATGGCAGAAGTGTAATGGGACGGTATGATTTAGGGTCATCCGTAGGCTTGCCACCGGATTTGGGAATAATTTTAAGATATACTTGGCGCCATATTTTGAAAAAAACACCTTCAGCAGTGCAACGATTTATTACTTTTAGAATAACGCTTGTTTTATCATATAATTTAAGATATTATCCTCTCCGGGGGCTTTTTTCAATGGTAAGTTATTAACGGTGTTCAAAAGTTCGTCTAAAGATACCAGGCTCGACATGGGGGACACAGGTATCACGTCAACTTGCAATCTTATTTCATGATGATATTCGTTATCGCGCTTTAGGTTATCGTCTGAAATTAGTATGATTTTTGATTTCATGATACAGAGAAGACCAAGGACCTTCTTTTTCTAGTCTATCCGTTATTTTTAGCAAAAAATTTCTTTTTGTTAATACAGTAGCGGCTCGATAGTGTGATCGGGCCTTTCTTAAATTAGCAAGAGCTTTTACATATTCGTCACTGTAACGAGGGCGCAATAGAACACGCTCACACTTATCGTGCAAAGATACCATGGGTATCTTTATCGCACCATCGTTATCACATTTCATCACGCAGCATACACGTATTTAAGCTTAATGTAAACCCAGTTTAATTGCAGTTAATAAACACATTTATTAACCGACGTGTGACTGTCATTTGGCCAACGTAACATTGGTGACCACCGACCAGTGAACACGCAAAAAGGAAGATGAACACCCCAGCGCTAACTTCATGTAGAAGTCCTTCAGCAACAGCAACATCCATGGAAATCGCAGCGGTATCCACGATGACAAGAATACCAGATTTTTGGAGAGATTATCCACGCCTATGATTCGCTCAGGTAGAAGCCATCTTCTTCCTTCATTAACCTCGGTATTGGCGGTCACGGATCCCACCCTGCCTCTGGAAAACCTAGGTAATATTGCCGATAACATTTACGACAACAGGCTAAACGAAATCGCGACCATTTCAAAACAAAAATACAGAATGTAGCACAATGACTGAAATATCTGCGTTATTAGCAAAAACGCAAATAGAAATTAATGCGCTTAATCGAAAGAAAAGGCAACACGGCAAATTTTATGGTAAATCTAGGTCAGGTTCGCATAGAACAACAAGGTTATTCTAATAATAACTAATATTATCACAACAAATTTAAAGGTCAAGCATTGAAGTGCGTCCAACCCCGTTCCTGGAAGAAATCGGGAAACAATTAGCGCAGCCAAAGGCGGTAATCTACGCTACGCCCGCCTTAACGTAACCGACGCCACAGCACGCTACAACCTTCTGACCATCAGCACCTCCTGATACCCCCTTCTACTTCCAACAGCATCAGCCAGCTTCACAAGCTACGTCTTATCTACGCTTTTCGGAATCTACTTCGAACTGCCAACGTTTACTGGGTCTCCATGCCACAACTCTATTCCGCTCGTTCCGGCTTATTGCGAACCCAGCGGAGCGCACTCGTCCCGACTCACCGAGGACCGCGCATATTCTGCTCGTTCCGACTCATCGAGGACCACGCATATTCTGCTCAGCTCGACTCACCGTAGACCTGAGCACTCAAGGCACATACGCTTCACTGGCACAACCAGATGCATTAGGTATAACACCTTTTTCAAAGGGGGGAGTGATGTAACGAGGGCGCGATAGAACACGCTCACTTATCGCACACAGATACCATTGGTATCTTATCGCAACATCGTTATCAGATTTTATCACGCAGCATACACGTGAATCTCTAGTATTTAAGCTTAATGTAAACCCAGTTACAGTTAATAAACACATTAATTAACCGATGTGTGACTTGTCATTTAGTCAACGTAGTAGTCACCTTCCAAACGATGGCGCTTAAGTTTATTTAGGTGGCGTCTGGCTTTCCTAAAGTCTTGCCGTTTTTTTGACTAAGCTGTCGTTTCACCATTCACACTTTTGTGTTTTTATTTTTTAAATGTCGACCTATTGCAATATCTGCGCAGGAAATAAAAGCATCAGACATTATTTCTAATTGTTCCGACACTGTTAAAGAATAGCGAGTGAAATTTTTGGCATGTGCAGAAAATAAGTATCGGAAGATTCCAGTTATCAAATTTAGCGTTATAAATATATTGTAACCTATCGCATTAGATTCCGAGCTCACAGGTAACAGTGGGTTATACTCGAACACAGTCAAACGATGATCACTACAAGACCCTTCTGGAATCACGCGCCAGTTATTCAAACGAATGTACGCACTACAAAGTGTGAAGTCAATAGATGATTCACCCATCGGGCTACGTTATGTAGGTGGTGCGTCGGGGGTGTTATGGATGGTAAGATTTAGTTCAGCAATGAACTCTTTTATTGCAGATCTACGCTCCCTGTCGTTGGATCGTAGTTTACCGTACCAAAGTGGGGATGAGGCATTAGCGTCAACACAAGATTTTGTCCGGTAAGAGAACGTAGGATTTGCAGGAGGTGATGCAAGTGCGGAGCAACAGGATCGGAATACTGGAAATAGCAGCTATCTATACATACATGGGCGTACCCAGGTTCTGGGCCAGGGGGGGGTAACCGTAACATTTTAAGACCCAGGTTCTGGTCCAGGAGGGGGGGGGGGGGGGGCAACGTAACATTTAACATTAAGCAAACAATTTAAAAATAAGTGAATAATAACGAGACGTTCCACAAGTTGTTAGAACATTTATTTCACATTTATAGGACCAGTGTTAGCTTACGCCTCGTAGATATTACGACTCGTAACTAAGACGAATTGTTTTACAGATATATGAACCGGCCACAAGCTAAGCAGGCATCTGGACAGTGTGGATATTATGGTTTAAATAAAATGTGAATATTTAAAGAATTTTATTAGATAACTTAAATCTATACATCGCAAGTGTTAAAATTAGGCATAATAGCTGAGGTTAGCCTTCTTCTTGGCTTGTACTTCGAGGATGGCATCCATGAAGTCCTCGTGAGTGACGGCGGTGGCCGAGCGGCGCAGCGCGATCATGCCGGCCTCCACACACACCGCCTTACACTGGGCACCGTTGAAGTCGTCCGTAGACCGAGACAACTCCTCGAAGTTCACATCAGGCGACACATTCATTTTTCTACAACAAAAATGGTTAATAAATATCATGTCAGACACCTTGTGGATAGCCTATTTAACTCGTAGTGTATCCTATTTGGCTGAGAGGATAGCCTATTGGGCTCAGATCATGAGGTCTCGGGTTCAGATCTCGGATCCGGCAGAAGTTTTATTGAGGTATTTCCGAGGTTTTTCTCAAAAATTCAAAAATCTCAGTAGCAGCTCGGAGTTGGTGATGTGTTACCACTCCTGCGTCTTGTATAAAGCACATAAAGCCGTCCTGGTTGTCGCTAGACATATTCAATAATCCTAATCAGGTTGATGAAATGCGACAAGAGGATCACCACTCATCTCGCCAACCACAAAATGGTGAATCGTGGTGTGGTCAATAGATGTTCCAGTTTACCACGATTCACTATTTTATCGTGAGCGATATGACGACGGACAAGACAGTCAATTGTACGCGCTCATTTGAGGCACGACAGTGTTAACACACCACCAGAATCGAAACTGCTAGTGAGATTCCAATTTTCAGACAGTCCTAGAAAAAAAAAACCTGAATAACACTTGTTTGACTTCGTCTCTGATCGATTTTCTGGGTCAGAAGAAAAGAAAATCTGCCTTTCTGCCAGTCGATTCGCAAAAGAGCTATTGGCCCAACATATCACTGCCATTGTTATTAATTTGTAGCAGAGTTATGCAACATCTCGTCTGCACTTGATACCATTACGTTATCTTGTCCTGCTGCGATAACATCTACTTGTCACTGTCATTTTTCTGTTTAGAGACTGAGGCAGCGCATAACAAAGCACCTGGCTTAAACAGCCGGTACATATCTATGTTTAATATAGACACATGTACTGTTTCACAAATGTAATTGAAATTTTTATTTATGTCACAATCACTTAATTTTACAGCCAACCGGTTTCGCCTATTAAAGCATCATCAGGGCTTCTTTAATATAAACGTTTTACCTTATTATGTTATTTTTTTTTTAATTTAAATATTTTACAGACACAAAGACGAAGTATTTGTATTAGTCTTTGTGTCTGTCAAATATTTAAGTTTTATAATAATCTATACATATAATAAAATCGTAGGAATGTCAAAACTGTACAGAGTATTTTTTTAAAAGAATACTTGGGGCATGATTTACAATCGATATTGTAGCTAAAAATATAGTTTTTAGAATTTTTGTCTGTTTGTCTGTATGTATGTCCAGGGTAAACTTAAAAAGTAGGTACTGCATGGATTTACTTCAAATTTTGCATGAATATGACATATATATGACAGGTCGGGTCAACATATAGGCTACATATTATCACGCTAACACCTACGGGGGAGGAGCTGTGCGGAGTAAACGAAGTCCGCGCGGACGATTTCGCGGGCAACAGCTAGTAACATAATAAGGTAAAACGTTTATGTGAAAGAAGCCCTGATGATGCTTTAATAGGCGAAACCGGTTGGCTGTAAAATTAAGTGATTGTTATATAAATAAAAATTTAAATTACATTTATGAAACAGTACAAGTGTTTATATTAAAGAATCAATATGATGCAGTTTCACCAAGTGCCGACGATGGAAAGTATAAACTACATGTCTCGTCTTAAGTTGTTTTCCAAATAGATAAAAATGATAGATACGATGCAGGAGTCTCTAAGCATCCGGAAAGCTACCTGCTTATTTACTATTATATGCTATAAAAATAAAATTTATTCTCGATTCAGGATAAAGAACTGAACAGAAGATGACAGAAGTACTAAATGTTACCTTGAGTGAATTTGCATGATCCTCGCCCTTGCTTCTTCATTGGGATGCGGGAATTCAATCTTTCTGTCAAGACGACCAGACCTCAGTAAAGCTGGGTCCAAAATGTCCACACGATTGGTAGCTGCTATTACCTGCATTAATAAGTTTCTATTCAATAAATTCGTGCAAGGCTGATAAATTGGGTGAACGGGAACAAATCACTTTGTTGGGGATAAAAATAATAATAAATAAATAAATAAATATTCACGGGACAAATTACACTTACTGATCTAACCCCAAAGTAAGCAAATTATTTGCTTGTGTTATGGGTCTTACTAATACAATACATAGAAATATATATATATATATATATATATATATATATATATATATATATATATATATATATATATATATATATATATATATATATACATATATGTATATATATATATATATATATATATATATATATATATATATATATATATATATATATATATATATATGTGAGGAAGTATGAGAGTATTTGCAACCTAAGGTAGCGTAGCGCTATCTAGAGTAGAATAAAGTGTAGTTGACTTATACGTTGCGTACGTCACTTACGTCATTTTATAACTTAACAGTCATCCATCGGCCAGCATATATCAACTATCGCCTGTCGTAACGAAATCCGAATCAGTAGATCGGTTTATAAGAGGACTCACAGCTAGAGAACCGACCGTGCCTAACATGCGCACTGATTCAGTGATAAGACGACTATATGGTGGTATATTATAATTGATTGTCTTCTGCGAAATATATATATATATATATATATATATATATATATATATATATATATATATATATATATATATATATATATATATATATATGTGAGGAAGTATGAGAGTATTTGCAACCTAAGGTAGCGTAGCGCTATCTAGAGTAGAATAAAGTGTAGTTGACTTATACGTTGCGTACGTCACTTACGTCATTTTATAACTTAACAGTCATCCATCGGCCAGCATATATCAACTATCGCCTGTCGTAACGAAATCCGAGTCAGTAGATCGGTTTATAAGAGGACTCACAGCTAGAGAACCGACCGTGCCTAACATGCGCACTGATTCAGTGATAAGACGACTATATGGTGGTATATTATAATTTATTGTCTTCTGCGAAATATATATATATATATATATATATATATATATATATATATATATATATATATATATATAAATACTAAAATATATTTAATAAACACTCAAGCCCGGAAATACAAACATATATGCTCATCACATAAATGCTTGTCCCCGTCGGGGATCAAATCCGAGCCCCGTCGATTTCGTAGTCAGGGTCACTAATCCCTCGACCAACGAGGCGGTCAAAAAGTCTTAATATAGACTATCTGTGTACTTGATCCATACGAATTTGTAAGCAGTTGGTTCTCCCGATGGAAACAGACAACCATCACCTAGACACTGAACATGATAAGTAATGCACCATTGCCGTCCATGTTTACCAGTTATCAAACACTCCAAGCCGAAACAGAATATTACAAGCACTGACACTTGCGGCAGCTTTTTATAGGCAGAGTGATACTTATCCTAGACAAGAACTGTTTAACTGTTGTTGTGTACTTAGATATTTATTTCTTTACATCAGGAGACCCACCTGCTTGCCTACTATCCTCTGAAATAAAACAACCATATATCCTAGCGTCAGTGCTTGTTGCTGTCATATTCTGGTTTGGAGGGTAAGGTAATGGTAAATTTATGCACGTGGCACTAAGACCCTGCCACAAGGTTAGCAAAGCACAATTAACATAGATATTGCCTATAGGCAATGGTTGTCCTTTTCCATCAGAAGAGCCATCTCCTTGTTGTCCTATAAACTGATGAAAAAAATGGTGTAGGTTCTCTATTCAATGTGTATATTTATGTTAGAACATACATAACTTGTTATATTTTAATTGATTTTAATGATTTTTTTACTGGAATGGGTATACTCCACAGACCACATAAATATTAATAGACACGCCATTGCGAAAACGTATCACCGCGCATTTGAGCAAATGCTCCTATCACTGTCAAAAATGTCATACATTTGTATGTGCAGTGTGTAAAGCAAACCCTGTCGAATACTTAAAGGTATTTGGTACCGTAATATGGTTACATATGTGTAATTATTTTATGGACATTAATGAATTAATTAGTTTTCCCTATAAAAAAAAGGAAACTTAAATGGTATTTTCATACATTAAGTATGACAACACCTACAAATAAGTAAATTCTATTATCAAAGAATGCCACGCAAGTCGGATGCTGTCGAAGGACATGCGGCGCGTTTAAGTTCCTTTGTGCAAAATGAACACCGCGTCTTCGCGCAGTATTTGTGCGGAAGCCGCCGAAGCGAAACAATGAAGGACACGGCAACAAGGTATTGTCATTTTTAAAATATTTACTAAATCTAAGGAAATATAAGAAAATATTAATGTTAAAAAATGATATCTTTTTTATTTTCAGAAATGAAGTAATTTCAATATTTTTGTCAGTCATACTTTTAACTAACCTATATGCCTCTTTCGGATCGGATAGGGTTTTCTTTACATACCGTATAAGGTCCTTCAAAATAGGCCATCATATTTCATGCTTAACTCTAGGGAGATATATGTAACAATACGAATATTAAAAAAAAACGATATCTTTTTTATTTTCAGAAATAAAGTCATTGTAATATTTTTTTCGGTAATGCATTTAACCAACCTATATGCCTCTTTCGGATCGGACAGGGTTTACTTTACACACTGTATATTAAATTGTGAAAAAATTAGAAGTAAACCATGTTATACTGTTTTACAGTACCAAAAGAGATGACAAGGTTTAAAAATTACCCTTGAAGTGATTTTATTTCATTGGTAAGTAGCATAACTCTGTATTTCTGTGTGTAATTGCAAGCTATGCTGTCAAGCTAAAAAGTTGTCTTGAAAGGTATATTCATTTAATCTGTGATATACTGTATTGAAAAATATTTATTTAGGCAAAGCGACAAATGTATTACCCCAATAATTTCAAGTAACTGTTCGCGAAGCCAAATTGTATTGTAAATATTTAAAAATTAGAGAGAAGCCAAATGTTTTACAAAATATTTATTATGAAAAGTGCCAAATGTATTAAAAGTATACATTAGCCAAATGCGACATCCTAGTAATACAAATATAAAAAAATAATAGTTGTTTTATTATGCCTGGACGAGGTGTCTATGTATTTATATAAGGAAGGTAATAATAGTCTGTGTACGGGTACGATGGTTTGGTACCTGGTGGATTCTAGGTGATTTTTATGGGTAACGAGCGCCACACCCAGGAGTGTCACACAGACTCCCTCCATATAGCCAGATAGCAAAGGGAGGTTGGGGCTTTTAATCATAAGGCGCGCTAATGAGGTGATCACTTATCAAAAAAAAAAAAAAATAAGTTCATGATCTGAAAAGCAAAATGAAATGAGAGAGGCAGACTTGAATGGATGGTATATATTGGTCTCTAAGTTAGAGTCGCATTTATAATAGGTTACGTACTAGAATTATAGTAAGAGAGTTCAAAGTTCATAGTCATACACTGCTTCACCACAATTGTCACCTAAAAAAAAGAGTTCATACCGGGAATCAGCAAACCTTTCTGCGCGATGGGGAGATCCTAGGCCTACGGAAAATTGGACATGCGTCAAATAGTGTCCGTGGATATCCCTCCAATCGTGCTCGGTATAATCGGGGCACTCATTCTAGGCGATCCTTAACGTCCCCTTTCTCCTTTCCCAAGTATATTTCCAGATAGGTGTTGAACACGTGTATGAAAAATATCACATTTTTGATGAATTGCAATTTTTATAAACTTATACGGCACGCATTTTGGCAGTGCCGTCTATCAAGTTTCCGACTAAATTTAGGCGAACTATGCCCATTATCTATTTTTAAAAGTTTTAAATATTTTAGACAAAACTTAGCTGAATTACATTTTTGACAGAAAAGCCAAGTGTCAGAATTTGACGTTATGACATTCACAAAGTGTTGTCATATGTAAATTGTATCTATGCCATTTTTAGGATGTGTTCGGCGCAACTCATAACAGTCTCAATTGAATATACTAAATGCAAAGATAATTTTGTCCGAACATTATAACGAATTATTAGGTAACGGGATTCACACGTTACAATACCCCTATCATTTAATTTTTTTTAATCCCAACCTTAAAAGTATGTCAACTAGGGATGATTGTTCACTCACTGATCTTTAATATATGACCAGTGACCACGCATGACTTTTAATAGAGTGATCCGATTTTGATAATTATTTTTTTATTGAATCTATCCCTACTCTGAAGGTTGTCATATGGAGTTTTTGAAGAAAAAATGTGTAAGCGGTTGATCCTACAGGCCATCCCTGAAACTTCCCGCTAAATTACGGTATTTTAAGCTCAAGAGAATAACAACTATAAACCTTGGATTTTTTCAGTTCAAACATCTATTTTGTTAAAATGGATTTTTGAAAAGTTGTATATTTTGGGAAAGCTGATTGACTTTGATCTTTCGAATGATATTCAACTCAATTTTTAATTAATGCATTAGATGTAGTTTTTTAAGAAATAGAGCTGATTAGTTTTTGTACTCAATCGGTACATTAATCTGGAAGTTGTGTTAAAAAAAATACTGTTTCGCCAAAATTTTCGAGTTTTTTCAAAATTTCTCAAAATCTGCTGGACCGATTTGGTTAAAATTTTCAGGAAGTCTAAGTTGAGCGGAATCCAATCGAATGCCATTAACCGCGTTCGATAGGTCCAGCCGTTCAAAAGTTATAAGATGTTTACATACACACATACATACAGTCATACTGACGTCATTCCAAAAATAGTCGGAAAAGATTCCTAGGACCTCAAAACGTGGAGATCAAGTGAAAACTCGATTTTCGAAAATTGGGGCAAATTCAGTAACTTCCTATCTACGTACACTACGTACTACGTAGCGGGAAGTTTAAAAAATTGGGGCAAATTCAGTAATTTTTTTAAATTGGGGCAAAATTTCGAAAATTGGGGCTAATTCAGTAACTTCCTATCTACGTACTACGTAGCGGGAAGTTTAAAAATCCACCCAAAAGGGTACGAAAACAGAATGATTAATTTTTCGCATATTGATTTTAGTGTATACTTTTACATTCTTTTTAGTGTTTAACTTTAATAGATCTTATTACAATGGTGGTTCCACAAGGTAGTAAATTATGATACTTGTGGAATGGTTAGTAGAATTATAGGCAAAGAGTATTTATTCATTGACAGAATGAAGTTTATTAATAGCAGAAGATGTCTTTAAGTTATTTCTCACAATTAGACATTAATTACCTTAATATCAGCAGTTGAGCTGAACCCATCAAGTTGATTAAGAAGCTCCAACATAGTTCGTTGTACTTCACGATCACCAGCCTTCTCTGAGTCAAAACGTTTTGTTCCTATCGCATCCAGCTCATCAATGAAGATTATAGCTGGAGCTTTTTCTTTAGCCAAGGCAAAAGCATCACGGACAAGCTTGGCACCATCACCTGAAATTAGTAAATTTTTTTTTATGTCATAAGATAGCAAACAAGCAGATGGGTCTCCTGATGGAAAGAGTCAACCATCGCCTATAGACACCAAAGATGTTAATGGTGCGTTGCTATCTTGTGGCGAGGTCTAATGCCACATGCATAAGTTTACCGGCTACCTTACCCTCCAAACCGGAACACGACAGTGACAAGCACTGACGCTATTGCGGCAGGAATAGGTAAGGCGGTGGTACCAGACCCAGGCGAGACAATGCAGAACTCTACCACCTAGTAGCCACGATGGTAGTGGCTCAATAGCCAATCGGTCGTCTTTTACGACCTGCCTGGCAGAACGGCAGTTGGCCTATTCTTCAAAGGAGGCCGGGACCAACACGGCGATAATTTTGACAATTTAAAAATATTTCTGCATATATATTTGCTTTTATTATAAGGTTTTATTTGATTTGCAATGTTCATATGAATGAATATTTTATTTGCAAGAATATATGTGTTTAGTTTATACTACTACCATATTCTACCATAATATGGTGTGCAAATATTTAAAAAAAAGTCCAAACTATTATACATATACAGTGTGTAAAAAACATCCTGTCGGATAATTAAAGGTGTTATTTGGTACCGTGATACGGTTACATATGTGTAATTATTTTACAGATATTAATTAGTTTTCCCAATAAAAAAGTAATCTTAAATGGTATTTTCATACATTAAGTATGACAACACCTACAAATAAGTGAATTCTATTATCAAAGAATGCTGCGCAAGTCGGATGCTAACGAAGGACACGCTGTGCGTGTGCGGCGCGTTTAAAGTAGCTTTATAAAATGCCGAAAAACCGCCAAAGGGAAGCAATGAAACAAACAGTGACAAGGTGTTGTCATTTTTAAAATATTTGATAACTCTAGGGAAATATAAGTAAAAATATGAATGTTAAAAAAAATGATATCTTTTTTATTTTCAGAAATAAAGTCATTTCAATATTTTTGTCAGTCATGCTTGTTACTAACTTATATGCCTCTTTCGGATCGAACAGGGTTTTCTTTACACACTGTATAAGTACAGAATACTTATATACACAGAGACTAACAGAAGTCAATGTTACATACAAGTAATATTCGTGCATAGCACACATAGACATCTCACACGGACGCGATATCTCGGACTGGTGCGGAACTAACTGTCCCGAACCATTCCGAGATATTGTGTCCATGAGAGGTGTCTATGTGTGCATTGCTCGAATGTCACATGTATGTAGATTGACTACTATTAGTCTCCAGTATACTGTGGTATTTGGTCCTTCCAAAATAGGCCATGATATTTCAACACAGCATTCAGTGTGTCCAACTAAATGATATACACCTAAAAAGTAATGTGATTTAAGGCGCGGAATGACTACGATTTAAAAACGTCGAATTCACTCACACAATGCATATTAGCGCGTAATCTAATTTGATATTTACAACACGTTAAATAAGGTTAAAAGTTGCAAAGTAAAGCAAAAAAGAATATTTTGTTAAACTGTAACTAGACTGCAAATAAACGTTTGCAAGATTTCCTTAGATAACTCAGAATATACGCATTAAATTCAATATTTGTCTGGTTAAATTTAATTTTGGTGTAATAAAACTTTATTTCTATTATATTCTTTTAAAAAAACTTGTTGTTACCACTGAAAATACAGAGAATTTCGACGCCAAAGTTTTTTTTTTGTGAAGCAAATTACAATTTTTTATTGAAAATATTAAACAAATATTTAAAATTCTATTCGGTTAGCATTTTTCTTTAGACCTTATTCTATACTTTTTATTTTTTGCATGAGATATTTTTCTTGGGTTTCCTTGTACTCGAGCGTCAAAGAAACCCAGTTTTGTGAATGATGAGCTAACACCGCGCCTTAAGGTACTAAAACTTTCTGATTTTAGTGAAACGTTATGAGAAAATTGAAGTCCCCTGTGTGACATTATTTTTAGCTGGATATCTTTGGTTAGATGTACTGAATGCTGTGTTGAAATATGATCAACTATTTTCGAAGGACCATATATAACAATGTAAGTAACAGATAACAAATCATACCAATAAACATCTGCACAAGTTGAGGCCCAGCCAATTTCAAGAATGTAGATTTTGTTTGTGCTGCACAAGCTCTAGCCAGTAATGTTTTGCCAGTCCCAGGTGGGCCATACAACAGCACACCCTTTGGTGGGTGAATGCCCAGATTTACAAACTTCTCCTTATGTGTCATTGGGAGCACTACAGCTTCAATCAATTCCTTAAATTAAGATTAAATTATGAAATTAATGTAGCTCTTAAAAGTATATTTAAAATAGAGAAGGACAAATAGAAAATTTGACATTGACATCAAATTGACTTAGGTCCATAGTTACTGTACGGTGTAACCTTTACATATTGGCAACTCATCATTTTATATGACAGACATTATTCATTATAATTTTAATTATTAGTTATATCTGCAGTTCAATCTGCAGTTTGCATATAGCCATCAAGAGCGCTACACGTCCTCACTAATCATAACATATCAAGTGTATCATCAATATTAAATCAATATATATAATATAATATATAATATAGCCTTTCTTCGGACATGACGATATTGCTTTAGTTAGTCATAAGTTCTTTTATTCCATTTTTGTGTGTCCATTTGCCAGGTGGCAAAGGCCTCCTCCAATCTTTTCCATTCTGGCCTTTCTATGGCCACTCTACCCCACGTTGTTCCTGAGACTTGTTTAATGTCGTAGTCCCACCTCTTTTGTGGTCTGCCTCTCTTTCTCTTACCATCTCTTGGGTACCACTGTGTGATTATTTTGCTCCATTTATCTTTTCCTCTGATCATGTGGCCTGCCCATTTCCACTTTTGTCTCCTTATTTTCAGAGTTATGTCCTGGACCCTAGTCTTGCTCCTGATACTGGTATTTTTAACTTTGTCTTGCCTTCTGATGCCAGTCATACTCCTTTCCATGGCACGTTGACATACGGAGAGTTTATTTGTTACATTTTTTGTTAAAGCTCATGTTTCGCTCCCACATGTTAATACAGGCAGGATGCATGTGTTAAATAATTTGCTTTTCGTTGAAATGTGTAGGTTCTCGTCTTTCATTATTTCTTTTAGGCTCCAATATTTTTTCCAGCTATTGGCAACTCTTCTTTCAGCTTCTTTGTTTTGCATATAGCCATCAAAGAGCGCTACGCGTCTTCACTAATCATTACATATCAAGTGCATCATCAATATTAAATCAATATAAAAAACAATAATTAATATCATCTATCAATTATCAATCTAATAGTATACTAGTTAACAAGAATCTGTACAGTTACTGCTAGCAGGGCCCAATGTATCAGACATTAGAAAAGGTCAAGTTAACAGGTGTGAACTAGCAGATAGATCTATTAATGGTAAGCATCACTTATAGTCAGTCACCAAAGACATTATTGGTGTGTTGCTCTCTGTGTGACGAAGTCAGAATGCTTCTTGCATAACTTGAACAGCTGTCTCACCTTCCGTACTATACTCACCCTACGCTATTGCAGCAGGAAAGATAAGGTAGACCAGAACAAACAAAAAATTTGTACTCCATTAATAAGTATTAATTAATCCTGTTTTTAATTGCTATCGTCTCTGTGGTCTAGTGGTCCAGAGTAGGCGTCGACTACATGAGGTCCCGGGTTCGATTCCCAGGTCGGGCACATAAAAAAAAAAGTATTTCAGTTTTCTGATAAACACAAAGTTGCCCGGGATTGGAAATTGCCCGGTTGGGGATAGGCTTGCCATCTATCACATTGTGGGACCAAGTATCTTCGGCTAAACGTGGGTGCACTTGTTGTACTTCTGCCTACCCCTTTGGGGATACGGGCGTGAAGATACTTTTTTTTACTTACTTGTGGGCTTACTGGTTGCACCTCTATTATTTTGGAAGGAAGCAATGGTATTTTTCTATAGCTGGTATCCAGTATGTTAAAGCTAAACAATATTTTTTCAAACACTTTTCCAAAAAGGAGCATATCCTCAAGTCAGCTGTGTGTTTTATTTTTTGTTACCTAAGAACTCGGTCAAATATATATAATTTGACTGCCCGTTGGTCAACTGCTTAGTGAACCTAACTATGAATTGATGGGGCTTGGGTTAGTTTCCTCACAGGGACAAACATTTGTGTAATGAGCATATATGTTTGTAATTCTGAGTTGAGTGTTAATTATGTATGTAGCAGTATTTATATAAGTATTTCTATGTATCAGTATTGTTGACTTAACACCCTTAACACAAGCAAATAATTTGCTTACTTTTTGGTTTGATCAATTTGTGTATTTTGTCCAGATATTATTGTTATTAAATATTAACCAATTTAGGAAAATCTTTTTCTTTGTTTGGAAGAATACAAAAAATTGGAATGAATTGCAGTTTTACTATTTTTAAAAAGTATCTTCACGCCTGTATCCCCTAAGTGGTAGGCAGAGGTACACCAGTGCACCCACAATTAGCCTAAGGTACTTAGTCTCACACTGTGAACTGGGCACTTATTCAAATTGAGTTAAAAGGATTATTACAAAATACAAGATTTTATCAATGACAAGGAGGCATGGATATAACTAATATACTCTGTATTAATTGAATGTAGTTTGTATTAATTGAATGAAACATATTTTTTCTGCTCTTTAATTTGTTATATAGTAATTGTATATTTTTTTTAATTTAGTTATTATTATTTTTTTTTGACTTTCATTTGACACCTGATTTGACATTATTGTAATTTTTTATTATAGAGTTTCCCCCGGACATACAT
This sequence comes from Apodemia mormo, assembly GCA_036924255.1. Classification (NCBI taxonomy): domain Eukaryota; kingdom Metazoa; phylum Arthropoda; class Insecta; order Lepidoptera; family Riodinidae; genus Apodemia; species Apodemia mormo. Next base: position 4,141,121 of record JAUPFN010000018.1, on the reverse strand, counting down.
ACAGACAGGCAACCGGGAATTCTAAAAACTATATTTTTGACTTCGATGTCGATTGTGGATCGCGCCCCAAATATTTTTTTGAAGAAATATTCAATGTACAGTTTTCTGTTTTGACTTTCCTACGATTTTATTATATGTATAGATTTGCTTCTATATTTACTTAAATTTTATTGTTATTTTAAAAATATTTAAGTATCTGTAGACAAAGAATTCTCTTTAGCTGTCTTTATTTTTCTGTATTTTACCTTAGTGTATTTTATAACTATTGTATAACTTGTCATTTATAATTTTGCTTATAAATGACGTCGATAAGTGTTCCTATGTGTACCTACGTCGAATAAAATATTATTTGAATTTGAAAAATTTGAAAAATTCAATCTTGAGCAAAGTTGTTTTTACCAGAAATCTAAAAAAAAAACACATTTAGATTTGCCCGACCCATTAATCGAACCCGGGAACTCAGTGTTCACTTTGATACTGGAGGGGCAATTACAATGTTTAATTTTTTTTTAATGATGGCTGTAGTATGCTTACAATATCAAGGCATATAAGCTTTAGCTGAATTATAGCATAAATGATAAACATCGAGTTAGATGTAGCTGTAGTTAGTTGTAGTAGTTGAGTTGATATATTTTTTATAAAGAGTAACTACTAAAATGCATACCTGTATTTGTTTATCTAAGCCACCAATATCTGAATATTGTTCAGTCGGCCTTTCATCTACTTCCATAGCCTTGACTCTAGCATCATACTCCGCTGGTAAGGTTTCCAAAATTAAATATGAATCTTTGTTTACCCCTACTAAGTCACCTGGCTTTAATTTTTCAGCATCCACTAATCCAATAACAGGTAAGAAGTATGTTTGCCGGGTAGATGTTTTTATAACTGCACATTTGCCCTTTCTCTGTGAGTCTAAATCCACAACAGCACCATCTTCCTCTTCCTCTTGAGGATCAACGTCAAGGAGTTCAATCACATTGGAGACTAGGTAAGGCAGTGTTTTGTTCACCTTAATCTTTTCAGTGTTTTCTTTTATTTTGTCATTTTGCGCTTGCAATTCGTGAGAGATTCTCATCACTTCGCTCTTCATAATCTTGATTTCATTGTCTAGTAAACGAGTTCGGCTAATAATTTCATCAGTTGGCATACGCAGAACTTCCTCACTAAGGGCTTCTTCCCCATCTTCCCAAATGGATTTATCTTCGAGTGTAGTAGCCATTTTATCAATATAATTAAAGTGAAAAGATACAGTTATGTTTTAGACGAAATATATAATACCTAATTCTGTAAAATGTATATTTTAAAACATGGCTAGACTACAATGAGAAGTGAATATTGAATTGTCATTATGTCAAGTTGATGTCTATCACAGAACAATATACTCCTAACGGAGTGATTTCAATCTAATGAAATCGTCAGTGCTGCCATTTCTCAAAATCAACGGGTATGTTCTTAATAAGTATCTAAACTCAGAATTCTAACAAGATTGACAGAATGCTTTATAAGATTTGTCCAGGACATCCGATAGATATTAGATAATAAGGCATATTCCAATGTCACCATTTTACTTTGTAAGTCAACGCGCCGTTGCATAATCCTGATAGTTTTACTATAGGTTTTGACAGTTAAAGATAAAAAGTATGTCAAAGCCAAAACTGGCTAAACTTAGAGGCTCAAAATAAAATTTTGATTACTCTGTGACATTTGAAGTATCTTACTTCAAATGTCACAGAGTAACACACATTAATTTAATAGAAGTTTTATTTTTATTAGTTTAAATTTAGTTTAAATTTAATAGAAATAAAGAATGGAGTAGTTCGCAATTATCAGCACAGCAACACACTCAATCTGCTCTTAACATTCACATTATTTCACGCAAATTGATATGATTAATACATATGTACATTAATTCCAGATGAAAAAGTTATCAATAATTATTTGTATTTCTACATATTAAAAATTGATTTTTTGTAAATAAATAAATATTTAAGAGCAAATATTTTTGCCTTATGCTGGAGCCGCACTTACCTATTTCGTCACAAAGCTTCGTGCAATTACACGATAAATGCACATGTAACCTACACAAATAACGTGTCATTGCACGAAGCTTTGTGACGATAGACGCAAGTGCGGCTCCAGCATTAGAGGAGTGAAAGAGTTCAGTCTATGGTTTGGTGACATATTGTCCTTGAATTTTGAGAAATGTCAAATTCGTATCATAAATCAGCTCGAACTTCAAATGTGTTGACATTTTACGTCTGCTAGAAAAAATAATTTTAGCCTGTTTTTTATGTCTTGTAGGAAAGAAATAACAAGGCAATAATTTGTAAAATACATAGAAAATCATTTAAATGATGGCATTTTCGACATTACTTCGCACTCCAGGTACATTTATATGATTTAATAGTTAATTAAAATAACATTACATAATGTTCTCGCTTGTTATGGTTATGCTACCTTGGAGTAGATCAGTATAGTGGCCTGGTGAAATAGTTGTTGGTATATATCATTAGGCCCTGATGGCAAGATACATGTTTAAGAATTTGTCTAATTTTGCCATCGCTCAACATGGGACATGACACTATTAGCTAATTGAGGGTGTCTTGGTTAGGGAGGTCCCAATACCAGTAATATATTGGTACCTACTTATTTAAGTAGTACTTAAAACATTTTTCGATACTACTCATGAGTGTCTAAAAAGTATTGGTACCTTATCGGTAAAAAATTAATAATTTCTTGAAGTCTTTGATATTCTCTTTTCTATAACAAGTTTGATATTCTCTTCTCTTTAAAAAGTCGTGTTGGTCCAGTCTCCTCTAAAGAAAAAAGACCACCTGACGTTCTGCCAGGCAGGTCGTAAAAGGAGACAGATTGCTTATATGTGTTACTACCATCATGACTACTAGGTGGCACTTGAGAGAGTTCCGCAATGTCTCACCCGGTATTTGGTAGCACTGCCTTTCATATTCTTGTTGCAAAAGAATAGGAATCAAAAATGGTAAAATAACATTTGTTCAGATTGGTTTGGTTCAATACCAGCTACTACCACTTTGTTTTGATACTAGTATCCTAAGATTTAAATTGATAATGTAAGTACTTGGTATTGATAATGTAAGTACTAAATTGGATTTACTGTTTGCCCATATTTTATGCATTGTCTACGTTTAATAATTACTAGCTGTTGTGTGCGACATCGTCCGCGCAGACTTCGTTTACTCCGCACAGCTCCTCCCCCGCAGGTGATAGCGTGATAATATGTAGCCTATATGTTAACTGTTAGAAATATTAATGCAAAATTTGAAGTAAACCATGCAGTACTTTTTGAGTTTACCCCGGACATACATTGACTTTCCTACGATTTTATTATATGTATATAGATGATAGTAATTTAAATGATTTAGATATTGTTCTGAAATAATTTAATTAATTAATATTATGTGCTACTCCAATATTTTTCTTTTGTTATCAATTTTTTTTTTGAAGTTACGAAATTATTGATTAAAGGATATTAGTTTGTTTGTAATGAATGTAATGATGGTAAAATTATATTTTGTACTTTACAGTTCGCACGATGATGTTCAGTCAGCAGCTAATGAGACTGACAACACAGTCTGTATTAAAAAACGCTCAAGTCTGCCCAGCAGCTAGTATGATTACTTTGAGAAATTCATTCTTGAAGCCTGATAGCACAGTTTCATTGAATAGTGTAAGTATGATTGAATAATGTGATAGTAGCTAGAATTTTATTAACATTTATTATAATTTTGTCAATATAGTTTTTACAAAAAGCAATTATTTTAAAAAGCTGAAGGCTTGTAAAATTTTTGCAAAAACATGCTAATTTCTGCATTTACCAGTCGGGTATAAAAATGATTTTAATTTTTCGCTTTGATCATTAGAAGTATAGAAAATAAGTTGGATACAATAGGCATAGCTAGTCTGTATACCATAAAAGCATCTTTTGGGCAAATCATCTAGAACAATGTGCCTGATCAAGGAATCCAAACCTTGTGCTTATTTTTTTACATTTCAAAGGATAGCAAATAATTATAGAATTGAATAACATACTTAAGGAAGGAATAACCATCCTTTAAAGAAACTAAAGATTTTAATGGTGCATTGCATTCCACATAAGTGCCACACGCACAAGATTACCAGGAACCCTTCAAACCATACACAAAAGTTACACTGGCGCTATTGTTTATAATTTTCTCAAAAAAACTGAATTATAAACTAAAATATATTTTAAAAATGTTCAATCGAATGAGTTTATCATGTAGTGGGTACGAGTGATTTTTCTCTGTGTTAGTCTGGATTCCTTTGAAGAAAAGACCAGCTGCCGTTTTGGCATGCAGGTTGTAAAAGGCAACCAATTGGCTATAAGTGTCACTACCATTGTGTCTACTAGGTGATAGAGTTCCACAATGTCTCGCCCACGTATTTGGTACCACCGCCTTACCTATTCCTGCTGTAATAGTGTTGTTATTATCGTGTTCTGGTTTAGAGGGTAGGGTACGTAGTAGATGCATAGGGTATTGCCATAGCAACGGATCATTAACATCTTTAGTGTCTATAGGTGATGGTTTCTCTTTTCATCAGGAGAGCCATCTGCGTGTTCGCTATCTAATGATATGAAATTTTAAAAAAAATGTAGACAAAGACATAGGAAACAGCTCATATTAAAATGTAAGCTAAAATCTAACTGCATATTACTTTAAATGTTTGAGTTTAGCAATCAAACAATATTGTTTTAAATGGTAAGCGATAACCAATGCTCAAGCAGCCATTTAAATGGTAAGGGATAATTCCTCATCAGACACCAATAATGTTGATAAAAAGTCCAAATCCTCATTGCTAAAGGAAAATATTATAATTTGTATTTTTGTAAAATTGTGTGAAATATTTTTAACTTTTTCAGATCCGTAGTGTCAAAACAGTACCTATACCGGCGGGTGAGAAGCCCCACGATCATGCTAAATTGTGGGTAGTAGAGAAGCTTACCACAGCTGCTATGGTGCCAATCATCCCGCTTGCTCTTATCATGCCGAACAAATTATTTGATATAATCCTTGCAATTCTTATAACAGCTCATAATTTCTGGTAAGCAGTTTGTTAAATTTACTTAATTATGCAAAAAACAGTCAGTTAATTAATAATTAGTATCTTCATAACATCTGTAGTAACTATAAATTCAGATATTAATGATTATATTTTGTTTGTGATGAGGTGGATGGTGATCCCTTTATTGCTATATACCTTTACTATTATTTGTTACGAACCGAAACCAGCCAATATACATACACATCTAAGACAATACCGCTAATAGACTTTGTGCTGCTGTAAAGATTTTTTTCCCAAAAACTCCCAAATTTGTCTAAACAGATAATCAAAGCTAGGTTTTTCAGTAACTGTCTGCCACCAATTTTCCAAGTTTTCGATAATAAGTTATAAAGTTGATGACAAATTATCAAGTTATAGTTTCTTAAGTGATAAGTTGTAAAAAAAAGTATCTTCACGCCTCTATCTCCGAGGAGGCAGGCTGAGATACAACAGTGCACCTACAATTAGCTGAAGATACTTAGTGCCACACAATGAGATCGGGACAAACCTACCCCCAATCAGGCACTTATCCAATCCTGGGCAACATTGTTTTTATCAGGAAACTGAAAAAACACGTTTTTGAATTGCCTGATCCTTGAATTGAACGGGGGACCTCATGTGGTCAACTCCGACACCGGATTACTAGACCACAGAGGCGATAAGTTGTAAGGTTTAAGTTTTCAGATGACAAATCATAAGATTATATATTTAAATAGTAAGTTATAACCCCATGCAACGAGGCATTCTGCACTTTTAAGTTCAACTATTCAGACCTAGTATGAAGAATGGCGGCCCCCATCGCTGCATCTCCTACTTTTCAAATGTGCAGAAAGTAGGGCAATTCTGCCTGGACTGTGTTGTATGACACCCAATTGTCTCTGCTTAACTGTAGGCATTTTGTGTGGAAATATGTAGGTTATAAAGATTTCTAAATAGATATGCCTACTAACATTTTTTAAAGATTGTTTAGGGAGTCCTAAAGCATTTTCCAATACACTTTTCTTAACCTAGTTATAATCTCTTTCTTATACATAGATTAAAGTTTGTATGTAGATAGAATACTGTATAGATAACATTACTGTGATTTTAGCTTGCGTTATTCTGGTCTATGGTCTAGGGGGCTTCTTTGAAGAATAGAACATCTGTTGTTCTGCCAGGCAATTTATAAGAGGCGAACAATTGGCTATGTCTGTCTATGAGCCACTACTATTGTGAGTACTAGGTGGTAAAATTCTGCATCGTCACGCCTAGGTCTGGTACCACCACCTTACCTACTCTTCAATAGCAGTGTTTGTCACCATCATGTTCCGGTTTGGAGGGTAGCCAGTAAATTTATGCATGTGGCATTATCATCCCTCCACACGGATAGCATGTTGCTATCATTAATCGTTAACATCTTTACTGTATTTTGGTGATGGTTCTTATTTCCATCAGAAGAGCCATCTGAGTGTTTGCTATCTTATTATATTAAAAAAAAGTTCCCATGTGATCTTCGACAACATATTGGAGAACTGATTTGTTAGTTAACCGCATTAAGAACGTATTTTTAAAAATAATCATGGGTAATAACTATGATCATCCCAGTTCCCTTAGTAGAAGCTCAGTTAATCGGGATACAGATGCCTTGGTTCACAACATTCCACAAAATTGTCAGCTGGTAAAATTGCTGTGATACTTATCGTCGCATTTTTCCAACCTATAAATGACTGTCACTTATTCTATGTGATCGTTGAGACCAACAGCTTTAAGTGCTCAAAGCATCAGCAGTGTAAAGTCTTAATAAATCACAACCAGACTTCAATCGTACTGATATTTTCCCCGTGTTGGTACCGGGCTTCCCTGTGTTGATACCGGGCTTCCATGTGTTGGTCCCAGGCTCCTTTGAAGAGTAGGCCAACTGCCATTTTGCCAGGCAGGTCTTAAAAGGCGACCGATTGGCTATGCGAGTCACTACCATCGGGGCTACTAGGTGGTAGAGTTCTGCATTGTCTCGCCCGGGTCTAATCCGCGAAAAAACTGCGAAGCTTTAAGATCAAAATAATATTTCAATAGCACTGCTAGATTGTACAACTTTTCCATTCAAACCCTATTTATCCTTTAACCTTATCCTTTATCCTTGTCCTTTAGGGGTTTAGAAGCTTGTGTGGTTGAATACGTAAGGGTAATTTTATTTGGAGAAACCATTCCAAAGATTGCGATGTATATAACGTACTTTATTAACGCATTGACACTGGGAGGATTGTTTTTTCTGATTTTCAATGACATTGGGTTATGCAGAGCTTTTTGGCGTATCTGGAGAAATATGCGCAAGCCCAGACGCTCTTAAGGTTAGATAGTTTGACAATGAAGTAATTTAGTTTTTTTAAATATTTTGTAGTAGTAGTTAGGGGTAAGTGGGCATGGCACATTTCACGCATCACTGGTTATATCACTCGTTTTAAAATAATTCACTTGTCACACCAGTTATGTGCATCGAAACCGTCCATTATATATATGGCGTAGTGAAATTGTCAATAGCCGTTAGATTATAATCTACCTAGGGAGTTTATAATTTGATTAGGTTAGTTATATATATATATATATATATATATATATATATATATATATATATATATATATATATATATATATATCGATTTTAATAATCGGTTAACTTCTTGTAGTATTTGGTCAGGGTTGTTTATCCAAATGTTTCTTAAGTGTAGTATTGGACTCAAGTTGGGTTCTTATCGATATCCAGGATCAGGCAGGCAGAACTACATCTGCTTACCAGGCTCGCTGGTTATTAAATAAAATTAATGTGTTACGTTTTTTCCAGGGGCTTAGAGGCAATCGCCGTGGACTACGTTCGCGCTAGTATATTCGGTCCTGTTATTCCCAAAATCGCTATCGGGCTTGTCTACCTCCTATCAATTGCCACCCTCGGGGGTTTATTCTACATTATCACCCACGACATTGGAATCGCCAACTCTATTAGGCAATTTTGGGCTGTGAAACACGAACAGAAAGCGTAATATTATTTTAGGCATATTCTGTAGAACTGATTAAATATTTCGTTTGAATTCATTTCCAAGCTACCGATTGTTTTTAAAGTGAAATAAAAGTGTACCAATATACTTTTCAGCATTCTTTCACTTTAAAAAAAAATCTTAGCCTTTTCTAAAATTACAAAGTAAAAAGATTTTTTTGGGAAAAATTAGAAAAAATCTTTTAGAAAAATATGACACAAAGGAAAGGAAAATCACCACAAACTTAGAAGCGTAGATTTTTGGAATATTTATTTAAACGTTGTGAAATTAAATTAATGAGGAAGTAATTTTCACAACTATTTCACCTAAAAACGATATAGATCGTAAATTGTAGTTTATAAAAATTAAAGGCTCTGTCACATGCATTTTATGCTCTGAAATAATATTCAATTGCTGGCATTTAGTCAGCCCAAATTAATATTATTATTATGAAACACATATAAGAGACATAATTTATTTATTAAATATTTAATGAAAAACAGCCTAATTCGATTCAACGCATCATCATAGAAATATTAAATTATTTTTTTACTAGCTGTTGCCTGCGACTTCTTCCGCGCGGACTTCGTTTACTCCGCACAGCTCCTCCCCCGTAGGTGATAGCGTGATAATATGTAGCCTATATGTTGACCCAACCTGTTAGTAATATTCATGCAAAATTTGAAGTAAATCCATGCAGTACTTTTTGAGTTTACCCCACACATACATTGACTTTCCTACGACTTTATTATATGTATATATAGATATTTAATTAAAAACAGCCTAATTCGATTCAAAGCATCTTCATAGAAATATTAAATTATTTTTTATGATGGATTTCCCTAATATAATGATATGAAATTTTCAAGTGTAATAATAATATAAATTAGGGCTAACTGTAAAATTGAGTAATTAAAAATGCGTCGTGTTCATGTGATAGATTGCTATTGTACAAATACTTAATAAATTATCATTTTTAGTAGTAGTGTTGTTACGAAAATAAGTTTCTTCTGCATTTTCGTCGACGCGAATGGTTGAAAAAATTCCAGACACGTTCTACGAATGCGGATTTAATCCTCGCAAATGCATTAACTTATAATTGACACAGAAATTTTGGTGTCTGTAACTATTATGTTATTATCGTACCTTAATCTTTTAATCAGGTTACCGCTGTTTGCCATAGACAAATAATATAGCTATTAGTAACTTATGAACAGTAATAGTCACGAGGTTGTGTATATCGAGTTATTTACTTATATCTATTAACAATTTTGTTACAAAGTAACTAAAATTTTGCTTTGAAGAATTTAGTCGGCATTATAGAAAATGTCTTGTTAAACATTATTGTCAAGTTTATCGTTCTGTTCTGATGACAGATCGTCAGTTTTAAAGCAATACATTTTTTAAATTTCTATTATAGCAGTAGTGTATTCACATTTTCTTTAATATCCAGATCCAAATAAGCGAAGGGCATTCTTTGGCATTGTATCCGAAATTCTCATTTAATAACTTAAATTCACGATATAGCGGTAGTGCGTCCTTAGCGATAGTAATTTTAGCGGTTAGGCATATTCGAACCATCGTAGAATTTTTCGATATGATGTATTTCGGCCCTAATAATAAAATTATGACTATCACTATATACATATATCAGTGGTTGGTGACTATAATAGTTACCAGCCACTTTCAATAAGTACCTTAGATATTCTTGAAACAGGACCTAATCAATCATTTTTACATTTTCTCAACGAATTTAAATATCAGATTTACGGTACAATGTGTAAGGAGTAAGGACCCTGTTAGCTTATTCTAATTTCTCTTGCTGTTATATGCCAACGTTGCTTTACACACTTCTCGTAAAAACATAGATGAATCAAATTTAATTTCTTCCGAAAAAAGTATTTATAATGAATCTATGTTTAATAATTATTTTATGTATTTTTAGAAGATAGAAAATCATAATTGATAAAAACAGCTTAATGTCATATTATATAGTAATTAAGATTTTATGTTGTTAAAATTTGATTTTGGTCTATAATTTATAATAGATAGTATTTTATTTGTACTTAATAGTTGCAATGAAATTGTGTTTCGGTCATAAAATGATAACATTGGCCAAAAGGTATTATTTTAAAATTTTGAGATTACATTTTACAATATTAAAATATTGATTCAAATGAAAAAAATGTTTTGTTTTACAAATATGGTCTTCACCATTGATATAAAAAACCCAAGATACACAATCAGTGTGTCAAAAACGTCCTCCAAAAATGAGCGCACAATTTTAAATTGTGCGCTCATTTCAAATAGAATTGCGTCGGCTGCGTCGCTGTCAATTTTATTTATTTTCGTACATTGCTTTGTAAAAACAACTATAGTCTTGCACTTAAGGTTGGATATGCAAAGACATATGTTTTTGCCATATCTATAACTACTTAAAAGAAATTAGGGACACTTTTTGAGTGTCAGTTTTGTTCGGGACTGTGCATCTAGGGTTTTTTATATCAATGGTCTTCACATTGTATTTTTAAACATTACGTGTGTAATATTTTTTAATGATTACTTGTTTAAGCTGTTTTAATTTCGGTTTTTAGTCTATTTAGTTTCGTCTCAAAGTTTCGTTTTTTTCTAACTTATAAATGTTTTGAATTTTCTCGACTTCACGAATTGATATTATTTTAATTCTACTTATTTGTATAAATTGTTACTTTTATCGTAAATAAACAATGATAAAGCAATTAATTTGCTTTTTCTTTTATCCTTTTTTTCAGAGAAGGGCGAAAGACTAGATAAATTATTAACGTCAAATTCGATAATCCACCATATTGCTCTATTATCTCCGTCGTATTTATTTATGGTTAGATCATGGAGTATTAGGTAGTATAGGTGGAGCTATTATTAATCAATTGAAATAAATATTTACGGTATATCTCTGTCTGAGGTCTCCCCGTCTCTTTTTATACAGCTGTGTTAGAAAGAGAGGGTAGGACCTCAGAAGATGACAGAAGTATTAAAAGTTGTGTTTCAAGTAGGTATTAGAAGTGCTGTCTCCAGATATAATACAGCTTCATGAGTTAGATTTACCTTTTCACCCCACAGCCTGTTTTGGATGCTGAATTACCTTGTTTTTAGAGACCAAAATATTTTATTAGAGAAAATTTGAATACAGGTATAATAAGAAACCTACTCAACTTTTAAACTATTGCAATTATAAGGATTATATTATATATTTAATCTAATCGAAGTGATCAAATGAACACTTTTTATCTCGCAGATCATACCCAATTTTTATTTTTATGGTTCCTACAGTTGGCATTTAAAGAAGTAATTAAACATAAATATCATCATACAGTATCTCTTGCGAGGTAAGTAGAGTGGTTCGAATGCCAATAGGCAAATGCTTAAGTTCACCTGTCACCATGATTTACCGGTTAGTCGATTGGCGGAATAGGTGATGATATTGTGGGTTTTTTCATAATAGAAAAACAGTATTCTTCGTAAAATTTTACTAGAAAAAGAATATTCGAGAAACACTTGGGGGCGACGCATTGAGCTGATGGGCCTTGGACTTAGCTTGGTGGCTGGCTAGTTGACTCGGAAAAAAAAAGGGGTGGTAGGCTTCCTGTTGGCGGTAGGCGTGGGCGCACGGAAGGGGGAGGCAGGGAGTGGCAGTTGCCCCCCCTGGAATTTGTTTACCTCTTTACTATCTACTGTTGTCGATAAAAATTATAGTCTTAAAATGTTACGGTTTCGGTTTCTGCCAGAACTGGAATAGAATTTCCAAAACCCAAATTCCCCGTGTTGGTCCCAGGCTCCTTTGAAGAATAGGCCAACTGCCGTTCTGCCAGGCAGGTCTTAAAAAGCAACCGAGTGGCTATGCGCATCACTACCACGTGACTACTAGGTGCTAGAGTTCTGCATCGGCTCGACCGGGTCTGGTACCACCGCTTTACCCTATTCCTGCCGTAATAGCGTCAGTTCTAGTCACTATCGTGTTCCTGTTTGGAGGGTAAGGTAGTCGGTAAAATTATGTATGTGGTATTAGACCTCGCCACAAGATAGCAACGCACCATTAACATCTTTAGTGTCTATAGGCGATGGTTGACTCTTTCAGGAGATCCATCTGCTTGTTTGCTATCTTATGATATAAAAAAAAACGAATGCTACTTAAAGAAACTACTTTACAATTCTTTAATATAAAAATGATTATTAAAAATAATATAGGCCCTCATGAAAGAACTGCAATGCAGATACGAGACTTTGCAGATGTTTGCGGACGGTGGTAATCGCTTACATTTTACTGCTCGTTTTTATTTCCTGGTATAAATAATATAGCTTAATGGTACCATAGTGATTTACTATACCAATATTACCAAAAATTAAATAAAAAATGATAATATTACTTAAATAACTTTTATTTGTAAACAATAAATAATATTGCATTTTATCATAAAAATATATTTATTATCTGTATAAAACTTTTGCATATTTATAAAAGTAACATTCATATATACTATAGTTAATAGGGGATTCCATGGTAGACCCGCGTTAGGGGAACGTATTGGCATTAACTAAACTCTTAAATACACGTGCCATCATACATTTAAATGTATAGGGCAGGGGTCGGCAACCTTTTGAGTCGGAAGAGCCAAAAATTACAATTTACAAAATTTCAAAGTTTTTAAAGAGCTACAAATAAAATCTAGCCAACAATAAAAAGTACTTCCAAAAACCTCGTCATTCGAGAGGTTTCGACGGCCTGACGACTAGTCAAGGGAAGAGGGGAAGCGAGTACAATTGGCTGAGAGATAGAAATGGTGCCTACTCTTTGTTAATAGATTCAGAATGTTTTTTATAATAATAATAATTTTTTTATAATAATATTTGCGTATGGAACTAAAGAGCTGTGGCTACACATCCAAAGAGCCGTATATGGCGGCATCGGCCGTTTTCGCTTTGCATTTTGTGATTTGGAAAAGTTTTTCCTAGCAACGATTATACTGCATCAGAGGTAATTGTTTCGTTACACTAATATTTTTTTTTATAAAATAAATTATATTTGCATATGGAACTAAAGAAACGCAGCTTCGTATCCAAAGAGCCGCACGTGGCTCGCGAGCCGCAGGTTGCCGACACCTGGTATATGGGCATCAGCCGTTTTCGCTTTGCATTTTGTGATTTGGATTTTTTTTTCCTAGCAACGATTATACTGTATCAGAGGTAATTGTTTCGTTACACTAATGTATGTAGGTTTAAAAATAGTGATATAGTTAACGCGAGTGTGATAAAACTAAAACAAATACCTATTATAGATTTCTGCCACTTAAATTACTTCATTATTATTAGAAAATAAGATTTACAAAATATTAAACGAGAAAAATATCACCAGTTTGTAAGTACTAGGCCCGAGACTAAAAAAAAATAAAGATTAATTTTAAAATACACATTAATTCGAATAAAAGAAGAAATTGAGGTAGTTCAATTTGCGACTCCCTTTGTTGAGTTTTAAGTATGTTTTTGTGAGTGGTTTTGAAACAATGAAAACAATGGGCATGTGTGTGCCGTTGGGGTCTTAATTTTTTCAGCAAATCAGTGAACTTGTCCTAATTTTTGGTCTGCCTATCATATTTAAGTGACACTAAAAAGTACACTAAGGATACACATTGTGGCGCCGCTGGTCCGTACCGCTGAAGGGTCATAGTGATGGAACCAGCGGGCCAACTTTTTTCGGAGTGACGTCATAACTGCGGAGGTTGATGACTAGACTTGTGTAACTCAGGAGTGATTAACTCAAAAAGATAAAATCTTTACAAAGGAGTGAATATATCAGTAACTCCGTAGTATTCAAACTAACTCTCTATATCTTTATATCACAGAGTGATTGTATTTCATCTAAGCGGAATAGAATGAAAGGAATGATATGTTTATCAGGGAGTAGAAAGAGAGGAAACCATCATTCGGAATGAAGAATGTTGTAGCATCGAACTACATACTGTACACACAAAGTTGTACCTTAAACTAATGGGATTAAGATATCTTTAATATTGTTCAAATGCGGATAGTAATAATAAACAGCGATGAGAATTATTTTGTTTGTACTTTGTTTTAAAAACGCACGCATAATAAAAAATAAGCGTTTTTAAATAATTTAATAAAATAATATCGATTCTGTTCGATATACCATAAATACATCATTTATTTTAACTGTTTATCTTGTCTCTAGTTTCTAGTCTTAAGGGTTTAACCGGTGCGATATAATTCGCACCGGTTAAACCCTTAAGACTAGAAACTTGAAATCTTTAATATATCGGCGAATACACCTACTTCTCATTTTAAAAACATTAAAAGTCGGTTAAATGTAATTTACATAATTCTTTCACACGCAGTGGAAGCCGCGGTCAATCTTTAGTATCAAATAAAACAAGCGTGATTGCTTTTCAAATAATTAAGTAAAATACCAAACAGAATCCATAAAAACATATCGTTTATTTCAACTCTTTTTCTTGTCCTTAAATCTGTAAATCATTTCATTTCCTTATATTCTCATTAAATCTAAATATGTCACCAATCCCAATCACTCTGAGTGCTAAGTGTGAGTTTTCTTTTCGCATTCGATCGTGAGCGCGTTTGGAGTTTACTAGGAATTTGTATGTGATTTGTACAGCGCCACCTAGTGGTAAACGTGAGAAACCAGTTTACCACTAGGTGGCGCTGTACAAATCACATACAAATTCCTAGTAAACTCGAAACGCGCTCACGATCGAACGCGAAAAGAAAAACTCACACTTAGCACTCTGATTTCTACTGAGTTATAAGGAGTTGAAGATATAAATGAGTGATATATATCCGTAACTCTGAAAGATACATATCACTCTTTTCTTTTCTCGGATATATTTTGCGCAAGTCTATTGATGACGTCACACAAGGACAAGGAAGGGGAAAAGGAATATCTTCCCATCCATGTCAGGTGCATTGTCTGCGGACCGCAGTCCATTCGAGAAGCATTGAAACTTGTATATAGTGCGTACAATATAAATGTGATATCGCGATTCAGGATTTAATTTTTGAATTTCATTATTTCCTATTTTTTATTATTTTTCTCGTAACGTTTGTAAATTGCGCTAACCGCTACACACATTGATCCCAAGAAGAAAAAATCAATATTTTTAATACAGAAGCAAATTACCTCA
Source organism: Apodemia mormo (assembly GCA_036924255.1). Lineage (NCBI taxonomy): Eukaryota > Metazoa > Arthropoda > Insecta > Lepidoptera > Riodinidae > Apodemia > Apodemia mormo. The sequence goes on along the minus strand of JAUPFN010000018.1, from coordinate 4,125,823 downwards.
ATTTCTGGATTACATTAATGATTATGCAAAATAATGCCTTATTATAAATAGGTATAGATAAATTCGAAAATTCTTTATTTTTAAAATTTAATAGTGAAATAAATTATTTTAATATTATAATTTAATAGTGCGGATGAAATCTGCACACGAAGTATCGTACGAATCCATATCCTACTACAATCACACCCTTTTTACTTACTTTAATATCATCATCCACAAAAACTAACAAGTTACTCCTACTTAATGATGTCACTTACAGACTTTTCATTTATTCATAAATAAAAAAAACTGCTGCACTTTGACGTGATACGGCTTATAAATGTATCAACGCCAGTGACTTACGAAAAAGCATGACTCATTATCACGTTCCGTCTGAGCCGAGCGTGCAAGCGAGAGCGAAGAACAAACAATAGAGAGGCACGATCTTGTTTTCTTGTGATGTTATCACGTAAAATTATCGTCTGCAAACCGACTTTATAGAAAACCAATTTTTTATCAAAATTGTTTAAACAGACTATTTAAAGGATCTTTATCGAGAAAAAATACTCTTTACGTATTAAATTACACCAAGCACTGACGATGGAATGTATAAAGGCTACTATGAGGTGTTCGCTATATGCCGCCTGTGGAATATGTCGAGCGCTTGCCACTGCTTCGTGTGCAGGAGAATGTGTGGCCGCCTTTGCTTCATATATTCCACAGCTTGATCTGGAGTCCAGCCATTTTTCTGTAATGCAAACATATTTGTCCATAAATTACATGACAAAAATTGTATTTTTTTATATCATGATATAACAAACAAGCAGATGGGTCTGCTGATGGAATGAGTCAACCACCGCCTATAGACACCAAAGATGTTAATGGTGCGTAGCTATTTTGTGGCGAGGTCTAACGCCACATGCATAAGTTTACCGGCTACCTTCCAAACCGGAACACGACAGCGACAAGCGCTGACGCTAATGCGGCAGGAATAGGTAAGGCGGTGATACTAGACCCGGGCGAGACAATGTAGAACTCTACCACCTAGTAGCCACGATGGTAGTGGCTCGATAGCCAATCGGTCGCCTTTTACGACCTGCCTGGCAGAACGGCAGTTGGCCTATTCTACAAAGGAGGCCGGGACCAACACGGCGACAAACTACTACTAGACGTGTACTGCGAATCTACACACGTGATGATTAATACGTGAAACAATACTTTGTACCCATTTTTAGGACAGATACGCGAACGGTGGGGTATGAAATTTGGCACAGTTATCTTTACATTGCGAGGGAGTGCAGCAACCTAATATTTTTAATAATTTGATCGCCCCGTTGGTCGAGTAGTTATAGTGCGCGCGGAACTAGTTGGCCGCTCCGCCCCACCGTTCACATACCTAACGCGCGGCCAACTAGTTCCGTGCGCACTATAGTTGGCCGCGCCATATGTAATACGTAATACGTAAGGCGCGGCCAACTAGTTCCGTGCGCACTATAGTGAACCTAACTACGAATCGATGAGGAGTGGTTTTGGTTTTCAAGTGAAAAAATTGTGATGTGCATAGACGTTTGTATTTCTGGGTTTAGGTGTTAGTGTAAAAGGCGACCGATTGGCTATATGATTCACTACCATCGTGGCTACTAGGTGGTAGAGTTCTGCATTGTCCCGCCCGGGTCTGGTACCACCGCCTTACCTATTCCTGCCGCAATAGCGTCAGCGCTTGTCGCTGTCGTGTTCCGGTTTGGAGGGTAAGGTAGCTGGTAAACTTATGCATGTGGCATAAGACCTCGCCACAAGATAGCAACGCACCATTAACGTCTTTGTTGTCTATAGGCGATGGTTGACTCTTTCCATCAGGAGATCCATCTGCTTGTTTGCTATCTTATACTATAAAAAAAATTATACAAGCAGCAGCGTGCAGCCCACTGCATTATAAAAGTTTTTGGTGAATCCCGCGGGATCACCTAATTTTTCCGGGATAAAATGTAGCCTATATGCTATTCTAGGTCATCATCCACCTGTGTGCCAAACTTAATTCAAATCCGTTCAGTAGTTTTTGCGTGATTGAGTAACACACATCCATCCATCCATACATCCAAACTTTTGCATTTATAGTCTATATATAAAAAGCAATGCCGAACCAAACGGACCAACTCAAGAACGGGCTTCCCCTATCCAAACCAAATGTTTAGGCTTTGTTTGGACTATTTAGTAGATGGTTTGTGAGAAGTTTGCACAAAATCGGTAGAGCGGTTCTTCATTTATCACATTTATTGTAACAAATGAATTCAATAAATGACGATACTTAGCGAAGCACGTGACGGCCCGCCAGTATTAATATAGATTACACATTGGTTGATTTCTGTAGTACTCGTACCTTAATATTATCTCTAATAATATTAGAAAGACCTGATATACATACATACTTCGTATAATCTTCCGTGGAGATATGTATGTAATTTGAAAGAGTTACCATCAAAAGGGAGATCTGTCTAAATCTGCACGCAATTCTCTCTGCCTACACCGTAATGGATTTGGCGTGAAGATGTATGTCAGATGAAAGACTTACCATCATAAGGTAGCAGCCGACAAGCGTGGCGCTACGCGTTCGTCCTGCCTTACAGTGCACGTACACCGTGCCGCAGTTCGGCTGCTCCTCATCCTTCTGGAAGCCGGTCAGTTTGCCGCCGGCAGGAAGAAATCTTAAAGGCATATTATTGAAACATCATTTTATAGATTCAGACTATATATAGATAATTCAATGACCAATTTTATGTAATTTTAACCTTCGATTTAAAAAAAAATTAAGATCGCGGCCTTAAAAGTGGCTAATGCAATAAGACACGAATAAATATGTGGTCTTATTTTGCGGACGTTAAAACGTGCGGACGCGTCACGACATGGAAACGTCTTATGAATATCATGTGACTAGTAATTTTAAACGTTAAGCTATAAAGTTGAATTTTCTAAGGAGCAATAGTCGAAACTAAAAATAAACCATTTGCCATTTCGCCAGGCAGTTCGTAAAATGGCAACGATTGTCTATACGTATCACTATCATTTTGAATACTAGATGGTAGAGTTCCGCAACGTTTAGCCCGGGTATATGGTACCACCGCCTTAGATATTCAATACTCGTTATTGTATTGCATTACATAATGTTAAACATTTTTAGGTGTTAAGTAGTATTTATTGGAACGAAGTTCCTTACGGCAGGCTTGGAGGGGATAGGGATTTTGCTGCGCGCCCGAACTGAAAAAAAATGTGATAGTAAAACCATAAGAAAAAATCCGTGGAAAAAAGTGCGTGGAATAAAACCGTTAAATGAGACGTGCGCAGGCGCGACAGTCGCCTACACAAGCGAGTAGTGCCGTTTAGCCGAAGGAACTTCGTTCCTACCTGATGTCCCACGACACCACATCATTTTTTTTATTATAATAAGTACTGCCAACAAGACATACGTTATTACATTCGTTATGACAGCCATTACAAAGCAAGATAAATGTTGTCTCAATTACAGGCAATAACTTACTCTTTTAGAATTAAGTAAACACAACCCTTGAGTATTGTTATTACAATATATAAATATGAGTATTCGTACATTATAGGGCTAACATAATATGTACCCTGATAAGATGTAGCAATGTATAAATATGTTTCTTTAAAATTTACCATTAAAAAATTTCATTTATATTTTAATCCATACTAATATTATAAATGCGAAAGTAACTTTGTCTGTCTGTCTGTTACGCTTTCACGGCCAAACCACTGAACTGATTTGGATAAAATTTGGTACAAATATAGTTTGAGACCTAAGAAAGGACATAGGATAGTCCTTATCCCGGAAATCCCACGGGAACGGGAACTATCGGGTTTTTATTTTAGAATTTTTTCCACCCGAACGAAGTCGCGGGCACAGCTAGTATCTTTATAATTTTATTTATTTATATTATACTAGCTGACCCGGCAAACGTTGTTTTGCCTTACATATTAGGAATCCATAGCGGACAAACAATGTGAACGTAATTTATATAAGTCTACGGGATTGTCCTTACACGCAACCAAAATGGCATTAATGGTTGTTAAGTATTCTCAAATTTTCTAATTTTCCGCGCAATTTTCTTGATATTTTCTTTTATAAGAACCTTCTCCTTACAGTTATAAATACAACAAAAAAAATTACCAAAATTGGTCCAGCCATTCAGGCGTGATGTCGTGACCAAGGAAAATAGGGATTGATTTTTATATATACATATAAAGATTATAGATAATTTTATTTATATTTTAGTAACATTTTAAGTTTTTAACATCACTTAGATTTTTTTTATCATTTTCGGGTCATTATGAAATATTGTTATAGCCATAGCGTTTAGCTGTGCATTTGTAGGTTTAAAATTGGTAATTTTTAGTTATACTTAAATCTGATTGTATATTTTCGAGGGTGTTCAATTTACTTTATAAATAAGGCAGGTATATTTGCATTTCTAACAAATGCAAGTATTCCTGCCGCGATAGCGTCAATGCTTATCACTGTCGTGTTCCGGTTTAGAAAGTAAGGTAGCCGGTAGACTTATGCATGTGACCTTGTAATCCCGTCACTCGGTTAACAACGACCCATTAACATCTTCACTGTCTACAGGCGTTGGTTGCTTTTTCCATCACGAGAGCCATCCGCTTTTTTGCTACTTAATGTGATTTAAAAAAATCCTTTTGAAGAATAGAATGTCGGCGTCTCTGTCAGGCAGTCTCCAAAAGGCTAAATAATGTAACTATTGGCAAAATATGTCCAAAACTATTGGCAAAATAATATATCCCAACAATTGTGGTAGAAATCTCCAATTTCAACAATATCACATACATACAGGTCAAATTGATAACCTCACTTTTTTAAGTCGGTTAAAAAACCGAATACTTAAACATATTTTTTTATATCATAAGATAGCAAACAAGCAGATGGGTCACCTGATGGAAAGAGTCAACCATCGCCTATAGACACCAAAGATGTTAATGGTGCGTTGCTATCTTGTGGCGAGGTCTAATGCCACATGCATAAGTTTACCGGCTACCTTACTCTCCAAACCGAAACACGACAGTGACAAGCACTGACGCTATTGCGGCAGGAATAGGTAAGGCGGTGGTACCAGACCCGGGCGAGACAGTGCAGGACTCTACCACCTAGTAGCCACGATGGTAGTAACTCGCATAGCCAATCGGTCAGCTTTTACGATCTGCCTGACTGAACGGCAGTTGGCTTATTCTTCAAAGAAGCCCGAGACCAACACGGGGTAAGTTAAGAATGAGTTATTCTAAATGTATTGAATTGGAAGGAGATTATGTAGTAAAATAAAATATTTTGTTTATATTTCTACTAGCTATGATACCTCGCTTTCGCTCGGGAGTTGATATGACCCTTAGAGTAATAATGTATTCTATGGTAAGGAACAATTTGTTTTTTTAATTGAAATTTTAAAAACAAGTGAAAGTCTGCATAAATGCTTAAATGTTACAAGATTGACACTTTTTCAAATAACTGTCAAAATACCACTAAAGAGGTTGTGTACATAGTAATTTCTAAGAAGTTTTTGATTCATACTCGTAAAAAAATGCAGAATAATCCACCAGAATTTTTTACTGCAAACTTGTCCAGCAATTAAACTGTGTAGAATACACATTAAATATTTTTACAACATGATAACTTGCTTTGTCTGTATCTAACAACAAAAATTATTTTTCTTCTTGTTTCGAGCCACTGATGACGAAGGCCATCCTTCCAGCTGCCTGCTTAGGAGCTCGTAAAAGCCGAATAAAAGCTATGTTATAGGTGTTGATTTATTACCATCACACGAGTTTTATTTTTAGGTTTCCGTATTTTAAAAGGAAAAAATGGAATCCTTATAGCGTCACGTTCGTCTGTCCGTCCGTTTGACAAGACCCTTTATCTCCAAAACGCGTGAAAGTATCGAGTTGAAATGAACCAAGACTTTCAGTCTCTTGAAGCTGTGAAAAAAATCAAACTTTTAAGTTAATGTAAAAAGGTACGGCCGTTTATGTCGCAAAATATTTCGATGCTCTCACAGAAGTCAAAACTTATAAGGTACTTTCCGTTGATCTACAACTATTAAATTTAGCGAATAACATCGTCTTATACTACAAGAACAGGGCAAAGTCTGAAAACTACATTTGTAAAACTACATTAAACAATAAAAAATATAGTCTGTCTGAAGTACATAGGGTTTAAAACTGAATTTCGGGAAAAGCTCGGAAATAATTGCGAGACTCGATTCTTGAACTATTTAAAATATGTACCTATACATTTGTACGGAACCTTATATCATAAGATAGTACAGTGCAACCTTAATATAACGAACCTCAATATAACGACTTCCTCGATTTAACAAATTTTTCCTAATCCCGTTGAATTGTCCATAGGAATTAATATAAAATATACCTTTACATTGCGAATTTTTTTAGAACAACCTCTTTATTACGACTATTCTCTACTATCAAAACATGCAAATACCTCTAATTAACGAATTTTGTCAACTCAAACCTCTATATAAAGTTCCTACCAATATTCGAGTATGTCTCTTAATTCCTTAATAATTAATAAAGTGAATAAAACTATTTTTACCTCTTTATAACAAATTTTAGACCAACCTTACCTCAATATAACAAACCTTAGATTAACAAATTACTTGATATAACGAATATTTACTTGTCCCTTTGCAATTTGTTATATCGAGGTTGCACTGTATTATACTACTTATAGTACTTTTTTTATAAGTTAGTAAACTATCAGATGTGTTAATGCATGGCCTTTTCCTAGCGTAAGCGTAAGTGCTTGTTGTTGTCAAGTTCCATGTAAAGTTATTCGGTAAACATATTTGTGTGGCATTTCATCAGAGAAATACGGATGCCAACGCACCATTGGCATATTTGGTGAAGAGAAATCTATCTGCTATCCTATAATATAAAAGCAAAAACACAAGATAATTTTTGAAAAATAAAGAATTGTTGGTGTGTATTGACAATGATTATATTTCCTAACGAGTAGGTACGCTACAAAAAACATCCTTGAAAGACGACAGGGTGACATTTAGAGAGCACTTGTATAGAAAACATCTTACCGATTAATAAATTTAACTCCTTCAAACAATTTCTCCTGGTCTGGTGCTTCGAAGATATCTGTGGTAGCGAGCTGCAGGAATTCCACACCGTGTTCTCGCCATTTCTAGAAAGTATGTAAACACATTAACATACTTAACATTAACATTAGCAAAAAGTTATTGGTCCCCAACAAAAAAGTTTAAGATTGTCCCCAATGGCAAATGTTTGGGTTTGTTCCGGACAAAAAGTTGGGCTTGACCCCGTCAAAACAAGTTTAGGTTTGTTATCGCTAAAAAAAATTTTTTTTTATAGCAGAATTGTGCACTACCTGCGCGTTTGCACGCGTAGGTGGTGCACCTGATGGTAAGTGATCACCGCCGCCCATGGACAACTGCAATACCGGGGGTCTTGCAGTCGCGTTGCCGGCCTTTTAAGAATGAATAGGGTGTTTTCCCAACAAAACAAGTTTAGGTTTATTACCACTACTACATGAGGCCCCGGGTTCGATTCCTGGGTCGGGCACTTAAAAAAGTGTTTTTTCAGTTTTCTGATAAACACAAAGTTGCCCGGGATTGGAAAGTGCCCGGTTGGCGATAGGCTTGCCACCTATCACATTTGTGGGACCAAGTATCTTCGCCTAATCATGGGTGCACTTGTTGTACCTCTGCCTACTCCTTCGGGGATACGGGCGTGAAGATACTTTTTTGAAGTCTAGGGAAGATTTAAAAGGTGAGAAAATATAGAAAAAAAAGAGTAGTTAAAAAGGCAGAAAAACGTTTGCCAGGTCAGCTAGTTTGCAATAAATTTTACAAAAATTTAAACTGTCCACCTACTACTGTTAAAACAGGCCTGTGATAAACAAAGGGTTACATATACAGGGTATAACAAAAATAAGCACTAACTTTCAAGGGTATACGTGTACATGAACTAAACAAACACCTGGTAAAATATTATACCAAAAGGCACACATTTTTTGTTTCATATAAATTTAGTAAAATAAGAAATTAAAGTTTATTTTCACACCCCTACCTTGAAGATGGAAGTGATGTGACGTCAGCAACACGTTGAATGAATAGCGTGACGCACACATAGACATGAAGAATACCGCGTACTTGTACTTACACACATTTAATAAGCAATTTTTTACATATCACTTTCGTCACTGATTAATTATTATACATTAATCCAAATTCACTATTTACAGGCAATAATAAAACAACACTGTCTTCAAATTAATTTATAAGTAAGGTTCAAAATGACCACCACCCTTCTCAATGCAAAGAGCAGTTCTGCGTAACATTGATAACCTTACATTATGCAACATATGTGGGGTTATGGACCTAAATGCTGCATTAATTTTACCTTCCATCTCTTCACGTGTATGACATTCCACAGAGTAAACTTTATTTTTCACATAACCCCATAAAAAGTAGTCTAGGCACGTGAGATCTGGAGAACGAGGTGGCCAAGGCACCGGGCCACTTCGACCTATCCACTCTGCAAATCGATCGTTTAAATAATCACGCACAGGGCGTGCAAAGTGAGCGGGTGCTCCATCGTGCTGAAAAATTATATTACGGTATACATTCAGTGGAAGATTTTCCAGATGTTCTTCTAAATCCTCTCTCAGGTGTTGTAGGTACCTTTGAGCGTTAAGACCCTGAGGTAAAATAGTCGGCCCCAAAACATAGTCCCCAACGATGCCTGCCCAGACATTAATTCTCCACTGGTGCTGAAAGCTACTTTCACTCGAGGCATGCGGGTTATTATGTGCCCACACATGCTCGTTGTGCAAATTGAGCACACCATTTCTTGTGAAAGAAGCCTCATCTGTCCATAAAATATTAAAAGCAAATTCGGGATTTGCTTCAGCACGGTTCTGGTACCACCTACAAAAGTCCATTCTGGGCATATGGTCTGCAAGTCCTATCTCCTGAGTCCTTGAAAAATGGTAGGGATGTCGTCCATCATCCTGCAGAGTACGCCACACCACCATATGGTTTACATTTAACATAGCACTGCATCGGCGTGTGCTGGTCCGAGGATTCTCGTCAAAATGATTTAGAATTCGAGTCTCAATAGCAGTACCTACTCTTGAATTAGGACGTCCAACGTTTCGTTCGCGGTGGAAGGAACCAGTACGCTGAAGTCGTAAACACATGTTACGGAATACTGAGTACGGAGGTAAATGACGTTGTTCTGCTGGTGGCCTTCCATCAATAAACCGTTGTCGGTAAATCTCCCTCGCTTCATTAATGCTACCATTCCTAGCAGCACCAACACATAGCATCATTTCGTAAAATTCACTATTAGTGTAAAGGTGACGGTCATTATTATTTCTACGTGGCATTTTTAAAATCGCGATTTCCAATCAATGGGTATTAAGTAAGATTCATAAAAAATCGGCAATAATAGCAATAGTTACGCTCTCCAAAGACAAACGGCAACTGAATAAAAAAATAAAAATTCCTTTACAATTATCTAGGTACTTTCCGAACTAATTAGGGTTCAGTGAAACAAATTTAAAAATAATCTTCTTCATCTTAGAGTTTATTCCGGTTATTCTCCACGCTTGCGCTAGGAACGAGTTTGAGTTTGCCGTAGCGACTGTCGTCTAACCTCCGAACCTCTCTGGAGGAAGCCGGTGCCAGGACCTCTTTCATTGTACAGCAGTCAGGTTGTCTTGGGTCCCGAAGGTGGTGGTGGGACCCCTTGCACCATAAATAAAAAAAAATCATTTCCCGTGTTAGTTAGTTTAAGAAGAATTACCCTCCATTCTACCAGGCGAACTGAGAATCGAACCCAGTACCTTACGAAGAAACGCCTAAACCGGCATCACTCTTATCATAAAAGTGACAAAAATGTTGACTAAAACTATACGGAACTACATATTAGTATGATTTTACATAAAAACAAAATGGCAGAAAAAAGGGAGTGTCTTGTCTCTTTCCGAAAATGGTCTTTTCGCCAATCAAAGTGTTTCGTTGCACTTTGTATAAGCCGCAAAACACGTGTAAGTTCTAAAGGCCTGTACAAACGACCGGCGGCGGCTTTAAAGTTAACTTAATACTTTTTCATTTCCAGTATGATAAACAATATTTTGATGAAAAATATTGTTTGATAAAAAGGTTGTGTTGTGTCTTAATTCTTAATGATAATGCATATTTATTTTGCGAAGTGTCGTGTTATCAACGAGAAAGTTTTACTAAGTTTTTAGAATTGTGTGTAAAAAAAGTGATAATAGCTATGATTTACCTGCTCAAAAACTAATTACCTATTTAGACACCTTGTTATGTGAAGTTAGAAGCAAACAGGGTAGGTACTAGAGGTAAGTATTATGCCATTAAAACAGTTTGTAAGTTGAAACCATGCCAGATAATACATTGTAAAATGCCTATGAATCACGGAATAGATTTAGGTACCTACACTGAAAACACATGTGAATAGTTGATTTTGAAGGTGGATATTGTGTGATGAAGTAATTTATGTAATGTGTTTTCATAACAAAAAGATACCTTAATTAGTTATATTGGATTATTTGCCACGATTGTTTTAGAATGTATGTACCAAACTAATAGTTTCACTCAGAGTTAGAAATAATAATCCAGGTCACAATAAATTTTAGGTACACAGCTGATATAATTTTGTTGCCAGGCGGGAGATTTTCCTGCATGAAATGCCTAATAGCCGCAGGTTTGCCTTACGTAAACTAGGTATGAGACTACTAGGTAGGTATTTACGATTAATAAAATTTTATGAGATTTTTTTTATTGAATATGAGTATAGTAATTAATAATTATTTTAATATGATCGTAATATGCTATCGAGTGACACCAATAGTCGGACAGTGTTTTTTTTAACATAATGTAATAATTATGGCTATCAAAACCCAGTTAAGTTACCTATGAATCAAATTGTCCAGCCTGGTAATCAAACTAAGGACCCTCATGGGTTTATTCCAACATCAGTCCTGGTAGAAAAAAATATAAAAAAACTCTTTAAATAATATCTACATTATTTACTCTGTCAAGTAATTAGTACTTTGTTGTGCGTCTAGCAGTTCATTGACATCTATCATATGATTGTGACCTTTCATAGCTGCGTAAACCGTGCGCGTACGTTACTGCGTGCTATACTTCAGGGCTGCCACAGATCATTTTGAAAAAAAACTTTGACATTCATTTTCTCAGAAATTTCATAGTTTTTATTTATTAAAAATGTATAATTAAAGAGCTAACCACACATCCTGAACGCTCCTTCAGTATTAGTGCTTATTTTTGTTATACCCTGTATAGACAGAAACGGAGTCTTTGAATGGATAATGGTAATTAGGGGTTTCCTATTCACACTATTGTATATGGAACCCCAGAATACTTTTTAATTTTGTGACGGAACCCCAAAACATTTTTAACCATACAATATTACACAATAGATTCTTAATGTAAGGCTAACATAAACTAAACTCAATACTGTTTTGATATTATCAGTGGCATATCTTTATGACAATCAATTCTTTTATTTAATCTCACCTATTCAAAAAGAGGTCACGTTATGTTTAAGTTTATTATCATGAAAAAAGAAAACTTATGGTATTTCATTTACAAATTATAGTAGCTTTGAGATGTCCTTGTCGCATCAGTAGGTATTAATTTGCATTTATAAAGCCATACACAGTTTAAATAGGTTTCTGGAACCTTCAACATAGAAATATAGCTTTATTTTCCTAACAGAATGTCTAAGGTCCCAACTCACCTGGACACCATGGCAACATCGTCGGCCATGTACCCAAACAATTTATATTGCAACTTACAAATTGACTAAGTCGCTTAGTGAGTTAGTCAACAAATATTTCATTATAAACTGTTTAGATACGGCTGCCGGTGACATCGCCATGGCGTCCCGTGAGTTAGGACCCTAACACTTGCAAACCCAATTTATTTTAATTATATATACATATGTTCAATTAATATAACTTTCCCTCATTAGCTTTGTAATTGCAAGTCTGTAGGATTTTTAGATGATTTTCAACAAACTTTCCAAAAAAAAAAGGTTATTAATTTGGCTGTATGTTTTTTTTAAATGTTTATTCTCTCAGAACTCTGTTATTTATGGATCGATTTTGACAGTTCTTGTTTTGTGTGGAAGAATACTCCACTAATATAAAAGAATACTCCCTGTGCATTAGATCTTCACCAAATTAAAATGGGACCACATTTTAATTTGGTGAAGCTGCCACACAGGGTTCTGTAGACATAGGAACTGGGAAGCCTGTTGCTGCAGTTTTATAGCTTTAAAAAATATTACTCAATAACAGCACAATAACTGTGTAGATATACATTTTATTTGGGACATAGATTATATCTAGATATAATATCTTCTCATTGCAAAAACAGTTTTAATTGAATTACATTTTTTTTAATGCTGGAGCCGCACTTATGTCTATTGTCACAAAGCTTCATGCAATGATACGATACATGCAGATAGGACCCGGCTATTATTGGCTTTTTTCACATACATTTCAGACTGTGTGTGCATTATAGAGCAAATAACTTTGGGACGATATAGACGCAAGTGCCTCTCCAGCATTATAAGTAGCTGTGCCCTGTTTTTAATTGTATTCAATGTCATTCTTTTTATAATAATGCATATCAATATAGTTTAATTGTAGCAGAGGTCTTGTCTGAATCAATATTTTACAATGACTGAATTGTCAGTGCAGCTTTAAATTAGAAATAAAAGAGTAACTTTAATATTTTCAGCACAATGTATACATCTACAGATAGATAGATAGATAGATAGATATTATTTATTTGCAATGAATGTCAGATTTATTGGAATAACTTGGGCAAGCAACAGTGAAGGCTGGTATGCTACCCACAAACCTTAACCATAATAAACAAATACAATTATATTATCTGCTGCTGTCACCACCAATTTAAATCAGCACAGTTCATGTTCCATGAGTTCCAAAATGTTTCGTCCAGGTCTGGTACCACTGCTTTATTTATTTCTGCTTCAATAGTGTTGATGCTTGTCACTGTCATATTTTGGTTTGAAGGGTGAGATAGTCAGTAAAGTTATGCAACTGGCATTACCATTCTGCCATACGAATAGCAACACATAATTAATACCAGTGGTATCTATACTAAGGTTATCTCTTTCTATCAAGAGAGAAATTTCGTTCATTGCTATGAGTTGGTATGATATAAAAACAAGATACATATTTGCCTTAGTCCAGAATTTTTTGCCAGTGTATAATGATATAGGATAGTTTTTATCTCAATTAACCCTCTCAAGCACCCCACCGAAATATTCAATACATGTAATTTATATGGCAAAACAATGTTTGCCAGGTCAGCTAGTTATAAAAACAAGATATTGGCCCTAGTCCAGATTTTCTTGTCAGTATATAAAGATGGATTAAAATTATTATATTTTATTTTTTATGATAAGACAAACCAGGAACTATGTAAAGAATAGACTTTATGCCAGTCTTTCAGGCAGCAGCTGGTATTATTATTGCAACCTTTGGTGATAAAGAGGCCTGTGACTTATCATATGGGTATTATCACCGTTATCTCTGTTTTTTAAATTACTTCAATGTGTCAATGTTATTTTTACCCTAATTTTTCAATTTAGCCCATTGGACTATTGTATAGAGGTGTTCAATGTTACTATGCGTTCCAACTAAGAATAGGATCGCGCTTGTTATCAATTTCATACCATAAGTGTGAAATTAGTAATGTCAGCAAAAAAATATTTGTTCAAAAAATATTGCTGATTTATTGAAGAACAAATAATGTTTTAATAATTATATTTTCATCAATAAAAAGTAAGTAATAGACATCAGTCTAGCTGTTAATCTATACTACCTATATATTATATAAAAAAGTCGTGTTATTTACACTACTTATAAGTCAAAAACGACAGCGCCAATTTTGTTGCGATTTTTGTGGTTTTAGGTTCCTGTTGTCCAGAATAGGCTAAAAAGTATTAAAATATAATATTCATCAATAAAAAAACATTAAAATATATCAGTCTAGCTGTTCAACTATATATATATATATATATATATATATATATATATATATATATATATATATATATATATATATATATATATATATATATATATATATATATACGATAGATAGATTATATATATTATATGATAGATAGATAGATAGATGATAGAGATCCCAGAAACAAACTTTTTTGATAAATAACAAGCTGAATTTTTGTGAACAGCTTCGTTTTGACGAGACAATCATTTTTCTATCTTCAAAAAACCTTCGAAGATAAATAAAAAGAAAACTTTAGACTAAGAAAAGTTTCTACTTTACATGTTACCCTTGAATAACAATAATAATTAACAAGTTGTGAGAAAATTAGGTTGTTATTAAATTGATTAATATCAATTTATAAACATTTCATAATTCCAAAACTTTAGAGTAGAGGACTTGCCAGAAAAACCATCGAATGTGTAGGATAAAAGTTTCATTGTGTTTTTCATAATGTAATTAGGCGATTAAATTCAAAAAATAATTATTGTTGTTAATAAATATTTTTCCTTCGCCGAATCAAAATTTTCAAAGCCCCATAACTTTATTATTTACACAATTAGAGATTTTTCAAAGATATAAAAGATGGTTGTCTCTGCAAAATGAAGCTGTTCACAAAAATTCAGCTTATTATTAATTAAAAAAAAAGTTTGTTTGTGGGATCCCAGTCTATATGGACATAATTGCTTGGCATCTACACTCAGACTTTACTTAGTGTGGAGTCCAAAAGTGATATTAAGCTATGTAATGATATATTTCCCATTCATCATAGGATCAGTGGAAGCCCACTGTCACTACTACATTCCAGTTAGGCTGAAAAATATGGCTAGTCAATAATAATAATACTCAACGGCTAAAAGTCAATGCTTGATGCCTCGCTTTACATTCATTAAAGTGGATTAAGGCAAGCCATGCATCATTTTTTTTTTTAATGTCTATAGACAGTAGATATTTCTCCTAATTTACAAAATTGTAAATGTTAAAAACTGAAATAACTTACCTCAGCATCATTTGAGAATATTTTTAATTCATATGTCTCATTCATAGAAACAACTCCTTTAATATTTTCATCATCCACCAGCTGCAACAAAACAATGAATGTTATTGATTTAAATTTCAAAGTTCCTATTGATAAATCATCACTGAAATTCATCAACTGATTTTTTATGAATAAATAATTAAATATCATCACTTTATTTTCCTTGTAAGTTGGGCAGGGTCAGCCAAATGTTGATGGAAGTGCAAGTTTTTTGCTATTAACTAGTTCTTTGGTCAGCAAGATGTATTTGACAATTCCTCATCGTTGCATTTGACAACTTGAATATCTGTTACATGAAGTATTTCTTATGTTTGATCCATTCATAAGAGTTGTCCACTCCTAAGGGCTCTAGAGTACTAGGGTATAAAATCTTTTTCAAAAATAAGCTATACAATATGAAAAGAATGGTTGATCTATATAGGCATATTGAGACATTGAACTGTAGGTATTAATGAATGGTTCAATATATTATCTTTTAATAAATTAGTTCTAACATTTAGCTACACTCTGACTCCTCCATTATTTAGTACATATAAGTTATATATTATGATTTAAGGTTACATTGATTAAATACCTGTTTCGTCATTCCTTGAAAAGGTAGTGCTCCGAGTATCACAGAGTCATCCATTCTATCATACCACCGTCTACTGGTCACTTTTTCCATTATCACATTGTAAAAAAGAGTAGGATAAAATGTAACTCTCGCAAACATAGCCGAGCCCTGTCAATAATACAGTTATTTAATACGTGTAGCCGGCGCTTGAAACATAGCATTATGATCTCGACTCGCGAGTTGTTTAATGATGATACCATGGCGAAAGCTGATTTCCGTAGTGGGGATTATTTAATATTCAAGTTCCTTTTCTCCACTCTCCAAGCTGATTTTGACACTGGCAGTGGTAGTAAAATTGACAGTTGACAGTTCTTATCAAACACAACCAATGACAATTATTCTCATTGGGTGTGTTCAGTAAAACTTTTAAACAAAGGTAGATATTCTGAATTCTGAGCTAAGATTACGCTTTCACTTTTTAGCTTTGAGTATATAAACTTCATATCTATGCTTTTTAGTTAGTATATTTAAAAACACTCCAGTGTCGCCATTTGCCCGTGTTGGATCCGGCCCCATTTGAAGAATGAATCTGCCAGGAAGTTCATAAAAGGCGAATGCTTGGCTACACGACTCTCTGACGGTCGATCGTGTGTCGACTGTGACGTGTCATCGTGACTTCTAGGTGGTAGACTTCCACAAATCCTCGCCCGGGTATATGATACCACCGCCTTACTTATTTTCCTGCAATAGCGTTAATGCTTGTCATTGTCACGGTTGGGGTGAGGTAGCTGGTAGACATATACATGTAGCATCGCCATCCCGCCGTACGGATAGCAATGTACCATTGACATCTTTGGTGTCTATAGCAGTTGGTTTCTGTTTCCATCAGGAGAGTCATCTGCTTGTTTGCTATCTAACCATAACATAAAAATACAATGTATAAAAAGTACATAAATGTCACAGTGCTTGCATAATTTTGAAGTAGGTTACTTAAAGTTAGCAAACATGTCCAGGCTGAAACCGGATGTGCTTAAACAACTAGGATAAAATTTTGTTGACTCTGATTATCTAACTCCGCGGTTCTTCCGCACGAATGAGATCCAGGGACCTTAAAAAATCTTACTTAATCTTAAAAGGCTGGCAACGCAATTGCGAAACTTCTGGTATTCCGTTTCCTATCCATTTGCCCCCGCTTCTCTAAAAAACCTTCTAGGTGCATCTTACGAGGAGTAGATCAACAACTGGAAGTCTCGTTAAAGGGGACAAAATTCTAAATGTGGCTGCGTACTAGGAGATTGATTTCTGCAACGTTCGCCAGGGTTTAGTTTCATTAATTGGTTTCTAATGCATATTACATTTAAATATTAACTTTCACTCTTTATCCATAAGTATTATAAATTTTGATTGAGCCGCGTAATTTTTGTAAAATAGGGTACAAAATTATGCTTACGAAGTAATCTATATATTTATACATATAATAAAATCGTAGGAAAGTCAAAACTGTACATTGAATATTTTTTTAAAAGAATACTCGGGGCGTGTTCTACAATCGACATCGAAGCCAAAAATATAGTTTTTAGAATTTTTGTCTGTTTGTCTGTATGTATGTCCGGGGTAAACTCAAAAAGTACTGCATGGATTTACTTCAAATTTTGCATGAATATTACTAACAGTTCGGGTCAACATATAGGCTACATATTAGCACGCTATCACCTACGGGGGAGGAGCTGTGCGGAATAAACGAAGTCCACGCGGACGAAATTGCGGGCAACAGCTAGTAATAAAAACCAAACATATAATAAAATCGTAGAAAAGTCAAAACTGTACATTGAATATTTTTTTTAAAGAATACTTGGGGCGTTATCTATAATTGATATCGAAGCCAAAAATAAAGTTTGGAGGAGGAGCAGTGCGGACCCCGGACATACATACAGACAAACAGACGAACAGACGAACAGACGAACAGACGAACAGACGAACAGACGAACAGACGAACAGATGAACAGACGAACAGACGGACAGACGGACGGACGGACGGACGGACGGACGGACGGACGGAGGGACGGACGACAGACAGACAAACCGACAAACAGACAAAAATTCTAAAAACTGTATTGGCTTCGATATCGATTGTAGATCACGCTCCAAGTATTCTTTTAAGAAAATATTCGATGTACAGTTTTGACTTTCCTACGATTTTTTATATGTATAGATGATATTATTTTAATTATAAGCAAGTTCAAAATAAAATATAATTATTGTTTTCAGTTCACTGTTTACAGGCAGCGCATACTAACTTTGAGTTTTTTTTGAAACTAAATAAATTCGAAATAAACTTAATCAGTGGGTCCAAATGATTGTTACTGCGAAACCAGGGGTTTTGGGCGTGCAGGGTGCTTAGCCAGTTTTAAATTAAGTGGGCTAAGAGCCCGCCCTAAGGATGTTTCCCCTGTGACCGAATCTCGGCTTACAGCAATATTTTGATGATAAGTCGTATAACAACCTCGTAGTGTTCTCCTTGCCCTCTGTAGGAGGGCAGGTAAATGACTTCGGGGCCTGGGCCCCCTTCTCATGGTCTCTGTCGCTGGCCGTCAATACGACCAGGTCCTTGGGTGTTGAAGTTGTACTTCCAATGGTCTTGCGCGCGCATGTATGTGTGAGTGTATGTGTATGTGTATGTGTGTGTGCTTATGTTTGTTGTGTGTGTATGAACTGTGAAGTGTAGACTGTGATGGGGTCATCGGGATCCGATAGGTAACTTTGACGTATTTTACTTTTCTTTATCATGTCCTCATGTCTGAGGAACGCAGCGATTAAAATTGTTATGCTAGCACTAATTAAAATAGTAACTATTATTTAATCTGTGCTACCACTTTAGATGACGCATAGTTTTGCGCCAATGTACGGGTATGATTCTTACGCGGCCAATTAATTGTACTGATCTTCTGTCTCTTCCGTTTTAACCAATTAGTTATCTTAATCAAGGTTATCAGGTTCTGCCCGAACTGGGTGGCATGGCCAATAATTTAAGAAGGTTCTGCTTTGATAAATAATTAGATAGCTCACAATCAGGTGTTTGGAAAGGGACAACCATCGTCTATAGACACCATGAGACCAATGATATTAATGGTGCGTTGCTATTCGTATGATGTGATAGTAATGCCACATGCATAAGTTCACATATTGCGATAATTTTTCACTATAAGGTAGAAATACCGGATGTCGTCACAATGCAATTTGTGGTCATTTAATGTCAATATGTTTATAAAAATAATTAGAAATCTGTGTATACTTTCCTTATCAATTGATTCATTAAATGCGGAAATTTGAAAACTTAACAAAAATATTTAATAATAAATAATAATAAATAAATAAATATTCACGGGACAAATTACACTTACTGATCTAACCCCAAAGTAAGCAAATTATTTGCTTGTGTTATAGGTGTCAGTCAGCGACACTAATACACAGAAATACATATATAAATACTTTTACATACATAATAAACACCCAAACCCGGAAATACAAACATTTATGCTCATCACACAAATGCTTGTCCCCGTCGGGGATCGAACCCGAGCCCCATTGATTGCGTAGTCAGGGTCTCTAACCACTCGATCAACGGGGCTATAATATTTTGTACATTGATTCAAATTTCAAGTGGCTAGAAAGTGTACTAAAATGGCCAAAACCAGTACTTCTACTATATTCAATGAACAACGTCTTATCTGTGAATACGCCTTTTAATATATATATTACACAACTATATATTCTAATGTTTGCCTAAAAATTATTTCAGGAGCTTAAGTAAAACCAATGTGTGTTGATAGTTTGTCAGATATCTATCTGACTCCTGAGCACAGGAAATTTATACTCTCTACGAGCTGAGCTAATATAATTGATATTACACTTTTAATCGATACTATCAATATCTCGATACTATCGATAATTTAGAGCCATTGATAGTTTTTTTCAATAGTAAGTATCGGTTAGAAATACAAGTAGGTATCTATAAAGGCAAGAGGCAGAATATATTTTTGTATTTAAAATAACTTTGAACGATGTGTCAAAAATGGGTAGGTGATTATTAATGAAATTAACAAATTAAAATTGTTCGAAAATTTCAAATAAAATTAAATGTTACGATTACGGAAAAGTTAAAATAACTACACAATAAACTTACACGTAACAGAATTGGCAATAATAAATTTTTCTTCTTGATACAATCAACCAGAAAGTATTAGACGTATTTCTTGTACTTTAGAGTGTAGAAATTTAAAAAAATACTAGTTAGTAATATTTATAGATTTCGTCAGTAGATAGTATTTACTGACAAATATTCACTTGTGCAATTCTTATTGGTTTTGATTATGATTTAAAATCAATTTTTTAATGTATAGGGATCGAGGTTATAGAGAAAAAGGACAGATTTTATGAAAATTATGAAGTTGCATCAACTGAAGTTTGTATGTGCAAAGGATTTCAAAAAGGAAAGCCTTTCAAAAAGGTAATGAAATACAGTTGTAAAAATATGCTATCACTTCTATAGGATTTTTTCAACATCATCAAGATACCACCACAACACAATACAAAATGGTTAGGTTATTTTATTACTTTAAGTACATAATCGAGATTATATATCGCTGGTAAATACTTTACTGTTCAGATGTATTAGTATTTAATATTGAGTAATTGCCAAAATAGCAACTTAATTTATGAAAGTTGCATACATGTAAATTTTCATATCAAACCCATCGATTTTTGCTGCCCATATGGGTAGCGAAAATCGAAAGTTATATATCAATCATTATCCAGACAAAGAACACGGGCAAGACTTCATACATTGTTTTTTTTTTAGTTATTAACTTAAAGTTTAATATATTCCTTAAGATTCTATATCAACTCTATTTTTTTATAAAATATTTATTAAATAAGTTGCATTTTAGGTAAGATTAACGTATATTTTTTTAACTTGGGGAATAGTAGCTAAATAAAGTTGGTTTTTAGGTAAGAGTAACGTAAACAATCAGCTCTCCTTAGTAATCTGTGGTTAGGTATTTATCTTGTCATTGGGGTCTTCAGTATAACAGCTGCTAATCTCAGAAATCTAGTTAACATTAACTATTCTTTAATACAAAAACAGGGAGAATCATTATTTCACACTTAGAATGAAAATTATGATATAATAAATATATTGCTGTTTTAATGAAAATGTAATTAAAGTTTTATACAATGGTAACACTTAAATATGACGATAGAATTCAATCAAATTAAAGTCTCAAAATTGTTTATATTATTGTTTCTAGCGATATATGTTATTTAATTGATATACAAATCGTAGAAAATTAATCTAATTTATCTAATATTCATCAATCCCAAAGACACGCAAGGGATGTACAAAACAGAAATGGCCTGTGTTCTTTGCTTTACTCTTTCCTTATTCCCCGTATTGGTTGAGGCTCCTTTTGAGTCTATTTGCAATTTTGCCAGGTTGTTCGTAAAAGGCAAACGGTTGGCTAACAAAGTACTATCACAAATATTAGATTTTTGGAACGAAGTTCCTTATCGCGCGTTGTGAAAGGGGGCTAGACGGAAAAAATTCTCACGAAAAGTTGTAACGACACTTTTTGTTATAGAAGCTATTGTAAGCTGTGCGGCGTGCGCATGTTTCTCTGTCTGTCTTTCTCTCTCTCTTATAGAAAGCAAGCCAGATTTACATTTTATTACAATTTAAAATTTTATTACAATTCCTTCACTAATTAATCGAAAGGAACTTCGTTCCATCCGGGTGTCCCTTCACACCTCTCAACTTTTATTTTATATCAAAATAGCAAGCAAGCAGATGGTTCTCCTATAGATATCAAAAATATTAATGGTGCGTTGTTATCCGTGTGGCGAGATGGCAATGCCACATGCGTAAGTCTACCGGTTTTCTTATCCTCCAAACTGGAATACGACAACGACATGCGTTGACGCTATTGCGGCGGATATAATATCCGGGTGAGACATTCCAGAACTCTACAAATTAGTGGTCACCATGGTAGTGATACGTAGAGTTAATCGGTTGCCTTTTACGACTTACCTAGCAGAACGGCAGTTGGTCTATTCTTCAAAATTAGCCTGGACCGACACGGGGATAGTAGAGTTCTACAACATCTCTCCGAGTTAGGGAGCCACCGTCTTATTACCTATTATGAAGTATAAACATCTCGCCACACGGATAGCAATGCACTACTGACACCTTTAGTGCCTATAGTTGATGGTTGTCTCTTTCCACTAGGAAAATCACTCGCTTGTTTGCTATTTTATGGTGCAAAAAAATTATTACTATCTGCACAAATAAACGTTTAAATTGATAACGAAAATCTGTGTTTTGCCAAATTTACACTGATTTTATAAAAATACACATTTATTTCTTACATATAATTAAATGATGACCAGCGTGAAACTATGCTGAGCACTACCGCATTACTGTTAAGCCTTATTGTATATGAGTCAACTGCTCGCAA
Source organism: Apodemia mormo (assembly GCA_036924255.1). Classification (NCBI taxonomy): domain Eukaryota; kingdom Metazoa; phylum Arthropoda; class Insecta; order Lepidoptera; family Riodinidae; genus Apodemia; species Apodemia mormo. Next base: position 4,103,575 of record JAUPFN010000018.1, on the reverse strand, counting down.
TGCACATGAGCTTAGACAGTGATGACCAATCTGAAGATATCGTGAACAATATTTTTTCATTTATTGAAAAGAATAAATAAAATACAAATTGAACTTTGTAATGTTAGTTCAGTAATTTGGTAGTTTTACCTGGAAAGTTTTCCGGTAGTTTTGAAAATTGCTTGTTTTATGGATTTCGGTATGCTCTTTTTGAATTTCAACTTTGCCACCTCGTATCTCCGCCACTCGCGCCGCCATATTGAAAAATGGCGCCTAAAAACGGTTTTTTGGGAATATCTCCTTTACGACGCATTTTACAATAGTACATTCGTGTACTAAATTAAATTAGAGGAAATTTCCTACACTTTATGTACTAATATTTTTTTTCATAAAATCAATAGTTTTGGCGTACGAGCGTCAAAAAGTATTATTCGTTCCGTTTTCGTGCACCACCACGTGTTTTTCGTATATTTTTCTAAAATATTCTACTATTGCCGCCGATATTAGAAAAGCAGGTATAAGGGTAATGTGTCCTTTGTGTTGGGTCCCTTTCTCTCTATCTATGGGTCTCTTTCTATCTCGACCTTCAACGAAACACGTGTCAGTGGAAGTTACGAAAAGTATTTAGTTCAGGCTGAGTCATCAGTATACGTTTATCGTGATCGGCATTGAAGACACTCTGCGTTGAATGCGTTCAAGAGGAAGGAGCTGGTATTGTGGAGCCCCTGGCCAAAGATGAGAACAGTACTCCTATGAAGCCTGATTTGTGACTTGTAGAGTCGCAAACAATCGACTGTTTTGCCCTGTTCAGAACAACAAGTTTCTTGGACGAAAGCTTTGCTTTTGCCTCCAAATGACCACGAAACGAGATAATGATGAGTTATGGATGTGTATTAAATATGTGTATTATATAATAAAAATCAGAATTATTCAAATCGGTTTAGTAGTTTTTGGGATTACCACGTTCAAACAAACAAACAAACTCAATTCTCAGAATCACTTGATTCTGAACTCTCTGAACTTGATTCAGAATCATCTTGTAAACTTATAATGATTTGGTCCATCATAGTATCAAATTTCATATCATGATTCCAGTATTCCTGTTCATTTTTTTGTACGTGGTCATCGCATTTTTGCCATTGTTCGGCAGAGAATTCGGAAAATAGCCTTGTTAGTATTGTCATTTTCTCGTCCAATGTAGCATTAATGTGATCTCTGGCCAGGCAATTTTTAATATTTGCCCACACAAGCTCGATCGGGTTGAGGTCTGGATGATATGGAGGTAGTCTGAGAACAGTATGACCTGCAGCTTTCAAAAGTTCGTCAATCTTGAATATTTTTTCTGATTGGGTCGCATTAATCAACCTCAGGAGTTCAGCTTTGATCATCGTGGGAGAAAATGTTACATTATGATTTTGCAACCAGTTCTGCATATTAATTTTCAAACTGGACATAGTCGGTTTCTTCTCAACTTGCACACAATGATAGGCAGCATTATCCATAACTATGACTGAGTTAGGTGGAAGTTTAGGTATTAATTTTTGATCAACCCAGTTGTAAAAATTTGTAGAGTTCATGTCTCCATGATAATCCCCCGTTTTTGAATCTGATTTAAAAATTAGCAAAGCATCGTCAACTAACCCGTTCCGGCTACCAGCGTGAACTATTATCAAACGCCTTCCTTTGCCTATATCTGTATAAATTCCAGGCTCCGACGAAGATTGCCAACATTTTTGGACATTGTGACTTTGGTTATCGTAAGTTTCGTCCAAAAAGAATATATTTCGTTTGTCTTCTCTGAATTTTCTTATAGCCCTCATATATTTCACTCGCCATTCAACAATATTTGGTCTCTCTATTAAAAGGCATCTCTTCGATTTACATTTTTTAAATGAATATCCCAGTTTGTGCAAAAGTGTTCTTAAAAAAGTCAATCCGCAGTCTAAAATATTATCCTCTTTTAACACAGCATTTAGTTTTCGTAGACTTGGAATTTTTTTCTCTACCGTATAAAACTGATTTATTTTTCTTCTTATCACTGCTAAATCAAAGTCATCAACTTGTATTTTCTTTTTTATTTCTTTTGGTCTACGTGGAGAACTAAATCTTGCTTCCCCTGTATTTTGCAACGATTTTTTACTTTCAGCAATCACTCTCCTAACACTTCGTTCTGATATCCCTGTTGCTTCTGCTACTAGTTTATGTATATTCGCATCAGTTTTATATTCTAAACTATTGACATCGGCTTTCCGTTTATTAAAAAATGTATGCACTTTAAATATTATTTCCTTAGATTGTCTTTTTATCGGCGGACTCATCTCGCTATTGCAATCTTATGTGCGTTTTGTCTAAACTAGCCGGAACTTTCAACGCGTGTTGCCGTCGTAAAGTACGGCGCCGCACTGAGTAATGACAGCAAGCGCCCCTGCCTCTCCGCCCCACCGTTCACATACCTAAGGCGCGGCCAACTAGTTCCGTGCGCACTATAATTAGCCTAAAGGTTAACCTGGCCCTCACGGTACCGGGCTATGAAAAAAAAACCGGGTCGCAACATTTCCGTCTTGCTTTTAAAATATTACGTACTATATATATAGATCGACGTAACGCGACGCGACGAAAATTCGTAAGCGTTGAGTGATGACAAAATAATCGACATCAAAGTATGTAGCATTAATTACACTTTTTACTATTATTAAATATGTATTATTTCACCTAATAGAACCAGCTTGGGTTTAAAAGTATTAAGTGGGTCACGAAGGGGCAGTGTGAAAATTACCGGGCCATAACAAAACAATGTTTGGGAAACACTGATCTAGAGCATTAACAAACTCTTTTAATCCCTCATGTTCAGATAAACGCAGTGGTTGCATGTCGGTTGCTACCATTCTAGAAATCTTATTATCAAGCATTTCTTTCTGTTTGAATTGGCAGAATATCTTGATGTATCTTCTTTCCGACTTTCAAAATTTTCTTCATTACTTTAACTATGGGTTGTCAAAGGTAGAATTAAGACTTCAGCATGCCTACGCTTTAGATGATCTTTCATATTGCTTATATTAAGTATTGCATAATATTTGAGTTCAGCCTTGCAAGATTTACGAATAACCTACTCACCGTTCTCTTTTCTATAGAAGAAATTCCACAACAATGGTTTTCTTTTTTGTTATCACACTCAGGATTTTTATTTCTATTTTGCCTATTTTTTCCAATTAAAATATTTAAGTAATACAGTTCCAATTAAAATATTTACAGTACAATTCCAATTAAAATATTTAAAAATACATTCAAAAGGACGCGGAACGAAATTACACATATCTACGGTTAAAATATTTTTCTTTATCTACCCACATTAAAAAGTTACTCGTAGACTTCAAGAATTCGACCCTGGCGTAACCGATAATATTGAAATAAAGGTCACTAACGTTATTACAAAACTATCGATAGTATCAATTATATTGCTAATTCAAATTCAATTTTGGCTAATTGTAGTACCTAATATTGAGTGGCAATACTATCGATAGTTACGACAGTTTATAATTTTTCAGGTACGAATACTATCGATACTATCGAGGGTATTGCTGTTTACTGAAAATATTGCCGTAAGTGAGATATTGAAATTATCGATACTATTTATAGAAATCGATATTATTTCAGCCGTTGTTTTCGATCAGTTCAGACGTATGCGGGTGGTTGTGTAAAATGAAGTGGAACGATGAAATGGTAAGCTGAACCCATCATACAAAATCCAAAAAATGTGAATCACGAAAAAACATTTTAGTAATTAATTGTTAGCACACATGTAGAAGTAAAGATAGTCGTGGTCCATAGCTACACGTTTGAAAATAATTTCAGCCATCTTGGATTATTGCACGAGAGTTCTTGCAAAATATCTTTGCTGCAACATCTTCCATCACGATAGTTTTTTAGTGTCAAATCGTACAAAGCTTCGGTACATATTACTTCGGGAAGATAGACGCAAGTGCGACCCCAGAATAAGGTTCTGTCGATTGCTCATAATGATGTAACGGCATGTTTCATGAATGGCTTGCCTCCGCACGCCATCCATGAAACTAACCTAACCTTTTTTTGTTCTCGCAAAGGAAATGCAACTTACGCACTACCGGGCCATGTGGATTGGCCCGAGTGTGGTACTCGCCGGACAGAACCGATCATACCCACTAAAACCGCTGCGTCTGCCCCATTGTAGTGTGGCCGCCACTGTGTTGGCGAGAAGGTGATGCCGGCGTCCTTCGGGACTGCGGCTGTTTGGCCCCAACATACGGCACCGCGCGTAACTCCTCGAGGCCTTTTGGGGCAGAGCCCCGGCCTCGATCACGGGGGACGAAGCAGGGCCTAGTAGGCTCGCCATCGCACCCCCATGCGTCTCCATCGTATCGGGTTGGGGTTGGCCGCAGCCTCCCTTCCCTTTTCGCCGTCTCCTTCTGTGACATCACGTCCTCGCAGAAGGAGAGGACGGCCGTCCACGATTGATCCTCGCTCTCGACCATGGCTTTCACGACGGTATGGCTTTTACGACGGTCGGGAGCGGGAGCAAGACGTGCAAGACATAACGTTGTATTGCCCACAAGGGGCACCCTTCGAGAGTGTGCGGCGCCGTGGCCTCGCTGCCTGAATAGAGGTGGCATTAGGTCATCGTCTCACGTCGGGCGATTTGGCATAGGTACTTTCCGAAGCATTCGATGTGTTCAGAAAGCACCTGTGTAAGCCGGAACGTGAGCCGCCCGTGCTACCTGTCCAGCCAGGTTTGGAAAACCGGCCGGACAGCCTAAACAGTCCGGCGGCCGGTCGTAGGTTCGGTCAGCTGTTCCATCCACCTCCGGACGGTTGAACGTCGAGCGTGGGAGTTCCTCCTTTCCGTCACCGTAGGCGGATCGCCGTCGAACTGCAGCTACTGATGCCGCTCGTAGAGCCTTGCCAGTGTCGAGGCCTCCAGATCCCACGGCGGTGATCCCGCCAACACGCACGCTGCCTCTGTCGAGATGGTGCGATATCCCCGGACGGCCCTGATCGAAACTAACCTAACCTAACCGTTTTCTAGATTTTTTACATTTTTACATTGGCAGAGTACCTGTTACCTATTTCACCTCACCAAATTACTTTTGATTAATCGACATAAAAATAAAATCTAAGTTCCAAGCACATAGTGGCAAACTTCGATGTAAATACAGAAGAAAGGCGGTGGAATCACAGCTGCGGAAAAGTGGTTCCAGAGCTGTTTTTGTTTATTGGACGATGGACATATTATGTAGTCTCAACTCGGCCTTTGATCAGTTATCAGTTGTGGCTAGACCAAGAAGACAAACAAATTTTTTCAAATGAAAAAGAGGATAAAAGGTCCAAGTCCACACCTAATGTATAGTGGACAATTGCACCACTAAAGGCTTGTAGTTTCGTTGTCAGACTTTTGGAAATGGAAGTTATTTTAAGATCTAAGGATCCGCCCGTTTTCGGAAACACTCAGCCGACAAGAAGCCGAGGCAAATTGTAGTTTCTTGTTGACATATATTGATATGCTGAAAATTATACATTGAAATTAGACGCTATGTCCGACGGTGAAATTAAGTGTCTGGGATTAATTTAAACAATTCCACATAAGATCACTCACCAAGAATCTGTCTTGGTTGATATAAAGGTGATAGCATTATTCTGTGATGATAGAAAATGCAGAGCGATCACACATCTGTACGTAACGATAAAAAATCAAGCTGATTTAAAGTAGTACGATTTAATATTCAGTCATTCGTTTAAAATTTAGTGCGCTTAAAAGAAGTGGGTAAAGAAGAGTACCCACCCAGAGATAAAACGGTAATCAAATAAGGCTGACTGGTACATTATAAAGACGCAGACGATGAGCGATGGATTTCATTAATGAGCTACCTACTTTACACGATAAAGCAGCTACAATGTAATGTTTACAAGAAATTTATTTAACAGCACTGCACAAGAGCAGCAAGGCGTGGATGGGGATTATAAAAAAGGTATTTATACTACACCTATTCGGGAAGCACATTAGTTCTTACTTGAAAAACGAGAAGAAAGTACCTAATTCCAAGCGAACAAATATGCGGGCGGCAAAAATGTATGGGATTTACTTTCTCCCCTTGGGGAGAAAGTAATTTTCTCCCCTCCTTTAACTTTTTAAAATTCATAAGTTTGTATCTCGAAGCACATCAAAATGTTACTGGCCACTAGCATTTACTAAGGAAACTTGGCAGTATGTGCTTTATTTCATTTGCCTCCTCACAATATTTTAAAAAAAAGATTGTACGCGCGAATTTTCTTTTTTATTGTATCTTCTTCTTACATTCTGTTCTGATGTCTATGTCTAGTAGCGAGAATGAAGATTTATTTACGCCGCCTGAATTAAAGAAGCTGCTCAAACAGTCATTTTAAACCTTTTGCCAGAAAAGTCCAAGCATAAGTACAACAAAATATATGAAGAATTTATGGAGTTTCAATAATTGTAATAATTTTAATATAAATTTTAACTAAAATGTTTTTATTTTCCTCATTGGTGTAGTATAAAGCAGTATGTATCACTTGGGAGAAATGCGATACCTAACTTGAGTGTATTGAGGCCCTCAGCTGCGCTTCGAGCCTCAAACTACACTCTCGTAAGGTATCGGTCATTTTCTCGCCTTGGTGAACAAACTACTATTTTTTCAGGCATCTTTCACGGTTGCCGTGATTGAAGGTTATGTCTAGCCTAAAATGCATTGTCGTTTCCATTATTACGTTTTCACATCTCTTTCCAGTTTTTCTGGATGCAGTAGAAGGGATTTTTTGATATCATAAGATAGCAAACAAGCAGATGGGTCTCTTAGTGGAAAGAGTCAACCATCGCCTATAGATACCAAAGATGTAAATTGTGCGTTGCTATCTTGTAGCGAGGTTTAATGCCACTTGCATAAGTTTACCGGCTTCCTTACCCTCGAAATCGGAACACGACAGTAACAAGCACTGACGCTATTGCAGCAGGAATAAGTAAGGCGGTAATACTAGACCCTGGCGAGACAATGCAGAACTCTACCACCTAGTAGCAACGACGGTAGTGACTCGTGTAGCCAATCGGTCGCCTTTTACGACCTGCCTAGTAGAACGGCAGTTGGCCTATTCTACAAAGGAGCCCGGGACCAACACAGGGAAAATATGAAACGGAATGTTGTGAAATGTATATACTCGGCACCATTTTTTTGTCTGTCAGAGCGACACATTCTTTTCTAAAACAGGCTAATTGCAAACTTCGAACGTAGCCTGTTAGCTCGTCTATCTTAATCACCTTTTCATCATTACAATGATCTCCAAATTTTAAGTAATGACATACACATTATACAGAGAACCACAAAGCAAGTAGATACCTATAGGTTTTCCTGTGTTTTGAAAAAAAAGAACTATTTTTGTACCTACTCGTTAAAAGTCTAAATATTTTTATCATTTACTTTAATTATAACTCCTTCACCATAGTTCACCTTGGTATTACCTTTTTGATTTTTTACTCACCATTATTAATTCGCTGCCCGTGGCGGGTTCCTTTCAAAAATTGAAAGAGATATCATCGCCATGATGTATCGACGCCATTTGTAACGCGACGGGGAGCGCGCCAAACGGCATTCCGAGTTTAAAATTAAATTAAAGCGCGGTAAAAACAACGTTACGATTCAAATTTGGAATAGATTCGATCTACGCTAATTTGTCTATGACTCCTGTGCATCCGTTTCGAAGATAAAAGAATACTTAGGTAGCTGTTTGCCTAGCAGTGTTAGTACATTTAATTAATTTATATCGATATGATCATACATTCTCGGCAGTTGTACAACAGAAGTCACAGCTCGTTAATTACTTAAAATAATTTAATTAAACACAAAACATTTGTAAAATGCAAATGGGCGGATTTACATCTCTACGGTAGGATAATTTCGTTAATAATTGTTTCGGGCTTTTGTTTATATTTTATTTTGAATTGATTAGTCTGAACTCAAACCCTAAGAAATACACAATGACTTTTATGAACTTTAACGCGTTCTACTATCATTTTTAAAATTACATAAACGGGTCAAAAACACGTACATGTATAGAACTTGCTTGTAAAGCTCGACGGTTCGCCTAAGTTACATTGACCGTAATCACGAGTGGTTGAGTCCGCTGGTGACCACGGTCAATGTAACTTGGCCGAAACGACGAGCTTTACAAGTAAATTCTATATATGTATGCGTTTTTGACCCGTTTATGTATTTTTAACAATGACTTTTATCTATATATTAATACGTAAAGCAAATACAGTACCCGGCGATAAATATTGCACATCGACCTTTGGAAAGAGACAATCGGCTAATTTCGGCTTCGTAGAGCGTTATCTCTGTCGCACAAAATACAAACAGTCCGGTACCTATTAGGAGCTGTTAAAACAAGTATGATTTGCTTCTTTTGATATTTTTATTCTTTGTATAAAATACACTAATTTTTCTATAAGTGATGGCTTTAGGTTGGGGTAAAATAAAATAAAAAAAAACATTTTTACATTATGTTTACGTATTTAATTATTTTGGAACATTACAGCTTTAGTGTACATAATAAACACCATTATACCTATTGCTAAAATGAGACATTGCAATAAAAATAATAATAATTCTAATTCTCAATTACTTCCATTTCACTATCTGTGCTCTCAAAGAGGTCAATATCACTGTCACTATCAGCCGTATTTATTACTAATCTATCAGTGTAATTGTCTAAACTGTGTTGAATGCTTCTATATTCATTCTCACATTTGATTGCATGATCGCAAACTTTTTTCCACTCTTCAGCGCCGATCATGTTTACTTTTTCAGTCAATAATGTTTTTACTGTAGTTAAGTTCATACCCACATTTCTAGAGGCTACATAGCCTTTCAGTTGAGACCATCGCCGGGTACTGTACAAAAAAAATTACACTGTACTGTACTGTACAAATTCTTTCGGAAAAAGAGGGAAACCTTTACGAGGTCAGTCACGTGAAATTATCTACAATGTTTATAAATACTTTGTAAGCGAAGCTGATAGATTTAAAAAAAAAAGTAGATGAAAATGTAAGTTGTTATTTTAAGAAGATTCAAGAGCGAGTTGCAAATGCCACTGGAATTTCAAGAAGAACTTTGAACAATATATTAAACGAAGTCAGTACTGAAACACATTCGACTGAAATTATGTTCAGCACTCCAAAAAAAGGGAGACCAAAAAAGCAATTTCGTTTGGATATGGACGATTTTGATTACGATGTTGTTCGAAGAATGGTGTATGATTTTCACTTACGATTTAATGAACTGCCAACAATAAAATCATTAAAAGCTAAGTTATCTGAAGCTATTAATTACAATGGGTCTGAAAAAACATTGAGAAAAATACTTCATGACATGGGATTTCAGTTCACTAAAATGGAAGATAATCGAAAAATTCTAATGGAAAAGCACGACGTTAGTCTCAAACGAATGGAATACCTTGATAAAATACGCAAATTTCGCGAAACAGGAAAAAATATCGTCTACATGGATGAGTCATATATACATGCATCCCACACTAAAGGGAAATCTTGGAGTGACGATAAGAAAAAAGGAGTAAAAAAGCCAATTTCAAAAGGTCAACGTTTGATAATAGTTCATGCGGGAAATGAAAAAGGCTTTGTACCCGGTGCTTTTTTAACGTATAAATCCACGGACACTACAGGTGACTATCACAATGAAATGAATAACGATAACTATGAGAAATGGCTGGTTAACCAATTAATCCCAAATATACCCAGTGATTCTGTTCTAGTTATCGACAACGCACCCTATCACAACAAGTATGTTGAGAGACCCCCCAACTCAAACACCATTAAACGGGAAATGATCAACTGGTTAAACAGACATGAAATTCCAGTTGATCCAAAATTAACAAAAACCCAGATTTACGCTATTATATGTCAGCACAAGGAGAGGTATACAGAGTTTTCTGTGGACAAAATACTTGCCGAACATGGGCACACTGTGTTGCGATTGCCACCATATCATCCGGATTTTAATCCAATTGAAAATATATGGTCTCAACTGAAAGGCTATGTAGCCTCTAGAAATGTGGGTATGAACTTAACTACAGTAAAAACATTATTGACTGAAAAAGTAAACATGATCGGCGCTGAAGAGTGGAAAAAGGTTTGCGATCATGCAATCAAATGTGAGAATGAATATAGAAGCATTCAACACAGTTTAGACAATTACACTGATAGATTAGTAATAAATACGGCTGATAGTGACAGTGATATTGACCTCTTTGAGAGCACAGATAGTGAAATGGAAGTAATTGAGAATTAGAATTATTATTATTTTTATTGCAATGTCTCATTTTAGCAATAGGTATAATGGTGTTTATTATGTACACTAAAGCTGTAATGTTCCAAAATAATTAAATACGTAAACATAATGTAAAAATGTTTTTTTTTATTTTATTTTACCCCAACCTAAAGCCATCACTTATAGAAAAATTAGTGTATTTTATACAAAGAATAAAAATATCAAAAGAAGCAAATCATACTTGTTTTAACAGCTCCTAATAGGTACCGGACTGTTTGTATTTTGTGCGACAGAGATAACGCTCTACGAAGCCGAAATTAGCCGATTGTCTCTTTCCAAAGGTCGATGTGCAATATTTATTGCCGGGTACTGTAGGTATTTTGCATCCCTTTTTATGATAAATGCACAAACAGAGGAGTTCGAAATTTGCTACAGTTAAAGTTCACATTGCGGATGAGTGCAAAAATTAATATTTTTAAATGTTATGCAATATAAATACGTACATAAAATTATTAAAAATGAACATTGCACACACTAAATTCACGTGACATGCACGATAATATCGATAGTCTAGAAGACAAACATGTTAATTACAGATTTACAAATTGTTCAGGAGGACTGTTTTTGTTGATTTAAAACTTCTAGATACTATAACATAAAATTGTACATAAAATTGTGTATATACTGCCTATACTTAGTTAGGGTATTTATCTTTATACTTATTTTTCAAAATATCAATATCTAAAATATTCTATAGAAATACCAAAACAGCAAAAAAGAGCATCACTTAGTACGTTTGTAAACAAACTTTATATTATATTCTTCACTTAGTACTTTCGTGTATTGTATATTAATTTAGGGTTTATAAAAGAATTGAGTGCCGATGTATAAGGAGGAAGGCTAACTATAAGAGTTTCTTTATTACCAAACAAATCAAATGTGTAAGTATTGTGTTAGTATTATTATTTAAGTATTAAAACTGTAAATTTCTAAAGTTAATCGTCAGACTCTGACTCTAAACAATCGTTAATTATATTTCCTTCATCAACAGTATAAGATAAGATAGGAAAAGAATCAACATAGTTATGTAAAATCAGTCCATCCTGAAACAGTGTTATCAAATCCTACTTCTTAGCCTTTGAAATTGGTATCTAGGACTTGGATATTTTTTTAAAGTTTTATTTTTACAAAACATTAAAAAATCATACTTTATGTGACTACATAACACATGATCTCTGTTTCTTCTTTGTTTTAGACGCAGTAATCTCTTTTCTTTTTTGAAAGTCATATCACTTAGTTTATATTTGTAAAACACTAATACCAGAGGCTCGTATCTTACTTATACCTATTCGATGTTTATCCACTTTACCGTTTCATTATTTTGTTTTTTGCCATGTTGCAATTCAATGAATTTTCAAAAGCTTTTAAATCATATAAATCGGGGTATTTCGTCATAATCACATCGTAAGGGGTTTGGATCTCGCAGAACTGGCGACTAAAGTGTACTCTATAATTGCATGTATGAAATCAGGCTCCAGGTAAGAATGAACAGATTCTATATATTTAAAGTTAACTGTTTCCAAATGAGGAACGTATATAGGGCATACAATTCTGCTAATGTGATATATTTGTTGCGATTCTGACCACTGCAGGTTATTGCACTGGTCTTGCGATGAAAATGATGTTACAGTTTTTACGTTTGCAGGTAAATCTATGAAGAACTTGAGTGAAATTAAACTAATTTTAAAAAGAAATGGTTCTTCTGCTTCTGGCACTTATGGTTCAAAAGTAGTGCTGAAGGCAGTACTTACATCATTAGCTATGGATGCGCTTGCTTAAAGAGCGTCGGCGGAGGCTGTCTCCACAGCAGTACCGAGGCTGCAGAGGTGTTGCCATCGGTTATGTTGTGACAAAATTGGTTCTTACTGCAGACAAATATAACGGTACCGATGCAGTAAAGTTCTTTTGTACATCACCGTTGACATCGGGCATTTTCGTTGGAACATTGGTCGTTTTTGTTGGAGAGTACACGTTTACTGTAAGCGGGGATGGCGGTGGCAGCAGGGCAGAGGAGGTGAAATATGAAGCACCAGTGGCATCAGAATCTTCTGTAGGAATGTCGGTGTTTGCTACGGTGGGGGCAGCAGAGGAATCCGTGAGAAAGTCAGCGTTCCTTGCAAGTGAAAACGGAAACGCCAAGGCAGCGGAGGTGTCATGAGAAGCAGCTATGCTATTGAGTGTTTCAAAAGGAATTTAGCGTTTACTGCAGGCGGAGATAGCGGCACCACGCTAGTGAAGGTGATGTGTGAAGCATCGGTAACATCAGGGTCTTCTGTTAGAATGTCGGCGTTTGTTGCAGGCGAAAACAACGACAGCAAGGTAGTGGAGACAACATGTTATGTACCCCGGTAACAACAATTTCTTTTGTTGGAAAGTCTGCATTTGCTGAAGGCGGGGATGGCTGCAGCGGGGCAGTGCAGTTGAAGGCGGGAATGGCGGCAGCGGGGCAGTGCAAGCGATATGTCAAGTACCGACAGCATCAGGGGATTCTGTGCAAAGGGAAGCGTTTGTTGCAGGCGGTGACAGTGGCAGCGGAGCAGTGGAGGTATATGTAAAGCACCAGTAAAATTAGCGTCTTGTGTTAAAACGTCTATGCTTACTGCAAGCGGGGACAGTGACAGCGGGGCAGTGAGGGAGACATGTGAAGCACCAGTAAATTCAAGGGCTTCTGTGGGAACGTCGGCATTTCTTTCAGGTGAGAACAACAACACCGGAGCAGTGTACACGCAAATATGTAACGCGTTTGTGAAAAAAATCAAAAGTTGCCGTGAAGGATTTTTTTACGTGAATCAAAACTTCTCTTTTCTTTCTTTTTAGGGCCATTATTTTCTATTTCCAGGCCAATTATCGCTATTTTTCATCAAAGTTCACGTATTGTTATACTGTTGAACGACTGTGCTAAGTTCCCTCCGAAATAGAAACATTTTTTTTCAATACTAAGATCCGATGTTATGAAATACAATGTATTACATTGTATATACATATTGTACATATTGTAAAATATCAATCATATTAATAGACTTTATGACTAATATTTGTCAATGCCTTGGTTAATTAAATTAAATATTTAATGTAACACCACAGAATACTAGAGGCTAACAGAAGTCAATCTACATACAAGTAATATTTGAGCAACGCACACAGACTCCTCTCACGTACGCGATATCTCGGACTGGTTCGGGACAGTTTGTTCCGAACTTCCGACTTCTGTTAATCTCCAGTATTCTGTGGTAATACTCTCGAGCTCCTGTTGTTTACTTAGATCTTTGTAGTTAACTCATTTACAACATTTGTCTACATTTTATTCTTCCCTATCTTAGTATTTCTAAAGCACTTAATATTTTTTACTATTTGCTGACGAGTGTTTTAACATCAGTTATACCATTTGTCTACCGGTACTTGAAAAGGTTAATGTCCTTTAATATAATTGGGAATCGAAAGTTACAAAATGACAAATGTAATAAAAATATTTCGCTTATTTGTCAATCATAGTAAACTCAAGGGAAATGTTATAAATATATTTAGCATTTTCTGTAGTTTAAACTGGTGGTAAATAACTGTCATTACACTTTTTGGATTCAAAATGACATCACTTACTTTGAATGCACAAGTCCAGTATAGGCAGAAAGAGATGGAATTTTGTCAATTGGATAAGTGCGATCGATGGAGCTTGCTTTTTTTATACATTTGGCATTCAAATGTTAAATTATCAAAATTGTGTAGTTAGCACATTTGTCTTCTAGACCATCGATATATACTCATGTATACGTTTTACTTGAAGCCTAAAGTCTGTTGTCAAAAGAGATTTTATTGTTTAGTCTATGGTCAAATTTATAATTTCAGTTAGTTTTTATAATTTCAGATTTATAAGTCTACCGGTTATTACGAGCATGGATTACCTACATTACATTTCGCACAGAATATGAAGATTTCGGTTTCGCATGCATTTTGTAAGTAACCTGCATTGGTTCGAGCCACCTTAGAAGAATAGACCATCTGTCATCCTTCGGCAGTTCATAAAAGTATTTTATACCATAGGATACCAAAGAAACTAGTGGTTCTTCTAATGAGAAGTGATAACCATCGTCTTTAAATGTCAAAATAGTTAACGATGCCTTGCCATCCGTGTGGCGTGGATTTGGATTAAACAATTTAAAGGATCAATTCCTTATTTATTATATTTCAGGTTTCGTTCAACTCACCATACAAAGAATTGACTAGGTATTGAGTAGTAGTTGTAGGTGAAAAGTTGTAGACTTCTACACAATTTTATCCGGGTTTGTTACTATAAATAAATAAATAACACTAGGTGTTTTCTACGATACCAATATATAGAAATACGTATTTAAATACTGTTATGCGCATAATAAACATCCAAACCCAGAAATATAAACATGTATGCTTATCACACAAATATTTGTAGCTGTCAGGAATCGAACCCGAGCTTCATTGATTCGTAGTTAGATTCACTAACCACTCGATGATCGGAATGGAGCGGTAAACCATTTTTAACTTATACTGCCGTAATAGCGTCAGCACTGGGTACTGTCATGTTTTGATTTGCAGGTTGAGACAGCCAATCAATTAAAGCATTATATCTCCGTCACAAGGATGGCAACACACAATTAATTTAATGACATATATAGGTAATGGTTATCTCTGCCCTGTGATAACAAAACGCACAAGTTCAATGCATTGCATAATGTTATTGTATGTACTCAGTGAATCAATTTATGACGATTCGATCAGTAGTTTTTTTTTTTATTTCATAAGACAGCAAACAAGCAGATGGGTCACCTGATAGAAAGAGTCAACCATCGCCTATAGACACCAAAGGTGTTAATGGTGCGTTGCTATCTTATGGCGAGGTCTAATGCCACATGCATAAGTTTACCGGCTACCTTACCCTCCAAACCGGAACACGACAGTGACAAGCACTGACTCTATTGCGACAGGAATAGGTAAGGTGGTGGTACCAGAACCGGGCGAGACAATGCAGAACTCTACCCTAGTAGCCACGATGGTAATGACTCGTATAGCCAATTGGTCGCCTTTTACGACCTGCCTGCCAGTACGGCAGTTGGCCTATTCTTCAAAGGAGCCCGGGACGAACACGGGGAGGATAGGTATGTATAATGTCCATCCTGTAATCACAATGTCTGTTACGGTCGTTTTTTGAATAAGAAAATAAGGTAACGGACTCTTAAAATACTACCTTTGCCTTGTCTTAACATACTGTCGGTATGCGTATTTGTAAAAAACATCAACATTTATTTTTGTGTTGCACTCACCCCGTGCTTGGGAAAACTGGAAAAACTTTAAAAACAACAAAGAAAAATATCGATACGCAGGGATTGAACCTGCGACAAACCTGTAGACACTAGCTCAGTGGAAGAGCATCCCGGCTTTAGGGAAATGGTCGCAGGTTCAATCCCTGCGTATCGATATTTTTATTTGTTGTTTTTAAAGTACATCAACATTTGTTTGAAACAAATGCTGAAGTATTAGGGAACTCATATTTTAGAAACAGTGAGAAGCTACATGTGCCTAGCCAAAGACTAAATATTTATAGAAAACGCATATTTTATGGCAATTAATATATACAATCATATTCCTGATAGTCTAAAATCATTACCTATAAATAAATTTCGCTAAAATTTGACCGATTTACTGTTAAATAAAACACACTATGATATTAGAGAATTTTTAGCAGATAAGATTAAATGTTAATAAATAGAAATATAAGTTTGTGCAATTTACCTTAAAAAAAACCTGTGTGGTCTAGTGGTCCAGCGTTGGCGTTGACTACATGAGGTCCCGGGTTCGATTCCCGGGTCGGGCAATAAAAAAAAGTGTTTTTTTAGTTTTCTGATAAACACAAAGTTGCCCGGGATTGGAAAGTGCCCGGTTGGCGATAGGCTTGCCACCTATCACATTTGTGGGACCAAGTATTTTCGGCTAATCGTGGGTGCACTTGTTGTACCTCTGCCTACCCCTTCGGGGATACAGGCGTGAAGATACCTTAAAATTTAAATGTAATAAAAATTAAATAATAAATTTTGTAAATGGTAAAATTTCTTTGTAAATTGTAAAAATTTTGATTGTGCATGATATTTTGTAAATTGGAAAAATAACTTTTTGTTGTAAAATAATACTTGTAAATATTGTAATACATAAATAATTGCAATACATGAAATAAAAAAAGCCCACTGAGTTTCTTCCGCCGGATTTTCTCAGTGTGTGGCCGCGTTCCGATCCGGTAGTAATTATAAATGAATCGACCGAAATTTAAATTTTGCACACCATATCATGGTAGAATATGTTGGTAATTTAGTTTATTTTAATTAACTTGTGACACCCATATTCTTGCAAATAAATATTTTTTCAATTTCATTTTCATTTTTTCATTTAAAATATTATTACTAAAAAAATTAAAAAAAAAACAATTGAAAGTACAGATTTACAGAAAATAATTTGATTTTTTATATGTTTAAGTCAAGATCCATCGCTATGCTGATTTAATCAAATTGTTAATATTTTTACAATAACTGAAAATTCTTGACAATGACAGGCAATTGTAAATTTCTTGTATTACGCCAATATTATAATATTAATTATTGTTTATTATATAATTTTGCGTTTAACTTAAAGAAACGTCATTCCATATTAATTTTTAATGTTATCAAATGACCCTTATTACCACAGATATAAAAATTAGTCTCGGCAAGAACATAATTCACCCGAATATTTCTTTTTTACTTTCAACAACTAAACTGATCTCTTCAGAGCCGATACAAAACACATTAAGCCGAGATATGGTATCACATCTGTCATCATTAATGCCACAGGATCCTAATAAGTTTGCTACAATAAATAAAATGGGATATATCAAAGAGTTGCGCCCCGTTTAATGGTTGTAATTGTGGCCAAATGAAATATGGCATCGGATGATATGGACTCTGTCGTGGGTGTCTCGCCGCCGTTATACCGACTTTTACACGCAATAAATATTTTAAATTATCTTAATGCGCCACTCGAAGATGTCATTAACATATATGTGACGGTAAACTAGTGTAACCAGTAGGTGAGGTCCCAATTGTTTCCATTTCCAATATATTTTAGATCACTAGATAGTAAACAATTGGACGACTTTCCTGATGAAAAGAGACACCATTACGTATATACATCAAAGATGCGAATGGTGCGTTGCTATCCGTGTGGCGGGATGGCAATGCTATATGTATATAACACGACAATAACAATCATTGGTCGCCTTTTACAATCTGCCTGACAGAACGCTAGTTGGTCTATTCTTAAAAAGGTGGCCCCGGCCAAAAGGAGGAAAAATAAGGGGACAGTTTGATAGTTTGTATAATTTTCCATGGAAAAAAAATCTGTAAGCCAGCTGACCCTGTAGACGGTCCCTGAAACATCCCGCTAAATTGAGGAACATTTAGGCTCAAAGAAGCAAGAACCCTGTAAATCCCTAAGTAGTACATAAAATTAAAACAATCTAATGAAAACAGCTTTCTGATATTAACAATCTCTGAGCTAAGCTGCGGACGAACAAACTGACAGACAGATGGACGTACATATGAAACTATAAAGGTTTCTGTTGATTTCAGAATCCTATAAGTCCCTAAGTAGTACATAAAATTAAACCAACCTAGTGAAAACGGTTGAAAAATAGAACAATATTACATACATAGATATACTGTATATATTCAAAGATTACATATTTGTTTCATTGTTTCGCGATTTCATTAATCGACACCCCCCGCGAATATTCCGGTAATAAGCGTTTACTGAGTTTTTCGTGTTATGTGTTTTTCAGCATTTAGAGATCATGATTCACAAGGTGAATTTTTCCACAATTTTTCTGTTGATATTTACAAAGATATGACTATACTATTTAACTGTATATAAACAAATAATACGGTTTTAATCTAATTTATACTCTCCATCGACACGAAAAACATATCAAACTTTTGTAAGCAAGTGTATTTTGCCTCGATATAAAGACAGCTTAAACAAATTAGCTTCCTTTTAAGATACAACACTGTTCGAAAAGTAAATATTAAAAAAACACAATTCTATTTTTCCTGAACAATTTGTATTTTTCTATTACCGGAATATTCGCAGGGGGCGTCGATTTGTTTAAACTTTAAACAATCAACAACCAGTAAAATTATTCGTACCTGACCGTGGCATGGGTATTCAATCAGTACCTATCGAAAGAACCCGGATGATTACTGACAAAACCGAATAGAAATGCTGATTTCAGCTGTGCAGTGGGCGATCTTCAATCGCTGTAGCAACCACCCCATCCACTGTTTAGAAGATGCAGCAGTGGTTTTCTTACACAGAAATTGACGATCTTTCAGATGAGCTTTGGTTCGTTCGGTAGTCCGATGGTACTAGATACCTAGGTACGAGACGTCACTTATAATACTGCTGACACTGAAAAGGCCAGTCATGGGGACATGCAGCACTGCATTTTCGTATCCTACCTCTCCCCTATATCAAGGAACAAACGAAATTCGGTAGTTTAATAGTACTAGAAATCGTTTTTTATTTTTATTTTTTGTTTTTCGCATTGTAGCATAGCCATTTCGTATTTCCCAATTAACGATGAATTTAACTATGTATATGTATGTATCATATATTATATTTAACATCCGGTAGTCTTATGGGACTACGTTTTGTGTCGTGAGCTACCGTGCTATTAGCAATTTAATGTTCGAAAACATTTTTATTCATTTTTATTTATTTATTAAGGAAAACTTACAGCTTACTATAACAAATGTGATTACAATCATTTTTAGGTTAGTTCTTAAGTCAAAACAGTTTCCACCACTAGAAAATGGAAAAAACACAATAACTACTACGAAAACTACTAATAATTTTGATGCGTTAAAGATATAATGTTATGTATAGATATTAATATTTTCGTTATTTTATTTAACAAAATTATTGATCATGTACTACTTTTTTAACAAGAGAAACATGCATTTTAAGTTTATAATAAAATATATCAATGTGAAAATAATATTTATTATATGTATTACAAGCTGCCGTTCTGCCAGGCAGGTCGTAAAACGCGACCGTTTGGCTATGCGTGTCACTAACATCGTGGCTACAAGGTGGTAGAGTTCTGCGTTGTCTCGCCCGGGCCTGGTACCATCGCCTTACCTATTCCTGCCACAATAGCGTCAGGGCTTGTCACTGTCGTATTCCTATTTGGAGGGTAAGGTAGCCGGTAAACTTATGCATGTGGCAAACACCTCGTCAAAAGATAGCAACGCACCATTGACATCTTTGGTGTCTATAGGCGATGGTTGACTCTTTCCGTCAAGAGACCCATCTGCTTGTTTGCCGTCTTATGATATAAAAAAGTATGTACATTGGAATTATTATTATACTATTGGAATTATTATTATATTTATTATTATTATTATTGGAATTATTATTATTATATGTCTTATTAATCGTTAATTTTCTACTAGATTCAAAATTGAGAAGTAGAATGTAGGTGTATTCATACAACGTCCGCTATTAACGTTTTTTTTAAATATTTGGTGTACAAAAATATATACAAACATGTGTATATATCTGTTGAAATTCGTCAACAGTGTATATAATTATTAATGACAGATTGATCTGTCGGCTACGTTGAGGGACGGGGGCGAATCGCGAGGCGGGCTACCATACTTTTTGCTAAGTTAATACTCCCTGTCTACAACCCGACAGAAAAAGTATGTTAGCTAAATATTTATGTCAAAGAGTATTTAATAACCACGTACATATTTTGGTTTGGGGATATGTTGATTATAAAAGAAAATACTTGCGAAATACAACGTAATTTAGTGTAATACACTGTGCTACGATTAATTATATTTAATTTTCGAAAGCAAATTAATTGGTATACCCCGTGTTGGTCCCGGGCTCCTTTAAAGAATAGATCAACTGCCGTTCTGCCAGGCAGGTCGTAAAAGGCGACCGATTGGCTCTGCAAGTCACTACCATCGTGACTGTGGTAGAGTTTTGCATTGTCTCACCCGGGTCTGGTACCACCGCCTTACCTATTCCTGCCGCAATAACGTCAGTGCTTGTCACTGACGTGTTCCGGTTTGGGTGGTACATTAGCTGGTAAACTTATGCATGTGGCATTAGACCTTGCCACAAGATAGCAACGCACCATTAACGTCATTGGTGTCTATAGGTGATGGTTGACTCTTACCATCAGGAGACCCATCTGCTTGTTTGCTATCTTATTATATAAAACAAAAATTTAAATCCCTTTTTTATATCATAAATAAAAATAGCAAATAAGCAGATGGTCCTCCTAATGGAAAGAGATATCCAACACCTACCTGTAGACATCAAAGATGTTAATGGTGCCTTGCTATCCGTGTTTCAGGTGTTAATGTCAAATATAATATATATAAGTTTACAGGCTGCCTAACCCTCCAAATCGGAACACGACAGTGACAAGCATTAACGCCATTGAGGCAGGACTGATTAGTTGGCTAAATAATTAGGTTTGAGGAGATATTGGTTATAAAAGAAAAGATTTTTTAAATAAAAGGTGTTTTAGTGTAAGTTAAAATATTTCATTATGTTGAATTTTTAAAAGTAAATGAATTTTGTATCTCATGTTTAATATTTTTTGTCATCGGATTTTCACTTCGCTATTTGGCTTTTCAATTCCTTGAAACGTTCTCTTTCAGACATGCACCCTATGAAATAGCCCCAAAATAGCAGTGATTTGATCAACTGCAGTCACATAAATAGAAGAGATTTAGTTGAACGCATTATACGTTCCTTGTCGAAGATCAGACGCTTATTTGTGTCCGAAAAGCGCTCGAAAGACTTAAAGCCTTCGGACTTGATGTATGGCGGCGACACGCGAACGCCGACCTTTATATTCAAATTGGTTGTATTCAAATGGCTCCCTTGTCTATGCCTCAGTTGACAATTTGCGAGCATTTCGAAAAAGGAACGATGGAACGTCATATCATTTGGATTTTGCTTTTTGGCGCGCCGATACGCATCTGGCTTCTGAAGAACGTTCGGATGTCACGTTTTGTTTTATTTTAGCTCGATTGTGTACGAAGGAGATATAGTTTCAAGATGGGAAGATATTTGACGTGAGGGACTGATAAAGTTAGTGTTTTGCGGCGGTCGAGACGTTAACGAGCAGTTGAGTAATGAGACCGGCCATTGTGGTTTGAACAATGGGTGCTTCCGATTGGCTATTGTTTCTATTATTGAAAATGAGCAAAGTCAATGATAGGTTATGCCACCTGTCGTTAATATATTGAAGATAAATAAATCATGCAAATATCATTAAAACCAAAAATCGACCAAGTACGAGTCGATACATGCGAAGTCTAGGGTTCCATAGTTACTTGTACAATAGGTACATACCTATGCCTCATGTGCGGTAACTACATACATTATGGCCGGCAAGGAAAAATATTTTTTATACTATTCATAATATATGTATACACTAAATATGGTAATGGTGCGTTGCTATCCGAATGGCAGAGAAGTAATAAGTAATGCCACCTGCATAAGTTTAACATTTGTATTACCCTCCAAACAAGAAAACGGCATTGCACTGACGCCATTGTATTGGGAATAGTTTCTTGTACCAAAACCGTCTTCGTTGGGCACTACCACCAGGTTAGAAATTACAACAGCAGAGAAATATTTAGTCTTCTCTCGCCGTTTACGAAATGCCTCCACGTAATGTAGGTGATCTATTCTGTGTCAAAATCTTGTCATAAATTATAACAGCTATGTAATGTTCAATAAGATTATACCACGGAGTATTCATGTGGTCTGTAGATCATACGAATTTATATTTTTTCATATTATAACAAATATGCAAATGTCTCTCCTGATGGAAAGAAGGACATCAGAAAGGAAGGAAATGAAAAAAGAAATCATTACTAATTTACACAAAAGATGTTAATAGTGCGTTTCTCTCCGAGTTGCGGGATGGCAATGCAACATGCATCTCGGTTTCCGGCTCGACTCCCGGCGTCCGGGGTAAGGACTCCCGGCTACCTTACCCCCCAAACTGAAACACGTTATTGACAAGAATTGTCGCTGCTGCGGCAGGAGTAAGGCGGTTGTACTTGTAACAGACCCGGCCAAGAGGCGAGAGACGTTGCGAAATTCTACCGTCAACTCGTCATCCATGTGACACTTTTAGCAAATCGTTCATCTTTTACGAATTGTCTAGTAGAATGAATGAATGGATGGATGGATGGATGAATGAGTGAACGAACGAATGAATGAACGAATGAATGTCCGGTGTCGGTATTGATCACTTGAGGTCCCGGATTCGATTCCCGGGACGGGCAATTCAAAAAATGTGTTTTAGTTTTCTTATAAAAAATTCCCGGGATTGGATAAGTGGCGATAGGCTTGCCACCTATCACATTGTGGGACTAAGTATCTTTGGCTAATCGTGGGTGAACTGTTTGTACCTCTTGCCTATCTTTTCAGTTATACGGGCGTTAAGATACAAGTAAAAAAATAATAAAAGAAGTGAGCCTTTGTCTACCAAGTGACAACCATCAGGTGCACCTCCTGCTCGTTTACCCTCTCTTCTATATAAAAAAAACCGACGTGGCAATATCTATTTTTTTTTAAATGCCAATTAAGTATTAATTTACTTGAAGACCTTCCGGCGTGGGTACTCGTATAATAATTGTTATGTCATTCAAGTAAATAAATAAAGATGCCCGTTATCTTGACCTTTCATAATAGTTGTTTAGTTGGCAGAATAGACGTTAATAATATTGATGAATTACTTATAAACAGAATATTTTAACTAGCGATTTTGTTTGTCGCGATACGCACGCGGTTCTGCTCGCGTTTTTATATATTTTTTTTTTTATATTGGGTGCGTTTATAATGGGGGTTAGAATAGGGTTCTCATTCGTCTAAAGGGGCGTTCATAAATTATTTAAGGCGATTTTTGCGTTTTTTCGTATGATGTCGTAATGTTTTCCTCAATCTCCATCTAGATTAGATTTTTCAAAGCTCCCATTTTTAGTTAATATACGCTTTTATCTAAAAATTTGCTTCCAATGTTTTATGATTACGATTTTTTAAAATTTGGTTATACGGACTGTCTGGTACAAGATTGTACATACTGAAAAAAATTTGTCCTAATTTTCCAATAAAAATGTTTAGTATGAACACCCGCACACGGTGCGTTCATTGTTTACAAACGGCAACTTACCTAGCTTGCGACTTAACGATTGCTAGTACATCGTGCAGTGCCCATACTTTTTAAATATTATTTTTTTTACTATAGTGTCTTTCAATATATACAATCTTTTACCAGTCAATTTGTATATTTTTTTTATAACAGAGGGGGGCAAACGAGCAGGTGGTGCACCTGATGGTAAGTGATCACCGCCGCCCATGGACAACTGCAATACCGGGTGTCTTGCAGCTGCTTTGCCGGCCTTTTAAGAATGAATAAGCTCGTTTCTTGAAGGTCCCTAAGTCGTATCCGTTCGGAAACACCTCCGAGGGTAATTGATTCCACAAAGGAGTAGTGCGAGGCAAAAAGTTCCGACAAAAGCGCACGGTTGTGGATTTCCAGGTGGTGAGGATGGAACTTTAAATTTTGACGCGATGTCCGATGATGGAATTTAGCGGCAGGAATTAGTCCGAATAACTCTTCGGAACCCCATGACACATACGGTAAAAGATGCAGAGCGAACCTAAATCTCTGCGTAACACCAAAGAGTCAAGCCGATTAGAAATAGCCTGATCGTCGACGATTCGAACCGCTCTACGTTGAATGCGATAAAGAGGAAGAAGCTGGTACTGAGGGGCTCCGGCCCAGGGGTGAGAACAGTACTCCATGTGAGATCGAATTTGGGCCTTGTAAAGTTGAAGGCAATGGGCTGGCATGAAGTACTGCTTTGCTCTACTGAGTACGCCAAGTTTTTTGGAGGCTAGTTGAGCCTTTCCTTCCAAATGACCGCGGAACAGAACATTGTTTGATATGTCGACTCCCAGTATTCCAATACTGGCTGAGGCTGTCAGGTGAATGTTTTCGAATCAAAGTGATACGACAAAGGGTGTTTTTATAGCGGTGAACGCACAAAGCTGCATCTTTATGGGGTTGAACGTAACAAGATTTTGACGACCCCATTCTGAGACATCAGTTAGTCGATTCTCGAGTTCAGACACGAGCTTGTTCCGGCCCTCTTCGACGTGTTCCCGAGAAATACCGCTACGGCCGGAGTATGTAGCATCACCAGTACTGTCGTCCGCATAGCAATGTATGTTACTAATTCGCAGCATATCGTTGATATGCAGAAGAAACAGTGTCGGTGATAGCACGCAGCCTTGAGGAACACCAGCATTGACAGGTTTGAGGTCGGAGCATGCACCGTCGACTACGACCTTCACGCTCCTATCAGCCAAAAAACTGGTGATCCACTTGCATAATTTCTCGGGAAGCCTATAAGAAGCGCTTTATGCCATACCCGATCGAAGGCCTTCGCTATGTCTAAACTAACTGCTAATGCCTCCCCTTTGAACTCAACTAACCCCGCCCAACGATGCGTCAGGTATACTAGAAAAT
Source organism: Apodemia mormo (assembly GCA_036924255.1). Classification (NCBI taxonomy): domain Eukaryota; kingdom Metazoa; phylum Arthropoda; class Insecta; order Lepidoptera; family Riodinidae; genus Apodemia; species Apodemia mormo. The sequence goes on along the minus strand of JAUPFN010000018.1, from coordinate 4,078,588 downwards.
GACTAGCTGAGCGACCACGACGGAAACCTTACTGACGGTCGCTAATCAGCTGGTGCTCTTCTAAATACTTCAGGAGCTGACAGTTTATAAGTGTCACCACGATTTTGGAGAACAAGGAGGTTATGGCTTTTGGCCCGACCCAGGGTTTAAGCCCGTGACATCATGATCTAAGTTGAGTAGGCTAACAATTATACCACATTATACCGTGAAATTACCGCCCATCTTAAGTAATTTGAGATAAAACAACATTGTCCGAATTGGATAAGTGTCCGGTTGGCAGTAGGGTTGCCATTTATCACATTATCGACGGATCCTACGTATACTAGGGCAAGTGCAATGACACAATTTTACAGGAGAGCGAATTAAACGTTCTATAGCATATAAATCAATAGGAGTATTTGAAAATTTGTACTTTTGTACGAATTTTCAAATACTTTACTACATTACTTCACTATATTAGGAAAAATACATGTAAGGTAATTTTAAGGCTTTTGATGCAAAAAAATTGTTTCCGTTGTTTTGCAGGTTGCACCAGTATATGTAGAAGCTATGGGACTAAGTATATTCGGCAATTGTGGGTGCGTATGTTGTACCTCTGCCTACCTCTTCTGGGATATGGGTATAAAAATAATTTTCTTACTTGACTGATATTAAACACGTATCAAATAATCTGTATGTTAATAAAAAAACTAAAGATCCATTTAAAGCGAACGGTAACGCGGTCATAAACTTGTAAAAAATAAACAAAACAGTCGTAGTTATTGTATTACAAGCAGGTGTTTATAAATAATTTACATTAACAAAGCTACTAAACCAGTCGTAAAGTCGCCATTGCTGATACAACATACATCTGCGTTTTAACCATAGACAAATATTACCTTATAAAAAGGTTTTTATCTATAAAACGAAGTATAGTAAAAAATATTTTAAATTTTTTGATATATACGTAGCAAATTTTCACTGACTTTTGTTATTTGCATATCTATAAAATTAAAATGATAAAATATTTTGATATAGTATGACGGACTTTTATGTAAATTTAATAGAATAGATATAAGATTAGAATAAATTTTGATATAGTCAAAGTGAAAGTTATCAAAACCATATTACGATCTACTTGCACCAAAATACATAAGTATTTTTAACTTTCCGCTACATTAGTATTGTAATGAAGTTATTGATGTTGTCTCGATTTTCGAAAATTGAGTTTTCACTAGATCTCCACGTTTTGAGATCCAAGAAAGCTTTTTGACTATTTGCACGATGACGTCAGTTATGTCTGTATGTATGTGTTTATGCGTGTCTGTGTGTGTGTACAGTCATAGACTAATATACATTATATTATATATATGTTGTCTGTGGTACAGTGTTGCAGTAGGAAATTATTTAACTAAGTCATAGAGTTCTTCAACGTCACTACTGGGCTATTCCTGGCGCTATATCTAAGGTAATTGTTGCTGTCGTGTTCCAGTCTGGAGGGTAAGATTGCCGGTAAAACTCATGCATGTAGCATTTCAACTCTACCACACGGATAACAATATAACAGTTACATCTTTGTTGTCTATCGGCATTGGTTATTTCTTTTCATTAGGAAAACCATATGTTTGCTATGTAATAAAAAAAAGGAAAATCCTTACCTTCCGTAGATTACACGTTCAAAAAGTAATGTCCCCTGTTTTTCTATACAAGCGTTTAATATAATTAGGTAGGGTTTGTCGCAGTCCGAATTTTGATGCAAATCACCACGAGATGCGTCGTGCCGAACATCTGCATACAATACGGCGCTCCAGTTTGTAATTTACTGCTGCGCGCTGTGCTTAGATGTCGTCCGCAGATAGCCAAAACATATTTAGTTAAGTTTTTAACTTGCTAGGGCTTATAGGGCGGTGTTGGTGTTCAGAGTTTTTTATGTCATACCACAATATGCTATGGACCACTAGATCAAAGGTTGCCTCTGTGGGCTAGTGGTAAGAGGGCAGAGCACAGGGAAAATATAAACACGTCGACTTTTATTTATTACATTTCTAATTTTTGAGGACTTTACCGTAATGTCTATTTCACCAGTTACTGATGTGGTGAAAAGAGGGGACTTAAGGAGTATATACTCTTTTCATCATAGAATATTCTCCTTAATTTAGTTTAGTATTATCAAATACTGAGCTTTTATTAGAAGGTTTTTCAAAATTTTGAGTGTATATGTATGTGCCTCAATACAATATCTAGATATTGTATACACTCAAATATACAGTTCTAAATATTGGATATCTAAAAAATGTCATTGAAATCATTTCAGTAGTTTCGGAGTTCATCGCGGACAAACAACGTGACACGTTATTTATATATTAAGAATTAAATTCACTACAACTTCAATTCCAAGGAGGACAATTCGTAAATAAGTTTTTCAGTTTTTCTGTAAATTATATGTACCCGATTTGTCGATAGATTGGTCACCTACAACATCATGGAACTTAATACAGGGGCAAATCATAGGTGCACTTAAAACAGTGGCCAAACGTAGGTGTTCTTAATACTGTAGCTAATCATAGGTGCACTTAATACAGCAGCTAATTATACGTGAACTTAACACAGCGGCTAATTATACGTGCACTTTACACAGTGGCTAATCATACGTATACTTAACACAATGGCTACTAATGCGTGCATTTAACACAGTGGCTAATCATACGTATACTTAACACAGTGGCTACTAATGCGTGCACTTAACACAGTGGCTAATCATACTTATACTTAACACAGTGGCTACTAATGCGTGCACTTAACACAGTGGCTAATCATACGTATACTTAACACAGTGGCTACTAATGCGTGCACTTAACACAGTGGCTAATCATACGTATACTTAACACAGTGGCTACTAATGCGTGCACTTAACACAGTGGCTAATCATACGTATACTTAACACAGTGGCTACTAATGCGTGCACATAACACAGTGGCTAATCATACGTGCACTTAACACAGTGGCTAATCATACGTGCACTTAACACAGTGGCTAATCATACGTACCTACACTTAACACAGTGGCTAATCATACGTGCACTTAACACAGTGGCTAATCATACGTGCACTTAAAACAGTGGCTAATCATACGTGCACTTAACACAATGGCTAAACATACGTGCACTTAACACAGTGGCTAATCATACATGCACTTAACGCAATGGCTATTCATACGTCCACTTAATACTGTGGCATATTATAAGTACACTAGTTACACATCTGCCTACATCCTTGGGGATCCCCTGTCATATATGCATATTAATATAAAAGTATCATCACACCAATCCCTTGCGGGAAAGGCAGAGTAAATCGAACTTCGATAGACTTTCCGGTTCACCACGATTATCGGTTTTTCGAGTGGTGAGATGAGTGGTTTGCCACATTTAATGGACTTGATAACTATTTTTATCGATTACTGGGACCGACAGTTTAACTTGGCATATTATAATATCAAGGCAGTTAATACACAAAAATCCAAACAATCCTTAAAAATGGTTGTACGTTGGTTCCGACATGTTGAAATAATTTTTAACGCAGTAAAACTGCAGCAACTTTATCGATATTATAAAAAGTAACCGACTTTCCTTCCTTGTATCTCCGGAACTTATTAAAAATTTATGATTAAAAAATGAAATAGATTGAGCCCAAAACTATTGAGCAAATTTAATTTTAGGGTATCAAAATTCCACGTAATCCTATCACTGTTTTAGCTCTTCCTTTACGAAGAACTGTGTTTAGTGCTAATTCTCCTGTCCAACGCATATCCAAGTTAATTAATTCCTTCTATGACTGCTTTGAAATAGTTGCTGATTCAGAGGTCAAAATAAAAAAAAAACGTTTTTTATGCAATTGTTAACTTTCGCTTGTAGCGCGTAATGTACTTTCTGTGTTTACCTATAAGTAGGTGTTTATTCAACTAGTTTTAAGTTGTATTTATCTTTAGTCAGTGGCGTAGCGTGGACTAATGGGAATATACGTGGGCAAAGTCGCATCGGCGAGGCCCCTTTCCGTTCGTTCCCAAAAGCTACCCAAAACACGATTTTTCTGTATCTGAAATACAAACAAAACAACTCCTAGATCGTAATATTTATAAAGACACGATAGCTTTTCGCTTATTTCAAACTTGGTGCGTGTTTTTGGGTAGCTTTTGGGAACGAACGGAAAGAGGCCTCGCCGATGCGACTTTGCTCACGTGTATATTAGTCCACACAGAGTGAGGCCAATATTTTTCAGGCTTTTATTTAATTTAAAAATAAACAATGATTTTAAATCAGGTAGTGCGAGGCCCCTTTAGGTGCGAGGCCGTGGGCGAAAGCCCACTTTGCCCACGCCTAGCTACGCCACTGTCTTTAGTAATTGTAACATTGTAATAACTGTTTGTGAACCAAATAGGTAAATAAAAAATAACCAAAGACCAAATTAAAATGTAACATTAGATCAGACTAAATTAAAATGAGGCCACACAGGAAGTGTGCCCTTCAACACACAAAAAAAAAGAATTTTCGAAATCGGTTTATAAATAACTGAGTTCTGAGGTAACAAAAATTAAATAAAAACACACAGCCGAATCGATAACCGCCTCCTTTTGGGAAGTCGGTTGAAAATGGCTGATACAGATAGATTAGATATACGAATGTGGATGGATCTGGATGTAGGTACCGAAGGAGACCATGACTTACGTATGATGGTTAGGTGGGTAATGGGTTGTATGCTGTAGAACAGGACTTCCCAACCAAAAGGGCACGCTCCCCTAGGGAGGCGTAGAGAAATGTTAGGGGGGGTGGCTTCGTAATATGTAAGATTACATTTCCAAAAAAAAATAACGAGTAGGTAAATAAGGAACTATAAGAGGGGGAGGGGGCATGAAATTATTATTTAGGAGGCTTGGCGAAATAAAGGTTGGGAAAGCCTGCTTTAGAAGGTGATGTCTCTGAAACTGGCGTGTTCGCATGAAAAGAGTTGTGAATGGGGAGGCAAGCATAGTCTGTCTGTATCGTAATGGCACTCAATTCTCTTTGTCTATGCTGCAAGAATATGGCGTGAAGATATGTATTATTTTAGTGTATCTTAGCATGTCACTGTAATATAAAATTCGTGTCAAATGTACAAATTGAAAATGAAATTCAAATTAAGGACAAATATTTTTTTGCGTTAAACCATCCAAACAAATAAACATACAAACTTTGACATCATTACATTAGTGAAATACCTCGGTAGCTCCACTCTATCGAACATGAACAATCACCACCCATCGCTATATTAGTTTAGTTTCCTGAAGTGTTTCTTAATTACCTGTTTGATTTATGTTCGGCTTTAGCATAAAGTAACATCGGAATCAAACATATAACAGTCACGGAAAGGGTTAAAATCGTTATAATTTATAGCACAGCTATTTTTACATGTGGTGTGAATAAATGAATAGGGCGTGAACTTTGCCGTCGAATAAACAAAGAGTTTTTTATCTACGGTTGACCACCAATTACGGCCCTCGGAACGCCCTCGATCGACAAATTGCAGGATGCAGTATGGCCGACTTCATATTTCAAAAATAATTGTTAATAATAATTTAAAATAATAACCAGGTAAAACTGACGTACGTTATAACTTTTATTACGTCACATTATTTATCTGTGAAAGTTATACCTTGTTAATATTTTAAATTATGAATGAAACGTGTTAATTTTAAAAGCAGCTGTTGTTAAAGTGTTAAAATAACAGTAATTGGCATTTTTATTGGAGGAAAGAGTTTTTTAATAGTTTTATGTGTAAAAACTTATCTTTAATAGATTTTTGATAATTTTTTGTTTGTTTATTGGAAAGCATATATCTTTTTCGTCACTTAAATTCTCGTGTTGCTCTGGGTTCCTTTTAAAGAATAGATCGTTCGAACGAACGAAATCTTATGGCTCCCGGGCTCCTTTGAAAAATAGGCCAAATGCCGTTCTGCCAGGCAGGTAGTAAAAGGCGACCGATTGGCTATGTGAGTCACTACCATCGTGGCTACTAGGTGGTAGAGTTCTTCATTGTCTCGCCCTCGATCAGACCTCGCCACAAGATAGCAACGCACCATTAACACCTTTGGTGTCTATAGGCGATGGTTGACTCTTGCCATCAGGAGACCCATCTGCTTGTTTGCTATCTTATGATATTAAAAATGTATAAGTTTATCGGTTTATGTACCCTCAACACCGTAACACGATGATGACATTCAGTGACGCTATTGCGGAATAAACAGGTGGTCGCGAAACCGAGTGAAATGGTGCGGAACTCTATTACCTTGTGTTCACGATGGTAGTGACACGTGTAGCCAAGGCATATGGTTTAATTTTCTTTTTGGTTTTGTTTAATTTCGGAAAGGCACTTTATTCGCGAGGGATATATTCAATAAAACTTTTATATATCGGACAGTTAGATCCAGCTAGTCTGTAAAAAAACTTGTACTAAATATAGATATGTTAAATATTTACATAGTACTAATTACGATAGGTCACCTAAAGTATAAGTTGATTAACCAGTTTAAACTCTATACGTATATTTTTGTAATTCAAGTTTGTTTGGGAAAAGTTTTGAAGTCGTTGCGAGCGCAGCTTACCAACTGCCCACACCTGCGATTTTTAGTTTGCCGCCATTATTCATTATAACTGTTGTCTTATACGCGAATGTTGTCGATTTAGAAGAAATATTTCGAGTTTAATATTGAATTTATCTAAATCACTCATTATAAATATAAAATTACCATTTTAAATAGAATAAACTTACACTACTAATAGGTTAACGGTTTATATACTAGTTAGATACTAACCATAAGCTACCATACCATACTAACCATAAGATAGCCAATAAGTTAAGGCGTCTCTCTGTGTAAAGTTTCTTCATCTATATCTATACATATAATAAAATCGTAGGAAAGTCAATGTATGTCCGGGGTAAACTCAAAATGTACTGCATGGATTTACTTCGAATTTTGCATGAATGTTACTAACAGGTCGGGTCAATATTATCACGCTATCACCTACGGGGGAAGAGCAGTGCGGAGTAAACGAAGTCCGCGCGGACGAAGTCGCTGGCAACAGCTAGTACGTAAATAAAAAGGTAAATCGTTATTGCCCATTGTCGAGTGCCCCTTGATTCCTGTCATAGTGATCGCGCAATTTTTTACACGCTAAAGCGAAATTGCCTTTATAAATATTGAAAAACACTGATCTATTTTGTAACTAAAATTATATCTGTCACAAGACGCAAACACCGCAGTACTAGGTGCCACCCAGTACTACGATTAGATACACCTAGAACCACTACATGGGGCACATTAAAAGTTTTGCACTTCTACCTAATCGGAACTATTTGAATTTCAAGTGTTATATTTTTATAACTTTGAACTTTCTCAGTAATAAAAAAAAAACAATTTTCGGAAAATGATTTGTCAATTGTTTTTTTATCACACATCAAAGTTCCACGTATGCAACGAAAATGGAATTAAGTCGAAAAGATTTTAGAGCGATGATTTTTTATGATTTCAAAAGTTCTCTTTCTCCGCAAGACTGTGCTGCTTACCTTCAAAATGCTTTTGGGAGATAAGCACCTTGTTTGAGCACCGTGAGGCGATGGTTTGCTGAATTTGAGAGAAGTCTAATTTCTTTATATGACGAATTTCGTGAAGGGCGGCCTTCAACTGCCGTCAACGAAAATAATGTGGCTACTGTTAAGCGGTTAATTGAAGAAAACCCCCGGATTACCTATGAGAAAATTCAAATTGAAAACAAACAAAAGAATTGAAAGTTCGGAAACTTTGTTGTCGTTGGATCCCTCATGAACTGACAGCGGAGCAGAAGCGGGCTCGCGTGGAATGGTACTCACAGATGCCACTGAAGAACGACCACGGACATTCTAATGTTGTTTATGACATGGTCACAGGAGACAAAACGTGGATTTATTGTTTTGAACCCAAAAAAAAGCAATCTTGTGAATGGGTGTTTGAAAATGAGAACAGGCCAAGAAAAGTGAGACAGGCGAGAAACGTTGGTAAAAAAATAATTGCGTTTTTTTTCTCAGCTTCGGGTCCCATCTATACAATTCCACTTGAAGATCAAAAGAGTGTTAATGCCGAGTGGTATTCTACCATTCGTTTACCCAGGGTGTTAGAAAATTTCGTGAAAGACGACCCAAAATCGCATTCTCTTACACCATGATAACGCTTCTTCACACACGGCCAACAAAACAGTCATTTTTAGCACCCTGTGATTTCTGTATTTTACCCAAAGTCAAAGATTTGATGAGAGGTTTTACTTTTACCAACTCTAAAGAGGCAGTGATAGCGTACGTGCTGATTGCACGTTGAAAATATGCCTTCAGACCTGTGGTCCTCCTATTTAAAAAAATGGTTCGATCGCATGAAAAATGTTTAAAATGTAAAGGAGACTATTTTTAAAAGCAATAAACATAATATTTTGGTTATAACATGTTGTTTTTTTAAGTTACGCAAAACTTATAGTGTGACCTACGTATATGCATATGGCATCACCATTCCGCCAATGGATAGCAAAACTGAAACATTAACGCCTTTGGTGTCTACAGGGAATGGAAATTCTCTTTCCATCAGGAGATTGTTGCTGTGCAATGATATAAAAAAATCGATAGGGCTCGGGTACGATTTCCGGTTCGATTCCCGACTGGGAATGAATGAAAAAAATACCTATGAATAATGTTTATTCACTGGACAACTTACGCTAATTGGTATAACCCTAAAATAAGTAAATTATTTGCTTGTGATATGGATGTAAGTAAACGATACTAATCCGTAGTAAAATCTTTGTGACCCTTTTTACAACAATTACGTGTGAAAGTTGAAGTACCTGTATATGAAATTTGACACAGTCAAAGCTTACATTGCGAAAAGCTGCAGAAACCTATTAATAAATACTATTAATATTATGCATTATAAATACATTATATACCAAAAACTTTTATAATGCAGCGGGCTGCTATTAATTATAAAATTAATCAAGTTTTTAATAATAAAATTAATCAAGTTCCTATAGACAATATTTTTTAAATATATTGGAAATTTAAAAATGAACGATAGTAAAAATGTAAACATGCATCAATAATACAGCTGGCCACGTTGACATTTCGGAGCGCGCGTCATAATTTAAACAGCGAACACTAAAAATTCCGGACATAGACAAGCATTAGTCAAACTGTCAAAGGTGTACGGAACTGTCAATGAATCCATATCTCCGTCAAGCATGGTCGGTAGCCGAATTTAAAAAACGAACCAGTCAACTTGACAAGCACAATGGACGACCTGACGTATTGTGACGTTCTGATTTTGATTAAGTATCGAAAGAGTGGCGTTTTGTCAAAACGTAATAGAGTTAGTGAGTTCCAAAATTAATCGTAGTAACATTAGCGTTCCCCGTTCATCACCGTTGATAAGTTGCGGTTTAAAAATGGGCAAATAAAGCGAACAGACAACAATGGCGGTCCATTTGAATTGAATTCCCTTTACTGTTAAAAGTTTCGTTTTATTTGATGTGTCCATTCTTTAAGATATCATTGAGGAGACGAGGAAAAATATACTTAATTTGCATCTTACTTTAATCGAGTGTTCTGTAATTACCGCTATTACTTTTAAAGTAGAAAATTCCAGTAAACTGTATAGAACAAATTTTTTGATGAAATTTCAGCTATTATTGGGTATATTCTAATTTCTTCAATGTTGTTGTAACGAGCTATTTAATCATAAGTATAGATACATCCAAACATTTCTATAATTATATAATAATAATTATTATATTATAATACTGTGTTATAACTTTGCTTAATAGCAAGCAAGCAAGAAGCAAATGGCTCTTCTAATGGAAAGAGACAACCATCTTTAAAAACCTAACAAAGAGGAAATCGACATAACAGGATTTACGGACAGACAGGACAGGAGACCCCGAATTATGTAACAAAACGGCAAAAGAATAATAGAATAAAATATAATAGTTTATATTTTTATGAGTATATAAAATATATTTTTTGAACGTTAAAACTATTGTCACAAAAAAACGTACGAGTATAATAATGTCCCAGAAAAAAGAAATAATGTAAATACATACATGAGCAATAATAAAAGATTCGAGCTTCTAAGGTTCTTACACATTTTCTTATACATTATGCCGCATTGTAGCATGACGTGACGTCCGTCGCGCCGTCGTGTTGTGTTTATGTGTGTAAGAGCTCTAAGCGCTTCGACTCGATTGACGTTTTGTTACGTGAATTGGGGGGCTGGCCGGCACACTCTCACACTCTCACCAACTGAGCAACGGCTCGCTTGGTTCAACGTGGCGTATATCCTGCTTTGTAATTGATTCCGTTGATTGTACACGTAGGTGTATCCTACTTAAATGAATTCATCGTTACAGATTAAAGTCATATTTATGATACTGATTAGTACTTTCATGTTTCCAACTAAATATGTGTTTGATAAGTTTATAAAATTTTACCTAGCACGGTAACTAACGCTAAAACACACATATCGCACCTCCGCTCAATAAGTGTCACAAGTCAAAAAAGCGATTCTCGAGTAAAAGGGGTACATAGGGCACACTAAAAGTTTTGCACTTCTAGCTAATCGGAACTATTTGAATTTCGAATGTTATATTTTTAAAATGTTGCAACCTTCTTATTAATAAAAAAAAAAACAATTGGCGGGAAATTATTTGTCAATTGTTTTTTTATCACACATCAAAGTTCTACGTACGCAACGACAATGGAATTAAGTCGAAAAGATTTTAGAGCGATGACTTTTTATGATTTTAAAAGTTCTCTTTCTCCGCAACACTGTGCCACTCGTTTCAAAATGCTTTTGGGAGAGAAGCACCTTGTTTGCGGTGCGTTGCTATACGTGTAGCAGGATAGCAATACCACGTTCATAAGATTACTAGCTACCTTCCCTCCAAACCATGACTTGACATTGACGAGCACGAGCATAGCGGCAACATTGGTACAAAACCCGGGAAAGCCATTGCGGAATTCTACCATCTAGTAGTCATGATGGAACATAAAGGCACACAGCACAAACGGTGATCCTGCGTCTCCTCGGCGACAAGGAGCTCTAGACCGCTATCAAAAGTAGTGTTGTCGTCTGTCGACAATCGGTGCCGTTCTGCGTTGAAATCTTTCAAATTGTTAGATATTCCGACGAACTTGGATGTTGTAAAGCTTAAGCATGTAGTCCGGTCGCAAACGCGAAGTATCCGTCTAGAACAATTCTAGATATTTCGAGCGTAGCTTTAACACAACTTATGATCAGTAGTTTGCCTGCAGAATTGCCTGGCAGAATGGAAGATGGTTTGTTCTTCAAAGAGAGCCGAACCAATACAGAGAATAATATTTGTTGTTATTTTCCTCACAATGATTTTTTTATTTGTACCTATTCAACTTCTCCTGAAACAATATTAAAACTTGCGTATAATGCTAAATATCATCGAGTTATCAGATCTATCGTATATCTGATAACTCGATGATATTTATCAGATAAGGTCAATAAAATCTAAACCACCCTAAAAATTAATTAAAGACTTCCTTAAGCCCCGTTTTCACATTGATAAGTACGAGTGTGAGTGTTTAATGCAGGTGCTTAGTATTAAGACAAAAATACGCGAAGACGGCCGTTGATCAGTGCGTGATAAGTAATCAGCATCTATTCACTTTTACTACGCTGATTACGAATCACTCGCACTGATCCACGACTATCTTCACGTATTTTTGGCTTAATATTAAGCACCTCCATTAAACACTCACACTCGCACTAATCAAAGTGAAAACGGGGCTTTATTAGAAGCGGCCGTTACTGCAAAGGCAAAAATTATTAGTCATTTAAGCGACGTAAAACTTTCACAATTGACTTTTAATCCTTGTATTCTGTCTTAAAAGGGTATACGGGCTACGGGCCCCGCGGGCTTATCACGTAATTCGCAATGCCAAATCATCGTAATTGTTTAGTTAGAGGTAGTCGTTACCACTTGATTAGTTCTGGTGTTGTGACATTGAAAAAATACATCTAGTGACAAGCAAGCAATTCGCGACGTTTTTAATTGGTTTTTCGTTATGTTTAAAAGTCATTGCTTAAATCTGGCGGATCGCAAACGTTAGGTGCCGAGTCCCTCACACGCTTGAGTTCCAAAAAACTGCTGGCTCGTGGGTGATTCTATAATCTACCAGGGTAAGGTACAGGTAAGTAGGTATGTTTTATGCATTAAATATAAGGAGTGATTTATTGCAACGTGTGATTTTATTCAAAATACAAATTTATTTAATATGCGGACGTATAGGTAAGGAAAAGGTACCCGAACTGGCCATTCTGATTTCCAATTATATATATATATATATATATATATATATATATATATATATATATATATATATATATATATATATAAAAGCAGTTGCCTGCGACTTCGTCCGCGCGGACTTCGTATACTCCGCACTGCTCCTCCCCTGTAGGTGATAACGTGATAATATGTAGCCTATATGTTGACCCGACCTGTTAGTAATATTCATGCAAAATTTGAACTAAATCCATGCAGTACTTTTTGAGTTTACCCCGGACATACATACAGATAAACAGACAAAAATTCTAAAAACTACATTTTTGGCTTCTATATCGATTATAGATCACCCCAACCCCAACACCCCAAGTATTCTTTTAAAAATATTCAATGTACAGTTTTGACTTTCCTACGATTTTATTATATGTATAAATGTTGGAAATCAGAGTAGCCACTTCGCTGAAACTTCAATTTCATAATAATAAAATCCTAGTGGGTACCTATTTTTTTAACTTCCCGCTACATATGTAGATAAGGAAGTTACTGATTTTGCCCCGATTTTCGAAAATCGAATTTTCACTAGATGTCCAAGTGTTAAGGTCCTAGGAGCCTTTTTTCACGATGACGTCAGTATGTCTGTATGTATGTATGTATGTATGTGTGAGTGTATGTAAACATCTCATAACTTTTGAACAGCTGGACCGCGGTTCGAAACGCGCTTGATGGCATTTGATTGGATTCCGCTTAACTTAGACTTCCCGAAAATTTGAACTAAGTCGGCCCATGGGAATATGAGAAATTTTGAAAAAAAAAAAATTGGCGAAACAGTATTTTTTTTAATATAACTTCCAGATTAGTACACCGATTGAGTACAAAAACTAACCAGCTCTATTCCTCAAAAAAATATCCGTTTGGGAGTAATCGTTGACGAAAAATTTTCAAAAAAGTGTTATTTCGACTTAATTTCGAAATTTTTCAACTAATCATTATTGGTACTAAAAAAACTACGTCGAATGCCGTTTCAAAAATCAAAATCAAATCTCATTTTCAAAAGTTACAGCTTTTTAAACATTAAAATTACGTTGTCATTACCAAACCTAATATTTTGAAATAACTTTCACGCTAATACACTGATTGACTTAAAAATATTATCAGCTTTTCTCCTTTAAAAACTGCGTCAAATACCGCTAATTGAATCAAAATCGTTCAATTTGTTTGGGATTTATCAATGACGAAAATATTATATAAAATAAATGTTTTTGGACATTGCTTACAAATTTTTTAAGTATCGATTATTTAGCTAAAGCAAGAGCTAGAAGCTAAATTTTAGGTCTCAAAAATTGAGTTGAAATTGTTTCCAAAATATACAGCTTTTCAAAAATCAATATGCTGCCATGTTTAATAAAATTAATGTTTGAACTAAAAATTTTAGCTTATACTTTTTGCTCTTTTGAGCTTTAAATACCTTAATTTAGCGGAAAGATTTAAGGATGGCCTGCAGGGTCAACCGTTTACAGTTTTTTTATTTTGTTTGGTTACGAATTCTAAATTCCAAATTTAGGTTTTTAATTCATATGATTCAGTCGACAATGACCGAAAATATAGGTGAACCATATTACCATACAAACGGAGCCAAGGAGGAAAATCAACACGCGTGATGTTACTCAATGGATAATATTGAAGTCATTTGTCCTCAAACCGACAGAAGCTAACAACTATTAATAAAAATATCAATACAACTCCCAATCAGTTAGTAAAATAATACTAATAACTCATAACATCGTTCCTCGGTATGACATATGAACGTATTCAAATTGAGTCATCTTAGCGGACTAGGAATGCTGTTTTTTAGTTTTAATAATACATTACACAGAACATATCACAATTCGCTTTTATTCCACAGTAATAAAGGTAAAAATCGTTTAATTTTTAATAAATTTAAACATATTTAAACATTGTCGTGAGTCGTTCGATCGGTTCGTCCGATTACACTCAAGATGGGTTATCGGAGTTGGAAATATTGAAAGGAGGTTGGAATGTCAACCACTATTGGTTTGTTTAACTGGCCATAGATAATGTAGATGATAAAACGTCCCGAATATTAACGTGTTTTATCTGTTTATATTTGTATTAAAGCTGTTATTTTAAAGAATTTAAAAGCAAATTATAACGGTATTTTATTTGCTATTCTTGTCAACATATTGTTATCTTATATCTTAATGATTTAATATTATATTTTAACGGTATTAACAACCTGTTATTTGTTAAAAGCAAATTGAAAATAACAATTAAGTTTATGCATCGAATAAAATAAATCTTACCTATATACATTTAATGCATAAAATATTTCCATAAGTAATTTTATTCATAAGCTTTTGATAAGGATTAACCTGAAATCATAGTCAGGGTATTCCTAATACTGACAGGCTTTTATACATTATGCAGAAAGCATCTGCCTTTTTATTAATTGCCACAAGGAAAGGAGAATGTAAGAAATTACTACATATTTGTCACGTCGAGCTCTATTCGACCTTTTTGGCCGATTGTATTAACTAATACAATCGGCCAAACGTTTTTTGTTCGTATGTAGCCTGATCTGTTAACGAGGAATATGCCATCCACCTTTCTGCTAGACTGATCTTAAGAAGTGAGCGAAGAATTAACATGGTACCTAATACCGTTGCGTCTATTCTTGTCTATGTGTATGCACGACAGAAGTGTTTCAAACAAACTAAAATTACAGATTTTATGCATACAAAAATGATGGAAAAATGATATTGTTCTTTCATATTATACGTTTGTATTGAAGTAAACAAAATGCGGTTTAATTTCCTACATGAATATACATATTATCTTTCCTATTAATACCTGTCACCGGTTGTTACAACTATCGGTTTTTACGACTCAATATGAGTAGTCCCTTCGATGTCGTTATAACAGATTTTGACTGTATATACAACTTTCTATATTATAGTGGTAATATATTACTAATTATGTCTGAGCTAAGTTTTGGACGGACAGATGGACGGATGAACGGATAGATAGATGGACACACAGACTTCGAATACATAAAAATGCAGGCCGGGTAGAGGCAGGAAACCTTTTTAAGACAATTGCGGGAACGGTGGAGTATGAAAAGCACAGATAAAATTTATATTGCGGAGGACTGCAGAACCTAATATTTAAAAATGCATTAGAAATACATTTCCTTCACGGATATACTCAGATGTCAAACCTAAAAAGAGATTTTTTTGTTTAGTCGCTGGTCGAAATTCGGTCAAAAGTAGCTAGTTTATATAAATCTACATACATGTAGTACATATA
Organism: Apodemia mormo; assembly: GCA_036924255.1. Taxonomy (NCBI): domain Eukaryota; kingdom Metazoa; phylum Arthropoda; class Insecta; order Lepidoptera; family Riodinidae; genus Apodemia; species Apodemia mormo. The sequence continues at coordinate 4,062,927 of JAUPFN010000018.1, read as the reverse complement.
GGTACATTTATTTACATAAATATATATAATAGGTACCTAAGCCTAAATTTCAAAATTAAGAAACTCTCGACACTTTATCATAAGACTGTTTTACCTATTATGTATTCTGTGGTTTTACTGCTTAAGGTGCATGATTTGCTGGAAAACCAGCTTTAAAATTTTCAAAAAGGCGCATCCGATACGTTTTACCTGTGCCACAGACAGACACACAAATACACACACACAAATGATAACATTCTACTTTTAAAATACCTCAAGGTTTTTACTTTACAAGGTTTTTACTCTACAACTGTCTTTTGTAGTAAATATTAAACAACTAGCTACCCCATGAAGCTCACTGCATACTAAAGTTTGGTGAATTCTAAAGAAAAAACTTATTTTTCCGAGATAAAAAATATTCTATGTACTGTCATAATCTAAATATGTACCAAATTTCATTGAAATCTAAATCGTGATTGAATAATAAACTTCCATCTATACATCCAAAGCCAATTTTTCGTAGTAAGTATTGACTATTTTCAATTTTTCTTGGCCTAACGAGGTTGGTTTTTCGGATTTGTTCACGTAATTTTTGCAGCAAGTTTGCGTACGGATTGCAGATAATTCACTAAAATAAACCCTCAAGCATACCAAAAAGCAGTCGCCATTACTTTGCCGGCCGGCAAAACTGTTTTTACAACAATTTAAGTAGTGGACTGAGAGCCTGCTGACAGCAAGCTCTCAGTCCACTGCTTAGATTTTCTTTCGTTTTTCGAGTATAATGATGTATTCAGGTTGTATATATGTACTGTCATACAGTCCGATAAATCGTCCAGTAGAAGTCCAGAAAGAACCAAAAATTGTGTATTTTTGGATATGAGTAAGGCATTTGAGTTTGTTACTCAAATAAGTGGATACATTTTCTTATTGAGACGTTCAGTTATGCTTTTACTAAATCAAAACATCATAATGTAGTAGACCTACTTTTTCTAAATCCATATTGATTATTATTTAGTAGGTTTAAATCAAGTAAATAATTATGGAGCTTTTCATTCACAATCTTTTCAAAGATTTTTGAAATAACTGGAATTAAAGTATATATAACTATAATTGTTCGTGTTGCACATATCTCCCTTTTGACAATGACTGACAATACACTTTTTTAATTGTTCCGGAAATTTACCTTCCAAAAATGAGAAATCAATAATATGGCTAAGAGGTCTTAGTCTTATGTCTTAGGCCATATAGCAACATTTTTCAATAATTCTGTGCTAATATTTTCATAGCCAGTAGCAAAAGTATTTTTCAATGAACGAATAATCTTATTCACATCACGCTCATCTGCTTGTGTCAAATACATGGTTTTACTACAATTTGGTAAAAAATATGATTTTGAAGTATTTGTGTATTTGACTTTTACACTACTTGATTTTGTCTGGTTTATAAAAAAATATTAAATAGTTTACAGTTTTTTTTTATATCATAAGATAGCAAACAAGCAGATAGGTCTCCTGATGGAAAGAATCATCCATCGCCTATAGACACCAAAGGTGTTAATTGTGCGTTGCTATCTTGTAGCGAGGTCTAATGCCACATGCATAAGTTTATCGGCTACCTCATCCTCCAAACCGGAACACGACAGCGACAAGCACTGACGCCATTGCGGCAGGAATAGGCAAGGCGGTGGTACCAGACCCGGACGAGACAACGCAGAACTCTACCGCCTAGTAGCCACGATGGTAGTGATTAGCATACCCAATCGGTCGTCTTTTACGACCTGCCTGACAGAACGGCAGTTGGTCTTTTTTCAAAGGAGCCCGGGTCCAACAAGGGGAATTGTTTGAGTATTTGTGTACTTAAATTGTTTTCTTTATTCTGTCTGTACTTCATGTACTTTTAATCAGATTCCATGAAGCTTTAGATTTCAAAGACGACTGTTTTTGTGATTCTAATATACCTACATTTAGACAAAATTTTCCTGTAACATAGATATTTACATTTATTTTCTTTTCTATTAGATTGAGCATTACGATAATAAGGGTAGAATTGGCGCTTTACTTTGCAACATTTTAGAATACCTTAAGTTAACCATTTATTTTCTATAGGTTTATTTGAAACTTTTACACTGATGTTAGGAAAACATAACTCAAAAAATAACAGTAAAATAGGTAGTAACTCGCATAGCTAAGCGGTCTCCTTTTACGACCTGCCTGGAAGAACGGCAGTTGGCCTCTTCTTCAAATGAGCCCGGGACCAACACGAGGAAGAATTCTTTCCTCATAATCTGATTCGTGACTTCGTTTGCACGTCCAAATCTGTAGGCGTCTCCGCAGATCTGTCTTCCAAGTTTAAAATCAGTTACTCAAATATGAATAGTATTTAATGCAGGAGCAGTATTACCTAAATACTGTAGCTTGGCTTTAATCTGGGTTGCTGTTTTCCCATATAACGTGAAAAATTTTTACACCGCACGGATTTCTTTTTATCTCATTATATCTCTATATCTATATAAATATATAAACGCGAAAGTTTGGATGTTTGGATGTATTGATGGATGGATGTGTGTAACTCAATCACGAAAAAACTACTGAACGGATTTGTTGAATGAAATTTAGCACACTGGTAGATAATGACTTGGAATAGCACATAAGCTACTTTTTATCCCGGAAAAATTAGGTGATCCCGCGGGATTCACCAAAAACTTTTATAATGCAGCGGGCTTTTACTAATGTAATATTTTTTGCGTAACTTTTTTAAGTTCGTCGTGTCAAATACTTATAACGTAGTGATTGTATACTCTTTGATACTTATCAATCAGCTTTAGTAGTAACGTAGTATGTCAAACGACGCTATAATGCCAAGAGGAACATAAATAAACATCAAATTTGCTTTTTTAACACAACAGGAGGCCAAATAAACAGTAGACACTTCTGATGAAAAGAAATAACCATTGCCTATAGATGCTAAGGAGATAAATGGTATGTTAGCATCCGTTTAGCGAATGTAATGCCACTTGCATGCGTTACCGGTATACCGATAATATATTTTCTCACTTTCCTTTAAAAAATCATTATTCTCAAATAATTTTAGTACCTACCTATATATTTAAGTACTTAATATAGTAAAGACCTTTAAATCACCTGTGCATAGGTAGCCTGCACTAGTTCTTGCAGTTAGGCACTAAAAGCATGCTATTAATTGCTATGGCAACATTAATACTAACGTACGTTAAAATGTCAATGGGTAGGGCGAATTAAAGGCTAATTGCACTGCTCTGTGGGCGGGTCTCAGGCCAAATGTAATTTGTGTTTCGTGCACGCGATCTTTGGTCGACTTTCGCATTATAAAGTACAATATGCACCTGACGATTCGAGAAATAATGACATAGACAAGGGAACAATTTATTGTGTGTATTGCAAACGAGGTCGTATATGACATTTCATTAGATGTATGGAACAAAATAAATGTTAGTTTTAGCTTTTGTATAAATTTATTATATTAGACCATTTAAAAAAAATATTGTGATTTATGTGTATTACAACTGAGGTCGTATGTGACGTATTTATTATTAGATGAATGGAAAATGTGTGTTGAATTTATATTTAAATAGTATGTGCATAACTGTAATCTGTAATTCACTACATAGTATAAAACAAAGTCGCTTTCGCCGTCTGTCCCTATGTCCAAATGTCCCTATGTATGCTTAAATCTTTAAAATTACGCAACGGATTTTGATGCGGTTTTTTTAATAGATAGATTTATTCTTGAAGAAGGTTTTAATATATAAACCTTTCTGATATTCCCACGGGAACAAAAGCTACGCGGGTGAAACCGCGGGCAGGTCGCAAGTAATATTATAAATTGTAGAGTTTCTTTGTTTGGTTGTACGCGCTAATCTCGCAAACTGCTGAACCGAATTGAATAATTATTTTTGAGTTGGATGGTCTGTTTATCGAGGAAGGTTATAAGCATGCTACGACCAGTAGGAGCGGAGTAAACAAAGTCCGCGCGGACGAAATAGCAGGCTACAGCTAGTACATTATATAAGGGCATATAAAAGAAATCTTTGTGTACTGCTAACGAGGTTGTATCTAACGTGTTCCTTAGATAAATAATAAAAAAACCAGTCAAGCGCAAGTTGGACATGAGAGTCCGAGGGTTCCGTATAAACATGTATTTTTGTGATATAACTAAAAATTTATTTTGGATTTTTTTCTTTACATGTGCTGTAAGACATAAATACATGCCAAATTTCATAATATAGGTCAATGGTAAGTGTTCTATAAGTTTTGATTCCCTTTTGAATCCACAAAAAAATGCTAAATATGCGACATAAATGGTCATCCTTTAACGTGATCAAAGGATGACCTTACAAGTTTGATTTTTTCGCAGCTGAGAGTAACTGTAGACCTGAGTATTTGATATAAATTTCAACTTGATACCTTCACGCGTTCTCTAGAAAAAGAGTCTTGACAGACGGACAAAGAAGTGATCTTATAAGGGACCCTTTTGTCCTTTTCAGTTACGGAATGAAACTGAATCTGAAACCTGCAATCTGCGTTACGGGATAACAACGCCACATGCATGAGTCTACCGGCTACCTTACCCACCAAACCGGAACACGACAATGACAAGCTTGACGCTATTGCGGCAGGAATAGGTAAGGCATTGGTACCAAAGACCTGGGCGAGACGCTACGGAATTATACTACCTAGTAGTCTTGATGGTAGTGACACGTATAGCCAATTTGTCGTCACGACCTGCCTGGCAGAACGGCAGTTGATCTATACTTCAAAGGAGCCGGAACCAACACGGGAGAAGCTCCGAAGTGTTGGGTAGAAATGCAACGAACATACGTTAAACCAATGTTTTCGGACTTGATATTATGTAACATTTGGTCGACGTATTGACAAGCTAGCTATATATCTCGTAAAAACTAAGTTATTTTTGTGTTATAGCACTCACCTCGTGTTTGGGAATCTGGAAAAACCTTAAAAACAACAAAGAAAAGTATCGACACGCGGGATTTGAACCTGCGACCATTTTCCTAAAACCGGGACGCTCTTCCGCTGAGCTAGTGTCGACAGGCTCGAGGCGGCGAAATTCTTCTTTGCTATATGATCGATTACGTAGATTGTACTGATCGCTAGCTATACATACGTATAACTAGCGTTAGCGTAGCTAAGTTTTTCAGAAATCTGGAACCTTGTTAAGAAAAGTGTGCATGTACCAGGTTTCGGACTAGAGCCTTTCACTTTTATACCTATATTAATACTTTGGTTAAGATGTACGGTAGACCCGATTGAAACCTTACCTGAATAAGAAAACAAACAAAAAATAATGATTTGATGATTATGACAACATAATATATTGTCATCATCATCAAATAAATATATTACATCTGCAAAATTCTGATAGTTGAGTATTCTGTTATAATCTAATGATGAAAATGGCAGTCACTATATTTATAGCCACATGGATGCCATCTTGAGTTCGTTAAGGCTGATTCACACGTATCAGTAAAGACACAGTTCCGTCTGGTTAGTTTGTTTTGAAAGTTGATTTTAAACAAACAATATTTATGTAAAAACTTTTGCAGTTTTAATGTATTATGGTTATTAATCACAATGACTGATGCTATAGGAATTTATGCCTTGCCTAATATTCTTTGAAAATCGATAACTACAAAAATATCTAACTACATTTTGTAAAATTAATTTTTATTAATTATCGTCATGCTCAATCTAATAAAAAAGAAAATAAATGTAAATATTTACACTATAGGAAAATTTTGTCTAAATGTATATTAGAATCACAAAAACAGTCTGCTTTGAAATATATTGAAAATTCCTCTAATAAATGTAAAGCTTCATGGAATCTGATTAAAAGTACATTTCAGAACAAAATAAATATTAGAGAAATAGGAAAAATCAAAGTAAACAATTTAAAGTACACAAATACTCAAACAATCTGTAATCTATTTAATAATTTTTTTATAAACCAGACAAAATTTCAAGTAGTGTAAAAGTCAAATCTACAAATATTTCAAAATCATATTTTTTACCAAATTGTAGTAAAACTATGTATTTGACACCAGTAGATGAGCATGATGTGCAAAAAGTTATTCATTCATTGAGAAATACTTATGCTACTGGCTATGATAATATTAGCACAAAATTATTGAAAAATGTTGCTAGTGTAATATCAAAACCTCTTAGCCATATAATTAATTTGTCATTTTTGGAAGGTAAATATCCAGAAAGATTAAAAAAGTGTATTGTCAAACCATTGTTTAAAAAGGAGATATGTGCGATATAAACAATTATAGACCTATTACTTTAATTCCTGTCATTTCAAAAATCTTTGAAAAAATTATGTATGAAAAGCTTTATAATTATTTACTTGAATTTGACCTACTAAAAAATAATCAATATGGATTTAGGAAAGGTAGGTCTACTACATTAGCATGTTTTGATTTAGTAAAGAGCATAACTGAATGTCTGAATAAGAAAATGTATCCACTTTGTGTATTTTTGGATATGAGTAAGGCATTTGATTTTGTTTCACACAATATTTTATTATCAAAACTTGAAAAATATGGTATTAGAAGGAAGTCTTTAGATTGGATAAAGAGTTATTTAGAGAATAGGAAACAATGTGTTGACATATCTAAAATATGCGGAAACCGTAAAAAATATATACTTCAAACTACCTTGTTAACAACTGTGGTGTACCACAGGGCAGTATTTTAGGACCCTTGCTATTTTTAATTTATATCAATGATCTTCCTGATAGTATAAAACATGATTGCTTTTTATTTGCTGATGACACTACCCTACTTATTAAATGTAAAAATAAAAAAGATTTGGTAAATGAAACAACCGAAACCTTATTCCAAGTTTCAGACTGGTTAATTAATAATAATTTAAAAGTTAATGTAACTAAAACAAAATTAATTGAATTTCAGAACTATCACAGAAATATTACCAAAAACACAAATATATTTTTAAATAAAGTAAATATAGATGATGTAGATTATACAAACTTTTTAGGAATAATTGTTGACAAAAATTGTAATTGGGAAGCACACATTGAATCTCTATGTAATAAGATTGATAGATTTGTCTATGTTTTGAGAAGACTAAGGGAAGTAGGAAAAGCAAAAGCTACGCAAAGCCTATTAGCATATCATGGATATGTCTCTTCTAATTTACAATATGGAATTCCTATTTGGGGAAATTCTGTTGAATTGGTACGAATTTTTAGAGTCCAAAAGAAATGTATTCGAGCGATATGTGGTGTTAATCAGTTACATTCCTGTAAATCACTTTTCAAGTCTCTTTTACCATGTTTGTATATTTTAGAGGTATGCGTATTTGTAGAAAAGCACCAAAAGTTATTTAAAACAAATGCTGAAGTCACTGGTAACTCATATTTTAGGAATAGTAAGAAATTATATGTGCCTAACCAAAAATTAAATATTTTTACAAAAAATATGTATTGTATGTCTATTATTATGTACAATCATATTCCTGATAGTCTTAAATCATTGCCTATAAATAAATTTCACAAAAAGTTGTTTGATTTGTTGTTAGATAAAACTTATTATGATATTAAGGAATTTTTAGCCGATAAAATTAAATGTTAATGGATAGAAATATAAATTTGTTGAATTGTCCCTAAAAAAATTTCGTAAATGTAGTAAAAATTTTGTAAATGGTGAACATTATGTAAATTATAAAAAAAAATAATTACTCAAAATATGATACTTGTAATTATAAAAATAACTTTGTAATATGGAATCATCCTTGTATATTTATAACAAGAACATAAAATAGAGAAAAGAAGACCAGCCCGCTGAGTTTCTTCCACCGGATCTTCTCAGTGTGTGGCCGCGTTCCGATCCGGTAGTAATTCTGAAAAATCGATACAATTTATAGTTTTAAATGTAATATTATATAATGATATTTTTTTTAAATATTTGCACACCATATATTGGTAGAATATGTCGGTAACTTAATTTATTTTTAACAACTTGTAACACCCATATTCTTGCAAATAAATATTTTCTTTCTTTCTTTCTTTCAAAATTGTGTATTGTGAATCACATTTTACCCGAGTGAAGCTGGATTTTCATCTAGATATATATTCATAAAAACAGGTAAATATCTCGGACAAACAGTTAGGTTTAATAGTAGGGAGCCCAAGACGGTAAATGGGAATTTACTTGAGCCACAGAATACCTAATAGTATGACCGTACAGAAGATTCACTCCTTTACAAAAGTTCGGTTTAGGTATAAAACTATATCTATACTCACCAGAGCTACGCGCTTGCAAGCATAATAGAAACTTTTATTAGACATTTTTACTATTCCACTTGTACATAAATTTCACTTTTACACAATTTTTTAATATATTACTCGACCGGCTTCACTTTTTAAAGCATCTTCAGGACGTAATATACTTAAGTATATTAAGTACTTACGTACGTACGTACAGACGTAATATACTTAAGTATATTAAGTACTTACGTACGTACGTACGGACGTAATATACTTAAGTATATTAATATACTTAAGTAGGTACTTAAGTATATTAAGTATATTACGTCCTGAAGATGCTTTAAAAAGTGGAACCGGTCGAGTAATATATTAAAAAATTGTGTAAAAGTGAAATTTATGCACAAGTGGAATAGTAAAAGTGTCTAATAAAAATGGAATTTCACCAAATCCCGACGATGGAAAGTATAGAATCTATACATATAATAAAATCGTAGGAAAGTCAAAACTGTACATTGAATATTTTTTTTAAAGAATACTTGGGGCGTGATCTACAATCGATATCGAAGTCAAAAATATAGTTTTTAGAATTTTTGTCTGTTTGTCTGTTTATCTGTTTGTCTGTATGTATGTCCGGGGTAAACTTAAAAAGTACTGCATGGATTTACTTCAAATTTTACATGAATATTACTGACAGGTCGGGTACATATTATCACGCTACCAACTACGGGGGAGGTGCTGTGCGGAGTAAACGAAGTCGGCGCGGACGAAGTCGCAGGCAACAGCTAGTATATAATAGAAACTTATAACCACGCGCGAACTGTGAATTTTATTAACGCGTCCCAGTTTTATGACTGAGATGCGAACATCGGCACGGGATTGTCACTTGAGAAGTTTTTGTACCTATAATCTTATAGTTGTAGTATACGTGAGCGCGACATGACTGCGACTGTCGTGCGAGCCGTGCGACAACGCACTGCGATACGCATCCCGGGCGGCGCGCGCGGCTGGATATGTCTAAACTTCGGAGTGACAGCCCCCTGCTTCAGCGTCGTGGGGAACTAATAAATAAATAAATAAATATGCACGGGACAAATTACACTTACTGATCTAACCCCAAAGTAAGCAAATTATTTGCTTGTGTTATGGGTGTTAGTCAACGATACTAATACATAGAAATACATATATAAATACAAGAATATATTTAATAAACACCCAAACCCGGAAATACAAACATTTATGATCATCACACGAATGCTTGTCTCCGTCGGGGATCGAACCCCCCCCCCCCCCCCCCCCGTAGTCAGGGTCGCTAACCACTCGACCAACGAGGCGGTCGACCTATTGGATTTTAACAGTAAAAATAAAAGATATATAATTATAAAATAAAGTAATAATGAAATGATTTTGCGTTTCAATATGACTCCACAGTAATTCGTATGGGGCAGCCTATACGCTTAAACAAATAACTTCCAAACGATATTAAAGATCTACCAATACACATATAAAAAAAGTAGCATCACATCCGTTTCCCTTGTGCGGCAGGCAGAGTAAACAGAACGTCTATAGACTTTTTCGGTTGACCATGATTCACCAGCTTGTAGGTTGGCGAGATGAGTGGTGATCCTCATAGCCGCATTTTACCGACCTGATAACGATTATCGACTACGACTATTGACATCCAGGACCGACGGCTTTACGTACTCATCCGAGGTATGGGACTGGTAACACCACCCCACCAGACTCCGAGCTGCTCCTGAGATTTTGTATTTTTGATAAAAAAAACCTCGAAAAAACGTTTTTGTCCGACCCGGGGATTGAATCCGGGACTTTATGATCTGAGCCGAATAGGCTAACCCCTAGACCACAAGGCCTTCAACAATGTACATTATTGCCTACTAGCTGTTGTCCGCGACTTTGTCCGTGCGGACTTCGTTTACTCCTCACAACACCTCTCCCGTAAGTAATAGCGTGATAATATGTAGCCTATATGTTGACCCCTGTTAGTAATATTCATGCAAAATTTGAAGTAAATCCATGCAGTACTTTTTGAGTTTACCCCGGACATACATACAGACAAACAGACAAACAGACAAACAGACAAACAGACAAACAGACAAACAGACAAACAGACAAACAGACAAACAGACAAACAGACAAACAGACAAACAGACAAACAGACAAACAGACAAACAGACAAACAGACAAACAGACAAACAGACAAAGAGACAAAGAGACAAAGAGACAAACAGACAAACAGACAAACAGACAAACAGACAAACAGACAAACAGACAAACAGACAAACAGACAAACAGACAAACAGACAAACAGACAAACAGACAAACAGACAAACAGACAAACAGACAAACAGACAAACAGACAAACAGACAAACAGACAAACAGACAAACAGACAAACAGACAAACAGACAAACAGACAAACAGACAAACAGACAAACAGACAAACAGACAAACAGACAAACAGACAAACAGACAAACAGACAAACAGACAAACAGACAAACAGACAAACAGACAAACAGACAAACAGACAAACAGACAAACAGACAAACAGACAAACAGACAAACAGACAAACAGACAAACAGACAAACAGACAAACAGACAAACAGACAAACAGACAAACAGACAAACAGACAAACAGACAAACAGACAAACAGACAAACAGACAAACAGACAAACAGACAAACAGACAAACAGACAAACAGACAAACAGACAAACAGACAAACAGACAAACAGACAAACAGACAAACAGACAAACAGACAAACAGACAAACAGACAAACAGACAAACAGACAAACAGACAAACAGACAAACAGACAAACAGACAAACAGACAAACAGACAAACAGACAAACAGACAAACAGACAAACAGACAAACAGACAAACAGACAAACAGACAAACAGACAAACAGACAAACAGACAAACAGACAAACAGACAAACAGACAAACAGACAAACAGACAAACAGACAAACAGACAAACAGACAAACAGACAAACAGACAAACAGACAAACAGACAAACAGACAAACAGACAAACAGACAAACAGACAAACAGACAAACAGACAAACAGACAAACAGACAAACAGACAAACAGACAAACAGACAAACAGACAAACAGACAAACAGACAAACAGACAAACAGACAAACAGACAAACAGACAAACAGACAAACAGACAAACAGACAAACAGACAAACAGACAAACAGACAAACAGACAAACAGACAAACAGACAAACAGACAAACAGACAAACAGACAAACAGACAAACAGACAAACAGACAAACAGACAAACAGACAAACAGACAAACAGACAAACAGACAAACAGACAAACAGACAAACAGACAAACAGACAAACAGACAAACAGACAAACAGACAAACAGACAAACAGACAAACAGACAAACAGACAAACAGACAAACAGACAAACAGACAAACAGACAAACAGACAAACAGACAAACAGACAAACAGACAAACAGACAAACAGACAAACAGACAAACAGACAAACAGACAAACAGACAAACAGACAAACAGACAAACAGACAAACAGACAAACAGACAAACAGACAAACAGACAAACAGACAAACAGACAAACAGACAAACAGACAAACAGACAAACAGACAAACAGACAAACAGACAAACAGACAAACAGACAAACAGACAAACAGACAAACAGACAAACAGACAAACAGACAAACAGACAAACAGACAAACAGACAAACAGACAAACAGACAAACAGACAAACAGACAAACAGACAAACAGACAAACAGACAAACAGACAAACAGACAAACAGACAAACAGACAAACAGACAAACAGATAAACAGATAAACAGATAAACAGATAAACAGATAAACAGATAAACAGATAAACAGATAAACAGATAAACAGATAAACAGATAAACAGATAAACAGATAAACAGATAAACAGATAAACAGATAAACAGATAAACAGATAAACAGATAAACAGATAAACAGATAAACAGATAAACAGATAAACAGATAAACAGATAAACAGATAAACAGATAAACAGATAAACAGATAAACAGATAAACAGATAAACAGATAAACAGATAAACAGATAAACAGATAAACAGATAAACAGATAAACAGATAAACAGATAAACAGATAAACAGATAAACAGATAAACAGATAAACAGATAAACAGATAAACAGATAAACAGATAAACAGATAAACAGATAAACAGATAAACAGATAAACAGATAAACAGATAAACAGATAAACAGATAAACAGATAAACAGATAAACAGATAAACAGATAAACAGATAAACAGATAAACAGATAAACAGATAAACAGATAAACAGATAAACAGATAAACAGATAAACAGATAAACAGATAAACAGATAAACAGACAAACAGACAAATAGACAAAAATTCTAAAAACTATATTTTTGGCTTCGATATCGATTACGCCCCAAGTAATCTTTTAAAAAAATATTCAATGTACAGTTTTGACTTTCCTACGATTTTATTATGTGCTAAATATAGATACTAAAAATAATATATCGAGCACTAAAACACAGTTTTCATCATATTACCTAATTAAATAAACAATGTTGGAACGGAGATGTTACAGCGTCGAATATATTAATTGACGTCATGCATGGAGTAATAAAATCGATTACATATCGAGGTTGGTCAGGATCGCGAAATAAACTGTTAATACTTAATAACGTTAAATATAAACTGACCATATTGTTTTAATCTTAAAACGGGACATTTAGTTGATGTGAACTTTTTTGTATAGGTATTATAAAATAACAAACAAACAGATGACCCTCCTGATGGAAAGAGACAACAATTGCCTATAGACATCAAAGTTGTCAATAGCGCATTGCTATTTGTATCTGTGTGACGGGGTGTCAAAGCCACATGCATGAGTTTACCGGCTACCTTAACCTACAAACCGGAACACGACAGTGACCAGCATTGACGCTCTGGCGGCAGGAATGGGTAAGGCGGTGGTACTAGACTCGGGCGAGATAATGCAGAATTCTACCACCTAGTAGCCACGATGGTAGTGACTCGCAAACTTAATTGCTTGCCTCTTCTGAACTGCCTGGCAGAACGCAGATCACTCCTCAAACGACGGTCTACTCTTCGAACGTGCCTCGGATTATTACGCGGAAATGTGAACTACACCAGCAACAAATATGGTGTAATAAAAAAAATAATATTTGTGAGATGTATCTATTTCCATAAAGGTAACCAAAATTAAATATCAATGTTAATTTAGATCTACCAAAGTTGGAAATGATCGATTTTCCTATTGAAAATAAAAAAAAATATAGTAAGATTTTTGTGTTAGGCTTGTGTATAATAATTTGTCAAGTTAGATGAGATTGCTGACAAATTAGTACATAATTTATAACTTTTTGTGCCATGACTCATGAGTATGTATATTTTTCGAAAACTGAGTAATTTTTACGTCTCTGAAATAAATTTGGGGACATCAGGACAGAGTAGTTGAAACCAGGACAGTCCTGTTTAAAACGAGACGTATGGTCACGTTATGTATAACGTTTAATAGCTGTTCACAATTAATAAGCACCCTAAAATATTTCTGTAGATTTAGATTTAACACAGATGATCTTGTAAAATAAGCAATTTGGTAATTATGTTAAAATACACTTGTACTGTTTCACAAAACAATTTTTATATAGCTTATATCGCCAACAGGTTTGGCCTTTTACATATGCCGATTCGGTTGGCGTTGTAAACTAAATAAAAAGTCAAGCATGACATTAATTTACTTATATGCAACGTTCTATGGACGTGTGTCCTTCGCGATGCCACTTAAAGGAAATAAGCAAAAATGGAATTTACTTATTGAAGGTCCGGAAAATAAAGAAGAGACCAGCGGCAGAATAGGCAAGTTGATTAAATTATTGAAAATAATAGGTATATTGATATAAGAAACCCAACATGCACAGTCCCGAACAAAACTGACACTCAAAACTGTCCCTAATTTCATATAAGTAGTTATAGAAATGGCAAAAACAAATGTCTTTGCATATCCAACCTTAAGCGCAAGTTTTGTAGTTGTTTTTAAAAAGCAATATAAAAAAAGTAATAAAATTGACAGTATCGCGGTCGACGCGATTTTAATTGAAATGAGTGCACAATTTAAAATTGTGCGCTCATTTTTAGAAGACGTTTTTGAGACACTGATTGTGCATCTTGGGTTTTTTATATCAATGAAAAGGTACTAGGTATACCTATAGGGAACATACCCATACTACGTGACCTATTTTTTAAGATTTTTCGACCCCTCCCTCCCCTCGGTGACCACTCGTAGTATATGCCAAGACCCCCCCCCCTCCTTTAGTTTTCACGTAGTAATTCATAATTATGATTTTTAATAATTTCACAGGCAAAAATTGAAAAAAAAAAATAATTTGGCTCATACTCGTCTTTATTGTATAAGACTGCATGCATATTTAAATTACTAGTGAATTATGTATGTATTATGAAAAAGAACAACTTACGTATGGAACTTACAGTAACTTAATTTACGAACACAACAATTATTTTCATTCATTAAATTTCTCTCATTAAAATCGACTACGTGACAAAAATCTGAGCCACCCCCCCGCTCCTGTGACTGACCGTAGTATTTTAAAGACCCCCCCCCCCCTAAACGGGTCACGTAGTATGGGTACGTTCCCTAATATATTAACCAAAAACTATTTATTTCTGTTAAATCGTAATTTATGAAGAAAATTTACGACAAAAAGTATATTTGGTAATGTAACATATGTATAATATTCATTTGTCAATAAACAATTGTTTTAAAAAGAAAAAATGCGGTAATTTAATGTACAACTTTATATGAGCTATGATATTTTTTCAATACTTACCACTAAAACAAAAAACATTTTGATTATTTTGATTTTAAATCATAAAAGAGAAGCATTTGCCTGCTTGCTAAACCAGAGTATGTAAACAAGCAAATGGTTCTCTTGATGGAAAGAGTACATGTTCATAATATGTATTAGAATTTGTTTCGTCGTCGGCATTTGGTAAAGTGCCATTTCAATGCAATATTTCAATTTACACTTGTACTGTTTCACAATTATATTATTAGTTATAATTAATTGTGAAACAGTGCAATGTATATAAAATATAAAATATTGTATATAAGAGATAACCGTCACGTATAGACACCAAAAGTTAATGGTGTGTTGCCATCCGTGTGGTTCCATGTGGATTTACAATGACGAAAGTTTTAAATAAAATGTTTTTTGACATTGCTTCGAAAATTTTCAACTTATCGATTATTTAGCTAAAGCAATATTCTAGATATCAAAAATTAAGTTGAATGCCATTCGAAAGATTAAAATCGATATCGTTTCCAAAATATACAGCTTTTCAAGAATCTTAATACTGCCATTTTTAACAAAATAGATGTTTGAACTGAAAAAAATCTATGCTTATATTTTTACTCTTTTGAGCTTAAAATACCTTAATTTAGCGGGAAGTTTCAGGGATGGCCTGCAGGGTCAACTGTTTACAGTTTTTTTCATAAATCATCCCTAAACGTCTGAAATAGGGGCTAATAGGATTCATTATTACCAAAAAGACCACTAAACTCCAAACTGCAGCTGCTGAGGTTTTGATTTTTTAGGATAACCCGAAGAAAGCCTAATCAATACTTATCTGACACGGTAATCGAACCCGGGACTTTATGAACGAGTTAAGCAGTAAATAGGAAATAAACGTTTTAATTGGTTATTTCCATTCATTTATTTTACACATCCGCCATGTTATGTTGCGAAAACGCCCGAAATTATCCAGATTCGCGTATATATTTAGTGAGCTTACTGTTTATCACCTGACAAGAATATGTTTGGCGATGTGGTTAATGAAACTGAGAACCAATTTAAACTCTGAAAATGGAACATTCAAGTTTTTTCTTATAGCATGGACGTTAACAACAGCATATTCAAGTTTTAAATGAAATCAAATTAGGTATACAATATCCTTCAATTGTTTGTGTTTTTTTTGGCGACAGGCAGAGAGCAATGGCTATGCTGTATTGTCTGACGTAAAATCTTCTTTTCAGACGGTATACAAGTCTCTGCTGGTGATAAAAGGCAATCGTCGTAAATCATACCAATTTTTTTTTTATATCATAAGATAGCAAACAAGCAGATGAGTCTCCTGATGGAAAAAGTCAACCATCGCTTATTGACCCTAAAGATGTTAATGGTGCGTTGCTATCTTGTAACAAGGTCTAATGCCACATGCATAAGTTTATCGGCTACCTTACCCTCCAAACCAGAACATGACAGTGACAAGAACTGACGCTATTGCGGCAGGAGTAGGTAAGGCAGTAGTACCAGAACCGGGCGAGACAATGCAGAACTCTACCACCTAGTAGCCACGATGATCGTGACTCGTATAGCCTATCGGTCGCTTTTACGACCTGCCTGGCAGAACGGCATTTGGCCTATTCTTCAAAGGAGTCCGGAACGAATACGGGGAAAAGTATGTATTATATTAAGATTATCTGCGCTCCTGCTAGAAAGTTCATAAAAGGCAAAATGCCAGTTGTAGAGTTTTGCTACCCATCACTAGCCTTTGTCACCGCCACCGTATTCCATTTTATCAGAAAACTGGAAAAAACTCTTTTTTGATTTGCGAAATTCGGGATTCGAACCCGAGGCCTCATGTCGTTAACAACTACACCGGACCACCAGACCACAGAAGCGAAAAGTCGGTATGAAGGGTAAGGTAACTGGTAAATGTATTGGTAGCTTAACCATTGTCTCATAAACGGCAAATTCCTTAATACTTTAATAAACTGGTCTATGTCCGTTCTCGAGTTAAAAACTACATTTGTACCAAACTTCATCCAAATCGGTTCAGTAGTTTAGGCGTGAAGAAGAGACAGACAGAGTTACTTTCACATTTATATATTAAGTATGGACTAGTATGGATTAATTTTATGTGTGTTTTCTTATACGAAATAAAGTAGCAAGGGCGGATTCAGGGGGGAGTCATAGGGGTTACGACCCTCCCCCCCCGGATAGGGGTCTAGGTGTGAACTTATTAGGATCTAATCCTAATAAGTTCACACCTATCATGACTGAACCTCAAATATGCGTAATATTTTGTACCGACTTTTCTTTTTTATATATATCAAATGACAGGAAACAAGAAGATGGCTCTCTAACGAAAAGCGCCAGTAATTGTCTATAGACACCATATGCTAATGATACATTGCTATACATGTGGTGGGATACTTTTGCCTCATGCATAAGTTTATCGACTACTTTACCCTCAAAAGCGGAATACGACAGTGACAAACATGCTACAGCTGAACAACTGATGCTATTGCGGAAGGAATAGGTAAAATAGGAAGAGGACCTCTATGACGTATTAAATAACCACTAGGTACGTAAGTATTCCAAGACATAAGTATGACTAGTTTAGAATTCTTAAAGGGTTGTCCAACACACACACACATATATATTTGTGTGTGTATATATATGTATATATATATATATATATATATATATATATATATATATATATATATACACATATACATATATATAGTGCATGAATATCAA
Organism: Apodemia mormo; assembly: GCA_036924255.1. NCBI lineage: Eukaryota > Metazoa > Arthropoda > Insecta > Lepidoptera > Riodinidae > Apodemia > Apodemia mormo. The sequence continues at coordinate 4,045,037 of JAUPFN010000018.1, read as the reverse complement.
ATCCAACTTATGAATTGGTAATAAAATGTCATAAAATTACAAGTCCATCTCAAAATCAACTCACAAGATTTTATAGGTGGATTAAATGTTAAGAAAAATGAGAGATCGTAGCGAGTCAATAGTATTATTTATAATCACATTTAAAAAATTATAATGACCTCTTAAGGCCCCCGTGAATTGTGGGTTAGTTTTTTTTTAAATAAAATTGAAGAAATCCCGACATTAATCCGTCGACATGAAAGCCGGGGCCTGCCGGGGCTCCGCGGGGGTCTGGCAGGTGCATGCGTCTCGGTGTTGCCACTAAAAAACAACCACGATAAGATACACCGATAAAGTTTGATATTTGGTACCGTATGTTTTTTAATTTATTTTTTATTTTAAACCTTGTATGTGGGTTCTGTTTTCCCATTAGACATAATACCGCACACCTAGAAGCAAACAGTTAATCATACACGATGTTAATGTAGATTAAAAATAAAACGTAGTCCGAAAAATAAAATTTTCTTTTAAAAATTCATTACCATTTTTTATGTTGTGGAAATTCCGTTCCGAAATTTAAATCCTTTTTTTGTGTTGTGGAGTTAACATTAAAACTAGCTGCGCTACCGAGCTCTATGCTCGGATGCTGTTTTTTCATGTGAGAATGGATTATTATGGAAATGACACTTATCTATATTAACAGTAAAAGACTACCTTAACAGAAAATTTTAATTTCATAAAATATACAAGAATTATTTAATATGTATCTTAAAACCATCACACAATAAAGAGGGATTATCTTTTTTTACTTAATCAGACTTGTTAATTTTGAGCCATAATTGACGTTCATATATTTTTCTTTTAGCTGCGCTGTAGTCATGTAATAAAACTAGTAACTACGAGGTTTCTTGCCGATATTATTTTCATAAAACCAGCCTTCGGAACCTGTGGTAACTTCTTGATTGTCGTGTTACGGTTTGGAGGGTAATGTAGACGGTAGAATTATGCATGTTGCGTTGCCGTCACGCCAAACGGCTAGCAACGTACCATTAATATATTCTTTGGTGTCTATAGGTACGCTATGGTTTTTCTTTCTATCAGAAGAACCATCTGCTTGTTTGTTATCTTATGATATTAAAAATACGCAATGTTTATATTTTTCTGTGGGATAGCGGTAAATTGGCGCAGTTAGTTGAAATAATGTATATACAGTACCCTAAAAATACCTCACCGTGGACAGGGATAACCAATCGCTCAGTGGTGGTATTACAGTCATATCTCATTTTCGTGAGAGTACCGCTTCATTTCCGCGATTCCAACTTGTCAGTTTACTTGAAATAGCGATGTCTTCTCATATATAGGTATATTAAATCAATTATCAATCTACATCGTCTCAGCGATCTATGAATTATTGTTTTTTAATCTCCAAATCCAATCCAAACACCAGTGTTTTTCAATCTTCGTCATGGTGCAACCCCCTCAGCAGTGAAAAAATATCGCGATCTCCTACCCTACGCCACTTAATTTGTATTATAATAAGAATATCGTAAGAACTTCGAATACCTAAAATTAAGTTATGACCCGGGATTTCTTAGAAACTGGCTTTTCTTTCTGATTTACTCAAGCATTTAAATACTTTGAATAAAAGCGTTCAAAGGTGAGTTGAGAAAGTCATTACGTTGAAGAGAAAATTTCATAGCTATCAATGAAAATGAATTAAATAAAATTCGATTCATTGTGTTTTTTGTTGATTAGATTTATTCTAGCTAAGTTTTCTACCTATAGTTTGAGGAAATTCTAAAATTCTAAAAACACCCATTTATAATCCAGAAAAAATGTGTATAGATTCGCAACACGCTAGGATTCTCGCAGATTATTTCTTATTTCATACAAATACGCTGGTTGCAAAGATTCTTGATACCATTTTAGGACATTGAAAAAATATGTTATGCTAGTTCCCTGGTAGTTGAAAACTGCTAAAAGAGTTGAAAATTTATAATAAATTGTCAAAAGAGATGGAAAAATTAGGTACCGTAGGTAGACTGATTTACAGTCTTTGTTAATTAATAAAGCGTATTATACTGTACGGTTTTGCTTGTAAATTGTAAAGATTAGTATTAAAATAATTCCTTTATAATTAATTGTTTCTGTGAATTAGACGTTAAACTAATTGCAGTTTTTAATTTATTTTACATATATCATTTTGTAACACCTGTTGTTATAATTAATCAGATTAACAATTTATGTTGTAATAATTCGACATCGTATTTTTATAAATATTTAAGCAATTATTAAATAAAGTACAGGTGTATGATGGATGTTTATTTCTAATAAATGTTTTATTCATATGTCTACTGTGACAAGATTTTTTAATGTTATTAAATAGCGAATAAGCAGATGGCTTTTCTGATGGAAAAATACAATCAACAACTATGGACACCAAAGATATTAATGTTACGTTGCTATCCATGTGGCAAGATGGCAATGCCACCTGCATACGTTTAACGGCTACCTTACCCTCCAAAGCGGAACACGACGACGCTATTGCGGCAGGAATAGGTAAGGCGGTGGTACCATATACCCTGGCGAGATGTAGCGGAACTCGACCACCTAGTAGTCACGATGGTAGTGACACGTATAACAATCGGTCGCCTTATTTTGCCGCAATACCGTCATTGCGTGTCATTGTCGTGTTCCGATTTGGAGGGTAAGATAGTCGGTAGACTTATGCATGTGGCATTTCCATCTCAACACACGGATAGAGACGGAGACGGTGTCTCGAGATTACTAATTTTTTTCTACTTAATTCTTCTGACTGATACAATTTGACATTGCAATGATATTATCTATTAATTTTGTTGATGATAATTATTTTTCATGACATGCTAATTTTATATTTTAATTTTGTTAACAATAATTATTTTTCTATAATATTTTAGCAATATTAAAAATGTTAATTTTGCCACAAATAAAAAATTTCATTGCATGCTGTTCATACGGCAAAATAGGAGGAACTACTAACATAATATAAGAGCACATGTAACTAATCCTATTTTCTGCAATAAAGATTTGATTGATTGATTGATTGATAGAAACGCACTATTAACATCTTTAGTGTCTATATGCGATGGTTTCTTTCCATCTTTCTTTCCATTTTCATCAGGAGACCCATCTACTTGTTTGCTATCTTATGACATTAAAAAAATAACGAGCAGTTATTATAATAGAGGAGAAATATTTGTATGTAATTAATTTTTCTAAAACGGCTCTAAAGATTTAGACATAATTTCATGTTTAGGTAGTCTTTTAGTATTAAAACTGATCTAGGTACCTTCAATATTCATTTTCACATGAAAAAATATTATCTAAGCGAAGCACGGTCGCCTAGCTAGAGAGTTGATTAAATTGATGAGAATCAAGCACGGCCCTCGTTATTAATTGAACTACAGGTTATGTACTAGAGTAACAAAGTCTATAAACGTCGGATTTTTCTTCTCGAAGTCACTGGGTTTGTAGGTAGTTAAAACACTCAGTAACATACGCCCATTAAAGAATCATCCGTACATATTATTTGTTAGAACGCCCATAAAATATTACGTGTGACTTAGCTCCCATATAACTAATAACAATAAACTATCTAAAACCGAATACTAAACTCGACATTTATGTATTAATAACATTTTTAACAAAACAAGCAAATACATTTGCGTTTTACGTTCCACTTTTATTAAAGCTGTAGGATTTTATAGGCTTTTAAACATACATACAAATATCGGTTGAATCGATGTGGTATAGAGGTGAATTTTCTGTGGGATGGTAAATTTAATTGCTTTACAATAAGCAGCAAAATCGATTACCATTTCTTTAGTTAAGTTGGTCAGAAAATTAACTTGGGTGGTAGGTTGTAAGTTATATGATCTCTAGTGTATCTTGGCACGCACAGAGGGGGGTGTGTGATTGCAATTTTTATGGGATATCTAGTAAGCGATCATTGACTCGAAGGATCTGATTAGATATAATATAATTTTACAACCTAGATACATTTTATCTATGTGATCTAATCTAGCCTTTATTTATTTATAGTAGCAATCGCATGTGGCCGAAATTCGACCATAGCTAAGCAACAAAAGTCTCTGTAAAGTTTGACAACTGACTTTAGAATAGTATATGTCACATGAATGTAGTGGATGTAACGTTAATTTTTATTAAAGCCCGTTTTCACTTTGATTAGTGCGAGCGCGAGTGGTTAATGCTTATTACTAATCACTCGCACTGATCAACGGCTGCCTTCACGTATTTTTTGCTTAATACTAAGCATCTGCATTAAACACTCGCACTCGTACTACACAAAGTGAAAACGGGGCTTAATCCATAGTAATATTATAAATGCGAAAGTAACTCTGTCTGTCTGTTTGTCTCTTCTTTATGCCTAAACCACTGAACCAGGCCTATGACACTCGCCTATACCACCGCGATAAGAACCTACAGCGCGCGACAACTCGGCTTTGCAAATCAGTCGGGGCCGCCCCGTGGTTATGAGTACACGCGTATCTATTCATGTACAACGGCCTGCCGATCATCGTCGCAACGTAAGGTTTATTACTGTAGGTACTCTTATAAAATGGGGGATTCGTAATATAAAATAATTGCTGCGTGGATGGTTGTCGCAATAAACAGAAGGATGCAAAGTTTTCGTTTTTTACTTTACCGAAACATTCTGAAACGTATTAAATATTTATGTTTTGTGTAGTTTACTCGTAATTTTATAAGTAGGTTTTAACTACTATAGGTAAGAATCACGTAGATTTATTATGCCCCAGTACTGCAACTTGAAATGCGCCATAAATTATATTTTAACATCAACTCATTATTAACAAAATTCATTTTTCCCTCGTTGATCAGAGTTTCTTTGAAGTATAGAGCAAATGCCGCTATGCCAGGCAAGTTGTAAAAGGCGACCGATTGGCTATACGTGTCACTACCATCGTGACTACTAGGTGGTAGAGTTCCTAATCGTCTCACCCGGGTATATGGTACCACTGCTTACCTATTCCTGCCGCAATAGCGTCAATGCTTGTCATTATCTTGTTCCGTTTTGGGAGTTAAAGTTGGGCGCTAGACTTATGTATATAGCATTGCCATCCTGCTGCACAGATAGCAACGCATCATTTACATCTTTGGTGTCTATAGCTGATAGAGTATTTTTTTTATATCATAAGATAGCAAACAAGTAGATGGGTGTCTTGATGAAAGAAGTCTACCATCGCCTATAGATACCAAAGGTGTTAATGGTGCGTTGCTATCTTGTGGCGAGGTCTAATGCCACATGCATAAGTTTACCGGCTACCTTACCCTCCAAACCGGAACACAACAGTGACAAGGACTGAAGCGATTGTGGCAGGAATAGATAAGGTGGTATTACCAGACCCGGGCGAGACAATGCAGTTCTCTACCATCTAGTGGCCACGATGGTAGTGAGTCATATAGCCAATCGGTCGCCTTTTACGACCTGCCTGGCAGAACAGCAGTTGGCCTATTTTTCAAAGGAGCCCGAAAGCCACACGGGGAATCTTTAAGACAACCCTGATTTCATTAGAAAGGATAAGAGTTTCGCGTTAGAAAGATATGCTACTTCTAGGTAAATATATTCAAGCGCCATGCGATCTGAATTCGACTAAATTGTATCGTAGCAAGAGTCCCTATTTCTTTAAACGACTTTACGGAGTGTCTCTTCTGTACTTTTACTATTATATACACTGTGACTGAACCGATTTAGATGAAATTTGGTACAAACATAGTTTAAGACCCGAGAAAGGACATAGGATAGTTTTTATCCCGGAAATCCCATGGGAACGGGCGGTTCCCGTTCCCATGAGATTTCCGGGATAAAACTAAAAACTAAAAAGGCGGGTAATTCTGGTAACGGGGGCTACTTTTATTTTTATTTAAGTTAAACTTTAACTGTCCAAATTTCTTACCCCACCGTTTGCGCTATTGTCTTACAAAGGGGTCCTTCACGTAGTTCATCAATATATATATGTAGGTGTAGTTTGTTTAGGTAGGTGTATTTGCATTCTGGCCCGGGTCTGGTACCACCGCCTTACCTATTCTTGCCACAATAGCGACAGTACTTGTCACTGTCATGTTCCGGTTTGGAGGGTAAGGTAGCCAGTAAACTTATGGATGTGGAATTAGACCTCGCCACAAGATAGTAACGCACCATTAACACCTTTGGTGTCTATAGGCGGTGGTTGACTTTTTCCATTAGGAGACCCATCTGCTTGTTTGCTATCTTATGATATAAAAAAAAATTTTGTTGTGTCATAGGGTAGGAAATATATTGATGGAAAATGAAAACTATTGCCTTTAGACTTATTTTCTCTCATAAGATAGCAAACAAGCATAATATACTTATTTTATACTTTTTATCGTTGGCACTTGGTGAAAAACCATTTGTAATTTTATTAATACATTTGTACTGTTTCACAATAATAATAAATTATAAGTCTCGTAGCCCTGAAGATGCCGTAAAAGGTGAAACCCGTTTGCGATATTAATTAAAATTTAAAGTGATTTGGTAAACAGTATAAGTGTATTAACAAAATTACAAACAAGCATGATATTGCTCTCCTGATGGAAAGAGACCCTCCTGTAGACACTAAAGATTTTAAGGGATGTTAAGGGATAAATCCTTGTGACGGGATACTATTGACGGGATTACTTGCATGAGCTTAAAGGTTACTTGGTTTTCTAAATCGGAAAGCAGCAACGCAATAGCGACAGGAATGCGGACTCTACTTCCTAATAGTCACGCTTTTAGTCTTTTACGGACTGCCTGGCAAAATAGCCGGTGGTCTATTCTTCAAGGGGCCTGGATCTCTAGAAAATACCTATCTCCATAGTTCACTAGGTAGTAGAGTTTTGCATTGTCCCGCCCGGGTCAGGTACAGCAAATTTACCTATTACTGCCGTAATAAAGTCAGTGCTTTTCAATGGCGTGTTCTGGTTTGAAGGGTAAAGTAGCCGGTAAAGTTATGCATGTGGCATTAGAGCTCGCCATAAGATAGCAACGCACCATTAACATCTTTAGCGTCTATAGGTGATGGTTGATTCTTTCCACTAGGAGACCCATCTGCTTGTTTCATTGATATAAAAAACCCAAGATGCACAATCCCGAACAAAACTGACACTCAAGTGTCCCTAATTTCGTTTAGATACAGCAAAAACATATGTTTTTGCATATTCAACCTTAAGCGCAAGCTTTTATAGTTGTTATTACAAAGCAATGTACAAAAAGAAATAAAATTGACAGTGTCGCGACCGACGCGATTCTATTTGAAATGAGCGCACAATTTAAAATTGTGCGCTCATTTTTCGAGGATGTTTTTGAGACACTGATTGTATATCTTGGGTTTTTTAAATCAATGGCTTGTTTGCTATCATATAATAATATTAAAAAAATAGCTGTGATATGTTAAACATACATTTATCGTCTATCTTACTCTTAAACAGTACATAAACTATGAGTTTTACTTTTGTTACAGACGTGGGTGAATTGTGGTGGAAATGGAAGGACTGTTGTGCCGATGGATTATCCTTTTTATTTTAAACTCACTTAAATAAGGTACTGAAGGTCTGCAAAAGTCTGGTAAATTTGTTTCATTTCCTAAACTACGTTTTGTTTCAGCGGCATTGTCACACTTATGTCGAAGTCAATCTTATGCATGTAGCATTAAGACTCCGCTACATGGATAGCAACGCACCATTAAATCTTTGGCGCATATAGGCGATGGTTATCTCCTTCCTTCAAGAGAGTCATTTGCTTGTTTGCTATTCCATGATATGATATACATATATTAATTAAATTAAAATATATATATTCTTTTATATCACTATCAAAAAGTTATTGGATCTCCTGTAGAACTAAGCTTCTAACTCTACATTACCCAATTCTACAAGTTCTAACTTCACAAACCCTTCACCAGAGCCAAAATGTGTGGCTTAGTGGTTTCCTATTGTCACATGGGCGTAACGGGAAAAATTTATACAATACAATACAAATATTTTATTTGCACAAAATAGGGTTACGAGATTTTGCACATATTATGTCGATGTGCTTAAACCGTATTATTTTGATAGATTTTACACTTTCAATCGTCGGCACTTGGTGAAATTCCATTATTTTTAGTTGAAACTAGTTTATCACTTACTTGTACTTTTATTTCACTATTATTATACACTAAATTATTTAATTTTATCGACCGGTTTCGCTTTTTAAAGCATCTTCAGGATCTTATTTTGTCAGATAATAAAATTTGTTTAATCTCTTAAATTAAATTTATTTAATTTATTTAATTCTAATAAAAAAAGTGTTTTTTTTTTCAGTTTTATGAGAAACACAAATTTGCCCGGGATTGGAAAGTGCCCGGTTGGCGATAGGCTTGCCACATATCACATTGTGGGACCAAGTATCTTCGGCTAATCGTGGGTGCACTTGTTGTACCTCTGCCTACCCCTTCGGGGATATGGGCGTGAAGATACTTTGTTTTTTAATTTAATTCCCGATTCATTACTTTCCTGGTATACAATAGTTATTGTTGTAACGTAACGGCCAAGTTACATATTTTGACTAAGGTGTAGAGTTTGTGAAGTTAAGTCTTGTGGAGTTAGGGTATGCAGAGTTAAAAGCTTAGTTCTACATGATATCTTATAACTTTTTGACAGTGCAAGCTATATGGCCTCGTCCACCGATTAAATGGATACGCCTTAAAAGGCAATTTCTTAGTTTGTCAGTGCAGCTTGCATTTACATACAGAAATATATAGTTATACTACTTACCGATGAAATTGAATCACTCCAAGGGTAATTTTTAAACTTTGTCATCTTATTCGGTACGATAAAACAGTACAACATGGTTTATTTATATTTTTTTACAATATTATATATCTACAAATGTATGACACTTTTGACAGTGATAGGAGCGTTTGTCCAAATGCGCGGCGACACGTTTCCTTCCCAATGGTATATCTATTAGTATTTGTATGGTCTGTGGTCTCGTTGTGGCAACATTTTAGATGAAAATGTTTTTGGTGGGATGTATGATGTATGTGACAGTATTTATATACCTACTTATGTATTTCTATGTGTTAGTGTCGTGGACTAACACCTATAACACAAGCAAATAATTAGCTTACTTTGGGGCTAGAACGATTTGTGTAATTTGTCCACCAATATTATTATTAAGATAGCAAACAAGCTATTACCGACCACCGATATTATTATTAGGATAGCTCAAGTTGTCAGATCAGAGGGTCTCAGGTTGGAAAAAGACAACCATCTCCTATAGAACACCAAAGATGTTACTGGTGCGTTGCTATTCGTGTAACGTGATGGTAATGCCACATGCAAAAGTTGACTAGCTACCCTACTCTCCAAATCAGAATACGGTAATGACAAGCATTGACGCGATTACGGCAGAAATCTTGATAATCATCAAGTTAAATAAAAATACAAACACTTATTTTTATCGTCCAACGAGTTTTAATTACTGATCGCGATAAACGTGATCTGTATGAAACAAGCGATCTATTTAAAACACCGAGTCATCGACCGTAGGCGAGGCCTTGACCGCGGTGAAAGTAATACAGGTAGATACAATCTAACGAGATCTTGTTCGCAACATCCTCGCTTCTTGCAGCGCTGCTAATATCAAGATTTGTCTTTAAGTGATAGAAAACTGCAATAAAACTCGTACCTGTCCGGTGGATATTAATTATTTAATTTAAAAAAAGTATTCTGATAAAAACAACATTGCCCGGGATTGGAAAGTGCCCGGTTGGTGATAGGCTTGCGATCTGTCACATTGTGGGACCAAGTATCTTCGGCTAATCGTGGGTGTACTTGTTGCACTTCTGACGAGCGACCTCTTCGGGGATACGGGCGTGAAGATACTTTTTTTTTGAAAAAAGGGCCGTAACGCCTATTTGCGCACGAGGCAATCAGAGGTAAAATTTTACACCTTCGGGTAGCGAAGTAAAATGTGATACAAGATTGTCATTATTGAATGCAAAAATTATGCATTTGTCGTTCTACCAGGCAGTACCTAAGAGGCAAAAGATTGGTTATGCAAATCATTACAATCTTTTCACCCGTGTTGGTCAGCGCACCTTTGAAGAATAGACCAATTGCCGTTCTGCCAGGCAGGTCGTAAAGGGCGATATATACCTCATGGGGTAGTGCAGCAAAAACGCTACTAATATCCGTCAAGAGAGCGCAGAGAGCAATTCTCAAGGTTTCAATTTCGCCCTTTCCTGTTCCCCACTAACCTTCTTTATAAATCGTGTAAAGTTCTAATAGTCCGAAAGCTTTTAATACTAAACATAGTACTAAAAAAAAAAGCTATCGTGTCTTTATAACGCGATAACTTAGGATCTAGGAGTTGTTTTGTTTGTATTTCAGAAGGGTGAGGCCAATATTGTTCAGGCTTTTATTTAATTTAAAAATAAACAAATATTTTAAATCAGGTAGTGCGAGGCCCCTTTAGGTGCGAGGCCTTGGACGAAGGCCCACTTCGCCCACGCCAAGCTACGCCACTGCGTGTGCCTAGTTCAGGCACACGTTATGTCATAAATATCTAAGAAAATTTTAATTATACATTTTACTCTGCTTATGTAATTTTCTGTTATTTATATCGGCTACGCGTGTCACTACTGTCGTGACTACTAGGTGGCAGAGTTCCACAACGTCTCGCCCGGGTATTTGGTACCACCGCCTTATCCATTCCTGTCGCTATAGCGTCAATGCTGTCATTGTCGTGTTCCGATTTGAAGGGTAAGGTAGCCAATAAACTTAACGACTGTGACGTGTTATCTCCGCTACATCGATGGCGACGCATCATTTAACATTTTTGCTGTCTATAGGCTATAGTTATCTCTTTCTGCCAGAAGAACCATCTGCTTGATTGCTATCCTATGGTATAAAAAATGTAAATATTTATAAAAATAGCAGCAAAAGATTTGTGTTTTATTAAATGTGAAGTCACGCCCTCGCCATCAAGACCTTATAGCCCTGGTCTAGAGAAGCATTTTAAAAAGCATAAAAATAGCTCAAATTCAAGCAGTCAATCAACAAACGTAAATTCTTTTAAATCAGCACAATTTAGATAGATCATTCTCTTCGCTACACGAGCGCTATTATATTTAGTTATATTTAGTATACTTTTTGAGTTAAAAAGCTATAAAATTGTATTTCTATTATTTTTATTATATAGTCTTTACACTCTGTAAGACAAACGATACATCGCCATAGTGTTTACTGAAACTCGTCAAGCCAAAATCCGCCCTGACGAACCCCAATGTGTGCGATATTTCATATAAAATTTATGAACGCGATCTGGGAAACTTTTTGTGGCCAGGCCCGTTACGACCCCTTCCGGCCAATCCTTTACAGGCACTTTTGACAGGTCGACAAAGTTTGCCAGCTACTACCCTATCGGAACAAGTTTTTAGTAGTCGTGGTGTACTTGTGTTGTAAATCCGTACTCTCTGTCTTATTGTGCGGATTTGAGTTGAAAATATGTATGCTTGGTAACAATAACTAAGGTAATGTTAGCGTAAGTAAGCGGGGTATTAACGAGTTTTTGTATACTTCGTGTTGGTCTGCAGGTGTATCACCTAAAATTAACAATCCGCCAGCGATCAGCGATGACTGTTAAACGTAACAAAAAATAATCAAAAACGGCGCCAATTGCTTCCTGATCGCTAGATGCAATTTTCGCGAGGTTATATCACCAAAAAGATCAAGCGGCAACGAATGCCACCAATATACAATGCTGTTATGAGTCTTGTAATAACTTAACAATTACGATAATTGTATATTGCGTTGCGAGTTACTTCCCGTGTTGGTTTCGGACTCCTTTGAAGAATAGGCCAACTGCCGTTCAACCAGGCAGGTCGAAAAGGCGACCGATTGGTTATACGAGACACTACCATCGTAACTACTAGGTGGTAGAGTTCTGCATTGTCTCACCCTGATTGGTACCACCGCCTTACTTACTCCTGTCGCAATAGCGTCAGTGCTTGTCGAAGTCGTGTTCCGGTTTGGAGAGTAAGGTAGCTGGTAAACTTATGCATGTGGCATTTGACCTCGCCACAAGATAGCAACGCATCATTAACATCTTTGGTGTCTATAGGCGATGGTTGACTCTTTCCATCAGGAGACCCATCTGCTTGTTTGCTATCTTATGATATAAAAAAATTACGTGATAACCCTGCTGGGTTCCCTTTGGAGAATAGACCGTCTGCCATTCTGTCAGGCAGTTCATAAGGCGAACGATTGGCTATGCATATCACTATCACCGTTACTACTAGATGTAGAGTTTAGCAACGTCTCGCTCGGGTATATGGTACCTATTCCTGTCACAATTGCGTCAATGCTTGTTATTGCCGTGTTCTGATTTGTAGGGTAAGATAACCGGAGTATTTTTGCATGTGGAACTGTCACCTGCTACCTCATTACATGGATGGAAGCGCGCCATTTACATTTTTGGTGTCTACAGACGGTTTTTCTTTCTATGAGGAGAGTTGCTTGTTTGCTATCTTATGGTATTAAAAAATCGGCCAAGTGAATCGGACTCAAGCACGAAGGGTTCTGTACCATCATCAGCAAAAAATACGAAAAATACACGTTTATTGTATGGCAACCTCTATTAATATTTTAATTTTTTTAATTTTTAGTATTTGTTGTTATAGCGGCAACGGAAATACATAATTTGTGAAAATTTCAGCTTTCTAGCTATCACGGTTTATGAGATACAACCAGGTGACAGACAGACAGACGGACAGACAGACATCGGAGGCTTAGTAATAGGGTTCCGTTTCATGTTTTATGTACGGAACCCTAAAAATGTTCAACGTAGTCGTATTCTTTACACCATTTATAACTCAGGCAAGACCAATTTTTATGATTTTGTATTTTGGATTTGTCTTCGTCGGGAATAGAATAATAAATGCTAAAATATGATATTTATGAACAAAAAAATATCAAAAAATTTTGCTGGCACGTCATTATAATACCTAATTATTTTAATTATACTTTATTAATTAATTATTTACATTTATTTTCTCAAGGGATAACGTCTTGTAAGCGATTCGACAGACAGACTTTCACAATTATAATAGTAGTATGGATAACACGGTAAATTCACCAAACCAAACTCGAAATGGTTATCTATACGCCTGCCGTAGACAGGCACTTTATAATACAATATGAGTTTTTTATCTTTTCGACTGACCATGTACTGGAAATTTCACCTGACTTCCAATTTATCATTTTGTTTTATTTTATCTTATCTTTGTAATTTGACTCGCTTCTTCAAATGAGTGATTGAAATAGCACAATAACTGTCAGTTTTAGGGTTCTGTAGTTTTATGGCAAAAGCAAAACCCCTACTATTTCCTTCTGTTATTTAAGTTATACTTTTTTGACGCGTTAAAGAAAAATGATGAGTGAATTTTCACGATACGCGCGCACACCGCCATGAAAAACTAACATTATGAATAACTTTTTAGAATTTTATTTTTTAAATTATGTACGATTAATATAGCCATGAAAAACCAACTTTATGAAATTAACTAGTAAATTGTTGTATAAATAAATAATAAATAAATAAAGTACTTTTTAGTTTTTTAATTTTTTAAATTGTGTACGATTATTTTTTTATGGTTTTTATATAAAACTAGCTGACCCGGAGAACTCCGTTTCTCCTAAGTCCTAACTGTCCATGAATAAGCAGATTAAGGATTTCAAAATTAACACAAAATTACTAAGTTAAATTTTTCATTGAGAACATAAATGTAAATAATTAATAAAGTATAAATAAAATAATTAATTAGGTATTATAATGACGTACCAGCAACATTTTTTTGAGATTTTTTTGTTGATGAATTTCATATTTTAATACTTATTATTTATTCTATTCTCTACGAAGACAAATCCAAAAACATAAAATCATAAAAATTGGGCCTGCCTGAGTTATAAATGGTGTAACGAATACGACTTTGTTTTATATATGTTACCGGCCAAACCCGATTTCAGGCCAAACTGTTTGTCTTAGGACAAATCGATGCATCCTAAGCGTTTCAGGATAGTAAAAGTGTATTTTTTTGAATACTTTTTTAACTTTTCACTAGGTATGTAGATAAAGAAGTTACTGATTTTACCCCGATTTTCGAAAATCGAGTTTTCACCAGATGTCCACGTTTTGAGATCTTAGGAACCTTTTCCGACTATTTTCACGGTGACGTCAGTATGTCTGTATGTATGTGTGTGTGTGTGTGTGTGTGTGTGTGTGTGCGTGGGTTACCGAATATATGTGTGTATGTGGTGTGGGTGTGTGTATATAAACATTTCATAACTTTAAATGGCAGAACCGAACGAAACGCGCTTGATGGCATTCGATTGGATTCCGCTCAACTTAGACTTCCTGAAAATTTGAACCGATTCGGTCCAGGAGATTTTGAGAAATTTTGAAGAAACACCAAAAAAAATTTTGGCGAAACAGTATTTTTTTAGTATAACTTTCAGATTTATGTACCGAATGAGTACAAAAACTAATCAGCTCTATTCCTCAAAAAACTACGTCTAATACATAAATTGTATCAAAATCGGCTTATCCGTTTGGGAGTAATTGTTGACGAAAAATTTTGAAAAAAGTGTTTTTTTTTGACATAGCTTCGAAATTTTTCAACCTATCATTTTTTGGTATTCTACGATATTTTAGTACTAAAAAAACTATGTCAAATGCCTTTTCAGAAATCGAAATTGAATCTTATTCTCAAAACTTATAGCATTTCAAAATATTAATTTAGCAAATTTACTTATTTTTTTTAAACAAATTTCAAGTTCATTCACCGATTGACTTAAAAATTTTATCAGCTTTTTTATATTAAAAACTGCGTCAAATACCGTTAATTTAATAAAAATCGGTCAACTTGTTTGGGATTTATCAATGAAGAAAATTTAAAATAAAATGTTTTTTTGACATTGCATCGAAATTTTTCAACCTATCGATTATTTAGCTTAAGCAATATTTTAGATCTCAAAAATTGAGTTGAATGCCATCATCGTTTCCAAAATATACAGCTTTTCAAAAATAAATATACTGCCATTCATAACAAAATAGATGGTTAAACTGAAAAATCTATGCTTATATGTTTTACCCTTTTGATCTTAAAACGCCTTAATTTAGTGGAAAGTTTCAGGGATGACCTGTAGGGTCAACCGTTTACACATTTTTTTTTTATAACAGACGGGGCAAACGAACAGGTGGTTCACCTGATGGTGAGTGAAAAAATACGGAACCTTTTGTGTACTGTTTCAACTCGCATTTGCCTGATTTTATCAACTTATAACAATTATTTGAACTTACTTTAACTAGGACAATCTAAAACTAGAAAGCTGTTTTCTTGTCAGTAATTACCTAGTCGCAAAAACAGTGCTTAAATCTTTATTATTAGTCATCGAAATAAATAAAAAGTGTGTAAATTCGTTGACTGCAGGCCATCCCTGAAATTTCTCGCTAAATTAGCCCAAAGAAGTAAAAAATATAAGCATAGATTTTTCAGTTCAAATATTTGTTATCTGTTAAAAATAATAATAAGAATATTGATTTTTGAAGAGCTGTATATTTTGCATATATGTATTTCGGAAACGATTTTCAATTTTGATCTTTCGAATGGAATTTAACACATTTTTACGATCTAAAATGTTGATTTAGCTACATATTCGTTCGGAAAAATATCGAAGTAATGTAAAAAACTTTCATTTGTTTTGTCATTGATAAATCCCAAATAAACTGACTGATTTTGATTGAATTTACAATATTTGACGCAGTTTTTTAAGGAGAAAGGAAACATTTTTAAATCAATATGTATATTGGCCTGAAAATTATTTTAAAAATATTAAGTTTTCTGTAAATAATAAAATATTATTTTTATGTTATACTTAGCATTCACCCCGTGTCTGGGAAAACTTGAGACACTTTAAAAACAACAAAGAAAAATATCGACACGCAGGGATTGAACCTGCGACCGTCTCCTTAAAGCCGGAAACTCTACCACTGAGTTATTGTCGGCAGGCTCGACGTGGCGAAATTCTTCTTTGCTATGTAATCGATTACGTCGATTGTACTGATCGCTAGCTATACATACGTATAACTAGTTAAATGAGTTCATCGCCGTTACTATTTAAAAAGCTGTAGATTTTGGAAACTTGATCCGATTTTGATTTTTTAAACGGTATTATACGCAAATATTAAGTTCTAAAATATTATAATAATTAAAAACATATTGGTTAAAAATCTCGAATTTATGTAAAAAAACACATTTTTCAAAATTTTTCGTCAACGATAACTCTCGACCGGATGAATTGATTTTGACGTAGTTTACGGCATTGAACGCAACTTTTTAAAAAATAGAGCTTATCAGATTTTGTAATTAAACTGCACTATTGAATTTAGACACCAGTCCTGGGTCCATAACCTATTGAATTTAGACACATTAAAATAAAATACTGCTTATAACTTTGAGTAAGAATTCTTTGATAGCCTGAAGCCTCGCTAGTTGCAAAGAGTATACAATACTATGGCTAGTTGTCACAGACTACAGAGCCGGACATCAAAAAGCAAAGTGCGGCAGAAAAAATGTTGCCACCTATAATATTTACATAACTCAATAGGTACAGTCCAAGGAAGTTACATTCTACCCGGAATGCTTACACGCGCTTCAAAACGTTCCAAAGAGTACCACGACATGAGTGGAGTGTGTCTCTTTCTACTAAATAAAGCGCCAATCGCCATATATAAGTGTGGCCATGTGTAGTTTGCAAATTACTACTAAGTAATTCTATTAATTTGAGAAACAGTTTTTGCATTGCATAAATAATTACATAATAATTAAAATAAGTACATTTTGGAACTTACTATGTTAATTACAATACATTTTATGCTAATTTATTTATCGACGTGTATGAATAATAAGGATTTAACGATTACCGAATATGTAAAAATCTACCATCTAGATCGTTTTATTTACACTGGCAATTGCAAGAAAGGGACAACATCCACTCTTGTCGTTGTCTTGCTCAGAACGTTTTACCCCTCTGTTATGTAAGAAACAAATGTCAAATTTATATGTAACAAAATAAAGTACATTTTTATTTTTCAAATATTGCTTCGTGACGATTCCAGTTATAGTATATAAGTTCCTTGGTACAGTCTTAATTTGGAAGTTATCATAAAAATATTGTTATTGCGAAAATTTTTTGGGGCTTATTAATAAGTAAATAAAAACGTAACTGTATAACAATGGGCGAGCTTATCTCTACTTAAAGCGATTTCTTCCAGCCAACCCGTTAAAGGAGAATAAAATAAAATTTCCTGAGCTAAATCGGTTCAGATTTTCAGGAAGTCTAAATTTGGCGGAACCCAAAACGTAGGGATGCAGTCAAAACTCGATTTTTGAAAATCGGGGCGAAATCAGTCACTTCCCTATCTATAAACGTAGCGGAAAGTTACAAAAACGAATGTTCTGGGAAATACTCTGGGAAATACTCTAGGAAAAAAAAAAACATCTTTCATGGAAAATATATAGTAGGGATTAACCAATTAAACTAAATTTGATAGCCCTCTATGTATATTGTACATTGCAATGCTTGAAGAAGGCACTAAGTCACAGAATACTGTAAACCAAGGAAGTTACATTCTACCCGGAATGTTCACACGCGATTCAAAATCGTTCCGAAGAGTACCACGACATGAGTGGATTGTGTCTCTTTCTACTAAATAAAGCGCCAATCGCCATATATTAGTGCGGCCATGCGTAGTTTGCAAATTACTACTAAGTAATTCTACTAATTTGAGAAACAGTGTTTGCATTGCATAAGTAATTACGTAATAATTAAAATAAGCATATTTTAGAACTCACTGTGTTAATTACAATACATTTCATGCTAATGTATTTATCGATGTGTATGAATAAAAGTGATTTAACGATTACCGAATATATAAAAATCTACCATCAGACAGTTTTATTTACACTGGCAATTGCAAGAAAGGGACAACATCCACTCTTGTCGTTGCCTTGCTCAGAACTTTTTTCCCCTCTGTTAAGTAAGAAACAAATGTCAACTTTATTAGTAGCGATATAAAGTACATTTTTATTTTTCAAATATTGCTTCGTAATAATTCCAGTTATCGTATATAAGTTTCTTGCTGTAAACCTACTAAGTCATGTGTACTCTTCTTCTTCTTCATTATACGAATGCCAATTAACAGAGAATTCTGCCAGTGTCGATGTGTACTCTTATAACCTGATAATTTGATAGTTATAATAAATGTTTTGACTTTTGACTACAAAACATTGTAAAAAACCTTTATGAAGACTGAGCCCAGACTATCTGTCTGCTAAATTTTATAGGCCCGTGTTGGTCCAGGATTCTTAGTCAGTTTTCCTTTACTACCTTGTAGGATTTTGTCGTATATGTATAGAATAAAAAAAATCATACAACGTATTCCTATATTTAAAAATAATCAACAATAACACAAGTCAACAATAATGCAAGCAAACAAAACAATATTTTGCACACAATAAATATCACATATGGTTAATAAAGTGGAGGGATCCACGCAACTACATTATTATTTACAGAACCACCAGAAACCGGTTCACACCGGTTAGAACTGGTTTAAACCGGTACGGGCTTACATGGTAAGCTATGTACCATTAGTGTTTGCCGCCTTTGTGGTGGTATATGTGTTTGTAGACCGGTACGTGAACTGGGTAGGGTTTGGGGATTGGCACTTCAACTTTCTTCTCGACCTCCACTGGGTATGGCTTCTCGACTTCATATGGGACGGGTTTTTCCACGGTGTAAGGCACGGGTTTTTCTACTACTTGAGGCACGACCTGTAAAAAATAAATAATGTACGATTAGATTATTATTGGATTATGGTAGAGACGCAAGTATTGTAGCCACAATTAGCTATATTGTAACAGGTGGCTAACCAACCTATCGATGGATCGAATACAAAATCCGAAGAATGTATGATTTGTAGAAAAATTGAAATCAATTATTAGGACTGCCAACAGCCGGGAAAACTTAAATAATAGTATATACTAAATAGTACCTTATCTATATCTATAATTATTTATAACACTATAAATGCGAAAGTTTGTATGGATGGATGTATATTTGTTACTCAATCACGCAAACACTACTGAACGGATTAGAATGAAATTTAGCACACAGGTAGATGATGACCTGGAATAGCACATAGGCTACTTTTTATACCGGAAGATTGGGTGATCGCCAAAAACTTTTATAATGCAGTGTGCTGCAGCTGCAGCTAGTATATACTAAAGCAATAATCCATACTAATAAATATGGAAGTAACTCTGTCTATCTGTCTGTCTGTCTCTTCTTCACGCCTAAACCACTGAACCGATTTGGATGAAATTTGCTACAAAGATGGTTTGAGACCTAGAAAGGACATAGGATAGTTTTTATCCCGGAAATCCCACGCGAACGGGAACTGTGCGAGTAAAACCCCGGAACTGTCTATTTTTAAACCACGGTAATAAGGAGTAACTTAGGCTACTTTTACCTATTTTAGAAAAATTTCATGCAAACAAAGTAGCGCCCCACGCTAACTACGTATACTATTAAATATACACAATGAAAATAATGTTTGTAAAAAATTAAAGTGGGAATGTAAGGGATCAGGCGTGAAGATTATATTTTTTTTAAAATTTATTATTGAATAAATAACATTACATTTAATTTATATATAGGAGTATTTAAAAAAAACCACAAAGGTTTATATTGGGCAATACTACATACTAATTTTAAAATATCATTATACATATAAGACACGGATATAATAACATAATAGTATAGTTAGGTATACATTCATTCAAAAACTTAAATCACATTTCTTGAAAACTATATTTGTAATATGTAATCATTTTGGTTTTAAATGCTGATTTATCAAAAAATGGATTATACATAACGTTAGAACATGTTTAAATGGCCGGTAGCTATTCAGTAGAACTAATATAAGAAAAAAATATCTATTTCATCACATTTCTCGTTGTAGTTCCGCACCACTTCCTACCTTTTACTTTCGAAGCCATTATATAACTTACGTCACAATGACATTAATGTCATGAGGATTGCAAGATAAAACGTGATACAATCTGTGGCGCATTACAGATTAGAAAACGTAGCGATGTAAAATTAATAGGTAGCGTTTAACATAGTGCAGTGAGCGTTTGCGTTTGAAAAATAATTGATAAATCATAAAGATATGTTTATATTGCCACAGCACATAAAAGTAATACATAATTAGAGTTTTATAATGTGACAAGTATTAATCGAAGGTTTATTATTCGATTTCTGGGAAATTATCAAAAAAAATTAAGTTAAATACCTGAATTTCGCATTTGAATCTTCCATAATGTGGAAGGTGATACATATGAGGTTTATTATCCGCAATTATCAAAACAATAAGTTATCTTAATTTCGTATTTGACTTACATGTTGGCGTAACAAAAACAAATATCGCTGGAAAATTATATGAATTTAGTTAATACAAATTAACCAAATATATTCACGTGATATGTGTTATTTATCAATACTGATACATACTAATATGTATAAAATGTTTTTTTTGTGTTGTACACGGTACTTACATATATTTTTATGAAATAAATAAACACAACAAAACAATTTTTACTGTTAACGGGAGTTGAAGTTAAGTCTGATTGATTTTGTTGTTAGTATCACTAACAATCGACAAATAGTATTGTTATTATCTCATTTCATTAAAATTAAGGAAATTTGCAAGCAGTGATTTGAATCTGAAATTAATATTCGAAATAACTATAGTTACATAGTAAAAGTTCGTAAGGTGGCAATGGCAACACCAAGTAATATCTAAAAAACCCATTTCACTAAAATCTTATGATATATGATCCCTTTAATGACAACTAATAATTTTAATGTAGCATTTATGTAGTGTTATTAAAAATGTCATAGCTAATTATATATTTAATGGAGGTGATAAAAGTATTTTTCATGATTATGTTGTAATTTAAGCAATCGATTTTATAGTTTAGTTAATTTTATAGTCTATAATTAGCACATTTTACACATAACATTTTAATTAAGTATGTAACATGTGTTTTTATTACATTAATGACTATTTGGTTTTGTGTGTAAGACTTCATTTATCGGTAATTAGATAATTCACATTCACATTTTGAAGTGATAAAAATCATCTCTTCATAGGCGTTATGTTGAGAAACTCCATGAATTTATATATTTTTAACCAAGTTCAAAAAAGAGAAGATTTTCAATTTGTTGGAATCTTTATTTCTTGTATACCTATTCCTGGTAACTCAAGTCGCCTGAAATGATTTGGAAAATTCTTCTTTTGCTTAGGACGGTTATACATGTTACTTGGTTCTCACAACTGGCCAAACTTTTGTTATTAGGTAAATAAAATAAATAAATTTCTTGAAATTTTATTTCATACATATTTTTTGGCAAGTATTCTGCCATTGAACTTTTTTGGGTAAATTAATGTAAAAGGATACCTATACGTCTTGAAGATGATTTATAAAGTGAATGCGGTTACCTGGTTTTTTTACTAAAAACATGTCTATGTATCTGTAGTGAAATAAAAGTACCTATAGGTGTATTATTTATAATATATATTCATACTTTCTTTCTCTAATTTCTTCGAAAATCGGAATAAACTAGTATAGTTTTGCCCGTCATTCAGAGACCGGAATCATTTCCATCATTTATAACTAAAGTTATCAGATTGCGAAATTATTGCTCTACTAATCAAATAGCGATAAAATCAGCTATTCCAACAAGTTTAATTAATCATGAGGAAATGACGCTGTGACATTTTAATTTTATAGTTTCGATTATAAATACATATAAAGCTAATTAAATGGAATATACGAAAGTCGCACCAGATTATGCAAATATTAATTAATTATGTTCAATCTTAATATCGATTAATTTAAAAAGTATTAACATAATTTCTAGTTCTTGATAGTAAAGAAATTATAGGATAGTTTTACTATTACTGCGTCAGATTATTCAAATATTTATTAATTATGTTCAATCTTAATATCAATTAATTTAAAAGTATTAACATAATTTCTAGTTCTTGATAGTAAATAAATTATAAGATAGTTTTACTATTACTGCGTTTTATTTTTGCGTTTTATTTCACGTATCTAACTGTTCTTCTGAATAAATGGTTTTTTCTTCTGTACTTATAGGAAGTCATTCAGTCCGATTGTGTACAATTTTGCGATATTTTTTGACACATTGAAATAGTTGCTTGCAAAAATTATTTTTCATTTATTTTTATTAGAAAATAATTATGGAATAGTTTATTGGTTAGAACTCTCAACTCATTCGATTCCCAGATTGAACAATAAAACACTTATTGCTCATTGTTATTTCGATAAATCTAAAAAGTAAAGCCCGAAGCACAGAATACATAATAGTACAAGTACCCGGAGACTGTGGTGTTCATTCTTGTGCTTTAGAAAGCTGCGTGCTTGAAGAGCTGTTATTACGATAACCGAAAAAATAAATTAATTTTTATTGCACATGCACATTTTGTTAAGGTTACAATTATTTAATGCTACCAGTACATAGTGAGCAAATATTTGACATTTTTCGAAAACCGTGCATAAAAAGAGGGAGCAAACGAGCAAGGGGTGCACCAAATGGTAAGCGATCACCACGCATGAACATCTGCAATCCCAGGGTTCTTGCAGTTGCGTTGCTTAGCCTTTTAAAAATGAGTAAGCTTTCTTTAAGGTACCCAAGTTGTATCCGTTCGGAAACACCCCCGCCGGTAATTAATTGCACAAAGGAGTTGTGTGAGGCAGAAAGTTCGAGAAAAGCGTACAGTTGTAGATTTCCAGACTTGGGGGTGGTGAGGATGGAATTTTAAATTGTGACGCGATATCCGAAGATGGAATTTACCGACAGGAATTAATCCGAACAACTCGTTGGAAGACTCCGCTTGAATTTTTGTACAGACTTAATTTATTTACAATTAATTCATATACCAAGTCGAGTCTGTTTTAATATTTCCCTGTTATGGGTTGGCTGGAAAAAACCTCTATTACTAGAGTTAAGCTCGCCTATTGTACTTGTTTTCTATTATTGTTGTTATGTTAGTGATTACTGGTTACAATAGAAAATTAAATAAATAAATAAAATTAAAGCTTTAAATTATTATAATATCAATATTTTTATATATTAAAATATATAAAAATATTGACCTTTTTTAATATAAAATAAGTTTTTCATCTATATCCTTAGATAGCAAACAAACAGAAGGCTCTCCTGATTGTTGAGAAACTATCTCCTACAGATATCAAAGATGTTAATAGTGCGTTGGTATCCGTGTGTTGAGATGGCCATACCACACGTATAAGGCTATCGGCTATCTTACCCTTCAACCGGACCACGACAATGAAGTACTGACGTTATCAGGACAGGAATAGGTAAGGTATCATATCGCCATATAACCGGGTGAGACGTTGCGAAACTCTAGGTAAGGTATTTTATCTGTAGTTTTTTTGCACACCATTGAAATGAAAAATGTTATATAACATTTTATTTTTCTTATAATTTAATCTACAAAATCCAATAGGTCCCTGCGACGCTCGAGTAACTACACATTTAGCATCGTGGGCTCTCCTACTAAAAGTGAAGAGGATGAAATAGCCGGTATACTCATGCATATGGCATATGGCACTAAGACCTCGCCGCAAGGATAGCAACGCACAATTAACATCTTTGGTCAACGTGATAGAAAGAGACAACCGACATCGGTTGTCGGTTGTCTTAGAGAGTCGTCTGCTTGCTCGCTATCTTATTAGTTATTACATAAAATAAAATAATCGTACCTTGTAGACAGGGACATGAATTGGTTGTTCAACGGTCACGTGAACTGGGTAAGGCTGAGGTATCGGGATCTTCACGTACTGAGGGACGGAGACGGCTATGGGGTGTGGTACTGGAACTCCGATCTTCTTCACCACTGTGACGTGGTAGGGCTTTGTGTGTTCTGAATGAGAGTGGCCTTCAGGCTCCCATTCATCGGAAGGCCGAGCATTGGAGAATGCTGCTAGGAGAAGTATGGCGGCTATTTTCTGTAAAACAGTAATTATTTCAAGTTTATATTTATATTGATAATAATAATATCGCTGGATAAGTCAGGGGAATTGATCTAACCCCAAAGTAAATAAATTATTTACCTGTGGTTAGTCAACGATAGTAATACATAGAAATAGGTTCAAATATTGTACACACTCAAACCCCAGAAATACAAACAATTTGGCTCATCACACAAATGTTTTTTCCTGTCGGGAATCGAACGCGAGCCTCATTGATTGAGTCGTCAGGTTTGCTAACCACTCGACCATTGGGTTACAAACAATTATAAAGAGGTAATGGATCGTGGTCCAACGAACAAAATATTTTTTGATTAATAACAAGCAAATTTTTGCGAACAGCTTCGTTTTCAAGAGACAACCATTTTTCTATCTTCGAAAAATCTCGAATCGGGTAATTAATAAAGATAGATAAAAAAAGTTTAGAGTGTCGGACTAAGAAAAGTTTCTACTTTACGTGTAGGACAAAGATACACATGAATTACAATAATAATTAACAAGCTGCTGTGAGAAAATTAGGTTGTTTTTTAATTTAATATCAATTTAAAAATCTCAAATTCCGAAACTTTAGAGTGGAGGACTCGTCAGAAAAACCATCGAATGTGTAGGACAAAAGTTTTATCGTATTTTTTATAATATAATCAAGCAATTAAAGAGAATCATGTAGTGTCCCCGCACACACCGCCCGGCGGCCGATCGACACGACTCGGTGCATCCAATTCATAAATTTAGTGGTATATTTTTTAAACGAATATTTTTATATTATTTTGCGATAATTTTACAATAATAACTAAATCGCACTTTTAATTCAATATGCAGTTCATTTCAAAAGTGCACTTATCATGGTCTGACCAATGGCCACAGATATACACACACTAGCTGACCCGGCAAACGTTGTTTTGCCAAATACATTATTTTTATATTTATAGATAAAATAGAGGTTGATGGTAGAAGGGTGAAAAATTAGGGTTCTATGTATTATAATGCCTTATTACATAAAAATATTTTAAAAAATTGTTCTAAAAATAAAAATAAAAAATTAGGGGTGGACAGCCCTTATCACTAAGGGGTATGCAAAATACACAGTAGCCGATTCTGAGACCTACTGAATGTGCATATAAAATTTCATAAAAATCGGTCAAGCCGTTTCGGAGGAGTATGGTAACTAACTAACACAGTGACACGAGAATTTTATATATCAGAAGATTAAATAATTAGCGTTCTGTACTTCTTCATCATGTAAACTTTAACTGTGGCAAATTTCATATTCCTCCGTTTACATAATTGCCGTAAAAAGGGGTACAAATTTTTGCTTCACATATAATAAACGCGAAAATTTGAATATGTCTTGGGCACGTTATCTTTTTCAGAAAAACTGTCAAATTTATTTAGAACGTACTTCCCGACCCTGGATTCGAACTCAGATCCTATTCTAAATGTGTATACTAAAGCTGAGATGCCCATTGAAGAAATTCAGTTCAATTTATTGCAATCTAATGAATCAGATTTTATCCAAATCACTATTTTAAGATGACAGGACAGCAAACAAACAGATAGTTCTCCTGACACCAAGAGATAACCAGCGCATATGGACTACATAGTACTACTCCGTACCACATTTACTCCGTGTTGGTCCGAACTCCCTTTGAAGCATTGACGTTCTGCCAGGCAGGTCGTAAGAGCTAAGCGATTGGATATGCAAATGGAAGTGATTCGTCTGTAATAGGTGGTAGAGTTCTGTATTGTTTTGCTCGGGTCTGGTACCGCTGACTTACCTATTCCTGCCGCAATAGCGTCAGTGCTTGTCACTGTCGGTTTCAGGTGGGAGGATTAGGTGTCCGGTAGGCTAATCCATGTGGAATGCCATCCGCCACACAAATAGTAACGCACTATTAATATTCTTGATGTCTATAGGCTGTGGCTTCTCTTCCCATCAGGAAATCCATCTGCTTGTTTGCTATCTAATGGTATAAAAAAAAACACAGAAATAGGTTAGTCAATGGTATCAAACTTAAACGAGTATCTTCACGCTCGTATCCCCGAAGCGGTAGGCAAAGGTAAAATATGTGCACTCACTATTAGCCAAATATACTTAGTCCTACAGTGTGATAAATGGCCAGCCTGTCGGCAACCGGCCACTTTTTCAATTCCGAGCAACGTTATTTTTATCAGAAAACTGAAATAAAACTCATTTTTTAATGTGCTCGACCCGGGTATCAAACCCGGAACGCCGACACCGGACTATTAGACCACAGAGGCGATTAACTTAAATGAGATATTCCAGAATTCCACTATTAGTAGTCCTAATGGTAGAGACAGGTTTGAACAATCATATGTTTTATGAATCGCTTGACAGAAAGACGAATGGTCTATTCTTTTACTAGTATTCGGGCCCATGAAGCTGTATTATATCTGGAAGCAGCACTTCTAATATCTATTTGAAACACAACTTTAAATACTGCTGTCATCTTCTGAGGTCTTACCATCTCTTTCTAACACAGCTGTATAAAAAGGGATGGAGAGACCTCAGACACAGAGATTTAATGTAAATATTTGTTTCAATTGATTAATACGAGTGCTAGCTCCACCTATAACTACTATTTCGTGCTCGGGCCAACACAAATATTAGCACTACAAAATGTCCACTCAAATTATCATGACTCTTCAATAGCTTCCGGTTATAAGCAGCAAGGCATTATAATTGAACTTTCATAGTATTTAACGTTATGTAATCACATTCTAAACGTGCTCCATCTCGGAAGTGCACTTCAGTAATGCGATCAAGGAATGGTACCTTTCACTTATACGGAACTTAACAGCTATTACATAAAGATTTAAGTTGTATGTATCGTTGAACTTGGGCTTAAGCCCCGTTTTCACTTTGATTAGTGGGAGTGCGAGTGTTTAATGCAGGTGCTTAGTATTAAGGAAAAAATACGTGAAGACAGCCATGGATCAGTTGATCAGTGCGAGTGATTAGTATTCAGCGTAGTAAAAGTGAATAGACGCTGATTACTAATCACTCGCACTGATCAACTGCTGTCTTCATGTATTTTTTGCTTAATACGTAGCACCTGCATCAAACACTCACACTTGCACTACTCAAAGTGAAAACGGGGCTTTAGAAGCTTATTAGCTGATTAGAAGTAGGAAAATATATCTAATTTTTCTCCCGCTTAAGGCAGGAATGAGTAAAGACTTACAACAGTTAGATCACATTCTTCCCCGTGTTGGTTTTGGGCTCCTTTGAAGAATAGACCAACTGCCGTTCTGCCAGACAGGTCGTAAAAGGCGACCGATTAGATATGCGAGTCACTAACATTGTGGCTACTAGGTTGTAGAGTTCTGTATTGTTTCGCCCGCGTCTAGTACCACCGCCTTACCTATTCCTGCCGCAATAGCGTCAGTGCTTGTCACTGTTGTGTTCCGGTTTGGAGGGTAAGGTAGCTGGTAAACTTTACATGTGTGGCATAAGACCTCGCCACATGATAGCAACCCACC
Organism: Apodemia mormo; assembly: GCA_036924255.1. Classification (NCBI taxonomy): domain Eukaryota; kingdom Metazoa; phylum Arthropoda; class Insecta; order Lepidoptera; family Riodinidae; genus Apodemia; species Apodemia mormo. The sequence goes on along the minus strand of JAUPFN010000018.1, from coordinate 4,017,285 downwards.
ATTAACACCTTTGGTGTCTATAGGCGATGGTTGACTCTTTCCATCAGGAGACCAGCTTCATCTGCTTGTTTGCTATCTTGTAATATAAAAAAAAACAGGAATGAGTAAATAGTTATAGCAAGATCACCTAGAAAATGAGATGTTTACAATCAGGTTAAGTTTGATTGCCATTGCATGTATAAGTTTTTGAAATAAAACGTCTTAACAATCGACAAACTTATACATCTGGGATTAGCTTACGACAAAATGAGAAAGAGTACATATCATGTATTTGTGTACGCCTGTAAAGTACCAAGTAGAACGAGAGAGAAGGTGTCGTATAGTGAGTACACGTTATTTTTTATCCAATATATCCTATTGAAAAACTAAAAACGACAAAGAAAAATTTTCGACGCGCTAGGATTTGAACCTTCGACCTTCCCTCTAACCAATTGAGCCAGTTTACAACTAGTGCAAAGTGGCGAAATTCTTCTTTGCTATATGATCGATTCCGTCGATTGTATTGTCGATTTCGAATTGCCGTTTTTAGGTTTTTTAAGTTTTCCCAAGCACGGGGTGAATGCTATCACACAAATATAATTAATATCCTGTTGTTCACTTATATATGTATAAGATGAACACTATAAAAGTAACATAAGGTTCTATATGAATGAATTTGTACATCTTTATTTGAATCCTTTCAATTTTTAACAGAACATATTTTTAGTCGATAGATACGATGTATTATTATTAACTTATAATTAATTCTACATTTAATGACGCAATATAAATATTTTGAAAAAATCCAAAAATTTTTATATTTGTCATTAAAAAAGTTATAACATAGCACGAAAATGCCAAGGGCATTTTTAATGGCCGACCGCGATGCATATCAGCCATATTCAAATGAAACCTAAAATACTTGACAACGACTTTATATTTTAATGTTAATATGATTTATGAATATTATAATACGATTCTCACTAATTAGTTGCACAAGTTAGAATATTTTTATTATATAATAAAAATAAAAAATATCTATTCTAATGTATGCAAGAAACGATCGGCGCCGGTGGTAAACCGTTGAAATATTCTAATTGCTAATTAATTCTGACATTTAATGCGTTATTTTATTACAATCTAATATTAATGTCTATATCCTGTGTATATAAATTGTAGTGACTATTTATCATCTCGACAGATAACTTTTAATTGTAATATAATAAGAATAATATCACTGGACAAATTACACATATCGATCTAACCCCAAAGTAAGCAAATTATTTGCTTGTGTCATTGGTGGTGGGTGTTTGTCGACGATACTAATATATAGATATACATATATAAGTACTGTTACATACATAATACACACCAAAACCCAGAAATACAAACATCTATGCTCATCAGACAAATGTTAGAGATCCAGAAGTTAACTTTTTTTTGAAATTTCCTCTTACTGAAGGATTTGATTTTACTATCGCCGATAGTAAGAATGTACATGACATTTTTTTATCTTAACTGGCGTATTACTTTTTTTAGATACTCCAAATCCAATAAACTATCGCTTGTGTATGTAGGAACAAGTATAAAGAGTAATCAACTTTTGAAATTTGTGAAAATTTCAACATCCGATTTAATACAGTTAGTACACAAATAATGTTAAAAAATATTTTTGATTAAAGGATTAAGTATATTTAAAAGTAAACAATTATATATGGCTTATGAGCTTATGGACTAGATGCACTTCTGACTGCCTCTAAAGGGTTGCGGGCATGATAGTACTTATTCATTTTATAAAGTACATAACATTAAATTAAGTATTTTATAAAGACTTTGAGAGCTGTATAATAAGTTATATATTATACTACTGTTTTTAATTTATGTTTTTAAGTAAAAAGTCATTGTTTGCAAGGGGCGCTAGTCATTATGTACCTAAATTGAAATAAAAAAATGTATTTATTAAGTTATTAATACAAATTCCAATGGCTTTATTATATGAGAGTACTCTGTTAAAAATGTACAAAAAGCAAATTTTATTAAACTGTCAGTAAATTTAGATAAAGTATCCGATTGTTTTAAAATGGCGCGATAAAATTAATAGAAAAACTTACGATTGCAATCATGTTGATACACTTAGGCTGTATGACGACTATGATTTAACTGGTGCAAATGCTGAGTCTAGCGAGAGTTTTATACTTGGTGAAATGTACGAAGTGCCTTTCGATTCAGTGATAGGTTTTTCATACTACGATCTTTGAGAGTTGCAAAGTACGTTGTTACTTTCTCTGTGTACCTTATCCATTGCTTATAAAATCAAGTCTCTGCATTTGTAATGAAAAACTAAAACGACCATGGTTGATGTGCTGAAGATTAATTCAAAAGATAAAATTGCGCTATAGATAAACTACATCTGATTTTGAGTTCATTCGCGTAATAGGATTTTTTTTTCATTTTTTAACTTTATATGCCTGTGTTTTATTTTTATATGATTGCCTATTTGATGGTAGAAAGTTGTATATTAATAAAGAATGGGAAAATAATGGTATTTGATTACACGTTAGGCAACAGTAGTACTGCATCTATCAGGAACCATATTCTATTATTATATTTTAATAAGGATTTTCAAACATTTATTGTACGCTTCTTCTTATAACGTCGTATTTTACGAATGCAAGATAGACCGTGGCCCCACGAACAAACTTTTTTTGATTAATAAGCTGAATTTTTGTGAATAGCTTCGTTTTGACGAGACAACCATCTTTTCTATCTTCGAAAAATCTGGTATCGTAAAATCTGGTAACAAGGTTATGGGGCTTTAAAAATTTTGATTCGGTGAAGGAAAAATATTTATTAATAACCGCAATTATTTTTCGATTTTAATTGCTTGATTATATTATGAAAAACGCGATGAAACTTTTGTCCTACACATTCGATGGTTTTTCTGACGAGTCCTTCACTCTAAAGTTTCGGAATTATGAGATTATTATATTGGTATTAATCAATTTACAATTTATAAACAACAGCTTGTTAATTATAATTGTAATTCAAGGGTAACAATGTCCTACACGAAAAGTGGATACTTTTCTTAGTACGACACTCTAAAGTTTTATTTTTTTATCAATCTTTATTTTTCTAAGATAGAAAAGATGATTGTCTCGTCGAAACGACGCTGTTCACAAAAATTCAAAATGTTATAAATAAAAAAAGTTTGTTTGTGGGACCACGGTCTAAGAGCATTATTGACAATAGACAAAAATTGAAAAAGTAAAATAATTACGAATTACCAGGTGTTGGTCCGGGCCCCTTTGAAGAATAGACCATCTGTTGTTCTACCAGGCAGGTCGTAAAAGGCGACCGATTGGCTATGCGTCACTATCATCGTGACTACTAGGTGATAGATTTCCGCAACCTAACGCCTCGGTATACAGTACCACCTTACCTATTCCTGCTACTATAGCGTCAACGCTTGTCATTGTCGTTATTTGGAGGGTAAGGTAGCCGGTAGACTTATGCATGGGGCAATGTCACCCCGACATACGTTTCCGTAACGCACCATTAACTTTTTTTGTGTCTATAGATGATGATTTTTCTTTTCATCCGGAGCATCTGCATGTTTATTATCTAATGATATATAAAGAAAATGTCGGTATGTACGTCTAAAAAAATTTCATAGCCAAACCGCTATTTCATTTTGAAATTTGTCAGAAAAATAAGTGAGGAACGAGGATCACATTATTTTTGTTTGAAAAAACCCACCCTTCAGGGATTGAAATAAAGGATAAAATTTATATAAAATATAATATCGATGACATCTAGTAGAGAGCGAAATCGCGCAGATTAGCTGCTAGTTGTTTAATAACAAGCTGCGGTGTGCAGCCCGCTGCATAATAAAGGTTTTTTGTGAATGCCGCGGGAATGTTTTTTTTAATTTTTATATCATAAGATAGCAAACAAGCAGATGGGTCTCCTGATGGAAAGAGTCAACCATCGCCTATAGACACCAAAGATGTTAATGGTGCGTTGCTATCTTGTGGCGAGATCTAATGCCACATGCATAAGTTTAACGGCTACCTTACCCTCCAAACCGGAACACGACAGCGACAAGCACTGACGCTATTGCGGCAGGAATAGGTAAGGCGGTGGTACCAGACCCGGGCGAGTCAATCCAGAACTCTACCACCTAGTAGCCACGATGGTAGTGACTCGATAGCCAATCGGTCGCCTTTTACGACCTGCCTGGCAGAACGGCAATTGGCCTATTCTACAAAGGAGGCCGGGACCAACACGGCGGAAATGTCTCACTTTTCCGGGATAAAAAGTGGTCTATGTGCTATCCAGGTTCTTATCTACCTGTATGCCAAATTGCATTCAGATCCGAACTCTAGTTTTTGCTTGATTGAGTAACAAACATCCATCTAAACAAACATCCATCTAAACATACATCCATCTAAACATACATCCATCTAAACATACATCCATCTAAACATCCATCCATCCAAATACCAAACTTTCGAATTTGTAATATTAATATGCATAATAATAATATTTATTTCAGATAAGTTTACATCCATTTATAATCAGTCATATTTTTGGCGTGTTGATTGCAAATTTGAATATCAATTTGTTTGTCCTTATAATAATTTATGATGATTAAATCTTAGGTGTGGCCGAAAGGTGTTCGACCGGAAGTATTTCGAACCAACTGTCGTTGTAACTGAATTTTACATAAAACAATAGATTATAGCATAAACTAGCTGACGCGCACTGTTTTGTCTGCATATAAATTAACATTTCGATATGGTTTTACATATAAACTTTCTAACAAACGTAAAACCTAATAGTAGGGGAACCCAAGAAACTAAATGGGCAGTTATTCGAGCGTCGTAAGGACATACTGGATTTTGTAGACTAAATTATAAAAATAAAAAAAATGATGTGGTGTCGCGGGACACCAGGTAGGAACGAACTTCCTTCGGCTAAACGGCACTACTCGCTTGCGTACGCGACTGTCGCGCCTGCGCACGTCTCATTTAACGCTTTTATTCCACGCATTTTTCTTACGGTTTTACTATCACATTTTTTTCAGTTCGGTCGCGCAGCAAAATCCCTATCCCCTCCAAGCCTGCCGTAAGGAACTTCGTTCCAATAAAAGATAACCTTTTACCTATAATGTTTTTCATTTCAATAGTGGGGAAAAACTCTACGGATAAAAAAAAAGTTAAAAAAAATATGTGACATGGAAATACTAAATTGTATCAGATTAAGGTATGGTGGGTTAATTGCCGGTTTAAATTTAGAATCTCTGCCGATTCAGGCAGGTGTAGCGTAAGGGAGTGGGAGGGTCACAAATTTGCAAAGAAAACGTTGTGTTGACATTCTCTAGTGTGTTTGGATTTACTTTTATTATACAGGATATATGATATAAAAATAACGATAAAAATATATTCTGACAATTTCCACAAGCCAAAGATAAAAAAAAAATTAAAAAAAATATATCACTGGAAAATTACACAAATTGATCTAACCCCAAAGTAAGCAAATTATATGCTTGTAGTATGGGTGTCAGTCAACGATACTAATACATAGAAATACATATATAAATACTCTAATATATTTAATAAACACCCAAACCCAGAAATACAAACATCTGTGCTTATCACACAAATGCCTGTCCCTGCCGGAAATCGAACCCGAACCCCACTGATTGTGTAGTCAGGGTCTCTAACCACTCGACCAACGGGGCGGTCAAAGATATTGGAATTTTGTTTTTTTTTTTCTGCCCTAGTTACCCGCCTCTATATAAAAGGCTTATATTTGGTGGAAAGTCTCAACAGTATGCGAGGTATCCCCCCTGTGTTAATCTGACGCGCTCCAGTAAATGCAAAAATCCCCTCTTGGGCTCCCCTACTATAAGGTGGAACGCCAGTTTTGAACAAAGTAGTCATTCCAACAAGAGAAAAGCAATCAAAGCTCGACCTGTACAAAAAAAGAAATTATTAGATTAGGGGATGGAGGATGTGGAGGCCTTGATGGAGATTTCCCGATGAGAGGCCAAACGCCAGGACCACCGCCTGGCATGTTGCAACAATGTGTGCTAGTATTGGATCGTCGGGCGAAACGAAAAGGTAACCGCTGCGACAGGGTACCGAACATGGCAAGAGCATGGCAATTCGGTAAGAGACAAAGGTGGGCTCATAACCTACGCAGTCACGGGCATATGGCGCGGAGGGTTCCCCGAAGTAGGAAATGGAAACCCAATCACAACCCTTTTGGTTCGGGCTCCCTTTCAAGAATAGGCTATTTGCTGTTCTACCAGGCAGTTTGCAGCAAGTGAACAATTGGCTATGCGAGTTAAATCTTAATTATTGAGTTGATTACCATCCGAAAAAAAAAACAATCGTTTCCAACATATACAGCTTTTTAAAAATCAATATACCATTTTTAACAAATTAGATGTATGAACTGATAAATTTTATGCTTATAGTTTTTACTCCTTTGAGTTTAAAATACCTTAATTTATCGGGATTTTCCCCGTGTTGGATCCAGGCTCCTTTGAAGGTTAGACCAACTGCCGTTCTGTCAGGCAGGTCGTAAAAAGCGATGGATTGGCTATCGAGTCACTACCATCGAGGCTACTAGATGTTAGAGTTCTGCACTGTCTCGCCCGGGTCTGATACCACCGCCTTACCTATTCCTGCCGCAATAGCGTCAGGAATAGGTAAGGATTGATTGTCACTGTCGTGTTCCGGTTTGAAGGGTAAGGTAAGCTGGTAAACTTATGCATGTGTCATTAGACCTCGCCTCAAGATAGCAATGCACCATTAACATCTTTGGTATCTATAGGCGATGGTTGACTCTTTCCATCAGAAGACCCATCTGCTTGTTTGCTATTTTATGATATATAAAAAAATATTCAGGGATGGCCAGGTTCAACCGTTTACAGATTTTTTATATCATTTGGTAACAAAAAAGCAGATAGCTGTCCTGATGGAAAGAGAAACGTAATGTAAATGAATTACGTGACATGACCGCCCCGTTGGTCAAGTGATTAGTGGCCCTGACTACGCAATCGACGGGGCTCGGTTTCAATCCCCGACGGAGACAAGCATTTGTGTGATGAGCATAAATGTTTGTATTTCCGGGTTTGGGTGTTTATTAAATATATTCCAGTATTTATTTATATATGTTTTTCCATGTATTAGTATCGTATTATATACCCATATTCAAGCAAACAATTTGCTTAATTTGGGGTTAGATCAGTAAGTGTAATTTGTCCCGTCAATATTTATTATTACTTATTATTTACTAGCTATTGCCCGCAACTTCCCCGTAGGTGATAGCGTGATAATATGTAGCCTATATGTTGACCCGACCTGTTAGTAATATTCATACAAAATTTGAAGTAAATCCATGCAGTACTTTTTGAGTTTACCCTGGACATACATACAGACAAAGAGACAAAGAGACAAAGAGACAAAGAGACAAAGAGACAAAGAGACAAAGAGACAAAGAGACAAAGAGACAAAGAGACAAAGAGACAAAGAGACAAAGAGACAAAGAGACAAAAGACAAAGAGACAAAGAGACAAAGAGACAAAGAGACAAAGAGACAAAGAGACAAAGAGACAAAGAGACAAAGAGACAAAGAGACAAAGAGACAAAGAGACAAAGAGACAAAGAGACAAAGAGACAAAGAGACAAAGAGACAAAGAGACAAAGAGACAAAGAGACAAAGAGACAAAGAGACAAAGAGACAAAGAGACAAAGAGACAAAGAGACAAAGAGACAAAGAGACAAAGAGACAAAGAGACAAAGAGACAAAGAGACAAAGAGACAAAGAGACAAAGAGACAAAGAGACAAAGAGACAAAGAGACAAAGAGACAAAGAGACAAAGAGACAAAGAGACAAAGAGACAAAGAGACAAAGAGACAAAGAGACAAAGAGACAAAGAGACAAAGAGACAAAGAGACAAAGATACAAAGAGACAAAGATACAAAGAGACAAAGAGACAAAGAGACAAAGAGACAAAGAGACAAAGAGACAAAGAGACAAAGAGACAAAGAGACAAAGAGACAAAGAGACAAAGAGACAAAGAGACAAAGAGACAAAGAGACAAAGAGACAAAGAGACAAAGAGACAAAGAGACAAAGAGACAAAGAGACAAAGAGACAAAGAGACAAACAGACAAAGAGACAAAGAGACAAAGGGACAAAGGGACAAAGAGACAAAGGGACAAAGGGACAAAGGGACAAAGGGACAAAGGGACAAAGAGACAAAGTACGACGGAAGGAAGACGGATGGACGGACGGACGGATGGACGGACGGACGGACGGACGGACGGACGGACGAACGGACGGACGGACGAACGGACGAACGGACGAACGGACAAACGGACGAACGGATAAACGGACAAACAGACAAACAGACGAACGGACAAACGGACGAACGGATAAATGGACAAACGGACAAACAGACAAACAGACAGACAAACACACAAACAGACAACAATTAATAAAACTATATTTTTGGCTTCGATATCGATTGTAGATCACGCCCCAAGCCAAGCCATGCCAAAAATATAGTTTTTAGAATTTTGTCTGTCTGTTTGTCTGTATGTATGTCCGGGGTAAACTCAAAAATACTGCATGGATTTACTTCAAATTTTGTATGAATATTATATAGGTCGGGTCAACATATATGTTACATATTATCACGCTATCACCTACGGGGGAGGGGCAGTGCGGAGTAAACGAACTCCGCGCGGACGAAGTCGCTGGCAACAGCTAGTTAATATTATAAAAAATCAACTTTTTCCTGATTGTTACAATTTAACTCGAAAACTACTTAACCGATTTTAAAAATTCTTACACTTTAGAAATTTACATTGTCCAGGTGTGACATAGGCTACTATATATAGTAGGCTTTTACCCGACTGAGCAAAGAAAAGTAACGATTTTTGTTTACGCGGACAAAGTAGTGAGTAACTGCAATTCCTCGCCTCCCTGGTCGATTGCATAGTCGAGGTTGATAACCATTCGACCAACGGGACGGTCAAATGAAGAGACTAATAAATGTGGAAGAAGCGAGACAAGCATACAAGGATCGTGATGAATGGCACTCGGTTCCCTAGCCTACCCTGTAAGGGATCTGGCGTGAAAATATCTATTTAATGTATACACGATGGAACAGATCTATCGACACTCCCATGAATTTTATGGAGACTAATAAAAGTATATCTACTTAATGCCCCATTTTTATGTTAGTCGCTGACTTAATGTGAATAATCGTTAACGCGTCGACAAATATATTAAAGAGACAAACCCGGAAAACAATGTAATTAGCGTTTAAAATATTCCGAAATATTTTATTCGGAATTTCTATGTTTCGATTTTCAAAAGTCCGAATTTTATAATACCTAAGAATGACAATATCTATAGTATGGTAAGTATAATACCTAATTAAGGACATGGATTAAATGGATACGCCTTTTAAGACTGTTTCTTAGTTTGTTAGTGTAGCTTGCATTTACACACAGAAATACAGAGTTATATTACTTACAGATGAAATAAAATCACTCCAAGGGTAATTTTTAAACCTTGTCTTCTCATTCGGTACGACAAAACCGAACAACATGGCTTATTTCTATTTTTTCAAAATATAATATATTTACAAATGTTTTGTCAGCAGTGATAGGAGCGTTTGCTCATATACGCGGTGACACGTTTTCTTCCCAATGGCGTGTCTATTAGTATTCATGTGGTCTATGAATAAGAATCATGAAATTTATTATTCCAACAGTCGTAATTGCAATTTGTTTGTTTTTCGATTTTCAGCGATTAAACTGATAAAAATAGGATTCTGATTCAATCGGTACAATATCGACGGGTCCTACGTAAGTTGTCCTAACTTAATAAAATGCGATTTTTGTTTTACTTATGAAAATGACTCTACTTTTATAGATCTTTTAATAACACAAAGAATAAAACTTAAATTTCTATTAGAAAAATCTAACTTCTAATAGGTAGTCATTTCTTTTATATTTTTCGTGTTATTAAAAAATCTATAAAAGTGGAGTCATTTTCATAAGTAAAACAAAAATCACATTTTTTGAGTTACGACATCTTACGTAAGACCCGTCGATATTCAGTTACGCATATTCCAGGATTATATTCTTCTCCTTGCATACAGTTGCACCAGATACCACTTACTGTTATTGAATCATTTGGGTTAGGTTAAATTAGAACAGTGACCACTGCGCGAAGGCGAACGTGTGAAGCGAGCGTGACGTGGTAGCGGTCACCGAGCAACAGATCCTCTTCGTATATTTCGGAATTATTATTAATCGGTACTTAAATAATCGACATTCTTATTTTCCATGTTTTGGATTATAAGTTGGATTCTTCAACCGACGAAAAAACGGAGGTTATCAGTTTGACATATTATATGTATGTATTACTGATGGAATTGGATAATGTTTGAGTATAACGATCCATTTAGGCGTCTAAATACGTGTACTAAATTTCGTAACCTTATGTATGTTTGTATGTTTATACGTTTGCACGTTTGTATGTCCGTCTACGAATTTCTCGGGAACTAAAAGAAAAATTGATATCGATATAATTCTCTTTGATTTAAATCAGGTATATTCCAACTGAGGGAACAGTAGTTTCATCGGTCAGTTATTTTCGAGTTATGCGTAGGTAGGTATGGTTGATATTTAAAGTTGTTTTTTTTAAATATTCTTATTTTTATTCGATCTATTGAAACTCAGTATTTTGAGAATAGTAATTATGACAGTTATTGAAATTTCGGAACTATATTTTTTATTTATTTATTTATATAAGTATAAAAATATGATGAATGATAAATCGGAGTTGTTATATTATGTATATTAGAACTTGGTCCGAGGAACAAACTTTATTTTGATTAATAATGAGCTCAGTTTTTGTGAACAGTTTTGTTTTGACGAGACACCCATCTTTTCTATCTTCAAAAAATGTCAAATCGGTTAACTAATAAAGATAGATAAAAAAGAAAACTTTAGAGTATCGGACTTAGAAAAGTTTCCACTCTACATGTAGGACAAAGTAACCCTTGAATTATAATAAAATTTAACGAGCTGTTGTGAGAAAATTAGGTTGGTTTTAAATTGATTAGTAATATCAATTTCAAAATTTCATGATTCGGAATCTTTAGAGCGAGGACTCGTCAAAAAAACCATGTAGGACATGAAGGACAAAACTTTTTTCGTGTTTTTCATAAAATAATCAAGTGATTAAAGCAAAAAAAAAAATTGTTATTATAATATTTTTCCTTCACCGAATATAAAATATTCGAAGCACCCTAACTTTATTAGTAACCCGATTTGATATATTTCGAAGATAGAAAAGATTTGCGTCTCGTCAACACGAAGCGGTTTTCAAAAATTCAGCTTGTTACTAATCAAAAAAAAGTTGGCTCGGGACCACGGTCTATTAGGAATTCTGAATCATTCGGAAGTACGAAAATCGGTATTTTGAAATTCGTAATTGCGACTGACGTAATAAAGCTTTTCGTATTTATTTAGTGTACCCTTTAAAAGTAGTACCAACTGACCGATCCACTGACATGTGGAGTTTCTTTTTATATTATGGGTCACCAAAGAAGCAGGTGGAGCTCCTGATGGAAAGAGACAACCATCGCCTATAGATGTCAAAGATGTTAATGGTGTGCTGCAATCCATGTGGCCGGGTGTTACGCAACATACATAAGTTTACTGGCTATTTTGCAACATACATAAGTCTACATACGGCAGAACGTGACAATGACAAGCATTGACGCTATCACAGCAGGAATAGGTAATGCGGTGGTACCATATAGCCGGGTGAGACGTAATATACGTGTCGTATCGGGATTACTACGGAGTAGAGTTATGTAAAATCTCGCCCAGGTAGACTTTAGTAGGTAGCAACATTATCATCTCACCACACGGATAGCAATGCACCATTATTATCTTTAGTGTTTATAGGCGGTTTTTTTCAGTTTGTAAAAGGCGAATAATTGATCAAACGTATCACCATTATCGAGACTACTAGGTGGTAGAGTTCCACAACCTATTCCTGCTGCAATAGAGTTAATGCTTGTCATTGTCGTGTTCCGGTTTGGAGGGTAAGGTAGCCGGTAGAATGCTTGTGACGGATTTAATATTAGTGGTGTTTTCTTACAATTACGAACCCGAAGTACGTAACAGTAGTAAGAATGTATCTAATAATGAGAAAACATGCGCTTAATTATTAGTTCAGGCACGTCAAAATAATAAAAATTTATTAGTGATGTGTTAAAGACTGACTGACTAAATAGATAAACTAAAGATAGTTTAAAGATTGATTAAATAGATTAAAGTCCGATAAAAGATAGATTAAAGACTGAATAAAGATTTAAAACTGATGTAACTCTAACTATATACAAACTCCTGAGTTAACATTATACTCAGAACACCTTCCTGCTTCATGGTTATTATTTGGAAATCAACATGTCCAATAGAGCAACTGGCAAGCGCCCGAAAACGTTTTATTTATCTACTGTAAGCAATACATATCACTGACTTTAAGTAATAGAGGAGTCAGAGCAGGGTAGTCTGAACTGATTGTATCTGGATGGCACATCCACCCTAAAACTACTTCACTTTAATAACATTTAAAAAAATCTGCACCACAATCAGTTCAACTGTATGCGAGCTAAAATGTCACAGACAGACACGCAAATTATACATATAAATTATAACGTTGCTGTATAGCAACCTGTATAGGCTGTAAGGGAAGGTCTATCGAAAATCAAAATTACAGTTTTGAAACATGATTCTGAGATGAAAACAGCCTGAAATTTTTGTGGTAAGTTTTTCATATTTTTGACGTTTTTTTACCTTAATGTCGTATAATTTGATTTATTGTATTTTTCTACAGTGCTTTTTGAGAAAAAAATGTAAAATTTAAGAAAACACGCAAAATAAGCAATGTATTATGCGCCACCTGCTGTGCATGCATGCAAACGAATGGTTCGAGAGTTCCGCAGACGCGACAAGTCCGGGCAATGTACGCTTTACATTGCGTGGCGTGAAAATAAGAAAAAAATCATAAAACGTAATTTGCGTTTCCCACAAAAAGGAATTGTCATCATGACTAGAATGTAAAAATGGCATATTTTTTTAATTTTTCGATCGTCCCTTATTGCGTCTGTGGCTAAAAAAATATATTTTGATTTTTGATTTGACAATATTACGACTGATGCACATAGCATATATTTTTTAGCAATCACAGTTCAGTGCATAAATAATGCTTACAATCACTTAACAGTGTTAGTTTTCGCCGTGTTGGTCCCGGCCTCCTTTGAAGAATAGGCCAACTGCCGTTCTGCCAGGCAGGTCGTAAAAGGCGACTGATTGGCTATCGAGTCACTACCATCGTGTCTACTAGGTGGTAGAGTTCTGCATCGTCTCGCCCGGGTCTGGTACCACCGCCTTACCTATTCCTGTCGCAATAGTGTCAGTGCTTGTCGCTGTCGTGTTCCGGTTTGGAGGGTAAGGTAGCCGGTAAACTTATGCATGTAGCATTAGACCTCGCCACAAGATAGCAACGCACCATTAACATCTTTGGTGTCTATATGCGATGGTTGACTCTCCATCAGGAGACCCATCTGCTTGTTTGCTATCTTATGATATATAAAAAAATATATAAAATTTTGGTACGGAAACTAGCCATAATAGTAAAAATTTTGAAATCTCAAAAAAGTGAACAAAGCAGGTATTCGTTTGACAACGACGATATACAAGAAGGGAAGATAGATGATACGTGCCGAATATTTCAACACTTAAGTTCCATGATATAATTAATCGGCTGTCGTGCAACGATGGCGTTTTGAAAAAGGTATTTTAAAACATATGTTAATGCATAAAAAATATATAAATAAGAAAAAAATTAATTCCAGTGCAAGCAACACTTCACGAATTCCGAATAAATTACTACGTCCGCGTTGTACAAAAGTGACTCTATAATTACCATAATTATGTTATTTAATCGGCACTCCAGATATTAAATAATCTGTGACTTGTGTAATTTTATTATCTGTGGCTGCAATAAATTAGTGATTATTTATCTGTGCTTTAGTGTACTGAAACAATTCAAGCTATGTGGTAGACACAGGTTGTAATTTGCATTACCAGGGTTTAACTTGACTTCCGGACATCGATTTATTCTTTTTTCGCCACTTAACGGTCTTTAAAAAAAGAAGACATTGCTTCTACATTATTAGTAGTATTATAAAGCATAGATTGGTTAAGGCTTCGAAATTTTATATGTGTGTCTACCGTCATCTCCTCCGTGTTGGTCCGGGCTTCCTTTGAAGAATAGGCCAACTGTCGTTCTGTAAGGCAGGTCGTAAGATTAGCTATGCGAGTCACTACTATCGACGTTACTAGGTGGTAAAGTTTTGCATTGGCTCATCTGGGTCGGTGGTACTAGACCCGGGTGAGACAATTCTTTACCTATTCCTGCCGCAGTAGCGTCAGTGCTTAATACTGTCGTGTTCCGGTTTGAAGTGTGAGCTAACAGGTAAACTTATACATTTGGCTTTAGGCCTTGCCACAATATACCACGCGCTATTAACACCTTATAGGCGATGATTAGCTATCTTATGATATATTATAAAAAAAAAAACAAAATAAAAGAATTTTCGAAATCGATTCATTAAATACTGCGTTCTGTGGTAACAAACTTAAAAAACATAAAGCTGAATTGATAATCTCTTTTTGGTAAGTCGGTTGATAAGTTTAGACCAATATAAAGTTCTTCTACTACTGACTTTCAATAGCGCAGAATGACTCGAATCGTCGAAGACCGGGCTCCTTCTGATCAGTTTGATTCTTTGTCGTTTGATGCTGCGTTTGTTCTTCTTGAGTTTACCATAGATTTTTGCGAGAACTAGGCTTAACTCAAGTGTGGAAAGTTCATCATCGGATACAAAGTTATGAAATTCCATCTTCATCATCTTAAAATTTCAAAAGTCAGATGGGTATTTAGCTTAAAAGCCTGCAACGTACCTTAATAACGCCTTGTGTTGTAATGGGTTTACGGGCGACGGTAACCAGTTACCATGAGGTGAGCTTTGTGGCCGTTTACCACCTATTTTATAAAAGTAGTAAGTTGTACAAGCATAGTCAAAAAAGAATACATAAAATACGTTACATACATTAATTATTATTTTGGATTTTATAAGATAGCAAAGAAAGAAATTATTCTTCCGATGGAAAGAGTTTAATGGTGCGATATTATACGTGTGGCGATATTGGAATGCAACACCTAAGACAACTAGTCTAGGTATATTAATATTATAAATGGGAAAGTTTGAACGTTGGGGTGGATGGATATTTCTAACATTTAATTTTTAGATAATTATATTATCCAGGAATGGCATTAAGCGACTTATCTTACCCGGCTGTGCAAAGGAAAGTAAGAGTTTTAGTCACGCAAACGAAGTCGCGAGTAACTGCTAGATAAAATTACTTAAAAACTGTAAAAAAAGAGTTCAGCAACGGCACGCTCAGGTATTTGGTACTACCGTATATCTATTCCTGCTGTAATAGCGTCGATGTTTGTCACTGGCGTTTTCCAATTTGGAGGGTAAGATAGCCAGCTAATGCATGTGGCATCATTATCCCGCCACATGGATAGAAACGCGCTATTAATATCTATTCATCTGCTTGTTTGCTTTCTTGTGGTACCTATAGAAAATCTATTAGACCGATTTTAAAAATTCTTTTACCGATGTAAATCTACTTACTGAGTACAGAGTAACATAGACAACTTTTTTACCGGATATAGTAAAAGTAATTAATGTGCGTGAATGTAAAATTGAACGTTGAACCACAACGAAGTCGCGTGGAACAGCAAAAGAAAGTAAAAAACCTTTTTTTAATCAAGTTGTTTTTAAATAGAATTTGAATTTTGTAAATACTACCTGATATGAAACAAAAAATACCCCAACAGAATGTTATCTGGCAAGTGGTATTTTTTTCATATGGTATCACATATTCCACAAATATAGACCACACAAGCGCACTCCCGCTGTTCATAAGATGCTTTGGCTGTCAAAACACAAGCACAGAGTGATTTATATTAATACAATACATTGACGCACGTATATCTGCACGCAAATTTTGTAAGTTATTATTAAGACAGTCTTCACACATGTTGCCTACCATACATAGCCTTGATGTTCGTCTTTGGTGGTATGCAGTTTGCGCATAGGGCTCTGGTGAATTTCTATTCATTAGTTTAATAACGTTAGTTTAAAACAATATGCATAACCTATTTATTTAAATAATTTTGGATTTATAAGAAGTAATCTCCATTCTTCATTAGAAAGACTATTTAAAATAATATTGGCCTTTAGACAGTTCGATCTTTAAATCGATATGTTATTTTTTATTAATTTATTATATCATGGGAAAAGGCAAAGTAATAAAATCCATCCAGTTTTTACGTGTGTGTTCAGTGTTGTATTTTGCGGAATCAGGAAAAGTAATCATCACGGAATTATTATGAACTAGCCGAGCCCACGACTTCGTCCGCGTTGAAAAATTTCGAATAAAAGTAGCCTAAGTTACACCCTATTACATCAGCTATCTGTCAGTGAAAGTACCGTCATAATCGGTTTAGCCATTCCAGAGATTAGTCGGAACAAACAGACAGACAGACAAAAATTGTAAAAAAAAATATTTTGGTATATTTATCGTGTATACATGCATATATATTTTAGTAAAAAGCGGTTATTTTAATATTACAAACAGACACTCCAATTTTATTTATTTGTATAGATGTATAGATTATTATAAAGGTAATTATTCTGCTTCGCAAAAAAGTTTAGTATAAAATACTTATCAATATGTGATTATTTTAAATTGATCTTAATAAAAATAATCACATATTATCCATATGTGATTATTTTTGAATTGAATTCAGTGTTCATTTATTGTAACTATTACTCTAGTGATTACATCATAGACTTGGCATTCCATTTAGGTTTCCTTATGTTAAGTAGGTATATGATGATATAGAAAATTGTCAATTGTAATGATAGTACGTTGAATATTATGTTACTATCTGATGATATGTGTTGTTATCAGTGTTATTGCTTGCTACTAAGTAAAGATGTTTTTGGTAAGTTCTAGTTCAAATTATATTTACAATCCATACCAATATTATAAATGTGAATGTACTCTGTCTGTCTGTCTGTTTTTCTCTTCTTCATGTCTAAACCACTGAACCGATTTCGATGAAATTCGGTACAAAGATAGTTTGAGACCCGAGAAAGGATAAAGTATAAATAGGATAGTTTTTATTCGGAAATCTCACGGAAATGGGAATTATGCGGGTAACCCCCTCCCGGGTTTTTTTTCCAGGCAGACGATGTCGCAGGCACAAGTAGTTCTTTATATAGGTACAGTAATTTTTTATATAATATCATAAGATTGCAAACAAGCAAACGGCTCTCCTGGTGGAAAGAGACAACCATCGCTTATAGATCCTAAAGATGTTAATGGTGCATTGCTATCCGCGTGGCATGATGGTAATGACACATGTATGAGCTTACTCCCTCCCTCCAACCCAGAACAGTTGCAAGTATTGACAAAATCCGGGCGAGACGTTGCAGAACATTACCACCTTGTTGTCACGTATAGCCAAACTTTCGAACTTTTACGCCTTTTACTGTCTGGCGAATGGTAGATGGTCTATCCCCCTCTAAGGGGGCCCGGACAGACACGGGGATAAAAAACGGAAGTTACACTCACACTTGTATCTGCTTAAGGCGAGGTATTTTGACGCGCGTCAATTCTATAAGAAATGGGCAGCGCGGTATGATCTGAAACCGCTGGGGAACGTGTTAATTTTAGGATAAATAAATATAGGACTGCAGCTGATAAACAAAACTTAGTATATTCTTTTTTTTTTGTATTTAAAACTAAATATCACCATATAAAAATGGTGTGGAAAATTAGAAATATTATTAACAAATTTCTTGTTTTAGGGATTTTTAGCCTGTTTTCGGAATTTTATATGATCGAATAAAGTACATTTTATCATGTAATAAGTCAGCACATTCCTTAGATAATATCTTCAGGTATATCGTGTAATTTTTGTAAAATTGTTATTTAACAATCAATACAAAAAACGTGATTTAGCAAACCAGTTTTTTCCCGTTTGTCCCGATGCCTCGCCTTAATGATTATGCTTGGTTTATATATGTGTATAATGTATATGGTATATATGTGTGTATGCACTTATTTATATATCTATGTACGTATTTGCCTATTTAATGTATTATATGTGTGTGTTTATGTATTTATTCCGTTTATTTTTGTTTATAGTAGTATTTTGTCTTCTTATAAGTAGGTTTAATTTTATTGCAGTTAATTAATTGTACACCAAGTCGAATATTATCTTTGTTTTTAATATTTCCTTGTTACGGGTTGGCTGGAAGAAATCTTTATTACTAGATATAAGCTCGCCCATTGTACTTGTTTTCTATTATTGCTGTTATATTAATGATAACTGTATGCAATAAGGAATTAAATAAATAAATAAATATACAGGTTTACTGATAGCCACATGAACAATAATTGTAACAGTGCGAAGATAATTTATTGTTGCTATGACAATTTCCACAGGCGTCTTTATTACTCCAACAGTTTTCTTCTTATCTTTGTTTAAATTGTATTTTTTTGGTTTTTGACTTAATAAAGCGTTTGAATAAATCATTAAGAGTAAAGTTTTAGTTACATAAAAAAGCAATCAAAAATTTTAGCTTATTAGATAAGTAGAACCATTTACCGGAAACCTTGGTATGCGATTTCAACTCGCATTTGTCCAGTTGTTTCAATGGGAACTCAGACCAATACGGGGTAAACGGGATAACATACATAAAAACAAAGATTCCGTTGAATTGAGCACCTCCTCCTTTTGTGAAGTCAGCTGAAAGTAATGCACAATTAGATGCACCGGTGTGCAGACGCACAGTCGCGCACTTGCACAGATACAGATACACAGCTACACACTTTAAACGTATACCTAACGATTTTTAAGCATTAGAGTGCTAAGTGTGAGTTTTTCTTTTCGCATTCGATCGTGAGCGCGTTTCGAGTTTACTAGGAATTTCTATGTGATTTGTACAGCGCCACCTAGTGGTAAACTAGTTTCTCACGTTTACCACTAGGTGGCGCTGTACAAATCACATACAAATTCCTAGTAAACTCCAAACGCGCTCATGATCGAATGCGAAAAGAAAAACTCACACTTAGCACTCTGAGGTAAACGTGTTTCTTACGTCTGCAATAAGTGAAATAAATAATTAATAAAATAATAAAATTCGCGGGACAAATTACACTTACTGTTTTAACCCCAAAGTAAGCAAATTATTTGCTTGTGTTATGGGTGTTGGTCATTATAGAAATACATATATAAATACAGGAATATATTTAATAAACACCCAAACCCGGAAATACAAACATTTATGCTCATCACACAAATGCTTGTCCCCGTCGGGGATCGAAACCGAGCCCCGTCGATTGCGTAGTCAGGGTCGCTAACCACTCGACCAACTAGGCGGTCTAAGACCTAAGACTTTGATATAGAGCAGAGCTGCCCAACGCACGGCCCGCGGGCCGCATGTGGCCCGTGGCTTGTAATTGTGCGGCCCGCGAAGTGTTTTATTCCATCGCAACATACCTAAATAACTGTCTTCTTCGTGCGCGTATGATGTAAGAAATCTCAATACAAGATAAGCTCGCCTTTTACAGTATTATGTCTTATTTAATAATTTTCCTAAGCTGTTTTTATTTGTGTGTTTTCCTATTTGTAAAGTGAGTTGTTTTTTTATTTATGTTAGCCCAGTATGATATATAGCTTGGACAGCCCTGATATAGAGTATAAAGCAATGGTTCCGGTCTGGTTGTGTTACCAAAATGATTCTCGTCCCCACCACTATTGCTTCTGATCACTGAGTTGGGAGCTCAGGGTGCCTTGGGAAAAAACTGAGCTGTCGTAGAAATTTTAATAAATTTAATCAGAAGTATGTCCTAGTAACATATTCTATTGATAGTAACTAATCAAAATTCAAATTTATTAACAGATAAAATCCTAATTTCGTTTAACATCAAATCGTGGTAGTAGTTTACCCGACTTTTACATTTATGTCCCAGGTTCATTTCTCGGATCAGGTAAGCTTTATTTGTGTTTTTTCAGGGTCAACTTGGATAACTGTGGTGGTGATGTATTAACACTGCCTTGTCGCCTCGGCTGGGCACTTCAAGATGTCGGCCCCGGCTTTTGTATATGAGTAAATAAGCGATAGCCGTTACTAAATCAAACAAATCGGCGATGGGGATAACAAGCCATCTCGTCAACCGGCAAACTAGAAAATTGTGGTGAGCTGGAGCGTCTATAGGCGTACGATTCCCTCTGCCCATCAAAGGAACTGGCGTGATAATATTTATAGATATTTTCAATACTATTAATCGTCGGCACTTGGTGAAAATGCATTTTAATTTTAATTATAAAATACTTGTACTGGTTTCACTACATATTTTTTTTTTAAATTGTTTAAAGTCTACCGGTTTCTCGTATCAACGCGTATTCAGGACTTAAAGCTAAACAAGAATGACAGTTACTTACTGATAGTATGATAGTTACTGTTGCCCGCGACTTCGTTCGCGCGGACTTCGTTTACTCCGCACAGCTCTTCCTCCGTAGGTGATAGCGTGATAATATGTAGCCTATATGTTGACCCGACCTGTCAGTAATATTCATGCAAAATTTGAAGTACATCCATGCAGTACTTTTTGAGTTTACACCGGATATACATTGACTTTCCTACGATTTTATTATATGTATAGATTCCTTAGTTGGTATATTTATATAAAGAGTAAATAGACCTAAGATTTTACCCGATACGTGAAAATATTTTTCCTCCAAAATGTGTAGGTATAATTAATATATTTTTTGTTTTTAATTAATAATATTTTTAGTTTGCATTTTTAATAACATCAATATTTTCTCATTTTGGAGGAAAAATATTTTCACGTATCGGATAACATCTTAGGTCTGTTTATTCTTTTTTATGTTTGTTTTATGTTATATTATGGCTTTAAGACTATGTAAAGCAGTGGCATTATTCCTCGTGGACATAGAACCCTACTACCTGGTTTAAGTAGTGTGGCCACTGCTCTGCTTCTGCGGGTTTACTTACTTGCAGCGAAACTGGTTAGTACCGGAACTTTGGTTCTTATTATTTAAAATTAAATGCCGCTTTCAATGATGACCTTTGTTTATTAGAATAGAATATATTTTATTCAAAATAAGTATAACTTATACATTTTTTGGACGTCAATTAAAATAAACTGGAATAACTTACACTTAAAAAACACATGATATACACTAAAAAAATGACAGAATCAATAATTAAGTAGAAAACTACAAAATGTCAAAATTAAATAAAAAGATAAAATTATTTTAATTGCTGATGTCAATACTTAAATAAATAATTAAAACTATAAGTATGATTAATAATTGAGACTCAGGGATTCCTATTATTTAAATAATCGTTTACACTATAGTAAGCTTTCTTGTAAAGGGTATTTTTTAAGTAGGATTTGAATCCCTTTTCTGGTAAACATGTAATTTCCTTCGGAACTTTATACGCACGCATAATCCCTTAAAGCATTTTGTACATTTGCTTAACCTAAAATTTTTGATGGCAAGTTTATTTTTATTCCTTGTATTAAAATTATGTTTATCTTTTAATTTTTGAAAAAGGTTCATATTTTTTCTTATATATATAACATTTTCATATATGTATTGGCTAGGTAATGTCAAAATCTTGATTTCTTTAAATTTTTTTTTTGGTGTCTCCCTTGAACTCTATATATAGACCTGATGGCTCTATTTTGTGATATAAATATTGCTTCTACATCAGCAGCTCGACCCCACAATAAAATTCCGTATGTCATAACACTATGAAAATTACTAAAATAAACTAGACGTGCCCTTTGTACATTTGTCAATTATCTATTTAGAATGATATTTTATATATCATACATATAAGATACAGAGGTGACGTCTGCTCTCGATATGATATCGACGGTCCCTATGTATAAAAGGACATGTCAATAATGTCAATTTTTTTTAATACATATATGGCTTTAAAATTTCCAAACGCTCATATCTATATAAGATTATTTCTATTATTTTATGCATTTCGCTACTTATACAAATCGAATAAGATAACAAGTGTAATAATTACAAATAATAGGTGTCGTATATGCGGATATCTATATTTATCGTTCTATACGGTGTTTTAAAATGCGCGTTTTAACGTTTAAACCGCCGTATAAAGAGACATGTCTTTATTAATGTATTTTTAATATTTTTGGATGGTGATCTTAAGCTGTTTAAGGTATGGTATTTAAAATGAAATACGTTGTTGTTTTTCATAAAATATTTATATTTTGTGAATTTATAGGTATCTCCGACTTGTCTGATATGAATGTCAATGTAAAAACAGTCATCTATCAGTTTTTCCGGGAAAATATTAAAAAAAAATTAAATACTTAAATACTATTATAGACTTCCTAAATACTCATTGTAGAAAAAAAAAATTCACAATTATGCATAGAATTATTTCTAGAGAGATTTGAACATTAATTACGCTCTCCTGTAAATCTCAGTTTTTGACATGTCTCTTTATAGTTTATACGTAGGGACCGTCGATATTATCAATTGTTCTGGCGAACATCTTATTAAAATACAAAAACCGGCCAAGCGCAAGTTGGATGAGCACGAAGCATTCCGTACGATGTCTATAAAAAACGGCAAAAGATTACTTTTGTTGTACGGAATCTCCCTTAAATATTTATTTTTAAAGTAATTATATATCTAAATATTCTGTGAATATTTCAAGCGTCTACCAGTTATTATTAAAATCGAGAAAAAATGCATCAAACGCACTTTTGATGCATTTTTTACATTAAATACAAATAAATATAAATATAGGTATGGTATATAACTAGGTGGTAGAGTTCTGCATTGTCTCGCCCGGGTCTGGTACCACCGCCTTACCTATTCCTGCCGCAATAGCGTCAGTGCTTGTTGCTGTCGTGTGCCGGTTTGGAGGGTAAGATAGCCGGTAAACTTATGCATGTGGCATTAGACCTCGCCACAAGATAGCAACGCACCATTAACAACTTTGGTGTCTATAGGCGATGGTTGACTCTTTCCGTCAGGAGACCCATCTGCTTGTTTGCTATCTTATGATATTAAAAAAAAATTGTAATATAAAAAATGCATCATACATCATACAATGCATATACAAATAAATATTTAAGGCGAGCTCCCATACAAATGGGAGCTCACCTTAAATATTTATTTTATTGTTTTTAGTATTTGTTGGTACAACTGCAACAAAAATAAATCATCTGTAAAAATTTCAACTATCACGATTCATGAGACACAGCCTGGTGACAGCCGCACAGACTGACAGATAGACAAACCCACCACCTCCCATGGCCCTGCCTACCATTTTATGGTTTAACGGGCTGAATCTTAAGGAGGTTGCGCGACGTCTGCTCTTAGGCTCTCTTCGTCTCCCTGAACACGTTGAAGTTCGTCGAAGAACCTATCAGGTCCGGAAAGTATACCGGACCAGCCCTCAGTCTCTCCAATTTCCCGAGCATGTCCTTCCTTATGTCTGCGTACAGCGGGCATTTCAACAAGATTTGGTCACGGTATTCGTCTACCCCAGTACCGCAAAAGCATAATCTCGTATCTGACAACCCCAAGTCTCTTAATCGTTCACTAAAGCACCCATGGCCAAGCATAAGCTTAGCCGTCTCATGGTCTGGCTCTATCCATTTACTTTTTAGTCTAGTTTTTATATCAGGCAGGAGTTTATAATGGTCCCTACCTCGGTCAGCAGTATCCCACCTATCTTGCCATTTGGCCAAGAGTTCATTTTTTATCCTGTTCTTCCGCCTTACTTTTTCCTCCCGCGCTTCGCTGCGATCAGCGGTCACAGTCTTTTTCCCCTCAAGTTCAACAAGCAGGTCCGTGGGTAGCACACCGGCCAGCACAGGCAAAGCCGTAGTGCTTGCGGACCTGTATGTCTTCGTTAGGAGAAACAACGAGGAACGCTGAGCACGCAACAAGGCACTGGACTGGGTCTCTATGCCAAGGTATAGGCATAGATTTTTGAGTTCGAAGAATCAAAAAATCTTAATTGTGTAAAAATTATACTTAGTAGATAATATAATATTCGAAAACATGTATATTTTTTCAATATGATGATCAATTTTGATTTTTCGAATGGCATTCAACCAATGACGTGTATACCTATAATACACGTCATTGTATTCAATGCAATTTTTGTGCTCTAAATTGTTTTATCGGCTACTAAATCGATTATTTGAAAAGCTGTAACTTTTGAAACTTTAGTTCAATTTTAATTTTTGAAACGGTATTCGAAATAGTTTTTTAACTTCTCGCTGCGTAGATAAGGAAGTTACTAATTTTACCCCGATTTTCGATAATCGAGTTTTCACCAGATCTCCACGACCTACACTTTGAGGTCCTAGGAACCTTTTCCGACTATTTTCGCGATGACGTCAGTATGTATGTATGTGTGGGTGTGTGTGTGTGTTGTATGTAAACATCTCATAACTTTTGAATGGCTTGGACCTATGGAAATTCAGTTGATGGCATTCGATTGGATTCTGCTCAACTTCTTAAAAATTTAAACCAAGACGGTCCAGGAGATTTAGAGAAATTTTGAAAAAACCTTAAAAAGACTTTTGGCGAAACAGTGTTTTTTATATAAATTCCAGATTAATTTGCCGATTGAGTACAAAATCGAATCAGCTCTATTCCTCAAAAAACTACGTCTAATGCATAAATTGCATCAAAATTGGTTTATCCTTTCGGTTTTCACTAACGAAAAATTTTGAAAAAACGTTTTTTCGACATAACTTCGAAATTTTTCAACCAATCACTTTTGGTATTTTATTACTACAAAAAAACATAGTCGAATGCTGTGTCAAAAATCAAAATCGAATCTAATTTTTAAAAGTAACAGCCTTTTAAATATTAAAATTACATTGTTTTTAGCAAACTTACCTACTTAATAATTTTGACACGACAAATTATTAACAACTAGATGAAAACCCGGCTTCGTTCGGAAGTCTCATAATACGCAATCTTATATATGTATTCAAATAATATACATTAAAAACTAGCAACACTGTAGTGACGTCTTCTTTCAACTATGATGTTGGTTTAATAAAGACAACACAATAGTGTCACTATTTTTTAATTTCTACTCTTTTATGAATGAAGAGAAAAAGTTTCACGATAATCTGCGCTCCGTTCTACGATATTTTAATAAATGCTCACGCCATCTACACCACATATTTGTAACCTTTAAAGAAATATGGCCGATTTGTCTGTCAGAACTGTTAGAATTTTTAATCACTATTTTAACAAAATACTCGACAATCCGAATTTTGCGGATATATGTTGTCGACTCAAAATTATTATTTTTTACGCTTTATAATTTAAGTAAGGTTCCGACTGAGTCTACCGTAACCCTTGACGAAATTATTAATATAGACGAGTGACGAGTGCAAATAAGCAGCAGAGTTGCTAGGAGGAAAACGCAACAAGGTTCATGTGCTACATCGACATGGGGATTCAGGAGAGTGTAAAAAACTAAAGGGATCACGAAGACACTTAGGAGATTGTGAATTAAAAAGAATCTTATATAATAAACAAATTATATGACTTTTTCTACGCTGTATAATTGAAATCCACTTTAGCTCTGCTCGAGAACTAGAAACATGTTAATATTTTTTCATACCATAGATAAAACGGATGCAGAAGTTCATATTTGTGTTGACCAAAGATTTCTTAAATTAATATTAACATAAGCATAAAAAACATTTATATTACAGTGAGTAAAATTAGTTTTGTTTTGCTACAAATACTTTCTATAAAATTTATTTAAAGGTTATAATTTATTACTATTATTTAATCATAAGATAGCAAACAAGCAGAAGCAAGGGTCTCCTGATGAAAAGAGTCAACCATCGCCTATAGACACCAAGATGTTAATGGTGCGTGGGTCTTGTGGCGAGGTCTAATGCCACATGCATAAGTTTACCGGTTACATTAGCCTCTAAACAAAACACGACAACGACAAGCACTGACGCTATTGCGACAAGAATAAGTAAGGCGGTGGTATCAGACCTGGTCGAGACAATGCAGAATTCTACCACCTAGTAGCCTCGACATTAGTGACTCGCGTAGCCAATCGGTCGCTTTTTACGACCGCCTGGCAGAACGGCAGTTGGTCTATTCTTCAAAGGAGTTTAGATCCAATAGGTACGGGGAAAATCCCATATAAATAATATTTAAGTGTTTGTATGTAATTACAAAATAGCTAGGTGTTTTTAAGTGCAAGTGTTGGTCTTTAGAACGCTAAAATAGATATAGAAAATTTATAGATTCCCTACAGCTGTAGGTGACAAAATCTGTTTTTTTCAAGTGCAATGTATTATTTTTACGATACTAATACCAAAACAACCATTTTTAAAATTTCTTTGCGTCTGTCTTTCAATCTGTACGGGGTAGTCTCTGGAACGGCTGGAACGACTTTGATGGAACTTTTACTGAAACATGAAAGAGTTTGTAATGCAGTAAATTTTGGATTACGCGAAAGAAATCGCAATTAATAGCTAGTCAGGAATATGATTGTAACTTTATACACAATTTACATGTAACGCGCATTTTTAATAAACATTTGGCAAGACACGCGCTGTTTCCCACTAGGTAATTCTAAAATACGAATTTCCTTAAACTTTAGCATTTGCTTTAAACAATTTTGATGTTTTTTTGATTAAAACGCATATCAACGAAATCTACGGACATGCGAGATAGGGGTAGCAGATTAAAAATGTTGAAAAGTGGTTTGCGTTATGGCTAATTTGACCGCCCCATTGGTCAAGTGGCGTATGACGACCATATGTTCGATAGGATTATAGAATTAATATAAACAATATGCAGAAATATGTGAATGAATACTCAGGTAGGTAAGTAGGTACCTACTAAATAGTGTATACTGTATAGGGACCTACTTACATCTTTAACACAAATATTATGTACCTAAGATCATTTTTAATATTTGCATACCATATAATTGAAGAATATGCTTGTGTCTTTGATTCATTAAAATAAATTATAACAACACTCATATTTTTGCAAATAAATATTCTTTCCTTTTTTCTTAAAAGCTGATAAAGACGTACCTAAGTAATTAGTAATGCGAATAAGTAGGTACCTATAATAGCCATGTAAACAACTGTGTCTGCAATCTGCAAACAACACAATGACTATAAGAACTGTATTAATTACTAGGCAGTTTTAATGAATATTCCTTTGCCTTACTGAAAGCGGAAATGTAAATATTCATGTAAGTAAGTATTCTCTATAATTACCTAGAGAGTTTATCTTAATTATGTCAAGTACAAATCTATTAAAATATCTGTTTTTTGGTCTAGGTCTTTCTCTCCCCTCTATTCAGACCACATTTCCCTAAGCCTTCCGTTTTCCGCGCCACACTTACTGGGAGGAACCGACCAAAAGCCCGCCAATCAACTTATACGCCATATTGTTAACGGGGCGGGTAAACTCCTTTCGCATTCCATCCTGTTCTAAAATCTATCTCTCTGCCTCGCACACGACGCTCGCTCATTGGCAGGCGCGCAATTAAGCGCGGAATTCGAATTCTATTTTTGAAGTAAATATTTTTTCAGGGCTTGTTTATAGTTCGGCGACTGGGCTACTACGCTGATTGAAGCAACACCTGTCTTGAATGAAGCACAGGCATATGATACAACTTTTTGAATTGACTGTATTATAATGGCGGTGCAGTGGCATATAACGTAAAATAAAAGATTTATGATGTCGTATTAACACGTGATTTGATTGATTTATAGAGTGGGTGATTAATTGGGGATATGTCTGGATATGTCGGTAGTGGTGGGCGGGATAGTGGTTCTCGCAAAAACAGGTTAGGCATATTTATTGCGTTTGGTAAGTATAAGGAAGAAACATTTGTAAGAATTAAGAAATTAGTCATACAGTTAATTATAGGGGATCTTAATTTAAATACCTAAGTTCATTTTGGGTTCATAAACTGTAATTTATTAATAACGTTTTTTTTAAGTTTTTAAGATATATTTCTAGTATATAAACCGAAATAAAATTTAGGAGAATACGGGGAGATACCTATGTTTAAGAACCCAAGAAATAAAGCTACTTGTAGGTACTACGAGTATCTACTTACTTGCTTGAATAATTAGGTAGGTATGTATTTTTATTACCCACTTCCTCAGCTTGTAAATTACGGAATCAACGCTTGTTAAATGTAGTCGATTTTTTTTGCTAACTTTTAGGTACACGTTAAGTTTTATGTGGTTATCGAGTTTAAATGTGGTTGAAACCCTTATATCTACTTTGATCGAACGTTAAAACAGGCACGTTTACAAAAATGATTACATTTATGATTTGAAGAGAACTACAATTAGGCACCTACGTTGCTTTGTAAATTAAAATATTTTAATTACCTACTTATATAAAATGATATATTTATACATATAATAAAATAGTAGGAAAGTCAAAACTGTACATTGAATATTTTTTTAAAATAATACTTGGAGCGT
Organism: Apodemia mormo; assembly: GCA_036924255.1. Taxonomy (NCBI): domain Eukaryota; kingdom Metazoa; phylum Arthropoda; class Insecta; order Lepidoptera; family Riodinidae; genus Apodemia; species Apodemia mormo. The sequence goes on along the minus strand of JAUPFN010000018.1, from coordinate 3,988,511 downwards.
GATCTACAATCGATATCGAAGCCAAAAATATAGTTTTTAGAATTTTTGTCTGTTTGTCTGTTTATCTGTTTGTCTATATGTATGTCTGGGGTAAACTCAAAAAGTACTGTATGGATTTACTTCAAATTTTGCATGAATATTACTAACAGGTCGGGTCAACATATAGGCTACATATTATCACGCTATCACCTAAGGGGGGGAGCTGTGCGGAGTAAACGAAGTCCGCGCGGACGAAGACGTGGGTGCTGCCCACGCTAGTTTTTTAATAAGTGCCGAATCGCAAATACGCAAACATTAAAAAGATCTGGTAAAAAGAGTGGGATTATTGTTAGTGTAATATTGAGTTATATTTAAATTATCTTTATATTAATATACAAACAAAAACTTTGTATCCATTTTTAGGACAAGTACGTGAAATGTGGAGTAGGTAGGTATTTAATTTGGCATAGTTAAAGATTACATTGCGACTTAAGAAACTTATTAAATTAAATTTTCATTTCATCATTATTTTTTTGCGTTGACTCATTTCAGATGTCAACGCAAAAACCTACCATTAACATCTTTGGTGTCTAAAGGCGTCGGTTACATCTTTCTATCACGGGAACCATCTGCATATTTTTATATTTTCGATCCTGTCAGTATGATATTATTACCATGAATGATGTGAAAATATAAATTATGTGAATGTCAGGATTCATGACGTGGCGAAATTTTTCTTTATTAAGTTTTTAAAGTTTTCCTAAGCACATGGTAAGTGCTAATTCAAATATATACCTAGTTAAAAACACGAAAGTATAGGCGTGAATAAAGTTTATAGTAATTGAGGTGAAAAAGTGATTTATATCTTTTATCTTTTTCATTCACAGCACTTATATCTGAGATTATAAATCAAGTGGCCCGTCAGATTCACTTTCTTCAGTACCAAGATTTTATTTAAATTGAATATACCGACCACAGTACTGGTAGTTTTATCAGTTTTATGTCGAGATCATTTCTATGCCTATAAGTGCTTTGCCCCGAACTGTGAACTCACAATGGAAAAAAAAAAACTGGATTTTTAAACTTATCTTATAAACCCCTATATCGAGACAGCGGCAACCGCTTGACCGATTTGGTTTATGTTCGATTTTTTTAAAATAACTTTTAGGCTTATACACCGGTACCACTACCAACGAGACTACTAGGTGATTCCACAGACGACATAAATATTAATGCCATTTGATTGCGTTTCAGTAATTCCGTTTTTCAGCCGTATACGATCCCATCGGAAATCACGACCTTACCCTAAGCCAAGGTTCCGTCTCGCAGGAGACACCATTGGGACGGATGGTGTACAGCTCCCCAACTTTAAACTCTGGCTGAGCACTCTACTTGCCCTAAGCGTCCTGTGAAGCTGTGAAGACCCGTGAGGTTAGTAGCGATTCGTTCATTCCGAAAACAAAAAAGCCGTACATCGAAACTTTGAACAACAATAATTTTACTCGACTATCGAGTTAAATAATCGTGTTTGATTGCGATGGCAACAGCAGAACTTAAAGCTTTGTGTTGATATTCAATGAAATTATAAAGTAAGGGAAAATATTCTAGACTTTGATTTAAAAGTGAGACAGAAACAAGGCAGCAGGTGTAAGATGCCCGTTTAATCCAAGAATTGAACGTTGACGATCCGCGAGGTGGCTCGTTAGCAATTAAAACAGTGACGTTATAAATAATAATCTATAAAGAATATTGTTATTTTAGTTATAGACTTTGGGCATAGTACATTTAGCATGAGACTAACGGCCGGTTTCCGAAACGCAAATTAATTTTAACAAGCAATTAATTTGTGTTTAACATAATTTTTACAAGCAAGTGATCTGTTAAACACAAATTAATTGCTTGTTAAAATTAATTTGCACTTCGGAAACCGGCGGTAAGAGATTTCACTTTCAATTACAAAATTCCGTCGTCATTATAACAACTAGTTCTTGTTGTAAGTTTCGAAATCTAAATTCAGTATGACTCTTGTTTATATATCCTAAATCAAGCAAATGTAGAAATTACCTGCGGTCGAAATTCGACCATAGGGTAAATAATAAAATATCTTTTAGGTTTGATAACAAAACTAAAGAAAACAACATAGGCACATGTTTTTATATTATCATGTAAGTCATATGAACTTAGTGTGTGTGAAGTTTATTTTTATTAATTAAATGTAATTCTCATGCATTTTATTTAAAAATATTAGGTTTTTGTAGTCATCCGGAATACAATCTTTAGTTGTACCAAATTCATACACCTCCGTTCACGCATTTGTCTTAAAAAGGGGTGCAAAGCTTTACATATTAATTGCAATCTATAGGATAGCAAGTAAGCGGAATATAGTGCTCCTGATGGATAGAGTTAATCATCGCTTTATCGGCTACCTTATCCTTCAAATCGGAACACGAAAGCGAAATGCAACAACGCTATTAGTACGCTAATAGTTTAGATGGTACCACCATCCGGTCCATAAATCCGGTCGAGATGTTGTAGAACTCTACTACTAGACACGGAAGTGATTGCTACTTTCAATTAATTTTCATTGGATGAAATAAAACAAAATAATCACAATGATTTGCGTGTGATATTACTCTGGCAATGATTTTCATTCATAAAATTACGCGAAAGTCAAATGAACGTAAGCTATTTAAAATGATGTATGAATTATAACCACTGCCTACTGAGCTCCTATGCATTGAAATATTTCACTGAGTGTGATATTTCACAAGCCAAATATAGAGTAGCAAATGCGATGTATGAAGATGCATTTTATATGAAATTTCACATGCTACTTGTGAAACGTTTTATGCCTATCTACCGCCTAGTTGATAGTCATAATGTTAGTGACACGTATCAGCATTCTCTTGCCATTTACGAGATGTCTAGCAGTAAGGCAGTTGATCTATTCTTCAAAAAGGACCCGATAAAACATGGGAAATCTTAAATTTACAATTTTTTCTATGATACCGGTCATTTTTATGATTAGAGTCATTATATTTATATAGTCATATTTTATGACTCTAGTCATTTTTATGACTAATCAGATTTTATACTATTTTAAATACCTACCCATCATTTCAGAACAAAGCAAAAAGTTTATTGTCGAAATAATTCCCTGTCTAATAAAACTTGAAATTTAATAGTTAAGCGAATAAGTTTTACGACTTTGATATGGTAACTTTTATCTTTTTACTCATTTTTCGAGAAGACAATTGTTCTTTAATTAATTTTATTAATTAAGTATTTTGTTTTTTAAAGCAGTTAATTAAAATTATGCTTATTTTTTAATATTTACACTTAAAGTGTGATTAAAAGATTAACTGTTTTGTAGTCTGGGGGACAGCTTATTTGGCTGGGCCAAATACGCTATCCCCACACTTGACCCCCGGACATCATGAGGCCCTCAGTTCGATTCCCAAGGCTAAGCAAATATATTATTAAGTTTTTTCGAGGTTTTTTAAGAAACCTTAATCTTAATAGTAAAGAAAAGAATCTTACTAGCAACGCGGACCCAGTTGGTGGTGTATTAATACCAATGCCTCACAGGCTTTTCTGCAGCACGGGGTGTGCTGCAGAAAAGCCTGTGAGGCTATCGGTGCCGGTTATCACTAGAAATAAGGGGTAATCGTTATCAAGTTAGTAAACTGCGACGATGGGGGTCAAAATCTATCGCAGCGGACGAACAGGTGAACCGTGATAAACAAGAGCCTGCTGATATTCGGTTCACTCTGCCCGCACGAGAACCGCTTAGTTATAGATACTTCTGAAGATAACTCAATGATCTTGAGATCGAATACCAGTTTTTTGGTGTAAAGAATCTGCCTGAATGTCTTGTTTCATATAATTTCTGATAAATGTGCTTAATAACCATTAACGACTGCGATTATAAAACTTGTAAAAAGTCTATGGTAGAAAAATATAACTACACCATAAACGATTTCTTTAACGACAACTACATCATCCATATCCATACTTCCGCACTAATATTATAAATGCGGAAGTCTGTCTGTTACGCTTTCACGGCTAAACCGCTGGACCGATTTTCATGAAATTTAGCATGGAAGTAGTTGAAGAGCCGGGGTCAAACATAGGCTAATTTTTTTTCAATAATCTACCCTTAAAGGGTTGAAATAGGGGATGAAATTTGTATGAAAAGCTATCTTGACGACATGTTAATCTACTCGCGGGCGAAGCTGCGCGGGTCAGCTAGTAACCTATAATTTTACATTAGTTTTATCACATTTCGCAAATTTATTTACCTGAACGTATCAATGCTGGAGAGCGAAAACATAGTAGACCATAAATTATGAAAAAAAGTTTTATGGAACTGTTAAATTAAAAAAAAAACATTGCGACGCTTTTGAGACAAAGTAATTTTTTTTAATGTCATTTTATTTGCTGTTTATCGTACATCTACGAGACCGAAATGACGCAATGTATTTTTTTTTAATTCGAACAATTCAATAAAATTTTTCGTGACTTGTGGTCTACTACGTTTTCGCTTTCCGGCGTCGATACTATTTCTGTCTGTTTATTTGTATATTCCTTTATAACTCAAGGTCGAGTTTATTTATCTGGATGAAAATTGATATAAAATGAAAATACATTATTGCGCAAATGAGAGCAAGACATATAATTTTTTTATCATCGAATTACGCCCAAGGAAGCGGACGGATACTAGCAAGTTATATATTTTCCACGTAAACTACCTACACATAATTTTACCTCGTTTTTACCAAGATACGCAAATGTCATTACCACGAAGCCTAGATAACGCTCGAAGTGACATCTGTTTGACAGGTCCGGAGTGGTTTGATTGTGGTGCCGATAATGTAAAAGTCTCGATACATTAGAGCTTATTAGATAGAAATAGGGTGATGAATAAAATTTTTATTTTTGTAGACTTCAAAATTTATTTGTTGAATATATTACGTCCGTTCAACATTTCATTGAAAATTCTATTAACCGTTTTGGTTTGATTCAGTTAAAAGCAACTATTCAGATTTTTACATTTTAATTACCCATGTTGGTCTGTGTCTTCTTCATTGATATAAAAAACAATGGTCTTCTTTAAAAATAGATGATTTGCCATTCTGCCAGGCATATCATATCAGGCGAGTGATTGATGAACGTCACTACCATCAAGATTACTATTTTTTTCATATAATAAAAAACAAGCAAATGGCTCTCCTGATGGAAAGTCAATCCATCGCCTATTGAGACCAATTATGTTAATAACACGTCGTTAGTGCTATATTGCTTTCCTTATAGCGAGATAATTTTTTTTTATATCATAAGATAGCAAACAAGCAGATGGGTCTTCTGATGGAAAGAGTCAACCATCGCCTATATATGTCCGGTGGTACCAAAGGTGTTAATGGTGCGTTGCTATCTTGTAGTGAGGTCTAATGCCACATGCATAAGTTTACCGCCTACCTTACCTTCCAAGCCGGAACACGACAGTGACAAGCACTGACGCTATTGCAACAGGAATAGGTAAGGCGGTGGTACCAGACCCGCGCGACACAACGCAGAACTCTACCACCTAGTAACCACGATAGTAGTGACTCGCATACCCAATCGGTCGCCTTTTACGACATAAAAAAAGGCTTTTACGACATGCCTAGCAGAACCACAGTTGGTATATTCTATAAAGGAGCCCGGGACTAACACGGAATAATGCATATACAAAAGATTATCGTCTATTTTATCATCCAAACGGGAACACGACAGTGACAAGAGTTGACGCTATTACGGTAGGAATGGATGAGGCGGTGGTACCAGATCCGGGTGAGACGCTGCGGAACTCTACTATCTAGTAATTACGGTGCTAACAGCAAGTTTAGCAAGACAAGCCCGCTGAGTTTCTTCCGCCGGATCTTCTCAGTGTGTGGCCGCGTTCCGATCCGGTGGTTGTTTTGAAGAGTGTTGACGTGTCAAAATAACTTGTAAAAAGTTTTATTGAATAAAGTTCTTCTGATTTCTGATTTCTGAGCTATTCGTTCGTCTCTTACAAATTGTCTGTTCTTCAAAGTATCTGAGCCTGAACTAACAAAGGGGAAACTGGGTAGAGATTTGTGATTTCTCGCCTGGACTTTGGTACCAACACTTTACCTATTTCTGTTGCTACAGCGTTAATATTTGTCACCATCGTGTTCCGATACGGAGGATAAGATAGTTCATAAATCTATGCATGTGTATTACCTTCTCGCCACACGAATAGTAACGCACTATTAACAGCTTTGGTGTCTACAGTCGAATATTTCCATTAGGAAAGCAATCTTCTTGTTTTTTTTTTTTAATATCATAAGATAGCAAACAAGCAGATGGGTCTCCTGATGGAAAGAGTCAACCATCGCCTATAGACACCAAAGATGTTAATGGTGCGTTGCTATCTTGTGGCAAGGTCTAATGCCACATGCATAAGTTTACCGGCTACCTTACCCTCCAAACCGGAACACGACAGCGACAAGCACTGACGCTATTGCGGCAGGAATAGGTAAGGCGGTGGTACCAGACCCGGGCGAGACAATGCAGAACTCTACCACCTAGTAGCCACGATGGTAGTGACTTATTAGCCAATCGGTCGCCTTTTACGACCTACCTGGCAGAACGGCAGTTGGCCTATTCTACAAAGGAGGCCGGGACCAACAAGGCGAATCTTGTTGGCTAATTTATGATATAAAAAATCTACCAGCAGAGCTATCTGCTTATTTGTTATCCTATGATATAAAAAAGAATGTCATTGACGCTTTGGTTAACTGTATTTCACTAATTTGTCAGTTTTCGTTATGAATCATATTACCGCTATATTTTATTGACCTTTACCAAGCACAGCAGCTTAATATTGTGTTACTCAGCTAGATATTTTCTCGAAAAATTTCAATAACTTTTGATTGGTCCGGCGATCAAATCCAGAACCACACTATTTGCACCGATTTTTAAGTTCCCACTACGTATAAATAAGGAAATTACTGATTTTACCCCGATTTTCGAAAATCGAGCTTTCAGCAGATGTCCTAGGAACCTTTGACGTTTTGAGATCCTAGAAACCTTTACGACTATTTTCACGATGACGTCAGTATGACTGTATATATATATGTGTGTGTGTGCGCGTGTGCGTATGTGTGTAAGTAAACATCTCATAACTTTTGAACGGTTGGACCGATCGAAACAAGGTTGATGGCAATCGATTAGATTCTCCTCAACTTAGACTTCCTGAAAATTTGAACCGATTTGGTGCAGGAGATTTCAAGAAATTGTGAAAAATCATTAAACAAAATTTTTGCGAAACAGTATTTTTCTAATATAACTTTCAAATTTATGTACCGATTGAGTACAAAAACTAATGAGCTCTATTCCTCAAAAAACTACGTCTAATACATAAATTGCATCAAAATCGGTTTACCCGTTTGGGAGTAATCGTTGACGAAAAATTTTGAATAAAGTGTTTTTTCAACATAGCTTCGAAATTTTTCAACCAATCATTTTTTGGTATTCTACGGTATTTTAGTGTTAAAAAAACTACGTCAAATGCCGTTTCAAAAATCAAAATCAAAGTTAATTCTCAAAACTCATAGCTTTTCAAATATTAAAATTACGTTGTTTTTAGCAAACTTACTTAACTTTTTTTAAATAACTTTCAAGTTAATTCACCGATTGACTTAAAAATCTTACTAGCTTTTCTCCTTTATTAACTGTTTCTAATACGGTTAATTTAATCAAAATTGGTCAATTTGTTTGTGATTTATCAATGAAGAAAATTAAAAATAAAATGTTTTTTGACATTGCATCGAAATTTTTTAACCTATCGATTATTTAGCTAAAGCAGTATCTTAGATTTCAAAAATTGAGTTGAATGCCATCATCGTTTTCAAAATATACATCTTCTCAAAAATTAATATACCTACTGCCATTTTTAGCAAAATAGACGTTTGAACTGAAAAATCGATGCTTATATTTTTTAATCATTTGAGCTTAAAATATCTTAATTTAGTAGGAAGTTTCAGGGATGGCCAGCCGTTGGTCAACCGTTTACAGTTTTTTTTTATATCATATAATCTCAAAGAAGAAAGAGACATTAGTCATACATCACCTATAAGCACCACAGATGTTAATGGTGCTTCGTTATTCGTGTGATGGGATGGTAACGTCATATAATCAAATTCGCCGGCTATTCTACTCTCCAATCCGAAACATGACAATAAAAAGCACCGATATTATTTTGGCAGGAATAGGTAAAGCGATGGTACCAAACTCAGATGGGACATTGCAGAACTCTATCAATAAGCTACACACTAGTTAGTATACGACAGTAACTATTATAAAATCTGTGATAGTATTAATAAATAAAAATATTTAAAGTTTATTTTTTTTTTACAAAAATAAATAAACATTTTCATCCCAATTTGTTTATGAGATAGGCAAAATAAACTGAATCTTTTTTTCTTTCGTAGTGATGTCCTCCGTCTATGGACATCCAGAACAAATAAAATTTATCATTTTCCACTAGTGTCGACTGAAAAAATTGATGATGTTCCTGTAGTTGTTGAACTTACTGAATTTAACGACTATCGTTTCTTACTTATTGACAGCTTTACGTGGCATGGGAATATTAATGCGTTACTTCCAGACTCTGTGTTCCAGATTCCAGACAGAACCCAGGACTTTATAATCTAAAACGAACAGACTAATTAGATAATTGAAACGAAGGCATTATCATAAAAATAATTAAATACTTACTTGTTACCGTTAAGTATCAAGTATATTATCAACGCATACTCATTTACACAAAATGTCTACATAAATTATTTTTAAATTAGTAAAATTGCATAAACGACATAAGTATTAATATCAGTCATCAAGGCAATTTAATTATTATATTAAACATTCCGAGGTATAGACCTTTCATCAGAGCATTTAATGTGAAATCCAGAAATACGGTCGAGTGATTAATGCTGTAAAAATTTAATAAAGCTAAATGAACGCAGCTTTCGGCTTCGTGCGCATCCCAAATGTCAAGTTGACGCATCGAAGCGCGGAAACCTTGATGGGCGCGAATTATTTTCACAGGTAATTTCATTTATTTCCCAACCGAGCTAAATCATAGCTTTTATTTCTTATTACGCTTTGAGTTCTGTAATTTAAATACGCACGTTTTGCGAAAACACTAATTTCGCGATCGGCGCGGAAATTGCGCTAACCTTGACATCTGATTGACAGGTAAAAGGGCGCGAATTAGGGTGGGTACATAATGTAACTGTTCAAGCTTGAAATAATTACATATTTGTTTTTTTTTTGTTAGTATTTGTTTTTGACCATAATGATTATTTCTCTTTGAAATATTTTAGTAGTCGTACATTGAAATTCGGAGGCGTCTTCTTTGGTTTTGCAAATATTAATATGTCGTTTTGTATGCATCATATTAGCCCGTGACAGCTAATATTTGTAATAACTTTAAAAAAATCTTTTTTGTAACCAATATCATCATTAACAAAGAAAAAATAACCTAAGATATCCATAGTTTTAAACTGATTTAATTAAAACATTTTGCAAATATTTGGCGAGTTTTCGCACATGCTGTGTCGTCTTGCGTTAATATAAATGAATCAAATTTTAGGGCATAAGTGTTAAACTAACTGGCAGTCCATTAAGCGCCGTTAGGTGACATATGCTCCCGAGTGGCCACAGATAAGATAGAGCCGTATGTCATAAATTTTAGCGCTACCGTTTGGCATCCGTGTACAAACAGAGGATGTCGGGATTACAGAGCAAACATTGTAAGCGTAGTTATTAAAACAAAAATGGTCTGATAAAGATATAAAACAACACAGAGACAGGGACAAACGAGATGAAAGATAGTGGCTCAGCGTCCTCGTTTGAAGACACTGTCAGGCGGAATGTATGCGCAGCGGGGCAAAGAAACGCATCGCTGGGTCTTTGTTGCACACAAATTAAATCTTACAAAATCAATTTTAAAAAGGTTTTATATTACGACTAGTAATTATTTGGATCTGCTTAAAGATTGTGCGTAGGTAGTCTTTAAGATCAAAAACCAATGAATTTAAAAATAGACATAGGTTAGATGTTGCGCATAGTGTGGGTGTCTAATTAACAAGGAATATTTATGTGTACCAAACTTAGATCTTAGTTCCGTTCTTCACTTTGTGTAAACGGATAATTAAAGTGCCTGTTATGGAAAATAATCTAATACAGTTATATTATTCATTTATATGAAAGACGTGTTATTATATTTCTTCATTGTTTTTTCCTTTATCTTACGTACCTTGAAGTTTATGATTAGAGTATTAATTGTCGGTATATGTGTCGTAGTATTTGCGTGCTAATTTGCTGACCCTTTAATACTGATTTATAGAATTAAATAACACTATATAATTTTGTCGTCCAGATATACAGGGTGAAAAGTAATACTTACAATTAATATATTTTTGGTTAAATGTAAGTAAGAATACGCATGTTTAAACATAGAGTAGAAACTTTGTTTTGCAACTTAAAATAAATAGAAAACGGTGCAATACCACTAATCATGGCTTGAGTTTTCATATACTTACTCACTGTAATACATTTGTTTTGAAAGGTTCTTTTCCAATGACTTCATTTAGCTTTATAAACGCGGGAAAAATAAATCAAAACGTCTCTTAAATAATTTCCTTTCTATATTTATGCAAATACGTAAATAAGAACACTCATTTTGTTTGCTCGTTAAAACCAGCGCATTTCTGAACGAATATAGCTTGGAATATAATCATTAGTAATATTTAAGTCCGCCAAACAATTAGCAATAAGCAAAACATAAAAGCTAACAGCGCATTGTTGCAAATGAAGACGTGCAGAGAAGGCCGCGCGATTTTTGAACGCAAACGTTCCAAATTTAAATCAGCAAAGGCGGCACTATTAAGCGGCCAGTAATTTTTGTTCCTCCTACAATATATAATTTTGAAACGGTAATTACGAAAATTATGCTGATTAATAAAATGAGGATGTATATTCCAACGTATATTTATAGATAAAGTTAATTCAGTACTAAAACTAACAATGATTTAATTATTCTGTAAAATCCATAGAAATATGGTAAAGCCATATTGTTTGTTTTTTTGTTAATTTGGGAAAACTTAATGCAGTAATATTATTCCGCTTACATGGTTGGAACAAAACCAACTACTAATACGTGAATTCAAAAGCTTCGATTCTTTAATATATACTATAATTAAAAAAAATACTGAAACTTGCCTCCCTCCCCCCCTAAACCTTTGGTTGAAGACCAGTAATAGTCTAGAATTCTTTTTTTATCTGTCATCCAATAATTACAATACAGCTTTAATCTGATATTTAGTCTTACGGGAAAAATCATCAGAATTATTTTTTTTTATAAAAGGGGGCAAACTGACAAAAGGCTCACCTGATGCTAAATGATTACCACCGCCTATAGGCAACTACACTGCCTGGGGTGTTGAAGTTGCGTTGCCAGCCTTTTAAAAATGATTAAGCTCTTTTCTTGAAGGTCCCTAAGTCGTATCCATTCGGAAAAATCACTGCCGATAATTGGTTATACTGAGAAGTAGTGCGGCGCAAAAAGTGCCTCGACAATCGCACAGTTGTGAATTTCCAGATAACGAGATGATAAGGATGAAATCTTAAGTCTGGTTTTCATGCAACTGGATTTATAGGAGAACAAAGTTCTCAGCCAGAAATTAAGCTTAAAAATTTAGTTGAGCATATCGAATCTGGTTACGCTATACAAGTTTATCATGGCTAATTGTGGATGCATTAATTGCACCTCTGTATACATTCTTTGAGTCAAAGGCGTGATGCTATACAGCGTGTACCTAAGGTACGGTCTATCAAAAATCGAAACCATGAAACTGGAACAAGATTCTAAGACGAATAACATTGAAAATTTGTGTGGGAATTTTTAGATTCCTATTATGATTTGTTTAACTTAACTTTGTATAATTTGAGCTATTTTAATACTCTATAGTAAAATTCCCAAAAATCTATTTTAAAAAAATAGTAAAATTTAAGGGAATATATAAAATAAGCAATACCGTGTAAAACATATGGCTGATTCGAGAGTACCGCGGGCGCGCCGAGTCGGAGCAATGTACGCTTTCCATTGCGTACCGTGAAAATAATAAAAAATCATAAAATGCAAATTTTGCATTTTATAGATTTTAAGATACGGTCATTACGAACTTTCTTACTGACCTTATTAACTTCTACAACTTTTATATAGTAAGAAAACATATTACTTTACTTACTGTTAAGGCTTCTTACGTTCCGGTTGGGATGGTAAGGTAGCCAGAAAACTTATATGCACTATTCCAAAATTCTCTACGTCTATAGGCAATACTGTCGTCTTATTTGATATTATCCTGTGGTAAAAAAAAACTTTCATTTTTGTTTTAAAGACGTTTAAATTATAATTCTCGTTATACACGATTTGAGAAAGAAAAAGATAAGTACTCTTTTAGATACTTATCAGAATAGGTGAGGCGGTGGTACCAAATACCCGGGCGAGACGTTGCGGAACTCTACTACCTAGTAGGCACGATGTTAGTGACACGTATAGTCAATCGGCCGTCTTTTATGGCCTGCCTGGTAAACAACAGTTGGTCTATTATTCAAAGATGATTCAAAAAACACGGGGGTAACTCTAATCTATATACAAGTAAACTTAAAAAGCAAAACCTAATCACATTTTATTCAAATCGTTCGAACCGTTTCCAAAATATATTTTTGAACTGAAAATTTCTTTTATTTATTTAAGGCTTACCAACTAGATACTATACAACACTTACAATTTGAGTCATTTAAAAACAATTTGTTTATGTATGTGACGGCGTCCGCGTCATCAAATGCAAGAATATTGTAAACAACAGGTGTACGCCTGAGCCACCGAACGCATCGTTCGATATCCCTACTACTCAAATTGATTTGCTACCTGTATAAAAGGCTCTGAGCGCCCGCCGTTCGGGCAGTCTAGGCTCTGGCGTGGCTCGGTACACTTGTTGTATCTTGCTAGTAGCTTATCCTTGACTCTTGGATAATTAATTTGTGCAAACAAGTTAATTATTATTGTCAACTATAAATTAGTCGCAGTACAATTTATAATTGACTATCTATTGCTTAAATTATGACTTATTTGTAGTAATTAGTGAGGAATAATTATAGTTTACATTGTTAATGAGAACTAGTAATTAATAATGGAAAGTTGATCAAAATATAAAGAGCTGTTATATCACCACATCCGCATTTTATTTATCATATCTGACCCACTTCCTACATCAGAAGTGGGATCGGATTCACTCCCACTTCAGCATCAAACTATTTCGGTTAATTATGTAGAACAGTAAAATGTCTCTTTTCGCTTGTGGTGTGGAAACTATTCTTTGAAAAATAGTAGAAAATATTAATTCACGTTCTGTAACTCCCATTAAATTGATACACTTTGATTCTGATGAAGCAGACGATATGACTAACTGGTATCCTCCTCCTTGCTTCGTATTCTTCATTACTGAGGGTCGTAACCTCCTTATTAGATCGTTCTTGATAGCACAATATTACGCCATTGGACTCTATCTTCAGCGGCGTGCAGAGAATCATAAAACTTTTTAGACATGAGATTGGTGCAAACCTGGTCTGACCATCGCATAGGCGTACGACCACGTGGTCTTTTATCTTCTACTTTTCCGGTCACGATTAGCTTTTCGAGATTGTCTCCTTGCTTTCTAGAGATGTGGCCGAAGTATTATAGAATTCTTTGAAGGCACGTAGCAGACAATCTGGTCTTTACTCCAAGTTGTTTTAGTATGAAGGCGTTGGTCCCGTATGCTGTCCAAGGGATACGTAACATTTTCCTCCAGCACCACATTTCAAACGCATCAATGCGACGTCTGTCTTCAGCTCTTAGTGTCCATGACTCTGCGTCGTACGTAAATATGGAGAACACCAGCGTACGAACCAGCCTCTGATGATTGTTTTTAATGAGATGCTTCTGTCGTTCCAAAGACACTTCATGTGTCTCATAGCATTTTTGTAGTGTACCTTACTAGATGGTGTGCCTTAAGTAAAATTATTATAGAAAAGAAACAATTAGACGGGGTTGATCAAGTCATTGTACCTACTTACTTACTTAAGAGTCATGCCGTCACCTACTTCACAAACTGCTCTTGGCAAACTATATTCTTTTAGACGTAGATATGAACCGATTTAAGAGCACCACTGAATTTCGAGGAAGTTGAAATTTTTGTGATAGAATTGAACATCGTGACAACGATTGTCGTGATAAACAGAAACTTATCTCAAATAATGTTTGCTTGCAGCGAAAGCAGGTCATCTACCACTATCTCTGGTGGCGTGTCCAGTGGCCGACCACCAGTGGTCTGCTATGTATGTTGTGACCCCGGCCCATCCACAAAGCTTCCATTTGTCTGATGCGCTACAAGAAGAAAGAAGTTGCCACTTCGAGTTCCGAAAAACAGAAAACCAGTCAACATCTGTTCCAGAGCGTTACATGGTGTATTACACTAAGTAGAATTTAATTATCTTTTATATTTGAGTCTGGTTTAGAATGTAACCATATCAAACAAATCTGTTGTGATTCCTTTGTAAGAGAACGGTTTTATGAACAAGAATCTCTAAATAGTCGCTTGTTTTGATGTAGTTTCCACTGAACAAATCAAATGCTTAACCACAAGGCAAAATTTAAATTTGGAGGTAGTTTCACGTTTGACCTGATAAGTCTTAATGTTTCGTTAGGCCGCAAAATTTTGGACCAATGTAGAATAGGAACTAAGCTACAACAGGTTAATGCTTAACAATACTTAACACAATCCTGCTCAGTTTCAAAATCTGCTAGTGAGAGTATGGTAAACACTGACCTTGTAGGTAAAGATAGAGAGCGCTTGGTAGATATTTTTAAAAAACAATTGACAACCAGTTAAATTAAAACCGTCGGGCTTAAATTCATCGAGCTGAAATCGAATTAGTTGACCCTTTGAAGATCGTTAATAAGCAATCTTAATGTTTATTACTAACTAAACTCAAACTAATATTAAAAAAAAAAGAAAACAATACAGATTTACATCTTCTTGCGACAGGCACATATAGAGCTAACAGTCGGTCCGAATATGTGATGCGAATCTTGTAGGGTTTAATAATGATAGCCCAGTATAATTCTCTGACAAATCATGGCAAGAGCGGTTAGGTAATATTTAACACGCGCTCAGCAGCATTAGGTTTGACATTCGGCAACTAACAAAAACTCGCAAAAGTTTTGAAGATCCAGTGTATCCAATAGAATCAAAAAATCAGCCCAACCGGACATTTTACGGTTGAGTAGAGGTAATAAAAAGTTAAACCTTTTAGTGTAGGTGACTTTGTCTTTGTTAGCAATGAAGAACGACACTAAACGAAACTTGATTCAAAATATAAGGGCTCCTTAAAAATTACCGCAATTTTAGAAAACAAGTGCGCCCATGATAGCCTCTGCGAAGTTCCCCATATTCCTGTAGGGTTTCTTGAGGTACCTATATGAAAATTATAACAAGGATGACGTGACGGCGTATACTTATGATAATGATCTTGTTCATAAAACTGGTCCAAACAATATTGATAGAAATGCAGTGTATATTGTAAATAGTTATAACAGTCAGAGTTTTTAATATCTTCGAAATACCTGCGAAGGAGATTCTCTAATCTTGTAATAACTAATGCCACTTTTCATGAGGCTGCATCATCAGCAAAAAAAAATACGATATAAAGTAAACGAAAAAATGTAGTAAAATGATAAATATAAGTAAAAAAAAGGAAAAAAAATTAATGAAAGGAAATGGGAGTCTTATAAAACTATGAAAAGAAATCAATGTAAGAAAAAGTAAAAGAAATAATTTAACAAAAAATTTAGGATTGACAAAAGATGCAGGATTGACAAAAGATGCAGGATTGACAAAAGATGCAGGATTGACAAAAGAGGCAGGATTGACAAAAGATGCAGGATTGACAAAAGATGCAGGATTGACAAAAAAGATGCAGGATTGACAAAAAAGATGTAGGATTGACAATAAAAAATTTAGGATTGACAAAAAATGTAGGATTGACAAAAAAATGTAGGATTGACAAAAAATGTAGGAAGATTAGAGTCATTGAAGGGAGTGTCCGGTCCAATGACTCAGCTAAAGGGGTGCATTCCGGTCTAGCCTTTTGGCTACAGGGATTGCAACCCGGTCTAGCATTAGCTACAGGGATTTCCAGTCTAGCACTGTCAGCTAAAGGGATTTCCGGTCTAGCATTAGCTACAGGGATTTCCGGTCTAGCACTGTCAGCTAAAGGGATTTCCGGTCTAGCACTGTCAGCTAAAGGGATTTCCGGTCTAGCACTCTCAGCTAAAGGGATTTCCGGTCTAGCACTCTCAGCTAAAGGGATTTCCGGTCTAGCACTCTCAGCTAAAGGGATTTCCGGTCTAGCACATTAGCTAAAGGGATTTCCGGCCTAGCACACTCCAGTCTTCGGTTTTAAACTGATGAGAGGGAGCTTAGTACACTCCAGTCTCCGGTTTTAACTGATGAGAGGGAGCTTAATGTACTCCAGTCTCCGGTTTTTAACTGATGAGAGGGAGCTTAATACACTCTAGTCTCCGGTTTTAAACTGATGAGAGGGAGCTTAGTACAATCCAGTCTCCGGTTTTTTTAACTGATGAGAGGGATTCCTAGCTTAGTAGGATCCAGTCTCCGGTTTCAAAACTGACGAGAAGAGTTTAATAGTTGTAGTTGCTGAAGAGGTTACCGGAGCAGCACACTATTGTAACAATTCGCTAAAGATCACGCTAATTATAGAGTTGTAAAAGAAAAAAATAATAAGATTATGTTTAGTTTTCTAAAAGATATGTCGGGATGAGCGAGGCGTTCCTTGTCCTCAGATATATAAAGATGCGCACACGAGGACGTGTGCATGTCAGTATGGCCGTGACGGCGTCCGCGTCATCAAATGCAAGAATATTGTAAACAACAGGTGTACGCCTGAGCCACCGAACGCATCGTTCGATATCCCTACTACTCAAATTGATTTGCTACCTGTATAAAAGGCTCTGAGCGCCCGCCGTTCGGGCAGTCTAGGCTCTGGCGTGGCTCGGTACACTTGTTGTATCTTGCTAGTAGCTTATCCTTGACTCTTGGATAATTAATTTGTGCAAACAAGTTAATTATTATTGTCAACTATAAATTAGTCGCAGTACAATTTATAATTGACTATCTATTGCTTAAATTATGACTTATTTGTAGTAATTAGTGAGGAATAATTATAGTTTACATTGTTAATGAGAACTAGTAATTAATAATGGAAAGTTGATCAAAATATAAAGAGCTGTTATATCACCACATCCGCATTTTATTTATCATATCTGACCCACTTCCTACATATGTATTTAAATTATAGGTATGCACTGCATTCTTAAGAATCTACACAATTTTAGTTAATACTCGTAGCATGGCGTAAAAAGGCTGTGATGACATGACATAAAATAGTAATTTGTTCACCAAGGCGAGAAAATGACCGATACCTTACGAGAGTGTAGTTTGAGGCCCGAGCGCAGCTGAGGGCCTAAAGACACTCAAGTTAGGTATCTATAATATCATTTTCTCCCTAGTGATACATACTGCTTTATACTACACCTATGAGAAAAATAAAAACATTTTAGTTAAAATTTATATTAAAATTATTACAATTATTGAAACTCCATAAATTCTTCATATGTTGTGTTGTACTTATGCTTGGACTTTTCTGCCAAAAGGCTTAAAATGACTGTTTGAGCAGCTTCTTTTAATTCAGGCGGCATAAATAAATCTTCATTCTCGCTACTAGACATAGACATCAATAAAAAAGAAAATTCGCGAGTAAAATCGTTTTTTTTTAATATTGAGGAGGCAAATGAAATAAAGCACATACTGCCAAGTTTCCTTAGTAAATGCTAGTGGCCAGTAACATTTTGATGTGCTTCGAGATACAACCTCATGAATTTTAAAAAGTTAAAGGAGGGGAGAAAATTACTTTCTCCCCAAGGGGAGAAAGTAAATCCCATACATTTTTGCCGCCCGCATATTGGTTCGCTTGGAATTAGGTACTTTCTTCTCGTTTTTCAAGTAAGAACTAATGTGCTTTTCGAATATCTGTAGTATAAAAGACTGTTATAACTCAAGTAAAGTGAGATATGAGTCCATTTCTAAACATATTATAACTATCGAAGAAAATATCCAAATCAGAAGTATACGATATGTTGTTATATATGTTTAAGATCGATTGAAGTAGAGCATCATGGCCTTATCCGTTTCTCATAAAATTAGTGTCAAAGAGACGATAATTTTTTGCACGAAATACCGTTCTACAAACACAAATTTTGATATTTGATAATAAGTAAGGACAGTCACAATAATTATTTACAATTTTTTATATAAGGAGCTGTTCTAGATATTGGCGATGGTTAAGTGACATCGTGTGAAGTTTTTTTTTAATTTATCGTTGTAGTTTAATTTTTTTATTCCTTTTATATAAGCCAACCGGTTAACAATTTTTTTGTACGCTCTCGCTATTCGTTTTTCTACTTTCTCTATTCTTCAGCAATTTTTTTTCTACTCTCTTTATTCTTCAGCCGCGTTGAGCGATTTTGGCAAAAACTAATGGGTTCGCGTCACTGAAATGCGTGACACGGCGTGAAATGTTGCGCCAGATTGGTGGCGCATAATTGTAGCGGGCTGTCTAATAAATACAATGCATATATATTCATATTTTGTAAATTGTATAGAGCTTGTACTGCCCATCTTATGTTTGATTAATTAATAAACTGTATAAAATGTGTATAATTAATTATTGCTCGAAGTTGCAATAGATGTGAAAACCAGACTAATGTTGACAATTTCAAATTACCAATAACGAACTTAAAATTATTCAGACTACGTAATGTGATATGTAAATGTGATATATAAAAATATTTTTTTCTAATTACATTCATATTATTTTTTGTTTTTTTTTTTCGATGTGGAATCATTCCTCTCCATCAGTAGTAGTACATAAGTAAAATAAAATAGAAAAAAAAAACCCGCCGAGTTTCTTCCGCGCGATTTTCTTAGTGTGTCCCCGCGTTCCGATCCGGCAGTAATTCTAAAAAATCGATAGGAAATTATTAAATGTAATATTATAATAATACATAATGATAATTTTCAAATATTTTCACACCATATTATGGTAGAAAATGTTGGTAATTTAATAATTTTTAATAACTTGTAGCACTCATATTTTTATAAACAAATATTTTCATTTTATTTCCCCCGTGTTGGTCCCGGGCTCCTTTGAAGAATAGGCCAACTGCCGTTCTGCCAGGCAGGTCCTAAAAGGCGACGGAGTGGCTATACGTGTCACTACCATCGTGACTACTAAGTGGTAGAGTTCTGTATTTACTCGACAGGGTCTGATACCAGCGCCTTAGCTATTCCTGCTGCAACAGCGTCAGTTCTAGTCACTGTCGCGTTCCCGCTTGTCGGGTAAGGTAGCCGGTAAACTTATGCATGTGGCAATAGACCTCGCCACAAGATAGCAACGCACCATTAACATCTTTGGTGTCTGTAGGCAATGGTTGACTCTTTCCATCAGGAGACCCATCTGCTTGTTTGCTATCTTATGATATAAAAAAAAAATCATTCATTCATATCATTTTATTACGAGATGGAACTCGGGCTTGATTTCCGACAGGGGGAAAAATTTGTGTGATGACTGATGAGCATAAATATTTGTAGGTATTCCTGGGTTTCGGTATTTATTAAATACTAGCTGCAGCGTGCAGCCCGCTGCATTTTAAGTTTTTGGTGAATACCGCGGGATCACCTAATTTTTCCGGGATAAAAATTAGCCTATGTGCTATTCCAGGTCATATTCTACCTTTGTGCAAAATTTCATTCAAAGTCGTTCAGTAGTTTTTGCGTGATTTAGTAACAAACATCCATCCAAACAAATCCAAATATTATATATAAATATAATATAGACTAGCTGACCCGGCAAACGTTATTCTGCTTTTTTAATAATTACTCTTATTTTTTTTTTCTACACACAAAACAACGTTTTCTGGGTCAGTCAGTTTATTTATATATTATTATAGGTACTAGCTGACCCGGCAAACGTTGTTCTGCCTTTTTAACTACTCTTTTTTTTCTATATTTTCTCACCTTTTAAACCTTCCCTGGATTTCAACAATTAATTCAAAACCAAAATTAGCCAAATCGGTTCACCCGTTGTAGAGTTTTGGCGAGACTAACGAATAGCAATTGATTTTTATATGTAGGTATAGATAGATAAACGTCTAATCGGATGAACGGCATGATATTGCAATATATTAAGTACAAACAAACAGATACTTATATAGTAAATAGTTTTTTATATACATGATGCTTATGTCTTTAGAAACATAGTATTGTTTAATCTTTGACATTTATTCCAAGAAATTATGTTCTTTTTGTTTCAATATGAAAGCGTAATTTAAAGACGAATTTACGGCGCATTATTTACTGTCCGACGTGCCAATACCGAGGAAAGCTAACTTAATTATCTTACATTGTAATTTAATTATTCTTTGTGTTAAAATACATATGTCCGTGGAAAATCCAACTAAAAAGTGTTCCTTTAGATAATTACGTGAAAGTCTGAAAGAATTTTGAGTGCTTAACTTTCTAGTTTTAAATTCCCAAAATAAAATAAACTAAATAGTCTAGGATTGTGCAACGTATATATAGTTAAGTTCTTTGCGAATCCCGCGGGATCGCCTAATTTTTCCGGAATAATATTAATTCATTAATATAGAATTGATAAGATAGCAGCTAGCATCTTCTTGTTTGCTATCAGCCATCTGGGTGTCCAGGTGATGATGCAATGGTACCAAATATGGACAAAAGAATAAATGATGCGTTGGTACCAAACCGGAGGAGACTATGAAGAGCTGTACCACCTAGTAGTCGATGAAAGTGATATATTTAACTAATCATTAGCTTTTTACGAAATACCTTACAGGAAATTAGATGATACTTAGAACGTGGTCAGACCGGGGTAATTGAAGTAACTATTAATCAGAAAACTAATACACCTTGCTGATTCACCTTATCGCTGAGTAGCTTATTACAGGTATACAGAGCTAAGCAATGACATAAAGATACTGGAATGTATTTTTCTGATGGTAACACTTGTAGGACATAAAATGCGTTAATCGCGTAGGTAGGATAGCGCGAAATAATTTCATTAATAGAAACCTTATGAACTCTAGATTTTTAAATTCCCGTTAAAGTAACTGAGCACGGTTTGATTTTTGATACTAGAGTTTTCATCAGAGCTCCGACGTGTTGAGGTCCTAGGAAGCTTTTCCGACTTATTTCACGATGACGTCAGTATGTCTGTATATATGTAAGCATGCGTGTGAAATAATCCTTAAAGAAACCACCGAAACAATGTATTTTCAACATTATCTTCCAAAATTTAACGACACTTTTTAAAATTGCGTCGAATGTCGTGAATTGCAACAAAATCGATTAATTCATTGGGAAGTTATGGTTGACGTATTTTTCGATATATTTTTGCCTACATTTTAACCTACAATATATTTTAGTACCTACTTAATTTCAGTACCTGCTTAAAATATTGCGTCGAATGTCATTTGAAAAATCATAATCGTATCTAAGTAAAGTTCAAAAGTTACAGGTCATCAAATGTTGAAGTTTTTTAAAATAGGTTTCAGTCTTTTTTTTCAAATAAGTTTTCAGTCTCAGTTCCGTGTCTCAACACTGGTGACCCTTCTGAATAAAATTACACAGTGTTTTTTTGTCTTTCTAAATATAAACTTTACCTATATATGTAGTAATATATTTACTTACAGTGTGGTTTTATTTTTCTTTTTTTTATATCATAAGATAGCAAACAAGCTAATGTGTCTCCTGATGGAAAGAGTCAACCATCGCCTATAGACACCAAAGATGTTAATGGTGCGTTGCTATCTTGTGGCGAGGTCTAATGCCACATGTATAAGTTTACCGGCTACCTTATCCTCCAAACCGGAACACGACAGCGACAAGCACTGACGCTATTGCGGTAGGAAGGTACCAGACCCGGGCGGGACAATGCAGAACTCTACCACCTAGTAGCCACGACGGTAGTGACTCGATAGCCAATCGGTCGCCTTTTACGACCTGCCTGGCAGAACGGCAGTTGGCCTATTCTACAAAGGAGACCGGGACCAACACGGCGGAGTGTGGTGCAAGAAATACATAATATATCTAAACTGGCGGTTTCGGTTAAAAGAGAAGCGGGTAAGAGTATGCTAGTCCAGATAACCGTATCTATCATAAATACCGTATCTATCATAAATGGACGTAGTTAAACGAAAAGGATCCAATCCACAATATGGTCAAAAATCAGTTAAGTGCACCAAATGGATGCTAAACATCAATACTATTGGCCAGTAAAAACTATGGGCAAAAATAGCTCTCTATAACTTTATTCAACGTTAGAGCTAGTCCCCAGATATGGCACGTTAAAAAAAATATCCAACTTCAAACTTCAATATTTCTAAGGTGATTTTGTGTGGATTGGATCTTTTTCGTGTAACTACGTCCAAATGATCCCGGATTTTAGAGTTAATCGCCCGTGTAGATTGGCCAGTGTGAAGCTGTAATGGCCAATCAGAAATTAGCGGACGAATGCAAATATAATTTGATGATAGTAAAACTCAGCCGTGATCACGTCAGGATCACAAGTGATGAGACACGGGGTTCGAGTGGTTATAATAATAAGATTTTTTAGAGTTTATACACACTTATGCCACCTATCACATTGTGGGATTAAGTGCTTTCAGCTAATCTTGAGTGAACTGGTCGTATCTCTCCCTACCTCTTTGGAGATACGGGTGTAAAAATACTCTACTCTCTATACACACTATATTATTATTATTATTGAGTTTACACGAGCGACCGATGCACAGCCAGATAACCAGATCAACCTTACTCATAACCATGATAGGTGTAGATGTAATCCCAAGAAGACAATTCGATTGATAATAAAATCACAGTCGTAAATTAGATCAAATATGTTAATTTAATCGGTTTTTTGTTGACGGCAAATTTTTACAAAGTGTTAATTCGACTTAAATAGTACCGTTTCTAGCATAAGTAAAGAAATCTAAAAGGTATCTTTGTACCGCTTTGCAGAGGTAGGTAAGTCGTTCACAGAGGGGGGCCATATTCCACGAAATATTGGTAGGTAAGTAATATCTGTTAAGCGCTAACTTTTTTTTATATACCGAATATGCGACGGCCGTAAAAAGAATAATAACCTAAATTTTTAATCTGGGCTGACACCTAATTTTAAAAACCGAAATTAACTCTCAACTCGTTATTTAAATTTTTAATATCGTATTTTATATTCCAAAACGATCTGTTAAATCTAAGGCTATAAAAATGTAATAATATCAACCGATTCCTAATTCAAATAACGAATGTTTTTATCATGTTCAATAAAGTTTCGAGCACCATTAAGTATTAAGAAAAAAACTTAATAAAACCTCATTTCTACATTTAATGAACATGGACAAAAGGTCCCATTGAGTTTTATCGCTCGTAACGCATTAACGACTTTTCTATGTTTTTATAATGCAGCAAGACAAATCTAAAACCGATTGTACTTTGGAACTAGATGGCCGATGAATATTTTTATATTTCACATAAAGCTACCGCCTTCATAACGTCTTCACGGACCATATCGGAGTCGACCATAACATAACGTTAAAAGTCGTAACCTCAATCAAAATGACGATAAACTTTGACAAAAATTCCACCTTAAGCCGTGCTTTAATTATCCATATATTACAAAGTCCCGGCTCAAAACTACCTGATAGCAATTATACACGCGCTCACCCACGTCAAAAACGATCCATTCACTGACGTTTAAAAAAAAGAGCAACTTAAACCTTTTAACAAAACTGGCCGGCGATAATTCAAGCGAAATGTCCAAACTACGTTCGAAAAAAATTCAAATATAGAAAGTGTTAGTGACAATGAAATATCCAAAATCTTGTTAATAAAGAGTCTAGGGTCCGGATTCGGATATTTTCTGACAATGGTATTTGAAAAAGGAACAGCCGGAGAGAATAGTTTTTTTTTCTTTTCACAGCGTGAGATCGTATTGGAGGGAATTTAAAATTTGATCGTCATGTGCGGATATTTTTTTTGTTTTTTTTTCGGCCACATGGACCAGCAGGCGGCGTTGCTTTCGCTTGTCAAAAATATTATTCCATTTCAAAATGATATTGCGTATTGAGAAGCTAAAATGGGTGTCACTCAGGAGTTTAGTGTCCGTTCGGTAGATTTATGATTATAAGTGTTTGTTTTCTTTAATAGACAATATTTAATATACACATAAATTTGAAATACTTAACTGATGTTTAATTTTTTTTAAATATGTGAGTTTTTCAATGTACACTTTTTTTCTGGCAACTCTTAATGTTACCCTAACTTACTAACCTTTTTGTACAGCACTTAGAAATAGACTATCTGCCATTCTGTCAGGCATTTCGTAAAAGGCCAATGATTAGTTTAATGTGTCGCTACCATCGTGACAACTAAGTACAAGGAATCCGAAACGTCCGAGTGTGGTACCACTATTTTACCTATTCCTGTAGCAATAGCGTCAGTAATTGTCACTCTTGTGTATAGGTTTGCAGGATAAGGTAGCAGGTAAATTTATGCATGTGTCATAATTGTCATAATTTGCCAGATGGATTACAACGTACCATTAATATTTTTATGTTTATAAGAGGTTATCTTATTTCCTTGTTTGATGATACAAAACAAGCCTACAACTAAACAGACCGCTCTTTCGATGTTTTTTTAGGATCGTCAAAGGATTTAGAAGGTACCTGATAGTAAACGTTGTTAACATTTCTAATGTACATGACAATGTAAGAGGATTACGTGTCGATACGTTGTCGGCTTCTAAAAAACGTATTAATCTTTCTCTTAAAACGTCCCATATCATGGTCCGTTAAAAAAACGTGCGTGGGAGAATAATAATAATAATATCGTTGGACAAATTACACAAATCAATCTAACCCAAAGTAAGCTAATAAAATTGTATGCTTGTTTTATGGGTGGTTAGTCAATGATACTAATACATAGAAATACATATATAAATACTGTAACATACATAATACAACCCAGATATACCCAAACCCAGAAATACAAACATCTATGTTGCTTAGGTTCGCTAACCACTCGTCCAACGGGGCAGTCAAAAATATTCTAAACTTTAACTGTTTGGAAAAGGAACGATCTTACGAAGTGAGCTTAAGTACAGCACCAAGAATAGTAAGCAGTAAGAGTCTTTGAGTTTTAAATTAGGTTTTATTTTTTAAGATATCCAACAAGCAGATGGATCTCGTTGCATATAAAATGTAAATATATAAATAGTGCATTGCAATATTTGCAATCCGTGAAGTATTTTCGGGCTTAAAATACCTCAATTTAGGGAAAATTCAGGAATGGCCTGCAGGGTCCACCTGTTTAGAGATTTTTTATGTTTGTTGCCCTAGAACTAGGTCATTACCGAATTCGACAATTTTTATGTAGTTCTCTTGATCTCGTGTAAATCTTCTTTCTTCTTAGATCTCATCTGAAATCTTCTTTGATCATATGTAAATTTAAATGATCTGATTCTTAGTTCCAGAGATCTAAATCTCTAAATTATTTGTTGGTCGTTACAGCTTTGCTGCTGTTAAATATATACTAATATCATAAATACGAAAGTAATTCTGTTTGTTTGTGTGTCTGTTTCTTCTTCACGTCTAAACCACTGAACCGTTTTGGATAAAATTTGGTACAACGATAGTTTAAGGCCCGAGAAAGGACATAGGCCTTTTTATCTCGGAAATGCTACGGGAACGGGAAATATGCGGGAACCGGGACTATAAAATCCCGGGACTTTTATCTTAGAATTTTTTTCCACGCGGACAAAGTCGCAGCTCAGCTAGTTGTTTGATAAGTATTACTATTTTTTAGAAACAATTAATGTTCTACTACTACGCTAGTATCTATTCAACAATGGTTGTCATTATATTGTTCATGATAGATACGCTTTGAAAAAATGCATGTAACGGTTTCTAAAAATTCGAGCAAGACATCAAACATGATACGTTCGAAAAACAAAGGCACCGTATTGTCTATGCCGCTAAAGAACTCTACAATTGATGGTTTTATAATTGACATGTCATCCTTAACCATAGATCCACTTTTTTTTTCTATTAAAACTTTTCAAGGCACTCATTTCGTTCATTGTTAGACTTAGTCAAATAATGCCCCAAGAATTAATATAATCATTTTCGATATTTTAAATGGTGATTGATTATAGTGACGTGGCGAATTTCGCTTTGTAAAATAACACTTGTGGTTTACGCGAGTTAATGCAATATGTATCATATGTTTCAAGCTATAAAGTTTTTTACAGCTTTTTAATACGTACGTATTGTTTAGATCGATCAAAGCGCCTATAAATGTATTGGAAACGTGTTTGGATCATTATTCTGCTTTTTTTAGGTTTTTGATGGACAAGTGTCATCGGGCAGGCGCTACGTCATGCCGGCTAGTAGAATGTTTTAGGATATCTTAATCTGTATTTTGCTGATGTTGGATATTGTAGCCATTCCAGGAATCGTTATTGATTGATTTACTGTTAGTATTTCTTTATGGGAATTGAGATAAGCAGATGGGGCCACCTGATGATAATAAGTATAAATTATAGCCAACTTTCACATTTTGGGGTCTTGAGTACATTGGTGATTTAAGATATCATACATCACATCTGCATGTAGGTACATCATACATCACATCTGCATGTAAGTACATCATATATCACATCTGCATGTATATGTAATGTATGATGTGCCTACATCATACATTACATCTGCATGTAGGTACATCATAATTTTTTTTTATTGTAATTGTTTGCAAATTACAAATACATAAACATGACAAAAACAACAAATTTGTATTTCATGTTTTTTAAGTGTCGATAGGGAAGCGCTTGACCATGATCTCGCCTGACGGTAAACTAAGATGTGGGCTAAGGTGGAACGCGCTTCCCTAGAAGGTAACTGTTCACTCTACTAATGAAGGTCCCCAGATTGTACTCGCCGGGGAAGAGAGACTCAGAAAGCATGTTCCAGTCCCTTGCGGTTCGAATAATGTCAAATGGAACCTTGACATTATTCAGTCGAACCTCGACGTAGCGTCCTCTCCAAAATGTATCCTATACAAAAACTAATAAACTAGCCACTCTGCGTTGATGAGCGAGGCTCTTGGGTTTTTTGCCTACCAGATTATCATCGCTTGTGATCCTTTTGGCAAGCGTCTCTATCGCCTCAAGCGTCTTCAGCTGGTATTTGGCGGATTCATCCCAGAGGTGAAAGTAATAGTCCATGCACGAACGGACTTGTGATTGATAGAGGTTGAGCAACTGTCCCAGGCTGAAATAATGTCTCAACTTCGCCAGAATACCAAGCTTTTTTGTTACTTGTTTTTTCTTTTAGAACATACTGTGCATTTTTTATGTAAAACAATTTACTTTGGCCGAAGCAGCAATGTGCATTTTTTTAACGTCCTGCTACGTATGTAAAAGTAGAAAGAAGTTACTGATTTTTCCCCGATTATCGAAAATTGAATTTTGACCAGATCTCCACGTTTGAGATCCTTTTCCGACTATTTTCACGATGACGTCAGTATGTCTGTATGTATGTATATGTGTGTGTGTGTATGTAATCATCTCATAACTTTTGAACGGCTTGACCGATCGAAACGCGGTTAATGGCATTCAGTTGGATTCCGCTCA
The DNA here is from genome assembly GCA_036924255.1 of Apodemia mormo. Taxonomy (NCBI): domain Eukaryota; kingdom Metazoa; phylum Arthropoda; class Insecta; order Lepidoptera; family Riodinidae; genus Apodemia; species Apodemia mormo. The sequence goes on along the minus strand of JAUPFN010000018.1, from coordinate 3,960,572 downwards.
GACTTCCTGAGAAAATTTGAACCAAGTCGGCCTAGAAGGTTTTGAGAAATTTTGAAAAAACCTTAAAAAAATTTTGGCGAAACAGTATCTTTAATATAACTTCCAGATTAATGTTCCGATTGAGTACAAAAACTAATCAGCTGTATTCCTCAAAAATTACGTCTAATACATAAATTGCATTAAAATCGGATTATCCGTCCGGGAATAATCGTAGGCGAAAAATTTTGAAAAAAGTGTTACTTCGACATAACTACGAAATTTTTCAACCAATCATTTTTCGGTATTTTATGATAGTTTAGTACAAAATCTAAGTCGAATGCCGTTTCAAAAATTAAAATCGAATCTGATTTTCAAAAGTTGCAGCTTTTATAAAACTTGCTTCATATTTTTGAAATAAATTTCAGGCTAATACACTGATTGCTTAAAAATCTTATTAGCTTTTCTCCTTAAAAAAACTGCGTCAAATACTGTTTATTGTACCAAAATCGGTCGATTCGTTTGGGATTGAGCAATTATGAAAATTTTTGAAAAAAATATTTTCTTAACATTGCTTCAAAAATTTTCAATAGGATATCGATAAAAAAAATTTTAGACCTCAAAAATTGAGTTGAATGCTACTCAAAAGATCAAAATAGATCATCGTTTCCAAAACATACTGCTTTAAAAAATCAATATGCTGCCATTTTAACAGAATAGATTTTTGAACTGAAAAAATCTATGCTTAGAGTTTTTACTCCTCTGAGCTTTAAATATCTTAATTTAGCGGGAAGTTGTAGGGATGGTTTATAGGGTCAACCGTTAACAGATTTTTTAAAATATCTAGTTAACCTTGTCTACCTTATATATCCTAATGTCATATGGCAGAAAAGAAAGATTTTGCTTATTTTAAAAGTCAGAAACAATGGACAAGTTTATAATAGAAGCTTATGTCGTCTGCGTTCTTCTAAGGGTTACTTACGCAAAGGGTAAAACGGGATCCTATTCCTAAGATTCCACTGCACGTCCGTCTGTCTGTCTATTTGTCTGTCCGTCTATCACCAGCCTGTATTTTATGAAACGTGATAGCTAGATAGTTGAAATTTTTACGGATGATATATTTTTGTTACCGCTATAATAATAAAGACTAAAAACAGACTAAAAGAAATATTTAAGGGGGCTTTTAAACAGCAAACGCATTTGTTTTGCAATTTTTTCTTTTAATCTTAACAACTACTGGTAGACGCTTGAAATATTTACAGAATATTAAGTCATATGTTCACTTTAAAAATAAATAATTAAATTGAAATAAAATAATTTTTAATGGGGTTCCCATACAACAAACATGATTTTTAAAGGTAGTACGGAGCCCTTCGTGCGCGAATCCGACTCAAACTTGGCTGATTTATTAAAATATATTTGGCAATAAATACTGTCCTTTAGAATTTAATTATGACTTTATTATGCGTTGAATTAATTTAATTATTTCGGTTCAAGTTTATCGCCTCTGTGGTCTAGTGGTCCAGCGATGGCGTTGACCACATGAGGTCCCGGGTTCGATTCCCGGGTCGGGCACATAAAAAAAAATGTTTTTTCAGTTTTCTGAGAAACACAAAGTTGCTCGGGATTGGAAAGTGCCCAATTGGCGATAGGCTTGCCTTACCTATCACATTTGTGGGACCAAGTATCTTCGGCTAATCGTGGGTGCACATGTTGTCTGCCTACCCCTTCGGGGATATGGGCGTGAAGATACTTCAAGTTGTTGAAGGTACTCACTAGAAATTCCAATAAAGGTCGTAAAAACTATTTACGAAATGGCAAACACATATAAAACCAATAAACAAATGCATTGGAAACATCTATACAAGATAAAGATCGGGTGAAAAGTTACGAGCAGGGAAGTGTGGTGGGGACACGCGATATGCAAATGGTAAAAATGGGAGTGGTAGTTAACGTGACCTAACAGCGGCTAATTAATTTTATTACTTTACAGATCCACGCGACTGGGTAAGCCAGCTAATAATTTTTTAACGCAGTAAAATCGCAGCAATCGATTTGTCATTTCCAGTGTCTTCGAAACTCTGGGTCAGATCTTGACTAAATTAAAATGTCACCACATCGGCGGAGTGATCATGTAACTCGCAATGCGAAATTATCGTGATTGTTTAGTTACTGCAAGACACATAACAGCCTTGTACATTAGTGGTAGTCGTTGCCGCTTGATTAGTTTTGATGCTGTGACATTGCAAAAAGTGCATCTAGTGACCAGCAAGCAATTGGCGACGTTTTTGATGATTTTTTCATTACGTTTAAGGGTCATCGCTTATTGCTGGCGAATTGCAAACGTTACATGATATGCCTACGGGAGTACTCTCTCCCAGACAAAAACCGTTTATAAATGACCGACTTCTGAGATAACAAAACGTAAAAACATACATCGAATTGATAACCTCTCTTTATGGGAAGTTGGTTAAATGTATGGTTTTTTTTCATAAGATAGCAAATAAGCAAATGGGTTGCCTGATGGGAAGAGTCAACCATCGCCTATAGATACAAAAGATGTTAATAGTGCATTGCTACTTGTGGCGAGGTCTAATGCCACATGCATAAATTTACCGGCTACCTTACCCTCCAAACCGGAACACGGCAGTGAAAAGTACCGGCGCTATTGCGGCAGGAATAAGTAAGGCGGTGGTACCAATCTGGGCAAGACAATGCAGAACTCTACCACCTAGTAGCCACGATGATAGTGACTCGTATAGTCAATCGGTCGCCTGTTACGATCTGTCTGGCAGAACGGCAGTTGACCTATTCTTCAAAGAAGCTGAGATCAACATGATTTTTTTATATTATAAGTTAGCAAACAAGGAGATGAGTCTCTGATGGAAAGAGTCAGCCTTTGCCTATAGACACCAAAGGGGTTAATGGTGCGTTGCTATCTTGTGGCGAGGTCTAATGCCACATGCATAAGTTTACCGGCTACCTTACCCTCCAAACCGGAACACGACAGTGACAAGCACTGACGCTATTGCGTAGGAAGGTGGTACCAGACCCGGGCGAGACAATGCAGAACTCTACCGCCTAGTAGCCACGATGGTAATAACTCGCATAGATCGATCCTCCGACCAATCGATCGTCTTTTATGACCTGCCTCGCAGAACGGCAGTTGGTATATTCTTCGAACAAGGCCGGGACCAACACGGGGAAGATTATTAAAATAAATAAAATAAAAAAGCCTTTTATACTACACCTATTCGGAAAGCACATTAGTTCTTACTTGAAAAACGAGAAGAAAGTACCTAATTCCAAGCGAACCAATATGCGGGCGGCAAAAATGTATGGGATTTACTTTCTCCCCACGGGGAGAAAGTAATTTTCTCCCCTCCTTTAACTTTTTAAAATTCATAAGTTTGTATCTCGAAGCACATCAAAATGTTACTGGCCACTAGCATTTACTAAGGAAACTTGGCAGTATGTGCTTTATTTCATTTGCCTCCTCAATATTAAAAAAAAAACGATTGTACGCGCGAATTTTCTTTTTTATTGTATCTTCTTCTTACATTCTGTTCTGATGTCTATGTCTAGTAGCGAGAATGAAGATTTATTTACGCCGCCTGAATTAGAAGAAGCTGCTCACACAGTCATTTTAAACCTTTAGCTTTGGCCAGAAAAGTCCAAGCATAAATACAACAAAACATATGAAGAATTTATGGAGTTTCAATAATTGTAATTATTTTAATATAAATTTTAACTAAAATGTTTTTATTTTCCTCATTGGTATAGTATAAAGCAGTATGTATCACTCGGGAGAAAATGCGATACCTAACTTGAGTGTATTGAGGCCCTCAGCTGCGCTTCGGGCCTTAAACTACACTCTCGTAAGGTATCGGTCATTTCCTCGCTTTGGTGAACAAACTACTATTATTTCTTGCTTATTCATAATATAAATACTATAATAATGTGCATGCAAAATTTTTTACAGATCCAATTTAAATTTGCTAAATTATAATGCATTTAATAATGATAAAAAGAAATAATAATATTGTTAAATAGTATCATAATAAGTAAAATTCGTAACATAACGTGAAATCGTTAGATAAATATTACATTTAATTATTTTATTTATATAATATATTGATTTGATTAACAAGATATAGTCATTTTGTTAGCAAGAACCCTCTCAAGATACTATTAATATGACTACTTGGTCATGCGTGTAAATTAGCGCTCTTCTTGTCGCATCTGTTTCGGCATAGCATTGCATGATGATGACAGAGACGCAATGAGCATTGACTTATAACCCTTTTTAAGCATAGGTTATCGGCTATTTGCCAGCCAGTTCGTAAAAGGAGAATGATTGTCCTAGCAGGTGTCTGCCATCATGACTATGTGATTCCTCGTGTTGGTCCCGGGTTCCTTTGAAAAAAGGCCAACTGCCGTTCTGCCAGGCAGGTCGTAAAAGGCGACCGATTGGCTATACGAGTCACTACCATCGTGGCTACTAGGTGGTAGAGTTCTGCATTGTCTTGCCCGGGTGTGGTACCATCGCCTTACCTATTCCTGCCGCAATAGCGTCAGTGCTTGTCACTGTCGTGTTTCAGTTTGGAGGGTGAGGTAGCTGGTAAACTTATGATTGTGGCATTAGACCTCGTCACAAGATAGCAACGCACCATTAACAAACACCTTTGGTGTCTAGAGGCGATGGCTGACTCTTTCACTCAGGAAACCAATCAGCTTGTTTGCTATCTTTTGACATAAAAAATGTGATTATTAAGTGGTAGAGTTTTTTGTTATATTATAAGATAGCAAACAAGCATATGGCTGTCCTGATGGAAAAAGATTCTTCGCTTGACATGTATTCACCAAAGCTATTAAAGGTGCGTCGCTATCCGTGTGGCGAGGTGTTAATGCCACTTGTGTAAGTTTACCGGCTACCTTACCCTCTAAACCAGAACATGACAATGCCAACATTGACGCTATTGCGGCAGGAACAGGTAAGGTGATGGTATTAAAACCCGGGCGATAGGTTGCTAACCTCTACCACCTAGTACCGCAATTTCTCGTTTGGTCCACCTTATTGACTTTTGCTGGTTTCTTACGATAGTCAAGATGAACAGGTTTTCTTGTCTATTTGAAGCACAACACTACCAAGACTACAAAGTGCTTTTTCTATATCGTTGATTATCAAACAACCAGATGGTTCTACTGATGGAAAGTATTAACCATCGCTTATAGACAGGCATCGCTTATATAGGGAGCAAACGGACAGGACGCTCATATAATGGTAAGTTTTACCGCCGCCCATAGACAACTACACTGCCAGGGGTCTTGTATTTGCGTTGCTAACCTTTTAAGAATGAGTAAACTCCTTTTTTAAAGGTCCATACGAATTATGGACGAATTATGGATCCGTTCGGAAAAATTTCTGCCGATAGCTGTTTCCACATGGGAGTAGTGCGGGGCAAAAAGCGCCTCGAGAATTGCACGGTTGTGGACTTCCAGACATCGAGATGGTGAGCATGAAACTGACTTTTGTCGCGATGCCTGATGGTGAAATTCGGTGGCAGGAACATTCCCCATGATAGACCCGATAAGGCCCGGCTTGTCCAGTCTTAAAATTAATATGTATTAGTGAATGATATATTTCAGCTAAGTAATACCTGAAGCAAATTTTTACATTTTTTGATGTTTTGACCTTAATGTTTAAAAGTTGACTTTTCACGCTTCTTCTCCATGTAAATAAGAAGTTACATATTATATCACAAAAGTATTATGTTAAATGTATAAAATGTCAGACGCCTCCTTGCATGCAATTGTCTTAATAAGGGTCTTAAATCTTTCGCTTCTCGTATTTAAATTTTTAACAAGAATTTTTCATTTGAATGTTCTAGATATATTGCCATACTACCACAGTAATTTTCTATTAAGCAGTAATGACGCCGCGGACGTAATAAACATTTCACGTGAAGTACGTTTGTAAGCTACGCGTATTTTTAATCTGCGCAATCTTTGCGTGATTTTATACAAGTTAGGTACGTGTTTATTTAAATTTTATTACGAGCTTATAATGCTTGTATTTCTAAGTTTGGATATTAAAAAAATACATTTGCTGGTATCTTTGTAAGCAATGGGTTAGCATTTATTTAGCTTACAGTGATTTATTCTTAAAAGTCCGGCAACGCAACTGCAAGACGCTTAGTAGTGTAGTTGTTTATGGGTGGCAGTAAACAGTTACCATTAAATGAGCCTCCTGTCGGTTTCCCCATCTTCTACAAAAAATGGCCATTTTTTTTTAAATGACTAAGCTGTTGGTCTTTCCGATTAGTACCGACTAGGACTTTTTGGCGAGCAAAGTGCGCAGATAGAGTTCTAAGGTCAAGTCACCGAATTCCACAGGGTTCTAAAAATGGTACCATATTGCGATTATTTAGAATAACAGTGTTTTCAATCAATTTACAAGTTCTTTTTTATTTTTAAGACACATTATTCAATTAATAATTTAAATATAACCAATATTTATTTGTGCAAAGGATTTATTTAGTGTTTTTTGAAATTAATAGTCAGTTTGTCTCTAGTAGCTGATTCAAACACCCGCTTCATACATATTGGACCTTAAATAGTGTTTTGGGTGACAGTTTTATGCCGTGTGAGTTTTTGTTTAGGTTGAAATATTTATTGGAAGAGTTATATTTTTTATCGAAAACATTTAATATTTGAGTATTTTCTTCACAAATTAAGGAGAAAATAAGGTTTTAAAATACCGCGACAGACCGCGATTAGTTGTCAAATTTTTTAGTTGGTTCCTAAATAACGATGTATGCCACGGAAATGAAATTTCATAGACATTATATTTTTTTAAATTTTGATCACAGTTTTATGATTATGAACTTAATATTTTAGTTCTAATTACTTAAATAACTCGTAAATATAAAAATCCATTTCCGAGATACGCTATGCCGTCGTATTTACTAATTATAGCTGGTCAAAGGTGGTCTGTTTAAGTACTTAAATTATTTATTGTATGAAACAGCTAAGTACGAAAAATTAACTTATTAATTTATTCTAGTATAATCCGGAGTGCGTTTTGTATATCTTTTCAAAAATAACACAATCAAACACTAATTTAATTATTTACGTAATATTAAAAAAATATTTTACTTTTTATTAAGTACACGGAATTAGAATTCTTCATTTAGTATTTACTAGCTTTGCCCGCGACTTCGTTCTGTTACATCCCTATTTTCCATGCAATAATGCTGAAATGCATATAAGCTGGATAGTCAGCAATATATGTGTATAAATACTCGCTGTTTCCCAAATATTCTTCAGTTAGATATTCTCTAGCCTAAACGCTGCCCAGCTACGGACCTGGTTTCTGCCCGCCGGCCTGGACACAGCGAATAGACTAGTGCTATATCCATACTCCGGGTCGCAATAACCCTTCACGAGGGAACCGCGAAAAAGTGTGATCCAAGTTAGAGTGTTTATAGTTAAAGTCCCATTAGTTAGTAATTGTAGAAAGTGAAATAAATAACTTGTGTTCCGAAAAAGTGCTTTTTTTTTATAAGTGCTCGGAGGCGCAACCTAACATTGGTGTCAGAAGAAAAGGGGATTGATATTCCCTTGGTCGCCTACTCCTGACGACGACCATCACCTCTACAACAAGGGCTAACTAAGTGTTTGGCCACCTGCTGTCTCCGCCGTCTCACTGACGCTCTAGAGATCGCCGCCGACGCCGTGGACTCTACGTTACCTGTCATCTAAGCCGCATAGTGCGTGAGGGTTATCTGCCCAGCACCAGGCTATACGCTGCCAAGGTTATAACGAAATATTTGAAAACACGTAAATAACTCGCACTTCGCATCGACCCGTAACTGCAACGCTGCAAATTCCATCGCCGCATCACCTCACCAGTAATAAGACGCCGCTGACTCAATTCCATGTTCTACATACTACTGTTATCGTGAGTGTTTGCCTGTATTATAATAATTTATTATTTTTGCCATAATTTTGCGTTTGGATTATTTTTTCATTTCAAGTTTCAATTCCGTTTTATACAAATTCTAACCTAAATCTTATTAAATATATGTTCACGCCGTATCACTTATACCGTAGTTAGAGAGAGAAACCATTGTGTATTTTAATATTTTATCAATCTTATCAAATATATCTTCACGCCGTATCACTTATACCGTAGTTAGAGAGAGAAACCATTGTGTCTTATCAAATATATCTTCACGCCGTATCACTTATACCGTAGTTAGAGAGAGAAACCATTGTGTATTTCAATACTTTACTAATCCTATCGAGTATATCTTCACGCCGTATCACCTATACCGTAACTAGAGAGAGAGGATTAATTGTGTATTTTAATATTTTGCTATATAAACGGCTTAAAAATGGTAAATGAAACTAGCAAACTCGAAAAGAAAAACGTCCAGTCGACATCTAGTTTACAAAGCGTTGGTATGGAAGAGCTAAGTTTCTCTATTCTCACGAAATTTGTCAAGTCATTTGATGGGGATAAAACAAAATTGTCTCCTTTTCTAAGAAATTGCGAGAATGCATTAAATTTAGCCTCTCCCTCACAACAAAACATTCTCTTTAAGTATATTTTGTCACAATTAGAGGGCAAAGCTGAAGCAGCTTGTTCTCTAAAAATATTTGATAATTGGCATGAATTTAAACAGTTTCTAAAATCAACATTTGGGGAAACCAAACATCGCGACCACCTATTACTAGATCTGCAAAATTGTAAAATAAAACCAGGCGAATCCGTTACCCAATATAGTTTACGTCTGGAAACTTACCTAACTCGATTACAAACAGACATAACACATTCGACTCAGGACGCTAGCGAAATAAAAGGCCGGATTGCCAGCACCGAAGACCTGGCACTCCACACATTTTTATTGGGGCTCCCTGGTGACATCTCTAACATTTTGAGATGTCGAAACCCATCAAACCTGCATGAGGCTATAAACCTTGCTTGCCAAGAGGAAAAGCTACAAAATTATATAAAATCCTCGCGGCATGAAACAAAACCTAGATGCAGAATATGTCATAGGGTAGGACATTCAGACAAAAACTGTTATCAAAACAGACCACAACGTCCTATCCTTAATATTTCCCAAGGCCCATCGCATAATCAACACCGTCCTTTTCCTAATGCATTAAATAATCCACCAGTTGTATGTCGATATTGCAAAAACCTAGGCCACGATATTAGTCAATGTAAGAAACGGCAATATAATAATTCGCGACAGAAACATATTCCTAATTCTCAACAACAAATTAATAACTTCACAGAATTAAGCAATAACGATAACGGAAACAATTTTACCTATAATCCCCCTGATTCTATTTATACAAATTCTCATTTAAATGACGCTGATCCAAATTTAAACTAAAGGTGATTCCGGTTCCGCGTCGTACGGAATCGCCTAAACAAACCGACGTTTTCGATGTGTTACAAAAATCTAATAATTTTGTTAGGCCCACTGTGCCTGCTAATTATACTAATTATCCTAAATCTAATATTGTTACTACATCCACTGTATCTTTTAATCCTACTATTTCTGAGAAACCTGAGGATTTTCCTAATGCTAATCCTACTAATTCTACTAAATCTACTAATTCTAATTCTTCTAAATCCACTGAATCCACTGTATCTCTTACATCTACTAAATCTACTAAATCTACTAAACCTACTAAATCTACTAAATCTACTAATTCTAATTCTTCTAAATCCACTGAATCCACTGTATCTCTTACATCTACTATATCTAATAAACTCACCGACTCTACTATATCTGACATGTGTATCGAAATCCCTAAATCTTCTATATCTAACAATACTCAACTAATTATGAATAACCCAGACAGTTATTCTAATATTCATGAAATTCATTATAATAATAAAACACATTTGCCACACATATATGTTAAATCAAAATATTCAGATAAATTGTTAGTTTTATTAATCGATTCGGGTGCAGGTATATCACTAATAAAACGATCATCATTACAAATTCAACCAGAATTAATTCGCGAAACCATACAATTTAAAGGAATCGAAAAGGGTACTAAATATTTGAATAGTCTTGGTCATTTTAATTTAGATTTTATATTATCAAATAATAATACTATTCTTAGTAAATTTCACTTAATACCTGATTGTGTCAACATGGAATTTGATGGTATTATTGGAAACGATTGCCTTAAGTTTCATAATTGTAACATAGATTATAAAAATAAAACCTTAGAGATAAACAATTATTTAATACGAATTCATTTTACTAAGCCTAAATATACTGTTCCAGCTCGATCCGAAATGGTCATCGAGTGTAATATTTTAAATCCAGAAGTAATAACTGGTTACATAAATAAATGCGAAATTCAAAAAGGCGTATATTTATCTCGCTGTCTCGTAACTATTAAGGAAAATAATCACGTCAATGTTTCCATTCTAAATACTAATAATAATGATGTTTTAATTAAACCATTATGTTTAGAATTAATTCCTTGTGATTTATTAAATAACTCATCGGAACCTATTAATTCTGTAAACTTTACTAACTCAAATAATCACTGTTCACCTGCAGATAGGTGTTCAAATGTCTTGAAACAAATAAGAACTTCACATCTTAACCGTGAAGAATCGGAAGCTCTACTAAATCTGTGTTCAGAATATTCTGATTTATTTTACTTAGATGGAGATACTTTAACTTGTACAAATACTGTAGAACATGAAATTAAAACTACTAGCTCACAACCTATCCACGTTAAAACATATAGATACCCTGAGTGTCATAAAGAAGAAGTCAATAAACAAATACAAAAAATGTTAGATCAAAAAATAATTAAACCTTCTAACTCTCCTTGGTCTTCTCCAATCTGGGTCGTCCCAAAAAAGCAAGATACTTCTGGCCAAAAGAAATGGCGCATAGTAGTTGATTATAGAAAACTCAACGACATCACTGTTGGAGACGCCTATCCTATTCCCAACATTACAGACATACTAGACCAGTTAGGACATAGTAAATACTTTACCACTCTCGACCTGGTGTCAGGTTTCCACCAAATTAAAATGAGTAAAGACGACTCCCCTAAGACAGCCTTCTCCGTTCCTAATGGTCATTTCGAGTATACAAGAATGCCATTTGGCTTAAAGAATGCACCTGCGACCTTTCAAAGACTTATGAATACTGTTCTCTCCGGTCTCCAAGGTCTGCACTGTTTTATTTACCTGGATGACGTCATAATCTATTCCCACTGTCTCATTTCTCATATTGATAAACTCAAGCTAGTATTCGAAGCACTCCGCAAACATAACCTCAAGTTGCAGCCTGACAAATGCGAGTTTCTACGACGAGAAGTCGCATATCTAGGCCATGTCATAACTGACAAGGGTGTGTCTCCTAACCCCGATAAGGTAAAAGCCGTGTCAGAATATCCTACACCAAGAACTCCAAAAGAGATAAAGTCTTTTCTTGGCTTAATAGGATATTATCGTAAATTTATAAAAGATTTTTCTAAGATTACTAAGCCCCTAACTTCATTATTGAAGAAAGATACGGAATTCAACTGGACAGACAAACAGGAAGACTCTTTTAACAAACTAAAACTAATGCTAACTAATGCCCCTATCTTACAATATCCAGATTTTTCAAAGGAATTTATACTCACGACTGACGCCTCTAACTATGCTTTAGGAGCTGTTCTGTCCCAAGGCGAAATCGGAAAGGATTTACCTATCGCATTCGCATCCCGAACCTTAAATCGTGCTGAAGGAAATTATAGCACAACAGAGAAAGAACTGCTAGCTATAATTTTTGGTACTAAAACTTTTAGACCGTATCTATACGGTAGGAAATTTAAAATAATAACGGATCATCGTCCCCTTATCTGGCTGTTTAACTGTAAGGACCCAAGCAGCAAATTAGTAAGGTGGCGCTTAAAGTTAGAAGAATACGACTACGAAATCGTATATAAAGCGGGAAAACTAAATAGTAATGCCGATGCTCTCTCCCGTCCTCCGATTCATGCAATTGACCTATTGATTGATGATATAGATACCATCACCTATGAGACATTTATGCGTAAAAGATCGAGTCCAACGGTCTACGATACGATAATAACTGAAACAAATCAAAACCTTTTAAAAACACCGTGCAAGGCAATTGCTTATCCAACGTCTGTCGATCTCGATAATTCAAACCCCTATTGCGAAGACATACTTAATCTATTAGAAGACAAAGAATTATTCTTATCATCCGAAAAGGAATTATATACTGTCAAGTCTTCTACGATAAAAGACAAAACGTTTTTTCACATGTTCATAAAAGTCCATCACTTTGATTCCGCTAGCTACAAGGATATATTTAAGGTCCTTAAGGACTTAAGAAATAACCTTATAATTTTTCATTCTGAAATAAACGAAATTGCCATCTCTGATTTTTCCAATCCCTTTGATAATTTAAGATTTATTTTAATTTATGATATGATATCTTTTATATTTCATAATACTGGTATCAAGATTAATGTTTATCACAACAAATTGATTTATCCTAATCCAAGTGAAATACCCACCATACTTAAAGATAATCATGATTCACCTATTGGTGGTCATATGGGTTCTTCACGCCTATATAATAAATTAAAAGAATCCTATTACTGGAAAAATATGAAAAACGACATTGAGACATATGTAAAACACTGTCCCAAATGCCAACAAAATAAAGCATTACGCGCTTGCAACAAAGCCCCTATGCAAATCACTTCTACTTCCTCTGAACCTCTCCAAAGAATATCCACCGATATAGTCGGTCCCTTACCTGAATCCGGTCCTGAAAAATATAAATACATCGTTACCTTTCAAGATGACCTAACCAAATATTCAATGGCTTATCCTATTACTAATTCGACAGCTGAAAAGACAGCTGACTGTCTAATTCAATTCATTTGCCACTTCGGAATCCCTAAGACCCTTTTATCCGATCAAGGTGTTCATTTCATTGCCGATGTGTATAAACAAATAACATCTTTGTTTAAAATTAAACACCTTTTTTCTACTCCTTACCATCCCCAAACTAATGGTGCTCTCGAAAGAAGCCATGCTACTCTGAAAGAGTACTTGAAATCCTACGTTAATGACAATCATAGTGACTGGCATAAATTCCTTCCAACTGCTATTGTCTCCTATAATACATCAGTACACTCATCCACAAATTTTACTCCCCATGAGTTACTGTTCGGCTGTAAGCCTCATATTCCTAGTTCCCTCTATGATATTGATCCAACAGTAACATATCCTGACTATGTCAAAATGCTAAAACAAAAACTAATTAATACTCGTAACATAGCCAGAGAAAATATACTTCGAAGCAAAGAGAAATCTAAAATCTATTACGACAAAGACACGAGAAATGTCTCTTACAAAGTCGGAGATATGGTTTACTTAAAACAACATCACAGATTACGGAAAGCTCTATCCAGTATATGGAAAGGCCCATACAAGATAATTAAGATTCACAATAACAATAACGTCACTTTACTTATAAATCGTAGACATGTAAGACATCATTTCGATGAAATCAAATTAGCCCATAACAAACCAATTTGCTCATCGTCAAATTCAAATACGGCTATGGCTCCCTTAGATATGCCTATTTTAGATTAATTAACTTTTTAGCGATTTTCTTTATATTTTAGATGTTATATTATTCTTAACTTTTTGTTTACTACATATTTACTATAAGCAACTCATTATATATTATTGTAAGTTAGTCAAATCCTTTTATTCTAGGGCCATCGCGCCGGGAATCTTCGCAACGTCAAACCTAACTACTCCGATAGTTAACAGCCCAGGTCTCTTCTACGACCCTATAGGAAGCTTAAAGTACTATAATGATCACTGGAATATCGTAACATTCTCTGACTTATCTTATATTCAGCCTCATATTAAAACTCTTCAAAATATACTTAATACTTGTAAACAAATTTGTGACACACATAAATCGACTAGTGTAAAACTGATTGTTTGAATGTTCTAAGTCCGTTAGAAAGTTTGTTTACCAATGTACAGAATAACTATATTTCACTTGCTCATATAACCGATAGAAATAGTCCTGAAAGAATTAAAAGATCAGCTTGGTTCGGAATAGGTGGTCCAATATTAAAACAACTATTTGGCTCACTAGATGAAGATGACGCCAAATCTTTTATTGACGCTATTAATGCAATTCAGGATGATCAACGACATCTTGCTTCTATATCAAAGGAAAATATACATATTATAAGTTCTACTATTTCTTCTTTTAACAATACTATTTCCAAATTAAATTCAAATGAAAACATTCTTAATGATAATATTCAAAATCTAGGGAAAATTTTAGACACTGTTTCGACAAATGCCAATAAATTAGAGGTAGTTTCTCATCTATCAATGGTGTTCAGTGCCTTGGAAAGCTCTCTAATGATACTCAATTTTAGTTTACGAGATCTTATTGATGCTATTCTATTTGGAAAACAAAACATAGTTCATCCATCAATACTAAGTCCTATGCAACTATATAACGAATTAAATTCTAAAAACAATGATGTTATTCCAAACCTTCCGTTACACTTAAGTCTTGATAATGTTCATAAAATCGTAGATATTTCCGAAATTTCTTCTTTCATTAGCGATAATAAACTAATTTTTGTTATTAAGATTCCTCTAGTTGCATCTTTTGTAGATTATACACTGTATCATATTTATTCGCTACCAACCCCACATGATATCCATAATCCTAATACTTTTGCTTTAATTAATCCATCCGCAAAGTTCTTGGCAATAACACAAGATAAATTATTATATTCCACGCTACAAGACCTAAGTGAGTGCAAAGTGATAAACGGCAATTACTATTTGTGCAAACTAGGAAATATACAATCTAGTGTCGGAAATCCAATTTGTGAAGTGATTATCCTAACCGAACACGTTAAAGGTATCCCAAACTCTTGTAACTATAAGACTATTGTTGGTGAAATAGATATATGGCAAAAACTTAATAATAATATGTGGATATATGTGCAATCAGATGTAACAAAATTGTCTATTAATTGTAATGGTAGTATTAATGATTATGATATAATTGGCACAGGCATTATGAAATTGCCAAAATATTGTAAGGCTTATCATAAGTTATTTCAGTTCATTCCATCACAGGAGTTTGAAATTAAAGTCTATATTCCACATCCAAATTTTAACATAATAGAAGATGATTGTTGCTCAAAAACAAAGTTGAATCAAACTATACCATATCTGTCTCCTGTTAAATTATCAAATGTAAACTTAGATTATTTGCAATATGCTTCTCACAAATTAAATCAAGCCGATGACGACTTAACCAGGATCGAAACTCAACCATACCATATTAAATATAGCTATTATTTTAGTATAATAACTACTTTGTTATCCGTTTCTGTATTTTCATTTTGTTCATATAAACTTTATAAATGCTTTTGTTGTAACAAGAATAGAAATACTTCATGTTGTGTTAAGATTATCAACAATTGTATAACGAAACCAAAATCAAATGTTCATGCCAGATCGAGTATCGAAATGTCTAATCGAGACTATGATACTGAAAGTACTGATTCAAGTATTACGCCCAAAAGGAATCTTGAATTGTTGTAAATTTTATTTTTTTTATTTTGCTCTGTCTATTACTATTTTGATGTGCTTAAATTAAGTTATTTTTAATTAAGGTTTATAAATGATTTTCTTTATTGTAATAAGTATTTGCTTACATTTAGTTACTATTTCTAGTTCTGTTGAAATAAAATTTACTAAATCATTGTTTTCTATTTCGTCTATTCAAATGCTATTTTCTATTTCATGTTTTTACTATATCGTTACATTTACCTTATAAGTTTAATAAATCTCAATTGTTATATTTCACTATTTCATTTCGATTTCGTGAATATTTATAATTTTATAATGATAACTAATTTCATTCAAATGTTATTTTCTATAGACTCTTTCCTGTTATTTACTATATTGTTACATTTACATTTAAAGTTTGATAACTCTTAATTGCTATATTTTACTATTTCATTTCGATTTTGTGATTACTTTGAATTGTATAATAATTAATGATAATTAATCTACGCTGTAATTTTCTATGTCATTATTTTTTATATTGTTATTTTAACTGTTTCTATTTCTTCTTAATTTGGATCATACTCACATTCTATTTCTATTTTCCGCATGTTCCGTTCTAAAGGGGGGAGGTGTTACATCCCTATTTTCCATGCAATAATGCTGAAATGCATATAAGCTGGATAGTCAGCAATATATGTGTATAAATACTCGCTGTTTCCCAAATATTCTTCAGTTAGATATTCTCTAGCCTAAACGCTGCCCAGCTACGGACCTGGTTTCTGCCCGCCGGCCTGGACACAGCGAATAGACTAGTGCTATATCCATACTCCGGGTCGCAATAACCCTTCACGAGGGAACCGCGAAAAAGTGTGATCCAAGTTAGAGTGTTTATAGTTAAAGTCCCATTAGTTAGTAATTGTAGAAAGTGAAATAAATAACTTGTGTTCCGAAAAAGTGCTTTTTTTTTATAAGTGCTCGGAGGCGCAACCTAACAGTTCGCATGGAAAGAATTCTAAAATAAAAACCCGCATAGTTCCCGTTCCCGTGGGATTTCCGGGATAAAAACTATCCTATGTCCTTTCTTGGGTCTCAAACTATATTTGTACCAAATTTTATCGAAAGCGTAACAGACAGACAGACAGACAGACATTTATAATATTAGTATGGATTATAAAACGCTATGTATTTCAGTCGGAATTAGGTTATATGAGTACCGTAGTCTGTGGTATTAGCACACGTTAAGTACAAAGTGTTTATTATTTTACGCAGCGATATTATTTACTACTAGCTGTGTCCCGCGACTTCGTTCGCGCGGACTTTGTTTACTCTGCACAGCTCCTCCCCCGTAGGTGATATCGCGATAATATGTAGCCTATATGTTGACCCGACCTGTTAGTAATATTCATGCAAAATTTGAAGTAAATTCATGCAGTACTTTTTGAGTTTACTCCGGACATACATTGACTTTCCTACGATTTTATAATATGTATATATAGATATAGATATTTCGAATATATAAACGGGTCAATAACGCGTACATATATAGAACTTACTTGTAAAGCTCGACGTTTCGGCCAAGTTACATTGACCGTGGTCACGAGCAGAGGTCAGTCTGCAAGTAAGTTCTATATATGTACGCGTTATTGACCCGTTTATATATTTAAAAATGATAGTAGAATTTGAAAGTTAGTTTAAAAGTTCATATAGATATTTCGGTTGTGAAATAAAACGTGCGTTGAATACATAATTTGTGTGTTACATACTGTCTTTGCTACTGATCTGAAAGAAAGTGTAGTTGAAGCAAGTGGACCTTCGTGCCCCTGTGGTCTCCTCTCATTTTCAGGCCTTGGATAAGTTTGCCCCTTTCCTTATACTACTTTTCGTTTCAGGTGCCACACAGCAGTCTCACTTAATATTTTGCGGAGATTTTGCAAATAAAATACCAAAATTCTCCTTTAAGTTATTGGTTTTCGCAAAGTACCGCCTGAATCGATTAAATACTAGCAGTACCCGTAACTTCGTCCACGTAGGTAAAAAACCTTGGAGTTTTACCTACATCTAAAAGAAAGAAAGAAAGAAAGACTATCCTATATCTCTTCTCGTATCTTAAACTATATTTGTACCAAACTTCATACAAATCGGTTGAGTGGTTTAGACGCGAAGAAGAGACAGACAGTCAGGCAGATAGGATTATATTATTCATAATATTAGTATGGATTAAATTATTCTGTAGGTAAAGATTTAATATTGTTTGCTAACCATTGTTGCGTGATGGCGAGGCGTGATGGTATTTATTGTAATTTAATTAAGGTCTAAGTACTTAAAATATCTTATAATACAATAAAAATATTCTTTATTATTATTATTATAAGAGCTATTAAATCACATAGGTGTGATCTAACATGAGGTCATGGGCTCGAATCCCGAATCAGGCAATCAAGAAAATGTATTTTTTCAGTTTTATGATTAAAAAATAAGTTTGCCCGGCATTGGAAAAGTGCCCGGTTAACGACAGCTTTGCCCCCTATTACTTTTTTTTCGTATCGATAGGGAAGCCCTTGACTACGATCTCTCCTGATGGTAAGCTAAGATGCGGTCGAAGGTGGAACGCGCTTCCCTAGAAGGTACCTGTTAACTCTTCCCTTGAAGATTCCCAAGTTGTACTCGTTGGGGAACAAAGACTCAGGAAGCATGTCCCAGTCTCTTGCGGTTCGGATCAAGAATGTCACATTGTGGTACTAAGTATCTATAGCTATCTCTTCGGGGATACAGGCGTGAAGATAATTGTTTCATATGCCCAGCATGAAGATTAAATTTAGTGTATTACAAATAAACTCACTTGTACTCCCAGTTCACGTATATTTAGTTTTTTTTCAAGTAGTACAAGTGTATTTAGTGTTTTATTTGGAAGTACAAGTGAGTTTATTTGTAATACATAATTTAAAATGCAGTTTCACCAAGTGCCGACGATGGAAACTATCCAATTTATTAAATTTAGTATTACAATCTTAACCTTACAAATTGATACAAAAGACGGTCTTATCGCTAACAAGCAATTACTTCCAAACAACTGAATTAAAAGAAATAAAAAGATGACTAGGACAAGCTATAACTTTTAAATATACATTACACGACAAAGTCATCACAAAGCTAAATTAAAGTTAAATTAACATTTAAAATAATTAAGAAAATAAAATAACTTATAATTATTTTCACACCAGAAAAACTACAATTTCTACTGGTATTTTAAGATATATTTCTATAAGTGTTTCCTTTTGACGTGAGAGCATAGAAAATGGTTCACGAACCTTTTCACTTGGATTTTTTGTCTGCCGCACTCATGCCGCGTAGGTAATGCGCTTGAAACGAAAGAATTTAAATTAAAATAGCACAGGTTCTCAAACTTAGTGGCAAAACCTTGCTTGGGTTTAAAATCATCGGTTTATATAATTCTGCCGCAATAGCGTCTGTGTTTATCACTGTTGTTTTCCGGTGTCATAGGCAGGGTAGCCGATATATTATTATTATTATTAAAACTTTTTATTGCACAAAATATACAAAAGGTGAACTTAACGTCTATGGGCATTCTCTTCCAATTAACCTTCTTTTGTAGTAAACTTTTAACGGGCAGAGCATAAGAAAAGTGCTAAGGAAGTAGGTGCATAATTTTACATTACAAACAAAAAAATGAACACTATTTTCTAAGTTGCTAATACTTTTTTTTTTATATCATAAGATAGCAAACAAGCAGATGAGTCTCCTGATGGAAAGAGTCAACCATCGCCTATAGACGCCAAAGATGTTAATGGTGCGTTGCTATCTTGTGGCGAGGTCTAATGTCACATGCATAAGTTTACCGGCTACCTTACCCTCCAAACCGGAACACGACAGCGACAAGCACTGACGCTATTGCGGCAGGAATAGGTAAGGCGGTGGTACCAGACCCGGGCGAGACAATGCAGAACTCTACCACCTAGTAGCCACGATGGTAGTGACTTAATAGCCATTCGGTCGCCTTTTACGACCTGCCTGGCAGAACGGCAGTTGGCCTATTCTACAAAGGAGGCCGGGACCAATACGGGCAGATTAATCTATTTTCTAGTATATACATATATATACGTATACATATATACTTATTCTTGTGGTACCTATTACATAATTTATTTATTTATTTATCTATTTAACACTATATTGTACATAATAAAAAAATACATAACAGAGAATAACAAACGAAAACAGTACAAAAGACGAGCTTATCCCTAATAAGAGATATCTTACAGCTAACCTAAGTTAGTGAAATACAGTGTTAAAACAGAACAGGTAGACAGTTTAAAATTTAATTTAAACACAAAAAAACTAACTCTAATTAATTATATAACAATTTAAAAAACAAAAATATTTTAGTTTAATGGATGCTAATTCTAACTTGCAGATAATAATAATCAATATAAAAACAAACCTAGTTATTTTGATCAGAAGATAAATAATGAGTCGCAATTGTTTTTTTTTAATGAGCAAAGTGAAGTACTGTTACGCATATGATATGAGAGTGAGTTCCAGAGTCTTATAGCAGTGACAGTAAAAGAGTAAGAAAAAATACAGGAGCTATGCATGGGAATACGCAAAAGGGTGGAAACTGACGGACGACATGGAGAATTAAGTGGATGAATAAACTCGAAATCTTCTTTTAAGTAATGTGGTGTTAAAGGATTGAACAGAATATTATACAGGAGACAAAGAACATGAGTATTCATTCGCAAACGTATTGAGAGCCATTTAAGTTGAGCTGTGTAAGTAGATATATGCTTATATTTGCGCAAGCCCAAAATAAATCGAATACAAAGATTTTGTAATCGTTCTAGTTCATTTAATAACTCCTCCGTGGCATCTGAGTAACATGAGTCAGCATAATCGATGATTGGGAGTATAAGTGCTAACGGCTAACAATGACGTATCATTAATATTCGCGTGTAAATAGACAATGGGTATATATTTACACTAAGAAAACCCTCTGTGTGTTATATATATTTTTTATTATTTACTAATTGACCCGCCCAGTTTCGTCATCATCAATATAAGAAATTTCACAAAATTTTTCATCCTCTATTTTAACCCTTTATGGGTTGATTTTTAAAAAAAATAGCCTATATTTGACCCATTGAGTTGAGTCTTTAATTACCTTCTTGAAATTTTTTATCAAAATCGCTTAATTTAAGGTTTAACAGATGGACAGACACATTTTCACATTTATAATGTTAGCATGGATTATAGATGCGTTGAACAGGGCAAACAGTATCGGATAGATAGACATACAGACTTTCGGATTTATAATATTAGTAATATGTTAACACTAGTAATATTATATGGATTTACATTCCATAATACTTCGAAGAAGATAATCATTCATCCTGTCGGGTACAAACATATTTTAAATCAAGAAAAATTTTGACATTAGATGGAATTATCAAAATGGAGGAGAAGAACATACTTATATCTTTTAATTAATTAATTAGTTTGTGTTCACAATATGATATACCCCCTGTTGGTACGAGACGCGCTTTAAGAATATACCATGTACTATTTAATTCTAATAGCATTCTACCGGGCAGTTTTTAAAAAACGATTGGCTACATAAGTGTAGAAGTCGCTACCATCGTGACTACTAAGTGGTAGAGTTCTGTAACGTCTCGCCCTGGTTTAGTTCCACCGCCTTATTTATTCCGCCACACGGACAGCAGTGCACTATTGACATCTTTGGTCTATAGGCTGTAGTTTTCTTTTCTATTTTTTTAATATCGTATGCAGCGTATAGCAAACTAGCAGATGGGTTTCCTGATGGAAAGAGTCGACGATCACATATAGACACCAAAGGTTTTAATGGTGCGTTGCTATCTTGTATCGAGATCTAATGCCACATGCATAGTTTACCGGCTACCTTACCCTCCAAACCGGAACATGACAGCGACAAGCACTGATGCTATTACGGCCGGAATAAAATCTATCAAGAGAACCAACTGTTTGTATCATATATTGCAATATAAAAAATAATGTAAAATTGTACAACAATAAACTATCAGAAAATTATGAAAAAAAATTAAATCATTATCTAACAAGGTCATTAACTTTCGACAATTTTTTTTATTCTAGTGCGAAGATAAAATCTTATTAATAACTGAACAACTTTAATGAAACAAAAAAAATGTTTATAATGCGACTATGAGGATGTTAAAAAATATTGTAAATAATGTATCGATGCGAAAATATTCTACCGTAATACGGCGTACAAATTTTAGATTTTTAACTTTCCGCTACGTATGTGAGTAAGGAAATTACTGATTTTGCCCCGATTTTCGAATATACGTATATTGTATGTATGTAAACATCTCATAACTTTTGAACGCCTTTCCTGATCGAAACGGGGTTGATGGTATTCGATTGGATTTCTTTTAACTTAGACTTCCTGAAAATTCGAACCAATTCGGTCTAGAGATTTTGAGAAATTTAAAAAAAAACAAAAAAAATTTAGCTATACAGTATTTTTCTAAATATAACTTTCAAATTAAAGTACCGATTGAGTACACAATCTAATCAGCTCTATTCCTAAAAAAACTGCGTCCAATGCAAAGCTCACATCAAAATTTGTTTATCTGTTTAGGAGTAATCGTTGACGAAAAATTTTGTAAAATGTATTTTTTCGACCTCATTTCGAAATTTTTCAACCAATTATTTTTTGATCTTCCACAATATTATAGAACTTACAAAACTACGTCGAATGCCGTTTCAAAAATTAAAATGGAACTAAATTTTCAAAAGTTACACCTTTTCAAATATTAAAATTATGTTGTGTACAGCAAACTTACTACATATTTTTTAAACAACTTTCAAGCTAATATACCATTTATTTAAAAATCTAGTCAATTTTGCTATTAAGTAGCAGGTTAAAAAATGTAAATCAGATAAAAATCTGTTGATTCATTGGGGATTTATCAATGACGCAAATTTTTTAAAAAGTATTTTTTTGTCATTCCGTCGATATGTGTTAACCTATTGATATCGTAGCTAAATAAAACAATTTAGAGCTCAAAACTAGCTTTGAACGCCATTTAAAATTTCAAAACCGATCACCATTTTGAAAATCTTTTTGAATATTAAAATACTATTAGGTATTTTTACAAACTTTAGATGTATGATCTCTTTGAGTTTAAAAAATCATGCTTAGGTAAAGTTTTTATTCGTTGAGCTTATAACACATTAATTAAGCGGAAAGATTCAGGAATGGTCTGCGCGGTCAAGAGGTTTAAAGTATTTTTTTAATTGCAACTTTTAACATTAAACTATTTGATTTAGATCATGATGTCTCAAATTCGATCTTCGGGTCGGGTGAAAGTGTTTTCAAGTATTTTCGTTGTTTTCCTGTCTTTAACAATTTCCATACGAAAAGCCATTTGTTTGTCTGCTATTCTACGATATAAAAATATTTCTACTCGTATCCCTCTTTCATTATAATTGCTCGATTAATGAGGGCCAGCAGTCTCTACATACTAAGTATTTTCTACGAAAATGTAACGACTTAATAATTTATAAGTTTTAGAACCACTGGTTTTCACAATTCATTTTAAGTTTTTTGTGTTCATGTTTTTTTGCTATGACGTAGATATGTTTTGAGCGGGGTATATTTATGGGCTGCGAAACGGAACGGGGCGATTGACGGCAGGTCTAGTGCAAACACTCGACTAACTTGATTTACTGTGCGTGTGAGTTTATTTACAAATTAGCTAAATACTTGAAATGTTTATACAAAAATATTTTCAGTTAGTAACAAATGAAAAGAGTTCCTGAAATTGAAAACTGTTTATATCTTCTTAAAATAAAATTTAAGACTGCCCCGTTGGTCAAGTGGATAATTAATGACTTTGCAATTGATGGGGCTTGGTTTCGATTCCCACCGCAGACAAACATTTGTGTGATGAACATAAATGTTTGTATTTCTGGGTTTGGGTATTTTTTAAATTCTAGTATAAGTATTTCTATGTATTAGTATCGTTTACTAATATTTATACCACATTTAAATATAATAATAAGTATAATATCTCTGGCGAAATTACACGAATTAATCTAACCCCAAAATAAGCAAATAATTTGCTTTTGTTATGGGTGTTAGTCAACGATACTTATACATAGAAATACATGTTTAAATACTGATACATACATAATAAACATCCAAACCCAGAAATACACATATTTATGCTCATAACACAAATGATTCTCTGTTGGGAGTCAAATATATATATGTGTATGAATGTGTATATATGTATGTATGCATGTGTATATGTATATTTGTTTTTATGTATGTATCTTAACTGTAGTTTATTTCAGTTTTATTCAAATTTGAATATATATATTTTTTTCTTTGGTAACCATTTAATTTTAACTTGTGTTAATGTTAATCGAACAATTCTATGCACCTACTAATATTGTTTCTATTGTTAAGTTAGGGTGACTGGTAGAGAATGTCACTTAGCATTAAGTCCATCTTTGTACATCGTTGTGCATAAATTTAAATAAATAAATAAATCCGAGCCCCATCGATTCGTAGTTAAATTCGCTAGCCACTCGGCCAAAGGGGCGGTTAAAATTGCTTATTTGGGGTTAGATCAGGTCGTGTTTTTTAAATCGTAAGATAGCAAACAAGCAGATGACTCTCCTGATGAAAAGAGAAACCATCGCCCATAGACACCAAATATTACTAGAAGGAGCCGTTGTGCCATTGTAAGGCACAGATAGAAAGTGTTAATACAGTAAAGTTTGGAGTCGTTTCTTGGCCGAAATGGCTTTGAAGAATAAGCCAAAAAAAGTGACATTGGAACTTCCTGAATCCAAATGCAAAATGCAAAGACAGTATAGGTACTCCTAAACTAAACGAGGTATTTTCTTTGAAATAACACTTAATCGTCTTGTATTGATAAACACCTTGATGCTCGATGAGTTTCAGGATCTGATGGTGGAACTGGAAGGTGACCATGGGAACTACTAAACTAAATGAGATAAACTAATCGAAATTGGACTCATTTGCTCTATTTGGATAAACACTCGTTCTTTCGTAAACGTTTGACACTAAACGACTTCCAGTGTCTCATGATATAGCTCGTAAGAGGTTATGGGACCTTTGAAATTAAATAGAGCAACACCATCGACTTTGGAGTCTTTTGATCCGTTATTATAAGGACTTTGGAGCGGGATGGCTTCCAGTGCCCGGAGATAGAGCTGGAAGAAGTACCCGAGAGTTTTTAAGCTAAACCAGGATAACCCATCGACTAGGGACTATTTCTGTTTGTTTGGGCAAAAAATTGGTGCTGGACGATTTTTAGGACCTGATGATGGAATTGAAAGATACTTATGGGAACTCATAAACGTACCAAGATAAACCCATCGAGTTTGGAATCCTTTGTTCTTTTCTATCGAACATCCTGGTACTAGACGATTTCCGGGATCTTATGATGAGCTGGGTGGAGGTCATGGGAACTTTGGAATAAAATGGAGTAAATTATTACATGGATTTCGAAGCACGGTGGTTACCAGTCTCGATGATAGAACTGGAACAAGTCTATTAGAACTTCTAAGCGAATCCAGAAAAACTCATCGAATGTGCGCTGATTCAATTTATTTTGACATAAACTTTGATGCTGGATTCCCAGATTCTTACAATGAAGTGGGGAGAAGGTCATGGGAACTTTTGATTAAAATTGAGCAGCACCACTGATTTTGGTCTCCTATGATTTGTTCTTTTAAGAACCTTGGAGCAGGATGGTTACAGTGTTTGATAGAGCTGGAAGAAGTACGTGAGAACTTCTAAGCTAAACTAGATAAACCCATCCAATGTGGGCTAATTCCGTTTGTTTTGACAAACACGTACGATATAATTTTTTTTTCACCGCCTAAGATATAATTTTTTTTTTTGACCGCCCCATTGGTCGAGTGGCTCGACGGGGACAAGCATTTGTGTGATGAGCATAAATGTTTGTATTTCCGGGTTTGAGTGTTTATTAAACATATTCCAGTATTTATATAATATGTATTTCTATGTATTAGTATCGTTGACTAACACCCATAACACAAGCAAATAATTTGCTTACTTTGGGGTTAGATCAGTAAGTGTTTTTTTTTTATGTCATAAGATAGCAAACAAGCAGGTGGGTCTCCTGATGGAAAGAGTCAACCATCGCCTATAGACACCAAAGATATTAATGATGCATTGCTATCTTGTGGCGAGGTCTAATGCCACATGCATAAGTTTACCGGCTACCTTACCCTTCAAGCCGGAACACGACAGCGACAAGCACTGACGCTATTGCGGCAGGAATAAGTAAGGCGGTGGTACCAGACCCGGGCGAGACAATGCAGAACTCTACCACCTAGTAGCCACGATGGTAGTGACTCGATAGCCAATCCACGGCGAGCGTAATTTGTGCCGTGAATATTTATTATTATTTATTATTAATAACAATGATAGAACTGGAAGGTGGCTATATAGAGCTGATATATATGGCATTTATTGCTAGTAGATTCGGAAGGTTTGACAATGGAACTAGAAAGTGGCTAGGGAACTTCTGAAGTAAACAAAATAAGTATGGTCTCATTTGTTACATTTTTACAAACTCTCTGATTCAGAATTATTTTCATGGTTACATGGTGGAGCTGGAGGCCGTAGGAGCTTTGCAATACAACTCAAATTTATTGAGCAAGGAGCTTAAGCTCAAAGAGTAAGTAACCATGATAACCTTAACCTGATGCTGCAAAATCTTCTTTTGAAGACCTTCAGCTCCTTTCACGTTTTGCTCTTAAAATGATTCATATGAAGCAGAATAGCGGTATGAGGATAAGATAATGTGTCGGGGGTTTTCGAAATTTTTAATTTTATCTTTTAAGACAATTGCGTGAACGGCGAAGTATAAAATTTGGCGCAATTAAAATTTACTTTGCGGAGGACCGCACTGTCTCGCTTAGTTAACATTTTTTCTTAAATTGAGTTATAAATATTGCCAAAATCAGGAAGAAAAGGCGCATCTGCCAATTTTTTTTTATTTTTGTAGCGTCAGTGTTTATTATTGTCGTGTTCCGGTTTGGAGGGTAAAGTAGTCGGTAGACTTATGCATATGGCACTACCATCCTACCACAGGGATAGTAACGCACTATTAACATCTTTGGTGGCGATGGTTTCTATTTCTGTCAGAAGAATTGCCATTTGAAGAATAGACCATCTGCCATTTTTCCAGGTAGTTCGTAAAAGGATTCTTTCCTGATGGAAAGAGACTAAAATATAGATACCATAAATATTAATGTTGCGATGCTATCCGTGAGATGGTGTGTTAGTGTCACATGTATAAGTTTACCGGCTACCTTACCCTCCGAACTAAAACATGTCAGTCATAAGCATAGACGCTATTTCGGCAGGAATAAGTAAGGCGGTGATAACCGACCCGAGCGAGAAGTTGCGGAACTCTACCACCGGGTAGTCATGGTTTACCTTAGACTATTAATTATTCCCTGTGTTGGTCCCGGGCTCCCTTGAAGAATAAGCCAACTGCAGTTTTGCTAGACAGGTCGTTAAAGGCGACCGATTGGCTATGCGAGTCACTATCATCGTGACTACTAGGTGGTGGAGTTCTGCATTGGCTCGCCCGAGTCTGGTACTACCGCCTTACCTATTCCCACCGCAAAAGCGTCAGAGCTAGTCACTGTTGTGTTCCGGTTTGGAGGGTAAGGTAGCCGGTAAACTTATGCATGTGGCATAAGACCTCACCACAAGATAGCAACGCATCATTAACATCTTTGGCGTCTATAGGCGATGTTTGACTCTTTCCATCAGGAGACCCATCTGTTTATTTGCTATCTTATGAAATAAAAAAATAATAGTAACGACACGTATATTGTACAATCGATCGCCTTTTATTAATTGTCTGACAAAATGACAGATAGTTTATTCTTCTGATATAATAAAAGAGTATTAGCTTATAAAAATATAACCTAAATGAGACATGTAACGCTATAACTTTCGCGCCAAAAACAACAGATAATTAAACAAATGTTAGTGATGTTCCAACAGTTCCACAAAAAAAGTATCTCAAAATACATGTCCCTGTGACGTAACCGTATCTATAATACAGCCGGTATCGAGTTAATACGTCAGATCAGAAGCGACGCTGCGATTCTGGGAAGGCTCAGCTAGGAATGGGAGAGACGGCACATGTGCGCACATGTGTGTTGCACACTAAATGTGAAGAGAGATTTTAAATTTTATTGTGTATTATGTACGTATTTCATATTTATTATTCATATTTATTACTGTTTTATTTGACATTTTTTTTATAAAAAATAAATAAACAATCACTGCCTCTTCGGAGTTGGTAAAAGTAAAACCTCTCATCAAATCTTTGATTTTGGGGAAAATACCCCGTATTAGTTCCGGGCTCCTTTGAAGAATAGACTAACTGCTGTACTGCCAGGCAGGTCGTAAAAGACGACCGATTGGCTATGCGAGTCACTACATCGTGGCTACTAGGTGGTAGAGTTCTCCATTGTCTCGCCTGGGTCTGGTACCACCACCTTGCCTATTCCTGTCGCAATAGCGCCAGTACTTGTAGCTGTCGTGTTCCGGTTTGGAGGGTAAGGTAGCCGGTAAACTTATGCATGTCGCATTAGACCTCGCCACAAGATAGCAACGCACCATTAACACCTTTGGTGTCTATATGAGACCCATCTGCTTGTTTGCTATCTTATGACATAAAAAAATACAGAAATCTCAGGGTGCTAGGTCGGGGCTATGCGCAGGATGAGTGACGAGATGTACTTTTTCGGAAGCTAAAAATGACTGTTTTGTTGGCCGTGTGTGAAGAAGCGTTATCATGGTGTAGGAGAATGCGGCTTTTGGGTCGTCTTTGGCAAACTTTTTCTAACACCCTGGGTAAACAAATGGTAGAATACCACTCGGCATTAACACTCTTTTGATCTTCAAGTGGAATTGTACAGATGGGATCCGTAGCTGAGAAAAAAATACACGATCATTTTTTACCAACGTTTCTCGCCTGTCTTACTTTTGTTGGCCTGTTCTCATTTTCAAACACCTATTCACAAGATTGCCGGTTTTTTTCGGGTTCAAAACAAAATTCCACGTTTCGTCTACTGTGACAATGTCATAAACAGCATTAGAATGTCCGTGGTCGTATTTCAGTAGCATTTGTGAGCACCATTCCACGCGAGCCCGCTTCTGCTCCACTGTCAGTTCATGAGGGATCCAACGACAACAAAGTTTCCGAACTTTCAATTCTTCGTGTAAAATTTTCTGAATTTGGCTCATACCAATCCCCAATAGTCCCCGAATTTTCTCATAGGTAATCCGGGGGTTTTCTTCAATTAACCGCTTAACAGTAGCCCCATTATTTTCGTTGACGGCAGTTGAAGGCCGCCCTTCATGAAATTCGTCATGTAAAGAAATTTGACCTCTCTCAAATTCAGCAAACCATCGCCTCACGGTGCTCAAACAAGGTGCTTCTCTCCCAAAAGCATTTTGAAGACGAGCGACACAGTCTTGCGGAGAAAGAAAACTTTTCAAATCATAGAAAATCATCGCTCTAAAATCTTTTCGACTTAATTCCATTTTCGTTGCATACGTAGAACTTTGATGTGTGATAAAAAAAACAATTGACAAATCATTTCCCGCCAATTTTTTTTATTACTAAGAAGGTTACAACGTTTTAAAAATATAACATTCGAAATTCAAATAGTTACGATTAGCTAGAAGTGCAAAACTTTTAGTGTGCCCCATGTATTTAGTTGAATGATTTTTTGGAAGATAAGTCTAACTTGGAATCTATGACGGTCTGGTATCTATGGGTGTTCTAACGGAGTGAAGCAGTAAAAAAAAAGTGCGAGTCAGAGTTTTTTTTTATAGAAAAAAGGGGGCAAACGGACAGGAGGCTCACCTGATGGTAAGTGATTACAGTCGCCCATAGACAACCACGCTATCAGAAAATTTGCAGTTGTATCTAACAGTATCTATTTTTGCTAAAGAGATACAGCTCACTGACAGATAGGAGAAATATTTATAGGGTTCCGTTTGAGTAAGGAGCAAGGAAGTTACATTCTACCCGGAATATTCACACGCGCTTCAAAATCGTTCCGAAGAGTACCACGACGTGGGTGGAGTGTGTCTCTTTCTACTAAATAAAGCGCCAATCGCTATATATAAGTGCGGCCATGCGTGGTTTGCAAATTACTACTAAGTAGTTCTACTAATTTGAGAAACAGTTCTTACGTTGTATAACTAATTACGTAATAATTAAAATAAGCACATTTTAGAACTCACTGTGTTAATTACAATACATTTTATGCTAATGTATTTATCGACGTGTATGAATAAAAGGGATTTAACGATTACCGAATCTATAAAAATCTACCATCAGATAGTTTTATTTATACTGGCAATTGCAAGAAAGGGACAACATCCACTCTTGTCGTTGTCTTGCTCAGAACGTTTTTCCTCTCTGTTAAGTAAGAAACAAAGGTCAACTTTATGAGTAACGAAATAAAGTACATTTTTATTTTTCAAATATTGCTTCCTAACAATTCCAGTTATCGTAGATAAGTTCCTTGGTAAGGAGTCAAGGTCAAATCTTGCAAGAGATATTTTGAGTGAACTCAAAATTAACTATTCCGAAACGTCTTACCTATATTCCGTTTGGTATCTGTGTTCGAAGCCTACTCCACATTATCCGCGCTGTCAAACTTTCAACAAATGTAGTCGCAGAAAGGTCTAAGCCCAGATAATTAGTTTTTTTTAATTTTCTTTTATTTTAACTCCCGGCAAATGATACTATAAGTCTTGAGTCGCCGAAAGTGAGAAATTAATTTTGTTACGATGGTAAAGATCATATTATTAGTTTGTAGAAATGTTTTCTGAGAATAGTTCATAAGGAAGACGATTTCACTGGGTACGAATTACGAGAAATATTTCAATGTCTTGATCTTTGACTTTTAACATCTACGGAAGTATGCATCACAAAAAAATTTTAAATTAAAAATAAATAATTAATTTATATATTTTTTTATTTTTTATAGCAAATAACTAAAAGGTTATCCTGATGGAGAGTAATAATAATCATCACCTATAGATACTCCAACATTTGGCTCATTCTAGGTAGACCTTTGAACTCTAAACTAGTTAATACTGTTAAAAACATTGTATTAAATCAACTTAATATAATTGTAAATTAAAATTAAAACAAATGTAGCTATGTAATACCTGAGATAAATATATACAACGTTAATGTATGACGCCAAAGAAAAAATCCGTGTATCAAATAGAAAGTCATTTGTAAACTCCCTTCAGAGGGCGTATCTTTTTGGGAAAAACTCAAAAAAATATAGTGATATAGGAGCCAGAACCTAAGTAAATTTTTTACAAAAAATGTCTCCATTTATTTCATTCCTTATTGCATTGTGTATATGTAATGGTATATTGCTATCCCTGTGTTGGGATGAGTAACTAACAGTGTTAAGCATTGACGCTATTGCAGCAGAAATAATATTATAAGACCCCTTTATAATAGAGTTGGTTAATGGATAAAATGTATTTTCTAATTAATAAAATATGTTTTATATATATATATATATATATATATATATATATATATATATATATATATATATATTGACGTATTTAATTGGATATAAAATACTTTTCATCCATTATCCGGGTCGCTGAAAGTCACTCTATAGTGGGATCTCAGATAATAGTAAAAGTGGTGGTACCGAATCCGGAAGAGACGTTATGAAACTCTACAACCCGGTGCCGGATTAAGACTACTTGATAGCCTAAGCAATCCACGCGGGCGCGAACACTCTTATTCATAAGTAAGAAAGTATTAGCCTCTAAAATAATAAATTATTAAGAAAATGGAAAGCATTCGGTCCCAATTATCGCTAAAAATAGTCGATAATCGTCATCGTGCCAATATAATGCGGTGGTAGGGATCAAAAGTCATTTCGCCAACCGACAAACCGATGAATCGTGATGAAACGAAGTCTGTACAAGTTCAGTTCCTACCTCACTAGGAAACCAGCAGGCTTAGGATAAGCACCACGAGATATATATCGATCGAGAAAGTGACGTTTGCTTGACATTTATTAATATCTCGATGGACGTTATTAAGCATGCCACGATAAACATTTAAAACGTCAGAGATAAATAAAACAAAAAGTTTACTCGAATAGAGAAATAAATGTTGTCACTAGAAGACATAGATATTATACTAATTCTGATTTTTAAGATACACCTTTGGTGCATTTAACTTGTGTTAATCATTATGAGCTTTTGTTTACTTTTATAACTTCCTGTCATCATTTCTCTTCTTTGTCAGAGTCGAAAGAAATATAACCAAAGCCTAGTGTAGCCATACCTATTTACAATTGTAATTAGATATTTTACAGGTTTTTGAATTATTCTCTCTTTTTAGTTTTGACCATCAAAACTAGTTTTTTATTCTATAAAACTGAAACAATGAATTATGATTCATAAGATGTTTTAATGTAAAGGGCAATTAAGATGCCAGCGTGTATTTATTTCTGGGTGTATAACTGCGTAACTAATTATGCGTAAAAGTGCGTAACAATTATTATTAACAAGCTATTTTTTTCCACTATAATTATTCCTTTCAATTATAATTCTAACATTATTGAGTAAATTAACATCTTCGTTTAGACTAATCAATCAACATTTTTGATTAATTTTTTTGATGAGAAACTTCCATAGAATTGTTGTGATTGCATAGAATTAATTGATTAATATCAATTTAAAAATCTCATAAGTGGGATTGTCAGAAAAATCATCAAATATGTAGGACAAAAGTTTCATCGTAGTTTTCATAATATAATCAAGCGATTAAAGTCGAAAAATAATTATTGTTATTAATAAATATTTATTATTTACCGAACCCAATGTCTTCGGAGCATTAACTTTATTAGTTACCCGATTCGAGATTTTTCGAAAATAGAAAAGACGGTTGTCTCGTCAAAATGAAGCTTTTCACAAATATTCAGCTTGTTGTTAATCAAAAAAAAGTTAGTTTGTGAGACCACGGTCTGTGATTTACATCTCAAGAACGAAAAACATTTTTCTTCGACTTTTCAGTTTATCTCTCTTTGATTCAAAGACTTACTCAAAGAGTATATAAATTTTATTTTATTTTGTCTTCTTACATTTACTTCTAACGAAAAAACGAGTGTGAGCTACACTCGATTTTTTCGTTATTTTTGATTGATTAATTAGTATTTTGATTATTATAATATGTTTTTATGTATGATTTTTCCTGAGTATATGTTATTAATAGTAACATTAAATAATACAAAATAAGCACCAGCTTTAAATTAACCTTTTATTTTACATTTAGTTTTCTACTGAATTTTGTAGAAAACTTTGTAAGTAGTTGTAATTTTGAATAGAGTTGGTAACACTGAGTAGCACGAGAATTCGTAGAATTATTTTCTCTATACGAAAAATTAAAAGTTTATTTACATTACGTCAAAAAGTATTGTATTTTAACTAATTTGTATTTTGTAATTAATTGTAAATTAATTAATTATCTAACCATTACATACAAGGAATTATTGATTTATACTGTTTGGTTCTCACATCTCTAAAATCATCATTATTCTTCCGATTCTAGTACAAAATTAAATTGTGTTAGGTATGTGAAATGGGAACACAAAATAAAACGTAAGTAGTGTACTTCTTTATACTTATATTTTTTAAAAGCCTGTATAGGTTATTAAAAATAATTATGATTTTCTTTTCAGGATAAGAAGTAATAAGCATAAATTAACTTTGTCGCCATGGTGGATTCATGGACTAGACTTGTAGCACCAAAGATTAAAGTCTTTAATATTGGGAAAGCATAATATAACACCATATATTCTACAAATACTTCATACATTATAGTTTCTAGAGGAAGAAAGGAAAACAATGGAACACTGTGTAAGTATTTATTTACATACATATCTCCATGACAAATCATCTAACAAGGTAGACTGAAAGAATCAAATTTTAAACATATGTTAATATATTTCTTTCATTGTAAAAGTTGTGGTTTTTTACAAAATTAATATCATAAATTCAAGATTATATCAAAAACTTGATTCTTGTAAAAAAATCCTGAATAATATGAGAAGCTTTCTCTGGAGAATAGTGTAGGTTTCTTTCACTCCCTTTTATAAATGTAACCAATTGTTTTTTCGACCCCATTATATAATTTACAATGCAAATCTATATAACACTACACAAAATGCAACATGCAAGACTGGAGTCATAAGTCCTGAGTTAACTGACAAAAAAATATATTAAGTACACATATATAACAACATTTTGATAAGATATATTTGTTTACAGGTTGACTAAACAGCGAGTAATGGAAATAGAATAAAGAAGCCTTTCTATTTATTACATTTTTTGAAATTGTTGATTAAGAAGATTTATAAGTTAATGCTGAATATTATATTTTTCTTGCTGTTTTTAATGGTTGTGTAAGATTGAAAAATAAATTTTAATTTGTAGAAAACAATTAAGTTTATAACATGATAGTCTTAATGTACCTAATATGTGTAATTTTTAAAATTTAAATTAATAGAAAGTTAATGTTACCTTAGGAAAAAATATTTTACTTGTTGATTTTTTATTTTCAAGTGAAATTCCATACTACTCATACTATATAGTAAACTAATTTTTGATATTGAATTTTCATTACTGATTAATTATGCGAGATAACAAGAGATATTTAAATTGTAGAAAACATTTAAATTTAAAATATAATAGCTTTAATATAGTGCGTGTATCTTCTATACGTTTGTTACATTAGTGAAAATTCAAAGATACATGTTAATAAATTTAAGTCATAAGGTGATAAATTGTGAAAATTATCTATTCTGAGAAGTACAAACATTAATAATAATTGTTAGTTTAGTAAAGTAGATGTGTTTGTATATTTTTTAAAACTGAAATTTAATTTTCTTTACAAGACTGCTTCATATTACACACTTTTTATAATTATTCATTTTGTATTTTGTGTGATTTATTCATTTTGTAACTTTATTAAAGAAAATAAAAATTATTTCTCAAGACTTTTCCATATAGTAAAATCTATGTTTGGCATTAAAACATTAAATACTATGAATAGTGTGTCATTAAACTTATACTTAAAATTAGCCATTGATGACTATAAGTTTCATTTTTATTATATAAAATTATTTAATACTTAGATAGAAGGTTTGCCTAGAGTATATATTTTTTTAAATAAATCTTATACAACACTAAAGTATTTTATTATACCAATAATCCACTAAGTATTGTTACTACCAAAATCACTTCGGTTAAAAAGCAACAACAAAAGTAACAAAGTTAACACTTCTAAAAGAAAATACTTGTAATTATCATATTGATGGGTCCTACGTATACTTGTGCAAGTGCAATGACACAACTTTACTGGAGGCCAGATTAAATGTTCTGTAGCTTGTAATCTATACCTTCATATAATAAAATCGTAGGAAAGTCAATGTATGTCCGGGGTAAACTCAAAAAGTACTGCATGGATTTACTTCAAATTTTGCATGAATATTACTAACAGGTCGGGTCAACATATAGGCTACATATTATTATCACGTTATCACCTACGGGGGAGGAGCTGTGCGGAGTAAACAAAGTCTGCGCGAACAAAGTCACGGGCAACAGTTAGTTTTGACATAAATCAATAGAAGTATTTGAAAATTTGTACAAATTTTCAAATACTTTATTACATTAGGACAAATATAAGGTAATTTTAAGGCTTTTGAGGCAAGAAAATGGTTTCCGTTGTTTTGCAAGTTGCACCAGTATACATAGGATCCATCAATATCTTCTATTATGTAGTCTTCGCATTTCATCCATTTCAATTATGCCATATGAGGGCATCATTTGTTCTTCTAGGATATTTGTCAGTAATATTAAAAATTCTGCAGTTGAAGTCTTATCTGCAAATAATAATTATATTTTTTATTGACATATATTATTGTAATAAACAATAATAACAAGTACTGACTGCCTTTCTGTATAGTAAATTATCTTTAAATGTAGACAAATATAAAATAATAATGTTTACACATGTAGGTACCTAGGTAATTGAGAACTACATGTGTCATATTGGATATTTTAAGTTATGAATATTACAGAAAATAATTCATCATAGTAGTATGTTAATCATACATGGAACTTGGTCTGAAAACTGATTAAAACAAATACTTTTTTTGACTAAATATAACTTGAATGGGTAGTAAAAACTCCTTAAATACATAATCAATGCAAGCCTTAGAGGAATAACACATTTGCATCATTATTCTATGATTTAAGCATTGTTGTTGTTTGTTGGTATGTGGCTGTAAGTATTGTGAAAAGTTGACCACCAAGAAAAGGATTATTACTTGTATCCAGCTGAAATTTAACATACACTTGACATGTATATGTAACATATTAACTGTTTAAAAAAGAAACTCGAAAAACTACAGATAACTTTTGAAAAAATATAACTTTATTGAGTTCACTTAGGTCAAATTAGTATTTACTACAAAGATATTCTGTTATTACAGTTAATGAAGTTGGATGGCTGTCATGTCTACTAGAAACTTAATTACAAGTCTCTTATGTTCACTTACCTTTAACTAAAGAGGCATGCCTTGATCGGTGTGTGGCTCTAAACCTCAAAATTCACAAGGGTCTATATTATTTAGAGAGCCATGGTTATTGGGTTTATTGAAGCGCTATAGTGATTGGAATGCTCCGTCCGTTGTGTAAAAAGATCACACAAATTTCCTATGTGCCTTCTTTGTATTTTGCAGGCTTGCCGTTAACCGTAGATATTTAGCACATAATAGGTATAATATGGAACTGCCACCACTTTTAAATACATATATGCCATACTGCCTGCCTGCCATACATACTACTGCCAACACTGGACCGAAATCTATATTTAATAAAATGAATACAAATCAAAAAGTTTTGTAATTGTTGTATAATTAAAGTATAATAATATGAAATAGTGGATAAGGTTATCAACATTTTAACCAAATTTTAACGAAGTGTGAAATGACAAATCGATAAAATGACAGCAAGACGTTTCGATCGATAGAGAAAATAACTACCGTCGAGTAAAATTGATCATTTTCTCTTCCTTTGAAGTATCATGTCGAATCAAGTGTCAAATGCGTTAGCGAATCGAGAAAGTGACATAAAAGTCGAGAAAACGAGGTCGATAAAATTTTATCGTGTTGCTTATCCTAAGCCTGCAGGCGTGACGATACTACGTTTCTTTATTTAACTACAAATTATGTTTATATAAATAAATATCCCTAAAATTTACATTAAATATCGTTATTATTAATTATTAAATTAATGTTATGATTTATTGACATTAACATTCACATGCGATATATATATATATATATATATATATATATATATATATATATATATATATATATATATATATATATATATATATATATATATATATACAGACAGAGTGGCAGATGCTCTATTCTTCAAAAGGGGCAAGCAGCCAAAAAGCAAAACCGTCCAACCGATAGAAAGAAAATATGTCATTTCACTTTTCTAATAGTTTGGCAAGAATGAAAAATGCTAAGAAATATTTTTAAAAATCACAATGAAAATTCTTTTGAAACTTAATTTTAATGAAATTTCGAATTAATTTTATTATCTACCTAAAATATATCTACACAAAAAATAAGAAATTAATTTTTAATGTAAAGGCTATTTAAAGTTTACGTTATTAAATAATTTACGACTTTTTCTTACACAAATGCGTAAAAAAGGATATAATTTATACGTAAATATTTATGTACCTACGTAATCTCTGAATAATATTATTGATAAGGAAATTTAAGTGCTTTTATACATACTATGATGTAAAACAATTTAATATGTTTATTTCTTTTTAGTTATCGAGCTGAATTTGTAATGCTAGAATGTTATGTAAAATTTGTTCGTGAATTAGTTTTGCTACTCGATAATAGATGGCGTACACTGTAGCTCGAAAGTTGTATCATACATCTGCAAATGTTTTAAAATTTAGAATTGCAAATGAATTTAATTTTATTTTACTAGCATTATAATTTATAACAAATCAGTGATAAAAATTATATAATATAGTATGTTATGTTCTAATTATTAGTAGTTACCGTTTTACCTAAACTTAATAAACAACTTTAGGCAAGCGAATGACTTTTAACAGTTTGTAACATCGGTATAAATATGTTTTTAAAAATTAATTTAATGAGTAATGTAGAAACAAACTAGGTACTATAACCTTGAAATTATTTATTTAATTAAAAAAAATGTTAATGATACTTCCTATTATAAGTTTAACTTTTGATTAGAACAAAAATCATTTTTTTATTATGCAATTGATTATACATTTTATAGGGATCATGAAGATGTGATGACGATGACGATAATATATTTACGGCTTATAAGAATTATTTTATAAGGTAGGTTCTAATAAAACAATTCTTATGTACATAAACGATAAATTTCTAACAATATTTTAGTAAATACATGAAAATTACTTCTATAACCTTAACACAGAAACCTATACAAACAATTCAAGTTTAAATATGAATTTAATTTCTTCAAGTAGTATTTATAAAGGAAATGAATCTTCATAAATAAATAATAATAAATAAATATTCACGGGACAAATTACACTTACTGATCTAACCCCAAAGTAAGCAAATTATTTGCTTGTGTTATGGGTATTAGTCAACGATAACTACTATACATAGAAATACATATATAATGTCGCCTCTGTGGTCTAGTGGTCCAGCGTTGGCGTTGACCACATGAGGTCCCGGGTTCGATTCTTAGGTCGGGCACATTAAAAAAAAAGTGTTTTTTCAGTTTTCTGAGAAACACAAAGTTGCCCGGGATTGGAAAGTGCCCAATTGGCGATAGGCTTGCCACCTATCACATTTGTGGGACCAAGTATCTTCGGCTAATCGTGGGTGCACTTGTTGTACCTCTACCTGCCTCTTCGGGGATATGGGCGTGAAGATACTTTTTATACATATATAAATACTGGAATATATTTAATAAACACCCATACTATTGAGTAGTCAGGGTCACTAGCTACTCGACCAACGGGACGGTGTAATAAACTTTATGTCTATCTCATTTCACTGTCACACTATCTCGGTCCCCTTTGAAGAACATTCCATGTACCTATCTACTATGTTCGCAGCAGGCAAGCATGACTATAGTCTACATTTTTTTGCTGGAGTTATCATCGGTCAACTTTCCCTTTTACCCCTTGTTGACCCGTTTCTTTTGAAGAAAAAATGAACTGCCCACTACTAGGCATCTTGTAATATGCAAGAAAAGGTTTAAAACAATCACTAACATCGTGACTATTAAGTGGTAGATTTCTGCATCGTCTCGGTATTTGGTAGCGCCGCCTTATCTATTCCTGCCGCAAAAACGTTGGTTTTTGTCGCTGTTGTGTTTTGACTTGGAGGGTATTTTTATATATATCATAAGATAGCAAACAAGCAGATGGGTCTCCTGATGGAAAGAGTCAACCATCGCCTATAGACACCAAGGATGTTAATGGTGCGTTGCTATCTTGTGGCGAGGTCTAATGCCACATGCATAAGTTTACCGGCTACCTTACCCTCCAAACCGGAACACGACAGCGACAAGCGCTGACGCTATTGCGGCAAGAATAGGTAAGGCGGTAGTACCAGACCCGGGCGAGACAATGCAGAACCCTACCACCTAGTAGCCACGATGGTAGTGACTCGATAGCCAATCGGTCGCCTTTTACGACCTGCTTGGCAGAACGGCAGTCGGCCTATTCTTCAAAGGAGGCCGGAATTTTTGGCAATTTATTCCTGCTACACAAAAAGCAACGCATTATTTAATATCTATAGGCTATAGGCGATGGTTATCTCTATTCATCAGAAAAATCATCAGCTTGTTTGTTATCTTATCTTCTATATTAATTAATTAATATTATAAATGCGAAAATTTGGATGGATGGATGGATGGATGATTGTTACTTAATCACGCAAAAACTACTGAACAGATTTGAATAAAATTTGGTACACATGTAGAAAGCTTGTTGCTATCTTATCTTCTATATTAATTAATTATTAATTAATATTATAAATGCGAAAGTTTGGATGTTTGAATGGATGGATAGATGTTTGTTACTCAATCCAATCACGCTAAAACTACTAAACGGATTTGAATGAAATTTGGCACACATGTAGAATATGACCTAGAATAGCACACAGACTACTTTTTATCCCGGAAAAACTAGTTGATCCCGCGGGATTCACCAAAAACTGTTATAATGCAGCAGGCTGTATGCTGCAGCTAGTGATATATATAAAAAAAACTACGCGTAGGTACATTCTATCAATTTCTGTATAATTGTCATGACAAAGGACATCTGCTATGCTTTGTAGACAAAAAGAGATAAGGTTGTCTATAGACACGGAAGATGTAATGGAAATTTGCCTTTCCTATATTTAAGCATAAATTAGTAAGTAAAACAAATTTTTTTCATGGTCATTATGATTTTTATACCATAATGACCATATGTCTAGTGGTTGTGTGGTCCGGTGTCAGTGTTGACCATATGAGATCCCGGGTTCGATTCCCGGGTCGGGCAAATCAAACATCTATTTTTTAGTTTTCTGATGAAAGCAACGTTGCCCGGGATTGGTTAAGGGCCCGTGGCGATGGGTTTGCCACCAGT
Organism: Apodemia mormo; assembly: GCA_036924255.1. Lineage (NCBI taxonomy): Eukaryota > Metazoa > Arthropoda > Insecta > Lepidoptera > Riodinidae > Apodemia > Apodemia mormo. The sequence goes on along the minus strand of JAUPFN010000018.1, from coordinate 3,920,096 downwards.
CACGTTGAGGGCTATCTTCGGCAATTCGTGGGTGCACTGGTTTTCCTCTGCCTATCTCTTTGGGGATACGGACGTGAAAGTTATGATGAATACGCGCGTGCTTATTCATCATAACTTATTACTAGAACATGACCATACGATTTTTGTTTTATTTTACCAATATGTCCAATTTGTCAAACAATGTTATATAATCATCCATCGTATAATAATGATAAAGAAGAAGTTTGTTTATTCACTTGCTGACAACGTAGAGTATAATTAAACTATGTTCCTGGCATGGCCTACTGGTCTATGATGTGCAGAAAAATCAAATGGCGGGCCATTCGATTTACCATTTTGCGAACTTTATCGCCTCTGTGGTCTAGTGGTCCAGCGTTGGCGTCAACTACATGAGGTACTGGGTTCGATTCCCGGGCACTTAAAAAAATGTTTTTTCAGTTTTCTGATAAACACAAAGTTGCCCGGGATTGGAAAGGGCCCGGTTGGCGATAGGCTTGCCACCTATTTAACATATGTGGGACCAAGTATCTTCGGCTAATCGTGGGTGCACTTGTTGTACCTCTGCCTACCCCTTCGGGGATACAGGCGTGAAGATACTTTTATTTTGCGAACTTGCATCTTGCGAGCAAAATGTTCTTATATTTTGTATATTGGCGTTGTGGGACTAAACAAAATAATCTACAGATCATAAAGTTAAAAGAAAATAAGATGCGTCCTGACTCTTGCTGTTTAGTGACATGGCATAATAGTCGATTTTATTATCAAGACGCGTCAATACGTATTTCATGAAAAAAAATACATATATCTAACCAAAAATTTAACATTTATAAAAATACCATATGTAGGTATATCAATCAATATATCATATTCCTGGTTTTTTTGAATCAATACCTATAAATAAATTTTTTAAAAATTTTTTGGTTTGATATTATGGGAAATGTTCCGGAGAACTGTTTTGATTAATTCCTGTCGCCGAAATTCGCCATCGGACATCGCGACAAAATTCAAAGTTTCATCCTCACCATCGCGTTATCTGAAAATACGCAATTGTGCGATTCTCGAGGCATTTTTTGCCCCACATTACTTCTATGTAGAACCAGCTATCGGCAGAAATTTTTCCGAACGGATACGACTTAGGGATCTTCAGAAAATATCCTACTCATTCTTAAAAGGCCGGCAATGCAATTACAAAACCCCTGGTAGTGTAGTTGTCTATGGGTGACGGTAACCACTTACCATCAAGTGAACCTTCTGTCCGTTTGCCTTCTCTTCTATCAAAAAAAAAATTAGATAAAAGTTAAAACATGCTACGTTAGAAGTGAATTATTTGCTGATAAAATCAAATGCAAATAAAAAATAATTTCGTTAAATTCACATTCATAAAAATTAATTAATGTAATTTTGTAAATAGCAAAAAAACTATTTGCATAATATACCTAGGTACTTATTATGGTAGATATGTTGACTATTTTGTAATAACTTGCAAACAAAGACTTTCAAAAGAAATACATTTTTCAAACAAATTTAAATCCGTATTTTAGTAGCTAATTAATTATTTTTTATGTATTTATAGCTAGCTTATTATGTTTAAAAATAATCAAACCAAATGAACATAAGAAACTACTCAACATTTATAAAAGTAGGATTGCGTAGTGTAGTGACATTTTTTTTTCATTCAGTATAAATGTAGGGTGCAAAATCGTGATAAAATTTCACATAGCTTCACGTTATAAAAACACCAGTTTTTCACTGCAATTGCGATAGAGTATAGCAGGTTGCATGTCCGTCGAGAATCGAAGGCGTTACCCCCGGCGACGCCACGCCTTGACTCATTTAACGTTAACCGCTAATGGCCACTCAGGTTTATGTACAAACAAAACGCGCGGCTTCGCTTTTAAAGAACCGAGGATTTATTAAGAATATATTTATGATTTACACTTTACAGTCACGAAAGTCAATATTTTTTTGCATGTATTTTATTGTGTGTAAAAAAACCCTGGACAAGTACGAGTTAAGCACGCGTGGAGAGGGTTTTGTTATATTTAATTATCAAATTTTTGGAGTTTCGTAAATTATTATTTTAGTTAATTAATGTAATTACCATAGACTTTTTACTATAGGTTTTTCTATAATCTAGAAGAATATGTTCTATGTTATTTCTAAAATTTTAGACTTATTAGAAAAGAGGAGGGAATTTTCGATTTTGGCATATTTTTTTTCTTCAAGTATTTAAAACTATTTAGCCAGAAATTATAACAATATATGTACCTATACCTATACATACCAACAAAGTAACTCAACAGTACTACATGTACAAAAAATCGTTTAAAAGACTAATGATCAAAAATGAAAATAAAAAAAAACAGCGTATATGGGATGCGGACGGTCTACCGTTTTTTTTATAGTATAAGATAGCAAACAAGCAGATGGGTCTCCTGATAGAAAGAGTCAACCATCGTCTACAGACACCAAAGGTGTTAACGGTGCATTGCTATCTTGTGGCGAGGTCTTATAACATGCATAAGTTTACTTGCTACCTTACCCTCCAAACCGGAACACGACAGTGACAAGCAATGACGCTATTGCAGCAGGAATAGATAAGGCGGTGGTACCAGATCCGGGAGAGACAATGCAAAACTCTGCCACCTAGTAGCCACGATGTTAGTGACTTGTATCGCCAATCGGTCGCCTTTTACGACCTGCCTGGCTGAACGGCAGTTGGCCTATTCTTCAAAGGAGCCCCGGACCAACACGGGGTGTAACTTACATTAAAACAATCAAATCCAAATTTAACATTTTTCTTTATTATCAAGTAAATATTTTTAAAATGAGAAAACATGAAGTTACTATTTTTAAATTATGTATTACAAATAAACTCACTTGTACTTCCAGTTCACGTATATTTTTAATTTTCTACTATTCACATCCAACCGGTTTCGCTTATTAAAGCATCATCAGGGATGTTTTACACATATTTTATAATATCTTTAACATATTTTTTTACATTTCAAGTTATATTATTAGCTATTCTTTAAAGAGTAGCAAGTTATATTATTAGCTACTCTTTAAAGAGTAGCAAGTTATATTATTAGCTACTCTTTAAAGAGTAGCAAGTTATATTATTAGCTACTCTTTAAATAGTAGCTAATAATATAACTTGAAATGTAAAAAAATATGTTAAAGATTTTATAAAATATGTGTAAAACATCCCTGATGATGCTTTAATAAGCGAAACCGGTTGGATGTGAATAGTAGAAAATTAAAAATATACGTGAACTGGAAGTACAAGTGAGTTTATTTGTAATACATAATTTAAAATGCAGTTTTACCAAGTGCCGACGATGGAACTATCCAATTTACTATTTTTAAATTCTTGTCACGATGGCAATTACTTTTTTTTGTGGGAAATGCAAATTTGTTTTTCTTATTTTCACACCACGCAATATAAAGCGTACGTTGCTCCGATTTGTTGCGTCCGCGGAACTCTCAAAACAACCGCGCAGCATGTTGCGAGTAATAAATACATTGCTTATTTTGTGTATTTTCTTAAATTTTTCTGTTTTTTTTTTCGGTAAAGCACTGTACAGCACTGCTCTGCTAATTTAGTCGACCGTAAGTGCATGTTTAGTGCAACAGAGAAAATCGCGCTCAAAAATTTGCATCTTTATTTTTGACGCTGCAAAAATCTATAAAAGGCATGGAAAAAATGTTGTTCCTACCAAAATTTTTTGTAGCATCAAAAACAAAGATGCAAATTTTTGGGCGCGATTTTCTCTGTTGCACCCAACATGTACTTAAGGTCGACTAAATTAGCAGGGCAGAGTAGGTACCTATTATAACAAATCAAATTATACGAAATTCAGGTAAAAGATTCGCCAAAAAATCGGAAAACTCCCACACAATTTTTTTTCCATCTCAAAATCGTTGTACAATACCATGGTTTGGATTTTCAGTACACCGTCCCTTATACTCCGTATATCAAGATATCAAGTAGGGTAGATGTACCGGCTGTGGTTACTGTATCATTACATAATTTATATAAAAACTAGCTGTTGCCCGCGACTTCGTCCACGCGAACTCTGTTTACTCCGCTCTTGCTGATTGTAGCAAAATATTATATAGCCTATAACATTCCTCGATAAACAGGCTATCCAACTCAAAAAGAATAATTCAAATCGGTTCAGCAGTTTTCGAGGTTAGCGCGTACAATGAAACAAACAAACAAACCCTACAATTTTATAATATTAGTATAGAATTAAAAATTATAATTGCCCGGGATTGAAAAGTGCCCGGTTGGCGATAGGCTTGCCACCTAAGTATCTTCGGCTAATCGTGGATGCACTTGTACATTTGCCTACCTCTTCGGGGATACATGCGTGAAGATACTTTTTTTTAAAAATGACTTTATATGCATACAATATCTATATATTAATACGTGAAGGAAAAATGTTGGACCCCTTCTTAAGACAATTGTGCGAACGGTGGAGTTTTAAATTTGACACAGTTGAAGATTACTGCGGAGGGCTGCAGAAACCTTATATTTTAAAATAAAATATGTTAGAAATACATTACATTAATAAAAATAAACATTACACATACTTCATACATGTGACATACATGATAACATACACACATGTATAATATACTATTTTATTTACGGCTAAAATCTGTTGTCAAATTCAAAAGTGATTTTGTATATTACTATATTATATATTATTTTATTACATAATACAATTAACCAAGCGTGGTATCCCTAAAACTTTCTTTCGTCTACCTAAATTAAGGTATTTAAGTTTTTACTACCCGTGATCATAAACGTTCATATCTCGTTCATATGTCTGTGTTTGGGTGTTTAGAAAATATATTTTATCATCTATATATTACGTATTTCTTATGTATTAGAAAAAAAACCTCACCACGCCACACAGATACCAACGCACAATTAACACGTTTGGTACTTATAGTCTATGGTCATCTCTTTCCATCAAGCATATGCTTGTCTGTTATATTTTGAAATAAAAAAAAGAAATAGAAAAAACATTGCAAAGCGAACAAATATTTGTAAACTATTGCTTCATTCATTTTTGATTAATATTAGATTTATATATTTGTGATACGGTACGATGCTGGCGCGGTTGTAGGATTAGTTTAAGGGGAGGTAATTCTAGCTCATTTCACCTGCTTAATCTTCTAAAAAATTACCATTTAAAAAATCTCAGATGATTCCAACATTTTGAAGAATTTGATGTTACTCAGGAGGGGGTTATTACGTATGCCAATTCCATCGTACAGTTCCAGTGCAAGACTTTCTATGTTGAACATGATAAAAACAAATGAAGACAGCTAATACCTCTCATAAACGTCTTCAAGACAAAAATACCTTGGAGTTATTGTGTGCGAATAATCGGTTTAGAATTTTTCCGTGCTAATGAATCAATCAATTGTGATTTATTGCATTAATAAGGTTAATTAGGTACATGTATTTTTACATTATAAGGTACTGAAAACATTTAAGGAGCACCATTTTAAAAATTACTAATAAATTGAAAAGAAAAAGCCCATGTAAATTTATTGCTCATGTAAAAACCCATGTAGAATGATTATTATTATTAGATGGGTTATTATTATTATTATTTAGAACTCGGTGTGTTTTTACGTATATTAACAAGATTGTTTCTTTTAGTAACGAATATGAAAATTAGGGTTATATTCGTAAACCAACAAAGGATACCGTTTGTTTTATAAAAATAAAGTATTTTTTTTAAAACGAACGGTAAAAATAAATTAAAAACGAAAATAGGTATGCCAAAAATTGCAGAAAATTCAACACTTAAATAGAATGAGATTTAAGTTTTGATTTCGATAAAATTAAGACTAAAACTTTTAATTTTAAATTAAATATGGGCCAAACCATGAGTATAGTGATTATAAATTATTCACAATAAAGATAAATCCCTAAAATATGTCCCCATAAACATTCCGACTAGTCCTGCTAATATTATCAATACGAAATTATGTTTGGATGGATGGATGGATTACCCAAGCAGCAATCAAGCATGTTTAATAACCATAAAGCAGCTCATATAGAACTTAAAGTTCTATTGCAGCCGTACAATAGTGTAAAAAGATGCTTTTATCGGTATAAGAGACCTTCATGAGTTTTTTATACAGCCTAATGCTGTACAAGGCCTTTCTTAGAGTTTCGCGTAAGCTTTAGGCATTATATCTGAATATTAATACACAACTGTACAGCTTTAAGTATTTTATAACTCAGTAGGCTCATTTTAATCGTTAAAGCTGTACACTAGCTGTATGTTGTTTAGCACGGGAATTTATTACAGCTTTAAGTGTTATTATAGTATCACTCAACGCTTATTTCTGTAAAATGAGATATGCAATCACCGTTCTACAGCTAATATTTATGGCGTAATTGTTGATTGTTATGTAGCCAATGGTGTTAAAAAATCTGCATTTACAGCTGTAGTACAGCTCAAGGCTGTATTACTGAGTAAATTGTTATTTGCTGTTTTTATATCTGCATAGTTGATATCATATGGAAAAAATCAAGAGGTAGATTAAAAAGGAATATTTAAATATTATATATTAAGTGATCGTGATACCAAGTAATCGTGATGAAGATAAAGCTGAAAAATTACTAAATCAGGTAACCTACAATCGTCATTTTTATTAATGTTCAAGGAAAAGGGATCCGTAACAAAAACATTAAAAGTGATTGTAGGTTATCTGATTTATTATTTTTTAGGCTTATCTTCTTCATTAAGGTTACTTGGTTGGTAATTTATAATATTTTAATTTTTTTAATGTCATAAGATAGCAAACAAGCAGATGGGTCTCCTGATGGAAAGAGTCAACCATCGCCTATAGACAGCAAAAATGTTAATGGTGCGTTGCTATCTTGTGGCGAGGTCTAATGCCACATGTATAAGTTTACCGGCCACCTTTCCCTCCAAACCGGAACATGACAGTGACTAGCACTGACGCTTTGCAGCAGGAATAGATAAAGCGGTGGTACTAGATCCGGTCGAGCCAATGCAGAACTCTATCATCAAGTAACCACGATGGAAGTGACCCGCATTGCCCATCGGTCGCCTTTTACGACCTGCCTGGCAGAAAAAAAATCAATTGGTCTATTTTTCAAAGAATATATAAAAAAAAAGAGTTAAAAAGAGAAATAAAAATCATTACACTGAGAAAATATATTTATTTTTTATTTTTAACTTGCTACTATACGGAGTGTTACGAAAGCGGTATAGTAAGCCGGAAAGGTGTGACTCAGAGGGTCATTCTGAACAACTTTTGTTCAACGATTTGTTACAAACATGTTACTCTTTGAGGCAAAAACGGTCAAACCGATTCGGATTAAATTTAACACACATACTACGAGTTTACTCGGAGTATCGTGTTGCTTTTTCTTTTTTATTATTTAAATTCTAAAAAAAAAATTTTACAATTAAAATATTAAAAAAGAAAAAAGCGACACGAATTAATCTAACCAATGTAAGCAAATTATTTTAAAAAAAACTAAGAAAATTTTAGACACGTAGGGTTCGAGACACGTTCCTTCAAGCCTCAAGTTATATATATGTTTTTTTTTCGAAATGAACTTAAGCAATTGGTCCAAATGGCCGCTACTGCGAAACCGGGCATTTCGGGTGAGCAGAGTGCTCAACTAGAGTTTAATTTAAGTGTCTCCAGTGAGATCGGACCTAGGCTTAGGGCAATATCTTGACGGTTTGTGGGAGAGTAAGTGGCATCAGGAATTCGATTCGTTAATGGCTATATCTAGTGATCAGTACAATCGACGTAATCGATCACATAACAAAGAAGAATTTCGCCACTTCGAACCTGTTGACACTAGCTCAATTAGTAGAGCGTCCCGGCTTGAGGGAACGTCGTAGGAACCCTACGTGTCGAAATTTTTCTTTGTTGTTTTTAAAGTTGTTCCAGTTTTTCCAAGCACGGGGTGAGTGCTGAAACACAAATATAAGCAAACTAACTGTTGCCAGCGACTCGTTCGCGAGGACTTCGTTTACTCCGCACAGCTCCTCCCCCGTAGGTGATAGCGTGATAATATGTACCCTATGTGTTGACCCGACTTGTTAGTAATATTCATGCTAAATTTGATGTAAATCCGTGCTGTAGGTGAGTTTACCCCGGACATACATTGACATTCCTACGATTTTATTATATATATAGATTATTATTTGCTTGAAATATAGTGTCAGTCTTCGGTACTAATACGTACTTACATAGAAATACATACACACATATATGAAAACCCAAATATCTATATCTATACATATAATAAAATCGTAGGAAAGTCAAAACTGTACATTGAATATTTTTTTAAAAGAATACTTGGGGCGTGATCTACAATCGATATCGAAGCCAAATATATAGTTTTTAGAATTTTTGTCTGTTTATCTGTTTGTCTGTATGTATGTCCGGGGTAAACTCAAAAAGTACTGCATGGATTTACTTCAAATTTTGCATGAATATTACTAACAGGTCGGGTCAACATATAGGCTACATATTATAACGCTAGCACCTACGGGAGCGGAGCTGTGCGGAGTAAACGAAGTCCGCGCGGACGAAGTCGCTGGCAACAGCTAGTTTTTAATTTAATATTTAATAAGAAAATACAGAAATAAAATTATGTTCCTTACACACATGTTTACAGGAATCGTACCCCAGTCCCATTGATGCGTAAACAGGTTCGATAAGCACTCGACCAAAGGGGTCGTCGAACCAATTCGTTTTAGCTAATGGATTCTTATTATAATTTTGTCTTATATTCGTACTTTAAGACTACAAGAGAGAGGATTCCGAAAAAAGTCTTCCGAAAGTAGTCTAGACCATGCCGTCTTTTTTTTATGTCATAAGATAGCAAACAAGCAGATGGGTCTCCTGATGGAAAGAGTCAATCATCGCCTTTAGACACCAAAGATGTTAATGGTGCGTTGCTATCTTGTGGCGAGGTCTAATGCCACATGCATAAGTTTACCGGCTACCTTACCCTCCAAACCGGAACACGACAGCGACAAGCACTGACGCTATTGCGGCAGGAATAGGTTAGGCGGTGGTACCAGACCCGGGCGAGACAATGCAGAACTCTACCACCTAGTAGCCACGATGGTAGTGACCCGATAGCCAATCGGTCGCCTTTTACGACCTGCCTGGCAGTACGGCAGTTGGCCTATTCTACAAAGGAGGCCGGGACCAACACGGCGATTATCATATACTATATTTTTAATAAATGGATCTAAATGTTCATTTCGACTCGAAGTGTGTTAATTTACAATAAATTCCAATAAAACTGACGAATTTTATAATAAGCAATTAAATTTGAATAAATATTACATAGTATATTATTTAGAGTTATCGGAAATGGGCATCTCGTGTGAAAGTAAACACCGAACAGGATTTATATCTGAATGTCTCGAGTTATCGAACCTCCATTGAAGTGAAATCATTTTACCTTAAGATGAGATAAAATTGGTATAATTAATTGTTTCGGAATCTTTATTAGATTGTTGATAAAGATGCGTTGTAGCTAAAGTACCTCACCATTTTGTTTTTGTGTCAGAGCTATTAGTATTTAGTTCTTCTTAGTTTTTAGTCCTCCCTATTAATCCTACTAGTCCTACTAATATCATAATTGTAAAAATATGTTTGGATAGATGGATGTTTGTTACTTTTTCATTCAAAAACGGCTAAACTGATGATCTGGAATAGCACATAGGGCACTTTATCCAGGAAAAATAAGTTGATCCCGTGGGAATCGCCAAAAGTTCGCCAAATTGGTATGGTAGGTAATGAAGTTAATTTATTTTATATTATTAAGTTTTAGTGACTTGGTAAAAGTAATTTTTAAATGAAATTACTTATTAATTAGGCCTCGCACTACCTGATTTAAAATCTTTGTTTATTTTTAAATTAAATAAAAGCCTGAAAAATATTGGCCTCACTCTTCTGTATCTGAAATACAAACAAAACAACTGCTAGATCCTAAGTTAACGCGTTATAAAGACACGATAGCTTTTCGCTTATTCCAAACTTGGCGCGTGTTTTTGGGTAGATTTTGGGAACGAACGGAAAGGGGCCTCGCCGATGCGACTTTGCCCACGTATAATTAGTCCACGCTACGCCACTGGGTTTTGGTACCACCGCCTTATCTATTCCTGCCATAATAGCGTCGATGCTGGTTGCTATTGTGAAATGGTTTGGAGTGTAAGGTAGCCGGTAAACTTATGTATTTGGCATTCCATCCCTGCCACGCAGATAGAAAAGTAGCTCCTTTTAATATTCGGCTCTTTTTGCCTACGCTACTAAAAATACAGAGATAATATTTATTAACTTAAAATATGCATGCGTGTAATTGAATTTCAGAAAGTAGTCTTGTACTGTTGGAAAACTAATCAGTTAGTGTAGTTGCGAAACAGTAGAAGTGTTTTTTTTTTATATCATAAGATAGCAAACAAGCGAATGGATCTCTCATTGAAAAGAGTTAACAATCGCCTATAGACACCAAAGATGTTAATGGTGCGTTGCTATCTTATGGCGACGTCTAATGCCACGTGCATAAGTTTATTACTTAGTTATAACCTCACCCTCCAAATCGGAACACGACAGTGACAAGCACTGACGCTATTGCGGCAGGAATAAGTATCAGTCCCTCGCGAGACAATGCAGAACTCTACCACCTAGTAGCTACATTGGTAGTGACACGCAAAGCCAATCGGTCGCCTTTTATGAACTGCCTGGCAGAAAGGCAGTTGGCCTATTCTTCAAAAAAGCCCGAACCAACACAGCGTAATCTCTGGCAAAAGGAACGTAGCCAAATGTTTGATGCTATACGATGTACAGCTGGTGTAATCTACTACTCCTACCTACCTTGTGGTTAAATAAAATAACCTGTTCGTTTTTTCGTAACTTCAAGCTATCTTGTCATACTAACTATTGGAAACAGAATTTAGTAGGCCGTTTTGCTAGGTCTTCAACCAACTGAATTACCGTTGTGTAATAGCAAGCAGGCTTGACCTAACTATAAACGTCTCATTTCTTAGCATTGTTATGCTTTTATCGTTTCACTGTCTCCTGCTGAAAAGGGAAACTGGATGTATCTTCTTACTCCTCATACATGCCTAGTTTTACGCTAAACATTGTTACAAAGAAAAAAATGATTTTATTGCAAGTAACATTTACCATTATTATACTGTGTTAGTTTAATACAATAGTATAAAACAGAAATATATAAAGCTTATTCGATGTGGTCTCCATTGGCTGCAATAAAGTTTTTAAAACGTTAATGCCAGTACTGTCATCAATAGAAGCACGCACCTTTTCCATAGAAAAATTGGATTGGATGGATTATTTAGGGACTCCAAATTATTATAGTCATAGCATTAGCAAGCCATAGTCTCTAAAACTGACCATAAATCATAATCCAGCGGATTAAGATTGGGACTAAATGACGACCAGTCATCAGCTCTGATGAAGTTCGTTGGTTTGTAACCAAGATTAGGTGGATCGAGCTTTATGACCCGGTGCTGAGTCTTGCTGAAAGGATCATTCTTGGTTATTGAACATGGTGTTGTTAAAAGGCTTAAGTACTTCTCAAGAGTGGTCTCTTTATACACTTGTGCCAATGTTTGATAACTTTTTCACAAAAATATGGCTCAGCCATTCCTTCATAGCTAACACCCCATGAAACCATCACTGAAGTCGGATTCGAGTTAAAATGCTACAAAGCTACACTAGGCGACGATCTGTGCCCTTTAGTGGTACATTTTACTGAAAAATTATCGCACTTTTAGGTTTAAACTTTGGCGAGGTAGTTTTATTTCATTTAATTCATTTTCGTTCACTCCATTTTAATACTATATTAATCTATTAATACACTTGTACTTTTTAACTTCCCACTACGTATGTAGATAGGGAGGTTACTGATTTTGCTCCGATTTTCAAAAATGGAGCTTTGTGGTCTTAGGAACCATTTTCAACTATTTTCGCGATGACATCAGTATGTCTGTATGTATGTGTGTGTATGTGTGTGTGTGTGTGTGTGTATGTGTGTATGTATGTGTGTGTGTGTGTGTGTGTGTGTGTGTCAACAACTCATAAGTTTTGAACGCCTGGACCGATCGAATCGCGGTTGATGGCATTCGATTGGATTCCGCTCAACTTATACTTCCTGAAAATTTGAACCAAATGGGCCCAACAGATTTTGAGAAATTTTGAAAATCCCAAAAAAAATTGTGGCGAAACAGAATTTTTTTTAAATAACTTCCAGATTAATGTACCGATTGAGTACAAAAACTAATCAGCTCTATTCCTCAAAAAATTACGTCTAATGCATAAATTGCCTCAAAATCAGTTTATTCGTTTGGAAGTAATTGTAAACGAAAATTTTGAAAAAAGTGTTTTTTCGACATAACTTCGAAATATGTATTTCAACCAATCATTTATTGGTATTCTACGATATTTTAATACTAAAAAATTACGTCGAATGCCCTTTTAAAAATCAAAACCGAATCTTATTTTCAAAAGTTACAGCTTTTCAATTATTAAAATTACGCAATAGCAAAGTTACTTAATATTTTTGAAATAACTTTCAGGCTAATATAACGATTGACTTCAAAATCTTATCATCCTTTCTCCTTTAAAAACTGCGCCACGTACCATTAATTGGATAAAAATCGGTCAATTTGTTTGGGATCGACGGGAATGACGAAAATTTTTGAAAAAAATGTTTTTTGACATTGTTTCGAAATTTTTGAACCTACCGATTTTTTAGCTAAAGCAATATTTAAATTGGTTGAATGCCATTTGAAAGATCAAAATCGATCATCGTTTCCAAAATATACAGCTTTTCAAAAATCAATAAAATGCCATTTTTATCAAAATAGATGTTTATACTGAAAAAACCTATGCTTATAGTTTTTACTATTTTGAGTTAAAAAATACGTTAATTTAGCGGGAAGTTTAAGGGATGGCTTGCAAGATCAACCATTTACAGATTACAGAAAGTGATAGGTGACCAGTCTATCACCAACTGGGTACTTTTCCAATCCCGGGCAACGTTGTTTTTATCAGCAAACTGAAAAACCGCATTTTTGATTTGCCTGACTTGGGAATCGAGCCCCGAGAGTTTCTCTGAGGGAAAAATTCGAAAAAGATCTTGAGTTGCTACATATTATAGGTAGGTAGATACTATATTATAGGTAGACCAGAAAATATGGTGTAAAATATGTAGACATCCTTTATAATTGTTCTGTGTAGATAATATTGACAATTATAGAAATCGTGTTTTTAATAAATCAAGAAAATTTTAAAAAATTTTTCTTATACATAAGTACTAAACAAATTTATCTTAGAAACATTTTATTTTTTATTTTGGTTTTATTTTTCTGCGCCTCCCTATATACAAAGCCTGACGACGCCTTTGATGCGAACATAATAAATAAAGTCCATGATACATTAAAAGATGTTAAAGTCCATGATATATTAAAATATGTAATTCGCATAAAATACTTTCATAAGAATATTACTAGGTAATATAACTTAGCGAGCCCTTACAAAGCTCTGCTTTTTGCTAGTATATAAGTTATAATACTAGTTCATTATATACCAACTTCAAACCTTTCTTGGTTTGATTTTACCATCTTCATCTCCCGAGATAAAATCTTTTGCTTTCGGACAGGATTTTTTTCGAATTCTTTAACTTACTTTTTGATCGCCTTTTTCCTACGAACACTACCAATGTGGACGGTTAGATCTTTTTTGTCACAAACAGAAGAAGTTTCGTTGAACCTATCAATAGCCTAGTACATAAATATTTGTTTAATACAAGCGTATAGAGAGTTTTAAAAAATGTATTTGGCTCCACACCTACTTTATGTAATGCAATCACAGCGAATCCGTTCTCTTTATCACCCCACTCCATTTTAATATCACAAAATATTTTTCAATGTATTGGCGCGAAAATGAAAAAATACAATAAACAATCATATAAAAATGACAGATTCCAAATTCAAATGCAATATTTTGTTTATTTTTTATTGTAACAGTATTTATGGCCAGGCTATAGTACCTACTTTTGATTAATTTTGTTGCGGGTTACAAGATAGCTTAGCTTTTCCCCAGTGCATCCTGAGCTTGCAACTTAGTGGTTATCAGGACGGCTCCGCTGTTGATTCTGGTTTATAGAAGTTACAGTGGTTGGAACGAGAGGTGGGCCTATTGCCCTTAAAATAAATTGTTAAAATATTTATGTGTAATAATGTGTCGCTCATCGTGACTAGGAGGTAGAGTTCTGCAACATCTCACCACCGTGCCTATACCTTATCCATTCATATCGCTACAACATCAGTCCTTATCACTGTTATGTTCCGGTTCAGAGGGTAAGTAGCCTATAAAATTACGAGACACAGAGGTAGCGCGCCGTTAAGAGCCATTTCACAAAATCGCATAACTGAAATTTAGGTATTTTCTAATCGATGCGAGAGCTGGACGTCGTCGTCCATATAGTGCACCTAGTGCTGGTAAAATGAAAATAGTATTGATTCTTTTAATATTTTAATTATTATTACGCGGTACTAATTTTAGCACACGAACGTAGCGGATTTTATATTATTCTTTTTTATTTATTTTTAAAATAAAAAATTAATAAATATTATTTAAGTGACTTATTTTTGCATAAGAATAGAATATAGTTTTATTCTATGCCAATTTCTATAGGAAAATGTCATTATTTGATAACAAAAAAACCCAATTAAAGTTTCGTTAATTTTCGTTGAAATAGGCATATTTGCTTAATTATTCAGATACAGTTATAGATATTTTAGGAAAAAAGTGGATTACCATTCAGGCAATTGTTGGATGTTTCTGGTAATTTAGTATTTTTTCTAATTAAGTTTGTTGATTCTAGCAGTAGCCATGCAGTAGCAATACTTTTTAGAAAAATAGCTTCCTTGCGTAATTGTCGAAACTTGATTCCGGAGAACATTTATTATAAGAAATATAATTGATGATTAAAAAATCTGTTTCATTGAGGCAATATTTAAAAGATTAAACTATCTAATCGTTCCATTTAATTAAATAAAAGTACCTTATAATATGAAACATTAGGAGTTGGAAATTTTTTATTTTCGTCAAAAGTTGGTCTAAAGTGTGAACAGTCTCTTAACATCATGGCTATAGGCGATGTTTGTTTCTTTCCAACATGAGAGCTATCTGATTGTTTGTTATTTTAAGATATAGGTATAAGAAATACATATTTACACACAATATATAAATCACTATTAGTCTTTTTTTATACCATAAGATAGCAAACAAGCAGATGGGTCTCCTGATGGAAAGAGTCAACCATCGCCTATAGACACCAAAGATGTTAATGGTGCGTTGCTATCTTGTGGCGAGGTCTTATGCTACATGCATAAGTTTACCGGCTACCTTACCCTCCAAACCGGAACATGACAGTGACTAGCGCTGACGCTATTGCGGCAGGAATAGGTAAGGCGGTGGTACCAGACCAGAACTCTACCACCTAGTAGCTACGATGTTAGTGAGTCGTATACCCAATCGGTCGCCTTTTACGACCTGCCTGGCAGAACGGCAGTTGGCATGTTCTTCAAAGGAGCCCCGAACCAACACGGGGAAAACAACTAGTCTACAACAATTCGGCTATCCGTGCAGGTAATGTAGACATTCTACTAGCTCCTACAAAAAATATTGCATTATGTTTCGCCTATAAAAATATCTTACCATAAGGATTTGCATTAGGTTTCTTTCTTACTATCAGGAGTACGGGTATATGTAGGTATTTGTTATCTTGTGCAGTATTTAAAAAGGAAGTTATGCTTCGGGCTTAAAAGAAAATATGAGTCTACAAATTAGAAGGAGCATCCGTTGCTTTGGATATAATATATCTTATTATATATATATATATATATATATATATATATATATATATATATATATATATATATATATATATATATATATATATATATAAAGAAAGTCGTGTTAGTTACTCCACTTATAACTCAAGAAAGGCTGAACCGATTTAGCTGAAAATTGGCAGGGAGGTAGTTTAGAGCCAGGAGAAGGACATAGGATACTTTTTTTTTCCAATTAAAAAATAAATCTGCTTATTTATTGCCATTAAGGCGGAAAAAAGTTTGCCGGGTCAGCTAGTTTATAATAAAATCAAAATCTTAAGCTTTATACTTCTACTAGTCCAAGCGGGGCCGTCGAAAAGGGTGGTGGTCAGGATTAAGAACAAAAATGGCATTTATTTCTTTTTGTACATTAGACAAATACTAAATAATTCATTGTTCTAGCGGTCAGTTAATTGTTCAATTTTTTTTTTGATATTCTCTTTCCTATTTTTTTTATAAAATTTATATGTAAGACACGAGTAAAATTTTTTGTTTAATAAAATATAAAAATTTAAATCAGGCACTGCTGTATTTGACACAAGTTTTATTGGATTACCCTTAAAATGTTTTTGAAAATTTTCTATTTAAGGTATAAAAATTAAACTTCAAAATTTCCGCAAAATAAATCAATTCGCGGTAACATACACTTTGAATTATGGATTGACAAAGTAACGCCTGAATCTATAAAAGATCTGAAAATGTCAAAAAATTGTGTTTTTCTTTTCTCTTTTGAATGGAATTGGTCTAGCTGATTAATAGAGAAAAGAGAAAAAATAGGAGAAAAAAAATTCAAAAAAAAAAATTGGACAAGTCACAGATCGCCAAGCCATGGATTATTAGATATTTGTTATTATTTTGCATCATCGCCCTTTATGACGGTTCTCGATTAGACTATTGGTACTGATTAGGTGTATGTTATTAAATGACATATTCTTAATAAATGTTTACCAAAATGTTACACGCCAGAAAAAGCATAAAACAATGCAAATACACTGTCTAAACAGAGATTAAATAATAATAAATCCCTTGACAAATCACACGAATTGATCTAAGCTCCAAGTAAGCAAATTATTTGCTTGTGATATGTGTGATATTAATACATAGAAATACATATATATAGCTGCCCTATCCCTGCCGTCCCTGACCAAGATATTGTAAGCCGCACCTGTTAATTTATCTAGTGTTTAAAGTAGGCAAAGCTGTGGGGCAAATACTAGTACAATGTTAGTTTTTTCGCTCATAAAAATTACAAATAAATAAGTGTTTCAGACGGCAACTAAGCACCTACATTACTTTGCTGCGTTCCAAATCTCGTGCGATTCATTGTTCTTTTTATTTAGTCATTTTAGATCTATACGTATTAAATAAATAAATAAATAAATATCACTGGACAAATTACACTAATTGATCTGACCCCAAAGTAACCAAATTATATGCTTGCAGTATGGGTGCCAGTCAACGATACTAATACATAGAAATACATATATAATTACTCTGATATCTATACATATAATTAAATCGTAGAAAAGTCAGAACTGTACATTGAATATTTTTTTTAAAGAATACTTGGAGCGTGATCTACAATCGATGTGGAAGCCAAAAATATAGTTTTTAAAATTTTTATCTGTTTGTCTGTATGTATGTCCGGGGTAAACTCAAAAAGTACTGCATGGATTTACTTCAAATTTTGCATAAATATTACTAACAGGTCGGGTCAACATATAGGCTACATATTATCACGCTATCACCTAGCGGCCAGGTGCTGTGCGGAGTAAACGAAGTCCGCGCGGACGAAGTCGCTGGCAGCAGCTAGTATTTAATAAACATGCAAACCCAGAAATACAAACATCTGTGCTCATCACACAAATGCCTGTTCCTTCCGGGAATCGAAGCCGGGCCCCATTGACTACGTAGTCAGGGTCGCTAACTACTCGACCAACGGGGCGGTATTATTGATATACATATTATTATTGATATCTACACACTATATGAAATCGCAGACCATAAAAGTGTGACGTAAGAAGTCTATTAGAATGTGGGAATACCCTCATTCTAATAGACTTCTTACGTCACATCCATCGTGTCCTCAACAGTGAATCCGCGCCTGACCCGAAAACATAACTTCTCTTTGCTTTTTCAGGTAAAGAAATAGCTTGTAACTTTGGAATAATATAGCTTTCTGTTGATAAAAGAATTGTTAAAATCGGTCCAGTAGATTGTGTTATATTAGTATAGATAATATTCGTTTTTATCATATTTTTTATCATTATACAGTGTGTAAAAATACCTTGTCCGATCCGAAAGAGGTATATTATATACGTAGGTCGATGACACTATCAAAAAAAAAAAATTGTTCTTATAAAAAATATCATTTTAGTACTTACTAAACTTCCGCTTAAATTAAGTAAATAATTTGAAAAATTATTTGACAATATCCATAAAATAATTACACATAGGTACATATATGATTGTATTAAGATACCGGATAATGCCTCTGACGGTCGGACAGTGTTTTTTTACATACTGTATGTCCTTTATAATATTAGTATAAATGAATAATATATAAGTTGCTGATAACGATTAATCGTAAATATAATCGATTCATCGGTAGGTATTTAGACTGTCTTAATCATCATATGTGACAAGAGACTTTCATTTCATCAGCCGATAAAATAGGTAATGCATAAAAACATCTAGTGGTAGGACTGGGTTCTCTTTGCTTATCTTGGTAAGGCAATTTTGTGATATATTCTATACCTATTGTTTCACACTGTCATACCTAATCATAAGTCGTAAAAGAATAAGTGTATATTAGCGATCACCCGTTGGCCGATTTCGACCGTAAATTTGATCATGCCTAGGTACATCATAGTCTATATAAATATCTTCTTAGTTTAACAGCCATAAACAAAATAGGTAGCATCTGTGTGTTACGATAAATTTCAAATACATGACAATGTGTATGTTGTACTAGCTGTTGCCCACGACTTCGTCCGCGCGGACTTTGTTTACTCCGCACAGCACCTCCCCCGTAGGTAATAGCGTGATAAAATGTAGCGTATATGTTGACCCGACCTGTTAGTAATATTCATTCAAAATTTGAAGTAAATCCATGCAGTACTTTTTGAGTTTACCCCGGACACACGTACAGATAAACAGACAAAAATTCTAAAAACTATATTTTTGACTTTGATGTCAATTGTAGATCACGCCCCAAGTATTCTTTAAAAAAAATATTCAATGTACAGTTTTGACTTTCCTACGACTTTATTATATGTATAGATATTTTTATTAATTTAATGTGTTTTAATGCATATTATATTAAAATACTAGCTGACCCGGCAAACGTTGTTCTGCCTTTTTAACTCCTCTTATTTCTTTTCTATATTTTCTCACGTTTTAAACTTTCCCTGGACTTTAACAATTAATTCAAAACCAAAATTAGCCAAATCGGTTCAGCCGTTCTCGAGTTTTAGCGAGACTAACGAACAGCAATTGATTTTATATATATAGATTATCTTTCTACACTGCTTCACCATGTAAACTTTAACCGTGCCAAATTCAATGTTCTTCCATTTGCGTAATTTTCGTAAAAAGGTAGGTATACAAAGTTTTAGCTTCACATTAACATATAAATATACTTACTTATATTTATGTATATGTTCGATTCGATTTTAAAATAGTACACTCCTCGTTTTACGACAAAAATTAACATCACTAGAAAATCTGACATGATTAAACATTTATTAAAATGATATTGGTATAAATATATCTTTATTTTTTAGCCCATAAGTGGTGGCAGAGAATAACTAAGTAAATGCCAAACTTCATGGACATTGCGTAGATTCGGGTCCTCTATGAGAAACCTGTCATTCAGTTCGTAAAACGCGAACGCTTGGTAGACGTGTCACTACCATTGTGACTGCTAGGTGGTAGAATTCTGAAACATCTCACTCGGGTTTGGTACTTCCATCCTACGTATTATACATTGGTACCATCTTACCTATTTCTGCTGTAATGTTCAGTACGTTTTACTGTCGTATTCCGGTTTGGAGGATGAGCTAACCAGTAAACTTATGCATGTGTAGTATTATCATCCCACCACACGGGTTACCACACACGTCTTTGATGTCTACAGATGATGGTTTTTCTTTTCATTAGGAGAACCATCCGAGCAAATCAACTTGTTTTTATCTATGACATATAGAAAAAAATATAATCTATTTCGCCATTATACAATTTCACAGGCTTCTGAAACTTTTTACATATGTTAGTTTAGTCTCCTCGGCACCTACGTTCATCCTCATTCAAATGGTATACCTATTTTGTAAGACCTTCAAGACCGTTTTGTCTTCATGTCCAACCTATGCCATTCTTATTTATATCTACACTGATATTTCTTTTTAAATACCATCTTTTCCTGTATCATTTCATTCCCAAATTAATTAGTTATTTGTGTTAAGGCTCAAATGTTTTTGGTTAAAATATTTTATTATGTAGTGTGCAATTTATTCAACTATTTATTATTTTTGACAATAAATCCATTCAATAACTAAACATGATACAGATTTCTAACGCTTCTTTGCAATCTCCAAAAACTGATTTTTTTAGTTAAGTCACTTTATCATAAAACGCGCGAAATTACTATAATTTAAGTGGTTATTTTGATTATGTAGCTAAAATATTTTTTAATTATTTAGTCGATTACAAACTTAACTAAAGTTAACCAAATCAGGAGAATCTTGGGCCAAACTCCGACAGAATGGTTTCCAATGCGATGGACTTCCCAAATCATATCTTTTAATGTCAAGGTTGCCGACCTGCTTTATCGATGATAGCCTGATCTGAACCCTGTCGGCAACTTAGAATAGACGGTGGAGCATCATCAGAAATCAGAAGTACTTTATTCAATGAAACTTTTTACAAGTTATTTTGACGCGTCAATATTTTTTTAAACTACTACCTGATCGGAAACGCGGCCATACACTGAGAAGATCCGGCGGAAGAAACTCAGCGGGTTTGTCTTTTTTTCGAGACAATATAATACCATCATAGTACAGTTCTTTTTTATTTCAACAATTTACGGCGGAAATTTGAGCAACGTAACGGGTGTTTGTACAAAAATCGTAAAAAACTAAAATGTAATAACTACACAAGTCACATTTATACATAATTTTTGTTTGTTGTTAATATTGTATTTTAAACATATTTGGATCTTATTACACAAATTCTTTTTGTATATAATCAGGTGTAATATCTATGTCTATAGGTCTTAAACACAATAAAACGACTAATATTAGTAGATTTGACAACTAGAATTTTGAAGCGATCATTAAACACCTGCCTTCTTATACTTATGTTTTCATCCTATCACCTATGTATCATGAACACAATCCCAGTTATATTTTTTTAATGTGTTTTGAAAATAGAATTCCAACATGATCACAAAAATGCAACATCCAACCATCATACCACACGCTAGAAACAAGCATGGAACGACCGCGCGATATGACTACGCGGCGAGGAGTGGCGCGGGCGCGAGCGGGAGTGAGAGGGTGTCTGCGGAGGTTGGAGTCGCGGGGGGCGGGGCGGAGCTATCCACCATTGGCCGGGGCCCCAGGCCCGCCGCCACGCCCCGGCGAGGCCCCGCTGCGCCGCCAGTGTCCGCCAGACTGCCGAGCGCGCCGGGCCACCCGCTCCCCGCGCCTCGCTCGGCCACGACGCGTTCCGTTCCTTCCAAAACTCGACCGTCGCGAGTGCATTATGACACTAGTGAGCTAGCGGGCCGTGGTGACGGTGTCAGATAATTTATGTGTATGTGACGTGCGTGTGTGGTGTTTTAGCTTGGCCCGTGAGGAAAAACATTCGTGGTGGCCAGCGGAGCCTTGCACCCGGGCTCGGGCCGAACTTTAATGGCTCAGCCTAGGGTATGTACACAATTGTGATCCGACATACTTCTGCACGTGAGTACTGTAGGCGCAAAATGCGTAGGACAATACACACTACAAACAAACAATCCGAACCCCATATAGAGCCCCATGAAAGATAGCAATGTAGCTACCGACGCAATAGAGTCTATCTAATATGTATTAGAATACCAAATTTAACACGTTTAAGCAGTAGTTAGATATGTCTGATACAATATTACGCGTGTTTTGTTACAGAGGAGTTGTTTTAACAAGGCAAACGCGCGTGGAATACATTATGTTGCTGAATGCTCACGTTAAATGCCGACGCGTTGTAATAGCATAAATAAAACATATTTACTAGACGTAAAACCTTTCCATATATTTTCAAAATAACTTTCGATCTTATACAGACTATCAAAAACTAATTGTGACATGTAATCTACGAAAGTGATTTTTAAAAACATGACATGAAGTGGTGTTAAGCCGTATGATATGATTGATAAACATTATGATTATTTTCATGGATAAAATATGTTATAAAATATTATAAGAAAACTAGTATTTAATATAAAAAGTTACGAAATGATGATTTATGGATATAGTAGTTATAAATAAACATACCAAAATGTAGTAATAGTAGTTTATAATAACTGTGTTAAAACATTTCTTTCTTGGATGGAGTTAAAAGCTATCTATAGTCTGTAACAACATTGTAAGTGACATACCTAGATGATAATACGCAAAAGTGCATAAAAATTAATAGGATAAAATGCCTCCCACCGGGGGGCCATTGCAATGGTTGCTCTTATGACACAAATACCATGAAGAATCCTTAGGTACAAAGATACAGAGGGCTTTAAACGCACGGTTGGACACAAAAGAGCGTATCTCGGAAACCAACAATAAAATTCAATTGACAATGAAAAGAAAAAAGTTTAGTTCGCGCCACAAAGATGCCCTAACGGTACATAAGGGGACATCTACAATAAGATTTAGGGTTGTATTATTTTTGTCTGTAGCAGGAATTGTAAATTTAAAATACTTGTTACTTTGTTCTTTTTTGTGTAAGTTTGTTGAAACTTTTTGTTTTTTTCTACAAAGACAATGTACCTGTAGGGAATAATAAAAAATAAAAATCTATCATAATATTTTATATATGTCATTCGTACATATAAATTTAAGCGTTACAACTTGTTAAAATATGCCTAATATGTAGATAATTCTAATAAAATTGGCAACTGAGTTTTAAAAAGATGAAATGTGTTACACAACTTATTAAAATAAATTATGCTGAATTGCACAATTCACCGTTAAATCAGAGTATTAGTAGAAGTATCAAGGTTAAATTATAGATATGTTATCAATAAAATCAATCTTAAAAATGCATTTTTAATGTTAATTATTAAATATTTTAAACGTTTTGATCTTAATCTACTAATTCTATTCTAATATAATGTAATTTTAAAAGAACATAAATATTATCTGTTCTCACAAATATAAAATTTTAAACAAACAAAACAACAAAAGAATTAAAGAATAAGTCTTATTGCTATTAAGGTAGTCTGCTGTAATTTAAAATAAAATTAAAAACCAGTTATCAAATAATAATGTAACATGTTATAAGATAATACTATTTTACGTGTTATTTTGCCTAATCTGATGTAATTATTACAGATATAAAGTAGTTTGCGATTTACATTAAAAAAAGATAAAAGTTGATGAAAATGCATTATAGTATAAATATTGGTATTTTAATCTATATTTTTTTTGCGATATTATAATAAACCTACCTAAATGGTTTCTGAGATATAATTTTGAATAATGCGTGAGAAGAATAGCTCTATTAAAGTTAGCAAAATATTTAATTTAATAGTATTACGTGGTGAACTAGTGTTAAAAATAAATAGCAATTGAAAGTAGAAATAAATGCACCTACTTAAGAAAATTTTTATAGGTATATGAGTAAAGTCGTGATTCGCAACACAAATTTAAACCTATATGGAATTTAAGTTTAATTATCAGCAGAAACATGTTTGGTGGCCGACATTAGGCGACGGCTGACTTTAGGGTACATTACCCTATCAGAATCTAATGATTCGCGGAGTAATGAGATTTTTTAATACCAATGTGCTAAGATAATTTTATTAGCCCTTTTGAGCTCTAAAATAATATCACTTTTGTCGTTGTAATAATTATACGTTTTTCTAATAGACACCTTAGCTAATATTATGATTTGATTATCCAAGTTACTTTAACATTATAGGAATAAATTCAAGTCACATAAAAATAGGTTCTTAGCACAGTCAAGTAAAAACAACAAATTTAAATTATAATTCGCAAAATAAAATACATTTCTAAATAATAATAAAAATAAAATATATTTTAAATCATAATTTCAATCATAAAATATGACTTATAACATAATAAACTATACTAAAACAACTACTGTAAAGATACCCTATAGGTAGGTATATTGTGATAATTTTTTGAGCTACATTTTCCTTAAAAGTAGTAAAAATTAATACAGTTAGGAAGGTAACTCTCTTAATAAATTAGTAAAATGTAAAAATATAAAAACAAAATAAAAGAATTAATGCACAATAAATCTTATATATGGAATCCGGCTTGGCATTCATTTAATTAAAAATATAATAGAAATCTTAAACTTAAATAGCTCTTTCGTAACGATGCATAAAGTTTAGAAAACTTATAGAATATTTAAAATTTATATTAAAATCTTTTATCATGTTAAATATGTACATACCTACACTCAAAATAAAACTTGTAGGTATGTAATTTCTGTGACGGTAATAATCCTTAAATGAAAGTATACTCGCGAACAAAATATAATCTAAAGAACTAATGACGACATAAGCTAGAAAATACAATATTATAAATGCAATATTTATTAACACGTTTTTATTTAAATTGTCATAAAATTTGTTATACAGGTAGACTTTTACCTGGATTATAATATAGAATATTTTTTATTATTTAAACTATTTTGCTGCGGAGAAATTATATAAATAATCGTTAATGACGCGATAGATGGCAAATGTAATAAATAAATTGCAACAGCGAACACAGCTAGCAAAATGATTATATAGAACTTAAATAAGAAGAGGAATAATTCAAAAATATATATAACTTAACATTTTGTAATTATAAAATAATAGCTGACCCGGCAAACGTTGTTCTGCCTTTTTAACTACTCGTATTTTTTTCTTTATTTTCTCACCTTTTAATCCTTCCTTGGACTTCAACAATTAATTCAAAACCAAAATTAGCCAAATCGGTTCAGCCGTTCTCGAGTTACTTACTAATAATTATTAATATATTTACATCTTTTTTTTCAAAAGTAAACTTTCAATAGTTTATGAAATAAAAATCAATATTATGAATATAAACCGCACCATGTTGGGGCCCCACACGGCCGCTTAGTCCGTTTAATGTTAAATCCGCCTCTGGTTTGTGATATCAAAATAAAAGTAGCGACGGAAAAATATAATCGCATTCGCTACTTACTTATTTAAATGAAGGATAAAGAGTATAAATAGGTATAACAAAGAAATGAAAATTTGCACGCCAAATAATGGTGAAGTAGGAAGTAATGTAATTTTTTAGCTAATTAAGATCTTTTGTAACCCTAATCTTCTTTTATCTTTTGTAAACCTATTTCATGCAAATAAAGAATTATTATTATTACACCTTCGGCATATTAATTATTATTATTATTATCAATTTAACAGAATGTTTAAATAATTTATTCTGGAAATCCGTAAATAAAAGAAGAAATGTTAGGCCTTTAATAGGATGCTGTTTATTAGGTATCATATGAGCTTAAACTCCGACTTACATAAAAATGTATTATGCGATGCCAATACTGCTTATGCCCAACTAATATTGCCATTTTTGGGGCATTTTACGGAGGAAATGTGTTTATTTTTAAATTAAAAAAATAATGGGTACCTTTCCGCAGATACTTTTATATGAAGCTCTGTTGTAGTGGCGGATGTGTTCGCAAAAAATTACAATTTAAATTAATTACCATGATTTCTACATGTATTTAAAAATATATTTCATTAAGTTTTACTATATGAATATAGTAAAATCGATTGACTTTAATTACGCTAATACAATTAAATTAATTACAAGAATAGGTATTTGCAATAAAATAAATTACATTAATACTTACAACTAAATTAATTACACTAGTACTAATACTTACAATTAAATTAATTACGCTAACTCAAGATCCGGTCCACCTGTGTACGAGTAGGTACCAAATTTCGCGCCAACCTGTTCGCCGTTGCTTAACTGAGTAACTAAAAATTTCAAACTTCACAAGGTTTGCAAATAACACTGACCTACACTCATTTTGGTGCCTAAGATCTTAGATCTGATATTGGCTATATTTTGTGAGCTGATACGAGAAATCTAGTAACTTTTTTCACATCAAAGTATGCAGAATACAATCGAATTACCGTATCATTAATCGGTTTTCGTTGATCTTTCATTATATACTCACCGCAAATGTATTAAAACATATCAGGATCGTTAACGCAACACCTCGAGTTACTTGCCATAATAAATTTATACGGTTAATGTCATAAAAGTAGATATAACATGGACCGATTTTGAATAATATCGGGAAAAAGTTAAAACAAAATTTTTAGATAAAACAGAGCTGTCAGCTGACATCTAGTAGCAGAAATGTAGTTCGTAATACCTACTTTACCGACTACAGCCCCCCAATTCACGTAATTGAGTCAAAGCGCTTAGGGTTTTCACACACATAATCACGATAGAACGTCGAGACGTGCTACGACGCGGTATAATATGTAAGAAAATGTGTAATTGTCTTAAATACTTCAACTCGCTTGCCGCTTGGCGCTTGATTACGTGAAATAGGCCCCAGATGCGAACAGAGCATCAAACACCATTTTTTTTCTATTTATTTATTTATTTAATAGTTTATTGTACACAAAAATAACTAAGAAAAGCGTCGGTTTTTTGTTCACTCGTGTAATATAATATATTATATTCCCTCGGTTTTGGTTCGGGCTCCCTTTGACGAATAGACCGTTTACTGTTCTGCCAGGCAATTCGCAAGCGGTGAGCGATTCTCTATGCGAGTCACTACAATCTTGGCTACCAAGTGATAGAATTGTGCATTGTCTTCCCCGAGTCTGGTATCACCGCCTTGCCAGTTCTTGCAGCAACACGTGTCAATACTTGTGACTGTCGTGGTCCGGTTTGGAGGATAAGGTAGGCAGTAAACTTACGCATGTGGTTTTAAAACCCCGCCACAAGAATAGCAACGGACTATTAAAATCTTTGGTGTCTATAGGCGACGGTTGATTTTTTTTCATCAGGAGAGCAATTTGATTGTTTCCTATCTTATGATATTAAAAAATATTTTAAATTCGAACTTCTTAAAAATCTTTCGCGATTATTATTGTCATATAAATATATAAAAACACCAAATTTTCTTCACAAGCTTTCGCATTTATAATACACTATCGGCCCGTTACGTGCGTTACGTATCGCCATTTATTGAATTCATTTGTCAAAGGAAATGTGGTAAATGAACAACCGCTGTACCGATTTTGTGCAAACTTCACATAAACCATCTACTAAATAGTCCGAGCAAAGCCTAAATATTTGGTTTGGATAGGTGAGCCCGGTCTTGAGTTATAAAATTACAACGACAAGTGGCATTGGCATTATTTATATATGGACTAGCGACCTGCCCGCGGTTTCACCCGCGTAGCTTTTGTTCCCGTGGGAATATCGGAAAGGTTTATACACTTAATCCTTCCTCAAGAATCATACTATCTACTAAAAAAAATGCAACAAAATCCGTTGCGTAGTTTTAAAGATTTAAGCATAGGGACATAAGGACATAGGGACAGACAGAGAAAGCGACTTTGTTTTATACTATGTAATGATTAAAAATACCCAAACTTTATTAGGTACAAGCAATAGCATGTATTTAATCTGAATAAAAGCCGCAGATAACAGTTAAGTGAAAATGTGAGAACTATCGAAAAAATAAAAAAATGGACCTCTTAACTAAATAATTACAAAACTTTATAGTATGAAAGTATAACTGTCTTGTGGTACAGTTGTTATCCCATTCGATTCAGATTACGAGGACCCGGATTCAATCCCCGGCTAGGCAAACGTGATATTGAGGTTATTTGCAAAAATCAGAATATTTGTAACAATTCGGAGTCAATATCCCCGTGACTCAGATAACCATGTAAAGCTATCGGCACAGTATACTGGATACTCAGTAGTCAATCTACATACATGTGATATTCGAGCAACACACACATAGACACCTTTCACAGACGCGATATCTCGGAATGGTTCGGTACAGTTTGTTCCGCACCAGTCGGAGATATCGCGTCCGTGAGAGGTATCTATGTGTGCTATTCTCAAATAATACTTGTATGTAGCATTGACTTCTGATAGTCTCTAAGTATTCTGAGCTATCGGTCTCCGTAATTGCAATGAAAGTCATACATAATTTACATTCTCTATTTGGTTGTAATGGCTGACGGCAATGGGGATCACCACCCAATTTTCCAGCAAATTTGGATCACCCAGCCTACTCATGATACAGAAATGAATAGATGTTATTTTGTTTATTTATGTATTTTGTAATAATACGTTTTTAAATCACAGTAGCGTCGGAAAGTTTTCGGTAAATTATTATACTAATTATTATAATACGGAGGCTATAAAAGAGGCTTTATTAATTACCTGCACGATACATACAAATTTTTATTAATTTTAAACATATTTCAAAGGGAAAAACTACTTTAACCCACTCATTGCGCCGTTCGAAACTACGATTTCTCCTCAGATGCGGCGGTCATTTTTAAAGGAGCGCCAATCGGCGTCCGCCGTACCTGATATGGAAATTTTTAGACGCCTATCGGTGTTTTTAGCACTCGAATAAGATTTTACAGAATGTTTTGTTTAGTTTTGTTGATTAACCTTACAGATAGCTTGTAAATTGTAGAGAGAAATACGCAGATTTTTATAAATCATTATATATTTTTATCCCAAATAGAAAGCATAAACTGTTAAAACTTAGAAGTCAGTGTTTTTTGTTTTGTTTTGTCAAACTTAACCTCTTTATTTTTATACGAAAATCTAAACCTCGCTCTCAGATCTACTTCAAATCTAATCATAAAAAGGCAACAAAATTAAGTACATATAATACCATCAAACCTATTTTATTAGAATTTAAACAACGATGAAAGAAATTAAGTGAATTTGTAAAATAGTAACTTTAATACAAAATAAATAAAAATAAAGCTTAAAATACGGCGAAAGCAAAAACAGCTTTATTAAAGTCAAGCAAATATAATATATGCTTCACTTGTTTATAATTTTCTGTACCCGTTTTAAATGTATTATTTAAATTATATTTATCAGCTAAAATGATTGTACCAAATAATACCAACGATGAACAATGTAAAATACTTCGTTAGAATATCTGAGTAGACGTTCTACACAAATTAATAAAAGTATATACTGAAAAGATACTTTCAAAGCCCCAAAATAAAGACGAATAAAGACCGTAATTTTTAAGCATTAATGCAACAAGAAATTTAAAAAATATAAATAAGTCATATATTTGTGAATTTTAGTCGCTTTGTTACTAATCTAAACAATTATAAGTTTAGGTAGTTTAATACTCGAAATAAAAAATGGTGACATATTTATAATTTATTTAAGAAATATTTCTACTAAAATAGTTTTAGAATATTCATTTATAATTACCAATGTAATGTGATTTTTAAAAATGTATTTTCTGTTGAAACTAGACTTTTAGTTTTAATACAAAAAATACAAGTAGGTAAACTAATGAAATTAAAAATAGAAAAATATATGATAAGAATTATTAAATAACTTTTTAAATACAAATTTTATTAATACATTTTTAAAAATAATATTTATATTTAATATTATATATATTTAACATTGGTAGATAAATTTATGGGTCATACAAAAAATTAATACACACAGCTGTATTTTATTGAAGTTACTGTAAATAATGTTTAGCTTAAAATGAAATATATTTAAAAACGTTTGATAAATATGAACAATAAAGTTGGATAAATACAAAACATTGAAAAAGTAATGAACAAACCACAGACATCTCTCAAGTCAAATTTAGTATTGAGCGTACCAAAGTTTTTTTTTTTTTTTACTGTCGATAGGGAAGCGCTTGACCACGATCTCGCCTGATGGTAAGCTAAAACGCGGCCTAAGATGGAACGCGCTTCCCTAAGTTCAAAAAAACAATCCTCCTCTAGCGCAATCAAGTAAAAAAATTATGTATAAATAATTTAAATAGTTTTTATTTAAATAGTAAAAAAAATAAATGAATTTTGTTTTATTTTACACCTGGATATCGCTATCTTAATGCTTAAAAAATATTTATTAATGTTTAAAAACCTAAAATAATTTAGTTTTATTAAAATCGTTTACAAAATAAATGGGAATGTTTGTTTGTCGTGTATTGATGAAAATTTGCTTGCATACATACATATTTTTTTTGCAACATATTTTAACCCAAGTGAATTAACATAACACAAGAGAATGTTAGCAAGGAATTAAAATTCAGGCCGAAAATATAGGTACTTTTTTGCAAATCAAGTTTTGTCCGTCTAAACCAAAATACACTAAGCCTGATCTGCCGCAATTACGTCAGTGTTTGTTACTGACGTGTTTAGCTTCGGAGAGAAACGTAGACTGTAACTTAGGCATATAGCATTATATCACTGCTTATCTAGTCTGTTTCTAAGCAGAGAATGTTGTTGTTCAAAACAAAAGCGGATTTCTCACAGAAGTTTAAGGTGAAGTTTGATATACATCCCAGCCATATAGACGGCAACGCACCGTAATCACCTATAGTACCTTCCGGCTATACTTATCTCCTTCTATTAGAAAAACCATATTTTGTTTGCTGTCATGTGCTTTAAAATGTATTAACGTTTTTAATGAAAACTCAAAAAAAAAAATACTAGAAAATTTTAAAAATTATTTTATCCATGTTAAGTTACTGTGTAACAATCCAATATTTTATTTAGAAAAAACAGGGACCCTTAAGGAAATTCTAGTAAAAATACACTATAAAAGTGATTGTTTTGAATGATTCATAATAACACGGGTAAACCGCGTTTGTCATTTTAGTTTATTAGAAACTAGCGATCTGTCCGCGGTTTCACCCGCGTAGCTTATGTTCCCATAGAAATATCGGAAAATTTTATATACTAAAACCTTCCTCAAAAATCAATCTATCTACTAAAAAAACCGCAACAAAATCCGTTACGTAGTTTTAAAGATTTAAGCATACATAGAGACATAGGGAGATACAGAGAAAGTGACTATGTAGTGTCTAGCGATAAGAAAATGTAATCCTTCTTTACATAATATATTATATCAGAATTTTACTGTAAGTATTCTGTTACAAGTAAAATTACTCGTCTAAATGGATTCTGATATGGCTTTAGAAGGTTAGGTACATCTAATTATCTTTAATAAAAGTTAAAATAAAAATAAATTTTAAAATCGCGTGCACAAAAATCTGAATAAGCGATAATAATTGAACATGAATAAATAAAATGGCTTTCGTGTCATATGATAATAATAATAATTAGTATTTATAATTAGTAATTTAATTTTCTGATTTATGTATTAAGATAGCGGATAAAGAGCTTTTATAATTCGAAATTTTAAGGTTAATGTGTTTGTTTTTTAAAAATAAAATCACTTCCATCATCATAGTAATTAATACGATATATTTGTAACATGCAATATAATGTTTTTTTTCAGACTTTCTAAAATGAGGAGGTTATCAATTCGGCTGTACGTTTGTCACCCAGAACTCAGTCATTTATAAACCGAATTTGATTTTTTTTTTTTGTTTTCGAAGGTTATTCTTCACGTGTGGTCCCATTTTAATTTGGTAAAGATCTGATGCAGGGTTTCGGATAAAGCAAATGGGAAGTCAGTTACTGTATTTTTACCGAATTTAAAAAATATTACATTATAAGCAAGATACAAAATACGCTGACGGCTCTGTTGATGGAACAATATAATCATTACCTTTAAACACCTGACTAGCTGGGCAACCGAGCTTCGCTCCATTGCTATTTTTTCATGTGAAAACAGATCTTACCTAGATCATAGAAACCTACCTAGATGAACTTTAATAGTAAAAGACCATCTAAATACAAAATTTCGTCAATATCTTTAGGGCCGTTTCTGAAAATCCAATTACATTAAAATATACAAGAATTGCTCATTTAAAGTATAGAATACTAGCTGCAGCCTGCAGCCCACTACATTATAAAAGTTTTTGGCGGATCCCGCAGGATCACCTAGCGGGATGTAAAGTCAAATGCATAAGTTTATTGACTACCTTACCCTCCAAACCCGAACGCAACACTGACAAGTATTGACTATAAGAAATAGGCATATTTCAAATTCGTTGACCCACGCAGCTTCACCCGTAAGTCGACTAAAGTCATGAATATATTGTATACAAACTTTTATACCCTGCTGCATACAGAGAAATTAAACCTGTTTGACCCGGGTCTTCAAATATCTCCTTGCTAATTTTCTTCGAAATCGATTTCTGTGGTCTAGCCGCTAAAACGTAACAGATATACAAACGGACAGATTTTAGCATTTATAACATTAGTACGGATAAAATGAAACAATAAGAAATATATTTTTACAGTTAGTATTCTCCGTGTTGGTCCGGGCTTCCTTTAAAGAATAGACCTGCCATTCTGCCAGGCAGGTCGTAAAAGGCAAGCGATTGGCTATACGTGTCACAATAATCGTGCCTACTAGGTTGTAGAGTTCTGCTACGTCTTGCCTGGGAATATTATTTCTGCCGCGTTAATTCTGGTCAGTGTCGAGTTCCAATTTGGAGATCAATGGTATCTGTAGGCGATGGTTTTTCCTTCATTCGGGAAAGCCATTTGCTTGTTTGCTTAGATCTAATATAAAAAATAAAAAATTGAAGTGTTCAATTGCTATACGTGTTTTTTTCTCTAAAACTATCTATAATAATATATATAGTACAGAGTTTTATTGGTATGGTATAATTTAGTATTTGTAATAATACCTACTATAGTTTAATTAAAAGTAGTAATTTCAGTTGTACGTATTTGATCTTCAAGAGAAGAGTGAACAGGTACCTTCTAGGGAAGCGCGTTCCATCTTAGGCCGCATCTTAGCTTACCATCAGGCGAGATCGTGGTCAAGCGCTTCCCTATCGATAATAAAAAAACGCATTTGATTTCTCGACGAATTTATTTCCTAAAAGGGAGAATTTATTTCCTTTTACTAGGTTCTAGTTTGTAAAATGTTGTTATAAAATATTTCACTAGATTTTATATTTATATAATAATGCGTAAAAATTATTTCTTCACCTATTAATATAATTAGATTAATTTTTTTATTTTAATGTTATATGATAAATTAAACGCAGTAAAATTGCAAAACCCGGATTCAAATCTTCTATATCTTTAAAACCTAGAATCAGGTATTTGCTAAATTTATTTGGGACTAAATCGGAAATACATGCTTTCAACAAAAAAATAATTTTGTAAATTCGTCTAATTGGACGGAGTTATGCTTGACCACGTAAAAAATATATAAATATCCGATTTGACCGATCCGAAATGACCGCCTCGTTGGTCGAGTGGTTAGCAACCTTGACTACGCAATCAATGGGGTCCGGGTTCAATTCCCGACAGGGACAGGCATTTGTGTGATGAGCACAGATGTTTGTATTTCTGGGTTTGGGTGTTGATTAAATATGTATATTAGAGTATTTATATATGTATTTCTATGTATTAATATCGCTTACTGACAACCATTCTACAAGCATAATTTGCTTACTTTTGGGTCATATTAATTCGTGTGATTTGTCCAGTGATATTTATTTATTATTTATTTATTTGAGAACCTCCTCCTTTTTAAGAAGTCGGTTGAAAACAGTTTGTAATTAGAAGCAACCATAAATTAAATACGAGTACTTATACATGATAATAAATTACATACTTTAAATCGATTGCCTTATAATAAAATATTTGATAATTTATTTGCCAACATCACACTATCAAATATCACGAACTGTTTGGTATAATTTATGTATCTTATGAAATAATGGATAGATATATATCAGGTAATTTATTCTTATCAAATAATTAAAAATAAAATTAGTGTTTAATAATAATTTACTAGCAATCGGTTGTGGCCGAAATTCGACCATAGACAATTAACTTTAGCCGTAAAGAAAATAGAATTCGTGTGTGTATATTATCATGTACGTCACGTGTATGTAGTGTGTGCAATCTTTATTTTTATTAATTTAATGTCTTTGTAATGTATTTTATTTAAAAATATTATATTTCTGCAGTTTCTGCAATAGTAAATTTTATCTGTGTAAAATTTCATACTCAACCGTTCGCGCCATTATCTTAAAAAGGGGTCCAAAGTTATCCCTTTATGTATTCACTAGCTGTGCTCGCGACTTCGTTCGCGTGGAAAAAATTCTAAAATAAAAACCCGCATAGTTCCCGTTCCCGAGGGATTTCCGGGATAAGAACTATTCTATGTGCTTTCTTGGGTCTCAAACTATATTTGTACCAAATTTTATCCAAATCGGTTCAGTGGTTTGGCCGTGAAAGCGTAACAGACAGACAGACAGACAGACAGAGTTACTTTCGCATTTATAATATTAGTATGGATATATAGATTAATTATTGACTAGTGAATTAAAAAAATAAAAAAACTTGTAGGAGTTCTGTACCTTCGTTATGTAGGTATTAGTCTGTTTATGCTCATCACATGAAGATTTGTCCTTGTCGGGAATCGAACCCGAGCCCAATCGATTGCGTGGTCAGAGTTGCTAGCCACTAACCACTCTATCAACGGGGAGGTCAATTATTATGTGATTCTTATGTAAATATATTTTCCGTCGCCCAGATTCTTGTAACAGTACAAGAATTCTACCCATTCTCCAGAAGCACGAATGGCTTTTTTAATTAGCTAGGAAAATAAAATTCAGATATAATAACCAAAAGTCGTAAAACTCAAGATGATCCATTCACGCATGTAGATTCATAAACAATTAATGTTTGTCTTAAAGCTTAGTACACTATAAAATATACCATAAAAATAATATAGAATTGTGATAGTATGTCATTATTAATTCCATTAATACATTAATTGATTCTAGAGATAATCTAGTCACAGAATATTTAAGTAATAGAAGACAATCTACATACTAGTAATTTTTTTAATGCTTGCCGGTGGTTGCCTACCAAGTTACCTTTACATATCGTTTTTATATCATTTAAGACTACCTACATTATATGCAAAATATAAATAATGGTGACATATTTTGATTTAACTTTATTTAACTGGAGTAAGATATTAGTGCCAGTTTTTTGTGCATAAGCTAAAATGACAACCCTAGCGCAACCGACGTGTTTAGGTATAAAAAGTGAAGTACATACATGAGTTTGTCTTCTGTATTCTTACAATATTCTATGGTCTAGTGTTCGAAATTGGAACTTTAACAGTAGATGTTTTATGTTTTTTTATGTACTAGTACTGATATTAATATAATTAAAAAGAGAAAAACCGGCTGACTTAGTCAGTTTTACCGTGCAACAATAAACAACTATTATTTAATTTACTGAATCAATACTTTAGATTAAGGAAAATACTAGATATGAAATAACGAAGGAAAAACTGTGTAATTTCGTCGCGAGTAATGGCGGCCTTAAGTACAGCTGTCTACATAACAATTAACAAAATGCCAAGACTTAAATCTGAAAAATATCGACATTTTATCGATATCTTTATATTCTTTAATTCAAATATGATTGAGTAAAATACCGATTAAAAACAGAACAAGAAAACGTTGTATTTAAGTATCAAATACATTTAAACAATACATACCGGTACAATTATTTATTTGGCGATTTCGTTCTAATATTCTTTCTACATCCTATAACTCTGCAATTAGACATCATCCTTTAATTCTTTTCACGTTTATATTTTAGGTATACACCATAATTTAAGAAAACTACAATAATTTAATTAAAATCGATACAATATATTAAAGTAAACATAATTATTTCACTTTTTAATGTATTTATTATATACATTGACGGCGTGTATCAGTAATGGCGAATTGTCTGCAATGTGTTTAAAGTGACTTTATTTTCTTAAATATATTGAAATTAGAGCGATGACAGATTTGTTGTAGTTTTGTCTATCACGAAAATTCAAACTTGTTAGACAGAGATAAAACCATTTTTATATGTTCAGCGTTGGAATGCATGCTATTTTATTTTTGATTGCTTATGGACATTAATGCCTAGTCTTCTGTTGCCATCCAGTTGTCCATCTTCTGTTGTCAAAAGTCAGTACTAAGGACCTATGGACTCAGTTTCTTAAATTACTCCTCACAATTTCATAAAGTAATAATTATAATTTGAAAATTCTTTTTTTAAATTTTAAATTCTGAAATTAGTTACGTCATGTGTATAATAGTCTAGCCACTACTCAGTAAATACAATTTAAAAAACTTATTCATGATACATGATTAGAGAATAGATATTTTACAAGACTTAAAAAATTATAATTTTTAATTCATCTAGCAAAAATTTGGACCTATAGAGGAAAAAGTATTGTCTTGTTCCCTGCCTGACCCGAAACGGACTTTATGTGAAAAAACCTTTTAAAATATTTGAGTTTTATAAAGATTATTAAGATAAACTTCTGCTTCCTGAGTCTGTGTTCCCCGACGAGTACAATCTGGGGATCTTCAAGAGAAGAGTGAACAAGTACCTTGTAGGGAAGCGCGTCCCATCTTAGGTCTCATCTTAGCTTACCATCAGGCGAGATCGAGGTCAAGCGCTTACCTATCGATAATAAAAAAAACGTAAGTTTTAACTTGACTGAAAAAAGTATTACAAGTAAACATTTTCTTTTAATCTACGCATTTGTTATAAAAAATCTAATCGGTCGAACTGCAGCCAGAGAATATTTTAAATAATTATTTGTCTTAATTACAGAAGTAATTTCTATTTTTTTGCTTCAACTTTACTTGCAGTAAATATTAACTGTTAATTTCACTTAAATACGTTGTTATTATAACGGCAAAATCCGTTTATAATTATTTATTTAATTAAAAAACTCAAATTTAAAAATATCATAACTTATGATGTTTATTTTTGAATGAACAATGGCAGAATAACGGTATCACGTTTGCTTAAAATATTTTTTATTCATGTTTTTTATATATGGGTAGACGACTTTTAAAAATGTTTACTTTGTTATTTTGTAACTTAATAATCACATTACGAGTAGAAGTATTGATCTCACTTCCATGTTTTTTTGCTGCGTCCGCTACTATCTCCACGTGAACTGAGATCCCGCGTTCAATGTTTATTATTTTTGGTATAAATCTTTTGCTGAAAATAAAGTACCTTACCTAAGTTACTTCTCACAAAATTGGATATCAGTTTGTACAATCCCATCAAAATCAATTTAGCCGTTTAGAAAATTAGCTAGAATATACAGACAAACAGAGGCATTTTTTATTTGTTTTTTATTGTTTGTATCAGTAACGTGTAAGCATTTATACGTAACACTTAGTAAAAAAATATTTTGACATTACATGTATGTAGACACTTCAAATTTACTCATATGTATAGATATTAGAATCGACTCAGTATTCTAGGCGTAGCGGTTTGATGTAGACGCATGAGGTCATGGTTTCTAATCCCGGGTCGCGCAAGTACTTCTAAATAAATTTGAAGTAAGACTTACTGTGCTTCCTTCACTTAAACAACTCTCCTACTCTAATCTTAACTTCCACACTAATACTAGAAAGAGATAAGACTTGTAATTTTGTATGTTTGTTAAATAAATAAACTCAAACACTATTGAACCGATTTACCAGTTCATTATTAGATGGCTGTACTATCTAGGAATAACACGACCTACTTTTATACCCAATTTCTTTAATTTTTTATTCTTTTGTACACATAGAAATACAAAACAATACTTATTTAAAAAGAAAATACATGTACAAAGGCGTGCTTATCTAACGAGTAACCAATTGAGAAAAAGAAAGAAATATTTTTAAAACATGTGAATGAAGTCGCGCGTACAGCTAGTAGGCAGTATTGGTAGTGGCCTCTGTATCATTTTTGGCCATTTAATGATAACATTTTTATAAAAGTAATTCTATATGTATTTAATATCCTTTTAGTTTAATACTAACTAAGTTATTCTATATGTATTTAATATCCTTTTAGTTTAATACTAAGTAGTTCTATATGTATTTAATATCCTAATAAAGAAGGCTGGCCACAATGGCCCTTGCCTTGTCTGAGATTGTAATTAAGATATATTAATATCTTAAAAAATAGGTATATTGAAAAAAATTTCAATATGAACTAGCAATATAGAAATTATCGAAAAGATGTATTAGAAAAATGTAATACATTTTTTTGTAAGTCTCCATAGTGAGCAGTTCGACGTAATCACAGAAAAAAAAAAACAATTCCGCCATGTTTAATATTATTGTTTTACACATGGAGTATAGAGAAAGGAGGACCACCTCTGTGAATAGAACTGTCCATCAAAAAGCATCAAACAGTAGTCCCGTCACCACTGTAAAATAATTTTTAAAAAGAAAGTAGTAAAAGTAATTATATTTGCTATTTAATTTATAGAATACTTTAGCTCATTTGTCCATTAAGATACTATTGTGATAAATCTAAATACAACAATAAAGTGACAACTCGTATTGCAAAATGTCAGTAATTTACAAAAAGTCAAAATATTATTTTATTAATAAGTACTTCTTTAGAAACTTTTATAAATGAAACTTGTTTTAAATAACAGAACAACAATTCTGACACGAATTTCGTTTTAAGACATGATAATCAATTTACGAGTCCAAGCATTGTGCAAAGTGTGGCCAGTATCCTTTGATTCATTCAAGTAGGTACAAAAGTTGCGTGACCTAAAACCAGTACTTCCTATTGGTTAGTCTGATATAGAGTTGTGGTGGTTAATATAACGCATAGCGTTATGTAATAGCGCGCTATTTATACTCAACGTAAAACTAGAAAAATATAGTTTATAGTCTATAGCGCGCTATCATAAAATAATTTCTCTGAACAATAAATCACACCTCTAGTCTGATAAAAGTAAGTTTCCCCCATGTTGGGCCGGACTCTTCTGAAGAATAGACCAACTGTCGTTTTGCCAGGTAGGTGGAAAAAATCTACCAATGGACTATACTTGTCACTACCACCGTGACTACTAGGTAGTATAATTATGGGTGGTATAAGGTGGGAGCCTTATCTAATCATAAGTTAGCAAACAAGCAAATGGCTCTCTTGAGACAAATGTCGCATATTAAACATCAAAGATGTTAATGGTGCGTTGTTATCCTTATGGCGGGGTTTTAAAGCCACATACATAACTACCAACTACCTTACCTACCAAACCGGAACACGACAGTGACAAGCACTGACGCTATTGCGGCGGGAATAGGTAAGGCGGTGGTATCAGATCCCGGCGAGACAACGAAGAACTCTACCACGTCGTAACCACGACGGACTGACTCGCAGAGCCAATCTTTCGCCTCTGACGAATTGCCTGGCAAAATGGTCTATTTATAACAAAACCGGACCCGGATACCGAACCCGGATAGAAACGGAGTAAAAACTAGAAGTAAGAAAAAAGCTCTAATTATGCTAAAATGAAATTAGTTGATTTTAAAATAAATAAATTATAGTTGTGTGGCAATGCAAGGATTCTCTACGTGGTAACAGTAAAATCAATAAAATACACAAAATGGACGTCTATAAATTACCAAAAAAATGGCTATGCATAATTATATTTGCACAAGACTTGTCCGAATCTTGTTAAGCGTGAGGATATCGTAAATTTTACGATATGTTGATAACAATATCAATTTGTCCACTATAAGCAGATAATAGACGATTTGGCCCACTATATGGACAAGATAACACCAATTTTGGATACGGAATGTTGATTTTTTTTATCATTATATCATTTTAATTAGAGCGTAATGTTTATGGCTTGTTTATTTACGATATATATACGTGAATTTTTTTTATATTATAAGATAGCAAACAAGCAGATGGGTCTCCTGATGGAAAGAGTCAACCATCGCCTATAGATACCAAGATGTTAATGGTGCGTTGCTATCTTGTGGCGAGGTCTAATGCTACATGCATAAGTTTACCGGCTACCTTACCCTCCAAACCGGAACACGACAGCGACAAGCACTGACGCTATTGCGGCAGGAATAAGTAAGGCGGTGGTACCTGACCCGGGCGAGACAATGCAGAACTCTACCACCTAGTAGCCACGATGGTAGTAACTCGCATAGCTAATCGGTCGTCTTTTACGATCTGCCTGGCAGAACGGCAGTTGGTCTATTTTTCAAAAGAGCTCGGAACCAACACGGGGAAGTCTCACCAGTCACCATCTTACAAGCTGCTCGTCATGTTCCAGAAGTTAATATAAACATAATTCAAATTTCGAATGTAATTATATACAAAATAAACATTTACAGTTTTATTAGATTTTGGCGCCAACATTTTAATACTTATTTTTATGTTGTCAACCGAAATGGTTAATATTCAAGAGATTTTAATGCGTAATAAAGATTTTAGTGGTGACCGACGGGAATACTGTAAACTAGATTTAGATTTTTGTAATGTATTCTGATTTTTGGGTATGACGTATTTAAAAAAATAAATAAAACAGAGGTGTATCGATTTCAAATTCATTTTATTAGCTGCGGCCCTTACTTTGTTGGATAATTTAATTTTCTTGTTAATTTCAAAGGAATAATGGATTTCTTTTAGATAAAATTTGCCTTTATGTTTAATCTGGACATTTGCATTTATGTCAATAGTACTGAAATGAAATTAATTTAAATTCAAGGTTTTTGCAGAATTATTCACTTTAAACAATTTTATTTAAATGTTTAGTAGAATAATCAGGCTAGTTGAGACATAATGCAAGTTATACTTTGGAATTCAATAAAGAATTAAGACATGATTAAAATAGATACAAACACAATTAACCTAACAAAAACAACATTCCTTCGTAGTTCGTAGCTGTCAATTTTCATTACTTTTAATTTTCTTGGAAAAGGCAAAGTCCAATGACCGTACAGCCTTTTAACCTTACCTCAGCGTATTCATAATGTGTAGATATTTAATGAATATATATGATTCGTAAGAAGTAATATAATTTAAATAAAAAGGATATTAAAGCATAATACAATCAAGTTAAATGATTTTGTCCACGTTAACATTATTCTCTCATAAATACTTATAACCCGTAGTTGCACGACTATTAAAAAGAGTTATTAAAAAATAATATTGAAAACATCCTTGTCAGGCTCTTTTTGTTTTATAAGCCATTTTTATCTTTCATTTTTATCTTATTTAATGGAAACAGACCTTTTCGAATTTTAGTTTTATTATTTTATTACTTTAAAAAAAAATGGACAGTCAGTACCTATAATGGCAACAAAAAAACAGTCGCCTACAGATATTTTAATCATATTTGCAAATTTGATTGATTTCAGAGGTAACATTTTCGGAAAAATAATTAGTAAAAGCTTTTCTCTTTTCTGCTCGTATGCAATCTTATTGACTATTTTATTACCGAGGCAAGATTGTCTGGTTTACTCAGTAAAAGTAAAAGATACATCTGACCAATATAAGATTTTAATGGTAAAGATATAGTAGTTCTGTTTACGGCAACATACGCGGTAATATTTATTGATTGTGATTAAAGATAAGTGTATTTTTCGTTAGAATTATATCTCTTATCATTCTTTTGATGGTCTATGAGTCGTTAGAGTGACATTAATTTAAAGTTATTTTTGTAGTTATGCTTCATAGATTTTGATGTATCTAATAAATCTTATTATGTACCACGGATTCGCTAAAGGAAAAGAGTTCAATAACTTTTTTATTTTTGTTTCCATGTGGGTATAAATATTTATCTCCTCCTATTTCTTATTTTGATGACTTTTGTAGTGCAGGCGTGGGTCTAACTACAAGGCAGGTATTAGAGACAAAAGTATTGGTAAGAATTTAAGTGTAGTAGGAACCTATTAAATGGATCCCAAAACCACATTCATGTACCCATAAATGGTAAGAAACAGGGACCTAATTTACATGTTGTTTTCTAATAAACAAAGCATGTCTTTTAAGAGTAACATGACGCCATTTTCTTTGCGTGGTAGGCAGACTGAACCGAACAGGAACCTTTCGGGTTTTCACGTTGAAGTTATGCTTCTTTTAGCACGTTAGGCAAAAATGATGAGAGTAAATTTTTACGAGGCGCGCGCACGCCGTCACGAAAAACCGACAGCATGAAATTAGCTAGTCAAAATTTTAGTTTTTCAAAAATGTTGTCCATTTCTTAATCATGTACAAATAATTCTTTTATGATATTCAAATAAAATTTATTTAATTATATAATGCGTTATAATAAAACTTGCATTCAATGTATTAAAAAACTTTTTTTCTATAATAGTGGCGTTTTCTTTGTAAACATAGGATAACGCGAAGGATAAACTTTTTAGAAAGATTTTTATCGTGTTACGGCAAAGACTAGAAGACTAGAAGACTAGAAGTATAAATTCTTAGTGCGCATATAAGTACACACTTGTTCTATGTTCCATGAGTACACACATACGTTTTTTTTTTAATTAACCGGGTAGTGACTAGATTTATTACATCAAATAAACCAGTAATGAGTACCTACTGACTTAGTTACTTTTAAATACTTACTCTTTTACTGTGAAGTCATATTTTAAAATTAACTGATTTTGCTTTTTATGGCATCATCACCCGTGTTGGTTTCGGGCTCCTTTGAAGAATAGACCAACTGCTGTTCTGCCAGGCAGGTCATAAAAGGCGACCGATTGGTTACACGAGTCCTATTCCTGCCGCAATAACGTCAGTGCTAATCACTGTTGTGTTTCGGTTTAGAGGGTGAGATAGCCGGTAAACTTATGCATGTGGCATTAGACCTCGCCACAAAATAGCAACGCACCATTAATTTCTTTGGTGTCTTTAGGCGACGTTTGACTCTTTCCATCAAAAGACCCATCTACTTGTTTTCTATCTTATGATAAAAAAAGTTAAAGAGCTGTATTTTCGTATATGATGGTAGAATATTATGTGGTAACGTTTAGATATTAATTTACAAAACAACAAAACGTGTAAAATAATTATTTGTGTTACACCGAAGAAAAATATAGGTATTATAATATGTAGTTTAGATCTAGATTATGGCAACTTAATTAATTTAAATACACTTACATATTTACATACTTTTTCTTTTATATTGTTTATTTTTATGTAATAATTTATTCAAAACAAAAATGACATTTAATGCAGTATCAGGTTTACGCGGTAAATAGAAGAAACCTTTTAGTTTCGAAGGTTAAAAATGCGCTTGTATTGTTCCACAAATTCTATTATAAGTAATAACTCTTTACAATATCTTGAAAGATATTTTAAAGAGTCAATAATAACTAATACTGATTAACTTAAATTAAGTTACTTCTTCTTCTTCTTCTCGTGGGTGGGTCTCCGCAACAACTAGCGCCTTTTTTGCGTATCGC
This sequence comes from Apodemia mormo, assembly GCA_036924255.1. Taxonomy (NCBI): domain Eukaryota; kingdom Metazoa; phylum Arthropoda; class Insecta; order Lepidoptera; family Riodinidae; genus Apodemia; species Apodemia mormo. The sequence goes on along the minus strand of JAUPFN010000018.1, from coordinate 3,876,465 downwards.
AAATATGAATTTATTAAAAAGATCATATTATGTGAGTTCACATGGTAGAAGAGAAACATTTTTATTCTGGTTAGTTTGTAAGAGAATAAGATGGTGGTGGTTAACAGAGTGAAAGAAAGAGATAGCGATAGATTGTTAGTACAAAAACCAGTGATATTTTTATGCTAAATATGCACTTGAATTTGTCTTAAATTCGATTTTAAAAATCAATAAAATATCATGATCTAGGGTTCCGTACCCATTGCAGCTTATTTAATGTTTTTTTTTGTTGTAAATATTACAATAGCTTTAAATAAAGAAAATAAAAATAAACCATAAATAATAATCAAGGAATAACAATAAATCAAGGAAATGCATGTACTTTTCATTGCGCCTACATTTGGCTGGATTATAGACGCCATGTTGGTATTAACGTTAATGTTGTTATGTTGTATACTTATAAAATAGAAAAATAAGATATTATCAATTAGCACTAAAATTTCAAATACAATAAATGATATAAGATTTTGGAGAGAAATAATTCTTAAATTATTTTTGAAGAGCGTATTAAGTATCTAATGGTTAACAAATACGCCATTTTACTCCAAACAAATTTGTTTGAAGGGATAAATGTCGAGGAAGCAAGGTTTTTTGTGGGCTGTGTTGTCTTTTGATAGAATTGGTTAAGGATTTGGCGTAAAATATGTGTGTCATGTATGTCATGGAAATAAAATATGTTTTAAAGTTTATTTGTTTAGTAATTTAAAAATTGATGCATAGAACTTGATGATGATCTACATTGTCATCTCTACCTATCAAATGAAAGTTTTAATGGTTAGTAACAATCTGTGTTTTATATTTTTCAACAAAAGTACGTTCTTACTCGTAAGTGACACTTTACAAACCGTAACCCCAGATTATATAATGGTTACTATCCTAACCGTAAGTGCTTATATACCTGCTTAATACTTAACTTATACATGTGGCATTAGACCTCGCCACAAGATAGCAACGCACCATTAACATCTTTGGTGTCTATAGGTGATTGTTAACTCTTTCCATCAGAAGACCCATCTGCTTGTTTGCTATCTTATGATATAAATAACAATAATATAAATATGAGTAACTATATAAGTAACCTTGGTCCGATTCCTTGGTCGTGTAATTTGACCTAAAAATCAGTTATTCTAAAATATATAAATATCTCTTTTATATAATATAATACTAGTAAAATTATATATATTTTCAAAAATTATTTAACACCGGTGCAGTCAGTCAACCAAATTAGTGGTAGTGCCATACTGCTTTTGCAACTGAATAGGCCGGCACGCCCGGGGAGATACCACTCTCTCACTTGACACCGACGTAAAGTAGCAGCCCTGCTGCTGCGTTTCGTTTGGTTTGTGAGAGTCCCGGAGGCCTAACCCCCCCCCCCCCCCCCCCCCCGCACACTATGAATGCGCAATCAAAAGAGAATCTACCCCAGGGGGGTACCACTTGCACCAGCAGTGGAGAATCCCCCCCTGAGCGTCCGTGCTCTGGATTCCAGCCTGGTCATGGATGCTCAGGCTGCCCTGCGTATTCTGGGGGGGGCAAAATTGCGCTCATAGACAATCCTGTCCGGGGCAAACAGGGCAAGAAAGCCATGGCACCCCCTACCACGCTTACTGTGGATTTCTGTAATGTCAGGGGGCTTCATTCCAACTTGAACGCCGTCCACTACCATCTCGAGACGGCGAAGCCAGCTTTGCTCTTTTTGACCGAGACGCAGATATCTTCTCCGGCTGATACTTCTTACCTCTCCTACCCGGGGTACAAACTGGAACATTCCTTTGTACCGCGGGCTGGGGTGTGCGCATACGTCAGAGAAGATATCTGTTACCGGCGCCTCGGCAGACTTGAAGGTCAGGACCTATCCATCCTCTGGTTACGCGTAGCTTGCGACGACCATCCACGCAGCTACGCGTGCCTATACAGGTCCCATGGCGGGAATACTGAAGTTGACCGGCTCATTGAGCATTTACAAACGGCTGTAGATTCCGTGTTAGAGCAGACCCCCTCCACAGAGATCGTGATCTTGGGCGATTTTAATGCCCACCACGCCAAATGGCTTTGTTCGCGCACCACCGATCATGCGGGGAGGTCTGTTCACGATTTTGCCTTGGCGTATGGTCTTACACAACTGGTAACTTCGCCCACGCGAGTTCCCGATGTGGATGACCATATGCCTTCACTGTTGGACCTTCTGCTGACCTCTCATCCGGACCATTATCAGGTATCGGTGGACGTCCCACTTGGTTCGTCAGACCACTGCCTGATCCGGAGTAAAGTGCCGGTTTCGCGCCTATCACGGCCTCCTTTAGCAGGCTGTCGTCGCGTTTGGCACTTTAGGTCAGCAGATTGGGACGGGATGCGGTCTTTTTTTGCGTCCTACCCATGGGGGCGGTTGTGCTTCTCGCTGGATGATCCGAATGTCGTCGCTGACTCTATTGCCGATGTGGTGCTGCAGGGCATGGAACTTTTCATTCCATTTTCTGCGGTACCAATTGGTGGTAAGTCTCAGCCTTGGTTTGGTCGCTCCTGTAAAACGGCTTTGCGCCGCAAGCAGGAGTGCTACCGGGCTTGGGCTGCAGCGTCCGCATCTTGTGATGAAAAAACCAGCACATTACGTAAGGAGTACAATTTCGCCTCGAGGTACTTCAAAAGAGCTATCGCCAAGGCAAAATCGGAACACATTGGCAGAATTGGCGAGAAATTAGTTCGCCTTCCTTCGGGCACTCGTGCGTTCTGGTCTCTCGCCAAGGCTGTCTTAGGGAATTTCTCACAGCCCTCTCTTCCATCCTTGCACGGAGACGATGACTCTCTGGCCCATACCGCAAAGGAGAAGGCCGATCTCCTGGGCTCCTTCTTTGCGGCCAACTCGACTCTGGATGACCAAGGGAACGCACCGCCTACCATCCCGCAGTGTGATAGTTGTATGCCAGAACTACAATTTCGGCAATCATCTGTGCGTAAAGCACTAATTTCCTTGGACATCCACAAGTCGAGTGGGCCGGATGGCATCCCTCCGATTGTGCTAAAAATGTGTGCTCCAGAGTTGGCACCAGTATTAACACGCCTATTCCGGCTCTCCTATTCACTCGGCGTGGTACCGAATTCGTGGAAGACAGCTTTGGTGCATCCCATCCCTAAAAAAGGAGATCGCTCTAACCCGTCTAACTATCGGCCCATAGCCATAACCTCCTTGTTCTCCAAAATTATGGAGACAATCATCAACTCCCAGCTCCTCAAGTATTTAGAAGAGCACCAGCTGATTAGCGACCGTCAGTACGGTTTCCGTCGCGGCCGCTCAGCTGGTGACCTTCTAGTATACCTAATTCATCGATGGGCGGAAGCAGTTGAGTCCAAGGGGGAGGCATTGGCAGTTAGTTTGGACATAGCGAAGGCCTTCGATCGGGTATGGCACAAAGCGCTTCTCGCGAAGCTGCCTTCCTATGGGCTTCCTGAGAAATTATGCGAGTGGATCACCAGTTTTTTGGCTGATCGGAGCATCAAGGTCGTTGTCGACGGTGCGTGCTCCGACCTTAAATCTGTCAATGCTGGTGTTCCCCAAGGCTGCGTGCTATCACCGACACTGTTCCTTCTGCATATCAATGATATGATGCGAATTAGCAACATACATTGCTATGCGGATGACAGTACTGGTGATGCTACATACTCCGGCCGAAGCAGTATTTCTCGGGAACACGTCGAAGAGTGCCGAAACAAGCTTGTGTCTGAAGTCGAGAATCGACTTACCGATGTCTCGGAATGGGGTCGCCAAAACCTGGTTACTTTTAACCCCAAGAAGACACAGCTTTGCGTGTTCACCGCAAAAAAGACGCCCTTTGTCGTATCACCTCGATTTGAGGATACTCTCCTGACAGCCTCAGCTAGTGTCGGAATCCTGGGAGTTGACATATCGAATTACGTTCAGTTTCGCGGTCATTTGGAAGGCAAGGCTAAACTAGCCTCCAAAAAGCTCGGTGTGCTTAGCAGAGCGAAACAGTACTTTTTGCCGGTCCATCGCCTTCAACTTTATAAGGCACAGGTTCGGCCTCACATAGAGTACTGTTCGCATCTCTGGGCCGGAGCTCCTCAGTACCAGCTTCTTCCTCTTGATCGCATTCAGCGTAGAGCGGTTCGAATCGTTGACGACCAGGCCATTTCGAAACAGCTTGACTCTTTGGCATTGCGCAGAGATGTAGGTTCTCTCTGTGTCTTTTATCGTATATATCATGGAGAGTGTTCCGACGAGTTGTTTGGATTAATTCCTGCCGCCGAATTCCACCATCGGACATCGCGTCAAAACTTGAAGTTCCATCCTCACCATCTCGATGTCTGGAAATCCACAACTGTGCGTTTCTCCCGACACTTTTTACCTCGCACTACTCTGTTGTGGAACCAATTACCGGCAGGGGTATTTCCGAACGGATACGACATAGGGACCTTCAAGAAAAGAGCTTACTCATTCTTAAAAGGCCGGCAACGCAACTGCAAGACCTCTGGTATTGCAGATGTCCATGGGCGGCGGTGATCACTTACCATCAGGTGCACCTCTTGCTCGTTTGCCCCCTCTTCTATAAAAAAAAAAAAAAAAAAAAAAAATATAAATGCACATGAGTTCAATAATTTCTATTATAAACTAGCTCACCCAGCAAACGTTGTTTTGCCGTACAAATTAGTTATATTGAATATTTTGGTGGGGTACTTGGAGGGTGTTGAGGTAAGGTAAAAACTATCCTACTTTTTAAGTTGCAATAAACAGTAGACATCTACAAAATTTCATTGAAATCGGTTCGGTAGTTTCGGAGTCCATCGTGGACAAACAACGTGATACGTAATTTATTATACATTTACACATTCGTGTTCGCTATTCGCCTCGTCACTCGACGAACCTTCGGCGAAACATTCGAAAAAATGCCGTCGCGAACTGGCTGTTCACACATTCGTAGGCAAATTATTTTGACATTCGCACACGAACATGGAGGACGTGAAAATAATGGTGGCATGCGCGCAACATCTATTTAGTTTGTACAATTATTTAGAAAAATAAGAAAATATGCTGCGTAAAAAAGAAAATCTCATTAAATTCCATACTAGTAATGATATACAAATCCATGCATCGTTTTTCTTTTGTCTATTTTTATTACTGCATAGTTTTGGGTTCTGAATAATAATAATAATGACAGGACAGGACAGGACAGGACAAATTACACAAACCGATCTAACCCCAAAGTAAGCAAATTATTTGCTTGTGTTATTACCGCCCCGTTGTTCGAGTGGTTAGCGACCTTGACTACGCAATCGACGGGGCTCGGGTTCGATCTCCGACGGGGACAAGCATTTATGTGATGAGCATAAATGTTTGTATTTCCTGGTTTGGGTGTTTATTAAATATATTCTAGTATTTATATATGTATTTCTATGTATTAATGTCGTTATATAAGGGTTAGATCAGTAAGTGTAATTTGTCCCGTGAGTATTTATTATTATTATTATCAAACTATTTACCTGTCTGAGTCTTTGTCGATTAGTGAATTAACCACATTACGGGCCAAGGCCAAGTATATGAAGCTAGCGATTTTTAGTATTTTGGTTGGAAGTTGTGGACTAATAGATTGTTTCATTTTCATCGATTTGCATTAATTTTCTGACTTTTTATTATTATTGGTATTATATTGGTTATTGTTATTTTTATATCTATCGATTGAACAACTCTACTAAGAGGTAAATAAAACGGGCCGTGGCCAAGTGCTTTTGAAATTTTTAGAAAAAAAAACTACTTGATAAGAATTTTCTTACAATTCTGCATGTGTTAAGGATAACAGCGTTTTGAAGTTGAATGTAAATGCCTGGTGGAATGTTCAGATATTTTAAACTCAAGTGAAGACTTTAAAAATTACACTGGTTGTTGAGATGGTGATAATAATGGTTCTGACAATTTTTACGTCCCATTGTGTCTGTACTTCTATGGCGAGATCAGTGTATTTACTGATTTTTATTGTTATTATTATTATTACTGCTGTTAGTCAACGGTACTAATGCACAAAAATACATATATGAATACTGTTATGTACATAAGAATACACTCAGACCCAGAAATACAACATCTATGCTCATCACATAAATGTTTGTCACTGTCGGGAATAGAAATCAGCCCCATTCGATTTATAGTTAGGTTCGCTAACTATTCGACCGTAAGGACGGACAAATTAGCTCTTCCTTTTGATTAAGTACTAGGAATTCTAAAATTCGTACTTTATTCCACTCCATTTTATCTACACGTCCTGTCGGGTCGGGCACTAGCTGAACACTGAAATCTGAATGCAGGCGAATGTGTAAACAGTATGTTAGTGCTTGCCATTCGTGCCCTTCGATTCGTGTCTGGAAAACCGCTCCCGACGTGAGCGCGAGTCGCGAGGCGAGGCACGAGGCGAATAGAGAGCGCACTATTACACATGCATGCACTATACACATGCATCTTCGTTCGTACGTCTCGCCATTCGCCTCGCTATTCGTACGAATGTGTAAATGCGGCATAAGATTATTCTAGTGCGCCTGCACCATGCTTTACCCAGTGTGGATAAAAAAATTTTTTCAATTCAAACTGACGCGGACGTAAACTACATTATTTATATCTATATTGGCCACTATTTAAAGTAGCGGAAATTAATAATCATTAAATAATTTATTAATTATTATAATGTAGGACAACAGAGTGAGCATTATAACATTCATAGCTTCATTTTTCATTGCTATCAAAACTTAAATGGCCAGTGTGAAATTCTAATCTGTACTCATTAAAATTATGCACAATTTTTTAACATGTACGATAAATGCATCATATTAAATTGACGCTAATTAAGCACGATTTGGATTATTAATTTTAGTTGTGATGCCATGTTGGCTGAAAATGATTTATTATCATTTTATTAGCAATAAACTAGAACTAAATAAAAGTGTACTCCTATCTAGTTTTAAATTTAAAAGCGAGCGGTTCGCTATCCATTTTATAAATATTTTGAGTATTTAGTAAATTTATTACGAATATACTTAAATATATTTTATTTTTTGTGTTGTGAGAGATAGTGTTCGAAATGTTTCTTTAAAATTTATGTTGACTTAGATACAAGTCTTTTAGCTGTAAAATATATGTTCCAATGAATTTCAATGTTACCTCAACATTGCCTTTAATGTTATTTAAATATGGGCAAATGTATGAATAAAAAACAGAAGATCAAGTGTGAGCTGTGACTAGACTTGCAAAACGATTTAACATAATCCTGAAATAAAATCGATTCAAATCAGTCCGATGACCGACGCGCTGCGAACGCACCCACTAATTTGGTATTTAAATTTCGAATCGAATATATTCCATTTTTGAATTCGGATTCGCGGCTTAGTTCTAGATGCGTCGGTTCGCATACCTACAACCCAGGTACCCCCAACTTTCAGAGTTTTTGTATAAAAACAGGGTTTTTATTTTCATCTCTGTTTATATTGTGATAAGATATACATTCAGTGATCAATGTTACCGGACTCATTGTTTTATTCGTAGCGCGTTCCTTTTTCAATTTGAATATCGCTGTTCATTTTGGAATTGGCTGTTTGTAGACGTGGTTTAATTGCGCACTTTGGATTCAACGTTAATTCGCGCGCTCGCTAATTTGAGGGTTTATTGTACAATGGGTGTTTAAACATACTTTTTTGGTAGCGTCTTTACTCCCAATGAATTCTTGATAGACTTACGCGTATTATTAGTTGTCATAATTGTAAATAGTCATGCTTATCAAATAATGTAATTGTACTTCGTATTGAGAGTAATAATTTGTATTTAAGCTGTATTTAATAACCGGCAATAAGATGGTAATGAAACTGCCGTAACTGCAATTACGTTGGTTTTTGTTGTAATTATTTTATAGGAAATTGTGTTTTCTTTGTTTTTAAAGTATACGCATTTGTGAAAATTGACCTACAGTAGAGATATTTATCTTATTTGATTTAAAAAGTAGACTGCTGGGTGATGGCCAGTATTAAAAGTGAATTTGTGTTTATCAAGTTAGAAGGGGAAACGATTGGCTATAGGTGTCACTATAACCGTGACCACTAGGTGGTAGAGTTTCGCAACGTCTCGCCCTGGTCTTAACATCATCCAGCCAGAAAAATAATTATGCTCCCGATTGCCGGATTAGGTCGCCGGTAAACTTACGCACGACATTACTTTTGCACCTCATGGATAGCATCACATCATCATCTTAGGTGTCTATAGATGATGTTTTTCTATTTCCATCACGAGACCCATGTGCTTGTTTGCTATTTTATGATTTTCAAAGATTACTTTGATTCAGTATATTATTAATACTTTGACCGCCCCGTTGGTCTAGTGATTAGCGAACCTGATTACGCATTGATGGGGCTCGGGTTGGAATCCGGACAGGAACAGGCATTTGTGGGTTGAGCATAGATGTTTGTATTTTTGGGCTTGGGTGTTTATTAAAGACATATATTCGAGTATTTATATATGTATTAATATCGTTGAATAACACCCATATCACAAGAAAATAAATTGCTTCCTTTAGAGTTAGATAAATTCTTGTAATTGTCCAATGATATTTATTTATTTATTTTATATTTATTTAATAGTTTAGGCAATAGTCTGAAAATAGAAGAATATTAATAATTAACTAACTATTTTTAAAAGCTTACCGCATGGTGATAATCGAACTTCCAAATTCATAGTGAATTTACGGCGAATGATTAGGTAATATTATAAAGATAGTATAATTTGACATTTGAATTCGATTATGTCTTTTTGGTGAGTTATAGTTTCATAAAAAAGAATTCTACACTCAATTTTAACACGCAAGGGTAAAAATGATTTTTTTTCAATTTTGATATTCCAACCAACTCTTGTACAAAATTTGTCGAAATCCTTAATGGTTTAAGATATATTTTAGGAGTGACTTGGCTGTTACACACAGATCAAGAAATCGAATACGTCGAAATTGTATGTAATTCTACAAATACGGCGGTATCTGTACTAAGGAATATTAATTGAAGTGCCATGATTCAGCGGTTACGTCCGAAGGGTTGCAAGGACAATGCTCTACTACTAACTACTAACTGCCCATTGTGAGTTGTTTGCGAATGAAAATAGCGTTTCTGTTTTTAAATAAAGAAAGCTACGTTTAGAAATACATACTTGTATTTATAGTCTGTTTTAAATAAAGAAGGCTACGTTTAGAAACACATACTTGTAAAAAAATTGGGATTCATGCGAAACATTTGGTACTACGCGTGTTACCTGGAACAAAATTTTATTATCTACTAGCTGCGCCCGCGACTTCGTCCGCGTGTTTTTTTTTTAAGTAGCCTAAGTTACTCCTTATTACATCAGCTGTCTACCAGTGAAAGTCCCGTCAAAATCGGTCCACTCGTTCCAGAGATTAGCCGGAATAAACAGACAGACAGACAAAAATTGTAAAAAAAAATATTTTGGTATATGTATCGTGTATACACTCAAATGTATCAACTCAACTCAACAGACACTCCAATTTTATTTATTTGTATAGATAATAATTAAATAATCTGCAATAATTAAATAAGAAAATGTTATATGATATTAATTCCCAAGGGGAAACATTTTTTTATTTATTTATTTTATTTTACCATTTAATTCGGGCAACTTGGCCCATATTTATTATCGATAGGGAAGCGCTTGACCTCGATCTCGCCTGATGGTAAGCTAAGATGAGGCCTAAGGTGGAACGCGTTTCCCCAGAAGGGACCTGGTTCACTCTTCTCTTGAAGATCCCCAGATTGTACTCATCGGTGAACACAGGTTCATACATTTATTGTCATTGTTTCTTTTATACATTTATGAGTAAATTAGTTAAAAATATTATTTGTATTTTTTTACAAGACAGCAAACGAGCAGATGGCTCTCTTTATGGAAAGAGATAACCATTATCTATAGACACCAAAAATGTTAATGGTGCGTTGCTATCCTTGTAGCGGGATCTTAATGCCGCATGCTTAAGTTTGCTAGCTATGTAACCCTCCAAACCGGAACACGTTAGTGACTAGCACTGACGCTATTATGGCAGGAATAGGTAAGACGGTGGTACCAGACCCGGGCGAGCCAATGCGGAGTTCTACCACCTAGTAGCCACGATGCTAGTGACTCGCATAGCCAATAGGTCGCCTTTTACGACCTGCCTATCAGAATGGCAAGTGGCCTATTCTTCAAAGGAGCCCGGGACCAACACGGGTTGTCTTACCACCGTATTTCATTTGCGTGATGATCATAGATGTTTGTATTACTGGGCTTGGATGTTTATGTATGTAACAGTATTTATATATATGTATTTCTAAGTATTAGTATCGTTGACTAACACCCATAATATAGGCAATTAATTTGCTCCCTTTGGGGTTAGATTAATTCGTGTGATTTATCTACCGATATGATAATAATAATAAATATATGTTTGTATGTTTTGTTTTCGTCACGAATTCCTCGGAAACTAAAAGCCATAACCAGATTAAATTAACATTATGAATGTGCGAGCGTTTTAGTGTCAACAGATGACTAAAAATGGCCGCCCCATATTTATAGTCTATGGTCTATATTTATAGTAATTTTAATATATAATATGTTTTGAAAGAGTCGTCGGTCGGTCACAACTCTCAGCGGCCGGGGCGATGACCAAATTATTGCCAAGAACGAGTCCCGCCGGTGGCTGCCCACCGACGCGCCCAATTCTGTTGATCCTATATCGTAAATCTTGATTACGCTTGAAACAAAATAAACGATATATTCACTGCTAGTAAGATTATACTAGATAGCAAAAAAACAGATATAGAAACAGAATTTTCTACTAATTTGAAGCACTATTTGTCAATAGAAACCGGTTTAAAAAGTACAGGTTAATAGAGATAACCTAAACCTATAAGCGGTTTTTTATAAAAGGTTTCGCACGGAGTGTATCTAAAGTGAGAGCGGTTCATAAACCTATATAAACCGGTTTAAGCCGAAATCGTAGAATTGTACATCACGCACAGTACTAACGAAAATGGGGAGCGATGAATATCAAAAAAAATTCTAAAAAAGCCTTTACAAACCGGTTTATTAAGTCAAAACTAATAATTTAGCTCCATAAAGAAACCGGTGTGTTTGTGGTTAAGGTAGAGCCAAACTCTTACAAAACTCTCCTTGCATACTCGCGTCAATTTAGGTTTGAAAATTAATCGGTTAGCAACCTCTGTTTTTATCACGTTTTCAGAGTAGTACAGCTCCTAGAGTTTTGCCAGTAGTACATTTCGACTATCGTAATATCGGTATTTATTACTGTCGTATCTAAGCTTGAAGAGTAGGGCAGTCTAATACACTTGTGTCCTTAAATGGCTTCAGGTTCTAACCACGCGCATGGTACCAGACATTTCCCATTTTGATGTCTAAGTAATACGCAGGCAGATTTACTAATGTTTAAAGTTTTCTTTGAGAACTGCCTATGTGTTTACTATTCCATGCAATAAAAAATGATCTCATTAAATACAGGTACTTTGTTTAAGCGTGAACAACTATCTATAGTCGGTGGTGATAATATTAGTTTTTTTTTATGTCATAAGATAGCAAACAAGCAGATGTGTCTCCTGGTGGAAACAGTCAACCATTGCCTATAGACACCAAAGATGTTAACGGTGCGTTGCTATCTTGTGGCGAGGTCTAATGCCACATGCATAAGTTTACCGGCTGCCCTCCAAACCGGAACACGACAGCGACAAGCACTGACGCTATTGCGGCAGGAATAGGTAAGGCGGTCGTACCAGACCCGGGCGAGACGATGCAGAACTCTACCACCTAGTAGCCACGATGGTAGTGACTCGGGTAGCCAATCGGTCGCCTTTTACGACCTGCCTGGAAGAACAGCAGTTGGTCTATTCTTCAAAGGAGTCCAGGAGCAACACGGGGAAAAAAAGGTAATTTAGTGATACGTTAAACCTTAATTATATAATAAAATCCTGTGGGATTAAAAAATGTTTGTTAAACCCGGGGTGTAGTTTGTCTTAGAAAACTATCATTTTGTTATATATGTATATGCAAATACGATATATAATATATATAGCTAATGCATAATATATTTTCTTATATACACCAAAAATAACTAGGTAATTAATGGCTACCGTGATAAATATATTTAATTATCCAAAATTACTTTTCTCGCAAAAAAACTTATCGCAGAGGTAATAAGGCAGTTATAACTAACATAAATAAGCTATAAAAATAATAAAGGAAAATTTTTTGAAATAGAATTATAATGATAAAATTTTAACGCAAATATTATTTAAATATGCACAGTTTTGTGTTATTAAATGTTAGTAAATAAGCAGGCACATTTTTTTTCTGCTGATGATATTCATTCTTTGTTTTTTATTTGATAACAATGTTTTATTTTTAAAACAATAAGTTTAGCTTTACATAATATTTTTTATAAAAATATGAATTAAAATTTTCTATATAATTCTGATCACTTCTTCATCTATCAATCAAAGCAGGCTATACCGCACTCACTTGAGATGTCGTTATAACATATAGACCGGGATCCCGGGTATAATTTTTTTTGATTACTAACAAGCTGAATTTTTGTGAACAGCTTCGTTTTGACGAGACTACCATCTTTTCTGTCTTCGAAAAATCTCGAATCGGGTAACTAATAAAGATAGATAAAAAAGAAAACTTTAGAGTGGACTAAGAAAAGTTTCTACTTTACGTTAGGACAATGTTACCCTTGAATAACAATAATGATTAACAAGCTGTTGTGAGAAAATCAGGTTGTTATTAAATTGATTAATATCAATTTAAATATCTCATAAATCCGAAACTTTAGAGTGGAGGACTCGCCAGAAAAACCATCGAATGTGTAGAACAAAAGTTTCATCGTGTTTTTTATAATATAATAAAGCGATTTAAGTCAAAAAATAACCAAATCGAATCAAAATTTTCAAAGCCCCATATCATTATTATGTACCCAATTTGAGATTTTTCGAAGTTAGAAAAGATGGTTGTCTCGTCTAAACGAAGCTGTTAACAAAAATTCAGCATGTTAGTAATCAAAAAAAAGTTTGTTCCTGGAGTCCCGGTCTAATATGTATTAAAAACTTTAAAAATGCACTATTTTTTTAGTAAAATATTAACCTATGGCCGCAAAATAAATAAAACCTTTGCATAGCAAGATAGCCAACTAGACGAAAAAAATATTTTTTTTGAGATTTAAAATGATTGCGTAGTTTCGTTAGGCATCGGTCAAAGAATTTGAACTTAAATAGTCAATCACGAGTACCGCTGTGGCTAATCCCGCATTCAACATCACAATAGAGGTAACGAACGGACAAACGGACAGACGCGTTAATAAGATGCGCGTGGGCGGCTTTATGTCAACGTTATTTATGATGAGATACTTCTTCTACTTTTTTCTTTGGCAATACCGCGGTTAATACTGAAAATAGTTTTTAAACATTCTTCGATAAATTTTACCCGACAGAAACAGCGTTTATACCACAGACCACATGAATATTAATAGACACGGAATTGGGTAGAGAATGTGTCGCCGTGCATATGAGCAAACTCTCGTATCACTGACAAAATTGTCCTACACTTGTCGATATATTGTATAAATATAAATTAGCCATATTGCACTATTATATCGTACCGATATAGATGAAAATGTTTAAAAATTACCCCTGAAGTGATTTTCGTAAGTAGAATAACTTTGTGTTTCTGTGTGTGAATGCAAGCTACACTCCAAACTAAGGAATTGCCTTGAATGGCGTATCCATTTAATTCTTCTACCAATGAAAAGCAAACGATGATCAAAGTCGATAATTATAAATATTTTTGCAAAGATAATTTATTGGTATATTAGGTATATTTTATATTATATTTTATACAAGGTAGTTAAAGTTCTCTGTATTGTCTCGTCCGGGTCAGAAACCACCGCCATACTTATTGCTGCCGCAATAGCGTCAGTGCTTGTCACCGTCGTGTTCCGGTTTGGAGAGTAAGGTAGCCGGTAAACCTGTGCATGTGGCATTAAGATCCCGCAACGCACCATTAACATCTCTGATGTCTGAAGGATCTGGTTGTCTCTTTCCATCAGGAGAGCCATCTGCTTGGTTACTATCTTATGACATAAAAATACATTTTGATTGCTACAATTAGCTTAATCAAATGGTCTTTTATGACATTATCTTTTAAGCTATTGTAATGCTTGATGTATTACGAATTTAATTATCACACTATCATAATATAAACGTTATAGCTTAATTTAATGCACTTTTGAATCCCGAGTGATATTTAATGTTAGCATTTTATCTGCTGATATTGTTCAGAAGTACTAACATGCGAGGATCCTAGTGTATTATCATGTTGGATGTTACCTATATTATTAATATTATAAATGCGAAAGTTTGGAAGTTTGGATGGAGGTTTGTTACTCAATCGTGCAAAAACTACTGAACGGATTTAAATGAAATTTGGCATACAAGTAGCTGATGATCTGGAATAGCATATAGTCTACTTTTTATCCCGGAAAAATTAGATGATCCCGCGGGATTTAGCAAAAACTTTTATAATGCAGCGGGCTGCACGCTGCTGCTAGTTAAATATAAATGGGTATCTTTAAATTCTATGTCTTTAATAATTCGCAAAATTCCTTATAATTTTTGACCACTCCGTTGGTTGAGTCCTTAGCGAATTTGTCTATGCAACCGATGTCGCTCGGCTTCAATTGCTGACAGGGACAAACATTTGTGTGATAAGCATATATGTTAGTGTTTTTAGGTTTGGGTGTTTAGTACACATTAGCTGTACCCGCGACTGGAAAAAAATCTGAAATAAATGTAGCCTAAGTTAACCCTTATTACCTCAGTCTCAGTCTGTCTCGGGGTTTTACGCGCATAGTTCACGTTTCTTAGGGATTTGGGGGTAAAAACTATCCTATGTCCTTTGTCGGTTCTCAAAGTATGTTTGTACCAAATTTAATCTAAATCGGTTCAGTGGTTTGGGCGTAAAGAAGAGACAGACAGACAGAATTACTTTCGCATTTATAATATTTGTATGGATATTTGAGTAGACATTTATGTAGATATTTGTGTAGATGTTTTCTCCCGGGCTCCTTTGAAGAATAGGCCAACTGCCGTTCTGCCAGACAGGTCGTAAAAGGCGACCGAGTGGCTATGTGTGTCACTACCATCGTGACTACTAAATGGTAGAGTTTTGCATCGGCTCGACTGGGTCTGGTACCACCGCCTTATCTGTTTCTGCCGCAATAGCGTCAGTGCTGTCACTGTCGTGTTCCGGATTGGAGGGTAAGCTAGCCGGTAAACTTATGCATGTGGCATTAGACCTCGTCACCATATACAACGCACCATTAACATCTTTGGTGTCTATAGGTGACGGTCGACTCTTTCCATCAGAAGACCCATCTGCTTGTTTGCTATCTTATGATATAAAAAAAAATGTATTGTTGACTAACACTCAAATAACAAAAATAATTTTCTTACTTTGGAGTCAGATTAATTTTCTCACGAGCAGGTCTAGGCCCCTTTTGAAGAATAAACCATCTGCTATTCTGTCAGGCAGTTTGTAAGAGGCGAAAAACTGACTATGCGAGACAATAACATCGTGGCTACTAGGTGGTAGAGTTCTGCATTGTCTCGCCCGGGTCTGGTACCACCGCCTTACCTATTCCTGCCGCACCGCAATAGCGTCAATGCTTATCATTGGCGTATTCCAGCTAGGAAGGTAATAGCCGGTAAAATTTGAATATAGCATTAAGACCAGGATATATACACAAGGATAGCAACGTCCTTAACATCTTTGATGTTTATACGCGATGGTGGAACGCCAGCAGGAGAGCCATCTGTTTGTTTGTTTATGATATAAAAAAACAGATTTTTTATTATTATATCTTCACCGCGTTCCAATCCGGTAGCAGCTATAAAATTGTCGAACCATCAAAAGGGCATGTAAGTAAGTTTAAATTAAAAAAAATTACTTTGACTATACTGAAATATGCTCGACTTGGCAATAGAACCTAAAGCGTTGTCGTCTGTCATCACTAACCCTAGGCGAATAAGTTCACATGTGTTTTATATACATATTAAGCTGGATACGCCTTTCAAGGCAATTTCTTAGGTTGTCAGTGTCGCTTGCATTTGTACCCAGAAAGATAAGTTAAAATACTTACCGATAATGTAAAATTTCTCTCTCTCTCACTCGAGAGGTATTCCTAAAGCCTTCGCTTTTTATTCGACACGATAAAATAGCACAATATGGCATATTTATATATTTTTAGATATATCTAAAAGCGTTTGACATTTACATACATTTGCTCATATGAGCGGCTACGCATTTTGCGCCCAACACCGTGTCTATTAGTATTTGTGTGGTCTGTGGTTTTATACTGATAAAGTTGTGTTCTGCGTACTTTTGCAACATTATAATCAAGTCGAAGCTACTTACTTTACGTCTATACGTACTAAACTACCCTTTCGTTGAAACGCTTAAAAGTATTATCACGCCCGATTCCCTTGCGGTGTAGGCAGAGTAAACCGAACGTCTATAGATTTTCCAGTTCACCGCGATTCACCGGTTTGTCGGTTGGCGAGATAAGTGGTGATCATCATCACCGCATTTACTGACATATTAACGATTATCAACTATTTCTAGCGATAATCGGGAGCGATAGTTTAACATGCTCATCCGAGGCACGGCAGTGGTAATACACCACTCCGCCAGACTCCGAGCTACTACTGAGGGTTGGATTTTCGAGAAAATCTCGGAAAAACCTTAATGACACTTTGCCCGACCTCAGGATCTAACCCGGGACCTCATGGTCTAAGCCGCATAGGCTACCCCTAGACCACGAGTTGTGTAAATTTATGCTCTTATTGTAGATTATTAGGTATAGTCGTGTCATCACTCATCTGTAGCTTTTCAAAGTCGTGTCTATTCGTCTCGATTTAAAATTGTCTGACTTATGTGTGTTCGAATTGTCCGAATGATGTATTTCGAACTATCCGAATAATTTTTTTTCGAATAATGCTTTAAAATCTCAATAGCATTTATATTTTTGATACATACGGGTTGCGAACATTGCTTTGAAAGGAAATAGTTATCTTAATGAGTGTATATTAACGTGAAATCTGTCTGCGAGACTGAAAACTGTCCTCGGAGTGCAAACGATAACCGAGCGTCCAGTATCGCCGGTTCAAATGCCAGCTATTGACCTCAGTGTTTACTACATGACGCAGTTAAAATGTATCAACAGATAAATGTAAGACAAGTATCAATTTGTAAACTTAATCAGGAGCCCGGGTTAACGGTCTATTAAATTAATTTGTACTAACAATTCCCATGTCAGAGGGTTATCGCACGAAAAAAATTCAATCAGCTGTTCCGCACGCAGATTGTTTTTAAACATCTCAAATTAAAAATATATATCCAAGTAAAACTTTCAACGGTAACTTTAAAACGTGTTAATGTTCGCCTGCCATAGTTTCTGAACGATAAATCCACTCGCGAATCGACCGAATCCGTACGCTGAACATCGCTCAAGGCGTCTATTTTTATAAAGAAAAATACACTTACCGAACGAATATTGAAATGTTTTAAGCTTCAAAGCATCGGGCGACCGTTGCAGCTGGCGGTTAACCTTCGATTTTAGAACGGCCCTACAAATTCAAATTTAGAACGGCGAAGAGTTGCCAGTAATTAAGGTGGATGCGTTCGGAAACGCCCGCGCGATTGGTTTATTGACACGTGTTAGTGTCGCGGAGCTGTGTCCCCATGCGGATGAGCAAATGGAATAATGGACGTCTGGGCCCGCATCCGGCGCGGGAGTCGGATACAACTCTTGCAACGCTCTGAATACAATTTTTCAATTAAACCTACCAGACAGAAGATCCTAATAGGTGTCGTTAAGAAGTCGTGTGCCCGATTTTCGATCTGTCCCCGTAACGAGGACGTTTTATTAGTATTTATGGTCGTGAAACAAACGGACTCTTGAGCTTGTACGGTACTATCATGAATGGATGGAATTTATGGCTAGCGCCCGCTACAACGTTATACGCCTGTTAATTTAAAGTGGCCATGTTGATATCTTAGTTCTTAGTGCTGGTCATACATCTCAATCCGATCGTGTTACAGGTATCATAAAAAAAGAATTTTCAAAGTTTTACGGCGGCATTACGTTAAGAACGAGTGGCGCAGTAAAATTCGATACGAGCGTTGCCGATGGTCTAACGATGCTTGATTTACCGCTATCAATTTAGAGAATTCATAAAATATACCTTAATGATCGCTACCCACTTCGATACCGATATTCCCTGCCATTGTTACTCTGTTATTATCATAACGCAATAAATTATATGCCGGTACATATTATTATTATGAACTATTCAAATACATTATTCACTGTTACGAATCGCTGGTATCCCTAGACATGTGAATGCTTTGCCAGATGACACCGAAGGAGACAGCGCTATATACAAGAAAGCGAGTTAGAAAGAGAGAGTGGTCGTTAAGGGTGGCGTTCATCATGTCCCACCCCGTGTCGGACACAAGTGACGGTTCTGTCTTCCCCAACCGCCTGCACTCGAAAACCTCGTCCCTTTCCGCTGTATTTTTTATAAAGGCACAATCTATGAAATGCCTTTGCCTTTGCGTACATTTAAAAGAATCTGAAACGGATTTTAAACCGCAAATGTTCGGTCATATTTAATTAACACCGCAAAACTCATTCTATACTTCTGAGAAACCAACACTAATCTTAACCCACAAACCTTAAAAAATTACACACGGGCATTTTAAGCAAATTTTACTAAGCGATTAATCCAAAGGCCTTAATTATCACTACGGGGCTCAGACCTCATCAGGGAATGACATGACTTATGTCGGGAATTCACGACAATGCGTAACCGACCGTCAAAATTTAATCATGTTGTGTATCACAAAGAAACAAACGCGAGGCACCATAAGGATCGCAAAAACCGGCCGAATCGAAACGAACTTATTACTCAGTAAAGATTCCCAGCGAGAAAAAACCACAAGAATGTCATTTAAAAAATTAAAACGTACGATGCTTATTTTTTCGTTATGGCAAACCAAATGGACTAAAGGTTATCTCGGAGGGAAAAAGGCGGGTCTGAGCGATTCCATTTTTAAAACGTATTATTTAATTTTGGAACCGGCTTTCAAGACGTCAAAAGGTAGTCATTACATATTTTCAAAATATTTAATGACTGGCTTTATTTTTATGAGCCGAGACAGCTTAGCGCCTATAATGTATAATAATTCTATTTTCGAATTTTAAAATCTTACGTTTTTTTACTTTTTATTTTTTATAACTCCAACATATCGCAAAGACTTAGAGAGTAAGAATTGCCTAGTTCTTTATTCCTTTCTTTATTTTTGGCAAAAGTGTACGTTAGAACAACAGATTCATTTTAAATAAAAAAAAGTATCAAGGCAAAGGATCTAGCGCTACACATTTTAATTAGCTGGCTTTATTTGAATGATTGCTTTAAAGTATACCTGAGTAATTTAAAAGTCAAGCAGAGGTGTGTATTTATTAGAATTTTAATAACCCCTATCCCTTCAAACGTGACGGTATGTAAACCGGCAATGACCTAAAAATTTATGGGAAAATATTTTTATCCGTCGTTTACTGTTTACTTAAAAACTTCTCCCTATTGTGTGGGGAATAAGATTTAAATTTGTATATTTATGAATAATAGCGCTTAAGCTCGACCACATGTAGTGTCAAATGCCTACAAATTAATGACGTCACATAGTATGTCGGTGACCTGCTAATAGCCACCATATATCACATATTTTTAACAATAATACTTCTTTATCTCTTAGGATTAAATTTGTTTTATAATATGTTAAAAAACGTTTTATATGAAGATCCAAATTACTCGCTTTTTAACTTATAAGTTCCTATTTATTGAGAATTTCCCCTGTGTTGGTCCAGGCTACTTTGGAGAATAGACCAACTGCCGTTCTGCTTGGCAGGTCGTAGGAGACGATCTAATGGCTATACGTGTCACTGCCATCGTGACTACAAGGTGATAGGGTCCTGCAACGTCTCACCCGAGTATTAGGTACCACCGCCTTACCTATTCCTGCCGCAACAAAGTCATGTTTGTCATTGTCATATTCCGGTTTAGAAGGTAAGCTAACTGTTAGACTTACGCATGTGGCACTGCCATTCCGCCACATGGAGAGCAACACACCATTAACATCTTTGGTGTCTATAGGCGATTGTTACTCTTTCCATCCGGAGAATCATTTGCTTGTTTATTATCTAATGATATAAAAAAATTGATTAAAATATGCCTGTTACCCATAGCTTCCCCCTGCGTATGACTTTATAATAATACTAGCTGTTGTCTGCGACGTTGTCCGCGCGGACTTCGTTTATTCCGCACAGCACCTCCCCCGTAGGTGATAGCGTGATAATATGTAGCCTATATGTTGACCCAACCTGTTAGTAATATTCATACAGAATTTGAAGTAAATCCATGCAGTGCTTTTTGAGTTTACCCCGGACAAACATACAGACAAACAGATAAACAGACAAAAATTCTAAAAACTATATTTTTGGCTTTGATATCGATTGTAGATCACGCCCCAAGTATTCTTTTTAAAAAATATTTTGACTTTCCTACGATTTTATTATATGTATAGATAGATATAGTGTACCATTAAAAAATCAAATTTAAATAACCTCTTCATATATATGAATTAAATTATAACTTATAAAAAATCGTTATAACGGTATTTATTACATCCTTCGCCTCTTTTGTTGGGTTACTGCGCTACCAAGCATGAGAAACCGGAAATAGTGGGTTCAATTCTAGCCTGTGCATTCTTGATTTATGATCTTACTAAACAAGTTACAGATGAGTGTGATAGAATAATTTGCAAATTGTTATAACCTATCTCCAACGTCTCAGTTTTAGTTTCAAAATATGTTTATTAAGCATTGACGAATAATTTTGGCAAAATTAGAGAAACTATGAAAATTAACTAAGTAGATTGAACTGAATGTAATTAGATACACCTGTTAAAATAAATAAATATTCACGAGACAAATTACAATTTTATTGATCTAACCCCAAAGTAAGCAAATTATTTTGCTTGTGTTATGGGTGTAAGTCAACGATATTAAATGCTAATACATAGAAATACATACTTATATAAATACTTTTACATACATAATAAACACCTAAACCCGGAAATACAAACATTTATGCTCATCACACCAATGCTTGTCCCCGTCGGGGATCGAACCCGAGCCCCGTCGATTGAGTAGTCAGGGTCGCTAACCACTCGACCAACGGGGCGGTCTATTTTTTTTATTTTGCTATGATTCACTGTTTCCTAAAGCTACATTTGCAAACCTTTCTTAATCGAAATAAGTAACTTAGATCGACACCGTAATTGCTTTATTGAAATACTAGCTATTGCCAGCGATTTCGTTCGCGCGGACTTCGTTTACTCCGCACTGCTCCTCCCCTGTAGGTGATAGCGTGATAATATGTAGCCTATATGTTGACCCGACCTGTTAGTAATATTCATGCAAAATTTGAAGTAAATCCATGCAGTACTTTTTGAGTTTATCCCCGACATACATACAGACAATCAGATAAACAGACAAATAGATAAACAGACAAACAGACAAACCCATAACCCCATCACCAATCGAACAGTAAGAGATATTAAAAAAATAGAAAAGGTTTATTCCTATTAAAGAAATCGGTAGCTTGTTTCCATACGAAAATATTGAATAGCTCAAACAATCTAACATGCGTTACAAACTTTATGGTTCGTTCTAAGCGTCATATTAACTGCTCATGAGCAATATAAAAGCTACAATTGTTTTATGTTCACATAAGCTTATCGGTTCACCCTGTAATCGGGACCGGTTTATAGCTACTAACAGCTGATTTATTATTTATTCTATAAAATATTATAGGTCAGGCCGTTTCAACGCACGATTTGTACAATAACACATATTCGCGGTAATAGGATTTGTAACGGGAGATATCAGTTACGAGTATAGCAACACTGTGTGAATTTGATGGACACATCACTATATTTATTTAGTGCTATAGATATTATAAATTTTATCTATACTAAAATTACCGCTTTATTTTATACTAGCTGACCCGCGCAGCTTCACCCGCGTGTATATTAATAAGTTGCCCAAATAGCTTTTAATAAAAATTTCGTCCCCTATTTTAGCTCTCCAGGGACTGATTTTTGAAAAAAAATTAGCCTATGTTTGACCCCGGATCTTCAACTATATCCATGCCAAATTTCATGAAAATCAGTCCAGCGGTTTAGCCGTGAAAGCGTATCAGACAGACAGACAGACTTTCGCATTTATAATATTTGTATGGATATTAAAACAAAACTTAACTGTTTAATTTTTATATTTGAAAACAAAACTAAATTTAGCGTTTTAATTACTATATTCGAAGTAAACTTACTTTAATTTCTATGTTTGAATAAAACTAAGCGCTTTAATTTCTATGTTGAAACTAAAATTGGCACTTTTATTTCTATATTTAGTTTCCACGTTGCACTTTAATTTCTATGTTTAAGGCGAGGCATCGCGAGAAACGGTAAAAAACTGGTTGGCTTAATCACGTTTTTTTTGTATTAATTGTTAAATAACAATTTTAAAAAATTACACGATGTGCCTGAAGATATTATCTAAAGAATGTGCTATTGATTAAGGCGAGGCATAGGAGACAAACGGAAAAAACTGGTTTGATCTATAACATTTTTATGTATTGATTGTTAAATAACGGTTTTACAAAAATTACACGATATAACTGAAGGTAAGGAATGAACTAACTCATTACATGATAGAATGTACTTTACTCGATCATATAAAATTCCGAAAACAGGCTAAAAAAATCTCTAAAACAAATAATTTGTTAATATTATTTCTAATCTTCCACATGATTTTATATGGTGATATTTAGTTGTAAATACAAAAAAGAATGTGCCAAAGTTTTCAGCTGATGTCCTATATTTATTTATCCGAAAATTAACACGTTTCCCAGCAGTTTTAGAACATACCGTGCCACCCATTTTCTATAGAATTGACGCGCGTCGAAATATCTCTCCTTAAACTAAATGATGTTAACAGCGTGTTTTCACGTTTTATCCATATGACGTGGTTATAATATCACAAAATATGAAAAACAGTAGTACTAAATGCTAAAATTACAGCTATTTAACATCTAGTAAGTGATTATTATGCAAGCGCCAAATTAAGCTCGTATTTTATGAAACGCCTGGAATTAAGGCAGTCGATCTTATCTTCAGAATACGCCCGGGTGATAATTTTACTGGGGCATACATAGAAAACATTACCCTTTTGCTGGGGCAGTCGGATAAAATGCGAACTTCGCCTTAAACGTTAATGTTACGAGGCGAAGCGGTCCATCAAAATGGATGAGTCAGCGCATTTGTCAATCGATAGAGCCTACCACACCTGTTTTTAGATATAATCATGGTTTTTAACGTTTAAGAAATAACATGTGCTCGTTCTGAATACATTTGCTTAAATTTTGATATTTAAAAGTGGAAATTATAAAGTTACTTAACCACAATGACGATATATTGAACATTCTTTGTATCATCTATGTATGTATATACATGATATGTCATGAGCATCTATGTATGTATATATGTATATACATGAAGTAAAAACATTGTACCCCTTGTTCAGAAAGTAACGCGAACGGTGAGTATGAAATTTGGCACAGTTGAAATTTACATTACGGAGGACAGCAGAAACTTAATATTTTTAAATAATTTATTAAAAATACATTATTTAAACACATAAACACATACTTACACGTACAAAATTATACACACATACAAAATTATTTAAACACATAAACACAGAACACATAAATTAATTAAAATAAACATTACACACACTACGTTTATGTCATAAACATGTATACCGTTTTCTTTAATTACGGCTAAAGTTTGTTTTCAAACTTAAAAGAGATGTTATTGTTAATTCTATGGTCAAATTTCAACTACAGGGCGATCGCTAGTAATTATTATAGCGTCTACAAAGCACTGGAAAAACTTTAAGTACTTAATTAAAAATATATATTTATTTGAATATTTTGTATCTTTACAAAATATTTAAATGTAAACACAAAGGTTTAGGAAAACTCTTAGATGAATAAATAAATATTCCCTGGACAGATTACTTGAATTGATATGGTAGTTAGCAAATTATTTGCTCGTAATATGTGTTTACAATGTGATTGTAATATGTGTTAGCCAACGGTATTAATGCAGAAAAATACATTAATAAATACTGAAGTATATTTAACCAAAAACAACCAAACACAGAAATACAAACACCACACAAATACTTATCCCTGTCGGGAATCGAACCCAGGCCTCATTGATTGTGTAGTCAGGGTCGCTAACCACTCAATCAACGGGACGGTAAATCTTAAACTGTTTAAAAATAAACTTTTTGAAGATATGTAAAAATACTTTATTTTTTATAGTTTAAGCAAATTTAGTATACTTTGTATTTTTACAAAATTTAAAACATGAATTAAATGAAGTATGCCTTTTATCTAGTTTTCGTGTGTTGAAATATATTAATGATTTAGGCCAAAGCTTCATTATAAATGTTAATTTATTTTAATGCGTTAATAAATATTAATATGCGTATATTAACTAACGTATGACAAATTATCAAAATATTTGTGAGAAATTGCTTTTACGACGCGACGTAGCTTTTTAATCGATCAGCTATGACATATTTAAATAAAATAATTTATTATTATAATTGTGTTATGTATAGTGTGGTGTATAAGTAATACACCACAATGTATTTATATAAATTATTCATGCGATTTTTATAATATGGTTTTTCAGTTATTTTCGATGTCTACACACTAATTTGTTTTTAATCAAAAATATTTAATTACATGTTATATTATATGTTAATGTATATTTATAAAATATAATTAGTTATACAGTAACTTTATAAATGTTCATGAAATATAGAAGACTATTAAATCAAAAATAAACGTCATAAAATACAAAGTATTTAAGTATTTTACAAGGGACTGGAACAGCCGTGTTGGTCCCGGCCTCCTTTGTAGAATAGGCCAACTGCCGTTCTGCCAGGCAGGTCGTAAAAGGCGACCGAATGGCTATCGAGTCACTACCATCGTGGCTGTTGGGTGGTAGAGTTCTGCATTGTCTCACCCGGGTCTGGTACCACCGCTTTACCTATTCCTGCCGCAATAGCGTCAGTGCTTGTCGCTGTCGTGTTCCGGTTTGGAGGGTAAGGTAGCCGGTAAACGTTTGCATGTGGCATTAGACCTCGCCACAAGATAGCAACGCACCATTAACATCTTTGGTGTCTATAGGCGATGGTTAACTCTTTCCATCAGGAGACCCCTCTGCTTGTTTGCTATCTTATGATATAAAAAAAAACATGCTTCCTGATAATGGTTATCTCTTTCCATAAAGAGAGCCATCTGCTTGTTTGCTGTCTTGTAAAAAAATACACATATTTTTTTTAACTAATTAACTCATAAATGTATAAAAGAAACAATGACAATAATATATGAATAGTGTTCCCCGACGAGTACAATCTGAGGATCTTCAAGAGAAGAGTGAACAGGTACCTTCTAGATAGCGCGTTCCATCTTAGCTTACCATCAGGCGAGATCGAGGTCAAGCGCTTACCTATCAATAAAAAAAGTGGTAATATATTCAATCACTTGACCTCATAAATAAATAAACATTTAAATCGTGTTGTTTCTGGAAATATCTATTAAAATAAAATGAATCACTTTTGCCTGTGTTGTTTCCGGGCTCCTTTGAAGAATAGGCAAACTGCTGTTCTGCCAGGCAGGTCGTAAAAAGCGACCGATTGGCTATGCGAGTCACTACCATCATGGCTAGTGGCTACTAGGTGGTAGAGTTCTGCATTGTCTCGCCTGGGTCTGGTACCACCGCCTTACCTGATTCTTCCGCAAAAGCGTCTGTGCGTGTCACTGTCGTGTTCCGGTTTGGAGGGTAAGGTAGTTGGTAAACGTATGCATGTGGCATTAGACCTCATAATATAGTAATGTGACCTCACAATATAGTAAAAAGGTGGTGGTTAACATCTTTGGTGTATATAGGCGATGGTTGACTCTTTCCATCAGGAGACCCATCTGCTTGTTTGCTATCTTATGATATGTATAAAAAAACTTAGTTCTTATAAAACAATCAAAATTTAAATATTGTAGTATTTTTCGTAATGTAACTACTAAAAAATTCTAAGCTGTTTAATTAAAAAAGTATTTAAGTAATCATAATTTGTCGACACTATAACAACTAGGATGTATGGTTGCATTACTTTGAACTGTTGCCGTTAAATTTTTATCAAACTTAAAAAAGATACAATATAATGTAATAACTGGCAGTTACAGACTTTAGCGCGTTTAAATTAACTAGCGTGGAAAAACAATTCATCTTTGAGCTTTTTGTTAATAGAATCGATTGTCGTCTCTCGAGTTTAGCGTTTTCAAACACATGAGAAAGACAAACAATATTTTCAGTTTTGTGATATACTTATAAAATCAACTATTACTTTTAGTTGTCAATATATAACTTAAACAGATTGAAAATGTTACTTTATGTATGTACTAGCTGTTGCCAGCGATATCGTCCGCGCAGACTTCGTTTACTCCGCACAGCTTCTCCCCCGTAGGTGATAGCGTGATAATATGTAGCCTATATGTTGACCCGACCTGTTAGTAATATTCATGCAAAATTTGAAGTAAATCCATGCAGTACTTTTTGAGTTCCCCCGGACATACATACAGACAAACAGACAAAAAAGTCAGCCAGCGATATCGTCCGCGCAGACTTCGTTTACTCCGCACAGCTACTCCCCCGTAGGTGATAGCGTGATAATATGTAGCCTATATGTTGACCCGACCTGTTAGTAATATTCATGCAAAATTTGAAGTAAATCCATGCAGTACTTTTTGAGTTTACCCCGGACATACATACAGACAAACAGACAAAAATTCTAAAAACTATATTTTTGGCTTCGATATCGATTTTAGATCACGCCCCAAGTATTCTTTTAAAAAAATATTCAAAGTACAGTTTTGACTTTCCTACGATTTCATTATATGTATCTTAGTTCTTTCGTATTTTTTCGGGATTTCAGACACTATTTGTATCGACTAAGAATTGTATAGGCAGTGATTGGAGTTTTACAATAAATAAATAAATGACAGTTTATGTAGAAATCACGCCTTCAAGATCGAAACATTCATTAGTTATTCTAATTTACCATGATTTGCTATTTGGTTAGGTAGTGTTAACGATTCTTATTCCTACATTTGCCATCTTACTGACTTTGTTCGTATAAATAAATTATCATAAATTAATTCACAGCAGTCTTCTAGATATCAAGAGAATGACAGGCCAGGTAGTGTCGTACATTAAAGCTAAACATTTTAAAAGCTTTCAATGTTAATTAACGTAAAAAGACGATCCATCTCTAAGGATTACTCTCAAATAGCTGTCGAGTACGAAAGCAAAACGAGTAAAGGAGATAGTACAGCGCTTATATTATATCCATGAATAACATTAAATGTATTTCAACTATACATATGTTGAATTACATGAAGATTTTATCCTTCAATTAGTATATAATGCTTATGTAAAGGTAAAGAAATATTGCAGGTAATTAAATTAAAACCACCGTAACTTGTAATTAGTTACAAGTTAAGATGGTTCAATTAACTTGTTATATTATTAAGAATAAACATTTAAGTAGCAAAATACACTATATTTATACATGATATTTAAAGTATAATGAGATATTCATTTGATCTAATATAAAAATTGATTGAAAATTTTTTTTTAGTAAACACAAGTCTTGTTTAAATAATATGTATCGATACTAATGATTTAATCGCACTTGTTCGCGCAAATGGAGAGCAGTGGAGATAGCGATATGTTAACTGAAACACCTATTTTATTATAAATCCTATGCTGCATGATCCTCTTAATTGATGACCCAACATGGAAGATAGCAATCGAACAATGACTTAACTATTTCGAATGAATATTCATTCGGCCGTCACTTTTTTTTAAACTTTTAATTGTAATGCTTTTTGTACGCTTTTAGATCGCGTGAACGTTTCAATTGTTGTTTTTGTTCTAATATTTTATTTATTTTACTTCGTTAGTCCGAGTTTTCACGGTAAACAGACTCACGTATGATTTGAAATAGTTTTTTAATTAAATAGATAGAATCAATTAACGTTCGCGTGAAGAAAATAAAACAAAATAATTATCATCTAATTAAATATTTTTATCAATATTTTTCCTCGCTTTAAAAAATTTATTACTACCAGGTTAATAAATTTATTATTTAAATAGACAAGGCAGAATGGTCATAAGTCTCAATATGACAGAAAAAAATATATTGAAAATGATCATCGTATAAATCTTGTTAAACAGCCAATTTTAATTTATATTTTTCACCGTCGGCACTTTAAGAAATGCTATAATAAAATAATTATATAAAACGAGTTGCAAGTTGCAACACATGATTTAAATTTATAACTTCCCCAGTAGCCCCAGTATACCAGTAGTAGTAAAACAAACCCAGTAGCTTCCATTTTTACAACTTTCTCAATGATGTTATTGAATTTTTATAATTATAGTCATTCGTTTATTGTCGCCGCAATGGTCTAACAATGCAAACTACTTTACCCTACAAAACAGATATTATAGCTAATACCTATTTGACACGATGGTAGTTGTTGGCCAATCGTTCACCTTTTACAAAGTGGAGGAAGGAGGATAAATGGTCTATTCTTGAAGATCCCTGAATTTAAATTACATTACCTTAATGTTTATAAATAATCAGAATATATAGAAATTTTTTTTTGTTATTAAACTAATGGTTATTCTTCCATTACAGTACGACGAGAGCCTCCACGGCGGAGGCTATATGGAGGGCGCAATGTACCACGAGCACCGGTTGGCGCATCCGCATATCCCACCGGTGCACTATCCCCCGCCCGCCGCCCCGGCGCACGCCTTGCCTGGGGAGCCGCTAGTACACAAACGGGACAAGGACGCCATTTACGGGTGAGTCTGGTGGTAACGTGTGATTTATTCATATGTAGTGATTATGGTAATTATATGAGCCAGAATAAGATAGATGTAAATAACTTGACCAGGAAGTGGTTTAGGGATCTCTAAATTAAACCTTAGTGGATATGACCACAATTTGACCCATATTTGCTTTGATGATAAGTCTATAAAAAACAATACAACAAAGTTTAGACGGCTCTACTGATATTAAGGACAACCGTCGTCTATTGATATTAAAGATGAAAATAGTATTTTGCTATCTACAGATGAAGGGCATTTACACGACGACTAGGGCTAGCTTAGATGTTACCGTACCTTTCTAGCTTGAAAGAGTCAATGGCAACCACTGAAGGGAAACGGCAATTCTCAATGTCTTTATATCGCACTTGATTGTGATATAACGTAATTTTATCACCTAATAGTCACAATGACGCTCTGATTATTTACAGAATAGACCTTGCTAACGTGCAAAAGGGTCTTCCTAAGGAATGTAACCAAATTTACAGAATGAACCGAGAAAGTACTTATAATATTCTTGATTTCGCACTCAATGGGCAACAGCAATCCTTCCCTTTTGTCCCCTATTTTATAAAATTACCGAGCGTAGACCTGAGTAAAGTACCAAGGATATTGACAAATCTTTGCTATGTTGAAAATCGCAATATTTCTAAACTTAATGTGCATGTTTACGGAATACTTTTCACCTCCAACTAGAAAAAATACTAAGAAAAAAGTTATTTTAGTATAAGGTAATAAATCTATATTATTTTTTGTATAATTAAAAGATAGCAAATCAGCAGATAGCTCTCTCGAAAGAAAGAGAAAATCTCCGCCTAAAATCATCAGTTTAAATGGTGCATTACTATCCATGTGGCGAAATGATTATGCCATTTGAATAAGTTTACAGGCTACCTTACTCTCCAAACTGGAATACACAGGTAGGAAAATTTAAGGCGGTACAAACATTAGCGAGACATTGCAGAACTTTATCACCTAGTAGGCACGATGAGATTTATACCATAGAATACATAATAGTTATACGTATAGCCAATAATTCGCCTTTTACGATATGCGCAAAGCAAAAATATGGGAAATAATCTATTCTTTAAAGGGGACAAAAACGTACTGGCGAAAGATTCGATTACAATCACCTCTCCTGGCTAATGAATTAATAGTTAAATGCCATGTAAACATACAAACAACGTCAATAACTAAATATATCACACATTCTGTATCCGATCTTATCGTAGTAATTATTATAAAAACGTCACAACAACAAAATAATCTCTAATATTCGTGCTGTTTATCGTGTGGATATTTTACAGTTAATCAATTTTATTGATTTTTATCGATTTATTACTGATAGACGAGTGTACGGTAGCATGTTTTTATCAATAAGATAATACGTTTATTTTGTTAACAGTAATCTGATTATTTTTTTAATTGTTAAATGATTTCTATGACATAACAATATATACAGCAATATGTTCACTAAATCTTTCATAGATTGTTTCGACGCGCGCTTTTTTCAACTATTACAATAACACAATAATGCAAAGATTCCTTTTTTTTGCAACTACCTTCACAAAAAGGGGATATTCATATATTGTATATATTTTTTTAATGTTTGTTACCTCATAATTCGGTCATTTGTAATATTACATACCTTACCTATTCCTGCCACCACCATCGCCTTACCTATTCCTGCCGCAATAGCATCAGTGCTTGTCGCTGTCGTGTTCCGGTTTGGAGGGTAAGGTAGCCGGTAAACTTATGCATGTGACATTAGATCTCGCCACACGATAGCAACGAACCATTAACATCTTTGGTGTCTATAAGCGATGGTTGACTCCATCAGGAGACCCATCTGCTTGTTTGCTATCTTATGATATAAAAAAAACAATGTTACTGTACGTAGTTATACGATATATATCAAAGATGTTAATGGTGCGTTACAATTCGCGTGGTGTGAGTGTAATGCCATGTTCATAAGTGTATCGGCGACATTACCCTCCACGATAAACTGCATACGCCTCTCAAGGCAAGTTTTTAGGTTGTTGGTGTAGCCTGCATTTACACACAGAAGTACAGACAGTATGTTTTTTAAATTTTTGTTACTTCAGAACTCGATCATATATGAACCGATTTTGAAAATTCTTTGGTTTATATCTAGCGATCAGTACAATCGACGTAATTTTAATTATCATATAACAAACAAGAATTTCGCAATGTTGAGCCCGTCGACACTAGTTCAATGGCAGGGACGCTCTGGCTTGAGGGAGATGGTCGCGGGTTCGAATCTCGCGTATCGACATTTTTCTTTGTTGCTTTTAAAGTTTTTCAAGTTTCCCAAGCACGTCGTGAGTGCTATAAAAACAAAAATAACTCTTAGTTTGTTTGGGAGGTTACACTTCCCGTGCGGTTCGCTTAAATTTAGTGAAGATCTGATGCTGAGTTCCAGATATATACCTAGAAAGTGGGGATTCGGTTTCTGTAGTTTCACTACGTTAAAAAATTATTTAGGTAAGCCTTGACTTTTAATATCGTTCCCGTAGTGGGAAAATTAAATAAGTCCAATTTTGGCGATATTGACTTGATTTTTAAGTATTATTTAGTTATAGTAAAAGATAGGGGTCAGTTTGTTAAAGATAATCAGATCGACGAAAAAAAAATTACCTACAGTAAAATTGCCTCACATTTTTTAACAAATGTACATTAACTGAAAAAAAAATAGTAAATCGCGTTTATCTCGGAACTACAAAATCAGAGTTTTCCAACTACGGGGACGATACGTCAAAATAAATATCACATCATGGCATGTTTTCATATTTTCACAATCTATATTATTTTTTTCTATATTAATATTATAAATGCGAAAGTTTCGATGTTTGGGTGGGTGGATGGATGGATGTTTGTTACTCAATCACGCAAAAAATACTGAATAAATTTGAATGAAATATGGCACACAGGTAGATGATGACATGGAATAGCACAAAGGATACTTTTTATCCCGGAAAAATTAGGTGATCTTGCGGGATTCGCCTTTTTTTTTAAATGCAACGGGCTGCACGCTGTGGCTAGTATAATAGATCTACAACCGTTTGACACTAACAAGCGTTTGCTCATATGAGCGGTTACACGTTTTCAGCTCAACACCGTATCTATATAGTTGTATTTGTATGGTTTGTTCCTTTCCTACCTTCTAACGCGAGAGCAGGATAGTGACAAACATCGACGTTACTGCAGCAGGAAAGAGTAAGGCAGTAATACGATACTATTATATAATCTGTGGCAGTGGTATCAAATTAGTGTCATTGCCTGCCATCGTAACGTCAATTTATCACTCATAGGCAGTGTCACATTTATCTATTTGTTATGAATTTGTTGTTCTAATAGTTTAAAAGTCAGATCCTGATTGTACCTGTTTAGAAGTTGAGGTTGAGGAATATTAATCGCATTTATCCTGTCATGGATTTTTTGGTGACAATTCCTTACTTCCAGCTTGTTTGTTATCAAAAAGTAATTTTGTCATATTTTTTAATATATCGTATTTTGGTACAAACATCTTAAGGCCATATTTTTGAGATTTAAAATACTAGATATACATTTTATTTTTTGAGTAACAAATATAAGTGGTACTTTTTAATAACAAATACAAGTAAACGATAAAAGAGGAAATACTATTTACACTTTATGGAACATTTATGGCCGAAATGATGATGGATGATGTAGATAATAGTCTAAGGTGTCTTTATTTGGGTCCTGACGGCAATTGTGCTTTATCAGATCCAAACTTGTCAAGAAGTTTGAACTTTCTTAGGGTGGCGGCAGTGAGCGCGGATTTACTATTTATATAAATACATAACGATCCATCTTAATGCTAAAGAACACAGGTGGTTTTGGATTTATACATCCCTTTGGTGTCTTTCGGAGTGACGAATATTAGATAAACTAGAATAATTGTCTACCTTTTTTAAACTAATTAATTAAAATATATCGCTAGGAACAATCATACAAAAATATTGAGACTTTAATTTTATTGACTTCTATCATCATATTTTAGTGTTACCATTATATAATAATTTAATTACATTTGCATTAAAACAGCAATAAGTTTATTTATATCATAATTTTCATTATAAGTATCAAATAAAAATACTCCCTGTATTTGTACTAAAGAATAGTTTAAAGCTGATTTTTTTTTTGTTATTTTAAGTACCTAAAAAGTGTTTTGGCAAAATCTTAGCTCCGAATTTTGTCAATCTAACTTAGATTTCTGAGATTAGGTTGTACTAAATACACCCAATAACAAGTTAACCTCAGCACATACTACTAAGGAGACTGAATGTTTACGTTAACTTTACCTAAATTCCAATTTTTCTTAGTTACTATTCCCCATTAAATATTAAATGCGTGCATTTAATATTTAATGGGGAATAACGTTAAGGAGTTGACATACAATGTGTCCGGCTAATCTTGCGGAATATATAAACTTTAAGGTAATAACTAAAAAAATGATGTATGAAGTCTCACCGGTGTTCTTTACTTGTGATATTTATTTTGATTAAAACATATGTGTATACGTATAAAAATATAAAATTCATATAAAATTAACAAGTGATATTTGTTTACATAAATAGATACGTATATATCTTCAAGTAAAATTTACTATTGGTATTTATATTAAAACGTGAAATAAAAAATTTGGTACCACTGTAATCTATACATATAATAAAATCGTAGGAAAGTCAAAACTGTACATTGAATATTTTTTTAAAAGAATACTTGGGGCGTGATCTACAATCGATATCGAAGCCAAAAATATAGTTTTTAGAATTTATGTCTGTTCGTCTGTGTGTCTGTGTGTTTGTCTGTACGTATGTCCGGGGTAAACTTAAAAAGTACTGCATGGATTTACTTCAAATTTTGTATAAATATTACTAATAGGTCGGGTCAACATAATACCTACATATTATCACGCTATCACCTACGGGGGAGGAGCAGTGCGGAGTAAACGAACTCCGCGCGGACGAAGTCGCTGGCAACAGCTAGTTGTAAATAATTGCGAAAACATGGAAGTATGAAATGTAGCAGCACATTTAAAGTTTATATATTACGGAGGACTGCAGAAACCTAATATTTTTAAAAAGAATGCATTAGAAATACATTAAATTAATTAAAATAAATATTGCACACACTAGATTCATGTGACATATACGATAATATGCACACATGTATAGCTACTGTTTTCTTTACGGCTAAAATCTGTTATCACATTCAGAAGAGATTTTATTTTAGTCTATGGTCGAATTTCGACCACAGGATGATCATTAGTTAATATTAATACGTATAAGTATAAATATTAATACCTTAACTAGTGATATAAAAGTATAAATGCATACATACGTAAATATTATCTTCATGCCATATTTAGTAATTTTATTTACTTTAATTTCACATGCGTACACATCTTTTTCCAAATTTAATAGTGATATTAAATCTTGCACAGAAAGCTAGATAGTTAGATATTTTGACAAGTAAAAATAAATTCTTTTTTGAGCAAAAAAGCATATTAATTAACATATATTCTGGTGGTAAAACAATCCTCCCATCTAAAGACATATTTTAGTAAAGGAGTAACTTATATGATTGAAGTTAGAATATAAAGTTTTTTCTGTCAGCTCTAAAGGCAATTCTCAAAGCTTCTCTGGAACCTTGACTTTAAAACCAGGGTGCACGTTGCTTGAAATACGTTAGCTACTTAGCTGCTTTTTATTACTACGTTATGGTAAAAAATAACCATAAATACAAAATTTAATGCGTCTATTTAAAAGTCAAAACAATATAAAATCTTATCGATAACGCAACCACACCTTCGTAATGTACACGTATCGTAGTTCTAAACTTTATGATCGTTTTATGTATTAATAAACTCTAGCATTCAATAAGTCTATATCACAAGACGAAAGGTAGTAAT
Organism: Apodemia mormo; assembly: GCA_036924255.1. Lineage (NCBI taxonomy): Eukaryota > Metazoa > Arthropoda > Insecta > Lepidoptera > Riodinidae > Apodemia > Apodemia mormo. The sequence continues at coordinate 3,841,222 of JAUPFN010000018.1, read as the reverse complement.
TATGTATTTTATTTTAGAATCGAAACAATGTAAGACGCTTTTTTATCTCCCACGTAATTTTATTCCGTTCAGAAATTGTCTATGGAATGTATTATTTATCTGTGTAAAAAACTGACTCGTTACGGTCATGATTCGAAAAAGGTGATATAGAAAAGTAATAAAAAGGTTTCTTGGTTTAATAATTAACTTATGTGTTCTATTTAGTTTTGAGTTATATTTATTATATTTTTTTTTCCTACCAGCTGTTGCCTGCGACTTCGTTCGCGCGGACTTCATTTACACCGCACAGCTCCTCCCCCGTAGGTGATAGCGTGATAATATGTAGCCTATATGTTGACCCGACCTGTAAGTAATATTCTTGCAAAATTTGGAATAAATCCATGCAGTATTTTTTGAGTTTACCCCGGACATACATTGACTTTCCTACGATTTTATTATATGTATGGATTATGTTTAAAATAGTATGTCAAGGGAGCTTATGCAATAATTTATTTAATTAATAGCTTTTTATAGTATCTTATTATCGTCACTTTTTGTGCACACTAATAACTTTTTTGTTTGTTTGATTCTATTTCGATGCCCGGACGTTGGATAGTAGTTATCCAATCTCATCCAAATAGTAAGATCTCATCATACCCTCAATCATTTGCTCAATGACTACGAAACCAACAGCTATATTTCGCAGTTCATAAAAGGTAAAAGTCAATAAAATAGCCAGACAAATACAACACAATAGTATCATTTTTATATGGTAGTGATTACAACAATTGAGTTGCCAGATTTAACGATTTGTTCAAAAAAGTTGATGGTATCTAATCTCTTCTTTATAAAACCACAAGATACTTAAACTAATAAGTAAACTGTCAGCTAAATATTTCATAAAATTAATGTAAATTGCGGAAATCAGAGTGCGTTTGGCGTTTGCTATATTAAAAGTGGAATAACTCAGAAAAAGCTAAAATGTAGCTACAGTGTTACTTTGCATATTAATTTTATAAAGTTTTCAATTTTATATAGTAGCGATCATAACAATTGGGTTTGAAGATTTAACGATTTGCTCAAAAAGTTGATGGTATGTAATCTCTTCCTTCTAAATCCACAAGATAAACTAATAAGTATACTGTCAGTTGAATATTTCATAATGTTAATGTAAATTGCGGAAATCAGAGAGCGTTTGGCGTTTGCTATATTAAAAAGTGGAACAACTCGGAAAAATCTAAAATAATAGCTACAGTGTTACTTTATTTTCTTAAGTTGTATTTCTTACAGTTTAAATACGTAATAACTGACTACTATTTATTTTTATTTTATGTGGTTATCAATTTTACGTGTATACCACTACAATATTATTTTTTGACGGCAAAAGGTCTTCAGATATCCCGGTAAAACCTTTTTTCATCCACAGGGCATAGCTAGTATCTTTGACGAACTGGTTTGTTTAAACTAACATTCGTTGATACTAATTTATAAGAACTTCTGAACTTTTTTTTTTCATATATCAACACTGCTGTTTTTGTAAAGTAAGTATTAAAAATTTAAAAGTCCGTGTTGCATTCTATTTTTATAAATACAAAACTAACAAATTTTATTTTTGTTAAAAGCGCGTGCCAGTTTCCTTTAAATATGTCTTTTAATCAATTCTCAGCATAAATTATTATTAATGCGTTTATTTTACATTATTTATTAATTGCATTATTGTTGTGAATAATGAGTAATTTAATACAATGGAAAATTATAATATGAAAAAAGAGGTACAATGGGTGGCCTCATCTACGCTTTTTTCCGGAAAATATATAAGAAAAAAATTGCTTTACAGAAAGAGAAGTATTGTAAAAAATATTAAACTTTGAACATGAATACAAATTGTTATATAATACTCGTATTGTTTATGACGTTTAATATTTTCCCATAAACTGTGTAAACTTTTCAACTAAATCTACATATTTATACGTAAAACAAAAAACCTGTGCTTCTTGAATAAGACGATAAAACGAACGGTGTAGTATGAAATTGGTATACTTAAGGTTTACATTGCGAGGAGGACTATAGAGACCTTGTATATTTTAAATAATATGCATTTGAAATACACTAATTATTAACAATAAACATCACAGTTACGTTCATACGACATAAGTAATAATGTACACATAATATGTAATAATACTATTTTCTTAACGGCTATTGTCAATTTTAAAAGAGATTTTATTGTTTAGTCTATGGACGAATTTCAACCACAGGGCGATCGCTAGTTATAATAAATAACATAAACCTTTAATGCATTATAGGTACAATCGACTTATTTTACCTGATGTGAACCCCTAAAATAGTAAAGTTTTTTTTTAAAGATATAATTGGAATAGGCGTTTGTCTTCCATCACACCTGGTGGAAAGTGTCGATGAAGTCGAAGGTGGTACACGGCCATCCAAAAGAAACCTATTCACTCTACTCTTAATATTTATATGTTAGGTTGGAGAATAAGTAGTTTTTCCTGCTGAAATCATACTTGTTTATCGCCATCTATATAGTGAAGTTGAACTGTATTATGCTTAATTAGCTTCTTTATTCTTCAAATCGGAACATGACAGAGAGAAGGAGTGACTATATTGTGAGAGGAGATAGCAAGGTGTTGAAAGAGGCGAGAGGTTGCGAAGTGGTTGTAGTTAAATTGGTTGTGCCACGTTTACCTAATTGTTCTTCTCTTACTAACTACCTAATAGGAATCTGTTCTTCAAGATGCTAGGCACCAAAACAAGGAAACCAATATGTTGTTGGTTTAATTGCCTCATTGGCCACTGTTGGGCCTGCAAGGTCAGCTAACTAAGATACTTCAACTTTCGGGCCGGCAAAAAAAAAAAACTATTAATAAGGTTTTATGCAAATAAGTTATTTGAGTTTTCAGCGGAATCTGAAAAAAAGTAATCTAATATTTATGTTTCGGAAAGTAGGAGAAACTACGAGTCCTAGTTATTACCTGGCAATAGTCATTAAAGTTTGCAAGCAATGGCGATTACATGGATCTAAGCTAATCGGCAGTTTATTAAGCAGGGCGTTCTAAGAAAAATTTCCTTTTCAATGTATGTGCGGGGACTTAAAACACACAAGGTGTCAGTCCTTCAACGATAGGGTTAGGTAGACATAGGAAAATATTGGAACATCTTTGATTTTCTTTACATACTACATAAGATAGCAAGCCAGCAGATGGTTATCCTGGTGGAAAAAGAAGATACGTTGCTCTCCGCGTGGTAGGGTTGGATTGCCATGCATACGTTTACCGGCAACCTTACCTTCTAAACTGGAACACGACATTGAAAAGCAACGAGGTTATTGCAGCAAAAATAATGAATTTTTGGAGATAGATGATTTGGTAGAAATAAACACTATATATCTTATTTGCGCGTAAGCTACTGTGTAACTAGGTGCGTTATATCCCGCTGTCAGTTAGACCACATCTTTTGCTAGGCGACAATTGGTAAGTTCTGATTAAAGTTTTTAAGCTTAAAAATCCTTAACGTAAATGTATTTAAACGTTATTCCGCTGTCATTGCGACGCTACAAGTTAGATGGTATCCAGGTCACGTTCCCCCAATCTTCATCTAATCAGCTACTGGTACTAATGTTATGCGTTGTAACATACTGGATTATTGTTTGGGTTTGTGATTCTTTTGGTAATTCCGTGTGTAGTGTAAAATTAATACTGATACGAATAAATACTTTATATTGCTGGACATGTTACACAAATTGATCCTACAAAATAGGTGGTACCTACTACCTACATATAAATGTTAAGTACTGCTAAGTATTTATCATTTATATATCAAACACGATGTATATACTTGTAGTTAACATTTCTTGCGGGTGCAACGTCTGGAAATAAAATTATTTTACGGTCATCGAAGCGTGTGTTTTAATAAAAATATATACATTGGTGTAACTTTACATGTATTAAATGATAGTAGACCACATTACTATCATATTATATTTGCCATTACCACCACCGATCCTTCAATAAATATTATTTAATTTAAACGAATAATTTGTGTAATTCGTATTTAATTATTAATGTATCCCTTTGTTGTTCTTCAGGCATCCCCTGTTCCCACTGTTGGCGTTGATATTTGAGAAGTGCGAATTGGCGACGTGTACTCCAAGAGACCCTGGCGTGGCTGGTGGTGACGTATGTTCCTCGGAATCCTTTAATGAAGATATTGCAGTATTCAGCAAACAGGTGAGGAAATTATACCAGCGACCGTTATTATTATATTTATTATAATATTATACTATATTCAGGTTTAGAAGGTAAAGTAGCTGATAAGCTTATAAAAGTCTACGTTTACATCCTCCTCAGCTAATTTACGCCCATGGGCTATGGTCATCACCGTCAAGCCTGGCTTCTACTGAATGCTACGTAGACAATAAATTTTCCAGGACAAAATTCTCAAATGTGACAGCTTGTACTTTAAATTTCATCCAAATCTGTTTAATAGTTTGACGTAGTTCAAGTTTAGGATGAAGGTCCCTGGTTCAACTCCAGTATACAAAATTCAAAGTATCAAAATTTCTCGTTTATAAGATCGTGGTATGCTACGCCTAGAACGGTCACAGGGTACTTTAAACATACCTATATATTTTTTTTATTTTAACGCATTAATCCATAAATCTTTATAAACTTAGAATGAACATTTATAGACAAATAACAAAACAAAAAAAAAATAAACCCAAAAATGAAACATATTACTGAAAACACCAGACTCATTAATCCACAATAATTCGATTTCATACATAAAATCCATTTAGAAACACCATACGAAAATTACTTGCGAGAGAATGCAAGGCTGAATAACTTTGTGTGGCAACGCACCTGCCTCCATTACCCATCAAAATTTAAAAAAGAAAAAATCGAGTGAACGCATTCGGATATTAAAATGTCGCACAAAATGGCGCGGGTGCCCCGTAAATCAGCGGCGGCAATTCCTTCAGGCTTTAATAACTATAAAGCATAATTAGCAATGGAAAATCATATTGGTTCGTGTTGGCGACGCATTATTGATTGTTTACGCGTTACAGTCCCGACATTTGCTCGTTTACCGTGCCCATTTCGATTGATTGTTTGCACGGATTTGAACGAAATTAATTCTTACATAATCAATTTGCCATGTTGAAAATTGATTTTAAAAATAGAAGGCTTAAGATTGAATATATGTATGTTGTTTTTATTTTGCTTTTGTTATGAAACCTTTTTACACTTACCTGCGACAAAATCATTTTAGAAATAAAATATCTAGATCAAGGGTTAATCTAAATAGTCGAAATTTATTAAATAATAACGTCTTTTTTCTTCTTTTATTAATGTTTTAATACGTTTCGTAAGCTTATGTAGAAAATTTGTTTCTAAAACAATTCTATTATATTTTATTCTATTCTAGTTTATTTCTAGTTATATCAATTCAGGAACAATAATTCAAAAGTGAAAACCTTTGTTAAGTATCGATAAAGCTTTTATGAGTACAAAGTGGCTGTATAAACTAATAATCCAATATTTCATTATGCGGTTTCCGTAATAACATAACAATATAAATCAGCTTGCAAACAGTGGCACCTATTATTTGAACAACAAAAAATACGTTAAATGGAGTCATTTTGTAGCAATTCGGCATTGTAAAACAGGTAATCTGGTAACAAACCGACAATCAAGGGCTATGTCATTTTCTTATAAATTTATTATACCGCAACATCATTGTATTACTTTTTTACACAATAGGCTGAATAGGCGTTGACATGTTGTGGCGGTATGCAATTTAAAAAACACATTTGACGTCTTCACTGACATTAATATGTCAAATATCAATTTCGTTGTCGGAAGTGACTTTGTAATATCTTATTAAGTTTCACTTTTTAAACGCATATATTATTGATTCGTTATCAGTCAAAGACTTTAATGAGTATAATTAATGAAATTAAATGGTATTTATAACAACAATATTGGAAATAACTCTGACCTTTCGCTTCTGAGAGATAACTGTCGTAGATAAAGATGTCAGTGCCTTAGAACTGACCAGTTCATGATTATTTATTTACATTACATTGACTTAGGTTAGATGATATCGATCGAGGAGTTGCTTTGTTATAAATGCCCTGTTTAGTTGTACCTGGGACTGTTTATTATAGGTGGGACTCAGTATCTAGTGACAGGTACTGGTAGTGTTATAAAAATATCGCTCGGCGATTACATTGTAAAATGTCACATTAATCATGAGTTCCCACATGTAATACGTACAAATGCTAATCGTGGCCTTTTAATTACTCCAATAAAACGTTTATCGGTGGCGGTGGCACGTGAAATCGCCACAAAAAGAGATAAAAATTCGGACCTCCCGCTCTAGAATGCTTTAATAAGCAACGTCCATAATTCATCGGCGCACGAAATAAATCATAAACGGTAAAGTGTTTATTTTCAACGTACTTAATATGTTATAAATTTATTTAAGTGGCATGCGGTACGATTGTGGAGTGATTGATATAGTGTTCGGTGTGGTGAGCGATCGGCTTAGTTGTGATACTGTCATCCTGTCCTGTCAGCGGCATATGAATATAGCGCATCACTGGCGAAGTGATGTGATCAAGTGCGTTTATCGAACTCGAGTACCGATCCCATCGGCTTCTGAATGCTTGGTCTTTTTATTACCCAACATCAAGGTGCTAACACGTTTGTTAATAAAACAAATATAACCTTATTATGTGTAAGTGCTAAACTAGTTACCGTATTTATTATCGCGACCGTTGACAGGTGCGAGTGTTTATTTTGTTGGATTCGTTTTAAATTGGATCTTTATATAGCTACTTTCATCTATTATTCGATGATACATTTATTAAATTACCAAATATTTGAAACGAAGTAGGTACTATTTACTAAAAATTAAGTCATTACAATATTAATATTAGGTTAGGATCCTGAAAACAAAAGACGGATCTCTTATAGATTCACTTTGTTGTGCGTTTGTCAAGAACTTTTTTCTCGAAAACGCGAAGTGGTATTAAGTTGAAATTTATATAAAATACTCGAGTCTAAGGTCCATTTAATTTTGAAAAAATCATACTTGTAAAACAAAAGATTTGAATGTCCATGACGCTTATTTTGCGAGTTCACAAAGGAATCAAAACTTATCAAGTACCTTAAGTTTACTTAGAATCATGAAACTTGACAAGAAGCTTTGTATCATATCACATGTCAAATATCTATCTATGTGTGTGTTATGTGTTTATAACATAATATCAGTGCAAATTAACATGAAATTTTACCAAGTGCCGACGATATTGTGTGTTCAAACTAAAAAAAGTGTTTAATAACCAAAAAAAAAAACTAATTTATTGTTAGGTGCAAACTTATTTGCGGTTAGTGCTAAAACAGTGTTTAGGGATCGAACGGCAAAGATAATTGTATCTGTTGACTTTGTGCATTGATTAGCTTAGTTAGAGCATTAATGTTAGAGCCTTTTTACCTACAATTTTGAACAGAAACCTCGGTGCGCAAGTCTAACTCGCTGTTGACCGATTTTTGTCATGAGTAATACTATAATCTAAAAAATGAAGAAAAGGACTATATAGTTACATGATATAGAATGCCTTGCGAAGCGAAGAATTAATGTATAATTATTCAGTAAAGAATTTTAAATTTCGTCCGATTACGGTACATAACCATGATTAAACTTGTTTTTTTTTATATAAATTAATCTACCATCATAGTTTTATTCATTTGATATGTTTTTTCATATTTTCAATTTGCACTTTTTTATATTTCTGATTTTGAAATTCTTTTTTGTATTATAAGATTACAAACAAGCAGATGGGTCTCTTGATGGAAAGAGTCAACCATCGCCTATAGACACCAAAGATGTTAATGTTGCGTTGCTATCTTGTGGCGAGGTCTAATGCCTAATGCATAAGTTTACCGGCTACCTTACCCTCCAAACCGGAACACGACAGTGCCAACACTGACGCTATTGTGGCAGGAATATACAATAGTTCTAGAATGATTAAATTATAATTTCTTTTATTATATCGATATAGTGTTGACATTTTACAATTATGACATAACTAACTGCAACACGTTGCATTATAAAAGTTTTTGATGTATCCCACGGGAACAGCTCATTTCTGGTCGTCGTCACTTACATGTGTGCCAATTTTTTTCGCTTCTACCGGTTTCAATTAACAAGCATCCATCCATACAACCAAATTTCTAAATTTGGCATTTATACTATTAATATAGATTTGACCCGTAACTGCCACAATCTGAACCGTCACTAAGAAGAATAATTTATTAACACCAAAATCGTTGAATCATCTATCGGATGTTATTAAATTTGTTTATATTACGAGTTTTGAAATATTAATTATATGGAAAGCGTCGTATAATTGAATGCCATGTATAATGTTATATAATTGCAAAGAATTTTAATTGTCGATCGCTGGTGTGATGATGCGTGCAGCGATCCATTCATATCATAACATACTTAAAAAACTATAATTCTCAAGTAAAGTTGAACGTTGTTAAAAGATGAGGTTTTTTTTGTGGCAAGTAATTTAGTGTTCATCAGTAATTATAAATTTGGTCTGGTAGATGATCTGACGTGCTGATTAGATCTTATTTATGATAATTTCGTGTGTTCTGTGAAATGTTAAGTTTGGTTACGTTCGTATATAAAAACATGGTGTAATAAACTTCCTACGGTGATTTAACTTGCGTTATACCCATGTTTATTATTTGAATAAATATATGTAAAAATATAAAAGTTACGTTGTTTCTTACTTAATTAAGACCCAATATAAACTGTTTTGCTTAAAGCTGGTCTATCATCGGCAAGTTGTGAAATTTATTCTAGAGAATTATTTAAAATTAAAACTTTTGAAGTAGTGCATATATCTTCTTCATTGCCGTAAAATATAAAACATATGGTGGAACTTAAAAAACAGAATAGGCATCTTGATTTTAATTAATCATCGCGTAATAATTTCATCACGTGAATGAAGCAGTGCAAATACGGAAATTCAGGACAAGTAACAACTTTAATGGAAATTCGTATGTGCGATAGACAATATACACATGCTTATTTGGCACCAGCCGATAAAGTAAACATTTAATAAACTGAAATTATCCTCAGTAAAAAACAAACAACTATTAACAGATTTAAAACCAAAAGAAAAAAGAAGAAAAATTAGGGTGTGTGGTGCCAAATAAATTCTTAATTATTTTCGAAGATAAACGGCCATCCATAAATAATGCTTAATTAAATTTAGTTATGAAGTACGTACTGAATAAGTTGTAAATAACGATTGGAAGCCAAGTCCCAAAGTTAGAATAGTATATTTGGTGAACTACTACTTTTGTATTATATGTCTAAGTAGCTCATAATGTATACTCATACTAGCTGCAGCGTGCAGCCCGCTGCATTTTAAAAGTTTTTAGTGAATCCCGCGGGATCACCTTACTTTTCCGGGATAAAAAATAGCCTATGTGTTATTCTGGTTTTTCAGCTATCTACATACCAAGTTTCATCGTAATCGGTTCAGTAGTATTTGCGTGAAAGAGTAACAAACTTCCATACATACTCACAAACTTTCGCATTCATAATATTAGTAGGATAGTAGGATTAGATATACTAAAGAAAAAACGTTTGCACACAAAAATATCGGGACGATCCTAAAAAGTACTATTAAAAAGCAACACAGTCCTGGTGAAACATATACCTACTACTTTTTTTTGATTGAGTAAAAGGAACTAATAATTTTGGATCACATGAACGAAATCGCGGTTATAAATAGCTAGTAATTTATATATTAAGTCGAGATACATTGGTAAAATATTTAATTAATAAAAAAGTATCTTCAAACCCGTATCCCCGAAGGAGTAGGCAGAGGTACAGTAAGTGCACCCACGACTAGCCGAAGATACTTGGTCCCACAAATGTGATAGATGGCAAGCCTATCGCCAACCGTGTACTTTCCAATCCCAGGCAACTATGTGTTTATCAGAAAACTGAAAAAAATACTTTTTTTAAGATGCCCGACTTGAGACTCGAGACCGGGACCTCATATGGTCAACGCCAACGCCGGACCACAAGACTGCAGAGGCGATAATTAATTTATAGAATACATTAATGGACTCCTTAGATAAATTATCTATACAATTAATGAGGTCAAAATAATAAAAGTTGTGCAACAGTTATTGCAATATCAAATAGGTAAGCTGAAGCTAGAGAAATCGTGTTAAGACAGTATTGAGATGCATATCTCGATACGCTAACCAGTACCCATGCACATCAAGGCGAGGTGTGAATGTATGCAGCAAGCGGTTTTACAACGTGAATAAATTAATTCTATATTATAATTAACTGTATAATGTTGATATTTGTCATGGCCACGCTAATGGACGAGTGGAATTGAGTTTTATAATGCCAATAGCTGCAATAATTAAGAAATAACTAATACCTAAGTAACTAATACCTACTATAGTAAAGGTAAATTAAAAAAAGATAAAAAAGAATAACAGGAGTTTTAGTTTAACGTTACATCCATACTAATGTTATAAATGTAAATGTCTGTCTGTCTGCTAGGCTTTCACAATTAAACCACTAAACCAATTTTGATGAAATTTGGCAAAGAGATGGCGTAAATGAGGACTAAAATTTTACATAGTTTGCATGATATATACATAGTTATTTTTTTTATTATTTACTTTATTTTATAGAATAGCAAACAAGCAGATGGTTCTCTTAATGAAAATAGATAACCATCGCCTATTAACATTAAACATTTTAATGGTTCGTTGCTATACCTATCACGGCGTTAAAATGCCACACGCATAAGTTTACCGGCTACCATATCCTCTAAACCGAAATATGACGACAAGTACCGATGTTATTTATGCAGGTATAGGTAAGGCAATGATCACAAAACCCGGTCGAGGCGTTGTAGAACTCTACCACCTAGCCACGATGTTAGTGACACGTATTAGCATTCCCCGCCTTTTACGAAAGGCCTAGCAATAAGCAGTTGAACTTTTCTTCAAAAACGAGCCTCATTCAACACTCCCCGTGTTAAATGAGGCTCGTTGCTAATAGCAGCAATAATTAAGAAATAACTAATACCTAAGTGACTAATACCTACTATAGTATTAGCTACTTAGGTATTATTACTTTAGGTAAAGTTGAACTTTTCTTCAAAAACGAGCCTCATTCAACACTCCCCGTGTTAAATGAGGCTCGTTGCTAATAGCCGCAATAATTAAGAAATAACTAATACCTAAGCAACTAATACCAACTATAGTATTAGTTACTTAGGTATTATTACTTTAGGTACAGTTGAACTTGTCTTCAAAAACGAGCCTCATTCAACACTCCCCGTGTTAAATGAGGCTCGTTGCTAATAGCAGCAATAATTAAGAAATAACTAATACCTAAGTAACTAATACCTACTATACTGTTAGTTACTTAGGTATTATTACTTTAGGTAAAGTTGAACTTTTCTTCAAAAACGAGCCTCATTCAACACTCCCCGTGTTAAATGAGGCTCGTTGCTAATAGCCGCAATAATTAAGAAATAACTAATACCTAAGCAACTAATACCAACTGTAGTATTAGTTACTTAGGTATTATTACTTTAGGTACAGTTGAACTTGTCTTCAAAAACGAGCCTCATTCAACACTCCCCGTGTTAAATGAGGCTCGTTGCTAATAGCCGCAATAATTAAGAAAAGCTAATACCTAAGTAACTAATACCAACTATAGTATTAGTTTCTTAGGTATTATTACTTTAGGTACAGTTGAACTTTTCTTCAAAAATGAGCCTCATTCAACACGGGGAAAAATTAGTAATAATTTAAACAATTTTACTCCATAAAATTATAGCTGTAAACATACAACTGTTAATTTATCGTGTACGTTTATAAATAAAAATCTCGCTGATAATTAGCATCTAATTATCTCAGGTAGTATAATCTGACACCATGTAAAAATGTTTCTTAATCTTGTTCTTGAAATATTTCATTTTTTAAGTTATACTATTTAATGCGTTTGTCTATTTGGAAAACAAAATTAATGAATCCATTTATGTAACAAATTATTTAATTATTTTTAACGAGGTCTGATTACAAATATTCATCAAACTGAAGTTAAATAAAGATTCGACGTTACTTACAGTATAATTATTGTAAATTATCATAACTTCCCTATATAAGACTAATTTAAAATACAATAACTTAAATTATACGTGTTTTTAATGTTATTGTAGTAAATGTTGCTGGCGGGGATCAGTAATTAAACAGCGAACAATTCCGAGTAAAAAATAGAATTGATTTAGATTTTGTTACTCTTATTATATCGCGGTTGTTTATTTGTAGATGTTTTAATAAATTAACGAAACTTGATAAAATATATATTCATAAAAGCAAAAAAAAAATAATTATTTTTATGTATTAAATGAAACTTGAGGGAAGGTCGTAAGTTCGAATCTTACGTGTCAAAATTTTCTATTTTTTTAAGGTTTACTAAGATTTACCAAGCACGGGTTAAGTTTTAAAACATAAATATAATTAGAAACACGAATACTTTTCGGGTAAATAGGTAACAAACGTCAAAACAAAGAAACAAACAAACTTTCACATTTATTATAATATAGTGGGATATATCGCATGTAACTGGCTATTATTATGTATGGCCTTTTGGCTTTATATGAGCAAGACTTAAGCGTTGTCTGTTTGTTTACATCTGTCGGCGTTTCGTTTTGTCGTAATTGTATATTGTTAACGGATTTGAACGCGCAATTTAAGCTCTTTGTCGCCATGATCCAATTGGGCGTTTTGGCGCGGATATAGAATAAATAATGGCGGACCGATCCGCGCATGCAGCTGCGCCCGCGCAGTGTGTTCAATGTTCATTCTAGGGTTGAAAAAGCGATACATTCAGTTTTTATAATTAAAACTATGGCAATATGTCATGCTATTAGCAAAGACATTAATGTTTATCTTTCTTGCCGTACATATTATTGACTAGTTATTGTGATTTGATGATGAAATGTGTTAGTAATTAATTTAAAATTTTGTTAATGCATCATAGCAAATGGGTATAAATCGCTATTTCTTGCACTTGAGTTTCTCTGTCTTTTCTTGCGGATTTTGATGTACTTAAACATCTAATTCGGCGGGTGAGACCGGCTGTTGGCCTGGCGAGATATCGCCACGTACACGCTCTAATGCGTCGGACTAGTTTCCCCGCCATCTTTCCTATATCTTGATGAAATGCAATAGCTGAACTATAGACATATTGTATATCGTAAGATTTCCTAAAAAATCGACTTTTTTTTATTATATCATACTTATTTCATATCACTTATTTATTTCCATTTTTTTTTACACATAATAGTCTAGGTGTTTCACATTTTTTCGTGAAATATCTTTGAGTTATTAGTTATTTATATTTACATTTAAATATAGTAAATTAATAAGAAAATATAGAATGCACTGAGCGTATCAGTAATGTATAAGTCGGTAGGTAGTTGGCAAGCAAGCGTCGGAGTGGAACCGAGATACGATACGTTTTTTGTCTCGCACTCACAAGCATTTGCGTTTTTAATGCATCGGCGATTACGTTTTATCAGTCTCATCGAGTGGATTTTGCTGTCCCGAATTCCTTCTTTTATTTGTGGCCAACATGTAACTGTTATGGCGAGATACTTGTTACACTAAATAGCCATATTATTATATTTAAGTTAAAAGAAATGAGTTGGAATTTTACTGAACAAACGATAAAATATTTCCTTTTATAGGTAGTTATTACACGTTATATGTAAGAAAATATATAAATTGAATAGTAATAAAATATTAAGTGTTCTTGCCCCGTAGCTTAGGGGTTAATCTATTCAGCGTGGATCAGGAGATCCCGGGTTTGATTCCCAGATCGGCCAAAAGTGTTATTGAAATTTTTTCGAAGTTTTTCTAAAATCCAATATCTCAGCAGTTCGAAGCAGCTCGGAGTCTAGTGTTTCGCTTCCGATCCTCGTATATGCATAAAGCTGTTGGTCCCAGCTATCGCTAAAATATGCGATAATCGTTCTTATTCACTCTTAGTAACACTTATCTCGTCAGCCAACAAACAGGTAAATTGTGGTGAACTGAAAAGTCCATAGACATTCGATTCACTCTGCTTACTCTGCAAGGAAGCGGGCGTGATGATACTTTTTTATTTATTACTAAGATATTTTATCCGCAGACCTGTTTTCCATGCGGCTTACGATAAGGCACCAAAAGAAGAGCGCTTGTCTTATTCAATACGCTTTTAAGAACACATGCTCCAAGGTTATATAAAAATCAGTAATTACTTGCTTGATAATGCATATTATTTTTTTCATATCATAGGATAGCAAATACACAAATGGATCATCTGATGGAAAGTGATAGCCATCAGCTGTTGACATCAATGATGTTGGAGCACGGAGGGGTGGCTGCTCCCCTGGAATTTGTTAACTTCCCTACTTACATACTATATACTGTTGTCGATAAAAATATTATATAAGTATCTTCAAGCCCGTATCTTAAGATACTTAAGTCCCACAATGTAATAGGTAGCCAGCCTATCGCCAACCGGGCACTTTTCTAATCCCGGGCAACCTTGCTTTTATCAGAAAACCGAAAAAACACAATTTTTAATATGCCCGACCCAGGAATCGAACCCGGGACCTCATGTGATTAACGCCGAAACCGGACCACTAGACCACAGAGCCGATAAAAAAATATAATAAGATATATAAAAAATATTAAAATAAGATATTTTTATATAGTCTTAAAAGTTACGGTTTTAGTTTCGGTCCGAATTGGAACAGAGAAGCTGTAGTTTCGGTTTCGGTTTCGACTGATAACCAGTTTCGGTTCATCACTATATTATCTGATTGGGGCAATCAAATCAAATTCCCACTGGCCCAGAGCCTGGGTACGCCCATGTATGCATAAGTTTACCGGCTACAATAATGGCTGCTTAATAAAACCTCACACGATATTTTAATGTATTGTCTTTTAAAGGTCAACTGACCGGACCATCAAGAAGTTGCATAAATATGTATAATTATTAGATCTAAATGTAGGTTTGCGCGTGCAGCGATATTAGCATGTGAGTCCTTATCAACTTAACACACATCCTTACATCCTTACACCGCACCTCGCACACATCCCTCTGGTCCCGTCGTCCCCTGGCTCCTCCGCCTCCGCATAAGGCGGGACCATTCAATGTATACCCTTCTTCATGGAAGTTGCAATGTTGACGGTTAGAACTACATCTCGAATTTAAAATACATTAAAAGATTTAATTGATTGTAATCACAATAAAAATAAACCATAACTTATCAGAGGAAACAAGATCTTACAGGTTCTTAAAGTAACAAACGAATTTCCAAAAACGCTGTAGGAGGTCTGATAATTATTAACATTGAGAATTATTAACAAGAAGATTGAGTATTTGTATTGGGTCATTGACTTAAAAAACAAATGGAAGTTATTATGGGAATTCGCTTATAAATTTTATGTTACTGATTTAGCCTAAATACAATAAGGATATATTCACACTTGCTATTGCCAGAATCGCATTATAGTTTTATTTATCTTGCCTGTAAAATACTTTTAATTTTGTGGTCATTGTAGCTGTATCAATATATGTGTTATTTAACGCAAAATTTCCAAAAGTGCAAACGTTAAAAAATACCATGAAATACGCTGTTTCAAGTCTTACTAATTTTGGTTCTGAGGTTGTAGCTCGTGTGGATAGAGCCTAAACGATAGCGTGAGCCACTCAATTAGCGGCTGACACGCCGCACCGACTCGCATCGCGTTTTTGTCCGCTTAAAACGGCATTAATATACCAATGGACTAAACATTACGCTCTTTCATCACTATCCTCGCTTGTGCCACTTAGACACTTTACAAAATTAATTAAATACGTCTGTATGAGGTCACATCGGAATCTATTAGATATTTGAAAATTGAACGCAATAATTCTTTATAACTTAGGCTTTTACCGTATCAAATGATACCTACCTATTTTAAAAATAAAAGAAAACGGACACATTCCTTTTTTATATCATAAGATAGCAAACAAGCAGATGGGTCTCCTGGTGGAAAGAGTCAACCATCGCCTAGACACCAAAGATGTTAATGGTGCGTTGCTATCTTGTGGCGAGGTCTAATGCCACATGCATAAGTTTACAAGCTACCTTACCCTCCAGACCGGAACACGACAGCGACAAGCACTGGCGCTATTGCGGCAGGGAAAGGCAAGGCGGTGGTACCTGACCCGGGCGAGACAGTGTAGAACTCTACCACATAGAAATAATAATCCTTTTATTATAAGACCACCATTTTGCCTTATCCGCATCATATGTAAAGCAAAACACAAAGAGCTGATGATATTCGAATAGGAATCTTACAACCTCATGTCAAAGTTACCAGGTCATTGCAATGTCATTATATTTTAAGGATACCAAATGTCGTATTGATCATGTCTGTACCAGTTGGTTAATTGATTTCTTCCAGTAGAAATTAGCCGATGACCTTAAAGTCGTTAACCAATTTTGATAAAATATGTCTTTGAATCACAACTAGAAAACCAGATTTTAAAGAAAACAATCGCATCCAAATCGATTCACCCGTTAAAGAGCTACTACGTTGCCACCGACAGACACACACATAGTGATCAAAATTATAACACTAAGGAGTGTATTGCATCGGGGCTTAAAAATTATAAAATATTGAAACGAAATTACGTATTCATTTGCTTTACTTCCCTTGTTTACAGTATATTCAATAAAAATAACTTATTAACAATTTGGTTGTATTTAAATATCGTAATATGTCATGCGGACCCGATTAAGCGTCCATTTTTGGCAGGAAGCGCGCGTTGCGGTGCGCGCGGTAAAAAGTCGGCATGGCGGCTGCGGCATGGCGGTTTTTGTCTGTGCGTCAGAAAACTCGATAAAAATGAACACTAAATGAGTATTAATTCGCGCTGGTTAATAATGACATAAATACACTAGGCTTGACTATACAGGTTGTTCTTTTTATGGTTAGTTTGCAAACTTATATTAATATATTAATATTCAAGGGTCTCAGTCTTAGACTTGTATTAATACATAGCCCTGAAGATTCCGTAAAAAGTGAAAGCAGTTGGCGACGTAAATAAAATTAAAAACGTTTTGAAACAGTACTCGTGCATTTACATAATTTACAAGTGGAATTTCACTAAGCGTCATCAGCAAAAAGTATAAAATATATAGTTTACTAAGTAATGTATTTTTTAAATATAAAAAATATCGCTATATATCAAAAAAGTATAGGTTATAATTATTAGTTACTATACCTACTTGCGGCATGGCTGGCATTCTCCTCCAAACCGGAGCACGAAAGCACTGACACAGGCAGTATTCTAGCAGGAATAAATGATTAAAGATAAAAACATTGGCGAAACCTGGCCGAGATAATGCAGAAATCTACGCCTTAATATATAGTCACGATGGTAATGATACACTCGTCGCCTTCGCTCGTATTTTACGAGCTGCCTGATTGTTCATTTGGCAGATGGGTTAATTGTACGATTACTGATATACATTTTTAATGTATTGCTATAGGTATATTACTATAATATTGGTAGTCAAATGACCACTTTCTCACTTAACTGTGTTAACTTTACCCACCGTCCAAAGGATCCAAAGTTTACCCCGCATGTAATTTTCAAAATCAGTTTAAATTCTGTTGAAGCCCAATGGTGGAGTTCTTAACATTATTTTTGCATCTTGAGAAGTAAAATAGAACAAAAAGTAATCCTTGCGACATTAAGACCTAGATAATTAAGATCATCCTGTACACGTTAAAGTGTAATTACTGGCAGGTCGTGACAGCATTCCGATCGACACGTCGTTCGTCCTGATCTGCCGGTCTACCGTTACCTGATGCGAAAAGAGTTTTGTGGAGCGATGCGGGAATTAAGCGAAATTATACGTAGACATAAAGCCGCTGTTCGTGACTTCGCTCGCGTAATGAAGTTATTACATCAGGTTTGCAGTGTTAAATATAGAATCTGGGTGACCAAGCTGCGCTTGGTATAAGTTTTTTTGTAAAACTGTGTGTATCTAGTTCATACACTGTAGAAGTGAAAGTTCTTGAATTTATATTTGGAGAGAATGGGATAAAAGTAGAGTAGGAATAGGAGAAAGATAATTGTAGTATTTATTCACTAATATTGTAACTAACAAAGACCGACAAAAAATATTTTTGTAGGTCTTTGGTAACTAATTTTAAAACTCTTTAGAAGTTTTTTTTTCGAAATGACTCATAAGGGTCGCTACTGTGTCACCGGACTTTTTGGGCGAGCGAAATTTCTTGAATATTATATTTGGAGAGAATGAGATGAACGCAGAGTAGAAATAGAGATAATTGTAGGCTTAATTTACTAATATTGTAACTAATTTTAAAACTAGAGCTTATCATAAAACGGTACATTGTGGACTATATTCATGTGCGTACCGAAGGGAGGGAAGAGAGTGGAATTTGTTTACCTCTCTATTAGCTATCTACTGTTGTAGATATTGAGATAAAAAATAGTCTTAAAATGTTACGGGTTGCAACCCCCCACCTCCCCCCCCCGGCGCAGATCCTGGGTACGCCCATGACTATATTTACAATGGAAAGCCTTCTCTCTCGGTTTGACTCAGTAATTTAAAGGCGCATACAACTATACATACGTGTACGGCTTAATAGTCAAGAGTGGGGACTAGGGGAATATGAGACTTGAGAGAGCAGAAAGTGGAGAGTATTATATGTTATATTCTATCTCATTCCTTTGCAGACTAAATTCTATAATATATTATCTACGTTTGTCTCTTTTGGTATCATTTTGTAGTTTCAACTTAATATTTCAATTAACAAAGATAAGAATTTTTTCTATAGAATTTTTTGTGAAACACGTCATATGAAATCTGTCATCATCTATGAAAATTTTGGGAAAACAGTTGTTTATCATCTACTGGCAACAATACACTTGGCGTTATTGGCATTGGATATGACAATAGGCATATTATCATCTATTGGCATAAAAATTTACGAAATACTGTGTATAATTGTCAACATGGCAATGGATAATAAATATTTTTTAATGTAAAATTGCGTATTTATAAGAAACTAGCTGTACTTACGATTTTGTCTGCGTAAAAAAAATCTAAAATAAAAGTCCCTTGGTTCTACCCGTATAGTTCCCACTCATGTGAGATTTCCGGGATTAAAACTATCATATGTCCTTTCTCGGGTTTTAAACTATCTTTATACCAAATTTCATTCAAATCGGTTCTGTAGTTTAGGTGTAAAGAAGAGACACGCAGACAGATAATATTAGTATAGATAGTATAGATACAACTGTAATATAGTTAACTTGAAAAGCAAAACTTTATCTGAATACAAAATTTGATCCACATCGTGTGAGACGTTTTTAAAATACGCTAAATATATGTACCTATGTGTACGAGAATTGTTTATACATATAATAATATATAAGATTGTCTTCCAAAATGATTTTTGATGTTTAAAAACAAATATGTATTCTACACTAATAATCGTATAGCTTCCAAAAATAATATTCTAAAAAGCACTCATTATGTGTTTGACAGGGTACCAACGTCGCAATAAACCAGAGTGACTTGAAACGCCGACGGATTCTTATTTCTATCAACACTAATAACAATAGCTTAAATTCAGGGATCAATTTATTCTGGGCGTTGTTCTTAAAAACCAATATAACTTGGTACCTAAATAGGTAGACTTTGTGTGGGAATGTAGGTCTTGGGTTTGAGGGTGAATAGGGGTTGGTTTTTGGGGCTGTTACAGCCAGTCAGAAGCAGCTGACGTGGATTAGGGTGTTTTTACCTACAAATGGGGGCGCTGGTACCTACAGTTTATCAATTGTACGGATGTTTTTGTTATAAACGTGTTGGTGATCTGTTAACGTTTGAAGATTATGATGAATATATTATTTTAACCGACTTTAAAAAAGAAGAAGAATCCTTACTCGTCGGAATCTTTTTAATATATTTTTCTCGCTTACTCAAAGGCAGATAATGAACTGCAATAATATTTTAAATAATACTTCGTCCGCGCGGACTTTTTTTACTCCGCACAGCCCCTCCCCCGTAGGTGATAGCGTGATAATATGTAGCCTATATGTTGACCCGACCTGTTAGTAATATTCATGCAAAATTTGAAGTAAATCCACGTAGTATTTTTGAGTTTACTCCGGACATACATACAGACAAACAGACAAACAGATAAACAGACAAACAGACATAAATTCTTAAAACTATATTTTTGGCTTCGATATCGATTGTAGATCACGCACCAAGTATTCCTTTAAAAAATATTCAATGTACAGTTTTGACTTTCCTACGATTTTATTATATGTATATATGGATACTTAAATTATTTTATTAGTAAAATATGAATACAATAGATAGGGTTTAAGTCCATGAAAATGATTGACATTGACATGACGTTGAGAGTAGAGCACTATCTCAACACTCCGCTTATGTTGCATGCAATAAAGAAAAAGTATCATCACGTTGGTTCCTTTGCGGGATAGGCAGAGTAAGTTGGTCGTCAATTGATGCTACGATTAACTCGTTAACCGACAAAAACGGTGAATCGTATCACCGGTTTTGTCGGTTGACAAGTTGGGTGGTCATCCCCATTAAATTTGAGATCTGATAATGCACGGTTTTGATATCACAGTCACACAGTCGTTACCATCCATAAGTGGTAGAGTTCAGCATCGTCTTGCTCGGGTACATGATACCACCGCCTTAACTATTTCTGCCCTACTAACATCAATATTTGTTGTTATCGTGTTCCGGTTTGGAGATCAAGGTAGTCAGTAGACATATGCATGTGACATTTGCATCCCGTCACACAGATGGCAACGTACCGTTTGCTTGTTGCTATCTAATAGTATAAAATATCAACGGCAAAATTGTATAATTAATGTAGCGGCTTGTATAATTAATGTAACACTACAAGAAAAAAATAATAAAAAATGGACAAAAATCAATAACATGGAAAAAATGAAATTCAAAATAAAAATCCTGCATCGCGATATCACAATTATTTATCTTGTAACACTGTATACAAGTTTCAACGTTTCTCAAACGGACTTGCCTGGCTGGGAAGATCTTCCTTTTCCCCTTCATTGTCCTTATGTGACGTCATCGACCTCCACAGTTATGACGTCACCTGACTTTTACATTCTATGACCCTTCAGCGGTACGGACCAGCGGCGCCACATTATATATACATATACTAGTAACTTGTAAAAGTAAAGCCATTAAAAACAGGTTTAAACTAAAATACCACCTCGATTTGATGCCGGGTCAAACGGAAATTATATTAAATTACCCCCCATATGCTTCAGGGTCCTTTGTACCACCCCAAACGCCCACTACAATAATTAAATTTAGCGATTCAAAGAAAAAACCCTGGAATTATCAAGCTATTGCTCAGGGTAGAAAAAAACGATTTAAGGGTGATTTTCTCTATCCATATATTATATCTGTAATAAACGCGTACATATTTCACCCCGATCAAATGCCTCTATAATTTCGAGTCCTAGGTAATTTGCGTGATGCCCTCGGTCTAGAAATGACAGCCATCAGCGGGCTCGATTAGAGCCTAGTACATACGCAATTAGATGTTCTTTAGTATTGGCTGTAATTAAGTCTTCCGAGAGTAAAATTATTAGGTATGATGTCAGGCGATCGTTTGTTTTAATATAACGCATATATGCGTTTAGTTTTATGGAAACATGTTACTTAGGACTTGATTATAATCTTTGGTTTTACGTCTGTGTAATAAGCTAAGTCTCATAACCAACAACCTAATTACCCGTTTAAAAAAAAGACGTTGGCTGAAGCTAATAGTTATTATTGAGATTATTTAGTTGAAACAAACCTCATCAAATTATAGAAGTATACAAAAATTACTTTCAAATATTAATAAGTTCGACAAAAATTCTACTTTGTGGATTGAGTTTCGTTATACTTTATAATATTTTATATCCTATTTTTAACCAAACTCTTTACTGCAAAGACGAAATTCTTTTCAACTGTTATGTTTGAAAGACTGATCATACCTTTAAATTCAAACGTTCTTTGGTCGCAGCTTCCTGAAAAATGTACTTACCGCTTCCTGTCATGCAGCTTATAAAAATCAAGCTAAGACTAAAGGTGTCGTAAACAGAAATCTAAATCAATATAGAGATCAGTAATAGTTTGCTCATGGGTCATAGACGATGCTACAGTTTTATGTTACCACCAAGAGAGCCGTATACTAAATCTACTAGGATAAAAAGACTGGCATGTCGCAAAAAATAATATCCTTTTGAGTTTTTAATCAAAATAAGTTGACATGAACAGTTATATGAATATTTCCTAGAAATATAAACACAGCAACGGAAATCGCCTACAAGGGTCATATCAGCAGGAAAAACTTATCATCATCTTAGGGTTAATTCGCCACGGATTGAACCAACTAAGCCAACATCATTTGTAGCAAATCAATCAAGATTATGTCCAACCCTTCCGCGAGGGTTTGATTGTTTGATCAATTCCTATGACGGGGTTGGGGCTTGTAATGGCCAACTCTTGTTTGTGTTAGTAATTTCTTTGCCACTCAACTGCTGTGAACTCCTGTGGTGCACTGTTGATTACAGTTGGTCATTTGGATATGAATTGTTCAAAAAAATGTAATTGCATTTTATAATACTTTTTGGGTAATTCACAACCACACCATCGTCACATACATTTTATTGTCAATAATGATAATGATTGATATAAGTAAGCGAATTGTAAAAGAAATATGACGATAATGTGCTTTAGTAGAAAAAGCTTTACTCCCGCTAAATCACATAATTTGTAGTTAGGCTATACAAGAGTCATGATTCTTTATTTAAACCAAATAAGTGGCTGACTGTCAAAAAATTGATCTTCGACAAAAATTCAAAATTTTAAAAGTCGGTTACAATATCAAGCCGGTTTCTTTGCGGAATAGGCAGAGTGAATCGAAATTTAAATAAATAATCGTTTAAATTTCGCTTCTCCAAACCATCAAATTGACCAAGCATACCGAATAATATTATGTATGGCGTTTTCTGTGCCAATAAAGTTGTAAATGATTGAAATAAGTAAAAGTATAATTTATCACTACTTTAAATAGTGTCATTAATAGTTATATCACTCTACGGCACACGAAGCAAATCATATTCTCAAACAGCAGTAGTTCGGCGCGTTAGTTGGCCATTTAACCGGTCCCCGGTGTCTCATTTTCGTTCGGAAGGTCAGTTTTTCGGCCATTAACGCGTTCAGAGGGATGCGAAGGAATTAAGCAGGGTCATAAAGGTGGCTTGTAATGACTCACTCTGGGGCAGTCGAGTAGAATGAAGAGGAAGAAATACCTCCTATTTACCTTGTCATCCTTAACTACAAAATTGCGACTATAATATATATCTTTTCTAATTTGTATATACTGACCTCCGTGATCCTAACAATCCAAAAAACACTTTTCATAACTTTGTTATAAGTTGTCAAATAAGTACAATTAATGCATTTTTATTATTATTTATTTATTTATATGATAAGAAGCAGATGGGTCTCCTGATGGAAAGAGTGAACCAACACAAGTGTTACTGGTGCGTTGCTATCTTGTGCCGAGGTCTAATATCACATTCACACTGTCGTGTTCCGGCAAGCAGTGACGCTATTGCGGCAGGAATAGGTAAAGCGGTGGTACCAAGCCCGGGTGAGAAAATGCAGACCTCTACTACCTACTTTACCTACCTACTCTAATTTTACGACCTGCCTGGCAGAACGGCAGTTGGCCTATTCTTCAAAAGAGTCCGGACCAACACGGAGAGTTTGTTATAATAACAATTAAGAATGGAGGAATTCAGAAATCGAATTAGATTGGTTTTGGGTACGTTTTTTTGCAATTCAGTATAAGTTGTCAAGAGATAGATATTGTCCATAGACAACAATTAATGTCCTGGAGACTGTTATTAATATATGACTCGTTGAAATATTTATAAGATATTTAAGTGAGTGGTGTCGTTCGACTACCACCTAGTTGTTGCAATGGTAATGACCTCTTAAGAGCTGTCTGGCAGAAAGACAGTACTTCGTAAGCGACCCAAACCAGCATGGCATAAAATATAATTTAAAAACTAATGCAATATTTATGCAAACTTTTAATACTCATTTGAATATGCAAGATAATAAGTACAAGATATATTTTTATTTTATCAAGAATAATATTTTAAAATTTTATAACTGTTGGACGGTATTATAAAAATTTATTGGTAAAATGAACTAATTCTAATGCGAAGTTACAACATTTAAATAATTTTAACTTCGAAAACTTACATATTTTTGCAAACTTTTCAACACAAACAAATATAATCAATTGGTTAGCGCTAAAATTTGTTTAGCTTACTTATAGTATAAATGGCAAAGAGGCCTGCAGTACGTAAAATTCCAGTAAAAACTACAAAGGCATGAAGTGGTAATAACAAAACGAACCAAGGCTGTCAAACCTTCACCGTTACTGTTTATTATGATAAACTTCATCATAGATTTGTCATCTATGACTCTTCGATTTGCTCCTGCCTACTTTATACGAACAGTCAAACTCTGGAGTAGCTTACCTCACACGGTTTTCCCGAATTGCTTTGACATTAGGATTTTTAAGAGATAGGTCAACAAAATTCTCAGAAACCAGCATCGCATTGGCAGCTAACTTTCGTGTTGCAAATGTCCATGGGCAGTGACGACTTCTTTCCATCAGATGGCCCACTTGCTCGTATACCTGCAGATACTATAAAAATATACATTTAAAAATCGAATTCTACCATCTTAATTTTTCTAAAACTGTGATTTCAACATTAATACGATTAAAACTTGAATATTTATAATAATATTCTGCTATTTGAAGTATACTGCTATTCAAACCTTGAATTAAAGGTGTCAAACTTTCATTAAAACTTAAAATCCAGTGCTCTGAATTATTCAATAGTAGTTGATGAATAAATGGAGGCAGTCTAAAGAAGAGAAAATTGGAGAGCCGTCCATCCACTGCCCTGACAAGAGCGTTGAAGAACATTCAACAGTTTAGCAATGAGATGAGTAGTAATCACCACATTTGACAATTTTAATGTCTAGCGTTTGATGATCACGACTTAACGTGTTCTTCGACATGTGTTATTTCCATATCACCAATTTCCTTAATAAACATTAGAAAAACTAAAAGGCTTTTTTTTATTTACATAGCATTATGTCTCTTGGTAACAAACAGTATTAATAATCATAATGCTTTAACTATAGCAAAATATACAAAAAAATGCCTTTCAGATAAAATACACTTTGAAGTTACAAAACGTTCTTTTTATCAAAAAACATCCATGAATTGAAATGACGGATTATTTTTTACACATCTCAAAATGGCGCCGAGATAAATAAGACAGATGTTTATTTATGAAATGTTTTTTGTTAATTTTAATCCCGATAACAAAAAATGTATTTCGAAAAGTATTACGAATAAAAATTAGTAATAGAAATTGGTACCCATTTGAAACTAACTGCGTAGAACGAAATAGTCGGATTAAATATTTTTTTTCATACAAAAGTTCTGTTCTATCTGTGTTGAAATGAACTGATCATATTACAAGAACATTCAAGAATACAATAACAAAATATGTTAGGGTTGAATAAAAGTAAGGTATTGTTTATGATTATTTTATACAAACAAAGCTTGAGAGAC
This sequence comes from Apodemia mormo, assembly GCA_036924255.1. Lineage (NCBI taxonomy): Eukaryota > Metazoa > Arthropoda > Insecta > Lepidoptera > Riodinidae > Apodemia > Apodemia mormo. The sequence goes on along the minus strand of JAUPFN010000018.1, from coordinate 3,815,345 downwards.
CATCCAACTCCAAGTGTCGATGAAATCCAAAGAACATTTAAATTACATATACCTATACAAAAATTTCCAAAGGTTATCTAAAATACGCGTAAGTCTCGTTGAAGTGGTGTAGATGAATAGGAAAAGTAAAAACTGTTACATATAAAAAAAAATCTCGTAAAAATAATACATCTATGTTTATAAAAACGGTCGAAATACAAACAAATCAAGCATTTGATGGAAAGCAGTCGTAGCTACCGATAGATACTTTAACATTAGAAACTATTTGTCAAAGTGATACCTAGTACCAAAAAACTGTTCACTTTCCTTTTAAAGGTGTCCTCATCTTAATGAAAAGCTCTGATATCGTGACAGAAAAAGGCAACGTGTTGAATAAAATTGGAGTGAGATCTATCACTTGGTAGTGGTTTCCATTTACCTTTGACATATTTGGAGCGTCCACTTTAGAGGTGCATAATAATCCATACTAATATTATAAATGCGAAAGTCTGTCTGTCTGTCTGTTACTCTTTCACGGCTAAACCACTGGACCGATTTTCATGAAATTTAGGCATGGATATATTTGAAGATCCGGGGTTAAACATAGGCTCATGTTTTTTTCAAAAATCAGTCCTTAGAGGGTTGAAATAGGGGATGAAATTTTTATTAAAAATTATTTGGACGACTTATTAATATACTCGCGGGCGAAGCTGCGCGGGTCAGCTAGTAAATAAACAAATGTTAAATGAAAATATGGTTCCATTTAAAGAGTGAAAGATTGTGTGAGTTTGATTTCGTTTGTCTGTATGTTTTGTGTATGTATTACTGCTTCATGTTGACATCGGATGAAACTTGGTAAATGTCAAATAGTTTAAACTATGAAAGATAGCATATTTTTATGAATTTTACAAAATTTAATCTCACAATAAGTTGCGGGACTGCACTAGTAATTTAATTAATAAATACTGCGGATTGTTTTCTATAATTAAGTAATTATATTTAATTGCAAGCGAGCAGTTGAGACAAATTAATGTCTATTTATTCTGTATAACATTCCAATCAATTAACCGTTTCAAGAATTCCATTCAAGATATTTTCATCATCGCTTCACACACTCGACATTACAATAACACGAACCAATCAGTGTATTAACCCTTGATATTTCTCAGCGCCAAGCAAACAAACAAACAAAATGTATTCATAACGGTCTGTAAGCGCACGCACGATTTCAAAATAAACACACTGAAGTGTTTTTCGACGGTCGAAAAAAACAAAATTTAAACAACGCGAAAGCTCATCTAAACAAACTGAACGGTTCTGGATGTGCCCCAGAATGGGTATAATGGTATAAATGGGACCCGGCCACAGGGAGACGTGTTTGTGAAAGAATAAACGCCGCGCCATCAATGGGGTACCATGCACCCTTATCATATATGCCTTTTTTAATTTTAACCCCTCATGAATCCCGCGAGATAAAATTAAAGTGTAATGGTGCAATGTTTAATAACTTTTCTGCGGGTCAAAATGTGTTGTGGCTTTTGTTAATATAATTTTCGGAGTTAATTCTTGGAGGGGGTCGGAAAATCGATTTTTTAAACGGGTGTGATGTAGAAAATCGATTGTGATTGTAACATTTGAATTGAGTTGTTTATGTTATAGAACAGTAAACGAGCAGATGACTGTCCTTTTGGAAGAGATGGTTTATAGATACCAAAGATATTAATTTTGCGTTACCATCCGTATGGTGTAACGATATGTTACTTACCATCCAAGCCGAAACACAACAGTGACATGCGACTACACACATATACCTGTCAGTAAGGCGGTGGTACCAACCCGGGTGAGTTGTAGCGAACTTTACCACTTAGTAGTCACTATGGATAGTAACTACTTGGCCAATCTTTCGCCTTTTACAAATTTCCTGGCAGAATTGCAGATGTTCAATTCGTCATAGGTCCGGACGAATGATAGGTAATGGCTAAACTGTCCTAACTCTAACTGGCTGACAATGAATACAAAACATATACCATTGGACCTAGAAATATAAAACATTCTTTACTACCCTAATGTCGCTTATTCAACCTTCAGCTATTGTCATTTCGAACATGAAAAAAATATTTCTGATATCGTGTAGGGTAACAGAAAGAATTTCTGAAAGTTACACCACGCCAACGTTTAAACAGAGGGCGATAATTTCTGTAGGAACAAAAATAATCTGGTACACAAATAGTCTCAAAGTTTTTTTTTAATTTGACTACAAGCAACTCATACGAGCACAGATCAAGTTATGCAGAGCACAGATCATTTTGTCGATGGCTGCGCGTAGAATAGCAATGATTTATGCTTAGAAAGTATAATTTCAACATTTCAATAATTTTCTCTTCCGTAAACAGTTTGCAAAAAGAATATTTTATTTTCTTCTAAAGTAAAAATCAAAACGTTTATAAAATGGCTTTAAGGTATTTGTCTCTTTGTCTTAATTAACGAAACAAATCTTGAAAAAACAAGACTACGGTGGGCACAAATTTGCTGCTATACATTCCAAACATTAAAAAAACTAAAATTAACATTAAAAGTGTTATTTTTAATATTACCAGCATCTTTAAGAGTACTTTAATATCATTTATTTCATTTTTATCATTAAAAAGCTTGTTGAGGAATTAATATGATCAAAATTATACCTCAGAATCACTTACTTAAAACTTAATGACGTATATGAAATGCGCTTGGAATTTTGTTTGTACCGTTGAGAAATTAAGAAATACTTTTTGCTTCTTGGTATTCGTTATGAGTACCTGGGATTGTATTGTTTCTGTTTATAGAATTAATTGTAAAGTGACATTAATTTGAAAGGTTAAATTACCAAAATGTTTTACTGTCATCTGTATTGTATCGTCAAAAGCAATGTGTTCTTGGTTTTAAAGGGTATTCTTGGTTTTAAAGGTTCCTCTTATAAAAATCTGTTACCTCCGTTGCGGTTTCCAATTCAGCTTATCATTTTGTTGGGCATTAGTTGTCATGTCAGCCGTTGTCTGTGGCCCGCTTCTGGCTAAGAAAGAGTCCATATCATCCATTGCTCTAATTTTTTTATTATTTAGTATTGCTTTTCATTGTCATGTTATAGTTAGGAAGGTAAAGTATTTGGTGAACTTATCCATACGTATTTATAATCGTTACAACATAATTCATTATTAATATATTTTATGTCCATACATGGCTCTTCCAATAGAGTTAGATAATTAAAAAAAAAATCAGATATGGTCAACGGGTCATCTTCGTGCTCGTCCTGTTTGCCACGCGGGTTCTTCCAAGACTTGAGGGATCCATTTTCTTCGAAAAATTCAATGTCTGTGGGTCTTATGATAAGTATAAATTATACGTCTTACGTAGTTATTGTATACTCTTTGGTGTATACGGACCCGAGAAAGCATTTTGACAGGAACTATGAAAGTGTAATTATTTGATTACTGAATTAAGAAAAAGCAGAAAGACTATATATAAACAGCCTATGTTATATGACAAAAATAAAAAAATAATAATGAAAGAAGAAATTTGACATTCTAAGCTTTTTTATTTATTTATTTTGTCCTCGGATATACCTATCTGTGGATTATAGATAAGCATTGTTCATAGAAAACAAATATGTCCTCGAGACTGCTTTATTGATAAGAATAGGTGAAATATCTATTCAAAATTCGAGTGAGTCGTGTCGTACGGCTACCACCTATCGTAATGGAATGATAATGAATGAATTTTGAAAACTGCTGTGAGATTGTTCTTGTTTAAACATTTAAATGCATGCGAATTCAGTGTTCTTTCGGCCTACTATATCATTTTAGTTGACTAGCTGTTGAACGTGACGTTGTCTGCGTGAGATAGCGTGACAGTTATGTAGTTCTTGCGTGACGTTTGCACATGAAACGAACAAAAATTCGTAAGAGTATCGTGTCTTTTATTGTAACTTTTTGTTATGAAGACAATAATAAATATGCATATTTATTTATTATTTGACCTTCTTGTTAGTTTAGTGGTTAGATAACTAACTGAATGGGGCAGATAGGTTCAAATCACGAACTTAGGTAGATTTCTTAATAGTATTCACAAAAGAAACAAATGTATATCGTTAAATAGCTGACCCAGCAAACGTTGTTTTGCCATACAAATTACTTATATTGAAAACTTCATATCGTCAAGCTAAATCTCTTATAGGGTAGGCAGGTTTAAGTGCAACAAATCACGATCCAGACATGATTGTCTTACTTTCTCCACATTCATAACTCTCTTCAAACAAACACATCGGAGACTCATAACACCTGTTTTTTAAGCCTTAGAAGCCTGCAACTTTCAAGCTTTTTTATTTTTGAAACTTTAAATTAGATCTGCACTAAATTTTTTGCAGCCAATTAAGCGTTTTTGCTTACCAAAATATGTTCTTTATTCATAAATGTTATTAGGCTACACTATTTAGGCACAGATATTGCCGAAAGTACACAAACAACATTCAGATAACATAAAACATCTACCTCTTTGGAAGTGAATTAAAATTACGATGCAATAAGCTTACCTGTTAAAATAACTTATATTTTGGATACCCAGAATCCTATAAGTCGTTATTAAAAAAACAAAGTTGAAACCTCATTTATATAATGTAATTTCACGTTCATTTACAAGTGGTGTCCTAAAATTACACGTTACCAACTGTCCAAACTGGGAACCACCCTCTATAAATTAATAATAAATCACGCTTGTCTGTTAGTGACAAAAATCACATCGAAAATTACGGCTCACAAATCGTCACAGACCATGGTTATAAATCAACTTGAATTCTTTGCGTGATAAAAAATCTAAGCAAACACCCCGTCCCGTCTACCTGCCCTCGTATCTTTCAAATACTTGTATTAAAAATAAAATTTCTCGAACGCGAGGGTATAGGAACAAAAAACGCACGAAAAACTCTTCTAAAACATCCGTCCTTGTCTTTCTCAGCTCTTCTGTCTCTGTTTAATCTGGGAGATGGGCCACAAACTAAACTGAAGCGTCATTTAGAAATTTTTGGTTTGTGATGGTTCTGCCATGTGTTTGAAATATTCATGGATGGCCTTGCGAAAAAGTTGCCATACGTCTTGAACAAAAATAAATGTGTTATTTTTTTACAAACTCAAATTACATTGATTTGAAATAAAAACATTAATAATTTTTAAATAGTTTATATGATATTATTAGTTTGCGAAAACTTAGTTCTCTGTTGTTCTCGTTAATTTTTATCTTAATTTTTTTTTATCTCGAAAAAAGTGTTCCTGTTGGATAATAAAAATCCTGCAAAAATTGCATTTAGTGTGCAGTCTATTTATTAGGATAGCAAATCGTTCTTGTCATAGATAGATAAGGTAACCGTCGCTTTTGGACATCAAAAATGTTGATAGTGTTTTTCTGTCTGAGTGGCGGCCTTGGAATGTCACATGTATAAATTTACCGGCTACTTTACCCTCTAAATCAGAATAATACAACGGCTAGCACTGGCATTGTTGTGGCAGGATTAAAGCGGTGGCACCGAATCCAGTCGAGACATTACAGAATTCTACCACCTACCCTACTTAGTAGTCACGATTTTAGTGTCACTTAATCTTACGATATGTTTAGCAGTGAAGCAGTTGAATCTGTTACGGATCAACACAGGATGCTATAAGCCTTAAGTGCAAATATATTGATGACTCCAAATTGCTACTTTTTTGCTCCTATTAATTGATGGGTATAAATATTACGAAGCGAGTCATGTCAAGTGATATTCCCATTGCGTTTTGGGGACATAAAAGTTAAATATGTATGAATGCCAGTTGGTTATGAATAGTTTCTATCATTTACATATTTACGGCGGAACACGAGGGCTAAACACACAAAGGTCCAATCCCACTGTTAATATTCGGTTCCGCTGCACATGGTGCGAAGATACAACTAAAAACTCGTAGAGTGTCTGCTGACTTTTTAGACTAATGTTCGGGACTATTATATGTTTTAGCACTGATCGCGCCCCAGGGAAAACTTTTTAAATTAAAAAAACAGTCCAGTCTTATCAAAAGTTTTCTTTGCTAAAAAAATTCTATAATATTCTGGAATTCTTTAAAATTATTTTTTTTGACCATAGGAAAATCCAAAAGTGAGGGTTTTCTTGACGGTATGAATTAACCACCATCTATAGGCACCAAAGATGTTAGTGATGCGTTTCTATCCGATTTAGAATCTGTTTAAAAATAGGATTAGTTAGCGACTGCGTTAGAAAATGGCTTTAATTTTTTATATCACATCGCATAAGTAATAATAATTTAACGCATTGTATTCCACGATTTTTACATTCTCCACATGATTCTCTTAACAGACAAGATACAAATACACGTAGCAGCGGTTGTTTATAAATTTATGGTCGTTTTTAGTGAAATAAGTGATATCTTGTCTTTTACAAGTGCACCATAAAGGTTTGTTTATTACGTCCTTTTATGATAGCAGTAAACGCGGTTAAATATATTTTCGCACGTTGTTTGTTAATTATCTGGCAACACTAAATATTAATGTTGTTAGGAAATTTATCTTTAAAAAGATTATCTTTATTTTTACTAAGATTTATTACATTTTAATTTGTCACGCAGCTGTTGTATGATTAAACTTTTTGAGACCTGCTCGATATATTAGAAAGTATTTTACTGAGATAAATATTATATTGACAGATAATTTTTGTTTTAAGTCTAAGCGTAAACTACGTGTCAATCAAATTTCATCCGAATTTATCCAGCCATGGTGGCATGTAGAACTAAAAAGCATACACATATTTTTGCAATTATATTACACAAGTGGAATTATGTAAAAATAAGTATCTATTCACATATATACCTATTTTGTTGTTAATAATATGATTAAGGTTTCCGTATACTTAATGGCTAAACAATACTTAGCTAAGCATCGATTTTTAAATCAAAACAAGCTCAAATAATTTTGATTTGGAATGTAATCTTTTCCAGCCTATAATAGTAAACTACTTATGGCCAATTGCACTAGCATTCTCTTAGCTTAGGACAATCCTAAATAGTATGGTGTCACTTCTTGTCTTAAGGCGGGTTTAGACAGGGTCAGTAACTGACTTCGATTTCGAGACAAGTCAGCGTTGACCCGAAAAATACCCAATCTAAACTGATTTGAAGTCAATGCAGCGGCGGGAAGTCAGCGCTGACTTCAATATTCGCAGATGAATATTTTGAGGTCAGTTGGCGCCCCCCGCCACCCGTGCCCTCCCGCGCCAGTGGTAAAAACCATGAAAGAACCCCGTGTAAATGGGGAAGTCAGCGCTGGGTCAGTCACTGTCGCTGTGTTGTAGGTTGACGTCGCATTGCGTAGACGCTAAAATGTCTCGTAAACTAAGCGACTGACTTCACAAAGGTGCAGCCATCGTACTCAGCTTACCACGACTACTGTCTCCATGTAAACGAATGAAGCAGCAGTGTCGGCGCTGATACTGAGTGCTAAGTGTGAGTTTTTCTTTTCGCATTCGATCGTGAGCGCGTTTGGAGTTTACTGGGAATTTGTATGTGATTTGTACAGCGCCACCTAGTGGTAAACGTGAGAAACCAGTTTACCACTAGGTGGCGCTGTACAAATCACATACAAATTCCTAGTAAACTCGAAACCCGCTCACGATCGAATGCGAAAAGAAAAACTCACACTTAGCACTCTGATCTGTGCACTGACCATGTGAAAACGCGGCTTTAAATGAAAAGAATGTGACAGCATACTATCTAGGATTGTCCTAAGACAATGTTAGTGCAATTGGCCATCAGTCACTTATCCTCTAATATTAATGAATTTTTATTTTATTTTATAAGAAGTTAAAAAAGAAATTATGCTTTGCGGTGCAACGCTGCATCAAAATAAAACGTACGCCATATTAAAAGTCTATAATTTAAAATTCGAACTCCTTCAGTAGCCACGCCGGTTTTTTTAATCAAAATTTCGAGAAAAAAATCACCTGCCGTAACGTTAATAGGATCTACATAAAATTCGATCTTTACGCATTGTGGAATAATTACAACTGACGTCAATTAAGTTTATATCGTATTCTCTTTGTCATAAAGTATAAAATATAAAAAATAGTAATAATCTAAATCGATCAGACGGAATCTTAGGTAGCCTGCATATTTTATCTTATAAATAGATTTTTTAATAAAATTACAGGGTACATCGTTTGTGTAACTACCATTTAATTGATCACTTAAATTTACACTGTAATGTGTAATAAATAGGGTTCATTGTCCATTGTGTTATGTCCACATTCTTATAACGATCATATGAATTTAATAATGGGTTTTGTTTTTTTAATATTGCCCAGGTAGCGAGGCATTTGGGTCATGGCTTTAAAGGTGGACATTGTGTTTAGTTAGAATGGAACTGGCGTTTTACTCTGACTTCGCACGGATAAAACTGGTTTATTGAGGAAAATTTGTATTTTATCTGTATTCGAAAAAATAGCACGCTAAAGAAGTCATTTCTTATCAAGTCTTTGACGAGGCATACTAGTTACCTAATTATTATGAACCAACAGAGCCCCGCCAAACGTATAGTAACGCACTATTAACATCTTTGCTGTCTATATGCGATGTTTTTTTTCATCAGTAGAGCCGTCTGCTTATCTGTTTATCTAAAAATAAAAAAAGTGATCCATTTTACTTTTATTTTTATCAATAATGACTTATAGCTAAAACCCCTTATTATGCGTTGATTTGTAGCCTTTTATTTAAAATAGTGAAATTAGTTAAACTGTATTTTTATTAATAACAAGCTGCATTATAAAAGTTTTTGACGAATCCCGCGGGATCCTGTTTTTTCTGGGATAAAAAATAGCATATGTGCTATTCTAGGTCATCATCTAGCTGTGCCAATTTTCATTCAAATTCGTTTCGTAGTTTTTGTGTGATTGAGTAACAAATATCCATCCAAACATCCATCCATCCAAACATCGAAACTTTCGCATTTATAATATTAATATATAATATTGATTAGAAATTGATTTCCTAATGAAAGAATTACTGAAGAACACAAGGCAACGTAAAAATAAAACAAAGGTAAACAGCAAAAAGTCTAGTTCTCTACGCTGAGTTCACTATAGAAATAGTATCTTCACGCCCGTATCCCCGAAGGGGAAGGCAGAGGTACAACAAGTGCACCCACGGTTAGCCGAAGATGCTTAGTTCCACAAATGTTATAGGTGGCACGCCTATCGCCAACCGGGCACTTTCCAATCCCGGGCAACTTTGTGTTTATCAGAAAACGGAAAAAACACTTTTTTTAAAGTGCCCGACCCGGGAATCGAACCCGGGACCTCATGTGGTCAACGAAAACGCTGGACCACTAGACCACAGAGGCGACTATATAGAAATAGGTTTTATATAAAAGCCTATTTAAAAAAATACGCTTAAAAACAATCTGTATTCTTAATAACATGTTCAATCGCCCCTATATTCCAAAATGTAATAATGAATTCCTTCACAAAGTCAACTAGTTAACTTTAGTAGTAAAAGTTTGACAAAAAACCGACCATGGAAGCCCTTCAACTGACACAAAGACAGCACGGAGCATTTATTCAATTAGATTGACAATGGATTCGCTCGGTGTAAAAAATTACAATGTAAGCTCAGGTAAATGCTTTGAATAGATAGTGACAACTGCCAAGGGTTTTTGGAGACCGACATTTTGGGATTATCGGGAAATGCACCACCTCTTGAGTTTTAAAGTAGACGAATACGGATCTTTTTAAAGTTGATGAGTTGGATAAAACAGTAATAATAAAAGCGTTGGACAAATCACACGAATGGGTTTAACACTAAAGTAACTAATTTACAGTACCCGGCGATAAATATTGCACATCGAACTTTGGAAAGAGACAATCGGATAATTTCGGCTTCGTAGAGCGTTATCTCTGTCGCACAAAATACAAACAGTCCGGTACCTATTAGGAGCTGTTAAAACAAGTATGATTTGCTTCTTTTGATATTTTTATTCTTTGTATAAAATACACTAATTTTTCTATAAGTGATGGCTTTAGGTTGGGGTAAAATAAAATAAAAAAACATGTTTACATTATGTTTACGTATTTAATTATTTTGGAACATTACAGCGTTAGTGTACATAATAAACAACATTATACCTATTGCTAAAATGAGACATTGCAATAAAAATAATAATAATTCTAATTCTCAATTACTTCCATTTCACTATCTGTGCTCTCAAAGAGGTCAATATCACTGCCACTATCAGCCGTATTTATTACTAATCTATCAGTGTAATTGTCTAAACTGTGTTGAATGCTTCTATATTCATTCTCACATTTGATTGCATGATCGCAAACCTTTTTCCACTCTTCAGCGCCGATCATGTTTACTTTTTCAGTCAATAATGTTTTTACTGTAGTTAAGTTCATACCCACATTTCTAGAGGCTACATAGCCTTTCAGTTGAGACCATATATTTTCAATTGGATTAAAATCCGGATGATATGGTGGCATGGGCACAGTGTGCCCATGTTCGGCAAGTACTTTGTCCACAGAAAACTCTGTATACCTCTCCTTGTGCTGACATATAATAGCGTAAATCTGGGTTTTTGTTAATTTTGGATCAACTGGAATTTCATGTCTGTTTAACCAGTTGATCATTTCCCGTTTAATGGTGTTTGAGTTGGGGGGTCTCTCAACATATTTGTTGTGATAGGGTGCGTTGTCGATAACTAGAACAGAATCACTGGGTATATTTGGGATTAATTGGTTAACCAGCCATTTCTCATAGTTATCGTTATTCATTTCATTGTGATAGTCACCTGTAGTGTCCGTTGATTTATACGTTAAAAAAGCACCGGGTACAAAGCCTTTTTCATTTCCCGCATGAACTATTATCAAACGTTGACCTTTTGAAATTGGCTTTTTTACTCCTTTTTTCTTATCGTCACTCCAAGATTTCAGAAATTTGCGTATTTTATCAAGGTATTCCATTCTTTTGAGACTAACGTCGTGCTTTTCCATTAGAATTTTTCGATTATCTTCCATTTTAGTGAACTGAAATCCCATGTCATGAAGTATTTTTCTCAACGTTTTTTCAGACCCATTGTAATTAATAGCTTCAGATAATTTAGCTTTTAATGATTTTATTGTTGGCAGTTCATTAAATCGTAAGTGAAAATCATACACCATTCTTCGAACAACATCGTAATTAAAATCGTCCATATCCAAACGAAATTGCTTTTTTGGTCTCCCTTTTTTTGGAGTGCTGAACTTAATTTCAGTCGAATGTGTTTCAGTACTGACTTCGTTTAATATATTGTTCAAAGTTCTTCTTGAAATTCCAGTGGCATTTGCAACTCGCTCTTGAATCTTCTTAAAATAACAACTTACATTTTCATCTACTTTTTTTTAAAATCTATCAGCTTCGGTTACAAAGTATTTATAAACATTGTAGATAATTTCACGTGACTGACCTCGTAAAGGTTTCCCTCTTTTTCCGAAAGATGCCATATTACAACTTTAAATTATTTAAATTTGTGGGTGTTATCAACTCTTAATATATATTTTGATCGGGACGCGACTACGGTACTTGAACAACGACTGACTAAACGTCACATAGGTAGTGTGGGACAGAGATAACGCTCTACGAAGCCGAAATTATCCGATTGTCTCTTTCCAAAGTTCGATGTGCAATATTTATCGCCGGGTACTGTATTTGCTTGTGTTATGGATGTTAGTCAACGCTACTAATATACAGAAATACATATATACATAATAAACACCCAAACCCAGAAAAATAAATATCTGTATCCGTTACACAAATGTTTATCCCTGTCGAAATTGAACCCGAACCACGTTGATTCATAGTTAGATTTGCTAGCCACTCGACCAACGGGGTGGTCAAAATTGACAAGACGACGGATGTAGATCTTATTTTGGAAGTTTTGTGTGTTGCTAAATTTTACTGTTTTAAAAATAGTTTATAAACCTATTTGAATATAATATATTAAGTTGCAATTTTTGTAGGAATTAAATTAAGTCAGTTAAAAAAGGATTTAACGTATAAAAATGACAATGGGCAATCTGCATTATCTATGAACAATTATGACATTAACGAACGTGGAAACAGGCAGTTTCTAAATAACAGTTGTTAAATTAAAAAGAAAGTTTTTTTTTTATTAATAATAACTTTATTTTGAAACATAGTTTATCTATCTTACAGTATAAATATATCTTTTGTAAGTAGGTACTTGCATTTTATGTAGATTTTCTATTATTTATTAAATATCTCTTCTGTATATTCTGTATCGTAACTTGTGTAGCGGTAAAACCATCAAGTAATTTTTTCTTCCTCATATTCCCTTCTTATGAACTCTTAATTTCGTGACAAAACTCTCATAATTCTGCTTACTAAAAATCGACTTAAAAATACATACTTAATAAAAATAAAAATTATTGATATACGCTAATATCAAAGAAAAATATTTCTCTTGTTATGATTTTATAAAATTAACTGTTATCAATAAAAAGTTGACATTTAAACACGATGGCGACTTGGCGGGAAATTAATTTGCAATTAAGCGATCGGTTACATCGATGACCTTTAGAATTAAAACCAGCATTTTATAATGTTTAAGCTTTGTTTTTAAACGAGTTTAATATTTGTTGAGTCTATGTTTTATTTCTAAACTTACAGGTACGATTAATTTTATTACGCCTTTGTTAAGGGATTTGTCTCAATATTTTGAAAATATGTACTTATTAAAATAGAGCAAATCAAGTTTTGGAAACACTCATGTGTTGCTGAATGCTTTTAGCTCTATTGCTTTTCCTTTTTGGTTAATGGAATAAAACAATGGAAGCTAAACTTGTGGCACAAAATAAATAATATTAGGTTTTGTATATACCTATTTGACTTTACTTCATTAGCAGCATGGACAGTGGTGTCAAATAGAGACAAAAAAATAAAAAAAGCTCATGATCTGGAATATGCAATAAGTACTTGTATATCATTTCTTCTCATGATGAAAGTTTGAACGTGAACAAATGCTCTTGTTTAAATATAGAAATGGAGAAGATGGCTGACTGACTGACCTATTAACGCTCCACTCACAAGTGCTGTACGAATTAAGCTGAAATTTTACTAATGTTATTAGAGAAAGATCTTGTGTTTTTTGTTACTCGATAAGGCAAACACAGCTGACTAAAGTGGACAATGCCCACAAGTATGTCTAAATTAGTCTTAGTTAGTCTACGAGTGTGTCTAAATTATACACACAATAGCCGCCTATGTATAAAATCGAAATTTAATACAGAGCCGACTATTGTGTGTTATTGACCGCGTGTGGTTTACAAAAAAACTGATCATGGAGGGCTACCGAACGTAGTTAGTATGGCACACAGAATATTATTATCCAGAGCGCCCACTAAAAGTATTTTTGAAAATATTACCTCCGAGATGGTGAAAATCAAATACCAGGCTAGATAGGAAAATATAGATATTATTTATCATTATTATAGGCTGCAGCTATGTAGTCGTTCATGAAACTTTAAATATGTAGAGATATTTTAATTAGTAATTACTAAGCGCAGACAAAAACAACGGGAAAGCGATACTTGCCACATAAAAAGAAAACAATGTACCAAAATTACCCAAACGTTTACGTAGGTATATGATTAGCATTTAATTTGTACCTGAGTGGGAGTCCACGGGTCGCTGCCCCCCGAAATGAGGGACTTCCTTGCCTCAGGCTTGAGGTGGGGCGAGTAGACCTAACGTGGAATTAGGCACTATATTATGTGGAATTATTGTCGTATGTATTATACTTATGTATTGAAGATAACAGATAATGAAATGATTGAGGCACATCAATGATAACTTTCAAGGAAAGTTAAGTTTTAATATCTTATTTACATTATTGCATACTACAATGTGAGATGAGAGATAAACACTTAAATACATTAAACTAGAAACAGAAATATTTCTAAGTGACAATCATCGTCCATAAATACCAAAGATTAATAGCGTGGTGGTAATCCCTGTGGCTGGTAATGCCACGTGTACAAGTTTACCGGCTACCTTACCTTCTAAACAGTGACAAGCATCGACACTATTCTGGCAGGAATAGGTAAGACGATAGTACTAAATCCGGGTGGATGTTGTATGTCGTATAGTCAATAGTTTGCCTTTTACGAACTGGTGATGGCCCTAACAGATGGCCCTTTTCTTCAACCGGGGCACAGACCAACACGGGTAAAATATCATAAAAAGGAATAAAACTAAGAAAAAAATGTCCACCTCTTTAAATATTAGTTTTATAAAACAGTAGCTCTCTATAACTCTAGCTTCTACATATAAACTTTATTAACAATGTAGGAGTGGAAAAGGTTTTTTGTCTCATAAATAAGCGCTTATAAAAACGAAATTTTAAATATGATCGAGACACGGTGCATAGATTCGTGATTGTATCACATTTCCGGTCAAGCACAGATTAAAAAACTGTTCTCGGGTGAACTGCAGATTATAAAACGGGCTTTGTATACTGACTAACAAAAAATATAATTAATAAATTATTTGATGTAAGTATTAACAAGAATTTTATAATATACTAGCTGTTGCCAGCGACTTCGTCCGCGCGGACTTCGTTTACTCCGCACTGCTCCTCCCCCGTAGGTGATAGCGTGATAATATATAGCCTATATGTTGACCCGACCTGTTAGTAATATTCATGCAAAATTTGAAGTAAATCCATGCAGTACTTTTTGAGTTTACCCCGGACATACATACACACAAACAGACAAACAGAAAAAAATTCTAAAAACTATATTTTTGGCTTCGATATCGATTGTAGATCACGCCCCAAGTATTCTTTTAAAAAAATATTCAATGTACAGTTTTGACCTTCCTACGATTTTATTATATGTATAGATTTTCCTTTTTTTTTGTTTATTGTGGGATAATCAAATAATATAAAATGGTATGATAAAAACCGACCAAGAGTCAAACTCGCGACGAAGGGTTCCGTTCCATTGTGTATTAAAAACGGCACAAAATCACGTTTGTTGTATGGAAGCCCCCTTAAAATATTTATTTTGGTCGTTTTTAGTATTTGTTGTTATAGTGGCAACAGAAAAAATCATCTATCACGGTTCATGAGATATGGATCTGATGACAGACAGATAAAAAGACGGACGGACAGCGGAATCTTAATAATAGGGTTCCGTTGAACCCTTGGGTACGGAACCTAATAAATAAATGTAAATCTTCATTCTCTTTTCGATAAATCAATGATCCGGCTTTCGAGCATTCAAGGAAGCTTCTGTTTCATTTAACAGAAAAGGCTTTAGATGACTTTTGGCCGACAAGACAGCGCCGCATTTGCCATTTTTAACGTCCGCATGTTTGTGACTGTATTTTTTATTGAAATAATAACATAAAGTTCTTAGCACTTCCAATATTATTCTAATACTAACTTTTACCCGCGGCTTCGGTCGCACTTAAGATTTTTTTAATAATGTGTATGTTTGAAGTATCCTATGTTCCTTCTAATATTACCAATAACATGTGTACGAAGTGTCATGATGATCGGTTAAGTAGTTTGCTTGTAAAAGCGTAACAAACAAATTTACATTCGCATTTATAATAATAAGTAGGGATAATATTACAAATAGAATTCTACAACGTCTCGCTCGGGTTTGGTACCATTCTTTTTCCTACCTCAATATCGTCAATACCTCGATTCACTGTCACTGTCACAGACCCTGTTGTGTTACGATTTGGGAAGTAAATTAGCTGATAAAATTATGCCTGTGGTATTATTTTCGCCGTGTTGGTCCCGGCCTCCTTTGTAGAATAGGCCAACTGCCGTTCTGCCAGGCAGGTCGTAAAAGGCGACTGAATGGCTATCGAGTCACAACCATCGTGGCTACTAGGTGGTAGAGTTCTGCATTGTCTCGCCCGGGTCTTCTGGTACCACCGCCTTACCTATTCCTGCCGCAATAGCGTCAGTGCTTGTCGCTGTCGTGTTCCGGTTTGGAGGGTAAGGTAGCCGGTAAACTTATGCATGTGGCATTAGACCTCGCCACGAGATAGCAACGCACCATTAACATCTTTGGTGTCTATAGGCGATGGTTGACTCTTTCCATCAGGAGACCCATCTGCCTGTTTGCTATCTTATGATATAAAAAAAAAACAACACGGATTGCAGCGCGCGCCGCTATGATTTTTCTTTGGTGTTGTTAGACGACAGTTAATTCTTTCCATTATGATAACCATCAGCAACAAGCTAAGCTATGCTATGCTAGGGAACGTATCCATACTATGCAATCCTTTTTTATTAAGGTTTATTACTCCCTCCCTCTCGAAGATTACCTGTACGCCAAGACTTCTCGCCCACTTAGTTTACACGTAACAATTTTTGCAAACAAAAAATTAAGAAAAAATACAATTCACCAATTTGCTGATTGGTAGGATGTGTGGCCATCATCTTCGTCATGTTTTCCTAACAGCCTGTATATATAACATCCTAATGCTGGAGCCGCACTCGCAACTGTTGTGCCAAAGTTACATGTGCGCTAAGGCACACACAGTCCGAGATCTATGCAAAAATAGCCGATAATAGCCGGTCACATCTGCATTTATTGTGTCATTGTACGAAGCTTTGTGACGATAGACACAAGTGCGGCTAAAGTACAAGGAAAGTCATACATAAAAATAAAAATCTTTAATACCTATTATATGTAAATATTACAAAAAAGTATCACCACGCTTAGTTTCATCCGAGGCACGGTTCTGGTAACACATCACATCACCAAACTCCAAGCTGCTACTGAAATTTTGGATGTTGGAGTAAAACCTATAAAAAAATCTCAATAACAGTTTTATCCGCCCTGAACCTGGACCTCATGATCTAAGCCAAATAGGCAATCCACTAGACCACGACGCAGTAAAATATTTAAACTTTTGATTATACGAATTATAACGGTACCCAATTTATTTAAATAGCACCTGATCGTAACGAAATAAAGAGCGCGGTTCGCTGCGCGCGCGCACCATACCAGAGTGCTAAGTGTGAGTTTTTCTTTTCGCATTCGATAGTGAGCACGTTTCGAGTTTACTAAGAATTTGTACGTGATTTGTACAGCGCCACCTAGTGGTAAACGTGAGAAACCAGTTTACCACTAGTTGGCGCTGTACAAATCACATACAAATTCCTAGTAAACTCGAAACGCGCTCACGATCGAATGCGAAAAGAAAAACTCACACTTAGCACTCAGTAGATCGAGATTACTATCGGCGACGACACCAGCTGCGATAATAACATAACACAAATCTCGATTGGTCTCCACAGTAATGTCAATTTACGTCGTTAACATTGCCTTTTGTTGCTTTAACTTGTAAAATCAAGTTATTTTAATCAAGGCAAACAAGCAGATGGCTTTTTAGATGGCCTAAGAGGTAAACCAAAACTTTCAATTTGGAACTGACTGGATCAGTGTATAACCAAAACTCCTATCTTTGGATATCTTGTGACAATTTTAATAAATTAGTTTTTAAGCATGGATTCGATTTGTTTTAAACTAAACCTAACAATATTAGAAGGTTGTTGAGTACTGAATTCTTTAATTAATGTGATTGTATACACAGTGATTGTTTACTAAGCAATAATTTATCATAACTTGAAGAAATAACTCGTTTACTACTTAGTTCATTTTATTTTTTAAAAGTGGAAATTTTTATTAGCTTATATTATCTAGACTTAAGTTCATGATTGTTTAACATTAGCTGTTAATTTCCCTAAGATAAAGTAAATAAAAATAAATAAATAAATAAACTATTGCGTGTAGGAACTAAAGATATTAATTGTGCATTGATACCGAAGTGGCAAAGCTGTAATGCTATATGCATAAGTTTATCATCTTTTCAAAACTAGATTAAGACAATGACAAGCATAGCCGCTTTTGCTGCCGGCAACGCAGCTGCAATACTTATGGTGCTGTGGCTATCCATGGGCGGTGGTAATTACTTACCATCAGGTGAACCTCCAGCTCATTTGTCCCTTTTCTCTATTAAAAAGAAGGAATAAGTAAATCAGTTGTAATGAGCCCGGGTGAGACGTTATTATGAAAAAAAAGTCAAGCCCTCTGAGTTTCTTCCGCCGGATCTTTTCAGTGTGTGCCGCGTTTTCGATCCGGTAGTAGTTTAAAAAATGTTAACGTGTCAAAATAACTTGAAAAAGTTTTATTGAATACAGTTTTTCGGATTTCTGATTTTTGATTTCCGTTGCCGAACTCTTTCTTCTAATAATTACATTCAAACGAAAATCGTTAACGCCAGATGCTTAAGTTAACTCGTTGCTACCTTACCCTCGAAACTGGATTAAGGCTATGACAAACCTGGCGCAATTACGAAAGAAATAGGTAAGGCGTTGATACCGAACCTGGGCGAGACGTTTTGCAGAACTCTAACTACGTTCTAGTGAAGTGGTATAAGTCTATATTTTATTTTATAATATTATAATATTATAAATGCGAAAGTTTGGATGTTTGGATGGATGTTTGTTACTCAATCACGCAAAAACTACTGAACGGATTTGAATAAAATTTGGCACACAGGTAGATGATGACCTGGAATAGCACATAGGCTACTTTTTATCCCGGAAAAACTAGGTGATCCTGCGGGATTCATCAAAAACTCATAATGCAGCGGGCTGCACGCTGCAGTTAGTTATTACATATATTTAATATTAATACGCTAAGGTTAAAATGTTTGCCCCCCCTATTTAGAGAAAACCTCACAATAACTCCAAATAAATTCTATATTATTTTATATTTGCTTTTTAGACAATTGTTTGCTCTACCGGAATCAAGGACTAAAAAGATTATTACTGCTTTGGTTTTTGTAAATTAATTAATTATTTATACATGTATACATTAAGACGCTTTACAGCAATGCTGACATTAGACGGTTTTAATTTTGAAATTAGTGAATTATTCGCACGGGTATTGCTAGTTAAATATCTATTAATTTGGGTGCAAACTTAACTGTATTTTCTTTTATTCACAGATACGGCAAGAAAAACCATATTATATAGCAGATCCTGAAGTTGACTCATTAGTAAGTACTTTTTGTTAATTTTAAAGTATCACGCCCGTTTCCCTTGCGGGGTAGGCATAGTAAACCGAACGTTTATAGGCTTTCAAGTTCACTACGATTCAGTGGTTTGTTGGTTAGCGACGTGAGTGATGATCCCCATCGCCGCAATTTAACGACCTGATAAGGATTATTATGATCATTTCTAGCTTTAACAACGACCGACGGCTTTGTGTGCTCATCTGAGGCACGGAGTGGAAACGTACCACCTCGCCAGAATCCAAACTGTTACTGAGGTTTTGTATTTTTGAGAAAAATCTCAATAACACTTTTGTCCGATGTAGGGATTAATCTTGGGACCTCATTTGAGCCGAATAGGCTAACCATTAGGCCACGAGGCAGTTGTAGCGGTTCAAGCAATCTACAAACGCTACCAGAAAAAAAAATAATGATATTCAAAGAAATATTATAAAGAGAAAAGATTTGATTTTTGGTTGTTTCTTGTTTGATACGATTTAACTCAAAAACTACTTGTCCGATTTTAAAAATTCTTTCACCTTTAGAAAGATACATTATCCAAAATGACATAGGCTACTTTGCTATCTGACTGAGCAAAGAGTAGTAACGATTTTTGATCACACGAACAGAGTCGTGAGTAACTGCTAGTCTTTTGTGTATACCTATTAAGGGGAAAAATGTATTTTTTTATATCATAAGATAGCAAACAAACAGATAGGTCTCCTGGTCGTGCGTTGCTATCTTGTGGCGAGGTCTAATTCCACATGCATAAGTTTACCGGCTACCTTACCCTCTAAACCGAAACACGACAATATTACTCACAACTTAAGGTATTCGATGACAAAATATATAGTAACACAATAGTATGATGATTCAACGGAAATTGGGCGATTTTGTGAAATTATCTCTAAGGTAATATTATCTCTCTCATTTACATGATCCATACATACAATATGTTATACCTATGGTAGGGTAAATAAAACTTCAAAACCGAACTCATACAAATTCCAATATCCCTGAATGATAAATGGACCATTTTAATATGCCATAAAATAGTTAACATTTTATAGTTCACGTCTCCAGCGATCGTATTATTTACGATTTGATTAAAACTGTCTCAAATTAACCACAGGTAAACGAGATTCTCGGAACGAAATAAAAGAACCGAAAACTATATCTGTATATATTGTCACTCATAAAACTGAATCGCACAGTGCTCTCCCGTGGCTAGCGCGGACAAAAAGCGAAATAAAATGATGGCGGCCACCCACCGCAGCCGTTCGACACGGATACTTAACCGATTTTTAACAAATAAAATCTAAGGCATTACGAATTGTAAGCCGTGGGCGACAATCACTATTGATTCTTGGTTTTATCAACTTTAAATATAAATTTTAGTTATGACTTATTTCTTATAACTTTGTATTAATAAGCCATTTTATCAATGAAGAAGATTGTGTAAAAGTCAAAACACTGATGACTCTGGCTAGCTCCTTGATGAAACTAGTTTTATAAATTAGTGTCTATTGTGTGGATTTCTTGTTTGTTTTGAATTTGTTTAAACATTTTATAATGTAATGGGGTTAAATATGGAATATTTTTAACTCTTATTTAACAACATTTCTCTCTATATTTATGGTACTAGAATTAGTATACAGTTTTATTTTTGGCATAAGAAAGCCAAATGTTTTTAAGAAATTTAATTTTCTTATATTAACTACAGCGTATTGTCAATCTCCTGAGTTTATACCAGTTGTAATAGGAAATTTACGTGTCGGTTGAACACTTCTTAAGGAATGTATTGTATATACCTATATGTAAGTTATTTGTGCATCTGATACCTTCTCTAATTTACGTTAGAAACGACTTCAAATAGATATGTATTACTAATTTTGCTTTTAATTTTATAGTATTTAATAAAAATATTGAGTAATTGTTATTTGCATTGAAATAATTATTCCTAACGTTATCTTAAACATATGTTAAGAATGTAGTAACAACATTTTACCAGGCTCACTTGTTCGTATAATTCTAACTTAATTTTATTTATAAATTCTGCATACTTAGTTGTTAAGTTGACCATATTAAGATGCATGTAAAATATTTATTTAGGTAACACTTTATTACTGTGCACAGAAAAAATATAAATTAGGGAAAATAAACTTAAGTACAACTGACAAGCCTATTTCTACTTAAACTGATTGCTTCCAGCCAACCCGTTGAAGGAAAAAAAAAACCAACATGTTGTTAATAATATATTCAATAAATGCATATTTTATGGAATATTTAGCATGCAGCCTGTAAAAATAGAATTCTTTAAACTCTTTTTAGTCTGAGTTAATTTACATGTTTGTAATTATCATCGTTTAGTTTTGATCTTTGTATTTTACATAAACTGGTTATTTGAATAAAACCGATTTATAAAAATACTCTATTAAAACGAAATTTTATTTCGTTTTAATAGAGTATTTTTATAAATCTCAATTTAAATAACAATGTATGCTGAATCACATATTTTAAAATTAATTCTGTGTAATATCAAGTCAACGATCATCTTACATAAATTACTAGGTGAGTTTAAACGGTAGCAACCCGTGACGCCATAAACCAAACTGCCAGCTTACCTGCCAACTGATAACAGCCATTGATGCTCGTGAACCTTTTAGATAAGACCCAAACAAACTTACACATCCGGATACAAAATCCGCTTGACGAAGAAAAACAAGTTTGAGTTTTTGTGTGTCACGTTGTCATCTGGTGCCACTGTGTACATTTTTATAGCAAGCGCACTAAAAATATTTTTTACACTTTACATTTTTTTTACACTAAAAATATTTTTTTAATAATTTTCCTTGTTTTAATCGAGACCGATAGCTTTACGTACTCATACGAGGCTCGAGAACTCACAAACTGACTTCAGGCTGCTACTTTAAGTTTCCTAAAGAGGCCCCATATTTTTTTGGTCCAACTTAAGTATAAGTCATCAAGATCGGAACTGAATAGGCGTATGGAGAGTAGAGCTAGTAGACCACGAGGGCTCACGATCTCACTTATGAGGACGCAACGCACTACTAACATCTTTGGTGTCTGTAGGCGTTGTTAACCTCTTTCCACCAGGAGAACTTAATACTTGTTTTTATCTTATAAAAAGAAAAAAGAATATCAGCAGTAGACACTCACGGCACAGTATACTAGAAACTAACAATAGTCAATCTACATACATGTGATATTAGAGCAACGCACACATAGACACCTCTCACGGATGTGATATCTCGGAATGGTTGGGGACAGTTTGTTCCGCACCAGTCGGAGATATCGCGTCCGTGAGAGGTGTCTATGTGTGCTGTGCTCGAATATTACTTGTATGTAACATTGACTACTGTAATTAGTCTCTAAGTATTCTGTGCTCACGGCGACAAAACGTTACAAAACTTTACATCTCTTGGGCCCTATTTAAGAGTAGTTAGTAAAGTATTATTTGCAAATTATTTATATGTTTATAATTTCTTCCGTTGCATTATAAATAATGTGTTGCCATGCTTTTAAGTCAGTTGACATTTCCATTTCTTTGCCTCAAAGAATATTGTCTCTGAGTTAATTAATGTCATTTTAAAAGAACATCGCTGGCGGATATTTATGTATTTGGCTATTCAGGGCGTCCCATTGAAACGTTCAATAGACCTCACAAAAGATACCTTTTAATTTTAGTGGTGAGACGGCGCCCTCTTGTGGTGCATTCATGAAGTAATTGCTTACATGTCATTAGGTTGTCAGGTCTTGTTAGTGAATATCAACCTTATTATTTTGGTGCTAAATATTAAACTTGCATGAAATGTTTTTGGGTTCCCTTTCGTATTGAATAGATTACTTAAGCTTATTCAAACTATTAGTAAAATATTTTATAATCTATTCGTAGTTTAGGTAAGAAGCTTCATTTTATAATAAATATTATTATTTAAAATTTATGCACAAACTTACACAGATGACTTAATGCTACTTATAACATTAAGTTCATCTTTGTGTAAGTTTGTGTAAATGCCACGGCATTTTCTACCATTCAACCTTAATTAAGTAAGAAAAATATTTAAGCGTGGTGCACTTACAATACTACTAAATAAAATAATAAATACTTTAAAATAATTAACAAAAAAAAAAATAACTTGACATACCTATTTCATTGTAGCCGTTTGTTGATTTTTTATATCATAACAAGTGGATACTTACTACTTACTTACTCCGTTGGCTCAGCGACCCTAAGTGGATCTTGGCCTCCAATACGACAGTACTCTATTTATTTCCATCCTTTGTGATATCTTGCCAGTTATTAGCTTGAAGCTCACGGAGGAACTCACGAAGCAAATACCTTTCAACAGCATCACTTCAGCGGTATCTGACACGAATAACCGGTCGTCGGCCTCTTGGTCGGTCCAGAAATGCTATCTTTACTCCCCGATCTTCTCCCATTCTTTCAATGTGGCCGAGCTTACTTTGTGCTAAGTCTCTGAGCTTTTATTTCTCCTATTATGGTGGGAACAGTTACCAGTTCTTTAATCTCAGCATTCTTCCTGCTCCTCCTGCTTAAATCAGGTTTCTGTACTGGGCCCAAAATTCTACGTAGAATCTTCCTCTCTGCTACCATAAGTTTTTGTTCTTCTTTTTGTGTTAGTGTCCAAGCTTCACATCTGAACATCAGTATAATTCTTATTACTGTTTTATATGAGACGAGATGTTTACATCAGAAGCTTGGACATCGACACTTTGTGTAAATGAGCACTACATTGCAGGGTGTTTTGAATGCGGATGTCAATCTCCTCATCTCCCTATAAAAAAAGGAACCACCGCCAATATATACTAATGATGTGAATGGTGCGTTACTATCCGATTGGCAATGTGTGCATAAATTTACAACATCCGGAAGATGACAATGATAAGCATTTGTGCTATTAAAGCAGGAATAGGTAAGATGGTGATACGCAATACACAGGTAAAATGTTGTGAAGCTCTATCACCTAGTAGACACAATGGTGGTGATACGAATAGACAATAATTCGTTCTTTACGAGTACAAACCGGAAGATGACAATGATAAGCGTTTTTGCTATTGAAGCAGGAATAGGTAAGATGGTGATACGCAATACACAGGTGAAATGCTGTGAAGCTCTATCACCTAGTAGACACGATAGTGGTGACACGAATAGACAATAATTCGCCCTTTACGAGTCTGTCGGAACGGCACATGGTCAACTCTTCTTCAAAGGGAGCTCAGGCTATTACGGTAATATATATTTCACCAGACAACATTAATTAGGTTAGAACAACAATTACGATGAGGTGCATTTACAATAATACTTAATAAAATAATAAATACTTAAAAAAACTACGACTATTTTAGTGTAGTCGTCGATTGATTTTATGTCATTCTTTCTAATGATATTACCGCAAAATTAACGTCTTTGGTGTCTATAAGCGATGGTTTCATTTTCCATCAGGAAAACCATCTGCTTATTTATTATCTTAAATGGTGAAAGAGAACGGCTGAACAAATTTGTCTAATTTTGGTTTTGAATTAATTGTTGAAGTCCAGGGAAGGTTTAAAATGTGAGAAAATATAGAAAAAATAAGAGTAGTTAAAAAGGCAGAACCACGTTTGCCGGGTCAGCTAGTAATAAATAAAAATATAAAACATACCGAACCCACGATGTAAGTGAGTTCATTTGTACTTAGTAATGATTGCCCCAAGCTGTTGTTTTTCCGCGGCCATCTGACAGCCAGTTTGCACTTTAACCGACCACAGATACACTCAATAATAACTTAAGTACATTACGCTTGCAATGTGTCGACTGCCGATAATCATCTGTGTAAGGCATAATGAGTACAATTTTAAAACATTGGAAAAGTGCAAATAAATGTTATTTTAAATGAAAATAATAAAAGTATCTCGATTTTTGTGTTTCGCTTTACTGGAAACATATAAAAATAACCTTAATTTTAATTTAAATGTTGTTGGTTTCCCTCAAAGCTGAATCTTTGGAAGGATATTCTTAAACTAATTTAAATAATTTTTATAAATGAATTGCTAATATGTATAAATAATTTATTTACGTGTTGATCCGGACTCCCTTTGAAGAACAGATCTGCTGTTCTACAAGGCAGTTCGCATAAGGCAAACATATCACTATCATCGTGACTAATAAGTGGTAGAGTCTCGCTACGTTTCACCTGGGTATTATGTACCACCATCTTCCCTATTCCTGCTTCAATAGCGCCAATGTTTATCATTGTCATGTTCCAGTTTGGAGTGTAAGGTAACCGAAAAACCTATGCAAGTGGTATAAACACATCGTCGTATGAATAGTAGCGTACCATTAACATCTTTGATTTATATTATATTGTATATGGCTATGTTATAATACATCAAATCTATGTAGTATTAAATCCACGCTTTGTATGTTTGTGTATAAATTTTAAATAGTAATAATAAACATTAGATAATAATATTTATTATAAACTGAAGTTACTTAAACTGCAAACAAGTTATCAAATATTTTACAAATAATTTGAATAAGATTAAAGAATCTATTCATTACGAAATGGAATCCAAAAACATTTCATGCAAGTTTCATATTTGGTATTTCCGCTTTACCTATTCCTACCGCAATAGCTTCAGTGCTTGTTACTGTCATGTTCCGGTTTAGAGGGTAAGGTGGCTGGTAAACTTTCGCAGGTGGCAACCATCGCACATTGCAGAACTCTGCCAACTATAAACTATAATGGGTTTATAGTTAGTAGAGTTCTGCAATGTGCTACCTGGATTTAGTGTCACCTTACATTTCCTTACAGCAATAGTTTCAGTGTTTATAACTGTTACATTCCGCTTTTGAGGGTAGACCGATAAAGTTATACATGTGATAATATATCCTCACCAACGAAAAGCAACGCACCAATATTTGGTATCTATAAGCAATGATTATTATCGCTTTCATTATATTCTATTCGGGTGACATGTCAGCAACTATGTGTTATGTTCTATTAGCTCAACTTAAACCTTTTTAGATATAATTGAAAATGAAAACACTACCACTGTTTGATGTGTACACATCACAACTGTGTTTAAACTGTCATTGCTTTAGATGCATTTAACACAGTTAAGAACCCTCATCTACAAATACGAGAGGGTACTGTTTGGTAAATTACATCGAGGGATTAATGAATATAATTGTTGAAAAAAGCATTTGTGTAGCGTCATCACCAGTATTTCGTAAGCAACATATAGTATCTGGAACACAGAGTTGTATGGAATAAACAATTTAATATTGGCAACATTTAATTAAATAAATTTAATATTATAATTGTTGGACCAATTCACTCGCTCACCAACTCAAAGTGACTGTGCAAGTAACAAACAGTTGTTTTTTTAACACACTTGATACGATTTAAAAGTACTTCATCTGTGTAATTTAAAATGAATTTTTCATTTTTTTCATCTTACTAAGCAATATATGGCTTTTTTGTGTTTTCTATTAAATCTCGCCCCGGGTCTCGTGTTACGTTTTACCTATCCTTATCCCTGCCGCAATAGCGTCAATACTTATCCCTGTTGTGTTCCGTTTTGGAGGGTAACGTAGTCGGCAAAATTATTCATGTACATAGCATTAACACCCCACCACACGGATAGCAGCGCATCATTAACATCCTAGGTGTATATAGGCGACTGTTGTTTGTTTGCATCAAGAGTGATATCTGCTTGTTAATAAAATACATTTTGTTTTGATTTGATTTTTCAGTGAAGTTAACATAATATGAACTTCCAAACTTATTAAAACGAAAAAAAATTGTAATACAACTGGATTTTTGACTTGAATTTTGCCGGCTATCTTACCCTCCAAACCGGAACACGACATAACCATTTACGCTTTTGCGGCAGGAATAGGTAAGGCATATACAAGGCCGAGACTTAAAAAGACCGTATGCTACTTAGTAACATAAACTATTTATGAACTTCCAATACGTAAATATGTTATTATAAAAGATAATTGTAATTATTATAACTAAAAGATATCGCAGAATGTAGGAAGTTATAACATTAGACGAAGAAATTATAAATTCAAGGACAAAATTAAAAGATCAAAAATATATTTGAGACAGTAGCATGTTTAAGTTGCTTGTCACACAAACACTAAGCCCGAGTTTATAATGTTGACGCACCGAACCCCGAACCATCCTGGGCAAACATCTCAGTGGCAAAGTACACACAGACAACATATTTTTATCTGGTGACGTCTGTCAACCGACTCCTCTGTGCAAACGAATGAGGGTGGCGTTACGTTTAATTGATATTGCTGTACTAACGTTTTGGGTATATTTTGAAAATCAAGTTAAACCTTAGCACATTTTTGTTTTATCTGTAACAAAATTTCAAATTTGACATATTGGGCGCATATTATCGAAAAACTGTACATTCAACTGTTTTAAAATACTTCATTACATTGTATAAAACAAAGTCGCTTTCTCTGTCTGTCCTTATGTAGGCTTAAATCTCTAAAACTACGCAACGGATTTTGATGGGGTTTTATTAATACATAGATTGATTCTTGAGGAATGATTTAGTATATAAACCTTTCCGATTTTCCCACGGGAACAAAAGCTACGCGGGTGAAACCGCGGGCAGGTCGCTAGTTTAATATATACGAGAAATTTTATTTAATATTTAAGAGAATTTTTAATTATATAAATTAAAACATTTGACCGCCCTGTTTTGGTCGAATGGCTAGCGTCCCTGACTACGTCATCAATGGGGACTCGGGTTCGATTCCCAGCAGCGACAGGCATTCGTGTGATGAGCATAGACATTTGTATTTCTAGGTTTGAGATAATTATCATATATGTCATAGTATTTGTGTATTTCTATGTATTAGTATCGTTGACTAACATCCATATAACAAGCAAACAATTTGCTTACTGGGGGTTTAGATCAATTCGTATAATTTTTTTATCAATATTATAATTATCGTTATTATTAAAGTTTTGTGTCTATTCTATGAACTATGAAATCTGCTCTTGTATCATATCGTAGCTAATAAGCAGAAAACTCTCCTAATGAAAAGTTAAATACTGACTATGTTAAAGGTGCGTTGTCACGCCAAGTATGTAATTCCACCTGTACTGCAAATCTATACCAAACCTAGGTGAGTCATAGCTGAACTCTCTCCTATAATAGGCACAGTTTTGCCTTTTTTTACCTTGGTTTGCTTTTTACGAAGTCTTTTTCTATCTCAAATTTGCAGAATAGATCAAATTGCTTCACTATAAGATAGCCCAGTAGTTTTTAAGTGTATTCGTTACAAAAACATAAAATACAAACTTTTTTCTTTATAATATTAGTATAGATAGATTTTGATAATGAAATCATTGTTATATCATACTTATGTTAAAAGATTTATAAACTGAACAACTATAAATTTTTCTAAAGCAATTTTCAATTTCATCACAATCAAATTACAAAAAAAATACAATTAGTAATATTCATATTGTTTTGACCTGAGAATCGAATTGATTGTCTTTTAACTCAAAAAACAAATAATGATTAACACTTGCTTGAAAATATATTCTGAAATAGGTATTCAAATACTTAAATATATATAAAAAAGTGTCTTCACGCCCGTATCCCCCGAAGAGGTAGGCAGAGGTACAATCAGTGCACCCACGATTAGCCGAAGATATTTAGTCCCACAATGTGATAAGTGGCTAGTCTATCGTCAACCGGATACTTTTTCCAATTTCGGGTAACGTTGTTTTTGTCAGAAAACTTAAAAACCACATTTTTTTGGATTGTCCGACCCGGGAATCGAACCCAGGCCCTCATGTGGTCAACTCCGACACCAGACCACTAGACCACAGAGGCGATAAATACTTAAATATGATAATTTAAAACCTCTAGGTATATAATATTATTATAGTGTAGCAGATAACACCTTTGATACTGTAATACTTTATCGATATGTTGGTAAATCTATTCGTAATGATATTTTAATAGCTCTGTGATTTGTATAATATAATCGTTATAAAATGTACATACTCCATGATTAATGGAATAGTCGTCTTGCTTATTTAGGGTTTTAATAAAAAAGTACTTAGGTATAGTTTGTTTTTGGATACTGTCAACTTTTAATGTTTTGACATTTAATAAAAATAGGCCTTTGGTATCTTTTTAGATATCTGCATACGTATTTAAATTTATACTCTGTACCTATTTTTATTTTTTATTTTTTAATATTATAAAGCTAAAGAGTTTTTTTGTTTGGTTAAACGCGCTTATCTCAAGAGCAATGTTCCAATTCAAATTTTAAGTGTTCGATAGCCCAATTATCGAAGAAGGCTATAGGCTATATACCATCACGCTACGTACAGTAGAAATGGAGTAAACGAAGTCCACGCGAACGTAGTCGCGAGCTAGTGATTAATATCGATAGATCCCCATATACAAAAGGTTAGTTGGATAAAATGAGGAGGACAACAATGTATATTAAGGACATAAAAGTAATTAAGTCTGAAATTATATTAGGATGATAGTAGGTATAACATACAATTATTTTTACAAATAAATAAAATTGGAGTGTCTGTTTGTCATATTAAAATAACCGCTTTTTACTAAATGCATATGGATGTATACACGGTACATATAACTTTTCAAAATATTTTCTTTTTCAAAATAACATTTTTTACAATTTTTGTCTGTCTGTCTGTTTGTTCCGGCTAATCTCTGGAACGGCTGGATCGTTTTTGACGGGACTTTCACTGGCAGATAGCTGATGTGACAGGGAGTAACATAGGCTACTTTTTTCGAAATTGTTTCACGCGGACGAAGTCGCGGGCGCAGCTAGTTGAATAATATTATTTTATTCATTCAAAAACTCAACTTTATTAGAATAAAAGGTTGGCCTTCTATCTTAAAGGGCTGAAAAGAACTATATTTAAAAAAAATCTAGCTTTGAATAAAAAAAAAACTAAGTTTGGATTATTTTACCATACACTCATAAACTGTTGTCTTTTTAGGCTAAAATATCAAACATGTGTAAGTAATACTGTTTTATAATTCAAAAGTATGTATTAATTGAAAGAATATGTAACCTTAAAATAAAAAAATTACCTACTGTATAAAAATAAATTTATTATCGTAGTAAAAACGTGAATTGCGATAATTATGTACGAAATTTGTTATGTAAAAGGTACTCTAGTTAAGGCACAAAATTATGTTATCGACAACATTGGCCCATGTCCTTGCGCACAACATGACTCCGTTATCGATGTGCTTTTACCCACCCTTTGTTGTTTGTTTTGTTCTATACCATAAACCTTAGAACAATTTGACTAACACAACCTTATTTATTTACAGATGGTGCAAGCAATACAAGTACTACGGTTTCACCTATTAGAATTAGAAAAAGTAAGTGAAATCAAACCTTTTAAGAAATAATGAATTTAAAAATGGAACAGGTTTAAAAATATCATCGAACAATGTCCGTATTACAGATTCGATTATCCGAAGGCTCAGGTATCGATTTGAAATCGAGATAACGTATCGATCTCATGCAACTGGTGCGTGCACGTGCACCATGTTACTGGTCGAGATACGTTTAATGAAGATTCCTATTTTGAATTAAGCGTTTCCTTAAAAGACTTAAGTGCGATAGATTAATATAATGCGTTCTTGGCTGTTCGAATCTAACTTCTTAATCGTATTAATTTGATGAAAGAAAATTAATCACCTCGACATTTATTCTATATTTGATGTGACTATTTAATTACAAAATAAACTTCTTTATTTGAAAATTTTAAAGACATGTTATTTTAATGTGAGGAGTGAACATTAAAAATTTGAAAGTAAAGTTTAAAAATATACGTTTACATTATATATACTGAGTTTAAGTAGGTATCTTATTTATAGTCTGTTGAAGTTTCCCTACCTAATTCTAATAACGATATAATAATAAGAATATGTAATAATATACCATACTTGCTGACCCGCGAATAGGTTAACATGTCGTCCATATGTATTTTCATATAAATTTTCAGCCGCTTTAAGGTTTGATTTTTTAAAGTTAGAATTTGGTTGACTCTGGATCATTAAATATCTCCTTGCCAAGTTTTATCAAAATCGGTGAAAATATAGTCAGACAGACTTTCGCATTTAAAATATTAGTATGGCAGTATGGACAAAAAAATTAAATAACTAACCTATGTCCAATTTAAGACTGTAAAGTATCGCTATATAAAATTTCATCACAATCGACCTAGCGATTTGGCCGTGAAAACGTCACATATAGACAGACAGAGGAACTTTCGCATTTATAATATTAGTATGGATAGATTGAAGATAATTGGTAAGACAATTATAGTAAGTCCGCTTATCTCCATTCCCTTCCCATAAAAGTTTGTAGTCCGGTAAGGAACAAGTAAGCCAGTTCAAGTAAAGGTATTTGACGTAAAATTTATTATTGCATTCGGGTGCTTTGGCCCTGAATGAAAGCGCTCCCATTTTGTAAGTTTGTTTTTCACTTATCTTCAATTTCGGCGTGTTCCGTTCGAGACTGGTCCAAGTTCTTGCGTGTGTCGCATCGCCAATTCGCGTCATTATACTCTCGATCGGCTAACGGTAACGCGGCGGGAGCTACGCTTTTTGCGTTTCTTGATTAAATGGGCCAATGTGAATTGACATTAATTAGATATATAAAATTCAAATCTTCATCGAGACAGAGTCGTAAACCGAATTAATTCCACTCGATATTAGAATCACGTTCTAACTAAACAAGTTTGCTTGACGTCGAAATAGTGACGTTATTGAAATTAGACACGTTATTATTTCGCTCCCACAGATTTCATAAAATATACGGCGCCGCATTTGTAGATATATTTAGAACCGGTAAAATTTGTAAAAAGTATGTAGAGGTAGGAACAAAGAAGTCTGTAACGAGATAACTCGTAATGCGATACGTCTACGAATCGTTGGCCGGAGGGCGAGATAAAGGCCATTTAAAAAAATAAAAATAAGACGCGTTCGAAATTTAAAATATCAAATCGAGGCCCGCAGGCTTCGAGAAAATCGTTTGCGGCTCGACGCCATTCCTTGTTTTGATACCGGAGGGAACTCACGTTGATGAATATATCTATGAGTTTAATCGTTTATATGTTATAAGCTTAGTGAAATTAATTAGTGAAAGAACATAACTTGAAGTACCTTCAAAATTTGAACGTCTTCACAGTTTATTTTTTAAATGTACATTTTATACCTGGCTGGATAAAAGAGGTTTTTCTTGCTTATATCTAATACATGTCAGTTCTAATCTCATTCATGTTTTTTGTGGTAATAAAATCAAACAAAAAAGGTTCCGTTAGCTGAATCCATTTCCGCTTCACTACACACCGTCCACAGGTGATGTTAGCCCGAATAATAATTAAAATTGATGGAATACACCTTATACAATACATTCTTTTGCAGAGCGCTTTTTTATTCATTAAAAATTCCACTGGGGCAAGCAATGTGATAAAAAATATAAGTTTTAACAAACCATTACATCTAAGTACTTTTGCGATTAATTATATTATAAACTATAATTAATTAATTTATAATTTATAAATTATATATTTGAAAATTTCAATTGAGACCTTTGTATTATCGACATTTCTTTTTTTGATTAACAATTAATTAGACGGGATCAAACACCTTTGTATAGATTACTGAAAAATTATTATACTTTTCGAAGCATTGTGAACTACCAGATTTTACCAGATTAAAAAAATAATTCAAAATGTTAGCTTTCTTCAATACCTTAATTATTGTAGTAGGTATTGAAAAAATATACTTTCAACTCTACTTCAAACTATGCATTGATATTTATAAATGGGGTCTTTTGATAAGGCGTCATGATTTATTTGGATTTTACGATGCCATCATAAAACAACGCTCATTGATGATTTAGAATTATTTTTTTCATATTTCTGGCAACAAATGAAATTAATGTTTTTTAACAAAAATCCTAGTCACTGAGGCTAAGCATAACTAAAAAAAATATGTAGATAACAGTTATGTATCCAAAACAAACTTTTATTTCAATATTTTGTTTCGAAGTCGTAAAATAACATTTATGTTATCTACAACAACGTGGCTAAGTGATTTACGATATAGGTCAGATTTGTTAGTTTACGAACTGAGTCTCAAACCTGGGACCCACCGTTTACGACGTTACGACGCCTCAACCGCATTTTATAACTTTTACGACACACGAAACATTAGTAACGCGACAACTGTGGTCTGTTTTACACAGCAAATTGTTAAAGGTTTAATTAGTTCAACAAATAAAAATTGGAAAGCAGTAATAGTATGTCGGTCTGAGGTGCGAACCTATTCGAGGTTCATTTAAATGCGGGGACCGGTTCTGATTCAATTTAAATAAAAAGAAAAGAAATTGGATAGACTGCGATCAGAAATGTCAGCCGGTTTTTGCATCTGTTTGTGGCTGTATGTAAATATTCCAAGACCTATATATCAATTGGATTTTTGAAAATGGAATGTCAAATATCCCGAATTTTTTATAAATTCATTTTAAATAATTTTCTGATATAATCTGAAGCTAAATTTAGGTTGAAGTTTAAAATGTTTTCTTTACACATTTGGACAATATGTAATATTCTGCTAATCCATACTAAAATTATAAATGGAAAAGTCTGTTTATCTGTCTGTGTCAATTTCTTTTCGTTATTCTCACAGCTTAACCACTGAACCAATTTTTATGAAATTTGGCATTGGCAAAATTAAAAAAACTTTGTTCTAAAAATCACCACTCAGAGGCTGAAGTAGGGGATGAAAGTTTATATGAAAGACTAGCTATGCCCGCGAATTCGTCTACGTGGAAAACATTCTAAAATAAAAGTAGGTGGAAACTACGGTATCAATTTATTTTTCCGGGATAAAAATTATCCTTTTCTAGTCTAGATTGTTTTGTATCATAAGACCGATTTGAATTTCCGGGAAACATGGAATTTTCGGGATTAAAACGTTCTCGGATCTCAAACTAATTTTGTATTAAATTTCTTCCAAATCTGTTCAGTGGCTTAGGCATGGAGAAGAGACTATCTGTCTGTCTAACAAGCAGACAGACAGACAGAGTTACTTTAGCTTTTATAATATTAGTTTGAATTATATCGACACAGTACTCTTATCGCCGTGTTGGTCCCGGGCTATTTTGAAGAATAGGCCAACTGCCGTTCTGCCAGGCAGGTCGTAAAAGGAGACCGATTAGCTATACGAGTCACTACCATCGTGGTGGTACTAGGTGGTAGATTTCTGCATTGTCTCGCCCGGGTCTGGAACCACCGCCTTGCCTATTCCTGCCGCAATAGCGTCAGTGCTTTTCACTATCGTGTTCCGGTTTAGAGGTTAAGGTAGCCGGTAAACTTATGCATGTGGCATTAGATCTCGACACGAAATAGCAACGCACCATTAACACCTTTGATGTCTATAGGCGACGGTTGGCTCTTTCCATCAGGAGAACCATCCGATTGTTTGCTACGAGTAGCTTATGATATAAAAAAATCTAGACTAGAAAAAGGATAATTTTTATCCTGGAAAAACAAATTGATCCCGTGAGATTCATCATGAATTTAATTACACAACGGACTGCGTAGATGTAACTAGCAGTATATCGTAAAATATTACTTTTACATCATGTCTATATCACTATAAGTCAGTAGATTACGTTCTAATGCGTTGCCTGGTCGCACCCACAATGAGTAAGTAGGTGCATTATACAAACATACGGATAATAATAATTATAAAAAACCTTTTAATCGCTAAGCGACCATGGCACACATAGCTGGAGCTAGTTTTACACGACCCACGCTTTTGGCACTGTTCTGACGGAAGCCCTCTTCCAAAACTTTAAAATACTTGGCACATACCTGTTTATTAGCATTACAATCCATACTAATATTATAAATGCGAAAGTCTGTCTGTCTGTCTGTTACGCTTTCACGGCTAAACCGCTGGACCGATTTTACTGAAATTTGGCATGGAAGTAGTTGAAGAGCTGGGGTCAAACATAGGCTAATTTTTTTTTCAGAAATCATCCCTTAAAGTGTTGGAATAGGAGATGAAATTTGTATGAAAAGCTATCTTGACGACATGCTAATCTACGCGTGTGCAAAGCTGCGCGGGTCAGCCAGTATATATATAAATGACTGCCTTTTTAGGGTTCCGTGCCTAAAAGGTAAAATGGTCACCAGGCTATATCTCATAAATCGTAATAGCTAGAAAGCTGTTTTCACAAATTATGTTTTACGTTGTCACTATAATAACAAATACTAAAAATAAAAAATGAAAATATTAAGGGGATCCCCATACAATAAACGTGTTTTTTTCGTATTTTTTGCTATGATGGTACGGATGACCCTTCGTGCGCGAATCCGACTCGCACCTGGTCGGTTTTATTTATATTATTGAATTATCGTTGAATAAAATCCCAACATAAGCCAATTACGGATTTTCATTTTGTAGTGACAAAACTTATTTAGAGTTAAAAAAATATAGGCAAAACTTTTATATAATTAAAATTGAATTAAAATAATTGAAATTAAAATCAGAATTACAATAAAAATTGAATTAAAATAATACAGAAAATATAATAACTAACTAATAAGTCATCATTAAAAAAAAATTAAAACAAAACAAGATTAGGTAATAACTTAAGATTAAAATTTAAAAAATAATAATAATAAAAAATTATAAGAAAGTAAACAAAAAGATGGCTCTCCTGATGAGATATCTATCGCCTACAACGGATGATCCAGCCTTCGGGTCAGAGCGAGGTCACAAATTTGAGGTTCAGTCAAGATAGGCTCCAATCCTATTTGTTTGCAATAATAAATCCATACCTAGACCCCTGCCTAGAGGGGAGGGGGTCATGACCCGAAACACGACCATGACAAACATTGACACTATTGCGGTAGGAATAGATAAGGTGGTATAAAATACCCGGCGAGTCTTTGTGGAGTTAGGTGGTACCTAGTAGTCACGATGGCAGCAACACGTATGTTTCGCCTTTTACGAATTTCCTGGCAGAATGGTAGATGATCTATTCATCGAACGGGGCCCGAACAAACACGAGAGAAAATACTGTTTTGTAATATCTCTTTGGATGCCAGATTAAAGATACTTCAAAATTATTTATGAATGTACGAAATTTAAAAACGTTCCATTTTAAAATAGTAATTCCTTTCGAGAATTCTTTTGTTGGCTATTATTTTTTAACCTAAATATTCTTTATTTATAATTTTTAAATGATGAAGATAACACATGACAATTCAGTAACATTCCATCAATCCTGATTTCCAATTTAAATTTCTGAAAAGAGTTTGATGCTCCTTCCGATAATCGACTAGAAGTCGGAGCTCGGAATGCCGTAATATCTCGTTATAGGTATCGAAACTTTTCTTAACTTATCCGATTAAGTTCTTTGTTCAATTATAAGTCTTAAGGAATCAACATACGGAACATATTTCTAAGATATAAATGTATTTTGTAACGTTAAAAGTCGTTAACATTTTTAAATCCAAATTTGAAGATTCCAAGAGTTACGATGTCAAATATGTTGCTTTCTCAGTTAAAGATCACGCGTTAAGAATTGGTCACAAAACAAGGAATTCTTAAGATTTATTTCTATGTGTTTCGTCTACGAGCTTAGGTTTCTTAAGAGAATACGTGCTTATACCTAAGTTACGTCGGCGCTAAATTAAGAAGTAGAAAATAGAATCTGTGCCAAGAGTCTCCATTTCAAACTTTCCGACAGTTTTTTGCTTTTATGTTATTTCAATGATAACACAATTTCTTATAGAATTTTTTTATGACAGAGATCTATAAATTTTATGTATGGATATTTTAAAGCATAATTTGTATTATCGCCAAAGTCAAAATCAAAAAAATCCTTACAGGCATTTTTGACGGGTCGACATTTTTTTATTACTTTATTTATTATACTATATCTACTACATTATTTATATTTTACTGGAACGCGATAAGGCAATCAGCTATTTTGACACTTTTTGAGGATCTAAAGAAAGACTGATGTGACAAATCCAATTTAGCAAACAATTAAAACACATCTCGAAAAAATCTTTTGTCTTATCAAAACTCAAATTAGTCTCTGAATGAACTTAAAATAATTTAGCTCAGTAAAATAAATATTTATGTCCGTTAAATATTACCGAACGCCGTCGGCTGTAAGCCCGAAAAATGAGGTTTAAATTATTGAACTCTCGATCGAGTTACTGACAGTTACATGTGATGGTGCGCGTTCAGATACTTCCATAGCGATAGACCCGCATCCATAAATATGGATTTCAACTGCGGTTGTAAAATTTAAATAAGGTAAACAAACTTCTTTATTCCATAGGCGTGTGCGACTTAATGATTGACAAAACTGGCCACGAGGCATTAAAATTAAAAACTTATTGTTTGTTTCGACAAAAATTTTCAAACTTCGAGCTCTTAGTTTTGAAAAGCTGTCGATTAGGAAATTACGCCAGACATAATTAGCTGTCAACATCGGGTAGCGTCGTTTCCGTTTCCGGCGCTTCGTTCTATTTTCAAATCCGCCAAGAAGTTCCAACCATAGAGTATAGCTTATATTTTATCGAATGCCATCACCTGCTACCTTTTTATTTCTTTTCGCCGTGTAAACGATATCTAAAAATTTCGTTACCTTTTTTATTGCCCTATGTTAATTTCTAAGTTAATTATCCCTATGAAAATTTATAAGGCCTCGACGCACAAATTAATACTCACCCGGTGGGGGTCGAATTTATTGGACGAAAGAAAAAATTATTTACCTTTGTAATAAGTTTTGTGTCGTTTTTATGGTTTAAGTTTTTACAGGCGTAAGTGGGCTCGACAGTTGGTCGAGCGTTTCTAAACGTATTCCTGTTTCTATTGTTTTATTTTTTTTCTGTTTGAAATTGACGCACGAAGCAAAGGTCAGTTAAGGTTGCGGCCTATGTGTGACATTCATTAGAGGATATTCAGTGTTTCATGGGTTTATGAATAATGTATGAACCTGAAGCGTACAGTTGTTATAAAGGATGATATTTTTAGACCTCTTTATTATATTATGTCAATATAGAAAACATAATGTTAAAAAATATATCATTAACAGGACAATGTATCCATTGTTATTAGTTATATGATAATCGATTAATTTTAAGTACTTTGATGGCCTTGAGGATTGAATTTATTTTTTCCCACCTGCAAGGCAAATCGTAAAAATATTATGGTTATTCCAACGAAATGTATATTGTCGTATGTTACTAATGTACATAACAAAAAAACAAGAATTTCGCTAATTACATATTCAATATATATATATATATATATATATATATATATATATATATATATATATATATATATATATATATATATATATATATATATATATATATATATATATATATATATATATATATATATATATATATATATATATATATATATATATATATATATATATATATATATATTACACGTTAGTATTTACTGAAACATAAAGAAGCGAAGTTTTAAAAGGAATTCGTTGAAATAGTGATAGTGATTTTACCCAGTGCCGACAACATAAATAAAAAAAATGATGAGCACGTTTTTAGTATTGGGATTATTAGATAAAAGAACTCTACAATACTTTGTATAAGGACTCTACTATCGTTTTAGCGATTTTTTCCCTCATAAATATGTTTGTCAGTCTCGTAGTTCTAAAAAAAAATTCTAAATAAAAATTGAGGGAGCCGAAGTACTTTTGAATATGCCATAGGCCATCGAATCATAGGTATAGCATCGAATCAAACTATCTCTTCCTAAGAAAACAATCTGCTTGTTTGCTATTATCACCATAATATTTCTTAGATAATAATACTATAAAGTTTACTTAAAAATTGCTGTTAACAGCTAAAAATGTGGTTGTGTGTATGATTTCATAGTTTCAGATAAATAATCAAGTAGGTTGCTATTTTGATGATCACAGTATTGCCTATTGACATCTATAGCATCAAATATTAACCATATAAATTTTATCTTTGAGATTACGTTGTTGTTTTAGTTTATAAGATAGGAACAAGCAGATTGCTTTCCTGATGAAAAGAGACAACCATCGCCTATAGACACCAAATATGTTAATGGTATATTGCTATCTTTGTAGTGGGGCCTTACTAGCACATATCCAAGTGTACCTTATCATTCAAACCGGAACACGACAGTGACAAGCACTGACGCTATTGCGACAAAAATAGGTAAGGCGGTAGTACGAGACCCGGCGAGACAATGCAGCACTCTACATCCTAATAGCCACGAGGACTTCCCTCACATAGCCAAATATTCGCCTCTTAAGTGCTTGCCAGAACGGCAAATGGTCTATTCTTCAAAGATCGTCCAACAAGGGAAGAGTTCACGAGTTTAACATCATTAAAATGCTTCAGAAACAATGTTTTAACGTTAGGACTTTAGGCTCATCAGAAGACTTGATTTCTAACCCGAATAGACGCAAGGCAACCAGAATATCTGTATCGACTGATAAGAATTTTCTTTTACTGCATTAGATATAAAAGCAAGAATCAAGATAGTTGGACGGTAAGAGATAATCATATGAAATTTATCACCGGTGAGAATATTTTCTTAAAAGAAATTGGTTATTCATTCTTAAAAGGCTGTTAATTTTTTTCACCTAAACCGTATATTTGAGTATTTATTTTATCTTATTTTATTTAATTAGGAAAACAGTACTGTAATTATATAACTTAAAAATATAACATAACCCCCATAATATAGGTAAATAATGAGTGAAGAAAAAAACATGCTAATTTGGTGTGTTTTCGGCAGGTCCACGAGTTGTGTGACAACTTCTGTCACCGCTACATCAGCTGCCTCAAAGGCAAAATGCCCATCGACCTGGTGATCGACGAGCGGGAGTCGGCGCGGCCCCCGGATTCCAATGGAGAGCCCCGGTCGGCGCCCGACAGCAGCCACGACGGAGCTTCTACCCCTGACGTCGTGAGTACCCCCTATAGCAAATCACACCTGATTCAGAGGCGCGATCCCCAGCTAGCACCCAATTCGACCACGAGCTATCTCGTGCACCCCTGCTCTTAGTTTGGCCATTGCAAAAACGAAGTCTATAAGGGGGTGCTCGCAATTTAGTTTATATCCCGCCTCCCTAGCTTGTAATGGCGGAAACCGCCCGGCTCTCCCGAGGCCTCCGAGCTAACGCTCCGAAGTCTCGGGAAGCGCCGCTAGTTTAAGTGTCCTTTAGAACAAATCTTCGTTTTTGCAATTGGCCAACCTCTTAGCACTGTACAATTTGACATTTTTATTTTTTTCTAAATTAACAAAAACATCACAAATACAGTGAAGGGGTGTGATGGGTGCGAATCGATCGAGCTTTCTCGATTCGTAATCAATTTCTAAAAAAATTTACGCTGATGAACATTAGCGCCGATGTTCGATATTTTGTTTTGCGTCGGAATTATGTATACGATTAAAAATATACGTATAACGTTGATTGTATTTTGTGTATACTAATTAATAAGTAAGTAAATTCAAGATTAATAATCCTCTACTCTCATCGTGAGAGGCCCGGATATTGCCATACGATTCTTCTAGAAATTACGATTATTATTCTGAGCTTAGTTTAAAAGTAAATTTAGGATATTGAAAAACTATTGGAAAACGAAGTATACGTAAACATACAACTTTAACTTGCCTAAGTGAGATAATAAGATTTACTTAAGAATTTTAAATTATTGTCATTCATTTTAACGGTGGTAGATGCTAGTGTTATCGTTTTGGCTAAAACAAGATATACGTAAATAGATAATAATAATGATTTACTGCGTTCACTAAAAAGGAAGCAAGAAATATAAATTCTAATTAGTTAAAAGGAAAAAATACGTATTCAGTATACGCTAGGTGTAATTAAAATCTGTTTTAGATCGATTGCATTTTGCACGTAAGCCCATAACTTCATGGCTTTCGATTAAAATGCGAGCGATTTTAATTATTGAATAATATATGTATGTGCGTTATAAATAGAAAACTAGTTGCTTCTACAGAATAAAATAATTAGTAACGTAAAATGTTGTTCCATAACACTCTTTCCCTATTTCGATAAGACATGAAACGTTTGATATTCAAGATTATTTGCTGTATTTTTGTACACTGCATAAAATCGGTTTTTAAAGATAAGAAATTTCGTATTCGGTGTTAAACTAGGTTAAACCATCCAAATCTGTAACATCGATGCTTTGAATCGATTCTTTTGATTCAAATTTTATAATCGAATGCACTTTTGGCGCGAATTACCAACGTGATTGTTTTTTTCTCCATCGAGTTACTTATAACGTTAGCGCTGTTAACGCGAAATGCTTACAGAATTGGTTATCATCGCGCACTGTATGTTTGTTTATGATGTAAGATATGTTTTTGGCGTTGAGACTGAATTGTTTTGTTTGTGTTATATATTATTTCCCACATTGTTAACCAGGAAGCCATAACTTAATCAGATTACCCGAACTCGATCGGGATCATTGAGCGGTAGTTATTTTTGTCTGTATATGGGTTTATCGTAGTTAAGTTAGGTCGTTTTAAGCGCGTTTTAGCATGTTTAAAAACTTATTTTTTCATAACTCTAACGTAAATGTATATTAATGCTATTTGGTGTACGTCCATCTTGTATGTCAATGTGATTTTATTTTATATAATTATTTCCTGAGCGGATTACAAAATAAAATGTTCTGTTTGAATTAATTGGAGTTTATTTTATATTTATTAAAATAACCGAAACTACCATTATAATCCGATAAATATGGCGCATACAGAGAATTTCGCAGATTGATCTACCAATATGGACAAATTTGACTAAATATATCACATCTACTTCTTTGAAAGTGCAGATGTGATATGGTCAAAGTCAAGGAGTAAGGTGGGATATGTGAGTGGCATTTTCACGAGAAGAAAGTTACAGACGTAGGAGAGGTATAAAATACTAAGAAAAACCGAAGCTTTCTGTCTTACATCACCAGGTTAAATTTAGAAACTTGCGAAAGAGTTTCATTACGTTAAACGTAACAATCCAAAACTAAGCAATATATAAAATTTTTGCTTTTATTGTAGAAAAGATTTTCATAAAATAGGAAATCAACCGTAGAACACATTTGGTCTCTGTTAATTGACTTTTTCTCTTTAATTTTTCATTAATGATACAGTTTATTTGGATAAACAGAAAAATTTTATTTTCGTAGAAAAATTGAAGCCGACGGCATATCTCTAACACAAAGAATTTACAAGCGCCAAAAACAATCGAAATAAACTTGTTAACAGTTTCAAAGGTAAACAGGGAGTTTTAAACAAGAAAAAGCAATTTTTAAAAGGGAAATATTGTATTTTTATCATGTAGCTGGATTCCATAAAGCCGAGGCGCTCCCCTGGCGCGTTGGGAAACCGGAAAATTGTTTCTTTACTGCGCCCCGCGCGCTAATCTTACTGCCATACTGTCTAGCGCTTAGACGCACTACGGATTATATATTGCAAAGAGATTTTATTTTATTATTTTTAGTAAACAGAATCGAACAGAAACCAGACATCTGCCTCTATTTGTGCCCATTAAAACATAGAAAATAGACTAGTGCTGCTTGAAATAAGAAATTATAAAAAAAGAAAGACAATTGCATAATGCCTTGCATAAAGGTGGTAGAGTTCTGCATTGTCTCGCCTGGGTCTGGTACCACCGACTTACTAAATAATTTTAGCAAAAACTGCTTGAAGACAATATATTTTTAATGTATGAGAATTCTAGATTTCTTACATATGAATTAGACTAAGAAAATTATCGGTGAAAACCTTGATATTTTATATTTTTTAGCAAATTCTCACATCGCAATATATCGTATGATTAAATATTCAACATTGTAAGGAACATAATATAATATAAAAATAGCATATAAAATATACATCGTGATAATTTTGATGGGTGGAAGAAATTTGAATAAATTTATTGTAATAAATTTAAAATGTATAGCTACTTCTTTACGGTGTATAAATGATAAGAATAACACGCTTCCATATAAAACGTCGAATCCCGATATGGTATTCATACCTTTTATATTATATATACCATATAATATATACCATTCATACATTTTATATCGACGTTCACGTCGATATAAAACGTCCTTATGAAATTGCTTTCTGTTTTCTTTCT
Source organism: Apodemia mormo (assembly GCA_036924255.1). Classification (NCBI taxonomy): domain Eukaryota; kingdom Metazoa; phylum Arthropoda; class Insecta; order Lepidoptera; family Riodinidae; genus Apodemia; species Apodemia mormo. The sequence continues at coordinate 3,771,935 of JAUPFN010000018.1, read as the reverse complement.
ACTCATATTAAGTAGAACTAGGGAAGTAAATATTTTATAATTTTCTTGCTAGGTTTCAAAAAACTTGGAAAATGAATGGTTTATAATTTAATTTCTAAAACATATAAAAGTTCCGATAGTCCAATGGCAAGCAACATTAACAAAACTGAGAGTGTTCCAATCCCCATAGTTTATATGGTTTTATGTTTATTCCTCTTTATAAATGTAGACGTAATCATTAGCCTGGCTTTGTCGATATTAATGTTTAATTCTATAGATGTCTTTGACAACGATTCGTGTAGGTACATGCAAGAAAAATTTAATAACTAAGTGTTTAGGTCATCGCGTGCTTAACACTTGAAGATTTAATACAGTCGTTTAACTCAATAATAGATCATAATAATACAAACAAATTTAATCAAGGTAAAAAAAAAGTAAATAAAGTAGTAGTTTTAATAAGTATTTAGTGTTTACCCAAGTTTAATGATTAACTTATTCTGAAAGAGATAAATTTAGTTGAAAATGCGACCGAAGGATTTATAATCGATTTTAAACAAATTATGAAATATACACATGATTAATTTTTGTAGGTTTCCTTATTTTTAAGTCAGTTTCTAGATTATTAAAATAAATTCGTATTATAAAAGCCAAAGTATATTTTAGTAACTTAAATTTCCAGGATAAGTAAAAATATTTAAATATAAAGGATTTTATGGAGTAGGTACTATGTGGTGGCCCCGATGGATATATCTGTTAATTTTGGTCCAGAAACCTGTAATTAACATACATATCCATAGTTATTATAAATACTGTCATATAAAGTTTTAATGTAATGGTTTATAAAGATAATGAATATTTATTCATCGTTATCATAAACGGCTTCCTCAAATCTTCTAATCAACAGTGCGAATAGATCCTGAGCTCATAAAAAATATGGCGAATTCTTTTTACCGGCGGTTTTCATGCGACAATCTGATATTTTATTTATTTTTTATAGTCTGCCATTGACGTTTGATGGATGCCAATTGGCGAAGTCCGCGGGTGTCTGCAAAATGAGATTGGGGGTTAGGTTAGGATAATTGGCGGGAATTTTCTTAATAGCTTATGTTCCGTCGAATTATCATTTAATGGACGAATATATTATTATGAAAATATTTGAAGACTTGTTCAACAAGATACTTATTACTTTTATACGTTCTTCATATCTTAGGTGTCAGTTGTGCCTTCAAAATGTAAAGAATTTTACAAATTCTTCCAACAAGAGCATATTTATAATGTCTTTCGTAGATAAAGTGTAGGTCATAATGTTTATTATTATGGTAAACTTTATCTTCAATCATCCAGGGAAATATTTATAAATGTATAGAATGGGATAATAAATAAATATTTGAGTCATATGGTGGTTACTGATAACTACCTATTTAAGCATTAATGATGTATCGGTGTATTGCTCTCAGTCTGGTAAAAATTTCGAAGAAGAGTATAAAGCTTACAAATGCGTTAGTTTACAAGTTACTCAATCTTCCAAGCTGTGACAAGATACCAACAATCATTGATATAACGTATTTTTTATAGCATAAGCAAACAAGCAGATGACTTTCCTAATGAAAAAAGAGTCAACCATCGCTTGTAAACACCAAAGATGTTGTTGGTGTTTCGCTATCCTTATGGCGAGGTCTTAATGCCACATCCATATGTTTGCTGACTACCTTACCTTCCAAACCGGAACACGAGAGTGACAATCATTGACGCTATTGTGGCAGGAACGGATAAGGCGGTGGTACTAGACCCGGATGAGACAAAGTAGAACTACACTACTTAGTAGTTACAACAATAGTATCTCGCGTGGCCAATCGTACGCCTCTTACGAACTGCCTGGCAAAACAGCAGATGGCCTATTCTTCAAAGGGAGCCCGGATTAATATGGGGTAACACGGTACTAAGGATAAAATGCCGTCACAGAGTTCCATCACTTGGGAAGGAATTTTCCCCGTGTTGGTTCCGAGCTCCTTTGAAGAAAGACCAACTGCCGTTCTGCCAGGCAGGTCGTGAAAGGTGACCGATTGGCTATGCGAGTCACTACCATCGTGGCTACTAGGTGGTAGAGTTCTGCATTGTCTCGCCCGGGTTTGGTACCACCGCCTTATCTATTCCTGCCGCAATAGCGTCAGTGCTTGTCACTGTCGTGTTCCGGTTTGGAGGGTAAGGTAGCCGGCATACTTATGCAGGTAGCATTAGTTCTCGCCACAAGATAACAACACACCATTAACACCTTCGGTGTCTATAGGCGATGGTTGACTCTTTCCATCAGGAGACCCATCTGCTTGTTTGCTATCTTATGTTATAAAAAAAAAGAACTGAACCGACAAACAATTTGTAGGGAGTAAATATTATAGTTGTCATGTTACAGGATTTGTTTACCACAATTGGTTCTTTTGATGTTAGATGTATCCAGCGGCATTTGCTTTTGATGCGCTGTTAGCGCTGCGACTAGGAACTATGTTTACCAGTACCCACCTTAACTATAACATCAAAAAGTCTTCTGTACTTACTAAGGAGCACGGATATTACCTAGGCAAATAGTTCAAGAACCCATGAAGCTTGACTGACAATCATTACCAAAATAATATTCTAACTGAAAAAAAAAACGATAACATAGAAACTGGTCATAAAATATTTTGTATTTTCGTTATTAAAAAAATCTAAAAAACGAAATGAAAACACCAAACAAAAAAATGTTAATTCAAATATCGCATTAGAGTATGACGAAACAATGAATAATGTAAAGCATGTAACGCTGGGGTATAAGCAATAAGAAAAATAATAAAATAAGGGGACAACGCCGGGATTTAGTCGGGATAGAAGCCAATTCGTCACGGATTCGTCCCGGTACGTGTGACGCCGACAATGTCGGTGGATTACCAGCTAGTGACATTTTTTTATTTTTCCCTACGTGGCAATACTGCAAATTATATTATGAAAGATAACTTTTTAAAAACTTTTACGCAGGATTGAATAAAATTCGGCAATATTATTTTTAGATTCTTCCGATTATTTAAGATTAAGAAATGAGTAAATAAAATATTTAATTATTCTTTTATTAAAAAGTAATAGTACACAAAAAAGGAGTTACTACAACTATAAGGCTTGCAACAAAAACACACGTGCAATTAATCTGAAGAAAAAAAAACGAAAAATGCATATGCCATATCAATACTAGTTACGATTACAGCCACCGATTGCAAATGTACACTGAAATCTTTAAAAAAAAAACACTAAGACTGTTCAACACAAAAAAATAACAAATTAGACACTTCTGATTATGATGTTATTGGCTGTGAAAGGACCTTATTATGATCCTGCGGAAAAAATCCGATTATAACCTTTACTTTATTTTTTCGAGTAATATTGGAAATAAAAAATATATTTCTGTTACCAATACAAGCAATTAAAATTTTAAGCGGCTTAAAATATCTGTCAACTATACCCATATCTCAAAAACTACTAAACTGATTTTGATGAAACGTGCCTTGGTCCCTAAGTTGAAATATAATGTATATTTCAATGAAAAATAATTATCTCAATATAAAGTTCACGAGAAATTCCATACATACACATATAAAATTTATTAAGCGTGTTTAAAAGCTTAAATAGATCATCATATTACACAAATTAATATTTGTTTGGATAATGGACGGATTTGATGGATAGGATAATTTCAATTCCAACAATACTACATGCATACAGGTCAAACTGATAACCTTTGTTTTTTCGTCGGTTGAAAATAGCGGACAGTAAGCCGAAAATATTTAAGAGTAATGTACAAGTTCACATTACGTCCAAGGTAAAAAAAATAATTGCTAATAATATACTTGATAACAAATCAGATATTACTGGTATAAATTAGTGTAGGAGCTTACAACTACATCAATAATACTTGATTGGTACTCAAAAGGCCAGTAACAGCTATCCAGTTGGAAGCATGCTGTCTGTGCGTCTGTCTCTAGTAGTTTATTGTCCAATAAATCCTAGTTAACCTCCGTCTTCATACATATGTTAATTGCTTCATAAATTTGTCTAATTAGTGTTTAAGACTAAATTTAGATGCTGGATTTTAATTTGTTTTGATGCATTCGCGGTATTTAAATAAAAGTTGATTGTTTAATTTAATTGTTTTACAAATGATTGGTTTTATGGAAATAATTATGTGGTGTTGCGGAAATTTGGTTTACAATCTCAGTAAGATTGAAATTTTCATCTTTGTATCCGCAGTCACACGCTATGTTTTGGACAGTTTCATATTTTATATCCTAGAATGAAATACAACATTTTAAATAAACATGTATAAATAAGAAGTAATTTTATCATGTAAACAGTCATACATAGGTTATGGGTGTAAATTATTGTTATTTTAAACAAGATACTATAAATCAACTGTCATTTTCCATGAAACGTCAACAGTCCTAACCTCAAATCTTAAATCGGGCAATTTTGGCGCCAAAACATCGAGAACGCCGCCTGACGGTCGTAAACTGTCGCTTTTAAATCTAGAATGCATGAACATTGGCTGGAAAACTACCAATCAGCTAGCTGAAGCAAATTTTACGAGCGACTATTGGCCGAGCTGCGGTTACTTATTTACGATGCTCCTAAGGTTTACTCGCAAAATTTCTATTAATAAATTAGTCGTAAACGCCGTATAATTTATTGACATGGCGCTCCATGTAATTATTTCCTTTATAACATTGATATTGTTATTGCAAGCATGATCTGATGCCTGAGATTATTTTAGTAAGAAAATAAAATATATGTGAATCACATCTATGAATAATACGCAAGGTTTACAAAAAAGTTTTTCAAAATTGCATTTTGGTGAAAGAGGCTTTAAGCCGAATCTGCAATTTTGAGGGTTATATTAGTCTTTATATTCACAAAGACGAAATTTGATAACTAAGACGAGATAAAGAGAAAATTTGCAAAACCTTGTACAGTCCTACAAGTCAAGTATGTAGACATAGAAATCAAAAAAGGCCAATTTGGATAAAAAAACAAACTCTATTGCGTGCCATTATTATATTCCAGATTTATTGCCTCACAAATAACTGACGATTGGTAAAACTACGTATATGATTTTACATCTTTGCCACGAGAATAGCAACGTATTATTTCTTCTATCTTCAATGACAATGTTACCAGGAGAAGAACAATCTAATTGCTTGTGGTCTATGAAGAAGTAAGTCCAAACATATACATACTTAAAAACAAGATATGAAAAAATCCAAACTAAAGTTATATACAGAGTTATGTAAAGAATCAGTATAGTCTACAAAAAGATCTTTCCTGGTTATAGAAAATACCCGCTGTGTTCCATTTCATGATGCGCGCTTAGACAGCGGGGTGCCAATGTCTTTATTTGGATTTTGATGGAATACTCGATTATTGCTGTATTATCTTATATGAGCGATAAATCTGGCCAATATGGCCGCTTTTAATGGGATATGTCAAAGGTTTTAACGATGGTGAAAAGTAAATTATAAAATTTTGTTTTGATTGTGTAATTTGATTGTTATGCTGATGGTGACTGATGGTAAGAAATAACCGATACATGTAGATTTTAAAGATGTTAAATTAGATTTCATACTTATATGTACTTACATAAGTTCACCGGCTCATCTTACATTTCAAGCCAGAATATGAAGCTACACCTATAAATATATGCTTGTTTCCTACGGCTACTATAGTGATTTGGATAAATGTGGGGAAAAATGCGATTCCCCTGCGTCCCAGAAATTATTATTGAGTTCACTTAAAAACAAAATATGTAAGTACATATTTTGCTTATATTTTTATAGCATATGTCAGGCTGTTTATTTCCATATTTGCCATATTGTCTGGATGTATTATTTCCACGTTTCTCGATTTATCTTAATCTCTAAGTTTTACTAGAAACATACTGGCTTATGACTCATGTATGTCTTAATAAATTTGTTTTAGATAAGGGATGTTTTATATGACAATAACTTTAACTTGAAATTTAAGTAATTTAAGTTATAATAACTTCTAAGACATCGACCAGAAGATATGTTTCATAGTTGTGATTGGCTCTAAGATATTTTCTTTTCATAATAAATCTAAACAATTAAATTTATCTTGTCCCAATTGACTTATTTTAAAATTAAAACGTTTCGTTTGAAAACGATATTGAACTATTATTTCATATTGTACAGATTTCACGTTTTTTTTAATAATTAGAATTTGAAATCTACTTAGTTTAGTAAAATACTTGGGTTGACATATCTTCAGAGCTAAGACGCAAGCGAATTAATTTTAATTTATTAAAAACATAATGATATACTTACAGTTATACTCTAATAAATTATACAATCGTCAGTTTTACCAAACGGTGACAATTAAAAGTATAAAACAGGTCACGTATAAGTATTATAGGTATATTTCATATTTTAGTGTATATATGCGACGATTGTCTCTTTACATCAGAGTTGCCATTTGCTTGTTTGCTATTCTATGCTATAAATAAAAGATCAGTTTTTTATACATTATTGAAGCACATATTTTATATCATGAAAACATTGAAATGTTCACGTTCATTTTACGAATATTTGTGCATGTCGAGAATCAAACCCATCTGGATATGTGCCTATCTTTTTTCAACTAAAAAAAGTAAATTCTCCTATCGAAAAACCTTTCACATGTCTACAACTTACCGAAATGTAGCTAAAACGGAAATTGAAACCCGTAAAAAGTGCAATATTTCCTTTTGGCCTTGTATTTATTTTATTTTCACGGAACCACCGTCCCGTGACATTAGGGGCCGGTAGCACCCCGCAGTGCTATTTGTTGGTAAACCAGGGAGATTTCCGCTCGAGACCACCCGAGCAGGCTTGAGTGATTTCCGAGATGTGGAATATAAGAATGGTACATGTATGGTCCACGTTATTCAGGAAAATGTAATGGAAACAAGGATTAAATTGAAAAATAAAATGGAGTGTCTTATATTTCATTGGGGATTTAATATTGGAGATTTCAGATGCTAATGCTGTGAGCCTATGGATTCCAATTGCGATAAATATGAAGAAAGAATTTCACGGGCTATCTGTGTCTTAAAGTAAACATCTATAAGCAGATGTTAATAAAAGCCATTCTAATATTATTTGCAAATATGAGACATCTTGTAATCTCGCAATGACAGAATAAAATAATATACTTTATTGCACACAACACACAGAAATGACAAATGAAAATAACAATATACGATAAGGAACGGACTACAAATAGGCGGTCTTATCACATATAAGGGATCTCTAAGTTCTCCTGATTAAGACTTTTAAATTTCGGAAGAAAGTTAAATGCTCCTTAATAGAATGTGTATAAATGCAGATATGTCTTTATAATAAAAATTAAAAATTCGAAAGGAAAAACAAGTAAGTTTGTAATTTAATAAAAGTAAATTAAATAATGGTTAATTCTAAAATTGATTACAAAAACTTAATCTTTGTTAAAATAGTAAATATATTAAACACTAACAACATATTTTTCCTTTAATTTAATAAAGCTGGCCACAGTAACACCAGAAGTAGAAATGGCGCGTTCGAAATCAAAAATTCGAATTAAATTTAAAAGTTTAATTATAGAACACCGATCGGCTTCCGTAAAAGCACATCGGCGAACACATTTTCTAATTAGCGATTGGTCACGCACTTGGAGGCCAATCGCAGTCTTATTCCAAATCCGAATCGGGCAATTTGAATTTGGAACGGTTCAGCTTATGATTTGCTCACAATGGTTTTTGTAGCCATCGATAACAGACGATGTTCCTGGTTTTAATTTAAAGTGACTTCTGAATCTAACTACAACATATTCAATTACATTCCAAAAATTTTTAATGGCTTGTCAGATTAAGCATGCTTCCAACGTCTTTATAATTATTTAAATGCTCGCTATTTAAAATAAGGCTTCAAAAGCCTTAAATAATAACATTATTGAAATTTATAACCTTCCTATAAATTTTTAACCTTCTATTAAATATAAGTTTCTAAAAATTTTGTGAGTGAAATGAAAAATGAGTCTTTTTCTGCTGTTTCAAATACACAGCATGTGTTTTCTGCTGTAGTGTATTTACACTTTTCTGTGCTGTAAACATTTTAAATGACAGATTTTTAATTTTCATTATTTTTCGTTACTTTAGTCGCCGCTCCCACCATTGCAGGTTCTTCGATTTAAAATGTGCATGACGAGCAATACTACTTGAAAGGAGGAATCAGGCTTTTCATTCATGGTCATTAACATCATCACGTACCAGTTTTAGTAAGAAAATGTAATTTATTTCCCGTCTATAAACTTAAATTTTGGAAAGCAACAAGAAGCTCATCAACGATCGATACGTTGTTATAAAATGATTGACGCTGACCCAACAAAGAGAATTTCAAACTAAACAATGTCCAAGTTGTTAGCTGAATAAAGTGATGTCGTCATGCCAATTAAAAAAATGATCATCCTTAATAAGTGTCAATTCTTAACGAATGTGTGCATACGCAGGATTTTTATTTCACACGTCCCCGTAGTGTCAGCTACTGGGAAGTGATTATCGACCCTAAATCACAGTATCAAAGTGCATTTTATTTTTAAAGCGCAGTTTACGACTATTTTTATTGACGCTTAGCCCCGACACTCGGTGTAGCAATTGCAGCGAGAACGATCGTATAAACAAAAAGCGTCACGCAATTGTGAATCTTTTTGGGTGGACTTAAAATTGTTGTTGAACTGACCGAAGATTTGGTTACAGATTTTAGTGCCAAGAATTCTGTACTAATACTTAGCGAGCCGAAGATAAACGTGCTAGATGTGGTCGTCAAATTTTAATAGTGCATAAAAATTATAACCAATGAGGCTACCCGCACTGTAAATAGCACTGACTAGAATAATTACACGACTACTTAAATTGAATTATTAATTGCAAAACAATTGTATAAGTCTGACAGGTTTGCGGAGCATAATTAATATGTAGCAAATATTTTGTTTAATAAAATAAATGACGAAACATAATGCCCACCGATCTACTTGCATTCTTAAACTTGAAACAACGATCTTTAGTGCAACTGGAATATACACCTAATATAATAAATACTATACACTAAACGTTTAGTTGCATTAAAACCATGTTATAATAGTTAGATGTTGTTTTTCGAACTGTCTTAATCATAAAGTGAATAGCTACCTGTATTCTCATATAAATATGCCAATATTAATTTTCTTTGTAATGACACCTTATATTGGTACATCATAAAATAGGTAGATACTATTAAACGGTGTATTTATATTTTAAATATTTAACATGATTCATATTCCATTATGTCATATACTTTAGGATTTTACAGTGTATTAATTTACATGTGACCGCTAATCTATGTGGGTCAGTAAATTCCTCAAATATTTCCAAAGAGATTCCAATCTTAGTCCACTAATTGGATATTAGCAAACCGTTAGTCGATTAAAATCTTTCATAAACATGTTACTTTATGTTGAAGTTCTGAGAAGGTTTGCATATCCTTTCCGATTCAAGTTGTTAGTTGATTGAAACATTAAAGAGTTTTGTAATAATATTTACACTGTATAATTGATAGTGCTTTTTATTAATATATACTTTGAAAACCATATAAACTTTCAGTCTCTATTTTTCTCCTGATTATATATCTATATTAGTTTCATTAAAAACCATAAATTCGGCCTTCCTTCTGTTTATACATATCACATGTATAACATGTTCATAAAATGCGTGCAATAAGAATAATTTCCTTGATATTGAGAAGTTTTTAGGAAAAATGGTCTTTCGAAAATGAATAAAATCCCTAGTTATATATAAACTAGCGGTTTAATTTTTTTCGTTCAACATATCTAATAGTTTTGATTATCATGAATAGTTCTGTAATAATTTCACAAGTTGACCATGACACATAAATGAACACGATTTCAGACTTTTTGCGAGAACTTTTAAATTGAACATCTGTAAAGCTATTAGTAACAATGATAGTAAATAAATCTGCTATTTTATAACCTATAAATTCAAAATTATTGTCAATAGTTGCATATTATTTTTAATCTGTTTATTTATGAATCTGAGAAGCCGTCAGCCTGCCGGAATGTCGCCGCACGTGCTCCGAGTATGATAATAATAAAATGTTAGCGCATTATTTATTTATAGCTCGTCTCGCGGCTGTCGCTCGTCCGTCTGTCCCTCCACATTATATATAAAGTATCTATCCATGTCTCTTTGTCTCATTATACCCCGTTATAAATATTGTTTCATATAAACAAAACGTCGTATTTCCATTACACTTCTTTCCGCTTTGACTGCACTATGATTGAGAATTATTTGTTTTTTTTTTCACATTAACTTTTTCTTTATTCATTTTTACTATGTCAGAGTGATAAATAAACAAACTGTCCGTTTGACAAAAAGAAACCATAGCCTCTAAAATTTTTTTTACTAAATATGTTATTAATAAATCATTACTTATTAGATGGACACTCAAGCCAGATTTTTATTATTTTTTAATTTTTACTTCTAAATTTAATGTTATATCTAGATTTTGCTAAAGATTAATAATTATTTATTATAATCTTAAACGCCCAATCAGATATACCCAAATGTTGATAATATAATATGTAGAATCTAAAACGAAGCAACCGTTACGGATTTGGATTTCGATGAAATATATTGGCTATCCATCATTCGTAACAAACCAAAATGAGTCATATAGTTGCACAAGTTCCTTAGTATCGTTTCTGTCAAATTGTTTAAATTGAATGTGGGTGGAGTATTTCGTTGTAAAGTTTTCTTTAAGATACAAACAAATGAATAAATATCAGAGCTCATTAAGAATAAAGTGTTCAGGACGAATGATATGAATACTAAGAAGGGCCTTAATAGATGACGTGAGACAGAGACAAATGGAATGTATCTAGAAATAAGGTAAATGATGAAAATGCAAGTATAACTCAATTTTGAAGTGATTACGGATTTTAGAATCATAAAATTTCTATAGTAGTAGTTATCTGCAGTTAGTGCATAATGTGTACTTAGATTTGAAAACTGGATTTGAAAATGTTTTCAATGCAATTGAATATTGCTTCGTGGTCTAGTGGATATGTAATTGGATGGAAAGAGATAACTTTCGGTTATAAAAACAAAAAAAATCAATGATGCGTTTCTATTCGTGAGACGGGGTGATAATGCCTCGTGCATAAGTTTTTCGGCTAACTTACATTATAAGACTGCACATTGCTTTTTTTGCGAAATGAGTAATTAGAGTTGACTATACGGTTGTTACTATGACACCCGACTTTTGAGGCGAACAGACTGCTCAGCTCAGATTGCGGCTAAAAAAGCTACTAAACTTGAGCTAGAGGTTGTGAAGCTTTACTACCTAGGAGTAACGACGGGACTAACACGTATGGGCAGTCGGCATGAACTGTCTGATAGTCAGATGTTTGGAGGTTTTCCCTGAGTTACTAAAAACCTCAAATACCCAAAAAATTTAAAAAATACTCGGTATACAGCTGTGTCGGTGCCATTAGTATTGCAGATAAATTAAAGGAAAACAAAGAATAGAATGATGAAAACAGAAGTGTGTACGATACAATAACAAAGAGCGCTCAAAAAGCAAAATCCAGTCAAATTTTAGACTGTGTCGTACCATAATATCGCGCTGATATTGTTTTGCTCTACGCTCGCTATTTGCGGATCCCCCCCTCCGCCCTACGGTGCCGTCTGAGCGCGAGCTATATTTTATCCCCGGTTGGGCTCGCCGCGTAAACTGTCAGGATTGCCTGTAGGGCGTTCAACTCGCTCAAAAATTTTGTGAAACGTTTTTGATTCGATGGCTTCTTTTTCAGAGTGAACCTGATATTGCATTGATTTAGATTTAGAAATCAAAATAAAGCGAACAGAATTTAATTATTTTTTAAAGTTAAAATTTATACGTTAATATGACAAGCGAACACTTTGGATCCATTTTTAAGAATACTGACGATACTTTGGAGACTGAGAATTGGTATACTTAATGTTATGAAAAGTGCAAAAAGCTAAAATTTATGTATAACTTGAGGTCAAAGTTCGATTATTAGACGATCACTACTTGAAATAGATCTCCTAAATTCTAACCTCAAAGCAATTGGCGTCTACACCAATAACTGTGAATGTGAAAATGAATCTATATTATTATTATAAGTGCGAAAGTTTGGATGTTTAAATAGATGGATGGATGTTTGTTACTCAATCACGCAAAAATTACTGAACGGATTTGAATGAAATTTGGTACACATAACTAATGACCTGGAATAGCACATAGGCTAATTTTTTTCCCGGAAAAATAAGGTGACCTCGCGAGATTCTCCAAAAAAATTTATAACGCAGCGGGCTGCACGCTGCAACTAGTATTATAAATGTAAGTAAACAACTAGGTACTGCAACTAGTATTATAAACGTAAGTTTGGACGTTTGTATGGATGAACGTTTGGATGGATGGATGGTTGTTACTTAATCAGGCAAAAACTACTGAACGGATTTGAATAAAATTTGGCACACAGGTAGATGATGACCTGGAATAGTACATAGGTTACTTTTATCCCGGAAAAATAAGACAATTTCGCAGAATTTACCAAAACTTTTATAATGCAGTGGGCTGCACGCTGCACCTAGTTAAACATAAATATTTTACTGCGATTTCGAAATAAATTTTATACAAAACCAATAAATAGTTAATTATTAAAACCAAAAATTTTGTTAGTCGATAAGAAGTACTTAATAGATTTTATAAAATCTAAAATATGTACCACATTTCAAATATACATAAGACCTTCTTTTAAATTACTTATAAAACACTTATAAACTTAACTATTTCTGATTGAATGAATAGATTATGGAATTGATTGATAGCACGCGAGAGGTCATTTATTTAATTAGTCCCGAAACAAGATAAACATTAACATTTTGGACATAAATTAAAAACGAGATTATCTCAACGACGTCTGTAAATGCGTCATGAAAACGACATTAACTAGAGCTATAATAATTACTTATAAATCATAGATATCATTGCGACGATGCATTGATAAAATGCGGTCTATATCTCAAATGCATTTGAAATATGGTGGACGCGTCGCGTCGGACAGCAAGTTGGCGCGAAACGAAAACGCCCATGATGGATCTATGCGGCATCCGCTAAAACCTTGTAATTAAAGTCACTTTTTATTTGGGATTACTTACATAGCGTATACACCGCTTTAGTTTAGGAACCGTTAGTTTATGAAGCTTTCATAAATACAATGCTAACTCAAATTATACTTTAATGTTTTTATTAATATAGTTCTAATTGTACCTAAATTGAAACCATCTAGTTATCAATTTCAGAAGTACGTCCAATAAAATTTACATTCTACTTTATAACGTGTGATTTTGTGTGACAGATATTTAGAACGTAAATAGTTGTTATTTAAATTTACCTTTATTAATGAAAATATATGAGTTTTTAAAACTTGTAGGTATCGCTAATTTCTTGATATATTGGCTACCAATCACAAATAATACATGCTCAATCTGGGGATTTGGAATTTGACATATCACCATGATTAGACTCCAGGTTAACTTCTTAAAGAATATTATTTTTTTCCTGACCTAGGACTCAAACCCGGGTTCCCAAGATCTCAGACAAATAAGACAACTATTAAACCAATTTGTAATAGATAAATTCTAAAACTATAAAAATGATTTAAAATAGCTTCATCTATAGAAGTGCCTTTACTAATGAGTGTTATAGGCTATATATTAAAAAAATAGTTTTTTAAAGCGGGCAAAGCCGCGGGCTTTATCTAGTCGGCAGTAAATCTTGTCATTAATAAAACTAGACAATTTGACGTCAATAAACTACATGTTATAAGACATGGACACGAACATTGTGACAGTAATTTACCAATAAAAAGCTTAAATATTTCTGTTTTTTATGTGTGTTACTATAAATTAGACTCGTCTTTGTTTATTCGTACATTGTGTTCATTATAATTGTATTTATCACTGCGTAAACGCAATGCCATTTGCTCAACAAACACTATAAATTATTTCACAAATCACATCCGATGCGTATAACATAGTATTCCTTTACAAAAAGCTCATGTATCTCTTCATCTTCACGCAACGACAAATGTGTTACAAATAAATTATGAAATCAACGGCCCTGGTTTTTATACTTAACGTGTTAGCCTCTCTCCCCTTTAAACTCAAATAAACAACATATTTTTGTCTTTTTCATTCATGAATTGTCACAATAAGTATGTAGTTTGTCATTAGCCTTCTCCTAATCATGATGTCTGTATTATGTGTATAGAATTTAAAAGAAACTTCTCATAAATTGAATTCAATGGCTTTTTGTTAAACATTTTTTAAATTATTTTGTTGTAGATCAAAGTTTACTAAACCAGATAACTATCCTTTGCTGTTGAATTTAACAGCAATCACCTCAATTAAGCAGTTAGACAGTTTTAAAAAGTAACGAAATGTAATTGCCAATTTTTCAATTAAGATCTGGACTATTCTAACAATGAAATAAAATAACTGTTGAGGGTGTCTCCTAATTAATTAGTGAGGACTATAATTAGAGGAACTAGGCATGCAGGAGTCGCGGGGAGGTGCAGCTGTGACGTGTGACAGATGGCTACGCGTCGCTGGCGCACGCGCATCTTCTTTGAAACCCGCTAGGAATCTGCGGGAAGGAAAACTTATCTAATTAGAGGTGTATTTTCACTTACTCGTAATTCTATTCATCATTGATGATTCATAAAGTCTTTGCTGAATCTTTAAATAGCTTGTCAATGAAGAATCAGATTAAATAAAAAGTCGGAATATTGTAATGGAATTTGTAGGACAATTGCAAACAAAGCTTTTCTAATGGGAAAATACAACCACAGCCTCTAGAGACATGTCAGGATGGTAATATCATATGCATAAGTGACGATTTAGAATCAGCAAATATGATTGATCATAAACTTAGTTTCTTATCGTATATTTTAATTGAGGAATTTTGATATTTACCCTGTAGAATAAATTAAAAGCTAGTAATTTTGCGATCATACTTTGACAAACAATGGCACGTGGCTATTTATCAAGAATATTTTAGTGACTTATATATCATGTCGTCAAAAACGCAAAATGTATTTACATACAAATACATTTTGCGTTTTTGATCTAGCGATATAGACATATAATAAGTTCCAAGACGCGAATTATAGGTCGATCAATCCGTTCTAGACAAGCCTTTACCTTTTCTGTATATGTGCCCGGATTTTCGACCGGTTGGTCACATGGTATGTCAGAAGATATAATACTGAAGAATAATCATGGGTGCGATTGTCGCGCCTACTTTTTCGAGAATCGACATGTGGCAATGTTTTTAATAAATATTTAAGACTGTAAATTTAATGAGTAACTTGTCGATTGTGTCCTGCATTGTCCTGCTCATCAAAAAATCATTGATAATTTAAACACCAACTCTTACTAAGTATGAAATAATGCTAAGCGACATTTCCTTATCTGTATCAGTTCCTAATAAATTTAAAAACAAGAATTTTGCTCCACAAATGTCTGAGAAAAAAAACAATTAACGTCAAATAAACTTTAGTACCTGCCAATGATAATGTAAGCACTCGTGATTGGCTCAAAAAACTTGAAAACGTTAGATTGGCACCAAGATATGTCAATCTAATATATGATTTCAGCAAAGTTAAATGTGAAGTTAATTATGAATGAACACACAAATAAGTGGCTTATGATCAAAGGCATAATGGTGGAAGATTGACATTGTTGGGTCAGTCGCCGCAGATATAAGTTGGCTTCTTAATGACATGCTTGTCTCGTCCGGACGAGCTGCGATTTAAACTCGTTTATCGGCCATTGTGTGTGTTAGCGTCCACCCAAATAAGTCGGCGAGATTAGTAAGAATTTGTGTCATTGGAAAAAGTTTTCACGCGTACATGTTTATGAATTTATTACCTAAATCTGACAGTTAACTGAAAGTTGCAGAATATTACTCGTTTGATTGCAATAACCTGTTTTGACGATGTGAAGCACTCAAATATTTAAATGGAATTAAACAGTGTGTCAGATGCAAGTCAAAATTCTACTCCTAAATCTTGGAACGCATGTAAGAAATTTGAAAGATTTAATATCTAAAATATTTTTAAAATTAAATGAAAGATGACAAAAAGCAAAAGTTTCCGTGGGATTCACAAAAACTTATAATGCGGCGACCTACATGGCGCAGCTTTTGTTATAAATGTGAAAGTCTGTCTGTCTGTTACGTTTTTACGGCTAAAATTGTTAACCGATTTTGATGAACTTTAAGGCGATTACACCTGCGAACGACCTTGAGTTAGTGACAGGCGCAGCGTAAAAACTATGCCGCACGCCGATATCTCCAAAAGTCAAAGAGTATATACAGTGGGTGCAGATACGTTTTAACATTTTTGTTTACCTATATGAACTTTTATCATGATGAATCAAATGAATGTTAGCAAACTCAAAACCCATAACCGATAATCGGTCATTTATCGATTCATTTTATAAAAACGATAAATATCGAAAGAGAAAACAGTAAATATCGAAAATCGACATAAGAATTATTATATGACAATTTTACACAATCATGACTGTTACGTATCCTATTATCTTATAATATACAATACATCTCGTGTAGCACTTTATTTTAATACATACAATTAACAATTTTAACAAAACCTTTAAAATGTGATTTTGTAAAAAGTGATCTCTTAAATAACCTTTAAAAATTTAAGTTTTTGTTTAGAAATCTCATAAGAAAAAGTAGAGATTTAATTTAATTGAAACCATATCTGTATGCTTTCAATTTAATTAAAAGAAAAGTTTTAAACAGGTTGATTAATTTAGACTATTTGTATGTATAATATATTTAATTTATATTTATTTCATTTCTTATGATAGCAAACAAGTAAACAGTTTTCTTGATAGAAACATATAAACATCGCCTATAGACACTAAAAATGTTAATGGTGCATTGCTATTCTTGTAGCAGGGTTAGAATGTTACATGCATATGCTTACCTTGCCCTCAAAACCGAATCACGACAGTTAAAAACACCGACGCTATTGCGGCAGGAATATGTAACGTGGTAGTTCCAAAACCGGGTTGATGTGTTGCAAAAAACCAAGGTCGAAAAAAATAACTAATGATTATAATAACTGCCTCGTAGTCAAAGGGATAACCTAAAGTTTGGTTTAAGGTATTTTTCGAAAATTTAAAAATCTCAGTAGCAGCTTGGAGTCTGGCGGTTGGTGTGTTACCACTTCCATGCCTCGGATGAGCACATAAGCAGTCGGTCCTGGTTATTGCTAAAACAACAACAACGACGATATATATTCACGCCAGTCCCTTTACGAGGTATGCAAAGAGAACCGAGTGCAATAGTGCGAGTGCTTTCAGCCTCTTAATACCATCTTTTACCTCTTTAGGAGATAAAACTCAAAGTTTCCTTACATGCACGTTTATGTAATTGAAGTAAAGAGTATAACAAATAAATTTGAAAAGATTTTGATGAAACAAATTTTATTTGTTACACAAACTTAACTACATTTTTGATCCTTTTAAGGGATGAAATTTAAAAAACACTAAACTCGTATTCATTTAATTGTGTTAAAAAACATAAATACTAAGTTTTAAATAATTTCTACAATATTCTACAATAAACAATCTATTTTTTTAATACAAACAAAAACGCTTTTTTTACTCTTTTAAGGAATAAATGTATGAAATCCCTAAATATATAATTTTTAAATTGTGTTGAAGAACATAAGTACCAAATTTCAAGTTATGTTGACCATAAGCGTTTAATTTTTCATATGAATTGTAACACCCATTTTTACTCCTTTAAGGGATGAAACTTCGAACTTCATTACGCGCATGTTTCTTTAATTTGGATTGAATTGAATAAGCAGGTACTACATTTTATGAGAGTTTAGATAATATAAACTTTTTATTTTAATACAAACTTATACACTTACCCTTTTAATGGATGAAATTAAAAAAAAATCTAAAATATGAATTTCTTTAATTGTATTAAAAAGCATAAATACTAAATTTTTAGTAATTACTACGACAAACAATTCATTTTTCATACAAAAATTAACTCTCCTTTTACCCCTTTATGGGATGAAATTCAAAAATGCGTATTTATTTAATCGTATTAAAAAGCATTAATACTAAATTTTAAGTAAGTAATATACATTTTTTTTCAACAATCATTAACGCCCCTTTTACCTCTTTAAGGGATTAAATTACATCATAAGAACAACCTCTGTAAAAAATCAACCTTCCCGCTCCAAACTTATTATCTACTATAAAAAAACGTTCAAGCGTAAACGAAATGTCCAATTTTTAAACAGCACAACCTTATTACTGTGCCAAACGCACTATCTGTATTATTACTCTTTGACTCTAATGTGGAGAGCGGTATACGTTGACGTGCGACACAGCCTCCTCGTACAAACGCTATCGGGAGACTGACTTTCGGAGCGAGCGCTGTTCGCGAATGAAATAATAAGGTTTTTATTGATTTAATGGCACACTATAATGATTTTGTAAAATGTTGAACTTAAATTTTATAAAGCAATAAATTGTCTGTAACAAAGTGAAAAAATCACCAAAATCGTTTCAGTAGTTTAGAAGTTATAAGAAAATTCTTGCGTAAAAATAAGAGAGATATTCGATTTTTTTTCGTCAAAAATAACAATGAAATTTGAAAAAACGAACTTAAAATTTAAAGTTAATTATATTTTACGTACAATGGATATTTTTTTAAAATTATTGGATTAACGGTTTAGGAGAAGTAGACTTTCAAAGAGAAGTATATTTCGTAGTTTGGCGTATGTTATCGCCTTAACATGGAGATAATTTAAGACTCTGGTCAAACATAGGCTAATTTTTAAAAAAATCAACTCATAAGAAACCGACATAAATATTACATGTTACTCTACTCACGGGCGAAGCTGCACGAGTTAGTTAATAATAAATTTATTTTATTTATTATTTTATTTTTTTAATAGTTTATTGTACACAAAGGTAAATGTAACAATATCATGAACATAAGAAAAGCTTACAAAAGGTAGACTTATCTCTAAATACTCTAAATTCTAAAAAAAGTAAGTATCTTCACGCCCGTATCCCCGAAATGGTAGGCAGAGGTACAACAAGTGCACCCAAGATTTGCCGAAGATACTTTGGTCCCACAATATGATAGGTGGCCAGCCTATCACCACCCGGACACTTTTCAACCCCGGGCAATGTTGTTTTTATCAAAAAACTGAAAAAACACATTTTTGAATTTCCCGACCCAGGAATTGAACCCGGGACCTTATGTGGTCAACTCCGACACCGGACCACTAGACCACAGAGGCGATAAAAAAAATATATCTAAATTCTTCCGGCCTACCCAGCATAAGAAGCTATGATAAAGAAACAGCAGACATTGTGTACAAAATCTAAAAGTAAATAATGACAGCAAAATTACAGAACAGGATAAAACATGTACAGGGAAATAGTAAAAATAAAATACTAAAGCTATTATGCTATGATTTACGAACTATGTCTAATAAACTAAATAATTACAAGTAAATAAAACTTATTTACGTATATACGTCATCGTATATACGTTATCGTAATTTGTTGATCCGATCCCTTAGCCCTTTTTGAAGGAACAGCCATGTGCCTTTCTGCTATGGTTTTGTAACTATCAACAAGACTATTAGGTGGTGAGGTTCTTTTTTTTAAATATTTTTATATAGCAAATAAGCAGATGGCTTTCATGTGGTATTACTAGATATGCCGCTACACAGATAGTAACGCACCCATTTCACACATTCACATCTTTGAAGTCTCGTTCTTTCCAACAATTATCTCTTTCCATCTGTCTATTCCGTTCCATCATTTCTTGTCTTATAATTGAAATAACAAACTATATGATATCATAGCGAACATATTTGCATGTGCATGACAGTCATGGAAGTTTATCTCAAAGAAAATTTAAATCACGGATATATTGTGCATTTTTCACGGGAAACCCGTGAGAATGGAACGGGATTGGTGGCATTATGTATCTAGCATGAGGAGCACACGTGGTGCGAATGCAGCACGAGCCGAGCGAGATATCTCACTGGCTGCGCGCGCGCAGAATAACAACAGCTAAACTTAGCGGTGAGAGTTTAGTGGAAGACCAAAGAATGCCCTGTTACTTTAGGATAGCAACATTTCTTAACGAATGCAACATTAAGTATGACTAGTAATGTTATTACAGCATGACTTCGAAAATCGAAATCGAAATGAGGTTATGTTTTTTTTTTCTCTTTTTTTTTGCATTTAAAATATACATATCATCTTGTACTTTAAAGCAGCAATATATTTGTATGTCTCCAAATGTGCTCTAATGATTTTGATGACATTGCATTTAGATAGTTTAGTACTATTAATATTGATCTAGGTGCCATCTCCTCGATTTCCACATGAAAAAATATTATCCGAATGAAGCTAGGAAGTAT
Organism: Apodemia mormo; assembly: GCA_036924255.1. Lineage (NCBI taxonomy): Eukaryota > Metazoa > Arthropoda > Insecta > Lepidoptera > Riodinidae > Apodemia > Apodemia mormo. Next base: position 3,751,325 of record JAUPFN010000018.1, on the reverse strand, counting down.
AACACTAGTAGATAGATAGTCTTATCAAAAAATGTTGCCATATATCTATACTACTATATAAATCTAAAATGTCTGTCCGCAATTTTTTTGGTCAAATTTCATAATATATAGTCGTTTTATGACTCACTGACATCAAGTTTACCACTTTGAATATTTTTTTGCTTTAGGTGTGTCCCTTTGAACTCAAGTTCTATTGATCGTGATAAAACTTAATATAGGTACAGTAAGAATAGGTGATTATGCAAATGAGGTACCTAATCTATTTTTTAAATTTATAAATTTACGCTCAGCAAAGCTAGTATGTTTATAATTTTTTATAGAATTTTTTTAAGATCTGTACTTTAAAAACCGGATATAATTAACGATTTCGTTAAATTAGGTAATAAGTGCAGATAATTTATTAAAAAAACCACCACAGCTAAAAAACATCGTAAGGATATCCGTGTGTCTTCGACACAGATACATATTTTTTAAAAATTAAATACGTCTGGATGTTGAAACAATTTAAGATAATGGCTGAATGGATTAGATTAGATAAAAACAGAGAGAATAAATCGGTGACGATTCTAATTTAAATTCCAATCGAACAACAACGGTCGTTAATGGAATATTGATCATTGATCTATTGTGATTAAGCATGCGACTTTCGCACGGTGGTAGTGAAGTGATTATAGTGGCAAAAAGTGTTGTTTGAGAACGTTTAAAATAATAAATAAATCCGGGTTATTGTTTGTTTGTTCGATATTCTAGGACAAACGATCCATTGACATATCTGAGGTAGTGCATTACTGTTGTCTTGATGATTTTGAAATTATAAATTTACTTAAAGCTCATGAAAACATTTTTTTCGTGCAAAAGTATTTTTTTATTTAACTTAATAAATTATACTTATTACTTATACTTATTATAGTTTATACTTAAATAATTTTAAAGTATATTAAGTTAGTATAATAAGTATAAAATTTGTCTTATTATCTATATATATAAAAATCGATTGCTGTTCGTTAGTCTCACTAAAACTCGAGAACGGCTGAAACGATTTGGCTAATTTTGGTTTTGAATTAATTGTTGAAGTCCAGGGAAGGTTTAAAAGGTGAGAAAGTGTAGAAAAAAAGAGTAGTTAAAAAGGCAGAACAACGTTTGCCGGGTCAGCTAGTACTTCGATAAAAATAAATAAAAAAATTTACTTTAATATATCTAAGGATAGGTATTTTAGCTTCTTATGTATTCTAGCTACCAGCGACTTTATGACCAGACTCGATTTCTATATAAGTTTAAAGATATTCCACCTTAATCTGTGTTATTTGAGCTGCTTATAGAATGACCATCCTTCTTACTGCTAGGCATCTTGTTAAAGACGAGAAAAAGCTAATACTTGTCACTAACGTAGTGACTACTTATTAGATAGTAGAGTTCTGCAACGTCTCGACCGCGTCTGGTACCACCGTCTCACCTATTTCTGCTGCAATATCGTCAGCAATTTTCACTGTCGTGTTCCGGTTTGGAGGCTGAGGTAGCCGGTAACATTATATAAGCCGCATTACAATCACCATTTTTGTATCAGCGATAGTTGTCTCTTTCCATCAGAAGAGCCTGTGTGCTAAGTGTGAGTTTTTCTTTTCGCATTCGATCGTGAGCGCGTTTGGAGTTTACTAGGAATTTGTATGTGATTTGTACAGCGCCACCTAGTGGTAAACTGGTTTCTCATGTTTACCACTAGGTGGCGCTGTACAAATCACATACAAATTCCTAGTAAACTCCAAACGCGCTCACGATCGAATGCGAAAAGAAAAACTCACACTTAGCACTCTGAAGCTTGTTTACTATTTTGATATAAAAAATACATGGGCAAAGCCACAAACATCAGCCATTGATAAAGAGGTAACCACACCTTCTTACTAACATATTCAGGACACGTTAATATGAAATATATAAGCAAAATGCAATTTCCATTAAAAATGAAGTCCATTCAAGATAATTGCACCAATACCGGCCAACATTATTGCGCATCAAGCATCATGGTTTAGCTGGGAGCAAGTAATTCAAAATGCAAATATTGTGCACTTATAATATATATTAGTATTCACCAAGCGACGGTGCAACTTGCTGACGACGCCTCTTGCTGGTTTTACTGGAAAATCATGTAAAAATTGGTCGTTTTTATTCCGAGCGCACACATCTTATTGGCGGTTCTCATGCCTCTAATTTTCACGGATGCAAAATATGTCGGAATATCACCTGGTGTTTCAGAATATACTTGTTAAATATACTGTTGCCTTTGTGACTACTAGGTGGTTGTTTCGTAACATCTCGTCCTAGTTTGCTATCACCGCCTTTCTTTTTATACTTTTTTATGTCTGATGGTTCTCCTATTGAACTGAGACAATCATTGTTTATAGACACTAAAGATGGTATGGTGCGTTGCTAATCAGATGGCGGGATGGGTCTCCTGATGGAAAGAGTCAACCATCGCCTATAGACACCAAAGGTGTTAATGGTGCGTTGCTATCTTGTGACGAGGTCTAATGCCACATGCATAAGTTTACCGGCTACCTTACCCTCCCAATCAAAATACGGCAAGGCGGTGGTACCAGACCCGGGCGAGATAATGCAGAACTCTACCTCGTAGTAACCACGATGGTAGTGACACGTATAGCCAATCGGTCGCCTTTTACGACCTGCCTGGCAGAACGGCAGTTGGCCTATTCTTCAAAGGAGCCCGGCCACCACGCAGAAAAGTCCTCCTCCTATTCTTAAGTATACCGGTTACTGTACCTTCCAATCCGGAACATACAGGGATAAACACTGAAACTACTACGGCAGGAATTGGTAAAGTCGTAGTACCAAATGCGGGCAAGATGTTCCGGAACTTTACTACCAGTAGTTATGATGGTAGAACCGAGTTAAGTCTATCGTTCACCTCCTATGAACTGCATGGTAGATTGCTATAATAGGTAGATTCAGGGTTTGTCTCTATCCTGTTCCAATTTGAAGGGTAAGATATTAACATATGTCCGTGGTGTTACACCCCTGATACTCCTACGACCGATTAACATTTTAATTATCTATAGGCGATGGTTATCTTGTCAATCAAAAAGGATATTTGCATGTTTGCTAATCAAAAAAATACAGAATCTAAGGTTTTTAAGGTTTTTTAACTTAATAATATTGTAGAGTCTTCGCAACCTGCGTGTGTGTATAAAGACAGTGATAAATGTGGAGAAAGAGAGACAAGTCTGCAAGGATCGTGATGTATGGCACTCGGTTTTCTCTGCCTGCCCCGTAAGGGATCTGGCGTGAAGATATGTATATAACATATGACTTATTGATTACAATCAAACGGGCTTACTAAATAAATATCAGTTTTTAAAAAAATTGCTAGAAAAATATTTATATTGAAATCTGGTTTGTGCATCTCGTTATCCGTGATATACGATCCCGTATGATCTACACGAGATAGTGATGCGGCGTTTCTATAAAAAGGAGCTTCCCTCGCACCCCTCGGTCCAAATATAACCGGGAAACGAACCAGGGACACGTGTGTTCACTTAGCGAGCTAACTTCAAGTCTCCGCAGTCTTACTTTTTTGTTTACTTTAACCGTCGGTTCAATTCTAACCAGTGCCGGATTACTAGTTTGTTTTGAACTAATGAAACAATTATTTAATAATTTAATAAAAAAGCAAAAAAAAAGCAAATAAGCAGATTGCTCTCCTCATGGATAGAGATTTTTTTTTATATAAGAGGGGGCAAACGAGCAGGAGGTGCACCTGATGGTAAGTGATCCCCGCCGCCCATGGACATCCACAATACCAGAGGTCTTGCAGTTGCGTTGCCGGCCTCTTAAGAATGAGTAAGCTCTTTTCTTGAAGGCCCCAAGTCGTGTTTCCAAACGGATCATTTTTCATAGAAAAGCAAAGAAATTAATCGTTCCTTATCTTTCGTGTGACTGGAAAGTAATCTACCTAATATTATATATTAATTAATATACCAAAGTTCTACAGAAAAATATTAATACATATTCATTTTTGTCTTTTAATAAATAGTCAGTAATATTATGAAAGGAAAACGTAATGTTATCGTACTAGGAACCTTTTTTGGAAGGAATAGGATATTTCTGAATGAATTCAATTTTTTATTTCGTATTGTTTCAAGGATTATGAAATTATAAAATTTCCAATAATATTTCTTAGACAATTCTGCAATTTAAATTGATTTATTTTAAATTTATTGTGCAACTATTTTTCAAACAAATAGCTTATAATATGTATCCTTAAGGATATGAATTTACTACTATCCAATTCGCTCATCAGCCAAGAATTTTGATAATAGATAGAAAGAAAGAGACAATTGATAATAATAAACATTTTGGAAGATTCCAATATTGTTGTATTTTGGTAGTTTTTTAAACCAAGGCTTGGCAACCGATTACTTTCAAACCTAAACTAGTGCACGTACATAAGGATTGTGTTATGAAGGTTTTGGTCTAACTTAAACTCAAACATATCGGTTTTATGATGCTGCTAAATTATTTAAAAAAGAAAAAACACTTAAATTAGTCAAAAATAGATATCTAAAAAAATTAAAAAAAAAATCTTTGTTCCCCTCTTCCAATATTGTTTACACTCTGTGTGACGTACACTTCCACAGTTTTTGCTCAAACCGGTTTATATAGATTTATGAAGCGCTCTAATTTCTTATAGGTATCTACGCTTCTAGCTAAACCCTTTCCAAACCGCTAAATAGAGGTAAAATTTATATAAAAAAATTAATAAAAGAGGTTTAGCCGGCATTTCTAAAATCGGTTTCAAACTGTAATTTAAGCACGGAAGTTGCTAAAACTTTCCCTATCATAAAGATATAAAGATATTTCTAATTCAAATCTAAGACCTTGTATCGCTAAATACGGCCCTGGATTTATACCGTTACGTATTAATGAAAACACCAAAAAACGTATTGTTTCAATAGCAAAATAAAAAAGTGGACCTAACATATTCATTCCAATCGAAGGTCAATCGACATATAAAATTAAAAAGTATAAGTGGCGTTCGAACGGGTTCCATTTATTAAATTTCAAATATTACTACCGCGCGCTGCTGGCCGATATTACAATTTTAAATTTGGAACACGGAGTTTCCACTTTTGGTTTTCGCTCAACACAAAATCATCTGTTGCTTAAGGACTTGTATCCAGGCCAAGATAAATACATCATTTTTATGTTTTTATAAAACAAAACTTGTCAGTTTTTGTCAATTTAATATAAAATAAAAAAAAGCTTTTGTATATCGAACCCTAGTATTAAAATATAAACACAGAAAAAGAAATATCAAAACTTAAAGAACCAACAGATAGTTATACTTTTGCAAAAAAATCAACGAAAATATTAACAAATGATCAAAATATATTATATTATATAGGATCTATACTTTGAACAAAGAATTTTTGTATGTAATTGGTATTCTAAAGATTTTAACGAAATTTTATAATTAGATAGTCTTTTATTTTATTAAAATTGATCTAGGTAAGTATTTTCTTATGGCGAAACATCTTATGGCGAAGCTTAGTCACCATGCTAGTGTTTTTATTATGACTATTTATGATTAAAAACAAGCTACATCTGCAATATGAATTGTTGGGATATTAACTGAATTATTATTTATATATTTTAAAATAACACCTTTGTCATTGCAATGGCACCTGCATTCGCAACATGTAAGGTTACATTAGAATTAAATAAAACACACTCTCTACGAATAAAAAGACCAAGTCAGCCAGTTTAACCAGTTTCGAAAGAACTTCCTATATTAAATATCATCACGTCGATTCCTTCAGTTATAGGCAGAGTACGAACTATCTAGCTGGACTACGAGTTGCTTTTGAGATTTTTAGATTTCCGAGAAAAACCACAAAAACCTCTTTCGACTGCGGATTCGAACAAAGGACCTCATGATCTGAGCCGAATAGGCTTAAGCCTAGACCACAAGGCAGTCATACATATCATTTAAATTTCATTTTTCTTTAAACTTGTTTTCGATTGAGCCATATTTATTTCCATTGATAAATTATTCTTCCAAGCATATTTTCTACTCAAAATATTTTTACGATACAGGCAAATTTTTTCAAAGTTGTTATCATTTGAATTTGGTAAAATCTAATTAGAGTTTCAAAGTTAAAGATATTGGTTATCAGTTGCCGCTTTTCAGCGTTTAAATTAGTACAAGTTACCTTTACCACTCGTAATGTAACAGTGAACTATTCCATTGAACACAAATGCAGCAGTATATTGTAATCATGACAGCTTCTGAGTGCTAAGTGTGAGTTTTTCTTTTCGCATTCGATCGTGAGCGCGTTTGGAGTTTACTAGGAATTTGTATGTGATTTGTACAGCGCAACATTTTGGCATTTTGCAACAATGTTTTATTTAGATTATTAAGTATAAAGTATTAACTCGTTAAAGAAATGATATTCATGAACGTCCAAACACTTTTTTTGGATTATATTTGTGAAAACATGCGATCGTTTGTCTTATTTAACGTCTATTCATGGACAATTGCAATCTCATTATAAACTCTACAGTAATACATCTAGAAATGATAAATTGGGGAAAATGGTATATACATTTTTTTCACATATGATGGTAGGCGGAAGAAATTGCCATACATCCTTATATCACGATTCAGACAGACTTGCCTCGCTTCCAGTTAGCGTGACCGTTTTGATTTTGTGTGTGTGATATAAAAATGTATAAAAATAACATATGGATGATTTAAACACGATCCTTTGACTCCAAGCGAAGTAGATGTTTTTTAAGTAATCCGATAAAACTTATGTTATTTACTTACTAGCTTTTAATCGTGTCTTTACATGCAAGGTTTTGTGGGAGGAGGCTTAGGTAAAGGACAGAAAGGCAGCCTATGTTCTCCAGTTAAATGCAGTATTTCCTTATTTTTTAATGAAAGTAGAATTCCTAAACATCAAAATTTATACAAATATTTTAATAATCATTGTCATACGTTGAATAACTGTCTCTAATTCATGTCTTACGCATGTGCCAGAGGTTCTCAAGATTTAAATGCAATTAATTTAACATATGTAAATGTATACAAATACATAAAAATTATATAAATCTTAAAAAATAACAAAATTGTTCTTTTTTTTGCAAAATCGGTGCATTTTGGTTTTGCTGGAGATAGCGGAACAGCCCTAAAAGTGAACAGTCCCACTCAAAGTGGAACGTATAGCCACTTTTTTTCGCCATTATATTTTCCGCACTTAGCCACTTAGGCCTTTTTCGTAGCTGGTTAAATCTATTCCAGCCATCCTAATTCCTTCTAGACGTATGGTCACATTACGCTTTCTGCACATTTATAAACAACTCAAAGCTAACGCGCCGATTTCGGAGACTCTTGATACTACTTGAGACCTTTGTACAGTATTCGACCAATGTGATATGGGAGAATGTAGTCATAATTAAAAATATTTGTTTTTACCTCGTACAGGTTATCAAACCGTAACTACTGGCTTTTTCTAAAATTAAAGATATCTGCAATTTCAATGGAAATATTATTAGACTTGGCAATAAAGAATTTTGAGTCTGTGGTTCCAATATTTAAGGCCGTATCCGTAAAGTCAATGCTCGTTCAATTATTACTTTGTAAATAAAAAAAACAATAGTTAATTACGCGATTTCAGAGCACGCTGATGCAACGCAAATAGTGGGTTGGCTTGTCTGATTCAAAATACCTTTATGTCGCCGGTCCAGCTCTAGCGAGATTCAAATCCGGCCGAAAGCTCAATTTGCTCACTCGAATAGTTTTGTTTTAAACACAACCGCCATATCTCCGAAACTATCTCGCGAATAATTCACTGTTCAATGCATGACTCGAACGCGAGGATTTCACGACAAACGAATTTATATCTTATATATCAGACGTAAAGTATACTTTATATTGAGGCATGTACTGTTTTTGTCCACCATACATTGTCAAGGCGTTTCAAATTGTAACCAAATACAATAAGGTTAATTTTTAATCGCATTTAATAAGCATATGTAGCGTTATGAAAGAGGGTAGAGTGAGAATTCAGTCTTAAAGATGACCGCGCGACGATTTTCGAAATACGAGGAGTGAAATCGGAAGGCTTTAAGTTTTTTGTGAGCCGCCAGCTTGATAGTTTTTAATTATTCTGAAGCTAATTAGTTTTTAGGGTTCCCTAGGTGTTGTGGTCATACATAGCAATCTATACTGAACTGGGACATAAAACATAAGCAAAAATTTATGATCAGACTATATTTGCAGCAAAAATTTATGATCAGATTATTTTACGATGAACTCATTGAACAAGTTATATTTATGTATATCTAGCGATCAGTACAATCGACGGAATCGACCATATATAAAAGAAGAATTTCGCCACTTCGAACTAGTCGGCACTGGCGTCTGTAGGCTATATGCGAGAGCGCTATGCTATAATATTTGAGATTTATATTTACACCATAAGGTGGCCATGGCCATCCTGATATAAAGAGACAACCATCGCCTATAGATACCAAAGATGTTAATGTTGCATTGTGTTCGGTGTGAGGGAATATTAATGCCACATGCATAAGTTTACTTCTTACCAGCCACCTCCGAACCGAAACACTACAATCACTGATTTAATGGATAGGTACGCCTTTCAAGACAATTTATTAGTTTGTCAGTGTAGCTTGCAATTACACACAGAAATACAGAGTTATACTACTTACCAGTGAAATAAAATCATTTCAAGGGTAATTTTTAAACCATGTCTTCTCATTCGGTACGATAAAACAGTACAACATGGTTTATTTATATTTTTTTACAATATACAATAACCTACAAATATGAAATTTTTGACAGTGATAGGAGCGTTTGCTCAAATACGCGGCGACACGTTTCCTTCCCATTGGCTTGTCAATTAGTATTCATGTGGTCTGTGACAACAATGCTTAGCATTGACACTACTACCGGGAAAGACACTGCAGAACTCTACCACATAGTAGTCACGATGGTGGTCAGTCACATAGCAAATCGTTCGTCTCTTACGAACTGCCTGGCAAAACGGCAGATGGTTTATTCTTCAAAGAGTCCCGGACTAACACAGGGAATATAATCTGGAATATTTAATAGAATTTATTTTTGGAATAATGCATTGTTCTTATACTATTATTTTAATAAGGCTGCGTTTTTTAAGGCATCTCTTTTACTGATTGATTGTCACTGACTTGCGGAAAGAATCAAATATATTTTTGAATTTAGTATATAAATTTTGGGTATATACGGAACCGAATTTGAACTTCTCGCATTTCACATACTTCGCGGAATTGACCGACGGCAAAAAGTTAGGGAGCAGTCGCGGCGGGTGTTTGAATTTAACGAGTTTTTGTCCTCTGTATTGAGTTGCATTCTGATTATGAATTATCTGTTCGTGAATTTTTGAATTATACTTGTTTTATTTTTAGTTGCTAAGGAACTATGTATATAGAATCTATTTTATGTGAGTGCTAAGTGTGAGTTTTTCTTTTCATATTCGATCGTGAGCGCGTTTGGAGTTTACTGGGAATTTGTATGTGATTTGTACAGCGTCACCTAGTGGTAAACGTGAGAAACCAGTTTACCACTAGGTGGCGCTGTACAAATCACATACAAATTCCTAGTAAACTCGAAACGCGCTCACGATTGAATGTGTAAAGAAAAACTCACACTTAGCACTCTGAAAATAAATAAATATATCAACACACGGTTCTCTTAAAGGTAATTTAAGCTTTCAAAGATGTTCCTCGTGTTTGTCCCCTTTGAAAAATAGACCAACTGTCGTTCTGTCAGGCAGGTCGAAAAGGGGGACCGATTGGCTAGGAGAGTAAGGTAGCCGGTAAACTTTTGCACGTGGCATTAGACCTCGTCACAAGACAGCAACGCACCATTTATATCTCTGGTGGCTATAGGCGATGGTTGACTCTTTCCATAAGGAAACCCATCTGCGTTTTTGCTATCTTGTGATATAAAAAATAATCTGATTCGGTTCTGATTGTGATGAGAGGTTATCCTTATTGCCGAATTTATGGATTGCCGATTTTCGCTAATTTTTTTCAATGATAGGACCTACTACAGCTTTACGAGATTTTCTGAGGCATGAGGATGGTAACACACTGGCATTAGATCACCAAGGTGCTTCCGAGATCTTTCTTATTGGAAAACTAATAACACTTTTTTTATGTCATAAGATAGCAAACAAGCAGATGGGTCTCCTGATGGAAAGAGTCAACCATCGCCTATAGACACCGAAGATGTTAATGGTGCGTTGCTATCTTGTGGCGAGGTCTAATGCCACATGCATAAGTTTACCGGCTACCTTACCCTCCAAACCGGAACACGACAGCGACAAGCACTGACGCTATTGCGGCAGGAATAGGTAAGGCGGTGGTACCAGACCCGGGCGAGACAATGCAGAACTCTACCACCTAGTAGCCACGATGGTAGTGACTCGATAGCCAATCGGTCGCCTTTTACGACCTGCCTGGCAGAACGGCAGTTGGCCTATTCTTCAAAGGAAGCCGGGACCAACACGGAGAAAACACTTCGTCAAACCCGTAAATGGCAGGTTCAGTTTCCGGTTTTATTTTGTGATCTGACCGGATGTTTTTATCTTATAGATAAAAGCGTTATCTAGAATTGTATAAAATTGTAAATGGTTTTTTTTTAAATCTAAAAAGATTTATATAATTAAGTATTATCAATACTTATATATAAGCATCTGATTTATCGATATAAAGTCTTAGAGAAAAAAAAGGGTTTTCTCATAAGTCTTTTTATATAATAAGATAGCAAACAAGTAGGTAGATAGCAAACAAGAAAAAGGCAACATTCGTCTACAGACAACAAATATGGTAATGGTGCGTTGCTATCCTTAATGCTACATACGTAAGTTTACCGTTTGCTTTACCATCCAAACGGGAACACGATAGGACAAGCACAGACGCTATTGTAACAGGAATAGGTAAGGCGATGGTAGCAGACTCGACGGTAAGATATTGTAGAACTCTACTACCTGGTAGCCACTATAGTAGTCATGCGTTGTTTTAGTGCTATGCCCAGTGGTTAGTGCTACATGCAACAGTTTTATGGCTAACTTACCCTCCTAACTGGAATACGACAGTGACAATCACTGACGCAGTTGCGACAGAATTAGACAAGGCGCTGGTACCAGACTTGGACGATAGCAAATATTTTTTGCGTGACAGCCACATTCATGCAGAAGGCTATAGATTACTTTTTACTCATCCTAACAACAGCAAGTAATGATTTTGGATCATGCGAACGTAGTCAGAAGTATCAACTAGTGAAATATAAGTGGAATTCATCTGATATGGATTATTATGTTATATCTGATGTTAAATAGATGCATTTGCTTGAGGAGATTAATTATGGGCTAACTGCCAATGAGATAAGTGTGGCTTGATCCTGAACGCCATTAGCTCCTTGGCAGCAAGCCCTCGAACCAAGGGAAATAGGTCTACTCATCTCTTGAATTACGTTTCATACACATTATGTGATAGCAGACTAATTGACATAAGACACAAGTATTGCCTAAGTCAGGAAACATTTAATGGTAAAATTACTATTCATAGGCCAGGGACGTACACAATTGACAAAAACACACACTAGAGTTCTGCAACATCTTCCTCGGGTTTTGTTTCTACCGCCTAACCTATTCTTGCCGTAACAGCGTCAATGCTTGTCACTGTTGTGTTCCGGTTTGGAGAGTAAGGTAGTCAGTAAACATAGGCATGTGGCATTACCATTTCAATCTCACCACACGGATAGCAACGCACCATCTTTGTTGTCAATAAGCGATGGTTGTTTCTTTCCATTAGGAGAGCAGAACAGAGAGGTTTGCTATGATTAGCACATTCAACAATTACGCATATCGGTTATCCCTTACCAAAACGAGATATGTCTGTTTGTTTTATACAAGAAATAACAGAGCTTCAGTATAAACAGGGAATATAGTGGTAACTAACTTCACAGCGCATCAGATTATAGGTTTTAACAAGGGAGGGCAGATTGTTCTGAATGAATTTCTCAGTTTTTTTTTGTAATAAGACTTTTAGCCTAAGACTGGTAGGCACTGAAATATCTAATTTATTGTGGCATAGTAAAATTATAAGTTTTAACATCGTTAGCTGATCATAAGTGCAATGCATTCGTAATCAGCGAACTCATAAAGTTATTAATTATGTAGAGGTTCAATCCAAATGTACCCAGGTTTTGTTAAAACTAAGTCCCAAAAGTAACCAAGATCTATCTCATCATCAAAAATTTTAAAGTTATCTCGAAGATGCACGCAATATATTTCTACTTATCCATAGCAGTTAATTTTCTTCTCTTTTATCACTTGAAATTTATTGCTTGTTACATAATCTCGCGTACCAGGGCGAATGGATAGGCGAGGAGTTAATGAACGTATCGGTTGCGGACTCGCATTACCTCTCGTTAACGATGATGTCGACTTGTTCTCTATTTATTGTGCCCTAGTACTTAGATTGCATAGTATTTCAGTCTATTAATGTTTGTTAGCTCTTGGGTACTTATCGATTTTGAATTTTATCGTAAGTCGTCCAAATAGCTTTTAATAAAAATTTCATCCCCTATTTCAGCCCTCCAAGGACTGATTTTTGAAAAAAAAAATTAGCATATGTTTGACCCCGGATCTTCAACTATATCCGTGCCAAATTTCATGAAAATCGGTTCAGCGGTTTAGCCGTGAAAGCGTAACAGACAGACAGACAGACTTTCGCATTTATAATATTATATGGACGATCCTCGTAGCTATGCCCGCGAGTAGATTGGCATGTCGTCGTTATAACTTTCATCCTCCATTTCAGCCCCTAAGCGGTTAATAAAATGCTAACTTTATTGAAAACAATAGCTCTTGTTCGATTTTAGATCTTCCAAACTATCTTTATGCCAAATTTCATTGAAATCAGTCCAGCGATTTAGCCGTGAAAACGTTACAGAAGACAACATGTCTACACAAACAGACAGCATTATTACTTGCGCATTTATAATATTAAGTATGGAAAGCAGTATGTATACTTTATTTATTTTTATCTATTCATATTTATTTAGACTATTTTATTTATAAATAATCGCTCTTTATAAAAATTAGAAGATCAAAAAAATGACGTCGCCACAACGAATTAGAGGTACCTGCCGGTATAAACGGTACTTACAGAATTTGTATAAAGGTCTAGGCTAGCAAAATATAGCTTGCCTCAAGGTAATCAGTTACATATCCGCTCGATTTGTCAATAAATTTACGGTGTTTACACCACAAGACGTAATGCCGTTGGCTAATCGATGGTTCACCAGTCGCGTCTCTGCTTTTTTGGGGATATGGGTTTCAGATTTATTTTTTTCACACCATGCCTCCAATCAAACTTTAAGAGAAAAAGAAAGAAAGATTTTTAACCCACAATCGTACAACACGTAAAAAGCCGCATGTTTCCTAAAACAATAAAAACACAGCTTAAACTATAAATCGAAATGAAAAAAAATCTCATATATGAGTTTAAAAACTTCACTTTTAATGTCTCAAAAATATTTCTCTTACAGCAACCTAGAAAAATGTACTCTAATTAATTCAGTTTAGAAGAAACTCAATGTTTCTTTTTCAATCTCTTAACTAGTTGTATAACAAAGTGGACATTTTTTGGCAGTGTTTCCGACGCGTAATTAACAGTTATGTAAGTTGTATTATAAAAGAACAGAGTTGCAATCGAATGAATGAGCTCGGGTGATAAGCAGCGCTCAACAATTTGTCAGAACCACCACCCCGTCAGTCACTGCAGTCCAAACAGCCGAAGAATGAGATGATGACGGCGGAAGATATATACGCATCTAACCATTAGGAAAGCTGCCAACGTAGGCCATGATTCATGTACGGGTGAACGAACCAATTGTTTTGATGCGGGCGGGTCTGATTAGATAACTTCGAATTACTTGAGATCCTTAAGAAAAATACGTTTAATATTTTAGCTTTCGTACATTTATCAAATTCATAAGATCCTACCTACGGATTAAATGGATACGTCTTTCAAGACAATTTCTTACTTTGTCAGTGTATCTTGCAATTACACACAGAAATACAGAGTTATACTACTTACAGATGAAGAAAATCACTTCAAGGGTAATTTTTAAACCATGTCTTCTCATTCGGTATGATAAAGCAGTACGACATGGTTTATTTCTATTGTTTCACGATATAATTTATATCTACAAATGTATGACATTTTTGATAGTGATAGGATCGTAGTAAGAGGCAGCTGTCGCCCGTTAACCTTAATTTTGAAATTGTTCAACTCTTTTTTGAAGAACACTTGCTCATATGCGCGACGACACTTTTCCTTTCCAATGGTGTGTCTATTAGAATTAATCTGGTCAGTGATCCTACCTGTTATATACGTATTATTTTGTTCAAATTAGAATGGCAAACAAGCAAATGGTTCTTCTGATATTTGATGGATCCAAGATTTTATTTGGAGGGTTTGACCCTCTTGACTTAGTTTTAAGGATGGAAAATAATTTTAGAGAGGACTTGAATCCCTTAGACTCTAAGGGTAAATTTAGCCCTACTCTTTATACTCGTACTAGGTGGTAGAATTCTGCATCGGTTCAACCGTGTCTGGTACCACCGCCTTACCTATTCCTGCCGCAATAGCGTCCGTGCTGGTCACTGTCTTGTTCCGGTTTGAAGGGTAAGGTAGCCGGTAAACTTATGCACGTGGCATTAGACCTCGCCACAAGATAGCAACGCACCATTAACATCTTTGGTGTCTATAGGCGATGCTTGACTCTTTCCATCAGGAGACCCATCTGCTTGTTTGCTATCTTATGATATAAAAAAATAAAAAAAGAAGCAGCTGTCGCCCATTAACCTTAATTTAAAAAAATGTTCAAGTCCTTTTTGAAGAATAAGCAATAGTTCTTGTCTTGTCTTAACTGTCTACAGTTTATAAGAGGTGAACGGTTGCCCAAACGTATCATATATTTCAAGAATACTATGAGGTAGAGTTATTTTTAGAGGCGGATATTACGCCAAATGTATTACCATTAACATACCTTCCAAATGTATTAAAAAAAGTATCTTTCCGCTCATATCCCCGAAGAGGTAGGCAGAGGTACATCAAGTGCACCCACGATTAGCCGAAGATACTTGGTCCCACAAATGTGATAGGTGGCAAGCCTATCGCCAACCGGGCACTTTCCAATCCCGGGCAACTTTGTGTTTCTCAGAAAACTGGAAAAAACACATTTTTGTTTTAATGTGCCCGACCCGGGAATCGAAACCGGGACCTCATGTGGTCAACGCCAACGCTGGACCACTAGACCACAGAGGCGACTAGACCACAGAGGCGACACTAGACCACAGAGGCGACAAATCCAAATGTATTACCGTTTAACATACCTTCTAAACACAAACAAGACCACTAACACTAATGCTTGCTGAGTCTGTGTTCTCCGACGAGTACAATTTGGGAATCTTCAAGAGAAGAGTGAGCAGGTACTTTCTAGAGAAACGCGTTCCATCTTAGGCCACATCTTAGCTTACCATCAGGCGAGATCGTAAGCGTTCCCTATCGATAGATACTAAAAAAAATGCAGCACAAAAAAGTAAGATACGAACCTCACACGAGACATTACAAGACTCTACCACCAAGTAATCATGATGATTGAGACAGGTTTGGCAAATCGTTCATCCTTTATGTTCTACTAGACAGAAAAGCAGATGGTGTACTTTTCAAAAGAAGCCTTGACTCGTTTTTTTGTCAAGCTTTCAACAATGCTTTTAAACAATATTCAAAGAGGTCTACTGATTCCGATTAGCTCGTGCAGCTCAATACTGATGATCAGTGATAGTGAAACTTATAAGAATCATACGGAGTGAAGCACTCTAATCAGATGATAACATTTTTTATATCAAAATATAGCAAATAAGCAAATGAGATGAAGAGAGAACCATCGTCTATGGACACTGAAGACGTTAATGGTGCGTTGTATTTGACGGGATAGTAATGCCACATGCATAAGTTTACCGGCTGCCTTACCCTTCAAACTGGCTTATTCCAGTTATTCCAGAATAAGACAGTGACAAAAATTGATGTTATTGCAACAGGAAAAGAAAGGGTGGTGGTACCACAATTCGGTCGAGGGCCGAGGCATTGCGGAACTCTATCACCCAGTAATCTCGATGGTAGTGACACAGATAGCCAATCTTTCGCCTTCTGCAAACTGCTTGACAGAATGGCAGGTACATTCTGCAAAGGTTTTAGTGTCTCTTATATGGGGTAATATTCAGTATTATTTCTCATATTGATAAGAACTCACAACGATAACTTTACATGAAACAGCAAACTCTTCTATTGAAAATAAATAACCATCGTCTATAAACACCAATGATGTCAATAATTACCATCTGTGTGACAAGGATATAGCACCACTAATCATAACAAAGCATAGAATTGATAGCCCCTCATGTCAATCTTATTATTGTAACATAGTTGGGTACAAATTAAATATTGTGTAATATTTAATTTAAAAATATGGATTAATGAAGTCAATCCTCTGAATTTCTTCTACAAAATCGTCTAATGCCCGGTTTCTATATTAATAATACGACTCGTTTTAGTTACGAGTAGTAACATTTTCTACGAAGCGTATGCAAGAACTGAATATGAATGTAAAATAAGCATATGCTCCTAGAAACTTATGGAATAGTAGAATACGCCTCGTTATTATTAAATTGGTTGCTAATGGTTACTGTTACGGATAGCGAATCGTTGATTTCAGGAATTTTTGAGTTTAGTGTGTGGCCTTTATTAGTGTGTAGCCACTTTCCGATCAGGCCGTTGCTTAAAATTGTTGACGCGTCAAAACACCTATAAATCGAATAAAGAAAATTTGATTTCTGATTTCTGACACAAGTTTACCGGCTGCCATTTCTTCAACCGATACATGACCATGATGCAGCATTGGAAAATATCAAACACATAACTGTACCTAATAAACCCGGAGCAGAAACTCGCTTCTATATGTAAATGCCCTTCATCCGAAACCTGAACTATCAGGGACACCAATACACGTCATGTTGAATAACAATTTACCAAGATTTTCCCGTGCTAGTCAGAGCGCCTTTGAAGAATTGACCATCTGCCATTCTGCTAGGTAATTTGTTAAAAGGCGTTCGCCTTTTAACAATTGGCTATACGTATCTCTACCTTCGTGACTACTTGGTGATAGAGTTCCGCAACATCTCGCTTGAGTTTATTGCTTCCACCTTACCTATTCCTGCTGCAATAGCGTCAATACATGCCATTGTCGTAATCCGGTTTGTAGGATAAGGTAGTGGAGCCAATAAACTCATGCATGGGCCAGCTCGCCACACTAATAGCAACGCATCATTATCATCTTTGGTGTCTTTAGGTGATGCTTTCTCGATCTATCAGGAGAACCATCTATTAGTTTGCTATCGAATGATATAAAAAGTACTATTGAATCCTATCCACTTCAAGTGAATGAGCAATATAAACAACAATGTTTTATTCCAAAACATTTTGGTTAGGTCCAATTCTTTAATGACGAAATTTACCCTCTGGCAGTCCACTGAATGTTGAGATGACATCGCCGTCAATTATTTGGCAAGTGTGCGCTGCATTCTGGGTCACTATAACCGATAGGGTGTGCTAAAGAAAATGCAATCTTTTGTCTTGGTGTTAAATTTGAATTTTAAAAGATAGTTTAAGATCAAATGCTAAATCAGGTTTTCTCTTTCACCTCTGTTGTTGAACTTTTCTTTCTTTGCGATCTTTATTTATCTTAAAATATATATACTATTTTTAGCTTTAATTTCGCCGAACCGGCGAACTTCGTACCGCCTTAGAACAGATCTAAAATCGTTAGTATAAGAGCCCACGACACAAAATCTAGTCCAATAAGACTACCGGATGGTATATACATAACTATGTATATATGTCATTAATTGTCATAAACACGAAATGGCTATGCTGCAATGCAAAAAAAAGCGGCGCTATTAAAAAAAATTAAAAAATGAAATAAAAATTATCCGAATGGTACGATAAGACAACCAAACTTTGTTTTTTCGTCGATATAGAGGATGGGTAGGACTATAGAAAATACAGCATGTCCCCATGACTGGCCTTATCACAGTGGCAGCAGCATGATTTAGGACGCCCCTTACCTTGGTATCTAATACGATCTGCGTATTAAAAAAACCAAAACTCATTATCAATTTCTGTGTAAGAAAAGCCCTGTTGCATTTTTAAAACAATGGAGAAAGTGGTTGCTGCAGCGATTGAAGATCGCCCACTGCACAGCCGAAATCGGTGTTTCTATTTGGTTCCGTCAGCAATCACCCGGTTTCTTTCGATTGGTACCCGCCCCTATATAGAGGAACAAACGAAATTTGGTAGTTTATCGTACTAGAAATCGGATGTCTTTTTATTACGTTTTTTATTTTTTTTAATAGCGCCGCTAGTTTTTTCGCATTGCAACATAGCCATTTAGTAATCCCCCATTACTATCCCCCAATACCCAATACCATCGGGTAGTCTTATGGGACTAGGTTTTGTATCGTGGGCTCCCTTACTATTAAATGTCGAATATTTAATAGTAAGGGAGTCCACAGCTAGTAATTGTTTCTATAGAAAAATAACAGTATTGCTTTCCTATAAAAACCATTTTTCAATTTTTGCTCTCCATAAAAATCTTCCTCAATCTTCAACAAATATTTCAAAAAATATTACACGGATTGGTCCAGACAGTTCCGAGATTTGCGCTTAACAACACATATTATAGTGATTAATTTTGATTTATGTAAGTATATGTATAGATATTATCAGAATCGTTATAACAATTTCTCTTTGTTGCATATTTATAGATATTTATAGCTGACAAACATGATAAAATGATTACAATAACCTGATTTTTGCTCAATTTCAGAGTTCGAAGATCTTGATTCAAAGTATAAAGTATTGAATTACATTGTATTGCTTATGAATGTACAAAAACAAATATCGCCTTACTCGTATTAAAATTTGTAATCAAGCATCAAAAGAAACTCGATGTTCGGAAATCGAGAAGTGGAATCGATATAGCCGATCTCGTATAGCCGATCTCATCAGTATGACGCTAGCCGTCGGGTGTTCGCTTGATTTACGAACGCTCTTTACGAACGCCATAATGAGTTGCGCCTGCACATCGATTATGAGCGGGCATTTTTAAATTAAGAACTCGTTGATTTGTTATGGCGGTTAGTCGATTGCAAAACGTTAGTTGTATTAATATCCAAGTTTGAGAAATTGGTTTTGTCGACCCAAATACTCCAACGGCAATTAAAATATAATTAGTTCGAAATATTTGCATCCAATCATTTTTTAAATATTAAAAGGTAAATTATGTAAGTTATAAGCTATTAACTACATGCGTGACTTAGTCTTAAGAGAGCAGTATTTCGTACTTTTGAAGCACATTTTGTAATTGTGAATCGCTTTTAATAACGATAAACATTAAAGATGAAACGGTTGCTAGAAAGAATTTAGCTACCGTTGCTGTTCAAAATAAACATGCATTTTAAAGAGATGCATGCATGTTAAAAGAGATGCATGCACGCATTTAAAACAGGATATTTTAAATAGATGGATGAATACTTTATGATAAACTCTTTCTGTTGTCTCTTCCTTTTGCTTATTCCGGTCTAACATAGGCTCGTTACTCCGGAATAATGAAGCTTAACCGGTTCCAAAACTTCTTTTACCTATGGACTATGTTAAAGAAGTTTTAAACCGGTTAAGTACTTTTTGAGTTTATCCGTCACAAACAAACGAAAACCCAAGTTTATAATAGTAGGGGAACCCAAGAGAGGGTAGATGCGCATAGGTTTACATACTGTTGAGTCTCTCCATTAAATACAAGCTCTTTATATAGAGCCGGGTATCTAGGGTAGTTAGTAGAGAAAAATCCAGTCTCTTCAGGCCTGTGTGAAAATGTCAGACGTAATTTTTTCGTTATTCTTACGTCATTTCCTTCAAAAAAAAAATCAACCGCTTTCAAGAATGTTAAGACGTTTTCTTTTCAACTTTGAGAACACTCAAATAGTCAGCTTTTCTAAATTTTAGCATGTAATTAACCCACATACCTTAATTTATGTAATCCTGTGTTTCCATGTCACTGTTTTTTATACATTTTTTATCTGAAGATGCTTTTTCCGCCATTAAAATGAGAAGCATTATATAACCTTTGATTTTTTATATCATCTAATCTACAATACCCAATAGGTCCCTACGACGCTCGAGTAAATCCCAATTTATCGTCTTGGGCTCCCTTAATATAAGTAATAAGTATAGATGTGCAATGTTATCTTTTTAGAATGTAGTCTAACAGTTTGTATTTGACCTGTTTTATGTTTTAAAACACACTGTCAATATCTGCATACTAATAAAAGCAAACACAGCAAAAACATTATGTTTATAACTCCTTTTGCAAAGGAAACTGGAAGAAAGGAAAGACAACATTATGTTAATACACTTATATAAAATATTTATCTTGAGATAAACAGATAACTCGTTTATCAAGTCAATGAGTTTGTTTATGAGATAAATATTACTGTGCGATTCCTTTCGTGATCTGATAAATCTTTCCTATTGCCTCCTTGTCATTAATTCCGTTGTAATGTTCTACGTATTTGAAAACAATATTTCGCCAATGAATAACGAGTCACGATCAATAATTGTTGTACAATGTATTTTTTTAATCTGTGCACATCAATAAAATTAGCGTATCTGTTTGTTATATCAAAATAACATTTTTTTTGTGCAAATGTTTGCACATACAATAAAGAACACTTTTAAAAATATTTGTCTGTATGTTTGTCTGTTTGTTTTTGACGGACAGATCAGACGGATATTGACGGGACTATCATTGACAGAAAGGTGTTAAAATCAGCTATCTGTCAAGGATAGTCCCGTCCCGTAAGGAGTAACTTAGGATAATTTTATTTTTAAAAAAGATTTGAAGCTTCGTGGAAAAAAATTAAAACCCAAATGTAAACCCACATGGACGATGTAGCGGTTACAGCTAGTACTTAAAAAATATTCGCAATATAAAATTTTTTTTCAAATATTACATTTATGAAATTCATTATTACTTATTAAGCTTTATCAAGATAAATGTTAGTAAGTAATTTTGAATTTCATAAATCCTGAAGTATGAAATTATAAAGTATTTTCTCATTACGGATAATATTTTAAAAATAAACACGTTTAAAGACTGTCTACTTAAGATTATTATCTCACCATAAGCCAAAACATTTCATAGATAACGGAATCAACTAATCTATCCACGGCAGGATGAACAGGATTACGTAAAACAAGAAACTTCAGCTGCGAAGAGTCCCTCAGGGATCTATTCTTGGTACCCTCTTTATTCGACTCGAAAATATTCTCCTCGTCTCCTGCTACTAAGTGTTATATTTTTAGAAAAAGGTGGCGGATGCTTTGATTTCTATTTAGTTTTATCTTGAAGCAACACGCTTACTTTTTTGGAGATACACATGATTTTAATTATTTAAAAAGCTATTTTGATGCATATGTGGATGATATTTAAAGAAACCAAAGCATGCATGCATGTCATATGTAAATTAATACGTGAGGCAAAAACTTTGTGACCCTTTTTACGAAAATTACACGTATGAAATTTAGCAAGTCAAAGTTTATAAGAAGAAGGAATGCAAAAATTGAAAACTAGCATTGTTATATAAGGGCACTACAAATAAATAAAAAACATTGCACATAACACCCTTCGTTTAACACACACATACAAACAGCATGCATAATACAATATATTTTTTTAGTATCGATAGGAAAGCGCTTGTTGGTCAGTAGTTTTCGCCTCTCGCCTGATGGTAAATGG
This sequence comes from Apodemia mormo, assembly GCA_036924255.1. Classification (NCBI taxonomy): domain Eukaryota; kingdom Metazoa; phylum Arthropoda; class Insecta; order Lepidoptera; family Riodinidae; genus Apodemia; species Apodemia mormo. Next base: position 3,729,322 of record JAUPFN010000018.1, on the reverse strand, counting down.
TAATTAATATTTTGTTTATTGTTTAAATCTAGGTCACACTTAGATTTTTAGATCAAGTAACTTATTTCAACCTTATAATCGAACTGCTCTTTCATTTTCATCGTTGCCGGTACAATTGCGCTTATACGATAATATTAACAACGCTGATGTTAATAGCTGGTGTTCATTACATATCACGATGAGAATTATTCGTTTGTTTGCTTGTTGAATAACAAAAAAATACCAATTTGTAAAGTACAACAACGGGATTTATACAAAAATCTGAGTACCACGAATTACCTGGTTCTTGGCTTGCAAGAAAACCATTACCGAACCAAATATTACAATCCTGATTATATATATCTACTTAATTGTGCTATATCCGAAGCGTGGAGTATTTTAAACTATGGAGATATTAGAAAATGCTTTTAAAGAAATAATTGGAACGTTTTCAAGTTTCCTCAGCTGTGTTTGACGTAGGTTAAATATATTACAACACTTATAGCAAATCGTTCTAGCTCTGGACGTTCGCTAACTGCTGCTCTAGGCAAATGTAGAGCTTTACATTTCACAGTGCGGTTCTTAAAAAAGATTGTTATGACTAAATACTCTTTAGTAAATGTGATATAAATTACATGTACAACTTTAGCCCATAATGTCTTATTCCGTTTACAAGTTTTGCTGCCTCTTGGGTCGGGTTCGATTCCTGACGGACATGTTTGTATTTCTAGGTTTGGGTGTCTATTAAATATATTTCAGTATTTACATATGTATTCCTATGTATTAGTGTCGTTAACTAACATCCATTACATAAGCAAATAATTTGCTTACTTTTGGGTTAAATCAATTCGTGTAAGTTTTCCACCAATTTTTATTACTCCGTGTTGGTCTTTAAAGAATGGACCATTGCTGTTCTACCAGAAAGTTCGTAAAACGTAGCCACTATTACTGTGGTTACTAGGTGATCGAGTTCTACATTATCTCGCCCGGGTCGAGTACTACCGCTTTACCTATTCCGGCCGCAATAGGGTCGATGCTTGTCACTGTCGTGTTCCAGTTTAGAGGGTAAGGTAACCGACAAACTTATGCATGTGGCATGAATACTCTACTACAAAGATAGTAACGCACCATTAATATCTTTAGTCTGTATAGGTGATGGTTGTCTCTTATCTTTAGGATATTGTCATCTGATTGCTTGCTATTTTAGAATACAGCTAATAAAGTTTTCTAATTAGTCTTGCGGCACTGGTCATCTCGTGTTGGATCTGTCGGATCAAATCTCATATCAGAATCAGGAATCGGAATCAGCCAATATGTCAAATGTATAGGAAAATGGCCCATCTGTCACATCACGTGACCATACCATTTGCTAATCGGAGATGTACTACTAGTAGTTATACCTCTACCTACCTCTTTTTAGATACGTGCGTGATGGTATATTAATATAATACACGAAAAAGTTTTGAAAATGGTTGCTACTCGAATGACTGAGCAAATTCACGTGGAGCTCTGTACACAGATAATTCTTCATACAGAGCTCTTGTTATCCAGGATTAAACTAGTTTTGTGGTACTAAAAAAAGGTTTAATCGCAAGGACTGCAGAATGATGAAAATAGTCTAAAAATTTCAAATGTTAGTGCAAAAGTGTGATTAATAAAGACGCCATTATGTTTCATTTATATTGATTGGCAATTATTCTATCAACAAATCAGATATATGATTATTTGAAGGACTATTTAGGAAATGGAAAAGATAGGATTTGAATTTTATCCAAAAGAAATATTTTAAATATTTTGAACGAACAAAAATCATATCAGATTAATGTATAATCAGTTATTACAGTAATAATTACTATAGTTTAATCAAAATTAATAATATAATAATTACTTTAATGAAATCAATATAATTTTGTCATAAGCATGTCTCTAAAAATATTACATTTAATTGTCATCATGCACAACGAAAATTTTTCAAATTTTGAGTGAATCGCATGATCAGCAAGACTATTACTGCTAGTCCAAGAATTTAATATAATTTAACGTCAATACAAATAAAAAAGACTAATATACTACATATTATGTATTAATATATTATAAACCACCGGAAAAATTTTATTGAAATTCGACATTTGTAGGTGGTTAAATATGGGGTATGGGGCTATTTTTTTTAATATTACCCATAAGAGGCTGAACGAGGGAATGGAAGTTCATAGGAAAAACGATGTGGATGACATGTTAACATATAGTACTTCGTCCATATTGTGGGCTCTCGCGACCAAAGCTGCGCGGGCCAGTTAGTATAGAATAAATAGCGGTAAATAATTTTGTGAAACAAATCAAGAAGAAGATAACCTAATAACCGGCCAGCAAAACGAAACTCGCCTCTGTAATTTAATATTCCGGTATCGACGTTGACATGAGGTCCTGGGTTCGATTCCCAAACGGGCAAACAAAAAAAAATGTGTTTCAGTTTTCCGTTAAAAAGGTAACGTGGCCTGGAATTGGAAAAATGACTAGTTGGCGATAGGCTGGCCACCTATCACATTGTGGGATTAAGTATTTTCGGCTAATCATGGGTGTACTTGTACCTCTGCCTATCTCTTTGGGGATACGAGCGTGAAGATACTTTAAAGCGTAACGTTTAGTTCAGAACATTTGGATTTTAAAAAGTCCACTTATGTTGTATTTCAAACCGGAGTCCTCGTAAAAGACAAGCTTTTCCCCAAATAAATTTATGAGTTACGACGGTTCTTCAAAGTTATCCTAACTCGATAACGTACTTTTAGTGATTATAAGTAATGTTATTGTAATTATTATAAATCTTTTCGTATCTAACACCGACAAGTCGATTACATCCAGCGGTTCTCATAACGAAAATTCATTAAGTAAGCACCATTAATTACATCTCCCATCCGATGCAATGCCATTACTCCGGTTCCCGACCAAAACAAACAAATCCTGCAATTATTGTAACTGTACAACATTAATTTTACTGTGATAGCAATGGAAAATAGCTCTTATCGTATTTGAGATAACAATCATAAAAGCTGCACGATCTATATTTGTAGTTCTATCTGCTTTCGTTATAACAGCACCTTCAGCAATTACTCTCTGATTTACTAAACTATTCTTTATATATATAGCAATAAGAATGTTAGCAATTCTGCTATTATCAGCTGGAATTTCTGAATCCCCGTTGATGTCCCCAAAATTCTCAAGATATTGAAAGATTAGCCGCGGGTGCAGGATGTCCCCATAAATAATACATTGGAGGGGGAGCAGTGATGGATTGTCTGTCTGTCTATCCGCATTCTATTAGTCGGAAATTCTTAAAGGGTGGATTTTAGGGTGCTTACTATTATTAGAAACAACCAATGTTAGCTTAGGAAGCGATACACTCCTTCATTAGCAAGGATTTAAGTTGTATATTATTGATAATGTTTCCTATTACAGTGAGTCAATATATATTAGTTTTTTTTTTAATAAACATTAAGAAAACTTCTATTTTTTTTTATATTTCATCGCCTCTCGTCTTTGTTGTCTAGTGGTTCGATGTTGGAGTTGATCACATGAGGTCCCGGGCTCGATTCCCGAGTCGGACAATCCGAAAATTTGTTTTTTCAGTTTTCTGATAAAATCAACGTTGCCCGGGATTGGATAAGTGTCTGGTTAGCGATAGGCTTGCCACCTATCACATATTCGGCTAACTGCACTGATTGTACCTCTGTCTATTGCTTCAGGGATAGGGGCGTGAAGATACTTTTTACTATTTCATGTTATATTTTTCTACTACATGATTTCATATCTGAAGTTATGTCTAAAGATTATTGCTTAAAGTTGGGATGCTTAATGTTGGAGTCCGTGTTATTTTGTAGAAACTTTTAATTTTGCGAGTTTTTATTTTCTTTAAATTCAAACACTTATCATTCTTGTATTATTATTTATTATACATACTCTTTAGTTTTCTAATTAATTATTGTTGCATCTAAGGCAAGCGGCATTCTATCACTATCGTTAATGAACCGTAAAGCGTATGCATTTAGCTTACGGCAAATTACTATTTAAAGTATCGTAAAGTAGTTCAGTAACATCTGTCAAGTGTCGTTGCAAGTCAATGACTTTTAAAGGTTTCAAACTAGAGATGCCAAGAAAAGTGATTTTCCCAAATCCGGTTTGCCAGAGTCTTGGCCAAAGCGCCGAATATTTGGCGCTGATGTTGTATAGTCACCTACCAACAAGGTGGTAAATAGAAATGATAAGTCGGCCTACCAACCAGTTGGTGATGGTTAAGTCGATGCTAGTTACCTAGTGCTAACACATAGGAATTAATAGTTTTGCTGTATTGTATTGCTAAAAATATTCTCCACCCGATCGTCCAAAAAAATGCTTATCAAAAATAGCTGTTAAAATTGTTTAAAATATGTAGAGTTTTTATATAACATTAATATTTCAATATTTAAAGCTATCGATAGCTACGATTAAATTCATTTTATAAATACGGTTATAACAAATTATCAGCAGACCTACTCTTGAATACAATATAAATCTTAAACCAATATTGATAAAAACAATAAGCTTCGAATATCGTCAAAAAACGGTACTCTTGAAACCAATATTGTCCACTTTGATTCAGTATAGTAACGACATAATTATTGGTAATACATGTCATCGTTACACGTCAAGCTAGTGTTAGAAGTGGAAATTTTAAGTACTGTTTTAAACAAAATAACGAATAAAAGCAATAATGAGCAGTTACAAAAAATTTCGAAATCCGTGTGGCGCTGTCGCCGAATCCAATAATTGAGTATAGTTCAATTTTAAATATTCATTTAAAATTGAAATCAGTTTTCAAGAGTAGCCCTATAGTTTGACATACACAAAATTCGATTGTATTTAAGTTTGTATAAATTATCATTCTGTTCAAAAATGTCTTTACTCTTGAATATTCGGAAACACTCAATCATTTTGTACTAAGAATACTTGTATTAGACTAAAAAAATCACGTGAAACATCTTAACACCATAATTATTTGAACATACGTTGGGTTTACGAGATCGATATTAATCAAGCCAGTGTAAAGTAATAGCATTTTCTAAAACTATTCTGAAATGCATAGATTTTTTACACTTACAAGATTGTATCAGTCAAATGAATTTCTAAATCCACCAACGAAGATCGCCCTTACTCCTACGCAATATGAACCAGAATTGCTTACAAAAAGCATGAAAACAATGTGCTGCTCATTTACGCATTACACTAACGATAATCTAACATGCGAGGTATTCGAGAGAAAATGAAAGTGATAACAGATCGTAGACCTCCACACAATTAGTGCATTAAATTGTTCTTTTCTGCAATGCAAAAAGAATCAAAAGTATGGAGAATGCCACGTTTATGCTAAATGGAACCACAAATTATATATTAGTTTTTTTATATTATAACTTGGAAGATTGCAAACAACCAGATAGCTCTCTTGATGAAAAAAGATAACTGTCGCCTATAGGCACTTAAGATGTTACTTATTAAAAAACATTTAATGTTTGTCCGTCACATATTCCTGCTGTAATAAAAGCTGTTATATCAGCCATGTTTATATGTCAGATGTGGTAGTAAAAATGAATTTAAATAATAAACTAGGGAAATAATAAGAGATAGTTAGGAAATATACTATATAATGTACAAGTTATGTTTAATGATACTATAGCGTAAATAATTATAACAATTCAGAAATTGAAGGCAGTTTAATATAAGTTCGTTCGTTCGCAAAATCATTCGTTATCTCTATCCGCGTAGTTAAAATTTGTGATTGTGTTTCACAAATTTTAATAACGCAGTAAGGTAAATAGAAATTGTTTAACTTTTGATTACTAAACAGGAAGTATATCTTCTGAGATATATTGACGAAAGAAATACCACTGAGAGTGATTTTTATCTTTCTTGACAATAAATTGAGTTTCTAACAACTCAAATACATGTTACAATTTAATGTTAACATTTTTATACAAACCACAGCCATAAATTATAGTTATTTTGAATCAGGCCAAAAAAAATTGTAAACAAGATCTGGGAACGAGAATCTTACAGATAAGTTCACATATCAGTCGATAACTCTTCAAAAATTGCGTGACCGATAAGTAATAAGATATGCTGTATCCATATAATCTTGTCAACTTTGGATGCTTGGTTTGGCAATGTTCGGTAGAAGGTACAGGTATCAAAGAAACAAATTTGCGAAGGCTTGGCTAATTGAAGCATGTTATTTTTTGTAAGGAAAAGAGAAATCGTCTTACCTTATTTAAAACTATTTCCAGTATGTACCATTTCATGTAAATATTTAATGTGTATTATGTTTTACTACCAATAAAGTTTTTTAACAAAATTTGATGATGATTGATGACAATAAAAGCTGTGCCTTTCAATTATTTGTTGAAATAAAGGATTTTGTGTATTGAGCAAAATTATCAGTGGATTGTATATAATTTTCTAAACATTGTATTGCTGCTGCCAGACTGTTAATGCATATTGTGTCGTATTCTACATGTTATGGGAGCTAATAAACTTATCTATGAGACTTAGCATGCCACCTTCTATTTTGTTTAATTTCATAGGAGTAGGATAGCGAACAAGCAAATGGAAAGATATAATAATCATTGCCTATAAATACCAAAAATGTTGATAGTTCGTTCGTCTAACGGCACATCCATTAATTTACTGGCTTCTAGGGGTCCTCATAAGGATTAGGAACCTTCATTAGCCTTCGAATCGGTATACGATAGGACAATTGCGGCTATGCAATAGGACAACGACAGTTAGTAGTATTAACCAAGTACGCGATGTCGTTTCTCTCTGTCAACAAGAATGATACAGTACCGTTCTAACCTATCTTTAGAAAATTTAGCTAACTGTTACCGCAAGGACAACCGATTTTCGACTTTACAGATTCTTATTTTTCTACATGTTCTTTAAAAATAGATTCTTAATTTTTTTACATAAAATATACTGGATATTGCCTCTAAAACATGCATCGGATATTGACATTAATTACGTATTTGGTGTCAATATCCGGCTGTTGTATCTTCCTATCAGAAAAGCCATCTCCTCTTTACCATACTAGGTACGACTGTTATATAATTTTACACCATCGCCTATAATATGTTCTCAATTTAATCTCCCTCAAAAACATGAGCATTTTTAAGATTAGGATTAAAAGTTTCTTTAGGGATTGGCATCGCGTTTACCGCTAGCTCCATTTGTTTCCATAATGTCCATGGGCATTGGTGACTGTTTTCTATCAAGTAGCTCAATTTCTATAAAAATAAAAAAACTATCGTTAACAAATTAATCTACTGAAAATTTTAAGTTACATATTATATTACATGTTATTTGATGAATCGTTATCTTTTGAATGCCTAACACTAACATTTGAAAGCCTTACAATTCAATAACGCATATATTAAGTTAGCATATTATATAAAAAATGTATGATATCAAGTATATTTGGAATATAATACACACAACATTCTGTCAGTCTTGTCATCTTAATATTAAAAAATATCAGAACTTACTCCAAACAAAAACTTTCAATGGCTTATATGATTCCATTTGCACCGCCATAATGTCGTTTCGCTAAGAGCCGATATGTGAAGTTCTTTGTTTATCAGAAGCATATCTTCCGGAAGTTTTCAAGAGACAAGGTTTCTTTTCCATTCTATTCCGGCCTGTACTTATAATGTGCATTGGAAATGTTTTGCGTTAACTCCCAAGGCACACAATTTAGATTGGATCAAGTCAAAAGAGTTAACGTTTTTGAAAGCCATTAGTAAAGTTTTTAGCCTATTTATAACTAGATGACGCTCTTTAGTACATCTGTGTTGTACTCAAAATATCGCTAAACATATTGTATTGATTAAAAATTATAATCTGAAAACCTTCATAATTTTATAAAACACTAGCGACCCGCCCCGACTTCGCACGGGTGCAATGTAAATGCACAAAAATATGTTTTTTATGACAAATATTCGAAATTCTCAGAATTTTTCTACAAAAATATACATTTATTATACATAAACTTTCCACTTGAATCACTCTGTCCAATAATGAAAAATACGTTAAAATCCATTGCGAAATTTAAAAGATATAAGCAAAGATACAGCGGAAGCAGCTTTGCTTTTTTTAATTTAAGAAGAATGTATTGTAATATTTTTTTCGTTACACACAAACCAAGTATATAAGAAGTAAACAAAACGCTATCGAAATTTATCTGCAATTATTACATGACTAGCTGACCTACGGAGATTCGCTAGCGAGTAGAGTAACATGCCATCAATATAATCTTTCATACAACGTTTCCCCTATTTTTGCCTCAAGGAGTTGAATTTTGCGAAAAGTAACCTATATCTTAAAATTATAAAAAAGAAGTTTAAAGAAAACTCCTGGTCCTCAGCTATCTTTTTGCTTAATTTCATTAAAAATCGGTTCAGCAGTGTAGCTATGAGAGCGTAATGGACAAATAGACATACAAATTTATAATATTAGTATGCATATTATTTAGAAATTAGAAATCAAAATTTGTTAATTCAAATTAAATTTTTATAAATTTATTTTCCGTGTCAATATTTTTAAGCTATAATCGGAACGCAATTGGATATAATTACTTTATGTACAAATTCAGCTTTGTGGGCTTGCTAAGTTTATTATTTTATATTAAATATAAATCTACCACATTAAGTAAAACTGAATCAGTGATCTTAGTAAAGTTACAGAAAACACGCCTTCTCTTTTATCTCGGCCCACACGCAAAAACAATATCAACTTTTTATTATTGAAAGTATTTATATTATTTCACTTTGTCTCTTTTCACTTTTTAGGAAAGTTTAGACGGTTTAATACACTTAGGAAGGGACGTGTTTGGAAGTTTCCCCCGGGTTTGTTTCAATCATTTCTTGCCAAGTTTGCTTGCGATATTGAAAGAAGTTTTCTGTTTTAGATAAAAGTACATTTATTGATTTATTTACTATTCATTGTGTTCGTTTTTATTAAAAAGTTCTTAAACCGGGAAAGTTTAAATTTGGTGTTGAAAAAATACCGGACTTTCGAAGCATAGTGTTGCCATACGCAAATTATTTACCAATTTAGTAGAAATCATGATTTGTTATTATTTAGTCACAGATAAGTTCAATATCACTTATAACATCGATTTTTTAAATCACAGTACAAGTACCTATAATTACCGCGCAGATGGCTTTTCTCGGATATTCCTCAGATCTTGGACAACCATTGAATACTGACACCAAATGTGAAATTGGTGAATGGCGATTTGTGTGGTGCCATTGTGATACATCAATTTATCAGCTACCTTACCTTCCCAACCAGAACATAAATGTAACTAAAACTACCGGTATTCTTTTTACAGATATATCATAAAATAGCAAACAAAAAGATGACTCTCCTGATAGAAAGAGACAACCATTGCCTATAGACAACAAAGATGTCATTACTATCCTGCATTGCTATCCTCGTGGCCGGTGGCAGGGTCTTGTTTGCATAAATTTAAAACATTGGTATGTTTAGAATATCAAAAAATACTGACCCGATCTTAAAACATTAGAAAGCTACTGTTAAATAATTTTTGAGATCCAAGAGTGACATAGGATACTTTTTTAGCCAACTGAGCAAAAGCAACTAATGATATTGGGTCACGTGAATTAAAACACAATATAGCCTTTGTCCTTCTTACAGTTAATATGAATCCAAAGCATGCCAAAGAAATATATATATTTACAAACATACACTCAACCTTCCCCCCCCCCCCCCTCCTTCTTGCGCAGTTGGGTAAAAAATTCTCAATTTTAATTATTTTATGGTATTGTTTTGTTTAAATAAACATTATTTTAAGCCAAACGGCTAACGGTTCGTGGTTCACAATCAAAGGGAGGGTGGATAAATGCGAACGGTGTCGTGTTTCTGCAGACCGGCGCACATTCAGCCTGTGATCCCTTGGTTTGTGTGGGTTTATGTGGTACACATGAAATAGGAGCGACTCAAATATAGAATACTAGCTTTTACCGCAGCTTCACTCGGATTTAAGCCATTAAATAGGTTTCCTGTGTTACTTCTGATACAGACAAGAATATGTACAGGTACAAAGTTTCATGATGATCGCTTCTTTTCGCGGGAAAGCGTAACAAATAAACTTACATTCGCATTTATAATATTAGTAGGGATTATGAATACTTTTTGGATTAATTGATTATTTACGATAGATCAAGATCGTTAGGAGTTATCCTAAAGATATGTCGGAAGAATCAGGGAAGTTAAAATGAGATTTTAAATACAGATAAAATAATCGAAATTTTACAAATTATTCAATTAAAAGAAAATGCTGACGATCCGTCTGTTGTGGCTATTTAACAATACTAGCTGATACTCGCGGCTGCGTTTGCGTGACCAAAAATCATTACTTCCCTTTGGTTAATGGGGTAAAATACAGATAAATAATCGTACTTTTATAAATCCTTCAATTGAATGAAAATGCTGACGAACAATCTGTAACTATTTAACAATACTAGCAGATACTCGCGGCTGCGTTTGCGTGACCAAAAATCATTACTTTCCTTCGTCAATCGGGTAAAAAAGTTGTCTTTTTCACTCCTGGATAAAGTAGCTTTCTAAAATTAAAATAATTTTAAAAATAGTGTAAGTAGTTTTTGAGTTAAATCGTAATAAACAAACGTGTTGGTCCCGGGCTCTTTTGAAGAATAGGTCAACTGCCATTCTGTCAGGCAAACCGTAAAAGGTGACCGATTAGCTATAGTAGTCAATATCACCGTGGCTACAAGTGGTAGAGTTCTGCATTGTTTCGCCCGGGTCTGGTACCAACTCCTTACCGATTCCTGTCACTATCGTGTTCCGGTTTGGAGGTTAAGGTAGCCGGTAAACTTATGCATGTGGCATTAGGCCTCGCCTCAAGATAGCAACGCACCATTAACATCTTTGGTGTCTAAAGGCGATGGTTCTGGATCTGCTTGTTTGCTATCTTACAATTTAAAAATTTAAATAAAATACAAACAAAAAAATCAAATCTTTCCTCTTTATAATATTAGTTTAGACTAGCTGCCCGCCCCGGCTACACATCGGTGATGTACCTAATGAAAATAATGATACAAAATCTTCAATCACGACTCTGTAGTGAAATACAAATTTTAGTTGTTAGTTGCTATAGTTAATATAATTAAGGTCGTCCAATTATATTCTGTCCTACTCATTTATTCATTTTTTATGTTACAAAGTAAAAAACCGTATAATTTTAAGCAATTTTTTTACATAAATCGTCTCCTTACTACAATAAACACAAAAAAGACGTGTGGCACTCGGAGACTGCCGTGGTAAAGCTATTGCATAGCATTTTTTATCAACTTTTGCAATTACAATTATGCAGTATTTTTTTCTTTGTTTTATTTTTCTTTGATATTAGTTCAAGTTACACTTTGAGCGTGGTGACCGATAAAAAATATTCATATTTAAAACACTTTGTACACAAATTATACTAGTACAGATATTCACTGTTGTACGTAGATGATAAATACCTATACACCTATATATTTTCTCACAAACAGCTGATTACGGTAGTTTTCACATACAACCAATGCCATCTAAAGGCGGGTTGCTGAATTAAAGAGACAAGCGTGATATTTCAAAAATTCATTAAAAGTTCTGGTATTTATCGATAGATGGAAAAACTAAAAAGTATCACCGCTGTGCCGGTCGGAGTGGGGGTGTTAGGTTTTTTGTTACGGAATTTCTGGATTCGGTCTCCACGCTCAAGGCCCGCGATAGAAGCTAAGCAATAGCTTAAAAATAATATCCGATTTGGTGCATTTTGGCAAAGTTATACGCGTACTGATATTTCAGGGATTACAAGTAGTACAAATATTTCAAAGATCGATATAAATATAACTTTAGAAGCTTCTTATGATTCACCCTAGCTTTGTACTTGTAGCACCACAAAAAGGGAAAAAACATCTTAATTCGATCGCTACCAAACCCGCCAAGAAAATCTAAATATTGCCTTTTTTATATCATAAGATAGCAAACAAGCAGATGAGTCTTCTGATGGAAAGAGTCAACCATCGCCTATAGACACCAAAGATGTTAATGGTGCGTTGCTATCTTGTGGCGAGGTCTAATGCCACATGCATAAGTTTACCGGCTACCTTACCCTCCAAACCGTAACACGACAGTAACACGCACTGACGCTATTGCGGCAGGAATAGGTAAGGCGGTGGTACCTGACCCGGGTGAGACAATGCAGAATGAATGCAGAATGAAGGTGGTAGAGCCACCTAGTAAAAAATAAAAAAAAATCAAAATCAGCTGGCATTTTTTGGCCGCCTGTCGGTCGAGTGGTTAGCGAACCTAGTTACTTATCTTTAGGACCCGGATTCGATTCCCGGCAGAGACAAACATTTATATGATATGTATTTCTATGTATTAGTATCAATGACTAACACCCATAACACAAGAAATTAATTTGACTACTTTGGGGTTAGATCGATTTGTTCAGTGATATTATTATTATTTTTAAATGCTCATCGAGATATAGGCGTGTTAACACATCTTCATCAGAATTCCAACTACTTGAAAAAACTCAATAATACTTTTCCTGACCCGAGAATCGAACCTGGTACCTCATGATCTGAGTCAAACAGATTACAATGTTGGTTGTTTAATTAAATAAACAATGATATCAAAAGAAATTTTACGAGTACAAATAAATGCCGTTAGACTAGCTGCACTCCACAGGCCGCTAAATTATAAAAGTTTTTGTTAAATCCTACAGGAACACCACATTTTTTGGAATCAAAAGTGCCTTATGAACTATTTGAGGTCATCATCTACCTGTATACAAAATTTTATCCATGTCAGTCCAGCTTTTTTGCGTGAATTGTTTACAAACATGCAAGCATACAAACTTTTACATTTATAATGTGATAAATATAAATAACAAATAATGGGATTTCCGCTACTGTTGAATTGTAGAAACTTACTAGTCCGTAATGTAACGGATTTTAGTGCGGTTTTCATCAATAGACAGAGTAATTCAAGAGAAAGGTTAATGTCTATACATATAATAAAATCGTAGGAAAGTCAAAACTGTACATTGAATATTTTTTTAAAAGAATACTTGGGGCGTGATCTACAATCGATATCGAAGCCAAAAATATAGTTTTTAGAATTTTTGTCTGTTTGTCTGTATGTATGTCCGGGGTAAACTCAAAAAGTACTGCATGGATTTACTTCAAATTTTGTATGAATGTTACTAATAGGTCGGGTCAACATATAGGCTACATATTATCACGCTATCACCTACGGGGGAGGGGCTGTGCGGAGTAAACGAAGTCCGCGCGGACGAAGTCGCTGGCAACAGCTAGTATATACTACATGCATATTATAGTAGAAAGAATCCTACAATTTCAAAGATTTTTACAGCATATAATTACACACATAAATTCAGGGTGTGTCGCATAGATGGTTTAGTGTAGTATAGATAAAACCTTTATAGGTACTTCAGTCTAAATTTCAAGCTATTATTAATATATTTCAACTTCAGTGCGAGTAACCGAAACATCGAAGTGTGTTTAACTTTTTCATAAGGATTCCGAAAGGCTGATTCTTACCAGGCAAAAACATATTTCCATTTCCGGTTTCCACCCCGTGTGACGGACAGGCATAATCTCACCCAGTCCATTGTCGAACCCGCTACCCTTGCGTGTAAACTACTGAACAATCGAACACATAATGACTGCACTCCAACGCGTCGTGTTTTCCTTTGTAATCATCCCCTCAGCTCGCTCCCCTAATGATTTTTCCTCTTATTTGTTTTCGTGGGATAATTGCTGTTTGGTTTTCTTGTGAATTGCTCTTGGCTGTAAATAAGCCGTGATAAAGATGGTTGGCCACCATTACTGGCTTCGGTTGGAAGCCTTCAGATAAATGTGTATATAACTATTATATGGTTGAAATGTTGTTTTTCAACGGACGAAAAAAAACGATTACCAGTTTGAAGTGTAGTTATGTAATATGGTTGGAATTAGATAGTAGTAGTTGACAAATATTTGAAGTCGGTTTAATTTTTTAAATAATTTTTATTCTTTACTAGCTGACCGGCAAACGTTGTTCTGCCTTGTTAATAAGAGTACTTCTTATTTTTTTTTTCTATATTTTCTCACCTTTTAAACCTTCCCTGGACTCCAACAATTAATTCAAAATCAAAATTAGACAAATCGATTCAGCCGTTCTCGAGTTTTAGCGAGACTAACGAACAGCCATTGTTATATATACATATAGATTACTTTGTAATGTCAGCCGCAATTTCACCAATCTTTAATATACACTCGTATATCTAGTTATGAATTAAAGAGGTGTAAATAATGTGGGTATGCAGAAACGTATTGTTTTATTAGATATCGAATAAGCAGATGGCTTTCCTGATAGAAAGAGAAACCACATAGACACCAAATCTGTTAAAGGTGCAGTTGCTATCTCCACATCTGGCGATACCACATGCAAAAGTCTACCGGCTACCTTACCCTCCAAACTGGAACTCGACAATAAAGTAATGACGCTATTGCGGCAGCAATAGATAAGGCGATAGGGCCGTGTACCCGGGCGAGACGTTGCGGAACTCTACTACCTAGGAGTCACAATGATAGTGATGTCACTATCATATTCGCATTTTAAGAACTGTCTGGCAGTCGGCAGCAGACGGTTTATTTTTCAAAGGCACTCCAAACCAACACGGCGAAAGTATTGTAAATTGAGTTTTTAGTATAATGAGATATGCTCATGTGACGATCTTAGTTGATGAAAATCATAGAATTTCTTTGAAAAAATAAAAAATACTTTCTCCACATTATCATATATAAATCCAATTAAATTTAATTTTCTAGAAACAGTATAATTTTTTAAATATAAACTATATATCATAGACAACAATTACAAAGCTGTTAATTTTCTGACACTTTTTTAAAAGTTGACTGAGGTGTTATTATAATATTTCCACAAGCAAACATCTAAAATGAAATAAATTTTAATAACAATTGTACAACAACGGTTCTAGACATCTACCCTGAGAGACTCCGACACGTGTTACAGAGCTTAACTGAACTTACAATTAAGCTTTAAGCTCCGGTTAATTAAACTCGGGCTGTATTGTCGCGCGAAACCCTTTAAGCCGCCCACAATGAGAGCTTTTCTATAAAAAGCCCATTGAAGACCATGACCGATTCAATTGACGAACGACTATTTTATAATATGAATTGTTTGAAATGTAAATAGGATTTCGATTGGGTTTAAATTGCGGTTTCCGCTATTGACTGTTTAACTCCGAATGTGGGGATTAATATGGGGTTTGACAAAATATGAATCGTGATTTAAAACATAAGGATTTATAATCAAGAATCATAACTTTTGTTATGTAGTTAATGCATATATATTTTTGGAACGAAGTTCCTTATCGCGCGTTGTGAAAGGGAGCTAGACGGAAAAAATTCTTACGAAAAGTTGTCACGACACTTTTTGCTATAGTAAGCTATTGTAAGCTGTGCGGCGTGCGCATGTTCCTCTGTTTCTCTCTCTTATATAAAGCAAGCCAGATATTTTCATTTCTATTATTATTACGAAAATTGAGTCTACTGATTAAGTTTATATTACATTATATTTGTTAATAATAAAAAAATATTATTATAACTTAAAAAAAATAAAATTTTATTACAATTCCTTCACTAATTAATCGAAAGGAACTTCGTTCCATCCGGGTGTCCCTTGACACCTCTCAAGTTTTTTGTGTTAATTATTGATTTGGTTTCTGCTTGAGATACAACTCACAATAATTAAAAATTTTACAAGTTTTGTAATGATGCTAAGAAACAAAATCGTATAAGCAACAGAGAATCGTATAAATAACAATGTTTATTAAAATGTTAATGTTAATGAATTCAAAAAGCAAGTAAACATTAATGTAATAAGCTTGTAGTTTGGTAATTTTGCTAACAACAATCAGAGAATGTGATGATAAAAACAAATGATAATTGAAAGATTTATAAGATGATAAATTTAACTATAGTAAAGCAAAATGTGATTTGATTATCAACCCATTAAAATGTTATGGCTTGTTCAGTTAATCTATGCACCGGAAGCATGGAAGGAAGTTCATTAGGACTACCTTTGTCACACCAATGCTAATATGGTCGTGCAAAGCATATGTTAGATATAGACAACAGATACAAATTAAATGCAACGCCTCTCATTAAATTTCAAATTATGTAACGTCTTACTAATATTGCGTTATAAAATATCAGATGCTAGTTTTTCTATTATAGACAAAGAGTCTATGAAAGTTTTAGAAGAGATAATAAAAAAAAAATTAAAAAATACACCTCTTCGTATTTTAGGGTAACTATTCCTGAATCCTACCAGATTAAATGTTTCAAGCCAATAATCAAGTTCCTCTCAGGACATAGTGCAATGCACTTTAATTTGAAATTACAAATTATATCCTAGCCTTAAGGATAAAAACGCACCAACTATGCATTTTACAAATCAGTATTTCTTTTAGTATTTATACCGCTTGCTATGTACTCAGAAGCT
Organism: Apodemia mormo; assembly: GCA_036924255.1. Taxonomy (NCBI): domain Eukaryota; kingdom Metazoa; phylum Arthropoda; class Insecta; order Lepidoptera; family Riodinidae; genus Apodemia; species Apodemia mormo. Next base: position 3,712,696 of record JAUPFN010000018.1, on the reverse strand, counting down.
TCTACATTGAGTTAAAGCAGCAGATCTACTTCATTTATTAACTATCTGATCTGCGCAGCTTTGCCCGTTGATAGAGAAACAAACATTCGTCCCTTTTTTCAGCCCCTTACGTGTTTTTTTTTAAATAAAGTATGTTTGAGCCCTGACATTCAACTAACTCCGTGCCAAATTTTATCAAAATCGGTTTAGTTGTAAAAGCATAACAGACAGATTTTCGCATTTATAATAGTATGGATTTGGAAAATTGATTTTTATATAGATTCAGCTGGTATATCACAAATTATATTAAGTAGAAGTCGCTACCGATGGAGATTTGCAACATGAAGGGTTGTTGCCAATGTGGTACCGGCCGCTGCAGTGTCTATTTATCCGCCTCTTAAGCCCATTTAACTCATAGATCAAATCTGAACTAGGAACCCGTTGGTCGAGTGGTTAGCGACCCTGACTACGTGATCAATGGGGTCCGGGTTCGATTCCCGGCAGGGACAACCATTTGTGTGATGAGCACAGATGTTTGTATTTCTGGGTTTGGGTGTTTATTAAATATATTAGAGTATTTATATATTTATATATGTATTTCTATGTATTATTTATTATTTATTTATTTATTTATTTATTCCGTATGTTAACTGTGTGCACGAGAAATGTACGCAAAAACCAAATACTTGATGTTAGTGGCGTATCTAAGTGGTACATACGAAAGCCTTCATTGCACCAAGTGATTAAATAAAATAAAATATTTTTTTATTTGAGGGAGAAATTTAATGTAAATTTGACTTGGGGTTCAAAAATACAAGACATTTTTGAACCCCAAGTCAAATTGTTGCATGAGTATACCACAGAATAACTATTGTTATAACTATAGTCTCCATTATTCTGTGGTTATACCTAATGTGTTTAAAATATGTTTATTTTACAACTATTTGTCGCCTCTATGAGACCACAGAGACCACCGACATCGGACCACTAGACAATGATTCGATGTCGGGTTCGATTTTCGGGTCGGACAAATCTAAATGTGTTTTTTTTTCGTTTTCTGATTCTGATGAAAACAGCGTTGTGCGGTGCGATGAAAACAGCAGTTGGCGATAGCCTGGCCACTTATCACATTGTGGGACCGAGTATCTTCGGCTAATTGCGGTTGTACTATATGTTATGTACCTCTGCCTACCTCTTCGGAGATTCGGGTGTGAAGATATTTATTTTACTACTAGCCATGCCAGGCAGCACGGTTAGTTGTAAAACAGATGAAGTTGGAATTTCATTAGCGTGAACGTTAACTAAATCTGGGTTTTAAATTTTTTGAACGAAAACCCAAATGTTTTTCTAAAATAAAAGTAGCCTAAGTTACTTTTTGTAAAAGCAGCTACCTGTGAGAGAAATACTGGTAAAAATTAAATAAAAAAATCTTTGGTATAACCAATCGTGCAAAAACTCTTATTGTTTAAAATTAAACAGTGGTTATTTTGACATTAAATACAGACGAATGAATTTTATTTACATGTATATTTATTTTAAAACAACTTCCCATGCAATCTGTTTAAACAATCATGGAAATCCTTCCAACCGTTAACGTTTGATGAAATAAAAGAAATTCAAAGATTGAAACTGATATCTGTAGAGGTTGCATTAGGCATGAATCAAGTGTAGTTCTGTAATCGTAGCTAAGAGCGAGAGTTACTTGGCCGTTTCTAGTTCCTGAATTATTTATGCTCGCCCGTTCCGTTACATTGAATGGCTAATGATGTGTGCTGAGCACATATTCACTAGTTAATATTTATACCCCGGTTCGTCTGCTTAGCGTCTCGACGAACGTGGCTTCTGAGTATATAGTAATTAAGTGGCTAGATGAATTTTAACTATCACTTCTGTTTCGTTTAAATTATATTAATTTATCAATTCGTCTAGACGAGTCATGATGTTAGTTAAGCTATAGGTGTTTCTGTGCTTGGCTGTATTAATTTTTTTGTCGTAAGATAGCAAACAAGCAGATGGTTCTCTTGATGGAAAGATAATACCATCGTCGATAGATACCAAAGATGTTAATAGTGCGTTGCTATCCTTGTGGCGAGGTCTTAATGCCAGATGCATAGGTTTCCGGTTACTGTACCTTCGAAACTGGAATACGACAGTGACAATAACTAACGCTGTTGCGGCAGGAATAGTTAAGGAAACAATGTAGAACTCTACCACCCAGGAATCATCTTTTGGAGCATTTTCCTGTGTTGGCCTGGGCTTCTTTCAAGAATATACCATCTATACACCATCTGCCATTCTGCCAGACAATTTGTTAAAGGCGACTTATTGGGTTAATGTGCAGCTATCGTCGTGATTACAAGGTGGTAGAGTTTTGAACGTCTTACCCGTTTTGGGTAACACCTCCTTTCCTACAGTTCTTCTAATAGAAGGACATTCGTACCCGTATCAATCAAGGACCTTTTTTAATCAACTGCTTTTTCAATTAATTACTGCTACGCATCTCGTTAGAAGCGTGAGAAGGCTAATAATCTACGTCACTAGCATCACGACTGTTAATTGGGTGGTAGAGTTCTGCAACGTGTCGAATGGATTTGGTATCATCGCCTTACATATTCCTGCCGCAATAACGTCAGTGCTTGTCATTGTCTTGTTCCAGTTAGAGGGTAAGGTAGCCGGTAATCTAATGCATGTGGCATTACCATTAGATTTTAGATTTTATTAAACTTAAAAGACCTATCTTGAGCGTAGACCGAACGCCGTTCTTGTTCTTCTTGAAGTAAGCCTGAATTACCATCCCGCTACATAGACTGCAAGGAAACATTAACATCTTTGGTGTCTATATGCATAATTTCTTTTCCTATCAGGAGAGCCATCTGCTTGTTTACTATCCAACGATATTTATAAAAAAATCTAATAATCGCCTCTGTGGTCTAGTGGTCCAGCGTTGGCATTGACCACATGAGGTCCCGGGTTCGATTCCCGGGTCGGGCACATAAAAAAAGTGTTTTTCAGTTTTCTGATAAACACAAAGTTGCCCGGGATTGGAAAGTGCCCGGTTGGCGATAGGCTTGCCACCTATCACATTTGTGGGACTAAGTATCTTCGGCTAATCGGGGATATGGGCGTGAAGATACTTTTCTAACTGCCTCGTGGTCTAAGGGTTAGCCTATCTGACACTGATCATTAATTAGGTTTTGAGTTCGATCCCCGCCCAACGCATAGCCTAAACCAGGGGAATTAGAATTTTACGTCTGTTTGTACAAAGCAACGCAACGCGAACGCATCCGAGGTACGGAGGTTTTAACACTACTACCAGATCCGGGCTATAATTTTTAGATTCTTGTATATACTTAAAGGCCAACAACACTTTGCTAAGGGAATGGTACCTTAACCCGCCCTCGTGATATGGATTTAATAAACTTTGTAGATAGTGGGTTGTCATGTAGGTTATGTAATGCCACATGTGAGAGTGTGTTTATGTGTATCAGAGAGCTTTTAAGGGGATGCGACTGCTGCAAGCGCTGTTTTTGTTATTTTTTTGACATTGCTGTTATTGCAGTGTGTAAAATTTAGGCGTTGGAACTTGGATCCATTTGAACGGTAAAATGGCATTACCTTCCTACCGCACAGATATCAAAGATTTATGTCATGGAAAATATCCATACTGATATTATAAATGCGAAAGTCTGACTGTCTGTCTGTGTGTTACGCTTTCACGGCTAAACCGCTGGACCGATTTTCCTGAAATTTAAGATGGAAGTAGTTGAAGAGCCGGGGTCCAACATAAGCTAATTTTTTTTTCAAAAAATCAACCCTTAAAGGTATAAAATAGGGGATTAAATTTTTATGAAAAGCTATTATCTTGACGACACGCTAATCTACTCGCGGGCGAAGCTGCGTGGATCAGCTAGTGTTGAATATTTTTAAAATGTATGTACAGTATATGCTTAAACAACGATAAATATGTTTACTCCAGGCTAAATTTCATGTTTAGTTATTATTCAAATGAGCACACAACCTCGGACCCACATTCAAACTTAGATCCATGTTTTGAAAGCAAAAAGTGTTGCCAGAGGACAAAACAAACGTCACAATAAAATGGCTGTAAAAATATTTCATACCACACAATCAAACCAACTTGAGGTTCGGAATAATGCAGCCCAGCGGGATAGGCGAGCGTTGCATGCGCTTGCGCAGTTTATTTTGACCATTTCGCTGTTTTTATTGTAAGTTATTATTAAATGTCGTATAATAAATAAAGAAAGGCTTAACTGAGCCATTTTCATGTATGGCAAGTGCTTCCTTTGTTATGGCTAATTTATGGCATTTCAAATTTCTAGTTACATTAATTTTCTTATGTTTAATGAGCTCTGTGTTTTCTTTCTCTTAATAATCTTGATATAGCTCCTTGGTATACACAGTAAGACTTGAGCTAACTGACTAATCTAACAACGCATTGTCGAAGCATGGTGCTGTGCGTTAGTATAATAGGATATCACACAGTTTGAATTTAACTTTGTCGGTAAACTTAGACATTTGGCATTACCATCCGATCACACGAGTAGCAACGCGCCATTATTCCTTGTGCGATGGATGTCTCTACCAAACGAAGTATCTGTCCTGTTTGCTAACCTATTATACAGAGTTACATTTAAAGGTAAATTTTAAAATGAGGTACTAAATATTGAATTGAAAGTGCGTTTTAATTATTGTAAAATGATTACAAGAAATATAAAAATATCCCATTAAATTCATGGATTGGATGCACTGAATCTTGTGAATGAACTCTGTAAAGCTGTCATCGTTTTATTTAAATTTATCTATCATTACGATAGTAACTATTATGTAATATGTCCCTTTAAGTATATTTTGCCCGGTCACTTTTATTTTGGTTGAAGGCACTAAAATATTTTAGTTCGAATTTTGCGTAATTAAAATTTTGTCTTTAGCGTTGGATAAAAATGAAATTTTGAATTTTTTAAATTATATATATTGAACATAAATCGAACATATCGATTCTGAATAGCCTTAAATGGTAACTTTTCAATCTTGTGATGAGGGTATAATGACATGTATGCATAAGTTCGTCAACTACTTACAATGAGTGACAGTTTTGCGACAGGAATACATAGGTAGGATGGCTGTATAAAACTCAGGCGTGTCGTAGCAGATTTCTTCCATCTAGTAGTCATGATGGCAGTGAAACATTTGACTGATATTTCGGCTTTAATAAACCGCCTGGTAGAAGCACAGTAAGTTTGTAAAAGGAATTTGCTTTATTTTTTTTAATCCAACACTTCATATTTTAAAAATGAAAAATATTTATATTTGATTCAGTCTAGATATTTGCCACTAAAATAAAATGGTCTCCATTTTATTTATAAAATGCCTTTTCTACAAGCTAACACTAAGTTCAATGTATGTATGCCGAACTCTCCCCATTCAGCTATTATAATCTATAAATAATAAAGTCTATTCTGAGGGTACTTTTAAAAAAATTGTCAAAAACAGTATTTTCAATTTTGTAAAACAAAGACCAGAGAAAGCAATATGTTTTCTTTCACATCTCCCCTTTCGAAGGGTTGGAGCGTGCCGGCTTGGGTTACCGACAAACAATGGTAACCGAATCGGTTGGTGTATTTCAATACAATTACAGCTGATTAGCTATTGAATTTGGCCTAATTCTAGTTACGTGCGAAATACATAACAGCTGCCTTTGGCGCGAAATTTTTGACGTTTCTTTTTTTTGTAATTGTAATAATGCCTATGATGAGCTACGATTTAATAGTTATTTATTTGTATGACTTCCAAATTTTTATATGATTTCGATCCTTTCCTACAAAATATGTAATATATATATGTAACAGGAACTTTAACATGTCTAAAATTTGACTAAAAAGATTTGCTGAAATCACATACTTCTATGATGGTCTATGCTTAGTCGTTAATTTCAAGCATGTCAAAACCATTTTTATTATACTATGACCCTGACAAAATGTCACCGCCATTATCTCCTTTTATCAAAGAGTAGATAATAATCATTACATATTATATAATGAAAGAAAAGCATGCGAAAGAAAATTGTCGCAACATTTTAATAAAACTATGACTTAGAACATCTTAAATCTATATTAATCATGGACGCATGTAAAAATAAATTATTTTTAAAACGAAAGCAAAGACCAACAGCGACATGCAGCCCATTACTTCAACAATTAGCGTGCCATAGTTTTCATTCAACTCACAGATTAAAAATGCCCACAATATTGATAGTATAGATTATCCCTAATGATAGCTGCTAGCAATAAATTGGCGTAGGGCCGGCGAGCTAAGATGCGGAGATAGCATGCTAAAAGACACTTTGATTGAACGCACCGGACAGGGCGATAAGATCATTCGCATATTAAATAACAATATTAATTTTCTAGCCTGGGACTAGACTTAAATTGTGTGGCCGAAGTTAACAAGCCACAAGAAAACTGGAGATTCTATCAAACGAGCACGGACAATTTTCACAATTGTATATTTTATGATAATTATAATATTTAATAAGTTAAATACATAAATATTTAAATAACTCGATAAATGTAAAATTAAAGTTAAAAAAGAGTATGATGTGTATTTATTGCTATTATAAAAAAGCCAATATAGACAGCTTTATTGTAGAATAAATAAAACTTTCAGGACTAACCTTTTGTTTTTAACATAGTATATACGCATCGTTGTTAAAAACAAAGTCTGAGATTTCATTAAATTTAGTAATATAGCCTTAGCGGGAAATTTTTTCACTCTGCGCGTATCTTCTGACATAAAATGGTGTATGTTTTGGGACTATGATATGCATCCCGAGATATTTGATGTACTTGTTAAGTACCACGTTACTACGAGTAGATAAAAAAAGCGTTGCAATGATAATAGTGTCTCGCACCGTTCAATAAAATTATATCGAACCAGCGGCTGTAGATAAAGAAACACAGATCCACAAAAAATACATCTAGGTATCTCTATATGTGACATAATTGGCTGAGATGTACGTGCAACTATGCTAGTTGCAGTAGAAATATATGGGATACTTAAAAATACTAGTAATGTGTATGAAATAAGTCGAGCTGTACTTTGTACATTGAAGCGGAATCAGAATTATAAAGGTATTTGAATAAAACACGATAAAACTAGTCGACAGAATTATATGATATTGCATATGTTAGGGCGATTGGCTATCTTTTTAATTATATGTAGTAAATAGTAGCACTAATGTTCTGACATATATAGCGAAAAGTTCCAGTCATACAATATTAATACAAGTTTTATAACTGTTTGGTTCCCACACATGTTTTGTACGATTTAATGTATGTAATATTTGCGTAATTTAATTAAATGTGAATTAATTAACAAAAAGTTGTGACCAAGTATTAATAGAAACAGCGTAAATGACAAATGTAAAAATGTCATACGATTTCCCCAAATTTTGGACACTAGGAATTTCAAAACGATTAGTATTTTTAAAATTTATTTACGTTTTTAAATAAACTGCCAAACAACAACAAAAAGAAGCACATTTTTTCTATTTATTTTCTATAATATGTTCATTGTTCAGTCATAACTTTTTTTATATTATTAGCAAACAGATGACTATCCTGATGGAAAAAATAACTATTGTCTATAGACACCAAACATGTTAATGATGCGTTGCTATCTATCTATCGGGGTGGCGATATCACAAGCGTAAGTCTACCGGCTGCCTGATCCTTCAAACCGGAATATGACTGTCAAGCATAGACGCTATTGCGGCAGAAATAGGTAAACGGTGGTTCCAAATAGGTAATCCGGGTGAAGCGTTGTGGAACTCTACCACCTAGCAGTCAGGATGGCAGTGATACATAGTCAATCGTTCGCCTCTTACGAACAGCCTGGCAGAAAGACAGCCTATTCTTCAATAGGGATCCGAACCAACATGCGGAGACCAACATCTATTTGGCTAGTTCTTTTTTTATTGTATTTCTTGCAAGGTTTGTATGAAAGAAAATATTTAAAAATCGTTCAGTTGAGAGTTAGATTAATACCTCGGCTATTCCTGCCGCAATAGCATCGGCGTTCGTTTTCCTCTTTAGAGAGTATGGTAGGCAGTAAAATTATGCATTTAGCATTCCATTCCCCGCCACATGAATAGCAACGCACCATTAAAACTTTATAAATTAATCTATATATATATAAAAATCAATTGCTGTTTGTTAGTCTCGCTAAAACTCAAGAACGGCTGAACCGATTTGGCTAAGTTTGGTTTTGAATTAATTGTTGAAGTTCAGGGAAGGCTTAAAAGGTGAGAAAATATAGAAAAAAATAAGAGTGTTAAAAAGACAGAACAACGTTTGCCGGGTCAGCTAGTATATAGATAAATATTTTTCATGTGAATAAATAGGTTCGTGTAGTTTATCAAAAAGCGTTATGCAAATACTATTTATTATTAACAAGAAAAAAATTGGGGCTCATTAAAAGCTTTGAAATTTTTTAAATTGCAATTTTTGACTCTTCCGACACAAAATGTTGCCGACCCTTTGTCTAGCAATAGATTTGTTATAAAGCATAAGATTCTAGGTTCGGATCTCAGCTTTGACAAGTGGGTGAATTGTATATTTGCCTAAATCTTCGGGATATGAGCGTGATAGTATTTATTTTCTAACATTGAAATGACATATGTTTAAAATTGACGTTTACATTTAATAAGAAATAAGCAGGTATTTACATAATTCCATCGTTGCATCTGCACACTTCCTGTTTGCTAATATCGCTGCAGTGGATTTGCGTTGTTAATTTTAATGATGTGCCTTCTCAGAAACAATAAGATATAATATGTAAATTTGTTGTAGGTACATATATATTAATGGCGGTATTAAATATGAAAATTATCTCACGAATGGAATTTTCGACGTATATGCCACAGAAAAGACTTAGCTTTAGGTATATTATACTGGCTTATGGTCGCGGTTTTCAACTCATTGTGACAAAGTTCCTAAACTCGCCTTAAATAGGTTTGCCATTTTTTAGGAGATTCAATTTTTTTATAATATAGGACAGCAAACAATCTGACGTTTCTCTAGACGAAAAGAGATGCTTACCTCTATAGGTAATGCTTATGTCTTTTCATTTTCAGACACCAGAGATGTTAATGGTGCGTTGACATCCGTTTAGCAGGGATGGAATGTTACATGCAAAAGTTTACGCACTACTCTACTCTACTCCAAATCGGAAAACAACTGCGATAACTACCAGCACTGTTCCGGCAGGAATAAGTAAGACGGGGAGTTTTACTTATTCCTGCCGCAACAGCGCTTCGATGTTGGTCTGGGCTTCTTTGAAGAATAAGCCAACTTCCGTTCAGCCAGGAAGGTCGTAAAAGGAGACCGATTAGCTATACTAGTTACTACTATCGTGACTATTAGTTAGTAGAGTTCCGCAACGCCTCGCCTGAGTATTTGGTACCACCGCCTTACTATTTCCGCCGCAATAGCGCTAGGGCTTGTCGCTGTAGTGTTTCGGTTTGGAAGGTAAGGTAGCCGGTAAACTTGTGAAAGTGGCACTAAGACCCCGCCACAAGGATATCAACGCACCATTAACATCTTTGGTGTGTATAGGCGATGGTTTCTCTTTCCATCAGCAGAGCCAACTGCTTGTTTGGTATCTAATGATATTTAAAAATAGATCTCGCAAGTTAGCGGTCATCAGGAGCTTGCCGCTGTTCATATTGGTTTACATAAGTTAAAGTGGTGGAAATGAGAGGTTTCATTGCTCTTTACCTTTTAGCATCACGAAAGCCAATCAAATGACATTTTTCTTTGTCATCTTATGATATTCAAAAAGTTTTCAAGTGTAATAACAATTATACCTGTTCTATTTATGTCTTTAACATCAATGCGAAGAAAATGATTCATGCATTGATATCAGTATGAGAATTAGGGCAATACCGAAAATCATAACCACTTGACTAGATACGCGACAGATAACTAAAAATGCATCTCAAATTGAATCTTATCACAACGGAACAAGTCATATGCGTTAGTGGTCGATTATCACGTGCTTACGAGTTGGTTTCCCATGACGGTCGGCGACCTTTAGGCGCCTGTGTCTTTTAGAATTACTATCACGGAACCCATAAAGCTTTGGCGACATTATGAGTAGATTAGCGGTCGTAAACGCCGACCTTGAACACCTAATTTAAAAAATTGACGTGTTATGTCTATGAGTTTGACAGTTATTTGTTGCCGCTTTTTGTTTTTTTTTATTAAGTAACTGGACGTAGAAAGTTGTTGATGCCTAATATTTTTTTTACATAATTAGATAGCACACAAGCAAATGGATTTTCTAATGAAAAAGTGATAAATATCGCTTATAGATACCAAAGATGTAAACGGTGTAATGCTGTCCATGTGGCGGGTTCATTACTTTCCAAATTGAAAAAAAAAAACTGACATTGCTTGTCAGTTTTACAAAAAATATGGAGAAAGGATAAAATTTTAATATAAAATAAAAATTGAAAATTACTATCATATGCTTGCATTAGTATCATCACATACAACTAAGAACAAGTCTTTATATTTTTCATTTACAAATTTTGATGTCTAAATTTCTAAGCTCATATCTATCGTCAGCTCTCGGCCTAATCTCATTTAAGAAGCTCTTTTTTATTCCACACTAATACCAACCATAAAAAACCAATATAATGTCATAAATAATGTAGCAATTGCTAATTGTCGCTGTACCGGAAGGCGGGCGGTAATCAAAACGGTCTTTGAATAAATAGTAGGGAACATATTTTGAGGTTATGTCTCTAACATTTATGAGCATTTACAATGAGAACCAAATTTGTTAAATAATATTTGAGCAGTGAGAACACGTCAAACTGTCCACTCTGGTCATCTGTATTAATGACCTCGGGGTCTAGTGGTCCGGCGTCGGCATTGACCACGTGAGGTACCGGGTTCGATTCCCGGGTCGGGAAATTTAAAAAAATGTGGTTTTTTTTCAGATTTATGATAAAAACTGTGTTGCCCGGGATTGGATCAGTGACTTGGTTGGTGATGGGCTTGCCATCTATCACAATGTGGGACCAATGATATATATATATATATATATATATATATATATATATATATATATATATATATATATATATATATAGAAATACATATACTCAAATATATTTAATAAACACGCAAACCCAGAAATGCAAAGATCTATCTCTAGCATAAATTATAGGTATTTATGTGATGAGCTAAGATAGCTCATCACATAAATGCCTGCCTCTGTTGCAACGGGGCGGCCAAAAAAAATTTCTTTCGCCACAACTTCGAGTTTTTTCAACTAATTGATTTACTACCCATAGAAGACATTTTAAGAGCACAAAAAATGCTGTTTAAAATTCAGTATCAATCTTTGCGTTCAAAAGTTACAAAAATTAAAATACCTAATGTCGATAGCATTTGTTAAAAAAATAGGATAGGTTTATATTATTTACAGTTATTTTCAATACAGAATAATAATAAAAAATAAAACTTTATAAATAAATATCTTAATTAGTGAGAAATAGGGTATAATCAATAATAATTTACATTTTTATTATTTTTAATGAAATGCCTTCCTTCATGCAGTTTAAAATACATAAAAAGCTATTTAGTTTACGAGTATACTGTTACAAAATTATACTGTATAAATATTAAATAAACTAGTCAAGTAGTAAGTATATTCATATAAAAATCTTCATTTTTTCATATTTTCACTATCAGAAACGCTTAACCTAATCCTGAATAAACAAACATTTACCGTTCAAGAGGTCCTCGAAGTCATGAATGCCATTCAAATTTAATAAAAGAACAATAGAAGGGTTGATATTAGATCGACGCGCGCGCACGATCTAATTACGTGTGGCCAGGTGTGTGTGTTTGTTTTTAAATGTACGGAAAAAATTGCACATGCGTAACTCTTTTTCGCCGTGTTGGTCCCGGCCTCCTTTGTAGAATAGGCCAACTGTCGTTCTGTCAGGCAGGTCGTAAAAGGCGACCGATTGGCTATCGAGTCACTACCATCGTGGCTACTAGGTGGTAGAGTTCTGCATTGTCTCGCCCGGGTCTGGTACCACCACCTTACCTATTCCTGCCGCAATAGCGTCAGTGCTTGTCGCTGTCGTGTTCCGGTTTGGAGGGGAAGGTAGCCGGTAAACTTATGCATGTGGCATTAGACCTCGCCACAAGATAGCAACGCACCATTAACATCTTTGGTGTCTATAGGCGATGGTTGACTCTTTCCATCAGGAGACCCATCTGCTTGTTTGCTATGTTATGACATAAAAAAAAACTCTAATAATAATTGTATTATATGGTAACGCTAATATGCGAGTGACATATCAAGGTTCAACTAAACTTTAAGGCAGTGCTTAAAGAACGAAGGAGGCAATGAAGGCTTTTGGAGGCAAACTTTTAAATAATGAACCATCTGGCCTTTTTGCCAGGCAGTCTGCAAGATGCGAGTGAAGGCTTACTCATTATTATTTTACTATTTTTTTATTATTTTTTTACTATTATTATTAAAGTACATTATTTGACTCGAAAGTAAGTTAAATTAATAGGTTGTGTTTATATTTGACACGAAAATAGGATAAACTAGTAGGTTGTATTTAAACAAGGGATAAATCTTAACCCTTATAATTACGTCATGTCCTTCTGTCTGTCTGTCCGTAAGTCCGTCTGTCCGTCCATCCGTCCGTATGTCGCAGTTATTTTACTCCGAGGTGATAGTCTCTGAGTATGATTACGTAATATGTTTAGTACCGTATCGTTGAAATTTGAAAAAATGTGTATTTTATAAACCACTAATGGTGAATGATGAGTCGAACTTGTCACTAATTTCGATTGAATACATAAAATTATTAATGTAAATAATATCTAGAAATGTGTGAATAATTAGAACATAAATTTTTGCCACCCCGTTGGTCGAGTTAGTGACCCTGACTGCGCAATCAACGGAGCTCGGGTTCAATTCCCGACGGGGACAAACATTTATGTGATGAGAATAGATGTTTGTATATCTGGTTGGGTGTTTGTAATTTATATTTCGGCATCTATATATGTATTTCTATGTATTGATAACGTTAACTAACACCCATAACACAAGCAAATAATCTGCTTACTTTGGGGTTAGATCAATTCGTGTTTGTCCAAGGGTTATTAATCATTACATAGTATAAAACAAAGTCGCTTTCTCTGTCTGTCCCTATGTCCTTAAGTCCCTATGTATGCTTAAATCTTTAAAACTACGCAACGGATTTTAGTGCGGTTTTTTTAATAGATAGATTGATTCTTGAGGAAGGTTTTAGTGTATAAACCTTTGCGATATTCCCACGGGAACAAAAGCTGCGCGGGTGAAACCGCGGGCAGTTCGCTAGTATATATATAATTTACTTATTTATTAAAATACGTAGAATATGATAATTTTAAAGTATTTGCACACCATATCACGGTATAACATGCTGGTAACTATGTTTTAATAACTTGTAACACATATTCTTGCAAATAACTATTTTTCATTTTAAATCGTCACCACTATGTAGAGTTCTGCAATTTTTCGCCTGCGTTCAAACCAACGCCTTACTATTTCTTGCCGCAATAGCGTCAACGCTTGTCACTGTCGTATTCTCCTTTACAGGGTAAGGTAGTAGATATTCTTTTGTCGCAATAATGCCATACAAAATAAATTGTGATCAATCATCATCTTTAGTGTCTATGAGCAATGACATGCATCAAGACAATAATTTATTTGCTATCTATGGTATAAAACGGGCTATGTATGATGGTTTAACTTGTAGATATGTAAGGATTTGATGAGAGGGTCTTATCTAGTATTTTATCTAGTATTTTTCAAGTATTTAGTATTTTTTTAGTATTTTCCATAATAAGACCCATCTAAATCTGCCTATTTTCCTATCTGTAGGTAAAAATCCCACAAAAATTCTCTTAAAATGACGTCAAACGCTATTCCCGAGTAAACAAAGAATAAAACAAAGGCTACATTAAGACGTATGACCTTTCCCAAGATGACACAATAGTAAACTCTCATTTGGGAGGATTAATGGTAATGGAAAAGTCGGGTTCCCTCCCCTCCCGCCATGCGAGGGTGGACATCTTGGACGGGCCTTATCGGATCGCTCTGTTGTTTATTTTGCTTAACTTAATAGTTTCATATCTTTAAATTATAAATAATTCTTAACTGCTTCTTTGCTATTACAAAAATACGTCCCGAGTCTGCATATTTATTTGATTTTTTTTATATGATAGAATAGCAAAAAAAACCCATGTCGCTCGTGATGGACAGAGATATCTTACGCCTGTCACCAAAAATTTTAACGATTACGCGTGTGGCGTGATAATAGTGCTACATGCTTAAGTTTGGAGGCTACCTTATCTATAATATTGGAATATGACAGAAACCATTGACCCTAAAAAGTATCTTCACGCCTCGGTCTTACCCCTTTGGGGATACCTCTGAAAGGGTAGACAGAGGTAACTATGATTAGCCAGCCATGATTAAGCACCCACGATTAGCCGAAGATATTTAGTCCCATAATGGGATAAGTGGCAAACCTGTCACCAACCGGACACTTATCCAATCCCTGGCATCATTGGTTTTATCTAAAAACTGAAAAAATACATTTTTCGAATTACCCGACTTGGGAATCGAACCCGGGTCCTCAAGTGGTCAACATCGACACCGGTCCACTAGATCACAAAGGCGAGTACCTTTTTATGTCATAAGATAGCAAACAAGCTGTCTCCTGATGGAAAGAGTCAACCATCGCCTATAGACATCAAAGATGTAAAATGGTGCGTTGCTATCTTGTGGCGAGGTCCAGTGCCACATGCATAAGTTTACCGGCTACCTTACTCTCCGCACCGGACCACGACAGTGACAAGCACTGAAGCTACTGCGGCAGGAATACGTAAGCGGCGGTACCAGACCCAGGTGAGACAATGCGGAACTCTACCACCTACTAGCCACGGTGGTAGTGGCTCGCATAGCCAATCGGTCGCCTTTTACAACAGCTTTGGTGGAACGGCAGTTGGTGTATTCTTCAAAGGAGCCCGGGACTAACTTGGGGACACTTGCGTCAAAAATAAATAGAATGTTTTTACCCTCATTAAGACTCTACTATGGGTAGTCTGTGCCACCCAAAACTAAACATTGAAAAATAAAGATAATATATTCAAAATAATATAAAAACGTCACCCGCAAAGGCATTCCGAATTGAAGATACCACCCGGGAACTTATCCAATCCCGGGCAACGTCGTCTTTATGATTTTTGAACTGCCCAACTCCTGGGAATCGAATCTGGGACCTCACGTGGTCAACTCCGACACCGTACCACTAGACCACAGAGGTGACTATCGATTTACACTATTACGGCTAAAATAAGTAATGGTGTACGAACCCCGGGCGAATTTGCGGATCTACTATTGATCAATCGTTGGTCTCTTAGGAAATGCGTAGAAGAATGTCAAATAGGCTATTCTTCAAAAGAAGCTCAGGCCAACACGGGGAAGCATTGGCATTTAATATTATGATTGTAAGAAGTTTATTGGACTGCCTCGTGGCCGAGGGGTCAGTCTATTCGGCCCAAATCATGTAGTTCCGGGTTAATTCCCGGGTCGGCCAAAAAGTATTATTGAGTTTTTTCAAGGTTTTTTATAAGATAGTAAACAAGCAGATGGGTCTTCTGATGGAAAGAGTCAACCATCGCCTATAGACACCAACGGTATTAATGTGCGTTGTTATCTATTCTATGGTATTATACTAAGAGATCAAATTTTAGGTCAATCTTTAGTGGCATGCTGTCACATTCTTTTCATTTAAGGCTGCGTCGAGCTAATTTCGACATAAATGCTTTCGGTACATCCCTTGCTATATCGTTTATATTACAGATTTAGCTATGCAATTAATAAGTAAGATACTAAAGGATTCGCGCAATAAATTATACAACTTTGGAACATGATAACTTGTAGTTTCTTCGATAGAAAAAATTCAAAGCTACCTCTGATTAAAAAGGAAAACCCTTAGTATGGCTTAAATACTTAACGGAAAGTCATCAGTTTTTAAATAATAGTAAAACAACATGTTTTATATAACTTATATACTTTATGTTTTTAAAATGTGTATGTTCAAAACGAAATTAAAAATTTAAAATGAAATTTTGATTCATTTTAAAATTTTTTGTTACATAAATCGAATATATTATCGATTCTAAACAGCCTATAAAATTTGATCGGACCTTTAAAAGTAAACCTGTATAACCATATTGTGCAACCCCATAGACTGTTTGTAGACGGATTTTAATTAAGACAAGCAGTTCTTGAGTTAGAATGGGACATACAGAAAAACAGAATATTTTCAAAATGGCAAAATTGATGCCAGTAAAACATAGGACGAATAAATAAAATAAAATTTTATCGAAGGCAGACATCAAAGATTTAAATACTAGTACCTATCTAGATTAGATTGAAAAGAAATTTCTTCCTTTTTAGTCCGTCTAAAAGATAGGCTTAGTTTAAAAGTTTCCTCCAGACTCTTATGTCAAAGTTCCCAGCCGTGACTAATCATGGAGCTATCGTGAATCCCTCCATAAAAGCCCCGACTCGTTCCCACGACACCCGACACCGCGCACGCGTCGCGTGAATGTCGCGCTTTACCGCCGTAATTGCGACTGAGTAAGATAATACCTTGAATATTTGCAAATGGCGAATCCCCGGTGAAAACTTTCCATCCATATTATATATATGTAATAATGGAATCATATGTCATACAAAAAGTAAAATGTTGAATATTCGTACAAAACATACCTACGTTGAGTTGTTGAACTTAAATCGCACCTCGGCCTGGATCTTTATGATTTTTAGAGTTTTTGAAACAATTTGCCGTATTTAGGGTATATGCGGTAAATTGTTGCCCAAAGTAATACCTATACATGGGGTAAATTAAATAAAAAATAATAAATAAATATTCACGGGACAAATTACACTAACTGATCTAACCCCAAAGTAAGCAAATTATTTGCTTGTGTTATGGGTGTAAGTCAACGATACTAATACATAAAAATACATATATAAATACTAGAATATATTTAATAAATACCCAAACCCGGAAATACAAACAATAATACTTATCACATAAAAGCTTGTCCCCGTCGGGGATCGAACCCGAGCCCCGTCGATTGCGTAGTTAGGGTCGCTAACCACTCGACCAACGGGGCGGTCTTGTTTGTTGCCATGGGGTATATACGGTAAATTGGAGATGGATGATTACCATCGTCGCAGTTCACAGACCTGTTACGAATATCACTTATTTCTTGCGATAGCCGATACCGACAGTGTCACTTGCTCACTTGGGATACGGGGGACTAACATACTGCAATACTTCCAGCTGCTATTGGATTCCTAAAAAAATCAATAACTGTAATGCCCAACTCGGGAATAAAATCCTCTGATTTAAGCCAAATAAGTTTATTAGCACCACTAAAAACGCCAAATAGTTACTGAATCCCGTATTTTTAGAATCTGGCTAAATACTCTGTTGGTAGCGAATCCCAAGCAACAAACAAGAGAAGCTAAAGTCAATCCCACAGATCATGCGAAAAAAATTTTTTCGAAAATTTATCTTATTTTTTTGGGTTCCGTACTAAACGGGTAAAATGGGATTCTATTATTAAGACTCTGCTGTCCGTCTGTTTGTCTATCCGTCTGTCACCAGGCTGTATCTCATGAACCGTGATAGACTGTTGAAATTTTTCACACATGATATATTTCTATTGCCGCTATAAAAACAAATACTAAAAACATAATAAAATGAATATTTAAATGGGGATCCTATACAATAAACGTGATTTTTTTTCTTGCCGTTTATTGTAGATACCTAATGGTACGGAATCCTTACGCGCGAGTTCAGTTCGCACTTGGCTGGTTTCTTTATTTTAGACACTGATTAACATATTTTTTGTATTATGTACGTGGTATGGAGTATTTATATATGTATATCTATGTATTAGTATCGTTGACTAACGCCCATAACACATGTAAATAAATAGCTTACTTTGGGGTTAGATAAATTCGTGCTGTTTGTCCAGTGATATTTTTGTATTATGAAGTAAATAATAATAGTTTTTCGACGAAACCGGTTGATCAGTTCACCAATCAATATGTTTAGTGAAATGAAAGCTTATTACCGTTTTTTTTTTGTAAATATATTTAATTTTTTATATTATAGACTAGCAAACGAGCATTATGAATCTGATGGTATGAGAAAACCATCGATTGTATACATATATTTCATAAGTATACAAAACGGCATTCAACCTTTTTGTGTTTCAATGTTAACATTAAAACTTTTGTAAAATGAGTTTGAAACGGCCTCACCAACATATTTTAACCACAAAGCTTTCGCCCAAATGGTGCCACGCCCATTCCGAGAATTGAACCGACGATACAGCAAAATGTTATGTTCAAATCACACCCTAGGTGAGACTGAAAATGACATGATGTAGTTAAAGTTAACGCCACAATTAATAATCTATATAAATATCATTAATGCGAAAGTTTGGATGTTTGAATGGATGCATGTTTGGATAGATGTTTGTTACTCAATCACGTAAAAACTACTGAACTGGTTTGAATGATAATTGGCACACAGATAGACGATGACCTAGAATTGCATATAGGCTACTTTTTATCCCGAAAAAATTAGGTGATCCCGCGGGATTCACCAAAACTTTTTTAATGCAGCGGGCTGCAAGCAATAGCTAGTACGAGTATGTAATAATCTACAGTTATATTATAAAGAGAAAAGATATCATTGTTATTTTTATATATCATGCATACAAGCAAATGGCTCTCCTGATGGAAAAGACATCCATCGCTTATAGACACCAAAGATGTTAATAGTGCTTAGTTATCCTTGTAGCGAGGTCTTTATGCAACATGCATAGTTTATCCTGAAAACCGAGACTCGACAGTGGAACACTGATGCTATTGCGGAAGTTACAGGTAAGGCAGTGGCGCCAGACCCGGGCGAGACAATGCGAACTTTACCACGTAGTAGCTGCGATGGTAGTGGTAGCTCGCATAGCTCTTTCGCCTCTTACGAACTGGCTCGTAGAACGGCAGATGGTATATTCTTTAAAGAGGGTCCAGCAATATAGGTTATATTATAAATATAATATAAATAAATATAAATACTCACGGGACAAATTACACTTATTGATCTAACATACATTTAAAATATTATCACATTGGTTTTCTTGCGAGGTTGGTAGAGTGAGCCGAATGCATATAAACTTTCCAGTTCACCACGATTCACCAGTTTGTCGCTAGGCGAGATACGAACACTATATTATAATTTTACAGACCTGGTAACGATTATCGCTTTTTACAGCGATAACTGGGACCAACAGCTTCACGTGCTCATGCTGCTTCGCATGAGCATACCTATAACATAATATATGAGAGGTGATAATATAGCTAATAAGCTACCAGAACCCGAGCAGCTACAGAGATTTTGGATATTTGAGAAAAATCTCGAAAAGTCCACACTAGCCCGCCTCGGGTATTGAACCCGGGACCTCAAGACCTGAGCTGAATAGACTAATACGTAGACCACTAGACAGTCTAAATATTTAATATTGAAAATATTACAATAGACACTTTCACTGATGCGTAATATAGAAAATACACACAAAAACTGAACAATATGTCATATCCACTTAACGGAACAATATCGAAAAATAATTACAAGTGTTATTCTGTCGATCGTTAACCAAATGGTGTCTGACAGTTTTCGCTAACGATACGAAATGACCCCCTCGCCTTGCGCGGTGCGCCGTCGGTAAACAAAATTATAACAATATAAAAACAAATGACACTCGCAAAGTAAGTCATTTTGATTCTCACATATGGTGTGAACGCATTAGCAATGACGCTTCCTGTTTAAAACGTGTTGTAAAAAAAGTAGAGTTTCGTAAAAAATAGAGTTTCGTAATTTGAAATTGGAACATTTTTCAAAAACTTTAACATGTCATCTTTGTTAATAAGATACAACTGCAGCAAAAGCGCAAGTTGTGTAAGTCCAAATTAAAAAAGGTATAACTATTTTGTTTTTATCGACGACACATATAGAAGAGTATTATAAGTTTATTATATGGATTTTTATCTATGTAACCTATTTTTTTATATATTATTTGATAGCAAACAAGCAGATAGCTCTCCTGATGGAAAGAAAAACCATCGCCTATAGACACCAAAGATGTTAATGGTGCGTTGTTATACATGTGACGGAATGGCAAAACCACATATATAAATCTAAAGGCTAACTTACCCTCCTAACCGGAACACGACGATGACAAACACTGACGCTATTGTGGCAGCGAGTAAATTATCATGTCGTCAATATTTACCCCCTATTTTTTAGGATTTTTTGAAATTCATCTCCTTAGGTATCACCTTAGGAGATGAATTTCAAATTTTTAAATTTTAAATTTATACATTTCAGAAAATCCTTTGTTATTCCTCGTCTACACCGTAAAATCAATCTCTGTTAAAAGATTCAATCTTGTTGGTCTAGGGTTTAGGCTGGGCGTTTATGTGTCAGTCAATGAGTTAGGACTTTTCTTTTTATAGATACAGATGGCTTAGTGATCCACCTCTTTGCTATAAATTTATGTTTTTAGTAATTACACTCTTTTGGCAGTTTAAAAAGCAATCATTTTTATGTAAAATTATTTAGAATTTTCATAGAAAAATGAAAAAGAAATTGAAAAAGCTTGTATTCGATATTCAAATTAGGGAATAGACCTGAGTATCGTCAGTTCTGATTGGAGTAATTGAAAGTGGCGCGGCGGACATCTGTTCTAAATACAAATTCAAATTCGCCGTCTGTTCGGTTTCTTTAATGATTATTGAAATTGCCAGTTGGGTTATGTGTGTTCTATTTTTGTTTGGAATTTCTCGGAGTTTAGGCATCAAACAAACATTTGGCAAAGCTAATAAATTCTAATTACACAGGTAAATGGGTCAAACTGGCCATAGACTAGAAGTTTTTTCATTGACAAACAACGGAATATTCTTTTTCGTTTTCTGACCTTTCTTACTTACAAACAAGTTTCTTTTTATACATAATGGCAACATTTTTTTTTTCAAGTTCTTTACAAAACTAAAATGTAATGGCAGTTGTTAACGTTCATGCCAAAAAAACTTAACTAAATGAAAACTTGTATTTATTTCTTTCGGGCTAAAGGGATTAATGAAGGATTTTGTTACGAAATTCCGAAAAATTGTGGCCTAGTGATATACTACCTGTCATGGTAAATCACAAGAGACTGAAAAAGATTCATTTTCAAGATTATATTTTTTTTACATCAGTAGATGGTAAACAAGCAGATGGCTCTCCTGATGGAAAAAGAAACCAACCAGCCTGTAGACACCAAAATGTTAATAGTGCGATGCTATCCATGTGCATAATGCCACATGCATAAGTCTACCGGCTACCTTACCCTTTAATAACAAGCATTCACGCAATTACGGTGGGAATAGGTAAGGCAGTAGTACTAAATACCGTGGGAGACATGGCGGAACTTTACCACCTAGTAGTCACGATGTTAGTGACACGTACAGCCAATCGGTCGTCTTTTGCGACTTGTCTGGCAGAACGGCAGTTGGTCTATTCTTCAAAGGAGCCCGGAACAATACGGAACAAATTTCTGTATCTATCTTCTCCAAGATAACTCTCATCTTATAATCTATACATATAATAAAATCGTAGGAAAGTCAAAACTGTACATTGAATATTTTTTTTAAAGAATACTTGGGGTGTGATCTACAATCGATATCGAAGCCAAAAATACAGTTTTTAGATTTTTTGCCTGTTTGTCTGTTTGTCTGTTTGTATTTAAATCCATGTGATTTAATTCAAATTTTGCGTGAATATTACTAACAGGTCGGGTCAACATATAGGCTACATATTATCACGCTATCACCTAGCGGGGAGGTGCTGTGTGGAGTAAACGAAGTCCGCGCGGACGAAGTCGCTGGCAACAGCTAGTTATTAATATCATAAACAAGCACCCGTTCTGTAGAGATATACTTATATAAGGTGATCTAAATGTTATTAGATATAACTCTAAATTAAAAATGTAAAAAAAAACTCCGACACATTCCTTTGTCATTAGACTACTTTTCTGTCTTATATGCATTATTTGCATAACAAAACACAAAAAGAGCTGATGATCTTTGAATAAGTATCCTGCAGCCCCAAGTCAAAGTTACCCTGTCCATGCAGTATCATTTAAGAAACGGAATAAGTACTAAATTTCGTATCGATTAGGCTTATACCAGTTGCTTAATTCATTTCATCAAGTACAAAGGGGCTGATGGCACTAAAACTGAAACGATTTCGATAAAACGTGTCTAAAAACAATGATAATGTATTTCAAATAAAAAACGCTACCAAATCGGTTTATCCGTTTATGTTATAAGGTGCAATAGACAGACTCACACAGAACACCCCTTTTTGCGTCGGGGGTTATATTCGCCAAAATTAATTTTTCACTTACTAAAACTTGTCATCATTCCTATTCCATCCTTCCATTCTTAAGACTATATTATTTCGACAATTCTGTAATCATTAAATAAACATACCATGATAGTAATAGATAAAATCGTTTTAATTCTAGTCGGAATTAGCATTTCACGATGTTTAAACTAATTGCGCAAAGAATTCCTGGGTCCCGCCATTACCGGCCAGGTGACAGGTCGTAATGGCGGCGTAGCGTGCGCGCGCGCGTCATTATCCGCGCAGACAAACGCACCAGCTTGCGAATTACTAGCACAAATATTTAATCAGCTTTACGTAGTTCTGCTGTTGCCTTGAATTTGGTTTGATTGTTCCAGTTATGGGTATATCATTTATAATTATAAAGCTGACCTACTTATATTCGACGAAAAAAATATGTTCATATAACGTTTATTTTTATAAATAATTTTTTATGCCATATGATTGCTAACAAACGGCCTTGTTTGTAGTAGATGGCCTATGGAATGATATACCACGGCCTATAGTCACCAAAGATGTTATTACTGCGCCGTTATCCTTGTGGCGGGTATGAAATGCCACATGCTTAATGTCACCAGCTACCTTATCCTCCAAACTGGAACATGACAGCCATAAGCACCGATGCTATTGTGGCAGAAATAGTTAAGGCTGTGGTGCTATATCCTGTCACTACACATCTAACTGTTTACTCCAGCATCAGTGTTCTTTTTTTATTATATAAATAGTTGACTTTGGTCTAGAATAGCAACGGTTAAAAATACATGCAATATGCAGAATCAGATGGATGTGCTAATAGATTCAAAAAGTTTCAAAAAGATTGTATAAGAATTTGGAGAAAATAAGACCCTGCACCAAAGCAAAAAAGGTGCCTGTCGTCATATTCCGTAGACCCGCCAAAGTAGAAGAAGAAACCTGCACCATCGAACTAATAAACTCATGCCTAAAGCAGTGGGTTAATGTACTTTGTACTAAAGAAGCTATTCCAAACAGAAGCCGCATTCCATATTGTTAACAGTGTAAACCAATTTGATAAACGGAATGAATAGGTGCAGTGCATGGACTCCACTTTAGTGGTCCACAAGTCACGGGCGTAGCGCATGCCTTGTCTAGTACGTTAGAACAGAGAAGTCTTAAAGGGAAGCAATTCTGTTTATTAGATGCTGAAAAATTTGACGCAATAGGTATTACTGTTACTATATTTTAAGCCTCGTATACAAATGGTATACGAGCCGTATACTATATCCAGTTTCATTAACAAACATATATATTATCAAGAAGTTTCTCAGGAAATTGGCAGAGTGTACCACGTATCAAATATCAATGGATACAAAATATGTTGTATGGTAATGATGTATTCTTACTTCTTATATTTAAATGTTAAAGTATGGACGAAATAGGTGAAGTGATAACTTTATATCCCTTTTTAAGACAATTACGCGAACGGTAAATTGTGAAATTGCGCACAGTTGAAGCACAATTTAAGGATATATATTTATACTGTGGTTGAAGTTTACATTGCATAGTACCTATATAGAATCTTATTTTTATGTCTTCATAAAGATATAGAAATAAGACACTTAAAATATATAGGAAGTAAGTTGTGTATAAAGTCACTGTTACTCTGATTTTATATTTTTATTCGACGGAATAGATTTCAAAGGAAAGAATTTCAGCACGTTGAACCAGTCGACAATAGCTCAGTTGGTTAGAGCTAGCCACAGGCAAGATCGTGATTCAAATGCTGTTATATCGACATTTTTCTTATTTAAGTTTTTTTTTAGTTTTCTCAAGCACGGGATAAGTGCTAAAACACATATATAATTTTTATCAATACATTTTTTGAAACGTTTCTATTTGTTTTTTCACAGAGGCCACCATCATCGTCGTTATCGTACGGTGGTGCGGTCAACGATGACGTCAGATCCCCAGGATCAGGAGGAACCCCCGGCCCCCTCAGCCAGCCCCCGCCGCAGACGCTAGATGCGACGGATCCAGGTAACACCTCAGATCTTATTGACACATTACAACTGATGGTGGTTAATATAACGCATAGCGCTAAATACGCATAGCGCTACTTTAATTTTATTTTTTATTAAAAAAATAAAGTAGCGTGTTATTTATACTCAACGTATAGCGTACGCTATTTAGATTCGCATTCGGCGCTATAATATAACGTCACGCTATATATGTTACGGCTAGCGTAGGCCGTAGTTATAACGTTGTGTGGTTGTAGCCTACGAAGTTACTACGAAGAACTACGCGATCTAACGAATACCGTGTTAAACCGTAGACGCAAGACGTTATAACATAGTTTATAGCGTTATAGCGCTCGGTCGTCGCTCAGCGACGACTGAGAGCTATAACGCTATAAACTGGATCTGCGCGTGATTCATCACAAAGTCTTACAGCCAGCGACGGTCGCTGGCTGTAAGACGTTGTGATGAGTCACGCGCTATTTTGGCCGGCTCGCGCGATCCAGTTACACGTTATAATATAGTCTATAACATAGCGCGCTAGAAAAATATAGTTTGTAGTCTATATCGCGCTATCATAAAATTGTTTATTTGAACAATACTAATTACAGCATCTACTTGAGGTTGTCCTTACGGAATAGCTGTATAAACAACTTAAGACATCATAACCATCAAAATAAATATCTGTCCTGCATTAAAGACGCATATACCTACCACCTACCTGCCACATATATGCATTCTTATTGGAAAATTGTCGAGAGCGTTTCCTTACCAGCCTATCACTTCGCACCATAAAACAAATCAAACGCGTAGCTCACGTCGCTCAAGTTTTCTCGTACCACCCAAAACTAGAACCAACTACGGCAAAAAAAATGATTATTTTCGAAGGTGTGCAACTCTATAACAAAATACCATTTTACTTAATAAATATAATCACATTTATGACGTTTAAATTAAAACGTGCACAATACTGCCTGTTAGGTAAGTCGACCTAAATCTTGAAGGGGTAATAACGTATCTGAATCTCATTCCAAATAAATAAAAAAACATACCCTTAAATTTTAACTTAATTATCCAATAAATTCATAATTCATACGCACCCACACGTCCACGCAAGTAACGCGCATATCAATAGATAGATAATTAGGTAGTTACGTAAATACTGCCTATTTATGTAACTAAATATTTATCTATCTATCGATATGTGCGTTACTTGCGTGTAGGTGCGTATTAATTATGAATTTTATAAATAATTAGGTTACAATTTAAGAGTATTTTTTAAATGTTATTTATTTGGAATGAGAACCAGATACCTCATTACCTCCTTCAAGGTTTAGGTCGACTTACCTAACACGATGTATATTACAGTAAATGTAAACAAATACAAGAACTTGGACTTAGCTTATCTTTTTTCGAACAACATAGAAATATAGTGACTGTTTCTGTCTGTATGAGAATAAGCTAATCTTTAAGTTTAAGTATTATTTTCATATTAAGCAACGGTAAAAATGCTGCCTACCTATAGCTTTACAATTTAGGAAAGTCTTGGATTTTCTTAATCAGAGATTTGGACGTGTAATACGTAGTCATCGTTGTAACTATGATTTTAGTTTTTGAAGTAACAACTTGAATAGCTTAATTTTATTCACATTTTACCACAGTTACAACTTATTTATTAATTTTTAAGAAAAACTTCCAATATTGGACTTTACTTCTATATTAAATAGTCGTGCTGCAACTTGCAATGTATCATATTTCGGGTTTCGAAGCGGTTTTCGGAGAAATAGATCGTTATTAGCGATTAGGCATTTGTTACTTTTAGGTAACTAAGTACTACTCATCACTCTGTAAATAAACCTCATTATCTACTGTCAAATGAGAATAATGTCATGCCAGTGGAATTTTCATCTTGCCTTTTTGATTCTTATCTAGCAAAAGCTAATTTACCAAAGTATAAATTTCTATAATATTTAGTAGGAACACATCCAACATCTTTGATCCTACAACTTCTATTTAAATATCAGAAGTTTTCGCCTATAGACACCAAAGATGTTAATGGTGTGTTGCTATCTTGTGACAAGGTCTAATGACATATGCATTAGTTTACCGGCTACCTTACCCTCCAAACCGGAACACGATAGTGACAAACTCCGACGGTATTGCGGCAGGAATAGGTAAGGCGGTGGTACAACACTCAGGTGAGACAATGCAGAACTCTACCACCTACGATGCTACGATGGTAGTGACTCGCATAGCCAATCGGTCGCCTTTTACGACCTGCCTGACAGAACGGCAGTTGGCCTATTCTTCAATTCTATTAAACATCCATAAACAAGAACACTCTTAAACATCCTTGATCTTACTACTTCTATTGGAACATCCAAGTTTTTAGATTGTTATTAATATCCCAGCTAGGTGTCACATAATAGCTAACAAAGCATTAAGGTCAAGGGACATTCGCTTTAAATATCAAGGCGCGTGGCTCAAACCTAACAATTAACTTGTCCGCACTCGGATCTAGATCCGGAGATACGTCAACACTCGTCAAAAGCCAATTTAAAACTGACAGGCACACATCGTCGCATTACTATCTCATGTCACCTTCCTCAGGAAACGTAAGAAAAATTCGAAAGAACCCGGCAAAGCGCTTGTCAACGTTCGGAAATCAGTCAAGAGTGTCAGAATCACTCGTCAACACAATGACTTGTTACGTTCTGAATCTCGATCGATTGTCATGTATCTTTCGTATGAAAATGACGGATGAGTGTGTATTGAATGCGTAGTTATGACGTTTCGGTACCCGGGGCCTGTACAATAGGTATTGAAATGAGGCGGACAACAGAATGTTGATGCATGTATCGGCATTCGGCATCGCATCTCGCCCGATTATCGCTTCCATATGCCTATGCACTGGGTAATTTGCGTGGGATTACATTGTGTATTATTTAAATGTCCTGGGTTTGAATAATTTTGTTTTTAAACGCACCAATGCTTCTTAATTAGCTCAAAGATGAAAACAAAGAGAAGCTCAATCTACTGTATGTAGAGAGAGATCAAATAGAGCTTTCTAATGCCATGTTTTAATTTGCAGTTAAAATATAACAGATATAACCTCCGATCGTTTATCAGTAATTAAAAAATAAACCGACTTCAAATATTAACTATACTCGAATCTCAAAAATTACATAACCGATTTTGATGAAATTTAGATTGTTACATGAGTTGAAACATACCCAACTTAAGCCAAAAGAATGGTCTCGATAAAAAAAAAAGATTTTCGAAAAAATCGTAGACAAACATACATACACTTATGAAATTTAGTACACTTGCTACTACGTGCTTGGACGGCTATAACCAGATCACTATCAAGTATTATTCAATTCCAACAATATTACAACATACATGTCAAACTTATATAACGATAACCTTCGTTATTGCGTCGGTTGATAAATCAGTCGTGTTGGTCCGGGCTCCTTTGAGATATTTCTCAAGTTGGTCTATTGACCAACTATATTTCTGCCGGCAGGTCGTAAGAAACGACCGATTGGATATACGTGTCACTTCAATCGTGACTACTGGGTGGTAGAGTTCCGCATCGACTCGCCCAGGTACCACCGCCTTACCTATTCCTACCCGAATAGCGCCAATGTTTGTCACTGTTCTGTTCCGGTTTGGAGGGTAAAGTAGCCGGTAGACTTATGCATGTGGCATTGCCATCTCGCCATACAGATAGCAACGCACCATTAACGTCTTTGGTGTCTATAGGCGATGGTTTATAGTTGAGCCATATGGTTGTTTGCTATCTTATAATTAAAAAAAAAAACTGTTTAGTCACTAGCTTTAGAATTACAGTTTATACAATTAAAATACGACAAATTGATATACATATTATTTACATTTTACATTTCAATTCTGAATTTTGAACAATACCTAGCTGCTAGTTAGCTAGTGTTTTTCTTTAAATGAGCTTAACTGATTTTATACTAAATAAATAAATACATTCTTGGCGACTTCCTTATGAGGTAGTAAGATCAAAATATACGTCAAAAGACGTTTGATATATTTTGTCAGTTAGCGTAATGAAATGCTCTCACTATCGCCGCATTGTACTAACCTGTAACGATTGTCACTTGCTTTTAAAATTAATTTCAATATATTTAAGAATTAGCAGAGGCAACATCAAAGTTAATTTTTAATAAATATCCATTAAAATAGTCTTTGGTATCTGTCAGTCAAGGAAGTTATATTCTATCTGGAAGGTCCACATGTACTTCAAAATCGTTCCGAAGAGTACCACGACATGAGTGGAGTGTGTCTCTTTCTACTAAATAAGGCGCCAATCGCCATATATAAGTGCGGCCATGCTTAGTTTGCAAATTACTACTAAGTAATTCTACTAATTTGAGAAACAGTTTTTGCATTGAATAAGTAATTACGTAATAATTAAAATAAGCACATTTTGGAACTCACTATGTTAATTACAATACATTTTATGCTAATGTATTTATCGGCGTGTATGAATAAAAGGGATTTAACGATTACCGGATATATAAAAAATCTACCATCCGAAAGTTTTATTTACACTGGCAATTGCAAGAAAGGGATAACATCCACTCATGTCGTTGTCTTGCTCAGAACGTTTTTCCCCTCTGTTAAGTAAGAAGCAAATGTCAACTTTATTGCTAACGAAATAAAGTACATTTTTATTTTTCAAATATTGCTTCGTAGTAATTCCAGATATCATATATAAGTTCCTTGCTGTCAGTCTTGTTTGAACGTCACCTGTCATAAAAATATATGACAGCTCAGTGAGAGTCGACAGATCACACAATAAGTTTCAATTATTGCAGTTCAAATAATGTTTACACTTTTTATAAATATATCTAGATCTAAGGTATAAATAACTTCACTGAACGTTACAATAAAAAAATCTAATTTATTATTTGATGCTCAGAAAACAAAAGACATAACGTCTTTTGTTTTCTGAGCATCAAACTGCCTCCGTTTCTGACATCTGTCAAAAATGGCCAACGCGTTGACGCGAAAACCTAACAAAACATCACGTTTTTTACATTTCCATGTAGTTTTTTCGTGGAAAATTATGCTTTCGACGCACGTTTGTGTAATTGTTTGGTTTGTCGTACGGTTTTGGCGGCGTGAACGTTGCGAAATGAACTAAATTGAATTTTGGCGAGGCGGCACAGTGATCTGTAGCTGCCACGGTGAAATGCTTTTCCATTGTCCCTTCAATAATTAAATTTCGCAATGAAAATATTTCATATCAATGACGCGCCTTTATGTACGTGTCTGTTAAATACTTCCTGACGAAATTGAGAAACTAATATGCAGGCGCACATTACAATAATATAGTTTGACATATTATAACTAAACAACAGTGAAGAATAGACCATCTACCGTTGTGTCAGGCAGTTCGTAAGAGGCTAACGATTGACTATGCGAGTCAATACAATCGTGGCTACCAGGTGGTAGAGTTGTGCATTGTCTCGCCCGGGTTTCTACCATTGCCTTAACTATTCCTGCCACTATAGCGTCAGTGCTTGTCACCGTCGTGTTCCGGTTTGGAGAGTAAGGTAGCCGGTATACTACATATATATAAACTACATATATAGTATACTACATATATAGAGTAAGGTAGCCGGTATACTGCATGTGGCGTTAAGACCTCGCCACAAGGATAACAACGCATAATTAACATCTTTGTTGACGATAGGCGATGTTGTCTCTCCATCAGGAGAGCCATCAAATTCAAATAATATTTTATTCGACGTAGGTTCACATAAGAACACTTATCGACGCCATTTTTAAGCAAAAATGTACACGACAAATTATAAAATAGTTATAAAATACATTGAGTTAAAATACAGATTAGATATTTGCTTGTTTGTTATGCATATATGTATTTTACCATTACAGAGTATGCCATTCTGTACTTAATGGAAATATTTCGAATTAAGTTATTTTGTCATACAGAATAGTAATATTTATCTTGATTTCAATTATTATGTATTATATTATATCAGTTATGCATTTTAATTTAAGTGCATGTATGACCGAGCTTTGCTCGGCATTTTTTAAACGACGTTTGCTAAAGATGAAACCTAGCTATATCGATTTATCAATCACGAAACCCCCTTCGTACTAATTTCATAAAAATTCTTGGAGCCGTTTCCGAGATTCGGATTATATATTTATATATAAACAAGAAATGCTCGTTTGAAGGTATTAGATAACATTATATCTGTTATATCATTATAATTATTAACAATTCATAATTATAATGAATGGTATAAAAGTTTAGATGTGGGAAGCAACGCCCTCGTAAAGGGCTAACTTTAGCTTTGAATAATTCAAAATTTTCCTATAATTCAATCATCCCACCTCCCCTGCCCCAGGGGAGGGGGCAGGGGCGATTATTTGCGAATTTAATATTAATTAACCGACGTACTCGCTCGTAATTGCGTTTTTCAATTATATCTGACAATTATGCGATGAAATTCGGATGAGACGAGATGATTCGACTAATTGTTTGGAGCTGGGCCTGCGTTACAATACAATCGCAGATTTGTAGAAATTGTTTGTTTATTATTTGATGTTGTTAGAGGTTTTTCAACAAAATATGTTTAGTTTATATCATTAGATAACAAACAAGCAGAAGGCTCTCGTGATGGAAAGAGAAACCTTCGCCTATAGACTATTAAAATGTTACTGATATGCTGCTATCCGTGTGGATGGATGGTAATGCGATATGCATAAGTTTACCGGCTACCTTACCCTTCAAACCGGAACACAATGATAAGCATTGACGCTGCAACATGAATAGATGAGTCGGTGGTACCGAATACCCGGACGAGACGTTGCGGAATTTCTATTGCTCCAGTCATAACTTAAATCATAGATTTTTGTTATAACAAAAGGAAGTTAAACTATAATCAATAAAAAAAATTATATTATATTTGTAAAATTAACAAATTGCACGTTTAAAAAAAGGAATCCATCCGTGAACCAGCGTAATAAAATTTCAATCGAAACGAAGCGGTTAGGGCTCTTATACATTTTCTTTCACATTATGCCACGTCGTAACTAATGACCTTTATCAGAATGTCAGGATTATTTGATATCCAATTTATTTTATATTCTATGATATTTTTTCTTAAAAAATATATGTAATTCTAAACTTAAATTTTAAAATAAATCTTTATATTCTTTAATTTTTAAATTTATTTCAAATTAAATGTCACTAAACATTTATTATACCAACATACAAAATATGATGATTATCGCATTACTCCGCTGGGGGAGGTTAGGGTGTTGGTTCTAAATAAAATTATCGCGCCTAGAACTTGTTGGGTTCCATTTTCGTCACATCTCCCCTCAAGTTACGTCTAAGTTGACTTGTTATTCGGGACACGATGACCGCTGGCTCGCAGATGCGTTATGAATTCTACACCTCATCCGGGTCTGTTTGAATATACAGGATGGTTCTACAACTGATAAGTGATATCTTAGTATTAATATAACATATTATTTATGTTAACACTATTTGCACAAAAAAAATATATGTACAGAAGTCAGACTCATTAATGTACTTCACTTTTCATACCTATTCTCGGTTGCGTTAACTTTGACTTATGCAAAAAAACTGGGTAGTGGCACACATATCCAGGAGTTTGATTTATTGTGGCAATGAAACAGGAAAACGGAAATGTAAACGAAATTAAAACTAAAAAAATATAATGTTATTGTTCTACCTAATACAATTTTTCTGCACAAAAATTTTACTAACTCGTGACTCTTTTTTTATGTCATAAAATAGGAAACAAGCAGATCGGTCTCCTGGTGGAAAGAGCCAACCATCGCCAATAGACACCACAGGAGTTAATGCTGCGTTGGCATCTTATGGCGAGGTCTAATGCCACATGCATAAATTTACCGGCTACTTTACCCTTCAAACCGGAACACGACAATGTGAGCACAGACGCTATTGCAGCAGGAATAGGTATGGCGGAGGTACCAGATCCAAGCGAGACAATGCAAAACTCTACCACTTAGTAGCCACGACGGCAGTAACTCGTATAGCCAATCGGTCACCTTTTACGACCTGCCTGGCAGAACGGCAGTTGGTCTATTCTCAAAGGAACACGAGGAAAAGTGGGTCGCTCTCTCTCGCGCTTTCACTATTCCCAACCAATCCGAGATATCACGTTCGTGAGAAGTGTCTAACGCCCGTATTCATAAACAACCCTTACCTAAGTAACGTAGTAACACTATGCGAAGAACGCTAATTTGCTATGCAATTCACATGACAAGCCATCTGTTTCATAAACAACACTAGTGTATTACTTGCCTGTGAGATATCATAGTGTCGAATACCCAGCTGTGATTGGTTGGCTTTAATGCAGCGTATTTCACGCTGTATGTTTGACAAATGTCAATTGTCAATAGATAAAATTATCAAAATATTCTAACCACAATTCTAACCTACATTTCTTTTACGTGTTGCTATTTTCAATTTATTCCTATTTATTAATTAATATAGTATTATCAATATTTATTTGAATGTAAATATATCCGGTCAAATATTTTTGAAGAGAGAAAAATATTTTTCAAATTTCGAATACCTTGTTTTGTTCTAATTATGCTTTGTTCCTGTTATCTTCTATTTATTTAATTATAGAATTTTTCTTCACTTTGGTAATCCGTTACAAAAACAAATTTCAACTTCACTTATATTATTAACATTAACCCTCACCTCGCTCTGGACAATACAATACTAATTTGTGAAACAACATCTGGACACCAAACTCCAAGACGGGACCCTATGCGTTCTGTAAAATAGCTCGGCGGTTAACTTAACTGTGCGTAGATTTGAAAGGACGCATAGTGGCGCCCGGCACTTAAGTATTGTTTATGAAACGGTTTAAACGACCCTATGCGCTCACTAATACTATGCAATTGCATAGTATCGTTTATGAATACAGGTGTAAGTGTACTTGTTCGAGCGTCATTTGTATATAGATTGACTTCTGTATTATTTTGTGTTGTGCTATTTGTGCTTTACAGCCGCCTGTTTGATAGAAACAAATAAATATGTTGATGATTGTAAATTTTATCCATTTGGCTATAATTTATGATCATACGCGTTTGTTTCCCGGCTAACCCTACCTTTCATAGCCAAACACAAAAGTGACGAGCGCTGACGCTATTGCGTCTGACAAATGTCTTACTAAGCATGAGGGGGTCACATATTTGAAATTCAGTCAATATAGTCTCTAAACCTTATTTGTTTGCAAAATTAAATCCAAGCCTAGACCCCTGCCTAGGGAGGAGTCATGACCCCCCTTGGATCCGCTCTCTTGAGTGAGCCCTTGCAGATCGCTACTACTGAATAGTCATAGTCTGCGTGTAGGTCCGGACCCCCTTTGAAGAATAAAAGGAGACTAAGGATTGGCTATGCGATGCAAGTTACTTCCATTATGGCTACTAGGTGGTAGAGTTCTGCATTTTCTCACCCGAGTCTAGTACCACCGCCTTATCCATTCCTGCTGCAATAGCGTCAGCGCTTATTACTGTCGTGTTCCGGTTTGGAGGGTAAAGTAGCCGGTAAATTTATGCATGTGGCATTAGACCTCGCCATAAGATTCCCTTAAACTTCTTCATGTGGCATTAACAGCCCGCCAAACGGATAGCAACACATCATTAACATCTTTGATGTCTATGGACCATATCTGTCTCTTTCCATGGGGAGACCCATTTGTTTATTCTTTTAATTTAAAAAAAATAACCCAATAAGCGGTGTAATAGCTCCGTCGAATAAATAAATAAATATTCACGGAAAAAATTACTCTTACTGATCTAACCCCAAAGTAAGCAAATTATTGGCTTGCGTTATTGGTGTTAGTCAACGATACGAATATATAGAAATACATGTATAAATACTAGAATATATTTAATAAACACCCAAACCCGGAAAAACTTGTCCTCGTCGGGGATCGAACCCGAGCCCCGTCGATCGCGTAGTCAGGGTCGCTAACCACTCGACCAACGGGGCGGTTAGGTTAGACCAATGGGTGCTAACTGTTTAATCCTAGTTGGTACGTCAATTTTGATCTTCTTTAATACCTAAAAGGAACTCATTCATTCAATGTATCTATTTTCTAAATCGTTCATTTAAAGTTCTTTGTATTTTTTCCAATCAAAGAACCTTATTTATATGCAAATGGGTAATCAATAAGTAAGGTTATAAGAATTCAATCATCTGTACGGAACTCTACAATACATTATTACATTTTATCACCTAAAACAAACAAGAGAACTATTAATTTAATTTACTTAAATCAACAATCGTCACGCGTCCAACACTAACTGACGTAACGAAAGACAAAAATTGATTCGCTACTTTCACGCCTGTCTGTTGGTTTTCTTTGCCGTTTTATGGATTTCGTTTATTAATTACTTGAACTGATTTACAATCGACGTACTCGTTTTAATTTAAACCCTTTACTTAGATTAAAGTTACAACTTGTATTTAAAATGTGTTATTTTAAACGCCTATTACTCAGTTATAACGACTTTTTAATATGTAACACAGATAAAATAAGGTTTTTAATAGACAATAAATATCGATTTTACGATAAATGAATGGAACTTATTTGATTAATTATGGTAAGAAATAAATAAAATCTTGATAGAGTCATTCAAATGATAAAGTTAAACACTTTAAACATATTTTAGTATAATTATTTTGTAAATAATGATTTTCCACATTAATACATCAACACTTAATATTATAAATGCGAAAGTTGTCTGTCTATGTATTACGTTTTCGCGGCTTAACCGCTTAACTGATTTTGATGAAATTTAGGGTGGAGGTAGATGAATATCCGAGTTCAACAAAGGCTAGTTTTAAACCTTCCCTGGACTTCAACAATTAATTCAAAACCAATATTAGCCAAATCGGTTCAACCGTTCTCGAGTTTTAGCGAGATTAACGCACAGCAATTGATTTTTATGTATATAGACTAGCTGACCCGGCAAACGTTGTTGTGCCTTTTTAACTACTCTCATTTTTTTCTATGTTTTCTCACCTTTTAAACCTTCCCTGGACTTCAACAATTAATTTAAACTCAAAATTAGCCAAATCGGTTCTGCTGTTCTTGAGTTTTAGCGAGACTAATCAACAGCACTAACACACACACTATGATTTTTATATTACAGAAGATAGATATTGTAGTAGATACCAAGACATCATTTGTTAACCTTCCGTGGAAGTTTAGATATGCAGCCACCATGTGCTGGAACAATCACAAAGAGACAAATTCGGTTCATAGTTTTAAACGCAAATTAAGGAAAAATTTTCTTTGTGTATGGGTGATATAAGCTCAAACTTTGTTGGTTGGTTGATGGCTATTTAAGATTAAAATTTTAAATTATTATTCATGTATGTATTGTTTTACTTTTATATTAATACATATTTATGTACTGGTTTATACTTTTCATTAATAAATACTAAAGCTCATTTTTGACCGTCTCGTGGGCACATCACAGAGGACCCAATAAAAAACAGTGTTGCAGCAAATATTGCTATAGCATATGCTGAGTTGAGAATCCTTTTTGTATCACATCACTTATAAAAAAAGTGTTTAAGATTACATTTTATTAGCTTTTGTTTTTTGTCTAATTTTTTTCTCTCGCAATAATAGTTTTATTTAAAATTTTTATAATCAAAGCCTAACCTAAAAATATTGTCTACTGTACTATAATAGTTGTGTGAAAATATGGTTCTAAAAATATTATTTTTATTATTGTATAATACAGGGTCCACAGGAGAATTTTATTTTTTGCACGACTTCTAGTCTTCACTGCTTAAAATTATCAGTCTTAGGCCTTTTTTTTTAAACAGAAATTATATTTTATTTTCGTTGCAAAAAAGAACGTTTATAACTTCAGATTTATCCCAGTCACGATTATAGTGACAATTTAAGAAAGTTGTCTTATTGTATTGCCTGTCAGAAAAACGCCAAGAAAATGCACTGACGTGATTTTAGAGGGAATAAATATTCGTTTTGAATAAGATTTAACTTTTTTTTAAATACTTAACTTTCCTGAATTGGACTAGGTAGGCTGATTTGTAAACAGACTATTTATCGGAGTTATAAGTAAAAAAATATACTGACATATATTTAATTCTAACGTTTTACGCACACAACCGCAGTCCTCTGTTATTTTATCTATACAGATTAAGAATTTAAAATCGTAATAAGTGATTCGAATTCTGTCAAGATTATGTAATACGTAACTTGTCTCCTGATTCGTCCCAACTGCAGGCCTCCAAACAGTACTCAAGGGAGTCGCCCTTATTAATATTTCAGACACAAAATTGAAAATTACCGGGGGGACTTACATAACTCAAACCTATCGAAACCAATAAAATATTAACTGGTAACGATTTCCCGCCGTTTTTCACCGGCCATTCGAGTTTCGCGTCACGTCCGACCCGCACTTACACTCAATGCTAAATGTAATCATAAAATTGTTATTAATAATTCAACCAGAGCGAGAGGGGTGTTCGAGAGCCGAGAGGTGGCGTTGCGGGTTTGGGATTATTAAATTCTGTGAATGTTCACTTTGTATCTAATATTCGAACGTGTTTAATATTAGATTAGCTGGGGCGCACTCTCTGGGCGTGGTTGTTCGTGATAGATCCACGTTACCTACGAAGTTTTCCTCGAAATATGATTGGTTGGTGCTTCTCATTTGGTAATAGGAAATTCGGAGGTATTGTCTTGCGTGCGACCGATTGCTGCGTGAAAAACTATTGAATGTTTAATAGACCGCACCAATTGTTGCAGTCCATTAAGTTATTGGTCCACCAACTAAAGAAACATAGGAAGATATATAAAATCGTCTATAAATAGTTTCTTTGCATACATCTAATCTCTTTTTTAAGCAATATCTACAAGGGTGACATAAACTAATGTAGTTTCTGGTTGTTTACTGATTAACAATAATAAAGCCAGAAATGTATATTTCAATTGACTTCCGAAAGAGGGGGACACTATAAATTCCGCTGTAGTCGTGATTTAAAAGTGGGTGAAACGGCGAAAATGAGATTGAATATATATTACACAGTATTTTGTATTTAAAATGTCATCTGTTTAATGGTTGCAAAACCAGCCAGATTTGAACAGACAGAGATTTTTTCTGCAACTTTTTACTTCTAAAATACAAAAAACCTTTTTTCTCGACTTCGTCAATTTATCTCTCCCTTTTGTTCTTTTATACTTAATCAATATAAAAATGTTTAATCAATTACTATCTCTCTCTGTTAACCAACTCCATAGGGTAGCTATTCATTTCACTCTCTTACAAATTAACCAGGATGCCGGCATGTTTGTATGAGTATGAAGAGAGTAATGAATGTGAAAGAAGCAAAATCGTGCTATGCAAGGATCGTGACGTATGGCTCTCGGTTCTCTCTGGCTACTCCGTTAGGGATATATGTGAAGATATGTATGCATATGTAGTATGTGTGTATGTAAATTATTTATATAATAGGATAGTGAAAAAAGAGATACTTTTCCTGATGGAGAGAGACAATAGTCTCTTAAAGACACCAAAAGGGATATATCCAGGGTAGGTATGTTGTCGATGATTATTTTCTTGTCAAATTTTGCGTGATTTTTATTCACTTAAAAATAGACTTTATTTTTCTAAGAAAGAAGTCTGCCGCTATGCACGAATCATGCAAAGACTAGTAAATAAATTCTGTAAATACTTGGTCCTAATGTTAATAAATTATAGCACGATAAATATTATTCTTTCTCTGGCGCAGTAGGATAAAAAATCCTTTGGCGCAGGCAATGCCCAACGCATCAGTTAGTTTAGTTCATTTTCACCTTTTTAATAAAGTAGAGCAATTTTGTTGTATCTTCCCTTTGAAAGGACGCCTTTAACCGATTTTCAAATAAGAGAATTAAGCCGTAGTACGTTTAACAATGCAACTACAATACAAGATGATTGTATTGTTCAACCCTTTTGGTTGTGGACGGCTTATGCGTGGTAAATGCCAGGATAACAGGCTGAGGGTATTTCTGTTTATTGGGGGATGAAATTTTGAAGTATTTTAAATTTATTAGGTTTTGAATTAGTCATTGTTAAATATAACACTGCTCCTTATATTTGTTGTAAAACATGTCAGTGCTGTGTTTGTTTGCTCGAATATTTTGGTAGAAATTCACTAGTATTTTTATATCATGACTTAGCAAACAAGCTAATTGTTCTCTTGATGGAAGTAGATAACCACCGCGTATAAACACCAAAGGTGTTAATAGTGCGTTGTTATCCTTGTGGTAGGGGTGGAATGCCAAATGCAAAAGTATGCCGCCTCCTTTACCTTCTGAACCAAGACACGATAGCAAAGAGCACTAACGTTATTGCGGCAGGAATGGTAAGGATAAGTCTGTAGTACCAAAAACCAGCTGAGACGCTGCAGAACTTTACCACATAGTAAGGGATATACATTCAGTCGTTACTCATCAAAAATTCAAAATTCAACGAAGAAATTAGGCCACTTAGTCATTATCAAGTCGGTAAAATACCACGATGAATACCTATATATTGCCAACCGGCATATCGTTAAAACGGAATGTTTTGTTTATTTGTAAAGATAAAGTTTGAAAGACGTAGAAGCGAAAATAGTCTAACAAAAATGAATACAAAATCATAGCAATGTATTACATTGAAATCTCGGAACTGTTATAATATTCTCTATTACAAACTATGCCGACTATTTTTTGTCTACATCAAAAGGGTGAGAATTACATTTGACGAACAAAAAGCTGTCAAAATGACAAAGTGATTCGTCATACCCACGACAGATGTGTGTTGAAGCGAGACGCATTATGGACGAAGGAAAAATCAAACAGCCGACGAACAAATTGACAAACAATGTATTAAAGTATGCATTTATCTATTTTTCTGTTAACAAAGGATAGGATACTTTTGAATTATAACTTATAAAATTTGTTCTAAACATAACCTCAAAATTAGTGCATATTGTATTTATTCAAAGACATTTTAGTATTTTTGTTATATATGTA
The DNA here is from genome assembly GCA_036924255.1 of Apodemia mormo. Taxonomy (NCBI): domain Eukaryota; kingdom Metazoa; phylum Arthropoda; class Insecta; order Lepidoptera; family Riodinidae; genus Apodemia; species Apodemia mormo. The sequence continues at coordinate 3,672,989 of JAUPFN010000018.1, read as the reverse complement.
TTTTTTATTATACAAACAAGCAGATGGCTCTTCTAATGGAAATAGAGAGAAACTAGAGACAATCATCGCAGCAGCTATCTGTGAGTCGGGGTGATAATTCTACATACATAAGTTTATCGGATACCTTACCCTCCAATATAGAACATGACAGTTGCAAAGTATAGGTAAAATATTTATACATAAATCGTAAACTTAAATTAGACTAACATTCCTCTAAATTGTTGTATTCCAGCTTGCAATTGTTTTTTTTTTGTTTTTGTCAATTGTAAACTAAAAATAATTTACTAGAGACCATTTTTTTGAGGTTTTCGATTTTTCTCGAATATTATCCTCCGATAATGAGTCTATTATAATGATGGAATGGAGTTTATATTTTTTCAGAACAAAGATGAGACAAGATAACAAATTAAAAGTACTTTTACTATTTTAAATTGATTGAAAATGCCACATCACTGCAGGGCGCAGGGCAGCAAATAGAAATACAGTTTTTCTCCAATACACTACTAGATACTACTAACTCCGTTGCATTGGTGGAACGAATCAACAAAAAGAGATTTAATATTCTGCATTGTAAAAAAATAATCATTGTTTATCGAGGAATCATATCCTATGATCAGAAATTGAAGATTTAGATATAAAAGGATGTAAATGAGAGAGTGGAAACTGATAAAGTGAGTGGGAGTATGTGGGAGAGCTTAAAATTTAAAGTGCCTATCTATAAATAAATACACAATTTACTCCCAAATTAAGTGATTATCGTTTTTTTGATCGATAAAAAAAGCTGTATTTCTTTTCGACACTACTTGTTCACCGTATGCTGAACAAGTATTGTCAAAAATAAACACATATCATAAATAAAAACAACGGTTATTTTTTTCATTAATTCTTTTGAAAGCTAGTATATTTGTAAACGGTCGTTACTTGACTTTTTGTGACAGATGACTTGTAAATGACATTGGCAAAGGATACAGATTAACAAAATAGATTTTTTTATTACCATCACTGAAACTCCGTATCGTTAAGTAAGTAATCAAGCTACATCTCATAAACATACCTAATTACCCACTAACTATCTCCATTACGTGAGGCTACTGTGTACATTTTAAATAATAAACCTAAGACGCCATTTTAAATAGTTTGTATTGTCTTTAAAAATTATCATTCCGACATCTTGTTTTGTAGTCAAGGCTCATGCGTGCATTTGCATTTTAAAATGTGAAATATTTAAGTAGCCTATTTTAAGTTGTTTGTCTATTGGTATAAAGGGCCGAAAACGCAGCTCGTAAATCATGCTGTCCAGTGTAATGAGTTACACGTTGTAAGATTTTATTATGTTCTAATTTTTAATGTTTGAAGTTATACTTTTATTGGCGCGTTAGAGAAAATATGATATTTACGACGAGTGAGAGAGTTTAAGATTACAGCAACGAAATTTAATACATGAAGTCAGAAATTTGCTGCATTGTGTTAGTTGACAGATTTTTAGTCTAGAGTATTAAGGACCTACTTATATAGAGCGAAAAGTTGTAAAATTTAAACTGCATACTGAAAAAGTTTCAGAATGTTGCTAGCATATGATAAACTATGATATGAAGTTAGCTGTGGTTGTAGAGTGAAGGGTATTGAGCATAAGTGTTTATATCGCTTGTCGACAATTGGTCTATTATTCATAGAGGGCTCGGACCAACACTGGGGAGATGTCTGTGATACTTTCACGGCTTAATCGCTGAAACGATTTTGATGAAATTTGAAATGGAAATAATTTACGATCCGGCGTCTTACATAGGCTAACCTTTTTCAAAAACCAACCTCGTTGGGCCTGAAATAGGGGATGAAAGTTTGTATGAAAATCTTTATCGATGACATGTGATCGATTCGCGGGCAAAACTGCGCCGGTCAGCTTTACAAAGTCAGTTTCTATTTATGTTCATGAAAAATAAATATAAAAATATTAAAAAATAGTACCTAACAAAAAAATTATGAATTTGAAGGACCAGAGACGTATTAAGAAATCATCATCATTCTGTAAATTTTTAGATGAGGTGCTAACTTTGTGATAGTGATTGACGTCCAGGTGGCCCCCATTATTTCATGAATAAATAATTACCTGAATCCGGCTGAGTTATATAACTTACTTGAAAATTATAGGAATTTTTCTATTCCGTTGGGACTTTGGAATAAAAATTGTATAAATACACTCTCCTGTTTAATAGCTGTGTTTAAAAAAAATATCAAGCCGCCACACGGGCTAGTATTGAAGTTATATATAAAACATATAGAAACAAAATGTTTATGTAAGTATAAAGATTTAGAATTATATAAATAATAACTTGGCGATGTTTGCGAATTTTTTTTCTTATTCAAAATAGGCAGTCGCTGATAAAATTTATTCATGGCGAAGTAAGGCCGCACCCATCAGGACTTAACTTGTGTCACTCTGACAATGGAGAAATTAACATTCTCATGGAGGGGAGCGACAATATTATGATTAAAAATTTATTCCACCAGTCAGACGTATGGGGTCAAAAAGACCCCATGCCTCGGACCCCCGCGCCCTGACATCTGTCAATCTGGTGTGAATACCGAGGGGATGCTGATACCGGAGATTTTTTGTGGTTTTTGTCTTATGACCATGATATTTGTCTTGATTCACTTTAATGATCATAGCATTTGACAATTTATAATAAAACATGATTACGCAATTCCAGAAGAGGTAGGAGTAGACGTAGTAGTTGTACCTAAGCTTTTGCGCATTTACACGTGTACAATACATGAGGTATTACTATTACTTGCTTGAACATTAATATCTTAAAAGACTATTCTATCTATTCTAAATTGGTAAGCTTTCTCGGGTGAGATTATCAGTATTTGCCCAAAATCTGATGGTAATATGCTAAAACCTCTAAGTATCGGAAAACTAGATAAAACTGTTCATAAAATCATTAAAGTTGGCAAATGGAATGATAGCATATCTCACCTATCTTGCCAGCAAACATACGGATGTTTTTTTTTTTGTTTACGCTGCCTACTCCTCATGGGAATAATATTAATAAAAAGAGCTTAATCTGTCATTCACGGTTATCACACGGAACAAATGATTTTCTTAACCTCCATGTTAGTCTGAGCCCCCTTTGAAGAACAGACTGCCTAATTCTTTACCATACAGTCCATATTAAACGAATAATCGACCTATTATATCCCTACCATCATGCCTACTAGGCGGTACTAGGCTCTACCACCTAGTAGCTACGATGGTAGTAACTCGCATAGCCAATCGGTCGTCTTTATGACCTGCTTGGCAGAAGGGCAGTTGGTCTATTCTTCAAAGAAACCCGGACCAACACGAGAGAAAAGCATATGACATAAACATCCCGACATATATATAACAACGCACAATTGAATTCTTTAGTCTCTATAGCCGATGATTGCCTCTTTACGCTTCTTCTGATAGAGACTTCTGCTTGTTTCTGTCTTATGATATAAAATTACATATATTAAAATATTTCATCCCTTGCACTTATTTTATCACGGTCACCCTACACAGACAATTATTGCATTACTTATAAAGGTGTATGTTTGAATGATAATTGTAAGCGACGTATATAAATATTAATATATTTGTCGGTCTGTGCAAATGCGTCACTTTGAAATATCATCCCCCTGTTTAAAAGGCTTGGTCATGCGAGAATGTAATAAAGATATCTGTAAGTCGCTTAAGTGGTCTAGAAGTACCGCCTTCGGTATAGAAGTACGAGGTCCTGGATTCGAATCCTAAATGGGGTCATTACTTTTAATTTTTTTCCTGAAAAACATATCTGTATCGTTATGGATGTGGAACTTTACATCGTGGATGTTTGTACTTCAGCCTATCTTTCCAGGGATAATGGCGTGGCGGTATTAAATAACGGTAAATGAAACAAATACAATGACCTAAGTTGTCAACACATACCTACTTACTTCTTTTCCCCAGCTCGTAAGAAGAAAAAAAAAATAAAACGTTAATTTAGCCTGTTGTATGTTTTGTGCAATAAAGAAATAAAAAAAAAGAAAGTTAAATGTGCGTCTAGGTATAAATCTGTACAAATAAATAAAACTTGAGTGTCTATTTGTAATATTGAAATAATCGCTTTTATACTAAATGCAGATGTATCCATGTTACATATACTGATTTTTTTTTACAATTTTTGTGTCTGTCTGTCTGTTTGTTCCGGCTAATCTCTGAAACGGCTGGACCGATTTTGACGGGACTTTCACTGGCAGAGCTGATGTAATAAGAAGTAACTCAGGTTTTATTTTAGAAATGCATTCGCGTGGGCGAAGTTGCGGTCACAGCTAGCATGCTATAAAAATCTTGTAAAGTAACATTACCATTAAGCCGGTTCCCTAGCGGTGTAGTCAGAATGAAGGAAACTTTAACAGACGCTTTGTTCCACCGCGGTTCACCAATTTGTTGATTGCTGAGATATGTGGTGATCCCTATCGCCGCTTTGTACCGACCTGACAACGACGCCATGTATCTTTCAATAACCGGAACAAACTTTTTTGTTCAATTAAATTAATTAAATATTCAATTAAATATTAACGAGACAAATTACACTTATTGATCTAACCCCAAAGTAACCAAATTATTTGCTTGTGTTATGGGTGTTAGTCAACGATACTAATACATAGAAATACATATATAAATACAAGAATATATTTAATAAAACCCAAACCCGGAAATACAAACATTTATGCTCATCACAGAAATGCTTGTCCCCGTCGGGGATCGAACCCGAGCCCCGTTGATTGCGTAGTCAGGGTCTCTAACCTCTCGACCAACGTGGCGGTCAAAGTTAAGTTAGGTATGGGAATATGAACACACCACCACCAGACTTAAAGCTACTACTGTGATTTCAACCTGGAAAACCCTTGCAAAAGCATCAACAACACTTTTGCCTGACGCGAAATTGAACCTAAGACCTTATGATTTTAGACAGGACACTATATCACAGGGCATAAAGTATTACCTATTAAAATTTAAAGAATCATATTGATTGTACTTGTATATACTGTCAGTGTCGTTTAAGGGAAGTTAGAATAAATTTTTCATCGGCGGCGTTTAGCAAAATATTTTTATAACGCCTCAGCCGTACTTGCATCTATCGTCACAAAGCTTTGTCAAATGACACGATAAACGTAGATGTGACCGGCTATTATCGGCTATTTTCGCATACATTCAGGACTGCGTGTGCCTTGGCGTACATATACCTTCGGGATGATATACGCTAGTGCGGCCCCAGCAGTTTTTTTTTATATCATAAGATAGCAAACAAACTTCGGGATGATATACGCTAGTGCGGCCCCAGCAGTTTTTTTTATATCATAAGATAGCAAACAAGCAGATGGGTCTCCTGATGGAAAGAGTCAACCATCGATTTTGCATCGAATTTGCATCGATTGACATTTTTAATACCAGTAGGACTGGCTTTAAACATGATATTAGGTCATTGTTTCGTGTAAATAAATAAATAAATACACTCTGTAATAATAATGTATGCAATCAGTAGCGACACAGTTCTGTAAATGGTGTATCTACTTCACAGTATTGCTAGCGACCGACGAATTACGAGAATATAACGTATTTGTAAACTGTTTAAAATATATATATATATATATATATATATATATATATATATATATATATATATATATATATATATATATATATATATTACATATATCTATAAATATATGTAATGTATGTAGGTATGAATATATTCACTACCCCTTATCGACGGAAAGAGAGAACCTAGTTCCATACATTCCTACCGAGACCTACCTATTTCGATTTGTCCACTTTCATAACTCTCGTCTATTACTGTTCAAATAACCAAGCTTCTGATAAAACTAATAATATGTATGTAAAATAATTATATGTATATTTTTAACCACATTGTAGATCCCATGCACACACATACACATGCACACTCACACGCAAGTACACGCATATCCATATACACACACTCACACCCTCGTCAATACTACTTAGTGACGTAATTATATGTAAATATTAAAAAATGTAAGACCGTAATTGGCTTTTAAAATAATTCTAATAAGTAAAATTTAAAATAGATTAAGAGCTGTGGACTTTGTTATACATAATAAATAAATAAATCGCCTCTATAGGCGATAACGATAACACCTTTGGTGTCTATACACCAAAGGTGTTAATGGTGCGTTGCTATCTTGTGGCGAGGTCTAATGCCACAGGCATAAGTTTACCGGCTAACTTACCCTCCAAACTGGAACACGACCAGCACTGACGCTATTGCGGCAGGATTAACAACGGTATACCAGTCCCGGTTGAGCTGATGCAGAACTCTACCACCTAGGTAAAGACATAAGGCAAAAAAATTTAATATTTATTCATTTTCAATGCTTCATTAACAGTTTTACCCTATCAGAAACCGGACCCCGAAAACTCATGATTTTAGTTGAATAGCACAGTATACAAGGCATACAGAAAGAGTGTCTACTCGTATTTAAAAAAAAAAAAATCTTACAGATTATTGATTGTACGGACTGTCAGCGCTGCTAAAGAGAAATTGGAATACATTTTTCATTCACGTCGTTTAGCAAAAGTATTTTACTAAGGCAAAAGAATTTACTATTCATTGAAAATTACAAGGAAAAATAGTATTTTTTTGCATGTAACCATCACACAATAAGTTATGTAAGTTACGTCTGCGGTATATATTACATTCCTGCAATTTATCGTCGGTACATTGTGTAAATATTCTCGGTCAGGAATGTACGGACCGAATTCGTAACTTACAGTCCGTTTCTGGGACCTATTCGCATAATATGACCCTCGTCCGTTTTTATTTCTTTTTATTGCTGATTCTAGGTTTTTGGTCAGAGATTCATTTGCTATAACGTAATTTAATATTCTATGATTTACTATTCGACAGATCCACAGACCACATGAATACTAATAGACACGCCATTGGGATGGAAACATGTCGCCGCGCATATGAGCAAATGCTCCTATTACTGTCAAAATGTTATTATTTTTTTTTTATTATATTATTAATTTATTTAATACTTTATTGTACACAATTAAAAGAGAAGTAGTACATAGAGACTTATTAAGAACAAATTGGATAGTTTCCATCGTCGGCACTTGGTGAAACTGCATTTTAAATTATGTATTACAAATAAACTCACTTGTACTTCCAGTTCACGTATATTTTTAATTTTCTACTATTCACATCCAACCGGTTTCGCTTATTAAAGCCTGATGATGCTTTAATAAGCGAAACCGGTTGGATGTGAATAGTAGAAAATTAAAAATATACGCTTTAATAAGCGAAACCGGTTGGATGTGAATAGTAGAAAATTAAAAATATACGTGAACTGGAAGTACAAGTGAGTTTATTTGTAATACATAATTATTAAGAACAGACTGTACAATGCGCGAGCTTATCTATCTATACATAAAATAAAATCGTAGGAAAGTCAAAACTGTCACTGAATATTTTTTTAAAAGAATACTTGGGGCGTGATCTACAATCGATATCGAAGCCAAAAATATAGTTTTTAGAATTTTTGTCTGTTTGTCTGTTTGTCTGTATGTATGTCCGGGGTAAACTCAAAAAGTATTGCATGGATTTACTTCCAATTTTGCATGAATATTACTAACAGGTCGGGTCAACATATAGGCTACATATTATCACGCTATCACCTACGGGAGAGGTGCTATGCGGAGTAAACGAAGTCCGCGCGGACGAAGTCGCTGGCAAAAGCTAGTCCCCAATAAAAGAGATTTCTTCCAGCTGACCCGAATAATAGTAAACACAATAATTATTGAAATGTTAAAATAGTGTACAATAATAATAAAACTAGATACATATGAATATAACAGTCTTGATACATTAATTTTAGCCACATAATATTTAAAAATGAACAACAATCGATGGAAATGAAAGAAAAAAAAAATACTATGTAGAGTGTAGACCCAGCAAGAAAAAGTTCTCTTAGACTCTTTTTGAAAATTGGAAGAGATTGACTCATACGAATCTTGGACGGTAGTGAGTTCCATAACCTGACAGCTTGAACATGGAAAGAATTTGATAAAAATGTTGAACTGTGTGGGGGACATTTTAAAATGTTATACAATCGTAGACATAATGTATCGTGAAAAAAATAGAAATAACCCACTTTGAACACTGAATATCGTCGGCACTTGGTAAAACGCCATGTTAACTTATATTTATATCGTATTAAAAGCACTTGTACTGTTTTACTTGACTTTTTATTTATTAAAACCAACCGGTTTCGCGTTTTAACGCATCATCAGGGCAAAACAATAATAACTTTTGCCCTGATGATGCGTTAAAACGCGAAACCGGTTGGTTTTAATAAATAAAAAGTCAAGTAAAACAGTACAAGTGCTTTTAATACGATATAAATATAAGAAATAAACCATGTTGTACTGTTTTATCGTACCGAATGAGATGACAAGGTTTAAAATTTACCCTTTCAGTGATTTTAATTATAGTATAACTCTGTATCTGTGTGTAATTGCAAGCTGCATTGAGAAACTAAGAAATTGTTTTGAAAGGTCTATCCATTTAATCCATGAACATATCTATCGCCTTAGGAACTGTTATGATGTGTCGCATTTTTTATAAGAAAAAAGGGATGGCTCTCCTGATAGAAAGAGACAATCATCGTCTATAGACATCAAAGATGTTAATGGTGAGTTGTTGCTATCTTTGTGGCGGGATTTTAATGCCACAAGCGTAAGTTTAGTGGCTGCTCCGAACTGAAATATGACGGCGGAAGGTGGTGGTAGCAAATACCCAGACATTACGGAACTCTACTACTACTTGGTAGTCACGATGGTAATGACACGTAAAGCCAAACGGTAGCCTTTTACGACCTGCCCGGCAGAACGTCAGCTGATCTATTCTTCAAAGAAGCTCAGAACAACACGGGGTAAATCTATACTAATATTATAAAATTGTAGAGTTTGTTTGTTTATTTGTTTGGTTGCACGCGCTAATCTCGAAACTGCTGAACCCATTTGAATAATACTTTTTGAATTCGATAGTCTGTTTATCGAGGAAGGTTATTGGCTATATAACATCATGCTACGACCAGTAGGAGCGGAATAAACAAAGTCCACGCGGACGAAGTCGCGGGCAACAGCTAGTCACATATGTAATTAATGTAAAATTATGTACCGTTAGAGTATATTTTCAAGTATACGCTAACTCGTAACACTAATTAGATTATTCAGCTGCTCTGCTAAAATATGTTTATATTTAATTTTTTCTTTTTCAGGTAAGCAATGCTGAACAATACTGTACGTATTAAACTTCAACTTATTAACATTAACCTTCTTTTTAAGGTGATGAATGTACGAACTAATGGAATATACACAATATATAAAAGATAATTTAGCCTTATCTAAAAAATGACTAGAAAAAAAGAAAAAAGTCTCTTCTTTTTTTAAAAGCTAGCAAATCTGTTTTAAGACGGCAAAGTACTTTTCTGGTACCAAAACTTAGGCAAGACGTTGCAGAGCTCTGCCACTTAATAAAAACACTAAAGTTAGGCTTGCATTTATCTGAATAATAACAATTAATTATAGCCTTAAATAGTTAATAAATAGTAGGTACATATTTTAATCAATGCATTATTTTATGAATAAAATACACCTACGAAATTTATCAATGCAAATTTCGTTAAAATGTTAGTAAAATGGTAATAAAAAACAAAACGTACTATATTAATGTTGTCATATTAAAAATCAACACATTTAAAGTATATTTTTAAAGTTTAGTGACCCATTACTCTGCGTTAACCAGTAAGTAACGCTAATTCCCATCACGTCCACCCCCTCTCCCTAGGCGTCAAGGCGACATTTTATTTAATCAAGACCACTTTTTAACATTCTTAGGGCAAAATCGTCATATTTTTAAAACGTGACCGTAGAAAAATAATAATGTAAACAAGTAAGCTGCGTCCTGTATTTAAGTATTGCCAGTGTAAGGAATTTTAATTTTTGATTAAGATAATTACTTGATAAAAATCATGCGTCTTTAAAATATATGTTTAGAGCTGATTAATGGTATAGGACAGAAAAAGTGGGTGGTCATTCTGATGGATAAAACGTCTGCCTAAAAGTATTAAACATGTAAAGGATTCTTTGCTATCCGCGTAATCTGTGAAGCTCACAAGCTAGACAGGCTACATTTACCTCCAAGCCAGAACTGTTTTTGAAGAAAAGATTAACTGCTTTACTCCTAGGCATAAAGTAAAGTGCGAGTGAAGGCTAATACTTGAATAAACTAGATTTTCGAAGTGTGCCATTCTACCAGGCAGTTCTTGATACGCGAACGAATGGCCATAACTGACCAAGGATTTAAAATGTTATAATTTCGATATATTTGCGTCGTTGTGATTGATTATGGTATATGATATTATGACGTCGTCTTCTAGCGCTAGTTGGCGAACCAATCACGAAACAGCATGAAACGCAGCGAACCAATCACGAAAAAGCAAAAATATCGAAACTATAACGTTATAAATCCTTGATCGTGATTACTACAAGTAAGTAGTAAAGTTCTGTAAAGTTTCGCCCAGTTTTGGTACCACTGTTCCCGCCGCAATAGCATCGGTTTTTGTTAGAGTCATGTTCCGATTTTAAGGTAGTCGATAGACTTTTACGTATTGTGTTAGTGGCATTCCAACACCACCACAAGAATAGAAAACCAAGTTATTAAAAATAAAGTTCAGTAACCAACACTTATATTAAGGCGGCAGGAAAAAGGTAGCAGATACGGTGCCCGGGCAAGTTGTTGGAGAATTCTAATTCATAACGCTCACTATAGATAATACTATAGGTTTCGCTCAAATCTTATGTAATACCCGTAAAGCAGATGCTCTGGTTTTCAAGAAGAAGGTAGATGAATTATAAAGAAACTGAGAAGTATCAAGTTGGAAGTAAAACTACAATAATATTCGCTATTAAAATAATTAATTTAATATCATGAAATTTTTACAAAACGGTACAATATTTCCAGAATCATGACACTAGTAACTGTCTGTCGCGACTTAAAATACATTTAACAATTATGACCACCATTAAAAAAGTTAATTACAGTTTTGATGGATTTTCCCGAATTATCTTAAGGCCAGGGGCGCGTTCTTAAAATTTTATTGCATCGTAAAATATTCCTTTTTCTTTGCCCACTGTCCTGCTTGTGGGCATAAATTTTGGGATTCTGTCAGATTTATTAAATAAGCCTTGTGTGAATTTGTCGTAAACCTCCGACATTACTGAGATTATTAGACTTTTTAGAACGCTATTTATTGTAGCGGTAGAGTTTTTTCTTACAAGCTTTGAGCGATTTCGAGGTCATTAATTTAGGATTTTATGAAACGCGGTTGATTATGTTGTAAGGTATTTAATTCAAGCTAACAGAAATTATACCTTGATTATCTTTAAAAAATAAGAAAGTCTTTTTATAGCTTCGTGTACTACTTGATATATGTTTAGAATGACAAAAATATTTATCATCACATGGATTCTCTTTAGGAGGTATTATTTTTTTTTTTTATTTTTTTTTTTAATTAAAAAAAAAACTTTAGGAGGTAACCGAACATCGTTAAATACTTAGGTTTACTATAAGTTACTTGTATTGTATGTTGGCATTGCAATTATCGTATTTTTATATTATAGGATAAGTAATTAAGAAATAGACAGTATTTCCTGATGATTACAGCCGCTCGTCATCGATAGACAACAAAGATGTCAAAGTGAAAGTTAAAATATTTTGATTTCCGGGTTTGGATCAAAAACGCACACATTGAATATAACCAAAGACGCTAATAATGCGTTGCTATCCTCGTGAGTTAGATGCATTGCAACGTGTCCAAGTTATCATTAAATTTTGATAAGCAAATGCAAAAATCGAATTATTTTTTAAAATTTATGTAAAAATGATGCTACGGAAGTTACAGATTCTCTATTAAAAATGCATTTGGCTGCACTTTCTATTTTTCTTTCGTAGCGATCGTTCCCTTAATGACATTAGGCATTAGTTATCTTCAAATTACGTCTGATAGGTATTCTAGGGGACTTTGAAAAAGTAAAAAGGGTGCCAGGGGGTGGCAGCAAAGACGCTGATAACGAGAATTCAAATAGAACCTCCCTTATCTCCCGCCTTTTTTGTGATAGACAGAAAAAGTAATTAAGATTCTTTTTTCAAAACAAAAAGAAATTAAATTTGGAACGGCGTTCGACTAATGTATTTGTGGTGTTTTTAATTATCTGATACGTGCTCTTTCCCGCGTCAAAACTGTTTTTTTTTCTTTTTAAATATGTTGCAGTTTTGTTTTTGTTAACATTTTATTACTGCATAATTTTATGGTCCTCATATTAATTTGAAAGTTGTAGTCCTTCTATAATCCGATATTTTTTTATTTTTTAATAAATAAATTGTTTTTTTTTTTCTAAGAAAGCCAGACTATACATACATTATTGAATCTCTCATTACAATCTTTACATTTAAAAATCATATGTATCTAATTGTATATAGTTAAAGCTTTGTATATTCAAAACTTTAGTATGTGTATGTTCAGTTATACTTCGTATTTTTTATACTTTTGACAGTTTTTCTAGTTTAAATGTTGCACCTCTGAAATATACATACTAAATTGTTAGTATTTAAGTATTTACGTTAAGTAAATAAAGCAAATATATTTTTCAATGACTATTACATAAAATTTTAATTAAACTAAACAACTGTTTGTAAGCCTGTAGCGCCTTTCGAACTCCGTCTGCCAATTTCCGTCCCAGCGAAAGCGGGATGCAAATATTATTGTGAAACTTGTCAAAGCGAAGCAGGTATAGCGGGGAACTCGCTCAGTTGCAAGGAAAGTATTGTTTTAAAGACAGTTTTAATTTCCCGAAGGTGATTTATCACTGCGTTGTTTCTTCGTGTGAATATGTTACAATCGATATTTATATTTTTTCGTGCGCGAGGGGAGCGAGTCCCCCGCGATGTTTTGAATTTAGAACGCGTAAAATGAGAATAATTCGGAATGCCTTTGCGGGTGACGTTTTTGTATTATTTTGAATATATTATCTATATTTTTCAAACAATTTTTAGTTTTGGGTGGCACAGACTACCCATAGTAGAGACTTAATGAGGGCAAAAACATTCTATTTATTTGTGATGCAAGTTAAACATGTGGAATATTTTGTAATAGTAAAGGAATAAAGATAACATTCTCCGTAAACTCCAAAGATATTAATGATGCGATATTATCCACGTAGTTGTCTATGTAAGGCAATTGTATCAAGAGGTAGTTACAAAATTGTAGCACTCTAGCTCCAGTATTCTATTAAGTAGTCATATTAATAATATATTGAGCCCTAAATAATGATAAGTTTCGCTGGACTAACTACACAAATTGATTTAATCTTAAAGTTAGCAAATTATGTATATTATACATAATTTATACGTACGCATATTATTAAAAAGCACCCTAACTGAGATAAATAATTATATAATTTACTGCAACGTGCAGCCCGCTGCGTTATAAAAGTTTTTTGTGAATCCCGCGGAATCACCAAATTTTTCCGGGATAAAAATAGCCTTTGTGCTATCTCGGGTCATCATCTGCCTGTGTGCCAAATTTCATTCAAATCTGTTTAGTAGCTTTTGCGTGATTTAGTAACAAACATCCAACCATACAAACATCCAAATCCATCCAAACTTTTGCATTTATAATATTAATATAGATGCATGTGGCATTAAGTCTCTCAGTCTAATTAAAATGTACTTTTTGATTAAGTGTCCGCCATAAGGATAGCAACGCACCATTAACATATTTGGTGTCTATAGGTGACGGTTATCCCTTTCCATCAGGAGATCTACCTGTTTGTTTGCTATTTCATTATATTAAAAAATCGACCAAGTGCAAGTCGGACTCGCGCACGAAGGGTTCCGTACCATCTATATCTATACATATAATAAAATCGTAAGAAAGTCAAAACTGTAAATTGAATATTTCTTTTAAAGAATACTTGGGGCGTGATCTACAATCGACATCGAAGCCAAAAATATAGTTTTTAGAATTTTTGTCTGTTTGTCTGTTTGTCTGTATGTATGTCCGGGGTAAACTCAAAAAGTACTGCATGGATTTACTTCAAATTTTGCATGAATATTACTAACAGGTCGGGTCAACATATAGGCTACATATTATCACGCTATCACCTACGGGGGAGAAGCAGTGCGGAGTAAACGAAGTCCGCGCGGACGAAGTCGCTGGCAACAGCTAGTCATCTATAAAAACGGCAAAAAATTACGTTTATTGCATGGAGACCCGTTTAATATTTTCATTTCTTTAATTTTTAATGTTTGTTGTTATACCGGCAACGGAAATGCATAATTTGTGAAAATTTCAGGTTTTTCTAGCTATCACGGCTTATAAGATACAGCACGGAGACAGACAGACAGACAGACAGAGAGCGGAGGCTTAATAATAAGGTCCCGTTTTTACCTTTTAGGTATGGATCCCTAAAAAGATATGCTAATCTCACAAATGTTTATTCCTTTCGGGAATCCAATCCCAGCTCCGTCGATTGTGTATTCAGGGTTGCCAACTACTCGACTGATGGAGTGATGACCCTTTCTTGCCTATATCTTAAAATAATTAATTAAAGTCACAAGTTATCAATAATTAGATAAACTAAATAGTCAAAGTATTAATTGTTGTACACAACTCTACGGGAACGCAAGATGGCGTTATTATAAAGTTTGTGATAAGAGCTTTTAAAGTAATCGGCTTAAACTCTGTTGGCTTTAATACCGTTCTTTCAACTTCCGAACGTCAAAGCCGTTTAGAAACTATGCGATGCGTTAATATTTCATTCCTAGTTTGCATTAAAACTGTTTTTAAAAAATATTTTTCATAATTTACTAGGTGGTAGAGTTCTGCATTGTCTCGCCCGGGTCTGGTACCACCGCCTTACCTATTCCTGCCGCAATAGCGTCAGTGCTTGTCGCTGTCGTGTTTCGGTTTGGAGGGTAAGGTAGCCGGTAAACTTATGCATGTGGCATTAGACCTCTCCATAAGATAGCAACGCACCATTAACATCTTTGGTGTCTATAGGCGATGGTTAACTCTTTCCATCAGGAGACCCATCTGCTTGTTTGCTATGTTATGATATAAAAAAAAAAATCAAGGTTCTCGGAAGCCGACATCACATTGAAAACTGTTTGTTTGTCTTGCACAAGTCCATGGGCAACGGTGACTGCTTAAATCAAAAGAAATTTTTTCCGATATATTTATTCTTTTCCTATACTTTTCCCCGTTACGGTTTTCCCAGGTATGGCGTAAAAGGCGACCGATTGGCTTTACGTGTCATTGCAATCTTGGCATCTAGGTGGTAGAGTTCCGCCGAGGATATTGTACCACCGCGCCGTCAGGCCTATTCCTGCTACAATAGCGTCATTGCTTGTCATTATCATGTTCTGGTATAGAGAATAAAGTAGCCGGTTAACTTTTGCTATACAGATAACAACGCACCATTTATATCTTTGGTATCTGAGGCGATTCATCAAGAAAGTCATCTGCTTGTTTGCTATCTTATGATTTATAAAAAAAAATATACTAATGTACTATACTAATATTATAAAGAGGTAAAGTTTGTGAGTTGGTTTGTGGGAATTATCTCTGGAACTACAGAACCAGTTTTGAAAATTCTTTTACATGCAGTAAGCTACAATATTTCTAAGTGACATACGTAGGCAATATTTCATTATATTTACCGAGCCTTCTGATTACATATTATAAATGGAAAAGTATGTTTGTTTGGATTTTTATTACTTAACCACCCAAAACGGCTGGACCAGTTTGGATAAAATTTGGAAAACGGGTAGATAATGACCCAGGTTATTCTCTACCCGTTTTACAGTAATAGAATATAAGATACTTTTTAACAACTTAAATAAATACAGGTAAAACCGCCGCATTGTTTCAGGCTCCTTTTGAAGAATAAACTGTCTATCTGCCTTCATTCTAGGCAGTTCGTTAGAGGTGAACGATTGTCCAAACATTTCACTATCGTCGGTACACGACAGGTCGTGTCGTCGACTCGTCGTCCCGTGAATCACATAGGATCATTTTTTTGAGATAAAATGTTGGCCTTTATCTCTTTTCATTTAAGTACTAGTTATATATGCACTTAACTTTATTTAAATTCGTTAGGCTAGTTGTGTAACAAACACACAAACATTCACATTTATACTATTAGAAGTATTTTTGGCAGCTTCCACGTCTTTGAAAGTAAACAATGGGACTCACCGATGTAAAGAACCATTTGAAACATGCTAATCGACTAGGGCTGCTTCGCCTTGATTTGCAAACAGAGAGACGATATGCCGATTGTATGTTGATTGTATCTATCGGTTTTTTCTTTTGAAAGCCGCGTGAGCATTGAATTGGGTCAAGGAATGATTTACGCTGCCTTCGTTTAAAGGTGTTCAACCACTTTCTACTTAGCATTAGAATTTTCAAAAGAATCTTATTCTTATATCTTACAACTCTCTATCTTGGAGAAAAATTCGAATAAATGTAGCCTCTATCATTCAGGAATAATGTAGCATTCTACTGTCGAAAGAATATTTTGAAATCAGTTCAGTGGTTTTAGAAATTACTACCTACAAACAAAACAAACTCATAAAGTTACAAATCTTACTTCTTTCTAATATTAGTAGGTGCAATATATAGTAATTTAGTAATATAGTATAAGAAAAGTTTCATTACGGCCGGTTCTTTTGCGAAATAGGAAGAGTAAACAGAACGTCTATAGACTTTCCGGTTCACAACAATTCACCGGTTTGTCGACGGCGAGATGGGCGGTGATCCCCATCGCCACATTTTACCAACCTGATAACGATTAACGACTACTTCTAGCGATAACCGGGATCGAG
Organism: Apodemia mormo; assembly: GCA_036924255.1. NCBI lineage: Eukaryota > Metazoa > Arthropoda > Insecta > Lepidoptera > Riodinidae > Apodemia > Apodemia mormo. Next base: position 3,655,992 of record JAUPFN010000018.1, on the reverse strand, counting down.
GCTTTACATTCTCATCTAAAGCACGGGAGTGGTAACATACCACCCACTAGACTCCAAGCGCTACCGAGATTTTAGATTTTCGAAAAAAAAACCTTGAAAAAAGTCAATGACACTTTTGTTCGACCCGGGAAACAAATCCGGGATCTTAAAATCTGAGTATATGTATTATGTATGTATATTAATAAATATTGGCCATTGCACTGCCATAACCTTCATCCGATTGGAATGAAATTTTCAGCATATTTCTTGTATTTCCGTTAAAATTAAAGCCATATTAGTACTCGTGTCTGAACTCATAATGTTACTTAAATTAACTTTACGGCAAAAATGGAAAAAAGCTTATGTGTAACTTTTTATTTTATCGCCAACGCCAAATAAGTTGACAAAGCTGACGAAACGTTGGCGATAAAATTTAAAGTTTCACATAAGTTTTTTCTCTTTCCCTTAAAATTATTTTAATTATAGTCATAGTGCAATTATTTAACAACTATTATTATATAGGATATTGTAGGTATCGGGAAATGCATTAAAAGAGTATGGATGGGAGTTATAGCTACTTCTATTTCACTATCACGTCGTGAAGTTATTTGTTTTTTGTCACTGTTATATCACGGGTGATAAATCACGACCGTTATAATTTATTAGTGATAATTATTGTCACAGTGGGTACATTTTATTTCGTCTGTTACATCTCGCAGCGATAACAATTTGACATAGAGTTATTTATACGACTAAAATTTATAAGTGATTTGTAAAGTGATATAACGTAAGACTGAAACAATTCTCTCGTCTAGCTGGTGGCACGGTGTCGCTTAAATGTTATTGCTTTGTCTCTTTCACACGATGGAACTCTGCGAATTATAAGCTTAAGTAGTAGCTTGGCTCGCGTTAAATTAAATAACGCTTGCGTTATATGTAACAGACGGTTTCGATGCATATAACTAGTGTAACACAAGAATTCTGCCGCCCTTATCATAAACAACGCATTTGCTTGGCGGTTACTTTCGAGTAAATCGCGTCTAAAGTTTTTTTTCTTTTTTTTATTGTCTCTATAAAACTATTATGAATATTCCAAACATTTTTGTATTGTCTGGTGGCTTTTAATCTGAACTTTGCATTTAAGAAACTATATTAATATATTTAGTTAATTTAAATATTTTAAAAGACGAAAATTTGTTTAAGACTAGTAAAATGGACTGCAACAATATAAATTTACCAAGCATAATCAACGCATGTGTAGCAATTACGTGGTTTATGTCTAGGAACTACATTTGCGATGTTTATGTTTAGCGAGATTAATGAGTTTACCTTCACTTTTGTAACGTAAATGTTGCAAATGCGTTTATTATGATTAGCAAAGAATGGTAAAAAGGGTTCACATGCGTTGTTTTTATGTAATTTACGAAAAAATAAAAATACTTGTATCATCCAAAATATTTATTAATAAAAAAATAAGCTAAAAAATGGGTACCTTATATACTATTTTTACCGTATGGACGTAAAGTTATTGCTTATTTATAGGTAATTGTACTTAGTTTATCACAATGATGTCTATGACAATTAATCATAATTGATTATAATAATATCACAATATTGAGATCAGGGTTCTTTGGGCAACTCTTAATAACATTAAGAACTACAATTTAAAACCGAACAAGAAAACACCTTCTCACTCTGCAATTTAATGCGTAGGTAAATAAAAAATAATAAAATAGAAAAATATGGTCCCGTGAAAACTAACAAAATTTGCAATCTTTCAATGCAAATTTTGTTAGTTTTCATTTGCATCACATCTATGCTAGTATCATCATACTAGCATAGATTTGCAAGTAGTGCATAGATTTGCACTACTTGCAAATCTATGCTAGTAGTGCTTGTATGCTATTATGCATCTATGCTAGTATGCTTTGGTCTAGTGGCATCATCTATGCCTAAATTTTGTTTCAATTCAGACAGGTCGCTCGTTAGTACAAATCTGAACGAATTGTCATATTCGTTCCGGTACTGGTAATTAAATATAATATTAAAATTGTTTAAATCAAGAGGTCTAGACCATATTTCACGTAACTCAGTCTTTTTTGGTATTTTTTTATCAGCCAGTTGTAATAATTTGTTACATCTTTTAGCCATTTTTACCTGTAATGAAAACCATAAATTATAAACAAATTAACATCAATATGAAAATAGTAGTATACATTTAAGAGCCTTCTAAATGGAAGTAAATATTGGAAGTAAATTATCTCATACAAAATTTTGAATTTAAGTATAATATTTAAATACTTCAAAAATATTTATTTCCCACCAGATATGTCTATCGAGATGTTTACCACGTAAAGTTTGTTTGGTGAGAGGTACAATTGAATACGTTTAGTGAGAGATACAATTGAATACGTTTAGTGAGAGGTACAATTGAATACGTTTAGTGAGAGGTACAATTGAATACGTTTAGTGAATACTCTACTAATATAACATCTACAACATGTTTCGAGTGAAACTAAAACAGTTATTGTGATATTTGTGATATTGTATAGTTAATTCTTTTTTAGTTTGTATTTACGTATTTTTCTTGCATACTATTCTTTGTATACAGTTTTAAATTTAACACTAGCATTTCTGGCTATTTATTAATGTGTACTTTCAATTTTATATAGTTGTACATACCTACAATGTGTTTTCACATAGTCTTATGATGTGATATACTATATTTAATCATTAATGTTCTGTGAAAATTCGATGGTATGTCGTGTTAGTAAATAAATAAATAAACATGTTATATTAGTAGAGTAGGCCAATTGTAAAACCGCTACAAAACAGTTTAGTTTTGGTAGTAGAACCAACTTTTAATTCTCGCGTAATACCTATTTAATGATTTTTATTTAATTATAAACATCAAAAAATGCCTTGATAATCTAAATTGTTCGACTTTAAACTACATAATGTAATGCACCGGCACCGCGCACGTTTTCGCGGAAACCACGAATGGCGACCGGTCCATAGATAAATATGTGTATTACTGGACCGGTCACTGCACTATCTCTGTCGATTCTAACCCTTTTATATTTAGTGTATAATACAGTCTACGTGGTTTGATAAAATATTTCCTATAATAATACCAAAAAGTTTGCGGTGACTGGTCGCCATTTAGTTACTGAATCGAAAACGTGACTGTTTAAATTAAAAGTTTATGTACCTACCTATCAATTATTACAAAATGACTATTAAAGTAATAATTTACTTACCATTTCGATATTTCCCGCGTAATACATATCCTGCGGGAGACGCAGCGCAGGCGACGCGACACGTTTACATGCTCCAATCACGACAGCTTGAGCTTCATAGATAAATATGTGTATTACTATAGGTAGGTCTATAGGTAGGTAAGTGATGAGCATTAAGCTGTGGCATGAATGCAACTTATGCCCCCTCTGACTCACCTCTCTTCACCCTGTACACGCCTATACTAAGACTATTTACTAGTCATAATAATCGCAAATGTAACACTTGGGTTACTTTTCTTATTGCTATCTAGTTTTAATTAATATAGAATACTAGGCATAAATATCACAAGTGGCAGATAAAATGTTTATGAAAAATAAAATATGGATTAGGATGGAATATATTCCTAAGTATAAACATCGCATGTAATTTTGTAATGTTTATGAGTTGTTCACTTTCGTAAAAAATATTTTATGTTGCTAATCATACACGTCACAAGTACCAAATGCGTTTCTTTTGCTTAGTATTTTCATAGATCTAATTTCTCAGTAAAATAGTCATCATAAACGCATATTTCTTTACGATTCTTATTACTAGTACATTTGAAATATCAGGTTATAATTTTACACTGCAACGTTCATTGCGACGCTTATGACTAGTAATAAGTTTGGTATGGATCGAATACGCTGTTTATGATTAACAAGAACATTAAAACTATGAGAGATATCAAAAATTGGCTGATTGATCCCGGTAGATCTCGTTTCGGTGATTCCGAATATACTTTTAACTCAATTTCGTCAAAAATGTCGATTGCGTTGTTTTTGATAAGGACGGCAGAATTATGTTATAACGAGTGATATAACCAGTGATATGTGAAATGTGCCATGCATAAAAAGAGTTAAATAAGCAACAGCAATGAGCAAGATATGAACAAAAGCCTAGTGACATGACCCTTGAAAGTGGTGCTATTAGCGGTTCCGGACAGTCTTCTAGGATCTTAAATCTATACTAATATTATAAAGAAGAAACCTTAGATTTTTCATTTGTTTGTTTGTTATAATTTAACTCAAAAACTACGTGGACGATTTTAAAAATTCTTCCTACGCGCGTAACTGCTAGTCTGTCTATACACACATACATACAAATAATTAAAATTGGGGTGTCTGTTTGTAATATTAAAATAACCGCTTTTTACTAAGTGCATATAGATGTACACACGGTATATATACCAAAATAACATTTTTTATAATTTTTGTCTGTTTGTCCAACTGTCTGTCTGTTCCGCCTAATCTTTTTCACGGCTGGACCGCCTTGGACAGGACTTTCACTGATAAGGAATAACTTAGGCTACTATTTTTTTTTAAATTTTTCCCACACGGACGAAGTCGCGGGCGTATTTAGTATTTAATTAATATCAGACTGAAAAATGCATACTTTTATGCTAATGCACAATATACGTACATGGAGGAATCCGAACTCCCTCAGACTGAATAGTCTAATTTATTTGTTTAAATATTTCTGAATAGTTTCAAACATCAACACGAAATTAAGTACGCAAAATATCCAAAGCTTGTATTCCGCTATTTATACGAACGCGATGGGGTTTTGCAATATCTTGGAGCAAGTTCCATGCGCCAGCCAAGCCGGATAATATTGTGAATTCCAAAGATGTTTTCGCGTAATGAATTTAGGGATTGTCTTGTGGTTTTTCGGTTCCAACCCCTTAGTCCCTTGGGGAGCGGTTATTTTCCATTTATCAGTATATACGTGGGGCCTATGTAAAGATAATTTTCGTTAGAAAATGTCTGGGAAATTCTTTTATACTAACGAAATGGAGGTACGCAACGCGGCATCGCGGCGTGGCACGGAACAATAAAATATATGGTAATAAGAGGGCGATATTATTTTGGTCCGGCAATTCGTATGATAAAATTGAAGCTAAGATATTTGCTGAACAATTTCTATGGAAATTTTGGTCTTGTTTCGGGGTTAAATCTGAGCAAAATGATGTATATTGGGATAGCGGGTGGTTTTCTTGGCGAAAATATTGGAGAAATATGTATTCGGTTTGCCAGCGATACAAAAATCTCTCCCTATACAATATTTTGTGACCCAAATTAATTTCGTGAATGCCATGTATATGGGGTTGTAAATCTGATATTGTTTTTCTGCCAACGATCTACTGAATCAGTACAAAATTATATTTGAACCTCTTTATTCTTACACACATCCTATATCCTACTAATATTATCCGACTTATAAATGCGAAAATTAGTTTGGATGGATGGACATTTTTTACTCTTTTACGCAAAAACGGCTCTATCGATTTAGATGAAATGTGGCACACATGTAGATAATGACCTGGAATAGCACATAGGATACTTTTTATCCTGGAAAAAAGTTATTTCCGTGGGATTTTTATGATGCAGCGGGCGCAGGTAGTCCTATCTGATATTATAAATGAGAAAGTGAGTTGGTTTTTATGTTACGATTTTACATCTAAACCACTCAACAGATATTGATATTTGGCATGGATACAAATGAAGATTTGGAGTGAAATATGTGCTATTTTTTGCCTACAGAGCAGATATAGGGTATGAAAAATTTGATTGTTTGTATATTTGTCATGGATAAACTCAAAAACTACTCAACCGATATTAAAAATTCTGTTACATGTAGAAACTACATTATTCCAAAGTAGAAAACTTGTGTTTTTGAGCCGTCTTAACAAAAGAAAGTAATGTTTTTGAATCACATGAATGAACAACAATTAGCCTAGAAATAATTTGTAATTATTTGTAAGACCCATTCCTAATTAAGAGAGCTTCTTTCCGTTTCTTTTTATTATAGAATAGCAAAGAAGCTGACTTTCCAGAAAGAAAGGGAGAACCATAACTTATGAACAACAAAAGTGGAAATGGTGCTTTACTATGCGTATAGAAGCCCCGACAGTACCCAGTAATCGAATTGAAGACCGCCACTTGAATACACTCAACTCGAGTGTTACATCGTTAACGGATTTTCGCAGGATCCTTTGGGCGTTGCCAGATTATGCATAATCGTATCTTCTAAATCTCTAGTTTGTAATTTGTTAGTAAAAAAATATTCAGAGACATTAAATTAAAAACAGACAGGTCGTGAACATAGAATCCTTTCATTAAGTAGCATCATAAAATGCATGTTTCTCTCACAAAGCATCACCTTTTTAATTGAATCTCACTTCAAATAAAAAAGAAATATCCGTTTCCTCGTAATACAAATGCGTACATTTTATTACCAAAGAAACTATGAAGATAGATTTGTCAACCATACTTTGCTCACCGGAGGAAGTCATAAATTAAAATCACATGTTAATTACCACTACATAAGCCGCTGATGGTAGGAATCAGCGTGGTCACAATCATTCTAAAAGGAAGATAATTTTTAATGCTCTAAGTCTGCTTGTTTTTAGAGATGCACGTTTAAAAATGTCGATGTTTTTCTAATCCTTTTGATAACATACACATCATCTTAACTGTTGTCAATATTTATGCGTGTTAACAGAAAAAAATAATTATTGTGTTTATCCTTTTGATTATCAACGTTCCTGCCAGGCGATTGTAAAAGCGAACGATTAGCTAAATCTATCCCTACTATCTGACTGTGACAACTAGGTGGTAGAGTTCTGCAACTCATCTGCGTTTGGTACCATTATCATACTCTTTTTAGCCGCAAAAGCGTCAGTGTTTTGTAATTAGGTTTGAAGGATAAGGAGACCGGTAAACTTATGCATTTTTTTGTCTATGTCTGTAGGCGATGGTTATATTTTTCTATAAGGCGAGATGTCAGCTTGTTTCTCGTCCTTTGATATAAAAATACAAATTTTATTTTACAACATCTTAAAAATATTAATAGTAAGCTATTTAATTTTTTAGACATTTAATTTTACATATTACATGTAGTGTGTGTGAGGTATTTTATTTCAAATATTTTTACTTTTTAATCACCGTGTAGTTCAAATAATTTTGGGCTTCAAGCTTCAAAATTGTTTTGACGTTTCAACCAAAGATGTTGGCGATACCTTCAAAAAATTTTCTTTTCTAAAATAAGAAGAATCACTGTAAGTTGAAACTAGAAATTCTTTGTTTGTTTTTATTATATCGTAAAAAAAACTAATCACGGTAAATAACAATCACTTATGATTCTTATAAGCACTATTCATTTATTCATCAAATTCATGTTAGCTTGACACAAAATAATTAACGGTGATATTTTTGAAGCTCTATATGATTGATTTTTATACACACATATTTTCTAAGCTTAGATTAGGTTATATCGATAATCTCTACATATCATTACATCCCTATTCGCTTAGTACCAAGTTTACGGCCGCCGCGGTCGCCCGAGGCTAAGACCGTTCTAATTAAAATCGCCCGGTTTTCTCCGGTATTCATTTTCATCCTTTAAATGGTTTTTGTTGCGTTCTGGTTAGGTTATTGTTATAGCCAACTAATTTACATGTTAATGAGGTTGTTATAATTCCAAACCGAATTTGATCTATTACTCTGGTTTGATGAGCTAGCTCATTTTGTTATTTACGTTTTGCTTTGTTAAAGGGGAGACATAGTTGTTCGTTTTTTTAAATATAGTTTTTTTTTGAAAATGCTAGCGACTTGATAAATATAATGAAAAAGATAAACAATTCTATCTAAGAAATATTTCGATACTGGTTAGATTTAAACCATCGAATTTTTAGCAACCTCTGTCTACGCTTAAAACAAATTCCGTTGGTTCAAATTCAGCCAATGTTAAAATAATTTTTGTTTACACTCACTCTCTCAGCTTGGACTTGTTATATGATACAGCAAAATCTGCTTAAAACATTTTTTCAATTTTTTGTTTTCTTTTTATTCGTATTCTTCTTTAAACTCTACTTTCTGTAAAAATATAATGCCACATTTTGATAGTTATGTCTTTTTGTGTTAATTTTTGCTTCGAAAACCTGTGTAAAACCGAACTAAGTTTAATAAAAAGTATGCTGGTCATTTTGTTTAAAATCCATTGCATTAACATTTATTACAATGCTTACCAGGGGAGCATAAGCGGCTGCACATAGCAAAACGAATGGTAGGCCGAGCGTCTTTGTTCCAGCGATTATGTATGCAAATGACACTGAGTACACCTGTGCCTTTATATGTGCCTGGTAAACAATTGCTGGATGGAAATAGGAAAGATCGTTTTTCTTTTGTTCATACCAGCTACCGGTAGTTATTTTGAATGCGGTAATTGAAAAGAACAAAAAAGTTACGGTATTTTTAAGCTGTAGCTGTCAGTGGCGAAATTTTTCATTTTTGTCCATGGTAGAGTTTGAATGTTATTTTTAAAAAACAAAAAACTGAGAAATGTTTAACTAAGTTGATTGACAAATTGTAATTGATGTTACAGGATAACAAACCTATTGATATTACAGGATAACAAACAAGCAGGTGTCTTTTTTATGGAAAGATGAACCACCGCCTACGGAAACCAAAGAAGATAATGGTGCATTACTATTCATGTGGTGGGATGATAATGCTATATTCACAAGGATACCTTATTGTGAAAACAGGTACACATCAGAGACAAGCACTGACGCTATTGCGCGTGCGGCAGGAATAGGTAAGGCTGTGATACCAAACCCGGGCGGGGTATTATGGAATTCTACCACCTAGAAGTCACGATGATAGTAACACGTCAGCCAATCGTTTCCCTTTTACAACCTGTCCGTCAGAATGGCAGATTGTCTAATCTTTAAAGGAGCCCAAACCAGACCGTATTTTCGTTCACAAAATTTTTTCCCCGTATTGGCCCGGGCTTCGTTTGACGAAAAGACCATCTTGCCTTTCTGCCAGGCAGTTCGTGAGAGGCGAACGATTGTATATGCGAGTCACTACTATCTGGCCACCTGGTCAAGTTCTGCATTGTCTCGCTCGGGTTTGATACCACCATCTTACCTATTCCAGCCGCAATAGCGTCAGTGCATGTCACTGTCGTGTTTCGTTTCGTAGGATAAATTAGCCGGGTAGGTAAACTTATGCATGTGGCATTAAGACCCCGCCACAAAGATAGCAACGCACCATTAACATCTTTGGTGTCTATAGGCGATGGTGGTCACTTTGTATCAGGAGAGCCATCTTCGCTTGTTATCTTATGATATAAAAAATATCATATTCATTATTAATCTTTAAAAGGTTCTTCTGTAACATTAGCGTAACAATGGAAATAGAATTCGTAAATAACACGACATTTTAATCAAAGAGATGTATGTATCCTCGGACAATTTTTTCTGTTTATTTTTTGTAAGAAAAACTGTGTTTTTGCATACATAGTTTATCCATAGATCATAAATCGACTCCACGCAACAAAACCGCGCATTAACCGCATGAAAAAACCCACCGCAACAAACTATCCGGAATGATTGCACACCACAACTTTCGCGCGTATGAAAAAACACGTACACGCATCTAGGGTGTCTACTATTCACAAATAGATACATATCCGTTAATTATGAAATCGTAAATCGCCCCTTTAACCTATCGGTGCTGCCGTGTAAACGTATTTTTGAAGTGAATACTTCTTAAGCCGCGTTAGATATTTTAGTTATTGGTGGTCATTACTATCCTATACTAGCTGATCCGGCAAACGTTGTTTTGCCTTACATATTAGGAATCCATAGCGGACACGTAATTTATATAAGTCTACGGAATTGTCCTTCCACGCAGCCAAAATGGCATTAAACTTTATATAGTGGTTAAGTATTCTTAAATTTTCTAATTTTCCGCGCAATTTTCTTAATATTTTCTTTTATAAGAACCTTCTGCTTACAATTACAAACACAACAAAAAAAAAATACCGAAATTGATCCAGCCATTCAGGCGTGATGTCGTGATCAAGGAAAATAGGGATTGATTTATATATATATATATATATATATATATATATATATATATATATATATATATATATATATATATATATATATATATATATATATATATATATTACTTCAAATTTTGCATGAATATTACTAACAGGTCGGGTCAACATATAGACTACATATTATCCCGCTATCACCTACGGAGGAGGTGCTGTGCGTAGTAAACGAAGTCCGCGCGGACGAAGTCGCTGGCAACAGCTAGTAACTAAATAAAATAACAAATAATAAATTTTAAAGGGAAGCAGAAAAAAATCGGATTTTAACAACTCATCGCCACTGGTATAGACATTAGTTTAATGTATTATAAACCCAGCAGATGTCATCACTGTAATAAACCTATGCTTGTTAATACAACATGTTTATGGTGTGCTGCTATCCATGTGGCGGGATGGTAATACATAAGTTTACCGGCTACCTTATCTTCTAAACCGAAACGAAAACAGGACAGTAACGAATATGGAAGTTATTGCGGCAGGAATAGGTGAGTCGGTTGTACCAAACCCGAGCGAGACGTTACAAAACTCTACCGCCTAGTAGTAATGATGATAGTGATACGTACATCCAATCAATAGCCTTTTACAAACTGCCTGACGGAATGGCAGATGGTCTATTCTTCAAAGGGAGCCCGGATCAACACGAGGGACAACATTACAAACGAAATTGTGCGGTTGTTTTGCACATAATTAAGCGGCTGAAAGGATTTGTATTAAATTTAGTGAAAGTATTAGTGTATTTTATCCCATAAAAGTTAATCCCGTTATATAATTTAATAAATAAAAAATATATAATATAGTATAATATACCTAATCTCATCTAAGGTCCTGTGTATACACTACAATACACTAACATCTTAGGGCCTTAGCACCTGGCGCATTTTAATCGCGCAGATGACGCGCGTTTTCTGCGCTGTAGATGCTGATTTTTACGTTTTCGTAGATTCGATAGGACCGTGCGAACGCACGAGATAATCGTACCAACCCGCGTGTGTAGCGTGTTCGAAACTCATTTGATGAGCGTACAAGGATAGGAAGAGGAGTGGAGGAGGGGGGCTTCTTCCACCGCAAACGCAATGATATTTTATTGTGTGCTGTGCATGTACAACCTTTGACTCAAACGACTTTTGACACTAACTGCTTTATAACGGAAATAAATAATCCAATAGATTCGCTTATTTTTACGTCTTTATTCTTTTTAAAAGCAATACTAAAGCCAACGGATGCAGTGTTGTCTGAACCGAAGCTATTGTACAACTCTGACGAGAAGATGGAAGCTACGAGTGACTATAGCGCGTCTGTATTGCTGTATCTGCGCATATACGCGCAGTTGATACAAGCTTACGATCACCCCCTGTGCCTAGGTTACAAAGTTGCGTTCAAATCTCGATTGAAACGCGTGTACGCGCGTCATCTGCGCGTCGTCTGCGCGTTAAAATACGCCACGTGCTAGGGGTCTTAAATCATCCAGCTCCGTAGTACGTATTTTAGGCTGTATAAACAAATTCCTTAGGTCTTGAAAAAGTTGCTTTTAGTTAAAATTAGAATATTATAGATGCGTATGCGAATATTTTCTGGTAAGTAATATTTTAGCTATATTTATTTTTTGTAGCCATTTAGAAGTCTTGTTAGTTTTTATTATATATACAAAACATTAATATTTTTGACAGCGCATGCGCCGTTCCTGTTAAAATAACCTACTAATTATAAATATTTAAATTATGTTCTTGGGGCTACATTGGGACTACTTGAGGTTTCTGCTTCATCTTTTTTTGTATATTACGACAGCAGATGTGGAATGATATAGGTACCGGGGAAGACAAGACCAAGACTGACATACCATGATCGGATTGATCGAGTACTGTCCGAAGGTGGTGTCAAGAGCCTACGTAACTCTCTCGATCTCTCTCTCTCGATGACACTCGGTTCTCTCTGCCTACCCTGTAAGGGATCTGGCGTCAAGATACGTGTGTATGTGTGTGTGTGTGTGTGTGTGTGTGTGTGTGTGTAAGACGTAGATAGCTGTCCTAATGAATAGTGATAACCAGTACCTTTAGACACCAAATATATTAAGGATGCGCTGCTATGCTTGTGGCGGGATGGTGATGCCTCATGCATAAGTTTAGTGATTACTTTGCCCTTCAAACTGGAACACGAAAGTGACAAGCATTGACGCTCAGGCGCCAGGAATAGGTAAGACAGTGGTACTTGTACCATACCTGGGCGAAAGGCTGCGGTATTCTACTACGTAGTAGTCACGATAATAAAATTAATAGCGACACTCACTGACAATCGTTCTGCTTTTACGAACTGCCTGGTAGAATGGCAGATACCTAGTCTTCAAAGAGAGCCCGGACCAACTGTCACAAGGTAATAAGTTTAGTTCTACTTCGCCCGAGAAAAGTAAATTATACCTACTTTATGTGATGAGTGACATGAGGAGTGGCATTTTATTTATTTATTTTATTTTATTTGGAAAGCATACAGTGTACATTCTTAATTTATATAACAATGTGATTAACTAGGCACCATTTATTTGCTTTCGCATATTGTAACTACGTTAGCTTGAGTACTAGAAAAATAGTACATACAATGAGACATCTATACTTAACAAGAACTAAATCCGTTTACAAATAGACAAGCACGTTGGGTCACGGTGGCACACAGAACCAGTTATTGGTGATTTTACGTTTTAATTGGTCAGGGGACGTGTTGAAAAGATCAAATTCGAGGAAATCATCCAGTTTGTTGACATGTTTTACGGATCTTATAAGAAAGGCATTATTTCTATATGTTGTTGAACAATAGGGAATGTGAAGATATTCATGATGGCATATATAATAAGAGTCTGTCTGCATAAACAACTTTTGTTAAATTTCATGATAAATATTCGTCACTGATATAACATGTCTGTTTGTCCTGTTATGACTCGACAACGGTTTGACGGATCATAATAAAAATTAGTATACAGTACAAATACGTGTATTATTTGTTTATCTCCAGTGAACTTACCCCTAAAGAAGCGGGTTGGCTAGGAGAAGAAATAGTTAATACATCGCCCCTAAGAATGCCAAAAGAATATTTATAAAGCAAAAATATAGGACGACAATACTACGAAGTACGAACACAATATAACGCCATGGGTCTCAACTGAAAAAAAATCGGTTGTACTCTTACACCGAGGGTTTCATATAAACTTGTAATTTTTGTAATGTAACTAAAAGATTATCGATTTTCGGATTTTTTCTTTTACATGTGCTGTAAGATATTAATTCTTGCCAAATTTCATAATTCTGGGTCAACGGGATGTGTTACCCTATAGGTTTTGATTCATTCTAAAAACGAACTATGTACATAAAATTCTCGGCTGTACATAGATAACTATTTGATTTGAATGATTTTTGTGAAGTTTTTTAGGTGTCCAGACTAGAATTTCGAATCGGTAACTCAACATTTTGCGGTGGGTACAAGACCATCCTGAGGTGGACATGGCCCACCCGGCCCTTCCGCTATATACGCCTATCTACCACGCATAACCATTACCTACACGAACATTTTTTTTCATTGTCATTTAGGACAGAGTTTCATTGCAGAACCTGTAAAAATAAGACTAAGTATATATTTTTAATCTGTCATTTTATCAAAACATTTGCGCTACCGAAGTATATTTTATCTTGTTTCTATCTATACTTCCTTTCTTAAAAAAACATTTTTTATGTCATAAGATAGCAAACAAGCTGATGGCTCTTCTAACGCAGAGACAACAATCGCTTTTAGACGTCAAAAATGTTAATAGCGCGCTGCTATTGTCGTTTTGGAAGGAGTCTAATGCCACATGCATAAATTTACCGGGTACCATACCCTTCAAACCAAAATACAACTGTGACAAGCACTGACGCTATGGCGGCAGGAATAGGTATTGCAGTGATACCAGACACAGGCGAGACAATTTTAAACTCTACCATCCAGTAGCCACGATGTAAGTGACTCGCATAGACTCTTAGAACTTCTTGACAGAACAGCAGTTGGTCCCGAACTTCAAAGGGGGCCCGAACCAAAACGGGGAAATTTATTAATACAAACGCAATGAGGCCACATATTTCCTGTAGCACTCATTAATAAAATCATGTTATCGCCTTATAAAATACTACAAAAACACCAAACTCCTAATTTATATTCATTAATAAAGAAAACATCCCATAAAAAATCACAGAGTAATCTTAGAACAATTTACAGACACTTATCTCGCGGGGATCGACATTAAATCATAAAAAACGGTTAACGAGTGTATTAGCTAGCCGCAACCGTTTAATAACTATTATTACACGACCAAATTCCCCGATAAAAATAACTTGATCACCCACTTGCTTGCCGTCTCGTTAACGGCCATTTCCATATGCTTGTAGCTGTAGTATAAATAATAATTGGGTAAATTGATCAGTCTAGTTGTTTGCCGTCCGGTGGTATCACCTTAGTTTGATGCATAATGTCCCGGCTTCGAATCTTGGGTCGTATAAATAGTTCTTAGTAAAATTTTCAGTTTTTACAGAAAACATAATTATCTATATAAATCTTTCTTTCAGCAGTATCCGGGTAGTAAAAAAACAAATCAAATAAATAATGTACATACATCGTTACCCAAAGTATTACGTAACACTTATAATTCATGTGTGCTCAGTAGCAAAATTTACACGTACCATAAAACGTGAGCGAAACCACGCGTGATGCCTTGTAGCGGTATAAAATGTATCATTTCCCTTACATTTAACGCGCGTCAATCGTAAAGAGTGCATCACTTACCCTACCAGGCGAACATGTGTCGTAAAGAGACCTCTTCGGCTAACAATTTCCTGATGGTCTGTAAATAGTAAGTTTATTGTCTTTTTATGAGGTACTCGGACCGTAAAAAGGAAATAAAAGAGTACCGCCGATGGTGATAATAAAAAAAATAATTTTCGACTCATCTTCACGGCTATCTCGTACCAGTTTATGGCTCCGCCGTAGGGTAGAGCGAGATAGGGATTGTTTTACAGCGTGTCGCAGCAGTGTGACCCTTTCGACTGGATGGGGGTAAAGGTCGTAAAATGCCAACATAAGGATAATGTTCTGGGTTTCCTATACTGCGCTTCATTCATGATTTCGTTTTAGTACTCAGTATACATGTAAATCCGATTGCTTTCACATCTCGATACCATCGAGACGCTTTCCCCGTTTATTCGATGTACTACATTCGTAATGGATGATTCTACGTCTTTATTAGAATGTACGCAATATAATGCAATGCATAGACATGCAGAGTTCGTAAAAACAGAAAAATATAGACTTCGAAATTCAAAATACGATGACGCTTTGATTTGTTCGTTAAAGCTGTAGCTTGTAGCTTGTTTGCTATCATATTATATAAAAGATAAAGAGAAAAAGGAGAAGATTTTTATAACCAATAATGTCTTCAATATACCTTAAGTACAAAATTCGTTACAATTATTCCATCAAACGTTAAAAATAAAAACTTGAGAGGTGTCAAGGGACGCCCGGATGGAACGAAGTTCATTTTATTATTTACAAAAAACCTGTATACACTCAACAAAAATAATCGTCGCGACACCACACTGTTCAATGCGAAATAGAAATTAAAATATCTGGCTTGCTTTCTATAAGAGAGAGAGAGAGAGAAACATGCGCACGCCGCACAGCTTACAACGCTATAGCTATAGCAAAAAGTGTCGTGACAACTTTTCGTAAGATTTTTTCTGTCTAGCCCCCTTTCACAACGCGCGATAAGGAACTTCGTTCCAAAAAGCCGAGAGGTGTCGTGGACACCCGGTATGAATGAAGTTCCTTTTGCGATATATTATTATATAATTATAACTACGAAAAATACACCCAAGGAGTGGTTATAAAACTGTGTCACGACTTTCTGTCACTTTCTGATATTAACTGTACGACACTAATGCATAAGAGTAACTGTAATGATCTACAACAGAAGTCTCGGTCGGACATTATTCCCACATAGTAACTGAGTCTTTCCTTATCCTTCATCTGCCAAATGCAAATGAAGGATAAGGAAAGACTCAGTTACTTGAAGAAATATCGTAACTTATTTAATATCGATTCCATACAGACGATCTAGATACTTTGTCGTCTCTCTGCCGATATTTTTTGTAATATAAAAATATTGGAAAAAATATTAATCGAAATCTGAAAAAAAATAGAAGCCTTTTCTATGATCAGTTTTTGTAGAGCAGCATAAACACCACTAAAATAATAGGAATACAATAGGAGCACAATATTATAGACATCGCGTTTTAGCGGCTTTTTCCGTTCAAAAACGGCATTAAAATCGCGTGTTTTAGCGATTTCATCTATGCTGCATCGCGATTTTGCTACTTCCTGCGTTCAGACGCGGCGTCAGAATCGCGCGTTTTAGCGAATGCTCTGATGCTAGACCAGGTCGGCAGTAATGTTGGCGCTCAAAAGTCGATTATAGATTATTAGCCGATCTGTAAAAGTACTGTTTACTTTTACAAATTAATTTATAAATACCAAACATATCTTTATTTTTTCAATATAAAAATATACTGATCTAACTTCTTATCTATCTAACTTATGGTCTTCGTTTAATTACTATGCTATATTTTTCTAACACCTTTTATAATCACCCGTATATTGAGCAATTTAACTTCTAACTAAAAAAAATACAGCTGTAATAAAATTCCACCCTAAAATTAGACACATTCTGGATAAAGACATATATTTTCTCAAAAAAAGCTTTAGCATAAAACTCATTAAACTTTAAAATCGATATAAGAAAATCATCTATTCCATTAAACAAAAGATCAACGGACAAAAGATTTTAGTTAATAATCGCAACTTTCACCGCAGCACGGGTTGACAAATTCACACGCCCTATACATTTCCTAAACGCGCACTTAAGACGTACCCTTCACCCTTGGACGCCTCCATTCTTTTTATATCGCAACTTTATTAACGCATAAAGGTCTGGTGATGGCCCTTTAAGAATTAGGATGCGTCCCGTGGCCGGGTTCAGCCGAGCTGAACAAATGGAGTGTCGGGACTCGGCTCCGGGATAGCGGCACATCCCTACGCACAATTAATGGAACTGTTATCGCGCTTACGAATTTGAATTGGCGGACATTCGCGGGATTCTAAAGTCACTTTAAATGTTTTGTGATTAATCATTTTGCTATGTATAGAAAAAGAAAATCTAGTAAGAAAAGAACAGATTTTGTGGGGAAAAATAGTAAAATAATGATTTAAAAAAAAATCGAAAAATGTGTGTAGGCGAAAAAGCAAAAGGCTCAATATGCATAGCTGAGTAGTAGATATTAACTTTCATAAAATTTCTCTTTGCCTATGTCAGCCCCTTAGGAATTAAAAAAAAATGTCTTTACCGTCGTTATTTAAGTATTGCTATGTTAAATTTCCTCAAATCGCAGTTCAGCCGTGAAAACTTAACATTCAGACCCTTTCTATCTTAATGTTTTATATAATTCAAATATTATTAAAAAAAATGCGTTTATAGTTAACGATAGTGCTGAGTTTTCAGTGCATCCCATCCTTAATTCATGTAACTATAATTGAAAAAAAAACAAGCCCACTGAGTTCCTTCCGCCGGATCTTCTCAGTGTGTAGTCGCGTTCCGATCCGGTAGTAATTGTAAAAAATCGACTCATAAGATTTTTAGTTTAATGATAAATAATTATAATTTTAAAATATTTGCGCACCATATCATGGTAGAATATGTTGGTAACTTAATCAAATTTTAATAACTTGTAACTCCCATATTCTAGCAAATAAATAATTTCTTTCTTTCTTCCTTTCTTTCTTTCTTTCTTTCTTTCTTTCTTTCTTTCTTTAATGTTGTTCTCACTTTATTGAGAAACTAGTAGAGAATGTCAAATAGCTTTCATTAAGTCCACCTCTTTACATATTTGTTCCTAATTTTTTCAATAAATAAATGTTACCACTCCTATGTCTGTTAATCCTGCAATAGCGTCAATGCTTGGTACTGTCTTGTTATAGTTTGGAGGTAAAGTAGGCAGTAAACTCATACATGTGGCATTACCATCTCGCCACACAAAAATTGTACACATTTTTAAAGTACAAATAAATATATGATAAATAAATATATTTTTTTATAAATCATAAAATAGTAAACAAGCAAATGGGTGTCCTGATGGAGAGTCGACTATCGCCTATAGACACCAAAGAGGTTAATGGTGCATTGCTATCTTGTGGCGAGATCTAATGCCACATGCATAAGTTTATTGGCTAACTTACTCTCCAAACCGGAATACGACAGTAACAAGTACTGACGCTATTACGGTAGGAATAGGTAAGGCGGTACCAGACCTGAACGAGACAATGCAGAACTTTACCACCTAGTAGTCGCGATGGTAGTGACTCGCATAGCCAATCGGTCACCTCTTATGACCTACCTGACGATATAACTTTAATGCATAAAGAGGCGTCGTTTATCTCCTTCTATCAGGCGAACCATCTGCTTTTTTGCTATCTTATGATATTCAAAAAACTTTATTAGTAAAGTAATATAGTAATAAAAAAAAATAGTTAGTTAATTTTCAATTAATTAACGAAATGTGTTATATAATATATAAACACATATGAATAAATAATGTAATAAGTACAACAATTTAATTAGTATTTTTAGTAACGTCACAAAAGTCACAGTAAAGCACTAAACTCAATCACTTCAAGCAATTAATTTACGAAATGTGTTATATAATATATAAACACATATGAATAAATAATGTAATAAGTACAACAATTTAATTAGTATTTTTAGTAACGTCACAAAAGTTACAGCAAAGCAATAAACTCAATCACTTCAAGCCGAAATAGCCCCAATAAAATGATGTCTCAGTCCTGATGGAAAACGTTAAGATGACTGCGTGAAGGCATAAAAACGACATTTTTACATCAAACCACATCTTGATAACCAAACAATATATCCCGCTAACAAAATACTAAACGAGATAACCCTAATCGAGATAGCTCGGTATTTGGTCCTAAACAAAGAAGAGACGTCGTAAAGGAATCGTGAGTGTTTTATGAGTCGTTCGGGCTTTATTTAACGCTCTCTCATAGTGATTTTATACATCGGCGTCTCGGCGTCTGACGAGCTGCGTTCATGGGCCCTTAAGGCCGTGTATATCAGATGGGATGAGCGCTCGTTGGGTTATTTCCCCGGGATTGCATGTGTTCCCCACTTTGATGCTCTATGACACGGTTATGTTTATGGCGGCTGTGAAAATTTGCATGGTGCGATAAATTCGTATTTGTTAAGTTTATTTCTGTGGTGCGGTGGTTTTGGGTTAGCTGGATGGAGTGTTTTCTGTTTGACATATATTTGTATGACTTCTTACATGAAAAATGTGTGTAGTGTGTATGTTTCTCTCTATATCTGTCTATTTCTCTCCCTCTCTGTGTGTATGTGTGTGTGTGTGTGTGTGTGTGTGTGTGTGTGTGTGTGTGTGTGTGTGTGTGTGTGTGTGTGGTCGTGTGTGTGCATGTGTGTGTGTGTGCGGGTGGGTGTGGGTGTGTATGTTTGTGTGTTGGTACGTGCGTGTGTGTATGTGTGTGCGTGTGTTTGTGTGTTTGTGTGTGTGTGTGTGTGTGTGTGTGCGTGTGTGTATGTGGGTGTTAATTGTTCATGCTAAACATATATTTTTTAAAATGCTTAAAATAACGATGGATGAATATGCAAGTAGCCTATGTCTATATTTATTTTACCTCGTGTGTTAGGTCGAGGTTGGAAAATATATAAAAGCATTCCTGTTAGATATTTCGTAAAAGGCGTCAATTTCGTAAATAATATGTTACTATCATGGTAACTACTGAATGCCAAATCGTATAATTCAGCAAAAGCTCGTATTGATTTCGATATCACTGCCTTATCTATTTTTGCTGCAGTGGTTTCCATGCTTGTCACTTGTCCAGGATACAGACAGGATAAGGTGGCTTGTAAACTTATGCATGTGGTATTTCCAACCTTCACACGGATGGCAAAGTGCCGCTGACCCGGCAAACGTTGTTTTGCTTTACAAATTTTAGGTGTGGTACTTGAGAGGGGGGGGGGGATTAATTGAGATAAAAACTATCCCATCTTATAAGTTGGACCAAACAGTAGACATCTATAAAATTTTATTGAAATCAGTTCAGTAGTTTCGGAGTTCATCGTGGACAAACAACGTGACACGTAATTTATATATATTAAGAAATATAAAGCGAAAACTCTGTGCCCCTTTTTAAAGACAATAACGCGAATGGAGGAGTATGAAATATGGCACAATTAAAGTTTACATTGTGAAGGAGTTTTTTATATAGTACAAGACAGCAAACAAGCAGAAGGGTCTCCTGATTGAAAGAGTCAACACAAAAGGTGTTAATGGTGCGTTGCTATCTTGTGGCGAATTTAAAAAACACATGCATAAGTTTACTGGCTACGTTACTCTCCAAACCGGAGCACGAAAGTGACAGGCACTGACGCTATTGCGGCAGGAATAGGTAAGACGGTGGTACCAGACCCGAGCGAGACAATACAGAAATCTACCACCTAGTAGCCACGATGGTAGTGACTCGTATAGCCAATCGGTCGCCTTTTACGGCCTGCCTGGCAGAACTGCAGTTGGCCTTTTCTTCAAAGGAGCCCGAGACCAACACGGGGGAAGGTTTACGTTATATGGTTTTACATATCGCTTCTTTGCTTCAATAACGTGTTATCTTAAAAACACAATTTTACAGTAGAACATTTTTAACTTAAAAAAATGTTTTTCATTGAATTTGCACGCATACGAGCGAGAAGGCCACCTAATGGAAAGCGGTCACCACTGCCCATGGACATTTACAACATAAAGAGTTAGTTGCCAATGCGATGCCGGCTTTTAAGGAATTTGTTGATCCTCCTCTTAAAAATCCCAACGTCGTAGCTACTCGAAAAAACCGTGTGAGGTAAACTGTTCCAAAGCTTGACTGTTCGTATAAAGATGGTACGTGCAAATCGAACAGTCGTAGACGACCAATCGTCAAGATGGTGTGAGTGGAATCCCTGACTACATTGTTTAGTGCGTTAGTGGAACGTGGTAGCCGGTAAAGCTCATCAGAACACTCCCCATTATATTTTATTTAATTGTGTTATTTGTTTTTCTTTATTGTAGATTACGCGTAAACTTTAACATCTTAGCTGTCTCAAATCGTAAGAATGTTTATAATACATTAAATTTAGTACAAAACTAAGTTTTCAAACTTGTCACGATATTGAAGCAAAGAAGCGATATATGCTACTGACTGACTGAAAAATGTATTTTTCCCGCGGGATTCACAGAAATCATGTCATAATTATGTGGCAAACTGTAAGAAGAAATTTTCGTGTCAAAAATAAAGCAACGAATATTCCTTTAAAAGTGAAAAACACCCGTCTAGTAAAACAAGAAAAAGTGACGATTTTCTCTCACCATAAAACATTCAAGATACGATTATGCATAATCTGGCGGCGCCCAAAGGACCCTCGTGAAAATCGGCTAACAATGTAACACTTCGCTTGAGTGTATCCAAGTGGCGGTCTCCAATTCGATTACCGGGTAGTGCCGGGGGCTTCTAAATAACTTAACTTGGTTTTCGAGTGTCGTTATTCGATTTGGTCCCGATTACAATACGTAAGTGTTGTTGAGGTAGATATGTGGTTTGGGGACATTTTTTTGTACTTTTTGAGCTGCGTAATATTATGAAATGCTTTTAATTGTGTATTTTATACCGTTATTCTGATATAAATATATATATATATATATATATATATATATATATATATATATATATATATATATATATATATATATATATATATATATATATATATATATATATATATACCATTATATCGATATATATTTTATAAGTTTTTAATAGGTATGTATTGCATTTATTGTTTCGTGGTTTAATAGTAAGTCTACTCGTCGCAGATCATATGGTCCCAGGTTCGGTCCCTGGAGTGGGGAAAAATGTTTTCTTACGTTGTTCAAAGCTATTTCGAACAAAAAACTTGGTAGTGTCCTGGAACATGGTAACCACGTTTGACCAATTTTAAGCATTTAACAAACTGCTTTACACAATAGTACGTGGCCTGTTTTAAAGAAGGTCCCAGGAATATATAGGTATATAGGCACAAAAACAGGGACATCACTGATTCTCGCTCCTGAATTTTAATTAATGAATTTAATATTATAAAAAGGAAAGATTTGGTTTTTTGTTTGTTTGATTGTCACGATTTAACTCAAAAAGTACTTGACCTAAGTATATTAAAAATTCTGTCACTTTTAGAAGACTACATTATTCAGGAGTGACAAAGCCTAATTTTTACCGAACTTAGGGAAATATTGATTTTTCGTCAAGCGAACGAAGTCGCGAGTAACTATTAGTTACTTATAAAATGGCGGCAGTGTCTAATAATGGTTTATCTTTTTCGTTTTTTTTTTATATTAAAGGCGCCAATTTCACACTTACAACCTGATGTGATAATTTCATATATACAAATGTTACCAATCAGCAAATCTGCCTTGTCACATCAGTGACATCGCGCGAGTTTTTTATGTTGCGTTTCGGGGTAATGACATGAATGTCAATGGAATATTACACACAACTAGTTACCTACGTTACAACCTAATGACGTCCATACTAACATTGTCATAGGTATGATTTGTGCATACCAATTTTCGATAGTTCGTTGGCCTGAGTGTGTGTCCAGTCGACTTGCCGAAAATGAGAAGGCTCTCAGTAAAGTTTCATATTTCATTACTAATTTTGATTTTTGATCATGAGGTTGATCCGGGTTACATAACGGGTCAAAATAAGAACAACATTTGAAGGTCCCTTTAAAGGGGAGGAAAGGGTCCCTTTTAAAGAATTGATCAAATGCCTACTGCTGGGCATCTCGTAAGAAACAAAAAAATTGACACTTGTCCCTTACCCTTACTTTGACCAGTCACAATGGACTGCTAACTAAGTGTTAGAGTCTCGCAACGTCTCGCCCGGATCCGAATCTAATAGCGTCGGTGGTGGCTATAGAGTCGGTGGTGGCTATAGCGTCAGTGGTGGCTATAGAGTCGGTGGTGGCTATAGCGTCGGTGGTGGCTATAGAGTCGGTGGTCGCTATAGCGTTGGTGGTCGCAATAGAATCGGTGGTCGTAATCACGTCGGTGCTTATAAACATAAATATATTCACGGGACAATTTTGTACTTACTGATCTAACCTCAAAGTAAGCAAATTATTTGCTTGTGTTATGGGTGTTAGTCAACGATACCTATACATAGAAATACATATATAAATACTAGAATATATTTAATAAACATCAAACCTGAAAATACAAACATTTATGCTCATCACACAAAATGATTGTACCCGAGCTCCGTCGAGGACCAACGGGCTTATCATTGTCATTTTGTAGGTAGTAGTCAGTAAACTCATACCATCCTTGCCACATAGGTAACAACGCACAATTGACATCTCTGGTGTCTATAGGCGATGGTTTTTGGTTTCCATCAGGACAGCCATCTGAGTCATCTGCTTTTTTGTACCATCGATTATATACACTAAAGATGCATGCGTTACGATCCATGTGGCCAGGTGATAATGTCACTTGCCTAAGTTTACCGGCTACCCTACCCTCTAAACTGGAACTCGATGAAGGAAAGCATTGACGCTATTGCGGCGGCAATAGATAAGGCAGCGGTGGTATCAAATGTCTTAGCGAGACATAGCAGAACTCTACCTCCTAGTTCTTCATCACATTCTTTGGGAGCGTAATCTCCGGCAAAATGAACGTAGCTAAATGCTTGTTAGCATTTAACGTACTTAGGTATATCTGGTGTATGTAATCTTTGACTCAAATCTTATGAGGAAAGGTGAAAATTTTCGTGCCTTCAAGTGATTCTGTCATACTTATCTACTACTGGGGAGAATTAAGTAGCTATTCTAGTAGGTCCTCAATTTCTGAAATACCGTTGTTCAAGAGCAATTAGTCAGGCTTAAGCTGATTAAAAAGTCTCATTACCTGGCATTTCTTATACTTTTACACTTAGCTGTCTCCTGCTGAAAATGGAGGGAAAGGAGGATGTATCTACCAACTCCTCCTATATACTCCTGAGTTTTGTTGCAGATTCAAAGAAAGCTTAGCTTTTCTTGAGGGTACCCTGAAATCCCAACTCATCGAGAGCTTGCCGCTGTTGATTCTAGTTTATAGAACTTACAGTGATGAGACCAGTAACATCTTTGCTGTTTATAGGCTATGGTTGTCTCTTTTCAATATGGATGGTTAAGAACCATCTGCCTGTCTCCTCTCCTTTGATATAAAAATATGTTTCATACTTTCATATCTTTCTTAAATTTGATAAATATTAAAAAATATATAAATATAAATTGATGATACCATACCATGATCAGATTAATTGAGTACTGTCCGAAGATGGTGTCAAGATTCTTCGCAACCGGCGTGTGTGTATGAAGACAGTGATAAATGTGGAGAAAGCGAGATAAGCCTGCAAGGATCATGATGTAAGGCACTCGGTTCTCTCTGCCTACCCCGTAAGGGATCTGGCGTGAAGATATGTATGAATAAATTGAATTCGAGTTCCAAAAAGTTTTGATGAACGATTCCAGTAACACTTTAAATCAGTTTAAACTTTTCTGGTGTTCGTATTCCGATGACACGACTATTGCATTTGAATATTTCGTTAAAGGAATACTAATGCGGAAGACAGGTTGGCCGTCGCGTATCTTGTTTAAGACATCTTGCTTACAATTTTTACGTGATGTGTCTGCTTGTTTGACTGACTGTTTGTCTGATTTGTTTATTTTAAAATTAAATAAAACGCTTTATAAATATTATCACAGATGTTACCTTGCGCTTACAGAGGTATAATAAACTTTTTATACACTACAGTCTGTCGCGATTCATTTATATTACTACATATATCTATCACTATATAATAATAGCTGACAAAACATTCGAACATCCAAATATTCGCATTTATAATCCATACTTCCATACTAATATTATAAATGCGAAAGTCTGTCTGTCTGTTACGATTTCACGGCTAAACCGCTAGACCGATTTACATGAAATTTGGCATGGATATAGTTGAAGATCCAGGGTCAAGCATAGGCATAGCATAGATTTGGAACGAAGTTCCAAAATTATGCTATGCCTATGCGTGTATGTCTATGTATGCCTATGCGTTGTGAAAGACGGAAAAATTTCTTACGAAAAGTTGTCACGACACTTTTTGCTATAGTAAGCTATTGTAAGCTGTGCGGTGTGCGGTGTTTCTCTCTCTCTCTCTTATAGAAAGCAAGCCAGATACTTTCATTTCTATTTCGCATTGAACAGTGTGGTGGCGCGATGATTATTTTTGTTGAGTGTATACAGGTTTTTTGTAAATAATAATAAAAGGACCTTCGTTCCATCCGGGTGTCACTTGACACCTCTCAAGTTTTTTTTTTTTTAAATCAGTCCATGAAGGGTTGAAATAGAGGATGAAATTTTTATTAAAAGCTATTTGGACGACTTATTAATATAATCGCGGGCGAAGCTGCGCGGGTCAGCTAGTATTAATATAAATGCACTAGATAATTTTGAATACAGTAAAAAACCACTCTACATTTTTTTTCCTTTCCAGCATGCAGATGGCTCTCAAAGTGACAACCATCACCTTTCAAAAGTGATATGTTATCAGTGACAAATAAACATCAAAGATGTTTATAGCGAATGAATGAATGAACAACTAATCTTTATTGCTCACCAAATTTAACAAAACAATAAGTACAGTATAGCATATATTTATGTATATATATGGGGTTCGCAAAGGCGTTGCTATTCGTGTGCTGGAATGGTAATGCCTCACGCATTTTACCGACTACAAAACCCTCCAAACCGGATCACGACAGTCACAAGCATTAACGCTGTTGCAACAGGAATGTACAAAAAAGTAAAAAAAAAGTATTTTCACGCCCATATCTACGAAAGGGTAGGCAGAAGTACAACAAGTGCACCCACGATTAGCGGAAAATACTTGGTCCCACAAATGTGATAGGTGGCAAGCCTATCGCCAACCGGGCACTTTGCAATCCCGGGCAACTTTGCATTTCTCAGAAAACTGAAAAAACACTTTTTTTTATATGTCCGACCCGGGAATCGAACCCAGGACCTCATGAGGTCAACGCCAACGTTGGACCACTAGACCACAGAGGCGATTGGAGACAGAGAGAGAGGGAGAGGAATGGTACAACGGTGATATAAAAATTTGGAACCCCATTGCGGAACTCTACCACCTAATAGTCACGATGGTAGTGGCACGTATAGCCAATTTGTCTTTTACAAACTGCCTGGCAGAAGGCAAATGGTCTAATCTTACCTCTTTCTACCTTTTTAATGGCGTAAGCGTGAGGGTTTTTATTTTAGTTATTTGAATTTAAATTTGTTAATTTCGATTGAGTTTCCGCACCAAAATATCTCTTCTGAAAGCAATTATTCGCCGCTGACACGACATGCAGCGACCTGTAATCGACGCTCAGCCGCGTTGTTACGGTTTACGGTGTGTAAATGATACCGAATGTTTCTAAAGATGGACTTTAATTCAACTGCATTAAATATGTGCGCATTCTCTCTCATTATTTTTACTGTTTCACTTATTTAACAATACATTACTATTATAACGATTGGATTTTGTTATCATCGTGTTACCTATTCTTGTTGCAATAGTTGGTGCTGTTTCTAAACATGGATTTTAATTCAACTGCATTAAATATGTGCGCATTTTCTGTCATTATTTTTACTGTTTCACTTATTTAACAATACGTTACTGTTATTAACGATTGGGTTTTGTTACCATCGTGTTACCTATTCTTGCTGCAATAGCGTTGGTGCTTTTCAGTACCGCATTCCGGCTTGGAAGGTAGAGTAGCCGGTAAATTTATGCATGTGACATTTTAATCCCGCTGCTGGGATGGCAACCCACTAGTAACATCGTTGGTGTATATATGTGAATGTTATCTCTTTCCATCAAGAGAAACATCTGCTTAAAATAATTAGTAAAATAAATAAATAAAAATACTCTTACTGTTTCACATTTTTTAAAATGAATTTAAGAGAGTTGGTATCTATAGATGTTACTGTGAAACTGGGTTTTATTAACAATTTTAAAAAATCTTAAAATTAAAATAAAATTAAGGATTATAATTCTGTCCCGCCCTTCGGTTGGGTGGTTTGGGCTCATTTGAAGAATAGGCCTGCTGTCAATTTGCCAGACAGGTCGTAAAAGCCGACGGATTGGCTATGCGATTCAGTACCGTCGTGGCTACTAGGTGGTAGAGTTCTGCATTGTCTCGCTCGGGTCTGGTACCACCGCCTTACCTATCCTGCCGCAATAGCCTCAGTGCCTACTTTCACTGTCGTGTTCCAGTTTGGACGGTAAGGTAGTAAGTAGTAAATTTATGCATGTGGCATTAAACATTGCCACAAAATAAAAACGCACCATCAACATC
Source organism: Apodemia mormo (assembly GCA_036924255.1). NCBI lineage: Eukaryota > Metazoa > Arthropoda > Insecta > Lepidoptera > Riodinidae > Apodemia > Apodemia mormo. Next base: position 3,628,253 of record JAUPFN010000018.1, on the reverse strand, counting down.
TTTGGTATCTATAGGCGATGGTTATCTCTTTCCATCAAGAGACCCATCTACTTGTCAGATATCTTATTATATAAAAAAAAATTATGTCGTGGCTTGTTACTTTTTTTGTTTTATATCATATCATAACATTCCATTGCATGCGCAGTTTTTTGAAGATGGACGCAACTTTTTATACATATGAAAAAGAATTTAAATTAATAATTATAAATTAAATTATCTTTAATTTTGTAAATTATTATTAATATGATTTGTACACGGCTGTTAGTATTTAAAACATATTTGTGTCATGTATTTTAAAATTTCCTTCAAAAGTGACATGTTGTCAGCTAACTTTCTCTGTACGTCATTTAAAATTAATTATCTCTCATCCCATAACACAGCATTTGGCATGTTCCATAGAAAAAGTTAGTGTATTGAAAATAGAAACTTGTGACTAATGACACGATATACTTAATAAATGTCATTGGTGTCTCTTTGATTAATTCTATTAAAATTTCGTCACTTATAGTGTAACGGAATTCTTATATCTTTGTGACATCTTTGACGAGACTTTAAAGGGTTACTTTTCATTAAACTGTCGCGTGATTTACTTTGTTCTAGTATAATTTATTACTTTTTCAATTATTTGCTTTAAATTTTCATTACCTAACACATTTTTTAAAGAAACGTTAATAGACTTTCCATTTTACCACGATCCAGCGTTTCGTTGGTTGGCAAGACGTGGACTCCATCGATGCGTTTTACCGATCTGATATCGATTACCGTTTATTTCTAGCAATAACTGGGCCCTAGCCAGGCCGACAGCTTAACTTTGTCACCCGAGACACGGGTGTGTTAACACATTTCGACGAGACCTCGGATGGTACTGAAATTTCGATTTTCGATAAAAACCTCGGAAAAATCTCAATAATTCTTTTGCCCGGCCCGAAATGGAACCTGGAACCTCATGTTCAGAAACGAATACCTTAATATGTTATCTTCGTGGTGGACGTGTTTGATTCCGTTGTAGCTTTACAACTGTTGTTAATTAATTTTTTTCTTTGGAGCTTGGAAGTATCAAATTCCAAAGAGATTAGAATTCGATACAGTTGAAATTAAAAATATGCACTACAAATATATTAAATTAATAAAATATACATTATACTTACTACATTTATGTGACATACATGATAATCTTGATAGATAACATATTAAGTATTTTATTTTCTTTAGGGTAAAAGCTCGTTGTCAAACTTAAAAAAAATTTATTGCTTAATCTGTAATCGAGTCAGCGATCGTTGGTAAATATAAATTTGCTATGTATTAAGAGGTTTGTTTATATCATCTTATAACTTTTCAACTGGTTTAAAAGTTAAACATAAACAAAAAAATATTTTCTGAGTTTTTGCATATACTTATGTTTCTATTTTTAATTTGTTTAAGCCCCTTGACATGACATTAGCCTCTGAACGTTTTAAAATTTACTTCACATACTGTTTGAAGTGTCTATGCCTCAGATGTCTCTAGACTTACGATAAAATTTTGTTTAAATGCCTGCCTGTATTTAAAAAATCAATACAAACAATACAAAACTTAAAAACATTTGAAGTTTGAACATTCGGTTTTGAATCTTAAATATTTATTTTTTGCCCCGCGGAAAACAACAGTTTTGGTATGTATACAAAGGTTGTTTTTTTACATTGTTTGAATATAAAACTAGAAATATTTTTAATCGTTACTGAATAAGCCATGGAAAAAATAACATTCATTTGAGAATAGCTTAAAAATTTTAAATTCAGGCAGGATATGATAAAATATTGAGTTTAATATCGTCTAAATAAATAGAGCCGTTGTTATTTGCCTTCAAGGGTGCATAAGAGATCTTCTGTTCTCCACTCAAGGCTGTTTGTTTAAAACCACTCAAAAAGTCAATGGGTTCTACAAATATTAACGGCAGTAATCCGTAGCGACAATACTCGTGAGTGTAAACACGTGTTTAGATTCTAGATAGGTACGTATTTGTTGAGAAATGTCATTTATAATGACGTTTGTGTATTTTTAACCAACATCCTAAAGGAGCGTGTACTCGATTCAGTAATTTTTTGTTTGTTACCTCAGAACTTGGTTACTTGTTTACTGGTTTGGAAAATTATTTTTTGAGGAGGGTTTACTTTCCATTTGGCACCATATTTATTGATTATCTAATACGGGATTTCAGAGATGCTCGTACAGGCGGTTGGAAGTCGATTGTTGTAATTTTACTGAGTTTAAATTATTCAGCAGACGATTTAACGTAATGATTTAAAAAAAATTACTTTTTTAGATATTGTGTGTAAAAAGTTTCGAAATTAATGTTGATAAAAAGACAAGCCTCCTGAGTTTCTACGGTCGGATCCTTTCAATGTGTGAGCGCGTTTATCCAGTCCGGTAGTAGTTATACAAAATATGTTGACTCATCCAAAATACCTGTAAAGATTTATTTAAACTAGTGATCACCTGTGGCGAAAATTCGACAATAGATTAAACAATAAAATCTCTTTTATGTTTGACAACTGACTTCAGCCGTAAAGAAAATAGTAGGTAGGTATAGTATACTATACATCTGCGCATGGGCGTACCCAGGTTCTGGGCCAGGGGGGGGGGGGGCAGGCCGTAACGTTTTAAGGCTATATTTTTATCTTATTATCTACAGCAGTATATAGTTAGTAGAGGTAAACAAATTCCAGGGGGGAGCAGCTGCCCCCCTCCCTGCCCCCCCCCCCCCCCCTCGGTACGCCCATGCATCTGCGTATGGTATCATGTATGTCACATGAATGTATTGTGTGTAATGTTTAGTATTATTAATTAAATGTATTTCCAATGCATTTTATTTATAAATATTAGGTGTCTGTAGTCAAAAAAGTAAAATGTTTTATTTTGCCAAATTTCATTCTCCACCGTTCACGCAATCGGCTTAAAAAGGGTTTAAAAATTTTCCCTTTACGTATTAATAATAATATACGTATTAATATTTACGTATTATTATTATTAATAATAATAATATAGATAAAATAATCTAGATATTTTTGGCTTTGAATAATGGTACTGGGATAGTATACCAGAAAATAAATCTTCTTATACGTAAACCTTAGTTTCTGAAGATACCTCTTTAGGATATCGGAAAAGAAAAATAAAATACACATATTATTAGCTCTGTGACGTGGATGGCGCCATCATTTATTATCTATTACCAATATTGTAAAACGTGATTACATCTGGCAACATTGTCACATAATATTTACGCAAATTTAGGTCTTTTACCATTTAACTTAGATTTATATTAGCTTGGATGAATTTTAAATCTGAAGTCGCGTATCTCGGTGAATGTCTTCACAAACACTGACCGAAGATTAGATAAGGCCGGATGTTGCTTCTGAGATCAGGCCTCGCTATAGACAACATTAGCTTAGAAGCTGATAAACATGAATCTTTCCACTGGCTTAAGGCAAACAATTCTTTTTCATCTTATTTAGTTTACGTGTGACAGGATTTTATATAGCTTTCGTGAGCCCAAGGAGGTATACCACCGATATATATCCACCGATCTGTATGTTATATGCAACAATGTCATATATGCTTTATAAATATAATCGCTGGAGAAAATATACGAATAGATATAATCCTAAAGTAAATAAAATACTTGCATATAATACTGGTGGTACTGGTCAACGATAATAATATATAGAAATACATTTGTAAATGCAGAAATATGTTTAATAAACATCCAAACCCAGAAAAACAAACATTTGTATTCATCACACAAACTCTTGTCCCTGTCGACAATCGAACCCGAGCCCTATCGATTGTGTATTCAGGGTCGTTAACCACAGGACTAACGGGGTGGTCATTGCTGCTAGGTTATAGATATAACGTTTTTAATAGCAAAGGATAGCACACAAGCAATAATTGATATTAATTGGTAATAGGCCAAAATCCCCCATAAAAATCAAAAATGTCAATGGAGTGTTGCTATCCGTGTAGCGAGATTATAATGTCACATCTAATATTTGCCGCTTCTTTTTTTATATATCATAAGATAGCAAACAAGCAAATGGGTCTCCTGATGGAAAGAGTCAACCATCGCCTATAGACATCAAATATGTTAATGGTGAGTTGTTATCTTGTGGCGAGGTCTAATGCCACATGCATAAGTTTATCGGCTACCTTACCCTCCAAACCGGAACACGACGGTGACAAGCACTGATGCTATTGCGGCAGGAAGAGGTAAGGCGGTGGTACCAGACCCGAGCGAGACGATGCAAAACTCTACCACCTAGTAGCTACGATGGTAGTGACTCGAATAGCCTATTGGTTGCCTTTTACGACCTGCCTGGCAAAACGGCAGTTGGCCTATTCTTTACATGAGCCCAGGACTAACACGGGGTCAACCGTTACCTTTCAAAGTGGAACACGATTGTGACAAGCAGTTCCATTTTGAAAGGTAAGGTAACTGCAGAATGCAATGTAATTGCATAATGAATCTGTAAAGCAATGCTTGGTACCACCCGGGCGAGATGTTACAGAACTCTAGTGTCTAGTTATTATAGCCATGCTGATAGTAACATGTTTGGTCAATCTTTTGCCTTTTTCAAACGGTTTTAAATTATTCCTTGTTGGCCCAGGCTCCTTTGAAGAATAGACCAACTGCTGTTCTACCAGGCAGGTCGTAAAAGACGACCGATTGGCTATGCGAGTCACTACCATCGTGGCTACTAGGTGGTAGAGTTCTGCATTTTCTCGCTCGGGTGTGGTACCACCTATTCCTGCCGCAATAGCGTCAGTACTTGTCACTGTTGTGTATCGGTTTGGAGAGTAAGGTAGCCGGTAAACTTGTGCATGTGACGTTAGAGCTCGCCGCAAGATAGCAACGCACTATTAACATCTTTGGTGTCTAAAGGTGATGGTTGAATTTTTCCATCAGGGGATCAATCTGCGTATTTCTATCTTACGACATAAAAAAACCTTAGTTTACCTAATTCGTATCCATTCGGAAGCTTTTCCAACCCGTTCTAGTTCTATGGAGGGGTAGTAGAGCAAGAAGTACCACTAGAATGGCGTGATAAAAGTTTCGTTACGTTAATCTATATAAAAACTATATAAAAACTATATAAAAACTATATAAAAACTTTAGACTCCTTTTTAAGACAATTGTGCAAACGGTAGAGTATGAAATTTGGCACATTTAAGGTATATATTGCGGAGGACTGCAGAAATCTGATATTTTTGAATAAAATGCATTAGAAATACACTAAATTAGTAAAACTAAACTATACTAAACTAAACTATACTAAAACTATACTAAAATATTTTCTTCAATACCAAAGTCAGTTTTAAACTTAAAAAAGATTTTATTGTTAGTCTATGGTCGAATTTCGGCTACAGGCGATCGCTAGTACTTATAATTGTTCTTAAGTTTTCATAATATAAAAAATAATCAGATTATAGCTTACACGATATCTCTTTTGTTTTGTATAAACATGTGCCTTTTACGGGCCCGGTAAATGGGCAACGAACGGATTTGAGAAGGGTGTTTGCTTTGTTTATAAATTTAATATGATCATAAAATAAAATAAAATAAAATAAAATAAAATAAAATAAAATAAAATAAAATAAAATAAAATAAAATAAAATAAAATAAAATAAAATAAAATAAAATAAAATAAAATAAAATAAAATAAAATAAAATAAAATGGAATGGAATGGAATGGAATGGAATGGAATGGAATGGAATGGAATGGAATGGAATGGAATGGAATGGAAAGGAATGGAATGGAATGGAATGGAATGGAATAAAATAAAATAAAATAAAATGTGTAAAAATTGACTGGCTAATTTAATTGTGTCGCTTTTTCGTGACGGTGTGTGCGCATTGTAATTTACTCTCATATTTTCTCCCTAACCCGTAAAAAGAAATATAACTTCAAATATTCTCTATAATTCTCTAATCTATTTAGTAGAACTTCACTAACTTTGAATGGCTCCATAGCCGAATATACATACCCTCACAAATAAAAAAATCATCGATGTTCACACACGCTGGAAAAAGTTATCGCAAAAGTGTATGAAAATTTATTTCATTAATTTATAAAGCTCTTTGTATTTAAAGTCAGTTAAAAATAAAATCTTATATAGTTTTAGGTTTAGTCAGATAAAAATAAATTTTAATATAACACCTTTCAACATACGATTTAAAAATAGTGATGTTACCATCGCGTGTCTCATTATCGATGACCGTAACGTTAATTTTAATCGAATCGGAAACTACATTATAATGGGATAAAAATAACAGTGGCATGGTGTGAACTGTACCTCCCAGTATTTTCGGCACCAATAACGCGCCAAATTCCAATTACCCCATAATTGAGTATTGCACGCAAAGTGTCTATCAAAGTTATATTCCGTTTGGGGTCGTTTTTTGTAATGCACCCCAAGTGGGGCTCAGACGCACGCGATCTCTGTACAGTAATTGTTTCATTACGCTTCTATTAACTTCGCTTTGGGCAAACTTTCTTGGGTTTATACGTGAAATTCTCTTGTATTTTTTATATCAGATAGGTAACCTGATAAAAAGAGATTTTACACTTTCAATCGTCGGCACTTGGTGAAATTCCATGATTATTTGTTAAAACTACTTTCCAATTAAATACACTTGTACTTTTATTTCACTATAAGTATTTAAGACATTATTTAAATTAATCAATCGGTTTCACTTTTTAAAGCATCTTCATGACGTAATATTGTTTACTGATATAATATTATGTTCTGAAGATGCTTTAAAAATCGAAACCGGTAGATTAATTTAAATAATTTAGTGGATACTAATAGTGGAATAAAAATACAAGTGTATTGTGAAGTAGTTTCAACTGATAAAAAGAGACATACACACTTAAAGATATTATTGTGGTGATGTGAGCTACCGTTCTGAACAACTATTAAATAAATAAACATCCCTAGAATTTATTTAACCACAAAGTAAGCACAAAGAGATGTTTCTCAAAAATATTAATACATAGAAATATATTCGGGCCCATTTGAAGAATAGTCTATATGTCATTCTGCCAGGCAGTTCATAAAAAGCGAATGATTGACTATAGGTCTCACTACCATCATGACTATTAGGTGGTAGAGTTCCACAATGTTTAAGTGTATGATACCACCGCCTTAGTGTCAATATTTGTCATTGTCTTGTCCGGAACACGACAATGACAAGCATTTGGAGGGTAAGGTAGCCGGTAGACTTATGCAAATATTGCCATCCCCTCATACGGATATCAATACATCATTAATATCTGTGGTGTCTATAGGCGATGGTTACTCTTTCCATCAGTTTTTTTCCACTTTCTACCAGCCATTTGCTTGTTAGCAATCTAATAATATAAAAATATATGTAGATACGAGTATATATAAAAAATATCTGCTAGCTATTCATGAATATGAAAAATACAAAGGTGTATTTTCATAAATCATGCTACGACTATAAAAGGCGTAATTAGATATTTTGAAAAAAAATCTATGCAGAGATTCTGTATCAGATTTTACCAGAAACTTCAATAATTTAGTTATGATTTTGTTATTTCTTTGACCTTTTCCGTAACACCATTTTTTTAAAATTTAATAAGAATTTATTGCTGTGGTTCTTTTAATAAAAAAAAATAACCGTAGCCTGTAGACAACAATAATGTTATTGATTCTTTGTTATCCATGTGCCGAGGTTGGCATGCTATTTGCGTTGATTTACCGGCTACTTTACCCTTCAAATTGGAACACAACAGTGACAAACACTGATGCTATTGTAGCAGGAATAGATATAGCGGTGGTAGCAGACCCGTTGCAGAACTCTACCTTCTAGTTGGCAGTCGCGGTGTTAGCGACACGTATTAGGCTTCACCTTTTACGAAATACCTAGCAGTAACTGTCAATCTTTGCTCCAAAGAGGGCCCCCGAATCAACACGAAATATCTACTGTAGATTATCCATATCAGATGTACCCGTGGTGTCTGACTCCTCAATTCCGAGTAACCAAGCCGCGATTGTCTACAAAACTAATTTCAACGCAACAATATAGCAGCGCTCGTAAAATGCTAAAGCTGTAACGTCCGACTTCGCGCCGCTAAAAGCAACCGGGGCGGGGTCGCTACGCCCAGCGTTTTACCGCGGACATGCGATTCAGCCGTCTTTATTAACTGCTACTGACTTATGAGGTCCTGGTAATAGAGATCATGGCGACTAGGACTACTATTTAGAGATTAATGCACCTTTTTTCCAGTCTTCTTAATGTTGAAAGGAAAACGATAGAGTTTTTTTTATATTATAACATAATATAAGATAGCAAACAAGCGGCTCTCCTGATGGAAAGAGATAACCATCTCATATATGCGGTGCGGTGCGCTGTTAATGCCACTTGTATAGTTTACCGGCTTGATTACCCTCTAAACTGGACACAACAATGACAAAAATTGACGCTCTTGCGACAGGAAGAAGTATGTAGCTGGTACCAAATATCCGGTTATGGAACTTTACCACCTAGTAGTCACGATGGTACTATCACGTACCTATAGCCAATTATTCGTTTTTTACCAATGATGGAACGGGAGATGTTCTATTCTTTAAAACGGGCCCGGACCAACATGGCGACCATTATTTATTTTCTGTAGACATTTAAGATATTATATTATGTCACGTTTCATTTTATTTTCTGTTACTCTCATTTTCAACTTTCGAATTTCGAAATTTTTGAAATTTTTCCATGAAATTCGGTATGTATATTTTAATGTAACGTATGTATATTGTAATGTTATTTCGGTGTAATGTATATTTTATGTTTGTACCTCAGAACTCCAAAAAAAGTTTTTTTTTGGTGAAGATTTTATGCAATGTTCCATAGATGCTAGTGATTAAAAGTCAGTTATTGCAGTTGTACTAAATTTATAACATAATAATTATAACACAACAAGGTCATCCATTATGATCGATTTTTTTTTGGACTGCTACAGTTATGAATTTTACTGTAGTCATCATCGATTAAAGTATGCTTCCACAATTTTGATATTATCTAGAGAGGATAAAATATCAGTTAGAAGCCTAAAGAAGTGGTAGAGTGAGTGGAATGTCAACCAACCCACTCTCAACCTCCATGATGTACTGTTTAATGGGTTGACGAGGTGGGTATTGATCCCATCACCACATTTTAGCGACCTAATAACGCCTACCATATGTTTATTGCAATAACCAGGACTGACTGCTTATGCTCATCTCAAGGTACAAAGATGTTAACAAACTACTTCCAAACTACGAGCTGCTACTGAAAATTCGATTTCCAAAGATAACCCCGAAAAAACCCCCATAAAACTTTCCGACCCAGAGATCAAATCCATATGACCGAAAACAATAGACTAACCCCTACATGTGGCATGTAACCATACATACTAACTAATGCATGTGGCATTAGACCTCGCCACAAGATAGCAACGCACCATTAACACCTTTGGTGTCTATAGGCGATGGTTGACTCTTTCCATCAGGAGACCCATCTGCTTGTTTGCTATCTTATGATACAAAAAAAACATCATAACGCAATAATCATCTACTGTTGATATATTCCATTTTAACTACGAATAAGTCACACCGTTCAAACCACAATAACCATAATCTGTTATTTTGTACGCCTCTTTTCATCTTTTACAACTCATAATTACCTTATCCAGTGTAAGTTAGCCCTTCACCATTTTAGTCTTTATCGTAATAGCCATAAGACTGGTATTAAGTCATGAAATATCAAATATCTTTATCATTGTCTTCACCTCGTAACATGTCGGCTAATCTCATGATAATGTGGTGTTTACACTTTACAGTCTCCACGCTCTGGCCACGGTGTTGTAACTGAATAAATACCCTGGATATGTGGATACAAAAGCTTCCACCAATCACTGTTATCTGAATATTCATTGTTTTATGCAGCCCGCCTATAAAAGTTTTTGGTGAATCACACGGGAACAACTTATTTTTCGGAAATGAGAATTATCCTATGTGTTATTCATCGCCATCGCCAAGTTATCGCCAACCTGACTATCGAATTTTATTACAACCTGTCTAGCCGTTTTTACGTAATCAAACAACAAACATTACACATCTAAACATACAGACTATCAATCACATTTATAATATGTATGGAATAAGAAACTAACTGGTCACAAGGCTTCGCACGAAGGAAATGAGACCAGAATTCCTTTTTACAATAGTTGTTTTAATTCAATTTATCTTTTCTCCTCCCACTGACCATCTCTCCTACTCATGAACAGCTGCAATACCATGGAGTTATTGCAGCTGTTCTTGAGAGTGGTAATTATTTACCGTCTGGAAAGTGTCCTGTCCGCTAGCGTCGTGCATTTTTTATAGAAAAGGGGCAAACGAGCAGGAGGTATATCTGATGGTTATTTTTTATATCATAAGAACGCAAACAAGCAGATGGGTCTCCTGGTGGAAAGAGTCAGTCATCGCCTATAGACACCAAAGATGTTAATGGTGCGTTGCTATCTTGTGGCGAGGACTAATGCAACGTGCATAAGTTTGCCGGCTACCTTACCCTCCAAACCGAAATACGACAGTGACAAGCACTAACGTTATTGCGGCAGGAATAAGTAAGGCGGTGGTACCAGACCCTGGCGAGACAATGCAAAACTCTACCACGTCCACCACTGTCTCATCAGTCACGATGATAGTAACTCGCATAGCCAGTTGGTCACCTTTTAACCTGCCTGACAGGACGGAAGTTGGTCTATTCTTCAAAGAAGCCCGGAACTAACACGGGGAAAAACCTGATAGTAAGTAATCACCGCCATCCATGAACATCCGCAATATCAGAGGTCTTGCAGTGGCGTTGCCGGCTTTAAATAATGAGTAAGCTGTTTTCTTGAAGGTCTCCAAGTCATAAACGCTCCCACCGGTAATTGATTTCACAGACTAGTGAAACGCAAAAAGTTCTAAAAATAACGCTCAGTTGTGGATTTTCAGCCATCGAGGTGGTTAGGTTGGAACTTTAAATCTTGACGCAATGTCCTATGGTGTCCGATGATTCATCAGCACGAATTAATCCGAACAACTCGTCGGAGCATTCTCCATGACACATGCGATAGAAGATGCAGAGCGAACCTAAATCTCTGCGTAAAGCCAAAGAGTCAAGCCGATTCGTTTTGTCCTACAAAAAAGCTATAGATACATTTCTCCTCAACACTCGTCAAATATGAAACGCGTTAATAAGAGGAATGTATCGCATCAGAACGCGAGTAACAATGGTGATGCGTGGCGGAAGCATTGTCTATTTATTATTGGAGCGAGATATCAAAGGAACAACGCTTCCAAGAACGCCCTCCTTTGTTGAGCTACGCAGACACATTAGCTATTTGTACATCATCTCTTGAGATTTCGTGAGAAACCGTTACAGTCGGCTAATTATAGATTGGGTAAAAGCAGAGATAGTTTTTGTACAGAGTTATTTGGTTAACAAATTCCGCCCTCATCTGACAACTCTCTGAAAGTAGAATTTTTATGTCCGATAGTTTGTTATTTATTTTATAATATTTTATGTAAGTATTTTCACGCCCGTATCCCCGAATAGGTAGGTAGTGGTACAACAAGCTCAGCCACGATTAGCCAGATACTGAGTCCCATAATATGATAGGTGGTAAGCCTAAACCTTACCAACTAGGGACTTATCTAAACCCGGACAACGTTGTTTTTATCATAAAATTGAAAAAACATATCTTGTATTATTGGCCGATCTGGGAATCGAACTAAGGCCCTCACGCAGACACACCGACAGCGGACTACTAAACCACAGAGGCGACAAATTATTACAATAATTTAAAATGTACCTCTGTACAACATACGATTAATCAACGATGGTCGGTTTCTGTATTAATTGAGTTAATTCAGGCCCGTTTATGAAGGGCAGATTAACTCCCTTCATGCTGGAGATCTCGTGATAGGCGAGAGAAAACTAATACCTGGCACTAGCATCATGGCCACTAACTAGGTGGTAATATTCTGCAATGTCATCTCGTTTTGGTAACACCGCCTTATCTATCTATTCCTGCCGCAATAGCGTTGGTGCTTTTCATGTCGTTTTTCGGTTTGGAGGGTAAATTAGACGGCAAACTCCCACACAAATAGCAATGCACCTTTAAACATCTTTGGTTTTTGAAAGCGAAGATCATCTATGTATTTCCATCAGAAAAATCCTCGGCTTATTTGTTGTCCCATATTATAAAATAATCCGAGATCATAGACCATACATAGTCTGTGTCTGTTAAAACTTTACCAAAACATCGTAGGTACTATCTTTAGGAAAAGCCTTTGGAAATGGCTTTTAAATACTTATGGGAAAATGAATATAGAATACTTATATAAAAAAAATATGACGAGAAAAAGCTTCATTACGTTTCCAATTAGCCATTGACCTCTCAATAGTTATAAAACTGTACTCGAAAGATTCAATAGTAAATACTCATTCGGGAGTGAATGAAAATAATGATATATTGGTCATTAAAGCTGCACACGATGTCGGACACTTTCTGGAAACTGACATCCATTGTGAGGCGGTTCACATTAAATTATATAATAATGAACTAATCGCAACCGAGTGCGCTGGCCCTACGAACAATGGCTACGTTAATTGAGCCTTTTGTCCATTCGAATAGAAAATTTCATGTTCCGACCGGTCGAAATGGTGTGGCGTTTTATTTTATTGCGCGAGAGTTTAATGTAAATCACAGTTTTGTATCGCGACGACCCACTCAACGGCTTCATTTTATGACACCAAATACAAGAAACCATTTGTTTTTAGTATGTTATAACGTTTATTTACATTCGTTGTTAGCTAAGCTATTACGTGCGCTACTATCGAATATTTTTATGATTTTGATAAAAGGTCTAACCAATAAACTTCTGTCCATCTCTTTTATTTATACGCCATGTTTCCTTTGAAAGAATATGACAAAATGAATGATATAATTTACAACAAGAATGAGCGGGTTTATTAATAGGTTGCCATTCAAAATGATGGAAATAATCTTGTAAAAGGTTAATGCTGGTGATATTTCTGTCTGTGAAAAGGAAGAATATTGATTTGCAATAATGTGTTACAAAAGTTGTTATAAATTATACGGTTATCAAAATTAAAATATTCTATGACAATACATACCAACGGTGTTTTTATAACGGTGTTTAGAATCTAAGCTATCAAATATAAAAAGCTAATCTTCTCACATGATTGGTGTAAACTAAGTTAAAATTGGAATGACAGTAAGATACAAAATTTACATTTACTGTTATTTTCCCATGCCAATTCATATTCTCCCGAAAGAATAAATAATTCGAATACATTTTATTGTTTTTGCCTTCGGACTTGGTGAAACTCCGTTTGTTATGATGTTATCCTACTAGGTGATAGATTCTGCATTGTCACGCCCGGGTTCGGTATCACCGCCTTACCTATTCCTGCCGTAATAGCGTCATTGCTTGTCACTGTCGTGTTTCAGTTTGAAGAGTAAGGTAGTCGGTAAACTTATACATATTATGGCATTAGACCTCGCTACAAGATAGCAACGCACTATTAAGATCTTTAGTTTCTATAGTCGATGGTTGACTCTTTCCATCAAGAGACCCATCTGCTTATTTGCTAACTTATTACTCGCTTTTTTTAACAATATATAAACGGGTTAAAAACGCGTACATATATAGAACTTACTTGTAAAGCTTTTCTATATATGTACGCGTTTTTGACCCGTTTATATATTATTAAAAATGATAGTAGAACGCGTTAATTTAAAAGTTCTTATTACTCACTTTTACTGTTTCACACAACTTGAGAAAATCCACCTGTTTTGTGAAACAGTGAAGTGCATTTTAATATGAAATTTCCGAATTCCGGCAGTACAAAAATATATCTTTTTTCTATGATGAGTAATGTGGCTGGTGGAATTAGGCTGTATTTTTTTCACATTTAACCTATATATTAAAATATCTAAATATTTTGTAAGTTTCTTCGATGGTCAGGCTTTTCAGCTCAGGCCGTGAAGGGTTCGATTTGCGGGTCGAGCAAAAATGTTATTGACGTTTTTTGAGGTTTAAGGAGCACTGATGCTATTTTGGTTTATATCTATTCTATCATCTATCATCTATTATAATAGATGAGGTGCTGGTACCAAACCCAGACAATACATTGTAGAATTCTACCATCTAAAGCATTTAGGATGTAAATGCATTAGGTATATCTGTGTATGTGAACAAGAGAGCCATCTGCTTGAATATTTAAAATAACGCATCCCAGAGTTATTTTTTTAGGAAAACAGGCCAAAAATGACGATTCGTTTACATTTATTTTGGCCGAAAGTCAAGTTTTACTAGTCAGATACTATGCTATGCTATGCTACTGGATGATTTTCAAAAGATCTTAGAAAAAAAGTGTATGTTCTTATTTATGTATGCAAGTAAGAAGTTTATTAAGAAAAAACTATTTATATTTAAAAACTGTTTATATTAACTATTTTTTTCTATTTTTTTTAAGAAATTACTTTTTTTTCAATCAAAAATCTGACAAGAAAAATTTCTTTGGTGTAACAAAATAAAAATCTGTCTACTTTTTTAATTTTTTTTTAAAGTATAAAGTATATATATATATTTTTTTAATTTTATCCTTCGCGTTATTCTATGTTTGTAGAGAAAATGGCACTAATAATAGAAAAAAGATATTGAATACATTGAAAGATAGTTTTAATATAACGCATTATCTAGTTTAATAAATTTTATTTCAAACCAAAAAATAATTATTTGTTCGTAATTAAAAAAAATGGACAAACTTTTCTTGAAAATCTAAAATGTGGACTAGTTAATTTTATGTTGTCGGTTTTTTGTGACGGTGTGCGCGCGTATCGTAAAAATTTATTCTTATCATTTTCCCCTAAAGAAGTGAAACTTCAAAAATACGTACCTAATCAGTACGTGAAATAGAAGCATTTTCAAGTTTCAGTGCACCAAAAATAATCTCCCATATTATTAGTAGGTACGTGAAATAGATAGAGCCAATATTTTTTTCTAAAGCATTTTATAACCTGTATATTATGTACGTGTTTTGGACCCATTTAGTTTTAAAAAAACTACTTGCTTGTTTTTCTATGATCTAAAAATCATTACTCATTAAACACAATTTTTGCTGAAGAAATTAAGAACAATCAAGTTCCAGTACTGAGTTGTTACTGTAGACGCATTAACGTTTTTATCGTTTCCAACCCTTTGATCTCCGTCCATCTGTTCGGGATTCGTCGTAAGGGCTGACCACACACGACCGTTTACGATTCCAGCAGTTTTACAGCCCGACAAACAAACACGCGGTTCCAGCAATGATGTTACTAAACACCTACGTATCAAAGGCGCCACATTGAAATCGTGATTCCTAGGAAATTCGTAACTTTAAATACGACTAAAAAGGTATAGAAGACGTTACTTTTAAATTCAATTGTAAAGATGTTATGTTTTAAATTAAACAGTTTACTGTCTATTTTCTAGATTTTGAAATTCGACTCAGGTTATCTAGTGATTACTCTGGTCCCCTCAAATTATGAAGTCCTAGGTTCAATCAAGGTTTATGTATATAATAAGATAGCATAGATGATAGAAAGAGACAATCATCGCCTATAGAAACGAAAGATGTCAATGGTGCGTTGCCATTCCTGTGACGGGTTCCTAATGGTACATGCATAAGTTTGCCGGCTACTTTACCATCCAAACCGGAATACGACAGTGACAAGCACTGACGCTATTGCGGCGAGAATAGGTACCAGACCCAGGCGAGACAATGCAGAACTCTACCACTTAATAGCCACGATGGAATGACTCGCACAGCCAAAAAGTGACTGGCAGAACATCAGATGGTCTATTCTACATGGAGGGGAGCGGACCAACGCGCGGGGAGGGGGGGATCGTGCAAGTGTTACTGAAATTATTTGTAAGGTTCTAAAGTTGTAATATTTATATCACCTTTAAATCTGATGCTGGTGTTCTAACGGCTTTAGAATTCATTACAGAAAAATCTATCTAAATGCTTATTATAAAAAAATATATCAATAAACACTTAGGTTTGTGTTTTTAAATAGGTATTAAATATTTATTTTAATATAATCAAAACTGCACAAAATTCTACATGAGTGTGGTACCAAACCGCGAGCTGTTTAGTAAATTGAAGTATATCACCTAAGGCCATGCGTTGTTAAAGGTTCCATTTTCTCCCTCGTTGCACAGCCCTTAACGTGTAGGGTGAAGACTTAGAGCCAATATTGCTTAGAGCTCGCACGTGCTATTACAATTTACAACACAAGTATTAACAATACAACATTTCTTACGAGTTACTTATTAATAAGGTACGAGTATAATAGAAAGAATTCTTAAAGGTCATATAAAAGTTTAGACAAAAACATAAGTTTTGATTTTGAACTACAGTCTTTACCGGACAATTCCCCCAATAACTAATCTGACAAGAGACAACTCGTTGAACTCAGTGACATATTGATTTCAAATAAATATAGAGCAATAGATGAAGAGTGAAGAACGACTGAGCCTCTTATTAACAAGTTTGAACAAAATTTGTAATTGATGCTTATTCTGTTACTCTATTTTATGACAATAATGGATTTTAAATGAAAGTGCGGTCACTTTTAATGAACATAATGATAAACTGTTAAGTAAGTTTTTAAAGTTTGTCATAATAACATTATACGAGTACCATACTGAATTTTTTAAATGTTGTAACTATGTGAACAGGCTTGTAACTAATCCTAAATAATATTGAGCTAAGATAGTATAAGCATCCAAAATATTAAATTATTGAACAGTCGCAATAATCCGTTGTTATATGCACTCTCTATAATGATATTTAGTTTAACAATAATATTTATTATAAGAATAGTAACGAAATATATATTTCGATATCACCGAGTTTTTGAACCAACAGCATCCATCTTAAACAAGGACATTTTTAAAAAAATGAAAACAGCTAAAAGCCTTAGGGGCTGCAACATCGGCACTGAACAGTGTCAACCTGATAGACCACACACACTATACAACTTCAACCTGACGAAGTTTTCGTTCGCTTTCAATGAAGTCGATTTTCTTTATTAAATTATTTTATATGTATCCCTAACAAACGAACAGTGTGTTATGACATAAACTTTAGTATTTAGTAACTTGCTATTGTTAATGCGCGATCTCTACAATAGTATCTTCTCTATGGGTGGAAAGCATATCTATTTTGAAGGTATTTTCCGCGTACCATATTGGAAGGATTTGCACGAGTCCCGTCTCCAGAATCATTAGCCGCGAGATCCGGTGTATCTGCCTTTGCCTTCGATTCCTGCGGGAGAACTATTTGGGAATTCGGGGATTTATAATTTCCTTTGGACTTTATATTGTTGTTTTGTTGTTTTTATACAATAGACAGATGCCACGTCTTTGAAAAAAAGAGGTACTTATCTAAGAAGTAGAACTAATAAAAATCGAAAAAAAATAGTTAATATTTTTTACATTATACACTTACAACGACAAAACTTTATAACTTTATTTATATATAGCTAGTTCTATTGTTTTATTGAAAGCTCCAAAGAACATTCTATTTTATCAGTGCAATGCAACACAATTGACTGCGTGTGATACGTAGGTGTTAACTATAAGAAAAGCTGCTCACAAGTCACAACTGCCAGTTCTAATCAAACTTAACAGTAGTTCAGGACCAGCCATTAAAAGCTATTCAGAGAGCATTTTTAATCATACCCTCGTATCAATTGGCTGTAGTAACCAGGCCCGCATAGCCGCGGAGGTGTCCAATAAATTATCGAAGCGGCGACACAGCTAATGCAACGCGCGACGCTGACTGATAGCGCTGCAGACGTGATACGAAAGTGACGGTTAAGTGCGATCGCTTGTAACGTTGATATCGGCCTACGCCTAGCTCATGCGAGCTTGGTTCCCCATCTCTGAACACGGCTTATTCATTACAACATCCTCGAGGGACAACGGACGTCTATTTTTGACATACTTTGTTTTAGTTTAGTTTAGTTAGTCGACATCTTTAAATAAATACGGTCAAAAATGTAGAGACAAACCAGAAGTCAGTATGTATTCGCCCTAAGATAGTCATGCAGTAAGTTTTAATTTAAGCCCCAATTACACTTTGATTAGTGTGAGTGCAAGAGTTGAATGCAGGTGCTTAGTTATATGCAACAAATACGTGGATACAACCGTTGATTAGTGCGAGTGGATTAGTAATCGGCGTCTATTTACTTTATTACGCTGATTACTAATCACTCGTACTAATTAACTGCTACTGCACATTAAGCCTCGTTTTCACTTTGATTAGTGCGAGTGTGAGTGTTTAATGCAGATGCTTAGTATTAAACCAAAAATACGTGAAGATAGCCGTGGATCAGTGCAAGTGATTCGTAATCAGCGTAATAAAAGTGAATAGATGCTGATTACTTATCACTCGCACTGATCAACGGCTGTCATCACATATTTTTATCTTAATACTAAGCATTTGCATTAAACACTCACACTCGTACTACTCAAAGTGAAAACGGGGCTTTACCTAAATATTCAATGCAGCTTTTACGGTTCAGGCCAACGTAGAGCAATGATGTCTGAGAACTTCATCTTGCCTTCTTAGCTCATCAATCATGAACGTGACGCTAGCATCGGGACTACTAGGTGCTTGATAGTCTGCTGATGCCATTGTGAGGTCAAACCTATATGAGTCTGCAAAATACTACCCATTAGGTAATAGCATATTTATATCTTACACTTATCTCATAAACCGTGATAGCTAGAAAGCTGAAATTTTCACAAATTACGTATTTCCATTGCCGCTATAACAACAAATACTAAAAAAATGATGTGGTGTCGTGAGACACCAGGTAGGAACGAAGTTCCTTCGGCTAAACGGCACTACTCGCTTGTGTACGCGACTGTCGCGCCTGCGCACGTCTCATTTAACGGTTTTATTCCACGCATTTTTTCTTACGGGTTTACTATCACACTTTTTTCAGTTCGGTCGCGCAGCAAAATCCCTATCCCCTCCAAGCCTGCCGTAAGGAACTTCGTTCCAATAAAAAAATGATAATATTAAGGGGCGTCCCCATAAAATAAACGTGTTTTTTCGTATTTTGGAACGAAGTTCCTTACGGCAGGCTTGGAGGGGATAGGGATTTTGCTGCGCGACCGAACTGAAAAAAATGTGATAGTAAAACCGTAAGAAAAAATGCGTGGAATAAAACCGTTAAATGAGACGTGCGCAGGCGCGACAGTCGCGTACACAAGCGAGTAGTGCCGTTTAGCCGAAGGAACTTCGTTCCTACCTGGTGTCCCGCGACACAACATCATTTTTTAAATACTTACTTCTCCATTTCTTTTATTTTATATTTCTGTGTTATGATGGCACGGAACCCTTCGTGCGTGAGTCCGACTCGCAGTTGGCCGATTTTTTTAGGTACAGGATGCACTAAAGCCGTATTCCACGATTTCGGTACTACGCTGAGTAGAAGCGCCGGAACAGTAGTGACACGTATAGCCAACCGTCGCGTCGCCTTTTACGATCTGCCTGGCAGAACAGCAGTTGATATATTCTTCAAAAGAGCTCTGAGTGCTAAGTGTGAGTTTTTCTTTTCGCATTCGATCGTGAGCGCGTTTGGAGTTTACTAGGAATTTGTATGTGATTTGTACAGCGCCACCTAGTGGTAAACGTGAGAAACCAGTTTACCACTAGGTGGCGCTGTACAAATCACATACAAATTCCTAGTAAACTTGATACGCGCTCACGATCGAATGCGAAAAGAAAAACTCACACTTAGCACTCAGACCAACATGAGGGAACAGATAATTAAAGTTATTAAAATTGTAACAACCGAGCTTCAATTTCCGTCATCCTAGAACCATAGATCAAATATTCAAAATGAACAAATACCGTAAGAGGTCAAACTTATAAATAATTTTCCAGGTCGGATAATAAATTACTGAATTTTTTGGTAGCAAATATAGCCAAAAAAATGTAGTCAAATTGAGAACTCCTTTTAAGAGTCAGTCAGTCAGAGTCAGTCAGAAATATAAACCCAGTTTTTCATTCACCAAAAATTCGTCGATATCTGGAAATTTCCCGGTATATTTTCCGTTACGTATCTAATACAAGCATATCTTTTATCATTTCACTGGCCTCCGATCCGGGAGCAAATCCTTATATCCGGGGATTGGAGCGGGATCCGGTAATCCCGGTTAATAACGCGCCGTGTTCCGGTATTGCGTTCTAACATTTGATAATGGTGATTTTGATAGTTACACCTATTTGTACAGATGTTTGCTAAATCTTAAATTTATCTCAATTAACCTTCATTTTCAACCGACTTCAAAAAAGGAGGTTATCAATTTCACCAGTATGTATATAATATTGTTGAAATTGGATAATATTTAGGTATGATGATCTATTCAGAGTTCCAAGCACATGTTAAATTTCGTAAGCTTATGTATGGTTGCTCGTTTGTCCACGAATTTCTCGAAAACTAAAAAACATTTTTTTATATCATAAGATAGCAAATAAGCAGATGGGTCTCCTGATGGAAAGGGTCAACCATAACACAGCCCCGTTGGTCGAATGGTGAGCGACCCTGACTATGCAATCAACGGGGCTCGGGTTCGATCCCCGATGGGGACAAGCATTTGTGTGATGAGCATAAATGTTTGTATTTCCGGGTTTGGGTGTTTATTAAATATATTCTGGTACTTATATATGTATTTCTATGTATTAGTATCGTTGACTAACACCCATAACACAAGCAAATAATTTGCTTACTTTGGGGTTAGATCAGTAAGTGTAATTTGTTCCGTGAATATTTATCGCCTATAGACACCAAAAATGTTAATGGTGCGTTACTATCTGGTGGCGAGGTCTAATGCCACATGCATAAGTTTACCGGCTACCTTATCCTCCAATCCGGAACATGACAGTGACTAGCAGCACTGACGCTATTACGGCAGGAATAAGTAAGGCGGTGGTACCAGACCCGGTCGAGCCGATGCAGAACTCTACCACCTAGTAGTCACGATATTGAGATAATCTTTTTTGATTTAAAAATGAGATATATTTCGACTTAGGGGCAGTCTAAGTTTCATCAAAAACAAGTTCAGTAGTTTTTGAGATATGGGTATAGTTGACAAATATGAAAGTGGGTTTAATTTTTTTAAATTACTCTTATTCTTATATATATTTCTTTTAATTTACTAGCCCTGTTCATAGCTCGATGGCTAATCTTCTTATCTTCTTATATATATAAAAGAAAGTCGTGTTAGTTACTCCACTTATAACTCAAGAAAGGCTGAACCGATTTAGCTGAAAATTGGCAGGGAGGTAGTTTAGAGCCAGGAGAAGGACATAGGATTTTTTTTTCCAATTAAAAAATAAATCTGCTTATTTATTGCCATTAAGGCGGAACAAAGTTTGCCGGGTCAGCTAGTAATGAAATGTTTTATTCATTTTGAGAATGAAGATTATTTTTATACTAGCTGACCCGCGCAGCTTCGCTCGCGAGTAGATTAAAACGTCGTCAAGATAGCTTTTAATACAAATTTCATCCCCTATTTCAACCCTTTAAGGGTTGATTTTGAAAAAAAAGCCTATGTTTGACCCCAGCTCTTCAACTATTTTCATGCCAAATTTCATGAAAATCGGTACAGCGGTTTAGCCGTAAAAGCATAACAGACAGACAGACAGAGAGACAGACTTTCGCATTTATAATATTACTAGCTGTGCCCGCGACTTCGTTCGCGTGGAAAGTAATCTAAAATAAAAACCCTTATAGTTCCCGTTCCCATGGGATTTCCGGGATAAGAACTATTCTATGTCCTTTCTTGGGTCTCAAACTGTATTTGTAACAAATTTTATCCAAATCGGTTCAGTGGTTTGGCAGTGAAAGCGTAACAGACAGACAGACAGACAGACAGAGTTACTTTCGCATTTATAATATTACTAGCTGTGCCCGCGACTTCGTTCGAGTGGAAAAAATTCTAAAATAAAAACCCGCATAGTTCCCGTTCCCGTGGCATTTCCGGGATAAGAACTATCCTATGTCCTTTCTTGAGTCTCAAACTATATTTGTACCAAATTTTATCCACATCGGTTCAGTGGTTTGGCCGTGAAAGCGTAACAGACAGACAGACAGACAGACAGACAGACAGACAGACAGACAGAGTTACTTTCGCATTTATAATATTAGTATGGATTAGTATATTAGTATTAGTATGGATTATGGATTATTAGATAGCAAACAAGCAGATGGCTTTCTTGATAGAAAGAGAAATCATCACCTATCACAGAATACCTAATAGTACTACCGTACACTATAGATACCAAAGATGTTAATGGTGCGCGGATATGTGTATGGCGAGATGACAATGCTACACGCATAATTCTACAGGCAATGTTACTCTCCAAGCCGGAAGACGTCAATGATAAGCATTGACGCTACTGCGGCAGAAATAGGTAAAGCGGTGGTAATCAAGAATGCTACCATATACCTACCACCTAATTCACGTAATAACGCCTTAATCGCATCGAAGTACGTAGGGCTCTCACACACTAACATATGATACATGATCGTCGCGTCGCCGCCGTCACAGTATACTGGAGACTAACAGTAGTCAATCTACATACATGTGATATTCGAGCAATGCACACATAGACACCTCTCACGGACGCGATATCTCGGAATGGTTCGGGACAGTTTGTACCGGACCAGTCCAAGATATTGCGTCCGTGAGAGGTGTCTATGTGTGCTATGCTCGAATATTACCATTGACTTCTGTTAGTCTTCAAGTTTTCTGTTCCGTCGTAAGTAAGTTGCTATTACGTGGCTTAATGTGTAAGAAAATGTATGAGAGACCTAAATTCTTCTGAAAATAGGGCTCTTACACTTCTCTTATTCTAAAACCTGAATTTTTGTAGCGCGAAACTGTAGTAACCCTTAAAAACGGGGTATCCGGCAACCCTATTTGTATGTACAAGTATGTGTATGTATGTATGTATGTTTGTAGTAACATGATTTGTTTAGCCACTCGTCCGAACGAAGAGCATACTGTCTCCAATATAATTATACGGATACTAATCCTTCAGTAAACACCGCTATCCTGACATTCCCGTCATTCCACCTGAAGGTGTACCGTTGAAATTGTCAAAGTCAGCCTCATGGGTCACGCGTATATAAATAGCTTATGCGTCAAGTTGTTTTAACGCAATACACCAGTCACCCGTGTTGCTGTCATAATAGAGTTCAAAATAGCATCGATTTGATTGCTGTTATTGTATGTAAGCCGCTTATTAAGACCGACTCCCACTCGCGAGCGAGGCACGCAACTGAATAAAGACTGGCTTATATGTTGGTAGCCTAGATTATGTTTATTATTTTATATTGTAGAGGTCAAAGAATATTCAACGCTACATTACATAAAGTTCAAACAAATCCTAAACTGCGCTTTTAAGTTTTTTTTTATATTATAACATAGCAAACAAGCAGATGGGTCTCCTGATAGTAAGAGTCAAACATCGCCTATAGACACCAAAGGCGCGTTAATGGTGCGTTGCTATCTTGTGGCGAGGTCTTTTGCCACACGCATAAGTTTACCGGCTACCTTACCCTCCAAACCAGAACACGATAGTGACAAGCACTGACGCTATTGCAGCAGGAATATAAGGCGGTGGTGCCAGATCCGGGCGAGACAATTCAGAACTCTACCACATAGTAGCCACGATGTTAGTGACTGGTATAGGAAATTGGTCGCCTTTTACGACCTACCTGGCAGAACGGCAGTTGGCCTATTCTTCAAAAGGAGCCCGGGACCAACACGGGGAGAAGAATTATTTATTTTATAAAGAAGAATTATTTATTTTATACAACGTTTCACAGATGGACCTCGGTTATTAGGCAGTACAACTTGCATAGCTGGGAAGACTTTCTCTATGTCACGTCCTCTTGTGACGTCATCACCTTTCACAGCGGTGTCATCAGCCCAATGTGATGTTTTCGTAACTATACCTACCACAGAAACATATTAACTGCTTTACTGGTTTAGCGATGAGCCTAGTTAGATCATGGGAACCTGGCTTCGATGGCCAAGTCGAGTATTGTCGTAAACTCTAAATAAAGTCTAGCCGCAGCTCAGAATATAGTGAAGGTATTTTACCCAACACGACTTAAGAAAATTCTAGTAAATGTTCGTAACTGTTAAGACATATTATGACATCAAAAGCTGGAATATACGGTAATGGCAATTAGAGAAGCTAGCGATATATTGAAATTCAAAACCAGTAATATCTCAGTGTCACTGTGTAAATAAATAAATATAGTCACATTTGTGTCCAGTAAAAATATACAACTTTTGCAAAGCCATTGCAGTCATGAATAACGAAGTATATTGAAACTTACCGTATGACAAGTGGCAGAGAAATTGAAAACATATCTGGTCTCAGGCAAGGCGAGTTTTCCAGAAAAAAATAAAAATTTACAAGATTCGAACTTAGGACTTTCTTTGGTAAAGTCAATAGAGAATAGATGCGACTGGTCAATATGTGAGTCCAAAATGTGACAACAGAGTGTTATTATTTGGAGAAACAGCATCATAGACATTAGTAGCGCCATGTAAACCCGACCGCGTCGAGTAAGTGGAATTATACGTACATTTCCAAGTATGGGTACGTCACAGAATGGGCCCGGTGCCACGGTGCAGTTATTAAATAGTTAATTTAAGTTTAAAATTATTTTTAACTATATAATTGTAAATCGTTAAATAAAACACGAAGACAACCAATTGCGAACAGTTATGAGCGTAATTTTATTAATATTATAATTATACCTTCAGGCAAATGATTGCTTTTGATGTTGTTTGCTAGTTTACGTACTTGTCAGATTGTGCAGGATAATGGGTATTAGGTAATGCTGTAGCTTTGTGTGGTATTACCAAGGTCTTGTCTCGGTGAGCTCGCGACCATTTAAGCTTTGATTCTATACATTAGTTGATTACATAATAAATGGAACTGTTATCATAGCATTAGGGCTTGATATTGCGCATGATCCAACTAGGAGAGTACAGCCACCGATAAACATATACTTGTGCCCTTAATCCATGAGATATCAGAAGCAGAAACTATTGGTGATGGCTGTATTTTTCCACCGGAAAAATATTCAGTTTTTTGTTATTCTATAAAGTAACAAATAATAGATCTCATATTGGTCACAGATTAATCGATAATTTAATGTTTATGGCTTTGGATCTTCATTAACACCTTTGCTTTCTCTATAAAACAGGCATATTTTACCATCTACAAGGATATTGTCCATTTACTAATCTATATTATACTAGCGGCCCGGCACGTGCTTCGTTACGTATAAAGTGAAATATTAAAAAAAACATTGGAACATCAAATTCACAGAAAATGTGATAAATGAAGAACCGCTCTACCGATTTTGTGCAAATTCACATAAACCATCTACTAAATAGTCTGAACAAAGCCTAAACATTTGGTTTGGATAGGTGAGCCTATTCTTTAGTTATAAAATTACAACGAAAAGTGGCATTGATTTTTATATATAGAAGATAAACAATGGATGTGCTTATAATAAGGAATGAGCTCTATATGACGTAGCCGTGACAAAGTATCGTTTAATATCGGCATACCCAAATAAATCACTGTAGAATTATAGTGATGAAAGGCGGGTGAAATAGTTTCTAACGTCCTAATTAATTCACATTTTACTAGTTGCTTCGTAGAAAGTAGTAGAACCGAGTAAATATGAGAAACAATAAAAGATAACCGTTGCCAATGAATGTTTTAATCCATAGGAGTTTTTAAATATCAGATTAAAAAAATGCCGATTCGCTTCTGAAGGTCTTATAGAACCACATCAGAAATCGTTGTGTTAGATTAAATAAGACGGTTAAAATGTTAAGTAGTCGTATTACTGAGGTTGATAAGTGGGGATATAGTGGAATAGGATTAAGGCTAATATGATGTTCTGAATTAAAATGGGTATTTATTAATAATTGCGTCATATAAAATCAAAAATTTTTTTTTTTATGTCATAAGATAGCAAACAAGCAGATGGGTCTCCTGATGGAAAGAGTCAACCATCGCCTATAGACACCAAAGATGTTAATAGTGCGTTGCTATCTTGTGGCCAGGTCTAATGCCACATGCATAAGTTTACCGGCTACCTTACCCTCCAAACCGGAACACGACAGCGACAAGCACTGACGCTATTGCGGCAGGAATAGGTAAGGCGGTGGTACCAGACCCGGGCGAGACAATGCAGAACTCTACCACCTAGTAGCCACGATGGTAGTGACTCGATAGCCAATCGGTCGCCTTTTACGACCTGCCTGGCAGAACGGCAGTTGGCCTATTCTTCAAAGGAGGCCGGGACCAACACGGCGAATATTAATTGTAATATTTTAAAAGACAGAAGATTCTTATACGAAAATATTTTCACTTCTCTCACGATCATATGAGTATGTTGTAAATTACATTTTAACACAGTCTAATAAGAATTTGGTGAAATGATATCAGATAGTAATAAATTTTATATTTCTGTCTCCAAGGATAAAGATACATTATCAGTATGTACAGAGTAGTTTCTGTTTGAGACTAACAAAACAAGGAAACTTGTGAAAATTTCATATGTTTACAGAAGTACATGACAAACAAGATAAACATTTTTTTTTCTCCGAAAAGTTCCATGAATAAGGTGTAAGACTAACAAACACGTGACTACGTAGTATTAAGCTTCGAGAATGATATCATGTTATGATGTAGGCCATCAACTGTCGTCAACGTCATATGTAGAGATATTTGTCAGTTTTTAACAGGACTTGACTTCCATCAAATTTACACAACAAGTACTTTCCTGATATAGGTCTAATAGTAGGGGTCATTCTTTTTTTATCTGTTTACATCAATATTATTGTTATTATTATTTTTATAGTACACCAATAATATTAGTCGCAAACTACGTAATATACCTGTAGGGTGTAATTGAGAGATGTACAATGTACATGTATAAATACTGAAATATAGTATTTAATAAATATCTAGACACGGGAGGAAAACATCCTTCTAGGATAAAAGTTTGCCAGTTTCTATCTAGCCAATCTATCATAAGTCTGTCAAAAATTCCAATTTATTAGTTTAGCTACCTATCATCAATAGACTAGACAGGATGAAGCAGATAAAGTATAACTTAGCAATATTTTGTGGTGCGATTTCAGCGTTCTACATTTTTGGAAGTAAACTCTTACTAAACCCCAATTCATTATATAATTAATCTTCTCTCTATAGTCCCCATCGTCGGCAAGTGGTGAAAGTCCTTCTATAGATTAAAATACTCCTACTGTTCACATTTAACATTTTCCTAATGTTTTATTAGTAAGTTTTTAATTATTTAGTATTTATAAGTAATTTAAATATTTAGTTTTTATTTTTTATAATTTATGTATTAATTCTGCAACAATGTCTTTTAATTTCAAGTAAACAATGTTTTTATGTCTTCTTTGCATCTTTTGCAATTTACCACTGCTCAAAACTTTCGGTCTTATTAATAAACGAGTTTGATTGTGTGTTTGACTCAGTCTTGTTCGTTCCCAAATATTGCTATGTCATAGTCGGTGCAATAGAATGGGCGCTTATCGATACGCATGCTCAAATAAGTTTACCTACAATTATGTAACATTGATGGTTAACAATATTAATAATTTGCATATTATTCTCAATATAGAAATATATATTGTACAAGTATAATTGCTAGTTTTTCAATCGACTTCCGAATAAATAAGTGTTTCTTAACATCTCATTTGAGTTTTTTTAATGTGTGTTACCTTAAATCTCGGTACTTTATTAACTAACTAGCTGTGCCCGCGACTTCATTCGCGTGGAAAAATTTCTAAAATAAAAACCCGCATATTTCCCGTTCCCGTGGGATTTCCGGGATAATAATCCCGGGATAATAACCCCCTATCCTATGTCCTTTCTTAGGTCTCAAACTATATTTGTACCAAATTTTATCCAAATCGGTTCAGCGGTTTAGCCGTGAAAGCGTAACAGACAGACAGACAGACAGAGTTACTTTCGCATTTATAATATTAGTATGGATTAAACCACCTAGCTTTTGACTTAGAATAGATTAATGAATTGCTAATGTAAGTAATGTCATGCAATCTTTCATCCCCTCTTTTCACATAGGAATTGATTTTTGAGAAAAAAGGTAGCCTATATTTGACCCTGTGTCTTCAACTATCTAGATACATACATATCTTCAAGCCAGTTACTATACGGGTAGGTAGAGAGAACCGAGTACCAAGTTTGTACCGAGTTGTAAAGTCACTATCATATATCGCGATCCTTGTAGACTTGTTTTAAACTATCATCTTGCCAAATTCCATCCAAATCGATCCAGCGGCTTAGCCGTGAAATAGCAACAGACAGACAGTTTGACTTTCGCATTAATAATATTAAGTATAAGTATGAATGAAAAGTTTTTACAGTTATACAGCGTTTTAATTATTATTTCAAGTCCCGGTTAGTCGTCATCGGCAAAGTAATCAAGCGTTGGTAGTGCGATGTAACCGGGCGGTCGAGCCGGGGCGGATTGTAAATAGAATTAAAACGGGCAACAACCGGGCCGGCTCCAGCGCGAGACGGGAAAAACTTCTTTTAATTATTTATTTAGTGTACTAGTTAGGGCACGCGGATTTGCTACATTTGTTTCTAGTGTTTTAAAGACTGTAAACGACCCTGTGGGCTAGCATGGTCTAGTCTATAAGTAGTAATTTCAAATAAATGTTTTTTTTTTATTTAATAGGATAAAAAACAAGCTGATGGTTCTCTTAATGGATGTAGATAAATATCACTTATAGACACCAGATATGTTAATGGTGCAGTGCCATCCTTGTAGCAAGGATAGATTCCCAAATTTACAGTAGGCATGGAAGTTATTGTTAAATTAGATTAACTGTTATGTTGTTAAAGTTAATTAATATTTAACAGTTATTTATTTGTGTTATATTATATCAGTAGCCTATAATAATGAGTAATTAGTAGAAGCAATAAAAACACGAAGCCACCAAAAAAAGGTCCTCTAGAATAGTTTTAATAACTTTTAACAGTTATTATTATCATGGTATCTCAAAATATTTTTAATAACAATATTATCTTATATCAAGTTAGCGAGTCAAAAAAAAACGCTCTCTCAAATATTTTTAATAACATTATTATCATATAGGTATCAAGTTATTGGTAATGTTAGTGATGCATAAAAATTACTTTTAACAGTATTTGTTAATATAAATAACAGTTGTTAATTGTTAAAAAAATATCCGGTCGTCAAATGCATAACTTGGTAGCTTAATGCAATCACATCTGCGTCATTATTTTATGGATATTGATAGATAAATTTTCAAAATATTGATTTAAGGGGAAGTAACTCAATTTTAGTACTGAAATAAGGCACTTTAAAACTCTATGTTTTTTATTTTAATAATAAGAATTATTTTAGTTTTTTTGCTTCATAGTTTCACACCTGTCACTTTACAGGATTGGTAATCACTAGGGTTGCCATCTTAAAAATCTGTCAACTAGGACAAGAAAAGTGAAAACCCCGGATTTCGGCGCTTACAACCCGTACATTTTAACAAAGTATTATTTTATATTAGTCAGTAGAATAAAATATAGTTTTAATGCTTAACTTTTATTTATTTTCATTGATTTTTTTAACTAAATTACGTCTTAAAAACCAAAAGAGAATTCTTTAATTAGGGAACTACTATAATCATGAGTCGCGCGCGTGATTTGAATCAAAACCCGGACTTCAAATATAACCCCACCCGGACGCTCCCCGGACGCCTACTAAACTAGGACAAATCCGGAGAAATTCGGACGGATGGCAACTCTAATAATCACTCATTATTATGGACAGGTGTGTGCATGGGCGTAACACTATTTGTGAATAGTATCTAATATTATCCCATTGGCAGCTTGAATAGATATTTGCACAGTCTCATGTGGTCTCACTAATACTCTGGAACAATAAATGCACAGGCTTGTTAGTATTTTTGGATGGTTATTTATGTAATCGTATTAGTATTTTTAAGTAATTTGCAGTCTCAATAGTATTTTGTCTCATTAATACTTTGGGATTGTAATTGAACAGCTTCGTTGGTACTTTTGGATGGTAATTTATATAGTCTAAGGCGACAACATAAAATGCTAATTAGTATTTTTGGGTTGCACAGTCTCATTAGAATTTTTGGATTGTAATTTGTATTATCTTATTTGTATTTTTCGATTGTTATTTGTATCAACTCGCATGGTATTAATTTTACAGTATCTCTTTGGTATTTTTTGTAATAATTTGATTTTAATTGTAAATCTGATTAGAATTGTTAAATTAGTAGCGTATACTATCTTATTGGTTATCCATTTGGATAGTACTTTGGACAGATACATTTAAATATTTAGACAGTAATTTACATGGTACTTTTGGATGGTAATTTGCGTTGTCCTTTTGATAGTAACAGTTTAGTCTGCGGACGCTCTAAACTTACTCATCATACTCTGTGCCGACCTGTCAACCTGTCAACTTGTCACCCTGTCAAATTTGTTATGATATCACGATAAAACTCTTTCTAAAAAGATAAGAGTTGATAATAGATACTGATAAGGTTTTCCAAGTGGGATAAGATATCTGTTAAGAGCTTCTTAGTCTTTTCCTAGTTTTATTATACCCATGGCCTTTTCTGCACCTCTTATACTTTTGTTTATTATAATTTCATAACAAAATAAGTATCACAGATTATAAAAATTTATCTAACCTTTTTAAAGTAAATTATTTGCTATGACATCGCTCCAAAGATACTACTAATACAAAGAAATACATAATGTATAAATACTGAAAATATATTAAAAAATATCCAAACCCTGAAACACATACAAACTCTGCTTATCAAAAAAAAATCGTACCAGTCGGCGCTCGAGTCCGAACTTCGTCTCAACATGCATCGTAAAAAATTCGTGCTAACCCCCTACTTATATCTGCAACAATAACATCAGTGTTTGGCGATGTCATGGATGCATCTTTAGTAAAATTACTAAACATAGTAAGTAGAATAGGCCAATTATGCACTCCACGTGTCTTAAAGAATCGAAAAGGACTTCCTTTAAAACCATTTTTAACCGTGGTGGTCTGGGGCCTCTTTGAAGAATGGTCATCTGCCATTCTGCCAGGCAGTTCGCGAAAGGGGAACGTATCATTAACGACCAGGTGGAAAAGTTCTGCAACATTTCGCCCGGGTTTTTTCAGTACCACCGCCTTACATATTCTGCCGCAATAGCTTCAATACTTGTCACAGTCCTAGTCTAGTTTGGAGGATGAGATAGTCGGTAAGATTGTATGATACATGATATGATACATGATACATTCCCATCCCGTCGCGTGGATGTCACCGCTCCATTGGCATTTTTAGTGTCTATAGTCGATGGTTTGTCTCTTAAAATCAGGAGAGCCAAGTGTGTTTGCTGTCTTATGATTTAAAAAAAACTGGAACTCTTGGTTTCTTATAGACGAAGGATACAGATGTCCTCTATTTAGTTTTTTCTTTGTGAAAAATACTAAATATATAATAAAATAATATACATTTATTGAACGCAAAAATTATAAAATACTAATTTTTCGTTATATATGTACTTTTCAAAAACTCACCTTATTTCTTTTTTGTTTCAGATGCCATGGGTAAGTGCAGAACAATGGTGTTTATTGGAGCAGGTAGGGCATATCCTTGGGCGCCATTTCAGACAGATGTCGTATAATAAGTAGTGAGTATTAGAGTGAGTGGGTATGAGTATTTTTGATAATAAATTTTTAATTTTTAGAGGTAAAGTAAATATAAAATCGCTGATGATATTTGATATTGATTTAACGGTATAGTTAGTAAAATTGTTTCTCTCTATTTTATTTAGACAATCCATACTTCCGTACCCATATCCATACTAATATTAGAAATGCGAAAGTCTTTCTGTCTGTCTGTCTATTACGCATTCACAGCTAAACCAGTTGACCGATTTTCATGCAATTTGGCATGGAAATAGTTGAAGATCCGGGTCAAACTAAGGCTAATTTTTTTTTTAAAATCAACCCCTGAAGGGCTGAAATAGGGGATGAAATTTGTATTAAAAGCTATTTCAATGACATGTTTACTATTGGCGGGTGAAGCTGTGCGGGTCAGCTAGTAATATTATAATTGTTATACATATATAAAAAATATTATAAGATTTAATTTAAAATTTACGACGATTATTCACACAATTTTAACATTTGCACGCCACCAAACAGGCAAAATAAGATAAAAAAGCAGCATATTTTTTAATGAGATTCAATTATGTACCCTACTTCATGCAAATAATGAAATAATTATTATTAAAAAAATGAGTTAAGTCATACCCACTTTTTTAACAAAACAATCATAGCTAGGTACTACATGATAATTTTGCACATCAAGTTTAGTGCTTCGCCTATTTTATATCAATGTTCATCTACATAAGGTAAAAGTTAATAGACCGGGATCCCAGGAACATATTTTTTTTTTGATTACCAACAAGCTGAATTTTTGTGAACAGCTTCGTTTTGACGAACCATCGTTTCTATCTTCGCAAAATCGGGTAACTAATAAAGATAGATAAAATAGAAAACTTTAGAGTGTTGGACTAAGAAAAGTTAGGACAATGTTACTCTTGAGTAACAATAATAATTAACAAGCTGTTGTGAGAAAATTAGGTTGTTATTAAATTGATTAATATCAATTTAAACATCTCATAATTCCGAAATTTTAGAGTGGAGGACTCGCCAAAAAAACTATCGAATGTGTAGGAGAAAATTTTCACCGTGTTTTTCATAATACAATCAAGCAATTAAAGTCAAAAAATAATTATTGTCATTAATAAATATTTTTCTTTCACCGAATCAAAATTTTCAAAGCCTCATAACTTTATTATCTACCCAATTGAGATTTTTCGAAGATAGAAAAGATGGCTGTCTCGTCAAAACGAAGCTGTTCACCAAAATTCAGCTTGTTATTAATCAAAAAAAAGTTTGTTCCTGGAATCCCGGTCTATAATAGGTCTACCGGATCCTTGAATTTTCATGTCAGAAAGAAGTCGACCTGTCTGTCAAAAGTCATTGAGACAAACAAACGGAAACAATAGTAAATCAATGTTTCATAAATCATACAAACGTTAAAATAGTTTTTATGAGACAACAAACAAGCAAATTGTTAATGTAGCGATAACCATTGCCTAGATATTGATGGTGCGTTGCTATCCGTGTGGCGAGTGACAATGTCACGTGCAAAAGTTTACTGCTACCTTCTGAGCTTCTTTCGCCGGATCTTCTCTGTGTAGCCGCGTTCTAATTCTAAAAAAAATCGATACAGAGTTTTCAAAGTCATATTATATAGTAATAATTTTTAAATATTTACACACCATGTAATGGTAGAATATGCTAGTAACTTAATTAATTTTTAACAACTTGTAACACCCATATTCTTTAATATATATTTTCTTTCTTTTAAATATTTTCAATAAATATTTTCTTTCTTTTTTCTCCAAACCGGAGCAACAAGCATTAACGTTAATACTGCAAAAATATGTGCAGCGGTACCAAAACGGGTAAAACGTTGGTAAACTCTACCACCTAGTAGCTATGGTGGTAGTGAAACGTTTAAGCCATTTTTTTCCCTTTTACGAACAGCCTGGCGGAATAGCAAGTAAACTATTATCCAAAGGTGACCCAGTCAAAAACGGTAAAACGAAGAATGACTGCAATCGGTTCCTTATATTTGTTGCCAGTTTTTACTCGTAAAAGAAATGATCCGGAGACACGAAGCATCCGCTATTATAAAAATGGAAATCGCTGCCAATCTTCTCAATCTCATTTGTTAGGGCCTATTTTAAAGAATAGATAATCTGTCTCCATGCCATGCTTTTCGTAATAGGCAAACTACTAAAGTAAACGTAGCTCCACCATCATGTCCATTAGGGGGTAGAGTTCCACAATGACTTGCCTGGGTTTGGTACCCGCCACATTATTTTTTTTGTCGCAATTGTTAATGACTTTTTCTGATTTGAATTGCCAGATAATCGGTAAACATATGGTATTACACCCCATCAAATGTATGGTAACACATCATTAACTATGTTATCTATAGACGATGGTTGTCTCTATTATTAGGGCAACCTCCTCTCTGTCTCAATAGCGAAGATATCCCTACACGCGTAACGTGAAGCAATTTGGCAACTGCTTCTTTCTCTTCTTTTAAGTAGAAACACGCCTTCTTCTGCACAAAGTCTTCCTTAGATAAACCCATAACAAGGGCCTTCCATGATAACCGGACCTGCGCTAAGCATCTAGGCGTTTCCCCATATTTTCCCTACTCAAAATGCTATACTAAGCAGACGTTTGGCCTTGCAGAAAAAAGCCCTAAGTTTGAAATATAAATGCAAACTTTAGTTTAAGACTATGGGCACGAAGATCGCTGTTGTAGCCTGAATCTGAAGCATTGTCATATTGAAAAAAAACTGCCACATAAATCACAATGTGGGTTTAAAGTTTCCTAACAGAAATATGCAATCTTCATAAAACACGAAAAATAATTACGTAGAGGTTTTTTTAGCGTGAAACGCTGGCAACACTAGGAGTCGAGGGATTCGACTCGCGTCATAAACTTTGATTAGGTCATTAAAGCATGTTAATTTATTAGTGTTCGAACTCTCGTTTGTTATAAATACGGAAAAATCACCCGTAAACCTTTATAATAGCTTACACAATAGCTTAAAGTAAGTAAAGCTTTTTATGACATTTTAAAAATGTTGGCAATATGTAATCGAAAATCTCCTTAGATTATTAACTACATCGAGATTTGAGCACCATAATGTCCAGTACAGTGAAAGAGTCATAAAAATTCTTTGAAAATTTTGTTCGTTCTGAATTTAGGATATAGTTTTAAATTCATTTTTTTGGAAAATACAAATATTAAATAACTATTTCGACTATTGCTTTTACTACAGTAATAGTACCGTAGTAGATATTTAGTACCGTAGTGTCTTAATTACGTGTTGAAAAATAAGCATGATTTATTGAATTGAAGAATTAGAATTAATTCGTATTGAATTTCTAAAAAATAAAGGAAGGGTATAGTTAACGGATACTTTGGACTGCGGACCTTTGGTATCTATAGGCTATGGCGCTCTCAATCAGGATAGCCATCTGTTTGCTATCCTATTATACAAACAAATACTACGCTTATACTGTTAGACTATCAAGTATCATTGCTAAGCTAGGGAATTTATACTGATCAAAATTATTGAACCGAAGAGACATGAAATTTTGCGCCGCATATTATTTTGTAGTTAGCATTGGAAAGAGCCGCTTGTTTAGTTATGCATCACTGATGTTCCAATCGAGATCCTCGCCGTTGTAATGATGTTTTTTAAACAACATACGTGAAACAACATAAGCCTAGTATAAAAATAATATTAACAACAAACATAATATAGAGAATCAATGCCGCATCTTTAGACAACATTTTTCTAGTAATTTAGGCAAACACTCAACACTAGAAAAATGTCATAAATTTATGTGCAAATTGCACCATTATATAATTTTTCTAAGTTTAATCTTTTTTGTAAAAAATTTATGTCCGCTTGCAAACAAAAAAAACAACCTACCTTTTAAAAAGTTTGATACTAGCGGACCTAAGTAACATAGCAATATAATAAATTCTAAAGTTTGAATGAATAAATAGATGTTCGTTACTCAATCGTTAACGACTGAATTAATCTGGAAGATATTTCGTGCAGAAATAGATCATAGTCAAGAAATAGCAAATATATATTATGCCGGAAATATATATTGTTCCCGCGGGATTCACCAAATATATTTATAATGCATCAGGCTGCGGGACATAGCTAATCAATTATATCTACTACTTATCTATTTTCAAATTTCCACTTCTCGAAAATGTGTAATTATCAATTCGACTATATTATTTATGTTTACTATATTACTTCTAAACTCGATTTGTAGCAGCGTTTCCGATCCGGTAGTAGGTTAAAAAAAAAGTTGGCGCGTCAAAATAACTTGTAAAAAGTTTTATTGAATAAATTCATGATTCGAATACCTTTTTTTGTTTCATAAAAATTTGGGGAAGATCTGATTAGTGTTCTGATACAGAAGATTAAGTAGTTTACAGCTATGAAATAATTGCTAATATTTTTTTAGTGTTTAGGGTCAACCCTGGAAAAATATATCATAATAATCTTGGTTTTGAGAAAATAAACGTATTATTATTATGACTACTAGGTATGAGATATAATTTTTTTTATCATAAGATAGGTAGCAAACAAGCAGATGGGTCTCTTGAAGAAAGAGTCACCCATCGTCTATAGACACCAAAGGTGTTAATGGTTGCTATCTTATGGCGAGGTCTAATGCCACATGCATAAGTTTTTTTTTAAAGATTTAATTGGAATAGGCGTTTGTCTGTCCATCGCATCTGGTGGAAAGTGTCGATGAAGACGAAGGTGGTACACGCCCATCCAAAAGAAATCTATTCACTCTACTCTTAATGGTTCCAGGACTATCCAAAAGAAATCTATTCACTCTACTCTTAAAGTTTCCAGGACTATATTTGTCCGGAAAAATAGACGCAGGCAGTTCGTTCCAAGCCTTGGCGACTCGACCCAAAAAAGAATTGTGAAACCGTTTTGTTCGATTTTTTGGTACATCAACACATACGGATGGAACTTCTGCCTGCGTCTAGTAGTCCGATAAAGCAATATGAGGGCCCAATAAGTTCGGAAAGAGCTTTCGCACACTCGCCAACGTGCATCCTGTAAAAAACTGATAGGCTAGCGTCCTTACGACGATGCTCAAGTGCTTGTATTTTCTATTTGTGAGATTGTCGTCGTTTATTAGCCTACGGGCTCTTCGGCCTACAGAGTCTAAAGCTTGTAGTTAATATTTGGCTGAAACCTCCAAAAGGTGACTGCAGTACTCCATGCATGATCGAACTTGGGCCGTGTACAGGATTATTAACTGCTCAGAGCTGAAGTACCGCTGGACCTTCGAAATGATTCCTAACTTTTTGGAAGCGATGTGTGCCATAAACTCAATTTGTTGGCCGAAGTTGAGATTGGACGTGACGTTAATGTCCAAAAGCCCTAAATGGTTAGTAAGCGGTATGGATACACCTCGGAACTTGGGTGCTATATCGAAGTTACTCTTTTTTGCAGAGAAGAGACAGGCCTGTGACTTGGAAGGGTTAAAATTTACAAGATTGGCGTCACCCCACTCGGACACCCGTTGCAATGTTAAATTAACCCGCTCAATCATGGACTCTCTCAAGGACTGTATTTCACAAGAACTCGCGATTTGGACATATATCGCTTTACTATGGTGCAGTCATCGGCGTACCCAATAATGTCAGGTGTTAAAAGATCATTAATGTGCAACAGGGACAAGGTTGCAGAGGGAACAGATCCCTGAGGTACCCCGGCATTAATTGCCATTTGGTCGGAAGAGTAACTAACCATCTAGGACCACTCGGATCGACCGATCTCTCAGAAAATCGGATTGCCAGTCGCGGAGTTCAGTTGGTATGCCATACGCTGGAAGCTTACTTAGGAGTGCCTCGTGCCAGACCCGATCAAAGGCTTTAGATAGATGTCTAAAGATACTGCGATTGCCTCACCATGACCCTCTAAGGCTTCATTCCATAAGTGAGTAGCGTAAATTAACATGTCACCAGTCGAGCGACACACTGCGAAAACCATATTGGTTGTCACTGAGGAGCTCGTTAGCTTTTACCAGCTACCTTACCCTCCAAACCGGAACACAACAGTGACAAGCACTGACACTATTCCTGCCGCAATAGTGTCAGTGTTTGTCACTATTAGTAAGTAAGGCAGTGGTACCAGATCCGGGCGAGACAATGCAGAACTATACCACCTAGTAAAAACTAATTATAAATGTAATCCGTATACCACATCTCCTCACATTATATAAACTAATATTCTAATATTATGGATGTTAGCTAATGTGATGAGGCAAACATATGAGTAATTCGCTTATTTTGGGTTTAGATTAAATCGTATAGATAAATAAGAATTTATTTATTCTTGAAAATATTTTAAAAGAACGCAAAGTGAACGAATGACAACTACACATAAACTCAAAATATCCACATTTTATAAAGATTCTATAAACGTCATATTGTTATTTTTATTGGACCCAAAGAGTATATTATAATTTTTAGGTACGTTATAGCTGATATACCTAAACCTAAACAACTTTGCTCATTAACAGTATCTATTAATTATTTAATCACAATTGAAGTACGCTTTTATACAATTTGTTTACCTAATAGTTACATAAAAGTTAAAAGACAACACCATGTAAATATATACATTTGCATAGAATCTTTTATCAGCGCGTTACAATAACAAGTGTATTATAATTAACTGCTAAAAGCTACAAAACAAACAGAATTTTAATGAGCTTGTACCATTTCATGTCTATCAAACTGTGAAATTGTTAAAAAATCGCTATTCATATTCATATGCGCTGTCAGAATTGCGTTCTCATTTTAAATTCAAAAATCAACGGCCGGACACATTCCAATTTCGAAATTTTGTCAGTTCGGAAACTGAAAATTAATATAACGCAAAAATCCCTCGATGCATAAAATAAATAAAATCAAACAATATCAATCGGACACGGGAACACACTCAGGCGTTTTCGTTTTGCTATTTATCATAAAATATGGACATGGCGCTGAAATTGACCGTCGCCTCTCACTCTAACACGGTTCGCGTGACAAGGACAAATGAAGTTAACTTTTTTCTTTATTTCAAATCGTGTTATCGACTTGTTCGTATGTACGTTGATTTGTTCGTACCGGTATCGCCGTACAATATTAATTACTGGCATAATGAGCTTTGTTTCTTTCGCGTTGATTTGAATCTGCATATTTCTAACTACAAAAGCCACGTTTAACAATAGATATGATTTATCGCTTTACAAAAATGCAGACAATGAAATTATCTTAACAAGGAACAGAAAAATTGTTTTTTCTTCTGTTGGCAAATGGCAGAGTCTGTCATCACTCGTTTTAGATAATGATCGTTTTAGAGAAAACTGCGTGGAATTTATATAGTATAACTTACTGAGCTTAAACCACTTTTTTTTGATTTGGACGAAGGAATGTAAATCAGAGAATATGGCAACTTTTTTGGTCCTCGTGTTCTAGGATCTACGTAGTGGAAAGCTTGAAGCCACATCACTACTTATCAAAATACCTTTTGACAAGGTTTAAAGACTGTCATTTATTGTAACCATAATTGGTGTGGGTAACCAGAGGGGGGGGTCATGGTGGGCATGACCCCCCCCCCCTCTAGGCAGGGGTCTAGATATGGATTTATTGCAAACAAAGAAGGATTGGAGCCTATCTTGACTGAACCTCAAATATGTGACCCCCCCCCCTCACACTTTTTGACCCGATAGCTTGCGCTCCAAAACAAGAAGGCTCTCAGGTAGTAATTATAACTGTCACCCATCTTACGTTTCACTGCACTTAAAGCAATAATGTTTTATGATACACGGGTGCTTCTGCTTCTGGAAACTATAATAATTTTTAAACTAAAAGAAACATCTATAAAGTAGTATTTTATAACAATAACTCCAAATCATGGTACAAATTAGTAAAAATGTAGGTCTTAGATGTCTTTGGGGTCTGTGTTTATTGTTGCATAAAGATACCAAAGGTTTCAGCAATGCGTTATAATCTTCGTAAAGTCTAAACCTTACTTTGCCTTAAAACGATATTTTTTTAGTAAAATAGGGTGCCAAGAGGTAAGGGATTAAGAAATTAAGATTAAATATGATCACCTTAATCCACAACTACTGCAACACGAATGGTTCCGATCCCGTAGTAATTCTAAAACGTCGACTAGTCAAAAGTGCCTGTAAATGTTTATTTAAATAAAGCATTTTTTGAGTTTGAGTCTAGTTAAGTACCATTACATTAAAATAACTAACTTTAGCGCCTTTGAATTTTATAAATTATAGCTGTTTTATAGCGTGTTAATTCTTAGTAAGTATAATTACACAAAAATAACTGTCTACCAATTATTGTCTCTTACAATCACTATTTACTGCTA
This sequence comes from Apodemia mormo, assembly GCA_036924255.1. Taxonomy (NCBI): domain Eukaryota; kingdom Metazoa; phylum Arthropoda; class Insecta; order Lepidoptera; family Riodinidae; genus Apodemia; species Apodemia mormo. The sequence continues at coordinate 3,587,899 of JAUPFN010000018.1, read as the reverse complement.
ACGTGATTAATGATACCAGCCTATGCGTGTATTTGGTACGTAATATATTAAATTGTATGTTATTTAATTGTGATACTGGCAAAACTATCGATTGGTAGAATGGCATTGTGACGAAAATAGTAATAGGTCGTTGTTAATAGTAACAAATAATAGTTTCTAAATATCGATTTAGGTCAGTGCGCTCTTAGATATCAAAGATAAAAATTTTATTATGGTCGAAGAGTTATACCTCATCTGACATCTCATCGGTTGATTTACGATTAGCTGGGGTACTCGTAGCTGTATGCCTAAAGACGGCGATGGAGACGTGACTCGGTTTGATCCTCCAAAGGAAGTAATTTTTGTAAAAACCATAGGTTTTTATATTTCTGGGCATGTTCATAAAGATATTTACAGGATTTCAAATATGTAATAATATGTATAGTTAACACCAGTGGTCAAGTCGCTGCCGTACGATAAGTTGGCATACGATTCGTATCGATGTACAACACTAGCGGCAGCGACGTCACTATCATAACTAAATAAATTACTGCTTTTAGAATTGGACCAATTTGTGTAATCTGTGCAATTTTTACGTCTCTTTAGCAGTATATTTTTATTATATACCTCATTTAGATAATACCGAAAAATAATTAATGTAATTATTGAAAAAGTAGGAATCTAAGGGACTTAAATACCTATGGATAGATATATTTTGGCTAAAATGCACTCGTGCGAATAGTCATTGTCAACGTGTTTCCTCTATGCGCTTCTTCCCCAAGCAGACTCACGTGGCATTGTATTATTCCAGGTATGAGCATAGCAACACGGACATTTGCACATGATAAACATTAACATCTTTAGTTTCAGTAAGCCTCGGTTTTCTCATAACAGAGTATGGAATGCTGGAGTGCTTTTCTCTGCCATAGCAAATATAAGTCAACAGGCTTCAAAACTTTAAAAGTTTTCCTATACATTTATAACCAAACAGCTTAGAAAACTAGTAAACTCATACCTAAGACTTATATTATGGTCTTACAAAGGTTTTATGAATTCTCATAATACGACTTATTTTATTAGGTATATATAGTTTCTGTTTTAGGCAAATTAAGCTGTATGTGTAATAAGTATTTGCTAATGCAGTAGAAGACTTGTAAACCAAACGTCAATTAGCTTAAAATATGTTTACACTCAGAGAGAAAAATAAACATAATGTGTATACATACTTAATAGATTATTACTCAGAGGCATAACTTAAACAAACACAAATTATTCGTTTAGTAATAATTTAATAACAATTTGTGTAATTGTTGCAAGGTACAATTGCTAGATGTCGCAATAGTGTAAGATTATCATCGATTAACGGAAAACATTGTTAACAGTTTAAGCGATAGCACAATAATTAGAAGAACACAAGAATCTTAATTAGGGATTCCATATATATATTGAAGAAAAAACAAATATACCTAATTGTCATTAATCAACACGTAGTGACCATTTTACAAATGTAGACGCTGACCTTGGAGATATATTTTGATGGTAATTTGCATTCATATTTAGAATTCTATGTATAAAATTTAATTTCTATGTCAGTTATTGAAAATCCCGCATATTGGTGGCAGTGAACCTAAGAATCTTCAATTTGTTTTAATACGTGCTGGTCTCAGGCTCCTTTGAAGAATGGGCCAACTGCCGTTCTGCCAGGCAGGTCGCAAAAAGCGACCAATTGGCTATACGAGTCACAACTATCGTGGCTACTAGGTGGTAGGGTTCTGCATTGTCTCGCCCGGGTCTGGTACCATCGCCTTACTTATTCCTGCCGCAATAGCGTCAGTGCTTGTCACTGTCGTGTTCCGGTTTTGAGAGTAAAGTAACCGGTAAACTTATGCATGTGGCATTAGACCCCGCCACAAGATATCATCGCACCGTTAACACCTTTGGTGTCTATAGGCGATGGTTGAATCTTTCCATCAAGATTCCATCTACTTTTTTGCTATCTTATGATATAAAAAATATACATCCACTCTTTATATCTGTAAATATGTAATTAGACTGCAATATTTAAAAACTACATATGTCATTGACATTCATTGACTTTGTCACTGTTTGGAGGCATGTTTTATAGATTCGGGCGTTATTTTGCGGAAATTCAATGACAAAATTAAGATATCTAGTTAATTTGCTACATTTTCGCGAAATCAACATGCTTTTCAACATGTTCCTCAACAGCATGTTTCTCAATGAATTTGCATCAGTAGGTACCCTAAATAAAAACTTTGAAATTAAAGTTATTTAAATGCTTAATTAAGGATTTGAGTAAAGTTTACCGAGAAAAACTAGAAAAAATAATTAACACAAAATCTTTGATGTAACTAAAATTAAAAAATGAATTTAAATAAAACTGAATTTTCTTGGAACTAAAATCAGATTTATATTTGAGAGTAATTTTAAATTTTTAATTAAAAGGGCATCTCGTTTAACAGAGTCTTGTTAGAAAAACTTGAGGTATATTTATATTTACTGGTGAATGCCCAGAGGCTGCAATTTAAATAAATTTAAGCATACATTTTAACTTTTTGCATCTCTTCTTCTGTCTTCATATACTGGTTGCAAAGAAGCTGGTTCCTCAAGATTGCACTCTACTTAAAGCGGTTCGAACCGTTACCGGCTAGGTCATTCCTAACCAGCTTACTCCTTAGGCAATTCGAAGTGATGTGAGTTCACTGTGTATCTTCTTTCCCTTCTACCTTGGAAAGTGTTTCGTGAAATTGTTTGGTACTTCCTGCTGAATTTCATTATCACATACAATCGCGATGTCTAGAGTTTCACAAGTATTTTATGCAGTTTAACTTTTTTAATCTGTACTTTTCCATAGTCGAACCAATTGTTTTTGAGACTATTAGTACGGCTAAGACTAATACGACTTAGATACTTTAATAAACAAGCTTGCTTACCCTTAAAAAGCTGACAGCGCATCTACACCTTTCGGTGCTGTTAATATCATGGCCTACGTTGAATTAAAATAAGATAAGGCTCCTGTTCGTTTATAATAAAAAAAAGTGTAAACGGTTGACCCTGCAGTCCATTTCTGAAACTTCCCACTAAATTAATATATTTAAGCTCAAAGGAGTAAAACCTATAAGCATAGATTTTTTAGGTCAAACATCTATTTTGTTAAAAATGGCAGTATTAAGATTTTTCAAAAGCTGTGTATTTTGGAAAGGATGATCGATTTTGATCTTACGAATGGCACTGAACTCAATTTTTAAGATCTAATATATAACTTTAGCTACATAATCACATATACAATAATACAAAAATAAAATAGGTTGTAAAATTCCGAAGCAATGTTCGTATGACATAAAAAAAGTTTTTTAAGGAGCAAAACTAACAAGATTTTTCAGTTAATCGGTGTATTAGCCTGAAAGTTATTTCAAAAATATTAAGTTTGCTAAAAACAATGTAATTTTAACATTTGTAAGACCGCAACTTTTGGAAATTATATTTGATTTTGATTTTTAAACGGCATTCAACGTAGCTTTTTTAGATCGTACAACTGTTGTTAAAAAATTTCGAAGTTATGTCGAAAAAATACTTTTTCAAAATTTTTCGTCAAGGTTACTCCCTAACGGATAAAATGATTTTGATGCAAATTATGCATTAGACGTAGTTTTTTGAGGAAGAGAGCTGATTAGATTTTGTAATCAATCGGTACATTAATCTATAAGTTATATACAAACATACAGATGTCATCTTGAAAATAGTCGTAAAAGCTTCCTAGGACCTCAAAACGTGTTGATCTGGTGAAAACTCTATTTTTGAAAATCGAGACAAAATCAGTAACTTCCTTAGCGTAGCGGGAAGTTAAAAAGCACTTTATATATGCTAAACTGCGCTCAATATTAAAAAGTGATTGGAAATTACACAACCTTTAGACTCTGTAACGACATTAGAAACTGATAGAATAATATGAATTTCCATGAGGCTTCTCAACATTTGAAACAGGTCAGAGTACGTACGTAGACTTCGTTTCAAGTTACCTATAAGTTGAGAATAAACTACCGGTTGCAGGTGCCAGCCGTGTCCTTATAAGGACGCAGTCACACCAAAGGTTTTTTTATGTAATCAATAGAAAATCCCCGTGTTGGTCCGGGCCCCTTTTTTTTAAGAAAAGTTTAGCCTAAGTCCGCACAGAAAGCCGGCTTGTTTAGCGCCCAGAGCTTAGCAAAACACCTAGCGAGTAGCTTAGTCAAATGAACGTTCTGAAATGTTTGTGATCGGCCGCCCATTTTTATAAAAAAGGGGGGCAAATGAGCAGGAGGCTCAACTGATGGTAAGTGATTACCATTACCACCGCTCATGGACAGCCACAGCACCATAGGTCTTGTAGCTGCGTTGCCGGCCTTTTAAGAAGGAGTATGGTCTTGCCCTGCGGGCTTGGCGTCTAGTTAATGGTTTTAGCGACCTATCGAAGTAAACAAATCTGTAGGTTTCTTGTTACGAGGCGCGAGACACTAAACACTAAGCAAGCCGTCTGTCTGTGCGGTCGTAGCCTGTCTTTTTGCTAGGCATCACACAAAAGGCGAGGAAAGCTAATACATACGTGTCACTAAAATCGTGACTACTTACTAAGTGTTAGAGTTCTGCTTCGTCTCGACTGGTTTGGTACCACCGTTTGAATAGATCACACGCGTTACAGTACAAGCTCCAATATTTATTTATTGTTTTGATGAAACGTAATGATCTACTTTATTGAGTTGAATTAGTTCAGTATAAAGTTTTGTAATTTATAAAGCCCCCTTTGAAGAATAGACTGTCTGCATTCTGCCAGACAGTCTAGCTGGTAGAGTTCTGTTACGTCTCACCCGCGTCTGGTACTACCGAATTATATATTCCTGCCGCAATAGCGTCAGTGCTTGTTACTGTCGTAAGAGGGTAAGGTAGCCGGTAATGTGGTATTACGGTAATGCACGTGGCGTTACCGTACTACCACATGGATAGCAACGCAGCACTTCCGCGTCTATAGACATCCGCTTGTTTGTCATCCTATGATATAAAATAGTCATTAACTCTTTTATTACATAAGTTATTTAAGGTTAAGGTCAAGTTTTAATATTACTTTGCATTCTCACACAAAATTATGTTTTTAGATTTTTTTTTGTTTATGGAAGAGTCGGCCACTACCAGTTGTTACTTGCGGTTGCGTGGCTGGCATTTTAAGAAAGAGTAAGCTCTTTTCTTCAAGGTCCCTAAGTCCCTAAGTCCAACCACCTAAGATTTTTGAACCTTATGGTAGAGTAAATATTTTATTGTCTGTCGATTTAAGAAAAACATATTAATAGTTTACTTGAATGAATAAATGTATTTCAATCTTTATATATCAAAATTATTACAGAGCTTTAAACGTTCTTATGACATTAGTATATTTCTACTAAAATAGGCATTTTTTGTTGGCAACATCAAGCAATTTGTAATTACCCTTACCTAAGCACATATGCCTCATTTTAACGTCGAATGACTGACGAATGACAAATAACTGTTTATATTTACGATTCCTGAAATACTCAATGTTTGATAGCTTTTTATGGTGAACTATTTGAAATTTCTTAATGAAGTAATAAAATTAAAATTAAAGCTATCGAATGCTCTACCTGCAAAATAAGTGGACAAAACATAATATGCTTAACATTGCTCCTGAATTAATCATTGTGTCATTCAGGTCATTGTCATTGTGTGTACAAGCCCTTACACTTTGCAGTTATTTTTAAAGAAGTGAAGACATTTTGCAGAGAAGCAAAAGCATTTACAGAATACATTAAAGTAAACATTGCATTATTCCGATGATATTTCGATATCAGACTCGCGTCAAAGGACCACAGTTGATTCAGACGTCTAACAAACGCCATCTTATTTTATTGTTATTGTTCACAGCTTGTCGAAGTCACGAAATACCGCTAAAAGCAACGTTGACACGTACCGAAACGGCTGTATCGAACAAAGATTCAAATTTCGAACGCAACATTTAAGATGGCGACCTTCGCAAGCCGTATATCAATCGTGATTTACGCGCCACGGTCGAGGTCGACGGCCGCCCGAATTTCGTTCAGAAATGCACTCGCGGAGTAATTTATTTGTGACCATCTATTATTTTGTAGACTCACGAGGTCCTAAACGCAGCTGACATTAATATATCATTTTACGCGACGACATGGCCCACTTGTTATTGTCTCTTTCGTGCGTATAACACATGCAGAATCTCGAAAGGGACAGAGAACAGGGGCGAGTAGTTTGCGTTTTCACTTTTTATAGTAGCAATATATTTGATCAGCTGATCGTCATGACGTTTACTGCGCGTGTGGCTGTGTGTAATGTTTTTAATAATTTATATTATAGTGGTTTTGTGTTTTTATTTGAGTTGGCTAGGTCGTGGTTTATTTATAATGTTGAATATTTATCTAATGGTAATACCCGCTTCCGTGCAGTTGGTGTTGACACATAAATTCCGTATTTTATCGGTAACGGTTTATTAAATTAAGCATAGAGTTTGTGCAGTCTGTATTTCATTATCGAATTGAGTTTTCATGTAATTATAACGCTGTCTTTGCCGTTGAAATGTTCTCTCTCATGATACATTGGACGTATTGTAGAGATCTTTTGCCTTTTTTTATTATTGTAAAGTCAGCCATGTTGTTTCTAAACTCTAATTATAGAATATTTTGTGTTAACTGCTATTTGGAAATGAACGGGTGTGTTTCGGGTGCGTGCGTCGGTCGCACGTGGTCCCTGTAAATATTTTTGGAGGCAATCGATTTCCGAAATCCATTCTGTACCCTCGCGCCGCGGCTCGGTACCAATTGTTTTGTATGGATACGCCCTAATTATTATAAAACAATAGTTTATTTGTAAATTAAAGTTGTTTTTTTTTATTATATAGGTATGTGTTATAATCAAATTTTACGCAGGTTAATTAGGTAACAGAGTTATAATTTTCCGAATAAAATATTTGCGTCCAGATTAAAGCAAAAATTTAAATCTTAGTAGTTTTGTTTTTTTTTTCCACGGAAAAGAGGGCAAACTAGCAGGTAGTGCACCTGATGTTAAATGATCACCGCCACCCATGAAAGTATTTTTATATTTGCAATTTTGTGTGCAATTATGTTTTTGTATCAAGTTATAACTTTATATGAAATAAAACAATTAATTGTTTACTTGCAAAAGCGAGAAAAAAGTCTTTTTAGATAATGTAAAAAAATCTTTTTTATATTTTCGTAAGTAAATAAAGCTAATAATAATATTAATGAATATTATATATGTATGTATATAAGTAAAATTTAATAATTTGGTACCGATAAAAACATTTATATTTACATAAATATATGTTTACATAAATTCTTACATAATATTCAAAAAACAGTTGTCTAAGAGAATTACTTGCTCCAAAATACTTATACATTTAATACTTCTACAACATCCAAAATACTTATACATAATATACTTATACATTTATTATAATAATAAATAATAATAAAATAATTTTAAAAATCATGTCAACTACAAATCATTTTCTAAAAGCCTCTATTTTTGCCTTCCCTTAAGGTTTTTGTATTTATAAGCGTAATAATCATAATATTCCTTTTTCAACTTCCCGCTACGTACGTACATAAGGAAATGACTGATTTTGCCCCGATTTCCGAAAATTGAGTTTTCACCAGATCTCCACGTTTTGATGTTCTAGGAACCTTCTTCGAGTATTTTTACGATGACGTCAGTATGTCTTTATGTATGTATGTATGTGTGTGTCTATGGGTGTGTGTATGTAAACATCTCATAACTTTTGAATGGATGAACCGATCGAAACGCGGTTGATGGCATTCGATTGGATTCCACTCAACTTAGACTTCCTTAAAATTTGGGCCGACTTGCCCAGGAGATTTTGAAAAATTTTGTAAAAGCCCCAAAACATTTTTTGCCAAAACAGTATTTTTTTAATATAACTTCCAGATTCATGTACCGATTGAATACAAAATCTAATCAACTCTATTCCTCAAGAAACTAATTAACCAATTAAAAAAAAACTAATTTTTAAAAGTAACAGCTTTTCAAATAACAAAATTATCTTGTTTTTAGCAAACTTAACATTGTTTTAACAAATACACACATTGACACAATCTTATTAGCTTTTCTCCTTAAAAAACTGCGTCAAATGATCCAACTACCGGTGGATCAAAATCATCATTTTTTGGGATTTATTAATGACGAAAAAAAAGTATTTTAACACTACTTTGAAATTTTTCAATCTAAGTATCGAATATTTTAGATCTCAAAAATTTAGTTGAATGCGATTTGAAAGATCAAAATCGATCATCGTTTCAAAAATATACAGCTTTTCATAAATCAATATACTGCTATTTTAACGAAGTATATATTTGAACTGAAAAAATCTTTTTATACATAGTTTTACTCTTTGAGCTTAAAATACTCTTATTAGCGGGAAGTTTAGCGTAAAGTTTGAGGGGTGGCCTGTAGGGTCAACCGTTCACACTTTTTTTTTTAAATAAGTAAGTTTATAACAAAATTTTAATGAGTATTATATTATACAGTATATAAAAAATCTCCCGAGTAAACCATAAACATTATAAACCCATTTACAAATCTATAAATAAAATTCAAACTTAAACAAAATACATTTAACTCCACGTATATTTTGTTTGTCTTATCCACAGTTATCTACAGGCATTAGCGCGTATCGCTCGGGCCTAGGCATCATTAATCTACGTGACAGTTCAAAATTTAGTTACAGAGGGTCCCCCTCCCCGCGACCCTCCCACCTCCCTCGAATGTGGCAAGTTTTTGAGGCACTCCCAAATAAGGTTTAGCAGCGTTTGGAAACTTGTCACAAATTTATGTGTTTAAATATTATTTCGTAAGTTTTACTACAGTTATACTTAAACCTGATATACCCTAATGTTGTTATCAGAAGTAGCAAGATCTTACATATATTTTTTATATCACAAGGTATCAAACAAGCAGAACGCTCAGATGGCTGTTCTAATAAAAAAAGAGAAACCATCACCTATAGACATCAAAGATATGAATGGTGTGTTGCTATTCGTGTGACGGAATGGTAAGGCCACATGCATAAGGTTGTCTCTAATTACCCTCTAAACTGGAACACAATATCACTATATATTGTCACAAACCACTGAAGGGGCAGGAATAGGTCAAGCGGTGGTGCAAAACCCTTTGACCGCAAGGTATTGCAGAACTCTACCACCTAGTAGTCACGCTGGTAATGACACATTTCGCAAACCGATAGTCTTTTACGAACTGCCTGGCAGAATAGCAAATGGTCTATTCTTCAATGGGGGCCCGGACTAACACAAGGATTATTAAGCTAAAAAAAAGACAAGCAACCATTTCAGTTGCTTGTGTGTGGTAGAGACGACAAAAAAGTGATTGATATTCAATTTTGAGAGATTATTAAAAAAAACGTTGTACACAAAAAAACAAAACCTTTCCCCCATATTCACTAGGTATGTAGTGTAGAAATCAGAATTGTAACTACGATTATGTAAAGCAGAATTGTGTATAATATGTAGTAATTGTGTACTGTTTCAAGTTATACGGTTAGAAACGAAAATCCTATCCGATCGACACAGTCATGTTTGCTTAATACGATTATATTATTTTTGCTAAATTTTTGGGAAAATTACTTAATTTTGGGATTAGACTGGAGTATTTTAATATATGACAACATTTTAATAAATAGAATTTTTTGAGCGGATTTACTTTTCGACTAGTCGACAAGAAACTCCGCTCCAAAAATTCTATATATTCTACAGTCGCGACATGACGGTCGCTTATAGATAGACATTATCGATTGTAGGCTAAGGAGCTACGCCGAAAAATGTTTAACAAAAACAACACCAAAAACCGACCATGTTGCGGTGATTTTTGAGACACATTTCGAGTACCTTCAAAACTATTTTTTTTTAATTGATTCAGGTTGCCGTCAATATTGAGGATATGTGACAATATTTTATGGTTTTACCGTTTAAATCCCCTTTATTCATATAAATAATCAAGAATTATTACCACACACACCTGAGAAATGGGGTCTTATTTCCTGGTCTTGTATCGACGTTTTCATACAAATAAACCGCGTGTCCACTTAAACTTGACATCTTTAACAAGGTGACTTCAATAAAAAATAGATTTTTTTTAATTCTTTGACTTAGAATTTCTTTCGGATTGCACAGAGTTTTTTATTACACGTGGTATCCGTCATCATACTACCTGTATGATGGCAAGTCTATCGATCCTGTATGCATCCAATGCCTTGATTTCGTTTTAGAAAATTGTCAATTTTTTTAAAACTAAAATGCAAGTATTGGGAATTTATGCGCGAAGGTACATACGGTATGATGAATGTATTTCCAAACTTCCAAAATGGCAGGAACGTTTCTGATGAAATTTTCATGCAATCTTTAGATTAGCCGGTGGGTGGTCTTAAGTTTGGTAGCAATTGGATTAACCAAAAGCATTTTTAGCGTTACGGTGATTTTGTGTCATATGTCCCGTGCAAATCCAAGCAGGTAGCTAATTTTAAATTTACCATAAAAGTAACTAATCTAACATTCCGCTGTGTCTTGATCACTAAAAATCAGTCTGTATTAATATTTACTAGTGAAAGGCATTTCCCGGTATTAGCCATTCCGTCGTGATTGGTTTGATGTGTATAGGCGCGGACGCCCCGCGGCGCTGCTAGTTGCAGGCGTCTCCGATTTTCGGTACAATGCTAATTAACCATTCGTATCTCGCTTGTTATTTATGTGATCCTGGTAATTTGAGATACATACAATAAACAGTTTCGATGGAGGGGGCATTGATGGTATTTAATTTTTAGTGCCACCAAGTTGTCTGTTTAGTAGACAAAATCGGAACTAAAGCCACCATTTTGTGAAATATCATTCCGTTGTTAGTTTTTATTATAGTAAGACTGTTGACGTCGTTTACAAAACAGATAAATTGGTGGCACTTGATAAGTAAATGCAAAAAGAAGATTTTGCTGTTGGTAAGAAACAACCATTTTATACACGCTAAAGACAATAATGGTGCGTTGCAAATTGTGTGGAGGACTATTAATGTCACAATCATAAGTTTACCGGCTACCTTACCCTCAAAACTGGAACACGACAGTGAGAAGGAAGCAAGCGGTTACTTATAGTTTAAAGTTTTGGTTTGTTCATGACAGTGTCAAGCACTGGACCATTGCAGCAGGAAAACAATACGGTGAGACCAAATCTAGGCGAGATTTTGTAATGAAATGAAATGAAAGTAAAATATTTATTTGCAAGAAATAATATTTATTTATTGTAGATCTCTGATCGTAGTTTCACTCGACTACTCGTAGTGGTCACAATGTTAGTGACACGTTTGACGACGAATCTTTAAGTCTTATGGACTTTCTGACAGGAAATCGATATTTCATAAGTGCCCAGAGAAACCCGAGGGATTTTATATATTAATATGTGAAGCGATAAATTTGTAATCTTTTATACAAAAATCGCTGAAAAATACGATATCTGGTAAAGTCAAAGTATATACTATGGAAGACAAGTGTCAAAAACTAATATTTTATATAATACGAATTAAAAATAAATTACATTAACAATAATAAAACATTATACACTAACAGCTATGCTATGAGTTTCCAGATACATTTTGTTTTTGGTTAAAAGTCTGTTGTTAAACTTAAAAAAGTTTAAATTTACTCTTTTTTATTTATTATAATATAAGATAGCAAACAAGCAGCTGGGTTTCCGGATGGAAAGCGTCAACCATCGCCTATAGCCACTAAAGTTTTTATTGGTGCGTTGCTATCTTGTGGTGAATTCTAATGCCACATGCATAAGTTTACCAGCTATCTTACCCTCCAAACCGGAACACGACAGTGATAAGCACTGATGCCATTGCGGCAGGAATAGGTAAGGTGGAACCAGACCCGGGCGAGACAATGCAGAACTCTACCACTTAGTAGCAACGATGGTAGTGACTCGCATAGCCAATCAGCCGCCTTTCACAGCCTACCTGACAGAAAGTCAGTTGGCCTATTCGGACCAACACGGGGAAAATTAAATATACTCTGTGATCAAACTGAGTCATTGTTTATACTATAACTAACTGACCCGGAAAATGTTGTTTTGTCATACAAATTACTTGTGTTGAATATCTTGGCAAGGTATTTGACAGGGAGGAGTTAAATGAGATAAAAACAGATCCATAAAATTTCATTAAAATCAGTTCAGTAGAGAGAATCCATAGCGGACAAATAACGTGACACATAATTTATATATATTAACAAAAGTCTTATATTTATTTAGATATTTGAGCTTTAACATTAATATAATAATGAATAATTTCGACCAGAGGGCGATCGCTAGTATTCATAAATGTTTCATTTCATAGTAGCTTTATATCGACATAAGTAAATTGTAATTATATTTTACAAATCGCTCCAAAACGGAAACAATTTTAAAATACTGTTACCTCTAATTTAATCTTAAATTGTTAATAGATCGTTAAAAGTTAGAGAAGCCCATTGGCCTGGAAGGCCGCTTTAGACGAATAACCGAATGAATGGTTTCCGAACGTAGCTAAAAATCTCAACCGTAATTTACTCGTAAGCATGTCTACTTATACTTAACCCATCAATTTCGTATATTTTTTAAATTGCAGATGAGTTCTCATGACAGGATTTTAATTTAGAGTCACGCACGCCATTTTAAAATTATTTAATCAGGGAGCAATGACCTAGAAAGTAAGTTTTTTAAGCACGCGTGGGTAACATAGCGAAGCCCCGCCCGACCCCGTGTCATACTTGCTTGTAATTTTTTCTCAAAGTTGGCATGAATAATCAAATTTTTCTATACGTTCCGCATTTATTCGAGCGTTATAAATTTATGATCGAAACGGCCTACATACGTATTCCATGCAGGTGGATATCGAACCTTGAATTTATGCTCATAAAGTGTACATTTAAGTGGCGATAGGTAGGCTCGTGAATTTTATGTAAACGGTACGCTCGCCATACCCACGTCCGTCGACGATCCTCGTGACTGGCACAATTTCGCTCTGAAGTATATTTTTGCTTTTTTATTACGCTCCGTAATCCAAGGGTAGGTTATTTGTGTACTGTGATATTGCAATTGGAAATGTATATTTTCCATAAAAATGATATAGCCTAATCTAACTTGCTACAAACATACGTAGATCGAGCTTTGCCTCGTATTATTATTTTAATACAGTAAATCTACATGACTAATTCAGATCACTGTACCTTCGAAGATTTTTCTTCTTGTTTTATAAAATTTATAGAACTATCATTACTCAGTAGAAATAATCAGGTTAATGAGTCAAGCTCACTTGATAATTGAAGTACAGAAATAAAAGGAAAAAATTTGAATATCGTCCTCGTCTCGAACGTACATAACACAATATACCAAGATAACTAATACTCGTAAGAAAGAAAAGTCTAGTTTTTTAAATATATTAGGAGGTTTCATTTTAGTCGCTACCCATCTAAATTTTAGGTATTTGAATGGTATTGACAATTAACTGCATTATTTTTGAAATAATTATAATAATACCAGGACTACATGAAACAAAATCTGTGCACTCATGACGTGATGATACGAGTATCTACTAGCACAGAAGATTTTTTTTATTTCATAACAGCACTAATTATCTATATTTAAATTTAATTCATGAATGTTAAAGTTAGAACAAAAACATATAATGTGTTAACATTATAACAAATTTGGAAAAATAAATAACCCCAAACTGAAAAGCAAAAAGTTACTATAAAAGTAGTTGACGATTTCTAAACACCGACAGGGCCCATCCCTAGCCGTCAATTGCTGAGTTCATTGTCAATCACATTACAGTGAAGTCACTTGTCCGACAGAGTGTAGCGCACCGGTACACTCGCCATCAAAATGTCGTTACTAAAACACACCCTCCGTATTTCCTTGCTTTTTATATTCATTGGAATGAGTGTTCTTTCTTCTTGGACAATATGTGGCGATCATCAATAAAACAGTTTAAAAGTTAGGTAATCAATAACTAAAAAAATAACTTTTTTGTATCATAGGATAATAGACAAGCTGAGAAATTTCCGTATCCTGAAAGAAACAACTACCTAACCTATAGACACCATAAGTGTGTTAATAATAAATAAATAAATATCACTGGACCAATTACACGAATTTAACTAGCCCCAAAGCAAGCAATTTATTTGCTTGTAGTAGGTATGGGTGTTAGTCAACGATACTTTTTGTATTATAAGATAGCAAACTAGTAGATGGGTCTCCTGATGGAAAGAGTCAACCGTCACCTATAGACACCAAAGGTGTTCATCGTGCGATGCTACCTTGTAGCGAGGTCTAGAGCCACATGCATAAGTTTACCGGCTACCTTACCTTCCAAATCGGAACATGACAGTGACAAGCACTGACGCTATTGCGGCAGGAAAAGAGGTAAGGCTACCTGACCCGGGCGAGGCAATACAGAACTCTACCACCTTGTAGTCACACATTAGTGTAGATGGCAGTGTCGCGTATAGCCAATCGGTCGCCTTTTACGACCTGCCTGGCAGAACAGCAGTTAGCCTATTATTCAAATAAGCCCGGGACTAACACGGGGATTGATCAAGACGAGGACACTAATACATAGAGATACATATATAAATACTCAAATAGATTTAATAAATACTCAAACCCAGAAATACAAACATCTGTGCTCATCATACAATATTTTGTCTCTGTTGGGAATCGAACCTGAGCCCCATTGATGCGTTGTAAGGTTCGCTTACCACTTGACCAACGGAGCAGTCAGGGCGGTCAGTCAGTTAATGGTGCCTTACTATCCATGTGAGAAAGATAGAATGCCAAATGCTCTAGCCCTCCAAAATTAAACACAATTGCGATAAGCACCGATACTTTTGCAGCTGGAATAAGTAAGGCGGTGGTACCGAAACCTAATGGAGTCGTTACAGAAGTCTACCACCTAGTAGTAATCCAATGTTAGTGAGAAGTATCAGTCTTTTCTCGCCTTTTGCAAGATGTATAGTGTAAAGCAGCTGATCTATTCTTCGAAAGACGCTCGGATCCACACGGAGAGACTATTACCTGAGTGTGAGGCCGACCAACTCACAGGTTAATCACTAGAGAGATGAGGCGGATATTTGTTTTACCGATATCTATTATAAGTGGCTCCTAGTAAAATGTTTTGATGCCATGAGTTGTATTAAATTTTTGAAGTAAAAGATTTAAAGCCATGTCATGTTAGTGACGTAAGCTAAGTATATACTATCGCTAGACGTGTTGCACTTGCACCACAAACGGCTCGCGACTGTACGATTTTGGCTGTGTGTTGTATTTAATTAGTATAGTGTGCAGTTTTTGAATAGCGTAGCGTAGAGTATTATTTAAGACTTCACTTTTATCAGCAGCCCTCATGACTGTCATTTTTAAGGTTCCGCACCGAAACGGTAAAGCGGAACCTTTTTTTTTCGATGTCCATCGGTCTGTCTGTCTGTCTGTCTGTCTGTCCGTCTGTCACCAGGCCGTATCTCATCAACCGTTATAGTTAGACAGTTGAAATTTTCACATACGATGTATTTTTGTTACCACTATAACAGTAAAATACTAAAAAAAGAATAAAATAAATATTTAAATAAATTAATATTTAAATAAATAAATAATTAACATCTTTGGTATCTTTATTCTGTAAGCGATTGCTATTTCTTTACATTAGGCGAGACTTTTTTGTATTTGCTATCTTATGGTATAAACACAATAAACAAACAGACAGTGAATAAGATTTTTGGGTAGAGTTCTGGAAGGTTTTACTCAGATGAAATACCACCGCCATGCCTTATCCTGTTACAATAACTTTAGTGCCTGTCACTGTGGTTTTTCGGTTAGGAGGGCAAGAAAGCTGAAAATGGTATGCTTGTAGCTGCAGATCCCCTACACAGTGACAACTTGTCATTTACACCTTTGATGTCTATAAGGCTATGGTCAATTTTTTCTACTAAAGAGAACAATCTGCTACCCTATGATATAAAAAATGAAATTACCTCAACTTTGACTTGGAACGGGATTATGTCTGAATCTATAAATTAACTATGATTTATGTTACGCATACATTGTATTTAATAGGAACGACAACCGTTATATTGTGAAATGTCTTTCCCCTGTCAGTTTTTCTGTCATCTATATATATAAAAATCAATCCCTATTTTCCTTGGTCACGACATCACGCCTGAAGGGCTGGACCAATTTCGGTTTTTTTTTGTTGTGTTTGTAATTGTAAGAAGAAGGTTCTTATAAAAGAAAATATTAAGAAAATTGCGCGGAAAATTAAAAAAATTAAGAATATTTAACCACCATATGAAGTTTAATCCCGTAGACTTATATAAATTAAGTGTCACGTTGTTTGTCCGCTATGGATTCCTAATATGTAAGGCAAAACAACGTTTGCCGGGTCAGCTAGTTTTCTTAAAAATCATTCCTAAACGCCTCACTAAATACGTCGGCTACTGAACAGATAAGTTGGTGGCAGTGTACAAGTCTGTAATATGTATTGAGATTCGGAATGAATTACATTTTTTACTTTTTGAATTATGTGCTCCATTGACCTCTCCTCGATATCACATATTACAAATAGTGACGTACAGCTCCAGTTCGTAGATGATCGATAGCGGCCTGTCAAGCTGACAGTGTCAAGGTCGAATCTGACAGCTGTCAAACCTCCCAGACAGCGGTTGTCAAACTGGGCTACGCTGAAAAACGCGAGCTGTCATGGCGTAATGGATAGCCTTCCGTTAGCTGTGTCATGACGCCATGTTTGTTTCGAGGCTATTGAACTTTGGTGTTTGATATTTTTTATCTGTAATTAAGTTTTTATACTAATTTTGAGACTTGAGGATTTATAATTGTATTTTTTTCAGTATGCAATACCAGTGCGAACTACGTTTTTTATTAGTTCTATAATTGCGTTAAATATAGCAAGTATAACTGGTAATAATTACTAGGAATTTTGTGATCATAAACTTAATATAAATTTACTGCTCTAATCTACATAGTGTTTATTTGGCAATTTTAAATCGTTTTTTTGTGATTCTCTATAATTTATGTAAGCTGATATTACTACACTTGATTTTGATAAAAATGCCTAGCAAAGCAATATGCTATTCTTAAAAATGTAATACAGTTTAACGCATAAAAAGTAAAAATTCAATTTTTTTTATCTTTTTTCTCTCTTAATATTTCTTACTATCAGAACTCGAAGGAAATCGAGGTGATCATACGACTACTACTATGTAGTCGTATGATCACCTCGATTTCCTTTGCCACTTAGGCAAAGTGAATCAAACTTTAATAGATATATCTAGAGATAATGAAGATCGTCAGCTTTATATGCTCATCGAACGTATTAGGGTTTTACAGCACAACAGAGCTCCGAGCTGCTGCCGGTCTTTCAGTTTTTGAAGATAACCTTTTCCGAGGCTTCAACTTCAGTAACAGATTTGCCTGACCCGGGGAGTAAACCACTATATTAGAAATAAAATTGACAAAAAAAGATTTCCCTTTCGTACAGCAAAATAATTACCAAAATCAGTTCACATTGTAAGAAAAAAATCTCCTCAATATACACAAAAAAAATTAAGAACCTTCAGCGTGTTCTGCTGACCTTAAGTCAGTTGAAAATTATTAAGACTAATCGAATACCAATACACAGTTTGAAGCACACTCGAGTATTCAAGAGACGTATGACTATGCTTGGGTATCCTTTTATATAAAATGAAAATACAGTTAAAAAAAATATTTTCGAAAACTGTTTCTTAAGGAGGTTTATTTTACTTACAGAATTGATTTAGCTTGAAATTTTTATTATCTTATTGAAGCTGAAACATAAGTAAATATTTCATAATCCTAAAATTTATGATAACTAAAATTATGCGTTTTAAATATTTGATAACTAAAATTATGCGTTTTAAATTTTTGATAACTAAAATTATGCGTTTTAATAATTTAATAATAATATAAACTTAAGTAATTAATAACAACGTGATTTTTTTGTAAATGATATACTGAAAACGAACTGGGTGTTCGATTTTAAAAATCATTAGACCTATTAAAAGGTATATGTACTAAAGATGTATTTGAATGTAAAGATATCAGACAGTTAAAAATGTTGGCCAAAATAGCAAAATAACATCCTAAATCAAGTAATTGATGAGGTAAGACATAATTTACTAGATTCGATATTGTTAGCCCCGCATACTTAATTCTAGAGTGTTATCTGAAGTAAAGATATTTGGCTAGAATCCTGGGCTTCGGGAATCTATCTTTTTGATATAGAACAAATATTTTTTTTCTAAATTACGTGTTATTTTCTAAATTAAGCATAAATTTAAGATTTTATGATGCAAGAAAACAAATACCCCTTGTCTAACAGATCAATTTGGCGTGTTGATTTTGTGTCTCACCTGTTCAACTTATAACGAGATATTCCCGGTACGATTAAGATAATCAATATTCTAACAAATTAATATTAGGTTTTTTCTATAGAGTTGAATGTCGCTAGCAGCCTGGAGTTGCAATTCCGTTTGCCTCGCTAAAGAACGTAAACCTGTTAGTTTTGGTTATCGCAAATAATATATAGTAAATGTTAAAGTTGGCAAATGAGGATCGCCGCTCATTTCCTAGTCGAAAAACGGCTGAATCATGATGAACCAGAGCGTCTATTGATATTTGATTCAAAGTATATACCTCGGAAGAGAACCGCCACTTTTATTTATTAGTTTGTAGAAAAGACCTTTTGCCATTTTAACTGGTTGTTCGTAAAAGGCAAACATATTATTTTCATCGTGACTACTAAGCGGTAGAGCCCTGCAATGTTAAATTTTGCACACGCATAGCAAGGAACCATTAACAACTTCGGTGTTCATAGTCGATGGTAATATATACTAGCTGCGGCGTACAACCTGCTGCATTTTAAAAGCTGTTGGCAAATCCCGCGGGATTACCTAATTTTTCCGGGAAAAAAGGTAGACTATGTGCTATTTTAGGTCACCATCTATCTGTGTACCAAAATTTCATTCAAATCCGTTCAGTAGTTTTTGCGTGATTGAGTAACAAACATCCATCCATACATCCAACCATCTAAACTATCACATTTATAATATTAATATAGATACAACTGTCCTTACCTGAAACCTTACATAAGACTGTGCAGCTGTTCATTCTAAGGCCGAACTATTAATACAGGTATCTGAAACACATCAGATTCATGAATGACATACATATGGAGAATTACACCTGCCGGCGTAAGATATTTCTAGCGCAAACTAACAAGCACCGTCTAAGCGATTTGGCCATCATCTAAAAACAAACATGAGCAGCTCGTCTATACCAAACATTGATCGAGTCGTACCTACTGATGATATAGCTAGCTTACCCCCAGGCAAGGCATCGACCCTACATCCTGTTATGCCAATTCCAACCCTATTCTAACACAATGGAGTCTATTCTATAATGGCAAAGATGAGTTTTCTTATGACGATTCCATGTCTACCAGTTTGAGTTGGTTTTCGATAAGACACTAAAAGACTTGTCCAGTTTACGCGATAATGGGCTTTATTGATGTCATAGTAAGGTGGCGATGGGCGGGCAGGCAGCCCGCCCTACCTTGGGCGGGTGCAATTAGGCAAGTTACTTAGGTTAAAATGCATTTTTACTTAATGTTTTTCCTTAATAACTTAGTGCTAACAGCTGATCAGCATAATATGTGAGTACTGCAGAAATCTGATGTTTTAAATTAGGAACTAACAATTAAAAAACTGAAGAAAAAGCTTAATATATCAAAATTTTATGTAATAAAATGAAGTTGTGGAACTTGAATTAATTTTCTTGTTTTATAAGAATCCATGTCTTCATTACAGAAACTAATGATACCTATATGAAAGACTTTTTTTATAAAAAATATAATAAGTATCTTCACGCCCATATCCCCGAAGGGGTAGGCAGAGGTACAACAAGTGCACCCACGATTAGCCGAAGATACTTAGTCCCACAAATGTGATAGGTGGCAAGCCTATCGCCAACCGGGCACTTTCCAATCCCGGGCAACTTTGTGTTTCTCAGAAAACTGAAAAAACACTTTTTTTTAATGTGCCCGACCCGGGAATCGAACCCGGGACCTCATGTGGTCAACGCCAACGCTGAGCCACTAGACCACAGAGGCGACTAAAAAAAAAATATAATAAGTTTTTTTAATTTATCCCTAAATTAAACACAAAAAATTATACAAAACGGATTTACCGTCAGATAATAAATTTATTTCTAAATGTAGTAAGTTTAGACTTCCTTTTCCACATAATATCTCCTAAAATGAAAAAAAAATTACAGTAAAATTAAAGTCGTGTCCACGTTTGTACCTACTACAAATACTTTAATTACTAATATCATGTGTGTTAGTAAAGGGATTTTTTATTTTTATTTTAAATAATAACACTATTAAAGCTTAGATTTTTTTATTTGAATTAATTATAAGATTTATAGATTATTGCGCTCTTTTTCCCAAAGGAAATAAAAGAATACCATCTCATAAGTTGCACAGATTTAGTTTTCTCATTCTAACGTAGGTACAGAAGAATTTTTAAACCGTAAATATCTATATATTAATTATTACTGCGTGAAGGAAAACCTTTGGACCCCTTTTTGATACAATTGCGTGTACGATGGATTATGAAATTTGGCACAATTCAAGCTTAAATTGCGGAGGACTGCAGAAACCATTTTTAAATAAAATGCATAAGAAATATATAAATTAATAAAAATTCAAGCTTAAATTGCGGAGGACTGCAGAAACCATTTTTAAATAAAATGCGTAAGAAATATATTAATTAATAAAAATAAACATTACACACACTACATTCACACACATAATCTATAATATACGTACACGTATACTATTTTCTTTTACGACTAAAGTCAGTCGTCAAACTTAAAAGAGAATTTATTGCTTGGCTATGGTCTAAAATTCGGCCACAGACGATCGCTAGTTTATATAAAAGTTACACGCATACTAATTTAACACAACTTAACATGTTCCGCCTCTTCCATTTTATTTTTTTAACGATATCAATCGACTAAAAATAACTCAGACACGTGTATCAAAAATTTTGAGTTGATATCGATAATCGATAAGAATTAAAATATAGTTTGAAAACCACTGAATATACATTCTGACGCTATTAAAACTGCGAACAAGCGATTATATTTGAATACAATTAATAAATTATCAGGGTGTAAAATATCTTTAAAAAATCTAATAGTACAAAATATGTGTTTATTATGAAGATTTTTATACATACATTGCTTTCGCCTTTCAAAGAAAAAAAAAAACAACCCAAAGTTGCTCACATAAAACACGCGGTGTCTCTCCGGTGGAAAAAAAGAGTGATTTATCGTGTGAAGGGGGACATCTTGGCCTTTATTCGGTGCATAACACAGGTATACCCTGGCAGGTGATGTTTACCTGGTAGATATTTTTTATTTTTCAATATGCCCGTTTCAGAATTGAATGATAGCCTTGACGAATGAAAAAAAATACAATGTTTTATATTGTTGCTTGTAGTTTTTTGTTATGGGATTGCGCACGGTAAATAATTCTCACACTGGAAAGAAATTACCGTCGCTTATAAACACCTAAGGTATGATACCATCCGTATAGTGGGTTAAAATAATTACAGCGTTAGGGTTTAATCACCCATCGGACACGACAGTAACACTCGTGTTCCAGATGGGATAGATAAACTTCATTGTAACAGAAATAAGCAGTGGACGCAAGCCCGGGCAAGGAATGCTGCTAGGCATTTCGTAAAAGGCTAGAGAAGGCTAAACTGTATAACGTACTTCTTGAGTATGATCTAGATGGTTGAATTCTGCAACGTTTTGCCCGTGTTTAGTACCAAAGCGTTACCGATTCCTGCTGCAATAACATCATTGTTTGCCGCTGTTGTCTCGTTTTAGAGGGAAAGGTCAACTGTGAACTTATATACCAAGTATGTGGCATTCCAACGACGCAATTTGGATAGCAACGTACCATTAACATCTTTGGTGCCTATATGTGATGGATTATATTTCCATCAGGAGAATAAGTGTTTGCTATTAAATATAAAAACCATATCTAACTTACTACGATTAGAAAATATATTTTCGTATTTCTTTCAAAATTTAAGCTTGAAATAAAAACTTCATCGAGTGAAATCGTCGATCAAACTATACAATTACCTAAAACTAAACATCAACAGAAGAAACCATTTAAAATTCACAAGAAAAAACACGAGCGATTAGTTTAATTATATTTTTTAATTGTTACTTCCAAACATCCGCTAGAGATCTGCCCTCTATCATTACGTTGGTCGAATCTGATCAAAATTCAGCTTAACAATCACTTCAATTCGGAAAAAAATTACCATAATCATTGTTTTGTTTGAAACAGCACCTTTGTTTTACCTTTTCGCTGGTAATTATTGGTTTGTTTCTCATTGGGCGTGGTGGGTTTGGCTTCAGCTAATGGATACAATAGAAGCCTATATATTAAGGTAAACTATATACTTTGAGATGAGTTGCTAGTTAATCTTACTGCTGACATAAGTCTGTAAATAAAAATGTGTGTTTGTGTGTGTGTACATCATAAAATGGAAAGCCGATGGTTCTCCTGATGTAAGAGATAAACATTGTCAATAGACTTTAAAGAAAATATCTTTATATTAATGGTACATTACCATGCATATGGCGGGTTAGTATGTGTTTTTTTTTTAAATATTATTAGATAATAAACAGGCAGATGGCAAAGAGAAAACCACTTATAGACGCTTAAAATGTTAATGGTGCGTTGCTATCCATGCATCAGGGTTTTAATGGCACATGCCTAAGCTTATCAGCCACCTTACCCTCTTAATCGGAACACGACAGCCCCAAGCATTGACGCTATTGTGGCAGTAGTGCTACCAGACCCTGGCGAGATATTACAGAACTCTACCACTTCGTAGTCGCGATGGTAGCGACAGTTATAACCAATTGTTCACCTTTTACATACTATCTGGCTGGGCAGAATGTCATATGACCTATTCTTTAAAGGAGATCCGGGCCAACGTGCGGTGTGTGTATGATTTGTTGTTCATTCACACTTATGCAGGTGAACGAATTTGAATAAAACTTGACAGGTAGATACGAGTATTTTTTGTCCCGATTACTTTCTGTTCCGTACCAAATTCTGGTCCTATGGGGTTTACATGTATTATATGTGAACGAAGTTAATTAAGAACTAAAGTTGTATGAACAAATTCTTGTTAGCAAAAGTAGATTGGGAGCAAAAAATATCAACATGTGCGCGTCAACTGTGATCGACGGATTTTAAAAACAAAATAAAAATGGAAATTGTCATAGGAATGTTAGGGTTCCGTAGCTAAATGGCAAAAATTAGAACCCTTATAATTTCCCATGTCTGTATGTCTGTCCATCTGTCTGTCTTAATTCGTCCGTAGCTCAAAGTCACGGAAACTATGGGTACTGTTTGGTTGAAATTTAAATGGTAGGTTTATTTTGTGAACCGCTACAAAATGATGTACGATTTTGAACAATTAAACTACTAAGGATAGCGCTCCATAAGTATGCAAGTGCGGGATGAAAAAAATCAACAGATCATAGCTGTATATGATATCATTGGATAGATCTTTGTAAATGATATAGAAGTTTTTAAAAACTTTTTTGATTGTGCCAATATTTTGTAAGATATACGCTTCTGAAATAGTAAAAAATTATTTTCCTCATCTCCTACTTCTTTTTTTCACTATTGCCACACATGGATTTACTTCAAATTTTGCATGACTATTACTAACAGGTTGGGTCAACATATAGGCTACATATTATCACGCTGCCACCTATGGGGGAGGAGCTGTGCGGAGTAAACGAAGTCCGGACGAAGTCGCGGGCAACAGCTAGTATTTACATAAGATTAAAGTTAGAATTTATATCCAATGCTGATTATAATGTGTAATTATACTTCATTAGTTCGCGTTTACAATGGAAGCAAGCAAACACGTGAGAGTCACGCGCGGGCGACTGCACGTCGGCATATTTAGACAATTTCCTTGATAAACAGCGCGGGACTTGCCCTCATATATAAAGCATTGCCACCTCGCCCTATTCTGATACTTGGTTATTACAATTTTTCGCCTTATGAATATCGCGAGTCGTTATACCCCCGCCTCGAGGGAGTCACACCTCAGCAATTTTACTTTAATTCTTATTTAGAATGCCTCCTTATTTCGGTTACAAGATTTTTAGTATTTGTTTAGCGTTTCGGTCGCGATGGGGCAATTTTCGCTTTTTCGGTGTAAATCTACTTTACGGTGTTTAAAACGCAAATTGCTATTTGGCTTGAAATATATTTTTAAACAACTTTAAATATAGTATAAAATCTGGCTTTGGTTGACTTTATTCATGTGTTTATTACTGAAAATATTTTTTTCAATAAAATGAGCAATTGAACAAAACGTAGTAGAGTTCATATCGTGTATTCTTGTATATTTTTAGTTTAATATTAAAGAATTACCTTGTCACTAATGTAAAAACTTATAAGTATTAAATTTATCACATATTGAAAAATCGACCTTATATTTAATAAAAAAAAATAGTATCTTCACGCTCTTATCCCCGAAGAGATAAGTACACCAATGCACTCATGATTAGCCGAAGATTCTTAGCCTCATAATTTGGTAGTTGGCAACCCTATCGCCAACCGGGCAAAGTTATTTTTGTCACAAAACTAAAAAATAAATTTTTGTTTTTTCCGACCCGGGAATCGAACTCGGAACCTCATGTGGTTAATACCGACACCGGACCACTAGACCACTGAGGCGATTGGGTACTAAAATATATGTAAAATCGACTTTACACTTAACACAGACTTAATGTAATCTCATAGGTACGTACATATTATAAACTAGCTGAGCCCGTGTCTTCGTCCGCGTGGAAAATTTTGAAATTAAAATTAGCCTAAGTTACTCCTTATCATATCAGCTATCTGCCAGTGAAAGTCCCGTAAAAATCGGTTTAGCCGTTCCAGAGATTAGCCGGAACAAACAGACAGACAGACAAAAATTTTAAAAATGTTATTTTGATATATGTACCGCGTATACATCCATATGCATTTAGTAAAGAACGGTTATTTTAATATTACAAACAGACACTCCAATTTTATTTATTTGTATAGATAGATGTATAGATGAGAAAGTTTGGATGTCAACATCAATCATCATCACTGCATCATCATGCAATAGCGGTAGGACCGATTTGAATGAAATTTTGCTACCCAGGTCGATGATGGCCCGAAATAGGACATAGGATAATTTTTATCCCATAAAAATTAGTTGTTCTTGTTGTTCACTGAAAATTTTTATACTTAATGCAGTGGGGTGTAGCTTTTTTATAAGTTGTCAGGTGTCGTTTATTGGTTTTTGTCACCTTATTTGTCTTACGGTACTAACTTTTCCGGTAAATTAATAAGTTTTAACTATTTATAATAGAAGTAAGTAAATATTTCTTTTAAATTTTAATTAGGATAGGCGTTTGTCTTCAATCTCACTCTACTCTTAAAGGTTCCAAGATTATATTTGTCAGGAAAAACAGACGCAGGCAATCCGTTCCAAACCTTGGTGACTCGATTAAAAAGGAGTTGTCAAAACGTTTATTCGATTTTTAGGTAGTTAGTAGGAAACCTGATAGTTTCGCTAAGTCCGTCCGCCACACGATTGCTCAGAGATCCTTAGTACTAGAAAGTTTTAATTTGGCACGAACATACTCGTAGTCACGTCAACAAAGTGGTAACATAAACATAAAAACATAAAATCTTGAAAAATATTTTTTTCAGGGGCTCCCCCACATTTAAAGTGGGGATGTTAATTTTTTCACGTACCCCACCCGCGTGGGGTATCGTTGGATAGGTTTTTAAAAAATACTGGTTTGTGAAAACAGTTTTCGATAAAGACTCATTTGTAAAATATTAATCTTTTAAGTGCTAATTTTTGTTGGAGTCAAGTACCCCCCCCCCCCCCCCTTCTGCAGTCTTAACGGTTGGTTTATGGGCTGGGAAAAAACTCCTAGTAGTAGCGAATATAATGAAATTAAAAGGAAAACTATTACGGCTTAGAAAGCTTTACAAGTTTTTGAGTAACAGACGACCAACTTATTGGTCGTCTGTTACTCAAAAACTTATAACGACTAACAAAATTGAACTTAGATAATTTTTTACAGACGGTGAAACTTTGTTGCGGATATATATTTGTCATTGACGTTGAATAGCTCAAATATTTATAGTGTGAAACTATAAAAGCTCTCTTCTTAGTCCCCATATTGTGATGGACAAATTCGGAACCCTACATTGCGCGTGATCCGACATGCGATTTACCAATTTTTTGGTATATCCATAATGTACGGGTGGAACTTCTACCTGCTAGTAGTTCCATAAATGAATGGTGAGGGACCAATAGGTTATAGGTATAGGTAAAATGATGATAAATAAATAAGCTTTAAGATATTTTATTGCCTAATTAATTTGATAATCCACTCTAATAATATGCGTATAACATGTTAAAACTGACGCTTTTAGCTGTGTAAATATTAAACGTCCGTTTTGACAACAATGAAAATAATTAATGTTGTGTTTAATTTTATATACCTACATTACACACATAAATTTCAAACAAAGAAGCGGTGCTCTTGTGGTGGTTAAAAGATCTATAAATACTAATATCATAATGATATAAACTTACCTAGAACAAGTTTACCATCTCCCTTACACTTTGATTTGAGACACCACAGTGATAAGCACTGTGTTATTGTGGTGGGATAGCTCAGTGATATTGTTGACGAGTTGGTATAAAATGTTACGATATTCTAGTTCTAAGTTCTGGTAGTGACCCGTTTTGTACTTCACTAGATTGTCAAGAAAGCAGATGTTCTGTGTACAATAAAGGGTCCAACGAATATTGGGAATATTGTAGATTGCAAGGGTCAAGGACTTTTGTTTCATGAAATCGAATGTTCATTTAGCGCGAGCGTCATCGCAGCGCTATCAATCATGCATGCGCCATTGCGTCGCGCGCTTTTGTTCGAATTACAAATTTCAAAAAAGTTTAAATGCACTGCAAAATTATGGCGGTTGTGTTCTTTTCGAATTTCAAATACTGTTGGTATCATGCTGTGTTGCTAGTATACAATTTTATTTTGCACCTTTAGTAATTGAAATACGAAGGTGATATATTTATTAAATTATCTATCATTTAACAATGAAATATATATTTTCGTCTTTGATTAGGCGTCGTGAAATCGTTAAAGTAATAGTTGGTTGAGTGATTAATGACTATTCAATTGAGGGGTTTAGCTCATTTCCCGATAAGGGTAAAAATATTTTTTTATCACACTTAAATATATTTTTTGGCGGGGAAACAGGAAATCGTGTGTTCCAAATAAAAAAAATAGAAATTACTTCTCTCCAGTAAAATAATTGATAATGTGTAATTTACAGATATACTTCATTGCTTTATATATTAGCCTATTTGACTAGTATTATAAGGTCATTCAATTCCCACACAAAAATAAGGTTTTACTATCTAGAAAAATCGTGATAGTATTCCACAATCTGATAATATACATTCGTCTACATAAAGCACGAAAACCTGTCGCTCCAAGGTCTCGGTAATATTGGCAAATGCGGCAATGGGAATCACCACTCATCTAGCCAAACAAAACCGGTGAATCTTGGAAAACAAGAAAATGTAAAAACTTTTTCTGCCTACTAAGCAAGAGTCCCAGCACACGGATACTTACTATAGGATAACTTTTTATTTGAATAGACGTTTTAGATTCATTTCTGTGATTATTATTGAAATTAATAATTATACAAACAATTCAACGAACAAGTCGCAATTTTGAATAAATTATAAAATAACATTGCCTAGCTACTTTTTATTATTAAAGCTATAACAGTGTAGAGTTGTTTTAGATATTGTTTACGAAGCTCATCTTCGCCGTTCCCATTACTGAGCGAATAATATACTTATGCAGTGTGACACCGTTAAAAAAGTAGGAAAATTGCTAATGGTGTATGATATTGCCTCCCCTTATTTTAGGGTAAGAAAAGACAGGGGTGGCATCACCTTTGCGCTCCCATGAGGTGTTTTTTCAGTCGAGTATTTTTTCTTTTTTTGCGTAATGACGCCAAGGTCCTGTGAGAGTTGGACGAATCCATTAGATAGGCGGGAAGAGCTTAATGTAACATTTTTTCCTTTAGAATCGAAATCGGTTAAAAAAACGATGTACGTGTGTCGTTCCGGGGACATTAGTAGGAATTGTAATGGCGTTTTACGGCTGTATGTATGGGGTGTCGGTGTTACCAATTTGCTGTAAAAGAAAAACTCGTATTTTATTTTATTACTTTATACAGACGTCCATATTATAATATGTATCTTGTATATAAAATGTATGATCTTAGACAGTGCGTGTACAAATGCGTGGGGTCTTAGATTTGAATACCGGATTGTAAAAAATATTTTTGGTTCTTTTAATGCCTATAAGTATAGGTCGGCAGGATAATATATAGCTATAAGTACTTATTTGTAAATAAATATGTCGGCTTTTACAACATTTTCTATGTTATACATGGCTTATCATGGCCGATTTGTACCTTTTTCTTACCTGCCCTGACATACCTAGGTAGGTACTCTGTCCGTTTCCGTGGCGATGTTTTTTTTAAATTTAGCCACAGCTTAGATATTTTTACTAGCTACCTCATAAATGAGAAATAAAATGGTAATTTTCTTTTCAGGCAAATGGTGTCCGTCGCGGCGCGAGTGGTCGTCGCCGCCGGACGTGGCGCGGAGAGTATATTCCTCAGTGTTCCTGGGCAGCCCTGGTGAGTATCCAGGTAAATATCGGCCATTTCTTCATTATTAATTATAATACAATTTATCGATATAACACAATTAAATGCTACCCAATGGACTGGTTAGTATTACAAAACCACTTGAAGGGTATGCCAATTTGGAATTGTTTCTATCACTATAATAAATTTATTAAAAAAATGCATAGAGAAAATTTTGCAAACAATTGAAAATTTCTACAAATTATATTAGGTACTTATCTAAAAATAAACAAACACGCGCATGTTTTTATCTAATACGTATATACCTACCTATAAGGATCTAGAAAACAAACTAGGATTTTGTTAAAATTACAAAATTAAAAACTATTTGAAAATAAAAAGAACCCTGAAAAGAACAAATGTCTACGAATTAACTTAATAATCGAAATGTAAACCAAAGATACCTATAGGTAATAGGTATCGTACCTACCCTACCGTAGCGCTAAAATTAACAGATAATAAAACCATATAAAGAGCCTCTGTATATTCCACATTTATTCATTCGTATCTATAACGGCACTTTAAATGTATTCAACTTTTATAAAAAGACAAAATTATCTAATCGACAAATACCTACTTAGTAGGGAGTTACGAATAGGTACTTAAGCTAAAAGTGCACGCTTAAACTTAGTTAATCTAATAAAATCTATAAAAAATAATCTAATAAAATGATAATGATTTTTTTAAATAGGTAGGTACATAAACTTGTTTGTGTGTTTTTCTTTATTAAAATTATTTCTAACTCTTAATTATGTTCTCTTAAATATAGTCACCTCTGTAGTCTAGTGGTCCAGTGTCAGTGTTGACACAAGGTCCCGGGTTCTATTCCCGGGTGAGGCAAACCAAAAATGTGTTTTTTTAGTTTTGTGATAAAAACAACTTGCCCGGGAGTGAATGAGTGCCCGGTTGGCAATAGGCTTGCTACCTATCACATTGTGGAACCTAACACTGGCTATGCCTACCTCTGCATACCGAATACCTCTTCAGAGATACGGGCGTGAAGATATTTTCTTACTTATACTTTGTAAATTATATTCTACAAAACCAACAAAAACTATACAGTTTTTGTACGCACTAGATATAATCTATAAATATATGATTTTTAACATAGTTTCGAGAGTAGACGTGTTTCTTGAATTCAATACTAGGTAGGTATCTACCTAATTAAAAAAAACCGTCACAAAAGTATTTCTTTTTCTTTAAAAATCTACGATTTTTTAAAGCAATGTTGGTATGTAGTTAAATACCTATATTTTATTAAAATTTACATGAGTTTATTCATAGTTTTTAATAAGCTTTGAACTCTAACGTTATTTGACGTAATCTTGCTGATTTAAATCAGTTTATTGGTATTAAGTTTATTTCTGGTTTAATTCTCGGTAAACATTTGACAAACTACCTAACACTATTTTTATTTATAAATACCATTAAAATATAAAATTTAAACAAACCACGTCAATAGACTTGAAAATTATTTTTCAAGACGCTTAGTGAAATTCACGCGTTGACAGTCAAATCGATTTGATAATGAAGTGACGAAATGTCGAGACAAATTTTATCTCGGTTTCACGGGAAGTTGTTTATACCAACACTTTTTGTAAAATTAAACATTAGCACTTTTTTTGACACTAAATTTTTCTTTGGACACATAAAGAATATTTCAAAACGCTGTAAAATATTGCAGTCTAAATTGCATTGTAAAAGTATTAAATATTAATAAAAACTGCAATATTTGCAAAAAAAATGTCAAAATGAAAATCAAAATGGAAGTCATTAGAAATATGTACTGCACTTTTTATTAATAGTTGTCAGATGACATCAATATAGCAGTGACATCTATTGGCACATTTATAATAACAGCGTGATATCATATCATCGAACAGAATCAAACTTTATGATCAAATGTATAGAGATACTATTACGATAACACTAAAATGCTCTTAAGGCAATACAGTGTTGTTGCTCGTTTATCACCTATTTCATTCACACACATACATGCGTTATATATCTATTTCTTACTTATTATAATACGTCAGATACATTGCCCGTTTCCATTACACTAAATCAATTACCGGCCGTTGTGCGTATGACGGTCATACAGGCATGTGTCTATTATATTTGAACTAAGTAAAATATCTCCGTAGATATAGGTATAAGATGTCAGATAAAAAATAATAAAGTACTAAAATCAGAAATGGAATCGGAAGAAGCGAAGTCAATTTATTCGGGGCTTCGTTACAATTCCGATTTTTATCTAACGTCTCGAATGAATACCGCCGAAGACGGATTACAGTGGATCGAGTCAACGGAGCACAGACAAAAACTGCGGTAGAGCGGGACATTGCAAAGGAATCGATTCCATCTTCAATGAGAAAGGATTGAGCGGCGAGAGAGTACGCTTGATTCCGTCTTTACGATGTGTGAAAGAGATAAAACAATTCCTTATGTTGCTATTCTTAAGTCATTCGCACATTCGATATAGCACTTTACCGGTAGACATTAAGGTCGCAATTTCATTGTTATGACGGCATATTGATGATTGTAGACTTTGTTACGGAATGTAATAACTTCATTTAGATATTGACTCTATTATGTGCTTAGTGTCACTGAAGTAAGGCTGTTTTTTGTAAAGCGATATATCATTGTATACGGGTTGAGCGTGCAACGGCGGTTACCATGGTGATGGGTGCGTTGGTATGCTTACTTGACGATGTTAGACTTGGACTAATGTTCACAACTAAGGTAATGAAACTCCTAAAACAGATAAATATTATGTTATTAGATTAGCAATTAGACAAAGTAAAATATATTGTTATTTGTTTTACCCGACTTTCGAAAGGGAGGTTTAGGTGAACTTGTACATTTATGCAGACTTTCATCAATGAAATCAGGCAATTAACACTTGTTCTAAATTAAACAAACGCCTCTGTGGCCCAATGGCCTAATATCCATGTTAACCGTAGGTATGAGGTCCCGAGTTCGATTTCCGGATCTGGCTAATCAAATTAACCAGGCTCTTATCCAGTCCCGAGCAACGTTTTTTTATCAGAAAACTGAAAAAACAGTTTTCTGATTGTCTCGAACCGGGAATCGAATCCGGGACATTATGTGGTCAACACCGACATCGGACCACTAGACCACTGAGGCGATTAGGTACTAAAAATATATGTAAAACCGACTTTACACTCAACACAGACAGACAGACAGAGGCATTTTTTTTTTAAATAGCTGTTTTTTATATCATAACGACAGCGACAAGCACTGACGCTATTGCGGCAGGAATAGGTAAGGCGGTGGTACCTGACCCGGGCGAGACAATGCAGAACTCTACCACCTAGTAGCACGATGGTAGTGACTCGATAGCCAATCGGTCGCCTTTTACGACCTGCCTGGCAGAACGGCAGTTGGCCTATTCTTCAAAGGAGGCCGGGACCAACACGGCGAGCATCTATATATTAATACGTAAAAGGAAAACTTTGTACCCCTTTTTAAGACAACTGCGCGAACGGTGGAGTGTGAAATTTGGCACAATTAAAGTTTACATTGCGGAGGACTGCAGAAACAAAATATTTTTAAATGATATACATTAGAAGTACGTTTATTAATAAAAGAAAACATTACACATACTACATTTATGTGACATACATGATAATATACATACACACGTGTATACTTAGACACAATTTTTTTACGACTAATGTCAGTTGTCAGGCATCCTCGATTAATGAGTCGTATGATGTTACAGGTGTCAAACCGACTAATCAATCGTTTTAAGTCCTATGATGTTACAGGTGTCAAACCTATTGAACTCAATCTCGGGCAAATTACGTTTTAAAAAAAAAACTCAAACATATGCCTTACGAATTTTTTGTATCATAAATAACAAACCAGTACATAGAAAGAGATAACCGTCGCTCACAGATACCAAATTGTTAATAGTGCGTTGTTATCTACGTGGCAGATCTTAATGTCAGTTGTATAATTTTACCGGCCACCTTACCCTCCAAAATGGGACGTCACGACGCTGACACGGCGAGACAATGTAAAACTCTACCACCTAGTAGCCAAGATATAAATGACTCGTATAGCCAATCGGTCGCCTCTTACGAAGTGCCTGACAGATCGGTAGATGGCCTATTCTTCAAACGGAGTCTAGACCAACATGGGGCTATCCATAAATTACGTCACACGTATTTCATGATTTTTTGACCCCTTCCCCGTCCTTGTTACAGCTGGTCACATTTATGGGAGAGGTCCCACCTACAGTGATGTCACATATTTTACAAATTTACATTAGAATAATGACCTCATTCGATTATTTTTTATCTATACTGGTGGATTTTTAATTTAGTGTAGTAATATTTAGATATAAAATATTATATTTTGAAAAAAATGTGATGGCACAAAGTTTAAGACCACTCCCTACCCCTTGCCACACAATGTCACACTTCGTCGACCCCTTCCTCCCCTTAACGTGTGACGTAATTTATGGATGGCCCCCATGAAGAAAAATATAAATAAATAAATTAATATTCACGGGACAAATTACACTAACTGATCTAACCCCAAAGTGAGCAAATTATTTGCTTGTGTTATAGGTGTTAGTCAACGATACCTATGCATAGAAATACATATATAAATACTAGAATATATTTAATAAACACCCAAATCCGGAAACACAAACATATATGCACATCACATAAATGCTTGTCCCCGTCGGGGATCGAACCCGAGCCCCGTCGATTGCGTAGTCAGGGTCGCTAACCACTCGACCAACGGGGCGGTCCTTAAATCATTTTACTATAAAGTTTACTCATAAAACCAAAAGCCCACTATTCCTAACTTCACAGTTCCAGAGCACGCTAACCAGACAGTCTATTATTAGGTCCACATCTAATTTATTAATAAAAGCGCGTTAAAAAAGGAATGCATTTTTATCACTGCTTTTTATTTCAAACATCGTTAACGCGACCACGCCATTCAATTTAAATCTGTTATAAAAAGATTTAACATAAATTATTGCCAAAACAAATTAGACGTTTGATAACGGATATTTATCGAGTGACGGAGACATAAATATTTATCATTAGAGAAGTGGAGTCATTCGTCAACACCTACGCCAAATTTCATTTTAAATATAACTAGCGGGAAATTCTTATTTCAAAAAAGTATGTAATTATATAGAACTAGCCTTTGCCTGCGGCTTCGCTCGCGTTAAATTGGGGTCAGATTTTAATAAAATAGTTCGCATACTAATTTTTAGCTTTCTACCTTAAAAATTACGGAACGCTTCATACAAACTTCCACCCCCCATTTTAGGGCAATGAGGGAGTTAGAAAGAGACAAAAAGTAGCCTATGTCACTCTCTATCCCTTCAACTATCTCCACTTAAAAAGTCATGTCAGTTTGTCGCTATATTTTGCCGTGAAAGACGAACAAACAAACAAACACACACATACACTTTCACATTTATAATATTAGTATGGACTAGCAGTTATTCGCGACTTCTTTAGCGTGGCTATACATCATTACTTCCTTTGAACAGTACAGGTAAATATTGTACGTCACTACTATATCATGTACCTTTCTAATGGTGAAAAAAAAATTAAAATCGGTCAAGTAGTTTTTGAGATAAATCGTAACAAATAAACAAACAAGAAATCAAACTTTTGTTCTTTATAATATTAGTATAGATGTGATGGGTGACATAGTGTATTTATGTAAAAGTATCTTCACGCCCGTATCCCTGAAAAGGTAGGCAGCACCCACGATTAGCCGAAGATACTCAGTCACACAATGTGATAGGTGGCCAGCCTACCGCCAACCGGACACTTATCCAATCTCGAGCATAGTTGTTTTTATTAGAAAACTGTAAAAGCAAATTTTTGGATTGCCTGAACCGGAAACCGAACCCAGGACGTCCTGCGGTCAACACCGACACCGGACCCCTAGATCACAGAGGGGATATCATATTAGGTATGTCGTAAGTGTAAATAAACAAGCATTAGGTATATAATAATTCGTACCTTTTTTTATTAAATATTATTTTATTTAATTAATTTAATTTTTTGAATGCCTGATTTTCATCTTTATTACGAGGCAAGAAAGAATTCGTTTTAATATATGTATGTATCTGCGTATACATAAAAAGTTGTGGCTGAATGTAGGTATAGTTTTAATATATCATTTTTTATTCAAGTGAATAAATTATAGATATTCTTCTTATACATTCTTATATTGCCAACTCGTTCATAATAATTGTTTGACAACCAACTAGAAAAGATATGTAATAAAATATTATATGTTACAATGAATATTAAGTATATTTTACAACAAGCAGTACTCGCTACTTCGTTCGACCAGAAATCTTTACTTCCCTTTGCTCAGTCAGGCAAAAAGTTGTCTTTATCAAAGCTGAATAATGTAGCTCTCTAAACGGGAAAGAATTTTAAAATCGGTCGAGTAGTTTTGGAGTTAAATTATATCAAACAAAATAAAGTATCTTCACGCCCGTATCCCCGAAGACGTAGGCAGAGGTACAAGTGCACCCACAATTAGCCGAAGATACTTGGTCCTACAATGTGATAGGTGGCCAGCCTATTGTCAACCGGGCACTTTCCAATCCCAGGCATCGTTCTTTTTGTTAGAAAACTGAAAAACACATTTTTAAATTGCCCGACCCGGGAATCGAACCCAGGACCTCATGTAGTCAACTCCGATACTAGACCACTAGACCACAGAGAGACAAACAAAATACATCATTATTAATGATGAATAAATACATATTGGAGTGATACTTCTTTAAAATCGTTGAAATTTGAAACTCGACGAAACGCCTCGCCGGCTAGAGAATCTATATAATAAATATTATAAATGCGACAGTTTTGATGTTTGGATGGACGGATGTTTGTTACCTAATCATGGAAAAACTACTGAAAGGATGTGAATGAATTTTGGCACACAGGTAGATAATGACCTGCAGTAGAATACAGACTTCTTTTTATTTCGCAAAATTAGGTGATCCCGCGGGATTCGCCAAAACTATTATAACGTAGCGGTCTGCACGCTGCTGCTAGTGACACATAACTACTTACTATTTTATATTTAAACAATCATATATTTAATGGTTCCCAAACCAGTTAGATACAAACAATAGGTAAGACCAAAGAACTTTTTACTTCTAAACGAAAAATCTTTTCCTTCGACTCCTTCCTTCATTTCTCTATTTCATTCTTTCCTACTTCAATCAATACAAAAAATGTCGATCAATCTCTCTCTTTATATATCTCTACCTTTTTTTTTCTTAATATACCTAATTTTTTCCTCGTGTTGGTCCCGGGCTTCTTTGAAAAATAGGCCAACTGCTGTTCTGCCAGGCAGGTCGTAGAAGGTGACCGATTGGCTATACGAGTCACTACCGTCGTGACTATTAGGTGGGAGAGTTCTGAGTTCTGCATTGTCTCGCCCGAGTCTAGTACCACCGCCTTACCTATTCCTGCCGCAATAGCGTCGGTGCTTGTCCCTGTCGTGTTCCAGTTTGGAGGATAAGGTAGCCGGTAAACTTATGCATGTGGCTTTGGACCTCGCCACAAGATAACAACGCACCATTAACACCTTTGGTGTCTATATGGTTGACTCTTTCCATCAGGAGGCCCATCTGCTTGTTTGCTATCTTATAATATAAAAAAATCGCCTTTTATCTCACGGTCCTGTATAAATCTGGCGAAGTTCTGATCCAAGGTTTACAAGAGATTGGTAGTCGGTTTAATTTATGGTGATCATTATTTTAAAAGTATCTTCACGCCCGTATCCACGAAGGGGTAGGCAGAGGTACAACAAGTGCACCCACGATTAGCCGAAGATACTTGGTCCCACAAATGTGATAGGTAGCAAGCCTATCGCCAACCGGGCACTTTCCAATCCCGGGCAACTTTGTGTTTATCAGAAAACTGAAAAAACACTTTTTTTTAAGTGCCGACCCAGGAATCGAACCCGGAATCTAGTATGTCGTCAACGCCAACGCTGGACCACTAAACCACAGAGGCGACAATCATTATTTTAAAATTTACAGTTTTCCATTTCTTTTATTCATAATGATCAATATCTTATTTTTATAAGGAATAAAAGTTAATAAGAAACAAATACTTGTTATGAAATTTATTTATAATGAGATGATATCATAATCTAAGCTTAAAATAAATTTTAGTGACTTGCCCATAAGGAATGCAAAATTAGATTGAAAATAATATAACTAATGAACAAATTCTTATTTCAAACAAGCATAAAATTAGAAGAATAGAGATGGCTAGAGGGTGATACGTGAGCGCGAGCGGGCAAGCACGAAATTGCTCAATTTGTGCCCCAGCTCATATAGTGCCTTCGGGTTCCTTTTTCAAAATCCAATGAGATCGATCGCTCGCCATGTCCGCAAATTAGAGCGAGAATCGTTGTTCGTTAGCGTGTGAACAATAACGAGATGTCGTAACCGCCGCGTCCTAGTGACAGGAAAATCGATTTTATTTAACCATCTCTAGAGCTAAACTCAGAGATGTAATTTTATCTAAATCTTCGCTAGTGAGTCAAAGCTCACCGCTCGAATGCGCCAAGATGCATTTCAGTGTTAGTGGTCTGCAGGCACTTTCCTTGAACCTTTTAAACCGAACGTCGACGTACCAATCGTTGGGAGTCATGCAAAGAAATTGCATCGGCCTAAGAGCTAGTTTAGATCGCAAATGGTGCTATTAAGTAAAATGCATGTATAGAACAAAGTAAAATTGACTTGGGAAGTTTCAATGGTAAATTATCTCGGGATCATAAAGGTATCTCGTACCGTATACCGTGCGTTAATACTTAGTCGGTAATGATCGAAATTTGATACAGCCATTTTACTTTCATAATAACTACTGTTTATAACCTTTGTTCTTCAATAATTTACTGTGTTTTAATCATAAATGGGATTGAGATCTAATTAAGTTTGGTAAAACTTTCTGATTTTTTTATTATAACAGTTTCGCAAATAAGAGGATGGCTCTTAATCAACTTAGATAACTTGAGATGAATCAGTTTACTGGGTACGATATGATATCGTTTAATCAATCAATATTATTAAATAAAAATATATTATTGAATGTATATATTATTTTGTTTATATATTATTAAAAAAATATATATATCTGTTATTGAATATAATAACTTTACCTACACAATATAAACTATCGAATAGTTTACAGGTTGATTGGTAAAGACTACATACTGAAAAGTGTCCAGTAGTCGGGTATGTAAAAAATAGGCACTTAAATTTTAATCTAATTTTACAAGAAAAAAGGTTTATGTACGCGGGTGGCCCGATATTGAAGTTCAATGTATGCAAACAGCGATTTTTCACGCCGCTGTCTACTGCGCGGTGACCATACTTTTTGAATATTACTACACTAATTTCGTTAAGGTTTATGTAGTTAAGCAGTATTACCTTTTTATTATACTTATTTATTTTTATTGATTAGGTACATATGACTATACCAGTATTTTATCAGTCACCTGTATGGGATAGTGATTTATTTTTCTTATACAAATATCTGATATAGGAATAATTAAGTATTGTAGGTAACATCAAGTTATACCAATATCAGGAAAAATAATAACCAAGAATCAGGAAAGGTAGCCCTGAAATCGATGGCTGTGGTCTAGTGGTTCAGCGTCGGCGTTGACCACATGAGGTCCCGGGTTCGATTCCCGGGTCGGGCACATTAAAAAAAGTGTTTTTTTTTCAGTTTTCTGAGAAACACAAAGTTGCCCGGGATTGGAAAATGCCCGGTTGGCGATAGGCTTGCCACCTATCACATTTGTGGGACATCTTCTTCGGCTTCTTCGGCTAATCGTGGGATCACTTATTGTACCTCTGCCTACCCCTTCGGGGATATGGGCGTGAAGATACTTTTTAAATTAACAGCAGGTAGCAAGTAATAGCTATAAATATATAATGCCTAACGTAAGTACCTTGGTACTTGTGAATAACTATACCTAGTCATATCTGGAAATGTCAGGTAAAAACTAGTTCCAACAAGTAATATCGATAACGTCCATTTCAATGGTTTCTTCAACCGTAACGCTATTAATATAATCGCGATAATTATATACAGGATATAGAAAATAAATAAGAACGTTAAATATTTTTTATACAGAAAAGATCTAGCGTTGAAATCAGAAGAGTTATGTATTCGAGTAAAATACGTGCTAGTGGTTATATTTTTTTTGTTTGAATGAAAGACAGAAATCTTGCAATAGAATAAATTGTTCTACCGATGAATTGGATAAATATTACTACAAAATCATACTTTAGTAACGTTAGTTCAATTTGTTATTCAATTTTGGAAACGGCTCAATGATTTTTAAAATAAAAATATCAAAAGCAGTGCGTGCCAGAGAGATGTTTTCTCACCTTTTGATATACCTGCCTATTACGAAATCATTGGCATAAGGCTAATTCACAATACTCATTGTTATCGCTTTAGACAATTAATTATCATTTTTTATTCCTCAGTCGATTATTTTATCTACATGCCCAATTCTAGCCCAATTTGTCCAAGTTCTCTATGCTGATATTAAGCGCTGAACGTTTAGTAGTCTGTCTGTATTACGTTATATAAAGTTTGAAACGTTTGTGAACCCCTAAATGAACAAATATTAGTTTAAAATCGCTTAACCCTAAACAATAACTAAATTTAAGAATTGTGAGTATATAATCACGGAATTAAAAACCGGGAATATCGCGTAAAAACTTGTAAAACTGGTAATATTAATAACGTCCATTTCTGCGGTATCTTCAGCCGTAACATTGATATATTGCTTTACGATTGTGTCGTAGTCTACTCGATACTGTGGGTGCTATTAATTGATGAGGTGTACAAATTGGTCGTGTATCTCAATTTTTAATGTAGTCACCCGGTGGTCTCTGCGTGAGACTGCAATTTGTAAGTTTCGTTTCACTCGCGCGCTGCCCTGACCTCTCACCCCCGAGGTATGCGAACCGGGGCCGATTATATGCTAATACGAGAATAAGACGCCATTTACGTAAACAGATTCACAGATCGAGGCTTTATCATGTGATAAAGAATGT
Organism: Apodemia mormo; assembly: GCA_036924255.1. Lineage (NCBI taxonomy): Eukaryota > Metazoa > Arthropoda > Insecta > Lepidoptera > Riodinidae > Apodemia > Apodemia mormo. The sequence goes on along the minus strand of JAUPFN010000018.1, from coordinate 3,547,743 downwards.
TTTTGTAGTTATTTTAACGAAGTTCTTATCATTTTGATTTATTAAAATTTACATGTTAATCAAATTCACGGAATTTTCCTAAATGTAGAATAGAGAAAAGTAAAAATATCCTCAAATACTTAGAGGTAATATTTTAAAAATAGATTGCACTGTAGATTAAAAACATGTAAGCGTAAGCTAATGTGTTGCTCAAGTAAACAACATTTGTATCGACTTACTCAGTAATAAAAAAAATCAAAAATTAGGCCCCCAATAAGAATACATAACTTTTTTTACATCATAAAATAGCAAACAAGCACATGGGTCTTCTGATGTAAAGAGAAATCATCACCTATAGACACAAAACATATTAATGATGCGTTGTTATCCGTATAGCAGGATAGCAACACCACATAAAAAACTACCGGTATCTTTACCCTCAAAACTGAAACGTGACAATGTCAAGCACTGACGCTCTTGCGGGTAATAAATACCCGGGCGAGACGTTGCGGAACTCTACTCTCTACTACCTAATAGTCACACCTATAGGCAATCAGTCGCCTTTTACGACCTGCCTGACAGAACGGTAGTTGGTCAATTGTTCAAAGGAATTCAAAGATCTAGAGTTAAGTTGGATCGGGATCCGAATATGTCACCCTATATTAGCGATTACCCTTTCCACCGCTTTGCTATTTAGATGTAGAAAATTAGAAAATATAAATATAGAAAAATGTCGAAAAACTTTTGTGTGAAATTGACATACCAGATTGTAATGTGAAAAAGTACTATAAAGCACTATAAAAACATTTCTTGATCTTGCAACTTTTTAAAAAAACAATTCCCTAAATCTTAATAATAAACTTAGATCCTCCTAAATCTAACTTAGATTACGAATTCCTGCAGAAATCTTTAGCTTGAAGTTTATTATACTGTAGTTGAAATTAAAACATCAGCATAACATTTTCGAAATCTAATCAAATTCCGTCTAGAGAATTCTATTTCTCTACCACCGATCAAAATCGACAACAAGCTGAGTTAGGTTAGATATCTATTAAAACATAAAAGACTGCATAAATTATAATTATTCAATATTAATACTTATATCGGAAAACATTCTGCTACGCTTATTATCACTGAAAAGATAGGTGGAGATTTTATGCGCCAAATAGTAAACTATTTTAGTTGCAAATCTGTTGAAAACAGGGCACATATTTACCTAACGTTGTATGTTTTTTTCACAGTTGAAAAATTAGTGAAACATAACATTTTTTATGTCAAAAAGTGTATGACTTTTGACGGATTGTTATTGAAAAATCTCTACCAGCTCTGTGATCAGTGATTAGTAAACATCTTTTTTATTTACATAAGCTCTCCATATCGTTACAGTTCCTTTGAAGAATAGATAATCTACCATTCTGTCAGACATTTTGTTAAAGGCGAACGATTGGCTTAACAGGTCACTACCATCGTTATTAGATGGTAGAGGTCCGCAATGTCTCGCCCGGGTCTAGTACCACCGTGTCACCTATTCCTGCAGCAATAGCGTCAATGCTGGTCGTTATTGTGTTCCATTTTGGAAGGTTTTTTTTATATCATAAGATAGCAAACAAGCAGATGGCTCTTCTGATGGAAAGAGTCAACCATCGCCTATAGACACCAAAGATGTTAATGGTGCGTTGCTATCTTGTGGCGAGGTCTAATGCCGCATGCATAAGTTTACCGGCTACCTTACCCTCCAAACCGGAACACGACAGCGACAAGTACTGACGCTATGGCGGCAGGAATAGGTAAGGCGGTGGTACCAGACCCGGGCGAGACAATGCAGAACTCTACCACCTAGCAGCCACGATGGTAATGACTCGATAGCCAATCGGTCGCCTTTTACGACCTGCCTGGCAGAACGGCAATTGGCCTATTCTTTATAGGAGGCCGGGATCAACACGGTGGAAAGGTAAGGTAGCCAGTTAAGTTATGCGTTCCGCCACATGGATAGCGACACATTGACATCTTTGATATTAATAGACAATAGGAGTCTTTTTCCATCAAGAGAGCTATCTGCTTTTTTATCTTCTTATAATACCTATATAAAAAACTACAATCTTGTTACGTTAGGTATCTATGAACTTAAAAATATCAATGGTATGATATATTTATGGTACTAACATAAAAATAACAAAATAAGCAGCTTTGTTAATTACGACAGAATAGTCTATTACTTTATGGGACATTTTTATTTCTATTCATTTTACAAATGACATCTGTCTGAGATTTACCATAAAAACCCAAGTATAGTCAAACTAAATAACAATCAGCAATGATATATCGTATCTAATATTTAAAAACTACATAATAAATGTGATACACGTCATAAATGTAATTTAATGTTTATTTTACAACTCAGATAGGTTTAATAACGTTAATTGGTCAAGCATGTTAGTAATGGACCGGCTGATAATGAGAATGGGTTGTGGGCGACCTCGTACGTTTAAAATATGTGACGCTCAAGCAAACGCTAGAGGTGTCAAGAGCAAGGGCTATTCAGGCCGTAAACGCTCAAAAGCGCGATTCAGTGCAAGGCACACCCACGTCTTCATTAAAAGCACTCGGTTATCGTTAAAATCGATCTCGTTACGAACAATGAAACGCGTCGAAACAAAAACTGGCCGAGCGGTAAACGAATACGAGAAATGTAATCGGGGCGAACGTCGCGGCAAATAAAATAAAACCTCAATCAAAAATCTTAAGGCATTCGGTATCATAACCGAGAAGTGCGTCGACCCGGCCGCCATACACACCGCCGTGTGAGTTATACGACGAAAAAAACAACAAAAATATAATAATGTAACGCTCTAAGTATCCGTCTTAAAAATACGCCTCGATCTCTGCGCGCGTCGCGGCCTGTGGAAACAAACCATAATGCGAATTTAAAATTTCAACTTTAGTACTTCATTTTTAAGGTTGATATTATGTAGGGTGTGTTTCTGCGAGGGCCAGAGGGTGGCGGGTGAAGGGTGCGGGGGGCGCGGCGGTGATGGATGGCCCAATCAGGCAGCGTGGCGGTGCCGGCCGCGCTAATCGAGCAGTGCGCGCCGAGAGCTGGACGCACACACGCGCATTACACCCGTACATTCGTAGTTACCCGACGTAAAAGCGCATCGAGACCTTTTCCCGAGATATGTACCATACCTACCGCGGTCCGGCGGAAAATCGATGGAAAACAGAGTACGCCCCTCAAACAAACATGAGTAATTCGACGTCCGATCGATAGCCGCCAACTGTTGTAAACAAGTGGGAATCGGGGAAAAAAGCGCTGAGAGCTTGCCACCCCGTGGGGCTATTACGGCCACGTGACTAATTTTGGTAGCTGTCATTTGCAGGGCCGCACGTGGACAAGGCCTGGTTTCGCTCGAGTGCCGCCATTCTTTGACGTATCATCTTGTTTACAAAACATTTAAACTTTTTGTTTATTCAATTTACTAGGTACTGTTTTTTATATTGTACGATGGCTATCAAGCAGATGTTTGCATAAACCATCGCCTATAGATACGAAAAAGGTTGCTATCCATGTAGCGGGGATATACCTGAATAAATTTACCGACAGCGACAAGCATCGATGTTGTTTTGGCAGAATATAGTATTGTGGTGACGTTTTCCCCAGATGTGTTACCAAGCAAACCTGGGCAAAACGTTATAGAACTCTACAACCTCGTAGTCATCATAGTAGTGACGCGTCTAGCCTATTGTTTCTATTTTGCTAAATGCCAGGCAGAATGGTAGATGATCTATTATTATGGCTATAATAACACTACTTGGGGTTGCACGATATATAGTGATAACCGAGCGAAAGAGTGGGTTCATTTAACCTACTTCGAAGTCATGATGGCAATCTTTTGCATTTTCTCGTTTTAAAGAGAGACTTGTTAGTTAGGCAGTTAGTATATTCTTCAATAGAGGCCCGGATTAACTTGAGAAAACTACTAATATTTGATTTATATGTATGATCGAATCCGAGACAAAATTAAGTTTTTAAAGTATCTTCACGCCCGTATCCCCAAGGGTAGGCAGAGGTACAACAAGTTCACCCACGAATAGCCGAAGATACTTGGGTCCCACAATGCGATAGGTGGCAAGCCTATCGCCAACCGGGCACTTTCCAATCCTGGGCAATGTTGTTTTTATCAGAAAACTGAAAAAACACATTTCTAAATTGCCCGACCCAGGAATCGAACCCGGGACCTCAAGTTTTTAAAGAGATTATAAAGTTATTTCTGATTATATGGTAGAGCCCTGCAACGCATTGCCCGGGTTTGCCACCTTCCCAATTCCTGTCACAAGGTATGCATGATATTGTCGTGTTTCCATTTAGATAGGTAATAATGTAGTAGGTTAAAAAATATAAAAAACTGCCGTTTTGCCAAGCATGTCGTGAAAGGCGACCAATTGGCTGTATGTGTGTTACTGTACTGTACCTTCGTGACTACTAGGTGGTAGAGTTCCGCATCGTCTCGCCCGGGTATGTATCGAATACAAATGCCAGTGATTAACAGTACCTATACATAGAACTTATACAAGTACCGACGATTTACAGTATACATAGAACTTTTATATGTGCCGACGATTTACAATATATATATATATATATATATATATATATATATATATATATATATATATATATATATATATATATATATAGAACTTATACATGTACCGACGATTTACAGTATACATAGAACTTTTATATGTACCGACGATTTACAGTATATATAGAACTTATACATGTACCGACGATTTACAATATACATAGAACTTTTATATGTACCGACGATTTACAGTATATATAGAACTTATACATATACCGACGATTTACATTATACATAGAACTTGCCTGCCTGATGAGCCTGATGGTAAGCTAAAATGAGGCCTAAGATGGAACGCGCTTTCCTAGAAGCTACCTGTTCACTCTCCTCTTGAAGATCCCCAGATTGTACTCGTCGGGGAACACACTCAGGAAGCATGTTCCAGTCCTTTGCGGTTTGAATGAAGAATGTTGAGTCGAACCGCTTCGTCACTCACCGAAGTGTATCTGATAAAAAACCGATAAACCAGCCACTCTGCGTCGATGAGCGAGGTTCTGGAGGTTTTTTCCTACCAGATCATCGTTGTTTATGAGCCTCTTGGCACGCCTCCCTGCCCAAGTGTCTCCAGCTAGTATTTGGCGGATTCATCCCAGAGGTGAGAGTAGTACTTGTGCTTTATAAAGGTTGGGCAACTATCTCGGGCTAAAATACTGTGTTATCTTCGCCAGAATACCAAGCTTTTTGGTATTATAACTAATGCCGATGTTCATCTTTCCTTACGAAGAATATTGCATTTGATATGCTATGACATTTGATATGCCTTACTGTTACGTATCTTATAAAAGGCAAGAGAAAAGTGTAACATATGTCACTAACATTGTGGCTACGACGTGCTAGAGTTCTGCAACACCTCGACCGAGTTTTGGTACCACCGCCTTAACTATCCCTGGCATAATAGCAGCGGTGCTTATTGCTGGCTTGTTCCAGTTTAGAGCCGGCAAACTTCCACTGACATAGCATGTATTTCTGCCCTCTCACTGAAAACAACAAGCAATTTAAAATATCTATAGTGTTTTTAGATAATTGTCTTTTGCCATCAGTAGATAGACAATAAAGATGGTAATTGTGCATTGCTATCCGTGTGGCGTGATGGAAATGCCACATGAATTTTTTTTTCAGCTTCCTTAGTGTCGAAACCGGCATATGACAGTGACAGGCATTGACGTTTTGCGACAGGAGTAGGTAAGGTGGTGATGCCAGACAGACCCAGGCAAGACGTTGCGGAATTCTACAAGTTTTTCAGTCAATATATTAGTGACATGTATCAGCCTTGTATTAAGGAAGACAGTCTATTCTTAGGGCTATAAATAAACAGTGCAAAGCCGGGACAGTTCGGTAGTTAAATATAAAATTCATTACTTGGAGTTACGAAATAATGATAACACGAGCAAAACGAGTGGGTTTATTTTTTAAATATAATTGAACCCACCTGATTTGCCAACTTAGAAAAAATGACTCCCACGGTTAATTTTAAATGAACTGTTTTGTTTAAAAGGAACATCGACATCTTGGCCCCATTAAGTGACCTGTAAAAAGCAGATAGATCTTCGAGAATTCATTACATGGGACAGTCCAAAAGCGGTCCCTATAAATCAAGGGCCTGCGCATTTTATCAAAGGCCCTTTCTCCAACTAATCCGAGCTGAATTGAAACGAATCTAATGAAACTGTGTATACGTTGACCGTTGAGTATATGTTAGAATAGAGTTAGCGCTTCAATATTTTATGAACAAACTGTAAATAACAATAAGATAGGAATGCGACTTGATTTTTTACAAAATTTTAGTGTTGTTGAATTAATATTTGCATGCCACTGTGTGTTGGAAGTTTGTTGGTTTATATAATATTTATTCAGTACATGGAATTGACATCTTCTCGCAAAAGAAGACAAAGAAAACTTATTCTATTTTGTTACATAATACACATAAGCTACAAAAAATAATCAGAAGTCAGTGAGTAATACAAAAGTTATAAATCTAAGTATAAACTCCAATTTAAAAATATTACCTAAACCTAACCTAACTAACCTAAACCTTAAGAAAATTATTCAAAATGGCTACCAAAAAATTCTCTTTACAGAGCTGATATTTGTATAAAACAAATTGTAAAATTTTTACTGTATGAATTATACATATGTTATTAATCTATAATTAATAAATTTTAGATATATTTATCGCGGTCAGGTTATTTTACACGCGAATTAATGGAGGAAGTAAATCGGTTTTCAGTGACCATGAATAGGAACCATTCGGTAAAGTAGATCACACACTACGCGAGCTCGACAATAAAACATTCTCCATGGTGTAGTATAAAAAACAACACGCCATCGAGATGCCCTACGATCATTTTAACTTTTTTCCGGCGTTCACTCTCGAGCCGACGGTTTTTTATTTTTTTAATTCTGTCTCTGGTCTTGTATAATTTTTTTGTTTGCTTTTCATAAATATTTTAAAATCGGATTCATTCGGGGACAAGCGAGGCGAATGGATTAGGATTTAGATATTTTTGGAGTTTTATTTATGCTCCTCTCAGTGTATGAATAATGTGGGGTTATGATATATCTCCCGAGCTATCGGCTTGTGCTTGGATGTCGGAACTCGACGTTTGCCTTAATAGTTTCCGCTTTGAGTCGGTTATCTTGATTCGTAGTCGTATTTGCTTTCCTATATCAATTACCCTATCTAGCAAGCTATTTAATTTTAAAACCTAGGCTTAAAGCTTTTTTATTCTCCTTCGGTAACATTTTTTTTTTGTTTATATCATAGGATGTATAAAAATGGATGGTGGTCTCTCCCGATAAAAAAAAAGATAGTTATAACCTCGGCGTCAAATATTATAATAATAGTTCATTGTCATCTAATAGGAAGGCATGTTACATGCCTACCAATAAAGCATATGCGTTTACTGACTACCTTACCTTCTAAATTTAAACATGATAGTAATAAGTACTGGCGTTTTAATTTTACTGACGTTCTTTCGTCAGGAAAAGTAGCAGTGGTTATAAATATGAACTAGATCTTGCAAAACTCTACTACTTAACAAGGGATTAGGTTACATAAATTAATATTTCCGTAGGTCTTAGCTCTTCTGAAACTCTAATATTTCTATTATAAATACCAAAGTTACAGTTTTAGATATGAAGTTAATATAAATATGACATCGATTCGGCTAAACGCACCTATGTATTTGCATAAAATTTGGTTTACAGTTAAACAAAGAACTTTACTATGAAAAATAATATCATATTCCGGTCGCTTTGCAAGGTAAGCAGTGTACTAATGGAAATGGATACTCAGACTTACCGTAATTGCCTAGATGGTTTCATTCTATATTTTTTATTCCGAATAACTTTCAGTTACATAAGATCTTCTGAGTAGAACCGCAAATTTATGCAACTACAATAACTAATAAGCTTAATATGCAAACAAGCCTGCGAGTATTAATATTACCTATTATCCAATATTTTTAAATATCGAACCATTTTTTTTAAGTCGTCACTTAAAAAACCGTTAAGATAAATTTAAATAATTTAATTCAAATTAAAATGACTCAAATCATAAATTAAAAACATAAATATTATTATCAATATGTTCAAATTTCAAAAATCGAATTTCGAACCATTCATTCTTTTTTTAAGTGGTCACTTAAAAGAGAGCGTTAATATTAAACTTAATTTAAATAATTTAATACCAATCAAAATGAATCAAACCATAGAGTACAAACAGTTATTCCAAATATGCGGCCCGTTTAAAAAGCCCTTAACGAAATTATTAAAGCCACAAAAAAGGGTCAAGTCGATGATTTACCGACGTCAATCTTGACAGGTTGGAGTTTGTTTGACCAAAATTATAGTAATTTGATAAAATACCCATCTACTTAAAATAAACGCTACAAAAAATACGAATAAAACAGCGTTTTGTAATAGATAGAGTATGTGAAGAATGCGGTTAATGCCTATTGTTAGGCGTTGGCCGCTAGATTTCTTAATCTTTGAGCGTCATCTTTAGTCCACCCTTGTAATCTTGTTAAATTCGCTATAAGTGTTATTGCAAAGTCATCAATTTTATAATAGAATCTTCTTTGTTTTTTTGAAAGAAAAAGAGATAACCATCGCTCATAGACACATATGGTGACAATGATTGAAATTCCATGTGCTTAACCTTACCACAGCACAGGAGTAGGAAAAGGTACAACATTATTCTCCAAATTGGAATAAAAATAATAAACGCTAACGTTATTGCTATGTAGGAAAAGAGATGTAGAACTCTTGTCACAATAAAGCCCAGTTGGTTGTGGCATCTTGAGCCTATCGTTAGCATTTTACAAAATGCTTGGAAGGAAAGCAAATGCTAAATTCTTTAAAAGGTTTCAAAACCAACAAAGAGCAGCGAGCGACGAATTCTCTTTTGGCAGTGTCGAGGGAGGAGACGACGATGAAGAGTATTATTTATATTAATCTGTCTTCCTTCAGGCACTACCTTAAAGGCGTACGAAATCTTTCATTATGTATCTATCTATCATACCTAATGACTACTGATTTGTATAGTTCGTCACATTTGATTCCATAAGCCTAACTAATGCCGGCCACAGTACTATCTGTGCTTGTCACTGTCGTGTTGCTTTTTGGCGTGTCACAACATCGGGCTTTCAGTACCATTTGCTAATCGTAAATGTCCTAGTTGAACCTCAGCCGACCTTATCGTAGATATGGGTGTGGTAGTATTTATTTTTATTTATCAATCACAAACATAACTTAAAGTATCATTACGCCCGTTTCCCTTGCGGGACAGGCAGAGTGAACCAAACATCTATAGTCTTTCTAGTTCACCACTATTCATCATTTTACTGTCCCGATTAATGGTTACATGGGTAAACACATCACCATCATACTCAGAACTGCTACGGCAACTTGGATTTTCGAGAAATATTTCGAAACCTCAATAACTATTTTGCCCGACACGGAAATTGAACCTGGGACTTCTAGATTTGAGCAGAATAAGAACAAAACGTAGCGTGATGCTCTAAAACAAAAAATCTGAACATAATCACTTGATTGATCGAATGGAAAGATTTAAATTTTTGACAGGTGAAGCAACGTTCAAAACTATTTACAAATTTAATATCAGTATCTAAAAATGAAATATCTTTTACATCTTCAATTTATCCGTATTGCAAAAGAAATGAATATTGACAGCGACGCGGGAAAACGCGAAAGCGGCCATAACTTTTTTATTTTTAAATCTAAAGTGTCACGGTGCAGCCAGCTTTGTAGCAGTGTCGATATTTTATTTTAAAACCGCAGGACCTGCTCGAATCACTCACATTTGTAATACACGTGCATTACTCATACTTAAGAGGTATTAGGGTAATAAACAAAGTACTTCCACAATAATTTCAATTATTTTTTTTCTTATTTTAAGGGAGTTTTTAATGAGTTATCTATTTATACCTATTTATAATGTTATACAATACGTTATAAATGGATGACTGCCTCGTGGTTTGGGGGTTAGGCTATTCGACTCAGGTTATGAGGTCTCGATTTCGATACCCATATCAGGCTAAAGTGTTACTGAGGTTTTTTCGAGATTTTTTGCAATAGCATCTCGGAGACTGGCGGGTTATCACTAGAAATAGTTGATAATCGTTATAGGGTTGGTGAAATACGGCGATTGGGATCACCAACAGGATGAATCGGCGTATCCTGGTGAACCGGAAAGTCAATACACGTTCAGTTTACCCTGCCTACTATGCAAGGAGACGGGCATGATTATACTTTTTTTTTATTCAACAAATGTATAGTGTAAAAAAATAGTGTTTGTAGAAACCGGTTTCTTTAGAACTTGTCCTAAAAAAGATTGAAGTACCATAAATAGGTCATATGTAACTAGTTCAAAAGTGTTGTCAAAAGTCTCCGAAATCGGCGAGTTTTTATGAGTCATTATGACGTGGAACGAAGTCTTGCACTCGGGGCCATCTCCTACATATCTCCAATGGAATTTAACGCAAACGTATTCTTGCTATTTTATAAAGGTTATGACATTCAGATTTAACAGCGACATTTTATTGCTAATATGGAGTAGAACTTATTGTAAGTCAATGAGTTTTAATCTAATTTTAGTCTAGAATAATTGATTTCTTGTAAAAATGCTTCATAGAAATATTTTTCTGATGATTGCTTTCTTTATCAGGAGATTTCATTATTGTTTGCTTTAATATAATATAAAATATGCATTTATTATTACATATCTTTATTTAAATATATTTTTTTAAACCCGTCAGTCTATAAAACATTTATTGGTATTGATTATTCTGTAAATAATGTCTGTTTTTCAGTATATCAAAAATAATTGATTTCTTAGAATAACAAAACACTTTGCTACGTCGTATATTAAATGCTTCAAAAATTGTATAATTAGTTGGCTTTTAGTTATTTTTTCTGTCGTCGCAGACCGGCTTAGTCCTCTCCCCGGGATAACACAAAAAATAATAAAAACATCTCCGTAACGAAAAAGCAATAAGACGCATGTCAAAAATAACTTGAATTACAATTTTAATCTTGTCAAATCCTCGTTTTTATTGTATCAGCCGCTCCGTGTACGGAGGACATAATTTTCGTTTTCAAAGTTTATTTAATAACGAGTGTTCGTAAGAAATCATTTTATAACCGACCGAGGGCTGGAGGATCGTATAAATTCGCCATTTTTATATCCAACTCATTATTATTTTTGAAAGCTTTAAATGACCGCTTATGAATAAAAAATTGGCTTATTGGAATATAAATATTGATCAACTTAGTTTGATGCTATTGGTGGGAAAAGTTTTTTATGTAGTGTGGAGAGGTTTTACATACCCGGGAGAGACTTGGAAGGACACTAGCTCACGGTAAATGGTAATAGAAGACGGCCATTTTTTTTATATCATAAGATAGCAAACAAGCAGCTGGGTCTCTTGATGGAAAGAGTCAACCATCGCCTAGAGACAACAAAGATGTTAATGGTGCGTTGCTATCTCGTGGCGAGGTCTAATGCTACATGTATAAGTTTACCGGCAATCTTACCCACCAAACCGGAACACGACAGCGACAAGCTATTGCTTTCTTTATTAATTTAATCAATACAAGAAAAACACCCAAAGGTGTCATAGTCGTTTGCTTTTATAAAAAATAGGTTTGTAACTAACTACACATACCTACAATCTACATATATATATCTTCGCACCAGATCCCTTATTGCGCAGGGTAGGCAAAGAGAACCGAGTGCTACATATCACGTAATTAGTTATAATATGTTAATAACTTGAAATCCGACAGCCACGTTTAGTATAAAACATCATCAATATTTATATTTTTATATAATAAAATTATAAGATAGCAAACAAGCATTTTCATGTTTTGTATATCTCTAAGAGGTCTATGCATTACCTACTGAAACTAAAGATGTTAACGATGCCCTGCTATCCAGTAACCATGCTGTAGGCATGTAATCCACATGCTAACCGGAATAGGGTAGTGACGCTAGAGCGACAGGTAAGGTTAATACGGTGGTGCTAAACCTATACTTACTAAACGTTGCAGAATTTTTGACATCTACTAGTCGCGATGGATAAGTTTGGTCCACGGCCGTATATAAGGGGCGCTCCTTTAGCGAAATCTCATGTGTTCGCGGAATAGGTCTTTACAATTTGTATCCGACATGGATTTTATCGCACCAATAAGTTTGTAGTCTATTAAATTTCTGTGAATTATGGAAGATAAACAAAAATAATTAAAAATACTTTTTGTTTGGAATCCTTAATCTTCCTCCATTAAAAAGCTATAATTGCGCCCAAAATTAGGCCTTGGAAAAACTTCATTTTTGTGTTTATGTTAATAGAAAACAATGTCAAGTAATAAAAGAGTACCTACAAGAATTTTAATACTATGAATATATTTTCAGTTAGCATAAGTGAGTATGCGCTAAATTGGTTTGATAAAATTTGAACAACGCCATTTTTTTTTAAATTTTAAATACTATTTATACCGAAAAATAAACACATATGTAAAAAAAGGCCGGGGTAGTTATTTTTTTAAAACTCAAAGGACTGAACCAAAACATACAATAAAATTAATTATTGTATTGGTAAAAGGTATTTAAAACTATTAGTGTAAACAGTAATGCTGGACTTATTTAGGCGATTTACCGCGCGTAACTGGCAACATTGAACAGAAGCGATCATAGCCGCCATTACTGGAGATTACCTTTAATGTAATGTGGCGGTGATTTGAAATAATCACGCCGAATATGTAGACACGCGTCATCTAACCAATTAATTAATACTTACTGCTGTGTTATGATATTAATTTGGTATATTTGCTAACTTTTGCGATTTCTTCGGTATAAAATTCAGTTTTGTAATTTTATGGAACGTGTTGGAGGTAAAGACGGCTTGTTAACTGTAAAAGAAAATCATCTGAACATCAAAGATGTTGATGATTTTCGCCTTGTTGGTTCCGGGCTCCTTTGAAGAATAAACCAACTGCCGTTCTGCCAGGCAGGTCGTAAAAGGCGATCGATTGGCTATGCGAGTCACTGCCATCGAGGCTACTAGGTGGTAGAGTTCTGCATTGTCTCGCCCGGGTCTGGTACCACCGCCTTACCTATTCCTGCCGCAATAGCGTCAGTGCTAGTCACTGTCGTGTTCCGGTTTGGAGGGTAAGATAGCTGGTAAATTGATGTATGTGGCATTAGACCTCGCCACATGATAGCAACTCACCATTAACTTTTTTGGTGTCTACAGGCGATGGTTGACTCTTTCCATCCTCCTCCTCCTCCAGGGGGTCTCCTGTTCTGTTTTTAATAATAATAATAATAATATAATAATAATATTTATTTGCAAGAAATAGGGTTACAAAGTTGTTATGTCTAGTTTAGTTTCCTACCTATTCCGCTACATATTAGCATGCAAATTCATTATTATAGGTACAATTTTATATTACATTTAGAATATTTCAGTTACTAGTATTCAAACTAAACTTATTTTATTTGTAAACTTATTTTGATTATGTGATGCCATTTATCTATACCAATTTATTTATTGCTGCGTGTGACTACAGATTGAAATGTTGCTTCTTATTATGTAATTGAATAAATTTAATGTCATAACGTAAATTTAAAAAACTAAGTTGTACAATATGATAAAATACTGTTTTAAATAATGAAATAGATTATTCAATTAAATAATATAACCAAAAATCATTACAATATAATATTCATTATTACATTGATAGTTTATTTACAATTTTTTATTAAATAGATACTTTGTAAAATAAAATTATTAAATAAATATATTAAAACTCAAATCCATGTCATAAATTGTCAAATTCATTTTTTGTTGCGTTGCAAATAATGTCAAATTCAATTAATTATAATTTATTATGAAAAATAATGATGTAAATAATCTAACAGACAGTAATAATTAAACATAAAATAAAATCCTTAACTAAAATAACAACAGGCGTATATATAAAATAGAAAGTTATTTACTTGCAAAGAATTCCTCAAGAGTATAAAAGTTTTTGTCAAGGAGCCAATTTGTAAGGCAATTGTACTGTTTGTCTGTTGGTAATTCTCTTATTTGTTTTGGTATTTTATTAAATACCTTGATGCTCATCATGTAACAGTTTCTTTGTAATATGGAACATTTACAGGATGGAAAAATTAATCTAGTGGGGTCCCGTAAGCCCAGTCTTGATGTGTCTCTAGCTTTGTTATACAAATGAGGGTGTTTATTTACAAAATTGGCTACATTTAAGATATACATATCAGTTAGCGTTAATATTTTATTGTTTTCAAATAGTGGTTTACATGGTTCTAAAGGATCTACGTCACAAATGGCGCGTATACATTTCTTTTGAACTATAAAAACATTATTAACATTGCTAGAATTCATCCAAACTATCATACCATACCGTAATAGGGACGCCACATATGCATAATATGCTGTCAATGCAGCATCTTTGCCTATATTCCTTGTAATTTTACGAAGGACAAACACATATTTATTCAGTTTGTTGCATAAATTTTCTATGTGAGTTTTCCAATTTAAATGTTCATCAATGTGTATACCTAGAAATTTAGTATTATTTACTTCTGTTACTACTTGCCCTTTATACTGTATATTTAGTGCTATTTTGGGTGTGTTGTAATGGGAAAATTGTATAAATTTAGTCTTATTGATATTTGCCATTAAATTGTTCAATTCCAACCATTTAAATACTACCCCTACTGAATTATTTAATTTTTCATTAAATTGAGCGTCACTTTCTACTATTAATGCGATGTCATCAGCAAACATGCTACATTGGCAGTCTAAGATATCAGGAAGATTGTTTATATTCACTAAAAAGAAGAGTGGTCCCAGTATACTACCCTGGGGAACTCCAAATTTATTATACAAAGTTTCCGATTTATAAGTAATTAATTCAAATTTCTCGTTAATTTTGCTAACCTCTACAAACTGTTTGCGATTGCACAAGTAACTTTCAATCCAATTCAAAGCAATACCTCTGACACCATATTTCTCAAGTTTAGTGAGCAAGTTTTTATGATCAACAAAGTCAAAGGCTTTTGACATATCAAAAAATACGACTCCAGCTCTTTTTCTTTCGTTTATACTTTCTGTTACTTTTTTTACTAGATTGAAGACTGCCAATACCGTGGATTTATTTTTTTGAAATCCATATTGCTGGGTATGTATTATATCATGTTTCTTAAAAAAGTTCGTTATTCGCTCATGCATTGCCTTTTCAAAGATTTTTGCAATTACAGGTATCAAAGTTATGGGCCTGTAGTTACTCATTTCATCGCGTTTGCCACTCTTAAACAGCGGTTTAACTACCGATACTTTTAGACTTTCAGGAAAAATACCTTGAGAAAAAGATTCATTTATTAGCCAGGAAATAATTGGGGATAAAATATCAGCCGCACTTTTAAGTACTTTAGTAGAGATGAAGTCATATCCTACTGATTCGGTGTTTTTAAGTGCTTTAATTATACGTGCAACTTCAATTTCATTTGTTGGATTCAAGAATATGCTTTCCTTGGTTTCTTTTATGTGTGAATTGTAAATATTGTTTTCTTGTGTTATTTTCTTATTAGTTAAATTAATAAAATATGTATTAAAATTGTTTGCTATCTCTCTGGGATCTGATATGACTGTGCTATTGTACGTTATTGTATTTAAGTTATTGTAAGTCTTACAAGATGAGTCCGTTTCATTTTTAACTAGTTTCCACAAAGCACGACTTTTGTTTCTTGAATTTAAAATATATTTTTTATTAACATTATTTTTTGATGCTTTAATGCAGTTCTTTAAAATTTTACAGTATTTAGAGTAATAGCTTTTTAATGAAGGGCATTTGTTTTTATAGTATTTATGCCGTAATCTTCTTTTCATTGAACATGATACACGAATACCCCTGGTTATCCACTTTACCGCAAAATTGTTTGGAGTCACCCTTATCTTATGTATAGGAAAACAGAGATAAAAAAACGTACAAAGGATTTCATAAAACTTATTGAAACTATAATTGATGTCACTTTCTTGAATCACATCTGACCACGTTAAGCTCATTAAACATTGCTTAAATTTTTTTATGTTATCAGGGCAATAGCTACGCTTATATATATAAAAATAATATTTATCATTGATATTTTTATCAGTTCTGAATTGTAACATTTGACAAGTGTTGTGATCTGATAAATTTAAATTTTTAAGAAAGCTGTTTGTGTTTTTTATGTTACTTGCAATATTATCTATACATGTTTTTTGTCTAGTAGGCTTTTGTATATGTAATGTTATATCATAATTACTAAGTATTGTTTTGAATTCAATTGTTATGCTATTGTTAATTAAAATATCTATGTTAAAGTCTCCTGCTAAAATTATATGTTTATTATGATTTTTTGTTAGTATGTGTAATAAAATTTGTAATTTATTAAAAAATATACTTACATTCGAGTCAGGTGTTCTATACAAACAAATTACGTAACAGTTATATAATGGTAAGTATACACCACAACATTCGAAATATTTTTCCATCGATAAATTGGCACAAATATCTACTGCATCACATTCTAAATAATTTCTTACAAGAATGCAAACGCCTCCACGGCTTTTTGACTTTCTAGAATAAGTAGAAGCAATTTTGTAGTCATTAAGTACAATGTTGCTTTCAACACCCTTTCTAACAAAGGTTTCGGAAAAACATAAAATATCAACTTTTCCATTCAATTTACAGATATTTTCTAAATACACGGTAATAATATCAAGTTTATTTAGAAGTCCAGCAATATTTTGGTGCATAACGATCGCATAGTTATAATTAGGGCTTTGTTTGGAAACGAAATAACTGAGCACTATCATTCAAATTAATTACATTTGATTTTAATTCGTTGGTTTTCTTAAAATAAAATGGAATTGTTCCTTTCTTTGGTTCTTTTTCAACATTCGTATTAGATTTTTTATGTTCATTTGTAAGTTTAATTTTGGCCTTTAAAGGCCAATTTTTACAGACGATATAAGTTTTCTTATAGTATATATAATCCAAAATAGAATTTATAGTATGACAAATTTTAGTTAAATATTGTTTATTTGTACCTACAGACCAAATTTCAGTTAGATCCACATAAGTAGATTTAAATGAACTGTTACATATTAATTGTACAATGTTATTTAACTTATGTTCATTAAAGTATTTATTGTTAAATGTGCTTAAAACTAATACAATTTTTTTGTTTTTTGTTTTTGTTTTAAATTTGCTTGTTGATCTGCTTGTTTTCTTTCTTATGATATAAAAATTGTCATGCTTCGATTTGGAAATAAGTGGCATAAACATCCTGCCACATATAGCAACGCACCGCACACTCTTCGGTGTCTATGGGCGACCGTCCTGTTGGTCGAGTGGTTAGTGACTCTGACTACGCAATCGACGGGGCTCGGGTTCGAACCCCGACGGGGACAAGCATTTGTGTGATGAGCATAAATGTTTATATTTCCGGGTTTGGGTGTTTATTATGTATGTAAAAGTATTTATATATGTATTTCTATGTATTAGTATCGTTGACTAACACCCATAACACGAGCAAATAATTTGCTTACTTTGGGGTTAGATCAATAAGTGTAATTTGTCCCGTCAATATTTATTTATTTATTTATTATTGTTCTCTTTCCATCAGGAGAGCAATCTATTTGTTTGTTAGCTAATGATATATTATCTATATATATAAAAAACAATTGCTGTTCGTTAGTCTCGTTAAAACTCGAGAACGGCTGAACCGATTTGGCTAATGTTAGTTTTGAATTAATTTTTGAAGTCCAGGGAAGGTTTAAAAGGCGAGAAAATATAGAAAAAAATTAGAGTAGTTCAAAAGGCAGAACAACGTTTGCCGGGTCAGTTAGTAATATATGAAACTGTTTTATACGTCATATTGTAAGCTAGCTGTTGCCTGCGACTTCGTCCGCGCGGACTTCGTTTACTACGCACAGCTCCTCCCCCGTAGGTGATAGCGTGACAATATGTAGCCTATATGTTGACACAACCTGTTAGTAACATTCATGCAAAATTTGAAGTAAATCCATGCAGCACTTTTTGAGTTTACCCCGGACATACATACAGACAAACAGACAAAAATTCTAAAAACTATATTTTTGGCTTCGATATCGATTGTAGATCACGCTCCAAGTATTCTTTTAAAAAAATATTCAATGTACAGTTTTGACTTTCCTACGATTTTATTATATGTATATAGATTATATGTATAAATAATATTATATGATTTGTATAGATGTATAGATAAAAATATTCATCACTTCTTTAGTTTTTAAACAACCATGTTTAGTAATGTGAACTGTTGCAGTATAATAAAATATGCCTATAACCATAAAATATATTTCTAACTAGAAAAATATAAAAGACAGATAGTGGTTGGATGCTCTAACAACACACTTAACCGCAGGCCATTTTGTCGTTTAGCTGCAAAAAAACCGACACCAAGAACGCGCATTGGCCGCCATAACTGAACGTTCTTTATTTAAATTACCCAGCCTTAGGCGCTAATATGTGGCTGTAGAATACCTATGGGTAATTGAATTAATTCGCTGCCTTAATCGATTTTGACTGCTGAGTACCGCTACTCTCTATTAGATGGCGTTTATAAACAATTACCAACATTACAAAGGAACGCTCACTCAATAATGATATCGATCGGTTTCATTCCGCGTTCTAAATTTAAAAAACATGAGACATATTTACCACGGAAACAATCATATGAAGCCCCTTCCCGAAACCGTAAGAGCTGCTTATAATACATTCCATATTCCGGGTTCGTAATTGAACATCGTATGCAAATGTGGCGCGCGTTCGCAATCTCTTTAATATTTATGGTAACCTGGAACTTTCGTACAGAACAGGTGGTAGATCGTGGTTCTATTTTACATTATTTTATCATTACATTATCGAATGACAACGCAACTCTTAACGGCAACAAAGAACGTCCTTTAGTTACACAATTTTACGGATATACAGGAATCACTGATCACACAATTATAAAAAGTACATTTAAAAGATTGTATGTAAATTAAAGAATTGGTAACATTTTGTTATGTCACTTTTGCATTTTGTGTTAATAGTGTTTTGCAAAAAGACGAATGTCGCGCCGCGCCTTTCACTCAAAATTAACAGATGAAAATTTAACAAAGTTACCTTATTGAAAATTTTGCCCTTGTTTGTTACCACCTCCATACCTTATTCTCCTGGAATAGTATCAGTGCTTGTCACAATGTATTCTGGTTTTGAAAGCAGATTCGTGGCTTAACATTCTTGCTACGCCGCACCATTGACATCTTTTATAACTAAAAGAGTATAGGCAATTATTTCATCTTGTCTAAAATTGGTCGTTGTAATAATATCCTGTCGTCCTGTAATATAAAAAAATTTTTTTATATTTACAGTATAGACATCATGCATACAAAATGATAAAGTTTTCTTTCAATTTACCAATTTATATTCGTCATTATATAAAACATTAAAAAAATAATATGGTACGAAAAATGTTATATTTTAATAGCTTATTTAATTGTCCATTAGCTTATTTATATTGTAACTTCCACTTGAACAAAAGATTTGTTTTTGTTAAGAATATAAAATGACTTATAGAAAGAAATAGAGTGGAAAAGGAAATAACGTATTTATAATTTATTTTAATATAGATTTAAACTGCTCAGACGCCTATAACTATTTTAACAATAATATGTAAACCTTAATGGCCAGAGCGGCGAATAATAATTTACGCGCAACAATAAATAATGATTAAAAATAAATAAGTACTATTTTTTACATAAATTTCCTTAAATTAGTATATTTTTAAAATTTTTTGAAAAAAATGTGTTTTTCTAAAACAAGATGGCAACCCTAGTTATAAGGCTGGCAGAAATGAAAATTTACATAATATAACCCTGCTCTATCTAAAACTGCACACGTAAATTATTGAAATACCATACTAGCCGAACTCATACTGTCACAAGACATTGGTAGCAAAACCATAGAGCCAACCAAAGGCTAGCCACGCAAAAAGTCTTCATCTCAGACGAACAAATTCTTGTTGGTCTGAGGTCGTCACATCGACAGAAAGATAAAAAAAATTGGTTGTAATTTCTCTATCTAACCTATGCCTCCCTATGAGGTAAGTTCGCCTTTTGGTATATTATGTTATTATTCTAAATAGGTTATAATCACTTCTACTTTAATCTCACTACAAATATAGACGAATAATTTTAAATTAATCGACCGGTTTCGCTTTTTAAAGCATCTTCAGAAAGTAATATTCTTTAATCCTAAAGAATATTAAGCCCTGAAGATGCTTTAAAACGCGAAACCGGTCGATTAATTTAAAATTATTTGTCTATATTTGTAGTGAAATTAAAGTACAAGTGATTATAACCTAGTTTGGACTAATAACAATGGAATTTCACCAAATGCCGACGATTGAAAGTGTAAAATCTGATATATTATGAATCATTTAATTATTTTCTGTAACTGTTTTTGTCTACAATGAAGTGTATTTAAACATACAATGTCGAAGTGCCTATCTGTGATTTTTATAAAACCATTTTTAACGATTTTTAAAATTTCTGTCTTTCTGTCAGTCTGCTTGTACGGGGTAATCTCTGGAACGGTTGGATAATTTTGATAAAACTTCAAAAAACTTTTTACCCGAGTGAGCAAAAGAAATGAATGAAAACTCATTACTTCCTTTTGCATAGCTAGTAGTAAAAAATAAGGTGTACCTAAATTATGTTTCTGTTTTCTTTCTATCGATGGACATTCTCACATACGTGGTTACGGTTCGTCTTCTCTATTTAAATTTATTAGAGGTTATGGGCCCAACGCGTCTCGTAACTATGATATTGGATTTCGGTCGGTATGATTTTGGGTGATGATTACGCGAATTGGCTATTTTTCCTCATGGCATGGGCATTAACAATTGAAAACCCAGAAGTTTTGACCCTGCCAAAATCACACTACGTGGCTGAAGAATTTTTTTTCTTCTCGTGGCTGCCACAATTGCCATTTGTGAAGTTTAAACTAAAGATTTCTCTTCAAAAACATATTTTCGTACACAGATAAAAACATTCGTAAGTATTAGTAACTTCAAAAAGTCCAAATCGTGTCTAAATTTCAAAAAGTTTTACACCAAAAAGGTTGTAAGCTTTCATGTCTTGTATTACGATATTGTCATCCTCTTACGAATCTTCCACGAAACGTTTGTACATCATTAGACTCATACCATAAATCTCTATGATTTCGCATAAATTTACATTTTAACGGATGCCGTCGTGGCGCGACACTCGCTCCAAACATTTAGCACTCCATAAAATTAGAACAAAAGAGGGACCAATCAACCGCCGACCGCAGAGACTCGCTCCAAATAAATGACACACGCTCGTCAGGAATGATGAACTATATTAAATGTATCTGTATTTACTACAGAGAAAGAAAACATTTCGTTAGAGGATTGGATTGGTCTCCTATTGTGTTTTAAATATCTTCAGACTTAGAGAAGTAACGCTTCTATGTCTCCAGATATTTAAACAAGCCTAATTTAACTACCGAAAGACATTAGACTTAAATGGAATATACTCATGAATCTGTATTATATCTGGAGGCAGCACTTCTAATACCTACTTGAAACCAAATTTTAAATACTGCTATCATCTTCAGAGGTCTTACTCTCTCTTTCTAAATAGCTGTATAAAAAGAGATGGGGAGACCTCATAGACAGAGATATAACGTAAATTTTAGTTCCAATTGATTAATACGTGTGTTAGCTCAACTTATACCTAATACTTCATGAATATGCCTATGTGGGTATGAGAAAATTAACACGCTTATTTATATCTACGTTTTTGAAGTAAAACGTTTCAAGCCACGTTAAACGAATTTTGGTAGGGAAAAAAATGACGGATTCGCGTCACCGTAATGCGTGATACATGTTTGTGATGTTTGCGCCAAACTGGCGACGCGTAGTGGCCTGTGTACTGTGTACTGTGTATACCCCGTATTGTTCCGGACCCTAAGAAGAATAGACCATCTGTCATTCTGCCAGGCAGTTCGTAAAAGACGAACGATTGGCTTTACATGTCACTAACATCGTAACTACTAGGTGTATTATTAAAGTTCTGTTCTTTCACCCGAATTTTGGTTCCACCGTCTTACCTATTCCTTTCGCAATAACGTCATAGCTTGTCGCTGTGGTGTTCCGATTTGGACTATGGTTTGGTTTGTAACGGCTACCTTACCTGATAGCCAGTAAACTTATGAATGTGGCATTATCAATCCGCGGCAAGGACAGCAACGCACCATTTACATACATGTTTGTTGTCTATGGGCGATGGTCATCTCTTTTCATCAGGAGAGCCATATGTTTGTTTGCTATATTATAATATGAATTCAAAAAACTTTTTGAATGCGTCTAAATGTAATTTTGGGACTTTCAAGAAAATAATCGCCTCTATGGTCTGGTGGTCCGATGTCGGTGTTGACCACATGACGTGCCGGGTTCTATTCCTGGGTCGGGCAATTAAAAAATGTATTTTTTTTTTAGTTTTCTGATAAAGACAACTTTGCCCGGAATTGGAAAGGTTCCCTGTTGGCGATAGGCTTGTCACCTATCACATTGTGGTACTAAATATCTTCGGCTGATCGTGGGTACACTGGTTGTAACTCTACATCGACCTCTTCAGAGATACAGGCGTGAAGATACAAGAAAGAACTTACTTATATCTAAACTGGCAAGAACTCTACAGGGGGAGTTGATAACCTACAATCTAGTAGGCCTCCTGCCAGTTGCCGCCCCTTATGTAAAAAACATGTAGACATATCCAAGTAAGCAACAATAATGAAGTATCAGACAAAGTTCTTTTGTTTGAAAACCAAATGTGACGGTGACGTATCTTTAGCTCAGTCGTCGCCTGGTCGATCTAAATATAATGCTCTACTATTCATCACTCGTAACAAGGTGGGCGTCTGATACCCGCTGGTGCAAACATCTAATGTCCACGGAATAATGCAAAACAGACTAATACGACACCTGCGTAAGTTGTCTTCTAGGAATTATCATGATTCACATTTTATGAGAATTATGGCATACGTTTTAGAATTAATTATCTTGTTAAAAACTACGATTTATATTATCGCCTGTTACCTAGTGTTCTGGTATCGGTGTTGACCACATTTCCCGGACCTGGGTTCGATTCTCTGGTCGGGCATTTCAAAAAATGTGTTTTTTAGTACCTATTCTCATAAAAAACATATTGCCTGGGATTGGATAAGTTTCCGGTTGGCGATAGGCTTACCACCTATGCGGGGCTAAGTATCTTCGGCTAATCGTGGGTGCTCTGGTTATACCTCTGCCTATCCGTTCAGACATACGGGCGTGAAGATACTTTTTAAAATTAAGAATTCATTTTAATTTATTGTAATGATTTGTAAAATATCATTAAGTCATAAAACTGATTACACTATAGGACAAACATATTATGAAACCTGATGGGGTGTAACCATGTAGAATTGAAACAATTCATTTCAATTTCAACGTTTCTTAAAAAAATTAAAATTTCGTCTATACTATTATAGTGTTTATTTTTTAAATTTTGAATAAAAATAGTATTTATTTTTTAAATCATTGACGACAAAACAAATTTTAAGTTTTTCAAGTTTTCCCAAGCACGGAATAAATGCCAAAACACATATAAAATGAGTATAATGCTGAAACACATATTTAAAAACATTGTAAAAATTGAATAGTAAGTTATAGAAAATATCTTACGGTGTTATATGCCATTTGAGTATGCGTGTAGATTCGCTCTCATTCTATTGAATCGTCTACGTCGTAGCAAGATGTGGTAAAGAGACGGAATAATAGCGGAATTAAACTTGTTTACTTATTATCAGAACCTTTTTTGTGTTTAAGTGGATTGCATCCAATAAGAACACGAATAAACATCCATACTAATATTTTAAATGCGAAAGTCTGTCTGTCTGTCTGTCTGTTACGCTTTCACAGCTAAACCGCTGGACCGATTTTCATGAAGTTTGGCATGGAAGTAGTTGAAAATCCGGGGTCAAACATAGGCTAATTTTCAAAAATCAGTCCCTGGAGGGCTGAAATAGGGGATGAAATTTTTATTAAAAGCTATTTGGACGACTTATATACTCGCGGGCGAAGCTGCGCGGGCCAGCTAGTAAGTACTTTATAAACTTAGAAATAGCATCATCATTATTTACCTAAAACAAATACATAATCATTTCATCTGTCACCTTCTCTTTCCTACTACAATAGATCTAAATATGGCCATTCTACTCAAAAAGGGAGAGTGAGACGTCAGAATGTGATAATCATGCTTTAGGTTTGATTTTAAGTAGGTACCTATTAATTAGAGTTTTATTCAAATTTAATACAGCTTCATGACATTGAACATACTCATGAAAAAATAAAATCCCATAAAACTGAATGGGAAATCAAGCAAAAATCCAGAATCGTAAATTTTTTTCGAGTTTTTAATAGCTTATAGACCTTGGTCCCGGGAACATTTTTATTTTTGATTAATAATAAGCTGAATTTTTGTGAACAGCTTCATTTTGATGAGTAGCACATCTTTTCTATCTTCGTAAAATCTCGAATCGGGTAACTAATATAGTTAGTTTGATGTTCGAAAGTGTTGAGGCTTCGAAAATGTTAATTTGATGAAGGAAAAATATTAATTATAAACATTTCTTAGTTTTTTACTTTAATCGCTTGATTATTTTATGAAAAACACGATATAACTTTTTTCCTACACATTGGATGGTTTTTTTGACGAGTTCTCCACTCTAAAGATATGGGAATCATGAGATTTTTAAATTGATTTTTTAAAATTAATCAATTTAAAAATATTTTAATTTTCTCACAACAGCTTGTTAATTACTATTATAAATCAAGGGTAACATTGTCCTACATGCAATGTAGAATCTTTTCTTAGTCCGACACTCTAAACTTTTCTTTTTTACCTACCCTTATTAGTTGTGCGATTCTAGGTTTTATAGACAGAAAAGATGGACGTTTCATCAAAACGAAGCTGTTTATAAAATTTCAGCTTGTTATTTATCAAAAATAAATGTTCTACAGACCACGGTCTATTAGTAGATTTTACCATCACACAACCTTCTCTGTCAGAATAGTAGTGACAACCATGAAATTGTATTATATCTGGATGCAGCACTTCTAATACCTACTTGAAACCAAATTTCAAATACTGCATTCATCTTCTGAGGTCTAACTCTCTCTTTCTAATACAGCTGTATATATAGAGATGGGGAGACGTCATAGACAGAGATGTAACGTAAATATTAGTTTCAATTGTATAATACAATTGCTAGCTCCACCTATACGTAATACTTCATGGTGACAACTGAAGCACAGTATACTGGAAACTCAGTAGTCAATCTACATACATGTAATATTCGAGCAACGCACACATAGACACCTCTCACGGACGCGGTACCTCGGAATGGTTCGGTACAGTTTGTACCGCACCAGTCGAAGATATCGCGTCCGTGAGAGGTATCTATGCTCGAATAATACTTGTATGTAGCATTAACTTCTGATAGTCTCTAAATATTCTACGACTGAAGCTTCAACCTTGGTGCCTTCGCTATTTTCTTGTGAACAGTCACAAATAACGATAGATATTCTATTCTTCAACCTACACAAGTAAAATACGACTAAAACAGAAATTATTATGTCTTTTAGTAACATATATTCCGAATCGTCTTTAAATGGAAACGTCTATGTAAATTACAAAATTCCGTAACATGTTCGAGTTTGATAAATATGTAATAAATGTTATTGATGATTATAACCAAGTAATATTATCTCTTTAACGACGGACGAAAGTTATTTAAGTCCATTATGTATTTCCTAAGCACGTGTTTAATGACAAGGTGAATTAGATAAAGCATGCTAACAAACACCTTTTGAGTGCCATATCAGTTTCTTGTAAGTTTGAGCTTTGCATTCCGTAGCGTCAAATTACAGGCAAATTAAACTATTTTTACGGTACTTAACATGACCGTTATATAAATAAAGCTTTTTTTATATTATTAGACAGCAAACAAGCAGATGGCTCTCCTGATAGAAATAGAAAGCAATGATAGAAATAGAAATTATACTGATAAAAATAGAAATTATACTGATAAAAATAGAAAATAATACTGATAAAAATAGAAATTATATTGATAAAAATAGAAATCATACTGATAAAAATAGAAATTATACACACCAAAGATGTTAATGGTGCGTTGCTATCCGTGTGGCGGGATTTGGGGACATTGCTCATGCTTAATCTACCAGCTACCTTACTCTCTAAACCGGAACACGGTAATGATAAGCATTGATGTTAATGTGGCAAGAATAGGTAAGGCGGAGGTACTAAATACCCAGGCGAAACGTTTCGGTGATCTACTACCTAGTAGTGACACGTATAGCCAATCGGTCGCCTTTTACGACATGCCTGACAGAACGGCAATTGCTCTATTCTTTAAAGAAGCCTGGACCAATACGGGGGGGGGCAAAACGGATTCGTTTTTTTTTTTAGTTTTTTTTTTATTTCATAAGATGACAAACATACATGGCACTTATTAATAATAGTAATAATAGATCGATCTGTCATCACGGACAGGACTATTATCACAAATAGGCCCGATATCGTATTGGTAGATCGAATGGAGCGCCGGGCATTTATTGTTGATATCACAATCCCGCTTGACGATAACCTCGTGAAAGCAGAAAAAGAAAAACTATGTAAGTATTTGGACTTAGCTCACGAGATTACCGACATGTGGGGTGTGGAGTAACAATAATTGTCCCGATAGTTGTTTCTGTAAACGGTTTAGTAGCGAAGAGTCTCGACCAACACCTACGAAAGCTCTCCCTACAGTTCTGGATCAAGGGCCAGATACAGAAGGCGGCAGTGTTAGGAACGGCACGTATTGTGAGTAGGTTTCTTTCTCTGTCGCCCTGACCACCGGCGGCTTAGCTGTAAGGCTCCCGTCGGCGGGAAACCTATTTTTACATATTTATTTTTATAATATTTTATTTTTTTAATATTATAATTATAAATGTATGTAAAATAAGAGGAAAAATGTAAATAAAAAAATAGTAATAATATCACTGGATAAATTACACGAATTGCCCTAACCCCAAAGCACAGAATTTTTAATTGGCTTCTGTAGTCTCCAGTATTCTGAGCCCAAAGTAAGCAAATTGCTTGCTTGTGATATAAGTTTATTATTATTAGTGAATAGAGGGTCAGGAGCAAACTTTATTGATTAATAACAAGCTGAAATTTTGTGAACAGCTTCGTTTTGACGAGACGCCCATTTTTTCTATCTTCGAAAAATCTCGAATCGGGTAACTAATAAAGATAGATAGATAAAAAAGAAAACTTAGTGTCGGACTAAAAAGTTTCCAACGTAGAGGCCAAAGTAACCCTTGAATTATAATAATAATTAACAAGCTGTTGTGAGAAAATTAGGCTATTTTTAAATTGATTAATATCAATTTAAAAATCTTATAACTTCGGATCTTTAGAGTACCTACGTAGAGACCCGTCAGCAAAACCATCTAATGTGTAGGAGAGTATATATATATATATATATATATATATATATATATATATATATATATATATATATATATATATATAATAAAATCGTAGGAAAGTCAAAAAGTACTTTATGGATTTACTTCAAATTTTGCATGAATATTACTAACAGGTCGGGTCAACATATAGGCTACATATTATCACGCTATCGCCTACAGGGGAGGGGTAGTGCGGAGTAAACGAAGTCCGCGCGGACGAAGTCGCAGGCAACAGCTAGTTAATCAATATTTTTTAAACTAAATTTTAGTAAACCCTTGACTTGGCCAGCTATGTTTGCCATCCAATAAAAATAAACTAAATACTAAATAATAATTAAATTAGTATACTAACGTTTACTCAATGACCCACGACTAGCCAGCTATGTTTGCCATACATTAATTAGAAGTTCCACCCACACCATCTTGATGTCTGGAAATCCACAACCGTGCGGTTCTCCTGGCACTTTCTGTCTCACACTACTCGTTTGTGGAATCAAATACCGGCAGGGGTTTTTCCGAACAGATACGACATGGGACCTTCAAGAAAAGAGCTTACTCATTTTTTAAAATGGCAACACAACTGCAAGGTCTCTGGTATTACAGATGTCCATGGGCGGCGGTGATCACTCAACATCAGGTGCACCTCCTGCTCGTTTGCCCCCTCTTCCATAAAAAAAATTAATAATACAAAATAAAAACAAATTAAGTATTAAATAAATTAAGTATTAAATCCCAGTAAACAAATACCAGGAAAGCATTACCAGTTGAGCAATTACTATTTGGCCAGCGTCGGACGGGCTTATTATGCGGTAAATATATTCGTTTATTTATGTACGCAAGACGCGTGCACCAAAAACGTACGCCGACATCAATCCAATGTTAATCCCCGGATTATTTGTGAAATGAGCAAAACTGCATTTAACGATGCGACGCGCGCGCAGCTATTTCGGTAGATATAAATGATTGCGAATACCGCTGTGTTCTTTGCACTGACAATATTCTTGCTTGATCATGTTACTAGAAACTGTAGAAAGCGATAACTGAATTTTTATATCATAAGGTAGCAAACAAGCAGATGGGTCTCCTGATGGAAAGAGTAAACCATCGCCTATTTTAATAAGAGTTTTCTATGATTTACTTAAAGCTTATTAATTTTAGCTTGCAATAATGGTGATCAAAAATAAGAGTACTCTATGATTTACTTAAAGCTTATTAACTTTAAATAATTTAAACACTAA
Source organism: Apodemia mormo (assembly GCA_036924255.1). Taxonomy (NCBI): domain Eukaryota; kingdom Metazoa; phylum Arthropoda; class Insecta; order Lepidoptera; family Riodinidae; genus Apodemia; species Apodemia mormo. Next base: position 3,518,671 of record JAUPFN010000018.1, on the reverse strand, counting down.
AATTTACACACTCGACTTCTAATTTTGTGTAGGTATATTTGGTAATTTTATGTAAATTTGGACAAAAACAAACAAACGCAAGTACTGAGGTAAAACGTCATATTTTTACTAGGTGGTAGAATTCTGCATTGTCTCGCCCGGGTCTGGTATCACCGCCTTACCTATTCCTGACGCAATAATGTCAGTGCTTATCACTGTCGTGTTCCGGTTTGGAGGGTAAGGTAACCAGTAAACTAATGCATGTGGCATTAGACCTCACCACAAGATATCAACGCACCATTAACATCTTTGGTATCTAGGCGATGGTTAACTCTATCCATCAGGAGATCCATCTGCTTGTTTGCTATCTTATGATATAAAATAAATTGGCGATTAAGTAATATAAGCTTTGGCAATAATGACTTAGTCTACCCAGGAAAAGATTTTGGCGTTCCCAAACAGGTGATTCTGTTTCCATTTCCTCAGGAATCGTGGATATCAATGAATGAATGTCATCGCAATTGACACCAGGAAACTGCGCTGGTGGAGTTTGCCAAAACTTTTGTATTTCAATGTGTTTTAACTCCCTTAGAGTTCCCATTGTGTCAACCATTTAAAATGTATCAAGACAGCGTTCCAAATATTCCATTCATTCCATCCCAATATTTTTAGTATTGAATAGTAAAAAATAGACCGTTCGCTTCATGGTTACAGATGAACCTGTTTAAATTGTATTATTGGTATTATGTGATTCTCCCTCGTTGGTTTGGGCTTCCTTTAAAGAATGCACCATTTGCCGTTCTGTCAGGCTGTTTGTAAGGTGCAAACAATTGGCTATGCGAGTCACTACCATCGTGGTTGCAAAGTGGTAGAATTCTACATTTTCTTGCCCAGGTCTAGTACCACCGCCTTACTCATTACTGCCACAATAGCGTCAATTTCTGGCACTGTCGTATCCAGTTTGAAACGCTCAATTCTAAAGGCACTATTAGGTGTTTCGGTTTGCGGCCCTAAATACATGTGGGCCGAAACGCGCCAATACCCCAAGTAGTCTACTAATCTTTATCAGCAATCACGACAATTTTACGATAAATATGATAATGCTACGTTTGAAATGTTAATATTCGTTAAGCGTATCGTCCAATAATGATGACCGAATAGCAGTTCTCTCACGTCGTTATTTAAATAACAATTAATGGTAGACTAAAGTAGTCGCGACCTGCATTAAAATGTCTGTCTTATAAGCGGAACTACTGATTGGTAGTTTGTACACATGTTTAAAAACTAACATGTTTTAACACGTTTTTTACATTTTTATCTGTATTTAGAGTCTGGGATGTATTAACATCCTATTGTCTTGTGATAGTTCCAATTATCTATACAAATAAATAAAATTGGAGTGTCTGTTTGTAATATTAAAATAACCACTTTTTACTAAATGCACATGGTTGTATACACGATACATATACCAAAATAACTTTTTTTTATAATTTTTGTCTGTCTGTTTGTTCCGGATAATCTCTAGAATGGCTGGATCGATTTTGACGAGACTTTCACTGGCAGATAGCTGATGTGACAGGGAGTAATTTAGGCTACTTTTTTTCGAAAATTTTCCACGCGGACGAAGTCGCGGGCTCAGCTAGTTGCAAATGAGAAGCAATAGCTACACAAGTAAAAATTGTTAATGTAACATGTGAGGGTTTTGGTACCACTGTCCTACCTATTCTTGTCGCAATAGCGTAGGCTCTTGTCGCTATCGCGCTCCGGTTTAGAAGGTAAGGTAGCCGGTAAACTTACGCTTTTGGCATTCCATCCCTATAGCAAGATAGCAACGCATTATTAACATCTATGATGTATATAAAATATGGTTTTTGGAGCGGAATTCCTTAGTGCGACTTTCAATTGTAAAAATAAATTTAAAAAATGTGTTAAAACAAAACTGTCTAAAAAAAGGTATTATAAAATCTCAGATTATTTGAAAGACAAACAAGCATTGGATTAATTGCTCCTCATATCAATATGTGAGATATATATTTTATAATTTTGTAATATTGTGAAAAAAAAAATTATATAGAAAAAAGACAAGCCCGCTGAGTTTCTTCCGTCCTCTGAGGATCTTTCAGGGTGTGGCATTTCCGATCCGGTAGTGGTTTTAAAAAATGTTGACGTGTGAAAATAACTTGTTAAAAGTTTTATCGAATAAAGTTCTTATGATTTCTGATTACATGATATCATTTGCTGAGAAACTGCATTTTATTCAGCCTGTTTCAGTGATGGTTTTTAGCTTAACATTATCATCATTTTGATGATGTAGTCATTATAAATTGCATCGTTTTGCAATCTTTATTATTTTAATAAAACAAAAAAGAAGAGATTACTTCTTTTTTGTTTTATTAAAAAAATAACGATCGTGAAACTACATGAATATATATGAATACCAGGGTGCACTAATTGGCTCTGCCTAACTCTTTGGAAATATAGGCGTGATATATTTTTAACTTCCCGCTACGTATGTAGATAAGGAAGTTGCAGATTTTGACACGATTTTTGAAAATCTAGTTTTCACTAGATCTCCACGTTTTGAGGTCCTAGGCACCTTTTCCGACTATTTTCACGATGACATCTGTATGTATGTATGTGTGTATGTAAACATCTTATAACTTTTGAACGGGTGTACCGATCGAAACGCGGTTGATGACATTTATTGGATTCCACTCATCTTAGACTTCTTGAAAATTTGAACCAAGTCGCGCGCAGGAGTTTTTGAGAAATTTTTGGAAAAAAGCCTCAAAAAAAATTTTTACGAAACAGTATTTTTTTAATATAACTTCCAGATTAATGTACCGATTGAGTACAAAAACTAATCAGCTTTACTTCAAATTGCATCAAAATCGGTTCTTTCGTTTGGGAGTAATCGTTGACAAAAAAATTTGAAAATATTGTTTTTTCGACATATCTAACTTCGAAATTTTTCAATTAATCAATTTTTGGTATTCTACAATATTTTAGTACTAAAAAAACTACGTCGAATGCCGTTTCAAAAATTAAAATCGATTTTAATTTTCAAAATTTATAGCTTTTCAAATATTAAAATTACGTTGTTTTTAGCTTACTTAATATTTTTAAAATAACTTTCAGACAATACACCGATTGACATAAAAATTTTATCAGTTTTTTTTCTTTAAAAACTGTGTCAAATACTCAATTGGATCAAAATTGGTCAATTTGTTTGGGATTCATCAATGACGAAAATTTTTGAAAAAAATGTGTTTCGAAGCAATGTCAAAATTGCTTCGAAACTTTCCACTTAGCGATTTTTCAGCTAAAGAAATATTTTAGATCTGAAAAATTGAGTTAATTGCCATTCGAAAGATCAAAATTAATCATCGTTTTCAAATATACAACTTTTTAAAAATCAATATACTTACTGCCGTTTTTAAAATAATACACATATGTTTAAACTGAAAAAATCTATGTTTGTAATTTTTACTCCTTTAAGATTAAAATACCCTAAATTAGTGGCAAGCTTCAGGGATGGTCTGCAAGGTCAAACATTTACAGATTTTTTTATATATTTCAATAAATATGATTCTTGTAAATGTGATTTCCCTCTCTGTCAGTCTGGGCTCTCTTTGAAAAATACTCCATTTGCCATTCGGCTAGGCAGTTCGTAAGAGGAGAACGATTGGCTATGCGAAATGCGGCCAATGCTAGCCGCATTGGCAGGGTTTCGCATTGCCAATAGGTATATTGTATCGCACGGATTTTGCATCACCGCCTTACCTATTCCGGCCGCAATAGAATCAGTGCTTATGTTCCGGTTTGTAGGGTAAGGTAGCCGATAAACTTAAGCATGTGGCATTAAGACCTCGCCATAAGGATAGCAACGCACCATTCACATCTTTTGGCGATAGTGGTCTGTTTCCATCAGACGAATCATTTGCTTGGTTGTTATCTTATGATATTAAAACTGTACACATATCTATGTAAAAATATTAAATCTGTTAAAATCTTTTATAAGGATACAAGATGTATGATAAGTGTGCATTGATATGATATCATTTAAGACCTTATCTAAATAAAATATAAATACATTTTTAAACAGGCAAATAAATGTAATAATTGGTGATTATAATATTTAAACTGGCAACATTTATTGGTATGCACATGTCATTCCCGCTCAAAATATTGAGCTGCGTATCTTGACTGATTGGTCGTTGAGTTGCGTTAATTAAAAAGCTCGTTTTAACATACCTATGGTTAAAACATCAACTTTTGCCACATATGGTCTTTATACAACCAACAATAAGGTTTAACTTAGTACATCCAACCCTACAAAATAAGGTATGTGATTATATCGACGTGGGGTACACTCGACCCAGTATCGAAAGATCAGTGTATGGCGCATAGGACGATGACATCGGGTCCATTTTCGATAAAGTAACCTTTTTGCTTTTAGTATTAATTTTCGCCTTGCGATACAAAGATGATACGGCCGCAGTCGTGCATAACTTTTTTCATTATTTTGTTCGTTTATAATATTTAGCAGGATAGTCGAGCTCCCGCTGGCAAAGATCGTAGCCATAATGCATCGTTGGGTCTGTAATTATTATTTATTAGTATCAACACTAATTGTTGTAGAAATATAACAATAAACACTTGAAAGTTATTTTGATTGCATTTGCAAATGTTTAAATTCACGTAATATTTTTGAGTACTAAAAATAATCAAACGATTAGGTGGGTGCTTGATTGTTTTATTTCGTAATTATATGTGAGACAGGTATTTTTAGTTCAGTCCGTTTAGAACAAGTAGCATGTGATATGTCGTGTGCGAAGGAAGCGTGGTTGATCAATAAGAAGAACTTATATCACGCTTATTAAATTTGACGCAATGCAACAAGAAAACACATTAGAAAATTTTCAAACTTTTGATAAAGTCTGGAACACCGAAGTTACAAGTATTGTATTCGTTCTTTTCTGCTTCTCTCAAGAAGCATAACAATAAATAATTAATATAATATTATGGAATAAATTTTAGATTTTGTTTAAATATATAAGAATTAATTAGATGAGATTGACATATATGTATAAAACCACAACAAAAATAAAGATAAAAAAGAACATATCAGTAGAAACGAGACTTAAGTTATTATTTTTCGTTAAAATCTCTGTTCTTTTGCATGCGGCATATCAGACGTTCTTTATCCTAAGCAATCAGATCCGACGTTTAAGGATAAAAATTAGATATAGACAGCAATGTTCACGATATTACTAATGCGTTGCTAGCTTTGTGGGAGAGGTGTTAATCTTCACGTAGAAGTTCACCAAAATTATTGAAACACGAATAACTCGATAGAGCTAATCTTACACTGCAATCGAAAAACTCGGCTTTTTTATAAGATAGCACATATACAATTGGTTCTTCTGATAAAAAGAAATAACAATCGCCTATAGATACCAAAGATGCTAAGGTTGCTATTCTTGTAGCGGGGCTTAATGCTACATGCACAAGTTTACCGGCTACCTTACCCTGAAAACTGGATTACAACAGTGACAAGAACTGACGCTATTGCGGCAGGAATAGGTAAGGCAGTGTTACCAGACCCGGGCGAGATAATGCAGAACAAAGAAGAAAATTAGGTAGTAAAATCTAATAGCCACGATAGTAGTGACTTGCCAGGCTAATTGTTCGCCTCTTACGAACTGTCTGGCAGAACGGCAGACGGTAAATTCTTCAATGGGAGCCCGAATCAACACGAGGAAAAAATTACTTTGGTTCTGTCCTGGATTTACATAACATTCTACTATAACGTTGTTATAGGACAATCAGTATTATTTAAACCACTGATTCCAAAAGTAGTCCAGATGGACCCCAGGGGTCCATGGGAGACTCGACGGTGGTCGACGTTTTTTTTATATCATAAGATAGCAAACAAGCAAATGGTTCTCCTGATGGAAAGAGTCAACCATCACCTATAGACACCAAAGATGTTAATGGTGCGTTGCTATCTTTTAGCGAGGTCTAATGCCATACGCATAAGTTTACCGGCTACCTTACCCTCCAAACCGGAACACGACAGTGACAAGCACTGATGCTACTGCGGCAGGAATAACTAAGGCGGTGGTACCAGACCCGGGCGAGACAATGCTGTGCTCTACCACCTAGTAGCCACGATGGTAGTGACTCGTATAGCCAATCGGTCGCCTTTTACGACCTGCCTGGTAGAGCGGCAGTTGGCCTATTCTTCAAAGGAGCCCGGGATCAACACGGGGAAAAACACATTGGCTTCATATTTTTACTTACGTTTTGAGAGTATGGTAGAAATTTAGATTCAAGGAGTCCACCGGAACCAGCAAAATTTTAAGATGGTCTATGAGAAAAAAAAGTTAAGGAACCATTGCTTTAAACCATCGTTTTTAAAATACGATATTCATTTTTGCCATGAATAATGACATTACATAAAATATAATGATATGCACACATTTAGACTGTCATGACACTACCATAAAAATATTTTAAAAATACGTAAATTGTGTAGTGAAACTAGTTATCGAATTGAAAAATGGCCGTGTCAAGTGTAGAGACAAACAAAACATTGGATTAATCACACAACAAGTAGGTATAATGTTACAGACATGTACCAGGTTCTCAAGAGGCCGGTGTTCATAAATACGCGATATGAGAGGCCGCACACGCTGCGTGGATTAATGTACCCCGGGTACCGACCGGTCCCGCTACCAGACGCACAGATTACTTATGTATAAATAGATAGTTCACTCTACTTTTAGTATTGTACTATGGAGGCATTTAGTTCACACCCAAAAAATAAAGATGGAGCCTAAATAAATAATATGAATATAGGGCCCCTCACGATTTTAATATTTTTAATAAATGGAAAAGTATAGAAATAAAAGTCAATTATTATATACATTTTTAATTTATTTATACAAAACCGTATCTAATAATAATAACTTGCTGGTTGACAGGCAGAGAATGCCTTTATGGTATTAAGTTTAACCATTGTACAATTTTAGTGCATAAAAGTAAATAAATAAATAAATAATTATGTTTTAATTCATAACAGTTTTTCTCTTTACAATATATTTCCATATAGAATATTTCACATGGTCTTAATAAGATACCTTAGTTTAGTAAAACTTAGAAAAACATAGTAATATAAATCTTACCGTAGTAATACATAATAAATAATTGGAAAAATATGTACTTTACAATTAGATATTTATCACTGTTTTGCAGAAACAAAAAAGGGTCCTTTAAAATATATGGAAGGTATTAAAGATACATTTTATAATTTTACTTAGAATGACAAGACCTAAAACTATATTATAATATATATCTCCTACGTTTTAGTAATGTATATTACTAAAACGTAGGAGACAAGGAAATCCAAAACCTAAATAATATCTTAATTTACCAAGTAAGTTATATACACATTCTGGCTAGAATACGAAAAAACAAACCGGTTGCTGAGACAATTGACAACACACATCCAAATTAAATTGATGATACCATAAGTCCTGCTTTTCCTTTGTATCTGCATTCTTTCACAATCTTATTGAAATTTTACTTGGCGTAACTGACACGTCCAACTCTCGGTTTTGTACATGGTTCATTCACTCTGTCACTCCCACAAAACCTACCATTTTACATCAGTGATATATTTTCCAATCCTGATATAGTTTACATTCAAGATATACAAACTATTCTACTTGTTTTAATACCGTAATCATACATTATGGTTATTTTCCTTCCTTGAAATACCAGTATTTTATGTTACATCACATTAAGTTGTATAATAATCAATTTCGTCTTCTAAACATAATTAATTTTGCATTATATAATAATTGAGATTTAACTAAAAACTAATGCAAATGACAAAAATTTAATATGTTATTGCTAAAATTTGATTTGATAAAAGAATTCTATCATTTAAATACTAATAACGATTAGATTACTTTGCTCCGCTGCACTTGCATAGGATCATTGGACCCTTGTCTATAGAGATGGTTAAAGTGTATCTCAGATAGGATTGGAACATTAGTATCTGGACCAGTCATGAAATATGTATCAGTAAAACGTATCGTTTGGAACATCGAATCTCTAATTCTGAAGACTAATTGACGCGTAAATATAAATGATCGAAATTGCTGTTACAAAAAATCAGGTTTTTTTATCAATTATCATATTACATGACAATTAGAATTAATTAAATACTAGGTATAATATTTATTTCAAAGCATATTGATTTCTCCTCATTCTTTTTAGGTTTAGGACTAACAGTTAGTTCAGTAATTATTTATATTATTTATTATTAATGTAAAAAATATGTTGTTTAATATATATCATAAAATAAAATGTTTACCAACTAAGTGAATAACAATGACGAAGACATGCGACACAAATTAAATTGTAAGCTTAAAAAATTATCTTACTTTGTCATACGAAAATTTCATAATAGTCATATATGAGTCGCGAGAGCTGTGCCTGATCCAATGTTGCAAATGTTCCAAATGATACGAAAGTTCTTACTATGCTTAATTTGATACACTGTATCACTTTAAAGAAACTATTCCATAAGTCATTTCTCTAAAGAGCTACTCACGCCTACTTGTCTATAATCAAATGTGCCAAACTAAAGCCAATGTAATCGTTGTTACATTCTGTCAATTATAATATTTTTAATTCGTGTTAAAGTTCATTCAAAACGTACAAACTAATCCACTACTTTTAACCCTACTACTACTACTACCACTGTACTAGTTTCAAATATCAGTCGGTACAACTTTTATCACGTTCAATGGTACAATCATTTTTCATTATTCTGCCCAATGTTATCTAATTAACAAAAACAACTTCGCCTAAATAAACATAGCAGAATAGTAGAAGTAAAAACTACTAAAAGTTATTGAAAAAGGTTAAAAATGTATTGTTATTGCTAAAACATGTCATACTGTCACTTCATACTTGTGACTTTATTCCCGTAACCCACATACATTACTTCCTTTTACCAAGCTGAGTAAAAAATTGCCTATACTATTCAGTGATAATGTTTACATTCGTGAAATAAATTATAAAATCTGTCCAGTAGTTATTAAATTTATCCCTTACCAACAAACAAATATTACCTCTTCAAAATAATATACAGAGCACTCTTTAAATAGAATAAATGAAATCCCTATAAAATATGTTGGTTTACTCCAATGCAATTACATGAGATTCTTGTACCCTCTACAATCAACTGCGCCAATACATTTGGTCTAGAATATAATGTTCATCTCTTGTCAAAAGAACATTTAAGATATACAAACTACTCGTTTTAATACACCATCATCAGTTATGGTTATTTCATTTTTATCAATATTATTATACTTTTCTTCACATCCAATTGTACAATTATTATTTTTCATTATTGTGACCAAGTTGTCGTTATATATTATATTAACACAAATAACATTGCCATAAAAATACACCATAGCTTATAATTTAACTTAAGGTTTCCTAACTTACAAAAAAGGTTAATATATTATGTATTATGTTAACACCAAAACAATATTTATTCAATAAGATCAGTCTTTCTATTAGTTAAACATAAAATAAAAATTACGTTGTTTTACTATGCTGTATGCATAGAAATTTTCTCCACAGACATCTGTGTCAAAATTAAATCTATTTATTAGCTGGATAACAAACTGGATCTGGTGGATTCCACTGCGTTTTTAGGTATTATTTTAGGTAAGAAATTACAATGAGGACCGCACATTAATAATTTAGCAAATAAACTTAGTTCGGCAGCTTAATCAGTTAAAAAAATGAGACAGTTAACTGATGTCGACACAGCAAGAATTGTATACTTTAGTTACTTTCACAGCATTATGTCATATGGGGTTCTTTTCTGGGGAAATTCTGCTGAAATAAATACTATATTTGTATTGCAGAAAAGAACTATTAGGGCAATTTACAATCTTAGCCCGAGGGTTTCCCTGAGAGAAAAATTCAAAGAAATTAATATCCTAACTGTTATATCCCAATATATAGAGAACTTGATGTAAGTTCGTAAAAATATTTGCTTGTTTAAAAAAATTGTGACGTACACTCACTAAACACAAGGAACAAAAACAATCTTGTTGTGCATGCATCTCGTCTCCACAGAACAAGTAACTCTTTTATGGGGCTATGTATACACTTTTACAATAAACTTCCCGAAACTATAAGTGATCTACCAGTCAATAAATTTAAAAAATGTGTTAAAACGAAACTGTGTAAAAAAGGATATTATAAAATCTCAGATTATTTGGAAGACAAACAAGCATGGGATTAATTGCTCCTCATATCAAACTCATATATATGTTTTGTAATATTGTGATATTGTGTATGAATAAAAAATTATATGAAAAAAAGACCAGCCCGCTGAGTTTCTTCCGCCGGATCAGTGTGTGGCCGCGTTCCGATCCGGTGGTAGTTTTGAAGAGTGTTGACGTGTCAAAATAACTTGTAAAAAGTTTTATTGAATAAAGTTCTTCCGATTTCTGATTTCTAGCAATTTTCTAATTAATGAGTCTAATGTGTCTAATAAAAGAATACGTTCCGCAAAGCAACGTCACTCCCGTGTTTGGTACCACCGCAGTGCCATTTCTGCCGTAATCAGCTGAAACGATCGCCTTATCTATTCTTGTCACGATAACGTCAGTGCTTTACAGTCGTGTTCTGGTTTGAAGGGTAAGTTATTAAAGGGTAACATTTGCAAGTGGTGTTACCATCCCGCTACGAGGATGGCAATGCACCATTGATAAAGTTGATGTCTATAAATCTGGTTTCTCTTGACAAACAGGAGTGTCTTGTGCTTGTTTATTATTTTAGGCTGCTCCGTAGTGACCCTGACTACGCATCGACGGGGCTCGGGTTTGATTCCCGACAGGGACGAACATTTGTGTGATGAGCATAAATGTTTGTATTTCTAGGTTTGGGTGTTTATTATATATATATATATATATATATATATATATATATATATATATATATATATATATATATATATATATATATATATATATATATATATATATGTATATATCAGTATCTATATATGTATATATCAGTATCTATATATGTATATCTATGTATTAGGTATCGTTGACTACCATCCATATCCCAATTAATAATTTGCTTATTTTGGGGTTAAATCAATTCGTGTAATTTGTCAGAGGAATATTTATGATATAAAAACTAGAAACCGCCTTCTCGTTAAAATTCAATGATAATCCTATAAAAGTTGAATCTCAAATATCTATTATACAAAATATGACTATGACTATTTGACCACAAACTAAACAATAAAACCTTTAGGTTTATCAAAACACTAACTATAAACAAATTTGTATATACTTGTGTGTCTCAAACGCATAGTAGTGCGTGTATGTTTTCTTTATAATTATGTTAATTTTAACGCTTATTATATTAAACTATGAATTTTATGCACTTCTTCTTCAAATAAACTTCAACTTTTCCATATTTCATGTTCCTCAGCCACAATTTTCGTAAGGAGGGGTAAAGTTTATGCTTCATGTATTTGTATGTAGATTACTGGATTTTGAATTCGACAGCCTCTGAAAGATGTAAAAAATAATCAGAAATTTGAAAAACCAATTCTGTTATGTCATTGATCTCTAATCTTTTATATTATACCTAATTTCATCGGAATGTAATTTTTTATGCCAATAACATGAAAGGATAATCGTGGATTTCCATGCATTTCACCACTATCCCTCGTGTTGGTCCGGGCTCCTTTCAAAAATAAACCAACAGCCGTTCTGCCAGGCAGGTCGTAAAAAGCGACCGATTGACCTGGTTTGAAGGGTAAGGTAGCCGCTAGACTTAGAATGTGTCATTGCCATTGCACCACACGGATAGCAACGCACCATTAACATCTTTGGTATCTATAGGCGATGGTTTCTTCTTCCATCAGGAGATCCATCTTGTTTGTTTTCTAATTATATAAAACAAAATTCATGCATTTAAAGATATTACCTACAACAATTTTAATAAATAAGTAGTATTTTACAATTGGAACTTAATAGTAGAATATGCACAATAAATGAGTTTAAGAAACATATAATTAAATATCAACATGTACTATGCGTTCCAAATAAGAATAGAATCACACTTGTCAAGTGTGAAATTAGTGATATGTCAACAAAAAAATATTTGTTTTAAAAAACAGGGCTAATTTATTAAAGACCAATTAACAATCATATTCATAGATATAATAATAATATTAGTGTCCATATCACACTACATATAAGTGTACATGATATTAAATAAATAAATATTCATGGGACAAATAACACTTACTGATCTAACACCAAAGTAAGCAAATTATTTGCTTGTGTTATGTGTGTTAGTCAAACAATACATAGAAATACATAAATAAATACTAGAATATATTTAATAAACACCCAAACCTGGAAATACAAACATATATGCTCATCACATAAATGCTTGTCCTTGTCGGGGATCAAACCCAAGCCCCGTCGATTTTTTAGTCAGGGTCGAAAACCACTCGACCAATGGGGCCGTCGAATACATATTTAAATAATGTCATTATAAACATAATTCGAAACACGTAAATAATTTTGTAAATGTAAAATTGTTTGTTAATCACTACATAGTATAAAACAAAGTCGCTTTCTCTGTCTGTCCCTATGTCCCTATGTATGCATAAATCTTTAAAACTAGGCAACGGATTATGATGCGGTTTTTTTAATAGATAGAGTGATTCAAGAGGAAGGTTTGTATGTATAATAACATTAAATATATTGTAGAGTAATACTACAATTTTTGAGTTTTCTGACGTCATGTCGTAAATCATTATATTTTTTTCCGCTTACATTGCAAACGCTGGCTAGACCCTATGAGATTTATCAAAACAATGTACTATATGTACTACATTTATATACCTTGAAAAGGTCTACAAAAAACTCCGCGATGGTATATGTCTATCTCTTATGGATAACCCACAATAGCATTTTTTTTGTCATTTACTTTTTACGAGAAATAATGGCTTTTTTCGAAGCAATTTTAAGCAATACAATACTAATCCTTATCCAATTAAATGCCTTAAATATATTGTTGATTTAATATAGATTAATATGGCCGTTTACAGCATGTAATTTAAATGAATATTTTCGAAGATATTACAGATTTAAAATGCAGGGGCATAGCGATTACGGGGTTACCGGCCGGTCGGAAGCGCGCGCGCTATATGTTCTGAAACCGCTGGGAAACGTGTTAATTTTCGGATAAGTAAATAAATATAGGACTTCAGCTGAAAACCGAAATTTAGTACATTTTTTTAAATAAATATCACCATATAAAAATCATGCAATCGATTAGAAATAGTATTAACAAATTATTTGTTTTAGAGATTTTTTTTAGCCTGTTTTCGGAATTTTATATGATCAAGTAAATCAATCAAGTAATCAATATGATCAAGTAAAAAGTAGGTATATTCTATCATGTAACTAGCGGCCCGCCCCGGCATCGCACGGGTAAAAAAAATGACTAAAATCGATGCCCTTTTTAAACAAAATAGATGATTGAACTGAAAAATCTATGCTTATATTTTTTACTCTTTTGAGCTTAAAATACCTTTATTTAGTGAGAAGTATCAGGGATGGCCCGTAGGGTCAACCATTTACACATTTTTTCCCGTTTGTCCCGATGCCTCGCCTTAATAAGTCGCAGGGTCAAACCTTCTACGTTACAGGCTTAGATTTGAGCGTTGACTGTTTTTCACATAGCCAACTATATGTCGCTCTTTCAAGAGTATCTAACCTCTAAAGAAAACATGTTTGTATTGTCTAATGACAAGAAAGCTCTGAACGTTGTATATAAAGACATTCTGTAATATATTAATTGTAAAAATAAAAGAAATAGTTAAAAATGTAAAAACTAAAAATGTAGTACCTATATGAATTTAGATGTTCCAAAGATAGCAGGAAATCTTCATGGTATAGGGAAAGGGGAATTGTTTGCGGGGCGCAGGCAGAAATGAGTAAATCAAAACTACTGCATCGATTTTAATCTTTTTTTTTTTTTCACTGAGTGACATAGGCTGTATATTTTATACCCGTGCGAAGCTGGGGCGGGCCGCTAGTATGATATAAAAAACAGGCCAAACTGATAACTTCCTATATTAAAATCGGTTATTTTAAATTTTTTTATTTATTAATAACAAGCTGAATTTGGTGAACGGCTTCGTTTTGACGAGACGATCTCAAATCCAGTATTTAATAAAGTTAGGGGGCTTCGAACATTTTAATTTGGTGAAGGAAAAATATTAATTAATAACAATATTTTTTTTACTTTAATCGCTTGATTATTTTATGAAAAGTACAAAAAAAATTCGTCTTACACATTGGACGGTTTTTCTGACGAGCCCTCCTCTCTAAAGATTTGGATTTATGAGAGTTTTAAATTTATTGATATTATTAATCATATATTAATCAATTTAAAAACAAACTGATTTTCCCAAAACAGCTCGTTAATTATTATTATAATTCAAGGGTTACTTTTTCCTATACGTGAAATAGATTTTTTTCTTTGTCCGACACTCTAAAGTTTTCTTTTTTATCTATATTTATTAGTTACCCGATTCGAGATTTTTCGAAGATAGAGAAGATGGGCTTCTCACCAAAATGAAGCTGTTCACAAACATTCAACTTGTTATTAATTTAAAAAAATTGTGTCCCCGTGTTGGTCCCGGGCTTCCCCGTGTTGCTCCCGTGCTTCCCCGTGTTGATCCCGGGCTTCTTTGAAGAATAGGCCAACTGTTGTTCTGCCAGGCAGGTCATAAAAGGCGACCGATTGGCTTTACGAGTGACTACTATCGTGACTACTAGGTGGTAGAATTCTGCATTGTCTCGCCCGGGTCAAGTACCACGCCTGACCTATTCCTGCCTGACCTATTCCTGCCGCAATCTGCAGGCTGCAGGGTAAGGTAGCCGCTAAACTTATGCATGTAGCTTTAGACTTCGTCACAAGATAGCAATGCACCATTAACAGTTTTGGTGTCTAGGCGATGGTTGACTCTTTCCATCAGGAGACCCATCTGCTTGTTTGCTATCTTACAATATAAAAAATTATAAAAAAAAAGTTCGTGGGCCCACTGTCTAAAACTGAAGTTCGTTAAATTTCAACCCACATTATCTTCAGATCACCCATTTCAAATAAACGCCTGTCTATGTCCAAATACCTAAAACGCGTGACTTATCTGTCAGCCTCTGCAATATTTTGACAATCTTTGTGGGACGATCTCCGAAAGTGTACACTATCTTCATAATCGCAAGGCTTGTTAAGTCTACTTTCAAATATAATTTTCGACTGTTTTTATATCTTAATCACAAATCTATATATTAATATAAAAAGCGAATAACTTTGTACCCCTGTGTACAAAAAGTAGGTGTTTGTTGTTGTTGTTTGTAGAATAGAAACCCTCTAAAATATTTTTCTTTATTATAATATAATTAGTTTTGAAGTGAATAACCTAATAACTAAATTGTGTTTAATCTGTGAATATTTCAACTCTACCAGTTATTGTTCATAAGATCGAGTAAAAACCGCTATAAATTACGTTTGTTGTAATAGCCTCCCTTAAATATTTATTTTATTCTGTTTTTAGGGTTCCGTACTTAAAAGGTAAAACGGGACCCAATTACTAAGCCTCCGCTGTCTGTCTGTCACCAGGCTGCATCTCATAAACCGTGACAGCTAGAAAGCTGAAATTGTTGTTGTTCTTCCTTTTTAACTACTCTTATTTCTTTCTATATTTCCTCACCTTTTAAACCTTCAACAATGAATTCAGCCGTTCTTGAGTTTGCAATTGATTTATATATATTATATAGATTACTATAATTTCTCACCTTTTAAACCTTCCCTGGAATTCAACAATTAATTCAAAACCAAAATTAGTCAAATCGTTTCAGCCGTTCTCGAGTTTTAGCGAGACTAACGAACATCAATTGATTTTTATATATATAGATTTCTATATTTTCTCACCTTTTAAACCTTGCCTGGATTTCAACAATTAATTCAAAACCAAAATTGCCAAATCGGTTCAGCCGTTCTCGAGTTTTAGCGAGATGTTTTCAGCGAGATTTTTAGGGAGTTTTGGCTAATTTTGGTTTTGAATTAATTGTTGAAGTCCAGGGAAGGTTTAAAAGGTGAAAAATATAGAAAAAAAATAAGAGTGGTTATAAAGGCAGTACAACGTTTGCCGGGTCAGCTAGTACTAAAAATAAAAATAAAATATTAAGGGGGTGTTCCCATGCAATATCTATCAACGTGTTTTTTTTCATATTTTTTGAAGATGTTGGTACGGAACCCTTCATACGCGCGTCCGACTCACACTTGGCCGGTTTTATTATTATTTGTTGTTATAGCGGCAACAGAAATACTTCATCTGTGAATTTTTATAATGTTTAAGTAACTATTACCTTTCATTATATACAGCTTGGTGATGGACGGACAACCGATTTCAATGAAATTTTGTAGATATCTACTAAATTTCATTGAAAACGGTTCAGTAGTTTAAAAATCCATAGCGAACAAACAACACGATACATAATGTTAATATATATTACAAATTACGTGTCACGTTGTTTGTCCGCTATGGGATTCCTAAACTACTAAAACGATTTCAATAAAATTTTGTAGATATTTACTGTTTGGTCCAAATATTTACTGTTGGTTAAGAGATAGGATAATTTTTATCTCAATTAATCCCCTCTCAAGTACTCCACTTTTACAAGTACACACATTTAATACAAGTAATTTGTATGGCAAAACAACGTTTGCCGTGTCAGCTAGTATAAGTATAAAGCGAAAAAATACTGATCAAGTGTTACAAAACTGTCAAACAACAAAAAGTAGTAGTCAAGATGATTGATATCAAGCCCGTCAGCCTCCGCAAAACTTAACCACCAGTATTCATAATGGTGTTGATACTGTTGATCTTGGCTTGTTCTGCACGAACAGCTTGGCAAAAGACGATTCATTTTTTAAGTAAAATAATTTATACAAAGGAGTGAAATACGTACTTGCTAAGGCGCCTACTGTGGACGAAAGTCGTTGACTAAATACTTGCGCGGCATATTTAACTTTCATTTTGGGAATTTTATCACGGAATACATGTGCCTCAGTTAATTTGTTACAAATTCAAATTTCATGTTCTCCATCGTCCTCCTTCAATAATAATTCAATATGCTCACATTTTGCTATTTTCTCAACGTCATCTTGAGTAAATTTTAAAGATTTTGTGAGCGAGTTGTTTCTGATCCCTTTTAGTAAATGCAGTGTCATAGAGGGGGAAAAATTTTACAGAATCAAACTTAATTGTAGTTGTTTTGTATTCTTTCCCTTCTCTTAAATATTTTAATTTGGTATCGTATTTCATACTATTTAATACCACTGTATTAACAGTTAATTGATTGCACACTGTTGCGACAATCTTCAACCCTGTTGAGTTTAATTTAATAATTATGTTTTTTATTACAATATACTTATTTGTTGTGCGTTGACAAAACGTAAACATTACAGGTTGCTTGTATTTGGCTCTTATGCCTTTGATCATAAAAACAAGAGCATGATCCGCAAGTTGTGCCATTATTGTTTCATTGTCTGAAAAACCTGAAATTTCTCCTGTAAATTATAATATACGTCTGGTAAAAGGGCTAGCTCGCCGAACATTAATATACAAAGCCGTTTCTCTACTGATAAGCCCTTTACTGATTCGTTTGAGTTTTAAATATGTTTTCATTAAAGCCTGGCTGTATATTCACAAAACTCGATAATTTCTGCAAAGTACTTCGGGATGGTAACTCAAATATGCTCCGTAAAAATTTGTATGCCTTAGGGCTTTGCTTCAGTATGGATTATGACATTTTTTTTTTCATTCAAAATGTATCTCTGCCCCTTAGGCTTTCTTTGTTTTTTCATTTGTAAATTTATGAAAGTTGTTGCCATCTCTGGCAATTCATTAACCATATTTAAGTACATTTTAGAATATGATATTTTGCATTTGGTTTTTAAATTTTCTTTAATTTGCGACAGTCTAGGCATTTTTGTTTTAGCTGCTTTCAGTTGATGAAAAATGATTCTTATTAATTTTTTTTTATTTAGGACCTGGAATCATAGAGAAGGATTAATATTCCTATTTAAAGTTCATCATAGTTTAAGAAATCATTAAAAATCTGATTAAACATGGCGGCAAGTGCCTCTCATCGAGTAGTGACTGTATACTTATATAAAATTAGCATTATAACTGTATAATATTTTATAAAACAATAGTATTATAACTATATACTATTTTTATATATTATTAGCTGTTTTCCGCGACTTCGTTTACGTAACCCACACATATTACTTCCTTTTACTAAGTCGTGTAAAAAAGCCTTTGTGATGATGAACTCAGTGATGATGTGGCTTTGTGAGGGTTCACGAATGTTTAAAATTGGTTGTTTACAAATAACCAAATATTACTTTTTTACAATATTAAAGTAGAAGTATACAGAGGATAGCAAACAAACAAAATGCTGATGTAAAGAATATAAAATAAAGCTATCACCTGATACCTGACCTTTCGGACATAAATGGTCCATTGACAACCGTGTGACTAATGTAATGCCACATGCATTTATTTATCTAACTTTAATTCAACTATATTATATATAATGTAAACTTTGCTTTTGCTGATCTTTTTCTATAAAATTGGTTCACAACTAATCCAGAGACTAAATTCTAGTCAGTGTGGTACTAAGCGAGTTTAAAAACACAAAAATTATTTAAAATTAACTTTTTATATGTACCTATAGTAGATAATAATTAAATAATTGTAACATTACCTAAGTTCAGTATAGGTACTCAATTTTAAGTAACTCTTTTATTAAGAATAAAGTATTTTTTTAAATGGTTATTACACAGCTTGAAATTTTATAAATTTAATTTGTTGATTTATTAGTATCAACTTCATTTAGAACCACTGACTTCCACTTTTCAAATCGTTCCGCTTGTGTAGTTAGATTTGGAAAATTGGGTAATTATCCTAAAAAAAAATTCAATTCGTTATAATTCTTGCAAGGTATTATTTTAATGATAAAAGCGCAATGAATGGACTTTTTATTATATTTGCAAATTGTTGTAACAATTAGATGTTCTCTGAAACTAAGCCTTCCTTTTAATGTGTCTTTAATTTTTTTTTTATATCATAAGATAGTCCTAAAAATATTCAATTCGTTATAATTTTTGCAAGGTATTATTTTAATGATAAAAGCGCAATGGACTTTTTATTATATTTGCAAATTGTTGTACCAATTAGGTGTTCTCTGAAACTAAGCTTTCCTTTTAATATTTGTTTAATTTTTTTTTATATTATAAGATAGCAAACAAGCAGATGGGTCTCCTGATGGAAAGAGTCAACCATCGCCTATAGACTCCAAAGGTGTTAATGGTGCGTTGCTATCTAGTGGCGAGGTACTAATGCCACATGCATAAGTTTACCGGCTACCTTACCTTTCAAACCGGAACACGAAGGTGGCAAGCACTGATACTATTGCGGCAGGAATAGGTAAGGCGGTGGTACCAGACCCGGGCGAGACAATGCAGAACTCTACCACCTAGTAGTCACGATGGTAGTGACCCGCATAGCCAATCGGTCGCCTTTTACTACCTGCCTGGCTGAACGGCAGTTGGTTAATTCTCTAAATGTTAAATTTAGTGAAGTACACAATAATACAAAGATAGAAAATCTAGACATAACTGGTATCTTAGTTTTTTTATTATAAATATTTTATGGCTTTAAATTTTATTTTTTTATTTTTAGTGTCAGTGCCGGTCACTGTCGTGTTTCGGTTTGGAGGGTAAGATAGCCGGTAAACATAAGCATGTGGCATTAGACCTCGCTACAAGATAGCAACGCACCATTAACATCTTTGGTGTCTATAGGCGATGGTTGACTCTTTCCATCTGGAGACCTACCTGCATGTTTGCTATCTTATAAAAAAAATAATGATTTCGTGATCTATAAGTAAGCGTAAGCGAAAACTTTGTAGGTACTTAGCTCTTTTTATGAAAATTACGTGAACTAAGGAGTATGAAATTTGGCACAGTTTAAGTTATATAAAGAAGAAGTGTAGAAAGATATTTTTTATATAATTGTAACAATTACTCGTGGCTCCTTTTGCGTGAACAAAAATCATTAATTAGGTAAATTACGTAAAAATCTAACTTTTTAAAGGTGAAATATTTTTTAAAATCGAGTTGTATTTGAGTTAAATCGTAACAAACAAACAAACAAACAAACAAAATAAAACAAGTTGTGGCTGTGTAATGGACACGACCGTGCATCTTTTACGTGAATACGTCTACCTCATGCATATCATAACATCTTGCGATGGTAACATTTTTCATTCGTCGTTCCAATCACAATGTTCCCCTTCAAACCAGCCTACAGACCTAAATGGTCTAGACCACGTCCATCTTGTGGATAGCGAATATCTTATAATATAAAAAAAAATAGTATAAATATTTTATGGCTTTAAAATAAACTCTAGTAGTAGGCATAATATCCACTTCATTTTTAAATTTCCATATACATAAATCCATAACTTATTGAAATTTAGTACAATATTTTAATTTTCATAAAATATTTGAAAAAGTATTATAAACTAAATTTTATTAAACATTTTTTGTTTTGACATTCTTAGCAAAGAAATTCAAGCTGAGTAAGATTTGCTTAATATATAATAACTCATTATTACAATATAAAAACCAGCCCAAAAAGATTAAGTTAAAAACCAGAAATTATTTAAAAGTAACACTAAATTTTTAACAAGAAGTGATTAGTTGGTGAATATGTTACATGACTATTAGAAACATAGATAAAATTAAGCAAATCAAGCATTCAACCAAAGGAACCCTATATAAAAGACCGTTTCTGGCAAGCAACGGTCTCTCATATAAGATTTGGGTAAGATAACATTTATGCATTCTGCATGCCAACTGCTTTGTACATTTTAATATGCAAAACAAAGAGTAGTAAGGACCCTTCCATCTAATTGATGAAATTAATTTAGTATTTTTAAATTTAATAAGTTCTTTCTTTGTGAGAGATTTCTCACATACAAATTTTTTTCAAGTACACATTGACTTGGCTTTTTTCAATATATTTTTAAAATAATGCACTATTTCAGATATGCTGAAAGAAAAGGATAACTAATAAAATGTAAAAAGTTTCTCACACAATACTCACCCATAATTTTTAAATAATATTGTTGTCACCTTTAAGAATTGAGATGCTGACGGATTAAAGTAGCTTTCCAATTGCCACTTCTATTGAAAAGCTCTGGTTTCCAAACACGAACACACAAACTGTAAGAGGTCAGTATGTAAGAAAGTGTGCGCAGGACTTAGAAAAATTTTGATGGTAAATTTCAACCCTATATAACACCACTTTTTTGTTGCACCAATTGATGGAGAGGTTAAGGGCCACCAACTTTTGTCAAGGTAACTTCGCTCTGAGCTCATTCACTGTGGAGTATGGGATGAAAACTGGAATTCATTACAAAGGCATCTGCGACTTAGAAAAATTTCAAATGGAAATTTTCGACCCTATATAACACCTCTTTTTTCTTTCATCATGGGCAAGCAACAAAAATAGTGCAAAATAATTTAAGATTAATATTTGAAGTATTTGCATACATTTTGAGGTTAAGTTTGGCTAGTTTTTAGCCTATAACATTTTTTATAAGCATTTCCGTAGGGGGGAGTTTTACTGGAAGGGAGTCCCCAAGCTCTTCATCCCCCCGCCACCCCTCAACCCCAAATTCGTGCGGCCCGTTTCTAATGCAATCCTCTGACGCCTTTGTAATGGATCTCGGTTTTCATCCCGCAACTCCGCGGGGAATGAGCTCAGAGCAAAGCGACCTTAACAAAAGTTGGTGTCCCTTACCCCCTCCATCCAATGGTTCAACAAAAAAGGGGTGTTAAATAAGGTTGAAATTTACGATCGAAATTTTTCTAAATCCTGCGCATCTTTCCTAGACACAGACCAATACATTGCAGATACCTTTGGAGTTGCATCCAAAATAACAGCAATATCTTCGCCAACCGGCAACCACTTTTTTTCTCTCCATGATAAAATAAGTCAAAAACTACTTTCATACCTACCTATATTGTTAATTTGCTTAAATTTAACAATTAATAATAACACTTATAATTAAATGAAGCTAACGATAAGTAAAGCTTAAATGCGATCTTTAGAACACAATATTAAACAAAAGAATAGTAATTAGCAGTAATTAAATTCTCATTTACGAAATTTTAAATTAACTTTTAATAATGGCGTAATTCTACCAGCGCGACCACCATTTGATGAGGGAATCTACCAAAAACGCTGCTAAAATCTACTAAATTCTTCTAGGTTGCATTTTTCAAATGCAATTATTTTTAGAATAATATTTAAGCCGAATTGGGTAGATACGATTTGTTGATTTATTAATGAACCCTAAATATAATCAATCATTTATGATTAACATCCATACCAGTTTATATATATACTCTATGATTAACATTTTTGAAAATAATGAGTTATTTCTCACCCTACACGATAGGTTTGAGTGTATCTTCTTTTCATTTAAATTACAAAAACGTATGATTTCGAGAAAGCAAACAACACAAATGAACGAAAATGATTAAATAAAACTATGTCGTCTAATGTCTATTGTTATAGAGGCAAGATAAAAGTGATCTAAGTTGAAGGACCTATTTTATAAAAATAGTCTTTATATTATGTTTGCACGATATCTTTTATTTTTCTACAACCGGGTGCGAAACTGTAAAAGTAATGTTATACTAGTAATTATTACAATACAATTAATAATCATGAATGAGTATACTAGATGAATATGCACATACATGATTTATGTGCATCTATGCATACACATATTATATACAACACAAGAAAATACGATGTGAATAAATACAAACTTGCATATACTATGCAATAAATTCAGAAAACCATTCAAATTAAAAATATAATAAAGAAAATTTAATAACACATCTAGATTGATGATGTGTATTCCATTTGCACCCTCCTTTCTGTAGCTTATACACTTCTACTAAAAAAAACTGTTAAAGTGATCGGTAATAGTTGTGTAACAGGAATGTACTATCTTTTTTATTAAATGTACTATCTTATTTATTCATTTTTCGCAACTGTCTACGAATCTCAGTTGCGATGGCAGCCGGAGGAGATAAATTTCGCGTCCACGAATTATCGCGCGGTGTGAACGGCGACGCTTCTAGCAACGAGCATGCTTAGTACATTCCTATACAATTGTTTTCGTCATAAGACGCTTCACGTTTCACACCGCGTGTAAATAAGCGGGCTTGAAAATGCGTTTCGCAAATGTATCACCATATATTTTTCGTAATAATCTCACGTCGACCAAGTTAGTTCTCCCTTCATGCCCTGATTTACCCAACTTTCACTTCTATATAACAAATTTATAAGTACATTTATTATTTAAAAGCCGTGTCTAATTACGCATTTGTGATACACATTACACATTAGACAACACAGTTTTATTTAGTTGTTTTCGTTCATTTGTACTGTTTGCTTTCGCGAAATCATACGTTTTTGTAATTTAAAATACGATCGAAAAGATACTAAAGATAAAGATCCGATTTGGTACAGTGAATACCTAATCGGATCCCATAATGTGATTTAGTCTTTTGGTATTTGGTAATCTGCACGATAGGTTTGATCGTATCTTTTCGATCGTATTTTAAATTACAAAAACGTATGATTTCGCGAAAGCAAACAGTACAAATCAACGAAAACGACTAAATAAAACTGTGTTGTCTAATGTGTAATGTGTATCACTATAGGGGCAAGTTAAAAATGATCTAAGTAGCAAGACCTATTTTATAAAAATACTCTTAATGTATTTGAAAATAAAGTTCAATTTGCTATATACACAATAACGTTCATTAGTCCAAATCACTTTCGTGTGTTGCCGACTGTAACATTAAAACTTTCTGGACATGGATGCTTGGTTTTGAGCGTAATATTCTTTGATAGCGAATTAAAAGTGAATACATCTACTAAATTCTACTGTGACATTTTATCATACTATATTACGCCTCATTTGCTTCAAATCTACTAAAAAGTAGAAATCTACTAAAAGTGGTTACGCTGATTTCTACAAACACTGGCTAAAATTCAAAGTTGCCATTTTTTGTTTTCAATTACCAATTAACGCTCAGGAAAAAATACGTTTTTAAAATGACCGATAACATAAACATACATAAAAAACATTCCACAGCCTATTTATTTTTTTCCTGTAGTATTTGATTAATTATTATGTTAATTAATAATTTTATATATAAATTATGTTTTTGTAAATAACAAAAAACTGCCACTTAAAAGTAACTGGCAATTGATATGGTCTCACTAGTAGCTTTATCGGTAAAGCCACATACTCTTTGGGTAAAGCAGAAATCGCATTGTTACTGCGCCACCTAGGGTGTTTTAAGTTACAATGTTTCCATTTTAGAACTTAGCTATGATTCTTAGATGGTGCTTAATTTAATAAAAAAATTAAAAATTGCCGATAGTTCCGAAGTAGGAACGGCATGACCAGACGTAGGCGGAGGACGGGTTGCTGGCGATTAGTAGTGTTTTTTTTATTTCTAATAATTATGACATCTTGGTACATATTTATTTGTTTTACTGTCTTGTAGTTGGGTCCTATTAAAATCGTTCCCTATTTTGTTCTTCCCAAGATTCATTCCCAAAGCAAACATTTGTTATAAATTCCTAGTTTGACCTTTAATCCGGTCATATTGTTCAGTGCTTGACACTATCGTACTCCGGTTTGAAAAGTAAGGTAACCAATAAAATTATGCATTTTAATTTGCACCACGGTTGGCGACTCGCACTTGGCATTTTTGCCATCTATAGACGATGGTTGTCTCTACCGTCTGGAGAGTCATCTCGGTGTTTGTTATCCTATATGATAATAATATTATATGCGAAATAAGTGTATAATAGAATGCGTTTATTCTAAGTTTATTAACAAAATCAATTAAATCACCATAACTATATTTGACAGAGCCCATTGGCACCAGTTAGAGATTTGCATTTTAATGACACGTCAAGTGGGAGTCAAATCCGGACCCTGCACAGCTGACTTTATTATCAATCTGCCCCCAGGCATTGCTCTTTAGTAATCGACTTTTAAACCATTCCGTACATATTAAGAGGAATTTGTTTATAGGTCTTTTTGTTACTCAATAATTACTTGTTTATGTGGGGTTAAATCGACCACAGATTTTTAACAGATTACGAAAATAGGTATATTTTAAATTATGGGTGTGTTTTTCTGTCTTTGATATTATAGATCACAAATGATTAAACTAATTTTGACTTGGTTTTTTATTTAAAAGCTATTAGAATGTTAAAAGATTGTTAAAACGTGATAATAATTTAGTGTACTTAATTAACCCTTAATTTAAAAAAGAAGTTAGTTAAATTCGGAATAAAAGTATTTGCTCCAGTCAATTAAAAGATGGTAGTAGTTAAAATAGAGAATAAAATCTACTTTCATTTAATTATCTTCTAATTGAATTTTCAACTAAATAAAATCATTTTAGAAGTATTTAAACAGTTTGGTAGAAACAGACTTAAATCTTTTAAACCGATGAAAATAACGTTTTATTCATCCATATTTTCAATCTTATCTTATTTTTAAATTCAAAACTTTAACATTTAAACAAAGATTTCCAGCAAAGATGGCGCTGGCCGTACTATAAATATCCTCGTATCTCCTAAGTATCGCATTGTACAAGTTCTATATCTCAAAAATCCCTCTCTGTTAATATATGCGGATTTTATCGGCCCCCGAAAAGGACAGGGTTAAAAATATGCAAAAATCAGCGCCCGGGGTGAATATTAAGTAATGTAATTTTGTATAATATTCCGCAATTAAAATTCAAATTGAAATCAATGCGCGGATGAACGGCTGAAGCGAGCACCGAGCTACAACGTTTGGTGCGAATTCTTAATCCCATAATACGCGTTTTGCGACGCGGGGGCTTGCAAACCTAGGGATTTTAACACCAGTTGTTAGTTTAAATATTATGGTAACTTTTATTAATATTATTTTGTTTAATAAAATATTTTATGAACTATACTTTTGCAGGTAATCTTTTTAATATGTGCAGTCGAAAAAAATAGAATAGTAGTAAAAAAGGCAGAACAATGTTTGCGGGGTCGGCTGGCCTGTAATATAATTAGTATACTGGGTATTTGGGAGTTCACGTGAGATCTTCTTACTTCCGGTTGATATCATATACTACACATACATTTATAACAACAAGCTGCCATACCATTTTGTCATACGAGAGACAAATTCAGCATTGATGTTGAAAACAGAATATTGCAATCAGTTATAATTTTATACAGTAGGCCCAGCACATATACTCTGTATTTTGGGTTTAGTAAAACAATTAACTACCAATGCCTACAAATAAAAACCTATATTTTTTCATATATATTCTTACGATGTTTAACACTAAAGAAAACTACTAGATGGCAAGGCTTTAATTCACACCATCTCTGGAGCAATATACCATCGTTGCTTATTTTTACTCCCATCAACAAGTAGTTCAATTTGTACCGCTGGGTCATACATAGGCAATAGTGGTAGCTCAGATAAATTGCTTTTCAAAAAGTTCATCTACTCGTGCCATACCTTTTCATAATTATATTAAGGAGACAAAATATACTACAACTATTCTATTCAATATAAAATTTAGCAGGCTTAGACAGACCAAAAATACTAAAATTATATACTACTAGCTGACCCACGCAGCTTTGCCTGCGAGTATATTAACATGTTGTCGAAATAGCTTTTAATAAAAATTTCATCCCCTATTTCAACCCTTCAGTTGTTGATTTTTGAAAAAAAATAGCCTACGTTTGACTCCGGATCTTCAAGTATTTCCATACCTAATTGCATGAAAATCGGTCCACCGACTTAACCGTGAAAGCGTGACAGACAGACTGACTGACAGACTTTCGCATTTATATTAGTATGGATGTATGTGTTTAAGCACTTATCCCGTGCTTAGGATATCCTGCTAACTTAAAAAATATATAAAATATAATAAACTACTATTTTTCGAGTTTATTCACTGTTGCCTTATTACTGAACCGTACATGCCGATCAATTATTGGTAATATCGTTTTCCGGTTGAAATAATTTTTAGAATTTGTGGTCTACAAAGAACCCTTATAGTTCGCTGACCGTTCATCTGTCCGTAGCTCAACTCGCAGAATCTTAATACAAGTAAGTTTAGTAGTTATTTGGTATAATTTTTTATATCATAAGATAGCAAACAAGCAGATGGGTCTCCTGATGGAAAGAGTCAACCATCGCCTATAGACACCAAAGGTGTTAATGGTGCATTGCTATCTCGTGGCGAAGTCTTATGCCACATGCATAAGTTTACCGGCTACCTTGCCCTTCTAACTGGAACACGGCAGCGACAAGCACTGACGCTATTGCGGCAGGAATAGGTAAGGCGGTGGTACCAGACCCGGGAGAGACAATTCAGAACTCTACCACCTAATAGCCATGATGGTAGTGACTCGTGTAGCCAATCGGTCGCCTTTAACGACCCGCCCGGCAGAACTGCAGTTTGCTTATTCCTCAAAGGAGTCTGGGACCAACACGGGGATAAATAAATATGATGGTTGTACCACATACAGAGGCGAGACGTTGCGGAACTCTACCACCTAGTAGACACGATGGTAGTGACACGTATAGCCTGTCGGTCGCATTTTACGACCTGCCTGGCGGAACGACAGATTCTTCAAAAGGGGCCCCGGATCAACACAAGGGAACACACCGGCTGGTTTTATAAAAATTGGTCTAGTACTTTAAGAGTTTACTCATTAAAAAAAACTATATCTCAAAAGAGGTCTAGGCTGTATAATTTAATTACAAGAGCATCTCTTATCCGTTCGTTAAAGCAAACAAAAGTCAGTTCGTTTACAAAATTCTTGCAGTGTCTCTCGGCACACACTTAATGGTCCATAAAGGCACCCCATAACTCGGCTATCAGGCGGATCATTCAAAGTGTTATTCCCTCTTAATTGGCCGTTCCGGGCGGAATCGTCAATTCGAGATATTAAACTAATTTTCAATGCGGTGTAATCGTGCAGACGTGATCCTTACCATTGTAAGGGTTATTGTTCAACTTCGTGTCATTTTTAATGACGCCATTTCGTCTGTTTCAATGAATTTATGCTTGTTCCACTAATTAAATGTATATTGGTCTCCATTAAGTGGTTTTAGTTAATTTTTATTTTGCAAAATATTGTGCTTCTGGTTAATTTTTTACTTAGAGATGACTTGGGTCTCTTAATATTTTTAAATCGTGTTGGTAAATCTATTTTGGGTCTAATTACATTTAACAAGTCATTTATATGGCAAAACAACGTCTGCTGGGACAGTTAGTTAGCATAAAAATAAGATATGTCTACCTATTACATAAGGTTATATACATACAATGTATACACACATAGCATGTCGCACAGCGCTTCTCGAAAACGCCACGTCTGCTTAATCACCGCAGAAAGCTGAAACTACGGTTTGTCAAAGCTTTGTGTAAGCTTTTGACGTTTAGGTATTTAAAAAGCTCAGCAATTTAGATTTTCTGTGTCAGGAATAACGGCTTTGTTGGAATTAAAGCTAAGTTGAAAGTTTAAGTTGAACGTTAAGTTTTCACACAGATTATTTAGATGTGAGCTTGATTATTTGAATTTTATTTCATGTTGTTTTAGTAGTCTAGCAGATTTTTTTCTTCAAAGCAATTCTTCAAAGGAGCCCGAAATCAACACGCCCCCCACCGTGTTGATCATCGACTAGGAGATGGTTATTCTGATGGAAAGAGATAACC
This sequence comes from Apodemia mormo, assembly GCA_036924255.1. NCBI lineage: Eukaryota > Metazoa > Arthropoda > Insecta > Lepidoptera > Riodinidae > Apodemia > Apodemia mormo. The sequence continues at coordinate 3,489,649 of JAUPFN010000018.1, read as the reverse complement.
ATTGCCTATAAACACCAAATATGTTAAAAGTACGTTCTATTTGTGTTAGGAGGATGCAAAGCTAAATATATGAGTTCACCGACCACCTTAGGTTCACCATGGAACACGATAGACGCTTTTGCGACAAGACAAGGTAAGCTGTGGTATCAGACCGGTGGGATTATCACGTATCTTCAATGCGAAATCATCGTAATTGTTTAGTTATTGCAAGACACACAACATCCTTGTATATTAGTGGCAGTCGCTTGATTAGTTTTGTTGCTGTGACATTACAAAAGGTGCATCTAGTGACCAGCGAGCAATGGGCGAACGTTTTTTAATGATTTTTTAATTACGTTTAAAAGTCATCGCTGGTAACTGGCGGATTGCAAACGTTAGTTGACATGTCTGCGGTAGGAGTCGTTACAGAATTGTACCAGTATCATCACGCCCGGTTCCTTTGCGGAGTAGGTAGCGTAAACCGGCCGTCTATAGAATTTCTGGGTCGGTTTGTCGGTAGATAAGATGAATGGTAATCCCCATCGCCGCATTTTATGGACCTGGTAACGACTATCGACTATTTCTAACGATAACCGTGACCGACGTCTTTACGTGCTCATTCGAGGCACAAGAGCAGTAATACATTTTGATTATACTGGATACGCCTATCAAGGAAATTTCTTATGTTGTCAGCGTTGCTTGAATTTACACAGAGAAATACAGAGTTGTAAGACTTACCGCTGAAATAAAATCACCCCAGAGATATTTTTAAACTTAGCTTTTTATTGGACAAGATAAAATAGCACAATATTTTCCCCCATGTTGGTTCGGGCTCCTTTGAAGAATAAGCCAACTTCCGTTCTGCCAGGCAGGTCGTAAAAGGCGACCGATTGACTATGCGAGTCATTACCATCGTGGCTATTAGGTGGTAGAGTTCTGCATTGTCTCGCCCGGGTCTGGTACCGTCGCCTTACCTATTCTTGCCGCAATAGGGTCAGTGCTTGTCACAGTCATGTTCCGGTTTGGAGCGTAAGATAGCCGGTTAACTTATGCATGTAGCGTTAGACCTCGCCACAAGATAGCAACGCACCATTAACATCTTTGGTGTCTATATCCGATGGTTGATTTTTTCCATCAGGAGACCCATCTGCTTATTTGCTATCTTAGATATATAAAAAATATATAATATTTCTATTTTTTACGAAGATTTTATATTTAAAATAAAACCGGCTAAGTGCGAGTCGGATTCGCTAACAAAGGGTTCCGTGTCATTATTAATATAAAAGAAACAGAAAAAATTGTTTGTTGGATGGAAGCCCACCCCCTTAAATATTTATTTTATTCTGTTTCACTTTTTTATAGTGCTAACAGAAATACATCATCTGTGAAAATTTAAACTGTGTAGTTATCACGGTTCATGAGATAGATACAGCCTGGTGACAAATAGACGGACAGATGGACGGATAGCGAAGTCTGAGCAATAGAATGAAGTGTGTGTGTGTGTGTGTGTGTGTTGAGTATTTATTAACCTTTGGTTCAATACGCCTAGTCAGCAAGGGAAAATGTGTGATATTATTTATTTATTAACTGGTTGAAAAAGCAGAAAGCATCCCAAATGATAAGAATTACGATAAATTATTCAAAATTAGATCATTCATGGGTTAAATATATAAGGCGATTTTCCGCCTATGAGAGTACGTTCTGGTGAATGGTCCTAAGGGTGTAGGCCTGTGCAAAATTATTAAAATATCGATACATTTAAAAAAAAAATATTTTAATGTCTTAAAAAAAAATCTGTACCTATTTAGTAAGATATTATCATTTAAAAAACTATTTCATAACGCATAAAATACTTTATAGTCATTAAACATGATCAAAAGGTCCGAGAATTGATGGCAAAATGGAATTCAAGTCTCCCGATTTCCAATAAGTGTTCCATACCTAACGCATTCCGATCGCACCCGGGCACGTCATTACGTCACCCAATAAGCTCACAAAAGCTGGTTCCTATTTTACCAAGAATAATATCTAAAAAATCTGCTAAAATCATCTCTATGTTCATCATAATAGAACGTATCAGAGATGCAATAGTATTTTCGTAATAGATCTCCCGTTTTGGGCTCCAATTTTAATTAGCCCCTCCCCCCTTCATCTGCGGCTCCCTCCCCTATGTCGCCCTGATAAGGGTGTTTGCAAATAGCAGAGCCAGCAAAGAAGCCAATCCATCAAATCGCTGAGCGCATTACGACACCGCGTTTGTCGCCCTGTAGGGCTTGCACAAATAATATCGATAAATTGCAAGATTTATTTTTTACATTAAGTTACCCCTGACGTTTATACTAAATTTGTAATAGAAATTAATTTATTTAATCAGCTTTTGGCACAAGGAGAAAAATTTTGACCTTAAGACACATATTTAGTATGATCTTGTGTCATAAAACTATTTGACTTTAGTGGCGACATGGATAGGTAATCTCTTATGTAAATTAAATGCACATGCTTGTGTCCAACACAAACACAGACACACAAAAAACGCCAAATCAAATTAAAGATGTGTAGAAAATATATGTGAACAAGACACTTATGAACTGGATAACGATCATTCAACTTTGTACACTATAAGCGAATTATAAATATTCGGATTGGCTTTATTGAATGCACTTTTAATGAGTTTTTACTTATATTATTATAAGTGCGAATGTAAGTTTGAATATATAGATATGAGAATATTCATTTATTATAAATCACATTAAAACGGTTAAACAAATTAGGATAAAGTTTGACATACGAGTGTCTATGTCCTGCCTTAAAATATAAGTTTCTTTTGTACCGAAAAAAAATATTGTTTTAGTGAGATTCATAGAATATATTCTGCCAGGCTGTGAAGTAAACTAGTTTATAATAATAATTTCGTCAAGGATTATGGTAGACTCAATCGAAACCACCTAAATTATAAAGCGTAAAAAAATAATAATTTTGAGTTGACAATATATATTCGCAAAATTCGGATTCGAGTACTTTGTTAAAATAGTGATTAAAATTTCTAACGGTGCTGATAAACAAATCGGCCATATTTTTTAAAGGTTACAAATATGTAGTGTAGATGGCGTGAGCGTTAAAACGGAGCGCAGATTATCGTGAAACTTATTTTCTCTTCGTTCATAAAAGAGTAGAAATTAAAATATATGAACTATAGTGTGGTCTTTATTAAACCAACGTTATAATTGAAAGAAGACGTCACTACAGTGTTGCTACTTTTTAATGTCTACTATTTGAGTTATTATATAAGAAGCGTATTATGAGACTTCCTAGCGAAGTCGGGTTTTGATCTAGTAATTAATAATTTACCACCTGACAGAAATATAGCCTAACCATGGAAAATCAAATTAAATCACAAGAAACTTTTTTGATTCTTATAAATAAACGTGTTTTTAACCGGCCCAAAATCATATCATGATAAGTTTTCTTATAACCACTTATCTTCTTCAAAAGATTCTGACGTTTGTCGTGGTCCTGTATTATATCAGGCTCCTTTTGTGGAATAAACTACTTGCTTTTCTGTCAAGCAATTCAAAAAAAAAAGGAAATTGGCCAAAAGTGACTAACATCGTAACTATTAGATAATAGATTTCTGTAATATCTCGCCAGAGTTTGATACCATCTCCTTACGTTTTCCTGCCGCCACAGCACTAATGTTTGTCACTGTTGTGTTCTGATTTAATGGGTACGATGCCAGTTGCTTATAGCAATATATTCTCGCCACAAGTATGCTGACGCAACATTAAAATCTTTGGTTTTTATAGGTGATATTTTTTGTTATCACGAGAGTCTCTGTGTCAAATTTTCTATGATATATGAAAAAAAACCAAAGCAGCCATAAGGACTGCCGACAGAAGTAAAAATTTAAAACTGTATTTTAAATTTTCAAACTGATATACTCAAAGCTATACTATGCTTTTCCCCTACCAAAAAATAATGTCTTACGTGCATATGTAGAAGTTTCAATTCAAAAACATTACGATTCGATATCGATACGTAACTCGTCACTAGTTGGCTCGTGCTTTCAGTTGATTGGCGTAACTCGATAGTCCCTGCACTCATTTGCGCCGTGCACTAATGTTAGGGTACGCGATAAATCTCACAGGAGAGCCAGTGTCGATAACGCGGGTGTTTCTTTACAATTAACGTAGTATCATATTCTACTTTCTTTCTTATCTGTTATGTTCGAAAAGAAGATGGAGTGAAATATTGTCGTTAATATTTTTTTAATACGAGTAACGTGTAATCAAATCTATGTATTATTGCCGCCTTTGTAGTCTAACGTTGCATATGGTTCTGAGTTGGAATCCTGGGTCGGGAACTTTGTTCTAAATTTTAAAGTTTTTCTGACAATGGATGCTTAACCTAATTAAAAAGCTTTGAATTTAAATTTTATTAGAAAGCTATGAAGAAGTGAAGTAAACTTAAATATATAATATATAGTAATATAAATATAATTAATTAAATATGATTAATATTAAGTAATATTATCCTTACTAAATTACAAATACGAATTTTTTTGTTTGTCTATCTATCTGTTATGCTTCGACAACCGATTTCGATAAAATTTGGCATTGAGATAGTTCGAGATCCGGGGTCAAACATAGGCTTACTTTTTTTTAAATATCATCTGCTAAGGAGCTGAAATCGGGATGAAATTTAGTATGAAAAACCATATTTATGACATGTTAGTCTATTCGCGGGTAAAGCTGTGCAGGTTAGCTAGTTACAAATAAATATCGATATCGAAAGCATTTGTGTAGTGAAAAATGTTAGCAAAAAAATGTTAGCTTATATTTTTACTATTTAAAAAATTAAGAACATTAACAAACTAACCCAAATCAGTCATCTATAAATGTTGCGTCCAAAACTACCCCTAGATTGGCGGAGCACGCGTGCTCTCGCATGGGGGCCGGGGATCCGTGTCGGGTTACGGCAATCGGCTTACAAACACCATGGGACCAAACACCACACCATAGATGGATTTACCCTAATGAGCACTCTTGATAAGGCTATGGGAACTATTGTATTTCAACTACGACTAGTTAGCTTCTGTAAGTTTGCATAAGATTATTTTCTTGTATTAAAATGTCTTACACTAAATCTGTGCTTCTAACTTTTTTGAAAATGTCGTAATCTTATTTTTTTTAGAAAATCTTACTCTGAAAATCTATGCTTCTAACTTTTTTGAACAGACCTAATGTTTGTGTGAATAGTAAAGATATATATTTATACTTTTCTACAAAATATATAAGTTTATTTTGGAATATCTAACTCTAAAAATTCATTTTAACTTTTATAATATTCACATGAATACTGAATGTGATTTTCAAAAATAAATTCATTTCAGAACTTCTTACACAAAAATGTTTAAATTCTAAAGTTCTTGCAAACTAATTAATATGAGTGTAAAAGTAAAATAAATATATTCTATTCTAAAAAAAAACTCATTAAATATTAAAATTCATTTTAAAAATCATACTCTAACATCCATATGTGTCTATTTTTTTTACAAAAAAACCAAATGATTTTATGAATACTCAAGCTATTCAAAACAGTAAATTTATTTCAAAATATATTATTATGAATTTATTTGTTTATCTATATATATAAAAATCAATCCCTATTTTCCTTGGTCACGACATCACGCCTGAATGGCTGGACCAATTTCGGTATTTTTTTATTGTGTTTGTAATTGTAAGGAGAAGGTTCTTATAAAAGAAAATATTAAGAAAATTGCGCGGAAAAATAGAAAATATGAGAATACTTAACCACCATATAAAGTTTAATGCCATTTTGGCTGCGTGGAAGGACAATCCCGTAGTCCTATATAAATTACGTGTCACGTTGTTTGTCCGCTATGGATTCCTAATATAATTGGCAAAAAAACGTTTGCCGGGTCAGCTACTTAATTATAAATATATGTGCTTATAATTTATATTGCAAACGGATTAAAGTTCTATAATTCGAAAATAAATTTATGTTTTGTGCATTTCCTTGAAAATATCTTACTTTAAAAATCTATACTTCTAATTATATATTTCATGTGACCTAAATTTGGACCTAAGGCGTTTATTTGAAATTCCAAAAAAGAATATTCCACTGGACAAGCGTGAAATCAATCAAACAGTAGTAAAAGCTCCATCTGTTCACATTCAGTGTGACTTTAATGTGTATAAATTAAAAGTTCCCTGAATTTTATCAAACGTACTTCATGTAATGTACAAAGATAATAAAAGTCAAATTAAATGTAAACATAATCTAATATAAATAAAACGTTTCGCAATAAAACTGTAATGACATCAAACGAATTGATAAACAACAAAACACTGCTTTATGATTTACGATATTTTGAAAACTTTTTCATATCATAAAATAGCAAACAAGCAGATGGTTCTCCGGATAGAAATAGATAAATGATCGTCTATAGACATTAGTATGTTAAAGGTGTGTTGCAATCCGTGAGGCAAAGATAAAATGCTGTTCGTTAAAAAGTTAGCCGGCTATCTTCCAAAACAGAACAAGACAGTGAAATAAGATATGCGAAATGAGAAACTTTTATTCAAAAAACATTTACTACCGGATCGGAAAATTAGAATTAGTAGAATTTATAAAATCTATCGTTTTTGTGTTTATATTAACATATTATTAAAATTTATACTGTAGTGTAATGGTTCGCTGATTCGATTTAAATCGTGAGGTCCTGATTCAATTTTTCAGGATGGCCTAATGTGATAATGAGGTTTTTCGAAACTTTCCTCTCAGTAGCCGCTCGCAATCTGGTGATGATGAGACATCCTTCTACCTCGGATAAGTACATTAACCTGCAGATTCCGGTTTTCGCTCTAAATTTTATCAAATTCGTTATCAGGTCGGTAAAAAATACAGCGATGGGGATCATCACTCACGTCGTCAACCACCGAACCGTTGAATCGTGTTAACCGGAAAAAAGGTAAACCGGAAATAAAGCCGTTTGTTTCACTCTGTTTTTCGCCCTCGAGAATCGTCGTGATGATACTGACTTAGTTTTTTTTAAATAAATAAATATAAATATTCACGGGACAAATTACACTGAGTGATCTAACCCCAAAGTAAGTAAATTATTTGCTTGCGTTATGGGTGGTAGTCAACGATACTAATACATAGAAATACATATATAAACATACATAATAAACACCCAAACCCGGAAATACAAACATTTATGCTCATCGCACAAATGCTTGTCCCCGTCGGGGATCGAACCCGAGCCCCGTAGTCAGGGTTACTAACAACTCGACCAACGGGGCGGTCATATTTTATTTCAAATTCTTTATTTAATTTTTAATTTGAAAAGTTTAAGTTTTTGAAGTTTTATAATACTTGCTGTTCCCCGCGGCATATCGCGTGACCCACACAATACTTCTTTATATTCGACTAAAACGTAGCCTATGTTGCTTAGTGATAAAGTAACAGTAAATAGGTCCAGTAGTTTTTGAGTTTTATTCATTACAAACAAACAAACAAATCTTACCTTGCTATACTATTAGTGGAGGTAATAAATTATTTCATAAAAATAAATTTATAAATAAGCGCTTGCTCTTTTCGTTAAAGATTTGATTTTGCGCAGACAAAGAAAAATGATCCAGCCAATTCGATTACATTAAGTTAATTTGAGCATTCTCTTGACTTTTCACACGCATCCCTATTTTTGTTTGTACATTCTCATTTGGGGGTGTATTAGTGAATATTAGGGTGGATGTCAGTGTGTGCGTGGGCCTAAGATGAATTAGGGGATTACGAGTCCTACATCATGCAATTGCACTCAGATTTTGCAAGCTGATAAAGATACAGGCTGTTTGAATATATTTTACACTTTCCGTCTCGACATTTGGTGAAATTCAATGATTGAGAGGTAAACAATTAAATAACGCACGTGTACTATTATATCACTTATACATACACTTTATCCCCGTGTTGGTTCCGGGCTCCTTTGAAGAATAGATCAACTGCCGTTCTGCCAGGCAGGTCGTAAAAGGCGACTGATTAGCTATGCGAGTCACTACCATCGTGACTACTAGGTGGTAGAGTTCTGCATTGTCTCGCCCGGGTCTGGTACCACCGCCTTACTTATTCCTGCCGCAACAGCGTAAGTGCTTGTCACTGTCGTGTTCCGGTTTGAAGAGTAAGGTAGCCGGTAAACTTATGCATGTGGAATTTGACCTCGCCACAAGATAGTAACGCACCATTAACATCTTTGGGATCTATAGGTGATGGTTGACTCTTTCCATCAGGAGACCCATCTGCTTATTTGCTATCTTATGGTATAAAAAAAATACATAATTTGTTAAATTATTTAACCCTTTCGGCTTTTTAAAGCATCTTCAGGATGTAATATATTTTCTGAAGATTTCGTACATCCTGAATACGCTTCAAAGGGCGAAACCGGTTGATTGTTTTTAATTTTTGTATGTTTAAAGTGAAACAGAATAAAAGTTTACTATTTATAGTCGGAAATGTAAATCGTCATCAAAAATGTAAATGGTGTAGCCACTTAAATGTTACAGCCTTGTTTTTGCGGTTTGTCAAAAAGTACTCATATATCATGAAAAATTATATTACCTTATATACATAAAAATAAATATTGCACAATATTTTTATATAACATATCTAAAAATATTTGTATTATAACTGTGCATACATATATACATGCAATAATGAAGAAACTATAAACATTAGACCCTCCTTTTTAAAAATATAAATGTTATTACATAAAAATTGTTAATGGAATTATAATTCGACGGATTTCTATAAACGATGTGTATGACAAGTCGCCATTTCGTATGTTCAGTCAATTTTTGACGTTTGTCGTGACATTTCATTTTCATGTTATCTTTATTGTGTTGAACATGTTTGTTGTATTTTCCTGGCTTCATATACTACAAAAAGTTTATGAAATAATCACTTTTTTAATTTTATTATAAATTAAAACATGATATTTTTTTATTTTTCTAGACATTAGACTGCCTAGAAAAATTTTGAGTATACCTGAATGGTCGATTAAGCGACAAATAGAAGTGACATTGACATATTTATATTTTTGATCTCAAATTCCATTTCAGACTATAATTATACTCTAACTAAAGGGTGTCTGAAAATTGACATGTTGTTGTTTTCAAAGTAGGTATTAAAATTAAAGTCCAAAAAATGCTTTTAACAGTACTAGTACTAATGTACTATATCTATAGTACATTAGTACTAGTATACTAGCATCTTTAAAAGCATTTAAGTACATATTATGTAAGATTACTGGTGTAGTTCTCTTAATAGCATTTTCTGTTCCTTGTTTACGTGTGTGTATTAATTATATTAACATATCGAATCATATTAATAATGAATAAAATGAATAAAATCATATTTTTAAAACTCCAATATATATCCACGAAATGAATATCGTGCTAATTTTATTAAATAAAAATAAGTTTCAAAAATTTAAAAAAAAATTATCCCAGTAGCATTACGTGATACTCGCACAACGGCAAACCTTCATCAATTTATTTATATAATAACAAAATATTTATATAGACCACCAAAGGATCTTATAAAATTTCTTGTACACATATAACTTGAAAATTAAACCTATTTGTTAGGAAATGTAGACACTTACGTCCTAAAAACTACAATAGGATTGATTTTCCAATACGTGAATCATACAACAGTGATTCAAATACATACTGACAATCAAAGCTATCAACAAGATTTTACTTGCAATATGAAACAAATATACTAACACAGGTAATCTTTATAGCTCATGTCATAATTTAAAAAGCTTTTTAACACCGGTTGTAAAAATTACTTTTACGACAATATTCGTTTGTTTTTTGATAAATTTTAAACCGTTTTATTGTATCCACACCCTATATCATGCAGAAGCGTGTAACAGTAAGGGGTAGCGGGTAATGGCGTAAGAGTAATTTTATTACTTTGCCCCCATTACCATCACAATGCATTCCGCCGGTCGCATGCGATACGCAGACACTCGATACGTTGTGTGTTTCATCATTGTCAGTTTTATGAATATTATAAAATAGAAAAAATCATAGTGCATTTTGCATTTCCTTGCTTGATGCACATTGTTATTTGTATTACAAATATTATAAAATAGAAAGAATAATATTGCATTTTGTATCTTTGTTTGACACACATTGTCAGTTCTTTTACAAATATTATAAAGTAAAAAAAAATCGTAGTGCATTTTTCATTTCTTAGGTTGATGAACATTGTCAATTATATCACAAATAATCGAAAAGTATAATAGTGCATTTTTAGTTGTCAAAACCTATTGTTTCAGCAACAATGTCAATTATCTCACAAATATTATGAAATACAATTTTCAAAGTTGATCAATATTTTCTATTGAATGTAATTATTATTGTAATAACAAACATTATGAACAATAGAAAAAATCAAAGTGCACTTTACATTTTTTTATTACATATCCCCTTTGTTGGTTCGAGCCCATTTTAAATAAAAAACTATCTGACATTTTGCCAGGCATTTCGTAATGGGCAAATCGCGTCATATCTACCGTGAGTCACACCCGGTTGATACCACCGCCTTGCCTTTTCTTTTTGGAATAGATAGTTTCAGTGTTTTTCACTGTTGTGTTCTGGTTTTAATGTAACCGATTTTCTTTAAAATATTTTCAAAAGAGAATCTTTCACGTTAAAGGAAATAAAATGTTTTTATTTCGTATTTCCGTAAGCACACGTTCAGTGTTTTATTTATCAGACGTGGAACAAGGCGGAGAAACACAAAAATAAGATGGAGCTCACACTCCGCCACTGATTCGATTTATTCCTGTACCGATGAATATTTGATGGGGCTCAGTGCACACTAATTTGTTTATCGTGTTCCGAGCTCTGTTCTCCAGAATGTACAGAAGTCGGAACACACGTTTCCGATGTGAACAGCACTTTAATTATTCAGTAAAAGAACTCCTCTCCTATCAAGAAGAGTATTCTAAATTTTGGTTTGAACTAGTTTTAAGTATTCCAAAAAGTTTGTAAAATGTGTTTTTGGGTTTTGTACCTAAAAAAAATGGAATCCTCATAAGATTACTTTGTTTTAAATCTTACTGTCTGTCTGTCCGTTTACCTATCAAGATTCTTTATTTCGTCGAGGTATCGAGTTGAAATTAAAACTTGTCCCTTGTCCACCTTATCCCATAAAGACTGTCGAACCTGTGTTTTTCACTTAGTTAATCGTCTGTCTGTCAAGACCCATTATCTCGGGAACACGTAAAAATATCGAGTTGAAATTAAAACCATATGCTCAAGTCTACAGTCCCTTTAAGCTGTGAAAACATCAAACTTCTAAGTTTACATAAAAATAAGATGCGGCTGGTTATGCCGCAAAAAATGCGTATCTCGGCTCTCAAGGTATCAAGTAAAATTAATAGGGTTATTCCGTAGACTTAGAACTATGAAATTCCGCCATTACTATCCTATTACACTGCAAGTACAGGAAAAAATCTGAAAATTATACATTTGTAATTAAATCATAAAAAATGTAGTCTTTATTTAATAGTACATAGATTTTGGAAAGCGAATTTCTGTAAACGCTCGGGGAAACTCGATTCCTGGACTATTTATAAGATATACCTACAAATTTACTCCTTGCTAAAATAGAATCATATAAATACAATAAATATATAAAGTGTTACTATTTATGTAAGACTAACTGCAGCGTACGGCCCACTACGTTATAAAAGTTTTAGGTGAATCCCGTGGGAACAACTTATTTTTTCGGGATAGAAGTTAACTAACTATGTGCCAAATTACATCTAAATCCGTTTAATAGTTTTGGCGTCATTGAGAAACAAACACACATCCATCAACCCAAACATCCAAATTTTCGCATTTATAATATTAATGTAGATTAGGATCAGTAGTATGGCAGCTGATTAAATAAATACTAGTTGAAATTGCTAATTAATATGCCAGACGCTAGCCTGACAAGCGAGCGTCGACACATCTCCCGCGGTTCCTACTTGCCATATTGTGATGAACTCATTATAATAATGAGCTGCGCGAAATTTTACCTCGTCCTAAAATTTCAGGTTTATGTTAAAAAAATCTGATATTAAACCGGATTGAGTTGATCAAATCAGGTCTATATTGCTTTAGCGTCTATATACTACTATAAATCAGTAGTGTCAGTTTGTACATTTTTTCCAATTTCGCAATAAATATTCAAATTAACTCACTGACATCAAATTTATCATTTTGATAATTTTTGTTTCTATATCCCGTTAAAGCTCTGGGTTAAGAATAGGTTGACTTACCTTGCTGAAAAGTAGTTCCCAGTGAAAACAATATTATTTCCCAGTGAAAAAAAAAAGTGTGTGTCTTAGCAGTGATATCATACTAAGTCTTTGACCTACTTATTGTACATCATAATTAAAATGTGTTGAAAATTTAAAAAATTCTGAAATATATTAAAAAAATATATTTTTCCGTAGGAGATGCGAGTAATGCGAGTATCGGTTCAGGAGAAGGCACGGGAGAAGAAGACGACGATACAAATGGAAAGAAGAACCAAAAGAAACGGGGGATCTTCCCAAAAGTAGCAACAAACATTCTACGGGCGTGGTTATTTCAACACTTAACGGTAAGTGCCGTGGATTTGTTAGATAAAATCATTCTCACAAAATAACTATCTAATGAAAGTATTCAAAGAGTCATTTCGTGTACAAACAAGATTGATCACTGTTTTATAATCATGTTTTCTTTGATTCTTATATTGTCTCGTAATTTGAAATCTATTCAAATTCTTGTTACTAAAATTATATACAACATACCGTTACGACTCTACCTCGGTCAAAACGGTCGTTTTTCGCCGTTTTCTGGAGGTTTTGAAATACTACATTTTTTGTCTCGCTTTGCTGCAATCTGTGAAAGTAATTTCAGGAAATACCATGCAAGAAATGCAGTGTGCGCTATTTGAATTGAGCAGTGAGCGAGATTTATATGAATTGGCCAGTGAGCATGCACGGTTGTAGAGTTGACCATCAGATTGTACCAACTTAATTACATACTTAAATGTAAAAAGTTTTTCCCCATGTTGGTCCCGGGTTCCTTTGAAAAATAGGCCAACTGCCGTTCTGCCAGGCAGGTCGTAAAAGGCGACTGAGTGGCTATGCGCGTCACTACCATCGTGACTACTAGTTGGTAGAGTTCTGCATCAGCTCGACCGGGTCTGGTACCACCGCCTTACCTATTCCTGCCGCAATAGCGTCAGTGCTGGTCACTGTCGTGTTCCGTTTTGGAGAGTAAGGTAGCCGATAAACTTATGCATGTGGCATTAGACCTCGCCACAAGATAGCAACGCACCATTAACACCTTTGGTGTCTATAGGCGATGGTTGACTCTTTCCATCAGGAGACCCATCTGCTTGTTTGCTATCTTATGATATAAAAATATAAAAAATGTTACACTTCATATGCTTATGCATGTGGAATTAGGATTTCGCCACAAGAATAGCAACGCACCTTTAACATCTTTGGTGTCTGAAATCGAAGGTAGTATTTTTCTATAGGACGAGCCATGTGCTCGTTTTCTATCTTATGATATAAAAAAAATATCCGACTAATGTAAGACTGGCTCGTATTTCATGTTATTTGTAGAGTCTGGTAGAGTTTGTATTTTATTCGAAGGTTTTGTGCTGCAATGAATCGAGACTATTTTAAGAAACAAATGACCAGCTATTTGATGGAAACTTTTGCCATGGCCAAAGATGGTGTACTGTTTTTTCCTATCATAGGCCAGCAAACAAAGCAAATGGATATTTTAACAAATAGAATAATCGCCTAAAAAAAGACGCCTAAAAAAAAGACAGCAAAGATGAAATTGATGATGTCACTTTACTTAATGTCGGGTTTATATAATGAACAATCCGATATTTGTAGCCGTAACCATTAGCAATAAAATTAATAATGACGAGGCGTTCCACAAGTTGTTTGGATATTTGGTAATTTGACATTTATGAGTACAGTTTTAGCCTACGCCTCGTAGTTGTTACTAATAGTAACTAAAATGAGTCGTTTTGCTTACATAGGAACTAGGCAGCCAAAAGGCAATAGACGTGATAAGTTAAGATGTTAAAATATTTGTAAAAACACATTAATAATAGGTACCTACTTGAAATCTCACCATAAAACAACACGCATTTATATTTTGCTGTTTGACGAATACCTTTAAAGTACGCTTGTCAAATGTTTACTAAAATTATTAATTGCTCGCGTCCTCTGCTTAAGGTGTCGTTTTATTCATGTGTGAATTAATGAACAGATTATTTTTAAATACCTTACATTTATAATTTAGGACGGCACCTCAGAAATATTTTTTATTATTATTAATACGTGAATCAATAACCTTTTTTTACGAAAATAGGTAGTACCTTTTTGACTTTAGAAATAAATTAATAATGTTAAATAATAATTATATATTTGTTATACTTAAATTTTAAATTAAAAAAATCGCGTTTATGGTCTATTGGTCCAGTATCGGTGTTGACCGCAAGGTGGTGTTGACCCATTTGGGTTCATATAAATTTAGTGAAGATCTGATCTAAGGTTTCAGACATGAAACCTTCCATCAAATCTTTTCTGACTGATTCTGATCTGATCTCCTGTGACTCTTACTATTCTTATATTGTGAGTCTTACTATCTGCTTTATCAACCATGTAAATGTAAGTCCGAGATCATAAGATTTATTATGTTTGAATATCATTAAATAAAATCCCGTACGGGATAGTTAGAGCAAACGCATAAATATAATGTATGAACCACGACCTCATTACTGTAGTGGGAGACAGGAGACACATTCCTTTTATAACTGAAAATAAATTAATATCGCTGAATAAATCACCTTTATGGTCTAGTGGTTCGGTGTCGGTGTTGACCTCAAAAAGTCCAGGATACAATTCCCGGGTCGAGCATTCATAAATGTGTTTTTTCAGTTCTCTGATAAAAACTATGACGCCCGGGATTGTTGATTGATAACTGCCTGATTGGCGATAGGCCTGCCACCCACCATATAATGGGCCTAAGTATCTTTGCCTAATAGCAGGTAAACCATAATGAACCGGAATATCTACTACCATCCAGTTTATTCTGCGTACCTGCAAAAGAACACGCGTGATAACATTTTTATGTTAAGACACAGCAAAAGTGTCTTAAAGTTAAAACAACCAAAAAACATAATAAACATAGCAAGCTATTTTTGGGCCTGAAACGTAGAAAAGCAAAAAATATATATTGCCAAATCGCCTCTGTGGTGTAGTGGTCCGGTGTCGGAGTTGACCACAGAGGTCCCGGGTTCGATTCCTGGGTCGGGCAATTCAGAAACGTGTTTTTTCAGTTTTCTGATAAAACAACATTGCCCGGGATTGGAAAGTGCCCGGTTGGCGATAGGCTTGCCACCTATCACATTGTGGGACCAAGTATCTTCGGCTAATCGTGGGTGCACTTGTTGTACCTCTGCTTTCTCTTTCGGGGATACGGGCGTGAAGATATTTTTTTTATATATTTCCAAGAACATAGGTTTTATAAGTTATTAAAATCAATCAAATATGTCAGCGAATATTTAAAAATTATCATTTATAAATGGATGCCATCACAGTTGTATGTTTTCTAGTTACTTCAGCCTCTAGATCCTGTTATAAAAACTGGGTTACCAAACAATCTGATCCAATCAATAGCTATTCAAACTTTATGCATAAAGTTAAAAACACGCGACGAATGTTAGTCGAGAGACAATTGTACCGCGCCGCGCGTGGGGTTGCCGAGTTTTCAATTAAAATTTTCCTGAAAGCAATAAATTTTTCATTGCGTAGACAAAGAACACTCCTCAAAGGGCAGGCTGTTTCTACGAAAGCAATTAAACTCGTCCCGTTCGACGCCTTAATATAATATTTATATATTTTTAAATGTTGACTGATGGCGGAAAGTATATATGAATACCAAATGATACTTTACATAACTTAACTACCTAATACTCCAATAAAATAAAGTTTTAAATTAAAGTTCTTACTGACTGGAGGAGAAAAAGTCAGAAGTTATAACCTTTTTGATGTAAAATTATAATTCTACACATTTACCGTTTTACCGTTTTTGAGTAATTAAAAAAAAACAATTTTTTTCAACTCTTGTCGGAGGTTTTCGGCAAAAACTCTTTACATATCGTTTTTATATCATTATATCCAAAATTATATATAATTAATAAAATTAATAAAAATTATCCAAAATGTAAAGAAGCATGTCGATTTTGATTTAAAGGCTTATTTTACTGGAGTATAACATTCTTTTAATGTTTTAATAAAAATAGACTTACATAGAAACTGAGAAGTGATAAAAAATTTCAAACAGAAAAATTCTAACTAAAATTTACTTTTAATTTATTTATTATCTTTATCTCAGTTAAATAAAAAAAATAGAAATTGAAAATATTTTGTTCCGTCTAATTAGCGTGCACTTTATATATTTTATATATTTTATATTATATATATTACATTATATATTTTTCTTTATATATATTAAAAATACCCGGAATATTCACACGCGCTTCAAAATCGTTCGGAAGAGTACCACGACATAAGTGGAGTGTGTCTCTTTCTATTATATAAAGCGCCAATCGCCATATATATAAGTGCGGCCATGCGTAGTTTGCAAATTACTACTAAGTAATTCTACTAATTTGAGAAACAGTTGTTGCATTGCATAAGTAATTACGTAATAATTAAAATAAGCACATTTTAGATCTCACTATGTTAATTACAATACATTTAATGCTAATTTATTTATCGACGTGTATGAATAAAAAGGATTTAACGATTACCGAATGTATAAAAATCTACCATTTAGATAGTTTTATTTACACTGGCAATTGCAAGAAAGGTACAATATCCACTCTTGTCGTTGTCTTGCTCAGAAAGTTTTTCCCCTCTGTTAAGTAAGAAACAAATGTCAACTTTATTAGTTATGGAATAAAGTACATTTTTATTTTTCAATTTTATATTGCTTCGTAGCAATTCCAGTTCTCGTATATAAGTTCCTTGGTGATAATTTAATCGTGTAATAATAATGGAATTTCACCAAGTGCCGAAGATGGAAAGTATAGAATATAAAACTTATATACCTACTAACTAATTTGACAAGCATAAATATTTATTGTCCCATTCTATTCCTTTCGTTGAGAAAAAAAAAAAAACAAAAACTCAAAATTTAAAGTAAATGTTACGCAGCAGAATCAGGGCTAATCTTGGCAAAACTGCAGTTAACTGTTTTCAGTTTTTAGGTATAATGGAACACGTCATTAAATTCCCGAGAAAATGACGCTTGCAACCATCACCATATTATTTTAACATAATTTACCCACAAATCGCGGGTAAACCCCGTGCTTGTTTGCTATCTGCTACAACAACTGGGCCACAACACAGGCGGATCGAATCAATAGCTATTCAAACTTTATGCATAAAGTTAGAACTACCCTTCGAATGTTAGTCGAGTGACAATTGTACCGCGCCGAGTGTAGGTTGTGGACTTTTCAATTAAAATTTTCCTGAAAAAGCAATAAATTTTTCATTGCGTAGACAAAGAACACTCCTCAAAGGGCGGGCAGTTTCTACGAAAGCAATTAAACTCGTCTCGTTAACGCCTCAATATGGCATCCATTATCATCTTGATTGATGATAGATAATAAACGTACTTTGCTCAATTTGTCAATAGTTTTTTTTAAATATTATAATATAACAGACATGCAGATGGGTCTCCTGATGGAAAGAGTCAATCACCGCCTATAGACACCAAAGATGTTAATGGTGCGTTGCTATCTTGTGGCGAGGTCTAATGCCACATGCATAAGTTTACCGGCTACCTTACCCTCCAAACCGGAACACGACAGTGACAAGCACTGACGCTATTGCAGCAGGAATAGGTAAGGTGGTGGTACTAGACCCGGGCGAGACAATGCAGAACTCTACCACCTAGTAATCACGATGGTAGTGAATCGTATAGCTAATTGGTCGCCTTTTACGACTTGCCTGGCAGAACAGCAGTTGGTCTATTCTTTAAAAAAAAAATATTTTTCCCCAACTGTGTTTCTATCGGTATAATTTAAAAGGCAAATTTCATAAGATATACTTCGACTATTTAGCACTTGTGTAATATCTGTTACACTCGTTAGATCGCTGTCACTTCGTCTACGCGCCATTCTGCGGAGTTTTCAATTAAATTTTCCCTAAGAAAGCAATAAATTCTTCATTGCGTAGGTAAGCAAAGAACACTTCCCAAAGGAGAATTAGCTTATTGTTATTCGACTCTTCAATACGCCATTTTATTTTCTGGATCAATAGTTTATGGTCAAAATATATTACTGCCAAATTTAAAACGCGATCAAATAAATCAAATTTCAGGAAATGTCAATACCGAAGAGGATATATTTGCAAAAGCCCCGTCGGTCAGGGTCCCCTTTGAAGAATATACCAACTGCTGTTCTGTCAGGCAGGTCGTAACAGGTAGCTGATTGGCTATACGTGTCGCTACAATCGTGAAGGTGATAGAGTCTCGCCCGGTAAATGTTACCACCGCCTTAGCTTTTCCTGACGCAATAGTGTCAACGCTTGTCATTGTCGTGTTTCGGTTTGGTGGGTAAGGTAGCCGGTAGATTACGCATGTGGCATTTCTGTCCCGCCACACGGATAACAACGCACCATTATCATCTTTGCGATGATTTCTTTGCTTGTTTTTTTTATGTTATAAGATAGTAAAAAAGCAGATGGCTCTCCTGATGGAAAGAGTCAACCACCGCCTATAGACACCAAAGATGTTAATGGTGCGTTGCTATCTTGTGGCTAGGTCTAATGCCACATGCATAAGTTAACCGGCTACCTTACCTTCCAAACCAGAACACGACAGTTACAAGCATTGACGCTATTGCGGCAGGAAAAGGTAAGGTACTAGACCCGGGCGAGACAATGCAGAACTCTACCACCTAGTAGCCACGATGGTAGTGACTCGCGTAGCCAATCGGTCGCCTTTTACGACCTGCGTGGCAGAACGGCAGTTGGTCTATTCTTCAAAGAAGCCCGGAACCAACACGGGGAATGATATAAAAAAGCCTTTGATATAATTTTTAAAGAAAAAAACATTCATGTAATAGCAACACTGGTAATGGAACAACTCCAGAGCGCGTCGCGAATGCACAGCGGTGTTGCGTAGTAATTTCTAGAATGGCTTTTCGTACGGGTGGGGGTGCGGGGGTGCAATTTCATTACCGGTCCGGATCCGCGCCCATAAATCACCAAGGCACAAGAAGCCGCTCAGCGTTCAGGTGACGCTCTCGAAGTCTACTGAGCCCGGTATTTCTGTTTAACTCCCGACCCGAATCCTACTTTCTTTATGACTACGAATTCAACGAATTCTAAGAACGAGTTTTAATTGGCGCCACGGAAAAGCTTTTACTAGTTCCCTCTCGCGCGAGGATTTATTTTCGTTGGAGCGTTCGGTTTTTGAAATTTGAAGTTCGTTCGAACTTTAAAAAAGTACCGTCGCCAATCAAATTAGAGGGCTTTTAGCGCGTTCCGTTTCGCGCGTTTTTGCGCATCCCGTCCGCGCCCATTATCGTGCTCCAAATTACTTATAATTGCTTCGCTTAGCGCTAAGTGCTTTCATTACGCCGCTGAAAACTGTTCCGGTATAGCCATAGGTAATATTATCTTTACTACAAAAATAGCTATTTGATTCATGTTTTATAAGTTCATTTTACTTTTATAATTAGGAAAAAAAATCTTTTAGATAAGATTTGTGACTAAAATAAGTTTTTTTTAATATGGGATCAGTTTTTATAAATTATCGCACCTAACAATTACTACATAGTACATAGGTATGTACCTAATATTATGATTGTACAGATATATAATAATATTAGGTAATGTATAGGAAAGTTTAAGTCAGATTGAACGAAAAGCATATTTAAGCGTTTAGTTAACACACCATCAGACTCTAAGCTACTACTGGGACTTAGATTTCAAGAAAAACCTCGAAAAACCATCAATAAAAGTTTTGCCTGATTTGGAGGCTAGAATTTTATTGATATGAAAGAAACAAATCTACCTAGTTTATTGGCAATAATACGGATTTTACAGGTTATATAGGTGTTCCCCGTATTGGTCTGGGCTCCCATAAAAGAATACATGACCTGCCATTCTGTCAGGCATTTCGTATAAAGCGGACGATTGACCAAATGACCATGTCACTACCATTGTGATTAAAAGGTGGTAGCATTTTGATTTCTGGAACGTCTCATCACCACCGCCTTACATATTCCTGGCGCAATAAGGACAATGCTTGTCACCGTGGCGTTCCAGTAAAGTTGCCGGTAAACTTATACCTCCATATGGCATTGCCATGGATTGCAGTTGCAACGCACCATTTACATCTTTAGTCATTGAAGACAATGGTTGGATCTTTCCATGAGGAAAGGCACCGGCTTATATGATGTAAAAATATGAATACTTACCAACATATTTTACGAAGCATGGTGTGTATCAAGCTGAATAGGCTTATAGATTAGCCAATTAGGCTTAATCAGAGCCTTTCTTTAGATATGTTTTGGCAATAGCATAGCAACTAGTTCTAATCACATAGGAATTGTTCACTAAATGTCTAAATGTGTGTAGTGCGTTTGAAATGTGGTCGGTACAATGCTTCAAATTGGCGTCAAAAGGCAGGCGCGTATACGGGAACGGTTTGTAATATTCATTCGATTACGCTGCGGGATGGAGAGGCCTGATGACAGCGTCACCTGTGTCTAGCGCCGCGGTGTGACCACTACTGACTACATATAATAGGGATGGGCCCCAACGTGGAATATTCGATGTGATATCCGTAACCGGAAAAAATGAAATGAAATGATAATATTTATTTACAGGAATATGGGGTGAAAAATTATTAAAAATTATTTTAAAGTTACCAACATACTCTACCATGATAAGGTGTGCTAATATTTAGCAATATTTAAAAATATTATTATCGTTTTTAATAAAAACTTAATAGTCCGTTTAACATGTTTTTGCTGTCGACGGCAACGTCTGTCTCTTAATAGCAAGCAGTTGCAACAGAAGATGTAAAAGAGTCTGCCTTTTGGCTCGTTTGCTAGCTTGCTTATATATGCGCTAATATTTTTATATCATGAGATAGCAAATAAATTTGCTTATTTTAGGCTCCCCTAATAAAAAGAGACAATCATCGCCTATAGTCACTAAAGATGTTAATTCTGCGTTACTGTCCGTGTGACGAATTGGTAATGCCACATCCACAAGTTTACCGGCTACCTTACCCTCCGAGGCGGAAAATGACAATGACAAGAATTGACGCTATTCCGGTAGGAACAGGTAAGGTGGTGGTATCAAAATACGGGCGATACTTCACAAAACTCTACCATTCATTATCGTATACATCTAGGGCTCACGTTATTAAATCTACGGTCTTATATTGTTTGAATAACTGCCATGAGAATGACGCTCATAGAAATTGCAATATTGAGACATTGATCAAGCTGGATCGAATTTCGGTCGGATCGGTTATTAACATAGCCGCTATCGAATATATATCCATAACAACTAACAATTTACTGCTTAGTTTTCGCTTTCAACAAAATGCAATCCGATTTCTTGAAAGTATTTGAGTGACTTACTCAAATATTGACAAAGGTCGATTCGATTGAATCAAACAAGTCGGTTAATTCGTACTGCCGTTACTAAAAAAGGAGATTCCACGTCGTTAGTGCGATATAGTCGCGTCGGGCAAGTGACAGGTGACTTCTGAATTCGATTTCAAATTACGATTTACGAGTAGATAGATACCAGGTACAAAACTTTCTTTGATTTAACACTTGCTACAATATGTGTTTCTTTTTCGGATCACTTTTTTATCTATATCCCTTATGGTCTTGGGTTTAGCCTATTCGGCTCAAATCATGAGGTCTCGGTTTCGATCCCTGGTCGGGCAAAAAATATTATTCATGTTTTCTCGAGTTTTTCTCGAAAATCTCAGCAGCAGCTCGGAGTCTGGCGGGTGGTATGTTAACACTCTCATTCCTCGGAGGAACAAGTAAAGCTGTCAGTATCGATAATCGCAAGAAATACTACGGGGTAGAGATTCGAAACGTCTCGCCCGGGTATTCGGTACCACCTCCTTAGCACCTATTCCTGCCACAATAGCGTCAATGTTTGTCATGTCATATATTAATACGTGAAGTAAACATTGTGGACCCCTTTTTAAGAGAATTACGCGAACGGTGGAGTATTAAACGTAACACAGTTAAAGTTTACATTAAGGATAATTGCAAAAACCTAATATTTTTAAATAATACGCGTAAGAAATATATTAAATTAGTAAAAATAAACATTAAACACACTATATTCACATGACATGTACACGATTATATACACACATGTGTACAAGAGAGTTAAATAAAATAAAATAAAATTAAAATAAAAAAAGTCGCATTTGTAGTCTAATGGTCCGGTGTCAGAGTTGGCCACATGAGGTTTCGGGTTCGATTACCGGATCGAAAATGCGTTTTTTTTTCAGTTTTTTGACAGAAATAACGTTGCCCGGAATTGAAAAAAGTGACCGGTTGGCGATAGACTGACCACCTATTACATTTTTATACTAAATATCTTTGCCTAATCGTGGTTGCACTTCTTGTACCTCTGCTTACTGACCTGATACGGGCGTGAAGATACTTTTTTTATGTATTCTATTTTCTTTACGTCTATATTCTGTTGTCAAACTTAAAAAAGTTTTTATTTTTGGTCTATGGTCGAATTTCGACCACAGAGCAATCGCTAGCATATAAAAATTAAATTAACATCACGGTTTTTCTAATTCAAATTCATCTCTACTACAATTGATTGACAATATATGTGAAATAGATTAGTATCGGAGTGACCGACCACCCGGATCAATGCACACCAGTCGCAGTTTTAAAATTCATACCGTTCAGCAACACACGGATTGTA
This sequence comes from Apodemia mormo, assembly GCA_036924255.1. Lineage (NCBI taxonomy): Eukaryota > Metazoa > Arthropoda > Insecta > Lepidoptera > Riodinidae > Apodemia > Apodemia mormo. The sequence goes on along the minus strand of JAUPFN010000018.1, from coordinate 3,466,569 downwards.
ACCAATATTGCATGTGCCGTACTGAATTTAAATGGCGCCCGCCGTGGAACCCAACTAGCAAGATCTGATTTCCTTTTTATATCGATATCAAATAAGAACTGTTTCCATTTAAATTGATACAACACTATTTCACAGTGATTCGGTATTTGATTTTTTTACCGACTTCCCTGCAACGAGGTGGTACTAAAATTGGCTGTTTTTTTTTTAATTATAAGATAGCAAACAAGCAAATGGCTCTTCTGATGAAAAGTGACAACCATCACCTATGGACACCTATGGACACTAAAGATGTTAATGGTGCGTTGCTATCCTAGTGGTGAGATATTGATGCCTCGTGACGCGTCTGCATTTCAATCCAAATAAAAATAAATATCGCTGGATAAATCGGCTCTTTTATCCTGAAAAAATAGGTGATCTCGAGGGAGCCATCAAAAACTTTAAGAATACAGCGGACTGCACGCTACAGCTAGTAAAAAATATTTATTTGCCAGAATATAGGTGACACAATTTGTGACATCTATTGTACCTCAAAAGCTATTAAAAAATAAGTAAAAATTACCAACATATTCTACCATGATGTGGTGTGCAAATATTTGAAAATTAATATGGTGTATAAAATTAAAATTTTATGAGTCGATTTTTTTAGAATTACTTCCGGATCAGTATCGGAACGCGGCCACACACTGAGAAAATCCGTCGGAAGAAACTCAGCGGGCTTTTCTTTTTTTTATGCATAACAAGTACTTTATGTATTACAATATTAACAAGAATTAGGTATTTTACACCACAAAAGTTATTTTTACAATTTGCAAAACTTCATCTACTATTCAGTAAAAATATTTTCAAAATTTACTATTCAGTTTTTATTATATTTAAATTTTAAAGTGAATCATACAAATTTATATTTCTATTTATTAACATTTAATCATATCGGTTAAAAAATCTCTAATATCATAGTACGTTTGATCTAATGGTAAATGAAATTGTTTTTGCAAAATTTATTTAAAACAATTAGACAGTGATCCCAGGAACAAATTTTATTTTAATAACAAGCTGAATTTTTGTGAATAGCTTCGTGTTAAGAGCCATTTCACAAAATCGCCCAACTGAAATTTAGGTATTTTATAATTGATGCGAGAGCTGGACGTCGTCGTCCATAGCACCTAGTGCTGGTAAAATAAAAGTAGTATTGATACTTTTATTATTTTAATTATTGCTACGCGGTACTAATTTTGGCACACGGACGTAGCGGACCTATAGACGGACCTATAGACACCAAAGATGTTAATGGTGCGTTGCTATCTTGTGGCGAGGTCTAATGCCACATGCATAAGTTTACCGGCTACCTTACCCTCCAAACCGGAACACGACAACGACAAGCACTGACGCTATTGCGACAGGAATAGGTAAGGCGGTGGTACCAGACTCGGACGAGACAATGCAGAACTCTACCACCTAGTAGCCACGATGGTAGTGACTCGATAGCCAATCGGTCGCCTTTTACGACCTGCCTGGCAGAACCGCAGTTGGCCTATTCTACAAAGGAGGCCGGGACCAACACTGAGAATTGTCGAAACTTGATTTCGGAGAACATTTATTATAAGAAATACAATTGATGATTAAAAAATCTGTTTCATTGGGGCAATATTTAAAAGATGAAACAATCAAATGGTGGTACCATTTGATAGTTTCATTTAATTAAATAAAACAACCTTATAATATGAATAATTAGGAGTTGGAAAATTTTGATTTCTCGTCAAAAGTTTGTCTAAAGTGTAAACTGCCTCTTAACGAGACGCCCATCTTTTCTATTTTCGAAATTTCTTGAATCGGATAACTAATAAAGTTAGAGGGCTTCGAACATTTTAATTCGATGAAGGAAAAATTTTGATTAATAACAATAATTATTTTTTTACTTTGATCGCTTGATTATTTTATGAAAAACACGAAAAAACTGTTGTTAATCAAAAAAATTACGGTCAATCACGGTCTAAATGCAGCAAGAAAACTGTGGCAGTATTTGCCAACTACCGCAGGTCGTAAAAGGCGAATAAATGGCTATGAGTGTGACTTCCATCGTGGCTACTAGGTGGTTTAGTTTTGCATTGTCTCGCCCGAGTCTGGTATCACCGCCTTACCTATTCCTGCCGCAATAGCGTCAGTACTAGTCACTGTCGTGTTCCGGTTTGGAGGGTAAGGTTATTTTATTTTATTACTTATGCATTAGACCTCGCCTCAAGATTTTTATTACTTATGCATTAGACCTCACCTCAAGACAGCAACACACCATTAACATCTTTGGTGTCTATAGGCGATGGTTGACTCTTTCAATCAGGGAGCCATCTGCTTGTTTGCTATCTTATATGCTATAAAAAAAACGAAGTTGACGTAATGTTGATAATGAAAAAATATAGATGACACAGAAGACAACATTAAATATCCCCGCAGATAATCCATTTAATCATTAATCTTTCCGCAACCTGTGTGGCGTACGTGATGAAGCCCCCGAATCTCCCAAACGATATTGAATGTCTTACAAAGCCCACCTCAGGAGTTTAAGCCTTTTAAGGGGGCCCAAAAATAATTATAACATCTCAGTAATCCCGAACAGAAGCCGCCATGTTCCTTGTCTTCTATTGTTTTTAGATCTGTAGCTTTTTGATATAACGAAATATAACATAATTATTTAATTTATACTTCTATATAGGGTTACTTTTAAATGTCCGCTCAAATTTAAAAACAAGGAACTAAAATTGAAAGTGCGTTTTAATTGTTGGTCGAGTGGTTAGCGACCCTGACTACGCGATCGACGGGGCTCGGGTTCGATCCCCGATGGAGACAAGCATTTGTGTGATGAACGTAAATGTTTGTATTTCCGGGTTTGGGTGTTTATTAAATATATTCTTGTATTTATATGTGTATTTCTATGTACATATTAGTATCGTTGACTAACACCCATAACACAAGCAAATAATTTGCTTACTTTGTGGTTAGATCAGTCAGTGTAATTTGTCCCGTGAATATTTATTTATTTAATTATTGTAAAATTATTACAAGATACTCGTAATATAAAAATATTCGTTTAAAAATATCCCGCTAATTCATTAATTCGATGCAACAAGTCTTGTAATGAACTTTGTAATGCTGGCAGTGTGTCATTTTACATTTACCTATAATTATTACTATTGTAGCTAGATATTATGTTATCTGTCGCTCTAAGTACTCGTACATTTTTCCCGATAACTTTTAATTTGGTTGAAGGCACTAAAATATTTTATTTGGAATTTTGCGTATTTGAAATTGTGTCCATGCGTTTCCTTTTTGTGTCGGATAAAAAAGAAATTTTGATTTTAAATGTTGCCTCTGTTGTCTAGTGGTCCAGCGTTGGCGTTGACCACATGAGGTCCCGGGTTCGATTCCCGGGTCGGGCACATAAGAAAAGTGTTTATTCAGTTTTCTGAGAAACACAAAGTTGCCCGGGATTGGAAAGTGCCCGGTTGGTGATAGTCTTGCCACCTATCACATTTGTGGGACCAAGTATCTTCTGCTAATCGTAGGTGCACTTGTTGTATCTCTGCCTACCTCTTCGGGGATATGGGCGTGAAGATTTTTTTTTTTATTTTAAAATTATTTTATATTACATAAATCGAAAATATTATCGATTCTCAACAGTATTTTTTTAGTGCAATTCTGTATACCTCTGTAGTACAATGTTTGTACACCTTCACGCTAACTCGATTAAGACAGTAGACAAAAAGAATCGAATATCATACATCTCGGTTCCGGCAGGCTTGCCTCTTCAACCGACTTCCCAAAAGGAGGGAGGTTATAAAAAATACGGCCGAGTTGTGGCTGTATTTTTTTATATTTGTTACCTCAAAATTCGGCCATTTACGAACTGATTTTGAAATTTTTTAGAGGGTATTCTATCCATGTGATCCCATTTTATTATACTTATTATAAGATAGCAAACAAGCAGATGGGTCTCCTGATGGAAACAGTTAACCATCGCCTATAGACACCAAAGGTGTTAATGGTGCGTTGCTATCTTGTGGCGAGGTATAATGCCATATGCATAAGTTAACCAGCTACCCTACCCTCTAAACCAGAACGTGACAGTGACAAACACTGACGCTATTGCGGGAGGAACAGAAAAGGCGGTGGTAATAGACCCGAGCGAGACAATGCAGAACTCTACCACCTAGTAGAATTGTAATTTGATGAAGATCTGATGCAGGATTCCGGAGATATAGGAAATGGGAAGTCGGCTGCTGCAATTTTGCTGCGTTAAAAAATTATTTTAATCATAGATTACCGTAATCTAAAAGCGATGGTGCCGAGACCGATCGAGACGTTGAAGAACTCTATTGCTAGAGGTTGAGGTCGAGAGATGCCTAACGGTAGGCAGTTGTTTTATTTGTCAAAAGACAAGTCGTCGTTTTAACAACAACAAAGGTTAAGTGCGAGAGGATTTGCGCACTGAGGGTTCCGTACAAACTTGTAGATAAGAAGGTTGTAGCATTAACGAATAATAAGCAGATTGCTCTCCTGATGGAAAGAGACAACCATAATCTATATTTACCAAAGATGTTAATGGCGGCGATCTAGTTACACCTCTGCTTCTTGTTCCAGGATTCTGACGTATCTAACGGTATAAAAACTACTTTATTTGAGGTTAACGAACCGTTACTTTGTAAATCTCTCAACTGATTATTTTTTGCACTAAGTCTTCTAGAATGTAATTAAAATAAAACGCCAAAATATCTAGATTTTATAATAATTTTCTACGACAGGCCCAACGTTATATTAATAGAAGCGCTGGGACGTAATAACCTAGGAGATATAAGAGAAACACGGAATTCCTAGACGCACGGTGTTGAATTACGTTCGTATCGGGTTCTCTTTGAAAAGCACCGCGCTGGAATGGAAGCATCGCAGAATGATCGCGCCGAAAGAATTTATACTTTATTTATGCTGGTACACTGTCTCCTATGTTATGTTCGCCTAGTATTTTACGATTATTATTGAACCGAGTCGATTGTCGAAGCGAGACGTTTTGACCTCTTATTTAAACGAGGAAAGTAACTTTATTACTTTGCGAAAGTCAATAAAGAAAAACATATTTTATATAAGTAATGCAAATAAAGTAATGAAAGCCCTGCCCTGCCCGAAAGTTTTATGATACTGTCAAAAAAATTCAATTTTATCTATCCACTAATAGCTCACCCACGTAAGCTTCACACATTTTTTTCATACAATTCGCAAATACAAATATGAAAATCCGCGAATTTTCATACAATATTACACCCCCTATTTCACCATCTAGAGGTTAAGTGTCGTCACATTCTTTCTTATTCCTCATCTACATCGTGGTAAGAACCACAGGAACAACTATGATACTCGTAATTCCGTGGTAAGAACAACCCATATAAAAATTTTCAGCCTTCTTGGTCCATGGGTTTTAGGCTGGGAGTTAATATGTCAGCATCAGAACTTTTATTATACAGATAGATGTCCACAAAACAATAACGTAAATAATTGTGATATTATTAATCTACCAAACAAGGTCTTTGACGATCGGACACGTTTTATTACACACTGTAGATCAGAAGATGGTAAATAAGTAGGTGGTTCTCTTGATGCTAGTAAGAGATAACTATTGTCTATAGACAAAGAAGATATACCTATGTAGCGTTACATCTATCAGACGGTTATCATATATTGCTGGATGCCCTTCAAACCGGAACATGACAGTGACAAGCATTAATGGTATTGCGGTAGTATTTTTTAATATCATTAGCCGACAAACAACGGCTTTCGCAATGGAAAGAGAAATCGTCGCCTATAGCTATGACTACCATGTGGTAGTTTTCCGCAAACTCTCATCAAGCCACACTAATTTTTACAACGCACCATTACCATCTTTGGTATCTACAGGCGATGGTTGACACTTTCCATCAGGACCCATCTGCTTGTTTGCTGTCTTATGATATAAAAAATAAAAATAAAAAACACGCATACACGCGCACACTCATACACATGCACGTACTCCCACACTAATAATATACTCGTTAAACCAAATTTTTTTGAGTAAGGAAAACATTAGCAGATTATAACATACTCCGTTCATATAAGGACACAAAAATAGGGAAAATTCACCAAAAACAAACATATTTTTATTTCGCGTACGTTAACATTAATGTGATGGCGCGGCGATTCCCAAAATATGGCCCAATTTCATTCGTTTTCGCGTTGAAAAACGTACAAGAAACACGGTTTTCCTTATTTTATTTACGGTAAGGGCGAGTCGTAAGTTTCACTCGCGGGAGCCGGAGCAAATTGCATACGAATCCTGAAAATGAGAATTTATTAATATTGGAAGGCGACACTGAGGGAATCTAAGAATTAACTTGTTCACGAAAAAATTGACCGAATAAAACCTTTATTGTAAGGTAGTTTGTTATTAGGGAAATATTTTAGTAAACCTTTTTTCTGTTATATTAGAGAAGTTTTGGGCGAAAAAGCTTCATTCGGTATTTTTTTAATCTAAAAATAATATTTCTAAATATTATTGTCAGACAGAAATCGTCGCTGCGCTTGACAAGTTACATATCGTCGATGACGAACCAATACCTCCTAACTGACAATTTAGTCCAAAATTCCTTTTTTATTGCAATAAACATAAAACTGATAAAATTCATTCGAATAGACTGTATTCACTCCTACCTAAAATTTCTTTACCAATAAGCTACATGAGCTATATGAAAATATCTACTAAGTGACAGAATTCATTCGTTCGTATGTATTTTATGGAAATATCTCCAAACTGCAGCAACAACCGACTACACTTCCAACATTAAAGTGGGTTTTCAAGTTCTAGTATCAATATCACATAAGTGACTAAATCCCTATAAAACGTAAACATAAACACATCCCTTAGTAACTAATAAAAAGGTAGTGTATTGGAAACTATTTAACTATCAATAGTTGTTCAAAATAAATAAAACCTTATTTGTAACAGTTTTTTTCTTTTGGTGTAAAATTAGATTCTCTACACTTAGCAGGTATTGGTACTTCATCGACGATATGTGAAAAACGTTTTATTAAATTAACAAACAGTCTATTTGTTACTTAATAACAAATAATAAATTAACAAATAATCTGTTATTTAATCTATACATATAATAAAATCGTAGAAAAGTCAAAATTGTACATTGATTATTTTTTTAAAAGAATACTAGGGGCGGGATCTACAATCGATATCGAAGCCAAAAATATAGTTTTGAGAATTTTTGTCTGTTTGTCTGTATGTATGTCCGGGGTAAACTCAAAAAGTACTGCATGGATTTACTTCAAATTTTGCATGAATATTACCAACAGGTCGGGTCAACATAATACCTACATATTATCACGCTATCACCTACAGGGTAGGAGCAGTGCGGAGTAAACGAAGACCGCGCGGACGAAGTCGCTGGCAACAGCTAGTTTAATAATAAATTAACAAAACAGTTTATTTGTTAATTTAATTACACGTTTTTGTAGTTTCCTAAAACCTTGAAAATCTTAAAAACAACAAAGAAAAATATCGACACGCGGGATTTGAACCTGCGACCATTTCCCTAAAACCGGGAATTTCCTAAAGCCGGCTTTAGGGAAATGGTCGCAGGTTCAAATCCCGCGTGTCGATATTTTTCTTTGTTGTTTTTAATGTTTTTCCAGATTCCCAAGCACGGGGTGAGTGCTATAACACAAAAATAACCTTAAAAATATCACATCATATGGAACTTGTCAGGCTCAGCGACGAAATATGGCTTAGAATTAAATATGTCACCTCACACAATTTTAAGGCAACAGTCTCAGTATTAGTTTCTTCCTCTTTATCATAAAGCTGTATTATATCTGGACGCAACACTTCTAATAGCTATATGAAACCAAATTTTAAATACTGCTGTCAACTTCTGAGGTATTACCCACTCTTTCTAACACAGCTGTATAAAAAGAGATGGAGAGACCTCATAGACAGAGATATAAAGTAAATGTTTGTTTGAATTGATTAATAACAGTGCTAGCTCCACCTATACTTAATACTTCATGCTTTTTATCACGATAGAGCGGTTTGAAATATTGACAATCAGGCTATTTCCACACGGCTTAATAGGTACACTGACATTGCGTGGAAACGTAATTCCGTTCTATCTTTTAATTCGTTAACCATAAGGAGTATATCGAAGAATTAGTCTGATTAACGCCCACCGTTGAATTCCATCATCGGACATCGCGGCAAAATTAAAAATATCATCCTCAACTCCTCAATGCCTGGTATTGCACAACCGTGCGATTCTCTTGGCACTTCTTGGCACGCACTACTCCTCTGTGGTTATCAACTATTAGCTAGAATGTATCTGATCGGTCTAATAGTTTTTGGGTCTACTCGTTACGAAACAAACGAGATTACAAATGTTCTCTCTTTATACTCTACTATAGAGTAGGTATAAATATCTAAGCAGGAGACAAAAAGATGCCTCCTGCCTTGACATTTGTCTTGCCTCAGATGGATAAGTAAAGCTCTTGGCCTGGATTATCGCAAATAACAAGCAAATAACGATACTGATTATCAGTTCGTTAAATGCGAATCGGCGTTTGTTGGTTGTTGAGTTGAATCATACGGGTGAATCGTGTGAACCAGAACTTCATTATTTCGTTGAACTCTACCTAACTCTTTACTAAGAAACCGAAGTAATGATATCTTTTTTTTTTAATATCATAAGATAGCAAACAAGCAGATGGGTCTCCTGATGGAAAGAGTCGACCATCGCCTATAGACACCAAAGATGTTATTGGTGCGTTGCTATCTTGTGGCGAAGTCTAATGCCACATGCATAAGTTTACCGGCTACCTTACTCTCCAAACCGGAACACGACAGTGACCAGCACAGACGCTATTGCGGCAGGAATAGGTAAGGTGGTGGTACCAGACCCGGGCGAGATAACGCAGAACTCTACCACCTAGCAGTCACGATGGTAGTGACGCAAACAGCCACTCAGTCGCCTTTTACGACCTGCCTGGCAGAACGGCAGTTGGCCTATTCTTCAAAGGAGCCCGGGACCAATACGAGGAAAATATCTATAATATTTCTCCTCTGTGGTATAGTGGTTCGATGTCGGTATTGACCACATGAGGTGCCGAGTTCGATTCCCGGATCGGACAATTCAAAAAATGTGTTTTTTCAGTTTTCTGGTAAAAACAATGTTGCCAGGGTTTGGCTAAATGCCCGGTGCTACCTATCACACTGTGGGTGTAATTGTGGCACCTCTGCCCACTTCTTTGGGATATAGACGTAAAGATACTTTATATGGTATTTTCATCAAACTAGACCTTGGAATTACATGTAATAGAAATAAAAATACAAAACGTCTGTGAAAGTTAGGTGTAATAAACGGAGATATATCCACCGCTAGAGGGCGACAGTCGTCATTTCCGCCTCCACCGGCGCTGGAGCCCACTTTTTAGCCCGCGACGTTTAATGCCTTCTACGGGACGAACAGGAAATTCGGATCTACCGGAAATAGAGAACGTTTACCTACAACGCTAGATAGTTTTACTACAGCTGGGACAAATGTTAAATAGAAATACAAACTTCAAACTAATATATAACATTATACATATAAAAAATATCATCATGCTACTTTCCTTGCGAGATAAGCAGATGTGTCCAATGCATCTAGATCTCCTTGTGATGGTCCAAACTCTTTTGAAGAATAGACCAACTGCCATTCTACACGAAAGGTCGTTAAAGGCGACAAAATGGCCATACCTATCACTACCATCTTGACTACTAGGTGGTAGAGATCTGCGAGGTCTTGCCCGAACATTTGGTACCACCACCTTACCTATTCCTGGCGCAATAGCGTCAGTATTAATATAAATAATCATTAGAAACTACTTTCATGTAATATATAATATGATAACATACACAAAGATACATTTATACTATTTTATTTACGGCTAAAGTTTTTTCGAACTAAGAGGAAATTTTAATGGTAGTCTATGGTCGAAATTTTACCAAAGGGCGATCGCTTGCATAAAATAATTCTTGTAATATTCTTTTAAGAAAAAAGGCAAGCACGCTGTGTTTCTTCCGCCGGAACTTTTCAATGTATGACTGCGTTCGGATCTGGTAGTAATTCTAAAAATGTCGACTCACTAAAATTGTCTCTAAAGATTTATTAAAAAAAATCGTTTTTGTCTAACCGGTGAAACGTGGTTAACCTTAATGCTTACTGACCTTTACTTTCCTCTATCTATCTCGTAAAGGAACTAGTGGTATGACGTTTATTAATTTATTATTTACTAACTTTTACTCGCTACTAAAAAATTGCTTAAATTTCAGTTTTGTAAAATAACTTATCATCTTCCTTATAAAAAAGAGATTTTTATCAATGGTTTTTGTCATTGATATTTTTTATATCAATGGTTTTTATGTACAAAATGTAAAAGGCTTTTATGCAAAAAAGTAAAAAGGTTTAATATAAACAAAAAGTAAAATATCGAGTATATACAAAAAATGAAAAAACAAAGGTTTTTACACACAAAAAAAACGTAAAAAAGGTCTGTTATACACAAAACGTAAAAGTCTGAATACCTTTTCAAATCCGATTGATTCTTTCAGAGATTAATTAGCGCGTTCTTCCTCGTTATTCTTATAAATAGCGAAGAATTGTTTAGTCTTATTACATTAGTATAGATTTGTAAAAATGAATAAGATAAAACTATGATATCTATTTTATCTACACTTAAGAGCATATATATTTCACATACATCAAACAACCCTTAAACTTCCGAAATTCTCCGAACCCCATATCCTGTAACCTGAGACCGTCCACTCCGAGATATCTTATCTTAACGACCCACCCTCTGGGGTCAGAGTGACCCCCTAGATTCGGTTCGCGATACGGAACGGGCAATTTTGGTCAACGCGACTAACTACGGTCGTTGGGACGAAAGTTTGTATTGTACACGTTATTTAATCTGCTGTACGACATTTAATGGGTTAACTTTGGTAAGTGATTTCTTAATTATCATCAAGTTGAAAAATGATATTAGCAGATAAATATAACCCAAAAATTATTTATGATTCAAGGAAGTTATACAACTAAGTTTTTGTAAGATAAAAACCAATAGGTTGTAAAATGTTTATTGTGGTCCAATAAACCCTGCCTTTCTACTTTGCCTTTCTGCCAGATAAGTCTTAAAATTTATGTAAATAAAATATAAAATTGGCAGTGCCTGTCGACACCACGCGTAATTTAAGTTTCCGAAGTTGCCCATCACAATAATGCCGACTAAAAAGAGGCCTTTTACTATTTCATGCTAAGAACATTTAACCTATTTAACGTCAGTGGCGAATATAGTATCCGCATCACAGGTTCGCCTATACGACTTTTTCCCGCCCCCAAAACCCATCGTTTAGCTGACAGAGGGGGGGAGCACTTGACTCTAACAAAAATTAGCACCTTAAAGCTTAACATATCACAAACAAGTCCCTTACTCGATTTTTTTTTTGTCACAAACTTACACTTTTTTAAAATCTATTCAAAGATACCTAACACTATGGGGTACACGAGTAAAAACTTAACGTTCCCACTATACGTGTAGAGGATCTACCAAAAAAAAATATAATTCGAGATTTATGTTACCACATTGTTGCCGTGACTAGTATGTATATTCATGCCAAATTACATCTTTTTTGTATCAAAGATCTCTGAACTAGATTAAGAATGGACAGACGAGTAGACATAGACTTTAAGGATTCCTCCTAAAATTCGGAACCCTAATTAACGATTGTCCAAACGTGTCCTACGATTGTGATAGGTTCTCCAATGTCTCATTTGAGTTTGAATTCACCGCCATTTTTTATTCTCGTCGCGATATTATTAGTGTTTGTCAATGCCATGCTCAGTTTTAAAGGGTAAGGTAGCATGGTATTTCCCTCACTACCACACGGATGCCAACACGCTCTTCACATTTTTGATGTCTCGTATAGGACATCTACACAGGCCATCTGCTTGTTTGCATGTAGGTTTTATTCTATAGACAAGACGTCATCACTGGAACTCTGTGTACGACGTGACATTCTAACGAAACATCTATATTTATGATTTTCATTTACACATAAACCAGGGGATTATCATCACGCTATAAATAAAGTGGGGTCGACATGCGAAAGAAAACATAATCTAAGCTGAGCGAACTACCAGCGTACCATAAGTTAGAGATATGTAATATCTAGCGAATCCTCCTTGGTACCTCAGCCTCTTTGATTAATGTATTCCCGTGTCTTGGTTATATTGCGAGAATTTATTCGTAAGGGCGTTATGTCAGAGGTGTTATTGCAAATCTAGGGTATATTAAAAAGGGAAACGTGTATTCTGTCACACCTGTTCTCGAACGGGCTTTGGGTATTACTTGTGAAAATTTAAAGTATCTCTACAGAAAATTCAGGTTTGAGATATTTTCCAACCGAGTTCATAAAAAGGAAGAGATTCTGATCTCGGATGTTTTTTTTTATATTATAAACGCAAACATGCAAATGGCTCTCCTGATGGCAAGTGTCAACCACCGCCTATAGACACCAAAGATGTTAATGGTGCGTTGCTATCTTGTGGCGAGGTCTAATGCCACATGCATAAATTTACCGGCTACCTTAGCCTCCAAACTGGAACACGACAGTGACTAATACTGACTCTATTGCGGCAGAAATTGGTAAGGCGGTGGTAGCAGATCCGGACGAGTATATATCTTAACTAATTAATTAAAAAATCACACACACTTCCATACGTTTGACACAGACGTAGGTACATGTACACTATTTTGTTTATAGTAAAAGACAGAGTTTTACATAAATATGTCAAACTTACAAGGGATTTTAATATAGTCTGTGATTAAACTTAGTCATTGTTTATTAAGTAGATATTTTCCTTTACATTTACAGAATTATAGCCAAGTTTCAACCATAAATTGATCGTTAGAACATATTGTTGTTTAAATACTATTTTATATTTAGCACTTGTAACATTGTGTAGTTCTTTCTATTTTTTCATTTCCTTTAAAAGCTCTCTTGACATTTCCCGTTTAAAAAACTATTGGACACCAGGTCACCATGGGTAGAAGGGTTCATTTGTTTATTAAAAATTCATAGACCAAAACACTCCAACCCATTAGGACGGGTCTCTACGGGCTGTGGTATTGGAAGGTACATTTTTAAAGGGGCAAAAGGGCCAGGCGATTGTCGAATGTTTTTTGCAGTTAAAAAGGTTCTCCTACGTAGGTACGTTTCTTTTCAATTTTTAGGAATATTTCTGGCTTGAGAAAGTAGTTTTGTTATTTAATGTAATAAGTCTCTTATATAATAACCTTTCCGATAAATCAATGCAGCTTTTGAAGTAAGCCCTGTTTAGAATCATTTTAAATTTAATCTCGATGAAATGAAACTAGCTTCAGTCCAATACCCTGTGCTATCACAGTATAGACACACACTATTCAGTTTTCCGGTTTGGAGGGTAAGGTAACCGATAAAATTATCCATGCGGCATTTCCAGTTTCCCTAAACTTTAACGAATATTTTAATCTGGACAACACCACGTCAAGTCCAATGGCCGCGGCCGCCGACAATTTTTGTCCGACACTTTATTGCCATTGTAATATTTGAAATATCATTTAAGTTTAATTATTTTGATCGCGGAAAATGTATCTATTTATATCTACAAAATAAAAACATACATATTTTTTATAACACATACCTATTTTTCATGATGCTGCTCCTGATGGAAAGAGAAAACATCGCCTATAGATACCAAAAATGTTAATGGTGCATTGCTATCTGTGTGGCGGGATTGCAGTGCTACATTCCTAAGTCTACCGGCTACCTTACTCTCCAAACCGGAACTCGACAATGACAAGTATTGACGCTATTGCGGCAAGAAATAGTTAAGGTTTTTTACGACCTGTCTAGCATAAAGGCAGTTGGTCTATTCTTCAAAGGAGCCCAGACTAACACGGCGAAAACATGTGATTGTAAGCTACCCATCAATAGCTCCGACGAACGGACGGGGCTTACAACACACTGTATATAAATATAAATAGATTATTTTTAATAGCGCTACAGGAAATCAGAACAATTTGTATTGAACGTACTTAATTTGGACGTCCGCCATCTTTAATATTTGTTTTTACTCAAATAAACCCCAAGAAACCATTTCAGGCTTTATTGTATTTCAGTTTTGAATTGCAACCATAATTTCAACTTAAAAAATTTAAGAAATAAATGTCGAGTTAGTCACTTAAAAGCGAAGTTATTTAAACTTTAACGCAAAACTCATGATTACGCTGTATTCCCAACAAGCAAGAACTTGGATTGTAAATTTGAAGGCACTGAACATTGGGTTGGGGAAAAATTTTCCTCGCCAACTCCGCTTTTAGTAGAAAGTCGGTAAACTCTGCGAGAGTAATCTAAACTTAGGTACCAGGGCGGCAAGGCTATTTAGATGTGCATCTAACTCGCCCATATATCTAGATTGTACGGAACCAACGCGGGTAACTCTTAAAAGTGTTTCCCGGATGTTTTTTCCAGTTTTTCTAAGAACAAAGTGTCTAAGAACGGTTTGCGGTAATCTAATAACTTTGAACTTCATCCCGGAAATGTTATTTGGTGAAAATGTTTTGTGGATTTAAATTGAACGCAATCGATCCATAAAATAATGATTATTTTGTCATAACTGAGATGACAGTATAAACCAAGGTTGAAATTGTCAAGAGGCTACATGATAATTATCGCTAAGATTGTCAAGATAATTATCAGATACGAGTAACTATCCAATAATTATTAAACAGATAAGCCAACCAATTTTTTAAGTTTTGGTCTTACATGTCAACATTTACGTTTTAAATAAGTAGTTCAGTAAGTAAATTATACGCATTTTAGAATCAATGTAATATTTTATTACCTTTTTATTCATAATTTCGTGGTCAAAACTTGCAAACAAAAATGCGGGAAGTTAATAAATTACATAGTTTCAGTTAAGAAAAAACAAATGAGTGTAATATCATCTTTATCAACTTTACTGCGTTAACTGGATTATGAGTATCTAAAGAATGAAGTCCTCAAAGTTCCAAAATATATTTTCGATTATACTTATCAACCTATGTTTATCTTAATTATCATATATATATTTTAATCTCATTTAATTCTGAAATCAATAGTATGGTAAAAATTACTTCTATGACAACTTGTCACAAGCAAGATGGTTTTCATACGATTTGAAGCATTTTATTTAGTTGCATAAGAATTGTATAAAAATTGCATTCGTGTATATTTATTACAAACGAATTATTATAAATGAATGTGAAAATCTACCATCCCCTTATTTTATGGATGATTACTACATTTTGATAAACGTCCCATTAATATAGGCGAGTGTCTGTGGGTTTCTGATAATGTGATTACTTGCATCGCAAAATTACTGTGATTTGTGTGTGAACGGACAAAATATAATGAGAAATCATGAAAAATCATCAATGGAGCTTTCACTAGTTTCATACTTTCTACAATACTCAGTCAAGTAAAAATTTTTTAGACATACATGATTCTAGTTTTAAAACTAAATCAACGCTTATTGTTTCAAACTCAATTTAAATGCAATCTGAGTTATTAGTCTGAGAACAGCACGTACTTATGTAATAATACGGTGCGGTTGCAGTGATGGAATTATTTCCATGAGAAACGTTGTTTTTTGTAAAAAAATGGTTTTATAATAAACGTCGCTTATTACAAGTTTACAATTTAAAATTTTTTAGTATCATTATTTGTTAAATTTTTTAACATTTTATTTATTATTAAATTATGTTAAAAGTTAATTCTTACAACGTAATTCACAATTATTATGTAATGTATTCAATCGTTTCTGGAGGCCTTTATACTTGGGAAGCACTGGACTGCATGCCAAAGTTTTTATATCAGTCCATCCCAGGTCCTTATAATTAAATACGAATTTATATAATGACTAAGGGCCCTATATATCCACGGGGTACTTGATTATAACCCAAAAATACCTATATAGATCCGCCCCTGATCTCAATAGTTAAATATGTTTAAAACGTTTTTTTTTCATATAAATGCTAAGGGCTGTTTATATCCACAGGGCTCTGGACTGCTTAAAATACTCATATGCAGATCCGCCGCTGGTTCTAAAAGTGTTTCTATACTTTTTTATATAAAGGTGCTTTTTTATATAAATGAAAAATTATCTTTCCTTTCTAGCTGTATATTACTGATTTGTCTATTAATTATCGTACTATGGTAGTTATAAATCGCCAACCCTATATCGAGGGCTGTATTTATTTAATTTTAATAAACATCCCATTTGCATAGGCAAGCGGCTGTGGGTTCCTGATAATGTGACTATTTGCATCGCTCCGTGCCTATGAATTATCGGTCAGGTGGTCCGCTTGACATTTTCACATTATAATAGTATATTCATTATATTTGTGGCTAGCGTTTCTATACGTATTAGTGGGAAATAATTTTAGTTTTGTACAAAGTAAAAAAAAATTAGATAAAATCATTAAGTATCATCATGCCGTGACGGTTCCTTTGCGGTAGAGTGAACCGATAGTCATTTCCTACCTTAACCTAGACAAAATTAAAATTAACCGGTTTAAAATTTTAATCATATTTGTTTACAAATTGTCTTTTTTGAGAGAGTCCTATATAAATGTGGTAAAGATCTGATATAGAGCTACTGAGATACAAGAGGTCGCAAGTATTACTGCGTTTAAATTATGTACACCCCAATTGGCTAGTTGACTTTTCAAAAACTAATTATATTATCTTATTAGTTATATTAACCAAAACACTATTTATTTTTATTAAATATAGTACATTTCGCGTTTTTACATTGAAATCAAAATTTACCGCGAAAACCACATCTTTATCATTAATATTTTATCCATATCATTAATATTTATATTTTATCCATATCATTAATAACCATATCATTAATATTTTAGTGTTTTGTAGTGTCCGTATAATTATAATTAATCATTAGAAAGTACAATATATCAAATTCGTCCTTAGCGGACAAAAGCGGATTTTTTAAAATATTTTATAAGCTGGGTACACCACCTTGCACCTTGCAAACTGGCACCTTGAGTCAGTTTAATTTTTAAATAGTTGATACAATTTATATATAATAGATATTCATTCACTGAAAACTTAAAGAAATCTGTCGTTCAATGATACTTAAGTCCAAGCGGACTTAAGTATCATCAAATTATTTGAATTTTGTTTAAATTACATAAAAATATATATTTAAATTGTTTGTTGTAAGCAGAAACCTTAACTCTAAAACAGTTTTATCAAATTATACATAAATTATCTCATCTATATTTCATCCCTTGTCCGGCTTGAGGGATCAAGTTTTTATCCGTATCTCATTTCCCTGGCGTCGCAAGTCGTGCCTGCATAATACTCAGCACCAAGGGGCCAGCAGGGCTTAGGTAATCAGCGGCCGGCGATTACCCGAACGCGATAACGCCATCCGCGCGATTAGCCACGCTGACCGCCTCTATACCTCTAACCGTCTGGTATCAGTTACCCAAAGTTTTCCCGACTTTAATCCTATTGCAGTGGCGATTATTTGAGCCTGCTTAAGCTTTTCTGTCTGGTATAGCTACGTCAACAAGTGATACAATCTGGCTTCGTCTGTGTTAAATTTTCTTTTGTTCCGATTTCCAATACTGTCATTTTTACGTATATAATATATATACGAGTGTAATATACTTTTGGCGTAGCCGAATATTTCGCATGAGACTGGTTCAGCTTCGGACTCTGCCTATTTCTCAAAAAATCGAAAATCAAATACCTAACTTTCAGAAAAATTAAAAAATAGGAGACGACTTCTTTAATTTCTAAATCGAATTCCGCTTTTGTTTTCAGAAACTATTGCATTTTGCTATTTTATTCTACAGGATTGATTTTGATAAATGATGATATTTACAATTAACTTTCCATCGTCGGCAGTTGATGAAAATATTGAAAGTGAAACGGTACAATGTGAAACGGTACAAGTGAAACCAATATAATTATATCACTTGCTTACTTACCATGATACTTTAATATTTACCCCACATGATGGGGTACATGAGAAAAAAATTAACATCCCCACTTTACATGTAGGGCAGGTACTCTAAAAATATATTTTTCAAAATCCTATCGTTAATAAAAAAAGGTTTTGCAAAAATGTTCTTTGATTACATGGAATCTATATACAATGGGGCGCAAAGAAAACTGTAAGCTTGACTTTGTTTCAATTGTTTATACGACTTCTAGCTCCATCCAGCTTTACCTACTACTTCATGCATAAAATGAATACAAGTGCCATATGTTCTTGCTTAAAAAATAAATCATTTGCTTGCTTACGATGAAACCTAAGTATCAATTTGGCACTTTTGCCGTACTGTGCGTACGTACAAACATACATGCTAACGAAAATAAAAATTTTTTTTAAATCCCAATAATTTATCGGAAATTTCGTCAATAAAACACGACCCTTTGGAAGCGTAGTAGTGTTTTTTCACAAATGTCATAATATTTAGTGTTGTATTTTGATAATTGTCGTTCAACGGGAATTATCAGAATATAATATGAAACTTCGGATTAAAATTTCGTAAATACAATGGAATAAGTAAACTGTAAGCCTCCATTAGCGGAATTGGAGGGAAGTGACGTCACTTTGGATTTACGTGCTGCCATTACAAACTCCACAGATAAATAATTTTATATTTTATTCCAAAAGCTTAGAGACATAACTTTAATTTTATAATTTATAGTATTTAATCAGAGATACGTAAAAAAGTATAATATCAGTCTTTTTAATGCAATTTAACGATCGTCGAAACACAACTGCTTTTTCTCTTAACCCGGATCCCCTTGAAATCATCAGTCTGCTAGGCAATTCGTAAAAGGCGAACGATTAGCCAAACTTGGCCCTATCATATTCCTCTTTGGAGGGTAAGGGCTATACATGTGACATTAGTCATTCCATTGATTCAGGCGTTACTTTGCGGAAATCTATTACCAAAAAGGTGAAATTAATTAAATCTGCCACTATCCGCGAACTGTTCTGTGTGACCTCTGCGATAGCATCGAAGAGAAAGACTTCGAAACCGCTTCGAAACCGAAGCATCTTGAGGAGAAGCGAACACTACCTCACTCAACGCGAGTACTTTACAGTCACGTTGAGGTAGTGTTCGTTTTGGTGAGTTTTATCCATTTATTAAAACGGCATCTTTCGGTGCCAGCGAGGAGGTCACATAGAACAGAGTGCTAAGTATGAATTTTTCTTTTCGCATTCGATCGTGAGCGCGTTTCGAGTTTACTAGGAATTTGTATGTGATTTGTACAGCGCCACCTAGTGGTAAACTGGTTTCTCACGTTTACCACTAGGTGGCGCTGTACAAATCACATACAAATTCCTAGTAAACTCCAAACGCGCTCATGATCGAATGCGAAAAGAAAAACTCACACTTAGCACTCAGTTCGCGCATAGTGGCAGGTGAAATTAATTTCACCTTTTTTTACTAGTCATTCCGTGACACGGATAGTAACGCACCATTAAAATTTTTCGTGTCTATAAAATATACTGGTTTGTTATCTAATTAAAAAATAGATCGTTTAGTCTTCAAAAGGTGCTCAGACTAAAACAGTGAGCTGATCTAATGAGCTTCCTAGTTATTACGGATTTCTCATTCTACCCTGTGAGATGTTGCGTCGTGGTGTCAGTTTCATATATCTAAAATATCCTAAGTCTAAAGTAGATATTAGTCTAGAAAAGGCAATTACAAAAAAGCATTCTTGCCTTATATGAAACAATTACTTAGCCGGGTGTGTCCCACCCGTTGGTGGGGGGTGGCCGCCATTTTCATAATGCACCAACACACCCCCTTCTTAAACTTTACACTTTAAATAATTGTCGAGTAGCAGATAGATTTTAAACGCAGGTGCAATTGTTGAGATTCGTTTTAAAATGCAAGACGTAGTTTACACTTAGATAAGATCTTTAGTTTGCCTAATAAACATATCAAATGAGACGCAGAGTCGTCTGATGAGGGTTCCGTACTGAAATATTAAAATTAAATATTTAGTCTACAGTAGTCTGAGTAGCATAGACTATTTGATATAAGGTTAACACTTGTATTGTTTTACTTAGTTTTTTTTTTTCATTAATATCAACTGGTCTCGCGTTTTAACGCATCATCGGATCAACAAATCAATATTGTTTAATAAGGTTGACATTCATCAGTTCAGTCTTCAAAGTAAAATAGGCTATTTTTATAATACACTAAGTAAAAGAATATGACCCTAGGAAGGATATCCTTTTACTTAGTCAAGTATAAAATTAGTCGAGAATACCCGACTAAGTAATAAGTTATTTATTATTATTATTATTTTTTATGGAAGAGGGGGCAAACGAGCAGGAGGTTCACCTGATGTTGAGTGATCACCGCCGCCCATGGACATCTGCAATACCAGAGGCCTTGCAGTTGCGTTGCCGCCTTTTTAAAAATGAGTACGCTCTTTTCTTGAAGGTCCCCATGTCGTATTTGTTCGGAAAAACCCCCGCCGGTAATTGATTCCACAAAAGAGTAGTGCGAGGCAAAAATTGCCGGGAGAACATTGTCGTGTTCCGGATTAGAGGGTAAGGTAGCCGGTAGACTTTTGCATGTGGCATTGCCAACCCGCCACACGGATAGCAACGCATCATTAACATCTTTGGTGTCTATAGGTGACGGTTTCTCTTTTCATCAGGAGAGCCATCTGCTTGTTTGTTATATTATGACATAAAAAAGACGCTATTACAGCAAAATTTACCATTGGTCACAGTAGTAATTAGTTAAAACACTTGATCACCTATGCTGAACTGCCTAGCAAAAAGGCAAATGGTCTAATCGATGATAAAAACGCCAAAAAGGGCCCGAATCAAGTGGATACCATACATCACGCAATTGCAGGCTTGTCTCGCTTCCTCCACATTCATCAATCATTCTCTTCATACACACACGCCGGTTGCGAAGACTCTTAACACCACCTTCGGACAATACTCGATCAATCTGATCATGGTATGTCAGTGATGGTCCCGGTACATACATCCTTCCACATTCGCATTGTATATCTGTTTTGTTAACCTTTCATCTATAAATCTTTATACATGTCTGAACCAACGGAGCATGCCCTTTCTCATCTTTACACCGATACTTTCTTTCAAGCCTAACCACTCTCTCTCTCTCTTTGTTATGATCAATTCAGCAACTCACAAATACAAAGTCAGTTATTCTCTTCTCGCGTTTAGCCAGAATGACTTGCTTAAGTCATGTTTACGTGTCATAAAGCCGGGTGTACACTGCACGTCGTGACGAGTCAATCGAGATGTTATCGCGCGTGAGCTATGGGCTTTACCACCGCTGCCGTTGACCATATTTCATAAGCTAACTTAAATTATATAAAATTACGGTTATGAGATTACGTTGACAAGTTTTAAACATACGTAATGCACGTTTTGATTTTCCGTTTGGCACAATCTAGATTTCTGAAAAAATCCTACAAAGCATTAAATCCTTATGGCTTCTTAAATTAATAATACGCAACGCTTTACGCGGATCTGGTACCACCGCCTAACCTATTCCTACTGCAATAGCGTCAATGCTTCTCCCTGTCGTATTTTTTTTATATCATAATATAGCAAACAAGCAAATGGGTCTCCTGATGGAAAGAGTCAACTATCACATATAGACACCAAAGTTATTAATGGTGCGTTGCTATTTTGCGGCGAGGTCTAATGCCACATGCATAAGTTTATGGGTTACCTTACCCTCCAAACTAGAACACGACAGCAACAAGCAATGACGTTATAGCGGGAGGAATAAGTAAGACGCTAGTACCAGACCCAGGCGAGACAATGCAGATCTCTACTACCTAGTAGCCACGATGATAGTGACTCGCCTAACCAAACAGTCGCCTTTCACGACCTGCCTTATAGTACGGCAGTTGGCCTATTCTTCAAAGGAGCCCAGGATCAACACGGGGTATTCCGGCTTGAAAATTATGGTAGCCGGAAAACCTAGGCATGTGCCATAGACATTCCGCCACACGGCGAGCAACGTACCATTAACCTCTGTGGTTTTTATAGGCAATGGTTCTCTGTTTTTATCAGGAGCTCTTCTAATAGAAACAGAGAACTAACTTAGGGGTTTGCTTATTTGCTTTCTTATGATATTATTAAATCTCGTAAACGGTGAAATAAGGCTAAATCATGTAATAAATATAGTGACTAACTAGGTGATGGAGTTTTCAACGCTTCAATCGCGTTTGTTACCACCTGTTCCCGTCGCAATAGCGTCGGTAAACATTGTCTATTCCGGTTTGGAGAGTAAGGTTGCTAGTAAAGTTACGCATAGAGTACTCCAATCTTGGATGTGGACGCCAAATGGATAGCAACTCACCATCAACATGTTTAAAGTCTATGTATGATCTATAAATAAAATAAAAATAAAAAAAGCAACTGGTTAAAAAATAATAATATTTAGAAGTAAACTATCTTCACGCCCGTATCGCTGATGAGGTAGGCACAACATAATATTATGCACCCACGATGAGCCGAAGACACTTAGTACCACAATTTGATAGGTATAGCCTATCGCCAACCGGGGACTTTTGCAATCCCGGGCAACGTTGTTTTTATCAGAAAACTGAAAAAACAAAAAACACAATTTTCCCTATCCAGGAATCGATCCTGGGACCTCGTGTGATCAACGCCGACACCGGACCACAAAGACGGTGAAAAATTCATACTTAGGGTTCGAAAATAGAAGTTTCACATGTCACAGTCAAAAACTTATTTTTTAAAGAACGAAAGAAAGAAATTATTTATTTTTTTAGTGGATATGGCTCCGTTTGAAGAATAGTCGCCTGCCTGTCTGCCAGGCAATTTATAAAATGGGAACGACTGGCCAAACATGTGACTGGATCGTCTGCATTTCGAACCAATGCCTTACATTTTCCTATCGCAATAGCTTGAATTTTTACATTAGGTACTCTCGTATTCTCGTTTAAGGGTAGAGTAACGATAATTGTGTGTGATATTACTAATACCTGATGGTATAATGATAAAAGGATGGTAACGCACCATTGACACATGTCATATCTTAATGCGATTAATCTTTTTTAAAAGGAAAATTGTTTTCTTTTCATGACATAAAAAATTAAAACTTATACATAGGAATGTTTGTAGTTTTATACAACCATTTGTACACAATCGGGTAACTACTACAAAACTGCCGGAAGCAAAAAGCAGTAGATTGCTCGTACTTTGTTTTATAAAAATTAAAACTCCCCTTTAAAAGGCATCAACATCGGGTGGTTATACTACATGAAGACGTCGAAGGGTGTAACAATGGGCTACGGACAATGGCGGCGAGATAACCGTGGCACTCCGTCACGCCGCTGACAGGGTTATCGTGTGCACTGAGCCCGGCTGCCTGTAGAACAGGGGATAGGTGCAGGCGAGAGCGATAGCGGGTTGACTTTGAATGAATGAAAACTCTTTATTATGCACAAACTTACAATTTTTTTCTATATTCTAAGACAGCAAACAAGCAGATGGGTCTCCTGATGGAAAGAGTCAACCATCGCCTATAGATATCTTGTGGCAAGGTTTAAAGCCACATGCATAAATTTACCGGAACACGACAGTAACAAGCACTGACGCTATTGCGGCAGGAATAGGTAAGGCGGTGGTACCTAAAGCGGGCGAGACAATGCAGAACTCTACCACCTAGTAGTCACGACGGTAGTGACTCGTAAAACCAATCGATCGCCCTTTACGACCTGCCTGGCAGAACAGCAGTTAGCCTATTCTTTAAAGGAGCCCGGGACCAACACAGGAAAACCGGGCTGAGATATCGAAGAATCTTATCAACTAATAATTCGAGGTACTGACACGTTTAGTTAAAACTTTGCTTTTTACGAACTGCTTGATTCAAAGGGTTTATTTTTTCAAAATAAACCCAAATAAACAAGAAACGTGAAATTACTAAATAAAACTATTTTTGATGCTTATTTTATTACATCTGTACACGCTAACAGAGTTTTTATGTTTAAGAAAAATTTTTTTTCTTAAACATAAAAACTTTTTTTAAGAAAAAACCTTTATTTTTCATAAACATAAAAACGAGAAAATGACTAATATCATTTTATTGTTTATTTTCTTAATTAGTTCTGATTACTTATAGCAAGTACTCGATAGTGAATAGTAATTCGTAAGTAGGTAGTCGGCAAAACTTAACAATTAGCCGTGACAACTTTAACTAGTGCTAATTAGCGTGTTCAACGTAAGGGTCATTCTTGTTTTAATTGGATTATGTTACAAGCACCTGTTTCTTAATTTATGAGTTTAAAATTCAAACAAATGCAAAAAATGATATTTAATAAGCATACTGTAAATATGTCAGTGCTTAAGTAATTAAACAAAGTCATTTTATTATCTTTTGATTAAGGAAGTTACATTCTACCCGGAATGTTCACACGCGCTTCAAAATCGTTCCGAAGAGTACCACGACATGGGTAGAGGGTGTCTCTTTCTACTAGATAAAGCGCCAATCGCCATGTATAAGTGCGGCCATGCGTAGTTTGCAAATTACTACTAAGTAATTCTACTAATTTGAGAAACAGTTTTTGCATTGCATAAGTAATTACGTAATAATTAAAATAAGCACATTTTAGAACTCACTATGTTAATTACAATACATTTTATGCTAATTTATTTATCGACATGTATGAATAAAAAGGATTTAACGATTACCGAATATGTAAAAATCTACCATCTAGATAGTTTTATTTACACTGGCAATTGCAAGAAAGGGACAACATCCACTCTTGTCGTTGTCTTGCTCGGAACGTTTTTCCCCTCTGTTATGTATGAAACAAATGTCAACTTTATTTGTTACGAAATAAAGTACATTTTTATTTTTCAAATATTGCTTCGTAAAATTCCAGTTATAGTATATAAGTTCCTTGCTTTTGATTATTTCTTCAATTTTCTCTAGCACAGATTAAATACTAAAACACATATATACAGTCTTTGTACGTTTAAAGCTTTAACGTTGGCTAAAGTTACATCCATTATACTGTGAATAGACAACAATAGTCGTTACCATCTAGTTTTTTTTTCTTTATTTAAGAGCTTAATCACAGAGTGATTATGCCGCTCTATAAAATCAACTCATAATCGAAATATTTTTTTTTGTAAATTGTTTAATTACACAGCTGTATATAAATTAAATAAAGAGTAGCTTAACTAATGTAACTGATCCCAGATTTTTTATGGTATAACGGTTTACAATTGATTCAATATAATTAGACAGCGGCTAGGATAACATGATATTGCAATCAGCGAAATCTCTTAAACTATTTTTATATTCCATGGATCGGTAGGTTGCGTTACCAGTTATCGTCTATTTTCAAATGCCTATAAGTTTCTGCGTGATGAGTTAAGTTTTATCCAAATATTCAAATATTGTATTTTTTCAAGTCTTTCTGAATTTGTTCTAACATTTTTAAGATTCCTACCCGGAACCCTATTACTAAATCTCTGTTGTTCGTCCGTCTGTTCGTCTGCCAGTCACCAGGCTATATCTCATGAATCGTGTTAGTTACACAGTTGCAATATTATATATGTCTGTCGCCAGGCGCGTGCGCTCCTTATAGGCAGAAAAGCAGTGCTTTATTTGCCATTCACAGATATTTTAATAAAACGTTAATAAAACGTGATTTTAATTAATAATAAGTAAATGAATAAAATCTGTCATAATCATGTGCACGCCGCTGAAATCTATAAAAGAAAAAGTTTTTGTGGCCGAGTACTCCGCCGCATACTCAGTATCATAATCCTGTGCACGCCGCTGTCTGTCGCCGTTATAATAAAAATGGGAGCCCCCATACAACAAACGCTATTTTTTTGCCGTTTTCTGTAGATAATGGTACGGAACCCTTCGTTTGCGAGTCCGACCCGCACTTGGCTGTTTTTTTAAATTTAAATTTTGTTTCTGCTTTGATTTACTTTAGTGACCACACGTTTGATTACAAGTAACAGCGGAAGAGAGAGCGGAGTGTGTATACCCTAAATCATTCTTGACTTGTACCACAAATCGGCACAGTGTATTGTTCACTTGTTCGAACGCTCGGTGCGTCTTTATGTATTGTCTTCTGATTGGGTTTATTATTGTTGTAGTTGTGGCTCTGTAGGTTTGCTACACTGTGAATAGATACTAGTAATTAATGTATCCTTAGTTAGACTCTAGAATGTAGAAACTTACATCCCTTTCTGATAAAAGGGTTTGCTAATGCTAAACTAATCCTACGTAAAATATTCAAACGTACAGCAATTCTGCAAACTCTACTTTTACTCTACAAACGCAGAAATACAATCATTAATGTTCATTACACAAATACTTGTCCCCGTCGGGAATTGAACCCGAGCCCCGTCAATTGCGTAGTTAGAGTCGCTAACCACTCGACCAACGGGGCGGTGCATGTACCAAAAAACATTTTTTACGATTTAGTCTGTCTGTTTATTCCGGCTGATCTCTGAAACTGCTGGACCGATTTTGACGGGATTTTCGCTGGCAGATAGCTTGCTATATACAAGAGTAAGTTAGGCTACTTTATTTTAAAAAATGTCTACGGGGGCGAAGCCGCGGGCACAGCTAGTAATCAATAACATAAAGCATCTTGGAATATGTATCTATTAGAATTCTAAATATTCTTGATAGATACGGTAAATTAATATTCGGCAAACAGTCTTGATGCCGTCGCTCGCGGAGTCACCTGTCTCAGGAGTTCTTTGCCGTCACGTCGCCGCCAGGGGACTAGAACTTCAAACGATACACAAAGCGTACTGGTACGTTTGATTAGGCGTTCTTAGTATGCGCCCTGAAGGCGCACTTTGTAAGCTTTGTTAGTTCCAACCGCTTCAGTATTCATGCTTTCCTTTGAATCGTCACTTGTCGAAGGTTACCGTTTCCAAGATAGTTTTTTTATAATGAAAACAGCAAAAGAAAATTTCAGAAAGTTTGTATGGCTGAATTTTGCAGGTATTTTTAGGATTCTTGTTAAAATACCTCGGCTATCTGTCTGTCTGTCACAGTGCTCCACCTCATAAACGTTTTTAAGGAACACGAATTTCGGGTTTATACCTACGTACCTATAGAGACCTGAAATTCGTGTTACGAATCAGAATGCGTCTTACAGTGGCAATCACAAATCTATCCATATAATAAAATCGTAGGAAAGTCAAAACTTTACATTGAATATTTTTTAAAAAGGATACTTGGGGCGTGATCTACTATCGATATCGAAGCCAAAAATATAGTTTTTAGAATTTTTGTCTGTTTGTCTGTTTGTCTGTATGTATGTCCGGGGTAAACTCAAAAAGTACTGCATGGATTTACTTCAAATTTTGCATGAATATTACTAACAGGTCGGGTCAAAATAAAGGCTACATATTATCACGGTATCACCTACGGGGGAGATGTTGTGCGGAGTAAACGAAGTCCGCGCGGACGAAGTCGCTGGCAACAGCTAGTAAAAAATAAATGAGGCGCTGTGGGTAATCTGGTATCAAGTAAACTCAGTCAATATCGCTCGTTGGCATGGAACACTGCATATGAGTAGACTGTCTCAAACTTGACCAATTCTTTATTTTGTAATAAAAAATATTGATAAAAAAATCTAAAAGTTGTGTATCTAATGGATATTGCAGATAACTTAATAGTTAAATATATTGTTTGCATTATTAATTCAACACTTTCGTCTAAACTGATATTATAAAGTGGAATGATTTGATTTTTGTTTGTTTGTTATGATTTAATAAAAATGATTCCACCGATTTTTTAAATTATTTCACCTTTAGAAAGCTGCATTTTCCAGGAATGACAAAGGCTACTTTTTACCTTCTAAGCTAAGGGATGTAATGATTTTTCGTCGGACGAAGTTGCAAGTAACTGCCACTTACCTACTATTTTTAACGCTTACAAAATGTTTACTATCATTAATTTAGTTGCAGCTTTATGATTAAGTTCCTACATCATTATTCATCAGTGATGCAGTAAAATTTGCAGTTGGCTATTTATTTATTTTTTATCTGGTTTGTTTTGAAGAGCTTTTTTTAGGGAACATTATTAAATAATTAGTCCCATCATTACTAAATAATTAATTAGGCTATTTAAATAATACCAAATATATTGTGTGTGATTTGAGACAAGTGTTTCAGTTTATTTTTTATATCATAAGACAGTAAACAAGCAGATGGCTCTCCTGTTGGAAAGAGTCAAACATCGCATAAAGACACCAAAGATATTATTTTCTTTGGTGTCTATAGTCTATAGAAAAAAATCTATAGCCGAGTGTTGGTGCGGTGCTATCCTTGTAGCTGGGTCTTAATGTACGACATACATAAATTTACCGGTAACCTTACTCTCCATACTGGAACTCGACAATGACAAGCACTGACGCTATTTGACCGCCCCGTTGGTCGAGTGGTTAGCGATCCTGACTATGCAATCGACGGGGCTCGGGTTAGATCCCCGACGGGGACAAGCATTTGTGTGATGAGCATAAATGTTTGTATTTCCAGGTTTGGGTGTTTATTAAATATATTCTAGTATTTATATATGTATTTCTATGTATTAGTATCGTTGACTAACACCAATAACACAAGCAAATAATTTGCTTACTTTGGGGTTAGATCAGTAAGTATAAATTGTCCCGTGAATATTTATATTTATATTTATTTATTTATATTCATTGCAGCAGGAATGGTAAGGCGGTAGTACCAGACCCGGACGAGACAATGCAATACTCGACCATCTAGTTAAAAAAATATTCAGCAGATATTATTATATCTTCGGGCCTTAACCTATACATTATTAACACTGCAACACTGCAGATGCACTACAGCTTCTGTGTATCAGGCCCCGGTGAGACAATGCACAACTCTACAATATAGTTAAAATAATCAGCAGATATTATTATATCTTTGGGCCTTAACCTATACATTATTAACACTGCAATACTGCAGTTTTACTACAGCTTCTGTTGTCCATATTCAAAGGTATCCTTCTTCATTTCATTCTACGTTCTATTTGAAGAATAGCCCATTGCCATCCTTTTGCAGGTAACAGGCAAGGGTTACGTACTATAAGCGTTGTGTCTACTATGTGGTAGAGTTCTATGACTCGGCTTGGTTGTTTTGCCACGGACTGGTTTTTTACCACCAGCTATCGCGACAGGCGTCGGTAAGCAGCCATGTTATAATAACGTCAATGTTCGTCATTTATGGTTTGTGATTTTTGGTTGTTTTGCTTGGTTGGAAAAAAGGCATTAATATCTTTGGTATAGTAATCGCCTTTTTGGTCTAGTGGTATGGTGTCGGTGTTGACCACGTGAGTTCCTGGATTTGATTTCTGGATCGTACAATTCAAAAAATGTGTTTTACGATTTTCTGATAAAAACGACGTTGCCCGGGATTGGATAAGTTCCCGGTTGGCTATAGGCTTGCCACCTATCACATTGTGGGGCTATACTATATCTTCGGCTAATCGTGGGTACACTGACTGTATCTCTACCTACCTCTCCGGGGATATAGGCATGAAGATACTACTAGAATTGTGCAGTAGAGAACGTGTGAAACTTATTTACTGTTAATTAATATACTCTAATAGATATAATTTGTTAGTAGATCTGCGTAGGAAATTAGGTAACATTACATTTATTTTGTGCCCTTATAATTTATAAGTCGGAGTTATCAAACAACATCATTACATACGCATGTTGCACTAATTAATCTGATAAATAACTAATTAAGCTGTTTTATGGTGGAAACTTAAATGTACTTGTATGAAGTTGATTCAAATTTAACGTGTTTAATAGGTTGTTAAGACATTACACGTGTTTTATTTAATACATATAGCTAGAATAATTACTGTCTTGTTGGTGTAGTGGTCATGCGTTGTTGATTGCGAGGTCTCGGGTTTAAATCGCAATCTAGTGTAAAGAAAGCTATAAATTTTTAACTTACTTCCCTTGGAAGAAGCAGTCTATAATAGGAATAAGCTAAAGATATATATGAAATTGAGCTGTCTGTCTGTGATTTCAAAATAACAAGGGGGTTTCAAGTGTAGTGCGTTATTTTCACGATACAACCATTTCTAAAACTTCTGTCTGTCTGTCAATCTGTTTGTACGGGGTAATCTCTGGAACGGCTGGACATTTTGATGGAAATTTCACTTATATTTCAATGAAGAATTTATAGGGCAGGACATAGGCTACTTTTTACCCGAGTGAGCAAAAGGAAGTGATAATTTTAGATCACGCGAACGAAATAGCCAGTGAGAGTTATGCCCGGTTTCTGAAGTCGTCAGTTAAACTATTAACAACTATTGGTCGTTTAAAGTTAGCAAGAAGATAAACTTCGTTTATCTCGTAGATGGTTTCTGAAGGCACAACGAACGGTTCAATAGCTATTGAACCGATAGGTCATTTTTAAGTCCACCACTAGATGGGTCTGTTTATAATGCAGAAAATAAAATGCTATTTTGGTTATTTTACTCCCCTGTATGATTATTTTTATTTGTGGTAATATTTCATCTAACATAAATAAGTATTTAAAGAAGGTTTTAGTTGAAACTATGTAATTCACGACGATTACTATGTCTGTATACCAGTTACGCTAAAGCATTCAAACTAAATCTTTATACCCTAGCATGAAAGAAGGTTTTCGTATGAATTTGGTATAAGTGGAATTGAATGAAGAGAATGATTTCGAATCAGGTAGCAGAAAGAGAGGGAACTATCATTGTATTAAAGAGAAATGAGAGAGCTTTACACTAGTTACTAGTCAGTACTCAGTAATGAGTAGTCACCAAATATTTTGTAATGTAGTTAGTTTGAGTACCTATCTAAAGAATGATTGTCGTTTGCTTTGAATTAAGAATATTTCTTTTTGCGTCAATTTCTCTTTTAGATATTGTTAGTTGTTACTTGCATTTACCTGATCGACTTGTGGTATGTTTAAGTTAATATAAAATCATTATAATAGTGACTCGAAAGCGCAGTAAGAATTTTACAGAAAGAGAGAAAACAAAAAGTAATTATTTTATTTGCGAAGACGCTTTTTTTAAGTGATAAACGAATTTGTGCATATAAAAATATAGGTAGGAATTCTGTAGAAGCTTAGAAATAAGCTTGAATTGCCTTAACCAACAAATATCCAAGTAAAAGCTGTCTAGTGACCTGTTCCTCTTTGCAAGGATGAAATTTAATTATTTATCATGACAATATTAAACAAATATCTTATAGCTGCTGTGAAAACAACGTTTGTACTTCGTACAGCAGTTTTTTTAATGTAAGTACAAACATACCGACAGACAAACAAAACTATTAAAATAATTATGTGCATTAAAAAGAAGCTACCTACAAGAGCAAAAAGCGTTACATAAAGTTATGGAATCGATAAACCGCCAAATTTGGCCGGTTACATTAACCTAAGTTTAAACGGAGTTTGTGTTACAATGCGTAGCTCAGAAACGCAATTCCTGTAGTTATCGGATCGATAGTGTTAACGAAAGGATAAACTACTGTTAAAAGTACCTCAGAAACCGGCCATTAGTCGTCTAAGTAAGATTGTAGTAGAAGTACCTATTGGTGATACCACTTTCAAATGTACAAAAAAAACATTTCATTTCAACCGATGAAAAGACGGAGTTTTAATCAGTTTGACACTTATGTATGTAATGTTGTTGGAATTGGATTACATAATATATTTAAGTATGATGATCTATTTAGGTGTTTAAATACGTATGCTAAATTTTGTGTGTGTATGTTTGTATATTTGTAAGTTTGTACGTATATCAACGAATTTCTCGGAAACTAAAAGCCATATCAAGATAATTCTTTTTGATTTAAATCAGGCACATTGCAACTTAGGGAATAGCCCAAGTTTCTTGATTTATCATATTTTTTGAGACATGAGTATAGTTGTTATTTGAAGTCGGTTCAAATTCTTAAATAACTATTATGATTATATTATTAACGTAGGAAAAATATAGGTGTAATATTAATTTTAATCTCATTATAATATGTTCAACAACTGCTAGTAAACCAAAAATATTAAAATGTAATATTTTTTGACATGTGGGAAATGACGTTAAAATTTATTTCAAAATGGCGTGCTCCATGTAAACGATAATTGATTGACAGGACTTGCGCTGAAATATTTTCAAGCTAGACAATTACTGTAAAATTTAACATTTTTTACTTCTAGAGCGGAAGTACCTACCCGTTGTGGTCATTGTACCATTTGTGGCTGTTAATGAAAATTATTTTTTACAATAATAATTCTGTATGTACCAGTAATACGTAAAACTAATGTAGCGGTTCAAGCAATCTACACACGCTACCAGAAAAAAGTATCTTCACGCCCATATCCCCGAAAGGGTAGGGAGAGGTACAACAAGTGCACCCACGATTAGCCGAAGATACTTGGTCTCACAAATGTGACAGGTGGCAAGCCTATTGCCAACCGGGCACTTTCCAATCCCGGGTAACTTGTGTTTCTTAGAAAACTGAAAGAACACTTTTCTTATGTGCCCGACCCGGGAATCGAACCCGGGACCTCATGTGGTCGACGCCAACGCTGGACCACTAGACCACAGAGGTGATTTACCAGAAAAAAATAATAAAAAATGGAAAAAAGTGAAATTTAAAATAAAATCCTGAATTGCATTATCACAATTATTTATCTTGTACACACTATATACAAATTTCAACGCTTCTCAAATGGACTTCGGTCCCCAGGCAGTACACCTTGCCTGGCTGGGAGTTCTTCCTTTTCCCCTTACTTGTCCTTGTGTGACGTCATCAACCTCCACAGTATTGACGTCACCTGACAAGAAGCTGGCCCGCTGGTTCCATCACTATGACCCATCAGCGGTACGGACCAGCGGCGCCACAATAAAATGCCATTGGTATGTACCCATGCAATATGCTTATACATTTAATTCATTTGAGTGCAAAAATTTGAAAATGTAATAAAAATATTAAAAAAATAAAAAAAAAATACCTAACATTAAACTTTTTTCAATTAATAAAAATTTCAACTGGCTAAAAATGGTACGTAGATGGCCAAAACTGGTACTTCAATTATACTATAGTAATGTAATCTTTCACCTATAGGTTGTAGGTTGTACACGGTTTTGGAAAATTGCCTATGTGGTCTGGATGCCTGTGTCTTTTTGACCCGAGATCCCGTGTTCGATTACCGGTTCTGGCAATTCAGGTGTGTTTTTTTAACTTCCCGCTACGTAGTACGTAGTGTACGTAGATAGGAAGTTACTGAATTTGCCCGGATTTTCGAAAATCGAGTTTCCACCAGACCTCCACGTTTTGAGGTCCTAGGAATCTTTTCCGACTATTTTCGCGATGACGGCAGTATGTCTGTATGTATGTATGTGTGTGTATGTGTATGTGTGTACTGTGTATGTATGTAAACATCTCATAACTTTTGAAGGGCTGGACCAATCGAAACGCGGTTGATGGCATTCGAGCAAATTTACTTTATATTTTTAAAATAATTTTCAGGCTAATACACTGATGGACTTAAAAATCTTATAAGCTTTTTTCCTTTAAAAACTGCGTCAAATAGCTTTAATTGAATCAAAATCGGTCAATTCGTTTAGGATTTATTAATGATGAAAAATGTTTTTTGACATTTTTTGTGATCTATAACTAGCATATGTGGCTCGGATCATAAGATTCATAAGGTCTCCATTTCCGGGTCGAGCAAAAATATGCCTAGCCTTTTTTCAAGGTTCCTCGAAAACACAAATAGCAATTACATAGCTCAGTATCAGCTTGGAGATTATCAATGAAGTATTGATATTCCCGTGACTTGGATGAGCAATTAAAGCTGTTTATCCCGGTTATCGCTAGGAATAAGCGACAATATTTATCTGGACGATCAAATAGAGCAATGGAGAACACCTATCATCTAACCATTAACTATAGAATGTGCTCTCTGTATCTAACCAACCGAGAAACCGGTAAATCGTAGTAAAGCGGATATATATACTCCACTAGCGACCCGGCAAACGTTGTTTTGCTAAATATATTTATAACCATATTTCTCTACTATATAATGAATGTTATTATACATATAAACCTTCCTCTTGAATCATTCTATCTATTAAAAAAAACACATCAAAATCCGTTGCGTAGTTTTAAAGATACGGAGGGACAGACAGCAGAAAGCGACTTTATTTTATACTATGTAGTGATAAACGTTCGGTTCGCTCTATTTATCCCGCAAGAGGACGGCGTGATGATATTTTAATAATATGAAAATCGAAATTATTTATTTACTTAGTGCTTCCTTAATTTTTACATTTTACTTAGAATTCTTTTACCGAAATATCAATTACCGATACATTAATGATTCATATAATAAATCCATATTTCCAGACGTATCTGGAATGGGAGTCTCGGGAATGTGTAAAAGAGAGGGAGTGATGAAACTTACTGCAGTGGGAGGGAGATAATTGGCAAGGCATCCCAGACAGCCACCGTCGGAGTGCTGTCAAAATGTCAAATTTCAGAACGCTCGGCGCAACTTCAAACGTGCCCCTACTGGCATGCAATGTACGCTCACATCTAATATAGTTATGGCTCCCTAGCACCGCGTGTTAATATTCATGCATCTCATCCGGCTCCTAGACACAGCCATTTTCGTGAAAGCCTCTACGTTCTGCTACTATGAATATGAATGAATGATTCCGTTCATTTCTTGGATTAATAAGTTCGCTTTTTGTTATGCATTCTGTTAGTTGTTTTTAATGTGATATGCTTAACAAACTGTTTCTCCGTATTGGAGTGTAGTCCGGAATTCACAGCGTTGGCTGTCATGATGGAGCTCTTTTTCCAAACATACATAGCACGTGCTAAAATTAAAATACGATTTCGGGAATCACTATAACCGTAAATTAAAATATACTTCTTTGGCGAACTAGAAGTCTTGCTTACCAAGGTTTAAGTTGTGCTATTTTTTTAAATGATCTGGAATATAAAAAAAGTAGTTCGAAAAAACCTCCTACCGTCGCCTTATAATACTTGTCACTTTTTTGGAGGTGTTAATGTTTGGCACTGTCGTGTTCAGGTTGGAAAAATAAATTAGCCAGTAAACTTATGCCTATCGCCTTACCATCCTACCACACGGATAACAACCCATTATTTACATTTTTGATGTCTATAAGCGATATTTATTGAAAGCCGCCTACATGTTCGCTATACTCTAATTTAAAAAATGCGTTTAATTCAGTGAGACGCACTTGGACAGGTACCAAAATGTGTCTAATATGTGTGACTCTAAATTAACGCTTAAGACTAGAATATCTAACTTGGGAAGATGGCCGACTAAATTTACAGCAGTAAATCTAAATAATATTATTTAATGTTTTAATGGTGATAATACTGGCTCATGCTCTATTAGAAACCACATTCTAATACAGATCCACGGATAAAGCGCTATCCACTTTATTCTTGGCCTGTCGCTGACACTGTCATGAACACAGGGCACGGAAGCAAAATTTTAAACTAATAATAGAATTAATGTGTTCTTTCATCCATAACATCGGCTCTTTTAAATTATCGTACAAAAGATATTCTTAATATTGTAGAGAAATGTAGGCTTTAAAGAAACCCACGAGTGAAGTGTGAAGTGAAGTACTTCAGAGTAATATATGATACTCGATTCTCGTCACCTACAGGATATGTCGAAGAAATATACAATACTAACATTGTATTTGCTAATTAATCGCCTAGTATACTGAGATGACACATTTCAACTCGAAACACGAAGAACATTGAAAAGGAAAAAGAAAATGTACGCTCAACGTATATGTGGGGTATCACCGGTGACATTTACTAAAATGAAATTGAACATTTCAATTTCGCGTTTATTTCCTGAAAAAACAGGCGTTTCTATTTCATTCTTCAAAATACGTGGGTAGCCGGCGCTGTCTGTCTCACTCTTGACGTGGAGGATATTGGAATGGACCGAAAATGAGAAGCAAAAGAAACACTGATTTTTGACGTTTCAATATGCACTCATCTACACCGCACGAGGCCTCGAGTTAATTAATATTATGCCGAAATTTCACAACATGGGACTAAATACCTTAGGATCTATGTTTTAAGGCTTGATTTGTTTGTTCATTTCTAACGAGTGACATCGAAAGCTCTCAGTTTGATAATAACCTTCCTTACGTTTCCGAACGTAAGTAACAAGCTCCAAGAGTATTTATGAACGTCAATCACAACTGTCATAAGTGACAGTAGTCAAATCCCCGCCCAATAATAGCGAGGAAGGACATTCCAAATTTGAAAAACACACGTTCCGAAATGCGCGCGTGCTCAATTTGGCGATTAGTGTTTTTGAAAATGGAATCGAGATCGTGTCGCCTTCGGGTGTTCCCGCCTACAAGATGGCGGCCCTAATCAAGCAACGTTCGCGGGGAAAGAGTCCAAATGATATACAATTTTATTGAAGCGATGTGTTATTACCGAGTTGAACCTAT
Organism: Apodemia mormo; assembly: GCA_036924255.1. NCBI lineage: Eukaryota > Metazoa > Arthropoda > Insecta > Lepidoptera > Riodinidae > Apodemia > Apodemia mormo. The sequence goes on along the minus strand of JAUPFN010000018.1, from coordinate 3,429,834 downwards.
AATTACGTGCGAACATAGCGCGTGGGAAGATTAGAAAAAACATCTTTAGACGGCTCGTGCTTTATAATTGGTGTGTTCGAAGTTACTCTGAATGGCTCTTATTTGATTATAGCAATCAGTTGGCAAATAAATCAAAACACTTTAATCACCCTTATTTTGTATCCAGAATTATTATGTTGGATTGTAGCTAACTAGATTTTTAATAAAATAGCAAATAAGTAGACGGCTGTCCGGACAATATTAAACAATCGTCGTTGAAGCCGCGCTGTTGTCTCTGTGGTACTGGTGTGCCAATAAGCATTAACTTATCAGCTATCGTAGTGCCATATGTCACGACTCACGATCCTTGCAGATTTGTCTTGCTTCCACATTAATTACTTTCTTCATACCAACGCACCGCTTGTAAAGACTGTTGACACCGCCTTCGGACAGTACCCGATCAATCTGATCGTGATATATTAGTCTTGGTCTTCCCCAGTACCCAAATCCTTTCACATTCGCATTGTATATCACTTTTGTTAACTTTTCATCTACCATTCTTTCTCCACGTCCAAACCAACGGAACATGCCCTTTCTTATTTTTACACGGACACTCTCTTTTAGGCCTTACTCCTCTCTTACTTTAAGATAACTAACCCGGTCAGCGAGTGCTGTGTAATATTGAAGCAGCGATTGTAAATTGTTCCAAAAAATGAAAATGTTTTCAGAAAATTATATACAATCCTATTTACTATTTCACATAGATCGTTATCATAGAACTTTGTTAACATAATATAAATCAAATTACTGTTAATAATATATATATATATATATATATATATATATATATATATATATATATATATATATATATATATATATATATATAATTAAATTTTGAAAATCAATTAAACACAATTTAAATTATAGTTAAATTATGAGTACATTTTGTGTAGTAAGACATAGAAACTTTGATCCAGAGATTCGCCATAAAATTTGCAGATTAATCAATTGCTAAGACAGAATTCTCTCTCGTGATTTACGATGCTCCGGTAGGCGTACCTCCTGCACATTTTGGTTCAAAGGTCATTTGTATCGACGCATTCTGTATTGAGTGAGATGTATTCCGCAAATGATTGAACTGCCTAATTGAATTAATAGAATGTTGCAACTATAAAATTACTGAGCATATCCCATACTTACTATAATTACATATTTAAAATATTCATTCTTAAAATGCCGGCAACGCAGCTGCAGGATCCCCGGTATTGCAGTTATCCATGGGCGGCGGTGATCACTTACCATCAGGTGCACTACCGGCTCGTTTGCCCCCTCTGCCATAAACAAAAAAAATATTAAAGGGATATACGTGTCACTATCATCGTAATTACTAGGTGGTAGAAGAGTTCAGCAACAGCTCGCCCTGGTTTGTTACCATCATTCTGCCTATTCCTGTCGCAATAACGACAATGCTTATCTGTGTCATATTCCGGTTTGGAGAGTTAGGTAGCCGGTAAACTCTAGCATGAACCATTAGGTATCATTCTCTAACAAACATGATAAAGCTTTGAAATGCGATTTTGTTTCTTGTTAACAATAAATAAATGTTTCCTTTGAGTAAATTTTTTAATTTCAGTATTTAGATCATTTAGATGGCGTTACTAAATTGTGTACATATGACAGTGATAACTCTAAAGAAAATGACTGTCGTTATTAGCCAAAGATTAACTACGATCATTGCTGTGACAGATTTGACATAATTGAAACAAAATGGTTCCGTAACACAATAGACCGTGTAACAGCGTCTAGGTGTCAGGGGCCGGTCTGAAGCCCCGCCAAACGTGTGTCGTCAACGCCAGCCCGAGGACCGGGGCGGAGCCCCCGCCTACGCACGAGACCTGCCAAATTGGCACCACTCGGAAAAGGTCACACTTGTACCGGTATAGTGATGTCAAATTGAATAGAATTGTTTTGTAAATTGTCATTGTTGATTTTTATTAATGAAGTTGTGCTGATATTTTAATTGAGATTAAAATGTACGCGAACATCACTACGTAATCACTACGTAAAATTCTAGAAGATGAAATCGCGATGTAATTATATTTGTCTTGAATTAAATTAGGTACACGAGATATATATATATATATATATATATATATATATATATATATATATATATATATATATATATATATATATATATATATATATATATATATATATATATATATATATATATATATATATATATATATATATATCTCTCTCTCTCGTGTACCTAATTTAATTCGTGTACAACGTCGCCACGTTACCAACATGTTAATGATTCACATCCACCACATTCGAGGCACGGGAGTAAATAATACACCACTCCGCCAGACTCCGAGCTGCTACTGAGGATTAGATATTCGAGAAAACCTCGAAAAAACCCCAATAACACTTTACTCGACCGGAAGATCGGACTTAATCTATGCCCGGAACCACATGGTCTGAGCCCAATACGCTACCCCTACGAGGCAGTCATGTCATAATAAATCATATAAAAAATATAACACCAAGAAGATCTTTTTTGTGTAGAGATGATCACAGCAAAGATGTCCATATAGATTTCTAAGAAATAGATACGAATGTAAGTGTAAATCAATATTAATGAAAATACAACATTTATACATAACAACTTGTTCAAAATTAGCGAACAATAAAATGAATTTGATATTATCATAACCACTAAGTCGTTAGCTGTCACATACAGCCAAACATTGATTAGTATCAACGAATAAATAATAATCGATTGATTGGAATCGGTATCGAATGGAATATATTCGAGTTTACACGGGTGATAGAGCGCGGACACATCCACAGATAAATAACCGCTACAAATAAATTATTCTATGTGTTACATCTGTCAAACATTTTAATGAAGTTTAATATTTTGTTTAATACTAACTTTTATGAATGTCTATGCTGTGGGGTTAGATATCTTTGTGAATCCTACAGGGACAATAGATACGTTTCTTTAATAAAATCGTATACTTAATTCATTTCTGTCAATTTTGTCACTTTTAAAGAGTAGTTTAATAGGTTGGATTTGGAGTCGATTTCGGATCTTTACATTTTACATAGAGTGGTGTTGCATATACAGCGAAGTTAGTCAAACAACACATACCAGTAAATTTATTATAAATATAAAAAGGTAGTTAAGGCGCCTTTCGGCAGAAGTGGAAACTTAAATAAAGTACAACAAATAAATTACTAATGAAATATTAATACTGTCTCGTGTAGTTTGTGGCGCAACACATCTCGCAACAGTATGAATTTAGCTTACGTAGTTACATATTAGTCACGTGAATCTTTAAGTTTTGCCCCAACCAAAAATCACTACAGAGGTTTTTTTTTTTTATTATTTAATAAAAAAAAGGCGTAACTGAATGCTATTAAGCATTTTCTCACAGTTTACATTGATTATGCTGAAAGGAAAAACTTGGAAGTTTTGACTTCAGTAACAAAAGCGTGAAAATATATTTGACTTGTTTTTACTCGATCTGTATAAAATTTAATTTGTTGCTCTTAAAATTGTCATGACGCATCGCTTTATGATTTTGATTGATACTGGCCAATTCGTGGGCCAATTTCATTGGTAATTGCCATTTACATTAAAAATAAGAAGAACAATCTTTAAATCCATGTACCTACCTACTTAGATACACCTCTCGGCTGTGTTTATCATGTTTCGGGTTTTTCGTCGTCGTCGTTTCTTTCATTCACTTTGAACATCTATTTGTAACAGTTGTTGTCTTTTGTATGGTCTATAAGACGCTTTGATGGTAGAATTAAATTTAGTGAGACTTCAATTAATTAAGAAAATTATCATAGAATAACAGCTACAATGATCGAATTGCTGAAAATTAATCACTGAAACCTAAAACAACAGATCGTGCATAATCTGTGGTATCAACATGGCAGCATAGCCGGCTCGGCTATCGGCTGGAACACGACTTCGCATAAACAGCCGATACCGTCCGCGTGACAAATTTCATATCTACTTGATATCGACGCGCGGTAAATCATCGCGGTCGCCTTTGTGTCGCGCGCGTGAATTATCGTGTATGGGTGGCTTTATTTTGAAATGTACACACTGGATTGGATTTTTTCCAACAATCCATTGTAATGTTTTAAATACCAGAGTCTGTCCGTCTCTCTGTTACGCTTTCACCGCTAAATAATTTAACGAATCGATGGTTTTGGAAAGTTGATTGTTAAGGTCTCCGGGTTGAACATAGGTTACTTTTTTCTAAAATCAACCCTTTAGGGTTCAAATAGGGCATAAATATTTGTATGAAATATCTTAATGACTGTTACTATACTCGCGGGCGAAGCTTCCATCTTGAAGCAAATAATAAAGAGTCAACCATCGCCTGTAGACGCCAAAGTTGTTAATGGTGCGTTGCTATCTTTTGGCAAGGTCTAATGCCATATGCATAAGTTTACCGGCTACCTTACTCTGCAAACTGGAACACGATAGTGACAAGCACTGACGCTATTGCGACAGGAATAGGTAAGTGTAGTACCAAAGACCCGGGCGAGACGTAGCAGAACTCTACCACCTAGTAGACACGATGGTAGTGACATATATAGCCTTTTAATCGCCTTTTACGACCTGCCTGGCAGAACGGTAGTTGGTCTATTCTTCAAAGGAGCCCAGATAAACACGGGGATCTATATCTAAAATAGAATTTAGAAAAATTGGATTTCACCTCGTATTAATACTAAAGTATATCCCAAGAATTAAACCTAGCAGTATAACTATTTTTCAAAGAGACTCTGACTCCGAGAGTATGAAAGCGGATTTCTATTAGAAACTTTCTGGTACCACAAATACCCAAACACAAACACACGAGGCGGTTTGTTTCTGCTCGCCATTTCAGATAAAAAAGCAAATCCAGGAAAGGGTTAAATTTAAGTCATTCAAGTATCTATTTCCTCTCATTGTCAATTGGCGCGGATCCGGACTACGCTGTTGACGTGGGCACAATGGACCGGTTTTTCAGCCAACTTTATTTATTGCCGCGAGTTGCATGCAAAACTAAATTGACACACACTAGGGCTGTCTGTATTAAGTTATTGCTAAATATGTTTTCCGTGGAACGAAATTAAATTGTAGTGTTTTATGGTTTCGCATTTTGAAATAACAACTGTCAAATAAATGGCGATCTGGTTAGTGACAATTAAGTAATCCTAATATTATAATTGCGACAGTGAGTTTGTTTGTTAGGCTTTTACGTCTAGATTACTTAACTTTTTGCTTTTTTCCTAAAAACTTATCCCTAAAACTGATTATCATTAAAATTTGTAAACATGTCAGGGGTATAGAAAAGGATATATGTTATCTTTTACGCAAAAAAAAACAATGTTCCCGACGGATAGAAAAATTACTTTAACATGAGAAAGTTATTTTTTTGTGTTATAGCACTCACCCCGTGCGTGTTCATGGGAAAACTGGAAAAACTTTAAAAACAACAAAGAAAAATATCAACGCAGGGATTGAACCTGCGACTGACTCCCTAAAGCCGGGACGCTCTTCCACTGAGCTAGTATCGTCAGGTTTTACGTGGTGAAATTCTTCTTTGTTATATGACCGATTATGTCGATTGTACTGATCGCTAGGTATGCATGCGTATAACTAGTTAAATGAGTTCATCGTTACAGATGAAATTCACATTTATAATTTTGATCAGTACTTTCGTATTTCTTATTATTTTTGTGTTATAGCACTCACCCCGTGCTTGGGAAAATTGGAAAAACTTTAAAAAGCGATCAGTACGTCAGTACGTACGCCACGTCAACCTGTCCCGAGCTCAGTGGAAGGATGTCCCGGCTTTAGGGAGACGGTCACAGGTTCAATCCCTGCGTGTCGATAATTTTCTTTGTTGTTTTTAAAGTTTTCCATGAGAAAGTTAGGTGAAATACCGGGCATTTATCCAATCTGGGGCAACGTTGTTTTCATTAAAAAACTGAAGTAATACATGTTTGATACGCCCGCCGCGTCGGGGTATCGAACCCGGGACCTGAACTGCTCAATACCGGCACCGGACCACTAGACCATAGCGACCACTAAAGAAAGTACTAGAACGTTAGATGATAAATTAATAATTTGGCATATCATATTTTATATAAAATATGAATGTATTGATACCATTTGAATTAATTTGTCTATAATTGACTGTTTATTATAAAGTTTAGTTTGCTTCATTAAGCTTTTAAAATACTTTACCTTTTTTATATGTATACCTACTTTTAAAAAGTCGCGCAAAACCTAAGCGAGATTCAATATTATCGAAATAACCTTAAATAAATTTTCAATTTTCAAGAGTTGAAGGAAATTTCTTTATATTATGTAATGCGTTATGTTTTTACTTAAATTCTTATTACTTAAATTCTTAACTCTAAAAACTTAATCCGAAGGAATCTTTGCAAATAAAACAGAAAAATAAAACAGAATAATTAAATAAATAAAGTCGCAAGAAACTTGAAAGAAAATGTTACATTCGCTTTAAAGTCGATCTAAGAAAATATAAACCAGCGTTGTAATATCACAACTTTTTAATGCCAGAAATCTAGATCACTTCAACCCTACACATTTTGTGAGGAACCTCTAGTATCTCGTGTATTCGCCATTTTGTTTTATTTAATTTCGCCATTCGTTTGTGCTTGCCGCCTGCGCCCGCGCACTGCAGGTGTACTTCGGCTTCTTTGATATGTATCGATATGCAAAGTTTTAAGGAACCGCATTAGGTGCACTTTTTACAATCGCAGATTCTGTGTTCTGATAGAAATGTTTTTTGATTATTTAAATAAACTGTTTTTTATTGTTTTACTTGAGGAAAAAATGTTTTAAGACGAAATGAAATGTAAACCGGTAAATGTTTTTTGCTTCTGTAAATATAGAATGTGATTAAAAGAAAAATAAAATTAAAACTATGATATTAAAATGTATGTAAAAGACTGAAATCTTAATTTTATTGCATCTTAATTTTAATTAGAAATCAGAAGTACTTTATTCAATAAAAAACTTTTGATTGTTAAATTTTTTACGAGTTATTTTGACGCGTCAACATTTTTTAAGCTATTACAGAATGGGAAACGCGCTCACACACTGACAATAGTTAAAATGTATAACAAAATTATCTTAATTAAATTAGAATGTTACAATAATGCACATAATTAGTATGTAAACAATAAACACAATGTGTTACAACGATATAATGTTTAAAAATAAAAAAGTGTTTAGTCAATTCGGCACATGCATCAAACTTCACGATTGATGCCCGGGTCGACCAACTTTGAATGAGGTTTTTTATTTATCCTCGAAATTTGAAAATCTTATTAGTAGGGCACCTAGCAAGAAATTTAGCGGCAATGTGTTCATGCCCTCGTGTGTAGGAACAGCACATAAAAGTATCGTTCCTGGTTATCACAAAAAAAGCGATAGTCGTGATCAATTAGGTATAATGTGGAGATGAGATTCACCAGGACCGGAGGAGAATATATACAGTTCACTCTGTCTAACTCGCAAGTGAATAGGTGTAATAATATTTATTTCAATTTATTTTATTTTATGTATGTATGAAAATTTTCTATTTTTAATACATAATTTAATATTATTAATTTAACTTGTATCCAATATTAAACGTTTGCATAGCACCCGTAAACTTTGGTCAAATTTCATCACATTGGTTATTGGTGGCCTATGCCACTATAATAGACAATAACCTTACGCCGTCACCGTCCCAATTCCATCAAAGTTGACAGCTAAAAGCATAGAGCTAGTTGCGAACACCTATCTCATTTCCTAGCCCAGTTGTTGCTTCCGAGCAGCCGTCAGAGGGAGCTTCCGGCTCCACAGATTAGTATCGTCGTTTGACGTTGCCGCTATTGTTTCTATTGGTCGATTCAAGCTCAACCGTTGTATCACTTCGAAATTCAAAATTTATTTTTTTCTTTCTAATTAATACCCGAAATATGTTAAATACTCAATACTCAATACTTTATTGCATCATATGTTATACATTTTTAATAATATATATATAATAATATAAAATATTAAGCGCATATTTATCATTCTTTTCCTGAACGCGTTGCGGTACCGGTTGCGGTATAGACAGACGCATGAGGATCCTGGTTCGTTCTAAATAATTATGTTTTCGGGATTATCAAAAATTCAAAACTGTCCGGGTCTGGATATATGCCCGATTGTCGACAAATTAATCTCCTGTCTCATTATAAGATTCATATTATCGTTGTTTTATCATCGATTCCACGACCTCTGCATCTGTGCATATAGCTCAACAATATGGGCGCACCGGTATTGTTCTTAATTTATTTGTAATATCTTATACTTTTTAAAGCGAAACTGATTGCTATTGCCCTGAAAATATCGATGTTAGCCCAAGTCCTCTTTGAAGAGTAGAGCATCTGCACATATATACATAGGTGATAGCCCCATGCTAGAACGCTTCTCATAAAGTGATTGATTTTTTATCTATACATATAATAAAATCGTAGGAAAGTCATGTATGTCCGGGGTAAACTCAAAAAGTACTGCATGGACTTACTTCAAATTTTGCATGAATATTACTAACAGGTCGGATCAACATATAGGCTACATATTATCACGCTATCACCTACGGGGGAGGAGCTGTGCGGAGTACCTAAATGAAGTCCGCGCGGACGAAGTCGCGGGCAACAGCTAGTATTTTAAATATGATAGTTATCTTTATCCGGAGAAACCACATTGGTAGATAAACTATAAACGTCTAGCATTTCCTTTAAAACTTTATTCATTTAAAAGGTTCCCGATTTATGGTATTCAACATTAATTATTTAAAATGTTTTCAAAGAAACATTTCCGATCGAAATATTTTTAAAATCGTTCTATATTCTAAAACGCGCGAATCCATTACGGATCTGCATAATTCAGTCGCAGACGCGGTAGCCACCGTCGATGAATCCTTTATCCGTGGTAAAAATGTACGGCCATTGGCAGGTGTCCTGATTAAGCCTGCGTTTTGGCTGACAATGTAAAGTGGCGATTAATTCTGTCTCATTTCACGGTGACAAGTTGACACGAGTACTTAAAATTGGGAATTGTTAAGTGAAGTCAATGTCAATGTTTCTCGAAATAGATTCTGGTTCCGAGTTCAGACTACATAGACGTATCTTTTCCGAAATTTTTAAAATTGTAACAGGCAAAATTAATGCAATAACTAACTAGGTGGGTGAATTTTGGAATGATCTCTCCGAGTTTGTGCATGTGTATGTCGAGGTCATGTTTCGATTTGAGTGCCAAAAAGAGTACTTAAATCACGGCCACGTGATCATGATCCAAAGACCTTCCTTTTGCATTCTTCCTTTCGTCGGGTAAAAACGTAGCATTATAAATAACTGTTTTGATTTTTTTGATATGGATGGACCTTATCTATATCTTATCTTATGACCGCCTCGTTGGTCGAGTGGTTAGCGACTAGCGACCCTGACTACGCAATCGACGGGGCTCGGGTTCGATCCCCGACGGGGACAAGCATTTGTGTGATGAACATAAATGTTTATATTTCCGGGTTTGGGTGTTTATTAAATATATTCTCGTATTTATATATGTATTTCTATGTATTAGTATCGTTGACTAACACCCATAACACTAGCAAATAATTTGCTTACTTTGGGGTTAGATTAGTAAGTGTAATTTGTCCCGTGAATATTTATTTATTTATCTTTCACATATTTTTTTTATTTAATAAATTAAACTTTACAAAGTCAAAATAATGTCAAGAATGCTTTAAGGTAGTTTAACAGTTGATTCCTCCCAGTACCACGACATTAACAGGACATTCCTTAAATCAATTACCGACTCGATACTTGAATCGACTCGATTCGGCTCGACGCCTACATTGCAGTTATCACAATTGTACTTATTTACAATGTAAGTGCACAATACTAAGAATTTACCCTGAGTAAAATTGAACATATACCTGCTATGGAAGCTGAAATCAAATTGCTGTAAACTTATTATTTAATTATAGATTCCTTTTACTAATGCTAATTTTACTTTAAATAACTTCATTCCATATTTATGATGATGTTTTTTTTTATAATTAGTGCGTATATTTAAGTAAAAAATGTTTTTCTTATAATGATAATGTCCTCGGATAAATTACTGACTCGAATGAGAATTTAATTTTAAGGCACAATTCTAAGAATTTACCCTGTGTAAATTTGCGTACAGTGGAAGCTTAAATCAAATTTACTAAAGTCGAATCAGGACAACAGCTAACGGCTGTTGTTAAATATAACATGTTTTCACTTAAAATAACCCCGTTGGTGGAGTGGTTAGCGACCCTGACTACGCAATCAATAAATAGGGCTCGCGTTTTAATCCCGACAGCATTTATGTGATGAGCTTGTTGATGATGATTATGTTTGGGGTATTTATTACATACCCAAATGCAGATTTAGATATTTTTTATATATATTTCAGTACTTATTTATTTAGAAAATATGAAATGTATCCTAGCGCTCATATTAAAAGCACGGTTTTAAATCAATTCGTTTACGAGTAGGTATGTATGATATATTTTGTGAATACTTATTTACTACCTATGTGCAAATATTTACCGTAAAGTCTTTTTTTTTCTAATAACGATAATGTTCTCTCAGTAATTGCTTTCGAGATAATGCTTCTCATCTTAAACTAGGGCGACATAAACAATGTAAAGGAAAGTGTAAAATACGACCGTGGGTCGTAATAGTGCCATCCATCCACCGGTCACATCTTCGATAGGGTTAGTTCCCACCTCCACACCTTTATGTGTCCCTGGTGAGACATAACGGCTCTATAGTTGAGAGCCCCGGTTTTTTGGCATCTATTTGTGGTCGCCCCTTGGCCCTTAACGACGTGTATCCCTTAACGAAGAAGGTAGTAAGATTTAAATTTTAAATTGGAATCACATATTACGCCTCTGAAAATGTGTTCTTTTGAATTATCAAAAGACCTTCGACCATTTTTCCGTGAGCTTTTTTTAGTACATTTACTAGTACTGACATATTTTCTAGCTTTTAAATATTATTGAGATAGAATTCAAGTCTTACCCGAAGCTTTATAACATGCGCTCTTTAGTGAGGAGAAATAATCTTTAAGTTTGAGAAATAGTTCAAATAAGGAGAATTATGTATAACTTTTTAAGTTTTCTTAGTAGATTTTGAATAATTCTACATTTTTAAAAATACTAAGGTCCAAACTATCTAACTAAAGGTGGTAAAGTACAGCTGCATCTCGCCCGGTTATGTAGTATCACCGTCTTACCTATTGCTGCCGCAATATCGTCAATGCTGCTTGTCATTGTGTTGTTCAGGTTTAAATGGTAAGGGCACAGAATACTCAGAGACTAAAAAAAAAGTATCTTCACGCCCGTATCCCCGAAGGGGTAGGCAGAGGTACAACAAGAGTACCCACGATTAGCCGAAGATACTTGGTCCCTCAAATGTGATAGGTGGCAAGCCTATCACCAACTGGGCACTTTCCAATCCCGGGCAACTTTGTGTTTAACAGAAAAGTGAAAAAACACTTTTTTTTATGTGCCCGACCCGGGAATTGAACCCAGGATCTCATGTGGTCAACGCCAACGCTGGAATACTAGACCACAGAGGAGATACTCAGAGACTAATTTAACTTAACTAAGAGATTGACTACTGTTAGTCTCCAGTATACTGTGGTAAGGGAACCGGTAGACTTACATATGTGGCATTACTACTACACTATATACACGGATAGCAACACACCATTAAAATCTTTGTGTCTATACATAATGGCTTTTCTTTCCATCAGAAGTAGGCATCCGCCTGTTTGCTATTTAATGATATAAAAAAAAAACATTTTAAATATTTAGTTAAGTTAAATCTTTAAAAACGTCCACAATTAATTTAAAAAAAAAGTAGAAAAAACAAACACATAAAGTACACGAATATTAAACCTCCGACTGTTTTAAATAACTGTTAATAAAAAGCAAAATTCAAGAAAATCTCAATACAGAACAGAAAAAGAAATCTTCCTTCACGCGCAAGACAATAGCCATCAAAATCGTTATGTAGTAGTCGGGATTACAAGCAACAAAGTCGTAAAGGAACAGCGAATAGTACTAGCGATGATCCTCGAGCCATTCGGAAATCACTAGGGCCCTGAATATATTATTATTTTTATGGCAACACTGTTGGGAAATTGAGAAATACACTACTCTCACCCGCTGAATTATGTTGGCACGCGTGTCATTAGGGAATTTTTGCGTCGTGTGTCGCGCTGACTGAATTTTTAAAAGATAAAGATATAATTTTGTTGTATAACATTTTGTTTTTAGAACTTAATCACTTATTTAACGTTTAACATCTTTCTTGTTAAATAAATTTGAACATTTGAGTTTTGTTTGGTCCAGGCTCTGTTTGAAGAACAAACCGTATATTTTTCTGCAAGGAAATTTGTATTTTTGAGATTATAGATTTCTGCAATGTGTTCCATGGATTTGATTCTACCGCCTTATGTTTTCTTGCTGCAATAGCGTCAGTGCTTCTTACTGTCGTGTTCCAGTTTGGAGGTTAAGTTTATTTTATTAGACGTATTATTTACATCCATGTGATACGGATGCAACTATTAACATCTTTGGTTTTGATATGCGGTGATTAAATACTTCCATCAAAAAAAGCCAAGTATCTGCTACATATGATAAATAAAAACGACGTAATGCTTAGCTGTACGAATATCTTGCTGCTCTATCTGCCTCTACATTCACATTATATAATTGACATTTGAAATAGCAATAAATTACAGCTTCTATCACCAAATTATTAGTCTCGTATCGATGATGTATATAGCTTTTAGAAAACTAAACATACAAAAATGTTATAGTGATCTACATTCTAAGTACTCATGAGTTTAACTTAATTGTAAACCTAGGCTGCTTTATGAAGAAAGCATTTAAAAAAAGGTACTTCTCCGCAGAAGAATGACTAATTATTTGAGATAATTTCATTGTTTTACGTTCAGCACTCTTAAAATTTTTGCAATGAACTTAGCTCATAACATTAGCATGTCTAACGTCTAATTTGCCTTAGTATAGTTTTATTTTAAACAGTTACTCTACATAAGTTGTGATGACCTTACTGAAGCACATTCAATATTTCACAACTAAAATAAGTTGACACTTTCTGTATTCACGGGTTCTTACTCTGAATTGTTATCATTTTCGATATTTTGATGCTGTTTCAAGCGTCATGGTCACAAGTGGAAATAAAACGAAAACTAAGGAAAAACTAAAAGAACTATTTGAATAATAATACAAGAACTTAATTTAAAATGTTTTGTAAATAGTAAATAAAGAACAACACGATAATCAAAGCTCTTTCACAACATAAGTAATCCCGAAATATCAATAAAATTCATTGTATTTTTTCGATATTTCGACGCTATTACAAACGCAATTGTCACGCTGACCAAGGCGCTTGTAACAGCGTAGAAATATCGGTAAAATACAATTTAAATAAACCGCGGTAAGAACAAATTAAATAATAATACAGATAAGAGTCATGCTAACCGTGAAACCAAGAAATCGCTGTAAATGATAAAATATCAAATAAAATAATGTTCAACGACATAAGTTTTGTAAACAGTGAAGAGCAATACGAGGAACAAAGCTCTGACACGACACAAATAATTATACGTTCCATGTCAACAAAGAATCCTTCGCATCCCGTCTTAACACCCCATAGATTCAGACGAACAAATGGATTGTTTCTCCATAGCAAAACAAAATTTATAGTTCGCTCGCGAATATTTCGAGCCTTTTTTACCGTAGGGGCTCTTTCCACTCCCGATTCTCGATTTATAGCTAACTTATGCCCGGTATAATCGTGATTTTAATGCAGCATGTGATTTATTGATGGTACGGGATTGCTTTTCGAAATTTGATATCTCAATAGAGTTTATGATGCCCTGGTGTGATGATCGAAATTGACATTTGGGTTTTGAGTGACGTGCCATTTATGCAGACTTGCGTAGGTTACTTCGTAATGGCTACCTACAAAACATGAAAATCATTACGGAACTTTCAATTGCACTTCAGCAATTTTTATATTTTGTGATAGACATATTTAATATAAAGGGGACCAAGTTATCAATAGGCTAAATGGAATTGAGAGCTGAATATATCAGAACTTCTCCCAGACAAAAAATAAATACAAATCCATCCATCCATAATGGATACGTATAACATTATGCATGTTTGCAGATGGGTCTCCTAATGGAAAGTGATGACCATCACCCATACGCACCAAAGATGTATATAGTGCGTTGTTATCCGTGAGTCTAAATCTTACCCTATAAACACATCAGTAATGCATATATGTTATTGTGGCAGCAGTAGGTAAGGCGTTAGTACCTTTCCCTAGCCTAGTTATGAAACAAGCGAAAAAATTTTAAACATTCAAATTGAGAACCCTTTTTTTGGAAAGACGGAAAATAATTTTATGCTATTTAAAAGTTCTCTTATCATTCCTATTGAAAATATAACTCGTGTATTTAGATATGATTGACTATACAAACTCAAAACTGATAAGGAAAAAACTTTCCTTAGTCACGAGCCGAGTTGCAAAATTAAAAATAATTGTATGGCGTTTACAAAAACGCCGGTCCCCTGTATAAATTTGACAAATCCCGTTACCTGGCCGCCGGCCCGGGCCGACTTTATCATTTTCCTGTTTTTGTGTACTCCGTAATAGGCATCATAAATTTTTGATAATGTTTTTTCGATTTTGGACGCGATGCGGCAGCGCGAATGTTGAAAAACGTGAGTAAAAACATTTCTTGTTTTATCGATTTAACGGTTTCCGAGGTGTGATGTGCTTTATACACGTTGCCAAGAATGTGGCATGAACAATAATTGAAGCTTCCACAGATAAGAAAACATAAGATGGATATAGACAATTTACGTAAAATAAAGCGTTTATCGTTTGGAAATTAGAGCACCTTGCTATTTTGCACTTGCTTTTTGTATTTTTTTAAAAATCGTATTTTTTTGCAAAATATATCTCGATACGTATTATACTCGTATACTGAGTGAATATAAATGTGTTATATTAGTTCTTCCCTGCGGCTTTGTTCACGTGAAACAAAAGCACTACTTCAGCTTAAGGAATGTTATCCCGTAAGAAATGTTCTATCCCAGATTTGCTAGACTGATAATTTTCAATGGATCCAGGCTTAGTAAAAATTTGTAAATAACATTTAACTTGTTCAACTTTTGAAAGCACTTTCTGAAATAAATCAAATGATACTGTTAAAATTACTCGTCGGGTAAAAATAACCTCACAGCCTTTCTCATGGTCATGAAATTCAATATCATGCCCGAAAATATTTTTGCAAAATTGAATGGCTTATTCAAGGATTAACGCGTTTAAATAAACAAACGAAAAAACTTCATCTTTATAATCTCACATTTTGTTAACTTTGGTAAAAAACATTTGGTATGAACCCATCACTATCAGACTCCGTGCCGCTACTGAGTTTTCGATTTTCAGGAAAACCGACCTACTGCTGAGTTCTCGATTTTTGAAGAAACTGAGCTGTTACTGAGTTGACGATTTTTCAGGAAGTCGAAATGCTACTGAGTTTTCGATTTTCCAGAAAAATTTCGTATAACCTCAAATAACAATTTTTGCTCTATTCGAGGATCGAACTTGAGACCTCAATATCTCTATAATATCTTTTTTATATCAATGCATAGTAATCAAGCAGATACATATCTCTCCTGATGAAAAGAGAAACCTACATGTAAATTGTGCATTACTATGTATGTGGCGAGATGGTAATGCCATATGCATATCTACCAGCTACCTTACCCTCCAAACCAGAACACTAACTACACAAAGCAGTCAAAACAAAAATAAACTATTAATTAAATTGCTTTTCAAAATGCTTCTAAAATAAGTACTTACGTAGAACGGTTGAAAACAATATTGACCAACGTGCAGACCACCGCGGCACAATACATGCGATGCATTGTAAACATCCTGCATTTCCATAAATATATCCCATCATCTCACATTAGCTATCGACAATGCCAAATACATTTAATTGTAATAACAAACGGGTAGACCTCCCTTGGTTCAGTTTGGAGCCTTAAGCTGAGTATACATTTCATTTTCCATATCAGGATAATTTCGAAATAAAATTTGGTTTTTTAAACTTATGCCTTGATTAATATTAAATTGAAATATTTTTTAACATAATTTATACTATCATGATTCTCGGTATAAGCAAATATTTTCTGTCTTCTCGATCCTATCAAACCTAATGTTTTCAACAGCCTATACATTCAACAATTTAAAAAAAATATCTAGGTTCATTTATAATTTAAAATAATAAAACAAAACAGCTTAGATAAGTTAAATGTGTACAAAATAACAAAAATCAAAATAAAATGCATGGTGAAAGTTATTTTTCACCTACCAAAAATCATTGGTGTTATAAGATTTATTTAACTCAATGACATAAATACATTACAATAATTGACAAATATTTATTATACACCATATATTGGTAGAATATATATTTTACCAATATGTGGTGTATAATACAATGGTGGTACAATGTATAATACAATGGTGGTGATGGTGTTACAAGTATTAAAATTAGTTAAAGATACCAGCGTGTATCTTTAACTAATTGTAATATGTACTTGTAACACCCATATTCTTGAAAATAAAGATTCTTTCTTTATTACTTTCACCCAGTAAAAATAATGAAAAGATTCTGTGACAAAGACGTACCAATCTAGAAGACTATTCTTTTGTTGACATTTTGTCTTCAATCAAATACGACGTTAATTTCATATCCATTGGCTGTGAATAGCCAATCTCACAAGTCGACAAACTTGAACTTTTATTCCATATTGCATAAGCCAGTCAGGTAAGAGAACTTCTCTCAATAACACGCTTATTTCGAAATAGTGTGTTAAGTTAATCTAAGCTCCTTGATATTTAATGCGTTAACACATAAACTCTAGAATTTTTTACTTGAACGAATACAAAAATACCCATTTATTTTTCCAATGGCTTGTGACTAATCACTTACTAACAATATCACTCTTACAAATGTTTTTACGTTCTTGATATTTGACAAATGATGTGCCCGCGCCTTAACACTCACGATAGTTTACGTTATGGAGTCGACGATGTATTGCGCTTTACAACACATTTGTCGAGCATCACTGACTATATCAGTCTCTTATAACTTATATCACTTCCTAAAATAACTATGACCGGCAACAGTACAAATAAACGACAGTCCAGTAAACGACAGGTATATTTTGATAAATCTGAAAGTATACTGATACTAAATTTTAAGAGCCCGGTTAATCGAGTGATAAGCAACCCTGACTATGCAATCGATGGGACTCGAATCGGTTTCCGAAAGGAACAAGATTTTATTTCATAGGATCGCAAGCAAATGGATTGTTCTCCTGATAGGATTAAACTTTCAAAATTCAATCTTATTTATTTGCATAAAATTAGGGTACATTTTAGGGATCGTATAGAATATGTTGGTCCATAATCCTATTTTGCTCTTTTGTGACGTGCAAATGTTAGATTTATATTCATAATTAATAATAATCAGTGATAATAATTAATCAGTGATTTTCTCCGAGTTGGTCCGAGCTCCTTTGAAGAATTAGCCGTTCCGTGTTTCCAGGCAGGTCGTAAACGGCAGTCGACTGGCTATACGTATCACTACTATCGTGACTACTAGGTGGTAGAGTTCCCAAATACTCATCCGGGTATTTGGTACCACCGCCTTACTTATTCCTTCCACAGTAGCGTCACTGCTTGTCATTCTCGTGGTCCGGTTTGGAGGGCACGGTAGCCGGCAGACTTATGCATGTGGCGTTGCTACCCCGCCACACGGATAGCAACGCACCACTAACATATTTGGCAGCTATAGGCGGCGGTTTTTTATCCATCAGGAGAGTCATCTGCTTGTTTGCTATCTTATGATAAAAAAATAGCAATAAAAATAATAATGAAATATTAAAATGTTTAGCATAATATACATATTCAGTGTAGTACAACAGAATAATAATTACCAAGTCAAGATAATAATCAACTACTACAATTATGCGTTATCGATATAGTGAGGTGTAATAATATACAAAATCTTAGCTGCTATCTCATCCTCCATACCTGAACACGACATTTACAAGTATTAACGCTATTGCAGCTGGAATAGGTAATACGGTGGTGCCAAAATCTCTCCACAGTGCCAGCATACGGTGGTGCTAGAACCACAGTATACTGGAGACTCAGTAGTCAATCTACATACATGTGATATTCGAGCAACGCACACATAGACACCTTTCACGGACGCGATATCTCGGAATGGTTATCTAAGTATTCTGTGTCAGAACTCTATCACTTACTAATACATTTTTCGAGATGCCTGGTTGTAAGGTATCTCCAGTCAAAATGGGGCTTAGATTAACATGGAGAAAGTGTTTGTGTGATGAGCACAAATGTTTGTACTTCTGGGTTTGGGTATTTTTTGAATGTATTTCAGTATTTTGTGTTAATATCACTGACATCCATATCACAAATAAATAATTTCTCTTTTTTCTTTCTTACTTTTGAGTTCGATCAATTATTGTAATATACAGTATTATTTAAAAAATACCTTAAGTTACCAAAAGCAAAGAAATAAAAGAATTTTAGCCTATGATAAAGTCGTAGGCTTATTCCAATAAATTTTATTACACTTAAGACTTCATCCCAAGAAAATAAGCTTATTGTTTTACGTCGCCGTAAAACACGTTCAAGAGGTAATTCTCCTTTAAACCCACACTTCTCATACAACAGAGCGTGTATGATTGTACTTTTTTTTATTACAACCCGGTTTGTCAAAATAATGTGTTCGGATCCCAATTATTTATTTATAACGGCTATATAATTACGACACCCAACGTTATGTATGTGTGTTATTTGTAACGTGCTAGTTTTAACGATTGTAGAATCCTGTTACCTTAGAATCCTTACAATCCTTGCTGCTTGCTTGCTGTACTCTTTTGCTGTTAAATAATTAATAGTTTTACTGGATTTTAATATATTTATTTACTACTAACCGCCAGTTTTTTGCATCTAAATTCAGTTTTAAAGTGCTTTAGACCAATCTGCAAACTTGTTATTTAATAAGAAAACCTTATTCTTTATATCGCTACTTAGAATGGATTACGCTATTCAATCCCCTAATTTTTTGAGAGCATATCACTAAGCTTTGATTTTTTTTTATATCATAAGACAGTAAATAAGCAGATGGGTATCCTAATGGAAAGAGTCAACCATCGCCTATAGACACCAAAGGTGTTAATGGTGCGTTGTTATCTTGTGGCGAGGTCTAATGCCACATGCATAAGTTTACCGGCGACCTTACCCTCCAAATCGGAACACGACAGCGACAAGCACTGATGCTATTGCGGCAGGAATAGGTAAGGCGGTGGTTCCAGACCCGAGCGAGACAATGCAGAATTCTACCACTTAGTAGCCACGATAGTAGTGCCTCGCATAGCCAATCGGTCGCCTCTTACGACCTGTCTGGCAGAACGGCAGTTGGTCTATTCTTCAAAGGAGCCCGAAATCAACACGGGGTAAAATTTGATATCACATATTTTAACAACAATTAATTACGCGTATGTTTTGTTTGAGTAATCATCATTCATTCGCTGTAAAAAGTTAATACCTTTGCAGTCCATCTAATTCAGACGTTGTAATTGTATATATCTTTAGGTAAACATTTATTATTAACATGTCGTTGTATATCATAATAAATGTGGACACGGACAATGGTAGGTTATGCGTTGGAGATGTAACGGGTGACATATCAATTTCACGGGGGAAACGATGCTATCGAAGAAATCGTGCCTCCTTGTTTGGTTTTTATTTATTATCGCGTACAAACGGGTAATGTTGGCTGTTTACAAATGTATGCAATAGTCACACACTAATGTGACTATTGCATACATTTTCATTACATACACAAAATTTTCATTGGTTAAAGTAGATTCGAATTTAATAGTGAAACACCAAGTAAAAAGCAGCGATTTATATTTTGCAAAGCCACATTAAGAAATATTCTTGCGGGTTTTAGTAGAATCAATTAGTATAGAAAATTAATATTGTCATAATCTTTTCTAAAATACTCGCGTCACCTCTTTTGTGAGCAATGATGTAAAGAAGGAAAAAAACTATAAATTCTAATATATTTTATGCATTCATAAATATTTTTTTGGGACTTTTTTTAGATTAATGTTATTTTTTGTCACTAAAGTTATTAAGAAAATATTTTTTATATCATAAGACAGCAAACAATGGTGCGTTGCTATCTTAATGGTGTGAGTCTCAGTGCCACATGCAAAAGTTTACCGGATACCTTCCCTTCAAATCGGAATACGACAGTGACAAGCACTGCACTGACGCTATTACGGCAAGAATAGTTCATGTGGTGGAGTCAGACCCGGGCGAGAAATTATATTAAGTTATATTAAGAGAGTTAATATTAATTAAGTCGGCGATATTATAAATTAGTATGTAGGTAATGTATTTTTTTTGTAAATTTACAACATTTTTACATACGGTTTTTATACTTTTACGTGATTAAACAATAAAGTACCTAATCTAAATAGTAATTAACGAAATTTCCAGAAATTGGATATTAGCTGATTTTATTTTATTTTTCAAATAATTTTAATTGAAATTATAAAATTAAATACCAAAATGCTAATAAATGTGTCGTAAGGGTTAATAAATTTGAGATTACATCTCTTTAAACAAGAATTAGATTTCTGGTTCTACAATTTACCTGATACTTTAATTATCTAGATTTCCGTCCCAAAATTAAAGGCTAGTTAATTATCCCAACATAATCTCTTTTAAAAGGTTAAACTTTTTAAGGCAATTTTATTTAAATGCAAACACAAAATGGCTCTAAACTTCATTAGGAGGATAGCTTTGGCAAATTCGATTTGTCTCATTGTGTTTTGTTTGTTACAGCATCCGTACCCATCAGAGGATCAGAAGAAACAATTGGCACAAGATACAGGGTTAACGATACTACAAGTTAATAATTGGTGAGTAATTTTTAGGTTAAACTATACGTTAAAGCTAAATAAAAGTAATTTGATTGTGTTTTTATATCGTAGGATTGCAATCAAAGAAAGTCTCCAGATAAAAAAAGGCAACTGTTGTCAATTGGACATCTAAGTTGTGAAGATCCTATTAATCTATATTGATATTATAAATGCATAAGTTTTGATTTTTGTACGAATGAATGTTTATTACTCAATTACGCCAAAACCACTGAACGGATTTGGGTGAAATTTGGCACACAGTTAGATAATGACCTGGAAATGCATACAGGCTACTTCTGTGATGCATTAACTAACTAACTTTTATAATACAGCGGGCTGCACATCGTAGCTAGGCTTGTGTAAGTAGTGATTAGTACTAATTGTTCACAAAGCAAAGGATTATTTCGCGACATAGAACAAATCGTTGCCTGGCCTAAAACCGAGATGGATGCTAATTCAATTCACATGTACATTTTTTCTTTGTTATAAAGTTTTTAAGTTTCACCAAACACGAAATCAGTCAGTCAAAATTGAATTTAGACGCAATTTCTGAATAAGTTCAGTTCTTCGTTTATCTAGAATATATACCATTCAATGCTGTTATTATATAACTTATAGCAGATCCATATAGAGAAAAACTTCTCGTACTAAATTAAGGATTTAAACAGAATGCTACGATATAGAGTTCCAGGTCTCATCTGACATTTTTAAACGCTAAGATTGTCGCCAACGCACCCTATTACTGTGTGACTAAGCGATGTAACTGAAGACTGTGATCTTTGGTTCGCAGAGGTTATGGTGCTTCATACTTGTAACGCTTCTGTTCATAACGGATTTTTTTGAAGTATTTGGTATTTTTGGTATTTGGCTTTTTGGTATTTGGTAACAAACATAGAAACAGCTTTTTACATTTTATCTAACAAGCCATATGTATATCGTATATTACTTTAATAAAATATGTGTAGTAGTTTTTGCGCGAAAAAACAACAAATATCCATCCATATATCAAACGAACTTTCTTGCTAATAATATTAAGATAATTAATAACAGAATGTAGATATATAGATTCTCAAGGCTCGTTTAACATGTTTAAATGCCAAAATTATCACCTTTTAATCCTATCACTTTATAAATTAACATAATAAAAGATTTTTTTAAATAACATAGTTTGTGTTTGCTACTTATAAAATTAATTTTAATACGGTGTTTGAAATACTTGATATTTCAAAACCAACGGAAAAAATCAATTTAATAGTTATGTATAATTTTAGCTTTAATCTCATTCACACTGCAATCAGGTTAAAAGTGCATTAAACTAAGGCAAAAGAACTAAATTAAGCTACTACAAAATTAAAAATTTGTTTAATATTTTTCTGAGGATATATAGGATTCTTGTAGCATAGCATATTAAAAAGCAAAAAAGTTTTATGGTATTAAGACATTTCGGTCGTCTATAGACATCGATTATGATAAATGTGTTGCTATTTGTGTACCTGACAACATTGATCATACTTTTTCTAACGTCAATGTCATGTTTAATTTATATTAACACTGGCTGATCCGCGCAGATTCGCCTGCGAAGAGATAGCATAACCTATAACATAATCATTCACAGAAAGTATCATCTCCTATTCCAGACAAATAAGGTTGAGTTTTAAAATTAATAGTTTATGTTTGACTTCAGGTTTTAAATATTTCATAAATTAAAAAAGACGTAAAATCGTAACAGACAGACAGACTTATGATAGATATTATGGATATGAATACGTTTAAACAATTTAGTTGTATTTCTTGCAAAACCGAGTAATTGAAATTTATATAAATCGAAGATATTTATTATAATAGATCTTAAATTTTTGTAAATCGTTAGATTTTAATGACGCTATGTTTAATTTTTCAGTAAAAAATTTTTTACTTTCATGTATATATTTAGTGTTCAAAATCTAAGAACAATTTATAATCAAAGTTCACTAATTTAATTCTAATAAGTATCACAACACGTTAATTTAATAAAAGTAACATTTGTAAAAAAACGCCGCTAGTCTGAAGCGCCAATGCGAACACTCGTTGCGTTTCCCAGTTAAGTATGTATGGAAATATCATGATTATCTTAAGTCCTCGAGCATAAAGTATCAAAGTTTACGACTCCTGCTGGTACCTAGCAATAAACGCGATTATTAATGAGCCGGAGATTCCGCACACAAGTGCAGGCGTCACAAACATATGGTGACATATTTTAGTTATATGAGCTGCTACCCGTGGTTTTATACATTAATGAATTTCGTAATCATGTGACTAAAGTTATTATAAAAAATCAGTAAGTAAAAAATCATGAAGCTGGTTCCCTAACAAGGTAGGCAAATTAATTGAATATCAATCTTTCAATTTCTTTATATTATAGCACTAGCTGCGCCCGTGACTCCGTCCGCGTGGAAAAATTTCGAAAAAAGTAGCCTAAATTACTCCCTGTCACATCAGCTATCTGCCAGTGAAAGTCCCTTCAAAATCGGTCCAGCCATTCCAGAGATTAGCCGGAACAAATAGACAGACAGACAAAAATTGTAAAAAATATTATTTTGGTATATGTGCCATGTATATGTACATCCATATGCATTTAGTAAAGAGCGGTTATTTTAATATTACAAATAGACACTCCAATTTTATTTATTTGTATAAATAATAAACAAGCAGATGGCTCTCCTGATAAGATAAACATTACCTATAGAAACCAAAGATGTTAATGGTGCGTTGTTGTCAAAGTATTTGGACTTACAGATTTATGTGCCCGTGCAAGGCACAGGTCTGGTTGTTTTCATATTACAACGAGAAGTCGAGCTATTTCTGAAACGTTTTCCCGAAAACCATTTACTACATTTCTTACCTGACCCAGGGATCGAACCCAGGGCGTCGTATACTGAGCTGAGCTGAATTAAATACATTATTAAATATATAAATGAATAGCGACTATTGAATAGATTATATAACAACATAGTATAAAACGAAGTCGCTTTCTCTGTCTGTCTTTACGTACGCTTAAATATTTAAAACTGCGCAACGGATTTTGACGTGGTTTTTTTAATAGATAGATTGATTCTTGAGGAAGGTTTTAGTATGTAAACCTTTCTGATATTCCCACGGGAACAAAAGCTACGCGGGTGAAACCGCGGGCAGATCGCTAGTAGATTATAACGCAAGCACTGCTTTTGCTTCTATATAATACAATTAACATATTTTATTTTTCGCATCTCGGTAAATAGCGATGGAGGTTAATATTGACGGACTTTAACGGGTGATAACTTGTAAATCCTAGTGAATCTGTGCGTTTCTCCTAGCATTTAGTTCACGCTGCCTACTTATTTTTCTCATACGTAATGTATTTATTTTTTAAAATCTTGCAATAAAACCGTTCCAATAAAATAAATTAAAAACATTCTTTCTGTGGTGCGGTGAACCGACGGATTTAACTGGATATGCCTTTCAAGTCAATTTCTTAGGGTTTTAACGTCGCTTGTATTTACACAGAGAAATACAAAATTATAATGCTTAACGATGAAATAAAATCACTCCAGAGGTATTCCTTAAGCCTTAACTTCTTATTCAACAAAACAAAATAGCACAATATGCATATTTCTATTATTTCACAATATAACAATATATCTACAAGCATTTGACATTTACATAAATTTGCTTATAGGTACAGCTATGCATTTTGTGTCCAACACCGTGTCTATTAGTATTTGTATGGTCTGTGGGTGAAACGATTTTTTTAAAGACCAGAGTGCTAAGTGTGAGTTTTTCTTTTCGCATTCGATCGTGAGCGCGTTTCGAGGTTACTAAGAATTTGTATGTGATTTGTACAGCGCCACCTAGTGGTAAACTAGTTTCTCACGTTTACCACTAGGTGGCGCTGTACAAATCACATACAAATTCCTAGTAAACTCCAAACGCGCTCACGATCGAATGCGAAAAGAAAAACTCACACTTAGCACTCATACCATCGTTTTTATTGTTAGATAGTTTGTATAGGTTGTACCGCTGGCGAAACATGTTACTGCTAGCGTGACTACTAATGAGAGCTTTGTTACATCTCGTCTGTTTTTAACGAATTATTCAACGCAACAGCCACAACAGCGCTACTTTTACAAAACACGGGCATGTGACATTTCAACCTGCTAGACGGGTAAACACAATAATCAACGTATTTGGTATTTAGGGATAAGCGGTCGTTATCTTTTCCATCAGGATGATCATTAATCACTTGTTTGTTCTACTATGACAGAAAAACGCACTATACATGCTTATAACTTTTGCGACTTTCTAGAATGTCCTAACCGATACTTGTGATCCCGTCACAGTCTACATATCACAATTTACACACACACGCCAGCGTTGCCGGTGGCGTCGCGGCCGACTTTTTCGAGCTACAAATAATCAAGACCCAGATCAAGACTTAATACCGAATCGAAATCTTGATGCCACTTACTCTCTCTCTCTCTATCTGTCTCTCTCTCTTATCCATGCAGCACTTGATGCTGCCCCAAGCCGAGGTTTGGTCTCACGGGAGACATTTAGGGCGGGCTCCAAGCGCACAAAACCTTAAACACTGGCTGAGCCACAGACTATATGAATACTTGGGCTGAGCATTCTAATCGCCCGACAAAGCCCAGTTTCGCATAAACAGTAAACACCAACTGTCTAGTAGTATTTTTTCTCAAGAAGAGGCATGTCCTTTTACGCCCTGACAACGCTTATATACAACATTTTATGATGGTTGGTTGAGAAGTTACGATGTCAAAGAAGCCCACGTTCTCATGTATAATATTAGTTAGATGTTTCCCGCATATCGCTTAAAAGATTTAGATAAAAATTCCAAATTAAAATGGATTTAGATCAAGTAATCGTTTTGACCTATGATTACGGCGAAGTTACGAAAAAAATTTTTGAATTTCAATATTATTGGAACCGCTAGACAAAAATTTCAGTGAATATACGTAAAAACTTTAAACCTTCGTTATGAAGGTTTTAATCAGGATAAAACACGAATTGTGTCGCCGGTTGTACACGCGTGTTTGCGCAACACACGTGGGTGTGTATCCCGCGCATCGCGGCACCGCCAATAAAACGCACGATAAATGGACTATTGCCGGTCTGACAGCGCCAGATATGGCGGATACCTTTTATTTCGTAATCCGATTTGTTATTTTCTGCAAATAAGATTTGTAACTGGATTTAGACATATTTATTAACCATTTAAAGATTCGCAATCCATTGAAGGATTTTTAATAAAGTACTTGGGATGCAAAGTATTGTCCGGTGTTCAACGGATGGCGCGTTAATTAACTGTCAGAAATGAATCCATATCCATACATATCAATCCATATCACGGCTAAACCGCTGAACCGATTTTCATGCAATTTGACATCGAAATAGTTGAAATACCGGGGTCAAACATAGGCTAATATTTTTTTCAAAAATCAACCTCTGAAGGGCTGAAATAGGGGATGAAATTTGTATTAAAAATTATTTCGTGGACATGCTAATCTACTCGCGGAAGAAGCTGCGCGGGTCAGTTAGTATATTTATAATTTTAAATCAGACCATAAAATAAAACCATATCAAACCGATGCTGTAATCAATAAACCATTTAATTTGCAATTCATGCTGATATTGTCAATCAGCATGAATTGAAATCTGTCTATCTAGTTGCTTGCCTGTTTTTCCTGTATTTAATGCGTTCCCGACTAAACCGCATATCCGATTTTAATGAAATATTAGTTTATTTTTGAGTCATCAAGTCGGTAATATACGGCGATGGGGATCACCACACATCTCGCCAACCGACAAAACCGATGAACCATGATAAACTGAAAATACCTATGTCCTATAATATAATATATATAATTTTTTTTTATTAAATTATAATATTTTTATATAGATATAATATTTATTAATAAAAAATTTCAATTTATTTAGAAGACAAAAATCCTAGGATTAATTTCTCTTCATACCAATTTCTTACATTTTTTTGTAATATATAATCATTTTAATATCGTAAAATTGTAACGCATTTATTATATAACTAGCTGACCCACAAACATTGTTTTGCTAAATATATTTATAACAATATTTCTGTACTAAATAATGGATGTTATAATACATATAAACCTTCCTCTTGAATCACTCTATCTATTTAAAAAAAACAGCATCAAAATCCGTTGCGTAGTTTTAAAGATCTAAGCGTACATAGGGATTAGGGATAGATAGCGGAAAGCTACTTTGTTTTATGCTATCTAATAATGATATAAAAAAAATAAAAGACAAAATGGACAAGCCTGCTGAGATTCTTCCACAGGATCTTCTCAGTGCGTGGTCACGTTCCGATCCGGTAGTAGTTTTTAAAATCTCAAAATTGCCTATTAAGGTTTATTTGGATAAAACATTTTATGATTTAGATTAATTTTATCCAATTTCAACAATATTACATACATGTCAAACCGATAATCTCCGTTGAAAAAAAATTAAGCTTCTTGTTTTTACACTTTTCTTTTGGTAGTTGCAAATTTAACCAAAAAAACCATTGCAAGACTTACTAACCCTAATTGTAAGCAAAACACTCAAGCCATACAAACAATTTTACTATTAAACCATTATCTGAAATTACATCTCTAACGTCCACGGATAACTCTGTGTGCAATATCCATTGCTGTTGTTTATCCGTTCATATCTCTAATATTTATTATGTACGCGCATTGTATTCTGTTTCCTACATAATAACGGCTAAAATTCGTAAGGGCTTAACCCTTTGTGTGAACAGGTGTCTGTAACCCTTCTGATTAGAAGCCATCTCGAGAGAATACTATGAGTAAATATTTGATGAGTGTAGCTTTTCACGCGATTGTAAATGTTTTTTAATTGAAATTTAAACATATTACTGACACTATATGTTAATTTGTATATTTAGCGACAATATGGAAGGTATTGTCGCTAAAGATACCAATTAAAATTTGGCTAAAAGTAAAAGTAAAAAAAACTATCTTCACGCCCGTATTTATTCCATAAGTTTACCGTATATTTTACCTACTCTTCATACCAGTACACGAAAATTTGACCTCACTCACTCTCCATCTTTTATCAGCTGTATCATGGAGAATGTTCCGAGGAACTGTTTGGATTAATTCCTGCCGTCGAATTTCACCATCGGACATCGTGACAAAATTCTAAGTTTCATCCTCACCATCTCGATGTCTGAAAGTCAACCGTGCGATTCTCGAGGCATTTTTTGCCCCGCATTACTGCTATGTAGAACGAGCTATCGGCAAAAATTTTTCCAAGCGGAAACGACTTAGGAACCTTCAAGAAAAGAGCTTACTCAATCTTAAAAGGCCGGCGACGCAACTACAAGATCCCTGGTAGTGTAGTTGTCTCAAGGCGGTGGTAATCACTTACCATCAGGTGAGCCTCCTGTCCATTTGCCCCCTTTTCTATAAAAAAAAAAACGTTTAAAAAAAACGGGGCACTGACGTTATTGCGGCAGAAATATGTAAGTAAGTAAAACCCAGGCGAGA
Source organism: Apodemia mormo (assembly GCA_036924255.1). Lineage (NCBI taxonomy): Eukaryota > Metazoa > Arthropoda > Insecta > Lepidoptera > Riodinidae > Apodemia > Apodemia mormo. Next base: position 3,401,081 of record JAUPFN010000018.1, on the reverse strand, counting down.
TGTTGCAGAGCTCTCCGATTTAGTAGCCACTTTAGTTCTGACACGCTTAACCAATTCTTCGCCTTTTACGAACTGCCTGGCTGTAGCCGAATAAACACGAAGTGCTTATATACGTACTCACGCCGTTTTTTCAACCGATTTCCCAAAATGAGGAGAGTATTAATACGGCTGTATGTTTTTTTATGTTTGATACCTCAGAACTCTACCATTTACCTATGTACCGATTTCGAATATTCTTTTTTTAGGTTTCCGAAGTTAACTAGGAACCCTTATAGTTTCGCTATGTCCGTCCGTCCGCACGAATGCTCAGAGATCCTTATTATTAGAAAGCTGTAATTTGGGGAAAATATACCAGGTGGTAGAGTTCTGCATTGTCTCGCCCGGGTCTGGTACCACCGCCTTGCCTATTCCTGCCGCAATAGCGTCAGTGCTTGTCGCTGTCGTGTTCCGGTTCGGAGGGTAAGGTAGCCGGTAAACTTATGCATGTGGCATTAAACCTCGCCACAAGATAGCAACGCACCATTAACATCTTTGGTGTCTATAGGCGATGGTTGACTCTTTCCATCAGGAGACCCATCTGCTTGTTTGCTATCTTATGATATAAAAAAAAAATATATTAGTCACGTCGAAGTGGTAACATAAAATCTAGAAAAATATTTTTTCTCACGTACCCCATTGTGTGGGGTATCGCTGGATAGGTTTTTAAAAAATATTGTAGGTTTGAGAAAACAAGTTTTCTATTAGGGGACTCGTTAGTAAAATTTTAAGCTTATACGTGCTTATTTTTGCTAGAGACAAGTGTCCCCCCCTCATCAGGCTAAGCTGTTGGTTTTGGGGGTGGGAATAAAAAACATGGTAGTTTTAAATATAATTAAGTTAAAAGGAAAACTATCACGGCATAGAACGCTTTACAAGTTTTTGAGTGATAGTCGATCAACCTATAAGATGTATTTAAAGAAGTTTTTATAGGCGGTGAACCTGTGGTGCGGATGTATATTTGTCATTAAGGCGCATTGATATAAATGTTAAGGCGAGGTATTTCGACGCGCGTCAATTCTATAGAAAATGGGTGGCGCGGTATGTTCCGAAACCGCTGGGAAACGTGTTAATTTTCGGATAAATATATATAGGACCTCAGCTGAAAACCAAAATTTAGCACATTATTTAAAATACAAAGATTTTAAACTAAATATCACCATATAAAAATCATGTAGAAAATTAGAAATATTATTAACAAATTATTTGTTTTAGAGATTTTTTAGCCTATTTTCGGAATTTTATATGATTGAGTAAAGTACATTCTATCATGTAATGAGTTAGCACATTCCTTAGATAATATCTTCAGATATATCGTGTAATTTTTTTTAAATTATGATTTAACAATCAATACAAAAAAACGTGATTTAGTAAACCATTTTTTTCCCGTTTGTCCCGATGCCTCGCCTTAACGTTGAATAGGTTAAATGTTCATAGTATGAAACTATAAAAGCCCTCTTCTTAGTCCGCATTATTGTGATTTACAACTTCGGAACCCTACATCGCGCGTGGCCCGACGCGCACTTTACCAATTTTATTTAAGAAGGTATTCTCCCCGTGTGGTTCCATTTCAATTGAGTAAATTTACAGGATTCCGGAGCTTCAGGAAATGAGATCTCGGACACTGCAGTTTGACTGTGTTAAAAAGATATTTAGGTGGTGACAGTTTTACAAGACTGACTCATTTAAATAAAAGGAAATCCTATTTCAATAATTCACGGTTTATTAAGAGCATCTTCAGTGCCTTCGCGACTACATTCAGATGTAATGACATTAAACGCACGGGGCTCTCCATAACATTGAATTGGCCCGCCTCTGGGACCCTGTCGACTTAACTAGCTCGCCCCTAATTGGTATTGTATGAAGATGCAAATTCGAAGAATAGGAAAAGCTACCTCCTATTGTTGAGAACCTGGTACATGTAATTGATAAGGCGTCTCGGATTTGAATTTCAAATTTTATTTTTCATTCATACCTCCCGGGAGATCCAAATTCCCGTTTATAGCATTGTTTTGTAATTTCTTTTGTGCTTTTGATACAAATGAAAGTGTTTTAGTGAAAATGGTTGAAAAATTTTACATTTTCCTAAACAGGGGAGCTTTTGAACCATAGCTAAGAATTCTATTGTAAAAAAAAGAATTGTAAAGACAGTTTTATAGCAAAAATGCTTACCTACATGATTTTTTTGTCATAACAAACTGATGATTTAGGTGATGTTAATAGCTAACCAGCGCCTATAAGAGGTAGGCAAGCAATGCCATGTGCATTATTTTTCCGGATACCTTACAGTTCAAACTGGAATAATATATAAGTGACTATGGGTACAGCTACAGGTCAAATCTGTTTTTTATATCATAAGATAGCAAACAAGCAGATGAGTCCCTGGTGGAAAGAATCAACAATCGCCTATAGACACCAAATCTGTTAATGATGCGTTGCTATCTTGTGGCGAAATCTAATGCCACATGCACAAGTTTACCGGCTACCGTATCGTCCAAACTGGAACACGACAGTGACAAGCACTAACGCTATTGCGGTAGAAATAGGTAAGGCGGTGATACCAAATACCCAGATGAGTATTTGGGAACTCTACCATCTAGTAGCCACGATGGTAATGACTCGCGTAGCCAATCTATCGCTTTTTACGACCTGCCTGGCAGAACGGCAGTTGGCTTATTCTTCAAAGGAGCCCGAACCGAGAAATTTATTTTACTCAACGCAATTTATTTTCTCTTCTTACGGCCTGGCGAAAAAGCAGGTGGTGTATTCATCAAAAAGGCTGTATTTTAGAGGTTGGCCTAACATTGGTAATTAATTACTTATGTTACAAATAATTTCTTTCCATTAATTTAATATTCCATAATTTAATTTGGTTAAATATTATTAATTTTGTTGGTCCGGGCTCCTTTGGAGATTAGACTAATTGCCATTCTGCCAGCTGTTCGTAAGAGACGAACGATTGGCTATGCAAGTCACTACCATCGTGACTACTAGGTGGTAGAGCTGTGCATTGTCTTACCCGGATATAGTATCACGGCATTATCTATTCCTGCCGCGATAGCGTCAATGCTTGTCACTGTCGAGTTCCAATTCGGAGAGTAAAGTAGCGGGTAAACGTATACACGTGGCATTAAGACACGCCATAACATAGTAACGCACCATTAAAATCTTTTGTGTCCTGAGGCGATGGTAGCCTCTTTGATCAGAAGAGACATTGCTTCGTGTTTGCTATATTATGATTTAAAAAAATATCTACCAAATAAATATTCTTCTTTTCTAAAAGGAAAAACGAAATAAATCTGTGCTAACTTTCAAAGCTTGGAAAGACAGTAAATTCTAAATACACATACAATGTACGAAGGTAAATATTACCGACACTTAAATATAAAATAAAATTTAAATATAAAATAAATAGCAATCATTCTATCGCATCGACAACAACGTAGCAATACGTGATAAAGAACGAGATGGAATGAACGCTGATAGACCCTGATAGAGCCCTGAAAACCGGCCGAAGTAGATAGTTAATGTGCTATTTATAAAAATATGACAACCTGTCAATCGCTTTAAAGCAACCATATAATACAAAAGACGCCGAACCACGTAGCCTTGATAGGGTACAGAACAATGTATTTTGTGTACCTAATAACAAAGGGTGTATCGAGAAATTGGATATCTATTGACGAACACAATAACTAACGCAACGCCAAACCTAGATTATAGACGGCCTAGCGCATCGCGACAGTCTGGATTAGACGGCTTATAGGTATTACACTTGATTAGTGGCCAATAGATTGTGAGTGGGGATAACTGGTTAATAATAATTAAGGAGAGTTAGGGTGATTTATGATTTACTGTTGTTACAATATTATGTAACAATAGGTTAAGCGTTTTTTCCACGATCGAATTGTTCGGGGTTATCTGAGTTTGTTGTCAAAAGGATAAAATAAGATTGCTGTGAATGTAAACGAACATATCATGTCTAGTGGAGCCATGATGTACATCACACAGCTCTCTCTCCCTCCCGGTCTGCCTGCTCAGGTATGATATGGTAAAGTATGAAGTATTAGTTCCATTTTACAGAGAAACCAAAGAAACCTTCCAATTCAACTCAAAACAACTAAAATTTTATCAAATGACAATATTCTTAAATTTTGAAATTGGTGCTGTGACATCCCAAAAGGTGCATCCAGTGACCAACAAGCAATTGGCAACATTTTTGATAAATTTTTCGTTACGTTTAAGAGTCATCACTGGTCGCTGGCAGGTTGCAAATGTTAAGTGATACGCCTGCCGATGGCAAAAGACAACCGTGGTCTATAGACACCAAAAATGTTGATGGTATTTTCATTTTAATATAACTTTGAATAAAATTGAATGATTTTTTTTATTTCATCAAAATTTCGTATTCATAAAAATGCTTTTGTATAAGCAAAAAAAAATAACATTATAAAAGATGGAATTTACTGACCATAAAGGGAAATACCAAAAACGTCGCTCAAAAAATGCGTATTTATATAATCTTAAAAACTCATCATTGATGATGCGTAATATGCGAGAGCGGTTGATATGTTATAAAACAGTACAAGTTTTTTCAAAAATATGTAAAGTTTAACATGTGCCGACCAATTTCTATTCAAGGTTGAAAGAAAAAGCCAAGAAACAACGCATAAACATTTCTAAAACCACAAATTGAACAAATAACAAATCTGACAAGAGCATCAATAAAAGTGGAAACTGTAGTAGAAGTAATTGAAAAACAATTGCCACAAAATGATACGGCCCCAAGGATTTCCGACAACACTGGAAACTCTCGAATTGTCCATCAAGAATCAACGTCAGGCCCGAGTTACGATCCTTGCCCCGTAAAACAACTTGCAAACGACACTCACGTTTAATACCCTTGGATTTTTGTTTATTTTCCTCTTCTGATCCGCTGAGAGCCCTAGAATTTTGTTTTTGGGCCAATTTTTACTTACAAAAGAGAGTGAAGTTTTGTGTTGTATTTGTAATTGGAACATGAAGTTAATTTTAATTGAATTGGATACTTGTCGTCGGTAATTGATGAAATATCTTAAAATGTTTTGAATAAACTCACTCACTTTAGTTGGTATATAATTAATAATAATAAAGTATTAAACTATATTAATATTATAAATGCGAAAGTTTGAATGTCTGGATGGACGCAACGACCAAATGACAAAAGTATGATACAACTATCCACTATTTTTTAAATCGCAGTATTAGCAGTGTAATGTAATTCTTCATTTTTTTAATGACGATAGGGAAGCGCTTGACCACGATCTCGCCTGATGTTAAGCTAAGATGCGGCCTAAGATGAATGCGCTTCCCTAGAAGGTACCTGTTTACTCTTCTCTTGAAGATCCCCAGGTTGTACCCGTCGGGGAAAACAGACTCAGGAAACATATTCCAGTCCCTTGCGGTTCGGATCAAGAATGTCGAGTCGAACCGCTTTGTTCGGGTACGTCGAACGTCCACCATATGGCAATGCCTAGTATCTGTCCGCCTCGAAGATCGATAGAAAAACGGGGATGGCGGAATAAAGTCGTGCAATTCCGCATCGCACTCTCCAAAATTTATCCGATAAAGGACCGATAAACTACTAGCCACTCTGCGGCGCTGAGCGAGGCTCTGGTGTTTTTTGCCTAGCCTCTTGGCACGCCTCTCTATCACCTTAAGCGTCTCCAGCTGGTATTTGGAGGATCCGTCCCAGAGGTAAAAGCAATATTCCATGCACGAACGGATTCGTGCTTGATAAAAATTGAGCAACTGTCCCGGGCTGAAATACTGTCTCACCTTGGCCATAATACCAAGCTTTTTTGGGGCAACTTGGGCTTTCGATCCGTTGTACGAACCAAAGTTAAGAGTAGGCGTTAAGGTGATTCCAAGGAGCTCGAGGTGGTCAGTTATCGGCACGGACACACCCTGAAAAGACGGAGATAGATGGAATTGTCTCCGTTTAGCGGAAAATAGACACCCCTGGATCTTAGCCGCATTAAACTTGACCAGATTGGCATCTCCCCAATCGGAGACTGCCTGTAAGGACAGGTTCATACGATCTACCATCACCTCTCTGAGAGACCGGATCTGTGCCGTACTGGCTCGCCTGCTGGATACGTAATTCTCAACAACAGTGCTATCGTCTGCGTACTCATAGATATTGCACTTCAACAGACCGTTGATATGTAGCAGGAATAAAGTTGCGAAGAGAACGGATCCCTGAGGGACTCCGGCATTTATATCCATTTGATCGGACGAGCGCCATTAACGACTACTCTAATCGACCGGCCACTCAGAAAATCTGAGATCCAGGTGCTAAGACCAGTAGGTATACCGTACAAAGGAGCCTTGCTAATAAAACTGTCATGCCAGACCCTGTCAAAGGCCTTAGAGATATCAAGAGAGATAGCTAGTGCTTCACCATGATTCTCGATGGCTACACTCAGGACGTAGGTGGCATACGCTAGAAGATCCCCAGGGGACCGATTTCAGCGAAACCCGTATTGGCGGTCACTGAGTAAATCGTTAGCTTCTAGGTGTGCCTTTAGCCTCCTGTTCAGTACACGCTCCATAGTCTTGCAGAGTATGGACGTGACTGAAATTGGCCTATAGTTAGAGGGTTCGGTACGACTGCCCTTTTTAGGTACAGGCTGCACGTTAGCAAGCTTCCATGATTTAGGTACTTCTCCAGTCGTCATCGAAAGGCGAAAGAGACGTGTCAAGACAGGAGCGAGTTCAGGCGTACAGGTTTTAAGTACTATTGCTGGGATCCCATCAGGGTCACTGGTTTTGTTTACATCCAGATTCCGCAGCTGTGAGCTGACAGATGTGAATTTCCGGCATTTTCACCTCGCATCCAGGTTGACTAGGAGGTTTCGCATTGGCGGGATCAAGATATGAGTTTTCCGCGAATAGAGAAGCGGATAGGTTCGCTTTGTCTACAGCGGTGTGAGCCAGAGTCCCATCCGGTTTCAGCAGTGGGGGAAAAAAAGAAATGACACATATAGCTAATCGGTCGCCTTTCACGACCTGCTTTGCAGAACGGTAGTTGTTCTTTTCTTTAACGGAGCCCGGATCGACACGGGGTAAAATGTCGGTCTAAGACGCTTACACGGCTAAACTGCTGAACAGATTTTGTTAAAATTCTGCAAGGAGATAAGGCTCTGAGTGTTTGAAATATAGTATGAAAGATTATATTAAGGACGATACTTGCGGGTAAAACTGCGAGGGCCTATAAGCACCTTATAAACGAAGGAACCCAATGCCTTATTTGATTCTCAATCGAAACCTATAATGTTACAAGGATTTTCGATGAAGTTGTTTCCATCACGCCATATGTGAAATTCTAAACCAAATTTCATCTCCCTTTTGTTTTCCGGACTATCGAAATTTAACCCATCCTAGTAATAATATATCGCCCCATTGCAAGCTTTCAAACGTATTCATCTAAGGCCATTGAAATCCATTCCCGGAGCAGAAACAACAATCAAATCTCGTATCCCCGCCGCGATCTCCATACCATAAAAGAAAACACACTATTTCGAATTTTACTTCGCCTTTTACTACACCTTTGGTGAGGACGTTGTGTGGCTTTTCCCTTAGTGCGTTTGAAAACACACGAGATCGTTTTCTACGCGGTGTCGTTGTTTCAAATTGCTTTTGCAGTCGGTTTCCCAAAAAGCAGAAGGTTATCTATTCAGATGATTATTTTTTTATATCTATTCAGACATAGCTCCGTCGTATATAGGCGGGTTCAAAAATGTATTTTTTGTTTGGTACAGTATACTTCCCGTTCCGATTCAGCAGGCTAGACTCTGGTAGTTGTAGTTTTTCTGCGTAAAATTATTGATAGCTTTTTCTTAATTTTGATATGATTTTATAGTTAAAATAACATTAAATTTGTTTCAATCGTTTAAACTGACTGATTAAATTGTTATTTTAGTTTTGTATTGCATTATTAACATTATACAATAATGGTACAATCGGGAAGTGAAAGATAAAGAAATTAATAGAATTATTCAAATTTATTTAAATCTATATAGAAGGAATGCAGTTGTAGCCAACGCTGACAAGGACAGACATTTTGGGTCCCTAGGGCCCCAAGCCATTTTGAATACAATATTTAGACAATATTATTATAAATTATAGAATGAGAATTTTAATATTATTCTACAGAAATATTATAACGATTTCAAGCTTGTTAATTTGGATTATCTTCGAAGCGAGGTAAAATCGCTGCTAAAGTTCATTATAAAATTCTAGTAAAATAGAAATATATTTTGATTTATACGGTACTGCCAGAGTTAGGTCCCCTGATCCTCGGGCAGTCTTTGAACAGACTTTTTTAAAGAAGGAATTTTATGTCCTATATATTCTAGCTAGCTTGTCGCAGTGATAGAAATTTTAACGTCTGCGAATCAACCGTCTACCTCCATATGTAGCCACCGATGTTTGTGATAAAACAGCCATTTCCTTGCAGTAATCGAGGCCTGAATTTTTACTCGCGATCAGTATCGCTGTGGGGCGTTCCGAATGAGGCATTCATGATTTGATGGCGTCGTTTCGGAGATCTCACATTTTTTAATGTTATTTAAGTATTACATTGATACCTGATGTTTTATTGGGATTCTGATTTACAACGAGACAGTGTTGTTTGTATAATTTGCATAAACTACATTATTTTCTAAAATTATAGTTCAATTTAAATTTACTTTAAATTTGTAATTTACAATAAGTTCCTAAACTATACTCGTTTTTAAAATTCTTTATCATGATTGTCATTTAATGCTTAATTCAATATTTGATAAACGTTACGATCTCAACAAATATTTAATTCTGATTGTTTGTTCTCATAACAGGCAGAGGAAATTGTTTGATTTTTTAATTTTTACTCACAATTTTGTGTAATAAATAAACAGATAGTCTCATCACTATAGAAGCAATTTAGTTTTGAGTTTTATTTTTATTAGGTAGTTTGATATTTATTACGTGATACGGTAACGTAAACAAAATTGACCTTATAACAATACACCTTAGCCAATTCACCGGGTCCAATAAATCCTTTTTTTTCCTCGTGTTGATTCCGGGCTCCTTTGAAGAATAGACCAACTGCCGTTCTGCCAGGCATGTCGTAAAAGGCGACTGATTGGCTATGCAAGTCACTAACATCGTGGCTACTAGGTGGTAGAGTTCTGCATTGTCTCGCCCGGGTCTGGTACCACCGCCTTACCTATTCCTGCCGCAATAGCGTCAGTGCTAGTCACTGTCGTGTTCCGGTTTGGAGGGTAAGGTAGCCGGTAGACTTATGCATGTGGCATTAGACCTCGCCACAAGATAGCAACGCACCATTAACACCTTTGGTGTCTATAGGCGACGGTTGACTCTTTCCATCAGGAGACCCGTCTGCTTGTTTGCTATCTTATGATATAAAAAAAAAAAAAATCCCTGTTTTGATCAGAGCTCCCTTTGAAAAATAGACCATTTGTCATTTTTCCAAGCAGTTGATAAAAGGATTGGCCATACATGTAACTACCATCGGGGCTACTGGGTGGTAGATTTCTGCACCGACCCTCATGAGTTTTGGTATCACTGCTTTATTTATTCCTGCTGCAATACCGTAAATACTCGTCGTGTTTCAGTTTCGAGATAAAAGTAGACAGCAAACTTATGCTTGTGGCATCTCCATCCCGCCACACAGATTTAACCATCTATTGTTATAACATCTTGTTATGTATAGGCAATGGTTTCTCTTTCCATCAGTAGACTCTGTTTCTATGCTATCTTATGATAATAAAATAATTTAAAAAATATATAAGTCAATGGTGAGTCGCATTCGCAAGGAATCCGGCGCATAAATTCAATATTAAACTATTATATTTTATATTAAGTTGGTTTAAAACTCTAGTGGGGTAAAAACAATAAAATCAAAACGTACGGGAACACGATATAATATTCTCAATCTCTTACGTAGTTTTACATTTCATTGCTCATAAATGCATAAAACCGAAATGTAACAATTTTAATACCGTTAAAAGCGAGTGAAGTCAAATTTTCGACCATTTACAAGGACATTGGTGATAACCCACAAAACGTAAGTCGAATTTAACGACAGCTCACGGCACTGGGGCGGATCAGTAATAGGGGCTCAAGAGCCTTTAAGGGAGTCCCGGAGTTATCTCCGGAGCTTCGATCGTAAAATAAAACTTTACTAGCCCGTAAAGAAAATTAAAATGAATTATTTTGACGAGTGTAGCGGGGTTAACGTGAACATTCGCGCGGAAGGTGGATTGTTATAGGCCGTAATGGATAATTGTTTTTCTTGTTTAATTCTGGCCGTGTTTTTGTAATTACGCCGGCTAACCTGTTATTAGGCGTTTGGGCGTAGTTTACGGCTAATTTTCGACGTAATACTGAGTTAGCGGTACCTTGTATTTGCATAGTACATGGGGACTACATTTTTAGATCGGAGTTTAAAAGATTTATGGTTTGTTTTGATTTTGTTTTAAACATGGGGTAGTTGGTATTTATTTCATTACATTACTTTATATACGTTTGAGAAGGAGGTTATAGGCATATATTATTAGGCAGAAATCAGTTACTTATGAACCGATTTGGATTTTTTATAGATCAAAAGGTACATCACTATTGGTTCTATATGGATTTAGTAAAGCTTTTATTTAGGATTCTAGAAATACTGGAAGCTAGAAGACAGTTGTTGCAGTTTAATTGCAGTAAAATTATGTAAAATCTACTTGTGATTTAACTGACAAACTGACAGACAATACATGGCTTTAGCGGGTGGACCTAGTAACATGTTTTTTTTTTTTCGAAATGACAAACTACAGTTGACCTTTCGGTCGTTACTGTCACACCGGACTTATGAGGCCAGCTCAGCCAGAGTTTAAATTTGGGCTAATAACGCCTGAGCTAAGGTTTCCTGCAAGACCAGACCTCGACTGAGTGCGGCGTTTGGACTAATTGGATGAGGGCAAGGGCAGTTTTTTTATTTTTATCTCAAAATGAACTTAAGCAGCTAATCTGAATCACCAGTACGATGAAATCTTCTGGGGTTTTTGAGCGAGCAAAATACTCAGCCAGTTGTACCAGCCAGAGTTGAATTTAAGTGAACTTAAAGCCCGCTCTAAAGGTCCCCTCGGCTTAGGGCAGTATCTGGACGTTGAGTGGGAAAGTAAGTGATATCAGGAGTTCGACTTCTTATTCACGACTACGACTTTCGATAGCTCTTGGCCAGGATCTCAAGTGTTTGCGGGCGAAACGATGGCCGAGACGCCTCCGGCGGCGACGATAGCGTGTGTGTGAATTGTAAAGTGTAGGTTGTGTTGGAATCATCAGGATCAAATAGGAGAGTTTCTTATAAAATGGAGGGGAGTACTAAGAAACGATTTTAAAAAACCTTTAAATATATTAAATATAGAGAGAAAAGCGGTATGGGAACAAATGTAAATGTCAGATTTACTTGTAAGCAAAGCGATGGCCTGTCTGATGATTTATTCATCATCCATATACATACACCAATGGTTTTATAATGCTTTACAACCCATATAGCAGTATGGGATGCAACATTTTTTCTATGATGCACCTTGTATAAAACTAACTGATATAAAATAAAGGGAAAACTAAAATGGTAGTTCTGGTACGCAAGCAATAAATGCATTGTAGAGACACTACTACTAAGTAATTACCATGGAAATTACACGTTTGGCGAATGGTTTGCCTTTTTCGAACTGAATAGTAAAAGGACATTGGTCTATCCATTAAAAAAAGCTACAAAATATTGCTACAAAATATCTGATACAAACAGGCCATAATACCATTGCCCGATTGTCGGTTATATATAAAATGACCATATTGTTTTTATCTTAAAACAGGACATTAGGTCAACCTTACTTATTCCTGACGTAACAGCGTCAGTACTTGTCACTATCGTGTTCTGGTTTGGAGGGTAAAATAGCCGGTTAAATTATACATGGGAATTAAAACCCCACCACAAAGATAACAACGCACCATTATTATATTTGTTGGGTTGGCGAGGCGATGGTTGTCTCTTTTCATCAGAATAGCTGCCTATTTGCTGTCCTATTTAATAAATAAAATAAATAACATTAATTGGTTTTCCTCTTGAAAATTTAACATTTTTAAAACAATCTTTGTGCTAGACTTATGTCTTAGCGAATATTCAAAACTTAGATGATATGCCAACAAGTAAATACCAACACAATTTATAACTTAAGGTGCTTTTTTGGAAAACGGGACATTTTCACGGCCCTGAAATATACTTTGGGATACTGGGAGAGTCCCGTTAAAAACGGGACGTATGGTCACATTAGTTATACAAAATACTTACCCTAGCTAGTCCATTAGAAATATAGGCTTGACATTATTAAGTTTAATACACTCCTTGGTTTTGTAAATATTAATTATAATTAGATGGGCTTCCCGCGTAAATAAATTACAGGCGGCCATTTTTTCTTGTTTTTAATTAAAACTCGCCCTTTTGTTTCAGGTAAGTGCCTTTCTTGGTAGCTCATTCAACATTCAAAAGAATTATTTGAGGTGAGTTATTACAATTATTCCTCTTTGTGGCTCTATTTAGAGAAGACGCGGGGACTTCAATCCCTAAAGTATTTCTTTACAACCCGTTCTTTAAAGAAAATGTCGAATGCGAATCAGTATGATTTTTGTTAATGTTTTTAGGGTTCCGTATCTCGAAAGGGAAAACCGGAACCCTTACAGGATCACTTCGATTCGGGTTCGATCCCCGACGTGGACAAGCATTTGTGTGATGACCATAAATGTTTGTATTTCCGGGTTTGGGTGTTTATTAAATATATTCTTGTATTTATATATGTATTTCTATGTAATAGTATCATTGACCCATAACACAAGCAAATAATTTGCTTACTTTGTGGTTAGATCAGTCAGTGTAATTTGTCCCCTGAATATTCATTTTATTTATTTATCTATTTTTATTTATTTATTTACCTTTATTGTCAACTTGTATATAACATTTTAGAAAAGAAAACAATTCAATTTGCGATTTCCGTCCACTCTCACGTGTGAGCTTGTTTTTTTTTCAAAATGACAATGGCCTTAAGAGCTGCACCTAGAAATGCAATGTCTCTACTACAAACGTTCTTAAGTTTATTACTTTAATAAATCTTGTCGAGTGCAGTAGTGTTCTTTTCTCTTGAGATGCTTCGGTTTCGGAGTGAAACGTGCGTTATGTTCGTATACTGTCTGCTTTTGTTTTTTCTACTGACGTGGTGAAAAGTATGATGGACCAGAGTGGATAATTGTCGCTGAAATCCTACTTATTTTCCGGATCTTCGATGAGTTTGTTTTATATCTCACGCTGCTCTTTATTTCTTTCAATGGCATCTCAGAGGTGACACATGAGAATCCGCGGACGTTACGTAGTACGTTTTTCGTGTAATAGTAACGAACACACTAACTTTCACATCTATAATATTACGGTAGTGTTTGAAGCAGAAAGTTACTAACACATCCATAGACCGCGGGTTAATACGAAGGTCTTTTTAAATAAGGAAAAATAATATAACAATTTCTAACCCGGTAATCGAAACTGGGACCTTATTATCTGAGTAGATTAGTTTGACTATATGAATGCCAGATGATCTAAAACACATATAATCTCAAGAGCCGTTGGATCAATTTCTTGATCAAGTCAGTTTTTCAGATAACTGCTGTTATAAATTACAATCATCCACTACATTCTTTCACTGGCTAACTAACAAATTGTTAGGCTTGATCAAGACCAATTTTGCAAGTTATTAGATCAACGTCAATAACAGTTATTTGAGAATTTCGTACTATGTACCAGTCAAATGTACCAATATTCAATATTTATCACTACACAGTATAAAACAAAGTCACTTTCTCTGTCTGTCCCTATGTCCTTATGTTCCTATGTATGCTTAAATCTTTAAAACTATGTCACGGATTTTGATGCGGTTTTTTTTTAAAGATAGATTGGTTATTGAGGAAGGTTTTAGTATATAAACCTTTCCAATATTTCCACGGGAACAAAAGCTACGCGGGTGAAACCGCGGACAGGTCGCTAGTTATATTATAATATTCAATAACAATATTTATATTTTTTTTAAACTTTTTTACTTTTTTAACTTTTTTTTTATAACAATAATGAAGGTGATATAGTTCCTTAATGTTTCGCCCAGTTTGAGTTTTACAACATCTCGACCGGGCTTGGTACTAAGGTAGCCGGTAAACTAATGCATGAGGCATTTTAACCCCGTTATACAGATATCAACGCAACATTAACATCTTTGGTCTATATGCGATGGTTAACTCTTTTCATAAGGAGAACCATTTGGTTGTTTGCTTGTATGAAACAAAATAATAAAAAATAAATAATTTTCACTTATATAAAAAAAAAATTGTCACTATCGTGTTGCGGTTAGGAGGGTAAGGTAACCAGAAAATTAATGCATGTGGCTTTACATCAACGCACACGAATAGCAACGCAACATCTACTTATTTGGTGTCTATAACCCATGGTTATCTTGTTTTTACAGGAGATATATTTGCTGGTTTACTGTTGTATAATGTAAAATCGATAGCTCCATCGATTTTCGTAATCGCATACTAAATCTTATTTACACTCCACACACTTGAAATGTTAATTTAATCTGTATTAGTATTTTAATTAATTACCGAACCGAACTAAAAATCGGTAATAAAAATAAAGTAATGAACAGTGCACTATGTGTTGAAATTTATTTATATTGCTTGTAACAGAATTAATATAATTTGACTGCCGTTGACTTTCTCCATATCAATTAATAAAATTAGGCGTTAATTTATGGTAATCCATAATTTAAATAATTAATTAAAATTATTTTACTAGTATTTCATGTCTTCATATCAATATTTTTACATGTAGGTAACTGGTTTTATATCGTCGGAGATGTTTAACTTTAGTAACAATTTAAATGCAGTAAAACTACAAACAACCGACTTTACATTTCCTATATTTTCGGAACTTTGCATCATCTTCAAATAAACGGGACAACCTGGGTAGTATGACCCTTTGAAACAAAAAAAAATCTGTAAACGGTTGTCCCTGCAGGCCAACCCTGAAACTTCACGTTAAATTAAGGTATTTTAAGCTCAAAAGAGTAAAAACTATAAGCAAGATATTTTCAGTTCAAACATCTATTTTGTTAAAAATGGCAGTACATTGACAAACATACACACATACATACATACAGACATACTAACATCATCGTGAAAATAGTCGGAAAAGGTTCCTCGGAACTTAATACGTGGAGATCTGGTGAAACTCGATTTTAGAAAACCAGTTAAAAATCAGTAACTTCCTTATCTACATACGTAGCGGGTACTACCCGCTACGTATGTAGATAAGGAAGTTTAGTATGTAGTTAGAAAGAAGATAAGGAAGTTAAGGAAGTAAAAAGAATTTTCTAAATCGGTTCAGGCGTCTGCCAGAAATCGGTGAACACACATATAAAAAAAGATTCTAACGAATTGAGAACATCCTCTTTTTTGATAAATGAATGATGAATAGCAGATGGCTTATTCTTCAATAGATCATTTAAAATTTATGGATGGATTTAAAATATTATGGATGTATGAAGACAATCTATCGATTCCGGGATCAGT
Organism: Apodemia mormo; assembly: GCA_036924255.1. Lineage (NCBI taxonomy): Eukaryota > Metazoa > Arthropoda > Insecta > Lepidoptera > Riodinidae > Apodemia > Apodemia mormo. The sequence goes on along the minus strand of JAUPFN010000018.1, from coordinate 3,385,343 downwards.
TTGCGAAATATACCTAAACCTTTAAAATTATAACTTTAAAGCATTTTTAAGTTTTAACATGACATTATAACCAGATATTATTTATTAAAATAATTTTAATTGACGTTTGCTAACATGCTTATTATATTACTTCTTCAATTTATTGCCCAAAGCTTACTTAATTATAATAGTTTTATTATGACATATGTCAAGCACACAAAATTAAAGAAAAACAAAATTATTTTTAAACATATTTCGTAGATTCTCGTTAGTTGTGTAATCATGACATATATAACTAAGAAACCCTACACTGCGTAAGATCTACTTGACAAGAATTCAGAATTGAATATTTTTTTTCAATGATATTATTTGAAACAAAACATACCAAGACAAGATAAAATTGTATTCAAAGTAGGACTTTTCGGCGGCAATAAATCTCGTCGTCTCAACAGCTGATGTTCGTTCGAATTTTTCTGAATGTTGGCAACACTGAAGCCCTATCGCCCCGGACAGACCGTGTGGTGCACAGATAAAATAAATGGAGAAGTGTTGAAAAATGACGCGACGCCGACGGCGCGGAAATGCTAAAAGGGCTCTGTTTTCGACCGTCAAAGCCTTTGTGTTTTCGAAGCTGCTTTTTGTTTGAAAATTAAAGCTATAATTATTTAGTTCTATAGTTTTATATATCAGCTGCATCCCGTAGGATTTCTTTGTGAATCCCACGGAAACTTGCATTATTCCGTGATAAAAGTGGCCGATGTAAAGTCCACTCATAGACTATTTATATACAAAACTCTATCAAAACCCCTCTTGCCCTGTCGTCGTGAAAAAGCAACCATGTCTATAATATACCAAAAATATTTTTCCCTTGTTAATGGAACCCTCTTTTAAAATTTTAAACATCTGTCTACGGCAGTTCTAAAGGTAAGGTAAGGTCTATTGAAAAATCATGTCACTACTAGGTGGCAGAGTTTTGCAAGCTTACCAGCTGCATTATCCTCTAAACCATGACATATAAGTGATAAACACTAACGCTATTGCGACAAAAATAGCTAAGACGATAGCCATTAGGAAATCCGGGCGTAAGTCGAAGAACTCTACTGCATAGTAGTCACGATGCTAGTGACACGTTTGGACCATGGATTAAATGGTTACAAAGCAAGGCAAGGCAAGGCAATTTCTTGGTTTGTCAGTGTAGCTTGCGTTTACACATAGAAATACAGAATTATTCTATTTACCGATAATATAAAATCATTTCAAAAGTAATTTTTAAACCATGTAATTTCATTCGGTACCAAAAACAGTGCAACATAGCTTATTTCTATTGTTCACGATATAATATTTCTAGGAATGTATGACATTTTTGATAGTGGTAGGAGCGTTTGCTCATATAAGCGGCGACAAGTTTTCTTTCCGATGGCGTGTCTATTAGTATTCATGTGGTCTGTGGTTTGGACCAACACTCAAAACGTCGACAAATTACCTACCAAAACGGCAGATTATATTCTTCAAATGGCGCTTGGATTAAAACAAGTTTACTTTAAGCTGTTATACCAAAATTTTCTTTTAACAATCAAGAAATACTTTCACGGAGGTCTCATTAATTAGTTTGATACCAAAGTAATCAGCCATTAACCTGAGAATATTTAATAAACCTATTTGTATTAAATGTCAAGTGCCGACATACGAGAATTGTAAAGGGCAACACTTATTACTGGTATGTTAATACAAATTGGAATGATTCGTTACTCGTCTATTATCTAACACATTAATCTTATACGTTGGGGTTTTTTAGGGTTCCCTACCCAAACGATGGCAAACGAAACCTTAGTAATATGCCTTTTTATCCGTTTGTCTGTAACTGGACTTTATCTCTCTAAACAGAAATAGACAGACACCTGGTATTTTCACAGAATGTGTCATACTGTGGCCTCTATGAAGAAAATAAAAAAAAGTTCAAAAGTTACATTTCAAAGCGGTCCCCAAAAAGTAACCTTAAAAACTAAGATATTTTTTACGTTTTCTTTCAGATTTCTGTCTTATTAAAGACAGAAGAATTTATCAAAAAGTGTAGATCATAAGGACTTCTATCACGACAAATCTCTTCTGCCCCTCCCTATAAAAGTAACCTCAATTAATATCGTTAGGTGGTACGAAACTCTAAGACTGTGGTTCCGACTCACACTTGACCGGTTTTATCACAGAAGAATAATAAGGCAGTAGATCAACTCCATTCAAGGCGCCCGAATCGCCGCACGCACACAGACGTGTCGCTTACACGGCCGCTAACCTGTCTTGTCCGGCCATGATAGGTTTGCGGCCGTGTAAACGACACGTCTGTGTGCGTGTGGCGATTCGGGCGCCCTGAATGGAGTTGTTCTACTGAGTTATTATTCTATTGTGGTTTTATTTTTTGTTTTTTATTGAGATGACATTTACCGTAATACATCTGATGGTAAAGTACGTACTTAACCACAATTTTGTTATCTCTTCTCCTCACTGGTTGAGTGGGAAGTATACGCCTCACGACATTGATGAACAAGAGACTCGAGTTCGTTCCCCGACAAGAACAGGCATTTGTATTATGAACATATAGGTATGTTTTTTCATTTTTTTATTTGATTTTTTTAAGAACCATCTTTTAATTTTTGTTATTTGATTTTTCTTTTGATCTACTGACTAATTATTTATATATTTATTACTATCACATAAGAAAACATGATGTACATATCAGTAACACCAATAAATCTTATGAACACACTTAAACCTAACACAGAAAAAGGCGAGATATGTAAACAATGTAAATAACTAAATTAAATAACAATAACTAGTAAATGGTTAAATTAAACTAAGAAATTTACAATATATTTAACGTATAAGTATAAAACTATCATCACGTCACGGCAAGCCTGGGTGATGTGAACCAGTCTCGCGAACAAAACTCTGCTAATGGAAAGAGATAACTATCGCATGTAGACATCGGATGTGTTAATCAAGGGCGGATCCATTCTTCGGGTCAGGGGGGGTCACGTATTTGAGGTTCAGTCAAAATAGGTTCTACTCCTTATTTGTTTGCAATAATCCATAGGTACATAGACCTTTGCCTAGGGGGGGGTCATGACAGCCATGACCCCCCCTTGGATCCGCCCTTGATGTTAATGGCACGTTACTATCTTTATGGCGGGCTTGGAATGCCACATGCATCGGCTACCTAACCGTTCAAACCAATCACAGCAGTGGCGAGTACAGACGCTTTTGCGGCAGGAATAAGTATTTTCTGTAGATTAAAAATCATGGTAACTTTTTACCCAGGATTGAAACCTTCGTGATCAAAACCAGCCATTTAATCAATCAAGTGGCTTTTAAGTTTTCTAAAAATAATTTGGGAATAAACATGATTTGTTTAATATCATTGGATAGCAAACAAGCAGATGGGTTTCCTGATGTCTCAACTCTACCACCTAGTAGATAGTCATAATACCATTGTCGGGTATAGCCAACCGTTCAACTTTTACGAATTGCCTAGCAGATAGTCTAATCTTCAAAAGATGCTTGAAACTAAAAATAGAAAATTTGCCTTCGTGATAGGCAATTTGTAAAAGGTTAAAAAACGACCAATTGGCTGATGTAAAAATGTATATTGACAAAGTCATATAATTGTAGGCATTAAAAAATATTAAACACCTCTGTGGTCTAGTGCTTCGGTGTCGGTATTGACCACATGAGGTCCCGGATTCGATTCCCGGGTCGGGCAAATCAAAAAATGTGTTTTTTTTTCAGTTTTCTAATAACTACTTTGCCCGGGATTGGAAAAGTGCACGGTTGGTGATAGACTTGCCACCTATTACATTTTGGGACTAAGTATCTTCAGCTAATCGTGGGTGCACTGGTTGTACCACTGCCTACCTCTTCGGGGCTACTGGCGTGAAGATACTTCTTTTTCATATATTTACAAAGTCACATTAGGCATTAAAAACATCGTTTTTTTCATTTATATAATTCTCGATATACAAATATTGACATTTACGATTTTGACACAATCACAATGCCAATCTGTCAAACCAGAAATATCACGCATCAGTCAATAGAACGTTAAAGTTTACAAAGCAATTTACGTTTCGATTTATTTCAGTTTTTCATTTAAAAGTCCGGAATCCGCCGACTTCGCCCGAGTGCGCCCGAAGCCTCCAAAACTCGGGGGCCATACCGGAAAATGTAATGATGTTTGTCAAATGGAAAATGAGATAGGGAAATGTAGACGGGGATGAATTTGCGACCTTTTTGCCGAGTCTCCGATGGTACCCTTCTTTAGTTGCATTTGTATGTTAAATGTTTTGAAGCGGGAATATTAATTTTTTTAATTTAAAAATACATAAGAAAGACAAATAGATTTTAATTACCATATTCTACTAAATATGTTATAAAAAAATAATAAATTAAAATATGAAAAATAAGGCCGGTAACGCAACTGCAAGACCTCTGGTATTGTGGATGTCCATGGGCGGCGGTGATCACTTACCATCAGGTGCACCTCCTGCTCATTTGCCCCCTCTTCTATAAAAAAAAAATTAAGAAAAAATATACTTTTTATAAAATCAATTCCCTCGTATTGGTTCGACCTCCTTTGTACAATAGGTCAACTGCTGTACTGCAAGGAAGGTCGAAAGAGGCGACCGACTGTCTATATGCATCATTACCATCATGACTACTAGGTGGTAGAGTTCTAATTCGCCCGGGTAATTGGTACCACCACCTTACTTATTCCTGTTACAATAGTGTCAATGCTTGTCATTTTAGATTGGAAGGTAAGGTAGCAGTCTTCCTGCTACCTTACCTTCCAATCTAAAATGACAAGCATTTATGCATGTGGCAATTGCCATCCCACCATACGGATAGCAACGCACCATTAACAACTTTGGTGTTTTTAGGCGATGGCTTATCTTTCCATCAAAAGAAACATCTGCTTGTTTGCTATCTTTATGAAATACAATATTTGTCGTTATTAATTTGTTCTTGCTATCACTAAAAGCAATTCCAGTCAAAAAGGTCACTGTCGTGTTGTTATTATTAAGAAAGACAGTGGAATAATTTGGATAAGTTGGTCAAGTTCAGAAAATATAGATGGTTTATTAAATCTAACCCATCGTAGATATATAATGTACTACCGTATTACTTAATCTTGCTTTAATAGCGGCAGTGCTTGTCACTTTTGTGGTCCGATTTGGAGGGTAAGGTAGACAATAAACGTATGCATATAGCACTGCATTTAACTTTGATGTTTATAAGCAATGGTTATCTCTTTTCATGAAGAGAGCCATCTGCGTGTTAATTATCCAATGCAGTATCCATAGACATATTATACTCAAAGGCAGTATCAAACTAGAGATGAAAACTACAGTACGCAGCAATATTAAATCTTTGCTCTTGTCAGAAATCGAATTCAAACACCATTGATTGCACAGTCAAGGTCGCTAACCATTCGACCAAAGGCAAAACGGGGTTTAAACATATAAACATGTTTTTAAATTCATTACCATCCTTTTGAGTAAATGCAAACTCAAAACGTACATATTAGCAATAGGCATAATAACTTTGATATATAATTAAAAATAATCCCCCATTTGGGAAAATTTAATTTGAATATGGCAATAATTTTATGCTAACGACAGTTTAAATTATAGAAACCAGTTTTATTCATTACTTTTATGCCTCTTACAAAACTCATAAAAATATTAAAGAAACATTCAACATTACGAACGCTAAATAAAAACGGCACTATATAAATGGAAGAAGGTTCTAAATTAAAATAAGATTTTTTTTTATATCATAAGATAGCAAACAAGCAGATGGGTCTCTTGATGGAAAGAGTCAACCATTGCCTCTAGACACCAAAGATGTTAATGGTGCGTTGCTATCTTATGGCGAGGTCTAATGCCACGTGCATAAGTTTACCGTCTACGTTACTCTCCAAACCGTAACAGTGACAAGCACTGACGCTATTGCGGCAGGAATAGGTAAGGCTCTGCGTTATCTCGCTCGTGCCTGGTACCACCCCAGACACGAACGAGATAATGCATAACTCTACCACCTAGTAGCCACGATGGTGATGACTCGCATAGCAAATCGGTCGCCTTTTACGACCTGCCTGACAGAACAACAGTTGGCCTATTTTTCAAAGGAGTCCAGACCAACAAGGGGAAGAAACCGGCTATCTACAAGAAATCGTCCCATATTTTTGGGATATATCACTCCTACAATAAAGAAGAAATTAATAACACCTCATATGTTATAATCCGTCCAGTCGTTTGGGTTATAGGGAGTGCCGAAGAAACGGATATACATACATACACATACATACGTACGTACATACATACACACATACTTTCATACACATACATATATACATACATAAATACAAACATTCGTACGTACATACATCATATCCGTGTTCATTGGAACCCCTGTCTAAGATTAACTTCCTTTTGTCTTCTTGCTAGGTTTGGCAATGATTGGCCAAAAACATCGTTACAATCGTGACTACAGATAGTGGAGTTCTAGTCTCACCCGGGTTTGGTACCACTGCCTTTACTTTTCCTGCCAGAATATCATCAGTGTTCGTTACTGTCGTGATCGGGTTTAGAAAGATAGTGTAAAGTAGTCCGCCCACCGGCCACTGGTGTTGTACCATGTTGAGACAAGTGACCAACGTATCGATAAATCAGACACGTTTTTCGGGCAAGGCAAGATTTTCCGAAAAACTCTAAGAGTAAATCCTCTCCGGATTCAAACTCACTACCTGAACCTCATAAGTATAGATTATCTCGTATCTCTGTTATATACTGAGACTTTCGTCGCTAGAACAATGAAACTAGGATCTTTTAATTTAGTTGTAAAGTACTAAAATAAAAATATCGGTACTAATATCGATTTTTCGTGTAATATTCCTGTAGCTAATGAATCGGCTTTATTTTGATCCTTTTCGGTGACAATGCGGGGAGGAACGAGGGGGGATGATTAATTGTCGCACGGGAACGTGTACTGTGGTCGAAGTGTCTTGATATTTGGAAAGTATTTTTAATGGAGACAATGGGTATTTCAAGATCTAAATTTAACATTAAATATCTTGTATTTAGGTACACTTTAATTAAAATTTTGTAAGCTTTTGGGCTTAAATACCGAATATACATATAAACATACAAACTTACACACACATAGCAATAGTTTAAATAGCAAGGTACAAAATTTGTTTTTTTTTTATATCTATACTAATAATGATACACTTAGTTATACATAAAATATTAATTATAATATATTTTGTGGTCATCTAAGCTACTGTTATAAAGAGGAAAAGTTTATGAATTTTTATAGGAAGAATTTTCAGGAAAATTATATGCGGGCTATATACTGCGAAAGAAAGAAAGAAAATATTTATTTGCAAGAATATGGTTGTTACAAGTTGTTAAAAATTAATTAAGTTGCCAACATATTCTACCATTATAATTTATATGGTGTGCAAATATTTAAAAATTATTACTGTATAATATTACATTGAAACTCTGTATCGATTATTTTGAATTACTACCGGATCGGAACGTGGCTACACACTGAGAAGTCCAGTCTATATTATCTATATTAATATTGTAACTGCGAAATTTTGGATTTCAGATGGATGGATTGATGGATGGATTGAGTAAGCACGCAAAAACTACTGAACTTATTTGGATGAAATTATGCACATAGCTAGATGATGACGTGGAATAGCACATAGGCTACGTTTTATCCTGAAATATTAAGTGATCCCACGGGATTCGCTAAAAGCTTTTATAATGCAACAAGCTGCACGCTGCAGCTAGCAATATTATAAAGCTATAGTAAAAATTTTAGCTAGCAATATTAAAAAAAATCTAGAAATTAGTCTCTGGAACGAGTGAACCGCTTTCAAAAAGTTTTTATTAATTTAAAAGTTGTATTACTACTAAGTGATATAGGCTACATTTTATGAAAATTCTCTCGCGGAATTTAAACCTATGCAGGTTATGCTGGGAGAAACGGCTAGTTTAATTATAAAATGAAAATAAAGTTATCAATAAAATATTTGATATATACCCACTGACGTCATTTACATAGATATTTTATCTTAGTGTTAGTTGCAATTGGATCCAAAATCTAAGTTGGTCTACTGGCAAACCGGGCAATCGTGATGAACCGAAAAGTCTATTGATGGTGGGTTTACTCTGCCTATCCCGCAAGGGACCCGGGCGTGATGATACTTTTTTGGTGATACTTATAAATTTTATATACGGCCCTTGGTCCTCGTAATCTACCTCAATAACATAAATATAATTCTAATGCAAACGATTTATGTATGAGAACATTTTAACTCATAAAAATTAATACTTTACGAATAATGAACCGCACTAAATGTCGATTGTATTAAAACAACACTATTACAACCGCGCAATGGAACCCTTCTGTTATCTATTTATTGACTATTGCTGGAACAACCCTCCAGAAGATTAATAGTGATGTACTGTAACGCCATCGAAACGTCGTTAAGACGCATAATTAGTATTATCTAAATTTTAATTTGTTATATCTTATATGGTACTATAGACATATATTTGGTATACTATATTTAATAATACTAGTGATCGTCTCCGGCTTCGCACGGGTAATATATACAAAAAACCTTGACAAATTATACACCTAATCCTTCCTCTATCCATCGGTGAAAACTGCATGAAAATCCGTTTAGATATTTTTGAGTTTACTGCGAACAGACAGACAGATAGACGTCGCGTCTATCTGTCTGTCTGTTCGTGATAAACTCGGGGGACTTTGTTTGATAATATGTATAGATGATGATTTGTTTTTGCCCATGTGAAAAAATGACATATTATTATTATTTTACTAAATCTATATTAACTTATTACATAAACTTATCTGTGTATATTTCTTAGTAAAGTAACATTAAAAATATATTTATTTATTATTTATTTAATACTTTATAGTACTCAGAAAATAACACGAATAGGAGAAAATACGTAACATAAGTACAAGGGGTGACAGATTTTAGTCAATTAGTTTTATTAAATTAATAAAATTTCGTATTCTTTTTTTTTATATCATAAGATAGCAAACAAGCTGATGGGTCTCCACCATCCAGTCCACAATCGCCTATAGACACCAAAGATGTTAATAGTGCTTTGCTATCTGGTGGCGAGGTCTAATGCCACATGCATAAGTTTACCGGCTACCTTACCCTCCAAACCGGAACACGACAGTGACTAGCACTGACGCTATTGCGGCAGGAATAGGTAAGGCGGTGGTACCAGACCCGGTCGAGCCGATGCAGAACTCTACCACCTAGTAGTCACGATGGTAGTGACACACATAGCCACTCGGTCGCCTTTTATGACCTGCCTGGTAGAACGGCAGTTGGCCTATTCTTCAAAGGAGCCCGGGACCAACACATTTATTCTATTAATAAAACTGTTATCGTCTGCCTCTGCCAATAATAAATGAGCATTAAATTTAAATAATGACTACTAATCGCCTCTGTGGTCTAGTGGTCCAGCTTTGGTGTTGGCCACATGAGATCCTGGGTTCGATTCCCGGGTCGGCCACTTTAAAAAAAAAGTGGTCTTTCAGTTTTCTGAGAAACTCAAAGTTGCCCGGGATTGGAAAGTGCCCGGTTGGCGATAGGCTTGCCACCTATCACATTTATGGGACCAAGTATCTTCGGCTAATCGTGGGTGCACTTGTTGTACCTCTGCCTACCCCTTCGGGGATACGGGCGTGAAGATACTTTTTTTTTTTGTAATGACTACTAACGATAGTTATCATAGTTTCATAATTTTACTTTTTTGATTTTAGGCCCAGAATTGTGAAAACATAAATTACCATTTAATTTTGCATTAAATAAATAAAAAATATTTTTACCAATATTTTGGAGCTTGTTTCCGTCATTTATTGCCCGAATTATATCCGACATAAATATGCATTAGAATTATGATAACATCGACCATCAAACCACTGTTCATGCTGAACATTTAATTTCTGAATATAAGATCTGCAATTTTATATCATAAACCTCGATATTCTAATTATCACACTGGCGAAACCCTATCACTTACCGCCCCTAGCTACTCGGGAGCTCCTTGTACTTTGTGTGTTTGTTTGTTTATTCGCAAAAATAATCTGCGGTAAGATTGTTTTTAAAGTTAACCTGTTTGCGTAAAAGGGGGACAGAAGTGTTTGATATTGAGGAAACCGCCTGTTTTTGCATCACTAAGCTTTAAAGAAACACTTCGATTTATCGCATGTCTTATCAACCGACTTTCCGAAAAAGGGGAGGTTATCAATTCGGCTATATGTTTTTATGTTCGTTATCTCGAAACTCGGTCATTTATAGACTGATTTTGAAAATTCTTTTTTTGCTTGAGAGGCTATATTTTCCGTGTGGTTCTGTTAATTTTTTGAAGTGCGGCGTTCCGGATATAAGCGAAATCAGAAGTCGCAGCAGTTTTACTGCGTTATGTTAAGAATAGCTTTTGCCCGCTTCGCCCGCGTAAAGTTAGAAACAAAAATTAATAACCTATATGTATACATATATAGAATTAATAACCTATATGTTTATATAGAACAACATACGCTATACATTTTTTTCGAATTGGATCACAGTCAGGTTTTTATTTTAATAATAATTTCTTGTTTTAAAATAAACTAGCTGAGCGACCGAGCTTCGCTCAGATATTATTGCTTACTGGGGAAACGGATTATATCATACACATGGCACTTGCCTAGACCAATTTTAATAGTAAAAGACTATTTAAACACAAAAAATCGTCTAAATCGTTGAAGCTGTTTTGAAGAAATCAATTACATACAAATATACAAGAATTGCTCGTTTAAAGTATAGAAAGGATATAAAAACACTCTGTATATCTTCGGTACACAGATAAGAGTCTATATCGAAAACGAAATCCATTGAACTGACAGTGTTTTAAGGATATTTTAGGCCGTACACAAAAAAATTAACAATTTAAATTAATAATTTATATTATCAATTTTTAAGTTGGAGGAAGGTACAAGTGGAAATTCACAACATTTAATTTGTATTGACCATCAATAAAATGTGATCAATTTGCTAGAAAAAAAAAATAATAACAAAAATGAATAATTTTTAAATTTAATAATTTTAAGACACGCTTTATATTCTGTTGAATAAATGTCATGTTACTACACAATGCGTTGTAATTCGTTTAATAACAAACTATGAGTAGTAGTACTATGCCAGGCCAATCAATGAAATTGTAGTTCAGCCACTTAAAATCTAGTACTACGCTGAATTAAGACAATCGTAACATAAATGATAACAAAACATGCGTAACGACATCTGCACTGAATGTTAGTAAACAAATACAACAGTATTCTAAGTTTTCTATGAAATAATAACGAATTAGTTTGTTTCGAAATAGGATATTTTTATTTTTATTTAAAACAGTTATGTCATTATTAGGCACGTAGTATTTATGTGTATATGCGAAAGCCGTGTATAAATAAATAGCTGTCTATCTCACGTCTCGGTGTAGACACAAAACAAATAGGTACAGAAGTCAAACTCATGTGGGTATGTACTTCACTTTTCATACTTATGCTCGGCAGCCGCAATAGGGTCGTCAACTTTGGCTTATGCACAAAAACGTCCAGTGACACTCGTATCTAGGTGTTTGATTTATTGTTGAGAATGAAAGAGGAAGAACAGAAATGTAAACCATTAATAATTAAAGTACTGTAATGTCGTTTACTTATTACAAAAATTTTGCAAAAAAAACAAGTTCACTGGCGCGTGTCTCAAGCGGGTGGACTCGCGCATGCGCTATTCCCAACCATTCCGAGATATCGCGTCCATGAGAGGTGTCTATGTGTGCGTTGGTCGAGCGCTTTTTGTGTGTAGATTGACTTCTGCACCTATTTGTTTTGTGGTGTAGGCATCTATACTAATGCAAAGATGTAAGATTCGATTATTTGTCTGTTTGTAATGTAATAACTCAAAACCTACAAAGCTAAGTTAATACGAGTATATCATTTTTTTATTATTATTATCGATAGGGAAGCGCTTGACCTCGATCTCGATTGATAAGATGTGGCCTAAGATGGAACGCGCTTCCCTTGTACGTACCTGTTCACTCTTCTCTTGAAGGTCACCAAATTGTACTCGTCGGGAAACACTGACACAGAAAGCATGTTCCAATCCCTTGCAATTCGAATGAAGAATGTCGAGTCGAACCGCTCTGTCCGAGAACGTGGAACGTCCAAAAATTAAATTAAAATTAAATTAAATTATTTATTTCTCATTTAGAAATTCGGGGTGGGTACAACTATTTAATTTTAGTACGTTTGGGAAGTCTTGGACCCTCACCGCAATAAAGCTATAGCTGCGCTCAAGACCAGTATAAAGCTATGTTAGCACTGATTACCATACGCTACTTTTTTATCCGAATAAGTAAAAGAGGCAATAAATGTGGATCACGAAACCAACAAGTATAAAAATATAATGAAATCCCTAAACCTTAATTAAACACGTTATAATAAAAGTAAACCTATAATAAAATCTATTCATAAAAACAGATTGTAATTACCTTCCACAAGCGAATCTTAATTCTTTCCCCCATTAAGTTGGATGCCACGGGTCAAAATTAACCACCAGTGACTTCCTGTGGACCTGATACTGGAAGTATTCTTTAGTACCATAAAAATAAAGAGCCTTTTCGGACTTGTCTGTGTATAAATGTGATCATAAACTCAACAAGTGAAGAGGTCGGGTTTACGACGCCATAAACGTCTGTTGTCTGACATCTCACTAATATGTCATAAACTAAAATTGTAGGGTGAATCTTGTCACAGCATCTTGGCAAGTTGTTATGGGCCCGTTTACCATTTTACTTTGTCTTCGTTTAACACGCTGTGAATAATAAAGATTTTCGCATCCGTATAGTGAATTAATTACCTAACTATTACGTCTCGCTGTTCGCAGAGGTATTTTAGTGGAATCTATATTTATATATATAGATTCAACTAAAACTACGTGAAAAAAGCGTGTGAAAGAATAGTTAGCAACAAATTGTCCCGAACCATTCCGAGATATTGCGTCCGTGAAAGGTGTCTGTTGTGTGCGTTGCTCGAATATTACTTGTATGTACATTAACTTCTGTTAGTCTCTACACTGTATATTTAGTTAATAATTTAAAAGAATTAGGCACTGCACCATATCGACCTCAATTAAGGTTGTGGACATTCCCACCGTGCCCACAATGCTGGATCCGTGCTTGGGTAGACTTCCGCAATGTCTCCCCCACGTTTGATACCACTGCCTTGCCTATTTCTGGTTTTGGGAGAAGCTACCAGTAAACTTACGCCAGTAAACTTACGCATACTTACTTATTTACTTACTTACGCCATCCAGTAAACTCACGCAGGTGGCATTGTCATTCCGCCACACGGCTAACTCACAATTAACTTTAGTGATTATTTTATAGACGATAGTTCTTTCCGTCAGAACAGTTTGTTTGATATAAAAAAATGTACGGCTCAAATTATGAGATCTGAGGTTTGATACCTAGATTGGGTAAATAATGTTACTGTTCTTTGTGTTTATTATTGTGGCGTGTTTCCACAATACTTTATAGAAAAAAATCACGTCGGTTTCAGATTAAACCTAAAGTCAATAGATTTTCCGGTCCACTGGTTGTCTCAGCGAGGTTGACGATCCCCATCGATACAATTTTACCGACTTGGTAACGACTATCGCTTTTTTCCTGTCTTACCACATGCCTTATAGTTAATTTTAATGTATTGATTTCAAATTGACGGACAGATGAATCTACATAAATTTGGGTTTCCAAATATTAAATTCTGGCAAATTAACGGACGGATGAATCTACATAAATTTGGGTTTCCAAATATATAGGAAGTTGAAAGTGAGTTTTTGCATTTTTACTGCCTGCAAATTTTTGACAAGCTTGATTGCTTTTTCATTTAAAACAGATTTCTTTTTCTATTTGAACGATAAACGAGGATCTTATTTGTAATGCCGCACTATTAATTCCAAATGATTCTACAATTGGTAGTAGAGACATAGTAATTACCGAGGCAATGCCTCGTTGAAAGACAAATGCACGGTGAGCACCGAGGTGCGAGACACCGCGTAACTTATGCGCGCCGGGGCGGGGTTAATAGCTAATATCGCCGCCTAATGACCATACTCGTCTTGAGCGTAATGCCCCACATGGGATCCGAAACTACAGTAAAACACATCGCGCTTATGTTCGCCTAGTAATTTACGCGTAATCTTTCTCTGTCATTATAGGTTTAATTATTATTGTATGTTTGTGTGACTTCTCATTAATTACGGATATGTTTACTTAAACTTCGATTATTATTGTTTCAATTCTACTAACATTAATACTAATTCAATTTCTATTGGAAATTTTAAATTTTATCCCCGATATACCGATTACAACATCTATCTGGAGAACTCGGGAATACAATTAATTAATGCAGTTCTTATGTTATGTATATACTAATTATGAATGTATTATGAATTTCCATTAAGATATTAAATTTCATATATGCATTTATTGGAAAACTTAGATTATTCTCACAATATACCAACTGTCACAACTGGAGATCGACTTGAGGATACAATTGATTAATGAATACAGGTTAATCTTACTTTGTACGTGGGTCACTTGATGTACCATTATTTTTTACATTTTCAAAATTTTCTCCGTCATTCTCTGTACAAAGTTCTATTCGTCTAAACAACTGTCCAAACACTTTTTCCAGTCTTGATTTGATATCGAACGAATCCAAAAGTTGCTACTTTATAGGCAGCTACAGCTTCTTCAGCACTGGAAAAGACTTGCATTATATTTTTTCTTTTACTGTCGGGAACATAAAAATCACAGGAACATAAAAATCGGGGCTGCAGGGTGGGTGAGGTAGAATTTCAATACGAGAATCCTCAATAAACGCATTTGTTCCGAGGGACATATTATGTGAAGAAGCGTTGTCGTGATGGAGCATGATTCCCCAAAATCCAATCTTTGGTCTCTTCTCTCGCAAAGCCAGGAAAACTTTCGGCAGTGCTGTTGTAGTGTACAAATCCGAATTAACAGTCCTGTAATTTTCCAGCATGGACGTCGACATATGTCCGCTCCGAGAAAAAAACTAGCTGCAATTTTTGTCAACGTGAATTGAGAAGAAATGTTGGTGCTCTAAGTGTGCTCTATCAGCTTTATAATGGGGAGAGTTCTGAGAAATTGTTCAGTTTGATACCAGCTACTTCTTTCCACCGCTACAACACTCGCCGAGGCCGGAACCTCCATCCACACTTCCTTGACTCATGGTGTTCATCAACAATACGGTGTAGTCAGAACTTTTTAGTTCGCACCACCAAATTATAGAATGAACTCCCTTCCCTGAAAATATAACATTGAATCTTTCAAGAGGCGGATCAATGAGTTTCTTAAGAATCGGCAGCACGTCTCCTGTAATGCTGTGGATGTCTATGGGCATCTTCTTCCCATCAGGCGGTCCGTTTGCTCATCTGCCAGCTTATATTAAAAAAAAAAGTTACTGGCGTTTGTGGGCGACCGCTTCTATGGACACGTAACGATTTTAAACGATAAACGAATATCTTTACTATTAAATATGAATACGAGATTCAAATTTATAATTTGTGTATGTACATCTGTCTTATGACCCAGTTTAAAGCAAATAAATTCATTTATTTCACTTTTATTACATTTTATAATCGTATATCAATAATGATATCATTATATCTAAATGATTACAACCCGTTGATGAGCATAAATAAAACCCACTTAAGAATGCAAATAAAAACTATCAACTTAAAGTTGTAAATCATTCTAAAATTATATTTGAAAAGAACGCGAGGCGCCTAGCCCAAAATGGCTGCTGGAACAACACGCTTTAATTCAAACATAAACGTTGCTCCAGACGTTTTTATATCCCGAAATTTAATTGCCTATACGATTACAAAGGTCTCGTTGTTTTCACAAACACTTGATTTACGATTTCAGAAAAAAATCCTAACGAATCTCCTTTCGAAACAGATAGATCGCCTTTGACAGACTCAGTTTCGAAAATATTTGTTTACTACTGGTCTTTGATTTAGAGGACATTCTTTGTTTTTTAACGATTTCCTATTATTGTTTGAAGAGTTAATAAATCTTAAAATGCAATAAATGATCACAATAATTTACTAAGGGAATGTGATAGCCTTATAGAAGGAGTAAATCACTAAAGAAATACGGAGTGACTTTTAGTACCTAACTCGATATTTCGTAAAAGTTAAAATCGAGCTACGTTTATATAAATTTGATGATTACAAAACAACATTTTTTGTTGAAAAATAAAAACCAATTTTTTTTAATATCTTCAGCTATTATAACTGTATTATGTAAAAGAGAGTGAGTGTGAGTTTTTCTTGCTCTTTCATGCTAAAATAGCTAGAGAACAATTTTTTATAATGGGCAATTGCCACCTCTCAATCTGTGTAATTTGTTACAGTTTTTATTTATTTATTTATTAAACTCCATTGAATATACGAAGGGACGACTACACAGATTTGTGTGATATTTCACACATAAAAATTTGTTGACACGGATTAACAAGTAGCACATACTGTTGTTTTTGAAAATAGAGCTGTTTCCGCGAAATTAAAAAATAGTTCTGAAGAGATGATGAATATAACTATACTCTTAGGTAATGTAATAAATAAATCGGATAAATAAAACGGTTTTGGAAAATTAAAAACTTGTTCTGAAGAAACGATGAATGAAACTATATTTGTAGACTAGCTGTTGCCCGCGACTTCATTTTTTTTTTATAGAAGAGGGGGCAAACGAGCAAGAGGTGCACCTGATGGTAAGTGATCACCGCCGCCCATGGACATCTATCTGCAATACCAGAGGTCTTGCAGTTGCGTTGCCGGCCTTTTAAGAATGAGTAAGCTCTTTTCTTGAAGGTCCCTATGTCGTATCCGTTGGGAAATACCCCTGCCGGTAATTGATTCCACAACAGAGTAGTGCGAGGCAAAAAGTGTCGGGAGAAACGCACAGTTGTGGATTTCCAGACATCGAGATGGTGAGGATGGAACTTTAAATTTTGACGCGATGTCCGATGGTGGTATTCGGCGGTAGGAATTATTCCAAGCAACTCGTCGGAACACTCCCCATGATAAAGACGATAGAAGACGCAGAGTGAACCTACATCTCTGCGTAATGCCAAAGAGTCGAGCTGTTCCGAAATAGTCTGGTCGTCAACGATTTGAACCGCTCTACGCTGTATGCGATCAAGAGGAAGAAGCTCCCCAATAGGGGAGCTCCGGCCCAGAGATGAGAACAGTACTCCATGTGAGGCCGAATCTGTGCCTTATAAAGTTGAAGGCGATGGGCCGGCAAAAAGTACTGTCTCGCTCAGCTGAGCACACCAAGCTTTTTAGAGGCTAATTTAGCCTTACCTTCCAAATGACCGCGAAACTGAACGTAATTTGATATGTTGACTCCCAGGATTCCGACACTAGCTGAGGCTGTCAGGAGAGTATGTATCCCCAAATCGAGGTGATACGACAAAGGGTGTCTTTTTTGCGGTGAACACGCAAAGCTGTGTCTTCTTGGGGTAAAAAGTGACCAGGTTTTGACCACCCCATCCAGAGACATCGGTAAGTCGATTCTCGACTTCAGACACAAGCTTGTTTCGGCACTCTTCGACGTGTTCCCGAGAAATACCGCTTCGGCCGGAGTATGTAGCATCACCAGTTCTGTCATCCGCATAGCAATGTATGTTGCGAATTCGCATCATGTCATTGATATGCAGAAGAAACAGAGCCGGTGATAGCACGCAGCCTTGGGGAACACCAGCATTGATAGATTTAAGGTCGGAGCACGCACCGTCGACTACGACCTTGATGCTCCGGTCAGCCAAAAAACTGGTGATCCACTTGCATAATTTCTCTGTAAGCCCATAGGAAGGCAGCTTCGCCAGAAGCGCTTTGTGCCATACCCGATCAAAGGCCTTCGCTATGTCCAAACTAACTGCCAACGCCTCCCCCTTGGACTCAACTGCTTCCGCCCACCGATGAGTTAGGTATACTAGAAGGTCACCAGCTGATCGGCCGCGACAGAAACCGTACTGACGGTCGCTAATCAGCTGGTGCTCTTCTAAATACTTGAGGAGCTGAGAGTTGATGATCGTCTCCATGATTTTGGAGAACAAGGAGGTTATGGCTATGGGCCGATAGTTAGACGGATTAGAGCGATCTCCTTTTTTAGGGATGGGATGAACCAAAGCTGTCTTCCATGAATTCGGTACCACGCCGAGTGAGTAGGAGAGCCGGAATAGGCGTGTTAATACTGGCGCCAACTCTGGAGCACACACTTTTAGCACGATTGGAGGGATGCTATCCGGCCCACTCAACTTGTGGATGTCCAAGGAAAGTAGTGCTTTACGCACAGATGACTGCCGAAATTGTAGTTCTGGCATGGAACTATCACACTGCGGGATGGTAGGCGGTGCGTTCCCTTGGTCATCCAGAGTCGAGTTGGCCGCAAAGAAGGAGCCCAGGAGATCGGCCTTCTCCTTTGCGGTATGGGCCAAAGAGTCATCGTCTCCGTGCAAAGATGGAAGAGAGTGCTGTGAGAAATTCCCTAAGACAGCCTTGGCGAGAGACCAGAACACACGGGTCCCTGAAGGAAGGCGAACTAATTTCTCGCCAATTCTGCCTATGTGTTCAGATTTTGCCTTGGCGATAGCTCTTTTGAAGTACCTCGAGGCGGAATTGTACTCCTTACGTAATATGCTGGTTTTTTCATCACAAGATACGGTCGCAGCAGCCCAAGCCCGGTAGCACTCCTGCTTTCGGCGTGAAGCCGTTTTACAAGAGCGACCAAACCAAGGCTGAGACTTACCACCAATTGGTACCGCAGAAAATGGAATTAAAAGTTCCATGCCCTGCAGCACCGCATCGGCAATAGAGTCAGCGACTACACTCGGATCATCCAGCGGGAAGCACAACCGCCCCCATGGGTAGGACGCAAAAAAAGACCGCATCCCGTCCCAATCTGCTGACCTATAGTGCCAAACGCGACGACAGCCTGCTAAAGGAGGCCGTGATAGGCGCGAAACCGGCACTTTACTCCGGATCAGGCAGTGGTCTGACGAACCAAGTGGGACGTCCACAGATACCTGATAATGGTCCGGATGAGAGGTCAGCAGAAGGTCCAACAGTGAAGGCGTATGGTCATCCACATCGGGAACTCGCGTGGGCGAAGTTTTCAGTTGTGTAAGACCATACGCCAAGGCAAAATCGTGAACGGACCTCTCCGCATGATCGGTGGTGCACGAACAAAGCCATTCGGCGTGGTGGGCATTAAAATCGCCCAAGATCACGATCTCTGTGGAGGGGGTCTGCTCTAAGACGGAATCTACAGCCGTTTGTAAATGCTCAACGAGCCGGTCAACTTCAGTATTCCCGCTATGGGACCTGTATAGGCACGCGTAGCTGCGTGGATGGTCGTCGCAAACTACGCGTAACCAGAGGATGGATAGGTCCTGACCTTCAAGTCTGCCGAGGTGCCGGTAACAGATATCTTCTCTGACGTATGCGCACACACCAGCCCGCGGTACAAAGGAATGTTCCAGTTTGTACCCCGGGTAGGAGAGGTAAGAAGTATCAGAAATTCGCGCGAACTTCGTTTACTCCGCACAGTTCCTTCCCCGTAGGTGATAGCGTGATAATATAGAGCCTATATGTTGACCCGACCTGTTAGTATAACATTCATACAAAATTTGAAGTAAATCCATGTAGTACTTTTTGAGTTTACCCCGGACATACATTGACTGTCCTACGATTTTATTACATGTATAGATAATGTGATAAATAAATTGTAAAATTAGGTAAAGAGTAACTTGTTTGATCTATAGTAACTTATTTTCACTGGTTATCACGTCGCTGCCATTCTTATGACGGCTGACGTTTAAAAAAAGGAACATGAAATCACAATATAAACGAATCATTTGTGAGTCTTAAGATATAACGCCGTAAATATTAAAATAACACACATACAAACCACAAATGGCAAAACAAATAAACATAGTTCAGAAGTCTTGAAGATAATTTTAACGTATTGCCAACCTAACGATTATTATCACACAAATTTACCTATTATCTGTCGTGGTATCTAGTCCAATGCTACCAACACAAGTGGTTGTAATGGGAAAACAAAGAGATGTTGTAATTTGCAATCCCAGCGGGCCTGCCCTTATAAGGTTTGGAAGCCCAAGCGGACGCTGAGTTCTGCCTGACTTGGCTTTCATTAACATTACATATACGACCCAGTAGCATTCGTATTTTGCAATACATTATTGTGCCCCTTGGTATAATTTTTATTTATCTAATACATTTTGCATAGCCCATTTTAAATAATCATTAGAAACTCATAAACATATATTTAAAAAATATATCGTGATAAAAAAATATAAGATGGTTATATAAAATTTAATATGTATATAAAAATCTCTAGTCACGGTATTAGTGGTCGCACTCTTTCGAAACGGATTGACTGAAGTTTATGTTTTTTGTTTTTTTTTTCATTTCCTTTTCATTTTTTTTTTGTATATTTGGTAGGCATGAGATTACTAAATCATATTTCCTAACTCATATTTCCTAAATCATATTTCATACTAGGTGATTTCACATTTCGTACTAGGTGATAAGAGCCCATTGACCTACACAGAAAATCTTTTTTTGGTCATTTTTTTTTTGTTTTTGGTTTGATATCAAAAATGCTTAAACTTTTTAATTTCTACCCCCCTATCAACCCCCACCCCCATTAACCACCATCCCATAAAATGTAAGCCTCCTAAGCTCCTGAAATAATTTCTAAGATTTGCAGTTTCTAATTTAATTTTAACATCATCTTACTTTTTTTTTATAAGATAGCCAACAAGCAGATGGGTCTCCCGATGGAAAGAGTCAGTCATCGCCTATAGACACCAAAGGTGTTAATGGTGCATTGCTATCTTGTGGCGAGGTCTAATAACACATGCATAAGTTTACCGGCTACCTTACCCTCTAAACTGAAACACGTCAGTGGCAAGCACTGACGCTATTGCAGCATGAATAGGTAAGGCGGTGGTACCAGACAGAACTCTACCACCTAGTAGCCACGATAGTAGTGACTCGAATAGCCAATCGGTCGCTTTGTTCGACCTACCTGGCATAACAGCAGTTGGCCTATTCTTCAAATCAGCCCGGGACCAACACGAGGAATAATGGCAATAATCTTAATATAATAGGTAAAGTTGTACTGTTTTTGATATCTACACACTACGTTAACTTTGCTGTTAATAGAAGATGGTCATTTCTTTCCATTAGAAGAATCATCTGTTTTAATTAGTCGGAAATTTACATTGCAATCATCTGCGAGCCTCTGCGATGTCACCGAAAGGGAAAAGCAACGTAAAGTGAGTAATCATTACGTTATACCTCTATATTAAGTTATAGATTTAAAAATTAAAAAAGAGAATTAAAAATGCAAACAAGATAGTGTTACTGTTTCCCCGTGATAGTCCGCCCCCCATTGACCAATAGTCTATCTGATATTCTGCCTGATATTTTGTAAAAGAAATTGTCATTCTTCGTGACTACTAGATGATATAAATCCGCAACTTCTCACCCAGATATTTGGTACCAGCCGTACCTATGCCAACAGCATCTGTGCTTGTCATTGACGTAGGACAACACGTCCCAGTTTGGAGGTTAAGGTCGCCGGTAAACTAATGCGAGTCAATATTAAATAGATTAAGAGGAAGAATTAATGCTTCACCCTTCATAGAGTGAAGTGCTTTCGACTCTTCTAAATATGCTTAGGTTGCGAAGTGAAACGTGCGTTGAGTACATAATTTGTGTTATTGCCTTTGCTTCTGACGTGGAAGAAAATGTGGTGGAAGTGGGTGGACTATTATATCGTTGTGGTCTTCTTTAATTTTTAGGCCTTGGATAATTTTGCCCCATTCCTTACATAAGATTTCGCGGCGCAAATTAAATACTATATTTTTTTCTTTAAATGCGAGTCGCATTACCAGGTCGCCACATAAAAAACAACACCATTAACATCTTTGGTGTCTATAACGCAACTGCAAGACCTTTGGTATTGCGGTTGTCCATACACGACGGCTATCACATAACCATTACCTCCTGCACGTTTGCTCCCTATTCAATAAAACAAAAAATCATTAAGAGAACCATGTAATTGTTTGCTATGTAATGATATAAAAATATAATTACCAAAGCAGTTACAAATCACAACTTTAACTTGACATTATTGTAATCAAACTACCTTATCCAACAAAAGGCTACCTAGAAACCGTATTAAAAATAACACTTAATTGGAACCATGACATGTAATGACATGAGCAGCACAAAAATTGCCCAATTACGTATTCAATGAGAACATAACGCGCGTACAATCAAAAACAATTTGGACAGAACGGAGCGCAGATCCTGTGTTAATTCCACCAGGTTTTCAAGTGTAGTGGCGACCGCAAATTGCGCCGTTTCGTCCGCATACGACCGCAGCCCGTTTACGCGGACTGGGCCAAATGTCAACGTAATTTTTACGCGTGACGCGCGTCTGCGGTCTGCCTTGATTTCTCTAACAATGTGGTCTAATTATACTCCCTATTGAGTAGACGGGCTCGCTAATTATGTTATGCGTCACTAAAAATGCCCTTTCTTGTTCTGTATTAGAGGATTTTTGTGACCTTTTATGTAATTTGAAGTACAAGCATTATTTTTAAGGAGTCCACCCATTAAAGAACAGGCTTAACCCGCCAGGCAGTTCGTAAAAGGTAAACGATTGGTCAAATGTGTAGCAAGTACACGTAACAACAAGCTGACAGAGTTCTATAATGTCTCGCCCAGATTTGATACCAATTCCCTACCTGTTCCTATCGTAATAGCAACGTGCAAGTGTATGTCACTGTCATGCTCCAATTTGCAAGGAAAGTAACCGGCAAACTTATTTACATAGTATCAGATCTCCGCCAAGTGGATTGCAACATATAGTTACCATTGATAGTTGTCACTTTCCGTCAGCTTGAAAGAAAGAAGAAAGAAAGAAAGAAAATATTTATTTGTTTGCTTTGCAAAAAACAAAAGGTATTTTCCAAGAGTGAGATATCCAAGTTTTTCAACTTTGTTACACTATCATCAGTAAATCTTACTGTTTATACATGATGGCTTAAAAGGTATCGGACATAAAACGCGCATAAGTCGAAAAACACGATAAAACGATTTTTAACTAGAAGTAAAAATGATGAACACGTGGTTCCATTTGATTTTTAGCTTGATTTTGTTCTATTATTATTGTTATAGAATTTTATAAAAATTTCATGTGTCTGTCTGTTACGGTATAGAACATACAACTCGGTGACAGACAGACGGTCAACAAAGTTTTTTGAAGTGAAAACTTCTTTAGGCGCGTTGAGCGTTTTGGTAGAGGGTAAAATCCTCGGTTCGCGTCACCGACATGCTAATGATAATAGTATATCTATAGCTATGTTTTGCATATAGTTTTAATTACTCTCAACTTAATAGTTCCGTTTTCACTTCTATCGGCAGTCCCACGACTGCTACTGTTTTTTTTTAGAAGAAGGCAGGGTTGTTGATCACACACAGCGGTGAACTCGTCACGATAAATTTTGGCGTCACGGCATACGAATTGACATAACTGTTAAGGCGCATAGATAAATGATTCACATCACAGTACATCCTTTTTCAGAATAAATAAATATATATTCTAGGTAAATTGCAAAAATCGATCTAGTCCTAAATTAATTAACCAAATTATTTGCTTGTAAGTAATATGGGTGTTAGTCAACAGTCTAATACATACAAATACACTTTAAAATATGGAAAAATATTTGATAAAAACGCAAACACAGAAATACAAACATTTACACTCATCACACAAATGTTTGTCCTTGTCGGAAATTGATACTGTGTCCCATCGATTGCGTAGTTAAGGCCACTAACCAATGACCACTTGGACCAACGAGTCTCTCGGCAGTTTGAACAATACAAGGATACGTCACGCCACTATGTCTCAGTACTATATTTCAAGTCATTATAAATCCTTACTGTTTTTCCATATTCAGAGCGTACGTTCAATGTTGTTAAATATTTATAGCGCGTGTCCCATTACGGTGTCGACATGTTGAATAATTAACCCGACTTGCCAATGCCTGAAATAACTTCAGGATAAACCCTTATGAATAATTACAGGTTTAATCAATGAGCTAATTATTTTTCAGTATTTGGAAATGTAATACTTAATATTCAAATTCAAAAACATTCTTCTTCTACTTTTTAGGCGAATGGCAATTATAAGAAAGTTTGTCATCGCTATTGTCGAATAAACTTAGGAATTTTCTACCTATAATTTCAAAAACGGAGCCCTCGGAAATTGTCAAGCCTCGTGGTTTTGAACCACTAGTAAGTAGTCTTTGACTAGGTCCTCGGGTTTTCAACCCATATTATCTCAAAAATATTTTATGAAAAATACTTCGAGTTGATTATTTTATTCTTGCTTGAGGGGACTGCAGACTGCAGACAGCTTGATTTTTTAATATAAACCCTTGTACTGTTATGTTTGTTGTGTGTATATTAAAAAATCAATATAAATAAATATTAATTACAGCAATTAATTAGCCCATAATCAAATTGATAACTAGAAAATTGCGATTGGGCTCATTTGCCAAGGTCAGATTTACATTAATAAATAATAATAAATATTCACGGGACAAATTACACTTATTGATCTAACCCCAAAGTAAGCAAACATTTGCTTGTGTTATGGGTGTTAGTCAACGATACTAATACATATATAAATACCAGAATATGTATAATAAACACCCAAACCCGGAAATAAAAACATTTATGCTCATCACACAAATGCTTGTCCCCGTCGGGGATCAAACCCGAGCCCCGTTGATTGCGTAGTCAGGGTCGCTAACCACTCGACCATCGGGGCGGTTATTATATGATGCAGTTACACCAAGTGCCGACGATGGAAAGTATAAACTGCAGAGTTGATGGGTCTATGACATCTATTGATATCTATGACGTCCTGCGAAATAGGAAAATTCTCCTTCTGATAAAAATTTATTTTTTAATCATATGACTGCAAACAAGTAGATGATTCTCCTGATAGAAAAAGACAACTATCACCTATAGATTCCAAAGATGTTATTGGTGGGTTGCTATCCATGTGAACGAATGTTGCACCCTCCGAACTGGAATACGATAGTGACAAACATTAACGCTATTGCGGCAGTATATAGGCAATTAAGTAAGGCGGTGGTACCAGACCCGGGCGATTTGTTTCAGAACTCTACTACCTGATAGTCAATACCGTCTTTACCATAAGGGCACTCGGGGCCAGTGCCCAGGGCCCCTATCTTCAGAGGGCCCCGAAGGACCGACATTTTCTCTTACATTTAATATCAAAATAAAATGGTCGGGCATTTTCGCAGCTTAAGAGAATAAAAAATTAATTGCGTACAACAATGTTACAAGAACGGCTAAGTAATTTGTTAATTATGAGCATAGAACATGATATTCTTCAGAAAATTGAGTTTGAGGATTTAATAGAAGAATTGTTCAACAGAAATCTCGAAAGAAACTATTATCGTAATCACAATAAAAAAAACAACAGCATACATACTAATATCATTAATGACATATTGTGTTATGATAAAATATATAGGATGAATAAAGCAGGTCATAGTGAAAAAAATTGTATAATTTGCTTTTTTACATTCCAAAAGGGCCCCGAATTCTTGTGTGCACAAGGGCCCCAGCATAGTCTAAGACGGTCCTGCTGATAGTCACGATAGTAGTGACTTGTGTAGCCAATCGTACACATTTTACCAAGTGCCTGGCAGAATCTTAAATTGTCTTTTTTTTTTCAAAGGAGGCTTCTACAATAATTGCTAAGTTGCAACCTTTAAAAAAATGAGGTGAAATTAACGATAATCTTGCATTTATCTTGCTATATTCAAAGTGTAAGGAAACATACTAGAAATTGTCTCATTGTTCGAGTGGTTAGCGACCCTGACAACGCAATCGATGGCCTGAAATTCGATTCCTATTAAGGACAAGTTCTATTGTGATGCGCATAGGTATTTGTATTTCTGGGTCTGGATGTTTAGATACTAAAATTATTTAAGTTTTTTTTTTATATATTTTTTTTTTTAATTATTTAAGTATTTTTTTAAATCTATATCTAGTATTATTATTATAAACGCGAAAGTTTGGATCTTGGATGTATGGGCGGATATTTGTTACGCATTCAAGCCAAAACTATTGATGAACTTTAATTTAAATCTTTAAATGAAATTTGGCACACAGGTAGATAATGACCTGGAATAGCACATATGATAATGAGTTGTTCCCGCGGGATTCACCAAACACTTTTATAATCCAGTAGCTAGTAGAATATAAAAAAGCATATATTGTATAGGTATTTTTACTGGTTAAACTCGAACCAGAAAAAACGACTTGACTGATTTCAAAAATTCTCAAAATAAAATAAAGGTACATCATCTCTGATTAGCAAAGGCTACTTTTATACTCGACTGAATAAAAGGAAATGTGAGTAACGCGAATGAAGCCGCTGGGAACAGCTACTAGAATAAAGATGTAAATAATGCGTTGTCATCTGTGTGTCGATTTACTGTATGCGAATGTAAAGCTACCGGTCCAGGTTATCGCTAGAACCAGCCGAAACCACAGAATACATAATAGTATAAGTACCGAAACATATCGCTAAATTGCGGCGGTAGATACAACACTAATCTCGCCAGCCGACAAAAGTGAATTGTGGTGAACTGAAAAATAACTTGAAATTTCTTTATCAAGCACCATTGATATAAAACATATTAATGTCAAGCACAAACAAATACAAATAAACTTAATACCATTATACACTACTAGCTGTTGCCAGCGACTTCGTCCGCGCGGACTTCGTTTACTCCGCACAGCACATCCCCCGTAGGTGATAGCGTGATAATATGTAGCCTATATGTTGACCTGACCTGTTAGTAATATTCATGCAAAATTTGAAGTAAATCCATGCAGTACTTTTTGAGTTTACCCCGGATATATTATATACAGACAAACAGACAAACAGATAAACAGACAAACACACAAAAATTCTAAAAACTATATTTCTGGATTCGATATCGATTGTAGATCACGCCCCAAGTATTCTTTTAAAAAAGTTCTGACTTTCCTACGATTTTATTATATACACTCTATAACAATAAATGTAAAATCTAGATGTTAGATTCACTTTGCATACATCGCAAAGGCACAAAGGAATCGGCGAGATGATGATACTACTTACTACCACCACTATTATTACTTTAATTACTACTATTTTCAAGTAAGAAATGTATTATGCGATGCACGTACCAAGACATAAGCAACATGCAGGTGTGTTCCGGTATAAGCCGGAATGTGCGGTAAATTTTCCGGATGCCTTCCCAATGATTTCCTCGGAGACCGCCAAGCCAGATACCTTGGATTTCGATACGATAGCGCTTCTCAATTTTACTTTCCTAGTATTTTTAAGATATTGTTGCACGGTTTAAGTAACATGGCTTTTCTTTTTTCTTCGATATCTCAGGTGCGTTATTTCAATTTTGCGCCCATGCCATTATAAAAAAAAGCTATTTCGAATTGGAGTTATTCATACTTGATTTTCTATATAGATTAATTATATTTAGCCAACAAGCGTACACTAATAATAAAAGATCAACGTCACCTATATCTATCTATATATATAAAAATCAATTGCTGTTCGTTAGTCTCGCTAAAACTCGAAAACGGCTGAACCGATTTGGCTAATTTTGAATTAATTGTTGAAGTCCAGGGAAGGTTTAAAAGGTGAGAAAATATAGAAAAAAATAAGAGTAGTTAAAAAGGCAGAACAACGTTTGCCGGATCAGCTAGTCAAAGATGAATCGGAAGCTTTTCATTGCCACCATTTGGTGATACCGCATTGTTAAAATTATTTAAAAAAAAATACTTGTTTTAACCAGTACTAGCGATCACCTGTGGCTGAAACTCGACCGTAAACTAAACAATATCTTTTAACTTTAGAAACTGATTTTAGCCCTAAAGAAAATAGTATACATGTGTATTTCCCCGTGTTGGTCGCAGGCTCCTTTGAAGAATAGGCCAACTGCCGTTCTGCCAGGCAGGTCGTAAAAGGCGACTGATTACGACGATACGAGTCACTAACATCGTGGCTACTAGGTGGTAGAGTTCTGCGTTGTCTCGCCCGGGTCTGGTACCACCACCTTACCTATTCCTGTCACAATAGCGTCAGTGCTTGTCACTGTCGTGTATCAGTTTGGAGGGTAAGGTTAAACTTATGCATGTGGCATAAGACCTCACCACAAGATAGCAACGCACCATTAACACCTTTGGTGTCTATAGCCGATGGTGGACTCTTTCCATCAGGAGTCCCATCTGCTTGTTTGCTATCTTATAATATAAAAAAAAAATTGTGTATATTATCATGTATATCAAATGAATGTAGTTATACATAAAACCGCGTTATTGTGATGATACACGGGCGAGCTTTACCGACGAGCCATAAGACCACGGATTAGGGTCGCTCGTCGATCAGGACCTTAAAGGTCTGACCTTAAAGACCTGATCTATCGGGCATAAGTTTTGTGTCCTGTACTCTTAGACCTTAAAAGCCGCGGTATAGGTTCGCCGGTCGATCAGCACCTTAAGAGGCGGAAATACGGGATGAACCAAGTGCCGACGACAAAGAGAGTAGATGAAAATTATACCAAAAACTATATAAACCACGTGTTTATATAGTTTTTGGTATAATTTTCATACCCTAAACGGAACCTTATTACTAAGACTCTGCTGTCCGTCCGTCTGTCTGCCACCAGGCTGTATCTCATGAACCGTAATAGTTAGATAGTTGAAATTTTCACAGATGATATATTTCTTTTGCCGCTATAACAACAAATACTAAAGTATCTTCACGCCCGTATCCCGAAAGGGTAGGCAGAGGTACAACAAGTGCACCCACGATTAGCCGAAGATACTTGATCCCACTATGTGATAGGTGGCAAGCCTATCGCCAACCGGGCACTTTCCAATCCCGGGCAATGTTGTTTTTTATCAGAAAACTGAAAAAACACATTTCTGAATTGCCCGACCCAGGAATCGAACCCGGGACCTCTGTGATCAACTTCGACACCGGACCACTACACCACAGAGGCGATAAAAAATACTAAAAGCAGAATAAAATAAATATTTCCCATACAACAAACGTGATTTCTTGCAGTTTTTATAAATAATGGTACGGAACCCTTTGTGCGCGAAGTTGGCCGGTTTTTTATATCCGTGGAACTTTTTATTGACATTATTATTTTATTCTCATAAAAGCGGAATATACTAAATTCGATCCCAAAATAACCGTGTAGAGCCTCCTGGGTCGCGAAAACCCGATAACTCGGCTCCCAATTTACTGATATTTCAACTATTTTTGCCTCCACGTTCCCAAAAGACCCCATCTTTGTGAATCAATAGCCGAGGTACCACGGAAGTAAAATTACATATAGGTGTATATTAAGTAAGATATGTCATATGAAGGGATGGTATATATCATAATTTTCATTATATGGATCAAATAAAAATTCTCCCTGTTTACCTGTACTAAAGAATAACTTTAATTTCTTTTTTGTTATTTTAAGTATCTAAAAAGTGTTTTGACAAAATCTTAGCCCAGAATTTTGTCAATCTAACTTAAATTTTAATAACTTGTAACTCCTATATTTTGGCAAAAAAATAATTTCTTTCTTTCGTTCTTTAGATTTCTAAGATTAGCAGTTGTTCTAAAGGGTGTCTTTAGAACAACTGCTAATCTCAGAAATCTAAAGAATGAAAGAAAGAAATTATTTATTTCCCAAAATATATAGGAGTTACGACAAGATAAATACCTAAACACAGACTACTAACGATAGAACTGATTGTTAACGTTAACCTTACCTAAATTCCAACTTTATTTAGCTACTATTCCCCAAGTTTAAAAATATTTATTAAATGTGGATAAGTTAAGTTGATATAGCATCGACGAGTCCTCCACTCTAAAGTTACGGAATTATGAGATTTTTAAATTGATATTAATTAAAAAATCTTTCACAACAGCTTTCCCTAAAAAATTTTTTACAACAGCTTGTTTATTATTATTGTAATTCAAGGGTAACTTTGTCCTACACGCAAAGTAGAATTTTTTTCTTAGTCCGACACTCTAAACTTTTCATCTTTATTAATTACTCGATTCGAGATTTTTCGAAGATAGAAAAGATATTGTCTCGTCAAAACGAAGCTGTTCACAAAAATTCAGTTTCTTATTAATCAAAAAAACGTTTGTTCGTGGGACCACGGTCTCAATATCTTGCAACCCATGTGAAGGAAGAACATCCGAAAACTGTACATTTTTAGTCTATATATATAAAAATCAATCCCTATTTTCCTTGGTCACGACATCACGCCTGAATGGCTGGACCAATTTCGGTAAATTTTTTTTGTTGTGTTTGTAATTGTAAGGAGAAGGTTCTTATAAAGAAAATATTAAGAAAATTGCGCGGAAAATTAGAAAATTTAAGAACACTTAACCACAATATAAAGTTTAATGACATTTTGGCTGCGTGGAAGGACATTCCCATAGTCTTATATAAATTATGTGTCACGTTGTTTGTCCGCTGTGGATTCCTAATATGTAAGGCAAAACAACGTTTGCCGGGTCAGCTAGTTTTATCATAAAAAATACAAGTTCGTACAAAGAAACCCTCGGTAAAAGGAAGAAAAAAAAGAATATACCGGCAATTGGTAAAAGACGAACGTGTGGTTACAACCACCTCGACTACCGTCTCGCCTGGGTTTGATATCGTCGCTTTACCCTTTCCTCGTCAAGCGTCAATGCTCGTCACTGCTATAATTTCTTGTTTACAGAGCCGAGGATCCGTTACCAGTCCCGCGTATCATTTCCCGATGAATAACTCACTCTCATACGCTATAATATATGAAATGGATATGACCTTAGATACACTGGAAAATGTTGTATATGTTCTAAAGGTCCAGTAAATTTATTATATGTTGTTTTGCTTTTTTATATCATTAAACAGTAAACAGTCAGATGGCTCTCCTGATGTGAAGAGAAACCGTCGTTGTCGTAATGGTGCCTTGCTATCCATGTGGCGGTATACCAGTTACCTTAGCCTTCACATCAGAACAAGACAGTAACAAGCATTGAAGCTATATGTAAGGCGGTGGTAGCAATATGTAAGGCGGTGGTACCATATACCTGGGCGAGACGTTGCGGAACTCTGCCATCAAGTAGTCACGGTGGTAGTGACACGTATGGTCAATTGTTCGCTTTTTACGAAATGCCTGGCCGAATCTGGCTGGGCCTTCTGAAGGCCCAGATGTAAATGACAGAGGAAGGGACGGATAATATATATAAAATAATGTCGTATGTTTCGTTGGCATTCTCTGTGAAAGGAGCCCTAAATAGTAATCCATTCTAATAGGTATTATAAATCGCCTCTGTGGTCTAGCCGGTCTACAGGTCTATACCGGACCGTAGGAGGTGACTAAATCGGGTTTGATTCCCGGGTCCGGAAATTAAAAAAATGTGTTTTTTCAGTTTTCTGATAAAAGCAGCGTTGCCGGGGCTTGGAATAAGTTCCCGGTTGACAACAAGCTTACCACCTATCACGATGTAGGACTTAGTATTTTAGGCTAATCGTGGGTACACGTGTTGTACCTCTGCCTACCTCTTCGGGGATACGCGCGTGTAGATACTTTTTTTGGGTATTATAAATATGAAAGTCTGCCTGCCTGTATGGAGTGTTTTCACGGTTAAGATAATTAAGGTTAAGATAGTTAAAAAGACGGAATCATAGGATATTTTTTTGAAATATCCACATCAAAAGGGGAAGGGGAAAAAATAGAAACAAATCGAGGCAAGAACCCGTTTAATAATAATACAAATAAGTACTATTATACCTTCAAAGTCAAAGTATACCTAAAAGTGTTTACAACTAAGAAGCAGAAAATATAGGAGATGACATTTTTATGAAATTTCTTACATTGATAACATGTTAATTTATTTGCGGGCAAAGTTGCGTGGGTAAACTAGTATTTATATAAATATTAGCTAAGTAACAACACGTCAGATAAATCGAATAAACAACACTATAACGAGCGATGATAAAAATTTAATAGGATATTTACATTAATATCATGAATTATTTATTTTAAATGCTTTACAATTTACTGTGCAAAGTGTGTATTTATACGGTTTAAATATAAAAAGTTCCTAATTCAAAGGTGTCTTTTTTAGTGCAGGTGTAAAATATAATATTTATGGGGTAAAGAAAGTCCGATTCTTGTTAGCAGTAATGAGGTGCGCGCGCAGCGATAAATACGTTTCGCCGCCCGCCGCCTGGGGGCGCGGTTCATTTGCATCTTTAAGTTATTCTATCGTTTATTTTTCAATAATCACTCAACGGGTCGTCGACACTTAGTTCGTCTATTCGATAATAGATGGCGTTTAAAAGTGCGTTGTCAGGATGACGCGGCGTTGGATCGGCTCGTTAGACCAACACGCCGCCTGTCAAGTTTTTGACAGTTTTTGACATAGATATCGATAAAGGCATCGTTACAAGCGAGGCGGAGCCTCTTATCACAGATTTTGTAGGTTTATAGCTATTTGATTTAGCCCTGTGAGCTCATTGTTATGACTTTGTTTCGTTTTTGTTTGGTAATAGAATGTGACTTTATAATGACTTTATTAGAATTTTATTTTTGGCTTTCAAAGATAAAAATAAAAAAATCGTTTATAACGCTTTGGAGTCTAATCCTAATTAAGCTAAATGTGTTTCCATTTTTAAGTTTTGTTTAATAAAAGGCCCAAGTTTGGATTATTGAAGACATAATTTATTTTCCTATTTATTTATTTTACTGTACAAGTATCTATATTTCTAGAATTTTGCGCATACAATACAAGATTATCACTATCATGCTACGAGAGTCCTATTTTCACAGATTTGCTCATCGTATTTTGGTACATTAGGTATGTGGTAGAGTCATAATAATCTAATTCTGGCAACTATACATACATATAATCTTGCAAATTAAGTGTGAAAATTTTTGCTTTTTAACATACCTGCTTCCAAGACCCAAAAAACGTTTTTGTATGTAAATTTGAATTCTCATTTAATTGAATTTTAATTGATTAAGAAATAAATTTTGAACGGTTAAAAATATTCGACACCTCCGACGCATAAGGTCGTATACAGAATACGGCAAGTTTATAGTATGGGCATTCAAAGGTTATTTTTGTCATTACTCAAAAATATACGAACATAAACGTTTCTGAAACTTGTTAATATGATAGCTCATAGGGTTATAATATTTAAGTATAAGTGATCATCAAACAAACGGCTCTACCAATCTAGAAAGCCACCGTTCCCAACATTTTTGAAGTCAATTTGTGCAAATTTATACCTTTATGCCGGTAATATATAAATATAATATATGCAAATATAACCGGCATAAAGGTCCTTATGCAATATTGTATAGAATATGTACAGAAACATACAACAGTGTTATTCGGTTTCGATATAGACGCGTAAGATCCCAGCTTCCAACCCCCCGGTCGGCCAACTTGTTTAAAATAAGTTGTTCTGTTTTTCTGAAAAATTTTATTTGCCTGAATCCACTTCGGGTAAATAAAATTTGGGCAAATAAAATGTATCCGATTTTTCTACAGGTTGGCCACATTATTTAAACATAGGACTGAGTACCATTATTTCTGCTTTTGCATGACGTGGCGTGACGTTATTGATATATTTATTTGCATTTGTACCGTTATAATCACCGTGTTGGTCCGGGCTCCTTCGAAGAATAGACTAACTGCCCATCTGCCAGGCAAGCCGTAAAAGGTGACCGATTGGCTATCACTAACGTTATTACTACTAGGTGGTAGAGTTCCGCTACGTCTCGCCCGGTTCTGGTACCATTGCCTTACTTTTTACTGCCGCAACAGCGTCAATTCTTGTCATTGTCGTGTTCTGGTTTGGAGAGTAAGGTAGCCGGTAGACTTATGCACGTGTATACCGCCACACGGATACCAACGCACCATTAACGTCTTTGTTGTCTATAGGCGATCTTTTCTCTTTCCATCAGGAGACCCATCTGCTTGTTTGCTATATTATGACATAAAAAGACGCTATTACAGCAAAATTTATCATTGGTCACGGTAGTAATTAGTTAAAACACTTGATCACCTATGCTGAACTGCCTAGCATAAAGGCAAATGGTCTAATCGATGATAAAAACGTCAAACTTTTTCGGCTGCTCTCCAAGTACGATCGGCGTCAGTGACAATATAGCAGAAGGTATAGCAGAAGGAATAGGGAAACAATATGAATAGATTATTACATGGAGACGGTTTCTAACTCCTCTCTACCAAAACACAATTACACGGAACAGGAAAGGCAATACAACCGAAATTTTAGATTCATAAGCAGTTGTCGCCATTTCAAGTCGCCATCTCGTATTCATGGCTCGATATATCACGGTGGTAGGGAAAAAACTCGGGAAATCGCGTTTTCCCGCCTTGACGTGCAATTATAAAGATAATAACGTTTTCACCTTGCGGCGTTTTTATTTGTACCCGTTGATTTATAACAGTTTTTCATACGCGCGTGTGATGGCTGTCGGGGTGTTTTTTCTTTTTTTTATTTCCATTGGCAGTAGCTTTGTGCTAGAGTGCCAATGTTTTTATAGTTCGGTTGTGCATTTGATTTGCCGATTTCACACGCGGAAAACAGAATATTGAATATTTACCTCTTTACATGCAGTATACGTAATTGTGTCTATGTATAATCTATTGTCTGTTCAAGCGTTTACCGTGTACTTTAATCTAGTTATGAAATAGGAAATTATTTTTTCTTTTCTTTGTTAAGAGATAGTGGCAGGTAGGTATTGTGTCTATCTATAACTGGGGCACACACGTAAAAAGGCTTCACGTCGAAAGTATTTTGTATTTGTAATATCTGTAGTGAATATTTAAAAAACCTTCATTGTTATTGCCTTCATGTTTAAAATTAGAATAAGAATATATAATATGTAGGTACATAGATACTTTCGTGTTTTATTTTAAAATAAATCAGGCTTTTAGTTTATCTATAGTTTAAAGAAAGAAAGAAAGAAAGAAAATATTTATTTGCAAGAATATGAGTGTTACAAGTTGTTAAAAATAAATTAAGGTACCAACATATTCTACCAATATATGGTGTGCAAATATTTAAAAAATATCATGATATAGTATTGCAATTAAAATTACAAATTGTATCGATTTTTTAGAATTACTACCGGATCGGAACGCAGCCACACACTGAGAAGATCCGGCGGAAGAAACTTTTTGAAAGGGCTGGTCTTTTTTCTCTATTTTATGTTCTTGTTATAAATATACAAGGATGATTACAAAGTTATTTTTATTATTACAAGTTTCATATTTTGAGTAATTTTTTTTTTATAATTTACATAATGTTCACCATTTACAAAATTTTTACTACATTGAAATTTTTTTAAGGACAATTCAACAATCTTATATTGGTACGGTTCGGTATCATTTTGTTTTAAATTTTAAATCTAGAATGTCTTTTCCCTATCTGAATAGGAGACATTTAGCATAATAAAGTGCCTTGTCAAACGATAAATTAAAAGAGGTGTCAAAGTCCAAACTGAATTAAAAGAGCTCTTTTCCCACGATAGACCTCGATAGATTAGAACAATAGGACCAAAGCCAAGTACGAATGACGCGTAAACTATTTTGATTAGAATGGCGTTCCCGCCAAAAAATGCCGCCAAAAAACCGCCGCTGTGACATTTCTCAACTTGTCAACCCATTCGAGTTTTTTGCGGCCATTCCTCGGACTCGCCTTGAAATCTTAATTCCGAACTTTTTCGGGGTCCATAAACAAAATCCGATTTATAGAGTTGAACAATCGACAATAAAGATTTGCTCGAACCGTGATAGATGGCCGCTCCTGCTAAACGTCTTCATTATGACGCAAGACGCTAGAATTCTTCGAACAAAATTACTTAATCATTAATCACCGGGAAACGAAACGTAATACTGCACAGAGTATTATCGTAAATATGGTTTTGCAAAATGCACCCAGAGCAAAAGGACTACCCGTTCCCACCGACATTGGAGCTTCGAGAAATCGCAGGCCATTATCAGAATTTACACCCGGCATAACGTATAACCTAATCCGCGGGTCAGATTCTTTTTTCGCGGACATTCGAAGTGGAAAAACAAAACATCGATCAAGCCCGCTCACTCACACATAAATCAGTGGGACGTGAAAGAGACAGGTGCAAGGACGGCCAGTCGATTTTACAAATGGGCGGAGCGCAGAGCTAGTGTCGACATCGAAACAAAAGAGTGAAAAGGCAATAATGCTGAGTGCAATGTGCAACATGTGCGAGTGAGAGGATAATTACTCTTTTTTTCTTCATTGCAAAGGAAACGCTAAGGCGGTCGGAAAATCTAAAGAAAAAGGTGGAAATGGGAATTGGTCGCGCGTTAAAAGGTACTTCATTAAACCTGAAACTGTGTAATACAGCTATATTTATTATGCAATGTACCTTTCGTGGGGTTCTAATGCAAATCTATAATTTTCCTGTGTACAGAGTGCGTTGGAAACAATAGAGAATTATTGCATGGTTAAAGTTATAAAAATTATTCCATTAATTTTCATTGCGTGTATGTCAACTTCAAGTCCACGCTATAGCTAGCTTTGCTGAATATCGTTTTTGCTATTATACCACTATACAGTTAGTAAAAAAAACCCTGTCCGAGCGTTAAAGGCCTAGTTTGGTACCTAGCTTAATAGATACAAACATATCTGTGACATTATTTTATGGATATTGATACATAAATTTTCAAAATATTTGCTTGAATGGATCGGACAGGGTTTTCTTTTCACCCTGTATACTTAGAGATTGACATTTTAATAAGATACCTAACTATCCCCAAAGAACTTTTTACAGAATAAAAATTAACCATTTTATAGATAATATAATTTAATAGAATATTTAAGTCCACTTATACCAAACTATGAATTTAAATATGTTTTAAATGAATTAAACTATATAAAGTATAAAGACATAAAGATAAATTTTCTTTTAATCTGTAATGTTGGAGCCGCAATTGCGTCTATCGTCACAAAGCTTCGTGCAATGACACGATAAATGCAGATTTAACCTCTACATATTTTTTTATCCTTATGCTGGAGTCCAGCATAAGGATAACAAAATTACGTTTCATACTACGTTACGTCTTAGCAAAATTTACATGTAAAGTAATAAATTGACGCGACAAAGCTTAAAAGCGTAGCGTAATTAGTCATCACAACTTGTTAATTTTACGTATTTGTGCTAACGAGTACCTAGATACTTACAAGAAAACTCGTCTATTTTTTTGTTGTCGTATACATAATACTATAATATTAAAATTTTATTGTATTTGTTGCTCAATAATTTCCCATAAATAACCTTACAATAGTAATGACCTAACAATTTCAAATTACAGTAATAATAAGAGCGTCACGTGATCGGCATTCAATTGAATCAGTAACAAACGGAACAAATTGGTTAATTAAACATGTTTTTGAACGATTCAAGCAATTTTCGTATCATGAATCCGACGCTTTGAGTGACGGGGCAGGCGGGTCATGCTTCACGGTCACGACCGAATGTTCACCGGCTGAAAATACGTGTCTAATTGTGAACAGTAGATATAGCCGAGAGTATTAACGTGAAACGAAACGTACGACAGGCATTTTTAATTTTGACATTATAATCTGTTATCGAATTTGAAAATGGAACACAGGTGCTCTTGTATTTAAATACCATTTTGTTTTATTATCTATCAACCAGTTTTAGTTAAAAATATGCCATCGAAGAATGTTTTTTTGTTTTCTATAAAATCTATTTTTAATTAAAACTTTGTGCCCCTTTTAAATACAAATAAGCAAGCGGAGGAGTATGTAATTTTGCACTGATATAGTTTACATTCCGGAGGACTGCTGAAACCATATATTTCTAAATATTTTAATAGCATGTATCAAAAATTACATACAAATATTACATTAATAAAAATATACATTATTGATTATACACTACATTCATGTGACATAGATGTTAATATACACATATGTATAGGTACTATTTCTTTTACGACTAAAGTTGGTTGTCAATTTTAAAAGAAATTTTATTGTGTACTCTTTGGTCGAATTATGGCCACTGGCGATCACTAGTCCCATTAATTTCATAATGCAAAGGTTTCTATGTTTGTTATTTCTTCACGTTAGGTATAGCGTAATAAAATGCCCAAACTTAGCACATAGTTTTCTTTATATACCTATCATAGGACAGAAAACAAGCAGACTGCACTTGGTGCTCCTGATAGAAAAAGATAACCTTTGTTTGTAGAGGTTTGTGGAGGATAAAAGGTTTAAATTGTAAATTGTCTGTTTTGCGATGTTATTCATAAAACGGGAATGTCTGCCGTTCTGCCAAGTAGGTCGTTAAAGGCGGCCAATTGACTATGAGAGTCACTACCATCGCCGCTACTAGTTGGTAGAGTTCTGCATTGTCTCGTCCGGGTCTGGTATCATCGCCTTACCTATTCCTGCTGCAATAGCGTAAGTGCTTGTCTCTGTCGTGTTCCGATTTGGAGGGTAAGGTAACCGGTAAACTTATGCATATAGCATTAGACCTCGCCACAAGATAGCAACGTACTATTAACATCTTTGGTGTCTATAGGCAATAGTTGAAACTTTCCATCAAGAGACTCATCTGCTTGTTTGCTATCTTATCTATGATATAAAAAACCTGGTATTCGAGATAGTAGAGCCTTGTTACGCTTTTGCGAGATGCCTGACAGTACGGTAATTTTTCTACGAAATGACTAACACGGGGTAAATTAAAATTAAAATTAAATAACGTTTTTATTGACCGTTTTGAACTACTTTCTTTACATGTTGAAGTTCATGCACTCAGTATTCCATTCGTTACGTCATATACAAAGATAATGGAAAATTAATACTCCCCGAATGGGTCCGTAGTTGATAAGAGGAAACCAAATGTCCATAAATAATAATAATATCACTGGACAAATTACACTGACTGATCTAACCCCAAAGTAAGCAAATTATTTGCTTGTGTTATGGGTGTTAGTCAACGATACTAATACATAGATATACATATAGATGTAAATACTGTTACAAACATTTTCCTCGTGTTGGTCCCGGGCTTCTTTGAAGAATAGGCCAACTGCCTTTCGGCCAGGCAGGTCGTAAAGGGCGACAGATTGGATATTCGAGTCACTACCATCATGGCTACTAGGTAGTTAGTAGCATGTGTATTCTAGGCTATACTTTACAAACAGACATCTCGAAAAATGTACTAGTAAGTGGTAGAGTTCTACATTGTCTCGCCCGGTTCAGGTACCACCGCCTTACCTATTCCTGCCGCTATAGTGACAGTGCTTGTTACTATCGCTTTAGAGGGTAAGGTAGCCAGTAAACTTATACATGTGGCATTAGACTTCGCCACAAGATAGTAATGCACCATTAACATTTTTGGTGTCTATAGGCGATGGGTAACTCTTTTCAGGAGACCAAAAAAAACATAATAAACACCCAAACCCAGATATTCAAACGTCAATGCTCTATATCCTATAAATATTCAGGGTCATCATAAATCAAATCTAAAAATTCGATAAAAATATGACCACTCATCCCGTAAACCAATTAACTTATCTTAATGAACCAAAGCGTCTGGTCTTTTCTCCGTGTTGGTTCGGACTCATTTGAAGAATAGACCACCTGCCGTTCTGCCCGACAGGTTGTAAAAGGCGACCAATACGTGTTACTACCATCGTGGTGGTAGAGTTCCGCAACGTCTCACCCGGGTATTTGGTACCACCGCCTTATCTTTCCTGCCGCAATAGTATCAATGCTTGTCACTGTCGTGTTCCGGTTTGGAGGTAAGATAGCCGGTAGACTTATATATATATAGGCATATGGAACTAGCATGGTTTCTTTTTCCATCAGGAGTCATCTGCTTGTTTGCCATTTAAAAAAATAGCAACGCCAAAAACTGCTGGGAAAGTTTTAAAAAATGTACAATATATTTACTAATGATTTAAATTTGTTACAGGTAAGCTATCTGACTAACATCGCTGTAAGCTGGTAAACGTTTTTTTTAATTTATTGTGTGGGACCTTTCTTTGCTAGTATTAGTATACAACTTTCTAATATCGTGTAGAAGCTACGATTCTGTATCTTCCTCGTATAAGCTTAAAGTTTGTGAGCCGGTGATTCCTTCATTACTTGACGATCAATAAAAAGTCTTCAGATAAAAATATACATTATTGATTATACACTACATTCATGTGACATAGATGTTAATATACACATATGTATAGGTACTATTTCTTTTACGACTAAAGTTGGTTGTCAATTTTAAAAGAAATTTTATTGTGTACTCTTTGGTCGAATTATGGCCACTGGCGATCACTAGTCCCATAGTCAAGAAAAAAAAATAGTAAAGCTAGCTGACCCACGCAGCTTCGCCTGCGTGTCAATGTCGTCAATATAGTTTTTCGTACAAATTTTCTGCCCCTCAGGTGTCGATTTTAAAAAAAATAGTTACTTGTGATTCACCCCGAACCTTCAGTTATCTCAATGCCCAATTTGGGTCAGCGGTTAAACTGTGAAAGCGTAATAGACAAACAGAAAGACTTTCGTAAATACAATATTGTATCAGTACCTAAGTATAATAAGACTCTGTATTTCTCCTTTAAATCCTCTACGCAAAAGGGAGGGAGAGGATAAGAAATTACTGGCTTTAAGTTAATTTGGCTAATATAAGATGACGGATGTCATCGGATTATTATAGTCTCTTTATAATCGTAAATTGTTTAACTATATATAATATAGAATACATAACTTTTGTATTTAAAATCGCTGCAAACAAACTCGCAGAAATGTGAAAAATAGACGTCTTAAATATGGATTGTTGTTATTTGTGTGGCAGGGTTGTAGCAATATGTTGCAAAATTCTGCCACCTAGTAAAACACTTATAAAATTTAGCCGTTTTTATAGAACGTGGGGAAAACGGACAGGAAGCTCATCTGATAGTAAGCGATCACCGTCGTCGTAAACTGCTGCAATGGTATTCCAATAGTGGTTCAAGGTTCCACTGCCCCACCTTGCTCCAATATGATTGTTGAACCAATAAAGCGAAATAATGCAGTACATATGTATATGGTAGGTAATCTACTAGCCAGGCAGGAAAGCAGATTACTTATTCTTCAGTGTGCAAGTCAAATGAAAGGAATAACTCAGTTCTCAAGCACTTTTAAATTTCTATTACTTTTCGAATTTACTTCTGCCCCACTCTTCAAAAAATGCTAGGAACGTCCATGCTACTCCTGAAGTCATGCTCACGCGCTACTAGCCTTTAAAGGAATGAGTTAGCTCTTTACTAGAAAGCCTGAAGGGATGAAGGAAAACACACCTACTGAAAATTGGTTCCCACTTCCCTAGAGTAATTGTGTGAGGCAAAAATGCTTTAAGAATCCCACTGTAGCGCCTATCCCGATGATCATTCAAACCATCAATTCAGATACAAACACACACACACACACACACACACACAACCCTACATCGTCGTTGCAGGTCTCGACGACGAAGACTTCTCTATTGCTCTGTGATAGACGCGGGGCGCAATGCCACAAACCCGCCTACCATATTTAGTCCGAACGAAGCACTAAGCCGAGGTCATGTCTTGTAGGAAACAATACTTACGACGTTTGCAGGCCTTAATAGCCTCAACTTTAATTTAAACTCTGGCTAAGCACTCTGCTTGCCCCAAATGTTGCAAAGAAGACCCGTAGAGGCAACTGTATTTAATCATTTCGAAAAAATAAACTATAGCCGCTTCTTTAAAAAATCTAACTAAACAATTAGTACTGAGTAAACTTACAAGGTTTGACGTCACAGATTGTTATCATCCAAGACAAGTACCGTCACCCGATACCCGCTCAGATGACGGAGACTGGCGTGGGGCGAGAATCGAGCGAGCCAGATAACATCTTGATGTACGAGCGCGCATTTATCTTGCGTATTTGTTTTCTTACGTGTAATTGCTTATACGAAACAATATTAATACTTTTATTTGGATATTTGTCTGTGAATCTATTTAATCGTAGAGACTCGAGAGAAATCATTACGATCTAGATAGACTTGTCTTCTTAAATTTTAACTCCATTTGAGGTAAAAAATACATATAATCCAAATGTTGTAGGATATAGATACCAGGAGGGGAGAGAGACCAAAACTTACGTACACTCAATTTTACAAACCAGTCCCTTAGTCGAAAAATGGCTTTCTCAAACTTACAATATTTTTTAAAAACCTATCTAACGATACCTCACCCAATGGGATAAGCGAGCAAAAATATTAACATCCCCACTGTAGGTATTATGTAGAGGAGCTATCCTAACAAATAGTTTTTAAGATGGTACCACTTTGCTGTCGTAAGTAATGTATATTCATGCCAACTTACAGCTTTCTTGTACTAAAGATCTCTGAGCTAGACTGCGGATGGGTGGACAGACGAACATAGCGAAATTATAAGTGTTCGGAATCCTAAAAATTATTATAAACTTAGTGTTACAATGAAACAGACATACTTGCCCATGATTTCGCATTTCCCGTGTTGAACTGCCCTTCTTTTGTGGATCCACCCTTCTGTTGTGTGAGCTGAGTGCGAGAGAAAGCTTAACATCACCGCCTTCGTAATTACTAAGTGGTAGAAACCTGCAACATTTTGGCCGAATTTAGCAACATTTACATGTATTGTATCATTTAGCACAGCAATTTACCTGTTCTGCAATAACGTCGGTACTTGTTACTGTCATGTTACGGTTCGGAAGGTAAGGTAGCCGGTAAACCTATGCATATAGCGTTATTTTCACGATACATGTATTGCAACGCATCATTAATATAATTTTTTTTATGTCATAAGATAGCAAATAAGCAGATGGGTCTCCTGATGGAAAGAGTCAACCATCGCCTATAGACACCAAAGATGTTAATGGTGCGTTGCTATCTTGTGGCGAGGTCTAATGCCACATGCATAAGTTTACCGGCTACCTTACCCTCCAAACCGAAACACGACAGCGACAAGCACTGACGCTATTGCGGCAGGAATAGGTTAGGCGGTGGTACCAGACCCGGGCGAGACAATGCAGAACTCTACCACCTAGTAGCCACGATGGTAGTGACTCAATAGCCAATCGGTCGCCTTTTACGACCTGCCTGGCAGAACGGCAGTTGGCCTATTCTACAAAGGAGGCCGGGACCAACATGGCGAATATATATCGTTTTTGTCTATAAACGATAGTTATTCTTTTTTCACCAGGAGAACAATACGCTTTTTTATATAGAAAAGGGGGGCAAACGGACAGGAGGCTCACCTGATGGTAAGTGATCACCACCGCCCATGGACAACCACACTATCAGAAGATTTGCAGTTGCGTTGCCGGCCTTTTAAGAAAGAGTAGGCTATTTTCTTGAGGGTCCCTAATTCGTATCCGCTTGGAAAAACCCTTGCCGGTAATTGATTCCATAGAGGAATAGTGCGAGAAAAAAATTGCCTCGAGAATCGCACAGTTGTGGATTTCCAGACATCGAGATCGTGAGGATAAAATTTTGAATTGTGTCGCGATTTCGATGATGAAATTCTGCGGCAGGAATTAACCCAAACAGCTCATCGGAACACTCCCCAATGATAGATCTGAGTGCTAAGTGTGAGTTATTCTTTTCGCATTCGATCGTAAGCGCGTTTCGAGTTTACTAGGAATTTGTATGTGATTTGTACAGCGCCACCTAGTGGTACAGTGGTTTCTCACGTTTACTACTAGGTGGCGCTGTACAAATCACATAC
Source organism: Apodemia mormo (assembly GCA_036924255.1). Lineage (NCBI taxonomy): Eukaryota > Metazoa > Arthropoda > Insecta > Lepidoptera > Riodinidae > Apodemia > Apodemia mormo. Next base: position 3,341,136 of record JAUPFN010000018.1, on the reverse strand, counting down.
AAATTCCTAGTAAACTCCAAACGCGCTCACGATCGAATGCGAAAAGAAAAACTCACACTTAGCACTCTGATAGAAGATGCAGGCCGAAGCCACATCTCTACGTAATTCCAAAGAATCAAGCCGATCAGAAATAGTCCTGTTATTGATGATTCAAGTTGCTCTACGTTGAATGCGGTCATAAGGAAGAAGCTGGTACTGAGGAGCCCCGCCCACAAGTGAGAGCAGTAATCCATATGACGCCGGATTTGCACCTTATAAAGTTGCTTATAAAGTTGTAAGCGATGGGCCGGCGTGAAGTACTGCCTGGCCCTGCTGAGAACACCCAGCTTTTTTGAAGCTAATTTGGCCTTGCCTTCTAAGTGACCACGAAATAGAACGTTGCTCGATATGTCAACTTGAAAGTAAAATTGCAAGCTTGCTATGATAGGAAAATAATTTGAGCAGTTATATAAATCTTTATGTATGTTAGGGTGTTTATAACCAGCAACAAAATGGAACGTTAACATAGCTGGGAACGGACGGTCACAATTAACGTTTTGCTAATTCACCGTTGATTTTTAAACAAGAAAATAATTATCTAATCAAATATTCTTAAATCGTGTATGATAAGGTTTTATCGTGGTCTCTTCAATAAAAAGCAGCGTACAAAGCCAAAACTCACATTCATTTTCAAAATACATAAAAAAAACTTGATAATAATGGCTCTTGTCAGAAAAATACACATTTTAATTAATTTAAACAATAAACGGCGACTTTTATTACCGCCATCAAATACTATTGTTGCTTGGGCTCATTATAATATTTAATTAATGTTCATATTCTGTGTTAAGTAAATGTTTTGTGTTCGTTTGTCTTATGTCTTGTAATGAGCAATTTTAATTTCTCCCGAGTTAGAAAGCTGACGGTAGAGGCGCTAATAGACAATTAAAAAAAAAGACAAGAACCTTTTTTCCGTTCGTTCCAAAATGGCGGAAGTTTATTAATCCAGTGTTTTTTTTTCAACTGATTTTCCAAAACGAAAAGGTAATCAATTCGGCTGTATGTTTTTTTTATGTTTGCTACCTCAGAACTCGGTCATTTATGAACCGATTTTGAAAATATTTTTTTTTGTTTGGGAGGGTATACTCTCCGTGTAGTCCCATTTCGATTTGGTAAAGGTCTGATGCAGGGTTCCGGAGATTCAGGAAATGGAAATCAATTACAACAGTTTTACTGCGTTTAAATTATATTGAAATTGATATAACACACGTTCATTTTGTAAGGAAATATATTTTATTTGCGCAGTTGACACCAAATAAATCATATGTAATACTAGTTTTTATATAAATACAAATTCAAATGACCATCGACAGAAATTAAAATATAATATATAAATTATTATCTTACATGTTACTTTGCGGCTATAAAAAAACGTACAGATTAATAATCCACGGAGGATACGTATTGTAATTTACATTAATTATCTATGCTTTTTAATCTGTGAAATTGAAACCTATTTCCATAGATTTAAAACACTTATAAAAATATGGACAGCCGGTTTTGTTATAACATATTTACAAATGACATTTGATTCCTTTTCGAATTTACGCGTCCGAGCCCTGGGGTCAATGTTGTTTTATTTTTTTATCCCGCCCGATGCTTGAGGCTTAAATTTCTGATGTGATCTCGGACGTCGCATACCGAACATATTTGATGTTATTTCTCCTTTATTTTTTATGCCGACGGCCAGTATTATGTGATATTTTTTTCGTCTGCACCGAGATAAATTCGATGGAACATGAAAGGGCATGGGTGGTAGTGTATCCTTCTTACTTAGTTACGGTAGTACCTTGTAAACTACTTGAATAACTGTACACGGGAGTTGGAACTTTAATCCCTTCAACTTTAAGGTAGATTTAGTTTGATAGATTTAAAATGTTAAATATGCGAAGTGTGTATGTAAGTCGGGTGCCAGGTTTCTTTGCACCGACAGAACAAGACAGGCGAGCGAGAATTAACGCGCTTTCAAATTGCGATCCTCGACGACGACGCCAAGGAATGTTCGCCAGTCCCGGATACCGGTAATTTAGTTAAGTTACTGGATGAAGATACAATTCCAAATAGTATTCCACGTCTAGAAATCTCTTACCATTAACCATTCACATGTTCCTTTAGTCCCTCTTAGAGAATTGCTTACACATTTGCAGAAAAGAGCTCCATCATTTGTTTTCGTTAACTTAAAATTTCACACTCAGCATGACGATTGCAAGTTTTTGTTACGCAATAAAACATTTTGATCTTTAAGCATCAGAAACTTAAAAATCCAATGAAATGTCAATGTCCCGTCGGCAGATTATAATAATTACAAATAGACACTACTGCACATTCTTTTCTTGTCCCTAACAGTAAACTGTGAAAGAATTTCTTGTGTATTTACTTAATCTAGATCATATATCATAAGATAGCAAACAAGCAGATGGGTCTCCTGATGGAAAGAGTCAACCATCGCCTACAGACACCAAAGATGTTAATGGTGCGTTGCTATCTTGTGGAGAGGTCTAATGCCACATGCATAAGTTTACCGGCTACCTTACCCTCCAAACCGGAACACGACAGCGACAAACACTAACGCTATTGCGGCAGGAATAGGTAAGGCGGTGGTACCAGAACCGGACGAGACAATGCAGTACTCTACCACCTAGTAGCCACGATGGTAGTGACTCGATAACCAATCGGTCGCCTTTTACGACCTGCCTGGCAGAACGGCAGTTGGCCTATTCTTCAAAGGAGGCCGGGACCAACACGGCGGCGGAGATATGCATTAATATTGTTTTTTTTTTCATAAGCAAATGTCTCTTGAAATATTCTTGCATTGCATCCGCTTAAATACCTACCTATGTATTGTATGTACAATGTCCTTAACGTTTGAACAAATTGGGTGATTTTTCATTGCTAAAACCTCTGTGTAGTACATTAAATAAACTCTGCTTCTTCGTATGAGCGGCGGAGCCCTAGATTGTTTTGTTTAGATTCACAATTGGACTTGATAAGTCGCGCTACGGTCATATTACGTCGTATTCAAAAATCGAAGCAGTGTTTAGGGTTTTCGCACACATAAACGCCGCGTCGTGCTACGACGCAGCATAATGAAAGATTCTTTAACACTTTGATTCGATTGACGTTTTGTGAAATTAATAGGGCCCCCGGGAATTATGGGATAATTTATTTGTTTTTGTAATATTTCTCGAGAGGTGTGTTGTGTAAAAATGTAACTTCAGAAAGTTAACTATCAGATTGTACGCCATTTTAATATCTGGATTTTCCTAGGATTTTACTATGTCAGAAGAATAACGGATCTATGTAATCATTTATATATGAGCTAGACAAAAGTAAGGTTCGTTTCGATGTTCGATTCAAAAATAGTTTTTATTAAATATTTACTTCATCTCTTAGGCTATTTGAAAAAAACATTTGGTTTTATATACAAATTGGCTAATCTCAAAAATGTAATCCCTTTTTTCTTTTTAAGTTCTTCTCTGAATTATGTGACATTAGGTGTCAGCAGTGACATAGTAGTATACCAAAGCGTCATGAAACCCAACGACCATACCGCACGCGCGTCACGTCATGAGCCCAGGCCAGCGCACAATGCTCAGCTTGCGTTATTGTCCAACAATGCGTGAAATGCCCTGACAAACGATGACAGCCGCCCGGCCGCCCAGCGTTGTCCACCTCCTGCAATTTATGATACCCCATTACTAGATTTAACGACACTAAATACCAAACGGCTCTAATGTTAGCGAAACGCGCTTAGAAAAATTACCATACTCTCAAAGTACGAGTAAACAACCGACAATCTTCCCGTTGTCAGGCATTGGGGATCCGACTCGCAGTGGCCAAATATTTGCGGGTGTCTCATAAATTCAGCGGCGCTCGTCCTACCAGGATAACATACATAATGCGCTGCTCCACGGATCGGTAAACATATTGTAATGGAAAACGCCGTCATTGTTTGCACTTTATGATGTCCTAGTGCTGTAAACTGACATGGCTCTTCGTTTGCCCTGGTAAAAAATATTCAGCGGATTATTTTTTGTTTATTATAATTATTGTAGTTTAAGTACTGATTTGTTGCTGTTTTATTAAATTTTTATTATAAAGACATTACATTAATAAAAAATAGACTTAAAAAACTAAAAAGACATATGAATCTGAAATAATGTTAAAAAGTGTTGTTAAACTTGTGATTGTAGCTCTATGTTAATGTTGATTGACATACGTTACATACCTATATTGTACGAAGTCAAGACTGACAAGTACTACTAAATAAATTTCTATCATTTGTGCTTACAAGTTACAATACTATTTTTTTTTATTAGAAAGTAGTAAAAGTATTAGATGATATTAATTGGGAGATGATAAAACGACATTAAAAATATAAAATAATAAAAAAAAAATTATTATAAATATTCTCGGGACAAATTATACTTATTGATCTAACCCCAAAGTAACGTTTAACACTTTAAAGATAATTTATAACGCCACGTATTTAGGTTGTATCTGTTATGCTTGTCCAGCGTGGGCTGATAAAGTTACGAGTGGTGCGATCCGGCGCAAACTACTTCAAAATCAGCGTCTAGCACTAATATTTCTATGCAAAGCATATCGCACTGTAAGCTCCGAAGCTTTACCCGTTTTATCAGGCGTCTTACCATTAGATTTAGAAATTCAGCGTCGGGCTTCAATGTATTTCAATTCTAGGAATTGCACTAACCCAGAATTTATCAACTCGCAAGCCCAAACAAAAATACGTCGCCTTTTTAATCCCGTAATCGACGTTAGTAATGAATTAATTGATGAATGGCAGTCGCGTTGGTCTTGTTCAACTAAAGGACGGCATTTATATAACTTTTTCCCGTGCATCCGGGATCGCTTAAGTAAAACTTGGATAGAAATAGATCATTGTGTTGCACAGTTTCTCACTAGCCACGGTAATTTTAAAGCTAAATTATTCTCGTTTAAATTAGTTTCTTCTCCCTTTTGCGAGTGCTCTACATTAAACTGTAAATATGAACAAACTGCACATCACATTCTTTGGGAGTGTAATCTTTGGCAAAACGAACGTCGTCAAATGCTTGATAGTATCCAATGTATATCCGGTGTAATTTATTACTTCGATCTTGTGGGTACACGTGGGAACTTCCGTGCCTTCAAACGATTTTGTCACACTTACTACTGGAAGCAAAATTAAGTAGGCCATTCTGGTAGGTCCCTAATTTCCAAACTTCCGTGGTGCAATAGCAATCAGGCTTAACCTGATTGTAAAAGTCTCATTTCGTAGCATTTTTATGCTTTTAACATTTTGCTGTCTCCTGCTAAAAAGGGAGGGAAACAGGATGTATTTTCCTACTCCTCCTATATACTTCTGATTAATTTCGTTGCGGGATCCAAGACAGCTTAGCTTTTCCCCAGGGCACCCTGAGCTCGCAACTCAGAGGTTATAAGGACGGTTGCCGCTGTTGATTCTGGTTTACAGAAGTTACAGTGGTGGGAACGAGAGGTGGGCCCATTGCCCTAAAAAAAAAAAAAAAACCCAAAGTAAGCAAATTATTTGCTTGTGTTATGGGTGTTAGTCAACGATACTAATACATAGAAATACATATATAAATACCAGAATATATTTAATAAACACCCAAACTCAGAAATATAAACATTTATGCTCATCACACAAATGCTTGTCCCCGTTGGGGATTGAACCCGAGCCCCGTTGACTGCGTAGTCAGGGTCGTTAACCACTCAACCAACGGGGCGGACATTAGTTTTCGAATTTCAGCTACTAGGTAAATTTTTAAGTTACAATGTTGGAAATATATCATTATGACGTTAGTAAATCCCAACGTTAGCCGCCATTTTGGGTTTAATTCAAAATACAATTATCATCTATAAATTTTCTAGAACTTTCTTCACGCACACATGTGAATGTGAGAGTTTGAAATGTACAAGTTTATAATAAACGCAACAGCTGCTGCTCTCTTGCGCACTTTCCACTAAATTTCCAATGTCTCTAGGCTGTGGAAACAATATTCCCATTATTAAATTGCATTATTTTCTCCGACAGATTGTAATTATTACTTATATTCACATTTTCGGAGTGAGCCTAAAACACAATATTATTTATTATATAATTTGTGCTGAAATTTAAATTATTACCAGTTTGTATAACGGATTCCTGGCTTAATATGTACATTCTGTTACTAAAGCCAGTATTTGAATCCAGTTCGACCTTATAACATATAGGTACCAGGCTTATTACCTGACGCCTGACGGAACGGGACCGAAGCATGACGTACCGTAAACAAATTGATCAGGTGCTTTACAATGACGGTAGAATATTCAAAACCAGCGAGTTTTATTAAGAATTTTGTATAAATGTAAGAAGTAAGCCAAATACGTAGGTCACACTATAAGTTTTGCGTAACTTAAAAAAACAACATGTTATAACCAAAATATTATGTTTATTGCTTTTCAAAATAATCTCCTTTACATTTTAAACATTTTTTCACGCGATCGAACCATTTTTTAAAACAAGAGGACCACAGATCTGAAGGCATGTTTTCTACGTACTGATTGAACGCTATCACTGCCTCTTCGGAGTTGGTAAAAGTAAAACCTCTCATCAAATCTTTGATTTTGGGGAAAATACAGAAATCACAGGGTGCTAGGTCGGGGCTATACGCAGGATGAGCGACGAGATGTACTTTTTCGGAAGCTAAAAATGACTTCGTGTTGTTGGCAAACAACCTGGGTAAACAAATGATAGAATACCACTCGGCATTAACATTCTTTTGATCTTCAAGTGGAATTGTACAGATGGGATCCATAGCTGAGAAAAAAACGCGATCATTTTTTTACCAACGTTTCTCGCCTGTCTCACTTTTGTTGGCCTGTTCTCATTTTCAAACACCCATTCACAAGATTGCTGTTTTTTTTCGGGTTCAAAACAATAAATCCACGTTTCGTCTCCTGTGACAATGTCATAAACAGCATTAGAATGTTCGTGGTTGTACTTCAGTAGCATCTGTGAGCACCATTCCACGCGAGCCCGCTTCTGCTCCGCTGTCAGTTCATGAGGGATCCAACAACAAAGTTTCCGAACTTTCGATTCTTCCTGTAAAATTTTCTGAATTTGGCTCATGCCAATACCCAATAGTCCTCGAATTATCTCATAGGTAATCCGTTGGTTTTTTTCAATTAACCGCTTAACAGTAGCCACATTATTTTCGTTGACGGCAGTTGGAGGCCGCTCTTCACGAAATTCGTCATGTAAAGAAACTCAACCTCTCTCAAATTCAGCAAACCATCGCCTCACGGTGCTCAAACAAGGTGCTTCTCTCCCAAAAGCATTTTGGAGACGAGCGCCACAGTCTTGCGGAGAAAGAGAACTTTTAAAATAATAAAAAATCATCGCTTTAAAATCTTTTCGACTTCATTCCATTTTCGTTGCGTACGTAGAACTTTGATGTGTGATAAAAAAACAATTGACAAGTAATTTCCCGCCAATTTTTTTTTATTACTAAGAAGGTTGCAACGTTTTGAAAATATAATATTCGAAATTCAAATAGTTCCGATTAGCTAGAAGTGCCCCATGTACCTCCTACTCGAAAAATTGTAATGAAGAAAATAGGTTAGATATAGACACGGCGGAATTGTCGACTTCCGTTCGATTATCTAATATATAAAAATCCAATGTCACGGTATTTGTACTCGCACAGAACCACATCAACTTGGCTGCTTTTTATATATATTTTTATTTTAATTTGAGATGTAAGAAAATTGTTTGTAAAGTACATTTTATATTGCTAGGTGGCAGGGTGTTCCTATCTAGAGAAACTTTTTCTATTTATTTGACGAATTTCCTTTTATTATTTATATACCTAGTTCACGGTATTTATTTATTGATGTGGCATCAATAAATGAATATCTTTAACCCCATACTGTCACCCTCCTACAAAAACGAAATATTATGATAATTTATATGGCAGAAGAACGTTTTCCGGGCCAGCTAGTTTTTTAATAAATATCAAAATTGCCAAAACTTTCACAATCTTTCTATAAAATAAAAGTTATATCAATCAAGAGCTAAAATAACTAAACTGCAAAATTACGAGCCCCACTAAGACGCACGTCTCGCACCTATTTCGCAGTAATCCGTTAAAATATTCGAGAGGCGTCACTCAGTAAATCGCGCCCTTTGTATGTAGTGGGTATTCAGGGTGCAGATAGCCAGAATTAAACTTGAATTTAAAACCATTTTATATTAGCCAAGCTTAGATCGCTCGGGCGCCGCGCGCGAGAGATAAGAGAATTGGCCTGTCAGGCACCGCATGATATATTTGACCAACATTTCCATATCCACCCGGTCCCCATTCCCCTATTTTCATTTTGTACGTGTCTGCCTTTATATATAATGTAGCTTTGAATAAGGAAATGCGAAGGTGAGGTGTTTTTGATAAAAATTCTCAACTGTCAAACGTTGACAAGGATGAGACTTTTTTATTGGGACTTTTTATTGAGAGGCACTAGAATTTTATTTTATACAGCCTTTTTAACGTCATATGGAAAATAAAATCTTAGCTATCTCTCGCTATTTTGTCTTTTTCTTATTTAATTTTCATGTATTTTTGATTTGGAGTCATAAATGACCAATTTAATATATTTTATAGGAGAAAATAAATAAAAGTTGGATTTGTATATGTAAAAGTTGTTTTTGATAAAAGTTTACCTTTTTATCTAAAAGTAAATTTTATTTCATTACGTATCTACGTATATGTTTAACTAATTTATCTAGAAATTGGAAATATCACTGACTGGTCTATAAACCTGGAAGACTATTTTGATACATGAATAGGAAATTTGACAACTAGTATTTTATATGAGTAGAAAATGTCAGCTAAGACATTATTTTACGATAGGGATACAGGCTCTCTTAAGTTTATGTCTCTTAAGTTCTTATTTTTTTGTACTAAATTTCATCGGTATCGAGGTTGGGATCAATAGCTAATGTGAGTGAAAATTGTGGAAGTTGGAAATATAGGTACAATCGACAATAACTTTAAGTTGATTTTGGAACAGAGCCGGATTAATGAAGCCTAAGAGTAACTACGAACAATAGTACAGTTTTTATAAGGTAAGGTAAAATCACGAAAGCTTATAATACAATCAATAAAATATAATACAGCTACATATATATGTATCATAATAGACATGAATGTCTAGATATATATATATTTACATGGGTTCGTTCAGAAATCCACCACTAAAGCATACATCTAGGTCGTTATGCGAGCCAGATACGTTCATTTTGAATAATTAAAAATTTGGCAAGAGATCGGCCAGATAGCTTCGTCGGCGCCGGAGTAATCATGTCGGCTGCACTGCGTCCGTTACCACTTCGCAGTTTATTTTTATTATCCACTGAATGATGTAGTTTTTGAGGGAACTGACAGTGATAACAAACAAAGCAAAAACCTTTGCTTTTGTGTTACATAAAAAAAACACTTTTCTTTTTTTGGGTAATGGCAAGCATCATCTACTATTATTACTGTTCTGCCCAAAAAGGGTAAAATTATACACGTCTGATATGAAGGGATTTATGACTAGCCCAAATATTATCCTTTTATGTATTCTTTACTCCTATCATCATTAAGTCAGTAATCGCATTGTAAATTAAATATAATATTGTCTTGTTCACTGGTTTCTTTGCCTTGTAAGCAGAGTGAACCGAACGTCAATAGAATTCCCAGTTTGTCATTTGGGTAGTTAGGTGATGATATCCATCGCTCCTTTTAAAGTGAACGCTAAACATGTTACTGTGTCATGGTGATAGAATTTGTAATGTTCAGCTGGGTATACCACAACCTCATTAATTCCTGCTATATTGCGTCTAGTGTTTGTCACTGCCTTATTCCAATGTTACTTTCCTGTATTTGTTATTTGTAGACATTGGTGGATCTAGAACTTTTTAGTTTAGGGAGGGGAAAAGGGGCTTGATTAAACTGAAGGTGGGCTTTTGTCACAGTCAAACAACAAGCAGTTATTATAAACACAAATATTCATAACCCGACTGCTTAAATTTTTGTATTTCTATATTAATATTATTAATGCAAAAGTTTGGATGTTCGGATGGATGGATATTTAAATGGATGGATGTTTCTTACTCTGTACTGGACCTGGAATAGCACATAGGTTATTTTTAATCCCGGAAAAAATAAATGATCCTGCAGGATTAGCCAAAAAGTGTAATAATGCAGCGGGCTGCATGCTGCAGCTAGTTATGTAATATAAGAAAATCCATCATTGTAGTCAGTATCACTTTCACAATTAAAACAAACCTAATAAAGCTGTCATTCATGCTAAAATCCATGGAACCGCTAAGGATATAGAGCCTGCTACAAAATTATGTACCTACACTCGAAAAAAAATCTGTAAACGGTTGACCCTGCAGGTCATCCCTGAAACTTCCCGTTAAATTTCAATTTCAAGCTCAAAAAAATAAAAACTATATAAGCATAGATTTTTTCAGTTCAAACATATATTTTATTAAAAATGACGGTATATTGATTTTTGAAATGCTGTATATTATGGAAATGATTTATTAGGATTTTCAAATCAATCGGTGTATAAGCCTGAAAGTTATTTCAAAAACATTAAGTAAGTTTGCTAAAAACGAAGTGATTTTAATCTTTGAAAAGCTGTAACTTTTGAAAATGAGATTCGATTTCGATTTTGGAACCGGCATTCGACGTCGTTTTTTAGTATTCAAATATTGTAGAATACCAAAAAATGACTGGTTGAAAAATTTCGAAGATATGTTGAAGAAACACTTTTTTTAAATTTTTCGTCAACGATTACTCCCAAACGGATAAACCGATTTTGATGCACTTTATGCATTAGACGTAGTTTTTTGAGGAATAGAGCTGATTAGTTTTTGTACTCAATCGGTACATTAATTGGAAGTTATATTAAAAAAATGTTGTTTCACCAAAAATTTTTTTAGGATTTTTCCAAAATTTTTTAAAATCTCCCGGGAGCCAACTTGGTTCAAATTTTCAGAAAGTTTAAGTTGAGCGGAATCCAATCGAATGCCATCAACCGCTTTTCGATCGGTCCAGCCATTCAAAACTTATGAGATGTTTACATACACCCACACATACATACATACAGATACACTGACGTCATCGTGAAACTAGTCAGAAAATGTTCCTAGTACCTCAAAAGTGGACATCTGCTGAAAACTTGATTTTCGAAAATCGGGGTAAAATCAGTAATCCTTATGTACATACGCAGCAGGAAGTTAAAAAATGTGCAGTCGGGCCAAATATTTATCTTTGCTTATAGGACACAGTTGTCATCGGCTTAAGTTTTTTCAGGTATAAAAAGCAGTTAATCATCCTAATCGTAATTAATATAACTAAATACTATATAATGGAATTAATAGTCGTTATCGGTTCGTGGCGATGGAGTCACTAAGGTTTAAAGTTACGGATCTCAATCGAAGAATACATCAACAGCCTTATTGTTAGGCATCTTGTAGAAGGCGAGCAAAGACTACTACTTGTCACTAACATTGTCTACTAACTGTTGACTAGTTGTTGAAATGTGGTTGGGTCTGCAACGTCTCGAACGGGTATGTGGTACCACCGCCTTACCTATTTCTGTCACAATAGCGTCAATGCTTGTCGCTGACGTGTTTCGGATTAGAGGGTAAAGTAGCCGATAAACTTATGCATTTGCCACTCCATCCCTGCCAAATGGAATCGCTATCCATTTGGCAGGGATGGAGTTTGCTGCTGCATTGCTATCCAATATCTCTGGTTTTCATGGGCGATGGTTGTTTCTTTCTATCAGGAAAACCATTAGCTTGTTTGCTAACCTGTAAATTCTGTAACATGTATGTAAAAAAAATATCAATTTTTACTTGATTAAACAAAAAATATACCTTAGAAAAACGAAATTCCAATATGAATCTGATAATATTTATATCTTGTATATTTTCACGTCAATTATACAAAGAGATAAATCCATATTGACAAAAGCTATTTCGTATCTAAATAAGTGAACGTCGCTAATACTTAGAGCGATTTATATATAGCATTAGCGCAAAGCTTTCATGATACTGGAGCTTTTACCAAAGCTCTTGGCGTTTCTCCAATAACTGACACCGCTACATGTCCTTCTGAAAGTTCATCTCTATAAATTAACACAAATAATTAAATGTTGTTTTTCTCTTATTATTTATATACTTTAAGGGCGTGTTTACAAATCAGACAAAAATAAGATATATGAGCAGAACTAACTGTTACTCGCAGCTTCGCCCGTGACGAATTCGGTTTTAGACGAATTGGTTTTCTTAAAGTAACTCTTGTACTGTTTTACGATTTTGTTTACTTTAATTTTTTTTAGTTTGATGCAGTTTCACCATGTGCCGAAGATGGAAAGCATAAATTATATCGATTTTAGTTCCTTAAGAGTTGAATTTCCAAAAGCGATTTCGTAGCGGATGCCTTAGTAATTATGATAGGTATGATATATGATAGATATATATGATAGACATAGTATCTGTGTGTGTAAATAATGCATTAATAGTTAGTAAGGAAAAATAATTATATCATCTAATACCAGTGACTTCGTTTGTTCTGTTCATTACTTATATTGCTGAACTAAATAAAAAAATATAGTAGGACTCATAAAAAACGTTACATAATCTACAGCTTGCCGTTTGGTTTATGTTTTTCGTGAATCCCGTTAACGCTATTAGCTTTTCAGAATCAATATATAGATTACAATTTATTCTTATAACTTAACTCTGAAGTCGATTCTGGAAAAAAGTCTATCACTAACTTGCAACCCGCTAAACCCTTGAGGTGTGAGGAGTAACAAAACACACATAAACACGCAAACTTTCATAACTTATTTATTTAAATTAAAATGACAAATTGATATAGGAATTTTAGAAAACGTTAAAAAAGGTAAACATAAAGCATACAAAGCAAAAATGTCCATTTTAAATTCTCTCATATCGGTAGAGGCATTATTCACCGCGTTTCACTGGTTTGCCGGCTCACTGGACGGATTTGCGAAACTAAACGGATATTGGTTATTTCTTGCGATGGAACATAATCATAATTGTTTTGATTTAATACAACGCCTAAACGTAATTGTGCAATAATTCAGTATCTATCCATTTTCTACAAAAAACCGTTCGATCGATTAATTGAAATCGTTACAAAATTTGCGCACCCACTAAATGACGAAACACCTATATATCATGATTCTGTAAAACACCTGCCTATTTGGGACAATATTAACATTTATTTTAATAAGTTATAAATAAGAACTGCATTCTTGTCATAAAAAATACACAGTTGTTTGTAATGTAATGAGTCAAATTAACTTCTTTACACAAAAAGAATAAATTTCTTTAACAAACAAAAATAATAAATATTTATATGTATAACATAGAAACCCCTGCTTTAAAGAATTCGACTCAACGATTTTTATTTAAATACTTTCCTTGTCGGTCCGATCAGATTGTTGAACTCTATTAAACTTCTACAAACTTGACGTACCTTTAAATTCAAACGGTAAGCCATCAGATAAACGGTTAAAAAAGTTTCAAATGAGTGCACTGTGGCTTTATCTGTGCCTGTTAATGTCAAACAGAAAAAAAAAGAAAATGACAGCCCGCTTTTGTAACAGATTAAATTTTATTCATAGGTACTTCGAAGTATGTAGCGTTGTTTTAATTATTTATATTATTACGATAAACTTTTATTACTGTACTTATAACTGGACATAAAATTCTAAAATTCATAAAACTATTGTAGTTGTGTGAAAACTAACGTCGCTTTTAATTAGAGAAATTATTTTATAGAGGTCTTACAACATTAAAATAAACAATGTATTCTGCGTTTGCAAATTCATTTCATGTATTCATAATTAAATTATAAATACAATACATTTGCTTTGATATTTAATTTCTAAACAGAAAAGGTGGTGGAGATACGCAACTTCTAATGATTACAATTTTGATTTGAAAATTGTTTCCAATTTTAGTCTGATAAATAATACTACATTTACGGCCTATGTATTTTTTTATTACTTCATAGTATAGCCAATGATGTTTTCATTGATGGATCCAAAAGAATATTTTCTTTACATTGCGTAACCAGGTTAAAATTGGAGACAACTAAGATGTTAACGGCGCGTTGCTATCCGAGTGGCAGGATTTAAAATTTAAATGCACACACACGACTGTAAAAAGCACTGACGATATTGTGGCAGAAAAAGGTTAGGCAGTGGTACTAAACCCGGGCGAGATTTTGCAGAACGTTACCGTCACTTTATTAGTGAAGAGCATACATATCATCCATCTCTCCGCCTTTTTTCATGATGCCTAGCTATAAAGCAATTGATCTATTCTTCATAAGTCCCCATGACCAGTACGGAGAAGTATGTATCTATAAAAATGTATCTTCCATAGACTATATATATACTTATAAAAAAATTAATACATATTTTGTTGATTTATTCTAGGCTATCGGTGTAAGATAGAGCCGTAATTCTGTACTCTAGAAGATATAAAATGTAATCTAAAACTTTACAACTTTATTTCAACATGTACCTACGTTTAACAACGATTTTACATGTAGATAAAAATATATTTTGATCAGTTAATTAAAATATAAGTTTATATCTATAGCTACAATTAAATATTTTATAATTCTCAAGGATATTAAATTCTCAATCATATACCTAGCTGTTTTAACAAAAATCTTTTGCTAATAATATAATTAGACAGTGTTTTATTGGCATATAAAAACCGAGTACATTACTGGCGGACTTAATTTTATTATCATATAAAACAAATGAAAATTATACCTTCCTCACATGTGTAAAAAATATTTAACGACAATAATATATTTTTTTATGTATGTAATGGAAAACAAACAAACCGCTCTTATAATGGTAAGATCATACCGTTATATAACTGTCTCCTTTTTACACCGCTAGTATTAATGAAACATTGATACACTCGGTGCAGAGTATCAAACCGGAACACAACTATCTGATACCCCGCCATTTAATGCCAGTGCATCAAATGGCAATACATTAACACTTGGAACTAAGTGGCAGAAGTCTACCACCTAGTAGTCACGACAACGACAGCCGACAGGTTAGACTTATCGATCAATTTTACAAACCGCTTAGCAGAAAGACAATCAGTTTTTCTAAAGAAACCCAGAACAACAAGCGGGAAGACGTCAAGCATGAATAATAGAGATAAGGGTCAACTCACATTGACGCAGAGCCGATTCTATTGAGAGAGAGTTCTTTCGCGCGACGACGTGCGCCGTTTCACGTCTTTGTATTTACTTAACACAAATTTGTATGTTAGATACATAATGGAAGCAGAGTTGGAAATACTATAAAGTTTAAAAGAAATAACGCATTGTTTCGCTTCTCATGACCCTAAGAGTACACAAACATTAGATCAAATATCCTTTTTCTGATAGAACATGACAGTCAAATGATATTTACCTTTTTAGGGTTATATACCATATAGTGCCACCACCTTGCTATTCAGTAGAAGGCGTCTCTATTGTGGTATTTGGAAATACTATTTTTTGAATTTTACTAACAAAAACTAACAATGAAATGACATTTCACAAAATGGAGGCTGTAGTTCTGATTATGTCTACGGAACAGATAAATTGGTTGCACTATAAATAATACCATAAACAAAAAGCTTCTCTAAAACCACATCTGCAAACAAATTACAATTGTTTGAATAATATTTCCAACTACCCTGCACTCTCAGCAAAATAAAATTATAATTACTTCGAATTTTACAAAGCAAACAAGGGAGGGGACCCTTATCAAGTAATGACAAGAATAAGGACGCGGCGCTGTCCACCTGCGCCCGTAAATAATTAAAAAAATATACTTAAGCCCTTTAGGCTTGCAATTTTAAACCAGCACAATGGTGCTATAGATTGATAAATGTCTAAACCCTAAATTACCTACTTATTAATTATAGTAGAAGCACCGGTTTTGCTATCTTAGTACCGTTTTCAGCCATTTGAAATTTGAAATCAATGCACAAAAATTTTTAATGCTAAATATTTTATTTTTTTTACATTTTCAAACTTTTGCACTCAAATAAAACAAATTTATAATGATATTGTTTTATTTTAACACAGTAATAAACAAAAAGATGGCTCTTGATGGACAGAGTCAACCATCGCCTAGACACCAAAGATGTTAATGGTGCGTTGTTATCCTTGAGGTGGGATCTTATTGCCACATGCTTAATTTTACCAGGTACTTGCCTTCCAAACCAGAACATGACAGTGTCAAGAACTGACGCTGTTGCGGCAAGAATAGGTGAGGCGGTGGTACCAGACCCGGGCAAGACAATGCATAACTTTGCCACCTAGTATCCATGATGGTAGTTATCGTATAGCAAATCGCTCGTCTCTTTCGAGCTGATTGTAGAACGGCAGATGCTATATTCTTCAAAGAAAGTCCGGACTAATTCGGAGGATATTATATTCATATAGAATTATTTTTACAAAAAATTAAATGGCCACAAATGATACAGCCGCCATACGTCTACCCTACTAGTAAGTACCTATAAAACCCGCATTTAAACTTTTCACTCTTTATAATAGAAATTTAAAAAATTTCTTAAGTGTTCGCGTTTGATGGACAAATTAAATGCTTTTATTGAGGCTTTATTAATTTTCATGTTTAAGCCAATGCTTGGCTTAGATTTAAGGCAGTTTTTCTGCTGAAATTTTGGATGAAATTTCTACCTCATATATAGGTATTGTTTTATTAGTTATTTCTTCGTGTTATCAGGCAGCTCATTACAGACGAGCAAAGGTTATATATAATTGATCAATTGAGAGAATTTCCGGAGTCTACTGGAACTATCCGGGGTTTGTGTCTCTGTACAAATGTTTGTTTGATGATAACTCATGTATGATTAATCGGTTCGTCGTAAAACTAAGTAGGTATGCAAATTAGCGAGACAAAAAGATTTTTATGTTCGAACGAATAATATGCTATTGCGAATACACAGTTCTGAATGAGTCAATCTATCTATGTTAATGTTTGGATGGATAGATGTTTGTTACTCAATCACGCAAAAACTACTGAACAGATTTGAATAAAATTTCGCACACATGTGGGTGAATAGTGGGGAATAGCACATAGGCTACTTTTTATCCCGGAAAAATTAGGTGATCTCCCGTGATTCGCCAAAAACTTATATAATGCAGCGAGCTGCAACTGGTGCAGCAAATAGTTTATAAATAATTGTAGGGAACAAGATAGTCGAGTATTGTAAAGTTCTGGGACGAAGCGCCCGGATTGAGCCATGCCCATTTCCATATACAAATATTCATACGCATGAGTGGTTTTTTTATTGTTCAAGTACTCATACGAATGAGTAATTTTAAGTGTCTTAAAATTGTTAAGACGCGCTGGCAATGATAGAGAGGATTGCAGAATACAAATGGAATATGAGAATGGAGGATGTAATTATAATTTTGGAAATCACGCATTTAGTTCCAATTAAATTATTATTATAATATCTAAATATAAAAACTGTTTTCATAAAAAAAAATGAATGTTGAACAGAAGACCTCAAAAAGTTATGCACCAGAAATTCATAATCAAGAGACATTAGCGAAACAATGCACAGCTCAGAAGCAAGAACAAAGAGTCGCGGAGACCTAAAACAATGGTACACAAGAAGAAAACAAAGACCCCGAAAATTTACGTTTAAAAACAACGTAGATACCTAAGCGGGATCCGTATCTATCCTATTTAGATATTAATCTAAACGAAAAAGCAAAAGCAATTCAAAATAGGCAACAAGCTAACAGTAGGGACGGGGCGGGCCGCTCTGTAATTGGCCATTTATCAAACTGCGAAGGGGTTAGGGGCTCCTGCCGCCTCTGCAGGCCTGGTACTCGGCCCGAGGCATGGCAGGCTTAGTTAAACGAAACGAACAAACATACGACGGATTGTATTATGTCGGTGTATAATTTTGTTTAATCCTCGCCGAAGAGCTGCTCTGAAATTTTAATGGCGTTTTATATTTATATGTCGACAGGCAAATACGTTTATTACTCCAGTTTTCATTGGAATTCATTCATTCATCTTATTCTCAACGATTTTCTTAAGATCTTACTGATTCTCGTTTTTTTTTTACTAAAACTCATTTCAATCTCTAAAATCAAACATGGATTCCAAGAAGAGAGAAAATATTTATAATTTATAGTGTGTTAAATGTATTTTAAATTAGGTAAGAATTTAGCATGCGCTCAATTACAAATATATTAAAAGTGCGAATATATTCTTTAATAAGAGATTACTTACTCTTATATTATTATTCTATATACTCTTTAGTAAGAGATTACTTATTGACTGCGCCCTAAAGTTCTAACCAAACTTTCATTCTGAAACAAAACGGTACAGACTTGTGTAGTGAACAAATACAGAGATAATGAAAAACTGAAATGAATGGTCCTATTATAAGACGTTATTTAAAATGTATCCTCGATACAACAGATCCTTAGTTTCAAAATTACAAATGACATACATAAACAAGTAAAACACGAAAAATCATAAATCTTAGTTCGCTAATTATAAAAAAAGGCAGTAAAATAGAGAACAACACTAATAAATAATAGTTTAAAAAAACTAAAAAACACGCTTTTTATAGAAAACCGAACTAAAAAAATAGAAAATAAATTTTAATAAATTTAAATTAAGAATAGTGTTAAAAATTTCAATAATTATAAATTAATAATAGTGTGAATAAAAAATAATAATTTTATTTAAAAAAAAGCGTGGGATGCATGGTGTCAATAGTTATAAATATTTTATTGACACATCTCATATGTGTCAATAAAATATTTATAACTATAGTTATATAAATATTTTATTGACACATATGAGATGTGTATATATTTATATAACTATAGTTATATAAATATTTTATTGACACATATGAGATGTGTCAATAAAATATTTATAACTATTGACACCATGCACCCCACGCTTTTTTTTAAATAAAATTATTATTTTTTATTCACACTATTATTAATTTATAATTATTGAAATTTTTAACACTATTCTTAATTTAAATTTATTAAAATTTATTTTCTATTTTTTTAGTTCGGTTTTCTATAAAAAGCGTGTTTTTTAGTTTTTTTAAACTATTATTTATTTTCTACTTTTTAGTTTGGTTTATTTATAATAGCTTGTTTTTTTAATTTTAAACTATTGCACGACTCATGATGCGAAGCATTAGAGAGTGCTTTACGATCGAAAATTTTTTTTCATATATACATATCTTCACGCCAGATCCCTTACGGGGTAGGCAGAGAGAACCGAGTGCCATACATCACGATCCTTGCAGGCTTGTCTCGCTTCCTCCACATTCATCACTCTTTTCATACACACACGCCGGTTGCGAAGACTCTTGATACCACCTTCGGAAATTTTTTTCGCCTTATTTTGGCAACTATTTTTAGTATTATAGCCTTGTTAGTTAACGGAATCAAGATATTTTGCATAATATTGTCGAGATAATTTAATGGAGATTAATGCTATACTTGCTAAAAATTAATTTAGTGCAATAGAAACGGAAAAAAATATGAAAATAGGTCAAAAAATTTTCATGTCCGTCATGTATGAAACTCCGGAAACACTGTAACTTATGAAAAAATCAATTATTTGAGTTATTTTTTTTAATTCTAATCGGCAATTGTAGATCATCGAATGCGAATGGCTAATGAATTCAGTGTCGTTTAATTACAATTAATAAAAAACGAAAACTACAAGACTGTATATCTATATATATCCATGTAAAATTAACATGGATGGTGATATATCTATATCTATAAATATTATGTACATTTATTTAGTTTTTTTTGTTTTTTTTTTTTTTTTTACTCAGTCAATTAATCTCAGTCACAGAGACGGTGGCGGACTCTTCGTGGTTCGTGAAATCTCAGTTATATGCGCAAACACTGTTGCAAACTCTAATGCGCATACCTAGTCGAGTGCCGCGGTAGAAGCACGGAACTACTTACACGCTTATAGATATATGTGTGTGTGTGTGTGTGTGTGTAAGTGTGCAAGGCGTTCCTGTCGTACTCCCATACAGGACAATACGACGGGGCCAGATATGGGCCATGCTTGGTGCAATGCTGTCTATCTCTGGCCCATGCTTGTAAACCCGCTTTGGCCCAGCCTTGGTAGAAATAGACTCGGTAAGATCCAAGAGCGTCTAGCGAATGAGTCTTTTGAGCAGAGAGCTATTAGAGTTGTTCTCATTATTGAGCGAACTAGCGAACTAGCGACTAGCGAGAGAACTACTAGCGAACGAGTCTGCCGAGCAGAAGGCTCATAGAATTGGTCTCATTGAGGAGCGTTTAGATAAGGAGTCCGCCGAGCAGAGAGCTCGTGGATTAGTAGTGATACGAAACCGTACAGCAATTGAGTCTGCTCAGCCACGTGAGAACCGCCTAGCGGTAGCGCATCAGACGTCACAAAGACTTCGTTCAATTACTGAGCGTAATTTTATAACCATCATAAATCAATATGCTGAAGTACCATGTACAATCTGTAAGAAATTATTATATCCAAAACAACAGACGTCATTAGTTAAAGCACGTCTTGATTTTTTTTTGCTCGACTACCATAAAAAAAAGAAAGGTTCCTTCTCAGGCCTACTGGAACAACATGGAAGTTATATCTTTACTTCTTGAATTGACCGACTTGACAGACGTAGAACAAAGACTTTTGTTAAGAGTATTTCCTTTTACAACTAGTTTCCACCCGCACCAAAGTGCTCGTCAACACGAATCAAACGAGCCCAAACTCGATATAGTTGTGTTATTTAATTGCTGAGCTCCTATGGTCACCTTCTGGCTTCATCATCGAACCCTGCAGGATCCTAGTTAGCACCAAGCACCAAAGTGCTCGTCAACATCAATCAAATGAGCCCAAATTCAATAGAGTTGTGTCATTTAATTGCTGAGCTCCTATGACCATCTTCTAGCTACATCATCGGACCCTGCAGGATCCTAGTCACCACCAAGCACCAAAGTGCTCGTCAACATGAATCAAATGAGTCCAAACTTAATAGTCTTGTTATTAAGCGATTTTTAACCATTTAATTATTAAGTTCCTGTGTTCACCTTCCGATTCAGATTCATCAGATCAGCTCCATGTCATAATAAGGTTTCATTGTCATTCAATTAACATACGTATACAAAATTTCAGCTCAATCGGTAACCGGGAAGTGGATCAAATTTACTTGCGAGATTTGATTTCAGACATCAAGATAGGTACAATAAATAAAAAATGCTCATAAAACAAAAACTACTGGGCCTACCTGAATCAAATTTTTATGGGACCAATTCGAAACTATTCCGCATCAAACAAAAAAAAGAATCACGTAATTCAGTTCAGAAACATCGGAGAAATCGGTGTACATACATAAAAAAAATATACCAGCCGAATTGAGAACCTCCTCCTTTTTTTGAAGTCGGTTAAAAATGGAATAATTTTATCAAATTAGTGTATTGCCATCGGTCCTCAATAAATCTACAAAGTTTGAACGAAATCTGGCCGTTTAAAGTGGGTCAAAATCGCGCCCAAAGAAGTCGGTTACAAACAAACATACAAACATACAAACATACAGGTGAAGTTAATAAAAAGCGTGTAAAAATAGTATTTTTATATTTTTTTGTCAAGTATAAGTTTTTTGCGATATTTAGTTTTTAAATTAGTAAATGTTACTGTGGCAACGTCTATTTAGAAAAGAAAGAGTTGAAACGTGTATTTGCACAGAAACTGAAATTAGTATGTTATAATATAAAATTTTCATATGTAATCAACAATTTACAAGAGCAATGTGACTAACAAAAGCCAACTCATACAACGTAAGGCATTAAAATTTGCATTTCTTTGCTTTATAAACCCTGATAAACCATAGACAATATTTGTAATTCGCGCCATAATTCGAAAAAGCAGAACGGGTGCGATATTAACGAAATTTTAGCTAAATAATCCGTTCCCTAAACACACAGGTGAGGCGTCCCGACCGCTTGATTTCAGATAAACCCCCATAACCCTGATTAAGCCCGGTTTTAAATTCAGCGTTTGGGTAATGAAACTTTCTTATCACCGAACCTCCTTGTTTTGAATTATTGCCACGGGTTATTTAAATTCCCCCCTACTATGTAATTTCTAATATCGCTGTTTTGAATTAATTACTCTTAATATTCTATTGTTTTATAATTTACTATAAGCAGTAATAACTTAATGAGGAAGTGCTAACCTAGGCTTAAGCTCTTAGGAGCATTGGTTTGAATGTCGATTTTAAAAAAATCTGAAAAAATTCTCAAACTAAGGTCATTTTTCAGTAAACGCTTGGTAACAGTGAAAAAAAAAAGCATCTTCACGCCCGTATCCCCGAAAGGGTAGGCAGAGGTACAACAAGTGCACCCACGATTAGCCGAAGATACTTGGTCCCACAAATGTGATAGGTGGCAAGCCTATCGCCAACCGGGCACTTTCCAATCCCAGGCAATGTTGTTTTTATCAGAAAACTGAAAAAACACATCTTTAAATTGCCCGACCCAAGAATCGTACCCGGGACCTCATGTGGTCAACTCCGACACCGGACTACTACACCACAGAAGCGATTACAGTGACAAATAACGTAAACAGTGAAAAAATAACGTAAAAATCGTTTGCATAGTTTCTCAACCCCACATTTGCATATAACTACTTTTTGTATTGAAAAAAAAACAATCCTGTTATGAGACGAGCAAGAAGGACCAAACATCGACGACGCTCATTTCCCAAGATTCATCAGTTTGTCTGCTGACGAGATGTGTGTTAACGACTAGAACTTGTCACTTATAATACATTATACTGACAGCTTCATGCGCTCCCTGAAACTCAAGGGTGTCAACGCACCACCAGTAGATTCCTTTATCAGATATAAAAATTAACATTTTTCGTACTACCTGGAAATTTTACCCAAGACGTCACGATCTCAACTGTACAAGACAGTCACTAGTGACTATGTCAGCGATGCAATCAGTTTTATTCCGATAGATATAGAAATGAAATATTGGTCAATCAACATACTTCTTAGATCTCGGTAATTTGCGTCAGTGATGTTATTGTTAAGAACCACTCGCAACGAAATAAATGATCGTGTACAGGCAAATAAAATAAACAATTTAACGAATTAAAATAACATAACTTTTACTAAGTACTAAAAATTAAATTTAAATAAATTTTTAATAAACCTTGGATTAAACAAAAACTTATTTAATGGCTACTTTAATTTTGTGTTAGAAGTACTTTACGTCATTTTTTTATATTTCAATTCCACATAACTTTTCCTTAATGCAATCTTATAAATAATTATTGACGATGGATTGTGATAAAATGCCCTTTTCCAATTAATTCCAAATAATAACAATTATAAGCCAGCATTTTTTTTTATTAAGCTATTGCATAGCTTGCCTTGCGGGCCTTGAGCGTGGAGACCGAATCCAGAAATTCCGTAACGAATAAAACCTAACACCTCCCACTCCGACCGGCACAGCGGTGATACTTTTTAGTTTTTCCATCTATCGATAAATACTAGAACTTTTAATGACTTTTTGAAATATCACGCTTGTCTCTTTAGTTCAGCGACACGCCTTTAGGTGGCATTGGTTGTATTGGAAAACTACGGTAATCAGAAAATTTGTTTTTTTATCGGTCACCACGCTCAAAGTGTAACTTGAATTAATATCAAAGAAAAAAAAAACAAAGAAAAAAAATACTGCATAAATAAAATAAATATATAATTGTAATTGCATAAGTTGACAAAAAATGCTATGCAATAGCTTTACTGCGCAGTCTCCGAGTGTCACTCTTTTTTTTTTTATTTTACAGAATAGTAAACAAGCAGAAAACTCTTAATGGAAAGGAATAACAGTCGCCTAGAGGCACCAAAGATGTTGGTAGTGCGTTGATATCCATGTGTGGGATGGCAATGCCACACGCATAAGTTTACCGACTATTCTATCCAACAAATCGGGACAGACAGCATTTACGCTATTTAGGTAATATCAGCAATAGCGATAGTCGAAACCCAGGCAAGACGTTGCGGAATTCTGCCTAATAGTCACGATGGTAGTGATGGTAGGGAAAATTCGCCAATAATCGTCTTTTGTGTATAACCTGGTAGAATGGCTAATATTTATCCTTCGAGAATGCTTGGAACAACACCGTGAACTTCAATGACACCGGTGTTGTGAACGGGCATAACGCTAGAAAATATTCACTTGAACTAAATCCCACGCTAAGGGATATATATATGAGTCTTAGAAAAGTTTTCGTTAGACAAACGTAGAAAGGCTCACCTACCCGCTTACTATAAACAGCGACTAATAGGTCGCGCGCGACAAAATTATATACATATATACGTATATAGTTTTTTTTATATAGAAGAGAGGGCAAACAAGCAGAAGGTGCACTGCCCATGAACATCCGCAATATCAGAGGTCTTGCAGTTAAGTTGCCGACCTTTTGAAGAATGAGTAAGCTCTTTACAAAGTTTGACCAATAAGAAGAACTTTACTTCGTTTCATTCAAAAATTTCCTCGTTGCGTTGCATTTAATAAACGATGTATAAGTTCTTCTTATTGGTCAAACCAATCTGTTATCGACAGCGGCATATCACGCACGCACTGTTTAGTATAAGCGGGTTGATAGGATAGTATAAAAGGCAAATGGCTCTCGTGATGGAAAAAAGATAATTAATGCTTATAAATGATATCTTATGCACATATTTACTCTCTATCATACCCTTAAAATTGGAACACTACAGTGGCAAGCACTGACGTCATTTCGTCAGGAAAAGATAAGGCTGCGGTACCATACGTGAACGAGACTTTGCAGAACTCTACCACCTTGTAATCACGATGGCAGGAACGCGTATGACCTTTAACTGTCGAGCAGGGAGACGGATGATTTATATTTTAAAAGGAGACTTATTCAACATGAATTTTGTTCCCTGCTTACTAATGTTAAAAATGCCAAGACAGTCTGCCTGTTATGCGTTCACGGTTAAACCGTTTGACAGATTTTGATGGAATTTGGCAAGAATATAGTTGTATACCCGAGTTCAAAAATTGGCTATTTTTTTCAAAAATCGACCTCTGAAAGGCTAAAGTTTGTATGAAAGATTATATTGATAGTATGTTACTCTACTCGCGAGCGAAGCTGCGCGGGTCAGCTAGTATGTTATAAAACATTGTAATAAAGAAAATATGATACCAAAGTACAAAAATTAAATTATATATAAATAATGTTTCCTAAAATCATGAATATAATCTCTGTTTAAGATTACACCCATGATGTTTATGAATAAACATAGCATAAAATCAACTTAGTGTATAATCTAAACGAAATAACAGACAACAATTTGTCACCCCAATTCACCCGGCGATTGTCAAAGGGTGAATCCGTCTCTGCCAATCCGGCCGTGTCTAATTTAAGCTTTTGTCTATGGTGTTCTGATCGGAAAAGTTAACTTGTAATCTCTATGGTTACGCTTCTCCAAGGGATTGAAATTCTAATTATTCTCAAGTTAATTAGAAAAAAATGCTTATGAATTGTTTATCTAAATAAAACCAGTTACACACCGGTGCGTCTATTATTTTATGTCGGTTTTAACTTTACGGCCGTTATCGAGTTGATTACTTAGACCGTAAAAATTAATACTCTCTAATTAAAAATAGACGTTTATTACACGATCTCTCATTGAAACAGTGTATTACAAGTAATAAACAAAAATTACTGCCGTTGAAGTGATAAGTATTGTTAATTTAACGCGTTTGAATGTAGTTTCAGGTGTTTGTGTTTGTTAACAAAATTTTAATGAGAAAAATTAAACATATCTACTAAAATTAAAATATATCATAAAATTAGATTAATTATATTAACTGGATTCATAACTTTATTAGACCATTACATAGCAAACAAGTAGATGGTTATCCTGAATTAAAAGAGAAACCATCGTCTATAGACACCAAAGATGTAAATGGTGCGTTTCAATCCGTGTACTAGGATAGAAATGCAACATGCATATTCTACCGGCTACCTTACCCTCCAAACCGGAACACGATAATGACAAGCATTGACGCTATTACGGCAGGAATAGGTAAGGCCAAATATCCGAGCGAGACATTGCGGAACTCTATCTTCTAGTCATGATGGTAGTGATAGAAATAGGCAACCGTTCGAAGACGGTCGACGAACCAACACGGAGATAATCAATCATTATAATTTATCAAATTGTTTTACATTAAAAATATGGCTATTTGATTCGCAGTTAATAAAAAAACATCAAAAATTATATGATTAAAAATTATACACATCTTATTAAATTTGTGTATGTGTTTTGTTACCTTCTTTCATTGTTGTCACTAAGATTGTAAGTGTCAGAACGTACAGTATTTTTCAATATAGTTCTAACGTATCATCTAAGAATCTTAAGGATTTGTGGTTTTATTATTAAAAATTATATTAAAGTTGTAGCGTCAGTGCCGAACAGTTAATATCCAATAACACTGGACAATATTTTTTGTATCTTTTGCGTGCCTACTTCAATTTTTTCTGTTTTTTTTTTATTTTTGTCATTTCCTATTACAGATTCTTTTTACAAAGTTAATTTTTAATTTGTATTTCTATTTTTAGTAGGTTTAGAAGTTTATCATCAAGTACAAAGTAAACAAATATTCTGGTTTTGTTTGTATTACTTAGATATTATAAACTGAATTTATTTTAAAATGGATTGCACATATGTACCTACGTTAGATTAATTTTATCTGCCATGTGTGATTATAGACAGATCTTGAATGAACTTTTAGTTTCAGTTTCTTGAACGCAAGTTTTTATCAAAATTTAACAAGTAGAATATACAAATTAATGACAAAATAAGTAACTCATTTATGGGGCAGTGTATTATACGCTTTTACAATACGATTCCCGAAAGTATAAGGTAAGAAGGTATAAGAGATTTACTGATACATAAAATTAAAAAAAATATTCAAAAAAATAAGTAAAAAAGCCTGGGAAATATTGCCCTTCATGCCAATTTCTGGTAATTATTGTAATTGATTAAAAAATGTAATTGAAAAAAAGACATACCCGCTGTTTCTTTCGCCAGTTCTTCTTAGTGAGAGGCCGCTTTCAGTTCAGGTAGTAGCTATAAAATTGTCGATCCGTCAAATGTGCACGTAAGGGTTAATTTAAATGAAAAAAATGACTTGACTTTGAATTAATGAATAATTAATAGTATGCAACGGGTATTACAGTAAAGTTTACATCTTAGCTTACCATCAGGCGCGATCGTGGTCAAGCGCTTCCCTATCGATAATAAAAAAAAAGTTTATGTCGTGGGTGGATAAAAGAAATTGACAATTATTTTAATGGTAAGTATAACGAATATCTCATTACAAATTGACTTCAAGAGTGTCGTTATTCTAATTTCACAGGCAACTTTATTCTCTAAGTCGAAACAAATCAAAAGATTGGCTAAGTTTTGTGATAAAGACGTCTCCTAACAACATGTTACTTTATAAATATCTCCGTGAGAAAACCTGATTCCAAATGCATTTTCAATATTCCATCATCGGTACAATTAAGGCCTTGATGATGCGCGGTCGGCATGCAATTTCTAATTCAACAACAAGCGGCGTATTTACAACTCAAGTACCGCTACCTACATTTATGATGATGATGATTGATTTGAAAAACAACTGTTATGAATGAATCTTTCTTTAAGTTGTATCCACGAGACAATATTATATTAAATATAAAACGCTTTTTTATAGAAGAGAATAATATTCTAAGAAATAACAGCGGTGGTAACATTTTTGTAATTTCTTAGAAATTGATGACCAGAGATAACACAAAAAACAAAATGGCGACCTCACTAAAATGTCATCGTGACTTGAGATCGCTATGCAAATTTACCTCTTAATTACTTAATATATCTTTACTACGATCTCAAGTAGATCGTTTACTTGCGATTCTTTTGAAACAATTATGTTAATGGCTAACGTCGGTCGAACAAGCGTCGCCCAAGCAATAATTTACAATTAAAGCGGCTCGTGCAATGGCGCCGCTCCGTAGTAATGGGCGCGTTCGGATTGTCACAGCGAGACGTCATAATCTGCCGCGTACGGATTTGTTCTAAAGCCCCGGCGTGCACTAGACGCGTTTAACTTTGCTTATAAATTCAGCTGTGTCCCGCCGTAACGCAGTCATACGTTGGCATTAGACGAGACGCTCAAATTAATACAACGGGGCGTCGGAACACCTGCGCCTCGCCTGTTTCTTTCGAAATTAACTCGCTGTAGTTGCCAACAATGGAGACCGGGCTCCGCCCGATAAACTTTTGCACTGTTATTTTTTCCACCGTCTGCGGTGACTATATTTCAAACTGTCATACTTAATCTTTTTATCAAAGTTTGTTAAATACTGTAAGAAGTGCACCCGTCTGCGTTGCGAACTCATCTGCCCCATAATTACGTTCGGGGTTTCTATTTGTGGAGTTTTATTTTGGAAATAATAAGTTTCGGCGGTCTTATCTACAAATTTGTATTAAACTTTAAATGGAAATTCTGTACAAGTTTGTTCTATTTCGGAACAAACAAATGTATTTATTACCCTCTAAATTGCTTTGTTAATCTTTTTTGCGAAATAAGTATTTTAGAAACAATTTTATTTATGGCAAGGGTTGTTACTTAGCATTTCACAATACGAGGCAAGCAGCAGGGCCTAGCGTATAATTTATATTTAATTTAAACAAGACGACATTGGTATTCGGAATACGAGTGCGTAATTAAAATTCCCGCCATGGCGGCTGCCCCCGCGCGTCGCAACAGTTTTCGCGCCAATTTCAACGCGCCCGGAAATTAATTGTGACAGAAAGACGCGGCGGTCACATCCGCTTACGTTCCATTACTGCACGTTTGCATTAACATGCATAATTAATTTTATTTAATAAAATGAAATGTCACATTTCGTGTTATTTGCTGATTGAATGTGTGTGATAATTTAGACAATACTGCAGCTCACTACTGCGAGTTATCCAATAAATGTATGAAATTCACTACCAATATTAAATTTCAATCGTAACGTGAAAATAAAGCTAATAATAATAGTAATGTTAAAAACCAAACGAAGCGAGTTAAATTTAAAGCCGGAGCTATATTAGGCAGCTTCACCCGCGAGTAGATTAACATATCGTCGATATAGTTTTATAAACAAAATTTCATCCCTATTAGGGGTGGGGGGTTGAATTATCAACCCCTTTAAGGGTGATGATATAAAAAAGTAAATCCATGTTATACCTTGGATCTTCGACTATCTCCATGCAAAATTTATCAATATCGATTCCGTAGTTTAGCGATAAAAGCGTAACAGACAGACATACTTTTGCATTTATATTAATATGGATAAAAAATCCGCACTGCACTGCAAAATTTAGCGAGAGGTGCAATTAGAACACTCTCGATTAATTCACCATTTTAAGTTCGATGATTTGACAGTATACAGCAAGTTATGGTTTTTCGAAAAGCGAATTGTTTGACCCGGGATTCGATTAACAACTTAACAAATTAGAAATAAAGTTCGTTGACCATTCACGCAAGTCGATATTCAAGGTATTATTATATGCCTGCTACTTGTACCTACAACTACAAAATCTATTGTTTTTCGGGATCTTTATATCCCACAAAAATAGCAATGTATAAAAAAGTAGTATCTGTAGAAGATTTTATCACTCACTCTCAGGAAATCATCGGTTATTTAAGTGTCCTAGGCCGTAAAAAACAAGAGTCACTCGTCAAACATTGAAAGTTCAAAGCTTTGACCGTTGCTTGTAACAATATTTTTTATTGTACAGTATTTAAGAACCTTGTATATCAAAAAATCTTAGAAAGTTAAATCGTGCATTAACAGTCTGTCGCCATAAAGATATAATCACAGTTAAGTATGGAGTTAAAATTTAGCTAGACACGTATTAATTGTTTTTATCTCTAACATTGGATAAGATAAATAGTTTTTTAGAATGCCTCGTTAAGATATTTAAATTCATTCCGTAATCAGATCAAATGCCATTAGATATAATGGTTATCACGATCTTTACATTACATAAAACTATAGATTTCGTCAAAGCTAGTTAAACGTAATCAAAATAATGTACTTCATTTAAACTTACAGTATTTTAAAGCATAGCAAAATGGGAATATTAAATTTTAGTTCTATACTTTAATGACTTTGTGCTTGAATTTTTTATTTTTTTTGTAAGGTTATCATAAGTACTACTAATTATTGTACTTAAGTTGGGTAAATGCATCAATAGGGATCAACATTGACTGCCGTTATTTTTTTATATATTTTTGTTTATGATATTAGTATTGCAAACCTGGTTCCTACTTCATATTACTGCACTTATAGATCTAATACTTTTAAAACGAACAATTCTTGTATCTAGATATATAAATATAAAATCTTTATCTCGGAAACGGCTCCAAATATTTTCATGAATATGATTTAGTGTGCAGGGGGTTTCGAAGGCGATAAATCGATCTACCTAGGTTTCATTTTCAGAAAATATCGTTTTTACCAAAAAAAAATACCGAGCAAAAGCTCGGTCATCCATCAACTAGTAATTATTATATGTACTATTATTTCTGCGTAAATTTCATTTTTATACATATTATTTTATTGTAAATGAATGTAGTGTTGGCTTAGAACAAGAGACTACAGTGCATTATAAAGGTAAATAGAAAAAAACAATGCAGCATTAATAAACACAAATAATAAGTACAATTTTTAAATAACATCACATTCGTTTGTGATGTACATTCGTTTATCCGCATTATAGAGTCATGCATTATTTAAATGATACTTCTCACTTTTCAGCAGGTTTCATGACTTCAATGTTTACCATCGAGACCATATAGAATCAAAACAAATTAAATTCAATTATTTATATAATCATGAATGTAATGAAATTACTGAAATTCAATTATTTTTGTTTCATTATAATGAATGTAATGAAATTTTTAAAATTTAATTATTATTATTTAATTCGAATAATTCTGTAAGTTAACAGTAAAATCTGTTGCCAGTAAAATTGTAAATGTTTATAGTAGCGACTCTAGTGGGTGGAACTTTTATGATTGGATATCTATTGACAATATCAGAAATGACAAAACATCACCGTTTATGTGTAGATATCACAATCGTAATGTCGTTTCGTTTCACGCTTGCCAGGGAGCGAGTAACAATTGTGCGATCTACAATCGGGGCTATTCGTTACCTCCAGTAAGGGCCTCTAATGGGCCCCTTAAAATTTTTAAACCTTTATTTATAGAGGCTTTTGTTCCGATACAGCTATCGTCTGTCGAAATCTCAGTACTTCCAGCCGTAAAACAGTATTTTTAAACTTAAGGCGTAAATATATGTTATTGGTAACATTCAGTTTTATTAAAATAATATTTTTTGACAAACAATAATTATTTTTTATATGTAAGTAAAACTGGATATAAATTTTAAAAGAAAAATCGAAAAATTAAATGCAGTAATGGTTGCTCAAAAAAAATAGGGTTAAACTATATTAATTCTAAAATATATTTTAAACTTAAATTATTTTTTTCAAACACTACTTCTTAACACTTTTATACTCGCAATGTGACTATAAATACACCTTTTTTCGTAATGATCGCAGAACAACAATAGTAAAACCAAGGGATAACAAACTCCTTGATATACCTACTTACGTTGTGGAAGATCCACTATAGGTGATTTCATTAGCCACAACAGAAACGAATATGTATATTTACATATAATAAAATCGTAGGAAAGTCATGTATGTCCGGGGTAAACTCAAAAAGTACTGCATGGATTTACTTCAAATTTTGCATGAATATTATTAACAGGTCGGTGGCGTCATCACGTAACTCGCAATGTAAAATTATCGTAATTGCTTAGTTATTGCAAGACACATAGCAGAATTGTATGTTAGTGGCAGTCGTTGCCGTTTGATTAGTTTTGGTGCTGTGACATCGCAAAAAGTGCATCCAGTGACCAGCAAGCAATTGGCGAAGTTTTTAATGAGTTTTTCGTTACGTTTAAATGTCATCGCTGATCGCTGGCGGATTACAAACGTTAGGTGATACAGCTGCGGGTCAACATAAAGGCTACATATTATCACGCTATCACCTAGAGGGGAGGAGCAGTGCGGAGTAAACGAAGTCCGCGCGGACGAAGTCGCGGGCAACAGCCAGTGTATAATAAGTTTACGGAATAGATTTAAAACTAATATATAGATAGAGGTATAATAAAATTTAACTAGCAATCGCCCTCTGGTCGATATTTATTTTTGATATTAATATCATTTAAATAAAAAAATCATTCATTCATTCATTTAATATTAGGACTCTGTTTGTTCATAGACCAAACAATAAAATATGTTCTTAGTAAGATTTAAACCATGAACAAAATAGTATATAATCTTATCTTATATATAAAATTCTCGTGTCACAATGTTAGTTACCATACTCCTCCGAAACGAGTTTACCGATTTTATGAAATTTTATATACATATTCGGTAGGTCTGAGAATAGGCTACTATCTATTTATCATACCCCTAAATGGTAAGGGTTGTCCACCCCTAACGTTTATTTTTTAATTTTTGGACATTTTTTTGTTTTACTTTTCTATAATGTGGCATTAAAAATACATATAACCTTAAATTTTCACCCTTCTATCACCAACCCCACTTTTTTAATTCAATTATTTATATGGCAAAACAGCGTTTGCCGGGTCAGCTAGTAGGTAAGTATGCGTATATTATTGTGTACCTATGTCAAATGAATGGTAGTGTAAATAATGTTTATTTTTTCTAAGGGGGACGTTACGTGCCGTCAGCCTAGATACTTATTCATAATTGGAAAGATGACAAAAGTTTGGTATTCTGTGGTCATATCTGTTCTATCTTCTTGACTTTTACACAGTATAGGTACATTCCTGGT
Organism: Apodemia mormo; assembly: GCA_036924255.1. Lineage (NCBI taxonomy): Eukaryota > Metazoa > Arthropoda > Insecta > Lepidoptera > Riodinidae > Apodemia > Apodemia mormo. The sequence continues at coordinate 3,307,951 of JAUPFN010000018.1, read as the reverse complement.
ATAGGTATATTACCGTACGCAATATGTATATAATTCATATTATATAAATAATAAGCTTTCAACACTCCTTCATCACGTAAACTTTAACTTTGCCTAAATTTAATACATTTTTGTTCGCGTAATTGTAAACAAAGTTTTTCTTCCACGTATCCATACTAGTATTAAAAATGCGAAAGTTTGTCTGTCCGTCTGTCTGTCTGTTACGCTTTCACGGCTAAACCGCTGGACCGATTTTCATGAAATTTGGCATGGATACAGTTGAAGATCCGGGGTCAAACATAGGCTATTTTTTTTATAAATCTTTCCCTGGAGGGCTGAAGTAGGGGATGAAATTTTTATTAAAAGCTATTTGGACGAGTTATTAATATATACTCGCGAGCGAAGCTGCGCGGGTCAGCTAGTTAATATATAAATATGTAGTAAGAATGTTATAAAATCATACCTACACTATGTTATGCAGACTGTAATACTAACAAGACAAGATCACTAATAAATCTCCGAGTTTAAAATGTTTAATAGCATGATTTACATCGTCGACAGTGTTGTCACACTGCGCCTTATCGCTACATCACATTTGTACGTCATTTGCCTCGGCCAACATATGTCATTTGTAATTAGAACGTCAAATGTCTGTAAACAAAAGGTCAGTTTGAAAAAAAGATGATTTTTCATTGTTTCTTTTTTTTAATCTAATGAGTTTGCACTGCTTTGAACTAATTTTAGATAGTACGCTGCAAGAACTGACTTCCAACCTACTATATTTCTGGAACCCTGAATCAGATCTATAATTAATTTATATGGAACTAAATCGGAAATTACTGACTTATACAAAATAAAATTGTTTTGAAAATCCGTCTATGTACGACGGAGTTATGCCTGAACATCTATCTATACATACATATAATAAAATCGTAGGAAAGTCAATGTATGTCCGGGGTAAACTCAAAAAGTACAGCATGGATTTACTTCAAATTTTGTATGAATGTTATACTAACAGGTCGGGTCAACATATAGGCTACATATTGTAACGCTATCACCTACGGGGGAGGAGCTGTGCGGAGTAAACGAAGTCCGCGCGGACGAAGTCGCGGGCAACAGCTAGTATTATATATAAAAAAAACATCTGAATTGAGAACTTTCTCTTTTTTGGAAAGTTGGTTCATGAAAACTGGAAGTATAACTGTATTATTTAATTTGAATGTTTAAATCTTATATAAAATAAATAGCACTATTACGGGATAAAAATTTCCTTTTTTTATGTAACTAATAAGTAAAAAGATAAATAAATATTTATTTCTGTTATAAAAATACATTTTTTATTATACTAGCTGTTGCCAGCGACTTCGTCCGCGCGGAGTTCGTTTACTCCGCACTGCCCCTCCCCGTAGGTGATAACGTGATAATATGTAGCCTATATGTTGACCCGACCTATTAGCAATATTCATGCAAAATTTGAAGTAAATCCATGCAGTACTTTTTGAGTTTACCCCGGACATAAATACAGACAAACAGACATACAGACAAACAGACAAAAATTCTAAAAACTATATTTTTGGCTTCGATAGCGATTATAGATCACGCCCCCCGTATATTTTAAAAAAAATATTCAATGTACAGTTTTGACTTTCCTACGATTTTATTATATGTATAGATTATCTGCACCCTACAGCCCGCATTATAAAAGTTTTTAGCGAATCCCACGGGAACGATCATTTTTTCGGGATAAAAAGTATCCTTTGTGCTATTCCAGGTCATCATACATAATTCCTATATCCACACATCAAAACTTTCGCATATTTGATATTAATATAAATGGAGAGCTAGTTTTTTTATAGTATAAGAAAGCAAACAAGCAAATGGGTCTCCTGATGAAAAGAGGCAACCATCGCCTATAGGCAGCAAAAATGTTAATGGTGCGTTGCTATCTTGTAGCGAGGTCTAATGCCACATGCATAAGTTTACCGGCTAAGGTAGCCGGTAAACCCTCCAAACCGGAACATGACAATGACAAGCACTGACGCTATTGCGGCAGGAATAGGTAAGGCGGAGGTACCAGACGCGGGCGATACAATGCAGAACCCTACCACCTAGTAGCCACGATGGTAGTGACTCGATAGCCAATCGGTCGCCTTGTACGACCTGCCTGACTGAACGACAGTTGGCCCATTCTCCAAAAGAGCCCGGGCCAACACGGAGAAAACTACTAGCTAGTAACTTTTACTTACTTCTTTTTTATTATAATAAATAGTACTTTTATACTATAAAAGCCTATCTTATTATCTTCTATATTCCTTTGAAGTCGTATCTGTTTAAGTGCCCGGTTAATATGTAAATACTGAGAACGTTAAAAGGTGCATTTGCTCGTTACGCTATCTGTGGCTGATCCTCACGCAACTTAACTTTTGATTAATTAATACAAGTATATCTGCAAAAGGTGTTTGATATGGATGAATGATTATAATCTATACGTTTAAAATATCATTCAAATAAATATTATACAGACTAATATTTATAAAGTAGAACCAACATAACATTTCATTAATAAAACCGTTTAAATAACGTCTTATGCTGGCTGCTCAATAAAAAAAATTGAAAAATAAAAGCTATGTACAAACCTAATGTGTTTGTCTTTAATTAAAATAATTAGCTTTATACATAGCTTGACCGTGGCCAGATATGTGCCCAATTTGTCGATAGGTCAGCCACCTGTTGCATCACGGGATTTAATTCCAATGCCTACTTTGTATTTCTTTGTGTTATGAGCATGATGTTATTTATTAATTTTAAAAACATCGATATCGTCATATTTACATTTTTTTATATCATAAGATAGAAAACAAGCAGATGTGTCTCGTGATGAAAAAAGTCAACCATCAGGCACCAAAGATGTTAATGGCGCGTTGCTATCTTGTGGCGACGTCTAATGCCACATATATAAGTTTACCTACAACCGGTACACAACAGTGGCAAGCACTGATGCTATTGCACCAGGAAAAGGTAAGGCGGAGGTACCAGACCCGAGCGAAACAACGCAGAACACTACCACCTAGTAAAACGTGGCACTAATCACCGAAACTCATTAAAAATTACTACTTTTACTTATATGAAACAAAAAGCTTTGGGTATTAATAAAAAATTACGTGATTAAAGAAAATCGTGGGAAGGGAATCCTATAAAAATACTTATTATTCACGCCTGAAAAAACTGTATCTCTAGTATGAGAAACATTTTGTATATCGACATCGATAAATCTACACTAATGATATTTTCGCGTGTACTAATTGCAACATGTAACGATGTCTTAATTGCTATTAGAGTCAAGCGGTTCAGATATTACGATCATTGTATAATATATTCATCGTATATGAGTACAGACAGCTTAATAATAAATATTGTAGTTTTAGGATATGAAAAAAACATGGATATAAACAATTTTAATAATAATAATAATAATACTGGACAAATTGCACGAATTGATCTAACCCCAAAGTAAGCAAATTATTTGCTTGTGTTATGGGTGTTAGTCAACGATATTAATACATAGAAACACATATAAATAGGCAAATATATTTAATAAATACCCAAACCCAGAAATACAAACATCTATGCTCATCACATAAATGCCTACCCCTGTCGGGAATCGAACCCGAGCACCACTGATTGTGTAGTCAAGGTCGCTAACTACCCGACCAACGCGGCGGTTGGATCGAGGAATTATTATCTCATTGGACATAATATTATATATATCTATGTATTTCTAGAGATCAGAATATTCAGCTTACTTTATTACGCCATCAGTTAGTTTTAGTAAGTATACAAAGTGTCGATAGCAGCTATTGCGATTCGGTATATTGTCGTAAATTGTCGAATATTAATGACTTAAAAGAGCCAGAAGTTTCTCGCTTCTTTTTTGTGTAACCCGACTTGTTACACTTAATATAAAGTAGATTTGTTAGTAGGCCTTAGATCCTACGCCTAGAAAAAAGGAACTCTTTTTTAGACCTTACCTAAAGTAATGCAAATGAACGTTTGGTGGTTTGTCGTACGCGCACGCTACGTAGTTACGATTCACAATTCTATAACGAACACTTGCTAAATGATAAAAGAAAAGTTTATCCTAGTGTTGATCCGAGCGCCTTTTAAGAATAGGCCAACTGCTGTTCTGCCAGGTAGGTCGTAAAAGGGAACCGATTGACTATGTGAGTTACTATCGTCGTGGCTACTAGGTGGTAGAGTTCTGCATTGTTTCGCTCGGGCCTGATACCACCGCCTTACCTATTCCTGCCGTAATAGCGTAAGTGCTTGTCACTGTGGTGTTCTGGTTTGGAGGGTAAGGTAGCCGGTAAACTTGTGCACGTAGCATTAGACCTCGCCTTAAGATAGCAACGCACCACTAACATATTTGGTGTCTTTAGGCGATGGTTGACTCTTTCCATCATGAGACCCAACTGCTTGTTATTGAGTGCGAATCGGACTCAACCAACTAGAGTTTCGTACAAACCTGTAGTACTTACATATTATAAATAGTTCAGGAATGGTGTTTCGCATTTTTTTCGAGCTTTTCCCAAAATTCACTTTCCTGATGATGAAATAGACTGACTTTATAATATAAATAAAACTTTTATAAATAAAGACTATATTTTTATGATTTAATTACAAATATATAATTTCAGATATTTTCCTGTATTTGTAGAATTTAAGACGATATTTACTGGTCAAATTTTGACGTTCTGCAAATTTTGATGTCCTTGAGAGTGTCTAAACGTATATCTTTTGCCGCATAAACGGCCGTACCTTTACGTGTCTTCTTTCCGTTTAGAAGATTCTTTCAATTTAGAAGTTTAATTTTTGTACTTTTGGACTAGCGAAAAGTGGTCGCTTTTCCTTTTGAAATTCGGAACCCTAGAATAGAGTACTGAAAATACTGTAGTAATAATTTATGTAAGCGATTAAATATTATCAAAACATTAAAATTTAAATAATTATTAATAAACATTTCCCGTAGTCCAGGATCAAGTTTTCATCACCCTAAGAATATCATAAAACCCTGAACAAAAATTTTAAAAAAATTGTAAGAATACATACGAAATGGTACATTACCCATTATATATGTAGTTTTATGACGTGGCAACCGTTTTGCTATTTAATAACTTTACTAAGTTAGATTTAGCAATTAGTATTATAGCTGCAAGACAACGGTCTGCGTCAGTAGGCAATCCATCAAGCTGCAAATTAGTTCGCGCGCCCGCCACAACGGCCGCATGGCGCTGCTGTTGCACTCATTAGTGGTTGCCATATTTGCTTTACGTTTATAATATTATCCTGGTGAACATAGCTTTATGTTTGGTATAAAAATATATAAATTATAAATTTTAAAAAATTATTTAAACGAGTGCCCATTTGTTGTTCCCTTTTTGTAAAGTACCTGCCCTACACTGTAACTTTTTTTATTTATGAATATTTAAAATTAATTTGATGTCATTATTGGACTGAATAAATAGCCTGTCTATGTTACGGGAATAAAATGCCACATGCGTGTGTTTTACCGGCTATCTTACCCTCTACACTGGAACACGACAGCGACAAGCACAAACGCTATTGCGGTAGGAATAGGTAAGATGGTAGTAACGAACCCGGTCGTTGCCGAACCTAGCAAACACATAACATAAGAAAATAACAAATTTTATTAAGGAGCCGTATGATTTCAAAATACTTAATTTAGGGTGTTGTTTATAACAATGTTTTCGCATCTGTTGCCACCAAATAACGTTTCGCACCTCAACCCTTTGCGAGGCTATATTTAATACGAAATAAATTTGGCCCACTCGTCAAACAATCATCGCAATATGGCGCTGGGTCGGGACCTATTACCACCATTACGGGATACGCGACCCTGTCTGTTTGTGGCTATGAAATCGTCAAGAGTTAATTCAATTTATATAACTACGGTTGTAAATTGTTACGTTTTCTGTGCAACGTTAAAAAGCAACAACACAAACAATTATATTTTGATATTTATATGACCGTAAAATTGTAAATACCGTCAAATTATGATCTATCGGTTTTTAAAATTTTATGTTGACATTGTCAGAAATCAGAAATACTTTATTCAATAAAATATTTTACAAGTTATTTTGACGCGTCAACATTTTTTAAACTAATACCGGATCGGAAACGCGGCCACACACTGAGAAGATCAGTCAGAGGAAACTCAGCGTCCTTGTACTTTTTTCATGTAATTTTTTTTTAAGTAAGATGTTACATAATGTTTAATTTGTATGTAATTGAATGAATGAATGAATGAATGTAAATGTAATTGTTACAGTAATAATAAAGATTGCCAATTTATTTTATTGTAACAACAATTAAAAACAAAAATTATATAGCAAGTATCATGCTCGCACCAAGATGTGACGTAGCACGCCATGTCACGACAGTACAAGGAACCGAAAAACAAAAAAAATAGATAATAAGAAAGCTGCCACTTTGTTGATAAAAAATACAAACACAGGGTCAAAAAAGAGAATTAAAAACATTTCAATATCGTTCTCTTTGAAATATGTTATTTTTTTTGCTTTCATTCGTCGGCACCTATCGAATCTTTATTTGTTAAAAGTACAGTTGTTCTTTTTTCAGCAAATAATTCCATTCCATTCAGCAATCATTTCAATTTTCAGCAAATATTCAAATAATATAATACTTCCTACATTATACAGTAATTACTAATTTCAGTTATTTTTATATGTTTATTATTAATATTAATTATAACATTGAACTATTATAGCACTTTATGAGGATATTAATGTTGAAATTTAATTAAACGAATTTGTAAAACACTTAACAGTGATATTTTTGTTTATTTAAAACTAGCTGTGCTCGCGACTTCCTCCGCGTGGAAAATTTTCTAAAATAAAAACTCGCAAAATTCTCGTTCCCTTGGGATTTCTGGGATAAAAACTATCCTATGTCCTTTCTCGGGTCTCAAACTATCTTTGTACCAAATTGCATCCAAATCGGTGCAGTGGCTTAGGCGTGAAAAAGAGACAAACAGACAGACAGAATTACTTTCGCATGTATAATATTAGTATGGAATAGTATGGATGAGAAAATAATTAAAACAGACAATTACGTAAACAAGATCAGTTCATGTAACCACTAAATATAATTCATACAATCGACAATTTTAGGCCAATTGTCAATCAAATTTTTTGTAATTTGTATTATAATCTTAAGTTCCTAAACACTTTTATAATTTGCAACATAATCTTAAATTCCCGAACTTCCTAATCATTTCAAAGCCGCTTACTCTTATAGTGTTAACGTTGTTAATATGAAAACGCATATGTTATGGCCTTATATTGAAGAAACATTTTTTATTAGCTTATTATATCTTTAACCGACTTTATAATAGGAGAAGGAACTTAAATTGTGTAAATAAACCTGTGTTTATTTAGATTCGTAATAAACACTTATCACGAATTTACAAACAAAGTTTTATTCCCGTAATAAGTTTAATTTGCACGATCATGCAATGTCCTAATATTATGTAGGTATTTATTTTTTTATATTTTAAACTTAACTGCCTCGTGGTCTAGTGGTTAGCTTAATCGAGTCCAAAATCATGAGATCCCTGGTTCGCTCGGGTCTGGCAAAAATCTTAGTCGGTAGCAGCTTGATGATGCCTCTGCTCTCTGATCAATTCACTCTGCCTACCCTTCAAGGGACCAGCGTGATGATAAATTCTTAACAGTTCGTAACATATAAATTATTTCCTAGTTTCGAAATAACACTTGGGTTAATTCTCAACTACCCCAAATAAGGAATAAAAACAGTGGAATTACCCTCACAATTAGTGCGGTGCCATGTGTTGCGCTGAGATGAGGAGTAAAGGTCGAAGGGCCTAGGGTCACGATATATCGCCCTTGTAATTACTTCCACCGGATACCAGGCACCCATCGGATTAAGGCGCTCTCCTTAAAATTAACACTCTATGCAATTTGCTCTGACGTTATGTCACCCTTGCATGAAATAAGAAGAATCAATAACATATTCACAAATAATAGCCGCCCTAAGGAGAAGCTCTACTTAGGGCGGCCACACACATCCGGAATACTTCCCAGATTATTATTTCGGAAAGCACGGAATGTATTCATTTCCGTGCTTTCTGAAGTAATAATCTGAATCTGAATTTAAAAACTGAACACATACACACATATATTTTTATAATTTCAGATTATAATTTACACCGATCTCTTAAATAATGAAGATTATGATTGCATAATGCGCGTTTTTTTCTATACATTTGGCCACGCGAGCACACACAACGCCGGAATCAGATTATTTTAGAATTCCGACCCTGAATTCAGAGAGGTATTGTGGATATTATGAGCCCTGTCTTAGGCAGCGAAACCCGTGGGGGGTTTTAGTATCAATCACAAAACAAATATAATTCCGGGGTGTCCAAATTTTTGAAAACTTCCATAGTATATTTGAATTAACAAGCGTATCTAAGCTCTCTTTTTTAAATTTCGAATTTTATCTTGTTTTTTTTTTAACTTTTGCTAGAAACAGACCACGACCCTTTCTTATCGGAAACTCTTGTAGATTTTTTTTCAATAAGATATGTAACACATTTTTTAATATTGATCAAACGCCCTTAGAAATTGTCAGCCTCATAGAAAAATTTGTTAACATTTATTACGTGTAAAATTTAATTGTTACTTTTCTTTTATTAACTTTTCGATTCTACTTGTAGCGCTGTTAGCGCTGATTTACAATTGATAGTTGTCTCTTTCAATCAGGACAACCATGTCCTTATTTGCTATTTATGAAAAAAATAGAAAAAATAACCAAATTTTCCAAATTGGCATCAAAACGCGTTTCAGATATTCATTCTTATTTGTTTGCAAACTTCATTACTTAGTAGAAATGAATTCGCCGATAAAAATCTCCCTGATTTAGTACTCCCGTATGTATTACGGGAAAACAAGAGAGCGTATCACGTACAAATTCTTATAATCCGTGGTGGCCCCGGGCTAAACGATAAATATTTTTCATGAAATCCGGCGATCGCGACGACGCATAGAAACTGCTCTAAATCAGGCAATTATAGGTGTGACCAGTAAATTATTATAACCAAGGGATCAGAAGTGGACGCCGGAATATTGCCTATCGGAGTTTTATCTTGCGTTATCCCTAACTGCATTTGCTTTATTTTAGTATATAAATAAGTTACATAATATTTTCTCTGTATACTGTTGGATACAAGCAAATACCCATTAGATAACAGTTCATATGTGTACGGGATAAACAGTATTAACTTGCTGTTTCCGTGAATTCGTTCATGTGACACATTACTTGCTTTTTACTCAGTCAAGTAAAATAGTAGCCTATGTAACTCAGTGATGATAGGTTTTATAGTGAAAGAATTTTTAAAATCGGTCCAGTAGTTTTTGTATTTATCCATTAGAAACAAATAAATCTAACTTTTTCACAAGACTAGCAATCGTCCTCTAATCGAAATTCGATCATAGTTCTATGGCTCGGTTTGCCCATAGACTAGACAATAAAATCTCTCCTATGTTTGACAACAGACATTGGCCATAAATAGTAAAATAGTAAGTATACATGTATATTATTACGTGTGTTACATTAACGGCGTACTTAATTAAGTGTGTAATGTTTATGTTTATTGGCCCCGTTGGTCGAGTGGTTAGCGACCCTGACTACGCAATTGACAGGGCTCGGGTTCGTGTGATGCATTTGTGTGATGAACATAGATGTATTTCTTGGTTTGGGTGTTTATTATGTATGTAACAGTATTTATATATGTATTCCTATGTATTAGTATCGTTGACTAGCACCCATAACACAAGAAAATAATTTGCTTACTTTGGGGTTATTTCAATAAGTCAATCTAATCAATAAGTGTAATTTGTCCCGAGAATATTTATATTTATTTATATTTATTTTATTGATTTATGTGTTTTTCTAATAAATATTATATAAAAATGTTAGCTTCCAGCACTTCTTCACTATGTAAACTTTACCTGTGCCCAATTTCATACTCATCTGTACGCGCAATTGTTGTAAAAAGGGATACAAAGTTTTTTTCATGTAGTAATATATAAAGAGATAAAAATATTTAAGTGATACGTGTTTTACCCCGTGTTGGTTCCGGGCTCCTTTGAAGAATAGACCAACTGCCGTTCACCCAGGCAGGTCGTAAAAAGCAACCGATTGGCTATGCGAGTCACTACCATCGTGGCTACTATGTGATAGAGTTCTGCATTGTCTCGAATTACCTACTCCTGCCGCAATAGTGTCAGTGTTTGTCGCTGTCGTGTTCCGGTTTGGGGGTAAGGTAGGCGGTAAACTTATGCATGTGGCATTAGGCTTCGCCGCAAGATAGCAACGCACCATTAACATCTTTGGTGTCTATAGACGTTGGTTGACTCTCCATCAGGATACCCATCTGCTTGTTTGCTATCTTATGGTATAAAAAATAGAAATTTTTTATAGGGTGTTAAAATGCAGGAGCTTCACTTGATAGTAAGTGGTCACTACCACCTATTAACATCACTAAAAAAAGATCTTACGAATGCGTTAATGGCTTTCTAAGAATGAGTAAGCTCTTTACTTGAGAGTTGAGGGTCCTTATGTCGTATCCGGTCAATAACATCCCTGTTCGCAATTGGCTCCACGCAGAAGTTAAAGAGGCTAAAAGGTCTTCGAAAAGGCATGTTTGTGGCTTTTTAGACAAGGAGGTGGTGAGGATAAATTTAATTCTGACGTTATTTTGAAACACTGTCAACGGCAGGATAAAACAGATATTTTTTTCGGAAACAATATTTTTAGTATATAAAAATACATCTTATATATAAAAATCAATTGCTGTTGGTTAGTCTCGCTAAAACTCGAAAACGGCTGAACCAGTTTGGCTAATTTTGGTTTTGAATTAATTGTTAAGTCCAGGGAAGGTTTAAAAGGTGAGAAAATATAGAAAAAAAGAGTAGTTAAAAAGGCAGAACAACATTTACCGAGTCAGCTAGTATTATATATAAAACTCAATTGCTGTTCGTTAGTCTCGCTAAAACTCGAGAACGGCTGAACCGATTTGTCTAATTTTGGTTTTGTATTAATTGTTGACGTCCAGGGAAGGTTTAAAAGGTAAGAAAATATAGAAAAAATAAGAGTAGTTAAAAAGGCAGAATAACGTTTGCCGAGTCAGCTAGTATTATGTATAAATTCTAAAATATCTACATGTTAATACGTGAACATAAAACTTTGTACCCCTTTTTAATACAATTATGTGAACGGTGGAGTATGAAATGAGGGACAGTTAAAGTTTACGTTACGTAGGACTGCGGAAACCATATATGTTGAAATAATATACATTAGAAATACATTATTAATAGAAATAAACATTACACGCACTACACGTGACATACAGAACATGTATACCTACTGTTTTCCTTACAGGTAAAAACTGTTGTCAAATTTAAAAGAAAATTCAACTAATTGTGATGTATGTCGCAAAGTAGAGGACATACATCACCTTATAATGGAATGTGCCAAGAACAAGAGAGAGCGAGAGGCATTATTTGCAAGAAGACAAATTAACATCTTTGACGTGGGTCCCATACAAAGCATTCTTAGTAGACCAACATCGGAGTCAGCTCTTGATTCATAAGTTCATTAAAAGAAGCCTAGAACAGTCCTCCCACTCTCTTTTTAACATAAGATTAGCTTAATCCGATGGGACTGACGTAATCGCCAAAAAAGAATTTAAAAAAATTTAAAGAAATTTTATGTTAGTCAATGGTCAAATTTCGACCACACATGTTAATATGTGAAGAGAAACTTTGTATCTTTTAATACAATTATGCGAACGGTGGAGTGTGAAATTCTGGCACAGTAAAAGTTTACACAGCGAAAATTGCATAAAACCCACGAAATAAAGAAAATTAATATATTTAAATGCATATTGCATTAGAAATACATTAAATTAATAAAAAGAAATATTACACATTTATATTTTTTTATTACACATTTATATTTATTTCTTACATGGTATTATACACATATAGCTAGTCTGTTATTCAATTAAAAAAGATTTTATTGTTTAGTTTATGGTCGAATTTCCACCACAGGGCGACCGATAGTATTTAATAAATATCCAAACCTAAAAACACAAATATTTATGATCATCAGCCAACTCACTTGCAAACATTTGTATCTCTGAAACCCTGGATTAGATCTTCATCAACTTTATATGGGACCATATGAAAAGTATACGCTTCTAAACAAAACAAGAATTTTGTAAATCGGTTCATGAGTAATTGAGGAACATATGAACAATGAGTAATTGAGGAACATATTATACAAAAAGAATCCGACGATTCGAGAATCTTCTTTTTGAATTTAGTTATAAATAAAATAAATTTTGTCAATTTCCGCAATTCAGCATACGGTTTGTCTGAAGTTATCAAAAAGAATTATGTCCGGAGTGGATCTCAGGGATAACTCCGGTATTTGTATCACCCATGATTTATTCACCCTTTCCGCAAAACCAATAACACCTCAGATCAAATCCCAGATCTTTAGTCTTAAATTATTCTTTACTAGCGACCAACCGGGCATAACACGGGATTATATTTGAGAAACCCACGGATTCTGCCTTTTCGGGACAACAATTAGATAAATATGTTAATAGTGGATTGCTAATCGAGTGGCAGGATGTAATGTCACATACACAAGTTTGTTGGCTACCTTACCCTTCGTATATCAACGAAATACGACAGCGACTAAGCAACATCACTAATGTGGCAGTTAAATAATTAAGGCAGGAGTATCGACCCATGCGAGACAGTGCATGACTCTACCACCTAGACAAGGCTAAATGTGGCGTGATTACTAAGTTACAAGGGAAGTGTCATATTCAGTATTCTTTTTTTTTATTCTCGATAGGGAAGCGCTTGACCACGATCTCGCCTGATGGTAAGCTAAGATGCGGCCTAAGATGGAACGTGCTTTCCTAGAAGGTACCCGTTCACTCTTCTCCTGATTCTTTCACTTTTAATGAGTTAACTGGTAGTAAGACACTCTCATCATTTATTCTTTTACTGGGTTCAATACAGTACCTATATCAAAGTTTATTCAAATCAGTCAAGCCATTTCAACTTAAAGAAGTGACAAACACACACATACTTAAACACATACGCATACACACACGTATTTTAAGTTTTTTAGGAATTCCACAGAAACATCCCACATCATCCTACAGGATAAAAAGTAACAATTGTGTTTACCTGCGTGCGTTATAATCTATCCAACCGTTTAGCCATATGAATGGCAGAAATGTAACCATATTATGGTTATCATTCTCGGCTACCTTGTTCTCTAAACCATAACGAAACAGTGACCAACACTGATGCTATTTCAATTAAAAAATATATGGGGGTAGTAGCAAACCCAAGTACGATACTTCAGAACTTTACTAACTAGTTAAGTCTAAATTACGCGATAGCATCTGATTAGGTGGCTTTCGTAATTAAATAAGACACCAATCACCTTTAAACACCTAAAATACTATAAGGTAGCAAAGAAATAGGTGTTTCTCTAGATGGAAAAAACAAGCATTACCTTAAAACATCTAAATAAGTCTCCTGATAGAAATAAACAAGAATTTCCTTTAGAAACTTTAGATATCCTAAGATAGCAAAAAAGCGGGTGGATCTCCTGATGGAAAGAAACAGGCATCGCTTTTAGACACTAAAATTATCTTAATATGGCAACGAAGAAAAAAGACAACCATAGCTTTTTGACACCTAAAATATAATCAGATAGCAAAGAATCAGGTAGCTTTCTTGATAGAAAAAAAAACAACCTTTAGACACGTAAGATGTTAGGTGCGTTATTAGTTGCATTAGTCGTTATATATGTAGACTTATAAAAATTAAACTTTATAATTTAACTGTTAGCATTATAAATAAATCATCATAGTATGTGTATGATATATAACCACAAATAAATCAGTATGACACAAACGATTATATGGACGAGATCCAAACCATAAAATATTAACATTTATATAATTAATCGTTTTATTATTTACCTAAAACCATCGAGGATTTAAATTATCTTATATTGGAATTGTGGTGGCGACATTACATAATGTGACAAGATCCTTTGAAAAATGACGTCAATAATTAATTTTTTTCCGTAAATATGCTAAGTATTAAGGTTTTTACTTTTTTATATCAAACAATAGCAAACTAGGTTCATAGAGACAATATTATATAAAAAGAGTAGACAAGGCAAGAGTAGACATCTAAAGGGAAATGTTCAATTGACAGAAAGAAAAAAAATGTATATTTGGTATAAGCGTTTCTCTTTATACATGTACATAACCTGTCATGCATTTTATTACCAATTTTTCTCTGTTGCGTATGTGTTTAAAAAAAAGAATACCAAATTCTGTCTTGGACACTTAGACCTCCAAAACTAAATTTCAACAAAAAAGTAAATATGTGTTTGTGTCAAAGACAGTATCAATTCCATGTTGTTGGTGTGTGTAATTTTTTTATTAATTTATTTCTTCACGCCCATATCCCTGAAAAAGTAAGCAGAGGTACAACAAAATGCACCCATCGATGAGCCAAAGATACTGAGTCCCACGATGTGATAGGTGGCCTATCGCCAACTCGGCACTTTTTTTAACCCAGACAACGTTGTTTTTATCAAAAAACTGAAAAAACAGATATTTGAATTGCCTGATCCGGGAATTTAAACCAGGACCTCATGTGGTCAGCATTGACACTGGACCACTAGACTCCAGAGACGATATATAAATTTATTTCTACTTCATCTATATCTGATATATATAAAAATCAATTGCTGTTCGTTAGTCTCACTAAAACTCGAGAACGGCTGAACCGATTTGGCTAATTTTGGTTTTGAATTAATTGTTGAAGTCCAGGAAAGGTTTAAAAGGTGAAAAAATATAGGAAAAAATAAGAGTAGTTAAAAAGGCAGAACAACGTTTGCCGGGTCAGCTAGTACTATATAAAAATATTAGCTTTAATACTCTCCTTGCTTAAAAAACATTTAACTGTGCCAAATTTCATATTCGTCCGCAAAGGCGTAATTTTATATTCCCGTTCTTAATAAGTGGACAAAGTTTTAGCTTCACGTATGTGGTACAGATTATATATTAACGTGATTATAAATATATAGATTTGTATGAAACACAAATAAACCTGCTTAGACACAAAATCCACAAACTCTATTAGTTTTAAGCATCGCTAAGAATCTATAAATCCAGGTAAACATTTAGAACTAAGATATCAGCACTTTACTAAAACTTTCAAATCCACACCCATAAGTCATGGTAAAAACAGTTTGTAACTCACGCGCGGAGAAAAACAAGGAGCTAATAATGAATTACACCACCCCGTCTCGTGTTTTGTTGGTGGTCAATACGGTCGCGGCGAGAATTTCTCGTCATTTGTTTGATACTGAGCTCAGTTTTCTTCAATTTTACGTTTCTCTTTTCGTTGTTTTTACGTGTTCTTTTTTGTATTCTTTAACAGCTGTTGACAGTGGCTATTGTAGTTTATTTTAGCACTATCTATGTTATCTATGTCACCATAATATTAATAAACATTTCCTAGTGTTACAGTAAGCTCCTTTTGAAACCTATATCTATCTATATTTATATTATACTATTGTTATCATAAAGAGGTACAATTAGTTTGTTCGTTGTTGAAATATCTATTGTTCTGGAATAATATTGGCTAATTTTTTACCCACTAAGTACTTGGAAAACGTATTTGGGTAACGCGAATGAAGTTTTTTTTATATCAAAAGTTAGGAAACAAACAGATGGGTCTCCTGATGGAAAGAGTCAACTATCGCCTTTAGACACCTAAAATGTTAATGGTGCGTTGCAATCTTGTGGCGAGGTCTCATGCCATATGCAGAAGTTTACCGGCTATCTTACCCTCCACACCGGAACATGATAGTGACAAGTATTGACGCTATTGCGGCAGGCATACTTAAGGCAGTAGTTCTAGACCCGGGTGACACAATTCAGAACTCTACTACCTAATAAAAGCTAATTAATATAATAAACATGAAGAGTTCAAATTCATGTTCTTTATTGCGTATAAATACATTATTATATACATTGCTATACATTGTTTTTTTAGTATAAGATTAAAAATGTAGCGATGGTTAAATACTTACGTTAATAGATACAGATTTTTGCTATCCCATGATATAAAAAGAAAAACAATTTTAATTTTAACAAACATCTTACAAACAAAATTAATTGTAACTAGAATGTAGAGCACCCACGATTAGTCACCGGTATTAGTCCCATGATGTGACAAGTAGTCCACCGATCGGCAAATCAGTCAGCCAAATTATACAGAAAAACTGAAAACCTTATTTAGAACCAATTTCTCGAACTGGGAAACAAACTCTAAACATGCCCTAAACTAAAAAATATGTGATATTGAAGAAATTTTTGTAGATAAAATCAAAAGTTATTAAATAAAATTAAATATTATTTTGTTATGAAATTAATTTTTTCTTAATTTTTTTATATATACTTAATAAAAAATTGCACACCATGTTATGAGAAAATATGTTATCTTTGAATTAATTGTAACAATAAGTATATTTATGAAGTCTCTTTGTTTTATTCTTATACCGAAAACCCTAGACCACAGAGAACTTCATTTTAAAAGTTGAGTACGACCTCTATTTAATATGAAACAGTTGAAGCTACCAAAATATGTAGTTTATTAGGTCCTAAGGTAGTTCCGGCTCTTAACCAAAACAAATAGAGGTGGGCTGAGGTATCGGGGCAATAAATTCCGTTTTTCCTAATTAAGGTGTAATTCCGGTAGGATCCCGGGCGCGTCGCTCACTTACTGCCTCAGCTGTTGTGTTTATTAAATACTAAATGTTCCCCGCGACTTCCCGTGACACACACATTTCCTTTCACTCAATCGGGTAGAAAAGTTGCCTATGTTATTAAGTGGTAATGTAATTTTACTTTTTAGATTTTTTTAATTAGTCCAGCAGTTTTTGAGTTTATCTATTACGAACAAACAATCAAATCTTACTTCTTTGACTAATATTTTAAGACTAATATAGCAGAATATCGTGTACAAAACACTAGGTAGCCCGCGCAACTTTGCTCGCGAGAGCGCTCGATCTACGGCTAAATAAACATGTCGGCCATATAATAGTGTTTCCTACAAACTTCCATCCTCTATTTCAGTCTCTTAGAGGTTGATTTGTAAAAATAAGTTAGCCTAAATTTAGCTCCAGTTTTTTAACTAACTTCCTGTTAAATTTTATTAATTATAATAAATTAATAAAATAATTATAAAGTCTCTATGTTTCATTCTTAAACCGAAAATTATTAATAATTTTAAATTTTTACAATTTACCGAAAATATTTTTTTATTAATAATAATCTATTAAGATTCAGCGGTTTCTGCCTACTATAATGTGCGGTTGTTGCTGCTGCTGCCGTGTTTGCGTAACAAACATACAGATTTTGGCACTTAAAATGGATTTAATAACGATTTTACGAACTCTAAACTTATAACATGATGTACCCCATTAATTTTCCAAGATATTAGCAAAACTCTTGTTTTTAACAAGCTGTACATTAACAAGTTTAGTTTATTTCATATAAATGCAAAAATAGAAACGAAGATAAAACGAGAAATGTATTTAACTGATAAAGAAATAGAGACACTTATTATTATATATTACACAGTATTATTAATGTGAACGGAATCTGAACAATTTTAGGAGCAATATTTCTAAAATATTAATTCAGAGTTTGCATCATCGATTCTGACAAATTATTATAGTGAATTTTATACATATATTGTTTAGGGGCACGTACATTACCATGATGTTTGTAAAGGTGATTCAGCTAAGCAGCCGCCATCATATTATAATGTTTACATAGAAATATGCTGAAGTAGGCAAGTCACAACAACTTTTTAATACTATAAAAATTTAAATCATTGTCATTTAAATTTATTGTTTTATTTTAATTTACCAAAGTTATTGTTAATAATTTATTTCAAATGCAGTCAATTGTATTTTCAATAAGTTTATTTTGACTGAATTACAAATGTTCATTACTACCATTAGTTTATAGGTAATATGATAGTAAATAAATAAAAAAAATAAGAGACTCAATCCCAGAAATACAAACATCGATGCACATCATATAGATATGTGTCTCTGTAATCATAAATCAGGGTCGCTAACCATTTGAGGCAGATATAAAATAATGGTGCAATATGGACCCTACAAGCACTCATCCTATTTTTGTCTGTATTGGCATAATTCTGTGGTTGCCCCAACACTATTATATAGAAGTGAGAGCTGGGTATGGAAGAAAGAGCATGAAAATAGAATTAACGCGGTCGAAATGAGAGCGTTACGAAAAATCTGTGTTGTAACACTCGCGGATCGCGTTCGTAATACTGAAGTGGAGAGAGGTTAGGATTTAAAGACAGAATCGGTGTAAAAATGAGAAAGGGCATGCTCCGTTGGCTCAGACATGCCGAAAGAATGGAAGATGAACCGTTAATAAAACAGATATACAATGTGAATGTGAGTGGATGTAGGTACCGGGAGAGACTAAGACTTAAGTACTTTGGCATTTGTATGATCAAATTTATCGGGTGATATCGGAAGGTGGTGTCAATAGTCTTCGAAACCGGCGTGTTTGTGTAAAGTTATGAATGTGCAGGAAGCAAGACAAGTCTGTCTGGACCGTGACGCTCAAATCCTCTGCCTAACCCGTAAGAGATTTGGCGTGAAAAAATTTTGTTGTTGTTGTATTGGCTAACGAAGTCGAGCCCCATCGATTGTGTAGTTAGGATCGGCAGCCACTCTACCAACGGGGTGGTTTAAAATAATAGGCCCTACACACAGTACACTACCTCCTACTTTATATAATCTCGTTTTAAATTACAGAGTATAAATATAAACTATACAATTTATTGTAAGGTGCAAATTTCTGTAAGATGCGAAAACGTAATAAATTTGTAAAGCCCGCGCCAAACTCTCACAATTCCGTTAAGGAATTCCACCACCCTCTTATTTAATTCGCTTCAGGTAATTAAAATCCAAAAACTTTGGGACGAAATTAAATTTTATTCTCCGTCTTAGAATTAAGACTCTTTGGGAATGTATTTGCTTCTCTTGTAAAACAATTTACTATGATTAAAAATTATAATACAATATTCTAATTAAAACGGTATATTAACTTATATTAAAATTATTACGAATATCTTGAATTTGTTCAGTTAGATATAAATTATTAATTTTACAAGATATACGCCTTTCTTACGGCAGGAATGGGTAAGGCAGTGGTACCATAACCCGGTCCAAACGTCGCAGAACTCTGCCAGTTAATTAGTAGTCACAATGTCAGTTATACCACAGGTTATACGTTGTGCTGGTGCATCACGTCTTTAGTTTATTTCATCAGCGTGACGGTCACAATAACCTATAAGTTTTTTTCCCTATCAATAAAATATGTTGTATACATTATACCGTTATGTCTACATCCCCGACGAGGTAGGCACATGTGTGACTAGTACACCCGTGACTACCCAACATCATTAAATTCCATGATGTGACAGAGGCCCAGGGTTAAGTTAGGGGGCGTCCACAAATTACGTGAGATGTTTAAGGGGGAGAGGGGGTCGAGTCAAATCTCATCTAATCTTGCATTGGAGAGAGAGGGGTCTCGGCAAATTTACGTAATTTTTTTTATTGAAACAAAAAGAATATACTATTTTGGTCTACTATCCAGATTGTACATGCTTAAGATTTAATCTTAAGCGTAATCGCAATACGATTAAGATCATTCACTAATTCGTTCGAAAGAAAATAATTTCATTCATACTTCGGACGTTATACAGTCTTAACAAGTACGTAAATAAAAGCACAAAGCTTTTTTTTTCTTTTTACAATAACAATCCAAAGCGTTTACATGTTTAAGAAACCCATATTTGGAAAAATCTCACGTGAGATTGGGAGATGGGGAAGGGGTTGAATAAAATCTCACGACATCTCACCAGGGGAGAGGAAGGGGACCGAAAATTTAAAAAATACCTCACATAATTTATGGACGCCCCCTTACAGGTAAGTTGTTTTTAAGTAAAACTAAAATATAATATATAACGAATTGCCTGACCCAGGATTTAATCCCAACACCTCATACGTCAATACCAAATGATATCGCCAGACCATTCATGACAAATTTAAAAAAAAACCAATAGATTCCTAAGTCTAAATTCAAATTAAACTACTCAATCGTACAGTTTGCATTAGAATAACGGCTAAGTTTTCAACCCCCGCTTTGAACCGGCCCACCTAAACAGCCCGGCGGACGTGTTTCTGGAATCAAATGGCCCCTTTAACTTTTCCTATTTAGGGAAAAGCCGGAGAAAATCTCACAATAATAGTAATAATAATAGATATTTGTACCAGGGTATCATGAGCTCGAGTGGTTCTGATTATCATAATTTGTCACTTGTTACAAAAGCTTACAAAAAGCAATATTCGTTCTTATCTAATAAAATTCGAAACAGAAGGTGTATTTTTGATATTTAAGTACTGTTCGTGGAACTATTACTCATTCGACGTAATGTAAAACCCAAAATCTTTATTACATAATGCGTCTCTGATGATCCAACGTTTTTTAAATCAGATATACTAATAAATCGTATAAAGTCATACATGCAAGACGTTTGTAAAAGGTGAGCAATTGACCAAGCATGTCACTACCATCGTGACCATTAGATGGTAGAGTTCTGCAACGTCTCACCTGCGTTTAATACCGCCGCCGTATATATCGTCAGTGCTAGTCACTGTCGTATTACGGTAAATTTATGAATGTGGCATTAAGCCCACCCTCTTGACATATCTATGTATGTCTATAGATACAGTTTTGTCTTTCCAATAACTGAGCCATCTTCTTAAATGTGCTATCTTCTGAAGATAAAAAACATATAAAAATAAAGAATAATGTAAAACATATTAAGAAAGACAATTATTTTGTTTTCTGAATGTGTTTGACTACAAAAATCATAGTTATTTTCTTTGTTATATTATACAGTATACACTGTATAACAAAGAAAATAACTATAATTTAGTTATTTTCAAAAATCATATTTTTTTCTTTGTTATATTATACACTTTATAATATAACAAAGAATATAACTATCATTTTAAGAACAAAGTAACGGCATAGTAACGGGATATCGAAAATCTTTTGCTGTATAATTTACAATACAGCAAAAAATCTTCGACACTGACTATCCCGTTATTTTATTCTTAAAAACAAATCTCCCTCAATGCAAGACATCCGACATAATTCACCCCACCGCGCTTGACACTTTAACACTAAAATCTCATTACAATTAGCCTCATTTGCATAAAGAGCAAATAAATCAAGGCATGTGTGCATTTTTAGCATCGATAGCGACAAGGTATTACGCATCGTCGTTTAAATCCAACCCTTCGCCCGCTGGCGCAGTATTAACAAATCCAGATGAGTGTTATGATTTATGAGACCCCAGTCATCTGGGGTCCGGTGTAATATAAAATAATACACATAAACAAATGCAAATATCGTGTCGCGTGGATTATTGCGTCTGGATGCAGCGTTCCATTGTTAGTCTAACATTTAATGGTTTGTATGTAATGAAATGTCAATAGGAAAGCGTCAACAAAACACCGTTTATGTTTGGATCATACAAAGCGATATCCGTTTTAATAATTATCATATAAATAATGCTGAAGTCTGATTTCGGCGATATCCAAATCCAATCTAAAAAAGACAAATAGTTTTAACAAAAACTGCCAAAATTACACTTCAAAGAAAAAGTTTATCAATAAATAATAGTTAAAGTTTTTCTGTTTAACTTATTTATTACTTTTTTTTTATACAAAATTAAGAATTTTGAATAACTTTTAGAAACATAGTTTTAAGAAAGATTTCGCAAAAAAATGTCCTTTTCGTGCACGAAAACCCCGTTGTTAGTAAAAAAAAGAGTTGCAAAACAAGTATTTTTTAAAAATCTTAGGCAATATTGACCAAAGAGCTAAAAAGTACTCACTCACTTAACATATTATACTCTTTACAATATTCTCTTTACAAAATTAAATTAGAATGTTTAACAATAACGTATATGCTTTCACAACAAACATGTATGTTATTTTCCAATGATAATATCAAAATTACATCTCTATGTCACAATAAAGTGATGCAACGATTAGTAAATAGTACAATAAATCATTCTCAAGCCGTCAGTGAAACATATTGCAACAGAAACACAGCAATAACAATTTGGATTGTCAAAATTAATACAAGGAATTGCCCCCATGTTGCGCCGTAAAACTTGCGATTTCCCTCTCCCAATGGACCGGCGGGGTGCGAGAGACCGGACCGAGCGGATGAAGAGTTAATGAACTAATCTTTATATTAACAATACATTAGTCGCATCGGACGTTAGCCATGTTTCGTTGTAATTACGTCCCTTGCAAGGGACAACCCTTCTGCGCCATTTCTAATGTATTACTATCGACCTTTACACTTAACTTCTGATACTCGCTTAAAAAGCCTTTAGAAGTGAAGCCAAATGAAGCAAATTAATGCAGCCCAACAATTTCATTCGATTTAACGGATCTAAATGTTTAGCTCAGCAAACATACATTTGCTTAATAAAGGATTTGGTTTGCCTTTGAATAAAAAAAATCTTAAGTCTACTTGTTTTTTCATTACTGGTAGCTTACTTTGACATAACTTATGGTAATATGGTAAAATTTGATTCAGTCTAACTAATATCAGTCTGAAATTTCAATCCTTAACAGTACATATCGATTTTTGACGAGATATTTAGGATGAAACTAATTTCGAAAATTTTATTTATCTACTAGCTAACCAACGCAGCTTTGCCCGCAAATGGATTAACTTGCTGTCTATATTGTTTTTAACTTGCCGTCTATATTGTTTTTCATATAAATCAAATTCCCTATTTCAGCCTCGTAGGTGTTGAATTTAAAAAAAAAATGTTAACATACGTACCTAGGATTTCCAACTATCTCCATGTCAATACTCATTTAAATTAGTGCAGAGGGTTGGCCGTAAAAACGTAGCAGACGGACTGTCGCATTTATAAAGAAGAATGTAGAAGCAAGATCTCCATTTACATTTGTATAGTAATAACTCAAAAAAGCATATTTGAATTTTAAAATTGTAACATATTTTTGCGGAATATCCGAATTGACGGCAAGCTGAATCGTTTAAAAAAAGTTCTAGTATCCTTGGTGATCGGGAAGTGGCTCAAAAATCACTGGTTGGTTTTTATATGTAATTTGATGTTTTTTTTACAATTTTTTTGGTGTTGCCCCTCAGCCCGCAAATGATAACGTGCAATAAGGAACTCCGTTCTAAACTAATATGTACATTCAGATTTGAAATTTAACATAGTAAAGAACTAATGCATAGATTTCTAATGTTTAATTCGTTAAAAACTCGAAGGACCTTAGAAGAAGTAAGAAGTAATACTAGTATGTGCATTGCAAATAAACAGCAATAATTATTCATTACTTCATATCTTTATTAAAAATTCTTCTCATATTTACATCATTATCGAATATTTCGAAAATATCGTGTGAAAGGTAAATCGAATCACGGACCAATTCGTAGGGTTGCTGTGAACGCAATTCATAGTGACAGTTAATTTGGGAATGCATCCGCGCCCGTTACTTATTCAGTTGGTTCGTACGCCAAGTAATTGCTTCAAAAGCGACTCTGCTCTACTTCATCCGTGTGCTCCTGGTATTTACAATCAACAATATTGCTCTTTACTCCTAGTAAAAAAATAGTAAAGTAGTTTTTAAAATCAAAATATTTATTATTCATTAAATAAAAAATGTTGACAGAATATTTTGCTGTCTGCAGAATTAGTGTCCTGTATATAATATGTACATAATATGTATGTTCCCAAAATATTAATGAAAAATTAATAATTGACAGATTACACGAATACCCTGCTGAATTTGTTTTGATATACATATTCGAGTCTCTCTTCATACAAACACGCCGATTACGGAAAGTTTTGACACCACCTTTCAGACAGCAACCGATAATAATATTATCGGTTCTATTCATATTATGATCATGGTGTGTCAGTCAAGTCTTCCACGGCACCAATACCCTTGCACATTTGCATTATACATAATATGTTGTTAATTGTTCATCTGTTATTCTTATTTCTAATTTTAAATATTTTTTCTTTGCAGGTTTATCAATGCGAGACGTAGGATAGTACAACCAATGATTGACCAGTCAAATAGAGCAGGTAACATTTTTCTTATACAAATATTATTACTATAAATATGTACATTATTCCGGGAATAATACGAATATTGACTATTAATTTGTGGACTGATTGTTTTTTTATAAGATAGCAAACAAGCAAATGTCTCCCCTGATGAAAAGAACAAATATATTAATAGTGCTTTTCTATTCTTGTGACGGGGTCTTAATGCCATATGCATAAATTTACCGACTACCTTACCCTCCAAACGGAACATGACAACCACTGACCTAACACATGACAAAAAAATATTAAAAATTCATTAGTTAAATGGTTTAAAAATAAAAGTAGCTTATGTTTCTCCCGAGCCTTTAACTATATCTTTGCCAAATTGCTTCAAAATCGGTTCAGCGTGTTAGCAGTTAAACCGTAACAGACAGACGACTTTCGCATTCATAATGTTAATGTGAATAAAGCGTAATATCGGATTGGAATCAATGAAATTGAATTTAAAATAAATAATAAAAACACTAACAAAAAAATTTATCTAAAATATACGTGTGAATGAATAAATGACGTATAAGTTAAAACATATATCGGATTTTCAAATATTATTTCATTTGTATTGAAAAAGTTAATTACGTCTTGAAATAGACAATAAATTCAGACAGCGTCTAAAACACGTACACCGTATTGGTCTGATCAATAGTTCACGTGTGCCCATTGAAATTCGTCGCTACAAACGACTTTGAAGTCCACAATTGAGTTTGCTGACCACCTTCATACAGTATGCAGGATGCACTTGAATACCTATCGACTCCCCAGGGTCGGTCCGCTTTTACTGACCGCTAGCTAAACGAGTTCTCTTTCCACGTGGGAAAATAAGTTGAAAGCTATTTTTCAATACATGTGCATACATTTTTAAACAGCGTTCCTTGTATATCTTGGAACTAATTTGTGAGAAATGATTAAAGAATTAGAAATAAAATATAAAATTTAAGTGTTTGTCTGTGGTTTCAAAATAACTAGGTTTTTTAAGTGTGCTATTTTTTCAAAACTAATACATTCTTGGTGGTCCGGACTTCTATGAAGAATAGGCCAACTTCCGTTTTGCTAAGCAGGTCGTAAAAGACGACCAATTGTCTATGCGAGTCACTAACATCGTGGCTACCAGGTGGTAGAGTTCAGCATTTACTTATTCCTGCCACAATAGCATCAATACTTGTCACTCTCGTGTTACGGTTTGAAGGGTAAGGTAGCCGGTAAACTTATGCATGTGACATTACACCTCGCCACAAATTAGCAAAGCACCATTAATAATATATTTGGTGTCTACAGGCAATGATGACGGTGATTTGAGTAATTTTCGTCCCGCATCTACCGCCAGTAACGCTCTTATCGCCATTCGTTTGTTAAATGATGCTGATAGCTCTCTACATGCGCGACACATTGTCTATATCTCGAAAGAAGAAGATCTTATTGCATCGGAATCTTTTTTCTAGGTACATAAAAATATTCCGACGAATTGATGTTCCCCGATTACACAAAGACGCCTGGACCGATTTCAAAATTTGTTATTCTTCCCATTTGGTTAAAATAAATTTTGTGAAAATTTTATCCAGGATTATAGAGGAGATTGGAAGTCGGTTGTTGCAATTTTATGTGATTAAATCATTTAAAAGAAATTAGAAACTCGTCCTCTTGGAATTTGTTTTTTTTTCGAAGTGAACTATAGCAGTTGGTCCAAATTACCGCTGCTGCGAAAACGGGCATTTTGGGCAAGCAGACTGCTCAGCCACAGTTAAATTAAGTGGGCTAAAAGGCAGCGCCTTTAGCGTGTGCGTGTAGTAGTAGTACATTGTGAAGCGTAGGTAGTTACGGGAGCACCGGGATCGGATAGGACGTGATGTGGCCTTCGCCATTTGAAATCAGTTAAAATTTGATTTTGACAAGTATGACTTCAATCACGTACAAAATGGTAATTAACATACCATAAAAATGTAATTATGAAGTGTAGGTAGTCATGGGAGCATCGGGATCGGATAGTACGTGACGTGGCCTTCGCCATTTGAAATCAGTTGAAATTTGATTTTGACAAGTATGACTTCAATCACGTACAAAATGGTAATTAACATAACATAAAAATGTAATTAAATAAATATAGAGATGTTATGAAACTTCCGTGGTGAGCAAAATTATAATAAATATTATTGAATAATATAATACACAAAACGTGTTATAATACATGTGTATGTGTACATGTATGTAATAAATTTTATTACAACAATAAAATAAAAAAGTAATAAAAGTTTGTTTGAATTTAAATACATTGACGTTAAAAGGACACTAACGTAGATAAAGTTAAAATTTATTAATGTAAATAATAAAAGTTATGAATGTAATTAAATCTTAAGTAACTTACCTAAGGAAGAACGGTAAAATTAATTGGAGAACCAAGTACATACATATGTGAACGGCAATTGCCGCTCTTTTCGATTTTCTATGTTATTAACAGTGAGAGCAAAGTGACAGGAGGCTCACCTGATGGTAAATGATCACCGCCGCCATGGGCGTACCGAGGGGGAGGGGGGGAGGCAGGGAGGGGCAGCTGTCCCCTCCTAGAATCCATTTACCTCTCTACTAGCTATGTACTGTTGTAGATATTAAGATAAAAATAGTCTTAAAATGTTACGGTTCCCCCCCCTGGCCTTGAAACTGGGTACGACTATGACCGCCGCCCATAAACAACCACATTACCAGAGATCTTGCAGTTGTATTTCCGGCATTTTAAGAATACGTGAGCTCTGTTCTTGAAGGCTCCTAAGCCGTATCCGTTCGGAAAAGCCTCTGCCGATAATTGGTCCCACAGAGGAGTAGGGCAAGGAAAAGTGGTAGTTATTTCTATTTAGATATCGTGAATTTATGGATTAGATACCTTGATAGCCAAATAACCTAGGACTCTAGATGCTCTGTTGACATAATGTCTAGAATTGAGATGGCTAAGAGAGCTGGTAATAGCTAAAATGTCCATTAATAAATAATTTCTTATCCTTATTCTTATTCTATTTAGGATCAAAACAAAGACATAATACATAAGCAACTTATACAACCTATATTTTGAGAATTACGTTATACAGTTGTGAAACATAGACACTATAATAATAATATCGCTGAACAAAGTACACTAATTGTTTGAACCCCAAAATAAGCAAATTATTTGGTTGTGTTATGGGTGTTAGTCAACGATACTAAAATATAGAAATAAATATATAAATACTTCACATACATAATAAACACCCAAACCCAGAAAAACACACATCTATGCTCATCACACAAATGTTTGTCCTTGTCAGAAATCGAACCCGAACCCCATCGTTTCTTAGTTAAATTCGCTAACCACTCGACCGATGGGGAGCGTCAAACTCTAACCCAGAAAGATAGAGAGTGGCTGGAGGCTTTTGAGATATGGCTCTAGCGTAGAACAGAAAGAATTAGTTGGACAGAGAAAAAATCTAATGAGGAAGTTCTGAAAATAATTAATAAAAAAGAAAAATACCACAAATTTTCGAAAATAGAAGAGAAAACATGATTAGATATGACGACTTTTTAAAACCATCTTCAAGGGAAAAATAGAAAAAAGGCGAAGTAGGGGAAGACCGAAACGAAATTTCATCCAACAACTGAAGAAGAAAGTGGGAGTCAGGTCATATCAAGGGATAAAAGTAAAAACAGGGAACAAGGAAGATTAGGAATTGCACGTAGCTATAATATAGCATAAAAATAACAAGAGCATAGCTCTTACGTAGAGAGAGGGAGAGAATTTGTGGATAGAGTGGAGAGAGATAAAATTAGGAAATCTGAGATAAAAAGTATGGTACCTATGTCCGGTCGTAATTTATCTGTGTGCTTAAATTTCATTCAGATCCATGCAGCTACTTTGGTGAGAAAAAGAAACATACAATGATCTATTTAAACTTTCGCATTTATAATATTATGTATCAATCAGACAGATAGCCATTAGCTCGTAGTCATAAATATAAGTTCAGACAGCAGAAAATATACGGTACAAAGAAGTCTAGAATTACTATTCAGACTGCCACCCCATATTGTTTCAATTCGCAACGTAAGTTATATGCGCATAATCTCCTGTAGAGGTAATTGCCGTGACGATATCTATACACATAATAAAATCGTAGGTAAGTCAAAACTGTACATTGAATATTTTTTTAAAAGAATACTTGGGGCGTGATCTACAATCGATATCAAAGCCAAAAATATAGTTTTTAGAATTTTTGTCTGTTTGTCTGTTTGTCTGTATGCATGTCCGGGGTAAACTCAAAAAGTACTGCATGGATTTACTTCAAATTTTGCATGAATATTACTTACAGGTCGGGTCAACATATAAGCTACATATTATCACGCTATCACCTAGCGGCCGGGTGCAATGCGGAGTAAACGAAGTCCGCGCGGACGAAGTCGCTGGCAACAGCTAGTTATATACATAAAACAAAGTCGGGTTAGTTACACCATTTATAACTCAAGAACGGCTAAACCGATTTTTATGTTTTTTTGATTTGTTGGTTTTGTCTCGGCCCCGAATAGCAAAATACCTACTACATTTAAAAGATTGACAAAAAAACTATCAATCTCGAGGTGTACTCTCATACCGAGGGTTCCGTATAAACTTGTAGATAATCATAGCTACACATACAAGTACCCTATACACATAGAAGTAGGTTTTAATTCCCTATAGGTTTTAATTCCTTTAAAAGTCGAAAAATGTGCGACAAAACATATGACACGTTTTGATCACGTTTGTTGTTTCTTTAGTGACCCCATAAGGGTCCCGTTTTTCCTTTTCAGGTACGGAACCCTAAAAAGAAAAATTTTAAATGAGTTCAGTTTGATAACTTCTGTCGTTTGGTGGTTTTGTATGACATTTGTTATCTAGGTATACTGATATTACAAAGAAATAAAATTTAATCGTTTGTTTTGAAATAAATGAGCTCAAAAAGGATTGGACAGATTAAAAAAATACTGCACTTGTATAAAGCTACATTATCTCTGAATAACATCACTGTTATATCCGACTGTGCAAAAGAAATTAAAGTGTGTCACACAAACGAATCCGCAAGCAATCGCCAAGTTGCATAGAATTTTTAAATGCTGTGTTTAGTTCATAACTTAACATAGCATTTAATAATTCCAAGCTACGAAGTTCGCCGAGTCAGCCAATTTATACTTTTAACAAATGAAAAGAAATGTTTTATTAGAATTTCATCAAAGATATCACCAGGAAAACAGACAAAAGCGATCTAATCCCCAAATAGCCAAGAACCCACACATCTAGATAGGGTAGCGGGCGATTGTCGGCGGGGGCGAGTGATGGATCGCCCGGGACGGGTCAACGGATTCGGACATTATTCTTTTTACCCTTCTTGCGTTCCGTTCGCAAGAGTAAGCCCTTTTTGCGACGTCCTTTTTTTCCTCTCCCCGGAGGAATTTTGCCCCCGGTTTCGTTTTATGGACTGCTACAATTACAAAGTAAAAATGGAATCGGTCATTCGTTTTATTTCATTGTTGACGACACGGACGGCAACCTTGATGTGGATGTTTATTGCTAATTTATCTCTGGTGAAGTAATTCGTGTAAATATTTATCGTGGAGCCTATTTCTAAAATATTAGTTTATTGTTTGCGTGGAACAAATATTCTGTTTGTTTATAAACTAGTATTTGCAATTGGCTTTGGTTTATAGTAGCTCGTCTCAATGTGGGTAGAGTAAAACGGACATAGATTCGTACCTGTGAATCGTTATCCATCTTTAAAACACGATTACATGATTATTATTTGACGCGAAAGTAGTTAGCAAGTTAATTGTGTAATTTTTGTATTATTTTTTATTTTATTTCTTGTCTTTTAAAGTGTGTTATTTTTTTGTCTCTTCTTTTTAGTTTTTTTTTGTTAATAGCTTTTAAGGCCACATTTGATATTAATTGTATGCTTTATTATTATGCCGTGTAAATAATATGACGTGCACAAGTGTCTTTGTTTGTCTACTGTTTTCTACATATGGGTTAACTGGAAGAAATCTCGATATGAGATAAGCTCGCCTTTTGTTTTAATATACATCATTTTATTGTTTACTGTAAATGTTTTGTGTACAATAAAGTGTTTAATAAATAAATAAATAAATAGATTTTTTCAGTAATATTAGATAGCAAACAAGCAGATGGCTCTCCTAATGGAAAGAGAAACCATCGCCTATAGACGCCAAAGATGTTAATGGTGCGTTGTTATCCGAGTGGCGAGATGGTAATGCCACATGCAAAAGTCTGCCGGCTATCTTACCTTCCAAACCGAAACCTGAGTGCTAAGTATGAGTTTTTTTTTCACATTCGATGGTGAGCGCGTTTCGAGTTTACTAGGAATTTGTATGTGATTTGTACAGCGCCACCTAGTGGTAAACTGGTTTCTCACGTTTACCACTAGGTGGCGCTGTACAAATCACATACAAATTCCTAGTAAACTCCAAACGCGCTCGCGATCGAATGCGAAAAGAAAAACTCACACTTAGCACTCTGACAATGACGAGTATTGATGCTATTGTGGCAGATATAGGTAAGGCGATGGTGCCAAATACCCGGGCGAGACGGTGTGGAACTCTACCACTAGTAAATTCTTAATCCAATAAAATTGCAGTTATAACGTTTACTAAGAGCAAATACTATTTCTCCTTGACTAGTAGACCTGGTGTCAAATTTAGATGTTGCGGAACTCTACCACCTAATAGTCACGATGGAAGCGGTACGTACGTTGTGTTGTTTTTTTCAACCAGTAAAGCTATTATTATTGAAGAAATTCTTAAATAAACAACTTTAATCACCACGTAACAAACGTTTAACTAACTAATGTTATTTACTGAGTAACACTTACATAAAAATGACGTAAACACTGACCATTAATTGTCAGTTCGACCTTTCAAAAGCATTAGTGTATCCGTGTAGTCCGTGTATCCTGTACGCTTAAGGTCAATTTCCATTTCAGCTGTCCTTGCAACATTGTAGTAATTAGAAGTGAAATAATAAATAAATATTCACAGGACAAATTACACTTAATGATTTAACCCCAAAGTAAGCAAATTATTTGCTTGTGTTATGGGTGTTAGGCAACGATACTAATACATAGAAATACATATATAAATACTAGAATATATTTGATAAACACCCAAACCCGGAAATACAAACATTTATGCTCATCACACAAATGCTTGTCCCCGTCAGGAATCGAACCCGAGCCCCGTCGATTGCGTATTGGTCGAGTGGTTAGCGACCCTTTGTTGGCGTCAAATGTAAATACGTTGATAAGTTTTCTAATTTTCTAATCATTAAAAGACATTGCAAAAGAAAGTGCATAAGAATTCGTTACCTACAGAAATTCGTCTCTATGGTCTAGTGGTCCAGCGTTGGCATTTGACCACATGAGGTCCCGGGTTCGATTCCCGGGTCAGGCATATAAAAAAATTGTTTTTTCAGTTTTCTGAGAAACACAAAGTTGCCCGGGATTGGAAAGTGCCCGGTTGGCGATAGGCTTGCCACCTATCACATTTGTGGGACCAAGTATCTTCGGCTAATCGTAGGTGCACTTGTTGTACCTCTCCCTACCCGTTCGGGGATATGGGCGTGAAGATACCTACAGATATTCGTACTTGTGAAAGTTTCATTATTACTATTTATTAATATTATAATATTATAAAATATATTAAAATTATAAAACCTATTTTTAAGAAGCATGGTATAACTCATGAAGTATTAGGATTTAATACTTCTACTTAAAGCTTCGTGGTATAACTATATTTTTTCAAATGTAATTAATTCATTATACACCAAGTCAATTATCTTTGCGTATAATATTTACTTATTACGGGTTGGCTGGAAGAAATTTCTGTTACTAGAGATAAGCCCGACCATTGTACTTTTTTCTTTTATTGTTTTGTTTAAGTGATGACTATAATACAGAATTAAATAAATAAGTTTTGCTTAAAAACTATGTTATCCTAAGTCACACCCTTTTTTAATATTTTAGGTAAACAGTAGCTACTGTGTCCGTTTCCAACATCATATGTAAAGGAAAAACCTTGTACCTCTTTTTATAACAAAACGCGAACGGTGGTGCTTTGTGGCGTAACGTGGAATTTGGTACAGTTAAATTTTATATTGCGGAGGACTGTAGAAACCTAATGTTTTTTAAATAAATTACATTCATTTATTTTCATAATTTATTATTAATTATAATACATTCATTTATTAAATTAACACTAAATTCTTGTGATACACATGATAATGTACATATTATTTACTATTTTCTATGCGGCTAAAGTCTGTTGACCACCGGGCTAGTAAAAATAAATTTAAGAATTAAAGTTTTTTTTATCATATAATAGCCAGAAAATGCTTATAAATTATGCTTCGTGGTCTAGTGATCGAGCTATTTGCCTCAAATCGTAAGGTTGGTTTAAACCCAACCCAAGGTCGAACAAAAGGGTAATTGAGACATTTTTGAGCTTTTCCTCAAATTTCAGCAACAACTCAAAAGTCTCAATCTAAATAAAAGTCAAAAATGTTTTATTCATATAAACCTTCAGGTTTCTTATGACAAGTTGATATATTTTAGAATTCGGTAGTAATTCTAAATACGGATCGAACCGCGGCACAGTGTCTGTTCTAGTTTGAATCATTTAGTGATTATAGACTTGATAGTAAATATATTCTCTACTAGGTGGTAGAGTTCGGCTTGCCCGGGTCTGGTACCACCGCCTTATGTCGAGCACTGACGCTATTACAGCAGGTTAGGCCTACTGGAATATACAAGTAGTATTCGAGCATAGTACACATAGACACCTCTCACGGACTGGATATCTCGGAATGGTGAGGAACAAACTGTCCCAAGCCATTCCAAGATATCGCGTCCGTGACTGGTGTCTATGTGTGCGTTGCTGTCTGTTGTCCCGAGCCATTCCAAGATATCGTGTCCGTGACTGATGTCTATGTGTGCGTTGCTGTCTGTTGTCCCGAGCCATTCCAAGATATTGCGTCCGTGACTGGTGTCTATGTGTGCATTGCTTGAATATTACTTATATGTAACATTGGCTTCTGTTAGTCTCCAGTATTCTGTGTTTGTATTTATGTTTTGTTTCCTTTTTTGAAGCCGTAGTATATATATGTCGCAGTGAAATTGTCAGTACCGTTAGATTATAATTTACCTAAGTGATATTATAATTTAACTGCTAACCTAACCTAACCAAATTATAAAATCCCTAGGTAGATTACAATCTAACGGCTATTGACAATTTCAATGCGACATATACATTAACACCAGAGATCAAAAATCTAGTTAAAAGACATTCGTATCCCCGATCTTAAAAAACCAAGCGTATAGTTTTGAAGGAAGTCATTTTCACTTCTGTCAGACAAGCAAATTGCATATATTGACGCCATTTATCGTGCAGTATTCATTTTTAGTCACATTGCTCATTTTTTTAAAGCCTATGATAAGAAAAAATATTTGTATTATAAGAGTTCATAGAAATATTATATAATTCTTAAGCATAGTAGTATAGTATAGCAATATGTGGCGTATTAAATGCAATGCCAAAAGGCAAAACCTCCCTACAGGGGTGCCCAAACAACCCGATCACCGGGAGGTTTGGGCACATTGGACATGTGTTAGAAAATCTTTTGTAACTTTAAGCCTGATTACAATACCAAAACTTGTATTTGTAATAATTATTACCAAATATAACTATGATAAAAGCCGTAAAATGTATTACACTAGTTTGATTTAAAAAGCATCACTACCTGTAGTCCGCATGTCAAAGGCCAATTCTGTCTCAGCCGTCCACGCGCCGACGATCGACATAGCTACAGGATCTGTGTTCAGCTAATGAATTTATTATAAGGGCATAAATTGCTCTCCGATGCGTCGCCATTACGCTGCGAGTCTGTAAATTACAATTCGTACTATCCGCCATTTCCGACCAATCGTTTATTCGGCTTTTCACGCAGATTAACCTGACACTCTGCAGTTTATTAAA
This sequence comes from Apodemia mormo, assembly GCA_036924255.1. NCBI lineage: Eukaryota > Metazoa > Arthropoda > Insecta > Lepidoptera > Riodinidae > Apodemia > Apodemia mormo. The sequence continues at coordinate 3,273,479 of JAUPFN010000018.1, read as the reverse complement.
AACGTAAAATGTTAAATGGGAGATTGGTGTCGTAGGTTCGACTTTATTAGTTTAAGGTTTGAAATGGCTACATCTAGATTTCTCCCCTTTTTAATCCGTGCTTGCTTCTCCGTGTTGAACCCGGGCGCCTTTGAAGAATAGGCCAACTGCCGTTCAGCCAAGGAGGTCGTAAAAGGCGACCGATTGGCTAAACGAGTCACTAACATCGTGGGTACTAGGTGGTAGAGTTCTGCATTGTCTCGCCCGGGTCTGGTACCATCGCCTTACCTATTCCTGTCGCAATAGCGTCAATGCTTGTCACTGTCGTGTTCCGGTTTAGATAGTAAGGTAGCCGGTAAACGTATGCATGTGGAATAGGACCTCGTAACGCACCATTAACACCTTTGGTGTCTATAGGCGATGTTTGACTCTTTCGATCAAGAGAGCCATCTGCTTGTTTGCCATCTGAAACTATTAAAAAAAGAGAAGACTTCCTTACTGCCGGGCAGTTCGTATAAAGTGAACGATTGACTAAATCTGTCACAGGTTACCACCATTGCAACTACTAGGCGGTAGATTTCTGTTATGTGGTGTCTGAGTAATGCCGCAATAGCATTAGTGCCAGAAATAACACCAAAAAGTAAAAACTGTTAGATAGCACATGAAAAATAAGGCTGTTTGAAAATCAGCTGTTGACTTCGGAGTCATGCTATAATCTAACTTATAACTTTTATTAGAAAATGGTCGAATTAATTATTTTTGTTAGATACACTACTCGCGCAAAGCCAGGGTGAACAACTAGTTTATTGAATATTTTTCAGGGTCGACAAACTAATAATCATTGGTTATTTTACCTTACTCTTTTACTCGAAACTGGAAGCAAAATAACAGGCAATATTGTTGTTAGTGATTCCTCGACGTGTACCCATCTTTATCTTCTTTACGTAGTATAAAACAAAGATGCTTTGAACTTTCATGCAGTAAAGCAGCAGTACGTAATGAATTTTAATGCAGTTTTCATGAATAGACAGAGTGATTCAAAAAGAAGGTTTATATGTATAAAACATGCATATTATATTAGAGAAAAGTTGAGAATTTCAAATACTTTTCGATTCGTTTCCTAGAAATGATAGACTTCTGAGATAACAAGCATAATAAAAATACATCCCTAGTTCAAACCTCGATTTGAAAAGTCGGGTAAAATATCTATAATGTTTGAAATCACTCAATCATAACAAGCCAAACATGTTTACTTATGAAATTCATTATTTGTGTACTACTTGGCAGTGCACGTAGAATGAAAAAAACAAATTACTAATACAGTGGCCGAGAAAAAACTAATAAACTACAATGCCGTAAAGATACACGCACCAGGAATACATAAACAGCAGATTGGAAAAGCTGTTGGCTCGGCTTGACCACAGGAAATGCGGTAGCCATTTTCTTCAGCCGATTGCCAAAACAATTTTCCATCCCCGCTTTCCATTTTCCGTCGTCGGCAAACTTGGCGGCATCCGCCGGGAATTTAGAATTTTGCTCCAGCTTTATGCACTGAATGTTTTAAAGTGCAACACCACCGCCAAAACTCTATCTCCTTTGTACCTAAGACAATGGATAAAACAAACAGGACAGCCATTTTGTTTATTACCTTTGAATTTAGAATAAGAATATGGATTTATACAAGCAATTTATTTATGCAATTACAGATATGGAAAAAAAACATATGTTTTTGCATATCAAACCTTAAGCGTAAGGTTTATAGTTGTTTCTACAGAGAAATATATAAAACTAGCGACCTGCCCGCGGTTTCACCCGCGTAGCTTTTGTTCTCGTGGGAATATCGGAACGGTTTGTATACTAAATCCTTTCTCAGGAATCAATCTATCTATTAAAAAAACCGCATCAAAATCCATTGCGTAGTTTTAAAGATTTAAGCATACATAGGGACAGACAGAGAAAGCGACTTTGTTTTATACTATGTAGTGAAGGAATGAAATTGACAGTGTCGCGATCGACGCGATTCTATATGAAATGAACGCAGAATTTAAAATTGTGTGCTCATTTTTAGAGAACGGTTTTGAGATACTGAATGTGCATCTTGGGTGTTTTATATCAATGTTAAACAGTTTAGAAATTTAAGTACCTAGCTGGTAGACTTAGATATTCAACTTTTTGTCATGTTGACTCTTTGTCATACATGCATTAACCCCCCTGTAGCCCTGGGATCCTTATGAAGAAGCCATCTACATTGATCAGTCATCAATCATAAGAATCAAAAACCATTTGGCTGTTATCCATTCCTTCATTGTGCTTGTTATTAAGCTATAATATATACATTTTTTGTTGTACATCTTGTCTTTTGAACCGCTTTCCCAGAAAATTTCTCAATTTGGATGCTTATAATCTATATTATTAATATTATAAATACGAAAGATTGGATATGTGGAAGGAAAGAATGAATATTTTTTACTCAATCATGCAAAAACTACACAACGAATTTGAATGAAATTTTACACACAGGGAGATGATAACCTGGAATACCACATAGGCTACTTTTTATTCTAAAACAATAAGTAGTTCCCGCGGGATTCACTGAAAACTGTCATCATGTAGCGGGCTGCGCGGTGCAGCTAGTTATTTATTAATGTGAACGGATTTGGAATAGTTTTTCTTTATTTAAAAGAATATTCTTCTATATAGTGAATCGCTATCAATCTACAAGACACGATTGAATAATTATTATCTGACGCAAAAGTAAAATAAGTTAGTAGATTAATTTTGTTGTTTGTGTGTTATTTTTATTTTTTGTTTTTTAATGTGTAAGTGTTTTATCTCTTTTCTCTTTAGTTTATTTTTTTTTTGTCAATAGCTTTAAGGCCACATTTTTTTATATTGTGCACAATGTCTGTGTTTATTTGCTGTTTTCTTCATACGGGTTAGCTGGAAGAAATCTCAATATAAGATAAGCTCACATTTTGTCTTAATATATATCATTTTAATGTTTACTGTAACTGTTTTTGTGTACAATAAAGTTTAAATGATTACTGTTAAATGCAGAATCATACAAAAATATCCAAAACAGTTTGACTAGACAACCGCTTACTAAATCATAGCTTCCAGATTCCTCGCACGGTTCTAGGGGACCTGTTATTATTTCCTGTTCTTCTCGACAGACGAGCGCAGGAAGTATGGCTCACTTACCAAGGATTATATCTTTTATATTCCCTTATTTCGCAAAACGACTGTGTGAGTCTGCCAATTGCGTGTTTAGATTTTTTTATAACACACAATTACTGCGTTGTTAGTCTGTTTGGCGAAGAGCTTGAGAGAGCCCGGGTTTTGTTTCTTGGTCCGGTAAAATGTTATTGATTTTTTCCATCTGACAGTGCTGAAGGTACAGACGCGTTAACGTTTTTGTTCTTCTGATTGATTGTTCTGAGTTTCAAGTTTTCCTAAAAACAAACATGCTCGGAATTACATACTTTATTTTATAGTTTCAATTGTGAGGTTAAACTGTAATATAATGATTTTCTTAACGTAATAACTTTTACTGTTTCACAAATATAATTTTTTTCATGATGATGCTCTCATGGGCGAAACCGGTTAGCTTTAATATATATATATATATAGTAAATTCAAGAGGTTTCGATATAAATGAAAACCATATTTGTGAAATAGTAGTTACAAGTGTTTACATATATTAAGAAAATCAATACGATTACATTTTAAGTGCAGTTTTAGTTCAGGTACTTCTAGTTGCAATTATATGAATTTGAAAGACATTCATTCATTATATAGTCGGGTTCGATTCCCGGCAGGGACAAACATTTGTGTAATAAGCTATTTACATTTTTATCTGTAAATTAGAATAAAATAATTTTTTTCTATTCAATTCTACATTCTTTACAGAACGTAATCGATATACTGATAAAAGTACTCCCTATTTTCAAAAGTCAGTCGATGAAACCGATACATTGTTTCTAACGCTTATGTAAAAAGAAAAAAAGTAACATATTTATGGGAAATGGATCCGGAACTTAGCAGCACCAACGGAACGGAACGATATTTATTAAAATTAATAAGAACTTGAAACGAACGTTCGCGTGTCTGAAAAAGATGAAACTATTTACAACTCTTTGGAATAATTTTAAATCGAATTCCTTGTTTGAATTATAAATTGCCTTCATTAACAATGTTCCTTTTGTTTTAATGTTTCTGTGGGAAAGTCTAGGGAATCTAACGTGTAATATTTGCCAATAAAAAGATAGTAAATTGTATGAATCTATATATTAAAACATGAAGGAAAACTTTAGACCCTTTTTTAGGACAATTGCGCGAACGGTAGAGTATGAAATTTGGCACAGTTAGAGTTTACATTGCGGACGACTTCAGAAACCTAATATTTTTAAATAAAATGTGCAATAAATACATACAACTAGCTGCAGCGTGCAGCCCGCTGCATTATAAAAGTTTTTGGCGAATCCCGCGGGATCACCTAATTTTTCCGGGATAAAAAGTAGCCATGTGCTATTCCAGATCATCATCTACCTATGTGCCAAATTTCATTCAAATCCGTTCAGTAGTTTTTATCTATCCAAACATCCATCCAAACATTTATTCATCTATCCAAACATCCATCCAAACATTCGCATTTATAATATTAATAAAGATTTATACTTTTCATCGTCGGCACTTGGTGAAACTCCGTTATAATTATTATTTAAAATTTTGCACTTACTGTTTCACAATTCGGTGTTCGGAACACAACGTATTTGTTAACGATTTGTGTTCTAGTCCTGATGATGCAGTAAATACGAAACCGGTTGGCTATTTAAATAAAAAAGTATATATATATATATATATATATATATATATATATATATATATATATATATATATATATATATATATATATATATATATATATATATATATATATATATATATATATATATATATATAATTAGTGAATTGTGAAACAGTACAAGTGCAAAATAGTAATAAATACAATTGATTAATAAAATAAACATTACACACACTACATTCATGTGACGTATATGATAATATGCACACATGTACATTATGCATAGGTACTTTTTTCTTTACCACTAAAATTTGTTGTCAAACTATTTTATTGTTTAGTCTATGGTCGAATTTCTACCACAAGCAATCACTAGTAAAAATAAATATATGTTTAGATTTATTATGTAAAATTATCAAAGAAAAACTGACATTCAAATTACACGCAAATTATTTATATATTAATAGGTACGTAAAATACCGAATTTGTACTCCTTTTTACGAGAAAAAAAGAAAACTTTGTCTTTTAAACGTCAAATAGTACAAGAATGAAAGTGACACGCAAATAGGAAGATGATATAAATAATAAAATATTATTATGGCATCTTAAGATTTTTTCCCAGTCTCCGTCTACCAAAGTTCATACATAACATTAGCCAATTCGGTGTTTGTCCCAAACTCTCAAAGTAATGACGCGTGCCACCATAAAGGCCCCACGAGGAAGGCGGAAATCGGCGTCAATAATGGACGAACACCATTAGTTTACGATTGATAATCCCCATCGATATATTGCCACCGGAAGGCATAACAGTTTTGTGGTAAAATTGAGCGAGTTGGAATGTCTAGTTCGACAATTGACATTATTTTTTTTCGCTCTGTCAACAAAACTTCAGACTAAGACGGTAACTTAACGTGGCAGTTATTGCTTTTCCTTTCATGGATTTGTTTTTTTCGATATTTTTTCAAGACTTTATATAGATAATAAAATAATACTAACAATAGTTTATTACATACATGCTAGTCGTGTAGGGTGTATTGTTAGTAGGGAAATGTATAAAAAGAACGAGGTGGTCTCTCGGTAAGAAGAACTAACTCATGTTCCATTCCAGGACATAATCTGTGTACTTCCAAAACAATGTAGTACTTTCCGCGTGATTGAGTGACAAACATAGACAATTTTTTATATATTTTTTTAATTGATGTTATACTTCTTTTGGCGCGTTAAGGAAAAATGATAAGCGTATATTTTTACGTTGCACCCGCTTATCGTCACGAAAAACCGACATCATAAAATAAGCTTAAAATACTTATAGTCAACATTTTAGTTTATCAAAAAGAGGTTGCCCATTTTTTAAATTATGTACAAGTAGGCTCTTAATTTTTTATGATATTTAAATAAAATTTATTTTACTAGATAATGTGTAATAATAAAACTTTCTTTCAGTGTAATGAATACCTTCTTTTTTATTATTAGTGACATTTTATTGACAAACAAGATAACACGAAAGATAAAAATTTTAGAAAGATTTTTATCTTGTTACGCCAAAGAAGTATAATTTCTTAGCGCGTACATACATAAGTACACATACACGTTTTTTTAAATCCATACAAATATTATAAATTAGAAAGTTTATTTGTCTGTCTGTAATGCTTTCATGTATTTATCGCTGAACAGATTTTATTAAAATTGGCAAGGAGATAGTTGAAAATCCGGGATTAAATATAGGCTAGTTTTTCCAATAATCAACCAGTAAGCAGTTGAAATAGAAGATGAAAGATGATATTGGTGATAGATAGATATATGTCATTCTACTTTTACTAGGCTGCATTGTCTCGCCCGGGTTTGGTAGCACCGCTTTACCTATTCCTGCCGCAATTTCAGTGCTTGTCACTGTCGTGTTCCGGTTTGGAGGGTAGGTAGCCGGTAAACTTATGCATGTAGCTTTAGTCCTTGCCACAAGATAGCAACGCACCATATCTTTGGTGTCTATAGACGAAAGTTGACTCTTTCCATGAGAAGACCCATCAGCTTGTTTGCTATCTTATGATGTAAAAAGAACTCACAAATGAACCTGGTTGGGCCAGCTAGTTTACATATTACTAGAATATCTGAACCAACTGACAGATGATTTCTAAAGCCTTTATCAAGGTAGAGCGGAATTTCCACAAACGAAACAATGTAGGTGTGTCGTGCCATTTGCCAACGACTTCTACTCTCCCATATCACCACGTGCTTCTTAAAAGACAATACGTAAATGTTATTTTTGTTTGATTTTCTTTATTTTGCAATTTGGTACCTTTTACCACTTAGTGGCCAGGGGTCTAATTCACGTAATCAAGCGGCAAGCGAGTCGAAGCATTTAAGACACTTACACATTTTCTTACATATTATGCCGCGTCGTAGCACGTCCCGACGTTCTATCGTGTTTATGTGTGTGAAAGCCCTAAGCGCTTTGACTCAATTGCGTGAATTGGGGGCCAGAGCGATCACTTGTCTTGCTCTGCCAGGGATAACGCTACTAAGAAATGTTTAAATAATAAGTGGACATTCTATACGAAAAGATCTAACCTCAAAAATACGAAAATTATTTGCTTGTGATATGTGTGTTAGTCACCGATATTAAATACACTATACGTACTGTATGTGTATACACAATACTCATACATGTATAAATACTGAAGTATTTTTAATAAACACTTAATCACTTAATCTTCACGTCCGTATCCACGAAGATGTACCTAGGCAAAGGTACCACCAGTGCACCCACGAATAGCCGAAGATACTCAGCCCCACAATATGATAGGTGGCATGCCTGTCGCCAACCGGGCGCTTTCCAATCCCGGGCAAAATTTGTCTTATCATCTTCAACCTCAGAAATACAAAAATTTATACATCATACAAAAACATATTATTGTCGGAAATTGAACCTGAGTTCCATCGATTGCGTAGTCAGGGTCGCTGTGTTTAGTGTCTTTTTCTAATAGTTAGATAAATACCAAGCTAAGCACCTCAAATCAACGTCAACAGCAGACCTCATTAACCGTTCAGTGTTTTACCCGGCAGTGTTTCCCCACGCGGGCCCCAGCGGCGCGTACAGCCCCGAGGCGACGATGGGCTACATGATGGACGGCCAGCAGATGATGCACAGGCCGCCCACCGACCCTGCCTTCCACCAGGGCTACGCGCACTACCCAGCGGAGTACTACGGACATCATCTCTAATGCGCGGATTTGTACATGTAAGTAACAAATATTTTTTTTTATCATAACTAAGTAAAGAGACCATGACGCTAAATTGGTAATTACTTGAGCGTAGTAGAGACCTATTGGATTTCGTAGATTAAATAAATTATAGGAAAGATAAAAGGTTATATAACGTTTTTCATTTCAATGATGGGGAAAAAACTAAATATAGAAAAAAATATTAAAAAAAATATTATATTAAATAATATTATGTTAAAAATATATATTTTTCTATATTTTTATATTATATAAAAATATAGAAAAATATGTAAAAAATCCGTGACATGGGAACACAGAAGAACGTCAGATTAATGTATGGTGGGTTAATTGCAAGCTAAAATTTAAGAAATCTGACGATTGTAGTGAAAGGAAGGTAGTGAGAGGGTCACAAGTTGCAAAAAAAATGTTATCCTAACATTCTCGAGCACGTCTGAAGTTTTTTCATTTTGGAGGAAATGTTGTAAGAATAACGAAAGAAATCTGACATCTTCCACAAGCCGAAGTTATCGAAATTTTGTTTTTTTGTTCCACTGCCGTAGTTACCCGTCTCTATATAAAGGACTCATAATTAGTGGACTGTCTCATTAGTATGCGAAATACCTACCCTATCTTAATCTGACGCGCTCGAGTGAATACCAAAATCCCCTCTTGGGCTCCCTTACTATAACAAACAGGGCGCTTAGATGCAGTAACAACAAAAAGCGATAACAAAGTTAAAAAAGAATTAAGTGTATGTGATTGACATAAGCCGCTAAGTGACGCTAAATCACGTGTTCAATCGTCATCGGCAACCTCATTGTCAGAGACGAGGACGAATTTAGATTTCGTTTCACAACGAAGCGATGTTATTTCGTCTGAGTTTACGATAGCTATTCTGGTAGAAAGAAACAACCTTCGCCTAGAGACGCCAAAGATGGTAATGCTATTTTACTATCCGTATGGCAGAAGGGTAATTCCACGTCCTTAAGTTTATTGGCTACATTACCCTCCAAACGGAAACACGATAGTGATAAGTCAACCTTTGCCAATTGATACCAAACATGTTAATGGTGCGTTGCTATCTTGTGGCAAGGTCTAATGCCACATGCATAAGTTTACCGGCTACCTTAACTTCCAAACCGAAACATGACAGTGTCATGACGCTATTACGGCAGGAATAGACAAGGCGATGGTACCAGACCCGGGTGAGACAATTCAAAACTCAACCACTAGTAGCCCGATGATAGTGACTCGCATAATCGGTCGCCTTTTACGACCTGCCTGGTAGAGCGGCAGTTAGCTTATTCTTGAAAGTAACCTGGATCAACACGAGGGAATTTACACGGGGGTTCAAGTACGGGAGGCGTCGCTGTGGCGGGGTTTGAATGCCATTTACATAAGTTTACTACTTTCTCGGCTTCCTTTCCCTCTAAACCAGTACACGTCCGTGACAAACACTGACGCTGCTGTGGCAAGAATAAGTAAGGGTGGTAACTGACCCGATCGAGACATAGCAGAACTCTACCACCTTGTTAGTATTCAATATATTAGAGACAGAAACACGTCAATTAGCTTCTCTCGCCTTTGATGACATGCCGAGTAGTAAGATATATTCTTCAAAAAGGAGCACAAATCAACACAAGGAGCTAAAAAAGTATTATTTCATACTAAATCATATTAATATTTTCTTTCCAGATGTGAATGAACAAACATCGTTCGGCCTCTACAACGGCGAGCCGAGGCCGAAGCACTAAATAATGAAGGCTCCCGCACATCGCCGATTCTATCGACGGCCAGAGGACCGGCGCGTGATACCAACAGGAGAACGATGCTAAATGTACATAAATCGAAACATTTTGTAATATTTGAAACAGTATACGATCTCCTAAATTAAGATTTAAAGTCAACTTTAATGTTTAATGTAAATTTACGCGAAGTGACATGGACGCTGTATAAAATGACTGGTGCAATCACCTATTATAAATAAAATGGTTTTATCACTCGGAACTATAGGAGCAAGCTGAATGTAACAATAAAAAAGGTTTGATAGTTATCGTATAAATATTTATAGCTAATTGTGTATTGTTATTACGTAAATATAAATAAATAATTGATTAGTTGTAAGTTGTAACTATCACTTTAAATAGGGACAGGAGTAAGACGGTAATAGAAATGGAACATTTTGTAAAGGAATTGTGTATATTAAGAGAGTTTTTGTTGAGTGAACCACAAGAGAGTTGCGTGACGATTTCGAGAACGGTTTACACGAAATAAATAGATAAAGCGATTATTAGCCACGTAATTCTAAAATGTATACCAGATAAAATAAGCTTTTACAATGACAACTGATTTAATTTTCAGCAAAACTGTACAATTTTATAATTAGAATACCATTTAAGTATATACATTTAAAAATTACAAAAATATATAACGGAATATATTTTTGGGCGGCAGGCACTGCCTAAGCTAAGCATATTGTTGAAATTTTATAATATTTATGAATATTCATTGATTCATCATTGTGTTGGTTCCGGGCTTCTTTGAAGAATAGACCAACTGTCGTTCTGCCAGGCATGTTGTAAAAGGCAACCGATTGGCTATGCAAGTCACTAACATCGTGGCTACTAGGTGGTAGAGTTCTGCATTGTCTTGCCCGGGTCGGGTACCACCGCCTTACCTATTCCTGCCGCAATAGCGTCAGTTCTTGTCACTGTCGTGTTCCAGTTTGGAGGGTAAGGTAGCCGATTAACTTATGCACGTGGCATTAGACCTCGCCACAAGATAGCAACGCACCATTAACACTTTGGTGTCTATAGGCGATGGTTAACTCTTTCCATCAGGAGACCCATCTGCTTGTTTGCTATCTTATGATATAAAAAAAATATTTTCAAATATTTTTTGTGTTTGTAGTATATACACTATTTCATCGTTGACGTGGCTACTTAGCCGCAAATGTATGGACGTGTAACACCTATTAGCATTTATGGTTGAGTGGTCCAGTTAACAGGTAAAATAAAAACGTGGAGCTTGTTCTTAGTTTGTCAGATAGTCGTTGTACTGTATTGTCAATTGTTTTATCTATTCATATTGTGTAATTCATACATTAAGTTATCGGTTACTACCTTTCAGAAATCGGAACGTTCTCGCTGGTGTGTTCACACCCTTAACATTGGGAGCAACCACCAAGATTGTTTTCTTCCTTCTAGCTTCTGTTACCTAATTTTAATTTACATAGCTCAAATCTTTGATGTCAATTTCGAACCGATTACGCAATTTTTTTTACAGGTATAATACATATCTTTATGTATAGTATATATTTATTATGATATTAATATATCATAGAATTCACCTTGCCTTGGTGTTCAATAATGTAGCACAATTTGAAACCGATGTATACGAACTGTATTGATATTTTACAATGTTAGAGCCATGAAATTTTTACCTCTATATATGATACCTGACATTGAATGCCTTTTAAAATCTAAGTTGAATTTGCAACTACATAATGTAGTGACTTCAAATGTATACAAAATTGGTATATCGAATTTATAAAGCTATGTACACACTTATAACATAAGTGAAAATTAAATCGTAACTTCTTGTTGACAAAATATAGATTAATTTATTCGTATGTAACTGTTATTTGCTATACCTACTATATTCTAAGCAGGTTTTGGTATAATTTATTTCCAAGTTCAATAAAAACATATTACAAAAATGTTGTTCGTATTACCTAGGATATCTGCAGATTTACTTACGAGCTACGTAAAACGCTAATATTTTTAAACGAAAATATTTTTTTTAATTTTTAATACCTACTTAAGTGCTCTACGAATTTAATAAAACTCTTATAAAAGATATGAAACAGTATAAAATCTATAAAGATATCAAATTGTTTACATTTTTAATTTACTTAGTAAATCTGCAAATGTCGTTTGGTAAAAGGAAACTATTATAAATGTACAACTTCATTCAACAATGTTTCAATTGCAATGATTGATGTATTGTAACTAAACAACTATTCATAGTAACATTTTGGGCAAAGTAGTTATAAGCTTCTCAATAAAACTTATGCTTACCGCAATTATATTTAAAATATAACTATAAAATAATATATCGGAGCCTGATTATTCAAACTTAAGTTTTTTCTAAGGTAAACATTCTAAATCATCTCGTGTTTACAAGTGTGTACGTAGCATTAAAAAGAGCGTCAATTCAAAAAAAAAAGAATTCGTATACTCAGAATTGGCGCGCTTTTCAAACCTTCCAAATAGTTGATAACACGTTTGCTTGATATTTTGTTACCTGTATTTTATATTATCTGTGGTCATTAAAATCTATTATGACCATAGAGCCAAAAATTATATTGAGTCCTTTGAGAAACAAGGGTAATATGTAATTACCAGCCTTAAGCCATGTATACGAAAGGAGATTATAAATTGATGAAATTGGTCTTACTGCGGGTAACTTTAAGACGTAAAGTTATCCGGGGACAAGCTTTATTCTAGTATAACCACTATTCTGTAATATTGTGATGTGATTGTTTTTAAAACTTTGTCATATAATAAAAAAAAATACCGAGTAATTTGTGAAATTATAAAAAGTTATAAATTATGTTTACACACGATTTTAGTTATGGATCATTTTTTTTTCATTAATTATAAGAAAACAACCATAGACAAAACAAACACATCGCAACAAGACTTTCTAGACTTATTTGTTAACTTTTTGTAAATAAAAGTATGAGTTCATTGTATAAACCGTTTATTTCATTGTTTCAGTATTAAAAATGTTATTTTGAAAATTCTGTCAAACCGGACTTTGTTAATATGCTGATATTGTTAATTCAACTCTTGTAATATATTTTATTAAAATCAAAGTCTTAAATAGTAGATTAGCTATTAATGTATTAATTGAAGAATTTTATTTTGATTTTTCTCTTTATTATATATGTACATGTACATTATACATGAGTTTGGAAGTCAAGTGTAAATATAGCGAATATAACGAGGGAGTGTCTCGCAGCGTGTATGAAACCATCGGCATTAATAAACTACCAATTATATTTGTATACCTTTATTTCGATATTATTAACATAACATCAAAATGCTCTGAGTTTAAAATAGAACATGCTGTACGCTGACGGGACGGAGAAAATGTGTCAGCATTATGAATGCTACGAATTGTGTAAAAAACATTAAAAAAAAACTGAAAAAATTTATCGTTTTATTTCACGCTTTTGAATTCATTAATTAACTACCCTTTACAAAAATATCTATAAAAACCGAAAAACTACCTACTTTGACTCATAATGTTTAGAATGTATCAAATTTAAAAGAATTTTTTAATTAAGCCTTCGGTGAGTCAGTTATCTGGCTGTCTGTTTCGGTGAGCCAATAAATCGCTACTTGAAGCTTAACATCCTCCCAGACTAGCAACACATTTATTCCATCTTTTATGTTAAGAGTTATAAGCGTTTATTATCTCTCAAGTCGGCTCAAACATTTACCCGAACCGGTATAGTTAGTCCGGTCCCAGATCAGACTGAGTTTATGCGCGGTTTGTTGATAGGTTGGAAATCTGTAACGTTATATTGCACTACTATCTACCACTTTGAGGATATAGGCGTGAAGATATTTATTTTCTTTAGTCTGCTTGCTTCATCCACGTGCTTTTGATATGTTCTACTAGATTTAAAATTAAATATTATTAATATAACATTAGTAGGTACCAGCCTTAAAAGCTTATTATTAAGATAATAATGAATAAAGTTTGGGAACTTATAATACCTATATTATACTTGTAAGATACATACTAGTCAATATTAGTAACTAGTCACATGCTAATTGCTAATTTTACGCTCCTCAGAATGCCATACATTTACAAGTATGACAAGCGCGCCACCTGTCGTAAATTAATTATACTATAGAAAGTCATACATGTCCAATGTATGCAGTTAGTTAACAAAATTTCATTCAAATTGAACGACAGGAATGACAAAGCGTTAAATACGAACAAACACAATAATTATTGACGCGTTTATATAACTTGTAGATATTAATTGAATGAAGTGTTTGTGATTTCTAAGTTTTATGTTTTTAGAGGATAATTTTTTTTGACCTTTTTTATATTATAAGATAGCAAAGAAGCAGATGAGTCTCCTAATGGAAAGAGTAAACCATCGCCTATAAACACCAAATATGTAAGTGCGTTGCTATATTGTGACGAGGTCTAACGCTACATGCATCAGTTTACCGGCTACCTTACCCTCCAAACCGGAACACGATAGTATAAGCACTGGCGCTATTACGACAGGAATAGGTAAGGCGGTGATACCGCCCGGGCAGGAAAACTTTTACAAGATGCCTAGCATTATCCCACAAAAAGCGAAAAAAGATAAATACTTCTCACTAACATCATGATTACTAATTAGGTGCCAGAGTTCTACAACGTCTCGCCCGGGTTTGGTACCACCGCCTTACCTATTATTACCGTAATAGCGTTAGTACCTGTCACTGTCGCTTTTCGGTTTGGAGAGTAGGGGTGCTGGTAAACTTATACATGTAGCATTCCAACCACATAAAAAATATCAAAAACAAAATATCAAAATTATGTACTTACCTACGAAGAAGTTTTAAAATAAATATTCTTTGCAATATAATTTTAGAGTAATATTATAAATAACTCTCGTTATCCACACACAAAATATATAAAACAATAACAATAAAACTTTATTGTTCATATATTTTTAAATATCTACGATAACACATAATATAATTTTTACAAAAATAAATTTTGGACATTCCTTCCAAAAAGACCTTACTTACGAATATACTGCCGATCTTGTATTTATTATCGTATTTTTATAGCTATACTTTATGATTGAAAAGCTTATGGAATAGGCACAACCTGTAAGGTAAACAAATTTTCACTGATACCTGTACGGTAACCTGTAAGGTAAGCAAAGTTTCACTGATTCCTAATCTATCCAAACTGGAATCCCAATCTTAACATAGCACATTTATTAGGATACCGTGTAAGGATGACTTTGCTTGTAAAATACCAGATCGTAATTTTATATTTATATAGCAAATATTCTGTTGGAGTGAGTATAAGACTTCCATTTGACTTTATTCGTAGACAAACTGACCGCAACAAGACAAGCTTACAAAGGAAAGAGAGGAAATAGATTTAACTTTTATGACTTAATTCTAAAGACAACGTAACAATGAGCATAATATTATGTAAAAAATGTGAATTTTAATAAGATATAACATAAATAAGAAATTTCGTAGCGCGTGGCTACGTCACCACGTAGATCGCAGCGGCGTAACGGCGTAGCGGGCGTGGCGCCTCGAAAATGGCGGCCGACAGTGAGTAATGGCACAGTGCGACGGGTCCAGTGACGCGTGCTACAGGGTTGTCGCTCCATGTTTTATGGCAGGATTGTGTGTTTAATAATTCAATAACATTATAGGACCGTTATCGTATTAGAACTATATAATAATAACGTGTAAAGTTTGTGTTTGGATGTTTCGATAATTATTACTTAATTATGCAAAATGGCTACGTACAATATCGAATTTAGATGTAAAATTTCGCATAAATATAACATAGAAACTTATATTTTTGCAAACTATACTTAAATATTCTACATTATAAACATAAAATGTAGAAAATTTATATGCTTTTGAGTTGCTATCTCATCAAATGACCTCAAATACTAATTTAGTTGTCTTAATATATAAAAAACTAAAAAAATATATTATTTGTCTTTTCAAAATAAATATTTTACAACGACAGATGACATATTCGAGACAATAAAGATATCAATGCAGAATTAACGCAGTCGAAAATGTGTGATATCACACTTACGGATCACGTTCATAATAATGAAGTGTTAGAGAAATAATTGCCATCACATATTGCGCCTAACCTTTCGCTTAGCAACGATAATGATTTGTGTGAATCAGTTTTTTTCAAAAAAAAAACATGACTCTCTCTGGTGTGTGTGTGTGTGATACTCAGAAAGTAGCTCATACAAAGGAAGTCAAAATCCGTTATGTAGTATACTAATATTTCCTTGTTGGTTCGAGCTTCTTCCGAAGTATAGATCATTTGTCTTACTGTTAGTCATCTCATAAAAAGCGAGTAAAGGCTTATATATGTCACTAACCTACTAACTACTTCGTATCGTGACCATCTCGCTCGAGTTTTGATACCACCGCTTTTTCTGTACCTGCCACAATTGCGTCGTTACTTGTAGCTATCGTGCTTCAGTTTAAAAGTTAAATAAGTAAGTTAGTCGGTGAACTTATCGATATGGCATTACATCCCAGCCATACGAATATCAACGCACCATTAAAATCTCTGGTGTATAATAAGCGATGGTTATCTCTTTCTGTCAGGAGAACGATCAACTTTGTTTTCTATAGTAGTAGTATCTTACGCCCATATTCTCTAAGGGGTAGGCAAAGGTACAACAAGTGCACCCACGATTAGCCGAAGATACTTGGTCCCACAAATGTGATAGGTGGCAAGCCTATTGCCAACCGGGCACTTTCCAATCCCGGGCAACTTTGTGTTTCTCAGAAAACTGAAAAAACACTTTTTTTATGA
The DNA here is from genome assembly GCA_036924255.1 of Apodemia mormo. Lineage (NCBI taxonomy): Eukaryota > Metazoa > Arthropoda > Insecta > Lepidoptera > Riodinidae > Apodemia > Apodemia mormo. The sequence goes on along the minus strand of JAUPFN010000018.1, from coordinate 3,256,859 downwards.
GGTCCCGGGTTCGATTCTCAGGTCGGAAAATCGAACCTGGGACCTCATGTGGTCGACGCCAACGCTGGACCACTAGACCACAGAGGCGACAATTGTTTTCTATCCTATAATATATGCCAAAAATTCATTCAATCTGCAGTTACTTTAACTGATTACAACGCTAATATTTGTAGACTAGTAACTGCTCTGTCATCGTAAGAGAAGAAAGTTAGAAAGATGTACATATATCTGCGTAATAAGGCTAATTATCACTTGCTTACAGTAGAAGCCTCTGCTCGTTTGCAATGCTAAGTACTAACAAAAAACTTATATTCCTTTATATATTGGGACAATACAGTATTTAGTAGGATGCTCTGCTTCAGTTCGATATTTTTTTTAATATTCATTAACAAAAAAGTAACAGCACGCCAATTCCCTTATGGTATAGTGTAGTGAGCCCCACGTCAATAGAATTTCCAGGTCACTAAGATTCACTAGCTTTACAGTTGGAAAGATGGGTGGTGATTTCTTCTACTGTATTTCAACTGTAGTCATCTTGTAGTGATCATTACCAGGTCAAATTTTAGGTTTTTTGCGATAACCGGTACGGAAAGCCTTGGGTACTTATCCCAGGTATGAGAGAACTTACTTACCACTACCAGCCTCCAAACTGTTGCGATGTTTACTTTTTCCTAAAAAAACTAGAAAAAACTCAATAACACTTTCGTCCAACCTTCCCCAGGTTGGACGAAAGTGTTATTGAGTGAAACTCGTAACCTCATGCCATCACCTAAGCTGAATATCCATGAAAGAAATGTAAAAGTAAGATATAAAATTCTAGATGAGTTACGTGAATCAAGATTGGGTCACGCTACTGATGTATTCCTAACTGCGTGTTGCGCGACTAACATCTTTTATTATGAATCTACCATTCTTTCTATATGTCCAAACCAACGGAATATATACCTTTTCTCATTTTTACACCGATTCTTACTTTCATACCTAACCTCTCTCCCACTTCAACATGACGAACCCGGTCCGCGAGTATTACACCACATATTTTGTATTGTATAGAAGTGATTGATGATGTATGGGAGAGATGGACATACCAACACTATTGTATGGAAGTAAGAGTTGGATATATGTCAACCCAACTCTCACTTCCATACAATACCGTAGGGATAAGCACGTTTTATGCAGAGCAAGATGGGCAACCTGACTTAAAAATGTGTTTTATATGCAGATGGGTCTTCTGATGGAAAGAGTCAACCATCGCCAATCGTCACCAAAGGTGTTAATTGTGCGTTGCTATCTTGTGGCGAGGTCTAATGCCACATGCATAAGTTTACTGGCTACCTTACCCTCCAAACCGAAATATGACAGTGACAAGTACTGACGCTATTGCGACAGGAATATGTAAGGCGGTGGTACCAGACCCGGGCGAGACAATGCAGAACTCTACCACCTAGTAGTCACGATGGTAGAGACTCGTATAGCCAATCGGTCGCCTTTTACGACCGGCCTGGCAGAACGGCAGTTGGCCTATTCTTCAAAGGAATCCAGGACCAACACAGGGAAAATTTTAAATAATCTCTTTAACTCTCCATTCAGTTTATCTGAAAAATATTTTGCATATTTTGGATAACGATATTTGAAATTAAAACTTCTTTAGGCACATTGAGCGATTTTAAGTTCGAACAAAGATTATGGGCTCGCACGACCGACACACTAGTGACATAAGCCAAAATTATACAGTTTTGAGACGTCTGTCACAAATTGTGTTTAGCTGTGTTATATTTAATTAGCCTGTGTGTTGATTATGTAGAGCAAGAGTAGAGCACTACCCACTTCTAAGTACAATCTTTCGTCCTCCATTTTAGCCACTTTAACGACGAGTAGTGAAAAAAAATAGTCTATGTTTGCCATCGGTTCTTAAACTATACTCATTGCCAAATTTTATCAAAATCAGTTCCACGGATTAATTACGAAAAAGTTACAAATAGGCACAATTTCGCAATTATAACATAACATTAGCATGGATATACGAGACCACCGAATTCATACGTTTGACAACCCTACTTTTTTCCTACATCGGAGCACTGTAAGCAACGCACCGATTGTATCGCTCGCGGATGCTCGGAGCGGCCCATTTGTCAACCTTAGCCCCCTCAACACCCCTCCTCTGATCATCCCCCTTTGCTCCGAGCGACAAAAGAAACGCAGGCCTCAGATGAAACTAAAGCAATGCCAATTTATGTGACCCCTGTAGCTGGATCCGCTCGCATAGTTTCAGCTGCTGCCTTTGTGAAAAAATTTGAAAACAAAAACACACCTTTAATATGTCACCCTGGTATTTCATATCTAATACAGTCGACTGCCTTTTTTAAAAGTCGATTTTTTCAATTGCAAGCCACCTGTACTATATGTTGTCAGCATTGTAACTTGTAACTTAGTCTGCTGTCAGTTGTAAACTTTATGGATTCTTTTAGTACTACTTTGTTAAACGAGACGTTTTGTTTCGTACGAAACAAGCAGGACGGAAAGATAACTATCGCCTATTCGTAGAGGATCTCACTATAAGACTATGTTCACCGAGCTGGTAAATGGATAACAAGTTTTTTTTATATCCAATAAAATATCTATAAATACAATAGAACCCGCTTAAAACGATCACGCTTAATATGGTTTAAGAGTCCACGACACAAAACCTAGTCCATAAGACTACCAGATGGTATATACATAGTTAGATTCATCGTTAATTGGAGAATACGAAATGGCTATGCCGCAATGCGAAAATCCGGGTGACGCTATTAAAAAAAGAAAAAAAAAGAAGGAAAAAAATATCGATTTCTAGTACAATAAGACTACCGAATTTCTTTTATTCCTGGATATAAGGTTCTGGAATCAACAAGAAACTCTTATAGCTTCATATGACCGTCCATCTATCAGTCTGTTCATCCGTCTGCAGTTTAGCTCAGAGATTCTTAGTACTACTAGTAAGATGTGTCCATTAGATTGTTTTAATTTTATATAATACTAGGGATTTATAGGGTTCCGAAAAAACGAAAGAATAGTAGATGAAAGGTTAACAAAACAGATATACAATACGAATGTGGAAGGAAGTAGGTACCAGGGAAGACCAAGTCTGAAATACCATGATCAGATTGGCCGATTACTGTCCGAAGGTGGTATCAAGAGTGATGAATTTGGAGGAAGCGAAACAAGCCTGCAAGGATCGTGATGTATGGCATTCGGTTCTCTCTGCCTACCTCGTAAGGGATTTATCGTGAAGATAGGTATGTAGATCGATAACATCCTTTGAAATGAGTACAGAAAAGAATAAGTAAGTAATCTAATTAATTTCAATGAATTCGTGAAAAGCAGAGATGATGTCGTCAATTCTGCCGTTCCAGGAGCCAGGGTAACAGCCTTACGCAGGCGGCGTTTCGTAATTTCACAGGGCTAATTTAAGACGAGACCACGGACGACATGTTTATTGGTTAATTAAAGTTTTACGCCGAAACAAACAAGTGGTGGGGCGATCTCGAAGCGTCCACAAAAAAATTATAAATCCTAATATGGTAAAATTAATGATCTTATTACTCATCACGCTCACATTGGTATACTGACTTTAGATATCTGTAGAAAATATTTTGTCTATCTACTAGCAGCATAGAGATAATAAATAGATGGAGTTGGCAAGCCATCAGCGCGTATGTATGTGAAAATATCCCGTTGCTAGAAAGAGAAAGCACATACATGGTATTCGTGTTTCTCTTTGATAACACATACACGTTATTTGGTTGTATCTGATTGGTTTCTTTTGTAATTGATGCTCAAAGTTCTTCTACTTTTTATTATGTGTCTCTACTATTGCTCCTAGGACAGATGAGTACAAATTTAATATTCTTTCTGTGTATGGACGGGACGGCAGGATCACTTTTGTTTGGCTTGCCTGCTCCATACAAGGTTACTTTTAAAAGTGCGGCCAAATTTTCAGAGGCTGTTCAGATTAAATGCTATGTTTAATTTATGTAATAAAAAATAATTTAAAAAATTCAAAATTTTATTTTTAATCCGACACAAAAAACAAAACGCATATATATATATATATATATATATATATATATATATATATATATATATATATATTCAATAATGTAATATTCCAACTTAAATATTTTAGTGCCTTCAACCAAATTAAAAGTGATCGGGAAAAATGTACTTAGGGAGCAGCTACATATATCGGGCCACGGCGAAGGTTCGCGCTAGCATGAACTACATTGCGACATCTGCTTACGTCATAATGACGTCGTATTAACAATGGTCACCAAACCGCGGCCGGCAGGTTATATTTGTGCAGACTGCTGATGATGTTTGTGCGGCACAGGACAAAGCAAACACGAATATTGTAACATTCCCTAAAATCTTTTCTTCTCAAATTCTTAATTCATTAACATTCGTTCCTTAAATTCTTTAATTTTATGCTATTGTGTACTGTATTTCATTCGCCCAAAGCTTAAGAACCTATGATACAGCTTCATTAACATGAAGGTCATATCGTCGTATGTTACTTTTTTCTACTATGGAACAAAATAAAATAGCATACGTCGATACACTAGGTCAATATTAAAATACGGTTTATATATGAAATTACCTAAACATATGTTTGCGGACAAATTCTATTTTGTTATTATTGTTTATCGTAATTATATTATAGTTTCTTTGTCGTGAGTCGCACAATATCACGTGAGGACCGTAGTTTGACGCCTACTGCAGTGACGCGTCTAGCCCCTTTGCGAATTGTTCGGGCTGTCGCGATAGCACGAACCTTCGCCGTAGCCCGATATATGTAGCTGCGCCCTTAGAGCGACAGATTACTATTTAAAAATTTGATTTTTGTATGTTATAGAAAATATGTTGTTTTGTTATTATATAAAAACCGATAGCCTTCCGTTAAGTATTTACGCCATACTAAGCATTTTCCTTTTTGTTCAGAGGTAACTTTGAATTTTTTTTCTATCGAGGAAAGTACAAGTTATCATGTTTCCAAGAGACAGAATTTATGGTGTAAATCCTTTAGTGTCTTACTTATGAATTGCAGCGCTAAATATTTATAAATAAAGATATAACACGAAATCTACTGAATGCATTTATTTCAAAATCGGTACGATAGGGGCTTAATAGTTACTATCGTAATTATAGGTTAATCTACAATGATACACTACCAGCATTACAGAATTCATGCACAAGACTCGGTGCATCCAATTCATGTGAGATAATAAAAAAATATCTTACAATAAAAATTGCTAGCGTAATTTAGGTAAAACTCAGTCTATGACCTACGTTTGTACATTTTACACTTTAAGTAGTTACAGAGTCCATCGTGGACATATACTGTAACATGAGAGTTATGTGCATAATATAAGATATAAGAATCTCCCTAGAAAACGTTAATCACTATAGATTAAAAAGGATAATCTGTTTGTTCAGCGCGCTTTTTAATAATTGTTTACCGTTTTCCATGAGTAAATCTGAGAACATCTGAGTATATTGTCTACCTTTGCAAAATCAAATTTTCCCTTTGTTAATCCAGGGTCCTTTAGAGCAATAGATGTTCAACCTTTCGGCTATGAAGTTCGTAAGATAAAGGATTAGCTAAATTTGTCACTGTCATTGTGACTATCAAGTGATAGAATTCTGCAACGTCTTGCCCGAACGTTGTCCCAATGTCTATTTGTTGCATCAATAACATCAGTACATGTCATTGCCTTTTTGAGAAACATTTAAAGGTATAATATTTACTAATAAACTCACCCTGATACCACATCAACATCTAGATTGCACCTGTGCGAAGCCCGGGTAGGTCGCTAGTGAAAAGTATGTGCCTAGGTAAAAGTATTTATTTTTTATTTTATTTAATATTTTATTGCACACTTAATAAAAATACACAAAAAAGATAACAAAAATTGCACAAAATGTTAGCTCATCTCTACTGGCGGATATTTCTTCCAGCTAACCCGAAATGTGGAGTAGGGATTAATAAATGGGAAGGCATTGTGCACAACAAATAAAATAATACATAGATGAATTTGCACACATACACGTACATTAAACATATTTACATATGAATCACATATATTACAGGAAATCGAACATTACAACTTAGTAGTAAAAAAATGAGTAAAAACTTTAAATATCAAAAAGTGTCAGAAATGTTGCTAAGTCTGTCTGTCTAAAAATGGTGCTAAGGTTGAAACGACATGGAGAATCAAATGAATATAAAAAGGAAAAAGGATCACGAAGATAGTTTGTAAGTGTAGATTGCGTTTCTTACACTTTTTTCCATTCAGTAGCAAAGGTCACTCGTGAAGGTTAGTGGAAGGCTGCAACTGGAATTGATTTCTTCTTTGAGTCAAGGATTACCGTAAACTAGCGCCAGATACTATAAAATATTGTAGAGCAACTATTGATATTTGATTTATTTTATTTACATAACAACAATCCATAATCGTGGTTTGTATTTTTTTTCTCGCGTACCCCATAGTGTGGGATACTTCATGTCGGAAAGATATTTAGAAAATATAGTAGGTTTGCGAAAATAATTTTTCAATTAAATTCGTTCGTTTGTGAAATATGAAGCTTTAAAGCATTAATTTTTATTAGAATCAAGTGTCCCCAATTTTACCAATTATTTTTCGGCCTTATACAATATTTTAGTACTTAAAAAAACTACGTAAAATGCAGTTAAAAAAATCAAAATCAAATCAAGTTTTCAAATGTTACAGTTTTTCAAATATTAATATTTTGTTGTTTACAGAAAACCTACATAATATTTTTAAAATAACTTTCAGGCTAATACACCGATTGATTTAAAAATTTAATCAATTTTTCTCTACCAGCTAAATGATTAGTTCGACTGGGGTAGTAGTAAACAGTACAGTATAGTAGTTCCTTTATAATTAATTTAAAAAGGAAAACTATCACGGCTAAGTGGACTTAACAAGTTTATGAGTGATAGTCGACCAACTTATAAAATGTACTTAGAGAAGTTTTTATAGGCTGTGTATAGATATAGTTAAATATAACTTGTGGTATAGATATAGTTAATTTATATTATACTATCTGTTGCCCGCATCTTCGTCCGCGCGGATTTCGTTTACTCCGCACAGATCCTCCCCCGTAGGTGATAGCGTGATAATATGTAGCCTATATGTTGACCCGACCTGTTAGTAATATTCATACAAAATTTGAAGTAAATCCATCCTGTACTTTTTGAGTTTACCCCGGACATACATTGACTTTCCTACGATTTTATTATATGTATAGATAATAGAAGTAGAATAGGTGTCATCCATATTTTTCCATACTCTCTTTTTTTGCAATCGCTACGATATTAAAATTACCTGAACAGCTCAAGCCGGTGAAACAATAAGGGGTGTACGATTTATCCAACGGTACTGATGGTAGCATTGTCGATATCTCGTATTCTCTGGTACTCAAGGTCCACAATCGCACATCACATGAGACCAATACTTCAACGTAATTAACGGACAAGTCTTAATGAGTTCGTGAGCGGCTGGTGAAATTTATTGATAATTTAATTACATAAGATATAACGGACTCTGACGTCCACTGGCTGTTTGATATCGCTGTTGATTCTCCCCGTTTTGACAAGGATTAGTCAAGGAGCCCCCTTTAAAGAAAACATCATCTGCCGTTCTACCAGATATATGTACATATACAGGTTGACTAACAAAAGACTCATACTCGAATAGAAGGACCGAGAATAGAATGGTCATATTCTATTTTTTTATATCATTTAATTGCAAACAAGCAGATGGCTCACCTGATGGAAAGAGAAACCATCGCATATAGACACCAAAGATGCATAAGACTACCAGCTAGCTTACCCTCCAAACTGGAACCAAGACAATGACAAGCATTGACGCTGTTGCGGAAAGAATACGTAAAGCGGTGGTACCAAATCCCCGGGCAATACGTTGCGGAACGCTACCACCTAGTAGTTACCGTAGATATTAAAAAAACATGGTCAAACTTCAAATGAATGTACCTACAAACATAGCAGACATAGGTACAAACTCTTCTGGTTTTAATTAGTACTGTAGGTATGATTATTTGTCAAAATAGTTTTCAAGTGGTTTGTGGATTAATTAAAGAAAGTTACAGTACAGAATGGTATTATAAGTCCCTATAACCCACACCCTCTTATGTGACGCAGACGAAGTTGCGCGGGTCAGCTAGTGTTTAATATAATTGAAACACATTAACTTAAAGTTTTAGTATGAAGAATGAAATTGTTTAACTGTTTTATGAATAATTTTTATAGTGCACTATTATATCCGACAATTGTACATATGCGTATATCTGAGGTAAAATTATTTAGGCGGACCCTGATGACTATTCTACGGGAACCCAGTTTGGAATCTCTGTTCTAGATGGTGTAAATGAAATCTTTCTTGAAAAGCAATGTGTGTGAGTGCGTCGTTGTCGCGACTCGCACACATTACTTTTTTTACTTAATCAGCTAACAGAAGTGATAATGTACCTTTATATTGATGAAAGAATTGTTAAAATCTGTCCAGTAGTTTTTAATTTTATCTGTTAAAAACCTTACTTTACACAATCAAATCTCACATCGTAAAACTTTCAGTGTAAATTATAATTTTAACAAATGACAATCCTACTTCTAATATTATAAATGCGAAAGTATATTTGGATGTACGGATGTTTGTTACGCTTTTACACAAAAACGGCCGAACCGATTTGGATGAAATTTGCCATACATGCCTATAGATAATAACCTGGAACAGCACATAGGGTACTTTTTATTCCGGCAAATTAATTGTTGCCGTGGAATTCACAAAACTTTTTTTTATTATCGATAGGGAAGCGCTTGACCACGATCTCGCCTGATGGTAAGCTAAGGTACGGCCTAAGATGGAACGCGCTTCCCTAGAAGGTACCTGTTCAATCTTCTCTTGAAGATCCCTAGATTGTGCTCATTGGGGAACACAGACTCAGGAAGCATCTTCCAGTCCCTTGTGATTCGAATGAAAAATGTGGAGTCGAACCTTCCTTTGTTATAATGCAGAGAGCTGCAGGTCGCGACTAGTCATTTATAACTCTGAACTCATTCCAATTTCCAAATCACGAACTAATTCCTAACTATAGTTTGCAATGGACTAGAAATAATTAGTACACCGAATAAATCATGTCTATAAATAAATACGTAAATCACACATTTAAAATATGGTTCCTATATTACAGTGGTTTCGAATCGACGTCGGAGCGAGGCTATCAAAGAAGCTCCCTGCTGAGATTGGGCGCTCGCGACATGCACCTACCAGGCCTGCAGCTCGTGATCGGAGTCTTAAACATACCTTTATTATTATACTAACTTTTACCGTGGTTCTCCTTGCAACAAATAATGTATTTATGCCCATTGGTCGAGTAGTAGCAACCTTGACCACACAATATAGTATAATTATTTTGTATGATGAGCCCATATTATGATTGTATGTCGGAGATCGAGTGTTTATAGAAATGACTGGTAAAAGATTGTTTATACTGAAAGTTAACGGAAGGTAAGGAAAAGTACTCGATTATGATACCGAATACATATTACATAAACAAATAGACCCTTAAGTTTTGACTTTATATACATTAGGCAGCTTCCTAGGACATCAAAACGGCAAGATTTGATGAAAACTCGAATTTCGAAAATTGGGGTGAAATCAAGCATTTTCCGATTTCGGAAAGTGATCAATTTTTTAACGGGAAGTAAGAAAATTGAAGATTGTCACAATTACTTACCAAAATCCAATTGTATCAGTCCTAAACAAAGCCAAATAGATTTTATGTAAAGGGTAATACAATACTATAAAATATGCACTAAGTCACTAAACATGTGTGAATTACGAAGCGATTTTATTTTTTATTTTAGAAAGAATAAAGTAAATTTATTAATACTTCTGACAATTTTAACAATATTACCAATAATGACCGAGCCTTCTACTTTTTACCAGTAGATATTTTGTAAATGGATACTATTATTTTACACTTTTAGTAAATGAAAATGCATATTTAATATCCAATCTTTTAAAGATATATGAACAGAGCTTCGATTAAAAACAACCAAATTCTAGATCGCGGTCCCAAAGTGGCTAATAAAATAAGAGCACAAATAAATGTGTGGTCTTATTTTGTCCAATCACAGCCAACGTACGGATACGTCACGTCACGAAAACATCTTATGAGAAGCACATGACTTGCAATTTTGTAACGTTAAAACTGTGACCTTAAAGTTGAATTTACTAAGGGCCTAATATAACTTCACGAACTCTCGTTAAAAAGCGGAGCTATAGTCAAAAGTAAACCATAACGTACAGATATAAAGTTGATTATTCTTAACATACTTTTATGACGATGCGATATTTTCTTGCGTCGAATTTGTAGGCAAAGCTTAATCTTATTATTTTTGATTGAAGAAGTGGAGCGTTAGATAGAGAGCAACAACGTGCATAACGATAAAAAGTGCATTTAGATGCATTAAAGTAGTAAGAGAAAATATTTGCTGTATTAATAAGGGTCACTTTTAAAGAATAATTGTACTGTCTTTCTCGTGAGAGAATAATAAATGCATTACTTCCACCATAGTTTGCTAAAAACAAAGTAATTTTAATATTTGAAAAGCTGTAACTTTTGAAAATGTGTTTCGATTTATATTTCTGAAACGGCATTCGATGTAGTTATTTTAGTACTAAAATATTGGTTGAAAATTTTAAAATGTATGTCGAAAACACACTTTTTTTTAATTTTTCGTCAACGATTACTCCCAAACGGATAAACCGATTTTGATGCTATTTGTGCAATAAACGTAGTTCCTTGAGAAATAGAGCAGATTGTACTCAATCAGTACATTAATCTGAAAGTTATATTAGAGAAATAATGTTTTGCCAAATTGCCGACCTGATTCAAATTTTCAGGAAGTTTTAGTTGAGTAGAATCCAATCGAATGTCATTAACTGCGTTTCGATCGGTCCAGCCGTTAACAAGTTATGAGATGTTTACATACACACATACATACATACAGATATACTGACGTCATCGCGGAAATAGTCGGAAAAGGTTTCTAGAATCAGAATCAGAATCAGAATCAGAAGTACTCCATTCAATAAAACTTTTTACAAGTTATTTTGACGCGTCAACATTTTTTTAAACTACTACCGGATCGGAAACGCGACCACACACTGAGAAGATCCGGCGGAAGAAACTCAGCGGGTTTGTCTTTTTTTCATAACATTTTTTAAATAAAATATTACATAATATTTAATTAGTATCTAATTGTTACATTAATAATAAGGATTGCCGATATGAGGAGCAGTTAATCCCATGCTTTCCTGCCATCAAGGTATTCAGATATTTTATAGTAATCTTTTTTACACAGTTTTGTTTTAACACATTTTTTGAATTTGTTAACTGGTAAATCTCTTATGGCATCAGGCAGCTTATCTACTTCGACTATAGGACTTCAAAACCAACCAACCAACAAATCCACCATCGAGTTTTCACCAGATCTCCACATCTGGTGAAAACTCGATTTTCGAAAATCGGGTTAAAATCAGTAACTTCCTTTATCTACATACGTAGCGGGAAGTTGAAAAAAATCTAAGTGAGATATGGACTCAGTAATTATTCTAGACGTTTTTTGCCTATAGTTTTTTGTATTTATTTTTGTATTTTGCATTTTTGTATTATTTTATGTATATCTATAGAAATAAATAAAATTGGAGTGTCTGTTTGTAATATTAAAATAACTGTTTTTTACTAAATGCATATGGATGTATACACGGTACATATATCAAAATAACATTTTTCCAATTTTTGTCTGTCTGTCGGCCTGTCTGTCTGTCTGTTTGTTCCGGCTAATCTCTGAAACAGCTGAACCAATTTTGACGGGACTTTCAGTGGCAGATAGCTGATGTAATAAGGAGTCACTGAGAGTACTTTTAATTTCGAAATTTTCCACGCGGACGAAGTCGCGGGCTCAGCTAGTATGGAATAAATTCAAAACTTCCGATCTCATTTTACCATGAGAAAGCTCCACTATCTAGAAGTCTATATTTATTTGTACATGAAGAATTAACATATTATTTATTACATTCGGAATCAGTATGAAGCTTCTAGCCTCTAAATTATGTGTGGGCGCGCTATTTTTATCCCACTTTAAAATTATTTGTTGTTAATATTAAATTGTTCTATTTCAAAGATGTATGAACAGAGCGTTACTTAAAGCCGCAGTAACATACGGCCGGAAGTACATATTAGAAGTACGGGCGTAACGCACTGCGGTGCCGCAAACAATAACAATAATTTCTACGAAAACGGAAATTTCCTAGCGAAAAATCGTTGAAATAGCGGACAGAGTCCAGCGTTGCCATCAAAGCAGTTATTCGGTCCATTTACCATGAAATAGTTGCAATATACTAGGAAAACAAGAGCGGGGGGAGGTTTAAAATACGATTTATTTGCTACTCTACGCTTACAGTCGACATCACTAGCAGCGATTAATTATAATTTAAATGAAGAATCATTTTAAATGCTTGTCTTGTTCTACATAATGCTGTTTGAAAACCTACTCTAATGATGGAAGCAACAGTTGGGTGGGTCAGAGAGGGCACAAGTACCCTACGGAAAATTTGTGGTGTAACACTCGCGGATCGGTGTTGTAATACTGAAGAGCGAGAGAGGTTTCGGACAAAGAAAATGAAATCGTGTGCAATAAGGAAAGGAACAACTCCTACATGTAGAGATTATTGCAGATGAAAGGTTAACAATTCAGTTATGAGACAACGAAAATGAGGAAGGATGTAAATACCAAGAAAGACCTGATTCAACATTAATAGATTGGTTAGGATTCCGAAGGTGGTTTCAGAGCATCCGGATACGTGGAACGTCAGTAAGGGAGTCATAAATTTGAACAAAGCAAGGCAAATAAATCTAAAAGGTTCGTAGTATATTGTACTCTGTTTATCTTGCCTACTTCGTGAGAAATCTAGCGTGAAGGTATGTATATTAAATGAAGAAAACATTGTCTAATCACCTACTTCCGATCCCATGGATTTTGGAATTCGCTATTAGATATTTAGCAAATTTCTACAAAAACAAACATACAGATCTCCTGTTTTAACAACGATAATTCTTGAAACTCATTTTTACATGGATGCAAACAATTATTGGTTTTGATAGATTCCCTTCAAAAATATATTATCAGTTCCTGTCTTGCTCAAAATGAGACCACTCAGGAATACAACACCGTGTTGAATTGTTTAATATCGAAGTTATGAAAAAAATGTTTTATTTAAATGAAGATTATTTTTGCATTATTGTATATTGTAGTCGGTAGGTTGGTTTGTCAAAGATAGCCAGATAAAAACTGACAGGAACAGTTAAACCAATACCAGACCCAGGCGAAATGTTGCAGAACTCTACCATCAATGGTAGAGACAGGTGTAATGGCTTTGTTACTACCACAATAGCATTGGTACTCGTCATTAAAGTTTCCCGTTGATAATCGCTTCAATGACGATAAATAAGTGAAGAACATTTTCCATGTTACCTACCCTAAGCGGGCAGATGAGAATTGGTGCATAGAATATTTGGAGCAGTTATGGAGTCTAAACTATCCAGATAGAAAGTATTTATAACCTAAGCTTCAAATAAAGCTAGTCCCGTTTAGAGGCAGTCGCTAAACCGTCGAACGCTACGTCAAGCGACCGCAGATGTAAATCAGGCGCGACCGGGCCGCGCTGTGTCGCGTCGCATCCATCACGGCGCACGTGAAAAACGCGCACTCGCCGGCGACTAACGACCGTGTCGATTGTCACACTCCACGGTACAGACAACAAATACATTACCTTTAACATGCATACATCCTTGACTATTTGTCAAAATTAAAATCTGATAACTCCTATTTAAACACATAATCTGAATAAAAGAATTGACCTTTTTAAGTAAAACTTCTTTATCGATAATGAGAGAAATTTCATTGCAAAATTAAAAAATAGCGTCACATTTTTCTGTTACGCTCGACTATCACGCGCCTCGAAGTTTATTGTTATGTAGTAAATAACTGAAAAATGATATGTTATAAAAAAGTTTCAAATCTTACGTGTGTACGCTATCACACACGCTCTTTTTTTAGATGGCTCTACAGATTGAAAGAAATAACCATCGTTGTTAATCATGCGTCACCATCCCTATGGTTAATTTAATGCCATATTTTAAGTGTACTAAATTCTCTTCAAACAAATTACCCTTCAAACAAATACAAGTATAATACAAAAAAATGTAATAACTATTTATTATGCACCTAAACATATGATAACACAAAAGTTACAAAACAATTTTCAATCGGCTATCCAAAAGAGATGGTTATTAATTCGGATGTATGTTTTTTTTATGTTTGTAACCTCAGAACTCGGCCATTTATGAACCGATTTTGATAATTCTTCTTTGGGAGGTTTGGGAGGGTTTTGTACTTCCCATGTGCTTCCATTTTAGTTTTGTTTTATATCATAAGATAGCAAACAAGCAGATGGGTCTCCTGATGGAAAGAGTCAACCATCGCCTATAGACACCAAAGATGTTAATGGTGCGTTGTTATCTTGTGGCGAAGTCTAATGCCACATGCATAAGTTTACCGGCTACCTTACCCTCCAAGCCGGAACACGACAGCAACAAGCACTGACGTTATTGCGGTAGGAATAGGTAAGGCGGTGGTACCAAACCCGGGCGAGACAATGCAGAGCTCTACCACCTAGTAGCCACGATGTTAGTAACTCGATAGCCAATCGGTCGCCTTTGCGACTTGACCTTGACGACCTGCCTGGCAGAACGGCAGTTGGCCTATTCTTCAAAGGAGGCCGAGACCAACACGGCGAAGTTTGGTGAAGATCTGATGCAAGGTTCCGTAGATACAGGAAATAGTAAATCGATCGCTACAGTTTTACTGCGTTAAGAAAATATACATGTAAAACCAGGTACTCATTAGCGAGCAGTAACTGTAACCGTTGCATGTACTGATACCAAAAAACATGTGTGTACGTGGTATACAATCCTCTTGAGAGAGGTTCGCGGGCGGCTAGCAGCGAGCTGACAATTACAACGTACTCATTCTGTAACCGGAACGTCGAAGGTAGCCGTAACAGTTACTTTTACCAAAAACATAGTGAGTTTAGTTTCGCGAGCTATTTTCGAGTTTAATAATATTATTAAGTAGATTAGATTAATCAGATATTCAAAATCAGTGGCAATCATTCATGTGAAATTTTTGTAATGGCCACTAATTTCTTGTTTTAAAAAAAAATTAAAGTAGAGCACTTATTTCCCGATACATTCCATGATTCCACTATCATCGTGGCCGTTTATGATAATCGATAATAGCATCTACAAATATATATGCTGCAAAAGCGACAAATAATTCATCCCACATTTTGGAGTTACCACCCAAAACTACGGATAGATCCGGCTTGTCGTTGCGGTCACAATGATGTGGACTTCTCGTAGATACTAGGGCCTCGTTAGTATGTCTGTAAGATTACAGTTACAGCTCGCTCAATGAGTACGCTTGGTGAAAGCGTTTGGGCGATGTCATGCTCCCAAACTATAATCCACGTACACACTAGAACCTCGTTACTGCATCACGCAAGTTACAGTTACGGCTTGATAGTGAGTACCCGGTTTAAGGTACACAAGGGCACATTTATCACTCAAAAGCTGTCTCTTCTAGAGATAAGAAAAGTAATAAGCGCTATTATTGCTACAGAAAAAAGTAAGACGACAGCAACAAAACCTGGACGAGAGTTACAAAACTCTACCACCTAGTGGTCACAGTGACACATTTGCCTTGTACGAACTGCCTGGACGGAACGCAGTTTAATTCTTTCTTTATTTACTGCGGGGAAAATACGCAAATAGAAATATGACAATTTTTGATAATAATTAATCAATACGTAGTAAGTGCACAAATAAGAAATGATCAATTTCCCTGTGAGCGTCTGGATTCTGAACTGGGTTGAAACTGTTGTCGTAATAATATAAAAATTAACAAAAAGAAATAAAAATTGCTTATATACAGTAAACCATGGTAGTTTATTAAACAATAGTCATCAAGTTCTCAGGTTGATCATAAGTTAATGTAAGTTGTAACGTGTATTACGGCCACGTTACGATTTGTGAGCGGCCCTAGCAAAGTCTGGCCCCGTCTTCTCCAACCCTCCTTCACCGTTGTTGTATAAAAACAAACGATGCCTCGCGACTCGTCTTTTACCAACGGGAAAACCACAGCAACATTGTTGGCTGTGTGTGCAACAAAATCGGTGGTGGTTCTTTTTTCTTCACACCACGCGGCAGCTGAGACGACACAAGTAGTGCCTGGGCCCCTTGAAATACGACCGACGGCTTAGTACTACAACGCCGGGTCAACTGCCGCCATCATCACCAGTTAAATCGACCCACCAGCTTATGCGCCGTGGTTTCATCAGCGTTTTCCGTTTTATTATAATAATAATTATTTTTCATTCATTTTTCGTATGTTTTGTGTACATTCGTAATACTATACAATTTTTCGGTACTGGTGTACATTTGTTCTTACAATCGCTTTATTACATTAAATCTAGTCAACTCCAGCTTCACTGATATATATATTTATATATATATTTCTTTTTTTTCTGTAATATTTTATCACTTATACACTTGTACTGTTTCACAATAAAGCTATTATCACTTATTACCAACCGGTTTCGCTTACACAAGCATCATCAGGGCAATTTATAGTTACAAACTCAACTCTTTTTTTTTCTCTTTGCAAGAACCTAGAACTTACAACAATTGGCTCCCAACGTATTTTATAATAAATTGGCGCGATAATTTTTTAAAACATTATAGTCTGAGTATTGTAGATTTATCATTACTTAAAATATACACCAATTACTTAGTGAATATTTTAAGTAATTTCTGGAACTTCTGAACCAATTTATAATATTTTTTTACCAGTAAAAAGCTACATTACTCCTGCGACATAGGCTACATTTATCATGCGAGTATACCACGGAAACGGAAAGCAGTAAACATATATATACATATGTTTTCGGCGTATGCCGGCAAATTTATTTGCCACGACATCTACAGTAAGTTTACTTGACTATAACATTCGTGGAAGTCCAATCAACAAGTTGACGAATTTTATATGTTGGCGGTACTGCAAACAAATTCGATCGTATCTGACGCGTAGTACTGAAAAATTCGGCATAAGACCGCGGCGCGTTACTCACCGTGCACGATACAGATAGCTTTCTGTGTAATATTAATATCTTAACACTTCTCTAATTAAAAGGTCTTACTTAGATTAATTAGAAGCTAACTAGAACGTAGAAGCTACTTAAAGTTGAAGATTCTGTTCGAAAAGAAAAATTATGAATCGTCTCGGGATTAGTTTTCTTTTGTTTCTTATTATAGAATCGGAAACAAGAAGTTAGTTCTCCTGACGAAAAGAGAACCATGACGTGTTATTTACTGTGGGGCGTGGATTTAATGTGACATCCATAGGCTCACACGCAAGCTTTCTAAAGTGGAACACGAGAGTAACAAGCACTGGCGCTATGTGACAGAAATAGCAGTGGTACCAAATCCAATAGAGACCGTAGACGTTGCAGAACCTAGCACCTAGGTAGTAGTCACGATGTTAATGACACGTACTAGCTTTCTCTCCCCTTTTAAAAAATGTTAAAGTTGGTCCCGGGCTCCTTTGAAGAATAGGCCAACTGCCGTTCTGCCAGGCAGGTCGTAAAAGGCGACTGAGTGGCTATGCGCGTCACTACCATCGTGACTACTAGGTGGTAGAGTTCTGCTTCGGCTCGACCGGGTCTGGTACCACAGCCTTACCTATTTCTGCCGCAATAGCGTCAGTGCTGTTCACTGTCGTGTTCCGGTTTGGAGGGTTAGGTAGTCGGTAAACTTATACATGTGGCCACACCTCATCTCAAAATAGCAACGCACCATTAACATCTTTGGTGTCTATGGGCGATGGTTGACTCTTTCCATCAAGAGACCCATCTGCTTGTTTGCTATCTTATGATATAAAAAAAATCTATTTTTCACAAGGCGCAGTTGAACTATTGTTGTTGTACAACGTTTCAAACGGGTTTGGTACCAATCAGATCAGATCAGAAATACTTTATTCATTAAAATTTTTTACAAGTTATTTTGACAACGCCAAAACCTACCACCAACGCTAACGCCAAAACCAACGCCCAAAGACCTACAAAAAATGTTTTGTAGGTCTTTGCCAACGCCTTAATATTCCTACCGGAATAAAGTCAACGCCTGTTCTTTTTTATACAGAAGAGGGGGCAAACGGATAGGAGGCTCCCCTGATGGTAAGTGATTACCGCCGCCCATAGACAACTACAATACCAGGGGTCTTGTAGTTGCGTTGCCGGCCTTTTAAGAATGAGTAGGCTCTTTTCTTGAAAGTCCTTACGTTGTATCCGTTCGGAAAAAAATCTGCTGATAGCTATAGCATATAGCTATAGCAGGAGTAGTGCGGGGCAAAAAGTGCCTCGAGTATCGCACGGTTGTGGACTTACAGACATCGAGATGGTAAAGATGAAACTTTGAATTTTGTCGCGATGTTCAATGGTGAAATTCGGCGGCAGGAATTAATCCAAACAGTTCCACGGATCATTTCCCATGATAGAGCCGATAAAAGATGCAAAGTGATGCCACATCTCTAAGTAACGCCTAAGAATCAAGCCAATTTGAAATAGTCTCGTCATCGACGATTCGAGCCACTCTACGTTGAATGCCATCAAAAGGAAGGAGCTGGTACTGTGGCGTTCGTATTTAGGGAAATTATATCTGGTATTTGAGTCATTTTTCCCAATTAAACATATTTCGCTTCGTAACCGAAGCATACTCAGGATAAAAAAATAGTTAAAGCCAACAATGATGGATACTGGCAAGCATTTTTTTGAAATGGCTTTTTACTAACATATTGGGAGTCCAACGATAAGTCTTACAAAGATAAAAATTTCTAATAAGGTCAAGTACGTGTTCTACGAAAAATAACTTCAAAACCCTAAATATATCGTTACATTTATTACAATCTGTGATTTAAAACTTATTTATACAAAATTCTATCACAAAAACCGTGATATCGCCATTTTACTGTATCATATCATACGTGACTGGACATTTAGATGGTCGCTCTGGCCAGATAATAGCTAGTCGGTTTGACAATAACATTAGTTCGGATAGGGAGCCACTTTGATTGGATTATTGAAAGGTCGACGTCAGCTGATTTATGATGCCCTGGTACGCTGTAATTTATGTCTCTGATAAAAACAAGCCTATATTTCTCGGGGAAAATCTTCGGAATTATTTTATCTTAAGTGCAAGTAATACAAATTTTGATGTAGCGCAGGATTCGTTATTATTTTTAAAAATACATTTTAAATTTGTAAATGATAAATATCTGCTCCTTCTCCCGGGCCACCTTTTATAAATAAATCTTCCCTCCTAGGCAGTTTGTAAAAGACTAGCGAAGACTCAATAAATTGGTATCAATAAAATCAAACAATCTTGTTGTGCATGCATCTCGTGGTGCCCAAGGAAATAAGTAACGCTTTTGTAGTGCAATGTAGAGCCTTCCCGAAGCAATAAAAGATTTCTAATATATATATATATATATATATATATATATATATATATATATATATATATATATATATATATATATAGGGTAGGGTAGGGTGATTCATTTGCGACAAACATTTTTTTTTTTAGGTGCTCAAACAAAATTTTGTTCTACATATTGAAAAAAAAATTCCACCAAGTTAGAGCTCTTAATTCGAGTATGAAGTGCTTGCCGTTTTAATTTGATTTTTTCCCATTAGAAATGCATGTAAATATTTTTATTTTTTTTCAAATTTCTAATGCTTGGACACATTTAATGATATTGGCATTCTGATTGCTGAAATATATCCAGGATTCCACGCTCTTTAAATGACTTTTCGTCAATTTTAATGTCGCCTGCTTTGGTCCACTGGTACCATCTGTCAAAGTTATGTTTTCGAATAAAATGCACATTTTTTATTTTTACAGCGAAAATTGATTGATAGATGGAAAAAATAATACATATTTTTATAAAAAATTTGATTCTCTTCAAAAAAGGTCGTAACTTAAGTCTCTCAGACTCATAGTTTTTAACTTGCAGTAACTTTTGTAACTAAAAATGTAGAAAAATGATAAAAAAATTACAAATTATGATGTTTAAATTCAAGTTTTTGTTTCAAATTTATTTTTTTCATTACATTGTCAATTTTACTTTTTGTACTTTTATACCTGACATGTTACACATACTGACACACAGACACACATACACACACAAATAAAACATAACACAGAAACCATCGCCTGTAGACACCAAAGATTTTAATGGTGCGTTACTATCCGTGTAGCAATACCATATGCAGAAGTCTATTGTTACCTTACCCTCCAAACCGGAACACGAGAATGACAAGCATTGACGGTGTGAAATAGTGTGAAAAATTAAAAAAATAGGTGTGTAAAAAAGGGTAAAAGCATCTCAAATTATTTGGAAGAAAAAAATCTGGGATTAATTGCTCTTCGTACCAAATTAATATATTTTTGTAATATTAAATTAGTAATACTTGTAATAAATCAATAATAAAAAATAGACAACAAAAAACAAGCTCGCTGAGGATTTTCAGCTGGATCATCTTAGTGTTAGTGTTGAAGTTAGTGTAGTTAGGAGTAACACAAAGTAGCTCAACTAAAGTTGCTGGGTTCTGATCAACGCAAGAACCTGGCGATTATCGTTTTCAAGCCGATAAAACACGGCAATAAGGATCACCACCATCTATCTTACCAGCCGAAAAACCGGTGTTTCTTAGTGAATTGTCACGTTATAGTGTATTTATTGCATTTCCGATTAAAGGAAAAAGTCAGTGCAAATTATGCAATGTAATTTTTTCAAACTCAGACGTCGTTAATATAGCAAACACACTACGCGTGTAACACATTGACTACCTACACTAGACTAAAATGTTTGATTTCATGTACAAACCAAATTAATTCTGTCGATAAGTTGAGGCGCGGGAAAAAGTACCACGGTGTTTCGATTGGCTAATTCAAAATCGGTATTTTGTCGCGCGTGTTGCATCTAACTTAATTGGTCAGAACTAATTGTTGCGTTTCGGTTCGAATTACTTATAAGATCCATTTTTCTGATGTGTTGACAGAACGATTGGTCTGTTATTAAATCTATAATCTGTTTACTCAATAGTGTAACATCTTTCAAACTCTTCGTGTAATATAGCACATTACGCGTTGTAACTTCTTTTAAATCCCTACGTCATGATATTTGTGGATTATTGTGGTAAAAATACCACACTATACGATATCGTTTCTTTAAATACCAACGTAGTGAAAAATGCTATTTTTTACTACGTTGGTATTTAAAGAAACACTACGCTTCGTAATTTCCTTCAAACGTAGAGTCATGAAATGCTACGAGTATTGCACACTACGCATTTTAATGAAATTCTAATTCCAAAAAATTAAACAGACG
This sequence comes from Apodemia mormo, assembly GCA_036924255.1. Lineage (NCBI taxonomy): Eukaryota > Metazoa > Arthropoda > Insecta > Lepidoptera > Riodinidae > Apodemia > Apodemia mormo. The sequence goes on along the minus strand of JAUPFN010000018.1, from coordinate 3,235,204 downwards.
GAGCAGTAACACTATCGTCCAATATTTTTTCCTTCTAGACCATCATCAGCGTCAAGTGGACACGTTTTATTAAACCGATGGAATAATGTTCTGAAAATGACATACATTGAGGTATGTCATTTTCAGAACATTATTCCACTTCACAACATGATTTTTTAACGACTAATAAAACTTCATATTTTGGGAAATCTTTTACCCTAATAACATCACTAATGTCTCGGAAATCGACGTGTCCTACGTAAATTGTCGTATTTTAAAGAATGCGATTTTTGTTTTGTTAATGAAAATGACTCCACTTTTATAGATGTTTTAATAACACGAAGAATAAAAATAAAATTCTATTAAAAATTGGATTTTTTTTAACAAAAGTTTCACTTTTATTCTTCGTGTTATTAAAATATCTTTAAAAGTGGAGTCAATTTCATGAACAAAACAAAAATCGCTTTTTTAAGTTACGACAACTTATGTAAGAGCCGTGGAAATATTAATAACAATATAATTATTCATTCCAATGAGCCTAAATCTTTAAACTTAACACCTACTGTAAATTTAATATCCGATGAAGGAATCACATGGCTAAATCAAAATATAAATCATTTCTTATATCATTAGATATCAAACAAGCATACAGCTCTCCTGATAGAAAAATAAACAACCAAGACTTTAATGATGCTATGCTGTCCGTGTGGCGGGATGGCAATGCCACGTGCCTGAGACTACCGGCTACCTTACCGGAACACCAAAATGGTTTTCCCCGTGTTGGTCCTGGGCTCCTTTGAAGAATAGGCCAACTGCCGTTCTGCCAGGCAGGTCGTAAAAGCTAACCGATTGGCTATACGAGTCACTACCATCGTGGCTACTAGGTGGTAGAGTTCTGCATTGTCTCGCTCGGGTCTGGTACCACCGCCTTACCTAATTCTGCCGCAATAGCATCAGTCTTGGCACTGTCGTGTTCCGGTTTGGAAAGTAAGGTAGCCGGTAAACTTATGCATGTGGCATAAGACCTCGCCACACGATAGCAACGCACCATTAACATCTTTGGTGTCTATAGGCGATGGTTGACTCTTTCCATCAGGAGACCTATCTGCTTGTTTGTTATACTATAAAAAAATGATAAACATTGAAGCTACCATTTACCCGGGCAATATATACCAAGGTTGGCTAGACGTTGTGAAACTCTCGACCCAGTAATTAATATAATGGACATGTAAAGCCAATCAGACGCTTTTAACAACCTGCCTGGCAGAACAGCAGTCGGTCTATTCTTCAAAGGGAGCCTGGACCAATTCGGGGAGCTGCCTTGCCTATTCACAGTATTTTTGTTACTGTATATCGATTGTGACTCAAAATTTTAATAATTAATGAATATCGTGTGACAAATTACACGAATAAATTAGAGCCCAAATATTATTAATGTGTAAGTGATCTTATAATTTACATATTACCAATATCACAGTTTCTGTTGCTCATAAATCACTTGAATTTATTAGAAACGAAACCTGTCAATGTGAGAAGGTTGTTGAGTGCTGATTTCATGAATTGATATGTTTTTATATGTATGTATTAGCTTGTATTGCCCTAATTTCAATACTCATTACTTATAGAAAGAACTTGTTGACTTATACTATTTTTATATTATAGAAAGACATATTTTGTGAGCTTTTATTTTTAATCGCAATTAATTTTATTACAATTGCAGTTAATTTCTTTAAAATAAAATAAATAAATATTTGTAAAATAAAAGACGCCCTTTGTCGTATCACCTCGATTTGAGAATACTCTCCTGATAGGAGAGTGGGAGTTGACATATCGAATTACGTTCAGTTTCGCAGTCATTTGGAAGGCAAGGCTAAACTAGCCTCCAAAACGCTCGGTGTACTCAGCAGAGCGAAATAGTACTTTTTGCCGGTCCATCGCCTTCAACTTTATAAGGCACAGGTTCGGCCTCACATAGAGTACGTTCGCATCTCTGGGCCGGAGCTCCCCAGTACCAGCTTCTTCCTCTTGATTGAATTCAGCGTAGAGCGGTTCGAATCATTGACGACCAGGCTATTTCGAAACAGTTTGACTCTTTGGCATTGCGCAGAGATGTAGTTTCTCTCTGTGTCTTTTATCGTATATATCATGGAGAGTGTTCCGACGAGTTGTTTGGATTAATTCCTGCCGCCGAATTCAACCATCGGACATCGCGTCAAAATTTGAAGTTCCATCCTCACCATCTCGATGTCTGGAAATCCACAACTGTGCGTTTCTCCCGACACTTTTTACCTCGCACTACTCTGTTGTAGAACCAATTACCGGCAGGTGTATTTCCGAACGGATACGACATAGGGACCTTCAAGAAAAGAGCTTACTCATTCTTAAAAGGCCAGCAACGCAACTGCAAGACCTCTGGTATTGCAGATGTCCATGGGCGGCGGTGATCACTTACCATCAGGTGCACCTCTTGCTCGTTTGCCCCCTCTTCTATAAAAAAATAAATATGTACGTGACATTTCCATCCCGCCAGAGGGATAGCAACACACCATTTTAACATCTTTGGTGTCAATAGGCGATGGGTTCTCTTTTTACCAGAAGAGTCTAGAAGGTATCATCAAAGTCAAGATAAAAAAAATCTTCAAAATAAACGAACCGTCAGTGGACGGGCAGTTCACTATTTTTAGACACTAGTCCAAAAGTTAGCTATATGAAGCAGATACCGGTGAAAAAGCTTGTAGTTACCAAGATTATTTACAAAGTCATGACTTACGTCTTATGGCCTATTTGATATGACTAAAAAGCGTTGTAGATATGAGTGGTATAATATGAATTTTAGTAGCGTCAGTGGTCTAACCGCATCAACAACGGCGGAGATTCACTACGTTCATAACCCGGGTCGCGGATTGGTTCTAAATAAATTTGTCAGTTTTTATAAAAAACATACTTTGAGTGAAACTGAACATGTGCCCGATTTGACAACAGATTGGGCAAATGTTACATCGGAGAACTTTATAAAATTTATTTCTTATCAATAATTTACTATAATTTATGTATGCCAAACTGTAGGATAGTTGGTCAGTATTAGGTGTTAATCGTGGGTGCGTTTCATTTCTACCTACCGTTTCGGATATATTTATGTGAGTGAGAGAGGTGAAACGGTAATTTTAATAATACTAGTAGAAATAGTTAATATTATTGTTGTTGTAGAAATTTTCAAAATTTCATCGTTATTCGTACAGGTTTCGTCAATAAGCGTGTTTCTTTTTAAATTGAATATACACAATCAATTACTATTCCTGTATTGGTTCAGATTTCTTTTGGATCATAGAGCTTTTTTAGAATAATACGCCTGCTGCATTATCAGACATCTTGTAAGAGGCCAAAAATAAACCATAACAATGGCTGTCATGTTATGTTTGAGTTTACGAGGATTTTAGATCTACTATTTAAATAGTTTTCAGTTTTATTAGACCTTTAATTTATTCAGTTATCTGATTTCGAAATAACTTTTTAAATAGTTTTCAGTTTTCAGTTTTTTTAATATTACTGGTTCGTGTTCACATTCAAAGAGTTCTGTTTTATTATTTTTAATATCACTGAAGTGCATTGTAAAATGATCACTGATATTACACGAATTGATCTAGCCCCAAGGTAAGTAATCTGTTTGCTTATGATAAGGGTGTTAGTCAACGATATGTAGATATTTATACATAGATACTAAAATATATTTAATAAACACTGAAATCTATGCTTATCACACAAATATTTGTCCTTGTCGGGAATCGAACCTGAGCACCATTCAGTTAGTATTGCTAACCACTCAACCATAAAAGCGGTATAAGTTTAAATTTGTTTTGGAAAGAAGGTAGCTCGATTAAGGACCAAGTTATGTCAATTGCGTATGAAAACTCAAAATCGTATCAGTTCTGTCGAACAAAACGTAGATATTTCGTTACTAGATTGAAATAATTGATTAATATATCAAACAATAATAAACCTTATCAGAAAGCAATTACGATTAAAACGGCGCGAGATGGCGAGTAAGTCACAGTATACATGCTCGTCTGTCAGACAGAGCGGCCTGGCTTAAGTACATTTCCTTCATTTCGAAATTCCCGCTCACAATCATTGTAGCAATTTTCCGGGGCATCCGTCGTGAGAGGCCGCGGGGGTGATAGGTAAGGAGGTGATGGCCGCGAATACTTTATATATTTAACACAACAATTCGAGAAATTTTACTGAGATACTTGGCCTGGATTTAAACAGTTCTAAATAATAAATATAACTGAACAAATTACAGAAAATGATCTTCAGACGTTAGATTTACAGAAAAGAAAATACAGAGAATCTTCTAGATTCAGACGTTACTTTGAGAAAATCCATAATTTAAAGGCGGCATTAAGTATTCCTTGCAACTTTATTTGTAGGTATTTTATTCCCAAATAAAAAAATATAAAAAAATGTTCAAGAAGCAGAAAAGAATCTAGATAGGAACATTCTAATCACCTAGAGGTATGAAATACACTTTTCATATTATTCTAGCCTACAAAATATACAAAAAATCATAAAAAAACACGAGACTTATATATTCCTTTGCTTATCTCCATTAAAGGAAAATAGGTGGTAAAGACGCAGAGATATAAATCGATAAAAACCAAAAATGCTGATCATTTCAACATTGTCAAAGATGAGACTTCAACCAGAAAATTACCTGCGGGTAGAAGTTTAAAGGGTAAAGGGGGTACCAAGCAGTTAATAAAATAATTAAGATTTGAAGGCATAACAAGGACTAACAAAATTAATGAGGTAAATCCTTTATTACTAAAAACAAACCTTAAATTAGTCTATCTTTGACGTAGCACTAATTGTGAAAACGCTGCTTCTTGAAAGAAAATCTAATAGGAACTAATTTAATTGATAAATTGTCACCCATAAGAATAGTTATTGATAGTTTTCCGATTAAATAAAGAAAGGGAAGACTGGAGATGATATCAAGAGGGTAGACAGTTAATGAGTTTTTGAGAACAGAATTAGGTAAGCTGCCTTACCAATCAATGAAAAACACCGAGAAAAACGTTCTAATATCGGACGGAGTAGGAAGTATCCTACTAAACATCAAGGTAATCATGGAATGATTTCATCATTTTCAACAGAAAATAAAGAGATTATTCCAATTTTGCTTGGCAACCACAGTCTTATTCACCTTCTAGAATTTAAAAGAAGAACTTAGCGACGTAGTTTATATAGGAGAATACGTATATTTTACTTAGAAAAATACGAGTAAATAAAATCAACCAATAATCAGAAACAGTTTAGAAAAATGTTATATTTATAAAGAAATCCAAATGAATTTAGCCGACTAACATAGTACATAACAAACTATTATAAAATACTTTCACTTGGATAATAATTACAATGGTCGCGCGAGATTTTAAATATCCTTATAGATTAATCTTAGTAGATTTTATATTGCTTTAGCACATTCCAGGGTCAAATTGATGGCACCTATTACCACATTCATGGCGTGTGTATTGCCACTGTAACGCTGCTGCAGACTTCTAGCGACTAATAAAATCTTTGGGCCCGCCACTCTCAATGTGGTAACTTATGTATGGCATTACGTTCTTATCACACAAATAACGTCTTTGGTGTCTCTAGGTCTAGGTTATATCGTTATCTCTATGAATGTACAGAGCTAGCTATCTGTGTGATTGCTATGTTATGATCTACAAAATATTTTTATATGTTTTTACTTTCGTTCCACACTTGACAAAATTTAAACGTCTTGAACATCGAAAATAAAAAAAATGAATGAAATAAAAACCCGTTACATAATTAAATAATTACAGTCATGATTTAGAATGAACAATTAAAATGAACATTGCCAAGAAAGAAAGTGTTCAAGCCAATTAAAAATATTATGACCGCCTTATTACTTTACACAACAATGGTCTGACAGATATTAAGTCTGTATAAACTATAGTTTTACGACAATGCACCGGCTGTAACAACTATTATTGTTTACTTACTTACTGTTTAGGGGAGGTGCGCAGATGCAGAACATTTCGATACATATATTTTTCACACCTTTCAGAGTCCCGGGTTGCTACTAAGATTATTCAAGACCGAAAAAGCCTTAATAACAATTAAAACCTTCACTTCACAAAATCTACACTTGTATCGAAATATGTGGCTTGGCCGTTTCGCTACCGTCACTTGGGCGTAAGCTGGATATTATTATACTCACTGTTCGCTACTTTTCTTTTATATAATAGTTTCTTCGTTCGTTAGTTTACTCGAGTTTATAAAATTATTGCTGCTGGAGTTAGAGCGTATAGAGTTAGAAGCTTGGCTCTACATGAGATCTGATATTTTTTGTCAGTGCGAGACATATAGTCTCGCCTTGGCAACACTGTACATGAAAATATTTTAATAGTATATATTATGTAAAATCTATACTAAATTAATCATAATTAAACCCATTCGCATTAAACATTAAAGTTGGGGCTAGAAATTAAACACAAAGTCAAAGCCAAAAATATTTTATTCACATCAAACTTTACAGGTAGGTTTGACAAGTTAATTTCTTTCATAATAACAAGATAGTACTTGAGCTAAAATGGTATCATCGTCAGGACATACGTAACTGGCTACCTTAGCCAAAAAAACGGGACACGACAATAAAAAGCATTGACGCTATAAATAAATAAATATTTACGGGACAAATTACACTGACTGATCTAACCCCAAAGTAAGCAAATTATTTGCTTGTGTTATGGGTGTTAGTCAACGATACTGATACATAGAAATACATATATAAATACCACAATATATATAATAAACAAACAAACCCGGAAATACAAACATTTATGCTCATCACACAAATGCTTGTCCCCGTCGGGGATCGAACCCGAGCCACGTTGATTGCGTAGTCAGGGCCGCCAACCACTCGACCAACGAGGCGATCCAAGACCAACAAATGATCTACAAATGACGATATTGCGGCAGGAATAGGTAAAACGGTGGTACTAAATATCCGGGCGAAACGTTGCGGAACTCTGTCACCTAGTAGTCATTATGGTAGTGACACGCATAGCCAATCGGTTATCTCTTACGACCTGCCTGGCAGAACGACAGTTGATCTATATTTCAAAAGAGCCCGGAACAACATGGGGAAAACTTGTCGCTGTCTTGATCCTGCACAGTTATGAATGTTGCATTAGCATCCCACCACATGGATGAGAACACACTTCTAGCATATATGGTATCTATTGGCGATAGTTAACTCTTTCCATCAATACTATATCAATACTATCCTTCGACATAAAAAAATACAGTACAAGAGCTATGGTTGGCTCTTGGCTTACAAAAGGGTGGTAGTCGCGGGTGGTGCCGGGCTGGGAGGGCGGGAGGCGCAGTGACGTCGCTTGAGCGTGTGAAAATTACATTCCGAGAACGCCTCGCATATCTATCACTTGCAAATTTAACTTTAGTTTCTGAACGTCCCATCCCTGCTACCTACTCCTATATACTTCATCTAAAATCATAGAACGAAGCAAAAGCCACTGAAGTATTTCACTCATGTCTCGTAAATTGTATATATTTCATGAAAAATGTTGTAGAGGGAAAAGGCAATTTCATCTTTATATAAGAATTCAATATAATGCACTTCTCATTAAAAAAATTTAAACAGTACAGCAAATATTATTCAGTAAAATTGGGTAAGTGCATATCGCGCTACGCGCAATGTACCCTGCATTTACTTATCACAATAATGCGGACTAAGAAGAGGGATTCAACGTCAATGACAAATATACATATATACGCACTACAGGTTCACCGTCTATAGAAACTTCTCTAAGTACATTTTATAAGTTGGTCAACTATTACTCAAAAACTTATAAAGCCATCTAAGCCGTGATAGTATTCCTTTTAACTTCATTATATTTACTATACTACCATGATTTTTTCCCACCCCCAAAACTAACCGTTTAGCCTGCAGAGGGGGGAGACACTTGACTCTAACAAAAATTAGTGCTTAAAAACTTAATCTTTTACAAACGAGTCCCTTTATCGAAAACTTTTTCACAAACCTACAGTACTTTTTAAAAACCTATTTAACGATACCCCACACAATGGAGTACGTGAGAAAAATAATTAACATCCTCACTTTACATGTAGAGGTACCTTAAAAAATATTTTTCAAGATTTTATGTTATCCCTTTGTTGGTGTGACTAATTGGTGCCAAATTCCAGCTTTCTAGTACTAAGGATCTCTGAGCTATCGTGTGGATGGACAGACGAACATAGCAAAACTATAAGAGTCCCTAAGTTATTTTAGAAACCCTAAAAGAGGATTGATATAATTAAAAAAAATACGCTAATAAATAACGGATAGTTTAGTTTACAGTCTACACAATGAGGCCCCAAATTTTTGAAATTTCATCCGATAAATGAATATAGAGTTTTTCAATGCGTACTCCGTCAAATATCTGCATTTAATCAGATGGTTTTTAAACTGTTATTGAGGTTTTTCCAAGTATTTTTCGAAAATTCAATATATCAGTAGCAGCTTGTTGTCTAGCGGGTTGCTTCGGATGAGAATATAAAGTCGTGTGCTACTAAAGTATCGTTTTATACTGAACTGAGTGTAATTGTTAACCGTGCGATTCTGGAGGCATCTTTTACCCCGCACTACTCCTATGTGGAACCAGCTATCGGCAGAAATTTTTCCAAACGGATACGACTAAGGGACCTTCAAGAAAAGAGCTTACTCATTCTTAAAAGGCTGGCAACGCAATTACAAGACCTCTGGTAGTGTGGTTGTCTATAGGCGACGGTAATCACTTACCATCAGGTGAGCCTCCTGTCCGTTTGCCCCCTCCTCTTCTATAATTTCTGAACATTTTATTAAATGATTTTTTCCTAATGAATATGGATACCTCGCCCACGGAAGATGCCTAAATCAAAGCGTTGCTGGATTCAGTGCATAGTCAGCGTATTGTAGCTGCAAGATTGTTTCTTAGCCTCTCTGCTATCATTAGAGTGTGTCAGCGTTTACTCGACGTCCCAAATTTGGTATAAATCGAGTCTCGTCGGAGCAAGATAACCGATATATTATGTCAGTTTCTCTAAGAAATCGTCACTTAAACTTTATTCAACTGCAGCAGTGACTCAGCAGCAGCAGTGAAGTACAATTATTACAAGCCAGGTTGTAAGATTTCAAACCTCGAACCTTGCATCCAAAATTGACGCCCTAACTTTGCACTAAAGCATTTAAATTGATCGTACCTGCAATAGAGTAAAGTTCCCCTGTTTTACGAGTTTAAGATCATGCTATGTGTTAACGATGGAAAAAAAGATGATGATGCTTGTCCATCTGAATCTGGCCTATGAACATTAAATGGGCCACATTATATCAAAGAGTATCGAAAGTCTCAAATTATGCAAATTTTATTGGCGAGGAGCTCATTTTATGAAAAATAATGCCAGGCCACAGGCATTGTCAGTATTACAGTTATGAGCCGGCTAGCAAGAATGCCGAATAAGAATCCTATAGGATGAGTTGAACAGATGAGTCAGAGCGAGACACCCTGCTCTAGAATCGCTTGTCAGCTAAACAGCAATACAAGTAAAGTGGCATAACATCTCACAACACATTGTTACTCTCATCCGTTCCATAAGAATCTGCATGGAAGCAACCATTAGGGTCCTCGGAGTTAAAACGTATATGTTAAACAAAATACGATAGTTAAAGAAATGTTATTTTAATTTGTATCAATAATATTCATTGCACGATATCTTATAATATCCAGAATTAACTTGCATTGGTTATTTTCTTTTTTTAATGGGGATAAATATATATAACTTATACCATAGCCAAACTTTAAAGGTGTTTCGATTTTTTGATGAGAAGCGTGTATTGAATTCTTATATTATAAGAAGAAGAAGAATCATTATCAGGCTCTGTTTCCTTGCGGGGTAGGCGAAATACATCGACGTCTATAAGACTTTCCAGTTCATCACGATTCACCGATTTGTCGGTTGACAAGCTGAGTAGTAGTCTCAGTCGCCACATTTTACTGACATGATATCGACTATTGCACGCTTCACGAGCGTGAAGCTATAAACAGCTTCACGAGCTCATTTGAAGCACAGGAGGGGTAATGTGTTTACCCCTCCTGTGCTTCAAAGCCAGATTCCGAGCTGCTCCTGAGATTTTGGATTTTCGAGAATAACCGCGAAAAAACCTCAATACTTTTGTCCGATTCGGGGATCGAACCCGAGACCTCAAGATCTAAGCCGAATAGGCTATTTACTACACCACCAAGCAGTCAGTCTTATCCTATTATATATGTCGCAGTGAAATTGTCAGTACCATTAGATTATAATTTACCTAAGCGATATTACAATTTAACTGCTAATCTAACCTAACCAAATCATAAAATCCCTAGGTAGATTATAATCTAACGGCTATTGACAATTTCACTGCGACATATATATAAAAATCAACTGCTGTTCGTTAGTCTCGCTAAAACTCGAGAACGGCTGAACCGATTTGGCTAATTTTGGTTTTGAATTAATTTTTGAAGTCCAGGGAAGGTTGAAAAGGTGCGAAAATGTAGAAAAAAATTAGAATAGTTAAAAAGGCAGAACAACGTTTGCCGGGTCAGCTAGTATTTTATAAAGATGATATCGTAGCGTCAATACTTGTCAATGTCGCGTTCCAGTTTGGAGGGTAAGTAGCCGGAAGACTTATGCATTTGCAATAGTCGAAATAATTAAGATACCGTTGCTTCAGAAGATCGATTCTACGTGGAAACCACCATAAATAATACTTGCAGTTGTTCTATTCAATATAAGGTGTTTATACAGTTATACACCTTGTATATAATGTCAATGTTAGTCTAGGTCTTCTTTGAAAAATAGGCCATCTGCCAGGCAGTTCGTAAAAGGCGAACGTCTGGCCAAATATATCAGTATTATCGTGACTATTAGGTGGTAAAGTTCCACAACCTCTCGTCCGGGATCGGCCACCGCCTTACCTATTCCTGCCGCAATAGCGTCAGTACTTGTCACTGTTGTGTTCCGGTTTAGAGGGTAAGGTAGGCGGTAAACTTATGCATGTGGCATTAGACCTGTCCACAAGATAACAACGCACCACTAACATCTTTGGTGTCTACAAGCGATGGTTGACTGTTACCATCAGAAGCTTTCTTATGTTATAAAAAAAACTGATCATTGACTGGTTCAGTCCGTCACTGACTGATCTTTGACTGACTGACTGAACTACAGTGATCAGTTAAGTATATTAACTCCTGAAGATGCTTAAAAGGTGAAACCGGTTGAGTAATATACCAAAAATGTATATATTGTGAAGTGAAATCAAAGTACATTGTTAATATTGTGTCTAACAGTAATGGGATTTCACCAAGTGCAGACTGACTGATGAGTTACCTTTAATATTTAAGGACGTGATATTTGGCGATCATATATGATAAAAAAAAATCATTAAAAATAAATATTAAAATACTTCTTAGTATACTTAGTAAACTTTTCACCGAGAATCCTATATTTACCTGCGCCATACTTGGACACCGCGCGGTCGCACGTGTCGCGTAGGTAGTGAAGTTGAGAGCGGGGGGTGGCGGCGGCGTGTCCTTGATGTCGACTAGCATGGCGTGCTTAGGAGAGTTAATATCCACATTTTATTTTTAGAGAAATATTGTTCAATAATTAAGCCCCTAATTGTATTATTTCATTTTAACGAGAATCGAGTACCAAGTACTCTCCAAAAGTATCGAAGGGTAACTCCCCAGTCAGTCTGTATATATATAACTAGCTGTTGCCAGCGACTTCGTCCGCGCGGACTTCGTTTACCACGCACGCACTGCTCCTCCCCTGTAGGTGATAGCGTGATAATATGTAGGTATTATGTTGACCCGACCTGTTAGTAATGTTCATGCAAAATTTGAAGTAAATCCATGCAGTACTTTTTGAGTTTACTCCGGACATACATACAGACAAACAGACAAACAGACAAAAATTCTAAAAACTATATTTTTGGCTTCGATATCGATTGTCGATCACGCCCCAAGTATTCTTTTAAAAAATAATCAATGTACAGTTTTGACTTTTCTACGATTTTATTATATGTATAGATAAATTAAGTACTTAAATTTTGATCTAATTATCCAATTAAACGGTTTAGTACAGACACCCACGCACCGCGCATAGAAGTTCATCTATACATATAACAAAATCGTAGGAAAGTCAATGTATGTCCGGGGTAAACTCAAAAAGCACTGCATGGATTTACTTCAAATTTTGCATGAATATTACTAACAGGTCGGGTCAACATACAGGCTACATATTATCACGCTATCACCCACGGGGGAGGAGCAGTGTGGAATAAACGAAGTCCATGCGGACGAAGTCGCGGGCAACAGTTACTAATTGGTGACTTACCAAGCTCGCCGCTAACAAGTACACCGTACAATGATCATACTTTTTGAATATCATTACACTAATTTTCTTGAAGTTTACATTGTGGTTAAGAAATCAATATCCTCATTTTGTTATATTTTTATTGTTTAATCATTAACTATTGCGTTCTTCAATATGTACAATCTTTTACCGGTCAGCCTGTATATATTGTAAAGAATCGAATATAGATGATCGAATATAAATGTAAAGAATCGAATATAGATAAATATAAGATTATATATAACTAATGCAACCGTAGCGAAGTCGGTTGAGCTCGTCAGACTAATTCTGTCCCTGTTAGGGCGCATCTAACATTTTTTCTTGAGTTACGTATATTGCCAGAATCAGGAAGAAAAGGCGCATTTGCCAATCTTTTTTTTAATTTTTATATCAAATTCCTTTGCGATTATATCACAACGAAAAATGGCGCTTTTCTAAACTTTTTTATACATGGTTTAAGATAAAAAGGCGCATTTACATTAGACTATTAATTTTATATTTATAAATGGGTAATATAAAAATATTAGAACTTTAGCGGCCCAAATCGAAGAAAAATTTTGCGGCCACTAGTTCAGTTTTCAGTATACAATTATTATCCGTAACTTACGAGTAAGAACAGCACACGATTGCCTGTTTAATTCGCTTCGGAATTATTTTCTCCGTTTTAACTTCTAGTTAGATGCACCTTTTCTACTAACGGGGGCAGAATTGTAAATATATTCGTCTACTAGCTGCAGCGTGCAGCCCGCCGCGTTATAGAATTTTTTGGTAAATCCCGCGGTATCACCTAATTTTTCCGGGATAAAAAGAAACCTATGTGCTATTCCAGGTAATCATCTACCTGTGTGCCAAATTTCATTCAAATCCGTTGAGTAGTTTTTGCGTGATTGAGTAACAAACATCCATCCAAACATCCAAACTTTCGCATTTATAATATGACAAAAATGAATATAGATAATCACTAAGATTTTAATAGTTTTAATGGTGCGTTGTTGTCCGTATTACCACATGCATAATTCTACCAGCTACCTTATCCTCCAAAACTGGAACACGACAATAATCTGCACTGACGCTGTTGCGACACGAATAGATAAGGCGGTGGTACCAGACCCAGGCTAGACGATCCAAAACTCTACCACCTAATCACGATGATAGTGATTTTCCCGTCAATTGTTCCCTTTTTCGAAATATCTGGCTGAACGGCAGATGGTGGGTTCTAAAGGGTGGCTGGACTAACACGGGTGAAAATATGTGGGTAAGTATGGCTGAATATTTTGTAATAACTTGTAACACCCATTTGAAATAAAGCTTCTTTCTTACATACTTCTTTTTTTTAGGGTTCCGTACTTAAAATGTAAAAACGGGACCCTATTACTAAGCCTCCGTTGTTTGTCTGTCCGTCTGTCTGTCTGTCCGTCTGTCTGTCTTTCAACAGGCTGTATTTCATAAATCATGATAGCTAGAAAGCTGAAATTTTCACAAATTATGTATTTTCGTTGCCGCTATAACAACAAATACTAAAAAATGAAAATATTAAGGGATCCCTATACAATAAACGTGTTTTTTCGTATTTTTTGCTCAATATTAATAACATTAACAGGTAGACGCTTAAAGTTTTTACAGAACATTTAGTTGTATGTTACCTTTCAAAATAAATAATAAAATAAAATAAATAGTTATTATAGGGGGGCTCCATACAACAAACGCATTATATTTATTGTATTATTATACATTATAATTTTTAGCAATTTTTTTACTCGATCTTAATTAACAGGTAGAAACTTGAATATTTTTAACAACTAAAACAGAGTAAAAATAAATATTTAAGCATACAATACAACAAACGTGATTTTCTTTTATAGATGACTAGCTAACCCGGCAAACGTTGTTCTGCCTTTTTAACATCTTTTATTTTTTTTTTCTATATTATCTCACCTTTTAAACCTTCCCTGGACTTTAACAATTAATTTAAAACCAAAATTAGCCAAATCGGTTCAGCCGTTCTCGAGTTTTAACGAGACTAACAAACAGCAATTGATTTTTATATATATAGATGGTACGAAACCCTTCGTACACAAGTGAGACTCGCACTTGGCTGATTTTTTATATGCACTGCGCAAAAGTGAATTTAACTCTTATTCAGGAAATATAATTCTAAATCTTTAAGTATGTAATGTTTAATTGATTATAAACAATCGTGTATTTATAGATTTATTATTATTTAAACCTTTGCTAATTGGTGTTTAAGAACGATCATGTAGTTAAAAAATGCGAAGTATCAGATCATAAATATAATTTATTAGATGGGACGGTCTACCCTCTTCAAAAAGGTAACAATTTAAAATGGGCAAAAAATGCGCGCAACTTTGCCGCGAGGATAGATTTGATGCAAAACGATACACGTAGCGACACCTAGTATCTAGTAGCGAAATTACGTTAAATTTCTGTATTGATATAAACCCTACTAATATAATTATTATATTTAATCCGATTAATATTATTATTATTTTTGTTTTAAATAGTTATCTTTATTCAAAAATTATGTAAACTAATATATTTAGTCTCATTTAGGTAGAATAACTATAATAGTTAAATCTGCCTAATATCTCAACCAATTTATACAATGGCTACCTATGACAATTGAAACAGACTTTAGACGTCTATATATTTATTAATTAAAATACGTGATGTGAACAGTTTATGCCACTTTTGCCAACAATTACCTACTTGAACGGTAAAGTGTGAAGTTTAGCACAGTCAAAGTTCTGAAAAGACTGCAAAATCCTAACATTTTTAAATAATGTGTATTAGGAATACATTAAATTAATGAAATAAACATTATACAAACTACATACATGATAATATACACACATATATAGGTACTATTTTCTTCATGGCTAAAGTCTGTTTTCAAACTTAAGAGGTTTTATTGCTTAGTCTATGGTCGAATTTCGACCACAACTAATCGCTAGTACATATTTAACTGTATTTATTGGTTGTATAGCACCTGGTAATTGGACTAAATCAAGTTATCCACAACACTACACATCTACACGTTTTCTTTTTTTTCTTATGCCAGACATCTCATAAAAAACAAACTAACGCTAAAGTGACCATGTCACTCTGGTAAATAATTTTTTCTAAAACTATAACATACCTAATAAAAAGAGGCAACCATCGCCTATAAAGTTAAAATCAATCTTTTTTTTATTTATCATAAGCAGGGGCGGCGCTAGGTCGTGTAGCGCCCGTGTGCAATGAAACCCTCGCGCCCCCTAACGGGTCCTAGACGATACTCTTAGCTGTCTCAGGGAGCGCCGCGGCGCCCACTGAGACGGCGGCGCCCGTGTGCATTGCACACCCTGTACTGTAGGTTAAGTCGCCCCTGATCATAAGATACCGTAAAACGGGGTGAATAGGAATCACGGTCTGAATAGGAACAAAACCAAAAAGTTTTTCAAGTCCACAGATCCAAGTCGCATTAGCGTAAAAATGCCATGTGTTTTTTTATCAGCACATCAGTATTTACTCTGTGAATTGGCAACACCTGATTGTCTATGAAATAAAAGACAAAAAGAAATTAACGTCTCAAAGTTGACTGTGTTTTTGCGAGGTCAATAGGCACAAGACGGTGTGAATAGACACGAAGTGTGGGGTGAATAGCGTTTCTATTCACCCCGTATACTGGGTAAATAGAACCAGTCTATATTTTGTCAATTTTCTTCTTAATGCATGGAAAAACTACTAAATAAAATTTTCGAAAGAAAAATAGACTGGTAGACTCATCAAAAGAATATAATATATAATAGTGGTATGCAGTCCTTGAAACTTATAAAGAAATACAAGTCTGAAGTTTCGAATTATGCCTATTCACCCCATTATACACCCCATATGATAGCATGTTTGATAGTAGATGGGTCTCCTGATGGAAAGAGTCAACCATCACCTATAGACACCAAAGGTGTTAATGGTGCGTTGCTATCTTGTAGCGAGGTCTAATGTCACATGCATACGTTTACCGGATACCTTACCCTCCAAACCGGAACACGACAGCGACAAGCACTGATGCTATTGCGGCAGGAATAGATAAGGCGGTGGTACCAGACCCGAGTGAGACAATGCAGAACCCTACCACCTAGTAGCCACGATAATAGTGACTCACATAGCTAATCGGTCGGCTTTCACGACCTGTCTAGCAGAACGGCATTTGGTCTATTCTTCAAAGGAGCCCGGACCAACACGGGGAAAATCAAAATCAGAAAATTTTATATTCCATATCCGTAAAAAATATCGACTTGTCAAAATGGACTAATTTTGACGAGTCGATATTTTTTACAGATAGGAACGCGGCCACACACCATCGCTATAGACACCGACAGGAGCCTATAGACACCAAAGATTTTAAAGGTACGTTGCTATTTGTGTAGTGAGACGGAAATTCTGTTGATGATAAACGAATGAAAAAAGTTTTTCTGTGGACCTCATTCTAAATACTGCTCTTATTTGATTAAGGTTGACTGTTAGATAATGCCAGTAGCATTAAATTTACCTCTGTAAATGTATGTGCATAAAGAACACAGGCGGTTTTGTTCTTTTACATTCCTTGTGTGTCTTTCGGCGTAACGAATATTAGATAAATAAGAATATTTTCTACGTTTTTTAAATTAATTAAATAAAATATATCGCTAGGATCAATTATATAAAAAATATTGAGACTTTAATTTGACTGTCTTATACATATCATATTTAAGTAAAACCATTGTATAAAACTTTAATTACATTTGCATTAAAACAGCAATAAGTTTATATATCATAATTTTCATTATAAATATCAAATAAAAATTCTCCCTGTTTTTGTACTAAAGAATTAGTTAAAACTAACTTCTTTTTTGTAATTTTAAGTAT
This sequence comes from Apodemia mormo, assembly GCA_036924255.1. NCBI lineage: Eukaryota > Metazoa > Arthropoda > Insecta > Lepidoptera > Riodinidae > Apodemia > Apodemia mormo. Next base: position 3,217,834 of record JAUPFN010000018.1, on the reverse strand, counting down.
TTAAAAAGTGTCTTAACAAAATCATAGTTCAAGGTTTTGTCAATTTAACTTAGATTTCTGAGATCAGCAGTTGTACACAAACACGATAAATAGGTACCTAATAACAGCCAGACAAGATAAATAGGTACAAAGGAAGTTACATGCTACCCGGAATGTTCACACGCGCTTCAAAATCGTTCCGAAGAGTAGCACGACATTGGTGGAGTGTGTCTCTTTCTACTAAATAAAGTGCGGTCATGTGTAGTTTGCAGATTACTACTAAGTAATTCTACTAATTTGAGAAACAGCTTTGCATTGCATAAGTTATTGCGTAATAATTAAAATAAGCACATTTTAGAACTCGCTATGTTAATTACAATACATTTTATGCTAATATATTTATCGACGTGTATGAATAAAAGGGATTTAAGATTACCGAATATATAAAAATGTACCATCAGATAGTTTTATTTACACTGGCAATTGCAAGAAAGGACAACAAGTTAAGTAAGAAACAAATGTCAACTTTATGATAAACGAAATAAAGTACATTTTTATTTTTCAAATATTGCTTCGCAATAATTCCAGTTATCGTATATAAGTTCCTTGATAAGTACCTAACCACAGACTACTAAGGAGAGAACTGAATGTTTAATAATAAAAGCAAAAAAACTGCCACATGCAAACATTTACTGGCTACCTCACTCTCAAAACCAGAACACAAGATAAGCATTGACTCTATGGCGGTAGAAATAGGTAAAGTGGTGGTACCTACCAAATACGGGTGAGACTGCGGAAATTACCATCTAGATAATACCACCGTTTCCGACGCTTCGATTGCCTTTCTCATATTATAGGATAGCAAACCAGCAGATGCCCCTCCTGATGTAAAAAAGATAATCATTGCAATCTCTACTGTTGTAAGAGTTGTTTATTTGTGTTGTACATATGTTTATTTGTACGCGCCAATCTATAGATGAACAAGGTGAAATCAATAAAATATTCTTGGATATGATTGCCATATTCATGAGAAAAGTTCTTATTTTATACTAGACTATGGAGTTTCAGAGTCACCGTGTTGGTCCGGACCCCCTTGACTTTGCCGTTCTGCCAGGCAAGTCGTGAAAAATATTCGATTTGCTATATGCGTCACTATCATCGTGGCTACTAGATGGTAGAGTTCTAAAACGTCTTATCTATTCCTGCCGCAATAGCGACAATGACAAGCAATGTAATGTTCTGGTTTGGAAGGTAAGTTGGCCGGTAAATATAGGCACGTGACAATGCCATCCCGCCACACTGATAGCAATGCACCAGCATCATTTTTGGTTTCTATAGGCGATGGTTTCTCTTTCCATTAGGAGAGCCATCAGCTTGTTAACTGTCTTATGATACATATACATTTTTATATATATCATTAGATAGCAAACAAGCAGATGGGTCTCCTGATGGAAAGAGTTAACCATCGCCTATAGACACCAAAGGTGTAAATGGTGCGTTGCTATCTTGTGACGAGGTCTAATGTCACATGCATAAGTTTGCCCGCTACCCTACCCTCCAAACTGGAACACGACAACAACAAGCACTGACGCTATTGCGTCAGGAATAGGCAAGGCGGTCGTACCAGACCCGTGCGAGACAATGTAGAACTCTACCACCTAGTAGCCACGATGGTAGTGGCTCGCATAGTTGGTCTATTCTTCAAAGGAGCCCGGAACCAACACGGGGAGAATATACATAAAAATAACGTCTAGATAGACATTTTCAAAACTTGCTGTAATATAAAAAACGATGCTAACGTTATAGTTTGAGTTAAGATCTCACATGTTTGTCTTTCAAATGCCAATTATTATAAAAAAAAGAATGGCAATTTCTCCCATGTCTGTCCCGGCTCACTATGAAGAACATACTATAGACTATTTGCCGTAGAATAGACCGTGTGTCGTCTGCCAGGCAGTTCGTAAGCGGCGATTGATTGGATATGCATATCACTACCATCGTGGCTACTAGGTGATAGAGTTCTGCATTGTCTCGGTCAGGTCTGATACCACCGGTTTACCTGTTCCTATTTTTTTTATATATCATAAGATGGCAAACAAGATGAGGGTGGTCTCCTGATGGAAATAGTCAACCATGCCTATAGACACCAAAGATGTTAATAGTGCGTTGCTATCTTGTGGCGAGGTCTAATGCCACATGCATAAGTTTACCGGCTACCTTACCCTCCAAACCGGAAAACGACAGTGACTAGCACGTCAGTACTTGTAACTGTCATATTCTGGTTTGGAGGGTAAGGTAGCTAGTAAACTGATGTATGTGGCATTAAGAGCGCGTCACAAAGATAGGTACCAACGCACCATTAACATTTTTAGTGTCAATAGGTTGTCTCTTTCCATCGGGAGAGATACCTGCTTTTTTGCTATCTTGTAATATAATCAAAAGCAGACAAGATGCGAGATAAAATCCAACTTATTCGATAATAAGGACCAAAGAGTTTAAGCATTAAGGAAAGACCTTGAAAGGTTATCATGATGAAGAGACTCCAAGTCATTTTCACTTCCAAAACTGAATAGCAAAGAGATGAAATAAAATTCCGCTGACACAATGTACCTTGTAGATCGGGCCGTCGCGTCCGTCTGATTGGACGCATTAGCGTACAATGTACAATGCAGTGCGCGTGCGCACGTCGCCTTTGATGGCACCGCTGGACCTTCACTCCATTTATTTACTACTTCAATACTTATCAGGCTTTTGGATATAGAATGGGGACTCTCATCATCCGAGTTGAATGGACAAATCATTATTCCCAAGAACTCGGCGGCCCGGAAATTAAACCTGAGAGTAATCCCAATTCCCAGGTCGAGTTAAAATGTTAAAGGATTTTAAGAGTTTCTCTGGAAAAGCTAAATGCTAATGGTTTGTTTAAACCTCCCGTGCCACGACTACTACTGCTCCGGCCTTCTTTGTACAAATGGGAATTTCCGTGACTTCAAGCGACTTTGTCATATTTACTACTGAAAACCGAATTAAGTAGGCCATTTTGGTAGGTCCTCAACTTCCTAAATTACTGTGTTGCAATAGCAATCAGGATTAACTTGATTGTAAACGTCTGATTTCTTAGCATTTTTATGCTTTTACCGTTTTACTATCTCCTGCTCTAAAGGGAGGGAAACTGGATGTGATTTTCTGCTTCTCCTATATACTTCTGATTAATTTCGTTGCGGGTTCCAAGATAGCTTACCTTTTCCCAAGTTACTCTGAGCTCGCAACTCAGTGGTTATCAGGAAGGTTGCCGCTGTTGATTCTGGTTTACAGAAGTCACAGTGATGGGAACAAGAGGTGGCCCCTCCCGTGCCACGATTGACTTTAAACTATGACAATTACTGCAAAAAACAAACAGCATTAGCATTAGCATCGCCACATTTTACTGACTGGACGATTACTACCTACTTATTTCTAGCCAAAACTAGGATCACAGCTTTACGTGTTCATCAGAAACATGACGACCATCATCAGACTCCGAGCTGCAAATAAGATTTTGATTTGCTGCTGTTTAGATTTTGAAAAACCCTGGCAATTTTGAATTGAAATCTTGAGCTCATAGCATTTCTATAGAGAAATTTTTGAAAAACCTCGAAATTTTGAAAGAATGATTTGAGCTGCTAATGAGATTTTGAATAACCTCGAAATTTTGAATGAAATATTTGAACTGCTATTGAGATTTTGAATAAATTCAAAATTTTGATGAAAGATTTAAAGTACTTTTTAGATTTTAAAAAACCTCGAAATTTTGAATGAATGATTTGAGCTGCTATTGAGATTTTAAATAAACTTGAAATTTTTATGAAAGATTTGAACTACTATTTAGATTTTACAAATCTTGAAATTTTGAATAAAAGATTTGAACTACTATTTAGATTTTGAAAATCCTCTAAATTTGGAATGAAAGATTTGAGCTGCTACTGAGATTTTGAAAACCGTCGTAAACATTACACTTAGCCCACCTGGGATTGAACTTTGAAACTCATCTTAACCAAATAGGCTAACTCCTAGACCTTAAGAAAACTTAACAAGTTAACTTTAAATACGTCACAAACAAAATGTTCTAAACCTACTTTCTATTTTTTTTTTTTTTTTTTTATATCATAAGATAGCAAACAAGCAGATAGGTCTCCTGATGGAAAGAGTCAACCATCGCCTATAGACACCAAAGATGTTAATGGTGCGTTGCTATCTTGTGGCGAGGTCTAATGCCACATGCATAAGTTTACCGGCTACCTTACCCTCCAAACCGGAACACGACAGCGACAAGCACTGACGCTATTGCGGCAGGAATAGGTAAGGCGGTGGTACCAGACCCGGGCGAGACAATGCAGAACTCTACCACCTAGTAGCCACGATGGTAGTGACTCAATAGCCAATCGGTCGCCTTTTACGACCTGCCTGGCAGAACGGCAGTTGGCCTATTCTACAAAGGAGGCCGGGACCAACACGGCGGAAAATTGTTGTTGTTGTTGTATTGTATATTGTTGTTGTTATTTGCTTGTTCGCTATCCTATGATATCAGGAAAGCAATATTAATAGACTAATCTCGTCTCATTTCAAAGCACCGTTACCATTATGATAAAGAAATATCAATGATTGATGATATGGTCGCCACTAATGTTAAATAATTATTAGACATGCGGTAAATTAAAATATGCACCTTACGGCCGCGGGCCCAAGCCGACTCACTAATTACGAATGGCCCGCGGTGATGAAATAATTAAGTTCACCATATTGGTCCGAACCATGGTGAGAACAGAGAACATGAAGGCATGAGAACCAATATTTTTGCAAAGGTGGATCAACCACATAGACAAAAATCTCGATTTTTTTCAGAATTACATCTATACATATATACCTACATATAAAAGAAATCAGAAATCAGAAATACTTTATTCAATAAAACTTGTAAAAAACAAGTTATTTTGACACGTCAACATATTTTTTTTAAAACTACTACCGGATCGGAAACGCGGCCACACACTGAGAAGATCCGGCGGAAGAAACCCAGCGGGCTTGTCTTTTTTTTCATATCATTGATTTTTTTACAATATCACAATATTACAAAAAATATATATGAGATCGGTATGAGGAGCAATTAATCCCAGGATTTTTGTCTTCTAGATAATCTGAGATTTTATAATATCCTTTTTTACACAGTTTTGTTTTAACACATTTTTTTAATTTATTGACTGGTAGATCTCTTATAGTTTCGGGAAGTTTATTGTAAAAGCGTATACATTGCCCCATAAAAGAGTTACTTATTCTGTGGAGATGAGATGCATGCACAAGATTGTTTTTGTTCCTTGTATTACACTCACTAGTGTACGTCACAATTTTTTTAAAAGAGCAAATATTTTTACGAACGTACATCAAGTTCTCAAATATATATTGGAATATAACAGTAAGAATATTGATTTCTTTGAAATTCTTAAAGATCTTTGAAAAAAAATTGAAGTGTCTGTCTGTTATTAGTAGTAGTGAAGTAACAGGGGTTTTTCAAGTGCAGTACACTGCATAATACATTATTTTTACGATACTAATATCTGAACAACCATTTTTTAAATTTCCGTCTTTCTGTTTGTACGGGGTATTCTCTAAAGCGGCTGGACCGATTTTAATAGAACTTTCACTGAAAAATAGAGTTTATAAAGCAGGACCTAATCTACTTTTTATCCGAGTAAGCATAGATAGTAATGATTTTGGATCACGCAACCAATATCGCGACTAGTAGCTAGGTTAAAATAAATACCGTCACACCCATGTCTGAACACGTAGGCAGAGCTGCAAAGCACTTACTAGTAGTCAAAGGCGGCAGCAAACCTGATAACAAGCTTTATTCAGTTGCAATGCTATGTAAATAATTAATAAAAACTAGTGCTATTGTACATTATACTAGTTGGTAGAGTTCTACATTGTCTCACTCGGGCTTGGTACCACCACCTTACATATTCCTTACATATTCCACCGCAATAGCGTCAGTGGTTGTCACTGTCGTATTTCGGTTTGGAGGATAAGGTAGCCGGTAAACTTTTGCATATGGCATTAGACCTCGCCACAAGACAGCAACGCACCATTAATATCTTTGCTATCCATACTAATACTATAAATGCGAAAGTATGTACGTCTGTTTTTCTGAAAACGACTGACGCTAAACCAATTTTAATGAAATTTGGCATGGAGATAGATTTTATTTCACAAAAATCTACCCCTAAGGAGCTATTTTCAGGGGATTAAAGTTTGTATAAAATACTTAATCGACCAGATGTCATCAATATAATCTTTCACACTTGTATCCCCAATTTTAGCTCTTTAGAGGTTGATTTTCGAAAAAAAATTCATGAAAATCAGTTCAAGATTTAAGCCGTGAAAGCGTAACAGACAGACAGAGGTATAGACTTTTTATTTTTATATCATAAGATAGCAAACAAACAGATGGGTCTTCTGATGGAAAGAGTCAACTATCGCCTATAGACACCAAAAATATTAATGGTGCGTTGCTATCTTGTGGCGAGATCTAATGCCACATGCATAAGTTTACCGGCTGCCTTACCCTCCAAACCGGAACATGACAGTGACAAGGACTGACGCTATTGCGGCAGGAATAGGTAAGGCGGTGGTACCAGACCCCCACAAGACAATGCAAAACTCTTACACCTAGTAGCCACGATGGTAGTGACTCGTATTACCAATCAGTCGCCTTTTACGACCTACCCGGCGGAATAGCAGTTGGCCTATTCTTCAAAGAAGCCCGGGACCAACACGGAAAAGTTTCGCATTTATAATATTTGTAAGTATGGAGTAATTTGTAGACATTTACATCGCGGTAATGTTAAGCTGGTTTTTAAGAGGATATTATATCCACATCGCCCTCGTTTTATGTCATTAAATGGCAAAAAGCAGACGGTTCTTCAGATGGAAAGAAAAACCATCGCCATTAGACACCAAATATGTCAATGGCGCGTTGCTATCCGAATGGCGGGATTGCAATGCCACAAAGTCTATCGGCTACCTTACTCTCCAAACCGGAACAAGACAATGACAAGCATTGACGTTATTACGACAGGCATAGATAAGGCGGTGGTACCAAATCCGCTTGACACGTCGTTGAACTCTAAAATCTAAACATAACTATTTCTTACCATCAAGATTTTCCCCCATGTTGTTTCAGGCTCCTTTAAAGAATAGACCAACTGCCGTTTTGCCAGGCAGATCGTAAAAGGCGACCAATTAGCTATACGTGTAACTGCCATCGTGACTGCTAGGTGGTAGAGTTCCGCAACGTCTCACCTGGATATTTGGTTCCGCCGTTTTACCTATACCTGCCGTGATAACGTCAATGCTTTTCACTGTCCTGCCAAACTTAAGCATGTGGCATTCCAACGCCGCCAAAAGGATAACACGCACCATTAACATCTCTGAATTTTATATATAATGGTTACCTCTTGCCATCAGGAGAACTATCTTCTTGTATGCTTGTGTTCGCTCCACTTGGTAAAAGGGTAAAAGATTTATTAATTTAAACAACAACTGACGGAATATTGAATTATGTTGAATTATATTAATATTAAATACAAAATACATGACTGATGACTCTTTGTTGTATGTTACGACACTTCACTTCTCAGTTTCACAAAAACGAATGCCTTGAAACATATCTGTCAGCCCTTTTATAATATTTTATTCTAATAGTTTATTGACTTTATAATTACCTTAATCAAATAGTTGACTTAATATCAGCTCAAAAATCATATTAATTTAAAATATGTTAAATAATTAACAATACTTAATATTTCATTAGATATTTTAATAATAAGTAAAAATTAATGCTTCATCTTTATTTTGACACATAACAGTTTAGAAATTGATGGCCGCATATACTCATTTTAAATATGTTTGTGTAAAATATTGACAACATTTGTATGTACTAAAATAAAAAAATACCATAAATATATAGTACCTAATATAAGACACAAATAAGTGGTGGCGTTAGCCTGTATTTACCAGGGGCCCGATTCACGTTATAAAACTTCAATCGAGTTAAAGCGCTTAGGGTTATTACACACATAAATACTTTACAACGTTGCGTCTTCCTACGACGCGGTATAGTATGTCAGAAAATGTGTAACTGCCCTAAACGCTTCGACGTTTTGTTACGTGAATTGGTGGACTCCTTACCTCCAAACCGTACCCAACAATAACAAACACGGAAGGTACGGCTACAGAATTGTGAAAACTATGAATCGTTACACTAGATCTTCCAAAAAGAAAACTCTATTTCAGCCAACTATGAATAATTATTATGGACAGAGAACAAAAGAGTACCTAATTCCTCACATTTATAATAAATTTCCCTTATTATTACAAGAAAATAAATTAAACATAGGATGCATAAAAACAAAACTAAAAGATATTCTACTAGATATTTAGCTAGTTTTTCAGTATCAAATATGGTTTTTCAATAATAAGTTAAGAGTGTTTTCTTAAATTAATTAAATTATTTTTTTTTTACCTTGAAGCCATTAATAAGAAAAACTCTTAGTTTATTACTTTATTAGAACTAAATAGCTGTTTATTTATAGTGTACCCACTAGATAGATATATAGTGTAATCAATCAGATATAGATCGCTTCGCCAACCAACTGTATTTTCAGTTTGGCGAAATTTTGAAAAATGTAATACACTGTTTATTTTAATTACAAATAAATTAAAAAAAAGTCACCAACCTAGCTAGTTGTTGTAATACTACATTCAGTATTCATAAGCTAGTCACTAGTGACATGTATAGGTTTCACACACATCTTACGAGCTGACTGGCCGAAAGACAGTTGGACCATTATTTATAAGTAGTCTTGACCAACACAGAGAAACTGGCTCTTACAGCAAGGATAATAAGGGTAACAAATTAGACGTCGTAGTACAAGGTCTCGAGTTCGATCACCGAGACGGGTATTACAGTAATTAAGGATTATTCTCAAGAATCGAAATCTCCTTTTTAGGTTTAGTGATGGTGTATTAAAATCTAGGATGTAAAGCTATAGCCTAGGGCCTAGGCTGTTGCAAAATATAAGAGATAGTCGTCACGTAATGGTAAAATGTGGCATATATATATATATATATATATATATATATATATATATATATATATATATATATATATATATATATATATATATATATATATATATATATATATATATATATATATATATATATATATATATATATATATAATAATAAATATGCTATTACGGTAATTAAGGATTATTCTCAAGAATCGAAATGTCCTTTTTAGGTTTAATGATGGTGTATTAACATCCAGGATGTAAAGCTATAGCCTAGGGCCTAGACTGTTGCAAAATACAAGAGATAGTCGTTACGTAATGGTAAAATGAGGCAATGGGGTCACTCGACAATCAACAAATCGGACAATCGACAAATCGGTGAATCGTGGAATATCTTTCAATGTTCGATTCGTACTTACCCGCTAGTGACTTTTTTTCGGAATGTCTGCTGGCTGAATGCTCAGCCAGAGTTTTAGGTATGGAGCTGGCGACAGAGTGAGGACTCTGTAACAGATAATAGCTTTTTTTTTGTCATCAGGTCTGTTTGTTTGTTGGCTTAAAATTTAAAAAAAATATCAGAAAATATTATAAAGCTTAAATTAAGATAAGAGTAGGAACCTGAACACAATTTTAAAATGACTGATGACTTTCACGTAACGTTCGATGGTTCGCATTAACGTTCCATTAGCCTAACACAAAACAAAAACAAAAATCCATTTTAATTACTAAAACGATGTTAGTTCGTTGACCTCAAGAACAAAAGCCTTCCGCGACCCATCGAACCCTCGCACGATCGTGATAGCCTATGTAACTCATTATATCCGATTTAATTTTATATTTCGAAGCATCCATTAGGCCTCCATTCACAGGCATCAAGACAGCGCGCCCGTGCCTGTTGCCCGCGTGCATTAAAAAAAAACAAAAACAAAAAACGCGGTCTCGCTGATACTGTAACTTGTATGTGGTATCTAACTATCTCTTTCTGTCATCTTTATATTTATCTTCCATCACTCTCTCTGGGAGCTATAATAAAATGTAATTGGTTTTAAATGCATAGGATTGGCGATGGAAGGAATAATAACCAAGAAGCAATTTAGTGTCCGATGAAGGAGTTAACTTCACTTATTAAGTTTGCCTGTATAAAAGCTTTTTTATGTAAAATAGGGTATAACGAAAATACCCTTAAAATATATATCTATACTTATATTATAAAATTGTAAAGTTTGTTTGTTTATTTGTTTGGTTGTACGCGGTAATCTCGAAAACTGCAGAACCGATTTGAACAGTTCTTGTTGAGTTGGATAGCCTGTTTATCGAGGAAAGTTATAGGCTACATGACATCTTGCTACGATCAGTAGGAGCGGAGTAAACAAAGTCCGCGCGGACGAAATCGCGGGCAACAGCTAGTAAGATAATATTTCCTTAAAGAGTCTCATCACGCCCGGATTCCTTGCGTGGTAGGCAGTTGTTACTCTGCCTACCAACCGAAAGTCTATAGACTTTCCAGTTTACTACGATCAGCCGGTTTGTCGATTCAGGAGATGAGTGGTAATCCGTGTTGGTCCGGACTCCTTTGAAGAATAGACCGTCACAGTCGTGTTCCGGTTTAAAGGGTAAGGTAGCCGGTAAACTTACGCATGTGGCATTAATACCATGCGACACGGATAACCAGACACCATTAATACCTTTGGTATAGGCGATGGCTTTACCCGATCCAACCGCACGGACAGCAATTCACGCACGCAAGAATCTTTGGTATTTATAAGTGATAGTTATCTCTTTCCATCAGGAAAATCTGCTTGTTTGCTATTCTATTTTCATTTCATTGAATATTTTTTTTAAAGAATACTTGAGTTGTGATCTATAATCGATATCAAAGCCAAAAATATATATATATATATAGTTATTAAATAAATATATATATATAGTTTTTAGAATTTTTGTCTGTCTGTCTGTCTGTCTGTCTGTCTGTCTGTCTGTCTGTCTTCTGTCTGTCTGTCTGTCTGTCTGTCTGTCTGTCTGTCTGTCCGTCCGTCCGTCCGTCCGTCCGTCCGTCCGTCCGTCCGTCCGTCCGTCCGTCCGTCCGTCCGTCCGTCCGTCCGTCCGTCCGTCCGTCCGTCCGTCTGTCTGTCTGGCTGTCTGTCTGTCTGTCTGGCTGTCTGTCTGTCTGTCTGTCTGTCTGTGTCCATCCTCCACTATAGTCTGCGATAAAACATTGGTGCGTCCAGCTATCCATAGGAGCGTTACTGACAATGATGGGATAAACAGTCGTGATTTTATTCTGTGAATGATTTTCGGCCTTCCATAACTTTGGATATAACAGGTAACTTTACTTTATTTTTACTTCTGTATTAGAAATAGATTGTGTACATTGTTATTAATTACTTATTAAAATAAAGATAAACGTATTTTAAATTTTTTTTCGAAGGCATTTATCCTAGTCAAAAGGGATATGTGCCCCAATGTGTTTTGGGATAAATACCTCTAAGGGCATATATCCCTACTCCACTTCGATGCTTACTAACTGGATTCTATTGTTACAGACAATACCTTAGTCATAACAAATTTTGCATATGAATGCAATCTGGAACCTGCAAATAATTTAGTAGATGCAGACAATTTAGAATAACAAATGACAGTGCTGAATTTTGATTTAAAAATTACAGAAATACAGAAAGGATAAGCTACGAAATGAGTACTAGTGAAAATAATCAAAAAGGACTAGCAAGAAGATAGACAAATAGATTTAAAAAGAACTAAAGAAAAAACAATAAACTCTGTCAACCAACAGATATAACTAAAGATAGTATGACAAGTGGTAAAAATAAAAAAAATGGTTGAATAACACAAAGAAAAGATAAAACAAAACCAAAAGAAAACTAACGAAGCATTTTTAAACACTAAAAATATCTTACTTTGTCTAATTAGTAAACAATAATAGTGTTTAATAAAGACTTATTGGTTTAAAATGTTTGTTTACTTGTAAAGGGCGTTTATCCCCTCCACGAAATTAGGTTTGGGGCATATTCACCGCATTCGAGGCATATATATATATCCCTCTATGCAGTTTAAATTTCAACTCAAAATATACAAATAAATTATTGGCCAGTGTCCAAAAAACAATGAAAAGTGTTTAAATAAAAAACCAAAGATAGTTCACATATAAAAATAATGTGCGTATTATTTGTATATTAGGACTTGTGAGCAAAATAAAAAAAGGTGGGCATATATCCCGGATTTACCCTATCTTGTGGCGAGGTCTAATGCCACATGCATAAGTTTACCGGCTACCTTACCCTCCAAACCGGAACACGACAGCGACAAGCACTGACGCTATTGCGGCAGAAATATGTAAGGCGATGGTACCAACTACCCGGGCGAGACGTTACGGAACACTATCACCTAGTAGTCACAATAGTAGTGACGCGTATTGCCAATCAGCCGTCTTTTACGAACTGCCTGGCGAATGGCAGTTTATCTATTCTTCAAAGGAGCCCGGAATAACATGAGGGGATTCCTTTGGCACTCATATCAAAATATGAATCCCAAAAATTTGGATCCCATTGGAGATTCATATCAAAACATGAATCCCAAAAATTAAATTACAGGTTTGATACACTGCAAAACCCGTCTGTTTAAACCTGGACTTTTTTCATTAAAATATACAAATGGATTATTACAGTAGAGCTGGAAATAGTTGATTGCCGAGGCGTGGTGCTAGAAGTGAGTAGTGTATTAGTTCTGCGAAATGATCGCGGCAATTAGCTCGTAATTGCGCGGAGCCCGCCCGCGACCGCGTTGATACATTACGATAACTTTGGTTTATGGCTTCGAGAATAACTAATGTATTAGACACTAGCTGCGCCTCGCGGATGTGGTGAATCCAGGATTTTTGTTTGGGTGGGGCTTGAGTCAGTGTAGGTTTTATCAAGGAAACATAAAATAAGAAGGATACACTACCTCGTGGTATAACGCGGGAGGGATATAATACCTTCAAATTAAACTTTAAAGTGGTATGAGGTAGTGGAAGTACTTAATCACAATAATTAATTCACTCTACCCACTAAGTAAGAAACCAGCGTGATGATTTTTTATATTACAAGACAGTAAACAAGTAGATGGCTCTCCTGACGAAAAGAGAAACCATCGTCTATAGACATCAAATGTGCGTTACTATTCGTGTGGCTTACCCTCCAAACCGGAACACGACACTGACAAGGCAGTTGCGGCAAGAATACGTAAGGTACCAAATAAATATAATAAAGTACCAAAGTACCATAATAAATAAAATAAAGTACCAAATACCTGGGTGATATGTTGTGGAACTCTACCACCTAGTAATTACGATGGTAGTGACACGTATAGCCAATCGTTCGCCTATTACGATCTGCCGGGCAGAACGGCAGTTGGTCTATTCTTCAAAGGGGCCCAGAACCAACACAGGGAAGAATGGACGTAATTAGCTTTTTCAGTTTAATACTTCTCGCTTTGGCGTTTAATTCACACACACACGCACATACACACACACACGCACGCATCCAGGCACGTACGCACGTACGCACTCACGCACGCACGAACGCGAACGCAAGCACGCTCGCACGCGCGCACGGATGCACGCAAGCACGCACGCACGCGCTTACACACACACACATACACACACACTCACACACTCACACACACACACACACACACACGCACGCGCTTACACACACACACATACACACACACTCACACACTCACACACACACACACACACACACTTACGAACTGCCTGACAGAACAGCAGATGGTCTATGCTTCAAAGGACCACGGACCAAGACGGAGGAAAACCTAGTATATTTTCCGCAAATCACGATTTACAAGATAATACCGAGTGAAGCTCAGTCGCCCCGGTACTTAATCTCACTAATATTGTTAAAAGGTTTTTGAGTTTTTTTGTAAGAAGTAGGTAATATTTAAAACTACGGAATCAAATTAGAATTTTTTTCACGAGTAACCTAAGTACATTTAATCTCAATGTTCTCGCGGACTCGGTACGCATGGTAAAAAAAAATATTTTTATTTTTATTTTATAGGACAGGACAGCAAAAAAAAATGGTTCACCCGATGAAAAGAGATGATCACCATCGCCTTTAGACACAAAACTAGTTAACGGTGCGGTTGCTATCCGTGTGAACTGTGAGGGGTTGCAATGTCACGTGCATAAGTTTACCAGCTTCCTTACCCTCCAAACGAACACGTTACCGCAGTGGCGGATTTACCAATAGGCTGAGTAGGCTGAAGCCTAGGGCGGCAGATTTTGGGGGGCGGCAAATTTTGAGATGTCCTATAGAAAATATATATTTTAGTCTATATAGACTTCTATATAGACTACCTGACCCATGCAAATATTTCGTACAGCATTTACAATCTAGATCCACTTAAGAATGGTTACAAGTACTTGCAAGCATGAACTAACAACAGACATTTTAAACAGAAGAATATATCTAAGTAAGAAGTTCTTACACTCACGAACAATAAAAAAATTGACATCAACTTAGTTCTACAAATATTGATATCAGATCCAACTCACCCCATATTCAATTTAAAATTTTTGCCGATATTTACAGTATCATATTGTACAATGCACAGTGTAAACATTTTACACTTTTTGCACTCAGTGTATTATGCTATGCCCAGGTACATTGACAGGCCTGGATTTACACTTAGGGCATTCGGGACTAGTGTCCGGAGTGGCAAATTTTTAGGGGTGGCAAAATTCGAAGGGTTAGCCAAAAAATTCTTTGCGTTTTAAAAATGCTTTTAAAATTTATTTTAAGAATATACATTTCATTTTCAATGCTACCTTTCTTCTAAGAAAAATTTTTAAAATTAAGTTTTGCTTTATTGGAACTACCATCTTCACTCTGGAGAACACAGACTTATCAAAATGTTTAGCCCAACTATTTTTGTATGACAATTTCATTGATAATTTTGAAAGTAGAAAATCGGGTATAAAGATATTTTATAATTTTCACAAGTACATAACAAAAATTATTGTCATCATCACTTGGATACCCTGTAAGTAAGTAAAACGAAACATTCGATATATGAATGTAATATTACTTAATATTGTAAATGACATACAACATTGTGTATAGGACAATAATCAAACTATACCTCACCCAGCCTTACTTGTGATTGAGCTTTTACTTCAAAATATTCTAATATTGGAAAAAAAATTATTGTTGGCCCGGGCTACTTCAAAGAATAAGTACATCATCTGGCATTCTGTCTGGTTTTTCGTGATTGCTCTACTTGCTTGAAAGATTGGCTAAATATATCACTACCACCAAATTTTTTTTTAGATAGTAGAGTTCCGCAAAACCAAGCTCGGGCTTGGTAACGCAGCCTTACCTCTTCCAGTCGTAATAGAGTCAATGCTTGTCACTCTTGAATTCTAGTGCATATGGTATTACCATTCCAAAATTAACATTTTTGGTGTCTATATGCGATTGTTGCCTCATTTCATCAGGAGAGTCGCCTGCTTGTTTTCTATGATATAAGAAAAATCTTAAGTAAATTTGTGGATTGTAAAAATAATCTAGAATCTGACACTACTGGAGGTCGGTAGGGCGGCAAAATTTGAATAGCCTATAGGCGGCAAATTTGTAAATCCGCCACTGCGTTACCGAAAAGCACTGACGCTATTACAGCAGGAATAGGTGAGACGGTGGAAATACTTGCAACAAACCCAGACGAGACCTTACAAAACTCTACCTACCACCTAGTTTACTCATGATGTTAGTGACGTGTATAAGCCTTTTTTCGTCTTTTACAAGATGCCTAACAAGATAAGGCAGAGTAGATTTAATATATTTTATACTTTTAATCGTCGGCACTTGGTGAAATTCCATTATTGTTACACAAAAGATTAAGCACTTGTACTTTAATTTCACTTCACACTTAAGTATATTTCATCCTAAAGATGCCTCAAAAGTGAAAGCGGTTGAATGATATACTAAAAATATGTTGTGAAGTGAAATTAAAGTTCTTTTATTAAATTATACTTAATGTATATATATATGTATATATATATATATATATATATATATTACATCCCGAAGATGCTTGAAAAGTGAAACCGGTTGAGTGATATGCTAAAAATATGTTGTGAAGTGAAATTAAAGTTCTTTTATTAAATTATACTTAATATATCTATATTACATCCTGAAGATGCTTGAAAAGTGAAACCGGTTGAGTGATATACTAAAATATGCAGTAAAGTGAAATTAAATTTATTTATTAATTTATACTTAATGTATGTTACATCTATAAAAATAAGACGCTTAAAAAGTGAAACCGGTTGAGCGACATACCTACTAAAATATGTAGTAAAGTGAAATTAAATTTATTTATTAAATTATACTTAATGTATATTACATCTATAAAAATAAAATGCTTAAAAAGTGAAACCGGTTGAGTGATATACTAAAAATATGTAGTAAAATGAAATTAAATTTATTTATTAAATTATACTTAATATATGTTACATCCCGAAGATGCTTAAAAAATGAAACCGGTTGAGTGATATACTAAAAAAATGTTGTGAAATGAAAGTATAAGTGCCTAATCAATTCTGTAACAAGAGTAGATTTAATTTTCGCAAAGGGCCTCCTGGATCAAGTCGAGAAAAACAGTTTTTGCTGCCCTGTGATAAAAAATATTAAAAGAAATAAAACTTCACACAAATAAATTTCCAATTAATTGAACAAGACAAAAATATAACCAATTTCATATATTGTCTCGGTTGTATTCTAACAGACCTCACTCAATCAGAAATGCGCCGATCAAAATGCAATCGGTGCTTTTAGTCGTTTTGCGGATACTAAGGTGGCCATGAATTTATGAAATCTGGGATTTGTGCATTTAAAATAACTAGCGATGACCCTGTAGTCGAACTTCGGCAACTGACTAAACAATAAAATCTTTTTAAAGTTTGATAAAAGACTTTACCGTATATGTGTGTGTATAATATAATGAAAATCATTGACACATGTTTGTCACGTGAATGTAGTATGTGTAATGTTTATTTTTATCAATTTAATGTATTTCAAATGCATAATATAAATAAATATTAAATTGGTGTAAAAAATCTGATAGCTGACCAACCAATATGGCTCTTTCGGATCGGAAAAATATTTTGTTACTGGAGTCCTCCGTAAGGTAAACTTTGCCCATACTCCACCGTTCACGGAATTGTATTGAAAAGTTCTACTTCACGGAATTGTATTGAAAAGTTCGTGTTTTATTTAGATTTTTAAACTCTACGATCTCAAAAATCTGTATTTAGTTTATAAATATATATTTAATATAAATATGCGAATTGAGAATATTCTCCTTTTTTTAGTCTTGAAAACCACCTAAGTGCGTTTAGGGCCACCTGAAGTGGGAGGTTCTGTAGTCTGTTAATTTTTAAAACCACAGGATGACAAACAATCAGATAATTCTTCAGATGGAAAGAGTCATAACATGTATAATAATGTCACAGGTGGGAGTTAGTGCTATTGCGACAGGAGAATGCTAAGATACAAAGCGAATGCATCCAGTATCGTTTTGTATTCGCGTTGTATCCATCCAGATACAACGCGAATACAAAGAGAAATTTTGAAAAACCTCAAAAAAAAATTGTCGAAATAGCATATTTTTAATATAACTTCCAGAATAATATAACGATTAAATACAAAAGCTAATCAACCCTTTTCCTCAGAAAATTACGTCCAATATGCATGCAATATGCAATATAGCATCAAAATCGTTTTACCTGTTCGGGAATTATCATTAACGAAAAATTTTGAAAAAAGTGTTTTTTCGACATGGCTTCGAGTTTTTAATCAATTACCTTCTACATTATTTTAGTACGTAATAAATTCCGTCAAATGCAACAGCAAAATTGAATCAAGTTTTAAAAAGTTATAGCTTTTCAGCTATTTTTATTATTTACAGTAAACTTACTTAATATTTTTAAAATTACTTTAAAATATACCGATTGATTTCGATATAGTTGACTACCCCGTTGGTCGAGTGGTTAGCGATCCTGACTACGCAATCGGCGGGGCACGGGTTCGATCCCCGACGGGGACAAGCATTTGTGTGATGAGCATAAATATTTGTATTTCCGGGTTTGGGTGTTTATTAAATATATTCTAATATTTATGTATGTAATATGTATTTCTATGTATTAGTATCGTTGACTAACACCCATAACATAAGCAAATAATTTGTTTACTTTGGGGTTAGATCAGTAAGTGTAATTTGTCCCATGAATATTTATTATTTTTTAATCAAAAAACTCGCCTCTGTGGTCTAGTGGTCCAGCGTTGGCGTTGACCACATGAGGTCCCGAGTTCGATTCCCGGGTCGGGCACTTTAAAAAAAATGTTTTTTCAGTTTTCTGAGAAACACTAAGTTGCCCGGGATTGGAAAGTGCCCGGTTGGCGATAGGCTTGCCACCTATCACATTTGTGGGACCAAGTATCTTCGGCTAATCGTGGGTGCACTTGTTGTACCTCTGCCTACCCCTTCGGGGATATGGGCGTGAAGATACTTCAAAAAACTTCGTGAAATACTGTAAATTACATAAAAAGCGGTCGATTTATTTGGGACTTATCAATAAAAAAAATTAAAAATGTTATTTGATATTACTTCGACATTTTTCAGCCTATAGATGATGTAGCAAGAAAATATTTTAGAGCTCAAACATTGGGTTGAATGTCATTCAAAAGATTAAAATCGATTATCTTTTCCAACAGCTTTTCAAAAATGTAACTACTGTCATTTATAACAAAATTTTAATTTTTGAACTCTTAAAAAAATCTATGCTTAGGTATAATTTTTGTTTCTTTGAGCTTAAAATACCTCGATTTAGTGGAAGTTTCAAGGATGGCCTACAGGATCAACCGGTTTACAGATTTTTTCTTTTGCGAAGCTGAGGCAGACAAATATATAAAAGAAATTATAAAGAAATATATAATTGAAATATTTTTCTGTGTTAATTGTTAATTCTTAACCTTAAGGTTGAACCAAATGAAAAATATGAAATGCATGGTAAACCCACCTGCATCGAGACGAGGCACAACAAATTATACACCGGTTTTATTTTTAATTGCTATGGAAGAGCCACCGACTTCGCCAGGGGCCTCTTGACCCAACCATTTTTGAATAATGGCGCGCAGACACGTGATTGGCCGGTGTAGAAGCGTTAACGTTCAGACTCTGTATTTATTACCATACGATTAAATGGGGGTGGCGATAACATCTAAAGAGAAATGGCTGGTTGGTTTCGCAATGTAACGTCTATATACCTCCCTTAAATGTTACTGTGTCTACGCGACTGGACAGCTGTTTGAACGAGGAATTATTATAAACACAAAAAATCGACTGCGATCCAATTCTAAAAGATAGTCTGCTTTCTAGCGAATTAGGGTAAAAATATAGAGTCTAACAACTACATTTCTCAAGCTAATATCTACCAAGCCATTTAGAGTACTTATAGCTTGTGTCAACTAAATATAAGTACTTAATATACAGCGTTGGATTGGCCATTCAATCGTTTGCCGGCTGGGCCCCAACCCTCATAGGCCCCTACGAGCATGGTCTGGGCCCCGTAAGTTACGCCCCGCGGTTGGTAGACCCGCGCAGGCTAAGTCTCAGTTCTTGAGACTTAAATGATAGTTCGTTCATAAAATTAGAAAGTAATGAAATAAAATAATGCTATTTTCCAGTTTCGGGCCCCGGCTTGTCAGGGTCCACCCATTCAGTCAAGTCTGACCCTGTATATTTATAAATATACTCGAAAACGTTGGTAACTTTCTAGCACAGTTAGGTAAAAAGTAGCGAGTACGGAATTCTAGAATACGAGTAAATCATGCATTTAGCGGATGGGAGCTACACGGGAAAAAGTATCCGAATAAAACTTTTGCAATAGTAGGTACGTTACAAGTATAGAGTAGTGTAGTTCAAATCTAATAAAACGTAAACTACTAACTAGTAAATATTTGTATTACATAAACATAAACTACTAAAAACTAAATACCTAGTAAATATTTTAAGCGGCCGTTATTAATATTACTATTTTTATGATTATATTATATTGGTACTAAAATGACCAAAATTCTATAGTGTCGTTCATGTGTAAGAATGGAAATTAATAAAAAGCGACTGATTGGCTACGCGAGTGACTATCATTGTGGCTACTAGGTGGTAGAGTTCTGCATTATCTTACCCGGGTCTGGAACTACCGTCTTACGTTTTCCTTCCGCAATAGCGTCAGTGCTTGTCATTGTCGTGTTCCGGTTTGTAGGGTAAAGAAGCCGGTCAACTTATGCATGTGGCATTAGATCTCGCCACAAGATAGCAACGCACCATTAACATATTTGGTGTCTATAGGCGATGGTTGACTCTTTCCAGCAGGAGACCCATCTGCTTGTTTGCTATCTTATGATATAAAAAAGGTATAATAAAATTCACTAAGGATCAAGACAATATAGAATATAAAAAAAAAACTTTTATTCTGAATAACCTTCCCTGGCACTTTCCATGGTTAATCTTTTTTTTATTACTTTGTGTTTTTTTATTGCCGGGCATGTGACCTCATACTAAGAAGATCCAGCGGAAGTATATCAAGGAGTTTATAATTTTTTATCTACTTTTTGCAAATGTGTACATAGGTATGAGGAAGAAACTAAGAAAAAATGAGGGAACCCACGGAATTATATTTGTTCTGTGAGGGAAACAGAGATAGTAAATGATGAGTTCAGCAAACTGTGAGTGTCGTGATACAATTTTATTACCATTCCTTTGATTTGGGTTGTAAATCTAGCTATCATTTTAATAACAATGATAGTTAATCGGCCCGGTACGTACTTCGCTACCGATTTTGTGCAAACTTTACATAAACCATCTACTAAATAGTCCGGACAAAGCCTAAACATTTGGTTTGGATAGGTGAGCCCGTTCTTGAGTAATAAAATCACAACGAAGAGTGGCATAATATATATATATATATATATATATATATATATATATATATATATATATATATATATATATATATATATATATATATATTTCTTATATATACCTTATTCTGGCAAATAAAAAATATTATTATTATTATATATATATATATATATATATATATATATATATATATATATATATATATATATAAAAGAAGAAGAAGATAGATTGTCACCAAATTAATTACCTACCTATCCATCGTGTTTTGTGTTACGTTGATTTTGCAACGTACAAGCTGTGAAGAAACAATAACAATGTAGCCTACACCACAGAAAACTGGAGTATACTACCTGACAGAAAGGAAGGCTCTGTTTTTTTAAAGGTGTACTGTACTACTATAAGGAAACTGTCAGATAACCTACACATGTTTCCTTGGTCACGACATCACGTCTGAATGGCTGGACCAATTTCGGTAATTTTTTTTTTTTGTTGTGTTTGTCACTGTAAGGAGAAGGTTCTTATAAAAGAAAATATTAAGAACATTGCGAATTTAAGAATACTTAACCACCATATAAAGTTTAATGCCATTTTGGCTGCGTGGAAGGATAATCCCCTAGTCTTATATAAATTACTTGTCACGTTGTTTGTCCGCTATGAATTCCTAATATGTAAGGCAAAACAACGTTTGCCGGGTCAGCTAGTTGCATCATAATATTTATTTTACATAGGAGTTTTTATATGTATAGTAAATGAAAAAATATTAATATTCAATGTTTTTCTAATATTCATATTATTTTAAAATAAATAATTTATTTTAAAACAGTTACTCACAACGTTTTAATATTTTCAAATGAAAATGAAAAATATTTATTTGCAAGAATATGGGTGTCACAAGTTATTAAAAATTAATTAAAAATTACCGACATATTCTACCATGATGTGGTATGTAAATATTTAAAAATATGATATTATATAAAATTTAACTTCTATAGACAAATTTAAATTTTGCCTATAAATACTAAGTAGATACGCACCATAGACAGCGTTCATTATAATTGTAAAATCGTGATCGATATAAAAAATACACGCCTGAAATAAGTCAACACTATTTTATTTTAGAGTTCTCGCCATTGCATAGTCCATCGTAATACATGAGGCACACTAAAAGTTTTGCACTTCTAGCTAATCCATGAAACAAAGAAAACAAGCTAATCGGAATTATTTGAATTTCGAATGTTATATTTTTAAAACGTTGCAACCTTCTTAGTAATAAAAAAAAACAATTGGCGGGAAATGATTTGTCAATTGTTTTTTTATCACACATCAAAGTTCTACGTACGCAACGAAAATGAAATTAAGTCGAAAAGATTATAGAGCGATGACTTTTTATGATTTTAAAAGTTCTCTTTCTCCGCAAGACTGTGCCGCTCGTCTTCAAAATGCTTTTGGGAGAGAAGCACCTTGTTTGAGCACCGTGAGGCGATGGTTTGCTGAATTTGAGAGAGGTTAAACCTGAAAAAAACAGCGATCTTGTGAATGGGTGTTTGAAAATGAGAACAGGCTAACAAAAGTGAGATAGGCAAGAAACGTTGGTAAAAAAATGATCGCGTTTTTTTCTCAGCTACGGGTCCCATCTGTACAATTCCACTTGAAGATCAAAAGAGTGTTAATGCCGAGTGGTATTCTACCATTTGTTTACCCAGGGTGTTAGAAAAAGTTCGCGAAAGACGATCCAAAAGCCGCATTCTCCTACACCATGATGACGCTTGAATTGATGATGACGTTTCTTAATGACGCTTCTTCACACAGGGTCAACAAAACAAAGTCACTTTTAGCTTCCGAAAAAGTACATCTCGTCACTCATCCTGTGCATAGCCCCAACCTAGCACCCAATGATTTCTGTAATTTCCCCAAAATCAAAGATTTGATGAGAGGTTTTACTTTTACCAACTCCGAGGAGGCAGTGATAGAGTACAATCAGCACGTAGAAAACATGCCTTCAGATCTGTGGTCCTCCTGTTTTAAAAAATGGTTCGATCGCATGAAAAAATGTTTAAAATGTAAAGGAGATTATTTTGAAAAGCAATAAACATAATATTTTGGTTATAACATGTTGTTTTTTTAAGTTACGCAAAACTTATAGTGTGACCTACGTATAATTATTATATTACTGGTCGTGTCCACCCTTCGTCTGAGTGGAAAAATTTCTAAAATAAAAGTCCCGGGGTTTCTCCCGTATAGTTACCGTTCTCCTGGGATTTCCGGGATAAAAATTATCGTATGTCCTTTCTCGGGTTTCTAACTATTTTTGACTCAAATTTGATCTAAATCCGTTCAGTGGTTTAGATGCGTAAAGAAGAGACAGACAGAGTTACTTACGCATTTATAATATTAGTGTGGATTTTTTATTTTTTAAATATTTTTGATTCTGTTTTGTTAACCGGACGACAGGCATACAAATAGACAGATAGCCAAAAATAAAGTTGATGTTAATGAGTCATAAAACGTACTTCTGTCACAGAATTTGAAAAAAATATTGAATGTACACACCAAGGATAAATAATTATGATAGGAAAACCACAAAACCTTATGTGTCTTTACTAAAACAAATTATGGTGTGTTACAGGTATTAATTTACATTTAGGTTAGTTCTCACGATAAAGTATCCATTTTCTGTGTAAATAATATTTTTCATGATTTAGCGCGTTGCAGGCGTTCAACGGAAATAAGATTTTAAAAATCTAAGTTAATAAAGTATAATAGATCGTGCAATTCACGAAGATGCGCCCCACTAGGCCCCACTATTCCTATATGTGTACAAGTTTCCGCCAATGTTGAGTGTTATTGGTACACACTAATTACCTATTAGTTCACGCGCACACTACAATTAATAGACTAATCAGAAGAGAACGAACGTCACGCTCAGAGGGAAAGACACACTACTTAATTTTTTTTATCTTTTACTTTTAGGCGTGGATATTTTATGTGATTATTAGATAGTAATATTACCATTTTTATAATAGGGGGTAATTACAGACATAAGTGATATACGTGAAAAAGTTTTATTGAACTAAGACTATCACGGCATCATTTGGGAGATTTGGTATAAGTTTCTCCTTTGGCCATTTTAGGTAATTTTTAGTGTTCATGTTGTCATGGTAGTCTCCGGATTTGATCTCTGATTTAAATGTCAACAACGCATTTCTTACAAAATCCTGTGCACTTCCACTACTATAATTATGCGCACTCCTTTTTTTTTTAATTTTGTTTTATTGCTGTTTTAGAACCTTTTTCGGCCCAAGATTTTTTTGCACGTAGTTGGTATAAATATACGACTCATCTGTGCGCACTATAGGTCTACCTTCAGTACGAAAAGACTTTACTTATTTAAATATTTCAATCTTAGCATTTGAATATCATGTATTTCGGTTAGCACCTTCCTGTTACTCTCAGATCTTCTAAATTTATAACCAAGTTTATCTAACACTTTTCTTTGGGGTTGTTATACATCCATCGCATTGAATACGATCTTTCAAAATCATGAAACAAAGGAAATAAGCGGAAGTGAAAAGTGGGCGTGCCGCGTGCATCACTATTATGCGCTGTTACTCTAAATTGCCTTAGTGATACTTACCATATCTTTAGGAGATAGTCGTCGTGCGAAAATCTATTATACACTGAATTATGCCGTATTGTGCCATCTTTGAATGCAGAAATGATATTAGAATACAGATGATAAAAAGTGGAGATATTTCATATCATCCGAAAGTACAATTTTCATTTTATTTTAATAAAATTCCTGATTTAATATAATCTCTAATGATATAATAGAAAGTCAAGCTAAAATCAGCCGTACATCTTACATATAAAGTTCATTTTAGGTTGACCTAATTTTTCTAGAAAGATATACGTAATGACAGTCATTACGTTTATCGTTCTAGAAAGTTCTCTACTCAAATATGACCAACTGAAAACTACGGAAAAATCAATACTGCCATCTATTGTAGAATAGCGAAACTATTAATATTATAGTTTCACTATTGTACAAATAGATGAGTCTATTTTAAATAGACTACAAAAGGACGTAAATACTCTTTTTTTTGTAGCAAAATAAAATTTATTGTAACGCAGTTTGCTACATTTTTAAATGTTCTGTTTGTGTGTTTCGGATTATTGTTGTTTAAAATGAAAACGACCAATAAAACAATATTTGCATTAGTAGTTTATATGCAATAATGCTTATTTTATGTGTGAGTTGGCGATCGCGGTCCTGATACAAATGTTTGTACTTCCCACTTCCGCTTGTTTTCTATGTTCCATGTTCAAAACAATATTAAGTTGTGATAATATTGGAAATTGACTATAACATGATTTTTGATAGTTCTTCGGATCACCAATATCAAATTCGTCTAAATTAATTTTTTGAGGACGTATCCTTCTGTTCTACATAAATGATGTAAGAATAGAAGCACTTCTGCCTACTGAATTCGAATGTGACGTACTCGCTTCATTTTCAGACTCAATATCCACTTCCATAGTTGGGTCTGTTGCACGCTCCGTGCTTGGGATTATAGGAACCATCGCATCCATCTACATAGTAATATTCGATTTCATTATCATCGTTGGTGTCTATTTTAAGATAAGATAAGATAAGATAAGATAGTATTTATTAATACCACATTTTCACATAATAACTAATTTTGGATAGTTATTTTCGATCAGAGGGACCACCTGTTTGTTTGCTATTATGGTACAAAAAAAGAACTAGTGATCATGATTAGTCAATTTTGTTTAGTAGCTGTATGGGGGAGATACGTACATTAAATCTACACCAAAACCCGATGAAGGCGTCGTTCATTACGTTTTTGGCTACACCAAAAACGTAATGAACGACGCCTTCATCTTGTCAGTAAGCTTGTGACATTATATACATTACGTTGTCAGAACTCTGAGCTAAATAGGATTTTTGCCAGGACACCTTATAAGTACTTAGGTTAGCGTCAGGACCCCTGGTCCACAAACGATATTTGACGTTTCACTCATATTAAACTTTAGTACCTTTTTGGTACTATTTGGTACCTACGGTCAAAATTTTAGTACCTCGACAAAAAAAGAGAAAAGTGGAAAAGTAAATGTCCAGACATTCTGACGTCAGTTTGTCTGGACCACATTGAATTCACTTGGATCAAAACGAGTAAGCAAACTAATTTCTTCGCAAAACTTTAGTACCTAAATAGTACCTCGTGACGTTTTTTATTTAGAATATTTTGATGTATAAATAAAAAGTTATATCCGAAGTTAAATTAGTAGGTAGATAAACGGCTGCCCTATCGAAAAATAAGGTAATTGACATTTTTTTCAAAATAGTTTGTACCTTCGAAACTTTAACTTCGTAAGGCAAGTAACATTCTTCTATAATGGTAATCTTAAGATTAAAAGATGAAGCGCACCATGACGGGGCGAAGCGGGGCGGAGCGGGCTACATCACAAGGAAAAATGCTTGCTTAGTACATTGGTGCAGTGCATTGTCTTCTCACATCTTTTTTCGGTTTGTCTATTATTTAACCCGTATCGCGATTTTCGTACAGACGTATGTACAAAAACTTTACGCGTGAGAAGTGATTTCTGTACACCCGTCTGTACAAAATTAACTCGCTCCAATTGGCCGTTGTTTTTACGCTTCTGCATCCATGTGACGCGATTTTTGTATTGTACTTATTTTCTATTGGCTGTCGTCTTGAGACTGAGTACAAAATAACCAATGACCGAACAAGAAATTGGCCACAATAAATTAACAAAACACGATCGGCCGTACGACATCTTTACTTGTAGTTTGAAAATTTTGCAGTGCGTACCGGCTGTGTTTAGAAATGGCTGTATTTTGTGTGATAGTTTGTTCATTATTATTATATATTTGTTCATTATGTATACTATAAAGTTATAGTATTGTTTGAGTGATAACATAACTTAACGCAATTTAGTGTAAAACTTTAAGCAAAGTGAGATAGTGGTGAAATTTTTTACAAAGTTAATAATTATCACAGGATTTGAATATTAGGTAAGCTTTTATTTATTATTGTAATAGTAGGAACGAATAGGAAATTTTATACAGATTACGTTGATATATAGTATATATATAAAATATAAACGAAAATATATGTATAAACCGATTTTTTGAAACCTAGGCATAAAAAAGGGAGGCTTCCAGACACGGAGCACTACCGCGAATTTTTTATTGGCCAGGTAATCACGTCACGGGTTAAAGTCGAAGTCAGTCTGGTAGCTTTGCTAGTTGTGGTAAAAATAAAAAAAAATCCGAATTATTGAAAGTTTTGAAAATCAGTAACGTGGAAAATATCGCGGTCGATGACGATTTGTTCACAAATTTATTAATTTTGAATTATTTTTCTTTCCATGTAATTCTAAGCACCTACGACATTTTTTTTTTTAAATAAAACTCCTTTTAGGTTTACCAATTTAAAAAGAAAAATTCATCAGAATTCATTTATTAGATAGTATATTTTCATACATTATCTATAGAGGCCATATCTCATTAGGATTTCATGGCAGCGACGCTAGCAAGGCTTCCGTGGCTACCTTGGCATCCATGAGATGCCAAAACTACCTGCCAAAGCGAATGCCAGATGAGATTAGTCTCGCTTGCATACGCAACCTGGATGTTGAAGAGATTGCACTCGTTATCATCGTTTCGTATTAAATACATTTCTCCTTTAAATCACGGTCTGCATATTCATTTGACGATATATTCGAGACTGCATGTATATTTTTAAATTCAACATTAAGTAAATTTTTCGGTATCGATTGCTATTTTAAATTTTAATAATACCTACTTAGTAATGTTCAACAAACATGAAAATCACGTTGAGTATTTTTTAGGCCTAGTGTTTGTACAAACACTTGGTTTCGGTTTCACATTAATGTATGACATTACGCGTTCACATATAGCTTTCCGGACTAGGCAGTAATTGGCAATGGAAAATATCCGGGTGTTGTCCGGGCCTGCTCAATTGCTAGGACTCGACACCATCGAACATGCATGGAATATGCGCCAGAGACGTGTTTTGGAGAACTTGGACGAAGTGAAAACAACCCAACAGCTAAAGGATTTGCTAAAATTTTATTGGAAGCGATTGCTATGGAATATTAACATTTTTTTTACATAAGATAGCAAAAATGCAGCTGGATCCCGATGGAAAGTAGGTAGTGAGTGTAAAGTTAAACTGTTACCTATAGATACAAAAGATGTTAATAGTCCATTACTATCCATGTGGCGGCGGCCACATGCATAAGCTTACCGTCTAGCTTACTCTCTACAATCACTGACGCTATTGCGGCAGGAATAGGTAAAATGGTGTTACCAAATACCCGGGCAAGATGTTATGGAACTCTACCGTCTAGTAGTCACGATAAGTATCACTTATAGACAATTGGTTGCCTTTTACGGCTTGCTTGGCAGTGCGGCAGTTGGTCTATTCTTCAGAGTTTGGACCGACCTAGGGTAACTAATCGATTCTATGTGTAATCCGTCCTGATAAGTTGTGAACTACACAGGAGACTAAATTGTCCATTAAAGTAACCTATTAATTTTAACATCAAATAAATCACATGCACTGATTGTCTGTATGTAAGCATAGAAATTAGCCAAGTCAAATTTTGAGCTAGATATATATTCTAAGTGAAGTAAATAAATAGTGTAAATAATTGTCTGTTAAAATTTAAGAACTTGTATTAATTTTTAAGTAGCAAATACTGTGGTAGTACCAAGAAATAATAAATTGTTATGTAAATTATTTTAGAATGACGTATGTTCTAGTAACTAAAATTTTAAGAGTTTCTTTACAAAATTTGGCACCCAAATAGATCTCACTTTTTTTGTCTGCAAAGCCGACAAAGATGCATACACTTATATTGGACTTGGCTCTCATTTCACATTTATTTTTTGGTGAGATTTTATTTAGAAAATTTAACTTTGTTTTAAAAGGTTAAGTTTCTTAAGTACTTTATTTTGTACTACATATGCGGTATGACATAGACACAGTTTATTGATTTACGTTATTAAAAACAAATTTAAGTAAGCAATTCATATTTTTACATTAATAAGACACTGAAAATATTATTTAAATAATGCAAAATAAACGTTATAATGTAAAAAACTATTGCAAAATTCAAATTAGTTCATGTTAATCCATATATGTACAAAAATATCTCTAGCCTACTGTTTAGACAACTTTGTGTTCTGACTGTGTATGAAATTTCATCAAGATTAGTCCAGCCATTCTTGAGTTATAGGTGGTTATTAACTATTTATAGACATTATAATATGTAAGTACTTATAAATATTGTAATCAAACCTACTAATAAATTAACTCTGATGAATTTTTCTTTTTTAAGTTGGTAAACCTAAAAGGAGTTTTATTTTAAAAAAATGTAGGTACTTAGTATTACATGGAAAGAAAAATAATTCAAATATTAAGAAATTTGTGAACAAATCGTCATCGATCGCGATATTTTCCACGTTACTGATTTTCAAAATTTTCAATAATTCTGATTTTTTTTATTTTTACCACAACTGGCATAACTGCCAGACTGACTTCGTCTTTAAATAATAGGCAAACCGAAAAAAGACGTGAGAAGACAGTGCACTGCACCAATGTACTAAGCAAGCATTTTTTCTTGTGATGTAGCCCGCTCCGCCTCGCTTCGCCCGTCATAGTGTGCCTCATCTTTAAAAGATTCTTAAGATTACCATTATCGAAGAATGTTACTTGCCTTACGAAGTTAAAGTTTCGAAAGTACAAACTACTTTGGAAAAATGTCAATTACCTTATTTTTCGATAGGGCAGCCGTTTATCTACCTACTAATTTAACTTCGGATATAACTTTTTATTTATACATCAAAATATTCTAAATAAAAAACGTCACGAGGTACTATTTAGGTACTAAAGTTTTGCGAAGAAATTAGTTTGCTTACTCGTTTTGATCCAAGTGAAATCAATGTGGTCCAGACAAACTGACGTCAGAATGTCTGGACATTTACTTTAGAAGTATTTCAATGCCATCATTTTCCTCTGTAACTTTTATAGGGTTTGAAGCTAAAGATGGAAAGTGTAACCGGGCCAAAAAAGAGTGAGCTCAAATACTCAGAATAAAGTTTTGTTTACTCTGACAGGTCTGACTATCTTAGTTAGCTATCTAAGATTAGAGATAGTTCTGAACACATATTTTTTTTTATAACATAAATGACAGTGTCATCGTATATTGACATTTCATTCTTAATGTCAAAAGTTTTGTACTATTTGATTTTCATGTAACATGTTTCATAATATCATGTAATCAGTAGTTGTAATTTGTATTGTAACTTCTATATCCATTTGTATAGAAAAATCAAACATGTGTTCTCATGCAAGTTGAAATAAACAGTGTAAATTGAAGTAAAAAATTGTTAAATCACATATAATCGTAGAATGTCTTACACTATGATACGACACTTGCGAAAAACATTTACGTTAAGCCAACAAATCAGGCTGGAATCTACTGTTGCGAACCTAACCCATGAGGATTTCGTATTCCGACCCCCAGTAGCACATTGGAGTAAAGTGATAAGAGAAGCGGAGAAGCTGGTTGGTTATCCCACATCCTTTTTGAATTTGAGGTGGTTGTTAAGTGATGAATTTGCTAATCTAGCGATTCATTTGCGTAAAATTGTAAGTATGATAGCATCGCTTTTACTACCATTTAGCAGTTAAACGACATTCGAAACTGTTCTAATAATAGGTATATAATATATATTCACAGTACGTTCTATAAAATAAATTTTTAGTATTATAGCTAACTAGTTTAATTAATGTTACGTGTTATGTAAGGAACTTCCGTATATGGTTACCTACTTTACTTAACTTTCAAGGTTGTATAATTAAAGTAGAAAGATTAAAGTTTCAAATATATGAGATGGCCTGATCACAATATACTAAAATTAGATTTTGACAGGGAGGTTTCCTAAAAAATAACCTAATGTAACCTGCTTCATTTACAAGGGTTTAATTGAGAGATACCCAATTTCAACCTGTCTTTTATAATTTCATAAGTTATTAAATCATATTGACTGAAAGCCTTGAAGAAAATCAGTATGATGCAGTTTTGCCAAGTGCCAATAATGGGAAATAAAATGATAGAAATAAATATTATTGTTAAACCAAGTGGTTATGCATATATTCTTCCATAAAATATATAACAGTGTCTTCTGGTGGTGAGTTACACCAGTGGGCAACTATCTCCACAAAAAAATGTTTATATATGACAAAATTTCATGATGTTTAAGTAACAATTACATATACACACACATCCAATTTTGTATACTTAAGTTATTATCTAATTGTGGTAGTTTGATTACTAATAGTTTTAATAATATTATAATTTTCAATAATTTAAAAATCTTTTTAGGTTGGAAGTAATCATCCAATTTTAAAAACGGCAAAAACTATTTTATACAATGAACACAACAACCTACAACCTTGGGGACTTGTTATTTTATTATTATCTAAAGCCATAAGTACACCAGGATCTTCTCTAGAAACAAATACCTTATTAGAACACCAAAGAATGTTAGCAGAATTGACAGAAATGATACGAACAGGTCATTATATACACAGGGGTCTTTTGAATATCCCTTTTGAAGAACAGGGTAAGACCCGAGAAACATCATTATTTGCTAATAAAATAGCTATACTTATAGGTGATTATTTACTTGTTACGGCCAATGGGATGTTAGCAAACTTGAAGAATCAAGATTTATCTTATTTAATATCAACAGCACTTCGTGACCTTAGTGAGGGTGAGTTTTACGGGCCTCGGGATTTACAAAATATGTCTCTACCAGGGAAGCCAGTTAAACCAGATTGTGATAGTTTTAAAATATGCAGTGATACATTACCTCTAGCAGTTGAAAATATATTGGGTTCACCGAGTAAAGAGTGGACGCTTCGGACTATGTACAATGGTGGATCTCTTTTTGGTAGAGGGTGTCAAGGTGCTGTGTTATTAGCAGGTAGAAGTAAGGAAGAACAAAAGAAAGCATACCTTTTTGGTTGTCATTTGTGTTTAGCTTGGCAAGCTGCAAGTGAATTGCAAAAATTTCAAACTAATAGCAAAGAAACATATTCCTTAGTCAGTGCCCCAGTATTATTTGCTATAAGTGAAAATCCTGAGCTATATAATTGTATAGAAAATGTAAATAACGTGTCTAGTATAGATTTAAATGAATTTAAGAGTAAGGTATTACAAACAGATGCTATTAAGAAAACTGAATCCTTGTATAAAGATTATGCCCATAAAGCTGTAGCATATATTGAAATGTTTGGGGATAATCAATCCATATATACAATTAAGAGGATGATTAAAAATGTTGTATAATTAAATAATAATTGGTATGATAGTATAAATCTTTACAGACAAAAAATAAATAAATTTGGCGGACTTAGTACACATAAAAAGAAATGCCATAATTTTCTCTATTTGAAGTAATGATAGTAGATTTGACAAATTTTAACAATCTAATATCACTCCTTAATTACAATCATCGGGACCAGTTTATCATATTTTCATTGATGTTTGTGTTAGCACACCACCGGGCTCTTGTCTGCCTTCTATTTTCTTGCTACAAAAAACCAATAAAATTTTACCCAGCTCAGGAATCTTGACCTGAGCTGAACGCTGAAACTTCCTTAAGTGTTATCAAAGTGATTGTATAAAATTGTAAATTCAAAACAAATCAAAAATTTTTTTTTTGTACATGATTGCAGACCTACAGTTCAACTGTGTGTACTGTATGTATACAAATCCAGCAAATCTATATGTGATGAAAATCTTGATAATACAATGTTGATAATACAATTACAGCTAAAAGTATATGTATATTAATCATAAAAAGTATTTAGTATGGTTTTGTTCCATTAAATTCAAATATTTTTTTGTACATATTTAATATGGTGCTTGTTGAACTTGTGTTATATTTTGATATACAGGGATACACTATTGAAACTGATATTAATGAGATGTAGTTTTTAAAGAAACTAATGTGCTAACAAGGATCATCGAGAGGTAATCCTAGTCACCACATTAGTTTCACTTTAGTCACTAGGTAATATACTATTGAATGGTGACCTGAGTGCTAAGTGTGAGTTTTTCTTTTCGCATTCGATCGTGAGCGCGTTTCGAGTTTACTAGGAATTTGTATGTGATTTATACAGCGCCACCTAGTGGTAAACTGGTTTCTCACGTTTACCACTAGGTGGCGCTGTACAAATTACATACAAATTCCTAGTAAACTCCATCGCGCTCACGATCGAATGCGAAAAGAAAAACTCACACTTAGCACTCTGGTGTGTCTAGTGACATTTCATTTATGTAAAAGGCAAAATTGATGTTTTATTTTATTGAAATTTTATATTAATATTTTTTATTACTTTGTAGAAGCCATAATTTTATCCATTTGTTATTATTTTTAATTTTGTTATTTAATAGGCTATCATTTTTGTTACATTTTTTTGTTCAAATCGTAGTATACACGTAATAACATAGCAATAGCATACATAAATCTTCCTTTAGTGTGTGTGCAGCCAACTTTTAGTGTGTGTGCACCAAATTTTGCAGCATGAAGTTAATAGATCAATCACCCTTTAGTGTGAAGTGACGTCTATAATCAAGATATTTGCCGCTATTCCTAAATATACAATGTGGTTTATATGTAAATTTCTATATGCATACATAAGTACACACATACTTTTTTATATTTTTTAGTTTTGTTTGTATTTTATCAATGGGTCCTATGTAAGTTGTCTTAATGTAAAAAAATGTGATTTTTGTTTTATTTATAAAAATGACTCCACCTTTAAATATAAGAATAAAAATGAAATTTCTCTTAAAAGTTGGATTTTTCTAATAGAAATTTCATTTTTATTCTACGTGCTATTAAAAGATCTGAAAAAGTAGTCATTTTCATAAATAAAATAAAAATCGCATTTTTTATGTTACGATAACTTACATAGGACACTTCGTTATTTTCATTTTTAATAATATTCAACGTATTTGATATTGCTATGCTAGCAATATAATATAGTGGAAGTAAGACTTGAATCAATTTTAAATTCAATTGAGGCTTTATGCAATATAAAATAATCATTAATCAAGCAGAATTAAAGAAATAGTCAATATTTTCCAACTTTTTTTAAGAACTGGAAATAATTGATACATAAACGGTAACGCAATTGCAAGACCTCTGGTATTAAGGATGTCCATGGGTGGTGGTGTTCACTTACCATCAGGTGTACCGCCTGGTCAACAATACAAAATAATCTCTGCAATAAAAAAAATGTAAAATAAAAATTAGTAAAAAATGTAAAATGTTCAAAAAATATTTTGCATGAAGATAACGCATTGTAGGTATTTTATTACATGGTGATTTCTATAATGAATATTTCCAGCAGTTACACCAGTTTTTTGATATTAAAAAATTTCCAAATACCAACATGTTTTATAATAGATAAAATACTAAAAAATTTTGAGCAATATATCTTTTTTTAAATAATGACAATTTTTATTTATAATCTATATTAATAATTTCGTCAAGGGTTACGGTAGACTCAATCGAAACCTTACCTAAATTATAAAGCGTAAAAAAATAATAATTTTGAGTCGACAACATATATTGGCAAAATTCGGATTGTCGAGTATTTTGTTAAAATAGTGATTAAAAGTTCTAACGGTGCTGACAAACAAATCGGACATATTTCTCTAAAGGTTACAAATATGTGGTGTAGATGGTGAGAGCATTTGTTAGTGTCGTAGAACAGAGTGCAGAATATCGTGAAATTTCTCTTCGTTCATAAAAGAGTAGAATTTAAGAAATAGCAACACTATAGTGTTGTCTTTATTAAACCAAGGTAATAATTGAAAGAAGACGTCACTACAGTGTTGCTACTTTTTATTGTCTACTATTTGAGTATCTATATAAAATTGCGTATTATGAAATTTCCGAGCGAAGCCGGGTTTTCATCTAGTCTTTCTATATTTTCAGCCAAAGGCACATAGCTTTTGGGGCGGTGGCCTAATAGAGTTAAAACTGCTTTGCTATAATTAAATTGTATTTATGCATATAAAAATACTGGGGAAGATTATTCAAAACACACACACACACGGGAAGGGTATTGGCAAAATTAAAAAGACTTACTTGTACCTTATCATAACAGTATTACAGCCTCT
This sequence comes from Apodemia mormo, assembly GCA_036924255.1. Classification (NCBI taxonomy): domain Eukaryota; kingdom Metazoa; phylum Arthropoda; class Insecta; order Lepidoptera; family Riodinidae; genus Apodemia; species Apodemia mormo. The sequence goes on along the minus strand of JAUPFN010000018.1, from coordinate 3,182,468 downwards.
TGACTTATTATTAAAAAAATATTAGAATAAAGAATATTTTACAACCATGTCAAATTACTAACGCCGGAGTGTAGTTTTACTCTGTCATGTATCCACCCACTGAACAGTGGACTACTAGTATTATTTATTCGTCTTTATGGTTATGTCACTTAAAGGGCTGGTGAGCACAATAACAATCATCACACATATGGGGGACTCATCTTTATAAATGACCTATTGTGTCCTACCATACAGACCACTGTCACTGATTCAACTGTGTGAAATTTTCCTTTGCCATAGATTACGTCGATTGTAACACCCTCTAGTAAGAGTTTGAGTTTACCATTGCTAGGGATAAATTAAAAATAATTTGGAAAATACAAACATGCACACCTCAAAAATTAGTTTTAATTAATATCTTCATATATGATTCAAATTCAATTTAAACAAAATATATAGACTAAATTTTAATACAAACATTTTCCAACATTACAAACTAGATTGTCATAAACAAAGCCTAAAATTCAAAAATAATAAAAAAATTATATCGCCTCTGCGGTCTAGTGGTCCGGTGTCAGAGTTGACCACATGAGGTCCTGAGTTGAGAGATCTGTTTTTTCAGTTTTCTGATAAAAACAACGTTGCCCGGGATTGGAAAACTGCCCGGTTGGCGATAGGCTGGCCACATTTGTGGGACCAAGTATCTTCGGCTAATCGTGGGTGCGCTTGTTTTATAGTCACGATAAAAATAGGTTCGTCACCTTAAGATCTAGTTTCGCTTGCACTAGTGTACGAATCAATCATGCCAACATAAAAGTACAAAAAACAGTTCTACTAACATTAAATAAATGTGACGTTTTCTATCAAATATTTTTTTTTTTATATCATAAGATAGCAAACAAGCAGATGGGTCTCCTGATGGAAAGAGTCAACCATCGCCTATAGACACCAAAGATGTTAATGGTGCGTTGCTATCTTGTGGCGAGGTCTAATGCCACATGCATAAGTTTACCGGCTACCTTACCCTCCAAACCAGAACACGACAGCGACAAGCACTGACGCTATTGCGGCAGGAATAGGTAAGGCGGTGGTACCAGACCCGGGCGAGACAATGCAGAACTCTACCACCTAGTAGCCACGATGGTAGTGACTCGATAGCCAATCGGTCGCCTTTTACGACCTGCCTGGCAGAACGGCAGTTGGCCTATTCTTCAAAGGAGGCCGGGACCAACACGGCGAAAACAATAATTATTTCATCTAACAATAATTATTTCATCAATTATTGCTGCTTGTTCTTCAATTCTCAAAGGTCTCGGCATTATTATGACATTACAAAAATAAAGGATATATTTATACCAAATTTATTTTACAATAAAATATTGAATAACACTAGAAATCTAGAAATAACAATGGTGACATTAACCATGACAACAGTTTCATCATAAATATTAATGGCAGGTCAAATCAATAAAAAGGTTTTAATTAAAAAAAACATTAGCATTCTCTTTAGATAATAATCATTTACACAAGATACAATAAGAAAATAGTGTTGATGCAAGCAAGTCTGAACCATGTTATAGAACAGTTACGCATAATTTTCTATGCAACAGTCTTATTATGTGTCAAAATTTTCAAAAGATTATATGTGCTCACAGCTTGTTAAATGAATCAATTTGAAAACTGACGAACCTATTCGTACCGCTACTGTACCTCTGCCCTACCCTTTCCGGAATATGAGCGTGAAGATACTTAATAAAAAAATTTAAGACAACATGGCCTTTAATCATGGCCTGTACCCTGGGGACAAAAGAATTATTGTCGTTGAAGTTTATTTTGACATGGTATACACTCATTTTCAAAAGGAAACTGCGCACTGTAATCCTAAAGCGAATAAAAAAATGTTCTCGACATGTTAATTCTGCGGCTGTGATCGTGCCAAATCTTTACATACGTTTATGCTTAGATTAGAGCCGGACAGGCTTAGATTTTGTTACAATGAATACAATAAACGTCTTTTAAAAATATCAGATAGGTTAAAACGAGTGTTTTTTTTTTCTCTTGACATACCTACGTAAATTCATATTATTCCATTGAAATAATTAAAATAGAGACATTTTTACTTCAGAAAGATGCTTAATTTCATCAAGCGCGAGTAGAGCACTACCTAAACGGTTCGCGTTGAAGTGCAATATTGAAATTTCAGCCAGTGTCGAAATTATGCTGTGTTTAAAATATTTTTAAGTTATCTGTAGCACGGAATCAGTACTTTGATTCATTCGAGTTTCCCCCGTCATAATAGGCCACTGACAACCTACACTAGACTAATGATAGTAATAGTAGACTGTTTGATTTCTTGCACTAAATTAATTCTGTCAATAATCTAAGGTTCGGAGAAAAGGAATATGATTTTACAATTGTTTTATTCAAAATCGCTATTTTGTTGCGCGTATTCACAGCTCACTCGATTGGTTCTTACGTGTCGTGTGAGAATATTTATAAGATTTATTAAACTGATGTGTTGACAACAATTGGTCTGTTATTAAGTCAGTATTCTGCTTACTCAATGTAATATGCCTTCCGAGAATTATCCTTTTTATGTCTACAAATATCTTCCAATAGAAAATAAGTACAAATGAAATATTCATCCAATATTTATTGCCATTTATACACATCGTAAAAATTGTAATAATCGATTCCTTTAGTCTTATGTGTACAGAATTAAAAATTAGCCCCACACTTTGAATGAAACAAGCATTACTCCATGTATTGTAGAGTTTCATCATGAATTGTCAATGCCATTTTTTTAATCGCATTTCGCGCCTCTACTTCTGGGAATTTGTCACTATATTTCAAAATTGCCGCCAATTCTTCTTCCAAAATTAACGTTAAGTATTCCATAGATCTAGTGCTTCGGACTGCATAATACAACTGCTTAAATTCTATGGGCCTTTTCTCCAATTTAGCTTCAATTATGTAGCCGTAGACTGTTGGATATTCCCATATAGCCATTATTACTGGTGCTCCTACTAAGGAATATGAATATGGGTGTGTAAAAAAATCTTTGACATCCAAATAAAGTTGTGATATTATCGCCAAATGACCACCAAGTCTATAAGCATCCTTCTCCATTTCTGCTCCACGATTCGCGAGTTTCATCGCAGCTTGACACCCTTTCCCGAAAAGGCTTCCAGAGGTAAGCATCGTTCTCAATAACCACTCGTCTTTGCCTTGTCCTAAAAATTCATTTGTGCCAAGCGTTTTTAAATTTTCTTCATCTTCCCACAGATAATGGCTTTTTATTTCATTGCTTGCTGTTAAATAAAATGTTTTATTTTTAGCACTGTTACTTTTTATCTAAATAAAGCTAAAAAATATAAAAAATAGTAAGTATAAAAAATATAAAAGAAATGCGTCACTAAGCTCTTTTGCGGTAAAAAATATGCAGGGTAGTAATAGGCTACAGTCATTAGGGTGATTATAAATATTGGTACTGCGTAAAGACTACAATCGACAAGGAAATATGGTAATTGCATTATAATGCTAATTTGCCGTCTATTTCTATCCCAAAAACCTTAATATGTAGAAGGGGTTAGTACTCGTAAATCACACGCTGGCCTTTGTGCTAAAGAGTAGTCTGCTCATTTATGACCGTGAATGACATTATTAGACTTCTATTTAATATGATCATACTGAGAACTGTTAAAAAATATTTAGGGTGGTACATGGTTTTGCAAAAAGAAAAAGTTTACTCCTTTGCGGCGGTATGGCAGCCATTGAGAACCGTCGGAAAAGTATTGCAATGTAATTTTCGTGAATGGCTATTCGACAATGATTAGCTGTGCTAAATTAAATTAACGGCCACGCGATTGGGACGCCGGTACCAGCGCTATGGCCATTATTTTCCTTTTGGTCATTACGTAATTAGATCTCTGAAGAACCGCCATACTGGTACAAATGATCTAATATTTTGTGTCATCATCTCCCGGTCTATAAGTGCCACTTTTCATCATCGCTTTAAAGAGGAGCTGGAAGTCTGGTGGTAGTATATTAATATTTCCGTGTCTCTGATGAACACGTAAGTAGTAGGGATTCGTTGGTTCCCGACCACCCGGGTCGTTGGGTCTGGATCCCTGTTTCTGTCCCACCTGTGTTTCTGACCCACTTGGTGGTCGGTCAAAACTAAAAAAAAAAAAAAAAAAAAAAAAAAATTTGGTGTCAAAATGGGGGTTTCCGGGTACGCCCGATCGATTGCAAGCATCCGTTTTTTGATATCTCGCACGGTTGCAAAGTTAGCATTCCTGGCTCTCCTTCGTTATCTAATCACCTCATTATCATTAAGCTCGAACGCCCGTCACACAATCGCACTATTAAAAGCTCATTAGGACGTCTCGCATTGCGTATCACTTGCAACTAATGAATATGGAATAAAATAAATATCATCAAGCTGATTCCCGTGTCGAGAAGGCAGAGCGAGCGTCTTAACGTTCCACTGCGATTCACCTGTTCAGCGGACAAAAGCACGATTATGGCGATCATTCTATTATCATTTTAGCAGCCTGTAAGACTTTTACTTTTTTTTTTCATAGTAATTTATATCATTAACATCGTGAGTACTGACTAGTTGGTGAGTTCTGCAACGTCTCGACCAGGTTGAGTACCACCACCTTGACCCATCTTATTACATACATCATCAGTGCTAGTCGCTGTGGTGGTGCTATTATTACTGGGTCTGTGTGCTTATTAAATATATTCCAGTACTTGTATGCATGTAAAAAAGTATCTTCACGGCCATATCCCCGAAGAGGTAGACAGAGGTACAACTAATGCTCCCACGATTAGCCGAAGATACTAAGTTCCACAACGTGATAGGTGACAATCCCGACCCAGGAATCGAACCTAGGACCTCATGTGGCAAGCATCGTCACCGCACCATTATGCCGCAGAGGTGATTTGTTTGAATGTATTTATTTAGTGTTGTTGACAAACACCCATATTGCATGATGTCTGGGCTAGCAGGATCGGTCACTTCCGGTATCAAAAGCTTCACATGCTCTTAAGGTATGTGGGTGTTTCGCAATACACAAGTATGAACTTCACTAACGATTCATTGGAATGTTGTATCATAATTGCTAATGCGAATGTGATGAGCAACAAGATTTGTAACAGAACGTGTTCGCTAATGTTAATTGCTTAAAACTTCCTATATAAACCTTGGATGAAAGCACATCTACAATATATCAAATAATTATTTTAACAGAGATAGTGCTACATTATTGTAACGTGTGTGTGTGTGTTATTGTGTTCACGTGCTACTTCGATAATATGGATGTAAGTATCTCATTTATTGCTCTTATAATATCTTATATATTAAATATGTGTAATGAATGTAGATATAATATTTTTGTCGTTTCATATTTTTACAATATTATTCATGTATTTCACCGGAGAGGAAAGTATACTTGTATGATGAACGTACACATATTTTTTCAGATTTGGTTAGAAAATAATATTTATACCTACATGCACACACAGAAATGATGTATGTGTTAAATCTATACATATGTGTACTACATGTATACTGAACAGAAATTTTATTCAGTCGTTAAGGCGTGTAAGAACTTGTAACAAATATACACGCACAAACTTTAGATTTATAACATAGTATTAGGATTTTACGTTAGCTATGTCGTAGTGTCTAATATTTGGTATTATGTCCTTTACAGAATTCCTCGAGCATCCTTGAAGAGAACACTTTAAAACATTATTATTATCCACTGTCTGACGACGACGAGTCAGATTTACAATTGACACAGCCATTGAAAATAAAAAGAACACGTAGCAGCAGCAGTTTGGACGACCTATTTGAAAAGCCAGCCAAAAAGAAGAAAAAAATGTCGTCCTGCGTTGGAAGGGCGTCTCGAGATGGTGGAATGGCATACATATCAACCAATACCGACGATGGGGCGCAAGCCACACACTTTGTAAAAATAGAAGTTTACGATCTAAAAAAACTGGCGAGGATACCCCCAACTGATCATTGGAAACATGCAACCACTCGGATTAAATATTATGCGGCAAGTCATAGGCTCAACAAAATCAATGAAGTGATCTATGATATATCTAAGGAAATAGCCGATGCACCTGACGTAAAAAAATATCACTTCGACAAAAATACTTGATATTGTTCTTTCAATGACTGATTTTTTAAGTATGCTATTGTATAAAGTTTCAATGTAATTAGAGATAATAATGTGATTGGTGATTAATTTTAGTCATCAGTTAACAATTTTAAAAGAATTTTAAAGGTCTTTAGTTAATGAAGTGGGCGTGGAAAGGTGCCATATATATAACAGCGTTGCACTAAACAAGTGCTATTATTGTATATTTTAACGCAGTTGTCGTACAACCAACTGTAAAAATGTCTTTTATAAAAAGTTTATATTTTGAATTAAGTAACGATACTTTAGTTGAGTCACTATATGATTCGTGCTACGATGCTGAACTATATGAAATATGTTGCAAAGTAGAGAAGGAACAAGCTCAATGTAAACGTAAATCTGAAGATAATTATCAAAATGGCAATCATGAAAAACATCGCCGAATCAATGAAGATGAGTTTTGTCATGGTCACCGAAATAGATCACAGCCTTTCGTTGACTCTCAATATTTAGACTCAGAACTCTACAACATGTGTGAAACTATTGAAAGGTAAACGCAATTTATTGTTATATGAAATATTATTATTTATATACCCGCTATATGCAGTTTCTAAATTATTAATAAATTTTCAGTACTTTCATCCAAGTGGGTTGTGGAGAACCAGGTGCAATACCATCTACATCTAAAGATCATACATTTCATAATATAGAGACGTCGATTCAAGAATGTACACCATCTACTGTGAAAATGATGAAGTGTACTACTTGCAACGTTAATGTAAAAAAAAGGTATTTTTCCAATCATGTTAATAGTCATTTACATAAAAATAACTTATTTAAATTGAAACACTCCTTGGAAAACGTAGATATAATTGAAACTGCATTTAAAGACCGATTACTAACATATAGGATAGGTACGAATTCTTCCAAGGATTTTACAACCCCGGAATTATATTTTTCTTCAATCAATAACAGTGTTGTGCAACTACTCTCCGAATGTATAAAACAATTTACTACATTTAAGGTTAATTTTATATTGCGGGGGAGTTTTATTCAGCAAACGAAAGATTTAAAAAATTCATTTGATTTTCAGACTTCCAACTATATTGTTTGTATGAGTACTGATGTTAATGAACTAATTACATCTGTTTATAGTATCTTAACCAATAAGATTAGTGAATTTGAAAGGAAAGATAGTGGTTGGAGCCTTCAACACCTGACCGAATTAGATTTGAATGTAGGAAAGTTTAATCCCTGTCGGGGTAGTTCTTTTATTGAGCTGCCACGTGACATACGTTCTAAAAAGGCAGTTATTAATGTGAAAAACACAGATGTTCTTTGTTTCAAATGGGCAATTCTCTCCGCTTTATATCCTGCACAAAACCATTCTGATAGAGTCACTGCTTATAGCCAACACTCTAATAAATTAAAATTTAATCAAATAGCATTCCCAGTAAAATTACGTGATATTTCAAAATTTGAAATTTTAAATAATCTAAGCATTAATGTTTTTGGTTTAGAGTACAGTAAAAAAGAAAAAAAAAATATCGTAGTTGGGCCTTTACACCATACAAAACAACGTAGACCTGTTCACGTAAATTTATTGTTATTAACACATGGCAACACTAATCATTATTGCTACATTAAAAACTTATCTCGTTTATTGTCAAAACAAGTTACCAATCGAAACAATGCAATTTTTATTTGCGATGGGTGTTTACTATTCTTTACTAAGAAAGATGCTTTAATGAATCACCAAAAAAGTGACTGTATGCAAATCCGTACGGAAATTCCATCCGTAAATGCTTTAAGGAAGGATTGGTTTGGTACATTAACACACAGCAATAAGTTAAAATTTGAAAGCTATCACAAAAAACTAAAAATTCCATTTGTAATATATGCAGATTTCGAATCATTTTTAAAGCCAATTTATAGTTGTTCGAATAATCCATGTGCATCACACACAGAAAATGTACAGAAACATGATGTATATAGCTTTGGTTATTATATTAAATGTTCATATGATGATAGCATTTCAAAATATGTATCTTATAAAGGAAATGATTGTGAGTGTGTATTTATTCAGAGTTTAATTAAGGATTTAGAAAACATTATAGAACGTAACACTTTCCGCAAATCACCAAAACCACTATCTGAACAAAATGTAAACTTTACAACACATGATAGTAAATGTTACGTTTGTGATTTAGATTTAAATTGTGAAGATTTCACCGTGTATGATTCATATACCGGCGAATTTAAAGGTTTTGCACATACAATTTGTGGTAAGAAATATGTAACGCCTGACTTTGTACCAGTCATATTACATAACATGAGCCATTATGATGCTCACTTTATAGTCCGTGCTTTACACGTAGTTGAAGGTAACATTCAAGTAATACCACAAAACAAAGAAAAATACATATCTTTTTCAAAAACTATAAAGATCAACAATCGTAGTATTAGTATACGATTTATAGATTCTTTAAAGTTTATGTCCAGTAGTTTAGAAAAATTATCTCAAAACCTAAATAATGAACAATTTATTGAATTACGTAAAAACTTTCCAAATAATGAGGACTTTGTACGTGTAAAGCGAAAAGGAATTTATCCGTATGAACAAATGCAATCATTTCATTCTTTAAATTTAACAACGTTACCCCCTAAGGAAAGGTTTTATAATTCAATGTCCGATTCTAATGTGTCAGATGAAGATTATAAACATGCAAAGGACGTGTGGCAACATTTTAAATGTAAAAATATGGGTGATTATTCCGATCTATATTTAAAAACAGATGTTTTATTGCTGACCGATGTATTCGAGAATTTTAGAAATGTATGTTTAACTACTTACTATTTGGATCCATGTCACTATTACACAGCACCAGGGTTAAGTTGGGATGCCATGATGAAATTAACAAAAGTGGAATTGGAGTTATTAACAGACTTTGAGATAATTTCTTTTTTAAAATCAGGTATACGAGGTGGTATTTCACAGTGTAGTAATCGCTATGCTAAAGCAAACAATCAATACATGGAAGATTATAATAAGGAACAACCTGATTCCTATCTGATATATTTGGATGCCAATAATTTATATGGGTGGGCAATGTCACAATATCTTCCAATAAATAACTTTGAATGGGTAGATGTCAACACAAAATTCGATGTTTCTGACGATTCTGATTATGGATACATAGTAGAAGTAGATTTGGAATATCCTGAAAACCTACATGATACTCACTCAGATTTACCTTTATGTCCTGAACGTATTTGCACAGACCAATCTATTCACCCCAAATTAGTAACAAATTTAAATAATAAAACAAAATACGTAATTCATTACCGAAATCTTAAACAGTGTTTGTCACTGGGCTTAATACTTAAAAAGGTTCATAGAATTTTAAAATTTAGACAAAGTCCTTGGTTAAAACAATACATAGATCTTAACACATCTCTTCGAACTTTATCAAAAAATGAGTTTGAAAAAGATTTCTATAAGTTAATGAATAATTCAATATTTGGTAAAACGATGGAAAACATAGAAAAAAGAGTTGATGTTAAGTTACTTACCCATTGGGAAAATCTTGGAAAGACCCAAGGAGCTCAATCACTTATTGCACGTCCCGAATTTCATAGTCTTTCTATATTTTCCGAAAACTTAGTAGCTGTTCAACTCAAAAAGGTAAAACTTGAATACAATAAACCAATATATCTCGGATTTTGTATACTGGATATTTCAAAAACCTTAATGTTTGATTTTCATTACACCTATATGAAAAGTAAGTTTTTAAGCCCAAAATTACTATATACTGATACAGATAGTTTAATATACCAAATATATACGAAAAACTTTTACAGTGATATTAAACCAGATTTAGAAAAATATTTCGATACTTCAGATTACCCGGAAAATAATATTTATAATTATAACCTGATAAACAAGAAAAAAATCGGGGTTTTCAAAGATGAAAATAATGGGCAAATATTTCGTGAATTTGTTGGGTTGCGATCAAAAATGTATTCAATGATAGTTGATAATAAATTAATAACTAAAGCTAAGGGTGTTAATAAGAGTGTTACTAAGAAATTAACATTCAAAGATTTTGAGTCCTGTTTAATGAATAACACAATCAAATTAGCGGAAATGTATAGATTCAGATCGATTAAGCACATAGTTTTTACTCAAAAAATTAATAAGATTTGTTTGTCTTCTAATGATACTAAAAGGTATTTAATACCTAATTCAACAGACACCCTCGCATGGGGGCATTATTCAATAAGATAATTTAAAGAAATTGTAAATATTTTTGTTTGTAATTTGTAATAAATGTAACATAGTTTTAAGTATTTTTAATATTTGTAACTGTAGTTTTAAGAATATAAACTCCGTAGCACTTAAGTGAAATGACATACTTTGTATAGTAATAAGTTTCTTTCTATAAAATAAATAAATAAATAAAATAATTTGTGTAAAAATATGTATAGTATAAATGTGTTCTGAGCAATAAATTTATTTGTATATAAAGACTCTGTTTTATTTCTTCATATGCCATTATAAATTATTGTTTATAAAGAGGTAGACGTTTAATATAATACGGAATAAAAATGATTCACTTTATTCATCCATTCACATCGATAGTGGCTGGACCTAGTGGATGTGGAAAGTCTAACTTTGTTTCAAATTTTTTGACTTACATAAAAGATATATGTGATGTCAAGTTTGATAAAATATTATGGTGTTATGATGAAATGCAACCACTTTATAATAGAATAGATGTGACATATATCCAAGGAATACCTGATATGAATATGTTTAATGGGAAACACCCTCAATTACTCATTATCGATGATCTTATGAGAGAATCGGATGGTCGTATAGTTGATATCTTCACGAAAGGAAGCCACCACAGAAATTTAAGTGTATTTTACATAACCCAAAACTTATTCCATCAGGGCAGAGGTCAGAGAGATATTTCTCTAAATACCAGCTATCTCATATATTTCAAAAATCCTCGAGATAGGACACAAATAAAACATTTGGCCCGTCAGGTGTTTCCCGACAATCCAAAATTCGTGGAAGAATCTTACAGAGATGCTACTAATGAGCCTCATGGGTATTTGATGATAGATTTAAAACAAGCTACGAATGACGCATATCGGTTTAAGACGAAAATATTTCCCTTAAATGAACATTGTATAGTGTATGTACCGAAAAAAGGATTTAAATACGATTTGAACGATGAGATTCTTAATAGTATCCGATGAATGGTGTCGGTGAAACAGCGTCTACTGCAAAGTCCAGTAGAAAAATTTTATACACTTTTAAATCAAAATATCGCAAACTTTTAATACAATCTTACAGTGATAATGAATTAGATCTTATTTGTGAAAACCTTTATAAAATTTTTGATGGAAAACTTGCAGATGTCACTAAGTCTTCGGGTAACATTCTGCAGTGCAGTTGTTTTTTGATACCGTTTATAAACTATTTTACACCTTAAAATTTCTCAGTGTAGAGCTATGTCGAAAAGAGTGAAGACACATCAAGATTTATTAAGAGCTTTACATACACTGAAACCCAAACATCGTACAGCCTTATTAAAAGTCTGTAGCGATGAGGAAATAAACTGTATTTGTGAATGTATTTATAATGTTCTGAATGGTAAAATAATATTGAAGGAAACAGAAAAGTCTAAATTAAAGAAATATAAAAAGCTGTTGCGTTTGCTAGTGTCGAAGGGTAAACATAGGTTAAGAAAGCGAATCATTATACAGAAAGGTGGGGCTTTTCTTCCTATTATTCTTAGCACAGTATTAAGTGGATTATTGAATTACATAATAAATAAATAAAAACAAAATGGATACTACAAAGAAAATGATATTGATTGAACCAGACGCATTGGAGCGACTAAAGAAAAGAGAAAATATTTCTGATGATTCTTTGTCAAGATTAGACAAGGAAATGCAAAAAATATTAAAAAGTAAAATTGATGATCGTGAAAAATGGTCATTATACCTCCAAGAATTACAGAAATACTTACACTTAATACAAGAAGATAAAAAACCTTTAAAGTTACCTATCACAATTGAAGAAGTTAAAGACAACACAAGCGAGAAGCAGATGATTCCATTTGTAAAAGAGTTATCACCAGTTCAGGACGTACAGACACCGGAATCTCCGGATATATTACTAAAACACTACACGGCTGATTATTTGAAACGACTTATTCCTAAAACTTACAAAAAGAAAGGTAGCATTCTTTTAGATACTCTTTATAAAAATAACGATAAAATTTCCTGGAATGATGATGGTACTGTTGTGATCAACAAAGAACATTTACCTCAAAGCAATATAATAGATCTCATAAATATAACTCTCCGACCCTTAAAATATAAACCTGATGGGTGGGAAAAGTTTGCAAAAGCATTAAAAGATATTAAAGTACCACTAATATGTGTTGGTAATCCTGAAATAAATAAATTCATGAATGAATTGTATGTAGAAGATTTTCGTCTTAATACTCCTACAAAACTAAATACACCGAAATTATCTAAACCAGGAAGAAAAATAGATTGGGAAAGATGGACACCTTATTAGATATACATAGTACTTACTATGATATAGCAAATCCGGCGGGATATAGTAGTGTAAATGCATTAACTAGAGCAATGAAAGGTAAAATGAATCGAAAACAAGTTCAAGAATGGCTGCAAAAACAGGAAACTTATACTCTTCATAAACCTATAAAAAGAAAATTTCCAAGAAACAGATATATCTTATCAAACTTAAATGAACTCTGGCAAGTAGATTTAAGTGATATGAGAAAGTATAGTCAATATAATGATGGTTATAATTATATTTTGTGTGTTATTGATGTATTTAGTAAATATGCATTTGTTAGACCCTTAATTAAAAAGAATTCACAATCAATAAAAAATTGTTTTGAGAGCATATTTTGCGAGGCAAAGGCCACACCTAGTCACATACAATCGGATAAGGGAACCGAATTCGTATCAAAAGATGTAAGACAATATTTAATGAATAAGAATATTAATTATTACACAACGAATAACCCTGATATTAAGGCTAGTATAGTGGAAAGGTTTCAGAGAACTCTCAAAACGAAAATGTGGCGATACTTCACCCACAAAAATACATATAGATACATAGATATATTGCAAGAATTAGTCTATTCCTATAATTATAGTTTTCATTCGACTATAAAAATGCGCCCAGTTGATGTTAATTTTAATAATATAATGACTGTATGGCGTAATATCAACGAAGGACGATTACAGGGGAAAAAAATGGTACACAATAATCAGGATCCAAAATTAAGTATAGGCGACTACGTTAGAATTACTAAATATAAGCATATATTTAAAAAAGGCTATGAGACTAATTGGAGTGATGAAATTTTTATAGTGGCCTCGGTAAAACGTAAGCCTGTATTGATTTATACCATAAAAGATATTCTAAACGAGGGAATTGTAGGTACATTTTATGAGAATGAATTACAAAAAGTTTCTTATGACCCCACATCGTATTTTAAAATTGATAAAATAATAGGTTCACGTTATTCTGGAATCAGAAAAGAAGTGCTTGTGAAGTGGGTAGGTTATCCGAATAAATTTAATACTTGGGTTCCTATATCAAATTTAAAGAAAATATAATGGATAATAGTTTTTATTTAACGTTACTTAGTAACAGCTCCATGGGCTACTTTCCAGAAAACACAACAGCAAACTTCTTCACTAAACTACCTAAAACTATTAAGCTAGAAGGAGAATGGGTGGTCGGTCTAGTTGAATGTCACTATCCGTGTAGTATGTTAAATGTACAGGATCATGAAAATGTAGTATACATTTCTAAAAAAGTATATTTACCCGATTCAAAAACAGATTATGCTAACGTTGAATATAAATCCCATATACCAGCAACAAACTACGAAAATATTAGTAACTTCTTAAACGCATTCAATGCAAATCCTTTATTAAATGGGAAAGTAAAGTTTCAACACGATGAAATATCAAGACTTGTCGCCGTAACAAATATGACAAGTAACATTACTCGAATAACAGCTAACCCCAAATTGTCACTTCAACTTGGGTTCGAACCCAATACAAATTTTGTTAGGCAGAATATTGGTAAGTATCCAATAAACTTACATTTAGGTCTACCGTCACAACTATTTATTTACTCCGATATAGTACATCCACAGATAATAGGAGATGTAATGTCATCTTTACTGAGAATAATTCCATTAGATCCTACGAAATATATTTATGGAGCCTACAAAATTAATGTATTTTCTCCTGCACACTATCTTCCTGTTTTACGTAGGGAATTTGATGTGATAGAAATTGATATAAGAACGAGCATTGGTGAAAGAGTACCATTTCAATTTGGAACCTCATGTATTAAGCTTCATTTCAAAAAAATAAGTTCTTAATATTACATTAAATATATAAAAATGGTATGTCCCTATCATCACTATTACTCTGCACAAGCAGGATCTGGTGTAGGTATAATTTATAAAGGAACACCATATCAACGTGGACATGGCATAGGGAGTTTTCTAGGGGGTTTATTTAGGTCAGTATTTCCAATTTTAAAAAGTGGCGCAAAGGTTCTTGGAAAAGAAGCATTAAACGCTGGAGTTGGTCTTCTAAGTGATTTGGTTGGAGCTCAACCTCTTGATGAATCGATAAAAACTCGATTCCGAACCGCTACTTCTAATTTAAAAAGAAAAGCTGATGAAAAACTCGACTCCATAATGGCAGGATCCGGTTATAAAAATAAAAGGCAAAGACTTAAGTCTATCACTCACAAGAAGACATCAAAACAAAGAAGAACTCTTAAAGGAGCTCTCAAAAATAAAAAAGATATTTTTGGAAATTAAAAATGGCGTTCCTACACAATAATTCTTGTGAATGTGTGAAATCAGAATTGGATATCTTTGCTTTACCGACAACACAAACAAGTATAGAGAGTGGTCAATGGATGCAATATCGTCCGATATCATCGCTAACTGATGATGGCCCTATCGAGTTTTTAATACCTGGTGCTGGTGATGAATATATTGACTTATCACACACAATGATTAGTATCAGTGCACGAATAGAAAATATTGATTCATCAAGATTAGCTGTCGATGCCAATGTTGCACCTGTAAATAATTGGCTACACTCGCTTTTTAGTCAGTTGGATATTTATTTAAATCAGAAACTTGTTTCTCCACCAAATAACACATATGCATATCGTGCGTATATAGAAACTTTATTAAATTATGGTCCAGCAGCGAAAGCTTCCCATCTTACCTGTGGTTTATGGTATGAAGATACTCCAGGAAAGTTTACTTCGTGTGACGCAACTAACGAAGGATTTGCTAAGCGACAGCAACTATCAAAGCAGAGTTCAACTATTGAAATGATAGGTCATTTACATGGTGATATATTTAATCAAGGGAAATTTTTAGTTAATGGTATTGAAATGCGGTTAAAATTAGTTCGTTCGAAAGATTCTTTTAATCTCATATCGTCCACAGTAGAAAATAAATTCAAAGTTAATATAATAAATGCTTCGCTCATAATCCGTAAAGCAAGAATCAATCCATCAATATTACTTGCACACGAAAAAGTACTAGCAACAACCACAGCTAAGTACCCAGTTGCTAGAGCTGAAGTAAAAGTATTAACTATTCCATCTGGTGTTCAAGGGAAAGTTCTTGATAATGTATTTCTTGGGCAAATGCCTAAAAGGTGTATTATAGGATTCGTTAGCAATAAAGCATTTAATGGCAGTTTCGAAACGAATCCCTTCGATTTTAAACACAACAACCTCAATCTGCTTAGTGTATATGTAGATGGACAGCAAATACCACCGAAAACATTAACTCCCAATTTTTCCGACAATGCTTTTACCAGCGTTTATCATACATTATTCTCTGGGACCGGTATACACTTTTTAAATGAAGGTAATTCGATATCTAAAGAAGCTTTTGCAAACGGGTACTGTCTAATGGCTTTTGATATGACTCCAGACTTAAGTGCAAACTCTACAACTCATTGGAATTTAGTAAAACGTGGAAGTGTTAGAATAGAAGTACGGTTTGAAGGCACTTTGTCATCAACAGTAAATTGTATAGTATATGCAGAATTTGATAATGTTATAGAAATAAACAAAAATAGAGAGGTTATTATAGATTATAATAGCTAATCTTAATTTTAATTAATTTATGAAATAGTACTTATATATTATATTGCTAGTGTATTTACTGTCAATTTCATTCAGCATATCTTTAAAAATAGACGCTTTTAAAAATTAAATCCTATGATGGATTCTATAGAAATCCAAAAGTTTCTGGATATGGTTAATGGTAGTTTAAAGCTTAATGTTTTTGCAGCTAATCGTATACCAGTACATGTTAGCTTACCCTTTTATTCTATATCAAATTTAGATCCTGATACAAAGCCTGGTTCTCATTGGGTAGCAATATGCATTGATAAACATGGTGTTGGGGAATATTTTGATTCTTTCGGGAGAAAGCCAACTGGTTATCATGAGTCATTTTTGGTAACAAATTGTAAGAAGTGGAATTATAATAATAAAGTAATTCAAAATTGTTTTAGTTCTATGTGTGGAATTTACTGTCTAGTTTTTATATATTTCAGATATTATGGAGTATGTATGTTTAACTTCACTAATATGTTTACTACTAATACTGTTATTAATGATAAAATTGTAAATAATTTGTTTAAATACTTTTTCTGTAATAAAATATAATTGATAAAGAAATTTCGTTGTATTATTTTACCCTGTATGTCATAGGAATACAAAAAAAACAAATGGGATAACAAAAATAAAATCTTTATTTAAGTATTCAAGTATTAATCACATTATTATCTCTAATTACATTGAAACTTTATACAATAGCATACTTAAAAAATCAGTCATTGAAAGAACAATATCAAGTATTTTTGTCGAAGTGATATTTTTTTACGTCAGGTGCATCGGCTATTTCCTTAGATATATCATAGATCACTTCATTGATTTTGTTGAGCCTATGACTTGCCGCATAATATTTAATCCGAGTGGTTGCATGTTTCCAATGATCAGTTGGGGGTATCCTCGCCAGTTTTTTTAGATCGTAAACTTCTATTTTTACAAAGTGTGTGGCTTGCGCCCCATCGTCGGTATTGGTTGATATGTATGCCATTCCACCATCTCGAGACGCCCTTCCAACGCAGGACGACATTTTTTTCTTCTTTTTGGCTGGCTTTTCAAATAGGTCGTCCAAACTGCTGCTGCTACGTGTTCTTTTTATTTTCAATGGCTGTGTCAATTGTAAATCTGACTCGTCGTCGTCAGACAGTGGATAATAATAATGTTTTAAAGTGTTCTCTTCAAGGATGCTCGAGGAATTCTGTAAAGGACATAATACCAAATATTAGACACTACGACATAGCTAACGTAAAATCCTAATACTATGTTATAAATCTAAAGTTTGTGCGTGTATATTTGTTACAAGTTCTTACACGCCTTAACGACTGAATAAAATTTCTGTTCAGTATACATGTAGTACACATATGTATAGATTTAACACATACATCATTTCTGTGTGTGCATGTAGGTATAAATATTATTTTCTAACCAAATCTGAAAAAATATGTGTACGTTCATCATACAAGTATACTTTCCTCTCCGGTGAAATACATGAATAATATTGTAAAAATATGAAACGACAAAAATATTATATCTACATTCATTACACATATTTAATATATAAGATATTATAAGAGCAATAAATGAGATACTTACATCCATATTATCGAAGTAGCACGTGAACACAATAACACACACACACACGTTACAATAATGTAGCACTATCTCTGTTAAAATAATTATTTGATATATTGTAGATGTGCTTTCATCCAAGGTTTATATAGGAAGTTTTAAGCAATTAACATTAGCGAACACGTTCTGTTACAAATCTTGTTGCTCATCACATTCGCATTAGCAATTATGATACAACATTCCAATGAATCGTTAGTGAAGTTCATACTTGTGTATTGCGAAACACCCACATACCTTAAGAGCATGTGAAGCTTTTGATACCGGAAGTGACCGATCCTGCTAGCCCAGACATCATGCAATATGGGTGTTTGTCAACAACACTAAATAAATACATTCAAACAAATCACCTCTGCGGCATAATGGTGCGGTGACGATGCTTGCCACATGAGGTCCTAGGTTCGATTCCTGGGTCGGGATTGTCACCTATCACGTTGTGGAACTTAGTATCTTCGGCTAATCGTGGGAGCATTAGTTGTACCTCTGTCTACCTCTTCGGGGATATGGCCGTGAAGATACTTTTTTACATGCATACAAGTACTGGAATATATTTAATAAGCACACAGACCCAGTAATAATAGCACCACCACAGCGACTAGCACTGATGATGTATGTAATAAGATGGGTCAAGGTGGTGGTACTCAACCTGGTCGAGACGTTGCAGAACTCACCAACTAGTCAGTACTCACGATGTTAATGATATAAATTACTATGAAAAAAAAAAGTAAAAGTCTTACAGGCTGCTAAAATGATAATAGAATGATCGCCATAATCGTGCTTTTGTCCGCTGAACAGGTGAATCGCAGTGGAACGTTAAGACGCTCGCTCTGCCTTCTCGACACGGGAATCAGCTTGATGATATTTATTTTATTCCATATTCATTAGTTGCAAGTGATACGCAATGCGAGACGTCCTAATGAGCTTTTAATAGTGCGATTGTGTGACGGGCGTTCGAGCTTAATGATAATGAGGTGATTAGATAACGAAGGAGAGCCAGGAATGCTAACTTTGCAACCGTGCGAGATATCAAAAAACGGATGCTTGCAATCGATCGGGCGTACCCGGAAACCCCCATTTTGACACCAAATTTTTTTTTTTTTTTTTTTTTTTTTTAGTTTTGACCGACCACCAAGTGGGTCAGAAACACAGGTGGGACAGAAACAGGGATCCAGACCCAACGACCCGGGTGGTCGGGAACCAACGAATCCCTACTACTCACGTAAAGCTACCGGTCCGGGTAACCGTAGAAACGTGTGGAATTCGTTACCAGGTCAGTAAAACGCGAAAATGGGGTTCACCATATATCTCCTCAACTGACAAACGGGTAAATTATGTTAAGCCGAAGTAATAATTGACATTTAGCTCACTCTGCTTCTCTGCTTACCACGCAATGGAACCATCGTTATAATAGGTAAATACCTTTTGGTTTTGTTGGCAACGGTTTAAGATCAGCATCACGGTCTCCGAGGAAGTCGGCCTCGACAAGGTCCCTCAAGCCACTCGTCACCAGTTCTGTTGCTTCGTTATTTCGTAAGTTACCTAAACGCTGTAGAAACGTGGCAAGTAGATATCCACCTAGGAACAAAAACGTATGAGCAAACCATAAAATTAAAAAACCTAATCCAAGTATGAAAGTTATCTATATATATAAAAATCAATTGCTGTTCGTTAGTCTCGATAAAACTCGAAAATGGCTGAACCGATTCGGCTAATTTTGGTTTTGAATTAATTGTTGAAGTCCAGGGAAGGTTTAAAAGGTGAAAAAAATAAGAGTAGTTAAGGCAGAACAACGTTTGCCGGGTCAGCTAGTAATATATAAAAAGTTATATGAGGTATAATAAAGAAGTGTCAGAATTATACAATAACACCTTGACATATTATGTGTAAAATGTGACTAAGTGGCTTAAGAAAAGTTTTTAAACGTTATCATTTTTTTACAATAAGTAATAATGGCTTTACCGATGGAAAGAAACAACCATCGTCTATGGAAATCAAAGATATTAATGATGCGTTGTATCCATCTGGCGCGGGCGGGATGATAATGTTAGATGCATAATTTTGCTGGCTGCCCTCCAAACCGGAACACGACTCTTATGCGGCGAAAATAGGTAAGGTGGTGGTACTAGAATCTGAATATATACCATTATAATAGTCATGATGGTAATCACTTGTATAGCCAATTTTACGAACTGGTTGGAAGAATGGTAGATGTTCTATTCTTTAAAGGGGCCTGAACCAATACGGGAAAACTTTAGTTCGGCCGAACAGGCCAAATGTGCTGTTCGGAAAGAAACAGTTTATTATAAACTAGCTGTTGCCTGCGACTTCGTCCGCGCGGATTTCGTTTACTCCCCACAGCTCCTCCCCGTAGGTGATAGCGTGATAATATGTTGACCCGACCTGTTAGTAATATTCATGCAAAATTTGAAGTAAATCCATGCAGTACTTTTTGAGTTTACCCCGGACATACATACAGACAAACAGACAAAAATTCTAAAAACTATATTTTTGGCTTCTATATCAATTGTAGTTCACGCCCCAAGTATTCTTTTAAAAATATATTCAATGTACAGTTTTGACTTTCTTACGATTTTATTATATGATGATTAAAACTCTATTCTAATTGGTAAAATGTTTTGAGTTGTAACAATTTTGCTATCTAGGATCCCATTACCACCTGCCGCTAATGGCAATATGTATCTATAAAAAATATCTTAATCATTCACGTTAGGTACCTGTTAAAAGTGCAACCTTATTCCCATATTGTAGATCTCCAAACTTGTCTCCATATTCTGCCTTATCCTGAAGATTTAATACTGTTTTATGAATGAGATGCCCAGTCCTCTTCATTTCTACGATTTCAGCGAGCACTCTTTGGGAATGGAGTACTCCAGAGTCATACTGATCTCTTGTGAACTCCGAAGAGTTGAATCCAGCAGCTTTTGATATGAGAAGCATGATCAGGCCCACGGAATGCAGGTTACTTTTTGAACCCATCAGGAGATTCTTTACTTCTTTGAGCAAAGGATGATTTGTGCCTACCTGTGGATCATATCTTTCGTTATATCTACTTCTAAGTTGTAACTCCAAAGTAAAGAAGTTAAAGAGTCCATTATGGGACTTAATAACCTTAGCTAATCGTGAGTACACTAGTTGCATCTCTGGCTCCTTGTTCAGGGATAAGTGCGTGTTGGTATAATAATAGAAAACAAACTACGTTATAGTGATATTCAACTTCTCACTAAGAAAGTTGTTGGTTTCACTTTTATTTTCAAAAATCGAATTTTCATCAGATTTTGACTGTTAGTAGACCTAAGAAGCAGTTTTGACTAATTTTACTGCCTCCTAAAGGAATAACTATCGACACCGAATATGTTAGTGGAGTGTTGCTATCCTTGTAAAAATTGTAGAATTCCACATGTATAAGTTTACTGGCTAATTCACCCTCCAAAAGCGTAACATGACAACGACGCTATTGGGGCCTGATTAGGTTAAACAGTGGTGCCAACGGTGGAACCTGGCAATAAAGCAGTGGATCTGTACTTCAAAAAGAGGCAGGATGAACACGGGGATGTACTATGGGAAAATGTTTAGTACTTTGAGAATCATGCCTCAAATTAACAGTGTCTCAGGGATGGCCTAAAAGATAAACTGGTATACAATTATTAGCTTTTAATAAATTTGCACACTACCGAATCCAACTACTGGCAAGTAATTAAACTAAGCTAGGCTATTAACTCAGTAGATATACCAGATTCCTCAAATGAATGGCTGTATTCGCGATTTCATCATTAAAAAGCCATCGTAAGTTAAGGAAAGATGTTGGATAGCCAACAATTTGTTCAGCTTCTGCGATAACATCTCGCCAATCTGGACCCTCTTGTTGGCTGACACTGCTCGCGAAGCGGAAGCAATGCCGTTTAATTCTGAAATTACTGTATATTATGATTCTTGTTTTAGAGGCCATTTCCATTGAGGCTCTGTAGCCTGGGCACATAAAATGGCCTCTATTACCTTGACAGAGCATCATGTTACTAGCATTGATACGATTTGCATGCTGAATTCGGTCTGATTTTGGGTGAGAGTAGACCCGTAAAAATTCACGTAAAACAACGTCAATCGAGTCGAAGTGCTTAGGGCTCTTACACACATAAACACGATACAAGATCGCTTCGTGCTCGATCGAGCCCTAGATTAAGCTAATAAGCAAGTATATTTTAAAACTAGTCATTATCGTTTATTTTTTTTACTAGCTGTTGCTTACGACTTCGTCCGCACGGACTTCGTTTACTCCGCACAGCTTCTCTCCCGTAGGTGATAATATGTAGCCTATATGTTAATCTGACCTATTAGTAATATTCATGCAAAATTTGAAGTAAATCCATGCAGTACTTTTTGAGTTTACCCCGGACATACATACAGACAAACAGACAAAAATTCTAAAAACTATATTTTTGGCTTTGATATCGATTGTAGATCACGCCCCAAGTATTCTTTTAAAAAAAATATTCAATGTACAGTTTTGACGTTCCTTCGATTTTATTATATGTATTTTCGTAATAAATATGATTTTCGGTAACAAATATTGGTCGTTTAATAATGATGAAATTGAGCTGAATGAACAGTTCTGAAATGAACAAGGCCCTCAAACATCGGAGCCCATGCCCAGAGTGCCCACTGGGAAAGATTGGCTTTTATATATCATTAGATAGCAAAGCAAATGCCTGTCCTGATGGAAAGAGAAACCATCGCCTGTAAACACCAAGGCTGTTAACAGTGCGTAGCTATTCGCAATAGACGGTAGCACTACATGCATAAATTTACCGGCTACCTTACCCTCCAAACCGGAACACGACAACACCAAGCAATGACGATATTGCGGCAGGAATAGGTACGACAATGCAGAAGTCAGAACTCTACCACCTAGTAGCCATGATGGCAGTAACTCGCACAGCCAATCGTGCACCTCTTACGAACTATCTGCTAGAACGGCAGTTGCTCTATTCTCCAAAAGGAGCCCGGACCATTACGGAAGAAACACGTGCTCGGAATGTTTTGGCGTCGAAATGTACCATCTCTATCGGCAGATGATATTCGTTTGTGCTGCAGACTGGGATGTGCGTCTACATCAGAGTGTTAGATGTTCTCGACGCCTTGTAATATCGAAGTCTTCCCTATCGCTTGGCTCCGCATTATTTCAATCCTTCACCTACGTCCCAAAATATAAATCTTTTAGTGTTGATGCCAATCACTGTTTGTAGATGTCTTAGTCCACCATGACCGCGGTAGACCAGTCACTATTGGAAACAGTAACGGATCCAGGGCTCTAGATCTGATATGAGCATGGGCAATGAGCTTAAAAATTTGTTGTTTACTTTGATAAAGTCCACCCTTACTTTAATTAAGCCCCTCCCCCCTCAAACAATGTTTCGCAGCAACAGTCGTTTAGGCCAACTGCTTAATTTCATTTCCAAAAACAGGACGTACGAGTGGTCTGCGCTTGATCGACTATAAGACAAGCGCAACTCCTTTCAAGTTTTGGGATCCCAATCGGTTTGACACCAACGACTTCTATGGTACATTAATCTCTTTGGTTGGCACTAGTTTCAGTTAAATGTATAAGTATTTCTTATTACTATATATAAAACGTTTAGATTTAAGTTTTATATATTTTTGGCAATAAATTATACATATGCTTATAAACATACCTTGCAACACGTAAGTACTGGTTGTTCACAATATTTCTTGCAGCTAAAGTTGATAAAAATTTAGAAAAAACCATACCTATTCCTGAATTAGTTTTGGAGTATATTGTTTAAAATTTCAAACTGTAAACACAAATTTAGATGAGTTTTTAGGTTATAAAATATATATTATTTTGAGACGTAGATTTCGTTTCCTAAAAACATAATCTTTTTTCTTTGAGTATCTACCTCTCTTTTTTATATATCAGCTGCTAAGCTGCTATCGGTAATTATTTCTTTAAATATGACAGACTAGTTTATGAAACTTCAAAAAAGAGTATGTACCCTCTACTATACTTCGTGGTATGTACCTTTTTTTTTTTTTTTTTTTTTTTTTATAGAAGAGGGGGCAAACGAGCAAGAGGTGCACCTGATGGTAAGTGATCACCGCCGCCCATGGACATAAATAAATTATTTTTTATTACCTACTCAATAAATTATTTTTTTCTGGTATTCGAACTTCATTCGCTTTTTTAGTTTTATGATTTAGGTATATTCGTTTTATGACTCGCGGACATCAATTTTACCATTTTGAAAATGTCTCTCTGTATGTCTGTTATAACTAGGGAATACAATCCCGGGATCCCGATCCCAGCCGTTTTCTTGCCCCGAAAATCCCGGGATTGTACTTGGCTGATCTCGGGATTTTTGGGATTTCCACAAACAGGTGTAGTTTGCATTCCGTAGTCAATTGCGCCTTGACAATAATCTTGCCTAGATTATATTAAAAGCATTTGTGATACGATACATACCTACTACAAAGGTAGAGCCCTGTGGTGTATTTAAAAAAACAGCATTGAGTAATGAAAAAGTACTTCAAAAATATGTGAAAATTGAACATGGAAAAGAGCTGTCACTTCTTTTGGACTGTAAAACCAGGTGGAATAGTCTTTTGTCGGGATTGAGTGACGTTTTCTTCTAACAAGTTTCAATGGCGTATCTTGTGCTGGTTTTACGAAGTAACTGTTTAGTAATTTGTGGCCGGGGCCGCACTTGCGTCTATCGTCACAAAGCTTCGTGCAATGACACGATAAATGTAGAGGTCCATCTGCATTTATCGTGTCATAGCACAAAGCTTTGTGACGATAGACGCAAGTATGGGTGAGGCATTAGTATAGGTAGGTACGCTATTGAATCTAGCCAGCTATTGAATGGTTTTATTAGGCATATTTATTCGAAGTTCAGTAAGTTTACTGGGTAAGTCTTAGAACATTTTTTACATACCACTGTTATCTTTTGATTTGCATATGTTTGATCAATATCCGCGGCAAAATAAAAATTACGTCACCCAATCATGGGAAATTACACTACTTATTGCGATCTTTGAAAATCAGGTACCTATACCTAGGTCGTTTCCTGAAATCTTTATTGAATTTCAGAAATCCACTGCTTCTAATGACGTAAAATTTTATTCATTGGCGAAATGTTTACCAAACGCTGTGTACGAGTTGGATTACTGCTCCTAAAATTCTTCATTATTTCTATCTCCTTCTGAAATGGCGGAGTGAAGCTGACAATGCGCTCGGCTTCTGAAATGAGCTCTTGTAAGGTGACACCTTTACGCCATCCAGCTGGTATATCACTCCAGTTGGAACAATGCCGTGTTGTTCTAGAAAAATAATTTTTATTTTAATGGATGGCTGTATAGCGCTATCGGTATGATGGCTACATTTAGGATTTAGCCAAAGGCTCATACGCTAGTACTATTACGTATTCTGTATGCCACTTGTCTAGACCCGCTGGTACCTGCTGAGATTTAAATTCCTGAGAAAAACCTCAACAAAACTTGTCCAATCCCGGGATTTCATGATCTGAGCCAAATAGGCTAACCCCTTCAGATAACTCCTAGACCACGATGCAGTAAGGCAGTTTGCTATTTTATAATATAAAATAAATGAAGTCTTATAACACATTATCTCTTTCCAAGAGGAGAATCATCTACTTTCTGCTAACATCCAATCCTACTATTCCTACTAATACCTACCTATTATAAATGCAAAAGTTTGTTTGAATGGATTGATATTTGTTACTCTTTCAGGCAAAAACGGCTAAACCGATTTAGATGAAATTTGGCACACATATAGATGATGATTTGGATGGACTTTTTATCTCGGAAAAATAAGTTGTAAAAGATGAATCTTTCATTCAAAAAAGTTTTTAGTGAACTAAAAACTTTTTTGAATTTATATTGAAACCAAATACATCAAAGATTCGTCAAAAAGAAAAATGATATTCGAATAAATTTATAATTATACTGATAACTGCTAGGGTCCGGGGTTGCTACAATTAAAAAAGCGCATGCTATTATTATTGTAAGCGCTGTGCCGGCCGTTCGTAATTATAACGAAATAACACGTATGAAAATGGAGATAGTAACGTTTGTTCGAAGCTTTTAATTATATAATTACAGGTGTTTAATTGGAGGAATGTTATCTCCGTGATAATCTTGCAGATGCACGATTTTTAAACATTGTTTTAATAATCCTTGCCTTTGGGATATGTTAAAAATACAGTAAAAAATTAATATTGTCTCTTCAAAAACCTCCACAGAGTTCTTTAATCGTTACAATAAAAGTCTGTATTTTTTATTTTTTTTTATTTTATAGCAAACAATCAGATTCTCCTGATGGAAAATGATAACGTGCGTTACTATTTAGTATTCATGGTCTGTGGTTGCTATTAATGTGGCGTGATCGGAATGCCACATTCACAAGTTGAACGACTGCCTTACCTCTTAGGCTCTTACCCCCCAAATTCTAACACCACCGCGACAAATACCGAAGCTATTGTGACAGGAATAGGAAAGGTGGTCCGTGCTTGTTTGCTGTATAATGGTAAAAAAGCGTAATTATAATCAAATCATTTATTTATTACACAAAAGATGGTAGCAATTAGACAGGTCTTAAACACTGACTGGGCTAGAAAACAGCCCGAAGGCTAGTTATTAGGCTATGTATGTTAACAACCTCGTCTCTTGGAAAGAACGCAAAGCCATCGGCTATTATGAATAACAAATGATAATCGCCAACTCTAGGTAAAACCTGGCAAATGAAGTGATAATTAACAACATCTATCTAGCTAGCCGACCGAAAGTTTACTCATTGACCATGGTCATTTTCAGCATATCTCAGCCCAGCGGCGGCGGCTCAAACCAATGCTTCGGGTAGAGTGAGATTGTCTTCCAGCCCTATTCGATCAATGTTTCCTCCAGCCGTGCAGCTGCATCCAGCTGCTTCTTAAAAGGAGCTATGCTGAAATTTATTTTTTTAATAATAATAATAACATTTGTTTGAGACCAACCACAGTATGTGAACAAAAAAATACTTTTTTTTAAAACAAAACAAAACACTTAATAATCGTAAATATACATAATATAACTTATAGAATAAATACACTTTTTATGATTCATCATTTGTGGTGTGATGTCTCAAAATGGCGTGCTACTCAGCTTTAGTTGAGTTTTAAAACTCAACACTGATATACTGTAACACCCATATAGATGCCATAGCGAGAAATAATAAAGAAAAATCCGATCGGTATAATTATCCTGTGCCTATAGAATTGAGATATAGGTATGGCTTGATTTGATTGTGTACGGTTTACGAAATACACACACGATATATACGAAATATATTTATATACATACATATATATATACACACACACACACACATATACCTACATACATACACATACATACATACATATATATATATATATATATATATATATATATATATATATATATATATATACACATTAAATAATATATATTAAATAATAGTAATTTAAAATCGCCTCTGTTGTTGTGCGGTCCGATGTCGGTATCGCCCACATGAGGTCCTAGGCTCGTTTTCCGGTTATCACATTGTGGTACCAAGCATCTCCGGCCAATCTTGGGCTCACTGGTCGCACCTCTGCCCATCTTACGATTCTTGCGTGAATATTTATTTTTTTATTTCAAAATTTGATTTGATTTCAAATGTGAGTTAAAACCATATCTCAAAAACACTGAACCGATTTTGATAAAATTTAGCCTGTTCCCTAGTTTGAAAATACCCGATTTAAATCAAAAATAATTATGTCGACATGGATTTTAGTTCCCGTGAAATTTGTGAACTAATATATAAACATACAAACATACAGTTTGGACTCTTAAACAGATCATCACACTCAAATATTACCTAATTCCAACCACATCAAACTAATAACCTCCTTTTTTGAAAAAAATAATTAATGTTGTTGAAGTTGTGTATCCAATAAAAATTTCTTATACTTAATACGAAAATAATTTATTGTATTTAGGTTTCGAATTGGTGGCGGAAGACTATTCCAGCATTTCGTTGCAGCAAAGTTTTTTTGCGCTCGGAATTATTTTCAAGTCCCTTCCCAAAATGGAGGAAGTTCTCAATTATTGATGATTTTTTATATCATAAGATAGCAAACAAGCAGATAGTTCTCCTGATGGAAAGAGTAACCATCACCCATAGGCACCAAAGATGTTAATGGTGTATTGCTATCGGGCGGGCTGTGGCGAGTTGGCAACACGGGTGAACTTTATTTTTTGCTTGGGAGGAGCTATACAGCCTATATATAAATTTTTTTGGCGCTTATTCTATTGTTTTTTATCACAAATACAAAGCTATTCTTATACAACTTAAAAAAGTGATTCTGAATTCGTCTGATTTTTGTGTATGTTCTCCGATTATAATCAAATACGTCTGAATTGCTTTAAAAAATCTTTTTTTTTTCGAGACGAAGTTCATTTGGCACCATATAAAATTGAAGATCTAATTCAGTGTTCCAGAGATGCAGGATCTTGGAAGTCGGTGGTTGCAATTTTACTGCTTATTAGTTATTTTGAAGCTTATGACTACAGAAAACATATAGCTTATCACCATCCAGCAACTAGAGCGTTCACTCCTCTCGCCCAGAGCCGCCGCGGCGCTTTCTCTTAGCGTGCCCTTTTAGGTTATCTCAAAAGGCTTAAAGTAATGATATTAATTTACAAATATGTTTACATATTACCTTACCTGTTTCTCCATGCTGAACACACTTTTAATGTTGTACTGACAGACGCAGGGCAACTACCACCACACAAATAAAGGTACATTTCGGCACAAATTTTTTACTCTTAATTTTAACATTAATCAAGTTTATATATCTTATAAGAATGCCGTAAAAGAAATTGCATGCACGATTAGGAAAGGAACTTCGAAATCTTTAGTCTTATTTTGGATTTACCTACTCATATTGTACGAACACATACACTATTGTTATTACATGGTATATTACATTCGAACATTCATCTGTTATATTATAAATTATACAAATTATTAATATTAATTAACAATTAAACGAAAAAATATATAAATAACGTTATATTGTTACTTTGACTGTAGGTACGTGTTATGAATGCAGTATTAGAAAATTTTACATATTTTTGCATAAAGTTTTACAACTTATCTTCTTAGTATTATTTAAATAAAAGAAATACATTTTAATTAATTTTTACCGGCACTGAAGATATAGTCCAAGATCTGAAGGCGTAAATTTTGTTCTGATTTTTATTCGTCTTAAATACGTAGTGATAAATTTACTATAGCATGAAATAAATAAGAAATTGAACGCTTTTGAGTTTATTTTTGAAGAACACTCGGTATTTTTTTTACACCGACATCCGTAAGCTCTGTTTAAAAATTGCAACAGAAACAATATTTATACGTAGGTCACGCTATTGCTTTTCCAAATAATCTCCATTACATTTTAAATATTTTTTCATGCGATTGAACCATTTTTTTAACACAAGAGGACCACAGATCTGAAGCCATGTTTTCTACG
Source organism: Apodemia mormo (assembly GCA_036924255.1). Lineage (NCBI taxonomy): Eukaryota > Metazoa > Arthropoda > Insecta > Lepidoptera > Riodinidae > Apodemia > Apodemia mormo. Next base: position 3,152,889 of record JAUPFN010000018.1, on the reverse strand, counting down.
CGTTGATTGAACGCTATCACTGCCTTTTCGGAGTTGGTAAAAGTAAACCCTCTCATCAAATCTTTGATTTTGGGGAAAGTACAGAAATCACAGGGTGCTAGGTCGGGGCTATGCGAAGGATGTGTGACAAGATATACTTTTTCAGAAGCTAAAAATGACTTTGTTTTGTTGGCCGTGTGTGAAGAAGCATGGTGTAGGAGAATGCGGCTTTTGGGTCGTCTTTCGCGAACTTTTTCTAACACCCTGGGTAAACAAATAATAAAATACCGCTCGGCATTAACACTCTTTTGATCTTCAAGTGGAATTGTACAGATGGGACCTGTAGCTGAGAAAAAAAAGTGATCATTTTTTACTAACGTTTCTCGTCTGTCTCACTTTTGTTGGCCTGTTCTCATTTTCAAACACCCACTCACAAGATTGCTGTTTTTTTTGAGTTCAAAACAATAAATCCACGTTTTGTCTCCTGTGGCAATGTCATAAACAGCATTAGAATGTCCGTGGTTGTACTTCAGTAGCATCTGTGAGCACCATTCCACGTGAGCCCGCTTCTGCTCCGCTTCACGAGGGATCCAACGACAACAAAGTTTCTGAACTTTCAATTCTTCGTGTAAAATTTTCTGAATTTGGCTCATACCAATCCCCAATAGTCCTCGAATTGTCTCATAGGTAATCCGGGGGTTTTCTTCAATTAACCGCTTAACAGTAGCCACATTATTTTCGTTGACGGCAGTTGAGGCCGCCCTTCACAAAATTCGTCATATAAAGAAACTCGACCTTTCTCAAATTCAGCAAACCATCGATGTGATAAAAAAACAATTGACAAATAATTTCCCGCCAATTGTTTTTTTTTTATTACTAAGAAGGTTGCAACGTTTTAAAAATATAACATTCGAAATTCAAATAGCTCCGATTAGCTAGAAGTGCAACGCACGTTTATCATTGATAGCTACAGGCGATGATTATCTCTTACCATCAGGAGAATCTGCGTGTAGAAAACTTGAGAGTATCTGATGATAGATGTGTAGAACTTTATGCTGTACTAGCTGTGCCCGCGACTTCGTTCGCGTGGAAAAAATTCTAAAATAAAAACTCGCATAGTTCCCGTTCCCGTGGAATTTCCGGGATAAGAACTATCCTATGTCCTTTCTTGTGTCTCAAACTATATTTGTACCAAATTTTATCCAAATCGGTTCAGTGGTTTGGCCGTGAAAGCGTAACACACAGAGTTACTTTCGCATTTATAATATTAGTATGGATTTATTGAATAATCCAAAATTCCTTCTAAAATGTTTTTGTTACCTAATACGACTACATGATAAATATAACAAACGCTCTAAAGGTTTTAATGTCACTTTTTAGATCCATACTAATATTATAAATGCGAAAGTCTGTCTGCCTGTCTGTTACGCTTTCACGGCTAAACCTCTGGACCGATTTTCATGAAATTTGGCATGGAAATAGTTGAACAGCCGGGGTCAAACATAGGCAAATTTTTTTTTCAAACATCAATCCTTAAAGGGTTGAAATAGGGTATGAAATTTGTATGAAAGCTGAAAAGCTATCTAGACGATATGTTAATCTACTCGCGGGTGAAGCTGCGCGGATCAGCTAGTACTCTATAATTATACTGCAATCTTACAAACCTAGATATTATGTCACACACCAAAGGAAAACAACAACAGTCGCTCTTAGATTATAACATTAATGTGTTACAAGTTATGACATTATTTAATTTTACGTTTTTCTGTAATTTTCTTAACAAAACCATAAAACCACGGACATTAAAAACACCGGAAAACTTAATATTATTATTCAAGGTAACTAGGATTAAATCACACTAAAAACTTATATGAAAAACTATACAAACTGACCAGAACTATACCATAAAAACAAGGGCGGATCAGCCTTCAGGTATGGCCCCCTCTTACCGGTCGCATATTTGAGGTTCAGTCAAGATAGGATCCAATTCTTATTTGTTTGCAATAAATCCATACCTAGGTCCCTAATTAGGGGGGTTCATGAGCTCCATGACCTCCCTGGATCCGCGCTTGCATAAAAAACTATAAAAGATTATATATTTTAAAAGACACGATAGTTAATAGTCATAATTAAACATCAAAGTATAATAAAAAGAAACTATTGCTTAGCCAAGTTATAAGTTGGTAAACAATAAAATGTTTTTTTTATATCGTATGATTGGCTATCATACGATATAAAAAAAACAATAGAAAGAGTCAATCATCGCCCATTACATACATTACATGTTAATGGTGCGTTGCTATCTTGTGGCGAGGTCTAATGCCGTATGCATAATTTTACCGACGACCTTAACCTCCAAACCGGAATATGACGCTATTGCGGTAGGAATAGGTATAAAGCGGTAGTACCAGTAACCAGATCCGAGCGAGACAATGCAGAAGTCTACCTAATAGCCACGATGATAGTGACTCGCGTTGTCAATAGGTCGCATTTTATGACCTGCCCGGTTGGTCTATTTTTCAAATGAGCCCGGAATCAACACAAAGAAAAAAAATGGACTTATGGGTGTTAGTCAACGATACTAATGCCAGCGAATAGGAGATGTATTCGTCTATGCTAATACATAGAAATACGTATACAAATACTGTGACATACATGATAAACACCCAAACCCAGAAATACAAACATCTATGCTCATCACACAAATGTTTGCACCTGTCGGGAATCAAGCTCGAGTCCCATTGATTCGTAGTTAAATTCGCTAACCACTGGACCAAAGGGCGGTTTAATGATGAGGATGAAGCTAAAGGTTGCTTCCAAATTCGAAGCTGATATGGAAATTTCTATGTGATAGAGTTCTGCATATATGCAGTGACGCCTGACGCGGGCGAGACTATAGTCTTGCCCGCGTCAGATACCACCGCCTTACTTAGTAATAGCGTCATTGCTTGTCGCTGTCGTGTTTCGGATTTGGAGGGTAAGGTAGCCGGTAAACTTATGCATGTGGCTTTGATCTACTTTTTTTATCCTATTAAATTTTATATCCTGTTCTATGCATATCGCGAAACGAGAGATTATCTTTATGATTGCGTAAATTAAAACCGATAAAGTACCCAGTTTACAGCATCGATAAAACTAACATGCGGTAGCGCCACATGGGGTCTGCAATCAGCTGATCCCAGCCCAGTACGACCGCCATGTTTTATTACCACAGATAATCAATATTTTACAAATATTGTTTATTTTGCAAATAAATATCACGGGTTATTAACTTTAACAAGAAATTCTGAGGAGAAAACTGTTATGCAACTGACACATATTACAAAAATGTACTTATAATTGTCTGTTTTAAGCTCTGAATAAGGATTCCTTATTCAGAGGTTTTAAGATACCGCAGTCAAGGAGCCCTAACACTTTCCCACCTGTTTGTCCACGGCTTAGTTCAGAGTTTCCTTACTTTAGAAAACTGTAGTTATCACTACGAACACATAACCCTAAAGATAATACATTTTTATTATATGTTAATTATTTTTAACATATAGTCACTACATAGTATAAAACAAAGCTTCGCTTTCGCATTCCGCTGTCTCTGTTCCTATGTTCCTATGTACGCTTAGATCTTTAAAAATTACGCAACGGATTTTGATGCGGTTTTTTAAATACATAGATAGAGTGATTCAAGGGAAATGTTTATGTGTATAATAACATCCATATAGTACAGAAATATTGTTATAATTATATTTAACATTTAACACATTTAACAAAACAACGTTTGCCGGGTCAGCTAGTAAATATATATATATATATATATATATATATATATATATATATATATATATAAAACACTAGAAACATGTACATATATTAACATAATAAAACACTAGAAAAATTTCTAGTGTTCCTACCACTAAAAAAATTTTCTCGTCTTTCTTACGAGTGTCATAAAAATAGTCGTAAGGTACCTAGGTACACTCAGTGGCGTAACTATAAAATCAAGGGCCCTATGGCAAAAATGAATTTTGTGTCCTGTTTCCTATATCACAAGCAAATAATTTGCTTACTTGGGGTTAGATTAATTCGTGAAAAATTGTCCAGAAATACTTATTTATTATTATTATTATTATTTAATCTGTTTAAACTCAACTAAGTATCTACTCTGAAAGTGCAAAACTGTTTCACCATTAGCTTGTAACTGTTCACTACAAGGCTTGATTAAGCAAAAAACAGAAATTAAATATTTTGTATTCAGCCTGGATAGTTAATAGTTGAATTGTGAATGTAGCATAAGGCTGTGACCCTTTCAGGTGAATATCTATCCTTTAATAGGCGCTCCTTTGATGCTGAGGGCCCCGATGCACTGCCCCGGCTAGCCCTACGGTTGCTACGCCACCTGCGTACAAATAATAACGGATAAATTGATTTGGATGCAATTTATGCATAGACGCAGTTTTTTGAGAAATGGAGCTGATTAGATTTTATAAACTCAATCAAAAAAATCAAAATATATTTTTTTCACATATATAAATTGTGCACTACACTGAATTGTAAAATCACTAAAAACTGTCTTATGATCTAATTTAACACGTATCTGCCTGAACTAGGTTAACCTGTGTTTCGGGCGATAGGGGCTAGTGAAATACAATAATTTTTATAATCACAAATTAAAAAAAATTAAGTACGCATAGTACGCAATCGGTACATAAATTTGGAAGTTATATTAAAAAAAATACTGCTTGGCTAAAATTATTTTGATGGACACGTACCTCAAAAGAATTCGGTCCAGGAGATTTGGTTCACATTTTCAGAAAGTTTAAGTTGAGCAGAATTCAATCGAATGCCCTCAACCGCGTTTCGATCAGTGAAGCCGTTCAAAAATTATGAGATTACGTACACACACATACTGTATACAAACAGACATACTGACGGCATCGCGAAAATAGTCGGAAAAGGTTCTTAGGACCTCAAAACGTGGAGATCTGGCGAAAACTCGATTTCCGAAAATCGAGCCAAAATCAGTAACTTCCTTATCTACATACTTAGCGGGAAGATAAAAAACTAAAGAAAAGCTGAGAAAAGTGTAGAAGAAACGGTAGAGACGGCACTTAAAAGGAAACGTATTCCCGTTAAGACAGATTCAATACATTTTTCATGGAAATAGATCATCTAATTCAATAGTGAACGCAGCGTAGGCAGACAAGTCGTGCCGCGAACGCAGCCAAAGCGAGAGAGTGAAATATGACGGCGGGAACGACGTCTATCCTTTCCCGCGTAATTTACATACTTCTACATTCGCCAGTCGCCACTCGGCATTCCCACGGTGTTGGTAAACACTGATCTTTAAGGTAACTGGACGGTTAACAAATACTAAAATAATTAAATAGAGCCAAAACGTATTTTCTATTTCAGTATTTATAAATCCAGCTCTGCGATGATTCGATGTTATCTAAAACAAGATTATGTGCATCTAATACATTCAACGGTTAAACATATTCATCCTCCATGTTGGTCCAGGCTCCTTTGAAGAATAGAACAAATGCCGTTCGGCCAAACAGACCGGACAAACACAGGGAAAAAAATGAAAAAACAACCGTAGATATATTTTATGTACCTAGATTAAAACATAGTCAACAGTTTAAAAATTTTCTGTTTAACAGCAAATCCGGTACCCTGCCGGATAGTGCTTTAATATCCGATATCCGGTCGGATACTAAATATTGGCCGGATAAGCCGGATACCGAATAGTTAACAGAGTTCCGTTTCATCACTTATACTTAGTCCCATAATGTGATGGGTGGCATGCCTATCGCCAAATAGGCACTTATCCAATCCCGGGCAACGTTGTTTTTATCCCAAAACTGAAATAACACATTTTGAATTGCCCAAGCCGGGAATCAAACTCGGGGCTTGTTGCGGTCAACACCGACACCGGACCACTAGATCACAGAGGCAACCACAAGTATAAATTTCAGAATCAAATCATCATTAATCGTTAATTTTTACAAATAAAATAGCTACTTACAAATTCCTTTTCCTATATTCATTTACCTACACTCAAAATAACACAAAAATGTAAAAATCGGACTATTTAAGCTATCCACTAGACAAACAGATCAGTGTTTTCCTACCGATCGCTAGCCAGAATCTTTATGAAGTTGGGTGACTGTGTCCTAAATAGATAACTCAGGTACAGGCATTTAGTTAGTGTTTATTGCGACACCTGTTTGGCGACGGCTTAACTCCGCGGCTAATCTTACGTCGATTGTAATGTGATAATAATTCGAATTCCACGACTATATTCACTTTTAACCGACTTCTCAAAAATGAGGAGGTTCTGTATCCATCGCAATCTTCTTTTTATGTACGTCCACCATTAGATACTCGAAGACGCCCGAACCGTTTTGAAAATTTCTTTTTTGTTTCAAAGGGTTGTATCTATTGTCCATATGGTCCCATTTTATTTAATTTGGTAAATATCTTATTCAGAGTTCCGAAGACACACAAAATGGGAAGTTATTTTTGTGTAGTTTTACGGCATTTAAATTACTTAAAATAAATTTCATAAGTATCTAGTTCTAATTCAATGATTCAAAGACCTGCTTTAGCTTTGCTCCTTCGAGCTAGCCTTCATAAGAATTCGAGTCTGATGACTATCTACAATTTATGCCAGAATTCAGTATAGTGTCATCTCTGGAAGTTCGTTTTATCTGTTAGTATTTAACTCGGATCATGTGGTTCCTGGTTAAACAAAACTGTTATAGAGATTGTTATTTTTTTTCGTTTTTTTGTAGGAAACAAGCAGGTGGCTCTCCTTATGAAAAAAGAAAACCATCGCCTAAGACACCAAAAATGACAATGACGTGTAGAGATCCGTGTGGGCTACTGGAACCCGACAGTGACACTTGCTGATGCTACTGCGGCAAGAATATGTAACACGATAGTAGCCACGATGTAAGTAGTAATCACTTAAATCGTGGCTACTAGAAGCCAATCCTTCGCTACTTACGGATTGTCTGGTAGAATTACAAATTTACGTCACACTTTAGAATTCGCTGGATAGATAGAGCGATCAACGCGTTAAAATGCATTCCTGTTCATTACAAATTCAATGACCAAATTCTGAGACAACAAACAAAAATACAACCACCTTGAGAACCTCCTTCTTTTTTGAAAGTAGGCTCAAACTAAAGCAATTACACGTTTTGCCAGTCACGGGCATTATACTATACAGTCAAAAAAACCAATCGTTAAACCTACATTTAATTAGTATAAAATCAAACAAATGCCCGTATTAAAATAATCTAGATTGATAAATGCAACAAACATCTTCAAAAAGTCAAGTAAATTCGTCCTTGCCATTATGTGGAACGTTTGACTTCCACAATACAAAAACCCGGTAAATAGAGCAAAAGTGTCGCTCGTCGTGGAATCAGCATCAGTTACCGACATTTAAATGTGCAGGCGGTACCTTTATATCCGCCATTTGCATCCCGCATCGCGTCGATCGCCATCTTGTTTCTTGTTTCTTTTTTCCAGCACCGCATTACTGAGTGATCGAGGTACACTAAGCCGAGCGTTTAACAAGCTTTTGTTATTTTTAGACGCTTATGTACTATGTTTGTTTTTAATGAACAATACTATAAATCTGGTTTTTGGAATACCTATATAACATACTTACCTACATACCGCACACCCAAGCAAATCAGGCTCACATCCTTTAATGTATAGACTGCTTCCAATTGTTCCAACAGACTCGAAGAATTTACTCGCTTCATTAGGAGTAATTGAATAAAGATAATACAATTAACAATAGTAACTATTATATAAGTAATTTATGGTAATAGTTTTTTAGGTGTTAGGTAGACTTTCACAACGTCTTGGCCGTGTCTGGAACCTTACCTAACCTAGCTAATCGCTTACATATTCATGCTGCAATAGCGTCAATGCTTGTCAATGTCGTGTTCCGTTTTGGAGAGAAAGGTATTCGGTAAACGTATGAATGTGGCATTCTAACCCCGCCACATAGCTAGCAACGCGCCATTAACATCTTTGGTGTTTATAGGTGAAGGTTTCTCTTTCCATCAGGATAGCCATCTGTTTGTTTATTATCTTAGCTTATACTATTTTATATCTATTATATCTTAGCTATATTACCTTGGATTGCATTTCGTTGTAAAGATCGTTTTTGGTGCACATCTTAGATAAGTTATATACTTACTATTCAAAGTTTGACTGTGTTGACCATAAAACATTGCTCTTGAAACTAAGACATTATGGCTTAACAGGAATTTCGTTAAAATTAATGGCATCCTATATAGAGGGACGAATTCAAAAAGTGGAAATTAATATAATAAATTCAGCGGGAGCTTGAGCATTAATGGGTGTACCACAGGGATCGATATTGGGGCCATTCTTATTTTTAGTCCACATAAATAATTTACTATTTGTAATTCCTAAAAATTCTAATATTGTTCTTTTTGCTGATGATACATCACTAATATTTAAAGTAAAGCGACAGACACAGTGCTATGACGAGGTAAACAATGGGTACGCTAATGGAGTTGCAAAATTGGTTTACGGCTAACAATTTGGTATTTAATGCAAAGAAAACAAATTGCAGTAAATTTGATCATCCTAACGTCATTTCAACCCCTACGAAAATCTTCTTAGGGAAAGAACAGCTGGAAATTATAGACAAAGGTCTAATTTAGGCTTTACAATAGATTCTTCTTTTCAATGAACTAATCATATCAATATTATACCAATCAAATAAACTAAGCTCAGCTTCCTATGTAATAAGGGAAATACGTCAGTTGACAGTTGTCGATACGGCTAGAATTGTGTACTTTGCATATTTTCATAGCGTCATAACGTCACTACACAAAAATAATATCTAAGGCTTACTTTTTATTTTTTTATATCATTTTTTTATGGAAAAGGGGCAAACGGTCAGGAGGCTCACCTGATGGTAAGTGATTACCACCGCCGATGAAAGATAGTTTTGTAAGATAGCAAACAAGCAGATGGGAAAGAGTACCGCCAATAGACACCAAATATGTTAATGGTGCGTTGCTATCTTGTGGCGAGGTCTAATGCCATATGCATAAGTTTACCGGCTACCTTACCCTCCAAACCGGAACACGACAGTAACTAGCACTGATGCTATTGCGGCAGGAATATGTAAGGCGGTGGTACCAGACTCGGTCTGCCGATGCAGAAATCTACCACCTAGTAGTAAAACTACTATTATTGTATTTAATGTTATCTAATTATGGTGGGTATTGTTTATTGAATAGTAATTGTTTTAATAATAGTTTAATTTTGATAGGATTACCATGTGTTTATTGTTTATTGAATGGTGTTTTTTCTAATCACGAAATTCTTTGATTCTAATGTTATTCTAATTTGAATTAGGCTGACATATTTTTTATTACTTTTGTTTAAAGTTAGTACTTATGAACTGGTGTTATAACTTATACTAGGATGTACAAATTGTGTCTTCATGTAATTTAAATGTTATCAATTATGTAATAACCGACGTTTAAAGAGAGGTTAGCATTAATCCTTCACGTCCGTATCCCCGAAGGGGTAGGCAGAGGTACAACCAGTGCACGCCGAAGATACTTTGGTCCCACAAATGTGATAGGTGGCAACCCTATCGCCGACCGGGCACTTTCCAATCCCGGGCAACTTTGTGTTTATCAGAAAACTGAAAAAACACTTTTTTTTAAGTGCCCGACCCGGGAATCGAACCCGGGACCTCATGTAGGTAGTCAACGCCAACGCTGGACCACTAGACCACAGAGGCGATAATCCTATTTTGAATAAAAAGGTTTGACCTTTGACTTTGATATAAAAAATACATTTATGATTTATTTACGATTCAAAACTATCCCAAAATTAATGTAAAATAAAAATCTATATAATATAAATAAATGAACCGTCACACACATTCCTGAAGAGGTAGACAGAGGTTTGACCAGTGTATTTACGGTCGGCTAACTATGAAGTCGCAAGATGTGACAGTCGGCTAACCTAGACAGTAGCAAAAAAGGCAGAAATTCAAGCTCGAACAGTTTGTGGTTTCCAAAAAAAACATTAAAAACAAATTAGGACCTTATCCGTTTTTACTGAAGCTGGACTACCTACCTACTAGACCATGAGGCGACCAATGACTCCTAGAGTGGAACCAGCCTTCGGGTCAGGGGGGTCACATATTTGAGGTTCAACAAGATATCCAATCATTATTTGTTTGCAACGATAAATCCATACCTAGACCCCTGCCTAAAGGGATGTCACGACCCCATGACCCCGCCGACCCCCCTGGAATCTGCTCTTGAAAGACGCCTCAACGGCGTCAATCACTATTGTGTGGAACTCCACTTAAAATTATATTTTTCATATTAAAACCCAGTGTGCCATCGCCCTAGTTAAAACACTATTTGGTATGCATTTTATCGCATTCTCTATACTTATTCGGAGTGCGTCAAGAATTAAGCTGTTTTTGTAGCTATTTAATATCGGTATAAGACGTATCAAGGGCCAGGGAGGCGTGGCTTAACGTTACTACTTATAAATAAATTAATTGTCTGTTTAAAAATATTGTTATAACTGCTGATGCCAGCGACTAATCCGCGCGGACTTCGTTTACTCCGCACTGCTCCTCCCCCGTAGGTGATAGCGTGATAATATGTAGGTATTATGTTGACCCGACCTGTTAGTAATATTCATGCAAAATTTGAAGTAAATCCATGCAGTACTTTTTGAGTTTACCCCGGACATACATACAGACAAACAGACAAAAATTCTAAAAATTATATTTTTAGCTTCGATATCGATTGTAGATCACGCCCCAAGTATTCTTTTAAAAAATAATCAATGTACAGTTTTGATTTTTCTATGATTTTATTATATGTATAGATAAACATAGCCCGCGATTTCGTCTCACTTCGAAGATTACCTGCTAAACACGTACAAACTTACGCCAACTACCGTTCTGCCAGGCAGGTCGTAAAAGGCGACCGATTGGCTATACGAGTCACAACCATCGTGGCTTCTAGGTGCTAGAGTTCTGCATTGTCTCGCCCGGGTCTGGTACCACCGCCTTACCTATTCCTGCCGCAATAGCGTCAGTGCTTGTCGCTGTCGTGTTCCGGTTTGGAGGGTAAGGTAGCCGGTAAACTTATGCATGTGGCATTATACCTCGCCACAAGATAGCAACGCACCATTAACATCTTTGCTTTGATGTCTTTAAGCGATGGTTGACTCTTTCATCAGGAGACCCATCTGCTTGTTTGCTATCTTATAATATCAAAAAAATGTTAATATCTTAGAATATTAGTTTAGAAGAATACCTCCGTCCCCTAGGGGGGGGCTCCCTTTGAAAAATAAACCATGTGCCGTTCTGCTAAGCAGTTCGTCTGTTCGTCGCAGGCTGTGCGAGTCACTACCATCGTGAGTACTAGTTGGTAGAGTTCTCGCTCAGGTATTTGGTGCCACCGCCTTACCTATTCCTGCCGCAATAGCGCCAGTAGGTACTTGTCACTGTCGTTAGTAACTATTGTATATTCTGTGCTGTCGTGTTCCGGTTTGGATGGTAAGGTAGCCGGTAAACTCGCACGTGTGATATTAAGACCCTGTCACAAGAATAGCAACGGACCGTTAAGATATAAATTGGTATTGGTGTCTATAGGCGATGGTTATCTTTTTCCATCAAGAGAGCCATCTACTTGTTTGCTATCTTAAGATATAAAAATGCATTTTTTATTAAATTTTTAATTCTGTAATTCACATAATAACAATAACTAGCGGTTGCCTTCTGATTAAAATCGAAACCCAACAAAAAGGAGACTATTGCAGCAGGAATAGATAAGCAGTCGTATAAAACCCTGGGTAAGATATCGAAGAACTCCTACCCCTAGTAGATACGATGGCAGTAACAAGTAACCCCTCTAGCCAACCGGTTCTGTTTTATGAGTAGCTGGCAGGATAGCAAAAGGTCCATTATTCAAAACGGGGGTTTGGGCAAGACTAGACTAGACAAGAGAGAATATTTATTTTTGATATAAAAAAAGTATCTGCACGCCCGTATTCCCGAAAACGTTGGCAGAGGTACAATTAGTGCACCCACGATTAGCCGAAGATACCGACTTAGTTCCACAATAGATAGATAGCTGACAAGCCTATCGCCAACGCGGGCACTTTTTAAACTTCCTGGCAACGATGTTTTTGGCAGAAAAGTAACACTATACCGAACTACATACCTGTTATACCACGATGGAAGTGATTCGCATTGCCAATCGGACACGTTTTGCATCCTGCATGGCTTCTGGGAGGCAGGTTTTAAAAGGTGGTAATTGGCATATTCTTCAAAGGAGCTCGGGCCAACACGAAGGAGATATAGGATAACATATTGTTACGTACTCGGGTTCGCAATTGTAGAAAAACACCACTTATATTAAATCCGTGTAACTTATATTAATTAAAAAAAACAACACAACACAACGTAGTACTAAAATACCCTTTACACAAAAGTCACTTGCTGTACTATCACTGAACTTATAACACTACACAATAGAACACTTCTCACTTCGCACTGTTCACTTGATATATCGTTCTCGATCGCTTGATAAAAACTGACTCGTGTTTGTCAACATCTCTGTATTTATAGGCAGGGGAAAGCCCTAGCTGGATCCAGAAAAGTCTAAATGTATCGGGAAACAATGAATCATTTCTTATCGTAAACATGTTATGAGTCATAAATCCTAGTACACGCTACTTTCAAACTTATGCCATATCCCACAAAGTCCATTATGGCATAGCCCCGGTCAACTATTTGTTTGTCAACAGGAGTTTTCTAGATAAATAGCGCGCGCGCGCTCCAATTCTACACGCTTCTAGATTATTCGTAACACTACCCCCCTCTTAGTTATGTTCGTCCCGAACATCATTACTTCCATTGTAGATAGCTAATCGATCAACATGAACAATCTTCATGGTCCCTCTTGGTTGCTTCTGCACTCGGTAGGTTACGTCATTGATCCGTGTGATTACTTTGTATGGCCCATCCCAACGTCGCTGTAATTTAGGTGATTTTCCTTTTCGTCGAACCGGATTATGTAGCCAAACAAGAGATCCTTCCTGAAAACCTCGATGATTGGCGTTTCGGTCGTATCTGGTCTTCATCCGCTGACTTGATTCCAATGCATTTTCACTTATTAAGGAGTGTATATCGCGTAACCTCTCACGAATGTCTTCAACATGTTCCGGTATACTTAATTGGGTCTCTGCATTCGGTGGCGGGCCTCCAGTCATTAAATCTGCTGGTATACGTAACTGTCTGCCGAAGTTGGCATAGGCTGGCGTCACTTTTATGCTTTCGTGTTCCGCTGTTCGGTAAGCCAGTAAGAACAGAGGTATGTATTTATCCCAGTCCTTTTGGTGGTCTTCTACCAGCTTGGCTAAGTGTCTTTCCAAAGTTTGGTTAAATCGTTCGACCATTCCATCAGATTGCGGGTGATAAGGCGTAGTTCTTGTTTTGTACACTCCTAATAATTTACACATTTCCTGGAATACATTAGATTCAAAGTTTCTGCCTTGGTCTGAATGAATCTCCAGCGGAACGCCAAATCTGCATATCACCTCATTGACTAATTTCTCAGCAACCGTCGTGGCTTCCTGATTAGGGATTGCGAACACCTCCGGCCATTTCGTGAAGTAATCCATCACGACCATAAAATACTTGTTTCCGTTATCTGTCTTAGGAAATGGCCCAGACACGTCAATCGCTATCCTTTCCCAGGGGGCTCCCACGTTGTATAGTCTAAGGTTGCCTCGGCTTCTGACCTGCGGACCTTTCACTGCTGAGCATGACGTACATTTTCGGCACCAATTCTCGACATCTTCTCGGCAATTCAACCAGTAAAAACGCTCTCGTACCTTTACCAATGTTCGTCGTACTCCAAGATGTCCTCCAGAAACCCCATCATGCAACTCACGTAGTACGTCCTTGATGAGTTTTCTTGGCACGACCAACTGTAGATGATGTTCTCTTCCTGAAGGTTTTTCCCATTTGCGGAACAGTAAGCCGTTTTGCAACACAAGGCTTTCCCACTGCGCCCAATAACTTTTCGTAATGGCGCTGAAGGGAGCCAGCTCCTGCCATTCAGGCTTTTCCGTGTCTTGCTTTTTCCAATCTATTAGAGGCCGCAAATCTCTATCTTCATACTGGGCCTCACGCATCTCATCAGTTTCCCACCTGTCATCCGTAGGCTTAGCTTGCAGTACTTGAACCCTTTCCTTCATCTCCATCCTTACACAATGTTTACAATCTTCCGCACAAGGTCGTCGTGATAACGCATCCGCATTCGAGTGAGACCTTCCACTGCGGTGTTCTATGTTAAAGTCAAACTCTTGCAATTGCTCAATCCAGCGAGCCACTTGGCCTTCCGGGTCCTTGAATTGTAACAACCACTTCAAAGCAGCATGGTCGGTACGCAGCTTGAAGTGTCGCCCAATCAGATACTTCTTGAAGTGTCGAAGAGTCTTCACTACTGCCAATAGTTCTCTTCTTGTAACACAATAGTTTCGTTCCGGCCGCGATAATGATTTGCTGAAGTAAGCTATCACAACTTCTTGATCGCCTTGCTTCTGTGATAAGATACCACCAATGGCAGTGTTACTTGCATCTGTGTCTACGATGAACTGCCCTTTCCGATCAGGATAGCCCAAAATTGGTGACTCACACAACCGTTTCTTAAGTTCATCGAAAGCTTGTTGACACATGTCATTCCAATCGAAACTCTTCTTTTCTTCAGTGAGTCTATGCAGCGGTTTTGCTATTTCAGCAAATCCTTTCACAAAACGTCTGTAGTAAGAGCATAGTCCTAGAAATGCCCGAACTTCGGTCTTGTCTCTGGGTGTTGGCCACTTCTCTACTGCACTAACCTTTTCAGGATCTGTCTGTACGCCGTTTTGTGATATCACGTGACCCAGATAGTTGACTTCCTTTCGAAATAAGTGACACTTCTTTGGGTTCAACTTTAGCCCTGCAGCCTGTATTTTATTAAAAATCTTTTCCAGTTGGTACAGATGATGCTGAAAATCTTTTCCTATGACTATTACGTCATCTAAATACACTAAGCAGGCATCGCCTACAAGTCCTGCTAGAACACATTCCATTAATCTTTCAAAAGTCGCCGGCGCATTGCATAATCCAAACGGCATTACTTTAAATTGCCATAATCCTTGTCCTGTGGAGAATGCTGTCTTCTCTTTATCACTAGGGCTAAGTTCAACCTGCCAGTACCCAGATTTTAAATCTAAAGTTGAGAACCAAGACATGCCTGCCAGAGTGTCCAAAGTGTCATCTATTCGTGGCAATGGGTAGCTGTCTTTTTTGGTGACTTCATTGAGCCGACGATAGTCGATGCAGAAACGTGTAGACCCATCTTTCTTCTTAACTAACACTACAGGAGAGCACCATGGACTAGAAGATTGCTCTATAACTCCGTTCCTTCTCATTTCATCTATCATCTCCTGTACCTCCTTTTCTTTGGCTATTGGGACACGTCTAGCTTTCTGCTTTATAGGCTGCGCGTTTCCAGTGTCAATCTTATGTTTGACTATAGATGTTCTGCCTATATCTCTATCAGTCTTAGAGAAAATGTTGGCATAACGTGAAAGTAGATCCTTAGCCTGCTGTCGTTGTGACGCGGTAAGGTAGCTGCACTTGTTCACCAAATCCTTAAGTTCCTGTGGTACGTCTCTTGATGCTGTACTTCCTGTCGATGTCAGTTTCCTTAACGTCATAACTTCATCACTTTGTCCTACAACATCACCTTCTTTAAGCACCACATCACTGTCACTCAAGTTGACTACCTGCACCGCTGCCAAGCCCTTGTCACAAACCAAACTCCGGCCTGTAATACAGTGTGGAATTGCTCCATTGTCTTCAATTAACACACTCCTATTACCCAGGCCCTTGTAACTGGTTGGTAACTTCACGCGTACCAATGTCTTCGATCTTGAAGGTAAGATGGTTCTTCTAGCCACTGTTACCTTTCCTTTTGATCCCCCATCCATGAAAATTTCTACTAACCCACATACGAAAACTCCTGTTTTGCAATCAATCTTGCAGGCATTCTTCTTCATGAAGTCTAAACCAAGTACACAGTCATCCATAATATCGGCCACTACGACGTCGTAAGTGTAATACTCGTCGCCTATTTGCATCACTACAGATGCTTCACCGAAGACGGGTATTGGCTGACCTGTGACAGACAGAAGCTTGCTTTTCCCAAAATTCCTCAATCTCAGGTTGCCATTGTCAGCTACTTCTGGTCGCACCACAGTTCGTGTAGCTCCAGTGTCCAGCGTTAAGCTGCAGTTCTTGCCATTAACCAGACCCTTAATGGATAAACTGTTGCCGTCGCACACCTGGGATATGACAACTTTCGGGGCTGTTTTTCGATCAGCCAGCACCCGCCCCTTGATCCTGGCTGTTACTCGTTTCCCTGGGCTGGATGAACAGGCTGGTTGACCTGCCTGCTCTCTTCAGCTGCTGAGCTTCCGGCCGCTTGCTGTCGCCAATTAACTGCACCCGTTGGTTTGGTGGGGCAGTTGACTCTAATGTGCCCACGTTTCCCGCAGGCATAACACATGGGGCCCAGTCTTCTAGGTTCCACTTCCTTTGTTTGAGTCACAACTTCTGTAACCTCACGTACTTTATGTGCTCGAGGTTCGTGGCGAACAGCTTCTACCTCCAACGCATGAGCCAAAGCCTCCTTCATCGTTACGTGGTGCTGAAGGCGAACAGCAGCACGCACTTCCAGGTCTCTAATTCCATCAATAAACGCCTGGACGATGGTGTTATTAACTGTGTTAGCGTCGGCTGAAGGATACGCCTTCCTTACAAGCTTCTCAATTTCCACGGCCCATTGTTGAAGTCCCTCGCCGCTCCTCTGTACACGGTCCTTTAATTGGGCACGGAACACATGCTCCAAGTGACGCTCACCGTAGCGAGCTTCCAATGCCTCCATCAAATCAGCGAACTGATATTCTTTAGGCATTGCATCCAACACAGAGAGCGCCTGTCCCCGCAACGCCGTACTTAGAGCTGTTAAGCAATGTTCATCTGTCCAACCACTGGCCTTCGCTGCTATTTCAAACTGAGTGCGGTACGCACTCCATGACGTAAGACCGTCATAAGTGGGTACCTTTACCCGAGGACCCACCTGGTGAGAGCAGCTTGTAACGGCAGCACCCGACTTAACTCCCGTGATCTTCATTTTCATGACCTCCCTTTCCAGTTGGTCCACGTTTTCACTTATTTTGTCGCAGCTGGCCTCCAAGTGGTCAACCCTCTTCTCAACACCCTTCACATCGCGCTTGACGAGGCCCACATCGCTTTTTAACTGGTCTTGCTGCGCCAGGATAACTGACAATTTATCATCAAAACCAGATAAATGTTCCTTGATCTGTTCCCGTAGCGTTTGTTGCTGCTGTTGCCTCAGGCCTTTACGAGCTGCTTAGCACTTAGCGAGCAAGTTGTTATATAAAAAAAGAAAGAAAATATTTATTTATTTGCAAGAATATGGTTGTTACGAGTTGTTAAAAATTAATTAAGTAACCAACATATTCTACCACTAGCTGAGCCCGCGGCTTCATCCGCGTGAAATTCATTAACATCAGCTATCTGCATGTGAACGTCCCGTCAAAATCGGTCCAGCCGTTCCAGAGATTAGCCGGAACAGACAGACAAAAATTGTAAAAAATGTTATTTTGGTATATGTACCGTGTATACTGTATACATCCATATGCATTTAGTAAAAATCTGTTATTTTAATATTACAAACAGACACTTCAATTTTATTTATTTGTATAGATGTATAGATTAGGGGGCGTCCATAAATTACGTGAGGTGTTTTTTTAATTTTCTGTCCCTCCCTCCCCCCTTGGTGAGATGTCGTGAGATTTTATTCAACCTCCTCCCCCATCCCCCAAACTCACGTGAGATTTTTCAAAATTTGGGTTTCTTAAATATGTAAACACGTTGGATTTTTATTATATAAAGAAAAAAAAATTTGCTTCGTGATTTTATTTACCACTAGTTAAGACTAGTAATCAATATTGCTGAGTTATGTCATAACAATTTAACAATAGAATACTTAAATCGTAATTACGGCGATTAAAAAAAGAATGTCAACTCCTCTGACAGTGGCGCGAAATCAAAGGAAGGGCTACACTGTACCGTAAATTTAGATTAAATTGAACTATTTGGTATAAAACAAATATGATGGTTTGGCAGTCAGTAGTAATGTATAGCGTCGAAGTATGAATGAAGTTATTTTCTTTCGAACGAATTAGTGAATAATCTTAATCGTATTATGATTACACTTAAGATTAATTAATCTTAAGCATGTACAATCTGGATAATGGACCAAAATAGTATATTTTTTGAAGTGAAAACTTCTTTAGGCGCGTTGAGCGTTTTGGTAGAGGGTAAAATCCTCGGTTCGCGTCACCGACATGCTAATGATAATAGTATATCTATAGCTATGTTTTGCATATAGTTTTAATTACTCTCAACTTAATAGTTCCGTTTTCACTTCTATCGGCAGTCCCACGACTGCTACTGTTTTTTTTCTGTTTCAAAAATTGCGTGATATTTGCCGAGACCCCCCCCCCCTCTCCCCAACGTAAGATTAGATGAGATTTGACTCAACCCCCTCTCCCCCTTAAACATCTCACGTAATTTGTGGACGCCCCCTTATATGGTGTGCAAATATTTAAAAATTATCATTATATAGGGTGTCCCAGAAACTAACGTTAGGCCGAAAACGGATGACGGGCCAAGGGATGGTGGTTCTCAATAAAATATAAAAAAATATTTTTTTTTACCTGCACTCTAAAAATTATAGCCACTTAAAAAAAGTGAAACAGATAGGGACGCCACTTCAATCTCTCTTGCTAAACGCCACTTGGTATCTCTTTCACCCTCACACGTTGAATTGACGTCCTTGTCTGTTTAACCCAAACTTGTGCTGTCTTACTTTAATTTATGTAAGCTTTACAGAAAACCTACAAGCCATTAGAAGCATTTTTAAGTAAATAAAAAAGCTTAAATCCGAGTTGTTTTAGAAAATAAAAAAAGACGTGTGGCACTCGGAGACTGCCGCGGTAAAGCTATTGCATAGCATTTTTTATCAACTTATGCAATTACAATTATATATATGATTACGGTAGTTTTCCAATACAACTAATGCTACCTAAAGGTGGGTTGCTGAATTAAAGAGACAAGCGTGATATTTCAAAAAGTCATTAAAAGTTCTAGTATTTATCGATAGATGGAATGGATGCCGGTCGGAGTGGGGGGTGTTAGGTTTTTTTCATTACGGAATTTCTGGATTCGGTCTCCACGCTCAAGGCCCGCGATAGAAGCTATGCAATAGCTTAAAAATACCATTATTATTATTACTAATGGACAAGAATCATTTCATATCACAAAAGTTATTTTTATAGTTTCATTTTTGTGTTATCAATTTTTTTATAATTTACAAAGTTATTTCACCATTTACAAAATGTTATTACATTGATTTTTTTATGGCGGATTCAACAATAAGTTTGTTGAATCTGCCATAAAAAAAATCAATGTATTGCTATCTATTAACATTTAATTTTATCGGCTATAAATTCTTTAATTTTATCGGCTATAAATTCTTTAATTTTATCGGCTATAAATTCTTTAATATCATAATTAGTTTTATCTAACAGCAATTATATTATCCTTAAATGGCAGGTGGCTCTCCTGTTGGAGAGAGGCAACCATTGCATATAGATACCAAAGATGTCGATGGTGCATTGTCCGTGTGACGGGATATGAATGCTACGTGTAGAAATGTCTACCAGCTAACTTATCCTCCAAACCAGAACACGACAATGACAAGCATTAACGCAGTTGAGACAGGAGTGTTCCACTACATCTTTTTAGTTGCTGTCCCATTAGGCGTAAGCACAGAATTACCCAGAGCACGACAAGCACACTCACTTCAAATTGTGCTTAGAAGTAATTTCCCTAACGCTCCCACTTCCCACTGTTTCGCGCACACATACTTATTGCTATATCAGAGTTGTACCTTCCATCCCTGCTAAAGTCTGTTGTCGAGTATAAAACAAATCATTAAAACCACTGAGATTTTTAAAATAATTTAATGTCATATAACACTAGAGTATTTTGTAACGATGTCCCGATAGAAATTAAATACTAAATCACTTGCAAGCCGACACCTCGCTAATGCCTCTTGATACGTGTCTTCGCTGAAGCTGCCTTCTGTGAAACCTGAAAATATAATATTATCTACAGAAAATACTCAGGGAGACTGCCTCTTTAGCCTGTCCAATTAAGATCGGGTTGGGTTCCCAGGTCCGACAAAAAGTGTAATTGGGTATTTTCTATCTAGAAATTGTTCCGAAGCAACTATAACGTAAAAGCTGCTGGCTTATTATTGCAGTAATTAGACTGTACGGCTTAGATTATGAGATTTTTCGGTCTAGGTCCGAACAAAATGTGTGTTATTTTTCTAATCTAGAAATATTGAAGTAAAACTTCTTTATAATCGTTGCGATTTGAAACACAATGAAGGAAGTGCGTCACGATAGAGATACAAACATATAAATGTGTAGGATTAAGCCGACGGGAGAATGAGATAGCATATATTAAGTACACAGTATTTTATATTTAAAATTACATCTATTTAATGGTTCTCAAACCAGCCAGATATAAACAGTACAACCAAAGAGATTTTACTAAAATACGTAGAGTATATGCTCGACTCCTTCAATTTATGTATCTCTCTCTTTCATTCCTTCCTACTGGCTACTTCAATCAAATGTTTCCCTTCAATCACGTGTGAGCTCAAACACGACTTTTCTCACTTGATTTCAGTCTGATGGTGACTGCTGTTATTAGATGTAGAATTTAACACGGTAGCATTACCATGTCATGTTATATTCCTTAAACCGTTTGTTCCGGGTATCAAAAATAACAAGCATAGTCGTTAAAGTTGGAAGATAATAAGGATCACCATTCTGTTTTATAATTTCAGTGAACTTAAGAATCCATTTACGTTTAATCTGAATCGTGTTGAGTGAGCATACAAAAAACCAGTGAAAAATATTTACTTACTTAATTTTGGGCTCGGAGCATGTGTAAATTGTATACTCGGAAAAAATTAATCATTTATCTTTCATTCTATATCATAGAGGTATGGATATATATATATATATATATATATATATATATATATATATATATATATATATATATATATATATATATATATATATATATATATATATACAGTGTGGCGCTGACCATACACCAATAAGTGAGAATTAAGGTAGTACTAGTTAGTACTAGTATTTTTAGTCTATTAACTTCGCCGTGTTGGTCCCGGCCTCCTTTGTAGAATAGGCCAACTGCCGTTCTGCCAGGCAGGTCGTAAAAGGCGACCGATTGGCTATCGAGTCACTACCATCGTGGCTACTAGGTGGTAGAGTTCTGCATTGTCTCGCCCGGGTCTGGTACCACCGCCTTACCTATTCCTGCCGCAATAGCGTCAGTGCTTGTCGCTGTCGTGTTCCGGTTTGGAGGGTAAGGTAGCCGGTAAACTTATGCATGTGGCATTAGACCTCGCCACAAGATAGCAACGCACCATTAACATCTTTGGTGTCTATAGGTGATGGTTGACTCTTTCCATCAGGAGACCCATCTGCTTGTTTGCTATCTTATGATATAAAAAAAAAAAAAAAAAAAAATTAAATCAGTCCTGACATCGAAATTAAAAAAACAAAAATTTCGAACAAAATTAATGACACGAAAATATAATAAAGATAAAACATCCTTTGACTTACCTATCACCACCAGGACGGCAACGCCGCACGCGCGGCTTGGCGGCTAGCGCCTCATGTTATTATTATTATTTTTACGTGTGACATAATATTTAGGCGCCTTTTTAAACCACACTCATCCTCAATAATTATTTTGATAAATTATTATTATTAATCACAATCATTTTGTACAATAAGTAATTACGTAGCTATAGAATTATTTTTGCGTATATTGTAAGAATAAAGACCGTATCAATCTAGGTTTCGTGCCACATATTGACTAAAAGTAAAGAAGAAAAAAACATGTTGTTCACTTCACAATAATAATAATAGGTACCTAACGTGTCTTATCACAAAATAGCACTAATTAGCACAAACATCATGGCCATGGCCGGCCATCACAATAAAAATTAAGCGTCTACTTTCGCACAATTTAACTCGTATTTTACCATAATAAAAATTAAAATGAAGCGTCTACTTTCGCATAATTTATAAGTCTAGAATAATAAAAGAAAAAAATAAAAACTCAGTACATTACAAGTAATAACGTAATATCAATTACCACGGCAAAATCTTTGATCGTACTAAACAATAACATTAAACAATAATGACCGTGACCTACGTACCGTAGGTACGTGACACGTGTAATCAACGGCTTTCATCAAGAAAGCGCAAAATGCGCTTTTTTGTATCACTACACACTGTGTATGCACTCAAGATAAAGCGACTTTTCGCTTTCTTTTCAAATTCTCCTAATGACAATATCGGGTTGTTATTGGTCAGTTGTAAAGGATAAAAAATTAAAATAACCAATGAATGCAAGGATTTTCTGCTAGTATTGCGAGTTGGCAACTTACTTATAATAGTTCTTTCAAACCATTCGGGTCACGTACAGCCATTGACCTCTATATATTTCTATGCGTACAGCTGATAATCTACATCATGTTCGCAAAATTAGAAATGAAAACTAATGTCCTGTGGCTAAACCAGTGGATGTATTTGTCTGATTTTTTGTATTCAGGCTGAGAACATTATTACATATACTAAGTTTAATTAATTGGTGTATAGTCAGCGGCACACTGTATATATATAAATATATATATATATATATATATATATATATATATATATATATATATATATATATATATATATATATATATATATATATATATAATTGATAGGGAAGCGCTTGACCACGTGCTCGCGTGATAGTAAGCTAAGATGCGGCCTAACATGGAACGCGCTTCTCTAGAAGCTACCTGTACACTCTTCTCTTGAAACCTCTATATGCTTAAGTTTATTGACTACCTGTAAATCAAAACATGACAGAAACAAACAGTGACGCTATTGCAATAGATATATAGGTATGTAAGGCGGTGGAACTAAACTCGGTTGAAATATTACAGAGCTCAACCACACAGTAATTACCATAGTAGTGTCACTTTTACCCAATCATGGACCTTCCAAAGGCCTACCGCCTTCACTATTCCTACCACAATAACATCAGTGCTTGTCACTATGTATATATATATATATATTTGTAACTTTATATATGTATGTATGTATGTATGTATGTATGTATGTATGTGTATATATATATATATATATATATATATATATATATATATAAATATATATATATATATATATATATATATATATATATTGTTACAGGTAAGGTACCATGTAACATTACCATTCAACCACACAAATAGTAAAGAACTATTACTGTCTATGGTTATATATTTCACTCAGTAGAGCCATCTGCTTATTGGCTGTCCTGTAAAATGAAAAGTAATATACATAGTAATAAATGAATGCATCGCCCATCTAAAACTTCGTCTGTTCAGCTAATACTATGAGATTTCGGGCTTAATTCATTCAGAAAAAAATGTCGTTAGGTCTGTTATGGTAGGAAACCGGCGTGATTTTATCTATTTCTTTCTTTAAATACTTACCAGTTACTAAATTCTTATCCCGACTGTCGAATACGAAATGTAAGATAGCTCTAGCGTTTTGTATTTCTCCCCTGTTTGGCTCTAAAATGAGGTTGCCCACTTCGTCTACGGCACAGCACACCGCTGCCACCACATGTCGCATCGACACTCCGGAGTTGATAAGAGCGAGGCACGCACAGTTTATTGCACATGTTAATAACTGAAAAATATTTCTGCACTAAGATTTTGTTAAGTTTGCTGCTCTGAATGCAGCGAATGTTACATTCATTAACTAATAATGTTTTTCAAATTAAACTAGCTGCCCACCCTTGTTACGCAGGAGTGATGTACCTAATGAAAAAAATAATGAGACATAATCTTCCATTTACAATACGACCGAGCAGTGAAACAAAAAATCAAGTTTTGGTTTTCAATCGCTTTTGTCAATATATTCAAGATCCCTCCTACTGTCTTCTGTCTTACTCACTCATTCACGTTTCACAGTATTTTCAAACATTTTCTTTAATACAAACCTTCTTCTGACAACAACAAACAGAAAGAACGAGAATTATCCAATTTGGTGGATTTAATCTAAAGTTATGCTCGTACAAACATTTCAGGGACTCATTCCAAATATGTTAATGGTGAATGCCTAACCATGTGATAAGAATTTAGAGCTGCATGCTTAGTTCAAATAAGTATATTTGATCTATGGCTGCATGCATAAGATAACTTTATCCCTGCAAATCTAAGTATATCAGTGGTAATTATTTAGATTATTATTGGTCCCGGAGCTGACGACGAATATCGAGAAGGTCCTTTTGGTAGATTGGAATTGTGAAAAAATATGATTTCGTCAAATGGAAATACCAGGCCAACGAGTCTGGCAGAGCGTTTGTGGTTATTTCTCTACTGCGCTATATAACATTTGCAAAAAAAACTTTTTTTGGTCACTTGATTTTTATTTCAACTTTTAATTAGGCTTTTTAAGAATTCAAAAAAAATATCCCAGACCATTTTGTCAGTTATAAAGTGTTCCCAGATACCTTCGAATACATTTTACGAAAGCTTCCAATAAATTTATTTAACATTTATTTAATTATTTAATGTTTTATTGTACACAACTAGATATTAAATAAATAAATAAATATCCCTTGTGTTGGTCCGGGCTCCTATGATGAATAGACCAACTGCTGTTCTGCCATGCAGATCATTAAAGACGACCGATTGGCTATATGTATCACTATTATACCACCTGATCGTGACTACTAGGTGGTAGAGTTCAGCAACACCTCGCCCGGGTATTTAGTACCACTGCCTGACGCAATAGCGTCAATGCTTGTCATTGTTGTGTTCCAGTCTGGAGGATAAATAAAAAATTCAAAAATACATTTTTTGGATTTTTAAATTATGCAAATGTTATATACTGCGCGGTAGCGAAATAACCGTGAACGCTCTGCCAGACTCGCAGCTCTGGTATCCCCATTTGACGGAATTATATTTTTTCGCAATTCCAATCTGCCAAAAGGACCTTCGCAAAAATCGTCGCCAACTCCCAGTCTATATAGCAGAAATAGATAAGGCATTGGGTACGGAACCCAAACAAGATATTGCAGAACTCTACTACCTAATAGTCACTGTGTTAGCAACACATTTGCTTTTTACTTGCCTTTTAGAACTCGGGCGTCATTTTCGGAAAACCGCTAGATCTATAGTTAAACTTCTTGACTTGACATCAAGGTTTACCGTTTATTTTTTGTGTTAATATCTAGGTCTTTATATTTTATTGTGTTAATATCTAGGTTTTTAATAATTGTACAAATTTTACAGCACCTATGTAACGAAAAATAAATTGAAAATACTTACACCACCATAATCCTCCAGCTCTTGAATGGTAACAGTAATACCAGTGCGAGGATATAAACACCCTAAAATGGCTGTCTCACATGTCTGTCGAATCACATTCTCTTTGTACCTAAAATAGTAATACAACACTGTATTTTATTTACAGTTGTAATATCATACAGGTTAACTGGTAAAAGATACATACTTAAACAGGATGTTCAGTACTCGATTCTGATACATGTAAAAAATATCTGATATATGTAAAAAAATATTTTCTTAAATTTTGACATAATTTTCCAATAAAAATGTTTAGGACGGGCACTAGATGGAGGGATAGAGGAACAAGCTTAATAATGCAATATACCTATCAGCTACTGAAGGCTTTCCCCCTTTGCTGCTAAACAAAACTTCTAGTGTTGCTTTTTCTATACTCTGACTTGTTGATTTTATGTCTAGTGGTCCATTCACACTTACAACAACTACAGTTTCTCCTGAAATAATGAGAATAAAAACATTCAACAGAGCGTCATCAACAAAAACCCTAAACAAGTTGCTATTAAAATTAGGCAGTTGTTTAAGTGAGGTTGCTTTTAGATCCCATTAGCGATGGGAATTATAGCTATTTTTATTTCACTATCACTTCGTGAAGTTATTTTTTTTCGTCACTGTTATATCACGGGTAATAAATCACGACCGTTATATTTTATTACTGACGATTATTATCACTGTAGGTGCATTTTATTCCGTATGTTATATAGCTGCATAGTGATTACTATTTATAAGTGATTTGTAAAGTGAAATAACATATTAAACATATTCTATCTTCTAGCTGGTGGCGCGGTGTTGCTCAAATGTAGTGACTTTGTCTCTTTAATAAGGTGGATTTCTGCGAATTATAAGCATAAGTAGTAGCTTCGGTCGCGTGAAATTAAATCACGCTCGTGTTATATGTAAACAATGGAGAGTTTTGGTGCATATAACTGGTGTGACACGTGAATTATTTATATATAACCAGTGATGCGTGAAATGTGCCATGCCTAGATCCCACACACAAAAATTTTGTGCAGTGGGGCTGCATTCCCTAGAAAATAATTTTAAAACAAAAATTAATGTAAACTACATTTTTCGATTATTTTACTGTTATTTTTTGAGTTATATACCTATAAAAAATAAATGGTTACCTAAATGTCTTCTGAAATGTTGCAAAGTAATATGCCAGTTGTACCTTAATTATCGTCATGTTCAATGTAATAAAATTGAAAATAAATGTAAATATCTACATTATAGGAAAATTTTGTCTAAATGTATATTAGAATCACAGAAACAGTCGTCTTTGAAATATATTGAAAATTCCTCTAATTAATGTAAAGCTTCATGGAATCTGATTAAGCGTACATTTCAGAACAAAATAATGTTAGAGAAATAGAAAAAATCAAAGTAAACAATTTAAAGTACACAAATGCTCAAACAATCTGTAATCTATTTCATAAATTTTTTTATAAACCAAACACAATCAAGTAGTGTAAAAGTCAAATCCACAAATACTTCAAAATCATATTCTTGACCAAATTGTAGTAAAACTATGTATTTGACACCGGTAGATGAGCATGATGTGAAAAAGATTATTTGTTCATTGAAAAATGTTGCTAGTGTTATATCAAGACCTCTTGGCCATATAATTAATTTGTTATTTTTGGAAGGTCAATTTCCGGAACAATTAAAAAAGTGTATTGTCAGACCATTGTTTAAAAAAGGAGATATGTGTGATAGTTATGAACAATTATAGACCTATTACTATAATTCCAGTCATTTCAAAAATCTTTGAAAAACTTATGTATGAAAATCTCTATAATTATTTACTTGATTTTGACCTACTAAAAAATAATCAATATGGATTTAGGAAAGGTAGGTCTACTACATTAGCATGTTTTGATTTAGTAAAGAACATAACTGAATGTCTCAATAAGAAAATATATCCACTTTGTGTATTTTTGGATATGAGTAAGGCATTTGATTTTGTTTCACACAATATTTTATTATCAAAACTTGAAAAATATGGTATTAGAGGGAAGTCTTTAGATTGAATAAAAAGTTATTTAGAGAATAGGAAACAATGCGTTGAAATTTCTAAAATATGCGGAAACCGTAAAAAATATATAGTTCAAACTAACTTGTTAACAACTGTGGAGTACCACAAGGCAGTGTTTTAGGCCCCTTGTTATTTTTAATTTATACTAGCTATGCCCGCGACTTCGTTGGCGTGGAAATTATTCTAAAAAAAACCCGCATAATTCCCGTTCCCGTGGAATTTCCGGGATAAGAACTATCCTATGTCCTTTCTTGGGTTACAAACTATATTTGTACCAAATTTTATCCAAATCGGTTCAGCGGTTTGGCCGTGAAAGCGTAACAGACAGACAGACAGACAGAGTTACTTTTGCATTTATAATATTATTATGGATTATGGATAGCTGTGCCCGCGACTTCGTTCGCGTGGAAAAAATTCTAAAATAAAAACCCGCATAATTCCCGTTCCCGTGGGATTTCCGGGATAAGAACTATTCTATGTCCTTTCTTGGGTCTAAAACTATATTTGTACCAAATTTTATCCAAATCGGTTCAGTGGTTTAGCCGTGAAAGTGTAACAGACAGACAGACAGAGTTACTTTCGCATTTATAATATTAGTATGGATTAATGATCTTCCTGATAGTATAAAACATGATAGCTTTTTATTTGCTGATGACACTATCCTACTTATCAAATGTAAAAATAAAAATGACTTGGTAAATGAAACAACTGAAACCTTACTTCAAGTTTCAGAATGGTTAATTAATAATAATTTAAAAGTTAATGTAACTAAAACAAAATTAGTTGAATTTCAGAACTACCACAGTAATATTACTAAAAACACAAATATATTTATAAATAAAAAAATAAATATAGATGATGTAGATTATACAAACTTTTTAGGAATAGTTATTGACAAATATTGTAATTGGAAAGCACACATTGAATCTCTATGTAATAAGATTGATATATTTGTCTATGTCTTGAGAAGACTAAGAGAAGTAGGAAACGTAAAAGCCTCCCTATTAGCATACCATGGATATGTCTCTTCTAATTTACAATATGGAATTCCTATTTGGGGAAATTCTGTTGAATTGGTATGAATTTTTAGTCCAAAAAAAAATGTATTCGAGCAATATATGGTGTTAATGAGTTACATTCCTGTAAACCATTTTTCAAGTATCTTAAGGTACTTCCCTTACCATGTTTGTATATCTTAGAGGTATGCGTATTTGTAAAAAAACACCTAAAGTTATTAAAAACAAATACTGAAGTCACTGGTAACTTATACTTTAGGAATAGTAAGAAATTATATGTGCCTAACCAAAAATTAAATAGTTTTACAAAAAATGTGTATTGTATGTCTATTACTATATACAATCATATTCCTGAGTGCTAAGTGTGAGTTTTTCTTTTTGCATTCGATCGTGAGCGCGTTTGGAGTTTACTAGGAATTTGTATGTGATTTGTACAGCACCACCTAGTGGTAAACGTGAAAAACCAGTTTACCACTGGTGGAAAGAAAAATTCATACTCAGCACTCTGATAGTCTTAAATTGTTGCCTATAAATAAATTTCACAAAAAGTTGTTTGATTTGCTGTTAGATAAAATTTATTATGATATTAAAGAATTTTTAGCCGATAAAATTAAATGTTAATGCAGAATTATAAGTTTGTTGATTGCCTTAAAAAAAAATGTAGTAAAATTTTGTAAATGGTGGAAACTGTAAATTACAAAAATCTTAATCATACAAAAACTGAAACGTGTAATTATAAAAATAACTTTTGTTATATGAAATCATTCTTGTACATTAGTAATAAGAACATAAAATAGGGAAAAAAAGACCAGCCCGCTGAGTTTCTTCTGCTGGATCTTCTCAGTGTGTGGTCGCGTTCCAATCCTAAATTCTAAAAAATTGATACAGTGTTTTAAATTTTATATTATACAATGATAATTTTTTAAATATTTGCACACCATATAATGGTAGAATATGTTGGTAACTTAATTAATTTTTAACAACTTGTAACACCCAAAATCTTTGCTAATAAATATTTTTTTTCTTTCTTCTTTCTTTCGGGTGGAGGTTGAAATCACTTTAGCTCCCCAGCTACCTCCTTCTTTTAGTCTTTACCATCTCCATAACAAGGTGGCACAATTGTAGGTCTCACTTGTCATTGAGAAAAATGCTTGCTTCTGCTTGTTTGCTATCACATGCTATTGAAATAGAAGAGCCTAAAGCTCGTATCACTATCACTTTTTTTGAGATAAAATTGTTTTTTTTTGAACAGAGTCAATTCTTATCTTACAACTAGCTTTTGCTCGCGACCTCGTCCGCGCGGATTTTGTTTACTATGCTCCTACTGGTCGTAGCATGATGTTATATAACTTATAACCTTCCTCGATAAACAGGCTATCCAACTCAAAAAGAATTATTCAAATCAGTTCAGCAGCTTTTGAGATTACCGAGTACCACCAAACAAACTCTACAATTTTATAATATTAGTATAGATAGAAAGAATACATACAAGATATAGAGATTATGTATAAGGTAGATAAATCTAGTACATTAAATTATAATTATAGGGAAAATGTACAATATTTGAGAAAACTCGAAACTTGACTGTATTTTAGGCTACACTAACAACAAAAACTTTGTACTTTTAGAAGCTTATGTCGTTATTTTGTTTGTTATAAGGAAAAAAATTATACCTTGAGATAAAATAGCTGAACCATCAGATTTACTCAAATAATTAAGTTCACAATTCATTGGTTTCAGTTTAAAATCTTTCACATTTTCCACACCCATGTCGGCATATATGTATATTAAAAATATCAATAACAAATTACGTCAACAAGCGACTATTAAAAATAAAATCGCAGTGTTTTAAATAATTATTATTCATTCATCATTGGAATATTTTCAAAAAATCAAATTGTTATTGTAAATATAACCTAAAACAACTAAAATTAAAAAATTTGTATTCAGTAAATTTCAGTATTGCTAGTCGTGAAAATTCGCTGACGGCTGCATTATAAATTACCCCCAAAAGTAAGTAAATATTTGCTCGAAGAATTGATGCCACGCTTTATTTTTCATTAACTCATTTTATTATTTATTTATTCAAAATTACAAGTAATATGCCTTAATGCTATATTTGCCGATAGTTAATACATATACATTTATATATTTATTTATTTACAATTACAGTTACATAATATTATGTCTTAATGCAATAATGTACTTACTCAATACTAGCAAAAAGCAGGGCTTTGTAACGGCTCGCAAAGTTATATCTACTACCTAGTAATATTGTTAGGAAAGTATTTTTATGAGAATTACATATTTTAATGTATTGACTTTATTTATAATTATCTAACCTAAAACAAAATCCAGTGTATTTTTACCCGTTTCGTTATATTCGCATCAAAAGCGTCGTCAGGCTTTGGTCTAGGAGGGCGCAGGAAAATAAAACCAAGAAAAATTCTTTAAAATTTTCTTGATTTATTAAAAATACGACTGTTATTATTATCAATGTTATCTACACAGAACAAAATAAATATAAAGGTTATCTATTAAAATTTTACACCATATTTTCTGGTCTACCTATAATATAGTATGGTCTACCAATAATATAAAAAAAAAGTTTATTCGGAACAAAAATCGTTATACGTACAAACAGTTTTAGCGCTCTCAACTGCTAAAGTTAAAAACTGTAGCGCAGTGAGAGTGCCCTCTCTTTAAGTCACGTAAAACAATGTTCCTTATGATTTAAAATTTATAAGAAATTTATCTATAAATCATACACAAACAATATATTCTTAAATTAAAAAAAATGTACGAACTTTTGAATTTAAGGAGCTGATTTTTCTTTATGTGTATGTGTGTGTGTGCGCGCGCGTGCGTGTGTACGTGTGTGTGTGTATGAATGAGTGAGTGTGTGTGTGTAATGATTATGATGATGACACAGGTTACCTCACGTATTTTGTTAAATGTTCCGACTGTTCATATGAAAGCAGTACTAGCCAGTCAAACAATTCACGCTTAAATAGTTTTATTGGGAGGTGATAAATTTCCATTTCCTTATTTGCTAGGTTGTAGAGCTTTGTGCTAAGATGCTGATAGTGACGGCTTGCAGCTGCCGTTCTCCAACTCATAGTTGAATATGCTATATCTGCTCTTCGCTTGTTATAAATCTCTGGATCGAAAACTAATTCTGAATGTTTCCGGAGTATAGTTTGCAGTACAAATAGTCTTATCACAGAAAGAACATTACAGAAAGAGTAAAGGCTATCTGTGGGAGACCGAAAGGGTTTAAATGTCATCACCTTTAAAACGGCTCTTTGAGAAACCTCAACCCTTGCCATACGAGTTTGTGATGCGACACCTCAAACTGAAATACAGTTTGAAATAACCGACTGTACTAGAAAGAAATAGACAATCTTTAACAAGGTAATGTCAGCAATGCATCGCAATCTTTTAAGACGTAAATTAATTATCTTATTTTGGGGGTCCTGGGCCAGACACCAAGATATCTAACAGTTGAAGTACGCTCAAGTTCTGGGCCTTCACAGTGTTTATAAGGTGAGTTACAGGAATGGGCACGGACAACAAATGCATCTGCTGGTAAAGCCCTCTTAGTAAGAGAAAAGGTAAGTTATTTACTTTTAGATATATTTAAGGTTAATAAGTTTTTACATACAGTTAACCTAATTTAACAATAATTTTCATGCCTAAATTACAGTGAACCTGGCAGCACTGGTGTCAGCAGACGTACAATAATTGTATTGTACGAGTACGCGTACCATAATTTCATGTACTTTTCAACCCTCAATCCTAAGCGTACAAACTTGACAAAAAGTACAATAATACAATAATTTAGAATGTTAGCAATTTTCTATATAAAAAAATGATAAAATTATTTTTTTAAACATAATATATTATGCCGCCATGAATGCTGGTTAAATGTTTCCTGTTATCAAATGCTCTCTGAGTTTTGTAAATGTCCCCCCCTCCCTCCCCCTTAAAATTTCATCGTTTAGATACTTACATTTAAATACACAAGCATTTTCAATAAATAATTGCTTAAAATAGAAATTAAATATAACTTTATTCATGGAACAGAAAACAAGCGGAATTGGCAAGTACAAACATTTGTATCAGGACCGCGATCGCCATACTCACACATAAAATAAGCATTATTGGGTATAAACTACTAATGCAAACATTGTTTCATTGGTCGTTTTCATTTTAAACAACAATAATCTGAAACACACAAACAGAACATTTAAAAATATACCAAACTGCGTTACAATAAATTTTATTTTGCTACAAAAAAAAGAGTATTTACGTCCTTTTGTAGTCTATTCAAAATAGACTCATCTATTTGTACAATAGTGAAACTATAATCTTAAATAGTTTCGCTATTCTACAATAGATGGCAGTATTGATTTTTCCGTAGTTTTCAGTTGGTCATATTTGAGTAGAGAACTTTCTAGAACGATATACGTAATGACTGTCATTACATATATCTTTCTAGAAAAATTAGGTCAACCTAAAATGAACTTTATATGTAAGGTGTACGGCTGATTTTAGCTTGACTTTCTATTATATCATTAGAGATTATATTAAATCAGGAATTTTATTAAAATAAAATGAAAATTGTACTTTCGGATGATATGAAATATCTCCACTTTTAATCATCTGTATTCTAATATCATTTCTGCATTCAAAGATGGCACAATACGGCATAATTCAGTGTATAATAGATTTTCGCACGACGACTATCTCCTAAAGATATGGTAAGTATCACTAAGGCAATTTAGAGTAACAGCGCATAATAGTGATGCACGTGGCACGCCCACTCTTCACTTCCACTTGTTTTTTTTTTGTTTCGTGACTTTATTAGTGTATAATAATTTTGATTTAAGTACAATAATTTTACGGCTCTGGCTCAATAATAATTTATCGCGGATCTTGATTGTTCTGCATTGACGTGTATAATAGTGGTAATAATAAACATGTCAATGCTGTTCTGTCAACTCCTGTCATCTATGATCGTGACCGAAGTCGAACTTACGTAGTACATATATCTGATCTGTGGTCGAACTCCGAGTTTGTTTTGGTTGCCCATATGACGTGTGTAATGTGTAAGGTTAAAAATATTTAATAATATAATCCCTATTTATTTTAATTATATGTAAATCGCTCAAAATGAAGACCCGTTTTAACACATATGATATTGTGTGTATGGTTGGGGAATTGCAAAGGTAACTACATTATTTCCTAGTCTAGAAATAAAACAAAATAAACGAAGTTTTCGTACCACATTTTAGAATTCTTTGAGAATTATATGTAATCACAATTATTTATATTTCAGATTAATAGGAATGCGGGTCAATCAAGTTTATGACATAGACAACAAAACATACGTGATTAGACTGCAACGATCTGAAGAAAAGTCTGTTCTGTTATTGGAGTCAGGTAACCGATTTCACACAACTCAATTTGAGTGGCCTAAGAATGTAGCTCCGTCGGGGTTTACCATGAAAGTGAGTAAATATTGTGAAACATTAGAACTATAATTTATTTAAACCTGTATGTGTGTTAGACTCAAACTGTAGACCTATGTAATTAGCTGTACTTGTTTAATTTACAATTTAACATACACTAATACCCTGAAGTTTATGTGAATGATAATTTATTAAAGTTTGCAATAAAACTACCAATATTTTATATTTAGTAAATTAATACTCAATAGCTGTAAAATAGTAAATAGCATAAAAAGTTTGTTATAATATCTGCCAAGTTTTCAAAGTTTACTTAATAACTTATAACACATAATATGTATGTATTTTGCATGTAACTAGCAAAAAGCAGAGCTTTGTAAGCACTCGCAAAGTTATATTATCTATTAATATTGTTAGGAAAGTATTTTTATGAGAATTACATCTTTTAATGTATGAACTTTATTTATAATTATCTAACCTAAAAATCTAGCATGTTTTCGCCCAAACATTATATTCGCATCAAAGGCGTCGTCAGGTTGCCAAGCTGATCAAACTGATGGCTCTATAGCTTTTGCAGTCTATACGTCGTGAACCCTTGCCTTTATACAAGGGCACAATGCCCGTGCGCCGCCAGTCAAATATAAACATTTTGTGAAACAATCTCTTAATAAGTTCAAAAGTTCTAATACAAAATGTATCTTCTATAGATTTTAACTTGTTAGTTTTATAATAGATGGCGTTAGTAGTAATAAGATTTTAATAAAAATTGTATTTTCTATTTTTTAATGTTTATAAAATGGTATTTTTATGGTAGATAACATATCTAGACATGAATTAAAAGTACCACGTCGAAGCTCAAACCTAAAAGTGTGACACTTTTTCAGTAAAATGTACCACAAAAGTCCATAGTTCGTCGCCTAGCGTAGGGCTCTCTTTGCTCGCCCTAATAATTATAAAGTAAGAAATTAGTCTGCTGAAAACTGGGTCTTTTTTACATTATTAATAGCAAACAAGCAGAT
This sequence comes from Apodemia mormo, assembly GCA_036924255.1. NCBI lineage: Eukaryota > Metazoa > Arthropoda > Insecta > Lepidoptera > Riodinidae > Apodemia > Apodemia mormo. Next base: position 3,117,645 of record JAUPFN010000018.1, on the reverse strand, counting down.
GGCTCTTTTATTGGAAAAAGAATCGATCTTCTATATACATTAAAGATGTTAATGGTGCATTGCTATCTGTGTAGTGGGATAAAAAAACACATGCATAAGTCTACCAACTGCCTTACCATCCAAACTGGAACACGACAATGATAAGCATTGACACTGTTGCAGCAAGAATAAATAAGAGGGTGCCATATACCCTGGCGAGACATTCCAGAACTCAACCACCTGTTAGTCACGATGGTAGTTATATATATATAGCCAATCGGTTACTTTCTATGATCTGCCTACCAAAATGGTAGATGGTCTATTGTTCAAAAGGAGCCCAGGCAATATGGTGAAGCCGTGTGGATATTTCTATTTTTTTTAATTTGTAGTTATTTAACACTAAAAGTTTTAATTGATTTTGTTTAATTATAATTTTGCATTTTACAACTCTTTTGTTTACTTTTACAGCTTAGAAAACATCTTAAAAATAAAAGATTAGAATCTTTAAAGCAACTTGGCATTGATCGTATTGTTGATATGCAATTTGGTTCTGGGGAAGCAGCATATCATGTTATTCTGGAACTGTACGACCGTGGTAATATTGTCTTAACAGATTGTGAATGGACAATCCTTAATGTCCTTAGACCTCATGTTGAAGGAGATAAAGTTAGATTTGCTGTTAAAGAAAAATATCCTTTAGATAGAGCTAAAACTAGTTATGAAGCACCCAATAGCGAAACCTTAAAACAAATACTAGGAAAGAGTAAGCCTGGTGACAACCTGAAGAAAATTCTTAACCCAAACCTTGGTAAGTACCAATTGGGATCATCTTGTTTATCTTCCATAGACTCAAAAGGAAGGTATAAATTTTCATTTTAAGTCTGAACGTAAACATTTGTCAGCTATTTTCATAATAATTTGTTTCTGTGTTGATATATATTACATAAAGATAATAATAAGCTATGATACGAAGATAATAATAAGTAGCATCTTACTGTTATTTGCCCTTTTAAAATAAAGGATATCAAAGTCATTACCAGTCTAAGATGAATTTGATGCAGCCACAAGTGTAGTTGCCTGCTTACTGATGGCGTAGCAGATGGCAGTTTTGCCTTGTTCTACTAATGCAGACTAAATACTGACATGCATCTTTATAGATCTCAAAAACAGTGTCATCTGTTTCTACTTTGAACATATTGTGAAGGGCCATACAGATGAAAAAATAACTATTATGTCATTTATGATTAGAAGAATTGTTAACACCGGAATTTATTATTTATATAATATTTGAAGTACAATCTTTGAACCTCTTTTTGAAAAAAAATGTGCACAATGAGGAGTGTGAAATTTAGTTACAGTTAAAGTTTATGGAGAAGTGTAGAAAGCTTTTTTATATATGCAAAACAATGATGTATATGGTGCATTGCTATACCTGTAATAGGATGGCAACACAATATACGTAAGTCTACCTTCCAAACTGGAACACGTCAATGACAAGTATTGACACTATTGTGGCAAGAAAGGTAAAACAGTAATACCAAATATCTGGGCAAGGCATTGGAAACTCTATCACCTAATAGTCACAATGATGGTGACACATATAAACGATTGGTGACCTTTTATGACCTATTAGGCAAAACGGCAATTGGTCTATTCTTCAAAAGAGCCCAGCCCAGACCAACATGGGTTATCAATCACATCAGCGTGCATATTATTAGCAGCAGTTATTTATTATGTACATGCTGCATTAAATTAGCAGCAGGTATATAATTTTAGCTTATTTTTATCAAAAGTATTAGAAATTAATTTATTTAAAAAATACACATACTTCTATGCTTTTGACACACGCAGGTACATAATATGATGTTTGTAAAAGAGATTTTGATAATCTATGATCAAACAGAGTTATGATTCCTTTATCCTATAATTTGTCTAATAGACATTTGGTTTATAGAGCTACAGTCGAGTTTGGACCAAAGAGTGACTGCTGATCTATAATATCTATATGTTAATATGTAACTATGTACCCTTTCTGATACAATTACAAAACGTTGCTATATGAAATTTGTTTTAAAGTTTACATTGTGGAGGACTTGTGTTGTACAAACATCTAATATTTTTAAATAATATGCATTAAAAATACATTTACCCCTCGAGTCCCATCCTCGCATGCGATATTTAGCGGGGGCATTCGTTACTAATTGACCCGCGCAAGAGCTGATACCACATCATACAAAATATCTGGTTGAACGAGGTTTGGTCGGTTTTTCACATACCCATATCTTGGGAACCGAGCTTTTCTTGGACCTGGAACCTTGATAAATCGATTCCTATAGAATAAATAATTTTTTTTTCTGTACCTGGTTGACCGAGCTTTGCTCGGTTTTTTGCATACCCATATCTTGGGAACCGAGCTTTTCTTGGACCTGGAACCTTGTTAAATCGATTCCTTGACCCGAAAAACCCCTAATTTGTGACTCATGAAAATCAGTGGAGCCGATTCCGAGATTCCACATATATATATACAAGCATTGCTCATTTAAAGGTATTAGATAATATGATTTCTCTATAATTAAACCATATTTTATTATTCTGTAAATGACTATGTATTGATAGATATATTTTCTGTCTACTAGGACTCAAAATAAAGTTATTCGGTTAAATATTTTACATATATAATAAAATTCAAATTAGGCGTGGTCATATTTTACCCATTGAGCGCCGGTAGAAACTTAAAAAATATGAAGAGGTCAAATATGACTGACTAGGATTCGATAGGTTAAATTATTAAAAATAAACATTACACACACTACATTCATGTGTTATACATGATTATATATCTTAAATGAAGGAAACTACTACTTAGATATAAAATAACTGAGGGAAAACCCTGTAATTTCGTCCCAAGTAATGGCAGAGTTAAGAACAGCTGTTTACTGTCTACATAACAATTGATAAATTATGTTGCAATTGAGCATGTTATTTTAACAATTAGTTTTTATTTTAGACTAACTGACCTGGCAAACATTGTTTTTTCATTCATATTAGGAATCCATAGCGGACAAACAATGTGACACGTAATTTATATAAGTCTACGCCCTACGGGATTGTCCTTCCACGCGGCCAAAATGGCATTAAACTTTATATGGTAGTTAAGTATTCTTAAATTTTCTATTTTTCCGCGCAATTTTCTTAATATTTTCACATTTACACAACAAAAAAAAATTACCGAAATTGGTCCAGCCATTCAGCCGTGATGTCCAAGGAAAATAGGGATTGATTTTTATATATATAGATTAAAGATGCAAATAAACGCTAAAACCAATTTAATATTTTGTAATCAAAGGGTTATTTGACATTAAATTTTAACTTACCTACATTGACAGCGTATTTTAGTAATGGCATTTTTTTTTTTTATGTCATAAGATAGCAAACAAGCAGATGGGTCTCCTGATGGAAAGAGTCAACCATCGCCTATAGACACCAAAGATGTTAATGGTGCGTTGCTATCTTGTGGCGAGGTCTAATGCCACATGCATAAGTTTACCGGCTACCTTACCCTCCAAACCGGAACACGACAGCGACAAGCACTGACGCTATTGCGGCAGGAATAGGTAAGGCGGTGGTACCAGACCCGGGCGAGACAATGCAGAACTCTACCACCTAGTAGCCACGATGGTAGTGACTCGATTGCCAATCGGTCGCCTTTTACGACCTGCCTGGCAGAACGGCAGTTGGCCTATTCTACAAAGGAGGCCGGGACCAACACGGCGAATTTTGGCTGCAAGCTGTTTAAGGTGACGTTAATTTTCTTAAATGATTTGAAATTAGAACACTGAAATTTTTATAGCTTTGCCTATTATGAAAATTCGAACTTGTTAGACAGAGATAAAGCCATTTTTATTTGTTCGGCATTGGAACATATGCAATTTTATATTTTTGATTGTTTATGGAAATTAATTCCAAGTCTTTATCTTTCTCTTATCAAAGTAATACACACATGTGTATACTATTTTCTTTATGATTAAATCTGTTGTCAAACTTAAAATAAATTTTATTGTTTAGTCCAGGGATAGGGAAACTTTTTCGTTCGTGTACCAATGTTTACTAACAAAATATATGGCGGGCCCAAGTTGTTGCATTTTTGGCTATATTTATAACGAAAAATTTTCCCCACCCCTTATTTAATTAATGAAATAAAAATATTGATGTATGTTTTCTGAAACATTTTATGATGCAATATTACAAAATAACTATTAGAAAAAGAAAGAAATTTCAATTTTTTTTATTGATGAATGATTTTTGTTTGATGGTTGTGGGCCGGATTTAGACGCTTCGCGGGCCGTAGTTTCCCCATCCCTGGTTTAGTCTATGGTCAAATTTCGACCACTGGGCGATCCGCTTGTAAAGACTAGAGACAAATTAATGTATGAAGTTCATATAAAAACACATTGTGGTGCTGCTTTTTTTAGTTTCTGAGCAATGCTGTATAATTGTTTTTAAGTAATAGAAAAATATTTCCATGTTTATTTAATTAAAATAAGTTAATGAATTACTGTTGAACATGAACACAGGACATTCACAAGTAATAAAAATAATTTATTAATTTCTTTTTTAGAGTATGGAGCTGCCTTAATAGACCATGTACTTCTAGAGAATGGTCTATCAGGGAATATGAAGATAACACAAGATCCTAACAAAGGCTTTTCAATAGAGAGAGACTTAGAAAAATTGGCAATGGCTCTTAAGCAAGCTGAACAGTTAATGGAAATAAGCAAAACCGAAATAGCCAAGGTTATTACTCTGACAACTATTGTATGACCTGTTTTTACTTGGTAACAAATATGAACAATATATATATATATATATATATATATATATATATATATATATATATATGTGTGTGTGTGTATATATATATAGCAGCTGATTTTGACCCGATTTTCGAAAATCAAGTTTTCACCAGATCTCCACGTTTTGAGGTCCTAGGAATCTTTTCTGACTATTTTCACGATGACGTCAGTATGTGTGTGTGTGTGTGTGTGTGTGTGTGTGTGTGTGTGTGTGTGTGTGTTTGTGTGAATGTAAACATCTCATAACTTTTGAATGGCTGGACTGATCGAAACGCGGTTGATGGCATTCGTTTGGATTCCACTCAACTTAGACTTCCTGAAAATTTGAACCAAACGGCTCAGGAGATTTTGAAAAAACCTTAAAAAATATTTTTTAAATATAACAGTTGGGTACAAAAACTAATCAGCTTTATGACTTTAAGGAGTCAGCTGTCAGCTGTCAACGAATGTAAATAGTGCTCCGTTTATTTTAATAATTAATAAGATAATTAAGTAATTAATAAACAATGTAATAAAAGGCAATGCTCCAAATCAGTGATAAAATCAACTACAGAAAATAAGTGACAGTATTCGACGTATTAATTACATATTATATTCGAAGAAATAACTCAGTGTCATGAAGAAATTGTTACTAATTTATTTAAGTTAATACTTACAATTTAAATCACAAATTACTTTTTATTCAACGGGAAGCGACAACATACACATTATTAGAAGTTTTTTGTCATAGAGGAAATAAAGAAAGAAAAATACTTCACATTCACATATAACAAAGGTAAAAAAAAAAACGTTACAGAATTATTTTTTAAATATTTGAACTATATATTATTTAAGTTAACTGACAAAACTTGTTTTAAAACAACAACTTGCTTGATATACTACAATGCACTTCTATTGACTTTGACAACTGTAATATGACAACTGACAAGTGATGAAGCGAAAATTGTACACAGAGAATGAATGCACCATAATAATAACAGTTACGATATAACGTTATTTTTAACGCAACGATACAATAGATTAAATTTATTTTAGAAAATTGTACATAAGCTATATAGATAATTATAAAATAAACAAAAGAAATATTAACATAAAAAAATAAGTATTGAAAAATGGATTCAATTGATTATGTAACCAGGCGTATACAGAGAAGCAACAAGAGAACAAACAATTCTCCTGACACATCGTTTGAATCGATGCATTCAGGTTCTATAGCCCAGAGTCTGCCTGATCTATCCACGGCGTGCAGTGAACTAGAAGAGTTGCAAGAAAAATTTTCGAATTTAGAAATAGAATTAAAAAGTGCTCATCAAGAAATTGATAATTTAATTTTGGAGAATAACATATTAAAAACAAAGGTGTCAGAACTCGAAACAAAAATTAAAATATTAAACAGCATCTGTAAAGAGCCCAGAAGTAGCCTTAAAAAGAAAAATAGCACTACAAGAAAAGTTACTGAATTAGAAAAACGTATATTTTTTGACAAAGATAATAATTATAAAAGAATAAGACAGAAAATAAATTTTGATGAGGAAGATATGCAACGTAACACAAAAACAAACACAAAATTGGAAAAATTATCAATGTTAAGTAATTTATTAAATGAAAATGAAGGAAATATAGAAGAGGAAACAAAGAAGAGACTGTTTATTTTTGGGGGGAAACAATGTGTAGGCTTGGCATCGCAACTAATTGCATCTAGGGATAATTCCCCATTTGAAAATTATAGCATATTTTCGGAAACAAAGCCGTTCGCAAGCAGTAAGCATATACTTCAACCTTGCTACAGTATGACTATGCGGAAATCAGACCTGTTTATTGTAAGTGTCGGTGAACATGATAAAAATCCTATAGAAGTTATTATGGAAATATCGGCTTTACTAAAATATCTTGGTAACCATAACGTGTTAGTTTTAAGCACGCCTAACAATAAGTACTTTAATGAATATAAGTTGAATAGCATTATACAATTATTATGTAATAATTCATATAGATCGACTTATGTGGATCTAGCAGATATTTGGTTTTATGGCACAAATAAGCAGCATTTAAAAAAAATGTGCAATATTATAAACTCTGTTTTGGATAATATGTTTTATAAGAAAACTTTCATAGTACGTAAAAATTGGCCTCTAAAAGCTAAAATTAAATGTTTAAATGTATATAACAAATCTAAAACAAACATTGAAACAGAACCAAAGAAAGGAACAATCCCGTTTTATTTTAAAAAAAATAATAAAATCAAATCAAATACAGCAAACTTAAACGATAGTTGCCAGTTATTTCGTTCCTAAACAAAATTCTAATTCTAATTATAATTATAACTATACCATTATTATGCACCAAAATATTGCTGGACTTCTAAATAAACTTGACATTATTACCGTGTATCTAGAAAACCTTTGTAAAGTAAATGAAAAAGTTGATATTTTATGTTTTTCGGAAACCTTTGTTAAGAGGGGTCATGAAAGTAATATTGTACTTAACAACTACAGATTTGCTTCTTCGTATTCTAGAAAGACAAAAAGCCGCGGGGGTGTTTGCATTCTTATAAGAAATTATTTAGAAGCTAATGCATTAGATGTTTGTGCCAATTTATCTATTGAAAAATCTTTTGAATGTTGTGGCATATATTTACCAGTTTATAACTGTTACATTATTTGTCTATACAGGACGCCTGACTCAAATGTTAGTATATTTTTTAATAAACTACAAACTCTGTTACACATATTAACAAGAAATCATAAAAAACACATAATTCTAGCGGGAGATTTTAATATAGATATTTTAATTAACAATAATACAACAAAAGAACTCAAGACAATACTTAGTAATTATGATTTAACGTTACATATACAAGGGCCTACTAGACAAAAAACATGCATAGATAACATAGCAAGCAACATAAAAGAAACAAACAGCCTTCTTAAAAATCTAAATTTATCAGATCACAACACGTGTCAAATGTTACAATTCAGAACCGATAAAACTATTAGCGAAAAAAATTATTTTTATATTTATAGGCGTAGCTATTGTTCTTATAACATAAAAAAATTCAAAGAATGTTTAACGAGCCTAACTTGGACTGATGTAACGCAAGAAAATAACATCAACAATAGTTTTGATAAGTTCTATGAAATTATTTGTATGTTTTTTTGTCTATGTTTCCCAATGCGTAAATTAAAGGTGACGTCAAACAAGTTTGAAGTAAAATGGATAACCAAAGGTATTCGTATATCATGTTCAACGAAAAGGAGATTACGGAATAAATACTATATAAACAAATCCCCTGCGTTTAAAGCTATGTACTCGAAATATTGTAAAATTTTAAAGTGCTGCATTAAAGCTTCAAAAAACCATGTCAATAAAAAATATATTTTAAATTCGAGAAACAAAAGTCGTGCTCTGTGGAAAATTGTTAAAAATGAAACAAGCTCCTCTTACAAATCTTATAATAATTTAAATACAATTATACACAACGGTAAGGTAGTATCAAATCCCACAGAGATAGCAAATAATTTTAATAAATATTTTATCAATTTGACTAATAAGAAAATAACACAGGAAGATAATATTTACAATTCGAATATAAAAGAAATCAAAGAAAGCATATTTTTAAGTCCAACTAATGAAATTGAAGTTGCTCGCATAATTAAAGCGCTTAAAAATACCGAATCAGTAGGCTATGATCTAATCTCCACTAAAGTTATTAAAAATGTAGCCGATATTTTATCTCCAATTATTGCTTGGTTAATAAATGAATCCTTCTTGCAAGGTATCTTTCCGGAAAGTCTTAAATTGTCAGTAGTTAAACCACTATTTAAGAGTGGCAAACGCAATGAAATAGTCAACTATAGACCTATAACTTTAATACCTGTAATTGCAAAAATTTTTGAAAAGGTAATGCATGAGCGGATTACGAATTTTTTTAAGAAACATAACATTATACACTCTCAACAATATGGATACCAAAAAAATAAATCCACTGTGCTGGCGGTCTTTTCTTTAGTGAAAAGGATAACAGAAAATATAAACGAAAGGAAAAGGGCCGCAGCTGTTTTTTTTGATATGTCAAAAGCCTTCGACTTTGTTGATCACAAAAACCTACTCACTAAATTTCAAAAATATGGTATCAGAGGTATTGCGCTGAAGTGGATTGAAAGTTACTTGACTGACCGTAAACAGTTTGTAGAAATTAGCACATTTAATGAAAAATCTGAATTAGTTACTTATAAATCTGATATATTATATAATAAATTTGGAGTCCCGCAGGGTAGCATATTGGGACCATTCTTCTTTTTAGTTAACATAAATGATCTTCCGGATATTTTAGACTGTCAGTGTAGTATGTTTGCTGATGATATCGCGTTAATAGTCGAAAGTGATGATCAATTTACGGAAAAATTAAATAATCTAGTAGAAGTAGTATTTAAATGGTTAAAATTAAATAATTTAATGGCAAATATAAATAAAACAAAATTTATACAATTTTCTCACTACAACACATCCAAAGTAACCCTAAATATTCAGTATCAAGGCCAAATAATAACGGAAGTAAATAATACAAATTTTCTCGGTATTCATATCGATGAACATTTAAGCTGGAAAACTCACACAGAAATGCTATGCAACAAATTAAATAAATATGTTTTTGTTCTACGTAAAATTACACATAATATAGGTAAAGATGCCGCACTAACGGCATATTATGCATACGTCGCTTCTTTATTACGGTATGGCCTAATCATTTGGATGAATTCTTGCAATGCTATTAATGTTTTTTTGACACAAAAGAAATGTATACGCGCCATTTGTAATGTCGGTCCATTAGAGTCATGCAAACCTTTATTTAAAAATAATAAGATATTAACCTTAACTGACATGTATATCTTAGATGTAGCCAATTTTGTAAATAAACACCCTCAGTTGTACAACAGAGCTAGAGATACATCTAGACTGGGATTACGGGACCCCACCAGATTACTTTTTCCATCATGTAAATGTTCTATTTTCCAACAAAACTGCTATATGATGAGTATTAAGGTGTTTAATCAAATACCAAAAGAAATAAGAGAATTGCCAACAGGGAAACAATACAATTGCCTTAAAAATTGGCTGCTAAATAAAAACTTCTATACTCTTAAAGAATTTTTTGAAAGCAAATAGTTTTTTTACTACAAATTTGATTTTTACAAAAATGTTTTTTTTTTTTAAATTTATTTATCATTGTTTATTTAGGTTATTACATTATCTCATCATTATATTTGACATTGACATTTTATTTAAATTATTGACATTATTTGTAAAATAGATCTTATACTGACAGTGGTTTTACATTTTGACATATTATAATAATTTATTTAACATTTTTTTAAATTATTTTTTATTATTATTATTAGATTAACAAATTGTATACACATTATCAATGATTTAATGAATAAGATATATGTAATGATTTTATTATGTAATGATCCATTCTTTTGATGAGATACTTTATTTATTTCTCAATGTTTAATGAATGTTGTTAAATTTATCTCATTTAGTTACAAACACTAATATCAATATCTTTTAGAAATCGTATGGTTATAAGCTGGACGTGTATTCATTTGAGATTTGTATTATGACATTGCATTTACTATAACACTTTAAATTACATATATCTTGGTATAGTCACAAAAAGCAATACGTAAATCGGCATAGATAAATGGCACTATCTTGAAAAACAAAAACAAACGGCTTTCGTCTAAATCTAAGTCGTACATATCTTGCTATAATATAAAAGATTTATTTTATTTCTTACATAATTATTGTATACATAAAAAATATAAATTTAATTCAAAATAATTGTAAAAGAATTTGCATGCTAACGTATAGCGGAATAGGCGAATATATAAACTAGACATAAGATCTTTGTAACCCTATTTCTTGCAAATAAATAAATTATTATTATTATTATTATTATTATTATTAAAGACTATGTCTTAATGCATAAGTTGCATCAAAATCGTTTTATCTGTTTAGGAGAAAAGTTGATGAAAAATTGTCGACTAACTTACCCTCCGAACTGGAGACGTTTCAGAACTCTACCACCTGCTAGTCCATCATTGTAGTGACACATACTGCCAATCTTTCGCCTCTTACGAACTTCCTGGCAGAATGGTAGGTGAGCTAATCTTCAGATGTTGCCCGAACTGACACAAAAAAAGGAAGAATTACTCACGTTCATATGCATACTTGCTAAAAAGTATTAGTTTCAAATGAGTATTTAAGTGATAGTAGAAAAGAGTAAATAAGTGAAGTGTGGCCTATGATTTAATTGTAATTTTTTAGGGTTACATAATCCAAAAGAAAGAAGACCGCCCAAATCCTGAAGGTGGAGGGAGCACGTTTTTCCTCACCAACCAAGAGTTCCACCCAATGTTGTATGCACAGAATAAAGATCAGCCGTACGCCGAGTATGAGACATTTGACAGAGCAGTGGACGAGTTTTTCTCAGCTTTAGAAGGGCAAAAAATTGATCTCAAGGTAATTTTACACTTGTTAAACATATTTGAAAAGAAAAAAGTAGGCGGAGGTGCAACGAGTGTACATTAAGTAGCGTGATGTAATTAGGTATCCAACCTATATAGAATAAAAAACTTATTTAGAACAAATTGCCCAATCTGAGATTCGATTCCAGGAACTCATTTTTAACAAATTAATTTAAATCCACATTTTGTTTTTTTAGTGGCCATTTTGGATATACACCATTTGTATAATTTACTTATTTAAGATGTAGATATCACTATTGTAATCTACGAGTAATGTGAATCGATATGGCATGTACTGATACTGTTTGTTATCCTTTTATTTAATTTTGTTATTTGTGTCTGGTGTTACTGATTTGTTGTTGATGTGTTTTAACTTGTGAGGACCTGTAATTGGCTGTCTGTTATAAATATGCGATATAATTGTTAATTCGTTATAGCTGTTGGTCTTCTAATAAATCTATATACATATAATAAAATCGTAGAAAAGTCAAAACTGTACATTGATTATTTTTTTAAAAGAATACTTGGGGCGTGATCTACAATCGATATCGAAGCCAAAAATATAGTTTTTAGAATTTTTGTCTGTATGTCCGGGGTAAACTCAAAAAGTACTTACTGAATGGATTTACTTCAAATTTTGCATGAATATTACTAATAGGTCGGGTCAACATAATACCTACATATTATCATGCTATCACCTACAGGGGAGGAGCAGTGTGGAGTAAACGAAGTCCGCGCGGACGAAGTCGCTGGCAACAGCTAGTAAATAAATAAAACTAACTCATCTAAGTTGGTACTAATAGTGGCTAGATCATTGAGATTATTATTTAAAAAATAAAAAGTGTCATCACGTCAAGTCACCCTTGTGGGGTAGGTAAAATGCATTGAATGTCTGTGTAATTTCGCTTCACCACAATTTACTGGTTTGTCTGTTGCCGAAATAAGTGGTGATCCCCATCACCGCGTTTTACCGATCTGACAGCGCTGATTGCTCACTAGCTGTTGCCAGCGACTTCGTCCGCGCGGAGTTCGTTTACTTCGCACTGCCCCTCCCCCGTAGGTGATAGCGTGATAATATGTAGCCTATATGTTGACCCGACCTATTAGTAATATTCATACAAAATTTGAAGTAAATTCGTGCAGTACTTTTTGAGTACATACAGACCCGCATATACATACAGATAAACAGACATACAGACACACAGAAAAAATTCTAAAAACTATATTTTTGGCTTCGATATCGATTGTAGATCACGTCCCAAGTATTCTTGTAAAAAAATATTTAATTTACAGTTTTGACTTTCCTACGATTTTATTATATGTATAGATAGTATTTGTTATTTATTATTTTAGTTGTTTTGCTTATTTCTTAATATTGCGGTTATTGCTTAACAACAGATCTAAACAACTCCGTGCCTCAAATTGGCTAGTAAATTGTCGTTCTCGGAATTTAAAATAAACAAAAAAAAATATTAGGGTCACAATTTGTAATCACCAGTGACAAATAAGTGAGTCATGCTGCATGAGAACTGGCATGACTATTTTTTTTATTCAGTTGATTATTTACTTACATTTAATTTTTTAATGTAACATCTGTAGGGCTACTCTTGAAAACCGATTTCAATTTTGAATGAATATTTAATTAATTTTGAAGTATTTCGTACTCTGGACAACTATATTCAATTATTGGATTCGGCGACAGCGCCTCACGGATTTCGAAAATTTTTGGAACTACTCATTATTGCTTTTATTCGTTATTTTGTATAAAACGGTACTTAAAATTTCCACTTGTAACACTAGCTTGACGTGTAACGATGACATCTATTTCCAATAATTAGGTCGTTACTATACTGAATCAATGTGGGCAATATTGGTTTCAAGAGTCCCGTTTTTTGACGATATTCGAAACTTATTGTTCTTATCAATATTGGTTTAAGATTTATATTGTTTTCAAGAGTAGGCCTGCTGTACTTTCAGACAATTCAAATAGAACGTGAAGCTATGAAAAAGTTGCAAAATGTTAAGAAAGACCATCAGAAGAGAATAATCGAGTTGGAACAAGTCCAAATGGAGGACCGAAAGGCTGCCGAAATGATATCCCGGAATGAGCCTCTGGTGGAACAGGCCAGGCTGGCGATACAGACTGCTATAGCTAATCAGGTAAGCCAATAGCATGTGCCAGTTTATATGTCAAAATATTAATGTTATACCTTTGTTTGAAATTAATCTTCCATATGAGTAGACCAGACATAGGGAACATAACTAAAATACTAGACCATAACCTGCCTGTTAAGGTGGGTCGTAAAAATTAATATCTTCACGCCCGTATCCCCAAAGTGATAGATAGAGGTATATAATTAATGCACCTACGATTAACCGAAGATGCTAAAGTCCCACAATGTGATAGCTGACAAGCCTATCACCAACCAGGCACCCATCAAATCCCGGGCAACATTGTTTTTATCAAAAAACTAAAAAAAATTGATTTACCTGACCCGAGAGTCAAACCTTTGACCTCATGTTGTCGACACCGACACGATACCTCTAGACCACAGAGGCGACAAATAAAATGGGCTGAGGCTAGAATTTATTAAGAAGGAATTTCTTGATCCATTACTTAAATCCGGGGCTACATCCATATCTAAGAAAGTTCGTAACAGTGACCATTGATGAGAATTAAAAATGAATATTATTATAATATGTATTAGTATTATGCTGCGGCCGCACTTTACACAGTTATCACATACGATTTTAAGCCGGCGTAAATTACTTCAAAATCAGCGTTTGGCTTTAATATTTCTTTGTAAAGCATATCGTACTGTAAGTTCTGAAGCTTAACCCGTTTTATCAGGCGTCTTTCCATTAGATTTAGAAATTCAGCGTCGGGCCTCAATGTATTATATTTCTAAGAACTTTACTAGCCCAGAATTGATCAATCCGCAAGCTCAAACAAAAATACGCCGCCTTTTTAGTCCCGTGATGGATGTTACTAATGAATTAATAAATGAATGGCAGTCGCGTTGGTGCTGCTCAACCAAAGGACGGCATTTATATTAAGTAAAACGTGGATAGAAATAGATCATTGTGTTGCACAGTTCCTTACTAGTCATGGTAATTTTAAAGCTAAATTATTCTCGTTCAAATTAGTTCCATCTCCTTTTTGCGAATGCTCCACCATAAAATGTAAATATGAACAAACTGCACATCATATTCTTTGGGAGTGTAATCTCTGGCAAAACGAATGTAGCCAAATGCTTGATAATATACGATGTATATTCGGGGTAATGTACTATTCCGACCTTGTAGCAACACGTGAGAATTTCCGTGCATTCATGCGATTTTGTCATACGTACTACTGGAAGCAGAATTAAGTAGGCCATTTTCGTAGGACCTCAAATACCTAAATTACCTAACCTGATCGTAAACGTCTTATTTCCTATCAGTTTTTTGCCTTATCTTTACGCTGTATCCTGCTGTAAAGGGAGGGAAACTGGATGTATTTTCCTACTCCTCCTATACTCTTCTGATTAATTTCGTTGCCGGTTCCAAGACAGCTTAGCTTTTCCCCCAGGGCACCCTGAGCTCGCCACTCAGAGGTTATCACGAAGGTTGCCGCTGTTGTTACAGTGGTGGGAACGAGAGGTGGGTCCATTTCCCTTTAAAAAAAATACGATTTTAAGCCATTCACGTCGCAATATATCGTCAACATTGATATAATACGTTTTTGTATCTTTTATCATAAAGATGATTTGATTTTAACCATATTATAAAAGTTATAAGACGAGCAAAATATTGTTTACAACAAAATATTTGTCATGATGCGGCCGCACTTGCGTCTATCGTCATAAAGCTTCGCGCAATGATGAATGATAAAATATAATAATAAATATTCACGGGACAAATTACACTTACTGATCTAACCCCAAAGTAAGCAAATGATTTGCTTGTGTTATGGGTGTTAGTCAACGATACTAATACATAGAAATACATAAATAAATACTAGAATATATTTAATAAACACCCAAACCCGGAAATACAAACATTTGTGCTCATCACATAAATGCTTGTCGCCGTCGGGATTGAACCCGAGCCCCGTCGATTGCATAGTCAGGGTCACTAACCAGTCGACCAACGGGGCGGTCAAATGACGCGATATATGCAGATGTGACTGGCCAGTATCGGCTATCGTCGCAGATATTCCGACTGCGTGTGCCTTAGCGCAATAATATGTTCGGGACGATACACGCAGGCGCGGTCGAACAGTTATTGACTAATTAACCAAATAATTTGATAGCTTTAGACCTAGATCGATTTGTGTAATTTGTTGAGTGATGGTTATTTATTTGTTGATCAGATGTCCTGGGACGACATAAAGCTGCTGGTGAAGACCGCCCAAGACAAGCGGGACCCCATAGCGTCTGCTATCAAGAACCTCAAGCTCAACACCAACCACATCACGCTGCTGCTGAAAGACCCTTACGAAGATGATGAGGAGAGAATGCAGCCAATGTTGGTGGATATTGATCTCTCGCTTACGGCGTTTGCGAATGCCAGGAGGTAAAGTATCCAATACAAATCCAGAAAAAATAGGGCTGATGGGGCAAAACTGCGTACGTCACGTAGTGAGTAGGCTTGGTACATTTTATGTATCACTGGTTATATCACTCGTTATAAAATAATTCACGTGAAACACCAGTTATATGCATCGAAACCGTCTGTTACATATAACGCGAGCGTGATTTAATTTCACGCGGGCAAAGCTTATAATTCGCAGAAATCCATCGTGCGAAAGAGACAAAACAACATCATTTGAGCAACACTGTGCCACCAGCTACAAGAGAGAATATGTTTAATATATTATAAATAGTAATCATAGCGCGGCGATATAACATACGGAATAAAATGCACCCACTGTGACAATAATCGTCACTAATAAAATATAACAGGTGTGATTTATCACCCGTGATATAACAGTGACAAAAAACAAATGACTTCACGACGTGATAGTGAAATAAAAGTAGCTATAATTACCATAGCTAGTAATGAGTAATATAAATTTAAAAGCTATATATAATAAACATGCTTCATTAACGTTAAATAAGTTAGAATAAAACAAAAAAGCCCTCCTCTTTGTCCGCACTCCGCATTTTTGATTTTCGTGATGGGCAAATTCGGAAACCAATATTGCGCGTGGGCCGACGCGCACTTAACCATTTTTTATTAATTACAGATATTACAACCAAAAACGCAGTGCTGCGAAAAAACAACAGAAAACCCTGGAGTCAGCGGATAAAGCTCTGAAGAGTGCGGAGCGGAAAACCAAGCAGACGCTAAAGGAAGCGCAGACCATCAGCAGCATCAGTAAAGCCAGGAAAACGTACTGGTTCGAGAAGTTCTACTGGTTTATATCGTCCGACAACTACCTAGTATGTACTATAAAATATCACTAGAAAAATTAAACCTTAATAAGATCTGGTAATCGCGTCAACAAAATAAAGGGAAATTACTTCCACAGGCATGAGATGATTTTTATAGAAAATATTTTGTTTTCTAAAAACGATAATGCGAATATAACATTTACATTTAATCAGAAAATAATTTAATTTCGTGGTTCAATTTCTAAACTTTTGTTACTTTTGATAGTCATGTGTGTTTAGTGGTTGCCATTCGAGAACATTATGTGATCGATTGGCTGCTATCACTTGGTTATCAGGTGTTAAATGTTATTGTCAGGTAATAGGTGGTCGCGACCAGCAACAAAACGAGCTGGTGGTGAAACGGTACATGCGAGCCACCGACGTGTACGTGCACGCAGAGCTGACGGGCGCCGCCTCCGTCGTGGTCAAGTGTCCGGGCGGCGTGCCCCCGCCGCGGACACTGGCAGAGGCCGGACACGCCGCCGTGGCCTACAGGTAACGGGGACAGGGCTAGTGTCCGGGCCGCGCCCCCGCCGCGGACACTGGCAGAGGCCGGACACGCCGCCGTGGCCTACAGGTAACGGGGACAGGGCTAGTGTCCGGGCCGCGCCCCCGCCGCGGACACTGGCAGAGGCCGGACACGCCGCCGTGGCCTACAGGTAACGGGGACAGGGCTAGTGTCCGGGCCGCGCCCCCGCCGCGGACACTGGCAGCGCCGGACACGCCGCCGTGGCCTACAGGTAACGGGGACAGGGCTAGTGTCCGGGCCGCGCCCCCGCCGCGGACACTGGCAGCGCCGGACACGCCGCCGTGGCCTACAGGTAACGGGGACAGGGCTAGTGTCCGGGCCGCGCCCCCGCCGTGGACACTGGCAGCGCCGGACACGCCGCCGTGGCCTACAGGTAACGGGGACAGGGCTAGTGTCCGGGCCGCGCCCCCGCCGCGGACACTGGCAGAGGCCGGACACGCCGCCGTGGCCTACAGGTAACGGGGACAGGGCTAGTGTCCGGGCCGCGCCCCCGCCGCGGACACTGGCAGAGGCCGGACACGCCGCCGTGGCCTACAGGTAACGGGGACAGGGCTAGTGTCCGGGCCGCGCCCCCGCCGCGGACACTGGCAGAGGCCGGACACGCCGCCGTGGCCTACAGGTAACGGGGACAGGGCTAGTGTCCGGACTGCGCCCCCGCCGCGGACACTGGCAGAGGCCGGACACGCCGCCGTGGCCTACAGGTAACGGGGACAGGGCTAGTGTCCGGGCCGCGCCCCCGCCGCGGACACTGGCAGAGGCCGGACACGCCGCCGTGGCCTACAGGTAACGGGGACAGGGCTAGTGTCCGGGCCGCGCCCCCGCCGCGGACACTGGCAGCGCCGGACACGCCGCCGTGGCCTACAGGTAACGGGGACAGGGCTAGTGTCCGGGCCGCGCCCCCGCCGCGGACACTGGCAGCGCCGGACACGCCGCCGTGGCCTACAGGTAACGGGGACAGGGCTAGTGTCCGGGCCGCGCCCCCGCCGCGGACACTGGCAGAGGCCGGACACGCCGCCGTGGCCTGCAGGTAACGGGGACAGGGCTAGTGTCCGGGCCGCGCCCCCGCCGCGGACACTGGCAGCGCCGGACACGCCGCCGTGGCCTACAGGTAACGGGGACAGGGCTAGTGTCCGGGCCGCGCCCCCGCCGCGGACACTGGCAGAGGCCGGACACGCCGCCGTGGCCTACAGGTAACGGGGACAGGGCTAGTGTCCGGGCCGCGCCCCCGCCGCGGACACTGGCAGCGCCGGACACGCCGCCGTGGCCTACAGGTAACGGGGACAGGGCTAGTGTCCGGGCCGCGCCCCCGCCGCGGACACTGGCAGAGGCCGGACACGCCGCCGTGGCCTACAGGTAACGGGGACAGGGCTAGTGTCCGGGCCGCGCCCCCGCCGCGGACACTGGCAGAGGCCGGACACGCCGCCGTGGCCTACAGGTAACGGGGACAGGGGACTAGTGTCCAGGCTGCGAATCCGACAAACTGAGCTGCTACTAAGATATTATTATTCGAAAAAAACCTCAATAACAATTTTGTCGAGGATCTGACCTCCTTATCCTCCTCATTATCTTAGCCGAATAGGTTAACCCCTGTGATCAATCGTAGTGTGGCTAAATGTGGTAAAGATGGCTTTGATAGATAGATATATAGATAGGCTAAGCCCTAGACCACAGGGCAGTCAGCTCACTCCTATCCTACGAATATATTTGAGTGTGACTTTAATATCTGGTAGATATACATATGCATATATAATGTGTGTCAGTGTGGCGTGGGACGCGAAGGTGGTGACGCGCGCGTGGTGGGTGTTCGGCAGCCAGGTGTCCAAGTCCGCGCCCAGCGGCGAGTTCCTCAGCACCGGCTCCTTCATGATCCGCGGCAGGAAGAACTACCTGCTGCCCGAGCATCTGCAGTTCGGGTTCAGCTTCATGTTCAGGGTCAGTATTAGATAACATCCGCAACTTTTTCTTTCAATTCGTTTGGTATCAAGTTACACATAAACTTACGATTACAATACGACTATTGAGCAAATAAAAGTAATTCACTTAAAATTATCTTGAAAAAAATTTAAATGGGTGCAATTTAGATATAAGTGTGTAGGTAGATAGGTGTTTAACTTAAAAACACAAGAAACAAAACGAATGCTTGTAATGTTGTTTACCTTCGTATCGCAAGTAATGTGATACTGAAATACTTCCCACCACAGGTGACCAGGACAGGTTAACCATTGTCGTGTTCTGGTTAAAGGATAAGGTAGCCTATGAACTAACGTATGTGGTGATGAAGCCATACCACACGCATAGCAACGCGTCGTTAACTACTTTGGTCTCTGTACCTGACGATTATCTCTGGCCTCGAGAAAAGCCACCTTCTCTTGGCTATATTACATTAAAAATCAGATTATACTATAGGCATGTAAGATTATAATTTGATTTTTTTGTATGATGAGCTGGCAGACGAGCAAACGAGCGGCTTGATTGGAAGCGGTCACCGATGGCCATGGATATCCGCAGCATAAGAGGACATGCGTTGTCGAGTGCCGACTCTTAAGAAATTCATTAAACCGCCTCTTAAAAGATCCAATGTTATATTTTTCAGGAAATATAGATTTAGGGAATTCATTCCATAATTTGGTGGTACGAACTAGATTTGATTGGTGGTACGAATTAGAATTTGATACTGTAGATTCAAAATTGAATATCCTTACACTTTAAAATTATATAATCTAACCCATGGAACACAGAAAACAAGCCGAAGTGGGAAGTACAAACATTTGTATCAGGACCGCGATCGCCAAATTCACACATAAAATAAGCATTATTGCATATAAACTACTAATGCAAACATTGTTTCATTGGTCGTTTTCATTTTAAACAACAATAATCCGAAACACACAAACAGAACATTTAAAAATATACCAAACTGCGTTACAATAAATTTTATTTTGCTACAAAAAAAGAGTATTTACGTCTTTTTGTAGTCTATTCAAAATAGATTCATCTATTGCGTAATAGTGAAACTATAATCTTAATAGTTTCGCTATTCTACAATAGATTACAATATTGATTTTTCCGTATTTTTCAGTTTGTCATATTTGAGTAGAGAACTTTCCAGAACGATATACGTAATGACTCTATCATTACGTATATCGTTCTAGAAAAATTAGGTCAACCTGAAATGAATTTTATTTGTAAGATTTACGGCTGATTTTAGCTTGACTTTCTATTATTAGAGATTATATTAAATCATTATTAAATCAGAAAATTGTACTTTCGGATGATATGAAATATCTTCATTTTTAATTATCTGTATTCTACTATAATTTCTGCATTCAAGGATGGCACAATACGGCATAATTCAGTGTGTAATAGATTTTCGCACGACGACTATCTCCTAAAGATATATTAAGTATCTTTATATATCTTAACTGGGATTCGAATCTAGGATGAATTTGAATCGTGATTGATGAATTTGAAACTCACGCGTCTATACCGTGTCCTATGCTGCTAGAACAATCGAGCATAATTCATACTAATTGATTTTATTATAACAGCTAGAAGACAGTTGCATAGAAAGACATGAAGACGAACGAAACGATATAAAAAAAAGTATCACTAAGGCAATTTAGAGTAACAGCGCATAATAGTGATGCACGCGGCACGCCCAATTTCACTTCCACTTGTTTTCTTTGTTTCATGATCGAACCTTATAATAAATTCTTTAAAAATAGTACATTTCGCACCTAGGGAGGAAAATATGATACTATATCCTCAGCTGAAGGCGAGGTTGATAAAAACGTGGGTTGCAATGCCATACATTCCTCCCATGATGTATATAATATTTTTTATCTTAGGTAGATTACAAGTTTGTCTTTAAAGTTCTAATAATATTTTTAAATTATTGAACTAAGAGACATTTAAAGCTATTGTCAACTAACTTTTGACATTTTCAAAATCATACATTTATGCATGTGCAAGACGCTTAAAACATGTGCACTAATCAATTTAGACAGGAGAGAATATGGCAATTTTGGCCCTCAAAATAGGGTCGAATATGAACTTTCGATCCATATTTGATAAAACATTTTATCAATTATATATCGATATAATAAATATTCGATCCATAGTTCAGAAAAACATAGCTTGTTCGTGGTTGGATATAAGTCAAAAATGTCGATAGATTGGTCACCTGTTAAGTTCTGAGGCTTAATACCGTTGGTTAATCGTGGGTTGCACTAGTTCCACCTCCGCTTCTCTCTTCGGGTCATGGATATGACTTCACATTTGTTATTGCTTGCGACTTTTCTATTGTTTGCAGCAATTTGTTAGCTAAGTTATTCTCTTGAACATCGGGGCTACCTACGTCCTTAGCAAGTAACGTTTTTTGAGAATCTCTAAAAATTATTCCGGACTGGGATTCGAATCTAGGATGAATTTGAATAGTGATTGATGAATTTGAAACTCACGCGTCTATACCGTGTCCTATACTGCTAGACCAATCGAGCATAATTCATACTAATTGATTTTATTATAACAGCTAGAAGACAGTTGCATAGAAAGACATAAAGACGAACGAAAGGCCATCGCTATAGATGACGCGTCTGATGTCACGTCCGTTCAAGATGTTGAAGAGGACCAAGAGATTGTAGTCTCTGATGATGGTAAGTCTGGAATTTTGATAGTCTGAAAATGGATGTAATTTATTTCTTTGTTTTTGCATCACAATATAGCCACTAAGCAAATGCCCCTTTTGATGGAAAAATATAACCATCGCCTATAGACCCCAGTGAGTTTACGTTGCTATCTTTGTAGCAGCATGATAATATTGTAATTTATTAATTTTTAAATGGAAGATGGCGTACTGATAACAAGTAGTTAAGGTCCCATACTCCTTTGAAGAATAGGCCAACTGCCGTTCTGCCAGGCAGGTCGTAAAAGGCGACCGATTGGCTATACGAGTCACTACCATCGTGCTACTAGGTGGTAGAGTTATGCATTGTCTCGCCCGGGTCTGGTACCACCGCCTTACCTGTTCCTGCCGCAATAGCGTCAGTGCTTATCACTGTCGTGTTCCGGTTTGGAGGGTAAGGTAGCCGGTAAACTTATGCATGTGACATTAGACCTCGCCACAAGATAGCAACGCACCATTAACATCTTTGGTATCTATAGGCGATGTTGACTCCATCAGGAGACCCATCTGCTTGTTTGCTATCTTATAATATATTAAAAAAAACATTCTTAGTAGACAAGCAAAGCATAACCATATCACTACAAGACTTGTAGGTGAGTGGCATCGACCACACAGCCCATAGACGCCTAATGTTCGATTTTCCGTATTGAATGCATTCTGGCAACTAGCTGAGCTGAGTTGCAACATCGTGATTGGCTTACTCAAGGCCACAGTGAAAGATAGTGATGTACAGAGGATCTGATTGGTCGACACTGATTGAGTATTGGTGCATGGACATTTACATCGGAACTATTAGTCAGATGTGTTGACAGAAGCCATTTGCCTGTTATTAGGGGTCTATGGGTTGTGTGGTCAATGGTGAGTGGGTGCGACCGGTATTTCGATGTTCCGTTCAATTTATGATTAAATAGGGATACACAGAAATGCAAAACATAGATTATTTTTAACTCTTAAAATATGCTATCTCTTTGGGATTCAGCGGATATTTTAATAATGTAGCTTGTGGCAGTGAGTGATTACTGTACAAATAAAATTATAGGCTTAATTCTAACAGATTTTGATTATAAAACTAGTTCAAAATCGAATGTGTCTAGATGAATCATCGGATAAAGAAGATACACAAGCAGATAAGTTACCTGTTATTACTGAAGAAATGACAAAAATAGAAATAGAATCAGACGACAAGACAGAGGAGAAGGAATCACAACACAGAGAGACGGCACAAGAGAAACAGGAGAGTGGGTCAGAAAGCGATAGCTCTGAAGAGGGAGTACTGGACACACATGTTAAGGTATTCAATCTTAATATACTGTACAGAAATCACTGGTGTTTTACTAGGTGTAGAGTTCTGCATTGTCTCGCCCGGTCTGGTACCACCGGTGCCACCGCCTTTTATTAATTTTTTTATAAAAAATGATTTTATATTCTTAGAGTCTTCGAGCTTTACAAAACTCTATTACAAAGTATGATTATCTTTACGTAAAGACTAATTACAGCTATTTAAAAATTACTAAATTTCGAAATTTGAAGAAATAGCTTTTAAAGGCGACCGATTGGCTATGCGAGTCACAAACATCGTGGCTACTAGATGGTAGAGTTCTGCATTGTCTCGCCCGGGTCTGGTACCACCGCCTTACATATTCCTGCCGCAATAGCGTCAGTGCTTGTCACTGTCGTGTTCCGGTTTGGAGGGTAAGGTAGCCGGTAAACTTATTCATGGGGCATTAGACCTCGCCACTAGATAGCAACGCACCATTTACATCTTTGGTGTGTATAGGCGATGGTTGACTCTTTCCATTAGGAGACCCATCTGCTTGTTTGCTATCTTATGATATAAAAAAAATTACGATATGCAAATGCCAAATAAAATTTACACAGAAACCGCCGAATCATTGATTAAAATGGTTTACGACCGATGGAGCTCGAGTTCGATAGCCGACAGGGACAGGCATTTTATCTGATGATCATAGATGTTTGTATTTCTGGGTTTGGGTATGTAACGAGATGTAAATTTGTATGCTTAAATTAAATTTGTGCATTGTTAAGATTCTGAAAATACTCATATATTTTCCCGCCGAGGTAACATTTGGTCATGTGCTAAATTTTTCAAATGGCTAAGCGTAATTTTTTTACTCAGATTGTTATCAATTACTGTGTACGATTTTCACTGTGAAATTCTAAAAATCAAAACCATTTAAGGAAAATAAGTTTACATAAAATAGGGGTTTTACATCCTAGTCCTTAAATTTTAGTCTACGTTTTAAAGTTTACATATGCCTCATAATACAGTGCATGTTTTATGCAGGCTGTAAACGCTTTAACATGTTTGTAAAACTTTACGTTTTGTTTGTACGTTTTTATCAAACAGCGCACACGTACAAACAAGTTTGTCAAACAAAACTTCACTTTCAAAGCAGGTTTCGCCATGAAAAGACGCTCTGACGCTCAGATGAGTAACAACTAACGAGTTTTTTTGACAAACATGACTGTACACTTTCAAAAACATATGTCAAACACGCCGTCAATCAAATCTTTCAAATATACAGCCAAACACTTCAAACATGAACGCAGACTATCAAATAATTTGCCAAACACGTGAAATTTGACAAATTGTTTGAGCGTTTACAGCCTGACTTAATTGTTTATTGTAATGAATTAACAAGTTATGTAAAAATATGATGACCAAACTACGCTAAATTTGCCATTGGATTGGACGATTTCTTGAACGGTTATAATTAAAGTATTTCAATCATTAGTTCGTTTAAGTTTATATGAGTGTAATTTTGAGAATATATTTCAATATTTATATATGTATTTCTATGTAGTAGTATTGTTGATTAACACCCATATCACGAGCCAATAAATTACTTACTTAGGGTTAGATCAATTCGTGTAACTTGTCCAATGATATTATTATTGACATTAACTTTACCACATAAACGTAAACTAAAATTTAAGTACTAGGTTGTAAAAATCCTATTTTATGTAAACCTATTTTCTCTTAAACGGTTTTGGTTTTTCAAATTTTATAGTTAAAACCATTACACAGAAATTGATAGCAATCTGAGTAAAACAATCATTTGAAAAATCCAGCACTCGATAAACGTTACCTCAGCGGCAGGTAAGGTAGGCGGTATGTGCAATGTACATATACTTATAAAATAATTACTCTCCAGATATACCTCTATAATGCCATTAACTTACTCGTGGTCTATAAATAATACTTGCTTGAAGTATAAATCGTACTTATGATACTGTCCAGCCACCCGATACTGGCCAGCCTCCCAATTAACATAACAGAGTGCTAAGTGTGAGTTTTTCTTTTCGCATTAGATCGTGAGCGCGTTTGGAGTTTACTAGGAATTTGTATGTGATTTGTACAGCGCCACCTAGTGGTAAACGTGAGAAACCAGTTTACCACTAGGTGGCGCCGTACAAATCACATACAAATTCCTAGTAAACTCCAAACGCGCTCACGATCTAATGCGAAAAGAAAAACTCACACTTAGCACTCAGAACCTTAATCGAATCACTTAGGACTCTTACAGTTACATTTACAACGTCGCCGTGCTACGACGCGGCATAACTTTTTTTTTATATCATAAGATAGCAAACAAGCAGATGGGTCTCCCGATGGAAAGAATCAACCATCGCCTATAGACAATGAAGGTGTTAATGGTGCGTTGCTATCTTGTGGCGAGGTCTAATGCCACATGCATAAATTTACCAGTTACCTACCGGAACACGACAGTGACAAGCACTGACACTATTGCGGCAGGAAGGGGTAAGGCGGTGGTACCAGACCCGCGCAAGACAGTGCAGAACTCTACCACCTAGTAGCCACTACGAAAGTGACTCGCATAGCCAATCGGTCGCCTTTTACGACCTGCCTGGCAGAACGGCAGTTGGCCTATTCTTCAAAGGAGGCCGGGACCAACACGGCGTTTAAGAAAATGTGTAAAAGTCCTAAACTCTTCGACTCGATTGACGTTTTGTTACGTAAATCCCAGGAAACTATATGTGAACCCTGGTTTACAGGTGGACCATGGTACAGGACAAGTCATCCTAGAAGCTAGGACACGGACCCTGTCTGAACAGCCAGGTAATTAGCTATTATTTAAATGAAACTTCTTGATCGACGTATGAGAGAAACTTTATAGCAATGTTAAAAAACGTCATTTTCTGTTACGTTCGACCGTCACGCGCCATATGTTTATTGTTAAGTAGGAAATAGCAAAAAACTGTTGACCCTGCAGGCCATCTCTAAACTTCCCGCTAAATTGAGGAATTTTAAGCTCAAAGTAACAAAAGCTATATCTAAGCACAGTTTTTTTCATTTGTACTCTAAAAAAACTATGCTTAGGTATAGTTTTTGTTACTTTTTTTATATAGCATAGTTTTTATCAGAGTACAAAAATCTGAATTTTGTAAATGACAATTATTTCATTTTTGAAGAGCTATATATTATTATGGAAACGATGATCGACTTTGATCTTTCGAATGGCATTTAACGCAGTTCCTAGGAACTCAAAACGTGGAAATCTGATGAAAACTCGATTGTCGAAAATCGGAACAAAATCAGTAACTTCCTTATCGCGGCGGGAAGTTAAAAAATTCACTTCTAACGTGTATACACTATTACGCATAACCTCTTTTTATATTTTAGGATAGCAAACAATCTGGTGACTCTCCTGATGGAGTTTTTTTTTTATTATCGATAGGGAAGCGCTTGACCTCGATATCGCCTGATAGTAAGCTAAGATACGGCCTAAGATGGAACGCGCTTCCCTAGAAGGTACCTGTTCACTCTTCTCTTGAAGATCCTTAGATCGTACCAAGATTGTAGAGAATAATTACAAATACCTACCTGTATACCTAGTGTTTGGCTGGGTCCCTTTTAAAGAGTTATTTCGCCTGTCAATAGGTACCTAAAAGACGAACGATTGGCTATTTGTGACTACTAGGTGGCAAAAATCTGCAGTCGCTGATTACTTTTATACCACACAAATGACACTGCACCATTGACTTATTTAATGTACAGTATGTAAAGAAAAGCCTGTCCGATCCGAAAGAGGTATATAGTAGAGGTATATAGTTTAAATGAATATCGTCGGCACTTGGTAAAACTCCACGTTAACTTGGATTTATATTGTACTAGTTCCCGTTCCCATGGGATTTCCGGGATAAGAAATATCCTATGTCCTTTCTTGGGTCTCAAACTATATTTGTGCCAAATTTTATCCAAATCGGTTCAGCGGTTTAGCCGTGAAAGCGTAACAGGCAGACAGACAGACAGAGTTACTTTCGCATTTATAATATTAATATGGATTAATATGGATTAAAAGCACTCGGACTGTTTTACTTTCAATTTTTATTTATTAAAACCAACCGGTTTCGCGATTTAACGCATCATCAGGGCAAAAGTTAGTAACTAACTAAATACGTAGGTCACACTATAAGTTTTGCGTAATTTAAAAAAACAACATGTTATAACCAAAATATTATGTTTATTGCTTTTCAAAATAATCTCCTTTACATTTTAAACATTTTTTCATGCGATCGAACCATTTTTTAAAACAGGAGGACCACAGATCTGAAGGCATGTTTTCTACGTGCTGATTGAACGCTATCACTGCCTCTTCGGAGTTGGTAAAAGTAAAACCTGTCATCAAATCTTTGATTTTGGGGAAAATAGAGAAATCATAGGGTAATGGTAGAATACCACTCGGCATTAACACTCTTGATCTTCAAGTGGAATTGTACAGATGGGACCCGTAGCTGATAAAAAAACGCGATCATTTTTACCAACGTTTCTCGCCTGTCTCACTTTTGTTGGCCTGTTCTCATTTTCAAACATCCATTCACAAGATTGCTGTTTTTTTTCGGGTTCAAAACAATAAATCCACGTTTCATCTCCTGTGACAATATCATAAACAGCATTAGAATGTCCGTGGTCGTACTTCAGTAGCACCTGTGAGCACCATTCCACGCGAGCCTGCTTCTGTTCCGCTGTCAGTTCATGAGGGATCCAACGACAACAAAGTTTCCGAACTTTCAATTCTTATCTAATTCGTATAAAATTTTCTGAATTTGACTCATACCAATCCCCAATAGTCCTCGAATTGTCTCATAGGTGATCCGGGGGTTTTCTTCAATTAACCGCTTAACAGAAGCCACTTTATTTTCGTTGACGGCAGTTGAAGGCCGCCCTTCTCGAAATTCGTCATGTAAAGAAACTCGACCTCTCTTAAATTCAGCAAACTATCGCCTCACGGTGCTCAAACCAGGCGCTTCTCTCAAAAACATTTTGTAGACGAGCGGCACAGTCTTACGGAGAAAGAGAACTTTTAAAATCGTAAAAAATCATCGCTCTCAAATCGTTTCGACGTAATTTCATTTCGTACGTAGAACTTTGATGTGTGATAAAAAAACATTTGACAAATCATTTCCCGCCAATTGTTTTTTTATTACTAAGAAGGTTGCAATGTTTTAAAAATATAACATTCGAAATTCAAATAGTTCCGATTAGCTAGAAGTGCAAAACTTTTAGCATGCCCCATGTACTAACTTTTGCCCTGATGATGCGTTAAATCGCGAAACCGGTGGGTTTAAATAAATAAAAAGTCAAGTGAAACAGTACGAGTGCTTTTAATACAATATAAATCCAAGTATATAAGTAGGTCAATGACATTTTCAAAAATAATAAAATAATTATTTTTATTAACATAAGAAAAATATCGTAGTCAAAAGTGTCTCATTTTAGTACTTAAATTGAGCAACTTCCCTTAAATCAAGCAAATCTTTTGAAAATGTATCAATATCCATAAAATAATGACACAAATATGTTTGTATTAAGCTACCAAATAATGCATTTGACGAGTGGACAGGGTTTTTTACACACCGTATATAGGCGATAGTTAGCAATCCATCAATAGCGTAATCTGCTTTTTTACTCTGATATGATATATAAAATAAAGCAGAGAATGTGATATTAGCTTTCTGTTTCAAACGAATTAACACTTTATAGATGAAGAAAAACTTTTATCATTCCCATCTCTACCAAAGAAGGGAAAGAAGCCTCAGAAGGATAAGCAGCAGAGTAAAAAAGAAGAAAAGCCTAAGGATGGACCGAAGAGGGGACAGAAAGGGAAACTAAAGAAAATGAAAGAGAAGTACAAAGACCAGGATGAGGAGGATAGAGCGCTCATGATGGACCTATTAAAGGTAACTTTTATATTTTTTTATTTAATTTACCTAATCTATATATAATACGTGAATCAAAATCTTTGTACCCCTTTTTAAGGCAATTACGTGAAGTGTGAAGAGTATGAAATTTTGCACAATTAAAATTCACATTGCAGCGGACTGTAGAAACCTAATATTTATGAATATTTTGCCTTAAAATAGGAATATGTACATACATTAAATTGATAAAAATAAACACACACAAAACAATCACATTTTCATAGCTTTTTTGTATCATAAGATAGCAAACACGCAGACAGCTGCTCTCCTGATGAAAAGAGAAACCATCGCCTATACACTCCAAAGATGTTAATGGTGCGTTGTTATCCGTGTAGTAGAATGACAACGCCACATGCATTAGTTTACCGGCTACCTTACCCTTCAAACCACAACACGACAATGACAAGCATTGACGCTATTGCGACAAGAAAAGGTAAGGCGGTTGTAGCAAATACGCGGGTGGGACATTGCGGAACTCTGTCATCTAGTAATCACAATGGTAGTGACACGTATAGCCAATCCGTCGCTTTTTACAACCTGCCTGTCATTATGGCAGTTGGTCTATTCTTCAAAGGAGCCTGGACTAACGCGGGGAAAATTTGTTAGGATTCATAAAAATAATACAATAGCAAATTATTAAAACTAATAATAAACGATAGTTTAAAAACATGCTGTTGACTACTTTGGAAGACAAAATATTGTTTAATTTACTGAATGTATTTATTTAACTTTATTGTACACCTTAAATAAGTTTGTACAACAGACGGACTTAATGCCTATTGGCATTTTCCTCCAGTCAATCTTTGGGCAATCCAGTCAATCAAATAGAAAGTGTGTAAACGATGCCTCAAGAAATATATAATAAATAAAAGCGTAAGAAACTGTACATTGAATATTTTTTTAAAAGAATACTTGGGGCGTGATATACAATCGATATCGAAGCCAAAAATATAGTTTTTAGAATTTTTGTCTGTTTGTCTGTATGTATGTCCGCGGTAAACTCAAAAAGTACTGCATGGATTTTCTTCAAATTTTGCATGAATAATACTAATAGGTCGGGTCAACATATAGGCTACATATTATCACGCTATCACCTACGGGGGAGGAGCAATGCGGAGTAAACGAAGTCCGCGCGGACGAAGTCGTAGGCACCAGCTAGTAAGTTATATAAGAATTATGTAATTTGTATTACAGCCAGCTAAAGAAGCGAAGGAATCTAAGAAGGCTCAGAAGCAAGCGGCTAAGGGCGGCAAGAGCAAGGGCCCTCGCGGCCCCAAGGTCCCGCAGCCCGCGCCGCTGCTGCTCGAGGCCGACTCCGAGCCCGAGCCCGAGCCTGAACAAGAGGTCAGCCCTTCAATACTACAAAACTATTTTAACTTGCCTGCAGTACAATACTACAAAACTATTTTGACTTGCCTGCAGTACAATACTACAAAACTATTTTGACTTTCCTACTGCTAAAATCATTGAATTAAATGTCGAGATTTGAAGAAAACTCGAATTTTGAGGTTCTAGGAAGCTGTTTATTGTTTTTATATTAATTATATAAATTTATATTAATTATATAATATAATAATTATATAAGGATATTATTTTTGAGATAAAATGAAAATATTTATTTGCAAGAATATGAGCAAGGAACTTATATACTATAACTGGAATTGTTACGAAGCAACATTTGAAAAATAAAAATGTACTTTATTACGTAACAGATAAAGTTGACATTTGTTTCTTACATAACAGAGGGGAAAAACGTTCTGAGCAAGACAACGACAAGAGTGGATGTTGTCCCTTTCGTGCAATTGCCAGTGTAAATAAAACTATCTAGATGGTAGATTTTTACATATTCAGTAATCGTTAAATCCTTTTTATTCATACACGTTGATAGATACATTAGCATAAAATGTATTGTAATTAACGTAGTGATTTCTTAAATGTGCTTATTTTAATTATTACGTAATTACTTATGCAATGTAAAAACTGTTTCTCAAATTAGAAGAATTACTTAGTAGTAATTTGTAAAACTACGCATGGCCACACTTATATGTGGCGATTGGCGCTTTATTTAGTAGAAAGAGACACACTCCACTCATGTCGTGGTACTCTTCGGAACGATTTTGAAGCGCGTGTAAGCATTCCGGGTAGAATATAACTTCCTTGAATATGAGTGTTACAAGGTAATAAAAATTAAGAGTTGCCAACATATTCTACCATGTTTTTGTGTGCAAATATTTAAAAAAAACTTTTTATATTTTACTAGCTGACAGCTCAAAAAATCATGATTATCTATACATATATACTATGTTATGTGTTGGCTGTTACCGACAACTTCGTTCCAGATATTTTACCTTCAATATTTAAGGACGTGATAGTTGGCATTCATATAATGATGAGAAAAAATAACATTAAAAATAAATTTTAAAATACTTCCTAGTAAACTTAATAAACAGTTTACCAAGAATCCTATATTTACCTGTGCCGTACTTGGACACCGTGCGGACGCACGTGTCGCGCAGGTGGTGAGGTTGAGGGCGGGGGTAGCGGCGGCGTGTCCTTGATCGACATCAAGGACACGCCGCCGCTACCCCGCTAGCGTGGTGCGCTTGGAGAGTATAATATCCACATTTCACTTATGCCCCTAATTTTATTATTTCATTTTAACGAGAATCGAGTACCAAGTACTCTCCAGAAGTATCGAAGGTAACTCACCAGTCAGTCTATATATAGGGTTATTTCTAAAACACCAGCAACCTCGCAGGACTAGGTAGCTAACATCATATACAACAACATTTGTTCTACGACTTTTGATAATTTGTTGGATTTTACTTTCATACAAAAATTAATATGAATTAAATTTTCCGCTTGAACGTTCTTAACTCTACGTGCATTGCAAAGAGAAGGTAAACAAACCTGAGCGAGTCACAGAGAAAGGAGTGGGGACTCTTCCTACTCACCGCCATCCCCGAGACTTCAACCTGAGAAGTAATAATTTGTAAATATTATTTTAATAGTAAATTATTTAATTATTGTAAATACGCTGATTCCACTTTTTAAATACGCCTGCATCAAACAATTAAAAGTGAATAATACCTACCAGTATTTGATAATAAACATATAAATTAAATTTAACTTTAGCGAACGTTAAAGTATGATTACGTTAATTATTTTCGCATATTTTTAATGGTTAGATAAATATCTAAACAATACCTCTCACCGATATACTTACGTACACTCACACCCTCACACGATTTATTCATTTTTAGTTGTTTAATGTCGCCAATCCTAAGTCTGGTAAAGTATGAAGGGATTGTGGTGACAGAGTACATACTGCATAGGTACACGCCCCGCGAGCCTATTATCTGGCGATGAAAATGTTATTACACTTATTACTACTAGCAACGCATCCGAATGAAGAGTTATGTCACGACAGGACAATGAAAACTTAAAAAATCATTTTTATTTAATGTATTGCTTAACTTCTATTATGTTTGTTGACGTCGACAAGCGTTCCTGAGTGTACCTACGTCGAATAAATATTTTTTGATTGATTTTATTACATTTTATTGTTTACTTCTGAACATTAACCACTACATTTTTACATTAACATTCTAATTTGCCACACAGAGTTTCTTTCTCAATCCTTTTTCCACCGAGCAATTCGTTTGTGGAATGTACTTCCTACACACATCAGAAAATCCCCTTCAAAACTATCATTTAAAAGACAATTAAAATTATATTTCAATACATAAAAATAGTGACGTCAATTTAGTTACAGTGTTTAGATTGTTTTGTGCTCATAAATTATTTGTTATTTGTATGTATAATAAGTATTTATATACATTTATATTTGTATGTATGTATATGAGTTTATGTATATATGTACGTAATTAAGTATGGTATAATTTAGTAATATGTATTATTATAACGTGTATTTATATATTTATATTGTAAATTATTAATTACTCTGTATTGATTTTGTCTTTTCATAGTAAGTTTAAGTTATATGGATAGAGTTAAGATGCACCGCCTCTTTTAATTATTTTCTTAATACATGAGGTTGGCTAGTATAGAATGCCATTAGGCGTTAAGTTAAACCTATGTACTTTTTGTCTGTGCATAAATATAAATAAATAAATAAAATAAATTAACTATCGTGTCTTTTTTTTATATCATAAGATAGCAAACAAGCAGATGGGTCTCCTGATGGAAAGATTCGACCATCGCCTATAGACACCAAAGATGTTAATGGTGCGTTGCTATCTTGTGGCGAGGTCTAATGCCACATGCATAAGTTTACCGGCTACCTTACCCTCCAAACCGGAACACGACAGCGACAAGCACTGACGCTATTGCGGCAGGAATAGGTAAGGCGGTGGTACCAGACCCGGGCGAGACAATGCAGAACTCTACCACCTAGTAGCCACGATGGTAGTGACTCGATAGCCAATCGGTCGCTTTTTACGACCTGCCTGGCAGAACGGCAGTTGGCCTATTCTTCAAAGGAGGCCGGCACCAACACGGCGTAAAATGTCTGTGTGTCATTCAATATATTATACAGTCTTTTACCATTCAACCTGTATTTGTATTCCAATGTATCAAAAAATTCGTTGATTAGCACCCATATCACAAACATTTTCTTACTTTGGATTTAATTAAGTGATATTTATTTATGTTGTAAATCACTGTTTAAAACTTTCAGGGAGAACCTGCTGGTCCAGACGTGGACACTGAGATGTTGTGTCAGCTAACGGGCAATCCGTTCACAGAGGACGAGCTACTGTTTGCTGTGCCAGTGGTGGCACCATACTCAGCGCTGCTCAATTATAAGTGAGTACATGTTCCTGGGATTACCAAAATGGCGCTGATTTCGAAATAACCATTTCGGCTATTCTAGAAATGAGTTGCATTATAACAATAAATGAGCACCATTTTGGCCATACATGAAATAAGCAGTTTTTTGAATAAGCGGCATTTTGAACACCCAGGAGTGTGATATGACCATTTTAGTAATGATATGTGATATTTTGATCATAATAGTAATAATGAACGTCATTTTAATTGTTGAAAGAATGAGCAGTATGAATTAATAAAATAGTAACATTTTGGTTATTTTGTGTAATAATTTTGGTAGAAAACATTCTCGAAGACTCTAATTTCACATTTCTCAGTAAAAACTGAATAGGACAGCTGATGAATATTATTTGTAGTGTAGCTGATACCATTCCCTTGAGTGGGACAAAATATGTATAAAAAAAGGTTGTTCCTGGGACCACAGCCTTAAATAGACCAGGAACAACTTTTTTTTTATTAATAACAAGATAAATTTTTGTGAACGGCTTCGTTTCGACGAGACAACCATCTTTTTTATCTACGAAAAATCTTGAATCGGATAACTAATGTAGTTAGGGTGCTTGAACATTTTAATTTGATGTAGGAAAAATATTGATTAGTAACAAAAAAATATTTTTTTACTTTAATCTCTTGACTATTTTATGATAAACACAAAAAAACTTTTGTCTTACACATTCAATGGATTTTCTGACGAGTTTCTACACTCTAAAGATTCGGAATTACGAGATTTTTAAATTGATATAAACAACCTAATTTTCTCACAACAGCGTATTAATCATTATATATATAATAAAACTAAGTTGATAAAATGTGCGTGCCGATAAAACTTATGAGTCCCTGCACGATAAAGGGACTTATATAATGTGATAACCCTTTATCCCCCCTCGAACAAGAAAGTTCCCGTTTTAACCTAAAGAGCGTGTTTTTAAAGATATAAGAGTTTTTCCAACCCTTCAACTTGAAAATTAAGTGTAGTGGCGCCATCTGTTGTCGAGTATTTGAACTTCATTCGGAACGTCGATTATTTGGGTTGCATTTCGAATGGCGCTGCGAGCAATTGCAGCATATGTAGTAATGGCGCGAAATTTAAAATTCCAATTTCAATAATGTCTTAAATTACATTTGTTATATTTCAATTACCACGTAATCTCATATCAACTCCCGAGCGAAGCCGGGCATCATAGCTAGTTATTATTACAATTCTAGGGTTACTTTGTAATTCACGTAAAGTGAAAACAAGTCCGACACTCTAAAGTTTTCTTTAATCTCATATCAACTCCCGAGCGAAGCCGGGCATCATAGCTAGTTATTATTACAATTCTAGGGTTACTTTGTAATACACGTAAAGTGAAAACAAGTCCGACACTCTAAAGTTTTCTTTTGTATCTATCTTTATTAGTCACCCGATTCAAGATTTTTCGAAGATAGAAAAGATAGGCGTCTTATCAAAACGAAGCTATTCACAAAAATTCAGCTTGTTATTAATCAAAAAAAGTTTGTTTGTGTGACCACGGTCTATAATTCTAATAAAAATTTGTTCCCAGGTACAAAGTGAAGCTAACGCCCGGTACCAGCAAACGTGGCAAGGCTGCCAAAACTGCTATACAAGTGTTTCTCAAGGATAAAGCCTGTAGTCCCCGGGAAAGAGACCTGCTTAAAGCGGTCAAGGAGGAGAATATCGCCAGGAACTTCCCCGGGAAGGTCAAACTCTCCGCACCACAGCTACATAAACATAAAAAATGATTTATCGGATTTGTTTAAGACGAGTTTAAATACCATTTGTGATGGGAGATTTTAAATACTTCAAACAAAGGACCGAGATGAACTAAAATTAAATTGGTTTTATTTAAAAAAAATGACACAAATATGTTTGTAGTATACATAAAAATTTATTACGAGGTAAGCAGAAAGAGCTCATCGTCAAACATTATTTCCTCAATATTCATAAATATCTTAATAGAATTACGTGGGTTGCAGATACTCTTTTTTTTATATCATAAGATAGCAAACAAGCAGATGGGTCTCCTGATGGAAAGAGTCAACCATCGCCTATAGACACCAAAGATGTTAATGGTGCGTTGCTATCTCGTGGCGAGGTCTAATGCCACATGCATAATGCATAAGTTTACCGGCTACCTTACCCTCCAAACCGGAACACGACAGCGACAAGCACTGACGCTATTGCGGCAGGAATAGGTAAGGCGGTGGTACCAGACCCGGGCGAGACAATGCAGAACTCTACCACCTAGTTGCCACGATGGTAGTGACTCGATAGCCAATTGGTCGCCTTTTACGACCTGCCTGGCAGAACAGCAGTTGGCCTATTCTTCAAAGGAGGCCGGGATTTGATAAATCTTAGGCATGGCACATTTCACGCATCACTGGTTATATCACTCGTTATAACATAATTCACGTGCTACACCTGTTATATGCATCGAAATGTCTGTTACATATAACGCGAGCGTGATTCATATTCACGCGGGCAAAACTACTACGTGTAATCTTATAATTCGTAGAATTCCATCGTGCGAAAGAGACAAAGCAACAACATTTGAGTGACACCCTGCCACCAGCTAGAAGAGAAAATTGTTTGTCTTATGGTGATCCATTTTACTAGTCACTTTTAAATAATTACTGTATTATCAGTCGCCTCTGTGGTCTAGTGGTCCAGCGATGGCGTTGACCACATGAGGTCCCGGGTTCGATTCCCGGGTCGGGAACATAAAAGTGTTTTTTCAGTTTTCTGATAAACACAAAGTTGCCCAGGATTGGAAAGTGCCCGGTTGGCGATAGGCTTGCCACCTATCACATTTGTGGGACTAAGCATCTTCGGCTAATCGTGGGTGCACATGTTGTACCTCTGCCTATCCCTTCGGGGATACGGGCGTGAAGATACTCCTACTATAATATCATGTCATTATCACTGCGACATGTAACAGTCTAAATAAATTGCTCCCACTGTGACTATAATCATCACTAATAAAATGTAACGATCATGATTTATCACCCGTGATATAACAGTGACAAAAACAAATAACTTCACGACGTGATAGTTATAAACCAGCGTTCTGTCTCTTCCATTTTTCACATTTGCTTCAGAATATCTAGATCTTTTAAAGACTATATCTTATATAAATTAAAAATAAAAGATATTGTTATAAAATAATGCCGCTTTAATTATTTCCCATCTAATCTCGTATTTTTGATACTGGTATCCCTAAAAACAAGAAGTGGATAGTAGCAACTCTAATTCCAGCCCACAGTCAGTTCAAAATGACAGCGTATGATACGTCGTATACAAAACAAGAGGAACGGAAGAAAAGAACTAAAGACTGGAAAGTTATTAGTTTGTAGTTGATCGGTCCATCTGAACCAAGCATACACGTAAATATTTACTCAATTTTATTAATTTGTTCGTACACTAATGCGGCTATCACACATCTCCACGCACACAACGGTTCACAGGATGTTTTTTATTTGGGTGATTCCGTTCTAACTGTGATATAATGTCAGTACCGTGTCATGTCCATTTCTAGAATTTATTTATAAATTGTTAGCTTTTTTTGTCGTAAACATTAGAATTTATGAGGTAATTAGTTTAAATCAATTATTACGACAAAAAAACTAACAATTTATAAATAAATTCTAGAAATGGACATGACACGGTACTGACATTTAAGTGATATATTGTAAGTTTTCTGTAAGTGGCAAGTTATATTATATGAAAATAATATTGAAATACGTTTATAATTTTCCAATAAGCACAAAAATTTCATAAATTAATTATTAATTAATGACCTGTGAGAACAAACAATACAGGACATTGAATATCACAGTTAGAACGGAATCACCCATTTACGTTAAACAGATATATCTCGTGTTATGCGTAACACGCGTGATACTAGACATAACCTCTCCGCAGGGCTCTGTGGCAGGACACAGAATCGGAATTGATATAGTGGTTATTGTCGTGTTTTGGTAAATTATCGCCTCTGTGGTCTAGTGGTCCAGCGTTGGCGTTGACCACATGAGGTCCCGGGTTCGATTCCCAGGTCGGGCACATAAAAATATGGTTTTTCAGTTTTCTGAGAAACACAAAGTTGCCCGGGATTGGAAAGTGCCCGGTTGGCGATAGACTTGCCACCTATCACATTTGTGGGACCAAGTATCTTCGGCTAATCGTGGGTGCACTTGTACCTCTGCCTACTCTTTCGGGGATATGGGCGTGAAGATACTTTTTTTTTGTAAATTTCGCTGGTTAACCGCTCACCGGTAATCAAATAATTGGTTTATTATCCTTTGAAATAAGGAATAAACTATAAATACGAGTAATTAACCGGTAAAATTCAATTTATCTCTTGACTTAGCATGTGCACCAATTCCGCATTTCATCAGATACTGTCCTATCAGGGGCTCTGTATTATTTTTATTTTTCCTGCATTGAAACGTTTGTATAAAGTTTCAAATTAATTAATACTAAACGGTTAATTACTGGTAATCGTAACCCACGGACCACTTGACTAATAATAATAGACCCGCTATTGCAAAGGAAACGTGCCAGCACGCATATGAGCAAACGCTCCTATCACTGTCAAAAATTTCACATATTTGTAGGATATATTGTGGAAAATAGAAATAAACCATGTGGTACTGTTTTATTGTACCGAATACAAAGGTTTAAAAATTACCCTTGAAATGATTTTTATTTCATTGGTAAGTAGTATAATCTGTATTTATGTGTGTTGCGGCCCATCCCTAGTGGTCGCAACCAGCGGAGTCATCTATCCCCTCCGCCGCCCCACTCGCTCGAGAACATTCGGGCGTGCGCTCGCGCTCTCATTGTCAAATGTAAAATATCTACGTAACGGCCGCGGTCTGATTTATTTCCTGTACTAAATTATTTCAAAGTATTTTATATTTTCAAATATATTAAGGAGTCAGAAGTCATTTTATTTAATTCCACACGAGAAGAACCAATGTGTTTAATTTCAAGCTACGCTGACAAACTAAGACATTGTCTTAAAAGACGTATCCATTTAATCTATGCCGTAACCTAAACCGCAATCATCTAAGGTATGGTGACAATAGCCAAAATCGGTTTAAAAATTATCCAATTTTCAAGTCCTGCTCCGTAGTCTCGCGTAGCACGAAACAGTATGATAATCCCCACGCTCGAGTTAATTGCTCATATGAAACCAAAAAATAATTGTGCGCTCATTTGTTTTAGTGCGTATTTAATTTTAAGTGAAAGATGGAAAAAATCAAAGCATGTAAATCCAAATGTTAATGTTGAGGTCTTCATCAATGTCCGTTTCAATTCACCGTACGTATAAATAACATTGTGATATATTGAATATATTGTTGATGTCAATAAATTTATTTGTTACTACTGATTGCTTTTATTTAACGAACCCCTTTTAAATAAACAAGCGATCGCCATGTGGTCGATATTTGACCATAGAATAAAAAATAAAACCTCTTAGCTTGATAACAGACTTTAGCCCTAAAGAAAATAGTACACACATGTGTATATTATCATGTATAACACATGAATGTAGTGTGTATAATGTATATTTTTATTAATTTAATGCATTTCTAATGCATAGGTATTATTTAAAAATATTAGGTTTCTGCCACAGACCGCACAAAAGCTATTAGACACAGTATTGGCCGTAAAATGCGTAGCCGCTCATATGGCAAATGTATGTAACTGTCAAACGGTTGTAGAAATGTCGCGGCCCGATCGCAAATTAGCCCACATCATGAAATTGTGACATTTCATGAAATGTTTCACTGTCAATTGGCCACATCATGATGTTCCTTGAACAGATCAATGATAAGCAATCGTTTATCGATATATTTAACTAAACGCGCGACTACTTCATGAAATGGTCGAACTTAATTGATACTATCGTAAAATAGTTAAATTATCTACCGATAGAGGCGCTGAAAATGCTTCATGTGTAACATGGCGGCTTCCCTTACCATGTGTTATTTAGTAATGACCTGTTAATTATGTTTTAAGGACTTTTAGTATTTCTGAGCGTTTCTAGTTTTTATAAATGTCTGTCGTACTCAAAAACAATAAACAAGTTACTAATATATACTGAGTTTTTATGAAATATCTTATGGACATCCAGTTTTCCGGATATGGCCAATCGTGGATGATAAAATCGTGAAACGTTAATGATTTAACGATCTAGTCAATTTTAGTTGCTCACATTATGAAATACCACCATTTCATGAAATTATTGAGCATTTCATGATGTGGGCAATTCTGCGATCTGGCCACGACAGATATATT
Source organism: Apodemia mormo (assembly GCA_036924255.1). Taxonomy (NCBI): domain Eukaryota; kingdom Metazoa; phylum Arthropoda; class Insecta; order Lepidoptera; family Riodinidae; genus Apodemia; species Apodemia mormo. The sequence continues at coordinate 3,077,253 of JAUPFN010000018.1, read as the reverse complement.
GCAAAATAGAAATTTGCCATATTGTGCTATTTTATCGTGTCGAATAAAAAGCTAAAGCTTTAAAAATACCCCTGGAGTGATTTTATTTCATCGTTATTATAACTCTGTATTTCACTGTGTAAATGCAAGCTACATTGATATCTTAAGAAATTGCGTTGAAAGGCGTATCCAGTTTAATCTATGGTTTCTGCAGTCCTCCGCAATGTAAACTAACCGTTCCACAAATAATATACGTGTGTAGGTACTTATATATTTATGTAGAGGTTGTCTAGGCTGAAATAACGTGCCTCACCACTTCAACATGATTGATGTGAGTGCAAATATCAATAATGCCAATCTGTATGTTTTTTTTAATATCATAACAAATAAGCAGATGACTCTCCTGATTAAAAGAGAAAAGCATCGCCTGTATACACCAAACATATTGGTGCGCTGCTATCCGAGTGGCGAGGTGTTAATGTCACTTGCATAAGTTTACCTGCTACCTTACTTTCCAAACCGGAACACGACGATGACAAGCATTTGTTTCAGGAATAGGCGGTGGTACCAAATACCTGGGCGAGACGTTGCAGATCTCTATTACTTACTGAAAGTAGAAATACTACTATTACTGTGGTTACTAGGTGATCGCTTACCTATTCCTGCTACATTAGCGTCAGTGCTTGTCACTAGTATCGCTTTCGACAAGGGTAACATAACCGGTAAACATGCAAGTGGTCCGAATATTTTGCCACTCGAACAGTAACGCACCATTAACACGTTTGGTGTATAGGTTATATGTATGGCTATCTCTTTCCATCAGGAGAGTCATTTGTTTGTTTACAATTTAATGAGTTACAATTTTAAAAAAATCAACAGCGATAACTTCCTAATGAGCACTGAGTTGCGAGCTCAAGGTACCCAGGGAAAACTATACAGTCTTGGAATTCGCAAAGAAATTAGTCAGAAGTATATAGGGGTAGTCAGTTTGCCTATAATGCCTCGGCCGCACTTGCGTCTATCGTCCCAAAGACATTAGCGCGCTAAGGCACACGCAGTCTGGAATCATGCGACGATAACCGATAATAGCCGGTCACATCTACATTTATCGCGTCATTGCATGAAGCTATGTTACGATGGACGCAAGTGCGGCCGAGCCATTAGGCGACGATCTCTTCAGTTAGCGGGTGCCAGGTGGTGATGTCTGCGGCTCGGCAGTTCCCTATCTATGCATTGAACGCCTCCCGCACCGTCATCACCTTTACACATCACGGTAACTCCAAGATCGTGGCCTTACAAGTGACAGATGGCCACTCCTGTTCGCAACCTAAACCAACAAAATTATAAGTAAATAAACTACAAATAAAAGTCTAATTGAAATATAACATGTATCCAAGATATTGTAGAAGAATTAGTCTTCTTCCTCCTCCTCCCCTTCCCCGAAACCCTCCCCCTCGGGCGCCAGCTCCGGCGGCGGCGGCGGGGGGAGGTGCGCGATGCGGTACGCCTACAACAGACACGTAACACTGTTAAGCTACGTCCGCACAGCCAGGCGGCTTGCTTAGCGTCTAGAATCTAGCGAGTAGCTTAGTAAAACGAACGTTCTGGAACGTTTGTGACCGTCCGCACTATTTACTTCGATAAGTTGCTAAACAATTTGCTAGGCGCCAAGCGCGTAATACGGCCGGTCGCGAACATCCTAAAACGTACATTTTACTAAGCTACTGGCGCTAGGTGGTTCGCTGTACCCAGCGCTTAGCAAGCCGCCTGCCTGTGAGTACGTAACCTAGCGAATTTTACGAGTATCTTCCGTCATATTATCGTATCATATAAGCCTTGGTCTCATCTGCCATTCTTTCAACATGTCCGAATCAACGGAGCAATGTTTTTCAGACCCAACTGCTTTCAAGCCTACTTCGAAACAAACTTCGAACTTGATTCTTAAGAGTTACACCACAAACAAAAAAGAATTAATGGTTTCACAAATTATATTTTATTTTGTGTTTTCAGTTGTTACCTACTTTCTTGTTTCAGTATGATCAAATGAGTTTGCTTACTATCTCTGTGATTTAGCGCTAATTACATGCTAGATGCTAAATCGATCAATAGCAAAGGAGAATTTCGCCACATTGAACTAGCGATATATACGTAGCTCAGTTGGAAAGGGAGTCCGCTCGCTCGCTAGTTCAAATCCAATATTCTAGAATGTAAGAATTGCATCTCTATTAGGTGTCAGTACTAACCTCCTCGTCAGCAAAGGTGGGATCTGCCATCTCCATGACCTCCGGCCCGATGGGGTACTCCGACTCGGGCTTAGGCAGCTGCATGGGCGTGAAGTTTGGCGGTTGATTCTTCAGACCCCATCCAACGTATAAGCACTCTGACTTTCTAAATAGCAACAATAAAATACATGAATACCATCGTGCCCCAAAGACGTAGGCAGGGGTGCAATTAGTTACGATCACCCAACTATAGTAGTTCCCATAATAGTCTGACCGGTGGATCGCGTTCAACCTATCAACAAACCAGACACTAAAGAACTCAAAGAAAGTGTTTTTCAGAAAACCTAATTACGAATAAATTGCCTGACCACGGATTCGAGCCGATAAATATGTGTATACCGAAGCAGGTTCCGCTAAACTATTATGTCACCTAGCAAATATTTACTATATTTCATTGTATTTTTTAATTATTTAAAGTCTACCTAATGATATGATAATACACGAGACCAAAACGTGACCAGCACACTCACTTGTCAGTAGTGGCAGCCGGCGCTCCGCAGCACGGCGAGCGCGCGGTCCCTGTTCCTGCACTACAATGTACCAGTCTGTAGCACGCTCACTTGCCAGTAGTAGCGTACGCCACGGCGCCGGGCCACACGGCGCTCCGCAGCACGGCGAGCGCGCGGTCCCTGTTCCTGCACTACAATGTACCAGTCTGTAGCACGCTCACTTGCCAGTAGTAGCGTACGCCACGGCGCCGGGCCACACGGCGCTCCGCAGCACGGCGAGCGCGCGGTCGGCGACCAGCGTGGAGCTGCTCCGCGGGATCCACGCGCTCAATCCCTCCAGCCGCTCGTCTTCCGACAGCGGCGTGAACAACGGCGGCCCCGACTCTGGCTCTACGGGCGGAGGTCCTTCATCGTCTTCCTCTTCTAGACCCTCTTCCTGTAATGTGTTCGAAGTTGTACTATTACATTGGTATGAGGTTGAGTTACACAGAGAAGAGATTCTCAGAGTAGGCTCTGCATTTCACGCACTTAGGCCGTGGTTGGTGGGGCCGTGAGTTTTTGGCGGGTGTCACATCAGCATGTAAGTATATAATTAATGTAGTTGATTGATCGTAAGTAGACGCTAAAGTCACCACGATTAACTAGTATTTTGGCGGGAGAAATAATAGGTAATTTTCATCACCTTATACTGTCGCCTATTGCTTGTTATTGGTAATGTGAACCAAAAGCGACAGCTTCGTAATATTGAGGCATAAGATTTTTAACACACTGTCACCAAACTTCGAATAGCTAGGTACTTAGATTAAATAATAATTTAAACGCAATAAAACTGTAACGTTTAATCTCGTTTAATTCTGGAACCCTGAATCAAATATTCATTAAATTTATAAGGACCCATTACCCAGATGAAAAGTATACCTTGCTAAATAAAAGAAAACTTTTTCTAACGATCCAGGCGTATTTGGGTTAGCAATAAACATACCTACATAAAAAAGATTCCAACAAATTCAGAAGCTCATCCTTTTTTCAAGTCCATTAAAAATCATACATCGCCCAAATCGGAGACTTTATGATCTGAGGCAACCAACGGTAAACTTATAATTGTGGCATTTTAACCTGCCACACGGTTAACAATTGCACCAGCAACAGTGGTTTCTTTCCGTCGGAAGAGCCATCTATAATTATACTTCTTTGTTATCTAAATTCTAATGCTTCTTTGCTATAATTTTATAAATCTTAGACTGTTATATAATCATTACAATGCACTGTAAATTTAAATAGAATTAGAGACCAACATATATAAAAGATATATAAAATTCCCGTGTCACAATGTTAGTTACCCGTACTCCTCCGAAACGGCTTGACCGATTTTGATGAAATTTCGTTTTTTCATTCCCCTAAATGTTAATGGTTGTCCACCCCTAATTTTTTTTTTATTTTATGGACAAAAATTTTTATTTTTATTTTTTTATGATTCAGCATTGAAAAATATATACAACCCTTAATTTTCAACCCGCTACGATCAACCCCTATTTTTTAAATAAATAATTTATATGGCAAAACAACGTTTGCCGGGTCATCTAGTATTTATATTAAGTATCTTCACGCCCGTATCCCCAAAGGAGTAGGCAGAGGTACAACAAGTGCAACCACGATTAGCCGAAGATACTTGGCCCCATAAATGTGATAGGTGGCAAGCCTATCGCCAACCGGGCACTTTCCAATCCCGGGCAACTTTGTGTTTCTCAGAAAACTGAAAAAACACTTTTTTTTTAATGTGCCCGACCCGAGAATCGAACCCAGGACCTCATGTGGTCAGCGCCAACGCTGGACCACTAGACCACAGAGGCGACAATAGTATTTATATATAAGGTCTAATCATATAGGTAACCTATTTTATGCAAGTAAGAAGTTTGAAGAACTCACCATCCCGGCATTGGGATTCCACCATAAGGTTCTCCCTTGCTTTAAAATATGTCGTCCATGGTGCACCCAGTAAGTCAAGTTGGTGTCGAGGAGGTCTTTCAGCGTGTGGCCGTGATAGAACGGGTTCAGATTGAAGGCTAGATCACCTGATAGAAAAGAAGTAGGAGTGTGAAAGACTAATGCCATTTAACTATACATTACCTTAATTAAATACCTAAAGAGTACTAAATATATAAGGTTTCTTTTAGTTACTATAGAGTAGACAGGTCAGTAATATATTTTTTTCTAGGATATGTTTTACATTACACACGAAGAGAAGTGGAAACACGACATTGCCGTCAAGCACGTGTCACAATTAAGCATTGTTACGCTTATTTTATTGCAGTTGTGTTGTAGGCGCGGATGCAAGCGGAGGGAAATGCGTTTAACTGACCCTTCCCCCCTGAATTACGTCAAATTTTTAAATTAATGGAATCGTCTAAGATTTTTTATTTCTCATTTTTCTAGAAGATGAAATAGGTGAAATGAGCTAAATATTGCCCCTCCTCCCTGAACCAAATTCTGGATCCGAATCTGTGCTATCCTCAAGTTTGAGTAAAATCCCAAATTGTATTGCAATTAACAACTTTGTGGGGAACAAGATTAAGTAATAACGTCGTTACTTTAACCTTTTCACAGCCACAGTACGAAACAAAAAACCGTGCCACCATGATTTATTATAAACAACACTGCAAAAATAGAGATGTGACCATGAGCATACGATGTAAATATAAATATAATATTAATAACTTTATTAGATACTTTATAAGATAGGCTTGTTTTATTTTAAAACGATTTACATAATCTCTAAAAGTAGTTGAATTAACAAAATTTTAAATGAAATAGTTAAAAAATTAGAACCAAATATTACCAGAGTTCATACTCAATTGAAAATTTTATAATAGCAGTGGCGCAACTCTAGTTCCCTTGTGACGTCACGCGTTGTCGGGTTAAGCCGACATTGGCGTTCCGAAACCACAGAATTTACCTAATATTACCTAATGCTGGGAAAAGTAAATTTCGTACTTTATCGATATTTATTTATGTATTGAAGTACTCTATAAGGAGTACTTCAATACATAAATAAATATCAATTATTTATTAGTTTAGTTTAGATATTAAAACATTTCAATGATATATTGGAATAGTTCCTACCTATATACTCATTTACTTAATTTCATATACACCTATTTACTGATGGTGGGGTAGGTATCTATATTCAAAATAAAAATAACTACGTTAAAAAAATTGACTTCAAAATAAAAAACAAAAAAATAATAAAGATTTAATATTAATTTAATACTACCTATTATTTATATGCGCTATTTACTAATAGGTTTGAAGTCAGTGCCAAGCCAATCCGGCACGCACGCGCGGGCAGATGTTGACGAACGTTTTGAATATATAAAATTTTTGAAAGAAAGAAAGAAAATATTTATTTGCAAGAATATGGGTGTTACGAGTAGTTAAAAAATAATTAAGCTTCGAACATATTCTACCATTATATGGTGTAAATTTTAAATTAAAAATGTAGACGCGTTTTAGCTTAATTGATAATTCTACATTAATTCACATGACCATTTGGTTTAGGAATTCTGTTGAATACATTTTCGTAATTATTTTTTTCATTATTCTTCGTTTTGATTGAATCTGCTTATAATATTAACATTTAATTGCTCTTTATTAGGTTTTATTTACGCATCTTAAACGTTTAAGTAGGTATTTCATTGTATTAATTTGCTCGTGTTCATTTAAGTGATTAAAATATTATTATTTGTTTAATATCCCCAACCCAAACTACCTATAACTACCTATTCGTTTTTTTAGACGATGAAATATAAATATATATTTTTGACAAGTCACATTTCCACTTACAGTCTTCCGTGTGACAAATCTAGACGGCAGCCTGAGGTTTTAAAAAAATGTCTAAAAAAACATGTGAGACATTTAGTCGTCGCATTTTATATGTTAATAAATGTAAAATAAAAAAAATAATGCTACATGTTAATAAATGTAAAATAAAAAATAAACAAAATGAGATAAAATATATGTGAAGTCAATTTATTCGTCACTAATATTATTGGTCGAGTAATTTTATTATATAGATTCAGGCGTTACTTTGCGGAAATTCATTGTTCAGTCGAAATATAACAAATAACTAGTTTTCTTCTTCCAAAGTTATTCTATGCTAATCTATTTATTTATTAATAAATAAAGTAATTCTGTGCTAATCTAAGCTGCACGTTTGCTCGCGCGAGTTTACCTCTATCGCGCGCGCTCATTAGTCAAATCAATAGCGCGCGCGTTCCCGGTTTCCTGTAATACATTTCTGCCCCTTTTACGAATCACTTCCACAAAAAATATCGAAAAACCGAGAAGAGAGATGTTTTAAATCAATAAATATATCTTCATATTTTCAGGAATCTTAATACTTTCCTAAATACCCGGAGAATGCTAGTATTTCCCTTTGCACCTCCTGCTAGCATTCATGTTATTAAGGCATAATCTGGCGTCAATGGAACAACAGCATTTGCATTTACGATGAGAGTTTCGCCGGAATAAACTCGAGCAGCGGCGTGCGCTCCTTGAAGGCATAAATGCAGTGCTTTACTTGCCATTCACAAATATTTTACTAAAACGTTCGTACGTTTTAGATGACTTTAATTAATAGTAAGTGAATGAATAAACAAAATATAATAACTTAAAATTATTTTATAAATAGCATCTACTCTAGTAAATCATTAACAAATAGCAGCCTAATATTTTATAAATAGCACCTATTTGCAAGCACACAAACATTATGTTTGCCAGGCGTTTGGTATCTCCAACCAACTAATGCCGCCATAATTAGCAGGATATTTGTTCGTATATGTGTAGTAATTTTGCTGTTCGTGTACAGTTTGCAAACGCTGTATGCGTTTGCATCTTCTCAGAAATATCTAAAGCGGTGACTGGCGCGACTCCAGGGGCATGCTACGGCGTTCAGCAATTATCGAGAGTAATCGGAAATGTTTGTTGCCTAATGTCTATAATCCGACTAAAAATAATAAATGGAAATCTAATAAATCACGTACTGCACATTATGCATTTTTGTTTAGTAAGGTTTTATTTGTTTAAATAGAAGAAACGTTTTGTCTCGCGTTGACCATTTACATTTTTCATGTGTTAAGCGTTGTATAGTATTTTGTTTGTGCCAAGTATATTTGTAGTTTTCTTAGAACATATTTCGTTTTACCTTTGAAAATGTGTACAATTAACAGTTTATTACTGAGTTTCTATAATAATTGTAGTGATTTGCTTTTACTGGTACGTTTGTTGATTTTTTAAAATATTATTTGATTGTGAGCTTTGTGTTGAAAATGTGTGTTTATTAAAAATTAAAAATAACAAGTTCTCACAATTGTCATTCAGTAAAAAGATTCAAATTGTGTCTAAAAGGTAGGTGTGTACCCATGAAGCTTTATTATATCTGGAGGCAGCACTTCTAATACCTACTTGAAACACAATTTTACATACTGCTGTCATCTTCTGAGGTCTACCCTCTTATTCTAACACAGTTGTATAAAAAGAGATGGGGAGACCTCATAGACAGAGATATAACCTAAATATTTGTTTCAATTGATTAACACGAGTGCTAGCTTCACTTATACCTAATAATTCATGTATGTACCCAAGTTACAACAATTAAACCAGCTAGGTAATGTAACTCGAAAGTTTCATGTAAAAAGTTATGAAATGTATAAGTGGTTGTGTGGTTGTGTACACACGATTAAATTATATTGTTCTCCTTGCTTATTGTTCAGTAATTCTAGTTCAGTGTGGACTGATTCGGGATATTTAGGTTCAAATAATTTCTATTCCGCGGCAAAGAAGCATTTTAAAGGCCACATCGGATATCTTGCAAGGGACGTATTCTGTAACTATCACTCACTTGGATAAGATATTTGAGGTGGCCGAAATCTTGCGTATATTTACATCGGGATATAGTAATCTCAAGTATTGAATGTGAAAATTGAAGCTGACTAGGTGAGTAGTTATTAGAATTTCTTCCGCCGCGACGATCGATCGCTGTTTTGTCACATCTAAGACTTGTTCTGTTGGCATGGTTTCCGACTTATAGATCGGTCGCGTGGCTGTGGCTATGCTAAAAATCTATAAAAGAAAAAATTTTTGTGACCGAGTACTTCGCCGCATACCCAGTGCATAATCCTGTGCAAGCCGCTGGACTCGAGTCAAGCTAAACTTTCAAAGCTAAACGAAAGCAGCGGAGGCCTCCCATATATTCAAGGTGTAAGTCGTACTTGTTTCTCGTCATAAGGGTGCGTGGTTTCCCATAGCGTGTGAGTCGTGATATTGCCTAAGGACGCGAATCAACCCGTAACGACCCACTATAGCAATATCATTCATGGAGGTATAGATTCAATATATTACTGTGAACGAGCTCGCGTGTATACGGACGAATATATCAAATAGATTTGCGCAAAATATGATGAAAATATGACCAAATATACTTCAAGACTGACTAAAAATAAATAAAACCTTGAAAAGCCAAATTAATAGGTCTTTAAAGCCTTAAAAAATCGATGTTGACATTACCAGCGCCCTCCTCTAAATCTATATCTTCTTCCTCTTCCCCGGAGCCGAAAGTGTAGAAACCTTGCGGGGATATCGAGGTGGCGGCTTGTATTCGCGCGATCTGAGCTCGCAGGTAATTCCGCTCAGTGCCTTCGAATGGTGGGAATGTAAGCACCTGGAGACGAATCAAGCCGAATGTATTCCAATACAAAAAATATAGCTGAACATATTACATAAATTGATCTACTTGGAACTTGGGACTGCAGAAACCTAATAAATGTTTTTAATTAATATGCATTGAAAATAAATCAATACAAATAAACATCACACGTATTCATGTGATATACATGAAAATTTACACACATGTATACTACTTTCTTAACGGCTAAAATCTTTGAAACATTTTATTTAGTTTATAGTTGAATTTCGGCCACAGAGCAGTCGCTAGTAGGTACATAATATAAATCCATACTAATCTAATAAATGTGAAAGTAACTTTGTCTGTCTCTTTCTAAACTATTGAACCAATTTAGATGCTATTCGGTACAAAGATAGTTTGAGACCAAAAAAGGACAAAGGATAGTTTTTATCCCGGAAATCCCATGCTACGCGGGGTAAAACCCCGGCACTATATGTCTTTTAAACCACAGTAATACAGAGTAACTTGGCTACTTTTACTTTAGGAATTTTCCCATGCGGACGAAGTCGCGGATAACTTAGATAAATACTGAAAGGATTGAGCACATATAGGTATTCCAATTCTATGGAAAACAACTAAGTAATCACAGCTGTTTTCCCTGATTTTAGGTGAAAGGATGGCAAACAAGCAGATGGTTGGTTGGTTGGCAGATGCATGATTGGTTGGATGGATGGTTTTTCACGATGGAAATAATAACCGTCGCTTAGAGACACATTCGCGTTGCGAGCACGCGATGCTCCGTGCTTTAGTTTACGCCTATCTTATTCTTCAAACTAGAAAAATGCAATAACAAAGAGTAGGAATAGGTAATTAAATAGGATATACCAAACCGATATGAACGGTTATCAAAAAAACCTAACCTATTTTGTAAAAAATGCAACAACAGCAGGGAAAATATTCTCAACGGTGTTCTATCGAGGTGGCAATGGCATCACCAATGTGAAGGCTGCTCATGATGGCGTCTTACAAGGAATGAAAAGGGAAGAACTTTACCAACCCAAATAAATAATTTATAGCGGGAATTTTAAGTTCATACAATACATAAATTTTAAGTTTATGTATCATAGCTTTGAAGATTGACTGCTACAGTACCTCAGCGTCAAGTTCTCCAGTCATACAGCGCACCGTGAGCCTGGCCACTCGGATCTGGTCGGGGGTGACGTCAGGGAGACAGATCCACTGCTCACCGGGAGAATTACACACCCAGTACACCTGCAAGTTAAAAATAAGGTACCACGACACCGATTTTTTACTTGGCGAAATGGGTGATGATCTCCATAACTGCATTTAATCGATAAGTAACGAATTATCGCTTGGGTCTTGCGGTAAACGGGGCCTACAGGCTTACGTGCTCGTCTAAAGCAAAGGAATCTGACTTACACACCGGACCACCTAGTCACGGTAATGTTATCTATAGTAACCTAGTAATACAGATATTTTTACCCTAATCCGACTTGTGGCATGTTAGTCTGTGGTCTGACTCGCACTTAGACGATTTTTGATTGATTAATAGGTATGCTCATTGCTCGCTCGCTCGCTGTTCGCATGGAATTTAGTTTTATTTTAATCTTAAAAAGAGGATAACTCCAACTAACACCTTAATAAATAGAATAAAGCTTATATTTAAAATAGAGAATAGAGATGCCACGAATAGTGAATTTTCTGAATACCGAATATTCGGCGGCGTTTTTGTTTCATTAGCGAATTGATGGTGTCACGGCCACGTATTATTTATTTACTCGTATTACAGATTAAGTAATTAATAGTGTTGTTGTATTGAATTGCCAAAAAATCTGCTTGTCCGTAGAATAATCCTCGATGAAAAATGCTGAAAATAATGTTTTTGTTTGTCAGAGGCAGCCCTGGTATTTTTTTTACCTCCTTACTATCTACTGTTGTTAATAAAAATATAGTGTTATGGTTGCGGTTTCGGCCGGAACTGAAACTGAAAGTTTTGGTTTCAGCTGATAATCCAGTGGTGGTCGGACACTATTTATCATCTGATTTGCCCCCCTGGCCCAGAACCTGGGTATGCCCATGTTGGGCTCCCATTAGACGGTTATGCAGGCTTTACTCAAAAACAACTGTCACGAATTACGTTTGCATGATTGACTGCTATCGATATTAGACGCTCAGTCATGAATTAAGTTGCATGATTGACTGATATCGATATTAGACGCTCAGTCATAAATGATGGGCAGTCAAACCAATAGTTCAAAGAGAAGAGCACGTTTCAACGCAAGATATTATGGATATTCATAAAAGGCCTGTATTAAGATTATAATTGCAATATTAAGCAAAAATCAAAATAAAAAACTTTCGCTTTGGCTGAAACAAGAGATACATGTTAGAAAGGGATTATTATTGCCATTTAAACTTGTTGGTTGACGTAAGATCACTCAAAAATCATGACTGGTGATTGCAAGACGTCGAAAATCAAATAAATCAATAATCGTCGTTCAACTTCATGCGAATATCTGTCACCTCATTACACGGTAAGTTACCTGTCAGTCATAGCAGTGACTGGCAAAACTGACAGCAAAACCTACAGTCTAAAGGGAGCCTTATTCAGTCCTATCTTTTATTTTTATGTGTAGTTTTATTGTTACTTGCTCGATTCGATCGAATCATTATCGAAATTATGTTCAAAGAACTAACGAGGTTCGATTAAGCGAATCGTTTGTTCTAGTTTCACCCGATAGGTATAGGTATGCATAATGTGTTTATAAAATCGTACAATAAAAATTATCCAACCTTCCTATTGACCCCCTGTCCAGGTCGTTCCACTGGGATAGGTGGTGGGGCCTGCCAAGTTGACATCGGCACTGGCGGCAGCTTCGGAGGAACTGGCTCCTTTGGCTTTTCTTCTTTCGCTTCCCCTTCGCCTTCTACAAATTGTGACGATAGTGAATATATTTATCAACTATTGAATGATTAAGAGGGTAGATGTTATTTTGATAAATTGAGGACAAACATAATACAAAATAAGTGTAAATATCAATTTACTAGGTAATCAGCGCATCTTCGCCCGCTGGTAGATTAATATATCGTCAATGTTTTTGCAAACGAACTTTCAAATCCTATTCCGCCTCATTTTTGAAAAAAGTTACCCTGTTTGACCCCGGAGCTTCAACTATTTTCTTGAAAAATCAATTCAGCGGTTTAACTGTAAAAAATAACTGACAGCAAGACATACTGTCGCATTTATAAGTGTATGGATTTTTATATTACTTACAAGTAACAAATAGCAAACAAACCAACAATGACATACCTTATTAAACGCAACGATCGATGAATGAAGTCTATAAATCTCCTCTTGGTTACAAAATCGGTTGGTAGAACAATCTCAAAATTATGTCGAAAAAACTTTTCAAAAATTTTTCGCCAACGATGACTCCCAAATAAATCAGCCAATTTTAATTAGATATACGACATTTGTATATTTTAAAAAAATGAGGTGATATTAGAAACTACCATCCGAAGGAAAGTAAAAAAATATTAAGTTATCTTTGCACAGAAATTATGCTTTTAGACTAGTCTAATGTGCTTTTAGACTTAAATAACATCTAAATTTATGTGAACAGCTTTGTTTTGACGAGACAGACAGAGATCTTTTTTATCTTCGAAAACTCTCTAATCGGATAAGTAATAGTTATGGGGGCTTTGAAAATTTTGATTCGGTGAAGGAAACATATTTATTAATACCAATAATAATTTTTCGACTTCAATCGCTTAATAATATTATGAAAAACACGATGAAACTTTTGTCCTACATATTCGATGGTTTTTCTGACGAGTCCTCCACTCTAATGTTTCGAAATTATAAGATTTTTAAATTAGTATTAATTTAAAAACCACCTAATTTTCTCACCATAGCTTGTTAATTATTGCTGTAATTCAAGGGTAACTTTGTCCTACACGTACCTAAAGTTGAAACTTCTTAGTCCGACACTCTAAACTTTTCTTTTTATCTATCTTTATTAGTTACCCGATTCGCGATTTTTCGAAGATAGAATAGATGGTTGTCTCATCAAAACGAAGCTGTACACAACAATTCAGCTTGTTATTAATCAAAAAAAAAAAATTTGTTCGTGGGACTACGGTCTATTTAATACATATAATATGTGCATAGATGCCATGTCTAGATCATATTGAGCTCGTGTATATATCAGACAGCTATGACTGCTTCTCCTGCTAACAGCAGAAGAAGCCATAGACACAGTATACTGGAGACTAACAGTACTCAATCTACATACATGTGATATTCGAGCATCGCACACATAGACTTCTCACGGACGCGATATCTCGGAATGGTTCGGGACAGTTTGTTCCGCACCAGTCCGAGATATCGCGTCCGTGAGAGGTGTCTATGTGTGCTATGCTCGAATATTATTTGTATGTAACATTGACTTCTGTTAGTCTCTAAGTATTCTGTTCCATAAATGTACGATGCTTAGTTCAGTGACTTACCGACTTCTTTCTGTTCTTCTACTTCCTGCTGCCGCTCTTCATCTTGTACTTCGCCCTCGCCGGGCATGTCTTTCAACTCAAACTCCTAGATTAAAAAAGTGGATTGAAAATTAAAAAATCGTCATCGACAGGGTAGGCTTAGACTCCATCTGTCTACCTTTATCCATCTCCCTATCCTTTTATCATTGCCGCTGTGGTCTAGTGTTCTGATATCGGAGTTGACGACATCAGGGCTTCGATTCCTGGGTTGGGCAATTAAAAAAATGTGTTTTTTCAGTTTTCTGATGGAAACAAAGTTGCCAGGGATTGGATAAGTGCCCGTTAGGTGATTGGCTTGCCACCTATCACACTGTGGGACTAAATATTTTAGGCCAATCGTGGGTGCACTTATTGTATCTCTGCCCACCTCTTTGGGGACACGGGCGTGAAGGTACTTACCTATCCTTTTCTGTCGCTCAGAACTGCCATTTACATGAGAGGGGATCGAGGATTCAGCCGTATGCTATGGTATATTCACTATTTTTCTTGTTCTTAAAAATTGCAGTTTTAGGCGACAGAAAAAGGTGATAGCGTGCTCACAAATATAGGCCAACCTTTATTTGCAGAATTCTGCCACCTACTTAAAACGATTAGCTTTTTACAAAGAGTCTGGTAAAATTTATATGGTCTATTATTCAAAGGGGCCCGGCCAACACCGGGAAGATTTCAACGTGTGAAATGTCTTACCCTGATCCGTCGATCCAACTCTTCTATCGTAAGATCTGTTTCAGCGACGTAATAATTTGCCTTGGTCCCGAATACTTTGCCGAATAATCTAAAATATACAACATTATTTTATGATTGCGATTATCTGAAGGCAAAGACACAATTACATACCTTTTCAATGTCCTTATATTACATATCTTTTCAGCAATGTACATATATCACATATATTTTTGAAGGCACCTTATACCTTCTCTCTGTTGGTCTAATAATCGCCACTAGGCTTTAAGCTCGCTAAGATAGGCGGTGGTACCAGACCCGGGCGAGACGATGCTAAACACTACCACCTAGTAGTCACGATGTTATAGCCAATTTCACCTCTTACGACCTGCCTGGCAGAAAGGCAGACGGTCTATTCTTCAAAGGAGGTCCGGACTTTGGACCAACACGAGGTAATTGCTTTGCAATGCGCTTATACGATACTTCTTACTTATACGGTAGTTCTTGAATCTAAAAAATATTTTGGTAAGTACCCGTAAATAATTAAAAAATATATACCCATATTGAAACAAAACTAAGTATAAAAGGGTATCACTACTGTGCACTACAGCCGGGGGAGCCAGCGGACTGTAGATCTCTTCTTCTCTCTTCGACGCCCCACCAGCCGCAGTGCTTTTTGGTTGAGCCGGATGTGCCGGAGAAATAATCGAGACCACAACTATTCTTTGCAAAGGTGCTTTATTGTACCGAAATAGAATTTATCAATAAAGCTAGCACCGTTGCAAATGTTCCTATTCTATGGGAGGAGAGAGCCAGTACTTGCCCTAACACTGCCCTACTCTAAAGCCGGTACCCTATGGATATATTAAAGCCCAGGAACTTGTCTGGGAAACTTAATGAGTCGTAACGAAACTGTAGATCGGAACGGAACTAACTGTATGGCCGCGCTCTCCGATATTTATAGCGCGCGTAAATCGACAAAGACAAATGGCGCCAGGCGTGGCGCCACAATGTCTGGGATTTGTTAAAATCTTACTTTTCGTAATCTAAACGTAATTATTTTGTCTTAGGTAGCTTCTCCTACCTCTAATTACCTAGTGTGGCCCTCTAGCGAGTGCAACGGTACTACCTTTTTACAATTATAAACGAAACAAAGTATATAATGCCCTAAGACCTACCGAAAACTAATTACAATGTGTTATTTCTTATCTATATACAAAGATTTATCACAAACAAACTTATATAATAACAAACAAGAGTGTTATATACATTATATGTTCTTACAGGACCTCGGAAACTCTTACAATTACAGAGTTGTACGCCTTTTCAGGTCGTACTATCCTGTTAACTATATTTATATACTCGAAAAGTGCGTAAACATATGCCTAAGGCTAATACTTACATTGTACATACTATTTACAATCGATAAACATTCATTTTAACAAAGAATTTTGCACTTTTCGGGGTTTGTCGGGTTGGTCTTCTCGCGCTCCTTCCGGATGCGGGGAAACGGTTTCGGGGCCTTGCCCCCTGGCCGTGGGATCATCGCAGCTGGTAAATACCAGCCGGTCATTGGGACTTAACGATAGTGTTAATTTGGTTATCCTCTGGGGTGGGGGGTATTTCCCGATTTTTCACGCCGCTCCGCGCAGGTCAGCCGCTCTGGGTGGAACCCGCTGGTGGGAAGCCCGGCAGGCGACCAGCAGCGAAAGCGGCGGCTTTATCAAGTTATACCCCCAGGTTCTTTAGGGAGGATGTCCCTTGGATAAGGTTTCTTATCCCAGGGTGTGGCTGTCCAGGGGGCAAGGCTTCTAATGTGCACGTGTTCGGATCTGTCTGTTCTGTCATAGGACCTCCGGGCGAGTTGGATGACGAACTCTTCTACCGTCGTCATGTGAAGATCCCGGGAGATGACGGAGTTCTTCACATAACGAGGGGCGTCTACTATCTTCCTCAGGCACCTGTTCTGCAAGGATTCAATTGTCTTTTTATTAGTTTTGCTCAGAAGCTGAAACCAAGCTGGTGCAGCATAGGATAGGCGAGGACGAATGTAGATTTTATAGATGGCCAGCTTCTGAGCAATTGGCATTTTGGATGATAATACAGGATGTAGGAGGGAGATAGCTGCCTTGGTTTGGTTAGCTATATGGGTCACATGAGGCTTCATCGTCAGTTGGTCATCAATGATGACCCCCAGATACTTGCAATGCTTCTGCCATTGGACTTCTTCTCCTGCGAGCTTTAGCTTGGGTAGTCTACGGGCCAGGTTGCCCATCTTGAGTGCCAGCGCTTGGGTCTTCCGAACGTTCACCACTAGCCTCCATCTTTCCAGCCAGGGCTGTAGTGCGTCGAGTGCTCTCTGCAATTTAATTATTGCGTGGTCAGTATTTAGTGACGAGCTGACGTACGCGGCGTCATCCGCATACAGTGCCAGTATTGTATCTTCTTGAACCGGGTTGTCATTGGTATAGTTAGAGTAGAGGGTCGGTGATAGGCAGCTGCCCTGCGGGACGCCCGCTCTGATAAGGCGCTCCGAGGAGAGCTGACCCTCCACCGACACCTGGAATCTGCGGTTGTGGAGAAAGGAAGTGACGACGCGTACGAATCTTCTTGGGATGTTAGATTCAACCATTTTGTGGATGAGGCCGGCGTGCCACACGCGGTCGAAGGCCTTCTCCATGTCTAAGAAAATGGCCGCAGCCCTCTCACGCTTGTTAGTGGCAGCCGTCATGGCATGTAGAACTCTTGTCAGCTGGAGTGTTGTGCTGTGTTCGGCCCTAAAGCCGAACTGTTCAGCCCTTGGTGTGAAATGGTGGTTTATATGCTGGAGAAGAAGTCTTTCAAAGACCTTGGATATGGTTGGCAGAAGCGTGATCGGTCTGTAGCTGTTAGGCTGCAGAACGTTTTTGCCAGCCTTTGGAAGCATAATTACCCGCCCGATCTTCCAACAATGAGGAAAGCGCCCTGTCCTCATGATTCCGTTAAAGAGCCGGGTCCAGGCTGCAATGTATTTATAGGGCATCTGGCGCAGGGCAGAGTTTGGTATTTTATCTGCACCTGGTGCCTTCCGAGGTTTCGTTTGTGAGATGCATTGACGAACCTGGTTGGGCGTGAAAACAACGGGGTCTTCTTCTGCTGGTATGGTGCAGTTAAGGCATCTCCTCAATTTGTCTTCAAGTTCTTCGGCGTGGTCTTCATCACGAGGTGGATTGAGTTTAAACTGTTCTTCCAGATGCCCCGCAAATATTTCCGCTCTGTCCTTAGCGACGTAGCGGAGCGAACCATCTGGGTGTTTCAAAGGTCTGGTGGGTTCCTTAGCACGAGAGATCTGCCGGCAAAGTTTGTGCAGTGATTGCCAGTCATCAGTGGCTTCGCCAATACGGTTATCCCATAGTTGGGCATTATGGGTTTCTAACTCTTTTCGGGGTTTTCGTAATTCTGGATTCCCGCATATAAATACAATCTCGCAAGAGTCGACTCGTAATTTGTCGACTGCGTGGAACCCCTTTTGTTCATAATATGCCTTTAGGCAAACAACTTAACTACATAAAGCTTTATTATCTCTGTACAACAAAGCTGTATGTAGGTCTTAGGGCGAATAAAAGACGAAAACGAACATTATTTATTATAAAAACTTACGAACTAAACGAATTATCCTGCTTTAATATCTATTTACATTAATATTTACATCGAATATGTCTGTGCTGCACAACTACATATTATAAAACAAAGTCGCTTTCCGCTGTCTGTGCCTAATCCCTATGTATGCTTAAATCTTTAAAACCATGCAACGGATTTTGATGCGTTTTTTGTAATAGATATAGTGATTCAAGAGGAAGTTTTATTTATGTAATAAAGAAATACTGTTATAAATATATTTAGCAAAACAACGTTTGCCGGGTCAGCTAGTATATTATAAAATCTTAGATTATCAGTCAATGTCGTGTTCCGTTTTGGAGGGTAAGATAGTCTTTAAACTTAGCTTTAGCTGATAAGTTATTACATGCGGTATTGTCATTCCGTTATACGAATGGCAACGCACCACAGACATGACAACAAGCAAACTTGTTACGGCGATGGTTGTTTCTTTACATCCGCATAAATAGTATAAATATGTGTGTGTGTGTGGGGGGGGGGGGGGTGTATATTAAGACGATACATCTAAATGTATTTAAATAAAAATTGGTATACAGACTGTCTCTATTTAGGCTAAACGCATAATATCACGATCGTAGGCCTGCGCGACAAACCCGATGAATAGGTAACCTACCTGACGGTGGCAACTGGTTCTTTGATAGCGAGCATGTGCAGGGAGAGGTAGACAGCGTAGCACTCGCTGTCTGGTAACCCGTACCCACCCTAGAAATGTTTGAGTTAGAGTTTTGACACATCGTTCGTGATGATTGATGGATTATAGGTGGTCATCCATAAATTACATCACACGAATTTCACTATTTTTTGATCCCTCCAATGCGGGGGACGGGACAAGGACGGGGCCCCGTCCTTATCACAGCTGGTCACATTTGTAAGACCCCCCCACCTAGTGTGACGTCACATATTTTACAATTTTACATGGGAAAAATGATTACCTTCGATTATTTTTTATCTATACAGGTATTATATTTTTTTAAAATGTGATGTCACCAAATCTCAAATCAAAAATTTGGGACCCCTCCCTACCCCTTGTCACGATGTCACACTTCTTCGACCCCCTCCCTCCCCCTTAACGTATGACGTAATTTATGGATGGCCCCTAGCAAAGAATAGGAAATGTATATTAATCTATGGTTATAGTTTCACTTAGAATAAGCACTCTTGACTCTACTCTACTAACGTATTAGAATTAAACCATACTAATATTATAATTGCGAAAATCTGTCTGTCTGTTACTCTTTCGCGACTAAATTATCGATTTAGGATGGAGACGGTGAGACGGTAACAGTTGAAGGGTACAAAGTAATCTAATTATTTTTTTAAAATCAACCCCTGAGAGGTAAGAAATCGAAGATGAAAATTTGATGAAAAACTGTATCGATGGCATCTTAATTCACTTGCGGACATAGCTGCGCGGGTCAACTAGTAATATTATAAATGAGAAAGGCTACCTGTCTATTCTTTCACGACTAACGGATTGAATCGATTTTAATGAAATTTAGCAAGGACTTAGTTAAACTACATGTTTTTTTTCAAATATCAACCCTGAGAGGCTGGTATAGGGGATAAAAGTTTGTATGAAAGATTATAATGATGAGACATGCGCACAGGTCAGATTATCTAAAAATAATTGTGTAAATATTGTTGAATTGAAATAAAATTCTTTTTACGACACACACGGTAACCGTTATCCTACTCAACTACACGGTACATCTATTCCTATGAAAGCATATAATATAACCTTTGCGCATGTGCAACGAATATTATGTTGACCGCCCCGTTGGTTCGGCTCTGACTATACGCAATAGATGGGGCTCAAATTCAATTCGGGACAAGGATAGTGATTTGCATGTGGTTTGTGTCATATATACGTCAAATATTTTTCGTGGCGATCTCATTTCAACACTGTTGATTTTACTGTCATGCCTTTTCTGACATAAGCTCTTACTTTCCTTCTAAAGTGTTGGAACAAATTAGGGTATCTAACCCTGTATTTCAAAAACTAGCATTTGCAATTGGAATAACCAGAACAATTATTCTGTTAACACATAATGATATGGATAGAAACACGAAAGTATTGATAAAAATGAGAATGTTACATGTAACGATGAACTCAATTAACTAGTAGGTAAATACAATCACTATTTGGTAATCTGTGGTGTATACATATGTATATCTAGCGATCATTCCAATCGACGGAATTAATCACAAATCAAATAAGAATTTCACCTCGTTGAATCAGTCAACAGTAGCTTAGTTGATTAGAGCGTGCCGGCTAGAGGCAACGTGCAACGTTAAAGGTTCAAATCCTGTTCAAATCCTTGAAACTTTTCTTCGTTAAGTTTTTAAAGAACAAAGTAATTAAAATACAAAATACAGGATGTTGCTTAAAAATTACCCAGGAAATGTTACAGACGAAACATAGCAAAAGTGCAGGCTTCACGAAATGTGCAGATTTCGTAATGTGCAAGTCGCAAACCGAGCAGATCCTACAATGTGTAAGTCGCGAAATGAGCAGATCTCATAATGTGCAGGTCGTAAAAAGGAGCCGATCTAGTAATGTGTTTCGATCTACACACACACACACACACAATTTTCAGGAAGTGTTATTGGTCTTATTTGTTCGTTGACAGCAAGACTTTTCTATCGATTGAAGACATCCATTAATTACGTGAGACAAATTTGGCGATTTTCGCCCAGATCATAAGGTTCCAGGTTCGATCCTGGTTTTTGAGGTTATTCTCGAAAATCTAAAATCTCAGTAGCAGCCCGGAATCTGATGAAGTGGTGTATTACCACTCCCGTGCTTCAGATGAGCACGTAAAGCTGTCAGTCCCGATTGTCGCTAAAATAGTCGATAATCGTTAACATATCGGTAAATGCGGTGATGAGGATCACCTCCACCACTTATTTCGCCAATCGAGAAACCGGTAAATCATGATGAACCAGAGAGTCTATAGACGTTCAGTTTACTCAGCCAACCCCGCAAGGGAACCGGGCGTAATGATAATACTTTTAAGTGATTATCACTTACCGTCACGTGCACCTCTTGCTCCTTAGCCTCTCTTCTATAAAAAAAAGGTTCGATTTTCTCACTGTAATCTGCTGACTGTATACGCTATACTGTGATGTTATTAGATAATTTGAATATCTAATAGTCTCAAGGGGGAATCCAAAAATCGCTAAAATTGTCTCAAGTAATTAACGGACGTCCTCAATCGATAGAAAAGTCTTGACGCCAACGAACGAATAAGATCAATAACACGTTTCCTGAAAACTGATAAGTCCGATCTACACATTACAAGATAGCTCATTTTACAACCTGCACATTATAAGATCTGCTCATTTTGCGACTTACACATTGTAAGATCTGCTCATTTTGCGGCCTGCACATTACGAAATCTGCACATTTCGTGAAGCCTGCACATTTTGAACCTGCACTTTTTGCTATGTTTCGGTCCCAGAAAAACAGAACGGTTGGCAACTCTAGGATAAACATAATTGTTCAGAAAAACAGATAGGCTTAAAATTGTGCTTTTAAGTAATTTCCCTACTACTCCAATCACTGTTCACTGCATTACGTCAGTTCTTCTTTCGATATCAACGATGTACCTTCCATCCCTGCTAAAACTATTAGATACTGATACTTAATCGGCTGTTTAAACTTAACAAACTTCTTGAAATTAAGTAAAAGCTCTTACACATTATGACACGTTGTAGCACGGCGCGACGTTGTATCGCTTATGTAATAGGCCTTAAGCGCATCGACTCGATTAACGTTTTGTTACGTTGGTATCGGGCTCCTTTGAAGTATAGGCCAACTGCTGTTCTGCCAGGCAGATCGTAAAGGCAGGACCGATTGGCTATGGGAGTCACTACTATCGTGGCTACTAGGTGGTAGAGTTCTGCATTGTCTCGCCCGGGTCTGGTACCACCGCCTTACCTATTCCTGCCGCAATAGCGTCAGTGCTCGTCGCTGTCGTGTTTCGGTTTGGAGGGAAAGGTAGCCGGTAAACTTATGCACGTGGCATTAGACCTCGCCATAAGATAGCAACGCACCATTAACATCTTTGGTGTCTATAGGCGATGGTTGAATCTTTCCATCAAGAGACTCATCTGCTTGTTTGCTATCTTATGATATAAAAAAAGTGAATTGAGGGGCAGTACTCTGTGTATCACTCCATAAAAGTAATAGACAGAGTAACCCCGTCCAATTACTGAAAACGCAGAATACTAATGGTCAATAATCAAGTTCCAAATTCAAATACATTACTGTCCTAAATAAGCCTCAAAGGGAAAAGGCTAATAAGCTATTATATAAAGCTAACAAATTTAACAACGCATCATAAATTGTATAATAATATCTCCGCGTTGATTCGGGTCCCCCTTTAAAGAATAGATCAACTGCCTTATTGCTAGGCATCTCGTATAAAGCTAATGAGTGTCACTAACATCATGACTACCAAATAACAATTAGGTAGTGGAGTTCTGAAACGCTTTGACCACGTTAGGTACCACCACCTTACCTATTCCTGCCGCAATAGTAGGTATTTAATATTGGTGCCTCTGTCGTCTAGTGGTCCAGCGTTGGAGTTGACCACATGAGGTCCCGGGTTCGATTCCTGGGTCGGGCACTTTAAAAAAAAAAGTGTTTTTTCAGTTTTCTGAGAAACACAAAAAGTTGCCCGGGATTGGAAAGTGCCCGGTTGGCGATAGGCTTGCCACCTATCACATTTGTGGGACCAAGTATCTTCGGCTAATCGTGGGTGCACTTGTTGTACCTCTGCCTACCCCTTCGGGGATATGGGCGTGAAGATACTTTTTTTTTTTTTTTTTTTAATATTGGTGCCTAATATCGCTGTCGTGTACCGGTTTCGAGGGTAAGGTAGCCGGTAAATTTACGCACGTGGTATACCACCCCGCCACACGGACCTAACGCGCCATTAGCAGTCACTGCTCTTGTTGATAGACGACAGTTAGCTTTTTCCACCATGAAAACCATCTGTTTTACTGGTGGAATCCTAATAATCAATAATCAAAATCAAACTTAGAACTATCCAGTTAATGGGAAAAGACTAATAAGCTACTGTTATCATATTTTTCAACAAATCGATTGTCCATTGACTGAAATAAAATGTAATGATTTACCTCTCGAAAATAGTAGTTGTGGTCGATTAGGTCAGCGATCCTTGGTTTCACGGAATCCTCCTCCAAATCTAGCTCCTGTTCCTCTTCGCCCATGTCTTCCAGCTTTTGGGACTTATTCGCGACCAGCTAACAAATTAATTCTTATTAGATTTAGGTACTGCACGTTGTTTCGTAAGTTGACCAATGGCAACACTATAAAAAAAGTTATATCTAGGCATCCAGCATATAACCGGATTATCCCGGTTACATGCCCGATTTATCTAGGTAAGGATTCCGCTATTTTCTGATTATATAGTTTAAGGATTTCTTGATGTATGTGTGTCGTGTATGTTATATCTAGTTTCAATCACCCGTAATTGAGTTGAGGTTTTGTGGCTGTAAAGATTAAATAATGTCCATCATGCGGGTTCCCTTACGGAGAAGGCAGAGTGAACCGAATAGTCTATTAACTTCCCAGTTCACTACGATTATCGGTTTATCGGTTGGCAAGATGAGTGTATATAAAAAGTAGACATAAGAGGCACATAAAATTAAACGTTAACTATATACAGTGAGTAAAAATATCTCGTCCAGGTCGAAAGGGACACAGGTAGATCGATATCATTAAAAATATAACAACGGAATGATTTTATTTATAAAAATAAAAATAATTTGATATTTAAAAATCTTAAAATCCAAAAACTTTCAAATCCTTCAATTTTGCTAAAATTTAGCAAATATATTATTTTAGCAGACATCACCACTCACGTCATCTTTGTGACGGCCCTTTCCATGGGTCCTTCAAACACTAGGTACATAATATGTCCCATTCTGTGCTGCCATAAATAGTATTTAAAAATAGTATGTAAGATTAATTATTTTGATCAGAAAAATGTATCTATTAATATCCACAAAATAATAACACATATATTATTACAATGCCCTTGACAATTGTTGAAATCGTTATTTCTAGACAATTCGCAGTGTGTGTATCAACGTCTTTTATATCGTCAGATAACAAACAAGTAGATGGCTCTCCTGATGGAAATAGAAACCACTGCCTAAAGACACCAAAGATGTTTATGGCGCGATGCTATATTTGTGGCGAGGTCATTATTCCACATGCATAAGGTTACCGGTTACCTTATCCTTCAAACCGGAACACGACAGTGACAAGCACCGATGCTATTGCGGCAGGAATAGGTAAGGCGGTTGTACCAGACCGAGACGAGACAACGCAGAACTCATTCACCTACTAGGTAACCACGATGGTAGTGACTCGCAGAGTCAATCGTTTGCCTCTTACGAACTATTTGGCAGAACCGCACATGGTCCATTCTACATAGAGGGCCCGGACTAATACGTAAAAAAATAAGAAAGGATCAATTATCTCTTTGTAATTGATTTTATTTAATACTAGCTGCAGCGTGCAGCCCGCTGCATTATAAAAGTTTTTGGTGAATCCCGCGGGATCACCTATTTTTTCTGAGATAAAAAGTAGCCTATGTCCTATTCCAGATCATCATCAACGTGTGTGCCAAATTTCATTCAAAACCATTCAGTAGTTTTTACGTGATTGAGTAACAAACATCCATTCAAACATCTAAACCTTCGCATTTATAATATTAATAATTAATAACTAGCTGTTGCCAGCGACTTCGTCCGCGCGGACTTTGTTTACTCCGCACAGCACCTGGCCGCTAGGTGATAACGTGATAATATGTAGCCTATATGTTGACCCGACCTGTTAGTAATATTCATGCAAAATTTGAAGTAAATCCATGCAGTACTTTTTGAGTATACCCCGGACACACATACAGACGAACAGATAAACAGACAAACAGAAAAACAGACAAACAGACAAACAGACAAAAATTCTAAAAACTATATCTTTGGCTTCGATATCGATTGTAGATCACGCCCACAAAGTACTTTATAAACAGGCTCATCACGCCCCAAGTATTTTTAAAAAAAATATTCAATGCACAGTTTTAACTTTCCTACGATTTTATTATATGTACAGATAATATAATATTAATATAGATTATATATCAAACAAGCTGATGATCTAGCTAAATATAAAGTATAATAATAACCTGGAACATTTCATCCAATTTCCTGGTGAGTGACAATTGTTTTGGAGTCAAATACACGTCGTTGAGCAAATCGAAATTCGGACGAAACTTCTCCTTCTTTACATCCCACGAGTACTGCTCGAAGTAGTCGACCACATCTGGAGGTTTTGTAGTTAATATCTTGTGTACAATATCCACAAGGTGATCGTACCTGTCAATTATAATTAAATCATGGGTAAAATGTTGAATTATTTTTCCCATGTTGGTCAGGACCCACTTTTAAAGAATAGACCGTCTGCCGTTCTGCCAGGCAGGTCGTAAAAGGCCACTGATTATCATCGTAACTAGAAGGTGATAGAGTTCCGCAACGTCTCGACCGGATACATGGAATGGATCCATGGCCGCATTATCTATTCCTGCTGCAATAACGTCAATGTCTTGTTCCAGGTTGGAGAATAAAGTTTTATGCATGTGGCATTGCAATCCCGCCGTACTTTTCTGTCTCATGCTGCCATACCCGCATGCGCTGCGCTGCCGTGATTCGGTCCGGATGATGAACTAACCGGAAGTAAGTTTTCCTTTTGCATGGTTTCCGGCATGTGGCATTACATTCGTGCAATACAAAACTTTAGTACCTATCTATTAGCAATATCGACCCATAAAATAATAATAACGCAGCGACATTCCTCTAAGTATTCCGTCAGGTGAGCTTTGTTAGCGCAATAGAACTGCAACAAACGACTTACAATATCCTGTATCTCTAGAAACCGTCATCAGATCTTCACCAAATGTATAAGGATAATATAAAACAATAAAAGAATTTTCTAAACTAGCGACCGCCTGTGGCCGAAATTCGAACTAAACAATAAAATCTCTTAAGTTTTACAACTGACTGGCCGTGAAAAAAATAGTACCTAAGTATATATATATATTGGTACCATGAAGCTGTATTATATCTGGAGGCAGCACTTCTAATACCTACTTAAAACCAAATTTCAAATACTGCTATCATCTGAGGTCTAACTCTCTAACACAGGTGTATAAATAGAGACGGGGAGACCTCATAGACAGAGATGTAACGTACATATTTGTTTCAATTGATTAATACGAGTGCTAGCTCCACCTATACCTAATACTTCATGATTGGTACCTATATTGGTACACACATGTATACTTACTAATACTATTTTCTTCACGGCCAGTCAGTTGTAAGACTTAAGAGATTTTATTGTTTAGTTGTTATCACAGAACACATACTCTCTATTGTTGTGGTTGTCATGTATCATTGAATGTAGTATGTGCAATATTTATTTTTATTATTTTAATGTATTTATCCTGTATTTTATTTAAAGATACTCTGCAGTTCTCCGCAATGTAAATAAATTTAAAAAAAAAAACATTTTATTAGACACATAAACAAAACGCATTTATATAATTTCAATTACGCAAAATTCGAAGTAAAATATTTTAGTGCCTTCAACCAAATTAACAGTTATCGGGGAAAATGTAGGTACATAGAACGACAGATTTCCTAGTAGTCAATATAGTAAGTATAGGTAAATGAAAATGACACACTGCCAGCATTACAAAGTTCATTAACTTGTAATATTTTTTTATTAAATAACTAAAACCCACTTTTAATTCAATATTTAGTTCCTAATTACAAAGGTCTGAAGTAGGTAACCGACGTTTTTTCGCATGTTGATCCGGGGTCCTATGAAGAATAGACCAATGGCCGTTCTGCCAGGCAGGTCGTAAAGGGCGACCAATGGGCTATACGTGTCACTACCATCGTGACTACTAGGTGAGTTCTGCGACGTCTCACCGGAGTATTTGGTACCATCGTCGTATCAAGTCAATGTTTGTCACTGTCGAACTGAAACGTTTGGAGGGTAAGTTCGCCGGTAGACTTATGCATATGACACTGCTATCCCGCCATACGGGCGACAGTAGGCGACAGTTTCTCTTTCCGTCTGGAGAGAAACTTGCAAAAAAAAAATTCCAATAAACACACTGGTCGCGAACTGTTAACTTTTTTGTTCATTTTGCAATGGTATCAATCACAGACTAGTAGGAGGAACTACGTTGCATCGATGCGCTGTTAGGTCGCAGGCAGCTTGAAGTCGGTATTTCTTATTAAGCACCTGGTGATGTCTGCTCACTTGAAGCACACAATGTTCACGCAAATGCCTGTCCCAATCAGGCATTGAAACTGACTACCATCGATTGCGTATTCAGGTTCGCTAGCAACTATACCAAACAGGTGACCTGACAACATACAGCCTGCGCGAAAAATCGTGGGCGCAAATTTCCCACGGCCAGGTGGCAATACCAACGTTGACATCGAAAGAAAGCGATACGTTGCCGTTCTCCCGCAAACATATTTTGCAGTGCCAATTCATACGATATTATGTCTTCCTAGCTACATTTCAATACAACACTGATGAACATAATTTTTATATTTACAGAGAATCGCCAGTCGCTGCGCATTGCTGTTTAAGAAAGTTTTTAGCTAGCACCAAATCATTATTCAAATCTGGCAAAACATTTTCAGTGGCTGCTATAATGTCTGGTTCAAGCATAAACGTTTGAGACATGTTTAAGTATTAAATTATTTCGTATTAGGTACAAACAAGCATATCTTTGACATAATATGATTGACATTTTTTTTACTTTTTTATGTCCAGTATTGTTTACGTATACGATGTGACTATTTGTACAGGTACTGGACGAATAAATTATATTTATTCGTACATTTATTCTTTTTTTTTTTAAATTTAGAATATGAATTGTTTTTTAAGAATGAGTATATTCATACGGATATTATTATTTTTTTATTTTTAAATTTATTACTAAGATTTTTTTTAATAATAAATTTATTCTAAATAAACGTGAGTATGATTGTTGTGTGTTCTTAGTGGAACGCACCGTATGGAATTATGATTTGATTGGTGTAATGTATATTGTGATTGGTGAACAAAAGGAGGTAATTATAATTTAAATACTCAATTTTTATTTTTATTTTTATGTAAATTTCAATGGAAAAGGTAAGCTATTAATTCTTTTTTTTATTTTTTTTGTAGTTTTTTTGAGATTTCTCAAAATCTACCAGTTCGAATCGGTCCAAAGTATATTCAAAATCCAAGTTTGGTCAAGCCCTTTCGAATGGCACTAACTGCGAAGAAATCGGTCAAGCCGTTCAAAAGTTATAAGAAGGTCACATACATATATACATACATACATACACACATACATACAGACAGACATATGGATATCATCGCGAAAACATTCAGGGAAGCTTCCTATAGGACCTCAAAACGTCGAGATCTGATGAGAACTCAGTTTTCGAAAAACGCGGTAAAACCAATAACTTCCCGGGTTGCGGTCAACCAGTTAGATCGACAGCATTTCGAATTATCAAAACTCCAGAAAATTAAAAATTCCGCGACATTCAAAGTTTATAAAATACATTAGCTTAAATAGAATACCAGCCAAAAATAATTATTCGTACTTCTTTACGAATAACAATAAATTGTTTGTCCAGTACCCGTATTAATAATTATAAATTATTCGTACGGTAACCGTATTAATAATTATTAATTATTCGTACGGTAACCGTATTATTAGACTCAGCCTTACGTATATGGCCTGTTCATAGATATCTGGCCTGTCATACTCATCGATTTTACAGAGGTTCTTTCAAAAATCTGATTATATAACATTTTGCCTTATCATTTATTTTGTGACTTTGCTATTCTTAGTACAATGGTTCAGACCTTACGCAGGATAGATTTTGCGGTTTACCATTTTTTTAATCTCGACGGCAGCTAGTTAAGCAATCGGACTCGTAGCGCGTAGAATACGCTGACACTTTATTCTAGATGAGTATTATATATGTATACCAACTCAAGATGCTAAGATTAAAATTATAATTTTTATCTAAAATCGTAATAGCGAGCAATCTGAAATTCGTAGTTTCCGTTTCCGAGATCCCATCACGGGCTTCAACGCTGATTCAAGAATACCTTGTTTCTCTTGTCAAAGGGTTTCAGGAGAGCGATTTCCACATGTCTTTTGTGAACGTATCCACCTGGCATTATTTCACAGTATACAATAGGTCAAATAATTTTATCATAAAATCATGCAAGTGCAGAATTCTCTGTTAGCTATTTTTATATAAATAAATAACACTGGACAAATTACACGAATTGATCTAACCTCAACGTAAGCAAATTCTTTGCTTCTGTTATGGATTTTAGTCAACGATACTATATATACAAGGTCCTTCCAAAATAAGTAAACATATTTTAACACACACATTATATATATATATATATATATATATATATATATATATATATATATATATATATATATATATATATATACATATATAATCCACTTCTAACGCAAGAATGAGCAGTAAGATAAATAAACACAAAGTGGACTATTTTATGCAGAAAGTCGTAAATCGTTTTAAGACAAGTTCGATGTACTGAACCCTGTTTTTAATATGTTCACCTATTTTTGAAGGACCTTATATAGATACTGTTACAACACAAACACCCAGACCCAGAAATACAAAC
Organism: Apodemia mormo; assembly: GCA_036924255.1. Classification (NCBI taxonomy): domain Eukaryota; kingdom Metazoa; phylum Arthropoda; class Insecta; order Lepidoptera; family Riodinidae; genus Apodemia; species Apodemia mormo. Next base: position 3,047,190 of record JAUPFN010000018.1, on the reverse strand, counting down.
ATCTACGCTGATCACACAAATATTTGTCCCTGTCGGGAATCGAACCTGAATCCTATTGAAACATAGCACAGAAGCGTAGCGTGTAGCGTAGACACTTGAAATTATCTCAGTTTATATTCCTACTGCTAGGACCTATAACCTATTTAAGTACTGGCGCTAGGAATACAAAGTGAGAATGTTTTTAACTTTATAGGTAGATAGCAACGCGCCATTAACATCTTTAGTGTCTATAGGCCGTAGTTATTTCTTTCCATTAGGATAACCATCTGCTTATTTGTTATCTTATGTTATAAAAAAATATAAACAACATGGCGTCACGCTCGCTCGTGGGCCTTCGCCAAGTCATCGTGTCACTGTAGTTTACCGACCAAGATGATTCTCAACATCTCTGTGTAGGAGAAAATCGACCTGAGGCATCGGATTTGAGTTTTGATAAATCAATAGCTGATGCTGTATTAATTTACTTTTTGGCTCAGTCTCAAGCATGAAACAATATACTCCTAACGGAGCTCAAGAGTCGTGACTCTAGTGCCCACCGACATCACTATTTGTCATCAGATGTCAGTGTCATTGTCATCTTCATGTCAAATGTATGTTTACACTTTACTGGTTTACTGTTTATGAAAAGTTTGTTTTGGTGTTTTGTTTTCGTTTAACCTATTAATTCTAAAGAGATGTAATTATCACCTTAAGAAAATCTACAATCTTAATACATTTAATCAAAGGAAAGAAATATTTGGTTTTGAAGTGTTTCGATTTCAAAGAAAAAATTACATAACCTTAAATTTTATTAAAAATATATTTTAAATAGTAATGGCTACAAAATTTGACGCTTCATTATATAATTTTCGTAAAAAATGTCCTTACGTGAACAAAGATTTGCTTCGTTGGTTCCCAGGACACATGAACAAAGGTTTAAAACAAATGCAACGAAAACTTAAATCAGTTGATTGTGTAATTGAAGTTCACGATGCTAGAATACCCTTCACGGGCCGTAACCCTATATTTACTAGCACGTTAACTGGTGCAAAGCCTCATATATTAGTTCTGAATAAATCGGACCTTACAATCAAGTCTTTAATACCAAAAGTGAAGGAACAATTGAGAGCAGAAGAAGGTATTAATAATGTCATTTTTACCAATTCCAAAGACCAAAACTGTCGTGGTTTGAAAACTTTACGACCTTTAATGGTAGACATAATTAAAGAATCAAATAGGTAAATAAACAATCAATTTATTAAATAATAGTAACAAATTCTTTAAGGTCACAATCAGTCACAACTCTCCTAATTCCCGTCCCATAGAACCAGTAGTTGTTACGTTACTGTCATGTTTAGATTTTGAGGGTGAGGTAGCTGCTATTATATCGCCAGATAGAGAAATATTGTTGCCATCTTTAATTTCTTAAGCACATGGTTAACTCTTTTGATCAAAAATAAATCTCTTTCATGGTATGTGAAAGAGATTTATTTTGACTATCTACTTGAGAGCAAATGAGTACTGCAATTTGCTACAATGTTCTTTATTAGTTGTGCATTATTGAAAGTAATACTTTGGCTTTTGATAGTGTAATACATTCTATATATATAAAATAAATGTAAAATTTTGAACGTATATTACTAAATCACACAAATAGCACATAGGATACTTTTTATTGCAGAAAATAAGTTAATCCTGTGAGATCAACTTATTTTTCTTCGACCATAAACTTTAAACAGTGGGTTAGTATATGTTTGCTATATTTAGAAAACTTTTTTAGATGAATTTTGATGGGTGTTCTTTGTTTAATTTCTGTGCTCTAAACTAAATAATTGTTTTCCAACAGGTTTAATAGATCAGAAGAATTAGACTATAATGTTATGATCATAGGTGTTCCCAATGTAGGAAAATCTTCATTAATTAACATGATGCGAAGTAAATTCATGAACATGAGGCATGCCCTACCTGTTGGTGCTGTAGCAGGAGTGACAAGAAGCCTTATGACAAAAATGAAGATCAATAATGATCCTAAGATCTTCATGTTTGACACACCAGGTACACAAGTATTTTGACACATAATAAGCAATACTTGTCTATATAAATCTTCTGAGACAGTCACACAGGATTTACACAGTCCACAATGGACTCTAAAACCACTTTAATAAACAATCTTTTATATAAACTTTAAAATGCATATGGCACTTGGCTTCTACCCTGTAAGGATCTGGGGTGAAGATATATGTATAAACATTTTTCTTGTAAAGACCTAGTTTTACACAAAAGAATTAATTACATATTCACTTTCATGCTAATAATTTCATATTTTTATTTGGATTTTTTTTCACTTGAACTGTTTCTCCTTTAACCCAAGTACTAATAATTAATTAGCAATATTTGCATTTCAATATATACTGGTGGTCACCCTGTAGTTGAAATTCGACCATAGACTAAATAATAAAGTCTCTACTAAGTTTAACTACAGATTTTAGTCATAAAGAATACAGTACCTGTACATGTGCTTATATTATCACGTATGTTATGAAATGTGTGTGAGAGAGACTAGTCTTACATTAACCTTACATTAACCTTATCCTAAAACTTGTGTATTACTTGCAGAATACTAATACACATGCGATTAGGCGATTGGTTAGTGATCCTGACAATTTTAATTCATAAAATATAATTGATAGGGCTGGAGTTTGAATTTAACTGTTGGTGCCTCTATGTTTGCTTTCAGGGAGGTATACCAGCATTTTTTTGTATCATAAGATATAAAACAAGCAGATGCTTCTTTTGATGGAAAGACGCAACCATTGCCAATACACACCTAAGATGTTAATTGTGCCTTGCTCTCCGTGAAGCAAGGTCTTAATGCCACATGCATAAATGCAAATCAAAGCCTTTATAATATGTGCTATACATATATATGTAGATAAATATAATGTCTTATTGTTCATCAATAAGCTGATGCAAAAATTTTGACTGCAACCTAGACACCCTGCAGTTTTTTCTTCACTAGTTATTTTTTAAATAGTTATTTGACAAAAAAAATATTTTTTCTATCTACTTTCCTCACAGAGGGTGCATATGCACCCCCTTGCACCCTTTTACAGACACTCTCAGATATAATCTTATAGCATGGAACTTCTTTGTAATATACTAAGCCATTCTATAAATATCATGCTAATTTCTGTCTGTTACACTTTCACAGTTGAACTCTGAACCGGTTTTGATTTTGATTAATCTATACACATAAATGAAATTGTAGTGTTTATTTGTAATACTAGCTGCGGCCCGTGACTTAGTCCGCGCGGAATTCGTTTACTCCGTACAGAGGGCCTACCATGAACTCTTATATTACTTGTCAAGTTCCAGACAGTTCAACTATGAGTATTAACCTGTCAGGTTTTACTATCGTACCATGAACTAATTTTTGTTGACCTGCAATGCGTCGTCTTCTGGCCGGTCACATTATCTCTGGCAGGACATATCAAATTAACGTTGAGAAACACATCACTTGCCGATTTTTAAATTTTAGTATAAAATTATTATTAATAATGAATTTTAATTAGAAATCTTGAATTTAAGAATACAAATTGGCAAAAGAGATCGACTTTTAAGTTATTTAAAGTCTACGTAAAATATATGGAACATAAAGTAAACCACGTAATATTTGTTAAGCGGCATCCATTAAAGAACGCAACTCTGGGAATATTACACATGACCTTGAACTGTTTAATAAAGACATTCATGTTATGAGCGCGGTTTTTAAATTTCTTGAGTACGTCTTGATTTTTTGAGATTAGAGTTTTGGAATAGTTTGTGACTATTTTAAAGCTTAAAATTACACATTTATTTAATGAACGTGATTAATGTCGGAAGCAAAACGATCGTATGATATCAATATATTCAATGAACAATTGGAAGTTTTATGAGATATTTTATAATAGGGATTCAATAAAAGTGCACACTCAAAACGTTAATTTTCATCACACATCTAAATTTAGTGTATCTCCTCTGTGGTCTAGTCTATTGGTCTGGTGTCGGAGTTGATCACATGAGGTCCCGGGTCGGACAATTCAACAAAATGTGTTTTTCAGTTTTCTGACAAAAGCAATGTTGCCCGGGATTGGAAAAAGTGCCCGGGTGGCGATAGGCTTTGGCTAATCGTGGGTACACTTGTTGTACCTCTGCCTACCTCTTTGGGGATACGGGCGTGAAGATACTTTTTTATCTAAAATTAAAAATAAATAAAAAATGCTTTAAAAGTAAGTAAATATTAAATAATAAATAAATAACTTTAAATAGAAGTAATGAATTAAGAACTATATTTTATACTAATATCAATATTTTTCTAAAACACAGTTAATGTCAAAAAATATGCAATATAAATTCCAAGTAGGACTAGGGCTAGGAATAGCAGCAATAATAAAAAATACCTACGTTTACAGTAGGTACATTTAAGACAAAGCAATCCAATAAAAGTTACTTTTTTCCACCTGCAAGTGACCGGCAATATTATGACACTTTAGCAGTTCAAATATCAATTTCGGTCTGACAAAAACACTTCATGGTACGCTAATGCAGGGCAGAAGTTGGTTTGAATAGTAAAACGATCGCTCGCCGGCATAGGTCACGTGGTCACTGACTGGCCTGTTAGATAACGCTTTCATGGTATGAAATAGCAGGACAGTTTAATTATTGGCTAAAATTGACCTGCTATAAGAGTTCATGGTAGGGCTGCAGGTCCTCCCCCGTAGGTGCTAGCGTGATAAAACGTAGCCTATATGTTGACCTGACCTGTTAGTAATTAATATTCATGCAAAATTTGAAGTAAATCCATGCAGTACTTTTTGAGTTTATCCCGGACATACACGACTTTCCTACAATTTTATTATATGTATAGATTAAAATAACCGGTTTTAACTAAATGCATATGGATGTATACACGGTACATACCTATACCAAATAACACTTTTTACGATTTTTGTCTGTCTGTCTGTTTGTTCCGGCTAATCTCTGGAACGGCTGGACTGATTTTTAATGGGACTTTCACTGGTAGATAGCTGATGTAATAAGGATTAACTTAGGCTACTTTTTTTAAAAAAAAATCCCACGCGGACGAAGTCGCGGGCACAGCTAATCTTCTATATCTATACAAATAAATAAAATTGGAGTGTCTGTTTGTAATATTAAAATAACCGGTTTTAACTTAATGCATATGGATGTATACACGGTACATAATATACCAAAATAACATTTTTTTAAATTTTTGTCTGTCTGTCTGTCTGTCTGTTTGTTCCAACTAATCTCTGGAACGGTTGGACCGATTTTGACAGGACTTTCACTGATAGATAGCTGAAGTAATAAGGAATAACTTAGGCTACTTTTTTAGATTTTTTCCCACGTGGACGAAGTCGCGAGCACAGCTAGTATATAATATAAGTAAACCGATTGTCAGACATATCTAACTTTTTTTTTCAAAAATCAATCCCTAAAGAAAACAAAAGTTTTTATGACAAACTATATCAACAACAAATTAAAGTATTCATGGGCGAAGCTGTGTGGGTCACTAGTACTTATATAAATACTGTATGTTTACACCTGTATACGCCGTGTTGGTCCCGGCCTCCTTTGAAGAATAGGCCAACTGCCGTTCTGCCAGGCAGGTCGTAAAAGGCGACCGATTGGCTAACGAGTCACTAACATCGTGGCTACTAGGTGGTAGAGTTCTGCATTGTTTCGCCCGGGTCTGGTACCACCGCCTTATCTATTCCTGCCGCAATAGCGTCAGTGCTTGTTGCTAGCGTGTTCCGGTTTGGAGGGTAAGGTAGCCGGTAAACTTATGCATGTGGCATTAGACCTCGCCACAAGATAGCAACGCACCATTAACATCTTTGGTGTCTATAGGCGATGGTTGACTCTTTCCATCAGGAGACCCATCTGCTTGTTTGCTATCTTATAATATAAAAAAAAAAAAAAAATGTTTACACCTGTATACCCAAAGTGATATGCAGAGGTACAAACAGTGCACCCACGATTAGCCAAAATGTCTGTCCTACAATGACAAGCGTATCACTAATCAGGCACTTATCCAATCCTGGGCAACGTTGTTTTTATCATAAAACTAAAAAAAACACATTTGAATTGCCCAACCCAGCGATCAAACCCAGCAAAGCAACACTGATATTAATTTATGTATTTATGTTATTTAAAGTTTTTTTGAAGTGAAAACTTCTTTAGGCGCGTTGAGCGTTTTGGTAGAGGGTAAAATCCTCGATTCGCGTCACCGATATGCTAATGATAATAGTATATCTATAGCTATGTTTTGCATATAGTTTTAATTACTCTCAACTTAATAGTTCCGTTTTCACTTCTATCGGCAGTCCCACGACTGCTACTGTTTTTTTTTTTATTTTTTTTATAGAAGAGTTGGCAAACAAGCAGGAGGTGCACCTGATGGTAAGTGATCCCCGCCGCCCATGGACTTGGAATCAGAGGTCTTGGAATTGCGTTTCCGGCCTTTTAAGAATGAGTAAACTCTTCTTGAAGGCCCCCAAGTCATATCTGTTTGGAAACACCCCTGCCGGTAATTGATTCCATAACAAAGTAGTGCGAGGAAAAAAGTGCCAAGAGAAACGCACAGTTGTGGATTTCAAGACATTGAGATGTTAAGGATGGAATAATTAAATAAATACTGAAATATATTTATTATTAATCAAGCCCAGAACCAAAAACATTTCAGCTTATCTAAAAAATAAATGGCTGTGTTGGGAATCAAACCAAGGGTTGTGTCGTCTTTTTATTTCTGATTTGTTTTATAACCATAATGTACAGAGATTCTTATAATTTATGTGTGCCAAACTGTAGACCAGTATGTCGGGCATCAACTAGCTTTGTCAAGCTAATACAATACAATACAATAACTCTTTATTGTGCACCAAAAGTAAATGACAAAATATGCAACACACATGACTATTTCTACACATATTAGATACACAAAGGCGGTCTTATCACTAAGAAAGCGATTTCTTCCAGACAACCTTAAGGATAGGATAATAATATATTCTAAAAGTGGTGCTAACCACGAGTACATTTCTAGTTTTGCTTCTAAAAGAAATAAAGACAACATTCCAATAATATAAAATAAAAAAAATAAAATAAACAAACAAATTACTGGTAATAGGTAAACTACTTACATTACAAAAAATGGATAAATTACAATTAGGTGTATAGAAAGTGACGTTTAATAAATAGCTAAATAAATGCCAGCATCAACATATCCATAGATAAAGTTAAATGTTAAACTCTATTTAACTCTATTTACGTTACTTTATAATCATTTAATATCTTTCATGTAACAGGTATTCTAGAGCCAACAGTGACAGACATTGAGATGGGCTTGAAGTTGGCTTTATGTGCTTCCCTGCAAGACCACCTGGTCGGTGAAGAGATCATAGCAGATTATCTCCTGTACTGGTTGAACAGCCATCAAAACTTCAAATACGTCCTCTTCATGGGATTGGATGAGCCATGTGATGATATTAATAAGGTAAGGTTTTATTAAATATACAGACAATATTAATAAAAACTTAGAAGATCCTCGGGTCAGGTAACAACCCTAGGGGAAAAGTAGGGTATTTTCGAGGTTATTATTAAAAAAATTACTAGGTGGTAGAGTTCTGGAAATTCTCGCCCGGTTCCGGTACCACCTCTTTACCTATTTCTGCCGCAATATTTTCATTGTTTTTCGCTGTCGTGTTCCTTCTGGAGGTTAAGATAGCCAATAGCCTTATACAAGTGGCATTGTCCTCCCACTATACGGATGGCAAGGCATTATTATCATATTTGGTGTCAATATGCAAAGTATAGTTTCCAACAGAAAAACTATCTATTTCTTGGCTGTACTGTCATGTAAAAAATTTGAAGATTTTTAAAATTTGTAATAGCTGAGCGAAATCTGATGGTAGTGTTTTAACCATTTTGTGCCTTAGACTAGCACCTCAAGAAGTTGATTCCAGTTATCATAAATAACAAACAATAGCCGTTATCAGGTAATGAGGCAATGGAGATCACTACCCATGTCGCTCCTATTTGGTAACTAGTGAATTGTGGTGAATGTAGTGTCCATTGAAGTGTTGTTCACTCCCCACTTCCAGAAAGGAATCTGGAAAGGTGTGTTGGTTTAGTCAGTATAGTGGTTAGCACACTTATCACAAATAGACCGGCCTCGATTTCAATTACCAACAATGACAAACATTTATTTGATGAGCATTGATGAGAAATACAAACATCCAGACATAGTAGGGGAGCCCGAGAGAGGATTTTGGTATTTACTCAAGCACGTCAGATTAACATAGGAGGGGGTACCTCGCATACTGTTAACACTCTCCACCACATATAAGCCCTTTCTATAGAGGGGGGGTAACTATGGCAAATTTAAGATAACTTCGGCTTGTGGAAATTGTCAGATTATACTTTTTTCGTAATTCTTACATAATTTCCTCCATAATAAAAGAAAGTTCTGACACGCTCGTGAATGTCAAAACAACATTTTCTTTGCAGCTTTGTGACGCTCCCACTCCCTTATGCTACATTTGAATCATCAGATTTTCTAAATTTTAGCTGGCAATTAACCCACCATACCCTAATCTAACGCGCTTCAGTGTTTCCACGTTACTGATTTTTTTGAAACTTTTTTTTTATTTGTAGATTTTTTCCCCCACCATTGAAATGAAAAAATATATAACCTTTTATTTTTCCTATAATTCAGTCTACAAAAACCAATAGGTCCCTACGACGCTCAAGTAACAATCCATTTTAGCATCTTGGGCTCCCCTACTATTATGTATATTACAGTATTTATATAGGTATTTCTATGTACTAACGTTTGCATGTGGCCGAAATCGACCATAGACTAAACAATAAAATCTCTTTTGAGTTTAACAATAAATTTTAACTGTAAGGAAGACGGTCTATTCTTCAAAGGAAGCCCGGACCAACACGGGAATATAATTTTCCCTCGTGCACACAAATATCATGTTTGAGCAAACTGTGATAATTTATGAGAATATTAAAAAGGTTTTAATTATTCTGTGACTGCGTGAATGTGACCTATGTTTTTTAATGAATCGTATTACAGCGGAGTTTTTACTAGGCATGGAAATTATTGTTAAATTAGATTAACAGTTATGTTGTTAAATCAAATTTATATTTAACAGGTATTTATTTCTGTTAATTATATCAGTAGCCTAAAGGTAAAGTCGAAGCTAGCGACCAAAAAAAAAAAACTATATTTAATTCAAAAAGTATTTTCTAATACGCTGGCAGTATGAGAGTCACTGAATTTGTCAGTGTAATAAAACCGTTTTTAATTCAAAATTTTTCAAAAAATGAGCTGTTACATCTAAATAGGAGTCCATGACCACGGAAGTCCAGCAGTCTGTAGTGAGACATACACTTTTAACCTCTTGTATTAGTTGAATAATTTTATTTTTGCATTCCAAATACTGGCCTGGTATTAATGTACTAGATATAAGTTTTCTGTTAGGCAACTGGTAGCTTGGATTCAAAGCTTCTACAAAGTTTTTGAATCCCTCATCTTCAACAATTGAAAAGGGCTGATAATCCTGGGTGATCATCTCTAGTAATCTTTTGTCAATAATTTTTTTTCGACTTTCATCGATCTTCCGCGGAACGTACGTTGTAATTGTTTGTTGCTTCTTTATTTTTGTTAATGGTAAGGTTTGAAAAGCAGTTTAAGATGGTATACTAGAAGAAACACCTGCTTCAACTTCTTGTTCAACTTGCTGAGCAACAAAATTCACGGCACTCGCTCTACGTTGAACACTTAAAGCTATAAAAGCACTTAAATGTTTCAATTGCAAATGTTTTTTTAAATTTGAAATTGATTATTTATTTGAGACTGTATACATTTGACACTGTATACATTTTGCCATGAAATTTCCTGGACTTTTATCAAAATCGTCCTACACCGAGGAAGTCATATTTCTTATTGATGATCAATGAAGTAAAATATTAAGGTAAAAAGAAAGTGAAAAACAACTATTTACACTGTTAAACAAAAGTCTATTTACAAAACTAAAATAATAAATCGAAATTGTAATTATTTATTATCTTCACAACACAAAAAAAAATATTTTTAAACTCTTTAACACAACGCACAATTTATTTGTATTTTCTTCGCGGGGGCATATAATGTATTGACTTATAAAAAATGCATAGGTAAACTGTTAATTTAAATTTAAAACTGTAATAGGTGGTAACTGTAACAAAATTTCGTTTGCAACTTCCGAAAATAAATATACCAATTTATAGCGCAAGAAAATTAACCTTTGTTTTGTTCGTATTAAGATATTTTTTTCTGTTTACCCAATAAATCAACGGTCATAGGCCAAAAGATGACGCAATACAAAACATATTTGTATTTTTCTAACACGCACGAACGTAAGTCATTTTGGTCAGCACGCTTTTGTCTCTGCAGTTTCAGAATAACAAAATACAAATATTATATTAATTATTGTAGTATAATATCACGAAAATATCATGTTATACTGAATACCAACTATCAAGTATTTCCAGATATTTTAAACTCACGTTCTTAGTGATATTTTTAGTAAGCAGTTTAACAGATTTAGCGTTATTTTTCTCTCGCACTGTTAATGATATTTTTATTGGTAGTTTAGTTTTAGTGATACTTTTTAGTAGCAATAAAAATAACTTTTAACAGCATTTGATAATATAAATAACAACTGTTATTTGTTAAAGAGAATTTAGTACGAAATTTAATATGTTAATTGTTAAATGATCCATGCCTAGTTTTTACCTATTTCCTACCTTTGAAGAATAGACATTGATTGACGTTATTGCAGCAGGGATAGGTAAGGCGGTGGTATCAAATCTAGACGAAACATTGCAGAACTTTACTACCTAGTAGTCACGATGGTTGTGACATATTTGGTCAACCGTGCGCCTTTTACGAACTGCCTGGCAGAACGTCAGTAGGTCTATTCTTCAAAGGAGCCCGGACCAAAATCGGGAGAGGGGGGTAGTGGTACAGACGAGAAAATTTTAAGCGTCTATCAGTTAGTATTATACTTCACCCCATTCAGAATAAATAGCGTGTGATATGTCGCGGTTAAAGAGGGGTTTGACAATTAATGACTTATATCTTATTTATTCTATGTGATGCAATGAGGAAACGTTTGTCGTGACATTAAACGAGATATTACCGGTGGGAGGGATGCGCTGTGCCGCGCTCCTGGCTGCATGGGTACCACCATCTTGCTTGTTTCTCTCCTGAAACAGCTTTGCTGTGTTTCGGAGAGAAGGGCAAGACAGGCAATGTAATTACTGGCACTGAGACTTAACATCTTATGTCTCAAGACAGGCAATGCTATAAATGAGTTACCTACTGGGCTAGTTTCAACTTCCAGGTAAACTAATTTATGTTTATTGACGACGTCGATTACTTACCATCAGGTGGCACGTTTGCCAGTTTGCCTATCCAAGTAACATAAAAAAAGAAATATAGGTGGTAGAATTCTGCAACGTCTCTCTCAGGTTTGATACTACCATCTTACCTTTTCGGTCAGCAATAACGTCGGTGCTTGCCGTCGTCATCAGTTTGGGGGAAATAATATGGCGTTACGTCTCCGCCATACGTAAGTACCTAACACATCATCAACTTTTTGTATATATACGGTAGTTGTCTTATATCATGAGATAGCAAACAATCAGATGGGTCTCCTAATGGAAAAAGTCAACAATCGCCTACAGACACCAAATATATTAATGTTGCGTTTCTATCATGTAACGAGGTCTAATGCCTCATGCATAAGTTTACCGGCTACCTTACCCTCCAAACCGGAACAGACGACAACATTGACAAACGACATTGACAAGCACTGACGCTATTGCGGCAGGAATAGGTAAGGCGGTGGTACCAGACCCGGGCGAGACAATGCAGAACTCTACCACCTAGTAAAGTCTTAATCATAATCATAATCATTTATTAATTGCCTCAAATATTGTAACAAAGGTGTTCATATTTTTTATAAGTTGTGTCAAATATTTGGCCTTAGTTGGCATATATGCAATATTTACATAGTATCGTTGTTATGGTCATACAAAATTCTTAAATATAATTATAAATTACTTTATATTTAATTTAATTATTAATTATTTCAATCGTACACATAATCTGAAAGACATTGCAATTAATTTTTCCTAATTCCTAGAATTTATTTAATTAAATTAGTTTAATATTATTATTACAATTTTGACATCCAAATAACCATTCATACAATAAACTAATTAAATTGATAAAATTATTACAATAATAAAAAACTGATAGGGCATCACAACTAGTTTTATTTAAGTCCTAAATTTTATTTTATGAATTTATTTTATCTTATTCCAATAGGAGTGCCATTTGTTTATTTACTATCAATGATACATCTCGTAACGTAGATAAGGAATTGGGTCTGCGATATACTATCTGCTTATCTAGACACTTCTTGAGTAGGGCTGTTAAAAAACTAAAATATAGAATCTATACATATAATAAAATCGTAGGAAAGTCAAAACTGTACATTGAATATTTTTTTAAAAGAATGCTTGGGGCGTGATCTACAATCGATATCGAAGCCAAAAATATAGTTTTTAGAATTTTTGTCTGTTTGTCTGTATGTATGTCCGAGGTAAACTCAAAAAGTACTTACTACATGAATTTACTTCGAATTTTGCATGAATATTACTAACAGGTCGGGTCAACATATAGGCTACATATTATCACGCTATCACCTACGGGGGAGGAGCTGTGCGGAGTAAACGAAGTCCGCGCGGACGAAACCGCGGGCAACAGCTAGTATATAATATAAGTAAACCGATTGTCAAACATATCTAACTTTTTTCAAAAATCACACAAAATAAATAAGTCTAGACGTTCGTTTTACTACGCCTAGTCCACAGGAGCCGGCGTGATTATAATAAAGAACTTAATATTTTACAAGATGATATTGTTACGTACTCGGGTTCGTACTTGTAAGAAAACACCACTTATATTAAATCCGTGTATTTACACAACACAACACAACGTAATACTAAAATACACTTTACACCCTAGTCACTCGCTGTACTATCACTGAACTTAGAACACTACACAATAAAACACTTCTCGCTTCGCACTGGTCACTTGATGTATCGTTCTCGATCGCTTGATAAAAACTGCCTTGTGTTTGTCAACACTTCTCTATTTATAGGCAGGGTAAAGTCCTAGCTGGATCCAGAAAAATCTAAATGTATCGGGAAACAATGAATCACTTCTTATCGTAAACATGTTATGAGTCATAAATCCTAGTACACGCTACTTTCAACCTTATGCCATATCCTACAAAGTCCATTATGGCATATCCCAGGTCAACTATTTGTTTGTCAATAGGAGTAGCTATCTCTTTCTTTTATTTCTAGATAGTTAGCGCGCGCGCGCTCCAACTCTACACGCTTCTAGATTATTCGTAACAATATTGATCTTAATCTTAATGGTTCTAGATGGTATAGCTCTGCATTCTCTGGCCCGGGTCTTGTACCTTCGCCTTACCTATTCCTGCCGCAATAGCGTCAGCGCTTGTCACTGTTCTGTTCCGGTTTGGAGGGTAAGGTAGCCGGCAAACTTATGGATGTGGCATTAGACCTCGTCACAAAATAGTAAGGTATAATTAACATCTTTGGCGTCTATAGGCGATGGTTGACTTTTTCCATCAGGAAACCCATCTGCTTGTTTGCTATCTTCTGGAATAAAAAAATTAAAACATTAACATGTGACTTCCAATGTCTCTGTACCTCTGGAATCCGATCTGCAACAAATTTATATCAAAGGAGAAGCGTACCCTCCCAAACGTGACTTTACCATTCTACCACACGGTGGGACGGTAATATCACCGACCTATCGATTATTTAGCTAAAGCAATATTTCAGATCTCAAAAATTGAGTTGAATGTCATTCGAAAGATCAAATTCAATCTGCGTTTCCAAAATATACAACTTTTCAAAAATCAATATACTGCCATTTTAACAAAATAGATGTTTGAACTGAAAAAATCTATGCTTATAGTTTTTACTCTTTTGAGCTTAAAATACCTTAATTTAGCGGGAAGTTTCGGAGATGGCCTGTAGGGTCAACCGCCTACACATTTTTTTAAATTATATCAAACGAGCAGATAGCTCTGCTGATGGAAAGTGACAACCATCGCTTATAGACCCCATAAATGTTAATGGTGCGTTGCTACCGTTGTGGAGGGGTCTTAATGTGACATGCATAACTTTATCGGCTACGGACTACCTTATCCTCCAAACCGAAACACGACAGTGATACGCAGTAACGCTATTACGGCAGAGATAGGTAAAACGGTGGTACCAGACCCAGGCGAGACAATGCAGGATTCGGGAGCCGAGACCAACATAGTGAAACTATTTTAGTTTTTCCCCGTGTTGGTACTCCGCTCCTCTGAAGAATAGGCCAACTGCCGTTCTTCCAGGCAGGTCGTAAAAGGCGACCGATTGGCTGTACGAGTCACTACCATCGTGGCTACTAGGTGGTAGAGTTCTGCATTGTCTCGCCCGGTTCTGGTACCACCGCCTTACCTATTCCTGCCGCAATAGCGTCAGTGCGTGTCACTGTCGTGTTCCGGTTTGGAGGGTAAGGTAGCCGGCAAACTCATGCATGTGGTATTAGACCTTGCCACAAGATAGCAACGCACCATTAACACCTTTGGTGTCTATAGGCGATGGTTGACTTTTTCCATCAGGAGACCCATCTGCTTGTTTGCTATCTTATGATATAAAAAATGACTTGGAAATTAGTTAAAAATGTTAATAAGCTTAAGAAAACTTACAGTATTAAAATACGAATATCTGCCGCTTGCTTCACTAGGTTGTATGCTTATTGTGTGTTGTATGTTGTATTGGGGTAACCTGGATTTATATTTACAATTGGAAGTCGTCACCTCGGTAACGAAATAGGTTTCCTGACTCTTTTGTCTACCTATATTTTTATACAGATATTTATATAAGTTAACCAAGAGTGTGAAGGACCACGCGCAATGTAGGGTTCCGTAGTTGCCATTCACAATAATGCGAACTAACACGAGGGCTTTTTGTTTTATACCTAACATTTAACCTTTTCATCAACAATAACGTGTACAATATGTGGGTTATTCGATAATTTTTAAAATAAAAAAACTGTTGAAGATATTACCATTACTACAAGTCCAAACTAGTTTATAATCACTTGTACTTTAATTTCACTACAAATATAAACATATAATATGTTTATATTTGTAGTGAAATTAAATATAAAATATGTTTATATTTGTAGTGAAATTAAAGTACAAGTGATTATAACCTAGTTTGGACTTGTAACAATGGAATTTCACCAAGTGCCAACGATTGAAAGTGTAAAATATATTACCATTATTTATTTTACACTTTATCAAAATACTTTCCGTTATTTTCCATACAAAGTTCCATTCGTCTAAACTATTTTTGGAAACACTTTCTCCAGTCTTGATCCTATAAATCAGAAATTGCTACTTCATTGGCATCCATGTCTTATCTAGCACTCAAAAAAACTTGTATTGTTTCTTTTAACAAAACGAATAGTCTCACAAACCCAGAAACAACCATTCATCTAGAGTCACATCGTCGTAAGCTAGCCGCCTTAGCTCTTTATATTGTACATGATTATGTATTTCCACCAAGTAAACCATCTGATTGTTTTCTGTCCTGTTATATAAAAAATACAGTCAGGGAGACTGCCAACAGAAGTCTAAAATTGACCTCAAGCTGTGCTAGCCAAAGTTGCACAACTAATTTAATACAATACACAGTCAAATTCATACTGACATGAGACGTTAGTGGCACAAATCGTCTGTAACACTATGAATTTGGGTTATAGTCATTAGCGTTGCGGTCACGCGAACTCATAAGTTTTGTCCGGTACTTAAAATTTTTAAACTCAGGCGTTATGGATATCGCGAGCAACGGCTGTCGGCCAAATTGAAAACTTACATAAATACGCACAATAACACCTCTTTGAAGGGTGAAGCTTTAGGTTTCTTGACATTCATGACAACTTCATGTTTTCAAGTTTTTTCAGAGCAATATCGTGATAATGTGAGCAGATTATACGAAGGATATTACAGTTTTTGTAAAAATAAGTCTTGATTATTCGATTTACCGCAGGTTCAAAATCTGAGTGCTAAGTGTGAGTTTTTCTTTTCGCATTCGATCGTGAGCGCGTTTCGAGTTTACTAGGAATTTGTATGTGATATGTACAGCGCCACCTAGTGGTAAACTGGTTTCTCACGTTTACCACTAGGTGGCGCTGTACATATCACATATAAATTCCTAGTAAACTCCACGATCGAATGCGAAAAGAAAAACTCACACTTAGCACTCTGATAGGCAAACGATTGCACGTGAAGATTTATAGTGTTTTTAAAATAATTCGTGTAAATGATTGAGTTCATATCACGGACTGAAAAAAATCAGTATATTGAGCATTAACTTAATTCACATATCTATACATATAATAAAATCGTAGGAAACTCAAAACTGTACATTGAATATTTTTTTAAAAGAATACTTGGGGCGTGATCTACAATCGATATCGAAGCCAAAAATATAGTTTTTAGAATTTTGTCTGTTTGTCTGTTTGTCTGTATATATGTCCGGGGTAAACTCAAAAAGTACTGCATGGATTTACTTCAAATTTTGCATGAATATTACTAACAGGTCGGGTCAACATATAGGCTACATATTATCACGCTATCACCTACGGGGAGGAGCAGTGCGGAGTAAACGAAGTCCGCGCGGACGAAGTCGCTGGCATAAATATAGTAGTAGGCTAGTAATAAATATTTTAGGTTTCTATTGACATACTTACAGGTAAAAAAAAATGTTAAAGTGAACTGATTTTGAAATTTTTAAATATCATTTTTTAATATCTAACAACAATATTTTTGTCATTTTGGCTCTGTGTTGTACTTAAGGAACATATATCCTGTTGGGAAAATGTGTAAAAAATATTTTGGCACATTGGTTTTATTCGTCCTGAAAGATAACTCTGACGCACATTTTCGTAAAACGCTATGAAAAGATTGTCGTTGTTTTCAAAAATCGTTATCAAAAATTATAGTCTTGAATGAGTAGGTAAGGTATTGAATAGGTAGGAATGAGTAGGTCTGTGGTGCCAGACCCGGACGAGACAATGCAGAACTCTACCACCTAGTAGCCACGATGGTAGTGACTCTCGGTCGCCTTTTACGCCAATCGGTCGCCTGTTACGACCTGTCTGGCAGAACGGCAGTTGGCCTATTCTTCAAAGGAGCCTGGGACCAACGCGGGGGGTATATGAAATATAAATGAAATGGAATTTAGCCGTATATATTATTATAATATTAAATTAAATTGCACGCAGACGGCCAATAGCGATTTTACTGCAACATGCGATAAAACTTTATATACCCAGGCAAACATATTGAGATTCACAACAGGTGTAATCTTATCACTTATCAACCAAAGTGCGATGAACTTGGTCCTGATAATACTTGCTTTACAACCGACTTCCCAAAAACAGGAGGTTATCAATTCGCCTATATGCTTTTTTTATGTTTGTTACATCAAAACTCGGTCAATAAAGAAGGCAAAGTTGTCGGTGTGTGTTAAAAGGGCATGCAATTAGAATTAATGTGGACAAGATGTAATCGCACCAAATGGCTCTCCTGATGCAGAGAAACCATCGGCTATAGACACCAAAGATGTTAAGGGTGCGTTGCTATCCGCGTGGCGGGATAGTAATCCCGTATGCATAAGTCTATCTTACCTACAAACCGGAACATAACAATGACAAGCATTGACGCTTATGCCTAGGAATAGTTAAGACGGTGGTAACATATACCTGGACGAGACGTTGCGGAACTCTGCCACCTAGTAGTCACGATGGTAGTGACACACACGTACAGCCAATTGGTCGCCTTTTACGACGTGCCTAGCACAACGGCAGTTGGTAAAACCAACATGAGGTAATATATCCTCCTTTCCCATTTCCCCCTGAAAGTTTAGCTATTTTATACCCGGCATTTATTTGTCAAATCCAATAATATTAATAGACAAAAATATCGCTTCGTTGGTTAGGTTGTTAGCAACACTGACTACGTAATTATATACAGATTTTATGGGATGAGCCCAAATGTTTGTGCTGTTCGTTTGCATACACAATCATCAGACAAATTACACGAATTAACCCCATAGTAAGCAAATTGTTTTGCTTGTAATGTGGGTGTTAGTCAACGATATTAACATATAAATATAAATGCTCAAATATATTTAATAAACACCCAAACATCTGTGCTCATCACACAAATACATGTCCCTGTCAGGAATCGAACCTGAGCCCCGTCGGTTGCGTAGTCAGAGTCGCTAACAACGACCAGGAGCGGTCTTAAGTTAAAGTATTTGAAACTCAAAACAGTCAAAAATATAACTAAGCATAGATTTTTAATTTTATTTTCTTTATTTGAAACTGTAAACAGCATACGAATCATATTATATGTAAAAAAAACCTGTAAACCGGTTGACCCTGCTGGCTCTCTCTGAAACTTCCCACTAAATTGAAGTATTTTAAGCTCAAAGGAACAAAAACTATACCTAAGCAGAGAGATAGAGTTCAAAAATCTATATTTTAACAATGACAGTAATTTCATTTTCGAAAAGCTATATATTTTGAAAACGATGATCGATTTTAATCTTTCGAATGGCATCCAACTTAATTTTTGACCTCTATAATGTTTTCTTAGCTACATAATCCATAGGCTGAAAAATGTCGAAATAATATCTAAAATAATTTTTTTGTTTTAAAAAAAAATTCGTTATTGATAAATCCCAAATGCATCTGCTGATTTTGATACAACTTACAGTATTTAACGCAGTTTTTGAGACTGCTGCTAATATGATCCTCATCTGATCTGCTGATCCGATTTTAAATCAATCGGTATATTAGCTTATATTAAATAAGTTTAATGTAAACAAAAAAAATATTAATATTTAAAGTATAAAACTTTTAAAAACATGATACGATTTTGATTTTTGAAACTTTATTTGACGTAATTTTGTAAAAATATTGTTAAAAGTCGAAAAATTATTGGTTAAGAAATCTCGATTTTATATCAAAAAACACTTTATTCAAACATTTTCGGCAACAATAAGTCAATTATATAACGATAATGTAATTTACGCACTGGACACAGTTTTTCGAGGAATAGAGCTGATTAGTTTTGTATTTAATTGGTCAAGCCATTCAACAGTTACGAAATGTTTACATACACACATGACACACACAGAATACATACTGACGTCATCGTTAAAATAGTCTGAAAAGGTTCCTAGGACCTCCAAACGTGAAGATCTGGTGAAAACTCGATTTTCGAAAATCAGTGCAAATCCATAACTTCGTATCTACATACGTACTTAGCGGGAAGTTAAAAAAAACTAACTCAGCCAACAACATTTTATTCAGATGATGTAAACGTATACATTATTTTTGAGTACGAATAGTTTAAAAATCTAAAGTTTGTTAAAAACGTCAGTATTTTAACTTTGAACGTGTGGGTCGATTTTGATCTTCCAAACGGCATTAAATGCAGTTTTTTTAGTCTTTAAAAATGTAGTCTATTTTATAAAATTAGTCAATTTTATAAACTAGACTACATTTTTCAATCAGTCGATTGAAAAATCTCGATGCTATGCTTAAAATAATCCTTAGTTCAACATTTTTCGTCGACGCGACGCCATAAAGATTTGAACGAATCAATAAATAGTTTTAATCCGATTTGCCGCATTCGACGCAGTTCCTTCCTTAACGGGAAGTTAAAAAAATACTAGTTATTCGTAGTTAATGAAATTCTCAACTCAAAGTGATTTACAAAAATATTCCTCGCATGAGGAATCACACGCAATTGTCGAATAATTTCTCTACATAAATAGTTATTTGCGATTTAAATTAGCGATACAGGTGACAAGGTTATTTGTCTTGTCAATGACGTGTGTGAAATAGGTACATAATTATATAATAAATTAATATTTTTATCCGTTTTAGCCTTACCTTCGAATTGGTCCAGGCTTCTTTGAACAATAGATCAATTGCCATTTAGCCAGGCAGGTCGTAAAAGGCAGCCGATTGGTTATACGTGTCACTACCATCGTGACTAGTAGATGGTAGTTGTGCAACGTTTCGCCCGGTTATTTGGTTGGTACCACCGCCTTACCTATTAATGCCAAAATAGCGTCAATGTTTGTCATTGTTATGCTCCGGTTTTGAGGATAAGTTAAAATAAAAAAAAATATATGTTGAGAAGAAAACCATTATCTAATTCTTTTCTTATAGACTCGATTTTATAATTGATTTGAGTCTGATTCTGTTCCAGGTACTAATCGCCGGAGCTTTAAAACATAACCGGGTAAGAAAGGTACGGGATTTCGATGGCAGAATCCGGGAGGTTCCAGACGTGGTCGAGGTGGCCCGGATGATGATCAGAGCATTCCGTTCCGGGGAGTTAGGGAAAACACTCATAGATATAGATCTGTTAAAGAGAGACCGGGAGCAGAGACGAGAGTCATTAGCATAAATTGTGATTTTAGGTTTAATTTAGTATTAAGTTTAGGAGTTATATTACCTTTGAATTGTATTGTAGAAGTCAATCCCAAATAATTATTCCTATCAAGATTTTCTTCATAAAAGCGATTGCTTGTGGCCGAAATCGATCACAGATAACAAAACAAATAACTGATTTCAGCCTTGAAGAAAAGAGTATAGTATACATATGTGTATAGTGGAATCCTGCGAGATTTGCCAAAAACCTTTCTAATGCAGCGGGCTATTTAGGTCTTCTCCTTCAATCCAGCCCTCCGCAATGTACACTTTTAATACTGCCACATTTCATACTCCAAAGTTCGCATATATATATATATATATATATATATATATATATATATATATATATATATATATATATATATATATATAAAGCTTCCATGATTTCGGCACTTTTCCAGTCGTCATTGAAAGGCGAAAAAGGCGTGTCCACACAGGAGCGAGTTCAGGCGCACAGGTTTTCAGTACTATGGCTGGAATCCCATCAGGGCCACTGGCTTTGTTCACGTCCAGATTCCACAGCGTTTTAAGAATCTCAGTCTGACGAATGCGAATTTCCGGCATATTCACCTCGCATCCAGGTAGACTGGGTGGTTTCGCGTTGGTGGGATCCAGACGCGAGTTTTCCGCGAATAGAGTAACGAACAAGTTCGCTTTCTCTACGGCGGTGTGAGCTAACGTCCCATCCGGTTTCAGCAGTGGAGGAAGTGAGGGGCGGCAGAAATTCGATTCAACCGACTTTGCCAAGAACCAAAAGGCTTTACTACCTGAGGGGTATGAAGCCAGTTTGTTCCCAATACGGCTGACGTTGTCAAATCGAGCTTTCAGTAGATTCTTTTGCAGGACTTGGCGGACACGTCCTTGGCCTTGCGGTGTCGAGCATCTACCCAAGCCAGATATGCCTCATGCTTTAGCGCCTCAGCGCGTCTACAATCGGCTCTGAACCAGGATTGAGCTTTACTGGACATGACTACGTCGGAGAAAGGAATAAAATACTCCATTCCTTGTCGCAGCACATCTGTCACAGCATCCGCGCAGGCCGAGGAGTCTTCAGAAGAAAAGCAGACAGGCCGCCAGGGATAAGACGCAAAAAAGGAACGCATCGCCTCCTAGTCTGCTAACTTGTATCGCCACACGCGCCGAGAACCCCTGGGACTGGGACTCACTTAGGTACTCTGTAAATCCGAT
Source organism: Apodemia mormo (assembly GCA_036924255.1). NCBI lineage: Eukaryota > Metazoa > Arthropoda > Insecta > Lepidoptera > Riodinidae > Apodemia > Apodemia mormo. The sequence continues at coordinate 3,025,292 of JAUPFN010000018.1, read as the reverse complement.
CGTCTCCTGATCTCAGCTGTGTGCTCGGTAGTTTCGTCCATTGTAACTGAACGATTAAAAAAACCATGTCACGAGTCACGTGAAATAGTCAATCGCATTCTTTTTTGGTCAACTAAAAGCAGTCGCGGAACTCACCTCGCAGACACTGTGGAAACCCAATTCATTGACTATGGTATTTTGAGTTCATTCATAAGAGATGCCTATAATCTTGGCTATCTCTAATTTTTATTTGGCGGTTTCCCATAATTAAATCAAATACCGACGTCGAAGGCCTTTCAGATCGGAGTTCATCTTTCACACTCTGCCTGCCACGCTTGAATTCTGCTATCCATTTTTTGACGGATGAATAAGACAGAGCATACAGTACTGTATAGTACATATATGTACTGACCATATCATCATGGATGGCTTTCGGTGATAGCCCCTTCTTATGGAGGTACTTAATGACGGCACGCTGCTCGATTTGCTCCATTTACAGAAAGTATGTCCGATTGTTTTGCAAAAAAAAAATTATAAAATCACAAATTATTGCACACGTTTCGAACTTCACACAATTAACTACTCTGAACTAAACTAAATAATGTGGGTAGATTCGATTTTTAGAATTGAATGGATCTGTGTTAGGCCGAGTACTTTTCAATCCACCCTCGTATGTTAACCGGCTATCTTATCCTCCAAATCGAAAAACAGTGACAATCACTGACGCTATTGCGGCAGGTACAAGTAAAGCGGTGGTACCAACCCTGGCGAGACGTTGTGTAGCTCTACCCCTTAGAGTGATTGGTAATGAGCGTAGTAAAGTGAATAGTTAGAAAATTTTTTTGTTTAATACTAAGCACCTGCATTAAATACTCGCACTCACACTAATCAAATTGTAACCGGAGCCTTACGTAGTTAAAATTTATTGCAGCGATGGGAAATACTTCTCTTTTACTCAAGAAATTATATTGAATTTAGATGCTATGTTAATAACACTGAACACACAGTCCATAGACGCCTAATAACAGGCAAATGGCTCCTGGCAACACATATGATTTATAGCTCCGATACGCGAAATGAATTCAATATGGAAAATCAAATATTAGGCGTCTATGGGCTGTATAGTCAGTAGTTAATAATCGATTATGTATATACATATGTACTGTAAATATGTAATAATACTTAATGTACATAAATAAAATCACTACGTTTTAACTTTTTTTTAATATCATTAGATAACAAACAAGCGAATGGGTCTGCTGGTGGAAAGAGAAACCGTCGCCTATAAACACCAACGATGTTAATGGTTGCTAACCGTGTGGCGGGATGGCAATGTCACGTGCTTATGTTTACCGGCCGGATGCTCGCTTATAGGCTATGCAGACGACGTTGCTTTAATAACACGAGCAAACACACGAGCACAGATAGAGTCACTGGCTTATATTAGTCTTAATTTGATATCCTACGGGGACTTTAGAAATATTTAAAATTTGCGCCTCATAAAACGTTCTACTTAATACTAAAAAGTTTGCTTTTATCGTCTCTTAGTATAAAAATAAATAATAACACAAATAAGTAGAACGGAATTCATAGCATATTTAGGCTAAATCTTAGAGAAAAACTACACTTTTATAATTAATAACTATATCAGTGAAAAAGCTAAACTTCTTGTCCTTTGCTGGCATTTCTACCTCAACGTGGAGTTTTAACTTTAAACACTTTAAAGATAATTTACAACGCAACGTATTTAGGTTGTATTAGTTATGCATGTTCAACGTGGGCTGATAAAGTTACGAGAGGCGCGATCCGGCGTAAATTACTTGAAAATCAGTGTTTAGCTTTAATATTTCTGTGTAAAGCACATCGCGCTGTAAGCTCCGAAGCTTTCCCTGTTTAGCTAGGTGTCTTTCCATTAGGTTTAAATTCATTAATTCCGAGTCGGGCTTCAATTTACTACAATTCTAGGAACTTAACTAGCCCAGAATTTATCAATCCGCAAACTCAAACAAAAATACATCGCCTTTTTAATACAGTGATAGATGTTACTGATGAATTAATAAATGAATGGCAGTTGCGTTGGTGCTTCTCCGCCAAAGGACGGTATTTATATAACTTTTCCCCTGCGTCCGGGAACGATTAAGGAAAACGTGGATAGAAATAGATCATTGTGTTGTACAGTTCCTTACTGTTCATGGTAAATTTCAAGCTAAATTATTGTCGTTCAAATTAGTTTCTTCTCCTTCTTGCGAATGTTCCACCATAAATTGTAAATATGAACAAGCTGCACACCACATTCTTAGGAAGTGCCTAACTCTGGCAAAGCGAACGTAGCCAAATGCTTGATAGTATACCGTATACGATATATATCCGGTGTAATCTACTACTCCGACCTTGTGGGAACACGTGGAAATTTCCGTGCCTTCAGGCGATTTTGTCATACTTACTACTGGAAGCAAAATTAAGTAGACTATTTTGATAGGTCCTCAAATACCTGAACTAACGTAGTGCAATAGCAATCAGGCTTAACCTGATTGTAACCGTCTCATTTCTTTTTATTTTCCTTTTGCTTTTACCTTTACGATGTCTCCTGCTGAAACGGGAGGGATCTGGATGTATTTTTCTACTCCTATATACTTCTGATTAATTTCGTTGCGGGTTCAAAGGCAGTTTAGCTTTTTCCCCAGGGCACCCTGATCTCGCAACTCAGTAGTTATCAGGACGCTTTTGATACTGGTTTACAGAAGTTACAGTGGTGGAAACGAGAGGTGGACCCATTGCCCTGTATCGTTGAAGACTCGCTTGACTCTTCGGACCGTGTGTGTTGTTTTGTAGACTGTAGTGTCAAAATGTGCGCTATTGCAGCCATGCAAGTCCACGTACTCGAGGCTACACTTGAAATTGATGCCTGATTGCAATCCCTACAACTAGGCAGGGAAATCTGCCTAGTTCGTAATGTGTGATTCAATTCTACTTACGCAGCTACTGCTAATTTGGCGTAATTATGCGTTATATGTTATCTGCTATGTATTTTACCAATTTATCAGAAGTCGACGTATGGACAATGATATGACAATACATACTGTTTAATAAACACAAGTCCTTCGTTGGTGACGAATTCGTGCCAAACAAACTGGAGTATCAAATTTCAAAACTAAGTTACCCTACATAAAATATACGTTTTGTTTTTGGTAGGTAAAACTGTGAATTTAGGTTACTAAATATATTGAGAACATAATGTTTGTTGCAGTTCGGGCTTGTTACAAGTCCGTGTTAGTCCGAGACGCCTTTGAAGAATGAACTCTCTAATCTTTTTTAACTTCCCGCTACACATGTAGGAATATAAATATAAAGATAAGGAAGGATTTAGCCCCAATTTTCAAATATCGAGTTTTCAACAGATCTCCGCTTTTTGCGGTCCTAGAAACCATTTCCGACTATTTTCACGATGACGTCAGTATGTATGCATGTGTATGTGTGTCGTGTGCAAATGTAAACATCCCATAACTTTTAAACGGCTTGACAGATCGAAACGCGGTAGATGGCATTCGATTGGATTCCGCTCATTTTAGAGTTCCTGCGAACCAATTCGGTCCAGGAGATTTAAAGATAGTTTGAAGAAACCTCAATAAAAATTTTGGTGAAACAGCACTTTTTTTTAATACTAGGTACCTGTATTTGTACTTGTACTTTCAGATAAATGTACCGATTGAGTACAAAATATAATCAGCTCCTTTCCTCAATAAGCTACATCCGACGCATAAATTGCATCAAAATCGGTTTATCCTTTCGGGAGTAATCCATGAAAAATTTTGAAAAAATGTCTGACATTTTCACTTCATGATTGAAGTACCCACTTCAATAACTATGTTAAATGCAGTTTCATAAATAAAAATCGAATCAAGTTTTCACAAGTTACAGCTTTTTAAATATTAATATTTTGTTGTTTACAGACATCATATTTAATATATTTTTTTAACTTTTTTTTTAATAACTTTCAGGCTAATATACCGATTCAGTTAAAAATCTAATCAGATTTTCTCTTTAAAAAACTGCGTCAAATACCGTAAATTGGAAACCGTAGACTTTTGTACATTAAAAAAATTTATGCTTAGGTATAGTTTTTGTTCCTTTGAGTTTGAAATACCTCAGTTTAGCGAGAAGTTTGAGAGATGGTCAACAGGGTCAGCCGGTTTAGTTTTTTTTTATATCGTAAGAAGCAGACGGCTCTCCTGATGGAAAGAGAAACCATCGCCTATAGACAACAAAGATGGTAATGGTCCGTTGCTATCCATGTGGCATGGCAATGCCACATGTATAAGTCTACCGGCTACCTTACCCTAGAAACTGGAACACGACAGTGACAATATCGCGGCAGGAATAGGTTAGGCGATGGTGCCAAGTACCCGGGCGACACGTTGTGGAGCTATACCACATATTAGTTACGATGGGAGTGACACTTATAGGCAATCGCCTTTAACGACCTGCCTGGCAGATAAGACAGTTGGTTTATTCTCAACATCATATTGGTTTATTCAGCGATCCGCAACAGACTTTATAAAGATGGACAGCGATCCAGAATGCTCGTGGTTTGCATTAAATTGACAAGGGCTCATCGTGCAGCCTGTTTGAGATTCGCACGCGAGTATACGGACTGAGCCATGGACAACTGGAGGAATGTGCTCTTTACAGATGAGAGTAAATTGAAGTTTTTGAGTGATGATGATAGGCGCGTTCGTGTGTGGAGAAGATAAGGTGAACGATTTACCGACCCCTGTGTACACGAAGTTTGTGGGGCCCAGTGTCATGGTGTGGGGCGGAATTAGAGATGGGAGTGACTTTTTTTCACTCGAGTCACTCGCCAGTGGAGACTAATTCACTCGAGTGAAGATGAGACTCGAGCATCGACCACACAGCCCATAGACGCCTAATGTTCGATTTTCCGTATTGAATGCATTCTGGCAACTAGCTGAGCTGAGCTGCAACATCGTGATTGGTTTACTCAAGGCCACAGTGAAAGATAGTGATGTACAGAGGATCTGATTGGTCGACACTGATTGGGTATTGGTGCATGGACATTTACATCGGAACTATAAGTCAGATGTGTTGACAGAAGCCATTCGCCTATTATTATGGGTCTATAGGTTGTGTGGTCGGTGGACTCGAGTGTCTTTTTTCACTCGAGTCACTCGCCAATCAAACCGAGGTACTCGAGTGCCACTCGAGTGAAGATGAGACAATTACGCGTATTTTAAAACCTCGTATAGAACGATACACATACGATACCCGCATCAACAACACCTATTATTTGTTATTATTACACTTGTTCTTTTACTCGATTTGTACCTATCTTTCGCTATTTGTGTAGGTCATGTAAATAACAATGGATTTTTTCTTAGCGAATTGATACTTAGAAGAGTCTAAATGTTCTTCGTCAGTAAGTTACAGGTATATTCTTCGTTAACTCAAGTTTACCTCATCTGCGTAAAGTAATTTTATGTAATATACCTAATATAAAATAGTGCTACCAACTTATCTGTTCAGCAGACAAAACAAGAACTGCAGTCGTTAGTCGCAAGTTTGAAATATAATTCCGAAGCAATTTATTTATTTTATTTACCTTATAGTCTATAGTATATACCTATTTTTAGGCTTTTGTCATCTGATTGAAAGTGTCCCAAACAGGCTCAGAGAGTGCGTACGTAATCGAGGAGGACCCATCCAATATTAAAGACACCCTTGTGTAACCATCAATAATATTTTTTGTTAAAAATCAAAACTTGTAAAGTTCGAATTTTTAAAGGTAAACTTTATTTTTTCATTTTTATGTGTATATTTTTTTACTTTCTTTGAATAATTAATAAAACTTTACTGTTTAACTATTCTATCCATAAAAACTACAAAAAATGTGGGTCCTATTTTATTTTGAGTAGTTTAAAAATTATATACATAGAAAAGTATTAAGTTCTGACAAGTGGCCAACCTATCAAAATACCCCCTACATATTCACTCTCGGGTAAAAATCGCAAAACTCCTTTTTATTCCCTGATCCATGGGCTGAAGTAAGGATGTTATACCACAGAATACATAATGTTATACGGCCAAACTACTAGTTTAGGTATATCGTGTCTAGCTACAGCTGTAAAAATATGAGAATATGATAGATATTCAACACTCAAAACAAAGCACATTGTTATATTACATTGTATCGCTGGCACGTGAGAAACGACAGTTTACATTGAGAGTTGACCTTTTTTTGTATATAATTAACTTTTTTTTCGAAAGGGCTATTACAGTTGACCATATAGATCGTTACTGCGTCACCGGACTTTTGGGGCGAGCCGAGTGCTCAGCCAGAGTTTAAATTAATATTGGGCCTATAAACGTCCGCGTTAACTGCTAAGGGTTTGTGGCGCCGCTGGTCGCTACCGCTGAAGGGTCATACTGATGGAACCAGCGGCCCAACTTCTTGTCAGGTGACGTCATAACTGTGGAGGTCGATGACGTCACACAAGGACAAGTAAGGGGAAAAGGAAGATCTTCCCAATCAGGCAAGGTGTACTGCCTGGGGACCGAAGTCCATTTGAGAATCGTTGAAACGTGTGTAAAGTGTTACAAGATAAATAATTGTGATACCGCGATTCAGGATTTTATTTTGAATTTCATTTTTTTTCATTTGTTATTGATTTTTGTCCATTTTTTATTATTTTTTTCTTGTAGCGTTTGTGATTGTTTGATCCGCTACAAGACTCTCCCCCAAGACCGAAGGTCGATCTAGTTGAGCCAGTGAAGCGTATGTGCCTTGAGTGCTCAAGTCTGCGAATCAAGTCAAGTCAAGAATATGCGCGGTCCGCGTAGAGTCGGGACGAGTGCGCCTCCGCTGTGGTTCGCAGTTCGGAACGAGCGGAACAGAGTTGCTGCATGGAGATCCAGTGAACGTGTGCAGTTCGAAGTGGATTCCGGAAAGCGTAGTTGAGGCGTAGCTTGTGAAGCTGGCTGATGCTGTTTGGAAGCAGAGAGGAGTATATTAGACGCTAATGGTCAGAAGGCTGATGCGTGTTGTTTTTGCCGAGGGTCACCAGTGTGGCATGTCGATAGCTGTTAGTGGTGATGATCACGTCGGGATGACATCATCGGTGTGGTTGATGACGTCATGGATGGACGTGGAAGGATCACGTCGGGGTCACCACTGTGGCGCCACTGGTCGCTACCGCTGAAGGGTCATATACTGATGGAACCAGCGGCCCAACTTCTTGTCAGGTGACGTCATAACTGTGGAGGTCGATGATGTCACACAAGGACAAGTAAGGGGAAATGGAAGATCTTCCCATCCAGGCAAGGTGTACTGCCTGGGGACCGAAGTCCATTTGAGAATCGTTGAAACTTGTATATAGTGTTACAAGATAAATAATTGAGATACCGCCATTCAGGATTTTATTTTGAATTTCATTTTTTTCCATTTGTTATTGATTTTTGTCCATTTTTTATTATTTTTTTCTTGTAGCGTTTGTGATTGTTTGAGCCTCTACAGGCTCTCTCCTGTGAGACAAGACTTCCGCTTAGTGCGACTCGGACGTTCGGACTAGTAGTGGTGGGTGGAGTCGTGGTTAAAGAAGTCGTCGTCAAGACCGGCGACAACGGTGTCGTGTTATGTGTGTGTGTACATAGAATAATGCTTACTCTAAGCGTGTGTATATGTCAGGATCGTCGTCGGGATAGAAAAGTACGTGGCGGGCCCTCCTGAGCACGAGTATCAATCCGCGGCGGCTGCGGCTTCGTAGTCCGCCGCGGCTGCGATTAATGTGTTAGTGTGATTGGTTGCTTTTCGAAGTAACTTGTCGATAGTTTTTTCATGTGATGCATGATGGTTGGGAGCTCTAGGTCCCGGTAAAGATCTACCATAATTAACTAATGCTCGCGACTTTGTTCGCATTATATAAATCTTTTGCCACGTTTTACAGTAGTACTATTAGATATTCTGTGCTTTTGCTTAGCCACATTTTTGTCAATAACGACGACTAAGTAAAAAAAGTATCATCACGCCAATTCCCTTTAGGGGTATGCAAAGTGAACTGAACACCTATAGACTTTCTAGTCCACCACGATTCACTGGTTCGTCAGTTTGCCAGATAAGTGGGGATTTCTTCGTAACGTGCGGACAAAGAAGAGGGTTTTCATTATTATTTTATTTTTATACATAACATTTGACCTTTTCAACGCCAATAACGGATATATGTAGGTATAAGCTTTTACTTCCCCAATGATATATTATGTGTTTTAGCATTGATACGGAACTAGGGAAAATTTTAACACTTAACAAAGAAAAATTTTAGATACATTTGAATTTGAATCAGCGACCTTGCCACGTTAAACTACTGACATGTAGCTCAGCGGTCAGAGTTTAAGGCACGGACGGTCTCTTGAACTCTGACCGCAAGACCTTGCTTGACTTTAAGTCACAGTCGCTGATTAAATCCATTTGTATCAAAACTTAATTTTAATAATTCGCCTCTTTGGTCTAGTGGTCCAGCGTTGGCGTTGACTACATGAGGTCCCGGGTTCGATTTCTGGGTTGGGCACTTAAAAAAATGTTTTTTCAGTTTTCTGATAAACAAAAAGTTGCCTAGCATTGGAAAGTGCCCGGTCGGCGATAGCCGATAGGCCACCTATCACATTTGTGGGACCAAGTATCTTCGGCTAATCGTGGGTGCACTTGTTGTACCTCTGCCTAACCCTTCGGGGATACGGGCGTGAAGATCCTTTTTTTATTTTTTATTTTTCCGAACACATTTTGTAACTGTCATTTGTTAATCGTACCTAAACTTGCATAATAACCTTCTTAGTTGTAAAATTTTTTTGACTACCCGTTGGTCGAGTGGTTAGTGTCCCTGACTACGCAATCAACGGGGCTCGGGTTCGATCCCCGACGGGGACAAGCATTTGTGTGATGAGCATAACTGTTTGTATTTCCGGGTTTGGGTGTTTATTATGTATGTAAAAGTATTTATATATGTATTTCTATGTATTAGTATCGTTGACTAACCCATAACACAAGCAAATAATTTGCTTATTTTGGGGTTAGATCAGTAAGTGTAATGTGTCCCATGAATATTTATTATTATTTATACCTACTACTACAGTGAATATTCTCACACATCTAAAAATAACCATTTAGCTGTCATAATACAAACTTCTAAGCAACTGACAAAAATGTCCTCAAAAAATCTGCTTGTATGAAATGTCAACGTTTACAAGTGTCACTTGTGTATATATACATATAGCTAATCAAACCACACACACTAGCGTGGTAGGTGTACCCATGAAGCATTCAGTATAGGTGGAGCTAGCACTCGTATTAATCACTTGAAACAAATATTTACTTTATATCTCTTTCTATGAGGTCTCTCAGTCTCTTTTTATACAGCTGTGTTAGAAAGAGAGGGTAAGACCTCAGAAGATGACAGCAGTATATAAAATTGTGTTTCAAGTAGGTATTAGAAGTGCTGCTTCCAGTGTGCCTATAATACAGCTTCATGGGTGTACCCAATCTATTTTTTTTGATAACCCTGCTTTCAATATAAAAAGTGAAAGTTAAATTAAATAAAAAAAATAAGTATCATCACGCCTATAAAGAGCATCATAAGTACCATCATGTCATATAAAAAAATACCGTTTCCATATTATACTTTGTGCTTAAAATGTAGTAAGGTTAAAATTACGTGTCATTTAACAGGCAGTAGATAAAACTACTACTTACAAGTTACAAGTATAAATAATCACTTTTTTGTTAGGTTTTGGTTAGTAAGGTTGGTCCATAAATTTTTCTCTTCAAACAGAATGCACTGTGATACTAAGCAAAATATAATTGATTTTCGAACTTGCATCTGTTTGAACTGGTTTGGACATTTTTAAAAAGAGTTTGAATTTATCAAGATAAATATGCTCCTTGATAATTAGCGCGGTAATTATCATGATAATTATCAGATAGTTATCGGATAATTATCAACAGACATAAGTCAAGCATTTTTTAACTGGTAATACATATCAAAATTTACGTTAAAAATAAATAGTTAAGTAAATAAATCAATCAAGGTATGCTTTTACTAATTTTTTGCCCATAATTTCGTAACTAAAACTTGCAAACCAAAATACGGGAAGTTAATCTACAACATCCTATATAGTTAATTTAATTAATGAGTGTAATATTATCCTCATCAACCTCTACTGCATTAACTGGATAAAGATTGTGTGAGTCTCAAGATTCGAAGTCGTCGAAGTGGCAAATATTTTCGATTATACTTATCAAAGATAATTATGTACCTGTATTTATTTTGATAATTTATCAAAGATCGATGGTAATTCACTTCAAACCCTGGTTTAATTAGTATTGTATACTCTTTGAATTAGACCACTAAAAATAAAAATAAAATATTCAAGCTACCCGTCAATCTGACACAAATCATTGACAGATACTCAAACAATTCTTCAAAAAAATCGAAAATGTTAAAGCAAAATTCATAAAAATATAAGTCAAAGAATGCTCAGTGTAGTTTAGTCCAACGGTGGGGAAATTCATCCATCAAGATGAACCCATTACTCTATATACAGATAATCGTGGAATCTTTGCAAGACTACAGATGGATATTGGATGTAGCAACAGCGAGCTATCCTCTAGCGATGATGTCGAAAATACACACAGCATAAGATGTTATCACCAGATTTATTAAAATCACTGGATTACTATTTATTATTTGCGAAGTTACCGCCATTTGAACATAGTGATATATTTAAATCGGGGAGTTCCCCGCATTTACCTTCAACAGGAACTTACACGTTTGCTAACGAAACAAGCAGTTTCTTTAAGAGTTACAGCGATGACACGCTGAGCATGATATCGACGCCATGGTCAACGGAGTCCTGGTCCTCCGAAACGCACCATCAAGAGTATGTGCCGTTAAATATTTGTGTAATGACTCAAACCGCGATGACGTCTGGAACCCAACCAAATTCCACATCATCTATAGCAGGTTTGAGCACACGTTTAAACTCGGACAGCATAAACACGTTTACGCTAATGAAGAAAAAGACAGTTTCTTTACTAAGTTTAACCATACTACCTCCGGAGCATTCTGAATCCTATAGCAGCGGCACCTTGAGCTCGTGGACTGTAGAATCTTTTACGAGTGACAGTATAGACGACAATTCTCGTCTCCTAAATATTAATTACCCATGGAGTCCGTGTACATTTTTCAGTGGAACAGACTTATATCCCAGTACTGTTTACACATTATATGACATACATAGCAGCACTTCAATATCCTGTACAAGATATAACAGTGTAGAAACTCTGTATAAGCAACCAGCTCAGAATATTGGACAGCTTATAGGGAAAATGTGAAATAAAATTTCATTTGTAAAAAATATCTTTATATTTGCTAAAATTTTAAATAACATTGCAACCTACTGAGGTATCCATTACCAACTATTATTACAGAGTAAATACTTTTAGTAAAACCACCATTAACTTAAAGCTTGTTAGTAAAAAAATGCAGTCAGTAAATTAAAATACTTTTGGCAGATAAAAGCTACTGTTGAGGTACGTTGCACAACCCTATGACAGATTTGTAGTATTTCTCTTCTGACAGGGCATCGACGAGGAATTTCCCCAGGTCGTGCTTAGAGATCGTTCGCCCTGGCGATTTTTCTGGATTCACTTCAATGATTACTTCTCGACTAGGGTCATCTGAAAAATGAATTTCAAGTTAGGTTATTGCAAATAATATTTTTTTATCACAGCGTAGCAAACATGCAAATAGATGATGGTTTTTTTGATGGAAAAATATGAGCATCGCTTATATAACGTATTAATATCTGTTTCTATTAGGATACCATCTGCTTGTTAGCTATTCCACGATGTGAGAAAAAAACTTATTCTTTCCTCTATTGAATCGGTTTCTTCAGTGTTGGCTTTAGGCGTGGGAAACCCGAGCCGTCGCACAGAACGCCCATGCACAGGGACGCCAAATGTCTAAGAATATACATACATGTTATAATTTATAACAAAGAGCTTCAAAAGAGTAACTCGCTTGAGGCACCTGGATGGCTAAGATAGGCCCCAGGACTTTCTTTAAAGATACCTTCCCCGTACGACCAATACCCTGTCCAGGACGTCATTCGTTCTTAAAAGGCCTGCAACGCAATAAATCAATCCTAATAGTTGTGGGACTATCGTTAAACATGGAATCATTTGATCTGAGTCGTTTTGGAGCACGCCGGATGATTCATGTATCGGATATGCGGGTCCTGCTTAGGGTTGCCAGATGGGAAGACTAATCTACCTAATCATGATAATATAGGTCGAGTGGTTGGATTTTTGGACTATTAAGCCGGGCGAGACTTTGCATAACTCTAGCACCTAGTAATGTACGATGGCAGTGATAATAGTAGACAATTGTTCGCCTTTTAGTAACTGCCTGGCAGAAAGGCAGATGGCCTATTTTTCTCAATGCCTCAAGTGGTCCTAAAAAGTCGATTCCGATAAATCGCTTATGACTTGTAATAGTTGTAAAAGCTGGCATTCAGTTTCAGCCAATTAAACAAATATGAGGCAGCAAAAAAGCAGATGGTTCTCGTGATAATGGAGAAACATCTGACGGTAAGTGACACCATCGCCTATACACTGGATTCCACCGTCGGTACTTGGTGAAACTCTTTAATAAGAGAAAGATAAGGACTTAGCATCAAAGAACTTATATACGATACTATTTTTTTATACGAACTTATATACGGTACTTTATTTCGTTACACATAAAGTTGACATTTGTTTCTTACTTAAAAGAGGGTAAAACGTTCTGAGCAAGACAACGACAAGAGTGGATGTTGTCTGTCTAATATCTGGGCAAAATTTCAAAAAGTCGGGATTTTGGGATCACAGTCGGGACAAAAAAAATGCTAATAAAAATCCACTTTTTATTAATTAAATTTTATAATTATAGATGAGATCACATAATAATATACCCTTAATTCGACAAGCAAATAATTTGCTTACTTTGGGGGTTAGATCAGTCAGTGTAATTTGTCCCGTGAATATTTATTATTTATTTATTGACCGAGAGAGCGAAGTCTCTAAATCGAGTTGGGGCGAAAATACGTTTTTTGTATGTATTTATGTATGTAAGTATATATGTATGTTTGTTCCGCGATAACTCTCAAACCGTTGATATGATTTTAGTGAAATTTGGAAGACACATAGGAAACATTAATACAATTTTTAAGTTTATTTTGTCGAGACACATTTGTTTTTTTCGGTAGTCTGGACATCATACGAAATGTCAGGACAATCCAGACGAATCCCGATCATCTGGCAACCCTACGAAACCCCGGCAGCGTTCAACTGGGGCCCCCCGCTGAACCCTGACGGGGTTACGTAATTTATCAATTGGAAAATCAAAATGGCTCTAAATTCATGACAGAATTTTTGAGACTAAATCACAAACGAAAGGCATGTTAACGCTTTGCATAGACTGACAGCTTTTTGTTTGATTAGCTTTATTACGATATTAAATTTGCAGCATTAAATTTTAATCGCCTCTGTGGTCTAGTGGTCCAGCGTTGGCGTCGACCACATGAGGTCCCGGGTTCGATTCCCGGGTCGGGCATATAAGAAAAGTGTTTTTTCAGTTTTCTGAGGAACACAAAGTTGCCCGGGATTGGAAAGTGCCCGGTTGGCGATAGGCTTGCCACCTATCACATTTGTGGGACCAAGTATCTTCGGCTAATCGTGGGTACACTTGTTTTACCCCGATTTTCGAAAATCGAGTCTCCACCAGATCTCCACGTTTTGAGGTCCTAGGAACCTTTTCCGACTATTTTCGCGATGACGTCAGTATGTCAGTATGTCTGTATGTATTTATGTGCGTGTGTGCGTATGTAAACATCTCATAACTTTTGAACGGCTGGACCGATCGTAATGGCATTCGATTGGATTATGCTCAACTTAGACTTCCTAAAAATTTGAACCAAGTCGGCCCAGGAGATTTTGGGAAATTTTGAAAAAACCTCAAAAAAAATTTTTGGCGAAACAGTATTTTCTTAATATAGCTTCCAGATTATGTACCGATCAAGTACAAAAATTAATTAGCTCTATTCCTCAAATAACTACGATAATCAAAATTGGTTTATCCGTTTGGGCGTAATCGTTGACGAAAAATTTTGAAAAATGTGTTTTTTTTTGACATAACTTTTACTTTTACAATTAGATTTTTAAACTGTGAGTGCAAAAATACATGCTTAGGTATAGTTTTTGCTTTGTTGAGTTTAAAATAATTTAGTGGGAAATTTCGGGGATTGCCTGCAGGGTCAACCAGTTTCCAGATTTTTTTGTTTGAAAGGGTATAAAAGGGTTAAATAAGTGTTTAAAATGATTTGCTTCTCGTTTGGCCCCATATAAATTTGGTAAAGTTTTGATTCAGGGTTTCAGGTACTAGAGATTAAAGAAGCTATGCTAAGTAGAAGTCGTGTTCCATTTCAGAAACACTCGCTGCAGCGCTGAAAATATAACAAATTGTCCAACCGAAGTCAAAATTAAGTAGCACTACAGCGTATAATTGAGTATAATATATATTCGCAACCAAAGTTCGTAACCGCCGTGAATTTAATAATAAATATTCACGGGACATATTACACTGACTGATCTAACCCCAAAGTATCTAAACAAATTATTTACTTGTATTATGGGTATTAGTCAACGATACTAATACATAGAAATACGTATATTAATACTGGAATATATTTAACGGCTTGTCCCCGTCAGGGTCGCTAACCACTCGACCAACAGGACGGTCAAATTTTATGTTATTAACGCGTTTCATTCAACGAGTTGTAACGTTAGGTGCAGTCCATGGACTGTAATTTAGTGGAACACAAGTGGCATGGTGCATGTCTTGTCTAGTCAAGTACGTTAGTAGTTAGTATATAGAAGTCTAATGATAATAAGTCATATAATAAGAATTCTTACCAGAAATATGTGGCGGGAACACAGATACCCAATTAAGGCCGCTCTCTTTCAATAACTGATGCATCCTCTGGTGATCTTTTGTGATGGGAATGAACCTTGGTGGCACCTTGTCTGGTTCGTAAAACAGGAACGCCGATAAGCAAGCCGATACATTCTTGACACGTTTCATTCTCATCGCCTCGATGATGTTGCTGGTACCTTCTGATAGGTCGCTGGTTGGTTCCAGGCTGTTCCGCGTGCCAAGCGCGATCACCACGCCATCTGTGCCATCTACCGCATTGTTGACAGAGTCCGGTTCAAGAACATCGCCTTTGAAAATTTCCACTTTGTCTTTCAACTCTGCTGGTATCTTTTCTGGATCACGAACGAACGCTCTGACCTTTATACCTGGTGGGGAAAGATATATTATTTTACTCCAAGTATTTTACAATTGGTAATTATCCCCGTGTTGGTCCCGGGCTCCTTTGAAGAATAGGTCAACTACCATTCTGCCAGGCAGGTTGTAAAAGGCGACCGATTGGCTATACGAGTTACTACCATCGTGGATACTAGATGGTAGAGTTCTGCATTGTCTCGCCCGGGTCTGGTACCACCGCCTTACCTATTCTTGCCGCAATAGCGTCAGTGCTTGTCACTGTCGTGTTTCGGTTTGGAGGGTAGGGTAGGGTTATTGAGTAGCCGGTAAAAACAATGTCTTGCCTGGGTTTGGTACCACCGTCTATTCCTGCAATTATAGCGTCAATACTTGTAAGTCTTGTTCTGGTCGGTCTGGAGTGTAAGGTAGTCTGAAACTTATGCGTGTGGCATTCACACCTTGCCATACAGATTACAACACACAATTAACATCTTTGGTGTCTACAGGCGATGACTTTTTTTTCCATCAAGAGAGCCATCTGTTTCTCTGCTCTCTTAAGATATATTTTATTTATATTTATGCAAAGAATTATGTTTAAATTAATCTTAATATATAAATTACGTGTCACGTTGTTTGTCTGCGATGGAATCCGAAACTATTGAACCGATTTCAATGAAATTTTGTAGATCTACTCTTTGGTCCAACTTAAAAGATAAGATAGAATTTATCTCAGTTAACCCTCCTCCCCTCAAGTACCCCACATGGCAAAACAATGTTTGCTGGGTCAGCTAGTATAATAATATAATTGACTGCCTTGTGGTCTAAGACATAGTCTATTCAATTCAGGTCATAATGTGTAGGGTTCGATCTGCGAATCGGGCAAGTTATCAAGGTGTTTTCATGGCTTTTCCCGAAAGTCCAAAGCTATTGATCCTGGTTATCGCTAGCAATAAGAGTAATCACTGCCAATCTTAAGACAGAGCGACGAGAGCGGTTGCTCAAGGTGCCAGGTAGCACACGACGCGGAGAGTAAAATGCTACATCCGAAAAACAATTTAGACTGTATAATAAAATATTGAAAGCGTCTAACCGCCCGATCGCGCGAACCGGCGACGGCGGCTGCGCGAAAATTCGCACGGCGAGGATTTAAAGGCCACGAGGAGAAGCTTTTTTCACCGCGACCAGATAGTCCGAGAGCGAGATGTTTTTTCAACTTTACCTCGATATTGCTTAGCTTTATACTTATATAAAATAAACTATGGAAATAGTTAGTTATAGGCCCCCAATAGTTTTATACTTTAACACTTACTATTTGGAAGAGAAAGTGTAGTACATGATTTAAATAAGAATCGGGGTATAGTAAAGATGTTGAATTTCATATAGTATAGACATAATGTATAGACTATTTATAGGATTCGACACTCATTTGTGTCGCTGCTTGATAGTCTATTATCGATAGGCTTTAATCATCTCAGTAAGTACAGTACTATCATTAAACAGCAATACAATCGAAAACATCGATTGTATTCATAATTTAAAAAATAAACTATCAAAAGTATCGATATAGTATCAATTGTTGAAGATAAACAAAGTCGTTTATCTTCAACGATTGGTACTATCGTTACTATCGACGTTCTAATCGATTATATCGCGTTTTTAAATTAAAACTGTCGGTTTTTTGGCAACATTACAATAATTATATTCTTATGAATATTCAACATTGTACCAAAAAATAAAAATGGTACCTTTAGTCTTTGTTTATATTTATGATGTAGTGACTATACTTCCAAATTGGTGGCCTAGTAACTGTTTAAAAATTAAAATTACAATGTTAATATTATATTTATCGGCAACTACAAATAAATCATCCTGCAGGCTTAGGATAAGCACCACGAGATATATATCGATCGAGAAAGTGACGTTTGCTTGACATTTATTAATATCTCGATGGACGTTATTAAGCATGCCACGATAAACATTTAAAACGTCAGAGATAAATTAAACAAAAAGTTTACTCGAATAGAGAAATAAATGTTGTCACTAGAAGACATAGATATTATACTAATTCTGATTTTTAAGATACACCTTTGGTGCATTTAACTTGTGTTATTCATTATGAGCTTTTGTTTATATTTATAACTTCCTGTCAACATTTCTCTTCTTTGTCAGAGTCGAAGGAAATATAACCAAAGCCTAGTGTAGCCGTACCTATTTACAATTGTAATTAAAGATATTTTACAGGTTTTTGAATTATTCTCTCTTTTTAGTTTTGACCATCAAAACTAGTTTTTTATTCTATAAAACTGAAACAATGAATTATGATTCATAAGATGTTTTAATGTAAAGGGCAATTAAGATGCCAGCGTGTATTTATTTCTGGGTGTATAACTGCGTAACTAATTATGCGTAAAAGTGCGTAACAATTATTATTAACAAGCTATTTTTTTCCACTATAATTATTCCTTTCAATTATAATTCTAACTTTATTGAGTAAATTAACATCTTCTTTTAAACTAATCAATCAATTTTTGATTAATTTTTTTGATGAGAAACTTCCATAGAATTGTTGTGATTTGACAATGACACGAAAATGCATTACGATAAACAAACATAAATGTATAGTATTATGCCAACTAGAAAATAAGATAGAACAGAATACAATTCACAGTATTTTATGTTACAAATAATGTTATCTATTAATAGCTCCAAAAATCAGCCAGATGCAAGCAATCCAACCTAAGACTTACTGTTAGACCGTGGTCTCCAAGAACAAACTGAATTTTTGTGAACAGCTTCGTTTTGACGAGACAACCATATTTTCTATCTTTGAAAAATCTCGAATCGGGTAACTAATAAAGATAGATAAAATAGGGAAACTTTAGAGTGTCAGACTAAGAAAAGTTTCCACTTTACGTGTATGACAAAGTTACCGTTGAGTCACAATAATAATTAACAAGCTGTTGTGAGAAAATTAGGTTATTCTTAAATTGATTAATATCAATTTAAAAATCTCATAAGTGGGATTCTCAGAAAAATCATCAAATATGTAGGACAAAAGTTTCATCGTAGTTTTCATAATATAATCAAGCGATTAAAGTCGAAAAATAATTATTGTTATTAATAAATATTTATTATTTACCGTACCCAATATCTTCGCAGCATTAACTTTATTAGTTACCCGATTCGAGATTTTTCGAAAATAGAAAAGACGGTTGTCTCGTCAAAATGAAGCTTTTCACAAATATTCAGCTTGTTGTTAATCAAAAAAAGTTAGTTTGTGGGACCACGGTCTGTGATTTACATCTCAAGAACGAAAAACATTTTTCTTCGACTTTTCAGTTTATCTCTCTTTGATTCAAAGACTTACTCAAAGAGTATATAAATTTTATTTTATTTTGTCTTCTTACATTTACTTCTAACGAAAAAACGAGTGTGAGCTACACTCGATTTTTTTGTTATTTTTGATTGATTAATTAATATTTTGATTATTATAATATGTTTTTATGTATTATTTTTCCTGAGTATATGTTATTAATAGTAACATTAAATAATACAAAATAAGCACCAGCTTTAAATTAACCTTTTATTTTACATTTAGTTTTCTACTGAATTTTGTAGAAAACCTTGTAAGTAGTTGTAATTTTGAATAGAGTTGGTAACACTGAGTAGCACGAGAATTCGTAGAATTATTTTCTCTATACGAAAAATTAAAAGTTTATTTACATTACGTCAAAAAGTATTGTACTTTAACTAATTTGTATTTTGTAATTAATTATAAATTAATTAATTATCTAACCATTACGTACAAGGAATTATTGATTTATACTGTTTGGTTCTCACATCTCTAAAATCATCATCATTCTTCCGATTCTAGTACAAAATTAAATTGTGTTAGGTATGTGAAATGGGAACACAAAATAAAACGTAAGTAGTGTACTTCTTTATACTTATATTTTTTAAAAGCCTATATAGGTTATTAAAAATAATTATGATTTTCTTTTCAGGATAAGAAGTAATAAGCATAAATTAACTTTGTCACCATGGTGGATTCATGGACTAGACTTGTAGCACCAAAGATTAAAGTCTTTAATATTGGGAAAGCATAATATAACACCATATATTCTACAAATACTTCATACATTATAGTTTCTAGAGGAAGAAAGGAAAACAATGGAAAACTGTGTAAGTATTTATTTACATACATATCTCCATGACAAATCATCTAACAAGGTAGACTGAAAGAATCAAATTTTAAACATATTTTAATATATTTCTTTCATTGTAAAAGTTGTGGTTTTTTACAAAATTAATATCATAAATTCAAGATTATATCAAAAACTTGATTCTTGTAAAAAAATCCTGAATAATATGAGCTTTCTCTGGAGAATAGTGTAGGCTTCTTTCACTCCCTTTTATAAATGTAACCAATTGTTTTTTCGACCCCATTATATAATTTACAATGCAAATCTATATAACACTACACAAAATGCAACATGCAAGACTGGAGTCATAAGTCCTGAGTTAACTGACAAAAAATATATTAAGTAAACATATATAACAACATTTTGATAAGATATATTTGTTTACAGGTTTACTAAATAGCGAGTAATGGAAATAGAATAAAGAAGCCTTTCTATTTATTACATTTTTTGAAATTGTTGATTAAGAAGATTTATAAGTTAATGCTGAATATTATATTTTTCTTGCTGTTTTTAATGGTTGTGCAAGATTGAAAAATAAATTTTAATTTGTAGAAAACAATTAAGTTTATAACATGATAGTCTTAATGTACCTAATATGTGTAATTTTTAAAATTTAAATTAATAGAAAGTTAATGTTACCTTAGGAAAAAATATTTTACTTGTTGATTTTTTATTTTCAAGTGAAATTCCATACTACTCATATTATATAGTAAACTAATTTTTGATATTGAATTTTCATTACTGATTAATTATGCGAGATAACAAGAGATATTTAAATTGTAGAAAACATTTAAGTTTAAAATATAATAGCTTTAATATAGTGCATGTAATCTTCTATAAGTTTGTTACATTAGTGAAAATTCAAAGATACATGTTAATAAATTTAAGTCATAAGGTGATAAATTGTGAAAATTATTTATCTATTCTGAGAAGTACAAACATTAATAATAATTGTTAGTTTAGTAAAGTAGATGTGTTTGTATATTTTTTAAAACTCAAATTTAATTTTCTTTACAAGACTGCTTCATATTACACACTTTTTATAATTATTCATTTTGTATTTTGTGTGATTTATTCATTTTGTAACTTTATTAAAGAAAATAAAAATTATTTCTCAAGACTTTTCCATATAGTAAAATCCATGTTTGGCATTAAAACATTAAATACTATGAATAGTGTGTCATTAAACTTATACTTAAAATTAGCCATTGATGACTATAAGTTTCATTTTTATTATATAAAATTATTTAATAATTAAATAGAAGGTTTGCCTAGAGTATATATTTTTTTAAATAAATCTTATACAACACTAAAGTATTTTATTATACCAATAATCCACTAAGTATTGTTACTACC
The DNA here is from genome assembly GCA_036924255.1 of Apodemia mormo. Taxonomy (NCBI): domain Eukaryota; kingdom Metazoa; phylum Arthropoda; class Insecta; order Lepidoptera; family Riodinidae; genus Apodemia; species Apodemia mormo. The sequence goes on along the minus strand of JAUPFN010000018.1, from coordinate 3,004,387 downwards.
AAAATCACTTCGATTAAAAAACAACAACAAAAGTAACAAAGTTAACACTTCTAAACGAAAATACTTGTAATTATCATATCGAAGGGTCCTATGTATACTTGTGCAAGTGCAATGACACAACTTTACTGGAGGCCGGATTAAATGTTCTGTAGCTTGTAATCTATACCTTCATATAATAAAATTGTAGGAAAGTCAATGTATGTCCGGGGTAAACTCAAAAAGTACTGCATGGATTTACTTCAAATTTTGCATGAATATTACTAACAGGTCGGGTCAACATATAGGCTACATATTATCACGTTATCACCTACGGGGGAGGAGCTGTGCGGAGTAAACAAAGAACAGCTAATTTTGACATAAATCAATAGAAGTATTTGAAAGTTTGTACAAATTTTCAAATACTTTATTACATTACGACAAATATAAGGTAATTTCAAGGCTTTTAAGGCAAGAAAATGGTTTCCGTTGTTTTGCAAGTTGCACCAGTATACATAGGATCCGTCAATATCTTCTATTATGTAGTCTTCGCATTTCATCTATTTCAATTATGCCATATGAGGACATCATTTGTTCTTCTAGGATATTTGTCAGTAATATTAAAAATTCTGCAGTTGAAATCTTATCTGCAAATAATAATTATATTTTTTATTGACATATATTATTGTAATAAACAATAATAACAAGAACTGACTGCCTTTCTGTATGGTAAATTATCTTTAAATGTAGACAAATATAAAATAATAATGTTTACACATGTAGGTACCTAGGTAATTGAGAACTACATGTGTCATATTGGATATTTTAAGTTATGAATATTACAGAAAATAATACATCATAGTAGTATGTTAATCATACATGGAACTTGGTCTGAAAACAACTGATTAAAACAAATACTTTTTTTGACTGAATATAACTTGAATGGGTAGTAAAAACTCCTTAAATACATAATCAATGCAAGCCTTAGAGGAATAACACATTTGCATCATTATTCTATGATGTAAGCATTGTTGTTGTTTGTTGGTATGTGGCTGTAAGTATTGTGAAAAGTTGACCACCAAGAAAAGGATTATTATTTGTATCCAGCTGAAATTTAACATACACTTGACATGTATATGTAACATATTAACTGTTTAAAAAAGAAACTCGAAAAACTACAGATAACTTTTGAAAAAATATAACTTTATTGAGTTCACCTAAGTCAAATTAGTATTTACTACAAAGATATTCTGTTATTACAGTTAATGAAGTTGGATGGCTGTCATATCTACTAGAAACTGAATTAAAAGTCTCTTATGTTCACTTACCTTTAACTAAAGAGGCATGCCTTGATCGGTGTGTGGCTCTAAACCTCAAAATTCACAAGAGTCTATATTATTTAGAGAGCCATGGTTATTGGGTTTATTGAAGCGCTATAGTGATTGGAATGCTCCGTCCGTTGTGTAAAAATATCACACAAATTTCCTATGTGCCTTCTTTGTATTTTGCAGGCTTGCCGTTAACCGTAGATTTTTAGCACATAATAGGTATAATATGGAACTGCCACCACAATTAAATACATATATGCCATACTGCCTGCCTGCCTGCCTGCCATACATACTACTGCCAACACTAGACCGAAATCTATATTTAATAAAATGAATAGAAATCAAAAAGTTTTGTAATTATTGTATAATTAAAGTATAATAATATGAAATAGTGGATAAGGTTATCAACATTTTAACCAAATTTTAACGAAGTGTCAAATGACAAATCGATAAAATGACAGCAAGACGTTTCGATCGATAGAGAAAATAACTACCGTCGAGTAAAATTGATCATTTTCTCTTCCTTTGAAGTATCATGTCGAATCAAGTGTCAAATGCGTTAGCGAATCGAGAAAGTGACATAAAAGTCGAGAAAACGAGGTCGATAAAATTTTATCGTGTTGCTTATCCTAAGCCTGCTGGTTCCTAGACTATACGCTAAAGACGCCGCCGCCATGCACTGTGCTGATTCATACGTTTGTTTCACTCGCTCGCCGCGTCCCTGCGGCTCGGCAAAATTCGTACGTCGTCCCGCCGCGCCGGTCGCCGCACTGCGTGGCATGCATAGTACTTTTACATACATTTGTTTCAGACGCCAGACGCTTCGCAATTCGTGCCGCACGAAAAATCGCGGGCGCGAATTTCGCGTGGCCAGGCCGTAAGAAGCGCTGAGCGAACAGAGCGGTGAAGTTAGGGTTGCCACCTGCCACTTTTTGATTTAAGGATTAACAGCATCAAAAATACGGGATTTCAACTTTTTTGCGGGAGATAATTAAAATGGTATTATTTTACAACAAAATCCCAGGAAATAGCTCCCAAAATATCTCAATTTTGTAAGATAAGATAAATATAATTTAGTGAGATTTCTCTAGTGTAATAAAATGTAGATTGTTTTAAATAATAAAGTATTATAGTCATTTAAGTGCAGAATTGCGCCTCAAATCCATTTGCTCGCGCGATACGCACTACTTTACATCGAACATTGGAGTTCACGCGAGGATACCATGTAACATGTAAATTTGTTTATCACTGCAAAACATATCAAATTGAATATTATGAATTATGACGTACGAATTGAATAAATCATTTATTAGTATGTAAGTTCTGACCATTTTTGACATTTATTTTATTATTATAATTAATATTTTGTAGCCTTCGATGAAATTAACGTTAAATGGAGATTATAATTATTAATGTTATTTTGATAAACCGGAATGTGATGTAAGTAAAATTAAAACTAAATATTGCATGCCGTAACTGGTCAAATATGTGAGACTGTGACTTTCCAGGGTGTGTCCGTGCCGATAAATGACCACCTCGAGATCCTTGGTATCACGTTAACGTCTACTCTCAACTTTGGTTCGTACATCGAATCTAAAGCCCAAGTTGCCTCAAAAAAGCTTGGTATTCTGGCGAAGGTGAGACAGTATTTCAGTCCGGGACAGTTGCTCAACCTTTATAAAGCACAAGTCCGTTCGTGCATGGAATACTTCTCTCACCTCTGGGATGGATCCGCAAATACCAGCTGGAGACACTTGAGGCCATCGAGAGGCGTGCCAAGAGGCTCATAAAGGACGATGATCTGGAAGGCAAAAAACTCCAGAGCCTCGCTCATCGCCGCAGAGTGGCTAGTTTATCGGTTTTTTATCGAATACACTGGAGAGTGCACTGCGGAATTGCACGACTTAATTCCGCCATCCCCGTTTTTCTATCGATCGTCGAGGTGCACAGAATCTAGGCATCGTTATATGGTGGACGTTCCACGTACCCGGACAAAGCGGTTCTACTCAACATTCTTCATTCGAACAGTAAAGGACTGGAACATGCTTCCTGAGCCTGTGTTCCCGGACGAATACAATCTGGAGATCTTCAAGAGAAGAGTGAACAAGTACCTTCTAGGGAAGCGCGTTCCATCTTAGGCCTCATCTTAGCTTACCATCAGGCGAGATCGAGGTCAAGCGCTACCTATCGATAATTTAAAAAAAAGACCCATTATATAATTCTAAGACCTTAATGTACCATATTTTATGCAATAAACTATATTCTATTCTATTCTTCTATTCTATAAAAATCTATATAATAACACGCACCGCGCATATATTCCCACCTGACATACGAACGCACGGATTTAAAGTAAAACAGCCGTGACGGGGCAGACACAACTCACCAGCTTAGACGGAGTTTATAAAAATAAGGGCGCTTTATTTACCCCGTTTTTCATTTTGCTAATTACGGGTTCCTAAATTTCTGTTGCCCTGAAAACGGGGTAACCCGTAAAATACAGGGCATTTGGCCAATCTAGATGGAGTATACATCCGTCGTTTGAAAATGTTGAAACCACATACTGATTATAATACTATAACTCTTTGGGTGAAAGCGTTGACCAAACTCAAATTCTTTATATGCAGAAAATAGGGTAGGAAAATTTTCTTTTAAAAACTGTAAAATAGTCTTCCGTAACAAATGAATAGCGCCTTGTCAACATCTATACATGTACATTGAATATTTTTTTAAAGAATACTTGGGGCGTGATACCGAAGCCAAAAATATAGTTTTTAGAATTTTCGTCTGTTTGTCTGTATGTATGTCCGGGGTAAACTCAAAGTGTACTGCATGGATTCACTTCAAATTTTGCATGAATATGATATATATAATAACAGGTCGGATCAAAATATAGGCTACATATTATAACGCAATCACCAACAGGGGAAAAGCTGTGCGGAGTAAGCGAAGTCCGCGCGGACGAAATCGCGAGCAACAGCTAGTGCCTAATATAATAACTACATGCCTGTCACTTTTAAACCTTGTACAAACGATTCTCAAGAACAAACTGCGCAGTGCGTATCGATTTTGCATCTATCATAGTAAACAAATAGATGGCTCTTCTAATGGAAAGAGATAATATATTGTAAATATTGTTGCAAATAATCTAGAAAGGTGAAGAGTTAGAACGCTGAAAAAATCTAGAAATAAAAGAAAGGGATAGGCTGCTTCTATTGATAAACAATAGTCGCCGTTACCCAAGCAGCTATGCCATAATGCATCTTCTGTCATAAAAGTACTAGGACTTACGAAAATAGCGTGTACTAGGACTTGTTTACATTAAAATGATTGTTTACGCGATAATTTCGGAAGTTGAACTTTACCTGGGGTATAAATAGGGATGTGTTGGCAAATAGAGTTCAGTTTTTATAAAGCGATCGGAAGCTGTGAAATATATTGAGACGACCAGTGTAAAGCGATATAGTACAGTCAATACGAGAAGTGTTTTACTTTAGTGATTCAGTGAAGTTGGTTAATTTTAGTGTTGATATAGTGAGTGTTATATGTGTTTATCAGTGTATATACGTATTGCATTGTGGTATTTGTTTTGTAAATTTAATATAAGTGATATTTTATTGCACAATACGAACTCGATGCTCGTAGCAATATAATATATAGTGCTATCCGTGTGGCTTGGATAGACTACCATAAGATGTAGTTTACCGGCTACCTTACTCTCCAAACTGGAACACGAGTGACTAAAATCGGTGTTATTGCGGCAGGAATAGGTAGGTGAAACTGTGGTACCAAAACCCGGGTGTCGTGTGTGTGCGTCATTGCGAAACTCTACTACCTTGTATTCACAAATGCTCAAATGTGAGACAAAATGGCAGAAGCTCTATTCTTCAAAGGTTCAAAAATACGGGACGGCCGCCGTGACCAACCCAGGTGCCTATATATGTATGTATAGTATGTGCTTCGTGTCTGATTATCAGAAATCGACGTATGGACAATGATATGGCAAGATATACTACTTAATAAACACGAATCCTTTGTTGGTGACGAAATCGTGCCAAGCAAACTGGAGTAGGTATCAAATTACAAAACAATGTCTGCTCTACATAAATGCCGAAATTCGGCATGTTTTCGGTAGACACCCTTTGTGAAAATAGGACACAGAATTTATTAATATTTTGTTTTAAACTAATAGGTGTAAGTCTTGTTGTATTGTATTGCTAAAAATATTGCCTGTTAATGAATTTAAAGTATTTTTACGTTTTTTGGTAAAATATTTTTTATTTAGTAATGTATGTGTATTATAAATATGTGTATGTGTGTGTTTTTATAAAATATGTGTATTTTTTCTACTCACGATTAGGGACCATTCCTAAAATACGTCACCCTAGTCACCTTATTTTGACACCCTCCCCCTATTGTCACGCTGTGTCACTCTTTCTGTTACCCTATTAGAAATATTTCGTCACAAACAATAAAAACCCCGCTGTATACCGTATACCCGCTCGCTATATATATAACAGTGCACAAATTTTATAAATCAAAAAATATTTTGGTTTTTTTTAATAAAATGTAAATAAAATAAACCAATAAATATCTTTTATAATGGACAAATATTAGACTGGGAACTGGCGACGAATTTTGGGAACGTCCTTTTGACAGATCTGAGTGCTAAGTGTGAGTTTTTCTTTTCGAATTCGATCGTGAGCGCGTTTGGAGTTTACTAGGAATTTGTATGTGATTTGTACAGCGCCACCTAGTGGTAAACGTGAGAAACCAGTTTACCACTAGGTGGCGCTGTATAAATCACATACAAATTCCTAGTAAACTCGAAACGCGCTCACGATCGAATACGAAAAGAAAAACTTACACTTGGCACTCAGAGCGCTAAGTGTGAGTTTTTCTTTTCGCATTCGATCGTGAGCGCTTTTGGAGTTTACTAGGAATTTGTATGTGATTTGTACAGCGCCACCTAGTGGTAAACGTGAGAAACCAGTTTCCCACTAGGTAGCGCTGTACAAATCACATACAAATTCCTAGTAGACTCCAAACGCGCTCACGATCGAATGCGAAAAGAAAAACTCACACTTAGCACTCTGAATTGCGAAAAAAAACTGAAATTCGTCAAAATGCGATACCAGGCTCGCGAGTCTGGCAGAGCGTTCGCGATTATTTTAACAAAAATCCCAAAAAATGTATTTTTGGCTACTTGATTTTCATTTCATCCTTTAATTAGGTTTATTTAGAATTTAAAAAAAAAACAAAAGGATGCTAATGCCACATTAAGGAACTTATATACTATAACTGGAATTGTTACGAAGCAATATTTGAAAAATAAAAATGTACTTTATTTCGTAACAAATAAAGTTGACGTTTGTTTCTTACATAACAGAGGGGAAAAACGTTCTGAGCAAGACAACGACAAAAGTGGATGTTGTCCCTTTCTTGCAATTGCCAGTGTAAATAAAACTATCTAGATGGTAGATTATTACATATTCGGTAATCGTTAAATCCTTTTTATTCATACATGTCGATAAATAAATGAGCATAAAATGTATTGTAATTAACATAGTGAGTTCTAAAATATGCTTATTTTAATTATTACGTAATTACTTATGCAATGCAAAAACTGTTTCTCAAATTAATAGAATTACTTAATAGTAATTTGCAAACTACGCATGGCCGCACTTATATATGGCGATTGGCGCTTTATTTAGTAGAAAGAGACACACTCCACCCATGTCGTGGTACTCTTCGGAACGATTTTGAAACGCGTGTGGACATTCCGGGTAGAATGTAACTTCCTTGTGCCACATACATAAGATTACCAGCGGAAATGGTGCAATTTCTGGAAGAACCGTCCATAATTATTATGGACAACGCTACATATTGTTACGTACTCGGGTTCGCAATTGTAGAAAAACACCACTTATATTAAATCCGTGTATTTACACGACCCAACACAACGTAATACTAAAATACACAATAGTCACTTGCTGTACTATCACTGAACTTATAACACTACACAATAGAACACTTCTCACTTCGCACTGTTCACTTGATATATCGTCCTCGATCGCTTGATAAAAACTGACTCGTGTTTGTCAACATCTCTGTATTTATAGGCAGGGGAAAGCCCTAGCTGGATCCAGAAAAGTCTTAATGTATCGGGAAACAATGAATCACTTCTTATCGTAAACATATTATGAGTCATAAATCCTAGTACACGCTACTTTCAACCTTATGCCATATCCCACAAAGTCCATTATGGCATAGCCCCGGTCAACTATTTGTTTGTCAACAGGAGTTTTCTAGATAAATAGCGCGCGCGCGCTCCAATTCTACACGCTTCTAGATTATTCGTAACACTACCCCCCTCTTAGTTATGTTCGTCCCGAACATCATTACTTCCATTATAGATAGCTAATCGATCAACATGAACAATCTTCATGGTCCCTCTTGGTTGCTTCTGCACTCGGTAGGTTACGTCATTGATCCGTGTGATTACTTTGTATGGCCCATCCCAACGTCGCTGTAACTTAGGTGATTTTCCTTTTCGTCGAACCGGATTATGTAGCCAAACAAGAGATCCTTCCTGAAAACCTCGATGATTGGCGTTTCGGTCGTATCTGGTCTTCATCCGCTGACTTGATTCCAATGCATTTTCACTTATTAATGAGTGTATATCGCGTAACCTCTCACGAATGTCTTCAACATGTTCCGGTATACTTAATTGGGTCTCTGCATTCGGTGGCGGGCCTCCAGTCATTAAGTCTGCTGGTATACGTAACTGTCTGCCGAAGTTGGCATAGGCTGGCGTCACTTTTATGCTTTCGTGTTCCGCTGTTCGGTAAGCCAGTAAGAACAGAGGTATGTATTTATCCCAGTCCTTTTGGTGATCTTCTACCAGCTTGGCTAAATGTCTTTCCAAAGTTTGGTTAAATCGCTCGACCATTCCATCAGATTGCGGGTGATAAGGTGTAGTTCTTGTTTTGTACACTCCTAATAATTTACACATTTCCTGGAATACATTAGATTCAAAGTTTCTGCCTTGGTCTGAATGAATCTCCAGCGGAACGCCAAATCTGCATATCACCTCATTGACTAATTTCTCAGCAACCGTCGTGGCTTCCTGATTAGGGATTGCGAACACCTCCGGCCATTTCGTGAAGTAATCCATCACGACCATAAAATACTTGTTTCCGTTATCTGTCTTAGGAAATGGCCCAGCCACGTCAATAGCTATCCTTTCCCAGGGGGCTCCCACGTTGTATAGTCTAAGGTTGCCTCGGCTTCTGACCTGCGGACCTTTCACTGCTGAGCATGACGTACATTTTCGGCACCAATTCTCGACATCTTCTCGGCAATTCAACCAGTAAAAACGCTCTCGTACCTTTACCAATGTTCGTCGTACTCCAAGATGTCCTCCAGAAACCCCATCATGCAACTCACGTAGTACGTCCTTAATGAGTTTTCTTGGCACGACCAACTGTAGATGATGTTCTCTTCCTGAAGGTTTTTCCCATTTGCGGTACAGTAAGCCGTTTTGCAACACAAGGCTTTCCCACTGCGCCCAATAACTTTTCGTAATGGCGCTGAAGGGAGCCAGCTCCTGCCATTCGGGCTTTTCCGTGTCTTGCTTCTTCCAATCTATTAGAGGCCGCAAATCTCTATCTTCGTACTGGGCCTCACGCATCTCATCAGTTTCCCACCTGTCATCCGTAGGCTTAGCTCGCAGTACTTGAACCCTTTCCTTCATCTCCATCCTTACACAATGTTTACAATCTTCCGCACAAGGTCGTCGTGATAACGCATCCGCATTCGAGTGAGACCTTCCACTGCGGTGTTCTATGTTAAAGTCAAACTCTTGCAATTGCTCAATCCAGCGAGCCACTTGGCCTTCCGGGTCCTTGAATTGTAACAACCACTTCAAAGCAGCATGGTCGGTACGCAGCTTGAAGGGTCGCCCAATCAGATACTTCTTGAAGTGTCGAAGAGTCTTCACTACTGCCAATAGTTCTCTTCTTGTAACACAATAGTTTCGTTCCGGCCGCGATAATGATTTGCTGAAGTAAGCTATCACAACTTCTTGATCGCCTTGCTTCTGTGATAAGATACCACCAATGGCAGTGTTACTTGCATCTGTGTCTACGATGAACTGCCCTTTCCGATCAGGATAGCCCAAAATTGGTGACTCACACAACCGCTTCTTAAGTTCATCGAAAGCTTGTTGACACATGTCATTCCAATCGAAACTCTTCTTTTCTTCAGTGAGTCTATGCAGCGGTTTTGCTATTTCAGCAAATCCTTTCACAAAACGTCTGTAGTAAGAGCATAGTCCTAGAAATGCGCGAACTTCGGTCTTGTCTCTGGGTGTTGGCCACTTCTGTACTGCACTAACCTTTTCAGGATCTGTCTGTACGCCGTTTTGTGATATCACGTGACCCAGATAGTTGACTTCCTTTCGAAATAAGTGACACTTCTTTGGGTTCAACTTTAGCCCTGCAGCTTGTATTTTATTAAAAATCTTTTCCAGTTGGTACAGATGATGCTGAAAATCTTTTCCTATGACTATTACGTCATCTAAATACACTAAGCAGGCATCGCCTACAAGTCCTGCTAGAACACATTCCATTAATCTTTCAAAAGTCGCCGGCGCATTGCATAATCCAAACGGCATCACTTTAAATTGCCATAATCCTTGTCCTGTGGAGAATGCTGTCTTCTCTTTATCACTAGGGCTAAGTTCAACCTGCCAGTACCCAGATTTTAAATCTAAAGTTGAGAACCAAGACATGCCTGCCAGAGTGTCCAAAGTGTCATCTATTCGTGGCAATGGGTAGCTGTCTTTTTTGGTGACTTCATTGAGCCGACGATAGTCGATGCAGAAACGTGTAGACCCATCTTTCTTCTTAACTAACACTACAGGAGAGCACCATGGACTAGAAGATTGCTCTATAACTCCGTTCCTTCTCATTTCATCTATCATCTCCTGTACCTCCTTTTCTTTGGCTATTGGGACACGTCTAGCTTTCTGCTTTATAGGCTGCGCGTTTCCAGTGTCAATCTTATGTTTGACTATAGATGTTCTGCCTATATCTCTATCAGTCTTAGAGAAAATGTTGGCATAACGTGAAAGTAGATCCTTAGCCTGCTGTCGTTGTGACGCGGTAAGGTAGCTGCACTTGTTCACCAAATCCTTAAGTTCCTGTGGTACGTCTTTTGATGCTGTACTTCCTGTCGATGTCAGTTTCCTTAACGTCATAACTTCATCACTTTGTCCTACAACATCACCTGCTTTAAGCACCACATCACTGTCACTCAAGTTGACTACCTGCACCGCTGCCAAGCCCTTGTCACAAACCAAACTCCGGCCTGTAATACAGTGTGGAATTGCTCCATTGTCTTCAATTAACACACTCCTATTACCCAGGCCCTTGTAACTGGTTGGTAACTTCACGCGTACCAATGTCTTCGATCTTGAAGGTAAGATGGTTCTTCTAGCCACTGTTACCTTTCCTTTTGATCCCCCATCCATGAAAATTTCTACTAGCCCACTTACGAAAACTCCTGTTTTGCAATCAATCTTGCAGGCATTCTTCTTCATGAAGTCTAAACCAAGTACACAGTCATCCATAATATCGGCCACTACGACGTCGTGAGTGTAATACTCGTCGCCTATTTGCATCACTACAGATGCTTCACCGAAGACGGGTATTGGCTGACCTGTGACAGACAGAAGCTTGCTTTTCCCAAAATTCCTCAATCTCAGGTTGCCATTGTCAGCTACTTCTGGTCGCACCACAGTTCGTGTAGCTCCAGTGTCCAGCGTTAAGCTGCAGTTCTTGCCATTAACCAGTCCTTTAATGGATAAACTGTTGCCGTCGCACACCTGGGATATGACAACTTTTGGGGCTGTTTTTCGATCAGCCAGCACCCGCCCCTTGATCCTGGCTGTTACTCGTTTCCCTGGGCTGGATTAACAGCCTGGTTGACCTGCCTGCTCTGTTCAGCTGCTGAGCTTCCGGCCGCTTGCTGTCGCCAATTAACTGCACCCATTGGTTTGGTGGGGCAGTTGACTCTAATGTGCCCACGTTTCCCGCAGGCATAACACATGGGACCCAGTCTTCTAGGTTCCACTTCCTTTGTTTGAGCCACAACTTCTGTAACCTCACGTACTTTATGTGCTCGAGGTTCGTGGCGAACAGCTTCTACCTCCAGCGCATGAGCCAAAGCCTCCTTCATTGTCACGTGGTGCTGAAGGCGAACAGCAGCACGCACTTCCAGGTCTCGAATTCCATCAATAAACGCCTGGACGATGGTGTTATTAACTGTGTTAGCGTCGGCTGAAGGATACGCCTTCCTTACAAGCTTCTCAATTTCCACGGCCCATTGTTGAAGTCCCTCGCCGCTCCTCTGTACACGGTCCTTTAATTGGGCACGGAACACATGCTCCAAGTGACGCTCACCGTAGCGAGCTTCCAATGCCTCCATCAAATCAGCAAACTGATATTCTTTAGGCATTGCATCCAACACAGAGAGCGCCTGTCCCCGCAACGCCGTACTTAGAGCTGTTAAGCAATGTTCATCTGTCCAACCACTGGCCTTCGCTGCTATTTCAAACTGAGTGCGGTACGCACTCCATGACGTAAGACCGTCATAAGTGGGTACCTTTACCCGAGGACCCACCTGGTGAGAGCAGCTTGTAACGGCAGTACCCGACTTAACTCCCGTGATCTTCATTTTCATGACCTCCCTTTCCAGTTGGTCCACGTTTTCACTTATTTTGTCGCAGCTGGCCTCCAAGTGGTCAACCCTCTTCTCAACACTCTTCATGTCGCGCTTGACGAGGCCCACATCGCTTTTTAACTGGTCTTGCTGCGCCAGGATAACTGACAATTTATCATCAAAACCAGATAAATGTTCCTTGATCTGTTCCCGTAGCGTTTGTTGCTGCTGTTCCTGTAGCTTTAGTTGTTTCTGTTCCTGAAGCTGTTGATGCTGCTGAAGTTGTTGAAGCTGTTGTTGTTGCTGTTCCTGTAGCTGTTGCTGAATAGCTGCCAGTATGACAGAAAGATCAGCAGGGGCTGAGCTCGATGCTAACGACGTGCTGGCAACACTTACGGGTTCCTCACCTGTACGCATCTCAGTGTCCTCTGACACCCTCTGTGTCTCAGCTTGAGACCTGGTGGTAACACCTTCCTTCGGAATAAGTGGCATTTCACAATTTCACTTCCGACACCAGTTGTTACGTACTCGGGTTCGCAATTGTAGAAAAACACCACTTATATTAAATCCGTGTATTTACACGACCCAACACAACGTAATACTAAAATACACAATAGTCACTTGCTGTACTATCACTGAACTTATAACACTACACAATAGAACACTTCTCACTTCGCACTGTTCACTTGATATATCGTCCTCGATCGCTTGATAAAAACTGACTCGTGTTTGTCAACATCTCTGTATTTATAGGCAGGGGAAAGCCCTAGCTGGATCCAGAAAAGTCTAAATGTATCGGGAAACAATGAATCACTTCTTATCGTAAACATATTATGAGTCATAAATCCTAGTACACGCTACTTTCAACCTTATGCCATATCCCACAAAGTCCATTATGGCATAGCCCCGGTCAACTATTTGTTTGTCAACAGGAGTTTTCTAGATAAATAGCGCGCGCGCGCTCCAATTCTACACGCTTCTAGATTATTCGTAACAATATCATAAATAGATAAAATGCAAACGCACGCCAATAAAAAACAAGTGATAATTGACTAGCTCCAACGTCATGGCGAAAATGTGGATAGTACTTTATTAAAAGTACAATTAGTGAATACTTTAAAATCGAAAAAAAGCCTCTCTAAAAGATATTTTATCGACGAAATAGCTGCTGAATGTGCCAAATGTGGTCATTGGGTTCTTCGACTTCCGCCGTATCATTGCCAGTACAATGCTACACAAATCAAAGGACACGCCACTCGAAACAATACCCATCTCCCTTTTACGGCAAACTAGATGTTAAATTTAATAAAAAAATGCTTGTGCGGAAGTAACTGCCAAAAACTGGGAAAATGTTGTGAAATGAACCCAAAACATTATACGAGAGTCGGATTGGGAAATTCATGTGGCATTCGATAATATACAGGAACAGGAACTTATAATAAATGTCGGGGAGAGCTCATCGAGTGATGTGACGATTTATCAGGTTTTGATTAAAATAAATAAATAAATATTACCTGTCGTTATCATTATTTCGTTTCACTGTCGAGTACCTACCTATACCTACTTATTTTACAACAGCTCCGAAATGTTTAAAGAAGTAGGCATTATCAATCAAGAATTTATACGTGTAATAACATCTTGTAATGAAATATAATATACTTATACATAACATTATAGTTCATAAAGAACACGGGCAAGAGACTTCATACATCGTTATTTTTAGTTAATATCTTAAAGTTTAATATATTTGTTAAGATTCTATATCAACTCCTTAACTTATCCGTATTTAATAAATATTTTTTTAACTTGGGGAATAGTAGCTAAATAAAGTTGGAATTTAGATAAGGTTAACGTATTTATCTTGTCATTGGGTGTCTTCAGTACAACTGTTAATCTCAGAAATCTAAGTTAGATTGACAGACTTCTGAGCTAAGATTTTTCAAAAAACACTTTATAGGTACTTAAAAGAACAAAAAATAAATTAGCATTAACAATTATTTAATACAAAAACGGAGAATTTTTATTTGATAATTATAATGAAAATTATGATATATAAACTTATTACTGTTTTAATGAAAATGTAAAGGAATCGGTCATTTCGAAAAGGGCATTTGTTACATATTTCACGAAATATAACTCACACATAACTCGGAGTGAAATGGACACATTTTATACTACCAATGCTTAAATAAAAATTATTCCTTATATTTATTCGGTACGAAAAGGGCATTTGTGTCTGTACATATTACATTTTCGACCAGAACGTTTGTTGTAGTTTAAGAGTTTTCAATAACAATACATTCTTTTAATGCATGTAATGGATATTTCGGTACAGCAAATGACTTATTCGTAGAAAGACAGAATTTATGTTCCTTCAAAATATGAAGATCTAATTTTTAAGTCATCCAATACAGATAAAATTGAAATAAAAAAGTTAGTACCAAGGACATCATAGATTTTAAAAAATGGTGGCCCACTAGATTTAAAAAATCTGTATTGTCAGTCGTCCCATTGGAAGAAAGTGTCCAAAGAAGAAAAGATTAATTTTCAAGGTTCAAAATACGACCACTTTGAATGTTCTTTTGACAAGCCAGGAACTAACATCGGAATTCATTAATGGTTTGAAAAAGAAAGCTCTGTGTTAACAAAGGTAGCAAGATTACGACCTCTACTACTGATGAAAGAAGATTATCAAGCCTATAGCGATGAAGTAGAACCTATAAATATTTAAAAAAAAGGAGGACTTGAAAAAACTGAATATGTATATTCCTGATGAGCATAAACTATTTTACGAAGCTTTATATGTTTGGCCAACGACTGAAAGACAAACAGAATCTGATGAGTATACTTATATGAATCCTTTGTCATTGTAACACAATTTTTACATGAATAAACATTGCATTATCTATGTTACTTTTTATTAATTCATTTCGAAAAGGGCACATGTACAAATATTCTGCAAGCATATATATATCAAAAGATATGACATATAGGTTACTAGCTGTTGCCAGCGACTTCGTCCGCGTGGACTTCGTTTACTCCACACAGCCCCTCCCCCGTAGGTGATAATATGTAGACATTATGTTGACCCGACCTATTAGTAATATTCATGCAAAATTTGAAGTAAATCCATGCCTTTTTTTTGAGTTTACCCCGGACATACACACAGACAAACAGACAAAAATTCTAAAAACTATATTTTTGGCTTCGATATCGATTGTAGATCACGCCCCAATTATTCTTTTAAAAAAATATTCAATGTACAGTTTTGACTTTCCTACGATTTTATTATATGTATATAGATATGATGAAACGTCATTTTGTTGCCACTACTATTATAAACAAATAACTCATAATGATTAGGTGAATAAAACTCATCGCAAAAAAGATATTCAGTTTTTTTTATTCCTGGAAACTTGTTTTTGTAACATGTGTCTTTTTCGAAATGACCGATTCAATTAAAGTTTTATAAAATGGTAACACTTAAATATGATGATAGAATTCGAACAAATTATAGTCTCAATTATTTTTAAATGTTTGTACCTAGCGATATAGTTTATTTAATTGATTTAAAAATCGTATAAAATTATTCTAGTTTATCTAATATTCGTCACCCCAAAAGACACGCAAGGGTTGTACAAAATTAAAATGACTTTTTTTAGTCTGTTTAGTTTCTTACATTTTGTAAAAAAAAATGGGTCTGGTATCGTGTTACGTTTATCGATATAGCTCCTATAGTAACACAGGTCAACAAAAAAAATTTTTTTTTCTGAGTCTGTTATTTAGTGACCATTTTCTGATTATATACATCGAATAGTAAACAGAAACGCTATTAACAATCAATAAACTTTGCTTTTGTACTTTGGGGCCTCATACAAGAAAGTTTTGATTTTCACAAAGGAAATACCAATACTATTCATTTTCTAAAGCTTTTTTGTATTCTTTTTTGTATTCTTTTTTGTATTTTTGTGTTTAGTTATGCCGTATTTTATAATTAAATTAATAAAAATGTATAATTGATAACTTGTTTTCCTTTTAAATATAATTGAAATTAAAAAATAGAGCTTTTCCATAAAATTTGAATTTTCGTGCTGGTAGCTACAAAAGCAAACTTTATTAGATAAAAATATTTTTTCATTCTTTAGTTAGGCATAAGTAATCAGAATCAGAGGTACAGAACTCAGACTCAAAATTCATGTTGACCTGTGTAATCATCGTGGTAATCATTATGTCTAACACATCACTACCTACTACTTAATGTAAGAAACTAAACTACTGCCGAGTTTAGTTTCTTACATTTTGTAAAAAAAACGGGTCTGTTTTCGTGATACGTTTATCGATATAGCTCCTATAGTAATCATTATGTGTAGCACATCACTACCTGTCCATGAAGTACAGTATTATATGTGAGATATTTTAACTTAAACAACACAAAATTACATGGGCGTCGATCTGTCATCACTCATCGAGAAAGTAACGAAATGGAAATAGTATAGTTTATAATTATATTATTAGTATAGTTTATAATAGTATATTTCTAATGTATATAAAAATATTAGGTTTCTGCACTCCTTCGCAATGTAAACACCTCCGTTTGCGTAATTTTCGTAAAAAGGGATACAAAGTATTTGCGTAATAATATATTACAGACTTCAAACTCGTTTACGTATAAATGACGAATTCAGTTTAGGTCAGATTAATTTAATGACGGCCACATTCTTGTTTGTGTTTAAAATAATATGCCACAAGTGAGGACCTTGGCGTATGTACGTTTTTTATATCATACAACCGTTGGTCGAGTGGTTAGAGACCCTGACTACGCAATCAACGAGGCTCGGGTTCGATCCCCGACGGGGACAAGCATTTGTGTGATGAGCATAAATGATTGTATTTCCGGGTTTGGGTGTTTATTATATATATTCTGGTATTTATATATGTATTTCTATGTATTAGTATCGTTGACTAACACCCATAACACAAGCAAATAATTTGCTTAATTTGGGGTTAGATCAGTAAGTGTAATTTGTCCCGTGAATTATTATTATTATTACAACAGCAAAAAAACATCTCATTCTGTCAATGGAAAAAATAAACATCGCTAACACTCATGATGTTAAGAGAAAAAAAGTTATTGGTACCTTGCTACAAGTGAGGAAGAATGCCACATATATAAGTTTACTGGCTTACCTACCTTACCCTCCAATCGGAACACGACTGCGACAAGCACCGACGCTATTGCGGTAAGAATAGTTAAGGCGGTAGTCCTGACCCCGGTCAAGACCTTACAACTCTATCACCTGGTTAATAGTCACGATGTTAGTGATATGGATCAAGAAAGAAAATATTTATTTGCAAGAATATGGTTGTTACAAGTTGTTAAAAATTAATTAGTTACCAACATATTCTCCCATTATATGGTGTGCAAATATTGTTCAAAAATTATTATTATTATACTAGCTGACCCGCGCAGCTTCGCCCGCGAGTAGATTAACATGTCGTCAAGATAGCTTGTCATACAAATTTCATCCCCTATTTCAACACTTTAAGGGTTGATTTTTGAAAAAAAAATAGCCTATATTTGGCCCCAGCTTTTTAACTACTTCCATGCCAAATTTCATGAAAATCGGTCCAGCGGTTTAGCCGTGAAAGCGTAACAGACAGACAGACAGACAGACTTTCGCATTTATAATAATAGTATGGATAATAATAATTATTAAACGATATTATATAACAAGGGCGGATCCAGCCTTCGGGTCAGGGGGCTCACATATTTAAGGTTCAGTCAAGATAGGTTCTAATCTTTATTTGTTGCAATATTAATCTATACAGATCCAAACCTGGATCCAGGGGAGGGTGTGTCATGACCCTACGAGAAGCCTAGCAGAAAGCAGTTTATCTCTTCTTCAATAACATTTATAACAAAAAATTAAACCACGAAAATTTGTGTGGTCATAACTATATTAAAATCAGTGAGTGAACAATCAATCATCCCTTAATTACGTAACGAATTAAGAACCGCCTCCGTTTTTTCGTCGGTTGAAAAGGGGGTCGGATTAACGGCCCGGCCACAGCTCGCGCGACGCGACCGGCGACGCGAATTGCGGCGCGGCGAGCGAAAACAAATGTAGGAAATTGTGAAGTATGCCAAAGCTTGAAGCGAATTGCGGCGCGGAAAAACGCGCGACCGTGACACGCGGTGTGATATTTTCTTTTATTCACTAGTAAACCAGGGTTGGAATCAGAATAACACAAAATTATTACCAATGGAAATTATATAGATACTATATTTTATTAAAATTTTTACTACTATTTTTAGCCTCCGATGAAAAACGAGGGTTGTTATTAGTTTCAGAGGTGTGTCTGTGTATCTGTCCGTGCATCGTAGCGCCCTGGCGGATAGTACGATTTAGTTGCGATTTTTTTTTTACTTTAAAGCCCTATTTTGCGAGATGGTTCGCTTTAATAAATCGCAGGGTCAAGCCTTCAACGTTGCAGGCTTAGATTTGAGCGTTGACTGCTTTTCACATGGCCAACTATATATCGATCTTTCAAGAGTAACCTCTAAAGAAAACATATTTGTATTGTCTAATGGCAAGAAAGCTGTGAACGTTGTATATAAAGACATTCCATAATATATTAATTATAAAAATAAAAGAAATAGGTAAAAATGTAAAAACTAAAAATGTAGTACCTATATGAATTTAGATATTCTAAAGATAGCAGGAAATCTTCATAGGGAAAGGGGAATCGTTTTACTCCAAATTTAATGCGTGCGGGCTACGGGAAGTAATGAATAAATCAAAACTGCTGGATCGATTTTAATCTTTTTTTTTCCCGTGCGAAGCCGGGGCGGGCCGCTAGTTAATTAATAATATCATTGTTCGATTCTTTCCTTATGAAATACGCAGAGCGAAATTACGGCAGCAGGAACCACGAATGCTCTTAAATAAGTATCGTTAAAACTCGAGTGAATTAAAAGAACAGTTATTACCGTTATCTACACCATTGATATAATAATCCGGTTTTTATATTAATGTGTTACACGCTGAAGTTAAACAATATTAACGATTTCTGTGTTTTACCCGTAATACCTAATTATAAATTCATTCCCATCACTTGCAAGTGATATAGGCTAAGTTTTGTACCTAGTGGAATGGAATAATATAAAGTACCTAGCGATTGCCTTCTTTATTATTGGTTTTTTATTGGAACGAAGTTCCTTATCGCGCATTGTGAAAGGGGGCTAGACGGAAAAAATTCTTACGAAAAGTTGTCACGACTCTTTTTGCTGTAGTAAGATATTGTAAGCCTTCCTTCACGTACCTAAAAGTACCTAGCGATTGCCTTCTTTATTATTGGTTTTTTATTGGAACGAAGTTCCTTATCGCGCGTTGTGAAAGGGGGCTAGACGGAAAAAATTCTTACGAAAAGTTGTCACGACACTTTTTCCTATAGTAAGATATTGTAAGCACAGAAATATCCAGCCACTTCCCTTTAGCTCGTGCATTGAAAGTGAAAGAGTCTCTACTATTCGATAGAGTTTACTTTTTTTCTAGTGCCAAATAAATGTTCGACATTTATACAGAATTTCGGCCGAATGTCGAATTTCGACCAAAAGTTGAATTTCGACGGACAGTCGAATTTCGATTTCGAAAATTTCGACACACTTCAACTTTTCTAACAGTCAAATTTCGACACTCGTTCGAAATTCGACCGTTCGAAAGGGTGCCGAAATTCGAACGTGGGTCGAAATTCGACCGGGTGCCGAAATTCGAACGTGTACTGAAATTCGACCGTGGGTCGAAATTCGACCGGGTTCCGAAATTCGACTGGGTGCCGAAATTCGGGCGTGGGTCGAAATTCTACCGGGTTCCGAAATTACCGTGTGCCGAAATTCGACCGGGTTCCGCAATTCGACTGCGTGCCGAAATTCGACCGTGGGTTGAAATTTGACCGGGTTCCGAAATTCAACTGGGTGCCGAAATTCGGGCGTGGGTTGAAATTCTACCGGGTTCCGAAATTCGACCGCGTGCCGAAATTCGACCGTGGGTCGAAATTCGAAAATAAAAAATCAAACGAGTCCAAAATTTATGGTGTTGCTCAATTTTAACTTAAAGTTTTGATAACCTCCTTCCTGCTTCATCATAAGACCCTGTAAATCATTTAGCACCAGGGTATTTGTCAAAACAGAACAACTGAGTCCAATCTAAATGGGTTTTTCTTGTTTAGTTTATAACTTACCATGGCCACCTTCGAGTTTGATCGTTAAATCCTAAGTCACGATGAGCAATCAGATCCAAGAAATCATCCAGCATCAAAATGTTTGTCAGTACAAGACAATTGAGCGCTAACTCAATAAACTTAGTTTAAAAGTTTATTATCTAAGCATTTTGTATCTGGATGCGACAAGTTTCGATATTACTTTTTTCGGCTCTATCATCAGTCTCGTAATAATGAAAAATATGTTACTGCAACGAAACGAACGACTCCAAACTCTACTATCTTAACACTTTCTGTCTGTGAGTTACAATGACACTCTAGCGGCTCCATGTTCCATTTCTCGTCATTATGAGTACTAATTAAACTTGGTACTTATAGCAGAAAAACCAATGACCCAAAACTTGGTTGCCTCGTCAAAACTCTACGTCTGAGAGTTCTAGTCTCTATATCCAGGCTATATCATGATATTAGCTGGATAGTTCCATAATATTGCATTGTCGTTGAACTTACAAAAGTTTACCAAGTTTCAGTACAAATATTATCAATGAAGAAAATGAGAAATAAAATGATTTTGACATTGCATCGAAATTTTGACATTGCATCGAAATTTTTCAACCTATCGATTATTTAACTAAAGCAATATTTTAGATCTCAAAAATTGAGTTTAATGCCATCATTTTTTCAAATATACAAAAATTAATATACTGTCATTTTTAACAAAATAGATGTTGAACTGAACTGAAAAATCTATGCTTTTATTTTTTACTCTTTTAAGCTTAAAATACCTTAGTGTGGCCGCGTTCCGATCCGGTAGTAATTCTGAAAAATCGATACAATTTATAGTTTTAAATGTAATATTATATAATGATATTTTTTTTTAAATATTTGCACACCATATATTGGTAGAATATGTCGGTAACTTAATTTATTTTTAACAACTTGTAACACCCATATTCTTGCAAATAAATATTTTCTTTCTTTCTTTCTTTCTAATTTAGTGTGAAGTTTCAGGGTTGGCCCGTAGGTTCAACTGTTTACACATTTTTTTTGTTACCTATAGTAGAGGGGGGCAAACAAGCAGGGTGTGCACCTGATGATGGTAAGTCATCACCGCCGCCCATGAACATCTGCAATATCGGGGGTCTTGCAGCTGCGTTGTTAGCCTTTTAAGAATGAATAAGCTCGTTTCTTGAAGGTCCCCAAGTCGTATCCGTTCGGAAACACCCCCGCGGGTAATTGATTCTATAAAGGAGTCGTGCGAGGCAAAAAGTGCCGACAAAAGTGCAAGGATGTGGATTTTCAGACATCGAGGTGATGAGGATGGATTTTTGAGTTTTGACGCAATGTCCGATGATGGAATTTAGCGGCAGGAATTAATACAAACAACTCGTCGGAACACTCCCCATGACAAATGCGGTAAAAAATGCAGAGCGAACCTACATCTCTGCGTAACGCCAAAGAGTCAATCCGATTAGAAATAGCCTGATCGTCGACGATTCGAACCGCTTTACGTTGAATGCAATCAAGAGAAAGAAGTTGGTACTGAGAAGCAGAAGTGAGAACAGTACTCGTACTAACAGTATGTGAGGTCGAATTTGGGCCCTGTAAAGTTGGAGGCGATGGACTGGCATGAAGTACTGCTTTGCTCTACTGAGTACACCAAGCTTTTTGGAGGCTAGTTTAGCCTTTCCTTCCAAATGACCGCGGAACGTTAACGTTGTTCAATATGTCAACTCCCAGAATTCCAACACAGGCTGAAGCTGTCAGGAGAGTGTTCTCGAATCGAGGTGACACGACAAAAGGTGTCTTTTTTGCGGTAAACGCGCAAAGCTGTATCTTTTTGGGGTTAAGTGTAACAAGGTTTTGACGACCCCATTACGAGACATCAGTTAGGCGATTCTCGAGTTCACACGAGCTTGGTCCGGCCCTCTTCGACATGTTTCCATTTACATGTTAATTATGCAGGTAATATGTCATGTTGCTTATCTTCTGCATTCGCTTCATACGTGGACAGACAGACTCACGATTTTAAAAATTCCATCTAGTTAAATATCTCTATTGAATTTATAAATTTAAAGCGTATTATAGGAATAAAAGTACAATAAAATAAATAAAAATTGGCAAATAACGTTGTGATATAATAGATTTTAATAATAGTTTTCAAAAATTGAAGAAACAAAGTTTGTAATATTGATCGACAGTAACGGTAACCTCTTTTGAACAAAGAAGAAAGTTTCAAATCCTTGAACGGAAAACCGGGGAAGTATTAGTTATATTTTTTTGTCTTTATTACACTTTCGTTGTATTAATAACTTTTAATATATTTCTTTTAGTACCCATAAACGTTGCAATGGATTTTACTTTTGAAAATGTTACTTTGAGAAGGAAAAATGTATCAATGTCGAACGCGTCAATCGAATCGTTTGAAACGACAACCTCAGACTACTTAGCCAGAAGTTTGCCGGATTTATCAGCCGTTAACGACAGTATCAATAAGGAATTGCAAGAAGAAATAAATTCTCTTAGGTGTCAATTAGAAAGTGCGCACAACGAAATCCAGAACTTAATATTAGAAAATAATTCTTTACGTAAAATAAACGAAGAACAATCAAAAAGTATTGTAATATTGAAACAAGTCGCAAAAACCACACCGTGTAAGAGTTCTACTAAAAATAAAAACTACAAGTGTTCTACACCAAAAAATACGAAATTAAATAACAATAAAGATGTTAATGATGTAAGAAAAAATACGAAATTAAATAACAAAAAAAGTGTCAGTGAAATGAGAATACAAAACTTAGACTATGAGGAAAATTCAAAGAATAAACCTAAGACTAATATTGGACTATCCCAAAATCTAAAAAATGTATGTACGACAACAAATCATTCTTCAATAAATTGTAATATAGATCCCATATATAACCAGAAAAATAAAATCATAGTATTAGGGGACCAAAAACTACGTGGCCTATCTACCAAATTATTGGACTTTGGATCAAATAAATACACCATTGTGTCAACAATCAAGCCTAATGCGACCTCAATGGAAATATTACATAGTTATAGTGACTTTTCTAACTTAGGTAACAAAGACTATGTTATTCTTGGAATCGGTACTCATGATCGTGATCCTTATTCTGTTTTTACCAATTTAAGTAATACCTTAGACAAACTTAGGCAATGTAAACAAGTGTTCTTGTTAAAAATTCAGTCCAACAAGTATTTAAATATAGGACTTCTTAATTATAAAATGAAATTAATTGTAAATCAATATAATAATTGTACTCTTATTGACTTGGATACCTATTTAACTAGATATAATTGTTACACACACAAAAATTATATTAACTGCTTGTATACAAAATTAAAAATTGAGATAGATTATCAGGAATATAAAAATAAATTTTTGTCATTTTCAAAATTAAAAGTTAGTCAACTAAATAACAATGTAACTGAGAATAAACTATTAAACTCTAAAAAAATTACATACAGTGAATATAAAGAAAATTTGGAAAAGTTGGTATCTAATAGAATTAATATAAAAAATAGTGACAAATCTATACAAAAGCCGAAGAAAGGTACTATACCATATTTTTTTAGTATTAAACCAAGAATTAAACCGGAAAATAATTCAAATAATCTTTTGTGTAATAAAACAGTCAGGAAGGGTACAATACCATACTATTTTACTTTGAAAACCAAAAGTCTAGAAAGTATGAACAACAAAAACCAGCTTTTTCGTCAATAATTACCAATTTAAGCTACTTCACCAAAACATAGCAGGTGCATTAAAAAAGCGAGATTATTTGCAAGTAGCTATTAGTGAGCTTAGCAAAACACTAGGTAAAATTGATGTTATATGTCTTTCTGAAACTTTTCTTAAGCAAGGTTCTGAAACAAACTTTAAACTTGACGGTTACACTATGGCATCTCATTTTTCTCGTGACAATCAGCGTAGGGGTGGAACTTGTATTTTAGTGAGAAATGAACTTGATTTTAAAATGCTAGATTTACAAATACGCTTACCATTTTCCTTTGAAAGTTGCGCTGTTGAAATTATTAATTATAAACTAATAGTAATTTGTATTTATCGTACTCCCAGCTCAAATGTTGATATATTCCTAAATAAATTAGAATTATTATTAGAAAATATTATGATAAATTCAAAAAAGAAAATTATTTTATGTGGAGATTGGAATATAGACCTGATGCAGGATAACTGTACACATAAAAATTTAACAAGCATTCTTTCAAATAACAACATAAATCAACATATTTTAAAACCTACTAGGAAGCATGCATGTCTGGATGTAATAGCAAGTAACATAAATAATGTTCAGTCTAACACTCATACACTTGCTTTGTCTGATCATGAAACTGCTCAGAGTATACAAGCCAATATAGAGTCAGTCTTAGAATTTAAACAAAAAAGAGCTTTTTGGTTTGAAACAAAGCGGATATATGGGCAGGAAAATATTAAAAAGTTTCATGAATGTTTATCAAGTTTAAGTTTTAATGAAGTTTTTACAAAGTCAAACTGTGAAGAAGCATTTAATGAATTTCATGATATTTTACTGTTGTTTTTTGAGTTATGTTTTCCTAAGATCCGTGTAAAAGTTTCAAATAAACCAATAAAAAATAAATGGTTAACTAAAGGTCTTCTAAAATGTTGCAAAGTAAAACGCCAGTTGTACCTTAATTATCGTCATGCTCAATCTAATAAAAAAGAAAATAAATGTAAATATTTACATTATAGGAAAATTTTGTCTAAATGTATATTAGAATCACAAAAACAGTCTGCTTTGAAATATATTGAAAATTCCTCTAATAAATGTAAAGCTTCATGGAATCTGATTAAAAGTACATTTCAGAACAAAATAAATATTAGAGAAATAGGAAAAATCAAAGTAAACAATTTAAAGTACACAAATACTCAAAAAATCTGTAATCTATTTAATAATTTTTTTATAAACCAGACAAAATCAAGTAGTGTAAAAGTCAAATCTACAAATACTTCAAAATCACATTTTTTACCAAATTGTAGTAAAACCATGTATTTGACACCAGTAGATGAGCATGATGTGAAAAAAGTTATTCATTCATTGAGAAATACTTATGCTACTGGCTATGATAATATTAGCACAGAATTATTGAAAAATGTTGCTAGTGTAATATCAAAACCTCTTAGCCATATAATTAATTTCTCATTTTTGGAAGGTAAATATCCAGAACGATTAAAAAAGTGTATTGTCAAACCGTTGTTTAAAAAAGGAGATATGTGCGATATGAACAATTATAGACCTATTACTTTAATTCCAGTCATTTCAAAAATCTTTGAAAAAATTATGTTAGAAAAACTCTATAATTATTTACTTGATTTTGACCTACTAAAAAATAATCAATATGGATTTAGGAAAGGTAGGTCTACTACATTAGCATGTTTTGATTTAGTAAAGAGCATAACTGAATGTCTGAATAAGAAAATGTATCCACTTTGTGTATTTTTGGATATGAGTAAGGCATTTGATTTTGTTTCACACAATATTTTACTATCAAAACTTGAAAAATATGGTATTAGAGGGAAGTCTTTAGATTGGATAAAGAGTTATTTAGAGAATAGGAAACAATGTGTTGAAATATCTAAAATATGCGGAAACCGTAAAAAAATATATACTTCAAACTACCTTGTTAACAACTGTGGTGTACCACAGGGCAGTGTTTTAGGACCCTTGCTATTTTTAATTTATATCAATGATCTTCCTGATAGTATAAAACATGATTGCTTTTTATTTGCTGATGACACTACCCTACTTATTAAATGTAAAAATAAAAAAGACTTGGTAAATGAAACAACCGAAACTTTATTCCAAGTTTCAGACTGGTTAATTAATAATAATTTAAAAGTTAATGTAACTAAAACAAAATTAATTGAATTTCAGAACTATCACAGTAATATTACCAAAAACACAAATATATTTTTAAATAAAGTAAATATAGATGATGTAGATTATACAAACTTTTTAGGAATAATTATTGACAAAAATTGTAATTGGAAAGCACACATTGAATCTCTAAGTAATAAGATTGATAGATTTGTCTATGTCTTGAGAAGACTAAGGGAAGTAGGAGACGCAAAAGCCTCCCTATTAGCATATCATGGATATGTCTCTTCTAATTTACAATATGGAATTCCTATTTGGGGAAATTCTGTTGAATTGGTACGAATTTTTAGAGTCCAAAAGAAATGTATTCGAGCAATATGTGGTGTTAATCAGTTACATTCCTGTAAACCACTTTTCAAGTCTCTTAAGGTACTTCCCTTACCATGTTTGTATATTTTAGAGGTATGCGTATTTGTAAAAAAGCACCAAAAGTTATTTAAAACAAATGCTGAAGTCACTGGTAACTCATATTTTAGGAATAGTAAGAAATTATATGTGCCTAACCAAAAATTAAATATTTTTACAAAAAATGTGTATTGTATGTCTATTATTATATACAATCATATTCCTGATAGTCTTAAATCATTGCCTATAAATAAATTTCGCAAAAAGTTGTTTGATTTGCTGTTAGATAAAACTTATTATGATATTAAAGAATTTTTAGCCGATAAAATTAAATGTTAATGGATAGAAATATAAGTTTGTTGAATTGTCCTTAAAAAAATTTCAATGTAGTAAAAATTTTGTAAATGGTGAACATTATGTAAATTATAAAAAAATAATTACTCAAAATATGAAACTTGTAATTATAAAAATAACTGTTATATGGAATCATCCTTGTATATTTATAACAAGAACATAAATTAGAGAAAAAAAGACCAGCCCGCTGAGTTTCTTCCGCCGGATCTTCTCAGTGTGTGGCCGCGTTCCGATCCGGTAGTAATTCTGAAAAATCGATACAATTTATAGTTTTAAATGCAATATTATATAATGATATTTTTTTTAAATATTTGCACACCATATATTGGTAGAATATGTCGGTAACTTAATTTATTTTTAACAACTTGTAACACCCATATTCTTGCAAATAAATATTTTCTTTCTTTCTTTCTTTCTTTCTCATAAATATAATTCTTTCAAAATTTCAACACAAATACTTCAAAGTTACAAGGACTATTATCAGTGGCACTTCAGATTGATAAGATGTTATTGAGGCAGGGCTGTCGATGGGTAGACACACAAGGACAATGAACTAGCTTCTCCAATTTTATCGTTACACAAGTCGTAGAAAGTAGTAGAAAGTTATTTTCGTTAAAATATTTCACTAATTTTTTTTGTATTTGTATTCACCTGTAATTGGCAGGTACACTAGACTTGTACCTTAAGTGCTATTTATAATTTGTATTTATTGTGTATTTGCTGTCGGTGTCCCATTGTAAATAAATAAATAAATAAATAGATAGATAATAATATTTAGTCGTAAATCTTAAAACTATTTATCTTTAAACATATTTCTTATATAATAGGATAGAAAACAAGCTAATAATTCTCCCGATAATATGAGACAACGATCGAAGACACCAGAGACGTAAAATCTGCGGAGTCCTCTGGAACCGGCATATTGTAGCCTAAAAGTGGACTCCAGCCTACCTTCGTAACTTAAAATTATGGTTAATGCAAATAAATAAATTTATTATTATTAAAATACGGTAGAGCTGCACTCTCCAGGGTTTTATACCATCGCCTATCTATATTTAATATAATTATCTATTCATTGAAATTATCTATTCTTGCCGCAATACCGTCAGGGCTTCAACTATTGTGTTCCGGGGTTGGTATTAGAATTTCGTCACTTTGCATTTTTAAGGTTCTAGATTAAGATTGTCTTGATTTATAAATATTTATTGTCATATTGTAATTATTGTTATTTAATAATAATTCATTATTGTTTTGTAAAAAAGCAAAATAAAATTTGATATAAAATATGGTTATAACTAAATGAATTAAAAATATATATAGAAACGTGTGATGGGACGCCCAGCCCTCCCCCCTGCCCCAGGGGGCAGAGCCCTCCCATCTTGTGGCGATCAGGGGGCGGAACGCCTCGCCACAGAGAAAGAAATCCACCTAACGCCAGTTGAAGTAGGTTAGTTAGGTTCTCTTTAGATCCCACGTCCAGAAATAGGAGCCCCACGAAGCGGGGCTACGTCGAATTGCTCCTACCCAACTTGGTTCAGAAATAGATAGTATTTAATTGCAACTATACAGACATATAATTAACGTTTTATTTTTACAGATTCCGCTCCAGTGGATGACGATGTCGAGTTTTTTTGTCGGCAATATACCGTAATATTTGAAACTCTGTTGCCAGTGACTTCGTCCGCGCGGACTTCGTTTACTCCGCACAGCACCTGGCCGCTAGGTGATAGCGTGATAATATGTAGACATACATTGTCTTTCCTAGGATTTTATTATATGTATATAGATATAGATCGTGTAGAAATCGCTTTGAAATCGAACTAGGTCCTAGGTACTATAGTCAATAGTCATAATAGTGATATAACTCTCTTGTAAATTGGTCTTCAATTGTCCGAATTGGTTATTTCCTGAGAGCTGTAATGTTACCTATATGAAGTTTAAGCTTTGATTTATAAAGACAGAGGGATTTTTGATATTTTATATCAAGGAATAGCAAACAAGAAGATAACCGTCGGCTATAGACGGCCAAGGTCTTAATGGTGCGTTAACACAAACTTATTCGGTCATTTTTCAAAGGTTTTTTTAGGCCGGCGAAACAGTATAACTGGGTTTTTATACCTTTTTTCATATCTTCACTTTTATCATACTCACAGACCAATACTGGATTTATCACGTGTTACGTATGACCGCCCCGTTGGTCGAGTGGTTAGCGACCCTGACTACGCAATCAACAAGGCTCGGGTTCGATCCCCGACGGGGACAAGCATTTGTGTGATGAACATAAATGTTTGTATTTCCGGGTTTGGGTGTTTATTATGTACGTAAAATTATTTATGTATGTATTTCTATGTATTAGTATCGTTAACTAACACCTATAACACAAGCAAATAATTTGCTTACTTTTGGGTTAGATCAATAAGTGTAATTTGTCCCGTGAATATTTATTATTATCATGTCCAAAATCAGGGTGATAAGGGAGATGGAGCAATTTTATGAACAAATGCATAGGTAGGTATCTCATTGTAAAAACGAGTTTCTAGTTCTTATAGTTCTAGTTATTATAATTTCTTATCTATATTAATATTATAAATGCGAAAGTTTGGATGTTTGGATGGATGTTTGGATAGATTTTTGGATGGATGTTTGTTACTCAATCACGCAAAAACTACTGAACGGATTTGAATGAAATTTGGCACACAGGTAGCTGATGACCTGGAATAGCACACAGGCTACTTTTTATCCCGGAAAAATGAGGTGATCCCGCGGGATGCGCCAAAAACTGTGTATAATGCAGCGGGCTGCACGCTGCAGCTAGTCCATACTAATATTATAAATGTGAAAGTAACTCTGTCTGTCTGTCTGTCTGTTAAGCTTTCACGGCTAAACCGCTGAACCGATTTGGATAAAATTTGGTATAAATATAGTTTGAGACCCAAGAAAGGACATAGGATAGTTCTTATCCCGGAAATCCCACGGGAACGGGAACTATGCGGGTTTTTATTTTAGAAATTTTTCCACGCGAACGAAGTCGCGGGCACAGCTAGTATTATTATAAATACGAAAGTTTGGATGGATGTTTGTTACTCAATCACGCAAAAACTACTGAACGGATTTGAATGAAATTTGGCACACAGGTAGATAATGACCTGGAATAACACATAGGCTACTTTTTATCTCGGAAAAATTTGGTGATCTCGCGGGATTCACAAAAAATCTTTTATAATGCAGCGGGCTGCACGCTACAGCTAATAGTTTATAAATATCTTGTATAAAATCTTTACGGAATCTCACGATGTCAGACTCGTCAGAAAGTTTCTGCACCCAGTACAAAAGAGTACTATCGTATTCCTTTTTGCTTAGGTACCTACTGTAACTTGACTTAAGAGAATTACGCCAAATTGGTAAAATTCTTCTTTGTAAAAAATTACACTCTTCGTAATTAAAGCCACATCAAAAACTACAATTATCTAGATGCAAGTTCTTTAACGGAAATCGTTACTAACTATTAAAGACGCAGGTTAAACGGGATTTAGTCTTTCTAAAGTGCTCTAATTCTAGTGTTCCCAATACCAACATTACCAATATATCAAATTCGCTATGCCAAAATATACAGCGGAAAATTACTGGAAAAATACATGAGCGTAACTATTCTAGCGTCACCGCAATAACGACCGTTGTATCGGCGAGATATTTATATTACTACCACACGACGCTCCAAATATAGTCAAAGTCGAAAATGTTATACCTAGTACATATTTAAATTAAATGAATATTTACAGGCACTTTTGACGATCCTAAATTTTATAGGGTCAAAATAGGTACACGACAAATTTGATCATATCGCGATGTACGTCAAAAGGAACTAAAACTTTCATTGTTGCATTGGAAACTTTTCAACTAAACGATTTATCTACTTAGGCGACGTCTATAAATTAGGTACGTGTATACTGTATTTAAATTGCATGAGCGCTAAGCAGGGGGCAGTAAATGTCACGAGGTGGTGGGGAAACTTGGCAAATAGGTATAACGTAATTTTTCGCAACAGTATTATTATATTGCGTGTTTTTAAATGTTTTTACAGTATTTTTATAACATAATCTCTGCAGGCATACGAGAAAGTCGGCCACCTGATGAAAAACGGTCACCATTGCCCATTGCCCACCATTGCATTGGATATTTACAACAAGATTAGTTGCCAATGTGATGCCGGCATCTGAGAATTTTATTGAGGATTAAGTAAAACAGGTTTTTCCACTAGAATGGCTAAATGCTGTTTTGCGACGAACTACAATAGTATTTCGGGTTATTTTATTGTTCGATAAAAATACCTACCATAAGATTGAAAATTTAAATGCTGGTAGCCTCGACTAGTCTTAAATAAAATCTAAAATCTTGTGAGCAAAATTGTTCTTTGTTAAGAGTATCGTTTATAGACTTTAATTATACTTTTGGAAAACATGAGATTAGGAGAGGTAGCGGGTCGACCCAAATCTCACATCTCTCGAAAAGGGTTATAGGGGGAGTGGCCCAAACCGAGAGCGCCAAAATCAGTATACGAATTTTATGGACGCCCCCATAAAGATATATCAATGGCCAATGCCGAAAATGTAGGGTAGATTTACTCAAGACCGTGTTGTGAAATCGAGGACTCTGAAGAATATAATGATAACGCCATCTGCAGGTTCTCCCCGTGGGTGAAGTTGAAGATGGTTATAAAATAACACGAATATCACGTATAATGAATATTTCAATCCACGCAATGTATACGCTTTTACAATAAACTTCCCGAAACTATAAGAGATTTACCAGTCAATAAATTTAAAAAATGTGTTAAAACAAAACTGTGTAAAAAAAGGATATTATAAAATCTCAGATTATTTAGAAGACAAAAATGCCTGGGATTAATTGCTCCTCATACAGATCTCATATATATTTTCTGTAATATTGTGATATTGTAAAAAAATAGATGATATCAAAAAGACAAGCCCGCTGAGTTTCTTCCGCCGGATCTTCTCAGTGTGTGGTCGCGTTTCCGATCCAGTAGTAGTTTTTAAAAAAATATGTTGACGTGTCAAAATAACTTGTAAAAAGTTTTATTGAATAAAGTATTTCTGATTTCTGATTTCCAGAATATTTTATTGACAAATACGTAATAAACAATCCATGATATAGCCCGCCTTGGCCATCAACGACAGGTATATCGCACGAGGATGACTTGCTTCTCAGTTCTCACAATTCCTTCGCTTATAAGGTCTGTGTCAGCGCATTCTATACATGTGATGTGTGTGATAAATGCATGGATTCGTCATAAGCGTCCGATAATACATAAGACCCGCTATTTGAAAAATCAAAGCTAGATAAGAATAGAAGTGATCGAGACAACATAATCGAGTAGCTAATTGCTTGCTAAACTAACCCTTTCACTCTACATCCCTAAAACTTCCTTGAACTTTAAACTCAAAGTAATGAAAAAAGTTTAGATAATCCAAAAGTGTACGCCTTATACCGCTCGTTAATAATTTGAAAAAGAATTAAACAACATTGAATTAGATAGTAATTTTCAATAGAAAAAAAGCTTCGTGACATTCCGAAGCTGTTATAAAATGGTACTATTTTGAGCGTAATGGTGGCAAATCCATGCGTAGACATTCGGACGTCCAGGATTTTTTATCAGTTTATATTCTTATAAACAAATATTTTTTTAAATATTAAATTTGTTTATAAAATGGTTATTCTTTATATCTGTGTACTTATAGTAGTGAAATATGAATACAATAGCTACAGTTTAAGTCCAGAAAAATGCTTGACCTTTCACTTTGACATGTTGAGAGTAGAGCACTACTTCAACCCTCTGCTTATGAGGCGTGCGAAATATATCTATGTATAGAGTTTTGAGCTCGATGGTCGAAAGTTTGCTGAAGCCGACATTAGGTATTTTAATTTTGAAAAGCTGTATTTTTTTAAAACAGCAACCTATGCAAAATTTTGAACTCTAAAAATGTGATCATGGTTTGAAAATCGTTTGAGTAAAAATTGTCGAAGTGCTGTCCAAAACAACACTTCTTAAAATGTTTCGTCAATGATAATCCCCGATCGAATCAAACTATTTAATCCGATTAGCAGTATTAAACACAATTTTTTTCAGAAGAAAATTTTCAGAAGATATTCAGTGTTCAAAGTTTCAAGAAGAAATCTGATTAGAATTATCATAAATAGTATCTATGATAAGGTCAAGTTAATCGCTACATACCTACCTAGTATAAAAAGTCAAAGTTACTTACTTACAGCTTCTGTCCTGATTATGATGCGTTTTTTTTAATAGATAAGAGTGATTCAAGAGGAAGGTTTATATGTACAATAACATCCATTATGTAGTAGAGAAATACTGTTATAAATATATTTAGCAAAACAATGTTTGCCGGGTCAGCTAGTAAATAAATAAATTATTTTTTTATTTGAAATATATTTATATTTTGGTGTTACTTTATTAACTTCGTTACTAGTTTCAAATATTTCACCAGACAAGTGACAACTAGCACTTATGCAATTTTTTATCTTAATATTTTTATGCATCAAAAGACAACTTATTATTAAAATTACTTAATTCAATTAGAATAACACTAGAAAAAATAAATGTAGGCTCAAAACAACTTATTATTAAGATCATTTAATGCAATGAGAATAACACTAGAATTTCAAAAAATAAGTAGTCAATCTTTTTAAGCAGGAGAAACATCTATCGAACCAGCCCAGCTGCGCCTACAATAAGAATAGCATTAACATTAAAAAAATCATATAACCTTTTCAACATTTTTTTTAATTTCAATTTACAATATTTTTTCATATTATAAATTTATATATATAATATTCAAAAAAGGGTTAAATCAATATGAGGAAAATTACAGTTAATATTTTTATGGAGACATTATTGTGAATGGATCTTGAATTGATTATGATCAAGGGACTTCGTAAAGCTTTAGTTCTACAACTACTTTTTAATAGTTTAGTAGTATTTAAATATAGTAGCTAGTAATTATTTGTAGTAACTAAATTTGTTGGTACACTAAAAAGTTATGTTGTTAAGAATTTAATCAAGAGTTCATCTCACCACCTCGACATGCTATCACCACGCATTGCTTCTCACCATGTACCACCTCCACTGGCTTATCAACTAAATTAGTCCAAGTCAGAATTGACTTAAGAAGTTAAGAATAATCCAGTCATTTTGAGTTCATTAACTGTACTTAAGACAACATTTTTATGAGAAATCTTCACTTATGAACTATAACTCAATCAAATTGCCGTGTTTTGGTGAGAATGGCAAGGTAGCCAGTAAACTTATGCATGTAACAATATCATTCTGCCCCATTGAATTTGTTGCAGGGCTTGAAACTGGTGAGAAACATACCAGTTTATAGAAGTATTCACTGACTTATTAAAGGCTCGGAGTGTGTGCGAGATGAGAGCTCTTCATAAACCAGTTTACGCCAAAACCATAGAATTGTATGTCACACACAATGCAAACAAAAATTGGGATCGGCGAACATCAAAGGAACATTTTTAAAAAACCTCTACAACTCGATTTATTGATTCAAAACCCTTATAATTTTGTTCCATAAGGAAACCAGTGTTTATGAAGGTAAGGTAGAGCTAAACCTTTACGAAATGCTCTTTATGTACTTGTGCTCATTTCGGTTTGTCACTTTCCATCAGGGGAGCTATCTGTTTATATGCGGTCTTAAAATATAAAAAAAATCGTTAACAATTTTATAGTATAGTACCTAGTGAAAAATTTGGCTACTAAAATACTCTTCAGTCAACTAAAATACTAGCGAAGTCCGAATTAGGCTTAACAACTTATATATTGTAATAAAATAGAATAAATTGTATGTTTACTATAGAATTTCCAACTGATTGTAATCAAATCTATACATATAATAAAATCGTAGGAAATTCATGTATGTCCGGGGTAAACTCAAAAAGTACTGCATGGATTCACTTCAAATTTTGCATGAATGTTACTAGGTCTGGTCAACATATAGGCTACATATTAGCACGCTAGCACCTACGGCGGAGGTGCTGTGCGGAGTAAACGAAGTCCGCGCGGACGAAGTCGCGGGCAACAGCTAGTTGTATATATAGCAAGAAAACAGATATATGTGGCTTGGACTTACATAAAAAAGTAATTTGAGCCGATAGTTGCGTTCGTATTGCGTATAAATTATATTTTATTTAGCACTTTCATTTCATTCATCTCATTCATGCAAAATTTGAAGTAAATCCATGTAGCACTTTTTGAGTTTACCCCGGACATACATACAGATAAACAGGCAAAAATTCTAAAAACTATATTTTTGGCTTCGATATCGATTGTAGATCACGCCCCAAATATTCTTTTAAAAAAATATTCAATGTACAGTTTTGACTTTCCCATTTTTTTTATAATATGTACATATATACAAAAAATAGAATTCGTAAAGTGTATAAATATGTGCATCTTGTAAAAGGAAAAAAATATAGATTCCATTAAGAACGTAACAAGATTCAATTATTGACATACCTTTCTTAATTGCCGCTTCAACAGCGCAAAGGCCGGTATAGCCGGTCGATCCAAATATCACGATTTTCTTCATAGCTGTTAAGAAAAGGACAAGGATTAAAACGCTATAAGGAAATAATGGAAAAACAATTCAAATATTTCCAAACAGTATCTTACTAAAAATTCTTTAGTAAGACTACAATAAATATTTATTAAAACCCACCTAGGTTTACTTAATATTCATATATTTTCGTAATATTCAAACACTTAACAACACGTCACACAACTTCGCTGAAACAAATAAAACTGATAAAAAATATTAAAAAAAATTATAAATTGTTCATAACAGTCAGTGTGACTAGTTTAAATTTTACGAAAATACCGAGGCACACCAAAAAATACTGAAATACCAATAAAAATACTAATTTTCTTAACGTTTATTTACTAATTATTTTTAATCAATACAATGTTTATTTAATTTGTATTGGATTTTTTTTTTTCGAAAGATTAAAATTAACGCAACCTCTTCCATCTTTAACATTTTGCTTTATTTTTAAAAATGCGCATACCTACATTTTTATTTATATATTTGTTTCATTGGTCCGTTTTTGGAACATAGTTCCTTATGGAGCATTGCGGAGGGGTACCATAGCTAAAAAAAACATCCGTAACGTTGAAAAAAGCGTAGGATTTTTATGTATTGTCTATGTATGATGGCTGTACAGTGTCTAATGTATAGTCTACGTGAAGTCTGTTAATATTATTGCAGTTTGCTATCATTATTATTATATATTTTTTTAAATCATTGTAAATAAAATAAGTGTTAAGATAATTTTGTAAACTAGTTTATTTTTATCGATACAAAAATCATAAAAAAATTAAATCCGAATAATTATTTTCTTTATACCTCGAATAGACCTAAAATCACTATTTTGATAATATGGAACTTCATTCCTATCTGGTGCCCCACGACAAAACGCGGTTTTTTTAAATTAAATTTATCTGTGAATCCGTTGGTCGAGTGGTTAGAGGCCCTGACTACGCAATCGATGGGGCTCGGGTTCGATCACCGACGGAGACAAGCATTTGCGTGATGAGCATAAATGTT
The DNA here is from genome assembly GCA_036924255.1 of Apodemia mormo. Lineage (NCBI taxonomy): Eukaryota > Metazoa > Arthropoda > Insecta > Lepidoptera > Riodinidae > Apodemia > Apodemia mormo. The sequence continues at coordinate 2,967,850 of JAUPFN010000018.1, read as the reverse complement.
TGTATTTCCGGGTTTGGGTGTTTATTAAATATATTCCAGTATTTATATATGTATTTCTATGTATTAGTATCGTTGACTAATACCCATTACACAAGCAAATAATTTGCTTACTTTGGGGTTAGATCAGTAAGTGTAATTTGTCCCGTGAATATTATATTATATTATTACTAGCAAAAAGCAGAGCTTTGTAAGGGCTCGCAAAGTTATACTATCTAGTAATATTGCTATAAAAGTATTTTTATGAGAATTACATCTTTTAATGTATGGACTTTATTTATAATTATCTAACCTAAAAAACTCAGCGTATTTTCACCTAAACATTACATTCGCATCAAAGGCCCGCGTCGTCAGGCTTTGGACTAGGAATATTTGGTTTTTGTTTGTTGGTATTGTCAAGGAAAAATATGTATTAAAAATGAAGGTTGATCTTATAAAAAACACATTTTTGACATTTTGCTGAAATAATTGTTTTTTTTTTTTCTAAAATCAGGAAGTTCCTGGTTTTACGTCGATTTACGAAATCAAAAAATGTTTTATTTAAATAAACCTTCAAAATTTTTGGACTACGCAGGCACGAAGAATTGACGGTAGACACTCAGCGAATACATTTTTCGAATTTTTCTCTCAGAGAAACCCTCTAAGTTCGATTCCAGAGTCAGGCAAATGAAAAAATGTGTTTTTTTAGTTTTCTGATAAAACAACTTTGCCCGGGATTGGAAAAGTGCTCTACTGGCGATAGGCTGGCCACATATCACATTGTGGGACTTATCTTCAGCTAACCGTGGATGCACACGTTGTACTTCTGCCTACCTCTTCGGGGATACGGGCGTAAATATACCTTTTTTTAGCTTTTTACCCTCACCCTCGGGCTAAGATTGGGAATTGATCTCAATACAATATAAATCATCTGTACTGTTTCTCAATAAGCATATTGTGAAACTCTAACGCTCTATTTACTCTGTTCCCAGCAAACATTCCTGCTCTAGACCTAAATTCTCGTTGTGCCTCCCACAATATTAATTCGAACTTCCCTTGCATTCTCCTTTCAATGATTTTATCATACATCTTTGATGCCAAACTATTCAAACTGATGGCCCCAGCTATTGCAGTTTATACTTGAACCTCGCCTTTATACGAGGGCACGATAACCGTGCGCCGGCAGTCAAATATGAAGAAACAATTCATGAAGTAGGTAGTCTTTTAATAAGTTCAAAAATTCTAATAGAAAATGTATCTTCTATCAATTTTAAACTCGTTAATTTAATAAGAGATGGCGTTAGTAGTAATAAGATTCTAATACAAATTGTACCTTCTATTTTTTTTATAGAATGGTATTTTTATGGTAGATAACAAATCTAGATATGAATATAAACTACCACGTCGAAGCTCAAACCTAAAAATACGATATTTTTTCAGTAAAATGTACCACAAGAGTGCATAGAAAGTGGCCTAGTGTAGGGCTCGCTTCGCTCGCCCTGATTATATTATATACTCAGATAGATTAAATAACGATAAACCTACAGAATAATTACTAAAACAAATTAATTATATTTTTCTATTTTAATATGCAATCACTGCTATAAAATCAGTATATGAAGATTGTAATAAAGTACTTATTTCACGATCAAGTCAGAGTTTTAAGTATATTCTTCGACAGTTAAGTGCATTTTTAGGACTATACTATACTACGTACGAAAAAATGTTTATTATTTTTTTAATCTGTGAAATGCTGAATCCATGGCATTTTGAGAAAAAAACTAAGTTCCCAGAAATTTTGATTTTATTATCCAAACATGATTACAATTACAAACAGAATCAAAATGATTGAAACCTTTTAAGAAACAAAGCATTTGTTTTTTATGTTTAAGTTTTTCCTGTATTTGATGAATTCTTGGCTAATTTGGACATCTAAGTACATATATTTCAATAGCAAATAATTCACAAAAGAATTAGGGTTTAAATTGTGTAGGAAAGAAATAACAGCCCAGGATCATTCACCTTTTAAAAACTATCTCAAAATTTCTTGAATTTGATATCACAGTTATAAACAATCGATCATGATCATGTCCTTTGTATATTGTATTGTTTGATTTATACTTTTCTGTCATTTTATATGCTCCTTACTGATTATTTATCAAAGGCGACGGATCCATCTTTATAACTTTTCAATTATATTTTTTGATACCACCGTCTTATCTATTTCTACCGCAATAGCGTCATTGCTTGTCATTGTCGTGTTCCAGTTTGGAGATAAAGTAGCTGGTAGACCTATTCATGTGGCACTGTCATCCTGCCACACGGATAGTAATGCAGCATTAAAATATTTGGTGTTTATAGGCGATATTTTATCTTTCCATCAAGAGAGCCACTTGCTTGTTTGTTATCTAATGATATAAAAATACGTGAAAACTACGATTTTGTTGAAATCTAAAGATAGTATCCGGATGGAAGGGTAAATTAAAATGATTACCAAAAACATACTACCTATTTGAGGAAATGTCCTAATCAACTTAAGAAAAATTAAAAGAGTACAAAAAATTAATTCTCTTAAACAAACCATTTTAGACGAGTGATAATCATTACATAGTATAAAACAAAGTCGCTTTCTCTGTCTGTCCCTATGTCCCTATATCCCTATGTATGCTTAAATCTTTAAAACTACGCAACGGATTATGATGTGTTTTTTTGAAGTGAAAACTTCTTTAGGCGCGTTGAGCGTTTTGGTAGAGGGTAAAATCCTCGGTTCGCGTCACCGACATGCTAATGATAATAGTATATCTATAGCTATGTTTTGCATATAGTTTTAATTACTCTCAACTTAATAGTTCCGTTTTCACTTCTATCGGCAGTCCCACGACTGCTACTGTTTTTTTAGTAGATAGAGTGATTAAAGAGGAAGGTTTATATGTATTTTCATTCAATATATTGTAGAGAAATACTGCAATTTATGAGTTTTCTGATATCATGTCGTAAATAATATATTTTTTTCCGCTTACATTGCATACGCAGGCTAAACCCTACGAGATTTATCAAAATAATGTACTAAGTATTTGTACAGCTTGAAAAGGTCTACAGAAAACTCCACGATGGTATATGTCTAATTCTTATGGATAACCCACAATAGCATTTTTTTGTCATTTACTTTTTACGAGAAATAATGGCTTTTTTTCGAAGCAATTTTAAGCAATACAGCCCTAATCCTTATCCAATTAAATACCTTAAATATTTAATATAAATCAATGTGGTCGTTTACAGCATGTAATTTAAATTAATATTTTCGAAGATATTACAGATTTAAAATGCAGGGGCATAGCGGTTGCGGGGTTGCCGGCCGGTCGGCGGCGCGCGCGTTATGTTCTGAAATCGCTGAGAAACGTGTTAATTTTCGGATAAATAATTATAGGACTTGAGCTGAAAACCAGTTTAATACATTCTTTTTTTAAAACTAATTATCACCATATAACAATCAAGTGGATGATCAGAAATAGTATTAACAAATTATTAGTTTAAGAGATTTTTTCAATTTTAATTGGTCAATTTATTTGGGATTTATCAATGAAGAAAATTAAAAATAAAATGTTTTTTGACATAGCATCAAAATTTTTCAACCTATCGATTGAAAAATAAAACAATATTTTAGATCTCAAAAATTGAGTTGAATGCCATCATCGTTTTCAATTATACAGCTTTTCAAAAATTAATAATTCTGCCATTTTTAACAAAATAAATGTTTGAACTGAAAAATCTATGCTTATACTTTTTACTCTTTTGAGCTTAAAATACTTTAATTTAGTGAGAAGTTTCAGGGATGGCCCGTAGGTAGGGTTGCCACCTTTTAAATGAAAAAATAGAGTACATTTACACAATTTCGTTTTAAGGTTAAATAGTAAAGTACAAGATTGAAAAATAAATTATTATTTATTAGCTGTGCTATTCGTTTACCATACATATTTTTTGTTGCTTCTAGCAATATCTAACTATGCTTTTCACCAATTAGTTTCGTCCCGTTATTGGATGCACCTTAAAGAATAAACTATAAATGAGAGTGTTATATATATTCAGTATTTTCATACAGCAAAAAATCAAGTAAAGTGAAATTATACAAAAAATACGTTTAAGATGATGTTTAAAAATGGTCAGCATCATTTTTGTTACAAACAAAAATAGATTAAGTTTTTGTTCCTTTAAGTTGACAATTTTAAGTGAAATGATAAAATAAAGTATTTTCACGTACTTTATTGCCTTCAAAAATTATAAAGTACGTTTATTCAAAATAAAGTACAATACTTTATTATAAAGTACAACCCTACCCGTAGGGTCAAAGGGTTAATAAATCGCAGGGTCAAACCTTCAACGTTACAGGTTTAGATTTGAGCGTTGACTGTTTTTCACATGGCCAACTATATATCGCTCTTTCAAGAGTAACCTCTAAAGAAAACATGTTCGTTTGTCTAATGGCAAGAAAGCTGTGAACGTTGTATATAAAAACATTCTGTAATACATTAATTGTAAAAATAAAAGAAATAGGTAAAAATGTAAAAACTAAAAATGAATTTAGATATTCCAAAGATAGCAGGAAATCTTCATGGTATAAGGAGAGGGGAATTGTTTTACTTCAAATTTAACGCGTGCGGTCCACGGACAGTAATGAATAAATCAAAACTACTAGATCGATTTTAATCTTTTTTTTTCGCTGAATGACATAGGCTATATATTTTATACCCGTGCGAAGCCGGGGTGGGCCGCTAGTACACTTTATAATTCATACGCAGAAGCATTTAATGTACTTGTAATGAGTAAGTCCCAGATCTTGTTATAAAAATAACATGTACTATGTAGTTTAATGATGATACTACAATGGCGGTCGCCAATCATGTCTTATCTGTAACTAGTAACTACGAATAAATGTGGACAATTCACTGAAAAGCAATGTTCAAAATGTTCGCGAGATCAATGCTTATGGTCGTGTAATATCTGTGTTTTAGTTTAAGTTGTCTACAGTTTAAGATGAGTGCAGAAAATATGTGTGGGAGTGTCAGTGCACGAGACAAGCCCAATGAAATTCTTTCTAACACTGATTTATTATTAAAATTATAACAAAAATGATGATTAAATAAAAATGCAACCGTAACAATGTGTGCGTGTATAACTTATTCTATTATTTCTATGTAATCTAAATTAATCGTATGTCATTGACTTGAAATATAGTGCGGTATCCCGTACAGGTGGTATCATATCTTTTTATAGGTACTTCTACAACTTCTTATCCAAAATATTTAAATATACTGACTTCTAGCAATATACCTACAAAAATACTGATGTTCGAAAAAATCGATGAAATATACTAAAAAAGTACTAAACTACTCTGTCTGGTCACACTGATACTTAATAATTAATTGATTAATCATCAAGGAAGTTACATTCTACCCGGAATGTTCACACGCGGAATGTCACACGCACTTCAAAATCGTTCCGAAGAGTACCACAACATGGGTGGAGTGTGTCTCTTTCTACCGTTAGCCATATATTATAATCGTTAGCCATATAAGTGCGGCCATGCGTAGTTTGCAAATTACTACTAAATAATTCTACTAATTTGAGAAACAGTTTTTGCATTGCGTAAGTAATTACGTAATAATTAAAATAAGCACATTCTAGATTACACTGTGTTAATAACAATACATTTTATGCTAATTTATTTATCGACGTGTATGAATAAAAGGGATTTAACGATTACCGAATATATATAAATCTACTATCAGATAGTTATATTTACACTGGCAATTGCAAGAAAGGGACAACATCCACTCTTGTCGTTGTCTTGCTCAGAACGATTTTCCCCTCTGTTGAGTAAGAAACAAATGTCAACTTTATACGTAAGATAATAAAGTACATGTTTATTTTTCAAATATTGCTTCGTAGTAATTCCAGTAATCTTATATAAGTTCCTTGCTCACATCACACGTGTTCATGACTTATGTCAGTTGTCAAGTTTGAAATTTGAATCATTTGTTTATAGCTGATAGTTTATAGGTTATCACATGTGAATTGTTTTGGTTTTGAATGAATAAAAATACATTAGATTTTAAAATCATAATCTAATTTTACTATAAAATGACCGATATCGAAGAATACTTTCCAAGAGGAGGGAAAAAACCGACAACAACAAATTTTAAACAGACTGGAAACGTAAGTATTCAGATTATTAATATTGTAAAATAATGGATAACTTTCGCTGATTAAAAGTAATATCCAACCTATTTAGTTTTTGGATGGAGCTATAAAGGAAGACAAAAAAAAGAAAAAATCCAAAAAGAAATCGGAAGAGGATGATGGATATTTATCAGATGAAGTTACCAGAGAAGTGGATCAGTCATATAAAACCTGCGGATTGACGTTACATTATGGGGTAAATTAGAAATTATGAACCATTTTATTTATAAATGTAGATTTATACCTTATTTATTTAATACTAGCTGCAGCATGCAGCCCACTGCATTATAAAAGTTTTTGGCGAATTTCGCGGGATCACTAATTTTTTCGGGATAACAAGTAGCTTATGTGCTATTCCAGGTTATCATCTTTCTGTGTGCCAAATTTCATTCAATTCTGTTCTGTAGTTTTTGCATGATTGAGTAACAAACATCCATCTATCCAAACATCCAAACTTCTGCATTTATAATATTAATATAGATTTCATAATCCACACTAGTGTGAAACAATGCAGCAACCGTAAAAGCAGGCTTACTTTATAATAAATTTTAAACCTCTAAACCGAATTTAATGAAATTTGTCATGAGGTAGTTGAAGACACAGAATCAAATATAGGCTACGTTTTTTTCTCAAAGTCAACCCTTAAAGTAGGAAATGCTTATTAGCTGGACTTGGTATTGATTTAGTAGTATAGTTACCCACCATAATAAAATGTTTCTGTCTATTTTGGTGAGGGCAATATATTGTTACTCCAATTCTGCAATCTTAGGGAGTTAAAATTGTATCTGTTATATTATTATACATATTATTATAATATAAATTTTATAAACTATGAAGATGATAAACACAATTTTAACATTTACATGCCACAAAAAGGGTGAAATAGTATTAAAGAGCAAAATATTTTTAAATTGGATCTAATTACGTACCTTATTTTATGCAAATAAAGAAATTATTATTAAAGGGTATAAATAGGCGATGAATTCTACTCTCTGGCGAAGCTACATGGATCAGCTAGTATTTTATAAGTGGAGCTTAGTAATAATAGTTTATATCGCAGCTGGAAAGCGAAAATGTAGTAGTCCACAAGTTATGAAAAAAAGTTTTATTGAAGTGTTCGAATTAAAAGAAATCCACATTGCGGTGGCTTTTGAGCTAAAAGTAATTTTTTTTAAATGTCATTTTATTTACTGTTTATTGTACATCTACGAGACTGAGATGGCACTTCAATAAAACTTAATTTCGTAACTCGTGGACTACTACGTATTCACTTTTCAATAGTTCATTCTTTGTATCTTTAGACTGCTATGTAAGATGGTCAACCAAATAATAAAATATTAAACTAAAATAATACATTCAATTTAAATAATATACAGGTTATTAAAGAAGGATATTTAATGCTGGGACGAGTCAGAGAAACAATGGAGACTAAACTCTACATCTCACTACCATGTCGAATGCAGGGAGTAGTGATGGCTTGTCATATAAGCGAAACTTACAATAAGTTATTAGAAGATTATGTCAATGATAAGGTAATTAATTTTTGTTTTGTTAATGGCCCAAAACACAACCATGTTTTTTATCTTGAGCTCATAGCTCAAGCTACTTTTTTATACACCAACACACATAATATATAAAGTACATTATAATTTCTGATTAAAAACAGAGTACAAACTGGCAGTCTTATCACCCTACATTTATTTTTTGTTTTAATAAATATTCACAGGACAAATTACTGATCTAACCCCAAAGTAAGCAAATTATTTGCTTGTGTTATGGGTATAAGTCAATGATACTAATACATAGAAATACATATATAAATACTGGAATATATTTAATAAACACCCAAACCCAGAAATACAAACATTTATGCTCATCACACGAATGCTTGTCCCGTTAGGAATCAAACCTGTGCTGCGTTAGTTGCGTAGTCAGGGTTGCTAACCACTTGACCAACGGGGCGATCAATTGATCTGTTATGAATTCATCTGAAAATGTTTCTTCTAGTCCAGTGGTTGTTAACCTTTTAAAGTCAATTTACCATTTTACAAAATATCTATTTTGGCATGGACCACTACTGTTCGGTGGTAATATAATTGTATAGTAAATGAAAAAAGCGTTGTTTTATAGTTATGAATGAAAAACAACCACCAAACCACTTTGAGTGCTTCCAGGGATCACCAGTGGCCCACAGGCAACTGGTTAAGAACCACTGTTCTAGTTGCTAGAAATGAGGACTAATATTTTATTTAGAAATATTTTTATCCTAATCCCTACAACACAAAAGTTTGTTTAAGTAATATCTATGATAAAAATTATGTATTGTTTTTCATAGATAGATGAAGTTCCAGATCTATCAAGCATGTTTAAACTCGGGCAATATGTAGTAGTTAAAGTATTAGAGGTATTGCCAAGACAGTTAATGCTTAGCATGATGCCGCAACACATTAACAGTGGAAAAAACCATGCGGATCTTCATAAAGGTTTGTGTAAACCTAAATAATCTTACTGTAATCATGTATATGCATCAGAAAACTACAAAGAATGGTCTGCGCACATAAAGGACTTTTGTCTACAGAGGACAGAACTGAATAACCACACATGGAATGCAATCATTTGTTGTCCAGAAATTTAGTGAAGCCACATTATGGAAGCAAATATTCTGAGATTATGTTGTGCTGTAATTTAAATCATGTTTAAGAAAAAAGTAAATCATTCGAGTGCTCAAAGCAGACTAAAGTTCACTGTGTGTGTTACTGCTCCATGTCACGTTAGTTCTATTTTTTCTGGGACTCCAGGGTACTTTTGTCCAGTCCAATCTCTCCGCATTCTCGGTTATTTGGGATATATTTTGTACACAGTATTTTTATTCTTCTGTGTGTGTTATTCAATGCAGTTTATTAGGGATCTATATTGGTTGACAAAAAAGTACCCCGTTTATTTATTTAACTTTATTGTACACCTTAAATAAATTTGTACAAAAGGCAGACTTAATATCCATTGATAGCCCCTCATCTGTGCAGGCAATAATGTGTATTTGTGTTAAGGGTGTATTTAACTAGCGGTTTAGTTATGTTAGCACATGTTGGTCCAGGTCCTCTTTGAAGAATACACTATCTGCAATTCTGCCAAACAATTTGTGAAAGCCAAACAATTGGCTATATGAGTCACAACTATCTTCTATTGGTTGGAAGTGTTTTGCAACATCTCGCCTGGTTCTGATACCACTGTCTTTTCACTGTCTGTGCTTGTAATTGTCATGTTCCTGTTTAGAGGGTAATGTAGCAGGTAAACTTATGCATTTGTCATTAATCACCCTCCACACAGATAGCAACATATCATTTTATCTTTAGTGTCTATAGCCATCTGTTTAACAAAGCACATTAGAACCTTAAACAATGATTTTTAGGATTTTTTGTTTGGATGTACAATGAAATGTGTGTAAAAAATTCAAAATATACTTATTTAACATATTTTGAATATTTTACACACTTTTTACACACGTTTTACTTTGAGACTAAAGCATCATCAGGACAATCTAATAGCAATTTACTGCACACAACTTTTTTGGTGGATGAGAGTGAACCACTTTGTGGCTGGGTCTTCTTTAATTTCTAGACTTTTTGTGAGTTTCATTTACTATGCAGCTTTTCGTGTTTCAGTGGCACTAAAGAAATTACGTATAAAAAGTAAAAGTGTCTCCACACCCGCATCCCCAAAAAATGTAGGCATAGGTATAAATAGTGCACCCACAATTAGCCGAAGATACTTAGTCCCTCAATGTGATAGGTGCCAAGTCTATCGCCAACCGGGCACTTGTCCAATTTTGGGCAACATTGTTTATATCAGAAAACTGAAAAAACTTGTAATTGCCCGACGGTTAAAAGAGATAACTATCACCTATAGACCAAAAATGTTGTTATTGCCACATATATAATTTTATTGGCTATCTTAACCAAATGTGAACACGACAGATACAAGCATTGATGCTATTGCAGCAGGACTGTAAGGTAGTATTGAGTACATGTAAGACATTTCAAATTCTATCAATGTCAAAGAAATGTTTGCATACATTTTCAGGTGCTTTATTACAAGCTGCAGTATCGTCGGTGGAAGATCACGGATATTTAATGGACATAGGCATTCCAAATACAAAAGTTTTTTTGCCAAAAAAATCATGCAATCCTGATGTGGAACTTGGTAATTAAATTAAACACATATAACACCAAACAACTTATAATATATGGTAAGAGAGTTCCCAATTAAATTAAACACATATAACACCAAACAACTTATAATATATGGTAAGAGAGTTCCCATGCTCTCATAGATCTTATCTCATTCATGGATAAGAGAATAGACCTTAAGTTCTTTAGACCTTGGGACTTTTTGTAGATAAATTTCATCAGAGCATACTATACGACTTGAAGTTTGTGTACTATTCTTAAATACTAGTCGACTCACCTGCCACTGTTCACTTTTCACGCTCACTTCTGGTCCAAACAGTTAAACAATCCTTCACAAGGTTTTTCCAAGGAGCTTTGACAGGAGTATTTTTAAGAGGAGGATTAACAGTTGGTTTAGAGTTTAGCATCGCATTAACTGCTAGCTCCTTTTGTTGCTGATGTCCACAGGCAGTGGTGACTGCTATCAGGTAGCCTATTACTCATATTTCGTCAATTTCTATAAAAAAGCCACTTTAACTTAGTAGTTTGAGCATCGTCTATAATAAAGACAAAGGTCGTTGGTTTCAATTCAACTAGTTTGGAAATTTTACAGTTTGAATACATATTAAGGAATATGTTATTGTATGATTCATAAACTAAAATAACGAAATTACCATACATGTAGACATCAAAGATATTAAACAACAAATACAATGTTTTTGTGCCTTTGGATCTAGGATTTGGTTCGGGGGGGGGGGGGGGGGGATGTTAACTGATTTCACCTGCTTAATCTTTACAAAAATGACAATCAAAAAATGCCAGAAGTTTACAATAATTGGAAGAATTAAAAGAAAAACAGAAGGTGCAAATGCCCCACCCCCCTGTGATCTGCGCCTGACTAACATATAGTAGTAGTAGTAGTTTTATTGTCTATGGAGTTTTTTTTTGTGTTGTAATTTCGGTTTTGTTTATGGGTTAGTGTTAATTTTTTTTGGAAAGAAGTTTCTTATCGGACACACATGTCAGATGATGGCTAGACGAAAAATAGTGTAAGTATTTTCTGCCACAATTTTTCATCATGAATCTTTCTTTAGTGTAGACGATTTTAAATAAGCCGCAAAACTCGTAACAAAAAAACAAAAAAATTAAATGAAAAAGCCTATCTGTCTGAAGGCGGGAGATGAAATAGGGGGACAGAGATGGGAGCACTGTAAAGGTGGGGGTGAGAGTGGGTAATAGGTGGGGTGAGGGAGGAAGAAGAGGAAACGGAAGGAAAGGGGCGGAAGAGGGAAAAGCGGGAAAAAGGAAGGGTGGATAGAAAGAGAAGAGCGGAGAGAATAAAGGAAAAATAAAAAATGAGAAGTAAAAAACTTCGTTCCAACTAAGTGTTTCACGATGCTTACCCATTTTTTATGTATATTAATTACTACTGTTATGGATATTCTACCCTAACTTAAAATAAATCTTATCTTTTCCAAAAATTGTCCAGTGTACTACGAATTTTTTGACTGTTTTTACTAAGCTATATTTTTACTTCTAACTGTGTTCAACATAAAGTCATTATTCCTTAGTGGCAGGGGCGTTAACGTGGTGCACTGTAAAATCTATCAAGTCGTCTTCAGAAAGTCCAGTGCTGACTGTCAGTAATGAGCTAGAAGCTCTGCAGCACGCCTTCCAAAGGAACGCTACAAATGTCATCGTTCCTGGCACCGCACTAGAGTTTGTTGTTGATAAGGTAAGGATAACATATCTTATTTATTTTACTTGTTAAGCCTTCATTTTAATAATATAATATTTATAATTTGTTACAATATCATAGAACATATACCTGATCGTCATAATCATCATAAAATTTTGTATGTAGTACACTTGTGGTACAGAAGAGGATATAGGGCATATTTCATCTAGAAAAAGTACCGTTCTCGAGGCATAGAAATTTTTGATATGCTGTAACGTTTAAACTTCACGATCGATTTCGATCTTTAGAACGGCGTTCAGTGCAAATTGCATTGAATGCCGTTCGAAAGATCGAAATTGTGATCTAAAATATCGTAGTTATTTATATTTCGGAATTACAGAAGGTTAAGAGATGCAGTATGCTCAATTATACCGAAATGTTTGTTATAGTGAAAGCGCAACATCATAGTGGAAACATGTTAAATTTTCCAAACCAATGATAAATAAACCTCAATAATATGAAGAAAAATAATGTTAAAAGAGGAAGAGGCGAAATTAAAAGTGCCAAGATTTCTTTTAATAACCGATTGTGTCAGAAAGAAGCTTAAGTTTTTTCTAAATCGGGTCGCAGCCGGTTTTTTTAACTCTGACGTATTTTAATTTGTCTATGATTGACTGACTCTGTCCCTGTTACTTTACCTGGCTGTTAAAGAATATCCAACATAACTGCTTTTTGTAATTTAATATAAATGTTTTTTGGAAGATCTAATTTTGTTAGACTTGAATGCAAAGACTTATGAATAACTACTTGACCAACGAGGCGGCTGACATCAAATTTTTAAATAGCGAACCGAATCATAGTAGCAAATTTTCCTTGCAGCCTTTGGACAACGGTATAGAGGGCCATGTTTTCGGAGACAAAGCTGCATACATACAGAGACATCAAGCGGACTCCGTTAAGGGAAAAAAACCGAACCTGGGACAAAAGGTATCGGTTATTACTTTATTGTCTCCTAGAAGTTACTCACGATTTGTTCTTGTGACTAGAAATTATTACTTCCTTTTGGACCGACGGGTGAAACGACGACGACGGGCGCCTTTGTCACTCCTGGATAATGTAGTTTTCTAAAGGGAAAAGAATTTTTAAATTCGGTTGAGTAGTTTTTATAATAATTATAGTTTCCTTGATAATGACATAGTGAGTCGTGTGATCTGAGACAAGACTGAATATAAGGCAATTAAAGCGGAATATGTTAAAGGCAAGAAACCACTGCTGGGAAAAATGCAGTAGTACATATATTGTATATTGCAATTTTTTTTTTGATATCATAAGATAGCAAACAATCTGATGTGTCTCCTGATGGAAAGAGCCAACCATCGCCTATATGTGTCTATACACCAGAGGTATTGATGGTGCGTTGACTATGTTGTGGCGAGGTCTAATGCCACATGCATAAGTTTACCGGCTTCCCTACCTTTTAAACCGGAATATGACAGTGACAAGCACTGACGCTATAGGCAGGAATAGGTAAGGCGGTGGTACCAGACCCGGGCGAGACAATGCAGAACTACCACCTAGTAGCCATCAGTTTGACCCCGGATCTTCAACTCTTTCCATGCCAAATTTCATAAAAATCGGTTCAGCGGTTTAGCCGTGGAAGCGTAACAGACAGACAGACTCGCATTTATAATATTAGTACGTATTTGTAGCGTTAACCGGATTTGACGACTTTAAGTGACCATCCAAAGCACGGCAGTGGTAACACACCACCCTGCCAGATTCCGAGCCGCTACTGAGATTTTGGATTTTCCAAAAAAAAACGTTGTAAAAACCTCAATAGGATTTTAGTAAATTTTTTAATAGGTAAGACGGTGGTACCAGACCCGGGCGAGACAATGCAGAACTCTAGCACCTAGTAACCACGATGGTAGTGAGTCACCTAGCCAATTGGTCGCCTTTTACGACCTGTCTGGCAGAACGGCAGTTGGTCTATTCTTCAAAGGAGCCCGGAACCAACACGGGGAGGATTTCTATTATGTCTGTAATGGATTCATTCAAAAACAAAAGATTTTGAAAATTCTTTTACCTATTTAGTAAAAGCTACACTATCCAGGAGTAAGATAGGCTATTTTTCGTCTGACCAAACAAAAGGAAATAATGTGTTTAGGTCACGCAAACGAAGTCGCGGGCAACAGCTTCTTAACTTTGTTACAGATCAGAGTTCGATTATTGTACGTGATACCACCTAAAAACATACCATTTCTCACCATGAAGAATATCTTCGAATCCACATACCCTAATCTTGAGGAGGAGCAGAAACTGCAAGACGGAGATATCGTCGAAGATGCTCAGGTACGAAATATATGGTAAATTTCGTAACACGCGTATAATTTTTTTTATTTGTGTGTTATTTTTCATAGGATAGCAAAGAAACAGATGGCTTTCCTGATGAAAAAGAGAACCCATCGCCTATAGACAAAAATATGTCTATAGTTGATACTGTACGTGAGGCGGGCAGGCAGTGCCAGATGCATAAGTCTATCGGCTACCTTACCCTCCAAAACGAACATCAGAAATCGGAAGTAATTTACTCAATTAAACTTTTTGCAAGTTATTTTGACGCGTCAACAATTTTTATGAAACACCGTAACTTGACAACGACAAGCATTGACGATATTACGGCAGGAATAGGTAAGGCGTTGGTACCACGAAATAAAGAAAACAAGGGGAAGTGAAGAGTGGGCGTGCCGCGTGCGTCACTATTATGCGCTTTTACTCTAAATTGCCTTAGTGATACTTACCATATCATTAGGAGATAGTCGTCGTGCGAAAATCTATTATACACTGAATTATGCCGTATTGTGCCATCCTTGAATGCAGAAATGATAGTAGAATACAGATGATTAAAAATAGAGATATTTCATATCATTCGAAAGTACAATTTTCATTTTATTTTAATTAAATTTATGATTTAATATAATCTCTAATGATATAATACATAGAAAGTCAAGCTAAAATCAGCCGTACACCTTACATATAAAGTTCATTTTAGGTTGACCTAATTTTTCTAGAAAGATATACGTAATGACAGTCATTACGTATATCGTTCTAGAAAGTTCTCTACTCAAATATGATCAACTGAAAACTACGGAAAAATCAATGCTGCCATCTATTGTAGAATAGCGAAACTATTACGATCTTAAGTTTCACTATTGTACAAATAGATGAGTCTATTTTAAATAGACTACAAAAGGACGTAAATACTCTTTTTTTTTGTAGCAAAATAAAATTTATTGTAACGCAGTTTGGTATATTTTTAAATGTTCTGTTTGTGTGTTTCGGATTATTATTGCTTAAAATGAAAACGACCAATGAAACAATGTTTGCATTAGTAGTTTATATGCAATAATGCTTATTTTATGTGTGAGTGTGGCGATCGCGGTCCTGATACAAATGTTTGTACTTGCCAATTCCGTTCTTTTCTTTATTTCGTGGGTGGTACCAAATACCCGGGCGAGATGTTGCAGAACTCTACCACCTAGTAGTCGCGACGGTTTAAACACGTAAAGCCCATCGGTCACGTTTTACGACCTGGCAGGCAAACTCGCTCTGCGTTTTCACAGACATATGAAATTTTACAATAGTCCTACTGGATTTTTGTATTAAAATAATATAAATTTTAAGAACGAAAAAATATTAAATTATTCATACAAATTCTTATATCACTCCCGGTTAACCTTGTTACTATAAGGAGATTGTACAATTTCTTACATCACTCCCGGTTAACCTCGTTACTGTAAGGAGATCGTACAAATTCTTGTATCACTCCAGGTTAACCTCGTTACTATAAAGAGATCGTACAAATTCTTGTATCACTCCCGGTTAACCTCGTTACTATAAAGAGATCGTACAAATTCTTGTATCACTGCCGGTTAACATCGTTACTATAAGGAGATCGTACAAATTCTTGTATCACTCCCGGTTAACCTCGTTACTATAAGGAGATCGTACAAATTTTTATATCATTCCCGGTTAACCTTGTTACTATAAGGAGATCGTACAAATTCTTACATCACTCCCGGTTAACCTCGTTATTATAAGGAGATCGTACAAATTCTTGTTAACCGGTTAACCTCGTTACTATAAGGAGATCGTACAAATTTTTATATCACTCCCCGTTAACCTTGTTACTATAAGGAGATTGTACAAATTCTTACATCACTCCCTGTTAACCTTGTTACTATAAGGAGATTGTACAAATTCTTACATCACTCCCCGTTAACCTTGTTAATATAAGGAGATTGTACAAATTCTTACATCACTCCCCGTTAACCTTGTTAATATAAGGAGATTGTACAAATTCTTACATCACTCCCCGTTAACCTTGTTACTATAAGGAGATTGTACAAATTCTTACATCACTCCCCGTTAACCTTGTTACTATAAGGAGATTGTACAAATTCTTACATCACTCCCCGTTAACCTTGTTACTATAAGGAGATTGTACAAATTCTTACATCACTCCCCGTTAACCTTGTTACTATAAGGAGATTGTACAAATTCTTACATCACTCCCCGTTAACCTTGTTACTATAAGGAGATTGTACAAATTCTTACATCACTCCCCGTTAACCTTGTTACTATAAGGAGATCGTACAAATTCTTATATCACTCCCGGTTAACCTCGTTACTATAAGGAGATCGTACAAATTCTTATATCACTCCCGGTTAACCTCGTTACTATAAGGAGATCGTACAAATTCTTATATCACTCCCGGTTAACCTCGTTACTATAAGGAGATCGTACAAATTCTTATATCACTCCCGGTTATCCTCGTTACTATAAGGAGATCGTACAAATTCTTACATCCCTCCCGGTTAACCTCGTTACTATAAGGAGATCGTACAAATTCTTATATCACTCCCGGTTAACCTCGTTACTATAAGGAGATCGTACGAATTCTTGTATCACTCCCGGTTAACCTCGTTACTGCAAGATATTTTTTAATGTGCATGGTTGAGTGCATCAATGGCTCAGAGTAGGTAGATTTATTTATTATAGTAAATTCTTAACTTAATTGCTTTATAACCTCAATGTTTGTTTTAAAAGGTGATAAAAATTACGGGCAGATCGATACATTTCAAGCTCGGAAAATACGGTTCAGGCTTGCTGAGTGTCCGCAGGATACAAGTAGACGAAGACCTGGGCGATGAGGAGGTGGTCGCCAAGTCTTATCCTATTGGTAAGTTACATTTTTAGATTAATTAGGTAAGTATTTTTAGGTAAGTAAGTAGGTATTTTTAGTTAAGTTGTATTGTTAATTATTCCTACAATTATGTTCTAATACATAGATCCACTGATGGTAAAAAAACGTAGATAGGTTACTAACAAGGCAATCGGCCGTTACGAGTGGTACGCACCGTACGCACACCGCACCGCACCGCAACGTACCGCAACGTACGCACACTACTAGAAATATGTCAAAACGATACACTAACAAATATATTAGAAGTACAAGGAAGATAACACATCTAATCGCAAGCGCGAAAAAGAGATTTTTAGTAGATACCTAACGCTTTCTTTTCGCTTAACGTTTCATTAATAGATGTGTTTAAATATTTTTAGTATATTATACACTTCGACTTATATTTATGGTCAAGTATTTCACTTTACTGGGTTGGCTGTAAGAAATCTCTTTTTAGAGATAAGCTCGCCTTTTGTACCTTTTTAAAAATATCGCTTGCTGTAATTTTTTCTGTTGTTCTGTTGTGTACAATAAAGTATTAAATAAATAAATAAAATAAATAAGAGATAAACATCTATTCTCTGTATCGATGCGCATTGTGACGTCACGCTGTCCGTTCGACAAAGAATGATTTGACTTGACTTGATTATATTGCACACAACGGCATTTTCAAATGTTTGCGAGCGAAGGAGCACAGAATACTTAGAGACTAACAGAAGTCAATGTCACATACAAGTAATATTTGAGCATAACACACAGACACTTCTCACAGACGCGATATCTCCGACTGGTGCGGAACAAACTGTACCGAACCATTCCGAGATATCGCGTCCGTGAGAGGTGTCTATGTGTGCGTTGCTCGAATATCGCATGTATGTAGATTGACTACTGTTAGTCTCCAGTATACTGTGAAAGGAGTGAGCATTTCCGACTGCAACGAGTGCGAGGCTAATGTCAAATGAGCCAAGTAGCCTGTTTTTATTGTGCCACTTTAGAAGCGCGCATAACTTATCTATGGTTTTTGTTACCATTAATATATCAATGTTCTAATAAATCTCCAACGGGATAGGAAGAAAAGATCGAGTGCCTACCGTCACAATCTTCGGTTTCTTTAATTTTCATTACATTTTTTATATCATAGGATAGTAAATAAGAAGATGGCTCTCTTGATGGAAAGAGATAACTATTGTGTATAGACACCATAGATGTTATTGATGCTTTACTGTCCGTGGGGTGGGGTTGGGACACTACAAGTTTATCGCCTACCTTACTCTCCAAACTGGAACTCGACGATGACATACAAAGATATTATTGCGACAGGAATAGATAAAACAATGGAAATAAAATCAACGTTGTGGAATGTAACTATCTGGTATTTTCAAGGGTAGAGACACTTCTAGTCCCTGCTCGCTTTTCACGAGCTATCTGGCAGCAAGGCAGATAATTTTTGATGTCAGTAAATAGCAAACAAGCAGATGGTTCTCCTGATGGAAAGAGAAACTATTGCTTATAGACACCAAAGATGTTAATGGATCTTTGCTATTTGTTCGGTAGGATGGCAGTGCCACTTGCATAAGTCTATCGTCTATCTTACCCTTCAAACACGAATACGACAATGACAAACATTGACGCTGTGCGGCAGAAAAAATCTACCACCACAATCAGGATGGTAGTGATACGTATAGCTAATCGTTCGCCTCTTACGAACTGCCTGACAGAATGGCATATCGTCTTTTCATAAGGGGGTTGGGATCAACACGGAGGAATTTATTTTTAAGGGGAGCCAAAGTGGGCAAACGCTCCGGACCAACATGGGTTTATCATAAGTATGTATAGATCATGGAATTAGAAATTATTTTTTTCCAAAATACTAAAATCAGAGAAATATTTATCTCTATCACTTTTTTTTTTTTTTCAAATATCGTATGTATCGACTCCCATCCGAATCTCGCGTATTTTTTCAAATTCAGTTTTCTAGTTTTAAAACTCGGATATGGAAATTATATGCGATAGTCGTAACAATAATTGGCAAATGTTGAAAGTGGAAATCAAATCTCAATAGTATTAACGTAATTAATTAAATTGGATTGCAACAGGCAGT
Organism: Apodemia mormo; assembly: GCA_036924255.1. Lineage (NCBI taxonomy): Eukaryota > Metazoa > Arthropoda > Insecta > Lepidoptera > Riodinidae > Apodemia > Apodemia mormo. The sequence goes on along the minus strand of JAUPFN010000018.1, from coordinate 2,948,446 downwards.
AAGCACAAAGTACGCGTTCTGTGTTACCACCTGAGCGATCACACCTACTCAGTCAGTGACGAAGCCTCGGTGTTGGCGGAGAAGTGGTTCAGACTGTCGCAGGTGGCCGTGGGGGACCAGCTGCCGGCTGTGGTGACGGAGGTCGCCGATACACATCTGAGGTTGAATGTGGGGAGACTGAAAGGTATGAATGGTTTAAAGAAATTATTAAGATAATTTAATTTCCAACATTTAAAGAATTTTATGTATGACTACCGTAGTGCCACTGGAATAAGAAGAGCAGCGTGATAATTGATTGAGGAGAACGACGGGTGTCAATACAAAGTTCACCTAGATACCAAGGCATGCTGTTAGTTGCTTATCATTTTACTATAAATTAGTAAAGTCTTCTGTAAATAAAAAATGTAAATTGTGTCAGGGACACTTTAATGTTACAATTCACAAAAACCAACAAACAAAGTAGTTTTTTCATCGGACATCGCGTCAAAATTTGAAGTTCCACCCACACCATCTTGATGTCTGGAAATCCACAACCATGCGGTTCTCCCGGCACTTTTGCCTCGCACTACTTCTTTGTGGAATCAATTACCGGCAGGGGTTTTTCCGAACAGATACGACATGGGGACCTTCAAGAAAAGAGCGTACTCATTTTTAAAAGGGCGGCAACGCAACTGCAAGGCCTCTGGTATTGCGGATGTCCATGGGCGGCGGTGATCACTCAACATCAGGTGCACCTCCTGCTCGTTTGCCCCCTCTTCCATAAAAAAAGTTACTTGAATTTTGACAAATGGTAGTAGGTTAGTTCAGTAAATTTGAAAAACTAATAATTTACGTCATTACTCTTATTAAGTATATTAATTAAAAAATTAAAAAACTCTTTATATTTGTTAAATAAACGTGTAACGCTCTGGACTGTCATGGCGTCCTAATAACATCATGACATGCTAATATCTGCATTACATACTGTGTAGTTTTATGAAAATTACAATATCAAGATGACGTTTTACCACGGTGTGACGTAACACATCCAGATTTACGTTTACTGTAACGTGACCTAATGTCTATTTTTGCCGAATTAATATCTTAAAAATATTGTTAACCCTTATCTTTTATAATAAATATTATAATATTATATCCGAATTATTTTTAGCAATAAATCCGATTATTTTTTAGCAATGCATCCGATTCATTTTTTAGCAATATATCCGATTCATTTTTAGTGTACACAAGCCTATTATTAATTTTTAAACATTCGCATCGTAATATATCTGCATATAAAAGTCCGAATTGCAATTTGGCATTTCATCCCTGTCACACTGATGGCAACGCACAATTAACATCTCTAGTGCCTATAAGCGATGGTTGTTTCCATCACGAAAGCTATTTGTTTATTTGCTATCCTATAATATTTAAAAAATATATTTAATCACATTGTGTTTTCTATCAATCACATATTATTTAAATAGATGGATGAAGAAGTCCTTTTAATATATTGTCAGTGTCAGATCAGATTGTTAAAATTTTTCTTGCATGAAATAGCATTTTTGAAATAAATAATCTTAAGAAATAACAACCTTATCTTAATACAAACTATCGTTATCGATGACAATCGGTTAGATTCTTTTCCGAGGTACGTGAAATAAATTTATATTCAGTATATACCAGCGATTCCAGTGTGGTCGAAATTCGCCCATAAATTAAACAATAAAATCTCTTTTAAATTTGACAACATTAGTATATGTGTGTATATTTTCATTATTTTTGTTAATCTAATGTATTTTTAATGCATATTATTTTAAAATATCAAGTTTCTGCAGTCCTCCGCTACATAAAGTTTAACGTACCAAATTTCATTCTCTGAAATTGTCCTAAAAAGGCGTACACAGTTTTTTCGTCACATATTAATATATTTAATATATAGATAATTAAATAATAATATTCGTTTATTTTAAAGTCAAATATTTCAAAGAATTATGTAATTGCAATTCTTTAAAATACTTGACTTTAAAATAAACGAAGGAACAAAGTAGACTGAATAATTATGTATTTAATATAACTAGCGATCGCTTTTTGGTCGACTTTCGATTTTAATTATATGACTCCCTTTGATCATAGATTAAACAATTTTTGTGACAAAACACTTAACTGTAAACAAAATAGTTTACATGTGTTTATATTATGATTTGTGTCAAATGAATGGTAGTGTGCTTTATGTATATTTTTGTTAATTTTTTGCTATTTCTTTCTGCTATTCTTTAACATGTGAACTTCTGTGTCATTTCATTCTCCTTCGTTCGCAAGATGGTCGCAAAAAGGGGTACAAAGTTCTCTCTTTACATAGAAATATATGTATTCAACAATTACTTGGTATTCCCCAACTGGATGAATCCTGCAGGATACCATACCTATAAAAAGAATGTCAAACATTAAAAGACTCGCATAAAGAATGGGTTCTGTTTCCAGCCTATGTTCCACAAATCCACATGACGGACTCGGGGATATTCGTCGATCCTAAGAAAGCAAGCACATCCAAGCTGCCCAAAAAGAAATTCAAGGTAGGACTAGAAAACATATACAAAGTGCTTTTTATTTGATACAAAAACCGAAATACCTAGATAAAATAGTAATCTATTATATGAATAATTAATAAAACAAAATGAATCTGAAATAACAAATACTCTTAGATTTAGGTGTATCAATGATCTCGCGCAATTGTTATCGCCCTACGCGTCAATGAATGAAATGAATGAAAGGGTCAGGCCTATATATTTCATATTGGTTGTTCGATTCGGTGCTTCTCTCTCTCTGAAAATGCAAAGCATCAATTAGAAAAGTCGCGATGACTTTTCTAATTGATGCTTTGCATTTTCAGAGATTTTTTTATTTATACGAGTAATATACCATTTACCATTCTATCAGACACTTCATAAAAGGCGAACGATTGGCTATATGTGTCACTACCATCGTGACTGCTAGGTGGTAGAGTTCTGCAACGTCTCGTCCGGGTTTTGGTACCACTCGGCTTTCCTATTCCCGCGATAGCGTCAGTGATTGTCACTGTCGTGTTCGGTTTAAAGAGTAAGATAACCGAAAGAACACCCCGTCACACGGATAGAAACACATCATTAACATCTTTAAGTGTCTATAAGCGATGGTTGTCTCTTCATCAGAAGGACCGTTTGCTTGTTAACAATCTTCACTACATAGTATAAAACAAAGTCGCTTTCTCTGTCTGTCCCTATGTATGCTTATATCTTTAAAACTACGCAACGGATTATGATGCGGTTTTTTGTAATAGATAGAGTGATTAAAGAGGAAGGTTTATGTGTATAATAACATTCAATATATTGTAGAGAAATACTGCAATTTTTGAGTTTTCTGATGTCATGTCGTAAATAATTTTTTTTTTTCGCTTATATTGCAAACGCAGGCTAAACCCTACGAGATTTATCAAAATATTATACTAAGTATTTGTACACCTTAAAAAGGTCTACAGAAAAGTCTGCGATGGTATATGTCTAGCTCTTAGGGATAACACACAATAGCATTTTTTTGTCATTTACTTTTTACGAGAAATAATGGCTTTTACAAAGCAATTTTAAGCAATACAGCACTAGTCCTTATCCAATTAAATACCTTAAATATATTGTTGATTTAATATAGATCAATATGGCCGTTTACAACATGTAATTTAAATGAATATTTTCGAAGATATTACAGATTTAAAATGCAGGGGCATACCGGTTGCGGAGTTACCGGCCGGTCGGGCGGCGCGCGCGCGGTGTGTTTTGAAACCTCTGGAAAATGTGTGAATTTTCGGATAAATAAATATAGGACTTCAGCTGAAAACCAAAATTTAGTACATTCCTTTTTTAACTAAATATCACCATATAAAAATCATGTGGATGATTAGAAAAGGTATTAACAAGTTATTTTTCCTGTTTTCGGAATTTTATATGATCAAGTAAAGTACATTCTATCATGTAATGAGTTAGCACATTCCTTAGATAATATCTTCAGGTATATCTTATAATTTTTGTAAAACTGTTATTTAACAATCAATGTAAAAGAACGTGATTTAGCAAACCAGTTTTTTACTACCTTACTTACTTACTTTTCATTTTAATTTTTTTTTTCACTGAGTGACATAGGTGATAGTGACTATTTGAAAAAAAAAAACTTCCCACTACGTATGTAGATAAGGAAGTTACTGATTTTACCCCGATTTTCGAAAATCGAGTTTTTACCAGATGTCTACGTTTAGAGGTCCTAGGAATCTTTTCCGACTATTTTCACGATGACGTCAGTATGTCTGTCTGTATGTATGTGTGTATGTATGTATGTATGTGTGTGTATGTATGTGTGTGTGTATGTATGTGTGTGTGTATGTATGTATGTTTGTGTGTGTATGTTTGTGTGTGTGTATGTGTGTGTGTAGGTGTGTATGTAAACATCTCATAAATTTTGAACGGCTAGACCGCTCTAAACGCGGCAGGCGCGTGCGCTCCTTATAGGCAGAAAAGCAGTGCTTTACTTGCCATTCACAGATATTTTAATAAAACGTTCGTACGTTTTAGATGATTTTATTAATAATAAGTAAATGAATAAAATGTGTCATAATCATGTGCACGCCGCTGAAATCTATAAAACAAAAAGTTTTTGTGGCCGAATACTGCGCCGCATACTCAGTATCATAATCCTGTGCACGCCGCTGAAACGCGGTTGGATTCTGCTCAACTTAGATTTCCTGAAAATTTGAACCAATTCGGTCCAGGACATTTTGAGAAATTTTGAAAAACACCAGAAAAAATTTGACGAAACAGTATTTTTTTATATAACTTCCAGATTTATGTACCGATTGAGTAGAAAAACTAATCAGCTCTATTCGTCAAAAAACTATGTCTAATAAATAAATTGCATCAAAATCGGTTTATCCGTTTGAGAGTAATCGTTGACGAAAAATTTTGAAAAAGTGTTTTTTCGACATAGCTTCGAAATTTTTCAACCAATCATTTTTTGGTGTTCTACGATATTTTAGTACTTAAAAGACTACGTCAAATGCCGTTTCAAAAATCAAAATCGAATCTAATTCTCAAACTTATAGCTTTTCATACGTTATTTTTAGCTTATTATTTTACTTAAGTTTTTTTAAATAACTTTCAAGTTAATTTACCGATTGACTTACAAATATTATCAGCTTTTGTTCCGTTAATTTAATCAAAATCGGTCAATTTGTTTGGGATTTATCAATGAAGAAAATTAAAAATAAAATATTTTTTGACATAGCATCGAAATTTTTCAACCTATCGACTATTTAGGTAAAACAATATTTTAGATCTCAAAAATTGAGTTGAATGCCATCATCTTTTTTAAATATACAGCTTTTCAAAAATTAATAATACTGTCATTTTTAACAAAATAGATGTTTGAACTGAAAAATCTATGCTTATAATTTTTACTCTTGAGCTTAAAATACCTTAATTTAGTGAGAAGTTTCAGGGATGGCCCGAAGGGCCAACCATTTACACATTTTTTCCCGTTTGTCCTGATACCTCGCTTTAATAAATCTCAGGGTCAAGCCTTTAACGTTGCAAGCTTAGATTTGAGCGTTGACTGCTTTTCACATGGCCTACTATATATCGCTCTTTCAAGAGTAACCTCTAAAGAAAATATATTTGTATTGTCTAATGGCAAGAAAGCTGTGAACGTTGTATATAAAGACATTCCATAACATATTAATTATAAAAATAAAAGGAATCGGTAAAAATGTAAAAACTAAAAATGTAGTACCTATATGAATTTAGATATTCCAAAGATAGCAGGAAATCTTAATATGGAAAGGGGAATCGTTTTACTCCAAATTTAACACGTGCGGGCCACGGGTAATAATGAATAAATCAAAACTGGATCGATTTTAATCGTTTTTTTTTTGCCGTGCGAAGCCGGGGCGGGCCGCTAGTATAAAATAAAATTAAAGGCATATTGCTATTTATTTTATATTTATTATCTGTAGGTGGGTCAAGAAGTCAAAGGTCGCGTATTATCAGTGGATATGACGAAGAAAAACTTGGTGCTGACACTGAAACCTTCACTGCTGGATCCCAGCATCGAAGTGCTGCAGAGTTACGAGCAAGCTGTCGTGGGCAAAGCTTATACTGGAGTAATTGGTGTGAGTATTATTACCTGTCTTTGAGTCGGATACATAGGATTAACAAATTACCTTGTGTCCACTAAGAAGGATTCGAGTATATCGTAGTTTTTAATGATTTATTATGACATAATGATAAGAAAAAAACTGGTCTAGTGCGAGTCGGACGACTTCATCTATAAAAAACGGCAAAAATATCGTTTGCTGTATGAGAGACCCCCTTAAATATCTATTTTGTGCTGTTTTTAATATTTTTTTGTTATAGCGGCAACTGAAATGTATCATCTGCGAAAATTTCTGACAGTCTTAACTATAACGGTTCATAAGATACAGCCTGGTAACGAACGGTCAGAGAGACGAACGGACGGACAGCGAAGTCTTAGTAAGTTTAGTAATATCGCGTTTTGCCTTTTGGGTACGGAACCCTAAAAAACCAAAATATTTATAATAAAAATAAGGATTAATAATATTTTTACGATATAAATTCGGCAAAAATAGACGTTAAGTGACGTGACAGTAAACGCAAATCTGGAAGCGTTACGTCACGCCGTGGTAAAACGTCATCTTGATGTCATTTTCATAGAAACCACTGAGTATGTAATGTAGATATTACCACGGCATGACGTCATTAGGATGCCATGATCCCCAATCCCCAATAGTCCTCGAATTGTCTCATAGGTAATCCGGGGGTTTTCTTCAATTAACCGCTTAACAGTAGCCACATTATTTTCGTTGACGGCAGTTGAAGGCCGCCCTTCACGAAAATCGTCATGTAAAGAAACTCGACCTCTCTCAAATTCTGCAAACCACCGATGGTTTGTTGAATTTGAGAGAGGTCAAACAAGGTGCTCCTCTCCCAAAATCATTTGAAGACGAGCGGCGCAGTCTTGCGGAGAAAGAGAACTTTTAAAATAAAAATAAAAATCATCGCTCTAAAATCTTTTCGACTTAATTCCATTTTCGTTGCGTACGTAAAACTTTGATGTGTGATAAAAAACAATTGAGAAATCATTTCCCGCCAATTGTTTTTTTTATTACTAAGAAGATTGCAACGTTTTAAAAATATAACATTCGAAATTCAAATATTTCCGATTAGCTAGAAGTGCAAAACTTTTAGTGTGCCCCATGTATTTGAAAATTTGTACTTTTGTACAAATGTTCAAATATTTTACTACATTAGGACAAATACAAGGTAATTTTAAGACTTTTGAAGCAAAAAAAAAAATGGTTTCCGTTGTTTTGCGGGTTGCACCAGTATACATACATAGGACCCGTCGATATAGAGATCATTCTTTTTTTATTAAATCAGGTATATTCCAACTTAAAGAACGACGACGAGCACTGATTTTTACCAAATCCGGGCGAGACGGTGTAAAACGCAATTGCAAATTAAATTCGTATTTAAAATATTGCTTTCAGAAAAGTAGCACCTACATTTATTAACAATTTTCTATTTATTGCTTATTATATTCATTCATTTGTTACCACTTTTGACGAGTCGACTCTTTTATTACACATTTAAATATTTAGTAAAAAGCTATTTATATTTTCCAGCAAATCCGCAATTACTTGCTTGTGTCATTCTTCAACAACGTGCTGGCGTTCGTACCGCGGCAAATGGTCGCCGCCGAGCCCATTGACAACTTAGCAGACGCCTTCCACTTGGGACAGATTGTAAGTTAAAAAAAAGTATCTTCACGCTCATATCCCCGAAGGGGTAGGCAGAGGTACAACATGTGCACCCACGATTAGCCGAAGATACTTGGTCCCACAAATGTGATAATAATAATAATAATAATAATAATAATAATATTTATTTGCAAGAAATAGGGTTACAAAGTTGTTATGTCTAATATATAGGTCGCAAGCCTATCGCCAACCGGGCACTTTCCAATCCCGGGCAACTTTGTGTTTCTTAGAAAACTGAAAAAACACTTTTTTTATGTCTCCGTCCCGGGAATCGAACCCGGGACCTCATGTGGTCAACGCCACTAGACCACAGAGGCGAATAGATTGTAAGTTATCACCAACAATGTAACTTACCTAAACACTTGATTTTGAAGTATGAAGACGTCTCTCGTCACACGATGGTGGACGTGAATATTCATTGATTAAAAAACATGCGTAAGCAAATTTTGAAGCAATCACGTAAACTCACAGGTTTTAACTAATCCTGAATCACTACATGAAGATTATATGGTAATAACTACTGAAGCTACTTCCGTCTGGCGAAACTACCGATTATGGAAGATGCAATATGGCGTTTCTTAGATCATATTTTAACGAAGTAGTTTTAATCGTAAATATTGGTTTAAACCTAGAATGGTAAATTACAATTTGTTTTAAAAAGGATTTTGTAAGAATGTGGGGTTTCAATTTGTTACTAATAGATATAATTTATACTTTCGAATGTCGGTAATTGGTATTAACTTTATGTAAAACAATAAATTGCATTTGTACGTTTATGTTAAAATACTTCTTCATTAATATACTTGAGTACTTCCTAGAGATACTTAAAAAATGTTACCAACTAAATAATGTGTTAAAAATATAAGCATACAAACCCCCTGTGTATGGTCCGGGCCCCCTTCGAAGAATAGACCAACTGTCGTTCTGCCAGGCAGGCCGTAAAATGCGACCGATTGGCTATATATGTCACTAGCGTCGTGAATACTAGGTAATAGAGTTCCGCAACGCCTCGGCCTGGTAAATGGTACCACCACCATACCTATTCCTGCCGCGTTAATCATTATCATTGTCATGTTCCAGTTTGTAGGGTAAGGTAGCCGGTAGACTAATGCATGTGGCATTGCCATCCTGCTACACGAATATTAGCGCGCCATTCATATCTTTAAAGTCTACAGATGATAGTTATCTCCATAAGAATAGCAATCTCCTTGTTTGCTGTCTAATCATTTAATAAAAAATGTACAAATTTTACATAGTTTTACTTAATCATTTAATATTTAAAATATTTAATATCTAATAAATAGCTTGGAAACCTACCAAATAGTTCTTTCAAAGTGTTTTACCTTAAATATCAGATTTTGACAATTTTTTCATATTACAAAGTTACCAAACAACCCAATAGCTTATCTGATGGACAGACACAAGCATTGTCTATTGACACCAAATATGTCAATTGTGTTTTGCCATCCATATTGTGGGCTACCTTACTCTCCACGACAAGCATTAACGCTATTGCTAGAGAAATATCTTCACTCAAACTTTGAAGAGAGAGAGAGAGAGAGTGTTAATGGTGCGCTGCCATCCGTTTGGCTGACCGATCACAATGTCAAGCACTGAAGCTGAAGCTACTACTACACTGACGATAGTAGTGCCATTCGCCTTTAACGAACTGGCTGGAAGAAAGTCACACGGTCTATTGTTCAAATGAGGTATGAACCAATGATATTAATCATGCGGTGCCATACGGGCGACGTTGATATAATGCAACGTACATAAGTTATATATTAAAATTGTTGGTTCCAGGTTAAATGCACTATATTAACTGTAAATGCGTCCTCTAAGAAGATGTCTGGAAGTCTCAAGACTGCGCCCTTTACACCCACTGTGAGTATAACTACTGTAAAGAAAAACTGTCATATTAATTTTTAAACTTCCTTATTATATTCTTCCGTCGGGTATTTTATTCTCTTTTAGTTTAATATTGGTAATTATTCTTCATCTGCCTTGTTGGAAGTTATTACATGGAATATAACATCATCTAAAGTATATGTTATCCTAATGTTAAATAAATAAATATCACCACTTGGTCACGATATTAACTAATAACACACTATTAACTTATTTCCTGCTGCTGGAATCTTAGCAGTCGGTTTCACAAATATTTTTTAATATAAAATACTATCACTTTTCTCAGTTCCAAGTAATAATTTAACTATTTTATGGTACAGGATAAAGGTAAAACAAATAAGCGGAAAAATGAAGAAGATTTGAAGCTGAAGGCCAAAAAGTCTAAATTAGAAAACAAAGAAAATGAAGATGAAGCATCTACAGAATCAGACACTGATGTTGAAGATGAAAATATCACTACGAATAAGAAAAAAGACAAGAAATTGAAAGAAACGTTAAAAGGAGACAGTGAAGAAAGCGATGCTATCGAAACGGACGTGCAAGAAGATCAAATACTAACACCACAAGATTTATTCCTAATGGATATCACAGATTGTGACTCACCAAAATCCTGGAAAAAGCGAGGGGTCTCACTTTTAAAAGCTATACAAGCAAGAACTAAACGACTAGAAAGGATAGAAGCAAAGATTCAAAATATTGAAGAAAGAGGCCTCCACTCAAAGAATAAGAAATTTCATACTGCAATGCACACGGAGAAATTAACTATAGAAGAACGTATATTAAAATTAAAAGAAACTTTAGATGTTGTACAAGAAAAATTAAAAGAACTTGATATAGAACTGAATAAAGATTACAAAAAGAAAAAAGAAAAATCAGTTAAAGACAAGACTAATTCTGAAAAGAAACAAAAAAAGGAGTCTAAAGTTAAGGAAAAATCTGAGTTTGAAATTAAAGAAAAGCCTGGACTGAAAAGCAAAAGAAAAGCCAAGTCTCAAGTTCAAGAAAATGACGAACATAAAGACACCGAAAATGTCGAATCTATAGTACACAAGGATAATGATAAAAATGCAACACAAAAGAAAGTCAAAAAGAAAGATAAAATTAAAAATATAGAGACTGATATTGTAGAAGACTTACAACCGGTAGTAGTAGTACCTAGTGCTAAAGAGTTTTGGTCTGCCGACCCTGTGAGTTTAGCTAATAAAGTGCAAGAAGAATCATCCAGTAGTAGTGAAGAAGAGGTAAATACATTTTCTTTTCATGTTATGTTTAACTATGCCAAATTCCGCACTCCTCTATGAGTTCAATCTTAAAACCTTGATCCTTTTTAGATTCATTTATATATTTAGACATTAAAAAATAAATAATATTAAACATACATCTTTAGGGTCAAGTTAAATGATTGAGTCTTTCGTATATATCGTACGCATTGATATAAAAAACCCAAGATGCACACTCATTGTTTCAAAAACGTCCTCCAAAAATAGAAATTCGCTCATTTCAAATAGAATCGCGTCAGTCGCTACACTGTCAATTTTATTTCTTTTCGTACATTACTTTGTAAAAAGAACTATAAAACTTGCACTTAAGGTTGGATATGCAATAACATATATTTTTGCCATATCTATAACTATTTAAATGAAATAAGGGACACTTTTGAGTGTCAGTTTTGTTCGGGACTGTGCATCTTTTTTTTTATATCAATGATCGTACGCCTCATTTCACATTGACACTGTGAATGCGCCTTGTCGACTAATCGGACGAAATGTGACTGGTGTCTATGGCGAACAGCTACTGGCGATGGCGGGCGAATATGCCCAATTAGTTCCATATGGGGTCAATCGACGAGACATAATTAATGTACTTTGGAAATATAACTGTTTTCAGCGAATCTTGCAAAACTACTGAATATTTTGATATGAAATTTGTACCATTATACTTGATCTTGATTGTGATAGCATAGGCATTAGGCATTTTTCCCCGTGTTGGTCCGGGCTCACCTTGAAGAATAGACCATCTGCTGCTGCCAGTAGTTGCCAGGTAGTTTGTAAGAAGAAGGCAGAAGCAAACGATTGGCTATGCGAATCGCTGCTCTCATGGTTACTATGTGTTGGACTTCTGCATTGTCTTGCCCGGGTCTAGTACCACCGCCTTACCTATTCCTGCCGCAGTAGCGTTAGTGCTTGTCACTGTCGTGTTCCGGTATGGAGCGTAAGGTTACCGGTAAGATAATGCATGTGGCATTAAAACTCCGCCACAAGGGCCTATACGTACCATTAACATCTTTGATGTCTATAGGCGTTGATTTTAATATTCCACCAGAAGAACCATCTGCTAGTTTGCTGTCTTAAGATATTAAAAAGTTATAGTTATGTGTGTATATAAGTTATTTGTATTTTGGCCTCTCTAAAACCTCTTTCATTGTACATCTCATTCATAAGAAGAGTTCTGTGCTTGGTAGTATTGGACAGAAAGATTATAAATGTATATATATATATATGTTTACAGTTAAACCAAATCTATAATACTGTTTCAATTTATTGTTTTTTTTTTTTTACTTTAATTACGTGAAAAATAAAGTCATAGTAGTTTGATCTACTTTTAGTACCGTTGGGTGGCGCGCCTGTAGTACTTCGGTTATTCTTTCAAATCTCAGACGTCATTTCCTCATTTATTTCAACTACTTCTTAAGCAAATTCTGAGTAGCTGTTAATATCTTAATAAAAATGAATTACAATAAATTTGTCATTTTTGTAATTCGGATAATTTATTCCCATCAGGAAGAAGAAAAACCTAAAAAGAAACGGAAAAAGTTGACGGCCGCTGAGAAATTAGCCAAGGCACGGGAAGAGGAAGAGAAACTGAGGGAGATGGAGAAGAGAGCGATAGAGAGTGAGTCGCAGCCGCGCTCTACGGAGCAGTTCCAGCGGGCGCTGCTCGCCAACCCCGACTGCAGCCAGCTGTGGATCGCCTACATGGCCTTCCATCTGCAGGTCAGCCACACTTACCTATTATTATACTATTGTTACGTGCTTTGCGTTCGTAATTTGCAGGAAAACGCCACTAATATTAAAACAGGGAGAACCAACACGGGGGAATTTTTTCCCCCGTGTTGGTTCCGGGCTCCTTTGAAGAATAGACCAACTGCCGTTCTGCCAGGCAGGTCGTAAAAGGTGACCGATTGGCTAATATCGTGGCTACTAGGTGGTAGAGTTCTGCATTGTCTCACCCGGGTCTGGTACCACCGCCTTACCTATTCCTGCCGCAATAGTGTCAGTGCTTGTCACTGTCATGTTCCGGTTTGGAGGGTAAGGTAGCCGGTAAACTTATACATGTGGCATTAGACCTCGCCACAAGATAGCAACGCACCATTAACACTTTTGGTGTCTATAGGCGATGGTTGACTCTTTCCATCAGGAGACCCATCTGCTTGTTTGCTATTTTATGATATAAAAAAACGGTGTATTTCAAAAAAGAAAAAAAATAAGGTACAATACACTACGATGAAATACGTAAATATACTATACACACTAGTCACACTCGCTGAACTTAACCGACTACGCTGAGTCACTAAAACACTTCTCGCTTCGCACTGGTCGTTTCAAGTATCTCTCTCGATCGCTTTACAAAAACTGCTCTCTATTTGTCAACACATCTCTATTTATACCCAGGGTAAATTTTTACCTAGTTCCCGACAAATCCAAATTTATCGCGTAAACAATAAGCAATTCTAATTGTAAACAAGTCCAAGTAAGTACACGCCATGTTCACCTTTATGACTTATGACAGAAGGTTCATTATGGCGTAGCTGTTAGAGTGACGGCGGCTTTTGTTTATCAACAGGAGCAGCCTTTCTCTTTCTTATATTTCTAGATTTTTCCAGCGTTTTAATTCTTCACTTTTCTAGATTAATTGTAACACTACCCCCTCTTAGTTATGTTCGTACTGAACATTGTTACTTCCATTATAGACTGCTAATCGATCAACATTAACAATCTTCATGGTCCCTCATGGCTGCTTCTGCATTCGATAGGTTACGTCATTGATCCGTGTGATTACTTTGTATGGGCCATTCCAGCGTCGCTGTAACTTAGGTGATTTTCATTGGGGTATGGTGGGTGTTGAAATCACCGATGATCACAATCTCTGCGGAGGGGATCTGCTGCGGCACGGAATCTGTTGCAATCTGGATATGCTCAATGAGTCTGTCTGATTCGGCATTTCCGCTGTGGGACCTGTAAACGCATAGATGCGGGAACGGTCGTCGTAATCTACACGTAGCCAGAGGATGGATAGGTCCTTGCCGTCAAGGCTGCTGAGACACAAACAAAACAAACAAATAAAGCCGGCTTAACCATCTCAAGGTGGTAGTGGACGGCATTTAAATTCGAGCGAAGGCCCCTAATATTAGTAAAGTCCACGTGGAGTGTGGTAGGGGATGCCTTAAGATATTTGTTTCGTTTGCCCTGAGCAGCGAAGTGTGTGAGCGCAATTTTGTCCTCCCCAGAGTAAACAGGGCAGCCTGGGCATTCATGATTAGATTGATTACAAATTCCTGAACATGGATATCCAGAGGGGGATTCTCCACCACTAACGCGAGTGATACCCCCCTGGGGTATACTACTACCTTTGAATTGCGCTTCCATAGTGTTAGGGGGAGTAGTTAGTAAAATATCATCTCTTTAATGGTTTCAAGACCAGCCAGATTCATGCTTCATTATTTATTCTTCATTTATTGATTTATTATATTCATAAAATATTTTAATAACGCGAGTAATGATGAACTTTATTTTCTTTTGAATAAAATTCATTTACAGTTTTATTTCATGACACGGAAAGATTACACCATTGAGTAAACAGACTAGAAGACCGAGTAACAGACAAATTATTCTGTCAACACATCTGACTAATAGATCTTATAATAATCAGAAAAAAAATACCGACAAATCCAGTGAGATGTAAACACGCGCGTCAAAATACCGATTTTGAATTAGTCAATCCAACCACCGTGTTTCTTTTCCTCGCTCCTGAGATTATTGATAGAATTAATTTGGTACAAGAAATCAAAGATTATTAGTCAAGTGTAGGTTGTTGATGGATTAAACGCATACGCACTTTTCGTCATTTTGTTTTACAGGCGACGGAGATAGACAAGGCTCGCGCTGTGGCCCGCAAGGCGCTGTCTACCATTAACTTCCGTGAGGAGACTGAACGGCTTAACGTGTGGCTCGCCCTTCTAAACCTCGAACACCGCTTCGGCACAAAAGTGAGTGCACTTTAACTATTCCTATTATACTTCGCGTCCAGACCACTCTTTCGTTACACTGACCACCCCAATTCAGCACCAAAAAAAATTCATTTTACCCTTGCTACCCCTGAAACTGCTGCAGCAACATAGTTCGTTTATTGTACACTTGCAACCCCTAACACCGCTTCAGCATCATAGAACTTTCAAACTAAACCAAATAATTGATTATAACCCCGCAACACTTATCGTGCTTCTTTGCCTCCGTCTCAGTCACCGTAGGCGTTCCACAGGGCTGTATTTTAAATCAGCATTTGTTTCTTGCATATATAAATGACTTACAAGAAACGATTTTGTAGGAGTCTCAACAAAAAACATTAGAAGACGCAGTCCAAATGAATGATAGCTATAAAGTGTACGCCAAGCTCCTGGACATCCTGGTGGACACGGGCAAGCTGCAGGAGCTGAGCGGCGCGGTGGAGCTGATGTTGCGCAAGTTCCGGCGCGACGAGGCCGCCTACCGCGAGTGCGGCGCCGCCTGCTACCGCGCCGGCCTCACCGACAAGGCCAGATACGTCATGCAGAAGGGCATGGCCGCCTTGGAGAAGAAACAACGTGAGTGCCGCGCATTTAATATACCACATAGTTGGATTTTCGAAACATATAAATGTTATATTGTATATATTGAATCCCAATAAATCAGAAATTTTAATGAATCTTGTCTGCCTAAAAATGTTTGTTACGTTGTTTTTTCCCTAGGACACCTATGGTTACCTACAGCTGGACGTTTTTTTATATCATTAGATAGCAAACAAGCAAATGAGAAGAGACAACCATCGCCTAATCTCTTTCTAACAATGTTTAACAATCTCATTACTAAATTTCGTTAACATTTTTTCAGCGATTTTGCCGTAAAAGTGTAGCAGACAGGATTTCGCATTTATAATATCAGTATTAAATATTGCAAGTATCAAATCCCAATGTATCATTATCTAATAATTTTCGAATAGACTTATTTTGTCTACCACTTAATATTTCCTTAAGTTCTAAATTTAAGTTCTAAAGTTACAGTAAATACTTTTTTCATTGCACGTTTAATTTCATAAACTTCAACTGTCAGAATTATTTCATATAAACAAAAAACTGGAAGATTACGAGCTTCCTTACTAATGTCCTAATGGTTTAAGATCGGCCCAGGCGGACACCTTAAATTAATCACAAAACAATCCATGTAATTCCTTTCAAGCCTCATAAATTGTTTTCATCAATTCTACGCCAGTGCATAAAATTTGACAAGATATAATTATTTTAGAACGAACGCAATTGATTATTGATATTAAAGTAATTTTAAACTAATATTGCTTTATGTACAACTAGCTGCACCGTGCAGCCCACTGCATTATATTTTTTTGGTGAATCCCGCTGGAACAACTCATTTTTCTGATAAAAGTATTCTATGTGCTATTTCAGCTTATCGTGTACACCTGTGCCACATTTCATCCAAATCGGTTCAGCTGTTTTTTCGTGATTGAATAATAAACAAATATCCATCTATCCAGCCATCTATCCACCCATCTAAACATCAAAATTTTCGCATTTATAATATTAATATAGATGTAATAAATGTTATTTCATTATTACCCGACTCCTGTATACCCACCGCGCTACAAGAAGTTTTCGAGTGTATTATTGTATGTATTTATAATTCTTTCCGATTCGAGGATCCAATCCGGCTCGAAGGACCATTTAATAATTTCTTCATAACTAGTACACTATTTGATTGATAATTGATGTTTGATAAATGATATTGATGATTAATTATTATATTGATTACATATTGATTAGTGAGGACGCGTATCTCTTGATGGCTGTATGCGAACTGTCTTATTATACTAATTAAAATAATAATGAATTATACGTATCGTGTAAAATTATGAATTGCAGTATGTGACGGTTTCACCGAACAAGCACGCTCTATAGTCTAAAGCTTGTAAAGTGTCATTAGATTCGTCTTAATTGTAAAGTGACATAGGTTTTATAATTTTTTCCGACTGCACTACAAGGAGGGTTATTTTTTTTCGAATCGTACTTTACAGCTGGCTTTTTATTTTTTTTAATTGTTACCTACTTGTTTTTGCTATAACAAATTTGGTTTGCTTTGTCATATATGACGTGTTTTCAAACATAAAATAGTAGGTCACCTTAACTGTGTTTACAGATGTGAGTTTGTTGGTACAATTCGCGAACCTTGAACGCAAGTGGGGCGAACGTGAACGTTCGGAAGCGCTGTTCGAGCAGGTGCTCGCGGTGTACCCCGCGCGCGTGGATGTAGCCGCAGCTTATACCGACACGCTGCTCAAAGCTGGGGATGTTAGTCGAGTCCGGTGAGTGCCTACTACCCGCTACAACTCCCGTAAAGTTACAAGCCAGGTGGAAACTATAGTCTGTTGACGACAGATCTATATTCATAAATTGTGTTATAATATAAAGTAATTCTATAAGTTGATCTGATTATACAGCCTGTTATTTAGGCAAGGGAACTGTTGAAGGAAATTACTCAGTATTTGAACCTGAGCCCAAATGTCTGTATAATATATGACCTTAGTGTTGACCCAATTATCGTATAAAATACATTAATCAGGTACATCAAGCCCGCAAGATCCAATCTAGCGATTAAAATAAAATGCCTACACGTGTGACACGTGGCATGAAGCAAAGGCCAATGACATTTGATGGTAGTACTTTATTTGCGCTAGCGTCGAATTGAGCGACAGGCATAAAGGCGTTCGGATGTGTATTTCCGCGTAACGCAATATACTTCCTCAGGTATTTTTGTTATAGTGTTTGACTAATAACAATAACAAGGTCGTCTTCGTCATCGTCAGCATTATTTTGAAGAATATTGGGATATGATACGTGCCTATGCGTTATGTAATGATTATGTGTGATCTGATAACACGATCAGCTACTATAGCCAAATGTTCCCAAATCGCCAAATCCAGAAAATTATCAAAAATTGAGATTAATGTAAATTTTTGTCAATAGTTATTTAAGTTCAATTATCGTAAAGAGGATGATTCTATTTTGTAAATACGCCAGAAATACTAAAGTAGTAATCTGCATTTTATACTTGTATTCGTTATTTCTTTTTTTTTTAAATTTGTATTATTTTTAGTGCCTATGTATTTTTTCCTGTCTTAACTCAGGAACAACGTATGAAGGAAAGATGAATCACAGTAGTTTACTGTTACCTACTACACCTCCCTGTACTACAGGGAGGTAGGTTACGTTTACATTAACTACCTACTACTGACATTATGACTCGTGACATGTAGCGCTAGAGTCATTAGGTGTTGCGAGACTTTTGACGATATTTTAATTACTGTTTTCTTGGTTATTTTTATTTAATATGTATAAGCGCGATAAAATACATATTAAAAATATATTTAATATGTATTTTCTCGGGTTCGATTCAGTCCCTCGTCTAGTAAAAAAACGCTATATAATATTAATTCGAAGGCGCACTTGTAGCATTCAAATTCAAATATAAAGAGTAGTGGCCTTACAGGTTTTATTATAATTTTTGTTTTAAAACTCACGTCGGTAACGACGGCAATATAAACGTCGTCATGGTTTCAAAACAAATAATGAAATCAACAACTACTGCACATTTTTCTTAAGATTTCAAAAGTGATAAAACAATTGATCTAGGCCATTAACGTGTATAATAGTGGTAATATTATACACGTCAATGATCTAGGCCTTATCGATGTTCCAGTAGCTTATTAGTAGATTTTATTTGGGAAAAACTTCAGTGTAGATGGGACAGATATTGTTTTTTACAACCGAAGACTGTAACGCCGATCGTAAAAATAATGATACTAAAATTATGTGTCCTAGATCGTAGCAGCATTTGCGCATATGCATTTTAATCAATACCTAAGAACCAGCCATTAATTGCTCTTAATCTTAAGATTAAAAAAAAACAATAATTTTCAGTCAAGTAATGGAACGACTGACTGCAAACAAGTTGCCAGCGCGGAAAATGAAGGTTCTGTACAAGAAGTGGCTCGAGGTGGAGGAGAAGATAGGAGACAACGCCCACGTGGAGAGCGTACGACAACGGGCCATTGACTACTTAGATAAAGCGAAGTTTTAAATAAATTATACATTTTAATTACTTTGTGTTATTTAATAATCCTTTAATCCTAATAAAGATACATATAGCCTGGTTCATATGTACTTTTGTATATGTCATTCGATTCGTATTGTCACGTAGAAAGTTTAAGGAAAAGTCTGGAAAGGCGCTTAAAAATTTGCAACAGTTATAAACAAATAAGCGAAAACAAGTGGGGGTTTCGTTTTTTTTAATATTTCGAAAAATAATCAAATTTTTCGAAAATATTTTAAAATGGATCCAAAACAAATCGAATGACACCTTGGTCGTAATATTCGGACACTATATAAAAAAGTTACAAAAAAAAGTACATGTGAACTGGGCTAATAATATCTTCGTTTTATCCAATAATAGGCTTAAATTAAATAAATCGATGATTGTGAACAGTCGTTTTCTCCTGTATTAGAACTAAAGGGATACTTTTTTGATACCGTAGGATAGCAAGCAGACAGGTGGTTTCATTAAGATGCTTTGAATCATGATATATCATCACCCATGAATTCATATATTTATCTATTCTAATTTTGGATTCGACTCCATAGCTCAAACGTGAAACTGAAATGAACAAAGTAACTAATAAATCGGTTAACTAGTAGTGGGTGGCTATATGAACAAACGGTTTCTTATGACTGAAATTTATGGAAAGGCGACTGCGTACCTGCGTATCAGCTAGTGCTGATACGCAGTAGTAGGTAGGCTGGCCGCTTACCAGATGGATTGACGACCTGATCTTTGCTGGATACATGCAACAGAGAACAGAATGTGATAATTTTGTTCATCAGCAGACGTCGCTATACTTGCGATGACAAAATGAAATATAAGTTAGCTTAACATTATGTATGTGTTCTTAAACAAGCATGTGCTATTATTTTAGAACATCGGATAAGCACTAAGCAGGTGATTCTTATGAAAGTAAGATACAAAATTTTTCAATAAATGTTATTGTTTATGCGTTAATCCATCGGTTAAACCAAAGACAAAATTAAAGTATTCACTTTGCAAAACTTCCGCGAAATCTTACTGCTGTGATGCAAATGAAATAAAAGGTAATGTAAGCAACGGGAAATACTTAGGCAAAGTTTGAAAATTAAACGAGACCACAGTGGCACCATAACCCACTCAAATCCACCACACCTTCACCCACGTCAGTAGCAAAGACAGTAACACAAAAGTTATGTACTCAACGCACGTTTCACTTCGCAACCAAAGCATCTTCAAGAGAGTTGAATAGCACTTCACTAATAAAAGTGAAGCGCAAATGATAAACAACGTAATTTTATTTTATTTTATTTTATAGACACCGTTCTAGTCTCACTACTCGCTGGAGTTAACAATAGGCTACCCTAACTAAATACAGCTTTCCCCGTGTTGGTCCCGGGCTCCTTTGAAGAATAGTCCAACTGCCGTTCTGCCAGGCAGGTCGTAAAGGCGACTGAGTGGCTATTCGCGTCACTACCATCGTGACTACTAGGTGGTAGATTTCTGCATCGGCTCGACCGGGTCTGGTACCACCACCTTATCTATTCCTGTCGCAATAGCGTCAGTGCGTCGTGTTCCGGTTTGGAGGGTAAGGTAGCCGGTAAACTTATGTATGTAGCATAAACCTCGCCACAAGATAGCAACGCACCATTAACATCTTTGGTGACTATAGGCGATGGTTAACTCTTTCCATCAGAAGACTCATTTGCGTTTTTGCTATCTTATGATATAAAAAAATACATTACATGCTCTTTGACCCTAACATCTAAGCAAGATCACAAAATTTGATGTTATATTGGCAAGAATATGCAAGGCGATGATTATTCATCTTATATATTTACTACCTTTAGTGATATTCAGCCTTTATTTGCTTTTTACGAGTCACCAAAAAATTATATTCTATCTTTCATATATAAATCGAAACGACAAACTGTGATGCGAATATTTTACATAATTTAAAAAAAATATCTATCTTGATTATTTGATACCAGGTATATAATTTATAGGTATATATAGTGTGTATATAGTCATTAAAAAACTAAACATTTTAATATCTATATTATCTATACATTATTAGTTATATATTATCTATAGATACTTAATTTTTTTTAGTAAAACCTATGGCAGAGTTATTTTAAGTACTTGTACATAAACGTTTTATTTGATTTTAAAGTACTATTTATAATTTTAGGTTTTGGCATCGGTGGAGGCAAAGGCACTAAATTCTGACCGTTTGATACATTAGGCAAGTTGGATTCAGGTGAATGAATTTCACATTTTCTATGATTTTCTAACTTATTCTTATTATCTTCTGATGTTAAATAATTTGGCAATACATTCCCGTATATAGACACCGGCGAACATACTTTATAACCTAATTTTGAATAAAAATTCTCTTGACCTTTTGTTGATAAATGAACCATATCGAGTTTAAGAATATTCTTACAGTATTCTTCTACTTTCTGCATTAAAAACGTTCCTAGTTTCTTCCCACGCATAGATTTATCAATTACCACAGTCTCTATAAAGCAACTATTTGGTATACTCGGTATGGGAGTGAGCTTGCAATGACCTATAATTTGTTTCTGATCCAGTATTAGAATTAGGCTTGTCGGTAAGTTGCCGCAGGATGCCTTCAAAGACATCATTCGGGCTGTCTCACTACGCGGCCATTCGTCATTGATCAGCTTACAACATGGATTTAAGTATTCAGGGTGTTCATGGAGTAGCAGTACTTCTAGCATTTCAGACGTCATATTTTTCTGGAAATGAACAAAAATATTATAAATGAAATAAAAATAGTTAATTCTGAAATAAAAAAAGTATCCAGCTAAATACCAAGGTACTTTATAGTTGAAGTGAGTTCAAGGTCTGGTCAACTACAGTATGTATACGTGAGTTACAGAAAATTAAGCTGGTGATAAAGTTCTATTAATGAGAAAGGTAAAGCATTTGATTTAAATTTGATTTCATTGTCGATATACACGTGAAATCCATTTATCGAAATTATATGCAAAATGTAAAGTTAGATAGTGTCGTTCATTGACATCATTATATATAATAAAACTAAGTTGAAAAAATGTGCGGGCCGATAAAACTTAAAAAGGAGTCCCGGCACGATATAGGGACTTATATAGTATGATAGCCCTTTATTTTCGAGGGGGGAGAACAAGAAAGTTCCCGTTTTAACCTGAAGGCCGTGTTTTTAAAGATACAGGAGCTTTTCCAACCCTCCAACTTGGAAATTAAGTGTAGTGGCGCCATCTGTTGTCGAGTATTTGAACTTCATTCGGAACAACGATTATTCTCATGACCCTGAAGTTAGCGGACAGCAGACAAAATAAAATTTCAGATAGGGATATCTAGAAGCGAAATTAAATTTTTCGAGTTTACCAAATTATAAATGGTTTGTCGTTGACTTACCTACAGATGATAATAAACAATTTTTTTTTTTGCTAATAAAAAATTTTTTACATTAAAAATTAAATTTTGGGAAACTCTCACCGTGTTTCCTATCGTTTCATAAATATGAAATTTTCAAATTTAGTTTATTTTTAGATCCAAAAAAGATGATTTCAGTTAGTTTTTTAAATTTTGGCTTAGGTCATTCTGGGACGTATATCTGCGAGTAAAATGATTATTATTAAAAAAAAAAGTCACCTTTTCGTCTTTGAAAAATCTAAAGATGATATTTTTTTGATTTTAAATTTGTTAGTCGGATCGTTAGATATCCTTATTTTTTTATTTTTTTGAAAATTATGGTGCCGGATATCAAAGTAAAAAATAATCAAAATCAAAATTAAAAAACTGTCATGTTTTCATTTTTCACGAATCTAAAGATGATTGATCTCGGATTTTTTATTTTCTTATTTATTTTTTATAAGAATATTCAAGAAATAAATAAGAAAATAAAAAATCCGAGATCAATCATCTTTAGATTCGTGAAAAATGAAAACATGACAGTTTTTTTAATTTTGATTTTGATTATTTTTTACTTTGATATCCGGCACCAAAATTTTCAAAAAAATAAAAAATTAAGGATATCTAACGATCCGACTAACAAATTTAAAATCAAAAAAATATCATCTTTAGATTTTTCAAAGACGAAAAGGTGACTTTTATTTTTTTTTAATAATAATCATTTTACTCGCAGATATACGTCCCAGAATGACCTAAGCCAAAATTTAAAAAACTAACTGAAATCATCTTTTTTGGATCTAAAAATAAACTAAATTTGAAAATTTCATATTTATGAAACGATAGGAAACACGGTGAGAGTTTCCCAAAATTTAATTTTTAATGTAAAAAATTTTTTATTAGCAAAAAAAAAATTGTTTATTATCATCTGTAGGTAAGTCAACGACAAACCATTTATAATTTGGTAAACTCGAAAAACTTAATTTCGCTTGTAGATATCCCTATCTGAAATTTTATTTTGTCTGCTGTCCGCTAACTTCAGGGTCATTTATTCTCGCCGTGTTGGTCCCGGCCTCCTTTGAAGAATAGACCAACTGCCGTTCTGCCATGCAGGTCGTAAAAGGCGACCGATTGGCTATCGAGTCACTACCATCGTGGCTACTAGGTGGTAGAGTTCTGCATTGTCTCGCCCGGGTCTGGTACCACCGCCTTACCTATTCCTGTTGCAATAGCGTCAGTGCTTGTCACTGTCGTGTTCCGATTTGGAGGGTATTGGAGATAGCCGGTAAACTTATGCATGTGGCATTAGACCTCGCCGCAAGATAGCAACGCACACGCAACGCAAGTAAAAAATAATCAAAATCAAAATTAAAAAACTGTCATGTTTTCATTTTTCACGAATCTAAAGATGATTGATCTCGGATTTTTTATTTTCTTATTTATTTTTTATAAGAATATTCAAGAAATAAATAAGAAAATAAAAAATCCGAGATCAATCATCTTTAGATTCGTGAAAAATGAAAACATGACAGTTTTTTAATTTTGATTTTGATTATTTTTTACTTTGATATCCGGCACCAAAATTTTCAAAAAAATAAAAAATTAAGGATATCTAACGATCCGACTAACAAATTTAAAATTAAAAAAAATATCATCTTTAGATTTTTCAAAGACGAAAAGGTGACTTTTTTTTTTAATAATCATTTTACTCGCAGATATACGTCCCAGAATGACCTAAGCCAAAATTTAAAAAACTAACTGAAATCATCTTTTTTGGATCTAAAAATAAACTAAATTTGAAAATTTCATATTTATGAAACGATAGGAAACACGGTGAGAGTTTCCCAAAATTTAATTTTTAATGTAAAAAATTTTTTATTAGCAAAAAAAAACTGTTTATTATCATCTGTAGGTAAGTCAACGACAAACCATTTATAATTTGGTAAACTCGAAAAACTTAATTTCGCTTGTAGATATCCCTATCTGAAATTTTATTTTGTCTGCTGTCCGCTAACTTCAGGGTCATTTATTCTCGCCGTGTTGGTCCCGGCCTCCTTTGAAGAATAGACCAACTGCCGTTCTGCCATGCAGGTCGTAAAAGGCGACCGATTGGCTATCGAGTCACTACCATCGTGGTTACTAGGTGGTAGAGTTCTGCATTGTCTCGCCCGGGTCTGGTACCACCGCCTTACCTATTCCTGTTGCAATAGCGTCAGTGCTTGTCACTGTCGTGTTCCGATTTGGAGGGTATTGGAGATAGCCGGTAAACTTATGCATGTGGCATTAGACCTCGCCGCAAGATAGCAACTCACCATAAACGTCTTTGGTGTCTATAGGCGATGGTTGACTTTCCATCAGGAGACCCATCTGCTTGTTTACTATCTTATAATATAAAAAAATGGGTTGCATTTCGAAAGGCGCTGCAAGCAATTGCAGTATGTGTAGTAAAGGCGCGAAATTTAAAATTCCAATTTCAATAAAGACAGTGACTAACACCTAGTAGTCACGATGGTAGTGCTCATAGCCACTCGGTAAATCGTAAAAGGCGTTACGACCTGCCTACGACGGCAGTTGGCCTATTCTTCAAAGCCCGGGACCAACACGGGTAAAAAAGTGTGTGTGTGTGTGTGTGTGTGTGTGTGTGTGCGTGTCTGCGTGTGCGTGTGCGAGTGCGAGTGCGCGTGTGCGTGTGTGTTTATTTTTAACTTCCCGCTACTTATGTAGATAAGGAAGTTACTGATTTTGCCCCGATTTTCGAAAAACGAATTTTCACCAGATCTCCACGTTTTGAGGTCTTAGGAATCTTTTCCGACTATTTTCACGATGACGTCAGTATGTGTGTATGTGTGTATGTAACATCTCATAACTTTTGAACTGCTGGGCCGATCGAAACGCGGTTGATGGTATTCGATTGGATTCCGCTCAACTTAGACTTCCTGAAAATTTGAACCAAGTCGGTCCAGTAAATTTTGAGAAATTTTGAAAAAACCCGAATATTTTTTTTGGCAAAACAGTTTTTTTAATATTATTTTAATATAACTTCCAGGATAATATGCCGATTGAGTACAACAACTAAACAGATCTATTCCTCAAAAAACTACGTCTAATATACATTAGACGTAGACACAAATTTATCCGAATTTCATCAAACTCGGTATATCCTTTTGGGAGTAATCATTCACGAAAAATTTTGAATCAACTGTATTTTCGAGATAACTTCGAAATTTTTCAATTAATATTTTTATGAATAGATATTACAAATAAAAGTATCCAATATTTTTTAGTTTTTTACGATATTTTAGTACTGTAAAAATTACGTTGAATGCCATTTCAAAAATCAAAATCAAATCTATCTTTCAAAAGTTACAGCTTTTCAAATATTTCAAAAGTTACAGCTTTTCAAATATTAAAATTATGTCGTTTTTTGCAAATTTACTTAACGATTTGCAGCGATTAACTTAAAATTCTTGTCAGCTTTTCTCCTTTTAAAACTGCGTCAAATACCGTTCATATGATCAAAATCGATCAGTTTATTAGGGATTTATCAATGACGAACATTTCTATAAAAAATGTTTACTTGACATTACTTTGAAATTTTTCAACCTATCGATTATTTAGCTCCTGCAATATTCTAGATCTCAAAAATGCGTTGAATGCGATTCGAAAGATCAAAATCGATCATCGTTTCCAAAATATACAGGTTTTCAAAAATCTCAATACTGCCATTTTTAATAAAATAGATGTTTGAACTATGAAGTTGTATTATATCTGGAGGCGCACTTCTAATATCTACTTGAAACACAACTTTAAATACTGCTGTCATCTTCTGAGATCTAACCCTCTCCTTCTAACATAGCTGTATAAAAAGAGATGGGGAGACCTCAGAGACAGGGATAACGTAAATATTTGTTTCAATTGATTAATGCGAGTGCTAGCTCCACCTATACATATACTTCATGGTTTGAACTGAAAAAATCTATGAATACATTCTTTGCTCTTTTGAGCTTAAAATCAAGGCTTGTTAACCGATAATAATTTAAAAACCTAAATCAACGCAAGTACATGAAGAGCGTTTAATAAAGGTTTGGCTCTACCTTAACCTCAAAAATAGCGGTTTACTCGTTGAGCGAAATTATAAAGGTTTTTGATCAATAAACCGGTTTATAAAGGTTTTTCAATTTTTCTTTGAAGCTCGCCGCCTTCAATTTTAAGTACAAATATGAAATAACGCAAATGAGTAGTGATTTTATGTTTGCCGGCCAAGACGCCACGCGCTGCGGTGTTTTCTTAGGCCAGTGGCAAATAACGAGGGACAATGCGTTTAATTATTAAGGTTTTGCGTAACGTATAGATATATTTTTTTACGGAAATCCTTTTTATTATAATATTTTAGAGTAGGTATCTTAGTCCCTCAAATGGTTTAAATGCTTCATTCAATTAATTGAATTATATGCATTTTTTGCAGATTTACGGATATTCTACATTACATTCTTTACGGATGACGATAAAAGTTACTTAAAATTAAAATTTACTTAGGTTCACTTCAATTTTTAACTTCCCACTACGTATTTAGATAAGGAAGTTAATGATTTTACCCCAATTTTCGAAAATAGAGTTTCCAGATGTCCACGTTTTGAGGTCTAGGAACCTTTTCCGCCTATTTTCACAATGACGTCAGTATGCCTGTTTGTATGTATGTATGTATGTATGTATGTATGTGTGTGTGTGTGTGTGTGTGTGTGTGTGTGTGTGTGTGTGTGTGTATGTAAACATTTCATAACATTTGAACGGCTGGACCGATCGAAACGTGGTTGATGGCATTCGATTGGATTCCACTCAAATTAGACTTCTTGAAAAATTGAACTGATTTGGTCCAGGAGATTTTGAGAAATTTTCAACAAACATCAAAAAAATTTTTGCAAAACAGTATTTTTTTAATACAATTTCCAGATTTATGTACAGATTGAGTACAAAAACTAATCAGCTATATTCCTCAAAAAACTACGTCTAGTACATAATTTGCATCAAAATCGGCTTATTCGTTTGGGATTAATGGTTGACGAAAAATTTTGAAAAAAGTGTTTTTTCGACAAAGCTTCGAAATTTTCCAACTAATCATTTTTTGGTGTTCTACGATATTTTAATACTAAAAAAACTGCGTCAAATGTCATTTCAAAAATCAAAATCGAATCTAATTCTCAAAACTTATAGCTTTTCAAATATTAAAATTACGTTGTTTGAACAAACTTACTTAATTTTTTTTAAATAACTTTCTAGTTAATACACCGATGGACTTAAAAATCTTATTAGCTTTTCCCCTTTAAAAACTGCGTCAAATACCGTTAATTTAATCAAAATTGGTCAATTTTTTTGGATTTATCAACGAAGAAAATTTAAAATAAAATGGTTTTTGACATTGTATCGAAATTTTTCAACCTATCGATTATTTAGCTAAAGCAATATTTTAGATCTCAAAAATTAAGTTGAATGCCATCATTGTTTCCAAAATAATATACAGCTTTTCAAAAATCAGTATACTGCCATTTTTTAAAAAATAAATGTTTGAACTGAAAAAACCTATGTTTAAGTATAATTTTTACTCTTTTGAGCTTAAAATTAAAAATACTTTAATTTAGTGGGAAGTTCAGGGATGGCCCGTAGGGTTTACACATTTTTTTTTTTCAAATTTTGTGATAAATATTTGTTTTAAAACTCACTGACATCAAGACACGCGGGAGTGTGTCCAGCCAAGGTCGAAGAAGGAACTGGCGATGCAACACCCGTATGTTATATTACACGAACCATCTCGAGCCATTTTGATCCCTTCATAACTCAAAAACTATTTATTCCACATAGATGAAATTTGGCACATTTACTGAAACCTCTTAGCTTATCTAGAATCCAAAGTTTTGTTAATGTAGTACAAGCAGTTATTGAATTACTAACAATTTAATACCACCATTTTTGTGACTAAGTCACTCAAATCTGATCTAAAACCTAACCCACTTCCAGATGACCTAGAAACTTGATATTTGGCACCAAGGTAGACTTTTATGAATGTACAAAGGAAAAATCTCTAAAAATTCAAAATTCTTAAAAACCAGCTGTTGCCTGTGACTTCGCTCGCGTGATACAATAACATAAATTTATTTTGCTAATAGTAGGTTAAAGACTGCCTTAGTAGCCTAGATGCTTATATAATACGTTTACGTTACAACTGACATAATGAATTATTAAATAAAAATAAAACATTAGCTGACATGACACGTGCAGCCTTGACAGAGCTGCACGTGTCATACTCAGCTCATCTCAGCGCAACTCAGCTCAAAATTTGACTTGGCTAGTTTTTACCAACAAGCCAAATTTTTGGAAAAATAGAATTTAAATCAATCCAACAGTATGCGTATAATTTAAAAAGTAAGCACACTAACGGGCGTATGACTTACACTAATTGTCTATCTGTAGGTGAAAACTAGCCCAATCAAATTTTGAGGTAGAATTATATTCTAAGTGAAATCAATGGGTTGTGTAAGTAATTGTCTGTTAAAATATAAGAATTTATATTACTTTTAAAATAGCAAACATTATGGTAGTAATAATAAATAAGAATTTGTTAGCTACATATACAGTGTGCAAAGAAAACCCTGTCGGATAATTAGAGATGTTATTTGGTACCGTAATACGGTTACATATGTGTAATTATTTTATGGATATTAATTAACTAGTTTTCCCAATTCAAAAAAAAATTTTAAATTGTATTTTCATACATTAAGTATGACAACACTTACAAATAAGTAAATTCCAATATCAAAGAATGCCGCGCAAGTCGAATGCTGCCGAAGGACACGCGACGTGTGTGAAGCACGTTTAAAAATCCTTTGTAAGAAGCCGAAAAACAAATAGCGCGCCTTCGCATGGTATTTGTGCGAAAGCCGCCAAAGCAAAACAATGACACAAACAGCGACAAGGTGTTGTCATTTTTAAAATATTTGCTTAACTCTAGAGAAATATAAGTAAAAATACGAATATTAAAATAAACGATATCTTTTTTATTTTCTGAAATAAAGTCATTTTAATATTTTTTCAGTATTAGGCATCACCAACCTATATGCCTCTTTCAGATCGGACAGGATTTTCTTTACAAACTGTATAATATATTTATTTTAGAACTAGCTGTTGCCTGAGACTTTGTCCGCGCGGACTTCGTTTACTCCGCACTGCCCCTCCCCTGTAGGTGATAGCATGATAATATGTAGCCTATATGTTGACCCGACCTGTTAGTAATATTAATGCAAAATTTGAAGTAAATCCATGCTGTACTTTTTGAGGTTACCCCGGACATACATACAGACAAACAGACAAAAATTCTAAAAACTATATTTTTGGCTTCGATATCGATTGTACATCACGACCCAAGATTTTTTTTAAAAAATATTCAATGTACAGTTTTGCATTCCTAAGATTTTATTATATGTATAGATGTTGCACGTTCTTGTAACTAAAACTTTAGGAGTTTCTTTACAAAATTTGGCACCCAAATAGATCTCAGTACTTTTGTATGTGAAGTCGACTGATACGCATACTCTTATATTAAACTTCGCTTCCATTTCACAGGATTAATTATAGCGTTTAGGAATTGATATCATTTTTGTATAAACCTAAAGAAATTTACCTATAAACAAGACGATATCGATTTCTAAAAAATAACGTCTGTTTCTATAAAATATCATATACATAAGTAGGTACATTTGTTGTTTAAAACTATTGTTAAATTTGGACTGTACCAAACTAAGCATAGTATCAAAACCCTGGCCACAGATCTAATGAAAAGGTGAAATAAGACATAAATATGTACACGACTTCGCTTGTCAGATTTTCTCAAAAAATCTGTAAAACGGTTGACTCTGCAGGCTATCCTGGAAACTTCCCGCTAAATTGAGGTATTTTAAGCCCCAAGGAACAAAAACCTATCCCTATAGATTTTTTAGAGTTCAAAAATATAAATTTTATTAAAAATGACAGTAATTTGTTCATCTTTAACATGACTTCATAGGTTGAAAAATTTCGAAGTAATGCCAAAACACATATTTTTTTTCAAAATTTTCGTCATTGACAATTCCCAAATAAATCCACCGATTTTGATCCAATTTTAAATATTTGACGCGGTGTTTTAGACAGAAAGCTGATTAGATTTTTAATTCAATCGATACATTAGCCTGAAAAATATTTTAAAAATAATAAGTAAACTTGCTATTAATTATTTGAAACTTGAATTATTAAATATTTGAAACTCTGTAATTTTTGAAAACTTGATTCGATTTTGGTTTTAAAATTGTATTTGACATGGTTTTTTAAGTATTAAAATGTTGTAGAAGGTCAAAAACTGATTGGTTAAACAACCTTAAAGTTATATCGAAAATAAACTTTTTTCAAAATTTTTCTTCGACGATTTCTCTCAAACGGATAAACCGCTTTTGATGCAATTAAAACATTGGACGCAGTTTTTTGTAGAATAGAGTTGATTAGATTTTCTACTCAATCGGTATATTAATTTAGAAGTTATATTAAAAAAATCTGTTTCGCCAAAAACTTTTTGAGGGTTTTTTAATTTTTTTAAAATCTCCTTGACCGAATTGATTCAAACTTTTAGAAAATCTAAGTAGAATTCAATGAATGCTATTAATCGCGTTTCAATCGGTTAAACCGTTTAAAAGTTATGAGATGTTTACATACACACGTACAGACATACTTATGTCATCGTGAAAATATTCGGAAAAGATTCCTAGGACCTCAAGACGTTGAGATCTGGTAAAATCTCGATTTTTGAAAATCGCGGCAAAATCAGTACTTAACTTCCTCTTACATCTTATACTTAACATCACCTTTTGTGAAAACCGGTAAAAAACCTTTATTAACCGGTATTTCCTAAACCGGTTCCAAGCCCTGCTTAAAATATCTTAATTTAGCGAGGAGTTTCAAGGATGGCCTGCAGGGTTAACTGTTTACACATTTTTTTACCGATATTTAAGTGGGCAAATAAAACATCCCTGATATTACGTTAAAAAATAAAACCGGATTTATATAATTATTATGAGTGACATAAAAATAGCTTATCAATATAAATAGTAAAGTCCATCTACTGGTACCTTGAAATAATCTTGTTTAGTTTCATTGAATTCTAGTGTTTTCTTTGTTGTGTTTATTTCTTTCTCCCCTTACTCTTAGGTTTATTTGCGTGTTGCATTTTATGTGAAGTATAGTGGTGGTTTATAAAAAATATTAAATAATATAATTATTATGTACTTGTTATAATGCAAGGCATGTTCGGCGGAACTAAGATATCACAAATCTATGTTAAATAATCAGAGTAAACAAAATTTTGACCTATTATTACCTACTTAAAGTGTCAGAATGATACAATCCATACTAATATTATAAATGCGAAAGTAACTCTGTCTGTCTGTCTGTCTGTCTGTTACGCTTTCACGCTTAAACCACTGGACCGATTTTGATGAAATTTGGCACAAACATAGATAAGACGTCGAGAACGGACATAGGCTACTTTTTATCGCGGGAAAACATTTCGTTCCCACAGGAAATAAAATTAATCGAAAGAAAGCGGAGCATAAAGCGTAACGTAGAGCACATTAACTAGATGTCGCTGCACGAAAATACATCGCGGTAACGTATTGAAGCACATATACATGTAATTAAATCGTTGAGTTTAGAATTATCTTTATTATGATATTATGATACTAGCTGTGCCCGCGACTTCGTTCGCGTGGAAAAAATTCTAAAATAAAAACCCGCATAAATCCCGATCCCGTGGGATTTCCGGGATAAGAACTATCCTATGTCCTTTCTTGGGTTTCAAACTATATTTGTACCAAATTTTATCCAAATCGGTTCAGTGGTTTGGCCGTGAAAGCGTAACAGACAGAGTTACTTTCGCATTTATAATATTAGTATGGATGATATGATATGATACGAGTATTTTAACGTTTGTTTGTTCATTGAATGCGCTAAATGGTAATTCCAGGAACTACAAGTCGGATTGAAAAAAATTTTATGTGTATGTTTAATGATAGCTACATTCATGAGGATTACGTTACAATTATTCTTAGCGTAGTTAAAATAACGATATTTGTAAAATAAGTCGGAAGAAAAAGCGGTATCGAACGGCTGTATCCGCGTGCGCTTGCTGGCGTAATGCTTAAGTACACGTAAGTACAATGTACTACAAATATATTGGTTTATATATATATATATATATATATATATATATATATATATATATATATATATATATATATATATATATATATATCTTATAACAACAACACAATAAGGAATTTTGAGTCGAAAAATTATAGAAAATTAATAGGTGAATTTTAATCCTTATCATATTAATCCTTACTAACGAAAAGTACTTCATCAACACGAAGATCTTAGAAAGACAAACTTTGGCTCTTATACCACGTTATTTAGATGCATAGTTTAAAAAAAATGTAAAACGAAAATAACTCAACATACCTAGGTACTATCTAGGTATTAACCGAAAGGCTGTGTGCAGTATGCACGATGCGGCGCACTACTCTGACCGCCGAACGAGAACCGAACATTGCCGAGAAGAGCCGAACTGTGAGAGCGTTGGCTTTATTATACTTTTTAAGGTTCCATACTCAAAGTTTAAAACGGGACCCCATTACTAAGACACCACTGTCCGTCCGTGTGTTTGTACGTCTATCTATCTGTCCGTCACCAGGCTGTATCTCATGAACCATGATAGTTGAAATTTTCACAGATGATGTAGGTATTTATGTTGCCGCTATAATAACTAAAACTAAAAAAAGAATAAAATAAATATTTAAGGGTGACCACCATACAACAAACGTGTTTTTTTGCATAAACTCCCTTTTGCATTTGTATAAAATCACTTTAAAAATAAATAATTAAAATAAAATAAATATTAAGAAGGCTCCCATTCAACAAACGTGATTGTTTGCCGTTTTTTTTATAGATTATGGTATGGAACACTTAATGCGCGAGTTCGACTCGCAATTAGCCGGTTTTTTTAAGGTACATGAGTGGAATCATATACCTTTAACCTCTGCGGCCCGTGCGGAGTAGACATGTGACCGGCTCCTTTCGCAATAGACTTCTTTGATACGGAACGTTGGATTTTCCTTCTTTGAAAAAATTCACTTTACTTTGTAGTAGTTGAATATTCGATCTATTTTGTGTATTTTACGGTGTTGTTGAGGGATACATGATCGTTCGCTTTGGCCTGATATGTGTCTAATTCGTTAGTAAGTAGGTGTAAGTACTGTATTTGTATAGCTACTTAATAAGGATTTGTAGTTATGATATTATTAAATCTTGATTTAAATCTTCCCAATTGTGGAAAACTGTTTAATTTTTGAAGCTGTAGGTATACCAACATGAGCAATCATTTAGGGAGAAGAAGCACAAATTTTCCAAACAAGATCATATTGATTGGTTAGTGGTTACTTAGGAGAAAGTTCCTGAATCAGGCTACAAAAAAATTTTACATAGGTAAAGACCTTCGTGAAATCGTAACCAACATTAAAGACTTGATATTTAAAGTGTACCCGGAATTCGGATATCATAGATTTACCAAAAAAAAAATCAATTGATGTGTGTAAGGGCAATTTTATCTGCAAGAAATGCAAGCGTTGACGCCATCTATACAAATAAATAAAATTGGGGTGTCTGTTTGTAATATTAAAATAACCATTTTTACTAAATGCATATGGATGTATACACGGTACGTATACCAAAATAACATTGTTTAGAATTTTTGTCTGTCTGTCTGTTTGTTCCGGCTAATCTCTGGAACGACTGGACCGATTTTGACGGGACTTTCACTGAAAGATAGCTGATATGATAGCGAGTACCTTAGGCTATTTTTTTTAATTTTTCCACGCGGACGAAGTCGCGGGCTCAGCTAGTGACACAATATATTTGTTCTGTGAATAGTACTGCGACCTAAATATGTTTTCTGCAAGGAAGTTACATTCTACCCGGAATGTTCATACGCGCTTCAAAATCGTTCCGAAGAGTACCAAGACATTGGTGGAGTGTGTCTCTTTCTGCTACATAAAGCGCCAATCGCCATATATAAGTGCGGCCATGCGTAGTTTGCAAATTACTACTAAGTAATTCTACTAATTCGAGTAACAGCTTTGCATTGCATGAGTAATTACGCAATAATTAAAATAAACACAGTTTAGAATTCACTATATTAATTACAATGCATTTTATACTAATGTATTTATCGACGTGTATGAATAAAAGGGTTTTAACGATTACCGAATATATAAAAATCTACCATCAGATAGTTTTATTTACACTGGCAATTGCAAGAAAGGGGCAACATCCACTCTTGTCGTTGTCTTGCTCAGAACGTTTTTTCCCTCTATTAAGTAAGAAATAAATGTCAACTTTATGAGTAACGAAATAAAGTACATTTTTATTTTTCAAATATTGCTTCGTAATAATTCCAGTTATCGTATGTAAGTTCCTTGGTTTTCTGTGAGTGTGACATACTAAATAAAATGGCAGCTTTGGAAAGTTTCTGAGTATCTACCTATAGTGTCCCGACAGAAAATTTAGCTCAGAATATTGAGTAACTAACTTAGATAACCAATTTTCTCCGCTGAATACGCCCGCCCATTACCACTATTTGACAATAGTCTACTTGATACTTGACAGTAGACATGCGCAATACGGTACTTTGAAGTGTAACGCAACATCACACATCACCTTTGAAATAGTAATATCACCCGCAAACGCACTCATCACTCATTACTCATCACATCACCTTAAGGAAATATCGTCTATTGTCTTGCGTTGCATCTTTGCATCGGTCATCTTTGGATATATGCATCGGTTTTTTGTGCGAAATGCGAGTTATTATACTCTGAATATCTGTTTCTTTTCAAACAAGATTACTAATTCAAAGTTTTATTATAACATTACGATTATATTAATCGTTTACCTACATGACAAATGAATTACCTACATGATAAATTGAAAATAATAAAATTTTCAATTTGTCATGTAGGTACCTGATTTAAAAGTATCATCACGCCAGTACTTATGTGGAGTAAGCAGAATAAACCAACGATCTCGGTATTTTTCGATTTATTTGAGTTATACAGGTTGCGCACCACACTTTTCTCTTAGTAGTATAATATGTGATACGGCCAGAAACGACACTAACCGAACTGTACCGAGTGACAAATGAAATGAAGTAATGTGTGATGGTTGAAACGCTAGTGTGATGTTGCATTACCTTTCCGAGTGATATTACTTTTGTAATATTACGCGCATCACCTATCATGTCTACTTGACAGTTGTCACTTTGACAGTGATAGCTTTAGATACTAGTCTAGATTCTAGATTACATCCTAAAATTGCAAAAAAATCATCTTATTACCATAAGTATTGTGTAAATAAATATCAATACACTTACCTTTGATTTATTTCTTCATAGTAAGTGAATAATACCAAGCTTAAGAACTCGAAAACATTTTACTTTTAATTTTCTTTGGCTGCAAACCCAGCTGTGGCTGGGATCTAAACCAAACTAAACTTTAACTATTACCTAACCTATTTTTAAATGTCAGTGACCATAAAATACGCTTGTAAAACATTTTACCTTCTTGCATTGGATTACTTTACCCAAGTAATTAAAATAAGTATTGATATGTATCGAAATCTATTTTAGTTTTGTCATGGAAGACGATGATGTGCCGGCGTTGTCTGCGGAAACATTCGCCGCACTTCAGGAGTTTTATGCTGAGCAACAAAAACGTCAAGAGATACTCGAAAAACTAGAGTCAAACAATAAATTGAATGAAAATGTTATATTTGAAGAAAACTGGGTAAGTAACTAATCTATTTCTTATTTTATTTTATTTTCCTAATATACCTAGTCCTTCCACCTTTATAATAGTATTTACATTGTATTGTTGCAGCAACTAAGTCAATTTTGGTATGATGAAAATACAATTCATTGCTTAGTTAAAGTTATAGATAAATATTTACCAGATGGAGGCAAAATAGCTTTAATTTCATGTCCCACATTATTTGTACCAGTTAAAAGAAAAGTAGGAGACAGGGCAGAAGGTATTTATTATTATTAATTTTGCTTTTTATCCTAAATATAACACCTTGTGTGGAAGTAATACGCTCAATATATCATCAAATGTAATAGTATGTTCCTGTAGGGAATGAAGTGAGTCATTGTTATCCACTGGCCCATTAACCAGTCAAATCCCTCATCATTAGAAAGTAAAGTTCACAGTGATCATATAGAGTGATTTGATTGGGTAATGGACCAGCAAATAACGATGACTGCATTCTTAATGTTAACATATTGTAATATTAATTGATGAACAAAAGGATGTTTCATGATTGGTTATGAATTTGCTCATAACATAGTCACTTGTTCTATATTTTAAATAATGAGTTAAGCAACAGTAAAAGATCTTTTCTTCAAATTGTGTTCTATGAATTATATGGAACAAGTAGATACTCTTAACTAAGAAATAACTTCCATCTATATCTGAATCCCCTATGCTGTTAAAAATATATTCTTGTTTCTGAAGGCAACCATAGAGAATGACTAAGCAGTCACTGTTCCTAGGTACAGTAAACATAGTAAGAAAAAAAGAAGAAATTGTTTGTACCCATAAAGGTTAGAGAGAGACCAAGGTGAACCTTAAAACCATACATTTTAACAATATCAAGTTTGTCCAGCTCTGTCTTTCTATGGGCTTCTACAAAAATCCTGACTCCTCCACTGACAGACTTAAACTAAAGAACAGGTAACAATAGCACAGAACACCTAATAGTACTACCGTGCAGAAGATCTTTACAAAAGTCAGGTTTAGGTATAAAAATAGACTACTACTCTAGGGAACTGTGAATTTTCTTTATGCACTCCAGTCTTATGACCAAGCTGCCAACATCAGCATGGGGTTGTCACTTAAGAAGTTTTTGCACCAAACTGTTGTATGAGCTGAGCGACAGCCCACTGCAATATGCCGCCCATACTATAAGGCGATTTCCGAATATACCTAAATTGTGGAGTGAAAACCCCCTGACAATAGACTTAATTCTAAAGATAAGCTGCGAAAAATTAAACATGGAATTTTTTATGTGAGAATTCATATTCTTTTCTCAATGAGCTAATTTTAAGATGTTTATTTTATTGCAGTATTTGTAGAATAAAGAATAAATTCGACACTGACTAAAGTTTAACATTTATTTGTAATTAAGTGTAGGTTAAATAAAAAAGTGCAGCCAGAATCAAACAATTTCAGTGTTTAGTAGGAACCAAATTTATATTGACAAAGATAAGAATAAGGATTTTAAGAACGTATATTTGCTAATGTTTATTTTTATTACATCATTCAATAGCAAACAAGCAGATGGCTGTCCTTATGGAAAGAGACATAGTAGTAAGAAATAGTAATAAATGACGTATAATATATGATATTACTAGCTGACACGCGCAGCTTCGCCCGTAAGAAGATTAACATATCGTCGACAAACTTTTTTATACAAACTTTCATCCCGTATTTCAACCCCTGCGGAATAATTTTTGACAAATTTACCTAAGTTCAAACATCATTTTTTAAAAAATGGCAGTATTTTAATTTTTGAAAAGCCGTATATTTTTAAAACGAGAATGGCATTCAACTCAATTTTCGAGATCTAAAATATTGCTTTTGCTAAATAATCGATAGGTTGAAATTTTTTATTTAATTTTCGTCAATAATAAATCTCAAAAAAAATTACCGATTTTGACTAAATTAACGGTATTTAATGCAGTTTTTAAAGGAGTAAAGCTGATAAGTTTTTAAAGTCAATCGGTGTATTAGCCTGAAAGTTATTTAAAAAAATTTAAGTAAGTTTGCTAAAAACAACGAAATTTTAATATGAAAAGCTGTAACTTTTGAGAATTAGATTTGATTTTGATTTTTGAAACGGCATTTGACGTAGTTTTTTTAGTATAAAAATGATTGGTTGAAAAATTTCGAAGTTATGTCGAAAAAACACTTTTCAAAAATTTTCATCAATGATTACTCCCAAACGGATAAACCGATTTTAATACAATTTATGTAATAGACGTAGTTTGAGGAATAAAGTTGATTAGTTTTTGTATTCAATCGGTAAACCTACAAACCTAAATTGTGGAGTGAAAACCCCCTGACAATAGACTTAATTCTAAAGATAAGCTGCGAAAAATTAAACATGGAATTTTTTATGTGAGAATTCATATTCTTTTCTCAATGAGCTAATTTTAAGATGTTTATTTTATTGCAGTATTTGTAGAACAAAGAATAAATTTGACACTGACTAAAGTTTAACATTTATTTGCATTAAGTGTAGGTTAAATAAAAAAGTGCAGCCAGAATCAAACAATTTCAGTGTTTAGTAGGAACCAAATTTATATTGACAAAGATGAATCCCTTCAATAAGCTGTTACTTAGTTTGGTGGGTTAAGAAATTTAAAGTTGTAATATATTTTTCCCTGTGTTGGTCCTGGGCTTCTTTGAAGAATAGACCAACTGCCGTTCTGTCAGGCAGGTCGAAAATGGCGACTGATTGGCTATGATGAGTCACTACCATCGTGGCTACTAGGAGGTAGAGTTCTGCATTGTCTTGCCTGGGTCTGATACCACCGCCTTACCTATTTATGGTGCAATAGCGTCGGTGCTTGTCACTGTTGTGTTCCGGTTTGGAAGGTAAGGTAGCCAGTAAAGTTATGCATGTGGCATTAGACCTCGCCACAAGATAGCAAAGCACCATTAACATCATTGGTGTCTATAGGCGGTGGTTTACTCTTTCCATCACAAGACCCATCTGTTTGTTTGCTATCTTATGATATTAAAAAAAAACAAAATAAAAGACTTATTTTTAACAATTTATTTTTTGTTAAACTTCTACTTAGCAGGTAATAGTGCTTTATGAGTATATTTTGTTACAGTGTCTCTATTAGAATATGACAGAAGATTTGAAGTTCATGGAGCAGATTTTATTTTTTATGACTATAATTCACCTCTAAAGTTACCTGTTGATTTGGCCAAATCCTTTGACTTGGTTGTAGCTGATCCACCATTTTTAGCTGAGGAATGTATATCTAAGACAGCAGAGACTATTAAATTCTTAGCTAGAAACAAAATAATTGTTTGCACAGGTGCTATTATGAAAGAATTAGTAGAGAAGTTATTAAACTTAGAACAGTGTGAGTTTCAGCCCAAACATCGGAACAATTTGGCAAATGAGTTCTCTTGTTATGCTAATTTTAACCTGGATGATGTTTTAAGATAGTAAATTATTTAAAACATTAAAGTTAATGACAGACAATAATGTGTGAGTGAGTAAAGTTCATCGAGTGCTCCTATGATACAGTCTATATTATACATTGTATACAATTCAATCTCTCTTGTAAATACTTAACATATTATTTGTTAAGGACATAGATGTTTTATTACAGAAATTAATATAACTTTGCTTATTTTATTTTCATTTTCGCCAACTCCGGGACTCCCAAAAATACCCTAAGCAAAAATTTATAAAAAACTGCAGCTTGAAAAGACAATCAACCTCCAATAATTCCTCAACAAAATATTAATTGCAAGAAGAGGATGCATTGAAAACGTAAAGAAAATCGTTGGGTCTGTGGTGAAATAACGCCGCGCTGTGCATTTAATTACTCTTAAACCAAACCAAATTTTATTAGTCTGTAAATGGATGTATATAAATTGATATATTGTCAATCAAGGTATCAAAATCAACATTTTTGAAAATAAAAAACAATGTCTCTTTTAGATAGATACAAACAGGTACCGAATTACACTGGCCTCTTACTAAAATCACACTGAACTCAAGGTCAAAATACTTCAATGTTCCAAAAATTTAATCACTAACACCAAACCTCTTTATAGACAGCAAACAAAGTACAATGAACTCACACAACTGATACTGAGGAATGTTAAAATGAACATCAGTAAACAATACACGGCCAGAGTGTAGAGTATAAGTCACCAAACTTCCTCACACAAAAGTAGTATATTTCTTGAGTTAGGTTTAAATATAAAATGGCGGACCGGTGCATGTACACCGTTTGGGGCCTGACCGCGACGGAACGGCACGTTACGTTCGCCCCTGCACTGCACTATACTGTCTAGGTACTGAGGGGAAAACATAAAAACCCCTTATCTAGTTCCTCTATCCTGAAAACCCCTAATTGTTAGCAGCCTGGTGGTCTAGTGATTAGCCTGTACAATTCAGATCATAAGGTCCTTGGTTCAATTTCTCTGGTTTTTAGCAAAAGTGTTATGAGACTTGTTTAGCATTATAAATCAAAATCTCAGAAGCAGCTCAGAACCTGGTTATATTAACGCTGGAATAAACGCCGCCATTCCTCAGATCAGCACGCTAAGTTTGCGGGTCCGCGTACCGTAATAAAACAAGCAATAGTTTCCCAATACACCAATAAATTCGCCAAGCGACAGACTGATGAAACGTGATAATGATTAATTATCTATACATAATATAATAAAATCGTAGGAAAGTAAAAACTGTACATTGAATATTTTTTTAAAACAATGCTTGGGGCGTAATCTACAATCGATATTGAAGTCAAAAATATAGTTTTTAGAATGTTTGTCTGTTTGTATGTATGTACGGGGTAAACTCAAAAAGTACTGCATGGATTTACCTACTTCAAATTTTGCATGTATATTACTATTTACTAACAGGTCGGGTCAACATATAGGCAGGGTTGGATTTTGTACTATAATTATAGCATTTATACTGTAATTTCGCCCCTTGCATACTATATACTATCCACATCTAAGGATAGTACGCTAAAATACCTATTATAAAGTTTTTTCCCGAATGCTTAGGTTTACGTCATATGAATGTTTCGACCGTGCGTGTATTCGACCGAATTGTGATCTTGCGATGTTTTCTCCTAGATTGTTTAGTACTTCCACATGCAAATGCCGACTGCGAACGAATATTCAGTAAAGCGAACCTTACCAAGACTAAAATATGAAACAAACTGGCAAGTGGCAACACAATCCATAGACGCCATATTATTGTCTTGTGACGCTATCAAAAGCGGTAGCTAAAGTGGGAATTATACTGATTTTATTTCTGAAGAATGAACAGGTACCTTCTAGGGAAGCGCGTTCCATCTTAGGCCGCATCTTCGCTTACCATTAGGTGAGATCGTGGTCAAGCGCTTCCCTATCGACAGTAAAAGAAACTTAGAAGAGGAGTAAATTTTGCCATACCTGGTGTTGGTTTTAATGACTACATAATAAGTTAAAAATAATGAAAGTGTACTATAATTTTTTATAAATACTATCCTTGTTATTTGTTTGTGCTATCTTTTTCAACGTACCTAAATCCAACCCTGCATATAGGCTACCTACATATTATCACGCTATCACCTACGGGGGAGGACACGAAATAAGAAAAACAAGTTTGTTTTTTGTTTGTTTGTTTTTCTTATTTCGTGGGGGAGGAGCTGTGCGAAGTAATCGAAGTCTGCGCGGACGAAGCGCGGGTAACAGCTAGTTTTAAATATAACACTGAACAAATTAACTTATTTTTAGAACTTATTATTTTAGAAATATTTTAGAACTTATGTACCTTATTAAGTTCTATCCTTATTAATTATAAACAACAAATGGTAAGTCTGCATAACCTGCAAGGGAATCGTTGTGATGATATTGTCCCTTATCTTTATTATAATATAAGACACCTGTATCAGCAGAAGTGTGTCAAGAGTCAATACATATGACCACAACTTTATTCCTAACTTAGTCTGTTAGGTTAGGTTAAGAAAGCAAAAAATCGGGCTCAACCAGAGAAACAAAGAGAGGTTTGTCCAGCAGC
Source organism: Apodemia mormo (assembly GCA_036924255.1). Taxonomy (NCBI): domain Eukaryota; kingdom Metazoa; phylum Arthropoda; class Insecta; order Lepidoptera; family Riodinidae; genus Apodemia; species Apodemia mormo. The sequence continues at coordinate 2,905,936 of JAUPFN010000018.1, read as the reverse complement.
TAGATATCAAAGTTAAGTAAGTGTGTAAAAAACCTTGCGCAACTCCGCTCCCCGTGTTGTTTTAGGCCGCTGTTAAAGAATAGACCGTCTGCCATACTGGCATTTCCTAGATGGCAAACGATTGACTGTACGTGCCAATACTATTGTGACTGGTAAGTGGTAGTTCTGTAACGTATCACTCGGATATGTTATGCCACTGCCTCTTTCAAAGAGGAGAGCTGTCAACTTGTTTGCTTTTCTTTTAATTTCAAGTGATGGTGGAGGGCAAACTTTCTCCAGAACACCCTATAAGGGAGTGTGTGTCTCTGGGCCTGTCACCATCATTATATATGTTACACCAACTATATCTCAGCGCCAGATCATCACACTGGTACTAGCACGTACAGGATGTGAACACAGAATAACAGTGAATATAGAAATTCCGTGAGTAAAATAAATAAACTGGTAAAGTGCATGTCGGGCCACGCGTAATGTAGGGTTTCGAAAGACTAAGAAGAGGGCTGATATAGTTTGACAAGGTCGACTATTACTCTAAAACTTATGAATCCTTCTAAGCCGTGATAGTTTTCCTTTTAACTTCATTATAATTACTACTACCATGATTTTTTCCCACCTCCACAACCATTCGTTTTGCCATCTTCATTATACACCTCCTTCATTATACCATCAAATTTAGCATCTAAAAGCTTAATATTTTACAAACAAGTCCCTTAATCGAAAACTTGTTTTCACAAACCTACAATATTTTTTAAAAACCTATCCAACGATACCCCACACAATGGTGCACGTGAGAAAAAATTAACATCCCCACCCTGAAAAAAATATTTTTCAAGATTTGTTACTACTTTGTTGACGTGACTAATATGTATATTCATGTCAAAACAGCTTTCTAGTAATAAGGAACTCTGAGCTATCGCGTGGACGGACGGACATAACGAAACTATAACCCTAAAAAGCACCCCTAGAAATCCAAGGAAGATCTAACTTAAAAAATGCAGTGAGAAAGGAACCATGGGCCGGGAGCACAGCCACGAAACAATTTCCCAGTACCATCACAAGACCACTAAAGCTCGATTGACAATGATTTTTCTACAGACGCATTGGTCGCCGGAAATGTGGCAAGGATTGTAATCAATTCAAGTATTATAAGGAAATACATCCTTATTGCACAGTTACACAGCACGAGTCTTTTTGTCGTTCCTTTTCTTGAACCCATATCTGTGAGAAAGAATTCTACTAAGGATGTACCTATAGGGTTGATGTACCTATAGGGTTGATTCGTTCAGGATTACCTAATCGTTGACAAAAAAATTCAAAAAAGTGTTCTTTCAACATTAATTCGAGAATTTTAACTGACTGTTTTTATTGACGTCTTAAGAGCCGCGTTGAAGCCTGTTCGAAAGCTCGATCAAAGCTACAACAATCTTTTCATTAAGTTTCCTGCAATGGAGAACAAAAATGGGTCGAAATAATACTATCAAATACACCCAATGTCGGAGGGTAGATCATGTACATTACATTCATTTTTATTTCACTTCAATACATGCCGTATTTTCGAAGTTAAAACGTCGAGAAATTTAAGCACTTTTTTGAATTTCTGAGGTACGCGCGCTCACACTATGCCGTCACACCCTCGTTTAGCCCGCGACCGCTGCTATTCCAGAAACCAGATTTTATTTTTTATATTATCCAATATCCGCTTTAGTTTTTTCATTTACGGTTTTATTTAAACAAAAATAAATAATAGTTAAGAAATCAGTGTTGATTAACTTGTGGGCCGCAAATTTTTACTTATTTTTACTGATTATTTATTAGGTTTATTTATTATTATATTTACTGCTTAATTATTAGGCCGACGCAAAAAGAGGGGTGTTATACGTTTGATTGCCATGTGTGTCAATATATGTGTCTGTCTGTCTGTCTGTGTGTATGTATGTCTATTTGTCCATCTGTGTGTCTATATTTGTCTGTAATACCGAAGCTCATAAACGGGTGAAAAGATTTCGATGCGTTTGAATTTGAATATTGTTTTGTTAACAGTGGTTTATACACATGTTTTATCAAAATCTGTTAAACCATTCTAATAGTACATTAAAACGTATTTTTTATAGTTTTGTTTTAAATTCGAAGTGTTGTATGGTTCTAGGTCAAGAAGAGAGAGCTACGAAGATAATGCAATAGGGTATATACAGTTTAAAAGAGATGACGTATGTATCATCAACATTTCAAAAAAACCTAATAAAAACCGTGAACTAAAAATGGTGTTTAATGTACGTTGTAGCACTTAAAAGGTAGTCACATTAAAAAATGTTTACCGCGAAAACTAAGGATAAATGACGGCCGTAAGTTTTATTCTTCTGACAAGACATTGACTTATTTATAATAGGAAGAAAATATTTCCATATGTATATTTTGCGGTCCGCCAAAACAGTCGATTGAGAAGCACTGCACTGTACTGCTTATTGAAAAAAAAGCCGCGCCCTAAAGCTAGAGTGCCCGCGCGCGTGTCAGCTCAAATTGGACTAGTTAGTCAGCACATAAGACCAACGAAACTTGACCGCAATGCCGACAACCGCGCGCGTGTACGTGGGTCATGTTTTGTTGATCAGTGTTGGTTTTACGATGGACCAGTCTAACTTGAGCTGTGACCTGAAAACATACCTAATGATTCATTATCAAAATTATTGAACCTTTTAACATGCGAGCACTATTTATCTTCTAATAAGTTAGTATTTTGTCAGGGCTATTTACATAGGTAGGTACTATTTAGTAGGTAAGATACCTATTTAAATAATCAAAAGTAGACAATTAGGTAGGTTAAGTATGTCGAATATGGATAGAATAAGTAGAGGAGAAAAATTTATTAATAACAAATGCTTAAGGCGAGGTATTTCGACGCGCGTCAATTCTATAGAAAATGGGTGGCGCGGTATGTTATAAAACCGCTAGGAAACGTGTTAATTTTCGGATAAATAAATATAGGACATCACCTGAAAACTAAAATTTTGCACATTCTTTTTTGTACTTACAACTAAATATCACCATATAAAAATCATGTGGAAGATTAGAAATATTATTAACAAATTATTTGTTTTAGAGATTTTTTAGCCTGTTTTCGGAATTTTATATGATCGAGTAAAGTACATTCTATCATGTAATGAGTAAGCACATTCTTTAGATAATATCTTCAGGTATATCGTGTAATTTTTGTAAAATTGTTATTTAACAATCAATAAAAAAAAACCTGATTAAACAAAACAGTTTTTTTTCCTTTTGTCGTGATGCCTAGCCTTAAACATCGAAATGGTCTTCATAGCAGTGCGCTTTAGTCTTAGAACATATTGAATCAACTCTTTTTACGGTGTCATCCATTTTTCCTCAAGTTTCCTCTTTTATTGTGTGCCTGAGGAACACTCAGGCACACAATAAAAGAGGCTATCAGCTGTTTTAACTGTCGAATTGAAGCATTGAGGCACATTACAGTATTTTTTTCCATTTTTATCATAGAGAACTTTATGATTTTGATTTTTACTACGCAGCGGCGTGTGGACGAGAGCGCGACTGTCGAATGACCCAGGTTGTGACGTCATCGGCAAGCGAGCGCCCGCCCGTATATTTTCAGCCGAAGATTTTTAAAAATCTTCGGCTGAAAATATGCGCACTTTGATCGTAAATATCTCAGCCGTTTTTTAAGACACGAAAAAAGTAAAAACACAATATTTCTCGTAATTATTGTAGATTTATTTGGCATGTAATGTAAGTATTTGTCAGACCCATTGTCGAACTTTTCTGGCAAAAAAATCTTATTCTCCCCTTTGCCACATGGCTCGTAGTGACCGCTCCTCTCGATCTAACCCAGGACAGCGCTACTCCGGGCGAGTCTGCAGAAATGGTCAATGATTGGCAGAAAGCCTATTTGACCTGTTAGGGACCCGTAACAAATCTGAGAAAGGGGGCGTCCATAAATTACGTGGTGTTTTTTTTAAATTTTCTGTCTCTGTGTCTTTCTGTCCATGGTCAACTATTTGTTTGTCAATAGGAGTAGCTATCTCTTTCTTTTATTTTTAGATCTCTCCAGCGTTCCAACTCTTCACGTTTCTAGATTATTCGTAACAGTATTTTAAACAAAAGGAGTTTGTTAAAGGCGAAAGGCGAAACATATCACACCAACATGAGTCGAATCAAGCCGAAGAACTTAGCCGAAATGTACCACCTTGTAGACATATTAATAGTTTCGAGAGGTGGCAATCGTCACTTACCGACAGGTGACAACTTTCTTGTTAATCCCCTTAAGTTGTAAAATATAATAAAAGACTGTATCGGTAAAACATTTTAGGTTTTATTCAAAGATTTTTTAACAAAACTATTTGTCAGATTATGCCGAATATTCTTTATAGGCGTAACAACATTTACACTTCATATTTTTTTCATAAAATATTTAATGATATTATTTTTTATTCACTATATGTAAAGGCCTCCTATTACATCAAGTTGACAGTATTTATCCAGCTTTACTAGTTATACAATTTTATTTATAATAAGATAATTTTATTTTTTAATTCAGCCAAATATAAAAGTTACAGTATTAACAGACGATAAAAGATTATATAATCTAATACATACGATACGAATGAAAATGATATTTGACATCTGTCAAGATTATCTTCATTCGTTGCCGCTAGTATAAATGTCATTTTATTACATTTTTTTTCTTTTTTTTATTGAGCTCATAAATTAAACAGCATTAATTCTAATATTATAAACCGACAAAAACAGTTATTAGACATTAAAAAAATTTAAATACATTTTAAAAGTTTACCAAATTATTAATTGCATTAAAAATGTAATTAATTATTTAATGGGCTTACAAAATTATAAATTAACTAATAATAATAATTTGTTTGTAACGCATTTTTATCTACTTACACTAATAGAACCTTCATATCAGTAAGAAAAAGCCGTTAACATTAATCGGACTCTTCCACAAGTATAACAATATAATTTAAATTAGTAATTAAAATAATTTGGTGTGTAAATACATATTATTGTTTCATAGATCAATAAAAACAAAAGATGATCTGTCACACATACTTATACGAAATATCTCATCTTATAATTTAATGTATCGAAAATATAAAGAGATATACGTATTTGTTTTAAAACTAGTAATATAATAATTGTGGTGCAATATTTGTACTAAAATAAATTATTTCATAACGGTATTTATGCCTCTTCACACAAATAGCTATTTTATTTGCATATATCCTATAAATGTCATCAAACCATCCATTATACAATGCACTATTTTCGAAAAAATCATAAGAATGTTGCTGAATGTGCATTGTTATTTATAGCTTATTTAACAAAATACATCTTCCTACAATCAGCCCACTTTATGTGTTGATAATTAATTTTGAAGTTTAAACTTCTTAAATTATGACGCAAAAGCTTTTCAACTGCAGAACTGCCATATTCTTAGTGGAAATTATTGAAAATATTAACATTATATTATTTATAAAACACTACATAAATTCAGGCTTTGAGAGTATTTACATTTAGTTATATTTATATAACTTTGTTGCCTGTTTTAGACAATAAGAAATTTTATTTATACAATAAGATTTCATAAAAATTGTTATCGAATACCATCTAAATTTCATTGCAAATAATAGTCAGTTAATTTCTAATAAGTGATAGTTCAAAAAATAATTAGTTATAAAAAATACAATAGATTAGAAAATATTTTATTATTTATTTTTGACATTAACCTCGTCGTTCATTTAGTGCCAAATAATCGTATGGCAAGTTTTTTTTTTAATTTAGATAGCCTTTTTTTTAGTAGAAGTGTATAAGCTATAGAAAGAATTATTTAGATAGCCTTAGATAAAGAAACTAATAAAAACGTAATGGATGGTTTCTAAACACTATCTATACAAATTATTCTATATAATAACTTCGGTATTATTTCGAATGCTATAACACGAAACGAGCAGAAATATTTATACTTCATAAATAAATCAGCTTACAGACATCATATTTGTCATTAAATTTTCAAATACTAATGTCGTAAAATATAATATGCAAAAATATTGCACAAATATATTAGGTTTTATGAAAAATACATATTACACAACTCAACTGCTTCACCTGGCAACATCGCGCCCAGTACATTACCCTATATTTATTAAATTCGTTTTTTATAAATTTTTTATAATGAGGCCACATTTACTAACAATTATATGGGGAAAATACACCGACCACACAGCCTATAGACGGCTAATGTTTGATTTTCCGTATTGAATGCATTCTGGCAACTAGCTGAGTAAGACGAAGCGGGGTTGCAACGCCGTAATTGGCTAACTCAAGGCCACAGTGACAGATAGTAATGTACAGAGCATCTGATTGGTCGACACTGATTACCCAATCACTACTCATTGGCGCGTGGACATTTACATCGGAACTATAAGTCAGATGTGTTGACACAAGTCATTCGCCTATTATTAGGTGTCTATGGGCTGTGTGGTCGGTGGGAAATAATATTCAATCTTAAATGTACAGTGATATTGAGCTGATCAATCTTGGGCAACTACACCAGGATTGTCCACTCCTTACAATTTTATTAAAAACACATCACACGCATAACTGATCCCACTATAAGAATCATAAAAGCTAAATATATTCTATTAAATCTCATAATGTTACCTAATCTATTAACAAGTTACTTGTTGAAATATTATTCTTTGTATCGTTATTAGCAATTATATTCTAACGTCTTTTGTACATAAAATTAAACATATACAGGTACTAACACTGAATATTGCGGATGTTTAGGGTCTACACACACCAAACTAATCGATTCACCGACATAACCCGATGGCTTTGTTGTCGACGGGTTAGTAATCGCTGACTAACGGTTATTCAACGGTTGCTATTATTGTCCTCCTTGACGTTTTCGTCAACGGTTACTAACCCAGTAATCGATGACTAAACCCGTCGAACATCGGCTTCACATATCGCTATTTGCTAGAAGTTTTCATCGGCGACCTGACATTCCTTTTGATAGTGATTACCGTTGTAGTTTGAGTATTGAAACTCTTGAACAAACGAAGTATCCGAGCTATGTTGGCATCTTTGGGTATAAAACATGCACTATAGTCATACAATTTAATAAAGACCGTTGGGAATCAAATAATAAACTAAATCATTTTTTTGTGTTCGTGAAAACAAATAAACGTTGTCACGCCCACGCCATTGCGAAGTTTCACTGTAAACCGAGTCTCAATATACGCTCTGGTTCACCACAATTCACCGGGTTGCCTGACTCGGGATCAAACCCGTAACCTCGACCCTAAACCGAAGATGACCACAAGACACTCAAAAAAGTAGTAGAAGTAGAAGCGTTAAAAATAGTGTGTGATACACTTCAGCAATAATATTTAGTTTATGTATTGTGTACAGACCGGATATCTGTCACTACAATCCTAAACACGTATCCTACGTGCATATCCCGGCTTTCTGTTAAGTTGTACAACTATAGATCATAACGGAAACAATACCGTATATAATAAACACATAATAAATAAATAAATAAATATTCATTGTACAAATTACACTTACTGATCTAACCCCAAAGTAAGCAAATTATTTGCTTGTATTATGGGTGTTAGTCAACGATACTAATACATAGAAATACATATATAAATACATTTACATACATAATAAACACCCAAACCCGGAAATACAAACATTTATGCTCATCACACAAATGCTTGTCCCCGTCGGGGATCGAACCCGAGTCCCGTTGATTGCGTAGTCAGGGTCGCTAACATATGCGAAAAATACTTCATACGGTTTGATAAATCGCAAAATAATATTTCATATTTTATACATTTAAGAAAACTTTAATTAGGCATATAAATTGCTAAATATATTATGATATTGGTATAAAACATTTAAATATTATTTCATTTTCAATTTAAATACAAGTATATACACAAAAGTCATATCTGTTAGTACCGAGGCTAGAACAGCCATAACTTTAATCCTAGTTATTTTTATTTATTTACACTGTATTTTCTGGGAGCTCGTGCGATACCGGCGTTTTTTATCTGTCGAATGCTTAAGATAAGTAGTATTTATTGAATGATAAAATATTTATTTAAATCACTGGAATAGCCTTTATGGCTAAATTGCATGCTCAAATTAAAAGCAATAAAAAAATTTAAACGTATTCTTACTCAAGTTTACAAAACAATTATTTAAAGGTCCACTTTGTGTTATACAACTAACAATTAGCTTACCAAGGAAGACATAAAAATGAAAACGAATCACATTATATACACATATTGTTTTCATACAATCTAGGCAACGTTTAAACAATAAAAATCTAAAAACCTAGCTAGAATAACATAAGATCATGTAATAGAATGTTCGAACACATATAGACGTAATCCTAGCGTACCAAGTAGGAATGTGTTTGATATACAATAATAGCTAAAAATGCTAAAACTGATGAAACAAAAGTTGAATTAAGATAAGCGGAACTATTTTATCATCAAACAAAATAACTGCTAATGATTATCTTATACTGCGATGATAACATTCGTGTTTATTTCAAATACACCAAAAGTGACTTCTCCGCATATATCAGGTATATCAATTCAATAAGCATGCGTGTACAATCATTATAAAATATGAGATTACTATCGCATTCTCTAGAGATTATCATCATATTTTAATTACTTATATTAAACAATGGGCCCATATTTCCTCGAAATTCACAAGCTTCGTAAAATTAGTATGCAACCATAGCAATTGACACATTAAATGTTACTATCGATCGCCTTTGGCCGAAATTTGACCATAAACTTTAAAACTTCTTTTTAAGCTATTGCATAACTTCTATCGCGGGCCTTGAGCGCGGAGACCGAATCCAGAAATTCCGTAACGAAAAAAACCTAACCCCCCACTCTGACCGGCACAGCGGTGATACTTTTTAGTTTTTCCATCTATCAATAAATACCAGAACTTTTAATGACTTCTTGAAATATCACGCTTGGCTCTTTAGTTCAGCAACCCGCCTTTAGATGGCATTGGTTGTATTGGAAAACTATCGTAATCATCTGTTTGTGAGAAAGTATATAGGTGTAGAGGTATTTATCATCTACGTACAACAGTGAATATCTGTACTCGTATAATTATTATTTATAATAATATATTTATTAATTATAAATCAACAATACTGCAGGTATTTTTTTTTTAAATTATTCACTTTATATTTTTTTTAAAAATGCTATGCAATAGCTTTACCGCGGCAGTCTCCGAGTGCCACACGTCTTTTTTTACATAAATATTTTTTATTAGCCGTAAAGAAAATAGTATTCATTCATGTATGTATTTATTATCATGTATGTCACATGAATGTAATGTGTGTAATGTTTATTTTATTAATTTATTGTATTATTGTATTTCTAATGCATATTAATTAAAAAATCTAGGTTTCTGCAATCCTCCGCAATGTAAACTTTAACTGTGCCAAATTTCATATTCCACCGTTCGCGCAATTGTCTTAAAAAGGGGTCTAAAGTTTTTCCTTCGCGTACGATGTATGTATTGATAATCAAATGAGTTACATCAAGATTAGTCTATGGCAATTGCACAAAACATACAAGTCTAAATAATAATAATAAATTTTCACGGGACAAATTACACTTACTGATCTAACCTCAAAGTAAGCAAATTATTTGCTGTATATGGATGTTAATTCGAATATAAATACTGTATCGTCGGATCGGATGTAATCGATTTTTGATTTCGAATTGCCCTTGATTTCTTGATTTCTTTTTTCTCTTGATTTCTTCAACCTTTGAAAGTTAGAAGTTTCTAAAATTATGGCGCCCTACGCCTCACGGACCTATGGGCAAATCCGCCTCTGAGAGTTCTATATTTTTTAATATAATTATGTTGAATTTATTATTATCAATTGATAGAATTAAAAAGTGAGCCAAGTTTCACATGCATACATAACGGAATTTCATAGCTTCTCTGAGTCAAAAGCTATTCTGAAACGACCTCAAAATGGCGGCACTTCCCATTCCAACCAAGACGCACCGCGGTCCGCACTCAACAAATTTTTAACTTTTAGCTATCCAGTGGTATAATTAGATTTTGGATGTTGATGACAGATGTGTAATTATAACAGTTATTTTTTAACTGTCCCCCACAATGAAAGCAAATTTAAAGACGTATTCACGTCAAAAGTAAATATAAGGTCATGCCAAAATAGGTAAACACATTTTAACACTGCGTCCAGTTCGTCTAACCAATGACATCCATACAAAATTAATGCGATTCAAGGAACTAAATCATTTTGATTTTACGAATAATTTTTTTTTGTCTCATAACGCTTCACATCTTTCTGCACAAAATATTCCACTTTTATTATAAGAGTGAGTAGTAAAGTAAACAATCTCGCGTCATATCTATGGAGTGATAATTTCATTCAAAGTTTCGTTCACATTTTATAGGTGTGCGTCAGAGCCAGTGCGTAGACCGTGCTTATGTAAGCATCTCACGTCACGAGAGGGAGGCTCTTTTGGTTAGACGTACTGAACCCAGTGTAAAAATATGTTCACCTATTTTGGAAGGACATACATAAATAATAATTATCATCATATGGGGTGATTATATAGAATCCCGTATGTTTTTTAATATATGTGAGAGTTTACATGGGAATTCACTGACTTTATTATAATCTTTCTATCTTATGCAAAATGTTAATTATAGTTTTACTAGTAGACAATCCATTGTTCACCAAATATATGTAAACATTTTAAGCTCTATAATATTTTTTATTATATATTTATGCCAAATATTTTACCAACTTCGGAATTTGTAATGAACGAATACAGACATATTTCTCGATACACTTAATCACATTCGAAGCTATTGTCAAAAGTTGCGATCACCTGTGGCCGAAATTCGACCATAGATTCAACAATTAAACCTTTTTTGAAGTTTGACAATTGACTTTATTCGTAAAGAAAATAATATTCATGTGTGTTTTTATGATCGTGTATGTCAAGTAACGAATGCGAATAGACTACCTTAAAACGCACGTTACGATTGAATACTTCAGATAGGATATCAGCTGATGTGGAAAGAGTTGTAGATTCACGTCATCACAACTGCAGCAAATCAACCGGACTTGCTCCTATTTATAGTCCTATAAACGAAACTTAACCGACATGGTCATCACGTCGCAGCTAGTGTTATTTTACTAAGGTCGCATGACGGGATCCAACTTTAAATGCACATTCTGTTTTCCTGCTAGCAGCGCATCAGGTATATCAAGAGTGTTGGACTCACTGTGGTGTCTTTAATATAGGTGTAAGATATCATCGCAGTAGCAGTAATCAGGTGTTGTGGAAGCACCAACGCTGGGGTGAGCGAGCTACCGGCGGCGGCGCAGCAGCAGCAGCAGGAGCAGCAGCAGCAGCAGCGCCACGCAGCGCAGCAGCAGCGCCAGCAGCAGCAGCAGCGCACGCGCCAGCCGCCGCGCCTCCGCCACGAGCGCGCGCCGCACGAGCTCCGAACGGTATCATCCCGTGCCGCACTTACCGCTCTCGAATACGCCCTGCACACCACACATTATATTCGCTATCACAAGCTACCGTTACCATCTATTGCTAGCGCAATTAAGTCAGTGATTATTTTTTGAAACATTAAATTGACCAATGAGTGACCGTTATTTGAATTAACAAATGAGACGCGTTATTTAAATTGACCAAAGAGCGCACACTATTATTAACTAATGAGTACGTGCTATTTGTATTGACCATTAGCGCATGCTATTTGAATTGAAAAATGAGGACGCGCTATTTGAATTGAGTAATTGCAAACTATTTGAATTTGACAATGAGAATTGACTATTAGCGCAAGCTAATTAAATTGACAAATAGGAATGCGCTATTTGAATTGACCAACGAGCACGCGCTATTTGAATTGAGCAATCGCAGGCTATTTAAATTAACCTATGAGAACTCGCTATTTGAATTGACTAACGAGCGCGCTCTTTGAATTAACTAATGAGCACGAGCTATATTTATTGACCAATTAGCGCGTGCTATTTGCATTGACCAATTATTATCACTCACGGTGGTAGTGTTCTACTCTTTTTATATATTTATTTTATTAGATTGTACCTATGAATTTAGAAGTCAGATGTTATACATGACACATCATATGCGATTATTGCAAAGCTCGCTTGTGTTTTTATAGAATAAGCTAAAAAGAAGATGGCTCTTCTGATAAAAAGAGAAAACTATTGTCCATAAACATCAAAGATGTTAAGTGTGTTCATCCGTATCATATGTCCCGCTCTCATGGAGTGCGTAGATTTGGTAGCTCTTTACGCTAAGATTCGTCAGAACACGTCTAATTCACCGATCAGTATATTTACAATGATAATATCGTCCAGATGTCATTACAAGGCCACATATGACCTACACGCATGCATCAAAGCGACTGACTGGCGTCCGGCGGCGCCCGGACCCCGGCCGCAGTAAATAGGTCTCTGCCTTCCGGAACGAAGCGGCTGCTTCTTGTTATTTGTAAATACGTTTACCGAACTAGCGTTATAGTTTGTGACATTTAGTGTTGCATTTTAATATTTTTATTTTTTGTATAAAAGAGTGATAAATTAAAATATGAATATAATATTCCTTGACAAATTATACGAATTGATCTAACCTCAAAGTAAGCAAATTATTTGCTTGTGATATGGGTGTTAGTCAACGATATTAATACATAGAAATACATATATAGATACCAAAATATATAAAATAAACACCCAAGCCCAGAAATACAAATAAGTAAATAAGTTTTTAATTGCGTTTTGAAGATACTTTAAAAAGCGAAACCGGTCGATTAATTTACATAATTGAGTGTACACTTATCTATACATATAATAAAATTGTAGGAAATCAAAACTGTATATTGAATATTTTTTTTAAAGGAATACTTAGGGCGTGATCTACAATCGATATCGAAGCCAAAAATATAGTTTTTAGAATTTTTGTCTCTTTGTCTGTTTATCTGTTTGTCTGTATGTATGTCCGGGGTAAACTCAAAAAGTGTACTGCAACTGCATGGATTTACTTCAAATTTTGCATGAATATTACTAACAGGTCGGGTCAACATATAGGCTACATATTATCACGCTGTCACCTACGGGGGAGGTGCTGTGCGGAGTAAACGAAGTCCGCGCGGACGAAGCCGCTGGCAACAGCTAGTAGTGGAATAAAAGTACAAGTGTATTGTAAAGTAGTTTCAACAAATAATACAAATATCTATGCTCAATTGCTCATCACACAAATGTTTGTCTCTGTCGGGAATCGAACCCGATTCCCGTCGTTTGCGTAGTCAGAGTCACTAACCTCTCGACCAACGCGACGGTTAATTATTAAAATCTTAGAACAAAAGTTGTTTACGATGTTAGTGATTCAATCCTGATAAGTAGTTAGTGTGTGTAAGGGTCGGTATTTACCTTCCGGAAGAAGGGCGAGAAGGCGACGAGCGAGTCCCTGGTGAGCGGGTCGGCGTGCAGCGGGCAGCGCGGGTCGGCGGCGCAGGCGGCCAGCAGCCGCCGCAGGAACTGCTCCAGCGCCGGCCGCCGCGCGCGCGCCAGCGACTCCGACGACCACAGCGCGCGCCCCGGGAACGGGATCGCGCTCACCTACACCACACACACGACACAGCTCTATCTACATACTACTCATACAGCACAGCACACACGGACACCTCTCACGGACGCGATATCTCGGAATGGTACAGAACAAACTGTCCCGAGCCATGCTGTGCTAGAATATTACTTGTATGTACATTGACTTCTGTTAATCTCCAGTATTCTCTGACATCACTGTCATTTAAGTCAGTCACTCATCAACCACACAGACCATAAACACCTAATATATGATTTTCCGTATTGAATGCATTCTGGCAAGTAGCTGAAGTAAGAAGTGGGGTTGCAACACCTTGATTGACTAACTCAAGGCCACAGCGAAAGATAGCGATTGTACAGAGGATCTAATTGGTCGACACTGATTACTTCCGTGTGGACATTTATATCGGAACTATAAGTCAGATGTGTTGACAGAAGCCCTTCGCCTGTTATTAGATGTCTATGAGATTTGTGGTCGATGCTGTCACTAGTCAAAAAAATTGTAATTGTTGAATACTCAATTCGATTTTTATCTATTGAAGACCATCGACGAGGTTGGCAGTACGAAAATTATTTTTCCTTTTTTTACCTTCTACAACAGAAGATTTACAATCGGAAATTTCAAAAAAATTCATCAACCATTCCTCCTAAACAAATCATACGATTTCTTTATAAAAATGGATATGAAATAAAATTCGATTTTGAAGTAAAAACTTCATTAAGAGCATTTTTGGAAATGGGAAACATTTCACGACATGTGATGTAACCGACAGCTCTGTATATAAGTATATCCTTATATTGTGTAAGTAAATATATACAATGCCAAAAAATTAACAGGAGGAAGGTAGTGGGAAAGTAGCGGAAAGTTAGCAGAAAATTAGTAGGTAGGTAGCAGGAAGGTAGCGGGAAGTTAGGGGAAAAGTAGTGGGGAGACAGGGGCGAGATAGAAGCTAGGTAGGGAAATATAGAAAGAAGGTAAAATAAAGGTAAGGGGAAATAAGGTAAAGCGGAAAGATATCACAATCAAAATAAATACAATAATGAATTGTTCAAGTTTTTACTTATATCGGCACTTTTTTTATTATTAAATTAATATGGAAATTTATTTTAAAAAACTTTTTATCTGTCCTTTGTTCTTTAAAAATCTATTAAGCCGAATTGGATTCGAATTTTAGGAAGTCTAAGCCGAGTGGAACCCAATCGAATGTCTTCAACTGATTAAAAAGCTATCAAAATTTTCAAAAATTATTAATAATAATAATAACAATAGTTTATTGACCAAAAGTAGTTTACAACATAAATTATATCATACATTGTCCCTACACTAGGTTACCCTGTGTCATGGGTAACAATTCACTTCCGGGGATTACTATAAAATACGATGTGGTGCGTGTAAGACCCAGAGGGAAAAAAATAATACATCTAAGTAGACTTACAGTGAACAAATCCAATACTGATAAATAAACATTATACAAACAAAAAAAAATTATAATAATTATAATAATAACAATTTAGCAATCTTAAAACGAAGAACAACATTTACTCCTTTAAATACAATGCATTGAGTAAATAAATAAAGTAAATAAAGTAAATTGAGTATCTCATACTCCTCTGTCCACACAAATTTTCATAAATAAAGGGCTATTAATATAGGAGGTTTAAAAAGTTTCACGTATTAGAGTTAATTATTAGGTGTTTAGTAAAATTTTTTAATTTAATAAAAAGTAAGTAGGTAAGTAATGTCAAACAATAACATAATAATATAAGCTAGGTCATCATCATCTTAGTACAGCTTATAATTATATCAGCGTAGGAGGTACGATGGCGATCACCTTATTAGCGTAGCACTCGTGAACCACATCAATGTTAAGAGTAGTTTTGTTCACACTTCACCCCATTACTGTCTAAACTGTGATTTGCATAAGTGTTAATACTGTCACTTTCTTAACACGCAACTGGCGAATCACATTAGTGGTGTATTACGTTTGTGACAATTTTTTACCATGGAACTGACTGTAGGTGTCACTGTGACGCTTAAGATCCTTTTCTTACCGTAGAACAGGTAGATCACGCTAGCGGTGTAGGTATACTTGTGACCATTTTCTTACCGTGGAACAGACGGATAGCATTGGCTGTGTGGGTACATTTATGAGCACTTTGTTAGCTGTTACCACCCGGCACGGCACTGGCACGGCGCGGCACACTCACCTTGTCGCCGTAGGTGTGCTTGGCGGCGAGGTGCAGGTCGCGGAAGCGGCGGTAGCGGCGCAGCAGCGTGTAGGCGGCGCGGCCCAGCCGCACGCGCACCTCGTACTCGTGGTGCGTGCGCGCGCCCGCGCCGCGCGTCACCCACCCGGCACGGCACTGGCACGGCACTGGCACACTCACCTTGTCGCCGTAGGTGTGCTTGGCGGCGAGGTGCAGGTCGCGGAAGCGGCGGTAGCGGCGCAGCAGCGTGTAGGCGGCGCGGCCCAGCCGCACGCGCACCTCGTACTCGTGGTGCGTGCGCGCGCCCGCGCCGCGCGTCACCCACCCGGCACGGCACTGGCACGGCACTGGCACACTCACCTTGTCGCCGTAGGTGTGCTTGGCGGCGAGGTGCAGGTCGCGGAAGCGGCGGTAGCGGCGCAGCAGCGTGTAGGCGGCGCGGCCCAGCCGCACGCGCACCTCGTACTCGTGGTGCGTGCGCGCGCCCGCGCCGCGCGTCACCCACCCGGCACGGCACTGGCACGGCACTGGCACACTCACCTTGTCGCCGTAGGTGTGCTTGGCGGCGAGGTGCAGGTCGCGGAAGCGGCGGTAGCGGCGCAGCAGCGTGTAGGCGGCGCGGCCCAGCCGCACGCGCACCTCGTACTCGTGGTGCGTGCGCGCGCCCGCGCCGCGCGTCACCCACCCGGCACGGCACTGGCACGGCACTGGCACACTCACCTTGTCGCCGTAGGTGTGCTTGGCGGCGAGGTGCAGGTCGCGGAAGCGGCGGTAGCGGCGCAGCAGCGTGTAGGCGGCGCGGCCCAGCCGCACGCGCACCTCGTACTCGTGGTGCGTGCGCGCGCCCGCGCCGCGCGTCACCCACCCGGCACGGCACTGGCACGGCACTGGCACACTCACCTTGTCGCCGTAGGTGTGCTTGGCGGCGAGGTGCAGGTCGCGGAAGCGGCGGTAGCGGCGCAGCAGCGTGTAGGCGGCGCGGCCCAGCCGCACGCGCACCTCGTACTCGTGGTGCGTGCGCGCGCCCGCGCCGCGCGTCACCCACCCGGCACGGCACTGGCACGGCACTGGCACACTCACCTTGTCGCCGTAGGTGTGCTTGGCGGCGAGGTGCAGGTCGCGGAAGCGGCGGTAGCGGCGCAGCAGCGTGTAGGCGGCGCGGCCCAGCCGCACGCGCACCTCGTACTCGTGGTGCGTGCGCGCGCCCGCGCCGCGCGTCACCCACCCGGCACGGCACTGGCACGGCACTGGCACACTCACCTTGTCGCCGTAGGTGTGCTTGGCGGCGAGGTGCAGGTCGCGGAAGCGGCGGTAGCGGCGCAGCAGCGTGTAGGCGGCGCGGCCCAGCCGCACGCGCACCTCGTACTCGTGGTGCGTGCGCGCGCCCGCGCCGCGCGTCACCCACCCGGCACGGCACTGGCACGGCACTGGCACACTCACCTTGTCGCCGTAGGTGTGCTTGGCGGCGAGGTGCAGGTCGCGGAAGCGGCGGTAGCGGCGCAGCAGCGTGTAGGCGGCGCGGCCCAGCCGCACGCGCACCTCGTACTCGTGGTGCGTGCGCGCGCCCGCGCCGCGCGTCACCCACCCCGGCACGCTCACCACCGCGCCTGACACACGACACACACGCCTCACCACAGAGCATACCTCCACACATGTAGGACAGGACCAATAGTCGATTTGTACTAATAGCAATACAATGTACACTAACAATTATGATATATTTGACAAAATATATGGAATGGAACTAATTACAAGTACGAGTACCGCATGGCAGTGTTTTAAAGCCCTTGCTATTTTTAATCCATATTAATGATCTTCCTAATCCTGATAAAACATGTTTACTTTTTATTTGCTGATGACAACACCCTACTTATTAAATGTAAGAATAAAAATGACTTGGAAAATGAAACAACAACAAAAAAGTTTCAGACTAGTAAAAAATAGTTATTTAGATGTTAATAATAATTCATTAATTTCAGACTCCTTTTTTTAAAAAAATAGTCCATTCTCTGTGTTAATAAATAAAAATGGGTTATTAAACATATAACTAAAACAAAATTAGTTGAATTTCAGAACTACCACAGTAATATTACTAAAAACACAAATATATTTTTAAATAATATAAATATAGATGATGTAGATTATACAAACGTTTTGGGAATAGTTACTGGCAAATATTGTAATTTAAAAGCACGTATTAAATCTCTATGATTGATAGATTTGTCTACGTCTTAAGAAGATTAAGAGAAGTATGAAACGTAAAATCCTCCCTATTAGCATACTATGGATATGTCTCTTCTAACTTACAATATGGAATACCTATTTGGGAAAACTCTGTTGAATTGGTACAAATTTTTAGAGTCCAAAAGCAATATGTGGTGTTACATTACTGTAAACCACTTTTCAAGTCTCTTAAAGTACTTCCGTTACCACGTTTGTATATTTGGAGGTATACGTAATTGTAGAAAAGCACCAAAAGCTATGTCAAATTTGTTTGACATAGCTTTTGGTGCTTTTCTACAAATACGCTGCTGAAGTCACTGGTAAAATAACTTTGTAAAATATAAACATTTTGATTACACAAAAATGGAACTTTGTAATTATAAAATTAACTTATATGATGTGAAATCATTCTTGTACATTAGTATTAATCAAGTACATAAAATAGAGAAAAAAGACAAGCCCGCTGAGTTTTTTCCGTCGGATCTTCTGTGAGTGGCCGCGTTCCGATCCGGTAGTAATTCTAAAAAATCGATACAAAGTTTTAAATGTAATATAATATAATGATAATTTTTAAATATTTGCACACCATATAATGGTAGAATATGTTGGTAACTTAATTAATTTATAACAACTTGTAACGCCCATATTCTTGCAAATAAATATTTTCATTTCATTACAAATAATGTTTATTTTCTATTCCCCTGACAAATGGTTATAATATGTTTTCTGTGGTTGTATACCATACATATGTGAAAAAATTATAGAAGGTAAAGGACTTTATTCGAGTTCGATAACAATCGAGCTAAAACAATAAAAACCACACAAAAAATTGTCAACAACATAAAACATAAATTTCATCTTATTAAATGTGACTTGAATCTATAAAAAGTCTCTCACATGTGAGTAATTACTTTATAGATTCAGATGTTACGTTCAAAATTCAAAAATATAATTGGGGGATTTAATTTGCAAAAAAGAAAACACTATGAAGGGTGAAGCATTCATGCCTTTCGTAGTGTGAAGCACCCTTCGTAGTGTGAAGTGCTATTCGACTCTCTTGAAGATGCATTGTTCACGAAGTGAACCGTGCGTTGAGTACATAATTTGTGTGTTACTGCCTTTGCTACTAAAGTGTAGTGGGTGGACCTTGGGCGACCTTTTCCCATTCCATACACTAACTTTTATTTCAATTGTATCACAGCAGTTCCATAATATAAGACTTCGTGCGAGTAATATTTTGTATTCAATAAATCTTACCAAAATCTACAGGATGTCTTAAACCATCGGTGATATAATTCTGTAAATAAAAAATAAAACATTTATGATTTTTGGTATTTTTTTACTTTAATAAGTGGAACAATAACAGACTAAAAGGTTAAAATTCCACAGTAAAATTTTTCACCTATCTAAAAAAACTATTGTTAAAATTTTATAAACTCGGGACTCTCTTGGTGGTTAAAATTTTAACATATTTTTTGCACCAATTTTAACTTCCTGGACTTCTCGATCTATCGGTGTATCAAAGTCGACTTTAACGCACTTTGCCACACTACAGGCCATTGTATGCAAAACGTATGTAAACTATTCCTGCCAACCATTAAAATTCCAGAAAATCAGCACCGCAAAAGGATACTCAAACAGCTGACGACGAGGTTATACGTGCCACTCATTATGAACAACTATATTTTTATATATTTACTGTATTTTATTCCCTCGCGTTCAAACATCACGTGGTGAAGAGTTTCATTACAATTTAGCCACGATCTGCATAGCCACTACGGCGTATATCATGGTTATC
Organism: Apodemia mormo; assembly: GCA_036924255.1. Lineage (NCBI taxonomy): Eukaryota > Metazoa > Arthropoda > Insecta > Lepidoptera > Riodinidae > Apodemia > Apodemia mormo. The sequence continues at coordinate 2,885,987 of JAUPFN010000018.1, read as the reverse complement.
AGACCACTCATGTACTTCTCGATATAAAGTTCAGTATGCCAAATTTGATCCATTCATGTGCCCAATGTTCTTAAAATGGGATTCACAGTTTTTTGACACATAATAATTTACAGATAACTCCCAAAAATTGAGTAAGGACTTGGGAGAATTATATAAAGAACAAAAAAGTGTCGTTGTTAATTGTTGGTTTTAATCGATAAAATTTTACTGCAAAAGAGCATTATCCAAGAAGAATAAGAGATAATAATGTACTTATTAAGTGCAGTAAGTATTCCACTAGGTTGGAGAGAATATTTTCATCATTTAATTTAGTTCAAGTTAAAAACAGGCTAGGGATAGAGAAGGCCAAAATTTATTGGACATTATTTTTTCTTCTACAACACTGAAATGGAAAATAATAAGTACATAAAAATAATATACCGCATGAATTTATAAAATTTATTTTAAGTGTTTATACGTTTTCTGTTACTTAAAATATATTATGTCAAATTTTAACAACTCGAGTCCTATCCTCACACGCGCGATATTTAGCGGTGGCGTTCGTTACTAATTGACCCGTGCTAGCGCTGATACCGCGTTGCACAAATAATATGCATTCTCTATAATTAAACCATATTTTATCTTTCCATACATGACTACGTATTGATAGATATATTTTCTGTCTACTAGAAGTCAAAATAAAGTTATTCAGTAAAATATTTAACATATATAATAAAATTCAAATTCAAATTAGGTGCGGTCATATTTTACCGATTGAGCGCCGGTAGAAACTTAAAAAATACGAAGCATTCATATATGACCGACTGGGCGTCCACAAGTTAATGTTGATTTTTTTACTTTTGTTTTAATACAACTACATAAGAACTGTAATGGTATTTAGTTATTATAATAAAAAATAATTAAATTAAACAAAGAGTTCTTATTTATACCTATTAAATGATTTTCATCTTAAAAAGTGAAATATGCAAAAAAGTCAAAATAATCTAATTTAGGTTAAATAAATCCGATTAAAATCAATTTAATCCAATTAATTTGATATTTTTAATAAATCATAAATTTTATCAGTCCTCATTAAAAGAAAGTGATTAGCAGTCGGTAAGATTGTATAGTGTTGTAGTTACCGGAATGGCGAGTGAGAAGTCATTATAGCCGTGGTCGTCGCTGGTGTCGGAGAGGCGGTCGTGCGCGCGGCGGCCGTTCTGTCGGTCGAGGTCGGCGGCCAGCGCGCGCAGCGGGTCCGCCCACGGCGGCGAGCCCGCCAACTCCTCGTTAGATGTCGACACATTGTCCGACGCTTCTCCTTCTACTTCTTTTAATCTGTTCAATTATTATAAATGAAAGAGACCTTTTGGAATTGATATTTTACATTTAATTTCCCTCTGAAAGATAAAGCATCAGTATTCCTGCCAAGCATTTTGTTAAAGATGAACAAAAGCCGAACGATTTACGTTATTGTAAATAGAAGGTAGTCGCATTATGCTTAAAAAAATTAAAAAAGTTAAATACGATAATTTGGATCATTAGCTGAATTCATTATAAACAAACTACAGCGCGTAGCGCGGTACATAAGCAGTTTTTAGTGAATTCTTTATTAAACAAAAACAACAATTTTTTTTGGGATAAAAAGTAGCCTATGTGCTATGTGTTTTAGGTCATCATCCACCTGTGTCCCAAATTTCATTCGAATTGGTTCAGCTAATTTTCCATGCAATCACATCAATTTCTCAATAGTAACAAACATCCATCCATCTATCCGCCCCAACATCCAAACTTTATAATATTAATAACAATCTGCAGCACGCAGCCCCCTGCATTATAAGTTTTTGTTGAATACCGCGGGAACGACTAATCTTTTCGGGATAAAATTCTATGTAAAAAAATAGCCTGTACTATAACATGTCATCGTCTACCTGTGTGCCCAATTTCATCAAGATCCGTTTAGTAGTATTGGCGTGATTGACTAACAAATATGCATCCATCCAAACTTTCGCATTTATAATACTACCTGCACCTTGCAGCACGCTGCATTACAACAATTTTCGATGAATCCCGCGGGAACAACTAGGGGACTTTTTCCGGGATAAAAAATAGCTAAATTTTAGGTCATCATCTACATGTGTGCCATACTTCGTCCAAATGGTTCAGCCGATTTTGCATGATTGAGTAACAAACATACATCCATCCATCCATCTACACTATATATAAATTGTCTAAATAAATATTTATAACATTTCAAAAAATTACAAATTGTAAAGTATTACAAATTGTAAAAAAAAAAATTACAAGTTGTAGATTCTTGTATTCTGTTATCATTGTCAAATTATTTAACTACCTGCATTTTTAATAATATACCTACTGTAAAATCACTGCAAATTACCGTATGTTTTTGCTAGTTATATATAAGAAAAAAACCTTGTCTACAAATATCAAATAATATGTCAATGATGTATTGCTATCCACACGGCAAGGATGTTATGCAAGATGCATCAGTTTGCCGGCTACTTCCCTCTCAAGGACCGCTCCTATTGCGACAGGAATAGCTATGGGGCCTAATTCACGTAACAAAACGGCAATTGAGTCGAAACGTTTAAGAATCTTACACATTTTCTTACATATTATGCCGCGTCGTAGTACGTTTCGACGTTCTATCGTGTTTACGTGTGTGAGAGCCCTAAACGCATCGATCCAATTACGTGAATTGGGGGGAAGGAAGTGGTAACAAGACCGGGACGAGATTTTGAAGAACTCCTGTCGCCTAGATAGTGGTCATGATGGTAGTAACACATTTTGTTTTCTTTTGCTTTCTTCGAGATAACTGGTACAGAGGAAACTAGAACACGAAAATAATCGACTAACCTGTGCGTTAATGGATCTTCCAGGTATCCGTTCTCCTTGTTCTCGGTGGGGTCGTTGTGGTCGGTGGCGACCTGCATGTCGCTCTCGCTGAGGGTGAGCGACGGCGTCTCCTGGATGGGGGTCACCATGATGGTGCGCTTGGGCTGGTTATCGAAGAACGAGTACTGCAACGCCATCTCTAACCGGACGTATTTTTTCTGTAATTCTTGTAGCACCTGTAAAATATCTTAAGTATATGACTTGGCTGTAGTATATAATTTTTTATAATATCATGGGATAGCAAATAAGCAGGTGGCTTTTGTGATGGAAAGGGATAACCATCGCCATAAACCTTGCTATTCGTGTGACGACTTTAAACGTCACATACAAAAGTTTACCGGCTATCTTACCCTCCATACCGGCACACAACAGTGATAATTGAAAAGCACTGATACTATTGCATTAAAAATAAATAAGGCGGTGGTGTATCAGACCCAGGCGAGACGTTGCTGCCACCTATTAAAAAATAAAATACAATGTTAACATTGGGATCAGTTAATGCAGGTTTTATTCATGCCAATGCAATTTATAAAATTTAAGAAAAAAACAGTAGCAGTCGTGGGACTGCCGATAGAAGTGAAAACGGAACTATTAAGTTGAGAGTAATTAAAACTATATGCAAAACATAGCTATAGATATACTATTATCATTAGCATGTCGGTGACGCGAACCGAGGATTTTACCCTCTACCAAAACGCTCAACGCGCCTAAAGAAGTTTTCACTTCAAAAAATACACATTTCCTTTTTTAAAAAGCCTTCGATTGAAGGAACGCTTTTAAGAAGTTATATAAAACGATTGTTCATAAGTGTAAAGGACAAGAACGCCGAGCTGAGCTACAGTCTCACACGTGTCGCCGTCAATCCTAACGCTAAGGCATAGCGGCGGACACGGAGCGGAGACAGCCGACCTTCGGCCAATGGCGAGTGAGTAAAGAAGGGCCATGTCATTGGCCATAATAATGTTACGTACTCGGGTTCGTGATTGTAGGAAAACACCACTTATATTAAATCCGTGTATTTACACAGCACAACACAACGTAATACTAAAATACACTTTACACAATAGTAACTTGCTGTACTATCACTGAACTTAGAACACTACACAATAAAACACTTCTCACTTCGCACTGTTCACTTGATGTATCGCTCTCGATCGCTTCATAGAAACTGCCTTGTGTTTGTCAACATCTCTGTATTTATAGGCAGGGGAAAGTCCTAGGTGGATCCAGAAAAATCTAAATGTATCGGGAAACAATGAATCACTTCTTATCGTAAACATGAGTCATAAATCCTAGTACACGCTATTTTCAACCTTATGCCATATACCACAAAGTCCATTATGGCATAGCCCAGGTGAACTATTTGTTTGTCAATAGGAGTAGCTATCTCTTTCCTTTATTTCCAGAAAGTTAGCGCGCGCGCGCTCCAATTCTACACGCTTCTAGATTATTCGTAACACTACCCCCCTCTTAGTTATGTTCGTCCCGAACATCATTACTTCCATTATAGATAGCTAATCGATCAACATGAACAATCTTCATGGTCCCTCTTGGTTGCTTCTGCACTCGGTAGGTTACGTCATTGATCCGTGTGATTACTTTGTATGGCCCATCCCAACGTCGCTGTAACTTAGGTGATTTTCCTTTTCGTCGAACTGGATTATGTAGCCAAACAAGAGATCCTTCCTGAAAACCTCGATGATTGGCGTTTCGGTCGTATCTGATCTTCATCCGCTGACTCGATTCCAATGCATTTTCACTTATTAACAAGTGTATATCGCGTAACCTCTCACGAATGTCTTCAACATGTTCCGGTATACTTAATTGAGTCTCTGCATTCGGTGGCGGGCCTCCAGTCATTAAGCCTGCTGGTATACGTAACTGTCTGCCGAAGTTGGCATAGGCTGGTGTCACTTTTATGCTTTCGTGTTCCGCTGTTCGGTAAGCCAGTAAGAACAGAGGTATGTATTTATCCCAGTCCTTTTGGTGATCTTCTACCAGCTTGGCTAAGTGTATTTCCAAAGTTTGGTTAAATCGTTCCACTATTCCATCAGATTGCGGGTGATAAGGTGTAGTTCTTGTTTTGTACACTCCTAATAATTTACACATTTCCTGGAATACATTAGATTCAAAGTTTCTGCCTTGGTCGGAATGAATCTCCAGCGGAACGCCAAATCTGCATATCACCTCATTGACTAATTTCTCAGCAACCGTCGTGGCTTCCTGATTAGGGATTGCGAACACCTCCGGCCATTTCGTGAAGTAATCCATCACGACCATAAAATACTTGTTTCCGTTATCTGTCTTAGGAAATGGCCCAGCCACGTCAATCGCTATCCTTTCCCAGGGGGCTCCCACGTTGTATAGTCTAAGGTTGCCTCGGCTTCTCACCTGCGGACCTTTCACTGCTGAGCATGACGTACATTTTCGGCACCAATTCTCGACATCTTCTCGGCAATTCAACCATTAAAAACGCTCTCGTACCTTTACCAATGTTCGTCGTACTCCAAGATGTCCCCCAGAAACCCCATCATGCAATTCACGTAGTACGTCCTTGATAAGTTTTCTTGGCACGACCAACTGTAGATGATGTTCTCTTCCTGAAGGTTTTTCCCATTTGCGGTACAGTAAGCCGTTTTGCAACACAAGGCTTTTCCACTGCGCCCAATAACTTTTCGTAATGGCGCTGAAGGGAGCCAGCTCTTGCCATTCCGGTTTTCCCGTGTCCTGCTTCATCCAATTTATTAGAGGCCGCAAATCTCTATCTTCGTACTGGGCCTCACGCATCTCATCAGTTTCCCACCTGTCATCCGTAGGCTTAGCTCGCAGTACTTGAACCCTTTCCTTCGTCTCCATCCTTACACAATGTTTACAATCTTCCGTACAAGGTCGTCGTGATAATGCATCTGCATTTGGGTGAGGCTTTCCACTACGCTGTACTGTATTCATCGATCTCAGGTTACCATTACTAGCTGCTTCTGATCGCACTACAGTTCGTGTGGCTCCGGTGTCCCTCGTTGAGCTGCAGTTCTTGCCATTAACCAATCCCTTAATGGATAAACTGTTGCGTTCGCTCACCTGAGGTACGACAGCTTTTGGGGTTGTTCGACCAGCCAGCACCTGGCGTTTGCTCCTGGCTGTTACTCGCTTCCCTGCTGGTTCAACAGGCTGTTTGACGTGCCTGCTCTCTTCAGCTGCTGAGATTCCTCCCGCTTGCTGTCGCCAATTCATTGAACCTGTAGGTATAGGTTTGGCTGGGCAGCTAACTCTAATGTGCCCACGTTCACCGCAGGCGTAGCACATGGGGCCCAGTCTCCTAGGTTACGCTGCCTTTGTTTGAGCCACAACTTCTGTAACCTCACGTACTTCATGTGCTCGAGGTTCGTGGCGAACAGCTTCTACCTCCAGCGCATGAGCCAAAGCCTCCTTCATTGTCACGTGGTGCTGAAGGCGAACAGCAGCACGCACTTCCAGGTCTCTGATTCCATCAATAAACGCCTGGACGATGGTGCTATTAACTGTGTTAGCGTCGGCTGAAGGATACGCCTTCCTTACAAGCTTCTCAATTTCCACGGCCCATTGTTGAAGTCCCTCACCGCTCCTCTGTACACGGTCCTTTAATTGGGCACGGAACACATGCTCCAAGTGACGCTCACCGTAGCGAGCTTCCAATGCCTCCATCAAATCAGCGAACTGATACTGTTTAGGCATTGCATCCAACACGGAGAGCGCCTGTCCTCGTAACGCCGTACTCAGAGCCGTTAGGCAATGTTCATCTGTCCATCCACTGGCCTTCGCTGCTATTTCAAATTGAGTCCGGTACGCACTCCATGACGTAAGATCGTCATAAGTGGGTACCTTTACCCGAGGACCTACCTGATGAGAACAACTATTAATGGCAACACCTGATTTAACACCAGTGATCTTCATTTTCATAAATTCCTTCTCAAGTTGGTCCATATTCACACTTATTTTATCGCAGTTCGCCTCCAACTGGTCAACCCTCTTCTCAACACCCTTCATGTTGCGCTTGACGAGGCCCACGTCGCTTTTTAACTGGTCTTGCTGTGCCAAGACAACAGTCAATTTATCGTCAAAACCAGATAAATGTTCTTTGAGCTGTTGCTGTTGCTCGTGTAGTTGTTCCCGTAGCTTTTCTTGTTGTTGTTCCTGTAGCTTTAGTTGTCGTTGTTCCTGAAGGTGTTGATGCTGCTGCAGTTGTTGAATAGCTGCCAGGATGACAGAAAGATCGGTAGGGGCTGTGCTTGATGACAATGACGTGCTGGCAACACTAGCGGGTTCCTCACCTGCACGCGTCTCGGTGTCCTCTGACGCCCTCTGTGTCTCAGCTAGAGACCTGGTGGTAACACCTTCCTTCGGAATAAGTGGCATTTTTTTAACACAATTTCACTTCCGACACCAGTTGTTACGTACTCGGGTTCGTGATTGTAGGAAAACACCACTTATATTAAATCCGTGTATTTACACAGCACAACACAACGTAATACTAAAATACACTTTACACAATAGTCACTTGCTGTACTATCACTGAACTTAGAACACTACACAATAAAACACTTCTCACTTCGCACTGTTCACTTGATGTATCGCTCTTGATCGCTTGATAGAAACTGCCTTGTGTTTGTCAACATCTCCGTATTTATAGGCAGGGGAAAGTCCTAGGTGGATCCAGAAAAATCTAAATGTATCGGGAAACAATGAATCACTTCTTATCGTAAACATGTTATGAGTCATAAATCCTAGTACACGCTATTTTCAACCTTATGCCATATCCCACAAAGTCCATTATGGCATAGCCCAGGTGAACTATTTGTTTGTCAATAGGAGTAGCTATCTCTTTCCTTTATTTCCAGAAAGTTAGCGCGCGCGCTCCAATTCTACACGCTTCTAGATTATTCGTAACAATAATTAACAAAGCGCTCATTGGTCGATGCAAAGGCTGTCTCGGCTCCTATGCGAATAAATACCCGTGCGAAGCCTAGGAAAATCACTTCATCCAGTTCCTCCAAATAAAATAAATAATAAGTAATTAATTGTAAATAGCATCGAAGTAGAATCAGTGTTTACATTCAACCAAATACAGTCCACTACAATAAGTGACAACAATCACATTCCTTTAGATACGCCTCTTTACCAGATGTTTCTCTTGATTGTAAGGGATAACCATTGCCTAAAAACATCAAAGAATTTAATTGTGCATTACTATGTACGTGGCAAAAGTGTAATGCAACATGCATAAGTCCACCAGCTACCTTTCCCCTACAAATCGGAGCACAAAAAAAAAAACAATTATTAAAATTATAATGAAAGGAAAACGTAATGGTAGTAACAAAACCAAATAAGACCTAGTCTATCTCACTTCAACTTGCGATGTGCATAGATGCAAAAACGAGATGAACTTATCGATGTAATAGTAATTAACAAAAGCCCAAGGCCCTTCACGTTACTCCGAATTCGCAATTTCGCAACTCAAATCGCGACAGGGCGAATCTTCGCCGTATTGCAATACTGTTGCGCGACGTTACAAACATCTTACCGCGATTTGTCTGTTAAGCTCCTCCTTGGAACAGTCATTTTCTAGAGAGGATATGACGAGCATCTTTTGTGCCGCGACTCTGGAGCAAAGCCTCTGCATCGCCCGCAGCGCTTCCGCCTCCGTCACCTGCCTTCGAGACTTGCTTTCACCTAAAAACGATTGTAAATTGTCCATTGAATATAAATACAGAAAATTATATTACTATACCACTTACAATTTGCTACGGTTTGTGTACAATTATACTTCACAACCCGTCTGGTTGCTCCGGTCCCCAGATGGAGAATAGATATTCTTTTTTATTTTTTAGAAATTGTAAAAAATAAATGATTGGCCAAACATGTCACTGGCGTTGAAAAACTCTTCCACCTATTCTTGGAGTGACACTTCTTAGTTTGCAGTAAAATTTTTGGCCCTCATTCGTTCTACATTTGCCTTTAACGTGTTAGCATGTTAGAAAAGTAGATGGTATATTTCCGGTCCAGCTTCAAAAGAATCTGGACCAATACGCGTGTTATTAATTTAATTTTTTATTTTATTAGAAAAATTCTTAAGTATTTAATTACGAGATAGGTGCACAGGTAGAATCCAGTATATAAAGCATTAGTTCCCTTGCAGCGTAGACGAATTAAACCAAACATCAGTATACGTTCCGGTTCACCACTATGCACCGGTTTGTTGGTTGGCGAGGTGGGTGGGCCCCATCGGCGTGATGCGGATACGCCGATAGCGGTGATGTTATCTGCGATAACCAGTATCGACGAATTGGACAACCGACAAATGTAGTAACCTCAAAAACCTTATCTATTTTATTTATATAATACTTTATTGTACATATAGCGGTCAAAATCAAAATTTAATATATTTTGATTAGGGAAAATTTTACAAAAGGCAAGCTTATCTCAATGTAAGAAATTTCTTCAGAAAAACCAAAGGGTAAGAATGCGTGATAGAGAATTACATTAAACAGTGTATAGATTTTAAATTTAGAAATATACTTACAATTAGAAAAAAAATCATTTCAATTGAATTAATTCTAATGTTGCTTATGCCTTTTTACTCTAAAACCTAAAATGCAGGTAAAATTACTTTAACCACAAAATAAAAAGATAAGTAAACCTCTATTAGTAAGGACAAAAATCCGACTACTACATTATCTTACATAAGGCGAAAGGAAAAAACGAGCATTACGCACGCGGGCAACACGAGATTATGAGAAAGTCAAATAAAATTGAATAATTCCATCTCATTACCGTGGAAGATGCAATTAATGAATTTTAACCAGCAACAAATTAAATTATGCTACCATTTTTACTAATAAATACATTTATTCATCAAGTTCAAGTGTTGGGTGTTGTCAGATGCTCGTGTTGGGAAAGGTAAGTCAATTAATCTCCATAGTTAATTAATAACATAGATATTAACGTTAAACATAGTAGTAATTCTTTAGACTTTTTAAAGTAATCAATACAATTAATATAGTTATTGTAACCAAAATCCGTGCGTTAGCACACTGATGTTGCAGTCAGATATTAAATGAAACAGTGAAATAAGTAATCTAGACAATTTAATATAATACCACAAAAGATATAAATATGAGTATTACCTATTCGTCTTCTGTATTTCGGCCTTTGCTGTCGTTCTTCCGGAGATCTTTCCATTGAACTGGATGATTGACCCTCCACTATTCGAGGCTAGAACATTGAATAAGTTGTAAGTAAATTGTATTTCGTTTATTTTCATTTTTGTGCTATTTAATGCGATTCGGTGTCAGAAATGTTATTGGTTTTCTTTATAAAACTTTATGCAACGTCTCGCAGCGATTTGATATCACTACGTTATTTACTTCTGTCTCAATAGCGTCAGTGCATATCAATGTCATGTTCCGGTTTGAAGGTGTTGGTAAACTTGTACTATGTATACCAATTTTAATTATTATACGTGGACAAATTTAATTTCTATAAGCAACAGCTGTCTCTTTCGATCAGATAAGGTATTCCTTACCATCGAATCTAAAGCCCAAGTTGCCTCAATAAACCTTGGCAAAGGTGAGACAGTATTCAGCCCAGGACAGTTGCTCAACCTTTATCAAGCACAAGTCCGTTCGTGCATGGAATACTGTTCCCACCTCTGGGATGGATCCGCCAAATACCAGCTGGAGACGCTTGAGGCGATAGAGAGGCGTGCCAAGAGGCTCATAAACGACGATGATCTTGTAGGCAAAAAACTCCAGAGCCTTGCTCATCGCCGCAGAGTGGCTAGTTTATCAGTCTTTTATCGGATACACTTTGGAGAGTGCGCTGCGGAATCGCACGACTTAATTTCGGTATTACCGTTTTTCTATCGATCGTCGAGACGCACAGGTACTAAATACTAGGCATCGCCATATGGTGGACGTTCCACGTACCCGGATAAAGCGGTTCGACTCGACATTCTTCATTCGAACCACAAGGGACTAGAACATGCTTCCTGAGTCTGTGTTCCCCGACGAGTACAGTCTGGGGATCTTCAAGAGAAAAGTGAACAGGTACCTTCTAGGGAAGCACGTTCCATCTTAGGCCGCATCTTAGCTTACCATCAGGCGAGATCGTGGTCAAGCGCTTCCCTATCGATAGTAATAAAAAAAAGGTAAGCCATAAGCTTATTTACTGTCTTATGATATATATATTAACATCCGATGATGGTGGGTAAACAATTTTGTCTATGAAATAATATATTTTGATAAGTAAATATTCAGCTATTTTTTATGATACTTTTAGAATTGATTAAAACACTAGTGCCATAATAATGTCTTATTTATACTTATGAAATGTGTTCCAAGGTCAATCATAGTTTTGTCTTTTCAGTTTTGTTTATGCCGAAATAACGAAAAATTAGATGTATATTTAACAGCCAGATAGGAGTTTGCCGTTAGGTTCAGGTCTCCTTTGAAGTATAGAGCATCTGACATTCTGCCAGGCAGTACGAGAAAGGCAAAGGATTGGTCAATCTTGTCACTACTATCGGGTCTGGTATCACCGCCTTACCTATTCCTGCTGCAATAGCGTTGTTACACTTGTTACTGCTGTGTTCTGGTTTATAGTGAAAGGTAGACAGTATACAGTAAAGGTAGACTTGTGCATGTGGCATTGTCACCCCGCCACACAAATAGCCACCATCAACATATTAGGTGTCTATAGGCGAGTTTCTCTTTCCATCAGGACAGCCAATCGCTTGTTATACTTTGATATTAAAAAAGGAGCATTAAATATTTTAACACACAATTGTATTAAAATAAATACTTCCTGAATTTTTTTCACATTATACGGGCTCAAATGATAATACCTTCATTCGGAAATTCAACGACCTGTGGTACAAAACTTCCTTTTGCGTAAATATTTATCACTTGAGCCCATTTATTCTTATCAATAGATTTTGGAAATGTCAGTCATCATTCTTCTTAAGTGCTGGACATGTTGCTTCGGAGGTTAAACTTTCCCTGTTAAAAGGAAGTTACTACATTGTTCACCTTGTGGTCTTCTTGATAATATGTAAGGGCTATCGTCGCTAGGTAGAGCAGACATTGCCGTGGAGCGGCAGAGGAGGTGTGGTTTGGGACAGTTTATTCTGCGCCATTCCGGGAAATCGCGTCCGTGAGAAGTGTCTATGTATGGTATGTTCGAATATTACTTGTATATACATTGATTCGAACTGTTAGTCTCCAGTATTCTGCGGTACTGACCTGGTGGTAGTCCTCGGTGCTGGACATGTCGTCGCTGTCTGGGGGCGCGGGCGCGGGCCCCAGCCGGAAGTGGGGCACCGGTGGGGCGCGGTCCGCGGGGGACGGCGGGGAGGAGGCGGCGCGCGGGGTGGAGGCGGCCGTGTGGAACGTCTCGGGGCTGGGGGGCTCCGCCACACCCAGCGGCTCCAGGCTCAGGCTCAGACTGACAAACAACCATCATACGTAATACGTTAAGCTTAGCCGATATAATACGGCTCTATGCTTCGGGGGCGTTAACGCTCGAGCCGACAGGATACCTTTTTTTATATCATTAGATAACGAACTAGCAGATGTCACCCTGATGGAAAGATTACATCAGCGTTTTTCATACCCCATTAAATTCTCATCTAGTCAACTTTAAACTTTAATTATTAATATATACATTAGGTTTTAACCAGTGCAGTTTTCTTAACCCCCGTTTTTACTGCTAGAACCCAGAACCTAGGACATGGTTTCACTAATTTCGATATATAAAAATCCCGCTTACAATAAAAAAAATTACTTACTAAACATTAAACAAAAAATATATAGTAGCATCCACAGTAGACCACGTGAGCTCCCGGGTTTAATTCCCGAGGCGAGCAAGTCAATAATGTGTTTTTTCCAGTTCTATAACAAAAACAACGTTGCCCGGATATAAAAAAAACGCCCGATTGGCAATAGACTTGCCACTTATCACACTGTGATACTAAGTATCTTCGGCTAATCGTGGCTGCACTTGTTGTACCTCTGCCTACCTTTTCGGGAATACGGGCATGAAGTTTTTTTTTTATATAAATAGTATGCGTGCTTAAATTTATTTGAAATTATAATTTTGCAATATTAAAATATTATATTGTTCAATAATTCGATCATTTACTAGTTTTGCCAGTAAGGTATTCCAAAGATTTTTATAAATTTCGATGACTGTCACCTCGTATCCTTGCCGCTCGTACTGCCATATTAGATGCATTTCAAACACGTCAATTGCTCTGTGGTGCAATGGTGGAACATCGTGATGAAGGTTTTTTTAGCCGAAACACGCGAAATCGTACTCCGAATTATAAAAAAATTATCAGACATACATTGTGTATAATTTTTCTAAAATCTTATTTTACACATATTTTTATCGCAAATGAATAGGTACAGAAAATATTGTCGAAGAACTGTCATTTGGCGCCATTTTTCCAATATGGCGACGCGAGCGACAAAAAATCGAGGAGGCAGCATTGAAATTCGGAAATAGGGAAAAACTCCCGGAAAACATTCCAGGTAACTAACCTCTTATCACCAAACCAAATGACCTTACTATAATAACTACTTGAAGATATTTATAACAATGCACACTTGTTATAATTATATTGATTTTGTCAAACACTTGTACTATTTCACTAAACTGTTATAATCAATATAAATATTTTTATTTACAATAGTTTATAGCTCAAGAAATACAATATTGAATAATGATCCAGTAAAATCGAGTATATAAATTGTACCTGAGTCTCTTGGCCCGGTAAAGCTCCCGCTCATCAGCAGATAACGGGTCAGGTACTTCCTCTCTTGTCCTCAGCATCAGCTCGGATTTGCTGCGTTTCACGCCCTCCATTGGCAGATCACCTTCGCCTTCTGTTATTACAAAAGTAAAGTAAGACCATTAATTAAAAATCACACACCTCACAGGTCTACTGACCTCTTTCTATTCAAATCATGAAATTTTGAGTTCAATTTCCAGGTAGAGTAATTGTATTTGATGTGTAACATTTTTCCTCTCGCTTTACTGCAGTGGTGTGAGAGTGATTTTGTGAAATGCAACGGAAGTATGTAATAGGAAGCCGATGAAGCGCAATTTGAAATTATCAATGTGCGCGTGCTATTTAAATTGACCGCTCATTGGTCTATTTATTATAAGATGATTTTCTCCGTGTTGGTCCCGGGCTCCTTTGAAGAATAGGCCAACTGCCGTTCTGCCAGGCAGGTCGTAAAAGACGATCGATTGGCATCGTGGCTACTAGGTGGTAGAGTTCTGCATCGACTCGACCGGGTCTGGTACCATCGCCTTACCTATTCCTGCTGCAATAGCGTCAGTGCTTGTAACTGTTGTGTTCCGGTTTGGAGGGTAAGGTAGCCGGTAAACTTATGCATGTGGCATAAGACTTCACCACAAGATAGCAACGCACTATTAACACCTTTGATGTCTATAGGCGATGGTTGACTCTTTCCATCAGGAGACTCATCTGCTTGTTTGCTATCTTATAATATAAAAAAAGATGACCAATAAGCGAGTGTTATTTGAATTGACTAATTTTAGCGCGTAAATGGTTAGTTCGGTAAAATATAAATAAAACCGTTTTGAACCGACTTCCCAAAATGTCATAATTCGGATGCATGTTTTTTATGTTTCTTACCTCAGAACTCGGAACTCTGTTATTTATAATCCGATTTTGAAAATTATTTTTTTTTGTTTGAAAAGGTACAGTTCCAGTGTGGTCCTATTTCAATTTGGTAAGATCTGGTGCAGTGTCATCCGGGAATATAATGAATGTGGTCGTTGCAGTCGGTCGGTAATACGAAGTGTGCGGCGGGCAGTGTTACCGGCGTGTTGCGCGGCTTGCGCCAGGCCGCTCTGCCGGGCGGCCAGCATGGCCAGCTCGGCCTGCAGCCGCTCCAGCTTGACGCGGTGCGCGCCCACCGCCGCCACCCGCATCTGCAGCTCGCCCTCCAGCGTCTCCACCTCCTTCTTCTACAGACAACACCAAAACGCATTAACCATTTATATATTAAAAAGGAAGATACGTTACACTCTAACATCGCAATCGCTAAACCTAGGCCCGGTCTGCCGAGCGCAAACTGATGCGACGAACGTAGTAGCCCACGTTTCTCTCACTTTCCGGCGTAGGGATGTGACGACCCCATCGCCCACTGGTGGGATAATTTTTGTCCAAAAATTATCTAGCACCGGTGCAGTCAGTCAATCAAATTAGATGTAGTGCCATACTGCATTTGCAACTGAATAGGCCGGCACGCCCGGGGAGATACCACTCTCTCACTTGACACCGACGTAAAGTAGCAGCTCCGCTGCTGCGTTTCGTCTGGTTTGTGAGAGTCCCGGAGGCCTAACCCCCCCCCCCCCCCGCGCACACTATGAATGCGCTATTTAAAAAAAAACTACCCCAGGGGGGTACCACTTGCACAAGCAGTGGAGAATCCCCCCCTGAGCGTCCGTGCTCTGGATCCCAGCCAGATCATGGATGCTCAGGCTGCCCTGCGTATTCTGGGGAGGGCAAAATTGCGCTCATAGACAATTCTGTCCGGGGCAAACAGAGCAAGAAGACCATGGCACCCCCTACCACGCTTACTGTGGATTTCTGCAATATCAGGGGCCTTCATTCTAACCTGAACGCCGTCCACTACCATCTCGAGACGGCGAAGCCAGCTTTGCTCTTCTTGACCGAGACACAAATATCTTCTCCGGCTGATACTTCCTACCTATCCTACCCGGGGTACAAACTGGAACATTCCTTTGTACCGCGGGCTGGTGTGTGCGCATACGTCAGAGAAGATATTTGTTACCGGCGCCTCGGCAGACTTGAAGGTCAGGACCTATCCATCCTCTGGTTACGCGTAGCTTGCGATGACCATCCACGCAGCTACGCGTGCCTATACAGGTCCCATAGCGGGAATACTGAAATTGACCGGCTCATTGAGCGCTTACAAACGGCTGTGGATTCCGTGTTAGAGCAGACCCCCTCCGCAGAGATCGTGATCTTGGGCGATTTTAATGCCCACCACGCCGAATGGCTTTGTTCTCGCACCACCGATCATGCGGGGAGGTCTGTTCACGATTTTGCCTTGGCGTATGGTCTAACACAATTGGTAACCTCGCCTACGCGTGTTCCCGATGTGGATGGCCATACGCCTTCACTGTTGGATCTCCTGCTGACCTCTGACCCGGATCGTTATCAGGTATCGGTGGACGCTCCACTTGGCGCGTCGGACCACTGCCTGATCCGAAGCAAAGTGCCGGTCAAGTGCTCATCACGGTCTCCCTTTGCAGGCTGTCGTCGCGTTTGGCACTATAGGTCAGCAGATTGGGACGGGATGCGGTCTTTCTTTGCATCCTACCCATGGGGGCGGTTGTGCTTCTCGCTGGATGATCCGAATGCTGTCGCTGACTCTGTCGCTGATGTGGTGCTGCAGGGCATGGAACTTTTCATTCCGTTTTCTGCGGTGCCCATCGGTGGCAAGTCTCAGCCTTGGTTTGGTCGCCACTGCAAAGCGGCTTTACGCCGAAAGCAGGATTGCTACCGAGCTTGGGCTGCTGCGTCGGCATTTCGTGATGTAAAAACTAGCGCATTACGAAAGGAGTACAACTCATCCTCGAGATTCTTCAAAAGAGCTATCGCCAAGGCAAAAGCGGAACACATTGGCAGAATTGGTGAGAAATTAGTTCGCCTTCCTTCTGGCACTCGCGCGTTCTGGTCTCTCGCCAAGGCTGTCTTAGGGAATTTCTCCCAGCCTTCATTTCCATCCTTGCACAGAGACGATGACTCTCTGGCCCATACCGCAAAGGAGAAAGCCGATCTTCTGGGCTCGTTCTTTGCGGCCAACTCGACTCTGGATGACCGAGGGAACACACCGCCTACCATCCCGCAGTGTGATAGTTCCATGCCAGAACCGCAGTTTCGGCAGTCAGCTGTGCGTAAAGCACTTCTTTCTTTGGACATCCACAAGTCGAGTGGGCCTGATGGCATCCCTCTTGTTGTGCTTAAAGTATGTGCTCCAGAGTTGGCGCCAGTATTGACGCACCTATTCCGGCTCTCCTATTCACTCGGCGTGGTACCGAATTCATGGAAAACAGCTTTAGTGCATCCCATTCCTAAAAAAGGAGATCGCTCTAATCCGTCAAACTATCGGCCAATAGCCATAACCTCCTTGTTCTCCAAAGTCATGGAGACACTTATAAACTGTCAGCTCCTGAAGTATTTAGAAGAGCACCAGCTGATTAGTGACCGTCAGTACGGTTTCCGTCGTGGCCGCTCAGCTGGCGATCTTCTAGTATACTTGACACATCGTTGGGCGGAGGCAGTTGAGTCCAAGGGCCTCCCCCATTGGCAGTTAGTTTAGACATAGCGAAGGCCTTCGATCGGGTATGGCATAAAGCGCTTCTCTCAAAGCTGCCTTCCTATGGGCTTCCCGAGAAACTATGCAAGTGGATCACCAGTTTTTTGGCTGATCGGAGCATTAAGGTCGTAGTCGACGGTGCATGCTCCGATCTTAAACCTGTCAATGCTGGTGTTCCCCAAGGCTGTGTGCTATCACCGACTCTGTTTCTTCTGCATATCAATGATATGTTGCGAATTAGTAACATACATTGCTATGCGGACGACAGTACTGTTGATGCTACATACTCCGGCCGTAGCGGTATTTCTCGGGAACACGTCGAAGAGGGCCGGATCAAGCAAGTGTCTGAACTCGAGAATCAACTTACTGATGTCTCAGAATGGGGTCGTCAAAACCTTATTACATTTAACCCCAAAAAGACGCAGCTCTGTGCGTTCACCGCAAAAAAAACACCCTTTGTTGTGTCACCTCGGTTCGAAAATACTCTCCTGACAGCCTCAGCCAGTATTGGACTTCTGGGAGTCGACATATCGAACAACGTTCAGTTCCGCGGTCATTTGGAAGGGAAGGCTAAACTAGCCTCCAAAAAGCTTGGTGTACTCAGTAGAGCAAAGCAGTACTTCATGCCAGCCCATCGCCTCCAACTTTACAAGGCCCAAATTCGACCTCACATGGAGTACTGTTCTCACCTCTGGGCCGGAGCTCCTCAGTACCAGCTTCTTCCTCTTGATCGCATTCAACGTAGAGCGGTTCGAATCATCGACGACCAGGCTATTTCTAATCGGCTTGACTCTTTGGCGTTACGCAGAGATGTAGGCTCGCTCTGCATCTTTTACCGTATTTATCATGGGGAGTGTTCCGACGAGTTGTTCGGACTAATGCCTGCCGCTAAATTCCACCATCGGACATCGCGTCAAAATTTAAAGTTCCATCCTCACCACCTCGATGTCTGGAAATCCACAACCGTGCGCTTTTGTCGACACCTTTTGCCTCGCATTACTCCTTTGTGGAATCTATTACCCTCGGGGGTGTTTCCGAATGGATACGACTTAGGGACCTTCAAGAAACGAGCTTATTCATTCTTAAAAGGCCGGCAACGCAGCTGCAGTACCCCTGGTATTGCGGATGTCCATGGGCGGCGGTGATCACTTACCATCAGGTGCACCATCTGCTCGTTTGCCCCCTCTACTATAAAAAAAAAAATACTATCTCCCTCTCACAAATATGGTGAACCAAACAATAATCTTATTTTCAAACAAACTGTTTTAGCCGTACTTGTGAATGAAAAGTAATCCCGTGTGTTTGTTTGTTTTCCTTAAGTGATTATAATACTGGTGTATTCTACACAACAAGGCATTTTAATGAATGTTTAATGGTAAAAAATAGTTGTAAAGTGCGTTTAATATGATGTCCCGCGCGTGATTGATTGTCTCTATATTCATGGACCTAGTTTTATAGGACCGGGCGCTGTGACTAGGTAACGTATCCTCCCCTTTTTAATATATCAATACATGTAATACTTTTCCTAGCCATATGTTATAAAAGTGAAACTTCTTTTTCGAAGTATTAGAGATTTTTTTATGGCAATGTTAAAAAAAACGAGACACTTTTCTGTTAGGCTCCACCGTCACGTGCCATGATGTATATTGATATGAAATAGCAGAAAATGACATGTCACAAAAAAGTTTCACTTCTTACATGTGTAGATACACCTACTACACACACCCTTTTTTTAAATTACAATTTATATCAAACAGTGCTACAGTAGTATACAATGAATTCCCCATATTTTTCCTACATTTTGGCCCGAGTCACCTTTCAAAAATAGACCACGTGCCATTCTACCAGGTAGTTCGTAAAAAGCGAAGGATTGTCTATACGAGCCTATACCATCGTGGCTACTGGATAGTAGATTTCTGTAACATATGGCCCGAGTCCTGTACTAACTTTTCTTCTCCACTTTTTTTCCACTTTACTACTAAACCAAAAACTAATTATTTTTCGCATTTTAAAATACCGCGCTACGCTACGCTCTAGACTATCATGGTGTCATTAATGACATCCATACATTAAACATCATGAACATGTTAAAAACAATATGGTATGTTACCGCGGTGCGACATAACGCTTCCAGATTTACGTACACTGTCACGTGACTTAATGTCTATTTTTGCCGAAATTATATCCTAAAAATATTACCAATCCTCTTTTACTATATATATATATATATATATATATATATATATATATATATATATATATATATATATATATATATATATATATATATATATATATATATATATATATATTTTTTTTTTTAATTTTTTGTTATCTTTATCTTATTAGGCCTCGCTTCGCTCGCCCTACACTAGTCCACTTTCTATGCACTTTTGTGGTACCTGTTACTGAAAAAGTATCGCACTTTGAGGTTTGAGCTTTGACGTGGTAGTTTAAATTCGTGTCTAGATATGATCTACCATTAAAATACCATTTTATAAATATAAAAAAAAATAGAAGATACATGTTGTATTAGAATTTTATTACTACTAACGCCATCTATTATAAAACTAACGAGTTAAAATGCTAAAATTAAACGAGTTAAAATGTTAAAATGCTAGTTTGGCGTGGTAGATTTAATTCATTTCATTTTCATTCACTCCATTTTAATACAATATTAATCTATTAATACACTTGTACTTTTTAACTTCCCGCTACGTATGTAGATATAAGCAAGTTAGTGATTTCTGATTCTGATGAGTGAGTCTCTCTCTCCCTCTCTCTCTCTCTCTCTCTCTCTCTCTGTGTGTGTGTGTGTGTGTTCGTGTGTATGTGTGTGTGTGTGTGTGTTCGTGTGTATGTGTGTGTGTGTGTGTGTGTGTGTGCGTATGAATGTATGTCTGTATGTAAACATCTCATAACTTTTGAACGGCTGGACCGATCGAAATGCGGTTGATGGCATTCGATTGGATTCCACTCAACTTTGACTTACTGAAAATTTGAATCAAATGGATCGAAGGGATTTAGATAAAATTTAGAAAATGATTTCTATCTTAAAAATTTTACTAATCCTTATATATTTTATAACAAATATTTTAGTTTCTTGTTACCTCTATATCATAATAAATCAGTAAAAACAACATACATTCTTAGCGGATTCAAGCCTATTATAACCCGTACTGTTTTAAAATATTATAGCACACTTACATGTCTATCAATAGTTTCCGTAATGCTTTCAGCAGTATTAGGTTCGCATTGCTGCAAAAGATGCATAAGGCACTCTGTGGACGTTTCAGAGGTAGGGCTTTCTGGACTTGGAGTTAAACTCTGCAAAAAAAATATTAAATTTAGATATCATATTGTATGGTATGTTTTAGTGGAAAGTTTTTTTAATTAAAAATTTGATAATTTAAAATAACAGCCTGAAGGCTTAAGCCTGAAGGCTATCAGTTATTGTCATCATACAGCGACACCAGACTAGTTTATAAAGATACAATATATGAACTAATATTATAAAGAGGAAAGATTTGATTATTTTTTTTGTTTGTTTGTTATGATGTAACTCAAAACTACTCGACCGATTTTAAAATTCGTTTAACTTTAGCAAGCCTTTCGTATCATTGTTACCCGGCTGAGCAAAGGAAAATAACGATTTGTGGTCACGCGAATGAAGTTTCAAGGAACTGTTATCTAATTATTACTAAAAATGATTTAATAAAATTCTGTTTGTGATTTAATAAAATTCAATCTGATAAAATTGATTTAAATAATATGTATGTAGGAATGTATACATAAATAATGTATACATTTTTAAACTACATAGAACATATTATGATCACAAATCTCAAGTAACACTAAAAATACACTGTTATGAAATATCATGTAACCTCTTTGGAAGGAAGGCAAAATTAGCCCAATTTGTGTTATAGATCTCGACACGTCCCAAGAACAAAATCGTATCTGCAAAACCACCAAATTACAATATATTTGTTTGTGGGAGTACATTGTACATAAGATGATGTTCACTTGAGCATTTCCAAAACAAAAGACCAATAACTATAAAAAATATATTGTCTTTTGGCTTTATGCGTGTTTAATGCGAATTTTATTATAAAACCAATTTTGTCTGATCTCTCCATACGATTTTGTTCTTAGGACGCGTCGATTTATATGTATAACTTGATATTGCAGTATATTATTAATAAACAAATAAATATCGCTGGACAAATAACTTGAATTGATCTTACTTCACAGAAAGCATTTGACTCACAATAAGACTATTTGTTTGTGTTATAAGTCAACGATGTTGGTACATATAAATACATAATATGTTATAAATATTATTATTAAATTATGTAAATAAATACCCAAACCCAGAAATACAAACTTAATACTCATCACACAAAGGTTTGTCACTGTTAGAATTCGATCCGAACCCCATCGATTTGTAGTTAGGTTTACTAACTAACGGGGTAGTTCATTTTAATGTAGTAATTATGTTGACAACTACACTTTTTAGATATTAATTATTACCATAAATAAAAATAGTGGATGCCATTCATACGGCAAAATAGGAGGAACTATTTTTACATCATGTAAGAGCAAATGTAACCAATTCTGATTCTGAAATAAATGGTTGATTCATTGTGGGAAAAATCACTATTTTTTATTATTACAATCATAAACCTAAAGAAATTATGCTCTTACTGTACGGCAATGCTATATGACATAAATACATTTATAATGCTAAAAATGTACATTTTAGTGAAAATATACAAATTTACTTTTCCACCACCTAAAATAAAAATCAACAAACCTTGTCGATTTCACATCCACTCGTGACGAGCTCTTTTATTTTGGCATCTGCAAAATCTTCGAAAATTTTCTTCTTACTTTCCAGTTGGCTCTTCAGCTCGGATATCAGCCCTTCGTCTTTTTCAATCTACGGGACAGGGTAGCAAATAATAATAACTTGCGAGCTCCGAATTTCGTTTTAGAGTTAATTCTAAACAGGTTTCAATACTTCGTTAATTAATGCTACCACAGGGTTTCATATTCTGTTATGAATTATTCAACAAATTAATTTCGCATTAACGATTTAACAAGAAATTTAAAAATATTATTTCTATTTAAGTGAAATTTAGATAACAAAAATATATGTCCTTAAAAGGAAAGTTTTATAACAATACTAAATTTACATAAAACAACAGAAATTCGGATCCCCATCACATAACATCTACTAAGAAGGCGCAAAGGATAAAGCGTTCACTAGCGTTTACTAAGTTACACATACTCACTGCAACGAATTAAGACATGAGCGTTTCGATTTATGAGAAATTAAAACAGCAATTTTATTGTTACAAATGAATGGGGTAATTTAAGTGTGTACTATAGATACTCGATTCAACTTAAATTTTCCGAGTCGAAGAAAAAAATCATTATAATATGATATGAAAGTAAGAGATGATTTTTTTAAATGTCTTAAACGTGCAGTGTACAAGATAAATTATGAAATTAAGTTTATTCATGCTTAAGCTCGAGATATTTAGTGGACACTTGAAAAAAATGACGATGTCGATTTATTTTAATATGGCTTCTACATGCTAAGAACTGCTATTCATCTGATATGAGTATTATTAGCTTAAGATCGTTTTTTGTAAATGTCAAATTTAAACACAGATTTAAAAATATGGTTGAAATCGTATACTTTGACAAGAAGGAAACTTAACAAGAAGCAAGGATACCACTGGGCGTAACCCACTCGGATAACATCGCATACCCCTGCAAAACATTTAGGGGCACATGGACACTCACAGTATACATTAAAATATAGGACATGGAATGAGAGAGTATTATTCTGTACCAAATGTTACGGATGGAATCAAAAATAAAGAACTTTCCTCAATATATTCAGTCGGAAACACTTAACTATAAAGTATAATGGCAGAACACCATACCGGTAAAGAGAAATTTTCCCATCAAGGTAAGTTGTCTAAATACCTAAATCTAGTAGAGAAGCGTGGAACGAGAATAATCTTAATTTAGTTCACGCCATGATTCAAGATTTCATAGAACTGTAGTAAGTTAAGAAATTACTTAATATATAGCGTTGATCTTATTAAACCGACATGAACTATGCTAGCAACTTATAAACGGAAGACAATATTTTATTGAGTAAAAAGAATTGGTGAACCAAATAATCACTTATCATTACAATAATTAGGTTAGCGATAAACTTTGTCGATCATAGAATATTGTAGTTTAATTATTAGTAATTATTTGCTTGACCAATTAAATTAAGGTGAATTACCAGGAATATCATGACATCATCGTTAAGAATACATTAAAATATAACAAGTAATTACTGAACTGACCGATTAAACCATAGTCGTCGAATTATGAAGGATATCACGGTCAAAATACAGTCGTTAAAAATACATTTAAAATATAAAAAGCAGTATATGATAGCTTGTTTATACAAACAAAAATTCAAAGATTTCATTTAATGAAATCGTTTCGATTTCGAAGTGAGAAACAATAGTAGCATTGTTGCTTTGTGGGACAATGACACGAGCAATTACACAACGAATACGCGCAAGTTTAGTTTACCTTGTATGTATTGTTTCAGGTTTATCATATACTTAATTTCGTTATAAAACATTTTTATATACATACATATCGTCACGCCAAATTCCTCACTAGGCGGTCGAGAACAACACCCCGTTTACAAAGACTCTTGACATCACTCGACAAATTTGATTGCAAATAGTAATACAGCGTCATCTGCTCTCTAAGTAAATGACAAAGTATTTCTAAATTTCACTTCATCTAAGCTACAAGCACTAATCACAGCTATGAAAGATAATTACTAATCACAGCTATGAAAAAAAAAAGAATAAGGGGTTACATTAATTGTGAAGAAAATTAATTTACCAGTATTTTAAAGGAAAATATCTAGAACGGATATAAGAGTAGTAGTTGGAACAAATGGATGATAAAGGTAAAGGGGAAGCGGAAGCACAGAGAATTGCAGTTTTACTGTGTAAAATTATTGTCATTAATTTAAAAAATGTATTGCTGTATTAGTTTCTGGTTAAACTGCTGTCTGATTGTGCTGTTAATATGGATCACAGTATCATATAGCACAACGGGCTTTCCCTTATGTAGTGTGTTATAACGGCTATGTCACAAAGAGAAGAGTAACAGGACGTGCGGTGTTTCAAGCGAGGAATATACCAGGGTTCTTGGCTATTAGGCTATAGGCTACCAATTACGGTGTACGGCACTGCCATGTCCTATTTAAGATAGCCAGAGAGCTGATGTCTACCTGTTCTTGTTCTAATGACTGTTTTTGTATGACGGGCAACAAAAACTAAAATATATTTCATAGATTGCTCACAGCTAGTATTTTTATTTGTTACCCTAATCTTAGATGACATGATATAGAAAGAAGTGTGTGTGTAGGGAATATAGCCTGCGTAGACGACGGATTTTTGTCCGCGGACTTTTTTGTCCGCTAAAATAGTAACTTACAACTGTATCGAGTAACGCAAACGAGATATTAAAAGTACCGAGTACAAAAAGTCCCCCGAATAACCGAGGACATGCAGAGAGCGGACCGGACAAAAGTACGGGGGAGCCTCGAAAACAAAAGAAGACTAGGCGAAGCAACGCATACGGCGGACTTTAGTCCGCGTTGTGCAGGCAACAAATGATCGCACACCGTGTGCGTTGAGTTCGCAGTAAATTCGCGGCGGAGTTTTTATTCGCAGAGCGTACTTTTTTCCCCGCCACGGAGAAAAGTCCGTCGTCTGCGTAGGCTAATAAAGTGATGGAGAATTAAACAAATAACTTCAAAGAATAATTATAGGGTCTAAGTTCCCGTTTTTTTTTAGGTCTAAGGTCTAAGGTCTAAGTTTCTATGGAAACGAGACATGATCAAATATGGCATGAAAGTAGAAATACGCGGTCGAGTTAAGATCGTTTTAAAAAATATCTTTGTAATAAACCCATTCGATAGATCGTTACTAAATTTCTATAATTTTTTTGTTACAATAACGTTTGAAATTATAATGTTTTAAAGAAAATTTTTAAAGATTAGAATATAAATTTTTAAAGATTTTTCAAATGCATTTACATAAAGTGTTAGCCTGAATTTCACGGGCGGTTCTTCCGCCGCGAGAAACCGCTCCCGACACAATTTAACATGAAAGTTATATATGCTGCAAAGTGCAAACTACAACGCACGTTTTCCCTTCGCGGTTCAAAGGCGAAAGAAAATAGACCGCCGCATGTAGCGTCAAACTGCCGCTTTTTACCGCTCTTTTAAACTACACGATAGCGCCTTTTTTCTTTCTAATAATCATATTAATACAAGGTAGCAAGAGCAACAATTATCGGCGGATTCATGTTGAGTATCTCCACATTTGATTTGAAAAGTGAACAAAAATAGCGACAAACTGCATTCCGTGTAGTTTGATGGTCTGCGGCAGCTATATATACAGAAGAACCGCCCGTGTAGTAACAGCCTAAAAGTTAATGAAACGTGTTAAGTATGATGACACCCTATAAAGCTGGTAATGAGAAAATGTACGCATACAATATGAAATTACTATTACACGGATTGCAACGTACAATTTACATCATTGGTGACTGTAGGTGATGGCTGTAATATTGATTGGTTAATCCATGTGGCGGAAATAAATGGTGGTGATAAGAAATAAAGAAATAAATTTTCACTTTTATTGCAGCGGCTATTTTAAGAAATGTGTTAAGTTTCATCACAAAACGTTTTAATTTACGTGCAATCCGTGCGCGCATGATTTGGCTTGTACACACATTTAGCGCGCGCTTATAGCCCATGTGTAGTTGAAGCTGTACTCTATTAATTGTTATATTATGACGTAATGTCGGGGCCACATTATCACCCGAAGATTTAAGTGCGTTGTCGTGATAAAACTTTATGATTGCGTTACGCAAGGGCGGGTCATGGTGGTCATTTAGGTATGGATTTATTATTGCAAACTAAGGATTAGTGCCTATATTAACTAAACCTCAAATGTGTGACCCTTGACCCGAAGGCTGGATCCGCCCTTGGTGCTACGGAAAACTATGGCGCAAATCGAGATGAATTTAGACACGGTCGAAAATTGACAGCCCGAAGGTATGTGATTCAGCGAAGTGGTTGTCAATTAGGGTTTTCAATTTTTTTACAAGTAAAATACACTTAGGTCTAAGAAAACAATTTTTTTAAAGAAATAACATTATATTTTTTGTTTACGTAACCTTCCTTACACGTAGTGTTGAACATTGCATCGCAAACAAGTTTATGAATATTGGTGTTGCCTAAAACAGTGTTATGAATATATTATTTTTGTTAAGTTGCAAAATGTATAATATGAAAAACCGTATAACACTGTTTTAAACAGTATAGTAGGGAATCCTATTGGTGACACATATGGCAACAACAGCGCAAACTTTAATGATAGGGCGATAAGGTAGTCTGAACAAAAGACTTACGTGCGCGATGATCTCCAGCACGGAGTGCACGTCTCTGCTAGGCTATGGTCCGCCAGTTGGTAGTGTAAGTCAGAAGTTAATGTTACATACAAGTAATATTTGAGCATAACACAGAGAGACACCTTTCACGGACGCGATATCTCCGAATAGTTTGGGACAGTTTGTTCCGCACCATTCCGAGATATCGCGTCCGTGAGAGGTGTATATGTGTGGTATACTCGAATATGAGTTGTATGTACATTGAGTTGTGTCAGTCTCCAGTATCCTGTGTGTGTGTGTGTGGTCGGCTCACCTGCGCGAGCAGGTCCCGCACGGCGCGCGCGTGCCGCTGCTGGCGGGCGGAGAGGTCCCGCTGGCGGGCGCGCAGCGCGCGGCGGCGCACGGCCCAGCCGCGCTCGAGCGCGCGCCAGTCGCCCGTCAGCCGCCGGCACGCCGCCGCGTACTCCTGCTCCATCGCCGACCGCTCCTGCCGACACACCGCCCACGCTCTACTGCTGCTCACACACTCGCACTGACATACCACACTCAATACATACAACTACAACTTTGTCACCTATCAATGGATTGTATATACCTACAACATGTAGGGGACGGTCTACCGAAAATCAAAACAATAGCTTAGGATCATAATTCTAAGACGAAAACCGTTTCAACATAAAATTAAAAAAAAAGTCAAAAAAATTGACACAAATAGTGTCAATTTTTTTGACTTTATTTTTTAATTTTATTCAATTTAATATATTGTTATACTCTACAGTGTTTTTTCTAATAAAATAGTAAACTTTAAGGAAATACACAAAATAAGTAATGTATTATTAGTGCCATGCCGCTCAAAATAAACCGCTGGTTCTAGAACTAAAGCAACGTACGATTTACAATTCGTAGCATGAAATAAAAAATCATAAAACGCAAATTTGACATTTCCCACAAAAAAGGAATATACATCATAACAAAAACATAAAAATGGTACATTTTCTTAATTTTTCAGTAGACCGTCCTTTACTCCCTGTGTATACACATACCCACTGTGAAACGTTGTACATACATCGGTCAAATTAAAACAGGACCACACAATGAGTAAACTAAAAAAGCAAAACAAGAATCATTAAAAACGGTTTATAAACGAAGTTATTTGCGAACACGTAAAAAGCATATATGCTGTCGAATTAATAACCTCCTCCGTATGGGAAATCGGTTGAAAAGATGTATCCATTTTCCTTTTCGGCAGAAAACAACTGTTCAAACGAGCTGCTCTACGCTGAATGCAATCAAAAGGAAGAAGCTGGTACTGAGGAGCTTCGGCCTAGAGATGAGAACAGTACCATGTGAGGCCGAATTTGTGCCTTATAAAGTTGAAGGCGATGGGCCGGCAAGAAGTAATGTTTCACTCTGCTGAGCACACCGAGTTTTTGGAGGCTAGTTTAGCCTTACCCTCCAAATGACCGCGAAACTGAACGTAATTTGATATGTCGACTCCCAAAATCCCGACACTGACTGGGCTGTCAGGAGAGTATCCCCCAAATTGAGGTGACAAGATGAAAGGTGTCTTTTTAACGATTAACACGCAAAGCTGTGTGTTTATGCGGTCAAAAGTGACCAGGTTTTAATGACCCCATTCCGAGACATCGGTAAGTCAATTTTCAACTTCAGACACAAGCTTGTTTTGGTACTACGGCCGGAGTATGCAGCATCACCAGTACTGTCATCCGCATAGCAATGTATGTTGCGAATTCGCATCATGTCATTGATATGCAGAAGGAACAGTGTCGGTGATAGCACGCAGCCTTGGGGAACACCAGCATTGACAGGTTTAAGGTCAGAGCATGCACCGTCGACTACGACCTTGATGCTCCAATCAGCCAAAAAAAGGGCAGCAGCTGATTAGCACCGTACCGACGGTCGCTAATCAGCTGCTGCCCTTCTAAATACTTAAGGAGCTGAGAGTTGATGATTGTCTCCATAATTTTGGAAAACGAGGTTATGGCTATAGGCCGATAGTTAGACGGATTATAGCTTTTTCCTTTTTAGGGGTGGGAAGACACCTTTAGTGCATAAAGCTGTCTTCCATGAATTCAGTACTACACCGAGTAAGTAGGAGAGCCAGAATAGGCGTGTTAATACTGGCGCCAACTCTGAAGCACACGTTTTAAGTAAAATCGGAGAGATGCCATCTGGCCCACTCTACTTATGGACGTCCAAAGAAAAAAGTGCTTTGCGCACGGAAGACTGCAAGAATTTTAATTCAGTCGTAGAACTATAGCACTGCGGGATGGTAGGAGGTACATCTCTTTGACCGTCTAGAGTCGAGTTGACCGCAATAAACGAGCCTAGAAGATCGGCCTTCTCCATTGCGGTATGGGCCAGAGAGTCAACATCTCCGTGTAAGGACTTTGAGAAAATCCCTAAGACAGCCTTGGCGATAGACCAGAACGCACGGGTTCCCGAAGGAAGGTGAAATAATTTTTTACCAATTCTGCCAATGTGTTCAGATATTGCCTTGGCGATAGCTCTTTTGAAGAACATCGAGGTGGAATTGTACTTCTTACGTAACACGCAGGTCTTTTCACCACTAGATGCCGACGCTGCAGCCCGGTAGCATTCCTGCTTTCGGCGTGAAGCCGTTTTGCAGGAGCAACCAAACCAAGGCTGAGACATACCGCCAACTAGTACCAGAAAGTAGAAAGAAAAGTTCCATACTCTGCAGCACCACATCTGCAATAGTCAGTGATGACACTCAGATTATCAAGCGAGAAGCACATCTGCCCCCATGGGTAGGACGCACAAAAAGATACCCAGTAATGGTCCCGATGAGAGGTCAGCGGAAGGTCCAGCAATGAAAGCGTATAATCGTCCACGTCGGGAACTCGCCTAGAGTAAGTTACAAAATGTGTTAGACCATACGCTAAGGCAAAATCGTGAACTGACCTCCCCGCATGATCGGTAGTGCGTGAACACAGCCATTCGGCGTGGTGGGCATTAAAATCGCCTAAGACCACAATCTCGGCGGAGGGGGTCTGTTGTAACACTGAATCTACAGCCGTTTCAAGGTGCTCAAGGAGCCTGTCGACTTCAGTATTCCCGCTACTGTACTGGGACCTGTAGAGACATGCATAGACGCTGGAATGGTCGTCGTAGCCTACACGTAGCCAGAGGATGGATAGGTCCTTGCCGTCAAGACTGCTGAAACGTCGACAACAGATATCTCTCTGACGTAAGCACAAACTCCCGGCCAAGGTACATATGAATGCTCAAATCTGTATCCCGGGTAGGAAAGTAATGAGAGAAGATATATGCATCTAAGTTAATAAGAACAAAGCCGGCTTAGCCATCTCAAGATGTAGTGGACAGCATTTAAGTTTGAGTGAAGATCCCTAATATTAGTAAAATCCACGTTAGGTGTGCCTTAAGATTCTTGTTCGTTTGCCCCGAGCAGCTAAGTGTGTGAGCGCAATTTTGTTCACTTCTTTCACTTCACCCAAGTAAAGAATTAAAATTTTTCAATTCAGGAAAAAAGCCTGAGGACCGGAATCCCATCTGTGTCCAGCTATATCGCTCGCACTAAGCTGGTCTAGGTGCCTCAACATCCACAGCAGCTGCTCCCGCTCTGTACACAGTACCGCCTACACCGACATGCTATAGGTGCCTCAGCATCCACAGCAGCTGCTCCCACTGTGTACACAATCTTACCCTCACTGTCCTAGTACAGCTGTCTCTTCGGTCGCAGCAGCTGGTCCCACTGTGTACACAGTCTTACCTTCACTGACCTGGTCCAGCTGTCTCTTCGGTAGCAGCAGCTGCTCCCACTGTGTTCACAGTCTTACCCTCACTGACCAGGTCCAGCTGTCTCTTCGGTCGCAGCAGCTGCTCCCAATGTGTACACAGTCTTCCCCTAACTGACCTGGTCCAGCTGTCTCTTCGGCCGCAGCAGCTGCTCCCACTGTGTACACAGTCTTACCCTCACTGACCTGGTCCAGCTGTCTCTTCGGTCGCAGCAGCTGCTCCCACTGTGTACACATTCTTAAATTCACTAACCTGGTCCAGCTGTCTCTTCGGTCGCAGCAGCTGCTCCCACTGTGTACACAGTCTTACCCTCACTGACCTGGTCCAGCCGTCTCTTAGTTTGCAGCAGCTGCTCCCACTGTGTACACAGTCTTACCCTCACTGACTTGGTCCAGCTGTCTCTTCGATCGCAGCAGCTGCTCCCACTGTACACAGTCCCGCCCACACTGACCTGGTCCAGCTGTCTCTGTGCTCGAAGCAGCTCCTCTCGTTCGGCGTGCCAGCGTCTCTGTCTCTCCTGCTGTTGTAGCGCGAACTGCTGCCGCTCTCGCTCCAGCTCTGCACGCTGCGCTTCAATACGTTCGCACCGGATCTCGCTCTCCAGGTCACTGATGAATATATTACTTCGTTATTGATGAGAAACATGTTTTCGATTGCGAAATTCTGGATCATGAAGAACTATTTCAATTATCTATAGCCGTTCTTACACGTGGGCAAAGAAACTGTAAACAGTAATTAAGTAAATAATTACAACAGCTGAACATACGTTTAATCGGTACTCGGTTCTAGGTTTGATACCTTGTATGAGGTCCTTCATCAGGATGAGTTGGACAAATTCCAAGTCCAGAGTCTCTTTAAAGAATATACCATCTTATTCTGCCAGGCTGAATGATTGGCTACATGTGTCATTACCATCGTGACTACTAGGTGGTACGCAACGACTCGTCCGATTGTATGATACCACCGCCTTACTTATTCCTACCGCAACAGCGTCAATGCCTGTTACTATCATGTTCCTGTTTGAAAGGTATGGTAGCCAGTAGACTTATGTATGTAGCATTTTGGCAAGTCCACCACATTTCAATGACACGCTCTCATTGAGGTTCAGCTCTGTAAAGGTAAGCACTATCACTGGCGGCATACTGACGAAAGGTTAGCATTGAGGCTCAGGTTTGTGAAACAAGCACTACGTCTGGCGGTATACTGACAAGAGCGTGGCGTTGAGGTTCAGTTCTGTAAAGGCAAGCACTACTACTGGCGGTATATTGACGAGAGCTTATCGTCGGGGCTCAGGTTTGTGAAATAAGCACTACTACTGGCGACATACTGACGAGAGCTTAGCGTTGAGGCTCAGGTTTGTGAAACAAGCACTACTAGTGGCGGTATACTGACGAGAGCGTGGCGTTGAGGTTCTCGGAGCTGGCGGCCAGGTCGGTGGCGGACCAGGAGAGCAGCGACAGGCGCGACAGGTTCATGGCGGCGCCGCCCTCCTGCCGCAGCTTGGCCGCCTCCGCCGGGTCGTTGTAGCGGAACATGTTCGTGCGGCCCAGCAGCAGGATACACCCTGACACAAAACATATTACAATTCTAATATATATACCTACGCTAATATCTTCACGCTACATTCGTTTCCGAGAGGCAGAGAGAATCGAGTGCCATATTTTACGATCAAGACAGGCTTGCTTTGCTTAAGTAACTGTCCAGTTCATACAAACAAACCGGTTTCATAGGCTCTTAACACTTTCTGACAACACCCAACCAATGAAACCAAATGATCAAATAATGAATAATCCATATGAAGGAAAAAAGTATCATCACGCCTATAGAACGTCTATAGACTGCGGTTCACTGCGATTCACCGGTTTGTTGGTTGGCAAGTAGTGATCCTCATCGCCGCATTCACCAAAATGTTTATGAACGAAAATTACTATAATAAATAATTAGTAGCTGGAGATGCTAATTATATTAAAAAGCAGATAAAAGTTAAAAAATAAAGCATAAAAACATTCTGCTTTATTCTTAGGGTTCTGTTATCTGCAATTTTGCATTAAGGTAACCAAAACTATTTCATATAATGTGATAAGATAAATAAGTAGATTCAGCGATATCGCAATGTTAGTTCAGATGATAGATATTACATGGGGCACACTAAAACTTTTGCATTTCTAGCTAATCGGAACTATTTGAATTTTGAATGTTATATTTTTAAAACGTTGCAACCTTCTTGGTAAAAAAAAACATTGGCGGGAAATGATTTGTCAATTGTTTTTTTATCACATATCAAAGTTCTACGTACGCAACGAAAATGGAATTAAGTCGAAAAGATTCTCTTTCTCCGCAAGACTGTACCGCTCTTCTTCAAAATGCTTTTGGGAGAGAAGCACCTCGTTTGAGCACCGTGAGGCGATGGTTTGCTAAATTTGAGAGAGGTCGAGTTTCTTTACATGACGAATTTCGTGAAGGGCGGCCTTCAACTGCCGTCAACGAAAATAATGTGGCTACTGTTAAGCGGTTAATTGAAGAAAACCCCGGATTACCTATGAGACAATTCGAGGGCTATTGGGGATTGGCATGAGCCAAATTCAGAAAATTTTACACGAAGAATTGAAAGTTCGGAAACTTTGCTGTCGTTGGATCCCTCATGAACTGACAGCGGAGCGGAAGTGGAATGGTGCTCACAGGTGCTACTGAAGTACGACCACGGTCATTCTAATGCTGTTTATGACATTTTCACAGGAGATGAAACGTGGATTTATTGTTTTGAATCCGAAAAAAACAGCAATCTTGTGAATGGGTGTTTGAAAATGAGAACAGGCCAACAAAAGTGAGACAGGCGAGAAAAGTTGTTAAAAAAATTATCGCGTTTTTTTCTCAGCTACGGGTCCTATCTGTACAATTCCACTTGAAGATCAAAAGAGTGTTAATGCCGAGTGGTATTCTACCATTTGTTTACCCAGGGTGTTAGAAAAACTTCGCGAAAGACGACTTAAAAGCCGCATTCTCCTACACCATGATAACGCTTCTTCACACACGGCCAACAAAACAAAGTCATTTTTAGCTTCCGAAAAAGTACATCTCGTCACTCATCCTGCGCACAGCCCCGACCTAGCGCCCTGTGATTTCTGTATTTCCCCAAAATCAAAGATTTGATGAGAGGTTTTACTTTTACCTCCGAAGAGGCAGTGACAGCGTTCAATCAGCACGTAGAAAACATGCCTTCAGATCTGTGGTCCTCCTGTTTGAAAAAATGATTCGATCGCATGAAAAAATGTTTAAAATGTAAAGGAAATTATTTTGAAAAGCAATAAACATAATATTTTGGTTATAACATGTTGTTTTTTTAAGTTACGCAAAACTTATAGTGTGACCTACGTATTCGCATATTACAAATTTCTGCACTTTATTGACAAAGTAAATCTATCAACTAATCTAAAAAATCTGTATGTATGCTTCGTTTAAAAGCGTTTTTCACGAAAGAAACGCGCGCGGCGAAATATAAAGAGCACATTTGCAGTGCACGCCCACCGGTGCTCTAATATATTAGGATGCGTCATGACGCAACCTAATATAATAGAGCATAAAAAATATTTTGTGCTGTAAATAAAGTATATTATTGTAACGCGTCTGCGGTTTAGAGTCGTTTTAAACACGATCATTAGCAGCAAAACATCTTCTCTGAACTTTTGAATTAATTGCCGGATGAATCCAGGCCTTTTATGAAATAGTCAAAATCTACTTTTACTAATCAGGTCTTTCACAAGATGTGAATAAAAGCCGGAATTTATCATTTCGAACATGATCACTAGATAGCAAAGCTCTACGACAAGACTCTGTGGTTATTTACGTAACCAGTGTGTTTGTAGTTTTTTTTTATAGAAGAGGGAGCAAATGGAGAGGACGCTCACCTAATAGTAAGTGATTACCGCCGCCCAGAGACAACTACACTATCAGAGGTATTGTAGATGCGTTGCCGGCCTTTTAAGAATGAGAGAGGCTCTTTTCTTGAAGGTCCTTAAGTCGTATCCGTTCGGAAAAAAATCTGCAGATAGCTGGTTCCACATAGGAGTAGTGCGGGGCAAAAAGTGCCTCGAAAATCGCACGGTTGTGAAAAAAGCTTGTATGAATTTTAGTCACGAATGTGAACGAAATAAGGCAAATCTGGTATATGACACTCGGTTCTTTATATCCGTTAAGGGGTTTACTGTGAAAATGTTATTTTTTTATTTAATGTAAAAGCGACAACCAGAATTATTGTCCTAACCTGTTTTCGGAGATTAGTTGGAAATGACAGAAAGACAGATAAATAACTATTATATTTACTGATTAGGCTTTTTTTGTAAAAGTAATATTATTTTGAAACGTTATTCAATATTTATAGTGTTGTTTGTTATGTTGTATAAGTCCAGCATATGTAATGTAAATCCATAACTGGCCGTAAGCTCAAGCCACGCTTTATATGTAGGTATTTTGTTGTTCAGCGCTGTGGATTTTGTTAAAGAAATAAATAAATAAAATAAAATAATTAATTAATAGCATAGGAATCAGACTCCTGATGGAAAGAGACAGCCATCGCCTAAGACAGTTGATATAGGCTTAAAAAAGGGGCCAGGTGAACACAAGTAATTCCCGTAGACCAGTGGTTTCTAATCTTTTTACTGTTGTTGCCCATATGACATTATTTGGAATACGAACTTTACCACCAACTTCAAATTATTTCAAATAAACAATTTAATCAAATACAAATAACTTTATTAACTTACAAATTATTGTGTAAGTTGTTTTAGAATTACAATTATGTTGTAGTGAGGTAATTTATGAATAAATAATTTTGACACACTTACTATAATAGATTCATCATTCATCTGAGAATTAATATTAGTTAGTTATTGTAAAGGTTGACTTTGTTTTAAATTTTACTTTCTTTTTATTCGGTCTATGTATTGAATTCTGTTATATCTATATATTAATACAGGAAGCTAAAACTTTATAGGTACCTCTTTTTACGATAATTACGTTGAATATGGCACAGTTAAATTTTACATGGTGAAGGAGTGCAAAAAAACACATTACGCTGTAACGTCAAAGATATCACAGAAAGTAACGGCCTTCGATTGCGCTGTGGAGGATCACGTGATGAGCTCATAGCGCGATCCTCATTCACACTCCGCACAGTAAGGTGTAAAAGCGAGCATTTGATAAGGATGCTTGTTTTTTATGTTTGATTCGGGCGAACCAAGGCGTTACTGGTGAGCTGTGTTAAGTCGGGTGAGAATACAATTTAATTCAATAGCTTTCAACAGTTCCAACCCCAGATGCAAACTTATAATTTTACTTTTAAATCAGAATCTGGGACGAGAAGTACATTTTTTCTTATAATTTTACTATTGTTACAATTTCAGATATATTTCAAAAAACTTGTTATAGTATTTAAAAGTAAAGTAATATATTAAAATTGCTAGTTAATGTACTGTAACAAACCCTCCCGAAGACCCTCTAAACGCACATTTTAAATATAACAAAATTGTTTGTTATATTTCGTTTATAAAGGAGTCAACAGAGTTATAATCATATTATCTGGCCAAATGATTCATCTAGTGTTAAATTGAGGACTCATTTTGTGTTATATAGTTTACCCAATCATTCTTTTCAAAGGTACACTTCATCTCTTATAAACAACCATACTTTATCAGGAAATGTATACTATAGATTGATTTAAAGGACTAAAATTTGATAAATTGAATATATTTGGCTTAAGGGAGGGAGTAATATATTACACAAATACATAAATACATAATAAAGATATTTGAATTAAGAAAAGGAGTAATACATTACATAGATACATAATTACATAATAAAGATATTTGACTTTAAGGAAGGGAATAATATATTAACTATATACATAAAATACATAATAAAATATATAACTTAAGAGAACAATATGATGATATTAATAGTTGCATTGACTTCATCTAAAGGAAAGAAGTACGGTAGTATGGAATATATGGATAAAATTATTGTAATATTTAGGTTGGGAGTCGTAAAGCACTTTAGTGCCGCAATTTTATTATTGTGGGATATGTAAGAGGCGCCGCCTCGCCTCACATGTGTGGATACCATGCCGGCTGAAGGCCTTCCTACCGTATCCCCCAGAAGTATATTGAAACTAAAAGGAACTAAAGTCCTTAATCTCAAAGAGAAAATCAATATATTATGAAGAACCAAGTTATTGGCAGATAGGCTTTACTATTGTGGGGTCACAAAGTGATAGCCATATAGTTTAATGTCCAAACATGTGAATACATTGTTTGGAAGTTGATGAGTATAGGCATGACCAAGGTGCGTCATTAATATTGAGCACAGCCAAAAGGCCAAATAATAAATATGTTTCTCAAGTATACAGTTAAGCATGGACTTGAAGTAAGTAAATGTTGATAAAAATATATACTATTGTTATTTTAGTAACAAACAGTAACAAAATAATAAATAAATATTGGCATGACAAAGGTGCATCGTTTGTATTGAACACAGTCAAAAGGCCAAATAATAAATATGTTCCTCAAGTATACAGTTAAGCATGGACTTGAAGTAAGTAATGTTGATAAAAATATATACTGTTGCTATTTTAGTAACAAACAGTAACAAAATAATAAATAATATTGGCATGACAAAGGTGCATCATTTGTATTGAGCACAGTCAAAAGGCCAAATAATAAATATGTTTCTCAAGTATACAATTAAGCATTGACTTGAAGTAAATAAATGTTGATAAAAATATATACTGTTGTTATTTTAGTAACAAACAGTAACAAAATAATAAATAAATATTGGCATGACAAAGGTGCATCATTTGTATTGAGCACAGTCAAAAGGCCAAACAATAAATATAATTCTCAAGTATACGATTAAGCATTGACTTGATCAAAGTAAAATAATTAAAATAATATATAAAGTACTCAAGTTTGCGGTAGCATTGACTTGGAGTACATAAATGTTGATAAAGTATATACTGTTGTTATTTTAGTAACAGCCAGTAATAATAAATATTGGCATGACCAAGGTGCATCATTTGTATTGAGCACAGTCAAAAACCAAATAATAAATATAATTCTCAAGTTTACAATTAAAGTTTGTGCAAGTTTGTTTTAACAATTACTTGACAAAACTAAGACAGATAATATGTTGTCTTCAATCACTATACCGAAACATTAATAGTCGGTACGCGATAAATAAACATATATAAAAGTAATCATTGCTCGCAATGAACTTCAAATAATCCAAATCATAAAAATTTCATAAGTAAAATCAATTAAGATAATCCTTATGACGAAAGTCAAATGAACTCAGGTTAATGTATAAAAATACATTAAAACAAGCAATTTAATATATCCAGCTCTGTGGTGTAGCTCATACCTGGTTGACGATTTGATTAATTATGTAAATAGTTCAACTTTGCTAGGCGATAGATAGTTGGTGTTTATCTGGGTTAACCCTCTGAATACACAGGTTGCGGTGGGGCTTATCCGAGGACCACGCACTGGTAACGAGGAGATAACCATAACGACAACATTACATGTGTGTCTTTATATAGATATACACAATACATGCGACATGCATACAACCCTGATGCCTTCGCAAAGCCGACACTACCTTGTGACGAAGGTATGGTCCAATCAAAAAGCCAAATAATTAAAATAAATTATTATTGAACTAGAAATTAACCTTTGTTCTAAAGTTATTATAGTCAAATTTCCTCCTATAACCCTAATAATTTATAGTCACCACAAGCAATGAAATATTACTTATTAATCGAATTTGAAGTTATAGATGAAATTTAGTAAGATCTTTGAACTCACTAATATTGTGATTGAATACTCAATACATCTTAGAATCCAAACAATTCGTCTTATACTCGTTTTCCAATGAAACTAAGTTATTTATATCTTCTCCTGACTATTAGAGTTCTATTACACTTATTTCAATTCCTATTTAATCAAATTTCAGAATTTAATAAGGTCTGAACTTTTAGAAATCAACGCTTATTAGATCTATTGTTGCTTTAAGTGAACAGTATTATGAAACATCTATCCACCCGAATAATCATAAGTAAAGTTCATTTGTACAATCCTTATGATGTAGAGATTCAATCATGGAATCCAGGTTAATACATGAATATATACAGATAAACAATTTAGACAAATAACTCTAGTTCTGTAAAATAGTTCATGTCTGAGATGATTAGATATGAAAATGGATCAACTTTGCTTGGCGGTATAGTTGGGTGTTTATCTGGGTTATCGCCCCAAACACCTTGCTCGCGACAGAGGGGCATATGAACCGTGTGTCTGCACTGGTGAAGAGAAGATGACCATAATGACAACATTACATGTATGTCTTTATATAGATACACCCAACACAACTTGTTGCCTTCGTAAAGTCGATATTCCCGTGAGATGAAGATGACATGATCTATTTACCAAGGTAAAAGGTAAAAATATCTAATCCAAAATTAGTAATTAACCTTAATTTCAGATTTAAGTAAACTTCCTATCTTACTAAAAGATCTGTTATGCACTGTCACTATAAACAATAATATTTCAATTATCCAAAAGAATTAATTTGATAAAGAAGTTTAATGTTATAATTCCTATCCTCCTAAATCCCTATATAAATAATATAAAATAAGAATAAATAAATAAATAAATAATTAAATTAAGTAAATAGTTTATACAAAGTATGGTTAAATAAACATAATACATTTGGACTAACGTCTTTCATTCCTCTCTTGCACTCTAACTTCCTGAAGCTTTATTAAAGTCATTTAAGATTTTTGCTCCAAATTTAATTCAACAATTCAGTTTATATTAATTATTCCTTTGTTAGACATGAAGAGAGTAATTTGTATTAATTTGTGATTATCTCGTTTAATATTTGTACTCGGTTTTAAATTTGATTGTAAATAAAATAATGTTTTATGAAGATTTGATTTTAAGAGACTGGCCTATGCAATTAATTTACGTATTAGTTAATATTTAGTTTTATAATAGGGTATAATAATTCGAATTAACATTTCATAATTTTAATAATTCATATTAAGGTAGGTTTTCGTGTGAATGTTGTGTAGGTTTATGCCCCCGCTTATTGGTTATAATATATTATTCCTACAATAACAGACCTGCTTTCAACTCCTAAAAGATCCTATTTCCTCCTAACAATATTTCCAATTTGAAGCATTAATTCAAGTAATCATTTAAACTAGAGAAAGTTTCTATAATAAATATTTCCTAAGCTTGAATTACCTAGTTTTAATTGAAAGTCAATAATAAACAAAGTATTCCTTAAATTCCTCAATATATTAAAGCATCAGTTCTTCCACCTAATATCTACACGCCCTATCCTATCACCTAATTGTTCCCTCATAAAAAAATTATAACTGCCCAAAATTATAACAATGCAGAAATAAAATCGTATTAGCCATACCTCCAACTCTGCAACAAACCTACAGTAACTCTGCATTCAGCTCCGACGACAGCTAAGAAGTCGCCCCCACGCGGCCTCGAAGACTCCAAAGGAATCAGCTCTCGATCCCTAAAGTTTAAATAACAAGCAGGATCAACTGTACTATGGAAATTATTCTAAGAACTTCCTTAGCCGGTTCTCATCTATAAAGATATGTGGTGACTATCACCAGTTAGTAGATTTTAAAAGATAAAAACGCACGCAAAACTACGAAACGGATTTGAATGAAATTTTACACACAGATAGTTGATGACTTGGATTAGCACATAGGCTATTTATTATCCCGGGAAAATCTAGTGATCCAGCGGGATTCGCTTCTATAATGTTGCGAATTGTACGTTGAAACTAGTTGATAATATTAATTCAGGTGCAGTAGTATTAGTAACTAACAACAATGGAATTCCTCCAAATGACGATGATGAAAGTATAGTATAAAGTAGTTAAAGCACTTAAATCTATTCCTAATTAAAAAGCTATTTAGCCAACATGCCTTTGAATTTGGTAATGCAAAGCCATTTCTTACTCCTATGAAAAATAACCAAACATAGCAATATCGGCCATTTGTAAGGTAAAGATGCAATAATGATAGTTCAAATGCATATGGTAAAAGTATAGTATAAACAATTAAAACACATAAATCTATTCCTTGTTAGTTAATAAGCTATTTAGCCAACATGCTTTTGGCATTTGATAATGCAAAGCCATTATTTATCCCTGTGAAAAAATAAACATAGCAACATTAGCCAATTGTAAGGTATAGGTATAATAATAATAGTGTCTAAAGGCAATGGGTTTCCTTTAAATACCGATGATGAAAATCTATATACATATAATTAAGTCCATAAATCCATTTCCTAATTAATTAATAAACTGTTATCCGTCAAGCACTGAAATTTGATAAAGTAAAGCCATTACTTAGTCTAGTATAGTTATACAAACATAATAATCTTAGTCACTTGTACGACTCTGCTGAAATAAAATCAAAATGAGTTATTTATCACACACTCTAATTTAATTTAAATTGGAAAACTACATCACCTGTGTTGTTTAGAATTCCGATTTATCCTGCGTCCTGATGAGCAACCCTGCTGCAAGACTGTGAGGCAGCAATAGCTCCACAACCATTGCTCACATTTTCATGGAAAGAAAAGAACAATTAAAATAACAGCAAAAATTATGGTTTTATTTTCCTAAAATCAAAATAGACTTCCCTAATAATAATATCACACAATTTCTATAAAGCAAACAAGTCCACGTTTCTCCTATGTTATTAAACTCCTTTTCAACAGCTATTCCTTAAAATAAATAATTTCCTTTCTTCATACAACAAACATTCTTCACTCAGTCTAGGATCGATCCACCTTTACACAACATTTTGCACAATTTCATTCTTGTAAACCTAATCACATATTTATCGGTAATATGTTTATTAAAATTGTATATTCAACATTAAAATTGTACATTCTACCAATACTGCTAGATTTAAATAACTCAACGACTACCATATCAAATACGAAGTTGCATAAATACATACGTAGTCCCTGAATAAATCTCTATTCTACATACTCACGGTTTTGATCAATACATTTTACCAATCATCTTTTCTCACATTAAGAGTATTTCTATTATTATTTACACTCCGGAATATCCCTGATATATCTATATTATTGTCTCAAACGAAGAATCTCTTTTATAACGTCCAGAACTTTAAAACAAATCCCCCGTTTTCTTTTCATTTTTCCTTTCTTCCATCCCGTCATTCTTTTTTCTATCTCCTCCATTTTTTTTTCTGTCATTCTCTTTTAAGGTTTTATATGTTTATATCTTAGGTCTTATATATTATTGAGAATTAGTTTTCTTTATTTATTTTCGTCTTTAATTCCATTGATATTATTTATTAAACATAATTCAGACATATTTTTAACAAAAAAAAAATTAGTATAGATTCTTATTATTTTCTTTTATTACACTAAACCTCTTAAGGGATAGATGAAGTCTGTTACAATCGCCCCCTAAATTTTATTATAAATGATTTGCCAACGATCATGTTATAATAAAATTTATCACTAATCCAACTTTCTAAGAAAGAAAGGAAAATGCGGTCACCCTACTCTCTTAACTGCGATAATAATAAGTTTTTCTTTAAACTAAATTAATTAAAAACAAAACCCGAAATATAACCTAATTCCCCATCTCATGAATCTCTGTGATTTAATTAATAAATAATTGTTAAAAGAAAATTGAAAGACCTT
Source organism: Apodemia mormo (assembly GCA_036924255.1). Taxonomy (NCBI): domain Eukaryota; kingdom Metazoa; phylum Arthropoda; class Insecta; order Lepidoptera; family Riodinidae; genus Apodemia; species Apodemia mormo. The sequence continues at coordinate 2,843,611 of JAUPFN010000018.1, read as the reverse complement.
AGTTTTATCGTTATGACATTTTTATAAATTTATTTAAATTCGCGAAGCAGGAGTCGTAAGTTAAAATCTTATCTTTTTTTTTCAAATTGTCTGAATTTGGAACATTCGCTTTATTATTATGTTATCTATTCGTATATCAATATCATCCGTCCCTAATAAATATTCTAATTCCTTAATATTTAGCTAGTCCTGCACAACAACTCACACTAAGGACTATTTGTTCAGGCACAACCTTTATTTTGATTGACTGTGTTGCGTAGTTATCAGGGCGATTGCTCAAATACGGAAGAATAACCCTGATCCCCTATAGTGCTGCATTCGCGCATCTCTTTGTGCCAAAGCAAAGCAAAGACTAACCCCTTTCTGAACTTGGCCCATTCACAATTCCAAACACTAATATGAAACAGTCATCAGCCTCAATTTCAAGACATGAAAACTAAGTTTCCTATAGAGCGACATGCGTAAGTATATACCCGTTTATCATGAAAAATACAAACGGTGACACGTCATTAGAAGTTTTTTCTTTTATTATTATTTTATATTACCTACTCCTTTCAATTCTAACTCATTATTCCATAAACATAATGAAGTTGTCCAATCCCTCTTGTAAATCTACTAATAACTATAAGAACTATTAATGAGTTTGCATCTATAAGGTGCCCTAATGATGTTGTATAAGCGAAACCGGTTGGTAATAAATGATAATAGCTTTATTGTGAAACAGTACAAGTGTATAAGTGATAAAATATTACATAATTTTAACTATTTTGTATATATTCAATGAAAGTAATATTTTAAATTTTAATTAATATTTATTTTCTTTAAAACCTTTATATCTCAAACTAACAATTTATAACCCTATCTGTTCCTATATATACGTACACTATTGCCTAACCATACCTACACATAAATGTTTTTATCCTAAATATTCTTGTTGGAGTAACAACTGTTTTAAATGTAATATCCGACGACCCACAATCTACGACATAACCTTTTTTTTTAAACCAAACAAATATTAAAAATTAAAGAGTTAGTGATTAATTCTCGCCCCCACTTAAGTTAAATAATTATTTTTTTTCAACTATAAACTTACTTCTCAAAATTCCTATTTAGTTTCTGTCAACCTGGGCCAAACTATTTTAAATTTTCTACACTACCTATTACTTTCCTTCTCTATCTATAATTGTGATAGTATAACCCTAACTAATCCTACTCCTTAACTATCGGTATATAAATGATAAGCTCTTGTTAATCTGGTGTTGTGTAATAATGTTTATAAAATTTATTTTATTTTATCAAATCATTTGTGTTTCCTAATATCAATCCTATTTTCCTTACGTAATCGACATAAAAGAACAGTTAAATCACTAAAAAAAAATTAACCTCCGAAAATTCTAAAATTTCCTGTATTTAGTCGGCTAACTTTAGTAAAAATATTTAAAGTTCTATAGTATTTAAATATAAAATAATATATTTAATCCTCTCTATATATTAAATTCGTTGAAATATTCTCCCTAATGCAAATGATGAAAATTGAACAAAATTGAACTATCAAATCAATTTATTCTCAAATTATGCATCTTAACAGTAATTTTAGTTACATCCTAAAACTTCTACAACTATCTCTTAAATTCCTTTAGCTTTGTAGGTATACTATAAATAATATAATATATAATATAATATATAAATATAATACATAATTTGCAATCATTTTTGATAACTAAGATATGGTTTACTTTATTAAGTTTGTGTATATAAATAATTTAATTGAATTGAATTGAAATTTAAAAATATGATACATTCTTTGAATAACTTGAATATCCTTATTTATTAGCATTAGATTAATTGATAATCAGTCTAGGAAATTCTTTACTATTTGTTTATTTGGTATAGGTTTAATTTTTTATAGAAGGGTTTAGATTAAATTGATATTTATATTTTAGGTATGATATTATGTATGTAATCACGAATGATTAAATATTAGAAAATTTTCATTAAACATTGTTCTCTATTATCAATAACAGCTCTTGAATTAAATTACCCTTGAATTTCTAAATTATTGTAACCACATTTATTCATACTAAAAATGGTATGATATGTTACAACCGTTAGTTGCGAAAATGTTTTTATAAGTGCACCTCTCCCTACAGATCGAAAAATAATGTGTAATAATGATTCTCATTTACTTACATAAGTATTAAATAAACTTTTTTTTTTATAAGAATTCCGAAATTCCCGAATTATTTAATAATTGCATTCATCTTTAGAAGTAATAAATAACCGGATTTGAATGTACCTAGCTATCTATTTTAAAATTTTATCAAATACACTGATAAAAGGTATTAAAAGTCAGATTATTATCCTTATATTATTACATTTTAATTTATAATTAACAAATCATTTAGTTGTACCTCTGCCCACCACTTTGGGGATACGGCGTGAAGATACTTTGAAATTTCATTTTAAGAAAAAGTAATCACTTTAAAAGTAAATGTTTATATATTTTACAGTTATACTATGTAATATGATTCAACAACATCGTTCAATTCAATTCATTTCATTTAAATAACCATAAAATAAATTTAAAAATATGTAATTTTATATATATTTAAAATGTTCAACTATAGGTTCGTATGTTATTTGCAGCTAATAGGTTTGTACACTAACATTAGATGGAAAATCTTGTAACCCTATTTCAAACCAAATAACAAGATTTTATTTACCTATTTTAATTTTATATAATGTCAGTATTTCTTCTTATTTATATTCAATTTAAATTTTCTATTTTAATTTTATTATTTACGCAAAATGACAACAACCATAACTGTTGATTATGACAACTTTATCAAGCTCAAGTTTCTGACGTATCCTTCAAATCATATTTATAACCATAATGTCATTAAAATTGAATTTAAGTCTCACCATTAAGGTTTTATATATATGTATATATTACCGCGATATGTTTTAACAATCCGAAAACTAATAGTAAAACTATATATTTTTTTAATATTATAAATAAAATTTAAAAGGATTAGATCGTTTTTAAAACATTATAAATAATTTATCTCGCGTACTTTTATTTCTTAATTTAATTTTATAAACCATAATTCCACATGAAAATAATCCATAACAATATTATAAATTCTAAAATAACTCTATCTATATCAAACGCTATCACGGCCAAACCGCTGTGTCGATTATGATGAAATTCTTATAGTAGTATTTTAAAGTCTTCGAATGAACAAGTACATACTCCCTTACTAATATTATAAAAGCGGAAGTCTGTCTATCTGTTACATTTTCACGACTAAATCCCTGAACCGATTTTGATGAAATTTGGCCTGGGTATATATATGAATATCTGTTTATCTTTCCTATAAGGGATAAACCCTTTAGATAAAATCAAACAAGAAACAAAGAATATATGAAAACCTTACCTTAGCTACATGTTAATATACTTGTAGGTGAACTCTTATAACTATGTAAGTACAACACTTGAATCAATGTGCAATAACTGCTGTGAATTACTTATCGTTTAATTTCGTTATAACACTATTGTAGGTTTCCTTTACTCAATTAAATAAAAGAGGTATTGATTTTGGATCACGCAAACTAAATCTATACATATAATAAGATCGTAGGAAAGTAAAAACTGTACATTGAATATTTTTTTAAAAGAATACTTGGGGCGTGATCTACAATCGATATCAAAGCTAAAAATATAGTTTTTTATGAATTTTAGTATAAATTTTTGTCTGTTTGTCTGTTTATAATGTAATGTATGTGTCCGGGGTAAACTCAAAAGGTACTGCATGGATTACTTCAAATTTTGCATGAATATTACTAACAGGTCAGGCCAACATATAGGCTACATATTATCACGCTATCACCTAGCGGCTGGGTGCTGTGCGGAGTAAACGAAGTCCGCGCGGACGAAGTCGCTGGCAACAGCTAGTTATTAAATAAGTTACTACTAATTATTCGTGTATAACAAATTAGATTGAATAAAAATTCAAGATTGTTAGAACTAAAACTTAGTAATTCTTAAATTTAATTCGATAGAGTATAATTTTAAGGGTCTTAATCTATGTATTGTAGTTTATTTATAATTTTTATAAATATTATGCTTAAGTTTAATTATCCTTTTTATTGAGAATATGTAATACTATTCGGAATTTTTATCATTATGTTTTTTTTTTTGTTATATTTTTATAATGAATAGACTCCTAACCACTGGACTGAACTAAAACACTTTAACCATTAGAAGATACTCTATCCATAAAAGAGTCAACAAGAATTGATATAGGGTACTTACCCGTCGGAAAAAAAGGAAGTAATGATTTTTAGTCATTTGGATGAAGATACGAGTAATTACTAGTTGATTTTGATTTTATGTCTAGATTAAAATTATGCTAATTGTACTTTAAGATCATTCTCGCTTAACTCATTTTAGTAAATATTTATCTTTTGTCATGTTTTACCATGAATCAAAATATCTATTTAGAATTTGTTTTAATATTACTACAACATAATATTTTCTATCAATCATTCTACCCTTTCACACTAGCAACCAATACCAAGTAGTTCATAAATTTAAGGTCTCTGCTCAAAAATATTTTTGTCTAGCTTAAATGTTTACCGAGATGAAATGTTTGAAGACCTTTGTCACACGTCACGGCTCCAAATTGTGACAAAACCTATGTTTTGTCATATAAGTCACAGATAATTTTTAATTTCAGAAATATTTTTCTTGTAATATGATTAACTGAGTTCAAAATCATGTCCTGCGTCGCGGCACCAAATTGTAACAAACCCTCCCGAAGACCCTCTAAACGCACATTTTAAATATAACAAAATTGTTTGTTATATTTCGTTTATAAAGGAGTCAACAGAGTTATAATCATATTATCTGGCCAAATGATTCATCTAGTGTTAAATTGAGGACTCATTTTGTGTTATATAGTTTACCCAATCATTCTTTTCAAAGGTACACTTCATCTCTTATAAACAACCATACTTTATCAGGAAATGTATACTATAGATTGATTTAAAGGACTAAAATTTGATAAATTGAATATATTTGGCTTAAGGGAGGGAGTAATATATTACACAAATACATAAATACATAATAAAGATATTTGAATTAAGAAAAGGAGTAATACATTACATAGATACATAATTACATAATAAAGATATTTGACTTTAAGGAAGGGAATAATATATTAACTATATACATAAAATACATAATAAAATATATAACTTAAGAGAACAATATGATGATATTAATAGTTGCATTGACTTCATCTAAAGGAAAGAAGTACGGTAGTATGGAATATATGGATAAAATTATTGTAATATTTAGGTTGGGAGTTGTAAAGCACTTTAGTGCCGCAATTTTATTATTGTGGGATATGTAAGAGGCGCCGCCTCGCCTCACATGTGTGGATACCATGCCGGCTGAAGGCCTTCCTACCGTATCCCCCAGAAGTATATTGAAACTAAAAGGAACTAAAGTCCTTAATCTCAAAGAGAAAATCAATATATTATGAAGAACCAAGTTATTGGCAGATAGGCTTTACTATTGTGGGGTCACAAAGTGATAGCCATATAGTTTAATGTCCAAACATGTGAATACATTGTTTGGAAGTTGATGAGTATAGGCATGACCAAGGTGCGTCATTAATATTGAGCACAGCCAAAAGGCCAAATAATAAATATGTTTCTCAAGTATACAGTTAAGCATGGACTTGAAGTAAGTAAATGTTGATAAAAATATATACTATTGTTATTTTAGTAACAAACAGTAACAAAATAATAAATAAATATTGGCATGACAAAGGTGCATCGTTTGTATTGAACACAGTCAAAAGGCCAAATAATAAATATGTTCCTCAAGTATACAGTTAAGCATGGACTTGAAGTAAGTAATGTTGATAAAAATATATACTGTTGCTATTTTAGTAACAAACAGTAACAAAATAATAAATAATATTGGCATGACAAAGGTGCATCATTTGTATTGAGCACAGTCAAAAGGCCAAATAATAAATATGTTTCTCAAGTATACAATTAAGCATTGACTTGAAGTAAATAAATGTTGATAAAAATATATACTGTTGTTATTTTAGTAACAAACAGTAACAAAATAATAAATAAATATTGGCATGACAAAGGTGCATCATTTGTATTGAGCACAGTCAAAAGGCCAAACAATAAATATAATTCTCAAGTATACGATTAAGCATTGACTTGATCAAAGTAAAATAATTAAAATAATATATAAAGTACTCAAGTTTGCGGTAGCATTGACTTGGAGTACATAAATGTTGATAAAGTATATACTGTTGTTATTTTAGTAACAGCCAGTAATAATAAATATTGGCATGACCAAGGTGCATCATTTGTATTGAGCACAGTCAAAAACCAAATAATAAATATAATTCTCAAGTTTACAATTAAAGTTTGTGCAAGTTTGTTTTAACAATTACTTGACAAAACTAAGACAGATAATATGTTGTCTTCAATCACTATACCGAAACATTAATAGTCGGTACGCGATAAATAAACATATATAAAAGTAATCATTGCTCGCAATGAACTTCAAATAATCCAAATCATAAAAATTTCATAAGTAAAATCAATTAAGATAATCCTTATGACGAAAGTCAAATGAACTCAGGTTAATGTATAAAAATACATTAAAACAAGCAATTTAATATATCCAGCTCTGTGGTGTAGCTCATACCTGGTTGACGATTTGATTAATTATGTAAATAGTTCAACTTTGCTAGGCGATAGATAGTTGGTGTTTATCTGGGTTAACCCTCTGAATACACAGGTTGCGGTGGGGCTTATCCGAGGACCACGCACTGGTAACGAGGAGATAACCATAACGACAACATTACATGTGTGTCTTTATATAGATATACACAATACATGCGACATGCATACAACCCTGATGCCTTCGCAAAGCCGACACTACCTTGTGACGAAGGTATGGTCCAATCAAAAAGCCAAATAATTAAAATAAATTATTATTGAACTAGAAATTAACCTTTGTTCTAAAGTTATTATAGTCAAATTTCCTCCTATAACCCTAATAATTTATAGTCACCACAAGCAATGAAATATTACTTATTAATCGAATTTGAAGTTATAGATGAAATTTAGTAAGATCTTTGAACTCACTAATATTGTGATTGAATACTCAATACATCTTAGAATCCAAACAATTCGTCTTATACTCGTTTTCCAATGAAACTAAGTTATTTATATCTTCTCCTGACTATTAGAGTTCTATTACACTTATTTCAATTCCTATTTAATCAAATTTCAGAATTTAATAAGGTCTGAACTTTTAGAAATCAACGCTTATTAGATCTATTGTTGCTTTAAGTGAACAGTATTATGAAACATCTATCCACCCGAATAATCATAAGTAAAGTTCATTTGTACAATCCTTATGATGTAGAGATTCAATCATGGAATCCAGGTTAATACATGAATATATACAGATAAACAATTTAGACAAATAACTCTAGTTCTGTAAAATAGTTCATGTCTGAGATGATTAGATATGAAAATGGATCAACTTTGCTTGGCGGTATAGTTGGGTGTTTATCTGGGTTATCGCCCCAAACACCTTGCTCGCGACAGAGGGGCATATGAACCGTGTGTCTGCACTGGTGAAGAGAAGATGACCATAATGACAACATTACATGTATGTCTTTATATAGATACACCCAACACAACTTGTTGCCTTCGTAAAGTCGATATTCCCGTGAGATGAAGATGACATGATCTATTTACCAAGGTAAAAGGTAAAAATATCTAATCCAAAATTAGTAATTAACCTTAATTTCAGATTTAAGTAAACTTCCTATCTTACTAAAAGATCTGTTATGCACTGTCACTATAAACAATAATATTTCAATTATCCAAAAGAATTAATTTGATAAAGAAGTTTAATGTTATAATTCCTATCCTCCTAAATCCCTATATAAATAATATAAAATAAGAATAAATAAATAAATAAATAATTAAATTAAGTAAATAGTTTATACAAAGTATGGTTAAATAAACATAATACATTTGGACTAACGTCTTTCATTCCTCTCTTGCACTCTAACTTCCTGAAGCTTTATTAAAGTCATTTAAGATTTTTGCTCCAAATTTAATTCAACAATTCAGTTTATATTAATTATTCCTTTGTTAGACATGAAGAGAGTAATTTGTATTAATTTGTGATTATCTCGTTTAATATTTGTACTCGGTTTTAAATTTGATTGTAAATAAAATAATGTTTTATGAAGATTTGATTTTAAGAGACTGGCCTATGCAATTAATTTACGTATTAGTTAATATTTAGTTTTATAATAGGGTATAATAATTCGAATTAACATTTCATAATTTTAATAATTCATATTAAGGTAGGTTTTCGTGTGAATGTTGTGTAGGTTTATGCCCCCGCTTATTGGTTATAATATATTATTCCTACAATAACAGACCTGCTTTCAACTCCTAAAAGATCCTATTTCCTCCTAACAATATTTCCAATTTGAAGCATTAATTCAAGTAATCATTTAAACTAGAGAAAGTTTCTATAATAAATATTTCCTAAGCTTGAATTACCTAGTTTTAATTGAAAGTCAATAATAAACAAAGTATTCCTTAAATTCCTCAATATATTAAAGCATCAGTTCTTCCACCTAATATCTACACGCCCTATCCTATCACCTAATTGTTCCCTCATAAAAAAATTATAACTGCCCAAAATTATAACAATGCAGAAATAAAATCGTATTAGCCATACCTCCAACTCTGCAACAAACCTACAGTAACTCTGCATTCAGCTCCGACGACAGCTAAGAAGTCGCCCCCACGCGGCCTCGAAGACTCCAAAGGAATCAGCTCTCGATCCCTAAAGTTTAAATAACAAGCAGGATCAACTGTACTATGGAAATTATTCTAAGAACTTCCTTAGCCGGTTCTCATCTATAAAGATATGTGGTGACTATCACCAGTTAGTAGATTTTAAAAGATAAAAACGCACGCAAAACTACGAAACGGATTTGAATGAAATTTTACACACAGATAGTTGATGACTTGGATTAGCACATAGGCTATTTATTATCCCGGGAAAATCTAGTGATCCAGCGGGATTCGCTTCTATAATGTTGCGAATTGTACGTTGAAACTAGTTGATAATATTAATTCAGGTGCAGTAGTATTAGTAACTAACAACAATGGAATTCCTCCAAATGACGATGATGAAAGTATAGTATAAAGTAGTTAAAGCACTTAAATCTATTCCTAATTAAAAAGCTATTTAGCCAACATGCCTTTGAATTTGGTAATGCAAAGCCATTTCTTACTCCTATGAAAAATAACCAAACATAGCAATATCGGCCATTTGTAAGGTAAAGATGCAATAATGATAGTTCAAATGCATATGGTAAAAGTATAGTATAAACAATTAAAACACATAAATCTATTCCTTGTTAGTTAATAAGCTATTTAGCCAACATGCTTTTGGCATTTGATAATGCAAAGCCATTATTTATCCCTGTGAAAAAATAAACATAGCAACATTAGCCAATTGTAAGGTATAGGTATAATAATAATAGTGTCTAAAGGCAATGGGTTTCCTTTAAATACCGATGATGAAAATCTATATACATATAATTAAGTCCATAAATCCATTTCCTAATTAATTAATAAACTGTTATCCGTCAAGCACTGAAATTTGATAAAGTAAAGCCATTACTTAGTCTAGTATAGTTATACAAACATAATAATCTTAGTCACTTGTACGACTCTGCTGAAATAAAATCAAAATGAGTTATTTATCACACACTCTAATTTAATTTAAATTGGAAAACTACATCACCTGTGTTGTTTAGAATTCCGATTTATCCTGCGTCCTGATGAGCAACCCTGCTGCAAGACTGTGAGGCAGCAATAGCTCCACAACCATTGCTCACATTTTCATGGAAAGAAAAGAACAATTAAAATAACAGCAAAAATTATGGTTTTATTTTCCTAAAATCAAAATAGACTTCCCTAATAATAATATCACACAATTTCTATAAAGCAAACAAGTCCACGTTTCTCCTATGTTATTAAACTCCTTTTCAACAGCTATTCCTTAAAATAAATAATTTCCTTTCTTCATACAACAAACATTCTTCACTCAGTCTAGGATCGATCCACCTTTACACAACATTTTGCACAATTTCATTCTTGTAAACCTAATCACATATTTATCGGTAATATGTTTATTAAAATTGTATATTCAACATTAAAATTGTACATTCTACCAATACTGCTAGATTTAAATAACTCAACGACTACCATATCAAATACGAAGTTGCATAAATACATACGTAGTCCCTGAATAAATCTCTATTCTACATACTCACGGTTTTGATCAATACATTTTACCAATCATCTTTTCTCACATTAAGAGTATTTCTATTATTATTTACACTCCGGAATATCCCTGATATATCTATATTATTGTCTCAAACGAAGAATCTCTTTTATAACGTCCAGAACTTTAAAACAAATCCCCCGTTTTCTTTTCATTTTTCCTTTCTTCCATCCCGTCATTCTTTTTTCTATCTCCTCCATTTTTTTTTCTGTCATTCTCTTTTAAGGTTTTATATGTTTATATCTTAGGTCTTATATATTATTGAGAATTAGTTTTCTTTATTTATTTTCGTCTTTAATTCCATTGATATTATTTATTAAACATAATTCAGACATATTTTTAACAAAAAAAAAATTAGTATAGATTCTTATTATTTTCTTTTATTACACTAAACCTCTTAAGGGATAGATGAAGTCTGTTACAGTACCTTTGTGAATTCGATTGATTCCGCCGACAAGGTGGTGCGGCGGAGTGATTCCGGGAACAGCAAAACGATTTCATAATTTAACTTTAAACATTAGCACGTCGCTGATGCGAACCAATAACATTCTCCCCTACCAAAAAACGACTAACGGGCCTATAGAAGTTTTCACTTTAAAGTGTGTAGAGCGGTCTCACCCTGCGAGAGCTTGGCGGAAGTGTTCACTTTAAAGTGTGTAGAGCGGTCTCACCCTGTGAGAGCTTGGCGGGTCCGTCGAGCAGCACGGTGTTGAGCCAGCACTGCGCGGCGGGCGCGGGCTCGAGCGTGGCCACGCCGGCCGCCAGCCGCACCACGCAGTGCAGCGGCAGCACGCCCGCGCCCGCCAGCACGATGTCCGGCGTCGGCACGTGCTCCGCGCTGCCGATCACCGTCGAGCCCTCCTGACACACGCAACACACGCACCTCTACACCACTGCACACGGGCCCACGGACCTCATCTTCGGATGCCTCCACAGACGTATAAAGTATTTTAATGTCTGCAGATACGTCCGACTCGAATCCGATAGCTGTCGGTTTTTGTGGCGTTCAAAGGGTTTTGACGCGAACGTTCGGCATCTGTCCACACGTCTGACGACGCATCAGAATGATCGGAGTTGCGGTTGAGAACGCACGCGTGCTTCTGTTAGTTTATAGGTACCTACATTGCACAATACTTGTAAAAACGAAATGGCTTAAGCAACAATCCATAATATCTTATAATAGCTTTGCTGCGATGCATACCCAAATAGAGGTTAAAAGTACCAAATAAATAAATAGTTGTGGCAGCTAGAATCTCAATATCCATTTTTTAACATAAGACGATTTTTTAACTTAGAACATAGAATGATCGACCTACAGACGTGTAGACGGCTCGTAATGATCTAGCTGCCGATGCATCTGGCGACGTCCGCGGAGGCGTCTGTAGAGGGGGCATCAGACATACACCATCTGACATTCTGAGAGGCAGCGAGTAAAGGCAAACTAACTTTTTTATATAATTTGATAGCAAAAAAATAAATAACTCTCCTGACGGAATTAAAAAAAGACGGAAAAAAACCATCGTCAACAAACACCAATGATTTTAATGGTCTACCGGCTACCTGAACCCTCTAAACCAGATCACGACAGAGACAAGCATTAACGCTATTGCGGCAGGAATCAGAGCAGTAATATCACCTAGTCACGGTGGTAGTGACACGTCTGACTAATCGATCGCCTTTTACGAACTGCCTAGCAGCATACCAGGTAGGCTATTCTTCAAAGGGGCCCACGGGCAACACAAAGAAAATTTTATACTATATACTTGTCGCAGGAGATTTGTATATTTCGTCGTTATATTTGTATAACGACGAAATATACAAATTTCATTTTCATTTGCAGCATCGTCATTTTATAAACGTAAACGTACACTACAAATTGCCGAAGGCAAATTACTGATGACATAAATTACGTCAATGTACAATTTTAAACTCCGATGTTACCGACAGTCGTGGGGTTCTTATTTCCGGGTGTGGGACTTAAAGGCAACCTAACAAACATACTTATTTCCAAAATAAGAAGCCGGATAGAATTCTAGTTTTAAATAAACGACCCATTTCCATAACAAGTATTTCAAACAATACGCCGCAGCAATTTATTAATGGGGGCGGTAAATGTAATGCATATTATATAATGACAACATTTTACATTCGGCATAGGGCATTTTCTAAAATGTATTTATCTTTGCAATCTGACGACGTCATTTGTATACGAAAGAATTATATAGAATTAGCCTGAAACGCATACATTTCGTAACTACATAATTACTGTCGTAACTAATAGGTGGGTAAGTTCCGCAGCGTCTTGTTTAATACCACCACCTTATCTATTCTTGTCGCAATGTCGCCAGTGCTTATCATTGTCATGTTCCGGCTTGGAAGGTAAAGTAGCCGATAAACTTATGGATGTGGCATTTTAATCAACTAATGCTAACGCATTACATGTGATAACTTTTTGTAAATTTGAGATGCTAGTTAGAGTGAGACAGAGAAAATCACACCAATAGGTGCGAGTGTAAAAATAATTTCCAAATAGTACTTCATTTTTTAAGTTTAAGAATGCTTTCTTTTCAAAATTTAAATTTGGATTCCAAAATTAATTACATTTAAAACGAATGGTTAAATCTACGTTTTCCTTTAATCCCAATATATGGTATACCGTCTTGAAAACTAACGAGTTGCTGGACAAACAAATCCACACTTTCACTATTGACAAATTTAATTGCTTGCGTAATTCTTTGCCGAAACTCATCCTTTTCGATTGATTTTTGATTTTTTTTGTTTATTGCTCCTCAATAAAAAATTCAATCAATTTTAATCAAGTGAAAAGGCTGACAAAAGAAGATCGTACCAGGTAAGCCTTTCAATCTGTTCGGAAATTCCGCTCGAGGTACTCTCTAATTTAGCGGTAATAGTGCGTTGGATATCCGATCATCTCGATATGACTTTTAGTTTCCAAGAAAAAACATACATACATTTACGAAATTTAACACACGTGCTTGGAAGCTTAACTAGATCATCACATTTAAATATTTAATTCCAAGAATATCACATACATAATACAGGCTTAACTACTTCCTTTTTTAAAGTAAATATCAATGGACAAATTACACAAACTGATCTAACTCCAAAGTAAGCAAATTATTTGCTTGTATTATGGGTGTCAGTCAACGATACTAATACACACGCAGACACAGAAATACAAAAATCTATGCTCATCACACAAATATATTTTTTCTGTCGGGAATCGAACCGAAGCCACATCGACTTTTGCTCGACGTTCGCTAACCACTTAATTAACGGGGCCATCACAAAAATAAATAAAGTATGTTAAACCCAATGTGATGTGTTTCACCTTGAGATGGTAGAGCGTGACGCCGGTGGAGAGCAGGTTGTCGTCGATGCCGACGAGGTGCGGCGTGTCGCAGTCGAGCACGACGCCCAGCCCCGCCTTGCGCAGCCCCAGCGCCTTCTGCTCCTGCAGGATCTGCTGCGTCTCGCGCCACTTCTCCGTCCACTTCTCCGTCAGCACCTTCTCCTGCGCCTCCTTGCGCTGCAGCGTCGCCAGCACCGCCGGCTCCGTCTCCATGGGCACCTGAAATTACCAATACTAGATTGAAAAAATGTAACCCAAGAGCTTTACACACCCACAGATATGGGGCGAGGTTTTTTACCTTGCTACTCACAACGTTGTTACGTAGTAATTCTTAGTAAGGTAAATAACCTCGCGGATTATATTATAAGGAAAGGCGTAAAGTGTTTTGAGACAACATTATTTTATTCGTAAAAATCAAAATGTTTTAGTCCCTTGAATCACATTTATTTTTGGGTGGATATCTTTAGTTAGACGTACCGAACTCTGTGTTAAAATATGTTCACATATTTTGGAATGACCTTATATTATTATAATAGTAAATATTCTCATCACAACCTAACAAAAATACAAACTTTAAAACTTATGATGTATCAAACATTTCTTTATCTCTTATCTAGATTTATTTCGTAAAAAGGTCGAAGATGTTCGACTTTCTTACGAAATTAATCTATTATCTTAATAACCAGTATTAATAAATATAAAAAAAGTATCTTCAAGCCCATTATCCTCGAAGAAATAGGCAGAAAAGGCAGTGAACCCACGATTAGAAAAAGATACTTAGGTCCCACAATGGGCCAACCTTGGCAAGCCTTCACCAACTGGACACTTTCCAATCTCGAGCAACGTTGTTTTTATCAGAAAACTAAAAAACACATTTTTGATTTGCCCGACCCGGGAATCCAATCTGGAACATGTGGTCAGTACCGACTCCGGACCATCAAACCACAACTAAAGATAATATTGAAAATAAAGCTAATTTAATGTAACTCTACGAATTACTATGACTTTTTAAACTATAGAGTATGATTGTTTTTTTTGTGCAATTTATACGAAATACGCAAATTTAATTTAGCTTTTTAATTTTTTACTTAATTATTGCTTAATTATTATTAAAATTTTTGACATTAAAATAGAGTTCACATTTAAATATTTCGAGCATAGATTAATTAAATACCAAAGCTATGAATGAACCTTTGGTGTCTATAGGCGCTGATTGACTCTTTCCATCAGGAGACCCATCTGCTTGTTTGCTATCTTATAATATTTAAAAAAAGAAACTCTCATTGTTTTTCGCAACAGCTACAATTTTTTTTTTTTTTGTTATTAATATGTTACGAGAAATAATGAGTCACGCCATCATATTTTGAGCATTTGCCGCGATCTATGTCATAACAAAGCATAGTAAGTCGGATCTTATAACATTTTTTTCTTCACAAAAACCATTTTCGTAAAAAAGAGTAACTCTCTAAAGTACTCATTTTTGGCAACGCTTTTTTTTAAATATCTGCCGAAACGAAAATATTTTTTACCGAATCCCAATAAAATTCCGTGTGCTACGGCAATACTGACCGTGTTGTGAGATATCTGCGCTCGCAGTTTGTCAATCTCCTCGCGGAGCTCGCGGATGAGTTTGACGTTGGGATCTTCGTTGATGGTCGGCTTGTTGATAATATTCTTGGCGCGGTTGGCGTAGCGCAGTGTCGATAGCGTTTCACCATAATTGCAGTCGGCAGGTGATATCTGGAATATTCATCCATGCATGTAAAAAAACCGCAGAACCCTGTATGTATATATATTAATTAATATATAGCGTGTAAGGGATGGTCTATTGAAAGTCGAAAACACGGATTTGGGGCATGATTCTGAGATGAAAAACGTTAGAAAGTGTGGGAATTTTATATATTTTTTATCTTAATTTTGTATAATTTAATTTGTTCTAATTTTATCTTAATATTGCCTGTAAAAATAGCAAATTATAATACGCCACATAACGCGCAAAATAAACTGCTGCTGCGAGAGTTCCGCGGACGCGTAACATGCGTACAGCATTACATTGCGTGTTGTGAATAACAAAAAAATCTTTTTTTACTATTTTTTTTACACATTTTTCACATCCACATTTCCCATAAGAAAAGGATTGCAATTATGACTAGCACGTGGAAATTGCTTATTTTTTCCGTACTCCGTCCCTTACAAGCTTTACTTAAAAAATGCATACAGAACAAAAAATATTAGGATACAAAACTGCGATTTTTTGTCTTTCTTTAAACGCCTCCTTAAAATTATTGGACGGGTTTAAATTAACAAAGATATTGAAATGCAAATTTTGCAAGGAAATAGAGCTTGTCTCAGAGTACAGTATAGGCTTTATTTCATTTAAATCGTATGTAAAAAAAATTTGTCCTCATTTGAAAATATTGAACTTGCGATTGAACTGACGAAACTTCGGTTAAGAAGTGGAACGTGCGTTGAGTTCATAAACTGTGTGTTTCTACTTTCGCTACTAACATGGGCGGCATCTTTTTGCCACATGCATAAGTTTACTTTACCCTGCTAACCGGAACATGACTGGTAAGCACTGACTCTATGGTGGCAGCAGTAGGTAAGGCAGTGGTACTAGACCCAGGCGAGACAATACCGAACTCTACCACCTAATGACAACAACAACGGGTGAAAAATTATTATTCTATATATATAGTTTGAAGTGGATATAATTGTTTTGTAAAATGACAAGATACTGCCTAAAGTCAATTTACTGCATATAATAAACACTTAGAGCATGGGGTATAGAAGTAAGGATGACAAACAAGACAGAATGAAATATGCTGAGCAGAATTATTTAAGTGCTTGTAGCGCTGTTTTGACAGTTCACTGGAAACATTTTAAAAAATCTTACACGAGGGTGGCGTGACCACTGTTAGATGCTTTTTGATGAATACTTTTTACCATCAGATTCGTCCTTACCTTTTGGAGTATAAAATTTAACTCTACCGTACAAAATATGTACAATGTACATGCTGTAAAAATAATATAAAAAAATATATTTACCGCTGCGATCATAATAGTTTTGGAGTTACCACCCAGGGAATCTTTCAACAGCCATGTCAACACAGAATCTCTGTATGGTATAAACACGTTCTTTTTCGTTTTCGTACCACGATCTACAACAATTAAACATTAATTATTAAAAATTAAAATAGAATATTGTTGAATATAAAACCCCCCGTTAGTCGAGTGATTAGTAACGCTGATTAAACAATTAATAAATAAATATCAACATTTTTTTTAATCACCAACGGATTAAAAAACATGGCCACACTGAAATGGAACCCGAGCCCCATGGATGCGCAGTCAAGTTCTCTAACCACTCGACCAGTGGGGGCGAAAAAATGAAGCTCGGATTCGAATCCCGGCAGAGACAAACATTATTATGATGAATATAGATATTGTGCGTATTTCTGTATTTTTTTTTCTTCCATTCAGTTCAAAAGACTGTTCGTTTCGTCACACCTGTCACTATCGTCGTAACTTTAAGGTCTTTCCGCTACATCTTCCCCGTGTTTTGTACCAGCGCCTTACCTATTCCTAACGTAGTACTGTCAATGCTTGTCATTGAATCTTCCGGTTTAATGTAGCCGGTAAACTTATGCATGTGGCATTACCATCCCGCCACACGGATAGCAACGCACCATTGACGTATTTAGTGTCTCTAGCCAAGAAATTTTTAACTCGTTTACCTTTTAATAGTTTTCAGCATTAAAAAGTCAATATATAATTTGTTACGTTAATGCGCTGGAAACATTAACGTATCTGTGACGTTTTTGGGGTATTAAAGGTTACCACTTTAGGGTTAAAGGTTATAATATTGTCTTCAGGGTTAGGGCTTTATGGCGCGTGTGGTCGTTTTTACTTCTACGTTCGGTTGTCGCAGTTAGGATAAATTATAGACTTGGTAAGTAGTGCATATTCCGTATTACGTCGCACATATAAATTACAAGTTAAGCAGGCTGTAAACGCTCAAACTTGTTTGTCAAACTTTACGTTTTGTGTGTACGTTTTCATCAAACATCAATAGGGCACACGTACCAACAAGTTTTTCAAACAAGACTTCACTTTCAAAGCAGTTTTCGCCGTGAAGTGACGCTCCGACGCTCAGATGAGTAACAACGAACATGCCTCAGCGGTGGTCGCGTCAAAATGGCGAGAAACATGACTGTACACCTTGAAACACTTATGACAAACACGCCGTCAATCAAATCTTTCAAACATACAGCCAAACACGTAGTTTGTTTGAAAAACACGTCAAACATGACCGTAGACTATCAAATAATTTGCCAACCACGTAAAATTTGACAAATTGTTTGAGCGTTTACAGCTTGCTTTACACACAGACTGTTATATATATCGCGTAAGGGCGTGCGGACGATTGACGTCCCATGATGCCCTCACATATAAAGTTGCGTCAACGCATTCTATACGGGGTCCCCACAAGGTTATTCTTACGTAATGTAATCGCTCGACAGTGTTCTTTTAGCATAGTTTCTTCAAAGCGACCCGTAAGCTGACGTCACTTTAATGGCGACCGCATGCAGTAGCACTTACATGTTTAACCGCCTCGTTGGTCGAATGGTTAACGACCCTGACTACGCAATCGACGGGGCTGGGGTTCGACCACCAACGGGGATAAGTATTTTTGTGCTGATCATAAATTTCCAGGTCCTGGTGTTTATGAAATATATTCGAGTATCTATATATGTATTTATATCTATTAGTATCGTTGGCTAAAACCCATAACATAAGCAAAATAATTTGCCTACTTTGAGGTTAGAAGAGTGTGTAATTTGTCCCGTGAATATTTATTTATTATAATTATTAATGAACTTACTATCAACAGGCTGATTGGTGGCTTCGGCCAGCGCGGATATGACGGAGCCCAGCGTCACCAGCGACTTGTTGATGTGCGCGCCCTCCACCAGCCTCTGGCCCGTCGCACCAGTTGCATCCGCGCGTTCACTGCAAACATTTCATTTACCGTGACAAACAATAAAACCACTCTTCTGATCCCTCCTACTAACATCGGAGATGTTAAAAATATGTTACAATTAATCTGGCTGAGATGTAGAGCTTTTATTGATTCAGACGTTACTTTGTGGAAATCCATAATTAAAAGGTGAAAATAATTAAATTTTCTATTTTCTGCGAACTGTTTCAGGTGCCCTCCACGACGCCCCGAAAATAAAGTCGCCAGTTTAATCTATGTTAATATTATAAATGCGAAAGTTTGTATGTTTGTTACTCAATCATGCAAAAACTACTGAACGGATTTAAATGAAATTTGGTACACTGATAGATGATAACCTGGAATAGCACATAGGCTACTTTATATCCCGGAAAAATTAAGTGATCCCGCGGGATTCACCAAAAACTTTTATAATGCAGTGGGCTGCACGCTGCAGCTAGTAAATGGATAAAACGAAGCAATGGTCCGGTCCAAATATGGCACAATTATGCACCCACATACACTACATTTTCAACCGCGTCAGCAGCAAGCACAACACACAATTTCGGTTACTATGTGAAACGCGAATTTCAGTTAGAAACGAGAGTTTCACTTAGACGAAGCATCTTTCGGAGAAACGAACAATCCTTCTTTTTTTGAAAAATAAAGCCCCGTTTTCACTTTGATTAGTGCAAGTGCGAGTGTTTAATGCAGGTGCTAAGTATTTAAAAAAAATACATGAAGACAGCCTTTGATCAGTGCGAGTGATTAGTAATTAGCGTCTATTCACTTTTACTATGCTGAATACTTATCACTCGCACTGATCAACGGCTGTCTTCACGTATTTTTACCTTAATACTAAGCACCTGCATTAAACACTCGCACTCGCACTAATCAAAGTGAAAACGGGGCTTAAAGCTTTATACGCAAGTATATCAAGATCTCTCCAAGTGTGAACATGGCAATGATATACTTCCTACTATATATACTACCATGCTGTTGGAATGGAAATGATATACTACGTTGGAGTATATCAATTCCATTCCAACGGCATGGTGGCAGGAAAAGGTAGGATGGTGATGCCATACCAGCGAACCATCACAGAACTCAGAGCAATTAGAACAACTTTATTACGAAGTAATTATTATTTATAGCATAGCTCAATAACACTTTTGCCCGACTCAGGGATTGACCCTGAGATCGTGAGGTCCTGGGTTCGATCCCCGGGTCGGGTAAAAAATGTTGAGGTTTTCTCGAAAATCTAAAATCTCAGTAGCAGCTCGGAGTGGTGTATTACCATCAGCTCGGAGTCTGATCGAATGAACAAGTAAAGCTACCAGTCCCGGTTATCACTAAAAATAGTCGATAATCGTTAAAATTTCGGTAAAATGCGGCGATGAGGATAACCACTTATTTCGCCAATCGACAAACTGGTGAATCGTGATGAACCGAAAAGTCTATAGACGTTCGGTTTACTCTGCCTTCACCGCAAGGGAAACGGGTGTGATGATACTTATTTATAGTATAGAATAGTACTAGTGGAAAGCAATAACTGTAGAAATCATATTTGTTATTGATGCGCTGCTATCCATAACAGGGATTACGTTTAGTAATGGTTATCCAGACTCAAGATTCAAAGTGACTAATGAAGTAAGAATAATGAACTAATGTGTGGTCTTATTTCGTCCATTCACAACTAACGTACGGACGCGCCACATCATGTAAACGACTTATGAGTAGCAGTTGACTTACAATTTTAAACTTTAAAACTATACAAATAAAGTTGAATTTTCTAAGCGGCCTAATAAAATTTACAAGATCTCCGCAAAGCGGAGCAATTCTCAAAACAAAACCATATAGAAATAAGGTTGTTTAATTTTATAATACTTTTATGACACTGCGATATTTTTTTTGTTTTTGTATATGACATCCTCAAGCCATTTTCTTCCGCTGTATTTATAAGCAATGTTAAATCTTGTGATTTTTTGATCGAAGCGTGAAAGTTTTTAACATTATTTCTTTTTTTTCTACATATAACTATCCGTACAGTGGCGAATCGTAGAAAATACAATTTCATGTATGTATATATTCGAGCAGTTCAACCTTACCTCCCAGCTAAATCCACGAGATGGACTTTAGAGGCGGTTTCACTGGGCATGTTGTTATGGCGCAAGTAGCTGGCTTGTACGAAGGTGATTGTGAAAATGGCGTGCGAGCGAGACGATACGTCATTCATCTGGGTCGAAGCGGTCGTTCGGTGCAGGTTGCCGCGATGCATACATTCCTGCAAACATTCGAACATACATCTAAATACGTAAACAAATATCTGAATTTGTAAAAAAAGGTGAAAAATAGGGAAATACGTTAAAAATTATCCACAGAATTGAAGTTCCCTTGTCCGCTCCGTAGTTACGTACAAACACCGCTGTGGCACTTATTTTTCTAGGGCTTCGTATGAAAAATTATTTTTATTAATGATTTATATATTATGAATGAAATGTTCGATTTAATTAACACTAAAAAGGATAATCATACATAGGTATACCGAAACAGCATTTTTTAATATCATTAGGTAGCAAATTTTAACAACTTACAACACCCCTATTTCTTGCAAATAAATATTTTCTTTGATTCTTTCAAATAAGCAGATGGTTCTCTTGATGGAAACAAAAGCCTATAAGCAAGTTTATTCGCAGCTATCCGTGTGGCGGAATGGCAATGCCACACGCTTAAGTCTACCAATCACCTTACTCTCCAAACTGGAACACAATGATAAGGATTGACGCTATTGCGCACAGGAGTAGGTAAGGCGAGCGACAGATTGTGGAACTCTACCACCTAGTAGTTACGATGGAAGTAACACATAGAGCCAATCGGTCTTTTACGAACTGCCTGGCAGAATGGCAAGTGGTCTATTCTTCAAAGAGACCCGGACCAACATGGGGGAAGAAATATGGAAATAACGAATATGGATAAGGATTAATTCCAAACTATGTGATCCGTAATCTAGTTTCTACGCGCTTTTATTGTACACCTAACTATACGTATGGAACAAAATTTATCTACGATAGTTTTTTGTACTTAGATATTATGTTTTCTCTGAAACTGTAGGACAGTATCAATAGTACTTGGTATTATATCAATCAATATAATTTATACAATAAAGATTATTAAGTTAATCTTTATTATATAACAATTATATTATTATATAATAAAGATTATTATGGGTCCATTCCAAAATGGGTGTGAAATGTACACCTTGAATTATATTGGGGTTTTTATTTTGACTGCTATTTTTTATTTATTTAAATACATAAATAAACGCTATTTAAAACAGAGTAGCCCCGTTTTTTATATGATTTAAGGCACTCTGCTAAGAATAGAATTTTTAAAATCTATCCATTTATTTTTGTTTATTTGTTACACACAAAATATCAATTCTATTTTTTTTTTCATTATATCAATGTTGATGTAAATCCTACAAATATTATAAATGCGAAAGTTTGTGTGTATGTATGGATGTTTGTTACTCTTTCACGCAAATACTACTGAACCGATTACGGTGAAATTTGGTATGTAGATAGCTGAAGACCCAGATCAACACATAGGCTATTTTTCATCCCGGAAAAGTTAGATGATCCCGCGGGATTGACTAAAAACTTTTATAATACAGCGGGCTGCACGCTGCAGCTAGTATAATTATAAGTAAAAAAAACATTGAATTTAGCAGCATAATCCAAATATAGCAGTTTTTTTATTCACGTTACGCATTGAAATTTTCTTTTACTGCCATCATACATACAACATGAATTACACAACATATAGAAAGAGCTGCGCCAAAGTATAAATATTAACTGTAAATTAATTCACAAACCTGTATATCATCATAATCAGACACCAAATGCTTCGAAAGATCCTGCACATATGGTCCCAGTTTTGGATGTTCCCGGACTCTCAGTGAGTGCCCCGCGTCTGTGGCCAGCAAGTCTTTAACTCTTTCATTATATATCTCCAGGTAGCTGACTTCCGTGCGATACGACGCGCCAGATTCCTTGCCTGCGGCTACACGGGAGAACAGTTGCCGACATATCCGGGGTATCAGTCCTTGGGAATCCTGAAATAACAAGAAAAAAAAAGTTAAAAAATGATGTGGTGTCGTGGGACACCAGGTAGGAACGAAGTTCCTTCGGCTAAACGGCACTACTCGCTTGTGTATGCGACTGTCGCGCCTGCGCACGTCTCATTTAACGGTTTTATTCCACGCACTTTTTTCCACGGATTTTTTCTTACGGTTTTACTATCACATTTTTTTTAGTTCGGTCGCGCAGCATAATCCCTATCCCCTCCAAGCCTGCCGTAAGGAACGTCGTTCCAAAAATATAAAAAAAATATATGAAAACATCCTTTACCATAGATAAGGTTTGTAACTGATCAGTATTGGTTTCTTGCCTCGTCTATTTCATCAATGTAGCATCAGTGTTTGTAACTGTCGTGTCCGACCCGAAATATATGAAAAATCATCACGTCCGTTCTTTGGCAGTGACAATCTGCCGGGTTCGAACCTTCAAAGACAATC
The DNA here is from genome assembly GCA_036924255.1 of Apodemia mormo. Classification (NCBI taxonomy): domain Eukaryota; kingdom Metazoa; phylum Arthropoda; class Insecta; order Lepidoptera; family Riodinidae; genus Apodemia; species Apodemia mormo. The sequence continues at coordinate 2,820,231 of JAUPFN010000018.1, read as the reverse complement.
CTGGCTCACCACATTTGACTTCCATCACTCATGATGGTGATCCCCATACTTAATTTGCCAAGCAAATACAGTGATGTAAATCATGTTGATGGGAAAGTACATCGATTTTTGTCTCGCACCATTCCTTTTCCTTACGTAATATTCTCAAATATCAAAATTTAACTTTTTCAATTGCATTATAAAGTTATTTTTATATTCTTCGAGAACCGTAAGTAATATTTTATAGATGAAAGGTACCTTTTGTTCTTTTTTGTACCAATCACAAGATTAGTGTAAAAATTTATAACAATCGGTTAAATAATTAAGACATGATAGCATAACAAACAACTCACTTTCGCATTAATTATTATTAGTATGGATTATGGACATACTAACATAACTTTGTTTGCCGGTCTGTCTGTCTCTTCTTCACGCCTAAACCTAAACCACTGAATTACTAATTGTTGAAGTCCAGGGAAAGTATAAAAGGTGAGAAAATATAGAAAAAAATAAGAGTAATTAGTATGGATTATGGACATACTAATATAACTTTGTTTGCCGGTCTGTCTGTCTCTTCTTCACGCCTAAACCTAAATCACTGAATTACTAATTGTTGAAGTCCAGGGAAGGTATAAAAGGTGAGAAAATATAGAAAAAATAAGAGTAGTTAAAAAGGCAGAAGAACGTTTGCCGAGTCAGCTAGTAATAATATTAAAATATTTATTAATAAACATTAATCATACCTATATGATTTTTTTTAATTATCTATATCTATATTAATGTTATAAATGTGAAAGTTTGAATAGATAGATGTTTGTTACTCAATCACGCAAAAACTACTGAACGAATTTAAATGAAATTTGTCACACAGGTAGATGATGACCTGGAATAGCACATAAGCTACTTTTTATTCGGGAAAAATAAAGTGATCCCGCGGGATTCGCCAAAAACTTTTATAATGCAGTGGGCTACACGCTGCAGCTAGTAACAATATAATTATTTAGTAATAAATAATAATCACATAAGATTTTTTCGAATAAGCGATAATTTATAAGATAACGACGTATTCTGAGTCATAAAGACGAATGATTCATTGACAAGGTCGACAGTTTACAATACGTTGCGGTAATTTCATAACGTCATGGCTCAAACAAACCACGCGAAACTATTCCTTGAAGGAATATTTGCTCACCATATCATGGTAGAATATGCTGGTAACTGTGATTAATTTTTAATAACTTTTAACACTCATGTTCTTGCACATAAATATATTTCATTTCATGTTTTCCACCGTATCGTTACGTACCAATTCTATAAAATGGATAGATAAACAGATAGTTCAAAAGCTTGGAGATATGATGGAAGATTTGCATCAATCTGTTAGGCCATCAAAGCTTTCAATCGAATTTAACATCTTAAAATAAGAAATATTGACTGAAAATCCTCATTCAAAGTTAAGAGAAATAGCCGACGCCGCTGAAATTTCTGTGTCTCACGAATCGACCGATCCGTATTATTTAAAATAATAACTTAGCTAGCTAGCTAAGTTATTATTTAACTAGGCTTAGGTTAAATTAAGTTCTTAAATTCAGTTTTTTGGGGCTTAGGCTAACCCCAAAGAACTGAATTTTCTCCAAAAACTCAATTGCATAATGGGTCACTAAAGATATGTTAGAACAATTCAATTCAGACTGAATGTTGCATTATTACTTGTGACAAGACGTGGGTTTATGAGTTAGACATGCAAACTAGTTAACAAGCTTTAGAGTGGCGCCTTCCAAGTGAACCGAAACCGAAAAATCCACGGCAAAGTCAATCAAAAATCAGACATGTTGGCTGTTTTCACACGTGTGACTCACTGACGAAGACTGTGTGCACTTGGAATTCTTGCCGGAAGGTCAAACGGTTAAAAAAGAATATTATTTGAGCGCTATGCGGCATTTAAAACAGCAAATTCGACAAAAAAATGCAAGATTTGTGGAAAGAAAATTCTCGTACTTTGCACCAGGATAATGTGTCTTTGGATAAGACCATGATTGTGAACGAATTTTTTAACTAAAAACTAAACAAATACCACCGAGTAACAACCTTATTCACCAAATATGGCTCCAGCCGACTTCTTTCCTATTCATAAACTCAAATTACTACATCTTGGCACCCGTATTCATTCGCTAGAAGACAAAAGAGAATTTGCGGCAAGAACTAAGCCCAAACCCGTAAAAAGCGCTTTAAAAAGGCTTTGATGATTCGATTATTCGTTGGCGTAAGTGTATCGTTTTTGAAGGATTATACTTTGAAGGCGATAAAATAACTTTGGAATAACTAATATTCTGTGTATTATATTCTAAATTTTTCCAGTTTTTCTTGACAGAGTAATAAGAATACTATCACATCACGATGATTGCGCATTTTATGAATTTTAATATAAAAAATCACATAGTTGATAAGCGTATGATATAGAAAATGGAAAGATTAAAAATCTCCCAAAATATATAGCTACGGGTACACGAGCAGTCCGTGCTATCTTTTTAAATAAGGCCTAAGTATCTAAGTTAAAAATGATCAAAATATTTAATGACCACCTTTTATTATACACATATATTTTACGATAGCAAACAAGCAGATGGCTGTCCTGATGATGCGTGACGTGACGATAGAATTTGCATAAATTTAGCTGCATTACCCTCCAAACTGGAACACAACAATGAAAAGCAGTGACCCTATTGCATTGATATAAAAAACCCAAGATGCACAATCAGTGTCTCAAAAACGTTCTCTAAAAATGAGCACACAATTTTAAATTACGCGCTCATTTCAAATAGAATCGCGTCGATCGCGTCACTCTCAATTTTATTATTACTTTTTGTACATTGCTTTTAAAAATAAACTATAAATCTTGCGCTTAGGGTTGGTTATGCAAAAATATATGTTTTTGCCATATCTATAACTACTTATATAAAATTAACAACAGTTTTGAGTGTCAGTTTTGTTCAGGACTGTGTATCTTGGATTTTTTATATCAATGCCCTATTGTAATAGGAATAGACAAGGCGGTAGTACCAAATACTAGGGCGAGACGTTGCGGAACTCTACTACCTAGTAGTCAAGATGCCAATCGCTGGCACTGCCTGGCAGAATGACAGTAATCTATTCTTTAAAGGAGGTCCGGACCAACACGGCGAATCATTGCTAAGTAATTAGTCATGTGACAAGGTAACTAATAGCAGTCAAATAATTGTTAATTTAGTAAAAATACGTATATAATATAAATATTATAAATGCGAAAGTAACTCTGTCGGTCTGTCATTCTTCACGCCTAAACCACTAAATCGATTTGAATGAAATTTAGTACAAATATAGTTCGAGATCCGAGAAAGGATATAGAATAGGTTTTATCCCGGATATCCCACGGGAACGGGAACTAAGCGGCAGGCGCGTGCGCTCCTTATAGGCAGAAAAGCAGTGCTTTACTTGCCATTCACAGATATTTTAATAAAACGTTCGTACGTTTTAGATGATTTTAATTAATAATAAGTAAATGAATAAAATGTGTCATAATCATGTGCACGCCGCTGAAATCTATAAAAGAAAAAGTTTTTGTGGCCGAGTACTCCGCCGCATACTCAGTATCATAATCCTGTGCACGCCGCTGCTAAGCGGGTAAAACCCCGGGTCAGTCTTTCTTTTAAATCACGGTACGGTGTAACTTTTATTTTAGAAATTTTTCTACGCGAACCAAGTCAAGGGTACAGCTAGTCTAAAATATTTGCACACAAAATTATGATAAAGTATACAATTTATGAATAGCTGTAAAGTCTTGTGGATATAAGTTTGATTTGGCAATACGTCATATTCTTGGAAATAAAAACATTCATTCATTCAAAACACTATGCCCTTCTCATTTCCCCAGGGCACCTTGAGCCCAAAACTCAATGGTCATCCGGAAGCTATCAGGAATTATTCTAGTTTACGGGAACGAGCAATGGGCCCGTTGCCTTTATGAGAATTCAATCCATTAATATGGATTCAGTCGTTCAAGTTTCTAATTTAACAACAGAGATTACCCCGTGTTGGCCCAGGCTCCTTTGAAGAATAGGCCAACTGCCGTTCTGCCAGATAGGTCGTAAAAGGCGAATAATTGGCTGCGCGAGTCACTAACATCGTAGCTACTAGGCGGTAGACTTCTGAATTGTCTCGCCCGGGTCTACCACTGAGGTACTTACTCCTACCGCAATAGCGTCAATGCTTGTCACTGTCGTGTCCCGATTTGGAGGGTAAGGTAGGTAAACATATGTATGTGTCATTAGACCTCGCCACAAGATAGCAACGCACCATTAACATATTTGGTGTCTATAGACGATGTTTGACTCTTTCCCCATCTGCTTGTTTGCTATCTTATGATATAAAAATAGAGTTTGTGGAGTAAGTTACCGGAGAGCCCATCATGGTAAAAGTCTTCCCGCTGCCGGTCTGTCCGTACGCGAACACGCACGCGTTGTACCCCTCGAACGCGCTGTCGATGACGTCCAGACCGAGGTCGGCGAACACCTGAAACAACACCACATGCTCCAATGTAACACATTTCTTTTATATAAACAGAGTGGTTATTCAATATTCATGCAATACTCCATATTTAATCTATACATATAATAAAATCGTAGGAAAGTCAAAACTGTACATTGAATATTTTTTTAAAAGAATACTTGGGCGTGATCTACAATCGATATCGAAGCCAAAAATATAGTTTTTAGAATTTTTGTCTGTTTGTCTGTATGTATGTCCGGGGTAAACTCAAAAAGTACTGCATGGATTTACTTCAAATTTTGCATGAATATTACTAACAGGTCGGGTCAACATAAAGGCTACATATTATCACTCTATCACCTACGGGGGAGGAGCTGTGCGGAGTAAACGAAGTCCGCGCCGACGAAGTCGCGGGCAACAGCTAGTTATAAATATAAAATGAATCGCCGAAAATTATGCACGCGCATAGCTTCGGTTTTTTTATATCATTAGATATCAAACAAGCAGATGGCTCTTCTGATGGAAAGAGAAACAATTGCCTATAGACACCAAAGATGTTAACGGTGCGTTGCTATCTGTGTGGCGGGATGGCAATGCCACATGCATAAGTCTATCGGCTACCTTACCCTCCGAACCGGAACATGATGACAAGCATTGCGCTATTGCGGCAAGAATAGGTAAGGCGGTCGTACCGAATACCCGGGCGAGACGTAACAGAACTCTACCACCCAGTAGTCACGATGGTAGTGACACGTTTATCCGATCGTTCGCATTTTACGACCTGCCGGTAGAACGATAGTTGGTCCATTTTTAATATAAAGGGGTCCAAAGTAGCCCGGACCAACAAATGCATTAATAATAATAAAAACCGGGACATATTTTTTCATGATTTCCAACTTATTGGGAATAAAATTAAGGTACTGGATATGTGAAACGGTACTAATCAAAACGGGTTCAAACGAATATATGAGTTTATAACGGTCTGTTTGATGATTAGTACAACGCTGATAAAGAAAAAAATATCTGGAAAGAACAGAGCAAACGGATCTTTGGGGATGTTGTTCCAATGTGCAATAAATTGAGGTAAAAAAATATTTGTCCCCAATTTCATGATATGAAATCGAGAGATACGAGAGAAGTACGTAATAAGAAACTGAGTGCTAAGTGTGAGTTTTTCTTTTCGCATTCGATCGTGAGCGCGTTTCGAGTTTACTAGGAATTTGTATGTGATTTGTACAGCGCCACCTAGTGATAAACTGGTTTCTCACGTTTACCACTAGGTGGCGCTGTACAAATCACATACAAATTCCTAGTAAACTCCAAACGCGCTCACGGTCGAATGCGAAAAGAAAAACTCACACTTAGCACTCTGTACACGTAAAACACGCTCACTAAAGTAGGATTAACTCGGACGAGATGAGATCATTACAGAAATTATCTAAGTGCTAAGTGTGAGTTTTTCTTTTTCGAATTTACTAGGAATTTGTATGTGATTTGTACAGCGTCACCTATTGGTAAACGCGAGGAACCAGTTAACCACTAGGTGGCGCTGTACAAATCACATACAAATTCCTAGTAAACTCGAAACGCGCTCACGATCGAATGCGAAAAGAAAAACTCACACTTAGCACTCTGGTGTACTTACTCGGGTATCGCGTTTATAATAGTAAAGTAACAGGAAGGATTTGATAGAAAAAAAGTGTCGGTGTAAAAATGAGAAAGGACATGGTCCGTCTATTCAGACATATAGAATCCATACTAATATTACAAATGCAAAAGTCTGTCTGTCTGTTAGTTTTTCACGACTAAACTGCTGAACCGATTTTGACAAAACTTGGCAATGAAACAGATGAAGACCTAGGGTCAAACTCAAACATAGGTAAATCATCTCTTAAGGGATTGAATTGAATTTTTTTTATTAATGAATTGTTAGGGTCTGTTCACATGGACGTAGAGTTGGAGCGAAGCGTCGCGTCATGTTTTTTAAACTTCAAAGTACGAGTTATTCGTCCCTATTTCTGTCACGTAACATACAAAATTGTTTAATCCAGTTTGCTCGAACCCAACAGTGCATCAACGCGTAAATTCGTGCATCATTGTATTTTTACAAGCTTTTATTATAACACAAAGTTAACGTACAATATTATTTTACATATATTATTTACAATACAGTAACATTATTTGTTAATGTAATGAAAATAGAGATGAATATACTTTAAACATTAAAAGTATCATGCCCAGTTCCCTTGCGGGGTAAGCAGAATAAACCAAACGTCTATAGACGTCCTAGTTCACCACGATTCACCATTTTGTCGGTTGGCGACATGAGTACCTAGCCATACCCGTCGCCGCATTTTACTGACATGATAACGACTAGAGGTGGTAAAAGTGTATCTCCAATAGGATTAGATCATTAGTATCTGGATCAGTCATGAGATATATATCAGTAAAACGTATCATTTGGATCATCATATCTCTAGTGTATCTTTAACAGTTGACATGAAGATACAAATGGTCGAAATTGTTGTTACAAAAAAAATCGATATTTTATTATCATATTACATGACAATTAGAATTAATTAAATACTAAGTAATTTGAAATAGGTTTATTGATTTCCCTTTATGCTTTCTAAGCTTAGGACTGACAGTTATTTCAGTAATTATTTATGTTATTATTTATTATTATTAATGTAAAAATATGTAAGTACATAGTCTCATACACAGAAAACATATGTTTCATAAATATAAAATAAAATGTTTGCCAACTAAATGAATAACAATGATGACACGCCACACAAATTAAATCGAAAGCTTGAAAAATTAACCCTCTCACTTTGTCTTACGAAATTTTCATAATAGTTGTCCCTCTCTCTCGCGTATGAGTCACGACAGCTGAGCGGTTTACCGCCTGCCGCGTTTAAAGATCCAATGTTCCAAATGATCCAAATGGTACGAATTTCAGACTCTGCCTGATTCGAATCTCTGTATCACTTTAAAGAAACGACTCAGAGAGTCGTTTCTGCAAAGAGTTACACAAGACTAATAACGACTACCGACTATTTCTAGCAATAGCCAGGACCGACGGCTTATGTGCTCATCCAAGCACGGCAGAGGTAACACACCACCCGCCAGACACCGAGCTGAACGTTAAAGTGTTAAATTAGTGTTTTTAACTTCGAAGTAAAGCGTCAGTGTGAGCTGACCCTTACTCAACTCGCGGTGGGGTATGTACCTACATTTTAGTGTAGGTAAACTGTTATGGGATCACCAGGATCGCATAGGGGAGGAAGAGATGCCCCCCGCATGATCTTTCCGGTTCACCACTTTTTTGTACCAGCACCACGATTCACTGATTTGTCGGTTGGCGAGGTAAGTAGTGATCCTCATCGCCGGATTTTATCGACATGTCAACGATTATCGGCTATTTCTAGCGATAACCGGAACCGACAGATTTACTTGTTCATTCGAGGCACTGCAGTGGTAATACAACAATCCTGCCAGACACCGGGCTACTAATGAGACATTAGATTTTAGAATAAAACCTCACAAAAGCAAAAGCTCATTTTTATATTCCCCTGATTTTCCTTGTCGCAAATCTGTCCGTTCGTTATTGAAGTTTCCTGAATCTCATTCTCAAGCCTATTCTCGCTCTTTTAGTGTTCAGGGCGTTAAGTTATGGAATTCAAAATGAAATATTTTCGTGATAGCCCATCCCTGGCAATCCCTGCCAGTTTAAAAAAAAACGATTAAGAAATCACTATCTGTCTTTTCTTTTAAAATTTAGTTATTTCTGTGTATAATTTTTTTTTTTTATTTCATAGTTTCGTAAGTCATTCTCATTTATTTCTTTTGCTTATCTCATGTGTATTTTAACTTTAAGGTTGATTGTGCACAATGTCTGCCTGTTTCTTTGTAATCGCTTCATAAGCTGGGTAGGCTGGAAAAAATATTTATTACCTTAGAGATAAGTCTACCTTTTGTACGCTTTTAGTTTTATTTTTTTCTTTGTAAAATCTTATAAGTTGTGTACAATAAAATATTAAATAAATAAAAGCCTTAATGTTATTAATTTTTTTAGCCAAACCTGGGGATCGAACCTGAGACCTCATGATCTAAGTCGAATAGGCTAACCCTAGACCACGAAGCAGTCAAACCGCATAATCTAATTCGAACACGACCAACAAGGCACTATAAAAGGTGATTACATTATCATAACAGCAGTAAACATTATGCATGTTGTCATAAGATCAAATTGATAACATGTATTAAGGGAAAAAGTGAGGCATTGCAGTTGTGATAACCCAGTTCACGTACGTCCCTTATCAGTATAACATTATCAATTTCACGTACACTCTCTTGTGCCCGTAACACATAATAAAGGACAGGTGTTGTTCTATATCCGTTGATATTTTATTTCCTTCAATCTTTGGATTAAACCTAGTGCTCTCGTTTTAATTCAGCATGGAAAGTATTATTATTGTACTCTTGAGATAGTTTTAACAATATTACAGTATATTCAGCCTTTTTCATAATGTAATCAATTAAACATTAAAAAATAGGCAAATAAAAAATTATTGCATACTTAACGAAACTGAATAAGTTATTTAAAACAGTATATAAGAACATAAAAAGAGCAGCAAAAGCGCGTCGTGGGAAGGCTACCAGATATGAAACGAAAAATAATAATAATTGTGTATAATTTTGTATACAAAATATGCATTATACTATGCAAAAATATTCCCCGTGTTGCTCCCGGGCTCCTTTGAAGAATAGGCTAACTGCCGTTCTGCCAAGCAGGTTGTAAAAGGCGACAGATTGGCTATACGAGTCACTACCATTGTGGCTACTAGGTGGTAGAGTTCTGCATTGTCTCGCCCGGGTCTGGTACCACCGCCTTACCTATTCCCACCGCAATAGCGTCAGTGCTTGTCACTGTCGTGTTCCGGTTTGGATGGTAAGGTAGCCGGTAAACTTATGCATGTGGCATTAGTCCTCGCCACCAGATAGCAACGCACTATTAACACCTTTGGTGTCTAAAATTGGTGGTAGAACTCTGAAGCTTCTTTGGTACTATCTTTTTACATTTTATATTTGGTATCTATAGGCGATGGTTGACTCTTTCCATCAGGAGACCCATCTGCTTGTTTGCTATCTTATGATATATAAAAAAATACATAAAACATTGTAGGTATTGTTAAAAATAATATATATGACATTAGATAGCAAATAAGCAGATGACTCCTGATGGAAAGAGAAACCATAACCACGTGTGGCGAGATGCCGTGATCAAAATAAATTTATTTTTATCTTAATTTACCATTCCGGCCCTATCCCAGAAAGTTAGACGAAAATCTATACATATAATAAAATCGTAGGAAAGTCAAAACTGCACATTGAATATTATTTTAAAAGAATACTTGGGGCGTGATCTACAATCGATATCGAAGCCAAAAATACAGTTTTTAGAATTTTTGTCTGTTTGTCTGTATGTATGTCGGGGGTAAACTCAAAAAGTACTGCATGGATTTACTTCAAATTTTGCATGAATATTACTAACAGGTCGGGTCAACATATAGGCTACATATTATCACGCTATCATCTACGGGGGAGGGGCAGTGCGGAGTAAACGAAGTCCGCGCGGACGAAGTCGCTGGCAACAGCTAGTACTTGTATATAAAATGTTGACTAGTCAAAAGTGTCTTAAAGGTTTATTTTTTTATTTAATATAATTGGAATAATTAGTAATTATCCAAACCATGTGACCCCAAAGCAAATTATCTGCTTGTGATATGTATGTTATTCAACGCGTACGGTATTAATACGTAGAAATACATTTATAAATACTTAAATATATTCGATAAACATCCAAACCCAAAAATACAAATATTTGTGCTCATCACACAAACACTTGTCCCTATCGGGAATCGAACCCAGGCTTCATCGATTGCGTAGTTAGGGATGCTAACCACTCGACCACTACATAAAACAGGAAATGTGCTTTTGATCTGACAACTAGACAAATCGTGCTATGATTATTTTACGGTGTTACACTTAAAATGTGACGGGTAGTCAGCCTGGTAAATAATCGTTCATATATTCAGTCTGGAGCAAGGTTGTTTTCCAAAAACAAAAAATAGAGAACTTATCGCCCGACCCGAGGTGCGAACTTAGGAGCTCACGCATCTATACAGAACACGGTATTACTAGACTACTGAGGCCATAAAATCAATGACAGAACGTTTATCGCTCAGGTACTGTTGTGTACGTGTGAAACAGAGGAGCAGGAATGTATTTTTTTTATAGAAGAGGGGGTAAACGAGCAGGAGGTGCACCTGATGGTAAGTGATCAACGCCGCCCATGGGCGTACCCAGGTTCTGGGACAGGAGGGGGCAACCGTAACATTTTAAGACTATATTTTTATCATATTATATTTTTATTTACAATAGTATCTACATTCTACATAGTTAGAAGAAAGGTAAACAATTTCTGGGGGGGGATCAGCTGCCCCTTCCTACCCCCCCCCCCCTCTCCCTCGGTACGCCAATGCCGACGCCCATGGTATCCGCAATACCAAAGGTCTTGCAGTTGCGTTCCCGGCCTTTTTCTTAGTAAGCTCTTTTCTTGAAGGCCCCCAAGTCGTATCCATTTGGAAAAATACCTGCCGGTAATTGATTCCATAACTGAGTAGGTACTGTGAATTCTTGAGAGCCGACAAAAGAAGTTAGCCTCTTACCAGTTTTCATTCTTCGTCAGCTAATATATTTCTCTTTGTGTAAGTTAGTTAGTGCGAGGCAAAAATTGCCGAGAGAAACACACAGTTGTAGATTAATAGACATCGACAAAAACCTACAAATAGGTTTTTGGACATCGAGATGAAAGATTCCATGTTTTATTACGTGTATTAAGTGTTAAGCCAGAAAGAGAGAATTGATATTACCAAGCCAATTACTTATTTAGTTTTACGTGTTAAGGCAGGCCATACACACCAGTGATGGGACTCGAGCTGTGTTTTACTCGAGTCACTCGAGTAGCTTTTATTCTACTCGCACTCGAGTAAAACATATGATAACTCGGATTACGAGTAATTCGAGTCAACTCGTATCATTCGGGTGGCCTATATCGACTCGCGTGAGAAATTCAAGTTATGACAGGTTTTACCGATATATCTCCCGATTGTTCCCGTGGAAATCACTAAAAACTTTAATAGGTAATTCAGCGAGCTGCAGGGTGCAGGTAGTAAATAATAAAAAGAAGACTTGTCAAAATAATGTATGTACATACAAAGTGATATGTTTTATAGTAACACGTCAAGCTAATAAAAAACATTATAAACCGATATTTCTAGAGAGCCATTACAGTTCCACCGATACGGCGTAACCTTGGCGATCGCGTTGTAAGCGGCTGCCACGGCGCAACGCGATGACGGACGCGACGGATGCAGTAATTAGATCAACTTTTCGTAAGTTAAGAGTTAAGACATATATAAAGCTGGGGATGAGTCATCTCAACTTCAGGGTTCAAGGTCAGCTTAGATCAACTTTTCGTAAATCTAAACATATAATAAAATCGTAAGAAAGACAAAACTGTACATTGAATATTTTTTTTGAAGAATACTTGGGACGTGATCTACAATCGATATCGAAGCCAAAAATATATTTGGCAGCATATAAATGGCAGCGTTGATCATTATTATACGAATGGTTGCATAAAAACTGTTTTTTGTGCCATGGGAAACTAAAGTTACCTATTATGTCCAACTATAACATACGGAGTATTACGGAGGCCCCTGGTAATGCAAAAGTAATGTAACATAAGACATCTAAGATATAAATATGTATAGGTACATTTTTTTAATGTACGGATCTAAGGTACAGGTACATCTTATAAACAACTAGCTTTTGTCCTCGACTTCGTCCGCGTGGTAGTCGACATCAGATATCGTAGAGGATTGAACCAACATTCGAGTAGATGATTACATTTGTACCATCTAGTGAAATTGAAACATGTCTAACGAAAAACTCGAGTATCGAAAAAAATGTCTAGAAGCATAAAATTGTGCATAAAGGCTGCTTAAAATTTAAATGACGTTAATATTCATATAAGCTTATTACCCCTTTAAGAATTTTTTTACCCTTTTAAGGGATGATTTTTTGAAAACTATAAAACACGTAAGTACCTATTTGTTAAAATGTCTTGAAGAGAATTAATATTAAGATTCATGTAGTTCTGATTCAATTTTCATATAATTTTTACCCTTTTAGAGGTTGAATTCATTCATTCGTCACACATTCGCGTAATTGTGTAAGAAGAGGTACAAAGTTTTTACTTCGCACATAGGTATACTACCACTACATAATAAAGGTCCAAAGGTTTGTGTGTGTTAGTGTTTTTGTACGTACGTACGTGCATGTGTGTGTGTGTGCGTGTGTGTGTGTGTATGTGTGTGTGTGTGTGTGTGTGTGTGTGTGTGTCTGTGTGTGCGCGCGTGCACGTGTGTGTATGCGCGTGTGTTTATGTATTTCTTTAATAAAAAAATGACTAGTATTTAGATTAAAGAAACACATTTAAGATATTTGACTATTGCTAGGATGAAGGTTATGTTACTATTAAGAGAGCTTGTTTTTCTCCTATGCTACAGTACATTACTTAATTATTCACCTACCTATTCACGGCAAATTTTTGACAGCCATAGCCTATATACATCAAAGAAGTTAATGGTGCGTTGCTATCGTTAATGGTGCATTAGATGCTATTGCTATCCGTGTCGCAGGATGTTAAAGCTAGGTACATATCTAGATAAGGTCACCGGCTACTATACGAGAATCCGACAATGACAAGCATTGACGCTATTGTGGCAGAAATAGGTACAGCAACGTGCCAATTATTATAGAACATTGCGGAAATCCACCACCTAGTACCTAGATTATTATGGTAGTGACACATAATGGTGAGTATGGCAGAATGGCGGATGACCTATTCTTCAAAGGATTTCGGAGTTAAATCTACATATAAAATCAAATTACGCGCGGGCGAAGTCGCGGCCAAATGCATAAAAATTGAAATTGAAAAAGTCCAAACAAGTCTGTTCTAGTAGAACAGCCGGATGTCGGTGTCCGTACGACATAGAATCCTTGTAAAATTGCCATTTACAGCAAACCGAACAATAGGTAGACGCACGACCTTCTGACAAGGTCACTCCGACGTGGACAATTTATACAAACTGGTTGAACGCTAATTCTGTAAACTATTGCCTACTTATCGTCTGCTGTTAGAAATTGAATATATTCTCCGAACCAGGCAATTTTATTGTATTTGTGTGTATGAATATATATTTGTGTGTACGTGTATAGATACGCATACAAGCGTGCGCGTGTGTGTACTCGTGTGTGTGTGTGTGTTTACGCGTATGTTTGTGCGTGTGTGAAAGAAAGTACGTGCACGCCATCATTAAGCACCTGTGTGTGTATGATATGGATATGTTGCCATACAACTTATACAAGTTTACAGATTACCTTACCCTTTCAACGGAATACAACAGTAACGAGAATCGCTATCGGAACGGGAAGTGTGGCGGTGGTAGCAAACCCGGGAGAGAAGAGAGCTCTTTAACGTTAGAGCTGGTCTACTTAGTTAATAGATACGGTGGTGGTGTCGCGTTAAGCCTGTTCTCAACTTTTACGAGATGCCTGGCGGTAGCCAGTTGATCAACGGTACAGGCAGGAGCAAAACGGGGAACAGTAAATTACATCCCTGCCACACAGATAGCAACACAACATCTTTGATGTCAATAGGGATGGTTATTCATTTCCAACAAGAGTGCCATCTGCTTGTTTTGCTACACATATACCGATATATCTAATGTGGCGTAATGGCTATTTAATTGAAATTTTTATCAGATAAACGACATACCAGACAAAAAACAATTATGTCTATTCGTTTCCGCTCAAATCCATCAAAAGTCATTTGACTAAGAATAAATGCTTACTATAAAATATAAATAAATGGTTATTTGCGAGGCCTGGGCGGATAGCTAGTCTTAGAAATATCATCAGGGGGATTCTCTTGCAGGATCGGCAACCAATCGAACTAGTTTTTATATCGTAAGATAACAAACAAACAATCTGATGGCTTTTCTGATAAAAAGAGACAACCATGGCCAATAGATACTGAAGATGTTAATTGTACGTTGCTATCCTTGTGGCGGGGTCTTAATGCCACATGCATAAGTTTACCAGTTACCTTACCCTCGAAACCGGAACACGAAAGTGACGCTATTGTGGCAGAAATAGATAAGGCAGTGATACCATATACCGGGCAAGACGTTGTGAAACTTACCACCTATAAATACCACTTAATCATCATCAACCCGTTTTCGTCTACTGCTGGACACAGGCCTCTCTAATGGCAAGCCACTGAGCTCGATCTTCAGCTTTTATTCTTTGCATATATCGTCGAGACAATGCAGAACTCAACCACCCAATCGTCACGATGGCAGTAACTCGCATAGATAATATAGTTCGCTTCTTACGAACTGCCTGGCAGATGGTCTATTCTTCAAAGGGTCCCGGAACAACACGGGTCACGGGAGAACACATCCCTTGTTTTTTCAATTTTATAAATACGTTAAAAGAAAACTTTGTAGAACTTCTTAAGACAAATTGCGCGAAAGGTAAAGTATAAAATTTGGCTCAGTTAAAGTTTATATTGCGGAGGACTGCAGAAACATAATACTGTGCAACGTCGATATAACAAATTGCAAGGGGACAAGTAAATTATCGTTATATCAAATAATTTGTTAAATTAAGATTTGTTATATTAAGGTAAGGTTGGTCTAAAATTTGTTATAAAGAGGTAACAAATAGTTTAATTCACTTTACTAATTATTAAGGAATTAAGGGGTCATACTCGTATACTGGTGGGAACGTTATATAGAGGTTTGAGTGGACAAAATTCGTTAATTAGAGGTATTTCTACTTTTTTTGATACTTGAGAATTTGTAATAAAGAGGTTGTTCTAAAAAAATCGTAATTTAAAGGTACATTTTACATTAATTCTTATGGACAATTCAAGGGGATACGAAAAATGTGTTAAATCGAGAAAGACGTTATGTTGAGGTTCGTTATATTAAAGTTGCACTGTATTTTTAAATAAAATGCATAAAAAACACATTAAATTTATAATAATTAACATTATACACTATTACATTCAGGTGACATCATTACATAGTATAAAACAAAGTCGCTTTCTCTGACTGTCCCTATGTCCTTATGTCCCTATGTATGCTTAAATCTTTAAAACTACGCAACGGATTTTGATGCAGTTTTTTTTTAATAGATAGATTGATTCTTGAGGAAGGTTTAAGTGTATAAACCTGTCCGATATTCCCACGGGAACAAAAGCTGCGCGGGTGAAACCGCGGGCAGGTCGCTAGTATATGATAATATACACATATGTATATTATATATACACCTACTTACTATTTTCTTTACGGTTAAAGTGAGTTGTTTAAACTTTACGGCTAAAAGAGATTGTATTTTTTAGTCTATTGTCGAATTTCGGCCACAGGCGATCGCTACTTATTATAAAAATATGCTTGTACTGGTTTTACTATTTATTTCTTTAACGACTAAGGGTTTCGCGATATAACGCATCTTCAAGGTTTGTAAATGAATCCATGCCTCCAGCGTCGGAACTGGCCCTACAGTCGAAGTAGCGTTTTCCAGCTAATCCCCAGCCTTCACGACCCTACTGGCTAGAAAGGATGGTGAACTAGCGCAGGCTTGGTCCCAACTCTTGCAACATAAATGTAAAGTAGACCAAATAGTTCATTCATACAATTAGACAGAAAATTAAATAATGCCTGGATAATAGTATTATCCAGCCTCAGGCCTCGGGCTTGAGGGGAGCCATCCAGACCCTTCCGGCCTAGTCCGACCCTGGCAGCCTCTACACGTGCATGCGTCGTAACTACAGTGGACACATTGCATAAACAGATTGTGGTGCAACCGAAAAATATTAGTATTGAACGAATGACGAAGCTGCTAATCATCATCATCATCAACCTACTTTCGTCCACTGCTGGACATAGGCCTCTCTCTAAGGCTGCCCTCAGGGATCAGTACTTTCACCATATCTATGGAACTTAGGATTTGACGATTTATTCTCATTAGCCTTGCCGAAAGGATGCTCGCTTATAGGTTATGCAGACGACGTTGCTTTAATGATACAAGCTAACACACGAGCACAGATAGAGTCGCTGGCTCACACTAGTCTTAATTTGATCATCAACTGGGGCTTGAGAAATCGTTTAAGCTTTGCGCCCCATAAAACGTTTTACTTAATATTAAAAGGTTCGCTCCTATCATCTCCCAGTATAAAAATAAATAATAGCACAATAAAGAGAAAAGAATCGGTAACATATTTAGGTTTGGTCATAGAAAAAAATTATACTTTTATAAATCATATTAACTATATCGGTGAAAAGGCTAAACGGAATTTCTTATCCTTTGCGGGCATATCTACCTCGACATGGGGTTTAACGTTTAACACTTTAAAGATAATTTATAACGCCACGTATTTAGGTTGTATCTGTTATGCTTGTTCAGCGTGGGCTGATAAAGTTACGAGTGGTGCGATCCGGCGCAAACTACTTCAAAATCAGCGTCTAGCACTAATATTTCTATGCAAAGCATATCGCACTGTAAGCTCCGAAGCTTTACCCGTTTTATCAGGCGTCTTACCATTAGATTTAGAAATTCAGCGTCGGGCTTCAATGTATTACAATTCTAGGAATTTTACTAACCCAGAATTTATCAACTCGCAAGCCCAAACAAAAATACGTCGCCTTTTTAATCCCGTAATCGACGTTACTAATGAATTAATTGATGAATGGCAGTCGCGTTGGTCTTGTTCAACTAAAGGACGGCATTTATATAACTTTTTCCCGTGCATCCGGGATCGCTTAAGTAAAACTTGGATAGAAATAGATCATTGTGTTGCACAGTTTCTCACTAGCCACGGTAATTTTAAAGCTAAATTATTCTCGTTTAAATTAGTTCCTTCTCCCTTTTGCGAGTGCTCTACATTAAACTGTAAATATGAACAAACTGCACATCACATTCTTTGGGAGTGTAATCTTTGGCAAAACGAACGTCGTCAAATGCTTGATAGTATCCAATGTATATCCGGTGTAATTTATTACTCCGATCTTGTGGGTACACGTGGGAACTTCCGTGCCTTCAAACGATTTTGTCACACTTACTACTGGAAGCAACTGCAAAAGCACTGGAGGACGCGGACGTCCTACACTACGCTTGACAAGGCGTGGTCACTACTCCAGAAAACGACCACTCCAACGGTTGTCGATTCTGCAGCTAGTATAAAAATATAAATGAAATCTAAACTTAAACATTAAATACCGTAACTCGGTTGCAAGTTTTTACTGTATTTTACAGATTTCTATTTTATAAGATTTCGACGGCGAATAACGGGAAAGCGGAGTCGGTTTTTGCAGTAGTCAAGGGTCAGTGCGCAAGTAACGGAGCTACTTCGGGTTTATAACAAAAGTAAATTTAATCTTCAAGTGGTTTGGTGCCGTTGGGTGCCGCGGAAAATAAAAAAAATATTTATACCGTTGGGTGCCGCGGAAAATAAACTATTTATCTAACTTTTAGTTCTTAAACGACGTCTCCCGAAATAATGAAAATTAATTATAAATATAAAAAGGATAAAATACTCCAATTAATCTAACTAAATGTTCTTCTAAATAAATATTCTTTGTTTCTTTAAAAACTAGATAATCTACCCGTGATATGGGAAAAATAGGCTAAAAGATACATCTATTGCAATATGGGTGTGCGCGTCAACAATACTTATTCTGTACGTAATAATATGTTAATACGAGAATCGAAAACCTTAATGCCCTTTTTACGACAGTCACGCGAATGGATGAGTATGGAATTTATCAGTTTATATTTATTTTATTTTATTTTATGTATCAGAAACACATTAAATTAATAAAAATAAACAATAGGTACGCACATTACCATTCGTTTGACACACATTAATATTATAAAACAGAAAATATTTGTACTTTTGTTTGTAATGAATAAACTCAAAAACTACTGGACTGATCTTAAAAATTCATTTACCATTATAATAAGCCACGCTATCAAATGCAGCCTATTTCCTATAAGTGACATAGGCTGCATTTTAATTTTTTACCCCAAATGGGCAAGAGTCATGCGAACAAAGTCGCGAATAACAGCTAGTTTAAAGTATCGTCTATGTTTAAAGTCTGTTGTCAAACTTAGAAAATATTTTATTATTTAGAAGGTATATGGTCGAATTTCGTCCATAGGACGATCACTAGTACATATTATATTGTTTACTATCTATCACACCAACACTCGTACCCAACAGTCTAGCGCCAGTTTCAATAGTAAGTATTATATAACCTGGGCCCCAGCTCCACAGTCTAACCCGCTAGCCATGCGAACCACAGAACGGTCTACATATTATAATAATATATTATGTATCAGACTGATGAACTAGAAGCAACAAATTGCGCAAAGTGCAAGGCCGCTTCTACGGAGCCCGCCACTTGGAAGGCCATGACTTTTTTACTTGCTAATCGATTAATGGCGAAACTTCTAGTATACATTCTAAATTAAAATAAATGTCTATAGAAACTTTAATAAATTATTTTTTACTCCCCATTGATATAAAAAACCAAAGATACACAATCAGTGTCTCAGAAATGTCCTCAAAAAATGAGCGCACAATTTTAAATTGTGCGCTCATTTCGAATAGAATCGCGTCGGTTGCGACACTATCAGTTTTTTTTCTTTTTGTACATTGCTTTGTAAAAACAACTATACACCTTGCGCTTAAGGTTGGATATGCAAAATCATATGTTTTAGCTATATCTATAACTATTTGAATGAAATTAGGGACACTTTTGAGTGTCAGTTTTGTTCGGGACTGTGCATCTTGGGTCTTTTATACCAATGTTATTCCCGACATAAGAGAATGTCTATAGAAACTTTAATAAATTATTTTTTATTCCCGACATAAAGAGGGATTTCATGGGTGAACGGTATGCGTAAACTGACCATTTTGTTATTAACTTAAAACGGGATTTTAAGTTGATGCGAACTATGCAAGCAATAATAGCAGTGATGTTTGTATGATGTATCTATTTCCATAAAAACTACTGAAATTGAAATCAATGTTAAGTTAGATTTACCAAAGGTTTTGACTATCTTTAAATAACCGGTTTTCCTCGTAAAAATTAAACATTTTTAAAACGATTCTTGCGTTCGGCCATCGATATAAAAAACCCAAGATGCACATTCAGTGTCTCAAAACCGTCCTATAAAAATGAATTACAAATAGAATCGCGTCACTCGCGACACTGTCAATTTTATTACTTTTTGTACATTGCTTTGTAAAAACAACTATAAATCTTGCACTTAAGGTTGGATACGCAAAAAACATATGTTTTTGCCATATCTATAACTACTTACGAAGTTTTGTGTGTCAGTTTTGTTCGGGTTTGTACATCTAGGGTTATTTTATATCAATGCGTTCGGTTTATGTCTGATCGAATAATTGTTAGATTAGTATTCGTTAATTTGTCAGCAATCTTTTGATAGGATAGAAATCGGTATATAATTTATAACTTTTTGTGTCTTATCCGTGTATATTTTTCGGAAAACTGGACATTTTCACGTCTCTGGAATATACTTGGGAACATCGGAACAAAGTAGTTGAAACCGGGACAGTCCCGTTCAAAACGTGACGTATGGTCACGCTAGGTATACGTTCTTTTCAATTCGCTTAAAATATTTCCCTATTAGTGGCACGCGTGCCCCTGGGGGACATGCAGTTACAAAAATAAGTTGTCTATTGAATTAGTTTAGACTGTTTACATTCCGGCTGGCTCACAAGAAAGCAGATGGTTTAAAGGGGGCCTAGACCAACCGTTTGCGCATGTGACTTATGGAGTACACGAGTTCAAGATAGTTCTTAAAGGGATTCGCAGAGAAAACTATGTGGGGACCACTGACTTAAGATATGCACGTGAGATCGTTTTTATTTTATTTGGAAAAAATATAATTGGCTACAGTAAAAATAACAAGTAAAAACACAAAGCCTATTTTTTATTATAAGATATATAATCGGCCAAGTACGAGGTGGACTCGCGCATGAAGGGTTCCGTACCATCGTCTATAAAAAACGGCAAAAAATCATTCTGTTTTAAATATTTGTTGTTATAACGGCAATAGAAATACATTATCACGGATCATAAGATACAGCCTGGTGTCAGACGGATAGATGGAAAAAGGACCCCTTTTAGCCTTTGGGTACAGAACCCTAAAAACAAGCAAATGGCTCTCCTGAAGGAGACTAACCATCGCCTATAAACACCCACCACAGATCACAGATGTTAATATTCATGTGGCGGGGATGGAATACCACATGGATAAGTTTAACGGCTACCTTACTCTCCAAACAGGAACAAGACAGCGTCGAGCACCGTCTCTACTGCGCCAGGTAAGGCGTTGGTATCAAAAGTCTACCACTTAGTCACGATGTTAGTGATACGTCTCACCATTTTCTCACCTTTTACGAGACGTCAAGCAGTAAGGAAGATTTATTTTTCATAAGTCTCCTTTCATCAACACGGGAAAGGCCAGACATTTCCCCCGTGTTGTTCCGAGCTCCTTTGAATAATAGGCCAACGGCCGTTCTGCAAGGCAGGTCGCAACAGGCGACCGTTTGGCTATGTAAGTCACTGCCATCGTGACCACTAGGTACCTAGTAAAATATGATTTGTAACACCGCCTTGCCTGTTACTCCCCCAATATCATCAATGCTTGTCATTGTCTTGTTCCAGTTTAGAGGGTAAGGTAGGCGGTAGACTTGTGCATGTGGCATTCCATCCCGCCTTTCGGATAGCAACTGACCACTTATATGTTTGGTGTTTATTGGCGATGGTTTCCCTTTCCATCGGGAGAACAGTCTACTTTTTTATATCATAAGATAGCAAACAAGCAGATGGGGCTCCCGATGGAAAGAGTCAACCATCGCTTATAGACACCAAAGACGTTAATGGTGCGTTGCTATCTTGTGGCGAGATCTAATGCCACATGCATAAATTTACTGGCTACCTTAGCCTCAAAACCGGAACACGATCGTGACTAGCATTGTCGCTATTGCAGCAGGAATAGGTAAGGCGGTGGTACCAAGCCCGGGCGAGACATTACAGATCACTACCATCTAGTAGCTACGATGGAAGTGACTCGCATAGCCAATCGGTCGCCTTTTACGACCTGCCTGGCAGAACGGCAGTTGGCCCATCTTTCAAAGAAGCCCAGGACCAACACGGGAAGAAAACTTGTTTGCTATCTAATAACATTAAAAAACCTTGATAATCATCCAAATTATCAAAGTGATATAAACCAAGCAATTTTAACCTGTGTTGCATATCAACATTTACGTTAGAAATAAGTAGTATAATAGTTAAATAAAAAAATATACACATTTTAAAACTCTCTTTTATTAATTTTTGTTCATAGTTTCGTGTCTACAACTAGCAAACCAAAATACGAGAAGTTTATGTATAATTTTAACTACATACTACTTAGTTAATTAAATTAATGAGTGGAATATCATCCTCATGAACCTCTACTGCGTTAAATGGATAAGAATTGTGTGTATCTGAAGGGTAGAAGTAGCCTCAGTGAGAAATGTTTTCAATAATAATAATATTATTAATAATAATAATTCTTTATTTGCACGAAATAGGAGTACAAAAAGATGTTATTAAAGTGATTTACAGTTCTTCCTACTTCACCATATAATGGCATTGGCATTCAACTAGCTATGATGCCCGGCTTCGCTCGGGAATTGATATAAGATTACGTGGTAGTCGAAATATAACAAATGTAATTTAAGACTTTATTGAAATTGGAATTTTAAATTTCGCGTCATTACTACACGTCATGCTGCAATTGCTCGCAGCGCCTTTCGAAATGAAACCCAAATAATCGTTGTTCTGAATGAAGTTCAAATACTCTACAACAGATGGCGCCACTACACTTAATTTCCAAGTTCAAGGGTTGGAAAAGCCCTTATATCTTTAAAAACACTCCCTTTAGGTTAAAACGGGAACTTTCTTGCTCGAGGGGGGATAAAGGGCTATCACACTCTTTAAGTCCCTTTATCGTGCCGGGACTCCTTTTTAAGTTTTATCGGCACGCACATTTTATCAACTTGGTTTTATTATATACTAGCTATGATTCCCGGCTTCGCTCGGGAGTTGATATGAGATTACGTGGTAGTTGAAATATAATAAATGTAATTTAAGACTTTATTGAAATTGGAATTATAAATTTCGCGCCATTACTACGAATGCTGCCATTGCTCGCGGCGCCTTTCGAAATGCAACCCAAATAATCGTTGTTCTGAATGAAATTCATATACTCGACAACAGATGGCGCCACTACACTTAATTTCCAAGTTGAAGAGTTGGAAAAGTCCTTATATCTTTAAAAACCCGCCCTTTAAGTCAAAACGGGAACTTTCTTGTTCGAGGGGGAATAAAGGGCTATCGCACTATATAAGTACCTTTATCGTGCCGGGACTCCTTTTTAAGTTTTATCGGCACGCACATTTTATCAACTTAGTTTTATTATATAAATAATGACAATGATTATACTTATCAAAGATAATTATCAACCTGTATTTATCTTGATAATTATCACTTCAAACCCTTCATCTTAATATACGTGCCGATCCATGTAAACATTCGTCAAGCGAACGAAGTCGCGAGTAGCAGCTAGTCTATTCATATAAATAAAATTGAAGTGTATGCCTGTGATTTCAAAATACCTAGGTTTTTTCAAGTGCAATGTGTTATTTTTACAATACTTATAACTAAACAACCATTTCTAAAATTTCTGTCTGACTGTATGTTTGTATGGGGGTAATCTCTGGAACGGCTCGATCGATTTTGATGAAATTCTCACTAAAAGGTAGAGGAGTTCATAGGGAAGGACATATGCTACTTTTTACCCGAGTGAGTAAAAGGAAATAATTATTTTAGATCACGCGAACGAAGTCGCGAGAAACAAGTACGACGGGCGGAAATTCGGTATTCGACAAAACCGCTAATTTTGGCATATCTAGTAAATATAAATCATAGAATTAGATCAACATTTTTAAACTCGGTTAAGTTTACTATGTCAGCGCAATGATAACCATCAACAGACATGGGCAACCACAGCTAGACAATATCTGGCAGCTCCGGCACTTTCCAATTGAACGCGACTGTGAATCGAGATAATTAGATATGTAACTCCGCTTAAACCGTTACTGTATGAGGTAAGGCTGTTACAAAATATAATAACGGTATTAAACGTAATTACATATAAATGAACATTTAGAATTCATTCCGCGCATAAACTTTACACTCCACAGCATAAACTAAGCACCTCACAACGCCGAGCCGCCATATTTATTACTGTCTGGTTATTAACCCGCTTATTTCAATATTTATGTTAATTTATTTATAATAATTTCTATACTAAGAGTTACTAAACAAGCATATAGCTTTACTGACAAGAAGATAAACCATCTATAGACACCAAATACGTCAACGGTGCGTTCCTATCCGTGAGGCAGAATGGCAATGTCACGCGCATAATTTTACTGGCTACCTTATCCTGCAAGCCGGTACACGAAAGTGACAAGCTCTGATATTGCAGCAGGATTAGGTAAGACGGTGGTCCCAGACTCGGCCGAAACAATGCAGAATGCTAAGTGTGAGTTTTTCTTTTCGCATTCGATCGTGAGCGCGTTTGGAGTTTACTAGGAATTTGAATGTGATTTGTACAGCGCCACCTAGTGGTAAACTGGTTTCTCACGTTTACCACTAGGTGGCGCTATACAAATCACATTCAAATTCCTAGTAAACTCGAAACGCGCTCACGATCGAATGCGAAAAGAAAAACTTACACTTAGCACTCTGAACTCTACTTTTTAGTAGTCACGATGGTAGTGACTCGTATAGCCAATTGTTCGCCTCTTACGAACTGCCTGGCAGAACGGCTTCAAAGGGAGCCCGGACCAACACGGAGTAAGGGCATCTGGGTGGTGTTTATGTCAGCAATATTTATACTTTTACTTTTTCGGGTTTCGTACAAAATTTAGTCGTTTTAATTTCAACGTATAATTGAATGACCATGTCAATAATTTGTTTGAATAAATTTTATTTGCGTTGAATGTCCCTATTCCCAGCTTATTCCTTTTCTAGACTTGATAAATGCTGCTCGTAAATCAATAAAAAATCAGAACAGATTGAAAAATACACGTACTAAGGTTTACGTAAGCGTGAGAGTACTTTTAATGTGTGAGGGAGAAGAGAAGATTGATAATTATAAATAAATGCCTATGTAATATTAGAATAACCCCCTACAAATGCACCTTAGATTCCTGTTTTTCATGACTGCTTCACAATTTATTATTGTTAACATTACACCCTGAAGACGCATTAAATATGTGACATCTATTAAAATACAAGTGTACTAAAATTTACATATATATGAAGATTGAAGAGTTTGCCGAAGCCAAAAAGAAACCGCTGATTCACATCCACTTTCATTCCGCGGATGGTCCATTCGCGAATATGCGATGGTTTGGCCAATGCTTTAATTTAAAAAAAAAACAAAAGTATAACATGTGGCCAATAAAAAGTCAATAAGAGCACTGACCTGATCCTGCGAAGCATACTGGGCGTCCGCGCTGTCAAAGGACCAGTACGAATGGTCAAAGGTGAAGTCCTTGAACTTCTCCCTGTTACCGTCATTTTGTTCTTTGCTATTCTGTAAAAAAACAAGATAATTACCAAGAATCCCGTATGTACAAGCGTATGGATCACCTACTGGAAAAAGAATCATCCTCTTAAGACACCAAAGATGTTAAGGAGTGTTTCCATCTTTGTGACTTGGATTTAAAGTTAAATGCACAACTTTACCGGCTACGTTACCCTTGAACACTATAGAAAAAAGCAGAACACTAAAGTTAAAAGGAATAACGCAATACGCCGGAAATTTTCCCCATGTTGGTTCCGGGCTCCTTTGAAAAATAGACCAACTGCCGTTCTGCCAAGCAGGTCGTAAAAGGCGACCGATTGGCTATACGCGTCACTATCATCGTGACTACTACATGGGGCACACTAAAGTTTTGCACTTCTAGCTAATCGGAACTATTTGAATTTCGAATGTTATATTTTTAAAACGTTGCAACCTTCTTAGCAATAAAAAAACAATTGGCGGGAAATGATTTGTCAAATGTTTTTTTATCACACATCAAAGTTCTACGTACGCAACGAAAATGGAATTAAGTCGAAAAGATTTTAGAGCGATGATTTTTTATGATTTTAAAAGTTCTCCTCCGCAAGACTGTGCCGCTCGTCTTCAAAATGCTTTTTTTGGGACAGAAGCACCTTGTTTGAGCACCGTGAGGCGATGTTTTGCTGAATTTGAGAGAGGTCGAGTTTCTTTACATCACGAATTTCCTGAAGGGCGGCCTTCAACTGCCGTCAACGAAAATAATGTGGCTACTGTTAAGCGGTTAATTGAATAAAACCCTATGAGACAATTCGAGAACTATTGGGGATTGGTATGAGCCAAACTCAGAAAATTTTACACGAAGAATCGAAAGTTCGGAAACTTTGTTGTCGTTGGATCCCTCATGAACTGACAGCGGAGCAGAATCGGGCTCGCGTGGAATGGTGCTCACAGATGCTACTGGAATACGATCACAGGTCACAGGAGACGAAACGTTGATTTATTGTTTTGAACCCGAAAAAAACAGCAATCTTGTGAACGGGTGTTTGAAAATGAGAACAGGCCAACAAAAGTGAGACAGGCGAGAAACGTTGGTAAAAAAAATGATCGCGTTTTTTTTCTCAGCTACGGGTCCTATCTGTACAATTCCACTTGAAGATCAAAAGAATATTAACGCCGAGTGGTATTCTACCATTTGTTTACCCAGGGTGTTAGAAAAAGTTCGTGAAAGACGACCCAAAAGCCGCATTCTCCTACACCATGATAACGCTTCTTCACACACGGCCAACAAAATAAAGTCATTTTTCGCTTCCGAAAAAGTACATCTCGTCACTCATCCTAGCGCCGACCTAGCACCCTGTGATTTCTGTATTTTCCCCAAAATCAAAGATTTGATGAGAGGTTTTACTTTTACCAACTCCGTAGATGCAGTGACAGCACGTGATTCAATCAGCACGTAGAAAACATGCCTTCAGATCTGTGGTCCTTCTGTTTTAAAAAATGGTTCGATCGCATGAAGTGTTAGTTTAGTGATTCGGTTTAGTCAGTTAGTTCTAGTGGAATATAGTGCAGGTATTATTAGTGTTCGTCAATGTGTATTGTACGTGTGTTGTAAATAGGTACATGGTTTTTAATATAAGTGGTATTTTATTGCAAAATACAAACTCTAGTCTCGTACCAGTATCATTGACTAACACCCATAACAAGCAAATAATTTTCTTACTTTGGGGTTAGATCAATTTGTGTAATTTTTCCAGTGATATTATAATTATAGTGTCTTAGGGGTTAATTATTGAAAAAATATAGCCTATGTATTACTCCACATCTTCAATAATAAGCTTGCTAAATTTCATAAAAATAAGTTCAGCTGTTTTTGTGCGGTGGACGTACCTTAATTAAATTAATTATTTACCAAAATTTATGCTGTGATGATGTTTGGGTAAAAATGCACCGCCATTCACTTCAAACTCAGTTTCAACAATTCTTTCATAAAAAGTCAATAACAATAATTATAATATGCTTCAGGCTTTTTGTTATTTCCTACATTCTCAAACATATCTATATATGTTGCACTATTGCATATAATATAAAATGAATGGGCTAATTACAACTTGAGACTAAATAAAAATTTACATTTTTTTTTATATCATTAGACAGCAAATAAGCGATAGCTCTCCTGATGGAAAGAGAACCCATTGCCTACAGAGACTTAAGATGTTAGTGTGTTGCTATTTGTGTGGCGAGATGGCAATGCCAAATGCATAAGTCTGCCGACTACCCTACCCTTCAAGCCAGAACACGATAACAATCGTTGACACTATTGCAGCAGGAACAGGTAAGGCGGTGCTACCAAATGCCCAGGCGAGACGTTGCAGATCTCTACCACATAATAATCACCATGGTAGTTACATGTATAGCCAATCATTCGTCTTTTACAAACTGCCTGGAAGATGGTCTATTCTTCTAAAGGGGGCCAGGCCAACATCGGGAACAAATCTTTTTTTTAATTATTATAAATATGCTTGGACAGGTTCGACTATTTTATTTATCTAAAGCTTAAGGTTTTTGCATATTACGCATCAACAAATCAAGGCTTGTAGATCAATCCATGTTGTTACAACCTCCAACGACGGATTGGCCGTCAGATCAGTTGCCTTTTACGACCTGGCAGAGCGGCAGTTGGCCTATTAACAATAATGGTCTATAAAGAAGCCCGGACCAAGACGGGGACCACACCATTTACTTTTTGTTAGCTGCAGTAACTTGTAGTTTTTGAGAGAATATTATACAGGTCTGTTACTGGCATGCATACCACTGCTTAGTTTAATGCAAGATAACAAATGTATTATGTGTACTGTTACTGACATATCAAAAAAAAATACATATAAACATAAAGAAAAGTATCCATATTTTTTATAGAATAGCAAACAAGCAGTCAGGTTTTCTAATTGTAAATCACAGTCATCACGTTTTCTATAGACGCATAAGATATAAATAATATGTAGCCTTTTGCTTATAGTTATAAATCCACACACATATGTTTACGTGCTGCCATTTTCTTGAGGTTGGGACAGGCCAATTGTATGGTATCAATGATACACTTCTTTCTTCCACTTCACTCACCTCTTAACAGCTGCCTGGATTAAAAGCAGAATGTCTTTTTTTTATATAAGGGGCCAAAAAATCCCAAAGAAATGTTATAACTATATTAAAATTTACATTAATATTAAATATATAAAACTAAAACTCACTTTCACTGTAAGTAATCTCGTTTTCTTTCCTTCCATTTGCACAATTAGTTTTGCATTCATGTCTTTTTCTCTGTAACAAATAAATTTTATTAATTACATGTAATAACTATAGTAATTTCACCATAACCATCTCTCCACCACCAGCTTCCCTACTTTAACTACACTGTCAGACATACTGATGTCTGATACTTAATAGACTTAAGTACATCTATACATATAATAAAATCGTGGGAAAATCAAAACTGTACATTGAATATTTTTTAAAAGAATACTTGGGGCGTGATCTACAATCAATATCGAAGCCAAAAATATAGTTTTTAGAATTTTTGTGTTTGTCTGTTTGTCTGTATATCTGTATGTCTGTTTGTCTGTTTATCTGTTTGTCTGTTTATCTGTTTGTCTGTTTGTCTGTATGTATGTCCGGGATAAACTGAAAAAGTACTGCATGGATTTACTTCAAATTTTGCATGAATATTACTAACAGGTCGGGTCAACGTGATAATATGTAGCCTATATGGCTACATATTATCACGCTAAAACCCAGACAACATTCTATTTTGTGTTAAAAATCTCAAAAAAAATTTCCACATTATTAGGGATAGTTTAAAATTAAGTAGACAAAAAGTTCATTTGTTTAAAACACCAACGTTGCTAGCTTATACTACAAACTTTATCAGACAGTAGAATTCTTCATAACTTATTATCTTGGCTACTGTAATTTTTACTGAAATATGTTTTGCCACCATTCAATCAAGAAAGAAATGTAGCCAATAAACTTGTTAAGACTTTGCATAAGAAAAGTACATATTATGAAATAACAATTTTTGACACATTATTTATAATAAAAATAATTTCGTTTTAAATTACAAATAATGTAATAAAAATAAATAAAAATTAACACACTGAATCTTAGTTGGCTTAGTTAAACTTACATCATCAGGATCTAAAGTTCTAAACCAAACAGGTTCTTCCAATGAAACAACCTATTCATTGTAAACAAACTATATGTGGTAGTTAACACAATGAGGCAAACTTTTTTTATTTGTTTAAGTGTTAGTAAGGTTGTGAATTACTTTAGAAAAATCAAACATTTAACAAGTGTAAGTCAACAAGCAAGAGTATAAATATTCTTCACTTTTTTTAAAGCTGCCTTAGATTAAACTTATAACAGTCAATTATTCAGATACTCAAAATCATGTAAAATATGATATTCCCAAAAAAAAAATGAGCACTTACACACTTTGCATTGTGATAATTATATAACATACTCATTAGGATTAAATTTTAATATCCAATGAGTTTAATTATTTTTATATCCAAACCCAGTCTGACCTGAAAGGGGCTCTATCTATCAAAGTTTGCCTAATCAGGCTAATCCTGTCCCTGCCAGAAGCATGGGATGCTCGAACAGTTCCCCGTACAAAGTCCCATCCCTGAAAAATTGATCCCTTTGGTACTTTAATTCTATGCACTCTGTCAATATGCAGTAGTGTTTCATCATTGGTCTACTTAAGGGTCTATTCTTTAAGTTCATTGAGAGCATACGTTAATTTATTATACAAGGTCCCGTTATCAAACCAGATAGTTTTCTCAGATCTTGACTATCCAAAAGGGGCATTTAGGTAGTCAATGGCATTATCAAAACAATATAATGAAATTCCATTTATAAAAATAAAAAAAATTATAAAAATTTGGTTTTTTTAAAGAATTTTTTTGGATCCAATTCTTTTTATTTTGTTAGATAAAAAAAACCTTATGTGTTTCTTATTTAATACATAGTTAAATTGATTTTAAATTAAAAAAAAACTAAGCCTTGTAATATATATAAATCAAGACACCTGCTTCTTGATGATAATAATTGAATTAATATGGACGTAAATAAATGCATTTATCAATATTTACAAAATAATTACAAAATATGATCATATAATTTAGGGCCTCAGCAATAGCATAGTATGGTTAACGTGACTATATGGCCCACTTTATGTGGGATTGTCTTCTTTTTCTTATTGTCAGTCCTGCTGACCACAGTGAGAGCAAAATTATCCTGTTAGGTAAGGTACACATATATGCATCAAATTAATTTAAAAAAAAGAGGAAAAGTCTGCTTTTCTCCTCATATTGATAAGATGACACATGACATATGTTTTAGTATTTAGATGAAATTTTAGATGAAATTGTTTAAAACAGGTAGGTAATTAATAAAATATTTAAGATAAAGATACCCTCAATTCAAACATTATAAATAAAATAAATATTCCCACATATTTTAGAATAAATGACACACACTAATCAATTTCAATTTCATATTATTAGTCTTTTGGAAATCTTGTCTCATATTCAGTATATAAGTCATAGCCAAGAAAATTAATGAATAAATTTTTGTTGATACAACATTGATATAAAAAACCCAAGATGCACAGTCCTGAACAAAACTGACACTAGAGTAAAATAAAAAAAAAAATCCCTAATTTCATTTAAGTAGTTATAGGTATAGCAAAAACATATTTTTTTGCATATCCAACCTTAAGCACAAGATTTATAGTTGTTTTTAAAAAGCAGTGTACAAAAAGAAATAAAATTGACAGTGTTGTGACCGATGCAATTCTATTTGAAATGAGCGCACAATTAAAAATTATGAGTTCATTTTTGGAGGATGTTTTTGAGACACTGATTGTGTATCTTGGGTTTTTATATCAATGTGATACAATTGAGATTTCCTATCTAATACTACTAAGTGCTAACCCCAGCGCAGTTTAGACAAACATAAGCATTTTTTGTTTTAGCCTAAAAGCACTCAAAACCCTGATCAAGAGTTAATAATGAGCTAAAAATCCAATCCCACTTACTCTCTTATGGTCCTTTGGTCTCACAGAAGATAACCTGAGGTCATGCTCTAAGCCCACCAAACTCTAGCTAAGCACTTTGCCCAACCAAAAATCATACAACAGCCTAAACTCATTTAGAAAAAGAAACAAGGTTATGTGATGTGATATTTTATATCTAGCTAGATTCAATGAGATTGACTTCAGGTCATTTATAAAGTATTCATAAATGACTTAAGATAATTTACAAAGTAAATGCCTTTAAATAATGTACTAATGAATGTCGTATTCACTGACTTTTTGATGAATTCATGAATAGGATATTCATTAGTATACTATTTAAAGGCCTCTACTTAGGTATTAGTATCCCCACTGAATCAGAAGTCACAGTTAATCAATGCTTGTTCCAAATTTCTCTAAAATATGTCAATTGATAAAAAAAATTGTTTTCAAAGTTTATATCATTTGACTAACAACGTAAGCAAACTCTAGTATAGTACAATTCATGAAAGATGAACACAAATGGTGGCCAGCTGCGCAGTCTACAATTCTGACCAGTCGCTAGTGATCTCAGAGACCAATAGCAACTTAGCAGGCGCATGCTCAACAATAGTGCTTCAGCATGTTCCTCCCGCCTCACTCGCAAACCAATGGGACCTAAAAATCGACTTCTGCACAGTGTTCATCTTTCGTGAATCGAATTGTAACAAATGACAACAGTAAACTGGTCTTATTTTCAATTTTAAATTAAGTTGGGAAGTAGACAGTAGGTTTTGTAATCAAGCTCTATCTGACTTGATATTTTTATTTCCTTAATTCAAATATTCAATATTTTTATCTTCTGAATACCAAAAAGCAAAAACTGAAAAATAATTAGGGTATCCATGACTAGCCAATTTAATTAGGTCTCGAAAACTTCTATTACAGTGGGATAACAATATTAAATAAAAATAATATTTAACTGTATCACAACATAGGTATATATCATATTTTTTGTATTTTATAAATGAAAGTCTTTAAATGGTAAATTATCTATGTAATATTCCTAACTCAGCAACAGAAAGATTGGATTACTACTACTGTAAAGTGTAAAATATCTACACATACAATAATCCTGCAATCCCAAATACAATTCTGAGTGTTAGTATTATTTTTATAATTTACACGCTTGTTTCGAAAGATCGTGAATTGTTCGCAGTTTATAGGCACTCATAACAATCAGCATAATATGTTTACATTTCAACAATTTATAAACAAGTATATATATGCTTCTTCAACATGATTCACAAACAACATATCAGACAAAAACTTTTGCATTTTTTTGGAACTTTCATTTTAAAGATTGACGAAATACAATTCATGCTCCAAATGCAATCGAACCGTGAAAGTCATTACCGCTCTTTATGACATCATATATTTTTTTTTACTTTCAAAAACGCAATTAGAAATATTGATCTTATAAAATAAAATAATAAATAAATCAGGTAATCCTACTATTCCTCCAATTAAATAATAATTCGTTCATTGAAAAAATACTTTTCACTAAAAGGAAATACTTTGGTTTTGTTTTCAAATAACTTTACCTTTGATTGAATGGGCGAACCCTCACAGCCACTTTTACCGAGGCCATCGTCACACATTATATTATTATTAACTTTAAGTAATGTTTATTTTTTACCAAAATTACATTTATCACGAACAAATAAACAACACAAAGCGAATTGACACCTACTTTTGAGTTTTGAGTCATTGACATAATGACAGTCAGAAGACATTTATTCGTCAAAAATTAAAATTCATAACCATAGACTACATTCACAATAATAACCACAGATCTATATACAATACGCTATATTATAATAGGCAATTGGTGAACTGTCTTCAGTTGGCGGGTAGAAATCAATTTTTATATTTTTTTCTGTTTTAATTGTTCGTTAACGGTTTTTCATTGTTTGTAAAAATTTATCATTTGTTTGTTGTTCACCATTTATAAATTAATTTGGTTAAGTTGACGGGCAATAATATATTTTTTTCTATTGGGGCCATAAAAGGCATGCAAAAAAATGCCTTAACTTCGGCAGGCAGATAAGGATACCAGCAGACTTAATGACTGGAGACCCGCCGCTGAATGCAGAGACACAAATAAGTATACCGGAATATGTTGAAGACATTCGTGAGAGGTTACGTGATATTCACTCATAAATAAGTGAAAATGCATTAGAATCAAGTCAGCGAATAGAAAGAAAGAAAGAAAGAAAATATTTATTTGCAAGAATATGGGTGTTACAAGTTGTTAAAAATAAATTAAGTTACCGACATATTCTACCAATATATGGTGTGCAAATATTTTAAAAAATATCATTATATAATATTACATTTAAAACTATAAATTATTAAAGTAGTAATTCTTTTCAGAATTACTACCGGAACGCGGCCACACACTGAGAAGATCCGGCGGAAGAAACTCAGCGGGCTGGTCTTTTTTTCTCTATTTTATGTTCTTGTTTCATATTTTGAGTAATGATTTTTTTTATAATTTACACATAATGTTCACCATTTACAAAATTTTTCCTACATTGAAATTTTTTTAAGGACAATTCAACAAATTTATATTTCTATCCATTTACATTTAATTTTATTGGCTAAAAATTCTTTAATATCATAATAAGTTTTATCTAACAGCAAATCAAAAAAGTTTTTGCGAAATTTATTTATAGGCAATGATTTAAGACTATCAGGAATATGATTGTATATAATAATAGATATACAATACACATTTTTTGTAAAAAATATTTAATTTTTGGTTAGGCACATATAATTTCTTACTATTCCTAAAATAACTCATATTTTAGGAATATCACTGACTTCAACTTTTGTTTTAAATAATTTTTGGTGCTTTTTTACAAATACGCATACCTCTAAAATATACAAACATGGTAAGGGAAGTAACTTAAGAGACTTGAAAAGTGGTTTACAGGAATGTAACCGATTAACACATGGAACAGAAAACAAGCGGAATTGGCAAGTACAAACATTTGTATCAGGACCGCGATCGCCATACTCACACATAAAATAAGCATTATTGCATATAAACTACTAATGCAAACATTTTTTCTTTGGTCGTTTTCATTTTAAACAATAATAATCCGAAACACACAAACATACATTTAAAAATATACCAAACTGCGTTACAATAAATTTTATTTTGCTACAAAAAAAAAAGAGTATTTACGTCCTTTTGTAGTCTATTGAAAATAGACTCATCTATATGTACAATAGTGAAACAATATAATCTTAATAGTTTCGCTATTCTACAATAGATGGCAGTATTGATTTTTCCGTAGTTTTCAGTTGGTCATATTTGAGTAGACAACTTTCTAGAACGATATACGTAATGACTGTCATTACGTATATCTTTCTAGAAAAATTATTTCGACCTAAAATGAACTTTATATGTAAGGTGTACGGCTGATTTTAGGTTGACTTTCTACTATATCATTAGGGATTATATTAAATCAGGAATTTTATTAAAATAAAATGAAAATTGTACTTTCGGATGATATGAAATATCTCCATTATTAATCATCTGTATTCTACTATCATTTCTGCATTCAAGGATGGCACAATACGGCATAATTCAGTGTATATTAGATTTTCGCACGACGACTATCTCCTAAAGATATGGTAAGTATCACTAAGGCAATTTAGAGTAACAGCGCATAATAGTGATGCACGCGGCACGCCCACTCTTCACTTCCACTTGATTTTTTTGGGTCATGGATTAACACCACATATTGCTCGAATACATTTCTTTTGGACTCTAAAAATTCGTACCAATTCAACAGAATTTCCCCAAATAGGAATTCCATATTGTAAATAAAGACAAGATACGACCGAAACGCCAGTCACCTTGGTTTTCAAGAAGGATCTCTTGTTTGGCTACATAATCCGGTTCGACGAAAAGGAAAATCACCTAAGTTGCAACGGCGTAGTAAACACATGGATCAATGACGTAACCTATCAAGTGCAGAACAGAATTGTTCATGTTGATCGATTAGCCGTCTATAATGGAAGTAATGATGTTCAGGATGAACATAACTAAGAGGGGAACTAACTAATAATGTTGCAAATAATCTAGAAACGTGAAGAGTTGGAATGCTGGAATGATGTGGAAATAAAAGAAAGATAAAGTTTTTCTTCTTTGATATTGATAAACAAATAGTCACCGTTACCGGAATAGTTATGTCATAATACCTACACCTATAAACCTTATCGCTTAGGGCATGAGTGTGAATATAGCGTGTACCAGGACTTGTTTACATTAAAATTAAGCGTAGTCGGTTTAGTGTTGATATAGTGAGTGTTATTGGTTTCTATCAGTGTATTTACGTATTGCATTGAGGTGTTCTGTATATTTGTGTTGTATATACATGGATTTATTATAAGTGGTGTCTGATTGCACAATCACGAACGCCAAGCACGTAACAATATCAACATATAAATAACTGGTATATTCACTTTAATTTGATAGAATTTTATAATAATAAATTTTTGCCTCTAACATACTTAAATTTGTTAAAATTTCTAAGTATAATTCAATATATTTGCAGCTATAATAAGTCTTTTTTCAATCTAGATAAAAGAAAATTTTCTTTTTTCGAATTATTTTTATTTAAAAAAATCCCTGCAGGCCATCCCTGAAACTTCCTACCAAATTGAGATATTCTAAGCTCAAAGTAACTAAAACTATATCTAAACATAAATTTTTTAGATTGAAATGTCTTCAAAAATGATACTCAGTCATTTAATATTCAAAAAAATGTATATTTTTCAAAACGATGATCAATTTTGATCTTTCGATTGCCATTGCATTCAACGCAATTTTTGAGCTCTAAATTGTTATATTAGTGACAAAATTGATAGTGAAAAATGTCGAATAAATGTAAATACATTTTTTTCAAAATTTTTTGTCATTGATAAATCCCGAACGAATCAACAGATTTTAATCCAATTTATGGTAATTAACAAAGTTTTAGAAGAGCTGACTAGATTTTAACATAAATCGGTATATTAGTCTAATAGTTATTTTAAAAATATGTTAAATTTGCTGTAAACAAGGTAATTATTTGAACATTTTTTATGGATGTATGGAACATTTTATACAAAAAAACTTGAG
This sequence comes from Apodemia mormo, assembly GCA_036924255.1. Lineage (NCBI taxonomy): Eukaryota > Metazoa > Arthropoda > Insecta > Lepidoptera > Riodinidae > Apodemia > Apodemia mormo. The sequence goes on along the minus strand of JAUPFN010000018.1, from coordinate 2,783,620 downwards.
AGGTGTCAAGGGACACCCGGAACGAAGTTCCTTATAAGAAGTATATAAGAGAGAGAGAGAGAGAGAGAGGGAGAGAGAGAGAGATAGAAACATGCGCACGCCGCACAGCTTACAATAGCAAAAAGTGTCGTGACAACTTTTCGTAAGAATTTTTTTCCGTCTTCCGGCCCCCTTTTACAACGCGCGATAAGGAACTTCGTTCCAAAATGGTTTCTTTGCACCATATTTCTAAGCTAATAAGTCCCTACCAAATACAAAAACCCTAGTGTCTTAAAATTACTTGAAAGCAGATATATCAAAACATTGATACCTAGTAATTTCACAACAGCCACTCCCTCCTGACCATTTTAAAACCTAGTAAGCCACTTTTACCAATTCAAAAACCTAGTAAGTCTCCGAACTTACTAGGTTTTAAAATGGTTGATGCACCTTACTAGGTTTTTGAAATACGAAATTAGAGAGTAGACGAGCCAACTATACTACGAGGGTCAAACTGAAAACTCTTACCGCCCGGCCGCGCGAACCGGCGGCGGCGACGGCGAAAATTCGTCGATCACCCCGCCATCGATCGTCACACCATGTAGCATGTTTAGTACTTTCCCATACATTTGTTTCAGACGCTAGACGTTTAGCTGTTCGCGCCGCACGAAAAATCGCGGGCGCGAATTTCCCGTGGCCAGGCCGTTAGGAAATCGAAAACTAAGCAAATTATTTGTTCTATTCTATCTTTTCAAAATAGTGTAATGGACACTGAAAAGAAGTGGAAAAAGATAGTGGCCTCGTTCTTTGGTAGGACTTGTCATTCATTACACGACAATTCTTTTAGAGGATCAAAAAACAGTTACTGCAGAGTAGTGCACTAACTACTATTTGCCTCTTGTCTTGGAAAAAGTTTGAGAATAATGACCTTGCAGTTGAATTTCCTTCACCACGACGCCTCGTCGTACACCGCCGGGCGAACCGTCAAGTATTCGGTGAAGTCAGACTTGGAAATACTGGATCACCCGCCGTATAGCCATGACCTCACAACTTGCGATTTTTATTTAATTATTTTTGTGTTAATTTAATTATAGCCCTCACCCCGTGCTTGGGAAAACTGGAAAAAATTTAAAAACAACAAAGAAAAATATCGTACGCAGTATCGTAAAATACGCAGGGATTGACCTTTTGTCTCTATTATACGCCACTGTCGTCGCCATTGAAGGCCGTCCCTCACGCAGATCATCGGCGAGATCAGTGCGACCACATTTAAATTCGTTAAACCAGTTACAAACAGTGAATCGAGATAGGACATCATCGGGAAAAGCCAATCGATGTCTATCATAACTTTCTTGTTGACTTAAATTACATCGCAAGTCATAAAAAATCATGGCACGAAAATTTTCTCGCGTTATGCTTACATGACACAAACAATTTTCAATTTGCTGTCAAACTTAAAAAAAAGTTAAATAAATGAAATACATACTCAATAATATTGACAGAGTCCCATTTTCAAAATTTAAACTTATTTTTTTATTTTATTGTTTCCAAGTGGCCATTTCTAAAACCTTTCCGTTTGATCCTCGTATATCCCGTAATGTACACATATCATAATATATATTTAGTTTTCTTAAGAAATAATAATCTTATTTATTTAATTAATCATTGTTTTAAAAAAGATTTAAGTATATTTATAAACAGTTTCTAGCATTTAATCAAAGATATATGCTAATTTCCCTGTTCCATAAACCACAACAAACCTAGCAAGTGCTCTTACTATGATATGAAACTTAATACTACATAAATCTAACAGTCTTGTTTCAATTATCAAAGTTAGTAAGGGGCTTAAAATATGTAATATATACATTTATTACAATATTCCTATTGCTACTGTTACGAATAATCTAGAAACGTGAAGAGTTGGAACGCTGGAGGGATCTAGAAATAAAAGAAAGAGACAGCTACTCCTATTAATAAACAAATAGTTGGCCGGTATCGGAATAGCTATACCATAATGTACAGTACCCGGCGATAAATATTGCACATCGAACTTTGGAAAGAGACAATCGGATAATTTCGGCTTCGTAAAGCGTTATCTCTGTCCCACACTACCTATGTGACGTTTAGTCAGTCGTTGTTCAAGTACGATAGAGTGCAGTCGCGTCCCGAAAAAAATATCTATTTAGAGTTGATAACACCCACAAATTTAAATAATTTAAAGTTGTAATATGGCATCTTTCGAAAAAAGAGGGAAACCTTTACGAGGTCAGTCACGTGAAATTATCTACAATGTTTATAAATACTTTGTAAGCGAAGCTGATAGATTTTAAAAAAAAGTAGATGAAAATGTAAGTTGTTATTTTAAGAAGATTCAAGAGCGAGTTGCAAATGCCACTGGAATTTCAAGAAGAACTTTGAACAATATATTAAACGAAGGCAGTACTGAAACACATTCGACTGAAATTAAGTTCAGCATTCCAAAAAAAGGGAGACCAAAAAAGCAATTTCGTTTGGATATGGACGATTTTGATTACGATGTTGTTCGAAGAATGGTGTATGATTTTCACTTACGATTTAATGAACTGCCAACAATAAAATCATTAAAAGCTAAGTTATCTGAAGCTATTAATTACAATGGGTCTGAAAAAACGTTGAGAAAAATACTTCATGACATGGGATTTCAGTTCACTAAAATGGAAGATAATCGAAAAATTCTAATGGAAAAGCACGACGTTAGTCTCAAACGAATGGAATACCTTGATAAAATACGCAAATTTCGCGAAACAGGAAAAAATATCGTCTACATGGATGAGTCATATATACATGCATCCCACACTAAAGGGAAATCTTGGAGTGACGATAAGAAAAAAGGAGTAAAAAATTTTTCAGTTCACTAAAATGGAAGATAATCGAAAAATTCTAATGGAAAAGCACGACGTTAGTCTCAAACGAATGGAATACATTGATAAAATACGCAAAAGCCTCTAGAAATGTGGGTATGAACTTAACTACAGTAAAAACATTATTGACTGAAAAAGTAAACATGATCGGCGCTGAAGAGTGGAAAAAGGTTTGCGATCATGCAATCAAATGTGAGAATGAATATAGAAGCATTCAACACAGTTTAGACAATTACACTGATAGATTAGTAATAAATACGGCTGATAGTGACAGTGATATTGACCTCTTTGAGAGCACAGATAGTGAAATGGAAGTAATTGAGAATTAGAATTATTATTATTTTTATTGCAATGTCTCATTTTAGCAATAGGTATAATGGTGTTTATTATGTACACTAAAGCTGTAATGTTCCAAAATAATTAAATACGTAAACATAATGTAAAAATGTTTTTTTATTTTATTTTACCCCAACCTAAAGCCATCACTTATAGAAAAATTAGTGTATTTTATACAAAGAATAAAAATATCAAAAGAAGCAAATCATACTTGTTTTAACAGCTCCTAATAGGTACCGGACTGTTTGTATTTTGTGCGACAGAGATAACGCTCTACGAAGCCGAAATTAGCCGATTGTCTCTTTCCAAAGGTCGATGTGCAATATTTATCGCCGGGTACTGTAAAGCTATTCCGATACCGGTATATGGCATAAATCATGCATGGTTTAAAGTAGCGTATACTAGGATGTATAAATCAGGCATGGTTGAAAGTAGCGTGTACTAGGATGTATAAATCATAACTTGTTTACCATAAGTTGATTACAATAATTGTCTATTATTTACGAGATGATTGCGGAACATTCGTGATTGTTTTAAAACTTTACCCTGGGTATAAATAGAGATGTGTTGACAAATACAGGGCAGTTTTTATCAAGCGATCGAGAGCGATACTTGAAACGACCAGTGCGATGTGAGAAGTGTTTATTTGTGTAGTCGGTTAAGGTTAGCGTTAGTACAGTGAGTGACTAGTGTTATTCAGAGTATTTAAGTAATACGTTGTGTTGTGTTGTGTTTATTTGTATTGTAAATACACGGATTTAATATAAGTGGTGTTTTCTTAAAATTACGAACCCGAAGTACGTAACACTCGTATACGTTATTTAGTATGTTTTACAACCAATAGCTTTTTTTAATAGAACATGAATTTTTTTCATAGGTTGACCTTTTTTACATTTTGAGCTCCCCTGTAAAATTTAATTTTAAGTCCTTACTAGGTTTTGAAATGGGACAGCCGTACACTGACAGCGTATTTTAGTAGGCTCAGTGAATTTGGCCCCACTTTTTTGATTTTCAGATTTTTGATATTTTTAATTATTTGTTCGTCGTTCGTTCTTTAACGTTCGATTGTAAAAATTGTTTGTTCGTCTTTTATTTATTTATAATTAATTAAACAAATGATCACCCTTAAGTTGGCCCCCCTTACTAGATATCTTTATTTTTATCACTTAGATTAATTAATTTTGATTAATTATCGTTTGTTCGACGACTATTGGTGATTGTTCGATCATAAAAACAATTAAATTCCCAATTATTATTTATTTTATATCAAATATGCAAACCATTACCTCACGCCTACATTGCGCATGCGCCAGCAGTCTAATGGCGACTGAGCGATGCGTAGTGCATGTCATGTAAAAAAATGACATTATAAATAATGCTCCATTTCGAATGTTTAGTTGTAAAAGAATCATTATTAATAAATTATGTACTTATTAATAATCATCGAAAAACATCTAATGTCTATATAGTCTATTTACATTCATTACGTCCAATATATGTACTTAACTCATAAAGCCACATAAAGCTGTTTGTTGAGTAAACAAAAAGAGTAATTACTCTAATTAAATATGAATTTCTTATATATGTACATATGTGTGTGGGTGTGTATATCATACAACTGTTTTTAATTTGTTTCTTTGCTAAAATGATAGGCCTATTTATAATTCTGTTAAAGATGTATATATTAGATGTACTATTAGTTAACCTCAAAAAATGTGCAGATTTTTTTTTTATGTATCGTGTTAAATTTACCACTATCGGAACTACCTACAATATTTCCTAATAAGAATTAAATACCTTTATATTTAATCGAGGTACTCACACTGTTGAATAAATACTTCATTCAAATCGTATAATTTGATGATATTCGAAATGGAGCATTATTTATAATGTCATTTTTTTACATGACATCACAGAACACAATACTATGACATGCATGACATGCACTACGCATCGCTCAGTCGCCATTAGACTGCTGGCGCATGCGCAATAAAGGCGTGAGTTAATGGTTTGCATATTAGATATAAAATAAATAATAATTGGGAATTTAATTGTTTTTATGATCGAACAATCACCAATAGTCGTCGAACAAACGATAATTAATCAAAATTAATTAATCTAAGTGATAAAAATAAAGATATCTAGTAAGGGGGGCCAACTTAAGGGTGATCATTTGTTTAATTAATTATAAATAAATAAAAGACGAACAAACAATTTTTACAATCGAACATTAAAGAACGAACGACGAACAAATAATTAAAAATATCAAAAATCTGAAAATCAAAAAAAGTGGGGCCAAATTCACTGAGCCATTTTAGTCATGGCGTTTTTGGCCGCAAGTGAGATAGAAAGAGATGCAACTTCTAGGTAAATATAAACCACAGACTACTCAGAGATGCAAGCGTAAATAAACGTAGTTAATCAAGCGCCGCGTGATCTCAATCACAGATCAGATAAATGTTGATCTGAATTCAACTTAAATATGTCGTATCAATTAGAGTCCCTATTTCTTTACGAATTTCCGGAGTATCTCTTCTTACTTGTATTATTATGTACGCTGTGGTCTGTGGTACTTTACGCTGTTACCACCGGTATTGCAAATTTAGCCACGTTGTCGCTAGAAGTGACGACTTTTGGTAAGACCTTGATGACAAAAAAGGGCTTTGACAACAAAAAATATTTAACAATTTACTGGCGATTTTTTGGGTGTGAAGGGAAAAAATGGGGGCAGTGAATATTTTGTTTTAACTTTAAAAATGGTAAAAAAGTCCAAGTTTGCGGTATAGATTCAAGCGCAAAATTCAAATGTTTTAATTTTTTGTTGTACAATGCGAATATTCCGTATTATTAAATCAAGTATTATTCGTTAGCTTTAAAACACTTTGAAAAACATTCACTGATAAATAAATTGAATAATTAAAAAATACAAGCCCGCTGAGTTTGTTCCGCCGGATCTTCTCAGTGTGTGGCCGCATTTCCGATCCGGTAGTAGTTTAAAAAAAACCTTTGACAGAACTATTACCGAATCAGATTGTAATTTTTAACTAAAAACTTTTTTGGAGTTTGACGTTAAAACATATAAATCCACGCGCTTATACTTTATTAGTTATCTAAAAATTCTTGTAAAGCGTTATTAATCTCTTGCGTCCCTTCCACACTAAATTCAGTATTAGAAACTTTCTAGTTTCTAGTGACACTTTTTATTAAGTTATAGCGACTTAGGTATATTGGAGTTGGCAACACTGGTTGCCACTTGTCATGGTCATTGACCTCTAAATATATGGACATGAAATAGCTACAGAAAAAACGTGTCATTTATAGACACAATATGGCTGCCGTGTTAACATTATTAAGGTGTCCAGAAAGTAACATTTATGTTTTATCGATAAACGTTGTTTCCTGATTTACGTATTTTCAACCAAAAAATATGTTATTGTATTAGAGGTGATCTTTGACGTGTAAGAACAAAATCTAAACATAATTTACTAGTACCTATCTTGATAACGCTTAAAACGTTCCCAAAAATATTGAAACGCAAAGTAGGTCCGTACTAAAACGTTTATAGCTAGCTAGACAATAAAATAAATTAAAGTATTTTCACTAATAAGCCTAATGGCTTTAGATTTACTTCTTTTAGTCTCCAGTATTCTGTGCTTTAGTTGACTAATTCTGAGGTTCTAGGACACTTCCGACAATTTCATACGTCAGTATATATGACGTCTTTGTTGTGTGATTATATTCGTATTAGCACCTGCAAAACGATCCCTGGACTCACTCAAACAAATAGTAAATTGATAAAGAGAGATCGAGTTGACAAATCAAAATGTCAACGTAAATTCGCTATTTTGTGACATTCGATCACAAATAAACAGATTCAAGATTACGACTTTAAAAGTGGCTAATAAGATAAGAATAGAAATGAATATGTGGTCTTATTTTGTCCAATCACAGTCAACGTACGCATGCGTCGTGTTACGAAAACGTCTTAACTTATAGGGGATATTTCTAAGGGCCTAACATAATTTTACGAGTTGTCGTCGATAAAGCGGAGCAATAGTAGCAATAGAATTAAATCATAGCGTACAAAAATAAGGTTGATTATTGTAACGATATTTTCATGACGTTGCATTTTTTTTTGTGTTTCTGTTTATATAATTATCATTCTTATGCGTTACCATATATTTTCTTGAGCCACCTTTGTAGGCAACGCTGAATCTCATTATTTTTTATCGACGTAAGCAAAGCTAAAATGTGTAATAACACAAAGTTACATTTTAGTTACAAATTAGTTCTAATTTTAGTTTTTAATGACCGCTCACACTACCAGCCATTTTCGCATTTTTTTCTAAAAAAACGGTCCGTCCGTTACGCGCACACGTTCCGAGTTCGTTCCGGTGGACCGTGGTCACAAAATGATTTATGAGTTGCTTGGATTGAATCAGATACTGTAAAGCGTATATTTTTTAAGAGGTCTTGAGCACTGCAATAAACTGATATGAGAATTGTTTAATTTAAATGGCTTAATAATTCAGGTGTAACACGACACTTTGAGAAAAATATGTATTTGTTAGTCGAGGATTTTTAATTCAAAAATTATATAAAAAAAATATAAAAAGCATAGGTCATCGCTTATGCTTTTTATATTTTTTTATATAATTGGTAAACATATACATACGGAAAAAAAAACAACATATATTATAGTACAAAAATATTTATTTACATAAATATTAATATATTTTTTTTTCATAAGTAATACGTAGTTTTTTTCGAAATTTTTAAATAATTTATTTCTTTTTCAAATTTACAGCTATGTTAATTTTTTTTTAAATATTGTTTAGGATATTTCACATTCACATCATATGATTTATTTTGAGATCATAGATATCAACACTAAAATTTACGAAAATAAATAAAAATGATACCAGCGCTTTGGGTATGCCCAAAGCGCTGGTATCATGAGTTGGTCGTTAACGAAAAATATGTTTTATTAATTGATATTTACGGTTTTTTTAAAATTATTATCTAAACTGTTAGATCTTGAACTAATCTTGATTACAATTAAAGTTTATTTGTTGATTAATACGCCAAAACACTTTTAAATTAACCTGTAGAGATGGGTTAATACCGATATTTCTCAAGATTAGGTGATACTAATATATTCACTTTCAAATATTATAATGTCTTAACTAATATGTCATTATTAACTAATATTTCACTGTAATTTGGACCTTAAAGTAACAGTAATAAGATCTGATACTGATACGGCAGGAAAATATCTTAACTAATATATCAGTATTAACTAATATTTCACTGTAATTTGAACCTTAAAACAACAGCATACTGCAGGAAATACGTCTGTCTCATTCGTACGTACGACGCGGCGTATCGTGAAAATATTTTAATATTTTTACGAATCCGAACGGGCGCCAATCTAGTGAATCCGAACTATTCCGAAGATCGAATGATATTATCCGATTCATTTTGGATACCCGTTACAGATATTAGGCGAATATGAAATATTAGCATATTACAGTTCGCCGGATTACTAATCCACGAATCCTTTTAATATTACTAATATCTTAGCGAATACTAATATATCAGTCACACCATTATTAACCAGTATCATAAACTGCAACCAACACATAACACACACAGCACGGATCAAAATGGCGGACTAAGTTCTTTTATTTTTCCCTAAGAGCGTATTTGAAAAAAGAATGCCAATTTGATATTATTCTGTACAATATTTCGTTCGAAAACGATAAAATACCATAGAGTATTGCAGTAAAACTGGTAAATAGTGAAAATATTGTTTTTTTGGATGAAATTAGCGTTGGTTTATATCCAGTAGAGCTTGTAACTTTATTTTGGTCGAAGTTTTTGTTACTGTGATAGCGTCTTTCGATGGATAGCATTCTTGTTTCGCATGTTGAACTTGATAATAGGTTGGAAATATAATTGCATTATTTTTCTTAACACTTTCCCTTAAAGTATTGTATTGCCATTTGTTTAGCTTAAGTGATAAAAATATACCCCAAAGCCTCATCCGGAGAAAAAGCAGATTTGGTTTCTTTAACAGATACGCACCTTTTTACTTTTTTCACACCATGTGGATTCTTAATTAAATGTTCTAATATTTCAGCAATTTCCTCATTCCTATCTACTTTTAACTGCGCAAAATATGCATATTATATTTCGTTCGATGACAAATGAAAGTTTTCTGCTCGTATTTTTTTCTGTTTAGGACCTATTTCACAAAAAGGTTGTCTAGGGCTTTGTTCGGTGGAGACACTTGCACTGATAGAAACTTTTAATGGTGACACAAAATTGATAAAATACAAATGATATTTTTTTTCAAATCATAAGATAGCAAACAAGCAGATGAGTCTCCTGATGGAAAGAGTCAACCATCGCCTATATGTTGAGACGCCAAAGATGTTGATGGTGCGTTGCTATCTTGTGGCGAGGTCTAATGACACATGCATAAGTTTACCGGCTATCTTACCCTCCAAACCGGAACACGACAGTGACAAACACTGACGCTATTGCGGCAGGAATAGGCGGTGGTACCAGAGCCGGGCGAGATAATACAGAACTCTACCACCTAGTAGTCACGATGGCAGTGACTTGCATAGCCAATCGGTCGCCCTTTATGATCTGCCTGGCAGAACGGCAGTTGGTCTATTCTTCAAAGGAGCCCGGAACCAACACGAGGATAAACAAACAAATAGAACAAACATTTACTTGTTTACAAAAAGTTAAGGCACCTCTGCTAGACCTGCACAAACTATGAATGACTGGTATTCTTTAGAAATGAATAAAATATATTGTGCACTACAGCCGGGGGAGCCAGCGGACTGTAAATCTGGTTCTTCTCTCTTCGATGCCCCACCAGCCGTAGTGCTTTTCTGTTGAGCCGGATGTGTCGGTGAAATAAACGAGACCACAACGATTCGTTGCAAAGGCGCTTTATTGTAACGAAATAGCAATAAAGCTAGCACCGTTGCAAATATTTGACCTATTTTAAGGGAGAGCCATTACTTGCCCTAACACTACCCTACTCTAAAGCCGGTACCCTATAGATATATACTAAAGCCCAGGAACTTGTCTGGGAAACTTGTTGAGTCGTAACGAAATTGCAACTTTATCGTATCGGAAACCGGAACGGAACTGATTGTATGGCCGCGCTCTCCGATATTTATAGTGCGCGGCCAGACGGACGGCGGCAAACTTCAAAGGCAAATGGCGCCACAATGTCTTGGTTTGTTAAAATCCTATTTTTCGTGATCTAATCTTAATACTTTTATCTTAGGTAGCTTCTTCTACCTCTAATCAACTAGTGTGGCCCTCTAGCGAGTGCAACGGTACTACCTTTTTACAAATAAATGCAAAACAAAGTACGTAATGCCCTAAGACCTACCGAAAACTAATTACAATGTGTTATTTCTTATTTACATACAAGGATCTAACACAAATAAACTTATATAATAACAAACAAGAGTGTTATCTACATTGTACGTTCTTACAGGACCTCGAAAACTCTTACAATTACAGAGTTGTACGCCTTTTCAGGTCGTACTATCCTGTAAACTATCTTTATGGTACCGAAAAGTGTCTAAACATATGCCTAAGTCTTATACTTACATTATGCATACTATTTACAATCATAAAACATTTGTTTTAACAAAGAATTTTGCACTTTTCGGATTTTCGTAATAGCGAGTTCCCGCATATAAATACTATCTCGCAAGAGTCGACTCGTAATGTCGTCGACTGCGTGAAACTCGCTTTACTCGTAATATGCCTATTAGGCAACGATCATAGCTACATAAAGCCTTATTATTTCTACACAACAAAGCTGTATGTAGGTCTTAGGGCGAATAAAAGGCGAAAACGAACATTATTTATTACAAAAAAACTTACGAACTAAACGAAATATACATTCTATTCTGCCTTACTTTCTATTTACATTAATATTTACAACAAAACGTGTCTGTGCTGCACATTCTCCCGCCTATAACACGCAGTGTTATACTAAATATGGTGCAGCCAGACTAACTTCTTAACCGGTCTTCGCATGACTCCCGCAGCCGTACGTACGTCAGCCACTCGTACCACGCCGTCTGCTCCAGGGTGTACTGCCTCGATGATCCCCGTTGGCCACGTATTTCTTGGCAGCGCGCCGTCAGCGATGAGCACGATGTCGCCGACGCGCAGCTCTGCTCCTCTTCCGTGAGGCTCCCGCCGCTTTTGGAGTAGCGGAAGCGCTTCTCGTACCCAGCGTGACCAGAAGTGGTTGGCCAGCCGTTGTGAGTGCCGCCAGTGGCGGCGGCCGATAGTATCGCCTTCGGAGAACGCGCCCGGGACAGGCACGCGTGATGGTCCGCCCAGCAGGAAGTGATTAGGCGTCAGTGGTGCCGGGTCTTCTGGTGAAACCGACACGTGAGTGAGAGGTCGGCTGTTGAGCGTGTGTTCAACCTCTACCAGCAGTGTGTGCAGTACCTCTTCTGGTGGATGCCGCTGTTGCAGCACGGCGAACAGTGCAGCCTTGACAGAGCGCACCATGCGCTCCCATGCGCCTCCCATGAAAGGCGCGCTCGGCGGGATGAACTTCCATTTGATTGCGTAGTTGGCTGCTGCTTCTTTAGTGGCGTCTAGTGCGGCGCGCCTCAGCTCTGCATCAGCGCCGCGCAGGTTGGTGCCGTTGTCGCTCCAAACCTCGGTGGGGCACCCGCGGCGCGACATCATGCGCCGCAGTGCCATTACTGCGGAGTCCGTAGTCAGGTTGGCGGCTATCTCCAGGTGGACCGCCCTTGAAGTAAGGTAGGTGAAAAGCGCCACGTATCTCTTCTCGTGGCGCCGCCCGATGGTCACGCTGTATGGCCCAAGAAAGTCCAGGCCCACGTAGGTGAAGGCTCGCTGATGGTGCGCGACCCGGGACTTCGGCAGGTCGCCTGTAGGCGGCTGTGGCGGGATAGCGCTTCTTCTTCTGCAAAGCGCGCAGCTCTTTACTATGCCGCGCACGGTGGGGCGAAGCCGTAAAACCCAAAATCTCTGTAATATTTCACTCGTAGTTGCTTCCACCCCGCTATGGTGAAGACGCCGGTGTTCATGTTCTATGTAGAGGCGGGTGTATGGGTGACGGCCATCTAGCACGGCCGGTTCTCGTAATTCTTCGCTAATATCTTCTGCCGCCGCTATACGTGACTTTATTTTCAAAATGCCTTCTTGATCGATGAACAACGATAACTGCTTCAAACGGCTGTCTCTTGCTATCGCGCTCCCGCCCGTAATAGCTTCTATTTCGATAGGAAAGCTCTCTTGCTGTGATGACTTTATTAACAATTTCTCGGCGCTAATGATATCAGCGCCATCTAGCGGCACGTAACGTCGTTTTTCTTCCGTGCTTCGTGGCTTCTTAATTTTCTCTGTTTTCCTCGAGCTTTTCGTACACTTTTTTCCCCAATCTTCGTCATTGGAGGCTTTCGGAGCTGTGCGCTTACGCACACCGGCGACACGTTGCTTATTTGGTCTGCAGAGCTCGATGAACTGCAGCACGCGCGCTGTTGCACGTACTAATCGAAGCCACGACGAAAATCTTGTTACATCCGGAAGTGCTTCTGTAATACATACGATTTTTCTAACGTTATTTACAATATTTACACTATTTACAGCTGCCGACGGTTTTTCTTCGCCTGTTAATTCGCTACTGGTAGCGACATCTTGCGGCCACTTGTCCTCTTCTAAGTTTAGGAAGGCCGGACCAACGAACCATCTATGTTGGTCTCCAAATTCTTCCGGGATATGGCGAGTAGCATCATCAGCTACATTGTCGCGAGACGGCACCCATCGCCACTCTGCGACCTTCGTAATATCTTCAATTTCTGCTACTCGATGGGCAACAAACGGCTTGAATGCTCGCGAGCCTGTGCGTAGCCACGATAGAACTGTGCGGCTATCTGTCCAGTACACCCTGCGGCTTGGCTGATACTCGTACTCCTCCATGACGTGCTGAGCTAGGCGGGCACCTAGTAAAGCTGCTTGAATTTCTAACCTTGGTATGGAGGTAAACTTGAGCGGGCTGACTCTTCCTTTGGCTGCTGCTAGGCTGACGCTGACTTCGCCGTCCTCGTTGACTATGCGCCAGTAGACCGCCGCTGCATAGGCAGACTCACTGGCATCCGTAAAGATGTGCAGCTGCCGATCTCGCGCTCGCGCCAGGTTAGAGTGTGCGCGAGGTATTTCCAGATGTTCCATTCTTCTCACATCTTGAAGCCAGCTTCTCCATGTCTTCTCTAAGTCCGCAGGTAAAGGCTCGTCCCATGGTAGTCCGATTCGCCACGTTTCTTGAAGTAGATGTTTCGCGTGAATAGTTACAGGTGTAATTAAACCTAAAGGATCGAAAATAGACATAGCTACCCGTAACGCGTGTCTCTTCGTAGGTGTTTTATCTTCATCGTACACCGCTTTAACATTGAAACCTAGCTTATCGTTGTGAGGTTTCCATTTTAATCCCAAAACCTTCTCGCTTTCTGTGCTTAGTTCCCAATCGCCGCCCAGAGATGGCGCTACTAGTAGCGTTTTAGCTACGGCCGAGTTGTTCGTTTTCCATCCGCGCAGCTGGAAATGCGCCTGTTGATGAATGAGGCTAACCTGCGAGGCTATTCTGATGGCATCTTCCTCATTATCGAAGCTCTGCAGGTAATCGTCCATGTAATGGTTTCTTACCACGGCTGTAGCGGCGTCGGGATAGATGTTGGCGTATTCTTGTGCGTTCTTATTTTTTACGAAGATAGCGGTGCTTGGTGATGACGCAGCTCCAAATATGACGCTGGTCATCCTATACTCACGTGGCGAATCTTTTCTATCGCTTCCTCGCCATAGGAAACGTAATGCGTCCCGGTCTTCTTGTCGTACACGTATTTGCAGAAACATTTCTTTTATGTCTGCTGTCACGGCGATAGGCAGCTGTCGAAATCTCATTAGCACTCCGGGTAGGTTCTGCAGAAGGTCTGGACCAGCTAATAACATGTCGTTGAGACTTACTCCATGGACCCGCGCAGCTGCGTCGTACACTATTCGCGGCTTAGGTTTTGCAGGATTCACTACTGCAAAGTGAGGCAGGTACCAGCTGGATTGGCTAGGTGACTCGTTGGCAGGTTCGGCGTAACCACTATCAAATAAATGTTGTACCTGTTTTTCATATGCCTCCTTTAGCGCGGGGTCCTTGTCCAGACGTCTCTCTGTATTGTATAATCTTTTCATAGCCAGGCCGCGGCTATCAGGAAACTCGCGGCTATCTTCTTTCCATAATAGACCTGCCTCGTAGCGCCCGTCAGGTAAGCGCTTACACGTACTTTCTAAAATTTGCAGGGCTCGCTGCTCGTTCTGGTTGATGGGCTGGCGCGGAGTGATGCCGACACTGTCCAAATCGAAATAATTTCTTATTACCTTTTCTATATCTTCATCTTGTTCGGCATAGGCAGCTCTCTGCACTAGGTGGACTCGCTGCTTGTGGCGGTAGTCCACACCATGTAGCACCCAGCCAAGGTGCGTGAGCGATGCTACTGGTTGTCCACGTCTTCCGCTCTTCACAGCCCTCGTCACGATCAGGTGCCAGTTGTCCTGGCCGATGAGCACGGTTGGCACGGCGCGCTCCATGATGACATCTTCTTCTATATCTTCCAGATGTCTGCAGTTGTTGACGATGGATCTATTAACAGACTGTGGCGATAGGTTAAGGTTACCTATAGTTCTTCCTATTATCCGATGTCGCTGATGGTGATGAAGGCCCTTGATGGTGACTGCGATGCGGCGCGACCTCTCTGCGTTGAGTCGCGTGCCGCCAACTGTCTCGATGCGGAACGGCTCTACCGGCCCGCGAGCTCCTATTCGTGCAGCCACCTTCTCTTCTACCAGCGTGACTGTGGACCCTTCATCTAATAGTGCGTATGTGTTCACGCTGCCTCTGGAACCTGTCAGGACAATCGGTACAACTTTAAGGTAGGCGCGTGGCGCGCTTGACTGCGTTGACGTCACCACGGCGTCGCTGTCTTCTACTTCATCTTCAGGTGTCTTCTTCGTATAATTGTTGCGGCTATTGTGTAGCCGCCGATGGTGCGAACTCTTACACCCGTCGATGCCGCACTGCCGAAACTTACACTCGTGTTTTGGCCTTCGTTTTTGCAGACACCTGAAACATAAATTATTACGTTTTGCCATAGCCCACCTATCGTCAACACTAGCTTTCGTAAACTGTTCACATATAGAGCTAGTATGTGCATCTTGACATATCGCACATTTATCTCTCTTCACTTGCGGTTCATATTTCTGTGTGTGTGTTCGCTGTGTTTTCTTAAAAACTTGCTGATTTTCTTTCGTAGGTTCATGTGGCACCAACGCAGCACACATCTCGGCTTCTTTCATTAAAAATTCACTAATCATTTGTAGATCGGGTTTTCTATCTTCCCGTCTTGCGTACTGGAACCAACTGTGCTGCAATGTATAATTAAACTTCGCTAATAAACTATTCACTGCCACCGTATCGTGTAGATAGCTCTCTCTGTTGAGAGCTCGAATCGTAGCGACGATATTGTTCACTTTACTGGCGAACACACACGTTTCCCGCGCACTTTCTTTCACTCGCGGTAATGCCTTGATTTTTTCTAATTCGGCGTTCACTAGTGCGTCGGGCCGACCAAACTGTATTTCCAAATGGTCGACGATCTCACTTGGGTCGGTTTCCCCGTAAAACATGCAAGCGACGGCTTCTTTGGCGTTTCCACGTAAACATCTTCGAATTCTTGCCCGATTTGCCGCCTCGCTAAAATATTTCTCCGTATCTCGATACGCCGCTTTAAACTGCAACCATTCTTCACCAGCGCCATCGAAACTTGGTAACTCCATACTATAGCGCGGCGCCCCTCGTGATGCTTCTGCCAGGGCGGACGCGAGCGCGGTGATATCTGCGGCCTTCAATGCACCAGACTCTTGTTTTGGTGCCGTATTTTCAGTAGGCGTCGAAGTTTTCGCCTTCTCTACGACGGACACATCATCTTCCGCCGGACGTACAGCGCGCGCTGGAATGCCCGCCGACTGCGCGGGCGACGTAGCTTGTGGCGCCTGGGCCACCTCTCGTGGTGCGGGCGACTCATGGCCCGCCGAATCTTCTTGGTGCGGCGCGTGCGCCGCCTCTTCGTAATGCGGCCTAGGTGCCGCCTCTCGTAGTGGGTGTGGCATAAGTGCCACCGAACTGGTGATTGCCAGCGGCTCTGGTGCCGGCTGGCGATCCGTATGGGTTGGCCGAGCGGAGTCCATCCAATCTTCGACCCTCGTAATGGCAGTTGCTTGCCCTTCTTCGTAAACAGCGCGCGCGAGTTCCGTCCGTAAGCGCGCCTCTTCTGCTCGTAAGCGCGCTTCTTCTAATTTGGCGCGTAGATAAACGATACGCGGCGACTCGACTGCGGATGGTACCGGCTTTTCACTATTTGCAACGGTGCTCGTTGTGGTCTCGGTCGCCTCGGTGTTCTCGGTTGTAACGCTAGTCTCCGTAGCGGACGT
Source organism: Apodemia mormo (assembly GCA_036924255.1). Lineage (NCBI taxonomy): Eukaryota > Metazoa > Arthropoda > Insecta > Lepidoptera > Riodinidae > Apodemia > Apodemia mormo. Next base: position 2,766,845 of record JAUPFN010000018.1, on the reverse strand, counting down.
GGTGGTACCGCTCGTTTCCTCCTCGCGACTAGCGGCCTCTTCTTCTCGGCGACTCGACGTACTCCTCGTCTCGATCGGCATGGCTCAGTGATCCGGCTCGAATGCGACCAGAAAATGTGCACTACAGCCGGGGGAGCCAGCGGACTGTAAATCTGGTTCTTCTTTCTTCGATGCCCCTCCAGCCGTGGTGCTTCTGGCCGTGAGCCGGGTCTGTTGGAGAAATAAACGAGACCACAACTGTTCGTTGCAAAGGTGCTTTATTGTAACGAAATAGCAATAAAGCTAGCACCGTTGCAAATATTTAACCTATTCTATGGAGAGCCAGTACTTGCCCTAGCACTGCCCTACTCTAAAGCCGGTACCTTATGGATATATACTAAAGCCCAGGAACTTGTCTGGGAAACTTGTTGAGTCGTAACGAAATTGCAACTTTATCGTATCGGAAACCGGAACGGAACTGATTGTATGGCCGCGCTCTCCGATATTTATAGTGCGCGGCCAGACGGACGGCGGCAAACTTCAAAGGCAAATGGCGCCACAATGTCTTGGTTTGTTAAAATCCTATTTTTCGTGATCTAATCTTAATACTTTTATCTTAGGTAGCTTCTTCTACCTCTAATCAACTAGTGTGGCCCTCTAGCGAGTGCAACGGTACTACCTTTTTACAAATAAATGCAAAACAAAGTACGTAATGCCCTAAGACCTACCGAAAACTAATTACAATGTGTTATTTCTTATTTACATACAAGGATCTAACACAAATAAACTTATATAATAACAAACAAGAGTGTTATCTACATTGTACGTTCTTACAGGACCTCGAAAACTCTTACAATTACAGAGTTGTACGCCTTTTCAGGTCGTACTATCCTGTAAACTATCTTTATGGTACCGAAAAGTGTCTAAACATATGCCTAAGTCTTATACTTACATTATGCATACTATTTACAATCATAAAACATTTGTTTTAACAAAGAATTTTGCACTTTTCGGATTTTCGTAATAGCGAGTTCCCGCATATAAATACTATCTCGCAAGAGTCGACTCGTAATGTCGTCGACTGCGTGGAACTCGCTTTACTCGTAATATGCCTATTAGGCAACGATCATAGCTACATAAAGCCTTATTATTTCTACACAACAAAGCTGTATGTAGGTCTTAGGGCGAATAAAAGGCGAAAACGAACATTATTTATTACAAAAAAACTTACGAACTAAACGAAATATACATTCTATTCTGCCTTACTTTCTATTTACATTAATATTTACAACAAAACGTGTCTGTGCTGCACATATATCTTACTAAACTAGCAAAAAGCAGAGCTTTGTAAGGGCTCGTAAAGTTATATTATCTAGTAATATTGTTAGGAAAGTATTTTTATGAGAATTACATATTTTATGCTCTATACAATTACACATGCTCTATAGCTATTGCAGTCTATACAAACACAAAATAACACTTACACAAACAGACAAACAGATGTCACTCTTCTTAATGACGATTCCATTTTTTATTAACATTTAATACCTATTTAATTATATTATTACTGAAACTTATTAAAAATATACAAAAGGAATAAATACTGAAATTATTCATTATACAAATACTAGTCCCTATTATACTCTTTAGTGGCAATAAAAACAACTTTTAACAGTATTTGATAATATAAATAACAATTGTTAATTGTTAAAAATTTTAATACGAATTTTAATATGTTAATTATTGTCAAATGATCCATACCTAGGTACAATCAGTGTTGTGTTAGGGTTATACAGGTGACAGACATCATATCATATTTTATGTGGTAGAAGGAAATCGAGCTTTCTGATGACTGCAGATAGGTAAAAGACACAGGATATCATACTATGAAAACTTAAGAAATTACCATTACCTACTTACCAGAAAAATTGAAGAAATGACATTGTCACGCAATCTGACTACATCCAGTGTTTTATTAAAATTACTTTCCTTGAAATGAAGTGAGCAGACCAACCAGTTCTTATGTCGGGGATTGATATTTTCAATGCCAATGGCATCTAGCCATTTTCTGTGTAAATCTTCATTTCTGGGGAACCTAAAATTTAATGAAATTAAATATCGACAAATCTAATACCCCAACACTAGTCGTATTTTGTAGGAATCAAAAAAATGATGTTTACAAAGAAATCGTAAAATACACGAACATCTTTTATAAGTCAATATAAAAATACAACAATTTAGAATGGATATTATTTAAAATCAGCACGCTTTATCATAGGAGTTTGCGACATACCTGTGAAGCGTTATTAAAGGTGCATTTTTGTCCTTTCTTGCTCCACATTGCAAAATACAACACGAAGGCATGTTGACTAATAGTCTATTAACTTCCACGGAGAATATGGCACTTAATAAACTGATATCTACTTGGTAAATCGTATTTATCCGAAACTAAATTAATATTTTGACAAATCATGTACCACTTATTTATATACATAATATGGCGTCGATGACACGTTTATAGAATTGCCAATTACTTAACTTTTAATTTATACGAAAGTGAGCAAGACACAATATCGTTGTCTCTTTTTGCATATGCAAATTACCATTTGTTAAAAAGAGATAAAGAAATGTCGCTTAGTTCAATGTCGATTCTACCGATATTTGTATAACTAAAGTAGCTATAGAATGTTATTGCGCTTCTATATATTATTCATATTTCTATGGTCATGGTGTGCTATCCAATATCAGCAAACGTCAAGGAACTTATATATACGATACTTAGAATTATTACGAAGCAATATTTGAAAAATAAAAATGTACTTTATTTCGTTATTCATAAAGTCGACATTTGTTTCTTACTTAACAGAGGGAAAAAACGTTCTGAGCAAGACAAAGACAAGAGTGGATGTTGTCCTTTCTTGCGATTGCCAGTGTAAATAAAACTATCTGCTGGTAGATTTTTATATATTCTCATTTAAGGAACATGTTACGTACTGTATTTATAAAGTCCAACTATTTGAACTGATTAAATGTAAAGGTAAAGGTTATATATTCGGTAATCGTAAACTCCCTTTTATTATACGTCGATAAATACATTAGCATAAAATGTACTGTAATTAACATAGTGAGTTCTAAAATATGCCTATATTAATTATTACGTAATTACTTATGCAATGTAAAGCTGTTTCTCAAATTAGTAGAATTACTTAGTAGTAATTTGCAAACTACGCTTAGCCGCACTTATATATGGCAATTGGCGCTTTATTTAATAGAAAAAGACACACTCCACCTATGTCGTGGTCAAGGCACTTATATACGATAACTGGAATTACTACGAAGCAATATTTGGAAAATAAAAATCTACTTTATTTCGTTCTTAATAAAGTTGACATTTGTTTCTTACGTGACAGAGGGGAAAAACGTTCTGAGCAAGACAAAGACAAGAGTGGATGTTGTCCCTTTCTTGCAATTGCCAGTGTAAATAAAACTATCTACTGGTAGATTTTTATATATTCTCATTTAAGGAACATGTTACGTACTGTATTTACTAGCAAAAAGCAGAGCTTTGTAGGGGCTCGCAAAGTTATACTATCTAGTAATATTGTTAGAAAAGTATTTTTACGAGAATTCATCTTTTAATGTATAGACTTTATTTATAATAATAAAGTCTATAATCTTTTAATGTATAGAAAAATAAATAATAAAGTATTTCATCTCTCGCATTGTATATCTGTTTTGTTAATCTTTCACCTACCATTCTCTGTACATGCCCGAACCAACGGAGCATGCCCTTTCTCATCTTTACACCAACACTTTGTTTCAAGCATAACTTCTCTCTCACTTCAACATTACGAACCTGGTCCTGCGTTGACTATACTTTCATGCCTTTCTAACATACCCAACTCTCACTTTCATACAATATTGTTGGGATAGGCATAGGCAGGCATAGGAATGATTATGCAGGGCAAGAGGGGCACCCTAACTTAAAACTAACGCTCAGCCCCCCCCCCTCTCTCTCCCTCTCTCTCTCCCTCTCCCCCTCTCTCTGTCCCCCTCCCCCCCCCTCTCCCTCTCCCCCTCTCCCTAGCCCCCTCTCCCTCTCTCCCTATCCCCCTCTCCCTCTCTCCCTCTTTCCCTCTCCCTCTCTCCCTCTCTCCCCCTCCCTCTCTCCCCCTCCTACCCCTCCCTCTCACTCCCCCTCTCTCTATCCCGCTCTCTCTCCCCCACCCCTCTCCCTCTCCCCCCTCCCCCACCCCCCTCTCCCCCTCACCCTATCCCTCTCCCCTGCCCCTCCCCCTCCCTCCTACCCCTCCCCCTCCCCCTCGCCCTCCCCCTCGCCCTCCCCCTCCTTTCCCCCTCTCCCCTCACCCTAACCCTCTCCCCCCTCCCCTCTCCCTCTCCCTCCTTCTCCATCTCTCCCTCCCTCTCACTCTCCCCCTCCCTCTCTGCCTCCCTCTCCCTTTCCCTCCCTCCCTCCCCCTCTCCCTCTTCCTCCCCCTCTCCCTCTCCTTCTTCCTCCCCCTCTCCCTCTCTTTCTTCCTCCCCCTCCCTCTCCCTCTCCCTCTCTCTATTTTTATGGTAGATAACATATCTAGACATGAATTTAAACTACTACGTCAAAGCACAAACCTAAAAGTCCGATAATTTTTGAGTAAAATGTACCACAAAAGTGCATAGAAAGTGGCCTAGTGTAGGGCTCGCTTCGCTCGCCCTAATAAAGTCCAACTATTTGAACTGATTAAAGGTAAAGGAAAGGTTATATATTCGGTAATCGTAAACTCCCTTTTATTCATATACATCGATAAATACATTAGCATAAAATGTACTGTAATTAACATAGTGAGTTCTAAAATATGCCTATATTAATTATTACGTAATTACTTATGCAATGTAAAGCTGTTTCTCAAATTAGTAGAATTACTTAGTAGTAATTTGCAAACAACGCTTAGCCGCACTTATATATGGCGACTGGCGCTTTATTTAATAGAAAAAGACACACTCCACCTATGTCGTGGTCAAGGCACTTATATACGATACTTAGAATTATTACGAAGCAATATTTGGAAAATAAAAATCTACTTTATTTCGTTCTTAATAAAGTTGACATTTGTTTCTTACGTGACAGAGGGGAAAAACGTTCGGAGCAAGACAACGACATGAGTGGATTATGTCCCTTTCTTGCAACTGTCAGTGTAAATAAAACTTTCAGATGGTAGATTTTTACATATTCGTTAATCGTTGAATCCCTTTTATTCATACACGTCGATAGATACATTAGCATAAAATGTATTGTAATTAACATAGTGAGTTCTAAAATGTGCTTATTTTAATTATTACGTAATTACTTATGCAATGCAAAAACTTTTTCTCAAATTAGTAGTAATTTGCAAATTACGCATGGCCACACTTATATATGGCGATTGGTGCTTTATTTAGTAGAAAGCAAGGAACTTATATATGATAACGGGAATTGTTACGAAGCAATATTTGAAAAATAAAAATGTACTTTATTTCGTTACTCATAAAGTTGACATTTGTTTCTTACTTAACAGAGTGGAAAAACGTTCTGAGCAAGACAACGACATGAGTGGATGTCGTCTTTTTCTTACAATTGCCAAAAAATAAAACTGCTGATATGGTAGATTTTTATATATTCGGTAATCGTTGAATCCCTTTTATTCATACACGTCGTTAAATACATTATCATAAAATATATTGTAATTAACATAGTGAGTTCTAAAATGTGCTTATTTTAATTATTACGTAATTACTTATGCAATGCAAAGCTGTTTCTCAAATTAGTAGAATTACTTACATGCATGGCCGCACTTATATATTGCGATTGGCGCTTTGTTTAGTAGAAAGAGACACACTCCACCCATGTCGTGGTACTCTTCGGAACGATTTTGAAGCCCGTGTGGACATTCCGGGTAGAATGTAACTTCCTTGGTAGAAAGAGACACACTCCACTCATGTCGTGGTACTCTTCGAAACGATTTTCAAGCGCGTGTAACATTCCGGGTAGAATGTAACTTCCTTGGTCGTGGTACTTGTGGTGGTACTCTTCGGAATGATTTTGAAGCGCGTGTGCACACAGATTATTTATGTATCAACGTGTGAACATTCCGGGTAGAATGTAACTTCCTTGGCAGGCGCACAATAATTATTGTATATGTACATATACAATAATTATCTCATGTTTCAATCATAATCTCATGATTTTTTTAATCCCTAGTGTACAATCGTGAAAAAAATACAATGATTTTGAATGATAGCAATTTTCTATATAAAATTACGATTTTCTTTAAAAAAATTATAATTGTTGAAATATTTGATTAAAATTTCCCGTCTTACAATAATTGAGCTCTCAAAGTATATAGATTAGAGGTGCGCAGAATGTGTCACTGAAATGAAAAGATATGTACATATCTTTTGATCACTGCGAAGTATATCACTCTTTTAGTTCAGTAGTTCATCTAGTCCAATGGCTTGAGTCGCTATCATTTCTCAGTACATTGATTTTCCTTCGTTTGTTAATCGAACTAAGTAGTGTGTAATGAATCTTATGATTTCTGCGAACGAGATAAACGTTGAAGCGATAGTAAAACAATTTTAAAATAAAGTATATTTTTTATTTGTACTATTTTTTCGTTTTTTATTCGTACTTTTACTAATGAAAGATTAAAAGTTCTTACTAAAATAGTGTTTACAATTGCCGAATACAGCAAAACGTTTCTTATGGTCTTAACTTTAAGCTGATTTTTCTAAACTTTTATTTTTCACTGTAATTTTTGATTTTAGATAAATTCAAACAAACATTATGACATTTTATGCATTGCGTTTATACAAATTGAAGATCAAAACTACCTTCATGCGCAATAAGCAATGAACGCTTATAATTAAAGAATTCATTTTATCGCTCTTCGCAAGTATGTATGTACATTATACAAGAAAGTACGAGTACGAGTGATATGATATAGTTAACCGGTATCAAGTTCAGCCGGGCCGCGATTGTGTCTGCTACGTCACTCCCATCGTCGCGTGATCGGCAATCTTCGACTCTCGTAATCGTTTCGTTCGCGGTGAACTACGCGAACTAGAGATATAGATAAATTGAAACTGAACTAGTGAAGGATGAACTAAACGCAACTGAAGTAGTCCAATTGAAGGATTCATTCGCGAACTACACACGACTAATATAGATACTTGACCAAAATATTGCTAAAAGAATTGTTTAATAATTGTTGGAATATCATTTAAATAAAATTACTCTGTTTGTCCTCTGTTAAACTACAGCTTTCAGACGATAATTAAAACTAATTTTGAAATGTACAATAATTTTATTGAAAATACAATAATTTTAGGATCCTGATACAAACCATTTTCACGGGTCTGCTAACACTTATGCTATCTGTGGGTGCTATAAAGTGTCAACGAGACAGTAATTCAATTTTGTAATTTGTCGTGATCGGAAGAAGGTTAGAATCTAGATATAAAAGTTATTTGGAATATTTTTCCGTTTTCTGGTTATGTAACTTAATTTAATTGATAACTACTAAATATATACTGTAAATAAATAATACATCTCATAAATTTTGCATGTATTAGTACATTTCAATATTACATAATATTGTCATTGCAGCAGTAACTCAAGGATGTCGGACACTCCAGGGCGCCCTATGAAATACCCTTACACCTTTACTGCTAGAATCGCACAATTTCCACTTAAATTCTACCTACAAAACCAATGGATCTGGCGTTATTGGTTCATTGGAATTGCTGTCTCTGCTCCCGTGTTCTACAAGATTCATAAAATGGGTAAACATTTGTTTTTTCTCAATAATGATATTTGAATTATTGTGGTTATACCTATCGATGAAATTCCCAATTCTCTTATATTTAATTTATCTGGTCCGGCTATCTCATTGTACACTATTCAACTGTAGTTTTTGTCATTTTTTCTTTCAAACTATCAATACTAGCCCAGAGTTGATTTGATCTGCAAAGGAAAGAGCAATGTTACAACGTATATGTGTCCTGGATATTGCTTTAAGCAACAGGCTGCTGACATTAAGCTAGTAGCAACAGTAGTGGAATTGATTTGACTTACTTGTTGAAATATAGTTGTGTAACAAAAGATACAAATAATTCTTGTGGTATATAATGATGTCAGGAAGTCGGCATTGTATAGATACCTGGTAAAGCATATGTTGACATGTGGATACTTCATTTTGATTTTGCTGTTAGGCATCTCATTTAATATTCTAGAAATGGTGTTTAGTATTGAATAAGAGTATTTCAGATATATAATTAATGTGATTTTTTAAAATTAATGTTTAAATGGAAAAAGCAATTAACACACAGCTCAAACCACTACGTATATGGAGTTATCATGTATAAAATAATCAAAATAAATGATTATTTTGTGTTACAAATATAGTTATTATGATTTAGATGTACCTACACCTATATATTAGATTACCTAGATATTAGATTACTACACCTATATATATTAAAGTAAACTATAGTACATTTTATAATAATAGTACATTTTATATAAATTGTGTAATCTATCTACTAATATTATTATTATTACTTAACCTGCCAATCCAGTTTCTTCCAAAACATTCTTAGAAAGGGATGCTCGACAATCCTGTCCCTGTGAAACTGGGCTTATTAGGTAGTTCAACACTGCCATCTGACAGTATGTGGTGCGCAGTCTCCTGGTGTGTCAATATGCTTCACATAAGGGGCTAAACATGAACATATTTTTATTCATTGAGCAATGTCTCCTTAAAGCACTATAATTTATTCAATTTGTTTTTAGACAGCCAAAGAAGTTTTCTGGACAGTTTGGATTTGTGATTAAACTTGGATTTGTGTTTTGATTTGGTAACTTATTTTATCATTGGTCTTAGCAAATTAAAAAGCAAAGGCATAATTAGTACATGTTTTGATTCTTTATTTCACTCATTGGTATTGTAATTACCAAACGAGCTCAATGATTTTGTTGATGATCTTAGTCACTATATAGTATAATGATGCGTCCTTTTTCATGACAGGCTTTTGTAGCCAATGTAGATCTAAGGTATTTAGTGTGAAAGATTGAATTATATAATTAGGATGCTTCTATGTCGATGTTTTAATTGGTACAATGAGCACTGGCACGATTTAGATTTTAGTGTTAATATTCTCTTTTATATTTTTATCTTCAACATACATACATACCTTCAAATTCTTCACGAGTTTGACATAAAGAATTAAGTGCCATACACTATGGTCTAGGCAGACTTTCCTTGCTTCCTCCACATTCAAATTTTTTTTCATGCAAACATACTGGGTTTGGACTCTTGACACCACCTTCGCATTGTATATCTATTTTATTAATTGCTTATCTGCCGTTCTAATAACATGTCCGCCCTGTTGGTCAAGTGGTTAGTGACCCTGACTACGCAATCGTTGGAGCTCGGGTTTGATCCCCGGTAGAGATAAGAATTTGTGTGAGGAGCATAGATGTTTGTATTTCTGGGTTTGGGTGTTTATTATGTATGAAACAGTATTTATATATGTATTTCTATGTATTAGTATCTGTGACTAACACCCATAAAATAAGCAAATAATTTGCTTACTTTGGGATTAGATCAGTAATATTTATTATGTCCAAACCAACCAAGCATGCTGTTTTTTTATTTTTACATCAATATTGTATTTCAATATTGTACTCGATAATCTTGAACATGCAGTTGTGTTAAACAACTTATTTGAATGCTAAATACACAGCAGTCTTTTTATATATGACTGCTTAAAATGATAATATTTAGATATAGCTGGCTCAGTATGTCTCAGATATATGTATAGATAATGTCTTCTTCTTCATTATACAAATGGCAATTATCAGAGAATTCTGCCATTGTCGAGTAAACTTAGGAAGGCTAAGAATAGTAACGTCTTTGCTAATTGCAGAAGAAATGTATTAATTTTATTATGAACAGTGAAATATCTCAAATGTATTACTTACTTATTAGTAACTTTTCTATATGGAGTAGAGAAACTAGATTTTTCAAGTTGTTCATGACATAATCATTTAAATTTAAACATTAATAAAATAAACAACTTTTAGAATTATTTAGACAGTTTTATAAAAACATTACCAAAAACTTAATTATATAGAGTGAATATATTTTCTTTTATTGATTGTAATGTTTTTATAATATATATTTATGCAATGAAACTAAAAAGTTTTTGTGTGTTGGATTGACCAGTTGGTTGGATTTGAAAAAATATTTTTGTGTATGATAGCTGCATTTATGAGGAAGGCTTTAAGTGTAGTTTTTACCAGACTGAAGTGATGTGAGAAAAATTGTGGATAACAACCAGGGTTAGGTAGATGAGTTGAAAATTAAAACATAATTGACCAAAAAGTCATTTGTTGGGGTGTACGATAGATTTCACTTATTATCACTGTACAAAACTAATAATTATTGTTTTCAGCCAACTCTCCCGAGAATGTTGCTAAGTGGGCGGAAATCAAGAGGAAGGAAGCTGCTGGTCACCATTAAATTCTTAGATACAGTTCAACAAACATTAACTTATAAGTAAAAATCATGTCTTAGTTAACCACTTGTTTTATTTAACCAATTTCAACTCCTTTATGCATTTGTTCTGATTTTCACCAATTTTAAAGGATCACCTTATTCTTAAAACAGTACCATTACATCTTTTTCCCTGAGATGGCCACAATCATATAAATTTGGTGAAAATTAGATAAAACAAACTATCGCCTAGGGTAACATTCCCTTAAGTCGCCCGTCGCCTAATGTCGGCCACCTAACATAATTATGCTGATGATTAAATTTAATTCCCATATAGGTTTAAATTTGTGTTGCGAATCACGACTTTATAACTGTGTAATAACACACAGTTTAACTGATTTATATTCCAATGTTATACATGTGGAAGCCAATAAGTCGTCACATAGAGCTGTTTTGTCTGCGATTTAGCCAAAAACATTAGAGGAGACCATGCACAGGGGTTGTGTTTTTGACCATAAATAATCGCCCAATGGCTTTTACTTTTCTTCTGCAGAAAAATAAAAGTTTAGTACATTATCCCTTACAGTTTTGATGAATACTTCCATTTGTTATTAAGAAATAACAGCGGCTGAGATTAGGGTACTCATTTTGATACAAGAGCCTATAGTCAGCCCCCGGCCGACATTACGCCGAAAGGCACAAATTTATAACCCTACTGAATTTCAAGGTATAGTTATATTTTTGTTCAATAATTTGATTTAAAGAGCGTTTTGAATCCGTTATTTTAATGATTAAAGTGCGGCCGCCTTTATCTATTATGTATATTGAAATAATAAGCATTTTAAATCACGACCAACATTAGGGAATTCAAACAACCTAATGTTGGCCTCCTTTGCATATTCCATATACACAGAGGGTTTAAAAATTGATTATAGAATAATGTCTTATTTATATTGTTAATTTATTAATTTAATGCATCATATTGACCGACCCCACGGAATTACGTTATCTTTGGACCGCCCCCATTGGTCGAGTGGTTAGCAAGCCTAACTACAAGTCGATGTGGCTGGAATCGAATTCCTGGCAGTGACAAACATTTGTGTGATGAGCATAGATGTGTGTATTTCTGGGCTATCTTATGAATAAAATTACTTTTTTATTGTAGTAATTTTCGATTTTATTTTAAACTGTTACTGGCAACTTTGCATGACCGAAAACCATAACTTTCTTTTGTGCAGTCGAGTAAAAACATAGCCTATGTTACTCCTGGATAGTGAGGTTTTTAAAAGTGAAAGATTTTTAAAATCGGTTGAGTAGGTTTCAATTCAAATCTTAACATAACAAACAAATTAAAATCAAATATTTCCTTTTTATAATATTAGTATAGATATAGATAGATAAAACATAAGTACATATTATATTTAATATAAATTTAATTAAAATTTTATGCAGATTTATTGCCTTGTTTTCAATTCAAAACGCTTATATATTTGTATTTCGTTATTGAAGTCAATTCGAATCATCAATACTGTAAAATTTGAGTGTCTGTAATATTAAAATAACCGCTTTTTACTAAATGCATATGGATGTATACATGGTACACATACCAAAATAACATTTTTTAAATTTTATCTGTCTGTTTGTTCTGACTAACCTCTGGAACGGCTGGGCCGATTTTGACGGGACTTTCAATGGCAGATAGATAGCTGATGTGACAGGGAGTAACTTAGGCTACTTTTTTCGAATTTTTTCCACGCGAACAAAGTCGCGGGTTCGGTTAGTATTAAATAATACGAAAAAACAAATGAATATGTTTTTACGACAAAGGTTCAAGCTTCGTAAGCTCCGAAAGTTGCGTTTTTCGTTAGGGGGCCGACATTTAGCTACTTTACCCTACAAATATGAATTTTGAGAAATGCACCGTGCCCAATCATTATTGGCTTTTCACATGGAAGTGCCCATGTCCACTAAAGATATTTGATTACAAGCGAAAAATAAAATCGGCATAGTGCAAATCTAATGACATGTTTAGCCTTTTACGAACTGCCTGCCAGAACGGCAGCAAACCTATTCAAATAGGTTATTTAAAATAAAATACCTTTCAGGTGAAAATATGAAAAACTAGTTGACCTTTGCGGTTTCGCTCGCGAGAGCGCTCACTGTATAGGCGACCTGCTAGAATCTAGATTAATATGTCCATATAGTTTTCCGTACAAACTTTCATCTCCCATTGTATAGAATATGCCTCTAGAATTGATTTTTGAAGAAAATAATTTAGCCTATGTTTGACCTGGATCTTCAACTATCTTCATGCCAAATTTCATTAAAATCTGTTTAGCCGTAAAAACCGCATACGCCTTAAAGAACGCCGGTTTTACTCGCGGCTTATATATATATATATATATATATATATATATATATATATATATATATATATATATATATATATATATATATATATATATATATATATATATTAAAATAGTATGAAAACGTATGTGGACCATGCCAGGGCCTGAAACCGATTTAAAAAATACCGGTTAATCTTAATAGAGGTTAAATTAATGGTTTTTATAAAAGGTTTCGCTCGAAGGTGGAATTGCACGTCACGCATAGTGCAGACAAAAATTGGGGGCCGCGAAAATCAATTAAAAATTATTATTTTTATTCCGTATCTACGAAGATGTCTGCAGAGGTACAAGTGCACCCACGATTTTTAGCCAAAGATGCTTACGGCCGGTTTCCGAAACGCAAATCAATTTTGACAAGCAATCTATGTTTAACATAATTTTTACATGCAACTGATCTGTTAAACACAATTGTTTGTAAAACTAATTTGCGTTTCGGAAACCGGCCGTTAGTCTCACAATGTGATAGGTGGCAAACCTATCGCCATCCGGGCATTTATACACGTTGTTTTTATCAGGAAAATGAAAAAAACACATTTTGAATTGGCACACACGGGACCTGATACGATCAACACCGACACACAGAAACGATAATTCTTATCCCTTGTGGAAAAAATTTCTCGGATAAAAGTAGGTAAATAACTTACAAAGTGAAAGTAACAGTTTATGAATGTTTATTTTTATTTAAAAAGTCGAAAAAAGTCTTACAAAGTCGGAAAAACTCGGAGTAATTCCAAAATTTCGGACTCTTCCAGAAGAGTTATTCAGTGTTAATAAATCTTGCAACGTTTATGGGTACTAAAAGAAATATATTAAAAGTTATTAATACTACGAAAGTGTAATAAAGGGGAAAAAAATATAACTAATACTTACCCGGTTTTCCGTTTAAGAATTTGAAACTTTCTTCTTTGTTTAAAAAAAGGTTACCGTTACTGTCGATCAATATTATAAACTTTGTTTCTTCAATTTTTGATAATTATTATTAAAATCTATTATATCACAACGTTATTTGCCAATTTTTATTTTATTGTACTTTTATTACATAAATATATTTATAAATTAAGTAAAAATTAAAACAGATGATCTAATTAGCTTTTGACAGGTTGAGTCAGTGTTGCCAGAGAAAAAGTCAATCTTTCGTCCTTAAAGCCTCCTCTACACTACTCCTATGTCCGGGGTAAACTCAAAAAGTACTACATGGATTTATTTCAAATTTTGCATGACTATTACTAACAGGTCGGGTCAACATATAGGCTACATATTATCAAGCTGTCACCTACGGGGGAGGTGCTGTGCGGAGTAAACGAAGTCCGCGCGGACGAAGTCTTGGGCAACAGCCAGTATAATTATGGCGAGCGAAGCGAGCCCTACACTAGGCGACTTTCTATGCACTTTTGTGGTACATTTTCCTGAAAAAGTATCCCACTTTAAGGTTTGGGCTTTGACGTGGTGGTTTAAATTCATGTCTAGATATATTATCTACCATTAAAATGCTATTTCATAAACATTAAAAAAATAGAAAATACATTTTGTATTAGAATTTTATTACTGCTAACGCCATCTATTATAAAAATAAATAAATAATAATAATAAATAAATATTCACGGGACAAACTACACTTACTGATCTAACCCCAAAGTAAGCAAATATTTGCTTGTGTTATGGGTGTTAGTCAACGATACTAATACATAGAAATACATAATATATAAATACCAGAATATATATAATAAACACCTAAACCCAGAAATACAAACATTTACGCTCATCACACAAATGCTTGTCCCCGTCGGGGATCGAACCCGAGCCCCGTTGATTGCGTAGTCAGGGTCGCTAACCACTCGACCAACGGGAGGGTCAAATAACGAGTAAAAATGCTACAAAGCTACACTAGGCGACGATCTGTGCCCTTTAGTGGTACATTTTACTAAAAAAATATCGCACTTTTAGGTTTAAGCTTTGGCGTGGTAGTTTTATTTTGTTTAATTCATTTTCATTCACTCCAGTTTAATACAATATTAATCTATTAAAACACTTGTACTTTTTAACTTCCCACTACGTATGTAGATAGGAAGGTTACTGATTTTGCTCCGATTTTCAAAAATGGAGTTTTCACCATATGTCCGCGTTTTGTGGGCTTAGGAACCATTTTCGACTATTTTCGCGATGACGTCAGTATGTCTGTATGTATGTGTGTGTGTGTGAGTGTGTGTGTGTGTCAACAACTCATAAGTTTTGAACGCCTGGACCGATTGAAACGCGGTTGGTGGCATTCGATTGGATTCCGCTCAACTTATACTTCCTGAAATTTTGTACCAAATGGGCCTAAGAGATTTTGAGAAATTTTGAAAATACCCTAAACAAATTGTGACGAAACAATTTTTTTTTTAATAACTTCCAGATTAATGTACCGATTGAGTACAAAAACTATTCCTCAAAAAAATACATCTAATGCATAAATTGCCTCAAAATCAGTTTATTCGTTTGGAAGTAATCGTTGGCGAAAATTTTGAAAAAAGTGTTTTTTCGACATAACTTCGAAATATTTCAACCAATTATTTTTTGGTATTCTACAATATTTTAATACTATAAAAATTACGTCGAATGCCCTTTTAAAAATCAAAACCGAACCTTATTTTCAAAGGTTACAACTTTTCAAATATTAAAATTACGTTTTCTTTAGCAAAGTTACCTTATATTTTGGAAATAACTTTCAGGCTAATATACCGATTGACTTCAAAATCTTATCATCGTTTCTCCTTTAAAAACTGCGCCAAGTACCGTTAATTGGATAAAAATCGGTAAATTTGTTTGGGATCTATCATAGACGAAAATGTTTTTTTGACATTGCTTCGAAATTTTTGAACCTACCGATTTTTTAGCTAAAGCAATATTTAAATTGAGTTGAATGCCATTTGAAAGATCAAATCGATCATCGTTTCCAAAATATACAGCTTTTCAAAAATCAATACGTGCCAAGAAAACTTATCAAGGACGTACTACGTGCGTCTTCCCGGTTGAAATTTGGATGTTTTTTGATTTCAATGGCTTCTTTCACTAGCCGTGGAATGTAATATGGCGTTCTGTCGAAAATACGCGTGGCCTATGAAATTCCATCCAGTGATTACGGCCCGACTACAGCTGTAGATGTTTAGCAATCGCCGACTTATTAACGTCGTTATTCTTGACTGCTTTGATATGCTACTAGGCCTCTGACACATGCTCTTAGTACTTCTATACACTACTCGGCCGACTTCAGTACGCGTCAAGACGCCGTTGTGAACGCACGTGTGTTTAATAGATTTTTTCGTTGATGTGCGTGTGAGACTCTATTATGAGCGGCATACAGTGGTCACAGGAGCAAACTATGTTGTTCCTTGAAACACTTCAAGCAGAACCTTTTATTTGGGACCCCAGTGGGAAAGGTCATAAGGACAAGAAAAAAGTAAATGATGCTTGGGTGCGTATTCGGGACGTTTTGGAAATACCAGTTGAAGAATTGAAGAAAAAAAAGGATTCACTTTTTGCGACATACAGGGGCTACTACAGAAAAATGGAAGCTTCCTTAAAAAGTGGTGCCGGCGCAGATGATGTTTATCGTCCAGTTTGGTTCGCCTTTGATTTCATGAACAGCTTTTTGGGGTCCGTGTATAAATGTAAACAAACAATAACCACGGTAAGTTTTTTATTATCAATAACTTGTTTTATTATTACTAAAGTACAGATTACAGTAAGGTCGATTCGCCAGTTTGCGTCCATTTAGTGCAGTTGCTTGCTTTAAGGAGAACATAATAATGTCTCTGCATTAGTTTTAATATAAAAAGTATGTAGTTAATGTGGTAACGAATAGGCGAAATGACCCTACATTCGTTGTGTTTATTTATAAACATTGAAAATAATTTGTAAAGTAATCCCTTATCTGAACGGCAGATAATGGTGATCTGCGTGGTACTTGTGTAATATCTCTCAAAGCACAGTTATTATCAAAGTCTGCCCGCCAAGACCTGGGTTGAATTAAAACTCCATTATCATCATACATATCTACAGTACCAGGAGGCATATATATAAGGGATGATTTATTACTTTTTCTGAGAAAGTTATGCAATAAGAGACATGTCATTGTAATAATTGGGATATTATGAATATCCAAATCAATTGGCTTTCTGAATATTCTAAACCTGGATGCTAAAATACCAAACACATTCTCAACTACTACTCGAGATTTTGACAAGCGCATATTGAAAATCCTTTTCGGTGAATTGATATCATGGTTGCCAGGATATGGTTTCATTATATTATTATGTAAAGCAAATGCTCCATCTATCAAAAAAACGTAGGGAATTTCGACATGATCCGTTCCGGATAATGGACTTGGCTTAGGAAGATTAAGCCCGTTAGATGCAATTTTTTGCCATAACGAAGAATTTTTAAGTACACCTCCATCACTGATCCTACCTTGACTACCAATGTCAGCATACATAATGTTATAGTTACTGTCGACTAAAGCTAAAAGTACTAAACTAAACGTCTTTTTATAATTAAAATACTCAGAACCAGAGTTAACCGGACATTGTATAACAATATGCTTTCCATCCATTGCGCCAAGGGCATGTGGAAAATTCTCCTTGAATCCGTTTTCAACTTCCAACCACTGCTGCTCATTGCACGGCATCTGTAAATAAAAAGTATATTATATAAAAAATATTATCATCAAATAATATGTAAAAAGACACGGTCAATTTCATTAAAAGCTGACACTCAAATTGTATATAAATAATTAAAAAGCCGATTAATTGTAGCACTCATGTATTTTTCATAAAATACAGAGACATACACTCACACTCCTACATACACATACAGTACTCCTGCATATACGCGCACTCAAATGCATATAGTATACAGAACCCATATACACTCACAAATTTGGATTGGATTAAATAAAGATTTATTATTAAATAGGTCGTGATATATACATTTAAACCTTTGCTATTTTTATTTCAGGATCATGGAACTGATTCGATTCAGGAAGAATCAATCAACGCTTCAGAGGATGTACCAATTGCTTCTCCAACTCCAAAAGAACCAGAGCCCCCAAAAAATAGACACACCATCCGACGGCGTGACAACCCACCGGAATTGCAAGTTGCCAGTAGGCAGATGACAGAAGCCTTCAATAACTTAAATAAAGTGATAAATAATCCTTCAAAGGATAGTAGCGCAGTTGAGGACGAGTGCGACGTATTCGGCAAACTAATTGCCAAAAAACTGAAGAGGTTACCTGAACATGAAAGGGACGATATAATGTTCGATATACATGCTCTATTTCGGAAATCACGTTTTGAAAGATCTCCATCAGGTGAATCGTTTCGTACTTCTACACCTAAGTCTACGCCATATTATAGTCCGTTAACTACATCACTATCTTCTAGAAAGCGTCCTTTATCTGCGAATAATGCAGTTCATTATAATGTTACAACATTATCTCCTAGACCACACTCATCGTTTTCAGAGCCACCTGATACATATATAACATTATCTAATGAGTCCAGTGAATGTCAACCGACATACTTCCAACAACCAAGCGAAATCACTGCTCATCAACGCTCTTCAAAGATACGTGTTATAAGTGATGAAATTATTGCACCAGACACCCAAAGTCAATCAGTTTATCAACGCTATAAGCAGCCTCAATCAGATCAATCTAACGATGTTCAATATATTTTGCATATACCAGAGACCCAAACTCAATCTGATTGTCCAGAAGATAATACACATCAGAGTGATTTAATATATCAGGCATATAATGACTCGTAATGTATGAAATTATTCTTATTCTTATTCTCACTGATATTTTTGTAATTGTACATACCTAAACTTTTAATAAATATATGTCATAAATATTAAAATTTTACCTTTATTTCATCCTTGAGTTCCTCGTTCAAAGCTTCACAGACTTCGACTACAATTTTTGAAATCAACTGGCTTGAAATTTTAAATAAATAGTGCATAGATCTATAGCTGTCACCACTTGCCAAAAACCTCAAGGTGATTGATAATCGAATCTTAGCAGGTATAGCTTCTCTTAAATGAGTGTCTCGTTTAGCGATTAAGGGTTCGACTTTAGAAAGTAATAAATTAAAATCGTCCAATGACATTCGGTGGAAATTTTCAAATTCTCCTGATGGTTCTTGTATGAGTTCAAGAAATTGTTGTTCCATAGTACGTCTGTAAAAAAAAATACAGTTAATTAACTTGCCATGTAATGTACTTTAACTTATTAGAAATCCTAATTATTTAAATAAATATTACCTACCTAGTTCTGTTCCGATGCATTGCGATCATCCAACATCTTCTTTTTCTTCTTTTCTTTTTAGTCTTCTTCGTGAGATAAGTATGCACGTAGTTATAATACGCTAGAGAGC
Organism: Apodemia mormo; assembly: GCA_036924255.1. Taxonomy (NCBI): domain Eukaryota; kingdom Metazoa; phylum Arthropoda; class Insecta; order Lepidoptera; family Riodinidae; genus Apodemia; species Apodemia mormo. Next base: position 2,747,507 of record JAUPFN010000018.1, on the reverse strand, counting down.
ACATTGCTACGGCAGCTGCTACTTGAGCGTCCATTATAATAAACGTCCGCAGGGTACCGGTAACGCTACACGAATGCGCTCCTCGCGAAGTTGAACGAGTGTGTAGTGTAGCACCGCGGACTTCAGTCAACTTCGGCCGAGTACTTCGCCGAGGAACTTCGCGAGTAGTGTAGAGGAGGCTTTAAGGACGAAAGATTGACTTTTTCTCTGGCAACACTGACTCAACCTGTCAAAAGCTAATTAGATCAGCTGTTTTAATTTTTACTTAATTTATAAATATATTTATGTAATAAAAGTACAATAAAATAAAAATTGGCAAATAACGTTGTGATATAATAGATTTTAATAATAATTATCAAAAATTGAAGAAACAAAGTTTATAATAATATTGATCGACAGTAACGGTAACCTTTTTTTAAACAAAGAAGAAAGTTTCAAATTCTTAAACGGAAAACCGGGTAAGTATTAGTTATATTTTTTCCCCTTTATTACACTTTCGTAGTATTAATAACTTTTAATATATTTCTTTTAGTACCCATAAACGTTGCAAGATTTATTAACACTGAATAACTCTTCTGGAAGAGTCCGAAATTTTGGAATTACTCCGAGTTTTTCCGACTTTGTAAGACTTTTTTCGACTTTTTAAATAAAAATAAACATTCATAAACTGTTACTTTCACTTTGTAAGTTATTTACCTACTTTTATCCGAGAAATTTTTTCCACAAGGGATTGTATAACTAGCTGACCCGCAACTTCGTCTGCGTCACATAAGACCTATAATATCATGGGGACCTATAATACCATTCTAGAGGAACTGGAACTTGCTTTAATTAATCCACGAAACACTTGAAAACTATTGAAACAAACAATTATACCTACAGTGCAACCTACCTATAGTAGTAATCATACCTACAGTGTACCTAAAATTAAAACCAGGTGAGTTTGTACCCACGTCTGCTATGTTGTAGGTACATTCATTTGTTTGATTATGTTTTTTTAATATCTACGGTAAGAGTGTAACAAAGTATTATATAGTCATCCCAGTACGATCATGATCAGTAAAACTGAAACTATATAGAAAAAAAATCTGTAAATGGTTAACCCTACAGGCCATCCTTGAAACTTCCCGCTAAATTGAGGTATTTTAAGTTTAAAAGAGTAAAAACTATAAGCATAAATTTTTTCAGTTCAAACATCTATGTTGTTAAAAATGGTAGTGTATTGATTTTGGAAAAGCTTAATATTTTAGAAACGATGATTATTTTGATCGTTCGAATGGCTCTCAACTAATTTTGAGATGTAAAATATTGCTTTAGCTAAATAATCGATAATTCAAAAATTTTCGTCAATTCAAAAATTTTCGTCATTGATAAATCCCAAACAAATTGATCGATTTTGATACAATTAACGGTATTTGACGCAGTTTGTAAAGAAGAAAAGCTGATAAGGTTTTTATGTCAATCGGTGTATTAGCCTGAAAGTTATTTCAAAAATATTTAGTAAGTTTGCTAAAAACAACAAAAGTACAACGTATTTGAAAAGCTGTAGTTTTTGAAAATTAGATTTGATTTTGATTTTTGAAACGACATTCGAAGTAGTTTTTTAGTACTAAAATATCGCCAAATACCAAAAAATGATTGGTTGAACAATTTCGAAGCTATGTCGAACAACACTTTTTTCAATTTTTCGTCAACGATTACTTTCAAACGGATAAACCGATTTTGATGCAATTAGACGTAGTTTTTTAAGACATAGAGCTGATTAGTTTTTGTACTCAACTGGTACAAAAATCTGGATGTTATATTAAAAAAATACTATTTCGCCAACATTTTTTGTGATTTTTGAGGTTTCCATATCTACACACGTAGCGGGAATTTAAAAATGGCAGGGAAACATAAGTAATAAAAGAACGTTGGGGTGGGACACTACTGGGGGGTCAATCGATGTATAGTTTACGCTATCTCCTGGAAGTTTACTCAGTATTCTATCAGTAATTTCGTCAACGCTACTATTTCTAGCCGCCAATATTGCCCTTTGACACATCCGCTGGTAGTCTTTGTTTTCTACTTCGACTATATGCCTTCGGGTCACTCGCTACTCGCTAGTCCCTACCACGCATTCTCTCCACGCACGCACGCCTCGCGCGGTGCTTGATAATATTATATCTTAAAACTGTGATATCTCTTAAGCTATTGGTTGAAATCAAATGAAAGAAAGGGCGTTTTATTTCAAAATTAAATACTTGTGATGAATAACTAATTTGTTTAGATAAAGATTAATACCATGTTTATTAAAACATCGTCGCAAATATTTAAATAATTTTGATTACCATAAAAAGGGTCATAAAATGTGAACCATACTAGACAGATGTATACAATTGCGGACTTTTTTACAACTTTTTAAGACGAACAATTCGATCATACATGATTTTTGTTTAACTTTAACCGTTAACGCAGCACACGCCAGGAACGCTCTCAAAAAGAAAAAAAATCTCCGTTTAGACCACATTTGTCGTTGATACTCCGATTGTTTGTCGCAGCGTGATATTATATAGCCTATAACCTTCCTCGATAAACAGGCTATCCAATTCAAAAAGAATTATTCAAATCGGTTCAGCAGTTTTCGAGATTACCACGTACAACCAAACAAACTCTACAATTTTATAATATTAGTATAGATATATAAAAGTATTCGACAGCGCTTTCTCAACAATTATCTATAAAAGTATTTTACAGAACTTTCATTTCCGTGTATCTTACCCTAGTTTTTGGCTTTATCTTTAAAAACTTCCCACCTGCTACGGTGGCGCCATCTTATTTAATGCTTTTTGATGGACACCGTACTCAGATTTGTCGGCGACTCTCTAAACGTATTTAAAACCTTAGCTCTTTTCATTAGATAGTTTATATGGTCTTAAACTAACGATTTCTTTTATAAAAAAAGTATCTTCACGCCCATATCCCCGAAGGGGTAGGCAGAGGTACAACAAGTACACCCACGATTAGCCGAAGATACTTAGTCCCACAAATGTGATAGGTGGTAAGCCTATCGCCAACCGGGCACTTTCCAATCCCGGGCAACTTTATGTTTCTCAGAAAACTGAAAAAACACTTTTTTTTAATGTGCCCGACCTGGGAATCGAACCCGGGACCTCATGTGGTCAACGCCAACGCTGGACCACTAGACCACAGAGGCGACCAATTCTTTTATCATCATTTTTAATTTGGTTGATTCCATCCATAGGATCTAGTTGCTGTCAGTTTTTAAACGCTTTTGAAACGTTTTTAAATAAGTGGAATGCAAGTTAGATGTTATTCGGAAGGTTTAGTGGCTTCAGGATTGTGTAGTAATTATAGATAAATTATGAAAAAATAAAAACTCATCACATTGTACTTGAATTTTATTCACTACACATACAATTAAATTATAAATTAGGTACATAAATATTTAGTATTTATTCCCCTGTAATAATTTCAATAAATTGTCACAGGCGAAAAATATTTTGCAAAATAAAGACACAGCACAATTAATATAAATTAACATTAGTTTTGTATGGGAATGCTTCTTGATTGTATTCATTTAAAAACAGTCACAGCTCCACCATATGACAAGGAGTGTAAGACAAAAATATACTAGCAATTAATGAAAAATTAACAGAAAATTTAATAGAGTGCCTAAAATATTTTAAAATAAAAACAAAATCCTAGTTAAAAATATGATACATTTAAAAATACTCATTACAAAAACTTAAAGGCTACTCTAAAATATTTTGAAACATTTTACAAAATAATATGATTAAATCAGTTTTATGTCTTCACTTGCATAAGATATGCCCTGAGGCTTTATAAGCCAATAAAGGAAACGACAGTTTAAGTATATAATAATACTTTAATATTTACCTAAGACAAAAAAAACATGTGAGGCGGAGACTAAATCTAAACTTAATTATGTCAATAACATTAAGAAAATGAGAAACAGTACAAGCTATCTAATTTATACAAATATTGGATGATTTTGATATCATTTTTTAGATTTTTTTAATATTCATTGAAATTTTCTCAAAACATCGCACAATCAATAAAATTTATCACACAATCGAACGCAGTTCGATGTTACATTTTGTCAATACATCTTTAACCATACAATACGATTCTTGTAATATATCCTTAATACCTTTAAACGAGCAATTCTTGTATATATATATAATTGGAATCTCGGAATCGGCTCCAACGATTTTCATGAAAGTCACAAATTAGGGGTTGTTCGGGTCAAAGAATCGATTTATCAAGGTTCCAGGTCCAAGAAAAGCTTGGTTCCCAAGATATGGGTATGTGAAAAACCGAGCAAAGCTCGGTCAACCAGGTACAGAAAAAAATTTATATATTCTATAGGAATCGATTTGTCAAGGTTCAAGGTCCAAGAAAAGATTGGTTCCAAAAATATGTGAAAAACCGAGCAAAGCTCGGTCAACCAGGTATTCTATTTTAAAGCATGACGTATATATGAAATATGCGCAGTTATTTTAGAATCACATAAATATACCAGCATTATTTGTCGACGCAAACGAGTATGAAAAACGCCGATTGAAATAAAATACAAAATGGCGAACGTGTAAACAGCGCGCATCCGTTCATCCAATGAACAATGCAGATTTACTTGCGTAAACACGTTTTATGTTTTCGAGCCACATAGAAATGTTTACAGCAAGTACATCATAATACTTATTTTGTGGTACTAACTTATTGCATTACAATTTTGCAAATGCAATCCGTTGTTAATAGTGTCGCTGCGTTAGTTATAATTATATATATAAAAGCCCGACTTACACAAAAGTATTGTACAGAAGTATTATAACTATATTTTATACAAGAGTGCATCAAAAATTTTTTACTTTTGCAATATCGCACTTTTAGCGCTTTGCATCTATCTGAACTTATAATATGATGAATATTGAACGATAAAAATATATTTTATCGTTTATCCTTTGATCAATTAAAAATGAAAACTTATTTTTATCGTATTCGATTATAATAAATGTTTAGTGAGAACTATATAATGTATAACGAGGTATATATGTATGATTGACAAAGTTATTATGCTTATAGAATCCATAGCCATTAATCAAATCTGAGCAAATCTATATTAGTTGTTATACAAATTACGTTTGTTGGGTGGGATACTTGCGAGTATGTTTGCTAAAGATGAAATCACAGGAGCATTAAAAGTCACACAACTTGACATCACTTGCTATTTATACTACCCGTAAGACTAAAAATATTCAAATATTTTGTGAATGTCTTCAAATATACAGATTGACTGGAAAAAGACTGTAAATACATAAAAAAGGTATTTATTACTCTTTGAAATTTACACATCATATATGAATAAGGCTCACTTGTTTTTTTTTAATATAAGTATTTAATTTTACTCAATGTGTTTCTGAATGTTTTTAGATCATCACTGTTACAGGAACTTTAACACGACACTGACACATCCTGCGATTTCATCCTCGCGCCACAGACCTTATACTAAACATTATAAAAATAGTCTAAAACAAGTTTAAAAATATTTGAATAGCTGTAATTAAATAAAATTTGGACTAGCCACGTTTTTAATTATTTAACAGTAGCATGTTTCAATTTTATAATTCCCAAAACTTGATTAACATTTGACCTGATCCTGAAACAGGAACTTTAAATAACTTTTATTTCTAGGTGTTTTTTTTATATTGTTTTGTTGGTTTTTTAGATTGTCCTGTTAATCTGATATGATTAGCCGGTTAGATCAAATATTTGTTAAAAAATTTAATAAAAGCAGAGGTATCTCCTAATTAGTAAAAGCAGAAAAATTGCAACAAACAAACTTCAATTTGCATATATCGCAGATCCTGTCATAATGACAATGAGACCACCCAAATGTGTATACAATTTCAAACCAAAAAAAAATCGATCAGTCCAATCGTCTTCAAGTAATCAGGGAGCATATATTTAAAAAATATCAAAGATTCTGACGAATGACAAACTTTTTTCAAGTCAAAAAAAAATGTTTAAGTTTATAAATTAATAAGTTAGATTTATTATTATAGGATTAGTTATCAAGGGAATGGGAATTATTCGTAACTTGATTAATTTGATTATATCAATAATAATTAATTATTTAAATATGTATTTAACAAAAAAAGCCTTTCGACCAGCAAAATGACCTTTTGTAAACATTGTTCGGTATTGTGTCGCCTTACTACTAAAATGCTTTAATTACACTAACATTTCTAGGAATGTTAAATAATCACCTGCAGGGTAAGATTGTAAAACAAAGTTTTGAACTGGTTCTTCTTAACTGTGCATATTGAAACTATTTCATGAAGTTAACAGTGCAGTAAAAAGAGGGAAATGCATACATCTATAGGATTCAGCCTGAGAGAAAATGAGACAAAATACATTACAGAGTGTTTTTATTCGTATATTGTAAAAAATAAGTCTTTTCTATGTGCGATGCTCTTTGCCTACACACTCTCTATTAATCGATGTTGAATGTGGGCTTACGTTTTCTGTATATTGCCAAGTCGAACAGAAAGAGAAGACGTATATCATGAAGCTATATTATATCTGGAGGCAACACTTCTAATACCTACTTGAAACACAACTTTATATACTGCTGTCATCTGAGGTCTCACCCTCTCTTTCTAACACAGCTGTATAAATAGAGATGGGGAGGCCTCAGAAAAAGAGATATAACGTAGGTATTTGTTTCAATTGATTAATACGAGTGCTAGCTCCACCTATACCTAATACTTTATGGACATATATATAGTATAGTACCTTGTGACATACTGTTAAATACTTGACTCTAGTCTTAGCGCCTCACATGTATATGTTAATAATCCTATTAACATATACATGTGAAGCAATATTCATTATATTCTGTCGGAATGTAATGTGAAGGAAGTTCCTTTGGTGTGTGCAATTCACACAATGACCGTGTGTGAATTTAAAAAAAATAAATAAGAATACGGTAAGAAAAAAGCAGTAATATAATATATTAACTATAAAATTTACTTCTGGATTTAGATGGAACCACCGCGACTACGAATTAAACACTTCGATTCCCAAAAAAGACTTGTGCATCTTAACATTAGCGTTTTTCTGCTATAGCAATATGTTTTTCGGAGGGCGAGTTAATCTGTTACATTCAATTATCGTTATAATCACAGATAATTATGAAAATATGTCCAGAACCGCCCTGCATCTGGGTGTTGTCACTTAAGAACTTAAGAGATCAGATGACAGCATTTCTCCATAGCAGTGCCTCTTTTTAAGTAGAATAGTTGAGTTAGAACCTAATAATGCGACATACCTGCAGGTAAAAATACTTCAACATCCCTACACCATCTATCACTATGAAGGCACACGCCCAATTTACAAAGCACACTAAGTTCGGTCAACAATGCGACACTATACTGCCGACCGACGAATTTATTAACCTACATCACACTGACTGCCTCTGTATTTGGGACCACAATATCACAAACACTTTTGTACAACCACAATACAATACACAAGATATAGAATTAACCATTAATCTCAATAATAATTGAATATGTTTTTGAATGTCTGTGTTGCGCGCGCGTGCATGTGTGTGTGTGTGTGTGTATGTATGTATGTGTCTATGTTTGTGAGTAAAGGTGTAAGACACATGAATTTGTGGGTGTGTAAATGTGTATGTAGGTGGGTGTGTGTGTTACTTTAAGTTCAAACCGATTTCAATTTTATTAACAGATTAAACTATACAGGTATGTCTAAACTTTTTACACTGGTTTCTCACAAAATACGAAAACTTTGTCACCAGTATTAAATAAATTATTACGAAGATATCTGGTTAACAACAAGTTCCTGATGTATTGTACTGTGTTTTCATATGAAAGCCCGTCACTGTCAGTTCAGTAGAGCACATACCCCTGCAGGCGGGGCGGGGTGGCCGTACATCAGTTGAGCCTCTGCCGTTTCACCAGCGGGGCATCCTCGTCTTCGTCATCCATAGACCTCTTGGTGCCAGTCTCTTCGGCTTCTAGGACAGTCTCTGGGAATGGTGGCAGGTTTAGCTCTGAACAGCGCTTGATAATGTATTTTTCTAGTCGACAGCCCGCTCTGTAAGGAAATTTAAATAAGAATTAGAGATAATTTTTATTCATACAACTCTTTACGTTGGCGAGTCGGCAATTTTATAGTTACTTCCAGAACGGAAACGCGGCCACACACTAAGCAGGATGAGGCGGAAGAAATTCACACAAACAATTTGTTTGCCAGACGTTTGGTGAATCCACCATCTCATGCGGCTGAGTTTGGAAGATTTGTTCGCATGTGTGTAGTAACTTTTGTATGGTGCAAATCTATAAAAGAAAGTTTTTGTGACCGTGTACTCCGCCGCATACCTAGTTTCATAATTCTGTGCACGCCGCTGTAGTATGGCATTTGGATTTTAAAAAATTATATGATGCAATGAGACCATTATTACATTTGCCATACTTCTAATAGGCGGAAAATGTGGCGCTATCCTTGAAAAATTTGATTTTTCGACAAGTTTACAAGGTACAAGACATAAAATCATTTGTAACAGTATGGTATGAGACAAGATCTTTACAATTCGAGGAATCGTTCGAGAGATCGAAGGAAGGAATCGTATAATATTGTACAACATGACATCTGGTTGTAAGACAAGATTGCCGCCATCTAGTTGTTTGAAAATATGTATTTATATTCATTAAACCTCAAAGCTAATGGAAAAAATTGTGCCATACTGGTACAAATTGTTAGAAATACAACTAAAATCTTACAATTAAAAAAATATTATACCCATTCGCCACCTCTCATAGGTATGGCATTTCAAGACTTCTATTTATGATAATACAGAGAACTGTTAAAAGTTTTAGGGTGGTACAAATCGTTTTGCAAAAATAAAAAGTTTACTCCTTTGAGACGGTGTTGCGGCCATTTGGAACCGTCGGAAAAGTATGGCAATTTTCGTGAATGGGTACTCGACGATGTTTAGCTGTTCATAAATTAGCCTGGTACAATTGCCCCCCCCCCTCTCGTTCCCACCACTGTAGCTTCTGTAAACCAGAATCAACAGCAGCAACTATCGTGATAACCACCGAGTTGCGAGCTCAGGGTGAACAATTTCCCCCCCTCTCGTTCCCACCACTGTAACTTCTGTAAACCAGAATCAACAGCAGCAACTATCCTGATAACCACTGAGTTGCGAAATGAAACTTTTACAATCAGGTACCTTGTTGGTACAAAATGGTTGAATTGCTTCCTTTAAATTAATGTGTTGGCGTCGCCATGGCAGGCTGTATGTCGCCATGTCAGAGAAGTATGGCATTATGCTACCATCTACTCTTTTTATCGACTATCGGAATATACAAGAAATTTGTGGAACAAATCGTTCGCCACTCGTAATTTATCCGACACGTTTGATTACCAGCCACGCGATTAGGCTGCCGGTACCAGCGCTATGACCATTATTTTCCTTTTTGTCATTACGTAATTAGACCGCTGAAGAACCGCCATACTGGTACAAATGATTTAATATTTTGTGTCATCATTTCTCGGTCTAAAAGATTGAATGTTCATAGTATGAAACAATATAAGCCCTCTTCTTGTTCCGCATTATTTTGATGGGTAACTTCGCAATCCTACATTGTGTGTGGCCCGACACGCACGTTGCGAGTTTATTTATTTGTAACAACAGTGTATGTGTGTGTCGCTGCTGCGTATATCGGCCTACGGCGAAGGTTCGTTCTAGCTCAATGTCACGAACTACAAGCGACAACTGCTTACGTCATAATGACGTCGTATTATCACTGGTCACCAAACCGCGGCCGGCAGGTTATATTTGTGCGGCCTGCTGATGATATTTGTGCGGCCCATGACAAAGCAAACAAGTTTATTATAACATTCCTTAAAATCTTTTGTTGTCAAATTCTCAATTCATGGACATTTGTTTGTTAAATTCTTTAATTTTATGTTACTGTGAACTGTATTTCATTCGCCCAACGATTACGAAGTTATGATACAGCTTCATGAACGTGAAGGTCATATCGTCGTATGTTATTTTTTTCTAACATGGAAAAAAATATAATAGCTTACGTCGATACACTAGGTCAATATCAAAATACGACTTATACATGAAATTACCTTAACACATGTACGCGGATAGATTCTAATTTGTTATTATAATTATTGTTTATCATAATTATATATTCTTTGTCATGAATCGCACTAATATCACGTGCGGACCGCAGTTTGACGCCCACTGCAGTGAGGCGTCTAGCCCCTTCCCGAAGATAGCTCGAACACATTGCAATAGCACGAATCTTCGCTGTAGCCCGATATATTCAGCATGAGAATAGCAACGCACTTGGCAACTGGGTGCGTGTCCTTGTTGTATGTGTAGCAGTTGTTGAAGACGAGCGCGAGGTCGTCCAGCACCTCCCGGCTGTGGCAGTACTCGCCGGCCGCCAGCTTGTCGCGCACACAGCTCAGGTCCATCGGCTTCTCGATCACTTCTAGGTAGTCTGGCACCTGCGAGTAACACTTGCAACACTGAATATCGTCCGCATTTAGTAAAACACTTCTTCAGTATACCTACTTATCATGTTGCTGCGTGTTTGTATTTTATATTAATCCTATGAAGCTGTAAGTGTAAGCTAGAAGTGTAAGCAATAGTGTAAACGCAACGGATCTTTTTATATCCCAAAAAAGTGCATCCGCATTCTTGTTAATATTAAAGAACCAGAAAGCTGTAAACCGTATTTCAAAAAACCAAAAATATTAACGTTTACTTCAATTTATATATTTGAAATACTAAAATTTGTTAAAAAATATTCCCAGTTCTTTAAAAAGCAAACTGAATACCCACGAAAATTTACAACAAGATTCAAAGACAACCTAGAATTACCAATCTCAAACCTTAAAATGCACAGCTCGGGGCCAAACGTCATGGCTGTAAAATTATTTAATAAATTACCCGAAAAACTCAAATCGGAAGAAAATTGTAAAATATTTCTACGCGATGTTAAGAACCTACTGATAAATAAATGTTACTACACCTTAAGCGAATTTTTGAATGATAAATTTTAATAAGAAACATATTTTATTCAGAAAAGTGAATCAGTCCGCCTCTGCATTGCCTATCAGGATACATATGTTGTTCCTAGAATGTATACTTAACACCTATAAATGTATAACATATGACGCAATAAAGTATTGAGTATTGTATTATATCTGGAGGCAACACTTCTAATGTCTACTTGAAACACAACTTTAAGTACGGAAATCAGAAGTACTTTATTCAATAAAACTTTTTACAAGTTATTTTGACGCGTCAACATTTTTTTAAACAACTACCGGATCGGAAACGCGGCCACACACTGAGAAGATCCGGCGGAAGAAATTCAGCGGGCTTGGATTTTTGCATAATATTTAATTAGTATCTAATTGTTACATTAATAATAAGGATTGCCGATATGAGAAGCAGTTAATCCCATGCTTTCCGGTCATCAAGGTATTCAGATATTTTATAGTAACCTTTTTTACACAGTTTTGTTTTAACACATTTTTTGAATTTGTTAACTGGTAAATCTCTAATGGCATCAGGCAGCTTATTGTAGAAGCGTATACTTTGCCCCATAAAAGAGTTGCTTATTCTGTGAAGAGATGCATGCACAACAAGATTGTTTTTGTTCCTTGTATTTAGGGAGTGAATGTTCACTATTCTTTTTAAATAAGCAAATATTTTTACGAACGTACAACAAAGTTACGAATATATACTGAGAAATTAATTAAAATATTAATGGGGGCTAAGATTGTAAATTGCCCTTATAGCCCTTTTTTGTAATACAAATATTGTATTTATTTCATTGGAATTCCAGAGAATTCCATATGACATAACGCTAAGAAATTAACTAAAGTAAACAAGGTGTGCAGTGTCAACATCAGTAAGCTGTCTCATTGTTTTCACTGCGAATGCTGCTGAACTTAGTCTATTGGCCAATATCTCGATATGTGGTCCCCAATGCAATTTTTTATCTACAGTAACCCCTAAAAATGTAGTAGAGTCCACAAGATCTATTTTTAACGTTAAGTTGTACATTAGTATGTAAATGCATCATTATTAAATTTATTAAATTACGTTTATTATTAAATTACGTTGAAAATTTAATACACTTAGTTTTGTTGCCATTTAGAAGCAGATTATTAACACTGAACCAGTGTACAACTTTTGTTATCATACTGTACAACAGTGGGGTTACGAAATCAGTGACACCATAAGGGAATCACAGAATTCTGCCACCATAACGTTCAAGTCAACGTATAAGTCATAACGTTCGCTAACCTTTTACGAGCTTCTAACCGCAACACAAGAGTGACAAGCATTAACGTTATTACGACAAGAAAAGGTGCAGAACTCTACCACCTAGTAGCCCCGATGGCAATAACACATTATTGGCCTATTGTTTTCGTTTTAAAAATTGTCCGGCAAAACAACAAATGATCTGTTCATCAGTAGGGATCTAAAGTAACCTGTGGGATACTAAAGATATATTTCAAGTAATTGTAAATAAAGTAATTGGTAAGGGTATCACATACCTCCTCTGTGGAGACTGGCTCGCAGAATGGCCAAGAGTCCTTGTGTCGCATAGTGTCATGTATTAACTGTTGTAACGCGTCCGGCTGGTACGAGTCAGGCTCTAGAATTGAAAGGAATCTACTAATATTTTAGCGGATAGTAATTTTAGGACAAACATGAAAAATATACATATAACAATAGCTGCCTCCTGCCAAATTAACTAAATTTTACAGGACCAATGTATTTTTTCAGAATAAAAAATACCTTGTATTTTACTCTAGGTTATAATCTGTCTGTATGTTATACTTTATCTAAATCGATCTAGTACTTGTTACGTGATTGTAAGCGATTGCTCCTTGACAATTGCATTAGGAATATAATAATGGTACAAAACCTGGGCATGACGTTGCAGAATTTCACCACAAATTGGTCAGGAGCAGTGACACATTAGATCAATTATAAGCCTTTTATGAACTGCCTGATAGGAAGGCAGTCTGGTTTTTGGCAACCACGGAGAGAGTATGAAAAGTAGTTATAAAAGCTATGGGCGTAACTATAGTAAAACAACTATCATATAAAGCTAACCATACAATAAATAACCGGCGCTAAACTTACCATGTGTTCCATTTAATGTTTTCGGTTTTCTCTTAGTGTTGCCATTCATGTCTTTTTTTGGCCTGCGTAAAATAAATATAAATTATATAAGGTACTTCCCAAATAGGTGAACAAATTTTCACACGGCATTCAGCACGTCCAATCAAATACACCAAGCCGTAAATCAGTGTGATTGTAGGGACTATTTCTATTAATGTGTTCAAATGTGTCACGATGCCTTTACTCCTTGAGGCATAAACTCATCCACTTGTTTATGTCAAAGCACAAAAAAGCCTACTTTGAGGTTAGATCAATGAATTGTTTAAAATACGGACTAGATATGTCGTAGTAGAAAATATTTACTTTATTGGTCACTACTGACAAGCATTTAAAATAAAATAATACAGTAAATTTTATTTTCTATTAATGTTGGCAGTGTGGGTGTTAAATGAGATTTTTTTTTATTCATAATTAATTTAAAAGGTATATGTCTAAAAAGATTTTGTGTGATAACAACTTATTATTAAACATATAATTGGCTTTGAAGTCAAACACTTACAAGGCTTTGTTTTGTTAAACCATTTTTAATCAAATATATGATTATGATTATAAACACAAACGGGTAGGCTTGGTTGGCTTAAGTGGAAGAGATTTTGTCGGAAATATGAAATAGTCTCAAAACAAGACACTTAAAACATCTTTGCCTGCTTACAAATCTGGGAATTAGACAAGAAATATATTATTAAGGACAAATATAAATTGCAGAAACAATTGTTTTATTTTTTATTTTAATAAAAACCAATCGGTTTTAATACCAAACGCATTGCGATAGGTAGTGAATAAAAGTGGTCCAAATATTCACGACAAACAAGACAAACTTACAAAAATATTGCACCTAAAATCGAGTAATTAATTTCAGACGAAAGTCCAAAATACTTGCATGAATTCGGCAAAGCCTATAATTCTAACAAACTGAAAATGTTTATAAACATGACTTACTTGCGACCTCTCTTCACAGTTCCGTTGGTACCGTTGCACACCGGCGAAGACTCTTTACTGCTCCGCGACTTACGCCCTTTGAGCTTTCCTAACGCCGTATTGAACTCACTATCCTCTGAATCTAATAGATATTAGTAAAAAAATACATTTTATTTTTATATTCAACAATGGCCTGAGTTAATTCAATATGTAAAGTACTTTAATGGTTTCAATACGTAGCTCGCTGTTTTAAACAATCTTTTTATTAGTTTTGCTAAATATATAATAGTGCCAGTATTTTATTTATGAATTTATTATTTTTAAATAACAAGTCATCACGAAGTAAACCGATTTCTAGTTTCTTTTTTTACTTATTCAATAGCAAACAAGCAGATGACTCTCCTGATGGAAAGAGAAACTATCACAAACACCAAAAACGTGCGTGGTGCGTGCGTGCGTGCGTGGTGCGTTGCCATTCGTGTGGCTAGAGGGCAATACCACATGCAAAAGTATACCGGCTACCTTACCCTCCAAAATAGAACACGACAATGGCAAGCATTGACGTTAATGCGACAGGAATGTATTAGGGTACTGTGGAGACATTTTCCACTTCAGGGAAATTAGACCCTGCTGTGCAACTAGAAACTAGACTAGAAATAAAATGTTTATATGGATCTTCAGTTATTTGTTTTACTTCAATGTGATAGACGGGACGTCTCTAGACACAATCTGTACAAGACTTCATTCAAAAACGTTCTATACATTTTACTATAATGCTAACATCTTATAAAAAAGATGCGTAAAGAAATGCGTGTTATAGGTTTACAATAGCGTCTGTCACAATTATATTTACGATATTACGGTAACAATAGACCAGAAATCTACATAAATAAAAAAAATCCACTAGCGGCGCTGTAATCGCTTGATCCAAACCATCGATCAATTACATAGAGAAATATTTGATATTACTGGTTTTACACAATAATATTACAGGTTATTTCCCCTTACAGCTTAACTGAATCTCAAAACTATTTTATTAAACTTCCGTTTAAAAATAATAGCACACCGCGTGTGTTGTTTTCGCAAAAAGTGAACAATAATCAATGGACAAATGTTCAGGGAGTTACTGCTCTCGATTATCTTTATCATCTAGTAATCAATCAGTTCACAGTTCAGGTTAGATAATGAGGTCTCGGTTTTGAAATATCAATAACGGTCTACAATTTAATGGTAGTGTGTTAAGACTTAAGTGCCACGAAAAAGCAGGCAAAGCTTTTGTTTTAATTACATATGTAAAAATATTCATAATATGCTAATAGGCTAGTTGACTTAATTTGAAAAACTGTTTAACATTTTACTTTATAGATATTTATTTTTATTAAATAACGTACATTTATAATAAAAAATTTGCGTTTTAAAATTGAAATTATAATCTACTACGAAAACGCTCTGGGTGGTTGTGACGTCCTAATGACACAACACCATGGTAATATGTACATTACATACTCTGTGGTTTCTTCGAAAGTGACAACATCAAGATGACGTTATACCACGTTGTGACGTAACACTTCCAGCTTTGCGTATATTGTCACGTCACTTTGTCTATTTTTGTCGAATTTATATCCAAAATATATTATTGATCCTTATCTTCTTCAATAAATATTTCAGTTTTTTGTTAGCTTCATATCATATATAATCATTAAAAACTACAATATATCCGATTTAAGTATGTTTACTTTAAATGTAATTATTTAATTCTACCAATGTTGCTATTTCAACAACTCAAGCTCTTACTTCATCGCCCGCTCTGCAGAATCATTACTGAAGCAATGTGTACCGACATATGAAAAATCTTTTGAATTTTCTTTTGTGAATGGCAAAGATACACTGAAAACTTTTAAGTAATTAGAAATTTAAAAAAAAACTTTCGAGTTATAGTATATTTCATAAAAATCATTGCTTCAGTAATACATGTGACTGCACCATACTTAGCGGTAATATTTTATTCTTGTATAACATATGGTGTTTTCCTGATTTGATGAAACCCAGTCAAGTTATTCCAAATTTTAAATTTGGTTCAAAATCAGAATCAACTCGACTATCAATCTATTTAGGTTCTGCCTAACCTAAGTAAAATATTTGAAAAATTCATTCAATGATCAAATCTTGAGGCATGTTAATAAATTTAAATCATTTCATGATAAACAGTTTGGTTTTACAAAGGGTCGCTCAACTACATTTGCTGGTGTACAATTAATAAAGAAAATTTAGTCTGGGATCAAGAGATGAGTGATTTGTTTAAAGCTTTTGACCGTGTTCACCGTAGCATATTAGTAAGGAAATTACACCATTATGGAATTAGAAATAATGCTCTTAATCGTTAGATTTCTTATTTAAATGCAAGACTTCAGAAAATCGAAATTAATGGAATTAGATCCTCCGGTCCTGCTGTCGCAATGGGTATCCCACAAGGGACATTCATCCATCATTGGTCCATTGTGGACGTGAGCATCCTAAAACATCGTGTGTAGTTTTTGTAATTAGAATTAAAATTACATGAATATAACTATAGAATATAAAAAAAATATCTTGCCACAAGTTAGCAGAAATGTTAGCGGTTATTTTTACAGCAACCAATACTATTGTGGCCTGTTAGGTAAGTCGACCTAAACATTGAAGACGGTAAAAAGGTATCTGATTCTCATTCCAAATAAATTAAAAAAACTTTTAAATTTTAACCTAATTATCCAACAAATTCATAAATTATACGCACCAACATGTGGTGCGAGTAACGCGTATACCGATAGATACCTAGATAAATGGGTAGTTAGGTAAATAGGCAGGTATACACGCCGCCGCCGGCACAGCCCCGGCTGCCGCTGTCTCGCCGTCCACGTTCTCCCCGCACCCCTGCACCCCCGCGCTCATCCCTAGACCCTTCCTCGCAAGTCGGCAACATCAATTGACAATTACAATGAGTCAGTGCGTGCGTCGCTTCCGCATTACACATGTTTTTTATGCATATTTACGATTTCGCTTCCGCTGTGCGAATGTCTTCATTAATTAGCTATTTTGGTTAAGTGATTAATTTCCGTCTAATGAAGAATATTGGGAGATGGTTCGTGCTTACTCTATTTACAATAAAAATATCGCGGGTGCTATCCGCCTCTATCGCGAATGGTTCCCAAACTGTCGAATTCGTGGGACCTCATGTTAGTGGTCAACCAACGCCTAAGTTTACAGTACCGAGTCATGCCCAGTACATTTGCAAGAAGCTTTTTAAAAAGTACGGATTAGACGCATTTAATAATATTAGACTTAATCCTTTTGTGTTTAATCGTGTCAAAAACAATATTCGAAAAAGTTACGCGGTGGTCATTTTGAACAATATTCAAAATTGGTGGGATTCCATTTTTAAATACATCAAAAAATTTAAATAGTTATCTAATATCCCCTGTGATTTATCCACACTTACTTAACGTTAAAAAATTATAAAGCACCAAGTTTGAAATATCTTTAGTAGCAGTTCTAAGTCATGTTTGAAGTATAGAGGTAAATGGATAAAACCCATTACCGATCTAGAGGTCATTCACTGCGCGACACAATACGAGCGATAGCAACAGCTGATTTGCGCTAATATATCTCTATGTAAAAATATTATGGATAATTAGCGTCGCATTTTTTTTTTCTTATTTAACAGTATATATTTTTTTAAATTAGTTTTGTATTGGCATGTATTATCATGGCCGACAAATGCTCAGGTCGACTTACCTAACAGGCTGTATACAATGTCTAAAGAGTAGGTACTTGTGTTAGTTCAATATCAAAAGTTACACAGGAAATAAACATGATATGGCATATCTAAAAATATTTAAAATAGTTTTTTGTTTTTTATTTATAAAGATCTATTAGGATTTTCATAAAGTTTTTTTAAATAAATAAAAAATGTATGTTGGAAATGAGACATTTTCGGGAGGATTAGCAGGAATTTTTCATACTTTTTAATATAAATAATAAATCTTGACAACAACATAATATATAAGACTCTAAAATTATATGTATAAATAACATTTGACAGATATCAAATTTGATTGCACGGAGTATGTTTTTATTGAGTAAACATTGGATAAAATTCAATTCGTAGTTAATATGGAAATGTGGGTAGGTAAATAAGTAATAATTAATGTGAATTAAACTATTTTAAAATCACCTACAAGATAAGGATAATCACACCCAAGAAAATGAATTGTTTTTAAGTGGATGTCCTCCGCCCATGACATTACCCAAGGAGAAGGTTATTATGATGCACCCAAAAGCAGTGAGAAATGACATGTTAGAGAAGCAGTAAGAGAAGAGGGGAATAAAGTTCCCAAATATAAGCACATATGAGGGGTGAGTGGGTGGGGGTATAACGCACCCGTGGAGAGGGTCCGGTTGTTGATAGCGCGCGCGTACTGGTGGATGTTGTTCATGGCCGTGGCGGCGCAGCGACGACGACTGCCGTGCTCTTTACAATCAAATATAATATTACTTATGGCTATATGGTTAAGGATTAATTTACATATACAACGTGTCACAGAAAGAGCGCACGCTACGAAACAAGTCAATTAGTATTTTTAAATCTATATACATAAAAATCAATTGCTGTTCGTTAGTCTCGCTAATACTCGAGAACGGCTGAACCGATTTGGCTAATTTTGGTTTTGAATGAATTGTTGAAGTCCAGGGAAAGTTTAAAAGGTTAAAAAAATATAGAAAAAGAGTAGTTTAAAAGGCAGAACAACATTTGCCGGGTCAGCTAATCTTATATATAAAATTCTCGTGTCACAATGTTCGTTTCCATACTCCTCCGAAACGGATTGACTGATTCTCTTGAAATTTTGTGAGCATATTTGAGTAGGTCTGAAAATCGGCCAACATCTATTTTTCATGCCCCTTAGTGATAAGGGTTTTCCGTCCACCCTTAACATTTTTTACTTAGAAATAATTTATATGGCAAAACAACGTTTGCAGGGTCAGCTAGTAAAACTATAAATTTGGCACTGAAAATTTTTTCGTCTTTTTAAACATTTTTTTTTCTGAATTCATCTATCCTAAGTGTGGACGAAAGTATGTTTTTGTTAGATATATTTCGGCTAAATATTTGTAATTTTAAAGATTTAAACATTTTAGGCCCTAACCTTGCCTTAAGTTATTTTTTCTTTATGTCAACTTTTTATTAAAGGTGTCTATTTTTTTCCTTTTTAAAAATTTATTATTAAAAAATATTATATAATATGTTAAAAATAGTTGCAATTGATTCTTTCTGAACCAACTACTTTTCGCTCTTACATATCTGTGACAGATTGTATAATTATGTTAACCATAACATTACTCTAATCAAACATACCCTTTATAATTTATAACATTCAAAATTACAAATATAAATATATGCAGCATACAAAAGATATATTATCTCTTTTAACTAGTTTCATAAAGGAATTTAATGTTCATTTATAATAGTCAAACATTCTTCATATGTGTGCCAGGATTTTGAACAGGTTTGCCCAACTGCGTTCGCTGCTAGCTGGTATTGTGCTTGGTGTTAAATAGTATGGCAGGCGCGATGTACTTTGCTTTGCCATTTCTGTTTTAGGCCTTAACCTCACTTTAAGTAGCACGTCATTTACCAATGAGAAATGATTTCATTTTAATTAAAAGATTAACGCAAAGTAATATATCTGATAATGCAACATAGCGGGCGCGCGGCAGGCGGCGCACTGCCAGCGGCGCGGTGTATGTGTGTGTGCGCTCACCTCTGGCGGGCGCGCGGCAGGCGGCGCACTGCCAGCGGCGCGGTGTATGTGTGTGTGCGCTCACCTCTGGCGGGCGCGCGGCAGGCGGCGCACTGCCAGCGGCGCGGTGTATGTGTGTGTGCGCTCACCTCTGGCGGGCGCGCGGCAGGCGGCGCACTGCCAGCGGCGCGGTGTACGTGTGTGTGCGCTCACCTCTGGCGGGCGCGCGGCAGGCGGCGCACTGCCAGCGGCGCGGTGTATGTGTGTGTGCGCTCACCTGTGGTGGGCGCGCGGCAGGCGGCGCACTGCCAGCGGCGCGGTGTATGTGTGTGCGCTCACCTCTGGCGGGCGCGCGGCAGGCGGCGCACTGCCAGCGGCGCGGTGTATGTGTGTGTGCGCTCACCTCTGGCGGGCGCGCGGCAGGCGGCGCACTGCCAGCGGCGCGGTGTATGTGTGTGTGCGCTCACCTCTGGCGGGCGCGCGGCAGGCGGCGCACTGCCAGCGGCGCGGTGTACGTGTGTGTGCGCTCACCTCTGGCGGGCGCGCGGCAGGCGGCGCACTGCCAGCGGCGCGGTGTATGTGTGTGTGCGCTCACCTGTGGTGGGCGCGCGGCAGGCGGCGCACTGCCAGCGGCGCGGTGTATGTGTGTGCGCTCACCTCTGGCGGGCGCGCGGCAGGCGGCGCACTGCCAGCGGCGCGGTGTACGTGTGTGTGCGCTCACCTCTGGCGGGCGCGCGGCAGGCGGCGCACTGCCAGCGGCGCGGTGTATGTGTGTGTGCGCTCACCTCTGGTGGGCGCGCGGCAGGCGGCGCACTGCCAGCGGCGCGGTGTATGTGTGTGTGCGCTCACCTCTGGCGGGCGCGCGGCAGGCGGCGCACTGCCAGCGGCGCGGTGTACGTGTGTGTGCGCTCACCTCTGGCGGGCGCGCGGCAGGCGGCGCACTGCCAGCGGCGCGGTGTATGTGTGTGTGCGCTCACCTGTGGTGGGCGCGCGGCAGGCGGCGCACTGCCAGCGGCGCGGTGTATGTGTGTGCGCTCACCTCTGGCGGGCGCGCGGCAGGCGGCGCACTGCCAGCGGCGCGGTGTATGTGTGTGTGCGCTCACCTCTGGTGGGCGCGCGGCAGGCGGCGCACTGCCAGCGGCGCGGTGTATGTGTGTGCGCTCACCTCTGGTGGGCGCGCGGCAGGCGGCGCACTGCCAGCGGCGCGGTGTATGTGTGTGCGCTCACCTCTGGCGGGCGCGCGGCAGGCGGCGCACTGCCAGCGGCGCGGTGTATGTGTGTGTGCGCTCACCTGTGGTGGGCGCGCGGCAGGCGGCGCACTGCCAGCGGCGCGGTGTATGTGTGTGCGCTCACCTCTGGCGGGCGCGCGGCAGGCGGCGCACTGCCAGCGGCGCGGTGTATGTGTGTGTGCGCTCACCTCTGGTGGGCGCGCGGCAGGCGGCGCACTGCCAGCGGCGCGGTGTATGTGTGTGTGCGCTCACCTCTGGTGGGCGCGCGGCAGGCGGCGCACTGCCAGCGGCGCGGTGTATGTGTGTGTGCGCTCACCTCTGGCGGGCGCGCGGCAGGCGGCGCACTGCCAGCGGCGCGGTGTATGTGTGTGTGCGCTCACCTCTGGTGGGCGCGCGGCAGGCGGCGCACTGCCAGCGGCGCGGTGTATGTGTGTGTGCGCTCACCTCTGGCGGGCGCGCGGCAGGCGGCGCAC
Source organism: Apodemia mormo (assembly GCA_036924255.1). Classification (NCBI taxonomy): domain Eukaryota; kingdom Metazoa; phylum Arthropoda; class Insecta; order Lepidoptera; family Riodinidae; genus Apodemia; species Apodemia mormo. Next base: position 2,725,831 of record JAUPFN010000018.1, on the reverse strand, counting down.
TGCCAGCGGCGCGGTGTATGTGTGTGCGCTCACCTCTGGCGGGCGCGCGGCAGGCGGCGCACTGCCAGCGGCGCGGTGTATGTGTGTGTGCGCTCACCTCTGGTGGGCGCGCGGCAGGCGGCGCACTGCCAGCGGCGCGGTGTATGTGTGTGTGCGCTCACCTCTGGCGGGCGCGCGGCAGGCGGCGCACTGCCAGCGGCGCGGTGTATGTGTGTGTGCGCTCACCTCTGGTGGGCGCGCGGCAGGCGGCGCACTGCCAGCGGCGCGGTGTATGTGTGTGTGCGCTCACCTCTGGTGGGCGCGCGGCAGGCGGCGCACTGCCAGCGGCGCGGTGTATGTGTGTGTGCGCTCACCTCTGGTGGGCGCGCGGCAGGCGGCGCACTGCCAGCGGCGCGGTGTATGTGTGTGTGCGCTCACCTCTGGTGGGCGCGCGGCAGGCGGCGCACTGCCAGCGGCGCGGTGTATGTGTGTGTGCGCTCACCTCTGGTGGGCGCGCGGCAGGCGGCGCACTGCCAGCGGCGCGGTGTATGTGTGTGTGCGCTCACCTCTGGTGGGCGCGCGGCAGGCGGCGCACTGCCAGCGGCGCGGTGTATGTGTGTGTGCGCTCACCTCTGGTGGGCGCGCGGCAGGCGGCGCACTGCCAGCGGCGCGGTGTATGTGTGTGTGCGCTCACCTCTGGTGGGCGCGCGGCAGGCGGCGCACTGCCAGCGGCGCGGTGTATGTGTGTGTGCGCTCACCTCTGGTGGGCGCGCGGCAGGCGGCGCACTGCCAGCGGCGCGCAGCACGCGCGGGCGGCGGCGCGGCGCACTCGGTGTGGAAGCGCGCGGCGCACGAGCAGCAGCACGCGGCCAGCTCGCCGCCGCTGCCGCACGACCCGCACACCTCCAGGCTGAACGACTCCGACGAGCTGCTGCACACACACAACTGTTTTACGAAACGACCAGTCATTCAATCCTTTTGTTTATACTCACTAACTTTATTGTTTTTTAAGGACGATTTATATGGTTTTAGTATACTTGAGATCTTAAAATCTGAAACTTACTAAGTTAGTTTTACCTGTCAATCAAACAACATTCGCTAACTTTAGTTTTTAAAAATGTATTTTCTAACACAAATATGGACATGTTTCTAAGTTAAATATTATTATTATTATAAAAAAGTTATTTTGATGCGTCAAGTCGATATCTGCTTCCAAAAAGTAGTTGTGCAAAAGTGTGTGCGAAAATTCCCTTGAAAATGGCACTTCGTGGATTTCTAGTCAATAACATGGTGTGGGTGGAAATTTTAATTACCTTTCGTCACTTGACTCAGCACTGACTTCCGTGTAGAGTTTCCTTCGCTTCCGCGGAGTTCTCTCTTTAGGTTTACATTGATCGCAGAACCAATCACCTTCTGGTACTTTCTAAACAAACATTTTTTATAAGCAACATCCTTTATGGGGTACAAATAAAATTCAGTCACACTAATACCCTGGCAAAGTTAAATAGTGGTAAAACCACTGAATCTACGATAAGCCTACTACTAGTAAGCTATTAACAAATCCTTTTTTTTAACAGCCTTTTGTCCGACCGGGTTATGTCATTACATATCTATACCGAAGCTGTTCCTAGACCAATGGGACGAGAAATCTTTACATAGTATCTGCCAAAAGACAAGTGTGTCTTCTAATGAACTAGTACTAAAAGTTGAACAGTAGCTTAGAGGTAAAAATAATAGAAATTACCTTTTTGGAAAATTTTGCCTGAGTGCATGAAAAAGTAATTCAATATAAATTCACGGGGTTTTATCTATTAAAATTAAATTTATCTATTTAAACTAAATAAATTAAACTAATTAAACGTTACAGTGGCGCCCATTAGACCCTACCCTTCGCTCTCCGAACCATCTCGAAATTTCAAATTGAGACACAGATCGGCATTATTTAGAATTTACTTTCGGTTTCATTTAATGATACTAATTTTCATAATTTCAAATTGAGACAATGAATTTGGTGTTGTTTTGGCATTATTTTCAGTTCAATTTAGTCATACTACTGGTTTATTAACTTTCATTTCTTTTCTCTATCTTTCGATCGTGGGAGACCCGCAGGAATCCATGGTGGGGCCGCCGACGTGGAACCTCCTCCTGGACCACCTTCTAGATTGGCCGATGCCAGAAGGGGTCACACTCACAGCCTATGCTGACGATTTCACTGCTATAGAGGCAAATTCGAGAAGCGAAGTGGAGAGGAAAGCTGAGGCAGCCATCAGGATTATACTGGAATAGGGGGAGCGAAACCGGCTCACCTTCTCACCGGAAAAGACTAGGGCAATGATGATGATGATTTAAAAGACCGCCAACGCTATGTATGTCCGGAACTTCTATTGGTCATATAGATTATATCAAGGTGCGGGATAGTGCTGGATGCGCGGAGATTCTTCGCACAGCATGCGGTAGATATTGGGTACAGAGCAGCAAAATGTTTTGGCTAGGTAGCATGTGTGTCGACCACGTCATGGGGGATAAGATACCCCGCGCTGCGTATGATATATACGGGTACTTTTGCTGCTATCTTAACGTACGCGGCGAGAGTATGGTATCATAGGGTAGGTTTTTATACGGTGCGCACTTCCCTACTCCGTGCGCAGCGTTCGTCACAAATTTTCCATACCAAGGCGTATAGGTCCACCAGTACACCTGCATCGCCAGTGCTTGTAGGTGCGCTTGCAGGTCGAATTGGCTGGTAAAGAGGGGGCTGGCGCTGTACAGGGAGAGACATCTAGGGATAGGAGAATAAGGAAGGGAGAACTAAGGAGGAACATTTTAGCCAAGTGGCAAACATTATGGGATTCCTCAGAAAACAGAAGAGATCTATATAACTTCTTTCCGGATCTTGAGTAAAAAATGAAGGCGAGATGGGTGGAGCCAGATCACGAAACGTAGCAGATTTTGACTGGGCACGGGTGTTCAGGGGTTTTAAGACTTAAGCTTAAGTCTATTAAGGGCCTGACTCAGCGACACGGCTTCGTGCTTTTGTAATGCAGACTGTGAGGAGTACCGAGATCACGTCTTATGAGATTGCCCGCTGTACGCGGATTTACGTACTCGGATGTTGGACAGTCTAGAACGGAGTGAATAGGCCAGTCTATTACCAGGAACTAGTTAGTTCTCCAACTATAGTTAGTCGATTTTGCACACGAATGGCATGCGCGCAGATGATTCCTGGAGGAAACTTAATGGTCACAAAATAAAGGGTAAAATTCGGCGAACGAGAGCCGGCATTGTGAAGTCTGCCCCGTCAGGGGAGAGTGACATGGGGACAAAGGCAAAGATGCAAACAACGTGTAGGGAGAAAAAAAAACGCACGACAAAGAGAGCCTAAGAGCAGATGTCGTACATTCTCTTAAAAATTCGGCCCGTAAAACCAAGACGCTTGGGAGGGCCATGGGAAGGTAAGTTTGAACGCGAGCGCCGGCTTGAGCACAGTATACTGGAAAATAACAACAGTCAATGTACATACAAGTAATATTCGAGCAACGCACACATAAACACCTCTCACGGACGCGATATTTCGAAATGGTTCGGGACAATTTGTTCTGCACGAGTCTGAGATATCGTGTCCGTGAGAGGTGTCTATGTGTGCTATGCTCGAATATTACTTGTATGTAACATTGAATTTTTTTAGTCTAAGTATTCTGTGGCTTGAGGTAGTAGAGATGGTGTCGGCGGTTGCAGCCGTCGCACAGCAGCATGTTGTGTGTCTGTGTGTGTGTGTGCGCGTCTGTCCACTGACCGCGAGCGCCGGCTTGAGGCAGTAGAGGTGGTGTCCGCGGTTGCAGCCGTCGCACAGCAGCATGTTGTGTGTGTGTGTGTGCGCGTCTGTCCACTGACCGCGAGCGCCGGCTTGAGGCAGTAGAGGTGGTGTCCGCGGTTGCAGCCGTCGCACAGCACATGTTGTGTGTGTGTGTGTGTGTGCGCGTCTGTCCACTGACCGCGAGCGCCGGCTTGAGGCAGTAGAGGTGGTGTCCGCGGTTGCAGCCGTCGCACAGCAGCATGTTGTGTGTGTGTGTGTGTGTGCGCGTCTGTCCACTGACCGCGAGCGCCGGCTTGAGGCAGTAGAGGTGGTGTCCGCGGTTGCAGCCGTCGCACAGCAGCATGTTGTGTGTGTGTGTGTGTGTGTGCGCGTCTGTCCACTGACCGCGAGCGCCGGCTTGAGGCAGTAGAGGTGGTGTCCGCGGTTGCAGCCGTCGCACAGCAGCATGTTGTGTGTGTGTGTGTGTGTCCACTGACCGCGAGCGCCGGCTTGAGGCAGTAGAGGTGGTGTCCGCGGTTGCAGCCGTCGCACAGCAGCATGTTGTGTGTGTGTGTGTGTGCGCGTCTGTCCACTGACCGCGAGCGCCGGCTTGAGGCAGTAGAGGTGGTGTCCGCGGTTGCAGCCGTCGCACAGCAGCATGTTGTGTGTGTGTGTGTGTGTCCACTGACCGCGAGCGCCGGCTTGAGGCAGTAGAGGTGGTGTCCGCGGTTGCAGCCGTCGCACAGCAGCATGTTGTCGGGGTCGGTGCGGCGGCGGCACAGGCGGCAGGCGGCGTGCAGCACGGAGGCGCTCCAGGCCACGGAGCTGTCCAGCGCCAGCAGGTGCAGCGCCAGCGCGGCCCAGCTGCGGCACTCCATCAGCGACACCTCCCACCGCTCCAGCGCCTCCAGCTCCAGCGGCTTGTTCTTCGCCTCTCGCTCTTTACGTTCTTTGTCATCCAAACCTGAAAATCGCCTATTATTGAGAAAAATATATGCACATTTCATACTCATTACTCATTCGCCTCAATATTCGCCCTAGTCAACTCCCGAAACAGACTTATATAATAGTAATGATAGATTAGTAGAAACTTCCTTTAAAATATCAACACACTGGTTCCTTTGCTGAGTGAGCTGAATGAAGTGGATCAAAACGATTGCAGTGATTGCTAGGAAACACTTGACTTGAGGTATTGGTTGGTACTCATTTTAAAGAATAGGCCGTCTCAACTCATTTAAAAGAAGTTTCAGTGCAGACAATTAACAGTGTAAAAGGATATTATCATCCAAGTCTTTCCGCTAGCAATTCATCAACATTTGATGTAAGCAAGTGGCGTTCTCTCTTACAACAGCAATCTACTAGTTTGCTCATTAATGTGTGCAAAAAATGTGTAAAACCCTCACCAAGTGGTCTCTTCAGGTACTTGTGGTGTATGGCCTGCGCGACCTGCAGCAGCGCGCACGCCAGCCCGCGCGTCACCTCCGAGCTCGCCTCGCCATCCTCCGGCTCCTCCTTCACACCATTCACTTTTTTTATATCCAAGTAGTGGCCTGGGTCTCGATATTTGTTTTCTGGTACTTGTTCTATTTCTGACTTGTCTATATCTGTAAATTTTTTTTACACTGATAACAAAGGGTTAAAATAAAAATTCATACCTGCTAAGAGTTAATTAATATTAAGAGAAATTAATATATTTCTGTAATTACCTTGCTAGTATACTAATACGAAGAACCAAAAATACTTTAGTATATTATGTTATGAAAACCAAACATACTTAAGTATCTTTGATTCTGCATTGCATGTTTATCTTTAGCATAAAAAAGGTATTTTAAACAATCCAATTCATTTTACTAAACATACTGTTGTGCTTTATTTAGGGTTTTTTAAAATTTTGAGTGATAATGTGCATAACATATCGGTTGAATAACAAGTATAAAAATCATAATTAAAATATTTGATGTGAATGTGTATGTTCGCAAGAAACATTTATTATTTTTTTAATAAAATATGGCTATAAGTAGAACAATTTTTAAAACTAGCTTATTAGTTTTAGAGTTATTCATCAAGCCATTGCAAACAAAAATAAATGTGCTTTTTTATAATTTTAGTTTTTTAGATGATGGCCTAGTTAGTTAGGCTCAGACATTACTATCATTAAAATTCTCAGTAGCGACCTGAAGTATGGTGGTAATGTGTTAACACTCTCATCTTGGATGAGCATAAAAAGCTGTCATGTCTGGAAAATTCGACGATGGCTCCATTATGGAACTGTAGTAGAATCATGGTAAGTCTGAGAATCTATTGAGGTCTGATTTACTGGGGCTACCCCACTAGAGAACCAGAGTGATGTTATATACTTTTACTGTCTCATTATTATTGTACTGACGAATTTACAGCATGTCACAAGAATATTCCAATCCGAAAGAGGCATATAATTTTGTTGATCAAATTATCAAAAAAAAAAAACAACAAAAATATTCTATTAAGCTTCCTATATTCACAAAATAATAACATATACAGGGTTAGTTTTGAAGATCCGGCTAAATTTACAGAGGCTGTTTTGAATCGATAATATGTTCCATCTATATAATAAAAAAACAACTTAAAAAATTCAAAATTTCGCTTTTATCTGACACAAAAAACAAAATGCAGGGATGTAATTTCAATTACGCAAAATTCAAACTGAAATACTTTAGTGCCTTCCACCAAATTGAAAGTGATTGAGAAAAATGTACTTAGAACGACAGATTACATAATAGATTACATTACATTACATAATCCATTGTAATCATAGATAAATGTAAAATGACACAATGCCAGCATGCCAGCATGAACTCTGTAGTTCATTTACAAGACTCGATGCATCCAATTTATGAATTTAGTGGGAAATTGTAAATGAATATTCTTTGTAATAAATTTTACAATAATAATTAAAACGCACTTTCAATTCAATATTTATTTCCTAATTTTAAAATTTGGCCAGACCAATGCTACCCAACAATGCCTTTGACTATCAAACAGGGTATTTTTACACACTGTATAGGCAGACATTAAACACAAACTATTTTCTTTTTTAATGTCGATAGGGAAGCACTTTGCCCACGATCTCGCCTGATGATAAGCGTGGAACGCGTCATACATATCAACATCTGCGTCAGTTACTCGCTCGTCGACCAAAAGTGCTCCCACTACGGTAAGTATTTACGTATGGTACATTACAAGTACATAGTAAGATAATGGTAGGTACCGTGCGGCAGGCGCAGCTCGCCGCTGGGCAGGTGGTAGTCGTCGCGGAACTGGCGGCCCGGGCCCCAGCTCAGGTACTCCGCCTGCTTGTCGTACCCCTTCACCATTATCGTGCCCCGCCACGCTTCCCGGTCCTTTAACATTCAAAACAAAAAAACTACTGTTTCATCAGTGCCATATTTTTACATTAATAACTTCACACAAGGCAGTTATAATGTAAAGATGTATATTACAGCACAATACGTCTCATTACATCTTCCTAAAAATGACTGTCATAATATATATTAAACACACACATAACAGTTATAATATATATTAAAACTATACATTTTAAGATAATTTAATGTAATGTTAACATCTATAATGTATACGTTATAGCTGCTGTGTGTAAAGCACCTTATGCTTCTTTTGGCAAAAAAAGCTTGTGTAATGCGTTGCTATTATTGGGATGGAGTGTAAATTAGGCATGGAAATTATTGTTAAATTAGATTAACTGTTATGTTGTTAAAGTTAATTAATATTTAAGTTATTTATTTACGTTATATTATATCAGTAGCTTATATATAATAAATATTAGAAGCAGTAAAAACACGAAACTATCAAAAAAAAGGTCCTCTAGAATACTTTTAATAACTATTAACAGTTATTATTATCACGGTCTCTCGAAATATTTTTAATAACATTATTATCATATATCAAGTTGTTGGTAATTTTAGTGATGCATAAAAATTACTTTTAACAGTATTTGCTAATATAAATAACAGTTGTCAATCGTTAAAAAAATTTAATATGAAATTTAATATGTTAACTGTTAAATGATCCATGCCTAGTGTAAATGCCTCATGTAAAAGTCTACTGACTACCTTAGCCTCCAAACCGGAACACAACAGAGTCTTTTACTGAAGCTATCGCAGCAGAAATAGGTAAGGTGGTGGTACAAGACCCAGGCGAGACGACATAGAACTCAACCACCTAGTAGTCACAATGGTAGTGATTTTTTCATATAGCTAATCATTAATCATTTACGAGCTACCTGGCAGAATAGCAGATAGGCTGTCCTTCAAATGGAGCCTAGATAAGCAGAGGTAAGGGCATTTATACTGACACAGATAGCCAGACAATAAAATATGTAAAACATAAAAATACAAACTGACAAATAAATGATGTACATAAATTTAACACTTATCAGAATTTCAATTTTTTACTACAGTTTAAACGTACCCCACACATTTAAGAAACTAGCACACATTAAAACTAGCAATAGTAAAGTGTTCTCCTTGCCTTAACTTTCAACGCTCCAAGGCACCCATGGAAGATCTTTTCTTCCAGCTCTAGTATGTGATCTCGCAGCATCAGCTCCAAGGCTTCTGACAGTGAACAATCACTTGGCACCACCAGTGTCGGTTGTATTCGTCGCAGTCGTGTCCCGTGGTTCTGAGGTACCGGTGGCTGTAGAGTAAAATATCTATAAGGGCCTTTGGGACAATATGACATACCTCATTTATCGCTATAGCTAACATTAAGCCCACTGAGTTTCTTCCGCAGAATCTTCTCAGCGTGTGGCTTTGTTTCCGATCCGGTAGTAGTCTAAAAAAAAATTTGACGCGTAAAAATAACTTGTAAAAAGTTTTATTGAATAAAGTATTTCTGATTGGTTACATAATAATCTTATTAGTTTGACGAAAACAATTGAGTGCTTAATGTTTTGAGTGCTGGAATATCGCAAACTTTAGGAATTCAGTTAGATTCTAGAAGATGCACCCAAAAATAACCATAAACTCTCATGGTTACTACATATGGGCAAAAATAACTAGGGCCAGAATCTACTATGCGGTGTAGCAGGTGGCTAACTTTAAGCATGTTTTCAACCGACTTTCCAAAAAGAGGTTAGCAATTCGACTGTATGTTTTTAAATTTTATGTTTATTACTTTTGGACTTGGTCATTCATGAGCCAATTTTGAAAAATTGTTATAGTCATATTTAAATCACAATAAATTTCTAGTACTAGTCAATGAGACTATGAACCCTTTGAAGAGTTAATTATTAAAAATGAGTCAAAATATCATCCCCATAGTTGGAATTGGAATTAAATAACTGATTTAGTAGTCCTGAGATAAACGCGATTTAATATTTTTTTTTCAGTTAATGTACATTTGTTAAAAAATGTGAGACAATTTTACTGTAGATAATTTTATTTTTTGTGGACCTGATTATCTTTAACAAACTGAACCCTATCTTTTACTACAACTAAATAACACATTAAAAATCAAGTAACACATTAAAAATAGCACAAATTCGGACTTATTTAATTTTCCCACTATGGGGACGATATATAGTTTAACTTACCAGTGCCATGTTAGAATTGAGATATTGTATTGGGCACTTTTTGATATACTCCACGATGTTCACACGGTCTGACTCTAAAGTTTGTCGTAGCTCACTTTCTCGTAGTCCTCTCTTGTTTAACGACTGTATTAGACCTTCTATTTGCTCTTCTGTATTGTAAACCCACCACTGAGGTCGTACATCACCCTAATAAATGAAAGTTATTAAATTATTATTTCTTTTTGTAGGCATATATTTGTAATTGAGGACATGGTTTGCATGAAATAATATTTGGAAAATCTTACAGAAAAGTGAAACATTTGAGTGTAATATATTACAGACTAGCAGGCCCGGCAAATGTTGTTCTGCCTTTTTAACTACTTTTATTTTTTTTCTATATTTTCTCACCTTTTAAGCCTTCCCTGGACTTCAACAATTAATTCAAAACCAAAATTAGCCAAATCAGTTCAGCTGTTCTCGAGTTTTAGCGAGACTAACGAACACATTGCTACAAAACTGCTAAACCATCCGGATTTTGGTATATTCTTACTTCCGCATCCGGCGGGACCACAATACACATATATACAAAATATATATTTTATAGTAATGCTTGTAACCAACCATGCACAAATTAAATCTCAGAAAATTTAAGACAACCCCCTCCACCCCTCTCAGTAGCTTTGTCACATTTGTAAACCCGGTGTTGTGATGTCACATATTTTTTAATTTTATATTTTGAGGTACGTAATCTTTTGACCACCCCTCTGCAATTTTTAATTGGATTATTTATTAGATGAACATGTTGGATGGATCAATATAACGAAAATAGTAGAAGTACGTTTTACTATATCTATACATATAATAAAATCGTAGGAAAGTCAAAACTGTACATTGAATAAAATCGTAGGAAAGTCAAAACTGTACATTGATTATTTTTTTAAAAGAATACTTGGGGCGTGACCTACAATCAATATCGAAGCCAAAAATATAGTTTTTAGAATTTTTGTCTGTTTGTCTGTTTATATGTATGTCCGGGGTAAACTCAAAAAGTACTCCATGGATTTACCTCAAATTTTGCATGAATGTTACTTATAGGTCGGGTCAACATATAGGTTACATATTATCACACTATCACCTACGGGGGAGATGCTGTGCGGAGTAAACGAAGTCCGCGCAGACGAAGTCGTGGGCAATTAATAATAATTTGGTACTTAATATACCTATAATTTACCCCCACTCCCATCAACCATAAAACCCAATAAAACATTCACTATCAATAATGTATATGGAAAAATATTAATATTTATTTATCGAGTCAGATAATTGATACTTAGTATAGCCTTTTCCAGGAATATAGCAAGTATCTGGGCCAGCGGTGCATACGAAGGAAGGTATTGGGTGTTCAATTTTGGCGGTACCTTACCTTTCCATGAACGCAGCAAGTATCTGGGTCGGCGGTACATATCAGCAGGTCACGCATGCGCTGTGTCGCCGCGTCAACGCCGTTAATTTTGCCCGAAAGGCCATTCAAGTTTGTGAGAGGTTTCTTTGGCGAGTTGCCGCGAGAAATGCACCCTGACTCGTTTTCTTTGTCACTGCCAGCTGGAAAAAAAATAAAATTATTTTAATTGATTTTGTGCAAGGAAAACCTTTATGAATAATGCGAGTGTTTAGTTTGTTCATTTATGCCATTATTTGTAAAAGAATGTGTTACACACACACACACACACACACACACGCACACACACACACGCACACACACACACACACAAATGCATGGCATGCAAAATGTGCCGAGTTATTGTATGTGTGTGTGTGTGTGTGTTGTGTGCAGTGTGTGTGTGGGTGTGTGTGTGTGTGTGTGTGTGAGAGTGTATGTACCGAGCTCCCGCTCCCGCAGGTCGGCCAGGTAGGCGGCGAGGACGGCGGTGGGCGGCGGCGTGTGTGTGTGTGTGTGTGTGTGTGTGTGTGTGTGTGTGTGTGTCTGTGTGTGTGTGAGTGTGTGTGTCTGTGTGTGTGAGAGAGTGTATGTACCAAGCTCCCGCTCCCGCAGGTCGGCCAGGTAGGCGGCGAGGACGGCGGTGGGCGGCGGCGTGTGTGTGTGTGTGTGTGTGTGTGTGTGTGTGTGTGTGTGAGAGAGAGAGAGAGAGTGTATGTACCGAGCTCCCGCTCCCGCAGGTCGGCCAGGTAGGCGGCGAGGACGGCGGTGGGCGGCGGCGTGTGTGTGTGTGTGTGTGTGTGTGCGTGTGTGTGTGAGAGTGTATGTACCGAGCTCCCGCTCCCGCAGGTCGGCCAGGTAGGCGGCGAGGACGGCCGTGGGCGGCGGCGTGTGTGTGTGTGTGTGTGTGTGTGTCTCTCTCTGTGTGTGTGTGTGTGTGAGAGAGTGTATGTACCGAGCTCCCGCTTCCGCAGGTCGGCCAGGTAGGCGGCGAGGACGGCGGTGGGCGGCGGCGTGTGTGTGTGTGTGTGTGTGTGTGTGTGTGTGTGTGTGTGAGAGAGAGAGAGAGTGTATGTACCGAGCTCCCGCTCCCGCAGGTAGGCCAGGTAGGCGGCGAGGTCGGCGCTGGGCGGCAGCGTGTGTGTGTGTGTGTGTGTGTGTGTGTGAGAGTGTATGTACCGAGCTCCCGCTCCCGCAGGTCGGCCAGGTAGGCGGCGAGGTCGGCGGTGGGCGGCGGCGTGTGTGTGTGTGTGTGTGTGTGTGAGAGTGTATGTACCGAGCTCCCGCTCCCGCAGGTCGGCCAGGTAGGTAGCGAGGTCTGCGGTGGGCGGCGGCGTGTGTGTGTGTGTGTGTGTGTGTGTGTGAGAGTGTATGTACCGAACTCCCGTTCCCGCAGGGCGGCCAGGTAGGAGGCGAGGACGGCCGTGGGCGGCGGCGTGTGTGTGTGTGTGTGTGTCTGTGTGTGTGAGAGAGTGTATGTACAGAGCTCCCGCTCCCGCAGGTCGACCAGGTAGGCGGCGAGGTCGGCGGCGTGTATGTGTGTGTGTGTGTGTGAGTGTATGTACCGAGCTCCCGCTCCCGCAGGTCGGCCAGGTAGGCGGCGAGGACGGCGGTGGGCGGCGGCGTGTGTGTGTGTGTGTGTGTGTGTGTGTGTGTGTGTGTGTGTGTGAGAGTGTATGTACCGAGCTCCCGCTCCCGCAGGTCGGCCAGGTAGGCGGCGAGGTCGACGGTGGGCGGCGGCGTGTGTGTGTGTGTGTTTGTGTCAGAGTGTATGTACCGAGCTCCCGCTCCCGCAGGTCGGCCAGGTAGGCGGCGAGGTCGGCGGCGTGTGTGTGTGTGTGTGTGTGTGAGAGTGTATGTACCGAGCTCCCGCTCCCGCAGGTCGGCCAGGTAGGCGGCGAGGTCGGCGGCGTGTGTGTGTGTGTGTGTGTGTGAGAGTGTATGTACCGAGCTCCCGCTCCCGCAGGTCGGCCAGGTAGGCGGCGAGGTCGGCGGCGTGTGTGTGTGTGTGTGTGAGAGTGTATGTACCGAGCTCCCGCTCCCGCAGGTCGGCCAGGTAGGCGGCGAGGTCGGCGGCGTGTGTGTGTGTGTGTGTGTGAGAGTGTATGTACCGAGCTCCCGCTCCCGCAGGTCGGCCAGGTAGGCGGCGAGGTCGGCGGCGTGTGTGTGTGTGTGTGTGAGAGTGTATGTACCGAGCTCCCGCTCCCGCAGGTCGGCCAGGTAGGCGGCGAGGTCGGCGGCGTGTGTGTGTGTGTGTGTGTGTGAGAGTGTATGTACCGAGCTCCCGCTCCCGCAGGTCGGCCAGGTAGGCGGCGAGGTCGGCGGCGTGTGTGTGTGTGTGTGTGAGAGTGTATGTACCGAGCTCCCGCTCCCGCAGGTCGGCCAGGTAGGCGGCGAGGTCGGCGGCGTGTGTGTGTGTGTGTGTGTGAGAGTGTATGTACCGAGCTCCCGCTCCCGCAGGTCGGCCAGGTAGGCGGCGAGGTCGGCGGCGTGTGTGTGTGTGTGTGTGTGTGTGAGAGTGTATGTACCGAGCTCCCGCTCCCGCAGGTCGGCCAGGTAGGCGGCGAGGTCGACGGTGGGCGGCGGCGTGTGTGTGTGTGTGTTTGTGTCAGAGTGTATGTACCGAGCTCCCGCTCCCGCAGGTCGGCCAGGTAGGCGGCGAGGTCGGCGGCGTGTGTGTGTGTGTGTGTGTGAGAGTGTATGTACCGAGCTCCCGCTCCCGCAGGTCGGCCAGGTAGGCGGCGAGGTCGGCGGCGTGTGTGTGTGTGTGTGTGTGTGTGTGAGAGTGTATGTACCGAGCTCCCGCTCCCGCAGGTCGGCCAGGTAGGCGGCGAGGTCGACGGTGGGCGGCGGCGTGTGTGTGTGTGTGTGTTTGTGTCAGAGTGTATGTACCGAGCTCCCGCTCCCGCAGGTCGGCCAGGTAGGCGGCGAGGTCGGCGGCGTGTGTGTGTGTGTGTGTGTGTGAGAGTGTATGTACCGAGCTCCCGCTCCCGCAGGTCGGCCAGGTAGGCGGCGAGGTCGGCGGCGTGTGTGTGTGTGTGTGTGTGTGTGAGAGTGTATGTACCGAGCTCCCGCTCCCGCAGGTCGGCCAGGTAGGCGGCGAGGTCGGCGGCGTGTGTGTGTGTGTGTGTGTGTGTGAGAGTGTATGTACCGAGCTCCCGCTCCCGCAGGTCGGCCAGGTAGGCGGCGAGGTCGACGGTGGGCGGCGGCGTGTGTGTGTGTGTGTTTGTGTCAGAGTGTATGTACCGAGCTCCCGCTCCCGCAGGTCGGCCAGGTAGGCGGCGAGGTCGGCGGCGTGTGTGTGTGTGTGTGTGTGTGAGAGTGTATGTACCGAGCTCCCGCTCCCGCAGGTCGGCCAGGTAGGCGGCGAGGTCGGCGGTGGGCGGCGGCGGCGGCGGCAGCGGCTTGCGGCGGCACTCGCCGCGGGGCTCGGCGCCGCGCTCCACGAACAGCCCCGCTACTCGTCGACACACCCAGTACCGCTGGAAAGCGCGGTCCGACCCTGAAAAGCAATTGCATGTTTATTATTTTAACTGCACTATAATTTTAACATAAGATACAAGATAATTATAATTACCAATTAAGATGAAAATTATTTTCAAGTAATAAATATTAAAAAATAAGCGAGTCGTTTATTATTTCAATATTTTAGTAACAAAAAACTTGCATTGTTACACAATAAAATTAGGGCAATTATTGTTATCCAATTGGTTTTGTTTACAACTATTTACGGGTCCTTATGAAAAGACAATTTCACAATTTAAGGCCCCATTCCCTAAAAACTGCTGAAACGAGTGTTGCGGTTTTCAAAATTCCTTCATGATTATTTATAATTGCTTTCTAGAAAAATTCAATGGTAATCTTAATGAAATTGTTAACAGTTTCACCAAGAGATATTTTCGATATTTTCGAAAATCGACCTTTTCCATTTGCAAAAATTATAGTATTTCTTATCCAATAATTTTAAAAGCTTTTAGAATTATTTTTAAAGGACTATCTATAATTACACTTTTACTGTCTTATTTTTTTATTAATCAACCTTATTAATAAAGTAATTTTAATACAAACATGCTTAATATTTTTGTCCGCCATCTTCCATATAAATTTATATAAGAATCTAATCAGTAAAATGTCAATATAAATTTTTAATGATGTCCATCAAAAGTTTTAGTACTCCCCCAAAATCAAGGATGAAAGAAATTTTACCACGCGGAATTAGTCGCGTGCACAGCTAGTTTTCTATAAAAAGGGTGCCTTTTTGGTATTATTAAGGCTCCACAGTTTAATGTTATAAGTTGAAAGCTTTAACAAAACATTATTCACATTTATATGTCACAATAAGTCAAAATGATCCTTATTATTACTACTATAAACGTGAAAATGAGTTTGAAATTTTAGCGCCATCCATCTTAACCCTATTATCGCCTAATCATCCATCAATCATCAACAACCAATGTAAACGACATTAGATAAATTATACTGTTATCGAGGGATAGAAAAAAAACTGTCATGAACATAGTCTCAGACAAAAATTAAATAATAAATATATGTTCTACTTACCAATGTAAGACGCGTATTCAAATAGCTGTGATTGAAGATCTTTAATTTTTTTCTCATATTCAATTTTCCTTTGGTCACTCTCTTGCTTTAATCTGTCTAAAGCTTGTTTTAATTCCTCATCCAACTCTTTGGCTTTATCTCCTGTTAACTTTTGTTCTTCCTTTTTTGCAGCATATTCTTTTCTTAATTCTGTGCGTGCTGCTGCTAACTGAGGCTCTAATCTTCGTTCACTTATCTAAAACATTGAAATAAATACCCTCACGCAAATATTCACGAAGAGTTATAACTAGTACAATCACAATCAACCAACCAACTGATTTAACCTGTCACATCTTGGGCTAATTTAACAAGAAACTAAATACATATCCAATCTTGGGAATATTATATTTTACTTAAGAACTGACGAACTTATTTAGATCTGGGATTATTGTAATGAGATTCCGATACCCAGAACCTCATGCATATATGCCGCAGCTTATACAGCTACTTATATCCAGGGCCAAAGTGAGGAACATGGTATCATGTTGTAGGTTAGCCATATGCTTCAGAGTACATCTCTGCCTACTGTCCTGTGATGGTTCATGCCACATCTCCACCATCAGACTACGTTTCTAGGCCCATTTCTGTCTACAGCCCTGTGATGTCCTGTGATCTTCCGAGTGCGCCTTAACCACAGAAGACCTACCTTCCCCTTTGGAAATTCCATTAGTCAGGGAAGTGCTTTCCACGACCTCAAGCTAGCGACGCCGCGGAAAGCACTTTCCTGATTACTAAACCTCACATATGGATGATGAGCAATAAAGAACCTGGAAATTGAACTTGTGAATTACCAACTAGCTGTTTTATATAAAATCCTAGTATAACGTGGACTAAATGACAGTCACACATCGGTTAATAAATGTGTTTATTAAACTGTAATTTAACTGGGTTTACATTAAGGTTAAATACTAGAGATTCACGTGTATGCTGCGTGATAAATTCTGATAACGATGTTGCGATAAGATACCGATGGTATCTGTGCGCGATAAGTGTGAGCGTGTTCTATTGCGCCCTCGTTACACCTAGCAAGTGCATCAATTGAGACTACAGCGCGACTACGTGTTTGTCAACAAGCAAACAACCCCTATTAATATAAAATGGTATGTTGCAGGGTTGTAAGATCCTATGCATTAGTGTACGAGTTAACTAAGCCTTTAAAACTAAAGTGCTACCACGTTATAATGATTTTGGTAACTAAGATTCACTTACTTGTAAAAGACGTAAAGCCTGCTTCAAATTTTTATGTTCGTCAATCCTTTCTTCGACTTGATCGCGCACATTTGCGTAACTTAGCACTTGATTCATAAGGCACTGAAGAATGAGGAATTTGTCATCTGGAAATATATAACGATTTTTTTCAGTGTGTGTGCTGTGTTATACTATCTACTATCTACATCTCTTTAGCAAATAATAGCATGAAAAATTAAGTAATGTAACCATGTTTTATTAAATATAAAATATGATATTAAATGTCATGTAGGTACGTCGAGGATTGAGGTATTCGCTGAACCAGCGCGGGTTTATACATCATCCAAGCCGACGCCGATTTATGCATTGGCAAGACCGGCGCCAATTCATGCATCCGCTTCAATTACCTAACATTTTTAGAGCGCATCACTGCATCACGACTCAAACGCAAATATATGTTCCGGTTCACTACGATTTACAGGTTTTGCGATTGATAAGATGTTTTTAGTATTACATATTTTAAGTAGGAGTACATAATAAAACTATTCGACCTTTTTATATGTACACAAGTAGAGGTAGCAGTTCAATATTTGTTGGTGGTTTATTAGTACTCTGCTTTTTTTTGCGGCTTTTGAATATGGGAAGTCATTAGAATTGGTGAATCGATTTTATTTACTTTCGTAATACGGTTTATTATGCCGTGCATAAAGCGATTTTCATTCTAGCCCAGTGGTCAAGAACTGGGCATGTATGTGTTTGTGTCAGTTACCGAGCGGCAGGTCCGCGACGTGCGCGCGGCGCAGGCGGCGCAGCAGGCGCGGGTGCAGGCGGCGCAGGCGCAGCGCGGGGTCGTCGGCGCTGCAGTACCCGCCGCGCTGGTGCACGCGCCACGCCGCCGCGCGCCCGCCTCCCGCGCCGCCCGACGACAACAGGTGCAGCCTACGGGTAAAACACTATTATGTCTACCTCCATTTTACTGACTAGCTTTATGAAATCCTCACATTTGAAGTACTCCCCAGGTTTTGAAGATTAGACGGCCAGCCTTCTTTATTTATCAAAAAAGATAGACCATTTATCAAAAAAGATAGACCATTTTGACACATAAAAAGACTGACACAGTCTACCTGTCAGACAGTGCGTTTATAGTGAACAAAGACAAAAAGTACAAACATGTGATTTCCATTGTGCCTCCTAGATTGTTCTACACTGTTTACTGGAGTTAGTATCAACCAGCTTACTGATTCCTGTTGCAATAACGTCAATTCTTATCACTCACATTTAAGTACAGGGGTAAGACAACCAGTAGACATATATTCATATAACAATATGTTATTCCAGTATTTATCAGGAGCACTATGTGATTATTAGTTATCCTTAATGCGCTACGAACATCACGACGCTAAAATTATACTGTATGTAATGTCAAGATACGTCACATGTGGAAAAAAAAATTTATTGGGCCGATAGATGCATGCAGAGATCGTCGATCTCTCTCGGCTAGGGAGGCCTAAAAGGCTAACTAGGCAGCTAGTTTTTGCTTCACTTGAGCGAACGGGCACGGAGCGACGCAAACAGAAAGCTTGCACCCCACTTGAGAGGAGGCAGGCACTTGATTTCTACTCCACGTGGGTAGTCGAAGCCATGGGAAGATACCGATTGTTCTTGAATCGCGCTACAGCAAGACCAATCACTAAATCTAACATTACGATTTGAGGTGAATATGCAAACCAACAGACCTATATATTTTAAAGTGTTTATTTTTAGAATATTTAACATTTTTCACTGAAAAATAAATGAAAATGCAAAATTTACACTTAAATTACAAAATGTCTCTTGTTCCGCCGTGCCATATAGCAAATGCCTCCATTGCTCTTCTTCAACTTCTTTCATCGCTTTCACTTTCTGTTTTTTTCACTTTCTGTTGCTACTCTTATCTAGTTAGGTCCTTAGGTAATTTTTGATTCAACATCATATCTTCTTCTTCAAACAAACAAACAAAGACCTAATTTAAGTCAAAATATTAATCTTACCTTAAAACTTCAGTAACAGTGGTAGGATCCAATGGCAACTTGCTAAGTGGAGTGCCAAGGTACGTCTTGCACCATTTTCCAGCCTTGGTTGCCAGCTCTATGGCTTTATTTGTGTCAACGTCAGTCTCCAATCTTTCATCAGCTGTAAAATTAAAACAATTCTTTACAATAATTCTTAAAATATACATAATCCTTAGTTGCATAAGACATAAAAAAAGAACCATTTCACCTATTCCTATTCCATGAGCATTAAATGCTTACCATTGTCATATTATATTAAACCACCATTATAAAATTAAAAAATTGGACACTTTTTTTGAAATTAGCAGCCAAAAACTATCAGCTATTTTGAGATCATCAGGGGTGGAATAGTTTGCCCGCATTCTTCGAATTACATCCACCAAAATTGAATTATTCCAAGTTTTACCGATTGCAAAATGTTTTCAATTGTTGCTCCTAAATAATTAAAAATTGCTACACTCACGTTTAATCAATGTAGGCTTCCACTAGTTTCGGAACTATAGAGTTCCTTCATCAGGGTGACTCGAACGTTTGTGTGGTCCAGTCTCGTCTAGATTCGACCTCATATAGGTCCATAACTAGTCAGAATCTACACCAACTAATTGTGAGTGTAGCAGTTTATGATTATTTAGTTAATAATATCTCATGAAAGTTTTCATAATTTTAATTGTTGTTCCACCATAATTCAGGCCAGGATATCTCAAGGACTTAGAGAAGAGCCAGGCTGAATTTAAAAAAATTCCAAATATTTTCCAAGTATCATACATTGTAATTTGGGCCAGAATATCTTAAAGACATCCCAGAGCCAGGACCAATTATAAAGAATTTCGAGCATACTGGCAGATATAATTCGCTGACTATACCGCTGTCGATCTCAAAGTAGCTGCTATTTTTAGCTGCTAATTTCAGGACGCCGACCATTAATAGTCATTGACATTTTATGGATTACATAAAAAATATGTAGTGTTTCTTAACATATTTATCTCATCAAATGCTCATTCATTATCACAGTGACTATAATACAATAAATACAATAATACTATAAACTTTAATCCAGACATTTCAATAACCATTCTAAATTACTTATTTTTGCAAATGTATTTGGGAATTGGAAAATGCATACTCCAACCTCTTTACTCCTGTCTGTCATGGCCACTCTGTATCATGTTTTTCTCACACACCGTTTTATAACAACATAGCACTAAATATGCATAAGATACATTTAGCTGTAGGGCATAGTTAAAACCTTTTAAGCAATAGATTTTGGTAAAATCAAATACGTACCAACAGATGCCTGTATTCCACCACTCTCATTGTACTCTTCTGCTTCATCTTCTTGAAGCTGGAATATAGCAGTGAGAAACATCTGGATGAGTTCACTGAATATCCAAGCATCTTCTTTAGATGTTAAGGACTTCCTAAATTTTTCAAAATCTAGCTCATTATGAAAGAACTCCTTTAGTTTTAGGATATCGGCAAAATTGTGGACAAACTCCAAGATAGACAATAAATCTCCAAAGTTTTTTTGAGGGATTCCTTCAATTTCTACTGGAGTGCCTTTTGGAATAATCTGTAGAATAAAGTTATTACACAATCTCAAACATATATTTTTATTTGTACCAGACATAGAATACCAATATACAAGCTGTTTTTTTAACCATGGGACCTATTGAAGGAGTGTACTCAGTATTCGATTCTGAGCCCAAATATCTATACAATATAATATGACATTAGTTTTCGACCTAATCACCCCATAATCAGAAATCAGAAATACTTTATTCAATAAAACTTTTTACAAGTTATTTTGACATGTCAAAATATTTTTTTAAAAACTACTACTAGATCGGAAACGCGGCCACACACTGAGAAGATCCGGCAGAAGAAACTCAGCGGGCTTGTCATTTTTTTCCTATCATCTATTTTTTACAATATCACAATATTACAAAAAATATATATATTATGAGATCGGTATGAGGAGCAATTAATCCCAGGCTTTTTTGTCTTCTAAATAATCTGTGACTTTATAATATCCTTTTTTACACAGTTTTCAAAATACTGAAATCATATTCGTATAGAAACACGTCCGTACGCCGTGGGTCAATGAACTACGCTTCGTTTACGCAAATTACATAAGAATTAATGCGCCAGCGTGCTCCGTTCTCGGAGTCCTGCGCACCTTTAGTTGTATCAGCCCATCGCGACGTCCGGATGCCGTTCCGTTACATACAATAAACCGCCTCGCGTATTTTTTTGCTAGTGTTTATATGACAAATAATAACAATGTCATCTTATCAGTATTCCAATGAAGAATATTGGTATATGGTACATGCCTATGCACTACGTAATGAATATATGTCCCAAATCGCAAAATACAGAAGGATAATTAAACAATTGTGATTATTGTAAGTGTTGTTCAATAATTAATTAATCATGTTCTATCATTGTGAATTTTTGGATGAAAGTGGGTGAATTGGATAATTTCATTTACGCCAGAAACACTACGGTAAATATTAGCTGTGTCTTACAAAAATTTTATTCATGCTTAGTTTCTTTTTAAAACTGTAACACACTTAAAAAAATCTTATTATTTAATGCCTAGGTATTTTTGTTTATCCTTCCTAATGTAACTAAACCATGAACAAAGTATAAAGGAAAAATAAATCATAATTCATCCTAGTTTAAAAAACGGATGTAGATAACATTCACAATATCTACCTACCTACTACTGATATTATTATGATGATTCGTGTATCGCGAGCATCACGACTAGTGCGTAAGTGTGACCATATGTCATGAGATTTTTGACAATATTCCAATTACTGTTTTTCTTTATTTTTTTAACACTTAATTTATTTTTTGAATATGTTCATTCAATTTATATAATTGTGAATTTTCATGCGTATGATTCCATCATGTGTCTTTGCTAGGGCCGCACTTGCGACTATCGTCACAAAGCTTCGTGCAATGACACGATAAATGCAGAGGTCACATTGGTGACCTCTGCATTTATCAAATCGGTGGTACCAAACCTGGGCGAGACAATGCAGAACTCTTTCACCTAGTAGTTTATTCAATATATTTATTAACAGTATGACTACTATTGTCTATAGACACCAAAGATGCATGCATAACAATGCATTGCTATCAATGAGACATGGTCTTAATACCCTATGCATAAATTTACTGGCTACTTTACCCTCAAAACCGGAACATATAGGTTATTATATATAGTTATAAATGTCCTGATGATGCCTTTGTAATCGAAACTGGTTAATTTTTTTTATTTCAATGATAGTAGAGATGGCCAATAAACGCAAAAAATGTTAATAGTGAGTTGATGTCCTGGGGTGAAATACCACATGCATAAGTTTACTAACTACTTAACCCTCCAAGCCGAAACACAACAGTGACGAGCACTGACAGTGTTATGACAGAAATAGATACTGTTGGTAACAAACCCGGTGAACATGTTGCGGAATTTTACCACCTAGTAGTTACAAGACTTACCAGCTAATCATTCTCCTTTTACAAACTGCTAGGCAATGTGGCTGATGGTCTATCCTTCAAAGAGATTCTTCTAAATACTAAATTAGTAATTATGGGTTTAAATTAAAACAAACTTACCTTGTGATCCTCTAACTCTTGGTCATCTTTCACCTTTTGCCACTCCTTCATGTATGCCATCAACTTTGCACTCTTCTCCTTTTTCTGCGCCTTCTCTTCTTCTTTTCGCTGACGCATTTGATCCTCAGCTTGTCTCATTTTATTTGCTAGCTCTTGTGCAGATTTCCTGGCCTCAGGATTTATGGGTGTTTTGGGTTTAGCTAAAAAGTGTATTGCTAGTTATTGTAATGCTATATAAAAGGTGACAAAATAACTTTGTGGTAGCATTTGCCCCTTACAGAAAAATTACAAACCTGTTTAATCTGTTATACTATTTTATATATTACATATACGACCTGTCACATAATTATATGTAAAAGCAAAAAGTAGTTGGTTAAAAAACAACTACTGAATCCATTGCTAACATTTTTAACATATATTTTTTATTTTATTTATTTATTTAATATTTTATCGCACACAGATTTTACAGAGAAAAAAATACTAAAAACATAGAAAAGGTAGATTTATCTCTAAGGTAAAAAAGATTTCTTCCAGCCTATCCAGCTCATGAAGCAATTACAAAAAAACAGCAGACATTGTGCATAATCAACCTTAAAGTTAAAATACACATGAGATAAGCAAAAGAAATAAATGAGAATGACTTACAAAACTATGAAATAAAAAAAACAGTAGCAGTCGTGGGACTGCCGATAGAAGTGAAAACGGAACTATTAAGTTGAGAGTAATTAAAACTATATGCAAAACATAGCTATAGATATACTATTATCATTAGCATGTCGGTGACGCGAACCGAGGATTTTACCCTCTACCAAAACGCTCAACGCGCCTAAAGAAGTTTTCACTTCAAAAAAAACAAAAAAAATTATACACAGAAATAACTAAATTTTTAACGAGAAAGACAGATAGTGATTTTTTAATCGTTTTTTAAAAAGTGGCAGGTATGGGCAGAAACGTGAAATGGGAGAGAATTCCAAGCTTAACGCCATGAACCCTAAAAGAGCAAGAATAAGGTTGAGAATGAGATTCAGGAAACTTCAATAACGAACGCACAGAATTGCGACAAGGAGAATCAGGGGAATGTAAAAAGGAGAACCATTCACAAGGCATTGAAGAGCCGTGGGGTTAAACAGTATGCTAAAACGTTGACACAAAATATGAGTATTCTTGCGAAGACGAATAGGAAGTAACTTAAGCTGGGCTCTGATGTTTGAGATATGGTCGTACTTATGCAAGTCAAAGACAAAACGGATACATAGGTTTTATAGCCTCTCAAGTTTATTAATAAGTTCTTCAGTAGCATCTAGAAAGCAAGAATTGGCATAATCTAGAATAGGTAAAATTAGAGTATGTATTAGAGAAATTTTAGTTTTGAAGGGGAGAAAGTTTTTTAAAGCATTTAAAGAATGAAAAGCAAAATAAACTTTTTATGTATATTGGTGATATGGGATTCCAAGATAAATCTGAGCTAAAATTTACACTTAAATTCGTGACATGGTTAGAGTAAGAGATAATAGAATTATTAAATAGTTCTGGCGGCAATTCAAAAATATCTAAAGAATATAACATATACCTACTGCCAATAACTATAGCTTTGGATTTATTCGGGTTAACACAGAGACCAAAGGACTGAGTCCACAAATGAATAGCATCCAGGTCTTTATTGATCATATCTACAGCATATGTTCACGCCGTGTTGGTTCTGGCCTCGTTAGAAGAATAGGCCAACTGCCGTTCTGCCAGGCAGGTCGTAAAAGGCCACTGATTGGCTATTAAGTCATGTATTAAAAAAAAAGTTCCTAGACAGGGTACACAGAATGAACCAAGCGTTCCAGTTTAATATAAATCCCTGGTTCGTCGGTTGGTGAGAGAGGTAATGATCCTTGTTTGAAGCATTTTACCAATCTGATAGTAATTACCACTTATTTCTAGTGATAATTGGAGACGGTGACTTTATATTTTGTTTAAGGCAGAAGGGTTTTAACACCAGACTCCAAGCTGCTACTAAAACTTGAATTTTGGAGAAAAATGTAATGTAGCCATAATATGCTGGCATATAATATTTTTAATGATGTATGTAATTAATTTAAGCAATTTAATTAATTAAATATTTGTGTCAGAATTTAATCTTATCAATAGTTAAAATTGTGAAGTACCTAATATGTCTTTTCGTGTACATAGAATAATGTTATTCATACTAATATTATAAATAAGAAAGTCTACCGTCTGTTAGGCTTTTACGCCTAAACTTCTGAACCGATTTTGATGAAATTTGGCATGAAGATAGTTGAAAATCTGGGATCAAACATAGGCCATTATTTTTCAAAAATCTACCCCTAAGGGTCTGAAATAAGAGTTGCTAATCTACTCGCGGGCGAAGCTGTGCGTGTTAGATACTAGATAGTTGTCTATAATTAAGTGAACAAACACATTACCTTACATACTTTATAAGCTGTATCAAATTTCTAATAAAATAAATAACTTACACATGTACATACCTTCAGATTTGTCTGTTTTCTTAACAAACTTATCCATTGACTCTTGTCTTCCTTTTTTATCTGGGCTTGATTTTTTAGCTGATTTATTTAATTTCGTGGCGGAACCAGGTTTCACAACTTTAGATGGTGGGGATAAGCTAGTCTTCATTAACTTTTTTGATGAAGGGAAATTTGGGGGACTGCCAGTGAATATTTGGTCAAAATTAACTTTAGCTATATTGTATTTTTCTATTGCCGATTGCTGAAACAAAAAATAAATAAGAAAGATTATTACATAGATATATGTCCTCATGCCAAATCCTAAGTGATTAAGAAAGATACATTTATTCAGCGCATCAGAAATATAAGTTATGTGGATAGGTTATATACAAAACACAGAAAAAAATAACAAAAATAAATTATAATAAAAACACACACAAACACACAACACAATAGTTTTAAGCAATTGAAATTTAAAGAACTTTGTGTTGCTGTATTTTAGTGTCCATACCATGTGTGTGTCTCACAGTGCCGCTAAAAAGGGTGTAACTCAGTATATGCCAGTCATGAGCCTGATGCTGGTTTTCAGTTAGGCCCGTAATGAGACACGGATGTGAAACCATAAGCTTAATACTAAACATTAGTGCATACAAAAATGAAATTTAATTTAACCCATCAACACTCAATGCGACACTTAAGCGCCGCACCGATTCTCAGTGGAATTCAGTTGGCACCCACACAATGCTAAGTGTTGCATTCCCATTTTGTTTTCAACCTTCCACTACTAAAAATACAGACTACTTTAGTATAATAAAGTTTAACAAAGTTTTATAAGGGTTTTTCTTGGGGTCTGAGGGGTTAAGAAATAAAATTGAAAATTAAATTTGAGATTGTGGTCAAGTGTTCCCTATCGAAATTAAAAAAAATTTATATTGTTATGATCCTTGCATCCTTGCTTCTTCCATATTTATTACTCTTCATACAAACACACTAATAACGAAAACTTTAAAACCACCTAGGGACAGTACCTGATCTATTTAATCATGGAATGTCAATCTATAAAGATGATATAAAATGGGCTTTTCAAGATTTCTGTGTAAAATTAAAGGGTGATGAATATCAATAAATTTGCAGTAATTTAAAATAACTATTCATTTATTATGAATTGATTACCAAAAGTACCAGCAATAATAATAATCAGTAATTTGTGAACAAATAGGAAGTGATACACTTCCGATTAGCAGAATTGGTCTCATGAATCAACTCTGGCCGCTAAATCAAACAGTGTAGGAATTAAAAAAGTAGGATCTCATATTTCCACATAACAGCAAATAATACTAAATCAATTAGAGGACTCATTTCTTACATTTGTTATAGGTCCGTTTAAAAAATAACCTTATTCCCTTTTGCCAATATGCTTAGCTTAGGTCCATGGAGATGACTTGGAGGAGAGATTAGACATATATGTGGACAAACTACCATAGTGAGTCTTACTTATTCCTGCCACAGTAATAGTGCACGTCATTGTGGTATTCCAATTTGAAAGTTAACAAAGCCAGAAAACTTATGCATGAATTATTTTATCCACACTACACATATGTTACAGCGTCTTTAATATCTTTAGTGTCTCCATCAGGAGAGCAATCTGCTTGTATGCTATTCTATGACATATGTATACATAAAAAGGAATCATCATAAAGTTTAATTGGTCAGGTCATTTAGTTTGTAATTTGTGTTAAAAAAATGTATACCTTTATTCCAATCACATTTCCAGGTGTCACAAATTGTTTAAGAAATAATCGATTTTTTTCTCTGGTATAAACACCTTTGCGTCGCCGCACTCTGTCATATGGAGCTGTACCAATCTGACCTGTAGCAGCAGGATCTGTGTCGTCATATTGTTCTACTTCATAGCAGTATGCATCAGCTGGAATCATTGATGTGCTAGAAAGAAACATAATTTTAGATTCTTTTTTTATTGTTCCCATTTTTAGGTCAATTTGTTCAGCAACATCTTTTTTATGACAGTATATGCCAAGACAAGTTATTCAGTGTCATCTTTTTTTTGACATCTCTTCACAGCTCCAAGAACCTTTAACTTTTCAACAAGTTTTCAGTTTAAATTTCACAGCACTTGAATTTAAAAAAATTGTAAACCATAGTAAAATTTTATGCATATTTTGTTGGAACCAAATTACATCAATTTTCTAACCAACAACAAATTACTTGTTTCGTTAGTTCAAATTAAAATAATAATAATATGTAATGAGCATTCAAATAAAACTCCTGACATTGAGAAAGCAAATATGTGTCAGTGTCACTCATTTTCTTTATCACTTTTTAGAACTGATAATCCTGTGTACTTCTAAATTGTTTTCTAAACAACAATGGTGTGCATTGTCAGCAAATTGTTATAGTAAATTATTTTTCTTCGAGCCATAGAGCTATTAGCTCTATGGCTTGTACATCTATATACATATAATAAAATCGTAGGAAAGTCAAAACTGTACATTGAATATTTTTTTAAAAGAGTACTTGGGGCGTGATCTACAACCAATATCGAAGCCAAAAATATAGTTTTTAGAATTTTTGTCTGTTTGTATGTATGTCAAAATGATGGATTTGCTTCAAATTTTGCGTGAATATTACTAACAGGTCGGGTCAACATATAGGCTACATATTATCATGCTATCACCTACAGGGGAGGACCAGTGCAGAGTAAACAAAGACCGCGCGGACAAAGTCTCTGGCAACAGCTAGTTTATAATAAATAAATTGTAGAAGTTGTAGGATTAGATTTTTTTTGGAGAAATTGGTATATTTGAGACACAGAGATCCAATTAATTTTTTGAAATATAGAGAGAAAATATGTACTGAAACAGCTTGTCGGCACTCACTGTCAATTTTGTTACTTATGAGGGTTAAAATTTCAAGAAATAGTGATTTTGAGGCTTTAAGGAGGGGATGTGGCTTGGTCATTTAGTTACTGCAAGAACTGTTTTATAACAGAAAAGTAATGGACCATGGATTATTTTTTTTACTTTACGCCCGTGGGACAGTAGTGAGTCCAAGACACATATTATATTGACATAGGTTTAGAGTTTATGAAATAAGGGCTTCTCTACAAGCCCTAACTTACTCTAGGAAAGGACTTATCAGACCTTGACCCTCTCCACTCACCCTATCCATTAAGATTGTAAATTGAATATAAATTTTATTTAACAAAATGATCATTAACTTCATATTTGTATTAAAGTGTAAAGACTTGTACAAGACACAGCCTTGAAAAGATAAAATATATAATAATGTCATTGAACTACTTTATTTTAGATTCTCATGTATAATTCATGAATATTTGCTACACATTAACAGTTTTTTATAATTGACCTGTAACAAGTTGATAGAGAGAAATTTTACAATGTTTCCTTTTTT
Organism: Apodemia mormo; assembly: GCA_036924255.1. NCBI lineage: Eukaryota > Metazoa > Arthropoda > Insecta > Lepidoptera > Riodinidae > Apodemia > Apodemia mormo. The sequence goes on along the minus strand of JAUPFN010000018.1, from coordinate 2,697,681 downwards.
ATATATCCTTACTAAAATGAATATTTTCTAAGCAGGTTAAATGGCAAACCTACATAGTATAACGAGATTTCTTAAGTGATCCTATAAATCAAAACAGAAGATTAAAAAAGTTATTACATTCAATTATTAGAGACTATTAGAGTATACTTTTTGTCAAAATCAATTTACTCAATATGATAAGTTCATTCTGATAAGAGGTTCTCTTTTATACAGAATATAGAAAACTAGAACTAACTACATCTTGTTCTTCCTAAACATTTTTCATAGTTTTGTAGAAATTAGGGCTGAGTAGTCTTGTATTTAGGAATATCTAATAATATGTCCTATTGTAGTTATTCATTTGAAATCAATGCAGAAAAGAATTATTGATTTTATGTTATCTGTTACTAAAGGATAGTCAATAATAAAATGAAATAAGTATAATTTGGGTACGAAACTCACTTGTCAGGATGTTGTTTCTGAGCTGTAACCGAAAGAATGTGGGCTTCACTCCAGATATCTCCTTCTAAACATGCTTCAACTGTTTCTCCCACAAAATATCTCTCTCTTACATAATTAAAAAGATCTTCTGACATCTCTGCAAAGGAAGTTCTCTTGGTTTTGGTAGCCAAATAAAGTATGGGTATACGGAGCTCCATGGGAAAATCTTTTAAAGACCTTCTTGCAGCCTTCTCACTTTCTAGAGCTTCTGCATATGTCAAATTGTTTTTGCCCGTCATCTCACAAGTCCATACCATGGAGTTAACGAGAATAATTCTCTCACAATATTCCCTGCGAAAAAGGTGCGAAATTGTTGTATTATTAATGACGAAATATAATGCGCACTGATAAAATTGTAAGACATTGTGTCACGCTAACGTAATTGTAGAAGCTGCGGCGCGGAAGTAATGTCAACGGTCTCTAATACAATAAAATTCGAGTAAAATGTAAAAAATGCGCGAAAACAACAATATAGCCGAAACTCACTCATAATCTTTAAATATCTCATCGGTGATCTCACAGTGAAACACTTCATCATCGTCTCGTAAGTATTCCGACGCCGTCGATTTCTCAAAAGCTTTTCTTTTTAGTAGAGGCATGTTAAGAGTTCGCGGGTCCGAACACAGGAAACACGAAACCGAAATCAGTTATTAATATCACTATGCTTCTAAATCACCTAACTTATTAAGACGCATGGATCTTTAAACTCTTTTTGGTAAACCATCCACAACTTAAATATATTTATCAAAATTAGTAAAGTGAAAATTGTTGCGTGGTTTCGCTTGACAAGCCAAAAAACGGCGCGCTAGGCGCTTCTTGTTACGCCAGAAACATATGAACAGGGTTACCCTCTATTACGGAAAAACCTACTAATTGGTAGATTTTCTTATTTTCCAAACCTACTACAGGAATAAAGTAGGAAAATTGTTTTGTGTTCACTTTTAAGACATATGTGAGTGGTTACGCAAAAAGGGACCTCAAGGGAAAATAATTGATTTCGAGTAAATCACGTTTAAAATGTTGAGTCGAAATGAGTTTCGCCACGAGTGCGGGAGAGAGGCGCGGGGTGTTTTATGTTAGTGTCGTTAGTGAGCGACTTCGTCAGCGAGAAATAGCACGTGTTTGCGATAGCTGTATTATTGGTGACTTATTTATTCGTCTTTTACTTGTCTTTATGTGCGCGCTAGAAAAAGAAACTAGTGTGCGCTGTGTATAAGGTGTAATATTTTCAAAACTGCCTCGGCTTACATAAAAAATCATTTAAAAAAAACTACGGCACCTAAAATTATTTTGATTAGAACAAAACAAAGATGAAGGACCATAGAATCAGAATTTATCAAAAAAAAAAACCGTTTCCAATCCCTTCAGGTCCCTTTTTGCGTAAACACTCACATATAATAAAATCGTAGGAAAGTCAAAACTGTACACTGAATATTTTTTAAAAGAATACTTGGGGCGTGATCTACAATCAATAACGAAGCCAAAAATATAGTTTTTAGAATTTTTGTCTGTTTGTCTGTCTGTCTGTCCGCCCATCCGTCGGTCCGTCGGTCCGTCGGTCCGTCGGTCCGTCGGTCCGTCGGTCCGTCGGTCCGTCGGTCCGTCCGTCCATCGGTCCGTCGGTCCGTTCGTCCGTCCGTCCGTCCGTCCGTTCGTCCGTCCGTCCGTCCGTCTGTCTGTCTGTCTGTCCGTCTGTCTGTCCGTCTATATATAATACCGCTATGACCGGACTACGAAAGATCACCAGTACTGTCATCTGCATAGCAATGAATGTTACTAATTCGCAACATGTCATTGATATGGAGAATAAAAGAAAAAGAAAAGTGTAGGCAATCGCACGCAGCCTTGCGGAACACTAGCTAGAATTGACAAATTTAAGGTTAGAGCACGCACCGTTGACCTTGATGCTCCGATCAGCCAAAAAAAAGCGCTCTATGCCACACCCTATCCAAGGCCTACGCTATGTCTAAAATAGCAGCCAACGCCTACCGCTAGAACTCAACTGCCTGTGCCCAACGATATTTTAGGTATACTAGAAGACTAGCTGACCGACCGCGATGGAAACCGCACTAGCGGTCACTAATCAGTTGGTGCTTCTCTAAATACTTCAAAAGCTGGCAGTTTATTATCTTCTCCATGATTTTGGAGAACAAGGAGGTAATATCTATCGGCCGATAGTTTGACGGATTCGAGCGAACAGCTTTTTAGGTACGGAGTGCAGTAATGCCGTCTTCTACGTTTTAGGTACTACGCCAAGTAAGTAAGAGGGATGGAACAGACGCGTCAATACCAATGTTTACTCCGGAACATATATTTTAAGTACTATCGAAGAGATGCCATCCGGTCCAGATGATATATAGATGTCCAAGGAAAACAGTGCTTCACGCACTGATGACTGATGGAATTTTATTTCGGGCATACTGCTATCACACAGCAGGACGGTAGGCGGTCATCCAGTGTCCAGTTAGCTACAAAGAATGAATCTACGAGATCGACGTTTTCCTTTGCGGTATGGACCAGAGAATCATCTTCTCTGTGCAAGAATGGAAGGGATGGCTGACAAAAAAGTCCTAAGGCAGCCTTGGCGAGACCAAAACGCACGGGTGCGATGGAAAGCGAACTATCCTGCCAATGTGCTATGATTTTGCCTTGACGATGACGCTTTTGAAGGACTTCGTGACGTTATTATACTCCTTTCTTAAGCTGCTAGTTTTTTCATCATATAATGCCAATGCATCAACCCAGGCCCGGTAGCTCTCCTGCTTTCAGCGCGAAGCCGTCTTGCAGTGTCGACCAAACCAAGGCTGAGTCGCCAAGGCTGAGAATCGCAGAGAACGGAACGTAAATTTCCAAACTATGTAGCACTACATCAGCGACAGAGTCAGCAGCGATATACGGATCCTTCAACAAGAAGCATTTTCGCCGTACGGGAAGGATGCAAAGAAGGACTGCTCCAGTCCCAATCTGCTAATTTATAATGCCAAACGCGGTGACAGCTCATAAAAGGAGGCCATGACAGGCGCATAATCTGCACTTTGGCCCGTATTAAGCAGTGGTCAGGCGAACCAAAAGGGAAGTCCACTGATACTTGATACTGGTCTGGGTGAGAAGTCAGCAGAAGATCCAGACCATCCACCTTCAACATTGAAGGTGGATGGTCATCCACATCCGGAACTCGCTTGAGTGAAGTTACTAGTTGCGTAAGGCCATAGGCCAAAGCAAAATCTTGAAAAAACCTCCTTATATAATCGGTTGTACGTGAGCAGGGCCAGTCAGTGTAATGGGCGTTAAAATTGCCTAGGATCACGATCTCTGCGGTAAGTGTCCTTAGCACGAAATCTACAGCTAATTGTAAATGCTTAACAAAACGGTCGACTTTGGAATTTTATTTTTTATTTGTTTTTATATCTCTGGCAGAATCGGTACCTTCAGGGGAATGGAGGTTCTGTCACCAACATCTTCTTCCGCGACATAAAAGAGGCCTATAAAATTCTTGGTGGCCTTCAAATGGACATCCTCGTTAGCCTTATTTTTACCGGGCACGGAGGATTAAGACACTACCTCCACAAATTTGCACTCGCGAACTCATCCATCTGTGTTTGCAACACGCAGGAAGTGGAGACTGTGGTCCATATCCTCTTGGAATGCCCTAGATTCGCAAAGGAGAAGTCTGAATTGGAATGCCGCACGGGAATCAACCGTTAAGAGTTTGCCAGATTTGATGAGGGAGAAGGAAAACAGAGAGCAATTCTTCAAGTACGCGCGCCTCGTTATGAGGAGGGCTGCAAGGGCCAATGGCTCGATCATTACTTGAGAGCCTTGTAAAAGTAACTTCACGCCCATATCCCCGAAGGGGAATGCAGAGGTTCAACAAGTGCACCCACGATTAGCCGAAGATACTTAGTCCCACAAATGTGATAGGTGGCAAGCCTATCGCCATCCGGGCACTTTACAATCCCGGGCAACTTTGTGTTTCTCAGAAAACTGAAAAAACACTTTTTTTTAATGTGCCTGACCCGGGAATCGAACCCGGGACCCCATGTGGTCAACGCCAACGTTGGACCACTAGACCACAGAGGCGACCACTAGACCACAGAGGCGAGGGAGAGCCATGTCCAAGTGTATATGTGTGTGTGTGAGGGTATATATTGTTGAATAATCCTGGAGGATAATTAAAACATATACTTAAACCCTGCATTGTAATTATTATAATGATTATTAAAAAAGTTAGTCGCCTCTGTGGTCTAGTGGTCCAGCGTTGGAGTTGACCACATGAGGTCCCGGGTTCGATTCCTGGGTCGGGCACTTTAAAAAAAAAAGTGTTTTTTCAGTTTTCTGAGAAACACAAAAGTTGCCCGGGATTGGAAAATGCCCGGTTGGCGATAGGCTTGCCACCTATCACATTTGTGGGACCAAGTATCTTCGGCTAATCGTGGGTGCACTTGTTATACCTCTGCCTACCCCTTCGGGGATATGGGCGTGAAGATACTTTTTTTTTATTAAAAAAGAATTATCATATTTGTCATTTAATTTATATTTTTATTGATTATATTTGATTTGATTTGATTTGTATTTAATTGCTTAATTAACTAATACTGTACGTTAAGTAGTACTGTAAGTCTAGTTTTGTAATAAATATTGCTGTTAAGCCATTTTATAAATTAATAAATAAATATTGTACATATTATATATTTATTTATTAATTTATTATATTTATTTTCTTTGCGTAGTTTTAAGGTTGCTGCAGAAGCAATAGCAGCAAAGTATGCGTAACATTAAAAAAATATATGCAAACTGAATACAGTAGCTGTTTACTGTGTTAAAATTATAAATCAAGTAGTTTAATTTATATACAAAACTATTTTATATTTTATTATTTACACATCTTATGGGGGTTTATATTATTATCATATTAAAGAAAAAATGTAAATAACGTTTCAAATATCATCCAACTAATTTGTACTTGAAATATGACAACTGAAATTTAGCACTAAATCAAATTTATAATGCCGCTAAAGTAGAATCTTCCCGTTTTACTACGTAGTGACTAATACCTAGTCTGTGAATCTTACCGTGTATAACCTAAAGCATAATATTATATACTAATTTATGATATAACCCATGAGTCTGCTACAATAACGTTTAGGTGCCCTATTATGTTTACCAATAGAAACATTTGACAAGGCCTTATTATGAACTCCTAAAAGATGGATTTTTATATATATTACATAATACATTGTAATTCTTTCGGAAATTACAGTTTCATTTAATACAGTCGAATACGTTTTTTAGTACATTTTTAAATTATTAATAGCAACACCAGACAATTAGTTCAGAAACAAGGAAGTTATATTCTAGGAATGTTCACACGCGCTTCAAAATCGTTCCAAAGAGTACCACGACATGAGTGGAGTGTGTCTCTTTCTACTAAATAAAGTGCCAATCGCCATATATAAGTGCGGCCATGCGTTGTTTGCAAATTTCTACTAAGTAATTCTACTAATTTGAGAAACAGTTTCTGCATTGCATAATTAATTACGTAATAATTAAAATAAGCACATTTTAGAACTCACTATGTTAATTACAATGCATTTAATGCTAATTTATTTGTCGACGTGTATAAATAAAAAGGATTTAACGATTACCAAATGTGTAAAAATGTACCATCTAGATAGTTTTATTTACACTGGCAATTGCAAGAAAGGGACAACATCCACTCTTGTCGTTGTCTTGCTCAGAACGTTTTTCCCCTCTGTTATGTAAGAAACAAATGTCAACTTTATTTGCTACGAAATAAAGTACATTTTTATTTTTCAAATATTGCTTCGTAACAATTCCAGTTATAGTATATAAGTTCCTTGTTCAGAAACAAATATATTGAGGTACCTAATACCTATATACTCATTGATATATAAAAACCCAAGATACACAATCAGTGTCTCAAAAATGTCCTCTAAGAATGAGTGCACAATTTAAAATTGTGCACTCACTTCAAATAGAAGCCCGTCGCTCACGTCACTGCCCGCGCGTCAAAAATACAGAATTGTTCTCCGATAAATTGTAAAATACAACATCATCAACGTTAAAAAAATATAAGATAATGTATTTTCGGTAAGTATAAGAGTTTATCGATTTATTTTTGTCATTTATATTACTAAATATAGGGTGTAATGTATGATTTTCATTTTATTTGTCTTAAAAATGTACTCGACGCTCCAAATATAATACGACAAAATTTCAATGGTCACTTTTTCAGTAAAAGGACAGTGCATTACAACCTCCTTTTAATTTAGTCGAATAATACAAATTGATCCTGTTATTATTAGTGGAGTCGATTTTTTTTCATTAATAAGTTATTTTTTTTAATAAGATTAATTTTTTTCATTAATAATTTTGAATACCCCTTATACTTGTTAACCAACTGCCAAAAGAGAAGAGGACATCAATTTGACGGTTTTAAAATGTTTGATTATATTGATTACTTATTTTGAGGACCAAGTTAGGTGATTCTTTTTATTCTATTTGTACGAATATAAAATAACAATATGTAATTGTGATTCTTACGATGAACTTTGGAGATACATTACGAAACTTTTAATATAACAATAAGAAATCATAAGTAGCATCGAATTTTGTTGTGTTTACACGTGTTGTTGATAACGATTTCTTAAGTGGAGGGCACAGGTTGCATTGAGAATGTTTATTTTTTGATTTAATAATTTATTTTTAATAAAATGTTGTTTTTGATTGCGGATATTTTATACTATACATATATCTTATACTATAAATATAAATAAATGTTAAAGTCTGTATGTTTGGATGTTTGATAATCGATCACGTAAAAAATGGCTGTATCAATTTGGATTTGGACTCGGATATAAGATGACCTGGAATAGCACATAGAATACTTTTATCCTAATGCAGAGATCTGCAGCTAGTCTTGTATAAATTTTAAATGACTGTTCATATATACGAGTTGTTTATTTGCATACTAGGTGTTACCCGCGGCTTTGCTCGCGCATATTTACTCTAGAACTTATTTAACCTTTCTTTATTTTATTAAAAATCTCTACATTGCCGGTTGGGCCGCTAGTACGTTAAAAATAATATTTACATATTCATCTTAATTACTTATATACGACATTTTTGTTATTAAAATGTAAGTAAAAAACGTAAGACCAGAACTTCTAATTTTCTATACCTAATATCATAACTAACTCATAGTGAGGTATACCTCAAACTAAAAATACCTATTAGTAACACACCTATCGAAAAACTAACGTAATTATAAAAGAAATTTATAATTAACAGGAAATATCTAATCTAAAATTACCTTTGGCAATAATATTATATGTACTCAACTATACTCCAAACTAAATATACGTATCTATTAGGATTTCTGTGTATGTAACACACCTATGTAACCAACTAATGTAACTATTTTAAAAAATCTGTGAGCCGGTTGACCCTACAGGCCACCTGAAACTTCCCGCTAAATTTAAGTATTTTAACCTCAAAGAAAAAACTATGCCTAAGCATAGACTATTGAATTAAAAAAGTTCAAAAATCCAAAGTTTTTTTTAAAATGATACTTAGTTATTCAGTATTTGAAAAGGTGTATATTTTTTCAAAATCATCAACGAGTTTTATCTTCCGAATAACATTGAACACAACTTTTTAGCTCTAAATTGTTTTATTGGATTTTTTTATATGAGGGTCAATACAATTTTCAGAAGCCGACATCGCATTACAACTAACCTATTGTGTTTCAAATGTCTATGGGCAGTATTCGCTCGTACGTCTGCAGATACTGTAACTAAACAAATGTTCGTTTACATAATACTGCAAAAAAAGCAGAAAAACTGAAATCTAATTCGAAACGAGAATTGTACGAAAAGCTAAGCTTATTTCTAGGAAATTAATGCGTTTCCTTACTATGTTGTCGATACATTACATGATAAGTCTGAAAAAAATCGTGTCTGTTATCATGTAAGAATCTATGAACTTTATAACGTAGTCATAGTCAACATTGCAGTAAATTTCCTATTTCAGTATATTCTAAATCTATTAGACTATGCAAACTAAATGTATTAATATCAAGCGTCAAATACTACATGGCTATAAACCCACAATTTGCCTATATGTGTAGGTTCTGTGTAATAGAACCAATAACCTATAACGTTTGAAATATAAATAAATTATTTTAATGGTCATTATTTGTTTTATTGATATATAACTGTTCTACGCAAAAACAGATTTTCGACAAGATTTTTTTAATGTAAATTTTACAAACCCTTAAAATACTACCTCAATGCATAAAAATATTTATATTCGACTCCACATGTGCCTTGTCCTACCGGCTAATTTAAGTCAAAAATTTTATTGCTTTTTGTACATTGTTTTTTAAAAATGACTTTAAATCGTGCGTTTAAGGTTGAATATGCAAAAACACGTTTGTGCCATAACTATAAACTTTTTAGACTGAATTAGCGACAGTTTTGAGTGTCAGTTTTGTTCGGAACTGTGTATCTTGGGTATTTTATATCAATGTATAATTATACTCAAAGATATTGCACATATGACGTAGTCAGTTTTTCTTTTATAATTTTATAAAAGTAACATATAAATAATTTTATATGTAAATATTATATCAAAATGTGTAAATTTTTTAAAGAAAGGTATCTTCACGCCCATATCCCCGAAGGGGTAGGCAGAGGTACAACAAGTGCACCCACGATTAGCCGAAGATACTTGGTCCCACAATGTGATAGGTGGCAAGCCTATCGCCAACCGGGCACTTTCCAATCCCGAGCAACTTTGTGTTTCTCAGAAAACTGAAAAAACACTTTTTTTTTTAAGTGTCCGACCCGGGAATCGAACCCGGGACCTCATGTGGTCGACGCCAACGCTGGACCACTAGACCACAGAGGCGACCGACCGAGGCGAATTTTTTAAAGAAATAAATTTATTTATAATAATAATTATTGAACGGGTTGTCTATGAAATAAAAATGTGACAGTTATTTGTGTATAGTGTAGTGCACTGTTATTAGGTACTGCATCGACAAACTAACTACCTAATTATTTTTTTACTAATTTATTGAGATGTTGCAACGTACTATGCGTTCCAACTAAGAATAGGATCGCGTTTGTTATCAACTTCATACCACAAGTGTGAAATTAGTAACATCAGCAAAAAAATATAAATTCAAAAAATATTGCTGATTTATTGAAGAAGAAATAAAACGTAAGTCAAAAACGACGGGGCCAATTTTGTTGCGATTTTTGTGGGTTTGGGTGCTCTTTGTCTAGAGTAGGCTAAAACTCGAGTCTCGCTAAAACTCGAGAACGGCTGAACCGATTTAAATAATTTTGGTTTTGAATTAATTGTTGAAGTCCAGCGAAGGTTTAAAAGGTGAGAAAATAAAAAGAAAAATAAAATAAAAGTAGTTAAAAAGGCAGAAAACATTTGCCGAGTCAGATAGTGTTTATATAAAAGTCGTGTTAGTTATTTTACACCTTATTTTAATACATGCTAATATGAAAGTAAATAATAATAAAAATAAATTATAATGATAATATATTTTTTTAAGTATTACTATTATTTTAAGTATTACTATATTTATTGTTAGATTTTTTTTGCACACCTTAGTCATTTTCACTTATGAAGTTTTTGCAAAATGCGGAGCAATATGTCATCTTGACCGTCCTATCCTTAATTGGAACTAAAGCATAATTATATATACTACTCTATGGTTGGAACGCATAGTATTTAGCACAAGGAACTTATATAAGATAACTGGAATTTTTATGAAGCAATATTAGAAAAATAAAAATGTACTTTATGTCGTTACTAATAAAGTTGACATTTGTTCTTACTTAACAGAGGGGTAAAAGGTTCTGAACAAGACAACGACATGAGTGGATGTTGTCCCTTTCTTGCAATTGCCAGTGTAAATAAAACTATCTGTTGGTAGATTTTTATATATTCGGTAATTGTTAAACCCCTTTTATTCATACACGTTGATAAATACATTAGCATAAAATATATTGTAATTAACTTAGTGAGTTCTAAAATGTGCTCATTTTAATTATTACGTAATTACTGATGCAATGCAAAAACTGTTTCTCAAATTAGTAGAATTATTTAGTAATAACTTGCAAACTACGCATGGCCGCACTTATATATGGCGATTGGCGCTTTAGTTAGTAGAAAGAGACACACTCCACCATGTCGTGGTACTCTTCGGAACGATTTTGAAACGCGTGTGAACATTCAGGGTAGAATATAAGTTCCTTGATTTAGCATCAATCTATCGCCAACATCCATAGGTAAATAAACTTCCCTAGTCAAACATATGACAACGACAACATTGTACTTTAGTTGTCTGTGCAACAGACAGACGACGACAAGTGGCGACAGATTTTTACATGTAGTGTTGCCAATTTAGCGACTATATCGCCAGAAATAACGACTTTTGGTATACCTTTAGCGACAAAAAAAAATTTGACAACTAAAGTTAAACAACTTAACTGGTGCCTTTTAAAATGCAAATGAAAATATTTTAGGCAGTGAATATTATTTTTTTACCTGCAAAAATAGTAAAAAACGTCCTAGTTTGTGGTGTAGATTCGGACGCAAAATTTTTTTTTTTCTATTTCGTGCGATTAGAAAAAACATATTATTAAATCGAATATTTTTCGCTAGCTTTGAAAATCACTTGCAAAAACCAGCCATTGATTGACAAATGTATAAGATATATGAAAGACATAAGAATAAAACATTTAAATTTTGCGCTCAGCGCTATAGCATATAGATGGGCGATTGTGAATGACATTATTCGAATAATTTGATTGTAGCAGTCATTCAAATTTTTCGAAGAACCGTATGACTCATTCAAATTTGAAAAGAAGCGAGAAGTAAATACGTATGTATTGCGTTGTCTCATTCCTTCCGATTCAAATTTCATTACTAACAGTTTATATATTCGAATATCCGTAACCTCATCTTAAAGTAATTTCTATGAACTGAGAAAAAGTATTTATTTTCGTGTGGCAAATTTGATCATCGAACTTAATGTCACCCATTCACCCACCCACCCATCGAACTTTATTGCACCCATATAAAAATATTTTGATTGTAAAACCTAACTTAACTAATTATTGTTATCAAATAAAACATAAAAATAACACTTATATTACGAAAAAAACGATCAATTTTGTATTTCCAACTGAATGAATAAACTAGCACGAGCGGTTCGCAAATCAGTTGCTACTTAATTATTAATAGTACGAAAGTAGACTGGAATGTATGAGAATACATTTTGTATGGAAAAGCGAATGATTGAACTAGCGGTTTTATTCGAATTTGCAAACTAGCGATCGATTGTTTTTGTATTCGAATATTAATATTAGTAGTATCAAATTATTCGATTATTGGAATCAGTAACAATCGCCCATCTTTACTATAGCAGATATTGTAACTTTTTTTTAAAATTTTCGATAGGGAAGCTTGACCACGATCTAGCCTGATGGTAAGCTACATAAGATGCGGCCTAAGATGGAACGCGCTTGCCTAGAAGGTACCTGTTAACTCTTTTCTTGAAGGTCCCTAGATTCAGTAGCGAAGTCGCATCGGTGAGGCCCTTTTCCGTTCGTTCCCAAAACTACCCAAAAACATGCGCCAAATTTGAAATAAGCGAAAAGCTATGGTGTCTTTATAACGCGTTAACTTAGGATCTAGGAGTTGTTTTGTTTGTATTTCAGATACAGAAGAGTGAGGTCAATATTTTTCAGGTTTTTGTTGAGTTTAAAAATAAACAAAGATTTTAAATCTGGTAGTGCGAGGCCCACTTCGCCCTCGCCTCGCTATGCCACTGCCTAGATTGTACTCGTCGGGGAACACAGACTCAGGAAGCATGTTCCAGTCCCTTGCATTTCGAAAGAAGAATGTGGAATCGAACCTCTTTTCGTACCTAGGTACGTGGAACGACTTCTAGAGTTCAATTAAAAAAGAAATAAGTACTTATTTTAACCTCCATAAAATACGGCGAGATCTCAGCCTAGAAATCGATGTTCTCTATATTCAGAACGTCGTTCCGAAATCGGATATCATACTGACAATTCTACCTTTATCCCACTTGTAGCCTTTGAATGAGACAAATTCTAGTCAGAGTAATAAAAAAATATAGAAAAAAAGCTTTATTCATTTCATGAAAAACGGCAATTTCATAGGTAAAGAATTATTATTTATCTAATTTTGGAACGCTACCATAAATTCTTATAGCCGAGCCACACTGTTGGAAACAAGCTTTCCAACACGGGTGACCTTGGTAGATTTCAGATGAATTTTAGTTGCAAACAAGTGTTTACACTGTTGTAAACCGTAGGTGGAGACCCGTGTGGAGGGCTTGTTTCCAACAGTGTGCAGCTCGTCTTTTATATTTAAGCCGGGATTCCCCCAATGCTGTACTTGTGTGAATTTTTACGATGATGAATCCCCGCGTGAATTTTTACGATATTGTATATTTGAGACTTGAGTGTTCTGCTGAACGCTCAGTTTTTTGGGAAAATTAACGACTTTTGACATTTGTCCGTTGCTAGCGACATCTAGCATCTTTTCAAGCCACGCTAACGACTTTTTAACATATAGAGTTGGCAACACTGAGTATGATTACTGCAAGTACTCTAATTGGTCTGTGGATTACTGATTTGATTTTTAAAGAGTTGAGTTATTTTTAAGTATAATATGTTGAGCGCGGGAAACATAAAATTTGGCGGACGTCATTTTTGGTTCTGCGACTTTTTATATTATTATTTAGCGAAACAGAGGATCGATATTAGTTTTATTTGTGTAAATATTTAATTTTATGTAAATATCATTAGTTTTACTATCAGTTTAAAGTAGGTAAGTCTCCTTTTCACTTTTTAAAATGAACAAACCCCCTGACGATCCTGGAGGTGGACCTCTCCAGGTAGCGCACTATGTTACTATAGACGATAGTAGTGTCGATACAGATACTTCGCTTTCTTCAACTCAAACTACTAACAGGAAAAGATCTCATACATCTAATAAAATATGCAAACACTGCAATAAACGGCGCAAAAAGCGCAACAATGAATTGAAATCTACTGACTGTCAGTGCTCTCACTCTGTTTCTGAAATCTCAGAGATAAATAATGCTTCGGGTGCCTCATTTATTACTGGTGATAATAATGTAAATGACAATGTTACAATGAAAGATTTGTCAAACCCCCTAACAGATAGTAAGGAACCCCAAAAACCTAAAGATTATATTAACTACCGCACACAGTATGAATGTACAGACCTTGGACCTTACGTTATTCATGTCCAAAGAGTTATTACATCTCCGACTGATAATGTTACTCTACATCCAGTCTCGTTTGGGCGATTCCTTAAAAATAATACTTTCAGAAATATAATTGATGGTAGCCTCAAGAAAATTGGACGCAACCGATTATCTCTATCATTTTCGGACCACAATGACGCAAACCACTTTATTAATGACCCTAATCTCTCAAATAAAAACTTCAAAGCTTTTATCCCATCATTTAACGTTTCACGAGTAGGCGTAATTAGAGGTGTTCCCTCAGACTGGTCACCTGAGGAAATTGCTAATAATGTTAAGGTTCCCATTGGTTGTGGGAAAATAATAAAGGTTAGAAGAATAAACCGTAAAATAACTATTAATGATAACACTACCTGGAAAGCAACAGAAACAGTTGTCGTAACTTTTGATGGACAGACTTTACCGAAACGTGTCTACGTTTGTTATAATGCCCTCCCAGTAGATTTATACATTTACCCTACTATACAATGCTATAAATGCTGTAGGTACGGTCATACTAAAATAACTTGCAGATCCAACCCAAGATGCTTTAAATGTGGAAAGGATCATTGTGGAGACTCTTGTACCAGCGAGGCTGATTTCAATGTTAATTGTTGTTTATGTAAGGGATCTCACTTTGCCACTAGCAAATCATGCCCAGAACATTTAAGACAAAAAAACATTAAAATGTTTATGGCTCAAAACTGTGTCTCTTATGCCGAGGCATCAAAAAATTATCCCCCAGTCTCCAAATCATATGCTGATGCCATCTCAACACCTATTAAAACTGCTCTTCATCCACTTTTGAAAAAAAACTTAGATTCGCAAGAACACTCCCATAGATCATACAAAAAAACAATATTTCAGAAACCTAAACCCCATACAAAAGTCAGTAAGAGTTATGACTATGATTTCCAAAATTCAGTTATTAATGAATATAACTCCACTAATTCTAGAGAAAATGGTACTTTGTTGAAAAAAAATGATAACAATAATCAAGAATCAGCCTCAATAGGCATGATTATATCTTTTATTAAATTTTTATCTCAGTCCGACGTAATAACACCGTCCAACGCTGCTTTAATGACAGAAAGTTTAATTAATTATTCTAAATTTAATGGTGATCATGGACAGTCAAGCCAAAATTCTTCAATGGAACTCGCAGAGCATCACCAACAAGAAAAGTGAATTAATTCACTTATTAAATAAATATGAGCCATTTTTAGTGGCTCTTTCAGAAACTTGGTTAAGACCAAGTTGTACTTTTAAATTCTCTGGATACACTAGTATCCGAGAAGATAGATCTGATGGTTATGGAGGTGTAGCCATCATGATCAAAAAAGGATATAATTTTTCCATTGTTAATCTTCCTGTACATACTGTAAATATGTCTATATTAGCTGTTAATGTAAATAATATTTGTTTTGTGTCACTTTATATTCCACATCCAAATTTGAATATTTTGACAGAACTTAATAACATATTAGCCATACTACCTAAACCCTTTATTGTGTTAGGTGATTTTAATTCTCATCATCAAGCCTGGGGTTGTTCCTCCAGTAATTATTATGGTGAAGAGCTTTTGAAAGTCATTGAAGAATTAAATTTATGTATTTTAAACAATGGTTCTCCCACTCGTCGTACAAAACCCTCCGAAGGCAAAAGCGCTATAGACCTGTCCATTTGCAGCCCCAATTTAGCACCTTCTTTGACATGGTACACACTCCCATTTACGTTTGGAAGTGATCACTTCCCCATAATAATAAATTTCCCTTCTGCATATCATAAAACTTCACCTAAATTTACATCATATTTCAAATATAATTTGCATAACCCGGATTGGCACAAGTTTAATAATTTGATGGAAGTTGGTGTTAATGTTTTGCCTAACATTTCCTCATATAATGACTCTTCTTGTGCAGAAGCCTTTACTCAATTAATTATAAAATCAGCTGAAAACACTTTTCCCATTAAAAAACAATTAACTAAGAAAATAAATACGCCACCTTGGTGGGATAAAGAGTGCTCAGACGCTATTAAGGAAAGGAAAGCTGCTGAAAAATTTTATTGTCAGTATACAACTACAGAAAATTTTAATATTCTCACTAATATTATAAAAACTACTCGTCGATTATTAAAAAAGAAAAAAGCTGAAGGTTGGAAGAAATTCTGCTCTTCCTTATCACCCCAAACAAAACCTTCAAGTGTATGGTTAAACATAATAAAATTTAGATCTGCATATAAGGTTTCTAATAATAATGAAATGTGTCCATTGTTAATAAATCAGCTGATAGATCATCTTGCTCCACCTACAGTACCAGAAGGTATCCTTCCTCTTCCTTCTACTTCTTCTTCAGACAATTTTTCCCCTTTTACGTTATTTGAGCTTAAAGGTATCCTTCAAAATGTTAAAGACTCTACTCCTGGATGGGATAATATTAACTACTCATTTTTAAATAATATGACTGATAAATCTCTATCATACTTATTAAAGGTTATGAACTCCCTTGTTTCTACAGGTAATATACCTCAGACATGGAAGTCACATTCTGTTATCCCTATCCTTAAACCTGATAAAAACCCTTCCGACCCTTTTTCATACAGACCCATTGTGCTTTCATCAGTTATGTTGAAAATTCTAGAGCACCTTGTTAAACTTCGCTTAGAATGGTTTATTGAAAGCAGAAATTTATTAAGTCAAAGTCAGTATGGTTTTAGGAGAGGAAAGAGCACCATAGATAATATTAGCTTACTTATAACTGATATTAGATTAGCTTTTACACATAACAAATCTGTTTTAGCAGCTTTTTTAGATATATCCTCAGCATATGATAATGTAATTCTATCAATTCTGAAAAATAAGCTAATGAAATTAAATATACCATTTTATTTAATTAATGTTATTATGAATATTGTATACAATAGAACTATTAATTTAGCAAATGACTCTAATAATCTAAAAAGACAACAATATAAAGGTCTTCCACAAGGTTCTGTTTTAAGTCCAATCCTTTACAACATATACTCATATGATATAGAAACTGTAGCAACTAGCAATGTAAATGTTCTTCAGTATGCTGATGACCTCCTTTTGTACTCAACTGACAAATCTATACAGATGGCTTGTGATAATCTTTCCATGTCTATTCTATCCCTACAGACTTGGCTTAATAATAATGGTCTTGATATCTCTGTTTCTAAAAGTTCCATAGTTTTATTTTCTCGCACAAAATTTCCACCCCCTATAAATATTACTTACAAAAATAGTTCAATTCCTGTTAAATCGAAAACAAAATTCTTAGGTATAATACTAGATAATAAACTCCAAGGACTAGATCACTGTGAGTATATAGCAGCAAAGTGTGAACGTAATATCAATTTAATGAGATGTGTTTCTGGGGTTTGGTGGGGTGCACACCCATCTACATTAAAACTGATGTATAATGCATTAATAAGAAGTTTATTGGATTATGGAATGTTTTTACTAGAACCATGTAGTAAGATTGGTCTAAAGAAAATTGACTCTGTTCAAACTAAAGCATTACGAATTGTTCTAGGAGCAATGAAATCCAGCCCTGTTTCTGCCTTACAAGTAGAATGTGCTGAACCTCCATTAAATTTACGACGTAAATATCTATCTGACAGGTTTTTCCTTCGCACTTTGGAATCACAAAATCACCCTCTGCTTACAAAGATCTCTAGTCTTAGTGATTTAATGTCAGATAAGTATTGGAAACACAAAACAATCCCAGCCCTTGTATACAGCTATATGAAATATCATAGCCTTAAGCCTTTTACTTTTACATCCCCTATAAATCCCTTATATAAACACAATTATGAATCATTAACTCTGCAGCCTGTTGTAGTAAATTTAGGTATAGATAAACAATCTTTGTATGCCAATCAATATTTTAACAATATTATCAATGAAAAATGGCAAGATTTTCATTTGATTTTTACTGATGCATCCAAAAATAATAGTAATGTTGGAATAGGTGTATACCATAAACAGTACAATATTGTTCAAAAAATCAAATTTCCACCGGAAGCATCTGTATTTACAGGTGAATGTTATGGACTTTATAAAGCTGTAGAATACATACACATTATGAAACTACCCAAGTGTATGATTCTGACTGATTCACTGAGTGCTCTACATTGTTTGCAAAAGTTTCCTTTAAAATCCAAATTTATTCCTCCTATTATTTTAGACTTAAGAAATCTTTTATACAAATGTACTTTTAAATATAATCATATTATTTACTTTGCCTGGGTTCCAAGCCATTGTAATATCACTGGAAATGAGCGAGCTGATCGGTGTGCTAAAGAGGCAGTTCAGTGTGGTGATTTATACCCCTACATTAATTATTGCCATGATCTAGCTGCTCTCCCTAAACTCCATCTTAAGCAGTCATGGCAAAGTGTCTGGGATAGTGGTACATTGGTGAAAGGCAAAACCTATTCCCAATTACAACCATTGATACCCTCTAAACCTTGGTTTTCTGTAGTGAAATTAAATAAGTTGTCAACATCTGTTATCACCAGAATGAGGCTTGGTCACACTAATACTCCTGAACACCTCTTCAAGCTACACATCAAAGATAGCAATGTTTGTGAGTGTGGCACTGATATTGGAGATCTCAATCATATATTTTTTGCTTGTCCTAAATACAATCATTCATCATTATATAACAATCTATATTCTAATGACATTCCTTTACCTACATCCATTCTAACCCTGTTATTAAACCCTTGTATGTATAATATTCTTTCATCATTCATTCAAGAAAATAATATTAATATTTAAGCGTAGTTAGATACATTTAGTATCTAATACCAAATTAATATTAACCCACTTGTAAATATTATACAAATGACTAAGTATTATCTTTGTAAATATTACATAAATATATTTAAATATTATTGTTGTAAATAATTTATAATTTTAGTATCTATGTTATTTTGATTTGTTCCTGATCCTCTATTTTCCTGTCAATCCAAATTCCAAATTCTAGTTTATTGTCTAAAAAAATGTTTCCTCGTTTTACTTGATCATGGCAGTTGCTTAACGCCCATGCCAAAAAAAAAAAAAAAAAAAAAAAAAAAAAAAAAGTATAATATGTTGAGCGCGGGAAACATAAAATTTGGCGGACGTCATTTTTGGTTCTGCGACTTTTTATATTATTATTTAGCGAAACAGAGGATCGATATTAGTTTTATTTGTGTAAATATTTAATTTTATGTAAATATCATTAGTTTTACTATCAGTTTAAAGTAGGTAAGTCTCCTTTTCACTTTTTAAAATGAACAAACCCCCTGACGATCCTGGAGGTGGACCTCTCCAGGTAGCGCACTATGTTACTATAGATGAGAGTAGTGTCGATACAGATACTTCGCTTTCTTCAACTCAAACAACTAATAGGAAAAGATCTCATACATCTAATAAAATATGCAAACACTGCAATAAACGGCGCAAAAAGCGCAACAATGAATTGAAATCTACTGACTGTCAGTGTTCTCACTCTGTTTCTGAAATCTCAGATATAAATAATGCTTCGGGCGCCTCATTTATTACTGGTGATAATAATGTAAATGATAATGTTACAATGAAAGATTTGTCAAACCCCCTAACAAATAGTAAGGAACCCCAAAAACCTAAAGATTATATTAACTACCGCACACAGTATGAATCTACAGACCTTGGACCTTACGTTATTCATGTCCAAAGAGTTATTACATCTCCGACTGATAATGTTACTCTACATCCAGTCTCGTTTGGGCGATTCCTTAAAAATAATACTTTTAAAAATATAATTGATGGTAGCCTCAAGAAAATTGGACGCAACCGATTATCTCTATCATTTTCGGACCACAATGACGCAAACCACTTTATTAATGACCCTAATCTCTCAAATAAAAACTTCAAAGCTTTTATCCCATCATTTAACGTTTCACGAGTAGGCGTAATTAGAGGTGTTCCCTCAGACTGGTCACCTGAGGAAATTGCTAATAATGTTAAGGTTCCCATTGGTTGTGGAAAAATAATAAAGGTTAGAAGAATAAACCGTAAAATAACTATTAATGATAACACTACCTGGAAACCAACAGAGACAGTTGTCGTAACTTTTGATGGACAGACTTTACCGAAACGTGTCTACGTTTGTTATAATGCTCTCCCAGTAGATTTATACATTTACCCTACTATACAATGCTATAAATGCTGTAGGTACGGTCATACTAAAATAACTTGCAGATCCAACCCAAGATGCTTTAAATGTGGAAAGGATCATTGTGGAGACTCTTGTACTAGCGAGGCTGATTTCAATGTTAATTGTTGTTTATGTAAGGGATCTCACTTTGCCACTAGCAAATCATGCCCAGAACATTTAAGACAAAAAAACATTAAAATGTTTATGGCTCAAAACTGTGTCTCTTATGCTGAGGCATCAAAAAATTATCCCCCGGTCTCCAAATCATATGCTGATGCCATCTCAACACCTATTAAAACTGCTCTTCATCCACTTTTGAAAAAAAAACTTAGATTCGCAAGAACAATCCCATAGGTCATACAAAAAAACAATATTTCAGAAACCTAAACCCCATACAAAAGTCAGTAAGAGTTATGACTATGATTTCCAAAATTCAGTTATTAATGAATATAATTCCACTAATTCTAGAGAAAATGGTACTTTGTTGACAAAAAATAATAACAATAATCAAGAATCAGCCTCAATAGGCATGATTATATCTTTTATTAAATTTTTATCTCAGTCCGAAGTAATAACACCGTCCAACGCTGCTTTAATGACAGAAAGTTTAATTAATTATTCTAAATTTAATGGTGATCATGGACAGTCAAGCCAAAATTCTTCAATGGAACTCGCAGAGCATCACCAACAAGAAAAGTGAATTAATTCACTTATTAAATAAATATGAGCCATTTTTAGTGGCTCTTTCAGAAACTTGGTTAAGACCAAGTTGTACTTTTAAATTCTCTGGATACACTAGTATCCGAGAAGATAGATCTGATGGTTATGGAGGTGTAGCCATCATGATCAAAAAAGGATATAATTTTTCCATTGTTAATCTTCCTGTACATACTGTAAATATGTCTATATTAGCTGTTAATGTAAATAATATTTGTTTCGTGTCACTTTATATTCCACATCCAAATTTGAATATTTTGACAGAACTTAATAACCTATTAGCCATACTACCTAAACCCTTTATTGTGTTAGGTGATTTTAATTCTCATCATCAAGCCTGGGGTTGTTCCTCCAGTAATTATTATGGTGAAGAACTTTTGAAAGTCATTGAAGAATTAAATTTATGTATTTTAAACAACGGTTCTCCCACTCGTCGCACAAAACCCTCCGAAGGCAAAAGCGCTATAGACCTGTCCATTTGCAGTCCCAATTTAGCACCTTCTTTGACATGGTACACACTCCCATTTACGTTTGGAAGTGATCACTTCCCCATAATAATAAATTTCCCTTCTGCATATCATAAAACTTCACCTAAATCTACATCATATTTCAAATATAATTTGCATAACCCGGATTGGCACAAGTTTAATAATTTGATGGAAGTTGGTGTTAATGTTTTGCCTAACATTTCCTCATATAATGACTCTTCTTGTGCAGAAGCCTTTACTCAATTAATTATAAAATCAGCTGAAAACACTTTTCCCATTAAAAAACAATTAACTAAGAAAATAAATACGCCACCTTGGTGGGACAAAGAGTGCTCAGACGCTATTAAGGAAAGGAAAGCTGCTGAAAAATTTTATTGTCAGTATACAACTACAGAAAATTTTAATATTCTCACTAATATTATAAAAACTACTCGTCGATTATTAAAAAAGAAAAAAGCTGAAGGTTGGAAGAAATTCTGCTCTTCCTTATCACCCCAAACAAAACCTTCAAGTGTATGGTTAAACATAAGAAAATTTAGATCTGCATATAAGGTTTCTAATAATAATGAAATGTGTCCATTGTTAATAAATCAGCTGATAGATCATCTTGCTCCACCTACAGTACCAGAATGTATCCTTTCTCTTCCTTCTACTTCTTCTTCAGACAATTTTTCCCCTTTTACGTTATTTGAGCTTAAAGGTATCCTTCAAAATGTTAAAGACTCTACTCCTGGATGGGATAATATTAACTACTCATTTTTAAATAACATGACTGATAAATCTCTATCATACTTATTAAAGGTTATGAACTCCCTTGTTTCTACAGGTAATATACCTCAGACATGGAAGTCACATTCTGTTATCCCTATCCTTAAACCTGATAAAAACCCTTCTGACCCTTTTTCATACAGACCCATTGTGCTTTCATCAGTTATGTTGAAAATTCTAGAGCACCTTGTCAAACTTCGCTTAGAATGGTTTATTGAAAGCAGAAATTTATTAAGTCAAAGTCAGTATGGTTTTAGGAGAGGAAAGAGCACCATAGATAATATTAGCTTACTTATAACTGATATTAGATTAGCTTTCACTCATAACAAATCTGTTTTAGCAGCTTTTTTAGATATATCCTCAGCATATGATAATGTAATTCTATCAATTCTGAAAAATAAGCTAGTGAAATTAAACATACCATTTTATTTAATTAATGTTATTATGAATATTGTATACAATAGAACTATTAATTTAGCAAATGACCCTAATAATTTAAAAAGACAACAATATAAAGGTCTTCCACAAGGTTCTGTTTTAAGTCCAATCCTTTACAACATATACTCATATGATATAGAAACTGTAGCAACTAGCAATGTAAATGTTCTTCAGTATGCTGATGACCTCCTTTTATACTCAACTGACAAATCTATACAGATGGCTTGTGATAATCTTTCCATGTCTATTCTATCCCTACAGACTTGGCTTAATAACAATGGTCTTGATATTTCTGTTTCTAAAAGTTCCATAGTTTTATTTTCTCGCACAAAATTTCCACCCCCTATAAATATTACTTACAAAAATAGTTCAATTCCTGTTAAATCGAAAACAAAATTCTTAGGTATAATACTAGATAATAAACTCCAAGGACTAGATCATTGTGAGTATATAGCAGCAAAGTGTGAACGTAATATCAATTTAATGAGATGTGTTTCTGGGGTTTGGTGGGGTGCACACCCATCTACATTAAAACTTATGTATAATGCATTAATAAGAAGTTTATTGGATTATGGAATGTTTTTACTAGAACCATGTAGTAAGATTGGTCTAAAGAAAATTGACTCTGTTCAAATTAAAGCATTACGAATTGTTCTAGGAGCAATGAAATCCAGCCCTGTTTCTGCCCTACAAGTAGAATGTGCTGAACCTCCATTACATTTATGACGTAAATATCTATCTGACAGGTTTTTCCTTCGCACTTTGGAATCACAAAATCACCCTCTGCTTACAAAGCTCTCTAGTCTTAGTGATTTAATGTCAGATAAGTATTGGAAACACAAAACAATCCCAGCCCTTGTATACAGCTATATGAAATATCACAGCCTTAAGCCTTTTACTTTTACATCCCCTATAAATCCCTTATATAAACACAATTATGAATCATTAACTCTGCAGCCTGTTGTAGTAAATTTAGGTATAGATAAACAATCTTTGTATGCCAATCAATATTTTAACAATATTATCAATGAAAAATGGCAAGATTTTCATTTGATTTTTACTGATGCATCCAAAAATAATAGTAATGTTGGAATAGGTGTATACCATAAACAGTACAATATTGTTCAAAAAATCAAATTTCCACCGGAAGCATCTGTATTTACAGGTGAATGTTATGGACTTTATAAAGCTGTAGAATACATACACATTATGAAACTACCCAAGTGTATGATTCTGACTGATTCACTGAGTGCTCTACATTGTTTGCAAAAGTTCCCTTTAAAATCCAAATTTATTCCTCCTATTATTTTAGACTTAAGAAATCTTTTATACAAATGTACTTTTAAATATAATCATATTATTTACTTTGCCTGGGTTCCAAGCCATTGTAATATCACTGGAAATGAGCGAGCTGATCGGTGTGCTAAAGAGGCAGTTCAGTGTGGTGATTTATACCCCTACATTAATTATTGCCATGATCTAGCTGCTCTCCCTAAACTCCATCTTAAGCAGTCATGGCAAAGTGTCTGGGATAGTGGTACATTGGTGAAAGGCAAAACCTATTCCCAATTACAACCATTGATACCTTCTAAACCTTGGTTTTCTGTAGTGAAATTAAATAAGTTGTCAACATCTGTTATCACCAGAATGAGGCTTGGTCACAATAATTCTCCTGAACACCTCTTCAAGCTACACATCAAAGATAGCAATGTTTGTGAGTGTGGCACTGATATTGGAGATCTCAATCATATATTTTTTGCTTGTCCTAAATACAATCATTCATCATTATATAACAATCTATATTCTAATGACATTCCTTTACCTACATCCATTCTAACCCTGTTATTAAACCCTTGTATGTATAATATTCTTTCATTATTCATTCAAGAAAATAATATTAATATTTAAGCGTAGTTAGATACATTTAGTATCTAATACCAAATTAATATTAACCCACTTGTAAATATTATACAAATAACTAAGTATTATCTCTGTATATATTTATTTAAATATTATTGTTGTAAATAATTTATAATTTTAGTATCTATGTTATTTTGATTACTTTCTGATCCTCTATTTTCCTGTCAATCCAAATTCCAAATCCTAGTTTATTGTCTAAAATATGTTTCCTCGTTTTACTTGATCATGGCAGTTGCTTAACGCCCATGCCAAAAAGAAAAAAAAAAAAAAAAAGTATAATATGTTATTTGTAGAGGTGCGCAGAATGTGTCACTGAAATGAAAAGATATGTACATATCTTTTGATCACTGCGAAGTATATCACTCTTTTAGTTCAGTAGTTCATCTAGTCCAATGGCTTGAGTCGCTATCATTTCTCAGTACATTGATTTTCCTTCGTTTGTTAATCGAACTAAGTAGTGTGTAATGAATCTTATGATTTCTGCGAACGAGATAAACGTTGAAGCGATAGTAAAACAATTTTAAAATAAAGTATATTTTTTATTTGTACTATTTTTTCGTTTTTTATTCGTACTTTTACTAATGAAAGATTAAAAGTTCTTACTAAAATAGTGTTTACAATTGCCGAATACAGCAAAACGTTTCTTATGGTCTTAACTTTAAGCTGATTTTTCTAAACTTTTATTTTTCACTGTAATTTTTGATTTTAGATAAATTCAAACAAACATTATGACATTTTATGCATTGCGTTTATACAAATTGAAGATCAAAACTACCTTCATGCGCAATAAGCAATGAACGCTTATAATTAAAGAATTCATTTTATCGCTCTTCGCAAGTATGTATGTACATTATACAAGAAAGTACGAGTACGAGTGATATGATATAGTTAACCGGTATCAAGTTCAGCCGGGCCGCGATTGTGTCTGCTACGTCACTCCCATCGTCGCGTGATCGGCAATCTTCGACTCTCGTAATCGTTTCGTTCGCGGTGAACTACGCGAACTAGAGATATAGATAAATTGAAACTGAACTAGTGAAGGATGAACTAAACGCAACTGAAGTAGTCCAATTGAAGGATTCATTCGCGAACTACACACGACTAGTTATTTGTAATAGGACTTTTAGGAAATAAACCATTTATTAACTAAAAAACAGGCCAATATATATTAAATGTAATATCAACAAGCGTTATTGTATCCATCTATGTATATTATCTATAAATATAATATTCAAAATGCCTAAAGAACAATATCGCGAGACTTATGTTGGGAGAAGAATGTAAGTTAGGTTATGTTTACGTTTTCATTTTTCTGTTTACCGGGACTATTCGGAATTTAGCTTAAAAATTTAATGTTAACTGTTCTCTGTCCCCTGTACATGCAATATCTTTGTCTTTCTGACATATTACGACTTGTTTCTTGTGCTTGTCTTGGAAGGAAGATAGGTTCTTTACAAAACGCCGTAATAGGAATGGATTAACACGGGAAAAGTGATGAATTAGTATTATCAAGTCACTTGTAGTCGTACTTGACCGCCTCGTTATGCCAGTGGTATAGTTTCATGCCAGATGTCTAGTTTTGCCAGACGAAGATCGAGACGAGGCTCAGGTAAATAGGGATAGATATGAGCATGATGAGCATAATTGATGGTATACATGGGTTTGGAGAGTTAGTTTTTTAAAAGTGCCACATTGATAGACCAAATACAAGGTTATAGAGGCTTCTGAAAGATCTTTCGTATTTCTTCTGCATACATTTTTATGTGGAAGCTGATAGTTATGTAATTAATCTTTATACCTTATTCACATTTACAGGTTAGATAGACATTGTAAGTATTGACCCAAAAATTACTTTACAAACTACTGGAATTGTTCCACAAAGAGTTACAAGTTAATTAATTCTGAAAAAATGGAGAACAAATAACAAATTCTTATTTATTCTACAGTTTTTTAGTATATTGAGCACATAAAAACATCTTTAAAAAGTATACATTTGCAGTGTCAGTTTTTTTCAGTAAATTTTATGTTCTTGAGAGTTGATACTCTCTGTGCACTACAGCCGGGGGAGCCAGCGGACTGTAGATCTGTTCTTCTTCTTCGACGCCCCAGCTTCGACGTAGTGCCTTTTGGTGAGCCGGATGTCGCCGGGGAAGAATAAATCGAGACTCAACTGTTCGTTTACAAGGGTTCTTTATTGTAACGAAACAGAATAAAGCTAGCACCATTGCAAATTATACTACTGTATGAGAGAGAGCCACTGTTTTCCCTATCACTGCCCTACTCTAAGCTGGTACCCTTTAGGTATACTAAAGCCCAGGAACTTGTCTGGGAAACTTAACTTGAGACGTAACAAAATTGTAACTAGAACGGAATGGAACTGATTGTATGGCTGCTCTCTTCGATATTTATAACCCGCGGCCAGACGAACGGATTATGCCGACAAAGACGGCTGGCGCCGTGCGTTGGCGCCACAATGTCTGGGATTTGTTAAATCGCACTTCTCGTAATCTAATCACAATTATTTTATGTTAGGTAATTTCTCCTACCTCTAATTAGCTAGTGTAGCTTTCTAGTTAGTCCAATGGTACTTTCTTTTTACAGATATAAGCAAAACAAACTACATAATGCCCTAAGACCTGCTGAAAAGTAATTACAAAGTGTTATTTCTTATCTATGTCCAAGGATCTAATGTTGACAAACTTATATAACAAAAAATAATAGTGTTATATACATTATAGTTTTTACAGGACCTCGGAAACTTACAATAATAGAGTTTTACGCCTTTTCAGGTCGTACTATCCTGTTATCTGTCTTTATATCCCAGAAAAGTGCGTAAACATATGCCTACGACTTATACTTACATCGTACATACTATTTACAGTCGCTAAACATTCATTTTCACATAGAATTTTGCCCATTACGGGGTTTTCGTAAGTCTGAGTTCCCACATATAAATACCATCTCGCAAGAGTCGACTCGTAAGTTCGTCAACAGCATGGAACCCTTTTTATTTGTAATATGCCTAATAGGCAATCATCTTAACTATATAAAGCCTTATTACTTCTGTACAATAAAGCTGAGTGTAGGTCTTAGGGCGAATAAAAGACGAATACAAACATTATTTATTATATAAATACCACCTAGTGGTAAACTGGTTTCTCACGTTTACCACTAGGTGGCGCTGTACAAATCACATACAAATTCCTAGTAAACTCCAAACGCGCTCACGATCGAATGCGAAAAGAAAAACTCACACTTAGCACTCAGAGCTCACTTGTCTCGGCTCACTCATGTGTATGTATATTTTGCTTGTCTTAACTCACTGCTACATACATATGTTTCACTGATTTAATGGGATTAACCCTTGGTACTGTAGGAGAATAAGTACTGTAGTGCTCAAGCAATCTACAAAAGCTACAAGGATAAAAAATGAATCAGGATTTAAAATCTTGAATCATAATATTAAAATTTTCTTGTAACAGTACATATATAATATAATATACAACAATATATATAATATAATATACAATAATATCAATAATTTTATTATATAAAAATTTCAATTATTCTCAGGCTGTGCATCTTACCTGGCTAGGAAGATCTTTATTTTCTACATCGTTGTGTGATGTCATCAACCACCACCATTATGACGTTACCTAATAGTAATTGGCACACTTGTCGTTCCCGCTAAGCTTTTCAGTGGCATTGATCAGCGGCATCACAAAGTTGTTGCACATACCTTTGTATTAATTCAGTTTTTCTAATGGATCGTGTAATAATTTTCATTCATTCAAACTTTGTCATGAAAATAATTTACCTTGTCCTGATAAATAAGAATATAATGAAAGTGAAACCATTAAATTGTGTATGTCACCCCTGTGATGATCTTTCATACTTATCATTTAATAAATATATTTTATTTTTAGCTCACATGTAACTTTTAATGTGGATAGTCCAGCTGAAATTCAACAAGCTGCACATATTCAGGTCATTACCAAGAATCTGTATGCTCAAGATGGTCAGAGAGTTCCAGCAAGTTATGGAGTTTTAGATAGGAGAATGGTAAGATTAATTTTGTCACTGTGATATTAGATTTTTATGAGTTATTGGCACCATTCTTGATTTTAAATTTGAACCTGTTGCATTTTATTAATGTTGTAATTCTATAGTCATGTTAGTATATGTCTTGGTTTTTTTTTTATATAGAAGAGGGGATAAACGAGCAGGAGGTACACCTGATGATAAGTCATCACCGCCGCCCATGGACATCTACAATACCAGAGGTCTTGCAGTTGCGTTGCCGGCCTTTTAAGAATGAGTAAGCTCTTTTCTTGAAGGCCCCCAAGTCGTATCCGTTTGGAAACACCCCTGCCGGTAATTGGTTCCACAACAAAGTAGTGCGAGGCAAAAAGTGTGGAGAGAAATGCACAGTTGTGGATTTCCAGACATCGATATGGTGAGGATGGAGTTTCAAATTTTGACGCGATGTCCGATGATGGAATTCGGCGGCAGGAATTAATCCAAATAACTCGTCGGAACACTCCCCATGAAAGATACGATAGAAGACACAGAGTGAAGCAACATCTCTGCGCAATGCCAAAGAGTCAAGCCGTTTCGAAATAGCCTGGTCGTCAACGATTCGAACCGCTCTACGCTGAATGCGATTAAGAGGAAGGAGCTGGTACTGAGGAGCTCCGGCCCAGAGATGAGAACAGTACTCCATGTACTCTTTTTCAACCTTCTCCAAATTTATATGTGTACTATTATTCTGCTTATAAATACTCCTAAGATCTCGCTTCTTGTTCTTATTTGTTATATATAAATACATAAAATGAAAAGTTTGTATGCCTTTTTATAAAAATTCCGCAAGCACAGTACTTTGAAATTTGACATAGTTAAAGTTTACATTGCGGAGGATGACAGAAACTTAAAATTTCTAAATAATATTCTTTAGAAATGCATTGAATTAATAACAATAAACATTACACATATTCCTGTAGTATTGTATAATACATGATATATATATATACATATATATATATATATATATATATATATATGTATATATATATATATATGTATATATATATATATATATATATATATATATATATATATATATATATATATATATATATACATGTATATTGTACATTAAATTTCAGGGAACAAACCAAAAAGATGCAAACTGTGAAACATGTGGTCTTGGCCTGTCGGATTGTGTTGGGCACTATGGATTTATTGAACTTGCTCTGCCAGTATTTCACGTGGGGTATTTTCGCTCCATCATCACCATATTACAAACTATTTGTAAGGTAATATTGTAATTTACATTCTTATTGGTCATAGGTCAATGTATATGTGTTTCTAGGTGGTATAGCTCAGTAATGTCGCCTTACCTATTCGTAATGCAATAACATCAATGCTGGTCGCTGCCCTATTCCAATGTGAAGAGTAAGCTAGCTGGTGAACTATTTCATGAGGTGTTAGGTACCCTAGGTGTAGGTAGGATGGCAACCCACCATGAACATCTTTCGTTTTTCTTTCCATTAGCAGAGCTGTCTGCTTGTTTGTTATTACATAAATTATCATAAGGTGGAAAAATCTTTGTTTTGTTAAATTTAAATTAATTGAAAGTGTTAAGTGTCTGTTTGTTGGAAAAGTTTGAGTTCATTTATTTATAGGAAAAATATGTTATTGGATTGGACACCAAAGATGTTAATGGTGTATTGCCATCCGTGTGGTGAGATGGTATTGCCACATACATAAGTCTATAGACTATCTAATCCTCCGAACCAGAACAAGACAAAGACAAGCATTGATGCAATTATGGTAGGAATTGGTAAAGTTGTGGCACCAAATAACCCGAGCGGGACGTTGTGAAATTATACCACCTAATAGGCACGACGCTAGTGATACGTAAAGTCAATGTTCGCCTTTTACGAATTGCCTGGCAGAATGACGCATGATCTAACTTTCAAAGGGCCCAGACCAACAAGGGGTAGTATATTCTTTTCCAGCCACCACATCTTTAAAACTCTATTTTCTTTTTGCCACTTTCTGAAACACATGACCTCTGACTGCATGTCATACTTAGTAGCTTTGGGTATACTGTGGTTCTTCCATATATTCTGTATTTTCTGCAGTTTATCCATAGCAGACCTAGATATCGTCCACCATCCATGTAGCCATCATTGTTTGAGTTGCACATTCCTAAATATTTTTCTGATGATGTGATTACTTCACAGTTCGCGATTTGTGTCACTTCTGGCGAGTTGTTGATACAATTCACAATCATGATTTAAGTCTTACTTTTCCATTTTCCCACCTTTTAAAAGTTCTATGTGGTGTGTACTAGTAATGAGAAGGGTGGCATCATTTGTATAACGTAAATTTGAGATAGTGTTTTGCTTTGGTTCCCAATGTCGATTCCATCTACCCAGTTTTCGAGATTGCATCTCATTATTAGCTCTCTGTAGGCGTTAAATAGCAGTGGGGAGATTATGCATCCCAGATGAACATGGTGAAAGTGATTTGATAGTGATGTTAGTTTTAATGGATGCGATATCACCTACATATAGATGTGCCTGAGTAAATGCTCAAGGTGTTTTGTGTACCCATTTCCAGTAGTCTTCTAAAAATTTCGACCATTTTACAGAATCTAAGCTTTGAGTAGTCTACAAAGTAGATGAATATTTTTTATTAAACTCACATTCTTAATAATTTGGGATATTATGAGAAATTTCTCTCTGGAACATTTCCCGTTAACTAAATCTGAAAGGTTAGACTTGAGGCACTCTTTCAGTGTGTGCAATGAGGCAAATTTGAGTGGCAGAGAATGCTGAGCAGTATTAAGTCTACTATTGTTATGCATATATTTTTTAGATATTTAATTAAAAATACTAATGAAAATGCATGCTGCTGCACCCCACCCTGAAGTTAATAAATTTCTTTATCTAACATAGTTTTAACACATCTTACAGAATTGTGCAAAAGTGATGCTTCCAGAAGCAAAAAAGAAATCATTTCGTCGAAGATTCTTGCACCCAGAACTAACTTACCTTCACAAGAAAAACCTCCGTGCAGCTGTCCTAAAGAAAGCAAAGACCTGTAACAAGTGCCCACACTGTGACACTATCAATGGCATTGTCAAAAAGAGTCCTGCTGGGATCCTGAAGATAATTCACGACAAGTACAGGAGCAAGAAGCTTACAGATCCGATGGTGCAAAATGTGTTAAAAGAGTTCCACGAAGCCAAGGAGTCTAATAAAGAGTTGGCTTCTATGATAAATAGTGGTCTTATAATAGAGCTAAGTCCTTTAGAGGTATGTTTTTAATGAACTTTATTTTAATAGCAAATATGTTGGAGATTTCTATATGATAAATCTCTACCGGCTAACTCTGAAATCAGAAATAAATATCGCTTGACAAATTACGCGAATTAATTTAACCTCAAAGTAGACAAATTATTGAAGGGAAAATTGTATAGGTTCGCGTCAGTGTCATGGACATGTTAATGTTTAAAGTATGTCTATATCTTTACAAACAGTTTAACTGTGTCTGTAAAAAAGGTTTTTATAAATAAAACCAGTAAATGTCACTATAATAAATCTATGCTTGTAAATACAGATTTAAGTTTTCATTTCTGTCGACAGTCATTCTGCTGCCTGCCTTCTTGGCTGCCTTCGAATATTTTTTTAATATGGATGTTAGTCAACTATACTAATCTATATACATATAATAAAATCGTAGGAAAGTCAATGTATGTCCGGGGTAAACTCAAAAATTACTGCATGGATTTACTTCAAATTTTGCATGAATATTACTATCAGGTCGGGTCAACATATAGGCTACATATTATCACGCTATCACCTACGGGCGAGAAGCAGTGTGGAGTAAACGAAGTCCGCGCGGACAAAGTCGCTGGCAACAGCTAGTATGTATATAGAAATAT
This sequence comes from Apodemia mormo, assembly GCA_036924255.1. Classification (NCBI taxonomy): domain Eukaryota; kingdom Metazoa; phylum Arthropoda; class Insecta; order Lepidoptera; family Riodinidae; genus Apodemia; species Apodemia mormo. The sequence continues at coordinate 2,665,359 of JAUPFN010000018.1, read as the reverse complement.
ATACTTAGATCATGGTTTTAAAGTTACTAGTTAGTAGAGCTTTGCAGCATTATGTACATTAATAATTTTCAGTGTTAATTTAATTAAAATGATACGTAATGGACATGGAACAACATGGAACAGACTTTCGCTTTTATGACGTTAAGTAAGGATTAATAACTATAAGAGATTCATAATAATAAAAAATAGTTTAAAAGATGAAATTAATTAAATTACTACGAACTATTCTATGTGTTTTTCGCGATGGCACCAAAAAGAAAGACGTGGGTTTAATAAATGGATAAGACTTACCGATGGTCCGTATAAAAATAATTGTCTATTTCAGGTTCTTAATTTATTCCGTCGGATACCAGACGAGGATGTGTCCCTGCTGGGTATGAATGTACTAAGTTCGAGACCAGAAGATCTGATTCTCACTCGACTGCCAGTCCCGCCTTTATGTATTCGCCCTAGCGTCGCTTCTGACATCAAGGCTGGCACGTAAGTGTCTTCTCCCCATTATATACACACCTTTACAAACAAGTTCTTTGAAAGCGCTAATTTTATTATAGTATTTTTTATAATAAAATTTTGATGCTTATTAATTTAGCGTTCGACCGAAAGTTTAGTTTCGGTTTTGACTGATTTCTACTCATATCTTTCATAGATTCATTATCGGTCATTTATTCCAAACATATTTTTTAATAAAGATTATTGAATAGAATATTTTATTATTGGATTATTTATGTTTTCACCTTCGTGGTCCTATTCATATTTTTTTTTATAGAAGAGGGGGCAAATGAGTAGGAGGTGCACCTGATGGTAAGTGATCACCGCCGCCCATGGACATCCACAATACCAGAGGTCTTGCAGTTGCGTTGCCGGCCTTTTAAGAATGAGTAAGGTCTTTTCTTTAAGGCCCCCAAGTCGTATCCGTTTGGAAACTAAAGCTTATAGCTTATAGCTCATAGCTTCACTGGTCTGAATTTTTTAAACTGTATAGTATATCTATATGTAAAACGGTGTCATAAAAATTCACCTCTTTCAAACTATTTTTAAGGTTCGGATCAATGTTAATGGCTCTTACTAAACGTAAGTCATAGTTTTGTGCTATTACATACGGAACAGTCTGTTCTTACTTCACCCGTTTATTGTAATTTTGATAACTTTGACATTACAGTAACGAAGATGACCTCACAATGAAACAGTCCGAGATCCTACTCATCAATGATGTGATCTCCCGTCACATAGCGAGCGGTGGCAAATGCGAGCTGGTGCAGGAGGACTGGGACTATCTGCAGCTGCATGTAGCGCTGTACATCAACAGCGAGATGTCCGGAATACCGCTGTCTATGCAGGTACGATGTTATTTCTCGACCATGACTACGCAATCAACGAGGCTCGGGTTCGATCCCCGACGGGGACAAGCATTTGTGTGATGAGCATAAATGTTTGTATTTCCGGGTTTGGGTGTTTATTATATATATTCTAGTATTTATATATGTATTTCTATATGTATTAGTATCGTTGACTAACACCCATAACACAAGCAAATAATTTGCTTACTTTGGGGTTAGATCAGTAAGTGTAATTTGTCCCGTGAATTATTATTATTATTATTATTTCTGATCCCATTTACATGGCGAGTGGCGAAAAAGAGTTAGGGCTGGTAGACTGGGACTTCTTAAATTTTATTTCATACAATAGCAAACAAGTAGATGGTTTTCCTGATATAAATTGATAACCATCACCTATAAACACCAAAGGTTTTAATAGTATGTTGTTATTCGCGTGGCAGGGTTGGAATGAGTTTATCGGTTAGTTTACCCTCCAAGCTGAAACACTACAGCCATGAGCACCGTCGCGTTGTGACAGGATTATGTATGGTCTTTTGTTCTTTTTATATATTACAGGATAGCAAACAAAATGAGTTTGAGACTGCAGAACTCCACCACCTTGTCGGTAGTCATGATTTAGCGCTACAGATTAATTAGCTTTTCTCGCCTTATATGAGATGTCTGCTAGGAAGGTGGTTGATCTATTCCACAGAATACTTAGAGACTATCAGAAGTCAATGTTACATACAAGTAATATTCGAGCATTGCACACATAGACACCTCTCACGGACGCGATATCTCGGACTGGTGCGGAACAAACTGTCCCGAACCATTCCGAGATATCGCGTCCGTGAGAGGTGTCTATGTGTGCGTTGCTCGAATATCACATGTATGTAGATTGACTACTGTCAGTCTCCAGTATACTGTGTTTATTCTTTGAAAGGGGCCTGGAACAATGTAGAGAACGTGACTAGCTTTCTGAGTGCTAAGTGTGAGTTTTTCTTTTCGCATTCGATCGTGAGCGCGTTTCGAGTTTACTAGGAATTTGTATGTGATTTGTACAGCGCCACTTAGTGGTAAACGTGAGAAACCAGTTTACCACTAGGTGGCGCTGTACAAATCACATACAAATTCCTAGTAAACTCGAAACGCGCTCACGATCGAATGCGAAAAGAAAAACTCACATTTAGCACTCATTTTTATTTACGACAAGCGTTTATGTTTATATATGTGACAACGAGTGTTAAAACATTTATTTGAACAAAATAATATGTTGTTAATTTGTCATAATAATGTTTAATGATTTACAGCCAAAGAAACCAGGACGTGGTCTTGTGCAGCGTTTGAAAGGCAAGCAAGGTCGTTTTCGAGGCAACTTGTCCGGGAAACGTGTGGACTTCTCCAGCCGTACTGTCATATCGCCGGACCCCAATCTGCAAATACAAGAGGTGAGTTATATCTTTGTAATTAACATTTCAGATATATTCATCCTAGCTGCGCCCTGCAGCCAAATGCATTTTAAAAGTTTTGTTGAATCCCACAGGAACAACTTATTTTTCCGGAATAAAATGTATCCTATACGCTGTTCCAGGTCATCTATATGAATGGTAACTTTCATCCATCGGTTCAGTTGTTAACAATAAACAAACATTCATCCATCTATGGATAGATACCACCCTACCCTACCAACTTTCGCATTTATAATATTTATTTATTTATTTTATAGTTGCATTTTACATAATATTTTTCACTTTCACCGTGTTAGTCCCGGCCTCCTTTGAAGAATAGGCCAACTGCTGTTCTGCTAGGCAGGTCGTAAAAGGCGACTGATTGGCTATCGAGTCAGTAACATCGTGGCTACTAGGTGGTAGAATTCTGCATTGTCTCGCCCGGGTCTGGTACCACCGCCTTACTATTCCTGCCGCAATAGCGTCAGTGCTTGTCGCTGTCGTGTTCTGGTTTGGAGGGTAAGGTAGCCGGTAAATTTATGCATGCGGCATTAGACCTCGCCACAAGATAGCAACGCACCATTAACATCTTTGGTGTCTATAGGCGATGGTTGACTCTTTACATCAGGAGACTCATCTGCTTGTTTGCTATCTTATGATATAAAAAAAACTTTCTTTTCGAAAGATTTATTTGGCAATTACATCTACTACTTCTCTATAGTATACGATGTATAGCATATAAGCAGATGTCTCTCTTAATGAAAAGAGATATTTAAGGACACGTACAGATGCTATTTCGTCAAGAAAAATTAAGAAGGCACCAAACCGAGGCAAGTTCCACAATTCTGGTACTCACAGTAGTATCGGAGCTTTGTACTGCTTAAACAATAACAATCAAAAAGTACCGGAGACCAGTACTAGTATAAAAAAAAAATTAAATCAAATTTTATAACACTCCTAGGAATGAATTTATCAGCAAGTCACTCGTTTGATGTGAATTTTGACTTGAAGGGATTGAGTATACATATATAACCTTTAGATAGATAGATTAACTCATAGTCATAAAACATAACATTTCAATTGCGCTGTTAAATGAACAAACTTAAAGAGTTCGCCTTTATTACATTTGTTCACATCTGCACGTGCTTATAATCTGTCGTATAAAAGTTTTTTTTTTTTACTAATGAATACTGAGTATGTCTCTCGCACATTTCTGATATTGACAGAGTGAGATGGATTATTAATCGGGGTAGGGCCAAAAAATCATGAAATTCGTGTGACGTAATTTATGGATGGCCCCTTTCGAGATAATTTCTTAGTTTGTCACTGAAGCTTGCATTTACATACTGAGTTATATCACCAATAAAAATCATTTCAAGGGTAATTTTTCAACCTTGTCATCGCATTCGGTACGATAAATCAGTGCGGTACGGTACGGTAAATGGTTTATTTCTGTTTTCTCACAATATTTATTAATTTCTTTCATTCTTTCTTTCTATAATACAACCCACAAATTTAGAAATTTTCGATAGTAATAGGAGCGTTTGCTCATATGCGCGGCGACACGTTTCCTTCCCAATGGCATGTCTATTAGTATTCATGTGGTCTGTGGGTTTATGAGAGCTTTAGTCAATAATTCTTGCTGTTATCCATTGGCGGCGGTGATCACTTTGCAGATGAGCCTCTTGGTCGTTTGCCCCCTTTTGTATGTATGTATATATATATATATATATATATATATATATATATATATATATATATATATATATATATATATATATATATATATATATATATATATAAATGTAAAATGGTGTGTGTGTGTCAGGTGGGTGTCCCGGTGCACGTGGCGAAGGTGCTGACGTACCCGGAGCGCGTGTTCCCGGCCAACCTGCAGTGGCTGCGGTCGCTCGTGTGCAGCGGGCCCGACACCCACCCCGGCGCCAACTACGTGCAGCAGCGCGGCCTCGCACACAAGAAGTACCTCAAGTACGGCAACCGGGAGAAGATCGCGCAGGAACTCAAGGTGCCCACCGCTATACACGGTGCTTCTTACAGATTACAGAAGACAGAACGTGATACAGAAGTCGAAATACTTCAAGCGCGTTATTACAATGAATTAATAAAACAGAAATAACAAAACTCTGAATCATATCAGACTTCGCGCAATTATTATCACCCTACGCGTTAATAAAACTGACCGCTCGTAGACGCATAAAAATATATGTATACGCCGTTTTGTGCCAGCGCTGTTTGTGTTTGATAGTGGTTCACGTAAACAAAATTTTATAGCATTTTCTGTTAAAATATCACATACTGTAAAAACTGTTGCAATCAATTGAGCAGTAGGCTAACTTAGAACAAAACATTTTTGGTTTTTTTATCAACTAAGAAGCACTTTGTATAGTTGTCCAGTTGTGCCGTATAAGTGTTTGTAGTAGATATTTTGGTTGGGTGGGAGTTAATGAGGAGATAGAGGTAGGAGAGGAGTGGGGGGTATAAAAATTGGTCGAGCCGATTCGAAGGATTGCGACCACAAACACCGTGACAACATATTTTTATATATTAGATGATAGCAAACAAGCAAATAGCTCTCCTAGAAAAACACAATCATCGCCTATAGACACCTAAGATATCAATGGTGCATTGCTATCCGTGTGGCGGGATGGTAATACACATGCATAAGTTTACCGACTGACACCTCCCAAACTGGAACACGACACTGATAAGCATTGACGCTATTGCGGTAAGAATGGGTAAGGCAGTGATTCCAAACCCAGACATGACGTTACGGAACATAGTACTGGTGGTTAATATAATGCATCGCGTTAAATTGTAGCGCGCTATTTATACTCAACTTATAGCGTACGCTATTTAGATTCGCATTTGGCGCTATAACACAACGTCAGGCTATGTACCTCGTCATTAACAAGTACCATACAAATTGACCGATTTTGATGCAATAAACGGTATTTATCGCAGTCTTTAAAGGAAAAGTTGATAAGATTTTAAGTCAATCGGTGTATTTGCCTGAAAGTTATTTCAAAAATATTAAGTAAATTTGCTAAAAACAGCGTAATTTGAATTATTAATTTTGAAAATTAGATTCAATTTTGATTTTAGAAAAGGCATTCAACGTAGTTTTATGGGTACTAAAATATCGTGGAATACCAAAACATTATTAGTCAAAAAATTTCGAAGTTATTTCGAAAAAACACTTTTCAAAATTTTTCGTCAACGTTTAGCGTAGGCTGTAGAGATGTGGTGTATTGTTTAAATAAATTATTTTGTGATAGCGCGTTATAGATTATAAACTATATTTTTCTACGCTTTACGTTGAGTATACATAGCGCGCTATTATATAAGGCTATGCGTGATATTAACGACCACAACTCTGGTTATCACATTATAAGCTACGAAGTTACGAACTACGCGATCTAACGAGTAACGTGCTAGACTGTAGACGCTAGACATTATAACATAGTTTATAGCGTTATAGCGCTCGGTCGTCGCTCGCTGTATGACATTGTGTGATATCTCGGTTGGATCGCGCGACCAGTGTTCCAGTTACACGTTATAATATAGTCTATAATGTAGCGCGTTAGAAAAATATAGTTGATAGTCCATAACGCGCTATCAAATATAGTTTGCTTGAACAAAGTTGAAAATACTAGAACCTTTTAGTCACGATGGTAGTGACAGGTTAACAAGTGCCTGGCAAAATGTCAGATGATAGACAATCTATCTATCGCTCAAAAGAGACCCAGTTCCCGGACCAACACCAAACAGAAGCCTCAGTAGCAGCACGTAGTGTGTCGGTGGTGCGATTACAACCCCGTGTTTTGGATAAGTATGCAAAGCATTTTTACGTGGATTGAAAGTGGCGATCGGGATTACCATGTTTTTCACCAAGCGGCAAACCGGCAAACCGTTGTAAACTGGAACGCTCATTGATGTATGGCTCATTCTGTCTACCTCGTAGGGGAACCGGTGTGATATGTATTAATTTTACTTTACATATATCTTAATAACCCTAAATTATTATAAATTTTATTTATGTAATCTCTGTTTAACTCTCTAGTGTGGAGATATAGTGGAACGCCACCTAGTGGACGGAGATGTGGTTCTGTTCAATCGTCAGCCGTCGCTACATAAGCTGTCGATCATGTGTCACCGGGCCAGAGTTCAGCCGCAAAGAACGTTTAGGTATGAAAAAAAATGTTATACATACATTTTATTTCTGAACTTATTGTTCTATTTGCGCGTTAAACTATCCAGCCTACCTTATTACGTCGTTATTAAAAAAAAGATAATTCATAACTAAAACCTGCTGCCTAATTAATGAAACTATTAAAATATGTTTTTATTTGAAACATACAATAATCCCATAAAATACTTACGTTAAATACATAATTACACCTATATTTTGTTAAGGGTATGAGCAAGACAGAGGGAGAGAGAGAGAACTATTTTTTTTATTTCATAGGATAGAAAACAGATTGTTAGGCAACTATACACCAAAGATATTAAGAGTGCGCTGCTATTTCCGTGGAGGGGAATTGGAATGCCATATGTATAAGTTTACTGGCTAACTTAACCTCTAAACTGGAATACGACTGCGTAAAGCACTGACGCTTTTGCGGCAGGAATAGGTAAGACGGTGGTACGAAACGCGGTCAAGACTTTGCAGAAATCAACCCCTTAGTGATTACGTCAAGGTTGCGCGTTCACAGTTATTTTTAACATTATTAGCATCATTTTTTGATTTCATGAAAAGTTACATATAAAGGGATTTTTTTTATGTCATAAGATAGCAAACAAGCAGATGGGTCTCCTGATGGAAAGAGTCAACCATCGCCTATAGACACCAAAGATGTTAATGGTGCGTTGCTATCTTGTGGCGAGGTCTAATGCCACATGCATAAGTTTACCGGCTACCTTACCCTCCAAACCGGAACACGACAGCGACAAGCACTGACGCTATTGCGGCAGGAATAAGTAAGGCGGTGGTACCAGACCCGGGCGAGACAATGCAGAACTCTACCACCTAGTAGCCACGATGGTAGTGACTCGATAGCCAATCGGTCGCCTTTTACGACCTGCCTGGCAGAACGGCAGTTGGCCTAGTCTTCAAAGGAGGCCGGGACCAACACGGCGCCAAAGCTTTTATAGTCTTTGAACCATTGCAACTTGTCTGGGAACAATTAACAATATTTACCGCATTAGGTTTAACGAATGCGTGTGTACGCCGTACAACGCGGACTTCGACGGAGATGAGATGAACATGCATTTGCCGCAAACAGAAGAAGCGAGGGCTGAAGCTTTGATTCTTATGGGCGTGAGTATAAATTGTGTATTGCAAATGATAGGAAACAAACAGATAGCTTCTTCTGATGGAAATATAGTACCATCGCCTACAGGCAGGCATGTAATTTACTACCGGCATCTATGGTCTATTCGGCTCAAATCTTGAGATCCGGAGTTCGCATTACTCGTTGGATAATAGTTTTTTTTATATCATAAGATAGCAAACAAGCAGATGGGACTCCTGTCTCCTGGGAATGCCACATATTTAAGTTCATCGGCTACCTTACCCTCCAAACCGGAACACGACAATGACCAGCACTGACGCTATTGCGGCAGGAATAGGTAAGGCGGTGGTACCTGACCCGGGCGAGACAATGCAGTACTCTACCACCTAGTAGCCACGATGTTAGTGACCCGATAGCCAATCGGTCGCCTTTTACGACCTGCCTGGCAGAACGGCAGTTCGCCTATTCTTCAAAGGAGCCCGGGACCAACACCGGTCCAAAACGACCACACTCTCTCTGGGCCATTCTAGAAAATAGACGTATAAATAGCAGCTCGGAGTGTGGTGATGGTGTATTGACACTCCGTAGCTCAAATGAAGACGCTGTATAACCAAACTGTCGGTCCAGGTTATCGCAAGAAACCTGCGAGGGCCATTATCGGGTTGTTGATATACGGCGATGATGATTTCTTATCACTGAATAGTGGCGAAAAGAATGTCTATTAACGTTCAGTATTCAAGAAATCAGAAATCAGAAGTACTTTATTCAATAAAACTTTTTACAAGTTATTTTGACGCGTCAACATTTTTTTTTAAATTATTGCCGGATCGGAAACGCGGCCACACACGTTATTTTTGTATGCTGGTAACACGTTGCGCCACCGCTCCAGGCGTGTAATTATTTGAAGCATAGCATATACTAAAAAGAAAAACGGCCCTAAGACACTCCCCTGGGGTACTCCTGATTTATTTTTTACAGTCAGATCGGTATGATTATTGAAGTTCATTGGAAATCTTTCATGTTTCTTTACATTGTTGCCTTACTTATTAAACAACATTCTTATCGCATAATGTCGGTAACTACATCATAGTAATGATTCAATATGCGACGTGCATAGATGCAAAAGTAAGATGAATTTATTCGCGGTAAAAACCCGACAAAGGTCTAGTTCATATTGCGATACAGCAAGATGAATATCTACACACATCGCGCAACGTAAAACTTCGCAATAAGGTGATAATGTAGCCAATGCTTTCATATTTGACGCTATTTAAAACTTGTTTGTACTATCTAACTAGGAAATTAATAGTCAAAAATAAATATTTTAATGCTATTTTTAACCTTTCCACGCGAACACTAAGCCTGCGGAACCCACTCAAAAATCGTAGCTTTAAAAGATACAGGTTAGGCTCGCAACATCACTGGATCAGTTCATTACTAAACCAATAGCTGCGAATGTAAGGTAATAAGTTTTATGTTACAGAATAAATCGAACCTTGTAACTCCTCGCAACGGAGAGCTTTTAATCGCCGCCACGCAGGACTTCATCACCGGTGGGTATCTCATCACCCAGCGAGACTCGTTCTTCACCAAGGAGGAAGCCCAGCAGCTCGCCAGCTGTTTGCTTGCCGGGCCCGATAGCACCATGCGGATAGACATGCCCCCGCCAGCTATATTGAAGCCGAGGAAGCTCTGGACTGGGAAACAAATATTCAGGTTTATGGCTTTTTATAATATTGCCCCTTGCCTTTCTGGCACTATAAAGTAAATGCGCAATTAATAATTATTTTTTCTCGGCTTTGCTTAGAGTTTGAGAGAGAGAGAGAGAGTAATTTTTATAACTGAAAATGCGTTATCCACAAATGTATACAAATTATGAATATTTTTTGTAATATTGGTTTTATATATTGAGTATATGTATTTATATATTGATATAAGCTTATGCCCGTGGCTTCGCTCGCGTTAAATTCGGGGAAGAAGTGGAGGGTTAGGAAGAGACAAAAAGTAGCCTATGTCACTCTCCATACCTTCAACTATCTCTAATTGAAAAATCACGTCAATTTGTCGCTTCATTTTGCCGTGAAAGACGGACAAACAAACACATACACTTTCCCATTTGTAATATTAGTATGGAATTACTATGTATGAGAATAGTTATATCCTTGCTCATAAAAATATATAAGTACTGCATATATCGTCAGGTTGGGGTTATCCATATCATGTTAATGTCGTAAATACAAAAGCCTGTCTATTACGCTTTCGCGCTTAAATTGCTGAACAGTTTTTTATGAATTTGGCGAGGAGATAAATGAATTGTAGGTGTCAAATATAAAACCCTAAGGAGCTGAAGTAGGGGATGATAGATTGTATAAAAGAAGGCTGGCCACAACACCCTTTGTCTTGTCTGAGATCATAATATATTTTAAAAAATAGATAATTTTTTCAATATAAACTAGCAATATAGAAATTCTTGAAAGATGTATTAGAAAAATGTAATACATTTTTTTGTAAGTCTCCATAGTAAGTTCGACATAATTACAAATTCCGCCATGTTGAATGTTCTTGTTTTACACATGGAGTATAGAGAAAGGAGAACCAGCTCTGTCAATAGAAGTGTCCATCAAAAAGCATCAAACAGTGGCCTTGTCACCGCTGTAAAATAATTTTTATAAAGAAAGTAGTAAAAGTAGTTATACATATATTGCTGTTTAATTAATTTTATTTGTCAAAATATAGAATAGTTTAGCTCATTTGTCCATTAAGATACTATTGAGATAAATTTCGCCGTGTTGGTCCCGGCCTCCTTTGAAGAATAGGCCAACTGCCGTTCTGCCAAGCGGGTCGTAAAAGGCGACCGATTGGCTATCGAGTCACTAACATCGTGGCTACTAGGTGGTAGAGTACTGCATTGTCTCGCCCGGGTCTGGTACCACCGCCTTACCTATTCCTGCCGCAATAACGCCAGTGCTTGTCGTTGTCGTGTTCCGGTTTGGAGGGTAAGGTAGCCGGTAAACTTATGCATGTGGCATTAGACCTCGCCACAAGATAGCAACGCACCATTAACATACTTGGTGTCTATAGACGATGGTTGACTCTTTCCATCACGAGACCCATCTGATTGTTTGCTATCTTATGATAAAAAAAAATCTAAATACGACAAATCTGACAACTCGTATTGCAAAGTGGTAGTAATTTATAAAAAGTCGAAATATTATTTTATTAATACTTCTTTAGAGACCTTTATAAATGAAACTTGTTTTTAAATAATAAAACAACTTATAAGACGTGATATTCAATTTACGAGTACAAGCTATGTATGAAGCGTGGCCAGTGTCCTTTCTTGTATTGATGACTTTTGATTGAATATTGATGGAGAAGCAGACTCTATTGCGCGGATCAGCTAGTATTACTATTGTTTGTCGTTATATCGTTACAGTTTGATAATGAGACCCAACAACCGGTGCGAGGTGAAAGCCAACCTGGAGACGAAGGGCAAGAACTACACCGGCAACAAGGATCTGTGTGTGCAGGACTCCTGTACGTTACTTCCTTTGTGTTTCTTACAGTGAAACGAATGAATGATAGTTTTGTGACATTAAGAATTCGTCAGTTCATGAATGTTCACGTAATGTTATACAGTACCCGGCGATAAATATTGCACATCGACCTTTGGAAAGAGACAATCGGCTAATTTCGGCTTCGTAGAGCGTTATCTCTGTCGCACAAAATACAAACAGTCCGGTACCTATTAGGAGCTGTTAAAACAAGTATGATTTGCTTCTTTTGATATTTTTATTCTTTGTATAAAATACACTAATTTTTCTATAAGTGATGGCTTTAGGTTGGGGTAAAATAAATTAAAAAAACATTTTTACATTATGTTTACGTATTTAATTATTTTGGAACATTACAGCTTTAGTGTACATAATAAACACCATTATACCTATTGCTAAAATGAGACATTGCAATAAAAATAATAATAATTCTAATTCTCAATTACTTCCATTTCACTATCTGTGCTCTCAAAGAGGTCAATATCACTGTCACTATCAGCCGTATTTATTACTAATCTATCAGTGTAATTGTCTAAACTGTGTTGAATGCTTCTATATTCATTCTCACATTTGATTGCATGATCGCAAACCTTTTTCCACTCTTCAGCGCCGATCATGTTTACTTTTTCAGTCAATAATGTTTTTACTGTAGTTAAGTTCATACCCACATTTCTAGAGGCTACATAGCCTTTCAGTTGAGACCATATATTTTCAATTGGATTAAAATCCGGATGATATGGTGGCAATCGCAACACAGTGTGCCCATGTTCGGCAAGTATTTTGTCCACAGAAAACTCTGTATACCTCTCCTTGTGCTGACATATAATAGCGTAAATCTGGGTTTTTGTTAATTTTGGATCAACTGGAATTTCATGTCTGTTTAACCAGTTGATCATTTCCCGTTTAATGGTGTTTGAGTTGGGGGGTCTCTCAACATATTTGTTGTGATAGGGTGCGTTGTCGATAACTAGAACAGAATCACTGGGTATATTTGGGATTAATTGGTTAACCAGCCATTTCTCATAGTTATCGTTATTCATTTCATTGTGATAGTCACCTGTAGTGTCCGTGGATTTATACGTTAAAAAAGCACCGGGTACAAAGCCTTTTTCATTTCCCGCATGAACTATTATCAAACGTTGACCTTTTGAAATTGGCTTTTTTACTCCTTTTTTCTTATCGTCACTCCAAGATTTCCCTTTAGTGTGGGATGCATGTATATATGACTCATCCATGTAGACGATATTTTTTCCTGTTTCGCGAAATTTGCGTATTTTATCAAGGTATTCCATTCGTTTGAGACTAACGTCGTGCTTTTCCATTAGAATTTTTCGATTATCTTCCATTTTAGTGAACTGAAATCCCATGTCATGAAGTATTTTTCTCAACGTTTTTTCAGACCCATTGTAATTAATAGCTTCAGATAACTTAGCTTTTAATGATTTTATTGTTGGCAGTTCATTAAATCGTAAGTGAAAATCATAAACCATTCTTCGAACAACATCGTAATCAAAATCGTCCATATCCAAACGAAATTGCTTTTTTGGTCTCCCTTTTTTTGGAGTGCTGAACTTAATTTCAGTCGAATGTGTTTCAGTACTGACTTCGTTTAATATATTGTTCAAAGTTCTTCTTGAAATTCCAGTGGCATTTGCAACTCGCTCTTGAATCTTCTTAAAATAACAACTTACATTTTCATCTACTTTTTTTTTAAATCTATCAGCTTCGCTTACAAAGTATTTATAAACATTGTAGATAATTTCACGTGACTGACCTCGTAAAGGTTTCCCTCTTTTTCCGAAAGATGCCATATTACAACTTTAAATTATTTAAATTTGTGGGTGTTATCAACTCTAAATATATATTTTTTTCGAGACGCGACTGCACTCTATCGTACTTGAACAACGACTGACTAAACGTCACATAGGTAGTGTGGGACAGAGATAACGCTTTACGAAGCCGAAATTATCCGATTGTCTCTTTCCAAAGTTCGATGTGCAATATTTATCGCCGGGTACTGTAAGTTGGTTGCAATCGTTAGATTACAAAAAGACTGAAGCTATCGTAATGTCAACACTCATAGAAGAAAATACACCAATGATGTTCTTGTTTTATTTTTTAACTTTATATTAATTTCTCAGTATTTAATTCTGAGAATAATAATTTATACAATGCGAATGTGGAAGGATGTAAGTACCGGGGAAGACCAAGACTAACATACCACGATGATCGAGTACTGTCCGAAGGTGGTATCAAGAGTCTTCGCAACCGGCGTGTGTGTATGAAGAGAGTGATGAATGTGGAGGAAGCGAGACAAGCCTGCAATGATCGTGATGTATGGCACTCGGTTCTCTCTGCCTACCCCGTAAGGGATCTGGCTTGAAGATATGTATGTATGTATTTAATTCTAACCTAGAGTCTATTAAATTTAGGTTTTAAAATTAATGTTAAATAGTACAATCTTATTTTGGCATTTCAATGCTTATAATGTGAATCAATTATTATTACTTTATTTATTATTGTACACGTCCTTTATTGTTTTGAAATTCTTTTGTTTTTAACTAAGTATGGTATCCCAAAATACAGGCTCCGCATAGTTTGGAAACCCCTGGTAATTCTAGAATGCACAAAATTATTGTTCTTAATTAGCGTAAGTCAGTGTAAATTTCTTGCAATCTTTGAAATACTTGTTTTTTTTTATTAACTATTAAACTATTATTAGAAGTATTGGATTTAAATCTTGGCTCGGGTGATTCGTTCTGAATAAGTCTGAATTGAGTTCCCGCCACAATAACGTTTATATTTGTCACTGTCGTGTTTCGGTCAGAAGGGTAATCTCAGATGGTAAAATTTTAAAAGTGGTACTATTATTTATCTTAGAAATATCAACTGGGAGATTCTCTTACAGGATCGAAAACAAACGAACTATTTTTTAATATAACAAGGCAGTGAAAAAGCAGATGGCTCTCTTGATGGAGATTCAGGAAAATCTTTTATAATACAGCAGACTGCAGGTTGCAGCTAGTTCCGAAGTTCATGTAATTAACACTTGAATTTAGAAGTACAAATATTTGTGCTCTGCACAGAAACACCAAACACTTGTCTCTGTTGGGAATCAAACCCTAGCCCATCGATTGTGTAGTTTCCATGTGATTTAAAATCATTTAAAAAAAATAATTTTGAAACGAACTGTGAGTGGAGCTAGTTTCAAAGTGTATATTTTAAAGGATGTTATTTGTTCGTAGATGTGATAATAAGGAACTCTGAGCTGATCTGCGGGTCCATGGACAAGAGCACCCTGGGCTCGGGCACCAAGACCAGCATCTTCTACATCCTGCTGCGGGACTGGGGCGAGGAGTACGCCGTTAGGGGAATGTGGCGGTAAGTCTTTACACTTATTTTAAATTATTATTTTATTTTTTAATGTGAAAATATTTGAATGTGATGTCAGGTTAGCCCGTATGGCGTCTTACTACATGATGAATAGAGGGTTCAGCTTCGGCATCATAGATGTGACGCCGGGGATAAAGCTTGTGGAGGCCAAAAACAAACTACTTGAGTCCGGGTAAGTTGAAACATCTAATAGTAACGAGCAATTCGTTGTTACTTTTTTTTTATTTTTATTATATGTTTACCTTAAACAAAGCCATTTTAAACAACCTGTTTAAATAGATTAGTTAAATATGCAGCAATAATAAATATAATAATAAATGCAGTAACAAATGTAATAATATTGTATTAATTTTTGACATTTTAATGATGACGTCATAAAGTAGACTGAATAGTTCGCGCGTCGCGCGCAGCTGCTATGCTCCGTCCTTCTTTATCACACTAAATAAGACACTCGGATTTCTCTCATGCGCCACAAAACTTGCTCCGATTTTTAAATTTTGAAGTCTGGCAATAGTATTTTATGAACGTTTTATTGCAGGCAATACTATTTCATCGCGTTTATTATTAAATAATCTTTATTTTGATATATATTTTGATTGGTTAACAGATCGGTGCACCACCTGTATTTACTTACCTGTTTATACCTACTTGCCCGGTACCTATGTATTTACGTATTCATGAACGTAAATACGTGGGCAATACCTTATGGATCTTTTATAGATTAACTTTTAGTTTTGATAAACATTTGATTAGTTAACAAACGGATGAAAGTTACTAATAAAGTTATTTAACATTTTTTTTAATTAGGAATAGCTATGAACAAATTTTGATAGGCGAAAAATGTTTGATTCGGTTATCAGATGGGTGAAGGTTGATCTTAATTCGGATCTTGTACTATATCTTATGATAAAAAACACATATTCTACACTTCTGCACTCTTTGTTCAACTCCATTTTCATTCAATATTTTATAAGCATCACCTGATAAGATAAGCATCATCATCTGATGATGCTTATCTAGAAGCGAATATATATATATATATATATATATATATATATATATATATATATATATATATATATATATATATATATATATATATATATATATATATATATAGCAATTGTAAATACGTGTGATGTGATAATAATATATGTCCAGGTACTCTAAATGTGACGAATATATATTGGAGATGGAGAAAGGTACGCTCCAGTGCCAGCCCGGGTGCACCATGGAAGAGACATTGGAAGCCGTCATGCTCAGCGAACTGAGTAGTATCAGGTAACCAGACGTATTTTTGGGCATCTTGAGGCCAATCTAGTAGTAGTAATAAAATTGTCGACCTGTCATTTTTTTAATCATAATTGGACGAAGTTGTGTAAGAAAAGTTATTATTAAATTTGCGATTATTTAGAAGATAAACAGTCTGGGACTAAGTGCTTCTCATCCTAATCTCGTAATTTGTGGTGTATTTTTTAGGCCAATTGTAAATAATGTGATATTTTCTTAAAGAAGAGAAGAATACCCTTTTTCTAGAAGTAAGTTCCAGAAACCACATCACAAATCAGTTATGTAATGAAATTATGCATGAATTAATTAACACACAAATAGAATAAAAATCAAAACACTTACTTTACATTTATCGCCTTTTATTTCTAATAAATGCTTCGTATGTATAGACATATAGGAGTATGAATGAAGTAGTAGTATCTTCACGCCCGAATCCCCGAAACGGTAGGCAAGGGTACAACAAATGCAGCCATGATTATACTTATAGTGCGCACGGAACTAGTTGGCCGCGCGTTAGGTATGTGAACGGTGGGGCGGAGAGGTAGGGGCGCTTGCTGTCATTACTCAGTGCGGCGCCGTACTTTGCGACGGCAACACGCGTTGAAAGTTCCGGCTAGTTTAGACAAAACGCACATAAGATTGCAATAGCGAGATGAGTCCGCCGATAAAAAGACAATCTAAGGAAATAATATTTAAAGTGCATACATTTTTTAATAAACGGAAAGCCGATGTCAATAGTTTAGAATATAAAACTGATGCGAATATACATAAACTAGTAGCAGAAGCAACAGGGATATCAGAACGAAGTGTTAGGAGAGTGATTGCTGAAAGTAAAAAATCGTTGCAAAATACAGGGGAAGCAAGATTTAGTTCTCCACGTAGACCAAAAGAAATAAAAAAGAAAATACAAGTTGATGACTTTGATTTAGCAGTGATAAGAAGAAAAATAAATCAGTTTTATACGGTAGAGAAAAAAATTCCAAGTCTACGGAAACTAAATGCTGTGTTAAAAGAGGATAATATTTTAGACTGCGGATTGACCTTTTTAAGAACACTTTTGCACAAACTGGGATATTCATTTAAAAAATGTAAATCGAAGAGATGCCTTTTAATAGAGAGACCAAATATTGTTGAATGGCGAGGAGGAAGGAAAAGGGATTTTACTAGGGACTACGAATTAAAATATTTTATACCGATATACACCTGTATGCTTATGGAGTGAGCCACGGAGTAAGCAGAAGGATCTAAGTCCAATACATTACAATCTTTGCAGTTTTGGAATGCTTCTGGCATAATATGCCTTTCATTCCATAAATCAGGCTCATTTTTATAAATTCTCGCTTAACGATATTGTGTAATTCAGAAGCCACGTTTTTTTAAATTATTTGAACATAAACGATACTGCGCCAGGAATAGTTAAGGCGGTGGTACCAGACCCGGGCGAGACGTTGAAGAACTCTACCACCTAGTAGCCACGCTGGTAGTGACACGTTTGACCATTAGTTTGAACTTTTTTTTATGAACTACACCAAAAGCCAAAAAAGAAGTTCAAACTAATTCTATGTTGTGGTTATTACGAGTGAATAACTTCGATGTAATATTTATGTAGAGAGCTGGCTGCCAAAGCTTGTTTCCGTGAACTGCACCCGACCAACGCTCCTCTGATAATGGCGCAAAGTGGTTCCAAAGGTAAGTAGTTGAACTACCGACCACATAGCCCATAAACGCCTAATAACAGCCGAGTGGCTCCTTACAACACATCTGATTTATAGTTCTGATATAAATGTCCATGCGTAATACTCAATCAGTGTCGACCAATCAGATGCTCTGTATATCACTATCTTTCACTGTGGCCTTGAGTTAGCCAATCACGGCATTGCAACCTCCCTTCGTCTAACCTCAGCTAGTTGGCAGAATGCATTCAATACGGAAAATCAATTATTAGGCGTATATGGGCTGTGCAGTGTGTAGTCAGTGAGTTGAACATGTAAATATAATAACAAATATTTCTGTTTTCTTAAATCTTTTAATCTAGTATTAGGATCATTATTTGCTATGTCATAGGATAATTAACAAGTAGATGGTTTTCCTGATGGAAATGGAAAATCATCAATAATAACATCATAGCAAAAAAATTATTAGTGCGTTGTAAATTTTTTTCTATTTAATAATCATAATAGTGTTAAACAGTACACATTTGGACCATCACTTTTCTTTTATAAACTGCCTGGCAGGAAGGCAGATAATTATCTATATTTCATAGAGGCCAGGACAAACAGAAGTAAAATTATGTTTCTTAAAAGCAATAATAAAAAAATGTATCTTCATGCCCGTATCCCCGAGGTAGGCAGAGGTACAACAAGTGCACCCACGATTAGCCGAAGAGACATAGTCCCACAATGTCTAGGTGGCCAGCCTATCGTCAATCGGACAGTTTCTCTAATCCCAGTCAACGTTTTTGTCAGAAAACTGAAAAAACACATTTTTGAATTGCCCGACCCGGGAATTAAACCCGGAATCTCATATTGTCAATTCCGACACCGGACCATTAGACCACAGAGGCAATAGCATGATGTAATTAATATCGTATACTTTTTGAAAACAACAAATACAACGCAGTGTTAATATATCTAATGGCTATCTCTTTACTACGAAATCTACGTTCTTGTAAACAAGCGACATAACACCAAACAATTTTGCAATATGTAAAAGACGAATTGTTTTTCCTTTGTCGCCTTGTAATATAATTATTATAAAATTTATTAAGGTTATACATAGCTATGGTCAAAAAAGTTTTTTTGTTGTTCTCAATTAAGTATTTCTCAGTTTTGTACTAAAAATAAGTTGTTTTAAAGGATTTTGCTTAGGTATAAATTGTTATTGTTTAAATAAAATAAATGATGTATGATTTATTATGTTATAAATGATGAGTATTTTTTTGCGTTTAGGTTCCAACATTAATATATCTCAAATGATCGCGTGCGTCGGCCAACAAGCGCTAAACGGCAAACGCGTACCGAACGGGTTTGAAGATAGATCACTGCCACACTTCGAAAGACATTGTAAGTTGTAATCATTTCAAAACTCCCTTATCTGATTCACACATCCTTGTTATATGTAAAAATATCTCGTGTCACGTTGCTTTTGTTCGCTTGCTTCCGAAAAGGCTCGAAGGACCATTTATCGTCTGAATCAAAATTTAAATTATAATTGTGCAACAGCCAAGATCCCAGCGGCCCGAGGGTTCGTGGAGAACAGTTTCTACACGGGGTTGACGCCCACTGAGTTCTTCTTCCACACGATGGGCGGCCGCGAGGGCCTCGTGGACACCGCCGTCAAGACCGCCGAGACCGGCTACCTGCAGCGGCGGCTCGTCAAGGTTCAACAACTTTTAGATACCATTTAAACGCAGTGAATCCAACAACCTACTTCCCATTTCTCAAGAACATCAGATCTTCACCAAATTGAAAAGGGATAACAAAAAAGAATTTTACCAAATCGGCTCAGGCGTCTTCGCGTATTTGGTGAACATACATATAAAAAAAGATACTGACAAATTGCGAACGTCCTTCTTTTTGGAAATAGGTTAAAAGTACTTGTGATAGCAAACACACATATTTTAAATAAAGGAAATGTTAAAACAGACTGTATTTGAGCCAGCGACTTCTGGTCAAAGCGACGAAATCCCACTAGATTGGTCAAGAAAATTAAATGAAAATATTTATTTGCATAAAAATGGGTGCTACAAAATATTAAAATTATTTAAAGCTACCCGCATATTTTACTATGACATGTTATACAAATATTTAAAAAGTATCATGTATTCTATGTACTTTAAAATGATTACACTATTTAAAAATTTTACATATTATTTACATTAATAAAATTATATTCAAATGAAATTTTATTAAATTATTTTTACTTACAGTCAAATATTATGATATATTTTACAATCAAATCAAAAAATATTCTAATATTTACCTGTTCTTTATATAATGCTTTTGACGAGTCGATTTCTTTAGAATTGTTACCGAATTGGAACGCGGCCACTCATTAAGAAGATTCGTTACAACAGGCGTCCGAACAGTTAACAATATTAGGTGTAATTAAGCATAATATATTTCAAACAAACAATATTTAATTGCCCCGTTGGTCGAGTGGTTAGCGACTCTGACTTCTCAATCGACGGGGTTCGGGTTCGATCCTCGACGATTTAGACTATTTTACAGTAAACAATTCGGTTTTACGAAGGGTCGCTCAACCATAGATGCTTGTGTCGAATTATTCAAAAACGTTTATGAAGCCTGGGAGAGTTCACAGGATGCTATTGGGAGTTTTCTGTGATTTGTCTAAGGCATTTGACTGTGTCGGTCACAACATTTTAATCAGGAAGTTACACCAAAATGAAGTTCGAAATAAAGCTCTCAATCTTCTGATTTCTTACTTAAATGAAAGAATTCAGAGGGTTGATATTAATGGAAAAAAGTCCGCTGGTGCTGCTGTAACCATGGGTGTCCTGCAGGGTTCCATACTTGGTTCATTTTTGTTTCTGATATACATAAATGACTTGCCTTACTACGTAGGGGACAAGCATGGAATCGTAATGTTTGCGGATGACACTTCACTTTTATTCAAAGTGAAAAGACGAATTGGTAAGTATGACCAAGTAAATAATGCGATTTCAAAAGTTGTACACTGGTTCAGTACGAACAATTTTTTATTACATGGTAACAAAACTAAGTGTGTTAAATTTTCATTGCCTAATGTAAGGCATGTAGATTCCAGCGTACAACTGTATGGAAACAACCTAGATTTGGTGGATTCCACCAAATTTTAACTAATTTTAATCGGTGTGTTTTTAGGTATCACTTTAGTAAGAAATTACAATGGGGACCGCACATTAATATTTTAGAAAATAGACTTAGTTCGGCAGCTTATGTAGTTAAAAAATGAGACAGTCAACTGATGTCGACACAGCAAGAAAAGTATACTTTAGTTACTTCCACAGCATTATGTCATATGGAATTCTTCTCTGGGGAAATTCTGCTGAAATAAATACTATATTTGTATTGCAGAAAAGAGCTATTAGGGCAATTTACAATCTTAGCCCGAGGATTTCCTTGAGAGAAAAATTCAAAGAAATCAATGTTCTAACTGTTATATCCCAATATACATATATTTGAGAACTTGATGTACGTTCGTAAGAATATTTGCTTGTTTAAAAAAAATGGTAACGTACACTCACTAAATACAAGGAACAAAAACAATCTTGTTGTGCATGCATCTCGTCTCCACAGGATAAGTAACTCTTTTATGGGGCAATGTATACGCTTTTATAATAAACTTACCGAAACTATAAGAGTTCTACCAGTCAATAAATTTAAAAATGTGTTAAATTAAAACTGTAAAAAAAGGATATTAAAAAATCTCAGATTATTCAGAAGACAAAAAAGCCTGGGATTAATTGCTCCTCCTCCGATATATATATTTTGTAATATTGTGATATTGTAAAAAAAGATGATATGAAAAAAAAGACAACTCCGCTGAGTTTCTTCCGCCGGATCTTCTCGGTGTGTGGCCGCGTTTCCGATCTGGTATTAGTTTTTAAAAATATGTTGACGTGTCAATATAACTTGTAAAAAGTTTTATTGAATAAAGTACTTTTGATTTTTGATTTCTGACGGGGACAAGCATTTGTGTGATGTGCATAAATGTTTGTATTTCCGGGTTTGGGTTTTTATTATGTATGTAAAAGTATTTATATATGTATTTCTATGTATTAGTATCATTGACTAACACCCATACACAAGAAAATAATTTGCTTACTTCAGTTAGTGTAATTTGTCCCGTGAATATTTATTATTTTATTAAAATTTATTCTAAATATTTGAACTAAAAACCAGTGTCCAAAGTGTAGACGACGCCATTGCACTAAACTATTAGATTGGTTAATGGCCATCTAGCTAAGATTCCATTGGTATAGCTTTTGTCGATTGCAAGGAACTTATATACGATAACTGGAATTACTACGAAGCAATATTTGAAAAAAAAAAAAGTACTTTATGCTGTAACAAATAAAGTTGACATTTGTTTCTTACTTAACAGAGGGGAAAAACGTTCTGAGCAAGACAACGTCAAGAGTGGATGTTGTCCCTTTCTTGTAATTGCCAGTGTAAATAAAACTATCTAAATGGTAGATTTTTATATATTCGGTAATCGTTAAATCCTTTTTATTCATACACGTCGATAAATACATTAGCATAAATGTATTGTAATTAACATAGTGAGTTCTTAAATGTGCTTATTTTAATTATTACGTAATTACTTATGCAATGCAAAAACTGTTTCTCAAATTAGTAGAATTACTTAGTAGTAATTTGCAAACTACGCATGGCCACACTTATATATGGCGATTGGCGGTTTATTTAGTAGAAAGAGACACACTCCACTCATGTCGTGGTACTCTTCGGAACGAATTTGAAGCGCGTGTAAGCATTCCGGGTAGAATATAACTTCCTTGGTCGATTGTATATCAAATCAATTATCAATCAAATACAAATTTTTCTAGATTTTTTTACCAATGTGTAAATAAATTAAATAAAGTCACAGTTGCTAGCGAAATTAATTTTTATTGATGAAACTTCTTTTTTCAAATTGTGGTTTATAAAAAAAAACAACAAAAGGTTTTATGAAAATATTGAATTTTATTTTATGAAATCATTGAAGCAAAATATAAGTTTAAAGACGTTACTTTGCAGCATGATCTAATATCTTACTAATATTGTGTAAAATTATTTTTGTGCGATTTTAGTGGTGGTGCACTCAAAATAGTCATGATGTGCTCAATTGTTTTTCTAATATCCAAAGGTGTAAAAGGTAGGTATAAAATAATGGCCCAGTATATCGCTACTCACTGTAAAGACTGACTAGTAAAATATTGCATATATTGAAGAATACAATAGTTAATAGTCATATGTAACCAATAACAATGTCATAAAAAGAGAATATTCTGTTTAACTACATTGTAAATATTAACGATATTACTGTAGTAATATTCAAAAAATATGCTCATCGTGCAAGAAATAGATGGTCCCTTGACTGACACGTGCCGCAGCCGTGGATTACGGCATCAATGCACGGGTGTCCGGGGTCGCATAGGGTCCGGATATGAACTTTTTTATTGAATAATGAATAATGAACCTTCAACCTTACGTATGTACATTTTTCTACCAGTCTGTATAAGTTATATTGATTTTCATTGATTTTTGCCGTAGATTATTTTATTATCATGTAGTAGTTAGTAATCGTTGGACGTTGCAGTCGCTAGAAGACCTGGTGTTGCACTACGACATGACGGTGCGCAACGCGACGGGCGAGGTGGTGCAGTTCCGGTACGGCAGCGACGGGCTGGACCCCAGCTTCATGGAGGGCCGCGACCGCCCTGTGGACTTCGCGCGCGTGCTCGACGACGTGCGCGCGCGCTGCACCGCCAGGTTACACACACACACACACACACACACGGACACACACACGGACACGGACACACACACACACACACTCTACATCGGTGTTTCCCAAAATGAACCTACGCTCCACAACGCGGAAATTTGATAATTAAGGGCGGCAATCTCAAAAATTGACTCGACACGACTATAACCCTTTTGATCCGGGCTATTTAAATGTAATCCTTGATATCATTGCCAAATTTAACAAAAAAAAAAAATCTCAAAAAAATACTGTAAATAATTATTAGATATAATTTTGTCAGTAGTTACCAAAATATCAACTGAGTGATTAGATCCGTCAAGTAAACTTCGTCGGTGATTCAGCGCGGAGAGCCGTGGGTAACCCCGGACATTTTAAAACTCCCTAGACTAGAAATATTACAGTGGGGCATGGCACACAAAAGGTTGGAAAAAACTGCTCTACACGATCATAATATAACAGTAAACACCTACATAACCCAACTATTGACATTCACACTTTTCTCCTTTTTCTGCAAAAGTTAACAGTGAATCTTATTTCTTCAACTCAAGGTCTTATACAGACACAGGTCTTGCAATAACTGTAGTAAGAGTAACTTCCGATAACTTCGGTTTAATGGTTGCACTTTTCTTTTCAATTTACAACGCGAGAAGCATAACGAAATATGTGTGTGCTGTATGACGATTAGAGAATAGCATTTTATCTAAAGAAGAAATTGTGTAATTGTGCAACTAAAGCTATCCAACTAAACTTATCCAAGGCCTGAAAATTAGGAAAAATATATAATGAAGACCAAATTTTAGGCCTTGGATAATTTTGTCCCATTCCTTACACTACCTTTCGTTTCAGTTGTATAACAAGTAGCTCAACATAAGTTTTCGCAGAAATTTTGCAAATTAAATACCACAATTTCTTCTTTAAATTATGAATTTCCGCAAAGTAACTCCTGAATCTATTAAATAGCATTTTGTCTCTTTTACTATCATACGTTTCGCACGCGTAGTAAACACTTATCACTCGATTTTATTTCGTACATCGTAAATATTGTAAAATTGATAGATAACCAGAGCTGAATCCAGCTCGTGTTGTTTTATGGTTGCTTCAAATCAGTACTCCGTATATCCGCTTGTATTTTTTTTTACATTGTCCGTTCATTGAGACTGAGTCGGTTACAGTTGCTTATCACTCAACCGCACGCCATCCATAGCAATGATGTACAGCGGCGTTGACACGAAAGAAATGTTATAATATAGCCGTACACTAATCAGTCACCACTGAAATTAGGTTTCGTTGAAAGACCTGTGTGTATAAGACTGTGCTTTAACCTTTAATTCAAACGACGCCCAAGAAGTTGTTATTTAACTGGAAACCTATTTCATTCACAACTTATTTTGCCGTTTCTTAAGCTCTAATTTAGAGAAGCTTAAGTGCGATTTTCTGCTTTATTAGATTTCACATTAACTTGGAAGATAATGCTGCAATTGGTTCCGGGTAATTTATATTGTTTTGTCTGTCAGGTCCGGTGTACGTAATAAATGTTTATTTCAGAGATGAGGAACCACTCGATGGCGATGGTATCATAGTAGCTGCAGAGGAAACACTGGCTCTAGACGATTTTAAAACATGTACAGAAGACTTCAAAAAAGAATTATTGTAAGTATTCATTTATTAATTTTGTCTTCGTCCGTATTCCTAACGACCTGAAAATGTTGTCAATCTGTTTAGGAGTTATTTTTACGCGTGAAAAAATTTTAAGCTACTATCGGATCGGAAACGTGGCGTTACACTGAGAAAATCTGGCGGAAGAAACTCAGCGGGCTTGTCTTTATTCAGTTTTTTTAGTATTGTGATTGCATTGAATATTGGTGTTATTTCTATCCGTTGTTGAAAAATTTGGCATCGAAGACCACCGCCATAGACTATCATCGTACAGCTTAACAGCACCGGAGGATCTTATTTTGTTAGTATCGACCTTCTGAATTGTCTCATTTAAATAAAAAGTCATAAGATCGAGAGTCTTATTTCTAATTCTATAATTGATATTGATAATGATGTATCTTCCTGATGATAGGTGAATACGGTCAAATGCTTTAGATAAATCATAAAATATCCCAAACGCATCGTATAATGAATCCAGGCTCTATGAATTTTCTTCAACCGATTCGTTGAGGCGCATATTTTTCAAAGCTTTTACACGGTTGCAGTGTAAAACGCCATAGAAGTTGATGATGACAATTACTATTAAAATCAAAGGCTAATTACATAACACCTTTGATATATAGATGATGTTTATTTGTTTCCACCAGGTGAGCCGTTTGCTTGTTTGGTGTCGTATGCGATAAATAAAGTACACGTGTGTGCGTGGGCGTTATGAGACTAATTCATGTAATCAAACGGCAATTGAGTAAAAGCATTTAAGATTTACACATTTCCTTACATATTATACCGCATCGTAGCACGTTTCGACGTTTTATCGTGTTTATGTGTGTGAGAGCCCTAAGCGCACTGAGTGTATGACGTGAATTGGGGGCAGGTCGTTCCTGCGCGTGGTGTCGGAGCGCGTGCGTGCGGTGCGGCGGCGGTACGCGGCGTGCGGCGCGGGCGCGCTGGCGCTCGAGCGCGTCACGCTGTCGCAGCTGGTGCGGTTCGTGCGCGCCACGCACGACAAGTACCAGCGCAGCGTCATCGAGCCCGGAACCGCCGTGGGGGCGCTCGCCGCACAGGTACTGCCGCACACTGCCGGAGCTGGACACTGTCGCAGCTGGTGCGGTTCGTGCGCGCCACGCACGACAAGTACCAGCGCAGCGTCATCGAGCCCGGCACCGCCGTGGGGGCGCTCGCCGCACAGGTACTGCCGCACACTGCCGGAGCTGGACACTGTCGCAGCTGGTGCGGTTCGTGCGCGCCACGCACGACAAGTACCAGCGCAGCGTCATCGAGCCCGGCACCGCCGTGGGGGCGCTCGCCGCACAGGTACTGCCGCACACTGCCGGAGCTGGACACTGTCGCAGCTGGTGCGGTTCGTGCGCGCCACGCACGACAAGTACCAGCGCAGCGTCATCGAGCCCGGCACCGCCGTGGGGGCGCTCGCCGCACAGGTACTGCCGCACACTGCCGGAGCTGGACACTGTCGCAGCTGGTGCGGTTCGTGCGCGCCACGCACGACAAGTACCAGCGCAGCGTCATCGAGCCCGGCACCGCCGTGGGGGCGCTCGCCGCACAGGTACTGCCGCACACTGCCGGAGCTGGACACTGTCGCAGCTGGTGCGGTTCGTGCGCGCCACGCACGACAAGTACCAGCGCAGCGTCATCGAGCCCGGCACCGCCGTGGGGGCGCTCGCCGCACAGGTACTGCCGCACACTGCCGGAGCTGGACACTGTCGCAGCTGGTGCGGTTCGTGCGCGCCACGCACGACAAGTACCAGCGCAGCGTCATCGAGCCCGGCACCGCCGTGGGGGCGCTCGCCGCACAGGTACTGCCGCACACTGCCGGAGCTGGACACTGTCGCAGCTGGTGCGGTTCGTGCGCGCCACGCACGACAAGTACCAGCGCAGCGTCATCGAGCCCGGCACCGCCGTGGGGGCGCTCGCCGCACAGGTACTGCCGCACACTGCCGGAGCTGGACACTGTCGCAGCTGGTGCGGTTCGTGCGCGCCACGCACGACAAGTACCAGCGCAGCGTCATCGAGCCCGGCACCGCCGTGGGGGCGCTCGCTGCACAGGTACTGCCGCACACTGCCGGAGCTGGACACTGTCGCAGCTGGTGCGGTTCGTGCGCGCCACGCACGACAAGTACCAGCGCAGCGTCATCGAGCCCGGCACCGCCGTGGGGGCGCTCGCCGCACAGGTACTGCCGCACACTGCCGGAGCTGGACACTGTCGCAGCTGGTGCGGTTCGTGCGCGCCACGCACGACAAGTACCAGCGCAGCGTCATCGAGCCCGGCACCGCCGTGGGGGCGCTCGCCGCACAGGTACTGCCGCACACTGCCGGAGCTGGACACTGTCGCAGCTGGTGCGGTTCGTGCGCGCCACGCACGACAAGTACCAGCGCAGCGTCATCGAGCCCGGCACCGCCGTGGGGGCGCTCGCCGCACAGGTACTGCCGCACACTGCCGGAGCTGGACACTGTCGCAGCTGGTGCGGTTCGTGCGCGCCACGCACGACAAGTACCAGCGCAGCGTCATCGAGCCCGGCACCGCCGTGGGGGCGCTCGCCGCACAGGTACTGCCGCACACTGCCGGAGCTGGACACTGTCGCAGCTGGTGCGGTTCGTGCGCGCCACGCACGACAAGTACCAGCGCAGCGTCATCGAGCCCGGCACCGCCGTGGGGGCGCTCGCCGCACAGGTACTGCCGCACACTGCCGGAGCTGGACACTGTCGCAGCTGGTGCGGTTCGTGCGCGCCACGCACGACAAGTACCAGCGCAGCGTCATCGAGCCCGGCACCGCCGTGGGGGCGCTCGCCGCACAGGTACTGCCGCACACTGCCGGAGCTGGACACTGTCGCAGCTGGTGCGGTTCGTGCGCGCCACGCACGACAAGTACCAGCGCAGCGTCATCGAGCCCGGCACCGCCGTGGGGGCGCTCGCCGCACAGGTACTGCCGCACACTGCCGGAGCTGGACACTGTCGCAGCTGGTGCGGTTCGTGCGCGCCACGCACGACAAGTACCAGCGCAGCGTCATCGAGCCCGGCACCGCCGTGGGGGCGCTCGCCGCACAGGTACTGCCGCACACTGCCGGAGCTGGACACTGTCGCAGCTGGTGCGGTTCGTGCGCGCCACGCACGACAAGTACCAGCGCAGCGTCATCGAGCCCGGCACCGCCGTGGGGGCGCTCGCCGCACAGGTACTACCGCACACTGCCGGACCTTAACTTACCGCGCAGTGTACCAAAGCTTGGACACGAATGCCGCTGCTATTGAAGATAAACACACCAGCGCTTTACACAGCACCACGGCATTGCATCATGGCGAGCATGTAAAAATAGCTAACTGACTCCGGTATTTCAGCAATCATGTATCGGTACGGTATTGTTACAACAGGATTGTTGGTGAATGCAAAAATAGCCAAGTAACTCTGGTATTTTAGCAGTCATGTACCGGAACGGTGTCACAACAGGTATATTGGTGATGATAGAAACAGAAATGGTAACAGAAAATAATATAAAATTATTAAAACTATCGTGACGCATTGTTAAATATTCATTAAAATCGGCTACACTCACGTTTAATCGGCGTAGGTTCCGACGAGTTACGAACCTGTATGAGGTCCTTCATCAGGGTGAGTTAGACGTTCGCTCGGTAGCTTTACATAGCGGTAGTTTTAATAATTTTATATTATTTTCTGTTACAATTTCTGTTTCTATCGTCACCAATATATAATATTAAAGAGATTTTTGAAGAGGTATTTAAAACCACTCTTAAAAATACTTTTCATTATGTCACGAGGCGTGCATAATGGGCATTCTTTTTTGACCCGCCCAAGAACATGTCGACGTCTTTTAGCAATCTGGAGTTGATAAAACCGTCTTCAGTCACAAAATTAAACCTAAATTTTTATTTTCCTCCAGGACTACCATCACTTAAAATTAGCGGCACTGGACTAAATCTGCAATAATCAAATTTTCAGGGTTAAAATTGAAGAGTGTGAAATTTAGTTATAATTTCTTAGTAAACACAAAATTTTACAATTAACTGGAACTCTGTCGAATACTTTTAAAAACCCCTTCCGGGTGAACCTCAAACGCCTTCTAAAATATAGTAAATCCTAGAAATTCCAGATGGATGGCACCCCTATCTATCCATATTGCAAACCAACAAACTGATGTCACGGGGTATGCTAGAATGTCTAACAGCTTTTGACTAGCCCTTCCGGCGTCACAGTATTCATATTAATTGTTTATCCTTTAGGGGTTGGAACAGTAAACTGAGTTGCACGCGGTATGATATTTACATATTTAATTCTAGAGTCACTAAAATCCATAGCTGAAGCCTGCAGGCTTGTTTTGAACACATGTGCTGTAATAGATTCAAATTTCGACAGAGTATCGGGGAACCCGGAACTCAAATGACCCTGAAGACGTTTCACTTCGCCGGTGTCGCCTCCATGAACATCACACAGGGTGTGCCCCGAGTGAAGGAGATTATTAACGCGTCCAAGAACATCTCAACACCCATCATCACTGCTGAACTAGTGGACCCCATGGATCAAGAGTTTGCGAGACGGGTCAAGGGTAGAGTTGAAAAAACTACACTAGGGGAGGTGAGATTAATTTATATCGACCATTTCACCCACTAGCGATAGTTTATATCTGGATCGGATATTGTTTTTGACCGTCTATGTATATCTGAGGTCTTGTGATACCGGCTTAGGTATTAAAACAAGAAATACTTTGTTTAAACAGTTTGAATCCTGGATCGGACATTTCGATCTAAAATAATTTTTTACTTATTTTAGAAGGCATACTTGCCTGATGTGCTACAAACAATTTATTCGGTAATATTCAGAAGGACGCAATTATGAAAGTCAAACTGTTCGACATAAGGTTGACTTTAGCGACATTATTTGTTTTTTCCTACACTTGAGTATAACATGACCGAGATACAACAAAGCATTGCAATGCTTCATACGCGTGTTAATCTCCAGTTGCGTTCTCTTGCATTGTTATCGTTTCTCTAATAGGTTTAAAATATTCTTATTCTCCGCAGATTACTACCTACATAGACGAGGTATATTTACCAAGCGAGTGTTTCCTGCTCATACGATTGGACGCTGAGCGTATTCGTTTGCTGTGTCTCGAAGTCAACGTGCACTCTGTTGTGTACTCGTAAGTTCTCATTATTGTTATTATACGACGTGAGTATAATTAAAACTGCGTGCGTAAATCGGGAATAGTTACTACAATAATTTGCGATGAGGTTGATAATCTATACACGGCATGCCATCTTTGGGGTAGCCATTTGATCTCGTCACCCACATGATAAAACTTCTTTGAAAATTGTTGTGGATTATTGAAAAAAGTAAAGCCGAAATTTCAGTGTTTAATTGCAATTTATTGCAAAATTAACAATCTCGCGTTATTTTTTCATACAACTGATTTTTTAGAGAGCATGGTGGCGCATTACTTTTGTATCAAATATATACTGATTAGGTTATATAGATAGTAGGTCTCGAAATTATTTGTATACCGACTGGGCTGTAAAGAAAGTCGATCGAAGTTATGTATATACTGACAGAACTATAAAGTCGGACGAAATTATGTATATGTCGCAATGAAATTGTTAATACCGTTAGATTATAATCTACCTAAGTGATATTATAATTTAATCGCTAACTTAACCTAACTGTTGTGGCTTAGCACACCAGAATATTCCGGTGATGGGGGCGCGGGCGCAGGCCAGCGGCGAGCCGTCCGCCACGCACGCCGCACGGCACTTGCCGCCAACAATCCACACGAACAACAGGCTACGGTCGCACATTTATAATTGTTATAACGGTTACTGCGCACTTGGGCCCACCAGCTACTTCTTCATAGTATTATACTAGCGGAGCAATAAAAAATACAGTCCACTATAAAGAGAGTTTTAATTTCGATGTACAACAACCACAGCATCGTACACTAACCAAATTATAAAATCCCTAGGTAGATTATAATCTATCGGCTATTGACAATTTCACTGCGACATATGTACCGATCGGTATATATGTCGCATAATGAAATGTGTCATGACATGACATGACATGAATGTGAGATACATACAAAAAACCATGAAGTATTAGGTAAAGGTGGAGTTAGCACTCGGATTAATCACTTGAAAGATATACCTACGTTATGTCTCAGCTTGTGAGTTCTCGCCATCTCTTTTTATACAGCTGTGTTAGAAAGAGAGGGTAAGACCTCAGAAGATGACAGCAGTATTTAAAATTTTTGTTTCAAGTAAGTATTAGAAGTGTTGCAGATATAATACAGCTTCATGCTTAGATCAGTCATTAAAACAAAACTGATCGTTTCACATACGTATGGTTTGCAATTTTTATTTTCTGTTATGTCCATGACGTGTGTTAATATATAAATAAATTGTGTATTTCAGTATATGTATTTGAATCTATAAATTATTACAATACGCGATCATAACTGTTACCTACATCAGGATCTGCACGTCTAAATTGAAAATCAAGCCGGGCAACGTGGTGGTGGTGTCGGAGTGGGCGATCAAGGTGTACGCGGAGGCGAGCAAGGCGGCGGGCTGGCACAACGTGGCGCTGCAGCAGCTCGTGCGGCTGCTGCCCGCCGTCGTCGTCAAGGGACTGCCCAAGGTCTCCCGCGCCGTCATCGCCTGCGACGACTCCCAACCCAACACTAGGTCAGTTACAACGCCGAACGGAGGAAACCTGCACCAATTCACTTCCAACCACTGTATGATGAGTCTCTCGGGTATAAGTTTCCAAGGGTCATGATCCACTCCTAGACAGGGATATAGGTGTGGATTAATGCAAACAAATAAGGATTAGAGCCTATTTTGACTGAACCTCAAACATGTGACCCCTATCTTGACCCGAAGACTGAATCCGTCCTTGGACTGAGGTGCGTTTAGGAATATTATCCAATTAGCGGATCAACAGTTATGGTGTGCCGTCGTATTATGAAGAACAGACGAACTTAGCTCGTTTTTATAAATAAAGACATTAACGCTTAAAATTACTTCAAGGATGTTCTGAGCCGTATGTTCATCCGTTTCACAAACTCCATTTTCGGTTTCGGTTCCGATTTCACGTTAATGCTCGTTCGTTTCACTTTATGGGCTAGGCTTGGCAATTAAATTATTCAGGTGTTGTCGTGGCCACCACAATCGTCAGACTTTTAGGTCATCGAGCATATATGGAATATGCTCCCAAAGCATTTTTAGAGGACGTGGGAGCTTTCTATACAACTAATCTCACACAAAACACTTTTCAATTGCAACGGAGGCAATCATGGAGAATAATAAAATACAAATTATATGCACAAGTTGCTTAACAAACTTCGGCATAACTTAGAAATCGGTAGGGGCACGTATTCTTCACTAGCCTAGTGTTACAATTGTAAAACTTGTATAAAAATAATCTAACACATCTACATCTTAATTAAAAAATGACAGGAATATGTAATGCGACGATGCTGTTCTCGGGCGAGTCTTTTTACATTATTTCTATATTCTCTGACTCTGATTTTTAAATGACAGTTATACATTATATTTCAGATATAAACTTTGCGTCGAAGGCGATGGGCTGCGTGATGTCATGGCGACGTATGGCGTTGAGGGCACTAAAACGACTTCTAACAATATTTTGGAGGTATTTTCATATCGTTAGATAGTAAATAAGTACAGCCAATCATTCGCATTTTGGGGACTGTCTGGCAGAATGGCAGATATTTTTAATTTAGTAATTTTGTTCGTGTGAATTGGTCCTTCGAGCCAATAAGATTTTCGTATATTGGTTTTGCATCCGTTACTTTCGCAATACATGTTCAGAAAAAATTAAAGGTATAAAGTTGTACTGTTTATCTTTTAAATATGCTACTTTTAAAAAAAATGACTGTTCTTGTCCATAGAGCAACGACAGTTTGCCTATATTTCTGTTTTGTAATTTAACTTTGAACGTGGTAATTGCTTGGGCTAGTTTACATTTGACTAGGTTAAAGAAGAGTGAGCGAATGAGCAGGCAGTTAATCTGATGGTAAATTGTTACTATCGTCCAAGAATGTCCGTAACATCGAATATCTTATTGATGAGTCACCGATGCTTTAAGAACATTTAAGGTTTTTTCTTTATATCTGCATCGTATCCGTTTGAAAACACCTTCGCAGGTAGTTAATTGTATCCACGGATTAATAGTGTCGTGTACAAAAGGTACCTTGAAAATCATATGCTCGTAGATATTCGTCGACACACATCTAAATAGTGAGGATTAAATTTTGTATTTGTTTCGTTTTAAGGCACGTAATTATATTTTGAAATGTAGTCAATTTTAGTCTTTGGGCGGATATGTATAACGTGATTGGTTGTACATAATATAAAGATCTTTCGAAGCACTTAAGTTACCCCTTTTACTTATATACAGCAACATTTTTATACTTACCGGTGTCGATGAATATCAAATACTTACGCAAACCGTGACGTTTCGACTCCGTAATATTATACCTGTGACCTTTTTTCCGGGCTCTATGAAGAATAGACCATCTGTCATTGTACCTGGCAGTTTAGTTAAAGGCGAACGATTAGCTGCTATAGATACGTTTCATTTTGTTGTCATTGTCGTATTTTGGTTTGGAAAGTAAGCTAGCCTAAACCTAGAAGCAAGCCTAAACTTGTGCGTGGAATTAAGACTTCGTCACACGGATAGTAACATACCATTGACATATTTAGTATTTATATAAGGCAATGGTTGTGTTTTTTATTAGGAGGGCCATCTGCTTGTTTGCTATTTTATTAAATAAAAACGGTCAAATGTAAGTCGGACTCGGTATCAACCGCCTCGCCAAATATATACTTCTCACGGTCGCGATATCTCGGAATGGATCGGGACAGTTTGCTACGAGACATTCCGAAGTATCGCGACTGAGAGAGGTGTCTATGTGGCGTGGTGCATGTGGCGTGTGGGGTACGCAGGTGTTCCACACGCTGGGCATCGAGGCGGCGGCGTCGACGATAATGAGCGAGATCGAGGCCGTGATGGCGGGGCACGGCATGGCCGTGGACCGGCGGCACGTGGCGCTGCTGGCGGCGCAGATGTGCGCGCGCGGGGAGGTGCTCGGCATCACGCGCTACGGCCTCGCGCGCATGAAGGAGTCCGTGCTCAACCTCGCCAGCGTAACTATACACAATGCACATCTCTTCTCTACGATATACATTTTGTATACGCTTTTGTCTGTTCTGCCTGTCCTTCCTTTCCTTTACTTTTAAAGATCCGGTCTAATTTTAAAATCGAGAACTAAATATTGAATTAATAGTGCGTTTTAATTATTATTGTAAAATTATTACAAGATAATAAAATAAATTTCGTTTTATATTATCCCATTAAATTCATGAATTGTATGAGTCTTGTGAATGTACTCTGTCACTGGCAGTGTGTTTTTTACATTTACCTATAATTATGATAGTAACTATTTTGTAATATGTTGCACTAAGTACATTTCTCTCGATTACTTTTTATTGGGTTAAAGGCACTAAAATATTTTAGTTCGAATTTTTCGTAATTGAAATTATAACCACGAGTTTTGTTTTATTGCGTCCGATAAAAATGAAATTTTTAATTTTATAATTTTTTTATTACATAAACTGAACACATTATCGATTTTGAACAGTCTCTGAAAATTTGGCCTTACCTTTATAAGTTGCCCTGTATATGCGACATTTATCAACTAACTTCATCATGTCGCTTTTAGGCTGTCGTTGTGCACGCACATCGTAATAAGCTTATTCTCTTTTTTTCAAAAATGTTGAAAAATATGATTTCAGTAACAAAAGTCCGAAAACCCTTATTAATAAAAGATAACATATATTGTAGTTCGAGAAGACGGCGGATCACTTGTTCGACGCGGCGTACTACGGGCAGTGCGACCGCATCGAGGGCGTGTCGGAGTGCATCATCCTGGGCGTGCCGGCCGCCGTGGGCACCGGCGTGCTGCGCCTGCTGCAGCGGCACCGCCCCGACCCCGCCCCGCCGCACCCGCACACACTGCTCTTCGATGACCCGCAGTACCACACCTCCATATGGGAATAAAATATATTGTGAAACACTTGTCTTTTAATACCGATGGCGTAGACGGGCAGGACGTTCACCTAATAGTAAATTATCCTTTTACTCATGGATGTCCGTAATACTAGGAATGTGGCAGTTATGTTGCGACCTTTTAAGAATGATTAAGCCGTATCCCTGCAGGCCTCCAATTTGTATTCGTTTGGTAACACCCGCTGGTAATTGCACATATTTCTACTGGATTGGTGTTCTGGGCCCCCTTCGAAGAATAAACCACCTGCCATTCTGTCAGACAGTTCGTAAAAGACGAATGATTTTCTATAACTTTTTTTTATTTTTTTCTCGCCGTGTTGGTCCCGGCCTCCTTTGAAGAATAGGTCAACTGCCGTTCTACCAGGCAGGTCGTAAAAGGCGACCGATTGGCTATCGAGTCACTAACATCGTGGCTACTAGGTGGTAGAGTTCTGCATTGTCTCGCCCGGGTCTGGTACCACCGCCTTACCTATTCCTGCCGCAATAACGTCAATGCTTGTCGCTGTCGTGTTCCGGTTTGGAGGGTAAGGTAGCCGGTAAACTTATGCATGTGGCATTAGACCTCGCCACAAGATAGCAACGCACCATTAACATCTTTGGTGTTTATAGGCGATGGTTGACTCTTTCCATCAGGAGACCCATCTGCTTGTTTGCTATCTTATGATATAAAAAAAAAGTATCGCTATCATAATGACTACTCAGTGGTAGTTCCGCAACTTCTCAATCTGGTATGTCGTCGTTGCGCCTGACAAGTTTCATGTGTGATATTTGTAAGGTTTTTGGGAAACAACAAAAAACGTATTTAATTTATTTGTTATTAAATAACAAATAATAAATTGTTTATTTATTATTTGTATTATAATAGTCTATTTGTAATTTAATAACAATTAGTAAATTAACAAATAGTCTATTTGTTAATTTAATGACACGTTTCTTGTTGCTTCCCAAGACCTTACAAATATTACATAACTAGCTGTTGCCTGCGACTTCGTCCGCGCGGACTCCGTTTACTCCGCACAGCTCCTCCCCCGTAGGTGATAGCGTGATAATATGTAGCTTATATGTCGACCCGACCTGTTAGTAATATTCATGCAAAATTTGAAGTAAATCCATGCAGTACTTTTTGAGTTTACCCCGGACATACATACAAACAAACAGACAAAAAGTCTAAAAACTATATTTTTGGCTTCGATATCAGTTTTGACTTTCCTACGATTTTATTATATGTATAGATATGAAACTTGTC
Organism: Apodemia mormo; assembly: GCA_036924255.1. Lineage (NCBI taxonomy): Eukaryota > Metazoa > Arthropoda > Insecta > Lepidoptera > Riodinidae > Apodemia > Apodemia mormo. The sequence goes on along the minus strand of JAUPFN010000018.1, from coordinate 2,628,541 downwards.
AGGCGCAGCAACGATATATTACCACCGCCTTACTTATTCCTGCCGCAATAGACTCAATGTTTGTCTTTGTTTTATTTAAATTCGGAGGAGAAGGAAGCCGATAAACTTATGTAAGTGGCAGCAATACCTCATCACACGGATTGTTACGCGTCTTTGGTGTCTATAGGCTATGGTTTCTCCTTCCACCACGAGAACTATCTGCTTATTTGCAATCAAATGAAAAGAAGTATCTGGTACTAAACTTTTTATTGAGCTCTTATTTAGGGATGGCAACAGCACCTCATGAAAAGCCGAGTTCGTGTCTATTAGTGAGACTTTTTCAAAAATAACTCGTAGCCCACTACTGTGTAATATAATGACTTTGATACTCCGATCAGCCAACAGACTTGTGACACAGTGCTTGATTTTTCGATCCATATGAAGGAATCTTCGAGAAAAGCGTTTTGTTCCTAACCAATAGGATATCTCTGTCTACTTATATGTCAAGTATATTCGAAAATCATTAAACTGAGCGGCCTCGATGCAAGTCTTACTGACAGTTATTAATCAGAGTGTTAAGTGTGAGTTTTTCTTTTCGCGTTCGATCGTGAGCGCGTTTTGAGTTTACTAGGAATGTGTATGTGATTTGTACAGCGCCACCTAGTAGTAAACGTGAGAAACCAGTTAACCAGTAAACTGGTTTCTCACGTTTACCACTAGGTGGCGCTGTACAAATCACATACAAATTCCTAGTAAACTCCAAACGCGCTCACGATCGAATGCGAAAAGAAAAACTCACACTTAGCACTCAGGTGGTGTTACTCTAAATACTTCAGGAATTGGCAGTTAATAAATTTTCATTATTTTGAAATATAAAGGAAGTTGTGTGGTGGAAATTCCCTTTTTAACGATAGGATGCACTAAAACGGTCTTCCGTGAATTCAATAACTCTTGGCGAGTAGGAGAACAGAACTCTGTAATAGCGGTGTCAACTCAGGAGCATACTGAGCTGGATCGGAAGAATATTATTAAACATACTCGACATGTACGGCCTGGCCACGGGAAATTCGTGCCTGTGATTTTTCGCACGGCGCGAACAGCGAAGCGTCTGCGTCTGAAACAAATGTATGGGAAAGTACTAAACATGCCACGCGGCGTGGTGACCGGCAGCGGGGTGACAGACGAATTTTCGCCGCCGCCGCCGGTTTGCGTGGCCGGGCGGTGCACAATATTTATTAAGTTAACAATAACATTAGTGATGTTAAGACTCCCGTGCCTCAGATGAGCTTGTAAAACTGTCGATCCCAGTTACAACGGTACCGTTATCAGATCGGTAAAATGCAGCTATAGTACTCATCATTCATTTCGCTAATCTAGAAATCGGTGCATCCTGTTGATTATTCAGGACCGTCTAGCGAGGGGAAGGGATTTTGTTATATTTGTTTTCCTGTTCGTTACTATTGTTAACTTACACCGACATCATGGATAATTGTCTTATTTTCATATAATTTGTCCAATGATAGGTATTTTTTAGAGTGCCCCTCGTGTTGGTCCGGGCCTGCTTTGAAGAATAGACCGACAGCCTTTTTGCTAGGCACTTTGTAAAAGGCGACCGACTGGATATAGAGTTTCGCAACGTCTCGCTCGGGTATTCGCCTCACATATTTCTGCCGCAATAGCGTCAATGATTGTCATTGTCGTGTTACGGTTTTGAGGGAAGCAGGTAGAAATATACATGTAGCATTATCATTCCGCCACTCGGATAGCAATGCACCATTAACACCTTTGGTATCTTTAGGCGATAGTTTCTCTTTCAACCAAGAGCGCCTACTGCTCGTTTGCTGTCTAATGATATAAACAATTCACTCGTTTTAACATCTAATCTTTTGTTTAAATACTAAAGGTTATGAAAACAAACAATCTGTAAACGACTAAAGTTTATTTGAACAATACTTATTAACATAAAGTCACTATTGAACATATCGGCATATGTATAGGAATATCTTATAAGTTATAGAATGTATATTGAAATAGTTATGGATTAAAACAGTTTCTCTCGTACAATAACATTCAGATAGTATGTTGCTTAAAAGTTAGAACTAATTACAGATTAGTAATTTTGATCTCTTCTTTGATTGATAGGCAAGTTAATACACCTAATGACACTGCTCAAGACTAGATAGACCCTTTCAATCTTCACATGAATTTGTGTAATGGGCATAGGCGTTTGTATTCTTGTGTTTATTAATTGATGGATGTGTATTATTTACTTATTATAATATATTTTATTATTTAATAGCTTAAATGTATTCTAACGTTTTGTATATTTATTTTATTATTTTATTTATTGAAGACTTTATTGTACATAAAATACATTTGATTAGAAAATATAAAACGTGTACAAAGGAGCTTGCCACTAAAAGGGATGTCTACCAGCAGACCCGAGAATCAAGAATGCACAAATGTCAAATTTAAGTAGAACACAGGGTACAAGTTCGTAATATCTTACAATTATGATGTTGATTTTAAACCGACTTTCCAAAAGGAGGAGGTTATCAGTTTGTATGTTTTTTATGTTTGTTATCCCAGAACACGGTCCGATTTTGAATGTTTATGTTTATCAGCTCAGAAAACGGTCCAATTTTGAATGTTTATGTTTGTTACCTCAGAACACGGTCCGATTTTGAATGTTTATGTTTATTACCTCAGAACACGGTCCGATTTTGAATGTTTATGTTTATCAGCTCAGAAAACGGTCCAATTTTGAATGTTTATGTTTGTTACCTCAGAACACGGTCCGATTTTGAATGTTTATGTTTATTACCTCAGAAAATGGTCCGATTTTGAATGTTTATGTTTATTACCTCAGAACACGGTCCGATTTTGAATGTTTATGTTTGTTACCTCAGAACACGGTCCGATTTTGAATGTTTATGTTTATTACCCCAGAACACGGTCCGATTTTGAATGTTTATGTTTATTACCCCAGAACACGGTCCGATTTTGAATGTTTATGTTTATCAGCTCAGAAAACGGTCCAATTTTGAATGTTTATGTTTGTTACCTCAGAACACGGTCCGATTTTGAATGTTTATGTTTATTACCTCAGAAAATGGTCCGATTTTGAATGTTTATGTTTATTACCTCAGAACACGGTCCGATTTTGAATGTTTATGTTTGTTACCTCAGAACACGGTCCGATTTTGAATGTTTATGTTTATTAGCTCAGAACACGGTCCGATTTTGAATGTTTATGTTTATTAGCTCAGAACACGGTCCGATTTTGAATGTTTATGTTTGTTACCTCAGAACACGGTCCGATTTTGAATGTTTATGTTTATTACCTCAGAACACGGTCCGATTTTGAATGTTTATGTTTGTTACCTCAGAACACGGTCCGATTTTGAATGTTTATGTTTATTACCTCAGAAAATGGTCCGATTTTGAATGTTTATGTTTGTTACCTCAGAACACGGTCCGATTTTGAATGTTTATGTTTATTAGCTTAGAACACGGTCCGATTTTGAATGTTTATGTTTATTACCTCAGAACACGGTCCGATTTTGAATGTTTATGTTTGTTACCTCAGAACACGGTCCGATTTTGAATGTTTATGTTTATTACCTCAGAAAATGGTCCGATTTTGAATGTTTATGTTTATTACCTCAGAACACGGTCCGATTTTGAATGTTTATGTTTGTTACCTCAGAACACGGTCTGATTTTGAATGTTTATGTTTATTACCTCAGAAAATGGTCCGATTTTGAATGTTTATGTTTATTACCTCAGAACACGGTCCGATTTTGAATGTTTATGTTTATTAGCTCAGAAAACGGTCCAATTTTGAATGTTTATGTTTGTTACCTCAGAACACGGTCCGATTTTGAATGTTTATGTTTATTACCTCAGAAAATGGTCCGATTTTGAATGTTTATGTTTGTTACCTTAGAACACGGTCCAATTTTAAATGTTTATGTTTATTACCTCAGAACTCGGTCCGATTTTGAAAACTCTTATTTTGTTTGAGAGGACTTTCCGTGGAGTCCCATTTTTATTTAGTGAAGGTCTGACGCAGGCTTCCGAAGAGACAGGAAATGGGAAATCGGTTGCTTCAGTTTTACTGCGTTAAAATATATGATGTTTTAATATATTTACTTAGACCCATATCAAAATTATATGATGTTCTGACATTTTTTATAAATAACATAGAAAACAAGCAGGTGACCCATCTGATGACTGCAAAGTGAAACACCGTTATAATTCCAATTTATCACTATATATTATAAAACAAAGTCGCTTTCCGCTGTCTGTCCCTAATCCCTATGAATGCTTAGATCTTTAAAACCACGCAACGGATTTTGATGGAGTTTTTTTTAAATAAATAGAGTGATTAAAGAGGAAGGTTTATATGTATAATAACATCCATTAAATAGAAGAGAAATACTGTTATAAATATATTTAGCAAAACAACGTTTGCCGGGTCAGCTAGTATTATATATGTAAAAGTTTCTTTGTAACCCTTAAGTACTTAATTACATCGTCTTAAGTACTTAATCAACGTGAAATTTTGTATTTATCTGATAACATTCCATATATAGACCTATCTGATTTGGATCATTGTATATACCTACCGAGAACACAAAAAACCAAAATTATTTCATGTTCAAACCCCAATAAACCTTGCGTTATGACCCCTGGGTCTAAAAATTCCAAAAAATGCCTATGACCGCCCCGTTGGTCGAGTGGTTAGCGACTCTACGCAATCGACGGGGCTCGGGTTCGATCCCCGACGGGGACAAGCATTTGTGTGATGAGCATACATTTTTGTATTTTCGGGTTTGGGTGTTTATTAAATATATTCTAGTATTTATATATATATTTCTAAGTATTAGTATCGTTGACTAACACCCATAACACAAGCAAATAATTTGCTTACTTTGGGGTTAGATCAGTCAGTGTAATTTGTCCCGTGAATATTTATTTATTTATTATACATATGCCAATATAGATTTATCTACGAAATGCATTATTTATTCAGTCATTTTCACTACTCTATTACATTCCTTGATTCCCACGAAACCAGGTTCAAAGTAGATCCTCTAGATAACAATTAGGCGGCTTTAGCGAATTTATCTCCAGAGGTAGAAGTATCTCTTTGGGTCCACTTTTCACTAACTTTCCAAAGCCATTGCGCCAACTCGTAGTCTTGAGCTTCTGGTGACGGAACCGCTAATTTCTTGTCCCTGAGAATAATACAGGTTTTATTAGACATTATTCTAGACATTTAAGACTAATTATTTTAGCACGTTTCGGCTCATTTGAGTTTTCATTTTCCTTCTAATATTTTTGTAAATTTGTAACAAAACTGTGTGGTGAACAAAATTAAATGTTTTACAACAGGTTCTGCAGAATATATAGCGAGGCAAAAATATTATAAAAAAGTGGCCTTCAAGACGTCAAGTTGGTGAGGAACGGAATTTCGAATTTTGACGTATGTCCGATGTTACTGAATATCTCATAATGAGGCAGAAATAGAGCAGGCGGTGAAATTGTATCCAGGCAGGACGTTTGAGAGCTCTACCAACTAGAAGTTACGATGATTGTGACACGTTTGTCTAATTTTGATTGATACTAGGTGGTAGAGTACTGCATTGTCTCGCCCGGGTCTGGTACCACCGCCTTACCTATTCCTGCCGCAATAACGTCAGTGCTGGTTACTGTCGTGTTCCGGTTTGGAGGGTAAGGTAGCCGGTAAACTTATGCATGTGGCATTAGACCTCGCCACAAGATAGCAACGCTCCATTTGGTGTCTATAGGCGATGGTTGACTCTTTCCATCAGGAGAACCGTTTGTTTGTTCGCTATCTTATGATATAAAAAAAATCTTTCGAAATGCCTGGAAGAAAGGACTATTTTTCAAAAGGGGGTTATAAAGCATGGGGCATACAATGTGAAGAAACTCACACATAATAGTCCCCAGCACTGTTAGCTAGGTGCGGGTCTAAGGCGGCGTGCAGGATGACCTGCGAGCCGACCCGGGGGTTCTTCATCACTGGCCAGAAGAATGGATACACCACAAAGCGGGTTATGCTCTTGGACATCGCCATGTGCCGGGTGATGTTGGTGTCTGTGAACCCTGGGTCTACGGCTATCACTGCTACTCCAGTATCTGGAAATATTTTTTTTATTAAAATAGTAAAGGCACCGACGCGGTATAGCGTTACTAATAATCTGTATACAGATTGACTGGTAAAAGATTTTACATATTGAAAGCGGGTGTCCAAGATTCGATACTAATACCGAATATGTAAAAAATTGGTACTTAAATCTTGACCTAACTGGTCAATAAAAATATTAAGTGCACCCGTGCAAAGATATCGAGGTTTACAAACAACGATTAGCCGTCACGGCACGTGTAAGTCCAGGTCCAGGCGCGAATGTCGACTGCACGGTGACCATACTTTTGAATATTACTACACTAATTTCCTAGAGTTTTACTATACAGGCTGTTTTTTAGCCGTGGGACGGAATCAAACCTGTGGAAATCCTATATTATTATACATACCTAATAAACTTATACATACCTAATAAACATATTAAAAAATAGTGTTAAATAACTAAGAAAACAGTAATTGAAATATCGTCAAAATTCGCGTAACTCATGATTACTCTAGTCGTCGTAGTCGTTACGCTAGTGTTCACATCACAGTAATATCAGTAGTAGGTAGATAGATAATGTAAACGTAATCTACCTCCCCGTTTTAAACTACTGTGAATTATGATTCATTTCCCTTCATACTTTTCCCGATTTAGTTAGGAAAGACAGGCAAAAATACCTAGGCTCTAAATAATAAGAAATGTTCTAGGCGTGTTATAATTTAAAAAAAACGAGGCACGAATTCACAGTCATTTATTGAATTATTCTTTAGTATTTGGCGATTTGGGACACAAAATCATTACGAAATCCATAGGCACGTATCGTATCCCAATATTCTTCATTAGAACACTGATAAGACCACATTTTTATTATTAGTTAGACACTATCACAAAAATACGCGAGGCGGCTTGTTGCATAAGGTGGAAACACATCCGGACGTCACGGCGCTCTGGCACAACGAAGGTGTGCCGAGCGCGGGGTTCCACGACCGGCGCTGACTCTCGCTACACTAACTATTTGTGCTAGCGTAGCGTAGGTCATCAACTCACGGAGCGCGTTCCCCGCTATAGATACGTACTATAGCTACATATCTATAGCGGGGAATCCACTAGACGGACATTCCCGCGGGCTACTATAGGCCGGACGGCCCGCGTCGGTAATACGCATGGCAGACATTAGCACAGACCTATAGTAGCAAAGACCGGCGGGCATGTCTGCTGGTTTGTCCGCAGGCATGTTCTTTAAGTGAATTCCCCGCTTCTAGGAATATGGTGTATTTTAGGGGATAATTAGGTCAAAAAGGTCATATATTTTATAGATATTTGGGGTCAGAATCGAATACTGAGTAAATTCCTTCAATGGCTAAAACAGGCTCTATAGTTAAATAATATTTTCTTTTTAAGTAAAAAGTATCTTCACGCCCATATCCCCGAAGGGGTAGGCAGAGGTACAACAAGTGCACCCACGATTAGCCGAAGATACTTGGTCCCACAATGTGATAGGTGGCAAGTCTATCGCCAACCGGGCACTTTCCAATCCCGGGCAACTTTGTGTTTCTCAGAAAACTGAAAAAACACTTTTTTTTTTAAATTGCCCGACCCGGGAATCGAACCCGAGACCTCATGTGGTCAACTCCAAAGCTGGACCATTAGACCACAGAGGCGATTCTTTTTATTGGTTACATAATATGAAACTATCGTTTCCTACAATATCTACAGTCTTTACCAGTTAACCTGTACATACTGTACTTACCGAGCATTTTTCTTCCGAGTTCTCTGGCGAATAACACATTGGCAAGTTTACTCTGGCTGTACGCTTTGGCTGGGTCGTATTTAGTGCTCATATTGAGATCCTCCTTTTGAATTGTTCCTTTTTTGTGGACATCACAGGATACTACCACAACCCGACTCGGTGCTGATGCCTGGGAAACAATATAACTGGGAATAAAAACCCTTAAAGTTAACTGGCATTAGATAAGACGATTTCCCACATTTGAGTTTCAGAGCCATCTCATTTTTAGCCTTGTCACTTCGCTGTACAGCGTGCAGAAAGCATCGCTCATAGACAACAGAGATGTTAATGAAGTTTGAATATCTCTATATCAGAGATGTAATGCATGAGTTTATGGCTATCGGTGGTAATAAACACTAACGCTATATACAAGTTGACTGATAAGAGATTGTATATACTGAAGGAGGGTGTTAAGTACGTATTAAGATTTTTATACCAAATATGTATAAAAACATTTTGAACTAATTTTTCAATGAAAATTATAAATTTCCAAAGTTCATTGTTTACAAACAGTGATTTACCGACTTCGAGACTAACGAGTGTTAGTTCATCGTGTAGTGACCATATTTTTTGAATTTAACAATTCAACATTAACTTCGTTGAGGTTTACTATGTGGTTAAGCAATATTTTCATTTTATTTTTTTACTTATGACCACCGTACACCGTACGTACAACACCGTACTATTAACCGTCGTATCTTTCAGTATTTTTACTAGTCAGCCTGTATAAGGCGCTGACACCAAGCCTGGTAACTTTGCATAACTCTTTCTAGCTAGTTATAACGACAATAGTAATGCGTCTAGCTTTCTCTCTCCTTTTACGAGATAGAATGCCGACTGAATTATTATTCAAAAGGGCCCGACCAACATAAACAGTTTTTCAATTTATGTACCTTATTAGGTATATTAATTAAAAAACTTTTAATTTTTTTAAATATCGTACATTTATGATCAAAATTTCGCGTTTAAAAATTTAAGTTTATCGCGAAAACGCTTTGGACTGTCATAGCGTAATGACATCACGCCGTGGTCATATATACATTCTCTGTGGTTTCTATGAAAACGTCAAAGGCAATATGACGTTTTATCACGGTGTGACGTAGCACTTCCAGATTTGCGTTTGCTGTCACGTGTCTTAATATCGATTCTTGTCTAAATTATATCCAAAAAATAGTATTAGGTAATCCTTATCTTACAAAATAAATATTTTATTTTTGTTATCTTTATATCATAATTAATCAAGATAAACTACAATTTTTTCGTTCTTATATATTCATTCTTATTGGAAACAAGTGTATTTCAAAATTCTCTAAAATAAAACATAAGGCTCCGGTTACACTTTGATTAGTGTGAATGCGAGTGTTTAATGCAGATGCTTAGTATTAAGCAAAAAACACGTGTAGATAGCCATTGATTAGTGCGTGTGATCAGTAATCAGCGTCTATTCACTTTAACTACGCTGATCAACTACACTAATTACTCGCACTAATCAATGGCTGGGTATACGTGTATTTTGCCAATACTAAGCACCTGCATTAAACACTAGCACTCTCATTAACCGGAGCCTAAGGCATAACATACCTTTAGCGTGTCTATGAGAAGTTGCGTAAGGAGGAAGTGGCCCAGATGGTTGACCCCCAATTGGGTCTCGAAGCCGTCTCTAGTGATCCCCGCAGGAGTTTCCATGACGCCCGCGTTGTTTACCAAAATGTGCAGCTTAGGCTCTTCAGCTTTGAACCTGACAGTGTACGAGTTTTTCGTCAGATGTAAACACATTTAGTTTTAAATAAAATTTTGGCATTTTATAGATTCCAAAATTGAATATTTCAACGTTTTTAAACGCATTTCCTTTTAACATCCGACTGGTCAAGTCGCTGCTATATGATAAGTTGGCAGACGAATCGTATCGATGCCCAACACTAGCGGCAGATATCACTACGTCCCAATGGGCAATTTTAAATATATTGTAAAATCATCATTCGCAACAAACAATTTTGTCATCATTGTGCAATTATTATATTACTTTCATGATACAGTCCCCTTTTATTTCACGCTAGAACTCCAGATCTGACAGTAAAGACACTGGTCGCAACACGATCATATGGGAAAAATACATGCAGACGCAGAGGCGGTATTAGACGTACTTATTCCTTGTTCAAACACTATTTGCTAAAGCATTTTTTCACGTACAGCTGACCTTTCTGAAAACCTTTCCCCGTGTTAGTTCCGGGCTCCTATGAAGAATAGACCAACTGCCGCTCTGCCAGACCGGTCGTAAAAGGCGACCGATTGGCTATCGAGTCACTACCATCGCGGCTACTAGCTGGTAAAGTTCTGAATTATCTCGCCCGGGTCTGGTACCACCGCCTTGTCTATTCGTGCGGCTATAGTGTCAGTGCTTGACACTGTCGTGTTTCGGTTTGGAGGGTTAGGTAGCCGGTAAACTTATGCATGTGGCATTAGACCTCGCCACAAGATAGCAACGCACCATTACCATCTTTGGTGTCTATAGGCGATGGTTGACTCTTTCCATCAGGAGACCCATCTGCTTGTTTGCTATCTTATGATATAAAAAAATACCTTTTAACAAACGCCCGTATGGAAACTGTGTTGGCGGAGTGAGGAACGGCTTTAGAGTACTTGTTCCTTATTTCAACACTATTTTCTACTGTAACATTCTTAATGAAATGATGTTTGTTTTAACACATACACACACAGAGAGAGAGATACACACACTCACACACAGATATACAAACTTGACACACATCCGTACGGGAGCCGTGTTGGCGAGGTCACAGGGGCGACAGTACATAAACTTGTTTTTTGTTACACTGTCTCCTGCAGCGACATTCTTCACGACATCGTAAGTTCCAACAAACACATGTACACACACGCACACATACATACACACAGACTGATCTCTTCACAAATGCCCGTAAGGAGATCGTGCGCGTGAGGTTGCAACAACAGCAGTACTTGTTCTCCGTCTTCAGCTCTAATCTTGCAGCTATATATTTTCATGACTGTATGTTATAAGGAAACATACACACACGCGCGCACAGGGTAGCCACATGCCCCGTATTTTACTGGTTATACCGTCTTTGGCGCTATGAAAATTTAGAAACTCTTAATTAGCAAAATTGAATACGAGGTAAATAAAGCTGCCGTTTTTTTCACAAATTCCGTCGTGACTGGCGAGCGCGGCTGAACACGAGCTTTCTATCTAATCTACCACGGCTGTTTGACTTTTATTCGTTCGTTCGTATGTGTTCGTGGTGCGCGTCCAAACAAAGCATGTTTATTGTCTTCCGTGAGACGGGCAAAACTTATTTGATGCCATTTTATTGATTTACTTCACAAAATGAAGATTTTGATATGAAATAATGCTGCTTTGTCACCCGCAACAAAATCTAAAACCCATATTTTTAATCTGGTAATCCTTATATGAAGAAGTGACAGGTGGCAACCCTAAACAAGTTGCACACACATACACACACTACACACAAACTGACCTCTGTACAAACGCCCGTATGGACGCGGTGCTGGCGAGGTCGCAGGGGCGGCAGTAGACGTACTTGTTCCCCGTCTCGAGCACTATTTCCCGTCGCGCCGTCTCGCACCTCACCATGTCTCTGCACGCCATGAATACCTATGATAAAATTCGCATAAGACGAAATGATATGTTGTGGTTTATTCCGGACTCAACTCCTTATGACAATAAGGCCAGGCTGTGGGCGAAAAAATTTTGTTCAAATATCAAAATACTTTTTGATTTCAATAAATAAGACGTAAGCAAAGTAAAATTCATAATCACCCAGGTTTTTGAAAAATTTACTAAGATTGGCTTTTTACGGGAATCGATTTTTTTTAAGTTTATATATATGGGTCATTCCATGCCAAATCGACAAATTTTTTACCCGACCGCCTTCGATTTCGCTAAAAATGTTCTATCTTTTTCTACCCCCCTGAAAGATGTTTTCAGATTTTTTTTTAATTATTTTTCCTGCCTCAAAAAAAGTTACGAATTTTTGAAAAAACCGCTCTTTTTTAAAACACGTACTAGAACTTTTTCAAAAACTGACCGTTTGGGACCGCTTTTTTTTCAAAAATTCTGTTTTTTTTTTTATGTCATAAGATAGCAAACAAGCAGATGGGTCTCCTGATGGAAAGAGTCAACCATCGCCTATAGACACCAAAGATGTTAATGGTGCGTTGCTATCTTGTGGCGAGGTCTAATGCCACATGCATAAGTTTACCGGCTACCTTACCCTCCAAACCGGAACACGACAGCGACAAGCACTGACGCTATTGCGGCAGGAATAGGTAAGGCGGTGGTACCAGACCCGGGCGAGACAATGCAGAACTCTACCACCTAGTAGCCACGATGGTAGTGACTCGATAGCCAATCGGTCGCCTTTTACGACCTGCCTGGCAGAACGGCAGTTAGCCTATTCTTCAAAGGAGGCCGGGACCAACACGGCGAACGACCTTTTTTATTTTTTATTTCTTTTTCTCTAAAAAACACTTCAACTAATTCTGCACTGATCTCCGCAAATTTCATGTTGTACCGACAACCGCTCCTATTTTTTTAACGTAACTTTGAAAACTTGGTATCGTATAAAATGACATTTTCCTTCAAGCTGGAGTGATCGACACAGGGTTTAGGGTTACAGGTTAGAGAAGCACTATTCAGGATGACGAAAGAGAAAAAAATTGGCAATGAGTAAATATTTGTAGCAACAGGAATGAAAAAACTGTCACACTGTGTACACTTTTTTGAATAAAAAATTACCATAATTTCAAAAATACATGACTTAGATTTTTTTTTGTTAATTTTCTGATAACTGGTATGGCCTTACCTATCAAAAGTTTTCGGCTTGACGTACCTTAGATGCCCCGACGCATCCCGAAATTGACCCGAGGAGGCCTATTTTCGGCGTTAAATTAAAGTTATAAATGTTAGAGATAGATAGAGGTTTAGGATGTAGAGCTTTTCATTATCATTGGAAATTTCCTCCTCTTTAAAAAACTCCTTTTTATTTTTTTAAATCTTTAAATAATTCTTGAAATAATTACAAATCACTTAAACACCTGTTTTCTTCATCACTATATGTTAACAACTTTACAATTTTTTATGTGCTAAAACAATTTCAACACATTTTTCAATACATATCTTATTCCGGATCGAAGGAGCTATCGCATCTCTTACCTCTATCACCATTTTCAACTGAACTACACTACATTCGTTGAGATTTACTATGTAGATAGTTAAATAACATTACCTTTTTATTGATTATATAACCATAATTTAGTATCGTGTCCTTAAATATGTAGGTACATTCTTTTACTGCTCAACCTACCTTAGCTCCGCGTTTCGCGAACTCCCACACGGCTTCCTTGCCAATCCCGCTGGTGGCGCCGGTTACTATAACGGTTTTCCCTTCTGCCAACACGTTCTTGTCGAATGGAGTACCACCGTATAAATCCCTAGAGTTAAGATAAAATAAATAATTATCATGACATCTGTTCCCTTTTAAGTGTAGACGGAGTGAACTCAATCCAAGCATGCAAATGCAAATAAATATTTTCTTTCTTTCTTTCTTTCTCAAGGGAATCAATTACCGGCGGGGGTTTTTCCGAACAAATACGACATGGGGGGACCTTCAAGAAAAGAGCGTACCTATTTTTAAAAGGGCGGCAACGCAACTGCAAGGCCTCTGGTATTGCAGATGTCCATAGACGCCGGTGCCGGACGCCTCATCAATATGAGGTGCACCTCCTGCTCGCTTGCCCCCTTTTCCATAAAAAAACTTGATATAGAAGTGGACGGGGCGCGCAGATGAGGTGTTGGTCCGGGCCTCCTTTGAGAATAGACCATCTGACGTTCTGCCAGTCAATTCGTTAAAGGCGAACGATTGGTTATACGTGACTTGTGTACCGTGCTACGTGGTAGACTTTTGCAGAACAGGCCAATTGGCGTTTTGTCAGGCAAGTCATAAAAGGCGACCGGTTGGCTATACGAGTCACTACTATCGTGGTGACTAGGTGGTAGAGTTCTGCACTCTCTGGCCCGGGTTCTGGTACCAACGCCATAACTATTCCTGTCGCAATAACATCAATGCTTATCACTGTCGTGTTCCGGTTTGGAAAGTAAGGTAGCCGGTAAAATAACGCAAGTGGTATAACCATCTCACGGATAGCAAAGAACCATAAACATCTTTGGCGTCTATAAGCGATGGTATCTCTATTCATCAGGAGAGCCATTTGCTTTCTAGCTATCTTAGGTGGCCCTGCCGGGCGCGGCGGCTCATTTGTGCGGCAAGCTCGGCGGCCCGAATACCTGCCGACCATTGATATAAAAAACCCTAGATGCACAGTCCCGAACAAAACTGACACTCAAAAGTGTCCCTAATTTCTTTTAAGTAGTTATAGATATGGCAAAAACATATGTTTTTGCATATCCAACCTTAACTGCAAGACTTATAGTTGTTTTTACAAAGCAATGTACGAAAAGAAATGAAATTGACAGCGTCGCGACCGACGCGGTCCTATTTGAAATGAGCGCACAATTTAAAATTGTGCGCTAATTTTTGGAGGACGTTTTTGACACACTGATTGTGTATCTCGGGTTTTTTATATCAATACTGCTGACACATTATATACTCGTACTGTCGTAATTAATTCAATTAGTTCGGTTACTATCGTAAATTGTTGAATTAGTCATTTGCTTTGGTGTGTTACGTATGTCACGTGTTATAGTAGGGGAGCACAATATTCCAAATGGGAAGTTACTCGAGCGTCGTAGGGACCTACTGGATTATGTAGATTAAATTATAGGAAAAATAAAAGATTATATGTATTATGTTTTTCGTTTCTATGGGGGAGAAAAAAATCTTACGCCGTGTTAGTCCCGGCCTTCTTTGAAGAATAGGCCAACTGCTGTTCTGAGAGGGAGGTCGTAAAAGGCGACCGATTGGCTATCGAGTCACTACCATCTTGGCTACTAGGTGGTAGAGTTCTGCATTGTCTCGCCCGGGTCTGGTACCACCGCCTTACCTATTCTTGCCGCAACAACGTCAGTGCTTGTCGCTGTCGAGTTCCGGTTTGGAGGGTAAGGTAGCCGGTAAACTTATGCATGTGGCATTAGACCTCGCCACAAGATAGCAACGCACTATTAACATCTATAGGCGATGGTTGACTCTTTCCATCACGAGACCCATCTGCTTGTTTGCTATCTTATGATATAAAAAAAATCTACAGATGAAAAAAAAACTACGACATGGAAACACTAAATCGCGTCCGATTAAGGTATGTTGGTTCAATGTTTAATATTAAAACACTTTTACTGTTTCACAATAAATTATTACATATATTAACCAACCGGTTTCGTTTCTAAATAAGCATCATCAGGGCAATTACAACATAAAATTAGAAACAAAACAATATCTAGCCGTCATGATTTAACATTTTATAGTTTGAAATCATATCGTTTGTTTTCAGTTTTATGTTGTAATTGCCCTGATGATGCTTATTTAGAAGCGAAACCGGCCAGATAATATATGTAATAATTTATTGTGAAACAGTACAAGTGTTTTAATATTAAACATTGAATGAAAATGGAGTTTCACCAAGTGCCGACGACAAAGAGTGTAGAATATAAGGTATGTTGGACTAGTTGTCAGCTAAAATTTGGAAAATCTGCCGATTTTCAAGTGTAGCGTAAGGGAGTGGAAGGGTCATAAAGTTGCAAAGAAAACGTTGTTTTGACATTCTCGAGCGCGTCTGAATTTTCATTAAAAATAACGAAAAAAATATAATCTGAAAATTTCCACAGGCCAAAATTATTGGAATTTTGTTTTTTTTTTTGCCCTAGTTACCCGCCTCTATACAAAGGGATTACAATATGCGAGCTTTACCCCCCTCCCCCCTTCTAATGTTAATCTGACGCGCTCGGGTAAATGCAAAAATCCCCTCTTGGGCTCTCCTACTATTATGGCGTTAGGTAAATTGGTACCTATATGGGCGATTCCGTTCTAACTGTGATATAATGTCAGTACCGTGTCATGTCCATTTCTAGAATTTATTTATAAATTGTTAGTTTTTTTTGTCGTAAACATTAGAATTTATGAGGTAATTAGTTTAAATCATTTATTACGACAAAAAAACTAACAATTTATAAATAAATTCTAGAAATGGACATGACACGGTACTGACATTTAAGTGATATATTGTAAGTTTTCTGTAAGTGGCAAGTTATATTATATGAAAATAATGTTGAAATATGTTTATAATTTTCCAATAAGCACAGAAATTTCATAAATTAATTATTAATTAATGACCTGTGAGAACAAACAATACAGGACATTGAATATCACAGTTAGAACGGAATCACCCATATAATGCTCACTTGAATAAACACACGATGCCTGCGCCGGCCGCCACGCCTGTGATGATCGTCACGGGCAGGTTCGGTACCCACATCGCTGGAAATTAATATTGTCAGTATTAATAAACGTGTACCTATATACAGGGCACGTAACAATACATGCAGGGCGACGAACATGAAGCAGGAAGCATTTATTCGCATACATTTGTTTAGGTAACTTCATGTATAAACCGTATTTTGATATCGATATGCTATTTTATTTTGATCAATGATAGAAAAAAATAACATACGACGATATGACCATACCTACTGGTCTGTGGATATGACCTTTCATGTTTATGAAGGAGTATCATAGGTTCGTGATCTTTGAGCGAATGAAATACAGTAAACAGTAGCATAAAATTAAAAAATTTAAGGAACGAATGTTAATGAATTAAAAATTTAAGTTTGCTATTATTATTATTGTTTATAGTAACTATATTATGGTTTCTATGTTGTGCGCTTCACTTGTGGCTGCGGACCAAAGTTTGACGCCCATTGCAGTAACGCGTCGAGCCCTATTGCAATGCAGTTCCACGATAGGCCGATACATCGCGATAACTGCTTACGTCATAATGACGTCATGATATCACTGGGCATTAAACTGCGGCCCGCAGGAGATATTTGTGCGACCTGCTGATGATATTTGTGCGGCCCACGACAAAGCAAATAAGAATATTGTAACACTCCTCAAATTATTTTTTTCTCAAATTTTTATTTCATTTTCATTCGTTCCTTAAATTCTTTAATTTTATGCTTCTGTTTACTGTATTTCATTCGTTCGAACATTACGAACCTATGATACTCTTTCATAAACATGAAAGGTCATATCGTCGTATGTTTTTTTCTGTCATGGAACAATATAAAATAGCATTCGTCGATACACTAGGTGAATATTAAAATACGGCTTATACAAGAAGTTTCCTAAACATACGTATGCGAGTAAATTATAGTTTGCTTTTATTAGTAAATTATATTTTGCTTTTATTAGTATAGTAAATTATAGTTTACTAATTATATTATTGTTTCTATGTCGTGAGCCGCACAAATATCACCTGCGGACATTGATATATTAAAAGGGGAGAATACGTTACCAAGTCACAGCGCGCCCGGTACTACAAAACTAAGTCCGTGGACATAGTGACAATCAATCACGCGCGAGACATCATGTCATACGCTTATACTTTCCTACTGCTTATTCCATTAAACACGCATCAAAATGCCTTCTTGTGTATACAACCTGTGTTATAATCACACAAGGAATAAAATAAGGCACTCGGGATTACTTTCCATTCGTAAATACGGCTAAAACAATTTCTTTGAAAATAAGATTAAATTTTTGTTTGTGGGAGTGAGATAATATAATACAAAAGTAAGTGAGAAACGTAGTGTGCTACGTTCGCCGCATCACTTTGCACTCGGCAGATCGAGACTAGGTTCAGCGATTGCGATGTTAGAGCGTAATGTGTCTTTCCTTTTTAATATATCCATGCCTGTGGACCTAAGTTTAACGCCCACTGCAGTGACGCGTCGAGCCCTATCGCAATGTATTTCCACGATAGGCTGATACATCGTGTTAGCGCGATACTTTGCCGTTGCCAGACATATGTAACCGCGGGGTGAGACCTCATAAGCAGTTTTAACCCGCTTTCGCGGTGGTGGACCGTGGAACTGCGATTTTATTTCTAGATTCACGAGACCGGTTGTTTGCGCGGTTACGCAGCCGTCGCGGTTGATATCATTCGGAACCCTAAAAACGATAACAAAAATTTGCACAAAAGGTTAAGGTAAAGCTTATTTCTACGAAGATTTCTTCCATTTAACCCGAACTATAAAGCCAATATTATTATAATATAAAACAATATAATCATTATATAGGTAATATAATAATAATTTCAAGAAAGTATCATCTATGTACCTCATATTTCAAGGAGTTTTTAGGGTTCCGAAGTAAACGAGGAACCCTTATAGTTTCGCTATGTCCGTCCGCACTCTAGCTCTGAGATCTTCAGTACCTACTAGAAAGCTGTAATTTGGCATGAATATACATACATACCTATTAATCACGGCAACAAAGTGGTAAAATCTTGAAATACATTTTTTTTGACCGCCCCGTTGGTCGAGTGGTTAGCGATCCTGACTACGCGATCGACGGGGCTCGGGTTCGATCCCCGACGGGGACAAGCATTTGTGTGATGAACATAAATGTTTGTATTTCCGGGTTTGGGTGTATGTATATTAAATATATTCTTGTATTTATATATGTATTTCTATGTATTAGTATCGTTGACTAACACCCATAACACAAGCAAATAATTTTAATTTAACGTTTAACACATTAAAGATAATTTATAACGCCACGTATTTAGGTTGTATCTGTTATGCTTGTTCAGCGTGGGCTGATAAAGTTACGTGTGGTGCGATCCGGCGCAAACTACTTCAAATCAGCGTCTAGCACTAATATTTCTATGCAAAGCATATCGCACTGTAAGCTCCGAAGCTTTACCCGTTTTATCAGGCGTCTTACCATTAGATTTAGAAATTCAGCGTCGGGCTTCAATGTATTACAATTCTAGGAATTTTACTAACCCAGAATTTATCAACTCGCAAGCCCAAACAAAAATACGTCGCCTTTTTAATCCCGTAATCGACGTTACTAATGAATTAATTGATGAATGGCAGTCGCGTTGGTCTTGTTCAACTAAAGGACGGCATTTATATAACTTTTTCCCGTGCATCCGGGATCGCTTAAGTAAAACTTGGATAGAAATAGATCATTGTGTTGCACAGTTTCTCACTAGCCACGGTAATTTTAAAGCTAAATTATTCTCGTTTAAATTAGTTCCTTCTCCCTTTTGCGAGTGCTCTACATTAAACTGTAAATATGAACAAACTGCACATCACATTCTTTGGGAGTGTAATCTTTGGCAAAACGAACGTCGTCAAATGCTTGATAGTATCCAATGTATATCCGGTGTAATTTATTACTCCGATCTTGTGGGTACACGTGGGAACTTCCGTGCCTTCAAACGATTTTGTCACACTTACTACTGGAAGCAAAATTAAGTAGGCCATTCTGGTAGGTCCCCAATTTCCAAACTTCCGTGGTGCAATAGCAATCAGGCTTAACCTGATTGTAAAAGTCTCATTTCGTAGCATTTTTATGCTTTTAACTAACTAAAGACAGCATAGCTTTTCCGCCAGGGCACCCTGAGCTCGCAACTCAGAGGTTATCAGGACGGTTGCCGCTGTTGATTCTGGTTTACAGAAGTTACAGTGGTGGGAACGAGAGGTGGGCCCATTGCCCTTTAAAAAAAAAAAGCAAATAATTTGCTTACTTTGGGGTTAGATCAGTTAGTGTAATTTGTCCCTTGAATATTTAGGGTAGCTTCTCTACAACATTTGAAGTGTGGGGTATCGTTGGATAGGTTATTAAAAAATATTGTAGGTTTAAGGGCAATGGGCCCATCTCTCGTTCCCACCACTGTAACTTCGGTAAACCAGAATTAACACCGGCAACCGTCCTGATAACCTCTGAGTTGCGAGCTCAGGGTGCCCTGGCGGAAAAGCTATGCTGTCTTGGAACCCGCAACGAAATTAATTAGAAGTGTATAGGAGGAGTAGGAAAATACATCCAGTTTCCCTCCCTTTACAGCAGGAGACAGCGTAAAGATAAAGCAAAAAACTGCTAAGAAATAAGACGTTTACGATCAGGTTAAGCCTGATTGCTATTGCACCACGGTAATTTAGGTATTTGAGGTCCTACGAAAATGGCCTACTTAATTCTGCTTCCAGTAGTACGTATGACAAAATCGCTTGAAGGCACGGAAATTCCGACGTGTTGCTACAAGTATTATATTTATTACTAGCTGTTGCCTGCGACTTCGTCCGCGCGGACTTCGTTTACTCCGCACAGCTCCTTCCCTGAAGGTGATAGTGTGATAATATGTAGCCTATATGTTGACCCGCCCTATTAGTAATATTCATGCAAAATTTGAAGTAACTCCATGCAGTACTTTTTGAGTTTACCCCGGACATACATACAGACAAACAGACAAAAATTCTAAAAACTGTATTTTTGGCTTCGGTATCGATTGTAGATCACGTCCCAAGTATTCTTTTATAAAATATTCAATGTACAGTTTTGACCTTCCTACGATTTTATTATATGTATAGAAGATTATATAATATTATAGGTTTGTGAAAACTATTTTTCGAACAAGGAACTAGTTTGTGAAATATTAAGTGCTAATTTTTGTTAAGAGTTAAGTGTCCGCTCCACCTCTCTTCCAGCTAAACGGTAGCTTTTGAGGGTGCGAAAAAATTCAAAGTAGTGGTAAATATAGTGAAATTAAAAGGAAAACTATCACGGCTTAGAAGGCTTTACAAGTTTATGAATAATAGTCGACCAACTTACAAAAGCACATGGAGAAGTTTTGTAATCGGTTAACCTGTGGTGCGGATATACCCGTAATTGACGTTAAATAGATTAAATGTTCATCGTATGCAACAATAAAACGCCTCTTAATCCGTATTATTGTGATGGGTAACTTCATAAAACTACATTGCGCGTGGCCCGACAAGCACTTCATCAATTTATTAAAGCTGGTGCTGAAGAGATAGAAGTTAGTACGTAAACTTGTAAGAAGCGTAATCCATAAGAGCTGAACCGTAAATGATCATGAATACGCCTGAGAATGAGATACGACTTACGAGAGATCGAAGATGTTGCTGTTTCCGAAAAATTCAAATACTTCATCTTCCTGGATTAACATTTCAATCGTATTTTCGGTTAAATCTTATAAAGGTGGGTTTTTATATATCAATGAAAGGTGTGCTCAATGTTTAAGGAGAGACAAGGAAAACAAAAATACATTTTATATTGTATATATTTTCTTTAAAAGTTCATATGTATTTGTGGGTAATTCTAATGGTGTTCTTACGTACAGTGCTCATTCTGAGTGCTAAGTGTGAGTTTTTCTTTTCGCATTCGATCGTGAGCGCGTTTCGAGTTTACTAGGTATTTGTATGTGATTTGTACAGCGCCACCTAGTGGTAAACGTGAGAAACCAGTTTACCACTAGGTGGCGCTGTACAAATCACATACAAATAGGCCTTTTCATCATCAGATGAGCGCATGCGTAGCCGCCATGTTGAAACGGCGGTAATTCAAAAAATTCGTACTGTTTTAATCAACAATGGCTGGACAAGGACTATTATCTCCACAAAGAAATAAATTATTGGAAAAAACCATCGATGGTGCTTCACTTATTTATGATTCAGTTGAAGCTCATAATTGTGAACAATTGAAAAGGTGGCTAAAATTGATTTTAGCCACCTTTTCAATTAATTGATTATTATTTGATTTGTTTGAAAAACAAAAAACCTTATTAATTGATTTATCAATATGTTGAAACTCTTGATAGCTTAAAGGATCAGGGTTTTGTTCAGTTGGACCACTTTCTCCAAGAAAATGTAGTGAGCAAATATAAGTATCCTTAGTAACATTATCAATAGATCTAAAACCTCGGTCACTTCTGCCACATTTTTTCACCCATAACTCACATTTCGCACATTTTACACATGCTTTAATGTGTAATTTGCTTGATGATTTGATTATTTTTTTTCGATATTCAAGACAAGGCTTTGGAAAATTTATAAAATAGAATCTATTGGTTTTAAATGATTTGTATCGTGTATCACTTTTACATACTCCATAACAACACCGTTTTGTTGTTCCTTTTCGTACAGACAACATAATTATAATGGAGTACAAAAATTTTTTTCCGATTATTTTGACTTACTACTTATTTTTTTTTTCACTTTTTTTACAATTAATCAACTTTAGATTTATATTTTAATTTTTGATACACGGATAGCGGACAATTTAGCATGGTTGTTTACAAAAAACAGTACGAAAAAGATGGCTGATTCTGACGCATGCGCACAAAAAATTTTTGTGATGAAAAGGCCTATATACAAATTCCTAGTAAGCTCGAAACGCGCTCACGACCGAATGCGAAAAGAAAAACTCACACTTAGCACTCTGATCTCTTTTCCGAAGACATGTATGAGGAGTTTGTAAAAATACATGATACTATAAAACAGAGGTCCATTATTTTTTAAGCTATCCAGGTACATTCGTGCACGAAATCGCTAATTACATAATTTACATTAGGGAATACAAATTATTTACTAGTGTGTTCAAACATAATTAAGTAAAAGTAAAATATGAAAAATGGTAATACGAATAGTGATGCGACAGCGAATTTAAAATCCTAAACGCGCTTTGCTTGTTACGGAATAATTCAATTATTATATGAACTGTTTGCAATCCAAAGATTATTCTCCTGTTTGAAAGAGAAAACCAGGTTGTTAGAAGCGAGGTCGTCTTGTGATATTTGTAATGCCACATAAATAAAATTGACGGCTGGCTACCTTACTCTTCAAACTGGAACATAAGCACTGACGCTATTTTAGCAGGAAAAATAAGGGATAATACCAAACTCAGGAGACAGGTTGCAAACCTCTGCTCTATTACAATATAGTAAACGTAATATCTACAGATGCATAAGAGCAGATAAAAGTAATATACAATGTGATAGCCAAAATAAGTGCGAAAAAACAATATATAAGGATACAGCATAACTTATTTATAAAAATATAATTTTAAGCTCTTTTTGTTGTTATTGTCTTGCAATTGAAATACAAACATCAAGTGTTAAAATACTTCAACTTGTGTTTAAAGTCTTAATTGGAAATAAAATATCATTATTAAAGTGTCATAGATCACTGAAGCTGAATTAATGACGCCTTTTCCGCTTTACATTAAATATCATGTGTTATTGTAAATTATAGGTAGGTAGGTAATAATAACTATTTTACAATAAATATAAAAAAATCAAGAACAGTCATATAGGTTAAATTTCTATATTGATTATTTTTATATGGACTATTTCTAAATATCAGCGGTGTATTAAGCAGTTTACTTATTTTAATGTATACATACTACTTAGTCAAAAAGTAACAAATATTTTTCTATTTAAGTAGCTGACTGTCCACATCTACAATTACTGCTAAATAAGGAGAAATATGAAAGCTTATTTTGTTGAATTCACTAATTTTTCATACCTAATCTACAAATATTTCTTTTCATGACATATCATAAAATTCAAATTAAGTGTTATAACTTGATATTGATTGTGTGCAATGATAAAAATAATAAAAGAAGAATGAAAGTTATTTTGAACAGGAACCTCTTTGACATGAAGCTATTATCGAGACAATCGTAATAACTCGCTACTCCCTTTAGAAAAGTATTTTTTATATACATGTTGATTGGTAAAAGACTGTACATATTGTAGGACTTGGTCATACGAAACAAATAAAAATATAATTAAAAAAATAAAGTATCTTCACGCCCGTATCCCGGAAGGAGTAGGCAGAGGTACAACATGTGCACCCACGATTAGCCGAAGATACTTAGTTCCACAAAGTGATAGGTGGCCTGCCTATCGCCCACCGGGCACTTTTCCAATCCCGGGCAACATTGATTTTAATAGAAAACCTTAAAAACACATTTTTGATTTTTACCGACTCGAGAATTGAACCCGAGGCCTCTTGTGGTCAACGCCGACACCGGACCACTAGACCACAGAGGTTAAGTGGCTTGTGCTCATATTCCGTATTAGAATCGAGTACTGAACACCCCCTCCTTTATTATGTACAATATTTTACCAGTGTAAACATTTATATATTGATTTCCAGAGTGAGGTCACCGCTTCCGCAAGATTAAGAAAATGTATCGTATTGTATAACAAATGTTGTTAATAAGCAATTTAAAGCTGTAACTGTGACTGGATGTTGTGATCTAAGTTTTATTAAAAACAAATTATAAAGAATGGACAATTACACAATTTCTTGACAACTATAGTTAATATGTTAAAAAATTGTGTGCATTAGTATTGCTTGAGTGAAAATTATAAGAAGCGCAAAATAGATTCGCATAATATGTTCCTATTTATATACACGAAGTATTATTGGGTATATCTATTCGTATAATATATAATCTTGGAAGATACTCGAAAGACTCACTGTGGTCTAATTATTACTGGTTTACATTGTTTTGTGAGAAATGAATTGCAGATATATACATTTTTTTAAAAGTTTATTTTAGATCAACTTTTTAGCTGTTTATTTGCATTTGAGATTACATATCTTGATTTTTCGTTTTTATCTTAAAAAATATATATTTTCTTTCATAATAATGTTATATTATAGAATTCGCATAGGCACAACAAAATATCCGAAATACTTAATCTAAATTTAGTTGTTTTTGGAATCTAGTAATGTTAATGTGGATTCCTGGAACTTCACCATTTCATTATAAACACTGTTAAAAATAGCATGTTTGCGTTAAATTACCTTGAAATCGTTTTAGAATTTCGAAACAGTATTTATTGATCTATATCCAATTTTTTAAGAAGACCAATGAAATATTGGAATAACAATATTAAGGAACTGTCGTATTATTTTGAAAAGGACATTGTCAGATGTCAGTCCCAATTAATCGATTTTTTATTTAAATATAAAAATAATCTTTGCTTGATTTAGATAGCTGGTTTAGGCTGTTCTGCTTGCCATAGAAATAAACATTATTAACATTATATCATATTGATATTATAGACAACTGAACAGAAGTAGTTACCTGAATTATATTTATTATTATATATAGTTAAAATTATTGTTTATGAACTGATAAAAGGAAACATGAAAGTCAGAAATTGTCCACGCCTTAAAGCAAATTATTTGGTTGTGATATGAGTGGTAATGAATGAAATTTATACACAGGAATGCATGTATAAAATACTTTGCTCATCAAATAAGTGATTCCTCTTTCGAGATCGAATCCGAACATTGCTTCGATTGCATCTAGGTATTGTTAGACCACTATTGCTATTCACTCGGCCAACGAGACAATGTTGAATTGAAACCAAATTTGTCAGTTATTATAAAGTATATTGATGTATTGTGTAGTTGGTCTACTTGAAGTCATGTGTCAATATTGCATATGTATGCTGTTATATGGAGCAACATAATTTACAATGGAAATATATTTTTCTATGCTCACGTCTTTGCCTTAAACATAAAGCTATTTTAAACAACCAGTCTTAATAAAATCGCTAAACAAAACAAGCAGTTTTTAGAGTTCCTCAAACAGAATTCTTACAGAATTCCTCGTGTGTATATCTGTCTGTCCATTCGTCACTGTTTTCCCGAAAACTTGCAAGTTTTTAAATAACCTTCGAATTTTTTAAATACACAATACATAATGTATTAACACGGGCAAATTTAGATCGGATTAAATAAAATTTGGATAGTGATTTGATAACGATGAACGTAACCCTCTCCACGCAAGCTTAACTCGCACTCGTTCGGTTTTGATGATTTTCTACTACTTTGAAGTGATGACCACTCGTGGTCTGCTTCGTAATCTAGGGGAAAGCCTATTCGGCTCAGATCATTGGGCCCTGGGTTCGATATCCGGATCGGGCAAGTATTATTGTAATTTTTTGCGGTTTTTCTCAAAAATCGAAAATCTCAGCAGCAAGTAGGCTGAGGTTGGTTGTTGGTGCCTCGTGCATCAGATAAACACGTAAACCGTCGGTCCCGTTCATCACTAGAAATTGTCTTGAATGAGCATGTAAAACCGTCGCTCTTGGTTACGGCTCTCTAAGGTCGGTAAAATGTGGCCCTGGGAATCACTGTTTTGCTAATCGACAAACCGGTGAATCGTGGTGAATTGGAATGTCTATAGACGTTCGGTTTTCTCTATCTCCGTCACAAGAGAACCAAGCGTAATGATGCTTTCTGAAACTGGTAGTTTAAACTAGAAATATATAAAAGAGTACTGAAAAATAATCCACTGATATCTGATTAGTTTAACTACCGAAAAAAGATTTTGTGTTAGAATCTTAGCATTATGATGTGGAAAGGAAATATTCATTATTCCTAAAATTCAATATTTGTACAGAGAGGCTAGTATATTATGAAAATATTAAGATTCATTAAAAAACGAAATATTATGTCTAGTTATTGCCAAGTGTTATGAAATTTATTATAGTTAAGGTTTTGTATAGAGAACTTTACAATTGTAATAATGTGCATTTTAATAATTATTCACCCATTCATATATTATATCTGCAATTTGAAAACTGTCCATAACTGAATTTCATTGATTATAAAATAAATAAATGTCACAGTTGCTTTTTGTTCACAAAGTTTGAAAAAAGATATGTATAAATAATCACATAGTACCTATTAAAAACAAGGAAGACATCAGTTTAGATCAATATAAAACAGACATTTAGGAGTCAATAAATCTAAAGACACTGGGAGAACATCTTTGTCTATTCTTTTCACAGCATACTATTGTTAAGGTATATTTTACTTGCATATCACATATCAAAATCTATTTGCATAGATTTCTTTCAGTATAGTCCAAGAAAACTAAGTGCCGATGATTGTAATCCACATATACTCGTTAACTCCACATTCATATTTTTTTAGAAACACACATAATTTAGAGACTCTTTGACTATTGGACCCTATAAATTTTGTAACTGAATGTCAGTCCCAGTTATAAATACATTGCATTCTACATGGTTAAATCAAAAGCGTAATAAATACTCTTAAAAACTTAATACTATCAATAATTTTGTCAAGTATAATTTTATTACAAAACATAACAATGTTGTGTCATGCAATTCACGTTGACATTAATTAGTGTAGAAGTTAAGTTATGTAAATAAATATCCATAAAAATAAAATTGTAGAGTAAAAAAATATTGCGTTAACACATATACAAATGGGTAAATGAGATAATACTTTTGTTAATGACTGTACAGTGTACATGTCTTCTTGAGAAAGTGAGATTCAATATAATTATTTACATATAAAAAACATTAAATATGTAATTGTTCCCTTAAGTTAATATCTACAAGTGATTGCTACAGCTAGGTCTAAAACTAGATATATTGCAGTCTTAATTCTGTAACAATTAACCTTTTAAATTAAGTATAGGGTTTGGAATTAAGATATTATTTTATTTTGTTCATGTTGAATGAGTAAATACTATAGTTCATTTAAATGAGTATATACATTTACAATATAAATATACTTTTTATTTTGTTGATAATCCAAGTGTATTCTCCTCATATTTTCCTCATATTTATTAAGGGGATATGTTATAACATACATATTTAGGAGCAGGAGGCAAGTTGAGGAAGGCAATATTATTTTAATTATATTATTTTAATGTGGTCCACACCCCTTGGTCGAGTGGTTAGCGACCTTGACTATGCAATCGACGGGGCTCTGATTCGATCCCCGACAGGGACAAGCATTTCTGTGATGTGATGATAAATGTTTGTATTTCCCGGTTTGGATGTTTATTATGTATGTAAAAGTTATTTATTTATGTATTTCTATGTATTAATATCGTTGACTAACACCCATAACACAAGCAAATAATTTGCTTACTTTGGGGTTAGATCAGTAATTGTAATTTGTCCCATAAATATTTATTTATATTAATTTAATATTTTATTTTTTTGCTTAAAATAACTCCTGAAAAAAGCCTTAAAAGGTAATACAAATAGTAACTTTTTTGTAAAAAAATATGGGAAATAGCTCTTAAGAATAAAAGCACTTTGTATAAAACATTCGCAAAACTGGTAAAAATCAATAAGATCTTTTAAATGTAGTTGCAGTAGTAGTAGAGTAAGTCTTAGTTTTATGAGTACTTATTACATTGACAAAAATTTAAGATAAATACAGTCACCCATATTCCCGAAAGAAGTAAGCAGAGATACACATAATATGATTTCATGTATTTTCAGAAAAAAATATAGTTTAAAAATTTAAAACACTGGATTGAGTTTGTATATGATCTTTGCACATGAAGTAACCAAAATGTAATTATTTATTTTGTAATGGGATATGAGGCTGCCAGTGGCAGTAGTGGATTTGAGCTTAGTGCCGCCCTAGACCCCGACCGCCCTAAACAGAGGCACTGTTTTGCTTTATGATGGAGTGATTATTAATTTAAGCATTTAGTTTACGAACTATGCTGCCTTAGACTCCGAGTCTCACAGGGTATGGAAAAATTTGATGTGTAAAATCTGCCAGTGGCCAGAGGTATTTGCAAAATTACCATATCAACAATAATTGTAAATTATAATCGCAATTAGAATCCAAGTTTAAAGTTGTAAGCAAATAAATAACACTTCTATTTAGTCATGTTTGATCCATAATAAAATTATTTGATAATCATTTGTAGTACATGGGGTCATTTGAAACTGTTAATGGCAATATTTACCTTCTGATTCAGATTCTGATGAGTTTGGTGGCGAAGAATCAGAAACAGTTATATTTAAGAGTGTTTTTAGATTATATAAGTATATATGTATAAAAATGGAGTTTTACCAATTTTTTTTGAGAATATGAAATGGTCAGTTTATGCACAAGTACAATTAATTATAAGTGTCCTTAAAAGTGGAAAATTTTGTACTTCCAAACAGTGAGTTTAGATATAACAATGAGAGTAAGTTTATAATGAAAAACTCATTGTCGTAAAATAATTTGTGAATATATTGATAATTGAGCAAAACCTTTTCTAAAAATTAAGGTAAAATAGTTAATGCTCAGAATTAAGACTAAAGAATCTTGTATAATGTATTCAGTAGTAAGTTAAACAGTGCAATACAAATATTTGTGATGATCTCATTCATAAACTTCAGTAAAGCGTTAGTTATTATTGTAACAATCTCTATGTTAATTTCACAAGATTAAACTATTACATTGCACCTAAGATCATCTATTCTCTATGCTTAAGAAAAGGATTCAGCGTTCTAAACACTATTGTAAAAATGCTTAAGTAAGCTTACAGGATATGATATAAGTTGACTAGTTATAACACAGTGGGTTTAAATCACAGCAAAGATTAACTTGGTTTATCCAATGTAGTTGTGCTTTTTGATTTGGAATTGTCGTGCGAAGTTAGAGGCTTAGCAATGCCAACTTTGACAATGCCTCGAGGTGCTCCTTTTAAAGCTTGAACTGCCCGATCCAAGGTTGCATTTTTAATACTGACTCCATTCACCGACATAACTCTATCACCTGGAGCAATTTCTCCATTTTTCTCAGCTACGCCTCCTGGGACTAGACTTCTTACAACAATCACAGTACCATTAGGATCAACTGGATCTTGGTAATCAAGGATAGAAAAACCAAGCCCCTGATCACCTTTTAAAAGCTCTACTATATCTTCTTTACTTTGCCACATAGCGAGCCCTGAGACACACTCTAAGGAACGGGATTTCTTAGACTGACTAGAATGATTTGTCAATGTTGCCGTACTAGATGTATTTATTGATGTGTCAGATTGAGCCTTAACTATTGTAGTGAGATTATTTAAACTGCCAGAAATAATTTTCCTAGCTTCAAATCCTTCACGATCTTGAGCGAGGTTTATTAATGGTCTGGGTCCACTCTCGGTACTGCTACGAGCACAAACCAGACGTACACGATTTGGTAAATGTTTTAATATATTCACTACCTCAGTATGAGTTAAGCCATGTAGCCTGTATTCATTTGCTTCTAGTAGCTCATCACCTGCAGTGAGCACACCCTGTTGTCCGACAGGTCCCTCTGGGAGGACAGATCTAATATAATGATGTGGTCTTACTTCCTGACCACCTTCTACATCAACTGTACCTTCTAGACTGATGCCTAGTCCTGAAAGTTTATTAACTTCAGCAACAAGTATATCTTTATCGGAGCCTATTTCTTCAATCCATTTCTTCTTGATTTCCTCCTTATCTATAGCTAAAAGTTCATCCAATCTTCTATCAAGTTCTTCTTGTGTCGGTTCATTCACTTCATTTTCTCCAACTTCTAGAACACTAGAATCAATAGTAGTATTTGATTCGGGTTCAGGTTCTATTTCTATTGTACTATTTTCAGCTTGAGAAGGCACTGGGAACCATGTGAGTGTTGTAGTTGATGGAGAAGGTGAAGACGGCTTTTCCTCATTAAATATAGCTAATTGTAGGTGTTCAAACTTGGGACCTCGCAAATACCGCTCTAGTACCAAGTGAACTGATATCCCTGTGTTTCTTAGTAACTCTACAGCTTGTGGATTACTCTTATCAGCCAGAGAAATGCCATCTACTTCAATAATTCTGTCATTAAGCTTTATTTTCCCACTCTGTTCCGCACTACTCCCTTCAATAATACTTTTTACAAATATACCTGATAGTTCTTCTTTCTCACATACATATCCAGCGACTGTTATACCTAACCCATACACATTCTTATTGAGATCAACATGAACAATTTCCACTTCAGGCAATGTCGGTAATTCTACAGGAACTGATATTGTTATTTTAGGAGACACTGTATCTGCTACAATAGGATGATCAGGAATTTGTTGAGGATTCTCACCTACAACACTCACAGCAGCAACTACATTCTCCACATCACCATTTTGACCATTAATATATTCGCCATAGCACTCGGATAAATCGTATACAGCACCATACCCAGTTTCTATGAGATGTCGGTCGAGGAGATCTGGATCAGCAAGCAATTTGGTGGGCACTAAAGCGGTACCGGGGAGCGGGGCGCGCAGTGCTGCGGCAGGATCGGCAGGTCTTGCAACAAGTAGCCGTACAGTAGGTCCCGCTTGGCGCAACACAGCTGCGACTTGCTCCGATGTAAAGCCTCGCAAATTCACTGATCCCACTTGCAAAACATGATCACCGCTTTGTAACCTGCCGTCTTTGTCAGCTATTCCTCCAGGCAAAACGTATTTTATAACCACGCCCGTGCTTCGCCCACCCACTAAATTAAAACCTAGTCCGTTCCCGTCATTCGTGAGTTCAACCACTTCTACCTGCGCCCACTCCGTGCTAAGCACCATCGTCTTCCTAACCATCGGAGCCCGAAGATGTTACGTGACGGTGACAACAAGGTTATGTTTGTCGGAAAGACACATTGCGCGCAAAAATAACGGAAAACCCGTTTTTTATTTTCACATTAAAATAAATATAGCCGTTAACGACCGATAATATAAAAACTTTGTAAATTTTAGTATAAAAATGACATTTACATACTTGCTGAAATGGAGACAGCGAGAATGTGACCAGCTTCCTACAGTTTTGCCAGACGAATAAAATAAAATCATAAGTTGACAACCACCAATGAATAGTTTTTTAAATTAATACGATTTTTAATAATTTCAGAAAAACGTATAATTTTATAAATAAAACACTCACGGTTGAGTATGCATACAATCTCTGTATATAAATAAACAAAAATGTATTTATTTATTTTGTAACACAATATGGGGCTGCCAGAGGCATTTTGCTAAATTACCGCACTTAATTACTTAATACATACATTCGACAATTATTGTGAATTATAATCGCAAATGGAATTCGAAATCAACACACAAATATATTTTGTTCTCTTCCTTTATAAATTAAATATATAATATATTTAGCATGCGTGTTAGTCGAGAGCACTCCACCTGTGCAGTGAAACCTGTTTTGAAACCTCATCAAATTATGTTATAACTTCAGTCAGGTTGGAGGTTTCATTGTTTCTGGTGACCCCTTACATGTGCTCAAACCAGTTCAATAGGGTTAAGTTCACAGTAATAAGGGGGCAGTCGTTGCTCATAAGACGGTCATTTACCGTAGCCAACTTGTCCACGCCAAAATCATTAATAATATTAAAAAAACCCTAATTATGCTATGATTTCAAAAAAGCTAGCAGGTATAAATTGTAAGTGGTAACTAGCATACATTTTTCCGGCGTTGGTCCTGGTTCTTTTTGAGGAATAAATCATCTGCCATTCTGTCAGGCAGTTCGTAAATGGAGAATGATTGGCTATACTTGTCACTACCATCGTGACTACTAAGTAGTAGAGTTGCGTTACGTCTTGCCCGGGTAGATATGTGGTACCTACCATTGCTTGTAGCAATATACATAATATACAATAGCGTCAATGCTCAAAAAAAGATATAGTACGCAGGTCACATATAGTATTTCGTTAACAAAACAAGCTGAGTAAGACCAATGAAAAGCTTATTCTTTTTTGGGATGTCCCAAGGAAAATGTGTGTGTGTAAACATCTCATAACTTTTGAACGGTTTGGCAGATCGAAATGCAGTTGATGGCATACGATTGCATTCCACTCAACTTAAACTTCATGAAAATTTGAACCAATTCAGTCCAGGAGATTTTGAGAAATTTTAAAAAACTTAAAAAAAATTGGCGAAACAGTACTTTTTTAATATTAAAACTTCCAAATTAATGTAACAATTGAGTACAAAATCTAATCAGCTCTTTTCCTCAAAAAACTGCGTCCAAATCTATGCTTAGGTATAACTTTAGCTTCGTTGAGCTCAAAATACCTCAATTTAGCGGAAAGTGTCAGGGATGGCCTGCAGGGTCAACCGGCTTACAGACTTTTTTTGCTGTAGTAATACAAATACTCAATCGTTTATCAAAAAAAGAATCTATTATCCAAAATGCATTGAAAAGCTGAGTTTTATTATCTTGGGGTATTTGTGTGTGTCATATGTACAAGTAAATGTTTTTTTTTGAAAAAAATCAATTTGAGTTTCCAGGAAAATTAATTAATTGTGATTTCACATCGTGGAAATTAAGCTTAATAAAATTAACTTTTAAATTGAACAACTTATCTATTTTTAAAAATATGTAAACGGGTCAATAACGCGTACATAATTAGAACTTACTCGTAAAGCTCGACGTTTCGGCCAAGTTACATTGACCGTGGTCACGAGCAGACTGGAGCAGCGAGTTTCCTCCGTCGTTCACGGGGGGATCGATTTTCATCTGCCCCCTTCTGGTCTTGTTTTTTTGAATTTAGCCTACACACAACACTAACCATATCTTGGACTTTATTTGTTTGCAGGTGCACAGGCATTATTCTGCTGATCACTGGATTCCAAGTAGGAGACAACTTAAATCCGTCTTCCCTGTTGAAATTTTTATATTTTCTAATTTCAATAGCTTCCCGTACCATACGGGGAACATAGTGTCGCTCCCGTATTGTACGGGAAGCTATTGAAATTAGAAAATATAAAAATTACTTATACATTTATTTATATAACAAAATAGAAAATATAAAATTATTGGAATTAGAAAATATAAATATATAAACGGGTCAATAACGCGTACATACTCAATACTCAATACTTTATTGCGTCATATGTTATACATTTATAGGTGTTAAGTATACGTTCTAGGAACAACATATGTACCCTGATAGGGTGTAGCAATGAAGAGATATATAGAACTTACTTGTAAAGCTCGTCGTTTCGGTCAAGTTACATTGACCGCGGTCAAAGAGCAGAATGGAGCAGCGAGTTTCCTCTGTTGTTCACGTCGGGATCGATTTTCATCTACCCCCTTCTGGTCTTTAGTGTCGGGGAACATAGTGTCGCTCCCGTATGGTACGGGAAGCTATTGAAATTAGAAAATATAAAAATTTCAACAGGGAAGACGGATTTAAGTTGTCTCCTGCTTGGAATCCAGTGATCAGCAGAATAAAGCCTTTGCACCTGCAAACAAATAAAGTCCAAGATACGGTTAATGTTGTGTGTAGGCTAAATTCGAAAAAACAAGACCAGAAGGGGGTAGATGAAAATCTATCCCGACGTGAACGACGGAGGAAACTCGCTGCTCCAGTCTGCTCTTTGACCACGATCAATGTAACTTGGCCGAAACGACGAGCTTTACAAGTAAGTTCTATATATGTACGCGTTATTTACCCGTTTATATATTTTTAAAAATGATAGTAGAACGCGTTAGTTTAAAAGTTCATAACTTATCTATTATCGTCATTGGTTGGAAAATTAGAGCCCAAGGGGAGGTTGCGATAACCAAGACAGGCAACTTTAAAATAAATTAAGTTATTAATTTTTTTTCATTTCTTTATTGGTTTATTATTTAATTTTCTTGCAAGTTTTTCTTAATACATGATCAAGAAGAATATCGTCAGTTTTTATATAGTTTTCGAATTCAAACTCTTGTATTCTTATCCAAAACGGAATGTAGATGTAAAGAATGCTGGCCACAATGGCCTTTGTCTTGTCTGAGATCGTAATATATCTTAAAAAATAGGTACCTGTTTTTTTCTAGCAATATAGAAATTCTCGAAAGATGTATTAGAAAAATGTAATAAATTTTTTGTAAGTCTCCATAACGAGCAATTCGACTTAATTACAAAAAAAAAACAATTCCGCCATGTTGAATGTTCTTGTTTTTTTTTTTTTTTCTTTTTGGCATGGGCGTTAAGCAACTGCCATGATCAAGTAAAACGAGGAAACATATTTTAGACAATAAACTAGGATTTGGAATTTGGATTGACAGGAAAATAGAGGATCAGAAAGTAATCAAAATAACATAGATACTAAAATTATAAATTATTTACAACAATAATATTTAAATAAATATATACAGAGATAATACTTAGTTATTTGTATAATATTTACAAGTGGGTTAATATTAATTTGGTATTAGATACTAAATGTATCTAACTACGCTTAAATATTAATATTATTTTCTTGAATGAATAATGAAAGAATATTATACATACAAGGGTTTAATAACAGGGTTAGGATGGATGTAGGTAAAGGAATGTCATTAGAATATAGATTGTTATATAATGATGAATGATTGTATTTAGGACAAGCAAAAAATATATGATTGAGATCTCCAATATCAGTGCCACACTCACAAACATTGCTATCTTTGATGTGTAGCTTGAAGAGGTGTTCAGGAGAATTAGTGTGACCAAGCCTCATTCTGGTGATAACAGATGTTGACAACTTATTTAATTTCACTACAGAAAACCAAGGTTTAGAAGGTATCAATGGTTGTAATTGGGAATAGGTTTTGCCTTTCACCAATGTACCACTATCCCAGACACTTTGCCATGACTGCTTAAGATGGAGTTTAGGGAGAGCAGCTAGATCATGGCAATAATTAATGTAGGGGTATAAATCACCACACTGAACTGCCTCTTTAGCACACCGATCAGCTCGCTCATTTCCAGTGATATTACAATGGCTTGGAACCCAGGCAAAGTAAATAATTTGATTATATTTAAAAGTACATTTGTATAAAAGATTTCTTAAGTCTAAAATAATAGGAGGAATAAATTTGGATTTTAAAGGGAACTTTTGCAAACAATGTAGAGCACTTAGTGAATCAGTCAGAATCATACACTTGGGTAGTTTCATAATGTGTATGTATTCTACAGCTTTATAAAGTCCATAACATTCACCTGTAAATACAGATGCTTCCGGTGGAAATTTGATTTTTTGAACAATATTGTACTGTTTATGGTATACACCTATTCCAACATTACTATTATTTTTGGATGCATCAGTAAAAATCAAATGAAAATCTTGCCATTTTTCATTGATAATATTGTTAAAATATTGATTGGCATACAAAGATTGTTTATCTATACCTAAATTTACTACAACAGGCTGCAGAGTTAATGATTCATAATTGTGTTTATATAAGGGATTTATAGGGGATGTAAAAGTAAAAGGCTTAAGGCTGTGATATTTCATATAGCTGTATACAAGGGCTGGGATTGTTTTGTGTTTCCAATACTTATCTGACATTAAATCACTAAGACTAGAGAGCTTTGTAAGCAGAGGGTGATTTTGTGATTCCAAAGTGCGAAGGAAAAACCTGTCAGATAGATATTTACGTCGTAAATGTAATGGAGGTTCAGCACATTCTACTTGTAGGGCAGAAACAGGGCTGGATTTCATTGCTCCTAGAACAATTCGTAATGCTTTAATTTGAACAGAGTCAATTTTCTTTAGACCAATCTTACTACATGGTTCTAGTAAAAACATTCCATAATCCAATAAACTTCTTATTAATGCATTATACATAAGTTTTAATGTAGATGGGTGTGCACCCCACCAAACCCCAGAAACACATCTCATTAAATTGATATTACGTTCACACTTTGCTGCTATATACTCACAATGATCTAGTCCTTGGAGTTTATTATCTAGTATTATACCTAAGAATTTTGTTTTCGATTTAACAGGAATTGAACTATTTTTGTAAGTAATATTTATAGGGGGTGGAAATTTTGTGCGAGAAAATAAAACTATGGAACTTTTAGAAACAGAAATATCAAGACCATTGTTATTAAGCCAAGTCTGTAGGGATAGAATAGACATGGAAAGATTATCACAAGCCATCTGTATAGATTTGTCAGTTGAGTATAAAAGGAGGTCATCAGCATACTGAAGAACATTTACATTGCTAGTTGCTACAGTTTCTATATCATATGAGTATATGTTGTAAAGGATTGGACTTAAAACAGAACCTTGTGGAAGACCTTTATATTGTTGTCTTTTTAAATTATTAGGGTCATTTGCTAAATTAATAGTTCTATTGTATACAATATTCATAATAACATTAATTAAATAAAATGGTATGTTTAATTTCACTAGCTTATTTTTCAGAATTGATAGAATTACATTATCATATGCTGAGGATATATCTAAAAAAGCTGCTAAAACAGATTTGTTATGAGTGAAAGCTAATCTAATATCAGTTATAAGTAAGCTAATATTATCTATGGTGCTCTTTCCTCTCCTAAAACCATACTGACTTTGACTTAATAAATTTCTGCTTTCAATAAACCATTCTAAGCGAAGTTTGACAAGGTGCTCTAGAATTTTCAACATAACTGATGAAAACACAATGGGTCTGTATGAAAAAGGGTCAGAAGGGTTTTTATCAGGTTTAAGGATAGGGATAACAGAATGTGACTTCCATGTCTGAGGTATATTACCTGTAGAAACAAGGGAGTTCATAACCTTTAATAAGTATGATAGAGATTTATCAGTCATGTTATTTAAAAATGAGTAGTTAATATTATCCCATCCAGGAGTAGAGTCTTTAACATTTTGAAGGATACCTTTAAGCTCAAATAACGTAAAAGGGGAAAAATTGTCTGAAGAAGAAGTAGAAGGAAGAGAAAGGATACATTCTGGTACTGTAGGTGGAGCAAGATGATCTATCAGCTGATTTATTAACAATGGACACATTTCATTATTATTAGAAACCTTATATGCAGATCTAAATTTTCTTATGTTTAACCATACACTTGAAGGTTTTGTTTGGGGTGATAAGGAAGAGCAGAATTTCTTCCAACCTTCAGCTTTTTTCTTTTTTAATAATCGACGAGTAGTTTTTATAATATTAGTGAGAATATTAAAATTTTCTGTAGTTGTATACTGACAATAAAATTTTTCAGCAGCTTTCCTTTCCTTAATAGCGTCTGAGCACTCTTTGTCCCACCAAGGTGGCGTATTTATTTTCTTAGTTAATTGTTTTTTAATGGGAAAAGTGTTTTCAGCTGATTTTATAATTAATTGAGTAAAGGCTTCTGCACAAGAAGAGTCATTATATGAGGAAATGTTAGGCAAAATATTAACACCAACTTCCATCAAATTATTAAACTTGTGCCAATCCGGGTTATGCAAATTATATTTGAAATATGATGTAGATTTAGGTGAAGTTTTATGATATGCAGAAGGGAAATTTATTATTATGGGGAAGTGATCACTTCCAAACGTAAATGGGAGTGTGTACCATGTCAAAGAAGGTGCTAAATTGGGACTGCAAATGGACAGGTCTATAGCGCTTTTGCCTTCGGAGGGTTTTGTGCGACGAGTGGGAGAACCGTTGTTTAAAATACATAAATTTAATTCTTCAATGACTTTCAAAAGTTCTTCACCATAATAGTTACTGGAGGAACAACCCCAGGCTTGATGATGAGAATTAAAATCACCTAACACAATAAAGGGTTTAGGTAGTATGGCTAATAGGTTATTAAGTTCTGTCAAAATATTCAAATTTGGATGTGGAATATAAAGTGACACGAAACAAATATTATTTACATTAACAGCTAATATAGACATATTTAGAGTATGTACAGGAAGATTAACAATGGAAAAATTATATCCTTTTTTGATCATGATGGCTACACCTCCATAACCATCAGATCTATCTTCTCGGATACTAGTGTATCCAGAGAATTTAAAAGTACAACTTGGTCTTAACCAAGTTTCTGAAAGAGCCACTAAAAATGGCTCATATTTATTTAATAAGTGAATTAATTCACTTTTCTTGTTGGTGATGCTCTGCGAGTTCCATTGAAGAATTTTGGCTTGACTGTCCATGATCACCATTAAATTTAGAATAATTAATTAAACTTTCTGTCATTAAAGCAGCGTTGGACGGTGTTATTACTTCGGACTGAGATAAAAATTTAATAAAAGATATAATCATGCCTATTGAGGCTGATTCTTGATTATTGTTATTATTTTTTGTCAACAAAGTACCATTTTCTCTAGAATTAGTGGAATTATATTCATTAATAACTGAATTTTGGAAATCATAGTCATAACTCTTACTGACTTTTGTATGGGGTTTAGGTTTCTGAAATATTGTTTTTTTGTATGACCTATGGGATTGTTCTTGCGAATCTAAGTTTTTTTTCAGAAGTGGATGAAGAGCAGTTTTAATAGGTGTTGAGATGGCATCAGCATATGATTTAGAGACCGGGGGATAATTTTTTGATGCCTCGGCATAAGAGACACAGTTTTGAGCCATAAACATTTTAATGTTAAATGTTCTGGGCATGATTTGCTAGTGGCAAAGTGAGATCCCTTACATAAACAACAATTAACATTGAAATCAGCCTCGCTAGTACAAGAGTCTCCACAATGATCCTTTCCACATTTAAAGCATCTTGGGTTGGATCTGCAAGTTATTTTAGTATGACCGTACCTACAGCATTTATAGCATTGTATAGTAGGGTAAATGTATAAATCTACTGGGAGAGCATTATAACAAACGTAGACACGTTTCGGTAAAGTCTGTCCATCAAAAGTTACGACAACTGTCTCTGTTGGTTTCCAGGTAGTGTTATCATTAATAGTTATTTTACGGTTTATTCTTCTAACCTTTATTATTTTTCCACAACCAATGGGAACCTTAACATTATTAGCAATTTCCTCAGGTGACCAGTCTGAGGGAACACCTCTAATTACGCCTACTCGTGAAACGTTAAATGATGGGATAAAAGCTTTGAAGTTTTTATTTGAGAGATTAGGGTCATTAATAAAGTGGTTTGCGTCATTGTGGTCCGAAAATGATAGAGATTATCGGTTGCGTCCAATTTTCTTGAGGCTACCATCAATTATATTTTTAAAAGTATTATTTTTAAGGAATCGCCCAAACGAGACTGGATGTAGAGTAACATTATCAGTCGGAGATGTAATAACTCTTTGGACATGAATAACTTAAGGTCCAAGGTCTGTAGATTCATACTGTGTGCGGTAGTTAATATAATCTTTAGGTTTTTGGGGTTCCTTACTATTTGTTAGGGGGTTTGACAAATCTTTCATTGTAACATTATCATTTACATTATTATCACCAGTAATAAATGAGGCGCCCGAAGCATTATTTATATCTGAGATTTCAGAAACAGAGTGAGAACACTGACAGTCAGTAGATTTCAATTCATTGTTGCGCTTTTTGCGCCGTTTATTGCAGTGTTTGCATATTTTATTAGATGTATGAGATCTTTTCCTATTAGTTGTTTGAGTTGAAGAAAGCGAAGTATCTGTATCGACACTACTCTCATCTATAGTAACATAGTG
Source organism: Apodemia mormo (assembly GCA_036924255.1). Classification (NCBI taxonomy): domain Eukaryota; kingdom Metazoa; phylum Arthropoda; class Insecta; order Lepidoptera; family Riodinidae; genus Apodemia; species Apodemia mormo. The sequence goes on along the minus strand of JAUPFN010000018.1, from coordinate 2,588,386 downwards.
CGCTACCTGGAGAGGTCCACCTCCAGGATCGTCAGGGGGTTTGTTCATTTTAAAAAGTGAAAAGGAGACTTACCTACTTTAAACTGATAGTAAAACTAATGATATTTACATAAAATTAAATATTTACACAAATAAAACTAATATCGATCCTCTGTTTCGCTAAATAATAATATAAAAAGTCGCAGAACCAAAAATGACGTCCGCCAAATTTTATGTTTCCCGCGCTTTTCTGTTCTTGTTTTATACATGGAGTAGATATAGAGAAAGGAGGACCAGCTCTGTGAACAAAAGTGCCCATCAAAAAGCATCACACAATTGTCTCGTCATCGCTGTAAAATATTTTTTATAAAGTAGGAAAAGTAATTTTATATTGTTATTTAATTACATTTATCAAAAAATAGAATATTTTAGCTCATTTGTCCATTAAGATACTATTGTGAAAAATCTAAATACGACAAAAACTGACAACTCGTATTGCAAAATGTCAGTAATTTATAAAAAGTCAAAATATTATTTTATTAATACATATTTAGAGCCCCTTATAAATGAAACTTGTTTTTAAATAATAAAACAACAATTCTAACACGAATTTCGTTCTAAGACATGATATTCAATTTACGAGTCCAAGCGATGTATGAAGCGTGCGTGGCCAGTGTTCTTTCAATAATTAAATGATCTACTTCTCAAAATCTGTTTTTGGGCTATCATCTTGTGATTTCCTCTATATTGCGGTAATTGCTTCCATAATTATCTAGCAACATTGAAATTTTGTTATTTATCGCCATCTTTTTGGTGATATCATAGATAAATATGTGTATTACTATAGGTAGGTGATATGTAATCGTCGTTTTTCTGACTTGAAACTAGATGTCACTAGAAGTACTTAAGATGCTGTAGATATAAGTAAATCTCCGAATATATTCGGAGATTTACTCATATAGTATATATACTAGACAGTATAATTTTATTATGGTCTCATTGATTTTTTATATTAATGATTTTTATATTAATAACTTAATATTATTAAGTCATGCAAGCGTAAGCTGCCGAGCTTGGCCTGGTCGTTAATGGCAGTGGAGGGGGCCGTAATAGCAGCAAAAAATACTATGATATATGTATATGCATAATGTTATGATGGTTAGTCAAACGATGTTTGAATTTACCATTTACGTATATTTGAATTCTCTAAAAAATACTGGTACTGACTCCTGGCGAGTACAACGGTCCACAGCTGCAGCGGTCCCTCTGGGCGTTAGGTGACAAAGGGCGCTATGTTACCAAATCGGACGATGAATTTAGAGCGAATAATGAAATATTGATGTCACCTTTCGAGAAGTACCGAGCTTAGTAGTGGTCAGTTGTGGCGTAATACACGTACGTTGTTTTTAAACCATGAAAGCGACAATTAATAAGGGCGTTGAAGTCCAATCAAACATAAAACCAAATTCATGAGTAAGACTTTAAAAGGGGTAGTGAAATAAGAGCATAAATAAATGGGTGGTCTTATTTTGTCCAATCACAGCCAACGTATAGATGCGTCACGTCACGAATACGTCGAAAACAAGTAGCATGTGACTTGCATGTTGATGCGGATGGATATTATTAACAGAGTATACAATACTCTGGTTATTAAATAAAAGATCAATGTTGACGTACCAAAGGTGAACGAACCTTCAGATAATAAACATAGAGTAGGCGAGCCAAGCATAGAATCGTCCCTTTCATGGAGACTTCGTTACCACCCCATAACCAGGGCCGTCTTAGACTATGCTGGGGCCCTTGGGCACACAAGAATTCGGGGCCCTTTTGGAATGTAAACAAAGCAAATTGTACAATTTTTTTCACTATGACCTGCTTTATTAATCCTATATATTATCATAACGCAATATGTCATTAAAGATATTAGTATGTATGCTGTTGTTTTTTTTTATTGTGATTACGATAATAGTTTCTTTCGAGATTTCTGTTAAACAATTCTTCTATAAAATCCTAAAACTCAATTTTCTGAAGAATATCATGTTCTATGCTCATAATTAACAAATTACTTAGCCGTTCTTGTAACGTTGTTGTTAGCAATTCATTTTTTTATTCTCTTAAGCTGTGAAAATGCCCGACCATTTTATTTTGATATTAAATGTGAGAGGAAATGTCGATCCTTCGGGGCCCTCTGAAGATAGGGGCCCTGGGCACTGGCCCCAAGTGCCCTTATGGTAAAGACGGTATTGCAGATAACTTATCTGTCCAGTAGGCAGAATCGGATCTACTTGTGAAATACTATTCCGCTGCCAGATTTTAAGATAGAGATAATCTAGGTAATAAGCTCATATGTAAGTAAAAATGTCCCGTTGATAGAAAGAACATGCATTGCATATGCATGCATAGGTTACATGTTTACATAGGTAATAGATAGGAAAAATAAGTACCAAATTTTATTTTCTTCCTCTCTCTATCGATGGGACATATTTTGTTTGGTTCACCTACTGTATGTAGGTATAATATCACTATGAATTTTAAACGGCAGACTAGCGCCGCCGTCTAGAGAACCATGGTTCCATGGTGTGACACACCATGGAACCATGGTTCTCTAGACGGTGCGTGTATGATGTCATAAAATTAATGTAAGTACTTATTTTTTATGTGTGTGGCAAAGAAATTGGATTATTTAGCTTACTTAGTGACGCTTGCAGTTTCAAATTGGTAAATAAAAGTAAAATTATTCTAAAAATTATATCTTTATCGTGTTAAGTATATAGTATGTATCAACTTCAGCGTCGAACTGGCCATGTAGTCGAGCTGGCATTTAGCAGACGGGCCTCAGCCTTTACAGCGTCCCCACGGATCTGAAGTGCAGGGCTTGCTGCAAACCAGGCCGTAAGTGGGACAGATCTTGCGACCTAAATATAAATTAGATCAGATAGTTCGTTCATACAATTAGAGAGAAATAAAATAGATATATTGGATAATAGTATTCCGTGAATCATTATCCAATCACGAGCCCGTGCTTGTGGCGAGGCACCTTGATCAGCAGACATGCATACTAACATTATTTGGTCAGGTTTCAAGATGAGGTATCCTATCTAGTAAACGTGTCCAGAGTAAAGTAGTAGGCACCATACTCCGCAGAAAGTCACTAATACGTTGGACTGACCAAATGAAACTGGCTGTGGCTGTATGAAAAGTGAGAGCAGACTGTCGTAAGGCGAATTAAATTTGCACCTACCTAAGGCAACAAGAGCAAGTTAGACAAGAGCATAACGACCAAGAAGAATATGTATAAGGGGGCGTTCACAAATTACGTGAGATGTTTAAGGGGGAGAGGGGGTTGAGTCAAACCTCATCTAATCTTACGTTGGAGGGAGGGGGGGTCTCGGCAAATATCACGCAATATTTTTTCTGATTGAAACAAAAAAAATTATACTATTTTGGTCCATTATCCAGATTGTACATGATTAAGATTTAATCTTAAGCGTAATCGTAATATGATTAAGGCCATTCACTAATTCGTACGAAAGAAAATAATTTCATTCATACTTCGACGTTATACAGTCTTAACTAGTCGTAAATAAAAGCACGAAGCATTTTTTTTTCTTTTTACAATAACAATCCAACACGTTTACATGTTTAAGAAACCCACATTTGAAAAATTTCACGTGAGATTGGGGGATGGGGGAGGGGGTTGAATAAAATCTCACGACATCTCACCAGGGGGGGAGGGGGGGGGGGAGGGACAGAAAATTTAAAAAAATACCTCACGTAATTCATGGACGCCCCCTAAGATACAATTTAAATGCAGTAAAACTGGAACAATCGACATTCTTTTACCTGTATCTCTTGACTCTGGCATCAGATGTTCTATACATGGAAACTAACGGGTATTAGGAATATATGAAAAACTTTAAAAACAACAAAGAAAAATATTAACACGCAGGAGTTGAACCTGCGACTGTCTCGCTAAAGCCGGGATGCTTTACCACCGAGCTGGTGTCGACAGGCTCGACGTGGCGAAATTCTTCTTTGCTATATGATCGATTACGTCGATTGTATTGATCGCTAGTGTATACATACTAGTTAAATGAGTAGTGTATACCTAGCGATCAGTATAATCGATGGAATCGATCGTTTGGCAAAGAAGAATTTTGCCACGTCTAGCCTTTCGACACTCGCTCAGTGGTAGACAGTCCCGGCGTTAAGGAGACAGTCGCAGGTTCAAATCCTGTGTGTTGATACATATTTTTCTTTGTTATTTTTAAGGTTTTTTAAGTTTTCCCAAGCACGGGATGAGTACTATAACACAGAAATAAGTAGGTATACCTCCCAAATACAACAGCATTTTCAAAATCGGTTCATCATTGATCGTGTACTGAGACAATTGAGAACCTCCTCTTTTTTGGGAAGTGGTTTAAATTAGAAAAGAGATTACCTACCTAATAACATTACATACCGATTTGCATCACTTCATGACTGTAGCAGTGTCCTGTCCACTTGAGACATTTATTAAAATTCATCAGAAAGTTTTAGATGTATTTTTCATAGGAAGTGTATAGAGTACCGCTAGCAGCACTGTATTTCTATCAGCTAAAGAACTCCTTTACTAACGGCCTTACCATTTCTGCCCGCAATAGCGGCAATGCTTGTCACGGTCGTGTACCTATTTGAAGGGTAGAGTACACGGTATGCTTATTCAGGTGGCGTTACCATCCCGCCATACGGATAGCAACGCGTACCATCAGGCGAGATCGTGGTTCAAGCGCTTCCCCATTAAAAAATACTTAAATTACTTAGTAAATTTTGATGAAGACTTTTCCACTAAGGGCACCATACTACATTCGCCTTAGTGTGTAAATATTGAAATTGTTGAACAAAGGACGCTAAACGACCATATCGCTCTACTGTTTTTTTAAGTAAGCAAACAAGAAAATTTCTCTCCTGATGGAAAGTGAAAACCATCGCTTATAGACACCAAAGATGTTGATGTAAGTAGCGGGGTAGTAATGCCATGTGCATAAATTTTCCGGCTACCTTACTCTCCAAACCGGAATATGATAGTGACAGGCACTGACGCTATAGCGTTAGGAATAGGTAAGGTGGTGGTTCCAAACACCCATGCGTGACGTTGCGGAATTCTATCATCTGTAGTCACGACGGGAGTGATACGTATAGCCAATTCTACGCCTTTTACGAACTGCCTGGCAAAACGGCAGATTGTCTATTCTTTTAAGAGCGCCCGGACCAATCGGGCCACACTCTGTTTAAGGGCTAGGGCTAGCGCTGTATAAAAGAAAAAAATGCGATGATAGAATCTATTGTAAAAATACAGACTATGTATTAAGGAATAAAAAAATATTTATTTCGTATAAACTTTATTAAATTCAAAACCAATTTACATAAACTATATCTAATAGGTACCTTTAAACGAGCAATTCTTGTATATATATAATTGGAATCTCGGAATCGGCTCCAACGATTTTCATGAAAGTCACAAATTAGGGGTTTTTCGGGTCAAGGAATCGATTTATCAAGGTTCCAGGTCCAAGAAAAGCTCGGTTCCCAAGATATGGGTATGTGAAAAACCGAGCAAAGCTCGGTCAACTAGATACAGAAAAAAATATATATATATTCTATGGGAATCGATTTATCAAGGTTCAAGGTCCAAGAAAAGATCGGTTCCAAAAATATGTGAAAAACCGAGCAAAGCTCGGTCAACCAGATATTGTTATATAAAACGTAGTCATACTTGTAACAGATCCTAGAGTCTTATCAGTTTCAGAAGTAAATGCAGACTTTTGCATGGTAAATAATAAATAAATATTCACCGGACAAATTACACTTGCTGATCTAACCCCAAAGTAAGCAAATTATTTTCTTCTTCTTTTATATATATATATATATATATATATATATATATATATATATATATATATATATATATATATATATATATATATATATATATATATATATCTCTATATATCTCAGTCAGGGATCGAACCCGATCCCCGTTGACTGCGTAGTCAGGGTCGCTACTCGCTAACTACTCGACCAACGGGGCGGTCATGATGATTGATATTAACATTTCCAAAATGATTATTTTTTTAAACTTTTTACATTTTTATGTTCTACAATACTTAAAACGTTAACTACTTAAAAGGCTGAACAGCCTTTTCTCATTGTCACGTACAGATAAAAGATGTATATATGAGCAATGTTTTGACAAGAGAAACAAGGAATCTTGTATAAGAGGATCAATGAGATGCCTAGTGTCTATGTTGTTATATGTATAATATAAATTATGATATTTGGTTCATTGTTTTTTTTCTGTACCTAGCAAAGATGCAAAGCTAATCAGCCTACTTTAAGATACCATTAAAAGTTTAAAATTCTTAAATAAAAATTGTGGCATATTTAAAATAACCATAAAAACCAAAAATAGCTTAAATTTTAAGGTAACAGTTTTAACATTATCCTTACTATCAAATTTTTAAATTTATGTTGGTTTTGTCTTCTACATTGCAATGGGTACCTGAAATACTTTGGCTGATTCAGCTGAAACACATTAAAATATTCTACAACAATGTTATGTTTTAATTTATAAGAGTTTCATAACAACGTTTCCTTTTCAAGTGAACCAAACGTCTATAGACTTTCCAGTTCACCACGGTTCACCGATTTGTCGGTTGGCAAGATAAGTGGTGATCCCCATTATCGGCGTTTTCCGACCCGAATAACGATTATCGCCTCTTTCTAGCTGTGCTAATCCGAGGCACAGAGGACTTTATCGGTAAAGAAATAATTATATTTGTGTATATATTATCACATACTCATATGTGAAATGAATGTAGTGTGAATAACACGTATAGATATATTAAGAGGTTTAATTCACTAAGGTATATCTAATAGTTATTTTTATTACTTGACGTACTTCTAATGCATATTATTTAAAATATTGTTTCTGTAGTCCTACGTATGGTAAGCTTTAACTGTGCCTTTCATACTCCACCGTTTGTGCAACAGTCGGAAAAAGGGGTAGTTTTTTTTAAATTTACGTATAGACAATAGCTTTCTGCACTTATTTTTAATATTTAAACTTTAACTGTGCCAAATTTAATACGCATAATTCAGCGCAATTTATGTAAAAAGGGTAACAAGAGTTTTTGCTTCCTGTATTAATACAAGACAACAAATTACATCAATTTATACGTAATCTATACATATAATAAAATCGTAGGAAAGTCAAAACTGTACATTGAATATTTTTTTAAAAGAATACTTGGGGCGTGATCTACAATCGATATCGAAGCCAAAAATATAGTTTTTAGAGATTTTGTCTGTTTGTCTGTATGTATGTCCGGGGTAAACTCAAAAAGTACTGCATGGATTTACTTCAAATTTTGCATGAATATTACTAATAGGTCGGGTCAACATATAGGCTACATATTATCACGCTATCACCTACGGGGAGGGGCAGTGCGGAGTAAACGTACTCCGCGCGGACGAAGTCGCTAGCGTCAATGATTGTCATTGTCGTGTTTCGGTTTAGAGGGTAGCCGTTAGACATATGCATGTGGCATTGATATCCTACCATACGGGTAGAAACGCACCATTAAAATCTTTGGTGCCTATAGACGACGATTTCTCTTTTCATCAGGAGAGCCATCCGCTTATTTGTAATGTAATGATATAAAAATAACCTTAAATTAAGCCAGATCTTTTAAAACTAAGATTACTATAATTGTAACTTTAACAGAATTTCAATCAGAATATTTGTTATATACTATTGTGCAAAATAATCAAGCCCTTTTAAAAATTAACAAAACAATTGTACTTCAACTATATCAAATTTTAACTTGAAAATATTAAAATTATTTTCAATTTTTAAAAAATAATAGTATAAAAGAAATTTTTTGTCAATACATTTAATCAAATCGTACCTGTTCGATGTTCAATATGTGAATACTCTACAAAAAATAATATCAATGAAATACTTCTTCGTGACCTCATCACATAATTAGCAAACTAGCAGAAGGCACTCCTGATAGAAAGATAAACCATCGCCTATTGACACCAGAGATGCTAGTGGATCGTTGCTGTCCATGTAGCGAGATAGCAATGCATCTTACCTTCCAAACCGGAACACGACAACAACAAGCATTGAGGCTATTGCGGCAGGAATTGGTAAGGCAGTTGTACCAAATACCCGGGCGAAACGTTGCCGAATTTTCACCTATTAATGTCACGATGATAGTGAAACATGTAGCCAATTGATTGAAAAAGTCGTGGGCAACAGCTAGTATGTCATAATATAGGTAGTTGTAGTAACATTTCTAAATGCGGTATTTTAAATCGCGGTATTGTTGGCGTATGACCTGTCAATTAGTAAAATATCATGGGTGGCCAAACTCAAATGAAACTTAACCATCTGTTAGTCATATTGGTAATGTTACATTTGGTCAACCGTTCACCTTTGTGAACAACCTTTCATACTGGCATAATTGGTATATATTCTTTAAGGGGTCAATACAAGGGGCAATGCCTTACAAATCTATATTTGTAGGAAAGTTGTCATTGTCCGACTTGGAACAGTTAATTACGGGTACACTAACTAGGTACTACCGAGATTCCGTATTTGTATTTTATCAGGTGGTAGAGTTCTACAACATATCGCCGGTTTTTTTTGCCACGGATTTACCTATTCCTGCCATAATAGGCTTATTACTGTAATGTTCATGTTTGTAGGGTAAAAAAGCTGGTAAATTTATGTCAGTTGGATTTACATCACCTTCGAATGGATGGCAACCATTAATGAAATGACTTTAGCGTTTATTGCTCTCCTATGATACCTATTAAAGAGAAGATTTTAAGTGTAGCTTTGCAAAAGTTAGTCCACTTATTCCCAACCATGGATGGAATTTCGATATCTAAATACAAAAAAATATTGATTGTTTTGTTCTATACTATTAATCGTCGGCAATTGGTGAAACTGTATTTTGATTTTAATTATAAAACAACTGTACCGGGCTTCACTACATATATATTTTTCCAAATTATTTAAAGTCTACCGGTTTTTTAAGCACAACGAGCTCATATTTTAATTTTTGAAAAACTGTATATTTTAAAACCAATGATAAAATTTGATCTTTCGAATTCGATTGGTTGAAAAATGTCGAAGTAATGCCAAAAACACATTTTAATCCCGAACAAATCAAACGATATTAAATTTCCGGTATTTAACGCAGTTTTTTTAGTAGAAAAGCTTATTAGAATTTGAAATCAATCGGTATATTAGTCTGAAAGTTATTGTAAAAATATGAAGTAAGTTTGTTGTAAACAATATAATTTTTGCAGCCCGTTGAACTATGAAAGATTTTGGCAAATCCCGCGGGATCGCCTAATTTTTCCGGGATAAACAGTAGCCTCTGTGCTATTCCAGAGCATCATCTACCTGTGTGTCAAATTTCATTTAAATCCGTTCAGTAGTTTTTGCGTGATTGAGTAACAAACATCCATCAACGCATCCAAACATACTTGCGCATTTATAATATTCATGTAGATTATAATATTAATATAGATTTATGCACAAACATGTGCAGAGGTTGCCTTCATGCTACATGATATTCTCTACCAGTCAATTTAAATCAAATGAGAATCTGTCCATTCCTCTACACCGTTCCAATTTTGTCTCAAACTCATACACAGTGTATGCTGCTCGAATGTGGAATGAACTGCCCTTAACGTTGCGGCAAGCGAATACTAAGTTCACGTTTAAACAAAATCTGAAAATGCATTTGCTAAATTATAGGTAGGCATTAGCATATTTTTTCATCATCTCATGCTTCATTCATATCTAATATGTATATTTTATTTAAGTATTTGTAAGTCTATATGTATTTATAAGTATTTGTGTAAGTTTGGGCTATGTGTAGATATGTATTATAAATTTCAAATTTGTTTAATTATATTATATTACGTATAGTGTATGCAGTATATTTTAGGATTTGCTTAGGGCTACATAATAAATATTATATCCTTACAATTTAGGGACACCACATATGTACTCTCTGTTGGCCTAAATGTTGACTGGAGGAGAATGGCACTAGGCATTAAGTTCGCCTTTTGTACAAATTAATTTAAGGTGTACAATAAAGCTAAATAAATAAATAAATAAATAAACTGTATTTGCGATAGGGTGCACAGAAAAACCTACAATAACCGTTTACTACTTTCTAAATTAATATTAGAATTAAGTAAACAAAACATTAAAATGATGCGATAATACTTAAATATTATTCCCTATTTTATTAGATATTATCACTTATTTTAATATTTGAAAAACTGTAAGTTTTGAAAACATGATTCTATTTTGATTTTTGTAACAACATTTCATGCAATTTTCTTAAACACTATAAATTATAATTAGTCGATCTATCTCGAAGCTACGTCGAAAAGCATCCTTTTCAAAAATGTTTGACAACGATAACTCCCAAACCAACTAGCTATCGATCTTATATTCTTCAGTGCTGAAATCCTGAATCATCTTCAGATGGCTTTATCCTTTCGTCTAAGCAGGTTAACATATATACAAAACTATCTTTTATATATTTTTCAATATTATAGGATACATGGATAAAAACAGTTATTGTCAGTAACCACCACAGCTGTTGGTAGGGCATTGCCTTACACTTTAGACTTTTTTTATATAATATAAAATAGCAAACAAGCAGATGGTCCTCCTGATGGAGAGAGTCAACCACCGCGTACAGACACTAAATATTTTAATGATGTGTTGCTATCTTGTGGCAAAGTCTATTGCCACATCCATGTAGCATTGCCACCTTGCCACATAAATAACAACGCAACATTTCAATTTTTGATGTCTAAAAGGCGATGATTTCGTTTTTTTTATAAGGAGAGCCATCTTCTTCTTTGTTAATGTACCAAATGATATCTATAAAAAACAAGCGTTAGTTCCTGTGCCCCTGCCTGGTAAGTGAGGTTGCTGATTAACTTGACGCATTTGCCATTTTTTTTATATCATAAGATAGCAAACAAGCAAATGGGTCTCCTGATGGAGAGACAATGCAGTACTCTACCATCTACTTACTACTTAGATACATATAGAAAGTATGGTAACTGACGGACATAATTGACGCCAGTAGGTATACATAGGTGCCAAGCCATCACCGGTTTAGCTACAGTATTTTATTGTCACTTGAAATTCAAATATTCGTACAAACTTACAACACATACCACCTTATTCTAAAACGAAGTCTAAATATGGCACCAAAGTTAATACCAGGTTTAGTTCTAGTACTAAATAAAACGTTATTCTAAAACCGGGTTTAGCGCCAGTCCGAGAAAATAAGAATGAATTTTAGTACTGGAACTAACCCGGTATTAAGTATGTTTTCGTAATAAGGCGGATAATGTCTATACATAATACCTATATATAAATAAAATTGTCTGTCTGTAATTTCAAAATAACTAGTTTTTTTCAAGTGCAACGTGTTATTTTTATGACACTAATACCTAAACAACCATTTTTAAAAATGTGTCTGTGTATGCCCTTCTGTTTATACGGGGTAATCTCGGGAACGGCCGAACCGATTTTGATGAAACTTTCACTGTAACATAGACCAGCGTTTTTTTCACGTACTATTAATGTATACCTACGTAGGTATAGACATAATATAAAATAAAATGCGTTTTTTAACGTACATCGAGAGAATTTCTGGACAAAAATGTAACGGCTATAATTAATTAGACGGTTAGCCTACAACAAACAAATATGGAAAAATAAATCTAACTCAAACATTTTGAAACCCCTGACACATTCCTCTATCATAAGACCACCTCCTATGTATTCATACAGGTCACTTTTCAAAGAATAGATCAACTGCCTTACTGCGAGGCATATTGTAAAAATCGAACAGATTACCAAAATTGCCAACACTAACTATATGGTAGAATTCTACATCATCTCTACCAGGTTTTGGTATCCCGTTGCACCTGTTCCAGCCGCAGGGGCGGATGGCGAAATTGTGGGGCCCTGGGCTAATTCTACTTAGGGGCCTTCCTGATTTCTTTACTTATTACCGTGAAGTCAAAAATTGTTTTCTATAGTAATGTTAAAAATAAATTACAAAAAAAAAACATTATTTTTTTATTTATATCCAACATTCGCTAACAAGGGTTTATTTGTGGCCTGCCACCAAATTCAATTCATCGCCAAGTCAATGGTCGGATTGTATTTTTTTGCACTATATCTTCTATCTTTTTTTAGTGGAATTCAGGGGTCTTTTAACTTCAGGGCCCTAGGCTGCAGCCCAAAAAGCTCTTAGGTAGATCGATCCGCCCCTGTCCAGCCGCAATAATTTCGATGTTTTTCCTCATCGTGTTTCGTTTTGGAGGGTTAGGTAACCGGTAAACTTATGCATGTGGCATTTCAACGCCAGACGGATAGCAAGACAGCATTAATATATTTCAACGTATATAATACTCCTTTTAATATTTCTATGTCGCAGGTAAATAAACTAATTGTTGCCTTAAACTTTTTTATATAGTTAGCAACTCTCTCGGAGTACGTTCAGAACACATTTTATTTGACAAAAATTAATAACTTTGATTCGGTAAGCTGATGGTTGAAGGTGGACCTTATTTCGGATCATCTACTAATAATAGATAACGAAATCAAATAAATATCATCACGCATATATCCCCGAAACTAGGAAGTGGTGCAAATAGTGCACCAAGGATTGACAAATGGTAAAGTCTATGATGTGACAAATGGCCAACCCAATAACAAACTGGGAATATTTTTAATCTTGGTCAAATTACGTTTTCCACAACAATTCAAAAAAAATATATATTTAGAACGAATTCTCCGATCCAGGATTCGAATTTACTAGGTGGTAGAATTCTGCATCGGCTCGACCGGGTCTGGTACCACCACCTTACCTATTCCTGCCGCAACAGCGTCAGTGCTGGTCACTGTTGTGTTCCGGTTTGGAGGGTAAGGTAGCCGGTAAACTTATGCATGTGGCATTAGACCTCGCCACAAGATAGAAACGCACCATTAACATTTTGGTGTCTATAGGCGATGGTTGACTCTTTTCATCAGGAGACCCATCTGCTTGTTTGCTATCTTATGATATAAAAAAAAATTAAAAAAAAAGAATCCAAGACCCGCATTCCTAATACGTAATAGATAAGTCAATGATACAAAAAAATTAACTGTGGTAGAACAAAATTATCTCTAGTTCTCGCGACTTGAATGTTAACTAATACATTTTAATTTATTATTAAATTACTAATACATCCATACTTACTAAAATTATAAATGCGAAAGCAACTCTGTCTGTCTGTTTCTTCTTCACGCCTAAACCACTGAATTGATTTGGATAAAATTTGGTACAAACATAGTTTGAGACCCGAAAAAGGACATAGGATAGTTTTTATCCTGGAAATCCCACGGGAGCGGGAACTATGCGACTAAAACCCCGGGAATCACTATGTTTTAAATCTTTTTCCACGCGAACGAAGTCGCAAGCACAGCTAGTTTGATATAAACTTAATGTCAGTTGATCGTGTGAAATAGAAAATTATCCTTTGTTATAGCTTTATTGGTGAAAGGAAATGAAAGGAAAATCGGTTTAGTTTAGTTTTTGAGATTACCTATGTATTAAAGAAGAACAAATATTATTAAAGTATTAGTACCTACAGATCTTGGAATAGATATTTTAAAAAATAACTGTCTGTAGTAAATGCCGAAATATTGGAGTTGTATCATTAATAAAATATTAACTTAGAAATAACATGGCCATTTCACCGTCACTCGTTGTACTTAGGTATAAGTACACATACATATTTACCTACCTATACTTACCTATCAGACATTATACTAACAATGGATATCTACTCGTTTGAAATATTTCCAAAGTATTACACTAACAGAACTACTGCAGGAGTGAACAATACCAACATTACGAAAGCCTAACAACAAAAATGCTTGAGCACAACCGAAATAAGCAGCTGCCGGGCGATAATAATGAGAAAAACGTCCACGACACGGCACAAGCTCCCCACCAAGCGGCGCGACACACTGCGGGCTCGCGACTGGGCCCGCGGCGGAGCCCGACAGCCCTCCCACCGACCGGGGCGGCGCCCGCCAATCGGCGAGCAGCGGCGCCGCCATAGGGCGCGGGCGGCGGGGCGCGGGCACGGGGGCGCGTAGGGCCGCGCCGGGGGCCTACGCCACTCTCGCCCGAGAGCCACTAGAGGCCGAGCCGTCGAGTGGCGTCGAGTGCACCGGTCGGATGTCCGCGGAGGGCGGCGGCTACTCGCCGTGTCCGGCGGAGGCGCTGCCGGAGCTCAGCGCTGCGGAGCTGGCGATGAGCCTGTCTCCCAAGTCAGCGCTGCTGCAGCAGAACCTCTCCCAGCTGCAGCTTCAGCACTCCACGCCCTTCTCTGTCACCGACATCCTGTCGCCGATCGAGGAGTATCGCAAGTTGGAGCTGGCGAACAACCCGCCGTCGCCGTACAGGTGCGTGGATCGATTCGAGGGGGGACCCTCCGCCCGCTGATTTTTCGAGTGGCCCGAAGGTCTCGAGGGCACTCGAGCCGCGCTCCTAGTCGAAGGATATAGTTCGGTGACGTTTGTTTGTGCAGGTATGTTGTGATCGCCGGTCAAGTGATGATGCGATGTGAATGTGAGCCGCGGGGTCAACGATGTGCCTTAGCTTTCCGTTATGCGTGTCGGCGCGGACATTTAACCCTGCCTTTTGCGATTTACGATCGATGCTTTCTCACCAAATGAAAATATTAGGTTCGTGTTATAAATGGCGAATAGTAATGGACTTAAAGTGACCACTTGAGAGACGCCCCCGTCGTGACGGCAACCAATATGCCACTCGAAGCTTATATGCATATGTATGTATGCATGATTAATTGAATGCTTTTTCTTTTATTTAACATTAAAACACTTATACACTTTTAAGTAACAACACATGAAACAAGTTGGTTAACATTTACAATTTCGATTAAAATAGTTTAGGCCTAAATGAAAACTCCTGCAATCTTGTTATCTTAAATTTTTTAAAAAAAATATTATTATTAATTAATTATTTTCAATAAATTTGCTCAATCAATGACTTCTTACAGTGCTAATTTTTTTGCGTTTAAATAATATTAGTATCTATCTGTGCTTTTAAACTTAAGTTTATACTTATATAAAATCGCTACAGTTGCATATACTTACAAATTTTATAAAGTGAATTCTAACTTTTATTATTATAATGTACCTAGGTCCTAATTTACAAATTCCTAAGCTATCGTAATGTTAATTATTTTTCTCTAAATTAGTGAACTTCTTTAATTAATAATTGTTTTGACATTGGCAATTATGAACTTACAATTTTCTATTCTATTATACACTCAAATTTTTAATCAAAACAACGATAAATTTATTTCTGTAAATTTGCTCAGCGGATAAAAACAACGCGTTAACAAAAGAAAATTGTGTTTATTTTTAATATCTAATCAAAATATTAAGAAATAAATTTTCATTATAATATTATGTAAAGAAGATTTAGAGTTTCAATATGAGCAAATATTTACATATTCATTTTCAGAGGGCCATACATATTCATTTTACGCCGTGTTGGTCCCGGCCTCTGGTACCCGCCACCCGGTGGTACCAGCATTGCGTTGTCTCGCCCGGGTCTGGTACCACCGCCTTATCTATTCCTGCTGCAATAGCGTCAGTGCTTGTCACTGTCCTGTTCCGGTTTGGAGTGTAAGGTAGCCGGTAAACTTATGCATGTGGCATTAGACCTCGCCACAAGATAGCAACGCACCATTAACATCTTTGGTGTCTATAGGCGATGGTTGACTCTTTCCATCAGGAGACTCATCTGCTTGTTTGCTGTCTTATGATATAAAAAAAGAGAGCACATAGGAGTTTATTTTCTATGTTTAGGTACTAAATAGTGTGTTCAATATCGTAGGCTAATATCGTATAATTTTTACAAAACTTATCTACATAAAAAAATAAGAAGAATAACAATATATGTAACAATAATAGATTAATTATTCCGTAAGTTAAATGAAAATACGATCAAATTACGTACTTATCACTAAATACGCGAATTATAAAATTAATATAAGAAAATCTTCTGATCTAATTTAAAACTGAATCTCGAATTATTTAAAAATATTTGTAGGGCAATATTTGGATAACACAACTTGGTAAAAAACCAACTTGGAATTTTGCGTTCTCTTAAATAAATAATTGTCATTAGAACACTGGTGTTAACCGAGGAAATCGACATCGGTGTTAAAGCTTGCAAGTTAAGTCTCTTACTTATTCCCTTCTTTAATAAAACCCTACGTAATAAATAATCACAAAGTAAATAGTAGACACCGTATTTATACTTCTAACCAGAAAACTGTAAATTGAGTAGATACTTGAAAAATGAATAAAAGTAAAAGGCGAGGTAAGCATAATACATCTATATATTATACACGCGAAGGAAACACTTTGTACCCTTTTTTAACACAATTACGCGAACGGAGAAGTATGAAATTTGGCACAGTTAAAGTTTACATTGCGGAGGACTGCAGAAACGTAGATATTTTTAAATAATATGCATTGAAAATACATTAAATTAATTAAAATAAAAATATAACACACACTATAGGTATTCATGTGACATACAAAATAATATACCCATGTAGTATTAGATATAGGTGAGCTAGCACTCGTATTAATTAACTGAAAAAAATATTTACCCTGTCTATGAGGTCTTCCCATTTATTTTTATACAGTAGTGTTAGAAAGAGAAGGTAACGCCTCAGAAGATGACAGCAGTATTTAAAATTTGGTTTCAAGTAGGTATTAGAAGTGCTGCCTCCATATATATTACAGCTTCATGAATATGCCTACACATACCTATACCAGTTACTTTACGGCCAAAGTTTGTTATCAAACTTAGAAAAGATTTTAATTTTTGTCCATGGTGGAATTTCTGCCATTGGCGATTGCTAGTTTAACTAATACCGTGACATCTTTGACAAGAGAAAGATAAGGACTTGGCATTAATTTCCATAATCAAAATTATAAAATTGCATGCATTCCAACGCTGAACAAATAAAAATGGCTTTATCTTTGTCTAACAACTTAGAATTTTCATAATAGACAAAGCTGCAACAATTTTGTCAGTGTTCTAATTTCAAAACATTTAAGAAAATTAACGTCACCTTAAACAGATAGTGGCCAAAATGCCATTACTAAAATACGCTGTCAATGTAGGTAAGTTAAAATTTAATATCAAATAACCCTTTGATTACAAAATATTAAATTGATTTTAGCGTTTATTTGTATTTTTCTATAATTTTAGTGTGTACCTTAAATCTAAAATAAAAACTAATTGTTAAAATAACATGCTCAACTGCAATATAATTTATTAATTGTTATGTAGACAGTAATCAGCTGTTTTTAAGTCCGCCATTGTTAGAGACGAAATGCACCGGTGTTTTCTTGGTTATTTCATATCTAGTATGTAGAAGTTTCCTTCATCTAAGCGTGACAACTGACATGTAACTAAGGTGATAGAACTCTACGACGCCTTATTCGGGTATGGTAATTGGTTATCTCTTTCTATCAGAAGAACCATCAGCTTGTTATTGCTATATATGTTACTGCTATATATAAAAAATCAATTGCTGTTCGTTAGTCTCGATAAAACTTGAGAACGACTGAACCGATTTGGTTAATTTTGGTTTTGAATTAATTGTTGAAGTCCAGGGAAGGTTTAAAAGGTGAGAAAATATAGAAAAAATAAGGTAGTTAAAAAGGCAGAACAACATTTGCCGGGTCAGCTAGTACGAGTTAAAATCCCTTCATGTAGATACATTATAGGTTACCTATGAAATGTGAAAACTAATTACTTTAAATTTACAATTACTATACCTATAATAAATTGTAGGAAACTTCCGTGGATACTTTTTAAACTAAATATTTTTGTACTTTAAGACATTCTAATTATGTTAATAATTACTCTTGTACAATAATAATAAAAACGAATAATGTTAATAATAAAATTAATATATAATTTCTTCGATAGATATGTAGGTTATTTTCGCAAGCATCTTCATAAACATATGTTTGTTTTTTTGATATATTATAAGATAGCAAACTAGCAGTTGAGTCTCCTAATGTAGAGTCAACCATCGCCTATAGACACCAAAGATGTTAATAGTGCGTTGCTATTCTATGGCGAGGTCTAATGCCACATGCATAAGTTTACCGGCTACCTTACCCTCCAAACCGGAACACGACAGTGACAAGCACTGACGCTATTGCGGCAGGAATAGGCAAGACGGCGATACCAGACCCGGGCGAGACAATGCAGAACTCAACCACCTAGTAAGTGACATTTAATAAATGATAAAAAATAACAGATCATTTAATAAGGGTAATTTTAAGAAGCAAAGCCATTTTGCCTCGGTATGTCTCATTATTGTAATTCTTATTTTTCAACCGACTTACCGAAAGGAGGTGTTTATCAATTCGGTTGTATATTTTTTTGGTTGTTATCTCAGAACTCGGTCATTTATGAACCGATTTTGAAAATTATTTTTTGTTTGAGAAGGTATACTTTCCGTGGAGCTCCATTTTAATTGTGTGAAGATCTGAGACAGGGTTCCGGAGATATAGGTAATGGGATGTCGGTTGCAGTTCACTTTATGTATTCTTAGGCGTTTGATGTGAAGATAAGTTTTATATATAAATAATAACTATTAATTATTATAAAATAGTAATTTTTAAGGTCACACAAAAAAAATATATTATAGATATAGTCATAATAATAATTTAGATAATAATAAACAATCACAACGTTAAGAGTAAAACTGGTGTTGAAGTGTCGTAGACTGTTATTTAAAAAAAAATTAAACAGTATTTTGTCCATTCCACATATTTCGGAATTGTGCTTTAAATAAAATACAATATTTATGTGTAAGTTAAACAAATATACGTATTTATTTATATTTATGCACGAACAAAAAGGTAGCCAAGCCTAACCAACTTCATTTATTAAGAAAAGAATTAAAAGAAATGGTGCATCTCCTAACTTTTTTTATATCATAAGATAGCAAACAAGCAGATGGGTTTCCTGATGGAAAGAGCCAACCATCGCCTATAGACATAATAGACACCAGAGATGCTAATGGTGCGTTGCTAACTTGTGGCGAGGTCAAATGCCATGCAAGTTTACCGGCTACCTTATCCTCGAAACCGGAACAAGACAGTGATTAGCACTGACGTTATCAGAACTCTACCACCTAGTAGCCTCGATGGTAGTGACTCGCATAGCCAATGCCTGCCTGGCAAAACGGTACTTGGCTTATTCTTCAAAGGAGCCCGGGAACAACACGGGGAATCTTTTAACTCCATCCGAGTAACTGAAACTTAATACCTAATTTACATACATCATTATAAGATACAGTCAAAATTTATACAGAGCAATAAATAACTTACAAGCTATAAATTACATGTATTACAGACAATACGTATTATTAAATTACACGTAAATAATTACATACATAGGTACTCATATACATATATAAAAATATAAATATAAACCTGTATATACAATACACACATAAACAAATATATAGGTATCTATGAGTAGGTACAGATCAATCTAAACACAATAACTTTTTATTAAATTTAAATTAGCAATATTGAACTCTCTATTTTTATGTTTTTAAAATATAAATTTAGTCGTCTTTTAAATGATAGCTTTGAAGAGGATATTTATGTTCACTATACACCATACATTCGGTGTATAAATAAATATATTATTAGTTTATAAACGCTATGTAAATCTACGAGGTAGAGTTTTGCCGCTCGCCTGGTTGCACCATATTAATTATTCTTGCGGCAATTTAAGCATCAGTGCTTTTTACTGCCGTGTTTCAGTTTGCGAAGTAAGAAAGCCGGTAGACATATGTATGGTATCACATGAATAGCATCACACTAATGGAAACTCATTGTTAAAATCTGTAAGCGATGCTTATCTCTATTAATCAGGAGCCATCTGATTGTTTATCTCATGATATTAAAAGTCCTATATGAATCGAACTCCTAATACATTTAAGTACATTACTCATTAGATACATTTGCTTGTTTCGTATACGAGTACACAAGAGGTATAATATACAGGTAGACTATTACTTAACTACATTGTAAACTTTAACGAAATTTTTGTAATAATATTTTTAAAAAAATGTCAAGTGAGAGTTGGACATCATTTTTCCCTAATGCACCAAAAGAAGTATGTATAATTTCAAAAAACGACGCCAAATACCGTTAGATTGAAAGCGACTGATTCATTCGTGATATGTCAATAAGGATTTTTCTTTTAAAAAAGTGTTTTTTTTGACATTACTTTGACAATTTTCAACTATTCCATTTTGTAGCTAAAACCATGGTATAGAACATGAAGTATTAGGTATCAGCTTCATGACAACACCATTTTGGAGTTCAAAAGTTGCGTTAAATATCGTTCGAAGTTTAAAAATCGATCGCTGATTTCAAAATAAGCAACTTTTCAAATATCGATACTGTCATTTTTAACAACTTTTAAATTTTTAAACTCCGAAAAAAAAATAGATTCCTTAGGTATAGTTTTTGCTTCTCGGAGCTTATAATATCAATTTAGCGGGAAGTTTCAGGGATGGCCTCCAGGGTCAACTGATTTTTTAAATTTGAAGATTAGGTCAGCTTAAGTCAATATAAGCCTGTGATATAACGTACTTATATTTTCTCATATTTACGAACAACATTATGTTTTTAAATAACAGAAACCATAATAACAGACTATAGAGCGTAATTTCTGCCCGAAGAAAACTGATTCACGCCTAAAGCAGTTTTACTTCAGTACATAATAACTTAATAATACAAAAATGCATCTTAACATCTTCGATGTTTATAGAATAATAGCTGAACTGCGCAGCTGAGCCCGCAAATAGATTACCATGTGATCGATATAGTTTTCCATACAAACTTTCTATTAAATATATTTCAGCCCTTTAGGGGTTGGTTTTTTAAAAAGGAGTTGGTTTATTTTTGACCCCGGATTTTCAACTGTCTCCATGTTAAATTTCTTCGAAATCGGTTCAGGGGCTTACCTGCGAAAGCATAACAGACACACAGATAGATAGACCGACAGTCAAACGGACTTTTGCATTTGTTATATTAGTATGGATAGTTTACCGCTTTCCAAGGAAGTCATCTATTTGTTTGCTATTCTATGATTAAAAAAAAATATTTTAACGAAATGATATACGGCTTTGTTCACGCGTTTATTGTTACGATATCCAGTTTTGTGAAAGTTTTGTTTGTCTAATTGGCCACGAAATATAGCGTCGCGGTGAGTTCTCAAGACCGGTTGGTTTTGGTAATAGCGACATTTACAAAGTATTTAATATTGCCTTTTACTATGATTTTAGGCACGTTTTTATTTACATAACACATTTTTATTTAAATCTACAAGATTTTATTTCAGAATAAAGTTTATATTCCAGTAGAGTAAGGCAGAGGTGCAAGTAGTGCACGCCCGATAAGACTATTGGCATTATGTCCCATCGTAGCTTATAATTAATCGATAAATGGGGATGTATGTAAACGGGCAAGTTATGTTTACCAGAAAAAAATAAAACTTAAAAATGTAAAATCTGTATGGACCTTGCAGGTCATTCTTGAAATTTTTGACGCATTTTAAGCTCACAGCATTCAAAAATTCACTCAAATTGTGATTTTTGAGTGAGTTTGAATATTTAAAGTTTTTTTTCAAACTGCACTACTTTAATTTATCGATTTTGTTGTTTTGAATGGCATTCAAGGCAATGTTTTGAGCTCTAACTACACATATTGTCCTAGTTACAAAATCGATTGTTTGAAAAGTCTTGAAGTTACCTATGTTTTCGGTTATCTACATGGTTTTGTCTCTAGGTCAGAATTTCGTTAGAAGCGAATTCATGCCATGTTTTCTGTAACAGTAGCTTTCCAGCTGAACTGGTTTTAGATATATCCGTATCCACGGTCACTTTTGATTCTTTATTGTCAACTAGGAAATGTCTATAATTAAATTAATTTTTGAAAGAAAGAAAGAAAATATTTATTTGCAAGAATATGGGTGTTAAAAGTTGTTAAAAATAAATTAAGTTACCAACATATTCTATCATTATATGGTGTGCAAATATTTAAATTTTAATAGCTTGTGACATCCATATTCTTGCAAATAAACATTTTTCATACGTCAATAGCGTTCCCATACAGATATATTATAATTAATCCTTTAAGCTGGTTTTGCTCAAGTTATTGAGTTTGTTTACAAATATATTTGTGCATGTTTTATAATACTAGTGTCCGTATTGTGGTTGTTGACTTCTATGGTCAATAATAATTTGTTTTTAAAGTTTTACAATAGATTTTAGCTGTAAAGAAAATAAAAAATAACCGACTCAATTAATATTTTTCAAAAAACTTTTATGTACAGAAATAATTTTTCTACTCTTTTATTATATGTATAGATAAAAATACTATCAAAGTGTATGTCAAACTGTTAAATGAATGTAGCGTGTTTGATATTTATTTAATGTGTGCATTTCTAATGCATATAATGTTTTTATAGTAGTTTGCAATGTAAACTTTAATTATGCCTAAGGTTTTCCAGTTCTCCGTAATATAAACTTTCGTTGTGCCAAATTTCATATTTCACCAAACAAAGTACAAAGTATTTGCTTCTCGTCATAATTTATTATAACCAGCGGTCGCCCTATGGTCAAAATTCGACCATAAATAAAAATTTTTTTTTTTAAACTTTGACAACAGAATTTAGCCGTAAACGTAATATCTAATGTAGGTACATGTGAAATTAGAAATCTGAAGTACTTTATTCAATTAAACTTTTTACATGTTATTTTGACGTGTCATCTATTTTTTAATATCTCCTACTACCCAATCGGAAACGCGACCGCGGCCACACTGAAAGGTTCCGGCAGAAGAAACTCAGCGTGTGCGTTATTTTTATTAATTTAATGTACGTACATTTGTGTTATGCATGAGTAGTAGGGATTCGTTGGTTCCCGACCACCCGGGTCGTTGGGTCTGGATCCCTGTTTCTGTCCCACCTGTGTTTCTGACCCACTTGGTGGTCGGTCAAGACTAAAAAAAAAAAAAAAAAAAAAAAAGTTTGGTGTCAAAATGGGGGTTTCCGGGTACGCCCGATCGATTGCAAGCATCCGTTTTTTGATATCTCGCACGGTTGCAAAGTTAGCATTCCTGGCTCTCCTTCGTTATCTAATCACCTCATTATCATTAAGCTCGAACGCCCGTCACACAATCGCACTATTAAAAGCTCATTAGGACGTCTCGCATTGCGTATCACTTGTAACTAATGAATATGGAATAAAATAAATATCATCAAGCTGATTCCCGTGTCGAGAAGGCAGAGCGAGCGTCTTAACGTTCCACTGCGATTCACCTGTTCAGCGGACAAAAGCACGATTATGGCGATCATTCTATTATCATTTTAGCAGCCTGTAAGACTTTTACTTTTTTTTTTTCATAGTAATTTATATCATTAACATCGTGAGTACTGACTAGTTGGTGAGTTCTGCAACGTCTCGACCGGGTTGAGTACCACCACCTTGACCCATCTTATTACATACATCATCAGTGCTAGTCGCTGTGGTGGTGCTATTATTACTGGGTCTGTGTGCTTATTAAATATATTCCAGTACTTGTATGCATGTAAAAAAGTATCTTCACGGCCATATCCCCGAAGAGGTAGACAGAGGTACAACTAATGCTCCCACGATTAGCCGAAGATACTAAGTTCCACAACGTGATAGGTGACAATCCCGACCCAGGAATCGAACCTAGGACCTCATGTGGCAAGCATCGTCACCGCACCATTATGCCGCAGAGGTGATTTGTTTGAATGTATTTATTTAGTGTTGTTGACAAACACCCATATTGCATGATGTCTGGGCTAGCAGGATCGGTCACTTCCGGTATCAAAAGCTTCACATGCTCTTAAGGTATGTGGGTGTTTCGCAATACACAAGTATGAACTTCACTAACGATTCATTGGAATGTTGTATCATAATTGCTAATGCGAATGTGATGAGCAACAAGATTTGTAACAGAACGTGTTCGCTAATGTTAATTGCTTAAAACTTCCTATATAAACCTTGGATGAAAGCACATCTACAATATATCAAATAATTATTTTAACAGAGATAGTGCTACATTATTGTAACGTGTGTGTGTGTGTTATTGTGTTCACGTGCTACTTCGATAATATGGATGTAAGTATCTCATTTATTGCTCTTATAATATCTTATATATTAAATATGTGTAATGAATGTAGATATAATATTTTTGTCGTTTCATATTTTTACAATATTATTCATGTATTTCACCGGAGAGGAAAGTATACTTGTATGATGAACGTACACATATTTTTTCAGATTTGGTTAGAAAATAATATTTATACCTACATGCACACACAGAAATGATGTATGTGTTAAATCTATACATATGTGTACTACATGTATACTGAACAGAAATTTTACCTAAATATATTCAGTCGTTAAGGCGTGTAAGAACTTGTAACAAATATACACGCACAAACTTTAGATTTATAACATAGTATTAGGATTTTACGTTAGCTATGTCGTAGTGTCTAATATTTGGTATTATGTCCTTTACAGAATTCCTCGAGCATCCTTGAAGAGAACACTTTAAAACATTATTATTATCCACTGTCTGACGACGACGAGTCAGATTTACAATTGACACAGCCATTGAAAATAAAAAGAACACGTAGCAGCAGCAGTTTGGACGACCTATTTGAAAAGCCAGCCAAAAAGAAGAAAAAAATGTCGTCCTGCGTTGGAAGGGCGTCTCGAGATGGTGGAATGGCATACATATCAACCAATACCGACGATGGGGCGCAAGCCACACACTTTGTAAAAATAGAAGTTTACGATCTAAAAAAACTGGCGAGGATACCCCCAACTGATCATTGGAAACATGCAACCACTCGGATTAAATATTATGCGGCAAGTCATAGGCTCAACAAAATCAATGAAGTGATCTATGATATATCTAAGGAAATAGCCGATGCACCTGACGTAAAAAAATATCACTTCGACAAAAATACTTGATATTGTTCTTTCAATGACTGATTTTTTAAGTATGCTATTGTATAAAGTTTCAATGTAATTAGAGATAATAATGTGATTAATACTTGAATACTTAAATAAAGGTTTTATTTTTGTTATCCCATTTGTTTTTTTTGTATTCCTATGACATACAGGGTAAAATAATACAACGAAATTTCTTTATCAATTATATTTTATTACAGAAAAAGTATTTAAACAAATTATTTACAATTTTATCATTAATAACAGTATTAGTAGTAAACATATTAGTGAAGTTAAACATACATACTCCATAATATCTGAAATATATAAAAACTAGACAGTAAATTCCACACATAGAACTAAAACAATTTTGAATTACTTTATTATTATAATTCCACTTCTTACAATTTGTTACCAAAAATGACTCATGATAACCAGTTGGCTTTCTCCCGAAAGAATCAAAATATTCCCCAACACCATGTTTATCAATGCATATTGCTACCCAATGAGAACCAGGCTTTGTATCAGGATCTAAATTTGATATAGAATAAAAGGGTAAGCTAACATGTACTGGTATACGATTAGCTGCAAAAACATTAAGCTTTAAGCTACCATTAACCATAACCAGAAACTTTTGGATTTCTATAGAATCCATCATAGAATTTAATTTTTAAAAACGTCTATTTTTAAAGATATGCTGAATGAAATTGACAGTAAATACACTAGCAATATAATATATAAGTACAATTTCATAAATTAATTAAAATTAAGATTAGCTATTATAATCTATAATAACCTCTCTATTTTTGTTTATTTCTATAACATTATCAAATTCTGCATATACTATACAATTTACAGTTGATGACAAAGTGCCTTCAAACCGTACTTCTATTCTAACACTTCCACGTTTTACTAAATTCCAATGAGTTGTAGAGTTTGCACTTAAGTCTGGAGTCATATCAAAAGCCATTAGACAGTACCCGTTTGCAAAAGCTTCTTTAGATATCGAATTACCTTCATTTAAAAAGTGTATACCGGTCCCAGAGAATAATGTATGATAAACGCTGGTAAAAGCATTGTCGGAAAAATTGGGAGTTAATGTTTTCGGTGGTATTTGCTGTCCATCTACATATACACTAAGCAGATTGAGGTTGTTGTGTTTAAAATCGAAGGGATTCGTTTCGAAACTGCCATTAAATGCTTTATTGCTAACGAATCCTATAATACACCTTTTAGGCATTTGCCCAAGAAATACATTATCAAGAACTTTCCCTTGAACACCAGATGGAATAGTTAATACTTTTACTTCAGCTCTAGCAACTGGGTACTTAGCTGTGGTTGTTGCTAGTACTTTTTCGTGTGCAAGTAATATTGATGGATTGATTCTTGCTTTACGGATTATGAGCGAAGCATTTATTATATTAACTTTGAATTTATTTTCTACTGTGGACGATATGAGATTAAAAGAATCTTTCGAACGAACTAATTTTAACCGCATTTCAATACCATTAACTAAAAATTTCCCTTGATTAAATATATCACCATGTAAATGACCTATCATTTCAATAGTTGAACTCTGCTTTGATAGTTGCTGTCGCTTAGCAAATCCTTCGTTAGTTGCGTCACACGAAGTAAACTTTCCTGGAGTATCTTCATACCATAAACCACAGGTAAGATGGGAAGCTTTCGCTGCTGGACCATAATTTAATAAAGTTTCTATATACGCACGATATGCATATGTGTTATTTGGTGGAGAAACAAGTTTCTGATTTAAATAAATATCCAACTGACTAAAAAGCGAGTGTAGCCAATTATTTACAGGTGCAACATTGGCATCGACAGCTAATCTTGATGAATCAATATTTTCTATTCGTGCACTGATACTAATCATTGTGTGTGATAAGTCAATATATTCATCACCAGCACCAGGTATTAAAAACTCAATAGGGCCATCATCAGTTAGCGATGATATCGGACGATATTGCATCCATTGACCACTCTCTATACTTGTTTGTGTTGTCGGTAAAGCAAAGATATCCAATTCTGATTTCACACATTCACAAGAATTATTGTGTAGAAACGCCATTTTTAATTTCCAAAAATATCTTTTTTATTTTTGAGAGCTCCTTTAAGAGTTCTTCTTTGTTTTGATGTCTTCTTGTGAGTGATAGACTTAAGTCTTTGCCTTTTATTTTTATAACCGGATCCTGCCATTATGGAGTCGAGTTTTTCATCAGCTTTTCTTTTTAAATTAGAAGTAGCGGTTCGGAATCGAGTTTTTATCGATTCATCAAGAGGTTGAGCTCCAACCAAATCACTTAGAAGACCAACTCCAGCGTTTAATGCTTCTTTTCCAAGAACCTTTGCGCCACTTTTTAAAATTGGAAATACTGACCTAAATAAACCCCCTAGAAAACTCCCTATGCCATGTCCACGTTGATATGGTGTTCCTTTATAAATTATACCTACACCAGATCCTGCTTGTGCAGAGTAATAGTGATGATAGGGACATACCATTTTTATATATTTAATGTAATATTAAGAACTTATTTTTTTGAAATGAAGCTTAATACATGAGGTTCCAAATTGAAATGGTACTCTTTCACCAATGCTCGTTCTTATATCAATTTCTATCACATCAAATTCCCTACGTAAAACAGGAAGATAGTGTGCAGGAGAAAATACATTAATTTTGTAGGCTCCATAAATATATTTCGTAGGATCTAATGGAATTATTCTCAGTAAAGATGACATTACATCTCCTATTATCTGTGGATGTACTATATCGGAGTAAATAAATAGTTGTGACGGTAGACCTAAATGTAAGTTTATTGGATACTTACCAATATTCTGCCTAACAAAATTTGTATTGGGTTCGAACCCAAGTTGAAGTGACAATTTGGGGTTAGCTGTTATTCGAGTAATGTTACTTGTCATATTTGTTACGGCGACAAGTCTTGATATTTCATCGTGTTGAAACTTTACTTTCCCATTTAATAAAGGATTTGCATTGAATGCGTTTAAGAAGTTACTAATATTTTCGTAGTTTGTTGCTGGTATATGGGATTTATATTCAACGTTAGCATAATCTGTTTTTGAATCGGGTAAATATACTTTTTTAGAAATGTATACTACATTTTCATGATCCTGTACATTTAACATACTACACGGATAGTGACATTCAACTAGACCGACCACCCATTCTCCTTCTAGCTTAATAGTTTTAGGTAGTTTAGTGAAGAAGTTTGCTGTTGTGTTTTCTGGAAAGTAGCCCATGGAGCTGTTACTAAGTAACGTTAAATAAAAACTATTATCCATTATATTTTCTTTAAATTTGATATAGGAACCCAAGTATTAAATTTATTCGGATAACCTACCCACTTCACAAGCACTTCTTTTCTGATTCCAGAATAACGTGAACCTATTATTTTATCAATTTTAAAATACGATGTGGGGTCATAAGAAACTTTTTGTAATTCATTCTCATAAAATGTACCTACAATTCCCTCGTTTAGAATATCTTTTATGGTATAAATCAATACAGGCTTACGTTTTACCGAGGCCACTATAAAAAATTCATCACTCCAATTAGTCTCATAGCCTTTTTTAAATATATGCTTATATTTAGTAATTCTAACGTAGTCGCCTATACTTAATTTTGGATCCTGATTATTGTGTACCATTTTTTTCCCCTGTAATCGTCCTTCGTTGATATTACGCCATACAGTCATTATATTATTAAAATTAACATCAACTGGGCGCATTTTTATAGTCGAATGAAAACTATAATTATAGGAATAGACTAATACTTGCAATATATCTATGTATCTATATGTATTTTTGTGGGTGAAGTATCGCCACATTTTCGTTTTGAGAGTTCTCTGAAACCTTTCCACTATACTAGCCTTAATATCAGGGTTATTCGTTGTGTAATAATTAATATTCTTATTCATTAAATATTGTCTTACATCTTTTGATACGAATTCGGTTCCCTTATCCGATTGTATGTGACTAGGTGTGGCCTTTGCCTCGCAAAATATGCTCTCAAAACAATTTTTTATTGATTGTGAATTCTTTTTAATTAAGGGTCTAACAAATGCATATTTACTAAATACATCAATAACACACAAAATATAATTATAACCATCATTATATTGACTATACTTTCTCATATCACTTAAATCTACTTGCCAGAGTTCATTTAAGTTTGATAAGATATATCTGTTTCTTGGAAATTTTCTTTTTATAGGTTTATGAAGAGTATAAGTTTCTTGTTTTTGCAGCCATTCTTGAACTTGTTTTCGATTCATTTTACCTTTCATTGCTCTAGTTAATGCATTTACACTACTATATCCCGCCGGATTTGCTATATCATAGTAAGTACTATGTATATCTAATAAGGTGTCCATCTTTCCCAATCTATTTTTCTTCCTGGTTTAGATAATTTCGGTGTATTTAGTTTTGTAGGAGTATTAAGACGAAAATCTTCTACATACAATTCATTCATGAATTTATTTATTTCAGGATTACCAACACATATTAGTGGTACTTTAATATCTTTTAATGCTTTTGCAAACTTTTCCCACCCATCAGGTTTATATTTTAAGGGTCGGAGAGTTATATTTATGAGATCTATTATATTGCTTTGAGGTAAATGTTCTTTGTTGATCACAACAGTACCATCATCATTCCAGGAAATTTTATCGTTATTTTTATAAAGAGTATCTAAAAGAATGCTACCTTTCTTTTTGTAAGTTTTAGGAATAAGTCGTTTCAAATAATCAGCCGTGTAGTGTTTTAGTAATATATCCGGAGATTCCGGTGTCTGTACGTCCTGAACTGGTGATAACTCTTTTACAAATGGAATCATCTGCTTCTCGCTTGTGTTGTCTTTAACTTCTTCAATTGTGATAGGTAACTTTAAAGGTTTTTTATCTTCTTGTATTAAGTGTAAGTATTTCTGTAATTCTTGGAGGTATAATGACCATTTTTCACGATCATCAATTTTACTTTTTAATATTTTTTGCATTTCCTTGTCTAATCTTGACAAAGAATCATCAGAAATATTTTCTCTTTTCTTTAGTCGCTCCAATGCGTCTGGTTCAATCAATATCATTTTCTTTGTAGTATCCATTTTGTTTTTATTTATTTATTATGTAATTCAATAATCCACTTAATACTGTGCTAAGAATAATAGGAAGAAAAGCCCCACCTTTCTGTATAATGATTCGCTTTCTTAACCTATGTTTACCCTTCGACACTAGCAAACGCAACAGCTTTTTATATTTCTTTAATTTAGACTTTTCTGTTTCCTTCAATATTATTTTACCATTCAGAACATTATAAATACATTCACAAATACAGTTTATTTCCTCATCGCTACAGACTTTTAATAAGGCTGTACGATGTTTGGGTTTCAGTGTATGTAAAGCTCTTAATAAATCTTGATGTGTCTTCACTCTTTTCGACATAGCTCTACACTGAGAAATTTTAAGGTGTAAAATAGTTTATAAACGGTATCAAAAAACAACTGCACTGCAGAATGTTACCCGAAGACTTAGTGACATCTGCAAGTTTTCCATCAAAAATTTTATAAAGGTTTTCACAAATAAGATCTAATTCATTATCACTGTAAGATTGTATTAAAAGTTTGCGATATTTTGATTTAAAAGTGTATAAAATTTTTCTACTGGACTTTGCAGTAGACGCTGTTTCACCGACACCATTCATCGGATACTATTAAGAATCTCATCGTTCAAATCGTATTTAAATCCTTTTTTCGGTACATATACTATACAATGTTCATTTAAGGGAAATATTTTCGTCTTAAACCGATATGCGTCATTCGTAGCTTGTTTTAAATCTATCATCAAATACCCATGAGGCTCATTAGTAGCATCTCTGTAAGATTCTTCCACGAATTTTGGATTGTCGGGAAACACCTGACGGGCCAAATGTTTTATTTGTGTCCTATCTCGAGGATTTTTGAAATATATGAGATAGCTGGTATTTAGAGAAATATCTCTCTGACCTCTGCC
This sequence comes from Apodemia mormo, assembly GCA_036924255.1. NCBI lineage: Eukaryota > Metazoa > Arthropoda > Insecta > Lepidoptera > Riodinidae > Apodemia > Apodemia mormo. The sequence goes on along the minus strand of JAUPFN010000018.1, from coordinate 2,557,136 downwards.
CTGATGGAATAAGTTTTGGGTTATGTAAAATACACTTAAATTTCTGTGGTGGCTTCCTTTCGTGAAGATATCAACTATACGACCATCCGATTCTCTCATAAGATCATCGATAATGAGTAATTGAGGGTGTTTTCCATTAAACATATTCATATCAGGTATTCCTTGGATATATGTCACATCTATTCTATTATAAAGTGGTTGCATTTCATCATAACACCATAATATTTTATCAAACTTGACATCACATATATCTTTTATGTAAGTCAAAAAATTTGAAACAAAGTTAGACTTTCCACATCCACTAGGTCCAGCCACTATCGATGTGAATGGATGAATAAAGTGAATCATTTTTATTCCGTATTATATTAAACGTCTACCTCTTTATAAACAATAATTTATAATGGCATATGAAGAAATAAAACAGAGTCTTTATATACAAATAAATTTATTGCTCAGAACACATTTATACTATACATATTTTTACACAAATTATTTTATTTATTTATTTATTTTATAGAAAGAAACTTATTACTATACAAAGTATGTCATTTCACTTAAGTGCTACGGAGTTTATATTCTTAAAACTACAGTTACAAATATTAAAAATACTTAAAACTACGTTACATTTATTACAAATTACAAACAAAAATATTTACAATTTCTTTAAATTATCTTATTGAATAATGCCCCCATGCGAGGGTGTCTGTTGAATTAGGTATTAAATACCTTTTAGTATCATTAGAAGACAAACAAATCTTATTAATTTTTTGAGTAAAAACTATGTGCTTAATCGATCTGAATCTATACATTTCCGCTAATTTGATTGTGTTATTCATTAAACAGGACTCAAAATCTTTGAATGTTAATTTCTTAGTAACACTCTTATTAACACCCTTAGCTTTAGTTATTAATTTATTATCAACTATCATTGAATACATTTTTGATCGCAACCCAACAAATTCACGAAATATTTGCCCATTATTTTCATCTTTGAAAACCCCGATTTTTTTCTTGTTTATCAGGTTATAATTATAAATATTATTTTCCGGGTAATCTGAAGTATCGAAATATTTTTCTAAATCTGGTTTAATATCACTGTAAAAGTTTTTCGTATATATTTGGTATATTAAACTATCTGTATCAGTATATAGTAATTTTGGGCTTAAAAACTTACTTTTCATATAGGTGTAATGAAAATCAAACATTAAGGTTTTTGAAATATCCAGTATACAAAATCCGAGATATATTGGTTTATTGTATTCAAGTTTTACCTTTTTGAGTTGAACAGCTACTAAGTTTTCGGAAAATATAGAAAGACTATGAAATTCGGGACGTGCAATAAGTGATTGAGCTCCTTGGGTCTTTCCAAGATTTTCCCAATGGGTAAGTAACTTAACATCAACTCTTTTTTCTATGTTTTCCATCGTTTTACCAAATATTGAATTATTCATTAACTTATAGAAATCTTTTTCAAACTCATTTTTTGATAAAGTTCGAAGAGATGTGTTAAGATCTATGTATTGTTTTAACCAAGGACTTTGTCTAAATTTTAAAATTCTATGAACCTTTTTAAGTATTAAGCCCAGTGACAAACACTGTTTAAGATTTCGGTAATGAATTACGTATTTTGTTTTATTATTTAAATTTGTTACTAATTTGGGGTGAATAGATTGGTCTGTGCAAATACGTTCAGGACATAAAGGTAAATCTGAGTGAGTATCATGTAGGTTTTCAGGATATTCCAAATCTACTTCTACTATGTATCCATAATCAGAATCGTCAGAAACATCGAATTTTGTGTTGACATCTACCCATTCAAAGTTATTTATTGGAAGATATTGTGACATTGCCCACCCATATAAATTATTGGCATCCAAATATATCAGATAGGAATCAGGTTGTTCCTTATTATAATCTTCCATGTATTGATTGTTTGCTTTAGCATAGCGATTACTACACTGTGAAATACCACCTCGTATACCTGATTTTAAAAAAGAAATTATCTCAAAGTCTGTTAATAACTCCAATTCCACTTTTGTTAATTTCATCATGGCATCCCAACTTAACCCTGGTGCTGTGTAATAGTGACATGGATCCAAATAGTAAGTAGTTAAACATACATTTCTAAAATTCTCGAATACATCGGTCAGCAATAAAACATCTGTTTTTAAATATAGATCGGAATAATCACCCATATTTTTACATTTAAAATGTTGCCACACGTCCTTTGCATGTTTATAATCTTCATCTGACACATTAGAATCGGACATTGAATTATAAAACCTTTCCTTAGGGGGTAACGTTGTTAAATTTAAAGAATGAAATGATTGCATTTGTTCATACGGATAAATTCCTTTTCGCTTTACACGTACAAAGTCCTCATTGTTTGGAAAGTTTTTACGTAATTCAATAAATTGTTCATTATTTAGGTTTTGAGATAATTTTTCTAAACTACTGGACATAAACTTTAAAGAATCTATAAATCGTATACTAATACTACGATTGTTGATCTTTATAGTTTTTGAAAAAGATATGTATTTTTCTTTGTTTTGTGGTATTACTTGAATGTTACCTTCAACTACGTGTAAAGCACGGACTATAAAGTGAGCATCATAATGGCTCATGTTATGTAATATGACTGGTACAAAGTCAGGCGTTACATATTTCTTACCACAAATTGTATGTGCAAAACCTTTAAATTCGCCGGTATATGAATCATACACGGTGAAATCTTCACAATTTAAATCTAAATCACAAACGTAACATTTACTATCATGTGTTGTAAAGTTTACATTTTGTTCAGATAGTGGTTTTGGTGATTTGCGGAAAGTGTTACGTTCTAAAATGTTTTCTAAATCTTTAATTAAACTCTGAATAAATACACACTCACAATCATTTCCTTTATAAGATACATATTTTGAAATGCTATCATCATATGAACATTTAATATAATAACCAAAGCTATATACATCATGTTTCTGTACATTTTCTGTGTGTGATGCACATGGATTATTCGAACAACTATAAATTGGCCTTAAAAATGATTCGAAATCTGCATATATTACAAATGGAATTTTTAGTTTTCTGTGATAGCTTTCAAATTTTAACTTATTGCTGTGTGTTAATGTACCAAACCAATCCTTCCTTAAAGCATTTACGGATGGAATTTCCGTACGGATTTGCATACAATCACTTTTTTGGTGATTCATTAAAGCATCTTTCTTAGTAAAGAATAGTAAACACCCATCGCAAATAAAAATTGCATTGTTTCGATTAGTAACTTGTTTTGACAATAAACGAGATAAGTTTTTAATGTAGCAATAATGATTAGTGTTGCCATGTGTTAATAACAATAAATTTACGTGAACAGGTCTACGTTGTTTTGTATGGTGTAAAGGCCCAACTACGATATTTTTTTTTTCTTTTTTACTGTACTCTAAACCAAAAACATTAATGCTTAGATTATTTAAAATTTCAAATTTTGAAATATCACGTAATTTTACTGGGAATGCTATTTGATTAAATTTTAATTTATTAGAGTGTTGACTATAAGCAGTGACTCTATCAGAATGGTTTTGTGCAGGATATAAAGCGGAGAGAATTGCCCATTTGAAACAAAGAACATCTGTGTTTTTCACATTAATAACTGCCTTTTTAGAACGTATGTCCCGTGGAAGCTCAATAAAAGAACTACCCCGACAGGGATTAAACTTTCCTACATTCAAATCTAATTCGGTCAGGTGTTGAAGGCTCCAACCACTATCTTTCCTTTCAAATTCACTAATCTTATTGGTTAAGATACTATAAACAGATGTAATTAGTTCATTAACATCAGTACTCATACAAACAATATAGTTGGAAGTCTGAAAATCAAATGAATTTTTTAAATCTTTCGTTTGCTGAATAAAACTCCCCCGCAATATAAAATTAACCTTAAATGTAGTAAATTGTTTTATACATTCGGAGAGTAGTTGCACAACACTGTTATTGATTGAAGAAAAATATAATTCCGGGGTTGTAAAATCCTTGGAAGAATTCGTACCTATCCTATATGTTAGTAATCGGTCTTTAAATGCAGTTTCAATTATATCTACGTTTTCCAAGGAGTGTTTCAATTTAAATAAGTTATTTTTATGTAAATGACTATTAACATGATTGGAAAAATACCTTTTTTTTACATTAACGTTGCAAGTAGTACACTTCATCATTTTCACAGTAGATGGTGTACATTCTTGAATCGACGTCTCTATATTATGAAATGTATGATCTTTAGATGTAGATGGTATTGCACCTGGTTCTCCACAACCCACTTGGATGAAAGTACTGAAAATTTATTAATAATTTAGAAACTGCATATAGCGGGTATATAAATAATAATATTTCATATAACAATAAATTGCGTTTACCTTTCAATAGTTTCACACATGTTGTAGAGTTCTGAGTCTAAATATTGAGAGTCAACGAAAGGCTGTGATCTATTTCGGTGACCATGACAAAACTCATCTTCATTGATTCGGCGATGTTTTTCATGATTGCCATTTTGATAATTATCTTCAGATTTACGTTTACATTGAGCTTGTTCCTTCTCTACTTTGCAACATATTTCATATAGTTCAGCATCGTAGCACGAATCATATAGTGACTCAACTAAAGTATCGTTACTTAATTCAAAATATAAACTTTTTATAAAAGACATTTTTACAGTTGGTTGTACGACAACTGCGTTAAAATATACAATAATAGCACTTGTTTAGTGCAACGCTGATATATATATGGCACCTTTCCACGCCCACTTCATTAACTAAAGACCTTTAAAATTCTTTTAAAATTGTTAACTGATGACTAAAATTAATCACCAATCACATTATTATCTCTAATTACATTGAAACTTTATACAATAGCATACTTAAAAAATCAGTCATTGAAAGAACAATATCAAGTATTTTTGTCGAAGTGATATTTTTTTACGTCAGGTGCATCGGCTATTTCCTTAGATATATCATAGATCACTTCATTGATTTTGTTGAGCCTATGACTTGCCGCATAATATTTAATCCGAGTGGTTGCATGTTTCCAATGATCAGTTGGGGGTATCCTCGCCAGTTTTTTTAGATCGTAAACTTCTATTTTTACAAAGTGTGTGGCTTGCGCCCCATCGTCGGTATTGGTTGATATGTATGCCATTCCACCATCTCGAGACGCCCTTCCAACGCAGGACGACATTTTTTTCTTCTTTTTGGCTGGCTTTTCAAATAGGTCGTCCAAACTGCTGCTGCTACGTGTTCTTTTTATTTTCAATGGCTGTGTCAATTGTAAATCTGACTCGTCGTCGTCAGACAGTGGATAATAATAATGTTTTAAAGTGTTCTCTTCAAGGATGCTCGAGGAATTCTGTAAAGGACATAATACCAAATATTAGACACTACGACATAGCTAACGTAAAATCCTAATACTATGTTATAAATCTAAAGTTTGTGCGTGTATATTTGTTACAAGTTCTTACACGCCTTAACGACTGAATATATTTAGGTAAAATTTCTGTTCAGTATACATGTAGTACACATATGTATAGATTTAACACATACATCATTTCTGTGTGTGCATGTAGGTATAAATATTATTTTCTAACCAAATCTGAAAAAATATGTGTACGTTCATCATACAAGTATACTTTCCTCTCCGGTGAAATACATGAATAATATTGTAAAAATATGAAACGACAAAAATATTATATCTACATTCATTACACATATTTAATATATAAGATATTATAAGAGCAATAAATGAGATACTTACATCCATATTATCGAAGTAGCACGTGAACACAATAACACACACACACACGTTACAATAATGTAGCACTATCTCTGTTAAAATAATTATTTGATATATTGTAGATGTGCTTTCATCCAAGGTTTATATAGGAAGTTTTAAGCAATTAACATTAGCGAACACGTTCTGTTACAAATCTTGTTGCTCATCACATTCGCATTAGCAATTATGATACAACATTCCAATGAATCGTTAGTGAAGTTCATACTTGTGTATTGCGAAACACCCACATACCTTAAGAGCATGTGAAGCTTTTGATACCGGAAGTGACCGATCCTGCTAGCCCAGACATCATGCAATATGGGTGTTTGTCAACAACACTAAATAAATACATTCAAACAAATCACCTCTGCGGCATAATGGTGCGGTGACGATGCTTGCCACATGAGGTCCTAGGTTCGATTCCTGGGTCGGGATTGTCACCTATCACGTTGTGGAACTTAGTATCTTCGGCTAATCGTGGGAGCATTAGTTGTACCTCTGTCTACCTCTTCGGGGATATGGCCGTGAAGATACTTTTTTACATGCATACAAGTACTGGAATATATTTAATAAGCACACAGACCCAGTAATAATAGCACCACCACAGCGACTAGCACTGATGATGTATGTAATAAGATGGGTCAAGGTGGTGGTACTCAACCCGGTCGAGACGTTGCAGAACTCACCAACTAGTCAGTACTCACGATGTTAATGATATAAATTACTATGAAAAAAAAAAAGTAAAAGTCTTACAGGCTGCTAAAATGATAATAGAATGATCGCCATAATCGTGCTTTTGTCCGCTGAACAGGTGAATCGCAGTGGAACGTTAAGACGCTCGCTCTGCCTTCTCGACACGGGAATCAGCTTGATGATATTTATTTTATTCCATATTCATTAGTTACAAGTGATACGCAATGCGAGACGTCCTAATGAGCTTTTAATAGTGCGATTGTGTGACGGGCGTTCGAGCTTAATGATAATGAGGTGATTAGATAACGAAGGAGAGCCAGGAATGCTAACTTTGCAACCGTGCGAGATATCAAAAAACGGATGCTTGCAATCGATCGGGCGTACCCGGAAACCCCCATTTTGACACCAAACTTTTTTTTTTTTTTTTTTTTTTTTAGTCTTGACCGACCACCAAGTGGGTCAGAAACACAGGTGGGACAGAAACAGGGATCCAGACCCAACGACCCGGGTGGTCGGGAACCAACGAATCCCTACTACTTGCATGTAATTTAAAAATATTAGGTCTCTGCATTCTTTCGCAATGTTAACTTTAACTGTGTCTAATTTTTCACATTCCACCGTTTGCGTAATCGCCCGAAAAAGGGGTACGAAAATTATGCGTTTTACCTATATAGATATTAATTCGGAATAATCTGTTTTATTATTTAAAATACTTTGATGTTATGCGTAAACTAGCTCTCTTTCTGTCTTATTTATTATCACGAATTGCTACGTCCAAGTCGATGTGATAGAATGACCACTAATCTACAGGAATAATACAGAATAATGTAATCTCGTTCGGTTAGCAGGCTTGTAAGTGTAACAATAATTATATTTTCGTTTAATTGGCTGAGTATAATTTTTTTTTTTATATCAGATAAAAAACCATCGCGCTTATAGAAGCGTTTGAATGTGGTTTTAAGTGATTTTAATAAAACATATTTACTAAAATTAAGATATTCCATAAAATAAATTAATCGTGTCAACTGGATTCATCCTTTTTTAGGGTTCCGAAGTAAACTAGGAACCCTTATAGTTTCGCTGTGTCCGTTCCTCCGCCTGTCCGCAGTCTAGCTCAGAGATCCTTAGTACTAGTACTAAGCTGTAATTTTGCTTCAACATATTATAAAATTAGGAACTAGATATTAAATTGAAAGTGCGTTTTAATTATTCTAAAATTATATTATATTCCTAACACAACGTATTTGTTGACAATTTAAGTTTTAGTCCTGATGATGCAGTAAAATGCGAAACCGGTTGACTATTTAAATAAAAAAGTATATATTATACATAATTAGTGAATTGTGAAACAGTACAAGTGTAAAATTTAAAACAATAATTATGACGGAGTTTCACCAAGTGCCGCCGATGGAAAGTATAAATTATATTATTAAAAGATATTATAAAATATTTGTTTAAAAAATATCCCACTAAATTCATGAATAAGATCATGGATAGTCTTGTAAATGAACTCTGTAATGCTGGCAGTGTGTCATTTTATATTTACCTATAATTACGATAGTAACTATGATATAATCTGTCGCTCTAAGGATATATTTCCCGATCACTTGTAGTTTGGTCGAAGGAACTAAAGTATTTTCGTTCGAATATTGCGTAATTGACATCATAGCCATGCGTTTTTTTTGCCGACATAAATGAAATTTTGAATTTTTTAATTTTTTTTTTCATTACATAACTCGAACATATTATCGATTCTGAACAGCCTCTTAAACTTGGCCGGACTTTTAAAAGTAACCCTGTATATGAATCACGGCAACAAATTGGTAACATAAAATCTTAAAAAAACATTTTTTTTAGGGTGGTGGAAATGTACATGTAAAGTGGGGATGTTAATTTTTTTTCTCATGCACCTCGTAGAGTGGGGTATTGTTTGATAGGTTTTTGTAGGTTTTTGAAGACCTTTTCGATCAAGAGACTCGTTTTGTGAAACTATAGTATAGGTTTGTAAATGCTAATGTCAAGTGTCCCTCCTCTCTGCCAGCTAAAACTTGCTTTTGGGGATGGGGAAAATTCACGGTAGTACTAAATAAAGAAAAATATAAAAGGAAAACTATCACGGCTTAGGAGGCTTTACAAGTTTATGAGTTATAGTCGAACAACTTATAAAATGTGCTTGGAGAATTCGTCGAATATATTCGTCACTGACGTTAAATACGTTAAATGTTCATAGTATGAAATTATAAAAGGCCTCTTCTTAGTCCGTCTTATTATGATGGGTTACTTCAGAACCTTACATTGCGCTTGGCCCGACACGCATTTTAACAATTATTTATATTATTAGCACAGCAAACAAGAAGATAGCCTCCTGAGTCCTGATGGAAAAAGAAACCGTCGCCTGTAGACACCAAAGACGTTGAAGGTGCGTTGCTATCCTATCAATATGATGGGATTGGGTGACGTCATCTTACTATGTATAATATGTCTCATTGGCATAGTTATGTTATGGTTCTAATTATATTTTTTCGAAGTCTTATAATTTTGTTGCGTCACTTTACTAGGTTTCACTTTAGAATATTTCTTATTTCTACCAATGCTATCTTTTTATTGGCATATCTGATCAATTGGCCGCGGTAAAATAAAAATAAATGTTCATTTAAGTAAATACTCTGCGTTAGATAAAATATCTCTTTTAAAAAAAATCACTAGTTTTATTTTTCTTCGTGTGCCATAAGTGCCATAACTAGTGGGATAGTGGCATTCAATGGAGTATCCATTAAGATAACGTTTTTTTTATATCAGATAGAGAACTAGCAGATGGTTCTCCTGATGGAAAAAGAATGGTTCTCCTTTCTTCTCCTTAGCACATGCTTCCTGAGTCTGTGTTCCCTGACGAGTACAATCTGGGGATCTTCAAGAGAAGAGTGAACAGGTACCTTCTAAAGAAGCGCGTTCCATCTTAGGCCGCATCTTAGCTTACCATCAAGCGAGATTGTGGTCAAGCGCTTCCCTATCGATAATAAAAAAAAGAAAACCCGTCGCGTATAGACACCAAAATGGAAATAGTGCGTTGCTATCTGTGTGGCAGGATGTCAATGCCACGTGCATAATGTTCACGCATGCTACCGCCTCCTTACCCTCCAAACCGGAACAATGAAAAACATTGACGCTATTGCAGAAATAAGTAAGTTAATACCACCGTACTAAATACCCAGCCCACGTTTCGAAGCTCTACCTAGTAGTCACGACGGTAGTGACACGTGTAGAGAATCAATCGAGTTTTACGACCTGCCTGGTAGAACGGCAGTAGGACTTTTCTTCAAAGGAGTACAGCTCAACACGTGGGTAACCCAATCCCGCCAAATTGCACTACCTATTCCCATCTACTTTTATTACGTTAAAAGTATAGTCACATGAATAAGCTAGTGTGTCTAAAAGCAAGCAAAAGTAGTATGTTTTACATAACAAAACGTGTTATGAGTGTTTGTCTGACAAGTGGTGACGGACTCACGCCTGTACATTTTGTGTTATTTAAACAATTTAGATGTGGACAAACAAATGGCTATTAAAATATGGCTATAGCAATCGTTGCACAAAGGTGAAGAAACTACCGCACAGATAAAATAAACCTATACGTATATTATTTTCGGATTGTTGGTCGCCGTGTTGGTCCCGGCCTCCTTTGAAGAATAGGCCAACTGCCGTTCTGCCAGGCAGGTCGTAAAAGGCGACGGATTGGCTATCGAGTCACTACCACCGTGGCTACTAGGTGGTAGAGTTTTGCATTGTCTCGCCCGGGTCTGGTACCACCGCCTTACCTATTCCTGCCGCAATAGCGTCAGTGCTTGTCGCTGTCGTGTTCCGGTTTGGATGGTAAGGTAGCCGGTAAACTTATGCATGTGGCATTAGACCTCGCCACAAGATAGCAACGCACCATTAACATCTTTGGTGTTTGGCGATGGTTGACTCTTTCCATCAGAAGACCCATCTGCTTGTTTGCTATCTTATAATATAAAAAAAAATACATAATATCTTACTACTTGCGGTTCGGATCGACATTCTTAATCCGAACCGCAAGGGACTGGAATATGCTTCCTGAGTTCGTGTTCCCCGACGGGTACAACCTGGGGATCTTCAAGAGAAGAGTGAACAGGTACCTTCTAGGGAAGCGCGTTCCATCTTAGGCGTCATCTTAGCTTGCCATCAGTCGAGATCGTGGTCAAGTGCTTCCCTATCGATAATAAAAAAAATACCGATGATGGAATAACTTTAATGCATAAATACTGCATATTATAGAATATTAAACATAAACTTATCAATGTTCCTGATGATGCTGTAATTAGTGAAACCGGTTGGATGTATTAAAATATAATAATTTGTAAAGTGCGTGCCGGGCCACGCGCAATGTAGAGTTCCGTAGTTGCCCATCACGAATATGCGGAATAAGGAGAGGGCTTTTATTGTTTCATACTATGAATATTTAATTAACCTGTTTAACGTCAATGACGGATATATCCGCAGCACAGGTTTACCGCCTATAATAACTTCTTTAAGTGCACCGTGTTGGTTCAACCTCCTTTGAAGAATAGACCAACTGCCGTTATGCCAGGCAGGTCGTAAGAGGCGACCGATTGGCTTTACGTGTTATTATCATCATGACTACTAGGTGGTAGAGTTCTAAAACGTCTAGCCCTGGTATTTGGTACCACCACCTTACCTATTCTTGCAGCAATAGCGTCATAGCGTTTCTCTTTCCATCAGCAGAGCTTTTACTATCTAGTGGTATAACAAAAGCATTGTTACATTCAAATTCTTGTAAATAAAGATTGTTTCTTTTTCTCACGTGTATCGTACTAGATGTATATAACTACTCTGAAAGATTAAGACTATGATAGTTACAATTACAGTATTTTTTATTTATAAGCACTGATATTATAAAGGGGTAAGGTTTTGCTTGTTTGTAGTGGATATACTCAAAAATTACTGGACTGATATTGATTTTTATATATTTTTAAATAAAATCTGAGTCAAAGAAAGTATCATAACAGAGTTATGTGAACAAAATCGCGGCAAACAGCTAGTAACATGAGTTTTTATTGTTTTCCAAATAATGTTACAATTTACTAAACATTTCACATTTTTCGGTCAGTTTACTAATCTCTAAATATACTTACGTAAGTTGAATAGAAAAACTAGGACTTGATGACCTGCAACCGAATTGGCTAAGTAAAGCCTAACTTCTAAGTTCTAGGCTAAAGACTAGGAACTTAAATAGGGAGTTAGGCATGTTTGAAAAAAAATAATTTATGCTTTATAAACAAAAATATATACAAGTACCTTACAAACGTTTAATTAGAGTCTTAATTAAATTACGCTACGTAAAACCAATATCAAAGAACTAAATTAAAAGAAAATAATTTTAAATCGAATGTAATTAAAAGCAATTAAAACGGAACGTTAATTTTTCGCGGTAAATTTTCCCGCCCTGTCAAAACCCAATTTGTCAAGTCAAACAGCAATGGCGTAGGGTGATACAGTCATAGATCGATTTAATTTCTAGCTGGCAATACATAAAAGCTAAAATCGTGTGTATGTTTGGGAGAACGGGGCAGTAGATTAAGTTGTGTAAACAGAGATTAAATAGATAAGCCTGCCTTTGTTAGGAGGTGACGAGTTGGCGCCGTCATAGAATAACGGTGGCTGCGTGTGGCAGATTTGGGTTAGAACTATGCAAAAGACAGATTAAAAAAATGTGACAGATACAAAAATAGATTTAAATGTTAATGCGATTATCGATTAAATAAAAACACCGGAGAAAAATGGAATTTTATTATTAAGGTACCATAGCATTTAGATTTCAATAACTTCTTTTTTACAGTATTTTTTATTTTTAGTGGCGGCACTAACATAAATAAATATCCCTGTATTGATTCGGACCCCTTATGAAGAATAAATCAAATATAGATTTAGATGTTAATTAAAACATTATTGCTAGGACGCGTTTCGATATGGTTGTAGTTTAAAAAATCGATACAGAGGTTTTAAATATAATATTATATAATGATAATTTTTAAATATTTGCACACCATGTCATGGTAGAATATGTTGGTAACTTAATTAATTTTTCATAACTTGTAACACCCATAATCTTGTAAATAAATATTTTCATTTTATTTCATCAGGCATCTCGTTAAAGGTGAGAGAAGGCTATAAGTTTCACTAATATCGTGACTACCAAATAGGTGGTAGAGTTTTCCGTTTGAACGGGTTTGTTATCACCATCTTACCGATTCCTGCCGAAATTCCCTGTGTTGGTCCCGGGCTCCTTTGAAGAATAGGCCAACTGCCGTTCTGCCAAGCAGGTTGTAAAAGGCGACCGAGTGACTCACTACCATCGTGACTACTAGGTGGTAGAGTTCTGCATCGGCTCGACCGGGTCTGGTACCACCGCCTTACCTATTCCTGCCGCAATAGCGTCAGTGCTAGTCACTGTCGTGTTCCGGTTTGGAGGGTAAGGTAGCCAGTAAATTTATGCATGTGGCATTAGACCTCGCCACAAGATAGCAACGCATCATTAACATCTTTGGTGTCTATAGGCGATGGTTTGAATTTTTCCATCAGGAGACCCATCTGCTTGTTTGCTATAATACTATATAAAAAAAAGAAATAGGTTCGGTGCATGTCAAGCATGCTCCAGTTTGGAAGGTAAAGTAGCAGGTAAACTTGTGCATTTGACATTCCAACCTCGTCACACCCATAGTAACGCATTAACATCTTTGGTGTTTACATAGACGGTGGAGAACTCTTTCCTTCAGGAGAACCAGCTGCTTGTTTTATGAAATAAAATCAACAGTATAAATAAAATAATATAAGCTAAATTTTGCTAAAACTGTCACTAAATAGACTTTTGCCCGGGCTTGTTGGTACTGTAGAGGCTTGCTGCTCTACCGACTGAGCTAGCCGGGCGACTCCACCAAATGTAGAGCCTTAGTTCCACGGAGCTTGCACCAATTGTAGAATTCTTCAAAGCCCCGGACGTTTATTTTATTGCTTGGCTGCTTGTAAGGTACTCGGGATCTAACTTATTATATTAAAATAATAAAAGATATTTTTTTCGAATCTTCATTTATTTTGGGCATACGTCTTGGCCCTTCGAGAAAACTTATTCTATTATCTTCTAATTGACAAGATATATCAAAAAACTAAACAATGTTCTACGTTTAAAAGCAGACAAAACTGCCAGTAAACATGTAACACCTACATTAAGGTATTACAGTACCACCTTTTCTTTCCGCAAACCTGTCAGTTTTTGTAAGTATCGAGTTCCGTTTTAAAATAGTAAGGTAGAGCCACTAGTCAGTAACTTATGTATCAGGCATTATATTATCCACTCATGGATTATAATGCATCATTTCTGTTTTGCATTATCGCCTCTGGTCTAGTTGTTTGATGTCGGTGTTGACCATATGAGGTTCTGGGCTCGATTCCTGGGCAATTCAAAAATGTGTTTTTTCAGTTTTCTGATAGAAACAACGTGCCCGATTGGTTAAGTGCCTGGTTGGCGATAGGCTTGCCACCTTTAACATAGTGGGACTAAGTATCTATAGTGGGGCTAATCGTAGGTGCACTGGTTGTAGGTACCTCAACCTACCATATCGGGGAATCTTGGGCTAATCATGGGTGCACTGGTTGTGCCTACGTCGGCCTACCTCTTCGGGGTATGGGCGTAAAGATACTTTTATACATACATATATACATAACTTCACGCCAGAACACTTACAGGGTATGCAGAGTAATGAATGTAGAGGAAGCGAGACAATAAGTCTGCAAGGATTGTGATGTATGACAGTCGGTTCTCTCTGCCATCCCGTAAGATACTTTTTTCATTTCCGTTATGGTCATTATAGATAATGGTCATTTATTTATATCTCTCCCTTCTATCTTATAAAAAAAATAAAGTGCGTCAGTATTACTATTACAGAATATATGTTTGTGCTTAAATGTCTTATTATTAAAAAATTGTGTGTTTAACAGGTCGAACTCATCTGGAAGCAGTATAAACTCGCCGTTGGGGCCAGCGGCCTCGTGTGGAATGGCGGCGAATCCTTACGCCGTGCCTCTGTATGGCGGGGCCCCCGTTCAAGGCTATGGGTGTGCCCCGGCAGATCTGCCCCACTACGGGGACATGCGGGGCGCGAGTTGGTACCCCGCGTCGAACGACCCTAGGTTTGCCAGTGAGTCGAATATTTTTTTACTGTAATGCATGTGTTTTGAGACGAGATACTTTTTCAATATTTACAAGCACTAACGACATTAGAACAAATGTTTTATTAATTTTCGTCGACTCGTCGGAGAGCAGAGTGGCGCAGTGGAAGCGTGCTGGGCCCATAACCCAGAGGTCCGTAGATCGAAACTACGCTCTGCTAAACTGTTTTTTTTCTTTTTTTCATTACTATGTGGGATTCTAATAATTAACAATTATTATTAACCAAGTTATACTTGGTGTTTATAATGAATTTTGTTACTATTTTTTTATTTCATAGGATAGCTAGCTATCTTTTGTTGGAAAGAGATAAACATCGCTTATAGATACTAAAGATGCTAACTGTGAGTTGCTGTTTTATTGCGTTTAAATTATCTAAAATAATCTATACATATAATAAAATCGTAGGAAGGTCAAAACTGTACATTGAATATTTTTTTTAAAAAATACTTGGGGCGTGATCTATAATCGATATCGAAGCCAAAAATATAGTTTTTAGAATTTTTGTCTGTTTGTCTGTATGTATGTCCGGGGTAAACTCAAAAAGTACTGCATGGATTTACTTCAAATTGTGCATAAATATTACTAACAGGTCGGGTCAACATATAGGCTACATATTATCACGCTATCACCTACGGGGGAGGAGCAGTGCGGAGTAAACGAAGTCCGGCGGACGAAGTCGCAGGCAACAGCTAGTATTATTATAAAGAGGAAAGATTTGATTTTTTGTTTGTCACGATTTAACTCAAAAACCACTAAAATATTTTAAAAATTCTTTACTGTTAGAAAGCTACCCAAGAGTGACATGTGTTACTTTTTATCCGATTGAGTAAAGGAAAATTATGATTTTTGGCCACGCGAACCAAGTTGCGAGTAACTGCTTTATAATAAAAAGTGACTATATTGCTTACTACATAGTAAAACTATACGAAGTTAGTGTGGTAGATAATAATCAGAAAGAATGGTACGCTAACGAGTCTAGTCACCAGTTTAGCAATCGCTGTTTTTCCCCCGTCTTGTTCCCGGGCTCCTTAGAAGAATAGGCCAACTGCTGTTCTGCCAGGCAGGGCGTAAAAGGCGACTAATTGCCTATGCGAGTCATTACCATCGTGGCTACTAGGTGGTAGAGTTCTGCATTGTCTCGCCCGGGTCTGATACCACCGCCTTACCTATTCATGCTGCAAAGCGTAAGTGCTTGTCACTGTCGTGTTACAGTTTGGAGGGTAAGGTAGCCGGTAAACTTATGCATGTGGCTTTAGACCTCGCCACAAGATAGCAACGCACCATTAACATATTTGGTGTCTATAGGCGATGGTTGACTCTTTCCATCAGGAGACCCATCTGCTTGTTTGCTATCTTATGATATAAAATAATGAACTTCGACATCTATGCGTCGGTGCCCTGTACATAAATATTTTATTGGATAATTGGGTTAAAACTTAAGTACCTACCTATTTTTTATACGACCTGTCACAGAATTATATGTAAGAGCGAAAAGTATTTAGTTGAGAAACAGCTACTGAATCCATTGCAACCATTTTTAGCATACGTTATATTTTTTTATAAATAAATAAACTTCAAACTTACGTATTTTCATTGATATAAAAAACCCATTTTGCATAAAAAGAAAAATTATAAAGACCTTTCATAAACAGTTGACATAAAGAAAAAAATGAGCTTAAAAGAAGGTACCTAATGGGGCTTAAATATCTGAATCTTCAATTTAAAAATATTTAATCAAAAATATATCTTAGAAAAACATACTTTCGCCCACACTTTGGGTGAATGAATTCACGAAAAATCTATGTTTAAATCATGAAAAAAGATTTTCAGTACCGAATTTATAGTTTTATTTAAAAATACCTACTATTATAATTGGCGTGTTTCATCGTGTGCACTCCTTCGTACGTCGTATATATTCAGTACTAGCTGTGCCTGCGACTTTGTCCGCGTCAAAAAATTTCTAAAATAAAAGTAGTCTAAGTTACTCCCTATTACATCAGCTATCTGGTAGTGAAAGTCCCGTCAAAATCGGTCCCGCTGTTTCAGAGATACAACAAATAGACAGACAGAGAGACTGACGGACAGACAGACAAAAATCGTAAAAAATGATATTTTGGTGTATGTACCGTGTATAAATCCATATGCATTTAGTAAAAAGCGGTTATTTTAATATTACAAACAGACACTCCAATTTTATTTATTAGTAATAGAAGATTAGAATTACCAGAGGAATTACGTACTGAACACTCTTCCTTACTAGGTATAGTCTTCTACGAGCCAACTAGTATAATACGTAAATTGAGGCTAATTTCGAGTAATTTTAACGATTTTTGTCTCGCCCGGGTATGGTGCCACCGCCTTACTTATTCCTGCCGCAATAGCTTCAGCGTTTGTCAGTCGTGTTCTGGTTTGGAGGGTAAGGTAGCCGGTAAACTTATGCATGCGGCATTAGATCTCGCCACAAGATAGCAACGCACCATTAACACCTTTGGTGTCTATAGGCGATGGTTTTTTCTTTCCATCAGGAGAGCCATCTGCTTGTTGGCTGTCTTATGATATACAAAAAAACGAAAGATACTAGAAAGTAGCATAGCCCAATATTACAGTATATGAGAATAGTGTTTAATAGCTTCAAAATATAGATAGGTAAAGTTAGCATTTACTTATAAAAAGTGCCAAAGTAAACAAGTCTTAAGTGGCTGCCATTTAAAAAAATAAGGTGACGCACGGATACGTGCCGAGCGGGCTCCCAGTGGCCTTTGTAACATAAGACTACGGCAACAGACGGGTCACCGCATCTACGCGTTGGATTACGACATTTTAAACATTCCATAAAATCGACAGATTTTTTTTAATAGTTTGAATTTGTTTCTACATATCAAATAACAGATATCATCACGCCGGTTTCCTTGCTGGGTAGGCAGTGAAGATCTCTATCACTGCATTTCGCCGATTTGATAATTATCGCTTGTTTATTTTGCGCTAACCGGGACCGATAGCTTTATTTGAAAATTTTGAAAATAACAAAGAATAATTTCGACACGCTAGGGTTTGAACCTGAGACCTTCCCTCAAGGCAGGACGCTCTAACTGAGCTAGTGCAAAGTGGCGAAATCCTTTTTTACTTTGTGATCGATTCAGTCAGTTGTTTTTTTTTCGAAATGAACTTAAGCAGTTGGTCCAAATGACCGCTACTGCGAAATCGGGCTTTTATACTGATCGCTAGATGTACAATATAGTCTAAGATCCCACTATAGAACGAGCAACCTTTACCAAGCTGGTTAATGGGTCAAAAGTATTCTATATCCAAATAAATATGTCAATAAATATATTGCAAATGGGTTGACTTAAAAAAAATTCAGTCCAGAATATTTTTAAACATGTCACTGGTTTGGTGAGTAGACAAATTCTATACCAATTGAAAGTATAAAGCCTGTACAATATGCAAACGTTAGGTTGATTATTTTTTTCCAGTCATAACTCTTGAGTAGGTAGGTATAAAGAGGTAAATCGATACTAGTAATCTGCCAATGCCATACCATTGTATGAATTTTTTCAAACCAGTGAGATGTTAAAAAAATTAATTGTGTTAAATAGTCATTCTTGACTGAAATTTTTAGTAAACATATTTGCAATAAGTATTATACTTACATAATATTTTATTTATAGCCTCTGTGGTCTAGTGGTCCAGCGTTGGCATAAACCATATGAGGTCCCGAGTTCGATTCCCGGTCGGGCACATAAAAAAAGTTTTTTCAGTTTTCTGATAAACACAAAGTTGTCCGGGATTGGAAAGTGCCCGGTTGGCGATAGGCTTGCCACCTACCACATTTGTGGGACCAAGTATCTTCGGCTAATCGTGGGTGCACTTGTACCTCTGCCTACCCCTTTGGGAATACGGGCGTGAAGATACTTTTTAATATTTTATTGAGTATAAAATACGTTTGATCTATTAAAAAAAGTATCTTCACGCTTGTATCCCCGAAATGGTAGGCAGAGGTACAACAAGTGCACCCACGATTAGCCGAAGATACTTGGTCCCATAAATGTGATAGGTGGCAAGCCTATCGCCAACCGGGCACTTTCCAATCCCGGGCAACTTTGTGTTTATCAGAAAACTGAAAAAACACTTTTTTTTAAGTGTCTGATCCGGGAATTGAACCCGGGACCTCATGTGGTCAACGCCAACGTTGGACCACTAAACCACAGAGCTCAGCTTGGTAAAGGTCGTCTTATAGTTGGATCCTTTATGAATACGAATAGTGATAAAAAGAATTCATCGTTACAATTGAAATTTACATTTTAGCGGGTGCTAGTGCAAGTGCAATGACACAACTTGACAGGAGACATGATTAAACGTTCTATAGCTTGTAATTTTGACATAAATCAATAGAAGTATTTGAAAATTTGTACTTTTGTACAAATTTTCAAATACTAGTAGTAATAGTGAACTACATTACTTTACTACATTAGGACAAATATAAGATAATTTTAAGGCTTTTGATGCAAAAAAATTGTTTCTGTTGGTTTGCGGGTTGCACTAGTATACGTAAGACCCGTCGATTTATAATATTGATAAAAAAACAAATTTTCCAAGCACGGGATAAGTGCTAAAACACATATTTAGTTAGAAACACTTTATGTTCTAATATAGAAAAAACACTTAAAATGAGAGTAATACATAATATTTAATATTATGTAGAGAGGTATACCTACTTAAAAGCATTCGCGTCTTAAGATTTACATTCTCGTCTCTCTCATCAAAAGCTTCAATAAATTCAACAAAACACAATATTAACAAGAGAAAGTAATAAAATATTATTATTTAAATTATTATTATTTATGTAATACTAATAGTTACTCACAACTTCGATTGCGTGACCTCAAATCATTAATTCCGTTTGCTCAGTCACTATTTCGCTCCTGGATAATGTAAAAATCTAAAAATGAAAGAATTTTTGAAATGGTTCGAGTTAAAACATGACAAGCAAAAAAAAAAAACAGTTTTTTTTATGTCATGAGATAGCAAACAAGCAGATGGGTCTCCTGATGGAAAGAGTCAACCATCGCCTATAGACACCAAAGATGTTAATGGTGCGTTGCTATCTTGTGGCGAGGTCTAATGCCACATGCATAAGTTTACCGGCTACCTTACCCTCCAAACCGGAACACGACAGCGACAAGCACTGACGCTATTGCGGCAGGAATAGGTAAGGCGGTGGTACCGGACCCGGGCGAGACAATGCAGAACTCTACCACCTAGTAGTTTAGACATAATTTAGCACCTAACCCTCTGTAAAAAGATATAGATCAAATCACGATTGTTACGCACTGTGTACAAGAGACAAATCAGGCAAAGTATTAGAAAAGGAAGTTATTCACGTTTATTATACGGAAACCACTTAAAGTCCGTATCTGTTTCAATATTAATTGATCGTTGAAACCGGATAGGCCGCGGTCCGGCGTCCGTTGATACAGGTGGCTGTTTAAGAAGCCGATGTTTGCCGTAAACTCAATCCGACGTGCGACGACCGCGCCATGCTACCGTATAATAATTTTATGACTCAACTACTTAATATGACCGCCCAGTAGTCGGAATTCAAGCTCAATTCGTGTACCTACACAATAGTTATGTTATTATACTTATCTTAAATAAAAATTAGCACGATAACTTTTTAAATCTATGTTATTAAGGATTGAGCACCTGAGACGGGCCGCATCTCAAGGCAGAATGCCACTTTAACACATTAGGGTGGGTCATATTGGGCCACAACAGGGCGAAGCGGACCGCATAGCAGTCTTATCTAGAATCCGTATTTCTTTCCAAATGTTATCTCTCCTTCGTTGATCATAATAACGTAGATCTTGCAAATCCTAAAGCTCTTTGCAGCTTTGAACTAAAATTTTTAATCGTTTTTCACTTATAATTAAGTGATTTTATTAGTTAATACTCAAAACATGGAGTAACACGTGCGCGCTTTTTCGTTTCTATGCTATGGGCATGCTGGCGGGGCGTAGCAGGTCAGGTCTGGCTGTATTGCGTTCACCGAAATCCGCCTTGCAAACCCGCCTTGCTTCCCCCCGCCGTAGTGTGCGATACTTCATATAAAATGTTTAAAAGTGATCTAGGTGGTTTTTCTGATGTGGCCTGGTCCATAGCAGTCTACCTAATGGGCTCGATCGTTTAAAGTTTTAGGAAAGTAGGATTTTTATAAGCACTCCTCTTGTCCATTTTATCGACTCGATAACGACTACGACGGTTATTTTTTTGCGATTTTTTCTTATATGTGAAATATCCTAAGATAGCAAACAAACACATAGGTCTTCTAATGGAAAGAGTCAACCATGGTCTATAGACAACAAAGATGACAATGGTGCGTTGCTATCTTGAGACGAGGTCTAATGCAACATGCATAAATTCTCCGGTTACCTTACCCTCCAAACCGGCACATACAGTGACAAGCGCTGACGCTATTGCGGGAGGAATAAATGGCAGAAATAAGGCGGTGGTAGGTACCAAACTCGGGCGAGACAATGCAAAACTCTATCACCTAGTAGCCATGATGTTGAATGACTCGTATAGCCAGTGGGTCGTCTTTTACGACCTGCCTGGCAGAATTTCAAAGGAGCTCGAACCAACACGGGGAACAATTTTGCTTACCAACCCACGTCATTGGGGTGTTAGCTTTGACATCCCACCACTAGACTCCGAGATGCTACTGTGATTTCGATTTTAAGGGTAATTCCAAAAAAACTTTATAACACTTTTGTTGATCCTAGGGATTTCACCCGTGATCTTATGATTTGAGCCAAATTTCATGGTCTAGTACCATGAAACATATGTGAAACATTATATTGATACTCATAAAACTAGACGCAACATACAAAAAGTTATCAACTGATTGCGCTGTCAAGGTCGCTGACCACTCGATCAGCGCAGACGAGGCGTTCAGTGGAAATCAAAATCAGAGTATACCACTTCAAAGTCGGGCAATTGATATATTTGTATTTCTGTTTTAATAGTATGCAGTACATGCGACCAGTTCAATTGATATCTAATTACCTGCTACTGAAACTGACCAATATCTGTACAGAGCACCGACCACACAGCCTATAGACGGCTAATGTTTGATTTTCCGTATTGAATGTATCTGGCAACTAGCTGAGGTAAGACGAAGTGGGGTTGCAACGCCATAATTGGCTAACTCAAGGCCACAGTGAAAGATAGTAATGTACAGAGCATCTGATTGGTCGACACTGATTACCCAATTACTACTCATTGGCGCGTGGACATTTACATCGGAACTATAAGTCAGATGTGTTGACACAAGTCATTCGCCTATTATTAGGTGTCTATGGGCTGTGTGGTCGGTGGTACAGAGTCTTGCAGAGTTGTAGATTTCCAGACAGTGATATATTTTGTCATTGAATAGAAAACAAGCAGAAGATCCTCCGAGTAGAAAGAGATAAAAATCTTCTAGTGACACCAAAAATGTTAACAGTGCGTTGTCATCTCACCCATCGGTAGCAAAAGTTCGCTGTCTGCCTTTCCCTTCAAACGGCACACGGCAGTGATTAGCGGGTTATTGCGGAAGAAGTAAGACTGTAGTACCTTCCAATCTCGATTAAGACGTAGAAATCCATCATCTAATCAATTAGTCGTTGTTTTATTCAATTTTAAGGGTTACATGAAAATTTTTGGTACATAAAAATTACATTAGCTTGTTAAATAATAAATTTAATTTCGTTCGTTTAAGACGTTTTTATATTTTCTTTTATAATACTTTACTAACTAATATCCGCTTGCTTCGCTGGGCGTAAATTCATAGACTATTAAAAATTATATAGCTTAGCTTTTACGTGTTCTCACTAAATATTCATCAAGATCGGTTAAACTATTTTTGGGTTATAACGAGAAATACGTACAGATAAACAAAAATCATATGGTCTATTGTTAATGCAATCGCGTCTTTCATGGCACATCAAATTTTATTAAGATCGGGTAATCTTTTTTTGAGTTAATAGGGGATATTGAGACGGACAAAAATTATCAAAATGTAAATGTTTTAAATCGAATGTAAAACGAATATTTATCACGTAATCTTCTATATATATAAAAATCAATTGCTGTTCGTTAGTCTCGCTAAAACTTGAGAACGGCTGAACCGATTTGGCTAATTTTGATTTTCAATTAATTGTTGAAGTCCACGGAAGGTTTAAAAGGTGAGAAAATATAGAAAAAAAATAAGAGTATCTAGTTAAAAAGGCAGAAGAATGTTTGCCGGGCAGCTAGTTTGACATAAATATTTTATATATAGACAGACGCTATATATTTATTCAGCAGTATAGATTATTTTATACAGGACATTGTAAATAGTAGAGACGTAAGTGTAATGTGTTTGGCCAGTCGTTTGGTAAAGGAATGGTTTATTTTTTGGCCAGTCTTTTGTTTAAGGAATAGTTCATTTTGCAAATCCAAACCAATCGATACTTATAATATTATAAATATGAACTTTCTGTCTGTCTGCTACGATTTCACGGCTAAACCTCACAGCCGATTCCGAATAAATTTGGCATGGAGATATCTACGACTCGGGGCCAAATATAAGTATTTAAAAAAAACCAATATATCCATTGGTTTTTTTAAATACTTATATTTGGCTTTACTTATATTTGAGAATGTAAATTTCTATGCAAGATTATATCGATGACGTGTTACTCTATTCGCAGGCGAAGCTCCGCGGGTCAGCTAGTACGGTATAAATCGTCATGCCGAGTATGATTTTACGAATTACTAGCTGTTGCCAGCGACTTCGTCCGCCGGACTTCGTTTACTCCGCACTGCTCCTTCGCCGTAGGTGATAGCGTGATAATACTATATATTATCACGCCTATATGTTGACCCGACCTGTTAGTAATATTCATGCAAAATTTGAAGTAAATCCATGCAGTACTTTTCGAGTTTACCCCGGACATACATACAGACAAACAGACATACAGACAAACAGACAAACAGACAAACAGACAAACAGACAAACAGACAAACAGACAAACAGACAAACAGACAAACAGACAAACAGACAAACAGACAAACGGACAAACGGACAAACGGACAAACGGACAAACGGACAAACGGACAAACGGACAAACGGACAAACGGACAAACGGACAAACGGAAAAACGGACAAACGGACAAACGGACAAACGGACAAACGGACAAACGGACAAACGGACAAACGGACAAACGGACAAACGGACAAACGGACAAACGGACAAACGGACAAACGGACAAACGGACAAACGGACAAACGGACAAACGGACAAACGGACAAACGGACAAACGGACAAACGGACAAACGGACAAACGGACAAACGGACAAACGGACAAACGGACAAACGGACAAACGGACAAACGGACAAACGGACAAACGGACAAACGGACAAACGGACAAACGGACAAACGGACAAACGGACAAACGGACAAACGGACAAACGGACAAACGGACAAACGGACAAACGGACAAACGGACAAACGGACAAACGGACAAACGGACAAACGGACAAACGGACAAACGGACAAACGGACAAACGGACAAACGGACAAACGGACAAACGGACAAACGGACAAACGGACAAACGGACAAACGGACAAACGGACAAACGGACAAACGGACAAACGGACAAACGGACAAACGGACAAACGGACAAACGGACAAACGGACAAACAGACAAACAGACAAACAGACAAACAGACAAAGAGACAAAAATTCTAAAAACTATATTTTTGGCTTCGATATCGATTGTAGATCACGCCCCAATTATTCTTTTAAAAAAAATATTCAATGTACAGTTTTGACTTTCCTACGATTTTATTATATTATTATTTTATTATATGTATAGATAACGCTGGAAAAACTTAGCAACAAGTAGGGTTGCCAACTTTTTGTATTAGAAATAAAGTATACTAGCGATCGCCTGTGGTCAAAATTTGACTATAAACTAAACATAAAAACTCTTTTAAGTTTGACAACTGATTTTAGCCGTAAACGAAATAATACACGTGTGTGACGTGTGTATATTATTCAATGACCTGTATAATATTACCACATGAAATAACTTAGGGAAAACCGTGTAATTTCGTCCCGAGTAATGGCGGACTTAAGAACAGCTGTTTACTGTATACATAACAATTGATAAATTATATTGCAATTAGGAATGTTACTTTAACAAAAATAGTTTTTATTTTAGATTTAAGGTACACACTAAAATTATAGAAAAATACAAATAAACGCTAAAATCAATTTAATATTTTGTAATCAAAGGGTTATTTGACATTTTACGTACATTGACAGCGTATTTTAGTAATGGCGTATTGGCCGCAATCTGGTTAAGGCGACGTTATTTTCTTAAATGATTTGAAATTAGAGCAGTGACAAAATTTTTGTAGCCTTCATATTTCACCACTCAGGCATTGTCTTAAAAAGGGGCCCATAGGTTTTCCTTCACATATTAATATATAAATTAAAGTAAAAGTTGAAAATAAAAACAGCATTTTGAAAAAAAATATTTTAGTTATGAAGAAAACAAAAAGAATTGATGTTTCCTTTTTAATAAAAAATAAACAGTATTAAACAAGAAAGAAAAGTATAACACTGTTTTAAGTAGAATGGTTGGAACCTTACCAACAGGGATCAAATTTTAACAGTTTAGTGGAACACTCAAATACTTAACACGAACGAAGTCACGCGTAAAAACTATATTTAAATAAAACTCTACAAACACTTGGTATTGTCAGACGTGAATTCTAATCTATGAACTCGAACTCACGAAGTCCACTCCATTTGAAATAGCTTTAAAGTTGGAACAGGATCAATTCAGATTAAACAATACGATTAAACACAAAGCACCGATGTCTGGGAGACCTGAAATCTCTACATAACTATATATTTATCTGTATACTAGGTATATGAGAATACTGCAATCTAGAAACGTGTAGAGTTGTAACGCTGGATAGATCTAGAAATAAAAGAAAGGGATAGCTACTCCTATTGACAAACAAATAGTTTATCTAGGCTATACCATAATGAACTTTGTGGTATAGGGCATAAGGTTGAAAGTAGCGTGTATTAGGATTGATGAGTCATTGATGAGTCACTTGTTTATCATAAGTTGATTACAATAAGAAGCGATTCATCGTTTCCCGATACATTTAGATTTTTCTGGATCCAGGTAGAACTTTACCCTCGCTATAAATAGAGATGTGTTGACAAATACAGGGCAGTTTTTATCAAGCGATCGAGAGCGATACTTGAAGTGACCCGTGCGAAGCGAGAAGTGTTTTATTTTGTAGTCAGTGATAGTACAGTGAGTGACTAGAGTGTACAGTGTATTTTAGTATTACATCGTGTTGTCTTGTGTATTTGTATACTAAATACACGGATTTAATATAAGTGGTGTTTTCTTACAATTACGAACCCGAAGTACGTAACAATACCATTACATTATAAAAGTTTTTTGAAATCTTCATCATTGGAGGCGTTCGGAGCTGTGCGCCTACGCACACCGGCGAAACACAAGGGTTTCTTCTGCAGAGCTCGGAGAACTGCAGCACGCGTGCTGCTGCACTCACCAGTCGAAACCACGACGAAAATCTTCTCATATCCGTACTTCTGCAATACACACAAATTTTCTAGTGTTATCTATATATATAAAAATCAATTGCTGTTTATTAGTCTCGCTAAAACTCGAGAACGGCTGAACCGATTTGGCTAATTTTGGTTTTTAATTAAATCTTGAAGTCCAGGGAAGGTTTAAAAGATGAGAAAGTATAGAAAAAAAGGCAGAACAACGTTTGCCGGGTCAGCTAGTTTACAATATTTACAGCTGCCGACGTTTTTTCTTCGCTAGTGATTTTGCTACTGGTAGCGATATCTTGCGGCCAATTGTCCTCTTCCGAGTATAAGAAGGCGGGGCCGACGAACCATCTATGTCGGTCTCCAATTCTTCCGGGATTTGGCACCATTCGCCACTCTGCGACTTTTGTGATATCTTCGATCTCTGCTACTCGATGGGCAACAAACGGCTTGAATGCTCACGAGCCTACTGCGAAGTAAATGAATGGTACAAATAAAGACAAGCAATATTTTATTTAGAGAAATTTATTTGAAACATTGATCACCTCTGTGGTCTAGTGGTCCGGTGTTGGTGTTGACCACATGAGGTCCCGGATTCGATTCCTGGGTCGATCAATTCAAAAAATTTCAGATTTATGATAAAAACAACGTTGCCCGGGATTGGAAAGTGCCCAGTTGGCGATAGGCTTGCCACTTATCACATTGTGGGACTAAGTATCTTCGGGTAATCGTGGGTGCACTGGTTTTACCTCTGCCTAATTCTTCGGTGATACGGGCGTGAAGTTACTTTTTTATATAAAACAATGCACAGAACAATGCTTATTATTCTTAAAATTTAGTTTGAAAGCGTAAAAACTATGTAAGTTTTGAACCTCAACTGTGTTAAAAGTAAATAAATTAGTTTTAGCATAACATGTAAGAAATATTGAAGAGCTACGAAACGACGACAAAAGTTGTTTAATGCGGGTCCACATCGTTCGTCAAATTTCGGTAACATTTAAAGTTTAAGCTCCGTAATACAAGTTTAAACGTACGTACACTGTGCTCTATTAATTTCGCTTTAGAGTATTAGATAAAATAGGTTCTTTCAATAACATTATTATTTATTTATTAGGTACATTCTTTAATATAATTGATATATTATTAAAATCGTAATTTAATGTAAAGTAGCTTACACACATAAACACGGTACAACGTCGTCGCGTCGCGTTGCCATACTGCAACGCGGCAATTTGAGAGGAAATGTGTAACAGGCCTCCACGCTCCGACTCGATTGACGTGTTACGAGAATCGGGCCCGATGTCTTTGTAGGAAAAGTACAGAAATTACGTCGACTATTTGTGCTGTTATAATGTTTTGTTTACAATATAACATTTTGAAATACGAAAAATTTTAGGAAATCATAACTTAATTCGTGTAAAAGTTGCGAATTTCCACCATGCACTTCTTCGATAGCGCGAATACACAGCACACCATTACCATATCTTCTAGAAATAATGTATTTACCGAAAATTGGAAAAAAGATTTCCTAAAAATATGACGTGAACTGATAGAAAATTGATAAAATTTAGAAAAAAAATCTTTGTTGTTTTTAAAGATTTCCTTAGCACGGAATAAAATGCTGAAACACATTTAAAGATAAGTACAAAATTTGTTGTTTTTTAATCTATTTCTATACTATTATTATAGAGATAACATCTATATGTTTGTAACAAATAAACTGAAAAACGACTGCACCAATATTAAAGATTCTTCTAGGATTGGAAAGCTACACTATTCAGGACAAAGACTACTTTACCCGATCTAGTCAAAGGAAGTAATGAGCTTAAAAGTCGCGAGCAAGAGCGATTATATTAAAATTAAAAAAAAAACAATATTTTCAAAAATAACAAATTTTTATGGAAAGAGACAACTTATAAACTGTACAGGCTGCAAAGATTTTGATGAATTTTTAGACAATCTTCAGGTTAACCAACCGATATCTAAAGTTTGGCATCGATAGGAATAGATTTTTTTGGCTTTCTATAAATTTTACCCTACATGGCTATAGATAGATAGTGCTATTCGTGCCAATCTTAACATTTCCCTAAAAATCAGCAAAGCTCTTTTTAGGCTCCGACAATCTTCTATCCCTGACAATTCCTGAAACTTAATTAATAAAATAATTTGGCCTGATATCCAAGTCTTTATAACCTATCGAAAAGCCCAATTCGCAATAACGAAGGATTTATATTAGCCAGGTAACGACCCGTGACGGACGGCTGACGTGTTTGAATAAATCCCAATATAATTAATTTGGCGCGCACGTGTACAACTGGCTTTAATCTGTCTAATATTTGTATTATTATGTCATATTTGACATTTGTTTTGTTTTGTAAATTGATGATGATTAATATTTATGTTCTTGGAAAGTAGATTTTCACGTCAGAAATACATAATCGGAACAAACTGTTTGGCCTTGAACTATTAGGTATATCATTAGGTATATCATATTTGATATTAGGTAAAAAATAACTCGTCTTCTAATCTTAATAGACCGTGGTCTCAGAGACATTTTTATTTTTGATTAATAACAAGCTAAATTTTTGTGAATAGCTTTGTTTTGACGAGGCGTCAATCTATTCGATCTTCGAAAAATCTCGAATCGGGTAACCAGTAAAGGTAGGTAAATAAGAAATGTCAAACTAAGAAACGTTTCCATTTTACGTGTAGGATAAAATTATCATTGAATTATAATAATACTGCCTTACTGCCTTGCTAATTTAGTCGACCGTAAGTGCATGTTGGGTGCTATAGAGAAAATCGTGCCCAAAATTTTGCACCTTTATTTTTGACCCTACAAAATATTTAGATAGATCAATATTTTATTCCAACATTGTTTAAAATAGATCATACTTTACTTATGCCTCACCGTACGTGTCAAGGAGTTAATTTTCATATGTTAAAAACTTTTGAAATGACAACATAAGCTTGAGATCCACAAATAAACGTGATCATCTTGTAAACTGCCGAGGCGCATAATTTAAATCGCAATACCGTACTTACGACCTGAGAATTAAATGATGATCTCGTTGCGGTAGGCTGTTTAAACACAGTTTTGTTAAATAAGCAGTTTTACCGAATTATTCGTATTTATAATAGTAAAAAAAATCAACTACACTTACAAAACCTTTGATATGACGTCATAGACGTCAGGCCCAGA
Source organism: Apodemia mormo (assembly GCA_036924255.1). Taxonomy (NCBI): domain Eukaryota; kingdom Metazoa; phylum Arthropoda; class Insecta; order Lepidoptera; family Riodinidae; genus Apodemia; species Apodemia mormo. Next base: position 2,527,532 of record JAUPFN010000018.1, on the reverse strand, counting down.
GACACTGTGCCTGCGTTGTACGAGGTGCATAATTTAAATGGCAGTACCGTACTCACGACTCACGACCTATGAGTTAAACGATGATCTTGTAACGGTAGCTTCATACACAGTTTTGTTAAATAAGCAGTTTTACCGAATTATTCGTATTTATACTAGTAAAAGAAATCAACTATATTTACAAAACCTTTAATATGACGTCATAGACGTCAGGTCCAGAGACACTGTGCCTGCGTTGTACGAGGTGCATAATTTAAATGGCAGTACCGTACTCACGACTCACGAGTGACGACCTATGAGTTAAACGATTATCTTGTAACGGTAGCTTCTTACACAGTTGTGTTAAATAACAGTTTTACCGAATTATTCGTATTTATACTAATGAAAAAAACAACTATACTTACAAAACCTTTAATATGACGTCATAGACGTCAGGTTCAGAGACACTGTGGCTGTATTGTACGAAGTGCATAATTTAAATGGCAGTACCGTACTCACGATTCACGGGTGACGACCTATGAGTAAAACGATTATCTTGTAACGGTAGCGTCATACACAGTTGTGTTAAATAAGCAGTCTCACCGAATTATTCGTATTTATACTAGTAAAGTTGATTCGAGTGCGTATGCGTTGACACTTGAGCTCTGAGATGTTATTGTTGGCTCGTTCATTGTAATGTGCCAAAGTCATGTACACTCATTAATAGAGTTTGTTTGGTAAAACAGTATAGGGAGTAACTACTGTTTTTTTATTTTACTGGTTGACCTGTGCATCTTTGCCCGTGAATAGAGTAAGATATCATAATATAATTATTTATACAAACTTTCATCCCTTTAGTGCTTGGTTGATTTTCAAACAGGCCTATGTTTGACCCCGGATTTTCAATTATCTACTTGTCACGTTTTATCAAAATCAGTTCAGTGGTTTAGTAATGAAGCAAAACAGGCATACAGACTTTTACATTTATTTTATTATTAAGTACCTACCTAGTAGCTGTTATTCGCGACTTCGTTCGCGTGTCTTAAAATCATTACTCATTAGGTACTTCCTTTAGCTCAGTCGGATAAAAAAATAGCCTATGTCACTCTTGGATAGTATATCTTTTTAATGATAACTTAATGTTTAAGATCGGTCTAGTAGTTTTTGAGTTTATTCGTTATAAACATACAAGAGAACAAATAATATTTTCTCTTTATAATACGAGTATGTCTATATTAATAATTTCGTCAAGAGTTACGGTAGACTCAATCGAAACCTTACCTAAATAATAAAACACAAAAAAATAATAATTTTGAGTTGACAACATAATCATCCCCGTAGTTGGAAAATTAAATAACTCTGATTTTGTACTTCTGAGGTAAACGCGATTTAGTATTTTTTTTTTCAGTTAATGTACATTTGTTAAAACATGTGAGACAATTTCACGGTAGGTAATTTTATTTTTTGTGGACCGGATTATCTTTAACAAACTGAACTCTATCTTTTACTTAACTAAATAATACATTAAAAATTAAGTCAATATTGCCAAAATCGGACATATTTAATTTTCCCACTACGGGGACGATATATCCGCAAAATTCAGATTGTCGAGTATATTGTTAAAATAGTGATTAAAAATTCTAACCGTGCTGACAGACAAATCGGCCATATTTCTTTAAAGGTTACAAATATGTGGTGTAGATGGCGCGAACATTTATTAAAGTATCGTAGAACGGAGCGCAGATTACCGTGAAACTTATTTCTCTTCGTTCATAAAAGACTAGAAATAAAAAAAATAGTAACACTATAGAGTTGTCTTTACTACCTAAACCAAGGTAATAGTTGCAAGAAGGCTGTTTTAAGTTGGCGAGGGAAAATTGATTTTTTTGCTATTTCAGTTGGTCGTTAACTGTTCTAACTGTGCGATCAAAAATTTTTTTCTACGTTTTCAGTTTATTTTTTTTAATTTTTTAAAATTGACGCTTAAGTTGGAGAGGGGAAATTGATTTTTTATTATTTCCTTTTGCTATTTCAATTGTTCGTTAACTGTTTTATATATACTAGCATATATTTAATAAACACCCCAACCCGGAAATACAAACATTTATGCTCATCACACAAATGTTTGTCCCCGTCGGGGATAGAACCCGAGCCCCATCGATTGCGTGTTCAGGGTTGCTAACCACTCGACCAATGGGGAGGTCAATAAACCTAATAAAGAGTAATTAAATGTTAATATTATAAGCAGCTTCAATCAATACGAAGAATAATGAAAAAAATAATTACGAAAATGTATTCAACAAAATTCTTGAACTAAATGGTCATGCGAATTAATGTAGAATTATCAATTAAGTTAAAATGCATCAAAATTTTTAATTTAAAATTTACGCCATATAACTGTAAAATATGTTGGTAGCTTAATTAATTTTTAACAACTTGCAACACCCATATTAACAGATAACAAAATAGATATACAACGCGAATGTGGAAGGATGTAGGTACCGGGGAAGACCAAGACTGACATATCACGATCAGATTGATCGAGTACTGTCCGAAGGTGAAGAGTCTTCGCAACCGGCGTGTGTGTATGAAGAGAGTGATGAATGTGGAGGAAGCGAGACAAGCCTGCAAGGATCATGATGTATAGCACTCTGTTCTCTCTGCATACCCCGTAAGGGATCTGGCGTCAAGATATGTATGTGTGTATGTATGTAACACCCATATTCTTGCAAATTAATATTTTCTTTCTTTCTTTCTTTCAAAAATTTTATGTATTTAAGACGTCCGTTAACGACGTCTGCCCGCGCGTGCGTGCCGGATTGGCTTGGCACCGACTTCAAACCTATTAGTAAATATCACATATGAAGAATAGGTAGTATTTAATTAATATTAAATCTTTATTATTTTTCACTTTTTAGTTTTTGAAGTCGGTTTTTTTAACGTAGTTATTTTTATTAAATGTTTTTTACAGAGTTAGGTAATTTGTGAACCTATTTAATTTAGATCGAAATTATTATAGGTAATTATTTTATTATAACTACATGGGAAGTATACCCACTTTCCATTTGGTTTTATGTAAGTTTGGTGAAGATCCTATTTAGAAATCCAGAGATACATGACATTAGAAATCGGTTGTTGCCACAGTCCACGCAAATACTACATATGCCATATACCACAAGACACGATGTTGGGCGCAAAATGCGTAGCCACTCCGATATGCAAATGTATGTAAATGTCAATCGCTCGTAGATATATCGTAAAAAATAGAAATATGCCATATTGTGCTATTTTATCGTGTCGAATAAAAAACCAAAGCTTAAGGGATACTCCTGAAATTATTTTATTTCACCTGTAAGTATTATAACTCTGTATTTCTCTGTGTAAATGTAAGCGACGTTGATAACCTAAGAAAAATATCTTGAAAGGCGTATCCAGTTTAATATCCGTGGTTGATGCAGTTATTGGTAGTATGGTCCGATCTCCTCTGAAGAATAGACCATCTGCCGTTCTGCCAGGCCGTTCATAAGAGGCGAATGATTGGCTATGCGAATGGTAATGATTCGCATGATCGTGGTTACTAGGCGGTAGAGTTCTTATCGTCTCGCCCGGTTCTGGTACCACCACTTTACATATTCCTGCCGCAATAGCATCAGTCTGTCGTGTTTATGTTTGGAGAGTAAGGTAGCCGGTAAACTTATACAAGCTGCATTAACGCCTGACTACTCGGATAGCAACGCACGCAGTTGTCTCTTTCCATCAGGAGATTCATCTGCTTGTTTGTTATCTTATGATATAAAAAACTGCTTTTAAATTATCTTTGTTGACCTAACTTATTGTCTAACCAATAATTATAAAACATAATAAAGAAATTGTGAAGGTAAATTATCCTTAAAATTGTTAATTTTATTGAGGTAAAGTAGTTAAAACTAACATCATTAAACTAAATGCTTCTCAAGTTAAACTTGAGACGATTAACATCGTAAACCTTTAAGTGTTTAACACAAAAACATGCGCTCGCACCCGTACACCGAATTATTACGCCATTACAAAAAAATATTAGAAAAAGTGGACAAAGTATTGTCCCTTGTGGAACGCCAAACGTACCTGTAAAAGGGAGTCGTGTAGGCAGAGACAAAATAAGCAATTCCGAACGATCGGTCCTCTGTTTGTCTACCACTAGAGCCTTGGCTGTGTAAACATGAGGCCTCACGTCCGCAAATAGCATGAGGTCGATGCAGTCTAAGGCTCGAGTAAAATTATTCTACGGTAAACCGATGCAAGGTGAAATATAGATAAATACTCCACTACACTTGAAGAGATACTTCGTGACACTCTTGTATCAGATTTCGAAACGCCTTCACCGGTCTTGCTTCAATTTTTTTGTTTGACACCAATACGCTTGTAGAAAAATTATTGCATCATACATTATTTGAATGCGGACGCTGAATCTATGTCATCGAAGCTAAAATATAAATTCTTCTAAATTCTTTGTTAGTCTAGGCCGAATTCTTCCAGGCAGTGTGTAAAACCCGAACGATTGGCAAAACGTATTACAAACGTAATGGCTCGTAAACATAATGACAATAATGAATTGTAGAGTTCTTTTCTTATTTTATTGGATAACAAACAAGTAGATGGTTCTTCTAATGTAAAGAAGTAGCTATCGCCTATAGGCACCAAAGATATAAATGATGCATGGCTATCTACGTGGCGGGGCTGAAATTCTACATGCAAAAATTTACCGGGCTACCTTAAACAGAACAAAGCAACGACGCTATTGCGGCATAAATAGGTTAGGGGGTGGTACTAAATTTGATCGAGATGCTGCAAAAGTTGTTTCTGCGACGTTTCGCCCGGGGTTAGTACCAGCACCTTACCTATTCCTGCTACAATTGCGTTAGTGTTTGTCACTGAGGAGGTTCAGTTTGGATGGGAAAGCATATTGTGTTTTTTAAATAAATCTGATGATTTGTCTGTTTTACCATTAAATATGACTGTTTTACAACAAACACAGGTCTTAAGGATATCGTTTTCGTTATAAATATCTATTGGAGCGTTGATTGTTAGCACCCCCGTTTTTTGAGTGATGAGCGTCTATGACTATGAAATTAATGAGATTTGGTTTCAATTCCTGACAGAGACAAGCATCTGATTGTTGCGTTCTATACGCAATGATTTTTGAGATATTTATTCTGGATATGACTGTTTATTAAACATATTCCTGTATTTCAATATGCATTATGAAACTCATATATCACAAGCAAAAATCTTACTTTGGATTTAGAACAAATCGTATAATTTGTCCAGCAATATTTATATATCTTTTTTCAATTATAAAAATTGTTAATGTTATTAGTGGAACTATATTTTTCAGTATCTTCTGTAATTTGTGCTAACTGATTAACATATAGATGTCATGCTTTAGTTAGTTGAAATTGCCCCGTAGTTGTTATGAGTCAATAGCCGAGTGGCTTGTCATATACCTTTTTATAGATAGCAAACAAAAGTTTTCCAAATATTCGTGAGCATAATATTAATATGTTCTCGAGTAGGCAGTACAGTTCCGGATATAGTTACGCCGATTGAAAAACTTATGACAGCATCGTTATTCTAAACATATATTTTTTATATCATATAAAATAGCAAACAAACAGATGGTTCTCCTGATGGAAAGACGCCTATAGACACCAAAGATAGTAATAATGCATTGCTATCCTTGTCTTGCTAGCCTTGACAATGCCCCATGCATAAGTTTACCGGCTACACTACCCTCCAATCCGAAATACGATAGTGACAAGCATGTGTCAAGGAACAATGAATAAGTAATGCGGTGATACCAAATAACCGGTCAAATCGGTGAATTGCGCTAAGCCGGAAAGTCTATAAAGTTCAGTTCAGTCGAACTATCCTGTAGGAGAAGCGGTATAGTGATACATGAAATAATTTATTTAGAATTCAGTAGATATGTAGTGGTTTTATATCTGTAAAATGTTTTAAAAGTCTTTAAAAAATGCATATCGCTGCACAAATTACGTTCACCATTTGATTCAACTCAACTCAACGTAAATTATTTTCTTAAATGGTTTGGTTGTTCCATTTAAGCAAATAATTTACGTCAGTGATATTATTTATAGAAGTCAACGATATTCTAAGTCAATGATATTATTATAAAAGAAGCACATATATAAATACGTAGGTACTAAAATATATTTGTAAGACGCTTAATCCCAGAAATACATAATTTTTAGTTATCACACATACATTTCTGTCTTGCGGGAATGGAACCTGTAACCCTATCGATTGCATAGTCAGGTTCGCTAACCACACTACCCTCGGGGGCGTTGAGATAAAGTTATGTACTACCATCGTGGCTACTAGGTGGTAGAATTCTACGTTGTCTCGCCCGGTTCTTGTACCACCGTCTTATCCATTTCTGTCGCAATAGCGTCAGTGCTTGTTACGGGCGTGTTCCGGCCCTTGTATGCCGGGTAGTAAACTTGTGCATGCGATATTAAGATCCCGCCATAAGGACAGCAACGCATTACTCAAAAAAATATCATTTACATATTAGAAGCAGCAAATCATTAGTCACCTTTAAGAAATCTTTAAAACAATTTTATTTACGGGTCTAATTTTAGGGCAGAAAGGCATTGTAGGTACGTATTAGGATTAAGTAGGTAATATAAAATAGGTTTTATATTTCAGATCTATTATTGTATATATTTTCTAACCTAATAACCTGTATACGTGTATTCTACATTTCTTTCATGCTTCTCACTGTTTTGGGTTAGCTAGAAGAAATCTCTTACAGAGATAAGCTTGCCTTTTGTGGAGTTTTCAAGAAATAAAATGTACTTTTGCCTCTATGTGTACAATAAAGTATTAAATAAATAAATAAATAATGTCTTTGGTGTCTTTAGGTGACGGTTGTCTCTTTTCATTATGTGTCCCATCTACTTGTTTGCTCTGTTACGATATAAAAAAAAACCTGTAAACGGTTGACCCTACACGTTATCCCTGAAACTTCCCGCTAAATTAAGGTATTTTAAGCTCAAAAGAGTAAAAACTATAAGCGTAGATTTTTTTCAGTTCAAACATCTATTTTTGTTAAAAATGGCTGTATATTAATCCGCCGTGTTGGTCCCGGCCTCCTTTGAAGAATAGGCCAACTGCCGTTCTACCAGGCAGGTCGTAAAAGGCGACCACTTGGCTATCGTGTCACTAACATCGTGGCTACTAGGTGGTAGAGTTCTGCATTGTCTCGTCCGGGTCTGGTACCACCGCCTTACCTATTCCTCCCGCAATAGCGTCAGTGCTTGTCGCTGTCGTGTTCCGGTTTGGAGGGTAAGGTAGCCGGTAAACTTATGCATGTGGCATTAGACCTCGCCACAAGATAGCAACGCACCATTAACACCTTTGGTGTCTATAGGCGATGGTTTACTCTTTCCATCAGGAGACCCATCTGCTTGTTTGCTATCTTATGATATAAAAAAAAAAAATTGATGTTTGAAAAGCTATATATTTTGGAAATAACAACGATGATAACTTGCACAAAACTGGATACATGACGTATCGATAAATTGATTACTTGTCACATTATGGAATTATTTATTTAAAAATAAATTATTTATTAAGATAAAAAAAATATTTGCTAATCATGGATATATACCAATACTAAAGAACCTCTGATAGGAGACATGGGCTTGACGGAATAAATAATTAATATATAACAGAAGAAAAGAAGAAATTGTGGTATTTAACTTGCAACATTAAATTATTAATGCATCACCCTTCATAGAGTGACGTGCTATTCGACTCTTCTGAAGATGCTACGGTTACATAATTTGTGCCTTTGCTACTGACGTGGAAGAAAGTGTGGTGGAAGTGGGTGAACTATTGTGCCGCTGTGATCTCCTCTAATTTTCAGGCCTTGATAAGTTTGCCCAATTCCTTACATTACTTTTCGGTTCAGTTGCGTCACAGCAGTTTCATATACATTTTCGCTTAAATTTTGCAAATTAAATACCACAATTTCTTCTTTAAATTATGGATTTCCGCAAAATAACGCCTGAATCTATGAAACGTAAAAGAGTCAAGGTCTCAGGTAACATAGCCAACTGTAGTCATACATCAAAGCGTCAGTTGCACTCACATACGGTCAGTTTGTTGAAATTAAAAATGCCTCGGGGATAAAGTAAGTGTGTGACACTCTTGGGTTCCATGTAGGCGCGCCTAATGCGCGGCGAGTGGACGCGTCACCCGCAGACGGACACAGTTTATCTTCCTTTAGTGTGGCAACACTGAGGGAAATAGCCACCCACCAAATTGTTTGCCGTTCCATTTCCCGCTACGAAAATGAGATCGAATTTTAAATAACAATTTCAAAGAAAATTTCGCGTGGTTTTGGCTAAGGAAATTCATGCTTCCGATAATGTAACATTTTTCGTATATACTTACATACTTGACTCAACTTGTAATATTATAAATCTTTGTAATGGATCTTTCACATTACAAGTTCTTTTTAAGCTTTCTAATTTCCCGCTACGTAGTACGTAATGTACGTAGATAGGAAGTTACTGAATTTGCCCCGATTTTCGGAAAACGACTTTACACCGGATCTCCACGTTTTAAGGTCCTAGGAATCTTTTCCGACTATTTTCGCGATGACGTAAGTATGTTTGTATGTATGAATGTGTGTGTTTCATAAGTTTTGAACGGCTGGACCAATCGAAACGCGGTTGATGGCATTTGATTGGGTACACAAACTAATCTGCTCTATTCCTCAAAAAACTACATCTAATGTATAAATTGCATCAAAATCGGTTTATCCGTTTGGGAAAAATCGTTGACGAAAAATTTAAAAAAAAAGTGTTTTTTCGACATAACTTCGAAATTTTTCAAACATTCGTTTTTTGGTATTCACAATATTTTAGTACTAAAAAAATACGTCAGACGTTATTTCAAAAATCAAAATCGAATCTTAATTTCAAAAGTTATAGCTTTTCAAATATTAAAATTACGTCATTTTAGCATATTTACTTTATATTTTTAAAATAATTTTCAGGCTAATACACCGATGGACTTAAAAATCTTACCAGCTTATCTCCTTTAAAAACTGCGTAAAATGCCGTTAATTAGATCAAAATCAGTCAATTTGTTTAGGATTTATTTGAAAAAATGTTTTTTGACATTGCTACTAAATTTTTCAACCTATCGATTATTTAGCTAAAGCAATATTTCAGATCTCAAAAATTGAGTTGAATGTCATTCGAAAGATCAAACTTAATCTGCATTTCCAAAATATACAATTTTTCAAAAATCAATATACAGCTATTTTAACAAAATAGATGCTTGAACTGAAAAAATCTATGTTTATAGTTTTTACTCTTTTGAGCTTAAAATACCTTAATATAGCGGGAAGTTTCAGGGATGGCCCGTAGAGTCTACCGCCTACACATTTTTAAAGTTATATTATCATCAAATACCTATAATGTTAGTAGTATACTTACTATGCACGTCGGTCGAGTGGTTAGCGAAATTAATCACGAATCAATGAGGCTCGGATTCGATTTTCGACAGGGATAAACATTTGTGTGATGAGCATAGACGTTATTATTTCTGGGTTTTGGTGTTATTATTATTATTTATTTATAATATCTATCTATCATTTACAAAAATTGACCTCCCCGTTGGTCTAGTGGTTAGCGACCCTGGCTACGCAAAAACGGGGATCGGGTTCGATCCCCGACGGGTACAAGCATTTGTGTGACGAGCATAAATGTTTGTATTTCCGGGTTTGGGTGTTTATTTAATATATTCCAGTATTTGTATATGTATTTCTATGTAATAGTATCGTTGACTAACACCCATAACACAAGAAAATAATTTGCTTACTTCGGGGTTAGATCAGTCAGTGTAATTTGTCCAGTGAATATTTATTATATTTATTATTATTTATTATTATTATTGCACGAAAAAAGGCAAGAAATTAGTACTACAAGTATAATTAAAGATTTTTGTAACAAAATTTGAGGCAGTAAAAATCTTGAATTTACAATTTTGAATCTTGGACTAGGTAGGTACATATCAAATCACCTTCGCGGTGTTCCACAGTTCATTATGTGATAAAGTTTTTCCAATGGTAACAATTTTCTGGGATAAAATGTGAACATATGAGTGAAATCTAAACAAATACACTGTTCAATCAATCTGTATTTCAAATCTATATCTATACATATAATAAAAGGAAAGTTAAAACTGTACATTGAATATTTTTTTCAAAGAATACTTGAGGCATGATCGAGAATAGATATCGAAGCCAAAAATATAGTTTTTAGATTTTTTGTCTGTTTGTCTGTATATATGTCCGGGGTAAACTTAAAAAGTCCTGCATGGATTTACTTCAAATTTTGCATGAATGTTACTAACAGGTCGGGTCAACATATAGGCTACATATTATCACGCTATCACCTACGGGGGTGAGGCTATGCTATGCGGAGTAAACGAAGTTCGCGCGGACGAAGTCGCTGGCAACAGCTAGTTAATTATAAATGCGAAAGTTTGGATGTTTGGATGGATGTTTGTAACTCAATCACGCAAAAACTACTGAACGGGTTTGAATGAAATTTGGCACACATTTAGATGATGACCTGGAATAGCACATAGGCTACAGTTTCCGCGGAATCCCGCGGGATTCGCCAAAACATTTTATAATGCAGCGGGCTGCATGCTGCAGCTAGTTTCAAATAAATCTGTCTAGTCGTGGTTGAGTAGAAATTTTTGCGTTTAAAACGCTGTCTAATCCAATTCATTTTCTGGATAAAAAAATTTGACACGACTTGATTTTGCCTTATGGACAGAGCGTTACCTGGATTTAAGATAAAATTGGTTGTGGTTTTCCTCGTGTTGGTACTGTGCTCCTTTGAAGAATAGACCAACTGCTGTTCTGCCAGACAGGTCGTAAAAGGCGACCGATTCGCTATGCAAGTCACTACCATCGTGACTACTAGGTGGTAAAGTCCTGCATTGTCTTGCCCAGGTCTGGTACCATCGTCTTACCGATTCCTGCTGCAACAGCGTCAGTGCTTGTCACTGTCGTGTTCCGGTTTGAAGGGTAAGGTAGCCGGTAATCTTATGCATGAGGCATTAGACCTCGCCACAAGACAGCAACGCACCATTAACATATTTGGTGTCTATAGGCGATGGTTGAATCTTACCATCAGGAAACCCGTCTGCTTATTTGCTATTGTATGATATAAAAAAAAAGATATAATGGCGGCACTTCCACCTCCCTAATTTGTATTTAGTGCATTTACATTCAGTTCGTCATACTGAACATATTTATAAAAAAGGTAACTCCTGCAATGCACTAAGCATTATAGATTATAGACAAGAGTAACGGGTTGCTTATCGTCTATATTATTAGGATTTACTTTTTCCTACTCCATAACTTTAAAAATAAATTTAAGTTACAACAAGATCCACATATTTTTTTGTCACTCAATTTCTCTTCAACAAAACTAACTGTCGCATTTATTATACTATTTAGAATGGAATACTGATGCCATTAGTCAAAAAAAGAAATATGTCTTATACAAATATCATCTCGTTTCCCGATCAAGCGGCAGATACCCCGAGGGTGGCTGTAACGTAATACTGCTATTATGCCCAGTGTTTATCCTCGCACAATTTGCCAGACGCGTTTATTTAGCGCTGGCAACATTGTTGGCGTTAGATACGCGTGTTGATGCGATTCCAACCATTGTTATGATAATTATTACTACAATAAATTCTGCTGATAATTGTCTTATAGAATTAAATAAGACTCTGTTCGGTTTTAAAAATATTAAATTATAAATATACTAGCTGACCCGGCAAACGTTGTTTTGCCATTCATGTTAGGAATCAATAACGGAAAAACAACGTGACACGTAAATTATATAAGTCTACGGGATTGTCCTTCCACGCAGCCAAAATGGCATTAAACTTTATATGGTGGTTAAGTATTCTTAAATTTTCTATTTTTCCGCGCAATTTTCTTAATATTTTCTTTTATAAGAACTTTCTCCTTACAATTACAAACACAATAAAAAAAAATACCGAAATCGGTCCAGCCATTCAGGCGTGATGTCGTGACCAAGGAAAATAGGGATTGATTTTTATATAAATATATATTTTTGATTAATTTAATTTTGAGATGTAAGATATTTAAATTTAGATTAATTTAAATTTATATTACCGCGTGTTGGTTCGGATCTCCTTAGTAGAAAATACTACCTGCCATTCTGCCAGGCAGTTCGTAAAAGGCGGATATTTGACTATACGTGTCACTAACAACGTGAATATGGTAGAGTTCTGCAACGTTTTGACCCGAACCGCAAGGGACTGGAATATACTTCCTGAGCCTTTGTTCCCCGACGAGTACAACCTGGGAATCTTCAAGAGAAGAGTGAACAGGCCGTATCTTATCTCGCCTGGCGAGATCGTGGTCAAGCGCTTCCCTATCGATATTAAAAAAAACGTCTGGTTCGGGTCTTGCTGCCATCGCTTTAACTATTTCTATATTCAACACTCTTTATCGTCGGCACTTGGTGAAACTTCATTTTCATACAATATTTTATATCGATAACAATGTACTATGCTGTCATACTATAAAAAGTTAAATCAGAACGGTTAGATTTTGTTTTGTTTTTAGTAAATTTGTAATTGCCCTGATGATGCTTATATAAGCGAAACCGGTTGGATAATATATATATATTTTTTTTTTATATCATAAGATAGCAAACAAGCAGATGGGTCTCCTGATGGAAAGAGTCAACCATCGCCTATAGGCACCAAAGATGTTAATGGTGCGTTGCTATCTTGTGGCGAGGTCTAATTCCACATGCATAAGTTTACCGGCTACCTTACCCTCCAAACCGGAACGCGACAACGACAAGCACTGACGCTATTGCGGCAGGAATAGTTAAGGCGGTGGTACCTGACCCGGGCGAGACAATGCGGAACTCTACCACCTAGTAGCCACGATGGTAGTGACTCGATAGCCAATCGGTCGCCTTTTACGACCTGCCTGGCAGAACGGCAGTTGGCCTATTCTACAAAGGAGGCCGGGACCAATACGGCGGAAAATATATAAAAGTTTATTGTGAAACAGTACAAGTGTTATCTATATAAAATATTGTATTAAATATTTCTGATGCAATATTTGTCACTGTCATGTTTCGGTTTGGAGGGTGTGATAGGCGGTAAACTTACGCATGTGACATTACCAACTTGCCACACGGATACCAACGCACCATTACCATCATTGGTGTCTATAAGCGATGGTTGTCTCTTTCCATTAGGAAAACCCTCCGTTTCTCTGCTATCTTATCTTAACTGTGCCTTTTTCATACTCATTCGTTCGCGTAGGTAATTGCCAGTAAAAGGCCCGTTACATGATTCAGAGTGTGCTAAGTCGCCTAAAGTACAACTAAGTCGCAATTAATCAGCGTGAAGATATTCTGTCTTTAGTGAAAACCAACACTGTTATTCAATTTTACATACACATAGGTTGTAATAAATTCGAACATTGTTAAATTATACATAAATCGTCAATCACAAATTAAAGGCAATATTTTGTTATAGATTTTCCATAAATTTGCTTATCCAGTTTCTTTATCCTTTGCCAGTAAAGGCTAGATAAATAAGGACACAAAAGGCGTCAGTAATTGCCGCGGTCACCCGTCAAGCGCACGCGGGCCGTTCACCCGGCCCAATTTCACGCCAATTGGCCCGTTATCTAGTGCCCTCCGAAAAAGACCTTCGACGGTAGGGATACGTTTAAAACGCATAATTTTTTTTTTCCTAATTTACTTTGTCATAATGAATATAGCATAATATGTAGTGTCATTATATAATTTAAGCATAATCTTTTTTTTGCGAAATGTGTTTTAAGCATAACAATCTATTGTAATACATTTAATTCGACTATTGATGATACGCATAATAGTCTTTAGACCCTTATTTATTTTTCCTAATATTATCTTACCATAAAAACACATGGCATAATCCCCCCGCCACGAAGAATCAAAGCTATCCAATGCTACAGTTGAAGTAGGTTAGTTAGGTTCTCTTTAGATCCCACACCCAGAAATAGGAGCCCGTCGACTTGGTCCAACCCCACTTGTTACGGGAATAGTATGCTGCTACAATACAGTCCGCTATTTGGTCTTCCTAGTTATGCAATGCTGCTACAGTTGCTATCCACCTATTTCTTACATTTTAATTAGGACTTTTAAGTGTATGCCGTTGATTATTATGTTTTTGTATTGTTATGCTTTCCTCAATGTGTGCCCTTAAACATTATGCTATGTTATTTTTATGCTACATAGGGTTATGCTAGTAAAAATATGCGAAAACAATTATACGTTTAGTTGTTATGTTAAATTATCATTAGTTGTAAAAACGTGATACCTACTTAAAACAGTACAAAAATTGTTATGCTACTAAATATTCTCGACGGTATTCGCATTCTTAATCCCACGTCGAATATTTTCAACCGACTCCCCAAAAAGGTGGTTTTCAATTCAGGTGTCTATAATTTTATGTAAGTTCGAACATAACTCCATCAAACATAGGGTTAGAGGGTACCTAAACTTTCCGTTTGGTACATGTACATTTGGTGATGTTCTAATTCACCATTTTTTTATATCACAAGATAGAAAACAAGCAGATAGCTCTCCTGATAGAAAGAGAAAGTATCGCTTATAGACACCAAAGATGTAATCGTGCGTTGCTATCCGCGTAGCGGGATTACAATGCCACATACATAAGTCTAGCTGCTACCTTATCCTCCAAACCGGAACACGACAATGACAAGCTAGAACGCCGTGCGGCAGGAATAAAGAAGGTGGTGATACCAAATTCACGAATGGGACGTCGCGGAACACTACTAGCTAATAGTCACGATGGTAATGACTTGTATAGCCAATCGATCGCCTTTTACGACCTGCCTGGCAAAATAATAGATGATCCATTTTTCAAAAGGGCCCAGACTAGATGGAAAGAAATATACTACTTATTAAATATTAAAAAACAAATGAACGAATGCTTGCAAAAATAGATATTGATTGAACAAATACAAAACTCTATAACAAAACTATCCTTGGTCGTCATCAGCTCTATAAATGTAGTTAAAAACATCTATATTAATATTATCAATACGAAAGTTTGGATGTTTGGACGTTTGGGTGGAAGGATGTATGGATGTATGAATGTTTATTACTCAATCACACAATAACTTTTGAAACGGATTTAAATGAAATTTAGCACACAGGTAAATGTTGACCTGGAATAGCACATAGTCAAATTACATTCAAATCAGTTCGCCCGTTTTTGCACGAAATAATAATACTTTCGCATTTATAATATTTTTAGGAGTAGGATATAGAACACTTCCCCGAGTTACTCCGGGCATAGATTACTAAATAGCTTCGTAACTGCGGGCCCCTTTGGAGAATAGACCATTTACCGTTCTACCAGGCAGTTCGTAAGAGGTGAACGATGGGTATGCGAGTCATTACCATCGTGGCTACTAGGTGGTAGAGTTCTGCATTGTTTCGCCCGGGTCTGTTACCACCACCTTATTTGTTCCTGCCGCAGTAGTGTCAAAATTTGTCAGTTGTGTTCCAGTTTAGAGGATAAGATAAGGTGTAAACTTGAGCAAGTGTCATCAATATCCTATCATGGGATAGCAACGCACCATTAGCATCTTCTATATCTATAGGCGATCAGTGTCTCTTTTGCCATTTGCTTTTTTTTATGTCATAAGATAGCAAATAAGCAGATGGGTCTCCTGATGGAAAGAGTCAACCATCGCCTATAGACACCAAAGATGTTAATGGTGCGTTGCTATCTTGTGGCGAGGTCTAATGCCACATGCATAAGTTTACCGGCTACCTTACCCTCCAAACCGGAACACGACAGCGACAAGCACTGACGCTATTGCGGCAGGAATAGGTAAGGCGGTGGTACCAGACCCGGGCGAGACAATGCAGAACTCTACCACCTAGTAGCCACGATGGTAGTGACTCGATAGCCAATCGGTCGCCTTTTACGACCTGCCTGGCAGAACGGCAGTTGGCCTATTCTTCAAAGGAGGCCGGGACCAACACGGCGAAAGCTTGTTATCTTATGAAATAAAAAAGAAACATATTTAATAAACATTCAAACTCAGAAATACAAACATTTATGCTCACCACATAAATATCTGTCCCTATCCGGACTCGAATCCGAATCTCGTTGATTACGAAGCCAGAGTCGCTAACCAGTTGATCTACGGTTATCTCAAGCATTAATGTCTAGTGTCCCACACGCGTATTCAGTGGAACCTTCGCTATAAAATATTGGGGACAGGACCCTCCTCAATAGGCCTTCAATTACAAACTTATTTGCTGTCAAAACATGTACATTTGTCCTCTACTGTCCCTTCGAATATCGAGGCAAGGGCCCAGCAAATTCTGTCCATTAAAATACGAGGCTTTAAATTATATTTTCAGTTTTAATTGGCGACGTCCCACAGCTCACTCCGTGACTTTTTTTTGTAAATCTAAAATATGTTACATATTAAACTAACTGGCCCGACAAACGTTGTTTTGCCATACAAATTTAGGGTACTTGTAAGGGCGGGGCGGGGGAAGGGAGGGGGGGGGGGGGGGGAATTAATTGAGACAATATCTATCCTATCTTTGAAGTTGGACCAAACAGTAACCAAACAGTGCCCGACCCAGGGATTGAACCCGGGATTATTCTTATCGATATATCTTTTCATTGCTGTTATTGAAAACTTTCGTCATTCACATATTCTCTTTTGTTAAGATCTATATCAAAATCTCGTATCGCTAAAACGAACTGCTAGATGAAATAAATATATTTCAAAAAATGTTAGGACAGAGGTCGCTGGTTCAATTCCAACCAGTGACGAAATTTGTCTTTAACTTTTTAACTTACATTTATTTTAATAATAATATTTAGAGACATTATCAATTCAAGCTTCACAATCACGGGTGGGGAAGGGGGCAAAACAAACCAATATCGGTTTCTGAGTTGCATGTGTTTTTTTCGAAAGATCCCAAAAATATTTTCTTCCTCATTTAACTTTTATTTTTAATATCTGTTGTTCTGCAATAAATGTAGATATGTGTCCACCAATAACAGTTTACAATTGTCAGTCCTGAGAAAGACGGAAGGACCCACAGACCACATAAATACTAATAGACACGCATTGGTAAGGAAATGTGTCGCTGCGCATATGAGCATACACTCCTACCACTGTCAAAATGCCATACATTTGTAGATGTATTGTGACAAAATAGAAATAAACCATGTTGGGATATTTTATCATACCGAATGAGATGACAAGGTTTAAAAATAACCCTTGGAGTGATTTTATTTCATCGGTAAGTAGTATAACGCTGTATTTTTGGGTATAAATAAAAGCTTCACTGACAAACAAAGAAATTGTCTTGAAAGTCGTATTTTAGGGTGTAAAAGAAAAGATATTATTGGCTTCAGGCTTCAGGCTTTAGGCAGGTGTGCGTGGTCGGTTTGACTCCGATGTTCGATACCACAGTTAGGTAATTAATAGAGTTTATAGTAGTGCATATTCTGTATTATGACACACACATAAATTACAAATTACAAGACTGGTATATATCGTGTGAGGGCGCGCGGACGACTGGCGTCCCATACTGCCGTCACATATAAAGTTGCGTCTGCGTCAGCAAATTGCAAATGTGTCCCCACAGTGTCTATTTAAACCTGAGCTATGTCGAGAAGAGATAATTTTCGATGTAAACAAATAGCTCATTTATCCCACCATACATTTATGACGGTAAATGTTAACGCATCTCGACTCTTGAAGAATTAAGTTGGGTCATGTGTGCAACCATGTTACCTACATCAGATAAGTAGAGATAATATCTTTAAAGACGAAAAACCAAGTCGACATTTTGTCGCATTGCATGTCCTATACAGGTAGAACAGCAAAGTCGTAGTAATAGAGACTTATTGGTATCCGAAGGGACGAAACCACAGAATATTTCTTCGGTTCGATACCCTAAAATACAGTTAGAAACTAAGAGGAGGCCTAACTTGTCCTCCAGTAGTTGTATATTTCGTAAACAAGCTGTAAAAATATAAAATTCTATCTCATTTAACAACAAGCGATTGTCAACACGTTCGAATTATCGTAGGCACAATCTAAGCACGCTACATATCTATTAAAAATCCATAAAAAGATTCCCTTGCAAGATAACAAATGGCGCTTTGACATTTTCACAAAGAATCTCCGAGCATAGACAAGGTTAAACTTATTTCGATGCACAGAAATGATATCATGTAGAGCCCAAAGCAGCACGGAATACGGACAATGGCATAAGACTTGGGGAGTTATTATTGAAAGACCCTTTTCGATCGTGAAGTGTTGTGTAAATAGAATGAACTCTGAATTCGATAGAGCATAATGTGTGGAATATTGCTGCTGCAGCGCGATGTAACAATACAGTAATGCGGAATATATTAGAAATTATTTTTAGCCTGTGCTTTTGTTTGCTTAAAAACTAAGAAAATAGAACAACATCTATATTTATGACGCGTGAAGCAAGAAATTTGGCTGCTTTTTTAAAAATATTACCTACCTATGCGCGAGGAGTATAAAATTTGACAGTTTCTCTAACACAAAAAAAAAAATATTTATTCGAAACCACTGAATGTAATATTATCAATCGAATAGTATTGCTTATTATTATATTTATTGCCTCTATGGTCCGGTGTCAGTGTTAACAGCATGAGGTCTCAGATTCGGATCCCGGGTCGGGTAATTCGAAAATATGTTTCTTCAGATTACTGATAAAAACAGTGTTGCTCGAAACTGGATAAGTGCCCGGTTTGGGATAGGCTTGTCACTTATCACATTGTGTGTTTAGTGGATTTTAGAGCTTGTAAAGTGAGGGTTTGCGTAGAGTTACAAATTTCGTTTTCTACATGAGAGCTGATAACTTTTTGACAGTGACATATTAAGTATGGTCTCGTCGAGGCAACATTTTACAGGCAAATGTTTTAGGTGGGATTTCACTTCTTTTTATAGGTGCTTATGAAAATCTTTTTTGTATGTGTATTGTTTAATTTGTAATAAGAAGTATGCACTTGTATAATTTTCAAATCGCTAACATGAAAATAAGTTTCATTGTAAAAGAAAACCCATACAAACTTTCATAACCTAATTTAAAAGGTGAGAAATAATATATTAAAAATCCTGAATTTTATTATTTATAACAAGGAATCCTTAGATCAATTTTCAGACTTCTAGCATTAAAATTTTCGGATGTCTCATACAAAGTTCCATTCCCTAACTTTAGGGTTGGAGGATGTAAGTGCCACGTTTTAGAATTTTTTGTTTTTTGTGTACTAGCACTAGCTATACCAAATTAGGCTTTTTAGGACTTCAGAGACTACCCTAGGAATTTTGATGATCACCAGTGAGTGAGTCAATGACGAAATCGGGGTTTTTTACATATCAATAAAATTTAAGGTAGGAACCTATAACAGCTATACAATTGAAACTTTATATGCTTAATAAGTTCAATATTGACATCTTATCCCGAGAATTTTGTTTATCTCGTGGAATCCGAACCTAAGTTATGAGATTTCCTCGAGGAAATGCCCTTGTGCCTCGCTTGACTTGTCGTGCGGGGGTACTACTGTAAAACCAGATAAATCTATGTTTATAAAACCAGGTTTAAGTTTTTTTCAGTCCTCATAAAGGTTATAGGTAAACCTAAAAAATCAGAGATTTTTTAGGTTTACCTATAACCTTTTCGCAATTACAAGCAATGAGTTGTTATAGTCTCGTCCTAATTAGATGTATGTTATGACAGTGCATTAAATATGAGCAATAAAATATTTTATACATACGATTGATGAGCCAAAAAATATACCAATTTTTATACATATGATTGATGAACAAAAATGTATAGATTTTTATACATACTATGTAAGTTTGGACTAGATTTGGCTGTTGAACCTTCTCCTCTCTTTTTCTCGTGAAATAAGAAAACTAGAGTCGGATCTAAAGACATTCACAATTTGCAAAAACAAAACAAACACATTTTTATTTAATCTTGAAAGTAACTAAAATAAAAATTCCAGCCAGTGGGCGGAAATCGTCTAGTATCATTATGGAATGGCGGTGCACTTAAATGTTGCCAGCGCGAAAAGTTTAATTCCACGTCTGTTATTAATTTTTTCTACCAATGATAGTCGGATGCTGGCTTGTGACAATGTAATTAAAAAATTAAACACCGCATTTTAAAAAAGGGAGGATTTTATTATGCGCAGCGTATGTTTTTGCTTACAGCAAGGCGTGTTTTATAACTTTTAAGGGTACTTACTATACATTTCAGTAAAATATATTTTTTTGATAAGCACTGACGCTGACTTAAACAGACTTTGTACTTTGGTCGCATATGTCGAGTTACTTACCCGCTTAAGAAGTGTAATATATCTCTCACGTAAAAAGAGCAATTGTGGAAACAAATGAAAAGTTCAATGATGAGAAAACCAGATGACTAAATTGTCTCACATTGCCTATCCCACGGTTATTAAAGACAATTGTGATGATCATGAGAAGTTAAACTGACTTGTGGAAAATTTATTCTTTATTGATCTCTAGATGATCTACATGATAAAGATCAAACTTCGAGGTAGAAGAGCGTTAAGTATAATTAGTAAAATATATCATCATGCCCGGTTCCCCTGCGGAGTTGGCAGAGTAAAACGAATATCTATAGACTTTCCAGTTCACACGATTCACCGGTTTGTTGGTTAGCGAGATGAGTGATGCTCTCCATCATCGCATTTTACCGACCTGATAACGATTATCGACTATTTTTTTTAAATATTTAATTGGAATAGGCGTTTGTCTTCCATCCCACCTGCTGAAAAGTGTCGATGAAGATGAAGGTGCTACACGCTCATCCAAAAGAAACCTATTCACTCTACTCTTAAAGGTTCCAGGACTATATTTGTCCGGAAAAATAGACGCAGGCAGTTCGTTTCAAGCCTTGGCGACTTGAACCAAAAAGAATTGTCAAACCGTTTTGTTCTATTTTTTGGTATATCAACAACATACGAATGGAATTTCTGCCTGCGTCTAGTAGACCGATAAAGGAATGGTGAGGGCTCAATAAGTTCGAAGAGAGCTTTCGCACACTCACCAAAGTGCATACTGTAAAAAACTGATAGGCTAGCGACCTTAAGACGATGCCTAAATGCTTGTAATTTTCTATTTGTGAGCTTGTCGTCGTTTATTAGCCTACGGGCTCTTCGGTATTTTTAGCGATAACCGAGACCGACGGCTTTACGAGCTCATCCGAGGCACGGGAATGGTAACTCACCACCCGCCATACTCCGAGCTGTCACTGAGATTTTGGACTTTCAAGAAAAACCTCAGGGATCGAACCCAAGACCTCATTATCTGAGCCGAATAGGCCATCTCCTACGAGGCAGTCAAAGTGGCTAAATTTCATAGTTGTATTTATGACCAGTAATAATAAAAGGAGATTTTTCTGATAGAAAGGTATAACTACCGCCTGTAGATATTAAATACGTATACGTATATAGCAATTTAAATATATCAATATTTTGATATGCTCGCCACCAAGATGAGATTTTTGCGATGAACGATGTTATTGCGATAGAATTAAGTAAGGTAGCATAACAGGGCGAGCTACTACAGAATTCTTCATATCATTGTATGTGTAAGTGCATGCCTAAACGGCTGCTTCAGTTTCCAGGCTAATGACATCGACGTCAGGCGGTATGGGGCACGTCAACAACATGGGTGGGCTGGCCGCGTGCGCGGGACCCGACGCCAAGCCCATGCAGTTTCCTTTAGCACAGAGGCGGAAGAGAAGAGTTCTCTTCACACAGGCACAGGTATTTAGCAATTACATGATTAATAGGCTTTATAACTTTAAGCATTATTATATTCTCCTGAAAGGGGCAGAAATTGATTTGGAATTTACAGCTACCTGACAATGATTTCTCCAGTGGGTTCTTTTTCCGGCCATGTCCTTGATTTTATGTGTTGACTACTAATCCTCCCATAAGTATTCAGAAATAGTCATTCTAGTGGATTTACGAAAATAACACAGTCTGTATACGTTAACTTTTTATATTTATTGTAACTTTATTGTCCTTATTCTCAGTATATATGTTGCAGGTACATTGTCAAAGCCGTGAAATATCACGGCTTTGACAATAAAAAAGAAATAAAAAAGAAATAAATCTACCGTTATATTATAATATCACTAGTGATATTGTAATAACAATATCACTAGTGATATTATAATATAACGGTAGATTTATTTCTCACAATTTAACGGCCTGATTTTAGTAAGATTATAATCTACCGTAGTAATATTATAAACAAACTCCTTACCTTGCCTAAACAAATTATAAACTACCTAGGTATTACCGTTACCGTTAGTTTATATTATAAACTAATTGTTTTTATAATTTTACGTTGACATAAAATGAAGTTGACTTACAATTGTAATAATTAAACAGTAGATTGTCAGTCAACTTCATACATACGTAGGTACTCTCGAAAAACACACTTTCTTAAGCAATCAATATCAATAATTAATGTTAATTCAAACTATCTAACCAGAACAATAAAATCAACTATAGAAACTTATAACTTAAAACTAAAAAGGATTACCTGCTCATTTAGTATTACGGACAATTTAACTGCTAGCAAACATTACTTAGAAAGCGCTTGTTTATGAAAATTTACCATTCTCTCAGTTTAATCAAGGTAAATAGAGATATTTTATGATGTCTTTTGCTTTTGATCGGATCTGATACCCGGGTCGGCCTATAGTCGTAAAATCTAAATCTGAGTAGCAGCTCGAAGTTTGGAGGTGGAGTATTAACACCCTCGTGTCTCGGTACGTGATGTCGTCGGCTCCGATTATTGTAATAAAACAAAGTGGCGTGATGATACCATTTTTTTTTATAAATTTTACTTTTTACTGGTTTTAGCTGACTTTTCGTCTAAATGTTTCTCGTTAAAATACAATAAAATGTGAAGTGGATGGAGAACCTGTATAAATAAAGAAGCGTTATAAAGTTAGGTATTTGATTTGTACCTAGCGACTGTTGCCTATTACCATCACTTCATCCGTGTCGTTTATCGTCCAAAAAAAATGTATTTTTTACTCGTGTTTATATTAATACAATAAGTCCGAAACATTAGGGTATTTTTATGCATCTGGCAACACAAGAAGTTAGATTTACGTCATTATAATATGTGATAAGTTTACTATAATATATTCGCATCACGTTTTCCAAATCGCTGAAACTTTTGTTCATTTCGCATTGCACGAACTCTCTCGGTTTATTTACGAACCCTCCAGACTGGGGGAACTGTATTTGCCGATCATTTTACAAATAAATTTATCGGGGGACCGTACCTGACACTAAAGTACCCATAATTAATTCCATTCAAAATGCGTTTCTTAATTTGTTTTATCTAAATTTTTATTTAAAACACTTGCTTTCTTGTCAGGTCACTTGTAGGAAGCGAGCGATAGTTAGATATTTGCCTCGCATCATTGATATAAACTGAAAACTGTAATTAAAAAAAAATAACTGTAAAATAATTTCACACAAGTAGTTATGAATACGGCAAAGATATATGTTTTTGCACATCCAAACTTAAGTGCAAGTTTTATAGTTGATTTTACAAAGCAATGTAAGAATAGTAATAAAATTGACAGTAACGCGGCCGACGCGATTCTATTTGAAATGAGCGCACAATTTAAAATATTGTGCTCATTTTTAGAGGACGTTTTTGAGACACTGTGTATCTTGGTTTTTTTATATCAATGCTTCGCATGACATCATTGAAAAATCAATTACCGGCGGAACTGTTTCTGAACGGATACGACTTAAGGAAAGTGCTTACTGAATACTTATTCTTAAAAGGTCCGCAATGAAACTGCAAAGCTTCTATCTATTATTACCGATGGTCACTTACTATCATGTAAGCCTCATATTCGTTGACTCCTTCTGTTATATATACACTCATACACTCATACATGTCTTCACGCCAGGTCCCTTACGGGGCAGGCAGAGATAACCGAGTGCCGTGTGTCACGATCCTTGCAGATTTGTTTTACTCCTTCCACATTCATTATTTCTTTATACAAACTCTCCCGTCGCGAAGACTCTTCACACCACCTTCGGACACTACTCAACCAATCTGACCATGGTATGTCAGTCTTGGTCTTCCCGGTATCTACATTCTTCCATATTCGCATTATACATCTGTTGCGTTAACCTTTCATCTACCACTTTTTCTACATGCCCATGTCATGTTTAAAAAAAAGTCCAAAAAAACGGAGCATACTTAACCCTTACTCAGTTTTACACCCACACTTTTACAAGCCTAGGTTCTCTTTCACTTGAACATTACTTTATTCCGCGAGTGTTATGGCTCAGATTTTTCGTGGCGATCTCTTTTTATCCGCGTTGATTTTACTTTTATGTCCTTTCTGACATACTCAACTATCACTTGCATACAATAGCGTTGGGATAAGTACATATAATTATGCAGGGCAATACGGATACTCTTCTATTAAAAAACCTAAAACGCTAAAGCCAAAGGCTAAACATAAACAACTTATTTAAGGAAGGCTCAAATATTTCTAAAAAACACGTAGGTGATAAAGTTTTACAACATCTCGTCAGAATTTTGGTATTACTGTCTTACCTATTCCTGCTGCAAAATCGTGGGTGTCTGTCCCTGACGTGTTCCGGTTTAGACGGTAAGATAGCCAGTTAACTTATACGTGTGGTCTACCTATTCTGTTATAAAGACAGCAACGCATCATTAACATCTTTGGCGTCTATAAGCGATGAATATTACTTTCCATCAGAACCATCTGCTCGTGCAACCACGTAGACAGCATATCTCAAGTTTAACAACAACATAATGAATTAAATTTATTTTTGATCTCAAATGAAACCATATACCATAACTCGTTTTTAGAAATATTAGTAAATTTATACTGTGTTATTCCCCTTATGCTGAGTTTATGAGGACGTCTGGACTCTGGACGTTCCTGCAATCCACAGATTAAACGCATGTACACGATGAAAGTTTTCACATATCGCTGCATGTACATTTAAGATTTCCTTAGTTGTGACGTTTAGAATTTATTTCAAAGTAAAAGAGCCAAGAGGTAAGAATTAATGCGTAACAAATAGGCTTTTTGTCTCGATAAATACAACTCTCCCGTGGGGTCTTCCAAAATTTAAATCATGAATGGAATTTTCGATTAAGGGGTGCAGTTGATATTTTTATAAATGTTGGTAAAATAGCGTAATGATAAAGTGAGGAATGTGGACATTCGCAAGAAAACAAAAGTTACAGATGCTTTAACCTTCTCGCTACAAAGGAAGTGAAAATGAGCAGGGCACGTGGCTAGGTACAAGGACAACAGATGGACTCAGAGAACGGTAGGATGGTCCAGACCACAAGGAAAAAGAGCTAGAGGCCGCCCACGCGCCAGATGGGTAGATGAAATAGTAGCAGTAGCAGGGCAAGATTGGCTGAACACCGCCAAAGACAAAATGAAATGGCATACCTTGGAGGAGGCTTTCACCCAAAGGGGGTCCGCAAAAATAATTTATCTTATAATATAATTTAATGTGTTAAGTTTTTAAAATTACTAATAATAAAAATCAATTCGTATAATGTTAAATCAATTCTAATTATATTAATGATTGATAATACTTAATTTAAATTAATTGAATGTAAAATGATTATTTTGTATTTTTTGCATGGAAAATAAATAAATAAATAAAAACCTTTAAATAAAGCTTTATTATTATTATTATTATATTATTATTATAAAATAGCGTAACAAGCTCAGTCCAACCATATGTTAGAAGTATAGAGTGTAAAGACCGAGAGCACAATCTTATAGTGATATAGGTGTCTCCAAAACCACCTTTAAGGAAGATGGTGTTGCAATACCACATAATCATTTTTCAAGAAAGGCCAAAAATAGCTGAATTTGAAACAGCCAATCAGCTTACTTCAATTGTTTTAAATTAGCTTACTCCAGCAGACTCCGCTATACGAGCGACATGCTGTCTTTCTTATTTAATACTATTTCGTGGATATTTTTGAGTTAAAACGCCATATAAAATTGGACTCTTCGTCTTCAAGCTTCATAGTTAGACGATAGGTCAAAAATATCTCACCAATTGTAAACTTTGAATATATTTTTGCATATTTGTTTTAACGTATAAATTTATGTTCAGGTTAATCTCAAAACACCAAACATCGTTTCAAATGAATTAAGAGCTTTCTTATAGTTCCCGGCATGGTTCATAGCAGAATCTATGGAGTTAGGAGCGCTTTGCGCACGACTAAATAAACCGTACTTAACGGGCTTATTGTACAGACGGTATACGTCATACTACTTACTTCCGTACAAGTAAAGGTCAGCGCTTAAGAAAGGTGACGGGAAGTATATCTCATGAAAGAAATCTGCTATCTACTGGCTACTACTAAATAAATTAGCTGAAGGGATTGTGTTAAATATAAGCCTATGACATTCAGAGACAAAGCTATCACTGTGGTATCGTCATAATATTTTTTTTCTCAAAGGATTAGGTACATGTTTTAGGAGAAAAACTATGATATGATTAGGGATCGGTTAAAAATTAAAGTCTTATTAGATGGCAATTTTTCTCATGGTTATATAACTCGTAAAATGGAATTGAAACAGTAGATATGTCGCCGATTAATAGCAATGCGTCGTGTGTCGGAGCTGTAAAAGTAATCGCATAGTAGTGCAGTTTATGGCGGGTTTTATGACGAGGGGAGAGCGACCTAACGTTTTATTAACTACCGACAATTGTTTAATATGTTTCCGATAAAAGTTTTTGGTAGGATGTATTCACTTGCATTTTCAATCAACTTTTGCTCTCTTCGTGGTAAGAGCGACTATCGCCTGCATTGGTGCATAAGCTTTCCGGCTCCTCCAAACGGGATCACGACAATGACAAGCATTAACGCTATTACGGCAGGAATGGGTAAGGCAGTGGTACCAGTCCCGAGCGAGACATTGCGGAGCTCTACTAGGTATCTAGTAGGCAGACTGAGTATGATTGAAACATTTTAGCGTTCATCGTCCATATCATAGGGATTAGTTAAAAGAATGATGCCGGAAATCCATATGCATCCATACCACATTCCATCCATACTAATCCATACTAATATTATAAATGCGAAAGTCTGTCTGTCTCTCTGTTACGCTTTCACGGCTCAACCGCTGGACCGATTTTCATGAAATTTTTCATGGATATAGTTGAAGATCCGGGGTCAAACACAGGCTGTTTTTTTTTCAAAAATCAGTCCTTGGAGGGCTGAAATAGGGGATGAAATTTTTATTAAAAGCTATTTGGACGACTTACTAATATACTCGCGGGCGAAGCTGCGCGGTTCAGCTAGTATATTAAATAAAAGACCGTATCTGTCTACTAATTGGCAATCCTATTTGATGTCACTGTCACTGTATTACATTTTATGAGTAAAATCAAAATTGTTTCCACCGTCTTCATGCCAGGGTCGGTTGAAACAGTGCCTGGGGTTAACTAAAACACATGCCAATAATACAAAATATAATAATTGAACATGTTAATAATTTATTGACATTTTACGCCTTGGAATGGCAAACGTGAACATCACAGATATTTTAGAAGCACTTGTAAATGTTTGGAAATGTTCCAGGAAATGAATAAATCGTGCATCTAAAATTTTGTAGCCAGCCAGAAGGATTTGTACTTCATATATATATGACCGCCCCGTTGGTCGAGTGGTTAGAGACCATGACTACGCAATCAACGAGGCTCGGGTTCGATCCCCGACGGGGACAAGCATTTGTGTGATGAGCATAATTGTTTGTATTTCCGGGTTTGGGTGTTTATTATATATATTCTAGTATTTATATATGTATTTCTATGTATTAGTATCGTTGACTAACACCCATAACACAAGCAAATAATTTGCTTACTTTGGGGTTAGATCAGTCAGTGTAATTTGTCCCGTGAATTATTATTATTATTATTATTATTATTATATATATCAAGATCACGCCTTTATTAGGGAAAGATCCATTCCTCCATCTTGATATTGCACTCGCGAAAAGACGAAAATTGAGGAAAAAGTATATCCGACGGCATTGACCACATAGGCTATGACTATAGTACTCTATAGTCTGCTCGACAAGTTGAAAATCGTCTGAAATAGAGATACTGCTCTTAAAATATGTGCGATAGTTCATCGGATCCGGAATGACGCCTAGAAAAATGTGCTAAAAGCGTGTATTAGCACAGAAAAAATTGCAAAAGTTATAAACAATTAAAGATGAAAAAAAATGGCATTTCCTTTTTTGCCAATATTTCATAAACTATTAATATTTAAGAAATTTTAAAAAAAGATTCGGAAAGAAAAAGAAATTTTCAAGACTTTCAGAATCTTCTTTCTTCAGAAAAACTTTCAGATCCCGGAACTCTATCTCCATTATTTATAATTTTAATTTAACGCTGAAAATAGGTCTCCGCACGACATTTTTGGATTGCGCGCACGGCCTCAAAAGCTAGTACGACACATAAATTAATTTATTTAAGGTATTGAATATTCTTTTTTAAATTTTAAAAAAAATATGAATTATTTTTAACACTATAAATAATTTATTTCCGTTGGAAATTTTACTTAATATTAATTTTTCGACAAGTTAAACGATTGTTAACTAACTAAATTTTCTCGTACTTCCGTCTTAATTGTAAATGAAAAAAAAAATGTTTAAATAATTATCGTAAAAAATTTTCGCTTCGTGGAGCCTTTTGTATATACATATTTAACAATATCACGCCATAAAAGTTAAAAAAATATTCACACTTTGCTTATAATAATTATTGTACTTTAACAACATTACGTGGATTTTTCTGTTTTAGTTCGGCCACAGGCGAGTTTTTATTAAAGCTAGCCCTAGAAAAACTTTTTTGTCCATATTTTTTGTCGTTGCTTTTACATCTTCATAAACTTCTTTGTAGGACGATAAGTCAGCCCAACCTATCGTTTATCTTTCTTTGGTATCCTTTGGCATCTAAAAAACGAGAAAATTAAATAAGTAAATAACCTGTTTCAAACGTACCCACGATAATGTTTCAATAGCCACCAACCCAGATAACCTAGATACAAAATGTTTCAATAGTCCCCAAACCAGATAACCTAGATACAAAATGGTTCACAGTAGGAGTAATAATGCATTTGATTAAAAAGTAATCGTACTGCCATATTTTACAGACTTCAATTTCGTATCGTTTTACGATACGAAATTCTCAATTTTCCTATAAGCAAGACTATAATAATCGGAAAAATATACTAATAAAAATACCTAAATTTCATTTTTAAAAGGTCGTCAACGCAACTGCAATATCTCTGGTATTGCGGATATCCATGGGCAGAATGACACGCATAACCAATTGGTCGCCTTTTACGACTTACCTGGCAGAACATCGGATGGTTTATTCTTCAAAGAGAACCAACACGGGGTACCAATACACCAATATGTAATAACTCGAATATATTTATAATTTAATAAACATTCAAACCCAGAAATAGGCATATCTATGCTCATCTCACAAACTGCCTAGTTCCTCACAGATTTTGATCGTAAATCCCATAATCTTGCGTAAGCAAAGCTAGTTACGATCCGACCAACGGAGATTATGAAATGGATGGGATAATAATAATTCTTACCACACAGGTACGTCCTCGAATTCTAAAAAAGTAAATCCTGAAAATTCCAACTACGAAAATCTTGTAATGAGCTTAAAATTACGCATTCGTTTATCTGCGGACTACAGGAAAGTATACACTTATTTTTCACTAGCTGTGCCCGCGACTTTAACTGCGTGGAAAATTTCTAAAACAAAAATAGCCTAATTTGCTTAAACAGTCCCGGGATTTTACCCACATAGTTCCCGTTCTCGTGGGATTACCGGGATAAAAAATATTCTATGACCTTTCTCGGGCTCCAAACTATATTTGTAGTAAATTTCATTCAAATCAGTACAGTGGTTTATGGGTGAAGAAGAGACAGACAGACAGACAGACAGAATCATTTTCGCAGCAGGCAGACAAACAGAGCTACTTTCGCATTTATAATATTAGTAACGATTTTTTATTTATTTTTAAGGCTTACCAACACTTGTATGCAATATTACATTTATACATAACATTAAAAAAAATCTTAACTTTTTCCCCGTGTTGGTCCGGGCTCCTTTGAAGGATAAATTAAATGCCGTTCTGCTAGGCAGGTCGGGAATCGAATTCGTCGGGAATCGAACCCGAGCCTCGCCACGATCGAAGTCGTTAGGCATGTACTCTAACCACTCAAGTAACGAGGCAATCGAGAAATATATTTTACGCAGAATGTTATTTCTTGTAGTCTCGAATTTAACGAAATGATTTTCTTTCCATTTCGTCATAATATTTTTAATAAGAACATAAAGACTCCAAAGTTTTGCCTGACTCAGGATTCAATCTTGGCACACTATGTTAATAGCTACCACTAACCACGAAACTACTGTAGGTAAATACGTATGTACGTCTAGGTATACCTACTAAATAACATTATTTCAGTGTATTTTTAGATTGTAGTGTATTTTGTCACATTGTGTTGCAATGTCATAATGATGATCTTGACCCAAAAGAAAAGAACTCATCGATAAAAAAATCCAAACTGAGCATTCTAAAAACAATATAACAATATCTGTCTGTGTGTTACAATGTCGAGTAGCGAATGGGAATAGAATTAATTACAGAGAGCGAACGCTGCATATTTCTCCCCGGGGGCGGAGTCTCCGCCGGAAGTAGGCGGGGTTGGCCACCCTCCAAATTAAATAGCCGAGTTAACGTAATCTATGGCAGGTAGCATGTTTAATTACGTATATACGGGGTACGGATAGTGTCTTGAGATGCTTGGGTATTCATTGATTCATTATGTAAGATTTGATATTATCACTCCTGTTTCAGTCACGGTGAATAACACGGATTAAACTGGATACGCCTTACAAGCAGCACTTGTTAACCGGTTAATTTTCTAACCGAAATCAGCGCAAGTACATAAAAGTTTGGCTCTAGCGTAACCTCAAAAATACCGGTTTCCTTATGGAGCGAAATTATAAGGGTTTTGAAGCAATAAACCGGTTTATAAAGTTTTTTTTAATATTACTTTGATGTTTGCCGCTCCCAATTTTTGTACGCACGTACAATGTCACGGTTTTGACCGGTTTATTTAGGTTTACTAGCAGTCGCCTGTGGCCGAAATTCGACCATGGACTAAACAATAAAATCTCTTTCCAGTTTGACAACTAACTTTAGCCGTAAAGCAAATAGCATACATGTGTGTATATTATTATGTACTAGCTGTTGCCAGCGACTTTGTCCGCGCGGACTTCGTTTACTCCGCATTGCTCCTCCCCTGTAGGTGATAGCGTGATAATATGTAGCCTATATGTTGACCCGACCTGTTAGTAATATTCATGCAAAATTTGATATTACTTTGCGGAAATCCATTAATAAAAAGGTGAAATTAATTAAATTTGCTATTTAAATATACAGTTCGCGGATAATAGCAAATTTAATTAATTTCACCTTTTTGCAAAATTTGAAGTAAATCTTACTTTTTGAGTTTACCCCGGACATACATTCAGACAAACAGACAGACAAAAATTCTAAAAACTATATTTTTGGCTCCGATATCGATTGTAGATCACGTCCCAAGTATTCTTTTAAAAAAATATTCAATGTAGGGTTTTGACTTTCCTACGATTTTATTATATGTATAGATATTCCAGTATTTACATATGTATTTCTATGTATTAGTATCGTTTACTTACACCCATAACACAAGCAAATAATTTGCTTACTTTGGGGGTTAGATCGGTAAGTATAAGTTGTCCCGTATATTTATTTATTTATTAAAAAAAACAGTTATGTAATTAAAGATAAAATTATTAAATATTTTCAAGTATTTACATATGTACACAATATTTGCTAGCATATAACACTTGTACTGTTTCACAATAAGATAATTATATTTAATTTCCGACCGGTTTCGCTTACACAAACATCCTCAGGGTATTTACTATAATTATAATTATTGTTATAATATTATAATTATTGTTACAATTATTGTAAATACCCTGAGGATGCTTGTGTAAGCGAAACCGGTCGGAAATTAAATATAATTATCTTATTGTGAAACAGTACAAGTGTTATATGCTAGCAAATATTGTGTTAAAATGGAATTTCACCAAGTGCCGACGATAAAAAGTGTAGAATATATTTACATATGTATTTCGATGTATTAGTATCGTTTACTTACGCCCATAAAATGAGCAAATAATTTGCTTACTTTGGGGTTAGATCAGTAAGTATAAGTTGTCCCGTGAATATTTATTTATTTAAAAAAAACAGTTATGTAATTACCGATAAAATCAAATCACTCTAGGAGTATTTTTAAACCTTGGCGTTTTAATTTTCACTTGGCACGATAAAATAACACAACATGGCATATTTGTATTTTATTTTACGTTGTACCTAATATATCTACAAGCGTTTGACTCTTATAATCATCCGCTCATATGAGCGGCTATACGTTCTTCGTCCATCACCATGTCTATTAGTACACCCTTAATTTTTTGTGTATATCTACAGACTCCATATAATTTTTTATAGCATACAGTATCTTCACGCCCGTATCCCCGAAAGGGTAGGCAAAGGTACAACAAGTGCACCCACGATTAGCCGAAGATACTTGGTCCCACTATGTGATAGTTGGCAAGCCTATCGCCAACCGGACACTTTCCAATCCCGGGCAATGTTGTTTTTATCAGAAAACTGAAAAAACACATTTCTGAATTTCCCGACCCAGGAATCGAACCCGGGACCTCTGTGATCAACTCTGAGATCGGACCATTACACCACAGAGGCGATAATATATATATTATAGCATACATTTCAAAAACGCATACATATTTGTGTAGGCTTTACTTGTAGAGCTCGATATTTCGGTGATGATTGAAGCAGCGAGATTCCTCCTTAGTTTACGTCGGGATCGATTTTTATCTCCCGATGAGGGCATCTTCCCTCAACGGGTCTTGCTTATTCACATTTAACCTACACGCAACGCACCAACCACAATCACACCACGTCTTGAACTTTATTTTCTTGCAGGTGCAAAGGCCGTATTTTGTTAAGTAATTTCTATCTCATTAAACTCTTTTATGGGGCAATGTACAACCAAGATATTTAAAGAAGATAATATTCTAGCATGCTATAAAACTTGGTATACGTTTATAAAAATAAATAGATAAATATCATTGAACAAATTAGAAGTTACACGTCTGATCTAACCCCAGTTTAAGCAAATTATTTGCAGGTAGGCACATTTTTTTGCTTGTTTGTAATCGATATTAAAACATAGAATTACATAAACAAATACTGAAATAGATTCAATAGGTAAACACCCAGAAATACAAAAATTTATGCTCATAACACAAATGTTTGTCCCTGTCGGGAATCGAACCTGAGCCCCATTGATGTGTAATTAGGTTCGCTAACCACTCGATCAACGGGGTGTTGATGAACACTAAACAGAAAAAGCAAAAACAATATTGTTGTACATATACCTAAGTTTTCACATAATTAGTAGATATAACTATTAGTGGAGGGACAATATTTATGAGAGGTAACCCGAAAAAAATTTTTTATATTGATTATATAATATAAGCACTTGTACTGTTTGACGAATGTAATTTAAATTTTATTTATTACACAATCACTTTTAAACTTACAGCCAACCGGTTTCGCCTATTAAAGCATCATCAGGGCTTTCACATTAACATTTTTACATTATACTATTGTAAAACTTAACTAATAAACACACACAAAGACTTTATTAATAACTAAAATGCGAGTAAATTAGTTATTAAAGTCTTTGTGTATGTTTATTAGTTAAGTTTTACAATAGTATAATGTAAAAATGTTAATGTGAAAGCCCTGGTGATGCTTTAATAGGCGAAATCGGTTGGCTGTAAGTTTAAAAGTGATTGTGTAATAAATAAAATTTAAATCACATTTGTGAAACAGTACAAGTGCTTATATTATATAATCAATATGATGCAGTTTCACCAAGTGCCGACGATGGAAAGTATAAAAAAAATTTTCACGCCAGACAGTAATCAATGCCTGATGTTTAAAGAGTTTTGTTTTTCGCAGGTGTACGAACTAGAACGGAGGTTTAAGCAGCAGAAATATCTG
Organism: Apodemia mormo; assembly: GCA_036924255.1. NCBI lineage: Eukaryota > Metazoa > Arthropoda > Insecta > Lepidoptera > Riodinidae > Apodemia > Apodemia mormo. Next base: position 2,493,103 of record JAUPFN010000018.1, on the reverse strand, counting down.
TCTGCGCCCGAGAGGGAACACCTCGCGTCACTAATACACCTCACGCCAACGCAGGTAAGTCTTTATCCTATCCAGACATAATTTATTGCCACACAAATATTTTTATAGCTTCTTAATGAAGCTCGTTTTTAATCAACTATAAAAATATGCACTCGTAGTTAAAAGTATACTTCCATATCTAAAATCATTCGGTCTGTATTAATTCTGTGATACTTATAAAACTGTTAGTAGGTATGTCTATTGTCTGGTCCTCGATCTATTGCAAGGATATTAAGGTCTTTCTTCGTTTTATAAAGTTCCAATCAATTTATCTATATAGATTCCACAAAAATGTTGTTTTTGTGAATTTTTAATTTTATTTCATAGAACAAGATATCAAACAAGCATATGATTCACTCACTGAAACATGTAACCATCGCCTATAACAGACATTAAAGATTTTAGAAGCGTCAACATTACAACGTTATTACTTATTAGGTACCTACTTTATTCGGACATTTAAAATGTATGAATTTTTTTTACTTCTAATGGTTATATTCTTTAACTACTAGGTCGATTGATATCCAGATATCAGATATGATGAGGATTTTTTTTTATATCATAAGATAGCAAACAAGCAGATGTGTCTTCTGATGGAATGAGTCAACTATCCCCTATAGACACCAGAGGTGTTAATGGTGCGTTGCTATCGTGTGGCGAGGTCTAATGCTACATGCATAAGTCTACCAGATACCTTACCCTCCAAACTGGAACATGACAGTGACATGCATTAACGCTATTGCGGCAGGAACAGGTAAGGCGGTGGGACCAGACTCTGGCGAAACAATGTAGAACTCTACCACCTAGTAGCCACAATGTTAGTGACTCGTATAGCCGATCGGTCGCCTTTTACGACCTTCCTGGCAGTATGATAGTTGGCCTATTCTTCAAAGGAGTCCGGGACTAAAACGGGGAAAATCTTGTCAATCTTAAAATAATTAATGTCAATTTCTAATTTGTTACGTGATTGCTTTTATTCTGAAACTCTACTGTACTATAGGTCTATGATTTTCCGGCTTTTGGTTTGAAATTTGCTTGCATGCTTCTGCTACTAAGAATGAGTGTATTTTGGATATTAGTCCCGAGTTTAGACATTTAGAGTTGCTAGTAGAGAAGACTTGAATTTTAGTAGAAAAATAGAAATTTTCAGCGCAAAAACACTATCATGAATTTAAAGCTTCGAGCACTTAAGTGCTCGTAGATACAAAGCTAAGTAAATTAAGCCAGTTGTCAACATTTTCAATAGTAATGTACCTACTGATGGAAGTTTGGGTGGGTTGATTGCTTGAACAAAAAAGGTGATGTTCGTAAGAGGTGTTTTTTATATCATAAGATAGCAAAAAACTGATGGTTCACCTGATGGGAAGAGACAACCATTGCTTATAGACCCTAAAGTTATTTATGTTGCATTGCTATTCGTGTGTCAGGATGTTAATTCTACATGCATAAGATTACCAGGCGATTACGTCGGCGCCATCTCGATGTCTTCCCCGCACTATTCTTTTGTGAAAGGAATTGACAACGGGTAACAGAACGGACACGTGTCTTACAATTATAGATCAGTTTAAGAAAAAAGTGATATTCATGGACGTACCTCGTTTCTGGGCCAGGGGTTTTTATCTATAACAGTATGGAGGTAAACCAATTCCAGGGGGGGGGGAGGCGCAGCTGCTCCTCCTTGCCCCCTCCTCGGTACGCCCATGGTGATATTCATTCCTAAGTGGCTGGCAACTGTGAGACCTTTAAATGGTGCATTTGTTCATGGAAGGTGGCAATCACCTTTCGTCTGATGAGCACCCAGTTCGTCTGGTCCCCTCATCTACTATGAAAAACAAATAAATCGTGTAAAACAAGGTTAAATTAATACGTTTACTCTACTTGTTACTTATTTAGTTTCCAATTAATTTTAAATTTTAACTATCCTCGAAAACGCTTAGGTACCAATTGTTCAATAAGTATATTTCTAAAAAAAAAAATTAAAAAATTATCTCTTTATTGTACAGAGCTATCGGCTCGTTAGCTGTCGTAGGATGTAAAAATTGTAATAATTTATTATTAGTGTTGATTCTATATTTCAGTCAATTTGCATAAAAATATTTTATTTAATTATAAATAAATACTTTTACTATAAGTAGTTGAATTCATTTAAAAAATAGGTCAATACATAGTTTGGTGCAAATGATTAATGCCAAAAAATCACACCAAAACCACAGATTATAATAAAATAGTTACTATGATAATCAATACAACAAATCAATATAGAAAGAACATTGAAATTCCAATATAAATTATCTAGCCAATCGTCAAACTGTCACAACTAAACCACAATGGGGCGGAGGGCCTCCCGCGGCGCGTGTTACAGACAGACAACATAAATCATGCTATTATCGCTTTCATACCGCCTCCAGCCATATCCCCGATCCAATTATCAACACAAACCGCCTACTAACACCCGCTACATGAGACCAAGGGAGAAATCCGCCGCAAGCGACATGTTCTACACTTGCACAAGATATTTTTACTGTTGGCAACACGTAAGATCTGTTCAGGTTGGCTCGTTAGACTCGGCATCTTGTTTTACGCTTCGCTGACAACACTGGTTCGAGGGTCGCTTTGATTTCGGTGTTCTCTTGTTTGATTTTTTGAGTGCTTCTTTAAATTAGTGAACCTTTGATGGCATATACCTAAGGTTCTTTGCAAGTATATAAGGTTTGAGGATGCTTATGTAAATACGTATGTAGATATAGCAAGAGTAGACATTAGGTGTTGAATCTTTATGGAGCGAGTATATATTTACCTGATTTTCTCATGATATTTAATTTACATAATAATAATTAATTTGATAAGTTTAGTTAGTCCAACAGGTTCGATTTTCAGGTTGGATTAATTTTATGGTTTTTTTTCAAAAAAATAGTAGAAACCTGGAGTATAGTGAATGAGTCCTTACCTAGTATCTTAAATCTTTCCGTGCCTCGGAAAAACAAGATACCTACAACTGCCAGTCTCGGTAGTTTTCGTCTTGGTGATTTCCTCCTTGTTGGTCCAGGCTCCTTTAAAGAATAGGCCAACTGCCGTTCTGCCAGATAGGTCGTAAGAAACGACCGATTGGCTATACGAGGCACTACCATCGTGCCTACTAAGTGTGTGTGAGTTCTGCATTGTCCCGCCCGGGTCTGGTACCACCGCCTTCCCTATTCTTGCCGCAATAGAGCCAGTGCTTGTCACTGTCGTGTTTCGATTTGGAGGGCAAGGTAGGCGGCAAACTTATGCATGTGACATTACACCTCGTCACAAGATAGCAACGCATCATTAACATCTTTGGTGTCTGCAGGCGATGGTTGGTTTTTCCTGTCAGGTCAGCCATCTGCTTGTTTGCTATTTTATAATATAAAAAAATATCCGTTTATGCTAAACTAGCTTTGCTCGTGACTTCGTACGTGGGGAAAAATTTCTAAAATAAAAGTAGCCTAAGTTAATCCTTATTAGGTACCGGGGTTTACAAGATTGACAGTCACGGAATTTTACCCGTATAGTTCCCGTTCCCGTGGGTTTTCCGGGATGAAATCTATCCTGTATCCTTTCTCGGGTTTCAAATTATCTTTGTATAAAATTTCATTCAAATCGGTTCAGTGGTTTACGCGTGAAGAAGAGACAGACGGAGTTACTTCCGCATTTATAATACCTATTAGTATGGATTTTAAGTAGGCAATTCGGTAAAGGCACCTATTCAGGTGTTACTAGGTACTCATGTGATATTAGAGGCATAACTAACTTTTCTCCAATCAGAAGCATAACAATGAAAATTATAGACGCTAGTGCAGCAGGAAAACCCGAATAAGACGTTGAAGAACCCTATCACCTAATATTCACGATTGTGGTGATTTTACTTGTCACTTCTGTGACAGCATACTATTTAGGATTGTCCTAGGCTAAGACAATATTAGTGCAATTGGCCATTAGTCCTACAATGTGATAAGTGGCAAGACTACTGCCAACCGGGCACTTAACCAATCCCGGGCATCATTGTTTATAGCAGAAAACTGAAAAAACACATTTTTGAATTTCTCGACCTGGAAATTATACCCGGAACTACATGTGATCACCGACACCGGGCCACTACACCACAGACCACAGACCACATATTTATTTTGGTAGAAGGAACAACTCAGCTTATGCTGCGCCAGTACCCACAGTCAGACTATGAAGCTGTGACATGTGACTGTGAACATATCTTAAATTATTCTTAGATTAATCTTAAATTAGAGGTCTCTCTTATATTATATCAATACAAGAAATTTAAATAACTTAAAATCTAACTCATGAACATGTTTATATTGATTTTAAAATATTGTTTTTTTTGTATCATAAGTTAGCAAACAAGCAGATGGCTCTGCTGATGGAAAGTGAAACCATTGATTATAGACCCCCGAAGATGTTAATGATGCGTTGTTATCTGTATGGCTGGATGGTAATGCCACATGCAAAAGTCTACCTTGCCCTCCAAACCGGAACACGACAATGATAAGCGTTGACGCTCTTATAGTAGAAATAAGTGAGGCAGTGGTACTATATACCCGGCAAGATATTCCAGAACTCTACCACCTAGTAATCACGGTGGTAGTGACACGCATAGCCAATAATAAACGATAATTGAGACAAGGTTAATAATTTCATCAACATTTACGAACTGGCGGACAGGAAGACATGTGGTGAATTCTTCCAAATTATCCCGTACCGACACAGGAAAAATCTACGACCAATTAACATAAAATATAGGCATGAATAATTTAGATTGAAAATCAGTACCTAACTAGATAACAGGCTACAATGCACTAGATAGATGTCCTTTTTCCACTCTGTCAAATAGACGCTTACCGACCGACCGACGCTTAATTATTAACTTTATCGAATTAATCTAGAAAAAATAAATATACTACCTATCTAATTAAATAATGTAATATGAATGGGTATACGTAGACGAATATGCGCATACATAATATATGTACATTTATGCCTACATACAAAATATACAACACTAGAACACGCGATGAGAATAAATACAAACATACGCATCAACTTTGCTTTAAAAAACCATTAAAATAATATTATAAAGAAAAATGAATAACAGATCTAGATTGGTTTGAATACACCACATTCCATTTGCACCCTTCTTTCAATACCATATCCACTTCTACTACAAAAAAAAAAAAAAAATAGACGCTTACCGATCCATAAAATAAAAACTAATAGATTGAATTTGTGCTCAAGCAAGCAACCTATTACTCGTGTAATAGCTAAGAAAAGCGTCGACATACGCTTGCAAACACATCACCAGTACTAACGGCATTATTAATATCTGTCACCGCCACGCGACCTATTTTCCCACATAACGCGGCCGAAATTCAAATCCTTCATAACAAAGACTCAATAATCTCGACCGTGTCAATATAAATTTCATAAACTCAGCGTAACCCCAACAAAGGCTGCAAACATCCATGAATAATCTTCATTTTGAGGGTGTCAACACCATTTACGGCGTTTGAGTTCCCGCGAAAACAAATGTCAAAGTGACGTTTGACTTCGCGGAGACAAAGGCGTGGCGTGCGAGGGAGCCTACAGCGATTATAATGCGCATTGTTGTATTAATTGGTTCGCAGTTCGCACGCTGCACCGGTCATTGTTTGTCTTAGTTGATTGCTCTATCGATCCTGTAATTAACCTGATGGTGTCAGATTGTGGCTGCGTAATAATGAGCTACTGGGGCAAGGCATCTTTAATCTAGAATATAACATGTCATTAAACTACAGGTACTGTTGTATAGTCGGATTCTACTGTTTTTTTTTTAAATAAATAAGCCTATGTATTTTTTATTTTTGTTTAGTTTTTCGGTAATTGTTGCTAGTGGAAAATATTACAAAAATAATTTAGATTTTTTTATACAAATTGCGCTTTAATGTGTAGGATCTGGTTTCCGATTTAGAGTCACTCGATTAAAAAATAGGTATTATAAAGGAGTTACATAAATAGAAAAAAATCTTGTTTCTTTAAAACTTGGTAAAATTCATGTCGAGCCACGCACAATGTGAGGTTCCGAAGTTGCCAATTACAATAATGCGGACTAAAAAAAGCTGACATAGTTTCATACTATGAACATTTAAGCTATTTAACGTCAATGACAAATATATGATATCCGCACCACAGGTACACCACCTATAAAAACTTCTCTGAGGACATTTTATAAGTCGGTCGATTATTACTCAAAAACTTGTAAAGCCATCTAAGCCTTTTTTTTTATATCATAAGATAGCAAACAAGCAGATGGGTCTCCTGATGGAAAGAGTCAACCATCGCCTATAGACACCAAAGATGTTAATGGTGCGTTGCTATCTTGTGGCGAGGTCTAATGCCACATGCATAAGTTTACCGGCTACCTTACCCTCCAAACCGGAACACGACAGCGACAAGCACTGACGCTATTGCGGCAGGAATAGGTAAGGCGGTGGTACCAGACCCGGGCGAGACAATGCAGAACTCTACCACCTAGTAGCCACGATGGTAGTGACTTGATAGCCAATCGGTCGCCTTTTACGACCTGCCTGGCAGAACGGCAGTTGGCCTATTCTTCAAAAGAGGCCGGGACCAACACAGCGAAAGCCGTGTTAATTTTCCTTTTAACTTCATTATATTTAGTATGACCGTGATTTTTTTCTCACCCCCAAAACTTACTGTTTGGCCTGCAGAGGGGGGATACACTGGACTCTGCACCGATCTGCACAAAATAAAAATGGGACCACTTGGTAACCACGTATTTCCTTTAATAAAAGAAAGAATTTTCGAAATCGGTTCAGGCGACCTTGAGTAATCGATATACATTAAAAAAAAAACACTTTTGATAAGTTGGTCGAAATGCTTGTGCTTTTTAGGGTGTCGAAGGACCCTAATAGTTTTGCTATGTCCGTCCGCAGTTAGCTCAGAGATCCTCAGTACTAGAAAGCTGTAATTTGGCACGAATATACATATCAGTCACGGCAACAAAATGTTAACATAAAATCTAAAAAAATATACCAAGTAGGTACATGGGTACACAAAGGCGGTCTTATCGCTACAGAGCGATCTCTGCCAGACAACCTTTAGGCAAAGGAGATACTTTTTTAATATTTACACTTGGGTTTATGGTGCTACCAAAATAAACTGCATAAACTATATAATATAATAGAGTAAATAAATATATCAATATATATGCATAATATATAACATACTAAAAATATTATAGGTTTATAAAAAAATTTTTGATTAAGGGACTCGCTAAGTTTTCTTAGAGTCAAATGTTCCGCCTCCCTCTCTGCAGACTAAACGGTTGGTTTAGGTGGTAGAAAAAAAATCACGAAAGTAGTTAATATAATATAATGAAGTTAAAGAAAAATTATCACGGCTTAGAAGGCTTTACAAGTTTTTGAGTAATAGTTGACCAACTTATAAAATGTACTTAGAGAAGGTTTTATAGGCGAGAATGCGGTGATCTATATTTGTCAATGACGATGAATAACTTAAATGTTCATAGTTTGAAACTATAAAGACCTCTTCTTAGTCCACGTTATTGTAATGGGCAACATCGGTACATTGACCGTGACCTGACACGCACTACAAAATTTTTACACGTATCGTAATGTATTATTATAGCTGATGTGGCAGAAACCCACACTTTGTCAGTCTTTTCGGTATAAAAAAGACTATTTAGGTCACAGAAAACGTGGCTAAAGTTATGGTTTGGGCCACAGTAAAAAAATATTTTTTTGTATTATTAGAAGCTAGATAGGGTAAAACTTATAATGGTCAAATGCTTGTACTTTTTTTTTTTCGTATGATATTCGAACACAAAGTATATGAGAGTGTTTACAAGACACAATGTGTTGAGGATTTTGCCACAGCTCCCCAATAACTGTCTCCCTGTGTAGAACCGGACCACCCTGTTAAAACTTATTTCTTTTCAAAAGAACATAAATATTCACGAGACAAAATACACTTACATAGGTGCCTACTCATCTAACCCCAAAGTAAGCAAATTATTGGCTTATGTTATGGGTGTTAGTCAACGATACTAATACATAGAAATACGTATATAAATACTGGAATATACTTAATAAATATCCAAACCCGGTAATACAAACGTCGGGGAACGAACCTGAGCCCCGTCGATTGCGTAGTCAGGGTCGCTAACCAGTCGACCAACGGGGCGGTCAACATGTACCTATTTTTTATTTTTTACTATCGATAGGGAAGCGCTCGTCCGCGATCTCGCCTGATAGTAAGCTAAGATACGGATAATAACTATGTTTATCTATATTAAAACCTTTTTAATATACTTCTTATATCTTAAATCTTATTAAATAAAAATGTCGACCGTAGATATGAATGACGATTGGCATCAAAATCTGTCTGAGATTGGTTTATTGGAACGTTTTGTTATTCAAATAGTTGGTTAAATTTCATCCGGCAAGTGTGGGTTCTAATGGACATTGGCCATTCCCGCCCTCCGAGCTGTCAGCGACAGGCGAGTGCTTCACGCGACCGCCGAGAAATAATTACAAGTTTGCATTACTATAAGTTAGAAGGAGATTGTATAGTCGTAGAAATAAAATGATTACCAGAGAAAGTTTTCCTATTTATGGTAACAGCAGTTATATTGTTCGTAAAGAGATCAGAAAAACATGTACTAATTGTAAGCAGTTATTTGGATTTATATGAAGAGGTCAAGTAAGTTAGGTATAAAAGAAAAAAAGGCATTGATGAAAAAAAAAAATACCGAATCCCCGTGTTGGTGTGGGCCCCCTTTGAAGAATAGACCAACTGCCTCTCTGTCAGACCGGTCTTAAATGCGATCGATTGGCTATACGGGCCACTATCATGGTGACTACTAGGTGGTAGAGTTCCGCAACGTCTAACTTTGAAATGGTACCACCGTCTTGCCTTTTCCTGTCACAATAGTGTCAATGATCGTCATTTTCATTGTCCAGTTTGGAGGGTAAGGTAGCCAGTAAACGTATACAACCGGCATTAACACCTCGTCACAAGGATAGCAACGCATCATTAATATCTTTGGTTTCTATAGGCGATGGTCGTCCCTTTCTGCCAGGAGACTCATCTGATTGTTTACTACCCTATGATATTAAAAAATGCCTTAATGAACTGAAGCATCTACAGTTCCGTTCACTCTGTCTATGTCACCGGGTAATCTGCGTAATGCCTGCGTGCCACATGCACATTATGTTTAATAAACATTGTCTATAACCTTCCAAATTCGAACACAATAAAGCTCTGACTGATATATTTTTTCCTATAAATGGGGCTGCGATCAACACAAGAATTTTTTTGTACATTTGAAGAGCCCTGAATGAAGTATCAGACTATGAAATCAAATTCAGGAATATTTCCCTTATTAGGGAAAACTTTAAAAAGGTAACAAATAAAAATTATATAAAATAACCTAGTAAATAAAGATTCCTTTATGAATTTTATAATCTAATAATGTAATCTAATTGTACACATGAAAACAATACCTGAAAACCTAAGACTAGTTGTGGTAGAGTAGTTAGGTGATTGGGCTCATAGTTCTGTATGTGCAATCAACTTTTTGGATACCCCTAGGTCTATACCATGATTAGATTGTTTGGACGCAGTCCAAAGGTGGTTTCAAGAGTCTCTTTAAGCGGCGTGTTTGTATGAAAGGAGTCATGAATATAGAGGAAGAAAGGCAAATCTAAAAATTTAATACATGGCACCGCTGTCTATGTTTGTGTATAAATTTAAAATAAAAAAATTGAGAGGTGTTTTATGAACATCCACCCGGTTAAAACGGAGATAATTTCCCTATATCTGAGATTGTGACTGTGACTTATAGGAGGTGTTATAGATAACCGAGGCATTTGTATAAAAACCTTGATAAGTCACCGGGGAACCAGATTCCCATTCACAGTTGTGTTGTGATAAGTTTTTATTATTTATATTAATAAAAAAGGCATTTAAACGTTAAAGTTATAATAATGTTTTGCATATTCTCGACGAATAAAATTAACGGCAAGCTGAATCGATTGAAAAAAAAGTTTTTAATACCCTAGATGATCAGGAAGTACCTCAAATATCACTGCAAAATGATGTCTTTTTTTGTTATAACTTTTTCGATCTAGATACCTCTGCCTGCAAACAATAATGTGAGATATGAAATTTCGTTCCAATAATTAGTAAAAATATACATGTATATCGACTATATCGATCAATTACCAGTAAACCAGTACAGAACAATAACACTAGTCATAATTAAATCATTAATAATGTTGTAGAGTGTATCGCAATGATTCAGAAACCGAAGTCCTCCAAGCTAAACGCATTGCTCTTGCATATTCAAAGCGAAGCTAAGTTTAAATAGAGTCTGCAATAAAGGCAAGCTCGGTACACTCGATCTCAAAACGGTTTGTTTTTTTTTTAAGTTTTATATTTATTTATTAAAAAGAGAAATTCACAAGCTTTTCTCGTAACGCTTATAGTCACTTTTAAAGAATATTTCTTTGCCTTATGTCACTACCATCGTGAAAACCACTAGGTGGTAGCGTTCTGCGTCGTCTAGTCTGGGTTGCGTATCAACGTCTAAATTTTTTTGTTGTAATAACAGTGCTTATCGCTGTCGTATGTAGCCGGTAAATGACATCTTTGCTACTTAGATGCAAACACACCTTTAATATATTTGGTGTCAATGGGAGATGGTCATATCTACCCACCAGGAAAGCAGATTGCCCATCATATGACATAATAAACCCAAAATAAGATAACCTAGTAAAATAAAATTTTGGGACGGACGGCTAGATATGAAAATTACCCAATAGATATTCCGTGCAGATGGATTAAGGGTCTTAATAATTATCCAGTTTGATCGTGATTGTATTCTCTATCTATCTTCTCTTTAATTCAAATGTGATATCTCTTAATGAAATTTACAACATAAGCGCTAATTAATGAAATAAATTAAAAAGGTTTACAATAGTTTATAAAAGATTTAATTGTTTATTATACTACACAGTAAAAATTGGAATGTTCTGCCAAAAGCGGTGTTTTCTGAGCAGTGTAATGCTCAAATCTTCAAAGAAAGAGTAATTTAACATCTTCTTGTTCAGTGAACATCCAAATTTAACTACTGTATCCCTTTTCCTAATCTTGTTACGGTAGATTTTATATCAGATTTTGTACTGAGATGTTGGAAATAAAAAATACATAATTTTTAATGAATACAAATGTGGCGACTACCTAAAATCGCGACCCTCCACTAAAATGCCCCAGTGTCACAACGTCGATTCGTTACAACCTGTTCGTGTAACCCATAAACGTCACTTCCTTTTGGTTACGTGGGTAAAGACGTAGCTTAAATGTTACTTATAAAGAATTATAAAAATCGACCCAGTAGTTTTTATGTTTATACATTACAAACTTACAATCAAACCTTTCCTCTTCGTAACAATAGTGTAAATTATTATCAATCAGGCTAATATTTGTCATACAAATATAAAGATAACGTAGATGTTAGAAAAGAGTTTTTGAAACTTTAATTCTCAAAGGGATAGAGATTCGTAGTACGTACAAACCAAGGCAAGTATAATTTGTGAGTGCGTTTTGCAGCGGAGCGTACCACAATATTCCGCAGTATTTGCCGGCAAACACGGGGCTCGCGTTTCGTTATTAAACTTAAGTAAATTTCGATGTTACTGCTCCGCCACTGTTGATTTTCGCTCGCACCACTTTATTGAAGCTTATTCTCTCATTTTATATAGAATTATAAAATGGATTTGATTTATTTTCAAAGTGACTGTCAATTTACTAGTTATTTTTAATTTATTACAAACTAGTTCAGAAATTTTTGAATAATCAGGGGGCCATACATAAAAGAAGATTTAGACGATTGACGAATTTGAGCAACGTTAATACGCTTTACGGTTTTTTAAATTTGGTTTTTTAATTTTAGTGATAAAGTGTCTCTAGCGGCACTATATTTTGCCCTAAAATATAGTAACGATATTTTTTTACGAGGTAGGCAGAGATAATCGAATTGCGATTCACTTAATTGATGGTTGGTGAGAACAGTGGTGATCCCATTGCAGCATTTTACCGACATGTAACGATTATCGCCTTTGTCTCGCAATAACCGGAATCGACAGATTTAAATATTAATTCAAATAGAGAGTTAACATACCATCTTCAGGTTCCGAGATGCTACAGAGATTTTTATAGAAAAAATATTCATGGCATTTTACCCGACCGGAAGTTTCGGTTGTAAACCGAATAAACATTATTTTTATCAGCTCAAAAGACAGTAAACAAGCAGGTGGATTTCATGATGGAAAGAGACAACCATCGTCCATAAACCATGTATGAGTTTACCGGCTACACTACTTTAAAATCGGAACACGTCAGTGATAAGTACTAACGCTACTGCAGCAGAAATAGGTAAGGCGATGGCACCAAACCCGGGTAAGACATTGTGGAACTCTACCACCTAGTAGTTATATTGATAAGGACAAGTGTGACTAATCGTTCGCCTTTTAAGAAATGCCTAGCAGATGTTCTATTCTTAACAGGGAGCCCGGACCAACACGGGGCACTAGCTGTTACGCGCGACTTCTTTTGCGTGATCCAAAATTATTACATTTTTTTGTACAATATTTTTTAAATTGGTTTATTTTTAAAGTAGTTTTTGAGTTTTTAGTTACAAACATACAAAAATACAATTATTTTTTTTATAATATAATATAGTCAGACTGCTTCGTGGTCTAAGGGATAGCCTATTCAGCAGTAGTAGGCCTTAATAGTCGTTGACAAACTGTTTCAGCAGTTTTCTGGAGACATCTCCTTTGATGACTGTGCAGTCCTATGCGGGAGCGGCAACATCTTCCGCATTTATTGCAAATTCATTTGAAGGTGGATCAGATGGGCTGATGTCTTTTGGTTCTTTTATCTGCCAGATTTTAAAACCAAAAATGCGGATCCACGATCGATGTTGAAAGCAGCCATGTCCCAATTAGTACACTCTTTGAAGGGCAGCAGTGGTCTCAACGCCTCTCTTAGCATGCGCTACTTGACCGAGCAGGACATGTCGCTGCAAACGACATTGCTCTCTACATTTTTCCTGTAGTTGCCTTAAAGTAAAAATCATACCTACTATAGAACGTTTGTCGCAAAAGCCACATTGGGATTCGGGATGGATGTGAGTTTACCAAATATGACTCGACCAAAGAACTTGCCAATGATGCTCAAAAGGGTAGTTGTTACACCACGGTAGTTGTTACAGTCACGCGGTCATATTTTCCTTTGTATAGTGTGATATTGGCATCACACGTATCCTGTGGCATAGTTCCTGCTTCCCAATATTTCCCCAGCAGATTTTGTAAGACTGGTGACATACACTCGTGTCTGATAATTTCAGTGCGGATCCCGTCACTGCCTGGACTCTTTCCATAATTTAGCTGCTTGACAGCCTAGTGATACTCGTCTGAAGTGGGCATGTTGTCTAGCTCAGTCCAGCTGACCAATTTGGACATGCGGCGTGCGGCTTCTGGCTGTATGTCAACTAGACGTAAATAGAGACAGGTATAGAGCTCAACCCAACGGTCAAGCTGACGACGACAGTCTGTAATAAATTTACGGTTGTTTTCCTTCAGAGGAGCTGTCCTATTCCTGCCGCAATAGCGTCAGTGCTTGTCACTGTCGTGTTCCGGTTTGGAGGGTAAGGGTAAAGGTAAGGTAAGGTTAACTTATGCATGTGGCATTAGACCTCGCCACAAGATAGCATCGCACCATTAACATCTTTGGTGTCTATAGACGATGGTTGACTCTTTCCATCAGGAGACCCATCTGCTTGTTTGCTATCTTATGATATAAAAAAAGGGTCGGTTAAAAAATGTCGACCCGTCAAAAGTGCATGAAAGGGTTTACTTTGATAAAATATTTTTTGATTTTATTTGATTTGAAGTATTTATGTAATAGAAGAAATATGCATCTTTATTAAGTGTAAGTAAACAACACGGAATTGAACAGGCATTTGCAATAGGAAACTGTGCACGGTAATTCTGAAGCAAATAAAATGAAAAAATTCTCGATATGTTAAATTTGCGGCCATGACCGTGCAAGACGAAGCTTCGCAGTTGAGCCAGTACTTTTTAACATTGGACAGATGATAAACATACTATGCTTCTTCTTCTAATGCTACGTCTTCCATAGAGTGTAGTACTCTTCGACTCTTACTGGATGTCTGTATATATGCAGACAGCTTAAGAACATTTTTACAATCAGTTTTATACACTAAATACGATAAAATTATTTCAAAAATATTTAATACGATAAAAGGAGTATATTTTCTGGACATGCGTGTATTCAAATTATTCCAAAAGTGTAGGATAAATAGGATATTAGATAGAATGGACTGTCCTTTGGTAAGGCACTGGAACGCATGTCACATGCGTTCCAGAGCGCTTATATTTAATATTAAATAAAAATTAAATAAATTAATTTAATAATGTAAATTCTCAATTGTAATTAATAATGTAAGTTTTATAATTATAATTTTTTTTATAATGTAATAAAATCTGAGCATTAGGTAATTTAATTATATTATTGTGTTAACATTATAAGCATGTAATATGAAATCTATGGGCATGGTACCTGAAATAAAGATTTATTATTATTATTATTATTATAAACAACACGAGATACGTCTCGATCGAGAAAGTGACCTTGACTAATATCTCGATATTATTATAATGTGCTTGCCACGATAAATATTTACAACGTCAGAGATAAATTACTCAAAACATACTCGAATAGAAAAACCAATGTTGAATTGCACATAATTATAATACGGCACTGCCATCATTATTAAATATGTATACAAACTGGACCGAATCTCCAAAATAACCTTACTAGGTGCTCAATTAATTTATAATAAAACGAGTGAATTTAATTAAATGAATAGAAGTTTATGAATACTATGAAGCAATTACCAATATCTTAACAAAATATCAAATCAACAAAATGACAGCAAGAGTTTCGATCGATAGAGTAACAACAACAACAACAACGATAAAAAGTTAATTTTCTCTTAATTTGAAGTATCATGTCGAATCAAGTGTCAAATGCGTTAGCGAATAGAGAAATTGACATAAATGTCTAGAAAACGGGTCGATAAAATTTTATCCTAAGCCTGCAGAGATATGCTTGATTTTGATTACGTGAGAATAGAGCACAATATAAATTGTTGAGGCGTGTAATATATGTTTGTACTAAGCTATACAGCACTTTTGACGATTGTACAAGTTTTTTGGTACTTAATGTGTATTAGTTAGTAACATTTTAAAGAAGAAATTGTGATATTTAATTTGCAAAATTCCCGCGAAACCTTATATGGAACTGTTGTGATGCAACTGAAACAAAAGGTAGTGTAAAGAATGGGCTAGATAGGCTGGCTAGGCAAACTTATCCAAGGCCTGAATATTAGAGAAGACCACAGCGGTATATTAGAGAAGTGCACCCACTTCCACCACACTTTCTTCCACGTCAGTAGCAAAGGCAGTAACATACAAATTATGTACTCAACGCACGTTTCACTTCACAAACGAAGCATCTTCAGAAGATTCGAATAGTACTTTACTCTATGGAGGATGAAGTATTAGAAGAAAAAGCATAAAAGTATGTTTACCTTCTATCCTATCTTATAAAGTACTGGCTGACCCGCGCAGCTTCGTCGCTCGCAAAAGTGTCCTATTTGGACGACGTGCTAAATTAACATGTCGTCCATATAATTTTTCGAACAAACTTGGAGGGTGCTTTTTTTAAAAAAGTTTGCCTATGGTTGACTCCGAATCTTTAAAAATTAGGCGCTTTCAATATTATAATAAATTTAGCCGTTAAAGCGTAATGGACTGACAAACTTTCGCATTTAAAATATTAAGTATGGATGGATGTGACAACTATATTTTAGAATTTAGAGCTAACTGTACCTATATGAAAAATACAATAAGAGTATAATATGATCTATTTTAAAAGTATCATAATACTATAAAAACCCTTGCATCAACTGTGGCGGTAGAAAAAACAAAGACCTACTGCAAGCCTTTGTCTATGGTCACGAATGTCCCGGATGCCGCGCATGCGGGTGCTCGGGTTAATAGAAGCAATGAGATAATGGCTCATGATTTTAAACAATGACGCGCTGTCAAATCGCTTCGTTCTGGGCGATGGACGTTGAGTATGTAGAAATTGGTCTCCCTGCCATTTTTGATACATGTAAATTAATACAACTGTAATTGTTAATAACACAATGACAAGGTAAAGGTTAAATTATGTGATAACACGACTACTAATCTTGACACTAAAACGATTAATAAACCTATTTATACGTAATATGTATGATCCAAAAGTCAATATTTTAACATTAAAAATGTAAGTATAGCTTGAATCTATTTGGTTAACAACAAGATAATTATTTTTCTAAGTTTATTTTAATTTCTTGTTGATTTTAATTTTTTATGTCCTGCTCATACAATATAAAAATATTTTTAACGCACAATTATACAAATCTTTTGATAGTGAGAAAGAATCGGTCGTCAAGAAACATCAAAGATTCGCATAACAGGTAGGTAAAGGCATAAGATTATCGGCTTCCTTTCACTAAAAGTTGCAACATATCAGTGAAAAACATACACATTATTGTACTGTACTCGTCTGAATCCTTGCAAAACTCTACCACCTAGTAGTTATAAAGGTAGTGACTAGTGAGCCTTCGCCTTATCTCGCACTACCGAGCTGCCCGAAAAGTATGTAGATGATATTATACTCTTAAGAGGGGATCTGGTTTACCACGAGCATAAATGTGAGCAACTTTGTGTACATCTGTTCCTCTCACTTCAGAAATGCCTCCTTTATTTTACTGTATCTTTTATGTCGTATCGAGCGAATATAGAACTAGTATAATTTCGGAAAGGTACGTTCACTGAGATCTTGCTAGTTACAACACTAGTGGCTAATTACACTAACCTTGTCTAAGAACAGTATTTAGTGATATGTTGTCACATTCTTATGATTTGACACAAAAAGTGACAGCATACTACTTAGAAGACAATGTTAATATAATTGGCCATAGGACTCTAATCAATAAGAATAAGATCAATATCTATTGATTGTATCTTTTACCTTTTACCCACGATTAGCCGAAGATACTTGGTCCCATAATGTGATAGGCGGCAAGTCTATTGCCAACCGGGCAATTTCCAATCCCGGGAAACGTTGTTTTTATCAGAAAACTAAAAAACAAAATGCATTTTTGAATTGCCCGACCCAGGAATCGAACCTAGGTGGTGGTTAACTCCGACACCGGATCACTAGACAACAGAGGCGACTATTGATTGATGTTCTTTGTTTAATGGTTTAAGTTCTTTTCTAAAATTGACAGCGACGAATAAAACTAATCTTTCTCTTTGAAGTAATGACATTCATATGTACATTGTACATGTATGAATATATCCGTATATTTTAGTTTTTCTTTGATCTTACTGTATGTTTAAAACGTGTTATAAGGAACATTGATAAAAGCAGTACTTTGTGGTTTAATCGTCATAATAGGTACGTTGCATTTCAATATAACATTAAATATCAAATTCTTTTGTACAAACCAAACCTCTCCAAAAATTACCCTATAATTTTCCAATAATTCCACTTCACTTTTTTTAATCCGTAATCCTCGTGAGATTGCAATACTTCCTGTCAAAGGCCGGCCGCAAAGAAACCACCGGCCATATTTTAAAGTAAATGTTTATCGTATCATAGACAAAATGAATCTACCAACATGTCAAGTTCAATTTGCAATTGGAACGCTGATTTTCGAAATTTAAAAAATATATTTTTCATTAATTTGTAATAGCTTTGATCCTGACGGCCGCGGGTTTTCGGTTAATTTGCCATCGATAAAGTAACAGCGATTTATAGATTATATTTTGTTGAATGAACGCGTTTTTGCTATTTCATTGTGAGCAAAGATTAGAGATATTGTAAAGGATAATACACCTGACGTGCTTTGTGCCTTGGGGTATTATAGTATTATGTCTTCAGTTTAGTTTTTTGAATGTGGTGTTTGCATAGGACTGCCATTCATATGACATGATATTACAAAAGGGGATTTGCAAAAATAATTTAGTTATTTTGTTTTACCGTTTAGTTTGTGCCCGAAACTTCGTCCGCGTGAAAAAAAACGAAAATAAGTAGCCTAAGTTATTCCTTATTACATCAGCTATCTGACAGACAGACGGACTGACAGATATACAGAAGAAAATCCTATAAAATGTTATTTTGGTATGTGTACCGTGTATACATCCATATGCATTTAGTTAAAAGCGGTTATTTTAATATTACAAACAGACACTTCAATTTTATTTATTTGTATAGATATTGTGCAAAAACAAGACTAGCCCTATTTTTACTAAAACATATTTTTAAACTAGTTAGAAACAATCATATCAAGAGAATTGTGGCCTATAGACAAGACACTAATGCTGTTGCTAGGTACATACATCCGTTACTATGCGTTCCAACTGAGAATATAGCCCCGTTTTCACGTTGATTAGTACGAGTGTGAGTGTTTAATGCAGGTGCTTATTGTGATGATAAAAATACTTGAAGGCAGCCGTTGATCAGTGCGAATGATAAGTAATCAGCATCTATTCACTTTTACTACGCCGATTACGAATCACTCGCACTGATCCACGGCTATCTTCACGTATTTTTGACTTAATACTAAGCACCTGCATTAAACACTCGCACTCGCACTAATCAAAGTGAAAACGGGGCTTTAGACTGTCAGGATGAACTGCAAAGTTACTATGCGTTCCAACTGAGAATAGGACTGTCAGGATGACATATTGCTCTGCATTTTGCAAAAACTTTATATTTGATTAGTAAGGTGTGCAAAATATATATATATATATATATATATATATATATATATATATATATATATATATATATATATATATATATATATATATATATATATATATATATATATATATAAAAGAATGTCTCGTGTTAGTTACTCCACTTATAACTCAAGAACGGCTGAACCGATTTAGCTGAAAATTGGCAGGGAGGTAGTTTAGAGCCAGGAGAAGGACATAGGATATTTTAGAATTTTTTCCACGCGAACGAAGTCTCGGGCACAGCTAGTTTTTATATAGATTTCCATCAGATCATGTTACCATGTATTAAAATAAAGTGTAAAATAACTAACTCGACTTTTATATATCTATATACATTTTTTTAAAATTATTATTACTTATATTTAAAAGTACAGTACAATAGTTTATATTTCTGTTGAACTCCACACTAGGCAAAGCCTGTGGCGAGGATACCATGCAGTGATTTCCGTATATACAATTAACAAAATTTTCACGGGAGGTAATAAAGCTATACAATAAAACAAGAGGAAAAATTAAAAAGAAAATTTGAATTATGAACTATGAACTAACTGAAATGGTTATAATTATGAACTTTTAAACTAACGCGTTCTACTATCATTTTTTAAAATATATAAACGGGTCAGAAACGCGTACCTACAATATTTATTTATTTTATTTTACCATTTATTTCAGGCAATGTGCAATATATAACACTTACTTGTAAAGCTCGACGTTTCGGCCAAGTTATTTTGATCGTGGTCACGAGCGGACTCAAATTTCTTAATCATGTTGCTATTAAAGATTTTTACAAAAATTTGATCTGACACTGTTGAAATAAATCATACCAAATTTTTGATAGTTTAAATCGTATATTAACAATACAATAACGTATCTCTCTACATTGTATGTTAAGTAAACACGCGCCTCACGCTTGACACGCGGTGAATGGTCGTCATTTATTTTGTAACTTATCAAAATATTGGGGAGAAAAATATGCCCACAGCATTTAGTCTACTTAAGTTCTTATTTATATGTGTATAAGATACCGCTTACTAATACGAAAAACACCGTGAATTTCCGTTATTTTTACAGGTGACAACACTGATTGAATAGTAGAAATAATGCAATGTTTAAAATGCAGAGTCTCCGTTACTAAGAAATTCATATTGGAGGCGTCACAGAGCGTTTAATTAAAGGTAGAATTTTTTTCAACGCGTTGAGTGAAGATCTCACCAACTTCACCAGAAATTATGATGAAGGTGTCATTGATGACGAAACGCGGCTTTGGCTTTTAGTAACTTTAATAAAAATAAAAAGGTGCTATAAAATTTGTAAAAGTTATAAACTATTTATTTTAAAAAAGAGAGGTTTAGGTTTTTGCAAACCTATAATTACCTATCATAAGTTAAATACTATACCGGGAAGTCAGAGTTTTAAAAACAACCTTTATTTCGATACTCGAAGGTCTAAAAATGTTTTAACCTCCATATTAAAGCGTATAAAATCTAACATTTAGTTTTTTTACGAATGAATTATAAAAAAGAAGATGATTTTTAGAAAGATAAATCGAATGTCGTATTATGTATCAAAATCGGTAAACCCTCGAGAGCGAGTCCAACACATAGCCCTCCTCGTCAGTGTTTCTGAATTCGGGTATAAAACATTTACATTCTTGAAAATTCACAATCTCTCAGTCCTTCTAAGATTTAAATAAGTAAATAAATACGGGACAAATTACTCTTACTGATCTAACCCCGAAGTAAGCAAATTATTTGCTTGTGTTATGGGTGTTAGTCAACGATACTAATACATAGTAATACATACTAAAATACATTTAATAAACACCAAACCTGGAATACAATTATTTTTGCACATTACACAAAGTGGTAGAGTTCTGCCTTGTCTCGCCCGGGTCTGGTACCTCCGCCTTACCTATTCCTGCCGCAATAACGTCAGTGCTTGTCGCTGTCGTGTTCCAGTTTGGAGGGTAAGGTAGCCGGTAAACTTATGCTTGTGGCATTAGACCTCGCCACAAGATATCAACCCACCATTAACATCTTTGGTGTCTATAGGCGATGGTTGACTCTTTCCATCAGGAGACCCATCTGTTTGTTTGCTATCTTATGATATAAAAAAAACCAAATGCTTGTCCCGTCGATTGCGTAATCAGGGTCGCTAACCACTCGACCAACGGGGCGGACCAACGATTATTTATATTTTATTATTTGTGTCGCCCATACTTGCAGTGTACATCCCGTAACAATTTCAAGGTTGATAAGAAGTTACAGAATGACAACACAAGGGCGTTGTTAGTTTAGATTCCGTTGATACATTGTAGAGTAAAACCCCAAAAAGAAAACAATTTACATCCGTAAAGATTTACTGTGAGGGTAGACCAACTGGCTTTCCCCAGGCAGGTCGTAAAAGGCTATCGATTGACGTGTCACTAATATCGTGACTACTATATGGTAGAGATCGCAAAGTCCCGCTCGGGTTTTTTGGTAGCACCGCCTTACGTATTCCTGCCATAACAAGATCAATGCTTTTCATTGTCGTGTTCCGGTTTGGAGGCTAAGGTAGAAGGCAGATTTATAGATGTGCCATTGCCATTATGCAACTCGGGTAGAAATGCACCATTAACATCTTTGGTGTCTATAGGTGATAGTTTTTTTTTCCATCGAGAGCCATCTGCTTGTTTGCTTTTTTAAAAAGTTATGCTTCTTTTAAAGTTTTTGAAAAAATTATGAAAGTAAAATTTTTATAATAATCGCGCACACTGATAACCAAAAAGCAGCAGGATGAAGTTAGCTGATAATAATTTTGTTACCGCTGACACCAAGACCCAAAAAGCAACATGATGATGTTAGGTGATAGCTGTCTCTCAAGTTTCACTGAAAACTCATAACTATATTCAAAGTAGCTTCTCAAATTTTTATACGAGAAACCTACAACACGTGTTTTATGTCGGTGTAGTTAAAAAATATTAATATTTGTTTATAGTAGCAAAGAGTATACAATACTACGTAAATAGTAGTTTATACATGTGTCTGAAGTCTCTCAAAATTCCTGTATGATTTTTTATCTGTCCTCACGTAACAGGCTAATAAGACTAAGACCACAGAAAACATGTGACTAAGACGATACTGCCTTGTCTGTCGCAATACGTGACCAAAATTCATGTGCTTAAGTTTATATCTGACAAAAACAACAATATTACTCTTTTTCTCATTTTTCTTTTTTATCGTCTATGTATCAAAGGTAAGCCAATAGCAGCATACCAGTCGTATACAGCCAATATACAGCCTATATAACATATAACGTCGACCGCCCACAGTAACTTTGTATCCGTCCCCTACCCTTCGACCGTGAACTATTAAGCCTTAACCAAATATTTACTGAGCAATTCACTAAATTAATATTTATTTAACAAACAATGATTACGGCTTTAAATATGATTTTTATGTAATGTTTGCTTACAACGCTGTGCGTTTTCATTGAGATGATTGCTTTTAGGGTTTTGCAATTCGGCAATATATTTAGAATCGCTGAATGAAAGTCATAGGTTTGGTTTATGTATGTAGATAATTTTTATATTATAAGACTCTCCTTGACATCAAAGATGTTAATGGCGCGTTGCTATCCGTGTGGAGGGATGGTAATGCCATATTCTCTATAATTTAACCTTTTCTTTATAATTCTCTATAATTTAATTTGATAGTGAGAAGCATTGATGGTATTGCGGCAGAAATAGTAAAGGCGGTGGTACCACACACCTGGGCGAGACCTTGTGGAATTCTACCACTTTGTAGTGACAGATTTAGCCAAGTATTTGCTTTTTATGAACTGCCTGGCAGCAAGTCAGGTAGTCTATTCTTCAAAAGGGCCAAGAAAATCAGCGAAGCTAGAGTTATAGGTATTCATTGTAGGTATAAAAAAGAGTCCATCTAAAAATCTGTAGTTAAACCCTTTGCTTTACAATGTGATGCATACTTCCATACTAATATAATAAATGTGAAAGTAACTCTGTCTGTCTGTCTCTTCTTTATGCCTAAACCACTGAACCGATTTGGATGAAATTTGGTACAAAGATAGTTTGAGACCCGAGAAAGGACATAGGATGGTTTAAATTTCGGAAATCCCACGGGAACGGAAACTATGCGGGTGAATCCCCGAGTCTTTTATTTCAGATTTTTTACACGCGGACGAAGTCGTGGGCATAGCTAGTTTTATATATTCCCTATTTAATAAATTTCCCGAAGCTATAAGAGATCTACGAGTAAACAAATTTTAAAAATGTGTTAAAACAAAACTGTAAAAAAGATTAATATATTTCAGTTTGAAAAAAATCTAGGTTTATTTGCTCCTCATATTAATCTCTTAAATACAAAGAGATTAATGGTATATTAGTACATATCTGTCGTTTAGAAACGATTCTTGTAATTTTGTAATACAGTAAATAATAAAAGAAAATAGGTAAAAAGACGAGCCCGTTGCGTTTTATTCGACGGATTTTTTTTCAGTGTGTAGCCGTGTTTTGATCCGGCTGTAATGTTAAAAATGTGGACTTGCCAAAACTGCCTGTAAAGGTTTATTTGAGTAAAATAATATTTGCACGTCTGGAGGCGTGAAATGCGGGACGCTAGTGCTTCTCTAGCGGCTCAGAATTTTACGCATATTTTTAATTTGGATTTTGGATTTTAACATGAAAGGCTCCTATCATTCAATCGATCTAAAACACTTTCTGTTGGCAAAACTTGAAAAATATGGTATAAGAGGGAAATCATTAGAGTGGATACAAAGTTATTTAGAAAATAGGAAACAGTGTGTAGAAATTTCAAAAATTTCTGGGACACATAAAAAAATATATACTTCAAATTATAGTTGTAGTGACTGTGGAATACCACAGGGAAGTGTTTTAGGACCCTTGCTCTTTTTAATTTACATTAATGATCTTCCAGAGACTATGCAACATGAGTCATTCTTATTTGCAGATGACACTACACTCCTCATTAAATGTAAAAATAAAAATCATCTAGTAAAAGAAACAACTGAAACCTTACTTAAAGTTTCGGAATGGTTAAAAAGTAATAATTTAAAAATTAACTTGACTAAAACAAAAATAGTTGAATTTCAAACATGTTATAGCAATAAAGTTCAAAAATCAAATATATTATTTAACAATATAAATATAGAAAATACTGAATACACTAAATTTCTAGGAATATTTATTGACAACCATTGCAATTGGAAAGCGCACATTGATTCTCTTTGCAAAAAAATTGACAGATTTATCTATGTTTTGAGAAGAATAAGAGAAGTAGCCAACTTAAATGCTGCATTGCTGGCATATCACGGATATGTCTCATCTGTATTGCAATATGGAATCTCTATTTGGGGAAACTCAGTTGATTTAATTAGGATTTTCAGAATTCAAAAGAAATGTATACGTGCAATATGTAATGTTAATCAACTACATTCATGTAAACCCCTATTTAAAACTCTTAAAATACTACCTTTACCTTGTCTTTACATACTGTCGGTATGCGTATTTGTAAAAAAACATCAACATTTGTTTAAAACAAATGCTCAAGTATTAGGGAACTCATATTTTAGAAACAGTGAGAAGCTACATGTGCCAATCCAAAGACTAAATATTTATAAAAAAAATGCATATTGTATGGCAATTAATATATACAATCATATTCCTGATAGTCTAAAATTATTACCTATAAATAAATTTCGCAAAAAATTGTTTGATTTACTGTTAAATAAAACATACTATGATATTAGAGAATTTTTAGCAGATAAGATTAAATGTTAATAAACAGAAATATAAGCTTGTACAATTTACCTTGAAATTTAAATGTAATAAAAACTGAACGGCAAATTTTGTAAAATGGTAAATTTTTTGTAAATTGTAAAAATTTGGATTGAGCATAAGATCATATTTTGTAAATTGTAAAAACAACTTTTGATGTGAAATAATTCTAGTAAATTGTAATACATACAATTGTAATACGTGAAATAGAAAAAAAGAAGCCCACTGAGTTTCTTCCGCCGGATCTTCTCAGTGTGTGGCCGCGTTCCGATCCGGTAGTAATTATAAAGAAATCGACCTAAATTAAAATGTTTGCACGCCATATTATGGTAGAATATGATGGTAATTTAATTTATTTTAATAACTTGTGACACCCATATTCTTGCAAATAAATATTTTTCATTTCATTTCATTTCATTTCACTTAAAACCAATTTAAATGCCCAGATATCAATGATATAAATTGTGTTCCTATTAAATAATGACATTTTAATTCCCGACAGGGAGAAACATTTGTGTGATGAGCATAAATATTTGTATTTCTGGATTTGGGTGTTTAGTATTATGTTACAGTATTTATAGTATTGTTGCGAATAATCTAGCAACGTGAAGAGTTGGAACGCTGGAGGGATCTAGAAATAAAAGAAAGGGATAGCTACTCCTATTAATAAACAAATAGTTGGCCGTGTTTCAAATAGCTATACCATAATGGACTTTGTGGTATAGAGCATAAGGGTGAAAATAGCGTGTACTATTATAAGTTGTTTACAATAAGAAATGATTCATTGTTTACCCGATACATTTAGATTTTCTGGATCCAGGTAGAACTTTACCCTGGATATAAATAGAGATGTGTTGACAAATACAGGGCAGTTTTGATAAAGCGATCGAAAGCGATAGTACAAGCGACCAGTGCGAAGCGAAGTGACCAGTTTAAGTGAATACGAGAATTGTGTTCTTTAAACTTTGTCGGTTAAGTTTAGTGCTAGCGCAGCGAGTGTGACCAGTGTATAGTGTTTTTACGTATTACATTTTGTTGTTTGTGTACTTGTGTTGTAAATACACTGTTTTTAATATAAGTGGCGTTTTCAATACGAACCCAAAATACGTAACATTATTTATGAAGCTTATAGTTCACCTATGTACTCAGAAGTGCAAACATTTTTAAATAAATGAAATACATAAATTAAAAAAAAAATTATATAGTGCGTGCGGACCACGCGCAATATAGGATTCCGAAGTTGCCCATCACAAAAATCTATCTAACGATATCCCACACAATAGGGTACGTGAGAAAAAAAAACGAAAACCTGCACTTTACGTGTAAGGAGCTACCTTGAAAATATATTTTTTTAAGATTTTATAGTACCACCTTGTTGACGTTGCTATACATATTAGTCGTACCAAATAACAGCTTTCTAGTAGGAAGGATCTTTGAACTACAGCTACCGTGCGGACGGACGGACGGGCGAACATAGCGAAACTATAAGGGTTCCTAGTTCTATTCGGAACCCTAAAAAGGAATGAGCCGTTGCTTGCCGTTCTGTATTAGGATTAAATTCATTCTATTCCTTTATCAGTTAAATTAAAAAAATATCAATACAATTAAAAACTAAACTAGCCAGCTCAGTGTTTATAATAGTCAGACAGGGCTTTTTTGTGTTTTATTTGTATTTAGCATTATTGCGTTATGTTTTGTTTTATCTAATTTAAATATTAATTAAAAAAATACGTTAATATTAAACAATAATTATAAGTTTTTATGCAACCCATTTGTTCAGTTTGACTGGTAGAAATGCCATGTAGTATTTATTAAGTCCACCTTCGCATTTGCTTGTGTATATATTTGTAAATAAAATAATTATGTAAATAAACGATTTTAATACTACATAATAATAACCACTTTTTAAAGAACACCATACTCAAGAAACTTTACAATACATTAATGTGCTAACAATACATCGATACAAAATGTAAGGCTACGGAAATTTGCAACTTAGTAGCTTGGGTGCACCATTATTGTTTAAATTTATGGTTATTATTTTGTAAATTTGGAAAATAAACATGGAAAAATTATATATGTTTTAAAATAATTTATTAAAATTCATTATGCTTTTACAAGCTACTGTAATACACATATATGTACCTATAGGTTCTGCCACAATGTCATGTAAATATTCGAGTCGAGTCGAGTCGACGAGTCTTTTAAATAAATTTATATTCTCTGCCTCGCCTAGCAAGCCGGCGTTGATGTTGTCCTGGGTTCGATTGTCGGCTCGGGCAGTTAAAAGTATTTTTCAGTTTTCTAAAAAAGACAATGTTGCCCGGGATTGGAAAGTGCCCGGTTGGCGATGGGCTTGCCACCTATCACATTTGTGGGACCAAGTATCTTCGGCTAATCGTGGGTCCACTTGTTGTATCTCTGCCTACTCCTTTGGAGATACGGGCGTGAAGATATTTTGTTCCTTTTTTTATATTCTCTGCAAGTCTGTTACGAGGTAGTGAACTTGTTTATTTTTGAAATTTAATCGAGTATGTCAGCGTTCATTTTCAACCAATTTCCCAAAAAGGAGGAGGTTTAAAATCCGCTTTTTATGTGGGCGTTTTTCCTCAGAATCTGATCATTTATGAACCAATTTTGGTTTTTTTTTAATTGTGAGGGTATACTTCCCGTGTTATAGTCCTATTAAAATTTTGTGAATATCTGATGTAGCGATCTTGAGACGAAATTAAAGAAAGAAAGAAAGAAAGAAAGAAAGAAAGAAAGAAAATATTTATTTGCAAGAATATGGGTGTTACAAGTTGTTAAAAATAAATTAGGTTACCAACATATTCTACCATTATATGGTGTGCAAATATTTAAAAAAATTATCATTATAAAATATTACATTTAAAAGATTCTATCGAATATTTAGAATTACTACCGGATCAGAACGCGGCCACACACTGAGAAGATCCGGCGGAAGAAACTCAGCGGGCTGGTCTTTTTTCTCTATTTTATGTACTTGTTATAAATGTACAATTTCATATTACAAAAGATTTTTTTATAATTACAAGTTTCATATTTTGTGCAATTAAATTTTTTATAATTTACAAAATGTTCACTATTTACAAAATTTTACTAGGTACATTGAAATTTTTTAAGGACAATTCATTTAAAGGTACCTATTGCGTTTAAATTATGTTTCATTCGTCTTCACGTCGTAGTCAATGCGATAGCATAGGCGCTTATCTACATGCATGCTCAAATAAGTTTATTAATATCACCAGATATATTATGTAATGTATGATATGACTCTATGGGTCTTATGATGGTAAAAGTCCACCATAGCCTATAGACACCAAAGATGTTAATGGTGAGTTGCTACCTTGTGGCGAGATCTAATGGCACCGACCGTTAGTTCACCGACTAACATACCCTCCAAACCGGAACACGACAGTGACAAGCTCTAATGCTATTGCGATGGGAATAATTAAGGCGGTGGTATCATGGTATCAGACCCGGGCGAGACAATGCAGAACTCTACCTAGTATAAGTTAGTTTTAATGTACAATGTTTTTGTAATAAATTAAAGTTACTGTATCCAAGAGTACACCGTACGCAAAACGGCGCCTTAAATTATATTTCAAAATGTCCTAAATCCATAAATCCGGTGTTTCATATCAGTAAAGATCAAAATCCCTTAAAGAGGCGTTGTGTAATCTGCGTAGGTGTTCTCTTCCACGAAGAATGACTTGCAACGAAGGCACAATTAATACAAAATAAAGATGCCTTCGTGTTTATTTAGCTCTTCATTTGTTGCAGTGATTTGAGCGTGATGCTGCGTTTTCCGGAACGTTACCTAACTCGCCCTTCTGACAGATGTCACACACATAATACACAGTTATTAAGCTCCTTTTTGTTGATATTATTTTATCGAGAATCAATATTAATCTTTATTGCTACATACGCTTTCATCTATATATTAATACGTGAAGGAAAAACTTTGGACCCTTCTTTAGACAATTACGCGAACAGTGGAGTATAAAATTTGGCACAGTTAAAGTTTACATTGCGGAGGACTACAGAAACATAATATTTTTAAATAAAATGTATTAGAAATGGATTATCTATATATATATATATCACGCCTGAATGGCTGGACCAATTTCGGTAATTTTTTTTTTGTTGTGTTTGTAATTGTGAAGAGAAGGTTCTTATAAAAGAAAATATTAAAAAAATTGGGCGGAAAATTAGGAAATTTAAGAATACTTAACCACCATATAAGGTTTAATGCTATTTTGGCTGCGTGGAAGGATAATCCCGTAGACTTATATAAATTACGTGTCACGTTGTTTGTCCGCTATGGATTCTTAATATGAATGGCAAAACAACGTTTGCCGGGTCAGCTAACTAGCTTTATTATATATATTTAATAAAAATAAACATTATATACACTACATTCATGTGACATACATGACATTATACACACATGTATACTAAACTATTTTCTTCGAGCATGTGAAGATGTGAATCATGAATTGGCATTTTAAACGTCAAATCTGTAAACAAAGCAAAATTTTGTAAGGGCCTAATAAAGTTGCATGCGTTCTCGTTGGTAAAGCTGAGCAATAATCGAAGCTAAACTATAAGGCACAGAAATAAGGTTAATTATTAAGACGATATTTATATGACGTTGCTAAGTTATATATAAGTTGATAGTTTGAGAATGATTCTCAAGTCATTTCTTCCGCTGCGTTTGTATGCAACGCTAAATCTTGTTATTTTTAATAGCAGGTAGACTCTGCTGAAAGTCTTTCTGTTACTACAGGTCTATTATCAGGTAGATAGTTGAAAACCCGGGGTCAAACGAAGCATGAAAGTTTGTATGAAAGATTATATTGCGAGCGATCACCTGTGGCCGAAATTCGACTATAGACTAACAATAAAATCTCTTTTACGTGACATCAGACTTCGACCGCAAAGAAAATAATAAACACGTATGTATTATTATCATAAACGTAGTGATAGTATATCATGTATGTAATGCGAATGTAGAGCGTGTAATGTTTATTTTTATTAATTTAATGTATTTTTAATGCATATCATATAAAAAATATTAGGTTTCTGCAGTCCACAATGTTAACTTTAGGATACTGTGCCATATATCATATTCTACCTTCCGCGCAATTGAAAACAAACAGAAATATTATTAACAAATTAAATATGTATTATTATTTTAAAAGTGCTAGCAAGCCTATTATAATTGCCTAATTACCCTATTATTATCGCAAAACAATTAGGTGTCACAAATGCTTGCAAATAAAAATATGTAAGCACCTCAGTGTAATTAGTATGTATTGGCAAAACACGGAATATTTATTCACGTAAGAGTTTCCATAACGGAACAGAATGGCAAGGGTGCACATCCATTCCGACAACGAACTGCCGATGTATAAATGATGTGTATATTTTGCGTGAAGACAAAAGCTGCCCGCTTCGAGGAGCAAACAGCCAGTGTTTACTCTACCGTCATTAAGGTGAAGTGTCGCTTGAGCCAGGCTGCCTACTAATGGTAGATGTAGTTAGTGATCATTGTCGAATGGCCTAATGACGTTTCTTGACAGTTTGCTAATTTTTTTCGAAGGACAATAGCTGATAGCCTAAGGGTCACTATTGACATCTCAGAGGAAGGTTTAGTTACTCTGAGATTGACATTGAGGTAGTGGGCGAACCAAATTGACCAAAATTTAACTTAGAGTTTAAGGTTTTATTTAGGCTACTAACGCCACGAGCGTTAGTAGCCTAAATAAAACCTTAAACTATAGCGACTTCTTTGAGAATAAATCTCTTAATTAAATGTAATATTTTATCACTTATACACTTGTACTGTTTCACAATAAAGCTATTATCACTTATTACCAACCGGTTTCGCTTACACAAGCATCATCAGGGCAATTTATAGTTACAAACTAAACACAAAATTAAATGTCAACTAAACACAATTAAACTCTTAAACTGAATTTCTTTAAAAAAAATTAAATGCTTAATGCGACGTTATTACTAGCGTTTACGTCGTGTTGGCCCCGAGCTCCTTTGAAGAATAGGCCAACTGCCGTTTTGCCAGGCAGGTCGTAAAAGGCGACCGATTGGTTATCGAGTCACTACCATCGTGGCTACTAGGTGGTAGAGTAGAGTAGAGTAGTAGTAGAGACTGCATTGTCTCGCCCGGGTCTGGTACCACCGCCTTACCTATTCCTGCCGCAATAGCGTCAGTGCTTGTCGCTGTCGTGTTCCGGTTTGGAGGGTAAGGTAGCCGGTAAACTTATGCATGTGGCATTAGACCTCGCCACAAGATAGCAACGCACCATTAACATCTTTGGTGTCTATAGGCGATGGTTGACTCTTTCCATCAGGAGACCCATCTGCTTGTTTGCTATCTTATGATATAAAAAAAAAAATATCTCTTACTGTCAGCAGTCCGTAAAAATTGAACGATTGACCATAAGAATCACTAATCTCATGACTTCATAGTAAAGTTGGTTCACGTCTCCACGGTTTGGTGTAACCGCCATGGTTATTCCTGAGTCAGTGTGTGCTTGCACGTAGCCTCTGTTCCCGTCTCACAAGTTACAAGTTTTTAAAAACAGTTATCTAGACAAAATCTTAAGATATTTTGATAATTTGATACCACCAAAATCATTTTCACGTAAAATATTGCCAAAGCATATTATGAATTATGGTCTTGCACTGTCAAGAAGTAATCAGATCTTATATAGAGTCAAGCTTCTAATTCTACACTCCGAACTTAATAAACTCTACAGTCATTTCACCTTCCAAGTGACGTTAGACAGCGTAATAAGCCGACGGTGGTTTATTGGGGATGAACAAGTTTTACCTCTGCTAACCTCGTCGAGAATGTGAACGTGTCGATATTTTTTATCGCATTTATTTTTGATCTAATATTGTCCGAAGGTGGTGTCGTTGGTTCGGACATGTAGAAAGAATGGTAGATGAAAGGTTAACAAAACAGACATACAACGCGAACGTGGAAGGATGTAGGTACCGGAGAAGACCAAGACTGACATACCACGATCAGATTGATCGAGTACTGTCCAAAGGTGGTGTCAAGAGTCTTCGTAACCGGCGTGTGTGTATGAAGAGAGTGATGAATGTGGAGGAAGTGAGACAAGCCTGCAAAGATCGTGATGTATGACACTCGGTTCTCTCTGCCTACCCCGTAAAGGATCTGGCGTGAAGATATGTGTGAGTGTGTATTTTTTATAAATGCAAGAGTCTGTCTGATTTTGATGAAATTGAGTAAGGAGATAGTTGGAAGAAGCGGAATCAAACGAAGGCTACGATTTTTTTTGAAAAAATCAACCTTTAAAAGTCTGAAATTTTTTATGAAAAAATATAGTGATGTTACGTTCTTCTACTCTAGGACGAAATTGCGCGGTTCAGTTAGTTTGTTTATAAACAAAAGTGTTGTTGCAGGTTAAAATATGGTTTCAAAACCACCGCTACAAGTGTAAGCGGCAAGCCAAGGAGAAGGCGATGGCGGAACAGAACCAACACAATCAGGTACGTTCACTAATTTTTTATACTATATCTATTTTCTGTCATATTGCCTTTTTCCTTTATAATGTGTGTACCACTATCTCTCTTATCTATTTCATAACGTAATTAACATCGAATGATACCTGACAGCAAACATAAATATGTATTATCCCGCGGGATCAGGACATGGGCGCAGGTTACACTGATGATTATCAAATGTACAACTAACTAGCCGTTTCCCACCTAGTTATTTGTATATTTGATATTCAACTGTAAAAAAATCGTTATGTTTAAAAAATATGTGTGTATGAGTCATTCATTTATTCATGGTGCCTTTTGCCTAAAATGTAAGGAATTTTGTGTGAAAACATAATAATATGTAACCTATGTAAAATTTTATCAATATATCGTACACAGATTATACTTTTAATTTACATTATTTTCAGATTCAAAATTAGATTATTTTAATGAGTATTTCCCATATGGTCTCACTGTCAGGTCAAAATCTGAAGATGATTTCTGGACAAATCGAGGGAACTCTTGAAATTTTATTAGTAGTTTTACTGCTATTGTAAAGATACAATCGTTGAATATGCAAAAATCCATAATTCAAAAACGATTGCTCCCGAACAGATAAACCGATGTTGATGCAATTTATGCATTAGATATGTTGTTTTTCATGGAATAGAGCTGATTAGATTTTGTACTCAACCAGTACATTAATCTGGAAGTCGTTTCGCCAAAATTTTTTTTGTGTTTTTAAAAATTTCTTAAAATCTCCCAGACCAACTTGATTCAAATTTTTAGGAAGTCTAAGTTGAGCACATCCAATCGAATGCCATTGAATGCCACCCGCGTTTCGATCGGTCAAGCCATTCAAAAGTTATGAGATGTTTATATAAACACATACACACACATACATAGAGACATTTTGACGTCATCGCGAGAATAGTCGGAAGAGGTTCCTAGGACCTCCAAACGTGGAGATCTGGTGAAAACTTAATTTCGAGAATCGGACCAAAATCAGCAACTTCCTTATCTACATACGTAGCGGGAAGTTAAAAAGAATTTTCAAAATCAGTTCATAATGATCGAGTTCTGAAGTAACAAACATAAAAAAAAAACACAGCTAAATTGAGTTAAACACAGCTAAATAGTCTTCAAATGTTACTTCCAACACACAACACGGGGAAAAAGTGTTATGTTGGAACATAAAATTTTCCTCGTGTTGGTCCGGGCTTCTTTGAAGAATAGGCCAAACTGCCGTTCTGCCAGGCAGGTCGTAAAAGGCGACTAATTGGCTATACGAGTTACTAACATCGTGGCTACTAGGTGGTAGAGTTCGGCATTATCTCGCCCGGGTCTAGTACCACCGCCTTACCTATTCCTGTTGCAATAGCGTCAGTGCTTTTCACTGTCGAGTTCCGGTTTGGAGGGTAAGGTAGCCGGTAAACATGCATGCTTGCCACAAGATAGTAACGCATCATTAACATCTTTGATGTCTATAGGAGACCATTCCATTACCATCAGGAGAGCCATCTGTCTCTTTACTATCTTATAATATAAAAAAAGAAGCTAAAGTTTCGGTTTCAGCCGAAAAACCAGTTTTGGTCGGTCACTATTTAGTATCTTATTTGCTCCCCTCTGGCCCAGAACCTGGGTACGCCGATGGGTTAGGTAGGGTAAGGTACCAGATACCCAGTCGAGACGATACAGAGCTCTATCACCTTGTTAGTATTGACGATGTTAGTGATACGGATTAATCTTCGTCATTGAGTTTTACCTGTTTTAAGCTATTATAGTTTATCGTTTATATTATTACATATATTATAGTTTATCGGTTTTTCATCGAATACACTTTGGTGAGTGCGCTGCGGAATTGCACGATTTAATTCCGCCATCCCTGTTTTTCTATCGATCGTCGAGGCGCACAGATTCTAGACATCGTCATATGGTGGACGTTCCACGTACCCGGACAAAACGGTTCGACTTGACATTCTTCATTCGAACAACAAAGGACTGGAACACGCTTCGTGAGTCTGTTTCCCCGACGAGTACAATCTGGGGATATTCAAGAAAAGAGTGAAGAAGGTACCTACCTTCTAGGGAAGCGGGTTCCATCTTAGGCCTCATCTTACCTTACCATCAGGCAAGATCGAGGTCAAGCGCTTACATATCGATAGTAAAAAATATATATTAAATTCGAATTTAAGTTTTCCAACACGTTTACAAGTCTATCAAGACTCTTTTGTTAATAAATCTCAACCGCTGGTACTAAATAATGAATATTTAGCCGTGTGCGATAAAATCGTTGACGGGGCAGCCGGAGCCCTTGTTTGCGAAGGCGATAGACTTTGCCCACTTGATTGCGATCTCCCGCCGGGACGGAAATACGGGGCCCGCACCGTCGCGGCTCTGCAAACCCCACCACCGTTTGAAGCGAATTCAACTTCGAGTGACGTTTTTATGAGTTTTTAAATAGGTATTGTGCTAAAATAGCATTCTAATATAGGCCTTACAATTAAAATTTTCGAAACGACTTCTTAAAAAGAAAGAAGTGTTTTTATTATAAACTAGCGATCACTTGTGGCCGACCGTAGACTAAACCAAAGTCAGTATTGATCCCATGAGGTGCCGGGTTCGATTCCCAGGTCAAACATGAGTTTTTTACCGCTTTCTGATAAAAACAACGTTGCCCAGAATTGATACGTGCTCGGTTGACGATAGGCTTGCCACCTATCACATTGTGGGACCTAGTATCTTCGGCTAATCGTGGGTGCACTTGTTGTACCTCTGAGTGCTAACTGTAAGTTTTTCTTTTCGCATTCGATCGTGAGCGCGTTTGGAGTTTACTAGGAATTTGTATGTCATTTGTACAGCGCCACCTAGTGGTAAACTGGTTTCTCACGTTTACCATTAGGTGGCGCTGTACAAATCACATACAAATTCTTAGTAAACTCGAAACGCGCTAACGATCGAATGCGAAAAGAAAAACTCACACTTAGCACTCTGTTTATGTCTTCGGGGATACGGACGTAAAGATATTTTTATAAATTACAATCGTCGATGTGTATGTAAGAGAGTCAGTGTTACCACCGAAATGTTTGTATGAAAAGAGGTATGAATGTAAAGTTAGCAAGATAAGTCTTGCCTGGACCGCGGTATATGACACACAGTTCTCTCTGCCTACCACGTCAACGATTTAGTTTCTATGTGTTTTTTTATATCATAACAAACAAGCAGATGGTTCTCCGGATGGAAAGAGAAACCATCGCCTATAGACATCAAAGATGTTAATGGTGCGTTGTTATCCGTGTGGCGGTATGACGATGTCACATGCACAAGTCTACCGGCTACCTTACCCTCCAATTATGAACACGTCAATGACAACCATTGAATCTATTACGGCAGGAATAGGTAAGGCGGTGGTAGCAAATGCGAGTCGTTGTGGAACTCTACTATCTAGGAATCACGATGGTTATTACACGTATAGCCAATCGGTCGCCTTTTACGAACTGCCTGGCAGAACGGCAGTCACCATCTATTCTTTAAAGGAGCCCGGATTAACACGGGGGATCAAATGATGCATTAAAAAGGATTCACATAAGTTACATTTTGAACAAAATGAAACAAAAACTGTCATACATTTATTTATGAAAGGCAAACGATGGTCCCTAATATGTCACTACCATCACTACAACTTGCTGGTAGAATTGTGCAACGGCTAATCCGGATTTGGTACCACCGCCTTATTTCTTTGTGTCGCAATAACGTCAGTTCGTGTCACTGATGTGTTCTTATTTATATACTAGGGTAGTCGGAAAACTTGTGCTTGTAGCATTAGATAAATCTCCAACGGATGACAACGCTCCTTGACGTCTTTGGTGTGTATAGGCGATGGTTATCTTTGTCAATCACATATTAACTGTTAGTTATGCTATAATATAAAAAAGTGTTAAATTTTTTCTAAGAAAATTTTCTAATTTTTCCTAGCACGAGTTTAGTGCCTTAATATACAGTGTCTTAATACCCTAATACCATTTTAAATCTAATAAATAACGAATTCACCCTTGAGATTATTGTGATAAATT
Source organism: Apodemia mormo (assembly GCA_036924255.1). Classification (NCBI taxonomy): domain Eukaryota; kingdom Metazoa; phylum Arthropoda; class Insecta; order Lepidoptera; family Riodinidae; genus Apodemia; species Apodemia mormo. Next base: position 2,456,633 of record JAUPFN010000018.1, on the reverse strand, counting down.
ATTATGCAATTAATACAACATAATGGCGTCCCATCCGCCCCCGGCGGCGCAGCGTGTTGCCAGCCTCTGTCGATTGCCTCAATTTGCGCAAGTGCGACGTTCGACTTCCCGATTGTTAGCGCCGGTGGGCGGTGCGGTGTTAAATAATGTCAGATTACACAAATTAAACGAGACACAGCCTCCAATAATGTGGATGTAACGAAACAATGTTATTAGACGAAGTTGTTAATATATTATTATGAAAGGCAAGAGGGTTTGTTGTTTGTGCAGAATATTGTTTGGTAAATTTAAAGTATATTATTGAGGATTTGTATTTTAATTCAATTTGCATACTTTTGTTGGTTACCATTTACAGTTTATAAAAAGGGAATATTTGATTTTTTGTTAGTCTGTAATGGATAAAAAGAAAAACTACTCGCCCGATTATAAAATTCTTTTACTTGTGGAAAGTTACATTATTGTGGCGTAATTTAAGCTTTTTTTATCCAAACAAACAAAAGAAAGTAACTGTAGCCCGTGACCTAATTCGCAATTTCCAAAAACTGGATTATGCGAGTGAAATCACGTGCAACAGCTAATCCTTTATGTATTTTACGTCCAATGATGGATACATTTTTATCAAAGAATAAAAAACAAGCAGATGGATTTCTGGTAGAAAGTGAAGCTGGTAGTCTGGAAGTCTGGTAGAAGAACACGATAGTGTCTAGCTAGCACTGACAATTTTGGAAGGAATAGGTAAGGTAGTACCTGACCCAGACGAGACGTTTCAGAACTCTATAATGTAGATTGTAGACTGTATGTATATATATATATATATATATATATATATCGCCAAATACGAACTTTGTCGAAATGCATAGCTTAAATCTTAAATAACTTAAATCAAGCGAAAGAAAATTTATTTTTAACATAACTTTTTGTCATCCAGTCATCATCATCTCCCCGACGAGTGGCAGTGCCAGTACTAGTGAAGGATGGGAAGCCCTGCGGGTCAGGGGAGTCTTCATCCCCCGCGCATAGTCACTGCGCGACTCCCACCTCGGGATACTCTGCGCCCCAGCCGTCGCAGGCAGCATGCAGCAACCCCCTAGTATCCTCATACCGCCAACCAACTGCCTACCAACAACAATGCTCCGGGTACCTCCCTCTACAGGGTAGGGCCTGGTAGAAATTCCCTCAGCTTTACCACGAGACAATGTTCAAAGAGGAGATGTACTTTGATTAGTGTAGATTTTTTATTTAACCTTTTCCGATATTTTTAAGTGGCAACATATTTTGATAAAAGTCATTTATTGTCAGCTGTCAAAGTAAGTAGTTAATAATGGTGAGTTCACGTGCTGGCTTGTAAAAATACATGCCAAATTACGACAAAAAGAAAAACCGACATAAAAAGAAAAAAAGTTACATGATTTTTTTGTATAGCAAATTTTCCAAATTAAGCTACCTTTTCAAACCTTTTAAATGTAATTTAAAAACATATAGGTTACATAATATGTTTTTATATTATTTTCAAGGTCATTTTGTTAGTTTGAAAGGCACGCAAACTTGCAATGACTAGTAGGAAACGGTGAAATTATTGTATGAAGACAATACCAGCACCAATTAGCCTCATATGTAGTCAGCCTCGTATAAGTAATATTTACCTATCTCACCAGAGGAGATGCTACAAAAAAATCAACTGATAAATACACGCTACCATTAATTAAATCTAGAAACATTTGACATCCCAAGTTTTCGTTCAATGATTTTTATTTGTTAATTTATGTTAATTTAGTTTTAACTTAATTGAGTAAATGTGGAATTCTGATTTATGGATTGAATTGTGGATCTTGAAAAAAAAGAGAAAATTTTATAAAGGTATAGAAAAATAGTGCTTTCTTTATAGTAACTTTAAATAATGTCAGGTCTTAATTGAGTAACAAACCTACGTCTATTTTATTGATGTATTTAAAATACATCAATAAAAAAAAATATGAACCTGAGCAAAAATATGAACTCACCTTTATTTAAAATGTGCAATAAACGTCTGTCAAAAAGTGGCTCTGTCGAAACCGAGAACATTGTCACTGGTAAAGCGGGGGGCAGACTACCCGTGAACTAAGGTGGACTTAGTGAAGTGAACACAGTGCTTAGTGATACGTGTGGAAATGCTCGGACTATGGATCGCTGATCCGGAGTTGTAAATAGTTAAGCACTATTATGGATTTGACCTCCACATATTTAGTTTGTGTTTTCCTTTTTTGACAGAAATTTGATTTTACTGACATTCCAGGGCCGCATTATAATTTAATTTGCTTTAATCTATTAGTGATCAGAAAACTAAACAATCTATAATTTTCTTAATATTTTATTTATGTTTATAACTCAAATATAAGTTTTGTAAAATATTTGTTTTGTAAGCAGGCAGAATATACACACTGCACAATTATATTTCCTCTTATATAATTTCATTTTATAAGATGTGAGAAGTTGGTCCTGGTGAAAAAAACAAATGTCTGTTCCACATATACCTATGTTTCTCTAATACATTGTAAACGAGATTCGAATCCCGGTAAATCCCTTATACCCGGCAAAAAATCTACACCAGCAGGTGAAAAAAATCTATCAACATGCTTTCAAAATTTTAATGATACTTATGTATAGCTTCGTAATTTGTCTAAAACTTCTTATGATTTTTAAGAACTTTATGATGTTTCCCAGAGATGTAAATGCTCTAAATATCTTAGATTAAAAATACATCTCTTAATATGCAAAAAAAATGTTTTAAAATCCATTATAAATTAATAATTCTCAGAAATAAACCATAAACTTATGGTAACAAATTACATTCTTGGTAACTTATCTACAAAAGTTTTGGAATTTCTTCGTCTAATACAAAATAGTTTTACTACAGTTTTCTGAATGTTTATATCAAAAACTTTTAACATTATAAAAAATACACGAAATGTATCAAATTAAGTGGCAGCTAGTTTTAAAAGTGACCTATTTTATAATATGTTTAACACAAAAATTGTCATAACTTATTTTTCACCGAATATAATAACTGTAGCCGAGGAGTCCAAATATAAAGAGGAAAGACAGACTAAGAAAAATAAAACATTTGTACTTTACCCAATTTTCTCTTAAAAGTTATAACATACCACGTGTTATAAAACCGGGGAAAATATTAATTATGGGCCAAATATATCAATCGTATAGATACTTAAATCGTATCTTAGTATATTAAAAAAAGGAAACATTATAGGTCACACCAGAATAACTTTACGCTTCTGTTAAGCTTGGACTAAAGCCAAGTTCTCTGTTTAAAAATATGGCAATAGTTTACGAAAAAAAAACGTGCTATTGTAAATAACTGATATTGTAGTAGTAAATTGTGTGTATAGTATAATTTATGCTAATTGGTCAGTGTTTTGTGCGTGTGTAGATAGTGATTTGTAAATAAAGTTAAGAGTAGTAAGACATTTCTTATTAGGAGATTATTCCAGTGATAACAATATGTAATTTTGTTTGCATCTAGATGTAATAATTTGATATTGAGATGAGTTCAGAAGTCAAATTATTGTTTGTGTTAAATATATGACTTAAAGTGCACCCCTGTACAAGAGGCCGTTAAATTAGAAATATCCACGGCAACCGTTACATAAACTAAAAAAAATATTTAACTATGAGGCCTTAGATAAAATTTAGGCATATACTAACATCAATTCCTTGAAATTAGCCAATGATCTGTGGAGCTTATTACAAGGGTATTTTGACACTTCTGGCTCATTTTATTATCGAATTAATAAACAATCTGATAATGTAAACAATAACTTTCTATTTTTAATCTAGTTGGATGGAACGAACTGATAGACTACATAGGACTATCTGTGCCACTTGGTGTATAAGCTTGCACATAGAAATCCATTATATTCGACTAGCGAACCACTCTAACTTTACGCGGGTAGCGCAAATAATCTATAGCCAGATGACATAAAAGCGTTAAAAAACATAATAATTATCCGATGTGATAATCTGAAGATTTACTGAAAATTTTGTTGCAATTGCTCCTGCCATATCAAAATCCTTACGGAACATTCACGCAAACACAAACATTAAAAAATTATTACATTATTAGAGTTATATGACGCGTAGCTTAGCCAAGAATGTATATATTTTTATAGCTTCACGTAGAGCTAATTCTTAGAATCATTAATCACGGTTCTACAGTAACTTTTGCTGTAAAATAAAAAGAAAAGTATGGTTACATAATTGTTACAAACTTGTGTTAAATATAAGTTGTTTTAAACTAATTCTTGTGGTTTTGTGTGGTGGATTTAAAATTAAAATTAATGTCATAATAAAAAAAGACATTTTTGTATTAAAATCCAGACTGACGCTGAGATTCTGATCTAGAATAGTACTAAAAGTTACATCAGGGTCAAACCAGAATTCGTAATAAATACCAATAAAGTCATTAATTTTTTAATGTTTTGTGATTTTAAGTGACTGATAAAAATATCTTATTTTGCACTGTGCAAGCTTATATAAACTAAGCTGTTAGATCTGAACATTTATATGGTATGGACCAGAGATAAATATTACAGGTAGAGTTAACAATTTTTATAGAGCTACTCTCATAATATTTACTAATCAGACTTGCTAGCGACATAAAATTTAAACAATGTGGAAGTTTTGGCAAAAGACGCAACTGCTAAAAAGAAAGTATACAAGAAATATATATTTTATAAAAAGTGTGTAATACAATATGTACGTTGTAACTACAGCCACAACAACTTTTTCTATTTACTGTTCTAAGAATTTTATGCCATTTTCCCTGCATTGTAAGTACAATTAATGGTCATATATTAATATACATGGGATCTAAATATAAGTTAATGTAAATTAAATCAAATATAACCGGCTTTTTGTAGACGGTACAATAGGCACAAAAAAGGTATTTTCAAAAAAGTATCCGTACGGCTAGCTAAGGCTACCTTTACATGATTCTAAACATGTTAAGAGACAAATTAACAGTTAAAAAGCTAGTATCCCATTCGCGGCTGTTCTCTTGTGTTATTATATTAATAGACAACGGTGACTCATCATCGTGATTATCAAAAGTACTATTGCTTTTTATCTATATAAAATAATGATATTTAAAGAATAAATTATATTTAAACGCTTGTTTACTCTATCTGTAATTACTCTATGATATTTCCTGAATTCTGGCAACATTTTAAATATTAAATGTCAAAAGCAATACATAGGGCCTAGTGATTGTTTTAGTATTCTTTGGTTGTTGTATTTGAGATTAAAACGTAAATTGCATACTTAGAATAAAATAGGGGTGCGAGAAACTAACACAAGCGACGGGTAATTGACTACAAGCCCCTAATTGGATACCGATTACGTGAATCCTCCTTCACCCCTATAGATTATAACAACACGTTGCTTCGCCAACAAAAAAAAAATAGATTTTTGTACTTAAACAGGGTGACTTTATTGGTGCAATTTAATATTGCCATGTAAATAAAATTAGTAGAATTAATATTAATGCTGGCAATTCTGTAGCCATGTGATTAATTAGGGTGGAGTCACATTGTATCTGAATGAGTTGGGATGTTATATAAAAATTAATTACTATACCCTGGAAACTTTCGTTTACAATTAAAGTCTATAATTTATTCTCTTACTCTTAAAAAAAAAACGAAATTATTGAGTAAGATATTATATTTCAGAGTAACATATTTTAATCTTCGAAGCAATTCTAAACCTCGACCTCCATTTATATGAATAAAAACTGTGTACTGGAAAAAATATTTAGTGATTGCACTGAATGTTTTTATCTTTTTGTCGGTTTTATTTATACTAAACAACTTAGAACTAAATATATAGTAAAAATATATATTATAACTAAAATAAATATTATAACTAAATATATAGTAAAATAAAATAATTGTTCATGAAAAACGATGTACATTTTTTCCATATAATTAATATTTTAAACATAACTTATTCGTAACATAACATAAAGCAAATCTATCAAAATTTTAATCTCAGTGAAATATCCATGTTTAATGAACTTTATGATTATTGCAAGACTTGTTCGTTTTTTTGTACCTAAGTTTCTTAGTTAAGACTAGTCTTATTTAATTTACATTCATTCATGTGTACCGTGCATATATTTCAATTTATTTTATACGCAATGAGACCCTACCCTATATAAGCACTTTCCAACAATGAAACATAGCAATAAGTTAAAATAATAACGATAGTTTCAAGAAATTTACAAATTTTAATGTTTTATAACTTAATTTATATATAATATATTGTTTTCACAATTAGACCGATGTAATTATTTAGGTAGGCTTAGGAGAAGTTATGGTTACAGTAAGAATAATGAAAGGAATTTGTAATTATAACGAGAAATGAGGTGTAATGAATTTCGATTTATAAAATAAAAATTAACGAGTTTTACATATTTGTTTTATTTATATGTAAAGTCATATAATATGCATTTACAAAGCCCGCAACGTTAATTTTTTTAAGAAATCATTCATAGGGGTATCTAATATTTAAATTATCAGTTACTTATTCCCCATATGAATATATGAATGTTACATTCAATATTTTTAAAATATAGGCTTTATATTAAATTGCTTACGTACTAGTAATAGTTACCGCCCGGCCACGCGAACCGGCAGCGGCGGCGGTGAAAATTCGTCGGTCACCCTGCCGCCGGTCGCCACGCCGCGTGGCATGTTTAGTACTTTCCTATACATTTGTTTCAGACGCCAGACGCTTCATCATTCGCGCCGCGAGAAAAATCGCGGGCGCAAATTTCCCGTGGCCAGGCCGTTAGATAAAACTGCCGCTCATAGTCATAAAATATGTTAATAATACGCTAAAAAACCAGTGATATAGAAAGCGAGGCTGACCTTACACTCCAAGGACAATAACCAAGGCAGTGCTAGAAATGTTAGAAGATAATATTGTGAGCGAGATATCACATATCTATTAGCTTGCTGTAGCTGTGGTAGTGACAATATTAAGCATATTTTGTTTTTCCATTGCAAGAATTTAATAAACAGTAGCACAAAATTTGTCCAAAAGTTTTCAGTCGAGAAATTTGGATGTCAAAGATAAAATCCGCTATGGACGATCTGTAACGGAAGTCGATTCCATTTTTGAAAAAGCAGAACAAGACTAGTGTATTAAGGCGAGGCATTTCGACGCGTGTCAATTCTATAGAAAATGGGTGGCGCGGTATGTTCTGCAACCGCCGGGAAACGTGTTAATTTTCGGATAGATAAATATAGGACATCAGCTAAAAACTAAAATTTAGCACATTCTTTTTTGTATTTACAACTATATAAAAATAATGGGGAAGATTAGAAATATTATTAACAAATTATTTGTTTTAAAGATTTTTTAGCCTGTTTTCGGAATTTTATATGATCGAGTAAAGTACATTCTGTCATGTAATGAGTTAGCACATTTCTTAGATAATATCTTCAGGTATATTGTGTAATTTTTGTAAAAATGTGATAGTTTTTTCCCATTTGTCGCGATGTCTCGCCTTAATTAAAGTTACGATACATAACAGAAAAGCTAGCGGTGAACTGGTCGACCAAAAACATTTTTGACGAAAATAATAACTTAGAGAAAATGAATACCTAGTAGTAGTAAAGTACTATTTTTGTCAAATGAATTAAAAAAATTCAGTCCATCTAAATATATGCAATAAAATGAGCTCTAATTTAAAAATAGGGCAAACATATTTATTTACAGGACCGTAAGTATGAACATAGTGTACACCACAGAAATACTTAAATGTATTTCTCTAGTGTACACAGTATGCGAAACCGATGTATTTGAAAAACAAGAATTATAAATATAGAAGGAAATACGCCTAATATTGTAAGTTACTAGAAGATGAGGCATTATCAGATCAGGAATCATACCTATTTCAAATTTAATGTCTACCAGTTGCTTAGATATACAAATTTCTCGAACTAAACAAACATTTCAAAGCCTTTGTGACTTGAGCAATACATCGTAAGGATCTATATCTTACGGCTCATGGCTCATACCAACTTATGTTTTTTTTACTCGATTAAACTCAAACAGAAGACAGCTTCTCAATTATGAAAAATTACCTTCAAAATGTATAAAATCTGAAATTCTGAAAATTCATTCATCAATGAATTCGGAATTATTAATATTGTAGCGGTTCAAGCATCCACAAACGCTACAAGAAAAAATAATAATAAATAGAAAACAATGAAATTAAAAAATAAATTCTGATTCGCGATACCACATTATTTATCTTGTACACACTATATACAAGTTACAACGCTTCTCAAATGGACTTTGGTCCCCAGGCAAAACAACGCAGTACACCTTGCCTGGCTGGGAAGATCTTCCTTGCCCCTTTCTTGCTCTTGTGTGTCGTCATCAACCTCCACAGCTATGACGTCATCCTGACAAAAGTTAACCCACTGGTTTCATCACTATGACCCTTCAGCGGTACCGACCAGCGTTGTCACAATATTAATATTTTTTTTAGCTTTTCATCCATTGTTACAGAGGTAATAAATAGAGTATAATTCCTACTACACTTTCGGCTACACTTCAGCTAATGCAAAACATTTTTGGAAATTACAGGTATTTAAAAAATATTTTAGCATTTCTATAGAATAAGTATGATCGCTAAGTTTATCAGTACTGTATACAAAAGCCATTAAAAGCTAAAAATTTCGAAAAACGGAAATCCTGTTCATCTATGGATGATATTCATTAATACATAATGTTGCGAAGAAACAGACGAGAAAATTATTTGAAATATTTCGCTAACTTGTTACAAACATGACAAATTTGTAAAAAATAAATTTTAATAAATTGTAAGGAAAGTTATTAAAATCTAACCTGTGCGAAGTCGGGGTAGACAGCTAGTTTAAAACATATTAAAGTATATGATATTTATGATATAAAAAATTAGAATATGTAAATAATTTTTAAAATATTTTTGAAATTTTTGAAATTCAAAAATTAAAATGTTAATAAATTAGTTTCTTTCTTTAAAAACAACAGCTATTCATTTATATAATATTAAACATTTTTTTTGATAAATGCATAGGTACCTATCTAAAGTAGTGAATTTTTTTTACCCTCTACTTAGTCTATGGCCGAATATGCTTATTTCTGAACATAATCTACAAGAACTTGTAACACGCGCCTTTTTTATTATGGCAATACAGATTATTTGAAATTAATATTCTTTTCTTCTTCATTTATTAATTGTTGCCCTATAATTAAATTAAATCTGGATGAAAAATAATACTGAACGATCATTTTCAGAAAAGCAGTTTATAAAGCTTTTCGTTTTCGTTCTTAGAATATCTTGCTTTGTAAAGAGTATAATAATCGATTCCCCTTGTTTAAGGAAAAACAATGGGAATGATCGGAAACGTTTACCTTTATGCCGCCCCCTCAACCTTGTAAGCTCATTTTATTGTCTTTAATATTCCCAGATTACCCTATAATCTCTCATAACATATAACAGTTTATTCCGCATGGCAACATTGCCTTTGTTACTCAACGTCAGTCAGGGCCCGCCAAAACGAAATAATAACATAGCCGACTAAGCGTCAAACGTTGTAACTGCATAAATGTTAAATCTATTTTCAACATTATGCCAACACGAATAAAGTTTATTATTTAAGAAAATATAGTATGATATAACTTTTTGAAGTTCAGAAGGAGTTTTGATAGAACAAAGCAGGGAGAATTGCACGTGCGTTGTATTACGGGGCTAATAAAATGATGGATTAAACAGGAGACAGGTGAGGGTGGCGAAATTGAATACTATTGGCCTCTTAACGGAGAAATTCATGTGTTCTTATTACAGGAGATTTGCTCAATGATTGATTTAATTAGATATTGTAAAGCAAGGGCACTTGAAATTGTTAGGATTTGTACCTAATTAATTAAAAAGCCTAAACATCATGCTTACGATGGTTCTGTTATAGAGTGTACCGATGCGGTATTTAAAAAAGATTGACTTTTTGGGCTTACGTTTATTTCTTGATTTTGATATGATTTTTAGTAATAAAACAAATATTGAATACTCAGGAGTGGTTTTCGTTGAGTTTCATCCGATAGATCGAAATTTACAAGCAAACTGACGATGGTATTTGTAAAATAGTTAAATTCGCGGTACTATATCGAAAAAAAATGGCCTAGAATCTTTTTGACAATCAGTTCCACAAAAATCTATCGTACGCGGAGTCATTGAATTGCGTGTTTCGAATTGATTTGACCGATGTCGTATTTTAAACGATTTTAAAAGAGAATTAGATTCTCCTTTCGTCGATGTTTGTTTTTCAACCGACATCCCAAAAGGAAGACGTTTACAATTCGTTGAAATCTTTTTTGTATTTATATTCACCGATTACTCGAAGACACCTGAGCTGATTTGGTTTTATTTTTATTTTAAAGGTTATATACCGGGTGTTCCAGACCATCTGTCCAGGCTGATTACTGTGGAGAAAAAAAACAAAAAACAAAAAACACGTGTTCAATATTTTTTGAAACTTTATCCAACCATGCACAAAACAACCTCCACCCCTAACCCCCTATTAGGGGTAGGGGGTGCAACTTTAAAAAATCAAATGGAAATCCCTATTTCATTGCAGATTTCGATTTGTGAGTTAGAAATTTCTCCATCCACTAAAAATCAATAAAAATATTTAGACAAAATGTTTGTCATTTGATTTTTTAAAGTTGCACCCCCTACCCCTAACAGGCGGTTGGGGTCGTGGGTTGTTTTTGGCATTGTTGGATAGAGGTTCAAAAATATTGAACACGTGTAAATTTTGTTTTAATTTTTTTTAAACCTCCCCAGTAGTCAGCCTGGACGGGTAGTCTGGAACACCCTATATACTTCCCAGGTGGTCCTACTTTAATTTGGCGAAAATCTGATGCATGCCTCCAGAGATACAGGAAATGAGAAGTTGGTTTTTATAGTTTAACAGCGATTTAACCCCTGTATTTTGTATGTATTTTCACCGAAAATTAGCAGCAAATGTGCATTCGTTTTGATTTTTTTTCTTCTGGTATTCGAAATGTAATTACATTGTACAATGTAACATTGGGTTGGTCCCATTTTAATTTAGTTCTTTTTGACGATGGGGTCCATGAGAAACGTTTGTAAATCCCTTTACTAACAAAATTCACCTTGCAGGACATCTCCGAAACTTCCCGCTAAATTGAGGTATTTTAAGCTCAAAGGAACAAAAATTATACCTAAGCATAGATTTTTTCAGAGTACAAAAATTTAAACTTTGTTATAAATGACAGTAATTTCATTTTTGAAAAGCTATATATTTTGGAAACGATGATCGATTTTAATGTTTCAAATGGCATTCAACGCAATTTTTAAGCTCATTTTTTTTGAGCTCATAAGCTCAAGACAGAAATATTTGAAGTGGCGGTACCAAATCCGGACGAGACTCTGTGGAACTTTACCACCTAAAACTGGTAAAATGGTAGTGACACGTTTGGCTAAACGTTCGCATTTTTTGAACAGCCTGGCGGAATGGCACTTGGTCTATTTTTGAAAGGAAACCGGAATCCGGACTAATAAGGGTACTAAATTGCAACTTTTCGTTCCTAAATATGACTTTTTAACGCCACTGAGACAAGAAAGCAGCACGACGAATAGAAAAAAATGCCAGCGATTAGAAAATCAAAGACAACAAAACGGGCACAATTATCCTCTCTTCCACTACACTCATCACTGCATTAAAAGCACAAACGAAACACATAAAGTACCGAAATATTTCATTATTAGCACATGAACAATATTTGGGCAAATCTAGATTATCGGTATATTTGAGTTATCGTAAAATCTTCGTTTGGTTATTTTGATAGCGTAACTTAATGATGAATAATAGATCTCCTTCATAGCTTACTGCCAGAGCATATATTCTACGATAGATTGTAATTAAATGAAATGGCAAGAAGGCAGTTAGTCTATATACCGGGATATGACGGGTAAACATGACGATGGTAAGACGTACCCATAGTCGTTGCAAGACTCTGCCATCTTTTAATCAAGATGCTAACAATTGTAGTTGTCTTAACTCGTAAAAATGAGTTAAGGTACTTAAGCTAATGTTGCACAACACTAACACACTATGTATCAAATAATCTATACATATAATAAAATCGTAGGAAAGTCAAAACTGTACATTGATTATTTTTTTTTAAAAGAATACTTGAGGCGTGATCTACAATTGATATCGAAGCCAAAAATATAGTTTTTAGAATTTTTGTCTGTTTATCTGTTTGTCTGTTTGTCTGTATGTATGTTCGGAGTAAACTCAAAAAGTAATGCATGGATTTACTTCAAATTTTGCATGAATATTACTAACAGGTCGCAAGACTCTACCGCTTATTAGAAAAGATAGTAACTATGATGGTAACCTTATCTCGTAAAAGAAAAATTAATGGTACTCAGGCTAATGTATCAAAAACCTCACACTATCTGCTAATTAAAAAAAATGAAATGTAATCGTTGCAAGACTTCATCACTTATTAGCATTGATATATATATATATTGAAATTTATATCAATGCTTATTAGTCAAAATAGTAAAAATGCCGGTAGGCTTAGCTCATAAAAATATAGTATCTATGATAGTAGCCTTAGCTCGTAAAGGAAAAACAATGGTACTCAGCCTAATGTATCACACTTACACTATCTGCTAATTAAAAAAATGAAATGTAATCGTTGCAAGTTTCTACCACGTATTAGCCAAGATAAAAAAACGACGGTAGGCTTAGCTCATAAAAAAACCATTAACATACTCTCTAGTAATTAAAAAATAAAATGTAACCTCTGCAAGGCTCTACCACTTATTAGTTAATGTAGTATCTATGATGGTAGCCTTATCTCGTAAAAGAAAAGCAATGAATGGTACTCAGGCTAATGTATCAAAACATTCACACCATCTGGTAATTAAAAAAATATAATAGTTGCAAGACTCTACCACGTATTATCCAAGATAGTAAAAACGACGGAAGACTTAGCTCATAAAAAAACATTAACACACTCTCTTGTAATTAAAAAATAAAATGTAACCTCTGCAAGACTCTACCACTTATTAGTTAATGTAGTAACTATGATGGTAGCCTTATCTCGTAAAGGAAAAACAATGGTACTCAGGCTAATGTATCAAAACACTAACACAGGTCTGGTAATTAAAAAATAAAATGTAATCGTTGCAAGACTACCACTTATTAGACAAGATAATAAAAATGACGGCAGACTTAGCTCATAAAAAAAGCGATGTACTCAGGCTAATGTATCAAAACTCTCTGGTAATTAAAAATAAAATATAATCTCTGCAAGACTCCACTCCACTTATTAGTTCCACTTATTAGTCAAGATAGTAACTATAATGATACTCAGGCTAATCTGTCAAAACACTAACACACTATTTGGTAATTTACAATAAAATGTAATCCTTGCAAGACTCTGCCACTTATTTGTCATGAAACTCAGAGAAAAACGAGGTGCTCACATTAATATATCAAAACACTAACGTACTATCTGGTAATTAAAATATAAAATTTTATCGTTGCAATACTTCTTAGTCAAAATCGTAAATATAATGTTAGCCTCCGGTCGTTTAAGAAAAGCAAGGCTACTCAGACTAACGTTGCAAAACAGTAAATAGTAACTCACTAGGTATCTAGTAATCACGATAGTACATATGGCATGGCATGACATGACCTTACGATTTTCCTGGCAGACACATGACCTGTTTTCCATTATGGCCTTGGACCAACCGGAACACTATCCCTGTACATTCATAAAATATTGTTGTCGACAAATATAAACACTCTTGCTTTTTTAAGTCTGTTGACTAAGCAAAATATTAAACAGTGCACTAGTAAGAAAACAAAATTCCCACCAAACTGGCATATACGTGGGCAGAACACGTTCTAAACAAACGTAGAATCTCGATGGCGACAACACAAATACGAAAATATTTTTCGACATGTCGTACGAGTAAATGTGATTTTAATTTATTTCTATAGGTAGCAATCTGTTTGCTTTTTACGGTACAGCCATAATTTTTCTGATAGTCATTATTTGCAAGAATATGGGTTACAAGTTATTTGAGAAATTTAGAGATTATACAAATTCAGATATTTTATAAATGAATAGACTTGAGTACAATACAAAGTATGTACTATGTGTACAAAAGTGTCATTAAGACCCCGCCAAAAGGATAGCAACGCACTATTACCATCTTTGGTGTCTATAGGCGATGGTTTTTTCTTTACATCAGGAATATCATCTGCTTGTTTGCTATCTTATAACATACAAGTATAAAAAATGCAAGAATATTGTTTATACAACGCACTATTATAAACTTCGTTGTTTATAAGTTACGCTCTTTCCCGGAAAGCAATCTGTATGTTTTTATCTTATGACATGAAAAACTGGTAAAACTAAAGCAGCTATTGTTCAAAAGAAGGCCGAGCCAAAACGGAAAAATTGAAAAAAACGAGGCATCTCAATTTGATTCAATCGTTAATAACAATAAATTTATTTTTATCTTCACGAAAAAGATCTAGTTACAAAATATACAGAAATTATGTGTATTAGACAGTATTTTGTATTCTAATTTCTGTGAGAGACTGGTGCCTAACTTAAGTATAATGAACCTGAAATATAGGTCACCAGGCTCCCCTACCGAAAATCGGTACAGATAATAATATATGTACATCCAGAGGTCTATGGATATATTTAACTACAAAAAATAAAATAAAATTGGTGCTATATACAACAATTGCGAAATATATACAAAATTATGTTAATTAGCCTGAGTTTATTATATGTGTATACGTGTGTATGTACGCGGTGCGCATGTATGTGAGTGGATACATGTGTGTTTATCTGTGTACTTGTGAGCAAATGTGTGTATATACGACTATAAGGGTGGAATTATCCATTTCTCTGTTTGTTCGTAATTAGAGATTTTATCCATTTCTAATATATGAATATATATGAATTCGCATTTACCTGATGTCAGGAAATATATAGCGAAAAGGGAGTTAATTTTATATTAAAGAAGCTACATAAGAAGCAATAATGCTAATGTGCGAATTTAGATGAGAAGGCCTCTATGGTGTACATGGTACCTTTTCTTTTTTTATCAGCATTTGAGTTCGGTGCATATGGTTAACTCTATATGTTTCTTAAGTATGACTTGGAGAACAAAGGTTTACCTGACAGTAATTGCTGCATTCTGAAAAGCATGTTTGTCTTTTTGAAAAACATAACTCAGACGGAATGTGCTATCTGCAACACAATAGAAATTAAAAGCGACAGGCGCGAACCTAGGATTTGGTTCATGGAGTGGGGACAATCTTAGCTCGTTTCACCTGCTGAACCTTCTAAAAAAATGGCAAAAAAAATTTCACACGATTTCAATAATTTAAAGAATTAAATGTACCTCATGTGGGGGGAGGGACAATTGCATCCATTGCCTACCTCTCTCTATCCGCGCCTGAATAGCGATGGCTAATCTACTTAGGATAAGGAGAAGTGCAAAAACTGCAATTCACTTTGACCTTCGAGTATATAAGCTTGATCATGATTGTATTTATTTATTTCAGTTACTTTATCAGAGCTTTGGGTGTCATCGTAGGTACAAATGACACATAATTGAGATGCTGTTAATGTTGCGTTGCTATCCACATAGATCCACGTGGCGAAATGCCACTTGCATAAGTTAACTGGCTACCTTACCCTCTAATAAAAACGACAATGACAAGCATTGATTCTATTGAGCAGGAATAGGTAAGGTTTTACGAGCTGTCTGATGCACAAATGCTTCACTATTATGGAAAAAAGACAATTATTTATGTGTATTTGGAGCAATTTGAATGTTCCCTAAAATTTCGATCAAATTGAACAAATATGTAGAAAAATTGTAATATTATACTACCATTTTTGCTTTTCATATTACCACACCGCTACACCTCACTTCACCTACTTCACCATACAATGGGTGTTAAATTTGTTCAATAAACACTCAGTCCCACTATCCCACGCTTTGCTTGGATCAAAATGGGGGATATTGGTTAGGCGGAATAGACCATCGTTCTGCCAGGCATTTTGTAAGAGACGAGCGATTGGCTCTGTGAGTCAATACCATCGTGGTTATTAGGTGACAGAGTTCCGTGTTGTCTCGCCCGGGTCCGGTACCAGCGCTTAATCCTGCCGCAATAACGTTAGTGTTTGTCACTGTCGTGTTTCGGTTTGGTGAATTAGGTAGGCAGTAATTTTCAGTATATAGGCAGTATTTTATATATGGCACGATCACAAGGATATAAATCTTTATTCAATAGAAGAATTCAGAAGAACTTTATTCAAGTTATTATTTATTAACTTTATTAACTTTATTCAAGAACTTTATTTAACTTTATTAACTTTATTTTATTATTATTCATCTTTTAACTTTTTACAAGTTATTTTGACACGTCAATACTCTTAAAAACTACCACTGAGAAGATCCGGCGGAAGAAACTCAGCGGGCTTGTCTTTTTTTCATATAATTTTTTATACATACACAATATCACAATATTACATAATTATAAAACATATATTGATATGAGGAGATTGATAGAGGAGCAATTAATCCCATGCTTGTTTGTCTTGCAAATAATCTGAGATTTTATAATACCCTTTTTTACACAGTTTTGTAGTAACGGACCATTAACATTTTTGGTCTCTATAGGTGATAGTTGTCCTTTTCTATCAGGGAGACATCAGCTTGTATGCTATATTATGATATAAAAAAAGAAGAATTTATGTGTTACTCATTACAAAAACATTTGTCTCATTCAGGAGTCGCTCCCGAGCCCTATGTTTAGTTAAGTTCATCTTTGTACAAAGTATCCCGGTAACAAATCCCAGCAGTTTTTACATTACAACAAATCATAAATCATGAAAGTAGGTAAATTCCTCCGCCCTCATAAAATCGCGGGACGCTAGACGATCGGTAAACAAATTTGTGAATATTATTCGCGGGGGCGCTGTCGCCATGAATACCAAAGGGGTGGGGTCTTAAGATCTCCATTTATGGGGTTAAGACGGCAAATGCATGGGGTTCAATGTAAATTGTAATTGCTATGAAAGGTTTTGAAAGGGAAATAGCTGGTACTTAAGAAAATTTTTGCCTTGAGTTAAGTTTTTTACAAGTACTTCAAATTTTTTAAGATGAAATGCATGTTTTGTGTATCTGAAAGAATTTGTACATGTTAAATACCAACTAACGCGCGAAGCGTCGTCCACGAGTAGATTAACATCGATATAGATTTTAATACAAATTTCATTCCCTTTTTCAGCCCCTTAGGGAACGATTATGGAAAAAAGTTAAGCCAAGTTTCTTTGCTCCGGTTTTAAAGTATTCCAAAGCATGGCCATACGAAAACACATATGTATCATTCAAAATTATTTATTCTAAACCGTGGTAATTACTGGTTAGTAAATTTTCGAAATGTCTTGTCTCGATTTGGTACTACCGCGCCTTATTTTTTCCTACTGCCATACAGTCTAGACTGCTTATCACTGAAGTCCTAGTCCCAGACATTACATCTCCCAGTACGCCACTTTGATATCTACGACAAGGGCGGTTCTAGGGGCCATGGGGTCTTGACCCCCCCCCCCCCCCCACTCTAGGCAAGGGTCTAGATATGGATTCATAAGGATTAGATAAGAAATAGAACCTATCTTGACTGAACCTCATATATGTGACCCCCCTGAACCAAAGGCTGGACCCACCCTTGATCTATGATGCTACTTCTTTCCGTTACAAGAGCCTTCTTCTCGTATGATTTTCAAAATCTACCGCCTAGACCGTCTAAGCGAAGAAAATAAAATATAATATAAGAAATATCTTACGATCTTCGTGACATCTAGGCTAGACGTCACGAAGATCGTGAGATATTTTTTCGTTTCCTTTTGAAAGGATATAAGATAACCTATTCTTCGTAATAGGCCAAATCGGACTTTCAAACTGCAATTCCATTCGCCAATATTGCTCTCGTGCAAAGCCACGAAATTCATCGGACTGTGCCAAGGTCCCGTGACAAACTGGACAGTGCAGGTGGCGTTTGTCAGCCAAGCCCCAGGCTGCACGGAACCCTCACGGGCCTAGATTGCAGGGCTTGCCGCAAGTCAAGCAGTGGGTTGTAATGTAAACTAGATCAGATAGTTCGTTTACACAATTAAAGAAAAATAAAATAGAGGGTCTGGATAACAGTTTCCCATCTACCATTATCTAGTTTACATGCGGTAGAAGACGCAGAGTGTGGTTCACTCAGCGTCTTCTAACGTATATCATGGAGAGTGTTCCGTCAAATTGTTTGGATTAATTCCTGCCGCTGAATTCCTTCATCGGACATCGCGTCAAAATTTGAAATTCCATCCTCACCATCTCGATGTCTGGAAATCCACAACTGTGCGATTCTTCCGACACTTCTTGCCTCGCACTACTCTGTTGTGGAATCAATTAGCGGCAGGGGTGTTTCTGAACAGATACGACTTATGGACCTTCAAGAAAAGAGCTTACTCATTCTTAAAAGGCCGGTAACGCAACTGTAAGACCTCTGGTATTGCGGATATCCATGGGTGGCGGTGATCATTTACTATCAGGTGCACCTCTTGCTCGTTTGCCCCCTCCTCTATAAAAAAAGTTTGGGAGCCGGGTTTGCAAGAAGTATCTTTGGACCTTCTATACCAGTTCAGCCGAAGTCTTTTTGGTATAACTGCATGTCAACTTCTGTTTTTTCTGTTTTGAACCTTATCAGTCTTTGTATTTCCGTGTACATACTTCACTCCTTCAATGCGTAAACTCTCGGTTATCCTGCAACAAAGACACAAAGCCAAGTCTTTATTTTTTTATGTTAGATGGATAAGAAATAAACAGGTAGCTGATTTAATGATTTTATTTAAAGTATAATAATATTGTTGGACAAATTACACGAATTAATTTAAGCCCAAATTAAGCAAATTATTTGCTTATGTTAGGGTTGTTAGTGAAGATTACAGATACATAGAAATACGTATATAAATACTGTTACATAAGAAACACCCAAACCCAGGAATATAAACATCTATGCTCATCACTCAAATGTTTGTCCCTGTCAGGAATCGCACTCGAACCCCATCGACTGGTAGTTAGGTACGCTAAACACTCGATCATCGGGACGTTTTATATTCCAAAATATTACAAGGGATATATAGAGGGTTAATTTGTCGTACGTGTGTTAAACTAATTGTGTTTCTGAAATAAATTATTATTATTAATATTATATTGTACCAAATTTCATTCAAATCAGTTCAGTGGTTTAGGCGTGAAGAAGAGATAGACAGAGTTACTTTCACATTTACAATATTAGTATGGATAAGCTAATTAAATCATTACGGACCCTGTCGAGCACAGAAACATAAGAGAAGAGGGCGCGACCATCCGCGTCACCGAAAGATGTTAATGATGCATTGCTATTTTGTGTAGCGAAATAGTAATACGATATGTATTAGTTTACATATCGAAATGTAGGGAAACTAGCTATACGAGTCACCACCACCGTGACTACTGGCTGGTAGAGTTCCGCATTGTTTCTCACGGGCTGGTACTACCACCTTACCATTTCGTGTCCCATATATATATATATATATATATATATATATATATATATATATATATATATATATATATATATATATATATATATATATATATATATATATATATATATATATATATATATATATATATATATATATATATATATATATATATATATATATATATATATATATATATATATATATATATATATATATATATATATATATATATATATATATATATATATATATATATATATATATATATATATATATATATATATATATATATATATATATATATATATATATATATATATATATATATTTATATATATATATATATACTGGGACACGAAATTGAACTAGCACTGACGCTATAGCAGCAGGAATAGGTAAGGTGGTAGTACCAGCCCGTGAGAAACAATGCGGAACTCTACCACCCAGTAGTCACGGTGGTGGTGGTATATATATATATATATATATGTGTGTGTGTTACCTACTACCATCGTGACTACTAGGTATTATTAGATTTAAACAGATATTTTTTTACAACTTTCTATACCAAGCCAATTTTCAATTTTCTACACGCATATTTTCAATTTAAATCTGCAAATACTTATTGGTATTAAATTGTCGAAAAGTGGGGGTGCAGGTCACTCTAGCTCTTAGAAGCCATATGTTTAAAGCACGTGTTAGGTAGGTGGTAGAGTTCTGAAACGTCACGCCTGATTTTGGTACCACCACCTAACTGACTGAACCAAGAAATTGGAATTTCTGTCACAATAGCGTCAATTCTTGTCAATGTCGTGTTCCCTCAGGGGAAAGTAAGATAGTCGGTAAGCTTATGCATGTGGCGTTATCATCCCGCCACACAAATAACAACGCACCATTAACATCTACGTTATCTATAGGCGATAATTACCTTTTTCCATAGAATAATAACGCATACTCTAAGCCTTTTTCTATCAAAAGAGCCATTTGCTTGTTTGCTATTATTTAACTTAAAATATAAAATAAAATAGTTTTATGAATACGCGTTTAAATTTTCTTTACATCCGTTTATTAATAATCGATTTTGTGCCATATCCTAAGACAAGAGTGACAATAAAAATATATTCTGCTTGTAGAGTTTGCAGAGAAGTGAAATAATATTTATGTTTTGTATGAATACTTCACAATTAATTGTCAGGTATGTGATTCCCGGGTAATTAATAGATAAAAATATTACATTATATATCTGGTTGTGCAGCGTACACGAGGTCTATAATGTCGAGGGGCTCTGAGGCTGACTAATTAGAACAAAAAACGCGGGAAAACACAAGTACGCTTGACAGTGAGGCAGAGACAAAGAGAGCGCACTTTAAATACAAAAAGGTTTTATATCTCACCACAGATTATTTGATGATTACGCCTTTGTTACAAACCATTAAGGTTGTATCTGGTGTGAACAGGAAGCATTGGCTTAAAATTTATTTTTTTATGAAAATTATAGTGAAATGTTGGAACTTCGTGTATTTGTTACACGAGTTTCAGCCTTATGACTTCTTATTAAGATACAAATTCTAACTATTTTAGAATGGTTGATAAGTTATGTCCAATTTAGGTACAGCTGCGTACAGAAGCGCCATCGCGTCGATTGTCGCTGGCACGTTCGAGTAAAGAGGCCACAATCGATAGAGCACGGGCGTGCGTTGTAATGAATTTATTAAGAAACTAGCTTTTTAGCTTGGATTTGCTTATTTGGACAATAATATCCGTAACAGCTCAAGAAGCTTAAAAGACTGAAAGTATAAAGACGCTGTTCACCACTCCATTCTACAAATTTGTTACCCGGCGAAACTTATTGTGATCTCTATCACCACATTGTGCCAACTAAACTAATAAACATAGCGGGGATCAAAACCTTGATGTCCTACTCCAAGCTCCCCCCCCCCCTCAAAATACGGGGTGTTCAAACCATCATCAAAACTATGGGCTGTTTCTGACACTTTTCCTCGTATACACGTCAGTCAGATTTTCAGTCACAGAAACCGCAGGTGCCGAGATTTAAGGCTAACCACTAGAAGACTCCATAGTAGAGACTCGAATTGCTCCAAATACACATAAATTTTCTCTTTGTTACTATAGTTCTCATAATGGTGAAGTCTTTGTGTGTCAGACTTGTCTTTGTGTGACAGAAGACAGATTGTGTTGGTCCGGGCTTCCTACGACGACCATCTGCCACTCTGCCAATCAGTATGTAAAAGACGATCGATTGGCTATACGAGTCACTACCATCGTGACTACTGTGTGGTAGAGTTAACGTTCAGGTCTAAAAGACTATACATTTGACTTTGAGTATATTAACCTCTAGAGGTAGTGTATTCCTAAGTAACTGACAATTAAAAGTTTCCTCAGAAAAATCCGCTTGTGTCAAATTTCTACGAATGTCAATTGTGTACTTACAGTAATCAAACCACGCACACTAGCGTGGTTGGTGTGCCCACTCTACATTTTTGATTTTTGGTAGGTATCCCTGCTTTCTACATAAAAAGTGAACGTTAAATATAAATATTATACATCAGTATTTTATTCAAATATGTATATACAATTACAAAGAATGTGTATAAATAATTATTCCATTTTGAAGTTGAAGTTTTTGCAGGAATTGTGACATAAACTTCAAATGCGAAAAATTGGTAGGTAGATAAAAATATTTATTTATTTATTTAATACTTTATTGTACACAGAACAATAAGAGTAAAAATATATAAACATAAATACAATGAGGGAGCTTATCTCTATTTAAAGAGATTTCTTCCAGCCAACCCGATAAAGGAGATAAAAAAGGAATCAAATAAAGTAGACTTGGTGTACAAAAAAAATAGATATTATGGTTACATAACTATATATCGGTTTAAATCGCTTTAAACCCAAAACATCTACTCTCGTATGGAAATGAGCTTGATGTATTTATTTATTTATTATATTATCCTAATATATAACCCTAAATATCTCCGTGACTCTTTTAGTTTTTTGCACTCTCCTGATACCCCGTGTCGCTCTAACGTTAGAACCTTGTTGCGCTTTCCTCCTAGTAACTCTGCTGCCTACTCGCACTCCTTTGTGGTACACGCAGTAAGTTTTTGATTCTTTTAAAAAACGCGTCAAATCTGAACACTTTCTAACTAAGTTTTCCTTATACCGTATATATATATATATATATATATATATATATATATATATATATATATATATATATATATATATATATATATATATATATATTCGAGCTCTGGCTTCGTCCATGGCGGCTTGTGACGGCGCAAACACGCTATACTTTATGTCGTCTATTGGACTTATCTGTATACAATACAAATAATTATAAATTAAACATTTAAAAGCCGCGACAAACTGTTTTCATCAGACCCCCTTTATAGTACGGAAGTCCAAGATTTTTTTATAGAAGAGGGGGCAAACGAGCAAGAGGCGCACCTGATGGTAAGTGATCACCGCCGCCCATGGACATCCACAATACCAGAGGTCTTGCAGTTGCGTTGCCGGCCTTTTAAGAATGAGTAAGCTCTTTTCTTGAAGGTCCCTATGTCGCATCCGTTTGGAAATACCCCTGCCGGTAATCGATTCCACAACAGAGTAGTGCGAGGCAAAAAGTGTCGGGAGAATCGCACAGTTGTGGATTTCCAGACATCGAGATGGCGAGGATGGAATTTCAAATTTTGACGCGATGTCCGATGGTGGAATTCGGCGGCAGGAGTTAATCGAAACAACTCGTCGGAACACTCTCCATGATATATATATATATATATATATATATATATATATATATATATATATATATATATATATATATATATATATATATATATATATATATATATATATATGTATATGTATATATGTATATGTATATATATATCATGGAGATATCATGGAGAAAATCTCATTAGCTTTTTCTTCTTTAAAAAACTGCGTGAAATACCGTTAATTGGATCAAAATCAGTTAATTTGTTTGGGATTTATCAATGATAAAAAATAAAAATTAAATGTTTTTTGACATCGCTTCGAAATTATTCAACCTATCGATTATTTAGTTTCTTAAAGCAATATGTTTGATTTCAAAAATTGAGTTGAATGTCATTTAAAAGATCAAAACCAATCATCGTTTCCAAAATTTACAGCTTTTCAAAAATCAATATACTGCCATTTTTATCAAAATAGATATTTGAACTGAAAAAATCTATGCTTATAATTTTTACTCTTTTGAGCTTAAAATGCCTTAATTTAGCAGGAAGTTTCAGGGATGGCCTGCAGGGTCAACCGTTTACAGATTTTTTTTTTTGTTGAAATAGAAAATAAATTTTTCAATTATATAAATATATAATTGAAAAAAAAAATAACAATTTATTTACTTGGATCTAAAATATTGAAATATAAATTAATATAAATTGAAAAATTTTGCCGAGCTTCTCTTCTTCTCTTCGACAACTTAATATTGGTATTAAGTTGTCGAAGAGTGGTAAGGGGAAGGGGTGTAGATCATTTCAGCATTTAGAAGCTACATATTTGACCGCCTCGTTGGTCGAGTGGTTAGAGGCCCTGACTACGTAATCAACGGGGCTCGGGTTCGATCCCCGACGGGGACAAGCATTTGTGTGATGAGCATAAATGTTTGTATTTCCGGGTTTGGGTGTTTATTATATATATTCTGGTATTTATATATGTATTTCTATGTATTAGTATCGTTGACTTAACACCCATAACACAAGCAAATATTTGCTTACTTTGGGGTTAGATCAGTCAGTGTAATTTGTCCCGTGAATATTTACTTATTTATTATTTATTTATATTTAAAGTTTCCACGGAAAACACGTGTGTGGAGCATTCCACTTGCAAAATTCTACACAAGCAGCCTTTACCGTCCGCATGTCGTCATAATAACTTGGTGTATTTTGGTTGTTTCCGGCTTCGCCTTAATGACCCCAAATAAAAGTATAGCCAAAGCTAATATTTAACTGACGCTCTAAACCACGGAAATTATTTGTTATGTGATCTAAACACATTTGAGTGTATTACAGTTGTTCAAAAAAGGAGTGACGTGGTTACGATTGATATCTATGTCAAATATGAATGCACAAGCATTTTGTACCGTCTGTATTATGATAGTCAGATATATATCCGTCTTATATTTGATCTTCTTACCGATGTATCTAGCTTTATATCTATATTTATTTTTTTTTTATATTAAAAGACAATAAACAAGCAAAGGCGATGGTTGATTTTTACCATCAGCAGACCCTTCCTGATGGAAATAGTCAACCATCGCCTATAGACACCCAAAAGGATTAATGGTGCGTTGCTATCTTGTGGCGAGGTCTAATGGTACATGCATAACTTTACTGGCTACCTTACCCCCCAAACCAAAATACGACAGAGACAAGCACTGACGCTATTGTGGCAGGAATTAGTTAGGTAGTGGTACCAGCCCTTGCGAGACAATGCAGAATTCTACCACTTAGTAGCCACGATGGTAGTGACTCGTATAGCCAATCGGTCGCCTTTTACAACCTGCCTGGCAGAACGGCAGTTGGTCTATTCTTCAAAGAAGCCCGGGACCAACACGGGGAAAAAATGCGAAAGTTTGGATGTATTTTACTCACACAGGTAGATTATGACCTGGAGTAGCACATAGGCCACTTCTTATCTCGGAAAAATGTGTTGTTCTCGCAGATTTACCGAAAACTTTTATAATGCAGCTAGTATGTGATATTTCTTTAATTTTGCATTCATTATTGTAGGCATTGTTGTAAAGTTGCTATTTTTTATTTGCCATAAATACATCATTCATTGATTCTCATGCACGAGATAAGATTGTGTGAAGCAGGTCCGATGGTTTGCTGAGTCACGGTGGCGACCCGACATCTCGTTAACACTCGCCTGTTCGTCTGTCCGTCACTCCACGTCACTCTGGCGACCACCGGCGGGTCGTGGCCTATTTGCGGGTTCTGTAGAGTTTACTTTTCTTGGAAAAGTAAACTCTACGTACTTGGAAATTTAAAAAATCAAAGTAGAAAAATTAAAATTATTTTTAATTTTTCTACTTTGTGTGGCCGCGTTGCGATCCGGTAGTAATTGTAAAAAATCGACTCACAACATTTTTAGTTTAATGACAAATAATTATAATTTTAAAATATTTGCACACCATATCATGGTAGAATATGTTGGTAACTTAATCAAATTTTAATAACTTGTAACTCCCATATTCTGGCAAATAAATTATTTCTTTCTTTCTTTCTTTCTTTACTCGTCATACTCATTAATGATTATTTGTTTTTTTGTTATGAAAACGAAACAACTTTTTTACCGTCGTTACTGACATTCTTTTTCTTGTTTTTCATCTCTCAGCCGATAAGATTCTGGAATGCTTTCTCGATTGACATTTAGAGTAATTCCTTTAAATACTTTAATTTAATCGCTTATTTGATTATTATTATTCTGTTTGTGTACATGTTACATTCTTCTTCACTTATGAATGTAGATACTTCTTGTAGATATTTATTCATGGTATATGTATATGAGCGCAGAATAATTAGGATTCGTATGTCTTTCTAAACACACTATCAAACATAATATCTACTCTCTAATCGAGTTGGTAATCGGCACTGAATGCCATGTAGCATTAATTCTTTTATTTGATCGCCCTGTTGTTCGAATGTTTTCAACCCTGACTTCTCTCAGACGGTAAGATTCTGGATTTTTTTCTCGATTGACATTTAGAGAAATTCCTTTAAGTCCGCTTTTTAGCGCTTATTTGATGATTATTATTGTGTGTGAACATTTTACATTTTACTTCACTTATGTATGTAGATACTTCTTGAAATATATTTATGCATGGTATATTTATACGAGTGCTGAATAATTAGGATTCGTATGTCTTTCTAAACACACTATCAAACATAATATCTTGGGTTAATCGGCACTGAATGCCATGTAGCATTAATTCTTTTACTAATCGCCCTGTTGTTCGAATGTTTTCTAACCCTGACTACACAATCGACAGAATTTGATTCTCTACAGAGACACACACTTGTGTTATGACCATAAATGTTTGTATGTTTTGGTGTTTATTTAATAAAAGTACTTGAGTAGTTATCTCTCAAACCAAGTAATCAATCATATAGCAAAGAAGAACTTCGCTACTTTGAATCTATCGACACTAGCTCAGTGTTAGAGCGTCCCAGCTTGAGGGTACGTCGCAGGTTCAAATCCCGCGTGTCGAAAATTTTCTTTTTGTTTTTAAAGTTTCTCAAGTTTTCCCAAGCACAGGCTGAGTGCTAAAACACAAAAATAATTAAAAAAACGAAAGTACTGATTAAAATAATTATAAATGTGAATTTCATCTGTAACGATGAACTCATATTAGTTATACAAATGTATATCTAGCTATCATTACAATCGACGGAATCGATCATATAGTATAGAAAAATTTCGCTCTAGTACCTCAGTAGTAGAGCGTCTCAGCCTGAGGGTTCATCGTCAAATCCCGCGTGTCGATTTTTCTTTGTTGTTTTTAAAGTCTTTAATTTTGTATAATTTAATTTATTCTTCTACATTCTACAGTGTTTTTTCTAAAAAAATATTAAAATTTAAGGAAATATGCAAAATAAGCAATGTATTATGCGCCACATGCTGTGCGTGTATGAAGCGAATGGTCTTTAAGTTCCGCGGTCGCGACAAGCCCGGGCAATGTACGCTTTACATTGCGTGGCGTGAAAATAAGAAAAAAAGTCATAAAACGCAAATTCAGCATTTGTTACAAAAAAATGAATTACATCATGACTAGAACATAAAATGGTATTTTTAATTTTTCGGTAGACCGTCCCTAACACGCTGTAGATAGTAAAATTCTTCAATGAAAACTATGTAGAGTTTTTTTATATCATAAAATAACAAACAAGCAAATGGTTCTCCTGAAGGAAAGATACAACCATCGCCTAAAGACATCAAAGATGTTAATGGTGTGTTGCTATCCTTGCGTCGGGGTTTTGGTGCCACATGCATAAGTTTACCGGCTACTTTACTCTCCAAACCGGAACACGACATTGATAAGCGCTGACGCTTGTGTGGCAGAAACAGGTGAGGCGGTGGTACTAGCCCCGGGCGAGACAATGTAGAACTCAACCACCTAGTATCCACGATGTTACTGACTCGTATAGCCAATCGTTTACCCTAACGAACTGCCTGGCAGAATGGCAGATGATATTCTTTAAAGGCGGCCCGGACCAACACCGGGCAATAGTAGAATTTTTCAATGGCAACTATGTAGAGGAGATAGTGCACTTCATCAATGACAACTATGTAGAGTAGATAGTACAACTTTTCAATGATAACGATATATTATGTA
Organism: Apodemia mormo; assembly: GCA_036924255.1. Classification (NCBI taxonomy): domain Eukaryota; kingdom Metazoa; phylum Arthropoda; class Insecta; order Lepidoptera; family Riodinidae; genus Apodemia; species Apodemia mormo. Next base: position 2,428,531 of record JAUPFN010000018.1, on the reverse strand, counting down.
GGGTATATAGTACAACTCCTCAATGACAACTATGTAGAGTAGACAGTCCAATTCTTCAATGCAAACTATGTAGAATAGATATTACTATCCTTCAATGAAAACTACGTAGAGTAAATAGTGCAATTCTTCAATGAAAACTATGTAGAGTAGATAGCACAAGTAATAGATAGTACAAGTAGTATAGTTTCAATGATAACTACGTATGTAGAGTAGATAGTACAATACCTTAATGACAACTATGTAAAGTAGAAATCCAATTCTACAATGACAACTATGAATAGTAGATAGTGCAATTATTCTACAATGACAACTATGTAGAGTAGATACTATACTCCTTTACTGTTTACTGTACTGTAAAAACGATGTAGTACAATCATTGATATAAAAAACCCTAGATGCACAGTCCCGAACAAAACTGACACTCAAAAGTGTCCCGAATTTCTTTTAAGTAGTTATAGATATGGCAAAAACATGTCTTTGCATATCCAACCTTAACTGCAAGACTTATAGATGTTTTTACAAAGCAATGTACGAAAATAAAAAATTGACAGTGACGCGGCCGACGCGATTCTATTTGAAATGAGTGCACAATTTAAAATTGTGCACTCATTTTTGGAGGACGTTTTTGACACACTGATTGTGTATCTTGGGTTTTTTATATCAATGAGTACAATTCCTTAATGACAACTATGTAGAGTAGATAGTCTTATTCTTCAATGCTAACTATGTAGATTAGATAGTACGATTTGTCTGCTAGTTGTGGAGATTCAATTAAAATGAGTAGATAACATTTTCTCACTTTTTGGTACGGAATCCCAAAGCCTACGTCTCATCACGACTGTAGGTAATGACTCGTCGAATCACCACTTCAATGAAATGCCTTTTATTTTAAACTATCGTCGGCGCGTATTTTGACAAGCTCGTCGGACGCTTGACAGGTGGTCCTATTAACCGCGTTGTATTGTCGACTTCATTTTAATTAATTTAAATAATAAAGGTTATAAAAAATATGAATGTACCTATATTTTTTCTCTTTTTTACACAGCAACGTTTCTTATAAAGTTTTTGTTATGCATTACCCTGGGAATGTGCACCCATGGGTATTAAAGTGCTATTCCCGTGTTAAGTATAATTTAAAAATACTAGCGATCGCTTGTGGTCGAAATTATATTAAATTTAAAAAAATGATGTCATTGAAACAAAATCGTCTCTATGGTCTAGTTGTCCGGTGTCGATGTTGACCACATGAGGTCCCGTGTGCTATATCTGAACGATTTTGAAGCGCGTGTGAACATTTCGGGTAGAATGTAACTTCCTTGACCTCATTATATATCTGTGGTAGCTACGCATAGAAATATTTTATTAATTGCAAAAATACTACATTAATAATATGTCAGTTTTTATTCAGTATGTAGGTATGTACATATACATTTACATTGTAGTTCTTAGGTATACCAAAAGAAAATTAAATGTGTATAGTCTCGCCCAAATTTGATTAACCCACATATCTATTTTTAACACGAATATGTAGATGCTATATAGAAGAAATTATGTATTTCAATATAGTATCTACATATCCAACCACCCAGAACCTTCTGCTTGTTTACTAAAAAGAAAAAGAAAAGTATCGTCAAGCCCGTATCACCGAAGTAGGAAGCAGAGCACCCACCCCACCATCAGTGCACCCACAATTAGTCGAAGATATTTAGTAGGTATATCTTCAAGTAATCATGGTTGTGGTGGTGGTACGTTCGACTATAGCCCATCGCCACAGGATATTTATCCAATCCATAGTTTATTGTTCCAAAAAACACATTTTTAAACAATAGACCTAGAAATCGAACCTAGGAGCTCATGTGGTCAACACCGATACATTGCTATCTTATAAAAAAACATCCCGTCACACGGACAGCAACGCACCATACCACACGCACACATGTCATATCTTTCGAGTCTATAGGTGTCAGGGGATGATTTTTACCTTTCTTAGGTGAAAAATCTGCTGCTTGTTTGCTATTCTATGACATTAAAAAAAACATTTTTATAGTAACACAAAAAGTCTCATTACATTTATGACTGAAGAATTAGATAAATCTAAAGGTGGAAGATTGTATTTTTTTATAAAATATAAATACATTGCACAAATAGGTACTATTATAAGGGCTCAATTCAATAATAACGCAGTATTACCTGACCTAGGGCAATACAAGTAGGTGGTACTATTTGTTATTGAACGAGTATGACGGCCATGTTGATATCTGAGAATCCTTTGATAATAAACTCTAGTTACCATTTTCGAATCATACATAAGTGACCTTTCGCTTTGCAATAATTTTGTGTTTGGAACCAAATGCTATAAGCGTTTAGAGTTATCCACTTCAGTGAAAATGGCGCGCGATCTGACAGCGCTCTGGCCGCCATGATTGTTGCCCGCTAATGGCACATTCCGCGAAACAATGGTAAAAATGTTCTTGAGACACAAAGGACATATCGTTTGATGTGAATTGTTGCTGTGATTCCAGAATTTTTCTGCATGTATTGTAAAACTGTTCAAAGAGCTTAATGTAGCCTTTGATTTTAACCCGAGATAAGTGTTCGACCTTTGTATTTGCATTGTTGTATGTGGTTTTTCTTCTAAAAATTTTGTGAAATAATCTTTTGTGTTATCAGGTCAAAAAAAACGTGGGTTACAACTAAATTTTGTCACTCTCCTTTGCATTTTAGGTATATAATACTCTCTTGATATAAAAACGATATGTAAAGATTTTTTAGTCAACAACCACCGGCAAGAGTTGAAAAAAATAAGAAGTGTTTTTTTCAAAAGCGGTTAAAGTTATACAAAAATGTTTTAAAAGAATGTGTAGAACTTATAATTTTACATCAAAAAGGTGATTATGTGACAAAATTAGCCGAGTTTTTAAATTTAAGGCAAAAACGTAATTTTAATAAATCTTATCTATTAGAAATAAGCTAAGAGAAGAGTGACAAAATTTTGATTTAAAACTTTATTATACTCCAGTTTCCATTATATAAAATTATAAAAATGAATAAGGCTTGATAAAAATTTAACTCTTTTTTGCACTTACCTTTTTTACTCCATGTTTTTTGTATCACACTATGGAGGAGAACTATAATAGTCTAGGCAAAAAGCTCATAAAAGGCAAGCAACTTCACAATATCGGCGAACTCATTAGCCGGTAGAGCACTAAATGACCGGTTTCACAGTAATGATCATTTGAAACAAAAGACTTCGGCTTTACTTAACTTTACCACAATGACCCTGATTTGAAAAAATGTCACAGATGTGACAGATAATGCAAAATATGCGGCTATCATTATATAATTTGAGTGTTTTTTCTAAACGGGATTAAACAATATTTCAATAGGTGTATATGCTCACTCACAAATTCACAAGCTTAGCGTGGTTCACATGTACTATTTTTGTAACTTTTTTATATAGTCTCCGAAAATTACAACCAAGGTGTCATAAGATTCGTATTGTCACGTAGAAACATAAGGAAAAGTCCGGAAAGGCGCTGAAAAAAATTTCAGGACCTCTAATATTTATAATTTTTACAGAGCCCTGGAAATAGAGCCGAAAGCGGATAATTTGACTTCCGCACGCGTTGCGTTTATCTGATACAGCAACAAAATATATATTTAAATATATCAAATATGAAAATTAAGGAATAAAAAAATTCATGTAGTATTAAAATACTTCAATGAACAATAATCCGCGGTTAAAGAATGTTTATTTCAATTTTTATATTAATTATCTAATTGTTATTTAATTAATTTTTCTAAATTTAAAGTTAAAATAAAAACCTCGATAATTATGAAAATAAACATCTATGCTCAACACAAATGTTTGTCGGGAACCCGAGCCCAATTGATGCCTAGTCAAGATCGCTAACCACTCGACTACGGGAATTACCAACCCATCCCTTTGGACGAGTCGAGAGGCAGGAGAGGAGTTACTTATTTCATTTTTTATTCAGTTATTCCAAAAAGGCCCCGAATTCTTGTGTGCCCAAGGGCCCCAGCATAGTCTAAGACGGCCGTGTCGAGAGGTCGAGAGACCGCCCCGTTGGTCGAGTGGTTAGCGACCCTGACTACGCAATCAACGGGGCTCGTTTTCGATCCCCGACGGGGAAAAACGTTTGTGTGATGAGCATAAATTTTTATATCTCCAGGTTTGGGTGTTTAATAAATATATTCTAGTATTGGAACGAAGTTCCTTATAGCGCGTTGTGAAATAGGGCTAGACAGAAAAATTCTCACGAAAAGTTGTAACGACACTTTTTGCTATAGTAAGCTATTGTAAGCTGTGCGACGTGCGCATGTTTCTCTCTCTCTCTCTCTCTCTCTCTCTCTCTTATAGAAAGCAAGCCAGATTTACATTTTATTACAATTTAAAATTTTATTACAATTCCTTCACTAATTAATCGAAAGGAACTTCGTTCCATCCGGGTGTCCCTTGACACCTCTCAACTTTTTTTACATATTATGTATTTCTATGTATAAGTATCGTTGACTAACACCCATAACACAAGCAAATAATTTTCTTACGTTGGGGTTAGGTCAGTACCTAAGTGTAATTTGTCCTGTGAATACTTTATTTTTATTTTTTATCCCTACCACCATAATTACCATCAGAATCATTATTTTAAACTACTCTATAATCTACTCTAAAACGCGCGATTTCGATGCCGCGTCGGATCGCAGACAGCCGCTAAAACGCTATTTGGATGCTAATACTAGCATGTGTGCTGTGTCTGTAAAATATACGAAGCATCCTTCATCAAAACGTCCTTAATTATTATAGCTATAGAATAACATTTAAAATTAATTAATTTATGAGATGTAATAATCATTTTAGCGCAGGAAAACTGCAACAACCGACCTCCAATCTCCTGTATCTTGGATTAGATCTCATCTGTACTGCTAATTTCGACCCAAACGAAAAGTATACACAAAATTGCTGCCTTTTGTCAGGTAACTGGTTACTACAGAAAATCGGCGTTTGGATTGCCATATTATAATCCGAACATATGCTGAGTGGTAGGCCATTTTGGGATGCCGCACCACCATTATGTACTATTTTTTATTATTTGATATTTCTTTTTTTCTTCCCTTGTTTTCATAAGTGTATTGCGTATAAAAGTTGACGTTTTTCTAAACTGTATATATATTTTATTTGACTTTTTTGGTGTGCGTCTCAATTAAGTATTTTTATTTTTAAAACAGAATAAGAATTTTCTGGTTATTGAATGATTGAATTTCTGAGAAATTTCTGAATGTTCTGTTGTCATAAATAAAATGAATACAACCAATTTGAGAACCTCCTTTTTAAAGAAATAATGCATTAAAACGGATAGCAACGCTATTCGTGTGGCCTGTGAGAGGGATTAATGCCACATACATAATTTTGCCAGTTACCATATCATCGGAATCGAAACACACCTAACAAGTACTGCTATTTGTTAAAAAGAATTATGATGGTAGGTTTTGTAAGCGTAGGGTTATGACGACTCATCGCCCTCTGGTGGGATAATTTAGTGGCAAAAATTATTCCACCAGTGCAATCAGTCAACCAAATTAGTAGTAGGACCATGCTGCAATGCAACTGAATAGGTCAGCACGCCCTGGAAATTATTACTCTCTCACTTAACACCGACGTAAAGTAACAGTTCCGCTTTTGTGTTTCGTCCGGTTTGTGGGAGACCCAGAGGCCAAATTCAACCCCTCCTCCATGAAACATAAAAATGCGCAATATAAAAGAATTGCACCACTTGCTCCAGCGGTGGAGAATCCCTTGGATGAGATTAGCTCTGGATATTTTAAGCAGGCGGATCACGAATGCTTAGGCTACCCTGCGTATTTTAAGGAGAAAGCGGGCAAAATTGCACCCATACACAATCTTGCACAGAGTAATCACAGCAAGAAAGCCATGGCGCCTTTTTTTAGATTGATAGGGAAGTGTTTGATCACGATCTCACCTGATGATAAGCTAAGGTGCAGCTTGAGATGGAACGTGCTTCCCTAGAAGGTACCCTGTTCGCCTGGTTGTACTCGTCGGGGAACACAGACTAAGGAATCATATCACAGTCCCTTGCGGTTCAGTTCAAGAATGTCGAGTCGAACCGCTTTGTCCGGGTACGTGGAACGTCCACCATATGGCGATGCCTAGCTAGATGCGCATATGTCAGAGAAGATACTTGTCACCAGCGCGTCGGTAGACTTAAAGGTCTGAACCTGTTCATCCTCTGATTACGCAAAGTTTGCGACGATCTTGCAAGAAAATTGCTATTTATGTTTAGTCCTACTGTAATAATTGTCATTTGCCCTATAATATTATATGTATCTGTTTTTTTATATCAAAAGATAGCAAACAAGCAGATGAGCCTCCAGATAGAAGGAGTCAACCATCGCCCATAGACACCAAAAATGTTAATGATGCGTTGCTATCTGGTGGCGGATCTAATACCACATGCATAAATTTAATGGCTACCTTACCCTCCAAACCGGAACACGACAGTGACAAGCACTGATAAGGCGGAGGTACCAGACCCGGGTGAGACATGCAGAACTTTACCATCTAGTAGCCACGATGGTAGTGACTCGTATAGCCAATCAGTCGCCTTTTACGACCTGCCTGACAAAAAGGCAGTTGGCCTATTCCTCAAAGGAGCCCGGACCAACACGGGGAAAATGAAATGTACTAACATTGTAATATATTGTAATATGATTTTTAATCACAAAATATATGTAATCCTCTAACTAAGGATTAAAAGCACAAGGCAGTTGCATGAATAAATTAAAAAAACTTCACATGTCAAGGGTGCGTTCATTCAACCTCATTACAAAAATTACATAATGTTGGCACCTCTTACAACCGGCACATGCGATGCGCATAATAGGAAATTCACAATGAGTTCACATAGAAAATTTCATGGCGTTCAATGGTTCGTTCGTTCGACACTCAACTCAAGAGCCTGGGGAGATTACGAAACAATAGATTTTTCCAAAATACATAATAATGCGGACGTCAAATGGTGGTTTTGTGGTATTAGAGGTCCGCATAACTGTTTAGTACCACGAAACGTTTAATAACTGTAATTTAGCGTTTTACAATGTGATAAAATCAGTTTTTCAAAATTATCATATTTCATAGTACTTGCATTTACTTTATTAAGCATATTACGAAGTGCATACATGTATACATACATATATTCCCGTCAGATTCTTTAACGGGTAGGCAGAGAGAATCAACTAGTTGTTTGAATTATTACAAAATATACAGATATTATGATGTACCTAGAGTTTAGATGTACTCAAGTTTAGGTACTTCAAAAGTATACATCCATATTAATATTATAAATGCGGAAGTCTGTCCGTCTGATGTATAAATTTATAGTTACCATGTCTACAGCGTATGTGGCGACTTTTTCATTCTTCTTTAGACGCTCTACACTCGATCCAAATCCGTAAGATTATGTTTGAATTATGTGCACACAGTAGTATGGACACAGTAGCCGTAGAACTACTTGTACTAGTGATCGCTCTCTGGCCAAAATTCAACCATAGACTAAAGAATAAAACTTTTTCTAAGTTTCACGACAAAAATTAGCCATAAAGTTAATAGTATAGCATGTACATTGTACATTCAAATGCTAAACTAATGTAGTTAATTTTATGTGTTCCTATAAGAAGGAAACTACTTGTCAAAGGTTCTGTGGCGCCGCTGGTCCGTACCGCTGAAGGGGTCGAAGTGATGGAACCAGCGGGCCAGCTGCTTGTCAGGTGACGTCATTACTGTGGAGGTCGATGACGTCACACAAAGACAAGGACGGGGAAAAGGAAGATCTTCCCAGCCAGGCAAGGTGTACTGCCTGGGGACCGAAGTCCATTTGAGAAGCGTTGAAACTTGTATATAGTCTTACAAGATAAATAATTGTGATATCGCGATTCAGGATTTTATTTTGAATTTCATTTTTTCCATTTGTTATTGATTTTTGTCAATTTTTTTATTATTTTTTCTTGTAGCGTTTGTGATTGTTTGAGCCGCTACAATACTCTCCCCCAAGACCGAAGGTCGATCTAGGTGAGCCAGTGAAGCGTATGTGCCTTGAGTGCTCGAGTCTGCGGTGCATCGAGACGAGCCGAATATGCGCGGTCCTCGGTGAGTCGGGACGAGTGCGCCTCCGCTGTGGTTCGCAATGAGTCGGAACGAGCGGGATAGGGTTGCTGCATGGAGATCCAGTGAACGTGTGCAGTTCGAAGTGGATTCCGGAAAGCGTCGATGAGGAGTAGCTTGTGAAGCTGGCTGATGTTGTTTGGAAGCAGAGGGGAGGATATTGGGAGTATATTAGACGCTAATGGTCAGAAGGCTGATGCGTGTTGTTTTGCCGAGGGTCACCACTGTGGCATGTTGATAGCTGTTAGTGGTGATGATCACGTCGGGGTCACCACTGTGGCGCCGCTGGTCCGTACCGCTGAAGGGGTCGAAGTGATGGAACCAGCGGGCCAGCTGCTTGTCAGGTGACGTCATTACTGTGGAGGTCGATGACGTCACACAAAGACAAGGACGGGGAAAAGGAAGATCTTCCCAGCCAGGCAAGGTGTACTGCCTGGGGACCGAAGTCCATTTGAGAAGCGTTGAAACTTGTATATAGTCTTACAAGATAAATAATTGTGATATCGCGATTCAGGATTTTATTTTGAATTTCATTTTTTCCATTTGTTATTGATTTTTGTCAATTTTTTTATTATTTTTTCTTGTAGCGTTTGTGATTGTTTGAGCCGCTACAGTTCCTATTCTATTTAAACATGCTGCACTCCTGTAGAAACTCAATATGTTTAAATAATATACACAATGTGCCCAAACGTTAACTGTGCCAAATTTCATACTCCATCATTCGTATTTTGACGTAAAAAGTGTACAAAGTCTTTGCTTCACGTATTAATATACAGATGGAAGTGACACACTAAATCTAAGCTATTACATCCTATTACTTTCTGCCAAACAGGATTCTTTTTCGAGGCGGAATATTGACCATTGAAGAAAATTCGGAAAATATTGAAAAAGTTAATTAGTGAATAGTTATGCCAATAGTTGACATCGACGGATACAGAAAGAGCGATGTAAACGTATTATTGTTGATCTGAAATTGATGAAATTACATTGATATGGAGTGCTTAACTTTTTCGAGATTCATATAATTTAACGAAATCGGATTAGAAGTACCAAGTGCGAAAAACAATATTCAACTTCGAGCCGGGTTTCCTACATTCATTCGTACGTACATATTTTCACACATATGGGTACAGTGCGTAATCGCCCTAATTTCAAGCTGAAGAAAATTATTATGCATTATCTATCTAATTATTCGAAACGTATGATTTTGTGCATTATCAAAATTTTTACACACTTACATACCTACATATCTTCACGCCAAATCCTTTACGGGGTAGGCAGAGAGCATTGCGTGTCACGGTCACGTTTCAGACAGACTTGCTTTGCTTCCTGCACATTCATACCTCTCTTCATGCAAAACACACTGCTTTCGAAGACTCTTGACGCCACCTTCGGCTAGTACCTGACCGATTTGATCATGGTACATCAAACTTGGTTCCCCTTTAACTACATCCATCCCAGTGGCGTAACAATAGGGTGGCAGGGCTTGCAAACTGCCACTGGCCCCCGATCCAAGAGGTCCCGGGCCCAAGTGGCCGCGATCTCAAAACATTTTTTACACAGTACATGTACCTAATTGAGTACGCTGAAAATCTCGAAGTTTATTAAAATTAAGCTAAGTACAACGTGACTATTTGTACTGATAGGGCCCCATCAAAAGAATTTGCCACGGGCCCCAGATGGCATAGTTACGCCACTGATCCAACCACATTCGCATTGTATGGGTATGTTTTGTTAACCGTTCACCAGCCATTCTTTCAACATGTCCGAACCAACGGAGCAACCTTGCTCATTTTTACACCGATAGTGGCTTTCAACCCCAACTTCTTTCTCTCACTTCGATATTACGAACGCGATAATTAATCAAAATTTTTAGTACTATAAAATATTTTTTTACCCTGGAAAACGAGGCTGAAGTGAGTACTTAGTACTTAGTAGTAGTATGTACTTATTGTAGTAGCAGAAAAACGGGGTAGCCCGGGGCGAGTTAAGAGCCATTCACAAAATCACCTAACTGAAATTTAGATATTTTCTAATCGATGCGAGAGCTCGACGTCGTCGTCCATATAGTGCACCTAGTGCTGGTAAAATGAAAATAGTATTGATACTTTTAATATTTTAATTATTACTACGCGGTTTTATTTTTGGCACACGGACGTAGCGGATTTTATACTATTTTCTTTTATTTATTTTTGAAATAAAAAATAAATGAAATATTATTTAAGTGACTTATTTTTGCATAAAAAATAGAATATAGTTTTATTTTATGCCAATTTCTATAGCATAATGTCATTATTTGATGACAAAAAACTCAGTTAATGTTTCGTTAATTTTCGTTGAAATAGGCATATTTTTTTAATTAATTAGATATAGTTATAGATCTTTAAAATACCCAAGATACACAGTTCCGAACAAAACTGACATTCAAAACTGTCGCTAATTAAGTCTGAAAAGTTTATAGTTATGGCACAAACGTGTTTTTTCATATTCAACCTTAAGCGCAAGTTTTAAAGTTGTTTTAAAAAAGCAATGTACAAAAAGCAATAAATTTTTTGACTTAAGTTAACCGGTAGGACAAGGTATCAGTAGAGTCGAATATAAATATATTTATGCATTGACTTAGGTAGTATTTTATGGGTTTATAAATTTTACATAAAAAAAATCTGACCGAAAATCTGTTTTGCGTAGAACATTTATATGTCAATAAAGCAAATAATGAACATTAAAATAATTTAATTATATTTCAAACATTGTAGGTTATTGGTTCTATTACACAGAACCTAAACATATCGGCAAACTGTGGGTGAATAGCCATGTGGTATTTGACGTTTGATATTAATATATTTAGTTTGCATAGTCTAATAGATTTAGAATATATTGAAATAGGAAACTTACTGCAATGAGTCACCATTATGACTACGTTATTAAGTTCATAGATTCGTACATTTTTCTTCAGACTTATTATATTATGTATCGACAACATAGTAGGAAACGCATTAATTTCCTAGAACTAACTTTAGCTTTTCGTAGAATTCTTTTTTTGAATTAGCTTTCAGTTTTCTGTCGGTTATTTTTTGCAGTATTATGTTAACGAACATTTATTTAGTTATAGTATTTGCAGGCGTACGAGCGAATATTGCCCATAGACATTTGCAATACGAAAGGTTAGTTGCCGGCTTTTGAAAATTTTATTGACCCTCTTGTTAAAAATTCCAATATCAAGGCTGGTCGGAAAAACTGGGTGAGGTAAGCTGATCCAGAGTTTGTCTGTTTGTATAAAGAAGGTACAAGCAAATTAAACTGGATGTAATCTCTCACTACGGCGTAAGCCAAATTCGGCAAAAGAGTACGGCAAAAATAATGACTTACCTACGTATTTCTGTGTTTTCCAAAATACAACCTCTTAGAGGGTAAAATAGGAGATGAATGTTTTATATAATTTCACAAATAAAACGCTTAGGGCTAGAAACTTAAAATTTCGCAAACGTATTCTTATGATGTAGGGATCTACTAAGGAATGATCTTCAAAATTCAATTCCGATGGGCATTAAATAGGGTATAAAATTTGTACGAAAATTTTTATTTCTTGGACATATTTGCATGAAATTTCGCACGAACTGACAAAAAATTAAAAGTGTTTTTCCGACATAACTTATCATTTTTCGGCTTTCAACAATATTTAAATCAAAATTACACTGTTATAAATTATTTCTTATTTTAAAATAACTTTCAGGTTAATATACCGATATATTTTAAAATCTTATCACCTAGCTCCTCTGCTTAAAATACTGCGTCAAATACTGCAAATCGGATTAAAATCGGTTGTTTCGTTCGGGATTTATCAATAACGGAAAATTCTGAAAAAAGCTTTTTTTACATGTTTTCAACATTTTTAACATAATAAAACAATTTAGAGCTAAAAAATTGCGTTGAATGTTATTCGAAAGATTAAACTCGTTAATCATTTTGAAATAATATACATCTTTTCAAATATTGAACAAAGTATCATTTAAAAAAAACTTTGGATTTTTGAACTTTTCTGACTCAAAAGTCTATTCTTAGGCATAGTTTTTTTCTTTGAGCTTAAAATACCTCATTTTAGCGGGAAGTTTCAGGTGAACTTTAGGGTAAACCAGCTTACAGACTTTTTTAATATAGATACATTAGTTGGTTACATAGGTGTGTTATATACATAGCAATCGTAGTAGGTATATTTAGTTTGGAGTATAGTTTAGTATATATAATATTATTGCCAAAGGTAATTTGAGTTTAGATATTTCCTGTTAATTATAAATTTCTTTTATAATTATTAGGTTAGTTTGTTCGAGAGGTGTGTTACCAATAGGTATTTTTAAATTGAGATATAGTTAGTTATGATATTAGGTATAGAAAATTTAGAAGTTATAGGAAGTTCAGGTCGTAAGTTTTTTACTTAAATTTTAATAACAAGAATGTCGTATATATATGATTAAGATGGATATGTAAATATTATTTTTTTAAAGTACTAGCGGCCCACCCGCCCACCGAGATTTTTAATAAAATAAAGAAAGGTTAAATAAGTTCTAAAGTAAATATGCGCGAGCAAAGCCGCGGGTAACAGCTAGTATGCAAATAAAACAACTCGTACATATAAACAGTCACTTAAAATTTATACGAGACTAGCTGCAGACCTCTGCATTAGGATAAAAGAATTCTTTGTGCTATTCCAGGTCATCTTATATCCGAGTCCAAATCCAAATTGGTACAGCCATTTTTTACGTGGGTGATTATCAAACATCCAAACATACAAACTTTAACATTTATAATATGTATAGTATAAGATATCCGCAATCAAATACAACATTTAATTAAAATTAAATTATTAAATTAAAAAAAACATTCTTAACGCAACCTGTTCTTACCACTTAAGAAAGCTATATCAACAACACGTTTAAACAGAACAAAATTCGATGCTACTTATGATTTCCTATTGTTATATTAAAAGTTTCGTAATATATCTCCAAGGTTTCATATTCCAAATAATTGTGATTCTTACGATGAATCACAATTATATATTGTTATTTTATATTCGTACAAGTAGAATAAAAAGAATCACCTAACTTGGTCCTCACAATAGTAATCAATATAATCAAACATTTTAAAATCGTCAAATTGATGTCCTGTTCTCTTTTGGTAGTTGGTTAACAACTATAAAAGGTATTCAAAATTATTAATGAAAAAAAAATAATCTTCTTAATAAAAAAATTAACTTATTAATGAAAAAGAATCGACTCCACTAATAATAACAGGATCAATTTGTATTATTCGACTAAATTAAAATGCGGTTGTAATGCATTGTCCTTTTACAGAAAAAGTGACCACTGAAATTTTGTCGTATTATATTTGGAGCGTCGAGTAAATTTTTAAGATAAATAAAATAAAAAACATACATTACACCCTATATTTATTCACATAAACAACAAAAATATATTGATAAACTCTTATCCTTACCGAAAACACAATATCTTATATTTTTTTAACGTTCATGATGTTGTATTTTACAATATATCAGTTCTGTATTTTTGACGTGCGGGCAATGACGTGAGTGACGGGATTCTATTTGAAGTGAGTGCACAATTTTAAATTGTGCACTCATTCTTAGAGGACGTTTTTGAGACACTGATTGTGTATCTTGGGTTTTTATATATCAATGGAAAAAGTAGTCCATTCAGGCACAATTGTTGGATGTTTCTGGTAATTTAGTATTTTTTCTAATTAAGTTTGTTGATTCTAGCAGTAGCAATACCTTTTGGAAAAATAGCTTCCTTGCGTAAGTGTCGAAACTTGATTTCGGAGAACATTTATTATAAGAAATACAATTGATGATTAAAAAATCTGTTTCATTGAGGCAATATTTAAAAGATTAAACTAGATAGTTTAATCTTTTAAATATTATTAGATAAAACTTGAGAGGTGTCAAGGGACACCCGGATGGAATGAAGTTCCTTTTATTATTATTTACAAAAAACCTGTATACACTCAACAAAAATAATCGTCGCGACACCACACTGTTCAATGCGAAATAGAAATGAAAATATCTGGCTTGCTTTCTATGAGAGAGAGAGAGACAGAGAAACATCCGCACACCGCACAGCTTACAATAGCTTATTATAGCAAAAAGTGTCGTGACAACTTTTTGTAAGAATTTTTTCCGTCTAGGGAAGGGGGCTACCCTTTTACAATGCGCGATAAGGAACTTCGTTACAATAATACAATTTAATTAAATAAAAGTACCTTATAATATGAATAATTAGGAGTTGGAAAATTATGATTTCTCGTCAAAAGTTGGTCTGAAGTGTGAACTGCCTCTTAACTTGAAAAGCGGGGTAATACAGGACATGTAGCCACTTTACATGTAAGTTATACTATTATTATAGGTATAAATCATTAAAATAAAACTCGTATCTGTCATCAAACTAAAACTCCAATAATTATCGCTACAGAACCCTCATAAATTCGCCTCAGTAATTGCGACACATGGGTGGATTTTCGAGATTTTTTTGGGTCCGCGCTCAACTCGAGTGGTCGGCCGGTGAGCTGTGCCGCGCGAATTATTAAAAGTATAAAATAAAAATATAGCACTCGAGAAGGCGGTCTGCCGTAAATATAACATACCAGCTTGCTATAAACTCTTACTTTGTGGATATTGCGTAATTTGTATCTATTTTTAACCACATTCAAACAAAGCAGACTCTCAATTGTTTTCTATTGGAGTTAATATATTTTAGTATTTATATTTACTAGCAATCGCGTGTGGCCGAAATTCGACCACAAACTAAACAATAAAATCTCCTTTAAGTTTTTAATAGATTCAAGCGTTACTTTGCGGAAATTCATAATTTAAAGGAGAAATAATGGTATTTACTTAGCAAATTTTTCTTGGCTTCACCCTTCATAGAGTGGAAGAATGTGTCGTGGAAGTGGGTGCTTTTAAGCATAGCTTTACCCTTCATAGAGTGAAGTGCTATTCGACTCTCCTGAAGATGCTTCGGTTGCGAAGTGAAACGTGCGTTGAGTACATAGCTTGTGTGTTACTGTCTTTCCTTCTTACGTGGAAGAAAGTGTCCTGGAAGAGGGTACACTATTATGCCGCTGTGGCCTTCTATAATTTCAGACTTTGGATAAGTTTGCCCTATTCCTTACACTACCTTTCATTTCTGTTGCATCACAGCAGTTCCATATAACATTTCGCGGGAAATTTGCAAATTAAATACCATAATTTCTCCTCTTTAACTGACTTTAGCCATAAAGAAAATAGTGTACATACATGTATGTATATATTATCATGTGAGTATGTCACAAATGTAGTGTCTGTAATGTTTATTTTTTTGTATTTTATGTATTTGATTTAATTTAATCAATTCCCTGTGTTCGTTTCGGGCTCCTTTGAAGAATAGGCCAATAGCCGTTCTGTCAGGCAGGTCATAAAAGGCGACGGATTGGCTATGCGATTCGCTAACATCGTGGCTACTAGGTGGTAGAGTTCTGCATTGTCTCGCCCGGTTCTGGTACCACCGCCTTACATATTCCTGCCGCAATAGCGTCAGCGCGTGTCACTGTCGTGTTTCGGAGGGTAAGGTAGTCGGTAAACTTATGCATGTGGCGTTGGACCTCGCCATAAGAAAACAACGCACCATTAATACCTTTGGTGTCTATAGACGATGGTTGACTCTTTCCATCAGGAGACCCATTTGCTTGTTTGCTATCTTATGATATAAAAAAGGGATCCAAAGTTTTTCCTTCACGCATGTAAGGGTTGGTGTACCGAAAAATGAAGAAAATATGCCAATTCCACGTTCTTATCATGATGGCAGTTCCTTTTTTTGTGGTAAATGCACAATTTGCGTTTTATGAATATTTTTTTATCTTCATCGTCTATGTCCAAGGAACTC
Organism: Apodemia mormo; assembly: GCA_036924255.1. NCBI lineage: Eukaryota > Metazoa > Arthropoda > Insecta > Lepidoptera > Riodinidae > Apodemia > Apodemia mormo. Next base: position 2,412,403 of record JAUPFN010000018.1, on the reverse strand, counting down.
TTGCACCAGCCGTTTATTTTGCGCAATACATGGCGCATAATACATTGCTCGTTTCGTGTATTTCCTTAAAACTTACATTTTTTTTTAGAAAAATATACTGTTTCTACCTAGAGTACTAGAATAAATCAAATAGAAAAAAACTTTAAAAAAAAATCCCACATATATTTCTAACGATTTTCATCATGATCATGATCATCAGAATCATGGTCAAAAAGTGGTAAGTGACCCTGACTACGCAATCAATGGGGGTCGGGTTAGGTTCATGACAGAGAAAAACATTTGTGTGATGAACAATATTTTATTTTAATATCAAAGGAAAACTGCCAATTAAAAATCCTTAATAATATCTAAAATTAAAGATAATATGAAAATGAAAAATGAAAAGGAAGTTATTTATTTGCCAGGATATGGAAGTTACAAGTGATTAAAATTTATTTAAGTTACCAACATATTCTATTATGAAATGATGTGCAAATATTTTAAAATTATAATGATATATTATGAAATTAAAAATGCTGTGAGTAAATTTTTTTACACTTACTACCGGATCGGAACGCGGCCATACACTGAGAAGATCCGGCGGAAGAAATTCAGCGGGATTGTGTTTTTTTTTTCAATTATAGGTACTTATGAAAAATGACAAAAATTATTACACATCACAACACTTATTTCTATAATTTACAAAATTTCATTTTTTTGTTAATTAAAATATTTACAATTTACAACATTTAAAGACTGAAAAAAGATAATAAATAATTTGTAACAATATGGGTGTTACAAGTTGCACAATTTAGTGTATATTTATCAACATGTTCTCCATATTATATGGTGCACAAATCATATTTGACAATTTTATAAATCTACATACTTTTAAGTTTTACAAGAATAATTTTTAAAGTCATATTAATTTAAATTAATAGTTACAACGTGTTTTATAAAAGAGTTATTATTACATTGATTTTTATTTAAAAAAAAAATCATTTACTAAGATTTGTCTAGTTGTAAAGCAAATAATTGTTTGCGGAATTTATTGAAAGGTAAGGATTTAAAACTATCAGGAATATGATTGTATATATTAATTGCCATACAATAGGCATTTCTTTTAAAAATATGGAGTCTATGACTGTGCACATGCAGTTTCTCACTATTTCTAAAACATGTGTTACCTAATACTTCAGCATTTGTTTTTAAACAAATGTTGATGTTTTTTTACAAATACGCATACCGCCAGAATATAAAGACAGTTACCTAATGGTAGTATTTTAAGATTTTTAAAAAGTGGCTTACAATAATAAAGTTGATTCACATTACATATTGTACGTATACATTTCTTTTGTATTCTAAATATTTTAATTAAATCTACTCAGTTTCCCCAAATAGGGATTCCGTATCGCAATACAGATGAGACATATCCATGATACGCTAACAATGTAGCATTTAAGTTTGCTGTCTCTCTTATTCTTCTTAAAACGTACACAAATCTATCAATTCAATAATCAATTGCTCAATGTGTGCTTTCCAATTACAATGTTTGTTAATTAATATTTCTAGAAATTTAGTATTATAGTAGTATTATAGTATTGTTAAATAATATTTTTGAGCTTTTGATATTTTTACTTTAACATTTTAGAGTCATTCTAAAATGTTTGATATTCAACTATTTTTGTTGTAGTTAATTTTCAGATTGTTGCTTTTAAACCATTCTGAAATTTTAAGTAAAGTTTCAGATGTTTCCTTTACTAAAAGATTTTTGTTTTTACATTGGATAATGAGGACGGTATTGTCATCTGCAAATAAGAATATAAACTAGCTTCACCCTGCAGCACAAGTTTTTCCGTAAATCCCACGGTATCAAATTATTTTCGGAGATAAAACTATCCTATGTGCTATTCCAGGTCATCATTTATATGTGTGTCAAATTTTATCGAAATCAGTTTGACCCAAGTAATAGTAAGCATGAACTAGCTACCGATTTACGCAAATTTTGATAGGAAGAGTCTTATGTGTGTGTCAACGTATTTGTATAGTCATGAAAGTGGAGAAGGCAAGGCAAATCTGTAGGGATCGTGATATAAATATGGCACTCGATTATCCCTGCCTTTTCTTCAAACGGTCTGAGTTGAAGATATGTATGTTTGACAGTAATCAGGACTGAACTCAAATATCTTTATTAAAATAGCATAGACCAAGTTGTAAGTTATACCAGATGGCAGAGTTCAGAAGCAACTCACCTTGTTTTGGTACCACTGTCCCTTTTTCTGACATCATAGCGTAAGTGGTTGTCATTGTTGTGTTCCAGTTTGGAGTTTAAGATTTACTTATTCCCACCTCACAGATAGCAACGAACCAATGTACAAATGAATACAATGTTAAGTATCTGTAGGCGATAGTTTATCTTTTTACATCAAGGGAGCCAAAGGTAACAAACAACATTATAACAATTATGTCGGATGGTTATCTCTATATATCATATAGCGTCTATATATAGTATAGAAATAATAAAGACAATCATCTCTCTCAATATATAGAGATAACCATCACCTATAGACACCAAAAGTGTAAATGTTGCGTTAATATAGGTACGTGTGGCTGGATGTTTATGTTAGATTTTTCCCCGTGTTGGTCCCGGGCTCCTTTGAAGAATAGACCAACTGCCGTTCTGCCAGGCAGGTCGTAAAAGGCGACCGATTGGCTATACGAGTCACTACCATCGTGGCTACTAGGTGGTAGAGTTCTGCATTGACTCGCCCGGGTCTGGTACCACCGCCTTACCTATTCCTGCCGCAATAGAGTTAGTGCTTGTCACTGTCGTGTTCCGGTTTGAAGGGTAAGGTAGCCGGTGGCCTTATGCATGTGGCATGGGACCTCACTACAAGATAGAAAAGCAAGATTAACACCTTTGGTGTCTATAGGCGATGGTTGACACTTTCCATCAGGAGACCCATTTGCTTGTTTGCTATCTTATAATATTAAAAAAAGATGCAGAAGTTTACCGACTACTTTATCCACTAAACCTGAACACAACAGTGACAAACCTTGACACTGTTGTTATAGAAAATTAGGAAGAAGGTCATGGGCGTCGCCAGGATTACTTTCAGGGGGGTGCATATTGTACACATCATACCATTCACTAAAAAATAAAGGAAAATACATATACTTATTGTTATTATTTTATACGTATTTTGTTTCCTGCCAGGGGGGTGCAAACGCACCCCCTTGCACCCTGCTGCCGGCGCCCATGAAGAAGGTGGTAACAAACCAATCTATTACCATCTAGTAGTTTTTGGAACACTGCCATCTAATAGACATCTGGTAGTTAGTGGTTTAGCCAATTTAATTAAAATTTAATTAAATGTGATAAAATTTCGTAGCTAAATAGAACTCATTACACAACTTTACAATGTTTCAGGGTAAAAATAAACATTATCAAGATAGTATCATACTGAAAGTAAACATTACACAAAACCATTTTAAAACCGGTAGCGATGAACAAAAATGTATCCAATGAATTAAGTCACCCCCTATGATAAAATCTAACCAACCGCACGACAAAAGAATTAGTCATAATAATACAAAAAATAAAGTCACACAATAGCTTTCCGTGCCCTGTGGGCGAAATTGTTTTTAAAGTGTAGCAACATCTGGTCAGAGGGGAGACATTATTATACGAAACATCATAAATGTTTTGTATCATATAAGTTATCAACCTTACTGCCTGTTGTTAAGATTTATTATTACATATACAAGCATGACGGATAAGCTGTTTTAGGTTGAGGGTAATTTAGTTAACGCCATTTCTGTCAAATTGTAAGCCAATCAGTGCGAAGCGAGGCGGACCAATCATAACAACGAATAGTGCGTGCAATGAATGAGGAATTTTGGCTCGGAAACTAGAAGTTGTAACTTTTTGGATGTGTGCAATTGAAGCGTTGCTCAATGGCCCGGTGACCGAGCATTTATTAAAAGCGACGTTCGATCGAAAAAAAGTTTTTTTTTTTAATTGATAAAAAAAAACATATATACTTAGTCCAAGAAGTTTTAAGGTAGGTACCATACGACATTTAAACGGTCACAGCCACTTTGAGTTTCTGCTGCTTTGAGTTTGAGTTACAGCTTTCTAAGTTTCTAATAGTCTATGCCAGCTACAATTTTTCTGGATTTCAGCTATATCATGCCAGTCACAACTATTTTGGATTTTGGATGCCAATCACAGCTATTTTGTGTTTCTGCTATTTCATGCCAGTCACCATTATTTTTGCTTTCTGCTGTTCTATGCCAGTCTCGACATTTCGGGTTCCTGCTATTCTAAGCCAGTTACCTACAAAAAGTAAATCAAAACAAAATAAGTATATAATAAATAAAATAAAGATGTAGGTACAAGGAAGACAAAGCTTGCTATCATTGATTGCACATTCAGGATAGCTAACCACTCTACCAACGGAGCGGTCGAATCGAAAGTTAGTCTACTATCTGTATTTTAGAATGTTAGGTAGGAACCTACTTTTTTTTATTTTAATCTGTGTTTATTCGTAAGTGGTCGTACCTACCTATCACAAACTACCTTGATAAATCAATGATTACAAAGCTGTACGAAAGGTGGTTTTTCGTATCGTGTAGTTTCGACAGTAAATTTTTTGTAACATGACAATCACATACTTTAATAATTTGTATTTATTATAGCAACATTGCAAGCGAACAAAGCGTTACGAATTTATTTTAGTCCTGAAGTCTTTTTTTAAGAACTTCGTTTTATTATAAGCTATGCCTACATATGAAAAAGTTTAAAGTTGTAATGTTATAAAATACTAAAAGGTTTTCGTTGCTTTCAACGCGGCTAAGACGTTATAAATTGACGAATATGTTTTTTTTATACTATAAAATAGGAAATAAGCTGATGGTCTTAATGCCACATGCATATTAAGTTGGCTATTATGTAGAGTTCTTCATCGTTTCGCCCGGGTCTGGTACTACCGTCTCACATATTCCTGCCGCAATAACGTAAATGCTTGTCATTATTGTGTTCCGGTTTGGAGGGTAAGATTTATGCATGTAGCACTGCTATCCCGCCACACGAATACCAACGCAATATTCATATCTTGAGTGTCTATAGGCGATGGTTTCTCTTTCCATCAGGAGAGCCATCTGCTTGTTTGCTATTTTAGGATATAAAAAAAAAACATAAAACTGCTCATATGAGCGGCTATACGTTCCCTATCCAACACCGGTTCAATTAGGTAGTATATGTGTGGTCTGTGAATCAAACGATATGGAAACTATATTACTTTCAACCGATGAAAAAACGGAGGCCATCAGTTCGACATGTGCCTATATGTATGTAATATTGTTTTTATGTAATAATGTTTTTTATGTAATATTGTTATAATATAATAATGTTTTTTATTTTAAATAATTGGATCTTTCTCCGAGGACGTGAACTAAATTTCGTACCTAAGTATATGTATGTTTGTATGTTTCACGAACTTCTCGGAAACTAAAAGCTGTGTCAAGGTAATTATTTTTTATTAACATACCATAATCAGATTGATCGAGTTCTCTCCGAAGGTGGTGTCAAGAATTTTCGCAACCGGAGTATATGTATGAAGAGAGTGTAGAATGTGGAGGAAGCGAGGCAAGCCTGCAAGGATCGTGAGTATGGCACTCGGTTCTCTCTGCCTACCTCATATTACAACTTAGGGAACAGTTTAAGTTTCATTTCACAATCGGTCTAGTGGTTTTTGAGATATCGGTATAGTTGACAAATATTTGAAGTCAGTTTAATTTTTTAAATTTCTTTCATGAGTGTCTTTTAAGTTTGACTACTAATTTGAAGATCACATTGGGCTGGCTAGCTAAAACTTGACTTAAGAAATTTATCAAAATATTTTTTTTATACCATAAGATAGCAAACAGGCAGATGGGTCTCCTGATGGAAAGAGTCAACTACCGTCCATAGACACCAAGAATGTTAATGGCGCGTTGCTATCTTGTGGCGAGGTCTAATGCCACTTGCATAAGTTTACCGGCTACCTTACCCTCCAAACCAGAACTCGACAGCGACAAACAGCAGCAGGAATAGGTAAGGCGGTGGTACCAGACCCGGGCGAGACAATGCAGAACTCTACCACCTAGTAGCCACGATGGTAGTGACTCAATAGCCATCGGTCGCCTTTTACGACCTGCCTGGCAGAATGGCAGTTGGCCTATTCTTCAAAGGAGGATGGGACCAACACGGCGTAAACAAATGAATATCACTTGTTAACTTACACGAATTTGATCTAACCTCAAAGTAAGCAAATTATTTGCTTGTAAATTGGGTTAACACCCAATATATAATAATTCAACTATATAATACATAGGAACACATATAAATACTAAAATATGTATAATAAACCCCAAACCCAGAAATACAAACATCTATGCTCATAACGCAAATGATTTTCCGTCAGGAATCGAACTCGGGCCCAATTGATTGCGTAGTGTCGCTAACCACTCGACCAACGGGGCGGTCAAGTTATTAACTTGATTGCATTTTTTTAAGTAAGTATCTTCACGCCCGTATCCCCGAAATGGTAGGAAGTGGTACAACCAGTGCACCCACGATTAACTGAAAATATCAGACGAGACTTAGTCCCACAAATGTGATAGGTGGTAAACCTATCGCCAACCGGACACTTATCCAATCCCGGGCAACAGATATCATCAATAAACTAAAAAAAACATTCCCGAACCCGGGAATTGAACGCGAGACCTCATGTGCTCAACACCAACACTGGACCACTAGATCATAGAGGCGACGTATCATAGGATAGGGCAAACAAGCAGATTGACTGATGTAAAGAGATAACCATTGCCAAAGATGTCAATGATGCGTTGCTAATGCTCCAAGCTAAAGATCAGCGGTGGTTGTAGTAAGCAATGAAGCTATGTCGTGGGAATAGGTAAGGCGGTGGTACTAAATCCGAACAGGAAGTTGTAGAACTCCATCACATAGTTATACCATCAGCCGATAAAATTAAATACTAATGGATAGAAATATAAGTTTGTTGAATTGTCCTTAAAAATTTCAATGTACCTAGTAAAAATTTGGAAATAGTGAACATTTTGTAAATTATAAAAAATTTAATTGCACAAAATATGAAACTTGTAATTATAAAAATGACTTTTGTAATATGAAATCATCATTGTCCATTATAACAAGTACATAAAATAGAGAAAAAAGACCAGCCCGCTGAGTTTCTTCCACCGGATCTTCTCAGTATGTGGCCGCGTTCCGATCCGGTAGTAATTCTAAATAATCGATAGAATGTTTTAAATGTAATATTATATAATGATAATTTTTTTTAAATATTTGCACACCATATAATGGTAGAATATGTTGGTAACTTAATTTATTTTTAACAACTTGTAACACTCATATTCTTGCAAATAAATATTTTCTTTCTTTCTTTCGTTCTTTCTTTCACTACCTAGTACACCTGGTTTAGAAAATCATTCGCCTTTTACGAACTGCGTAGGAGAATGGCAAATGGTCTATTCTCCAAACATTAACTAGATTAACACGGGGATTGGTAAACATTGCAGGTAGGCATAGATGGCAAATAAATCAATGAAATTACCTAAATATTCCGCTATACACCTACCTACCCATTTATGGCAAGTAAGGTTGGACGTTTAGCCCTCGTTGAATTTATTCCATCTACACAAAAAGAACTAGCACAATCATATTTAATTTAGTCAATCAACTGCTCAAAACTTCATCGTCACCCATCATGATATTCTATTATTCAATATTTCTCATGTCACGTTTATTAAATTCGCTCAAAATCACTGAACATTAAAAATATAATCAAGAAGTCTCCACGAAGCGATCATAAGACATTTAACACCTTAGTTCTCATATACCTCACGTCAAAATCATTTTCCCATCAAGTCGGGAATTGCTCATTCATACATCACCAACTCCAGCCACTTGGACACTCAAGAGGTAGGATTCGGAGTCATCTGTCAAACGGAATTTTAATTTCAAGGAGTGCATACTGTGCGTGCGTCGTGTGACGTCTTTGTGCGTCACGCGGACGCGGCGTGTCGCGGCCGCATGCTGGCAGGCACCCTTGCGACTCATTACGGTATACGGCCGCGATCGCCATTACAATAAAATTTGACTTGGCACGGTAAAGTGCACATTCTAGATTACGTTTATGGGAAATAAGCAGGCGTTTTGTTCGCGAATCGTGACTTTTTACGCTCGGAATGTAATGTGAGAAATTTCTAAGAGACTTTACATTATAGGATAGCAAAAAGTAGATGGTTCTCCTTGAGGGGACGATAGGTAATATCCTATAGACACCAATGATGTTGTCATCCTGGTGGCGGAAAGTAATTCTGTAAGTTGTTGTCATGTTTTTTAACATTAACTTGTTAGGTAGGCACTGTCGTGTTTCGATCTTTGCATTATAGGATAGCAAAAAGTAGATAGTTCTCCTTGAGGGGACGATAGGTAAAAGGTATCCTATAGACACCAATGATGTTGTCATCCTGGTGACGGAACGTAATTCTGTAAGTTGTTGTCGTGTTTTTTAACATTAACTTGTTAGGTAGGTACTGTCGTGTTTCGATTTGAAGAGTGAGTGAAAATTTGGCTTGGCATGGCATGGTTTGGATTTCAAACTCTCCAAATCGAAACGTGGCAGTAACAAGTCATGTAAAATTAGTCGGTAAATTTAATGTACCTATGTAATATTATGTACTTATTGATATGTACTTGTCATTTACTAGGTATTAGCATGTTTATATTATAGAATAACGAGCAAGCTAATGATTCTTCTCGTGGAAAGAGCGAACGATGAAAGATACCAATGAACCTCACCGTGAAACAGAGATTTTTTTAAATTTTATTTAGAACTAGCAACTTGCCCGCGGTTTCACCCACGTAGCTTTTGTTGTAGAATATTGGAAAGGTTTATATACTAAAACCGTCCTCAAAAATCAATCTATCTATTAAAAAAACCGCAGCAAAATCCGTCGTGTAATTTTAAAGATTTAAGCATACATAGGGATATAGGGAAAGCAACTTTGTTTTCTACTACGTAGTGATAAAACAACAGTATATTTAATAGTTTAAATTATAAATATTAAAGTAAATAGTAGCATTTAAAAAACACAAAGGTTTAGACAGAGCAATACTAGGTACAGGTTAACTTTAAAATAACATTATAAAACACGGATATAATACTCGTAGTTAAGTACACTTGATCTGGATTCAAACTTAAATCACATTTCTCAAACATGCTTCTTGAGCCTGTGTTCCCCGACGAGTAAAATCTGCGGATCTTCAAGAGTAGAGTGAACAGATATCTTCAAGGGAAGCGCGTTCCAGCTTAGGTCACATCTTAGCTTACCATCTGGCGAGATCGTGGTCAAGCGCTTCTCTATCGATACTAAAATAAAACTCTACTCACTGACCCGGCCGATCTCTACATCTGCCCATTATTGCAGAAGTTTTTCACACCATAGCAAAGATGATAGTTGACTATTGCTTACGAGCAGCCTTGCACATCTTTTTCCATCATGAGACCCATCTGCTTGTTTGCTATCTTGTGATATAAAAAAATGAGGAAGATAAACTATTACTAATAAGTAGCTCGGAACAAAATGACCACCAATTTTGCACAAAATTTGAGTAAAGTTCAATTAACTTTTTTTTTGTTTTCATTCTGATGGAATCCGTTGCTTGTAGATACCAAACATTTTAATAGTGCTTTGATACTAATGTGACCACATACATCTTACGCCCCAAACCGGAACATAATGATTGATAGTGACAAGGACCATGGGCGGTGTCAGCATTACTTTACACCATATTATTAACTACTATAAAATATAGAATAATAAATAGGTACATATTTGCCGTTACACCTTGCTGCCGGCACCCATGCGAAGTACCGAAGCTTTTACGGCAGGATTAGGTGCCTAAACCAATGCTACCAAGTTCAGACGAGAAGCTGCAGAACTCTACGAGCTTGTCCTCATACCTAGTTACGTTGGTAATAGGTAACATGTTTAGCCAAGTGTTCTTTTAGGAACTGTCTAGCTGAATAGATGGGATTGTTTAATCTTCAGAGGGGCCCAGACCGATGCACTGAAATAACCTAGTATGATTTTTTTTATCATGAGTTAGGAAACAAGCAGATAGGTCTCCTGATGGAGAAAACCTATAGTCACCAAAAATGTTAATGGTGCGTTGCTATCTTGTGGCGAGGTCTTACGCCACATGTGTAAGTTTACTAGCTACCTTACCCTCCAAACCGGAACACGAAAATGACGATTATTGACACTATTGTAACAGGAAATGGCAAGACAGTGGTAGCATTTTCGGGTCAGACGTTGTGGAACTCTACCACCTAGGGTCACTACCATGGTGACCCTAGATAGTGACCCTAGGTGGTATAACTAATCGATCGCCTTTTATGACCTGTCTGTCAACACGGGGGTTCGTTATTTTTTTTCATCAATGCCTTCTTTTCTTTTATACCTAACTTACTTGACCTTTTCGTTAACACCTAAGCGCACAAATACAAACATGTATACTCATGGGCGTACCCAGGTTCTGGGCCACGGGGGGGCAACCGTAACGTTTTAAGACTATTTTTTTATCATATATTTTTATCTACAGTAGATATTTAGTAGAGAGGTAAACAAATTCCGGGGGGGGGGGCAGTTGCCCCCCCCCCTCCCTTCTTGGTACGCCCATGTGTATACTCATCATACAAATGTTTGTTCCTGTCGGAAATCGAATCCAACCGATAGGATTACGTAATTGGGAACGCTAACTATACTCAACCAACGTTGTTTCTCTTTTTGACTGTTCTAAGATATTAAAGTCAAATAAAGTTGCAGAAACATCTCTAACGATTTTGACGAAATTTTGTATTTAGATAATCTTCTACTCTTAAAATTGATCTAGGTGTCATATCCGTGATAATCCGTTTTCATGTGAAAAAAATACTCGAGCGAAGCTCGGTCGTCCAGCTAGTTATTACATTAAACATCAAATAAAAATTTGAATCGATATTTTTCTTTTTTGCGAAAATAACGGGCAAATACCAATTCATTATTAAATCCATAATTCATGATTGAGTTGAGAAATATTAAAAGGTGTACTCCAAAACAAAATCAGTAGCAAACTTCCGATATATAAATGCCCCATGATAAATAATGCCCCATTAAGCGCTTACCTGGACAAAAAACCTTAAAAATCTCCGTTAAGTTTATACCTCATTCATCTCTCGAGTGGCCTCTAGTACGTGGGGCCCTAATTTCTTTTCATCTTCACAATTTCAAACCTTCGATTGTAGTGCAAAAGAAAGAAATTAAAAAACTATTGATCGAACACAAGCGCGCCACTTCAGACATTTATTACGAGCTATATTGGAATTAGGTAGGTACTTAGTTCTCCAAAAATTATCAACTTTTTGGGCAATTTTCCCAGTTGTTTCTATAAAAACCTTTTTCAAATTATTACTGTTTTGTGACAAGACATTAATAATAAGTTATTTTATAATTTTTAAAAATACTCCGTTATTTTCTACACAAAGTTACATTCGTCTCTCTCTTTAACTTCTAGTATTTGAAAGAGAAGCAACCAGAACGGATGTAGGTAAGAGTTGTGGTCGATGATGTAGTGCTGGAACAATTGGATGGGATTTTGTATATCTTGGATGTGTTTTTGGCAGAGATGTAAGGTACTCCGCTAGTGTTCAAGAAGTGTATGCAGGAAACGGAGTGAATTGGAGCGTTAGAGAGATTATTTAGAAGCACTGTTTTTAGTCAGGTGCCAGTCTTGCCCAGCTTAATTATGTACTTATCATAACGCTATTAAAGTATTGTAGTGAGATTTGGGTATGGACTAATGGCATGAAAGTAGAATAAACGAGTTGAGATTGCTACTAAAAATATGTGGCGTAACACTCACGGAGTGGTTTCGTTATGTAGAAGTGAGAGAGGTTAAGCTTGAAAGTGTCGGTGTAAAGATGAGAAAGGGCATGCTCCGTTGGTTCGGACATGTAGAAAGAATGGTAGATGAAAGGTTAACAAACACGTTTTCCTCGTGTTGATTCAGGCCCTTTGTAGAATAGACCATCTGCCATTCTGCCAGGCAGGTCGTAAAAGGCGGCCTATTGGGTTTACGTGTCATCGTAGCTACTAAATGGTAGAGTTCTGCATTGTCTCACCCGGGTCTGGTATCATCGTCTTACTTCTTCCTGCTGCCATACTGTCAGTGCTTGTCACTGACGTTTTTCGGTTTGGAGGGTAAAGTAGCCGGTAAACTAATGTAAGTGTCATTAGCACTTTGCTACACGGATAGCAACGCACCATTTACAAATAATTTTCTTGCTTATTGATTAATTCGTGTAATATGTCTAGGGATTTTTTTTATGAAAATAAAATAAAAATAAAATAAAATAGTTATTTTATTACTTATATTCTCAGTATTTAATTCACTTCTTAAATACTAAATTATTAAAATTATTACAATATATTGTCTACCTACAAAACTACATACAAATCCATTCATTATTTACTTCTGCGATTGAATTTTTAAAAAATTACGGAATATTTTCTCTGTATTTACTTTTTTATACTGTTATCATTATCAGTTTTGCAAATATACAGCATTTTTAACTAAGCGTTAAAATCATTAAGTAGACTGAACAGTTAATCTCTTTGCCAAATATGAAAAGAACGAGGTATTTGCAATTATTTATATTATGACATTTCGTGTTTTTTTTCTATACCTAGCGAAGAGACCTGGACAACATTTTTAAATTCTGTACATTTACACAGAACAGGTTTTTTTGCTGGCCAGGCTTAACGTATATACAATGTACATTTACACAGTAATATAGTTTTCATTTATCTGGCTAGGTACATTGTGTCAGACAGTTCATTTTGAACATTTATATACTGAAGCAATTTTTTATGGCAGGATGACTTAATTCAGAGCTTCATAACATTAATATTAAAAAAGTTAGAAAAGACATAAATAAAAAAAATATTCGAACATGTTTGAAATAACATTATCTTATAGATAAAAGTATGAAAGAGCGTAAATACAAGAAAATACTTTACCTTACTTTACTTTTAAAAATTACTCTGAGCAAGTCAATCAAATTGCAGCTAATCCAATAATAGAATGAAATTACTCCTAATAATAATAATCAAGATTAATTTTATTTGCAAATTTCACAGATGGAATATTGAACAATTGTATACTAAATAATATGCCATCTGAACAGAAATATCCGATCATTAATTTATTCCTTTCAACTGGCAAAAATGTGATCCAAAGTTTTTATGATGATGTCAAAAATGTTTGACCATTGTTGACCATATGACATTTTTTAACATTTTATTGGAACGAAGTTCCTTACGGCAGGCTTGGAGGGGATAGGGATTTTGCTGCGCGACCGAACTGAAAAAAATGTGATAGTAAAACCGTAAGAAAAATGCGTGGAATAAAAGCGTTAAATGAGACGTGCGCAGGCGCGACAGTCGCGTACACAAGCGAGTAGTGCCGTTTAGCCGAAGGAAGTTCGTTCCTACCTGGTGTCCCGCGACACCACATCATTTTTTTTTGTACATGTACAAACCTGCCTTGATGTGTGAAAAATTAAAAGGCCGGTTTTTGTTTATCTGAGCAGGCTCTACAGTCCCACCAACTTATCTGTGAATTGGCAAAATATTGAAATGTCATTTGGCTGTCAGTGTCTACTACTTTTCGAGTGCGCTGGGATGTTTGAAGCAACATTTCCGAACTTCGTACATTAAACATGCCGAACGCTATAAAAAATGATGCGCGAAATATCATCCTAAAGTTGAAGACATTTTTTTAAGGAAGAAGCTCGTCAGCAAGCTCCAATAATACGCTTGTGTCCACTAAATATGACTTGTCCGTATTGTAGTTTTGAATTATTTATTAGGAAATGAAGAAGAGAAGACGTCACGCCGTGGTAAAACGTCATCTTAATATTCAATCAATCAATCAATCAATCAAATAATTTTTATTCAAAATAATTATAAAAATACTATTTTTGAACGTCAACACCAGAAAATAAAATATCATTACAAAAGTAACAGTAACTGTAGACTTAAATATTTGTAAATAACAATTACCTAGCAACACTAGAACGACAATGACGTCACCACGCAATTCACACATAAACTGATGAGTTTGTAAGTAGATATTTTTACAATCCATTATATACAATTACACAGTAAGACAGTTTTTTTTTAATTTTTAAGGCTTTTCTATGAAAATACAAGATTTTAGACAGTCCATTTTATACATTTACACAGTAAGGAAGGTTTTTTAACTGATCAGACTTTATGTGTGTGTAAATGTACAAAATGAACTATTAGTTCATTTTGTACATTTACACATTTAAAAAAAAAAAACATTTACACATACTAAAACGAAGTTTTAAATCAAAATTGTCACTCTTCTTTGCATTAAAAACAATATCAAGGGGTTTTTGGTGGGCAAACAGCGACCAAAGTTTAAAAAAAATAAAAAGTGTTTTTTTTTGTAATTACTCTTAAAGGGTAAAAATTAATACAAAAAAGTTTTAAATAAAATGTGTAGAATCTATAATTTTACGTCCTTTTGGTTGTTGCTTTTTCCTCTGAAGACAATCGAAAATGCAAAGAACAGTGACAGCTCCGATTTAAAATCTAATTTTTTGAAGGAACAACAAAGCAGTTTTTGTTTATCTGGTCAGGTCTTGTATAGGTAAAATTTACGACATTCTATTTTATACATTTACACAGTAATGTTCTAATTTATCTAGCCAAGTTTTCTAAAAAAATTTAGGTATTTATCTTGTCATTGGGTGTCTTTAGTACAACTGCTAATCTCAGACATCTAAATTAGATTGGCAAAATTTTAAGCTAAGATTTTGCCAAGACACTTTTTAGATGCTTATAATAACAAAAAAGAAAGTAGATTTAAACTATTCTTTAGTACAAAAACGGGGAGAATTTTTATTTGATACTTGTAACGAAAATTATGATATTTTTATACTTAGCGTTGTTTTAATGCAAATGTAATTAAAGTGTTATACAATGGTAACATTTAAATATGATGATAGAAGTCGATTAAATTTAAGGTTTCAATATTTCTTATATGATTGTTGATATATTTTATTTAGTTAATTTAAAAAACGTAGAAAATTATTCTAGTGTATCTAATATCGAAAAACACACATGGGATGTACAAAACCAAAACCTTCTGTGTACTTTGCAAATTAAATACCTCAATTTTTTTTAACTCGGTGATTTTGTGAAGTTTGATATCGACGAAAAAACAGTTGATCAGATATCAACTGTTTTTTCGTTGTAAAAAAAATTTTCTGTAATGATTATGGATATGATAAACGTAACCCGTGTGAAGTCGCGGCGGATCGCCAACCTGTTTATTGATGTGTAACAAATTTCTTCTCACTTTTGAGTAATCTATGGGAGTAATTTTGTGAAATACAACGGAAGTGTGTAACAAGAAGCAGATAAATCACGCGCTATTTGAAATGACCAATGAGCGCGTGCTATTTGAACTGACCAATGAGCGTGCGCTATTTAAAATACCCAATGAGCGCGTGTTATTTGAATTAACCAATGAGCGCGGGCTATTGAGGTAACCAATGTGTGCGCGCTATTTGTATTAACTAATGAGCGTGCGCTATTTGAATTGACCAATTAGCGGGCGCTATAAGTGCGCGCTATTTGAAGCAACCAATGGGTGCGCACTATTTGAATTTACCAATGAGCGTGCGCTATTTGAATTGACCAATGAGCGCGTGTGGTAGCCATCAGATTGTACCTACATATTAGGTGTCAGATGTCTCATGTCACACATCTCGTTTTTATTATAGGTACTATGTGTACCCTGCGGCCTGCCACTTTCTCCGCGTGACACACACACATTACTTAGTTTTACTCAATCGAGTATTAAAAAAATCTATGTTACTCAGTGATAACACAAATAGGTACAGAAATCAACTTCATGTATTTCCTTCACTTTTCATACCTACGGTCACGCTGCGGTTATCAACTTTGGTTCATGCACCAATAACTGGTAGTGGCACTCGTTAAGTGTTTGATTTATTCTTGTGCATTATTCGAACACCCTGTATATATAGATTGACTTCTGTACTTATATGTTTTTTTGGTGAAAATGAAACTATAAGTGAAAGGTTTTTAATATCAGTTCAGTAGTTTTTTAGTTCATCCATCAAACGAACAAACGTTATCTCTTTATAATATTATTGTAGATAATTAACACAATTTTCCTTACATCCATTACACTAACGCCACGAAGAATTTCCCTGATACCTAATTGAACCTTGCCCTGGCCGTCTACCCTGGTTGTTGTACCCCTGTGAGTCATATTGGTCATTTTGTCTCTGGTATCTTCCCTGGTCATTTTGTCTTTGATAATTACCCCGGTCGTTCCCCTGTCTATAATTTCCCTGGTCATTACCCTGTCTATAATTCCCCTGGTCATTTCCCTGTCTGTACCCTCCTTGATCCTGTCTGGGGTAGTTCCCCTGCCTTTGATAATTGCCCTGCTGTGAGTAGCTGTTCTGTCTGTTGTATCCTTGGTTCTGGTAGCCAGAGTTAGGTCGATTCTGATTGTATCCCTGGTTTTGAGAGTTGTGTGGAACGTAGCCGCTTCGTTGAGGGCCAAAGCTTTGTGAACGATCTGAAACAAAAAAGGAATATGTCAATCTGAATACCAAATATTAAAACAGGGATGTATCTAGTAAGAAAATTTAAGTATTGGATAATTGTCAACCCTAGAATTAAATTCCCATGTAGATCCAGGTAGATGACTCTCCTGATGAAAAGAAGGAAACCATCGCTAGATATCAATTATATTAATGTTATATTGATATCCATGAGGCGGGATGGTAATGCCTCGTTGGTCGAGTGGTTAGTGACCCTGACTACGCAATCGACGGGACTCGGGTTCGATCCCCGACGGGGACAAACATTTATGTGATGAGCATATATGTTTGTGTTTCCGAGTTTGGGTGTTTATTAAATATATTCTAGTATTTATATATGTATTTATATGTATTAGTATCGTTGATTAACACCCATGCCACAAGCAAATAATTTGCTTACTTTGGGGTTAGATCAGTTAGTGTAATTTGTCCCGTGAATATTATAATAATATATTATATACTAGCGAGCTGCCCGCGATTTCACCCGCTTAGCTTTTGTTCCCGTGAGAATATCGAAAAAGTTTATATACTAAAACCTTCCTCAAAAATCAATCTATCTAGTAAAAAAAACTGCATCAAAATCCGTTGCGAACTTTTAAAGATTTAAGCATACATAGGGACACAGGGACATAGGAACAGACAGAGAAAGCGACTTTGTTTTATACTATGTAGTGATTAGATCAGGTGATACGTTTGCCAGTGTTCCTACCCAAGTAACATAAAAGAAACACATTATTAACATCGTTTGTATTGTATCTTTCTACTAGGGGAGCCATCTGCTTGTATGCTTTCTTATGGTGTAAAAGGAAACCTATGCGGTAAACCATGAATAGATATTCATTCAGATTCAGATGAACAATGACAATTAAGAATTCCTGCAAAAATCCATCGTACCAATGTATACGGAGTAACATTGGTTTCGAATAGAAGTTTGAGGTAAATATAAGGCATTCTCTTATTCGCAAAAAACGCGACACTCGACGACTTAAAACCGCTTGCAAATCGCACCCGGCGAGCCCGTGTGAAACCCGCGACGAGTGTTTAATCGCTCTCTTTGTGATGCTCTAATATCTTTCCCTTGCTATAAAATTAATGGAAATGTCTAAAAAGGATTTATCAACTATAATCACAACTGCCAGAGATTTTACGGCTTCAAAGATCCTTGTTAGAAGGATATAATGCATTCACAACTATATTTTCCGACAGTCGGCGATGTTGTGGCGTTACATGACGTTAGTTAGCTAAGGTTGGGTGACGTTATGTGGGCAGGATTAGGCAGGAATAAAAAAGGAAATAGCCTTTATTAGTAAGAGTATTAAATGTTACAGGTTATTACAAATAATTCAAATATACCAGCCTACTCTACTATCACATGGTGTGTAAATATTTAAGATTTTCAAATTATCTGATTTTGAAAATCTTTAAAACAAAGTGTTTTGCTATTTATTAACTTTCATTAATTTACTTTAATAACATCGTGATGAATTTAACAAATTTATATTTACTTTTATTTATTAACATTTGATTTTATCGGCAAAAAATTATCTAATTTTATATGTTTATCTAATAGCAATTAATCGAAAAAAATATCTGTAAACCGGTTGATCTGCCGGCCATCCCTGAAACTTCTCGCTAAATTGAGATATTTTATGCTCAAAGTAGCAAAAACATAGATTTTTGAGTTCGAACAGTTCAAAAATCTAAAACTAGTAAAAATTTAATATTGAAAAGATGATTTTTTTTTCAAAATCCTTACCGAATCAACCGATTTTAATCCGATTTGCGGTATTTGACAGAGTTTTTAAATTAGAAGAGTTGACTAGTTTTTTAAATAAATCGGTATATTAGCCTGAGAGTTATTTTTAAAATAAGTAGGTTTGCTGTAAGCAACGTAATTAATATTTGAAACACTGTTACTTTTAAAAATTTGATACGGTTTTCATTTTTAAATCGGTATTCGACGTAGTTCTTTTGCTACTACAATATCATAGAAGAACAAAAAAATGTTTGGTTGAAAAATTTCAAAATCATGTTGGAGAAACACTTTTCATTTCAAAACTTTTCGTCAATGATACGAGTAACTTCCTAACGTATAAAACGATTTTGATGCAATTTACGCGTTGGACGCAATTTTTTAAGGAATAAAACTGATTAGATTTTGTACTTAATCGATACATGTGCTTGTACTTAATACATGTAGATCTGGTGAAAACTCGATTTTCGAAAATCGGGGCAAAATCAGTACCTAACTTCCTTCTTTACATACGTAGAGGGAAGTTAAAAATTCGAAATTTATTTATAGGTAAAGTTTTACAAAAACTTATTACACATTTTTTATAAATATGGTGATTTTGGTTAGGCACGTATAATTTTTTTAAACTCCTAAAATATAAGTTACAGCTACTTCAGCTTTTTAGGGTTCCGAAGTAAATTAAGATACCCTTACAGTTTCGCTATGTCCGTCCGTATGCACGATTGCTCAGAGATCCTTATCACTTAGAAAGCTGTAATTTGGCACGCTTATACATATTGGTCACGTCAACATTGTGGTAATATAAAATCTTGAAAAATATTTTTTCAGGGTAGCAATATTTTACAAACGAGTCTTTTAATCGGAAAATTGTTTTCATAAACCTACAACATTTTTGTGTAATACAATGTTGTACGTGAGAAAAAAAATTAACGTTCCCATATTACATGTATTAAGAGATTCGTTACTCGATATATTTGATTAAGAGACTCGTTTGTAAAAAAATAAGCTTTTAAGTGCTAATTTTTGTTAGAGTCAAGTGACTCCCCCTCCCTCGCCCATTTGCAGGCTAAACGGTCGGTTTTGGGGGTGGGAAAAACTCATACTAATAGTAAATATAACGAAGTTAAAAGGAAAACTATCAAGCTTTACAAGTTTTTGAGTAATAGTCGACCAACTTATAAAATGTACTTAGAAAAGTTTTTATAGGCGATGAACCTGTGGTGGAGATATATACATACTTGTCATTGACGTTGAATAGCTTAAATGTTCCATAGTATGAAACTATACAAGCGCTCTTCCTAGTCCGTATTATTGTGATGGGCAACTTCGAAACCCCACATTGCGCGTGGCCCGACACGCACTTTACTATTTTTTATTTACAAATACACATACCTCTAAAATATACAAACATGGTAAGGGAAAGAGACAGACTGGTCTCTCTCTCTCTCTCTCTCTCTCTCTCTCTCTCTGTGTGTGTGTGTACAAGAGTGTACGTAAATGATTGACTCTTAGATACTGCTCGAATATATTTTATTGGATTCTAAAAATTCGCAATAATTATATCCTGACCATCCGTCTCTCTTTCGGCATGTAAAAATGTAAAAAAAACCGAGTGAAGAAACAATTCACTAGCATCGTAACTACTGACCTCTCGGCCAACTTAACTAAAGCGGTGCGAAAAAGCACCGCTTATACAGACAGACTATCAACACAGAATAGCGGGGGGTGGCGGCCGCGTGTCCTTGATGTCGACTAGTGCGTACCGCGGCGTGCTTATAGAGTATAATATCCACATTTCACTTATTTCTAGAGAAATATTGGTCAAAAATTAAACCCCTAATTCTATTATTTCAATTTTAACGAGAATCGAGTTCCGAGTAATCTTCAGAAGAATAGAAGGTAAAACCCCAGTCAGTCTGTATAAATGACTGACACCGCAGAGATATAATATAACTAAACGCGATTACTAATAAAATATACAGGTTAACGGTCATACTCATAAGGGGGCGTCCACAAATTACGTGAGACGTTTAAGGGGGAGAGGGGGTCGAGTCAAATCTCATCGAATCTTACGTTGGGGATGGGGGGGGGGTCTCGGCAAATATCACGCAATTTTTTTTCTGATTGAAACAGAAAAAAATATACTATTTTGCTCCATTATCCAGATTGTGCATGCTAAAGATTTAATCTTAAGCGTAATCGTAATATGATTAAGATTATTCACTAATTCGTTCGAAAGAAAATAATTTCATTCATACTTCGACGCTATACATTACTACTGACTGCCAAACCATCATATTTGTTTTATACCAAATAGTTCAACTTAATCTGAATTTACGGTACAGTGTAGCCCGTCTTTTGTTTTCGCGCCACTGTCAGAGGAGTAGACATTCTTTTTTTAATCGCAGTAATTACAATTTAAGTATTCTATTGTTAAATTGTTATGACATAACTCAGCAATATTGATTACTAGGCAATTTTTTTTTCTTTTTATAAAAAAAATCCAACGCGTTTACATATGTAAGAAACCCAAATTTTGAAAAATCTCACGTGAGACTGGGGGATGGGGGAGGGGGTTGAATAAAATCTCACGACATCTCACCAAGGGAGGAGGGAGGGATAGAAAATTAAAAAAAAAACACCTCACGTAATTTATGGACGCCCCCTAAGTAAATAAAAAAATTATTGAAAACAAAAAACCCGACTGCATTTAATGTTGAAAAAAGATTTATTGCCTTAAGTGAAAACTATAAAGAAAGAAATAAGCTCAGAAGTTTAGAATCATGTTAAATAATAATGAATTACTACCCCATTAAAATAGTTCTATAATCGATGTACATATAAAACAATCCATGAATTTTAATTTATTACAGAACGATCGGGGCCCTTTGTGAATATTTGATAGCTAAATATTAAAAAATAGCCTATGACACTACTACGATTAAGATAAATCCAACGATACCCCATATATCAAAAACTATCCAGCCGTTTGGGCTGCAAGTCATGCCAAAGAAATGGACATACATAGTACATACATACATGCGCTCGAAAAACATTACCCTCATTTTGGCACAGTTGAATAACATTAAAATTTAATAAAAGAGAATATTGCTTAACTACATAATAAACCCAAAAAATAGTGTAGTTAATATTCAAAAAATAGAGTCACCGCACGTTGTACTGATTCCAGTCGCGAGTTCGGTAAATTACCGTTTGGAAACAATGAAGATTTATGCGCCGTGCGCGGGCGATCCATTATTGGATAATTAGGTCAAATATTTTCACATATTCGAAATAATAAAATTGCCTATTTTTTTACATATTCGATGACAGAATAGATTATTTATTCAATATTTATAATTTTTTACCAGTAAACATGTAGAATAAAACTCTATGGCACTTCCAGAGCGCTAGTTCCGGACCAGAACCAGCTTATTCCAAAGTGGCAGTGAGACGGGGATCTGTACAAAGTTTTGGATCTAAAAGGATTTTCCACGAGCCACAGAACCGATGGCTTGCTTTACGCTTAGCACTACCGCAAACAAAACCCCGTACAAATACTTATGAGGGCTCGACTTCCACAGTCAAACGAATAGGCAGAAAATCAACCAAAAACGCACATATATACAAAGCACTCCAAGTCTAATCTAGCAAACAGTTTTCAGCTGATTAAGCTCATTAAAAACATACATCGAACTCGGTAGGTATAATACATTTTCGAACTCGATTTAAAATCTTTATCTTAAACTAGCTTTCCCGGCAAACGCTGTTCTGCCTTTTTAACTACTCTTTTTTTTCTATATTTTCTCACCTTTTTAAACCTTGCCTAAAAATTGTTGAAGTCTACAATTAATTTAAAACCAAAATTAGCCAAATCGGTTCAGGCGTTCTCGAGTTTTAGCGAGACTAACGAACAGCAATTGATTTTTATATATATATAGATTGAAGAAGAAGATACAAAGTAATTTTTATAGTATTGTCAAATAAACAGTAGCAGCAGTAATTTAACAATAACGTTTTAAAATAGGCTGAATATTCTAATCTCTTTGTCAAAAAGTGATAAAGGATATTTTGTAAGCAATGAGGGTGTTTAGTAACTATTTACGTCATTTAAATATTATTTATTAATGATACTAGCTGAACTGACATCGTTTTGCTATACAAATAACTTGTATGGAATATTTTGATGGGGTGCTTGAGAGGGGGGGAGGGGTTGGGAGGGTTCTTTTAAGTTGGACCAAACATCTACTGTTTGGCCCAACTTAAAAGTTTCTATAATAATAATAATAAATATAAGTCTATAAAATTTCATTGAAATCGGTTCAGTAGTTTAGGAACCCATAGTGGACAAACAACATGACAAGTGATTAGTAATGTATATA
This sequence comes from Apodemia mormo, assembly GCA_036924255.1. NCBI lineage: Eukaryota > Metazoa > Arthropoda > Insecta > Lepidoptera > Riodinidae > Apodemia > Apodemia mormo. Next base: position 2,389,487 of record JAUPFN010000018.1, on the reverse strand, counting down.
AAATTAAGATTTCCCATATGAACCTCCAATATATATCATGTAACGTTCGCTCCACTGGACTATGTAAGACGTTGTATTGTTTTTTTAGTGTGTGTTAATAAGTCGAATGACACGTTTCAACAAAAAGTGCTTAAATAGGTTATTGTGAACAATGTAGCGTGACGGAACGTAGTACGAATTTTTAACTGACAAAATATGAATGTATAAGCCACATGTAATTCAAAGAAGTAGCCAGGCGAATAAATATCTTTTTAACAAAAAATTAAACTTATCTATTTTTTTTATTCTATCCAATAAAAAAAATTAAATTGGATTATTCTGTAAAAAGTTATGCGTGGGTATACATTAAAATCAGTAAGAGCACAATCAATCATCCTTTGTTTACATACTCTTATAGTTAGAATTTAAAAAAGTAATTAAATGGAACCATTCTCAAGGCATACTAACTCTAATTAAAAAAAAAACATCAAAATCGGACTACTCTGTAAAAAGTTATGCGGGGACTAACTTGAAAACTTGAAAAAAATATATACGCGTCGAAATGAAAACCTCCTCAGTTTTTTCGTAGGTTGAAAAACAGTACATACATACATAAATACGCCATTATATACGCCGATATTTTTTCAAACCACATCCTTAACGTGGTAGACAGAGAGAACCGAGTGCCATACATCATGATCCTTGCAGACTTGTCTCGCTTTCTCCACATTCATTATTCTCTTCATACAAACACGCCGGTTGCGAGGACTCTTGAGTCTTGACCCACTTTCGAACAGTACTCGATCAATCTGAACATGGTATGTCAGTCTTGGTCCTCCCCGGTACCTACTTCCTTCCACATTCGCATTGTATATCTGTTTTGTTAACCTTTCGTCTACCATTCTTTCTACATGTCCGAACCAACGGAGCATGCCCTAATCTTTACACCGACACTTTCTTTCAAGCCTAACCTCTCTCTCACTTCCACATTATTAAAAAATGAAAACATTCTTTAAACATTCCATAAAAACAGAGTAAAGCTTAATAAATTACTGCATTGGGTTCCACTGCAAAAATAAGAATCTTTAGTCTGTTTTTTTAAGGTCCTGCGAATCGACGACCGAGTAAGACTGCGGCCTTATGTGTCGTCAGTAAAAAAGCCGGTAGGTATATGATTGCAGTACCCCAGTTTTAAAGATAGAGTTGGTTCGTCGATGTTGAATTCTTGGGTGATGCGTCTGGCAACTGCTGTTGTTTACCCATCCAAATTTTTAACAAAAGTTATCAACGTTTTCTCTTATTGTACGTACCACAGAACTTCAGATATACAACAAGGCAGTAGGGGTGGATCCAGCCTTCGGGTCAGGGGAGGGGGTCACATATTTAACCCCCACGATCTCCATATTGGATCCGCCCTTACAAGGCAGTTACTTCATTTAATAATCAGTCATGGCATATGATCAACATCAACGGACAACAAATAAAACCGTCGTTCTTTAAAACCACAGTATAAAACTCGTAAGTCGTACATTACCCTTTAAAATTTACATCATGTGCAGATATGTATCATTAACGTTCCATAAGCGGTACTATTTTATTAAATAACATGCACAATTTAAATATCAACATTAGGAAGCATTTATCTAAATAAAAATAATAGTAATACTAATAAATACGATATCCAATAAAATCGCCTCTCTGGTCCCGGGTGTGGGCAATTCAAAAAATGTGTTTCAGTTTTCTGATAAAAACAACGTTGCCTGGGACTGGATAAGTGCCTGGTCGGCATCTATTACATTATTATCCGGCATCTATTACTGTCATCTATTACATTCAGAAGGAAGAGTAGGTACCTTCGATTATTCGTGGGCGCACTGTCTACCTGCCATCAGGGATACGGGTGTGATGATACTTTTTTTAAATAAAATTTCGTGAATTGTGTTTATAGTGTAAATCTTACTTATTTATTCTTTTTTATAGTATTATAGTGTTCTTAAAATGAAAGTACACGATCGGCACTAGGCAAATTAACCTCTAATATATATCTTGCAATACAATATACAGAGTCTTGATGGACATACGTCCATCTTAGTTAATCATCCATCTTGAACAATTTCTCAAAGTTCTGGAGCGATGTATAAAACTTCTTACAGCAAATTAACGTTGATAGGAATGGAAAAAATAACAATATACATATTCTAGAATATACAAGTCTGTATATTAAATGCGTGACGCAAGAACTTTGTACGCCTTAAGACAATTAAGCAAACAGTGGAGTGTGAAATTAGACATAGTAAAAGTTTACATTGTAGAGTACTGCAGAAGCCTAATATTTTTAAATAATACGCATTAGAAATACATTAAATTAATAAAAAATAACATAACACACACTGCATTCATGTGACATACATAATAAAAATACATACTATTTGCTTTAGGGCTAAATTCTTGTCAAACATAAAAGAGATTTTATTGTTTAGTCTACGGTCGAATTATAACCACAGGTCATTCGCTAGTTAAGTTAAATATTTAAACCCTTAGTTAATAAGAATTTTACTTAAGAAGGCTGGTTAATTGTCTGTTTGAATGCAAAACAAACCCCTTATACTCCTCTGATAAATCTTTTGTTTAAAGAATCGTACATCTGTTACAGTTGTATGGGTACTCGACAGCAGTATCAACTTGAATCTATGGCGCCTAGTTAATCTTTAAAACGCACGTAGATAATTCAGATAGTCCCATTTCTGCACCTAGAGTGTGTTCTTGCCGTTTATAATTACGCTCTCTCTGCGAGTGCGTAACGAGGCGTCGCCATTAGGTGGCATTGTCGAATGAGCGTTGGCGCCCGACGTGGGGCCGCGAACAAATCAGCGCTACCTTCATTACGGAACATACCCAACTGTAGTGAAAGCATGTTATTTCATTTTTTGTGTTTTATTGTTAGATAAAATCTGTTTTTTGTGATCAAGTTAAAATTGTGAATTTTTAAGCATACACGATTTTTAAACGAGAGTACTTTCGGAAAGGTGATGTGCCTTAATATGACTCATGTATATACAATGAAATAAGACCCTCAGTACCGTTCCTACAATTAACATCACAGTTCCACTAAAAATGAACTTAATACTTGTTCGCAATCGCTGTCATTTACCGTTCATTAACAATCAAGATACTGCCCTTAGACGAGGTTCGGTTTCAAAATATTGTTAAAGGATAATCTGATCCTAACTCTGACATTAAACTCAGATTGAGAACTTTAATCGCCCAAAAGTCAGTGACGAACTAATTTATTCGACAAATCACGCATTTTTAAGAATTCCAGAAGTGGGAGTGTTTTTATTATTATTTTTATATCAGGAACAAGTGGTTTCCTGGTGGAAGGAGATAGATAATCATCGCTTATAGACACCAAAGATGTTTATTGCCATTCGTACAGTGGGTTGAAATGATACATGCATTAGTTTTCCGACTACCTTACCCTCCAAACCGTAGCCCGACTGTGACAAATATTGACGCCAGAAATAAATGAAGTGGTTATATTTTGATATACCCGGGCGAGACGTTGCCGACAAAAAGTCCTGAAAAAAGGATCGGTTCGGACATCTGGTTTCAGTAATACTAGTAGTTAACATATATCAGTTGATGGTATACTAAGAAATTACTGAAATGCGCTTTTGCATTCCTATTCTGTGTACGTCTGCGTATTTTTTTTTTCTTTTCGATTTTCAAGTTCCAACATGCTATACATTATTTATGGTTTTATTTTTACATGAAAAATTTCGAATATTAACAAACGTGTACTCCCTTTTTCTCATTTTTTTATATAAAAGAGATCTCAAACGGATAAGAGCTAAAGCCTGAGTATCATCTGATAGCAAAATATTCACTGCTGCCCATGAAAAGTTACATTACAAGCGCTCTACATTACCGACATTTTGGACATTTATTGATCCGACGTTGTGCTAATGCAAGTAAATGAATATAATATTTACGATGTATATGTTACCGGAAATGTATGAAATCTAGGAATTGTGTAAATGTCCTAGGAAATGTATAAAATTCCGAAACTATTCAGGAAATTTGTAAAATATTGTTTTAAAAATTATTTAATACATACATATCCTATGAAACGTAAACATATTCTAAGAATTGTATATAATTCCAATATTGTACTAGGAATAAAACACGTTGTTAAAATGAGAATAATAATTTTTATTAAGGCACTTGACAATCCGTTACCAATACATCCGGTACATCCTCTGCATCAAGAAAAACTCTTAGACATACATTAATCTGAGATCGAGAATATAATTGTTTTCAGATTCCGTTCTTGGTACCAATTTGATAGAGCTCATCATCGTTCTTAGCCAAAACTACACCTATAATATTTCGGGCATCATCACGTCTTCTATCGACCTCTGGAACTGCAAACCTCTGTACGAATACAGAAGTGCCAATTGATAGCGCGATCGCCTGATCGAATGATGCAATACCCTCCCCTCGCCCCGCTATCCCCGCGTACCCACTAATATCTTAAATTTTCTACATTTCCGCTTGCTATTTAGGAAATATATAGATTTCCTAGGAAATGTGTCCATTATGAATCATTTCACACATTTCCGGGCGATTTTAGTAATTACATACATCTCCAAGGAATTGTATACAATAACGGATTACATACATTTCCGTTAACATATATATTATAAAACATGGTTGTGCAAAATTTTTAGACGTTATAGAAACCAATTCATAGCAATTGCAAAAAAATGTGGCGATGTCGTCAGCAAACACATAATAGGCACCTAATGGACGCCGGCGCGACACATTCACCGCGTGAAAGCGAGGCAAATAAGAGCAATGGCGGCGCAATGTTCGCGCCAAATTTACGCCGCGAAAACTATACAGCTAGCATGTATAAGAGGTACTGGAAAGCCTGACTAATGATAGCTAAAGTACTTGGGTACTTTAATAAAACATAAAGGAGTATGCTCAACGAAAGCAAGCGAGAATCGCTTAGGATTACTCGTTGATCTTATTTCATTTAGTACGTACTAGATGAGAAATCGAAAGAGATAAAGAGAGAAATGAAGAAGGGTAACGCTGTCTACTTTTGATGTGCAATGATTTGTTTCTCCGAAGTACTCATATTAGTAGATTATTGATAAGCTTACTCGTAACTTTTCAATAATCTACTAGGTGGTAGAGTTCTGACTAGGTGGTAGAGTTCTGCATTGTCTCGCCCGGATCTGGCACCACCGCCTTACCTATTCCTGCCGTAATAGCGTCAGTGCTAGTCACTGTCGTGTTCCGGTTTGGAAGGTAAGATAGCAGGTAGTGTTATGCATGTGGCATTAGACCTCGCCACAAAATATCAACGCACTATTAACTCTTTGGTATCTATAGGCGATGGTTGACTCTTTCCATCATAAGACCTATCTGCTTGTCTTGTTTGCTATCTTGATATAAAAAAATGTTCGTAACATCGACAAAAAGTCACAAGTCTGTTAGTCTGTATTAAGGATAGCATAATATAATATAAAAATGGATATGTTAAAATGTACTATATAATTCTGTATTATCAGCAACACAATGTAGTTTTTGCTTAATTACGTGATAAATAAAATTAATAAAATTTGTAGCTTCCCACAGACGCTTCAGTTTATTAATTCATTTCGTTACGAAAAAAATATTTTAGTAATGTAATTAATAATTATTAAGTTTTATTTTCTCCTTAACAAATTTTTAAATTAGTACGTTTACGTATGATTCATAATTAATAAAAAGAAAAAGTAACTTCACGCCTATATCCCCGAAGGGCTAAACAGAGGTACAACTATTGCACCCACGATTACCGAAGATATTTATTCCGACAATGTGATAGATGACCAACCGGACACTTATCTAAATCCCGGGCATATAATAAAAAAAATAATAGTTTAAAAAAACTAAAAAACACGCTTTTTATAGAAAACCGAACTAAAAAATATAAAATAAATTTTAATAAATTTAAATTAAGAATAGTGTTAAAAATTTCAATAATTATAAATTAATAATAGTGTGAATAAAAAAAAAAAAATTATTTAAAAAAAAGCGTGGGGTGCATGGTGTCAATAGTTATAAATATTTTATTGACACATATGAGTAGAGTGATTATCATTTCGGTAATATCTTAAAAAGCACCCCACGCTTTTTTTTTAAATAAAATTATTTTTTTTTTATTCACACTATTATTAATTTATAAATATTGAAATTTTTAACACTATTCTTAATTTAAATTTATTAAAATTTATTTTATATTTTTTAGTTCGGTTTTCTATAAAAAGCGTGTTTTTTAGTTTTTTTAAACTATTATTTATTTTCTACTTTTTAGTTTGGTTTATTTATAATAGCTTGTTTTTTTAATTTTAAACTATTGCACGACTCATGATGCGAAGCATCAGAGAGTGCTTTACGATCGAAATTTTTTTTTCATATACACATATCTTCACGCCAGATCCCTTACGGGGTAGGAAGAGAGAACCAAGTGCCATACATCACGATCCTTGCAGGCTTGTCTTGCTTCCTCCACATTCATCACTCTTTTCATACAAACACGCCGGTTGCGAAGACTCTTAATACCACCGTCGGAAATTTTTTTCGCCTTATTTTGGCAACTATTTTTAGTATTATAGCCTTGTTAGTTAAAGGAATCAAGATATTTTGCATACTATTGTCGAGATAATTTAACGGAGATTAATTCTATACTTGCTAAAAATTAATTTAGTGCAATACAAACGGAAAAAAATATGAAAATAGGTCAAAAAATTTCCTGTCCGTCATGTATGAAACTCCGGAAACACTGTAACTTATGAAAAAATCAATTATTTGAGTTATTTTTTTAAATTCTAATCGGCAATTGTAGATCATCGAATGCGAACGGCTAATAAATTCAGTGTCGTTTAATTACAATTAATAAAAAACGTAAACTACAAGACTGTATATCTATATATATCCATGTAAAGTTAACATGGATGGTGATATATCTATATCTATAAATATTATGTACATTTATTTTGTTTTTTTTTGTTTTTTTACTCAGTCAATTAAACTCAGTCACAGAGACGGTGGCAGACTCTTCGTGGCTCGTGAAATCTAAGTTATATGCGCAGACACTGTTGCAAACTCTAATGCGCATACCTAGTCGAGTGCCGCGGCAGAAGCACGGAACTACTTACACGCTTATAGACATATGTGTGAGTGTGTGGTGTGTGTGTGTGTGTGTGTGTGTGTGTGTGTGTGTAAGTGTGCAAGGCGTTCCTGTCGTACTCCCATACAGGACAATACGACGGGGCCAGATATGGGCCATGCTTGGCGCAATGCTGTCTATCTCTGGCCCATGCTTGTAAACCCGCTTTGGCCCAGCCTTGGTAGAAGTAGACTCGGTAAGATCCAAGGGCGTCTAGCGAATGAGTCTTTTGAGCAGAGAGTTATTAGAGTTGATCTCATTATTGAGCGAACTAGCGAACTAGCGACTAGCGAGAGAACTACTAGCGAACGAGTCTGCCGAGCAGAAGGCTCATAGAATTGGTCTCATTGAGGAGCGTATAGCTAAGGAGTCCGCCGAGCAGAGAGCTCGTGGATTAGTAGTGATACGAAACCGTACAGCAATCGAGTCTGCTCAGCCACGTGAGAACCGCCTAGCGGTAGCGCGTCAGACGTCACAAAGACTTCGTTCAATTACTGAGCGTAATTTTATAACCACCATAAATCAATATGCTGAAGTACCATGTACAATCTGTAAGAAATTATTATATCCAAAACAACAGACGTCATTAGTTAAAGCACGTTTTGATTTTTTTTTTGCTCGACTACCATAAAAAAAGACAAGTTCCTTCTCAGGCCTACTGGAACAACATGGAAGTTATATCTTTACCTCTTGAACTGACCGACTTGACAGACGTAGAACAAAGACTTTTGTTAAGAGTAGTTCCTTTTATAACTAGTTTCCACCCGCACCAAAGTGCTCGTCAACACGAATCAAACGAGCCCAAACTCGATAGAGTTGTGTTATTTAATTGCTGAGCTCCTATGGTCACCTTCTGGCTTCATCATCGAATCCTGCAGGATCCTAGTTAGCACCAGGCACCAAAGTGCTCGTCAACACGAATCAAACGAGCCCAAACTCGATAGAGTTGTGTTATTTAATTGCTGAGATCCTATGGTCACCTTCTTGCTTCATCATCGAACCCCGCAGGATCCTAGTTAGCACCAAGCACCAAAGTGCTCGTCAACATGAATCAAATGAGTCCAAACTCAATAGTCTTGTTATTAACCGATTTTTAACCATTTAATTATTAAGTTCCTGTGGTCACCTTCCGATTCAGATTCATCAGATCAGCTCCATGTCATAATAAGGTTTCATTGTCATTCAATTAACATACGTATACAAAATTTCAGCTCAATCGGTAACCGGGAAGTCGATCAAATTTACTTGCGAGATTTGATTTCAGACATCGAGATAGGTACAATAAATAAAAAAATGCTCATAAAACAAAAACTACTGGGCCTACCTGAATCAAATTTTTATGGGACCAATTCAAAACTATTGCGCATCAAAAAAAAAAAAGAATCACGTAATTCGGTTCAAAAACCTCGGAGAAATCGGTGTACATACATAAAAAAAATATACCAGCCGAATTGAGAACCTCCTCCTTTTTTTGAAGTCGGTTAAAAATGGAATAATTTTATCAAATTAGTGTATTGTCATCGGTCCTCGATAAATCTACAAAGTTTGAACGAAATCTGGCCGTTTAAAGTGGGTCAAAATCGCGCCCAAAGAAGTCGGTTACAAACAAACATACAAACATACAAACATACAGGTGAAGCTAATAAAAAGCGTGTAATAATAAAAAAAAAAACAATATGTTTGATTTTTCCGACCCGGACCATCGTGTGGTCAACAATCAACACCGACACCAGACCACTAGACCAGAGGCGACATAGATAGGTAGAAATACGGGTAATTAATACATTAACTTTAATTATTTGTATTACCATAATTCTTGCAAATTAATTACCTTTCATTCTTCTTTAATATTTAAAACTTATACCGATACATTTGTTTCCACCACAGACGGATGCACAGACAACACAAAGTCACCCAACTGATGACATCACTTGACGTCCTAAGTACGTGTCACCAGACGTGCCCCAAGCAATCTTACGAAGGAAAAATTAAAAAAGTAGAAATAAACCCGCGGTGCCCACTCGACCGAGCGACGTGCAACCTGGGATCCGCCCGTAGTAATTAGAGTTGCCCTCGGCGCGTGCTCAAGTGTCTAACCTGATGCCGGCGTATAACGACCAAATAACAGATTTTTCAGAGATTTAATACTAAAAACTGGCGAGCCTGGGTGAGTTCTTTGAAAATTGTATCTTTATAATTGTTGAAAGCTTAGGACTCTTTGTTTCTTTACGATAGCAAAGAGACGACTCTCATGTTAGTAATACAATCTTCGCCTACAAATAATCAAAATTCCAGCCGAAATAAGCTAAAAAACACCGAGTCAACATTCCTATTACAAAAATCGTTAAAAAATGTAAAAAGAAGTAATTATTACCTTTGTTTTATTTAAATTAAATTCAAATAAAAACCAAGTAAAACAGTACAAGTGCTTTTAATCTATACATATAATAAAATCGTAGGAAAGTAAAAACTGTACATTGAATATTTTTTTTAAAAAATACTTGGGGCGTGATCTACAATCGATATGGAAGCCAAAAATATAGTTTTTAGAATTTTTGTCAGTTTGTCTGTATGTATGTCCAAGGTAAACTCAAAAAGTACTGCATAGATTTACTTCAAATTTTGCATGAATATTACAATAGGTCGGGTCAACATATAGGCTACATATTATCACGCTATCACCTACGGGGGAGGTGCTGTGCTGAGTAAACGAAGTCCGCTCGGACGAAGTCCTGGGCAACAGCTAGTACTCTATAAATCCAAGTTAAAGTGGAGTTTTACCAAGTGCCGACGATATTCAGTGTTCAAAGTAATTATTAACTCTTCGATTTAGAATACCTAGTTCCATTGATATAAAAACGAAAGATACGTTACTAGTCACAGCGCCTGGTCCTACAAAACTAAGTCCTATTGCATCCTATTGTAGACACAGTTACAATTGGTGACAATCAATCACGTGCGGGACCTCATATCATACATTTATATTTTCCGACTGTTTTTACCATTAAACACGCATCAAAATACCTTCTTGTATATTCAGCCAGTGTTATAATCACTCAAGGAAAAAAAATAAGACACACGGGATTACTTTCCATTCGTAAGTACGGTTAAAACAATTTCAAATTTGTTTGAAAATAAGATTAAATTATTGTTTAGTTCGCCATGTTTGCGAGAGTGAGATAGTACAATACAAAAGTAAGCGAGAGAAACGTAGTTTTCTACGTTCGTCGCATTACTTTGCGTTCGACTGATCGAGCTTAGGTTTAGCAATTAAGATATTAGAGCGTAACATATCTTCCCTTTTTACATCAATGCCTAGTTCACTATAATTTACTGTATTCAGTTCCACTCAATTCGCCGGTTTTTCGACTAGCGGGATGCCCACCATAACGACTATTTTTTATGTCACATCAAAAAAACAGGTGGCTCTCCTGATGGAAAGCAACAACCACACTCTAAATCACCAAAGTGCGTTGCTATCCGAGTGGCGGGCTGTTAATGTCTTAAGGCACCGGAGACAAACGGAAAAAAACTGATTTGCTTAATAACATTTTTACGTGCTTTCTGAAATAGATGGATGGATGACTGTTACTTAGATTTTCTCGCATATCGTTTTTTTACCCAGGAACTGTATCCGGGATCGCGTGACCTACTCCCAAAGAAATAACCAAAGAGGCAGATTTATTATTGTGTAATATAAAAATCGGAAAATATTACAATAAAACAATATGAAATGTTTGCTTATAACTTTGTAGAAAATTATTAGGTCACTAAAAATTTTTCTTACTGGAATTTTTTTTCACTGTCACATTTCTTGACCATTTGTCCTGACGCGTCATTTTTTTAAATCTGAAATGTACGTTTCAATTATTTCCCCTATTCAAGCGATATTTTCAATCGACTTACCAAGAGGGTATACTCCCCGTGTGGTCCCATTTTAATGTGATGAAGATCTGAGACAGGGTTTCGGAGATATTGAAAATGGCATGTCGGTTGCTGCAGTTTTACTGCGTTAACACATTATTTATGTTTATTAGCTCAAAAGTTGACGATTTGCTAACCAATTTGGATTATTTTTTGTTTGGGACGGTGTACTTCGCATTTGGTCTCATATAAAGTTTGTATCGCCTCTGTGGTCTAGTGGTCCGGTGTCGGTGTTGACCACATGAGGTCCCGGGTTTAATTCCCGGGTCGGGCAATTCAAAGAGGATTTTTTCAGTTTCCTGATAATAGCGCTGCCCGGGATTCGATAAGTGTCCGGTTGGGAATAGGCTTGACACTTATAACATTATAGGATTAAGTATCTTTAGCTATCTGGGTGCACTGATTGCACCTTTGCCTACCTCTTCGCGAACACGGGCGTGAAGATACTAAAATTGGTAGAAGATCTGATACAGGGTTCCAGAGATACGGTTGATTAGAAGTCGGAGTTGTAGTTTTACTGAGTTAAAATTACAAATCCACTAGAAAAGTAAATATTAAAAAATAAAAATCTCTCGCTCAGAACCGAGTCATTTCCACGTCAATTCCTCAACAAAGAACTCAATTAAAAATAATAATAAAAAACCTTGACATGACTCCAATTAATCTCTAGTCTATAAAAACTAAAACATACTTTTTATAACCACGGCCATAAGATCTATTTTAGAACTAAAAAGATTAACCATAGATTGTAGAAGGCGACACGTGGCCTAATTATGTCAACACCCCCCAAACTATGGTATTTTTAATTGAATACGCTTATTTGATTTTCAAATTGGCACGTCAATAGATGCGAGTTTCATTTAATTATTTTCATTGAATTTTTAATCATTAGCAAGCTTTGACAGTGACTTACGAGTACACCGCAAACATGTGAAAGACTTTGGAAAAACCATGGTTGCGTTAGAACAAGTTAACTGAAGTAATTTTGTAACTATATTTTCAACCGACTTCCCAAAAAGGAGGATATTCCCAAGTTGGTTGCATTTTTTTATCATTTAGTGAGTGATTAGACCAATGAAGCAGATTTATTATTGTACTAGCTATGCTCGCGACTTCATCCCCGTGGTTTTTTTTTAATGTAGCCTAAGTTACTCCTTGTTACATCAGCTATCTACCAGTGAAAGTCCTGTCAAAATCGGTCCAGCCGTTCCAGAGATTAGCCGAAATAAACAAACAGATAGACAGGCAGACTGACAGACAGAGAGACAAAAATCGTAAAAACTGTTATTTTGGTATATGTACCGTGTATACATGGGGCACACTAAAAGATTTGCACTTCTAGCTAATCGGAACTATTTAAATTTCTAATGTTATATGTTTAAAACGCTGCAGCCTTCTTAGTAATAAAAAAATATTGGCGGGAAATGATTTGTCAATTGTTTTTTTATCACATACCAAAGTTCTACGTACGCAACGAAAATGGAATTAAGTCGAAAAGATTTTAGAGCGATGATTTTTTATGATTTCAAAAGTTCTCTTTCTCCGCAAGACTGTGCCGCTCGTCTTCAAAATGCTTTTTTTAGAACAGAATCACCTTGTTTGAGCACCGTGAGGCGATGGTTTGCTGAATTTGAGAGAGGTCGAGTTTCTTTACAAGACGAATTTCGTGAAGGGCGGCCTTCAACTGCCGTCAACGAAAACAATGTGGCTACTCTTAAGGCGATTACAGCTGCGAACGACCTTGAGTTTCTGACAGGAGTAGCGCAAATACTTTGCATGCCCCGATGTCAAAGAGTATTTACTGTGGATACAGATACGTTTTAACATTTTTGTTCACCTATATGAACTTTTATCATTATGAATCGACTGAATGTTTTCAAACTCAAAACCAATAACCAGTAATCGTTCATTTATCGATTACATATCCATTCATTTTAGAAAAACGATAAATATCTAAAGAAAAAAAATATATCGAAAAAATAAATCGACAAAAAATCATATAACAATTTACACAATAAAAATCGGTTGTCTGTAAAGTTGGTTTACAGACGATAGTTGAACGTGACAACGTCTTAAGAAAATACTAATGGAATGGTAGCATTTACGGAACGCCTCAGAGCGAGGTAACGCCGCATGAGTCATGTTTTTTCGTGCGTGCAGCCAGCTCTATCGAATTATAAGACGTTGTCACGTCAATAACAGTTACGTATCCTATTTTTTTGAAAGTTTTGTAATATACAATACATCCCGTGTAGCACTTTATTTTAATACATACAATCAACAATTAATATTTAACAAAACCTTTCAAAATTTGATTTTGTAAAATGTAATCTCTTGAATAATATTTTAAAACTTTAATTAGCTTCTTAGTTTTTGTTTCAAAATCTCGTAAGAAAAAAATATATTATAGAGGAAAGTACTAAATAAGTTGGTTTATTCAGACTATTTGTATGTATAATATATTTAATTTATTTATTTTTAGTTGCGCAGACTATTACTTTCAAATAGTAGTAGTTTTTATTTTTTTTTTATTCAGAGTTTTGCTTTTTATTCGCTTGCTTAAATTATCTTCGTTGTTTATATGTACTATTTTTTTATTTTTTTATATTTAAACAAAATACTTATCTATATATAGCCAATAAAACATTCAAGCGTAAACGTAGGTAAGTACATGAATAGTCTCAAAACATTATTCAGCGTCTACTCGCAAACAAAACTATTTATAAAGTACTAGCTTTCAGCACCTTTAATACTCTCTTTTACCTTTTTAAGAGATAAAACTCACATCATCCTTACATGCACGTTTATTTAATTGAATTAAAAAGCATGACTAATAAATTTGAAGATTTTGATAAAACATATTTTATTTTTTCTACAAACTTTACAACTTTTTTCATCCTTTGAAGAGATGACATTTGAAAACCTTAAACTCGTATTCATTTAATTGTATTAAAAATCATACATACTAAGTTTTAAATAATTTCTACAATATTCTACAATAAACAATCTATTTTTTATACAAACATCAATGTTTTTTTACCCTTTAAAGAATGAAATTAACAAAAATCCCCAAATATATTATTCTTAAATTGTGTTGAAGAACATGAGTGCCGAATTTCAAGTTATTTTGACCATAAACGTTTGATTTTTCATATAAATTGTAACACCCACTTTTACTCCTTTAATGGATGAAACTCCGAACATCATTACGTGAATGTTTCTTCAATTTCGATTGAAGAGCATAAGTACTAAATTTTATAAGAGTTTTGATAGTAAATTTTATTTTTCATACAAATTTTTACACTTATTTTTACCCTTTTAATGGATGAAATTATAAGAAATTACAATTTCTTTATTTTACAAAATACGTATTTCTTTAATTGTATTAAAAAGCATAAATAATAAATTTTAAGTAATTTTTGCAACAGACAATTCATTTTTCGTACAAAAATTAATGCTCATTTTACCCCTTTAAGGAATCACATTTAAAAATGCGTACTTCTTTAATCATATTCAAAAGCATAAATACTAAATTTTAAGTAATAACTACAATAAACAATTTATTTTATCTCAAGGGATGAAATTAAAAAAAAAATAGACAAATGTTTCCTAAATTGTATTAATACAAAATTTGAAGTGATTTTGACAGTAAACGTTTATTGATTCGTGCATATTTTAACACTCCCTCTTACCTCTTTGAGGGATCAAACTCAAAACATCCTTACATGCATTTCTTTAATTGGATTGAAGAGTATAAATACCAAATTTCAAGCGATGTTGATTATAAATTATTTATATTTTATACAAATTTTACCACTTCTATTTACCCCTTTAATATATGAAGTAAAAAAATCCTAAAATTCGTACTTCTTAATTGTATTAAAAAGCATAAATACCAAATTAAAATAATTTAGATTTTATAGAAATGCAATAAATAAATGGTTCATTTTTTAAATAAACTTATAGCCTATTTTTATGCCTCTATGGGCTAATATTAAAAAAAATATTAAATTTGTATTTAATTTCTTTTCAGGTAAAGGATAATTTAATTACGGCATATCATTCATTACAACTCAAAAATGACAGAGTTTCGTACAAACTTTCACCCCCTATTTCACCATCTAAGGGGAATAATTAAAAAAAAAACTCCTTTCTTATTCCTTGTCTACATCATAAGAACAACCTTTGTAAAAAACAGCCTTCTCGCTCTAAGCTACCATTATCTACTATAAAAAAACATCCAAACGTAAACGAAATGTTCAATTTCCAAACAGCATAACCTTACTATTGTGCCGAACGTTTTATCTGTACTATTACTCTTTGACTCGAATACGGAGAGCGAAGCACGCTAACATGCGACACAGCCTCCCCGTATGAACGCTACCGGGAGACTGACTTTCGGCGCGAGCGCTGTCCGCGAATAAAATAATAAGGTTTTTATTGATTTAATAGCACACTATAGAGATTTTGTAAAATTTTGAACTTAAATTTCATAAAACAATAAATTGTCTGTAATAAAAAGAAAAAATCATCAAAATCGTTACAGTAGTTTGGAAGTTATAAGCAAATTTTTGCGTAAAAATAAGAAAGATGTTCGATTTTTTTCCGTCAAAAATAACAATAAAATTTGAAAAAACGAACTTAAAATTTAAACTTAATTATATTATACGTATAAAGTATTTTTTTTTTTTAATTATTGGACCAACCGGTTAGCAGTTTCAGCAACCGGCTTTCAAAGAGGAGTCTATTTCGTAGTTTGGCATTACCTATCGCCTTAAGCGGTTAATTGAAGAAAACCCCCGGATTACCTATGAGACAATGCGAGGACTATTGGGGATTGGTATGAGCCAAATTCAGAAAATTTTACATGAAGAATTGAAAGTTCGGAAACTTTGTTTTCGTTGGATCCCTCATGAACTGACAGCGGAGCAGAAGCGGGCTCGCGTGGAATGGTGCTCACAGATGCTACTGAAGTACGACCACGGACATTCTAATGCTGTTTATGACATTGTCACAGGAGATGAAACGTGGATTTATCGTTTTGAACCCGAAAAAAGACAGCAATCTTGTGAATGGGTGTTTGAAAATGAGAACAGGCCAACAAAAGTGAGACAGGCGAGAAACGTTGGTAAAAAAATGATCAAGTTTTTTTCCTCAGCTAGGTGTCCCATCTGTACAATTCCACTTGAAGATCAAAAGAGTGTTAATGCCGAGTGGTATTCTACCATTTGTTTACCCAGGGTGTTAGAAAAAGTTCGCGAAAAACGACCCAAAAGCCGTATTCTCCTACACCATGATAACGCTTCTTCACACACGGCCAACAAAACAAAGTCATTTTTAGCTTCCGAAGAAGTACATCTCGTCACTCATCCTGCGCATAGCCCCGACCTAGCACCCTGTATTTTCTGTATTTTCCCCAAAATCAAAGATTTGATGACAGGTTTTACTTTTACCAACTCCAAAAGCATTGATAGCGTTCAATCAGCACGTAGAAAACATGCCTTTAGATTTGTGGTCCTCCTGTTTTAAAAAATGGTTCGATCGCATGAAAAAATGTTTAAAATGTAAAGGAGATTATTTTGAAAAGCAATAATCATAATATTTTGGTTATAACTTGTTGTTTTTTTAAGTTATGCAAACTTATAGTGTGACCTACGTACATCCATATGCATTTAGTTAAAACCGGTTATTTTAATATTACAAAAATACACTCCAATTTTATTTATTTGTAAAGATGACAAGATAGCAAACAAGCAGATGGCTCTCTTGATGGGAAACAGACAACCATCGTCTATAGGCACTGAAGATGTTAATGGTGCGTTGCTACCTTGTGGCAAGGTCTAATGCCACATGCGTAAGTTTACCGGCTACCTCAACCCCCAAACCGGAACACGACAGCGACAAGCACTGACGCTATTGCAGCAGGAATTGGTAAGGCGGTTGTACCAGACCCAGGTGAGATAATGCAGAAATCTACCACCTAATAGCCATGATGGCAGTAACACCTATAGCCAATCGGTCGCCTCTTTCAGAAAGGCAGTTGGTCTATTCTTCAAAGGAGCCCAGACCAATACGGAGGAAATACATAAGACTATTATTATTACCTACATTATACTACAGGATGTTTTTAGAGCTAATTTTTTTTCATGAGATAATACAAACAATTGCTTTTAGTTGGAGGTTGACTCTAGCTCTGCCCTGTATTTTAAATCTAATGTATTCTAAGGACAATTTGGATCCATTGCATGCACAACTTATGTAACATATTCGTTTTGATAAATATAATACTGTATTGTTTGAAATAGCTTTGTATATAAAGTATTTATTCTTGTAATATTGTTTGACATATTATTCTGTAATCTATGGGACTTGGAACCTGAAATAAAAAATTCATTCATTCATTCATTATTTAATAAATAAATACGGTATAGCATCATGCACTTATTTATACATCTTTTTAAAATACACAATGCCATAGCACATTGTTTTGATCTATTTCGTAAGCTTTAGCCAGCGTTTGCAATTTCCACAACTACTTTTCAACTCCACGGTTTGCAGTTTAAGCGCATTTTTTTCGACCAACTTTTCCTCCTTCCTCGGCTTTTCTCTACAATAATATGCGTGTATTATACATATAAATCTTCCTTGAATCACTCTGTCTATTGATGAAAACCGCATTAAAATCCGTTGCGTAGTTTAAAAGCTCTAAAAGTATATACGAGTTTTATACTATGTCACGATATATTAGCACCTAATAAAAGGATTTGATAAGCCCACATGTAGTACCTACAGGGGTGGATTTTCCTATAGGCCAAGTAGGCCCGAGCCTAGGGGACAAAATTTAGGAAGCGGCAAAATATAGTCGTTTTCTGCATTGAATCACGGTTGCTACGGTCTTTAGATTATGATGATTTGATAAACAAATTCGCTGCTCAGAAAGCCAGGCAAAAGACAATTTGTGAATAACGATTCAATGTTATTCACAAAAAGAAATGGTAAGAATCAATATCTAATTTCATTTAATTTAATTTCTATAGTTCATTTAATTTTTCATGCTTTTCAGCGAATAGGGGGGCGGAAATCTTTCGTAGGTAGGCTTGGGGCAGCCAACGTATCAAATCCATCGCCGCTGAGTACCTATATGCATTTAACAAGGATAATTTAAAATGAAATTCTGTAGACACCATAGCAAAAGCTTTTAAGAAAACATCCTTTTTAATCGGGAGATTAATGTAATAAAAAGTATCTTAAAAACGTATTACCACACCTCCAAAGCCACCTGGACAACGAAATAGAAAGTAAAAAACGATACTATGGCGTAATCCTCTCAAACCGGATAATAGGAAGCACTTGAGCCGATCGACCCGTTATTTAAAAAAAATCACCCCTATTGTGTCGGCAACCCTCGATAATTATTATTTTCGTAGTTGGCGACACTGCGTCGGACAATGGCGTCCCTTCGCACTTCCTGTTTGCTTTCGCGCGCTATTACACGTCAATGCCTCGCGGGACGATAGGCCAATTTGAATTTCGAATTTCAGTATAATGGGTTCCTTTCATTGCTATTATTGTTTGTAATTTTGTTTCCTGGCTTGGAACTAAACGTATAATGCCAATGTTTGGATTGTAGGTTATCTTTGTAAATGATCTGGATAATTGTAAGCCGATTATACTCTATATAATACTGAAAAATAGGTAAATGTATGTGCCCCGCGACTAGTGACTAAAACTTCACATCCGGGTACCACTTGCTTAACTACTTCTTTCGCAACAGCATCAGTGCTTGTCACTGTCATGTTCCGGTTTCAAAGGTAAGGTAGCCGGTGAATATTTATATTGTCATTTTTAAGATCTATATGCGATGATTATCTATTTCCATTACAAGAGCAGATTGTCTAGTGTTAAAAAAATCATGGTTATTAATTAAATAATATAAAGAATATATTATTCAACATCATTTCCCTTTGGATCATGTTGGTCCGGGCTCTTTTGAAAAATAGACCAACTGCCGTTCTGGCAGGCAGGTCGACAAAAGGCGACCGATTAGCTATCCGTGTCTTTACCATCATGACTACTTAACTTACGTAGTAGATGAACGGTACGGACTACGGATTCCGTTCGTACACATGTCAGGATGTTAGTGGATTGTATAACATGCAAATAATGAGTCCGGTACGTTTGAGTACTTTAATCGAACTGACAAATCAGAAATCAGAAGAACTTTATTCAATAAAACTTTTTACAAGTTATTTTGACTTTATTCAATAAAACTTTTTACAAGTTATTTTGACTTTATTCAATAAAACTTTTTACAAGTTATTTTGATTTTATTCAATAAAACTTTTTACAAGTTATTTTGACTTTATTCAATAAAACTTTTTACAAGTTATTTTGACTTTATTCAATAAAACTTTTTACAAGTTATTTTGACTTTATTCAATAAAACTTTTTACAATTATAATGCACCTAATTAATTTAATGTACACGTTGATTTGTAACGCTATGTAAAGCGTACAACGGGCAGCAGTGTACGTGTTTGTGACTCGTACAGTAGAGTTCCGCAATGTGTCGCCCGGGTATTTGGTACCACCACCTTACCTATTCCTACCGCAATAGCATCAATGTTTGTCATTGTCGTGTTCCGGTTTGGAGGGTAAGGTAGTCAGTAGACTTATGCATGTGGTACTGCCATCCCGCCACACGGATAGCAACGCATCATTAACATCTTTGATGTCCATAGACGATAGTTCCTCTTTCCGTCAGGACAGCCATATGCTTGTTTGCTATCTTATAATATAAAAATCACATCAGAACTCAAATCTTCGCTTGAAAAGCGGTATATAAAAGGGTTTTATTAATGGCATATTTATCGTAGTCAAATATTAATAACTGTATCACGAGCCGTGGCGAATACGATCTCAAAGCAATTTCTAATACTCGTCATATAACAATGGAGGCTAATTAAAACTGCTCAGAGCCAAACAAAAGTCCGATCAACAAGACAAAGCACACGCCTTCACGCTAATTGGTGCTCTTTGTTGTAGAAAACGAAGCTTTCTCACAATAATCATAGAGCTTAAATTACAAAGTCTATTGTTTTAGGGATTGACATTCCTCAATTGACAGAGAAATGCTTATTTTTTCCAAATGAAGCCATGGTTTATTTTAATATACGCGTCAAGTTAAATAAGAGGTATCATCAAAATATCGTTTTTTTTTTTGGAACGAAGTTCCTTACGGCAGGCTTGGAGGGGATAGGGATTTTGCTGCGCGACCGAACTGAAAAAAATGTAAAACCGTAAGAAAAATGCGTGGAATAAAAGCGTTAAATGAGACGTGCGCAGGCGCGACAGTCGCGTACACAAGCGAGTAGTGCCGTTTAGCCGAAGGAAGTTCATTCCTACCTGGTGTCCCGCGACACCACATCATTTTTTTAATATACATTACTGTTAGCCGTATAAGCCGTATCATTCATATTTCCAGTGAAATTTACTTTGATTTTAGCTAAGTAAATTTTGGAAATATGTAAATAAATTTTAGGCTACTGATAATTAAAAAAATATATTTTCAGATTAATGTACCAATTAAGTAAAATATTTAATCAGCTTTGTTCCTTGAAAAACTGCATCCAATGCCAAATTTTGCATCAAAATCGGTTTATCCGTCCGAGAGTTACGGTTGACGAAAAATTTTGATGTTTTTCGACATTACTTTGAAATTTTTCAACTAATATTTTTTATATTATACATTAATTTAGCACTAAAAAAACTACGCCAAAAATGAAAATCGATTCAAATTTTCAGAAGTTACAGCTTGTTAAATATTAAAATTGCACTGTTTACAGCACTTAATACACTGTTTACAGCAAACTGTTACAGCAAACTGCTACATTGTTTGCAGCAAACTTACTTCGCATTGTTTAATTAACTTTTTTAGGCTAATATGCCGATTTATTTAAAAATCTAGTCAGCTCTTTTATATAAAAAACTGCGTCATATACCGTAAATTGGATTAATCGTTTGATTCGTTTGGGATTTTGTATAGCCAAAATTTTTCAAAAAGCTTTTTTTAATATTTCTTCGAGATTTTATTAACTTATCGACTATGTATATAATAAAATAATTTAGAGCTCAAAAATTGCTTGAATGCTACTCGAACTCATATGAGACTAGATTTTTAGGCCGAGTCTGAATACTGCAGATAAATAATTCAAGGTTGTTCATCTTATCTATACATATAATAAAATCGTAGGAAAGTCAAAACTGTACATTGAATATTTTTTTAAAAGAATACTTGGGGCGTAATCTACAATCGATATCGAAGCCAAAAATATAGTTTTTAGAATTTTTGTCTGTTTGTTTGTTTGACTGTATGTATGTCCGGGGTAAACTCAAAAAGTACTGCATGGATTTACTTCAAATTTTGCATGAATATTACGAACAGGTCGGGTCAACATATAGGTTATATATTATCACGCTATCACCTAGCGCGGACGAAGTCGCTGGCAACAGCTAGTAACTAATATAATTTAACGAGTAAGTTTTAAATTTAATCCGATTTATAAAACATCCGTAAAACGAGGGTGGATTGAAAAGTACTCGGCCTAACACAGATCCATTCAATTTTAAAAATCAAATCTACCCACTTTATTTAGTTCAGTTCAGAGTAGTTAATTGTGTGAAGTTCGAAACGTGTGCAATATTTTTTTGTGGTTTTATACATTTTTTAACAAAGCAATCGGACATATTTTCTGCAAATGGAGCAAATCGAGCAGCGTGCAGTCATTAAGTACCTCCATAAGAAGGGGCTATCAACGAAAGCCATCCAGGATGATATGGTCAGTACATTAGAGGATTCTGCTCTGTCTTATTCATCCGTCAAATGGATAGCAGAATTCAAGCGTGGCAGAGAGAGTGTGAAAGATGAACACTGAGTATCGTCGGCACTTGGTAAAACTCCATGTTAACTTATATTTATATCGTATTAAAAGCACTTGTACTGTTTTACTTCACTTTTTATTTATTTAAACCAAACGGTTTCACGTTTTAACGCATCATCAAGGCAAAACAATAATAACTTTTGCCCTGATGATGCGTCAAAACGCGAAACCGGTTGGTTTTAATAAATAAAAAGTCAAGTAAAACAGTACAAGTGCTTTTAATACGATATAAATATATGTGAAAGATGAACCCCGATCTGGAAGGCCTTCGACGTCCACTACTGAGGAAAATATTAAAAAAGTACTTGATTTAATTATGGGAGACCGCAGATTAAAGATTAGAGAGACAGCCGAGATTATAGGCTTTTAATTGCGTTTTCACAAAGTGTCTGTGAAGTGGGTTCCGCGACTGCTTTCAGTTGAACAAAAAAGGACGCAAATGACTATTTCACGTGACTGTTTGGAGTTATTTGAAGCCGATGCAGATGACTTTTTGAACCGTTTTGTTACAATGGACGAAACATGGGTTCATTGCTGTACGCTAGAAACATTACAACAATCAACACAGTGGAGAAGACCTGGTTCACTACCCCCCAAATAGGCTAAGGCGCTTTTGTCGGCAAATAAGGTAATGGCTTCAGTATTCTGGGATTCGAAGGGTGTGATTATGATTGATTATCTTGAAAGGGGTCAGACTATAAACTCTACTACTGTGTCTTACTACAAAAATGTCCAGGAATGCTCAGAAGAGAAGTCCTGTTTCATCAAGACAACGCTCGTGTTCACACGTCTGTGCATTACCGCATCCGCCTTATTCAGCTGATCTGGCACCGTCAGACTTCTTTCTGTTCCCTAACCTAAAAAGCACTTGGGAGGTCAAAGAATTTCGACAAACGACGAAGTCAAAACAGCACTAGACGCATATTTTGACTCTAAGGAAGAATCGTTTTTTTTCAATGGTCTAGATGCTTTGAATGGGAGATGGCAAAAGTGCATCGAACTTGATGGTGTTTATGTAGAAAAATAAAAATATAACTGATTAAGTATGTGTTTATTTTCTTGGTTAGTCCGAATACTTTTCAATCCACGCTCGTATAAGTAAAACGTTTCTATTCCTATAGTAGCTATAAGAAATTTCAACCTACCAAAAAGCTTGTAAAGGATTATATTAGAACAAACAAAACCTTTTGTCATTCGAAATAAAAAGTAACACGTAAAACTTGCCCGTTATACAATTTAATGGTAATATTTACACAATAAAAAGAAACACGACTGTTAGCACAAATCAAAAACTAAGTAAGAATTATTCGTATAAATCAACCAATCAAAATTTTCCCCGTGTTGGTTCCGGGCTCCTTTGAAGAAAAGACCAACTGCCGTTCTGCCAGGCAGGTCGTAAAAGGCGACCGATTGGCTTTGCGAGTCACTACTATCGTGGCTACTAGGTGGTAGAGTTCAGCATTGTCTCGCCCGGGTCTGGTATCACCACCTTAACTATTCCTGCCGCAATAGCGTCAGTGCTTGTCGCTGTCGTGTTCCGGTTTGGAGGGTAAGGTAGCCGGTAAACTTATGCATGTGGCATAATACCTCGCCACAAGATAGCAACGCAACATTAACACCTTTGGTGTCTATAGGCGATGGTTGACTCTTTCCATCAGTAGAGCCATCTGCTTGTTTGTTATCCTATGATATAAAAAAACCAAATTAATTTTAGTCTGTGTGACAATGATGCAACGGAGGCGGGGCCAATTTGATTTTTGCAATCAATTTGAATTTTCCACATGCATCTTACAGTTTCAGCCGTTGTCGAAAAACTAGACAGACATCTCGTTTGGATATATAACCGAAGATTGCTGAAAAGAAGACACACGCTGAAAAGAAGACAAAGGCTTCATTCTGAGCCAAGCTTTTGTTAGTGATTGTCGTATTCTACCTTAGAGGTCCTTCCTTCCAGCTTGACAATTAGCGTATGATACTTTATAGCTCTCTACATGGATAGCAATCATTTTCATCTTATACCTATCGATGGTGTAGTCATCTACTCTCAGAAGAACCGCCTGCTAAAAACACCTGTAGTTTTTTGAATGGAATTATGTAAACGTAGTGTACTTACTATGCTGATGCCCCTGCGAGGGCGGCGGGGGCACGTTGGAGTAGGCGCGGTCGCGGGGCAGCTGGTGGCCCAGCATGCGGTGCCCCGCCAGCTCCAGGCTCGCCACCGTGTTCGACCGGACCATACCTGTCACACGCATTATTGTAATCTACATCACATATACTAGTATTTTCACGCCCGTATCCTCGAAAAGATAAGCAGAGGTACAACAAGTGCACCCACGATTAGCCGAAGATACTACTTGGCCACACAATGTGGTAGGTGGCAAGCCACTTTCCAATCCCGGGCAACGTTGTTTTTGTCAAAAACTGAAAAAGACACATTACAGAATTGCCCGACCCAGTAATCGAACCCGGGACCTCATGTGGACAACTCCGACACCGGATCACTAGACCACAGAAGCGACTACTATACTAACATTAAAAAAAATATCTTAACACCCGAAGTAAGGTTCAGGAGTACAAGTGCACCAACGATTAGCCGAAGATAGTTTCACAATGTGATAGGTGGCCAGCTTATCACCAACCGAACGCTTATCCAATCCCGGACAACGTTATTTTTATCAGAAAACTGAAAAAACCTTTTTCAATTGCTCGAACCAGGAATCGAACCGGGACCTCATGTGGTCAACACCGACACCGAACCACTAGACTATAGAAGCGGCTATAATATACTAAAATTATAAATTTGAAAGTCTGTCTCGAACCACTAGACTATAGAAGCGGCTATAATATACTAAAATTATAAATTTGAAAGTCTGTCTATTACGCTTTCACAGTTAAACTCTCAAGTGTCCTAGTGACTACAGTATGCTCTAACTCATTTGGGGCTGTAGTGTCCTAGTGGCTACAGTAGCACTAACGCACACGCCAATTGAACGACGGCACGACGACAACGGCACGTTGTAGTCACCAATCACAATAATTGGAACTGTTACATGGATATATACGGTACCCGACATAGTAGTTCTTTGCCCACTCACCGGTGTAAAGTTTAAAAATAAAAATATTACAATCTATGAACTGTGTGCGACGCCATTGCAAAATCGTTTCGGTGTTATTTATGTTTGTAAAAGTGTCGAGATTAGTGATGGGTAATTTCGGAAAAATTTCAAACCTTGGAAATTTTTCCTTTTATTTTTCAGAAAAATAAAAAATTGGAAAAATAATGGAAAAATATTGTTTTCTGTAAAATATTTATTACTATAAAATTTAAAATATTGTTCTGATATTACTCTCTTTAGTTACTTTTATTACTTTGTAAAAGCTTGTCTGAGCGATTAAGAGTATGAAAACTGAAAAGGCGGCGGGAATAGAAATGATTTGTTCCAAGATGATAAAATACCCTCCATATTCTCAGCTGTCTGGAAGTTCTTTTAAGTTCTCTGTAATATATCTGAATAAGTATCTCCAATATTGATGAATGTGGGATTATACCTAACGGTAAACTGCTTTACGCGGATGATGCTGTGCTTTTAGACTCCACTGAAACTCTGGACGCATTTATGAGATGAAATTAAATGTGACGAAAATTAAATAATTGGTAACCAGAACGGCCGAAAAAAAGAACGAACCGGAACGAAAAATTGTGGTTGGTTCAACACCAACAAATGGTTGAGTTTGTACACTTTGGTTGTGCTTATAGCGAGGGTTGATGCACCACTGATATAGAAAAAAGTTTGTTAGTGCACAGGGAACATACTAAATTAGTGTGTGTTTCCCCGTGTTGGCCTGGGGTTCCTTTGAAGAAGGCCAACTGCCGTTCTGTCAGACAGGTCGTAAAAGGCGATCGATTGGCTATGCGAGTCACTACCATCGTGGCTACCAGGTGGTAGAGTTCTGCATTGTCTCGGCCGAATCTGGTACCACCGTCTTACCTATTCCTGCCGCAATAGCGTCAGTGCTTGTCGCTGTCGTGTTCCGGTTTGAAGGGTAAGGTAGCCGGTAAACTTATGCATGTGCCATTGGATCTCGCCACAAGATAGCAACGCACCATTAATATTTTTGATGTCTATAGGCGATGGTTGACTTATTTATATCTTAGGATATAAAAAAAGTACCTACCATCCTAAGCGGAGGTACCTGTGTTGCCCTGCATAATTTATTCCAACGCTGTATTATGGAGCTGGGTATGTCGGAAAGGGCATAAAAGCAGGATTAAAGCGGTCGAAACGAGAGCGTTATGAAAGAATTGTGGTGTAACATTCGCGGATTGCTGAGCTAGCACTTTTGGATTCGCAAAAACCTCATTCCCACCTTCAGAGGTTATGTAAGTCACTTTATAAGTGACTTAAATTAGTGTTAAATAATATTAAATTTAAAATATATTCACGCTCTTCTGTGTAACATTTTTGTTGGTATGAAGATGGCGAAATTTGAGCAATTAAAAAATTAAAACAAAATTTGTATAAGCAGAGTTTTACATGTGTAGGAGCCAATACAAGTCTGCCTGGACAGTGATATATGCCACTCGGTTCTCTTTGAATTAATCTGGAGCTGGATTATAAAAATTAATTTGATGTCATGTCACTGCCATCGTGATTTGGCGGTGAAGTTCCGCAACGTCTCACTCGGGTTTTCTACATCTGCTTTAACTTTTCTGCTGCAATATTTTTCACTGTCGTGTTTAAGGTTGAAGAGTAAAATAGCGAATAAACTTCGACATTTCGCATTACTATCTGGTCACAGGGATAGCAATCTACTATTAACATTTTTAATGTCTATAGATTCTCGCCTATTGTCGCTTTCCTTCAGAACCATTGGTTTGCCATCCTATAATGTAAAAAAAAATTAAAAGGAATATGTCAAAACGCTTACCAATCTGAGGCCTCCAATTCCTGTTCTCCTCGTGAGAGAGCTGGCCTGGCTTGAGCACGCGCGGCGGTTCCACGGCGCCGTGTAGGCGGCGCGCCGGGAATACGAAGTCATCGGGGAACTGCGGGTCCACGAACCGCACGCACACCGCGCGGTTACCCAGCACCGGCGCCAGACCCACCACCGGGGACGCCAGCTGCCTGCGCCAGACAGACCACACTCTCTACCGTACATCACTACATCGCACCGCGCCGGGAACACGAGTACTCGGGGAACTGCGGCTCCACGAACCGCACGCACACCGCGCGGTTACCCAGCACCGGCGCCAGACCCACCACCGGGGACGCCAGCTGCCTGCGCCAGACAGACCACACTCTCTACCGTACATCACTACATCGCACCGCGCCGGGAACACGAGTACTCGGGGAACTGCGGGTCCACGAACCGCACGCACACCGCGCGGTTACCCAGCACCGGCGCCAGACCCACCACCGGGGACGCCAGCTGCCTGCGCCAGACAGACCACACTCTCTACCGTACATCACTACATCGCACCGCGCCGGGAACACGAGTACTCGGGGAACTGCGGCTCCACGAACCGCACGCACACCGCGCGGTTACCCAGCACCGGCGCCAGACCCACCACCGGGGACGCCAGCTGCCTGCGCCAGACAGACCACACTCTCTACCGTACATCACTACATCGCACCGCGCCGGGAACACGAGTACTCGGGGAACTGCGGGTCCACGAACCGCACGCACACCGCGCGGTTACCCAGCACCGGCGCCAGACCCACCACCGGGGACGCCAGCTGCCTGCGCCAGACAGACCACACTCTCTACCGTACATCACTACATCGCACCGCGCCGGGAACACGAGTACTCGGGGAACTGCGGCTCCACGAACCGCACGCACACCGCGCGGTTACCCAGCACCGGCGCCAGACCCACCACCGGGGACGCCAGCTGCCTGCGCCAGACAGACCACACTCTCTACCGTACATCACTACATCGCACCGCGCCGGGAACACGAGTACTCGGGGAACTGCGGGTCCACGAACCGCACGCACACCGCGCGGTTACCCAGCACCGGCGCCAGACCCACCACCGGGGACGCCAGCTGCCTGCGCCAGACAGACCACACTCTCTACCGTACATCACTACATCGCACCGCGCCGGGAACACGAGTACTCGGGGAACTGCGGCTCCACGAACCGCACGCACACCGCGCGGTTACCCAGCACCGGCGCCAGACCCACCACCGGGGACGCCAGCTGCCTGCGCCAGACAGACCACACTCTCTACCGTACATCACTACATCGCACCGCGCCGGGAACACGAGTACTCGGGGAACTGCGGCTCCACGAACCGCACGCACACCGCGCGGTTACCCAGCACCGGCGCCAGACCCACCACCGGGGACGCCAGCTGCCTGCGCCAGACAGACCACACTCTCTACCGTACATCACTACATCGCACCGCGCCGGGAACACGAGTACTCGGGGAACTGCGGCTCCACGAACCGCACGCACACCGCGCGGTTACCCAGCACCGGCGCCAGACCCACCACCGGGGACGCCAGCTGCCTGCGCCAGACAGACCACACTCTCTACCGTACATCACTACATCGCACCGCGTCGGGAACACGAGTGCTCGGGGAACTGCGGGTCCACGAACCGCACGCACACCGCGCGGTTACCCAGCACCGGCGCCAGACCCACCACCGGGGACGCCAGCTGCCTGCGCCAGACAGACCACACTCTCTACCGTACATCACTACATCGCACCGCGCCGGGAACACGAGTACTCGGGGAACTGCGGCTCCACGAACCGCACGCACACCGCGCGGTTACCCAGCACCGGCGCCAGACCCACCACCGGGGACGCCAGCTGCCTGCGCCAGACAGACCACACTCTCTACCGTACATCACTACATCGCACCGCGCCGGGAACACGAGTACTCGGGGAACTGCGGCTCCACGAACCGCACGCACACCGCGCGGTTACCCAGCACCGGCGCCAGACCCACCACCGGGGACGCCAGCTGCCTGCGCCAGACAGACCACACTCTCTACCGTACATCACTACATCGCACCGCGCCGGGAACACGAGTACTCGGGGAACTGCGGCTCCACGAACCGCACGCACACCGCGCGGTTACCCAGCACCGGCGCCAGACCCACCACCGGGGACGCCAGCTGCCTGCGCCAGACAGACCACACTCTCTACCGTACATCACTACATCGCACCGCGCCGGGAACACGAGTACTCGGGGAACTGCGGCTCCACGAACCGCACGCACACCGCGCGGTTACCCAGCACCGGCGCCAGACCCACCACCGGGGACGCCAGCTGCCTGCGCCAGACAGACCACACTCTCTACCGTACATCACTACATCGCACCGCGCCGGGAACACGAGTACTCGGGGAACTGCGGGTCCACGAACCGCACGCACACCGCGCGGTTACCCAGCACCGGCGCCAGACCCACCACCGGGGACGCCAGCTGCCTGCGCCAGACAGACCACACTCTCTACCGTACATCACTACATCGCACCGCGCCGGGAACACGAGTACTCGGGGAACTGCGGCTCCACGAACCGCACGCACACCGCGCGGTTACCCAGCACCGGCGCCAGACCCACCACCGGGGACGCCAGCTGCCTGCGCCAGACAGACCACACTCTCTACCGTACATCACTACATCGCACCGCGCCGGGAACACGAGTACTCGGGGAACTGCGGGTCCACGAACCGCACGCACACCGCGCGGTTACCCAGCACCGGCGCCAGACCCACCACCGGGGACGCCAGCTGCCTGCGCCAGACAGACCACACTCTCTACCGTACATCACTACATCGCACCGCGCCGGGAACACGAGTACTCGGGGAACTGCGGCTCCACGAACCGCACGCACACCGCGCGGTTACCCAGCACCGGCGCCAGACCCACCACCGGGGACGCCAGCTGCCTGCGCCAGACAGACCACACTCTCTACCGTACATCACTACATCGCACCGCGCCGGGAACACGAGTACTCGGGGAACTGCGGCTCCACGAACCGCACGCACACCGCGCGGTTACCCAGCACCGGCGCCAGACCCACCACCGGGGACGCCAGCTGCCTGCGCCAGACAGACCACACTCTCTACCGTACATCACTACATCGCACCGCGCCGGGAACACGAGTACTCGGGGAACTGCGGCTCCACGAACCGCACGCACACCGCGCGGTTACCCAGCACCGGCGCCAGACCCACCACCGGGGACGCCAGCTGCCTGCGCCAGACAGACCACACTCTCTACCGTACATCACTACATCGCACCGCGCCGGGAACACGAGTGCTCGGGGAACTGCACTCGGGGGTCCACGACCTGACCACACTCTCTACTGTACATCACACCACACTGGTTCCAGTAGAGCTATTACAATTTCTTTGCAGACTTTTGAAAACTTGGTCTATTATTATTTATTGCAAACATATTGACACCGCCGGCATTTTAATTATAAACGTGTCACGATAATATCACTGGTATTTATAACTGTATAAATGCTACTAATCAACAATGAAATATAAACAATGAAACATTACGCAATGGATGCCAGAAGACATCCTTTTCTTGTAAAAAGAAACAAACGAGCAGGAGTTTGTAAATAAAAATATTTGAATTTGAGTTTGAAACGAGCGGGAGGCTTACCACTTACCTTATGGTAAGCGATCACCACTGCCCTTGGACATTCGCAAACCCAAAAGTCTTGCAGTGGTGTTGCCAAGTCTTTTAAGAACGAATAAGCTCTTTACTTGAAGGTCCCTATGTTGCATCTATTCAGAAACACCTCTGCAGGGAACAAATTCCACAAAGGTGTAGTGCGAGGTACCTAGAGAATGACGAATCAGTGGGCCTAATACTGGTGGCTAATCGAGAGCGCACTAGTTGCAACTCAGACATTACTGGATTCTAAGGTCATAATTTTATGGTACATACTATTTGTAACAATTTCGAAAATTTCTTTTTGCGTCTGAATTAAATTTGTGGGAAGACACTGAATATCAATCAAAACTTAACATTTGACTGTTCACCTTGAAGTAATATTATATCAACGATTTTTTTCTGTCATCCAAGCCTCATATTATTTTAAATACAACATCGAAATGGCTAATACTATACTCATAAATTCACTCAATTCTCATAGGACTAAGTGATCGCTGGTAATGTAGTTTTAAAAGGTGGTGATAGTGATTGCGGCAGTGAGGGGTGGGGTGCCCCTCCATGGGTGGATTGATTCGAAACTATTGGTAATGTTACGAATAATCTAGAAGCGTGTAGAGTTGGAGCGCGGGCGCGCTAACTATCTAGAAAACTCCTGTTGACAAACAGTTGACCGGGGCTATGCCATAATGGACTTTGTGGGATATGGCATAAGGTTGAAAGTAGCGTGTACTAGGATTTATGACTCATAACATGTTTACGACAAGAAGTGATTCATTGTTTCCCGATACATTTAGATTTTTCTAGATCCAGCTAGGACTTTCCCCTGCCTATAAATACAGAGATGTTGACAAACACAAGGCAGTTTTTATCAAGCGATCGAGAGCGATACATCAAGTGAACAGTACAAAGTGAGAAGTGTTTTATTGTGTAGTGTTCTAAGTTCAGTGATAGTATAGTGAGTGACTAGCAAGTAGAGTGTATTTTAGTATTACGTTGTGTTGTGTTGTGTAAATACACGGATTTAATATAAGTGGTGTTTTCCTACAATTGCGAACCCGAGTACGTAACAGTAATATAGTGTGAGTCTCACCCGCCGATGACGACGTGGTCGGCGCTGAGCATGACGTCGCCCCTGACGCCTTCGCAGCGGTACGGGTAGCGCGTAGCCTCCTCTACGCGGCGTCGTATCTCGGAGCCCGCCTCCTCGTAGAGCCCCAGCAGGAACTCGTAGCTCTTGTTGCCCGTCCCCACGTACAGGCGGTCGTTGCCGCGGATGTTGCGTTGTTCTGAACATGTTACATTATTTAATACTGGCATCTGCTGCAATGGCGGCTGCGGTGCTCATAACAGTAGAGCTCAAGAGGGGATTTTTGCATTTACTCGAGCGCGTCAGATTAACATAGGGGGAAGGGGGTTAGGGGTGTACCTCGCATACTGTTGAGGCTCTCCACCAAACATAAGACCTTCAAATAGAGGCGCATAACTAGGGCAAAGAAAAAAACAAAATTCCAATAACTTCAAGCTTGTGGAAATTGTCGATTATATTTTTTCGTTATTTTTATATCGTTTCCTATATTATATAATAAAAGAAAATTCAGAAACTCTCTAGAATGTCAAAACAACGATTTCATTGCAAATTTGTGACCCTCCTACTCCCTTACGCTACATTTGAATCGATAGATTTTCTAAATTTTAGGTGGCAATTAGCCCACCATACCTTAATCTGACGCGATTATATATTTTCATGTCACAGTTTTTTTTTTAATTATCTGTAAATTTTTCCCCCACCATAGAAATTAAAAACATTATACCCCTTTATTTTTTCTATAATTAAATCTACAAAGTACAATAGTTCCTTACTACGCTCGAATAACTATCCATTTGGCATCTTTGGCTCCCCTACTATAAGCAATTTACGAGAATTGTTCATAATTTCACGTATGAGTTCGCAATATAAGCAATGATTTATGACATATATCAGGGCTTCCCAAACTTTTTTGCCCTTTTTTCCCAAGCTTGATTCCTCTAGAGAACCTTGAAAAATTTAATGATTACCTTAATCAAGTCTACTCTCAGTGTCATCATGCCCCCATCCCAAACAAAATTTCCTTATCCGCCACTGCATGTTATTCTTCAATTTTTATCAACACCGACACCTTATTAGTGCGAATTATCTCACGACACTAATGCCCGGTTTATTTATTAGAATAGTCGGTGCGAGTTGCATCCAACACAGTTCAGGCGTCGAAATATACACAGAACACGCTTCTATTACTTTACTACGCTGATTACTAATCATTCGCACTAATCAATGGCTGTTCACACAAGTTTTTTTGTTAACACTATGCACCTGCATTAAACACTCGCACGCGCACTAATCAAAGTGAAAACTAGGCTTAATGCATAGTGCTGTTAAGCTCTGGAGAGCCATAACGTACAGTTTGGAAAGCCCTGACATATACAACATAATGTATCTAATTGTACTCACTTTCAGCTTGGGTCAGTTCTTTATAATAAGGTTCCAATGCTTTAAATAAGCGAGTTTCGTCAACAAAAGGCAACAAAGCGACGCCTTGCCATGCGAATTTCTTGCCATTCAAATCGATCTTGAAGTCCGTAGGATAAAAGTCGATTATTGGTGAAAACTGCGAAAAGAAGAATAATCTTTTTAAAGACACTTCTGCGTTTGAAAATTTGACAATTGTATATAATAAAATTACGTAAAACGAAAATTGTAGATATGTTTTAAGAATGTAAACAGCAGTATATTAATTTTAAAAAAATGAAACATATGATTTTATATTATCAATTCCTGTCGTCAAATTTTACGATTAAACACGACATAGCAATTTATTTTTCTTATTTCAGAAACGCCTTTAATATTTTGTAACTAATATTATATTAATTTAGATTTAGATAATGAATTACGTGAATAAATAAAGTGTGACTTTGAACGTTTTTCTTTTTTATCTGACATTTGTAAAAGACTAATGTCCAATTGCGCTGACATTTTCTTAGCTTAGGACAATCCTAAATAGTATGCTGTCACTTCCATGAAGTATCTGAAACACAATTTTAAATACAGCTGTCGTCATCTGAGGTCTTACCCCCTCTTTCTAACATAGCTGTATAAAAAGAGATGGAGAGACCTCATAGACAGAGATATAACGTAAATATGTGTTTCAAGTGATTAATACGAGTGTTAGCTCCACCTATTTCCAATACTTCATGGTAATTTCTTGTTTTAAATGAAAAAAATGTGACAGCATACTATTTAGGATTGTCCTAAGACAATGTTAGCGCAATTGGACATTAATACCCAAAATTCTTTCCGAATTGGCCCCTAACAAATAAATCCTCATTTTGTGGTTAAAAATAGGGCTTACAGGTGGGTCGACACTAATGAAATGATTCTATTTATGAAAATAAAACTATACTAAAAAAAATTAAAAAAATCTTATTTATTCAACTTTCCAAAAATTTAGCAAATATTTTAAACTGGACAACATAAAACGTTCCGTCAGCGGCGGCACGCCTTTGATCACGTAGCCACCTCGATACAGAGGCGGCTATGTATTATTTTATATTATAGGCGGATATTACTTTTTTATTAAGACTTACAAATGCCACGTTTGTGTTGCCATAGGTAATAATTAAAACTTTAAGATTATTTTGATTGGGAAAATATATCAATATCTATCCAAAAAAATAATGACAATAAAATTATCGTATTAATTTACCAAATGCCTTTGGTGATTTACACAGAATTTCACCAGTTGGCTACTATCACAGAGCAAATATATTTAATTGGAGGACGTATGTGTCATTTATTTATAAAAAATAAAACGTGCTAAATTTTGTCAACCGATGACAATAATATTTGAGCGCAGAAATTTTCAAACGAAGTTTGGTTAGGTCGAAATATTGGCGTTATCTACTACTATGGCTAGTATAATAGGTACAGTGGTATGGTGATATGGTGATATACTCACGGGGTCGCTCATCAGCTTGGCCCAGGGCTGCGGCACGTGCTGCGAGCTGGCGGCCGGGAACACGCCCATCAGCTGCTCCAGCGGCCGGAACTGACACACACACACCACACTTCACACAACACTCCAATAACAAACATCAAAATACGTACGTATATCGATTGCAAAATATGTAGTTAAATATAAAAATATGCATCTCCATAAATGTATACCCACTCAAAAAATAAAAATATATGTTTATCGAGTAAACTTTTACAGAAGGATTGTGTCATTAGAAAAATATGTTTTATAGAAAGCTATGCAACTCACACAATCGAAGTTAATCTTTCAAAGAGTTTAACTTCTATTTTAGAAAATGAAAGAAATGCCGGGAACTACTCCTAGTAGGATAACAAAAATACACACGTGTAACGCTCGGACTAGAGCAAGAATTAAACTAAACCTGTAGGTATTATACTCACTATTTTTTATCACAGGGATAACATATCCACGGGGCAATACGTTGGTAATATATTCACGGGATAATAAACGAACAAGCAGGTTGCTCTCCTGATGGAAAAAGAAACCATCGCAGGTAAGACCAAAGATGTTAATGGTGCTTTGCTATCCAAGTGGCGGGTTGGTAATACGACAGGCATAAGTTTACCGGCTACCTTACCGTTCAAACCAGAACACGACAGTGACAGCAATGACGCTATTGCGACGGGATAGGTAAGGCGGTGGTACTAGACCCGGACGATCCGTCGCGAAATTCTACCACCTAGTACCTAGTGACGTACTTTGCTTTGACTTTTTCGTTTCATTGAAATTTAATTCACAACAATTCTAAATAAGTTACTGATAAAAACAATTTAACAATTCAATAAAAAGTTCAAAATTATATTAAGAGAAGACGAAGGAAAGATAATCTTTATTACAAACCTATACCAGGGG
Organism: Apodemia mormo; assembly: GCA_036924255.1. Taxonomy (NCBI): domain Eukaryota; kingdom Metazoa; phylum Arthropoda; class Insecta; order Lepidoptera; family Riodinidae; genus Apodemia; species Apodemia mormo. The sequence continues at coordinate 2,353,857 of JAUPFN010000018.1, read as the reverse complement.
TCAGTAACCTGCGGCTCGCGAGCCACATGCGGCTCTTTGGATGTGAAGCTGTGGCTCTTTAGTTCCACACGCAAATATTATTTATTTTATAAAAAAATCTATTCATCGCTTTTCACTGTCGTGTACTGGTTTTGAGTGTAACGTAAAGACATACCGGTAAACATATGGAAGTGGCATTAACACCTCGCCACGTGGATAGCAACGGACCATTGGTGTCTATAAGCGATGGTTGTATCTTTCCATCAAGAGAGCTGTCTGCATGTTTGCTATCTTACGGTAAAAATTTGTTTGATTTCTGGTCTATTTTTTATATATATCATAAGACAGCAAACAAACAGATGGGTCTCCTGATGGAAAGAGTTAACCATCGCCTATAGACACCAAAGATGTTAATCTTGTGGCGAGGTCTAATGCCACATGCATAAGTTTAGCGCTACCTTACCCTCCAAACCGGAACACGACAGTGACCAGCACTGACGCTATTGCGGCAGGAATAATCTGGCAGGCAGGCATTGTCTGGGATAACTCTGCACCTCAAACTGTGACAACAATTTTGATATAGGGTCACTACTTCAGCTCAATAATGTTTACTGTACTTTAGGCATCGGAGTTATAGCTACTTTTATTTCACGTCGTGAAGTTATTTGTTTTTGTCACTGTTATATCACGCGTGATAAATCACGACCGTTATATTTTATTAGTAACAATTATTATCACAGTGGGTGCATTTTATTCCGTACGTTACATCGCCGCCCATTCATTACAATTTATAACTGATTAGTAAAGTGAAATTACATATTAAACAAATTCTCTCTTCAAGCTAGTGGCACAGTGTTGCTCAATAGTTACTTTGCCTCTTTCACACGATGGGTTTCTGCGAATTATAAGCTTAAGTAGTAACTTTGCCCGCGTGAAATTAAATCACGCTTGCGTTATATATGTCGCAGTGAAATTGTCAATAGCCGTTAGATTATAATCTACCTAGGGATTTTATAATTTGGTTAGGTTAGGTTAGCAGTTAAATTATAATATCACTTAGGTAAATTATAATCTAACGGTACTGACAATTTCACTGCGATATATATAACAAACAGTTTTGATGCATATAAATGGTGCGACAATTATTTTATAAGGAGTGATATAATGCGTGAAATTTATGTACTTACGGGCTGTGTCCCCTTCTCAAACTTGGTGGACAGTCCGCTGATATTGACGAAGTCGGAAGCGAAGGGCGCGTAGTGGTAGGGGAAGTACCACTTCCAGCTCGCGCAGCCCTGGTAGTAGTAGCGGAGCACCCAGCACAGACCGCGCACATACTGCAGCGCCACTCGGTACCTACGGGGATAACGGACACACTTACACATCTGGAAATTGTTCACTTGGAGAAATAGACAGCGGTATTTAAATTTTATAAAAAAGACGCATCAACCCATTAGGTGGTTGCTTAGCGGCTAGTGTTATTTGTTTATTTAAATTTTGTCACACATACATTTGCACAGGTAGACTTAACACCCAAGAGCATTCTCTGCCAATCAACCTCAAAAGAATTCAGAGGGAGAGAGGCGCAAGGGATGCACATAGAAAGAAATTAGCACACAAATTAACTTCAAACAAAACTTGCACAAAGAAAAACGTTATTAAAACCTATGTTTATTTATAATAAAATTATATTAATAAATATACATAGTAAAGGTTTTGATTCCTGACAAAGATATGTATGTGATGAGCATATTAAATCAAGTTAATACATATTTTATTCAAATAAAGCTTTACAGACTCTTGATTGAGTCATCAATTTTTCAACCTACTTCCCACGAGATTGAGGTTATCAATTCGGCTAAATGTTTTCTCATGTTTGTTACCTCAGAACTCGTTATTTATGAATGAATATTGAAAATTTGTTTTTTGTTTGAGTTGATGAAGATCTGACGCAGGATTCCAGAGATAAAGGAAATGGAAAGTCAGTTGCTGCAGTTTTACTGTGTTAAAAATAATATGATTACTACAGGATCACAACAGAGATGTTTGTAATTATGTGTTTAGGTATAAATATTAAATATATTTCAGTATATATATATGTGTACCAGTTTTTTTTTATATCATAAGACTAGCTGACCCAGTAAACGTTGTTCTGCCTTTTTAACTACTCTTATTTTTTTTATATTTCCTCACCTTTTAAAACTTCCCTGGACTTCAACAATTAATTCAAACCCAAAATTAAGCAAATCGGTTCAGCCGTTCTGGAGTTTTAGCGAGACTAACGAACAGCAATTGATTTTTATATATACGTGGGTCACACTATAAGTTTTGCGTAACTTAAAAAACAACATGTTATAACCAAAATATTATGTTAATTGCTTTTCAAAATGATCTCCTTTACATTTTAAACATTTTTTCATGCGATCGAACCATTTTTTAAAACAGGAGGACCACAGATCTAAAGGCATGTTTTCTAAGTGCTGATTGAACGCTATCACTGCCTCTTCGGAGTTAGTAAAAATAAAACCTCTTATCAAATCTTTGATTTTGGGGTAAATACAGAAATCACAGGGTGCTAGGTCGGGGCTATGCGCAGGATGAGTGACGAGATGTACTTTTTCGGAAGCTAAAAATGACTTTTTTTTGTTGGCTGTATGTGAGGAAGCGTTATTAAATTTTTAGCGTGCCCTATGTATAGAAGATAACAAACACGCAGATGAGCCTCCTGATGGAAAGAGTCAACCATCGCCTATAGACACCAAAGATGTTAATGGTGCGTTGCTATCTTTTAGCGAGGTTTAATGCCACGTGCATACGTTTACCGGCTACCTTACTCTCCAAACCAGAACACGGCAGTGACAAGCACCGACGTTTTTTTCTCATACAAATATTTGGTGGGGTACTTGAAAGAGGGGGAAGGGGGGCTAATTGAGGTAAAAATTGTCCTAACTTTTAAGTTAGACTAAACAGTAGATATCTACAAAATTTCACTGAAATCGGTTTAATGGTTTTGGAGTCCATTGCGGTCAAACAACATGACACCTTATTTATTAAGATTTCTACATATAACCACTGTTGGCTAACTAATCCGTAAAAAAAACTAATAAAGTAATTAATTTACGTTGATTTGCACATTAAAGTTCTTTCACTGCTAAAACTTATTATCATCCTCCCTACACTAACCTGAACTCCAGGTTGTCCCTGGCCACCTCAAACTTGCTTTCGTAATATCTCTCCTTAAAGCCGTTCTCCCAGAGCCGCACCTCATCATGAGCATCCTCGTCGTCATCCAGCCCGGCCTCGGCAGCTGACCGCTTGCGGCCTCGCTGTTCCTGCTGCATACCAGCCCTACGAATGTCGGCTGCCTCTTGTCTCGCATTTTCTACCGCTCTTGTACCACCACCAATCGGCTGCAGTATTAACACACTAATTTAAGCTATTATTGCGAATAATCTAGAAAAGTGAAGAGTGAGAACACTGAAAAAATCTAGAAATAAAACAAAGAGATAGCTGCTCCTATTAATAAACAATAGTTAGCTGTCACTCAACAGTTATGCCATAATTGACCTTGCATAGGACATAATGGTGACTATGACTTAATTGGGGGATGACATAGGGTGTACTGTTTGTGTGTTTCGTACATGACTTGTTTACATTTAAGTTGTTACGTGTTATTTTCGGAAATTTCGAGAATATGGTCGAATTTTACCTTGTGTATAAATAAGGATGTATTTGCGAATGTGAAGCGATATAATACAGTGAAAAGTGATACGGAAAATGTGTTAATTTAGTGATTCGGTTCAGTTGGTTAGTTCTAGTGGAATATAGTGACTATGATAAATTTGTGTTCGTCAGTGTGTATTGTACATTTGTGTTGTAAATACACAGTTTTTATATAAGTGATATTTTATTGCACAATACGAACTCTAAAATCGTAACACTATTATACACTTATACATGGATGTTTCATTTTATTAAAGGTGTGAACATGACAGTTTACAGAAAAATTAACAAAAAATTCCAATTTCACTGTTTTATAATTTTCCATTGTTTTTACATCACACAATATAAAACAAACTTAAATCACGTAAATTGCTCGGACTCGACGCGAATCTCTCGAACGAGCAATTTGAGTGGTATGTAGCACATTATCCATTGCTTATTTAGAGTATTTCTTTAAATTTTAATATTTTTACCGTAGGGTATCAGACTAAATCAATTTTTACAAAGTTAAAAAAATCCTAAATATTAAAAATTTCTTACATAATTTTTTTTAACAATCACTGTTAAACACAACAATCAATCACAACATAATAATGGTCCACATCCATGATTTCAACTTTGAATAGACGGTCTCTTACACATGTATATCATAATTCATGACAAACAATTCATCTATTCAAAGAGAAACATAAATGACCTATGACTGAAGACATTTTACAAATTCGGTTTCGGGAAGGACTAGATGAATATAGAAAATAAACATCACAATATTTACCATAGGCGCAAATTGTGTTCGATTAAGGAGTTCGAAGTTAACCTTCTGCTGCTTTTTGGCCTTTTCTCTAGCCTTGAAACTGATTTCATTCTGGTGCCTCCGTTTGAAAATCTCATCCTCGACATGACCCAGTTCGTCCATGATAACCTGCACCCTATCTAGTTCAACATCACCTGAATCTGTAATCCAACCCTGGAAAACATATTGAATAAAAATTAAATAGTTATGATTATTCTATACCCAACACCACAATTAAGACTTATCTATAATTAATGAAATAGATTCAAACTTTTGTAATTACCTCTTTTTATATATATTTTTTATATCATAAGATACGAAACAAGCAGATGGGTGTCCTGATGGAAAGAGTCAACCATCGCCTATAGACACCAAAGATGTTAATGGTGCGTTGCTATCTTGTAGCAAGGTCTAATGCCACATGCATAAGTTTACCAGCTACCTTACCCTCCAAACCGGGACACGACAGTAACAAGAACTGACGCTATTGCGACAGGAATGGGTAAGACGGTGATACCAGACCCGGGCGAGACAATGCAGAATTCTACCACCTAGTAGCCACGATGGTAGTGACTCGTATAACCAATCGGTCGCCTTTTACGACCTGCCTGGCAGAACGGCAGTTGGCCTATTCTTCAAAGAAGCCCGGGACTAACACAGGGAAGAAGAATATAATCTTATTCTAATCTTAATCTCTTTATAATCCTTTCTGGATTTTTACTTTAAGGGGTTTGTTGGTTTAATTTTTTAAATAACTATTCTAACAGCTTCTCAATTTCTATTATATTTTTATTTTGAAAAGGTCCATGTGACTCAGCTAGAACACTTACTCTGGTTTTGTAGACGCACTTCTTGTACAAATTAACGAGCCGATCAACAGCGCCCTCTCTGATCTCAAGGCTAGGCAGATGCGGCAGGAAGTCGTTACCCACGAAGAAACACATAAACACCCAGTCATCTAAGGCCCGCTCGAAGTCATATGGGAATGGCAAGTTTGGCATTTGGAGTTCCTGTAAATAAAGTAATTTTCATCACGCCCCGTTCCATACAAGCGAAGTTAAAACCTAAAAATTAATATAGATTGTTGAGCATGTAACTAAAAATGTGTATTTTTGTGGACTATAAATAAGTCTTTAACAGAGTATAGCTGTTATTTTATTGCTGCGCGTGATCGAGGTGCCGGCGAGTTACATACTGGCTTTAGTAAGATTCAATATTACAAGCGCGGAGGAATGATGTAAACATGACACCGCAACGAGATCTTCACCGGGATCTAGAGGCGTAAGCTTTAGGCGTTATCTAGATCTAGATAACGCCTAAAGCTTACGCGAAACTCTAAGAAGGCCTTGTACAACATTAGGCTGTATAAAAACTCATAAAGGTCTCTTATACCGATAAAAGCATCTTTTTACACCATTGTATGGCTGCAATAGAACTTTAAGTTCTATATGAGCTGCTTTATGGGTATCAACATGCTTGATTGCTGCTTGGGTGATTAAGCAAGAATCAAAAATCAACCAACCAACCATCATCACATGAAGGAACTAGCTAAACGTTAGTACGATAAAGCAACTAACCACTCTAACCCATTCACAATCAATCCCAATCACAATCACAGCCACGGCGGCCTACGAAACCGTAGCTGACGCGGACATGATAGGTTCAGGAGGCCTCGCCACGTACTTTCCTATCCCGATGACGATCCCGACATTTACACACACACAGAAACAACACGACACCGTCGTCGCTGGTCTCGACGACGAAGACTTCTCTATCGCTCCGCGCCTAACGCTCGCCGCACAGCCACGACTCCCCCCTTCATTTTTAGTGTTTGGACTACGCACTAAGCCGAGATCCGGTCTCACAGGAGACAGCCCTTAACGCGGGCGTTGTAAGCCCAAACATTAATTTAAAATCTGGTTGAGCACTCTGCTCGCCTAAAAAGTCTGGTGACAGTAAAGACCCTTATGGTCAACTTTAATAATCATTTCGAAAAAAAATTTAATAGATGTATTGATTAACCACAAGTAACTGTTTAGCTGGTCAGCGAAATGGGTGGCGATCCCCGTTGTCCCATCAGTCTATCATCTACCAAATGCGGTAGTAGATAATTGTGATAAATAATCCGCCTATTCAAGTCTATTCAAGTCTAAATAATGCGTAAAAAATGAATGATTGGTCAAGTATGCCTACTAAGTAGTAAATTAATGCAATGTCCCGGTACTTGGATATCACCTTTTTCCTGCTGCAATAGCTTTAGTGATGGCCAGTAAACTTATACATGTGAATTAAAGCCGCACTTCATGGATGGCAATGCATCATTAACATCTTTTGCAGCATGCTAGAATATTATTTCATACTGATATTATAAATGCAAAAGTGACTTTGTCTCTCTGTACGTGTTTTCTTCACATCTAAACCACTGAACTGATTTAGATGAAATAATAATAAGGAAATAGGATAGTTTTTTTTTTCTCCCGGAAATCCCACAGGAACGGGAACTGTGTTTTGTTTAAAAAAAAACACGAGGACGAAGTCGCGGGCACAGCTAGAATAAGCGCTACTTTAATAAAAATTAGCTGCATTCTAGTAAAATAATTGTGCTACTGTACATCCATACTGATAAATGTGAAAGTAACTCTTGTCTCTCTGTTTCTTCTTCACGCCTAAACCACTGAACCGATTTGGATGAAATTTGATACAAATATAGTTTGAGACCCGAGAAAGGACATAGGATAGTTTTCATCCCGGAAATCCCACGGGAGCGGGAACTACGCGAGTTTCATTTTAGAATTTTTTCCACGCGGACGCATTCGCAGGCATAGCTAGTATTATACATAGTATGCTTTAGAGATAAGATTTGTGTGTTTATACCTTTTCCAAATACTCTCGCAATACATTGAGACGCACGAAGATGAAGCTGTCCTGGTTCCCGAAGTCAGGGTCAGACCGCACGAGCGCTGCTTCTGGTGTACTGCCAGTACACTCTTTCATCTCGTGACCTAAATCATTTTTATAATAAAACATTTAATTGCACATTTAAGGCGAGGTATTTTGACGCGCGTCAGTTCTATAGGAAATGGGCGGCGCGGCATGTTCTGAAACCGCTGGGAAACGCGGTAATTTTCGGATAAATAAATATAGGACTTCAGCTGAAAACCAAAATTTAGTATATTCTTTTTTGTATTTTAAACTAAATATCACCATATAAAAATCATGTGGAAGATTAGAAATATTATTCACAAATTACTTGTTTTAGAGATTTTTTTAGCCTGTTTTCGGGATTTTATATGATCGAGTAAAGTACATTCTGTCATGTAACAAGTTAGCACATTCCTTAGATAATATCTTCCGGTATATCATATATTTTTTGTAAAATTGTTATTTAACAATCAATTTAAAAAAAACGTGATTTAGCAAACTTATTACTATTTTTTCATTAAATATGTGGTATATTACTAATTCAGATTTATTGATATATTAATTGATGACTGAGTTAATACTGACAGAATCTGCATACAACGGGAAAAACAACATTGAACTGAATTAATAAGAATACAGCTCCTGCAAGGGCTTTACTAATTTCTAATGCATGAAATTCATTGTAAATTGCAAAACCACTTTCCTTCCTCTCGACATTCTCTAAAAAAGATTGATTAACGCCAATAATATGCAAATTGATATATTCAAATGAAGAAATGCTCTTGGATTGGATAATGATATGTAAAAAAGCCATATTTAGTATTTACCTAATTGCCCACAGACATCACAAGGTCTTGGTTTATTGGGCTTGAACTCTTCTCTTATGATGGTAAAATTCGGCTCGTGTGTGGCCAATCCCAACATTATCAGGTCAGCATCAGCACCACATAGCACATGCTGTGTGTTTGGATCATGGTCGGGTTGAGCTGAAACAAGAAACATCGTTATGGCAATTAGGTGAGAAAGGTGCTAAATTCGCACCCAGGCCCCAGAGTAACTAAACTATTTCAAATCAAATCAAAATTTTATAGCTGCTAATGGGTAGGGAATTTAGACCATACTGACAAAATGAAGCAAAAAACTCAGCAAGCTTATATTTTTTATCTAATTTGCGTTATTAATTCAAATTCAAATATTTTTTTATTTTGTAAGTAAAACTTACAATTTAAATACATTATTTGTACACAATCCATTATACTTACACACATTTCAAAGTCACTAAGTTATTTCAAGTGCAATGTGTCATTTTTACGATACTAATACCTAAACAACCATTTGTTATTAAACATTTTTGTCTCACTTTCATTTCTTTGTATGGGGTAATCTCTGGAACGGCTGGATCAATTTTGATAAAACTTTCAATGAAAGAGAGAGGAGTTGAAATTATTTGGTTAAAATGTGGCGATTAGTCAACAATACTAAAAGATAAAAATATATACAGAAATATATTTATTAAACATCAAAACTCGGAAATATAAACATTTATGCTCATCATGCAAATGTTAGTCATTATTTTGTATCCAAGTTGACCGCCCATTTGGTCAAGCGGTTAAGAACTCTTTTCGTTTGTAAAATTCAGTGCTATCTACTAGCATAGTATATTTACGACATACCTCTCTGTCTTCTAATATAATCCATAATTTTGTGTTCTCCTTCCCCTGGGACATTAGCATCAGACAAGATAACTTTGATACCTTTCCAGCCTGGATCACTGTTGAGTCTGTAATATAAAGTGTTACAAAATGACAGCTACTGCATTAAACTAAGAGCTTTAAAACTTAATAGCAGGTAATAAATGGATATTTCAACATGAAAAGATATTTAAACCTCTTGTGATAGTAAAATATTCTATGAGCTAAAGATATCAAAGACTGCAAGTTTCTACATAACTCAATGAAGAATAATATTTTCATTCATTTAAATTATTCTACGAAGTTCATGGAGGTAAGTATCTTCACGCCCATATCCCCGAAGGGGTAGGCAGAGGTACAACAAGTGCACCCACGATTAGCCGAAGATACTTAGTCCCACAAATGTGATAGGTGGCAAGCCTATCGCCAACCGGGCACTTTCCAATCCCGGGCAACTTTGTGTTTCTCAGAAAACTGAAAAAACACTTTTTTTTTTAAAGTGCCCGACCCGGGAATCGAACCCGGGACCTCATGTGGTCAACGCCAACGCTGGACCACTAGACCACAGAGGCGATATTTACTCAAGCACGTCAGATTAACATAGGGGGGTACCTCGCATACTGTTAAAGCTCTTCATCAAATATAAGCCCTTTCTATAGAGTAACTATGACAGAAAAAAAAACAAAATTAAGATAACTTCGGCTTGTTGAAATTGTCAGAATACACTTTTTTTCGTAATTTCCTCCACAATAAAAGAAAATTCAGATGCGCTCAAGAATGTCAAGACAATGTTTTCTTTGCAAATTTATGACCCTCCCACTCCCTTACGCTACACTTGAATCATCAGATTTTCTAAATTTTAGTTGGAAAACCCACCATACCCTAATCTACAGTGTTTCCATGTTACTGATTTTTTAAAATATTTTTTTATCTGTAGATTTTTTCCCCACGTAAAACATTATATAACCTTTTATTTTTCCTATAATTTAATCTACAAAATCCAATAGATCCCTACAACGCTCAAGTAACTACACATTTAGCATCGTGGTCTCCCCTACTATTTGTTGCGTTATGGATTTCCACAAAGTAACACCTAAATATATAAACCAAAAAGTTCTACATAATTCTACATAAATTGTCAGTTATAATGACTAATGGTAAATAATGGAACTACCGTGTTACTGGCAGAATGTATATATTTCCACATTTCTTAGCCACCATATTGTGAATCTCCACATCAATATTTTTAAGATTGGTGGAAGCAATCTCTCTTCTGGGTGGTATGTTGCTTACAACGATAATTTATTGTTCCTAATTAACATCTAAAGATATAAACTAATATTAACTAGCCTATGTTAACAGCCTAATCAAGGGCGGATCCAGCCTTCGGTTTAGGGGGGAGGTCACATATTTGAGGTTCAATCAAGATAGGCCCAAATCCTTATCTAATCCTAATAAATCTAGACCTAGACGGTCATGACCCCCATGACCCCCCCCCCTCCCCCGGAATCCGCCCTTGAGCCTAATACAATATCAAAGAAGTACATACCTCCTCTGATGGTAAATATTTTTACCGATGTATATCAAAGATAAGAATGATATTGCTACATGTGCAAGTAATCATACAGGCTTACTCTATTCTGAGGTGAAGTGCGTCAACAATAATACTTATTTTTACACCAAATAACTTCAAGGGAAGTTAAACTGTACTCTATGATCCAGGTAAACTTTATTACTCCCACAATATTTTGTTCATAAAACATGCAATGTATTAAAACTCTTGACACCACTTTGGACTACTGGAGCTATTTCATTACTGATTATGCTAACTACATATAAGATAAACAATTAATTTTTGATAATTATTAACATATTATTACTGCTGTTTGCTAATATTGCAAATGTAAAATCGTTTTTTTGTGTAATTGTAAAATACCAAAAAAGAGACACTTTTAATAAAATTAAGAGAATGTATGGTCGGTATAATGTAAAGATGACATATTTCAAGTATAAGATGTACCTACAAAATAAAGAGTATATAAATTTTGAATTTGATTATTAATGTCGATTTAGTATTGCACATCAAAAGCAAGTGAATTTATTGTGTGTTTGATGTATAGGTTCATATCTATAAAAGGCTAACCTGTCATGAATATAGTAGTGGAGACACTTGCTGAGACGATCCATAAAAGGAGTTCCGGGTGTTATACAATTTGAGTCAAAATGAGCCTCCTTCGGCCTTTCTGGGGGAAGATATGCACCCTTTGCTTGCAATTCAGACCTGATACGGGCTACTTCTTCAATCTTTTCTTGGGTCTCTTTGGATGCACGGAATCGACGGGATCTTTGTTGGTTCATTTTTGCTCTAGGAGCCTGTAAAAAATATTAACCTTTTGTGTCACAATAAGTTTTAGTCACATGTGTGATCAATACAAGTGTTTGCAGTAATAATAAAAATAAATATAGCTCTATGGTCTAGTGGTCCAGCGTTGGTGTTGACCACATGAGGTCCCGGGTTTGATTCCCGGGTCGAGCACATAAAAAAAAATGTTTTTTCAGTTTTCTGAGAAACACAAAGTTGCCCGGGATTATAAGTGCCCGGTTGGCGATAGGCTTGCCACCTATCACATTTGTGGGACCAAGTATCTTCGGCTAATCGTGGGTGCACTTGTTGTACCTCTGCCTACCCCTTCGGGGATGTGGGCGTGAAGATACCATTTAATGGCTCAAACTCATACCAAAATAAAGGAAAATTGAAATAATGATAAAATATATCAAGGCCTCCTAATGGCTGATATCCAAAAGACCATCTTAAATATTATCAGACTAATCTAACATAAGTACATCATTAATAATTTTTCATATCAATGGAAATCATGAAAAATCTAAGAAAATTTCCTTATTGAATTATTAGTTTACCTTACATTTGTGTGCATTTTCTAAAGTTACATCATTAGTATCTGTATTTTATTACTTACAAAATCATTATTTCTATGGCAGGTTCTGAATATTTAGTTTTTATTCTTTTTTAACAGAATTTCAATAAGAAATTTTATTGTTACAGATAAGCTTACCTATAATTGTACTTTAGTTATGTTTACTTTGTATTAAGCTTTGAACCGTTATTTGAAACCTAAACATTTGAGAGTAGCTACTTGATTTCCGGTAGCGAATGTGTTATACTCAAGGAACTTATATACGATAACTGGAATTACTACGAAGCAATATTTGAAAAATAAAAATGTACTTTATTTCGTTACTCATAAAGTTGACATTTGTTTCTTACTTAACAAAGGGGAAAAACGTTCTGAGCAAGACAACGACATGAGTAGATGTTGTCCCTTTCTTGCAATTGCCAGTGTAAATAAAACTTTCGGATGGTAGATTTTTATATATTCGTTAATCGTTAAATCCCTTTTATTCATACACGTCGATAGACACATTAGCATAAAATGTATTGTAATTAAAGTTCTAAAATGTGCTTATTTTAATTATTACGTAATTACTTATGCAATGCAAAAACTGTTTCGCAAATTAGTAGAATTACTTAGTAGTAATTTGCAAACTACGCATGGCCACACTTATATATGGTGATCGGCGCTTTATTTAGCAGAAAGAGACACACTCCACCCATGTCGTGGTACTATTCGGAACGATTTTGAAGCGCGTGTAAGCATTCCGGGTAGAATATAACTTCCTTGGTTATACTATAAATACTACATCTTTTTCTCTTTCTGTCAAATGACGTCACTTCCTGTACACCTGGCAGAGGGGCAGTCGAGCTCGGCGGAGCTCGAGGGGCAGTCGAGCTCGGCTCGGACACTTCTCTAGCTCATTGGCGACTTGTTAGCTGCAGCAATCGGTTGTGTTTTCGGGAATTCCGTTTACTTACAAAAATTTTTTTGCAGTTATCAAAATAATGATTATATATTTTACTTATTAAACTTATTAAATTATTAAATCTAACAGTGTTACTGTTCGATATAGTAAAGATTAAAAAAATTATATTTTAATCATTAAAGTTAGTTATTAAATGTAAATGTATTAAAGTTAGTGTCCAATGTAAAAAAGTCCAGTGAAATCTTCTTCAGACTCAGACAATTTAAATTTTTACGGACAAGATAAGTGAAATTAATTTTGGTTTTTGGTGGCTTGACTTTCCAACCACCTCATCACTTAAGTGTTTATGAACATGACAATGAATAAATGTCATGTTAGTGGAGATGATGGCAGGGAGTTTGTGTAAAACTAACGCTTCGTTATCTCCTTTCCGTATTACTTTAAAACATAGTTTGAAAGGAGCCAAAATCCCACGATTACCTCAAATATACATAAAACTGTAAAATAATATTCGTTGTTTTAATTCTGAGTTTGAGATCTCTGAGAGAAAAAGAATATTGTTCCCCCTCAGACTTTACTTATTCAAGTACTAATAAGCTTAAGAGTATTATAAGTACAATTCAGCTACTTTACCTGAGCGCAGTTTTGCTTCAATTAGACAGGCAGCTATAACAGTTCAAACTTGTTTTAGTAATATGATTGAGGGGGCCAAGTCGATCGAACAAGTCTTCCATAAATTATAAAAAATATTATCTATATACATATAAAAATAAACTATACAACACCGAGTCAATCTATACATATAATAAAAATGTAACCGATCGGTGTCTGTACATGAAAGATTAATAAAAAAAAATACTATGATGAGGGGCCTTTATAAACACAATAGAATCTAAAACAATGATTTTTAAAATTTTTGTCTGTCTGTTTATCTGTTTGTCTGTATGTTTGTGCACGTTAATCTCAAAAAAGACTGAACCGATTTCGATGCGGTTTTCAGTACAATGTAGCTGTAGGCTTTATTTAACATTTAGCGTTTATTTTATTCAAATCGGTTCATAAATAAAAAGTTATCATCGCAAATCGACCCACCAGTATAAATTTAGTTTAGATCTTATGTATATAATTATTGTGTAATACCGTATAAATAGTGTTCAGCTTAAGCTGGACATGCGTCGGTGTGATAAAGCGCGAATATTGTTAATTTTTTATTTTATTTTTTTATTTTTTTGCATAAGTTTGAAATGCATGTTTGATAGATATTTTGTTCGATACATTGAAGATAGATGTCGTTGTTCAAAGTTTAATCGCGCTATGACGTGATAGGTAGGTAATTTTGAACACAATCTTCTATCTTTATCTATCTATATATATAAAAAGCAAAAGTGACTGAGGTATCAACGCACAGGCCAAACCCTTAGGACTCGAAATTTGAAATTTCGCACACACATTTTCCTTATGATGTAGGAGTCCTCTAAGGAAGGATTTTTCAAAATTCAACCCAGAAGGGGGTGAAATAGGCAATAAAAGTTTGTACGAAACTTTTTATTCCCTGTACATATTGGCATGAAATTTCGTATGAATTGAGTAAAAAATAAATAATGAATTACGTGTTTTAGCATTTTTTAAAATTCGATCTCTAAGAAGGTAAAATAGGGGATGGAAGTTTCATATCACCGCACAAAGCATTGCCAAACCGTTAGTGTTAGACACTTGAAATTTTGCACATGTATTTGTCTTATGACGTAACAATCCACTAAGAAAGCATAATTAAAAATTCAACCCTCAAAGGGGTGAGGGGTCAAAAATAGGGGAAAAAATTTTAAGCATTTTATTCCTTAGACATATTTGCATGAAATTTCTTATAATATGAGTATGACAAAAATAATGACTTATGTATTTCAGCGTTTTTCAAAATTCTAACCCTTAAGGGAAAAATAGGGCATGAAAGATTTATATAAACGTATAGGCCAAACCCCTTGGGCCAGAAACTTGATATTTTACACACGTATCCCTGTTATGACGTAAGCATCCACTAAGCAATGATTTTTCAAAATTCAAACTCCGAAAGGGTTCATCCCTTAGAGAAAAAAAATATTTGTATAAAACTTTTTATTCCTTGAACATATTTGCATGATATTACATATGAATTGAATATGGCAAAACACATGAGTTATGTATTTCAGCGTAAAAAATAAATAATGAATTACGTGTTTAAGTATTTTTCGAAATTTAAGAGGGTAAAATAGGGTATGAAAGTTTTATATAACCGCACAAACTATTGCCAAACTATTAGATACTTGAAATTTTGCACACGTACTCCACTTATGACGTAGGGATCCACTAAGCAAGGATTATTAAAAATGTAACCCTCGAAGGGGTGAAATAGGGAAAAAAAATCTAAACATTTTATTCTTTGGACATTTTTGCATGAAATTTGGTATGAATTGAGTATGGCAAATATAATGAGTAATGTTTTTCAGTGTTTTTCAAAATTCAGCCCCCTTAAAGGGGAAAATTGGGCAAGAAATTTTATATAAACGTACAGCCCAAAACCTTAAGATTAGAAACTTAAAATTTTGCACACGTATTTCTTCTATGCGAACTATCATAGATCTGTAGGCCTCAACCATGGTGCATGTAGTTTTGGTATACATTAATCTTACATCTCAATATGACAGACCAATAAACTTGTGCAATCAATGCCTTGCCACCAGTGGGACTACCCACTTCCTTGGATCTATCCTCCTCCATTCCTCACTGTACGTATGTCACAGCACCTGGACACTGCAACGGGAATGTAATTATCACCTCACATTGGCTTAAGGTCTTTTGGAAGACTCAATCTGAAAAACCAGACTCCAAGGTCTCTTGTGACAGTTTGCAACCTGACTGTAATACTAAGTTGATGCAACAACATGCCCAGCCACCTTCATATTAAATATGATTTTGAAGATATGGGGATAAGAGATGGACAGAGTTTAATAGTTTGTCAAAGATACAAAAACAATTTTTAAACAAAAGGCTTGAGAAATAACTTGTTAAATGCCTACAAGCCAGCATGGCAAAAGTGGTGCAAATAGGCATATGCAAGCAATGTTTCTTTTGACCGTCCTAATGACGTGAACTTTGACAAGTTTCTAATAGAAATCTACATCTAAATAATGGTTTGGCTTATAGTTACTATTTTAGTTTATGAATCTGTCTTGGCCCTTTGTGATCCTTGTCTAATATATCTAAAAGTTTAAGTTCTCACTGTTTATTTAATCGAGCATTAAATCTAAATAGTTCAAGCCCAAATAACCAATATTGATATGGGATACTGATATACTTATTAGTTTGTCAAGTGTTAACTCAGATAACTTATATGAATGTTCCACTCAAACATTACCCTACTGCTTTGTGTGTTCATTACATTGTGTCTATGATCTTATACTTTTGGCCGTTGGTAGTGAGTTAGGTAGCTCATCCGATGATTGATTACTTGTCCAAATATGGTTCGAAATCGAATCTAATTTCTGACTAAAGGGCGAGATAGGCAATATTTGAAAATAAAGATAGTTGTGCATCAGGCCCTTTATTTTGAAGTAGTGCTTATTTTGTCTCAGCCCAGACGGGAAGGCTACCCATTAGACAAACTGTTTAAGGCTGCCACACATACGAACATTACTGATTGGATTCTTTACAAGCCAGCTTCAACGCAATCAAGTTAGCAATTGCATCCAAAACTTGGATTTAGAATAGTCTAATTGATGATATTCTGAGACGAGAAAATTTGCTTTATTAAAATAAATTTTTATGGGTTTACTGTCATGACATTGTAAATATATCTCCAGTTCAATCGGTATTTAATTCAATTTTAATTTTTTTTTGTTCTTGTGTTTGACCTAAGCCAGTTTACACCTGAATAGTTTATTTCTTAAGATAATTGATAGCTAAATAGGGACCTAACCAAGTTCTAAGAGCATTTAAATATAACATATTTGTTTAAATCTCTCTTGGTGTAATGTTAATTATTTATGAATTTGGGTGAAATGTTAATATTTTTAATTTTATTCTGGAAGTCAGCAACTTGTAACATAAGTAGTCAAACAATTTTATATTTGTTATTTCAATATGAAATATTTTGTGTTAGTTCGAGGTCCCAACCAATTTCAATAAAACTAACCAAACAAAATTGTAAAATTGACCAAATTTTTCACACTAAGACATTTTCTAATCAATTATTTAATTCATTTAATAGTGATTTATTAACTAAAGTTATGTCGTCCTGTCCACCAGGCAATAACAAACAGGTCTCAAATGTTTTGAGCTCAATGGCTTCAAATAACGGTTCAAAGCTTAATAGCATATTACCTACCAATGAAACACTTATTAAGCGATAACCTTATTTGAAGCCTAATTTCTATTGCTGCCTGGTGTAAAACATTTGAGGTCCAATGAGCTAGATAAGTGTCAAGCTCCGCCGAGCTCGACTGCCCCTCTGCCAGGTGTACAGGAAGTGACGTCATTTGACAGAAAGAGAAAAAGATGTAGTATTTACAGCATAACCGATTCACTACCGGAAATCAAGTACGCTACTCTTAGAGTTATTCTACTGAAAATAATGTAATGTTTATCAATAAACAAATACAGCTTTTCTTGGGGTTTATTCGGATAAGGAATTTACAGGACATAAAGCAAAGCCCTCACACAACTATAAGACTATAAATACTCCAGGTAATAAGGTGAATTTACGAAATTAATTAAAACTTAAAAAGAACTTACAACTCCATCAATAGCCATGTACAATAGTTTTCTGGGTCGAACTATGCGGAATAGCCTGTCAATGCATTCGAAGATGGCAACCATCATCTCGTCCTCATCTTTGGGAGGTGGTTTATCCTCAGGATGTGTACAGGGATGGATAATTCCGTTCATGTCCAAATATAAATTATCAAATTCCATCCCATTTGGATTTGGTAATGACGAATCCGCATAGATAAGCTCACCATCCACGTCAGTTGGCTAAAATAACGTAAGCTTATTATTTTCAATTCAACATTTAGCAAGAAATATGAAGAGCGAGGTTATGATTATTTACCCTCTGTTCGATACATTCTACTATTACACTTGGGTATTTTCGGCTTAGCCAACGGAAGAATGCTGGTACTCCCATTTTGTAGCAAAGCTTAAATTCTGTTATTTAACACAAATTAAATTTATTTAAAAGAAAATTTCTAATTGTCACGTATTCAACACAAACAAACCGAAGTAGGCGCCATTTTTATTAGTTTTAGCAGTGTTGCCAGTGATATATAGTCAAACTAGCGACCTGCCCGCGGTTTCACCCGCGCAGCTTTTGTTCCCGTGGGAATATCGGAAAGGTTTATACCTTAAAACCTTCCTCAAGAATCAATCTATCTATTAAAAAAACCGCATCAAAATCCGTTGCGTAGTTTTAAAGATTTAAGCATACATATGGACATAGGGACAAACAGAGAAAGCGACTTTGTTTCATACTATGTAATGAAATGATGATGATATAACGTGAGACAGCTCAAAAAGTAACATTTTCACGAGAAAAGTAACATTTCCTTATTTTATGCGGAAAATGACACTAATAAAATAATATGACACTTTGTTATACAGAAACTAAAAAGTTTTCTGTCCCATTAGTGAGTGGTTACGCAAAAAGGGACCTGAAGGGATTGGAAACGGTTTTTTTTTTTTGATAAATTCTGATTTTATGGTCCTTCATCTTTGTTTTGTTCTAATCAAAATAATTTTAGGTGCCGTAGTTTTTTTTTAATGATTTTTTATGTAAGCCGAGGCAGTTTTGAAAATATTACACCTTATACACAGCGCACACTAGTTTCTTTTTCTAGCGCGCACATAAAGACAAGTAAAAGACGAATAAATAAGTCACCAATAATACAGCTATCGCAAACACGTGCTATTTCTCACTGACGAAGTCGCTCACTAACGACACTAACATAAAACACCCCGCGCCTCTCTCATTTCGACTCAACATTTTAAACGTGATTTACTCGAAATCAATTATTTTCAAAAGAATCGTAATAATTTTTAATCAAATAATTGACTGATAATTCACTTAATCTATATAAATAAAAAATATAATTAATCAGTTTATAGAAAACAACCACATCTTTAATCACATCAATTTTATTTGATAGAAATTATAAATAATTTAAATAAGTCCTAAAAGTAACGTAAAAGTAACATTTTGAGTCGTGTAACATTGAAGTAACATGAGAGGGTCAAAAGCATGTATTGTTCTGTGGTCAAAAATAACATAAAATCATGAAACAAAAAAAACAAGTGGAAGTGAAGAGTGGGCGTGCCGCGTGCATCACTATTATGCGCTGTTACCAAGGAAGTTATATTCTAGGAATGTTCACACGCGCTTCAAAATCGTTCCGAAGAGTACCACGACATGGGTGGAGTGTGTCTCTTTCTACTAAATAAAGCGCCAATCGCCATATATAAGTGCGGCCATGCGTTGTTTGCAAATTACTACTAAGTAATTCTACTAATTTGAGAAACAGTTTTTGCATTGCATAATTAATTACGTAATAATTAAAATAAGCACATTTTAGAACTCACTATGTTAATTACAATACATTTTATGCTAATTTATTTATCGACGTGTATGAATAAAAAGTATTTAACGATTACCGAATGTGTAAAAATCTACCATCTAGATAGTTTTATTTACACTGGCAATTACAAGAAAGGGACAACATCCACTCTTGTCGTTGTCTTGCTCAGAACGTTTTTCCCCTCTGTTATGTAAGAAACAAATGTCAACTTTATTTATTACGAAATAAAGTACATTTTTATTTTTCAAATATTGCTTCGTAACAATTCCAGTTATAGTATATAAGTTCCTTGGCTGTTACTCTAAATTGCCTTAGTGATACTTACCATATCTTTAGGAGATAGTCGTCGTGCGAAAATCTATTAAACACTTAATTATGCCGTATTGTGCCATCCTTGAATGCAGAAATGATAGTAGAATACAAATGATTAAAAATGGAGATATTTCATATCATCCGAAAGTACAATTTTCATTTTATTTTAATAAAATTCCTGATTTAATATAATCTCTAGTGATATAATAGAAAGTCAAGCTAAAATCAGCCGTACACCTTACATATAAAGTTCATTTTAGGTTGACCTAATTTTTCTAGAAAGATATACGTAATGACGTATATCGTTCTAGAAAGTTCTCTACTCAAATATGACCAACTGAAAACTACGGAAAAATCAATACTGCCATCTATTGTAGAATAGTGAAACTATTAAGATTGTAGTTTCACTATTGTACAAATAAATGAGTCTATTTTCAATAGACTACAAAAGGACGTAAATACTCTTTTTTTGTAGCAAAATAAAATTTATTGTAACGCAGTTAGGTATATTTTTAAATGTTCTGTTTGTGTGTTTCGGATTATTGTTGTTTAAAATGAAAACGACCAATGAAACAATGTTTGCATTAGTAGTTTATATGCAATAATGCTTATTTTATGTGTGAGTATGGCGATCGCGATCCTGATACAAATGTTTGTACTTGACAATTCCGCTTGTTTTCTGTTCCATGCATAAAATAGTACAAAAGTAACATTCTGGCAACACTGAGTTTTAGGCTTTCAGCAGTGTTGCCAACTCTATAATCTATATATTAAAAATTCGTTAGCGTAAGCTTGAAAAGTCGCTAGATGTCACTAGCTACGGGCAAAGGTCAAAAGTCGCTAGAAGTCGCTTAATAATCCTAAAAAACTGAGCGTTCGGCAGAACACTCAAGTCTCAAAGATACAATATCGTAAAAATTCACGCGGGGGTTCTTCTACTCTATACACAAGTACAGCATTGGGGGATCCAGGCTTAAGCATAAAAGCCGAGTCACACTGTTGGTAACAAGCTCTCCTCATGGGTTTCCACCTGCGGTTTACAATAGTGTAAACACTTGTTTGCAACTAAAATTTGTCTGAGTGCTAAGTGTGAGTTTTTCTTTTCGCATTCGATCGTGAGCGCGCTTCGAGTTTATTAGGAATTTGTATGTGATTTGTACAGCGCCACCTAGTGGTAAATTGGTTTCTCACGTTTACCACTAGGTGGCGCTGTACAAATCACATACAAATTCCTAGTAAACTCCAAATTCGCTCACGATCAAATACGAAAAGAAAAACTCACACTTAGCACTCTGAACGTTACAAGCCTCCCACCAAGGTCATCCGTGTTGGAAACTTGTTTTCAACAGTGTGGCTCGGCTATACAAATTTATGGTGGCGTTCCGAAATTAGATAAATAATAAGTCTTTACCTATGAAACTGCCATTTTTCATGAAATGAATGAAGCTTTTTTTCTATATTTTTTTATTACTCTGACTAGAATTTGTCTCATTCAGAGGCTACAAATGGCATAAAGATAGACTTGTCAAAATGATATCCGATTTCGGAACGAAGTTCTGAATATAGAGAACTTAGATTTCTGGGCTGAGATCTTGCCATATTTTATGGTAGTAGTTAAATAACTTATTTTTTTTTTATTTGAACTCTAGAAGTCGTTGGAATAGTCGCTAGTTTTTTGTCTTATTGATTTATTTTGTTGTAATGTGAAATAGTTATAATATACCTCTAAGAAAATGTTGCGACTACATACTTGAATATCAATTTTAGTAAACTATGTATGTCACATTGCTGTAATAATTACAAAGCCAAGTTTAAGAAATCCCCAAGTTCGTTTTTATGTTTATAAAAATATATGTTATAATACACGATTAATCTCTTAGCGTATTTCAAATCTGAAAATGAACTTTGGGATTTCTGAAAATCAGGGAAAAGTAATGAAAATAAGGAAACCAAAAAGGAAACAAATACATGCACACACACACATACACATACAGATAAGTTGAAATTACCGTGTCCTAAATATAGATGTCTATAGTGGAAAAAGATGTAATAAAAATCTTCACAAGATGGCTCCTTTTTATATAGGTAATTACTATATGTGAGTGGTTACGCAAAAAGGGACCTCAAGGGAAAATAATTGATTTCGAGTAAATCACGTTTAAAATGTTGAGTCGAAATGAGTTTTGCCACGGGTGTGGGAGAGAGGCGCGGGAAGTTTTATGTTAGTGTCGTTAGTGAGCGACTTCGTCAGTGAGAAATAGCACGTGTTTGCGATAGCTGTATTATTGGTGACTTATTTATTCGTCTTTTACTTGTCTTTATGTGCGCGCTAGAAAAAGAAACTAGTGTGCGCTGTGTATAAGGTTTAATATTTTCAAAACTGCCTCGGCTTACATAAAAAATCATTTAAAAAAAACTACGGCACCTAAAATTATTTTGATTAGAACAAAACAAAGATGAAGGACCATAGAATCAGAATTTATCAAAAAAAAAAACCGTTTCCAATCCCTTCAGGTCCCTTTTTGCGTAACCACTCACATATTTATAAACTCTTTGGTCATACGCACAGAACAAATACTCCTACCGGGGTACCGGGGTCATACGCACGGGCTCATCGCTTCATACAATCCTAGTTTGTATAGAAAAATAATTATATGCTGTAGTTTCATCTTTTGCCAATAGATGGCACTTCATTCAACTGTAAATTTATTTGAGCTGTTATTTTTACTTTAAAATAAATTATATGTTACTTAAGTTTAAATAATAGTATTTTGCCACTAAATTAAATAAAATAAAATCAACATCTCACATATTATTTAATAATAGAAAGGCAACCTCGATTAACCACAATACAGTTATACGTTTCATTCTACGCTTTGAAGATAATAATCTCCCAAAAGCAATATCAAAAATAATGTTTATATATAAAATTTCTAACTTAAAATATATCTATTTAACAAATAAGTTAATGATACTACAAGTGTATGGAAAAATAATTAAAATTTACAAAAGAAATTAATATTTTATATTGTTATTCCGAAAACAACGGTATGCTAGGAACGGAACGACTAATGTTATTATTCGAGTCAAACATGGCCGATTTGTTACTTTTTGTGTTTGTGAAGAATGCGTTTTGGATTGTTTCAAATAAATAGTGATTTTATTTTGCGACCTGACTACGTTTTATGGATTGCTATCTACTCTATTAAACTGTGTTTTATCCTGGATCTTAGAAAAGGGACTTATCTTATTGGACTCCGATTTCTATAATGTCTTCAGAAAAAAAGTGTTGTGTTCATTTAACCTTCATATTACATGATATAATAAAGATAATTACAAAATAAAGTTTGATGAATTTACTACTTGTTTTATTTTACAAAATGTAAATTTAAAATAAAAAAAGATACAAGAGGGCCGTATGTAAATATATCGTGAGTATAGTTCTGTCTTTACCCACGAGATGGCGTCTTTAAACGAGATCAGCTGAGGTCTCTACAGCCTATTTATAAAGTACTTTGTGGTCAAACGCAATGAGCAAACGTCAAAAACAGCTGATTGTCATTTGTCAATGATCGATTTCTCTTGCCGTTTGTCAGCCTAGCATAACTAGAAAAATAAATATATTACATATTATATTATCTAGTTACCAGTGCCTAATGAAATTGTTTGAAATTCGGCAACTATTTAAATATTTTTACCAAGTATATAGATTCAGAGATTATGCAATAATTTTATATTTTGCTAGTACTCTTAGTAATTAGATAAAACATCTCCAAAAAGATGAAAAGCTTTTCTGTAATAAAATATTACAGAAATATTTTGAAATCTGTATTAACACGACATTATTGCACATCGGCACACTACAAGGAACAAAATAACATTGAAAAAATCAGGAATATTGGGATTTTAGCACACATTGATGCTGGTGAGGTTAAGTGTGTATTTTATATCTAATTTTTTAATTAAAACATCATTGCTAGAGCATACTTTAGTTCATTGAGTTTGGCAGCTTAGATTTAAAGGAGGAATGGGGGAGGAATTGAGGTTGTCAGACTACACTTTAAATGACGGGTTGCAGATATCACGTTTTATTACTCACTAGCTGTTTCCCGCGACTTCGTCCGCGCGGACTCCTTTACTCCGCACACTGCACAGCTCCTACCCCATAGGTGATAGTGTGATAATATGTAGCCTATATGTTCCTATATCAACAAAACAGAATTAGTTATAAGTAATAAAGCATTTCTTGTGTGAGCTGTAACTCTTTCTAATTAATGTCCAATGACCAATTGTCCAAGCAATTTGTGGAACTCCTCGTTATTATTAAATTGGTTGCTAATGGTTACTGTTACCAAAAGATGGATCATATAGGAACTTGGCATTTGTGCAAAATATAATGTTATTGTTTAACTGTAACAAAGACTGATAAGTATATTTTTAATGTCCGGAGACCAGTGGTTCAGAACCATAATATCCAAGCATAATCAGGGCTTTATCAAAATTTTAAGAAATCTGAAAGTCATAGTAAACTCTTGAGAAAGATGCAATATTCTCATGATTCCACTCTGACATTATATTGAAATATTTATTATAAATCTATACATATAATAATATCGTAGGAAAATCAAAACTGTACATTGAATATTTTTTTTAAAGAATACTTGGAACGTGATCTAAAATTGATATCGAAGCCAAAAATATAGTTTTTAGAATTTTTGTCTGTCTGTTTGTTTATCTGTTTGTCTGTTTATCTGTTTGTCTGTATGTATGTCCGGGGTAAACTCAAAAAGTACTGTATGGATTTATTTCAAATTTTGCATGAATATTACTAACAGGTTGGGTCAACATATAGGCTACATATTATCATGCTATCACCTACGGAATAAACGAAGTCCGCGCGGACGAAGTCACTGGCAACAGCTAGTAAATAAATAAATATACTTCTCTATATGAATTGATCTAACCTCAAAGTAAGCAAATTATTTGCTTGTGTTATGGGTGTAAGTCAATGACATTAATACATACATAGATTATAAATACTGTAACATGGTAAACACCAAAACACAGTTATACTAACATCTATGCTTATCACACAAATATTTTTCCCTGTCGGGAATCAAACCCGGGCTCCATAGATTTGTAGTTAGATTTGATAACTATTCACCCAATAGGGCAGTGATATTATAAACAGATTATATTTTCTTCAACTACATAAACTGCAATCTTCTGTTTATAAAAATAGGTCAAGCCGATCAGAAACTTTTATAATATTTTTTCTAATGCATAGGAAAAACAACAACAACAGAGCGCATGCTGTTCTACTCAGGTACTATAAGGTCCATGGGTGAAGTTCATCATGGAAACACTGTCACTGACTACATGGAACAAGAAAGACAGAGAGGCATCACAATAACATGTAAATGTCTTATTATTTCAATGTTTATAGTTATTAGTTTTCCTCGTATGTGTGGAGGCCCAGACCAATATAAGTTTATAAACAAATATATGAAGAATAGGTCATCTGCCATTCTGCCAGGTAGTTCATAAAAGGCGACCGATTGGCTATTCAGGTCACTAACACAAGACTACTAGGTGGTAGAGCTCTGCAGTGTCTCGCCTGGGTTTTAGTCCCACTGCCTATACTTATTCCTGCCACAATAGTGTCAGTGCTTGTCACTGTCGTATTCTGATTTGGAGGCTAATGTAGCCAGTAGATTTAAGCATGTTGGCTATTACACAGATAGCAACACACCATTAAAGTCTTTGGTGTCTATCTTCGACCGCCCCTTTGGTTGAGTTTTTAGCGACCCTGACTACGAGATCGACAGGGCTTGGTTTCGATCCCTGACAGGAGAAGCATTTGTGTGATGAACATTAATGTTTGTATTTCCGGGTTTGGGTGTTTATTAAATATATTCTTGTACTAGCTAACTCACGCAGCTTCGCCCGTGAGTAGACTAAAATGTTCTCTAAATAAATTTTCATACAACTTTCATTCCCTATTTCTGCTTATTAGGGGTTGATTTTTGAAAAAAAAAATAGACCATGTTTGACCCCAGGTCTTCAGCTATTTCCATGTCAATTGGTTGATTTTTTAAGATATTTTAAGAAAACAAACAAGCAGATTGCTCTCTTAATGAAAAGAGAAATTTAGTCACAATCTGTATACAACAAAGAAATTATTGGTGCATTGTTCTGTGTAGCGGGATGGCAATGCCACACAAATCGGAATACGGCAATGACAAGCATTGACCCTGTTGCGACAGTAATAGGTAAAGTGGTGGTACCAAATACTCGAGCGAGATGATGCGGAACTCTACCACGTAGTACTCACAATGGTAGTGATATTTAGTCGCCTGCAACGACCAGCCTGGCATAACAGTACTAAGTCTATTCAACAAAAGTGCCCAGATCAATACAAGACCCATCACTGATCACTGATAAATAAGTTTGTCTAGGCTTAGGTTGGTATTCTTATGGTACTAGTAACTCAGATTGTAACTCATGTGAGGTAAGACCCTTCTAGAATCTTATCTTTCATATAAATTTTCATCGCGTAATTAAACCTCTAATGGATAATTTTTGAATAAAAAACCAGGCTACTTTTGTTTATTTTATTTTATTTGGGATGAAAACAGGTATACAATAAAACATTTAACGCTGGTTCTTAAATCATATCCTTGCAAAATGTCATGAAAATTAGTTAAATGGCTTAGCCATTGAAGGCGTAATAGAGAGACAGCCAGCCCTCCGCGTTTTTAATATTAATGTGAATATTACAGAAATTGACATTTCGCATTTTTAATATTGGTATGAAATTTACAAATCAAGTCCAATGCATACTTAATATTGGACTTGATTTGTATACCTTAGCTTAGATTTAATTAAGTAACACAATTAAATTGAAGTAATATTTGGGATTGATCAGCTTTGTGTGAATATTTTAAATGTAATAAGTGATATGTTAGCATAAATTGTAATGCAAAATTTAAATCCTGATTTAGTACTAATTTTGTACTAATGTTTTATAAAGAAATCCAAGTTATGATATGGAATAAAGGTCACAGTGTACAAGTAATAATACATTTTTCAACCTCTACAATAAGTATCACTATTTACCACACCAGCTGCTTGCTTGTGTGAAGCTTTTTATATATTAATGACTATAGCAAAACTTGTACTAATTATGAATTTAGTTATTATTTCTTTTACTTCTTCTTTTATCTATCTTCTACTATAAAAAAAATAAAAATTATCCTCAACAGCTGCAGCGGTGTCATTTCCATGGAATGAATGCCAAATAAATTTAATAGATACACCAGGGCACATAGACTTCACTATGGAGGTTGAACAAAGTCTGGCTGTCCTTGATGGAGCTGTTGTAGTTTTAGATGCATCTGCAGGTAAATATTGCTAATAAATTACTATGCTATGTACCTCTGTAATGAGATAGGGTTGCTAGAATAACCACACTGCCTATGCGCACAGTGAACCACTGTAGTAAGGCTAATGGCCAATTGCACTCATATGTCTTAGCATAGGACAATCCTAAAAAGTATGTTGTTACTTCTTGTCTTAAATGAAAAGAATGTGACAGCATACTATTTAGGATTGTCCTAAGACAACGTTAGCGCAAGTGGCGATTAGTGTGTTATGCTTGTATTGACAAATAGACAGATATTTATATGGCTTTCGTCAAGTAAAAAGTATGTTGATGATGTACCTGGGCAGTATTCTAATACTAGACCCAACTGGTGGTAAGAAGAGGTTGCGGGGGAAGTAATTCTGTCGCGGGGTTTTTCGCGCACGCTATTGGTTCCTCAGTTGTTAGTTGCTTCGCCTGGTGAGTTGTGATTGGACGTGATTGTACCCATACGCAGAATTCCCCCTCACCAACGCCCAGTGTTCTTTTTATCTGACGCGAGTTGTAACAGGAGTGCGCATTGAATATTGTGCATGAAAATTTATGCATGTGGCGTGCAATCTTTGTCACCCTTGTATGCCATGTTTGATATGATGTTATTGATGATCAGGCAAAATGTTGTTAGGTTTTTAAATTCTGAAAAATCTCTGTAGCAGCCTGGCATCCTTTTGTTGTGTCAATATACCTCTCTCGCAGTAAAGGAAGTACGTAAATCTATTGGGCCCCATAACCCAAATAATTGACAATTGTTAAAGTTGGCAAATGCAAAACAGGTAAAACAGAAACAGCTAGGAACGCTATTCGAAATCTGATTGACTCTGCGATTCAATTTGACTTTACAAAAAAAAACATTTATTTTTTCAACATTTGATTGTACACACGACAATAACAATGAAAAATACCAAAAAACACAAAAGGCGAACTTATCACGCAAAAGATATCTTATTGCTGACAGACAGAATATATATAAAATAAAAATAATATAAAAATAGAAAACAGGTGAGCATTGTTCAATATTGTCAAGGGCGGATCCAGGGGGTGGATCATTGGGGTCATGATCCCCCCCAGTCACTAACGTCGTGGCTACTAGCTGGTAGAGTTCTACATTGTGTCGCCTGGGTCAAGTACCACCGCCTTACCTATTTCTGCCGCAATAGCGTCAGTGCTTGTCACTGTCATGTTTCGGTTTGAAGGGTAAGGTAGCCGGTAACTTATGCATGTGGCATTAGACCTCACCACAAGATAGCAACGCACCATTAACATCTTTGTCTATCTGTGTGTCTATAGGCGATGGTTGACTCTTTCCATCAGGATACCCATCTGCTTGTTTGCTATCTTATGATATAAAAAAGGGGTCTAGGTATAGATTTATTAGAATTAGATAATGATTAGAGCCTATTTTGACTGAACCTCAAACATGTGATCCCCCCTGAATTCGGTTCAGGGGAGGGGTCACATCTTTGAGGTTCAGTCAAGATAAGCTGGATGTGTTCTTAAATATTGTAAAGATAAATATTGTTTTATAGGAGTAGAAGCCCAAACCCTAACTGTGTGGCGTCAAGCAAATGGCTACCGCGTACCTCGGTTGCTGTATCTGAACAAGATGGACCGATCAGACGCTGATGCGGAAGCCTGTGTACATTCCATTCGGGATAAGTTACGCGTTGAGCCAGTATTGCTCCAAATGCCAGTCACTTATCAAGGAAGGCTCGTAGGTAAATAAGACAAAAATATTTTTTAAAAAAAGGATAGAAAAAAAGGTGAAGATTCTTGTAATAGCAACAACTTGGCCACAGCTAGCTGCAGCGCGAGCTGCGACGCGAATTGCAGCACGGCGGGTTGCGCGATTTTCTGGGTATGCCACAGCTCGACTATTTGCAGCCGACGACGCCACCTACGCCTCCTCGGTCGCAACTAGTGGTAGTACACGCCGGTGGACGTATTTAGATTTTTTTTTAATTGTTCAATATTCATGATTAATTTCAAACTCCACATGTGAAAAAAATAAAATATTTTGTTTTGTTCGCGCGATGTCAAGTCAATAGATATTCAGGAATTTGACTCATGGGTCCGAATTACCCCATGTTGGTCCGGGCTCTCTTTGAAGAATAGACCATCTGCTTTTCTCCCCGTCAGTTCTTAAAATGCGAATGGTTGCCTAACATATCACTACCATCGTGACTACTAGGTGGTAGATCCGCAACGTTTCGCCCGAGTATTTGGTACCACCGCCTTTCCTATTCTTGCCGCAATAGCGTCAATGCTAGTCATTATTGTGTTCTGGTTTGGAGGGTAAGGTAGCCGATAGAGTTATGCATCTTACGATATACACAAAAAACTGTGTCGAATACCGTAAATTGGAAAAAATCGACTGATTCAATAACGACTTATTAATGACGAAATGATGCCCCCCGTGTTGGCAAGGGCTTCCTTGAAGATAAAATAAATAGACCAAGCGCCGTTCTGCCAGGCTGGTCGTTAAAGGCGACCAATTGACTACGTGCCCCTACTATTGAGTACTAGGTGGTACAGTTCCGCGTCATCTCGCTCGGATATTTGGCACTAACGCCTTACCTCTTCCTGTCGCAATAGCGTAAATGCTTGTCATTGTCGTGTTTCGATTTCGACCTATGCATGTGGCATTGCCATCCTGCTACACAGAACAATGCACCAATAACATCTTTAGTGTATACGGATTTTAATGAAACTTGGATTGTTTCTCCAAGTTGAAATACATACTATATATATATATATATATATATATATATATATATATATATATATATATATATATATATATATATATATATATATATATATATATATATATATATATATATATATATATATATATACGGCTGGTTTCCGAAACACGAATCATCTGTTAAATATGTTAAATACAGATTGATTGCTTCCTTGCGATACAGGCCGTTAAACAAAATTAGTGAGTAATGAAAAGTCTGTGCGTTTATTTGTCTATCGATGTCTGGTTCACATATCGTGGCGTAGCTATCGTAGGGCTAGCCGGAAAAATAATCAAGGGGATTTGATTAAGAGATGAAAGCCATATCATTAACATTCATAATACGCAAGCTTTTGGTTTGTGTCAATTTTTATATATACTTAGTCCAGTCAACAATATATTCAGCAACATTTATATTCGACAAAATACCTTTTACATTTTATTAGAATTTATATTATATTTTATAAAATTCTACTAAGTTTTATAATACACCCATGTGACGCTGCTGGTCGGTACCGCTGAAGGGTCATAGTGATGGGACCAGCGGGCCAGCTTCTTGTCAGGTGACGTTATAACTGTGGAGGTCGATGACGTCACACAAGGACAAGTAAGAGGAAAAGAAGATCTTCCCAGCCAGGCAAGGTGTACTGCCTGGGGACCGAAGTCCATTTGAGAAGCGTTGAAACTTGTATATAGCTTGTACAAGATAAATAATTGTGATATCGCAATTCAGGATTTTATTTTTCAATTTCATCATTTTCTATTTTTTATTATTTTTTCTTGTAGCGTTTGTGATTTTTTGAGCCGCTACACCCATTTCCGTGTTCCTTGTTTCTATGTCCGCCTGCAATTTATAATGGCAAGTTACAATGGCCAGATATGAGTTGCATCAGTGGTCTAGCAGTACAAGTCCTGGGTTCGAAACAAGTATTGGGGACTGACTATGTTCTGAAGAAGTTTCTTAGTTTTTCTAGAAAATATAACTTGCACCCCACTGAATATATTCCCGATTAATAATATGTATGTGAGACTTATAGGTTTAGTGTGTTTTTATTTATATTCAAATATAGCAAACAAGAAGATGGCTGTTCTTATGGAAAGAGACAACCATCAGCTATAGGCACCAAAGATGATACATTGATATTATTGCAAGGATTTAAAACGTTATCAAATAACAGTTCTTATTTTACGATACTTAACATTATTATGGTAGCGATACCTCAGTAACAAAATTATTTTCAAACACTATTTTTATCGCTACTCAAATAACAAAACGAAATTTTTTACACTAAATAACGTTATAATATCGATATGTATTTGACTTTGGCGCTTTTCATGCTGTTTCGTGATGAATGCGTCAACTAATGCTAGAAGACAACGTCATATTACCATATACCGTAACGTTAATTCGTAGTGTATAACAGAACGTAATGAATAACTTTATTAAACAGTAACAAATTCTGTATCATTTTTGGATAACGCTACGCTTGAAAATAACGTTATGTCATGCTGTGAGCAATAACATTACCACAAAATACCGATATTTAAATCCTTGTATTATTGTGAGGGGATGCTACAACATAATATGTTTAATAGTATAATCTTAATGAAAAATATATATGTACAATTTTATTGTTACAATAAATGTACCATTAAAAATTTGACGTTTTAATCAAATTTTTAGGTTTATTAGATTTAATAACATTAGAAGAAATTATCTGGACACAAGGCCGAGGCCAATCTTACAAACGAAGAAAACTCACCGAAACTAAGGATGGCAACAAGTGGGAACAATGTTTGAAATACCACAGACAACTCATAGACTCATTGTCCTCAACAGATGATAAATTAGCAGAGATAATTATTCAACAAGAATCACTGGATAATTTAAAACAGAAGGAGATAGAGGATGCTATCCGGAGATGTACAATAAATATGAGTGTATTCCCAATTTTGTGTGGTAGTTCTTATAAAAACATTGGTGTACAAACTTTAATGGATGCCGTAATTTCATATCTACCCTCACCTTTAGAAAAAAATCGAATTTACAAATGCTTTGACAAGGAATTATCTGCTAGAGCTTTCAAAGTACAGCATGATGATCAGCGGGGCGTTTTGACATTTTTAAGGTTATATAGTGGGGAGATTGTCAAGGGACATAAGATATACAACGTCGCGAGAGATAGGAGTGAGCAGGTATGTATCCACCTTAATAAATAATATTATCTACCTGGCTGTATTGATGGTAACAGTAGCATTAACTAACTTTGAACACACAATTTGAGATTATAGATTTAGTTTTTAGTTCTAAGGAATGTCACGGTAGGCACAAGATACAATTAGGTCTTGCAGAGTATATATGGATCATCTTATCTTATAGAACAGTCTGGCCAGAAGATTGTGGCAAAACTGGTCGTTACCACTGAAGAACTCCAGTGGTGGAACCAACGTGCCAATTATTTACTGACGCCACACAATGGTGTGATAAAGGTAGATTTCCCAAACAGGCAAGGTACACTGCCTGGGGACCGAAGTCCATTTAAGAAGTGCTGTAACTTGTAGTCTTACAGATAAACAATTGTAATATCGCGATTGAGGATTTTACTTCGATTTTTTTAATTTATATTATTACTCCTTGTCGCGTTTTTGTAGATTTGCTTGACCGCTAGAAGGTTTTCTACAAATTTGTTAAAATGTGATAGACTTGTGCATAAGAAACTTTAGGACAATTTATCAGATTATGGAGTATATAAGCCTCTGCTGCGTGCTGTGC
Organism: Apodemia mormo; assembly: GCA_036924255.1. NCBI lineage: Eukaryota > Metazoa > Arthropoda > Insecta > Lepidoptera > Riodinidae > Apodemia > Apodemia mormo. The sequence continues at coordinate 2,321,056 of JAUPFN010000018.1, read as the reverse complement.
AGTCTATATATTTGGACCGCGATAGACGTGGGCTGGTAAACGGTAACATATCGCTCTGGAACGATGTAAATATTGACGTCAAAAGGGGTTATAAGTTGTCAGTTTGCCTGTTCTGTAATATAACATTATCAAAACTACAATTGCTTCTGTGACTTTTTTAAATGATGACCTATGATTATATTTTTGGGCCGACCTAGGAGTTGAGTACAAGACCTCTTGATTTTTAGACGAATATTAAAATTGACAATTGTTGGAAGAGTTTCCAAAACCGTGCTTGTATCAAGAGTTATAAAGGTAAATGATGCAGAGCAAAGTGAGTATGCCTGGATCGCAATTGCACTGGTTTCCTCTGCCTGCCTTATAAAGAGTTTTGTTTAAAAATATAAGTAAAATTCATATAAAAAATATTATTTTCAGGCAGGAAACTTGTATGTGGCTTTGGCGGATGATTACCAGCCTGTGGAAAAGGTCACGAGCGGAAATATAGCCGTTGTCGGTGCATTAAAGGTATCTTGCTTTATATCTTTGCAAAGTCGGTTAAAAATAAAGTAAGAAGTTTAGTCTAGAGGCTTCAAAGTAGCAAGTGATTCTACTTTACCAGTAAACTTGATAAACAAAATAAAATTGTTATAGGGAATAATTCTAAATTTCCGTCGTTATGTGTGATGTACGTCGCTTGACTTGCAAACGTTATTAATTTAAGACAACGATGACCGGAGACCTGATAACCTCGTCCCAATCAGCCGCTAGTCGCGCCAAGTCCAAGCTGACAGAGCTGCTCAAAGACCCTGTCCAAGTAGAGGAGCTAGTGACCCCCAGTGCCAGATTAAGGCTCCATGCGATTGACGGGACTCCCACTGCCGAGGACATTGCAGATGTATTGTTGGGGATTGGTAAGACTTGAAAATCAAGTTTTAAATTTAATTTATATTGATTTATAATAATAAATTGTAACAGGTAGTCCATCTTCGCTTACTTTGTGAAGAATGAAACATATAGTATCTTCAAGCCCGTATCCCCGAAGATAAACAGATAAGCAGAGGTACAACCAGTGCACCCACAATTAGTCGAAGATACTAATCCCACAATGTGATAGGTGGCTAAGCTACCACCAACCACATTTATCCAATCCCGGATGTTGTTTTTATCAGGAAATTGAATAAAACATATTTTTGAATAGTCCGACGTGGGAATCGAAACCGAAGCTTCGCTTCCTACATCGACGCCAGACTACTAGACAAGGATTTAAAACGTTATAATACTGATATGTTTGCGCGTCTCATGCTGTTTCGTGATTGGTTCGCCAACTAGCGCTAGAAGACAACGTCATAATATCATATACCATAACGTTAATTCACTACGAATTAACCAATCACGAAACAACATGACATAAACATATCGAAATTATAACGTTTTAAATTCTTCCTACCTAACTATGGAGGCAACAATAAACCACTGAACGGATTTTAATGAAACTTGGATTGTTTCCCCAAGTTGAAATACCTAAGATATATATATATATATATATATATATATATATATATATATATATATATATATATATATATATATATATATATATATATATATATATATATATATATATATATACAAGTTGAAATACCTAAGATATATATATATATATATATATATATATATATATATATAAAGGTTACAAAACAAATGTAACAAGAACAACAATAATACTCATAAAATCTCATCGACGTAATGTATCACATTCCTTCACTGCACATTTGTTTCATTAGGATAGCAAACAAGCTGATGGCTCTCTTAAAAAAAAGATAACGGTTGCCCATAAACGCAAAAAAGTTAGTGGTCACATGGATGAAAGGCATTCATAATTTATTGTTTCCGTAATGGTTTAGTTTCAATTATTGCTCCGCTTTACCGACAAGAACTAGTAAAATTTTATTAGTCCCTAAAAAAATCAACTTTAATTTCAAAATTTTAAAGTTTAAAATTGCAAGTCCGACCTACTCAAGATGTTTAAGTGAAATGACGCATCTGTACGTTGGCTGGGATTATCTATACAAATAAATAAAATTGGAGTGTCTGTAATATTAAAATACCCGCTTTTAAATAAATGCATATGGATGTATACACGGTACATACACCAAAATAACATTTTTTGATCTGTTTGTCTGTGTCTGTTTGTTTCGGCTAATCTCTGGAACGGCTGGACCTGGCTTTCACTGACAGATAGCTGATGTAATAAGGACTAACTTAGGCTACTTTTATTTTCGAAATTCATCCACGCGGACGAAGTCGCCGGCTCAGGTAGTATAAAATAAGGCCACACATTTATTTGTGCTATTATTTCATTAATCACTTTTAAGGCCGCGATTTTAAATCTACTTTTGATCGAACGATCAGCAGGCCTACTCTTGAAAACAATATGAATCTTTAACCAATATTGATAAAATTAACAAATTTCGAATATCGCCAAAAAACGGTACTCTTGAAACCAATATTGCCCACATTGATTCAGTATAGTAACGACCTAATTATTGAAAATAGATGTCATCGTTACACGTAAAGCTAGTGTTACAAGTACAAATTTTAAGGAATCGGTACAATATAAAAAAAATCGTTAACTTATATTTTGTGCCTTTTTAATTATAAATAAGATTCCATGATGTGAAAAGTATTTAAACGATTTATAATTCTGCTTCATTATTCCCAAAAGTACATATTTAATTTAAAAATACATATAGTAAATACATTATTCACTGCTACTTTTTAATCTGTTTTGAACTGTCAAGTCAGAACTACATGTAATTAACCGTATGGCACAGACTACAGTATTTTCGCCACATTTTCCGCCTTGTCTTTTTACGTATTACGATATTTGTTGTTAATTGATACAATTCAAATGTTTATATGTTTTTAATGTACGTTTGGGCCTAACTCCGTCATGTTATTATGTAGATAGGGTTGCAATTTTTTTTTGTTTAAGAGAGTAGATATATTTCCAGTTTGGTCCCTTATTAACTGGGGGAAAATTTAACTCAGGGCTCCAAAGTTACAAAAGATTGAAAGTTAGTTTATGCAGTTTTACCACGTTTAAATTATCATAAAAATATTTCTTATTCCTTTTTATTTTTACGGTATAATTCATGGTTATACCTGTAAACTAAAACATAATTATTATGTGTATCTCAGATAGGGATACTGTTTACTCTTTCCTAATTCTTCTAGTTTTTCTATCTTTTAACAAATTTTGGTTCTAAACATTTTAAGTAAGGCGACCCATAGACATACAATAAGGAACTTCGTTCCAATAATATTGCGCAATACTTTTATTGTGCAATAATATTGAATACCGCCTTGCTTCCAAACGTTCAATAAATTGACTCAATAAAATTGACAAACCAGTCTGATCAATATTTTCGTGTTAGCAACATGTCTGACGACGAAGTTTTGGCGGCAACCATGCTGGTGATTTTGTTAAATAAATCTCTATACAATTCTATACTATCAAGTAAAAACTCCCATTGTTCATCTTTTATTGATTGGTTTTGTTTCGATCAACACTTATATTGATTAGTTAATTGGCCTGAATGTCGAATTTCGGCCGAATGTTGAGTTTCGGCCGAAAGTCGAATCTCTATCGAATGTCGAATGAACTGTTAAATTAATAAGGTGAAAAAAATTACCGCGAAATTACGAAAATTCATTGCTCGCCATTTCGCTTAAATTTACTACACGACCATTCATTAAACACCGCGACTGACCGATCACGACCACTCCAAGCTCTGAAGTGAGAAATATTGTGCAATATTAAACCTACACAGTAAATATTGCACAATAAAAATTAAACCCGCTCAAACTTTCGTTCAATCTTTGTGCAATCTTCAATATTAACCCTAAACGGTCAATAATATTGCACAATACGTAATATTGCGCAATATTATTGTAGGTCTATGGGGCACCTAACGATGTGAGAATCTATAAATTTTCATATTAATGCTACAAGTGGGAACACCACTTCCTGCACGTTATACAAAATTTATAGTAACATTTTAGGATGGATACACTATATTGTCACTGAATGATTTATTTATTATTATACTGAATATTAAATCTCAATTTAATTGCTTATTTACAATAAAATAGTCAAACTTTGTACTTAAGTTCATTTCAACAAAATATTAAGTAGGTAACTATTATTAACTAGCTGTGCCCGTGACTTCGACTGAGTGGAGTTTTTTCTAAAATAAAATTAGCCTAAGTTACTTTTTTTTATATCAGCTATATGCCAGTGATAATCCCGTCAAAATTGGTCCAGACGTTTCAGAGATTAGCCGGAACAAACAGACAGACGGACAGACAGAGAGACGAAAATTGTGAAAAATTGTATTTTGGTACATACACATTTAATAAAAATCGGCTATTTTAATGTTATAAACAGACACTCCAATTTTATATTGGTATAGATTTTTTTTATATCATAAGATAGCAAACAAGCAGATGAGTCTCCTGATGGAAAGAGACAACCATCGCCTATAGACACCAAAGATGTTAATGGTGCGGTGACAGTGACTAACACTGACGCTATTGCGGCAGGAATAGGTAAGGCGGTGGTACCAGACCCGGTCGACCCGATGCCGAACTCTACCACCCAGTAGTAACGATGTTAGTGACACGCATAGCCACTCGGTTGCCTTTTACGACCTGCCTGGCAGAACAGCAGTTGGCCTTTTCTTCTAAGGAGCCCGGAACCAACACGGGGAAAGATAGATAGATACAGAAATATGAATTATTTTTAATAAAATACACATTCATGACTACTAAACCTTGAAGAAATGCTTTACATTATATACTACGTGTAAACTATTTATATGTAAAAAATCAATTAACAAAATATACAAAATACGGAAAACATGGCCAAAATGCTGGAATCTATGCCATATTGTGGACACAGTTCTACTTCTTTGACATCAACAAATTGACATTTGGTGTAATATTATTTATTATTGTGTCAGTTCTAAATTCTTATCGTTCTAAACGATTTAGCAAATCTAAAATGTGTGCTTGTATTAAAATGTCGAATAGAATAGTGTAAAAAGTAATATCGAAATCAAGAATTGAAAGATCTAAATATCATGGACTTGTTTAACTGTGATATACTATTATTCTTATGCTACCTACTATCGTAGAGAGTAGTGCATTTACATTGCGAACAGTATCAACCAAGATTATGGATCAACACATATTCCTACGAAAATTAATGTGCTACAAATCAGGAGAATACTAATGTCATAAAATGTATCACAATATATGGGAATATTAGGCTAGTATTGTTATCTTACAACGGAAATTGCCTATCAGACTATCTTGCACGCTCTTACTGCTCCTTTAGTAGGTGATCTAATGATGAAATCTTAATTTGACTGTTGTTTAAGAGTTAAGATAGATATTACCTTCTGGAGGACAGCCACAATATATGCCATACATTTTATGAGCTTAAACAAAATTAATGCTGATTATTGTAAGAAACTCTGCACAGATATACCAGTACCCTTCAAAGTATCCTATGAAGCACTGACATTCACTACAAGTTGTTACTGTATTGTATTCTGAACAATTTTTCTTAGAAGCCATAATGATGATAAATTTAACGAGTGATGTGTGTGTTTCAATACATAAAGATTATGTTTAGGATAGATTATCTTTATAGACTAGTAAGGAGAACTACATTCCATCTGCTCGTCTGCTATCTTATGATTTATATAAAAAAGATTTTTTATATATGTAAATATTTATTTACTTTACCTAGTTTGTATTTTAATTTAAACGAAGAATGTTAGATAATGTAAAAAAAATATATTATTTGATATAACAGTGTTAAATAAAATAAAAATATTATTAAAATGCTTTTTATTTCAAAATTGTAAACTAACTGCTTATCATTTGTCAAACCATACTTTATTTCTATTAAACCGGCGCCAGATTTTGCTTCAAACATTTGAACACTTCATGTTTGATTGCTATGTGTGGCACGGGAATTTGAAAATGTGTTTAAAATTTGAACCAACGTTTGTCATTAGTCACTTGCTTTTAGTTTTTTAGCGCACATCAAAGCGTTCAAAGGTGAAATGTGTTCAAGTGTTTGTGCAGGTTGCCACATTTGTGCAAATTCACTTCAAATGTACGACCGCTGCTATTGTGAAAAATCATTTCATTCCCCCAATTCTCTCTTCAATAACCCTATCAAAGAGTGATTAAAATAGTTTTTATTTGTCACTCATACAGCGGAGTGACCGTGTTTTATATGGTATGTAAAGATAAATATCTTTACATACCATATATAACAGTCACTCCGCTGTATGTTCGTCTACATCTTTTGAATTACCTAATCAATTTTGATATGGATATCATCAATAGGCATAGTAATTCAAGATGAAGGTTCATTTATATAAAACATGCATATTACAGTAGATAAAGCTGAAAATTTCAAAGATTTGTCATAAGAACATATTCTTGTGCTCTTACATGATACCTGTGTGAAAAACACATTTTATATGTTGATACATAATTATGATAATGTAACCTTTCATGTCTATATAGATCCCATCTATTCTTTAAAATTTCTATATTCCCCGTGTTGGTCCCTGGCTCCTTTGAAGAATGGGCTAACTGCCGTTCTGCCAGGCAGGTCGTAAAAGGCAACCGATTGGCTGTACGAGTTACTAACATCGTGGCTACTGGGTGATAGAGTTCGGCATTGTCTCTCCCAGGTCTGGTACCACCGCCTTACATATTTCTGCTGCAACAACGTCAGTGCTTGTCACTGTCGTATTCCGGTGATAAGCTTATGCATGTGACATGTGTAGATGTAAGCCACAAAATAGCAACGTACCATTAACACCTTTGGCGTCTATAGACGATGTTTGACTCATTCCATCAGGAGACCCAGCTGCTTGTTTGTTATCTTGTGATATAAAAAAATACACCTTTCCACAATATTTCTTGCTGAATGGTAAAGCTTAGTATAATTTTCTTTAGCTACACTTCTGGAAGCATTTACAATGTTTTCAGTCCTTTATTTTTTGTGTATGTCCTGAACCCCTGTTAAATATAAACAAGACATAACACATGTATACCTTGCAAATGGCTTCTAAAAACTAAATAGTCATAATAAATTACTGTTTATTTGTGTACTTTGTATTTATTTGATTACACCAACCCGTTTTGCATGTTAGCATTGAAAGTAATAATAAATTAATATCTTCTCAATATTTTACCCATTAGAAATGAAATCCTTTAGGAACATTTTTAAAAGGTTTCAAATAAAATAATAGTACCTAGGTTGCTCCTCTAAAAATATATCTACTTTGTGTAGACATCATATACTTTTTCAGGTATAAAATGCTGACAAAAACCTCATGTCAACATTATATTCCATAAGAACTATATGTATTTTTACATGAACATACCTAGTTAAACAAGTATCCAACTCAAATGATTACCACTGCTATTGCCACTGCCTCACTAATATCAGCGGCCAGTATAATACTTTGTTTTAAAAAGTAAGCAATTTCTAATAACCTAATGCAATAAACAAGCAGTATCATATAAAACGCACTGCACTGGTAGCACTTATGATGATGTATGTTTATATGTGGCAGTTTTGTATCACCAATAAGAGAGCTTTTATTTATTTGTTATTTTTTGTATGAAAATTTGTGATTGGAAAAAAACTATCTAATTTAAGTATTTTATAATTCAATATAGTGAATATTGTATTTCCTATTTGCCCATTTTGTGGATGGACTCATATTAGTATGTAAGTGGAAATGCTTTCTGTTTAAGAATTCCTCCCGATCATATAGTCGTACGATAGCCACACGGATACCGTCAATGTGATCCAGCTCAAGTTCTTATAAAAAATGAATTCATCATCAGACATGAAAATGTCTTTGTCTGCATATCTCATGGTCCAATAGGTACTCATTTCTTCTTAGGTATGAGATCTTGAGTATATCTATATACACTGTTACCTATCTATGGAGTATATATAAATTTTGGTATTTCATTTAGTGTTGTATACAGGCTGTGAAAACTATAACTTGCACAAAAAACTGAAATTTTTAAGTAAAAAGTATGTTTTAAAAAGCAGTCTTTAAACAATAATGAAACAAGTTTCAAATCCTACATTGGATGTCAAAAGTGCGTCAAGAGTACCGTTTTAAACCAAATAACGAATAAAAGCAATCATGAGTAGTTCCAAAAAATTTCGAATGGGTATGTGGTGCTGTCGCCGAATCCAATAATTAAACATGGTTGTCCAGAGTACGAAATACGTCAAAATTAATTATTTATTGGTTTAAGATTGACATCGGGTTTCAAGAGTAGCGCAGCAGGTAGTTATTATAAAGGCGAGTCAAAGTTATAGTATAGCATTTTTGCTTCCAGGCACAACAATACCGGAACCAGTATTCTTATGCTCCATCGAACCTCCGAGTGCATCATTCCAGAACGCCCTCGAGGCTGCATTGGCAGAGCTGGCTCGAGAAGATCCAAGCTTACGAATCATTAACGACCAAGAAACTGGGCAGATATTACTGGCGGGTAAGGTTTTGTTTACGTTGTACGTCTAGCTGTCCTTAAATCCGCACTGGAATTAGATTGACCCATTAAATTGCCCCATAAATATCTAAGATTACAATCAACTAACAACCAAAGCTCTAGCAGATATTACTAGTGAGTAAGGCTTTGTTTACGTTGTACGTCTAGCTGTCCTTAAATCCGCACTGGATGAATAAAATTGCCCCATGTATATCTATGATTACAAGCAACTATAGTGCGCACGGAACTAGTTGGCCGCGCCTTAGGTATGTGAACGGTGGGGCGGAGAGGCAGGGGCGCTTGCTGTCATTACTCAGTGCGGCGCCGTACTTTGCGACGGCAACACGCGTTGAAAGTTACGGCTAGTTTAGACAAAACGCACATAAGATTGCAATAGCGAGATGAGTCCGCCGATAAAAAGACAATCTAAGGAAATAATATTTAAAGTGCATACATTTTTTAATAAACGGAAAGCCGATGTCAATAGTTTAGAATATAAAACTGATGCGAATATACATAAACTAGTAGCAGAAGCAACAGGGATATCAGAACGAAGTGTTAGGAGAGTGATTGCTGAAAGTAAAAAATCGTTGCAAAATACAGGGGAAGCAAGATTTAGTTCTCCACGTAGACCAAAAGAAATAAAAAAGAAAATACAAGTTGATGACTTTGATTTAGCAGTGATAAGAAGAAAAATAAATCAGTTTTATACGGTAGAGAAAAAAATTCCAAGTCTACGAAAACTAAATGCTGTGTTAAAAGAGGATAATATTTTAGACTGCGGATTGACTTTTTTAAGAACACTTTTGCACAAACTGGGATATTCATTTAAAAAATGTAAATCGAAGAGATGCCTTTTAATAGAGAGACCAAATATTGTTGAATGGCGAGTGAAATATATGAGGGCTATAAGAAAATTCAGAGAAGACAAACGAAATATATTCTTTTTGGACGAAACTTACGTTAACCAAAGTCACAATGTCCAAAAATGTTGGCAATCTTCGTCGGAGCCTGGAATTTATACAGATATAGGCAAAGGAAGGCGTTTGATAATAGTTCACGCTGGTAGCGGGAACGGGTTAGTTTTTAAATCAGATTCAAAAACGGGGGATTATCATGGAGACATGAACTCTACAAATTTTTACAACTGGGTTGATCAAAAATTAATACCTAAACTTCCACCTAACTCAGTCATAGTTATGGATAATGCTGCCTATTATTGTGTGCAAGTTGAGAAGAAACCGACTATGTCCAGTTTGAAAATTAATATGCAGAACTAGTTGCAAAATCATAATGTAACATTTTCTCCCACGATGATCAAAGCTGAACTCCTGAGGTTGATTAATGCGACCCAATCAGAAAAAATATTCAAGATTGACGAACTTCTGAAAGCTGCAGGTCATACTGTTCTCAGACTACCTCCATATCATCCAGACCTCAACCCGATCGAGCTTGTGTGGGCAAATATTAAAAATTGCCTGGCCAGAGATCACATTAATGCTACATTGGACGAGAAAATGACAATACTAACAAGGCTATTTTCCGAATTCTCTGCCGAACAATGGCAAAAATGCGATGACCACGTACAAAAAAATGAACAGGAATACTGGAATCATGATATGAAATTTGATACTATGATGGACCAAATCATTATAAGTTTACAAGATGATTCTGAATCAAGTTCAGAGAGTTCAGAATCAAGTGATCCTGAGAATTGAGTTTGTTTGTTTGTTTGAACGTGGTAATCCCAAAAACTACTAAACCGATTTGAATAATTCTGATTTTTATTATATAATATAATACACATATTTAATACACATCCATAACTCATCATTATCTCGTTTCGTGGTCATTTGGAGGCAAAAGCAAAGCTTTCGTCCAAGAAACTTGTTGTTCTGAACAGGGCAAAACAGTCGATTGTTTGCGACTCTACAAGTCACAAATCAGGCTTCTAGGAGTACTGTTCTCATCTTTGGCCAGGGGCTCCACAATACCAGCTCCTTCCTCTTGAACGCATTCAACGCAGAGTGTCTTCAATGCCGATCACGATAAACGTATACTGATGACTCAGCCTGAACTAAATACTTTTCGTAACTTCCACTGACACGTGTTTACTACCAAATTACTGAACTAACATTACAAAGTTCAATTTGTATTTTATTTATTCTTTTCAATAAATGAAAAAATATTGTTCACGATATCTTCAGATTGGTCATCACTGTCTAAGCTCATGTGCATTGCGAGCAGTTGACAACCCGCCCCCTTACCCCTGTCACCACCTAAGGCGCGGCTAACTAGTTCCGCGCGCACTATAACAACCAAAGCTCTATCAGATATTACTAGTGAGTAAGGCTTTGTTTACGTTGTACGTCTAGCTGTCCTTAAATCCGCACTGGATTTAGATTGACCCATTAAATTGCCCCATAAATATCTAAGATTACAATCAACTAACAACCAAAGCTCTAGCAGATATTACTAGTGAGTAAGGCTTTGTTTACATTTCATCCAATCTCCTGCTTATTTAGACTGAATTGTCTTGGGAACATTTAAATTTACAAATAATTAACCACCAAGAAACTGTGCAGTTTTACTAGCTTTGATTACTTTTTAGATTGCCATTCAAGTGGCATTGAACTAGCTCGCAATAATCTAAGCCATTTTCTACGAATTATTAAGGATTAAGAGACCGGGCAGATTGTTAGTTCTTGATGATTGTTTTTGTGTTAGGATTCGTTGCCATTCTCATCGACTGAAACTCTGGAGAATTAAAAAAAAGACGTGTGGCACTCGGAGACTGCCGCGGTAAAGCTATTGTATAGCATTTTTTATCAACTTATGCAATTACAATTATATATATGATTACGGTAGTTTTCCAATACAACCAATGCCACCTAAAGGCGGGTTGCTGAACTAAAGAGACAAGCGTGATATTTCAAAAAGTCATTAAAATTTCTGGTATTTATCGATAGATGGAATGGATGTCGGTCGGAGTGGGGGGTGTTAGGTTTTTTCGTTACGGAATTTCCGGATTCGGTCTCCACGCTCAAGGCCCGCGATAGAAGCTATGCAATAGCTTAAAATTCGTTTATGAGTCGATTGCTTGGAAGTTTTATGTGATGTTAGATGTTGCTTAGAAAATAGTATGTGTAATATTTTTTCATTAATATAATGTATTTCTAATGCATTTAATTTAAAAATATTAAGTTTCTGCAGTCAACGTGGAAATACCAAATTCGCTTCACATATTATATTTAAGCTTAAATATTTAAGATCGTCTGACAATCGTTCTCTGTTGGTGCCAACGCAAAACACAAATTATTACAGTCGGTCCTTCACCTCTCAAGCTGTTACGCTTTGGAACTCCCTTCCAGAAGAGATAAGGAAAGCACAGAGTCTTAATTCTTTCAAAATAATGGTTAAACGTCATTTTCTATGTACCGAGTAGCTTAGATTTAGTTTATTTTGAATTAGTATACGAATTATCATTGATTTATTTGTTATATTGTAATGCTATGTTTTTTTTTATATAATATAATTAATTTGTTTGTTTTTTTCTTGATCATGTAAGTGCATAAAACCAAAGGCGAGGTCTAATGCCACATATAGATGAAACAAAGGAAATATTCCCGAATGTTTCTATGTACTTTATTTTAAATGCAGTATGATTTTAGGTATGGGAGAACTTCACTTAGAAATAATCAAAGAGCGAATTATCCGAGAGTACAAAATTGACGTGGAACTGGGAACCCCGCAAATATCCTACAAAGAGAGCCTCGTCGGCTCCGGCAAGCAGACGCTGTCGGTGGAGAAGAAGATCGGCAACGCGAAGCAGCAGGTCAAAGTAGTAATGTCTGCCAAGACCCTTAAAAGAGTTGTTCCGGATAAGGTTTTAAGGTGAATTTAATTAAGTTCTTATCGGTAAACCCCCACGCAGATTGAATCGACCGATGAATTTGCGCGGTGGTATCAAATACCAGGGCGAGACCAATGATGGTACGACACGTATTGCCAATCTGCACTGAACAAATTATGATGAGTAGCACTTTTTTATATCATAAGATAGCAAACAAGCAGATGGATCTCCTGATGGAAAGAGTCAACCATCGCCTATAGACACCAAATATATTAATGGTGCGTTGCTATCTTGTGGCGAGATCTAATGCCACATGCATAAGTTTACCGGCTACCTTAGCCTCCAAACCGGAACACGACAGTGACAAGCACTGACACTATTGCGGCAGGAATATTTCAGGCGGTGGTACTAGACCCGGGCGAGACAATGCAGAACTCAACCACCTAGTAGCCACGATGGTAGTGACTCACATAGCCAATCGGTCGCCTTTTACGACCTGCCTGGCAGAACGGCAATTGGTCTATTCTTCAAAGGAGCCCGGAACCAACACGGCGGAAAAACGTGAAAACCACCAGCACTAACGTTATACTCTTTTTTTTATTATCGATAGGGAAATAAATAAGGCAAGACTAAAAATTTATTTCAGTCTTGCCAACACGGATGCGAGGTGTAGAGTTCTGTCACCTAATTACAACCTATACCTAAACCTATAGTTAATTACAACCTAAACCTAAACCTATAGTTAATTGTCGAAGAGACTATTGTTTTTTTTTATGTCATAAGATAACAAACAAGCAGATGGGTCTCCTGATGGAAAGAGTCAACCATCGCCTATAAACACTAAAGATGTTAATAGTGCGTTGCTATCTTGTGGCGAGGTCTAATGCCACATGCATAAGTTTACCGGCTACCTTACCCTCCAAACCGGAACACGACAGCGACAAGCACTGACGCTATTGCGGCAGGAATAGGTAAGGCGGTGGTACCAGACCCGGGCGAGACAATGCAGAACTGAAATGGTTATAAGTATGAAAATTGTTACCGCCATTATAAATGTTTTTAGGTTTGACAAGACTGCAGAAAGTGCCTCTAACTTAGCACACATTCATCCGCGTTATCTACAAGCGATCCAGCAAGGCGTTACATCGGCGCTTCTGCACGGACCCAAACTTGGATGTCCTGTGAGTATCTTTAATATTATAAACTATCTGAGACACGTGCGGATGTGATTGTGTACGTGCGTGCATAATTGTGTGTGTGCGTGCATGTGTGTATGTGTAGGTACTCGCGTAAGTGCGTGTGTGTGTGCGATATCCAATTGTAAGGAGATATCTAATCGTAAAAGATTATGTTTTACAGGCGTATCTTATTTGCACGTAATATTATTTTTTTAGCTCATACCTTCCAAGCCACTAAATGCGTTTGTCTAATTAAAATATCGTAGATACGTTTTGGTAATCAATTTTCTTAGTTAAATGATGTTAAAAAACCAACATGGCGACTATGAAACGCTCAAAGATATTTTTCGAGTATTGCAATATAGGTATCAAATTACGAGACTCATCATAAAATCTGGTATTTCCACGTTCATTGTATTGCGTGAGGTCTTATTTACAACTGACATAACAACAGAGGTTATCAGTTTGACCTGCATGTACGTAATATTGTTGATAATCGATAAAATTTGAGTATGATGATCTATTTAGGCGTCCAAACGTTACGTAAGTGTAGGTTTATCCCCAAATTTCTCAAGAAAAAAATGACATATCGAGATAATTCTTTTTAATTTGAACCCCGGGTGTAGGTAATGCGAAAATCTACCACCCAGTAGCCATGATGGTAGTGACGCGCATAACCAAGACATACTGCCTGGCAGAATATCTATTCTTTAAATTGGGCCGGACTAACAAAAAAACGAGGAGTATTTATTTTTTGTTTTTTAGTTCGCGTGGTTTCAGTAAAAAGGCGTACAATATTTCGCTTTATGCATTAATATATATGTCGATAAAAAACACCTAGTTATATAATTTTAAGAATTAGAATAGTCAAGTTGTATGCTTGGGTAAGGTCGACACGGATGTCAACACTGATTTCAGGTTGGCAACAATTTAGATTTTTTTGTATTAATTTTGCTTTTGCCGCGATTCTAATTATTAATCCATTTTCATCCTAGCTGAAATTAATGCATTTGTGTTATAAACAACTGAATTCAAACTATAACTACTGAATTATGGACATATTTCTATCGAATCTATCTATATGTGGCATTAGACCTCGCCACAAGCAACGCACCACTAACACCTTTGGTGTCTATATGGGATGGTTGACTCTTTCCACCATCAGAAGACCCATCTGCTTGTGTGCAAATTTATTTATTTATTTATTAATAAGATATACCATCGCATTTTCATAATAGATTACCTATTAAATTACAATAGATTAAAAACATAAGACCGTATGAAAATACATTTTAGGTATGTACAGCTATATTTTATAAGTATACATAATGAATTGACGAAAAGAAGCTATTGGTTAATACTGTATACAAATAAAAAAAGTAAGAAAATATTTATGTATATATAAACAAACAGAAAAGGGATTAACCATATCCCATCACGCTAATTTTTTTTAGTTTCGCTCGAAACTGAACAAATGGGAGTTGGAATATATCAATTTTGTCAGATATATTATTATAGCTAGTTTTCAAAGAATTAAGTGGCGAAATAATTTTTGTCCGTAAAGTTGTTTTATCAAATGTGTTACGAATAGGGTACCTAGGATTTTTTCTCGGTACGTGAACATTAATCTCATCCAGTATATCTACGGAAATAGCAGTACCATGAGTAATTTTGTGTAGCATTAAGATATCTAATATTTTTCTTCGATGTTTTAAGGAATCCATTTTAAAGAGAGCTAACCGTTTTTTTTAATCTGATCTATAGGGACAAGAGGGATCTTTAAAAGCTAAATATATTTGGTAAAGTTGCGCTGTATTCTCTCAATACGTTTAATATGGGTCTTATAAAAATAGATCACACATTGATAACCTTCCGACATATAGATTTCACTTGTTAAACTTAGTGAGTTTAATTTGTTGCCGTATTTCTGAACGGTAGTAACTTAAAAAATTGTTGACTCACGAAGTACCCGTATAGGATAATTTTAGAGTTTAATTTGTTGCAGCTGGTGGATGTTCAAGTGACGCTCCATTGGTTCGAGGTTGGGCGAGGCACATCAGACTCTGTCGTCACTGCCACAGTGGTGCAATGTCTCCGGAAGGTATGATTTTAATTTTTGGGATTCTGTTCTTAAAATGCGCTACAGTCTCATTAAGCTATAATAAAAATTATTAAAATGGTCATCCATATATGCAAGTAGCTTGTTTTTCGGCGTTTTTGGTTTGATCTTACTAATGGTAATACATACAAATATAGTTAGTTGGTATCTTGGATCAAAATAACGAGATTTAAGATCGCGGCTTTAAAAATGGCTAATGAAATAAGAGCACAAACAAATTTGTGGTCTTATTTTGTCCAATCACAGCCAACGTGACTGGTTGTGACTCGTAATTCTAAATGTTAAAATTATGAACTTAAAGTAAAATTTTCTAAGGGCCTCATGGAATTGTACGTGTAGGTACATAGTTGAAACTAAACCGTAACGTACAGAGATAAGGTTGATTATTATTATGATATTTTCACGACGTTGCGATATTTTTGTGTTTCTGTGTATATTATTCTTAAGCCATCTTCTTGCGTTGAGTTTGTGGGCAACCCTAAATCTTGTTATTATATGAAATCCTCTTTGTACAAGTCCGATTTGCTAATTATACGTAGGTCACACTATAAGTTTTGCGTAACTTAAAAAACAACATGTTATAACCAAAATATTATGTTTATTGCTTTTTAAAATAATCTCCTTTACATTATAAACATTTTTTCATTAAATTAAATTAAATTAAATTTCTTTATTTGCCTGAAATAGGGTAACAAGATCTCTTAACTTATATTAGTGAACAAGCCAATTTCGCTATAGATAGCATGCAAATTTGTTATTTTAATATATTAATTTATACTTAAAATTAAATATTTATTTTCCTATTAAATAACACCGTCTCATACATAATAATCTATATTTATACATAAAATTTATATTCATGCGATTGAACCATTTTTTAAAACAGGAGGACCACAGATCTGAAGGCACGTTTTCTACGTGCTGATTGAACGCTGTCACTGCTTCTTCGGAGTTGGTAAAAGTAAAACCTCTCATCAAATCTTTGATTTTGTAAAAAATACAGAAATCACAGGGTGCTAGGTCGGGGCTATGCGCTGGATGAGTGACGAGATGTATTTTTTCGGAAGCTAAAATGATTTTGTTTTGTTGGCCGTGTGTGAAGAAGCGTTATTATGTTGTAGGAGAATGCGGGTTTTGGGTCGTCTTTCGCGAACTTTTTCCAACATCCTGGGTAAACAAATGGTAGAATACCACTCGGCATTAACACTCTTTTCATCTTCGAGTGGAATTGTACAGATGGGACCCGTAACTAAAAAAAAACGCGATCATTTTTTTACCAACGTTTCTCGCTTGTCTCATTTTTGTTGGCCTGTTCTCATTTTCAAACCCAAAAACCCATTCACAAGATTGTTGGTTTCTTTCGAGTTCAAAACAATAAATCCACGTTTCGTCTCCTGCGACAATGTCATAAACAGTATTATAATGTCCGTGGTCGTACTTCAGTAGCATCTGTGAGCACCATTCCACGCGAGCCCGCTTCTGCTCCGCTGTCAGTTCATGAGGGATTCAACGACAACAAAGTTTCCGAACTTTCAATTCTTCGTGTAAAATTTTCTGAATTTGGCTCATACCAATCCCCAATAGTTCTCGAATTGTCTCATAGGTAATCCGGGGGTTTTCTTCAATTAACCGCTTAACAGTAGCCACATTATTTTCGTTGACGGCAGTTGTAGGCCGCCCTTCACGAAATTCGCCTTGTAAAGAAACTCGACCTCTCTCAAATTCAGCAAACCATCGCCTCACGGTGCTCAAACAAGGTGATTCTGTCCTAAAAAAAAGCATTTTGAAGACGAGCGGTACAGTCTTGCGGAAAAAGATAACTTTTAAAATCATAAAAAATCATCGCTCTAAAATCTTTTCGACTTAATTCCATTTTCGTTGCGTACGTAGAACTTTGATGTGTGATAAAAAAACAATTGACAAATCATTTCCCGCCAATATTTTTTTTATTACTAAGAAGGCTGCAACGTTTTAAAAATATAACATTCAAAATTTAAATAGTTCCGATTAGCTAGAAGTGCAAAACTTTTAGTGTGCCCCATGTATACAACTAGCTGCAGCATGCAGTCTGCTGCATTATATAAGTTTTTGGCGAATCCCGCGGGATCACCTAGTTTTTCCGGGATAAAAAGTAGCCTATGTACTATTCAAGGTCATCATCTACCTGTGTTCTAAATTTCATACAATTTTGTTCAGTATTTTTACGTGATTGAGTAACAAACATCCATCCATCCAAACATCCAAATTTCGTAACATAAATGTAATAGCAATATAGATAATGTTGCCTGAGAAAATATAAACGATTTTTTTTGTTAAAAGGCATCAAATGTCCGTGACATATTTCATGGTAAGTGGTTACCACCGCTCGTACACATCGGCGACACCAGAGTTTTCTATTGTACGTTGACGATTTTAAATGTAAGAAATTGGAATCCACAGAAAGTGTAGGGCAAACATTCTTTGAACAATATAAAATTTTACATTTCTGGTATTTACTTATATCCAGTCGAGTAATAATGATTTCTGAAAACTGCTATTTCGAAATTTAAATAAAAACTTTACGACTTAATTAAGATCCTTTGTTTGTCACCTTACATAAGTATTCTTCACGGACCAAATCGATACGCCTTTTAAGACAATTTCTTAGTTTGGTAGCGTAGCTTGCAAATACATACAGAAATACAGAGTTATACAGTAGTATAATAATATCAATGAAATAAAACCATTTCAACGGTAAATTTTAAACCTTGTCATCTCAAAACAGTACAACATGGTTTATTACTATGTTTTCACAATATAACATACAAATGTATGAAATTTTTGTCAGTAATAGGAGCGTTTACTCGTATGCGCGGCGACATGTTTCCTTCCCAATGGCGTATCTATTAGTATTCATGGCATCTGTGATATTCTTACCTACTCCTGCCGCAGTTGTACCGGTGCTTATCGCTATCGTGTTCCGGTTTGGATGGCAAGGTAGCCGGTACACTTATGCATGTGACTAACACCCTGGCGCACGGATAGCAATGCACCAGTAACATCTTTAGTACCTATTAGCGATGGTTGTCTCTTTCCATCAGGAGAGCCTTGTTTGCTATCTTATGATATACTAGCGACCTGCCCGCGGTTTCACCCGCGTAGCTTTTGTTCCCGTGGGAATTCGTAAAGGTTTATATACTAAAACCTTCGTCAAGATTCAATCTATCTATTAAAAAACACAACATCAAAATATGTTGCGTAGTTTTAAATATTTAAGCATACATAGAGCCATAGGGACAGACAGAGAAAGCGACTTTGTTTTATACTATGTAGTGATTTCAAAAACATGCCGTGTTGTCTCTTGCGGTGACATGTAGATAGTGCTTTATAGCTGATCTGGTTTTTGATACTCTAGCCTAAATAATCGTAGCTTAAACTAAGCACAGAGTTTTATGTCATATATTCCGTATTTTTATATATCTGGCAGGTGTTTGAAGAAGCCGAGTCCATCCTGCTGGAGCCGATGATGTCGCTGGAGCTGGTGTGCCCCGAGTCCCACTCGGCGAGGGTCATCGCCGACCTCACGCGGCGCAGGGCCGACATACAACATATACATTTACGACACCGGAACAAGGTACGCGAGTTGTAATTATAAGTTTGATAGTTTTGATGGTTGCTTCGGAAATTTTCATTATTCCCAATAATGTTAACAATCCCCATATACTTTGTAAAATATAGCATGAGTCGTGTGACAGATGTCAATTAAATGAACACAGTAACTTTGTACAAGCTTCACGTTCACAATATTTTTACGTAACAGTAAAAAACATCCCATGGCCACGTGTCAAATTTATTACTATTGAAGTACACTTCATATACATTTGATAAGTGAAAACTCCCTCCTTAAATATATCTTGTTACTTATTAATTCAAAGTGACGATTATTATTAAAATGTAATGCATACGCACATACAAGGTCACACTGAAAGGTAAATTACCTAGAGATTTTTGTTACCTATTGTATTGCTATGGAATTATTTGATAAATTAATTTTAACAGTTACTTTTGACTTATTAATATTCGTTGCTATGGTGGCAATACTGCCCCCCGCTATTTTGTTGCTTAGCATAAAATAGTTGTATTCCAAAGCCGACGCTACATTTATTCCAGTGGTAACATTGTAGCCGCCATTTTGTTTAGCGTAATGTGACGCGTGCGTCACTTCAGTCTTACACATATAAACACATAAATGTATTTTAGTTTCATGTAGTTTTAAATATCCATTACTTCCCGTTTCGATTATTTATACACTGGGACATCCCTAGTAAAGTCATATTGACATCTGTCATAGAACTCATGCTATATTTTACAAAGTATAACAACAGATAACAAACAGTGGAAATCTGTACCACTATATAAATATTTAGTATCTGTCTCAACACTCAATTTTTTTAAGGTTGGCATGTTTAAATGATGACTCACTAACATCAATTTTACTATTTCAACATTGGCTGTCTATATGTCCCGTTATAACTGATCTTTATAAAAAGTGATGTACAGCAGCATGTTTGACCATACGTATTTTTCTTCAATGATTTTACGCTGAGCAAAACGGGCGTATGTTAGCGAGTCTCTTAAAAATGTGATGATTTTTCAATTTCATTTTTAAACAAGGCCCAAGTAATCTACACCAATTACGAAAAACATACAAGTACAATTTTATTGAAACCAAAGTACTATGTGATACATAGATCTAGCATACAGTTAACATCAGTATATCTATGGTGTGATATGCCCGCGGGGCTATCACGTAACTCGCAATGCGCAATTATCGTAATTCTTTAGTTATTGCAAGATACGTAACAGCCTTGTATATTTGAGGCAGTCGTTGTCGCTTGATTATTTTTGGTGCTGTGACATTGCAAAAAGTGAATCTAGGGACCAGCGAGCAATTGGCGACGTTTATGATGAGTTTTTTGTTACGTTTAAGAGTCATCATTGCAGGGGCTGCATGCTGCAGCTAGTGATGTAATTTATCTACAAATGTACGTTAATTTTGACAGTGATAGGAGCGTTTGCTCATATGTGCGGTGACATCTTTTCTTTCCAATGGCGTGTCTATTAGTAGTCATGTCAGTCTGTGGTTAATCGGCAACTAAATATTAAAAAATATTTATTTTCTATCCAGGTTATAGAGTGTTTGGCGCCACTGTCAGAACTACTCGGCTACTCTTCGACTCTGCGCTCCTTAAGCTCCGGTTTGGCTTCCTTCACTATGGAGTTCCACTCAAACCGACAAATGACTCCACATGACGAGGAAAAAGCTGTTAGGGGTATCACTGGCTTTTAATAACATCGATTTTTTTTACAATGTGTATTATAACTCGTGCCCGTTTAGGAACAGCGTGTGATAATTCGCTCGTGAAGAAAGAAGAATAATATGGCGAATAAGAACTAATATCTTGCTTATTCTAATATGTATTTGTAACGAGGGCGCGATAGGACACGCTCACACTTATCGCGCACAGATACCATCGGTATCTTATCGCAACATCATTATCAGAGTTTATCACGCAGCATACACGTGAATCTCTAGTATTTAACCTTAATGTAAACCCAGTTAAATTACAGTTTAATAAACACATTTGTTAACCGATGTGTGACTGTCATTTACTCGACGTAATAGACGACAACGACAAAAAAATTCTTGTGATATAAACGAAATAGTTCTTATTCGTCAATAAATAAATAAATGAATATTGCAGGACAAATTACACGAATTGATCTAACCCCGAAGTTATCAAAATATTTGCTTATGTTACGGGTGTTATTCAACGATACTAATGTAAAAAGCATAATAAACACCTAAACTCAGAAATATAAACGTCTATGCTCATCACACAAATGTTACCTCTGTCGGGAATCGAACACGAAACCCATCGATTGGTAGTTACGTTCGCTACCCATTCAACTAACAGAGCGGTCAATCACTTTAGCGAACACACTGTTCTTTCAATCACACGATGTTAATCCTAAGTGGAATGGTTACCCTTAGAGCTAGACAGTGGACAACTCTTTAAAAAATACTTAATTGTACACTTTTGAATGTGATTTATTTAGTACTTTAAGTATTTATTGTAAATAAAACAACTGTGTATATAATAGATGTATATTTTTAATAAATAACAAATATTACTGGACGCTTGGTATCAATTGTGTATTTACAATGTTCCCTGAAACAAAATAATTGCTGTGATGATATTGCTTTTAATAGGGAAAAGTTAGTCCAGTAGGCTCATAAAATAACTTGCATAAGGATTAATTAAATACTTTTTATGATTTTTCACTGCATATGATCCCCTTCGCCGGGGGATATTTATAGTAAGTCTTTCAGATGTGTTACTGGTCATATAAAAATGAATAAGGAGCAGTCACGCACTGTTTTCGATCCGAATTCGTGAAATTATAACTGTACAACCTATATGGTTAAAGACTACATAATATATGGAAGGAAGGAATTCAGTAGGATTCTGATAACAAATCCCTACTAATATTATAAATGCGAATGTAAGATTTACACGTTTACGCAAAAACTACTTAACCTATCATCATACACATATTCTTGGAGGTTTAGAAGTAACATAGGATACTTTTTATTTAAAAAAAATGCAAGCAAAGCCGCGGGTAAAAGCTAGTATTTAATAAAAGAGGTTTCGCCGTGTTGGTCCCGGCCTCCTATGTAGAATAGGCCAACTGCCGTTCTGCCAGGCAGGTCGTAAAAGGCGACCTATTGGCTATCGAGTCACTACCATCGTGGCTACTAGGTGGTAGAGTTCTGCATTGTCTCGCCCGGGTCTGGTACCACCGCCTTACCTATTCCTGCCGCAATAGCGTCAGTTCTTGTCGCTGTCGTGTTCCGGTTTGGAGGGTAAGGTAGCCGGTAAACTTATGCATGTGGCATTATACCTCGCCACAAGATAGCAACGCACCATTAACATCTTTGGTGTCTATAGGCGATGGTTGACTCTTTCCATCAGGAGACCCATCTGCTTGTTTGCTATCTTATGACATAAAAAAAAAAAGATGTATACTATGTAATAATAAAAGAGTTAGATGTACAACTTGGTTTTATATTGTACTAGCGACCTGCCCGCGTTTTCACCCGCGTAGCTTTTGTTCCCGTGGGAATATCGGAAAGGTTTATATACTAAAACCTTCCCCAAGAATTTATCTATCTATTAAAAAAAAACGCATCAAAATCCGTCGCGTAGTTTTAAAGATTTAAGCATACATAGAGCCATAGGGACAAACAGAGAAAGCGACTTTGTTTTATGCTACGTTGTTGGACAACGACGAGCTTTGGTGTTATTGCGACAGGAATACGTAAGGCGGTGGTGCAATACCCGAGCGAGACGGCGCTGAACTTTACCATTTAGTAGTGGTAAGGGTAGTGATCTATTCCTCAAAGGGGGCCGGACCAACACGAGGATTGCACGGTGTGTTTTTGTTATAAGAGCCGAAACTTTAGTAGTTGCACGGGGTTGCTCATTAAACTTCAATACACCTAACAATAATACAAATAAGAAACCGGCGGCGTCACCTGGAAGAGGTTGTCGAGCTCGTGCAGCAGCGTCTCGTGGCGGTAGGTGAGCCGCACGTGCGGCACGTTGGTGCGCGCGATGTCGTCCTCGCCCACGCCCTCCCGCTCGTATCTGTCCCCTATCCAGTGCTGTTTCATCTGCAATATTTTTTAATCTAAAATATTTTATAGCACTGTGTAACCTTTATAATCTTTTACACCGAAAAGCATGGCTAAAGTTCAAGTTTATGACACATGAGCTATAAAATAATATACGATACGTCTGGCTGAAATTCGTTACTTTTCGCAAAGTCTAATATGTAATGCCACTGAAACAAAAAGTGGTGTAAGATATGTAACTGCTGGGTCACCTGTAATTTCTTGACCGTCGAAGTTTGTTACATTTCTTACTCCACTTTTTGCGTCCACGACACTTTCATCCACATCAGTAGTAAAAGCAGAAATACAGTTACAATGTATTGTAAATGTAATCGAAGCATATGAAGGAGAGTCAAATAGCAATTCACTCAATAAGAGATAAAGCATTAAATCTAACTAGTAAAACAAAAATAAAAAGTCGTTTTCACGCAAATAATTACATTTATCTATATACAAATAAATAAAAGTGAATGTGTCTGTTTGTAATATTAAAACAGCCGCTTCTTACTAAGTGCATGTAGAAGTAAGCATACACGGTACACACACAAAAATATCATTTTTTATAATTTTTGTCTGTCTGTCTGGTTGTTCCGGGTAATCGGCTGGATCGATTTTGACGGGACTTTCACTGGCAGATAGTTGATGTAATAAGAAGTAACTTAGGATACTTTTGTTTTAAAAAAATTCCACGCGGGCGAAGTCGCGGGCACAGCTAGTCTCCTAATATAACTTTACAATGTTCTATTGGCACATTATTACTGTATGCATTTATATACAATTCTTCAAATTCTCTAGTATGTCTAAATATTATTTACTACCTGAATACCTATAATAAAATGTGAATACCTATAAGTGGCTTTCACGCCTAGGTAAAATTGATTTGTAATATCAAATTAAATAATACATGTATATAATATAAATTTTCTACTATACATAGTAATCTATACATATAATAAATCGTAGGAAAGTCAAAACTGTACATTTAATATTTTTTAAAAGAATACTTGGGGCGTGATCTACAATAGATATCGAAGCCAAAAATATAGTTTTTAGAATTTTTGTCTGTTTGTCTGTATGTATGTCCGGGGTAAACTTAAAAAGTACTGGATGGATTTACTTCAAATTTTGCATGAATATTACTGACAGGTCGGGTCAACATAATGTCTACATATTATCACGCTATCATCTACGGGGGAGGGGCTGTGCGGAGTAAACGAAGTCCGCGCGGACAAAGTCGCTGGTAACAGCTAGTACAAAAATAAACAGATAATTTAACTCTAATAAAATTGCTTTTGATTGATAAAGAATGGGCATGCGGAAAAAATAAACAAAACACCTATTCAGCTCAGATCCTGAGATTCCGGATTCGATCTCCGGATCGGGCAAAGCATTATTGAGAGTTTTTTGAATTTTTCTGGAAAATTCAAAATTTCAATAACACCTCGGAGTCTGGCGGGTGGTTTTACGGAACCCGTGCCTCAAATGATCACGTAAACCCGTCTGCCCCGGTTATCGCAATAAACGATATTCGTTATCAGATTGGTAAAATCAACCGACTGACCAACCGACAAACCAGTGAATCGTAGTGAGTCCGACAGTCTATAGACGAGAGAGAAACTGGCTTGATGTTTTTTTCTTTTATACCTCATGTGGGAACCCAGACATGAGGACGGAGTTCCGCGCCAGTTCGCACATGTCGCACGAGCTCATCTTCCACGCTTGCGCAGCAATGCTGTACTCCTCCATTAACGGCTCCTAGACACAATCCCAAATTTATCATTCAGATTGAGTTGTAATAAAAAAGTTTATCTCCAAGAATATACATATGTATCGAAAGTTGCTACAAATTATGTAGATATTATATTCTTCTCTACGCAAGCATGCACTGATGCGTGCGATAAAAGTAGGGCTCCGGTTAAATTCTAAACCGGTTTCTATCATAGACCGCATACCTGAAATTATTTTGATTTAGGTTATGGTTACCGTGCATTATATAGCGGTAAAATAGGTTTAATTGAAACTCGATGCAAGTCAATGCGGGAAAGTCAAACTGAGCTCCCGATTGGACTGCATTCGATAAAATACGAAAGAGTTGGCACGCGCTACGTTAGGAGAAATAAATTCTAAGTTTAACCGGCTTTTCCCCGTGTTGGCTCGGGCCTCCGTGAAGAATAGGTCATGTGCTATATATCTATCTGCTGTTCGTGAATGGGAACGAATGGATTTACCTGTCAACTATCGTGACTATTAGGTGGTAGAGTTTTATAACGTCTCGGCCAGGTTTTTTGGTACCTACCACCGCCTTACCTATTCCTGCCGCAGTAGCGTTAGCACTTATCATTATCGGGTTTCGACTTGGGGCTAGAAAGTCGGTAAATTTGTGCCACAAGCATTACCATCCTGCCACAATGATAGCAACGCACCAAGGCGGTGGTTGTCTCTTTCTATCAGGAGAGCCATCTGCTTATTTGCTGTCTTATAAAAAAATCGTTGCAATTTATAATTTCTCTATTAATTGGAAAGCATTATAATTTTTTAATATTATATTTTTTGAAAAATGAACTACTCACTTGATTAACTGATCAAACAATGAGTATAACTCATTGTTTGATAATGTTACGAATAATCTAGAAGCGTGTAGAGTTGGAGCGCGCGCGCGCTAACTATCTAGAAATAAAAGAAAGAGATAGCTACTCCTATTGACAAACAAATAGTTGACCTGGGCTATGCCATAATGGACTTTGTGGGATATGGCATAAGTTTGAAAGTAGCGTGTACTAGGATTTATGACTCATAACATGTTTACGATAAGAAGTGATTCATTGTTTCCCGATATATTTAGATTTTTCTGGATCCAGCTAGGACTTTACCCTGCCTATAAATAGAGAGGTGTTGACAAACACAGGGCAGTTTTTATCAAGCGATCGAGAGCAATACATCAAGTGACCAGTGCGAAGCGAGAAGTGTTTTATTGTGTAGTGTTCTAAGTTCAGTGATGATGATAGTACAGCGAGTGACTTGGGTGTAAAGTGTATTTTAGTATTACGTTGTGTTGTGTTGTGTAAATACACGGATTTAATATAAGTGGTGTTTTCTTACAAGTACGAACCCGAAGTACGTAACAATAATAACAGTTCTTTGGCCGTGGACAAAAGACTATAAAAAGAGATAATAGTAACGTTTACTTCTAAGTGGTCATGTCTAACGTAACTAAACGCGGCTCTCGTGGTGTGTGATGCTCTCGGATACAATTCGTGCTGGTAGCCTGATGACAGACGTTATATTTTCGAAGCGGGCGGTGTGCTAGGAGTGGAGCCAAAGGTCAAGACTCAGAAATCGGTGTGTTTGTATGAAAAGATTATGAATATGAAGGAAGCAAGTTGCGCACGAAAAAAGTAAAGTTTGACCAATAAAACTAATACCTCGATTATCTTTCATATGTAATAATTACGCCGTGACAAACATTTTTTCGTTATGTCGCTTCGAATAAACGAGATATTGGTTCTCCGTATTGGTCAAATCTCACTTATATCGCGCACGACGTACTGCACACGGTATTTATCCTAAGCGGGCATGACCTGAGCCGTGATATGGCTATAGCTCTCTCTACACTGTAAGAAATCTGGTGTAAAGATCGCTACGGTACGGTTTAAAACCTTAGTGTAGTGGAATTGCAGCGGGTCGTCAGTGCTGAGCGTGACCCGCAGGCCGCGCGCGAAGTACTCCGGCAGCGGGTTCCGGTGGTAGCGCAGGAACAGCGAGTTGTTGCTGAGCGGCGACATCGCTATGAACATCTGAGCCAGGTAGTACATGTACTGGAGGACGGGATACTGCAACAAATAAGACACTGATACTCTTGTTGGGTCAAATTTTTTATATCATAAGATAGCAAACAAGCAACTCTCCTAATCTAAAAAGACAACTGTGCAGCACAGACATATTTGATGTAAAATATTAATGTAAATAGATTTGTAAGGCAGGATAAATTGTATATTTCGTTTAGTTTGTAAGTTTTTTGTAATAAAATAATGTTCCTAAGACCTACATACAGCATTGTTGTACAGAGATAATAAGACTTTATGTAGTTAAGTAGTTTGTCTATAGGCATACAACAAGAGATAATAAGATAATAATTACAAACTAAACGAAATATACAATTTATCCTGCCTTACAAATCTATTTACATTAATATTTTACATCAAATATGTCTGTGCTGCACAACAACCATCGCCTATAGACACCAAAGATGTCAATGGTTCATTGCTATCCTTGTGGCGGTACTCTTTACCTAACTGACGTTATTATGGCAGGAATAGATAAAGTAAGGGCGAGATGTTGTGAAACTGTACCACCTGGTAAAATGGGCCCAATTTAGTTATCAAAAGCGTCCTGTATTATTATTTCCCCTTAGTTGGCTCATAAGAGGCGAACGATTAGCTATAGGTACGAATCACTACTATCGTAGCTACTAGGTGATGAAGTTTTGCATTGTATCGTCCATATCTGGTACCACCTTACCTATTAATACCGCAATAACATCAGTAATTATCACTGTCGTGTTCCGGTTTGGAGGTCTTTGTAAACCTATGTATGTAGCGTTACTATCCGGATACACAGAAAGCAACGTATTATTAACATCTTAAATGACCATGAACGATGGTTACCTCTTTCTATCAAGATCTTTGAGAAGATGATTAAAACATGTAGGTATAACAATTAAAATTATTAAAACGTCCGTGAGACATTATTAACTCAATGATTAAAACGGCTACACTCACGTTTAATCGGTTGTAGCTTACAACTAGTTTTAGACCTAGGTATGTGAGGTCCTTCGACCTTCATCAGGATAAGTCAAACGTTCCGGGCTTTGCGGTCGCGTCTCGTCTCGAAACTAATTGAAACCTACACCAATGAAACGAGAGTGTAGCCGTTTTTAATTATTTGGTTGTTTAACCTTGTGTAGCACGAGTCCGTGCGATATGTTCTCGGAGAGCAGGAACCCGGCGCAGAGGTGAGCGGGCGGGCCCGCCTCGCCGCAGTGTGGCCGCAGCACGAACGTGTTCAATCCTTGCTCTCTGAAAACCAAGCTACGTTCACAACTAACTCGTGTAAAGAGCAAGTTTTTTTATTGTCACATTATTTGGGTAACTAAAAAGTTTATTGAGGATTTTCTGTTCGTACGGTCATGTTCTCCGAAAAAAAATGTAGCAAACATCATTTTTTAAATATGTTTTTATACTCATGCTGGAAAACCACAGTATACGGTTCATACACTGAACATTCCTTTTCTATATTTATATACATATATTTTATATCCCAAAATAGGATACGACATAGCTCTCTTGATGAAACGAGACAACCGTCTCCTATAGAATGGTGTTTTGCTATCCGTTTAGCGGGGTGGTAAATAGACTCATCCTTCAATTCGGAACTCGACAGTGACAGGCTCCTTCGAAGAATAGACCAACTTCCGTTCTGTCAAGCAGGTCGTAAAAGGCGACTGATTGGCTATATATGCCACTACCATCGTGACTATATCGTGGTAGAGTATCGCAATGTGTTGGCCAAGTATTTGGTACCACCGTCTTTTCTACTATATATAGCATACAATAGCATGTGCTTGACTTATGCTTGTGGCATTTCCATTCCGCCATACGGATGGCAACGAACCATTAACATCATTAGTGTCATAAGTAAGTGTATAAGAGCCATCTGCTTGTTAGCTATCTAAAGATATTATATAAAAATAACAAGCATTAACGCTATTGCGGCAAAAATAGGCAAGTCGGTGGTAACAAAACCAGAGCGAGACGTTACAGAACTCAACCACTAGTGCGGCCGGACTGCTACTGAGATTTTTTCTGAACCGAACTATATTGTCTATGATTAATGGAAGTGGTAATAAACCAACAACTAAACGGACGGTGGTAGGAAGGCCGTCGTTACACCTAGTTGGTGGCACAGATTTGGGCGAGCCGTCTACTGTAACGTAAATATGATGGCACTAAAAACCTGCGCTCGAATCTTAGATACTTTCCGGTAGAAGTTCCAAGATAGGAGGGAGTAGCCCGAAGGTGGAGACTCCTCCTTGAGAGATCTAGTGTAACACAAGGAAAATTTAAAGTTATATACAAAAAAAAAAATAAACATTACTTGCGCAATTGATTCAATATCACCATGTTGCTGTACATATAGTACAGGTAGTAGGAGTAGGGCGGGTTTTCCTCGTCATCCCACAGCTCCGGAGGCCTCATGTTCTCCGTCAGATTGGGGTTTTCTGGCTTGGATTCATCATCTACGCTGTCGAAACCTATAACGTGCTGGAAACAATTTTACTCATATACCTACTATTATTGTCATATTGACAAAAAGATAGTTCTCTTAACTGAAAGAGATAACGAAAGCATATAGACAACAAAAATTTTAATATATGTGTAATAATGTAATAATGTATAAATGACATACTGACGATACGACCATTTTGTCAGATACATATATATGTTTGTTGTACCTATGTATATTTTTAATGCATATTATATCCCCTTTAAATGAGGTAAGTATTGAAATATTATTACTTACTATTAAAAATTTGTGGAGTTCTGGATTGGAGCTGGGGTTGATAGTCACTTGAAACAGCGGGTCAAACAGATTACTGAGAAATTCTTGGAAGTTTTTCAGAAGTTTATTGATTCGATAAATATCACTAAAATGTATAAAATCTCACATTATTATCTCACTAACACCATGAAAATAAAAGTTTATATGCAATATTTAACTAAAAAACCTGTACAACCAAAAAGTGTCATCACCAAAAAAATATTATTAAAAACAGAAATAAAATCTAATTAATTAATTATATTTAAGAAATAAATAGTATCGCATTCGTCTTAAAGGTTAGTATCGCCTATCGTCTTGTATTTATCGTTAAATTTCCCGAAAAATTTTACAAATATTTTAAACTGGGCAACACCATGTCGCGTTGACGGCGGCTCTACGTCGTAGCCTTTTTAGCAAGACTATATTTCTTGTAATGTTTAAAAGTTCTTTTATTTAAGACTAATAAGGGAAAATAGGGAAAAGTATCTATCTATATCCATAAAATGTATAAATAACACATATACAAGTATCATTACACTCGATTCCCTTACGGGAAAAGCAGGGTAAATCGAACGTCCACAGACTTCCACAAATGTATGGATTTACATAAGCATAATCGTACACTTACGTTAAGTCCATACATTTATCTTTCTATGCCATTTGTCTAGACCCGCTGGGTCACCACGAATCACAGGTTTATTGGTTGGCGAGCTGAGTGGTGATCCTTATATATATAGCCACATTATACCGACGTGATAACGATTACCTATTGACTTATTAGTCCAAACTAGGTTATAATCACTTGTACTTCTTCACTTCACACAAATACATACAAATAATTTTAAATTAATCGACCGGTTTTGCTTTTTAAAGCATCTTCAGGACGTAATATTCTTTACTCTTAAAGATTATTACGTCCTGAAGATGCTTTAAAAAGCGAAACCGGTCGATTCTTTACTCTTAAAGAGTATTACGTCAAGATGCTTTAAAAAGCGAAACCGGTCGATTAATTTAAAATTATTTGTCTATATTTTTAGTGAAATTAAAGTACAAGTGCATCATAACCTAGTTTGGACTAATAACAATGGAATTTCACCAAGTGCCGACGATTGAAAGTGTAAAATAGATTATTGACTTTTTCTAGCGATAACTTGGGCAGACGGCTTTACATGCTCATAAGAGGCTCCGGAGTAACACGGTAACACGTCACCCGCCTGACTCCGAGCTGCTATTGAGATGAGAGAGAGAGAAAGAGAGAATTTGTTCTTATTAACATTTTTTAGAGTTGAACTACGCCTGTCAGCTATCGATTCCGTGCCGACATATATGTAGTTCAACCCTTACTCGCCGTACATTTAACACTTGGACTGTTTTATCCGGTTCCCGCGGTGTAACACGAAGTATAAAACGAGCACGGTAGCGAACATTTTTACGAAGCTCCAACAGCTCCAATTAGCGTGCCATCTCTTGATGAATTCATGGTAAAATATGTGTCCAAATCTGGGTCACATAATCAAATTGTTAAACTGTGCCACATCTAAAAGTTCAGCTTCACTATCTTAAGTACAAGTAAACAAAAAAAAAATATAGTGGTGCTTCTTGCCCCGCACTACTCTTTTACCACTGGAAATAGGAATAATATACCAGAGGGAGGGTTTCCTAACAAATACGACTTCGGAAACTTCAAGAAAAACTTATTTATAAAACACCTCGGACTGTCTCGTGGTCTAGGGGATAACATATTCGGCTTAGATCATGAGGTCCCGGGTTCGATTCCTGGTCGGGCAAAAGTGTTATTGAGGTTTTTTCGAAGTTTTTCTCGAAAGTCCTATATCTCAGAAGCAGCTTATAGTCTGGTGGGTGGTGTGTTCCACTCCCATGCCTTGGAGTACATAAAGCCGCCGGTTCTGGTTATCGCTAGATATTATGGATAATCGTTATCATGTCGGTCAAATGCGGTGATGGGGATCACCACTCATCTCGCTAACCGACAAACCGGTGAATCGTAGTGAACTGGAAAGTTTATAGAACTTCGATTTACTTTGCTTTCCCCGCAAGGGAACCGGGCGTGATGATACTTGTATATGTGTTAATTACACATTTTATAGATAGATAGATATTATTTATTTGCAAGAATAAGTTACAGATATACAGATGGTCAGATACAATTATAATTGATTACTTATTCTACTCAGTGAGTGTGCAAATACAACATTTTTGATGTATTTCCATTGACTTATTATTACTAATATGTCAACGTAGATTTCCATTAATTATTTTATTCTTACACTAACTAAAATTATAACTATTATTATCTTAATTATTAACGAAACAAAGGGTGATTCCAGAAGTTATCAATAATGTCTATTTTCAATTATAATAAGAATATGTAATAATATGTCAGTGTTTATTTCCATTAATTATTTTATTATTACACTAACTAAAATTATAACTATTATTGTATCAATTATTAACAAAACAAAAATTGTGATTCCAGCAGTTATAAATATCTTTTATTGTACAAATGTCTTTATTTTGTGATATAGATATTATGTGATATAGATATTTATAGATACTTTTCCCCTTTTTTTCCTGATCAGTTTTAAAAATAACTTTTAAACGTTACAAGAAAATATAGTCTTGTTAAAAAAGCTACGACGTAGAAGCGACTACGATATGGGCGTGATGACAACAAACATCACTGCAAGAGCTCTGGCATTGGGGATTCTATGGACGGTAGTGACCACTTACCATCTGAGTGCTAAGTGTGAGTTTTTCTTTTCGCATTCGATCGTGAGCGCGTTTCAAGTTTACTAGGAATTTGTATGTGATTTGTACAGCGCCACCTAGTGGTAAACTAGTTTCTCACGTTTACCACTAGGTGGCGCTGTACAAATCACATACAAATTCCTTGTAAACTCCAAACGCGCTCACGATCGAATGCGAAAAGAAAAACTCACACTTAGCACTCTGGTTCTCCTTTTGCTCGTTCACCCCTTTTTTAAAAAATAACGTAAACATCAAGGTGAGCTCCGTGTCTCAAGTACTAAACAGTATTGCGCTCACTATAGCCGCGGCACTTGCACAATCCACCGTACGTGTGACGAGTATACGTAGTTCCTGATGGCCCACGTCGCCAGTTTCGTCCATTCCGTCGCACTCTTGCAATATATGGATATCCGCGGTTCTGCATATGTAAATTTATTGTCTTCCAAATCAGACATAACTTCCTGCAAAATCAATTCTTTTTAAATAGCTAGTAAGTAATTTTCTTAGGCGACTCTCATACGATACCACGCTTTGCTCGCTGGGGCGGTGAAGGTTTACATTTGCTTATGTGTAACTAACTGTTGCCCGCGACTTCGTCCGCGCGGACTTTGTTTACTCCGCTCCTACTGGTCGTAGCATGATGTTATATAGCCTATAACCTTCCTCAATTAACAGGCTATTGAACTCAATAAGAATTATTCAAATCGGTTCAGCCGTTTTCAAAATTAGCGCGTACAAACAAACAAACTCTACAATTTTATAATATTAGTATAGATTTGTCAATACCACCGACCATGCAGCCCAAAGACGCCTAATAACAGGCGAATGGCTCCGAACAACACATCTGACTTATAAAATAAATATTCACGGGACAAATTACACTGACTGATCTAACCCCAAAATAAGCAAATTATTTGCTTATGTTATGGGTGCTAGTCAACGATACTAATCCATAGAAATACATATATAAATACTTTTACATACATAATAAACACCCAAACCCGGAAATAAAAACATTTATGCTCATCACACAAATGCTTGTCCCCGTCGGGGATCGAACCCGAGCCCCGTTGCTTGCGTAGTTAGGGACGCTAACCACTCGACTAACGGGGCGGTCTACTTATAGTTTCGATATAAATATCCACGCGGAAATACTCAATCAGTTTCGACCAATCAGATGCTGTGCTCATCACTATCTTTCACTGTGACCTCGAGTTAGCCAATCCCGGCGTTGCAACCCCGCTTAGTCTTATCTCAGCAAGTCGCCAGGATGCATTCAACAGGTACGGAAAATCAAATATTGCCTAATATTTGATAATAAGTAAGGCCTTGTTTTCTGCGTTCCATGAGTAAGGCTGTGTGGTCGGCCGTCAATACCTAACATACGAAAATCGCCAGATTACGCGGACGACCGCCTAAAACATTGTAATGAAATTCCGCCCTCCGCGCTTTTGATATGCCGTGTGGAAACTAGCACCAGAGTATTGAGCACAATTGTAGATTGTTACTGTAGATTTGCTTTGCTTCCTTCACATTCATTACTCACTTTACACAAAGGCACCTGTTGCGGAGCTTAACACCACTTTGTGAGTTGTGGCAGAAAGCGATGCCTTTTTATAACTTAAGAAAGCAAACAAGTACATAGGTATCCTGGTAGAAACTAATAGACAACTAACATCTATAGACACCAAAGGTGTTAATTGGTGCGTTGCTATTCGGGTGGTGGCGTGTTAATGCCCCATAGTAAATAATTTTACCGGTTGCTTTAACCTCCAAATCAGAACACGATAGTGACACGCATTTAACACTATTCCGACAGGATTAAAAAGACGGCACCAGATCCGGGCGAGACGTTGCAGAATTCACGAAGTCGGGAAGGTCGTGACTCGCTCGCCTTTGACTAGCAGAATGGCAGATGCCCTATTCTTCAAAGGCGGCCAGAACCAACACTCATTTAATTGAGTTTTAAGATCCAATATTTGTATAGCACAATTTATGATACTTATGGAATATCCTTAGATGAAGGAAACAACTACTAGATATGAAATAACCAAGGAAAACCCGTGTCTTTTCGTCCCTAACAATGGCTTACTAAAAGAACAGTTTTTTACTGTCTACCTAACAATTAATTGTTATGTAGACAGTTGTTTACTGTCTACATAACAATTAAACAATAAATGAATATTACTAACAGATCGGGTCAACATATAGGCTACATATTATCACGCTATCGCCTAGCGGGGAGGTGCTGTGCGGAGTAAACGAAGTCCTCGCGGACGAAGTCGCTGGCAACAGCTAGTCGTAAATAAAGAAACTTATTCAAAAATAATTTGATGATTAGATTTTTTTATTGCGGTAGATATTTTACAAAGTACGATTAAAAAACATATGCACCGTATATACTTTCTGGTATATGTACCGTATATACATCCATATGCATTTAGTAAAAAGCGGTTATTTTAATATTACAAACAGACACTCCAATTTTATTTATTACACACAATTAGTCCGAAACTTTTGTTTTATGAAGGTATGTTTTTCGATTGCTCAAAGATGCCTGGCCCGATTAGGGAAATTCGTTTCTTTGGGAAGGTGTACTTTCAATTTGGTCACATAAAATTTAGTGAATTAGAGTTATTGGGATACAAGAGGTTGGAGTCGGATGTTGAAGTTTTATTGCGTTTAATTTAGGTACATGAGAGTGAAATTTCACTTAATACTAGTTGGTGGCCGCGGTATAACGCGCGTAGTTCCCGGTCCCACAGAAAAATAAAAATAAATATAGCCTATGTCATTTAGCACAATAATGTAGCATTATATTAGTGGAAAATTTTCAAAATCGGTTCAGTGTCATTTAGCACAATAATGTTTCTTTCTATTAGTGAAAAATTCTCAAAATCGGTTCAGTAGTTCCAGAGATAACTTCAAACTATCAAGTCCAAATAAACCCTTGACGAATCATCATTTTTTGAATTACTAACGGATCGGAACGCGGCCGCGTTTCCTATAAACAAACAATTATGTCGTATGTTTCTAAGTTTGTTATTGTTTATTTATTTAACACCTTATTGTACACAAAAAAATACATAACAGGGAATAATAAACGAAAACAGTACAAAAGGTGAGCTTATTCCTAACTAGCTGTTGCCTGCGACTTCGTCCGCGCGGACTTCGTTTACTCCGCACTGCTCCTCCCCCGTAGGTGATAGCGTGATAATATGTAGCCTATATATTGACCCGACCTGTTAGTAATATTCATGCAAAATTTGAAGTAAATCCATGCAGTACTTTTTGAGTTTACCCCGGACTTACATACAGACAAACAGACAAAAATTCTAAAAACCATATTTTTGGCTTCGGTATCGATTGTAGATCACGCCCCAAGTATTCTGTTAAAAAAATATTCAATGTACAGTTTTGACTTTCCTACGATTTTATTATATGTATAGATAAGAGATATCTTACAGCTAACCCAAGCAAATACAATGTTAAAGCCGAATAGGAACAGTGTACAATTTAATTGAAACACAAACACGCATTTATTTGTTGCTTTTGAGTAAGTTTTTTTAGAGTTACTTGTATCTATGAACTTACCTTTATAATACTAGCGAAATATGTCCCATTCATGTAATTGTCAGTCTTCAGAAAAACTTCTCGCAGTCTACTTTCCCCGACGGGATTGTACTTCGCGTTGAATTTGTCAAACCGATGAAACGTGTTTCGGTCCTGGAAAAATTACAAAAAAAAAATTAAAAATATTAAGTCCCAGCGTTGAGCCAGAACACTTTGAACAACTGCCTTAATGTTATGCTGCGGCCGCACTTGTGTTTATCGTCACAAAGCTTCGCGTAATGACGCGATATATGCAGATGATAATATCAGCTATCGTCGCAAACATTCGGACTGCGTGTGCCTTATCGCGCGGTTGGCGGTACATTAAAGGGTTTTAGCGCGCTAATATCTTCAGGACGATACACGAAGGTGCGGCCGAAGGGACACAAACAAAGATTCTTTAGATAAAAGAATGTATACCAGTAGTAGTACTATCATCACGCCATTTTCATTGCGTGGCAAAGTGGCAGAGTGAACTATAGACAGTCTGATTCACCAAGATTCACCGGTTTGTTAGTTTGCATTAAAAGTGAAGTATCAATAACGATTAATACTTATTTCAAGCCATAACCAGGACCGACAGCTTTAAGTGCTTATGCGGTACACGGGAATGGAGTTGCCAGTCTTCGAGCTAGAAATATAGATTTTCGAGAAAAACCTTACAAAACCCTATTAACAAATTTGATCCGGGAACGTCTCGGTTCCGATTGGAACCGAGACTTCATGACCTGAGCCGAATAACATCAAATTAAACATATATTTCAATTTTATTGCATAATAACTGTACCCTGCAGCCAGCTGGATTATCATTTTTTTTTGGCAAATCCTACGGGAACAGAATAAAAAGTTTTCTGTATTCAATTCATTATCT
The DNA here is from genome assembly GCA_036924255.1 of Apodemia mormo. NCBI lineage: Eukaryota > Metazoa > Arthropoda > Insecta > Lepidoptera > Riodinidae > Apodemia > Apodemia mormo. The sequence goes on along the minus strand of JAUPFN010000018.1, from coordinate 2,283,748 downwards.
GCCCGTGTGACAAATCTCATCTAAATTGGTTCAACCTTTTTTGCGTGATTAACACACACGAAATAAAGAAAACAAGGGGAGGTGAAGAGTGGGCGTGCCGCGTGCGTCACTATTATGCGCTTTTACTCTAAATTGCCTTAGTGATACTTACCATATCATTAGGAGATAGTCGTTGTGCGAAAATCTATTATACACTGAATTATGCCGTATTGTGCCATCCTTGAATGCAGAAATGATAGTAGAATACAGATGATTAAAAATGGAGATATTTCATATCATTCGAAAGTACAATTTTCATTTTATTTTAATTAAATTCCTGATTTAATATAATCTCTAATGATATAATAGAAAGTCAAGCTAAAATCAGCCGTACACCTTACATATAAAGTTCATTTTAGGTTGACCTAATTTTTCTAGAAAGATATGCGTAATGACAGTCATTACGTATATCGTTCTAGAAAGTTCTCTACTCAAATATGATCAACTGAAAACTACGGAAAATCAATGCTGCCATCTATTGTAGAATAGCGAAACTATTACGATCTTAAGTTTCACTATTATACAAATAGATGAGTCTATTTTAAATAGACTACAAAAGGACGTAAATACTCTTTTTTTTTTGTAGCAAAATAAAATTTATTGTAACGCACTTTGGTATATTTTTAAATGTTCTGTTTGTGTGTTTCGGATTATTGTTGCTTAAAATGAAAACTACCAATGAAACAATGTTTGCATTAGTAGTTTATATGCAATAATGCTTATTTTATGTGTGAGTGTGGCGATCGCGGTCCTGATACAAATGTTTGTACTTGCCAATTCCGTTGTTTTCTTTATTTCGTGTTAACACACATCCAAATGTACAAACTTTTAGATTTATAATATTTATGGAATGGTATTCCATAATATTACAAGAAATAATATAATAAGGTTTTTTAATATCATAAGATAGCAAACGAACAGATGGCTCTCCTGATAGAAAGAGTCAACCGTCGCCTATAGACGAGGCGAGATCTATAGGCGACGGTGAGGCGGGGTCTTAATGCCAAATGCATATACCATCTATCTTACCATCCGAACCGAAAATGGACAATGATAAGCACTGACGCTATTGCGGTAGGAATAGGTAAGGCGGTGGTACCAGACCCTTGGCGAGACAACGCAGAACTCTACCACCTAGTAGCCACGATGGTAGTGACTCGCAAAGCCAATTTACGAACGACCTAGCAGAACGGCCGATGGTCTATACTTCAAAGGTAGCTCGGACCAACACGGGATATAAGTAAATACATTTGATGCTAATTAATGAATAATAAACATAACTACCAAAGTATGTTACCCACAGCGTGTACATCCAGAATGTCAACATTCAGGTCGTAGGCGTCCAGCTGCATCTCCTCGAAGACGGAGCGCAGTTTCATGGGCTGGCCGTTCTGCAGCGCCACCACCTCGTCCGCGTTCTCGCGCAGCATGCGCTTGATGAAGCGCAGCAGGTGCTTCTGGTTCATGCAGGATGCTGCGTGGATGTGAGTGTCCACCTTACTGAACACACCATTTGTGTTGTTTTAATAGAATAAGAAATGAGATAGACAGGAAGAAGAAGAAAAATCTGTGTGGTCTGGCATCTTTTTAACTTCACGCTGCGTACGTAGATACTGATTTTGACCCGATTTTCGAAAATCGTTCGTCAGATCTCCACGTTTTGAGGTCCTAGGAACATTTTCCGAATATTTTCACGATGACGTCGTTCGAGTGTTATCGTTGACGAAAAAAATTGAAAAATTTTTTGACTTTTTTAAAAAATTTTAGAACTTTAAAAAACTGCGTCTAATGCCGTTTCGAAAATTAAATAGAATCAAGTTTTTAAAAGTTACAGTTTTTCAAATAATATAATTTACTTCATACTTTTAAAATAATTTTCAGACTATAATAATATACCGATTGAATTGTAAATTGAATAATTGTAATATTAAGAATTGCGGCAACTACCGTTAACGGAATTTGTTACTTAGTTCGGATTAAAAATAATTGGTTGATTAGTTAGAGTTCATCAATGTTGAAAATGTTTAATTTTTTTTTTTGACATTACTTCGAAATTTTTCAACCAATTTATTTTGTAGTTAAGACACCATTTTCGAGCTCAAAAACAATGTTTCGAAATCAAAATACTGTCTTTTTTATTTAGTTTAGATTTAAGAAAACTGAAACAATCTATGCTTGCTTCTTTAGTTTTACCCGCATTTAGCGGGAAGTTTCAGGGATAGCATATATCTTGTAGGGTCAACCGGCTTACAGATTTTAAAGAATAAATCTGCTGTTTTACTGCTAGGTATCTCGTGGAAGACGTGAATGTATCACTTATATAGTGACTACTATTGGTAAGGTTCTAGTAGTGTCTCGACTAGGATTGGTACCATACGTCTTACTGTTCCAATAACTTCCTATTTCTGTTTCAATAAGTTCGCTACTTACGGCTGCCGTGTTCTGTTTTGCAGGGTAGCCGGTAAACTTATGCATGTGGAATTCCAGACTTGCCTCATTTTATTCACTACTAACTCCCCTATATTTTATATTATAAGATAGCAAATAAGCAGATGATTATGGCGTGTTGCTGCATGCAAATGGTCCGTGTGGCGGGATGGCAATGCCACATGCATAAGTCTACTGGCATGTGTTGGTTTCGGGCTCCTTTGTAGAATAGACCAACTGCCGTTTTGCCAGGCAGGTCGCAAAAGGCGACCGATTGGCTATGCGCGTCACTACCATCGTAGCTACTAGGTGGTAGAGTTCTGCATTGTCTCGCCTGGGTCTGGTACCACCGCCTTACCTATTCTTGCCGGAATAGCGTCAGTGGTTGTCACTGTCGTGTTCGAGGGTAAGGTAGCCGGTAAACTTATGCATGTGGCACTAGACTTCGCCACAAGATAGCAACGCACCATTAACATCTTTGGTGTCTATAGGCGATGGTTGACTATTTCCATCAGGAGACCCATCTGCTTGTTTGCTATCTTATGATATATAAAAAAAACTTACCCTCCAAACTGGAACATGATAATGACAAGCATTGACGCTATTGCAGCAGGAATAGGGTAGGCGATGCTACCATATACACGGGCAAGACGTTGCAGAACTCTACCCCTTAGTAGTCACGACCGCATTGACACTTATAGTCAATCGGTCGCCTTTTACGACCTTCCTGGTAGAACGTCAGTCTATTCTTCCACCCGCACAAACACGGGGAACATAATATACAAACTAATTTTTTTTTTATTTATGTAAAAAAATAGCATCTGGCACATAATTGTAATTAACTAAAATGTCTGGCAATAAGAAATTAATGATTCTAATAGTGTGTATAAGTTAATAATAAAGAAAAAATCTTTCAAATTATTTTAAATTCAATGTGAAGATGTGAAGATGTGCTGCGCAGTATCGAACGCAACGTCTACGGGCAGCCAGATAGCCCGTATCTACTTGAGGAAGCATTGCAAATGACATTATAAATCAGCTATGTTAAAATTGTTTTTTCGACGTTGATAGCTCTCGTAATAATATGCTTGTTTGCTATCACATAAATAGATTTTTCATAGAATATAATTATGGACTTGTAAATTTATTACCGAACATTATAAAAGTCTCTGTGTGGCACTGCCTTCTGCAACGCGAGCTCGTGTAACTCGTTTAGTAAGACATGCATCTTGAATTTGGCAGACAGGAAACTCAGTCGTCGATAGCAGAACGATTTTCTGGAAATACCATAAACATAAAACGGGTACCAGCTCAGTGAAAGTCTATGGATATTATGACACTTTCAATTTTGTCTCATACATACATATTATATTCAATTCAAATTCTTAACTGGAACAAAAAATCGGGGAGAAGCAGACACAATCCACAAGCTTGCTTTATTTTCTCCAAATCGCACGTCAAACCACTGCCTGACCCCGAGCGAAGTGCCGGTCACGCGCCAATCACGGCCTCCCTTTGCAGGCTGTCGTCGCGTTTGGCACTATAGGTGAGCGGATTGGGACGGGATGCAATCTTTCCTTGCATCCTACCCACGGGGCGTTTGTGCTTCTCGCTGGATGATTCGAATGCTGTCGCTGACTCTGTCGCTGATGTGGTACTACAGGGCATGAAACTTTTCGTTCCGTCTTCTGCGGTGCCCATCGGTGGCAAGTCTTAGCCTTAGTTTGATCGCCACTGCAAAACGGCTTTACGCCGAAAGCAGGAATGCTACCAAGCTTGGGCTGCTGCGTCGACATCTCGTGATGGTAAAACTAGTGCATTACGAAAGGAGTACAATTCTTCCTCGAGATTCTTCAAAAGAGCTATCGCCAAGGCAAAAGCGGGACACATTGGCAGAATTGGGGAGAAATTAGTTCGCCTTTCTTCAGGCACACGAGCGTTCTGGCATCTCGCCAAGGCGGTCTTAGGGAATTTCTCCCAGCCTTCATTTCCATCCTTGCACAGAGACGATGACTCTCTGGCCCATACCACAAAGGAGAAAGCCGATCATCTGGACTCGTTCTTTGCGGCCAACTCAACTCTAGATGACCAAGGGAACGCACCGTCCACCATCCCGCAGTGTGATAGTCCCATGCCAGAACCACAATTTCGGCAGTCATCTGTGCGTAAAGCACTACTTTCCTTGGATATCCACAAGTCAAGTGGGATGGCATCCCTCTGATTGTGCTTAAAGTATGTGCTCTGGAGTTGATGCCAGTATTAATGCCTATACCGGCTATACCGGCCTATACCGGCTTTACTATTCACTTGGCGCGGTACCGAATTAATGGAAAACAGTTTTAGTGCATCCCATCCCTAAAAAAGGAGATCGATCTATGCTGTCAAACTATCGGCCAATAGCCATTACCTCCTTGTTTTCCAAAATCATGGCGACACTTATAAACTCTCAGCTCCTGAAGTATTTAGAAGAGAACCAGCTGATTAGTGACCGTCAGTACGGTTTCCGTTGTTGCCGCTTAGTTGGTGATCTTCTAGTATACCTGACGCGTCACTGAGCGGAGGCAGTTGAGTCTAAGAAGGAGGCACTGACAGTTAGTTTGGACATAGCGAAGGCCTTCGATCGGGTATGGCATAAAACGCTTAAAATGGCATAAAACGCGAAGCTGCCGACCCATGGGCTTCCCGAGAAATCATGCAAGTGGATCATCAGTTTATTGGCTGATCGTTGCATCAAGGTCGTAGTCAACGGTGCATGCTCCGACCTCACGCTCGCACTGCATCTTTTACCGCATTTATCACGGAGAGTGTTCCGACGAGTTGTTCGGATTAATTCCTGCCGCTATTTTCCATCATCGGACATCGTGTCAAAGTTCAAAGCTCCATCCTCACCACCTCGATGTCTGGAAATCCACAACCGTGCGTTTTGTCGGCATTTTTGCCTTGCACTACCTACGTACTCCTTTGTGGAATCAAATACCCGCGGAGGTGTTTCCGAACGGATACGACTTGGGGACTTTCAAGAAACGAGCTTCTTCATTCTTCAGCCGGCAACGCAGCTGCAAAATCCCGGTATTGCAGATGTTCATGGGCGGCGGTGATCACTTACCATCAGGTGCACCCCCTGCTCGTTTGCACCCCTTCTACTATAAAATAATTCTAATTCTACTGTTTAATTCTAATTCTGAAATAGCACTGTCTTGTCTATTCCTTCCGCGTCACTTGATGCATGTCACTGTTATGTTTTGGTTTGGGGGGTAATGTAACCGCAACAACCGGTAAGGTAAGGGTAAACTTATGCATTACCATCCTGTAACTGCAAAGAAACGCGTTATTACCATCTTTGGTTACTATTAGCGATGTCTCTTTTCGCTAGGAGAATAATATCATGCTTATTTGCTATTTTAAATTTAAAAAAATTAAGAAACTACCAACTTGTTAAAAGTAACACTAAAATACGTGTACTAACAAAGGACCATCTGAGCTCATATCACGGAGCATGTTCATGTCTTCGACATATTTTTTGAAGCTGATGTTTCGATACGGCAAGGGCTTCTGGTCAGCTTGGTTCCGAAACACGTTGACCACGCCGTGCACCCAGCGGCACACGTATTGCAGGTCCGGAGGCGAGGGGCACGCCCATGGGTCGAACTTTTCTGTATAACGACCGTATTTCGTTTACGTAGTATACTACATTAGTATTTACTCAAGTGGAGATTACTTTAGTAGCTAAAATAATCGCTACTGTCGGAGAATAATAATCTATATTACATATAATAAAATCGTAGGAAATTCAATGTAGGTATGTCCGGGGTAAACTCAAAAAGTACTGCATGGATTTACTTCAAATTTGAATATTACTACTAACAGATCGGGTCAACATATAGGCTACATATTATCACGCTATCACCTTCGGGGGAGGAACTGTACGGAGTAAACGAAGTCCACGCGAACGAAGTCGCGGGCAACAGCTAGTAATAATATATAATAAGCTAGATAACCTAGGGCCCTGGGGCAAATCAAGAAATGGGGCCCCACTGCTATCACAACTGGTAAGGTTTTATGAAGTAAAATCATTAATTAATATACAAATACTTTAAAAATGCTAAGCTACTTTATCATCAGCTCTTTTTCATGCATTGCAGGGCAGGTAATAAAAATAGTAAACCCTAAATACATAAACAGTAGCGTAGCGTGGCCTAATAGACACGTGGGCAAAGTCGCATCGGCGAGGCCCCTTTCCGTTCGTTCCCAAAAGCTACCCAAAAACACGCGCCAAGTTTGAAATAAGCGAAAAGCTATCGTGTCTATAACGCGTTAACTTAGGATCTAGGGGTTGTTTTGTTTGTATTTCAGATATAGAAGAGTGAAGCCAAAAGTTTCAAGGCTTTTATTTAATTTAAAAATAAACAAAGATTTTAAATCAGGTAGTGCGAGGCCCCTTTAGGTGCGAGGCCGTGGGCGAAGGCCCACTTCGTCCACGCCTAGCTACGCCACTGTACATAAATTACAATTATATATCATAATACACTAGGCCACTTTCTATGTACTTCTGTGGTACATTTTACTGAAAAAGTATCGCATTTTTAGGTTTGAGTTTTGACGTGGTGGTTTCAATTCATGTCTAGATATGTTATCTACCATTAAAACGCTATTTCATAAACATTAAAAAATAAAAGATACATTTTGTATTAGAATTTTATTACTGCTAACGCCATCTATTACAAAACTAACGAGTTAAAATGCCACAAAGCTACACTAGGCGACGATCTGTGCCCTTAGTGGTACATTTTACTGAAAAAAATTTTGCACTTTTAGGTTTAAGCTTTGGTGTGGTAGTTTTATTTCATCTAATTCATTTTCATTCACTCCATTTTAATATTAATCTATTAAAACACTTGTACTTTTTAACTTCCCACTACGTATGTAGATAGGAAGGTTACTGATTTTGCTCCGATTTTCAAAAATGGAGTTGTCATATGTCCACGTTTTGTGGTATTAGGAACCATTTTCGACTATTTTTGCGATGACTTAAGTATGTCTGTATGTATGTGTGTGTGTGTGTGTGCGTGCGTGCGTGCGTGCGTGCGTGCGTGCGTGCGTGAGTGCGTGCGTGCGTGCGTGCGTGCGTGCATGCGTGCGTGCGTGCGTGCGTGTGTGTGTGTGTGTGTGTGTGTGTGTGTTTGTGTCAACAACTCATAAGTTTTGAACGCCTGGACCGATCGACACGCGGTTGATAACATTCGATTGGATTCCGCTCAACTTATACTTCTTGAAAATTTGAACCAAATAGGCCCAAGAGATTTTGAGAAATTTTATAAAAACCCAAAAAAATTGTGGCGAAACAGAATTTTTTTAAATAACTTCCAGATTAATGTACCGATTGAGCACATAAACTAATCAGCTCTATTCCTCAAAAAATTACGTCTAATGCATAAATTGCGTCAAAATCAGTTTATTCGTTTCGATGTTGAAAATTTTGAAAAAAGTGTTTTTTCGACATAACATCGAAATATTTCAACCAATCATTTTTTGGTATTCTACGATATTTTAATACCAAAAAAAATACGTTGAATGCCCTTTTAAAAATCAAAACCGAATCCTATTTTTAAAAGTTACAGATTTTCAAAAATTAAAATTACGTTTTCTTTAGCAAAGTTCCTTAATATTTTTGAAATAACTTTCAGGCTAATATACCGATTGACTTCAAAATCTTATCATCTTTTCTTCTTTAAAAACTGCGCCACGTACCGTTAATTGGATATTTTTGGGATTTATCAATGATCAATTTGTTTGGGATCTATCAATGACGAAAATTTTTGAAAAAAATGTTTTTTGACATTGCTTCGAAAGTTTTGAACCTACCGATTTTTTAGCTAAAGCAATATGTAAATTAAGTTGAATGCCATTTGAAAGATCAAAATCGATCATCGTTTCCAAAATATACAGCTTTTCAAAAATCAATATACTGCCATTTTTATCAAAATAGATATTTATACTGAAATAACCTATGCTTACAGTTTTTACTATTTTGAGCTTAAAATACGTTAGTTTAGCGGGAAGTTTCAGGGATGGCTTGCAACCATTTACAGATTACAGACAGTGATAGGTGACCAGTCTATCACCAACTGGGTACTTTTCCAATCACGGGCAACGTTGTTTTTATCAGCAAACTGAAAAAACACATTTTTGATTTGCCTGACTCGGGAATCGAACCGCGTGAGTTTCTCTGAGGGAAAAATTCGAAAAATTTATTCTCTGAGTTTCTACCGCCAATTCTTCGTGCTTGCAGTAAGTCCAATATAAATTCTAAAAATTTTGAAGGTTAATTAAATTAAATTTTCTTTATAAGATTTTTATTTTTAAAACTCGTTTTTCCTAAAAAATTTTTTTACAAGAAAGTTACCATAAATAAAAATTGATTTCTATCAATATTAGACTACTATATTATAGGTAGAGCAGAAAATATGATGTAAAATATGTAGATAACCTTTATAATTATTCTGTGTAGATAACATTGATAATTATAGAAATCGTGTTTTTAATAAATCAAGAAAATTTTAAAGAATTTTGCTTATACATAAGTACTAAAAAAATTTATCTTAGAAACATTTTATTTTTTATTTTGGTTTATTTTTCTGCACCTCCCTAGATACAAAGCCTGACGACGCCTTTGATGCGAATATAATAAATAAAGTCCATGATACATTAAAAGATGTTAAAGTCCATGATACATTAAAAGATGTAATTCGCATAAAAATAATTTCCTAAGAATATTACTAGGTAATATAACTTAGCGAGCCCTTACAAAGCTTTGCTTTTTGCTAGTTTTAATAATTGCGCAATAAAACGAAATAGAAAAGATTCAAGGGTTTACTACATAAAGATCGGACCTACCAACTGACTAAATAGCTATTATAATCACAATATTTCCTAGCTTTAGTTTTCGCAAAAGTATCAATAACTTCGGTTAAATCCAGACTTGATGCGGTTTTGTTCTCAATTGCTTGTATTTTGCCCTATACAACGAGTAGCCGAAATCTATAGATTTATTTACGTAACGGACATCAATTCAAGTGGTACTAAAATCAAATAAAATTGAACATTTGTTTAGACCAGTACAAAAGAAATATTGACATAGTACCTAAACTTACTTATACTGATAAAACATTAACTTTTTAACCATTCTCGAAAAAAAAAATCTTGACTGGAGTTCACAATCGCGAACAACAAAAACGTACATCGATAAATAATAAAACGCACTTAATATTGATATCTGTCAAATTGATAACACTGTCAACCCTCAGAAATAATTTAAGGGAATTCCCTTTTTATAAGTTTCGAATTTATCTGAAACTGAGTTGCCATGATTAAAGTCGTGTTTCCACCATATTTATTTTGAAAATGTGAGAAATTTTCAAAAGGTGAGTTCGGTTGAGATTTTCTGGTAAGGATTCGTGGGCCCCCTGAGTTTAAGGGCCTTGGGGCACTGCCCCGCCTAGCCCCTTAGTAGCTACGCTACTGCTTGTACATAGAAATACATATATAAATACTGCTTCATACATAATACACACTCAGACCCAGAAATACAAATATTTATGCTCATCATACAAATGTTTATCCCTGTCGGGAATCGAACCCGAGCCCCATCGCTTCGTAGTTAGGTTTGTTAACCACTCGTCACAGTCTTTGGTTTCGTTCGCACTTTGGTCGAGTACAGTTCACAAGTGAGTTTTGTTTCTTCAGATGAATATCTAGCGACAGCAAAACATAGTAAAATACAACTAATAAACTTGCCTAAACCAGAGGTTCACACCATAAAAATATACTAAGAAGTCTGGTCCACCCTTAGATGGTGAGCCAGTAAGCAGGCGCGTAGTGGGGGTGCTTTTCCCACGAGGAATTAGAACTAATGGATCGGTTTGACTAAATTATGCACTAGTAACCCAACTAAAATTTTGGTGTTCAGATTCGTTTAATTACTAAACTACTAGCTACTCGACTAAAATAATAGCCCAGTCAGAACGAGGCTTTTCATTATTGAGATACGGTGAAAATTCGCCCGATAAGTGTTGCCAAACAATTCGCTGAATCGCGCATCATACGAGCCAACACGAAGGGCTTCGGATTTCTGTCGGTTTTCTATCGCAAAAACTAAAAATATTAAAACCATTTAGTTTTTTTTTATGTCATAAGATAGCAAACAAGCAGATGGGTCTCCTGATGGAAAGAGTCAACCATCGCCTATAGACACCAAAGATGTTAATGGTGCGTTTCTATCTTGTGGCGAGGTATAATGCCACATGCATAAGTTTACCGGCTACCTTACCCTCCAAACCGGAACACGACAGCAACAAGCACTGACGCTATTGCGACAGGAATAGGTAAGGCGGTGGTACCAGACCCGGGCGAGACAATGCAGAACTCTACCACCAGCCACGATGGTAGTGACTCGATAGCCAATTGGTCGCCTTTTACGACCTGCCTGGCAGAACGGCAGTTGGCCTATTCTACAAAGGAGGCCGGGACCAACACGTTTTGTACTTCCACCGATTGAAAAGGCGAGATTATTCGGTTGACCCTACAGGCCATCACTGAAACTTCCTGGTAAAATGAGATATTTTAGCTTAAAGTAGCAAAAGTAAAGGTATAGCCTAAGCTAGGTTAGTTAGTATAAGGCTAGTAAATAGTACCTTCGCATAGATTTTTGAGTTCTAAGAGATCAAAAATCTAAAAAAAGTATAATTTATTATTCGAAAAGGTGTATTTTTTCTACTTATATTGTTATCCTTATTATAAAGGTTGTCTGGAAGAGACCACTTTATTAGTGATAAGATCGCCTTTGTGTACCTTAGTTGTATTATTTTTATGTTGTAACTTTTAATGTTGTCATATATTTTGGTGCACAATAAAGAGCTATTGTATTATTGTATTGAATTTTTTTTTAAATAATTATCAATTTTTACCTTTCGAATGGCAGTGGTGTTATATTTCACCAACACCCCGTGTTGGTCCGGACTCCCTTTGAAGATGAACCACTTGGCCAGGCAGTTCGTAAAAGTCGAACGATTGGCTATATGGGTCACTGTCGTCGTGACTACCACATTATGGGGCTTCGTAAGTATCGTAAGGGCTATCGGCTAATTGTGGGTGCACTTGTAGTACCTCTGCCTATCTTTTCGGAAATACGAACGTAAAGAAAGTATCTTTACGTTCGTATTTCAGAAAAGGTTACTATTGACAACAATAAAAGCGCTGACGCTATTGCATCAGAAATAAGTCTGGAGAAAGTTCTACAACTCTACCAACCTAGTACCTAAATGGTTATTTAACAAGATAGTTTTGAACCAATTGCGTAATATCTGGAACTACTGAAATTCTATCGCCAAAAGCTGTTGTACCTACTTGAGTGATACAGGCTGCATTTGATCCTAATTTTCCCGTGGGATTGGAACTTACACGGGTTTACCCACGGGAAATGATCTGTATGCTATATTTCAATTAAAATACAAACAAACCTGACGTAGCTGCTCCGAGGAGCTCCTCCTGGCTATCAAGACTGGTCCTTGGCACCGGGCTAAACTGAATTGAGCTGGGTATTCCTATTTGATCTGTGATAAGAACAACATATTTATATTTGACAATTTTCATCGTCGGCATTTGGTGAAATTCTAATACTTGCAGATACAAGTTTTAAATGCACTTGCACTTATTTTTCACTTTATAGACAATTAATATTACTTACCTACAAGTGTTTTTTGACTTATATGTCTATAAATAGTATTTTTATTTCTGTAGAGTACAATAATTAATATAAAAGTAAGTAAATACACATCGAATCGGTTCCTTTAAGGGGTAGACCGTAGATAGAGAGTAAACCGAATACCAATGGACGTTTCGGTTCACCACAGTCCACATGTCATTTAACTCCCTGTAAACGGGACGGGTGATGATTGATGGTCTCCATCACCGCGTTTTAGCGTCCTAATAACTGCTATCGCTTGTTTTTTGCGATAACCCGAATCGAAAGCTTAAAGTTCTCAACTGAAGAATGAGGGTTTAACACACCATCATCAAACACTGAGTTCCAGTTATTTCATCGAAATCTCTGTAGATTTCGATGAAATAACTGGAATTTTGAAATATTATTAAAGTTCTTTTGAGGATAACTGCGAAAAATCTCAATAATATTTTTGTCCGACTCTTGTATGGAAAATAGTCTCAAGTAATAAATGAATGGTGCCTTAGACCTCGCGATCTAAGGCGTTTCCCATTTATTACTTAAGACTATTTTTGCTAGATTAGGGGCATAAACCCTCGCCCTATATAAAAAATAAGATAGGCTGACCCCCTACCCCCTATTTAATTTTAATTACGTAAGAATTTAAAGGAAAAAAAATGAATAGGTACACGTTTGGTTTAATTCAGTGCTTATTTTTTTAATTAACAATTCTTAGTAATGTTTATTTACTTGTACTTACGTGTATGTAATTAGGTAGTAATTTTAATTTTTACTAATAGCATAGAGTAAGGAATAATGTGTCTATGCTGATACAAACTTTGGTTTTAATCACTCTCATTCAAAGTAGCTTTGCGCATTTTTGTAATTTTACGTTTAAGAGCTATCAAGACTCCTACTTACCCCTTTATAAGAAAAAACAAGACAGCATTAGTTTTATATTCACACATGAGTACGCAACTTTAGAGTAGTACTAGTTACATATTGAAATATAGATAAGTACGTAATTTCAAAGTGGCATTAGGTACATGTTCAAATAGAAGCTACTTCAATCTAGTGTAGGTATATCCGAATTTACGTAATTCTCAGTTGCAGTAGATAGATACGTACATATTCAAATATACGCAATTATAAAGCAGCATTTGGTATATATTGAAATATAAGCAATAAAAGTAGCCTTAGGTAGGTACCTATAATCTACACATTAAAATATAATAAAACTTACGTGTATGTATTTCTGGCATATTTATTTCATCGTTGAGGAGATCCTCAAAGGAATTGTTGGACTCGAAATGCAAAGTTCTCGCTCTAATGGTAGCTAAAAACATAATTCACTAATTTAATCTAATTATTTAATTAATCATTTATAAAAATTTAAAAATAATAATAATAATTTATTCTTAACAATCTGTACAATAATAATAACAAGATTTAGCGTTGACTACAATCTCAATACAAGAAAATGGCTTGAGAATGATATATACAAAAAAAAACATAAAATATGACAACGTCATAAAAAATATCTAAATAATAATCAACCCTATCTATGTACAATATGATTTAGTTTCGACTATTGCTCCTCTTTTCCGACGGGAGCTTAACAAATTTTTATTAGGCTCTTAGGAAATTCAACTTTAATGTCATAGCTTTAACGTCATAAATTACAAGTCACATGCTACTCGTAACACGTTAACGTAACGCATTTGTACGCGTTGTCTGTGATTGGATGAAATAAGACTACATATTTATACGTGCACTTATTTCCTCAGCCACTTTTAAGGCCGCGATCTTCTTGTCATTTTGTAAAATATATGCTACATTACAACTAACATTCAGGACTCTGCGAGGGTAGCAGTGGCGGCGGTTCATGGTGAGCCAGATAATAGGCCAGCCACTGCGGGAACGTCTGATTTGCTGTCTCCATGTAGTGGCGACGAAGGTGCAGTGCATCGATCAGCAGAGCCGCCGATCGAACTAACTCCTCAAGAGGTACCTGTAACTCATTATTTTAGACCGTGTTTTAACCTTTTAGTGAATATGGATTCTTGCCATAGCTTATCAAGAGTTTCAAGATCATCGAGAGATAACAATTATACCGTAAATTAATAAACAGCTGTTCTGTAGCTATAAATAAAACACTACCGCCGCCGGACCAATAAGTGTTTTACATAGGGTCATTATATTTTTTACTTTTTACACAGAACAGTGGCGGAATCACTAACAGCTTAGGGCAATTAGAGTAGAAACTTGAGCGAAAATATGGCAAAATTTGCCACCCTTTTTTAAATATAATATTTAAATAAGTCCGACAAAATGACACGTATAGGCGCCCTTGTTCTATGTGCCATCAGTTGAGATGGAACTTTGATAATCGAGAAAATTTAATGTGTTTGTTGTTTCAAGTTTGGCAACACTAAAATTTCACCGTAACATTTAAAAAGCTCAGCGTTGACCCCAGCCTTCCTAGCCATCGATCAAGGTAGAGCGAGCTTGTCTACTAGCGCCCATTTGTCGAGGATTTCAGATCCCTTAAACAGATTTTGAAAGAAAAAAAAAGGAATTATTTATTTGCCAGAATATGGGAGTTACAAGTTATTATCCATAAACAACGCAAATGTGCCCAACACACACAAAATCCTGTGTCACAAAAAGCTCCATCAACATTTTATTTTTTCCTCGAAAATATTTTTATATTTGCCATTTTGGCACCCCTCGCCACCTGGCGCTCCTGGCGGAGAAACAAGGGAACACTCCTTTCACTCTACCTCAGGAGCGGCGCTGAACAAGCTTTCTCAGCAATCAGAGTTTGCGCTGTGAAGGAATTAGCGTAGCCAAACACGAGTAAAATATCTCGTTTTAAAGGATCTGTGTTCGGGTACAAGTAACAAATAACAGAAAACGTCATACCCCAGATGTATGTATGCCAGTCACTGAGACTCGTTGGTAGGGGACCGAGCCAGCGGCTCCTCCATCACCGGGTCCCCTGATGAACATTCGTGTCGTTGCTGTGCAGTTCCTTCGAGTCTCGCTGCGATAGATATTACTATTATCAAGCTCCTTGTTGAACTATTGAAATAGAATTCAACGACACAGTATCTATATACTTATCCAATATTCATAGTTGCGCTTGGCACGAGCGTACCCACAGTGGCTAAGGTGGGAAGCCTGCCACATCCTTGTCACCAATTGGAGTTTTCAAGTAACAAATTGGAATTATTAAGCAATAAAATTATGTATTTATTGGTAGAATCGAAAATCACTAGGCGAAATAATGCATTATGTGTATATGTATTTATCATTGACTAGTTGACACATTTGGCCAACTACCTTTTACGAACTGCCTGGCAGAAAGCAGAAAATAGAAACTCAACTGTCCCATCCAGTCATAAAACGAATGCTTTCTATTTGACAAACACAATAATTCTGCACAGCACAAAAACACTGAAAGGTAGTCATTATTAAGTATTTAATTTAAAAAAAAAAGATTTTTGATATCTTCTACTTTTCGACTTTATTCACCTAGCTATTTTTGCCTCGCTCTTTAAAAAATACTGCGTATCTATCTACGCTACGCCATGGCTCCTGGGAGATGCTGGCCCCATTGTGGAATATTTTACTGTTATAGTGTAAATTAATATCTGGAATAAATGTTGATAATAATATTAATTCAGTTCATAAACCGAAATTGTTTGTGATAATAATATTTACTTAGTGATAATATCTATAGATACCATTACTTCGAACGTCGACATTTGCTAAGAGAATTGTACCTAAAAAGTATTGTACCTAGTATTTGATAAAAACTTTATTAGGAACTATCGTTGTGTATTAGTAGACTGCGATAAACTGACGCAAAATTTTAATCTAAAATTGAAACGATCTCGCGCAGTCGCACGTTGTAGAGACAGTCGCACCGTCGCACGTTGTAGATAGAGAATGTAACCTTGTGCATATCCATTACCTTACCACTTGGGAAAGTTGTTCATTATTTCTGAACTATATTTACTCTATGAAAACGTAGTAAACTTCTAGAAAATCCTAATGGATATTCCTAATTAGCCATTTCCCGCGGTATAACCCGTATAAGTACCAGACCTACAAGAAGTTGGTATAAAATGTCGCCCTTTTTTTCAAAATCGATCTAGTAATTTCAAAAATTACTTTCTATAAACCAACTTACAAAATTTACCGCTTTATAATATTAATACCTATAATACCTACTAGTGTAGATTTTATTCTTACCCACTCACCCATCTCATCATTTGGATTTTATCATATGACCACTTGAGAAAGGGAAACATTTTGATAATTATTATATACCTATTATTAGTTTATAACAAGCGAACCCTAGGATAGGTACCTAAGTTTAGCAATGTATTATTAGATACTCAATTCAATCAGTGGCGGATTTACAAATTTGCCGCCTATAGGCTATTCAAATTTTGCCGCCCCTACCGACCTCCAGTAGTGTCAGATTCTAGATTATTTTTACAATCCACAAATTTACTTAAGATTTTTCTTATATCATAGAAAACAAGCAGGCGACTCTCCTGATGAAATGAGGCAACAATCGTATATAGACACCAAAAATGTTAATTTTGGAATGGTAATACCATATGCACTAGAATTTAAGAGTGACAAGCATTGACTATTACGACTGGAAGAGGTAAGGCGGCGTTACCAAGCCCGAGCTTGGTGTTGCGGAACTCTACTATCTAAAAAAAAATATGGTGGTAGTGACATATTTAGCCAATCTTTCAAGCAATTAGAGCAATCACGAAAAACCAGACAGAATGCCAGATGATGTACTTATTCTTTGAAGTAGCCCGGGCCAACAATAATTTTTTTTCCAATATTAGAATATTTTGAAGTAAAAGCTCAATCACAAGTAAGGCTGGGTGAGGTATAGTTTGATTATTGTCCTATACACAATGTAGTATGTCATTTACAATATTAAGTAATATTACATTCGATATATCTTTCGTTTTACTTACTTACAGAGTATCCAAGTGATGATGACAATAATTTTTATTATGTACTTGTGGAAAATTATAAAATATCTTTATACCCGATTTTCTACTTTCAAAATTATCAATGAAATTGTCATACAAAAATAGTTGGGCTAAACATTTTGATAAGTCTGTGTTCTCCAGAGTGAAGATGGTAGTTCCAATAGAGCAAAACTTAATTTTAACATTTTTTCTTAGAAGAAAGGTAGCATTGAAAATGAAATGTATATTCTTAAAATAAATTTTAAAAGCATTTTTTAAAACGCAAAGAATTTTTTGGCTAACCCTTCGAATTTTGCCACCCCTAAAAATTTGCCACTCCGGACACTAGTCCCGAATGCCCTAAGTGTAAATCCAGGCCTGTCAATGTACCTGGGCATAGCATAATACACTGAGTGCAAAAAGTGTAAAATGTTTACACTGTGGAATATGATACTGTAAATATCGGCAAAAATTTTAAATTGAATATGGGGTGAGTTGGATCTGATATCAATATTTGTAGAACTAAGTTGATGTCAATTTTTTTTATTGTTCGTGAGTGTAAGAACTTCTTACTTAGATATATTCTTCTGTTTAAAATGTCTGTTGTTAGTTCATGCTTGCAAGTACTTGTAACCATTCTTAAGTGGATCTAGATTGTAAATGCTGTGCGAAATATTTGCATGGGTCAGGTAGTCTATATAGAAGTCTATATAGATTAAAATATATATTTTCTATAGGACATCTCAAAATTTGCCGCCCCCCAAAATCTGCCGCCCTAGGCTTCAGCCTACTCAGCCTATTGGTAAATCCGCCACTGAATTCAATAAAGATATCACACAGTTTTACTAAAAAACGATTAGATATGACTATTAACTAAATGTTTGTAGGTACCTACAGCATTTAGTTAATTCTACAGCTAAGAATCTATGTACTTACCTGCGAGACCTACTCCACTGTTTATAATCATTTTTAGAGCCAAACATCTTTGTTGTATTACTTCATTATAATTTATCTCCTACTTCCAGGATCTAAACATTTTGAAGTGTACAGACTGCAGAACAATTTATACGGCTGAAAATAAGTACTAATTTCTACAACGACATTTTTTCATATCACTGATCTCTATGGAAATATATCATACGATGTCATATGTCATTTTTGTTTAATTTTCTTTTATAGGCCAGATCCATAGATATGTCGCAGTGAAATTGTCAATAGCCGTTAGATTATAATATACCTAGGGATTTTATAATTTGGTTAGGTTAGGTTAGCAGTTAAATTATAATATCACTTAGGTAAATTATAATCTAACGGTACTGACAATTTCACTGCGACAGATATAATATACTCAAAGGTCTACTCAAAGGTACTAATACTTCATGGGCCAATCTATAGAGTTGACAATTAACTTTTACAATCTATTCAACTTATTTTATACTTAACTCATGAGTAATGACGATAACCGTGACTTTGCTCACGTGATTTTCATACGCATCATTTTGTCAACAAAGACACGCCCTCCGTATTAGCAAGAAAACACACAGTACTCACATTCAACATAGGTTTTACTTCTAAACTGAAGCATATTTAGAAAAAACGCATTCTACTTCACTTAACAAGAGCCGAAGCTAATATGTGCAATATGCCTTTGTTCTTGCTACTTAACATGGTGGAAAATGTGGTAGATAGGGTAGATATTTTCTCTTGTATTGGTCCCGGATTCCTTTGAAGAATAGGCCAATTGCCGTTCTGCCAGGCAGGTCGTAAAATGCGAGCGATTGACTATGCGTATCACTACCATCGTGGCTACTAGTTGGTAGAGTTCTGCATTGTCTCGCCCGGGTCTGGTTCCACCGCCTTACATATTCCAGCCACAATAGCGTCAGTGCTCGTCACTGTCGTGTTCCGGTTTGGAGGGCAAGGTAGCCGGTAAAATTATGCATGTGGCATAATACCTCGCTATAAGATATCGACGCACCAATAACATCTTTGGTGTCTATAGGCTATGGTTGACTCTTTCCGTCAGGAGACCCGTCTGCTTGTTTGCTATCTTATGATATAAAAAAGACATACAAATTCATTTCATTTCCAGCTCTATCATTAGTCACTGGATACCATCCAGCTTCAAATTGCTTGTAAACATGAATCGAACGAGCACATAATTGATATTGTTGCGACTAATTACGTAAGCTAACAGTTTCTACACGAAACTTTCACTTAGCTTACAATTTAGTCTTAGAAGGTAGGTAGTAGGTATAGAAAAATAATAAAATTACTCGATAGTACAATATAAAAAATTTATTTGATCAACTACAAGTCCTAATATAAGCATAAACATCGTCTAAATTCATTTGCAACTTAATGTCGAAAACTTTAAAAATATATTTGCCACATACTGTAATATTAATACTCACTAAACATTTTTACGGTAACTTTAGGAATTATTTTAAACTCTCTGTCCGATGCAACGCTGACTGCACCTATTTTCTATCTATTTAAACCAGTGATCATTAACCGTGATCAGCGGATTGTGATCAAGTTACATTGGAGATGCAAGCACCGTAAGTAGTCCATGGATGTGTTTCTATTTATAGCTATAGGACAATCATTTATTTCTTTTTTATACGGGTACCTATATTACTTTCAAGCAGTCCGTGATCAAAGGGCAAGACAGTTATTATGTAAAGAGGTCTATTATTGCTAAAACGGACCACTGATCTAAACAGGCAAAAACAACCATACTAGGCGAAAGCTACCTGCAACACTGCAGGATACTACAATATTGTGCGCATGTGTAATTCGATACCTAATACCTATATTTTTGCTCTGAAGCCCAATTATATTAAGCAACCTGTTTGCATGGTTTTGGTACTTGACGCTATAAAGTGGGCTGAAAAGCTTAGTTTTTTGGCAGATGCAGAAATAAAGTGAGCCGTCGTTGGAAGCCTGGCACATGTGAAACATCTAATGTATTTTGTGTAAAAATATGTGTGAATAAATACCTAATTTGTTATAGTAATAATTAAAAATAGTATAATTTTTTTATCACTTTGGTAATCGCATGTAATGGTAATATTCGATGCTGCCTCTGACGGTACGCAGTTACTCGTGCGTGGTGCGTGCAACATCCGGCTGCCGGTCCGTAGTGATTACACAGGCTGTTACGTAAGTCGACTAAATCTTGAAGGGGGGAATGAGAATCAGATACCTTATTAACCCCTTCAAGGTTTAGGTCGACTTAACGAACAGACTGTATACTCACAAAATTAAAAAAATGTATGCCTTAGACAAAAATATTAAAAAGAGTATTGAAAACTTTATACACCCAATATCCATCCCGGCTTCTTCCTGAAGTCTAACAAATCTGAGTTGGTGTATCAAGCCTTATAGCCAAGCCAGCCAAGCCAGGCCAATTATAACAGTTTTCTAGTTCAAAGTATTAGAGCTGGTTCTAACTTTAATCAGTAATTTTTTTTTAAAAAACGTAAAAAATTTACGTAAACACTTAAGGTTTTGTTTAATAACCTATGAATACTGCATACAAATTGTAATAACTATTTCTCTAACTATTCCTTATATTACTTATAATACCAAAATCATTAGTAATTTTAACTTTTAAATCAACATGATTGACACATATAAGGCATTTCTATGCTTTAGTTTTCTTAGTTCCCTTACCAATAATTTAAAGTTACTGAAATTGTCACCTACTGCGTTGATAGGTTTTACATCTCAAACGTAGATGGTTTCATAAGGGTGGTCCATAACAAACGGCCTATACAATAAAGGTTCACTGATAAAATACTACATACTGAGTATAATATACAGAAGTCTGGCCAAATTTTCAGAGGCTGTTCAGAATCGATAATATGTTCGATTTATGTTAATTCTGTGGATTTATGCATAGAAAATAGGATTTATGTAATAAAAAGAAATTTGAAAAATTCAAAATTTCATTTCTATCCGACACAGAAAACAAAACGCATGGATATAATTTAAATTACACAAAATTCAAACTAAAATATTTTAGTACCTTCAACCAAATT
The DNA here is from genome assembly GCA_036924255.1 of Apodemia mormo. Taxonomy (NCBI): domain Eukaryota; kingdom Metazoa; phylum Arthropoda; class Insecta; order Lepidoptera; family Riodinidae; genus Apodemia; species Apodemia mormo. The sequence goes on along the minus strand of JAUPFN010000018.1, from coordinate 2,262,509 downwards.
AAAACTAATCGGTAAAATCTATTTAGAGCGACAAATTACATAATAGTTACTATTGTAATTATTATAGGCAAATATAAAGTGACACACTGCCAGCATTACAGAGTTCATTCATAAGTCTCGGTGCATGGAAATCGTGAATAGAATATTTTTAAGCGACTATTTTCATATTATCGTGTAATAATTTTACAATAATAATTATAACGCACTTTCAATTCAATATTTATTTCCTAATTATAAAATTTGGCCGGACCTTTTAAAGTAACCCTGTATAAGTAGTGTTTAATATTCGATTCTGATGCCGAATATGTCAAAAATATGTAGGTAGGTAGGTTGGTAAATTTGGACTTAATTATCCAATAAAAAAGTTTGTGCACGGACTACCGCGCATATAATATATCGAAATTAATTATTTGGAAACAGTTTGCTGAACGCAGACTAGACTCGTTAGCGCGCCGCTGTCGCCCTCGAGGTGTCCGTACTTTTTAAATATTACTACACTAATTTCATTAAGGTATACTACGTATGTAGTTAGGTAATATTCCCTTTTTATTTTATAATTATTGCTTATATTTGTGGTATGTATCTATTATTATATGTTTGGTATGTAGTATTACATATTGGTGTCCTTTAATATGTACCTACAGTCCAGTGAACATGTATATTGTATAGTGGACCAGTGAACATGTATAATGTATATATGTTCTAGAGAATTATTCTTATGTTAGGGATAACTTAAAAATATTTTAATCAAATCAAATTTAAATCAAGTATTTCGACGTAATCGATAGGAAGACAAAATTTCGCATAGTCCTACTACGGTGGCGCGTACAGCGTCCTGCTATTTAGATGTTTTTGTCTTTGATTCACCAAAGACGTACTCTAAACAGTGGGATGGCGCGCCATCCGCTCATCCGCGCAGAGGACACAGGATATCTACACAAGGGAAGGCCGTTTTAAACTGACGATGGGAACAGACATGTTAGGAGGAGGTGGCGTGGTCGGAGACAACCCATTCGTGTACTGAGGCGGCATGTTCCTTACCTGGAAAATTCAAACACATCATAATAAATATTACTGATCAACATCCAAGATTTTAAACATATAGATATCAACTGTTTAGAGACATGTGTTTTAAAAATGATATAAACAATACATCCATTAAAATTAATTATAAAATATTGAGACACATTTAGAAAAAAAAAATAAGCAGTACATACTTGTGCTTATAAGATTTTAAAAAAGAAAAAAATATCTATAAATGGCACAAATTAGATGCATAATATTTTGTTCAAGTTTTAAACATTGTGAATCTGCCGACACGTACCTACTGTCTTGGGTATATAGGACTTTTTAAAAATTTGAATATTTAAATGAATTTCAAATATGTCGTTAGGTTTAAAAATAAAAAGCTATTCAAGAGAAACTTAACTCTGAATTGTAACCTAAGGGTAGGTAGGAATCTACTACATTAATATGCTTATTTCTTTTCATTTTGTAAATTTAACCGTGAATTTAACTTTGAGTGAAACGTATTGCCAATGCTTTTCTAGTCGATAACAACAGCTGCAAACTCGTTGTTAGGAAACAAATAATACTAGTAAGTCGAACAAAGCATGAGAGGAAATTGAAATTTAGTATTTAGGTACTGTAATAGATAAAACAGAGATATTCATTATTTAATAGCTACTAATATCATGGTTATTGTAGCATGGTTATTGTATATTATATATGTATAATTGTAGTACTCGTAGATATAGTCGACTTAAAAAAATATATGTAGGTATATTATGTATATTGTCAGTGATTAAATAAAACAAACGTTGACGACACAATGCACAGCACAAAAACCAAAATAATTGAAAACCTTACAAAACAAACACAACACCAAATGCAGATGATCGGTAATAATAAATGACAGACCGGTAACAAATTATAGCAAATAATTTGTGAACAATAAATTGATCGGAATTAGCCTTGATTTTGCTACACGATTACCTCAATTTCAAATGATTGCCAACGAAATGAAAAGAAAGAACGGAAATAATGTAATCAGAAGTACGTAGGTACGTCTTAAGTTGCCCGGATTTAACTGTTATACTTATTTGGGAAAACATAGCCTAAGTAGGGCTAAATTTAAATGTGCAAGTTATTTTTCACGTCTTAATTACTTCTTATGAAGGATAGAAAAATACCTTATCCATACTAGTCCATACTAATATCCATACTAATATTATAAATGCGAAAGTAACTCTGTCTGTCTGTCCGTCTGTCTGTTACGCTTTCACGGCCAAACCACTGAACCGATTTGGATAAAATTTGGTACAAATATAGTTTGAGACCCAAGAAAGGACATAGGATAGTTTTTATCCCGGAAACCCACGGGAACGTGAACTATGCGGGTTTTTATTTTAGAATTTTTTCCACGCGAACGAAGTCGCGGGCACAGCGAGTTTTTAATAAAAGAGAAAAAAGCCGCGGACAAAAGCTGATACGTAAATCGAAAAGTAATGTTCCAATAGGTATTCTATAATTTGAGAGCATTAAATATGTCTCGTTTCTGTTTTTTCACTACGAGAGAGTAAGATAACATGGCCAAAGTAAATTAGACGATATGTTTCCACTTTTAAATTTTAACTTTTCCTTTTAGTAGAGTGCCGTAAGGCATAAAAATTGGAAAACATCGGAATCCAGGGCCAGTCATGAATCCTTATAACGAGTGTTTATCAGCATTATTAAAGGCTCAAATAAAAAAGTTAAAAAGAAATAATTGACCGATCTCGAATACAATTTTTTTTAACAATTTACTGGAAATGCAGATAGAAGGGGGAACAATATGTTTATAGTAAAGATTTCAATTTTCTATCGCCTCTGTGGTCTAGTGGTCCAGCGTTGGGGTTGACCACATGAGGTCTCGGGTTCAATTTCCGGGTCGCGCACTTAAAAAAGTGTTTTTACAGTTTTCTGATAAAGACAAAGTTGCCCGGGATTGGAAAGTGCCCGGTTGGCGAAAGGCTTGCCACCTATCACATTTGTGGGACCAAGTATCTGCGGCTAATCGTAGGTGCACTTCATGTACCTCTGCCTACCCCTTTGATACTTTTTTTATAATTGTTTAATAAATATTTGAATAGTAACTTTAATGGTAATTTATTAGATTTTTTTAATTGGCTGAATGATTTTTTTAACTTTTTATGTCAATATGTCTGTAGGTAAATTTGAACTAATTTGGTCCAGGAGATTTTGGGAAATTACGAAAAAACATAACCTTAATGTACCAATTGAGTACAAAATCTAATCAGCTCTATTCCCAAAAAACTGCGCCTAATACATAAATTGCATCAAAATCGGTTTATTCGCTCGGGATTTATCAATGACCAAATTTTTGAAAAAATATTTGAATACGTAGCTGTAACTTTTGTAAATTTAATTCGATTTTAATTCTTGAAACGGCATTCGACGTAGTTTTTTAAGTACTAAATAGAATACCAAAAAGTGATTGATTGAAATATATGTAAACGGTTGACCCTACGGGCCATCCCTGAAACTTCCCGCTAAATTAAGGTATTTTAAGCTTAAAAGAGTAAAAAATATAACCATAGATTTTTCAGTTTAAACATCTATTTTGTTAAAAATGGCAGGATATTAATTTTTGAAAAGCTGTATATTTTAAAAACTATGGTGGCATTCAACTCAATTTTTGAGATCTAAAATATTGCTTTAGCTAAATAATCGATAGGTTCAAAAATTTCGAAGTAATATCAAAAACATTTTATTTTTATTTTTTTCATTGATAAATCCCAAACAAATTGACAGATTTTGATTAAATTAACGGTATTTATATATAACGCCTCTGTGGTCTAGTGGTTCAGCGTTGTCGTTGAACACATGAGGTCCGGGGTTCGATTCCCGGGTCGGGCACAAAAGAAAAGTGTTTTATCAGTTTTCTGAGAAACACAAAGTTGCCCGGGATTGGAAAGTGCCCGGTTGGCGATAGGCTTGCCACCTATCACATTTGTGGGACCAAGTATCTTCGGTTAATCGTGGGTGCACTAGTTGTACCTCTGCCTACCCCTTCGGGGATATGGGCGTGAAAATACCACGCAGTTTTTAAAGGTGGTTGAGAGTTATTATAAAAAATTAAGTAAGTTTGCTAAACACAACGTAATAATAAGTTGAGAATTGATTCGTTTTTGATTTTTGAAACGGCATTTGACATGATTTTTTAATATTAAAATATCGTAGAATACCAAAAAATTATTGGTTGATAAATTTCGAAGCTATGTCGAAAAAACACTTTTTTCAAAAATTTTCGTCAATGATTATTCCCAAACGGATTAACCAATTTTGATGCAATTTGTGAATTAGACGTAGTTTTTTGAAGAATATAGCTGATTAGTTTTTGTACTCAATCGGTACTTAAATCTGGAAGTTATATTCAAAAAATACTGTTTCGCCAAAAAATTTTTGCTGTTTTTTATTAATTTCTCAAAATCTCCTGGACTGAATCGGTTCTAATTTTCAGGAAGTCTAAGTTGAACGGAATCCAATCGAATTCCATTAATCGCGTTTCGATCGGTCCAGCCGTTCAAAAGTTATGAGACGTTTACATACACACATACACATACACTCACACACATACATACAGACATATTAACGTCATCGTGAAAATAGTCGGAAAAGTTTCCTAGGACCTCAAAACGTGGACATCTGGTGAAAAGTCAATATTATCGAAAATCGGGGTAAAATCAGTAATTTCCTTATCTACATACGCGGGAAATTATCTAGATACGTAGCAAAAAGTTAAAAAAAAAAATCATGCAACTAATTAAAAAATCTAATAAATTACCATTAAAGTTACTATTCAAATATAATTTATTAAATATAAAATTGAAATCTTTACTATAAACATATTGTTCCCCCTTCTATCTGTCATTTCCAGTAAATTGTTAAAAAAAATTGCAGTCGAGATCGGTCAATTATTTCTTTTTAAATTTTTTATTTGAGCCTTTTTAATAAAAAAGACTTTTAAAATTAGTTTGCTCAATCTTCGATAATACTAAATGATTTTACAATGAAATGTAGATTAAAATGAAATTGTAATTTTGTTTCATGCAAGGGTTTCCTTCATGCTGGTATTTCTTTCATTAAAAGAGTTGGTTAACTCAACGGGTAATAGGTAGGCTTTGGCGAGTGCAAACAGTTGATACCTTACCACGGAACTGGTGTCTCACTCTGCTTTATCTACATCATAAAACATAACTTGTATTGTTTAGGATGCACAGACCTACAATCATCAGGTCATGACCTATTCCTGCTGACAACAACACTCAGTTGTGGAAAAGCTGAGTATTGGATATAATTTATTTCCCACGTAATTTGAGAGTCTCATGGACCCCAATCCATTCATGATGCATAATGTTAAATTATATTAAAGAATATGTTTTGAATATATTAAATAGTGATTACCTGTTCTTTTTCATAGTAGAATATCGTATCCTGCAATGCTACTTATTTGTGGAATTATAATTTTAAAATAAGCGACCCGTCTCGGCTCCACACAGGGGCATTTTTTTATAAAATACATTTCTCTAAAATAATCATCTGTAAAATCTTACCATGACAATTACGAACAAAAATAAAATAAAAAAGTCGAGTTGTTTCTTCGACAAGGTACGAATAGATAGTTTCCTTAATCTAAAATCTATTCGCAAAAAAAAATATTTCACAAACAAACGTCATCACAGTCGTTCCCCTGTGTCAAAGTAAAATAAAAATAAATAAATTCGGTTCACCAGAATTGCGATTTGGTTTGGTTCACCAGGTTGGTGATCAATATTGCCGCATGATATTTCATAATTGTGATCATTCAAATTTTTATTTGTATAATCATCATGCTTCATAAAATCTGCAAATGAAAGGATCACATAGTATAGATGACAGCTATTGCTATAAGAAGAAAGTCACTCGTAGTGCGTGATAAACTTGAAAGTTTTGTAGAATATTATTATGGTAGCAATAATTACAATACTTTAATAAATGAGCAACTTTATTTTAAACAACAACATGATAATATTCACTTAAATAGAAGACTTAATTATATGTATACAACATAACTACTAAATTCATTCGCTCAGTCAAGTACGACCCCGAATGTCCTTGTCAACATTAAAAGAGTAAAATATTTAAGTACAGATCATTTTATGAGACATTGCATTGGTAGTATGGTTTGTAAAGAGTTTTATACTTTGTTTTATATTACCTTAAACATAAATGTTATATACATAAGATTGCAAACAAGCAGATGGTTCTCCTGATGGACAGAGACAACATCGCCTATAATATGTTGATGCTGCGTTGCCATCTGTATGCCGGGATGGTAAAAACACATGCATAAATTTACCAAAACATGACAATGACAAGCATTGACGTTATTTGTACAGGAATAAGTAAGGCGATGGTACCAAATATGGGCGAGTTTTTGCAGAATTCTACCACTTGGTAATCACGACAGTAGCAACGGGTATAACCAATCTTCTCTTTATTCTTCAAGGAGAAATTTTTTTAATAGTTTAGCTTAATATACAGTAGTTTTTTATTTAATAATTCTTAAATTTTGCAAGTGATAATGTTATGAATTAGCCTATTGGACCTCATTCCTTTTCTATGTACTGAAAAAAGAAATACATCTGATAAAAATATTACTCTGTTTAGCACACTTCATGACGTTATAACTATAAAATTTAAATAATTATATGTACAAATAAAAAACTGCTATATATTTAGCCGGTTGCTAAAGACCATTTTATGTTTAAGATAAAATAAAGAACACCAAAGAATACTTTACAAACGTGTAAATGTAATTTTATATTTTACTTTAAAATATTAAGAATTCAATGAGACAAATGTTAGGTAGAAGAAATTTTGTAAAGAAGTAAAAATCCATAAATTAATTGTAAAATCTGTAATCCAAAATGTATTGATTGTTAAGTATATTTTGATAACTAAAAAATAATACTAGTTACATATAAATTACATAGTAAACATTAGAAGCATGATTTAAAACAAAACAAAAATATTCAACGTCTCGATTAAAATTTAACACAAAAACAAAAACACATCACATAAGCATTAGAAAACAACATAAACACTACAAAAGGCTACAAAACGAATGCATTAACAATAACATGAACGAGAGAATAAATCACCAGATACCGATGACCTTGAGATTTACAGATATGTTATAGATGTAGTGCAAACACTAGATTCTAGATAATATGGTCTTCTGATGAGAAGAGATTCGTTATAACGAAAACTTAGTACGAGTACATTATCAAAGTGGTTACCAAAACTTTTTGCAATTAACTTAACGCTGGCGGAGAATTAATAGACATTTCCGAAGAACGGAGTATTTCTTTAATTTAAATCTACTAAACTGAAATTATCATTGCTATTTAAGATATTGTAGTTAGTGGTTTTACATTTACAAAAATCAGTTTAAAATTATAATCTAAAATAACGCACCACGAAAATAAATTTAGGAAAACTATAAATGAAACAGGGTCTCTATGTATAATTTGTGCTTATAGCTAAGATTTATCTCTATACAAGCTATAATCCCGTTCAGAGTGGCCAAAACTGTCATGAAACTTACAGAAAACTAATGTTTTGGCAAAAAAAATATACATATTACTATTTTAAATAAGAATGTATGTATTTTGCTCTTCCAAGGCTACACCGCTAAATCGGGTTTGATGAGATTTGGCAAGGATATAGTTGAATAGCCAGAGTCAAACATTGACTACTTTTTTTCAACCAAAATGAAAGATTGTATAACATTTATATGCAGGAAAAGCTGCGCGGTTCAGCTATTTAAAAGTATTCATAAAATAAGTCAAGTAAATGAGTTTTTCATTCCGCAGCACTTGTTATTTCGACATCATAAGAATTCGAGCGTTACAATGCTGATAAAATTGAAACAAACTCAGCAGCATTGTGCTTGTACAAATGTCATAACATCACATCCGAGGTCTTCACGCACTCCCGGTTGGGGATGAGGAGAAACAGTGCCGGAGCGTGGCCCCCTGACTGTTTCTTTCGCGTCAGATGAATATCAGACGGTCCTTGGGTGTGTTTTATTTTACATCACATGAATGTAGCAACGCATTATAACCATTTTGGTATCATGGTCTATGGATAAGAGGGATATCTATTTCCATTAAAAGAGCCATGTGTTTATTTATATTTTACTAGCTGTTGCCCGCGACTTCGTCCGCGCGGTTTTTTTTTACTCCGCACCGCTTCTCCCCCATAGGTGATAGCGTGATAATATGTAGCTTATATGTTGATCCAACTTATTAGTAATATTCATGCAAAATTTGAAGTAAATCCATGCAGTACTTTTTGAGTTTACCCCGGACATACATAGAGACAAACATACATGCAAACAGACAAAAATTCTAAAAACTATATTTTTAGCTTTGCTATCGATTGTAGATCACGCCCCAAGGATTCTTTTAAAAAAATATTCAATGTACAGTTTTGACTTTCCTACGATTTTATTATATGTACAGATAATATCATAACTTAAACGCAGTAAAACTGCAACAATCGACTTCCAAACTTCTGTGCATCTGGAGCCTCGGAAAAGATCCGAGAAGTATACCACCTTCTTAACAAAAAAAAATACTTCATCTATATTAATATTATAAACGCAACAGTTTGGATGCATGGATTTGTTACTCTCAACCAAGCAAAAACAGCTGAACTGATTTAGATAAAATTTGGCACACATGTAGATGGGGCTTGGAATAGCACATAAGCTACTATTTATCCTGGAAAGTACTTTTTTTACCAAATTTTTTTATAATGCAGCGGGCTGCACGGTGCAAGTTTTTAATAAATTATTTGACCGATTTCCGAAATAACAAACATAAAAATACAGCCAAATTGTCTTAATTCATCCTTTTGGGAAATCAGTTGAAAAAATAAAGCTTTTATCTACATATTTCTTCATATAGATAAGCGAGTCTACTCGCTTTCAAGTCGATTATAGGTTGAAAAGTTAATTAAGTTATTTGTATCGAATTAGATTTGACCACCCTTTACAGGATATGTATTGTCGGAATTCTCTCTTAGTTTAAATACACAATAAACCGGTATTAAAAAGTTATCTACATTGGAATGGCACTTGAACCTTAGAAACAAGTATCACTTTGACAGAAATCACTTATACCTAACAATTGGGGCCACCTTTTTAGGTGTTGTCTTATAAATATCTGATATTTTATAAAAATTAGACATGATTTATTTATAATTAATATTAAGTCCATTCTTGTTGTAGCAATTTAACTGCGGCTCGACAACCCTTCCTGAAATGTTATTTTATGTGGTTTTTATAAGGTTAGTACAAATATTCATTAGTTAAAGGAGTTGGTAAGCACATATGCTACTTCACACAAGCTGCAGCGTAACAAACAAGTACCAAACACTCAAACATAAATTCAGGTGATAAAATTATTTTGGTACTCTTTTATATTAAATATTTTTTAAAACAATTTAGCAGTTTTTATTTACGAATTTTATACTTTGAAGTGCTGATGTCATGAAGTCTCTTTCCTTAGAAAAGAAAAATAAATACATTAAATAACATAAAAGTAATGTGATTTTCTTCTGTGCCTAGTGACTAATCTTGCGTTGGTCTAAGCTTCTTCTGAAGAAAATACCATTTCGACGGGTCCTACGTATTCTAGTACAAGTGCAATGACACAACTTTACAGAAGAGCGGATTAAACGTTCTTTAGCTTGTAATTTTGTCATAAACATATAGAAGTATTTGAAAATTTGTACTTTTGTACAAATTTCAAATACTTTACTATATTACTTTACTACAATAGGACAAATATAAGGTATTTTTAAGGATTGTGATGCAAAAAATGGTTTTCGTTGTTTTGTTGGTTGCACCAGTATACGTAGAACCCGTCGATTTACCTTCTTGCTTGGCATTTTGTAAATTGCCGTTTGTTCAAACGTGTCACTACGACACAACTAAGACTTCTTTAACGTCTTGCTCGATTTTGGTGGCATCGCTACACCTATTCCTGCTGCAACAGCGACAATGCTTGTCCCTGCTATTCTGGTTTCGAGGCAAGGATGCCGATTCAAATTGTCATACAGATGGAAACGCGCCAACATATCTAGTGTCTATACATGATAGTTGTCTCTTTCCACCAGAAGAACCACCTACTTATTTGATAATCGATGATATTTGAAAAAGAATAAGTTATCAGCAAGGCTAGCTAGGCAAGCCCATTTCATGACGTCATCACTTAAAAAAGTTAAAAAATTGTAAATTAAAACTGCGGCATATTTAACATGAAGAGAGTACCAAAAATATAACTAGCATATCAAAATATTCAAACGAAAACAAATTTAGTATGAAATGGCTGTTTCTTTTTATTCAATACGAAAATATTGAAAAGCTTATGAAACTGAATGAATCAAAGAACGTTAATATTCACAAATAACACTGTTCGACAAGTTAGAGTGACCGTTAGTCCATCACAACAATGCGGTTCAATGACTATAACGTCATCTATGTACGTTCGTTCCTGTTATTTCTTGTATTTGATTAAGTTATTTTTGTATATTTGTAAACTCTATCAATGATAATAGACTTAAGTATACGATATATTTTGTGTTTTTTCTTATTTGAATTTAAATTCATCAAAACATAACTAAGTAGGTCATCGTCTTGCTTTAACTGTATTTGATTATATGCACTTAAGAGGTCTAATTTATGCATATCTATGATAACAAAAATTTAATTATTTATTGTTCTTAATGTCTATGTATTTAAAGACTCTCACCTTAAATATATTGGTAAGTTCGTCAAGTATGGTCTCGTACCGGAACGACACACGAATATCCGGTACATTAGTACGGGTAATATCGTTTCCTGCAACACCCTCCTTCATATAATTAGGACCCAGCCAATATTGCTTCATCTGAAATATTACAAAAGCGTGTAGTTTAATGTCACTAAATACATAAACTACTGATAAAGTATCATATTATCTATCAAATATTTTATTGAAAAATATAAATAAGCTTTTCTTATATACATCGCTATCTTCTTGCAATAGCGTCAAAATTTGTCGATGACTTGTTCTTGTTAGAAGGATATGGTAGCCGGTAACCTTATGAAAGTGGCATTACTGTTACATGTTGTATGTTATATCACAACATATAACATATAACAGGTTGTGATAGTTTTTTCTTTCCAACATAAGAACTATCTGATTGTTGGTTCTCCAAAGATATAAAATAAAAAATGTTGCATTTTCAATCTTACATCACGATATGATTTTCATCTATGAGTAATTCGTTTGGTGTATATTTGCGTTGATACAACAGTATAGTTATCTCGTAAATTGTCAACTAGGAAATATAAATAATTTGATAGAGACCTCATGCGGGAAGCCGGACATGAGCACGGAGTTGCGTGCCAGTTCACACATGTCGCAGGAGCTCAGTTTCCACACTTGCGCGGCGATACTGTATTCCTCCATCAGTGGTTCCTGCAGTCCATCATAATATCTCGTTCAGGGATCAATTAGTTAAAATATTTTAAATTAATAAATGTTATTGTAATTTTAAAATAACTAGAACAAATTATTATTATAATAACACTTTTCAACAATTATGAATAAAATATTATTTTTATACATATATTAAAAAATTAAGTATAATATTTGTATATAAAATGAATATTATTTTAAAATGCTCGTGTTTACCCTTCGATTTTCCTAAACTTTAGCAAATATTTTAAACAATACTACGTGAGGACACGGCATCTTTTATGCCGTAGTCATCTTTGTGTTGCGAAAGGCGCAGGTTCTTGAGTTATAATTTTAATGACTTGACTCAATTATACAAGACAGTGTGCTGAAAAGGCTCGGAGTTTAGAGACAAGCCAAGCCCGAGTCATTTAACTGCGACTCGAGCCCTTAAAAAAGATTTAAGTCTAATTATGGACTCGAGTCTTCAAGAAAAGCTCGAAGCTTGATGATGAGACTTGAAGCTCGTCATTCGACTCGACATTAAATTAGTTATTTTGATCGGAGAAAAATTATCTACATATTGTACTAAAGTACCAAACAAACTACTAAACTACCAAAAACAATTGACGATCAGATGGAGTGTAACAACACACCGTATATAGACAACGTTTATGTTTATGTATGATGTTTTCACATGATTAAATACAATATACATAAATATAGCTAACCTTAGTAAAGTGAAATTGAAGGGGGTCGTCAGTACTCAGTGTGATGCACAGACCTCGAGCCAGGAACTCGGGTAAGGGGTTGCGGTGGTAGTTGAGAAACAGGGAGTTGTTGCTGAGCGGCGACATGGCGATGGAAATTTGTGCCAAGTAGTATAGATATTGCAGAACCGGCACCTACAAATATATAATAATATTAATGAGTGAATAATAAAACAGCAAAATCAAAAGTGCCGCAAAAAATAGTTTCGCAATTATCTTTGTATGTGGGATTTTTTTGAAGTAAGAATTGGTCGTACAGTAACTATTTTAAGCAAATACAGCTAAGAACCCAAATTAAAAGACGTTGGATACTATGTGAAGTTTGAAATATAATGTATGTTGGCTGTTTATTGAACGATCTGTGCCTCTTTATGTCAAAACATCAAACGTCATAAATGGATCAATCACTTGAAAATTAAAATGTAGATTGTCATGAATCCTAACATTTATAAATAGAACCAAATATCATTGGTTTTTTTTAGTTCGTAGTAATTATAAGTAAAACACACAACCATTTACAATAGGAAAATGTGCGTTCTAATTAAATGAAACTAGTAAATTTTCTAGAAGTGTTAAATTTTGCGGCTGTAATCGTACCAGATAAGTTAAATCGGTAAAAAATTAAATCATTTTTTTAATAATGTATAATTTTTAATAGGTATTAATAGTAACCTTTCTGAGCAGCAGTCCGTGCGAGATGTTCTCGGCCAGCATGAACCCGCACACGAGGTGCTGCACGGGCCCCGCCTCCCCGCAGTGCGGCCGCAGCACGAACGTGTTCAGGCCCTGCTCCCTGCACAAACACACACACACACATTTTATATCACTAGATAGCAAACTAGCAAATGGTTTTCCTGATAGAATGAAACAAACCCGAAGGAGACGTTGTGGACTGAAATCACTTAAGACAACTCCGGCTAAAACTTGGCATACAGTCAGCTAACGTTGCGTACGTTAGTTATTTCTATGGTCACAATATGAAATATTCTACCCCTGAAGTTTTAAAATCAATTCAACAATAAATACAATGTAAAGAATTTAATTTTGATTTCTTAATTATTTGTTCTCTATGTGAATAAAAATAAATGTACCGAATTGGTAAATTCTCTCTTGTTGTGTTCGTTCGTGTGCGCGAAGCCGAGGCGGGCCGTTAAGTTTAAAAAAAATAAAGGAGATTGATGAGATCGGACTCAAAGTGCTACAAGAACATAGCGTCAGCCGAAATTACCAAACTAATTTAGTTCACAATAAGCCCATATTAGAATTGAACGGAACATTTGAAGGCCATGAAACTAATCCAACTTGACCATTTTTTCTATTAAATCAAATTACTTCTTTTTCTACTAAATAATTTTCTTTTATTTATGGCCAAGCCAGAAAAATGTCGGATAAGTAATACGTAAAATATTAAATAAACTATTGTATAATATATGAAAAGAGATAAAAACGTATTATATCTATGGTGACGATGTAGTGCGGTATGATTGACTTAAAATAATATTCGTAAATTCAAGTAATATTAATTGTTACTAATTAAACTTGTTTAAGTAATATTAATTTTTACTAATTAAACTTGTTTAAGTAATATTAACTGTTACTAATTAAACTAATTAAAATTGTTACTGATACAAAAATTAATTGTTGTAAGTTTTTTGCGAAATTTAGCACTATAACAAGTGTACGTGGTACAATTTACATTTCAGAAGAAATTTATAATGTATTACAATACGATAAGCATCTATCAACATGTGTTGTTTTGAGACGAACTTTGTATGGACCCTCACCGTTTTTCTTTAACTAACTCGTTTTTTTATGTGTGACGTTTTTCTATAGCTTTTTTGAAATCAATGAGAGCACACGGTGGTAGAGTTGGCCATCAGATTGTATCAATGTAATCCTCAAATTTCAGACGTTACGTATCATATGCTACTGCTATAATACAATATCATTAGTCTGTTTTACTACAGTAAGGTTTACTCGTTTTATTATTATAACTACATGTAAATTGCGTTTATAACTTTAATATTATTTTTTATGTATTTTTAGTAACATGTATTTATTTCTAAATTGTAACATTGTTATGTAAGTTTGTTATTTTGTGTATTTGTATGTGTTTCTTTCATGAAACGGGTGTGAGTTGTGTTTGTTCTCATTGCGAGTAGTGTAGTAGTGTAGTGTAGCATAAGGTAGAGGGCGGCACTGACTTGCGGAAGTGGTTGAGCACGGTGATGTTGGCGTACATGTAGTAGAGGTAGTAGGCGTAGGGCGGGTTCTCGTCGTCGTCCCAGAGCGCGGGCGCGCGCACGTCGGGGTCCAGCATCGGGTTCTCCGGCTTCGACTCGTCGTCCACGCTGTCGAACCCCACCACGTGCTGCAACCAAGGAACTTACATTCTACCCGGAATGTTCACACGCGCTTCAAAATCGTTCCGAAGAGTACCTCGACATGGGTGGAGTGTGTCTCTTTCTACTAAATAAAGCGCCAATCGCCATATATAAGTGCGGCCATGCGTAGTTTGCAAATTACTACTAAGTAATTCTACTAATATGCGAAACAGCTTTGCATTGCATAAGTAATTATGTAATTATTAAAATAAGCACATTTTAGAACTCACAATGTTAATTTCAATATATTTTATGCTAATGTATTTATCGACGTGTATGAATAAAAGGGATTTAACGATTACTGAATATATAAAAATCTACCATCAGTAGTTTTATTTAAACATTGGTAATTGCAAGAGAGGGACAACATCCACTCTTGTGGTTGTCTTGCTCAGAACGTTTTTCCCCTCTGTTAAGTAAGAAACAAATGTTAACTTTATAAGTAACGAAATAAAGTACATTTTTATTTTTCAAATATTGCTTCGTAATAATTCCAGTTATCGTATATAAGTTTCTTGGCTGCAACACACATGCATCACCAGCCCATACTCGCTACACCGTACCAGACAAGTTTACCTCTACAGTTCAAATGCACAAGTGAAGTTGTTCTGAATAGAGAACAAAACCTGCACAGATTTGTAATATACATACTTCGGTTTACTTGTACAGTTAAATTGTGTAGGCAAACTCAAGGGCGTAGTTAACACCGTATCTGCTGTATCAAATAAACAAGCCCCCCAACGTGCGTAAAAAAAAGTTAATAAAAACGCCCCAAATAGCAAAAGTAAAAAAGCAACCCCTCTTTTTTCAAAAAAAAGGAGAGTTTATATTTAATTTGAATTGTTTGTAAAAATTTTGGAAAAAGTGACATAATTATGATGAATAAACATTTCTTTTAATTTTATGCAAACATTTTATTTTCTTTCGTGAGAAATCTTTACTCTTCATAAGGACCCCTAAGAAATTGTTGTTCGGAGTCCCGCTAAGGCACCCTACGCCACTGGGAAAACTTGTCAGGTACACCCTAGCGTGTATGACCTGCTTTAGATACTGGACACGCCGCGACTCTTCCGCGCGCTTTCACCCTGGCTACATGAATCGGAAGAGTCACCTTGATAATCTAGCGTACCGGTCTCGGTATTATTGCTTGGGCCCTGTGCCTAGGGTTGCTACCTGCCATTTTTTGATGTAAGGGTTACCAACATCAAAAATACGTATTTTTTTAAGGGAGAATAAAGCGCCATTATTTTGTAACAATATAGTAAAGCGCTAGATGCGTTGCGCCTATGCCTGCCTCTTCGAGGATATGGACGTAATCGTATTTAATATCATGGATTGTTTTGGTTGACCTCTGTCTTTATTAGTTTATGCATCAATTTAACTAGAGAGCGTTACAATCTATACCAAACAAAAAATCATGAGGTTACGCTAGTGATATTATGGTCTAAATTTGGTAAAACCTTCCGCGCTTAAAAAAAGTCACTGATTTAATTCCAGTTAGTCGTGAAAATTTTCCTTGTTTAAAATAGTTCTAAATAAGTTTTCAGTTGTGCTGAAATCGTATCTCATGAGACTATTACATGGAACAAAACATTTCTGCAGTGTACTAATTAATTAATTGTTTTTTAAAATAAGACAGAAGAAAAAAATATAAACTTTTCTCGCTCTTTTAATTGGCTTAATTAGTTTTTTGATCCGACACTCATTCCTGTCAATCCTATCCATCTGCTTATCTCACTCTCAAGCTACTCTTTAACCCTAAAATTTTCATTGTCGAATTTCGACCACCGACGAGCTTAATATAAGTAAATACTGACCGTCAGAAACTTGTGCAGTTCGATGTTGCTGTTGGGGTCATTGGTGACCTCGAACAGCGGCTGGAAGATGTTACTCAGGAACTCTTGGAAGTTGTTCATTATCTTGTTAGACTTGAAGATGTCGCTAGAAGTGAACATATTACAATAAGTTTCAACTAAGTTTGCAACTTGGAATTCGTTATGACGATTTACGAACAGTTACTATAATATACTAATTTAGAAAAAGTTAAAATAACTTTGGCACTATATTACCAATGAGGTAATCATTTTAAAAAAATCCGGGTTTTTTAATAGGTTTTTGTAACAATTTCACTAAAGAAGCCTATCTTGTTCGGTAAAAATGATTGATAATTTATAATAAAAAATATCTTTAAGAGATTGAAAAAACATGAAGTTTTAAAAGAAAATTATATTACTTTCATTTTATTGGTAAATGCTACCCCAAGGTAGTGCAAGTGGCGCATATAAATAGCGTTGTGGTGTGGAAATGAAATTTTCAGCCGAAGCGGACATATGTATGTAGAATTTGAGGTACTCGTACTCCAAAAGCATTGATAGTATAAAAAAATCATTGCGACATAAATCGTTGAAAACTTTCTAAAATTGTATTTTATAAATAAATATTTTCATCGTAAAATGAGTAGGAAATTGCATATTATTGTTAAAAAAATGCTATTGGGCGCTACTTTTCCACAATAGCGACGCGAGCGGCACAGATCAAAGTGGTAAAGTTGAAATTTATGAAATCATCAAAATCTATAAAAAAATATCGATTTTGAAAACTCCCATAAAGCTTTTCAAACAAAACTGGCGAATGGCGGGGTATCTGCATGTCAGTGTAAAGTGTGCTCACTGTGGGCGGGGTATCTGTATGTCAGTGTAAAGTGTGCTAACTGTGGGCGGGGTATCTGTATGTCAGTGTAAAGTGTGCTCACTGTGGGCGGGGTATCTGTATGTCAGTGTAAAGTGTGCTCACTGTGGGCGGGGTATCTGTATGTCAGTGTAAAGTGTGCTCACAGTGGGCGGGGTATCTGTATGTCAGTGTAAAGTGTGCTCACTATAGCCGGGGTATCTGTATGTCAGTGTAAAGTGTGCTCACAGTGGGCGGGGTATCTGTATGTCAGTGTAAAGTGTGCTCACAGTGGGTGGGGTATCTGTATGTCAGTGTAAAGTGTGCTCACTGTGGGCGGGGTATCTGTATGTCAGTGTAAAGTGTGCTCACTATAGCCGGGGTATCTGTATGTCAGTGTAAAGTGTGCTCACAGTGGGCGGGGTATCTGTATGTCAGTGTAAAGTGTGCTCACAGTGGGTGGGGTATCTGTATGTCAGTGTAAAGTGTGCTCACAGTGGGCGGGGTATCTGTATGTCAGTGTAAAGTGTGCTCACAGTGGGTGGGGTATCTGTATGTCAGTGTAAAGTGTGCTCACTGTGGGCGGGGTATCTGTATGTCAGTGTAAAGTGTGCTCACTATAGCCGGGGTATCTGTATGTCAGTGTAAAGTGTGCTCACAGTGGGCGGGGTATCTGTATGTCAGTGTAAAGTGTGCTCACAGTGGGCGGGGTATCTGTATGTCAGTGTAAAGTGTGCTCACAGTGGGTGGGGTATCTGTATGTCAGTGTAAAGTGTGCTCACTGTGGGCGGGGTATCTGTATGTCAGTGTAAAGTGTGCTCACTATAGCCGGGGTATCTGTATGTCAGTGTAAAGTGTGCTCACTATAGCCGGGGTATCTGTATGTCAGTGTAAAGTGTGCTCACAGTGGGCGGGGTATCTGTATGTCAGTGTAAAGTGTGCTCACAGTGGGTGGGGTATCTGTATGTCAGTGTAAAGTGTGCTCACAGTGGGCGGGGTATCTGTATGTCAGTGTAAAGTGTGCTCACAGTGGGTGGGGTATCTGTATGTCAGTGTAAAGTGTGCTCACAGTGGGCGGGGTATCTGTATGTCAGTGTAAAGTGTGCTCACAGTGGGCGGGGTATCTGTATGTCAGTGTAAAGTGTGCTCACTGTGGGCGGGGTATCTGTATGTCAGTGTAAAGTGTGCTCACAGTGGGCGGGGTATCTGTATGTCAGTGTAAAGTGTGCTCACAGTGGGCGGGGTATCTGTATGTCAGTGTAAAGTGTGCTCACTGTGGGCGGGGTATCTGTATGTCAGTGTAAAGTGTGCTCACTGTGGGCGGGGTATCTGCATGTCAGTGTAAAGTGTGCTCACTACAGGCGGGGTATCTGTATGTCAGTGTAAAGTGTGCTCACAGTGGGTGGGGTATCTGTATGTCAGTGTAAAGTGTGCTCACTACAGGCGGGGTATCTGTATGTCAGTGTAAAGTGTGCTCACAGTGGGCGGGGTATCTGTATGTCAGTGTAAAGTGTGCTCACAGTGGGCGGAGTATCTGTATGTCAGTGTAAAGTGTGCTCACTGTGGGCAGGGTATCTGTATGTCAGTGTAAAGTGTGCTCACTATAGCCGGGGTATCTGTATGTCAGTGTAAAGTGTGCTCACAGTGGGCGGGGTATCTGTATGTCAGTGTAAAGTGTGCTCACAGTGGGTGGGGTATCTGTATGTCAGTGTAAAGTGTGCTCACTATAGGCGGGGTATCTGTATGTCAGTGTAAAGTGTGCTCACTATAGGCGGGGTATCTGTATGTCAGTGTAAAGTGTGCTCACAGTGGGTGGGGTATCTGTATGTCAGTGTAAAGTGTGCTCACTATAGGCGGGGTATCTGTATGTCAGTGTAAAGTGTGCTCACTATAGGCGGGGTATCTGTATGTCAGTGTAAAGTGTGCTCACAGTGGGTGGGGTATCTGTATGTCAGTGTAAAGTGTGCTCACTATAGGCGGGGTATCTGTATGTCAGTGTAAAGTGTGCTCACTATAGGCGGGGTATCTGTATGAGCCAGCGCACGTTGTTGGAGTGCACGTCGTACTGTATGGCCCACTTGGCCAGCTTGTCCCACTCGCCCGGGCTCTTGCCGTAGATGGACAGCCGCAGCTCCGCGTTCTGGTACTTGCTCTCCTCCAGGTCTGATGCCACCTCCTGACACATTAATATCAAAATGTATTATTAATACAACTATAATATAATAAAATATATACAAAACTAACAATATATAAAAATAATAAATTATATACAAAACTAACAATTTTTAAAGAGATTTTTGAGGCACTTCCCAATTCTTCGGAAACTAAAACTATTTTCAATCGATTCAGCTTGCCGTTAGCAAGCTGAATCGATTGAAAATAGTTTTAGTTTTGTGAACATGTAAAAATATTTTATAATTTTGACGTCCAAATATCCTTGTATATTAAAAACAAATATTCGAGAAAATGATTGCCACACAACTGTGAACGGGGGTCTTGCTCCCTGGTCATGTATCGATTTTTTCATACAAATTATCTCCTCCGTCCAGTTTATATGTATGTACACATAACAACTCAATTAAGTCAGTCACAGTCTGAGATGTAGCGAAAGGAACTCCGTTGGTGTCCATAAGACACCTCCCCATTTTTTTGATATTCTTCTTTTTTATTATCATGAAGCTAGCTACATTTAACTTGTTGAATACTAAATTTATATAATCTCGTTTTTTAAATACTATTACAAACAAGCAGATGGTTCCCTTGATCGAAAAAGACAATTTTCGCCCGGAATTAATGGTGCGTTGTCTTTTTTGAAACGGGCGTAAATGCCACATGATCTACTCACCAAATGGCGGATCATATTCTAGATGTTTGCGTTACTCCACATGCGTCTGGTTAAACTGACATTTTTTAAAGTAAAACAAAATGAAAATTATCCCAAACCCCTAAACATAAAATGTCTATTATACCGGTTTCGCTATAATAGACATTTGAAGTTAGTGATATAGTTAGTGATAAACAAACAAACAGATAAAAATTCTAAAAACTATATTTTTGGCTTCGATATCGAATGTGCATAGATCACGCCCCAAGTATTCTTTTAAAAAAATATTCAATGTACAGTTTTGACTTTCCTACAATTTTATTATATGTATAGACAAGTTTTGCAGAATCGCTCGACGACGAGGTTGGTTACAACTTATAAGCAATGGAATATTAGTAGAAATCGATGAATTGTAACCATCCTTAAGACCCCCTCAAGGATAGCAACGCACCACTAGGTTCTCTGATACTTAGGCGTAGAATATCTCTTTCCATCAGGAAAGCTATATGTTTCTTATTATAACATATTATAACAAGAAGTCAAATTACGAAAACGTTATAACAAAAAGTCAGAGTGCCCGTCTTGTCCTGCATAATTATGTGCTTATCCTAATGCTATTGTATGGAAGTGAGAGTTAGGTATGTCAGAAATGGCATGAAAGTAGAATCAACGCGGTTCAGATGAGATCGCTACGAAAAATATGTGGCGTAACTCGCGGGCCGGGTTCGTAATGTTAAAGTGAGAGAGGTTCGGCCTGAAAGTAAAGATGAGAAAGGGCATGCTCCGTTGGTTCGGACATGTAGATAGAATGGTAGATGAAAGGTTAACAACACAGATATACAATACGAATGTGGGAGAATATAGGTACCGAGAAAGACCAAGTCAGGTTTACAATGATTAGATTAATCGAGTACTGTTCAAAGATGGTGTCAAGAATGTGAAAGAAGCGAGATAAGTCGGGAAGGATCATGATGTATGGCACTCGGTTCTCTCTGGCTACCTCGTAAGGGATCTGGCGAGAAGATATGTATGTATGCAAATGGTAAAAATCGGTGTACCTTGATGATCCTGGCGAAGTACTTCCCATTCATGTAGTTGTCGGTTTTGAGGAACACCTCGCGCAGGCGACTCTCGCCGATGGGGTTATACTTCGCATTGAACTTGTCGAAACGATGGAATGTATTTCGGTCCTGGAATATAAGACAAGCATCGCTGGATAAAGTACACGAATTGTCTAACCTCAAAGTAAACAAATTAATATATAAATATTAAAATATTTATTCACTCATTCATACTTGCTTGTGATATGGGTGTTAGTTACCGACCACACAGTCCATAGTCGCCTAATATTTGATTTTTCGTATTGAATGCATTCTGGCGATTAGCTGAGGTGAGACGAAGCGGGGTTGCAACGCCGTGATTGGCTAACTCAAGGCCACTGTGAAAGATAATGATGTACAGAGCATCTGATTAGTCGACACTGATTATTTCCGCGTGGATATTTATATCGAAACTATAAGTCAGATATGTTGTTCGGAGCCATTCACATGTTAATAGGCGTCTATGGGCTGTGTGTTCGGTGGTGTTAATAAACGATATTAATACACGGGAATACATAAACGTAACGTACGGAAATATATCGCTCTCGTAATAAAAAAATGACCGAATTCATAATTACTAACTTTCGGCAATAGACGAAAAATTATTTTTAGTAGGCGATACATTTTTTCAAACCACCATAAAATCTAATCAAATATGCGGAACTCCTTATTACTTGAAGAAAACAGGTGTTTCTAAGGCCAGGTTGTGAAACTTACTCTTTTGGGTCAGTATTTTACTAAAACTCATTTTGCCAACATTTTGAGATGAGTTGTTGTTTTATTGCGAGTGCGATATTTACACCCGTGTTCACAAACGACACTATGAAATTGCACAGTGTTAGCGAGCGAATAGGGTCATGAAACAAATGGCTTGTCATGTGAATTGCATACCAAATTAGCGTTCTTCGAATAGTGTTACTACGTTACTTAGGTAAGGGCATTGATATAAAAAAAAACCAAGATGCACAGTCCCGAACAAAACTGACACTGAAAAGTGTCCCTAATTTCATTTAAATAGTTATAGATATGATGTTTTCGCATATCCACCCTTAAGCGTAAGATTTATAATGATTTTTACAAAGCAATGTACAAAAAGTAATAAAATTGACAGTGTCGCGACCGACGCGGTTCTAATTGAAATGAGCTCACAATTTAAAATTGTGCGCTCATTTTTGGAGGACGTTTTTGAGACACTGATTGTGCATCTTGGGTTTTTTATATCAACGGGTGAGGGTTGTTTATGAATACGGGCGTTAATATACTCAGTGACAAGCTAGGATGCATGTCACCCGATGCGGTCATTATGGTGTCACTCCTACACGGAAAGCTGTGTATGGCAGTAAGACGCGTTGAAGATGCGATGGTGGCCGAGTGGTAAAAGCGTCCAAGGTTCAAATTCGTATTTTCACGTGTGTTGATTAATGTAACTCATCACCGTTCGCTATCTGTGCTTTGGAAAAAGCATATTAAGTCGTTTTTCCTGGGCACTACATATTGTTTTTTGAAGTGAAAACTTCTTTAGGCGCGTTGAGCGTTTTGGTAGAGGGTAAAATCCTCGGTTCGCGTCACCGACATGCTAATGATAATAGTATATCTATAGCTATGTTTTGCATATAGTTTTAATTACTCTCAACTTAATAGTTCCGTTTTCACTTCTATCGGCAGTCCCACGACTGCTACTGTTTTTTTTATATAATATTGCAATAATGATAATAGTAATTAGTTTAAAGTCAAAAGTTAGATCAATTCGCATAATTTATCCACTGATATTGGTGGACTAATTACACGATTTGAATTGAAATTGAACCGTGATAAATTTACTTCTGGACTCAAAAACCCCAAACTAGTTTTTTTTTATCGAAATTGTTGGAATGGTTAATAGTAAGTGTTGTTGTAGTGTGTGATGAGTAGTGTGTGGTGGTGTAGCGACAGTTACCGCGTGCACGTCCAGCATGTCGACGGTGAGGTCGTAGGTGCTGAGGTTCATGGACTGGAACACCGCCTTCAGCGTCATCGGCGTGCCCTTGTGTAATGTCACCACCTGACCACAGAGAAACCACTTAAATCAGACTGATCACATTTTTAACCAACAAATTGGAAGCACTGGGACACTGGGACTGGGAGGGAGCAAAGTATACATATATGTATTAAAATTCTATTCAAATCAATCAAATCAAATCATTTATTTGCTAAAAATAGGGTACATGTAAAATAGATCTTAATTCATAACATTGTGTCCTCCTATTTTCACCTCATAACGGCATGTAAAATATATTAAAAATTTTATTCATTGTTAACATTAAAATAATCTCAAAACATTTATTATACTTAAAAACAATTCATAATATGCATAAAAGACGTAATGAGCATTATGACAAATACCACATTTTACATTGAAATATAAGTATAAATAATACAAGATATTTTTTTTAGATTAAATTGTAAATTAAATTAAAATATTAAATAATTGATACAAAGTGTTATTATATACATATAATAATAAATAACACTTTATATATAGATATTTGCGTAATTTGTGTTTATGAGAAAAATATTCATTTAAAGTATAAAAGCATTCATTAATAAGCCAAGTTCGTAGACGTGTTTTCAGCTATTGATATAAATATTTCGACGCTGGTGGCGATTTGAACTAGTGTCGTTGTAAGAATGGACAATGTGACACTCGCGTGTCCATATAAGATTCAGCTCAAGAAATTTTCCTTGAAATTACGTTGATTTACGTTAAAAATTAAGGCTGACGTGTTTTTCTAGTAGAAGGGGCAAACGAGCAGGGGGTGCACCTGATGGTAAGTGATCGCCGCCGCGTGGACATCTGCAATGCCGGGGGTCTTATAGTTGCGTTGCCGGCCTTTTAAAAATGAGTAAGCTCTTCTCTTAAAGGTCCCCAAGTCGTATCCGTTCGGAAACACCTCCGCGGGTAATTGATTCCACAAAGGAGTAGTGAGAGGCAGAAATTGCTGAGAAACGCGTACGGATGTGGATTTGCAGACATCGTGTGTACTAGTTTGAATTCACCATTGTAGACGTAAATTGCATTCATTTACCTATTCAAAACTAATTTTATCTTAAGTGATTTGTGATTTCATTAAAAAAAAAACATCGGGTGTGAGTTCACACGCGGTAGAAATTAAACTTATGAAATCTCTTTCACTGTACTGTTTGTGTCTAGCTGGGTTTTGAACTATTAAATAAGTAATAAACAATATACCTAATATTGGTCCGGGCTGTTTTAAAGAACAGATCAACTGCCGTTCTGCCAGGCAAGTCGTAAAAAGCGACCGATTGTCGTCTGTCGATGCCGGCGTAACCACTAGGTGATACAGTTCCGTAACCTCTCGCCCGGATATTTAGTACCACCGCCTTACCTATAATTTATGTTTTCCATCATCGGCACTTGGTGAAACTGCATCATATTTTTTTTATATAAACACTTGTACTGTTTCACAAATGTAATTTATATTTAATGTATTACACAATCACTTTTGAGTTTACAGTCAACCAGTTTCGCCTATTAAAGCATCATCAGTTTTAAAATACCTAGTAAGTATAATGTAAAAAGTTAATGTGAAAGAAGCCCTGGTGATGCTTTAATAGGCGAAACCGGTTGGGTGTAAACTCAAAAGTGATTGTGTAATAAAAAAAATGATGTGGTGTCGCGGGACACCAGGTAGGAACGAACTTCCTTCGGCTAAACGGCACTACTCGCTTGTGTACGCGACTGTCGCGCCTGCGCACGTCTCATTTAACGCTTTTATTCCACGCATTTTTCTTACGGTTTTACTATCACATTTTTTCAGTTCGGTCGCGCAGCAAAATCCCTATCCCCTCCAAGCCTGCCGTAAGGAACTTCGTTCCAATAAAATTTAAATTACATTTGTGAAACAGCACCGCCTTACCTATTCCTGCCGCAAGAGCGTCAATGCTTGTCAATGTGTTCCAGTTTGGAAAGTAAGGTAAATGGTAGACTTATGCATGTGGCATTACCATCCCGCCACTCGGATAGCTACACACCATATTTGGTGTCTATAGGCGTGGCGATGGCGTCTCTTACCATCAGGAGTGCTATCTGCTTGTTTGCTATCTTATGATATACAAAAACAATAATAAAATACTGTGTATGTCTATTTCATTCTCTCGTCAACATAAACCTACATTTATGTGTTTGTTTGTTTATCGTGGCGCATTTCGTTATCGAGTTTGAAATCACAATGATTTTTTTTATATTATAAGATAGTAAAGAAGCAGATGGGTCTCCTGATGGAAAGAGTCAACCATCGCCTATAGACGCCAAAGATGTTAATGGTGCGTTGCTATCTTGTGGTATCTGGTGGTGGTGGCTCATCACACAAATGCATCAACTTGGTATCATCATTCCAAGATATTGCCACAAGATAGCAACGCACATTTCTATGTATTAGTATCGTTGACTAACATCCATAACACAAGCAAATAATTTGCTTACTTTAGGGTTAGATCAGTAAGTGTAATTTGTCCCGTAAATATTTATTATTTATTATTATTATCAATGACACCGTAGTTTACTGATATGACGTCCTTCGCGATTACGACGAATGCCGCAGTATTTTTATATCATGTTATACTGATTTTTCTATTTCAGTATCGAAATTTTTCTTTACATAAAATATATATTGTTCGCGAAATGCTAATGCACCGAAATATCTCTCTTTAACACCTGAGTGACGTCATTCTTACGGTTCACATTTGCTCTGCGGTGCGCTAACTAAACTTGAGGCTTAGTAACATCGCTTTGTAGTGAAACGATATCATCATCGTCTCTGACAATAAGGATGGTGACCACGTCGACGGCATGCATTTTATTCTTTTCTAAATTCCTTATCGTTTTTACGTCCTTACGTTGTCTAAGCGACCTGTTTGTCGATCAGTATCTGACGTCACAACAATGGCGACCGTCAGAATTAGTATTTTGTTACCTCGTCAGCGTGATTCTTCAGTGTTTTCTTTATAAAGCGGAGGAGATGTTTCTGGTTCATACATGAGGCGGCGTGGATGTGAGTGTCCACCTTTCTGCAACACACATTACCACATAGTAAGATTGGACAGAAGCTCTGAATTGAATAAAGTCACTCGCACCGCGAATACTTAGTTTGGATAATTTCTAAAGTACAAAGCACCTAAGACTGGAAAGCCAGGCGTCTCGTTAAAAGAAAGTCAAGGTTAAACTTGTCACTACCGACGTAACTTGTAACTATTACGGGATAGATCCCGGTCACACTTTGATTAGTGCCAGTGCGATTGTTTAATGCAGATGCTTAGTATTAAGGACAAAACACGTGTAGATAGCCGTTGATTATTGCGAGTGGTTAGTAATCAGCGTAGCAGAAGTTTAAAGGCACTAATTACTAATCACTCGCACTAGTTAACGGCTGTCTACGCCTGTTTTTTGCTTAATAATAGGCACCTGCATTAAACACTTGCATTTGCACTAATCAAAGTGTAATCAGGGCAGTAGAGTTTTGTTATGTCTTGGTTGGTCTTGTGCTACTGACTTATCTATCCTTGACGCAATAGCATCAGTTGCTTTTCATTTTCGTTAGAATTTCCCGATTTGTCCTCTCTCTCTGAAACTCTTTAGTCTTGGGTTTGTAAAACGGTGCGGTCTATTAAAAACCTTACGAATTAAGTTTTATATTTATTCATTTAACCATGTTCTGATGATTTGGAGAATAAGGTATTCAGTTTTATATTATTATAAGATAGCCAACAAGCAGATGGGTCTCCTGATGGAAAGAGTCAACCATCGCCTATAGACACCAAAGATGTTAATGGTGCGTTGCTATCTTGTGGCGAGGTCTAATGCCACATGCATAAGTTTACCGGCTACCTTACCCTCCAAACCGGAACACGACAGCGACAAGCACTGACGCTATTGCGGCAGGAATAGGTAAGGCGGTGGTACCAGATCCGGGCGAGACAATGCAGAACTCTACCACCTAGTAGCCACGATGGTAGGGACTCAATAGCCAATCGGTCGCCTTTTACTACCTGCCTGGCAGAACGGCAGTTGGCCTATTCTTCAAAGGAGGCCGGGACCAACACGGGGAATTATTCGATAAGTTGAATTACACAGCTACACGAATGACATCGCACTAATAACATATTATGTAGATATTCCCGTAGTTAATGTAGTCGAGGTTCACGGCACAGCGTATCAGCAAATAATACTGGAGATTAACACAATTCAAATAACACTTCTCACGGTCGCGATATCCCGGAATGGCTCGGCGGGGCTATCACGTAACTCGCAATGCGCAATTATCGTAATTGTTTAGTTATTGCAAGATACATAACAACCTTTTGTATTAGTGGCAGTCGTTGTCGCTTGATTAGATTTGGTGTTGTGACATCCCAAAAAGTGCATCTAGTGGTCAGCAAGCAATTGGCAACGCTTTTTAATGAGCTTTCCATTACGTCTAAAAGTAATCGCTGATTGCTGGCGGATTGCAAACGTTAGGTGATACGCCTGCGGGACAGTTCGTTCCACACCATTCCGAGATATCGCGTCCGTGACAGGTGTCTATGTGTGGTATACTCGAATATGAGTTGTATGTAGATTGAGTTGTGTTAGTGTCCAGTATTCTGTGGTATCAGTGAGCAGTAGCAGCAGTCGGCATACCTGATGTTGTAGAAGTCCCGGTGCGGCACGGCCTTCTGCGAAGCCAGCTCGCGCAGCTCGTTGAGCAGCACATGCAGCTGGAACTTGGACGACAGGTACGACAGACGCCGGTAGCAGAAAGACTTGCTGCCGACACATACAGACACACATTATATTATTATATTAACATATATACATTGTATTAATACGTTAAATGAAAATTCCGAAAGCTGTGACTCAATTCCAAAGAAGAAAGTGGCGGCCAGCAGTGCGGCGACTTGGGCGCGACGGCTCAAGGCCTCAAAGCAACGTATTTTAGGATTACGAAATTTAAATATAGGGTCATAGAACACACAGAATTACCTCATTGGCATAATCCTATCATGGTTTACAAACTTGGATTTCCTGATCAAATTTAATCATACTTCTCACTAAGATTCAATTTAATAGCACTAAAAAACGAAACATTCACTTTAATGAAGTTATAAGTAAAACACTCCTTCCTATTATTGTAATACTTAAGTACATACGAGTATTTCTATTATGTATTTTAATGTGTTTTATTTTACCTAATATAACAAATTTTAAAAACTTTTGAATATATCACGAAATAGGCGTATGAATATAACTGGGTTAAAGCCGAACAATCTGTAATTTAAGCGCTGTGGATTTTGTTAATAAATAAATAAATCTTTGAGAAGCTCTGCACAGACTTCAGTATATATTATACTAGCTGACCCGGCAAACGTTGTTTTGCCTTACATATTAATCCATAGCGGACAAACAACGTAACACGTAATTTATATAAGACTACGGGATTGTCGTTCCACGCAGCCAAAATGGCATTAAACTTTATATGGTGGTTAACTATTCTTAAATTTTATGATTTTCCGCGTAATTTTCTTAGTATTTTCTTTTATAAGAACCTTCCCCTTACAATTATAAACACAACAAAAAAAAATTACCGAAATTGGCCCAATGTCTTAGGTCCAAGATATATAACCGCTTTATCGACTGTAGTGCCCTGTAGTTTATGGACAGTAACGGTCCATATTATTATGAGTGAAATCATCACTCTTCACCAGAACCTCTATTCCCTTGAAAAGATTCACTTACTGGAGCCACGTCAACCCAGCCATTGCATCCTGTCGACTTCTGGCGATAGAACGCTCTTCAAATTGAACTAGGACTATCTGGGGCAGCTCTTCTTCCAAATGGTCTCTTTTTAAACCTTTACACTCAAATCCCGAACAACCACCATGTTGCCATTGACTAATCCTTGGCTGACGCTAATATTCATTCTTTACTTCACTCGTGTACCTAAGCCTAGCTTAATGTGTGATACTAGGCCTCCTGTGTTATTTGGGTTTACTGGAACCGCATGAGGTGCAAGTTTTTAAGCGTAGTTATTGGGTTCCCAAGACTTATCTCGTGCATTAATTGTGTACAGTTTCGTTGTTAATTTAAACAACATTGTCTGATTGTACTTATTTACGAGTTGTACGGTGGGATATATCCGAATAGCTCTCGCCAATTTTCTTTCTAATAGGGATTGAATCTTTTCTAAAAGTAGGTGATATTGCTTCATAGTTACCTGACCCACCCGCAAAATGTTGAGCAAATCTATAAACTCCGTATCGTTTTGTTGACACATGTTGCGTGTCAGTTCGCAAAACCCAAAGTTCCTCCACAGATGCAGTTCTCCGTGGAAATAGGCTGGGAACTTAAAACAATAACTCCCTTTTACAGGTGGTAGTTGCATCAAATCACAAAAGCTAAAATATTTACACCACCAAAGAGAGTCATTATTTTTCAACTTCTGGTGGAGCTTTAGTGAATGTACCGCAACATTTCATATGAGACCGTTGAAATCTCATCGATAATTAACCAACGGACTGTTTTCCATTTTTCTCTCAGATCTTCTAATCACTGACCTGTTAATTGTCGATGAGTAGTCGCTAAACTTCCTTCAATGCCCAGTGATTGATGAGTGATTGATGAGTGATGCACTGTGAATTATTCCTCCATTCACTTGGCGAGCTACTACTTCAGTAAAGGCAGTGACTTCAACAAAACACGGGTTAAGTAAAGCAGGCACAGTTGGTTTGTAACATCTTTTAATCTGTTCTACAATTGCTTTCAGGTTGAAAGTTTTACCAGATCCTACTCCTCCTGTTGTAAGTATATGTAACGTCGGAGGCTGCCTTCACTATTTTAAATTTCAACATAAATATCAAAGACCTACAAAAATATAGACGTAGCCATTGTAAACAATTAGAAACAAATTGGTGAAGATAACTTTTGTACATGTGAGCGTAAGCCAACGCCAACACTTGCAAGCACCGTAAAACATTACGTACGTGTGCTAGAGATTAGTGTTGCAAGCATTGGCTTTCAAATATCCATTTACTGGTTTAATATTTTACTACATTTTATAAATTATAATGCGTTTTACTTATATTAATTATATTTGCTATTTTGTTTGTATTACTATTTTCTAGGTCAAAAGCAAACAAAAGAAGATCTAAAACAAACAAATTTAGAAGGTCTTGAAATTTATTTATTTTATCTACTGTACATATGCCATTATGTTAATGCATATTTACACATGTAAATATGCACTAATTACAATATGAATAATATTTTTACGAACCTTTTTCAGCATATTTTACATTTTTACTCTAAATAATTACAACTAATAATTCAATAGGTTTTTAATATATTTTTTTAACTTATAATGCCAACTATTTATTATACATTCTTAATACTCATCTTTAATAGTAATATATAACTTCTTTTCTAAACCGAAAGTACACACAAGAATGATAATTGGCAAACTAACAAATAAAATGAAAAATAAAATACGAGCTTATTTATTTATTTATTTAATTCTTTATTGCACGCAGTAAACACTAACATAACAATAATATTAGAAAACAAGTACAATGGGCGAGATTATCTCTAGTAATAGAGATTTCTTCCAGCCAACCCGTAACAAGGAAATATTAAGACGCTGTCAACTCCAAAATCGCTCACTCTGTCTATTTCTATCGGAGTAAACGAGACCACACTATCAGTGTAACTGGGCGGCCAGGGTCTTAAAATCAATAAATATTGAAATTAAAAAAAGTGTAGATTATTTGTCAAATATGATTCGGTAGCGGTTTAGGTATGAATATGATGACTTCATGTTTTCAATTGCAGACCCATACGTCAAAGAAATAAAGATATAGAACCGTTAATGATGATTTTAAGACCAATCTACGCAATTATTTTCTATATATATATATATATATATATATATATATATATATATATATATATATATATATATATATATATATATATATATATATATATATATATATATATATATATATATATATATATATATATATATATATATATATATATATATATATATCTATCTATCTATTATAATTTATCAATTTACAGCTTATAGCTTTAAAGGGAAAGTCAAAGCATTAGTTTGGGAAACTCTGTCTTAACGTATTTAATCAATATTAAACCTTAATCATTTTGTCGTCATTAAGTAAATATTTGGTTTTTTTAAACTATTGCACTGTTCTTTAACACATTATATTCTGGACAATTGTAGGTAAGCAAAATAATACAGTATCTATATTTGCGTTTAAAATATTATTCCATTATCAGTAAATGTATCCGAACGTATTAATTCTGTTCGTTGGTCGAATATTTATCTAAGCAAATAAAAATCCATCAGACATGGTGGTAAGTACTTACAGTGGTCCATCGGCGATCATATTGCACATGATATTCTTATCCTGGATGTACTGGGCCAGCGTGATGTACTCGTAGGGCACCCTGACCTCCTTGCCGCCCTCTGCCCGGTACAGGTTGAACACACCCTCGTTAGACTTGATCTTGTAGCCTTTGGCTTCTGGCATTGGGCACTCCCAAGGATCCCTACCGAGTTTGAACGGCGGGTGGACTATGTGGTCTGAAATATAGGTTTTTTTGAAGTGAAAACTTCTATAGGAGTGTTAGACTATTTTTGTTAGGTGAAAAACTCACGGGTTCGAGTCAGCAACATGCTAAAATTAAGGTTATTATAAAATTTGAATTTTTAGTATCACAATCAGCTTAAAAATTTAAAATACAGTTTAAAATTTTCGCATTTGTCGGTAGTCCTCATTACTGCCCCTGATTTTTTAAGTGTAGGGAAGTAACCGAGATGATGGCTCTCTGATGGTATGAGTCAGTCTATCCATCAATGCCAGCATCAATAGACTATTTGCCTCTCTTCCAGACAGAAAAAGGCAAACGATGGCCGTATCACAATCACCGTAACTACAGTTCTGAAACGTTATACCCGGTTTGGTACCTTTTCCAAACGAAATAGCGTTAGTGCTATCGATTTAGAAGGTAAGGTACCAGTAAATTTACGCCTGTGTCATTACATCGTCGCTAGATAGATGGCAACACACTTTGAACATTTACGGTGTATATAAGCGATGATTTAACCTTCATCACAAGCGTTTCATCACAAGCAAAAGAACTGATCTAAAATCCACGTAGTACTCATAATTGTTAAGTGCGATAAGGGTTAACTAAGTATATTACATACGTATACAGCGCGTAAGAGACGGTCTACCGAAATTCGAAACCTTGGGTTTGGATTGTTTCTGAGATGAAAACCGTTGGGTGTGGGAAATTATTGACTTGTGACGATTTTTTTTACCTTAATATTGTATAATCTAATTTATTCTAACATTCTACAGTGCAAATTCTAAAAAATAGAACATTTTAAGATAATACACAATAATAAGCATTGTATGTTGCGCTACATATTTCGCAAAATAAACGGCTGATTCGAGAGTTCTTCGGACGAAACTAGTCTGAGCGATGTATGCTTTACATTGCGCGTAGTGAAAACAAGAAACAATCATAAAACGCAAATTTTCCATTTCCCACATAAAAAGGAATTGCCATCATTACACATGATACGCACGTAAAAAGGGCAAAAGGAGGGCCGTAACAAGCTCGTGTCAGAACTCGAGAATCGACTAACCAATGTCTCGGAATGGAGTCTTCAAAACCTTGTTACATTTAACCTCAAAAAGACGCAGCTTTGCACGTTCACCGCAAAAAGACACTCTTTGTCGTGTCACCTCGATTCGAGAACACTCTCTTGACAGCCTCAGCCAGTATTGGAATTCTGGGAGTCGACATATCGAACAAAGTTCAGTTCTGCGGTCATTTCAAAGGAAAGGCTTAACTAGCCTCCAAAAAGCTTGATGTACTCAGCAGAGCAAAGCAATACTTTATGCCAGCCCATCGCCTCCAATTTTTACAAGACCCAAAGTTGACCTCACATGGTGTATTGTTTTCATTTCTGGGCCAGAACTCCTCAGGACCAGCTTTTTCCTCTTGATCGCATTCAACCTAGAGCGCTTCGAATCGTCGACGACCAAGCTATTTCTAATCGGCTTGATTCTTAGGCGTTACGCAGCGATGTAGGTTCGCTCTCCATCTTTACCGCATTTATCATGAGGAGTGTTCCGACGAGTTGTTTAAATTAATTCCTGCCGCTAAATTCTAAATTTAAAGTTCCATCTCTACCACCTCGATGTCTGGAAATCCACAACTGTCCACTTTTGCTGGCACTTTTTGCCTCGCACTACTCCTTTGTGGAATCAATTACCCGCGGAGGTGTTTCCGTACGGATACGACTTGGGGACCTTCAAGAAACGAGCTTATTCATTCTTAAAAGGCCGACAATGCAGCTGCAAGACCCCTGGTATTGCGGATGTCCATGGGCGGTGGTGATCAATTACCTTCAGGTGCACCCCCTATTCGTCTGCCCCCTCTACTATTAAAAAATGTTCTCTAGTTTTTTTCGGTAGACCGTCCCTTACATGCTGTACAGCCTCATGCCAGATCTCTTACGGGGCAAGCAGAGCAAACCAAGTGTCATTCTCCCCGTGTTGATCCCGAGCTCCTTTGAAGAATAGGCCAACTGCCGTTCTGCTAAGCAGGTCGTAAAAGGCGACCAATTGGCAATGCGAGTCTCTAGCATCGTGGTTACTAGGTCGTAGAGCCCCGCATTGGCTCGTCCGATTCTGGTACCACCACCTATTCCTGCCGCAATAGCGTCAGTGCTAGTCAATGATGTGTTCCGGTTTGGAGGGTAAGGTAAGCTTATGCATGTGGCATTAGACCTCGCCACAAGGTAGCAACACACCATTAACATCTTTGGTGTCTATAGGCGATGGTTGACTCTTTCCATCAATAGACCCATCTGCTTGCTTGCTATTGCTCTTTCACATTTTACACCGACACTTTCTTTCCGTCAAATCCCTAATTAGTCGTTCACTCTTGACTAAATTATAATATTATATACTAGTCTATGCTCTTGACTGAGTGGTTGTTATTGATGAAGATGCATTGTCGATAGATACAGCAGCCCACGCAAAGGGTCTCCAATTGTTGCGGTCTTCAGCGTTCGGATGTTTCCATCAAATTATCAGGTGGAAAAATGTAAACTTACCTGCAATATGAGTCTTGGGTACTTTAACGCTGGGTGTGTGGTTGACCGGCCCATCGGAGTCCATGCTCCTCAGAAACCTGGCCGTGATTGTGGCGAAGCTTTGGTTAGACATGTCCATGTACCGCTTGCGGATCTCCAGCGCTTGGACTAAGTAT
This sequence comes from Apodemia mormo, assembly GCA_036924255.1. Lineage (NCBI taxonomy): Eukaryota > Metazoa > Arthropoda > Insecta > Lepidoptera > Riodinidae > Apodemia > Apodemia mormo. The sequence goes on along the minus strand of JAUPFN010000018.1, from coordinate 2,227,867 downwards.
GAAGACGCTTGTTGTAGATCTTCCAACGGCACCTGGGGATTGGTATTATTGTTGATTATGCCGTGGTTCATTCGGTTCAAATGACGAAGTCCCAGATTCGTTTTCTGGGTTGGGCGAGTCTTATTGAAGTTTTCCTTTCAAATCGTAATTTCAGTTGGTAGCAGCAGGTCGGAGACTGGTGGACTTATGTTAACACTCCCATGTCTCAGATAAGCATGTAAAGCTGTCAGTTTCAGCTATTACAAGAAAGAAGCGAAAGTTATCAGGTCATTTATTATACGACAATGACAATCATTAATCGTTACCCATATTGCCAACCGACAAACCCGTATGGTGAATCGAAAAGTGTTTTGACTTGAATACATCTTTAAATTTGCTCCTCAATATCCAAAATAAAACTATACCAACCAAAATCCAAAGTTGTAAGTTTAGAATATTTGGCGATCTAGCGCCAATTTCGCCTGGCACCTAGAGCTTCTTTTGTTTTTTTGAAAATGAAAAAATATTTATTTGCAAGAATGTGTGTCACAAGTTATTAAAATAAACTAAATCACCATCATATTCTACCATAATATGGCGTGCAAACATTTTAATTTAGGTCGATTTCTTTATAATTATTACCGGATCGGAACGCGGCCACACACTGAGAAGATCCGGCGGAAGAAACTCAGCGGGCTTCTTTTTTTTCTATTTCACATATTACAATTATATGTATTACAATTTACTAGAATTGTTTCACATCAAAAAGTTATTTTTACAATTCACAAAATATCATCTTATGCTCAATCCAAATTTTTACAATTTACAAAAAAATTACCATTTTACAAAATTTGCCATTCAATTTTTATTACATTTAAATTTTAAGGTAAATTGTACAAGCTTATATTTCTGTTTATTAACATTTAATCTTATCTGCTAAAAATTCTCTAATATCATAGTATGTTTTATTTAACAGTAAATCGAACAATTTTTTGCGAAATTTATTTATAGTTATTTATAGGTAGGTGTTCGTTTAGCTTTATCTCAGAGCCAGCACTGGGTGTAACGTTACTATCCGTGTGACATTTGTGTGAGGCCATATATCCAACATACTAACTGTCCTACCCTTTAAACAAGTCAGTATCATGCGCTGAATTCATGGTAGTACGAATAAATAAGACATACGCCGTTTCCGGGTGTGATATTACCAGTTTAGTCTGCCCTTCCTTCTTGCGAGACAGAAGACGTTTTATTTACAACAGATATCCATCTCAACATGGTAGGGACATCTAAATTAAAACTGGTCTCAAATGCAAGATCCGATTGTTATATTATATATATTATAATATAATATAAATCTAAATCTACGCGTACATTTGGCAAATCTCAGGATAGACGAAGAAATCTAAGGACTTAATCATGCGTATTTAGCCCTATAACTCTTATACAAATACTCCAGTTACTTATGGAGAGTTATGACATCACTCTCAGATAGCAACCAATCAACCTGATCAAGGTAGTCTTTTCTTGGTCTGCGCAAGTACCCATATCCATTCACATTCGCATTGGAAATCGGTTTTGTTGAATTTCCATCTGCCATTCTTTGACATGTATTTACTATGTGGTAGAGATCTGCAAAGTCCCGTCCGTGTATGGTTACACCGCCTTACTATTCCTGCCGCAAAAACGTTGATTATCACAGCCGTGTATCAGTGTTAACCGATACATCCCACAACACGGATAGTAACGCACCATTAACTAATTTTGGTATCTATAGACGATGGTTTTCTCTTTCCATCGGCATAGCCATCTGCTTGGTTGCTATCTTATGACATTAAAACATATATGTATAATCTTTTTGCCATTTTTTTTTATTTTAAAACAATCGGAACGCGACCTTTCCGAGTTCGTCACGAGTCTTTCTTTAAATGTAGGGCCCTCATAAACACAGTAGTTACCCCCGAAGTGTCCTCCCCGCTGATGGCGACCCGCTGGAAGTGCGGCAGGATGACGTCGAAGTCGTCGTCGTCGCCGCGGAAGCGCGCCGCCTCCTCGAACACTGCGGCCGCGCCGCCCGCGTCGCTGCCCGCGAACGACCGCGCCGACTGACCGCATTCTGCCGCCCTACGGACGGACATTTCACCTTTAGATACCACTGCTCTGAATTGGCCGAAGCTTTATGTTATTTAAATGTATAAGTTACCTCTACTTACAACTGCATATTTTGAAGCTTATCTAAAAGGTGCTGCTTACTTGGCACAAAAGCCGAAACTAGTTTGTTTAGAGTCAGCAGTAGAAGTGACTGCAATAGTTAATAATCTATATTTTATTTTATTCCAAAACGCGCGTAAAACTATAGAAACTATAGAAACGCGCGTAAAACGCTATGTCTGAACACAATACAAATAAATCGCGCGAATGCATCCGCGCGTAAAACGCCTCATCTGGACAGGCTCTAAATCTACCAACAACTCAGAGTATTTGTCGCTTCGATTTAATTTATATTTTATCAATTTATTCATGTAATAATACGCTTTCTTCGGCTTTTGTATCAAGTATAGAAGCACCGTATATAAAAAAGGTTAAACATTACCTCTGTATATAACAGTGCTTCTATTTAGTCTTAATAAATTAAGCCATAATATTATATACTAGTCTATAGGTAAGCCTGTCAAGACGTTGTGAAAATCTACTATCGAATAATCACAATGGTAGTTACACCTTTGAGCAATGGTAGTTACACTTATACTCTCATAGAGAGTTATAAGTGTTCTGTGCCTTTGAGGATCGAGCACAACGCGAGCGTCAACGGGCTGGTCCGTATCGCAAAAATCCGCCTAGATCGTTTTCATACAACGTGTGCGATCACGCGCTGCTCCCGCCCCTAGTGTGTACCGTGATATGACGAGCAGAATTGCGCGCACGTATTACTCCGTGTTTTGAGTATTAATTTATAAAATCACGCAATTATGGATGAAGAATGATTAATTATTTTAGTTCAAGGATACAAAGAGCTATATAATTTGCAATATTCACGTTATAGACCAGTTAACAAGTTCAAAAACATGTGTTAAATAGAAATAAAGCTCCTAAAAATTCGTGCATAGCATATTCTATTCGGAATGACATATTTATTTAGTTTTTCGTTAATAACTTCTAAAATAATAAATAAATATTTAGAGCACAAATTACACTTACCGATCTAACCCCAAAGTAAACAAATTATTTGCTTGTGTTATGGGTGCTAATCAACGATACTAATACATAGAAATACATATATAAATACTAGAATATATTTAATAAACGCCCAAACCCGGACATACAATTATTTATGCTCATCACACGAATGCTTGTCCCGTCGGAGATCAAATCCGAGATCCGTCGATTGAGTAGTCAGGGTCGCTAACCACTCGACCAACGGGGCGGTCAAAATAATTATATTTAAGGAATTTTGAAAAAAAGTGGAGACGAAAATTTTTAATAAAAAAGTCTCAACTTCCGGAACTCTATATTATTTATATTTTTTTAACGCTGAAAATAAGACTCTCTGAGGTCGTTATGGCATAGGCGCGCCCTCTATAAAGCCGGTATATCACCTGAAATATTTTTTATAGTATTAAATAACAATTTAAAATTTTGAATAAATTATAGTGTAATCTAGACACTTGAACGAAAAACACCTGGGTGAATTTTTTTTATGTCGATTATTCAAAAAGTTACACCATCGTTAATTAACTTATTTTTTTCCAATCTGTTTTTATAAATTACGACATAAAAGTTTAAATGGACTACATGGCAGGTGGTTTGAAAGGCTAGTGAATTAACGCAGGGACATAATATAATAGTTGCACCTCAAACGCGTTTTGCAAGCGGTGGGCGGGCTGGGTCGGTCAATTTCACCGCGAACGATAGCATAAAGGGAATCCTATACTACAAACGCACACAAAGGGCAAAAAGACCAAACACATGTGCCCGGCGGGCACTGGCGGCGCAGCATATCCGTAGTGAAGAGGGCAGCCGCGGGCATCAGCGGGCAGACGCGGCCTTTATTTCTTCCTGCCCTGAAAAAGACTGCCCTGCTTCACCGTTTGCAAGTTTACACAACAGAAGAATACCATCAATCGTGTACTATGTGCCAATGACACACAGACTGACGACAAAGCGCAATTAATTGCCCCATTAAGCAATTCCAGAGTCATAAGCCGCTGTCCAAATATTTGACAAGACATTTCGATCGATTACACGTTCGCTCAGTGTCATTAATGTCCATCAATTATTATACATTGTTTGAATAATATTGTAATACTACCCCTTTGGCCAATTCGTTAGCCACGCCGCTTTATAGAACCTTAAACAGATGCCACCAATTAATTTGGGGAGCGTTTAGTAAATAAAGACGTAGGTCAATGAAGTAATAGAATGTTTAAATATTCCGTTAGCTGCCTAATTATTAGCATAAATCAGAATAGGTAGCGCAATTTCCCGGGATAAACTAGTATATGTGTTAATGTTTATACATAGAATACTTGGATCCAAGCTTAGTATCCAAGTATTTTTCCGTAACAATCTCGGAAACATACAAAATTTTACATTTAAAATATTAGTATTATAACAGGTTGTTTATATATTTATTTGACTCTCTCCTCAATTCAATGATCATCTCCGCTTGAAGTCGATTGACTTTTTTTTTTTGCTATCGATTGACATCAAGATCTTTTTTTTGCTAGTAAGAAAGCACAACAACTTTAAACCGACAGGAGAGTGCAAGAAACTAAAGAAATCAAGAAGATACTTTAGAGGTTGTGGATTAAAAATAATCTTACATAGTATATAATTATTAATTCATACAATTATGAACTATTTATTTATAAAAAATCCAAGTTTTACATGAAATGGCATTTTCTGTTTTAAAAAAAATCTCTATTAACGTCGGAAGATTTTGATTAGAGAGTGCCGGCTATCTCTCATCGCAGGAGTGTACGGAATGTAACAATTTTTCACACTTCACCTCGATTCACAAGTTTCTTTGCCAAGCGAGATGAAAGTTAATCCCCAATTTTACCAATTAAGCTTCTTAATTGTGATAACCGTAACTATAATCGACGTTAAGGGCTTTCCGCGGCAAGAGGGTGTAGGTACACAAGCGACAAGCGGATTCCAAGCAGCTACTGAGATTTTCAAGTAACATCTTTTACCAGACCCGGATTTGAATTTTAAAATCTTTTTTTTTATATCATAAGATAGCAAACAAGCAGATGTATCTCCTGATGGAAAGAGTCAACCATCGCCTATAGACACCAAAGATGTTAATGGTGCGTTGCTATCTTGTGGCGAGGTCTAATGCCACATGCATAAGTTTACCGACTACCTTACCCTCCAAACCGGAACACGACAGCGACAAGCACTGACGCTATTGCGGCAGGAATAGGTAGGTGAGACGGTGGTAACAGACCCGGGCGAGACAATGCAGAACTCTACAACCTAGTAGCCACGATGGTAGTGACTCGCATAGCCAATCGGTCGCCTTTTACGACCCGCCTGGCAGAACGGCAGTTGGTCTATTCTTTAAAGGAGCCCAGAACCAACACGGGGGAAAATCGAAATCCCATTAATTTAACTGTAAAAGTTTCGCAAGGAATCGCCCGGTTTTTTGTATCACCGCTTTAACTATTCCTGTCGCAATAGCGTCAACATTTGTCACTGTTGTGTGCCAGTTTGGAGGGTAAGATAGCCGGTAAACTTATGCATGTAGCATTACTATCCCGCCACACGGATAGCAATGCACCGTTACCATCTATGGTGTCATTAGGCGATGGTTGTCTCTATCAGGAAAGCAATTTTCTTACTTGCTATCCTATGATTAATATAAAAAAATATTGCCTACCATATCAAAATCGATAGGGTTTGATTACCATGTACTTTATGATCGTATATTGAATGCCGCTCAGCGTCGACAAATTAATAAGGTTATTCGGAACCGCCCACTCATTCAGTGGGGCTGGAAATTATATAGGAGTCACCCTCAAGTGCTGAGATGCTACTAGTATTAGCATTACCTACTTGAGCAATTTTCATTTATCTTCATTTGTTTCTGAACGTATCGGCAGTTTTGTGTTAGAACAATGCATTGTTATTGTTCTCAGATGAAAGAAAATGAAGATGGAGCATGGTCATAATATGTCATATCGACGCTACTTTTTAAGGTTCCAAAATAAACTAGGAACCTTTATAGTTTCGCTATGTCCGTTAGTCCGTTGGTCCGTCCGCAGTCTAGCTCAGAGTATGGCATCAATTTACATAGTAGCCATAGCAACAAAGTTGTATCATGTACATAAAATCTTGAAAGAATAGGCCAATTGCCGTTCTGCCAGGCAGGTCGTAAAAGGCGACCGACTGACTATGCAAGTCACTACTATCGTGGCTACTAGGTGGTAGAGATCTGTATAGTATAGTATAAGTATCTGTATAAGTATAAGTATAGTCTGTATAAGTATATCGGCTACCTTACCCTCCAAACCGGAACACGACAACGATAAGCACTGACGCTATTGCGGTAGGAATAGGTAAGGCGGTGGTAACAGACCCGGGCAAAACAATGCTTACCGGCTAATATGATGCAATACCCAAGTAGCACGTTAAGCTGTATATAGGCTGCATTTAGGTTCATTTTTAAACTTAAAGCTGTATACGAAGCCGTACAAAGGCTGTAGAAGCGCTTCTACAGCCGATATAACACCAAAAAGGGCCCCAAGTTATACAGCTTATTGCGTTATGTAGGCTGCACAATAGCTATACAAGCTGTTATAAACTGTACAATGGCTGTTATTTGGTGTATAAAGAAACTATAACACTAAGGATACTCTCTTGTGACTGTCTTGTACAGCTAAGAGTTAAATAGGCTGCACAATAGCTGTACAAGCTGGTATAGGCTTTACAAAGGCTGTTATTCGGTGTATAAAGAAACTATAATACTTAAGATACTCTCTTGTGCAGCTAAATGTTCTTAATAGGTGTTTGAAAATGATAAAAAGTAACTAATCTGTTTTTGATATTGTATAACATTATATCTGCAGACGCCGTAATTAAAAATATATTAATAAACGATAAATTCTTGGACTTGGAGAAGTATTCAACGGTGTATTCAACGTGCAAATTCTAAATGACTGTGAAGTCGTGTATGTTTTTCCTCAAAATATTCACGCGCCAACGAAATAATCAAGTTAACACAAATAAAATCATTGCAAAATACGGTAAGTGTTTGTGTTTAAGGTTAGAATATACAAGTATTTATGGTACAATATTGTATATAAAGGCATAATGATCATAATATAAGTTGCTTGTCAAGATATAGCTTTAGCTATTGCTAAATATATCTTTTATTTAACAATATATTTCTTTAATGTTGTTTTTAATACACAATAATGGCGGCGTTTTGTTATACAGCCTAAAGTGTATTTGGAGGGTGATATACTGCAAATAGCTGTACTGAATCTCTTTTTTGTTCTATTATACGGCTATTGGCTTTTAATTACCGTCCAAATACACTTTAGGCTGTACTAAGTCCCTATATAAATCTATTGTACAGTAATTGGCTTTTAATCACTTAACTTATGTTTAGAGATGCGTACAAAAATTGAAGAACCCTAAGTACAAAACATATGTTTGTCACTTGATTTCGCTATTGTGTTGTATTGATGTCGGTCGTTTGACTTTACAACTAAACCAACTTATTGTTAACTATAACTTATGGGACATGTATTTCAATCATGTTTTACTTTATTTTTCAGGGAAATATGCCTTATAAAATAATAAAAACAATTGAGAGAAGCCAAAACCGTATTTGTATCGTACCCAGTTTGTGGGAGGATAAAGGTGAATTATAATGACCAAGAAAACAACTTGATATAACTAAGTTGATCAAGAACGAAAAATCAAGCCCTTTAAATATTGGTCTATCACAAAAATATTTTTAAGAAGAATACGTTATTTCGTGCTTGTGATTTAATATTATTAGTTCTTCAAAGAGAAACACATACTCTTTTGCCTGTAATTGTATCTAAGTATATAATATTTTTAAAACGATTGTAAGTATACATATATACAGGGTGTTGCAAAAGTGATACAGTAAGCCGAAAGGGGGTGGCTCAGGGGGTCATTATTAACAACTTTTATTTAACGACTTTTGGAAATTCGCGAAAAAATATTGATTCTCCATAGAAACTTTGTTGGTCACGTGACTTTTCACAATGGAAAAACAAAATTGTTTTTCGGGAATTTTCACAAATCGTTGAACAAAAGTTGTTCAAAATGACCCTCTGAGTCACCCCCTTTCGACTTACTATACCGCTTTTGTAAAATTCCGTATAGTAGCAAGTTAAAAATAAAAAAATACATATTTTCTCAGTGTAATGATTTTTATTTCTCTTTTTAACTCTTTTTTATATATTCTTTGAAGAATAGACCAATTGCCTTTCTGCCAGGCAGGTCGTAAAAGACAACCAATGGGCTATGCGAGTCACTTCCATCGTGGTTACTAGGTGATAGAGCTCTGCATTGGCTCGACCGGATCTGGTAACACCGCCTTATCTATTCCTGCTGCAAAGCGTCAGTGCTAGTCACTGTCATGTTCCGGTTTGGAGGGTAAGGTGGCCGGTAAACTTATGCATTGGACATTAAACCTTGCCACAAGAGAGCAACGCACCATTAAAATTTTTGCTGTCTGTAGGCGATGGTTGATTCTTTTCATCAGGAGACCGATCTGCTTGTTTGCTATCTTATGACATTAAAAAAATCAGTTATTGTAAATTACCAACCAAGTAACCTTAATGAAGAAGATAAGCCTAAAAAATAATAAATCAGATAACCTGCAATCACTTTTTAATGTTTTTGTTACGGAACCCTTTTCCTTGAACATTAATAAAAATGACGATTGTAGGTTTACCTGAATTAGTAATTTTTCAGCTTTATCTTCATCACGATTACTTGGTTGGTAATTTATAATATTTAAATATTCCTTTTCAATATTCCTCTTGATTTTTTCCACATGATATCAACTATGCAGATATAAAAACAGCAAACAACAATTTTCTCAGTAATACAGCCTTGAGCTGTACTATAGCTGTATATGCAGATTTTTTAACACCATTGGCTGCATAACAGTCCACAATTACGCCATAAATATTAGCTGTAGAACGGTGATTGCATGTCCCATTTTACAGAAACAAGCGTTGAGTGATACTATAGTAACACTTAAAGCTGTAATAAATTCCCGTGCTAAACAAAATACAGCTAATGTACAGCTTTAAGGATTAAAATCAGCCTAATGAGTTACAAATTGCTTAAAGCTGTACAGTAGTGTATTAATATTCAGATATAACGCCTAAAGCTTACGCGGAACTCTAAGAAAGGCCTTGTACAGCATTAGGCTGTATAAAAACTCATGAAGGTCTCTTATACCGATAAAAGCATCTTTTTACACCATTGTACGGCTGCAATAGAACTTTAAGTTCTATATGAGCTGCTTTATGGGTATTAAACATGCTTGATTGCTGCTTGGGTATATAACTGATAAGCATAAAGTGCCACTAGCGGTACTCTATTCACTTCATTTTGTTATTAATTTTACAAAATCTGTCATGTCATATTATGACTCAATGTACGTACATTGAGTCATAATATGACATGACAAACATAGCGTAGCTTGAAAATATTTTAGCCGTGTTGGTCCGGCCTTCTTTGAAAAACAGACCAACTGCCGTTCTGCCAGGCAAGTCGTAAAAGGTGACAGTTTTGCTATACGTGTAGTGACACGTACATCGTGACTACTGGGTGGTAAAGTTATTATTTATATTTATTTGGTATTTGATACCTTACCTATTGCTACCGCAATAGCGTTAATGTTTGTTATTGTCATGTTCCGGTTTTTAGGGTAAGGTAGCCGGTAGACTTATTATACCACACGTATAGCAACGCACAAATAACACCTTTGGTGAAGACACCGTCGCTATAGATAGCGACGGTTTCTCTTTCCATCAAGAGAACCGTCTGCTTATTTGCTATCTTATTATATTTAAAAAAATCTATAAACCGATTGACCCTGCAGGTATTTTAAGCTAATTTTAATTAAATTGAGGTATTTTAAGCTAAAAGAAAAAAAAACGATGAGTAAGCATTGAGTTTTGAGTTCAAAAGAATATCTGAAGTTTGAAAAAGTTCGAAAAGATGTATATTTTTTCAAAATGATGACTGACGTTGAATTTTCAAATGGCATTCAACGCATTTTTTGAGCACTAAATTGTTTTATCTATAATATCGATAGGTTAAAAATGTCGAAGAAGATCGAATCGAAGAAACAAAAAAACCCTTTTCCAAAAATGTTCGTCACTGATAAATCCCGAACGAATCAACCGATTTTAATCTAATTCACGGTATTTGACATAGTTTTTTAATTAGAAGAGCTGACTTGTCTAATACCTCTAAACGAGCAATTCTTGTATATATATAATTGGAATCTCGGAATCGGCTCTAATGATTTTCATGAAAGTCACAAATTAGAGGTTTTTCGGGTCAAGGAATCGATTTATCAAGGTTCCAGGTCCAAGAAAAGCTCGGTTCCCAAGATATGGGTATGTGAAAAACCGAGCAAATCTCGGCCAACCAGGTACAGAAAAAAAATTACTTATTCTATACGAATCGATTTATCAAGGTTCCAGGTCCAAGAAAAGCTCGGTTCCCAAGATATGGGTATGTGAAAAACCGAGCAAAGCTCGGTCAACCAGGTACAGAAAAAAAAATTACTTATTCTATAGGAATCGATTTATCAAGGTCCCAGGTCCAAGAAAAGCTCGGTTTCCAAGATATGGGTATGTGAAAAACTGAGCAAAGCTCGGTCAACCAGATATTTGTTTAAATTAAACTGTATAATGTTATTTTAAAAATATTAAGTAAGCTTGCTGTAAACAACGTACTTAATTTTAATATTTGAAAGCTGCAATTTTTGAAAATTTAATGTTTGAAACACACTTCGCCTTAATTTTTTTATAACTAAAATATCGTAGATCTAAAATTTCGTAGTAGTAACTAAAATATCGTAGATTAGTTGAAAAATTTCGAAGCTTTATCGAAAAAACATTTTTTTCAAAATTTTTCGTCACAAAATTTACGATATTAGATGCAGTTTTTTAAGGAATAGAGCTGATAAGATTTTGTACTCAATCGGCACATTAATCTGGAAATCATATTAAAAAAATGCTACGATAAATTTATATACGATACGATACGACAAAAATTTTTATGAGGTTATTTCAAAATTTCTAAAAAACTTCGGGGTCGAATCGGTTCAAAATTTCAGGAGGTCTAAGCTAAGCAGAACATAATCGAATACCATCAACCGCTTTTCGATCGGTCAAGCTGTTCAAAAGTTATGAGATGTTTACATACACACATCCACACATACACATACACATACATACATACATACTGACGTCATCGTGAAAGTAGTCGGAAAAGATTCCTAGGACCTCAAAACTTGGATATCCGGTGAAAACTTGATTTTCGAAAATAGTGGCAAATTCACTAACATAATATTATTATCTACATATGCACTTAACGGGAAGTTAAAAATAACAAAAATCACTAGATAAAACATACGAAGTGATGTATTCCCAAAATAGGCAAATTATTTGCTTGTCACATGAGTATTGGTCACAAAATGTGCCATGATGATTTAATTAAATCATCATGGCACATTTTGTTAATTGATCGACAGATATGTAATAATTAGATTTTTATTTTAAAATTGTTGTCATTAAAATATTTATTTAAACCACTTTTTAGAAAATTTGAAAATACAAAATATATATCTATTAAATTAATTTGAAACATTATTTTTTTTAAATTAACATGGAACCACTTAAAATTAGTGGGCCTTTACCTCAAGGATGTCCATCGCTTACATTCAATTTTGCTTCCAAACATTATCCACTATAACATTATCAAATTTCCCGCCGAAATGTTTTTTTTTATTTGCGCATCCGTTTGTAACTGAGACTCGCTACGTATACTGCCAATAATCAACACGCACTGCCTTCGGAAATGCAATCACACAGCTAATAGCATCGGGCACGAACATCCCCCGTGGTAAGGGTTACTGTCGCGTCAAGGTTGATCCAATTACATGACACTAATAATACTATCTTCACGTTTATCCAATGCGCGTGTTTGAGGGATAAGTGTGTCGACTACAGATAAAACATTATTATTCAATGACTTTTATACTTTTACGAATTATCTGATCCGGCTTGACACGGCTAAATTGATGACGAAAGTGACAACAAATTGCTCCTTTACAATGCTAAAGCTCAAACTGATTTTTTCACTTTTCTTTACGATTTTAAAAATTTTAAGCATATCTTACGCACTTACTTCTTTAGGCTGACTTAAGCACTTACTTATTTAGGCTGACTTGAGAGTAGGCGATCCGGATATTTTTTCGTACGAAAATAACGCTTGACGCAGTATTTATATAAATAAAATATGTCTGTAATATCAACGTAACAGCATTTTTCTAAGTGCATATATGAATGTTGTAAACAAAGAATCCTATTTTTAAAATATTTATTTGTCTCTTTATTTTAACTAATTTCCAAAACAACAAGACCTATTTTGATGGGACTTTAACTGACAGATAGCTAATTTTATAAAAAGAACTTCGGCTAATATTACTTTATAAAAAAATGTAAGCTCAAATACCCAGATCTAAGTTCAGGCGGATTGATTCCCGAGCAAGGTTAGTTAATAAATAATGAGGTAACATATTTCTGCCTAGCACACGAGTTTTGTAATATTTAATCTTCTATTTATAGTTGAAATTCTACTTCCTAACAAATAAAGTTATAATTTCAAAGACGCAGCGCTTGTAACGAATTTAATCTGAACTCATTAAAGATTTCGCGATAAATTCTCAATACAAAATTTCTTTAATCTTTTCACTTCTGAAACTAATGAGATTTTTGCTATCTTCATATAATAAACATAAATCCTAACAACTGATTTTTAGGACAATAATGGCAAACAAAATCGTTTCTTGTAAAGAATACGAAACAAACAAAAAATATAAAAAGTATCTCCACGCCCGTATACATGAAGAGGTAGTCAGAAGTATACAACCAGTGCATCAACGATTAGCCGAAGATATTTAAATAGTCCCACAATGTGATAGGTGGCAAACCCATCGCCAATCGGGTATTTATTTAAATAGTCCCACAATGTGATAGGTGGCAAACCCATCGCCAATCGGGCACTTATTTAAATAGTCCCACAATGTGATAGGTGGCAAGCCCATCTCCAATTGGGCACTTATTTAATCCCGGGCAATATTTTTTTATCAGAAAACTGAAAAAACACATTTTGAATTGTACGTCGACACCGACACCGGACAACTAGTCCACAGAAGCGATCATATTATAACAAATTGTATGTCACTCGCAATGTCAGTCAAAGTCAAAACTATTTTAACCAAAATAAGAACGTCGGTTATTAAATAATTGATAACATTCAAATTACATGAAGACACAATTTGTACCTCGTAATATATAAGTTATAATACTAGTTCATTATATACTTTAAACTTTAAACAAAGTAATAAAAACATGTCCACTTAATTCAAAAAAAATTTATGTGATGTCGCGGGACACCAGGTAGGAACGAACTTCCTTCGGCTAAACGGCACTACTCGCTTGTGTACGCGACTGTCGCGCCTGCGCACGTCTCATTTAACGCTTTTATTCCACGCATTTTTCTTACGGTTTTACTATCACATTTTTTTCAGTTCGGTCGCGCAGCAAAATCCCTATCCCCTCCAAGCCTGCCGTAAGGAACTTCGTTCCAATTAGAATAATATAATAATCATAATTCAATAAATAATAAACCAATATCAATCCTTTAAAAATTAAAAAATACCCGTCATAATTAGATAACATTAAATACAATAATCTATATTAATATTATAAATGCGAAAGTTTGGATGGTTGGATGGATGTTTGTTACTCAATCACGAAAAACTACTAAACGGATTTGAATGAAATTTGACAAACAGGTAGATGATAGAATAGCACATATGCTACTTTTTATCCCGAAAAAATTAGATAATCCCGCGGGATTCACCAAAAACTTTTATAATGCAGCGGGCTGCACGCTGCAGCTAGTAATTATATAAAAAAACTTAAATAAATTAAAATGTATTGTAAGCATCGGCTCTTGACCGGACGGAATTAACCGACAAGGAGAGGTAAGCGGTGGTCAAAAAGTTGGAGCAAGACAATGGCAAGTATTGCCTTCTACCGCGTTGATTCTGGCCCTTTTTTCCTCGTAAAATATACCATCGCTTACAGATCACAAGAATGTTAGTAACGCGTCATGCCACATGTATAAGTTTACCGGCTAGCTTACTCTCCCAACCGGAATAAGACAGCAACAATCGTTAACATTATTGCGGCGGGAATAGGTAAGGCGGTGGTACCAAATTCTCGGGCGAGATGTTTCGGAACTCTACCGAATAGTAGTCACGATTGTAGTGACACTTATAGCCAATCGGTCGCTTTTTACGACCAGCCTGGCTGAACAGCAGTTGGTGTATTCTTCAAAGGAGCCCGTACCAACACGGGGAAAACAATAAACCATCTGCGTTTCTGCCAGGCTGTTTGTCAGAGGTGATACATTTTTTATTTCATAACAAACAAACAGATAACTACTGATGGAAAGAGACGATCGTCGTCAATAGACACCAAAGCTGTTGACTCGCCAATAATGCCTATAAAACTTCATTTGAATAAATTAAAGATAGGTTGAAATCCTGATTATCCAAAACATCTAATCTCATATGGGAATGAGCTTGATTTATTTATTTACTTACACACCTACCTACCAATTTTTTGCATTTGAAGTGTGTTACATCAAAAACTTCAAGTTAAAATTAATTAAACGCGTTAATTAAAATTAAAATTATTTAAACGCGTTCTTTGTAATTGTATCTATTTAAATAAAATACTGACGTATAATATTTAATTTAACCTTCACTTTTTATGTAGAAAGCAGGGAAACCAAAAATTTAGAGTGGGCACACCAACCACGTTAGTGTGCGTGGTTCAATTACTGTATGTAAATACACAAGTGACACTCGTTGAAGTTTCACACAAGCGGATTTTTTGAGGACGTTTTTAATTGTCAGTTGCTTAGAAATGAGGTAAGGAATAATAACCTTCCTCTAGAGGTTTATATACTCAAAGGACTTCATGAACTTGGAACGTTTAAACAAACTAACAAACAAAAATCTCTTCAGCTTTATTATAGGTATTCATATAGGTTGCGACATGCACATGAAAAATGATACTTAATTACAAAAGAGCTGATGTTCTGCTTACTCGTATTTACCGTGACCACCCAACAGCGGCGACCACCGGCGATTTTATTGTGAAGTGAATGTGAAAATCAGCACATTGATATCAAGATTGATAACAGACATCGCTCAGATTCTGTTTCTAACAAGACTGCGATTTTGGTGGTATTGCGGTACTAGAGTACACAGTTAAGAAAAGCGCCAAAATACACTATACATATAAGCACAAAAAATAGAGAAAAAAAGACAAGTCAGATAAGTTTCTTCCGCTAGATCTTTTAGATGTGTGGCAGCGCTCCGATCCGGTAATAATTCTAAAAAATCGACTCAAAAGTTTAAATTTAATAGAATATAAAATTATAATTTTTAAATATTTGCAGGCTCTAGGCACAGAATACTGGAGACTAACATAAGTCAATGTTAAGTACATTATCCATTATCCAAGTAATATTTGAGCAACGCACACATAGACACCTCATAGACGCGATATCTCGGAATGGTTCGGAAGTCGGAACGCACTGTTCCGAGTTCTCGAGTATTCTGTGCTCTAGGCGCTAAGCAAGCCGCCTGCCTGTGCGGACGAAGCCCAAAGATTGAGCTACATATTCCGTCAGCACTGAATCGTCTTTTTCCGTCGTCGACCTATCCTTTTCAGAAGCGCCATTTACTAGAGCGAGTGAGATAACGAGAATGCGATAGCACGCGGTGGAATCTTCGAGACAATAGCATTCCCGCTACCTTTCGCGCTTTAGCAAATGGTAGTTCTGAGCCGCAGATAAGGATAGAGTGACGGAAAAATCAATTCCGTACTGACAGTGTTGTTTAACCCTGATAAGGAATAGCTGTAACGCTTTACATCAACTGTGTCGGTCGTCGAACATTAGTCCCATATAAGTATATTCACTTAACTCATTAGGTAGGTGCTTACTTGACATTCAGCTGCCGTTGTATCAGGAGTTTCTTTTCAATCTGTTCAATGGGGAACTGGGGCACTTCATAGGGGGCTGACAGTTCATTGGGCAACTCTCGAGGGGCCTCCGCTCCCACTGCACTCGTCGGGCTTTCACTGCCTGGAAACGAAAACATTTATTTAGTTACGTGATTTTATGTCAGTGACGTCACGGCTGTACACGTATTTTGTCCTTTTAATTTATAATATTACTAGCTAACCCGCGCAGCTTCGCCTGCTAGTAGAGTGCCATTGTATCTTCACGCCCATATCCCCGAAGGGGTAGGCAGAGGTACAACAAGTGCACCCACGATTAGCCGAAGATACTTGGTCCCACAAATGTGATAGGTGGCAAGCCTATCGCCAACCGGGCACTTTCCAATCCCGGGCAACTTTTGTGTTTCTCAGAAAACTGAAAAAACACTTTTTTTTTAAAGTGCCCGACCCAGGAATCGAACCCGGGACCTCATATGGTCAACTCCAACGCTGGACCACTAGACCACAGAGGCGACATTGCCATTGCCATTGCCATTGTCATCAATTTAATTTTTATATACAAAAAAAATATTTTTTATATACAAAATTTCATCCCCTGTTTGAACCCCTTATGGGTTAGTTGTTGAAAAAACCCCGGAGTTCGAAATATCTCCTTGCCAAATTTCATCAACATTCGTTAAGTGGTTCAGCCGTAAAAGTGTAACAGTCAGACTCGGATTTAAAATATTAGTATGTTTTATTTATATAATAAGATAGCAAACAAGCCGATGGGTCTCCTGATGGAAAGAGAAACCATCGCCTTTAGACACCAAAGATGTTAATGGTGTGTTGTTATCCATGTGGCGGGATACCATTGCCACATGCATAAGTCTACTTGCTACCTTACCCTCCAGACCGGAATACGACAAAGACAAGCATTGACGCTATTGCGGGAGGAAAAGGTAAGGTGGTGATACCATATACCCGGGCGAAACGTTGCGGGACTCTACTACCTAGTTGTCAGGATGGTAGTGACACGTGTAGCCTATCGGTCGCCTTTTACAACCTGTCTGGCAGAACGGCAGTTGGTCTATTCTTCACAGGAGACCGGACCATAAAAATATATTATAAAACAACATTGATATGA
The DNA here is from genome assembly GCA_036924255.1 of Apodemia mormo. Taxonomy (NCBI): domain Eukaryota; kingdom Metazoa; phylum Arthropoda; class Insecta; order Lepidoptera; family Riodinidae; genus Apodemia; species Apodemia mormo. The sequence continues at coordinate 2,210,422 of JAUPFN010000018.1, read as the reverse complement.
ATAATTGTAAACAAAAAATACATATTATGATCAGAGAGCCTTCTACTAGATCATATAAGTCTTTGATTATGATGTATATACTATGTATATAACTGACAAAGTTAGAGGTTCTACAGTTACATTAGTGGTCTAGAGAGAGGTAGAAAGCAAAATATACAATACAAATTAATTGGCAGTTAAAGATTTCAGGTCAAGAACATCGGTTGATTCATCTCTTATAACGGACAAAATACCAGCCTACCTACTGTCCACTGTCCAGCTAAGTACCTCATTGCCTCGAGACGCACCTCCAAACAGGAGGCGTGTCTCTACTTCCGTGACTACTATGTATCTAAGTTAATTAGAACTTGTCTGGCTAATGCCACAAGTGTATATCCGGGTCCCCTCTGAAGATTAGCTTTTCCGCCAAAAAGTCCAAAGCTTTTCAAATAACTCCATTAAATTTAAGATATTTTTTAATGATAATTTAAAGTTAAAATATCAATTGTTCTGATAAGTGAATAACGCCTCGCCTATAAACGGAAACCAAACCAAACCAAAGGTAAAATACACTCCATATTCATGTCTGGTTACCAGAGCGTCAGGGTCAATGTGTCAGTTGTCAATCAAGGTCGTGAATTGTGATCGAAATCACGGCCATTAAGATTCCTTATAAGCAAACATTACAATGTTGAGTAACAGCCACACATAGTAGATGACGCCAATATTTACTATACACTATTACTATTGTACCCTACTTAAATTTCACTTTTAAATAAGTATATATTTATAATATACCTATTACTCGACCGGTTTCACTTTTTAAAACATCTTCAGGATGTAATTAAGGCAAGGTATTTCGACGCGTGTCAATTCTATAGAAAATGGTTGGCGCGGTATGTTCTGAAACCGCTGGGAAACGTGTTAATTTTCGGATAATATCAGCTGAAAACTAAAATTTAGCACATCCTTTTTTGTATTTACAATTAAATATCACCATGTGGATGATTAGAAATATTATTAACAAATTATTTGTTTTAGAGATTTTGGAACGAAGTTCCTTATCGCGCGTTGTGAAAGGGGGCTAGACGGAAAAAAATCTTACGAAAAGTTGTCATGACACTTTTTGCTATAGTAAGCTATTGTAAGCTGTGCGGCGTGCGCATGTTTCTCTCTCTCTCTCTCTCTTATAGAAAGCAAGCCAGATATTTCATAAGTAAGTTTATATTACATTAAGAAGAAAAGAATTATTATTATTATTATTATATTTATTAATAATAAAAAAAATATTATTATAACTTTAAAAAAAAATTATTACAATTCCTTCACTAAATAATTGAAAGGAACTTCGTTCCATCCGGGTGTCCCTTGACACCTCTCAAGTTTTTTTTTAGCCTGTTTTCGGAATTTCATATGATCGAGTAAAGTACATTCTATCATGTAATGAGTTAGCACATTCTTTAGATAATATCTTCATGTATATCGTGTAATTTTTGTAAATTTGTTATTTAACAATCAATACAAAAAACGTAATCTATCAAACCAGTTTTTTCCCGTTTGTCGCGATACCTCGCCTTATATTACACCCTGAAGATGCTCTAAAGAGTGAAACTGGGCGAGTAATATTTTAAAAATATATATTTAAAAGTGAAATTTAAGTACAAGTGCCATAGTAATTAGTTTCTAATAACAATGGAATTTCACCAAGTGCCGACGATGGAAAGTATAGAACATACCAATATGTATTAATAGGTATATTTTGGCGTGGCGTCGTAAAATTACCGTTTTCATGAAATGTTCGAACATTTCAATGATGTGGGCCTTTAAAATTTTTTGGCCATGACGTGAACTATGGAGTCATAAAAATCCAGAATAGTAGAATGTTAGTAACTTATTTCTTGTTTTTTTAATACGACAGACGTTTATTAAAACGCTAGGAAATATTAAAAGTCCATTCAACATAATTTTTAGGTCATTACCGAGTAACGCACAGTAAGGAGAGCCGCCATTTTGACACATAAACAAAGCGCTTCCAACGGCTCTATCAGGTCAATGTAACTAATTTACGACATTTTTAAATAAGTTTCTTGAAGTTGTCGTGCGTTAGCAAATCATATTGATAAATGACTTCTTATCATTGATCTGATCAAGAAACATCATAATACGGCCAATAGACAATGAAAAAATCCATGAAATGCCACCATTTCATGAAATTCTTGAGTATTTAAGGGTGAGGCAATTCTACAATGAAACTACGACATATACTTAGTATGCAATTCGTGTGTCTGTTTTAAAAACTGACACTTGTGGTTTCTTATAGATGAAGGATACAGACGGCCTCTAACTAAATATTTGATATGTGGTAAAAACAGTACAGAGTAGGTATTAATTTAATTAGCCAATTATACCTTGATACCATTTTTTAACCGACCAAAAAACGGTGGTTATTAGTTTGAGATGTATATACCTATATAATATTGTGGGAATTGAGAAACATAATTAAGTATGCTGTCCTATTTGGCGTTCAAGTACGTGTAATAAATTTCGTAAGTGTACGTATGTTTATATATTTGTCCACGAATTTCTCGGAAACTAAAAGCCAAATCAAGATAATTCTTTTTTATTTAAATCAAGTATATATTCCAACTTAGAACAGATCAAGTTACGACAAACATTTTTAGTTTTTGAGATACGGGTATAATTACACCGGCACACAAAAAAAAGTTGTCTGTGCACCGGGCACCACCTATCTACGGGCATGTTTTTCGACCCGCTGAACACGAATTTCAAGTCAGTTTAGGCCGTCCGGGCTTCAATTTCGAGTAAATTGCAAAAAACCCCAAAAAAATAGGAATTTTAGGAAATAATAAAAATGAAAATTACAGGACAATTGAATATAATAATAAAAAATAATAAAAATGAAAATTACAAAAACTTAGGATGCTTATTATTTTTTTCGCTTCTTATTTTGTCGAGTGTGTATTCATGACTAAGTACGTATATTTATAAAAATCCCTTTCTTAGTCCAGGATCTTTTTGAAAGACATTCAATCTGACTTATTTCTAAAAAAAGGCGAGCCATAAGCGTATTACCATCATGACGACTAGGTAGTTATGCAACGGCTCGCACACTAATTACTGTGGTTATGTGTATGTTGTGTTGTTTAGAGTCATGTCACTGTAGTGTTATAGTTTAGAGGTTTATGTAGCAGGTAAAGTAATGCATGTATTACATCCCTGCCTTACGAACATATTAACGCACGTGTTTTTTGGATACTGGGTTTCTTTCCATCAAGATCGTTCCGTTTGATTGTTATCGTATCCTTTTGTATAACCATCATGTAAGTGAACCTTTTTTTAAATCATAAACGTGACAGTCAAGTTTTAGTTATTGTAATAAAAAACTAAAAGCAATAAAACTGCAACGTATATTAAAATTAGGAACATGAAATAAATGAGGACGCAAAATATACCATCTCTTGAACGAATTTAGAGGACCATGAAAAGAATATAAAGGACAAAAATATTAGAATACCCTACTGAAAAAAATTCAAGATATTTTTCAAATTTCAATCATTGCTATATAATTTTGAGTAATATTGGGTTATTTTCTACCGCGAAAATTAATACCTTTTGAACGTAGTTTAAAATGTAGATTTCATTGAAATTTTGACTGTTCCTTACATTGATGATGGAGTTGCTATAATGCATGATATGATAAATGATAATGCACGCCCCCACACTGGTGTCGTAATTGTCAAATATTTTCAAGACGCTGAAATCAATGCAATGTAGCGACCAGTGCATTCACCCGCTTGATACCTATTAGCTATCCTATCGAGCACTTATTTGGAAGACAAGTTAAGAAAAGAAATCCTGTCACAAATAGTAAACAATATACATCTTAAAAACGTATTACAGGAAGAATAAAACTCAACCCTTCTAGATTTAATTGATACCTTAATTTACCTCTAAATACCAAGGAAATTGTAGAGGAGATAAAGTAAAGTAAAAGGAGATTGCGGAGTTGGAGGAGGCAACACTGAGTTTCGATTGCAGCATATTGTACGTTGTTTTTGTATTTCGTATGCATTTGTGAATTAAATTAATAAAACATTTGTTTTTCTTAATTTAAGTTTTTTTTTATCTACACGTTTTTTTTTTTTGAGGTTACAATTTTTGTTTAAAGAGGCATAATCCAAATGAAATGTCATAAATATACATGATATTTGTTTTATACTGACTTTTTTGCATTCCTCTTAAGTTCCTCTGAGCACATATTACAAATATATACTAAAAATAATTTCTTTTTCTTTTTGAATATCTTATTACTCGTCTAAAAACGTGTAAAAAATCTGCATACAATAAGGGATCTCTAAAACATTCCTTCCCTTCAGTTTGCGATTTTTTTCATAAACTGTAAAATAAGTTGCCATACGCAATGCGCACAATAAATCGTTTGTAAAACGCAATGCGTCGACACTCGGCAGTCATCGCTTGGCACACCGCCACATTTTAGTGCCTACTTAACATAACTTGTAATATTGTTACAATACTCCTACACATTTCTTGTAATGATTGATGATATACTATTTATTGTGTAAAACACAAAAAAGAAGCTCTAAAAATAAATGACTTATTTAAACTAAAACTTAATCATCCCCGTGTTGGTCCGGGCTCCTTTGAAGAATAGGCCAACTGCATTCTTGCCAGACAGGTTGTAAAAGGCGGCTGATAGGCTACACGTGTCACTACCATCGTTACTACTTGGTGGTAGAATTCCGGAACGTCTCGCCCGGGTATTTGGTACCTTACCTACTCCTACCGAAATAGCGTCAAAGTTCTGGTTTGGAGGGTAAGGTAGCAGGTAGACTTATGCACGTGACATTACCATTCCACCACACGGATAGCATCGCACCATTAACATCTATGGTGTCAGTAGACGATGATTTTTCTTTCCTTCAGGAAATCCATTTGCTTATTTGCTATCTAATGTTCTTGTAACTATTTATATATTCTACACTCTGTGTCGTCGGTACTTAGTGAAACTCCATTTTCATTCAATATTTTATATTAAAACACTTGTACTGTCTCACAATAAATTATTACATATATTATCCAACCGGTTTCGCTTCTAAATAAGCATCATCAGGGCTATTACAGCTTACAACTAAAAACAAAACAATATCTAACCGTCATTATTGAACAATTTATAGTTTGAAAGCATAATACGTACTGCCTTCGATAATTATTATTATTGTAAATATGTCAATTGTAGGGTTGTTACTTTATGTGCTTATGTTATTCCCCACAATTGAGGAAAACATAAGTGAATGTACGAGTTTTCTTTTTTAAAATGTAACTATAAAATTAAATTAATTTTAATAAGGCTGTCTGTCTGTAATTAGAATTGAAATATTTAAAATTAAAAATACTTAAAAATCAAATGTCAAAATAATTAAATCAAATCGATAACAAATTAAAATATGTACAATTGAAAAAAGAGAGTTGTCAAATGTTAGTTACCAATTAAAATCAAAATTAAATATAATAGATACAAATTATAATTATGAAATTAAAGTTCTCTTATATAAAATAAAATTATATAAAATCTTTAACCCTCTAATAATAATTTAAAATTTAAAAAAATAAAAAATTATCAGCAGTGGAGAATTATTAAGATCTAATTGATCATTCAGTAGATTGCAACTATATTTATAATAAACACCCAAACCCAGAAATACAAACATCTACACTGATCACATAAACGTTTGTCTCTGCCAGGAATTGTACCTGGGTCCCATCGATTCGTTCGTTAGAGCTAGGTTCGTTAACCAACCAACCAACGGGGCGGTCAAATATCTACATAATAAAGGGTACAAAAATTACATTTATTTGTATCTTTTAAGTAATTAAAAAAGAATTTTGTTTATTATAATCATATCTTGTCATTATTATAAATATCTGGTTGACCGAGCTTTGCTCGGTTTTTCACATATATTTGAAACCGATCTTTTCTTGGACCTTGAAACTTGATAAATCGATTCCTATAGAATATATAATTTTTTTTCTGTACCTGGTTGACCGGGCTTTGCTCGGTTTTTCACATACCCATATCTTGGGAACCGATTTTTTTTTGGACCTGGCACCTTGATAAATCGATTCCTTGACCCAAAAAACCCCTAATTTGTGACTTTCATGAAAATCGTTGGAGCCGATTCCGAGATTCCAATTATATATATACACAAGAATTGCTCGTTTAAAGGTATTGGATGTATGAGATGATTTAACAAGTGTAAGAAGTTAAAGTTAATAATTTTGCATGTTACAGTCAACATTTAGGTAAAGGAGAATGATGAGACCGGCCTAAATGGCCTTTGATCGGGTATGGCACAAAGCACTTCTCTCCAAGCTTCCTTTTTATGGGCTTCCTGTGAAACTCTACAATTGGATCACCAATTTTTTGGCAGATCGGAGCATCAAGGTCGTTGTTGATGGCGCATGCTCTGAACTTAAACCCGTCAATGCTGGTGTTCCTCAGGGCTGTGTGTTATCACCTACACTGTTTCTTCTGCATATTAATGACATGTTGCAATCAAGCAACATTCATTGTTATGCGGATGACAGTACGGGTGATGCTTTGTACTCTGGCCGCAGCGGAGTTTCTCAACAATATGTCAAAGAGTGCCGGAACAAACTTGTGTCGGAAATCGAAGAACAACTTTCCTCAGCCTCAAAGTGGGGTCGACTAAACTTAGTCCACTTTAACCCCAAGAAGACACAAGTTTGCGCGTTTTCCACCAAAAAATCTCCCTTTGTCGTATCTCCTCGCTTCGAAAATACTTCCCTTACAGCCACAGCCAGTCTTGAAATTCTTGGAGTTGACATATCGAGCAACGTTCAGTTCCGTGGTCACTTGGAAGGCAAGGCCAAATTAGCCTCAAAAAAGCTGGGTGTTCTCAGCAGGGCCAGACAGTATTTCACGCCGGCCCATCGCCTACAACTTTATAAGGCGCAAATCCGGCCTCATATGGAGTACTGCTCTCACTTGTGGGCGGGGTCTCCTCAGTACCAGCTCCTTCCTTTTGACCGCATTCAACGTAGAGCGACTCGAATCGTCAATAACAGGACTATTTCTGATCGGCTTGATTCTTTGGCATTGCGTAAAGATGTGGCTTCGCTCTGCATCTTCCATCGGATCTATTATGGGGAGTGTTCCGACGAACTGTTTGGATTAATTCCTGCCGCAGAATTTCACCATCGAACATCGCGGCCGGAAAGGCCGGCAACGCAACTGCAAATCTTCTAATGGTGTGGTTGTCCATGGGTGGTGATCACTTACCATCAGGTGAGCCTCCTGTCCGTTTGCCCCCTTTTCTATAAAAAAAAATGGACTACAAGAATATAGCGTCAGCCGAAATTATTAAATTAATTTTATTTACAATAAGTCAATATTAGAATTCAACGGACACTTTTTAATAGCAAATTAATTTTAAAAGGATTTTAGTCGAAAAGTCATGAAACTAATCAAACTTGTACGCTTTTTCTTATTTCTAATTCAAGCAAAGATTTTTCTATTCTGCCATAACGTTAACACTTTCTTTTATTTCTGACCAACCAAACAAATCATAAAAATGTTGGATAGATAAGACGTAAAATTTTAAACAAACTATTGTATAAAATGCAACAAAAATGAAAATATTTATTATTATAATCGAAATCTACAACATAGAAGGCCGTATAAATAAGTACGCTTAGTATCAACCGAAAGAAACAAAAAAAAACAAGTGTCATCTATTTACGCTGTGAGCGAGTAATAAACATGTTATGTAAACAAAAGTTTTAATATTTTTTAACATTTAAGTGGTTAAAATGAAGTAATCTTCATGATAAATAATACAAAAATGAATTATATTTGTGTTGACGATATATTGTGATGTGAGTGACCTAAAATGGAATGTAACAATTGTAAAATCAAGTAATACTAATCTTTGTAGGAGTTTCGTGAATTTTAGTATTATAAAAAGTGTCCGTGATACTATTTACATTTCAGAAGAAATTAATAATGTATTACAATACGGTAAGCAGCCATCATCATGTGTTGCGTTTTAGGCCAAATTTCTATGGGGCCTTTTTGTTATGATCCAAAAAAAGAACTGCAAATACAAAATAATAAAAAAACAATTACGATTTTTTTCAAACTTCTCCTCGACCACTTCAGACTGCGTTCTCGAGCGCACGTGCCAAATATCTTTATCGAAGCTGTACATCGCAGTGACGCCGCAGGACTGCCGCACGACGACCGCAGACACACACACCGATCACATAAACACGGTACACCGTACTCACTTTTTTGTCATTAGCTTTTTAATTAATAATTATGCAACAGCTGTATAAACATTAAGAACTATCTAATTTCAAGCCGATTGTTGATACACGCTAAACACTATTAAACTAAATTCATTTATAATAGTGCCATCTATATATCATACCTCCAACTAAATGATGTATATTATGTTTCTGTCTAGTCTAACGATCGCCCCCTGGTTTAAATTTAACCGTAAATTTGATCATAGAAGAATGTATTAAAATCTCTTTTAACTTTGAAAATAGACTTTCGTCACAATAAAAATCTATATTAATATTATAAATGCGAAAGTTTGGATGTTTGGATGCATGAATGGATAGATGTTTGTTACTCAATCACGCAAAAACTGCTAAACCAGGTCAAACTAAGCCATATTTGTATGAAATTTGGCACACAGGCAGATGATGACCTGGAATAGCACATAGGCTACTTTTTATCCCCGAAAAATTAGGTGATCTCGCGGGATTCACCAAAAAATTTGCGCGGGATTCGCTTTTATAATGTAGCGGGCTGCACGCTGCAGCTAGTGATATTATAAATGTGTGTAAACATCGCCTGTAGACTTCAAACCGGAACACGACAATGGCAAGCATTAACGCTATTGCGGCACGAAAAGTTAAGGCAGTGGTACCAAAGCTGGGCGAGACTTTGCAGAACTCTACCATCTAGTTGTCACGAAAAGCCCGACAGAATGGCAGATGATCTATTCTTTAAAGGGTAGATTGAGCCACCAGGGGAACTTATATTTCAATACAAACAATAATACACCACGACTATACTAATGTGCAGATATCCATTAAGTGGTATGTACCGAAATACTTACAGACACGCTCGCGATTTAATACTCTTTGCCTTACCGTAATCTAATCTAATCGTAGGATCACTAATTTTTCCCGTGTAGGTCCGGGTTCCTTTTGAAGTATAGGCCATCTGCTACTCTTTCAGGCAGTTCGTAAAAGGCGAACGATTGGCTATATACGTGTCACTGTCACAGCGGTGGAGGTCTCTTTCCATCAGCAGAGCCATCTGCTTGTTTGCTATCTAATGAGATAAAAAAAGGCCAACCTGGAAGGCCAGGCCAAGCGAAATGGCTTTTAGTAAGTGCCTGGCAGGTAGGCAAGTGGTCTTTTTTTCAAAAGGGACCGTCAACAACATAGGGGAAATCAGACAAAAATAAAAAATATTGCTATAATTTTCAGGATAAATTCTTGAAAAGGGCGCGGGCCTCAAATATATACATAGTATCGCAGATTATATATGTATATATATATGTGTACGGTGTGTAAAGAAAACCCTGTCGGATAATTAAAGGTGTTATTTGGTACCGTAATACGTTTACATGTGTGTAATTATTTTATGGATATTAAAAAAAAATCTTAAATGGTATTTTCATACATTAAGTATGACAACATCTACAAATAAGTAAATTCTATTATCAAAGAATTTAAAATTCCTTTGTAAAAAGCCGAGAAACAAATAGCGCGCCTTCGAGTGGTGTTTGTGCGAAAGGCGCCAAAGCGAAACAATGAAACAAACAGCGACAAGGTGTTGTCATTTTTAAAATATTTGCTTAACTCTAGGGAAATATAGGTAAAAATACGAATATTAAAAAACCGATATCTTTTTTATTTTCTGTAATAAAGTAATTTTAATATTTTTTTCAGTAATGCCTTTAACAAACATATATACCTCTTTCGGATCGAACAGGGTTTTCTTTACACGCCGTATATATATATATATATATATATATATATATATATATATATATATATATATATATATATATATATATATATATATATATATATATTAGGGTGGAGTGAAAAAAAAAAATTTTTTTATTCTTCTTAGCCTGGGGGTCAAATTTGTAGCTTATAAAAAACAAAAATTTTTGAAAAAAAAATAAAATTTTTTACTCAACATCTTGAGGCAGCCCACTCATTTTTAAAATTAATTACGAGTAAAAATATTTGGTTGCAAAAAAAAATTTTTAAAAGCGTTCTAAAAACTTCAAAATATCCTCTTTTATGCCAATTAAAAATCACAAGTTAAAAAAAATTTTTGTGACTATTGTTTTAATATTTAAAAAAATCCAAAAAAGTAACATTCCTCGTTAGGGCACTAGAATAAAATTTGAGTTGGAAATGATCATAATTGCCAATTCTTGGATGTTTTAAGACATTAAAAGACAAAATTTTTTTTTTTTTTGCAACCAAATATTTTTACTCGTAATTAATTTTAAAAATGAGTGGGCTGCCTCAAGATGTTGAGTAAAAAATTTTATTTTTTTTTCAAAAATTTTTGTTTTTTATAAGCTACAAGTTTGACCCCCAGGCTAAGAAGAAAAAAAAAATTTTTTTTTTCACTCCACCCTAATATATATATATATATATATATATATATATATATATATATATATATATATATATATATATATATATATATATATATATATATATATATACACACAAGTAATTACTATTGTAAGTATAACGTTAGTCTACCATAATACACAACAGACACGCTCGTTGTAGTGACTCAGAAATGACATGAGCGGTACCCATTTCGTTGACGTTTTACGACTACGACTTTCCTATTTCTGCGTAAACAGCTATTTGAAATATTGCCTATTCTTTACCTTGACTTTATGTACTAACATGAGCTTTTTTATATTATAGGACAGCAAATAAGCAGACGGATGGAGAGATAACCTCGACTATCAATTTTAAGGACTTAAAGACATTTTTTTTTTAGTTTTCACTTGTATGAAGTTTGAAGATGAACATTAGTTGAACATGAAGAAGAACATTAGTTGTCACTTGTATGAAGCAATAAATCTCTTTACCTATATTTCAAATTAAGTTTATCGAAAACTTTTCGTAACGTATATTTTAGAATGAATATAACTATAGTATCACTATGCTAGGTTACTTTACGGGGGTATGCAGAGTAAACCAAACTATAGGCTTTCCAGTTCACCACGATTCACCGGTTTGTCAGATGGCGAAATTAGTAGTGATCCCCATCGCCGCATTTAACCAACTTGATAACGATTATCGACTATTTCTAGTGATAACCGGGATGGACAGCTTTACGTGTTCATCAATATAAATAAATAAATAAATAAATAAATAAATAAATAAATAAATAAATAAATAAATAAATAAAATAAATAAGTAAAAATCTGACAATTCTTTTTTGGTTCGAGTCGCCAAGGCTTGGAACGAACTGCCTGCGTCTATTTTTCCGGACAAATATAGTCCTGGAACCTTTAAGAGTAAAGTGAATAGGTTTCTTTTGGATGGGCGTGTACCACCTTCGTCTTCATCGACACTTTCCTACAGGTGCGATGGAAGACAAACGCCTATTCCAATTAAATCTTTAAAAAAACACGGGAGCAGTAACACACCACCCGCCAGACCACGAGCTGCTATTGAGATTTTGGATTTCGAAACAAAACTCGAAAAAACCTCAATAACACAATTGCCCGACCAGGAGATGGAATCTGGGACATCGATCGTAGCCGAATAGGCTAAAGAGGCAGATAGTATTTAAGTATAATTTAACTATATCTCATCTGTACAGAAAATATATAAAAAAATCCGATGTGATGGCCAAGTCGATCTTTTTATATAAAACGTAAAAGATTTTTAACATTGATATGATAATAACTTACGTAATAACTTAAGATAGAAGGTCCCTTAAATAAGTACTAAATAAATTAACCGACTTGGTATTAAATGGATCTCACAACTTTTTACGGTAGAAAAACAGAGCTGCGAGACTTGGTTTTTTTACAGGGCTTTTGATGGCATTGTTAATTTACTGGCGTGCGAAGGTGCGCGGGTAAACAAGTATATTATATTTCACCGATAAGCGAATTACCAACGAAATCCTATTATGTACTAAGATTCCGCTATCGACCCGTCATTGATAGAGTAGTATCTTTCAAACCGTACTTACTACACTTGAAATTAATTATGTATTGATATTTAAAGATTTCAATACTTTAAGAGCATCATTAATCAGGGGCGTAGCTACCGCCGTATCTGCCGTATCAATTATATGGGGCCTCGGGCCACGGGGGCCCTCAAGGTACGTAAGCAAAAATTAATAAAAACCTCCCAAATGGCAAAAATCACTAAAAAAAACATTTCTTTTTTTTTCAAAGAAAAGGCAAGAAAAATGATTATTTAATCCGCCGTGTTGGTCCCGGCCTCCTTTGAAGAATAGGCCAACTGCCGTTCTGCCAGGCAGGTCGTAAAAGGCGACCGATTGGCTATCGGGTCACTACCATCGTGGCTACTAGGTGGTAGAGTTCTGCATTGTCTCGCCCGGGTCTGGTACCACCGCCTTACCTATTCCTGCCGCAATAGCGTCAGTGCTTGTCGCTGTCGTGTTCCGGTTTGGAGGGTAAGGTAGCCGGTAAACTTATGCATGTGGCATTAGACCTCGCCACAAGATAGCAACGCACCATTAACATCTTTGGTGTCTATAGGCGATGGTTGACTCTTTCCATCAGGAGACCCATCTGCTTGTTTGCTATCTTATGACACAAAAAAAAAAAAAAATAATTTGAATAGTTTGTAAAAATTTTGGAAAAGTGACAGATTAACACAAACATTTTTTTTTCTTTTGTGAGAAATCTTATTCATAAGGGTCCGCAAACAAATTTTTATACGGGGTCCCGCTAATGCACGCTACACCACTGTCTTCAACTTATTGTTTCGAAGAAATCGTTTGCCTTTAAAACAATCAACATAAATCGATATGCTGTAATTGAATTAAGAGAATCGATATTGCAAATATCGAAATAGTGTTAAGGCGAGGTATTTTGACGCACGCTAATATTATATTAAGTGGCCGGCACGGTATGTGCTGAAAGCGCTGGAATACGGTTTAGTTTTCAGATAAATAAATATAGGCCTTCAGCTGAACACCAAAATTTAGTACATTTTTTTTAATATTTAAAACTAAATATCACCATATAAAAATCATGTGGAACATCTACTTACTGCATGGATTTATTTAAAATTTTGCATGAATATTACTAACAGGTCGGGTCAACATATAGGCTACATATTATCACGCTATCACCTCGCGGGGGAGGAGCTCTGCGGAGTAAACGAAGTCCGCGCGGACGAAGTCGCGGGCAACAGCTAGTTAGAAATATTATGAAAAAATTACTTGTTTTAGAGATTTTTTAGCCTGTTTTCGGAATTTTATATGATCGAGTAAAGTACATTCTATCATGTAATAAGTTAGCACAATCCTTAGATAATATCTTCAGGTATATCGTGTATTTTTGTGAATTTGTTATTTAACAATCTATACATATAATAAATTCGTAGGAAAGTCAAAACTGTACATTGAATATTTTTTTAAAAGAATACTTGGGGCGTGATCTACAATCGATATCGAAGCAAAAAATATAGTTTTTAGAATTTTTGTCTGTCTGTCTGTTTGTATGTCTGGGGTAAACTCAAAAAGTACTGCATGGATTTACTTCAAATTTTGCATGAATATTACTAACAGGTCGGGTCAACATACAGGCTACATATTATCACGCTATCATCTACGGGGAGGAGCTGTGCGGAGTTAACGAAGTCCGCGCGGACGAAGTTGCGGGCATCAGCTAGTCAATACATAAAAATATGATTAAGCAAACCAATTTTTTTCCGTTTGTCTCCGGTGTCCCTAATCTCAATCCATTAAGGCGAGGCGCCTTAATGGATTGAGATTAGGGATGGGCCGAAATTCGTTTTACATTCGGTTTAACCGAATTTCGGCAGCTTGAACCGAATTTCGACATTCGGCCGAAATTCGGTTTATGTGCCGAACATTCGGCACTAGAAGAAAGTATCTTCTTGCACTAATTTGCTTGAAATCTATGCTAATGTTATAAAGAGGAAAAATTTGTATTCTATATTTTTATATATTGTATCATCTAAACTCAAAAACTACTAAACCGTTTTGCAAAAAATCTTTTACCTTTCTTTCACGAGTAACATAGGCTATACTATATTTTGAAAAAAAACAGTTGACCTAGCAGGCCATCCCTGAAACATCCCGCTAAATAAAAAAACATAAAAACAAATGTGAAAAAACTTCAGCATAGATTTTTGAGTTCGAAGAGTTCAAAAAATATGTAAAACGGTTGACCCGGCAGGTCATACCTGAAACTTTCTGCTAGATCTTCATTACATAGTATAAAACAAAGTCGCTTTCTCTGTCAGTCCCTATGTCCTTATGTCTCTATGTATGCTTAAATCTTTAAAACTACGCAACGAATTTTGATGGGGTTTTTTTAAATAGATAGATTGATTCTTGAGGAAGGTTTAAATGTAAAACTTTTCCGATATTCCCACGGGAACAAAAGCTGCGCGGGTGAAACCGCGGGCAGGTCGCTAGTTATCTATATCTTAGCACATTACAGATTTTTTCAGAGTTCAAAAATCATAAATTTGTTACAAATATTCGTTAGACTTCTATTCTAAACTTCTATGTAGAAGTCGTTGTAAATGAAAATAATTTCAACATTTTTGAAATGCTATATATTTTAAAAACGATGATTGATTTTGGTCTTTCGAATGGCATTCAACGCAATTTTTGACCTCTAAAATGTTTTCATAGCTACGTAATTTACAGACTCAGAAATGTCGAAGCAATATCAAAAAAGT
Organism: Apodemia mormo; assembly: GCA_036924255.1. Taxonomy (NCBI): domain Eukaryota; kingdom Metazoa; phylum Arthropoda; class Insecta; order Lepidoptera; family Riodinidae; genus Apodemia; species Apodemia mormo. The sequence continues at coordinate 2,195,395 of JAUPFN010000018.1, read as the reverse complement.
TTTTTTTGAATTTTCGATATTACTAAATCCCAAATAAATCGACCGATTTTGAAGCAATTTGCTTATTTGACGCGATTTATAGAAAGAAAAGCTGATTAGACTTTTAAGTCAATCCGTATATTAGTCTGAAAGTCATTTTAAACATGCTAAGTTTGCTGTAAACAACAAAATATTAATATTTGAAAATCCGTAACTTTTGAAAACTTGATTTAATTTTGATCTGTGAAACTGTACTTGAAAAAATTTCGAATTTATGTCGAAAAAACACTTTTTCCAAATTTTTTGTCAACGATAACTTCCGAATGGATTAACCGATTATGATACAATTTATGAATTAGACGCAGTTTTTTAACAAAAAGAGCTGATAAAATTTTATACTCAATCGATACATTAATCTGTAAGTTATATTAAAAAAAATATGTTTCGTCAATTTTTTTTTGCAATTTTTTCAAAATTTATCAAAATATTTTATTACTTTTTCAAAATATTTTAAAACTGTTGGAAGCCAAGTTGAGCAGAATCTAATTCAATGCCATTAACCGCGTTTCGATCGCTCAAGCCGTTCAAAAGTTATGAAATGTTTACATACATAGATACATACAACCATACACTCTCTCTCTCACTCACACATATACATACATACATACATACATACATACATACATACAGACATACTGACGTCATCGCGAAAATAGTCAGAAAATGTTCCATACGTAGCGGGAAGTTGAAAATCAAACGTATGATATAGATGAAGATGCATATATTTTAAAACATGATGATTTAGATGTTTTTAATTGCATTCTACGTAATTTTTACCTTTAAATGGTTTTATTAGCTCCAAAATCGGTAGTTTAAAAAATGTCGAAGAAAAAGTAAAAAAATAGGTAAGTCAGGTGACCCTGCAGGCTATCCTTGAAACTTCCCGCTAAATTGAGGAATTTTAGGCTCAAAGGAACAAAAGCTATAGTTTTGTTAACATTTTTTTTCAAGGTTCAAAATTCTGACTATTGTTATAAATGACAGCAATCTCATTTTTAAAAAGCTGTATATTTTGAAAACGATGATCGATTTTCATCCTTCAAATGGCATTCAATGAAATGTTTGAGGTCTAAAATGTTTTTGAGCTACATTCTCGATGAAGACTCGATTTTCAAAAATCGGGGCAAAATCAGTAACTTCCTTATCTATATACCTAAGTAGCAGAAAGTTAAAAATAAAAATCCATGCCTAAATTGGAACAATGTAACTCAATGTATCAAAATTTTGCTGTTACATCATTAATTCACGTGCGTTGCGAAACCCATTAACGATATCCTATATATCCATACTAAAATTATAAATGGGAAAGTGTATCTGTTTGCTTGTCCGTCTTTCACGGCAAAACAACAAAAAAATTGACGTGATTTTTTAAGTGGAGATAGTTGAAGGGATGGAGTGACATAGGATACTTTTTTCTCTTACTTTACGCGAGCGAAGCCGCGGACAATATAATAGCTAGTAGTAAATAGTAAAATAGGTAAATAGCTAATATAAAATAGTTAAATTTTAAGCAAATTCGTAGAAAAGTCACGACGTGTCGCTTTTAAGAAAGCGCCCCAAAATTAAACCGAAGTTCGGCCGAATTTTTGTATTTTCACCGAATGTTCGGCCGAAGTTCGAATTCGGTTCAAACCACATTCGGCCCATCACTAATTGAGATACAAAATTACAAAAATTAAAACTTACAAATTTTACAATCATAAATGGGATACGTTTTTATGTATAAGTTTCATAATATATTGATTTTTTCCGTGACGTTTTATAAAATTTCATTCAATTTTGGTTTTTGGGTGTAAAAATAACAAAACATCTATCTCAGGTCGATCCTGAGATAGATGTTTTGTTATTTTTACACCCAAAAACCAAAATTGAATGAAATTTTATAAAACGTCACGGAAAAAATCAATATATTATGAAACTATCGAAGATCGATATAAATAGATTTTTCCGTTCCGTAAAAAAATTTTTCGCTTGCAATACCTAGTAAGAATATATTTCCTACAAACAATTTAGTACTGCAAACAAAACCAATGTAATTGGATATTTTAATATTCCCGCAGTAAAAGGCTTCCACAGATTCTATTCTAAACTCTTTTGTTGGAAAATACAACAGATTAAAAAACTTAAGCTCCAATGAAAGCCTCTCCGGTACTATTTTAAGACGGTCGCGGTACCTCGGGCTGCGGATGACGCAATCTCTTATCATTCCAGCGTGGCACTCCGCGTCGAACAAGGTCACGGTGATAAGGGGTCAAGCGAATTAAAGATTGCGTATTACATTTACTGTACAAAACACAAATGAACTATTTAAATCGCTGCTCTGGATCCAGTTGTTAGTGTGTTTGGCTTTACATTATCAAATACTTGGTATTATGAAAAAAAAATATTTCTTATATATTTATATTTCAGAGACATGCCTACTTCAGTCTGTCGGGGGAAATGCCGGACGAGGCGTTGCAAACTCTACCCTCTAGTGATTACAATGTTAGGGAGTAGAGACATTTTTTTTATTGAACTTAAGCAGCTGGTCAAATGACCGATACTGCGAAATCGGGCTTTTTGGGCGAGCAGTCTTCAGCCAGAGTTTAAGTTAAATGAGCTTAGAGTCCATCTTAAATGTGTCTCCTGTGAGACCAAACCTTGGCTCAAGGCTGTATCTTGACGATAGGTATGAAAGCAAGTGGCATCAGGAGTTCAACTTGTAAATGACTCTTCACCGGCATCTCGAGTGTTAGCGGGCTGAAACCGTGGGCCGAGTCGCCGGCTGCGACGACACACATATTCACTAGACGAACGTGCCCGCGAGTAAGCCTGCCATGCCCGACGGACTTTACTACTGTAGGCCGGACGGCCCGCGTCGGTAATACAGTGGTAATACACTTGAAACAGATATTGCACAGACCTATAGTAGCAAATTCCGTTGGGTATGTCTGCAGGCTTGCACGTGGGCTTCTCCGTCTAGTGAATTCCCCGCTTCAGCTAAAAGGCAAGTGGCATTACATCTCCGCCACACAGATGACAATGCCCAGATTTGCCAGAATTGCACAATGTACAAAATATATTATATCTGTATTGCAAAATATATTTATTTTCTTTTAATTTAAGCCATCAAGTAGGTAATGGTTTGCGTTATTACAATATAATAAATGCATATTTAATGTCGTATGCTGTTATATAACTTACGTAACATCTATAATTTAAGTATTCAACACATTTTAATTAATTGCTACATTAAATAAATTTAGTTAATTTGTCTGTAATTATTATGTGTACGTCAAACGTTAATGTTTTCCTACTTTCTAAAAATCTTTAAAATAGTAAAATTAAAGTCAATGAGCCATAACACGAATATTTATGACGAAAATTGACAAAAACATATTATGTAGAGACTGAGACCATGGATTTATAGGTACTTAAATTATAATATGGATGATAGTGATCACTAAGGATGTTCCGTAATACAACCTCCAATGTTAAGCAAGTGCTCATTTTACTAACAGCAACTTATGAGAGCGATATTTAAAGTTATCAAATCATGTGATGCCATTTGAAATGGAAAATTTATCCCGGTTTTTTGTGGATTAGGCAGTCAACCGAACATCGATAGATATCCGGTTCGATTCACTACGATACATCGCAGCGGTTTGTCCTTAAGGCCGTATTTTTACAATGACGATTACCGCTGGTTTGCTGTGATAACCAGGGCTAACAGCTTAACTTGCTCCTCCTAAACATGGACATTTTAACACACCACCACCGAATTCCTAGCTGAGATTAAGATTTTTGGAAATAACCTCAAAAAATCTTAATAATACGCCCGACCCGGGTAGCGATCTCGGTACCTCATGGTGAATAAAGTATAAGTAATCTATTTTAACTGTCTTTTCTAAAAGTGGATAAGGATCTTGGTAGAGACATTAGAATGCCTCTACCAAGATCCTCAACCTCAACATCTCGAAAAAAATTTTTTTTTCCAAAAATATTTTTTAAAATTTTATAGAGCTTAATTTTTTAAAGTTAAAACAAGGCATATTTTTAAAATAAACGCCGGCCAAATGCGTGTCGGACAGTGCAGGGTTCTGTAGCTTTCTATCACAATTACACAATTTAACCTATTTATTTTTAAATGGAATTTTAAACCTGGAAACCTACTTACGATTAAACATGAGTGTAGCCGATTTTAAATAATAGTACCTAAATGGAATTTATTAGAAATCGTCCCTTTTATATTTTTAAACTCATTTTATAAATTAATCGACTAATATACGTACTGCTTTGTAAATCATAAGTTTTATTAATTATTTATTGGTTCTACTACTTTCGCGAATTTTGTCACATATCCATAATCAACCGTTTAGCTGACAGGTAGAGGAACTCTTTACTCTAACATAATTTAAGCGTAGGCAAAATTGCAACAAAAAATTCTAATCTCGTGTATCTTCAGAAACTTGGATAAGATCTGTATTAAATGTATATGGGATTTAACAGAAAGTAGATACTAACAAACAAAAATCAATTTGGTAAATAAATGATAGTTCGGAGGAAACAAACATTAAAACAGCAAAATTAAAAGCCTTTTTTTTGGAATTCAGTTAAAAAATAATGTAAAAGCTTGACAGTTAACGTATTGGTAAATGTTGTTTTTCATTTAGATTTCTTCGAACAACTTATCTAAAACACCCCATACTAATATCATGGGACAAAAAATCATCTCCATTTTAGATGCCCTATTATTTCTTTTTTAAGATCAATATATAATATATAATTTTTATGGCTGATCAACTATAATATATATAAACTCAGGTCAAATGAAAGTATACTTTATTAAAATTCTAATTGAGAAATGAATGGTGGAGCTTAAAGAAAACTATAAAAGTTCCTTATTGTCTGCGGAACCCTAACAATAACCTGATCGTGTGATATATAAATGTCAGATCCGGCTTATTAATTAACAGAGGCTGTAGCCTGTAACATAATATACAGGACACAATTTTAATACATATACCTAATACCCATGTCTATACCAATATACAGTGATAAAATTTGTTAGTTTGTGAGTATGTTTGTAAGAAATAATCTCTAGAATTACAGATGCGATTTTGAAAATTCTTTCACCAGTAAAAAGCTTTATTATTTCTGAAGCTATACCAATTTTACTGATACCTATGCCTCTGTGAGGCCCTGGGTTCGATTCTCGGGTCGAGTAAATAAAAAAAATTGTTTTTCATTTTTCTGATAAAAACATCGTTGCCCGGGATTGGATAAGTGTCCGGTTGGCGATAGGTTTGTCATCTATTACATTGTGGGACCAAGTATGTTCGGCTAATCGAGGGTGCACTGCTTGTAGCTCTGCCTACCTCTTCGGGGATACGGACGTAAATATATTTTATTTTTACCTACACGGATTATACCGTGGGAAACGGCAAGTCTGATAATAACACAAGAACTAAACATTTGCTTTATCTAAGCATGTAAATAAAACTAAACTTTAAAAATAATTAAAGTTATTATGCTATTTACATTAATTCGTTTCGTTTTATTATAACGTCCAAGTAGGTACATTATAATAAAACGAACAATTAATTTTTTTGTGTTCCAATTCCGTAATGTGAATTCCTAATCTTTATTATACCTAGGTAGTTACATCGTATAAAACAAAAGTCGTTCCCGCTGTATGTTTGCTTAGACCTTTTTAATTACGCAACAAATTTTAATGTGGTTTTTATCAATAGACAGAGTGATTCAAGAGGAAGGTTTGTATGTATAATTCATATATATAATATGGAAGAAAAAGCCGAGAATTTCAAAGAATAATTGTCGCAAAAACATATTTTTGTACGTTTACATTGCCCCTACGTGAAACCGGGGCGGGTAGCTAGTTAATTTATAATAAGATTTCTTATATCTGTCACGCCACTCACACCAAACGGTTTCGACTAGTTAGTGTTACTAATTAATCGAAACTAGTAATATACCTAGTATACTAATTATTTTAAGTAGGTATACTAGTGTCTCTACATTTTGTTAAAATAAAACAATTAGGTACCTACCTAGCTTTGAAATTAAGTAACTATTTTTTTAAACTTTGAACTTTTATTGTAATAAATAAACAAAATATATTTACCTATCTTTTAATGTTTTATTTTTGTTTTTATAAAGTGATACCGTTTTCGAAACGGATTAATTTTAAGGAAAACGTATACTGATAAAAATCTTTGTTTTACGATTTAAAATCAACCCAAGGTTTTAAAGAAGAAAGATTTTTTGGTTGTAATGTCAAACTCCAAAATGATTTAACTAAAGTTAAAAATAATTGTATTTAATTGAAAGCTACGTAATTCTGGATTAATATAGCCTACTTTTTACTTGACTAAGCAAAAGGAAATAATATTTTGGATCATGCAAACCAAATCGAGGACGATAGCTAGTACATATACATAATAATATCGCCTTTAATTAAGGCAACAATTAGATTAGTAATGTTGCCTCTATGATTGAGGCAAAAATTAGACAAATAATGTTACCTCTAATAGAGGCAACAATAAGATATTTGTCTTATTGTTGCCTTTAATTTAGACAAAAATTAGATGTAACTAAAACTAACATCCTTTCTTGCTTGTAATTAGTGTGTGCCTTGTTGGCAGCTCAAATTAATAAATAAAATTAGTATCTATAATTTAGTAATAAAACTATTAAGTGAAAGGAATCACCTAATGCATATAAAATAAAAAGAAACGAATCACACATATAGAGTAATTGTATCGTTAATAAAGTTAAGGAAAATTAAAACAATGATCTTAATTAAATAGCACACAGCACAACAAATCCGAACCGATCACTGCAATTTTCACAGCCACGATTTAGCTATACGTATACATTGAGCTTAAACAGCTGTTGCATTGTATAAAACCTCAATACGGAGATTGGAAAATTGTAAACATGTTGCAATGCAAAAAAGAAACAAGTGAATTTACACACAACACTAGTCAGACCCGAATAAAGGTGCGCCTCGGAGGAGGTCCGCGGGCGAACTGTCCTCACCAGTCCCTCAATCCTCACTACTCACTGCTCACTAGTTGCTTCTCAGTAACGTGCAAAACAGCTGCATAAGCAGTAGACGTTAGTGTCTTTGCCGATACTGCTGACCCAAAAAACACTTGTGACTTAAACTATTCGTTTTATTACTTTTGTTTTTAATTTTATTTCATGAAAAACGTTAAATCCTTTCTTATGCATATGGCATTATCATCACGCCACAAGGATAGTAACGCACCTTTGACATCTTTGGTGTCAATGAGCGCTTGTCGTACGAGTATCTTTCCATCAGGAAAGCAACCCTCTGTTTATAAGTATCTTATGAATATGATATAAAATAACATTCCGAGAAGTATCTTGGTAGAGTCATTGCAAAAGAGAGTTGAAGCGAGTGAAATATGTTGGTAGAGTTCTGCAACGTATTAGGCTTTTGGTATCCATAGTCGATGGTTTTCTCTTAGCTTCAGGAGAGCCATTATCTGCTATCTATCTATATATATATATATATATATATATATATATATATATATATATATATATATATATATATATATATATATATATATATATATATATATATATATATATATATATATATATATATATATATATATATCTAATCTTTCACACAAACTTTTGTCCCCTATTCCAACCCCTTAGGAAGTGAATTTTGAAAAAAAAGTAGCCTGTCCTGGAACCCCATATATTTCATTAAAATCGATTCACAACGGTTCATCCGTGACAGCGTAACAGACGGACTTTCACATTTATAATATTAAGTATGGATTACATCTGATTTCATTTGGATAACAATTTGTTTGTTTGCTTATATAATACTAGCTGCTGCGTGCAGCCCGCTGCATTATATATTTTTTTGGTGAATCCCGCGGGATTGCCTATTTTTTTCAGGATAAAAAGTAGTATGTGCTATTTCAGGTTATTATCTACCTGTGTGCCAAATTTCATTTAAATCCGTTCAGTAGTTTCTGCGTGATTGAGTAACAAACATCCATCCAAACATCCAAACTTTCGCATTTATAATATTAATATAGATATAGATAAATATAGATAATATAGATTCTTATCCCTGCTTATACTACATATAATGTGCCTATTGTGTGAAAAAGCATAGGTTTGCTGTACCTATGCTATGTATATTGTGGGCATACTGAAAATTTATTATTTTTAACACATTTTTTGAGTAGTTACAAATTACAACCTAAGCCGCACGCAGCTCTACATTCTATTGATTTTGTATCGCGTTGGTAGTTTGTTATATCAGAACTTAACAACCAACTTATTACCTGTCTTATGTCTGGCTTCATTGTGGATTGATTTTGACACAACAAATTGTGTAACTAAGTGTTGAACTATCTAAATATATTGACATGTCCTATCTAAAAGATATAAGTTTATCTTATTAGATAGGACATGTTGAACTAAGTCTACGATCCAGACGAACAATTAACCAGTCTATCAATTCCATAGATGAATAACATTCTTTACTTTTTAAGCGACGAAAAAACGAAGGTTAACGAAAGTTTGATAACCTTCGTTTTTCGTTTGAGTATTTAAGATTCAAAGTTTTTTCGTATTGATGTAATTGTAATTTTTCCATTATATTGTGTGTGATTCCAAATATCGTTGCCAAATTTAATAAAAAAAATTCTTGAAAAAGTCTGCAAGCAGTTATTAGATATATTTGTTAGTAATTACCAAAATATTAGATTCGCGAAGTAAAAAACTTCGTCGGGGATTCACCGGAGTATGCCGCCTACCGCCTGCTGCCTGCGGGACGTTTTTTTTTAGAAATGTTACAGTGGGGCACGGTACAAAAAAGGTTGGGAAACACTGCTCTAATGCTTCGCATAACGAGTCTTCCTCTTCTTTCTTGGCTAATGGGAACTTTCAATGAATACTGCCAGTTTTATGTTTCTTATTGGCACTATCTATTGCCAGTTAACTTATATTTCCCCACGTTGGTTCCGGGATCCTTTAAAGAATAGGCCGACTGCCGTTCTGCCAGACAGGTCGTAAAAGGCGACCGACTGGCTATCGGTACGAGTCACTACCATGGTGGCCACTCGGGTCTGGTACCACCGCCTTACCCACACCTGCCGTAATAGCGACGGTGCTTGTCACTAGTCGTGTTCCGGCTAGGAGGGTAAGATAGCCGGTAAACTTATGCATGTGGCATTACGCCTCGCCACAAGGTAGCAATACACCATTAATAAATAAAAATTACGCACGCAATAGGCGATGGTGGACTCTTTCCATTAGGAGACCCATCTGCTTGTTTGCTATCTTATGATATAAAAAAAATCTTTTAACAAGCAATTCTTGTATATGTCGCAGTGAAATTGTCAGTACCGTTAGATTATAATCTACCTAAGTGATATTATAATTTAACTGCTAACCTAACCTAACCAAATTATAATTTCCCTAAGATTATAATCTAACGGCTATTGACAATTTCACTGCGACATATATAATATGTATACATTTCTATGTAACTGATTTTGTATTTAGTTTCTTGCTATTAAATTTATCAGTGTATTTCCGTGTAAGACCGTTTTTCACGTGAAAAAATATTATTGGGCGTAGCTCGTTCGCCCAGCTAGTTTGGTATAACAAGTCTTGCAATTGTGTAACTTTTGAGGCGGAAATTAAATGACATTAGAATGACATAACATTTTTTCGCAAATACGAAAACCCGATTTCTTATCAATTTCTAAAACGCAATAATTATTGCGTGATATAAATTATATGATGGCATGACGTAAAAACAGGTTAAGTGGGAGTCGCACTTGCACATGTAAGGTTCCGTACAACCGAATGATATTGACTGAGGTTGTTTGTTTATCTATATCGGAAATCGAACCCGAAACCCATAGTATGCGTCTTATGATCACTTATCACTAGACTAATCATTGAAAACCAATACAAAAAGGGTTTTTAGGAGTTACGATGATAATTTGTTAGATTTATAAAACTCTACAAAGTAGGTAAATTTGACTTTTTTGATTTATTTAAAAAAATATGCCATCAAAAACATAACTTGTAAAAAACCCAAGTCTCGCAACTCAGTTTTAGATAGCCCCACTTTTTTCCTTTTACATGGGATTACAAAGTTATTTATGCAGTTTTTGTATTGAGAGCTGGATTGAAATTGCAAAATATTTTAGTTTTTCCTTAATTTATACACCAAACACTAATTGTATTTGAAGCTTCTATGTCTGCTAAAGCGCCTTGGACTTTTGATGATCAGTCAGTCAGTCAGCCAGTGACAAAATTGACAAACTTTGACTAGGTTTATTTTTTATTAAACTAGTCGTTCAAATTGATTGAAATTTGAAATATACCGTGTTTATACAATGCCTCCTTGGTTACTGAAAATTCATGCTTCTAATTTCATCCACAACGAAGTTGCAGGTGGGTCGAAAATGGCCTGAACTGCTTCGAGAGAAGGATGGTACGGCCGTGCCGCTTTTTTGCTCGATTTGCTCGACTTGACGGCACTGCCGTGTCCCCAGACGCTTTTAAAACCTTTTATAGTTATCATCATATAATAATTTTGCGATGCAGACTCTTTCTGCTTTTCTTGTTTAACCTAACTTTCAGCCATGTAATGATTATTCTGATTTCTGGGGTTAATACGGAATCGCGCTACAACATACGTCTACTAATGTTCGTTTCACTCTGCCAAGTATGCAAGAAAACCGCCGTGACGATGTTAACATTTAGTTTTGATCTATTTTTGCACAGTAAGTTCAACATTCAGGTTTGATCTATTTTTGCACAGTAAGTTTAAGTTACTCTGTTACTATTTAAGATTCACCACCTCTTTTCCTCTCTCTCTCTCTCTCTCTCTCTCTCTGTGTGTGTGTGTGTGTGTGTGTGTGTACACCATGAGGTTGACTAGGATAGAATGCCGTTAAGGCGTTAAGTCTAACCTTTGTACATTTATTTGTGCATAAATTTAAATAAATAAATCTTAGTATTTCTGTACTTACTTCTGTTTATGTTTGCTACTTCAGAGTGTTAAGTGTGAGTTTTTCTTTTCGCAAACGCGAGAAACCAGTTTACTACTAGGTGGCGCTGTACAAATCACATACAAATTCCTAGTAAACTCGAAACGCGTTCACGATCGAATGCGAAAAGAAAAACTCACACTTAGCACTCAAAACTCGGTTATTTCTACCGATTTGGAAAAATTCTTATTTTGTTTTGGAGGAAATACTTCCCATTTAGTCCCATTTAAACTGATGAAGATCTGATCTAGGGTTTTAAGTATACAAAGGATCGAAAGTCGTTTATTGCAGTTTTATTACGATTCAATAACACTTCTTAAAACGGGCACCAGAATGTCACGTCTTATGATTTTTTTAATTCGAGCCCTAAGGTAAGTAATATTTTATTTAAAGTATAGATGGAGCAAACACACGTGTTTTGGAGCACGTGCAAAACAGGTTTTTTCTCGTCAACTAATATGGTGACGTGGAAACTGGTTGCTGAATAAAGAAATTTTTAGTATAGGATAGCAAACAAGCAGATGACACTCCTCAATGAAAGAGATTGCTTGTTTGCTATGTTATATAAAAGCTTGAAGGCCGGGCCAGCAGAATATTTAAAACAATGCGCCTGGGAGCAGTAAGGACTCTTATATTCTCCCCATACCTACGCCTCGTACGTGTTTAAGGATATCTTTCAAACTGCCTTACATCTTATAACTAGAAACTATCTTAACTAAATATTGTGTTATATAAAAAATAATAATATGACGCTGGTTCCCTTGCGTGGTAGGCAGAGTGAACCGTACGTCTATAGTTTTTCAGTTTCCGATTCACCGGTAGGTACCAAGTACCTACGTCGATTAGCGAGTTAAGTGGTGATCCCCATAACCGCATTTTGTCGACCTTATTAACTTTAATTGTATTAGTATAATACAATATTTGTGTATTTATAATAACAACATCGCTGGACAAATTACACAAACGATCTAACTCCAAAGTAAGCAAATTATTAGCTTGTGTGATGGGTACCTACAATTTGGTAGATATAAATACTTTTCATCAATATTAAATATTCAAACCCAGAAATACAAAATTTATGCCCATCACACAAATGTTTGTCCCTGTCGGGAATCGAACATCGAGTCCCATCTATTCATGGTTAGGTTCGCTAACCACTCGACTAACGGGTCGGGCGACCAATAAACAGGTGACTTTTGATGGAAAGAGTCAACCATCGCCTATATAAAGTCGGTCTACTTTAACGATCTGCCTGGCAGAACGACAGTTGATCTATTCTTCAAAGGAGACCGGACCAACAAGAATAGAATAGAATATTTTTATTCAAAATGAGTATATAAAATACATTTTTTGAACGTCAAAACTATTATCACAAAGAAAAACGTATTATATTATGATTTATGAATTTATTAGTACAAGCAATCGCTCTCGGGTCGAAATTCGACCATACACTAAACAATATAATCTCTTCTAAATTTGGCAACAGATTTTAGCCGTAAACATTACAGTATACATGTAGTATACATGTGTGTATATTATGATAGATTTCCTATACATTTTTATTATTGTTATTATTTTATTCTTTATATAATTTGAATTAATAATTAAGTATAATTGACATTTAATAATGATAATTTAATACTAGAATTTTGTTTGAATAGTTATTTTATATTAATGTTATATAGGAAATCTATCAGGACATTTAATTATTTTAATTGACATTACAATCTATATGACATTTTTATATATTAATCAATTCAATTGGACTATTATTTTGTACTACTGACATTTACATATTATTGAATTAATAAATTACTATACAAAATATTCTCCCTGCGTAAAAGGGTAATTCTGATGTGTGGGTATCACCAATATTGTCATACATATTTTTGAATTTTAAAATGTTCATACTACCTTCAGTATAATATATAGTTAATTGTCAAACTGTCAATTGTACTAAACAATATTAACTTTTGCCCTGATGATGCGATGCGAACGCGAAACCGGTTGGTTTTAATAAATAAAAAGTGAAGTAAAACAGTACAAGTGCTTTTAATACAATATAAATCCAAGTTAACATGGAGTTTTGCCAAGTGCCGACAATATTCAGTGTTCGAAGTAACTGATATTGCTCCGATTTTCGAAAATCGAGTTTTCACCAGATCTCCACGTTTTGAGGTCCTAGGAACCTTTTCGCACTATTTTCACGATGATGTCAGTATGTCAGTATGTGTGTGTGTGTAATATGTGTGTATGTAAACATCCCGTAGCTTTTGAACGGCTTGACCGATCAAAACGCGGTCTATAAATCGGCAAAACTTCAAAAAAATTAACAGAATTTTTTTAATATAACTTCGAGATTAATGTACCGCTTGAGTACAAAGTCTTATCAGCTCTTTTCCTCAAATTACCGTCTAATGTATGAATTGCATCAAACTCGGTTTATCCGTTCCGGAGTTATCGTTGACGAAAAATTTGAAAAAAGTGTTTGTTTCGACATAATTTCGAAATATTTCAACTCAAAAGTTAGAGCTTTTCAAATATTAAAATTACGCTGTTTACGGCCAACATACTTTCAGACTGAACTACCGATTTATTTAAAAAAATATTTAAAATTATAAAAACTTAAAAAACTGCATCAAATACCGTAAATCGGATTAAAATCGGTTGATTCGTTCGAGATTTATTAACCGTTCGACTTAATATACAATTTAGAACTCAAAAGTTGCATTCAATGGCACTTGCGTGCCTCGAACACGGGAGTAGTAACGCCGACCTGCTACTGAGCTTTTTGGATTTTCGCGAAAAACCTCGAAAAATCCTTTAAGTTTTAAGAAACTGTAATTTTATAAACTCTGAGTTATTAGCGATGTATGTCTATATAATAACGCAGCCAGCTTTTTGGATTTTCGCGAAAAACCTCGAAAAATCCTTTTAAGTTTTAAGAAACTGTAATTTTATAAGCCCTGAGTGATCAGCGATGTATGTCTATATAATAACGCAGCCAGCTTTTTGGATTTTCGCGAAAAACCTAGAAAAATCCTTTAAGTTTTAAGAAACTGTAATTTTATAAGCCCTGAGTATCAGTGATATATGTCTATATAATAACGCAGCCAATGTCTCGGGTAGCAACTAGCAACCAGTAATAAAATAAAGATTTATCTTCTAAAGACGGCGGCGGGTCGCATCGCAATCCAATTGAGACGTTATCTACACTACTCAAAATATTTATCGAAACTTTGTAGCAAGTTCAAATCAAGGACACCAGATAAAGTCATACACGTCATCTATGTTTAGAATTTCGTTTTATGAAGTAAAAAAAATGTGTAAACGGTTGACCCTACGGGCCATCCCTGAAACTTCCCACTAAATTAAGGTATTTAAAGCTTAAAAGAGTAAAAAATATAAGCATAGATTTTTCAGTTCATATTTTGTTAAAAATGGCAGTATATTAATTTTTGAAAAGCTGTATATTTTGAAACCGATGATGGCATTCTATTTAATTTTTGAGATCTAAAATATTGCTTAAGCTAAATAATAGATAGCTTGAAAAATTTCGATGCAATGTCAAAAAACATTTTATTTTTAATTTTCTTCGTTGATAAATCCCAAACAAATTGATCGATTTTATTTAATTAACGGTAATTGATGAAGTTTTTAAAGGAGAAAAGCTGATAAGATTTTAAGTCAATCGGTGAATTAACTTGAGAGCTATTTAAAAAAAAATAAGTAAGTTCGCTAAAAACAACGTAATTTTAATATTTGAAAAGCTATAAGTTTGAGAATTAGATTCGATTTTGATTTTTGAAACGACATTTGCCGTAGTTTTTTAGTACTAAAATATCGTATAATACCAAAAAATGATTGGTTGAAAAATTTCGAAGCTATGTCGAAAAAACACTTTATTTAAAAAAATTTCATCAACGATAAACCGATTTTGATGCAATTTATGTATTAGACGTAGTTTTTTGAGGAATAGAGCTGATTAGTTTTTGTACTCAATCGGTACATAAATCTGGAAGTTATATTAAATAAATACTGTTTTTGTAAATTTTTTTTGGTGTTTGTTCAAAATTTCTCAAAATTTCCTGGACCGAATCGATTCAAATTTTCAGGAAGTCTAAGTTGAGTGGAATCCAATCGAATGCCATCAACCGCGTTTCGATCGGTCTAGCCGTTCAAAAGTTATGAGATGTTTACATACACACATACACACACACTCCACACACACACACACACACACACACACACACACACACACATTTACATACATACAGACATATTGACGTCATCGTGAAAATAGTCGGAAAAGTTTCCTAGGACCTCAAAACGTGGGCATCTGGTGAAAACTTGATTTTCGAAAATCGGAGTAAAATCAGTAACTTCCTTATCTACATACGTAGTAGAAAGTTAAAAAGTAAATCTTTAAGCGTTTCAGAATAACTCAGATTTCTTCAGACGGAATTAACACTTGACGCAGTTTCCCCTATTTAAAAATAGAATGTTTGGTGTACCTAGATATGAAAAATATAGTACATTTTATAACATGTTAAAGGTTACGTCACTCAACTGGATTGACGTAACCTATAAATTTACTTTTCATAATATATTCTATTTCAAAACCAGCTAGATATAAACAATACCACCAAACAGATTTTACTGCAAGTTTTATTTATAAAATACGAAAAATCTTCTTCCTCGACCTATTTTTTGTATTTACAATCGGTAAAATTACTGATGCCTTTGTCTAGTGGTCCGGTGTCGGTGTTGACCACATGAGGTCCCGGGTTCGATTCCCGGGTCGGACAATTCACAAAATGTGTTTGTAGCGGCTGGATGGCACGCACAACTGTAGCGGCGGTGTAGCCGTGATGGCCGGAAGGTGCCACTAGTGATCGTAGCGGCAGGACGACACGGCCGCTAGCAATAGACTCCTGTAAGTATTATCAGAAGGTCTCACCAGTTTTGCAGGCGATGCAGGGCGTCTGGAGACTCGGCAGAGGTTTTGCGGCAGCTGGCTCGATTATACTTTTGGAGAAATGAAACACTAGTTCACGTTTGATGAAAAATTACAAAGTGTGTTTAATTGATCTCTTTGCCCTATATTTATACAATATTCAAATCGTCTAACGGTTAAAATAAAAGAGAAAGCCTACACATTTGCAATATTTCAAATTAAATAATTTTGTTGCTAGAACCGAAATTGTTTTTTAAACGGCTTGCCTGGCGCCAAAAATCGAGGCGATATCTTCATGCGGCGGTCGACGTAGGCGAGCGGTGCGCGCGGGGAGTGCGCTCCACCCAGCGCGCGGGCTCGCGCCGTAGCGCGGCGTCTGATGTCATCAGTCTGCGCTCACGCAGCGGCGGCGTTGGACGCAGACCTATTTCGTTGCGGCCGGACGCTCCTTCTGGATCGTTCGCTTGGTTTAACGGTTGCCGTGTTGCGTTCTTATAGGAACGGCATGGTGATCGGGTCTTCGTCATCTTTAGTCCTTTTCAGGGCTGCACGGTATTAGTGGTCACTTGTTAGTAGGACGTCTCACCGGGTTGGTTCACGAAGAGCCTGGCTGCTGGGCATTTCGTCAATCGTCTCGCCCTGGCTGCTGGTCCTGGCCGATACATCTGCGGGCTGGTACGGCTGCGCCTCTTCAGTGAATTAAGTGATTAAAGTGCTCTTAAAGTGAAACGGTGTACGCCGCCCCGTTTCTTTGTTCAGTGATAATTAAAGTGCGTGTTGTTGGTGTTTGATTGTGATTCTTCCCGTAGCTAGTTTTCCTCTGTTGTGTTTGTTTCTTCTTGTTGTAAGGTAAGGTAACAAGGTTCATGGTTCAAGTTCTTGGGTAAGTGGTGGTGCGAGGAGGTACGGTATCAGGAGAATCGGTAAGGCGTAAGTATCGTAAGTATGCAAAAAATATAACTTATTTAGCCATCATGGTTAGAGATTAATAAAATAACCATTATGGTTGAAATCTAAGTGTGAGGTTCTATGTGTTATTAACCATCATGGTTAGAAGCTATTGGATGCAATAACTATTATGGTTAAAACGTATGAAAGGGAAGTAAGGAAGGTTAGGGATTTAAATGGACAAAGAGATAATTATCGTGTTTAGGCTTTGAGACGGCTTCCAAGGTCGCTAGAGGGTAACCATCGTAGGTAGAAAGAGATAACCATCGTAGGTAGACGCTTAGCATGACCGACATGGTCATAGAGAGATAACCCACGCGGTTAGAGAGAGATAACCGTCGTGGTTAAACATTTAGGATGACCGACATGGTCATAAAGAGATAACCCACGCGGTTAGAGAGAGATAACCGTCGTGGTTAGACATTTAATGGTGGTAGCTGACGGTAGTGCTGGCTACCGCCAAAGTACTGCCGGCCCAGCGAAGCGTACTGGTGGCTTGACCAATCTGCCAGACCTGGTCCGCTTCTCAGGTGGTACCAGAACTGGTGGTGATGGTGGTTCGCTAGACGTCATCGGAGTGTTATTGTTTGTGCAAGTCGTTTGCAAGCTATCAGTTGCTTCGTTTAATACGAAGGCTGGTTTTAAGCGATCAATTGAAATGCATTGCGAGCGCCTTTCAGGCAATAATATTCTGTAGCATTTGTCGTTTCGCTCTAATACTTTGTACGGCCCTTCGTATGACGGTAGTAGGGGTTTCTTGACACCGTCATTTCGGATAAATACATAATCGCTTGATTGCAACTCTTTGTGAATGAATGTTGAGAAACAGTTTGAGTGTGAACTTGCTTCTTGTGGTTTGACTGCATTAATTATTTCGCGTAGTCTGTTTACGTAGTCGATATCCGTTTCTAGCCCCGTCTTAGGTTTTGTGTTGAAATAATCGCTGGGTAGCCGTAGGTTCATACCGTAAGTTAATTCGGCGGCGCTTACACCTGTGTCAGTGCGTGGCGATGCGCGTAGGCCGAACATAACTGTAGATAATTGATCTATCCACGATGTAGATTGTGATAGGCGTGCTTTCAGTGCGTTTTTTAGTGTTCGGTGCCATCTTTCTAGGATGCCGTTACTCTGCGGGTGTCTTGGTGTTGTGTGAATCCGTTTTATTCCCATTGTTTGTAATAATTTGTTGAATAGCTGTGCTTCAAACTGTCTGCCTTGGTCTGTCGTGATGGTTGAGGTGCATCCGAATCTGCATATCCAGTTTTCATAAACTATTTTTGCTACCGACTCGGCTGTGATGTTATCTGTAGGTATGGCTTCAGTCCATCTGGTCACACGGTCTATCATCGTGACGAGGTATCTGTATCCTTCTTGCGTGGTAGGCAGAGGTCCGACGATATCTACATGTAGGTGTTGGAATCTGTCCGTCGGTGGAAAGGTTCCGGTGGGAAAACGTGTGTGTCGCTGTATTTTGCATTGTTGACACTTAATACATAGCTTTGCCCATAGGTTGATGTCTGTGTTCATGTTTGGCCAGAAATAGCGTTGAGTTATTAGTTTTCTTGTTGTTCTTATACCCGGATGGCTTAGGTTGTGTACTTGGAAAAATATTTCTTCCCTGAATTGTTGCGGGATGTAAGGTCGTATGTTTGACGTAGACATCTCGCAAAATAGCTGTCTTTGCGTGTTGGGAATGTTAAGTTTTTTTATTTTTAGGTTTTCTTGTGCTGCTAATTGTTGAATTGTGGTTAATTCGTTGTTTTGTGCGTCTGCGATTTTCTCGTAATCGATTGTAGGTATAGTGTTGATTTCGTCGATTGGGGATCGGCTAAGCGAGTCTGCGACGACATTTAGGGTTCCGTTGATGTGTCGGATATCTGTTGTGAATTCGCTTATGAACATTAGCTGTCTTGCGCGTCTTGGCGTTTCCGACGGTGATGATTTCTTCATCAGTGCGTATGTAAGTGGTTTGTGGTCCGTATAAATTGTTACGTGTTTTCCTTCGAATAGCTTGCGGAAGTGCTTGATAGACATGTAGATAGCTAACAATTCTCTGTCGAATGTGCTGTATCTGCGTTGTGTTGGTGAAAATTTTTTTGAAAAATAAGCTAGTGGTTGCCATCCTTGCTTTGTTTTTTGTTGTAGTACGGATCCTGCTGCTAGGTCGGAAGCGTCTGTAAAGATAGCTAACGGTGCTTCGTGCGATGGGTGAGCTAATAGTGCGGCGTTTTGAATAGCCTTTTTGCTTTCTTCGAAAGCGTTGATTGCCTCTTCGTTCCAGGTGATCTTTGTTTTGTCTTTTTTCTTGCAGTTGTGTAGAAATGCGTGTAGAGGTGCTTGTATCATTGCTGCATTCGGTATGTGATCACGGTAGAAATTGATCATACCTAGAAATCTGCGTAGTTCTTGCACGTTTGTGGGCTTCGGGAACTTCGTGATGGCGATGACCTTTTCTGGTAAGGGTAGGATTCCGTCCTTACTTACTGTATGGCCTAGAAATTTGACTTTTTCTTGTCCAAACACACATTTTGATGGATTGATAGTTATGCCATTTTCTTCGAATCTTTTTAGTAGGGCGCGGAGATGTTGACGGTGCTGGTCTTCATCAGCGCTAGCGATTAAAACGTCATCAACAAAACAGAAGGAGAAGGGTAGCCCCTGGAGTACCTGGTGCATGAATCTTTGAAAAGTCATGCCCCCATTCTTCAGGCCGGGGCATATTCGTGGAAATTCGTATAATCCCATGGGTGTGATGATCGCTGTCTTCTGTATATCACTTTTGCGCACCATGACCTGTTGGTATGCTCTATTTAGGTCTAAAGTGGTGAATATGGTCTTGCCGTGAAGCTGGTTAGTGAAGTCTTTCAGCCTAGGGATTGGGTAACGGTCAGGCGTTGTGATGGCATTGAGTCTGCGATAGTCACCGACTAATCTTATTCCTCCTGTCTTCTTTTTCACTATGTGCAACGGTGATGACCATGGGCTCTTGCTTGGTCGGCATAGGCCTTGATCCATCATGTTTTCGAGTTCAGCTTTGACTTCCTTGTATAGGTGAGGTGGAATAGGTCTTGCGCGGCAATGCAGTGGTGGGCCTGATGTTTCAATGTAGTGCTCGACGTTTGTGTTCGGCGATAGCTTCATTGCTGTCAGTCTGGTGATGCCGGGAAATTCTGCTAGTATTTTGTGATATTCGTTATCATTGTTAATAGTTGAAATTGTAGGTAAATTTGATTGTGTGACGTAAGAACTTGTTGCGAGTTTTGTTGTTTGGTCGATAAGCTTCCTGTTTTTTATGTCGACTATAAGGTTGTGGTGATTGAGGAAATCTGCCCCGATTATAGGCTTGCTGACCTTTGCAACGATGAATTTCCAGGTGTATGGTCTTCGCAGGTTTAGATCCAGAGTTACTGTTCGTTCGCCGTATGTGGGAATTACGGTGTTGTTTGCTGCGTATAAATTGAATTTTGTAGGTTCCAGTTTTGTCCCTTTTGGTGGTGGTAAAACTGATATGTTCGCACCTGTATCGACTAGGAATTGTAGTGCGGTCTTTCTGTCTTTAACGAATAAGCGGTGTGACTGACCTTCTGCTCTTGATTGTGCTGCGTGGAGCTGGTTTTGAACTTGCCGTGTGCTGCTGTACGTGCATGGTTCAGTGCATCTGTATGCTGCTGCGCCAAAGCGACGGTGGAAGCGGCATGGCTGTGTTTGTGGCGTATTTGTGTTCATTCTGTACCTGCTGTATGTGCTGTGGTTGCAGCGGGATCGATAGCTGCCGTGGCAGTTGCCGTAGCGGGATCTGGAGTTGTACGGTGAGCTCTCTGCGCTTTGGTGGTATGGCGATCTGTTTGCGCTATGACATTGCTGAGGTGTGTGGAGAAGTGCCGAACGAGCTTTTTGTGCCTTTAGTTCGGCGACTGCTGCGGACAGCCTCTTGATTTCCATGAGGAGAGTTTCTGCGTCTTGTGACATTCTGTGCTGTTTTCTGTAGGAGTTGTTCAGACTGGCGGATTTAGCTTGCGTTTCCTGTTCAGTCGTGGGTCACCACTGTAGCGGCGGATTGTACTGCGGCGGATGGCTGTGACCGCTAGCAATTAACTCCTGTAAGTATTATCAGAAGGTCTCACCAGTTTTGCAGGCGATGCAGGGCGTCTGGAGACTCGGCAGAGGTTTTGCGGCAGCTGGCTCGATTATACTTTTGGAGAAATGAAACACTAGTTCACGTTTGATGAAAAATTACAAAGTGTGTTTAATTGATCTCTTTGCCCTATATTTATACAATATTCAAATCGTCTAACGGTTAAAATAAAAGAGAAAGCCTACACATTTGCAATATTTCAAATTAAATAATTTTGTTGCTAGAACCGAAATTGTTTTTTAAACGGCTTGCCTGGCGCCAAAAATCGAGGCGATATCTTCATGCGGCGGTCGACGTAGGCGAGCGGTGCGCGCGGGGAGTGCGCTCCACCCAGCGCGCGGGCTCGCGCCGTAGCGCGGCGTCTGATGTCATCAGTCTGCGCTCACGCAGCGGCGGCGTTGGACGCAGACCTATTTCGTTGCGGCCGGACGCTCCTTCTGGATCGTTCGCTTGGTTTAACGGTTGCCGTGTTGCGTTCTTATAGGAACGGCATGGTGATCGGGTCTTCGTCATCTTTAGTCCTTTTCAGGGCTGCACGGTATTAGTGGTCACTTGTTAGTAGGACGTCTCACCGGGTTGGTTCACGAAGAGCCTGGCTGCTGGGCATTTCGTCAATCGTCTCGCCCTGGCTGCTGGTCCTGGCCGATACATCTGCGGGCTGGTACGGCTGCGCCTCTTCAGTGAATTAAGTGATTAAAGTGCTCTTAAAGTGAAACGGTGTACGCCGCCCCGTTTCTTTGTTCAGTGATAATTAAAGTGCGTGTTGTTGGTGTTTGATTGTGATTCTTCCCGTAGCTAGTTTTCCTCTGTTGTGTTTGTTTCTTCTTGTTGTGAGGTAAGGTAACAAGGTTCATGGTTCAAGTTCTTGGGTAAGTGGTGGTGCGAGGAGGTACGGTATCAGGAGAATCGGTAAGGCGTAAGTATCGTAAGTATGCAAAAAATATAACTTATTTAGCCATCATGGTTAGAGATTAATAAAATAACCATTATGGTTGAAATCTAAGTGTGAGGTTCTATGTGTTATTAACCATCATGGTTAGAAGCTATTGGATGCAATAACTATTATGGTTAAAACGTATGAAAGGGAAGTAAGGAAGGTTAGGGATTTAAATGGACAAAGAGATAATTATCGTGTTTAGGCTTTGAGACGGCTTCCAAGGTCGCTAGAGGGTAACCATCGTAGGTAGAAAGAGATAACCATCGTAGGTAGACGCTTAGCATGACCGACATGGTCATAGAGAGATAACCCACGCGGTTAGAGAGAGATAACCGTCGTGGTTAAACATTTAGGATGACCGACATGGTCATAAAGAGATAACCCACGCGGTTAGAGAGAGATAACCGTCGTGGTTAGACATTTAATGGTGGTAGCTGACGGTAGTGCTGGCTACCGCCAAATGTTTTTTCAGTTTTCTGACAAAAACGACGTTACCCGGGATTGGAAAAAATGCCCGGTTGGCGATAGGCTGGCCACCTATCAGATTGTGGGACTAATGCCCGGTTTCTGAAGACGTCAGTTAAACTATTAACAACTATTGATCGTTTAAAGTTAGCAAGAGGATAAACTTTGTTTATCTCGTAGATGGTTTCTGAAGGCACAACGAACGGTTCAATAACTATTGAACCGATAGGTCATTTTTAAGTCCACCACTAGATGGGTCTGTTTATAATGCAGAAAATAAAATGCTATTTTGGTAATTTTACTCCCCTGTATGATTTTTTTTATTTGTGGTAATATTTCATCTAACATAAATAAGTATTTAAAGAAGGTTTTAGTTGAAACTATGTAATTCACGACGATTACTATGTCTGTATACCAGTTACGCTAAAGCATTCAAACTAAATCTTTATACACTAGCATGAAAGAAGGTTTTCGTATGAATTTGGTATTAGTGGAATTGAATGAAAAGAATGATTTCTAGATTTAATGAAAATATAGAAAAAAAATAAGAGTAGTTAAAAACCGCCGTGTTGGTCCCGGCCTCCTTTGTAGAATAGGCCAACTGCCGTTCTGCCAGGCAGGTCGTAAAAGGCGACCGATTGGCTATCGAGTCACTACCATCGTGGCTACTAGGTGGTAGAGTTCTGCATTGTCTCGCCCGGGTCTCGTACCACCGCCTTACCTATTCCTGCCGCAATAGCGTCAGTGCTTGTCGCTGTCGTGTTCCGGTTTGGAGGGTATGGTAGCCGGTAAACTTATGCATGTGGCATTAGACCTCGCCACGAGATAGCAACGCACCATTAACATCTTTGGTGTCTATAGGCGATGGTTGACTCTTTCCATCAGGAGACCCATCTGCTTGTTTGCTATCTTATGATATAAAAAAAAAAAAAAAAAAAAAAAGGCAGAACAAAGTTTGCCGGGTCAGCTAGTATTGAATAAAAAAATAATAAAAAAATAAGGTGCCACTACCATTTTCAGTAGTGTGTTTCATTTACAGTTAAACTTTGTTGTCATACTATTGTTTAGTTTTTGAACTATTTGAACATGTTAATGTTATTTCCAGAGTAGGTACCAGTACTCTGCAAAAGTATTATTTTTGAGTAAATCAAAAAAAAAATCTGGCAACGTGTGGCTATGTACTACGCTGAAATATTCTCACATATTTCTTTCTTCATTATATTATTCTTCGATACAAAATCAAAATATCTCCTACAATTAGGTATATAAGATTTATTTCTACAATAATTTCGAACCAGCTACCGTACCTTCGATAGCTCAGTTGGTAGAGCGGTGGACTGTAGAGGAATTTCATTGATATCCATAGGTCGCTGGTTCA
Source organism: Apodemia mormo (assembly GCA_036924255.1). Taxonomy (NCBI): domain Eukaryota; kingdom Metazoa; phylum Arthropoda; class Insecta; order Lepidoptera; family Riodinidae; genus Apodemia; species Apodemia mormo. The sequence goes on along the minus strand of JAUPFN010000018.1, from coordinate 2,171,470 downwards.
AATCCGGCTCGAAGGAGTCTATTTTTTTTTTGTTTAATATAAAGACAAAATATAACTTTACGGTATTAAATATTTTTTAAGTGTGCGTATTTTTGTGTTTTTATTAGTTAACAACATTCTTTTAGTGATGTTCATTATCAAGTACTCAACATGAGCAGTTAATTCATTGCGTTTCTTTAATTATATTAAAGATAGATTCAAAATAATGTATTACATTAAAAATAAATATATAAATAAAACCCTGTATAAATAACTTTTCTTCGTATTGGATACCGAATTCCTCTTATTCACTTGACAGATTTTAACGAATTTTAGTTATCTTGGTAGATCGCCTTAGAAGTGCACAAGGACCCGATATATTAAGGCACTGCGGTCTGTTTTAGTTAGGTCAGTGTTTTTCAAATCCGCTAGCACTTATATTTAAAAATATTAGGTCACTTTGGGTTTTTGCGGTAAAATATGTTTTATAACAGCAATCCATTCAAAGTATCATAATGTTTTAATATATAAAATTCAAAGTAGGTATTATAATTAAAATAACATTAAGTTAATTGAAGGTGTTGGAAATATGAATTTATAATGTAGTTAGGTTAATAATAATATAATCAAAGGTATTTTCCTTGTGTTGTTTTGGGCCACTTTTGAAGCGTTAGTAGTAGCTATTCTAGCTGATTAATAATGCAATAAATATATTTTTATAAGTTGCTAAAACCTGTTAATGATGTATTTCTCACTAGCTGGCCCGCGCAGCTTCGCTCGAGAGTATATTAATATTTTATCGATATAGTTTTTCATGCAAACTTTCAACCGCCTTCCAGCCCTTTAGAGGTTTATTGTTTAAAAAGGAGTTAGCTTATATTTGACGCCGGATCTTCTACTACATCCAAATGTCATCAAAACCGGTCCAGCAGTTAAGCGTAACAGACAGACTTTCGCATTTGTAATATTATAGTATGAATTACATTTTAACAGATTATTCAGTTATAACTTCTTGCAGTCATCGTTGCAGTTCACAGGTTAATACTGTTATATGATTTCAGTGTTTTTTAAGAGTAGATATAATATTTTTGATGGTATGATATACCTACAATTCTTATTTAAAACGATGTGTTCAACGATAAATACCATCTGCTTTACGGGCTGGCAGTTCGTAAATGGCAGCGGGAATCGGGATGGTCAAACGTGTCACTACCATGAAGACTACAAGGTGGTAGAGTCCCGTAATGTCTTGTCCGAGTTTGGTATCACCGCTTTATCTATTCCTCTCGCAATTAAGCTGGGGCCCACTTATTCCTATCGTCACAAAGCTTCGTGCAATGACACGATAAATGCAGATGTTACCGGCTATTTTCGCATACATTCTGGATTGCGTGGCACACGCAGTCCAGAATGTATTAGCGCGCATATAACTTCGGGACTATAGACGCAAGTGCGGCCCCAGCATTACGCTAACTTTTGTAACCTTTAGGGAATAGGTATCTTCACGCCCGTACCCCTGAAGGTGTAGGCAGAGGTACAATAAGTGCACCCACGATTAGCCAAAGATACTTGGTCCCACAAATGTGATAGGTGGCAAGCCTATCGCCAACCGGGCACTTTCCAATCCCGGGAAACTTTGTGTTTCTCAGAAAACTGAAAAAACACTTTTTTTTTTTAAGTTGAACCTGTGACCTTTAGAGAAAAACATATATATTAATATATACTTACGATTATCATCAAAAAACGAATCGGTGATGATCAGCGGTGACCTGGACCCGTCTTGAACGCCTCTGGACGACATTTCTAGCACTATCCCTCGGTCCACAAGTTTATTCAACTACTAGTACGGGTACATATCTCAGTCAACTCTGCCAAATTTATTTTGCTACCACTAGTAACTAGTTCATGTTGCACTTTTAACCTTTAACAAAAACGCTTTGACAACCACCGAGACCATGGGTGTATCCAGGATCTGGGCCAGGGGGAGCATATAGGTAAACTAATAAATAGTGACCGAAACCGGAATTTTCAGCCGAAACCGGAATTTTCAACCGAAACCGAAACTTTTTCAGACAAGACAATTTTTTATCGACAACAGATAGTTAGTAGGGAGGAAAACAAATTCCGGGAGGAAGCAGATGCGCCTTGCTTTACTTTTTTTTCGGGACTTTTTACGATTTTTGTCTGTCTGTCTGTTTGTTCCAGTTAATCTCTGGAACGGCTGGACCGATTTTGACGGGATTTTCACTAGTACGTAGCTGATGTAATAAGGAGTAACTTAAGCTACTTTAAAAAAAATCCACGCGAACGAAGTCGCGGGCATATCTAGTATATACTGCTCATGGAGATGGTTTTTTTTCTATGTGATAAGATAGCAAACAAGCAGGTGGTTTTCCTAATAGAAAGAAATAACCATGGTTTTTTTATATCATGAGATAGCACAAACAGATGGGTCTCCTGATGGAAAGAGTCATCCATCGCCTATAGACACCAAAGATGTTAATGTTGCGTTGCTATCTTGTGGCGAGGTCTAATGCCACATGCATAAGTTTACCGGCTACCTTACCCTCCCAACCGGAACACGACAGCGACAAGCACTGACGCTATTGCGGCAGGTAGATGAGGCGGCAGCTGCTCCTATCTGCCCCCCCCCCCCCCCCCCCCCCCCCCTGGGTACGCCCATGACCTTACCCATTTCTGCCTCAATAGCTTCAGTGCATGTCTTTGTCGTGTTCTGGTTTGCAAGTGCATGTCTTTGTCGTGTTCTGGTTTGAAGGGTAAGGTAGCCGATAAACTCATGCACGTAGCATTGCTATTCCGCTACACGGATGTCAACGCACCAAAAACATCTTTGGTGTTTATAGGCAATGGTTTCTCTTTCCATCAGGAGAGCCATCTGTTTGTTTGGTAGCAATATTCAGCACAAATGATTTAAGCAGGTGTTATCTATACATACAATAAAATCTTAGGAAAGTCAATGTATGTCCGGGGTAAACTCAAAAAATACTTACTGCGTGGATTTATGGATTTACTTTAAATTTTGTATATAATATCATTGATTGTGGTCACCGGCGGAAATTACGGGCTTTGTTGTTAAAATACTAAGCACTGGCGTACATTTATAAAGTTTACGAAATTATGTCGTGATTAAAGTTTTTAAAGGAAAATATTATAACGATTTAATTTCGTTCTTTCTTTTTTTCACTATTATGTTAGAAGTACAACAGTAATATCACATTTTTTTATTTACCAACATTCAATTTCTTAATAATACGTGGTAAAAACTGATATCAACGCGAACGCTCTTTCAAAACTTAGATATAATCGCACTGATTGAATGCAATAAATAAAATGATAACGCGATAACACGATAAAATAGATAAAAAAATATAAAATATCTTTTGGTATTTTTATATAGCAAACAGACGCGGTTTTCTTTATATGGTGGTAAACCACTATCTATCACTGAAGATGTAAATGATACAATGGAAGTCGCATGCCAGTGGTGTTAAGCCACTAACGGACCTGCTGCTATATCAAGTCAAAACACGACTTCCAATATCACTGATGAAAGACGGCAGGAATTGTTATAGTAACTAATAAATATGTAATACTAGCTAAACCGTGCAGCTTCGCTCCCGAACATGTCGTCGATATACATAGTTTTAAATACAAACTTTCAAATCCAAAACAAAATCAACCTCTAAGGGGCTGAAATGGGGGATCATTTCAGCCCCTTAGAGGTTGATTTTTGAAATAATAATAAACCTATGTTTGACCCCAGGTCTTCAACTATTTCCATGTCAAATTTCATCGAAACCGGTTCAGCGGGTTAGCCGTGAAAGCATAACAGACAGACAGGCAGAAAGACAGACAGACATACTTTCGCATTTAGTATGGATCTGGAATAGTCATTGTGTGATACAAATCCGGGAGGGCCGTTGTCCAACGGTGCCACGTAGTCTTCGCTCGCTTAATAAGCGAGTACGTGCGTTTTACTTCGGTTGTGTACGCTAGGCCTTAATAACAAAATTAATTATAATCGCGCAAACTGTATACGATCTATTGATTTATTCCAACGCCATCTAGTATTGAGTAGTAAAACTGTTTTTTTTATTTGTATGTTAAACAACTCATTAAGCACAGTCTACTCACTATGAATTAAATAATTTTTAAACGCAGTAAAACTGCATCAAACGACTTTTCGTTTCCTTTATCTCCGGAACCCTGCATCAAATCTTCACAAAATTAAAATGTGACACGGGAAGTAAGTAAACTAGTAGGTAAAACCTCCCAAACAAAAAAATAATTTTCATAATAGGTTTATAAACGACCGAATTTTGAGGTAACAACCTTTTGACAAGTTGGTTGCAAATTATATACCTACACCTAAGGTGCGATTTATATTTTTTTTATTGTATTATATTTTTAAATATGCGACAAAATAATTAATTATAAATAGAAACTTTTTAAACATTCACCTCCGAGTAGGTAGGTACCTACTGTATAAAGAAAGCCTAAGTGTTATTGGTCCAAACGTAACCTTCATTTTAAATAGCTCATCTGCGGTGTACATTATCATAAATCTGATGAAAAGTACACAAAAATATTTATCTTATCAAGTCAAATAAAAATTTATAATTAGACACTTATAGCCGTAAACGCCCGACTCACGCGTACATGCACGAGCTACGCGATAAATATGCGACCACATCTGTGTGTGCAACGAACAACCCACACACATATTTAAATTGGTCACAGCCGAAATCAGTCTTAGTAATGTGTGGTAATATTGGAATTAAACCAGTCAATTTAATCTATATGACGTATCAATAATAATAATATGACTTACCAATCGTTCTCGATTTTCGATTGGTCGAGAGGATAACCATCTACCAAAGCAATGGGTCTTAAGATCTTAATACTCATACATAGAGTACCTGGAGAGTGACGTAGACTTAGGCAGAAATCAGTAAACTCGTCTTTGACTTAGGTCATGAAATCGCATTCTTCAATATGGCAGAAAAGGAAAAAAGTAGAATAAAAACACGAGCTGGCAGAGGTTAGGATAAACACCGACATACCTATCACAATATGTCGTGCGCGATAGAAGAGAGGTTTGACCAATAAGAACTAATATATATTTTATGTGACGCAACGAGGAAAGGTTTGTGGCGGCATGTGAGATATAAGTTGTTATTGGTTAAACTCTTGTCTATCGCGTGATACATATTACACGCTGTTCATCCTAAGCGGGCTAAATGAAGTACTGGATTATGAAAGAAGTATTCAAGAGTCAAGACTAACTTAAATCAAACCCGAAAACTAATCAGACGAAGAAAACTATTTACTTTGCAGTTTTCCGCGAACTTTTAATTTTACCTTTGCGATGTTACTGAAAAGGAAAACATATAAAAGCGATGTAAGAAACGGAACAAACTTTATATGTTTTCCTTTTCAGTAACATCGCAAAGGTACATTTAAAAGTTCGCGGAAAATCGCAAAATAACTAGTTTTCTTCGTTTGAACAATGGATTTCCGCAAAGTAACGCCTGAATCTATAAAATACCGAAAACTAATGCCATGAATATTTAACATACGTATGGTTGCTACTAATTTCCTCAAGGTACGCTCTTTAACTGTTTCATAATTAAAATATACTTTCTTCGCCATCAACAGTATCTACGAAACAAGAGGTTTTTGTAAGAAAATCAATATACCTAGGTACTAATGTATTTGTACCAAACGCCGACGATGGATAGTATAAAATATTATATGCCTTGCCTTACTTGCCTTACGTATACCTCAACCATAACGATATACCTAATCATACGTAAAATAAGAAAATGTGGAATAAATAAAAGTAACGCTAGCATGAAACTATGAGATAATGTACGTCACTCGGATATAAGATAAAAAATAAAAGTTTACGAAGTGGTTAAAAAAGTACTAAGGCCAAATTGGAATGGCCTGGACTATAGATAATACACTATAATATTTTATTTGGGTTGGAGTCTGGTCATATAAATATAAAATAACTTATGGTCAAAAATTCTAACAAATTAGTACCTCATAAGAAAAATAATCATGGAAGATTTTTTAAATAAATAAATATTCACGGGACAAATTACACTTACTGATCTAACCCCAAAGTAAGCAAATTATTTGCTTGTGTTATGGGTGTTAGTCAACGATACTAATACATATATAAATACAAGAATATATTTAATAAACACCCAAACCCGGAAATACAAATACTTATGCTCATCACACAAATGCTTGTCTCCGTCGGGGATCGAACCTGAGCCCCATCGATCGCTTAGTCAGGGTCGCTAACCACTCGACCAACGGGGCGGTCACCGGTTATAAATAGTTAATATGTAATTATACATAAATGATAAATTACAACAATTTTATGTCGGTATCTACTGTTTTGGTATAAATAATCATCAAAAATCTCGAAACAGTTTCGCCTATCAACGCCGGCGAATGACAATTGTCACTGCTGATCAAGTCATTATCAGGGCTACGAAACACGAGGAAGGGAAACAAGAGTTTTAATTTACTTACACTGAAAAAAAAGTAATGTAAACATGATTTAAAAATAAGATGGCGACTTGTTGACAAAGGCAAACGTAGTCGCATTCAACAGTTTAAATAAACATTTACATTGATATGGAGTTAAACAGGTTATCACACCAACAATGAATGGTTTGGAGCTCATGTAATGACATAGTAATGAATTACTCATGCATGCTGCTTCTGAAAGTGCCAAATAGATAAGATTCCGCGCAAGCCGGGCGCGCCGTCTCAATCACCTTTCTGACGCAGTGACGTGTCTAAAATAGTCTAAATGGATCGTTGACTCAAATTGTTGCAGTGCTACTCATCATCGCTTCATAAAATTAACAATTATTGGCAAAGTCGCAAATTTCTTTCTTTTTTAGTAATTTTTGGCAAGAATTACAAAAACACGTTACGTTTATATTTATATATATATATATTTTATGAGGATTTTAACCTTTTGCTATATACGACACATACATAAATGAATAGTTATATAGTTTATTGATTCAGGCGTTACTTTGCGGAAATCCATTAGTAATTAAATTATTTAAGTAATACAAGTACACTCGCGTAGAGTGAGGTAGTGTTCGTTTCTCCTGAATATGCTTCGGTTTCAAAGTGAAACGTGCGTTGAGTGCGTACATGAATTGTGTGCTTTTGTGATTGGTGCCGGCGTGGACGTGGGTGTAAAAGCGTGGTGGATGTGGGTGGACAATTGTGCCACTGGGGTCTTCTTTTTGTCCGGACCATCGGTGAGTCTTTCCATTTATTAAACCAACGTCTTTCTTTTCGGTACCATCTCTAAGGATACAAAGAACAATTCGCGGATAATAGTAAATTTAATTAATTTCACCTGTTGAATAGATATACTCTTAGCGCTTACGTTGCAAGGAGAACCGATGGCAAGATCCGAATCTTCCTCAACGTCATCATTTCGTAATAAGGGTTTAGCTCATTTGGCTTAGATCGTATTCATAAGAGCCTGGGTTCAGTCCCTGGAGAGAGCAAAAATGGTAATGTCTTTCGATGTTTTTCTTAAAAAATTAAGCCCGTAAACATGTCGGTCCTGGTTATCGCTAGAAGTAAGCAGTAATCGTTATCAGGTCGGTTACATACGACCATGGGGTTCACCAACCAGTTACTAATCAACGAATCGGTAAATCGTAGTGAACCGGAAAAACTACAGACATAATATAACAGTTTTATCACGACAACGCGCCACGAGACTTCGCACAGTAATGCTCCCCGACATTAATAACCAAATGCATAGTTATGTTTAGACAGTAACACTGTCACACTGGCTCTGGGATCTTTTTCGTTAAATTGCGAATCTTCAGTATTCTATCAGTTTTTACTGCGATTAAGATCATTGGCATTGGTGCACATCGCAAGCTAAAGATAATAGACTATTATCGACGAAATATATCTGTCAACTACTAAGTTTTATCGCGAACGAGAAAAACGCGCCCCGAACATTCGCACAGTAATGTGGCCCCACATTATAAATCTGTATACCTAGTGACCGCGCTGTCATATTGCTTAAATCTTTCAAATATTTATTACTAGGTGAAGCGTGCAGCCCGCTGCATTATAAAAGTTTTTGGTGAATACTGCGGGAATAACTAATTTTTCAGGGATAACTAGTAGCCTATGTGCTATTCCAGGTCATTTACCTGTGTGCAAAATTTCATCCAAATCCGTTGAGTAGTTTTTGCGTGATTGAGTAACAAACATACATCCATCCATTCATAGATCCAAACATTCCAACTTTCGAATTTATAATAATAATAAAAATTTTGTTATTATAGCAAATATTGCAGTACATACTCGATATGATTTTTTTTTATATAACATAAGATAGCAAACAAGCAGATGGGTCTCCTGATGGAAAGGGTCAACCATCGCCTATAGACACCAAAGGTGTTAATGGTGCGTTGCTATCTTGTGGCGAGGTCTAATGCCACATGCATAAGTTTACCGGCTACCTTATCCTCCAAACCGGAACACGACAGTGACAAGCACTTTCTAAATTTCTAAATTTATAAATTCAAGTTTCTATCTATATGGTTAGAAAGATATAACCCAGCGACATACGAACGGACAGACTCCGCCGTCTGTCCGTTCGTATGTCGCTGTATGTGCCAGTAATCGGGTTTCGTTGCCACCCTCTGGGTACATAATCCTAATAATTCTATCTATCTGTAATGAGTAAATAGTTCGGAAAATCCAAAAGTGCACAAAATAAGTTTTCGTAATTATCTTTACTATCGATCGCCTGTGGCCGAAATACGACCATAGACTAAACAATTAAATCTCTTTTAAGCTTGACAACTGACCTTAGCCGTAAAGAAAATAATTCAGTCTCCACGTGTGTCATTTTGTCACATGAATGTATTGTGTGTAAGTTTATTTTTATTAATTTAATATATTTTTAATGCATTTCATTATAAAATATTAGATTTCTGCAGTCCTCCGCAATGTGTCTAATATTTCATATTCCACCGTTCACGCAATTGTCTTAAAAACTGGTACAAACTTTTTCCTTCACGTATTAATATAGATAATGTATAAGATTAATTTTACAAAGTAAGTGAGAAACGGTCGTACGACGTACAGTCCTGATTTAAACCAATACAGCTAAGAATCCAGATTAAAATAAGTTGGCTGTTTCCATAGGTATTACGTGTTGTTACGTAGGCTGTTTATTGAAAAATCTGTGCCTCTTTATATCATAAAATCAAACGTCGCAAATTGAGCAACTAATGTCAATTACTTGAAAAATGAAAACACAAACGCCACCGAACATAGACCAATTAGAGTATTGCGCCACCGAATAACACAGGCCACAGCCAATTCCAATATGAAACTGTGCGCTGATCTTTGAAACTAATAAAAAATGTATCCCGATATATTAAATTTTCGGGCGAAATCGTGCTATATCCGTACATACAGACACCCGGACAGACTCAGATTTTTTAATCAATTTTTTTGTACTAAATAAAATACATAATTGTGTCATAAACATATCGAATACGTTAAAACGAGTTTTATTTGACATAATATTTTTGTAAAAGTGGAATATAAACAAAATTGTGACATTTTTCTTTAGAAAGTTACTTGACTTTGGTATCGCGAGAATAGAGCGATACTTCACTAAGCCAAGGCGATACATTTACAAGTAAACGTGTTAACATGTACATAGTATCTGTTTACAATGGCTCACGTTTTAAATATAAAAGCTATTTATGATCTAGTGTCAGTAACACTTCTGTAAATTATAGGCCTTTGACTCATATCGTATGTTGTTGGATCGCGTGGGCGCTGGCAGTTCACCATACTAAAAATAACTGGCCAGATCAAAATGTCCGTGTCGTATTTTCTCTTCCGATTTCAATTTATATTTCCATTTGGTGCAGTGCACTTGTTGTAACTCTGCCTACCCCTTCGGGGATAAGGGCGAACAGATACAAGTATTGGTGTACGATTCTTCGACGGGACCTCTCGCATAGAATCTGAAGGCACTAACAAGTAGGTCACAATGTTTATTTTCACAACTCAGTCGCAACACGTAATGGCCATGACCGTGTAAAGGAACGTTTACGTAAAGTACGTGTAAAGCTAAATGCATCTCACTGACTCATTACGAATTCTCCAAAACTACAAAGACCTCAAAATTGGCTTCTTTGTGTGGTTCTCTGGTCCTTTGTGCGTTTAAAAAAAGACGACAAATTTTTCGATTACAGTGCAAAAAGTAAGGTTAAATTTAGATGAAGGTTGATAACGTGTGTCACAGCTACTAGTACCCAACAGTAAATAAATTTATATAATGCTTAGAATATATTCTATTTTTAATTTTGATACAAAATTCAAAAATGGAACACGTGCGTACATCTATATTTTACCCAAGGAACTTATATACGATAACTGGAATTTTACAAAGCAATATTTGAAAAATAAAAATGTACTTTATTTCGTTACTAATAAAATTGACATTTGTTTCTTACTTAACAGAGGTGAAAAACGTTCTGAGCAAGACAACGACAAGAGGATGTTGTCCCTTTCTTGCAATTGCCAGTGTAAATAAAACTATCTGCTGGTAGATTTTTATATGTTCGGTAATCGTTAAATCCCTTTTATTCATACACGTCGATAAATACAATTGCATAAAATGAATTGTAATTAAGACAGTGAGTTCTAAATGTGCTTATTTTAATTATTACGTAATTACTTATGCAATGCAAAAACTGTTTCTCAAATTAGTAAAATTACTTAGTAGTAATTTGGAAACTACGCATGGCCGCACTTATCTATGGCGATTGGCGCTTTATTTAGTAGAAAGAGACACACTCCACCCATGTCGTGGTACTCTTCGGAACGATTTTGAAGCGCGTGTGAACATTCCGGGTAGAATGTAACTTCCTTGATTTTACCTCAAGTCCTAATAGGTACAAAATATCACAGAGAAAACATTTGTATTTTTAAACGTTTGTAACAAATGAACTCAAAAAGTACAGGGCCAATTTTAAAAATGTTTTTAACAATAGAAAGCTACACTATCCAGGAGTAGTAAAAGCTACTTTTTACCCGACTGTGCAAATGAAAGTTATAATTTTGAATAGAACGAATGAAGTCGCGAGCAACAGCTAGTTCGGGGAAAAAACAACAAGGAGTCGAGGAAAAAGGTTTTTCGTATATTTTAAGGAAAGAGTTGCATTAAAATCTCTGGTTATGTTAGTTTTGAACAATTAAATCGATAATATTTATACTGAGTACAGTGTAATGTATTCTATGATTCTATCACATTCTATCACCGGCTTAATCCTATACATTTATAGCTGGGCTGTCCAAGCCAGATAGCATCCTGGGCTAATATGAATTATCAAAGAGATTTTTTTTTTTGAAGTGAAAACTTCTTTAGGCGCGTTGAGCGTTTTGGTAGAGGGTAAAATCCTCGGTTCGCGTCACCGACATGCTAATGATAATAGTATATCTATAGCTATGTTTTGCATATAGTTTTAATTACTCTCAACTTAATAGTTCCGTTTTCACTTCTATCGGCAGTCCCACGACTGCTACTGTTTTTTTTTTTTTTTTTTTATATCATAAGATAGCAAACAAGCAGACGGGTCCCCTGATGGAAAGAGTCAACCGTCGCCTATAGACACCAAAGGTGTTAATGGTGCGTTGCTATCTTGTGGCGAGGTCTAATGCCACATGCATAAGTCTACCGGCTACCTTACCCTCCAAACCGGAACACGACAGTGACAAGCACCGACGCTATTGCGGCAGGAATAGGTAAGGCGGTGGTACCAGACCCGGGCGAGACAATGCAGAACTCTACCACCCAGTAGCCACGATGTTAGTGACTTGCATAGCCAATCAGTCGCCTTTTACGACATGCCTGGCAGAACGGCAGTTGGTCTATTCTTCAAAGGAGCCCGGAACCAACACGGGGGGAAAAGATTGAGGGGCCGCAAAGGCAACTCACTTTTCAAATAGGAAAACACACAAGTACAAATACAGTTATCTAAGGAAAGTTATTAAATAAATCATAGTACTGTAAAAGACGAGCTTATCTTATAGTGTGATTTCCTACGTCTTACGCACACGAAGAAAACAGTAATTTTTTTAAGTACATATGTTGCAGTAAATTAAAAGCGCTTCACGGGTCGCACAATCACAAGTCGCGAGCCGCACGCAGCCCGCGGGCCGTGCGTTGGACAGCTGTGCTTTATAGTGATCAGCGTTGCCAGTATTTTATAATAAACTATTTATTGTACTTTATTTACCGCCCCGTTGGTCGAGTGGTTAGACCCTGACTACGCGATCGACGCGGCTCGGGTTCGATCCCCTACGGGGACAAGCATTTGTGTGATGAGCATAAATGTTTGTATTTCCGGGTTTGGGTGTTTATTATGTATGTAAAAGTATTTATATATGTATTTTTATGTATTAGTATCGCTGACTGACACCCATAACACAAGCAAATAATTTGCTTATATTGGGGTTAGATCAGTAAGTGTAATTTGTCAAGTGAATATTTATTATTTATTTAACATAAGTGTACTTTATACTTTTTGAAGGCAAAAAAGTGCGCGATTATACTTTATTTTATCATTCCACGATTTTTTGTTGTATTAAAATATTAATGACAAAAAATATATGTATTTATAACTGTCATTTATAGCGTGTTTCTCTGAAATAAGTATATATTAATGAGTATAAGTGACGGGTATACTTTGACATAGTATAAGTGACGGGACGAACGAAACGCAACGTCTCGAAACTTAACCAGTGACAAATATTGTTAAATATTATTACTAGATCCAGCAAAAAATACGTATGGAAAAACGAATAGCACAATTAATAAATTTTTAACCTTACAAAGGAAAATGTACCTACTCTATTTTTTCAAAAAAAGGTGGCAACCCTAATCGTGACCCAATTTCCTTTCATCGAGTTTCTGAAAATCACAACGATTCAAATGAAATTTATGTTTTTAATTAAAGTTAAAGTTAAGCCAAGCCAGCCAAGCGCAAGTTATTATGAACATAATATTTAAATTCTGTATATAATTTAGTTTATTGAATTTTTTTATTTTCATCTTAAACAAGACTATATAAAACTACATGTTTGACATAAAGTGAACTAATATTTTAGCCTTAATATTTTTGTCAGGTTAAAAAATATAGTTTGTCATAAATAAATATTTACATACACAGAAGATTCGTTATATGGAGTGTATGTAACGACCACACTTCATATTTTTAAATCATAAAACGTATTTTATTTTCTTTAGTCTGTACCTGGTGAGATTAGAGATTAGAGAGATTAGAGAGAGAGAGAGAGAGAGAGATAAGAGTAGAAAAATGAAAAACTTAATAATAAAACATTGATTTGTTGCATATAAACTATTATAGCGAAACTATTCAAACAGTTTGGGTAAAATAAATTTGTTTTTAATAAGCACAAAGAAGAGTTGGGGCGGCCAAATTTAGAAATTGAATGCTTAATTACAATAATCACTTCTTCACAAAACATAAAAAGCGGTATATCAGCCGAGGCCTGGGCGAAATCCGCGACGGACCGGGGATACCGGGTTTAAGATAAATACTTTCCTAAGTAATCCTTTACCATAAAGATTTTTGTAACCGATTAGGATAGTTTTTTTGTATATCATAAGATGGCAAACAAGCAAATGGGTCTCCTGATGGAAAGAGTCAACCATCACCTATAGACACCAAAGATGTTAATGGTGCGTTGCTATCTTGTGGCGGAGGCCTAATGCCACATGCATAAGTTTACCGGCTACCTTACCCTCCAAACCGGAACACGACAGTGACAAGCACTGACGCTATTGCGGCAGGAATAGGTAAGGCGGTGCAGATATTAGACCCGGGCGAGACAATGCAGAACCTATTAAGCTATATAATAGTTATACAAAGCGTAAAGGCTACATTATGTAGTGTAAATAATACATCTTTTTTACTACATGAATAAATTTAAAAAAACAATTATTTTCTTAAAGAAAATATATTTTCTTAAATAAAATAAAATATTAAAATAGAAACCCATCCCTCTAACAATTTTATGGTCTAGAATGTATTAGTTGCAAGAAAAATCTAGATAATTGTAGTTGCGATTGCGTAGGTTGGTATACCCGTAAGACTTTATGAAGCTGACTGCTGACTAGAAAATTAAGACGGATATGTTTCATATATATTTTTTAAAGATGCTAATTGTTTTTTTTTTTTTGTTATTCACTTGGTAAAAAAGTTGTATTTAATATCCTATAAGTATACACATAAGTAAAATCTACAATAATGATACACTTCGAAAACAAATATTCAGAGTTTTTTTACATTTTATTACGCAGGTTTTAAGGAAAAACTTATCTTTATTTTCCTACCGCAAGCAAGGTTTCAGGTCATAAAAAGTAGTTTTTGTTACCTAGTTGTAACGAGCATTTCGCATTTAACTGCGTAGACAAGAGATAAAATGTAAGCTAACTTTCATTTTCAAATCAGAAAATATAATAGATACCTACATATGTTTAATGTAAAAGTAAGAAATTACAGGTTTAGATGGTTAAACATTTTACTAGTGACGTGAAAACGAAAATATAAACAAACGTATAGTTACGTAACCGTCCACTGAAATTGCAAAGGCCTAAATACATTCAGCATTAATATTGACAAATTGCAACCAGCTGGAGATTTCCGAATGTTAGACGGTGGACCTCAGTGGCTGTCAATACGCGCGCCAAAAACACTAACCTCAAAATAAACACTGTCACACTTTTCACAATATTTGGTATTATGTTGTATAAGACGTTGTTAGATGAATGTTTAGCGCTCGACTGAACAATCTGCCTGGCACGGCCACAAATATACGACACGCTTTTGTGTTTAGCACAATCAGAGTCATCATGGCGAGACGAACGATGTTTTAACTGTGACAGATGACCATTACATGTACTGCTAATATATTTTTATATCCTTGAACAGACATGGTTCCTTCGAACAAATAAATTTTAATAATTAACTCAGATGCCCTTGGCATTACTTTGGCCTTACCAAAAGCACCGGTATTATTGCAGTTTGGTAACAAAGTTCTTTGCAGAAATTTTCACTCTTCATCTGTTTGAAACAAAATAGAATCCTGGGTATGAGTTTTAGGCTCAGTACTTCATTTTATGGCTTTCTATATTATTTATTTCAATAATACAATATTTATTTGAATAACAAAACTAGACATTTGTAGATACGCTTGCAACATTTCATAACATGAGCTGCTATGTTTTATAGTGTAGGATAGCAGACAAGCAAATAAATTGCTGGACAAATTAGATAAATTTGGCATGCCTGATTAAAAAATCGTAAAACGGTTGACCCTGCAGGCCATCCTTAAAATTTAATTTAAAGTTGAGTTAGGTATTTTAAGCTCAAAGGGGAGAAGATATACCTAAACATAGATTTTTTGCTCAAAAAGAGTTAGTTTTTCGTAAGAGGCGAACAGTTCGCGTCTTACGTAGTATTGTATACTCATTGAGTTCGCGCGTCACTGTCATCGTGGTTACTAAGTGGTAGAGTTCTGCATTTTCTCGCCCGAGTCTGGTACCAGCGCCTTACTTATTCCTGCCGCAAAAGCGTCAGTGCTTTTCACTATCGTGTTTCGGTTTGTAAAAATCATTAGTATTGACATAATGCCACTTACTAGGTGGTAGAGTTCTGCATTGTCTCGCCCGGGTCAGGTACCACCGCCTTGCCTATTCCTGCCGCAATAGCGTCAGTGCTTGTCGCTGTCGTGTTCCGGTTTGGAGGGTAAGGTAGCCGGTAAACTTATGCATGTGGCATTAGACCTCGCCACAAGATAGCAACGCACCATTAACATCTTTGGTGTCTATAGGCGATGGTTGACTCTTTCCATCAGGAGACCCATCTGCTTGTTTGCTATCTTATGATATAAAAAAAAAAAAAAACATGCCTACTTTTACCAGCAATCGCGTACGGAACCCTGTCACGTAGTAATTGTTAGTTTGAATACCTATATAATCATACCTCAGTCTTGTGTATTTGATTAACATTTACAGAGTGCTAAGTGTGAGTTTTTCTTTTCGCATTCGGTCTTGAGCGCGTTTCGAGTTTACTAGGAATTTGTATGTGATTTGTACAGCGCCACCTAGGGGTAAACTGGTTTCTCACGTTTACCACTAGGTGGCGCTGTACAAATCACATACAAATTCCTAGTAAACTCGAAACGCGCTCACGATCGAATGCGAAAAGAAAAACTCACACTTAGCACTCAGATAACTTAAAATGTTACATGACATAACAAATCCATAATCCAGGGACGTTAAGCTTATCCAGCTGCGCAGCAGGCATTTTAAAAATGTGAGATAAGCGCTAATAGTAGGTACAATACTAGATGCTAGAGTTCCTCACCCGGGTTATGTACCTGCACCGCCTTGCCAATTTAGCATCAATAGAGTCGACGCAATGGTGACTTTGGGTCGCAATAGTGTCAATGCTTGTAATCCAGTTTCGAGGATTTTAAAGTTAATTTGTGCATGTGATTACATCTCGCCACATGCACACCAAAACACCAATAACATCTTTGGTATATATAGGCGATGGTGGTACTTTCTATAAGGGGGCCACATACTTGTTTACTATCCTACGAAATAAAATAAGAGAAACCTTCTAAGTGGGAACATTGTTTATGTTTAAAACATTAAACAAATGCTAATAAAATGTATTATATGTGTATACCATGAAATTATAACAAAAGATCTAAAAGTATCAACTAGTTTTTTTATTTTTATTTTTTATACTACATTGTTTAGGTTAATGAATCTCTTATGTCTTCTTTAGTCTTTGAGGTCTATATAATCTTGTACTGACCTCAAATACTGGTATCTAGTATTCTTAAGACTTAAACAAAATGACTTGATAGAATTTGTAGGCCACTTAAAAATCAGTGGCATTATGATGTAAATTGAATTACCCTAAGCTAGAATTTTTTTTTCACCTTAACTTTGCTGGTACGACACAATATTTAGAAATATGTTTATAGAAATCAGCGTGCTCTACGACACTACAGTTCTACAACATTTTAATTTAGAAATATTTGCAAGTTTAAGAGCACAAATTAAGATATTTTAGTTACAAAATGCGCAATTTCAAATATGTGCTTCTACTCGTACAACTGCTGAGCACGCTAGACCTAAGAGAAATCTGAACTGAACAACTTCCACACCTACCTAGTTCGACCAAATCACATCACTATTATTCAGTTCATACTCTTTCAAGCTGCAAGAGTCTCGAAAGATTAAAAAGCTTTTATTATTAAAGCTCTTTCGAGCTTTAATAATAAACTCTTTTTAATCTTTCGAGCCAAATAGCAAAGAAGGCACTAGAAGAAAAAAATCTTCTCGAGAAATCTGCAGCACTCTTTTAGCTAGTGTTGTATCAAAGATCGATAACGAACGAATATGTAAATGCGCCGTTTGATTGTGCTATCTCCAACACGATACAATCACAAGGACATCGGGTATATTGTTCAAGTATAAATTTCATGGAATAAATAAATAATGATATATTTTTTATTTTTACTAGTATCTAAATATTTTCATGGAAATTTTGTGTCTACTCGCCGCTGGTCAAAACGAGGTCACAGACTAAAAGTTTAGATGCATAAAAAGAGATGGAGTGATGTTACTGATTTTCATCTGCCATATTCTCAGTGTAGGTCTGAGCACCTTGTCCGTACCTAACGCGGGGCGCAATGCTACGACTCCACCCACCACTATTAGTCCGAACGTCGCACTAAGCCGGGGTTCGCTCTCACAGGAGACAATCATTAGAGCGGGCATTTATAGGCCCAATATTAATTTAAGTTCTTGCTGAACACTCTGCTCGCCCAAAAAATGAAAGGTGAATATTTGGTCATATATGACACTATCATAGTGACCACTAGGTCATTCCTTCCAGCCCGTTTGTGAAAGTTGGATATTCAATGCAAGCAGCAGTAGGGTACGCCCAACCTAAGTTCTGGGCTAGGGAAGGTAGCCGTAACATTTTAAGACTATATTTTTATCACATTGTATTTTTACCTACAACAGTAGATAGTTAGTAGAGAGGGAAACAAATTCCAGAGGGGGGCAGCCACCCTCCTCCTCGGTACGCCCATGAAGGCAAGCGTTATACTACAAATAATGACCATTACACGAGGAATAGAATTTTGCTAAGAGATATAATAATTTAAACGTAGCATGTATCAACCGACTTTCCTGGATATCTGGAGCCCTGCATCAAATCTTTACCAAATTTAAATGGGTCCAATGGGCACTATACCCTCCTAAACAAAAAGAATTTTCAAAATCTGTTCACAAATGACCAAGTTCCGAGTTCACAAATGAACGAGTACATATACATAAAAAAACGTGCAGCCGAATTAATAACTTCCCCTTTTTGGGAAATCGGTTCAAAAATCCAGCGGAATATGAATTGAGAATTTCCTTTGTTTTTGGAAGTTGGTTGAAAATGGAATTCCTCGCATCCGTTTCATGTTGCCGATTTTAGTTTCAGCAGTTATCAAACTTCATATAAATAACTTGTTGAATAGTCATTCACGATTAGATAAGAATATCTATATACAATATAGGTGTGTTCTGCTTTCAGTCGTAGCTTGTAGATGAAAGTTGTTAAATTAATAATATTTTGCCCAATTTGCGGCAAGCTACTGAAAGAGATTGTGACTAAATACTCACGATTTTCAACTGACTTCACAAAAATTAAGAAGCTCTATATTCGGGTATATATTTGTAATTCGCAATTCGAATCTGAAAAGTTTTTGTAATCATTGAATTACAAACAAGCCATCTGCTCTCCTGATGGAAAAAGAAACCGTACCAAACATTTTTAATGGAAATTTAGGTCCTACCTACGTATTTTTATACATACATACATATCTTCACGCCAGATCCCTTACGGGGTAGGCAGAGAGAACCAAGTGCCATACATCACGATCCTTGCAGGCTTGTCTCGCTTCCACCACATTTATCACTCTCTTCATACACACACGTCGGTTGCGAGGACTCTTGACCCCACATTCGGACAGTACTCGTTCAATCTCATCAAGGTATGCCAGTCTTGGTCTTTCCCGGTCCCTACATACTTCCACATTCGCATTGTATAATTGTTTTGTTAACATTTCGTCTACCATTTTTTCTACTTGTCCGAACCAACAGAGCATGCCCTTTCTCATCTTTACATCAACATTTTTCAAGCCTAACCTCTCTCACTTCCACATTACGAACCCGGTCCGCGAGTGTTACACAATATATTTTTCGTAGCGATCTCATCTCGACCGCGTTGATTCTATTTTCATGTCCCCTCTGACATACCCAACTCTCACTTCTATACAATGGCGTTGGGATAAGCAAAGCGGTTATAAAGGCCTAGAAGTAAAGCGTCATCTGCATAAAGCAGGCAGTTCACAACAAGATCACTCATGCACATTCCCATATTCAGTGACCTTAATCTTTGGAGACACGTATCCAGCAAGTATTGAATAAACAGACGAGCTGACAACACACTACCCTGCTTGACGCCGATATTGACATTAAACCAGGGCGATATGTTGCCGTCCACCCGCACACATGCTTTGCGATCCCAGTACATGGATTGCAAAGCACGCAGCAGACGCCCATCCATCCCATAACTGGGTAAAATGTCCCAAGTTGCTTTCGCACAACTCCAAATCCACAAAGCCGCAGAAAATCTTCTGGCCGACAACCAGATGCTTCTCTACGATGTTGCAGAGTGAGAAAACTTGATCCATACATCCTCTTCCAAATCTACAACCCCCCGTGCCTCCGACAGCAATCTCTCGGGCTTCCCTTCCATTCTCCTTTCAATGATTTTACCATACACCTTCGATGCTAAGCTGATCAAAACTGATGGCCTTATAGCTATTGCAGTCTATACGTGAACCCTTGCCACTTTTAATAAAAGTATTTTGTATACATATTCGGTATCGGAATGTAATACTGAACACCCTTCAGTATGTACAATATTTTACCTGTCAGCCTGTATAACTTATCTATTTGCATAATTATATCCTACATAACAGCATATTATTATGATTCTGATATGATTTTAGTAGGCTATCAAATAATGCCTTTGCGAATCGAGTAGGTTTTTTTTATACTCTGTATTTATATTATATAGCTAAATTGTGATGTAGAACTCCCGAGATATGAGAGATTGGAATCCGGTTATTTCAGTTTTAAAAATTATCATCATAATAAATAATTCTTGTAAGTAAATATCCCATCAAAACATTCTTTAAAAAACTAGCCAAGTCTCGATGGAGCTGCTTGTGTATCTCTAAAAAGTAATGAAATCTAGACAAAGTTGTGCCAAGTATAAGGTTCCTCACTGCGATTTCTTTATTATTGTTACGAATAATCTAGAATCGTGTGGAGTTAGAACGCTGGAGAAATCTAGAAATAAAAGAAAGAGATAGCTACTCCTATTGACAAACAAATAGTTGATCTAAGCTATACCATAATGAACTTTCTGGTATAGGGCATAAGGTTGAAAGTAGAGTGTACTAGTATTTATGACTCATAACATGTTTACAATAAGAAGTGATAAGAAGTGATTCATTGTTTCCCCATACATTTAGATTTTTCTGGATCCAGGTAGAACTTTACCCTGGCTATAAATAGAGAAGTATTGACAAATACAAGGCAGTTTTTATCAAGCGATCGAGAGCGATACTTAAAGTGAACAGTGCGAAGCGAGAAGTGTTTTATTGTGTAGTACAGTGATAGTATAGTGAGTGACTAGTGTGTAAAGTGTATTTTAGTATTACATTATGTTGTCTTGTGTATTTGTATACTAAATACACGGATTTAATATAAGTGGTGTTTTCTTACAATTACGAACCCGAGCTACGTAACATTATTATAGTTAATATCGTGTGACTTGGCCGTTGACTTGTACCCACTAACGTATAAAAAAATGTTGAGTCTTAAATCTTATCCAGTAAATGTTGAGACTCAATACGCGGACAATATAAATAAAACGCAGTAAGGAACTTAGTGGCACGACTTTGTCTAGATTTCATTACTTTTTAGAGATAAACAAGCAGCTCCATCGAGACTTGGCTGGTTTTTTACAGAATGTTTTTGTGGGACTCTGGATAATACAGTCAGTTTGCAGGTATCACCGCCACCCTTAGTCCAATGTATTATATTTTGACCAAATTTTAACCGAAACTAATATTTTAGTGTAATTTGTTTAAAATAATCGTTCGACTATTTCTTCTTGTAAACTTGTAAATATAAGTGTAGAAGCCAGTCTAGTCTTATCCAGAGTTTTCCTTTAATTTTATATAAATGCGTATTAAAAGCAAAAGGGAAAGCATTCGCCCAGCGGTGGGACGCTCGCTATAAGCTAGATAAAATTAGAAGATGCCACTACACTGGATTTTTGCAATGACAGTCGATTTTTTTATGTACCAATAATAGAAGGGGGTATTATCATATCTCTTATACAGCTGAGACTAGCTGAGGGTTCTCCATCAGATACTTCAGACTAACTTCTCCAAGTATACTTAGTAGAGGTTAGGCGTAAATATTGGATTAGGTACAGGGATCGGGTATTTTACAAAATAAGATCATACCTATCTAATCCAAAAAATATCACATTACCGTTCCACAGATTCCACATAATCCCAGTTCCACAGACTACACATACTCTGTATATTAAATTATTTACTTTTAGATACTCGATAGATGCGTTTTGCTGTCACCTTGTTAGTAGTTGTATTTTTGGTTGTATTAATGAACATATCTGCGATAACCGTGTCCGACAGCTTTACATGCTTATCCAAGGCACGAGGTTGTTAACTCAGCAGTCAGCACCACCAGACTCCGGGCAACAGCTTATATTAATTTTTTACCGATCAAAGTAATTAATATTTTATTGATTCAAGCGTTAACACTGAGCAAATCTATTATTAAAAAGATGAAATTAATTAAATTTGCTATTATGCGCGAATTGTTCTATGTGATCGTCTCGATAGCACCGAAAAGAAAGACCCCTGTTTAAAATAAATGAATAAGGCTACTAAGTAGTAAGTACCAGAATGAAAGAGGTCTATATTTTATATTAAAAAAAAAAACACTTATATAAAACTAGCTATGCCCGCGACTTCATCCGCGTGGAAAAGCTTCTAAAATAAAAGTCCCGGGGTTTTGCCTGCATTGTTCCCGTTCCCGTGAGATTTCTGGAATAAAAACTATCCTATGTCCTTTCTCGGGTCTCAAACTATCTTTATACCAAATTTCATCCAAATCGGTTCAGTGGCTTAGGCGTGAAAAAAAGACAGGCAGACAGAGTTACTTTCGCATTTATAATATTAGATAGTATGGATTGAAATGAGAGGTCAAAATGAAAATTAAACTGACTTCAATTTACTAATATACGCAAAATGACACAATCCAATTTTAATCATAGTTTATTTAATGCCTCACCTGCCTATATACTTACTTGATTCCTACTTCAAAGCAATCAGCTGTCCGCTATTTAAAATGACTATCGATCGGGCTACACAGACAGATTAAATAGGTCAAAACTACATTGAATGTTTCTGTACGGAAAGTTAAATATGAAATAGTCGCTTTATACGACGCAAAATAGGGGAACAAAAACATCCAGAGACCTAGTCCTTCGTCCTTGAATTGAACAATAAATAGCGCAATGATTTGATCATTTATTCAGTAACAATGTCATCCACTGCACGTAAATTGAGCTAGAATACAGCCTTACAATGTGCGTTTTTATAAAGAACTATAAAATATATGGATAGTATTCGTAAAAACAATTGTTTTTACATATAAATTATTAAGCAAAGATTAAACCTTAGGCTTAACAAACAATAACAAAACAAATATTGGTTCACTGACCTATGCGTTTGCTGAGATGCGGAGTAGTTCTACCTGGTTCCTCTTCCTCTACATCCATGTCAAAGGAAAATGGAAAATTTTTCGTGGAGCCGACAAAGCCGGCAGCCATGTCGACGGTTTATTATCTGTGCGCGAAACACGGCCACCCATGTGGCGTTGTCGTTCACACTGGCTGAGATAGACGCCGCCGCATCGGCTGTGTAAATGTAATTCCGCCTGGAAGGATATGCTGACTCAACCCACCAACACGACAGCTGAGCGGAAAATTCTGCAAACTTTTGAGAAAAACTTTGCAGTTTCATTGTAATTCAAAGAAAGAGGTTCCTTTTGAGAAATGTAACCCTTAGATGGCCTAGATACTATAATTTGTATATTTTAATGGTGAAAATCTTGCCGATTCCGTTTTTTTACTTAGTTCTAGAAAATTTTAGCAGTGAAAATATGTTGTACATCTTAAGTTGTTTATAAGATGTACGAGTACTTATTTACATTATAAGTACTTACATACCTTCATATCTTCACGAGCGGTTGAGTGGTCATCAGCATTCAGCCAGATGACTACAATTTATTGGACTCGGTTTCGATTCCAAGCATTAATTGTACGTTGAGCATTGATCATAATAATTTATAACTTGTGACATAGAAGATTGTATTTCGCAATCTGGATGTTTATTAAATATACTTCAGAGTGCTAAGTGTGAGTTTTTCTTTTCGTATTCGATCGTGAGCGCGTTTGGAGTTTACTAGGAATTTGTATGTGATTTGTACAGCGCCACCTAGTGGTAAACGTGAGAAAACAGTTTACCACTAGGTGGCGCTGTACAAATCACATACAAATTCCTAGTAAACTCGAAACGCGCTCACGATCGAATGCGAAAAGAAAAACTCACACTTAGCACTCAGTACTTTTATGTGTTATTATCGCTACCTAATATAATATAATTTAAGCAAATAGCTAACTTTTTACTTTGGGCTAAGATCAATTCGTGTGACTTGTTTAGTGATATATATTTAATACCATCGCAGAATTTGCAACTTTGAACGACTAGGTATCGCTTCTTTGATATAGCCAAAACCAACAGTTTTACGTTTTTTGAAGTGAAAACTTCTTTAGGCGCGTTGAGCGTTTTGGTAGAGGGTAAAATCCTCGGTTCGCGTCACCGACATGCTAATGATAATAGCTATGTTTTGCATATAGTTTTAATTACTCTCAACTTAATAGTTCCGTTTTCACTTCTATCGGCAGTCCCACGACTGCTACTGTTTTTTTTGTATAATAATAGGAAAGAAAATAAGCCAGATTGCTCTCCTAATCCCGATACCAAAGATGTTACTGGTGTTCGCTCGAAATAGTCGATAAAAGTCGGTAAAATGCAGCGATGGGGATCATCACTCATCTCGCCAGTCGATAAACTAGTGAATCGTGGTGAACTGGAAAGTCTATACAAGTTCGATTTACTCTGCCTACTTCGCAAGGGAACTGGGCGTGATGATACTTTACTGCTAAGGTTATTTGGTGTGTTATTTTCCCTGTAGGTCTTATACGAACATCACTGTATTTTTGGTGACCCTTGGAAGTGAATATTATACACAACACAGGGTATGCTAGTGTGAAGGCTACGTTTGTTTGTTATTTATTATGTGTATTTAGTATACGCGTAATTTGTATTATAGACATGACTTCAGGAAAAGAATTATTTATGTTGCAACAAAATTTAATAAATAATGTAACCATAGAAACTATAATATAGTATCCAAGCGATTGGGCTAAGGCTTGTGGGCATCTACTTACAGTGACCTACTCTCCTTACAAATTGAAATGAAACCATATAACCTGAAATCGAGACGTTTTTCCTCAGCATATTGATGATTGTTTCGCTTTTGTAAGACAACACCACAAAGTGTGTGGAACACGTTACATAACAAAAACGATTACACCTATTTATGGGTACGCATTGTAGGTATAGAAAGAAAGAATTGTTTTTCAAAGAAAATGGCTATTATTAAATATGCAGTATAAACAGCGCAACATTTTTGATTGCTTTGATTGCACTGTTTTTTTAACGACAACAAAAGTGCTCTTATAAAGGATAATTTTCCTAACAGGACGCTATTGCGGTAGGAAAAGGTAAGATGGTGGAACCAGAACCCGTGTGAGTCGGTGCAGAACTCTACCACCTAGCATTTACGATGATTACCTAGGTATATCACGATCGGTCGCCATTTACGAAGTGCGTTGCAGAATGCCAGACGATTTTTACTTATTTTACTAGGTGGTAGAGTTCTGAATTGTCTCGCCCGGGTCTGGTACCACCGCCTTACCTAATCCTGCCGCAATAGCGCCAGTGCTTGCCACAGACGTGTCCTGATTTGGAGGGTAAGGTAGCAGGTAAACTTATGCATTAGGTAAGCATTAGACCTCGCCACAAGGGAGCAACGCAACATTAACATGATTGGTGTCTATAGGCGATGGTTGACTCTTTCCATCAAGAGACCCATCTGTTTGTTTGCTATTTTATGATATAAAAAAAAGATTCATCAAAAGGGGACAGGACCAACACGGGAGATAATATTAATTCGTTGAGTGCCTGTAATGCATAATTTGTATAAAAAATTGTTGACTATTATTTTAGAAAATAGCCTTCTTTCCTATCACGTGCTTAAAAATAAGACGTGGAAATAGGAACTTTTAAAATATATGAAAGTACCAAAGATAAGTAGTTAATTGTTGTGTTGCTGGCCGGACAAGTCGTTAGCGATAGCGCGTTCCCATTATCTCGTCGTCAGTGACGCTTTGTGACAGTTCCTCGACTTGTGACTAGTGAGATTGGTTCAGCGCATACGGCATCTTTTAGGGTTCCGAAATAAACTAGGAACTCTTATAGTTTCGCTCTGTCCGTCCGTCCAGCTCAGAGATCCTTATTATTAGAAAGCTGTAATTTGGCACGATATACGTATCAGTCATGGCAACACAGTGGTAACATAAAATCAGTGTGTGTATCTATGGATAGGTTATTAAAAAATATAGTAGGTTTTTGAAAACAATTTTTCGGTTATGGGACTCGTTTACTAATTATTGTTAGAGTCAAGTGTCCCCCCCTTTGGCATCTAAACGGTTGGTTTTGGGGTGGGAAACAATTTATGGTAATAGTAAATATGATGATGTTGAAAGCGTTACTATCACGGCTTAGAATGCTTTACAAATTTTTGAGTAACAGTCGACCAACTTATAAAATGTACTTGGAGAATTTTGTACAGGCGGTGAACTTGTGGTGCCGATATATTTGTCGTTTACGTTAAATAGGTTAAATGTTCATAGTATAAAACAATAAAAACCCTCTTCTTAGTCCGCATTATTTTGATGGGCAACTTCGAAACCCTACATTGCGCGGGGCCCGACACGCACTTTACCATTTTTTTATAACATAAGATAGCAAACAGTCGATTGGCTCTCCCGATGGAAATAGACAACCATTGCCTTTAGACACCAAAGAAGTTAATGGTACGTGCTATCCGCGTGGCGGGATGGCAATTCCATAATTGCAACAGAAATAGGTAAGGAGGTGGTGCAAGAATCCGGTCGAAACATTGCGAAACTCACAGTAGCGAAACTCTACCACCTAGTTAGTAGTTACGATGTCAGTGACATGAATAAGCCTTCTCTCGCCTTTCACGAGATGCTTAGTAAGGCATTTAATTCTTTAAAAAAGGCTCAGTCTGTGAACAAAAATGTAAAGGCAAAAACTCACTGGCGGATCACGATTCAGGATGCGTTATAGATATGTCGTTATAAAATCAGTCAAATTCTTATCGACGAATTGGATCGACTTATGAATTACGAACTGTATTAGATTTATCTGCGGTCTGCGTAAGTTCGATCATATCTCACAGTTTCGTTCTAATCTTAAATGGTTACCTATACGTCAACGCAGAGATACTAAAGATACTAATGTTATGTACATTATTTCTATATTACACCTTCCGTCTGTTCCTGAGTACCTTAAGTCTCTTTTTGCTTGGCACAGCTGTGCTTGGCAGACACACATAGCTGGAACCTGTGGACTCAAGAAAATTTGTCCTTGCATGTTCCGTTTTGCCAAACAGATTTTCTTTTACAATCTTTTTCCCATCGAGCAGTTCCTTTGTGGAATGCACTTCCTGAGGTTATTATAAATCACTATTTTTGCGGCGGTTGCTATATTAATTAGATTCACAATTACACTTTCACGGGACAAATTACACTTACTGATCTAACCCCAAAGTAAGCAAATTATTTGCTTGTGTTATGGGTGTTAGTCAACGATACTAATACATAGAAATACATATATAAATACTTTTACATACATAATAAACACCCAAACCCGGAAATACAAACATTTATGCTCATCACACAAACGCTTGTCCCCGTCGGGGATCGAACCCGAGCCCCGTTGCTTGCGTATTCAGTATCGATAACCACTCGACCAACGGGGCGGTCAAGGATGTTATTAGGAAAGTCGGCTCAAATAATCATTTAA
Organism: Apodemia mormo; assembly: GCA_036924255.1. Taxonomy (NCBI): domain Eukaryota; kingdom Metazoa; phylum Arthropoda; class Insecta; order Lepidoptera; family Riodinidae; genus Apodemia; species Apodemia mormo. The sequence goes on along the minus strand of JAUPFN010000018.1, from coordinate 2,143,927 downwards.
GAGACAGTTAAAATTACATTTAGATCCGCAAAATAATTAGGTTAATATAAATAACTTGTTTTTTGCTCATAATTGTATAATGATTTTAATCGTATGTATTTATAAATATATGTATGAATATAATGTATGTATATATTTATGTATATGTATTTAGTGGTTAGTAGCTGGTAACGACGGCCTCGTTGGTCGAGTGGTTAGCGACCCTGACTGCGCAATCAACGGGGCTCGGGTTCGATCCCCGACGGGGACAAGCACTAGTGTGATGAGCATAAATGTTTGTATTTCCGGGTTTGGATGTTTATTATGTATGTAAAAGTATTTATATATGTATTTCTGTGTATTAGTATCGTTGACTAACACCCATAACACAAGCAAATAATTTGCTTACTTTGGGTTAGATCAGTAAGTGTAATTTGTCCCGTGAATATTTATTTATTTATTTATATAGGTATGTATATGCATATATGTGTTATTTATCTCATATATATTGTGTATTTATATGTGTTTCACTTGATGTACATATATACGTGTTGTGTGTGTAATTCTTTTAATTTTCAAGTTAGTTCGTTATTTTGTTCTCTTTTGATTTGTCTTTACAAGTTAAGATTACTCTGTTCTTAAGTAAATTAAGATGCACGACCTCCATTAGTTATGTTTCTGTTTTGAATGAGGTTGACTAGTAAGTAGTATAAAATGTCCTTAGGCGTTAAGTTTAACCTGTGTACGGTTTTGTTGTGCATGAATGTAAATAAATAAAAACACCTAAGCAATCATGAATGGTAAAAGTTGATAATTTTAAAAGAGTCGCCGAAGCCAGACTAACGTTATTAGAATTTTATCTTTAAAACGAAGCTGAATAGGCTAACAACTAAACCACGAGACAGGCGTGGATCTAGCCTTCAAAAAAGATTGTGGGCACATCCACCCGACAACCGACCAAGCGCGAGTCGGTGTATTAACTAGTTCATTATCGATGTAGTGCATTCCTGATATTTATATAATACTAGCTGTTGCCAGCGACTTCGTCCGCGCGGACTTCGTTTACTCCGCACAACCTCTCCCCCGTAGGTGCGTGATAATATGTAGCCTATATGTTGACCCGACCTGTTAGCAATATTCATGCAAAATTTGAAGTAATATTACTACCAGAATAATATTCGTACAAAATTTGAAGTAAATCCATGCAGTACTTTTTGAGTTTACCCCGGACATACATACAGACAAACAGACAAACAGATATACAGACAAACAGACAAAAATTCTAAAAACTATATCTTTAGCTTCAATATCGATTGCAGATCACGAGCCAAGTATTCTTTTAAAAAAATATTCAATGTACAGTTTTGACTTTCCTACGATTTTATTATATGTATAGATATGACGCCCTGACCAAGAATTTGTACGTTGTATCTATAAAATATTACGTGTTTAACTTAGGCAAAGCTGTAGGACAAATACTAATAAGTTAATAAACGTGTAAAATGGTAGTTTATTCGCTCAAAAAAATTAACAAAGGCAAATAAGTGTTTCGAAATGCAGCAAAATTTATTATTTCTTTGCTGCGTTCCGAATCTCGCGCGATTCTTTGTTTTTTTGTTAAGGCATTATAGATATATATTATTAATATTGATATCTTCATATATGAAATCGCAATAAACCGCAAAAGTTGACGTCAGAATTGTATATTAGGGTTGCCCATCGTGCCCACAACGGTGGATCCGCGCCTGCCACGAGGGCATGGAATCTTTTAATAAATAAAAATTCAGTAAACGTGTGGCACATACATTCACTGCATTTAGCTCAATTTAGTCACTAAATTTGTCCAAGGGTTCTAATTTATAAAACGAAATTAAACGCAAATTCGTCACTAAGTATACCCAGGTTTTAAAAATAGAAATAAAAGCGACATTAACACTTGTAGTTGCTGTATGTATTTTTTTAATTATATACAAGTACACGGAATTTGTTCTGTGTACAAGTACCTAGTTATTTTGCATACTACCTCTCCTTGATCTGTAGCAGTCAAACTTTTGTTTTTATCTAATTCTGTTTCTGTGGTTTTATGCAGCGCAGTATACGCCATCTAGTGTGGAGTAGGCAGACCCGCGTATATTTAAATAAATCAATTGCCGAAATGTATGTACGCGCATAACTCGAGACAATTAATGCTCCAAATTGGATAATAATTTTTTTTTTTCGTTGTGTTTTTTATTGTTAGGACAAGGTTTATGTAAAAAAGAAAATGTTTAAAAATCTTATGTTCTTGAACGGAAAATTTTATGATATGAAAAGACAGTGAGTGAGACAGGAGGAAATCCCTACAATAAATTACTATAAAGTATGATCTTTTAATAATATTTAATTATATGCTCGCACTGTAAACAAAGATTATGTCTAATTATTTTTTTATTAAAAACACCAAACGAGCGAGTAGCTAGTAAGTTTTGTTAAGTGAATATAATAAAGTTAAATAAATGTAATACTAACGAATACTTTAGTAATAATAACAGACGCTATAGAACGTTAAATTTGAAATTCAAATTGCATAAATCGGAAACAAGTTGGCGCCAGAAAAAAGCGCGGGAAACATAAAATTTGGCGGACGTCATTTTTGGTTCTGCGACTTTTTAAATTATTATTTAGCGAAACAGAGGATCGATATTAGTTTTATTTGTGTAAATATTTAATTTTATGTAAATATCATTGTAGTTTTACTATCAGTTTAAAGTAGGTAAGTCTCCTTTTCACTTTTTAAAATGAACAAACCCCCTGACGATCCTGGAGGTGGACCTCTCCAGGTAGCGCACTATGTTACTATAGACGATAGTAGTGTCGATACAGATACTTCGCTTTCTTCAACTCAAACTACTAACAGGAAAAGATCTCATACATCTAATAAAATATGCAAACACTGCAATAAACGGCGCAAAAAGCGCAACAATGAATTGAAATCTACTGACTGTCAGTGCTCTCACTCTGTTTCTGAAATCTCAGAGATAAATAATGCTTCGGGTGCCTCATTTATTACTGGTGATAATAATGTAAATGACAATGTTACAATGAAAGATTTGTCAAACCCCCTAACAGATAGTAAGGAACCCCAAAAACCTAAAGATTATATTAACTACCGCACACAGTATGAATGTACAGACCTTGGACCTTACGTTATTCATGTCCAAAGAGTTATTACATCTCCGACTGATAATGTTACTCTACATCCAGTCTCGTTTGGGCGATTCCTTAAAAATAATACTTTCAAAAATATAATTGATGGTAGCCTCAAGAAAATTGGACGCAACCGATTATCTCTATCATTTTCGGACCACAATGACGCAAACCACTTTATTAATGACCCTAATCTCTCAAATAAAAACTTCAAAGCTTTTATCCCATCATTTAACGTTTCACGAGTAGGCGTAATTAGAGGTGTTCCCTCAGACTGGTCACCTGAGGAAATTGCTAATAATGTTAAGGTTCCCATTGGTTGTGGGAAAATAATAAAGGTTAGAAGAATAAACCGTAAAATAACTATTAATGATAACACTACCTGGAAAGCAACAGAAACAGTTGTCGTAACTTTTGATGGACAGACTTTACCGAAACGTGTCTACGTTTGTTATAATGCCCTCCCAGTAGATTTATACATTTACCCTACTATACAATGCTATAAATGCTGTAGGTACGGTCATACTAAAATAACTTGCAGATCCAACCCAAGATGCTTTAAATGTGGAAAGGATCATTGTGGAGACTCTTGTACCAGCGAGGCTGATTTCAATGTTAATTGTTGTTTATGTAAGGGATCTCACTTTGCCACTAGCAAATCATGCCCAGAACATTTAAGACAAAAAAACATTAAAATGTTTATGGCTCAAAACTGTGTCTCTTATGCCGAGGCATCAAAAAATTATTCCCCAGTCTCCAAATCATATGCTGATGCCATCTCAACACCTATTAAAACTGCTCTTCATCCACTTTTGAAAAAAAACTTAGATTCGCAAGAACACTCCCATAGATCATACAAAAAAACAATATTTCAGAAACCTAAACCCCATACAAAAGTCAGTAAGAGTTATGACTATGATTTCCAAAATTCAGTTATTAATGAATATAACTCCACTAATTCTAGAGAAAATGGTACTTTGTTGACAAAAAATGATAACAATAATCAAGAATCAGCCTCAATAGGCATGATTATATCTTTTATTAAATTTTTATCTCAGTCCGACGTAATAACACCGTCCAACGCTGCTTTAATGACAGAAAGTTTAATTAATTATTCTAAATTTAATGGTGATCATGGACAGTCAAGCCAAAATTCTTCAATGGAACTCGCAGAGCATCACCAACAAGAAAAGTGAATTAATTCACTTATTAAATAAATATGAGCCATTTTTAGTGGCTCTTTCAGAAACTTGGTTAAGACCAAGTTATACTTTTAAATTCTCTGGATACACTAGTATCCGAGAAGATAGATCTGATGGTTATGGAGGTGTAGCCATCATGATCAAAAAAGGATATAATTTTTCCATTGTTAATCTTCCTGTACATACTGTAAATATGTCTATATTAGCTGTTAATGTAAATAATATTTGTTTTGTGTCACTTTATATTCCACATCCAAATTTGAATATTTTGACAGAACTTAATAACATATTAGCCATACTACCTAAACCCTTTATTGTGTTAGGTGATTTTAATTCTCATCATCAAGCCTGGGGTTGTTCCTCCAGTAATTATTATGGTGAAGAGCTTTTGAGAGTCATTGAAGAATTAAATTTATGTATTTTAAACAATGGTTCTCCCACTCGTCGTACAAAACCCTCCGAAGGCAAAAGCGCTATAGACCTGTCCATTTGCAGCCCCAATTTAGCACCTTCTTTGACATGGTACACACTCCCATTTACGTTTGGAAGTGATCACTTCCCCATAATAATAAATTTCCCTTCTGCATATCATAAAACTTCACCTAAATTTACATCATATTTCAAATATAATTTGCATAACCCGGATTGGCACAAGTTTAATAATTTGATGGAAGTTGGTGTTAATGTTTTGCCTAACATTTCCTCATATAATGACTCTTCTTGTGCAGAAGCCTTTACTCAATTAATTATAAAATCAGCTGAAAACACTTTTCCCATTAAAAAACAATTAACTAAGAAAATAAATACGCCACCTTGGTGGGATAAAGAGTGCTCAGACGCTATTAAGGAAAGGAAAGCTGCTGAAAAATTTTATTGTCAGTATACAACTACAGAAAATTTTAATATTCTCACTAATATTATAAAAACTACTCGTCGATTATTAAAAAAGAAAAAAGCTGAAGGTTGGAAGAAATTCTGCTCTTCCTTATCACCCCAAACAAAACCTTCAAGTGTATGGTTAAACATAAGAAAATTTAGATCTGCATATAAGGTTTCTAATAATAATGAAATGTGTCCATTGTTAATAAATCAGCTGATAGATCATCTTGCTCCACCTACAGTACCAGAATGTATCCTTCCTCTTCCTTCTACTTCTTCTTCAGACAATTTTTCCCCTTTTACGTTATTTGAGCTTAAAGGTATCCTTCAAAATGTTAAAGACTCTACTCCTGGATGGGATAATATTAACTACTCATTTTTAAATAATATGACTGATAAATCTCTATCATACTTATTAAAGGTTATGAACTCCCTTGTTTCTACAGGTAATATACCTCAGACATGGAAGTCACATTCTGTTATCCCTATCCTTAAACCTGATAAAAACCCTTCCGACCCTTTTTCATACAGACCCATTGTGCTTTCATCAGTTATGTTGAAAATTCTAGAGCACCTTGTTAAACTTCGCTTAGAATGGTTTATTGAAAGCAGAAATTTATTAAGTCAAAGTCAGTATGGTTTTAGGAGAGGAAAGAGCACCATAGATAATATTAGCTTACTTATAACTGATATTAGATTAGCTTTTACACATAACAAATCTGTTTTAGCAGCTTTTTTAGATATATCCTCAGCATATGATAATGTAATTCTATCAATTCTGAAAAATAAGCTAATGAAATTAAATATACCATTTTATTTAATTAATGTTATTATGAATATTGTATACAATAGAACTATTAATTTAGCAAATGACTCTAATAATCTAAAAAGACAACAATATAAAGGTCTTCCACAAGGTTCTGTTTTAAGTCCAATCCTTTACAACATATACTCATATGATATAGAAACTGTGGCAACTAGCAATGTAAATGTTCTTCAGTATGCTGATGACCTCCTTTTATACTCAACTGACAAATCTATACAGATGGCTTGTGATAATCTTTCCATGTCTATTCTATCCCTACAGACTTGGCTTAATAATAATGGTCTTGATATCTCTGTTTCTAAAAGTTCCATAGTTTTATTTTCTCGCACAAAATTTCCACCCCCTATAAATATTACTTACAAAAATAGTTCAATTCCTGTTAAATCGAAAACAAAATTCTTAGGTATAATACTAGATAATAAACTCCAAGGACTAGATCACTGTGAGTATATAGCAGCAAAGTGTGAACGTAATATCAATTTAATGAGATGTGTTTCTGGGGTTTGGTGGGGTGCACACCCATCTACATTAAAACTGATGTATAATGCATTAATAAGAAGTTTATTGGATTATGGAATGTTTTTACTAGAACCATGTAGTAAGATTGGTCTGAAGAAAATTGACTCTGTTCAAACTAAAGCATTACGAATTGTTCTAGGAGCAATGAAATCCAGCCCTGTTTCTGCCTTACAAGTAGAATGTGCTGAACCTCCATTAAATTTACGACGTAAATATCTATCTGACAGGTTTTTCCTTCGCACTTTGGAATCACAAAATCACCCTCTGCTTACAAAGCTCTCTAGTCTTAGTGATTTAATGTCAGATAAGTATTGGAAACACAAAACAATCCCAGCCCTTGTATACAGCTATATGAAATATCATAACCTTAAGCCTTTTACTTTTACATCCCCTATAAATCCCTTATATAAACACAATTATGAATCATTAACTCTGCAGCCTGTTGTAGTAAATTTAGGTATAGATAAACAATCTTTGTATGCCAATCAATATTTTAACAATATTATCAGTGAAAAATGGCAAGATTTTCATTTGATTTTTACTGATGCATCCAAAAATAATAGTAATGTTGGAATAGGTGTATACCATAAACAGTACAATATTGTTCAAAAAATCAAATTTCCACCGGAAGCATCTGTATTTACAGGTGAATGTTATGGACTTTATAAAGCTGTAGAATACATACACATTATGAAACTACCCAAGTGTATGATTCTGACTGATTCACTGAGTGCTCTACATTGTTTGCAAAAGTTTCCTTTAAAATCCAAATTTATTCCTCCTATTATTTTAGACTTAAGAAATCTTTTATACAAATGTACTTTTAAATATAATCATATTATTTACTTTGCCTGGGTTCCAAGCCATTGTAATATCACTGGAAATGAGCGAGCTGATCGGTGTGCTAAAGAGGCAGTTCAGTGTGGTGATTTATACCCCTACATTAATTATTGCCATGATCTAGCTGCTCTCCCTAAACTCCATCTTAAGCAGTCATGGCAAAGTGTCTGGGATAGTGGTACATTGGTGAAAGGCAAAACCTATTCCCAATTACAACCATTGATACCCTCTAAACCTTGGTTTTCTGTAGTGAAATTAAATAAGTTGTCAACATCTGTTATCACCAGAATGAGGCTTGGTCACACTAATACTCCTGAACACCTCTTCAAGCTACACATCAAAGATAGCAATGTTTGTGAGTGTGGCACTGATATTGGAGATCTCAATCATATATTTTTTGCTTGTCCTAAATACAATCATTCATCATTATATAACAATCTATATTCTAATGACATTTCTTTACCTACATCCATTCTAACCCTGTTATTAAACCCTTGTATGTATAATATTCTTTCATCATTCATTCAAGAAAATAATATTAATATTTAAGCGTAGTTAGATACATTTAGTATCTAATACCAAATTAATATTAACCCACTTGTAAATATTATACAAATGACTAAGTATTATCTTTGTAAATATTACATAAATATATTTAAATATTATTGTTGTAAATAATTTATAATTTTAGTATCTATGTTATTTTGATTTGTTCCTGATCCTCTATTTTCCTGTCAATCCAAATTCCAAATTCTAGTTTATTGTCAAAAAAAAAAAAAATGTTTCCTCGTTTTACTTGATCATGGCAGTTGCTTAACGCCCATGCCAATAAAAAAAAAAAAAAAAAAAAGTTGGCGCCAACTTGGCGCCAATTGTCACGTGATTATTGGTGGCGTGATCTAAAATACCCCCGCTTCCTAAAGGCTCGGCGGCGGCAAGCCCGGCATTCGCTGACTTGATTCCGAAAGTGCAGGATCTCATTCTTAACATTGTAAATTCTTGTCGCTCAAACCATCAATATGTATTAAATTAAATATTAAGTATTAAAGGAAATAAATTGTAAAAGTATATAGAAGCCGTTTGATTCCAACAGTCCGAAGAGGGATCAAGAATTTTTTTTTTCTAAAAGAATTCTCACCTACGCCTATTGTGAACTGCGATTACTGGTACGTATGCATAAGCTATTTAATAATTTAATAATTTTTGACATAATAATTATGTGATTTTATGTTGATAATATTCAACCTCATCGAAATGCTGTGCAAATTATGCCCTTGAGTATGCAACTAAACTCTGTCTACAAGTGGCCAGTTAGTCATGAAGATGAATTCATAAGTAAATATACATTTTAAATGCGCAACAAAATTTACAGTTGAAACGTTAACAAAACATGCTTGTGATCTCGATTTAAAAATATTTAAATTACTAATGGTGTAAAATAGGCCGAACAAAATATATAATAATATATAAATATAACAAAATATATTTATATATTATATATAACATTTAAATATATTTAAAATATATACAACAAATATAGCATTTGTGTACTGTAAAAATACTTGTAACTGATCCGCAGGCGTATCACCTAACGTTTGCAATCCGCCAGCGATCAGCGATGACTTTTAAACATAACCAAAAACTCATCAAAAACATCGCCAATTGCTTGCTGGTCCTAGGTGCAATTTTTACAATGTCACAGCACCAAAACTAATCAAGTGGCAACGACTGCCACTAATATATAAGGCTGTTATGTGTCTTGCAATAACTAAACAATTACGATAATTTCGCATTGCGAGTTACGTGATAACCCCGCCGATTTTCCCAATGAATAATTGACCGAGCTTTAAGATATTAAAAAAAAAATTACTTCAACTGTATGTTCACATCTTTTAAATTACGTAACGGATTTTTTTTAATGCGGGTTTCATCAACAGACAAAGCGATTCAAGAAGATGGTTTATGTATTGTACATGCATATCATAGTAGAAAAGCCAATAATTTAAAAAAATTTTTGTGTTAAATCATATTTTTGTAATTGATTATTAAAAAAAAACAACAAAAATGAAATATAACGTTTATGTGATAAGCACTTATAATGAACTACATTATAAACAGCATATAACGACTATGTAGGTACAGAAAAAAGTGTTTTAATGTTATCTTGTGGCATTTTTAATTGAAAGTTTGTAAAAAAAAAAATATAAAAAAGCAATTTATTTATTTTAAGTATTGCCAACGAAGCATACGTTTTAGACATTTACATACCATAGCAGCAGCAAAAATATTAATCCTTAATAAAAAGGAGTAGCCGTATACTGAACTGAACTGGTAATTTAAAAACAAAATGTAGTTTTTAAAAAAAAAAAATTACTATTATAAATTATAAATTAAATAGATGTTTATGATCGAAAAACGTACCCTAAATAACAATCTAAATACAGCACTAACAATTTAACTAACTTAAATTAATTGTTGATAATGAGCGTAGCCCAACTGCTCCTTTTTGGATACTTCCAGTTACGTATCCTATTTTATTACGAGAATCGATCGTTCCACTAAAAAGGAGAACAGCTGTCCATATTTGATTTAGATCTTGTCTCATTAAACAGATTATTCTTACGGTATTACAAAATTACATACATACTATGTTTAATAGTTGTTGTTCTTTTGGAGGAAATTATTTATAATTGTCTTTTCTTTGTGCAAGCTTTACTTCAAGTAATTGATTATGTAAAGAATGCCTCGCTCCTATATCAGTAAAACGACTCGTTTTAGTAACGTGTACTTACATTTATATGGGGCGTAAACTAGGACTGTTCCTATAATTTAAAATTACCAAATACTCAAATAGCCAAAAAACTTGTGGAACGGCTAACTATTAATAAATTGGTGGCTAATGGTCAATTTTACGAATAACTAAGCGTTGTTTATAGAAACCCGGCATAAGTTACAATGCTAATTACACAAAATAATGTACGATATTAATTGCTACTTCTAATTAAATATAAATAATGTACAATAATGAAACCAAATCAATTAAAGTAGTTCCCTTGTTTCGCTAAATTAATTAAAAAAAAAGCATCCGTTAATTAAGGATTCGCGGTTTATTTACAATCTTTTATTTAACTTGCAATGTATGTATATGTATTCAATAGGTCAAACATTGCAACTGAATTTTAAAGCCGCTATTCAAATACAGGCCATTTTAATTTTGAACAACCCTTGCGTGTCTTTTGGAGTAACTGAATATTAGATAAACTAGAATAATTTTCTACGATTTTTAAATTAATTAAATAAAATATATCGCTAGGAAAATCATTTAAAAATAATTGAGACTATAATTTAATTGAATTCTATCATCATATTTAAGTGTTATCATTTTATAAAACTTTAATTACATTTTCATTAAAACAATAATAAGTTTATATATAATAATTTTCATCATAAGTATCAAATGAAAATTCTCCCTGCTTTTGTATTAAAGAATAGTTCATTCTAAAATATTTTTAAAGTGTTTTTGCAAAATCTGAGCTCAGAATTCTGTGAACCTAACTAAGATTTCTGAGATTAGCAGTTGTACTGAAGCCACCCAATGACAAGATTAACAACCTAATAACCACAGACTACTAAGGAGAGAACCGATTATTTACGTTAACCTTACCTAAATTCCAACTTTATTTAGCTACTATTCCCTAAGTTAAAAAAAATACATATTTATTAAATGCAGATAAGTTAAGGAGTTGATATAGAATCTTAAGGAATATATTAAACTTTAAGGTATTAACAAAAAAAAAACGATGTATGAAGTCTTGCCCGTGTTCTTTGGTACGCACGTTAAGACTACATGATAATACGTAAATGACGTCATTCTGAACTCAATATAGTAGTGGACTCAAGAGTTTCCCCTTCTTATTTTCTGTGGTCTGCCATATTATGGACGTCAAGTGTAAGGGTTGTCGAGAAGATAAAAAAAAATAATAATAATAATAACAAGACTTTTTGCTAAACCCAACATGGCGGACATCCCAAGCAGGTAGATTAGTTATATAAAAAAAAGTACCCTCATAACATGTATAGCAATAAAATATAGCTTAACTTTCAAGTAATTCACATTTTATATTAAATACTAATTAAATTTTGTTTCGAGTTTCAGTTCTATAATGGATGAAGTGACTGAACTATCTGGCTTGTTTTCATGCCATTTAAATGATGTGACTGAAGAAGAAAGAGCAGAGCGTATACCAACACCTATTTCTGAAATTATAGCGATCACATCAAATAATAAGCAAAAAGTAAAACATGATACGGTGAATGATGAGCAAGAGCAACATTCACCTCGAACAATAAACTCTGGCAATGAACTTGAGCAACGCCAAAACACTTCGACATTAAAAGCGAGTGATGAGCTAGAGCGACACTCAAATCCATCTGAGAAAAAATATATAGAGACAACAATACGACAAATAATAAGAGAACAATTGAGTGATGAGCTTGAGCAACGCTCAATTGGTAGAGGAGAAAAAGACTGGTTGTACCAAGAAAGTGGTGATAGCAGGAAGAATCAAAGAGAAACTAGGAAAAGAACTCGTAGTCGCACACTGGAGGAGAAAAGGCGACAAAGCAATCGGTACCGCAGCCGAGATTGGTCGCCACTTACTTGTTATGCTAGTGATGACAAGTCACCATATAAAAGACGTGGAAGAGAGATGTCTACGACCAAACGTTGGCGTTACAATGCACAACGTAGTGACGAGACACCACCACCAGTACGTCGCTCGAGGTATGATGATTTTACGTCTAAGATTAATTCTTCTAATGATAGTAATAATAGTTTAGATCAATTTGTAGACGCCTTAAAAGAAATGGTAAAATCTAATAATCATAAACTACCGTCAGTAAATATTGTTATTCCCTATTTTGATCCATTATCTAGAGGCCAGAGTATTTTAAATTGGTTGACAAAAGTAGAGGAATGTGCCGAGATTTATAACTGGGACGAGAAAGAAATTATTCATTATGCTCTTCCAAAACTTTCTGGCTTAGCCAGAAATTGGTATCAAAATTTACCTAGTGTTCGGTACACTTGGGATGAGTGGAAAGTAAAATTAATAGGATCTTTCCCATGCCAGGAAAACTATGCCGAGCTGTTAACTGAAATGCTCATGTTGACAGTTCGTTATGGGGAACCTCTCGAACAATACTTTTACGCAAAACTTAATTTTTTACACAGATGCCAGATAAAAGGTAAAAGAGCAGTAGATTGTATTTTGCATGGTATAGAGGACAGGGGCGTACGTTTAGGGGCACAAGCAGCACAATTTGATACACCCGAAAAAGTGTTGCAATTCTTAAAAATCGTTAAAGCGGGGCCAATTAGGGGACGTTATCATAATGAGTATCCGAAAAATCGCCCGCGTGTTAGAACTTACCCGACTACTAGGTCAACTTCTGGTAAAACTGAAACTGTTGGTAAAAAAAATATCCGCTGTTTTAACTGCGGCGTTGAGGGACATCCTAGTTACCTATGTCGAAAGCCTATAGAAAAATGTAACAATTGTCATAGACTAGGTCATAAAATTACTAATTGTACTTTTATACCATCAAGTACAAATTTTAAAGAGAATAATAACACAAGCACTCAAGTAAGTAGTAATGAAAAACAGGTAATGAAAATTATTTTACATAAAAATCATCTGGTGGATCATAAAGAAAACCAAAACGTTAATGTGTTTGATAAAACTAATAACAAATATCTTATGACTATAAAAGTAAACAATTTTCCTCTAATAGGATTTATAGATTTAGGAAGCGAATGTTCTCTTATTAGACATTCGGATAGCAAATTTTTAGGGTCATTCTATCAAACTAATAACTTGCCTATTTTAAAGGGTTTAGGGAGTAATTGGATCGAACCAATAGCTAGGATTAACACGTATGTAGACGTTCAGGGTATATCATTGCCGATTGAACTATATGTCGTAGATGATGAAGCAATAAAATACGCCGTACTCCTAGGTCACAACTTTACTGAGCACCCTAGCCTAGTCGTTACCAAAACACCAAATCAATTAATATTTGAAACCTTAACAGATGTTAACAAATTATTTTTGACTACCGTTAACGATACTGATGTAGCTAGTCACGAAATTAAGGCGCTTCCGATAAAAACAGATAATGATTATTCGGGTAAAATATACGTTCACGGTTCAGTTAGAGGAAAAGCTGGCGGTGAATATTATCTTTTACCAGGTGAATATGAACTTAAATCGGGCCTAGGTCAAGTTTTAGTTCAGAATATAGCAATAAATACATTAAAATTTATTAAAAATTCCTTAATTACACGAGCAAACCCAATTAAAAGTTTTAAAACAGTATTTTATTTATTAATCGATGAAAACAACTATGTTGACGAACCCATTAATTTAGGTGAAACACTGGATGATGAACAAAAAAGTAAATTAATTAAATTATTAAATACTTACAGAGAATGTTTTTCTAAAAATCTTAAGGATCTAGGGTTTACCAACGCAACAGAAATGAAGATTCAATTAATAGATTCGGAACCTGTTGTTTACCGACCATATCGAATGTCTTACAATGAAAGAACTTTAGTACGAAACATGGTTCAGGAAATGATGGATGCTAATATAATACGCGAGTCGTCATCGCCTTATGCTAGTCCAATCGTTTTAGTGAAAAAAAAGACAGGTGAAAAACGGCTTTGCGTCGACTACAGGGCCCTTAATCGGAAAACTGTAAAGGATCATTACCCTTTACCTCGGGTCGAGGATCAACTTGATTTGCTAACCGGTAACAAACTCTTTATAACTTTAGACCTGGCATCTGGGTACTATCAAATACCCATCGCTGAAGAATCGCGTCCAAAAACAGCATTCGTAACCCCAGATGGTCAGTTTGAATACCTTAGGATGCCATTTGGTCTTGTTAATGCCCCATCGGTTTTTCAACGTTCAATTAATAAAATCTTAGCAGAGGCCAAAATTAAATTTGCTATAGTTTATATGGATGACATTTTGATACCAGCTAGAAATTTTGATGAAGGAATTTCGCGATTACAAGAAATTTTGGAATTGCTCAAAAGAGGTGGACTTACACTAAAGTTAGCTAAATGTCACTTCTTTTATAACAAAATTGATTTCTTAGGATTCGAAGTAAGCGCCAATGGTATCCGCCCAGGAGTTCGTAAATCGGACGCAGTTTCCAAATTCCCAATCCCAAAAAATCAGCACGATATAAGACAGTTCATAGGGTTAGCTAGTTTTTTCCGTAGATTTATTAAAGACTTTGCGATAATAGCAGCACCCCTAACAGGGTTGCTAAAAAAAGATAGTGTTTGGGAATGGACTAATAAACAAGAGGCAGCTTTCGTAGCTTTAAAAGGGGCTCTCGTAGAGCGGCCTGTTCTTGCATTGTATGATCCTCATTCTGAAACTGAAGTACATACAGATGCAAGTAAGGTAGGAATAGCCGGTATTTTATTGCAAAAAGGTAAAGATGGAATTTTTAGACCAGTATCATTTTATAGCCGGAAAACCACGACGGAGGAACAAAAACTACACTCTTTTGAGCTCGAGACGCTAGCTGTTATAGCATCACTTGGTAGATTTCGTGTATATTTAATTGGAATACCATTTAAAATTCTAACTGATTGTAACGCCTTAAAGACAACGTTGACAAAGCGAGATTTAGTGCCAAAAATTGCCCGTTGGTGGGTGCAACTTCAAGAATTTGACTGTGAGTACAGGGCAGGATCACGCATGCATCATGTGGATGCTCTTAGTAGAAATCCAGTAGAAAACGCGGAAAATGAGACTCACATATTAGACATACTCGTTATAGGTACAGATAACTGGTTGAGTACCGTACAGTTAGCCGACGACGAGATCGTGTCTATAAAAAACATGTTAAGTACTCCTAATGCAGAAAAGATTGTTGACACCCACACAAATTACTGCTTAAAAAATGGCAGAGTTTATCGTAAAGTCAATGACGGTTTACGATGGTTAGTCCCAAAAGGAGTTAGATGGCAAGTACTCAAAATGAACCATGACGATGTCGGTCATTTTGGGTTTGAGAAAACGCTAACTAGAATAAAAGACAGATATTGGTTCCCTAAAATGCGTCGTTTTATAAAAAAATACGTAAATGCGTGTTTAGAATGCGCCCATCATAAGGCTCGAGGAGGACCCAAAGTAGGCGAATTACACCCTATCCCCAAAATTGAAGTGCCTTTTCACACGGTTCACGCGGACCATTTAGGACCTTTTGTGCGCAGTAAACGTGGAAATTCATATCTATTAGTGATAATAGATGGATTTACTAAATATATTAATATAACACCCGTTAGAAATACCAAAACTGCAACAACAATTCGGGTACTTAAAGAGCACATTAGTTACTTTGGTACACCCACGCGTCTTATTACCGATCAAGGATCGAGTTTCACATCTATTGCATTTAAAAAATTTATAAAAGATACCGGAATTAAACACGTATTGAACGCCGTCGCAACACCTAGAGCAAATGGCCAAGTTGAGAGATTCAATAGAACTATTTTAGATGCTCTTGCAACCAAATCACATGGTCATGATGATAGGTGTTGGGATGAACATATTCCAGATATTCAAATAGGACTCAATACTTCTGTGCATAGTACAACTAAGAAAAGCCCTTCAGAGCTTTTATTTGGTTTTAAACTTATTAACAGGTCTGAATCAATTTTAAATGACGCGATAAACGACACTTTAAATAGGGCCTCACCACACGAACTGACAGAACTTCGCCAAAATACGGGTGAATTAATTAGGAAACAACAAGAAAAAGATGTAAAACTATTTAATTCAAAGAGAAAAATCGGGGAATCTTATAAAATCGGAGATTTAGTACGCATAGAAAGGGAAGTTAATGTAAATACTGGTAGTTCGAAAAAATTAGTTGCTAAGTATCAAGGTCCTTATCGTATTCTCAAATTGCTAGAAAATGATAGATATGTAGTGGAGGATACTCCTCTAACACGAAAAAACAATCGTCGTTATGAGGCAATTGTAGCTAAAGATAAGATGGAACCTTGGCTCAGTTACTCTGCAAATTATACAAGTAGTTCTTCTGACGAATCTGATTCAAATAAAGGTCTGGCCTCTGATGATGATGATAAATAGGGAGCCGCACTTCAGTCTTAAACACATATATATACATAAAATAGTTTGAATAGTTAAACATTTACATTGATTTCATTATTAATTTCATTTTCATCACTTAGTATAGTTATAATTGTTTAAATTTTCTCTTTGAAAGCCGTGTTGTCTATTTTCGTTAAAACATTTAAGTGTGTAACTTAAGATACCAGTATATTTTTGCATTATATATCAGTACCAATATAATTTAGAAAACAAAATGTCAAAAATGCTGATTGTTAAATTATACAGGAGCCCTATGGACATAGGTATGCGATGAATTGTTAATTTATACATAATTGCAATTATTGAAATTTCCAAATTTTTTTTAAGTGTTATCAATTTTTGCCATAAAATTTTGTTGTATGATTTAAGATACCAGTATATTTACAACATAGTGTTTAACTCATGATATCAGTATATTTACAATATATTCAATTGTTTAAATTAAGATACCAGTATATTCACAATATATTTAATTGTATAATATAAGATACCAACGATTTTTATCATAAAATTTTGTTGTATAATTTAATTGCAATTATTGAAATTTACATTTTTTTTAAGTGTTATCAATTCTTGTCATAAAATTTTGTTGAATAATTTAACAACCAGTATATTTTACAACATAGTGTTTAACTTATGATATCAGAAAATTCACAATATATTCAATTGTTTAAATTAAGATACCAGTATATTCACGATATATTTAATTGTATGACTTAAGATACCAACATAGTTTTGCATTATTAGTATCAATGAGATTTGTTTTCTTTTTAAAGAGATGCTATCTGTTAAATTATACAATAATTCTTGATATATATGTACATAAGGTTATTATCATTGTTTATAAATTATTTACTTAAGGTAATATGCACATCAAACACGGGGACGTGTTATAAATAGGATGGCCGAGCTGTTAAGTGAATATAATAAAGTTAAATAAATGTAATACTAACGAATACTTTAGTAATAATAACAGACGCTATAGAACGTTAAATTTGAAATTCAAATTGCATAAATCGGAAACAAGTTGGCGCCAACTTGGCGCCAATTGTCACGTGATTATTGGTGGCGTGATCTAAAATACCCCCGCTTCCTAAAGGCTCGGCGGCGGCAAGCCCGGCATTCGCTGACTTGATTCCGAAAGTGCAGGATCTCATTCTTAACATTGTAAATTCTTGTCGCTCAAACCATCAATATGTATTAAATTAAATATTAAGTATTAAAGGAAATAAATTGTAAAAGTATATAGAAGCCGTTTGATTCCAACAGTTTATATCACGAGATAGCAAACAGGCAAATGGCTCTCCTGATAGAAAGAGGAACCATCGTCTATAGAAACCAAAGATGTTACGCGACAATGACAAGCATTAAAGCTGATGCGCCAGGAATAGAAATGCCCGGGCGAGTCGTTGCGGAACCTATACCACCTAGTAGTCACGATGGTAGTAACATGTATAGACAATCGGCCGCATTTACGACCTGCCTAGCAGAATGCCGTTCTGCAATTGGTCTATTCTACAAAGGAGCGTTGTTATTTATCCAGCGTAATCATGAAACAAAGAAAACAAATTGTTTTCTGTGTTCCATGAGCGTAATACCCTAGAACTGTGGAGTCTACCAGGTCCAGATTGTTTCAATTATGTTGTACATTGGCATCTGGTTCTTTCTGTGCGAAATCTGAAAATTTTACACATTTGGTTTGTCCCCATTTAATAAAATATTGATGACAATGAACCAGTGTATAACTATTGAAATCTCATCATTCACTCCCTATACTTACCATTAATAAGCGTTTTGCAACTTCTTGGCCGAATTTACAACCACCGCCGCTTCACCTTTAAATGTCCTGCCGCAAGTAACAAACTTCAAATATAAGAGTTTAATGATATTGTGGTTCTTAACTTTCTCATTCCCAATTAGAATCCGATGAAATTTTAATAACCACGCCTAACAGTAAAATTAACTGCGTATTAAGGAAATATCACTGAATATACATGAAAATGAACAAATTATTTTTTTTATATATCGTAAGATAGCAAACAAACAGATGGACTCCTGTCAGAAAGAGGCAACCATCACCTATAGATATAAAAGATGTTACTGGCAATTTGCTATCAGAGTGGCGTTGGCTTAATACCCCATGAATAAATTTACTGGTTACCTTACCCTCCAAACTGGAACACGACAGTAACAAGCACTGACACTATAGCGGCAGGAATAAATAAGGCGGTGGTACCAGATCCGGGCAAGGCAATGCATCTGGTAGTCACGATGGTCATGACTTTCATAACCGATCGTTCGCCTCTTACGAAATGCATCGCATAACGGCAAATGCTCTATTCTTCAAAGAGAATCCGGACCCAAACCGGGATTTACATTTGGGATTTGCTGTCTTTGCGATTTTTCACGTTTGTTTTTGTTCAATACCTCATATCAATTTCGTAAATTTTAATCAATTACATGGGTACATGTTAGATCCATATACAGTACCTAGACATATCTATTTCATTTCATTGGTTAGGTATTTTATCAGCATGTTTCGTATAAGGGATATTTAGCACCCCGTTACTCATATTAAGGGACATATCTTACAACCTACATGTCATGTTATTGACACTAACAAAAGATCATCTACATTCCCAGGGTGCCTCTTGGCAAAAACTTAATTTATTCCATCTAGTTAAGTCACTCCATAGTTACTTAACTATTGCAATTATTCGTGTGTGTTTTTTTATTATTATCGATATTAAAGCTCTTGACCACGATCTCGCCTGATAGTAAAATAAGATGCGGCCTAAGTTGGAACTCGGTTCCTTGTCAGGTACGTGGAACGTCCACATATGGCGATGTCTAGAATTAGTGCGCCTCGATGATCGATAGAAAAACGGGGGATGATGGATTTTTTGAGGCAACTTGGCCAAAGTTGAGAGTAGGCGTTAAGGTGATACCAAGGAGCTCGAGGTAGTCAGTTATCGGTACAGACACACCCTGAAACGATCAATTTTCGCCTCCCTGAGAGACCGGATCTGTGCCGTACTGGCCCGCGCGCTGAATGCGTAACTCTCCACAACAGTGCTATCGTCTGCGTACCCGTAGATACTGGACTTCAGGTTGTTAATGTGTAGCAGCAATAGAGTTGCGGAGAGAACTGATCCCTGAGGGACTCCAGCATTTAGTCATTTGGTCGGACGAGCAGCCGTCGACAACTACTCTAATCGACCGGCCACTCAGAAAATCTTAGATTCAGGTGCAGAGACCAGTAGGCAGACCATAGGACTTGCCATGCCTTACCTTGACTATCATGCCAGACCCTGTTAGTGCTTCACCATGATTCACGACGGCCGCGCTCAAGATGTAGGTGACATACGCTAGAAGATCCCCAGTGGACCGATTTCGGCGAAACCCGTATTGGCGATTACTGAGTAGATCGTTCGCTTCTAGGTGTGCTATTAGCCTGCTGTCCAGTACACGCTCCATTGCCTTGCAGAGTTTGGACGTGACTGAAATTGGTCTATAGTTGGAGTGGTCGGCACGCCTGCCTTGCCTTTTTTGGGCACAGGCACGTTGGCAAGTTTCCAAATTATTCACTTCACTTCTTTGTGTGTAGTGGCAAGACTTTCCTTGAAAAATAGAACATCTGCCATTCTGCCAGATATCAAAAGACGAATGATAGGCTATACATATCACTACCATCATGGCTACTATGTGGAAGAGTTGTACAACGTCTTGTCTAGGTATTTGGTACCACAGCCTTACCTGTTCCTGCTGTATTAGCCTAAATACTTGTCACTGTTATTCCGGCTTAAAGGGTAAAGTAGCCGGTAAATTTATACAAGTGGCAATAACATATATGTATAGCTATATGGATAGCAACGTACCATTAACATCTTTAGTGTCTATAGGTTACGATAATAACTATTATAATCTGTGCTATAGGTGCTCGTTGACTATCTTATCTTTAGATAGTATTAAAAAAGTCGCTTCTGCTGTATGTTTGTTAATATCTGTTAAATCATGCAAAGGATTTTATTGCGGATTTCATCAAGGGACAGAGTGATTAAAGATGGTTTATATGTATAATGCATGCGTATTAGAGAAAATCCGAGAATTTCAAAGATTTTTTGTACAAACATATTTTTGGGCGCTTACATTATTATTTTAATACAAGCCCAGGCGGGTCGCTAGTAATAAAATAAATAAAAAGTAACATCGAGGATTAATAGGATGGGCCAATCTAAAATTCTTCCAAACATTACAGCCATATTCAATAATGCTAAAATTGAAAGGCACTTACTATGGTAAAACTTTATATAATACCTCTAACACCTTTTTAGTTACAATGGCAATATCACATGTACTCAGTTTGCCTTTTTTTAAGCTACTTTTTAGGAATGTTCAGCCATTACAAGAAGCCATAACTAATCCCAGTATGCATGTTTATCTCTTTTAACGGATGATTGAACATGAATATGTGATTTTGGCATAAAATAAAAAACAAGATAATATTATTCACTTTTAAATATTACTCAGACAAAAATGGTAGAGCTCACAATGTAAAGCATGATTTAACAGTTTAAATTACACTAATGCTAGTTTATTTATGTTTGTTCACTTCTTGGCAGGGGCTTGTTCATCGATGGGATCCAGCTTGGGTTCATCAAATTTAAATGAAGGGAATGCAGTCATGTCTACTCCTGAACCACCACCGTATTGACGCTCCAACTTTTCCAATTCAGTTTTCAATTCCTTTTCAATGGCTGGGCTTGGATCAACTAGTTTTCCACCCCTGAAAAGTCAAACAAGATAATAAGTTCTAGCATTCATATTAATATTATAAATGCGAAAGTAACTCTGTCTGTCTCTTCTTTACCGCTAAACCACTGAACCGAGTGCTAAGTGTGAGTTTTTCTTTTCGCATTCTATCGTGAGCGTTTCGAGTTAACTAGGAATTTGTATGTGATTCGTCTGTGAAACTGGTTTCTCAAGTTTACCACTAGGTGGCGCTGTACAAATCACATACAAATTCCTAGTAAACTCCAAACGCGGTCACGATCGAATGCGAAAAGAAAAACTCACACTTAGCACTCAGATTTGCATAAAATGTAGTACAAAGATAATTTGAGACCCGAGAAAGGACATAGGATAGTCTTAATACCGGAAATCCCATGTGAACTTGAACTATGCGGGTAAAACCAGTCTACATAGTCTGTCTATCTTTTAAACCACAGTAATAAGGAGTAACTTAGGCTAATTTTATTTTAGAATTTTTTCCACGCAAATGAAGTCGTGGGCACAGCTAGTTGTTTACAATAGTTCTCAATATAAGGTTTAGAAATTTTGAATACTAATAAGTTTTTATGCTTAGAATCTCTTTTGGTCCTAAAATAAATAATTTAAACACAGTAAATTGGCAACAATCGATGTTCTATTTCCTGTATCTATCTTAAGAACCCTGCACTAGCTCTATAACAAATTAAAATGCGACCACACCACATACAGGAGGTATAATCATTTAAACAAAAAAAATCAAAATCAGTTCATAAATGACTGAATTCTGAGGTAACAAACATAAAAAGAATACAGTTAAATTGATAACCATCTCCTTGTGGGAGTGAAAAGAGTGTTTTCTAACTCCTCAAATCTGAAGGGCCAGAATTTGCTTGTACTCCTAAAACAAAAGTAGCCGAAACCTCGATATCTAGCAGTCATTACATCTGCCTAAGATCTTCAAGCATTTTTTTTATATCATAAGATAGCAAAGAAGCAAATGGGTCTCCTGAAGGAAAAAGATAACTTTTGCATATAGAAACCGAATATGTTAATGGTGGATTGCTATCTGCGAGGCGGAAAAATCATTTCAATTACTTTACCCTCCAAACCAGAACACAATAGTGACTAGCACTTATGCTATTACCACAGAGATAGTTAATCCAGTGGTACCACACCCTGGCAAGATGTTATGCAGCTTAACATATTCACAAATCATTAGCCTTTAATGATCTGCCTGGCAAAATGGCAGAATGAATTCTTCAAAGAGGCGAGGTTCAATATGGACGATGGAAACATTTTGTTAATACTCAACTAGCATCAACAAGTAATTGTACATGTTATTTTCACAATAACATTTGAATTAAAAAACACAAAAATATATAAGAAATTACCCAATAATTCGAACAAACAAGCTAGTTTTTTTTATATCATAAGATAGCAAACAAACAGATGGATGTCCTGATGGAAAAAATCAACTGTCGCTTATAGTCACCAAAGATGATAATGGTGCGTTGCTATTTTGTGGAGAGGTCTAATACCACTTGCATAAGTTTACCGACTACCTTATCCTCCAAACCGGAACACTACAATGACAAGCACTGACACTATTGCGGCAGGAATACCAGACCCGGGGGATGCAGAACTCTACCATTTCTCTTTATTTAATGTGGATCGACTAATTATTTATTTTGGATCAATATTTATTGTTTTGGAGCAGAGTATATGCATTTGGTTTGTTAACAATGAATGACCAATTTAATAAGCTTATATTTGATCTTTAATAAAATATGCTTTAGTAACAATCATATTTACCCTTGCCACTGTAACTTTTATGTGTTTCACTATGTTTAATGGCAAAAAATCTATGAAATTTTCATTTGAGATATTTTTCTCTGTAGAAATTTCATTTTGACAATAAGTATCCAGTGTATAACGCAACCACAACACAATAATTTCAGTGCTGTAGACTGAAATCAGGAGAATTCAATATTAGGAGTCCAATATGTTCTTCTGCTAATAAAATTTCGATAGGTACTTATATACAATATGGATTACTGATTGTTGTATTTGTAATAGAGCATTGTTATTACTATTTAAGAAAAAAGTGTATAGTTCAAGGAAAAAGTACACAATTAATCAATAATTGACATACACGCTCTTTTGCTTGTATTCTCTGATTTTGTCAAGGAAAAGTTGTTGAATAGGGTCTGAAGCCTTTGATGCTGCAGCTACATTTCTTGTGATTACGACCGAAGATCGGGCAGCTCGGAGACCGCCGAGTAGAGATGAGGCGAGCATCTGAAAGAAAATCCTAACCTTCAGTAACCATTACATAACAATATTGTCAATATTTCAACTTATATCTAAATATATCACAGTCACCTTAGAATATGCTTTTTGGAATTAAAAATATTATCAAATGGTATTCGATTAGAAATTTACAATTTTACTAGGAAAACATTACCTTTAGAAATTAACCCCGAAACTTGACAATAGTTTAATTTAAATGTCAGTGTTTAATGTCATTTGTCAAACTCAAGTGACAAACGTCGATTAAAGAGTATTCAGCACAACTGCTAATCTCAGACGACTCAGATTGAGAAAACTCTTACCCAACTAAGGTTTTGCCAGGATACTCTATAGAAACTAAGCCATAATATCTATTCCAATGCCACCATTTTACTTTATTAAAAGTTAAGGTGCCATTGTATAGTTCTGATAATTTCCATGTAGGTTTTGATTTTTGACAAGTAAAAGACAAAAAGCGTGTCCAGACCGAAACCGGCTAAACTCAGACGATCACACTACAATTGTGTTTAGATATTTACTCAGATCTGAATAAGTTTAATAAACATCCTTACTAAAGATTAGCTGCGGAACTGATGATTGCCATTTAAAAAAAATGAACTGACAGATGACCAAGGAACTTATATACGATAACTGGAATTACTACGAAGTAATATTTGAAAAATAAAAATGTACTTTATTTCGATCCTAATAAAGTTGACATTTGTTTCTTACATAATAGAGGGGGGAAACGTTCTGAGCAAGACAACGACATGAGTGGATGTTGTCCCTTTCTTGCAATTGCCAGTGTAAATAAAACTTTCGGATGGTAGATTTTTATATATCGTTAATGGTTAAATCCCTTTTATTCATACACGTTGATAGATACATTAGCATATAATGTATTGTAATTAACATAATGAGTTCTAAAATGTGCTTATTTTAATTATTACGTAATTACTTATGCAATGCAAAAACTGTTTCTCAAATTGGTAGAATTACTTAGTAGTCATTTGCAAACTACGCATGGCCACACTTATATATGGCGATTGGCGCTTTATTTAGTAGAAAGAGACACACTCCACTCATGTCGTGGTACTCTTCGGAACGATTTTGAAGAGCATGTAAGCATTCCGGGTAGAATATAACTTCCTTGCAGGTGACTTAGCCAAGGAAGTTACATTCTACCCGGAATGTTCACACGCGCCTCAAAACCGTTCCGAAGAGTACCACGACATGGGTGGAGTATGTCTCTTTCTACTAAATAAAGCGCCAATCGCCATATATAAGTGCGGCCATGCGTAGTTTGCAAATTACTACTAAGTAATTCTATTAATTTGAGACACAGTTTTTGCATTGCATAAGTAATTACGTAATAATTAAAATAAGCAAGTATATAAGTTCCTTGGACTTAGCTCATCAATAACCTTATAGTTATAACACTTTTTAATTATGTAAAGTCAATGACGTATTATACACGTCATTGTGGAAGAATCAACGCATGAGTAACAAAAAAATCCACGTAATTTTTTTATAAAGTCCTCTTCAAACAGTAACACTGATGATATTAATGTAAGTTGCCACGGGGCACCTCTTTGCCATATTGTTTAAATCGATTTTTTAAACAATGTCAAAAAATCGTTAAACACAATAAACGTCATATGACTTTAACAGCAAATACAAAAAAGCTTAATGACTTTTTACGTTATTGATCCTAACAACATTTGGTTGTAGTATTTAGATTTTTGTTGTTCTTGTTTTAAGTACCGTATATTTTTGTGTTGTTTTTGTTAAACTTTTATTAGAAGAAGCCTACGATCCAAAAAGAAGCCTCCTTAATTCCATTTCTAGAATGGTTAACACGTGTGACTTCCTAAGTTTACTCGACACTGGCAGAATTCTCTGATAATTGCCATTCATATAAAGAAGAAGAAGAAGACTTTTTACGTTTATTTTTGAAAATATAAATTTTTAAACGTTTGAAAAATACCAAATTAGAATGCTTTTAGCCGGTGTCTATTCCTTACTAGAGCAGGACTCTAGTAAGGGTTTCATCTATTCGATTTAGCATTGTGTGATCGTTAAAAAGACTCTTTGTTTACTGTGCATGTGCACGCCTAACAAAATATAGGTATACAAACACACGCACACACGCGTGCGTACACTCACACGCGAGCGCCCGCGCGTGTGCAGCGCCCGCGCGTGGGCACACACGTGCACACAGACACACACACACACACACACACACACACACACACACACACACGCACGTGCGTTCGTTTTCGTCTTTTAATGCCAGGATTTTAAGAAATAGAATATAGTCATTTTGGTTAAGAAATATTGTAATCTTAAAAGAATGTTAACAAGTTTATTTATTTAGATACTTGCTTACACAAATACCATTATATGAAATTGCCCAATGCGATAGTACGGCATTCAACCATTATATATTTTTAATACTTAAACAAAAAGAAAGAAATAAACTAAATTCTATTAACTAATTAATAATACAAAACATCTACAAACTAAACATTATAACGAAAAACAAGGACATTTAGAAATATATAAATTTTTTAAACATTTAAAAATAACTAACAACATATTATAGTAATATAACTTTCATTAGATAATTTCAATTGCAATTAAAAATATTCATTCTGCCCTGGACCTAATTTATTATTTCTAAGGCTCGAGGCAGTGGTGTTTGTGCCATTAAGCTAGTTCTAGCCCTGGGTACAGCCAATAGTGGCCAAGGAACTTATATACGATAAGTGGAATTATTACAAAGCAGTATTAGCAAAATAAAAATGTACTTTATTGCGTTACTAATAAAGTTGACATTTATTTCTTACTTAACAGAGGGGAAAAACATTCTGAGCAAGACAACGACAAGAGTGGATGTTGTCTCTTTTTTGCAATTGCCAGTGTAAATAAAACTATCTGATGGTAGATTTTTATATATTCGGTAATCGTTAAATCCCATTTATTCATACAAGTCGATAAATACATTAGCATAAAATGTATTGTAATTCACACAGTGAGTTCTAAAATGTGCTTATTTTAATTATTACGTAATTACTTATGCAATGCAAAAACTGTTTCTCAAATTAGTAGAATTACTTTGTAGTAATTTGCAAACTACGCATGATCGCACTTATATATGGCGATTGGCGCTTTATTTAGTAGAAAGAGACATACTCCACCCATATAGTGGTACTCTTCGGAACGATTTTGAAGCGCGTGTGAATATTCCGGGTAGAATGTAACTTTCTTGATACTGGCAAACTGCATCGCCTCTATACGAAGCAGTCTGGTACATGAAAGTTCAGTAGTTAAAGCACATAGGGATGATGCTCCTTACCTTGAAGTATCCTTATAAGATGCCCGGCCAAATGAAACTCTCGTCGCACTCTCAACTCATTGTACTCTTCAATTCCAAATAGGTAGGTACAAATAGAGTTGGGTTCATCAATGGATAAAAAGGATACACGCCATACAGTTTCATGTACAAATATCTTAGGAACTTGTTCTGGACACGCTTTAACATAATACTACATTTGTGTTCACCAGGAGACCACACTGTGGAACAATATTCCAAGTGGATTCTAAATTCTAAAAAACAAGATAACCAATTTAACAATCACCGTTTCGTTAATTGCCGAAGTATAACGTTTCCGGATTCCGAAAGACTTGAACTTAAATCGCTTTAAATAATACAGCCTTTTCTGTCGATCGAATGTAATTAAAATCAAATACCTATATCCGTATATAGTATTATGACAAAATTAAAAGTATCAGTTAAATTGTCAGTACCCGATTTAGCATCCAGTGATTTTTAACCGTTACAATACTTTAAGAGACTTCGGTCTCAATGTGGTTTCAATGCTAGGTTTAAGAAAGTAGCCAGTACAAACTCTTTTTTATTTACGAATAGTATTTTAAAACAGTATGATCGTAAATCGTAACTTAGCAACTTCTTAAAAAAAAGAAAACGAAAATACGCTATTACCAGCTTT
Source organism: Apodemia mormo (assembly GCA_036924255.1). Lineage (NCBI taxonomy): Eukaryota > Metazoa > Arthropoda > Insecta > Lepidoptera > Riodinidae > Apodemia > Apodemia mormo. The sequence continues at coordinate 2,116,221 of JAUPFN010000018.1, read as the reverse complement.
TACCCTTATTTACCCGCGCTTCCGCCCACAAATTCAAATTGATTCTGTGGCTTCGCAAAAAATTCTTTCCCGCCATATTCTTTTAAACATTATTAGTGCGTACATGCGTTGTATAATTTTAAAATATTTTTTTTTTTAGAAAATACGAACTCTATTTTAAGTTAAAAATGGAAATAAGTGAAATAAGTAGAGTTGCAAGTAGAAAAAGAATGAACGTGGAGGTAGAGAAACTGAGAGAAAAAGTTTCTCGCGAGACGAACAAGATTATAAAATTAAAGGTAAATAAAATAAACCATATAATGCCAGGTATCTGTATTAGCATGTTCTAGTAATATTATTAATTCGAATTCAATGTTTTTTTAAGTTACTTATTTGATTAGGAACATTTTTTGGGGTTCTTCTTTTAGTTTATAAGTAAATAATAATTATGCCACCACGCTACGCGTCTTTTTAGCGAAGCAAACGCAAACGTGGTCAGGGCGAAAATTTAGTATTAGCAAGTTCAAAATCAAAGAAATATGGATATATTTTCAATAACTTTGCCAGTTGTAAGTTCTAGTTAGCGTGTCGCAATGACGTGTATAATTATACACGACATTGGCGTATCGTCATAAATTATCTAACTATCCGTAACGACATTTTCTACAAAAAGAATTTAGCACTAATGTATTAGGCGATTTTCTTTCAGGACGAAATTCGTGTGACGTAATTTATGGATGGCCCCTTACCCTATAAAAATATTTTTCAAGATTTTCTTTTACTATTTTACTCCTGTGACTAATATTTATATATTCAAGCCAAATTATAGCTTTCTTGTACTAAGGATTTCTGAGCTAGGTTGCGGACAGACTGACGGACGTGGCAAAACGTTGTGACAAAAAAAAATTTCGTAACCCTTAAAACGATTTGTATTGTCGTTTACTGAAATTCTTTGTTTGTTTCTCCTCATATCGGCAATGCTCATTATTATTGTAACAATTAGATTATGTAAACATTATGTAAATGTCTTATTTAAAAATGTTACGAAAAAAGACAAGCCCGCTGAGTTTCTTCCGCCGGATCATCTAAGTAGTAGTTTAAAAAAAATGTTGACGTGTCTAAATAATTTGTAAAAAGTTTAATTGAACAAAGTACTTCTGATTTCTGAAAAGATATGTTGTATGTAGGTACCAAAACTTATCTACCCACATAACATGTAATTTATTAAAATTATTCCCAGGTAGCTCAGGATACTGCGTACTGGGATCTGAAGGAGAAGCTACACCAAGTGGAAGGCAACCATGAGCGGCTGCAGCAGAACATGGTGGAGGTGCAGATGCAGCACGAGGCCATCTCCGGCCAGTACCAGGACGAGCTGAGCCTCCGCCCCGAGACACTCAACAAGTTAGATGATACTGCTTATTGACTACTAGTCGAGTTTAAAAATTTTCTAAAACAAAAATAGCCTAAATTACTCTTATAACCCCGAAAAAAGCCCCGAAAAAATATAACAGCACTTTCCTCGACCCAAGGTTAAAATTCGGAAACTCATGATTTGTATAAGGAATTTGTTAAATTATCACGTGAGGTCGGAGGGAGGGGGAAGGGAGGAGGGTATTATATGCGTATAAGTAAATAAAAGTCGATATTCCCCTCTTTACCTTGTGCGGTAGCATCTCTCACCATTGTACGTGTATTTGCGCTTTAAAATTGAAAATAATCGTTGTTGCACAAACTAGTATGCACCAGTGCTATTTGAGCCAGGTTTCATGTTAAAATTCGCGCGAGTTATATATTTTTTTCGTTGAATACGCGATTCTATTCAAAAAACGCCACGTAACTGACTCGCCGTCAATAATTTCATCGCCTGCTGCGATAAACAAAAAAATATTTTTCTAGAATTAAATTTGATTATAAGTTACCTTTATTTAAAAATAATATTGTAAAAATTAAGATTTTTTGTTTTTAGGGCGAGCGAAGCGAGCACTACATTAGTTTTTAGGGCGAGCGAAGCGAGCCCTACACTAGGCCACTTTCTATGCACTTTTGTGGTACATTTTACTGAAAAATTATCGGACTTTTAGGTTTGTGCTTCGACGTAGTAGTTTAAATTCATGTCTAGATATGTTATCCACCATAAAAATACTATTTTACAGACCTTAAAAAAAATAGAAGATACAATTTGTAATAAAATCTTATTACTACTAACGATATCTATTATAAAACTAACAAGTTAAAATCGATAGAAGATACGTTTTGTATTAGAATCTTATTTCTAGTAACGCCATCTATTATAAAACTAACGAGTAGGCGCCTCCAAATTTTGAGTAATCACTTTTTCCAGATTAGTGATACAAAAAATAAGTAAGCAAATTTTAACTAATAATACAGATTATGTTAAAATTTAAATCTTGCCATCTTGATGTTTTGTGAGTTGTGATTTATAATTATATGCAATTCTGGAGACAATTTTTACCTTGCGCTGCTCTTCTGTAGCACCAACTCCACTCTTGACCGCCCGGTTGGTCGAGTGGTTAGCAACCCTGACTACGCAATCGACGGGGCTCGGGTTCGATATTCTAGTATTTATATATGTACTTCTATGTATTAGTATAGTTGACTAACGCCCATAGCACAAACAAATAATTAGCTTACTTTGAGATTAGATCAGTAAGTGTAATTTGTCCCGTGAAAAAAATAAATAAAAAAACTCGGTTTCAACTTTTCCAGCAATTAGGTATATCCAATTAGGTAGGTAGGTAACCTAAACATTTTTTGCTACTCATTATTTTCAGCCGACTACCCAAAAAGGAGGAGGTTCCTATTTGGTCGGAATCTTTTTTTAAGTATGTTCACTGATTATTCGAAGACGCCTGAACCGATAAGGATTTTTTTTTGTTTCAATGAGTACCTAGATACTTCTCAGGTTATTTAATTTTAATTTGACGAAGATCTGATGCAGAGTACGGGAGATAGTGGAAGTGGGAAATCAACTGAGTTCCGACGAGTTGTTCGGACTAATGCCTGCCGCTAAATTCCATCATCGGACATCGCGTCAAAATTTAAAGTTCCATCCTCACCACCTCGATGTCTGGAAATCCACAACCGTGCGCTTTTGTCGGCACTTTTTGCCTCGCACTACTCCTTTGTGGATTCAATTGCCCTCGGGGGTGTTTCCGAACGCATACGACTTACGGGCCTTCAAGAAACGAGCTTATTCATTCTTAAAAGGCCGGCAACGCAGCTGCAATACCTCCGGTATTGCGGATGTCCATGGGCGGCGGTGATCACTTACCATCAGGTACACCATCTGCTCGTTTGCCCTCTCTACTAGCCCAGTTTTAAGTCAGGCTGCCTGTCTTGCCCTGCATAATCATGCCAACGATATTGTATGAAAGTGAGAGTTGGGTATGTTAGAAGGACATGAAAGTATAATCAACGCAGTCGAAACAAATAGCTATGAAAAATATGTCGCGTAACTCTCGCGGACCGGGTTCGTAATGTTGAAGTGAGAGAAAAGTTATGCTTGAAAGAAAGTGTTGGTGTAAAGATGAGACGTGTAGAAGGAATGGTAGGTGAAAGATTAACAAAACAGATATACAATGCGAGAGATGCAATAACTTTATTATTTATTTTTCTATACATTAAAAGAATATAGACTTTATTATTATAAATAAAGTCTATACATTAAAATATGTAATTCTCATAAAAATACTTTTCTAACAATATTACTAGATAGTATAACTTTGTGAGCCCTTACAAAGCTCTGCTTTTTGCTAGTTTTATAAGATAACAAACAAGCAGATGGGTCTTCTGATGGAAAGAGTCAACCATCGCCTATAGACACCAAAGATGTTAATGGTGCGTTGCTATCTTGTGGCGAGGTCTAATGCCACATGCATAAATTTACTGGCTACCTTGCCCTCCGAACCGGAATACGACAGTGACAAGCACTGACGCTATTGCAGCAGGAATAGGTAAGGCGGTGGTACCAGACCCGGGCGAGACAATGCAGCACCTAGTAGTCACAATGGTAGTGACTCGCATAGCCAACAGGTCGCCTTTTACGACCTGACCTGCAGAACGGCAGTTGGTCTAATGTTCAAAGGAGCTCAGAATCACGTATATTTTTTGAACCAAAAGAAATACGTGATCTGGGATGGAGAGGAGGAAGAGATTGTCTTAAACATAACGACGCATCACCGGAGGGTTAAAAAATTGCTAAAATAACGTCCCGTGCTTAATGGATAACTATGCGTGTGGCATTACATCTTCACCATACGAATGACAACGCACCATTAAAATCTTTGGTGTCTAAAGAATGCCATATTCGAGTAGTAATAAGGTTTTATATTTTATAATTATTCTAGGATTATATAATTTTAATTTAATAATTTTAATTATTAATTTATAATACCTTTTTTACACCGTTTTGTGTAGATGTCTTATAGCTTCAAGAAGCGTTGTAAAAGCTTATTGAGTAACATTGCCCCATAAAGGAGTTACTTATTCTATGGAGACGAGACACATGCACAAGATTCTTTTTCGTTCCTTGTATTTAGTGAGTGTCCATCACCACGTTTCTCAAACGAGCAAAAACTTTTACGAAAATAGACTACCTACTTAAGATCTCAAAAATGTTTTTCAATGTCATCCATTTTTGTAGACTAAACAGTACTCGTGAGATTTGTGGAGTCCTTCAAGATTACAGTGAGAAGCTGAAGGAGACCCTGTCGAGGTGCAAGGCTGACCAGGCCGCCTTGTGCGAGGCTTACCAGCGCTCTGGGCAACTCGTACGTGACATCAAGGACAAGCAGCTTCAAAACGATGAGAAGAACGCACAAACTATTACTAATCTAGAAGAAAAATGTAAGATCGATTACTAAAAAGTACCTACCCCCCTGTTCTCTTTCGGGGCAGACTGAATGAAATAATCCACTATAAATTTTCCGGTGCACCACCGATCACTGGTTCGTCAGTTAGCGAGTAGCATGGCAATCCCCATCGCCGCATTTTTCAATTTTTAACTTCCCGCTACGTATGTAGTACTTGCATGGCATTCGATTGAATTCCGTTCATACATTGATTTCGCTGCGTTCAACTGATTATGAAAATTTGAACCAATTCGGTCCAAGAGATTTTGAGAAATTTTGAAAACCTCAAAAAATTTTGGCGACACAGTATTTTTTTAATATAACTTTTAGATTAATGTACCGATTGAGTACAAAATTTAATAAGCTTTTTTACTCAAAAAAACTGCGTCCAATGTCTGAAAATCGGTTTATCTGTTCGGGGATTAACGTTAACAAAAAATAAAAAAAAGTGTTTTTCGACTAACGTCGAAATTTTTCATCCAATAATTTTTTGAACTAAGATATTTTAGTACTAGAAAAGCTACGCCGAATGCCGTTTCAAAATATTGAATCTAATTTTATATTTAAATATTACAATTTGATTGTTTACAGCAAACTTACTGTTACAAATTTTAAAATAACTTACAGGTTTATTATTATTGATTTATTTAAAAATATAGTCAGCTCTTCTGTTTAAAAAACTACGGCAAATCAGTTTAAAATCGGCAAAATAAATAATTTTGAAAAAAAAATACATCTTGTCGAATTTTTGTATATGTAATTATGTAAAATATTAAATTATCGTATCATTGTTACAAACTTGAGATTTTTGAACTCTTTGAACACAAAAATCTATGCCTATGTATAGTTTTTGCTACTTTTAAATTAAGATATTTTTTAGAGCTTAAAAAATATCTTAATTTAGCGAGAAGTTTCAGGGATGGCCTCAGGGTCAACCGGGTCACAGATTTTTTTATATATTTTTTTATATATATTTTTTATATATACAGCAAACAAACAGGTGAATATACAATAACCATTGCCGACACCAAAGATGGTAAGAGCGGGTTGCTGTCCTAGTGACGGGGTCGAAATGCCTCATGCATAAGTTTTCCGGGTACTGTACCCTAAAAACCCGGAATACGACAGTGACAAGAAATGACGCTATTGCGACAGGAATGAGTAAGGTGGTGGTACTAGATAGACCCGAGCGAGATAATGCAGAACTTTACCACCTAGTAGAAAAGCCTGGCCGACTCACTGAAACCCGTAGCACAATAATAAGCGCCCCAGCTTACAGTAATCCGTCCTAATGTGCTCAATTCTTTATTGGTAAAACCAATATTTTGTCGCGAGCGACATAATATCAAACATTGTCATAAGCGGTATAATTAAAATCAATAGAAAAACAAAACAAAACTCAGCTGCTATTTATACAATAATCCGTTTAAATTGTAGTGAAATTAACCGGCGAGCATCAGAATCAACTGCTCCAAATGTTCACGGCGTTCAAGCAACAGGCCAGTACTGAGGTGACCGACTTGAGAAGCAAGCTCAAGGAGACGCAAGCACAGAACGACGAGTTTCTCAATACAATCAATGAATTGAAAAGGAACATGGATGTTCACAAATTTGATTTAGACAAGGTGTGCTACAAGTATATATTTTGCAGAAATACTTAAAATTTTGGCCTCTATAATTATTCTGTATTTTTTTAATAATCCATACTAATATTATAAATGCGAAAGTAACTCTGTCTGTCTGTCTGTCTGTTACGCTTTCACGGCCAAATCACTGAACCGATTTGGATAAAATTTGATACAAATATAGTTTGAGACCCACGAAAGGACATAGGATAGTTCTTATCCCGAAAATCCCACGGGAACGGGAACTATGAGGGTCTTTATTTTAGATTTTTTTCCACGCGAACGAAGTCGCGGGCACAGCCAGTGTATGTATATATATATATATATATATATATATATATATATATATATATATATATATATATATATATGTATGTATTAGTTTTTTAGTTTTATATACTATTATTTTAGTTATAGATATTGCTCGTTTAAAGGTATTAGATATCACCATATAAAATCATGTAGACAATTAGAAATATTAACAAATTATTTGTTTTAGAGATATTTTTAGCCTGTTTTCGGAATTTTATATGATCGAGTAAAGTATATTCTTTCATGTAATAAGTTAGCACATTCCTTAGATAATATCTTCAGGTATATCGTGTAATTTTTGTAAAATTGTTATTTAACAATCAATACAAAAAAAAAGTGGTTACATAGCAAACCAGTTTTTTCCCGTTTGTCCCGATGCCTCGCCTTAAAATTTTATGTGTCTACATGCGATAATTATATTTTTCCACCAGGATAATAATCTGCTTGTTTGCTATCCTGTGAGATAAATTTAATGAGTACTGTTTTGTAGCTTTCTGTGTTACATTTATATTTGTTACCAACAATTATAAAAAAATATTTTTACAGAGAGATGAAGTGATTTCAAACCTGAAGAAAGAAATAAAACAAATCACTGATGAGTTTAATGCAGAAAGGGCATGGAACAAAAACGTGTTGCAAAGAAAGGACAAAGAGTAAGTTGCTTACATCTCGGATTGGATTTTTTTTGTGGAAATCTAAGAAGCAGCCCGGGGTTCGATTATATTTTGTAGAATACAAACTTTCTCTACTAATTCCAGTGAACCTAGGAGTGGAAATATTGCAAACTATCGCTCCACAAATCGGACCATTTTGTTCCGTGCAATTAGTAGTATTTTTTGTCAATAGATCCTTCAAACCTACCAATCAAAATAGTGTTATGAATGAGGATGTGGTCGGGGTAAAAATGCGAATTAATATTTTACATTGATAACGGCGTAAGTTATAACCATCAATTTCTTTCAATCGTCGGCATTTGGTGAAATTCTATTATTATTAGTTGAAATTATTTTATAACACACTCACGATAGGTGTAGACTTATTTTAATTAATCGGTCGGTTTCGCTTTTTAAAATATCTTCAGGACGTCCTGAAGATACTTTTACAAGCGAAATCGTGAAATAAAAGTACAAGTGTGTTATAAACTAGTTTCAACTAATTTTTTAACAGCTTGAAAGAAGCGCACGACGAAACTGAATCTTTGAAGCAAGCTTTAGCTAACCAGGAGCAATACACGAAGAGCATCAGCGAACAAAACGACTTGTTGCAAGAAAAAATCGCAGCTTTGGAAGACGAACATAAAAACGCCGGTGACCTTATAAAAGATTTGAAGCTTAAAGTCCAGGTGAGGGATATCGACAATTATACTACGACTCTTCTTTACTTTCTACTTTTAGAAGGTGACAAAGAATATATGAATCAATTTAAAACTAATAAAAAGAGTCAAAAACACATTTAAACTACCTTTTATTTTAAGCACTTTCTGTAGATATCTTTTATAATTAATTCAAATTTATAATTACCAATTAAAAATGACAAAATCCTTTTTTTAACCTTGTTATAACCTTATTCTGGCAAATAAAAAATTATTATTATTATTAAAAATCTCAATTTCGCAGGAAGCTACTGATATCTATAACAATTTAAAACTGGAAATGAAGACAATGGTTGAGCAAAAAGACCGTTCCGAGCTTGAACTTAACGCTACGCTTCAGGTAATTTTATATCTAAATATTTTACTCAAAATGGAGACTAACATTGCAAATATAAAATATGACTCATCTTGAGCGTTGAACGACAGAAATGCGTGAGCTCCGTGTGCTACCGTTGCTGTAGGTGCTGGGTGTCCCACAGGGTTCAACTTTAGTCTGTTTCTGTTTTTTATGTATCTAATATTAACGTGAAGCAGTTTGGCCGAATAAAACACTTGGATCACTTTTACACGCACAATATAGTTTTGGGCAGAGTAACGCCCTCAACAAACGATAGAATTACAATGAATCGAAAACATGATGTTCCCGCTTATTTATACCATTCGTTATCTATTTTATTATGACGTCATAACACAGGTGTGCCGCATATCTGGCTGGCTAGTAGTTGTCAAGCGCGGTTGATAACACTAATCATTATATTTGCAGATAAAAGTTTAATTTTACTCAAAGGCGAACATTATTGTAATTTTATATTTTCAAATGATAGATTACGAATTTTGTTCACATTTGGATTGATTTCGCTAGCGTTTATATAAATCAGTAGTGTTTTAGTAATTATTTAAAATACGACTTTTATATAGAAAACTCATAATGACAAATTTAAATTTAATTTTAGTTTTAGTTTTCTTATAGAAATAATGCTTATAACATTTATTTAGTATTACGGGTATTTTATATCAATGACGTCGTATAGCAGAGCCGGGAGTACTTAGTAAATAACTAACAAATTCGTTAAAATGTCCATAAAGCAAGATTTTAATAAAAATGTTATCATTCGCATTCTCAAAAACTTAAAACATGATCTAATTACTTTTATTATAACTAATCATAACTAATTAACAAAAGTCTTCGTACTTTTCAATGCACTTTCATGACAAATTTCAAACAAATCGACGCCAGGGCTTCCCCCGAAAATACAATTAACAGACCAACCTTTTTTATATATTATAAGATAACGACCTCCAAATCGGAACACGTCAGTGATATGCACTGACGCTATTGCGGCAGGAATAGATAAGGTGGTAGTATCAGACCCGGGCGAGACAATGGAGAACTCTACCACCTCGTAGCCACACTGGTAGTGATTCGCATAGCCTATCAGTCACCTTTTACGACCTGCCTGGTAGAACGGCAATTAACCTATTATTCAAAAGCCCGGACCAACATGAGAAGAACTTTAGCATTATATTATATAGTACATACTAAGGATGGTATAAAAATTGCGCTAAATTCTATTTCGTGTCCTTTATTAAAAGTTGATTTTTAGCTTTTAACTAAATGTAATGAACAATGCGAGGAGTTAAAGAAACAAGCAAACATTAGGGAAAATGAAAAAGTTCATATTATACACGATTTGGAACAAACAGTTTTGGAATCCAATAATAAATCTGTGGCCATCAATGAACTCACCGTGGAGATAAACAAGCTGTCATCGGAGTCTAATGAGAAAACGACGAAAATCGCAGAACTTACATCTGAGATGCAAATGCAAGTGGACAAGATGAGAGAGCTTGAAAACGCTTTTAACTGTTACAAGTATGTAAAATATTTAAACAAGTCTAGTTATATTTATTTTATCCCTATGTACTAGCCTTTATTTAGAATTTCACTTGAAACCATTCGTACTCTTATATATATTCTAAAATTATAAAGAAAAAAAAAATATTTTTGTACGTTTCTAACAAATAAACTCAAATTGAACCGATATTAAAAATTATTTTATCATTAGAAAACTATACTATCCTGGAGTGAAACAGGCTAAATTTATTTTAATTTATCCGGGTGAGCAATTTTTATTTTATTTATCCGGATAAGCAAAAGGAAGTAATGATCGCGAATGAAGTCTCGTGTAATAGCTAAGTATTCAAAAATATATTTGTACGCAAAGTAAAATTTTGTTCTAAATCTAAGTTTTTCGTTACTCATAGTAATCTTTTGGATTCATCGATTAAAAAATATACAAAATCGAAACTATTAGCATTGATTAGAAAGTGAAAAAAGTTTTTTGATATTCATTTTACTATTCGGTTCTGTTTATGAGGTTCCTGTTTCGATTCCTAAATTGAACATTGAAGATTAGGGTGTTTTAGAGGTATTCTCTTAAATTGAATTTATAGACACAAAATCAAGTATCTGCCCAATGAATAGATACTTTTACGCAACAACTTCTATATATTATGTATAGGTTCCATATGTTATGTATAGTATAGGTTAAACTATTTTTAGTAATAATAAATTTTGTTCAACACATGTTGCTGCAAGATATCTAAGGCTAAGAAAGAAAATTTAGATATTTCATCATGCATGAAGCATAAAATAGCAAATGGCTCCTTTGATCGACATATTCATCTATCACCTATTATTCCTAATATGTTAATGATGCGTTGTCACCCGTATGGCAGGGATGTAATGATATATTTTGATGCCATTCGAAATCGGGACACAACATTGACAAGCATACATTACACGAGAAATAATAAACTGAACGTGAAGGTCATTATAGTCGTTCTTAAGAGAAGAAATGCATTAAAACAGTAAAATGAGAATTCTGAGTTTTAAATAATATATAATTTTAAAAACAACAAAGTAAATGTCGACACGCGAAACTCGAACCCGTGACCATCTCCCTCAAGCCGGGGCGTTCCGCCGCTGAGCTAGTGTAGACGGGATCGACGTGGCGAAATTCTTCTTTGTTATATGATCGATTACGGCTTGAGGGAGATGGTCGCGGGTTCGAGTCTCGCGTGTCGACATTTTTCGTTGTTGTTTTTAAAGTTTTTTAAGTTTCCAAGCACAGGATGAGTGCTGTAAAAACAAAAATAATATATAATTATTAGGAGCTCCGTAGAAGATAAACTACAAGAACTATCCAAGGCATTGGAAATGAAAGACAAAGAGCTTGACCTGAAAGCAAGCACCATCAGTCAAATGATGTCGGAGATAAAGACCGGCACAGACGTGCGCTCCAAGCTGGAGACCTCGCTGCAGCGGCTCAAGCGGGAGATGGAGATGGAGAAAGAAGCTGACAAGGAGAAGCTCACTAAAATGGCTAATAAAATTGAGAATCTGGAAGCTTCGGTCAAGGCAAGTATTTGTAATAATTAACATATCTTCTACTAGTAATTTGATAGGTCGGGTTCTAACCAAAGCAGAAGTCAAGAGTGCCCGGAATATGTTTGTATAGAGGAAATTATTAGCGCGAGATTAGTCTACCAGGAATCTGGATTATATGTTTTCCACAGATTTGGGGTGAAAGTTACTTTTTAACTCCCTGCAGTTATAAGGGGAAGTTACTGTTTTTGGCCCGATTTTTTAAAAACGAGTTTTCAGCAGATATCCACGTTTTTAATGTCCTAGGAACCTTTTCCGACTTTTTTAACGATGACGTCAGTATGTTTGTATGTGTGTGTGTGTAAACATCTCATTACTTTTAAACGGCTTGACCGATTGAGACGCGGTTGATGGCACTCAATTGGATTCTGCTCAAAGAAAGTTGGTTTAGCCTTCCTCAAAATTTTAAACAATTCGGTCCGGGATAATTTGAGAAATTTAAAAACCTCATAAATATTTTGGTGAAACAGTTTTTTTTTTAAATTTAATATTAACGTGTATTACACTGGTATTAAACCAATACCGGATATTAAACTCGATACGAACCAGTATTACGCCGCCGGTATTAAACCGATGATGTCACAATATTTTATATAAAGAAAAAATATAATTCATAAAGATTAATAAAAAGGAAAGCCATTTTATTTTTTACACACGTAGGGTAAATTTATGTCGAAGTACTCGTTATTACGATATTTCAAAAAAACATTTTTTTTTTCAAATATTTTCCCTAATCATCATAAATCCCAAATCCCCAATCATCATAAATCCCAAATCATCCCAAAACGACCAACTTTGATCTAATTTAACTGTATTTGACGCAGCCTTTTTTGAGATATAAGATCTTTTAAAGTTAATTTAAGAATATGAAGCAATTAATAACGGTTTAAAACAAGCTTGATTCAGGTTTAATGTCGGTTTAATACTGATTTAATACCGGTTTGATACGCATTCATTTCGTTCATTTCAATAATTTTATTCAATTCAATCATTTCAATCAGAAATGATTGAAAGATCATTTAAATCACTTCATCAATCATGTCAACCGTTTCATTAAATTGTTTCAATATTTCATTGATTTCAAAAATTTCATCTAAGACGGTGAGAATTTTTTTCATTTCAATCATTCCATTAATTTCATACACTAGCAGAAAGTGTTGGGTATGACCTGCAGGTAGGATTGTCATCTCAAATATCTGTCAACCAGGACAAGAAACGTGAAAACCCGGGATTTCTTAACTTACAACCCGGACATTTAAACAAAATTTTTTTTTTCTGTTACTCAGTATAATAAACTATGATTTTACTGCTTTTTAATTAACTCATATTTATTTTCATTGGTTTTTAACCAAATTACACCTTTAAAAAAACAAAAATAAAACAGGCTTCTTAAATTAAGGAACTATTATTATCACGAGTCGCGCGCATGATTTGAATTAAAACTCTGACTACAAATAAAACCTCACCCAGACGCTTCCTAAACTAGGACAATCCAGGGAAACCCGGATGGATGGCATCTCTACCTACACATTTCTTAAAAATATCTATACATATAATAAAATCGTAGGAAAGTCAAAACTGTACATTGAATATTTTTTGAACGAATACTTGGGGCGTGATCTACAATCGATATCGAAGCCAAAAATATAGTTTTTATAATTTTTGTCTGTTTGTCGGTTTGTCTGTTTGTCTGTATGTATATGTCCGGGGTAAACTGAAAAAGTACTGCATGGATTTACTTCAAATTTTGCATGAATATTACTAATAGATCAGGCCAACATATAGGCTATATATTATCACGCTATCACCTACGGGGGAGGAGCTGTGCGGAGTAAACGAAGTCCACGCTTACGAAGTCGCTGGCAACAGCTAGTATTAAATATAACTCATACTTTTTGCCTGTTAATCCCAAAATATTACACAGAAATTAAGGTAATTTAAAAATGATAATGATGTTTCGTCATTGGCTTGGTAGAGAAGAAATGCCACAAGTATTAGTTTACAAAGTAACTTGTTCTGTAAACCGGAATATTACATTGACAAGTTCTGATGCTGTTGTGGCAGAAGAAGGTAAAACGGTTATTATACAGTGAAAAATACTTAAAAAAATTGCGATGTTTCCAAATTACAATATTGTTGGAAGTTGCCTACTTTTATCACGACGCATGGACGTAGTTTAGTCTGGTTAAAGTCCGTTAGATATGCTTGCAAAAATATATTGCTTTTAATTTCAGGACAAAGAAGAATCTGTGACTAAACAAATGACTCTTATCTTCGAAATGAGAAATGAAAAGGTAAAAGTTTGTATCTCCTTAAATATTCTGAACGAAAATCAATTGAATGAATTCCCTAAAATTATAACTAAACTTGTGGCCAAATCGTCGTAAAACTATAAAGAAAAGCACCTCTTTTTTTCTTTAGCTCACTCTGCGTATTTTATCGTATTTATCATGCAGTGTTCCGATGAGTTGTTTAGATTAATTCCTGCTGCTAACTTCCATCATCGGACATCGCGTCAAAATTTGAAGTTCCACCCACACCATCTTGATGTCTGGAAATCAACAACCGTGCGGTTCTCCCGGCACTTTTTGCCTCGTACAACTCTTTTGTGTAATCAATTGGACTGGAGAGAGAGCCGCGAGAACAAACTTTATTTTAATGTAGCCAAATGTTCGTATATTACGTTTACTCGCACGCCTAGTAAAGCGGTTCATTTCCAGTATAGAATAGATGCAGTGCCATTGCAGCGAGTTGAGCAGGTACGTGATTTAGGGGTTACTATTAGTAGCGAACTAACATTTCGTAACCATATAATGAATATCTGCAAAAAAGCATACAGGAACTTGGGATTTGTTTTGAGGCAAACTCGAGGCTTTACTCACATTACGGCGCTCAAAGTACTATATGATGCACTGGTCAGGAGTCATCTGGAACACAATGCAGTCATATGGGCTCCATATGAAGCGAAATATGTGGGTATGCTGGAGCGTATTCAAAATAAATTCACGAGACATCTGTATTGGAAAATGTATGGTGTTTATCCGTTTTATCCACTTATGTACCCAACGCTATTTGTTATCGGAATGGTAGGATACAATGAATTGAGGGTACGTCGGGATTTCGCACTTGTTATATACATTTTTAATCTGATAAGAGGGATAGCTCATAACCCGGGAGTACTACAACACTTACACCTGTACGTACCGGATCGCTATGTTTGGAGGCGTCGGTGTCCGCCATTGCTGGTTGTGCCGGAGGCCAGGACAAATCTGTTAGCCAAAACTCCACTGACTCGAGCTATCGTTATACTTAATGAAGTTCATGCCAGGTTGGATATATTTTCATCCAAATCGAGTGAATTTGTAAGTCTTGTTGTGTGTCTTGTGTTATTCATAGTTGTATAGTTATGTTTTGTTGTATATGTTACGTCTTATCACTTGTTTTAAGTGTACATAGTTATTGAGTGTTGTATTGTCATGTGTAGTAATAGATTGTTTGTCGTACTATTATCGCATTGGGTCTGTGCCTGTAATGATAGTAGGAAGATTATGGAAATAAATAAATAAATTACCGGCAGGGGTTTTTCCGAACAGATACGACATGGGGACCTTCAAGAAAAGAGCTGATTAATTTTTAAAAGGGTGGCAACGCAACTGCAAGGCCTCTGGCATTGCAGATGTCCATGAGCGGTGGTGATCACTCAACATCCTGCTTGTTTGCCCCCCGACACCATAAAAAAAAATCAACGAATTGAATCATGTAATTTAATACATAGTGCAGATTTTAAATGTCATCATTTAAACGCAGTAAAACTGCAACAACTAAGTACCAATATCCTGTATTTCTGGAATATTGGATCAGATCTTTAACAATAATTTATATGGGACCAAATGGGTAGTTCGGGGAGAGTTCCCATGAGAGAGTTCCCACACGAAAAAGAATTTTTATAATTGATCAATTATTGGTCGAGTTTTGAAGTAGCACAGCAGTCTCCTTGAGTTGGTCCCGGGCTCCTTTGAAGAATAGGCCAATTGCCGTTCTGCCAGGCAGGTCGTAAAAGGCGACCGATTGCCTATACGATTCACTACCATCGTGGCTACGACGTGGTAGAGTTTTTCATTGTCTTGCCCGGGTCTGGTACCACCGCCTTAACTATTCCTGCCGCAATAGCGTCAGTGCTTGTCACTGTCGTATTCCGGTTTGGAAAGTAAGGTAGCCGGTAAATTTATGCATGTGGCCTTAGACCTCACCACAAGATAGCAACGCACCATTGACATCTTTGGTATTTATAGGTAATGGTTGACTCTTTCCATCAGGAGACCCATCTGCATGTTTGCTATTTTATGTTACATTGCTGAAAATAATTGAGAATCTCCTTTTTTGGAAGTTGGTACAAAAAACTAGGTACGGCTCAAACCAACTCACTCGGATCGGGCTGGGCCGAACATCATTTTACTGTGTGATAACGGAAAATGAAATGGCTAAACAGGAATTGCAGTTCATATTTCGCATAACTGAATGGAAAGGGACGGTTCTGAATGGATTCCGTGATAAATAGCCAGCTCTGTTGGCATGCGTTGTTGGTCCGTTTGAAGCTGTACAGTCGTCGTGAATGTAAGGTTTGGACCTATGCGAAGCGATTGGTCTGAATCGTATCCTATTCGATTTATCATATTTGCAAGATCGATGTTTATCGATCGATCGATATGACGATTAGGTAAGATGGGTCAAGGACCATGAAGTATTTACAGCTTCATGTCAAGGACTTGCCTAGAGATTTATCACTATCCGCGCACTCTAAAATATGAAATTGCATTTCGTACATTTTATCTACATAATTTACGGAATAGATGTGATTTGAATGACAGCTGTCACTCGCATCATTCTATAACGATTGCTACGAAATATAATATCAAGTGAAATTTAGTCACGAAGAATTTCTGCTAATTATAAATCACATAGAGTTAACGGTTAAAAAAATCAATTACATATTATATCGTTTTTTAATATTTACATATGTATGCGATGTAATGAAATCAACGATTTTTCTCCAGATTGAGATGCCATGCCTACGTGTCGGCTACCTATTGAAAAATAAGTCCTTTCGACGCTAGAGAGCACTGACGTGTTTAAATCACCTAGTTTTGTGGTCTAGTGGTCCAGCGTTGGCGTTGACTACACGAGGTCCCGGGTTCGATTCCTGGGTCGGGCACTGAAAAAAAGTATTTTTCAGTTTTCTGATAAACACGTAAGTTGCCCGGGATTAGAAAGTGCCCGGTTGGCGATAGGCTTGCCACCTATCACATTTGTGGGACCAAGTATCTTCGGCTAATCGTGGGTGCACTTGTTGTACCTCTGCCTACCCCTTAGGGGATACGGGCGTGAAGATACTTACTTACTTACTTCTCGATAACAGTAAAACATTCCGCTTCAGATTTAATATCACCACCTCACCAGCTCTTGACGCAATAGCATCAGTGCTTATACCTGTGTGATTTCGGTTGGAAGGAGAAAGTAACCAGTAAATTAATGGCAATACATCCCTATCCCACGGTCTGTATATGTGTTTAAGGAGCGGCTGCAGAGTAAGATCGGCAGCATGCAGAGCACCATTGACAACATCCAGAAGGAGCTGACGGGGCGGCCGCCCCCGCCGCAGGCCGACATGGACGACAACGCCATCATGCTCACTCCCGCACGGGTCCGCAATCAACCTCCTACACACATGCTCGCGCCACATACGTTTCGACATATCACGACACATCAAAGTATTACTTTCATTTTGAGATCCTTGTTCGTTTGCATCCTTGCAACAGGGATATGGGCGTACTCAGGTTCTGGTCCAGGGAGGGGCAACCGTAACATTTTAAGACCCAGTTTCTGGTCCAGGCGGGGTAACCGTAACATTTTAAGGCTATATTTTTATGTTATTATATTTTTATCTACAACAGTAGATAGTTAGTAGAGAAGTAAAAAAAATTCAAAAGGGGAAGCTGCCCCTCCCCCCCCCCCCCCTCGGTACGCCCATGAACAGGGACATTAAATTTTAAGTAATTTAACACTAAATTCGGGTATGTACAGTGTGACCTTAGGCAGCGCTAGATTCGCACTTGAGGCACTCGGGACTCGGGGCTAGCACCTAGGGCGGTAAATTTTTAGGAGTGGCAAATTTTTGGAGGCGGTAAAATTTGAGGGTAGGAAGAAAACACATTTTTTGAGTTGTAGAAAAAGCTTTAATAATTGATTTGTGTTAGAAAGTCTTCAAATTATAATTGGCTCTGTCATCCTCTCGGGTTTGGAAAATGTCAAACGAATTAAATCTGATCAAAGTCCATCCATTAAAAATACAACTTATTCAATTTTTCTTGTAAAGGAGAATGATAAGAGCCCATACAAAGTTGGCCTCAAAGCATATTAATAGATGTTTATCGTATTATAATCCAATATCTGGTTTTTCACATACCCATATCTTGTGAACCGAGCTATTCTTGGACCTTGAACCTTGATAAATCGATTCCTATAGAATATTTTTTTTTTCTGTATCTGGTTGAGCTTTGCTCGGTTTTCCGCATACCCATGTCTTGAGAACCGAGCTATTCTCGGACCTGGAACCTTGATAAATCGATTCCTTGACCCGAAAAACCCCTAATTTGTGACTTTCATGAAAACCGTTGGAGCCGATTCCGAGATTCCAATTATATATATATATATATATATATATATATATATATATATATATATATATATATATATATATATATATATATATATATATATATATATATATATATATATATATATTAGTGATGGGCCGAATGTGGTTTGAACCGAATTCGAACTTCGGCCGAACATTCGGTGAAAATACAAAAATTCGGCCGAATTTCGGCCGAACTTCGGTTTAATTTTGGGGCGCTTTCTTAAAAGCGACACGTCGCGACTTTTTATGAATTTGCTTAAAATTTAATTATTTATATACTAGCTATTTACCTATTTTACTATTTACTACTAGCTATTATATTGTCCGCGGCTTCGCTCGCGTAAAGTAAGAGAAAAAATATCCGTCACTCCATCCCTTCAACTATCTCCACTTAAAAAATCACGTCAATTCGTCGCTCCGTTTTGCCGTGAAATATGGACAAACAAACAGATACACTTTCCCATTTATAATTTTAGTATGGATATATAGGATATCGTTAATGGGTTTCGCAACGCACGTGAATTAATGATGTAACAGCAAAATTTTAAAACATTGAGTTACATTGTTCCAATTTAGGCATGGATTTTTATTTTTAACTTTCTGCTACTTAGGTATATAGATAAGGAAGTTACTGATTTTGCCCCGATTTTTGAAAATCGAGTTTTCATGGAGAATGTAGCTCAAAAACATTTTAGACCACAACATTTCGTTGAATGCCATTTGAAGGATGACAATCGATCATCGTTTTCAAAATATACAGCTTTTTAAAAATGAAATTGCTGTCATTTATAACAATAGTCAGAATTTTGAACCTTGAAAAAAAAATGCTAACAAAAACTATAGCTTTTGTTCCTTTGAGCCTAAAATACCTCAATTTAACGAGAAGTTTCAAGGATAGCCTGCAGGGTCAACTGACTTACCTATTTTTTTACCTTTTCTTCGACATTTTTTAAACTACCGATTTTGGAGCTAATAAAACCATTTAAAGGTAAAAATTACGCTGAATGCAATTAAACAGATCTAAACCATCATGTTTTAAAATATATGCATCTTCATCTATACCAACTTTTGATTTTCAACTTCCCGCTACGTATGGAACATTTTCTGACTATTTTCGCGATGACGTCAGTATGTCTGTATGTATGTATGTATGTGTGTGAGTGAGAGAGATTGTATGGTTGTATGTATGTGTGTATGTAAACATTTCATAATTTTTGAACGGCTTGACCGATCGAAACGCGGTTAATGGCATTGAATTAGATTCTGCTCAACTTGGCTTCCAACAAATTTAATTTGGACTAGAATATTTTAATAAATTTTGAAAAAATCGCAAAAAAAAATTGACGAAACAAATTTTTCAATATAACTTCCAGATTAATTTATCGATTGAGTTAAAATTTTATCAGCTCTTTTTGTTAAAAAATGTTTCACAGATCAAAATTAAATCAAGTTTTCAAAAGTTACGGCTTTTTAAATATAAATATTTTGTTGTTTACAGCAAACTTAGCATGTTTAAAATGACTTTCAGACTAATATACCGATTGACTTAAAGGTCTAATCAGCTTTTTTTGCTATAAATTGCGTCAAATAAGCAAATTGCATCAAAATCGGTCGATTTATTTGGGATTTAGTAATATCAAAAATTCAAAAAAAACTTTTTTGATATTGCTTCGACATTTCTGAGTCGGTAAATTACGTAGCTATGGAAACATTTTAGAGGTCAAAAATTGCGTTGAATGCCATTCGAAAAACCAAAATCAATCATCGTTTTTAAAATATATAGCACTAGCAACCTGCCCGCGGTTTCACCCGCGCAGCTTTTGTTCCCGTGGGAATATCGGAAAAGTTTATACACTTAAACCTTCCTCAAGAATCAATCTATCTATTAAAAAAAAACGCATCAAAATCCGTTGCGTAGTTTTAAAGATTTAAGCATACATAGGGACATAAGGACATAGGGACAGACAGAGAAAGCGACTTTGTTTTATACTATGTAAAGATATACAAAAAATAACTCAAATAACGATTTTTAAGTTTAGATCTACTAACATAGGGACAGAGAGAGAAAGCGACTTTGTTTTATACTATGTAATGATTTCAAAAATTTTGAAATTACTGTCATTTATGACTTCTATGTATTAACGAATATATGTAACAAATTTATGATTTTTGAACTCTGAAAACCTTGGTAGAGGGTAAAATCCTCGGTTCGCGTCACCGACATGCTAATGATAATAGTATATCTATAGCTATGTTTTGCATATAGTTTTAATTACTCTCAACTTAATAGTTCCGTTTTCACTTCTATCGGCAGTCCCACGACTGCTACTGTTTTTTTTTTTCGAAAGTATAGTATAGCCTATGTTACTCGGGGATGATTTAATATCTTTCTAATGGTGAAAGATTTTTTCAAATCGATTTAGTAGTTTTTGAGTTTAGATGATACAATATATAAAAATATAGAATACAAATTTTTCCTCTTTATAACATTAGCATAGATTTCAAGCAAATTAGTGCAAAAAGATACTTTCTTCTAGTGCCGAATGTTCGGCATTTAAACCGAATTTCGGCCGAATGTCGAAGTTCGGTTCAAGCTGCCGAAATTCGGTAAACCGAATGTAAAACGAATTTCGGCCCATCCCTAATATATATATATATATATATATATATATATATATATATATATATATATATATATATATATATATATATATATATATATATATATATATATATATATATATATATATATAAGTTATTAGATTAATAATCTCTTCTCGCGTATGATTTGTGTCTCAGATACTTTTTATAATGCTAAAATTCACGAACAAATTTTAAAGATTAATATTACTTGAATTCACGATGATTTGTTTAATGTTGAACCGTTCACGTAGCAATATATCGTCAACATACATATAATGCGTTTTTGTGTCTCTTATCGTGAGGTGATTTGATTTTAATCACTTAAAAGTTAAAAAATGTACGTACAATGTTTGTTTACAGCAAAATATTTGTTACTGATTTGCAGATTAAATAGATCACGCTTGTATTTTTTTTCTTTAGGATGACACTAAGAGTAGTTTGTTTATACAGCCTCAAATTTCATGATATAATTTTGCCAGTAGCCCTGTAATCAACCAGTAGCCCTATGCTCGCTTGCCCCCTCTATAAAAAATCCCTATTTAAATGCCGCCCTATTACATTTTAACAGTGCCTCAGGGCGATACTGAGGCCGACACTGGGGCAATGAGACTGATTCAGCCCTCGTGATTAAGGCGAATAGACTTACCAGTAGAAATCAAGCAAGATATAAGAATTTACCAGACAGCCATAGATTGGTCACACGTACCAATAATATTTATTATTGCTTTAATTGTATTGCTAAATATTACAATCAACAACTATTGCAGGAAGCCGCTCCGAAAACACCGGAAATTCAGAAGAACAAGTTCGCCGTACCCCGGGCTGACCCGCCGAAGCAGTTCGACAACTTGTTGTTTAATATCTTCAGCGACAGCAGCATGGAGGGTGGAGATACCCTCGATGTGAGTTGATTGATGCTGCTGCTTAGTATTTGTCAATCTATTAATCAATCTAATCTTTATTGCATCAAATATTGTAAATAATATATTACATTATTATTATATACAAACACAAATTAATAGACTTACAATAATGCAAAGACCGCGAAATAGCCAATTGTAGGTCGAGTATGAGTTAGGAGGCCGAGCCACAAGCGAAGACTTCAATGATTGCCGTTTCCGCCGAGGCATATAAAAATGCAAGAAATAAAAAATATACTTTTTATGTAATAAAATTAATTAACCTAATTTTGTTTTGACGTCGCTAGAGTTAATATTTACTTGATTTTAGGAACAGTTTGAACTCATTTTCATGTATATTAATTATTTAATTATAAGAGGAATATCGAGATTCGACGCGAATTCCTTGCTTTACCGTTCAATAAGGTATTCAAATTATTTTTTCCCGTTTATGTCAAATCTTTTCTTTCGTGTTAGCACCGCTGTACCACATGAATAGAAAAATGGAATTACTTGTACGTCGTTGCTATCGATGAGTGCTGCA
Source organism: Apodemia mormo (assembly GCA_036924255.1). Classification (NCBI taxonomy): domain Eukaryota; kingdom Metazoa; phylum Arthropoda; class Insecta; order Lepidoptera; family Riodinidae; genus Apodemia; species Apodemia mormo. The sequence goes on along the minus strand of JAUPFN010000018.1, from coordinate 2,093,828 downwards.
GCCGCCGGTTGACATAATAGTAAAAGAGACATACTACACACCCATCTATCGTTGAGCCTTTTGCGACAGTAAATAAAAAAATTAAGTAAAGCATTAAGCCGACATACCACCATCACTGTTGTAACATCTATGTATAAAACCGTGATTCTAAGTTCAAATGACACCCCAGCGCGCCTTTGTGTAACCGTTTTGAATTTGAAACAAAAAACGCGTCAATGGCGTCAACACTGTTTTTGTATTTCCATGTACACTCAGAAGAATTCGTGTACATAAATACCACAGAAAACATATAGATAAATACAAAATAAATACGATACCATTTCTGCACATATTGAGAAAATATGACTAGGCTATATATATAAAACTGTTTAAATGAAATTGCGAGTATGTAAAAATGTAACGTTTCATGACTACACAGTCGGCAGAAGTGAACCGTCGTTTCCAGCTGATATCGCACGGCAAGACGGTGTCGCCGCGGCCGCTGGCGGCGCTGAAGAGACGCGCTGCGGTGCCCGCGCACCGACACCGCGCCGCCGCCGCAGAACAGGTACACTACGCGATAAACTCTACCCTCAATTTAAACAAGCCCCCCCCCCCAAACAATAATTCGCTGAATCTCCCTCCCTCCTCAAACAAAATCACTAGTGATGTGTGAAGTATTACTCGTTATAACATAATTTACGTGCCACACCAGTTATATGCATCGAACCCGTCTGTCATATATAACGCGAGGGAGATTCCATTTCACGCGGGTGAAGCTACTACTTATGCTTATAATTCACAGAAACCCAGAGACAAAGCAACAACATTTGAGCAACACCGTGCCACCAGCTAGAAGAGAGAATATGTTTATATGTTATTTCACTTCACTAATCACTTATAAATAGTAATCACTGCGCGGCAATATAACATGCGGAATAAAATGCTACCACTGTGACACTAATCGTCACTAATAAAATAACGGTCGTGATTTATCACCCGTGATATTACAGTAACAAAAGCAAATGACTTCACGACGTGATAGTGAAATAAAAGTAGCTATAACTCCCATCCGTACATAAAACTGGATTACTGTTAATGTGATTTTTTTGAAAACTAAAAACGTTAAAATGCGGTAAAAGTCTGTGAAATACGACGATGAGGTTCCCCATTTATCTCGCATGCTGACAAACTGGTTCACGGTGTTGAATTGGTAAGTCTATAAAGATTCGGTCTACTCTGCCTGTCTTGCAAGGGAACTGGGCGTGATGATACTCTTATAGCAGTAAAATCGTTTTTAAATACTTTTCCACCCACCGAAGAGTATGTACATACGTATGTATTTAAAACCCACCCTGGCATGTTCTGTTGCCCACCCAGGATGTTGAGTTACTGATTCGAAATTCTAAGATGGTCACAAAAAAACTTCACACAAAAATCATTAAAATCAAATAATTATTTACATAGCTAAAAATACAAGTTTATACGAATCCCTCGGCATGCGAATTCAACTCGCAATTGACTGATTTTTTTTTGTCAAGACCCAGCCCCCCCGTTGCGCGCGCAACAATCCTGTTGCGCGGTGCTCTTTATAGATGTAGAGTCTAAAAACAATCTTACATGTTTATGTAAAAATTCGAGTGGCAACTAACTTGTAGCTACTTGAGTTATTACTTATTACTAATACGACGCAATATAGTGCGCAAAAAGGTAACTGATAGGAATAAATCAATCTTACTGAAACTCTTTTTATACGTATATGAGTTATATGGTCTTCTATTTTATATTTTCAGAACGATATCTCACTGTCTCAAGTCAAAAATGAATTGAAAAACAAGGAACGAGTATTTTTCAAAAATAAACGCAACGATATCAAACAGAAAAAAAAATAAAAATTTAAAACATTGTATGTTTCATTACAATTTTAATTTTTATCAAATATTTCTTAATAACACGTGATTACTGATTAATAAATAATTATAAGTATTTTTGTTTTTCTGTTTTATTTTTGGGAATATGTTGACGGATGCCGGAACCAGCTTGTGTCCGTATAGTTGAAAATCAATATACCAAAGTCTCAGAATGGGGTCGACAAAACTCTGGCCATTGTAACTCCAAACAGGTGCAGATTTGCGCGTCTATCTTTAGAGTCTCACTTTGTCGCGACATGTCTTTAGAACTCTCCTGATGGCATTATCAAGTATTGGAATTCTTGTGGTCAACATATTGTTACAAATAATCTAGAAACGTGAAGAGTTGGAACGCTGGAGGGATCTAGAAATAAAGAGATAGCTACTCCTATTAATAAACAAATATTAGGTCGTTATACTTATGCATGTGGCATTAGACCTCGCCACAAGACAGCAACGCACCATTAACACCTTTGGTGTCTATAGGCGATGGTTGACTCTTTCCATCAGGAGACCCATCTGCTTGTTTGCTATCTTATCAGACGCATTATCACGACGACCTTTTACGGAAGATTGTAAACATTGTGTAAGGATGGAGACGAAGAAAAGAGTCCAAGTACTGCGAGCTAAGCTTTTGGATGACAGGTTGGAAACTGATGAGATGCGTAAGGCCCAGTATGAAGATAGAGATTTACGGTCTCTAATAGATTGGATGAACCAAGACCCGGGAAAACCGATATGGCAAGAGCTGGCTTCCTTCAGCGCCATTACGAAAAGTTATTGGGCGCAGTGAGAAAGTCTTGTGTTGCAAAACGGTTTACTATACCGTAAATGGGAAAAACCATCAGGAAGAGAACATCACCTACAGTTGGTAGTGCCAAGAAAACTAATCAAGGACGAACTATGTGAGTTGCATGATGGGGTTTCTGGGGGACATCTTGGAGTACGACGAACATTGGTAAAGGTGCGAGAGCGTTTTTACTGGTTGAATTGCCGAGAAGATGTCGAGAATTGGTGCCGAAATGTACGTCATGCTCAGAAGTAAAAGGTCCGCAGGTCAGAAGCCGATGCAACTTTACATTATACAACGTGGGAGCCCCTTGGGAAAGGATAGTGACTTTGAAAGACTTTGGAACGACACTTAGCCAAGCTGGTAGATCACCAAAAAGACTGGGATAAGTACATACCTTTGTTCTTACTGGCTTACCGAACAGCGGAACACGAAAGCATAAAAGTAACGCCAGCCTATGCTAACTTCGGCTGACAGTTACGTATACCAGCAGACTTAATGACTGGAGGCCCACCGCCGAATGCAGAGACCCAAATAAGTGTACGGGAATATGTTGAAGACATTCGAGAAAGGTTACGCGATACTTGAAGCGACCCGTGCGAAATGAGAAGTGGTCGGTTAAGTTTAGTGATAATACAATGAAGTGACTACTAGTGTTAATCAGAGTATTTGAGTTTTACATTGTGTTGTTTTGTGTATTTGTATTGTAAATACACGGTTTTAATATAAGTAGCGTTTTCTTACAATTACGAACCCGAAGTACGTAACAATATGATCAACTTTGAATTTTCTTTTGAAAGAAAATGTTGAACAAGTTAACTTCCAAAAGTTGAATATGTTTAGGAGTGCGTAGTTGTTCTTCTTGGCGGCCCTTCACCGGTAACTTTCTAAGGTTTAAATTCACCCTCACATGGAGAAGTTCTTTCCCTAGTACCTACCAGCTTTTTCTTCTTGATCATATTCAGCGTTAAACAATTAGAATTGTCGACAATCAAGCTATTTCTAATCGGATTGAGTCTTTTGTATCGCGATGAGATGTAACTTCACTCTGCAGCTTTAATACTTTGATTAATAGTGTTTATTATAACGCATAGCGTTAAATTATAGCGCGCTATGTATATTCGACATATAGCGTACGCTATTTAGATTCGCATTCGGCGTTATAACATAACGCCACGCTATATACCTAGCGGCTAGCGTGGGCCGTAATTATTACCTACGAACTTACGAACTACGCGATCTAATGAGTAACGTGCTAGACCGTAGACCACATGAGTAGATACTATCTAGGCTGACTCGCGCGATCAGTGTTTCAGTTACATGTTATTATATAGCCTATAACGTAGCGCGTTAGAAAAACATAGTTTAAATAAATAAAAAATAAAAAAATATATTCACGGCACAAATTACACTTATTGATCTAACCGCAAAGTAAGCAAATTATTTGCTTTTGTTATGGGTGTTAGTCAACGATACTAATACATAGAAATACATATATAAATACTTTTACATACATAATAAACACCCAAGTTTATAGTCTATAACGCGCTATCATAAAATAGCTTATTTGAACAATACTAACTTTGATTGAGGAAACCAATTTACCGGGTACCTGGGTTAACATAAAAAATGATTTACTTTACATAGTTCAAAAATGGTTTCCTGGGTCAGAGCTTTAATAGCGTCGATCGTGGAAAGCGTTCTAAGATGTTGTTTGGATCAACTCCTGCCGTTGATTTTAATTATTGAATGGTATTAAAATTCAAAGCTTCACACCACGTTGTCTGAAAAACTACACATATGCAACTTTTAAGCACGTTTTTCCCCACATACCCCTTTTGGGATCAGTTACCGGCGGGACTTATTTCGAACGAACGTCGCTTAAATATCTTCCAGAAAAAGCTGACTCATTCTTAAAAGGCTAAGAACGTAACGCAAGTGCAAGAACCGAGACATGGTTGCGGATGTCCATAGGAGATACTAATCATGACCTACATAATAAATACCGACTTATATAAAAATATATTTATTATTATATAAAAATATATATTTTATAATATTCGTAGCGTTGTTGACACGGTCGAGCTTTTTATGGTTTAGAGTAACCTTAATTTTCGTGGAAATGCTCATCTTAAAGTGAATCATAATTTATGTTATCTTTTTTTTATATAATATCATAAGATAGTAAACAAGCAGATGGCTCCCCTGATGGAAATAGAAACCATCGCCTATAGACCAAAGATATTAATGGTGCGTTGGTATCCATGTGGCGGGATGGCAATGTCACATGCATAAATCTACCGGCTACCTTACACTCCAAACCGGAGCACGATTGTGACAAGTATTGACGCTATTGCGGCAGGAATAAGTAAGGCGGTGGTGCCACATACCCGGGCGAGGCGTTGCGGAACCTTACCACTTAGTAGTCACGAATGTAATGACAAGTATAGTGAATCAGACGCCTTTTACGACCTGGCTGGCAGAATGGCAGTTGGTCTATTCTTCGAAGGAGCCCGGACCAATACGAGGGTCACAAAGTATAGATCAATATTATAAATAAAAATTTCATCTGCAATAATAAACCTAGTATACGAGGCTACTGGTCACAAAGAAGCTTCAATCACTTTCAATCCAATATTTAGTTCCTAATTTTAAAATTTGTCTGGGCCTTTAACTTGGGACTTAAAAGTAACCCTGTATACGTATGTATGTATCCTACCGACTAATATAATCGACGAAATCGATCACAAAGCAAAAAAGCATTTCGCCACGTTGATCTACTGACACGTAGTTCATTTGGTTAGACCGTGTAATTTTTTTTAAGTTTAATTTGTTAAGTTTTTAAAATAAAAAAATAGTATAGAGAATGTGCACCGTGTCACGCACCACGGAGTGATACATAAGTGGTTCACTAAATTTCGTTGTGTTTGTAAAACAACTAATAATGCCGAGCATATAGAAAATGAAATGAAATTATTTATTTGCCAGATAATGGGAGTTACAAGTTATTAAAAGATTAAATTACCATTATATTCTAACATGGTATGGTGTGCAAATTACTTTAAAATTATAATCATATATATTATGAAATTAAAAATGCTGTGAGTCGATTTTATTTGCAATTACTACCGGATCGGAACGCGGCCACACATTGACAAGATCCGACGAAAGAAACTCAGCGGGCTTATGGTTTATTATTTTTTTTCAATTGTAGATACTTATTGCAAATTACAAAAAATATTTCACATCACAACACTTATTTCTATAATTTACAAAATTTCATTTTTTGTTTAATTCAAATGTTTACAATTTACAACGTTTAAAGACAGAAGAAAGATAATAAATAATTTGTAATATGAGTCTGCAGCGGTTCAAGCAATCTACAAACGCTACCAGATAAAATAATAAATAATGGAAAAAATGAAATTCAAAAATAAAATTCTAATTCGCGATATCACAATTATTTATCTTGTACACACTATATACAAGTTTCAATGCTTCCCAAATAGACTTTGGTCCCCAGGCAGTTTCCCTTGCCTGGCTGGGAAGATCTTCCTTTTCCCCTTCCTTGTTCTTGTGTGACGTCATCAACCTCCACAGTTATGACGCCGCTGGTTCCATCACTATGACCGTTCAGCGGTAGGAACTAGCGGCGCCACAAGTCTTACAAGTTGTAGAATTTAATGTCTATTTATTTATCAACATTTTCTACCATATTATATGGTGCACAAATTACATTTAAAAATTTTCTAAATCTTATAATCTAGTATAGGTATTTAGTTATTTATGTAGATTTTTAGAAAATGGCAAGACCATAACCAGAGTTTACCGAAAAATGACTTGGTAGGTATAGTAGGTTGTAGACGAAGATTTTCCCCGAGAGAGAACAATACAAAAAATAAAAATTGTTAAAATGTGTATCGGGCCACGCGCAATGTTGGGTTCCGAAGTTGCCCATCACAACAATACGGACCAAGAAGGCTTTTTTTATTTTCATACTATGAACATTTATGTTATTCAACGTCAATGACATATATATATATATATATATATATATATATATATATATATATATATATATATATATATATATATATATATATATATATATATATATATATAATGCCGAGCATATAGAAAATGAAATGAAATTATTTATTTGCCAGATAATGGGAGTTATAAGTTATTAAAAGATTAAATTACCATTATATTCTAACATGGTATGGTGTGCAAATTACTTTAAAATTATAATCATATATATTATGAAATTAAAAATGCTGTGAGTCGATTTTATTTGCAATTACTACCGGATCGGAACGCGGCCACACATTGAGAAGATCCGACGAAAGAAACTCAGCGGGCTTATGGTTTATTATTTTTTTTCAATTGTAGATACTTATTGCAAATTACAAAAAATATTTCACATCACAACACTTATTTCTATAACTTATTAATATATATATATATATATATATATATATATATATATATATATATATATATATATATATATATATATATATATATATATATACATATACATATACATATATACGCACCACAGTTTCACCGCCTCTAAAAACTAAAAACTTTTTTGTTGGTCGACTATTACTCGATAACTTGTAAAGCCTTCTAAGCCGTGACAGATTTCCTTTTAATTTCTTTATATTTACTACTACTACCATGATTTGTTCCACCCCCAAACTCAAGCACGGGGGGGGACACTTAACTCTAACAAAAATTAGCATTTAAAAGCTTAATATTTTGCAAACGAGTCCCTTAAACAAAAACTAGTTTTCACAAACCTACAATATTTTTAAAATACCTATCCAATGATATCCCACACGATGGGGTACATGAGAAAAAAAATTAACATCCCCACTTTACATGTAGGGGAGCTACCCTAAAAAATTTTTTCAAGATTTTATGTAACCACTTTGGCGTGACTAGTATGTATATTCGTACCAAATTACAGCTTTCTAGTAATAAGGATCTCTGATCGTGCGGACAGCCGGACATAGCAAACTATAAGGGTGCCTAGTTTACTTCAGAACTTCAGAACCCTAAAAAAGTTGTCATTGAGTGTGATCGGCAGAACTAAGTTCTTACAAATCTAACTTAGAATTTTCAGCTAAGATTTTTGTCGAGACACTTTATAGATACGTAAATACTTTCTAATGCCATTATTTTTCTTAGTATGTTACTATGCTATTGTACATGGGGCACACTAAAAGTTTTGAACTTCTAGCTAATCGGAACTATTTGAATTTCGAATGTTACATTTTTAAAACGTGCAACCTTCTTAGTAATAAAAAACAATTGGCGGGAAATGATTTGTCAATTGTTTTTTTTATCACACATCAAAGTTCTACGTACGCAACGAAAATGGAATTAAGTCGAAAATATTTTAGAGCGATGATTTTTTATGATTTTAAAAGTTCTCATTCTCGGCAAGACTGTGCCGCTCGTCTTCAAAATGCTTTCGGGAGGGAAGTACCTTGTTTGAGCACCGTGAGGCGATGGTTTGCTGAATTTGAGAGAGGTCGAGTTTCTTTACATGACGAATTTCGTGAAGGGCGGCCTTCAACTGCCGTCAACGAAAATAATGTGGCTACTGTTAAGCGGTTAATTGAAGAAAACCCCCGGATTACCTATGAGACAATTCGAGGAATATTGGGGATTAGTATGAGCCAAATTCAGAAAATTTTACACGAAGAATTGAAAGTTCGGAAACTTTGTTGTCGTTGGATCCCTCATGAACTGACAGCGGAGCAGAAGCGGGCTCGTGTGGAATGGTGCTCACAGATGCTACTGAAGTACAACCACGGACATTCTAATTCTGTTTTTGACATTTTCACAGGAGACGAAACGTGGATTTATTGTTTTGAACCCGAAAAAAAACAGCAATCTTGTAAATAGGTGTTTGAAAATGAGAACAGGCCAACAAAAGTGAGACAGGCGAGAAACGTTGGTAAAAAAAATATCGCATCTTTTTTCTCAGCTACGTGTCCCATCTGTACAATTCCACTTGAAGATCAAAAGAGTGTTAATTGCCGAGTGATATTCTACCATTTGTTTACCCAGGGTGTTAAAAAAAAGTTCGCGAAAGACGACCCAAAAGCCGCATTCTCCTACATTATGATAACGCTTCTTCACACACGGCCAACAAAACAAAGTCATTTTTAGCTTCCGAAAAAGTACATCTCGTCACTCATCCTGCGCATAGCCCCTGTGATTTCTGCATTGTCTCCAAAATCAAACATGTTGTTTTTTTAAGTTACGCAAAACTTATAGTGTGACCTACTTATATTATGACTCTTCTTCTATATATTTTGCCACTAATTAATAACAAAACATAGAAAAAGTGCTCACGTTGAACCGGATGCGCTCCGACCTTTAGATGAAGGAAACCACAACTAGATATGAAATAACCAAGGAAAACCGTGTCATTTTATCCCAAACAATGACGGACTAAAAGAACAGCTGTTTACTGTCTACATAGAAATTGATAATTTATATTGCAATTGAGCATGTTATTTTAACAATTGGTTGTTATTTTAGATTTAAGGTACACACTAAAACTATAGAAAAATACAAATAAACGCTAAAATCAATTTAATATTTTATAATCAAAGGGTTATTTCACATTAAATTTAAACTTACCTAACTACATTGACAGCGTTGGTATTTTAGTAGGTAAAAGGTGAAATTAAATATAAATTTGCTATTATAAGCGAACTATTCTATGTATCCTCCGTGATGGTACCGAAAAGAGAGACGTCGGTTTAATAAATGGATAGGACTCACCGATGGTTCCGATCAAACGAAACCCCCCAGCGGCACACTTATCCGCCCACATCCACCACACTTTTACAACCACGACCACGCCGGCACCAATCACAAAAGCACACAATTCATGTACGTACTCAACGCACGTTTCACTTCGAAACCGAAGCATCTTCAGGAGAAACGAACACTACCTCACTCTACGCGAGTGTAAATAATACTGCATCATTGACCTCTAAATGTAGATATATTTCTATGTACTGCATATAGCGGCTGTACACATTGGGCCAACTGTTGGGCCAACATTAAATGTTTCTGTTTATACATTGGCTGTGTTGGGCCAACTGTTGGGCCAACATTAAATGTTTCTGTTTATACATTGGTGTATTGACCATTCTGCATTGGCTCTTTAATAACGATGGACGTAGAATCTCTTACAGCCGTAAGATTTGTCATTAAAGATTCCTTTTTCTTTTTTAGTTCCATAACAGGAATACTTATCTTTTTTTATATCATAAGATAGCAAACAAGCATATGGGTCTCCTGATGGAAAGAATCAACCATCGCCAAGAGACACCAAAGATGTTAATGGTGCGTTGCTATCTTGTGGCGAGGTTTAATGCCACATGTATAAGTTTACCGGCTACCTTAACCTCCAAACCCGACACGACAGTGACTAGCACTGACGCTATTGCAGCAGCAATCTGCTATACGTTTCTAAGCATCATTAACCTGAAATAAAAGTATTAAAAAATGGTATTTTTAATAACCTAACCTAATACCTAATGTCATCTGAAACAGTGCACTGCTCTGAACCTCCTCTCACCAATGAGGCAAAACAATGCAAAATGAGACAAGACGAGAAAAGTTTAAAAAATAACTAGTATTGACTTGAATTCAATACGAACAACATGTATTCGGAATTAGGATAGATTCCATATAATAATTCCGTATAAGATACTGAAAATAATAATTACTTTATACTTTAAGATCAGTCCAAATCTCGTAAATATGTATCGATAAGTAAATATTATTTTCAATATGTTACAGAATTTCTCGATAAAGATGATCATATTTAATAATTTTGGTGTAATAATGAAAAAGTTTCAATTCATAAAGGACATTCATCATCATCAGTCATTCATTGGTTCATTTTGATACATTTCTATGAATTGTAAAACCTCAGTGTTTGTTTACGCCATCGTAACTCGGGAAGAACAATTTAACTCAAGCGCAACACAACCGTCTTCACTGACGTATGACAATGAACTGAATAAGAGGCCAACCGTTGGCGGAGCGCGCCAAGATCCTTTGATGTGCGCACGAAAAACCGACAACATTCGCTTGGCCGGCCAATGTTGGCGCCAACTGCCAACATAGCGCCAAGTAGTTCTACACGTTGGGCCAATATGTTGGCCCAATACTTGGCCCAATACTTTGCCCAATGTGTACAGCCGGCTATAGACTAATATTGTAATACCACAGATTAGGGAGAGATACTGATTAAAGCATAATATTATATACTAGTCTATGATACTGATTCGCGCCGGTGTTTGACACGCTTTTTATTCTATTCGCAATGTGTGGCCAGCCCAAACGCTCTTTTGTAACAGGGGTGAATTTGAAAGATTTGTTTGTTCATTTAACAATTTGATTGAATCGTTATTATGTTTTATGATCTCTAACTGCTCTAATGTATTTAATTTTAAACCCTTATCACATGTATGTAATACTTCAAAAGTATGATTCGCTGTTAAACTATGACCGGTTTCTAAAAGGTGTTTAGCAAAATGAGACTTATCGGAATGTTTATTTTTAAAGGCGGATATGTGTTCTTTATAACGTGACTCGAAATTTCGACCGGTTTGACCGATATATACGCTACTACATTCGGAACAACGTAATTTATAAACTCCAGATTTATTATTATTATGTGTTTTGTCCTTTCCATTACATAATATGTTTCGTAAGGAATTATGTGTTTTAAATGCTACGTTGATATTATTACGTTTTAAACATTTATGTATTTTTTCCGAATCGCGACCGAAATACGTTAGACTAGATTTAAACTTAAACTCTTTTTGGGGTGGTACCGCATAAAGTAATGTTCTAATGGATTTCCGCAAAGTAACGCCTGAATCAATAAAATATTTTAGTAGGTAATGGCGTTTTGGCCGCAAGCTGTTTAAGGTGAAGTTAATTTACCTACATGATTTGAAATTAGAACACTGACAAAATTGTAGCTTTGTCTATTATGAAAATTCTATCTTGTTAGACAGAGATAAAGCCATTTTTATTTGTGAAACGTTGGAATGCATGCAATTTTTTAATTTTGATTGTTTATGGAAATTAATGCCAATTCCTTATCTTTCTCTTGTCAAAGGCTCCGACGCATCTCCGACGTTACTCTAACTTTGATTTCTAACTAAAATTTTTAGCCGAACACATCCAATAAATGTCAATTGTCAATCAAATATCAACCACAGAAGAAGATGGAATTGCTGTCATTTTCTATGTTTTGTTTGGATTGGATGGAGGCTTTTGCTTTTTGGCTGTACTGTAATACTAATAAATAACCTTATTTTTGTTATTTACATAAAAGTATGACTTGTTCGTAAATGTAACATGACCCTGTCTTAAAACTTAACACAACATTGGCAAAACCGTTATGGAACGTGGAAAAATGTCGTCTACTGGTCGCGGTGGAAAAAGCAAAGCTCCTCAGCATCCTCAAGATATATTTGCGCTTGGAAGTAAATCCACCGTTGTTGTCTCCAGAGATTCTGAAAAACGGAACATTCACAAGCCTTCAACTAGTGGTACCTTAGTTATAAAATGTTTTTATAAGTTACAAGTATTTAACCCTTCAAAAATATCCTAGAATAATTACAATAGATATTACCCGTTTACTTATTTGCAGTGTAACTACACTGTAAAAATGGCAGTTCACTAATATTCACTAACTAGCTGTTGCCAGCGACTTTCCAGTATTTATATATGTATTTCTATGTATTAGTATTGTTGACTAACACCCATAACACAAGCAAATAATTTGCTTACTTTGGGGTTACTTCAGTAAGTGTCATTTGTACCGTGAATATTTATTTTATTTATTAACGGAAAGATGAGAATATTAAAATTATTTTAAACTAACTGTTGCCAGTGACTTCGTCCGCGCGGACTTCTTTTACTCTGCATTGTTCCTTCCCCGTAGGTAATAGCGTGATAATATGTAGCCTATATGTTGACCCGACCTGTTAGTAATATTCATGCAAAATATGATTTAAATCCATGCAGTACTTTTTGAGTTTACCCTGGACATACATACATACAAACAAACAGACAAAAATTCTAAAGACTATATTTTTGGCTTCGATATTGATTGTTGATCACGCCCCAAGTATTCTTTTAAAAAATATTCAATATACAGTTTAGACTTTCCTACGATTTTATTATATGTATAGATATGAAAGTTGGTGTGTGTATGTAGGTTTCTAACTTCTTGTTGTAACAGCTGTCAGCTGGTTGGAATTGGACAAAGTTTGGTATACAGGCAGTTTATGTGTAAATTTAATACATATCCTATTTTTAATATCGAAAAAGTGCATTGTTTATGTTAGATACACATAAACTTTAATCATGCGATAATCTGCAGGAAGGTTTAAGAAATTACTTAATGGTGTAAAAATTATTAGGTGAAGTAGATAAGTTATAGTTTGAAACATATTTCATTAGTGGAACATAGTGAAAATTCTAATTAATTATAACTAAATCCATATATTGTTTTTGTGAAGTGAGTGTGATTTTGTGTAAATGAAGCAATATTGTGTTAATATTGTCAATCGGCTTTAGTGTTTCTTTTAGTTAAATTCTTAAGGGGTCCTAAGAGATATTCTGACTAACTTGTAAGTGGTGTTGTTTTCCCTACTCCTAGAGTGTGTTTAAAAATTGTGAAGGTATAGAGGGAGGCAACCCTCAACCACTACAACAAATTTTTGGCATAGCCTTCAAACTTATACTTGATCTGCAATTGCAATAATGTACTATTACTTCATAGTAAAATGTAACAGAAAATATTTGAATGATAAATTTCAATATCAAATAATAATATAATAATAATAATTAATTCGATCAACTAATTGTTAATAATAGGATGTCAGTACAATGAATTGCAGAACACAGCCACTCATATAGAAATGTCATTGGATTTTTAAAAAGTTGTTATTTCAATCATCCAATCTATATTTAACCGCCCTGTTGGTCGAGTGGTTAGAGACCCTGACTACGCAATCAACGAGGCTCGGGTTCGATCCCCGACGGAGACAAGCATTTGTGTGATGAGCATAAATGTTTGTATTTCCAGGTTTGGGTGTTTATTATATATATTCTAGTATTTATATACGTATTTCTATGTATTAGTATCGTTGACTAACACCCATAAACACAAGCAAATAATTTGCTTACTTTGGGGTTAGATCAGTAAGTGTAATTTGTCCCGTGAATTATTATTATTATTATTATTATATTATTATTATTATTATATTATAAACTTTCGCATTTATAATATTAATATTATAAATGCGAAAGTTTGGATGTATGGATGGATGTTTGTTACTCAATCACGCAAAAACTACTGAATGGATTTGAATGAAATTTGGCACACAGGTAGATGGTGACCTGGAATAGCACATAGGCTACTTTTTATCCCGGAAAAATTAAGTGGTCCCGTGGGGTTTGCCAATAACTTTTATAATGCAGCGGGCTGCAGGCTGCAGCTAGTTCATAATAAAACTGAGTTTTATATTTCACTATGAACGCGTTTTAAAGTCTGTTTGCCTTATTTAAATCATTAAATATAACTTATTTTATATTAAATATAGCTGTTGCTTATTTAGGAGTTGGTGAGAGGAAACGTGAAACCACAGGCTTTGGTAGTCAACCTCCTAGCAAACGGACTAGAATAGGATCCCCAGCAGAATCTATTAGTGGGACTTCTTTGGAGATTGACCCAGTCGACTTAGTGCCCAATGTCTTACAAGCACTGGATACACATAATTCAGATAAATTGGTAAGTTCACTTTTACCTGTTAAGTGGTAGATTTCTACATTGTCTGGCCCAGGTTTCGGTATGACCGCTGTACCTATTTCTGCTGTAATAGCGTTGGCACTTATCATTGTTGTATATTAATTAAGAGGGTAAGGTAGCTGATAATCTTATGCATGTGGCATTTCAACCCTGCCACATGGATATAAACATACTATTAATATCTAAGGTGTCAATAGGTATATACCTACATCTGTACATCAAGAGAACCATCTACTTGTTTGCTATCTTATGAACTAAAATACTTATTTATAATGTTTGTATAGTCCACAGTCTTGTATTTTAGTGTAGAGCACCAATCTGCCAACCTCAAACTAAAATACTATTATCCCACATTCTACCAATATAAGTATTTTTAAGCTCACTTTAATAAGAAAAAGAATAATCAGGAAAATATCTTCATCATTCTGTCTTACCAAACTTTTAGTATCTCTTCTAATTATAAATTCTGATAAGACTGGTGGTTATTTCGATAGATTTTTTCTGATTTAAAAGGGCTTCAAAAAACTTAAATTGGTGGTATGGTGGATAATGGCATTTTAGTTTTAAGATACCAGGAATACTTTGTAGTGTAGAGGGTTAGCTATTAAATTTGCATTTAAACCTCTGAACAGTATACATATTTGCTATTATTATGCTATAAAAAATTATAAAATGTTCATACAAAATAAGAATTTTTAACCAATGCTCTGATGTTTTAATTTCAGCTAGGTCTACTTACAGGCTCTATTCGACTTTTAAAATCCCAACGTTCGAAGCCAGACCCAATACTATGTATGAGCATGTTATATTTGACGAAAATTCGGCCAAACATGTTTGCCCATGAAACTGTCACTCAGACCATATGTACATTATTGAAGAGGGAGCAGGGAACTGCATTCAAAAGTAAAGGGAACCCGTTGGTGTTTGTGTTGGCATGTAACATGTTGTATGCTGGACATAAGGATAGCAATAACTGGCCGGATATATTTATTAAGGTAGGTATTATTTTTACTTCCTGCTCAATTAATTCTGCTTGTAAAATTAATAAAAAAGTTCACAAACACCATACAACATTACTTTTTTAAAAAGTGTAATGCATGCATTTAGCGCTCCCTACAATCGAATGGTCAATTCATGTTAGCCCTTTTTTCCTCCCGAAAATTACATTGATAATTCATACATAAACATTTTTTTTCTTAACTTAGATTCTCGAAAATAACAAATAAATGTGAAACGAAACACAGTAGGTTGAATGTACTTTTGTTTGCCTATATTGCCATAGGAAAAAGATATTGATGTGCCCATGTATTAACTATTGTCTGTGTCACTTTGTTTATTTATGAAGTCTGGTCTCTTGTCTTGGGCTTTTAGAAAATGGTCGCGCCACGTAAAACCACGCTATCCATTTAAAATCCAAAAAAAATGGGAATTTACGAATATATTAAACGAAAAAGTTATAGTGGGGTCATTATATCCCAAGTGGCATAAAAACAATAAAATCGCTGCGAATACTTAATATACATCTCACAATAGTGTTATGCGCTTACCATCTATTTCAACATAAAACATAAATGCAAGTCGAATTACAAACTGAATTATATTACAAACCAATTATCAGTGGCGTGCAGTCCATGAATGCAAAAAGGTGTGCTATACTTGCCGTTCATGACTTTAATTAATAGTAAATAAATGAATAAACAAAATATATTAATTAAAAAAACGCCTAATATTTTATAAATAACACCTATTTGCAAGCACACAAACATTATGTTTGCCAGGCGTTTGGTATCACCAATCAACTAATGCCGGGACGATCTGTGGGAAATTTGTTAGCATGTGTGTAGTAATTTTTGTGTTCGTACACAGTTTACAAGCACACACACCTATTAATTTCGTAAGCAGCGATAACGTAATCTCCTGCGGCAGTCCGTAGCCTGCCTGTTCGGCAGTTATCGAGAGTAATCGGAAATGTTGCCTAATGCGTATAATCAGACTAAAAATAGTAGATAGAAATCAATAAATCACAGACTGCACATTATGCATTTTTGTTTAGTAAGGTTTTATTTGTTTAAATAGGAGAAATGTATTTGTGTTATGTGAAAGGTATTTGCTTTTTTCGTGTGATAAGCATTGTTTGTTATTTTGTTTGCGTCATATATTTATGATTAGTTTTTTTAGAAGGTTTTTCATTTTAACATTTGAAAAATTGTACATTTAAGTTTATTACCGAATTCCTAAAATAATTGTGATTTGCTTTTACTAGTGCATTAATTGTAGATTTTTTAAAATCTTATTTGATTGTGAAGTTTCTGTTGAAAATGTGTGTTTATTAAAAATTACAAGTTCTCACAATTATCATTCAATGAAAAGATTCAAGTTGTGTCTAAACGTGGGTGTGTACCCCAGTTACAATTAAACCAGCAAAAGGTAAATGTAACTCGGAAGTTCATGTTAAAAGTTTTGAAACGTATAACTGGCTCTGTAGTTGTGTACACATGATTAAGTTATATTGTTTTCCTTGCATATTGTTTAGTAATTCTAGTACAGTGTGGACTGATTCGGAATATTCAGATTTAAATAATTTCTATTCCGAGGCAAAAAAGCATGACCATACAGAAAAATATCAATCTTGCGTCGGGATTACTTACAATGGGATATAGTAATATCAAGAATGAAAAAAAAAGAAGCAGACTAGGTGGTTAGTTATTATATTTTAGCTTATTTATTAGTAACTAGCTGTGGCCGCAACTTCGTTCGCATGGAAAAATTTCTAAAATAAAAACCCGCATAGTTCCCGTTCCCGTGGGATTCCGGGATAAGAACTAACCTATGTCCTTTCTTGGGTCTCAAACTATATTTGTACCAAACTTTATTCAAATCGTAACAGACAGACAGACAGAGTTACTTTCGAATTTATAATATAAGTATGGATTAGAATTTCCGTTTCCATAGAAGATGTACATGAATAATAGTACATCTAAGACTTATTCAGTTGGCATAGTTTCTGACTTAGAGATCCGTTGCATGACTCTGGCTATGCTAAAAAACAAAAAAGTTTTTTGAAAAAAAGTGACCGAGTGCATACCCAGTGGCATAATCCTGTGCACGCCGCTGCCAATTACTAAAGTATTTGTGGTTCACATCTGCTAATTTTTTTACCTGATGGCGGATGGTTTTGTATTTGACTCATTTCATTCAGAAATTATTAATTACGCATTAGAACAAACCATAAATTGTAGTGATAAAAAGGAGGTGGATTTATCTGTAATTTGAGTACTTAGATTTGCATTTCCAAGAAGCAAATTGATAATCTCCGAACAAATCACTAAGGGGTTGTATTGCAAGATAATTTCTCATACACTTCTCTAACAGTCAACAATACTTAGAGTGCACACCAAGGTATGTTGCATATACGTGTTAACTTATAAGTGGTGGTTTAACAAATCTTTGTAACAATAGTGTTGTGATAGCAGAAGTGCAATTAATGCCATCATGTAAATTTCACAATAATGTCCAGAGGACTTAAGATAATATTTGTTATTAAAATATTTAAATTAATATGAAGATTAGTTAATTAGTTAAGAGTTTACAAAGGAAAGATGTTATAACATTCTTCTTATTTAAGTATTAATTTGTGTGACTCTGAAGTCAATGTGAATAGGTATCGATTACTAATCATAAAAGTTAGGTTCCTATTGCCGTTTCATGGTGATATGTTGTCACTGAGGTTGTAAAAAGAAGAATACACATGCCATCCTTCCGACCAGCTATTTTTTTCTTTTTCCTCCTTGTCTGGTAAGTGATACCTCGCCCTCCCTTGTGATTAAAGTCTTCAATACTTGCCGTTTGGCTATCCTGTGTACAACCATAGGCTGATGTGAGTATGGTGGCAGGCCCCCTATTAAAAATTTCCTGCCTTAATGACTTGTACCATGCTCTTACAACTTATGGCACATCAGTCTTTCTCTTGTAAGTATAACCTTACTATATTTGAATTAAGCATATATTTCCCTATCTTGAGGAATCATACATACTTCATCACATAAATTGAACTACATAATTCTTTCCTATACCTTTTAATTTATATGAATCTTAATTTTATATATTACAACTTGTTCTTTCAGTACAAGATGTCTATGGTCCACTCCACTCTGTCTGCCTTTGGTGAGGCATCCGTATCATTGCTAATCCATATTAAAATCTAAAATGTACTTCCTTTTAATATTACATTTGGGACGTTCAGTTTGATTTTCCAATTACTACATTTAACATCAAAGTATTATTTATATATTTTTTTAATGCTGCAAAAGGTCTAGTTTGATACTATTGTGAGAACATAGAATATCTATACTAATATTATAAAATTGTAGAGTTTGTTTGTTTGTTTGGTTGTATGCACTAATCTCAAAAAGTGCTGAACCAATTTGAATAATTATTTTTGATTTGAATAGCTTGTTTATCGAGAAAGGTTATATGCCATATAACATCACACTATGACAAACAGGATCGGAGTATCAACGAAAAGTGTGGTCTAAACGGGTTTTTTTCCTTTTCTGGCGTGCACAGCGTTAACGATTAGTTACACAAAAATTATGTATGATCGAATTGTTCATCTTAAAAAGTTTAAAAAGTCTACAATAGTGTTTATCTATCTATGAAGGTTCACATTTTATGACCCTTTTTTATGGTAATCAAAATTGTTCTAAAATAATGCATTATTTGTGTGTATTTAATAAACATGGTATTATTATCTTTATCATCATGGTATTATCTTTATTAATCTTTATCTAAATAAATTAGTTATTTATCAAAAGTATTTAATTTTAAATAAATTGCCCTTTGATTCATTTGATTTCAACCAATAACTTACGAGATATCACAGTTTTAAGATATAATGTTATTATCAAGTAACGCGGAAGGCGTGCGTGCGTGGGGAGAATGCGTGGTAACAAGGTCAGATGATAGCCTGCTCTGCGAGATAGCATGCTGCATGTAGTCGAAGTAGAAAACAAAGACTACCAGTGGATGTGTCAGAAGGCAATATTGGCGGTTAGAAATAGTATTGTTGACGAAATTAATGACAGAATACTGAGTAAACTTCCAGGAAATAGTGTAAACTATACATCCCCGATCGATTGACACCCCAGTAGTGTTACCCAACGTTCCTTTTTTACTCATGTTCCCATGCTATTTTTTACGATAGTTTCAGTCTTACTGATCATGATTATATTGACTATATAATAGGCTTTGTTATACTCTTACCGTAGATATTAAAAGAACATAATCGAACTTCAAATGAATGTACATCCAAACATAGCAAACTCTCCTGGTTTTAATTAGAACTGTAGGTTCTTGTGTAATGATTGTTTATTTCAATAGTCTCATGTGTTCTCAAAAGTTACATTTCTGTAGAGTGGTAATATAGGTCCCTATGACCCACTCCCTCTTATGTGACGCAGACGAAGTTGCGCGGGTCAGCTAGTGTTAAATAAGAGTAAAAAGCATGTAGATTGCAACACAATTCCTCCATTACAGGTATACATCGAAGATGCACTAAATGAACGGTGGTGGATAGACTGTGCTTGGTGCAAGTGCTTGGTGGAGAATATAGTCACTGCCTTTGGAACCAAACAGCCTCCTCCGCATCTTATCCCCAGCGATAATACACTAGGTATCTCACATTTTCATGCATTGGTCTGGTTTAAGTGCATAATATCTGTGCTCAAAGTAATAAATGTAAAATTAAATCTTTTATTTGTGTTTTACAATCAAACTGCGGTAAGAAAATCTAGTCTGAAGTCTAGAGAAAGATAAATGCTGCGTAATTTACTTTTGTAGTCACTACAAAATAAAAAATGAATTGATCTATAGTTAGCTTATTAGCTGTACAACATGGAGTCCTAGTATAGAATCAGGCAATTGTGCGTAATTGTCATTGTGCATTGGCCAGTGTCTAGCATAAAATAACTAACACCTTGTTGCCTCAGAGTTGTTGCCGTGTTGGTCCCGGCCTCCTTTGAAGAATAGGCCAACTGCCGTTCTGCCGGGCAGGTCGTAAAAGGCGACCGATTGGCTAACGAGTCACTAACATCGTGGCTACTAGGTGGTAGAGTTCTGCATTGTCTCGCCCGGGTCTGGTACCACCGCCTTATCTATTCCTGCCGCAATAGCGTCAGTGCTTGTTGCTGTCGTGTTCCGGTTTGGAGGGTAAGGTAGCCGGTAAACTTATGCATGTGGCATTAGACCTCGCCACAAGATAGCAACGCACCATTAACATCTTTGGTGTCTATAGGCGATGGTTGACTCTTTCCATCAGGAGAACCATCTGCTTGTTTGCTATCTTATAATATGTGAGTGGTTACGCAAAAAGGGACCTGAAGGGATTGGAAACGGTTTTTTTTTTTTGATAAATTCTGATTCTATGGTCCTTCATCTTTGTTTTGTTCTAATCAAAATAATTTTAGGTGCCGTAGTTTTTTTTTAATGATTTTTTATGTAAGCCGAGACAGTTTTGAAAATATTACACCTTATACACAGCGGACACTAGTTTCTTTTTCTAGCGCGCACATAAAGACAAGTAAAAGACGAATAAATAAGTCACCAATAATACAGCTATCGCAAACACGTGCTATTTCTCACTGACGAAGTCGCTCACTAACGACACTAACATAAAACACCCCGCGCCTCTCTCATTTCGACTCAACATTTTAAACGTGATTTACTCGAAATCAATTATTTTCCCTTGAGGTCCCTTTTTGCGTAACCACTCACATATATATATAAAAAAAAAAAAGAGTACATAATCGGCGTCAGTTGACGTAAGTTTAACGTAGCAATAGTTGTTAAAGCTGATAATTGTAGCAAAGGGATAACTATCCAAGTCACTAGTCAGCTACTACTGGTAAACCGTAATTCACAACTTACATTATTTGATTGACTTTCTCATCAAGGGAGCTGATTTATCTATTATTGTAAGCTACTTACTGCACTTAGCCACATCCCTGTCGTTCTCATATGGTATAGTGACTATTCCTGCTAACACATACTTCACAAATTCAGATATTGTGGACATGATCTTACAGTTTCTTAAATGTTATCATCTCTCAGGACCTGAGCCTAAGGATATATGAAATTTAGTTTCCTAATGTGGCATTCATGTGTTTACTCATTAAAATGTGTCCCGTTTTTAAACTCCATCTCAGTCCCAATTGGGGAATTTAAATAATTTTCAGATTTGTTTCTAATTGAGATCAAGTAATGTGCACTTGGATTGTCTTTTGGAATTACACATTGACTCTTTAAAATATATTATATTTAGTTTATTTTACAACTAGAATTATGTTTAAGATATTTGTTATTAGGTACAATGTCGCCATCAGGCTCTGGGTCTCCATTAATGGGTAGCACGGAAGACGACACAGATAATACTGACTTGGAATATTCCGTGTTTCCAAGGTAAGTTTGTATGACATTATACAAATTAAATGACCTTTTGAGCGAAAACAAAGTTTTAGCTGTACTTAATATCAAATTTGTATTTTTCAAGGTATATGTTTCATTATTAATTTTGAAATGAATAATATTGTGTAATCATGATACAAAAATTACTTTTGTTGGTATACACAACATGCTATTTTAGACGAGGGACGGAATCGAACCAATGAAAATTCAAGCTTATATGAGTCGTTAAATTATAAATATTCCTACTCCATCATAACTCAAAACTCATAAATGCACAAAATCTACTGCCGAATATTCGAAAAGTAATATATGAGATTTGGTTATGTTTAATTTGACATAAGGTGGATTTGGAAGAATTTGATATAACATTGCGATCATTTGTCATCAGAGTTGGCACAAATAAAAGATCCAGGCAAATGTAATGACCAAAATTGTAATTTATTTGAAACAAAAAAATAACTACGTTAAAAAAAACCGACTTCAAAAACTAAAAAGTAAAAAATAATAAAGATATAATATTAATTAAATCTTTGAAAAAATCTTTGAAAAAATTCTATATAATCAGATGGTTGCCTATTTTAGTATAAATAAATTGTTTCATACTCAGCAATATGGCTTTACTAAAGGGCGATCAACGACTGATGCAGCAATAGACCTAATAACTCGAATAACAAAAGCGTGGGAAGAATCGCATAATGCTATTGGTATTTTTTGTGACTTGTCAAAGGCTTTTGACTGCGTTAATCATGAAACTTTACTGACTAAGCTAAAATATTACGGGATTAATCATAAAGCCTTACAATTAATAAAATCTTATTTAAGTTCAAGAACACAAAAGGTTCAAATAAATGGGACCCAATCTAAAGGTGCAAATATAACAATGGGTGTACCGCAAGGCTCAATTTTGGGACCATTTCTGTTTTTAGTTTATATTAACGATTTACCACTAATAGTAAAAAACATATGTGACATTATCTTATTTGCAGATGACACATCCTTAATTTTTAATATCAGCAGACGTAATCCAGACCTACAAACAATAAATAATGCTCTTTCACTAATTTTGGATTGGTTCAATGCAAACAATTTAGCTATAAATACAAAAAAAACTAAATGTATCCAATTTGTTTTACCGAACGTAAAACCCATTCAAGATGTTATTAAATTTAAAAATGAAACTTTAGAATATGTCGACAATACAGTGTTTTTAGGTCTTACAATAGACTCTAAATTGCAATGGGGTCCTCATATCACAAATTTAGCCAAAAGACTTATTTCAGCCGTCTATGCAGTGAGAAAAATAAGACAACTGTCTGATATTCAAACGGCAAGACTCACTTATTTTAGTAACTTCCATAGTATTCTTTCATACGGAATTTTATTATGGGGACACGGAGCTGATGTAGAAACTGTATTTATTTTACAAAAGAGAGCTATACGGGCTATTTATAATATGAATAGTAGAGAATCTCTCAGAGAACATTTTAAGAAAATTAATATCATGACAGTACCTAGCTTGTACATTTATGAAAATATAATGTACGTTCGCAAAAATATTCACTTATTTGAAAAAAATAAAGATTGACATAACATTAACACTAGAAATAAGAATAAA
The DNA here is from genome assembly GCA_036924255.1 of Apodemia mormo. Lineage (NCBI taxonomy): Eukaryota > Metazoa > Arthropoda > Insecta > Lepidoptera > Riodinidae > Apodemia > Apodemia mormo. The sequence goes on along the minus strand of JAUPFN010000018.1, from coordinate 2,070,201 downwards.
ATATCCGTACAAAAATTTAGACTAGCCAAATCGACTAAATGTTTTATCGGTTGTAGTGTAAATATATATAATAAGATTCCTGGCGAGATTTTGGAGTTGTCTGAAAAAAAGTTTAAAGTGCACATAAAAAACGTTCTTTGCAAAAAAGCATATTATGACATAAATGAATATTTCAACGATACCAATGTTTGGTTAACATAATTCATTGTTTGCTTATTTTTACTTTATTTTGATATTAAAGTTTCGAGTTATTTTACTTCTACGTAAAATTTATGCATTCATATTTTAAATGATTATTATTGACTTATATTACGTTTTAGTAATTTGACATATTTTTCTTAATTGATATTATGATTGACATTATTTACAGTAATTATTTTAATATATAGCTCTTTATTTGTCCGTTTTTAAATTGTTACTTTGATGAAAATGTATTATGTACGTACATTTATTGATAATTGTACTATGACTGATAGTTACCTAAGCTTTTATGTATATTTGTTTTTAAGATTGACGTTCAAAAAATGTATCATAGAAATACTTATTTTGAATAAAAGCTTATTCTATTCTATTCTATTAAATACTACTTATTATTTATATGTGCTATTTACTAATAGGTTTAAAGTCGGTGCCAAGCCAATCTGGCATGCACGCGCGGGCAAACGTCGTTGACGGACGTCTTAAATACATAAAATTTTTGAAAGAAAGAAAGAAAGAAAATATTTATTTGCCAGAATATGGGTGTAATAAGTTGTTAAAAATTAATTAAGCTACCAACATATTCTACCATTATATGGTGTAAATTTTAAATTAAAAGTTTTGATGCATTTTCGCTTAATTCTACATTAATTCACATGACTATTTAGTTTAGGAATTCTGTTGAATACATTTTCATAATTATTGTTTTCTTTATTCTTCGTATTGATTGAAGCTGCTTATAATATCAACATTTAATTGCTCTTTATTAGGTTTATTTACGCATCTTAATCTTTAAAGTAGGCATTTCATTGTATTAATTTGCTCGTATTCATTTAAGTGGTTAAAATATTATTATTTGTTTAAGGCTTGGCACTGACTTCAAACCTATTAGAAAATAGCACATATAAATAATAGTAAAAAATAATAAAGATTTAATATTAAATGCTACCTGTATTTAATATTAAATCTTTATTATTTTTTACTTTTTAGTTTTTGAAGTCGGTTTTTTTAACGTAGTTATTTTTATTTAATACTTTTAAGTGTATTGTTGTATTGTCAACTATTTATAGGTAGACCTACAACAGATGCTGCGCGCCTTAACAAACATAGATCTCAAGAAACATAAGTCATACGCTGAAGTACCATGTACAATCTGTAAAAAAATATTATATCCAAAGCAACAGATGTCATTAGCCACAGCACGTTTCGATTTCCTTCCGGAGGAGCTACCATTGCTAGACTACCATAAAAAAAACGTTCCTTCTCAAGCCTACTGGAACAACATACAAGTTACGTCTTTACCTCCTGAACTCACCAACTTGACAGACGTAGAACAAAGACTTTTGTCAAGAGTAGTTCCTTTTATAACTAGTTACCACCCGCACTAAAGTGCTCGTCAACACGAATCAAACGAGCCCAAACTTGATAGAGTTGTGTCATTTGAGTACTTAGCTCCTTTGGCCACCTTCTAGCTTCATTATCAGACTCTGGAGGATCCTAGTTACCACCACGCACCAAAGTGCTTGTCAACACCGATCAAACGAGCCCAAACTCGATAGAATTCTGTCATTTAATTACTGAGCTCCTATGGCCACCTTCTGGCTTCATTGTCGGACCCTGGAGGATCCTAGTTACCACCAAGTATCAAAGTGCTCGTCAACACGAATCAAAGGAGCCCAACTCAATAGTCTTGTCATTAAACGATTTTTAACCATTTAATTACTCAGTTTCTGTGGTCACCTTCCGATTCCATCATCAGATCAGGTCTATCTCATAATAAGTTTTCATTGTCATCTAATTTACATACATACAATATATGTAAATTGGATGACAATTACAATATACAAACTTTCAGCTCAATCGGTAACCGGGAAGTGGATTAAATTTACTTGCGAGATTTGATTTCAGACATTGGCATAGGTGAAATGAATAAAAAAATGCTCATAAAATAAAAACTACTGGGCCTACCTGAATCAAATTTTTATGGGACCAACTCGAAACTATTCTGCATCAAACAAAAAAAGAATCACGTAAATCGGTTCAGAAACCTCGGAGAAATCGGTGTACATACATAAAAAAATATATACCGGCCGAATTGAGAATCTCCCTTTTTTTGAAGTCGGTTAAAAAAAAAACATGCACCACATCATAACTTATGATCAACACTATTCATCTACACTAATATTATAAGAATTGGATACTTAGATACAAAGAATTTAATTGTTTGTAAAATAGTACCTTATTTTTAGTAATTAGTAATTCAGTTTATCCATTACATATAATGGATAAACTGAATAATGACCAAACCGAATTTAATAAAATCTTTCGCCTGAGGAAAGCTATATTATTCCGGAATAACAAAGGTACTCTGACTCAACTAAGCATAAAAATATAATGGTTTTTTTGTCACGTGAACGAAGCCGCCGGTAACAGCTAATTTTGAGATAAAAATGGATATCTATATCTATACATATAATAAAATCGTAGGAAAGTCAAAACTGTACATTGAATATTTTTTTAAAAGAATACTTGGGGCGTGGTCTACAATCAATATCGAAGCCAAAAATATATTTTTTAGAATTTTTGTCTGTTTGTCTGTATGTATGTCCGGGGTAAACTCAAAAAGTACTGCATGGATTTACTTCAAATTTTGCACGAATATTACTAACAGGTCGGGTCAACATATAGGCTATATATTATCACGCTATCACCTACGGGGGAGGAGCTGTGCGGAGTAAACGAAGTCCGCGCGGACAAAGTCGCAGGCAACAGCTAGTAAAGTAATAAAAATGGGCAAGTATATATTTTTGCAACCACTTACAACTTATTTATTTATTTATTTTACATAAACAAAAATCCACAGCTTAATTTACAGAAAATACTTACAATACTATATACGTTAAACATTAGCCAATTACGGATTTTTCTCTATTTTCTGATCATATTATGATGTAGTTAATTAGGTAGTAAATAATTATTACAACTTATTAAATTTATAATGGCACCCAAAATATTGATTAGTCGAAATTGCGCGACATTGCGCGTTTTGTTTTATATTTAATGGTGGAAATGGCCAAATTTGAAACAAAATAAGAAATAAGTGTTGTGTTTTTTTATTGTATAAACATGAATATGGATATGTTTAAATTTACAGACATGATTTATGCTTTTAATCTTTTTGCATATCATATAATCCTAAAATCGATTATATGTGGAGATGCCATGTTTGAAATTTAACGCCTCATATGTATTTGATAAAATTATTTAAAAAAATAAAGTGTTAGATAACTGAGAATACAGTAATTAAAATATTGTCAAAAGTCTTGCAACTTCTGGACACCCTCGTCACGAGTCATTGCACCAGTAGCAGGGAGATAATGTAAATGTAATCTACTTCTCCATATTAAATTAGTGTGGTTCATTTTCCCCTTTGTAGTTTGTTCCTAGTTAATGACAAACCCACCACCTTCCCATGGCCCTCTCAACGGTTTGGTTTTACGGCCCGATTCCTTAGGAGAATGCACGACGTCTGCTATTAGGCTCACTTCGCCGTGCATTTCTCGTAGTTAGTAGACAGACAAAAATACCTGGCACACTTTAGTAAGAATTTTTTTAACGTGTAATAATTAAAAAAGAAAATATGAATAAATGTATAAGATACGAGGAACATCTCACTGTAGTACCCACCCGATAGCACGTCGCACATAATCATTGCATAATGCATAGGCACATACCTTATCCCAATGATTGTCATTGAAATAGTGGTAAAATGACATTATTATTAGTCAAACAATATCGCAAAAATACACGAGGAAGTTTATTATATTACACATCCGGACATCGCCGCGCATTTACACACTCTGCAAAATATACGGAGTCCCGCGGCTCGACGCAAGCGCAAAAGAACCACCAGCACAGATCAATGCCACACGTGTCATGCGTATGCAGACATTTATTTATTTATTTATTTAATACTTTATAGTACACTCAAAAGTCATATTACATTTTAATTTGTAAACATTTACAAAAGGCGAGATTATCTCTGCAAGAGATTTCTTCCAGCAAACCCAAAAGAATGAGAATGCGTAAAAGAAATGATAATATATAGTGTACAAATTATTAATGTAGAAACATACAACTTAAAGACAAAACAAAAACTACAAATTCATATTTTAATTAACTGAATACTTTGAATAATAAATAATACGTTACTGTGCCCTTTTATTCAAAAATTATGTAGACAGGTAAAATTCCTGTAAGGTCTTTTTAAAACTTACTATTGACTGACTACTCCTGATATGAAAAGGAAGTGAATTCCAAAGTTTCATAGTGTTGATAGTGAAAGAATTACCATAAAATATGGAAGAATGTGATGGATATTATAAAATTCCGCGTAAATGTGAACAACAATTTGAGTCGAAATCGTATAGAAAATTAAAGCGTTCACGAAGATAGTATGGAGAGTTTGTGTTAAATAAAATATTATAAAGAAAACAAAGCGTATGAGCGTTCCTGCGCTCCCGAATAAGAAGCCACTTGAGTTGCGTTCTAAAATTGGAAATATGGTCAAATTTTCTCAAACCAAAAACAAAGCGAATTCCTACATTCTGTAGGCGCTCAAGTTTATTATAATTGCAATTTCATTTCTTGCGCACCTGATGCTTATGATTAATGTATTTTATGAGATAATTAGGTTAAAAACTAAGGTAATTTATTTATAGATATTTGGACCCAGAATAGAATACTGAGTATTGTCCTTCAATATGTCTCTTGTTTGAAAAACAGCCTGTATAAAAGTATATTTGGAGACAGAGAGCAATTGATCACATACTTGAGTGTTATGTAGGTATTCCAGCAACTCTGAGAGTGTTGAAGGAATGGTGTTGGAAGCCATCAAAGAACAGATTCAGCGCCGAGCAGCGCCCGATGCTTTAGGAAAAGGCTTTCTGAAGTTACTATCCGCTACTTGTGGTTTTCCCGAGGTAAGTGGAGAGACTTTTTGTAGTGGAAACGTTGGTTAAATTGTATATATATCTTCCCTCAATTATTTACTTTAAGAATAATATCTTTTATGTGGTTTTAGATTCGCATGATAGCGGCAACTCGACTGGAGGCGTGGCTACATTCGGGCAAGTTGTGGCGCGCCGCACAGGAGTTGTTGGCGTACGTATGCGCCAACGTACGCGGCGTCGGAGCCAGTGCCGCGCGCGACCACGAGGTGCTGGCGCAGCTGGCGCGCATGCGCCTCAAGACCAAGCCGCTGCAGGCCGCCTACCAGGCGTGCCTGCGGGACATGGTGGCCGACTCGCCGCCGCTGCTGCGTCCCGTGGTGACGCACGCCATCTACAACGAGCTGTCGGGGGCGCGCGCGCCGCACAACGCCGCAGTGTTGGGCGCGCTGGTGGCGGCCGCACCCACGCTGGCTCCCGCCGCCGCCGCCGAGGCCGTGGCCGAGCTGGCGCAACGTGGCGACGAGCTACTGCGACCGTTGCGCGCGCTCTCACGAGAGCTGGCGCGCGCCGGCGGGGCGGGCGCACTACTGCCCCTGGCGCGAGCGCTGGCCGCGCCGCCGCCGCCCGACCCGCCGGCGAGCGCGTTCGCGGCCGTGGCGGACCTGCTGGCGCACACGCAGCTGCTGGCGGCGCACGCGCGCCCCGCGCCCACCGCGCCCGAGCCGCGCGCGCTGCTGCCCGCCCTGCAGCAGCTGGCGCTCGGCTGGCTGCTGGACGCCGCGCCCGCCTACCGGCCCTCCCGCACCGACTTGCTCGCCGCGCTGCACAAAATCACTTTCGTGGAACCGCCGGACGCGTACGCCAAGCCGGACAACTGGCCACCGGAGGCGGAGCGCGCGGCTCTCCACCGCGCGTGCTGCGAGGCGCCCCTCCCGCAGAACACGCTGCTGCGCGTGGCGTTCGTGGGGCTGTCGGGCGAGCTGGCGGTGTCGCCGGGCGAGGCGCTGGAGCTGCTGGAGACGCTGGTGCGGCGCGCGGCCGCGCTGCCGCCGGAGGAGGCGCCGCTGCCGGCGGACAAGCTGGAGCTGGCGGAGTACGTGCTGCGGCTGGCGGCGTGGAGCCCGCCCGAGGGCGCGGGCGCGGGCGCGCCGCCGCTGGCCGTGGCGGCGCTGTACTGGCGCGCGTGGCTGCTGCTCACGCTGGTGGCGGCGCACAACCCCAGCGGGTTCGCCGAGCGCGCCGCCGCCGCATACCCCACGCTGCGCGCCCTCATCGAGTGCTGCATCACCGGGTTAATTTTCTATTTAAGTAGAACAGGAGGTTCACTATATGTAGACATCTTCAATGGCAGAAATTTTGTAATTACGTATATAATAAGTAAGCTCTCTTAATAATTAGTAAGCTGTCTTTTAAGAAATCGCCAAGTCGTATCTACGACCATACACCCGCTGGTAATTAATTCCACAACGAAATAGCGTGGGACGTAAAGTACCTAAAATAGCACAGTTGTAAATTTCCAGATAATGAGATGGTAAGAATGGGATATTAACGGGATACCAATGATAAAATTCAATGGCAAGATTAATCTGAACAATTTCTTGTAACACTCGCAATGATAGTCTCAACTAAGGTGCAGAATCATCTTACGGTGAATGAAGCTGGTCTTTAATAATTCAAATCATTCAACTATAAAAGTGATTAAACAAAAGAAGCTAGTACTTAAGAGCTTCAGCCCAGAGATGCGAACAATATATCATTATTGATTTTTGTACGGCCAGATTTAGGCTTTAAAAGGCTACAGGAGGTGCCTGCATGAAGTATTGTTTCGCTTTCAAACTATTTTTTGAAACAGGACTTTGTTCGATATCTTGATTCCAATACCAGTAATACTAATTGATGATATCAGGAGAGTGTTCTCGAATCGAGGCGCCAAGACAAAGAGTTAATTTTTAGGGCTAAATGGGGTTAATGCTCTGATCAGCCAAAAGCTGGTGATTCAGTTGCACAACCATAAGAACAAAGTTTCCAGAGAAGATTTTTTGTTCCTGTCTTCGCTATTTTTATTGTTTTATTAGCTTTTCTCGCTCGTCCAATCTCGTTCTGTTTTTTGTCTTTAAGCGCAAACCAAACGACAGTTCGTACAGAACTAAAAACTACGAATATATCGCGAACACGGAATTACATGTTTTCTGTGATCGCGAACGACCTATCACTACTGCTCATCTTGCTAATAAACATAAGGTCATTTCGAGTTGGCTTATATGTTGCTGAACGTTTTCTTTATATTGAAGGTATGCAGACACCAGTAGACCACATGCCCTTCTCGATTCACATGTATATTGCGTTGTGTTTGCGATTGACAATACATGAAGCATTTAAATGTGTAGAAAAGGATCAATCGAGTGGTTGAGTGCGAGCGCGGAGGCGGAGCGCGTGGAGGCGGAGCGGGTGGCGGCCAGCCAGGTGGAGGCGGCGCTGGGCGGCGGCGCGGGCGGCGGGCTGGCGGCGCAGCTCATGGCGCTGGAGCCCGCGGGGCCCGCGCGCCGCCCGCCCGCCGCCGTGCTGGACGCGCTGCTGCAGCTGGCCACCGCGCTGCGCCTGCCGCGCCTGCTGTGCCGCGCGCCCGCGCTGCTGCTGCGCCTCGTGGAGCGCCACGGCACGCGCCGCGCGCTGCCCTGGCTGCACACGCTGCTGCGCCACGAGCGCCTGGAGCTGGGCGCGCTGCCCGTGCAGTGCCTGTGCGAGCTGCTGGCCGCGGGCGGCGCCGACGCCAAGGCCACGGAGCTGGCGCGCCACCTGCGCCAGGCCGCGCGCGACCCCGCCGCCGCGCCCGCGCTGCTGGCCTACTACACCGCGCGCCTGGCGCACGAGCACGCCGCCACCAGGGCCGCCGCCGGACGGGTGAGCCCGCACACATGTACACTATATGGTATACAGTATACACACTGACGCCGCCGCCTACTACACCGCGCGCCTGGCGCACGAGCACGCCGCCACCAGGGCCGCCGCCGGACGGGTGAGCCCGCACACATGTACACTATATGGTATACAGTATACACACTGACGCCGCCGCCTACTACACCACGCGCCTGGCGCACGAGCACGCCGCCACCAGGGCCGCCGCCGGACGGGTGAGCCCGCACACATATGTACAATATAGTATACAGTAATTATTACACACACTCATAGCTTCATGACAAATCTTCTACGAGGTAGGGAGAGAAGTGTAGGGCTATACATTTATTGATCTAGACAATATACCTATAGTATTGTGCTTCGGCCACCGACCACACAGCCCATAGACACCTAATAATAGGCGATTGACTTGTGTCAACACATCTGACTTTTAGTTCCGATGTAAATGTCCACGCGCCAATGAGTAGTCAGTGTCGACCAATGAGTGAGATTGGGTAATCAGTGTCGACCAATCAGATGCTCTGTACATTACTATCTTTCACTGTGGCCTTGAGTTAGCCAATTACGGCGTTGCAACTCCACTTCGTCTTACCTCAGCTAGTTGCCAGAATGCATTCAATACGGAAAATCAAACATTAGCCGTCTATAGGCTGTGTGGTCGGTGGCTTCGGCACTTGCTTGGGAAAACTTTGAAAACTTAACAATTGATAATAATTTCCTTTATAAAACTTGTAATCTAACAATATATTCTAATGATACACAGGACAACAATAATTGAAAATCTAGAAGTCTAGCGAGCTACTCTAGCGAGAATACTTAAGCGATAGGGCATATAGTTCTTATGTGAATTCATCTTTCTGGAAACAGAGGTCCTCTAGGTCACTTGTAAAAATTATCAATGTACTGCTCAGCTTGTGAAAGTTTGGTCAAATCAGAAAGACTTATACTAAACTTTTAGGGCTAAACTTTTAGTCTCAGAATGGAACAAACGTAATATGGTAAATTTCAACCATATTACGTTTGTTCCATTCTGAGACTAATTTCCAATTAGCTTTAATTTCAATCACAAATGATTTCTTACACTCAACTAAAAACAAAGCAAACTGATGGAAATTCTGTCCGGTTAACAGTTTAATGTGCTTCCACATAGTACATAGTTTTTTCTAGTGAGATGGATGTCGTTGTGTACAAAAATGCATAATAAACTAACAAACTCAATTGACAGTCACCTCCAGCCTTTTTGTCTAATTTTTTTTTTGTACCAGGAACATTATTTGAATTTAGTTTGAGCTAGGAAACATGACTTTTTAGACAAGAAATACATAAATTATATTATAATATAGTTTAGTATGAGAAATGCGAATACCTGCTGGAATTTTGTTTAAAAAAGTTATTTTCAAAAATACACTATTATTAAGTACACATGACGGCTAATTTAAGTATAGGGGATTTGTTAATAATTCTATACAATTTTGCTTCTAAAATCTAAGCTATAACTCGTTTTCTCTCTTTCATTTATTAATTAAGCTATCTCTAAATGGATGTCACACAAAGAGTGCTAATTTACAAGCATGACCAAGAAAGGGTTTTTCTCTTTTATAGGGATTAAAACTGGTGCTTTCTCAATCTGAAGATATAACAGAGATGGATTACAACGCAGATGTCAGCCCTGAGTGAGTGTTTATTTATTCATAAAACTAATTATTGTACTTATTAACTCGCGAACATTTTTATTGTTTTCATTGTCAGGTTATGACCTACTGGTGTACCAAACTTCCAAATTAACTTAATTTTTTAAATAAAAAATATACATAATGATTTCTTTAATTGAATCGAAGATTGAATTTAAGTATGGATGATGTCATATCATCAGACTGCAGGTAGACTGTAGAACATCAAGATACAGTAGTAGATCTAATTAAAATGGAAGATTTTTGAGACGTGAAATATTTTTCATTTCCGTTGGTCAGTTATCACGGAGATATGCTGGATAAATTTCTTAGAAGACACTGGACTTCCTTTTCAACTTCTTGAAAGTCCTTTGTTTCTCATGTCAATTGCTGATGAACTAGTAAATGTACTTTACGTTTTAATGCCAATATATGAAGAGGGTCGTGTCGTGTACGAGTATGTATTAGATTGTGACTAGAGCTGTTTGCTATCGAGCTGTACAGTGAGGGGTGTGTCTTATACGTGTGTGTGAGGTAGTGGCTGGAGCTGCTGGAGCGTTGATCAGTACGGTAAGAGATGTGTCCTGCACGTGTGTGTCAGGTCGTGGCTGGAGCTGCTGGAGCAGCTGCCGCACTGGGAGGCGCTGCGCGCGGACGTGGTGCGGCGCGTGCGCGCGGCCTGCCTGGTGGAGTGCTCGCCGGCGCACGTGGCCGCCTACTTCGGCTTCCTGGCGAAACACGCGCTCGAGCCCGACTCACGCGCCGCGCTCACCGACCTTGTACTGGTAAGTGGCACACGTCCTTTCCGTCTCTTTTTTTCTTGCCATGGTACTTCGTACTGGTAACTGTTTTCCAGGATTGATAATGTGATCACCTTTACTAAAGATTAAAATTAGTAAAAACATTACAATAATTTCCGTGCGGGAAGATAGTCAGAGTGATTCGAACATCAGTAAACCTTTTTTGGAGGACCGCACCACGATTCGCCGAATCGTCTTTTGGAAACGTGAGTAGTAATACAAATTGCCGCATTCTACACCTACTTCATGAAAGGAAGAAATTCTCCGTTGTAATCTATATCTATATTAATATTATAAATGCGAAAGTTTGGATGTTTGGATGAATGTTTGTTACTCAATCACGCTGAAACTACTGAACGGATTTGAATGAAATTTGGCACACAGATAGATGATGATCTGAAATAGCACATAGGCTACTTTTTATATTATTAAATTAGATAATCCCGCGGGATTCACCAAAAACTTTTAAAATGCAGCGGGCTGCACGCTGCAGCTAGTCTTATATATTTCAATATGTATGATTTCTTGCTTTCTCTATTATACAGAGTGTCCCATAAATAGCGGATCAACGGAATGTCAGTGATAAAGGGGGCTATTATCTACAAGAATATTAATAAAAATATCAAAACCAGGTAGTTTTAAATTTAGGATTTTATAACACAATCTGGGTTATTATCTACAATAATAATAATAATCATGTTGACTGACTTCCCCTCTGTTACAGTCCTCCCTCCTGAAAGTAGCTACGCACGTATTTTTATTCGCTCGCTTACGATACGACGAACGACTTTTTTTGTGCTTGTGATTTGGACATTGCTTATCTAGCAATAAAGCTTTATAACTACACTCCTTGTAAATATGCAGAATACATTTTATTTACAGTCATTTTAATTACAGTCGGTAGTATTTGACGGGTATGCTAGGCAGTCGCACGAACATATCGGGAACGCTATCCTAATCGAGATCGTTATCATGCCTATCGCATTCGTGTCAACAATGTATTTTTACGAATAATCTAGAAGCGTGTAGAGTTGGAGCGCGCGCGCTAACTATCTAGAAATAGAAGAAAGAGATAGCTACTCCTATTGACAAACAAATAGTTGACCTGGGCTATGCCATAATGGACTTTGTGGTATATGGCATAAGGTTGAAAGTAGCGTGTACTAGGATTTATGACTCATAACATGTTTACGATAAGAAGTGATTCATTGTTTCCCGATACATTTAGATTTTTCTGGATCCAGCTAGGACTTTACTCTGCCTATAAATACAGAGGTGTTGACAAACACAAGGCAGTTTTTATCAAGCGATCGAGAGCGATACATCAAGTGACCAGTGCGAAGCGAGAAGTGTTTTAATTTGTAGTGTTCTAAGTTCAGTGATAGTATAGCGAGTGACTAGGGTGTAAAGTGTATTTTTAGTATTACGTTGTGTTGTGTTGTGTAAATACACGGATTTAATATAAGTGGTGTTTTCTTACAATTACGAACCCGAGGTACGTAACAGTATATTAAGAAGGACGAATTCCTGGAACCGCTAGTACTGAAAAGAGATCAAGAATATTTGACAAACGGCAGGTGTCGAGAGTAGGTAAAAGAAGATTCCTGAACTAGTGTTCGCCGTATTTCTAGACGAACTAGTGTTGTAAGAAATATTGTACTTCGAATCTTAAAAAGGAATATTTACACCCATACCATGTACAACGAGTACAATCGCTTCTGCCTCCTGATTATCAACGGTGCGTAGATTTATGTCGAGAAATGCTGCGACAGAAGATCCACATTTATAAACTCCATAATGGAGTGATAAGACAAACTTTAAGAGTTAGAGTGTTCAACTTGCACAACCTTTAATATTGGAACCGAAAAAATCTTCGAATTGTGAGGAAAGACCGATTCCAACACCAATTCAAAATTAATTTATGGTCGGGTATCTTGAATGGTAGAATTATCAATCTATTTGAACTCCCACCGAGACTAAATAATGTTCGTCATTTAGATTTTTTAAGAAACTATTTAAACAATTTATTAGAAGTGCCACAATAAGTACGCGAAAGGATGTGGTTGCAAAACGGCGTCTCCGCCCATTAATCTCGAAAAGTAATATACTATTAAAATCTAATGTACTTATATCAGTGGCTTGGACTCGCAGGTACCATAGCCACCGCGATCGCCTGACTTAAGCGCAGTAGGTTATTTTCTATGGGCTTATTTTAAAAGAGCCGTCTATAAGACTTCTAATAACAATTAATCATCATGGTGGAAAGAGTCAAAAATAACTGACTGGCTCTAAAAATTTAAGAAGAAATTTTGTAAGTTCATAAGGAAGACATTTTGAGCATCTGCCTTAGAAAAAAAAAAACTACTACATAAATATCTTATTTGTTTTACTGATAATTCCTTAAGATGGTTATAAAATATTTTCAAAAGTTCGGATTAATTTTCAATAATATTTCTTTTTATTAAGATAATTAGCAGTTTGACCTAATAATTATAATTTTACTATTCTTCATAAAACAGAAATGTTTTTAAAATAAAGTTCTATAAAGTTATCATACATTTTTTTCACTGGCTTCGTTGAAATATCACATTCCAAGATATTTATTTTATACTTTATTTGAACTTTATTTTATCATTTTAATAATTGTATAAACAATTATTTCCAATTAGTACGTGTATTACAAAGGCATGTTTCCTTTATCCCTTTAGTAAATAAATTATTTTTTTGTATTTCATGTATGCACTGAGAGGATTTTTTATTTATTAAAAAAACCATAACTTGAAAAGTATCTGGCTTCGATATTTTTATTATTATTATTGTAGATAATTACAGCCCCTATATTAACGACATTTCGTTAATCTGCTATTTTCAAGACAACCTGTATAGCATGAAGTCAAACGAGTAGGAAGCTTATCTGATGGTAAGTGATTTTCAGCGTTCATGTATTTTATAATAATTGATTCCACAAACTTTTAATTTTGCTGGGATATCCGACAGTAAAATTCAGCTGCAGCTATTAATCCAAACCTTTGCTCGAAATACTCTCAATGAAAAATGCGATAAAATATACAGATTGAACTCACATCTCTGTAGATGATCCTGAGGAGTCCTATTTTGAGTTAACCCAAAAGGATGAAGTCGGTGCTTGAAAGCCTCTGACGATAGATACATTCCATACGAGTGCACTTTTGTGTTATTTTTGAAGTGAAAACAGCCGCATTAAACGATTTGCGCGTGCTCGTGACGTGTTGCGCTAGACCGCCGACGTGTACGTAGGCGGCTTGTGTGCACGTATACGCATATATACACTCCGTTATTTTAAGTCTTCACACTTCCGTCGGCAGCCCTTATAATTGCCTCTGTGTTTTTTAATGAGAAATGTGTTAGAACATATGTGATGTCGGTGCGGCAGGACCTGAGCCAGGTGGTGATGGAGCGCGGCACGGTGATGTCGCACGTGCTGCCGCCGGACGAGGCGCTGGCGCTGCCGCCGGACCTGCGCCGCCACCAGCACCAGGCGCTGCACCACATCACCACCATCTTCTACACGCACCTCAGACAGGTACTTCACACCTCACACCTCACACCTCACTCCGAACTGACCGCCAACATTCACTACACACACTTTTCTAACCCTTTATCACTAGCCTCAACTGATTATAATCAAAATTTGCATGCAACAAGAAAACATGATGCTAAACCAAATAATAAAATATTAACAAATTTGACTCTAGACTTTGTGTCGTTCCAAAATTGTTCTTTATGATATACTAACTGTTTTTCGGCGACATGTGGTGACCCACATGAATTTCTTTTATTCAGTAAGTAGCATATTTACTAGCCGATAATATAGCTTTATATTGGTGAAAGGGTTTTTAAAATCGGTCTAGAATTTTTCGTGTTTTTCCATTAAAAAACAAATCTTACCTTTTGTAATATAGTACAGATAACAAGGGTTTGTTAATAACAAAAAAGTTTGTTTGACGTTATTATTATTACGAATGTATTTTATGTTTTTACTAAATCGCGAAGCTGTTTTAATAAATTTATGTATATATGTTAGAAATAGATTTAAACCGAAATAAAGCTCTTGATCGCCGATATTAATAGGATAAGATCATCCGATTCTACTGTCACCGTAGTTGTTCCACTAGGGTTTATCCTTGTTCTAGTTTTGGTTCTTAAATACATAAATAACTTGCCACTATGTGAGTGATAAGCATGATATTTGATTTGATTTGCGGATGATATTTTACTTTTATTGAAAGTGAAAAGACAATCGGTAAGTATGATGAAGTAAACAATATGATTTCCAAAGTTGTACACTAGTTCAATGTGGATATTCTGCTTTTAAATCGTAACAAATTCAAATTTATCAAATTTTTAATAAACTGGTAAGGCATGTACTTCCTTCACACTTGGCACTCATGTAAGAGCTTAAGGTGTTTTTACTCACAAACACACAATCGTGTGCTAACACGTGACGCCTTCCTTTTCTGATTGCGTTGGCTTGCATAATGTTGACGTTTTAAGGTGTTGTCGTCAAACGAGTTGGAGGAGGAGGAGGAGGCGGGCGGTGAGGGCGCGGAGGCGGAGGAGGAGGGGGAGGGGGAGGGCGGCAGCGCGTGGTCGGGCGGCGAGAAGATCACGCTGCAGTGGGCCAACGGCCGCGTCGCCACCATGCACCTCGTCATCGCGCACGCGCACCTCAAGCTGCTCTGCTACGGACCTTCACTCAGTTAGTACTTTTATATTGATGTACTTAATACTAACACACATTCGTTTACTCCAAGTCCTCATATTGTAGTAGCTCTAAACAGTTCAGAATAATGGCTCAGGTTCTCTAGGTAGGTTTGTGCGGAGAAAAGAAAAGCAAGCTTACTTGCTTCTGTTTTTTAACAGATTATTAACATGTTGACGCAAGTACGGCTGCTTCAGCCGCACTTGCGTCTATCGTCACAAAGCTTCGTGGAATGACACGATAAATGCAGATGTGACCGGTTATTATCGGCTATTGTCGCATACATTCCGGACTGCGTGTGCCTTAGCGCTCACATAACTTCGGGACGATAGACGCAAGTGCGGCCCCAGCTTTAATTATATAAATAAAATGCCACTGTCATGTTTCACTGCAAAACTATTTTTTATATAATCATATCGCAAAAAACTAATGAAATTGAACGATTTCTACACATTAACATATTGTTACGTACTCGGGTTCGCAATTGTAGGAAAACACCACTTATATTAAATCCGTGTATTTACACAATACAACACGACGTAATACTAAATACACTCTACACAATAGAACACTTGCTGTACTATCACTGAACTTAGAACACTACACTAACAAACACTTCTCGCTTCGCACTAGTCACTTGATGTATCGTTCTCGATCGCTTGATAAAAACTGACTTGTGTTTGTCAACATCTCTGTATTTATAGGCAGGGGAAAGCCCTAGCTGGATCCAGAAAAGTCTAAATGTATCGGGAAACAATGAATCACTTCTTATCGTAAACATGTTATGAGTCATAAATCCTAGTACACGCTACTTTCAACCTTATGCCATATCCCACAAAGTCCATTATGGCATAGCCCCGGTCAACTATTTGTTTGTCAACAGGAGTTTTCTAGATAAATAGCGCGCGCGCGCTCCAATTCTACACGCTTCTAGATTATTCGTAACACTACCCCCCTCTTAGTTATGTTCGTCCCGAACATCATTACTTCCATTATAGATAGCTAATCGATCAACATGAACAATCTTCATGGTCCCTCTTGGTTGCTTCTGCACTCGGTAGGTTACGTCATTGATCCGTGTGATTACTTTGTATGGCCCATCCCAACGTCGCTGTAACTTAGGTGATTTTCCTTTTCGTCGAACCGGATTATGTAGCCAAACAAGAGATCCTTCCTGAAAACCTCGATGATTGGCGTTTCGGTCGTATCTGGTCTTCATCCGCTGACTTGATTCCAATGCATTTTCACTTATTAATGAGTGTATATCGCTTAACCTCTCACGAATGTCTTCAACATGTTCCGGTATATTTAATTGGGTCTCTGCATTCGGTGGCGGGCCTCCAGTCATTAAGTCTGCTGGTATACGTAACTGTCTGCCGAAGTTGGCATAGGCTGGCGTCACTTTTATGCTTTCGTGTTCCGCTGTTCGGTAAGCCAGTAAGAACAGAGGTATGTATTTATCCCAGTCCTTTTGGTGATCTTCTACCAGCTTGGCTAAGTGTCTTTCCAAAGTTTGGTTAAATCGTTCGACCATTCCATCAGATTGCGGGTGATAAGGCGTAGTTCTTGTTTTGTACACTCCTAATAATTTACACATTTCCTGGAATACATTAGATTCAAAGTTTCTGCCTTGGTCTGAATGAATCTCCAGCGGAACGCCAAATCTGCATATCACCTCATTGACTAATTTCTCAGCAACCGTCGTGGCTTCCTGATTAGGGATTGCGAACACCTCCGGCCATTTCGTGAAGTAATCCATCACGACCATAAAATACTTGTTTCCGTTATCTGTCTTAGGAAATGGCCCAGCCACGTCAATCGCTATCCTTTCCCAGGGGGCTCCCACGTTGTATAGTCTAAGGTTGCCTCGGCTTCTAACCTGCGGACCTTTCACTGCTGAGCATGACGTACATTTTCGGCACCAATTCTCGACATCTTCTCGGCAATTCAACCAGTAAAAACGCTCTCGTACCTTTACCAATGTTCGTCGTACTCCAAGATGTCCTCCAGAAACCCCATCATGCAACTCACGTAGTACGTCCTTGATGAGTTTTCTTGGCACGACCAACTGTAGATGATGTTCTCTTCCTGAAGGTTTTTCCCATTTGCGGTACAGTAAGCCGTTTTGCAACACAAGGCTTTCCCACTGCGCCCAATAACTTTTCGTAATGGCGCTGAAGGGAGCCAGCTCCTGCTATTCGGGCTTTTCCGTGTCTTGCTTCTTCCAATCTATTAGAGGCCGCAAATCTCTATCTTCGTACTGGGCCTCACGCATCTCATCAGTTTCCCACCTGTCATCCGTAGGCTTAGCTCGCAGTACTTGAACCCTTTCCTTCATCTCCATCCTTACACAATGTTTACAATCTTCCGCACAAGGTCGTCGTGATAACGCATCCGCATTCGAGTGAGACCTTCCACTGCGGTGTTTTATGTTAAAGTCAAACTCTTGCAATTGCTCAATCCAGCGAGCCACTTGGCCTTCCGGGTCCTTGAATTGTAACAACCACTTCAAAGCAGCATGGTCGGTACGCAGCTTGAAGGGTCGCCCAATCAGATACTTCTTGAAGTGTCGAAGAGTCTTCACTACTGCCAATAGTTCTCTTCTTGTAACACAATAGTTTCGTTCCGGCCGCGATAATGATTTGCTGAAGTAAGCTATCACAACTTCTTGATCGCCTTGCTTCTGTGATAAGATACCACCAATGGCAGTGTTACTTGCATCTGTGTCTACGATGAACTGCCCTTTCCGATCAGGATAGCCCAAAATTGGTGACTCACACAACCGCTTCTTAAGTTCATCGAAAGCTTGTTGACACATGTCATTCCAATCGAAACTCTTCTTTTCTTCAGTGAGTCTATGCAGCGGTTTTGCTATTTCAGCAAATCCTTTCACAAAACGTCTGTAGTAAGAGCATAGTCCTAGAAATGCGCGAACTTCGGTCTTGTCTCTGGGTGTTGGCCACTTCTGTACTGCACTAACCTTTTCAGGATCTGTCTGTACGCCGTTTTGTGATATCACGTGACCCAGATAGTTGACTTCCTTTCGAAATAAGTGACACTTCTTTGGGTTCAACTTTAGCCCTGCAGCTTGTATTTTATTAAAAATCCTTTCCAGTTGGTACAGATGATGCTGAAAATCTTTTTCTATGACTATTACGTCATCTAAATACACTAAGCAGGCATCGCCTACAAGTCCTGCTAGAACACATTCCATTAATCTTTCAAAAGTCGCCGGCGCATTGCATAATCCAAACGGCATTACTTTAAATTGCCATAATCCTTGTCCTGTGGAGAATGCTGTCTTCTCTTTATCATTAGGGCTAAGTTCAACCTGCCAGTACCCAGATTTTAAATCTAAAGTTGAGAACCAAGACATGCCTGCCAGAGTGTCCAAAGTGTCATCTATTCGTGGCAATGGATAGCTGTCTTTTTTGGTGACTTCATTGAGCCGACGATAGTCGATGCAGAAACGTGTAGACCCATCTTTCTTCTTAACCAACACTACAGGTGAGCACCATGGACTAGAAGATTGCTCTATAACTCCGTTCCTTCTCATTTCATCTATCATCTCCTGTACCTCCTTTTCTTTGGCTATTGGGATACGTCTAGCTTTCTGCTTTATAGGCTGCGCGTTTCCAGTGTCAATCTTATGTTTGACTATAGATGTTCTGCCTATATCTCTATCAGTCTTAGAGAAAATGTTGGCATAACATGAAAGTAGATTCTTAGCCTGCTGTCGTTGTGACGCGGTAAGGTAGCTGCACTTGTTCACCAAATCCTTAAGTTCCTGTGGTACGTCTCTTGATGCTGTACTTCCTGTTGATGTCAGTTTTCTTAACGTCATAACTTCATCACTTTGTCCTACAACATCACCTGCTTTAAGCACCACATCACTGTCACTCAAGTTGACTACCTGCACCGCTGCCAAGCCCTTGTCACAAACCAAACTCCGGCCTGTAATACAGTGTGGAATTGCTCCATTGTCTTCAATTAACACACTCCTATTACCCAGGCCCTTGTAACTGGTTGGTAACTTCACGCGTACCAATGTCTTCGATCTTGAAGGTAAGATGGTTCTTCTAGCCACTGTTACCTTTCCTTTTGATCCCCCATCCATGAAAATTTCTACTAGTCCACATACGAAAACTCCTGTTTTGCAATCAATCTTGCAGGCATTCTTCTTCATGAAGTCTAAACCAAGCACACAGTCATCCATAATATCGGCCACTACGACGTCGTGAGTGTAATACTCGTCGCCTATATGCATCACTACAGATGCTTCACCGAAGACGGGTATTGGCTGACCTGTGACAGACAGAAGCTTGCTTTTCCCAAAATTCCTCAATCTCAGGTTGCCATTGTTAGCTACTTCTGGTCGCACCACAGTTCGTGTAGCTCCAGTGTCCAGCGTTAAGCTGCAGTTCTTGCCATTAATCAGTCCCTTAATGGATAAACTGTTGCCGTCGCACACCTGGGATATGACAACTTTTGGGGCTGTTTTTCGATCAGCCAGCACCCGCCCCTTGATCCTGGCTGTTACTCGTTTCCCTGGGCTGGATGAACAGGCTGGTTGACCTGCCTGCTCTCTTCAGCTGCTGAGCTTCCGGCCGCTTGCTGTCGCCAATTAACTGCACCCGTTGGTTTGGTGGGGCAGTTGACTCTAATGTGCCCACGTTTCCCGCAGGCATAACACATGGGGCCCAGTCTTCTAGGTTCCACTTCCTTTGTTTGAGCCACAACTTCTGTAACCTCACGTACTTTATGTGCTCGAGGTTCGTGGCGAACAGCTTCTACCTCCAGCGCATGAGCCAAAGCCTCCTTCATTGTCACGTGGTGCTGAAGGCGAACAGCAGCACGCACTTCCAGGTCTCTAATTCCATCAATAAACGCCTGGACAATAGTATTGTTCACTGTGTTAGCGTCGGCCGAAGGATACGCCTTCCTCACAAGCTTCTCAATTTCCACGGCCCATTGTTGAAGTCCCTCGCCGCTCCTCTGTACACGGTCCTTTAATTGGGCACGGAAAACATGCTCCAAGTGACGCTCACCATAGCGAGCTTCCAATGCCTCCATCAAATCAGCGAACTGATACTCTTTAGGCATTGCATCCAACACAGAGAGCGCCTGTCCCCGTAACGCCGTACTCAAGGCCGTTAGGCAATGTTCATCTGTCCAACCACTGGCCTTCGCTGCTATTTCAAACTGGGTCCGGTAGGCACTCCATGATGTAAGACCATCATAAGTGGGTACCTTTACCCGAGGACCCACCTGGTGAGAGCAGCTTGTAATGGTAGCTCCTGACTTAACTCCCGTGATCTTCATTTTCATGACCTCCCTTTCCAGTTGGTCCACGTTTTCAGTTATTTTGTCGCAGCTGGCCTCCAAGTGGTCAACCCTCTTCTCAACACTCTTCATGTCGCGCTTGACGAGGCCCACATCACTTTTTAACTGGTCTTGCTGCGCCAAAATAACAGTCAATTTATCGTCAAAACCAGATAAATGTTCCTTGAGCTGTTGCTGTTGTTGCTGAAGTTGTTCACGCAGCGTTTTTTGTTGCTGTTCCTGTAGTTGCAGTTGTTGTTCCCGTAGCTGTTGTTGTATAGCCGTCAGTATAACAGAGAGATCAGTAGGCGCTGCACTCGACGATAGTGACGTGCTGGCAACACTTGCAGATTCATCACTAGCACGCATCTCAGTGTCCTCTGACGCCCTCTGTGTCTCAGCTTGAGACCTGGTGGTAACACCTTCCTTCGGAATAAGTGGCATTTTTTAACACAATTTCACTTCCGACACCAGTTGTTACGTACTCGGGTTCGCAATTGTAGGAAAACACCACTTATATTAAATCCGTGTATTTACACAATACAACACGACGTAATACTAAATACACTCTACACAATAGAACACTTGCTGTACTATCACTGAACTTAGAACACTACACTAACAAACACTTCTCGCTTCGCACTAGTCACTTGATGTATCGTTCTCGATCGCTTGATAAAAACTGACTTGTGTTTGTCAACATCTCTGTATTTATAGGCAGGGGAAAGCCCTAGCTGGATCCAGAAAAGTCTAAATGTATCGGGAAACAATGAATCACTTCTTATCGTAAACATGTTATGAGTCATAAATCCTAGTACACGCTACTTTCAACCTTATGCCATATCCCACAAAGTCCATTATGGCATAGCCCCGGTCAACTATTTGTTTGTCAACAGGAGTTTTCTAGATAAATAGCGCGCGCGCGCTCCAATTCTACACGCTTCTAGATTATTCGTAACACTACCCCCCTCTTAGTTATGTTCGTCCCGAACATCATTACTTCCATTATAGATAGCTAATCGATCAACATGAACAATCTTCATGGTCCCTCTTGGTTGCTTCTGCACTCGGTAGGTTACGTCATTGATCCGTGTGATTACTTTGTATGGCCCATCCCAACGTCGCTGTAACTTAGGTGATTTTCCTTTTCGTCGAACCGGATTATGTAGCCAAACAAGAGATCCTTCCTGAAAACCTCGATGATTGGCGTTTCGGTCGTATCTGGTCTTCATCCGCTGACTTGATTCCAATGCATTTTCACTTATTAATGAGTGTATATCGCTTAACCTCTCACGAATGTCTTCAACATGTTCCGGTATATTTAATTGGGTCTCTGCATTCGGTGGCGGGCCTCCAGTCATTAAGTCTGCTGGTATACGTAACTGTCTGCCGAAGTTGGCATAGGCTGGCGTCACTTTTATGCTTTCGTGTTCCGCTGTTCGGTAAGCCAGTAAGAACAGAGGTATGTATTTATCCCAGTCCTTTTGGTGATCTTCTACCAGCTTGGCTAAGTGTCTTTCCAAAGTTTGGTTAAATCGTTCGACCATTCCATCAGATTGCGGGTGATAAGGCGTAGTTCTTGTTTTGTACACTCCTAATAATTTACACATTTCCTGGAATACATTAGATTCAAAGTTTCTGCCTTGGTCTGAATGAATCTCCAGCGGAACGCCAAATCTGCATATCACCTCATTGACTAATTTCTCAGCAACCGTCGTGGCTTCCTGATTAGGGATTGCGAACACCTCCGGCCATTTCGTGAAGTAATCCATCACGACCATAAAATACTTGTTTCCGTTATCTGTCTTAGGAAATGGCCCAGCCACGTCAATCGCTATCCTTTCCCAGGGGGCTCCCACGTTGTATAGTCTAAGGTTGCCTCGGCTTCTAACCTGCGGACCTTTCACTGCTGAGCATGACGTACATTTTCGGCACCAATTCTCGACATCTTCTCGGCAATTCAACCAGTAAAAACGCTCTCGTACCTTTACCAATGTTCGTCGTACTCCAAGATGTCCTCCAGAAACCCCATCATGCAACTCACGTAGTACGTCCTTGATGAGTTTTCTTGGCACGACCAACTGTAGATGATGTTCTCTTCCTGAAGGTTTTTCCCATTTGCGGTACAGTAAGCCGTTTTGCAACACAAGGCTTTCCCACTGCGCCCAATAACTTTTCGTAATGGCGCTGAAGGGAGCCAGCTCCTGCTATTCGGGCTTTTCCGTGTCTTGCTTCTTCCAATCTATTAGAGGCCGCAAATCTCTATCTTCGTACTGGGCCTCACGCATCTCATCAGTTTCCCACCTGTCATCCGTAGGCTTAGCTCGCAGTACTTGAACCCTTTCCTTCATCTCCATCCTTACACAATGTTTACAATCTTCCGCACAAGGTCGTCGTGATAACGCATCCGCATTCGAGTGAGACCTTCCACTGCGGTGTTTTATGTTAAAGTCAAACTCTTGCAATTGCTCAATCCAGCGAGCCACTTGGCCTTCCGGGTCCTTGAATTGTAACAACCACTTCAAAGCAGCATGGTCGGTACGCAGCTTGAAGGGTCGCCCAATCAGATACTTCTTGAAGTGTCGAAGAGTCTTCACTACTGCCAATAGTTCTCTTCTTGTAACACAATAGTTTCGTTCCGGCCGCGATAATGATTTGCTGAAGTAAGCTATCACAACTTCTTGATCGCCTTGCTTCTGTGATAAGATACCACCAATGGCAGTGTTACTTGCATCTGTGTCTACGATGAACTGCCCTTTCCGATCAGGATAGCCCAAAATTGGTGACTCACACAACCGCTTCTTAAGTTCATCGAAAGCTTGTTGACACATGTCATTCCAATCGAAACTCTTCTTTTCTTCAGTGAGTCTATGCAGCGGTTTTGCTATTTCAGCAAATCCTTTCACAAAACGTCTGTAGTAAGAGCATAGTCCTAGAAATGCGCGAACTTCGGTCTTGTCTCTGGGTGTTGGCCACTTCTGTACTGCACTAACCTTTTCAGGATCTGTCTGTACGCCGTTTTGTGATATCACGTGACCCAGATAGTTGACTTCCTTTCGAAATAAGTGACACTTCTTTGGGTTCAACTTTAGCCCTGCAGCTTGTATTTTATTAAAAATCCTTTCCAGTTGGTACAGATGATGCTGAAAATCTTTTTCTATGACTATTACGTCATCTAAATACACTAAGCAGGCATCGCCTACAAGTCCTGCTAGAACACATTCCATTAATCTTTCAAAAGTCGCCGGCGCATTGCATAATCCAAACGGCATTACTTTAAATTGCCATAATCCTTGTCCTGTGGAGAATGCTGTCTTCTCTTTATCATTAGGGCTAAGTTCAACCTGCCAGTACCCAGATTTTAAATCTAAAGTTGAGAACCAAGACATGCCTGCCAGAGTGTCCAAAGTGTCATCTATTCGTGGCAATGGATAGCTGTCTTTTTTGGTGACTTCATTGAGCCGACGATAGTCGATGCAGAAACGTGTAGACCCATCTTTCTTCTTAACCAACACTACAGGTGAGCACCATGGACTAGAAGATTGCTCTATAACTCCGTTCCTTCTCATTTCATCTATCATCTCCTGTACCTCCTTTTCTTTGGCTATTGGGACACGTCTAGCTTTCTGCTTTATAGGCTGCGCGTTTCCAGTGTCAATCTTATGTTTGACTATAGATGTTCTGCCTATATCTCTATCAGTCTTAGAGAAAATGTTGGCATAACATGAAAGTAGATTCTTAGCCTGCTGTCGTTGTGACGCGGTAAGGTAGCTGCACTTGTTCACCAAATCCTTAAGTTCCTGTGGTACGTCTCTTGATGCTGTACTTCCTGTTGATGTCAGTTTTCTTAACGTCATAACTTCATCACTTTGTCCTACAACATCACCTGCTTTAAGCACCACATCACTGTCACTCAAGTTGACTACCTGCACCGCTGCCAAGCCCTTGTCACAAACCAAACTCCGGCCTGTAATACAGTGTGGAATTGCTCCATTGTCTTCAATTAACACACTCCTATTACCCAGGCCCTTGTAACTGGTTGGTAACTTCACGCGTACCAATGTCTTCGATCTTGAAGGTAAGATGGTTCTTCTAGCCACTGTTACCTTTCCTTTTGATCCCCCATCCATGAAAATTTCTACTAGTCCACATACGAAAACTCCTGTTTTGCAATCAATCTTGCAGGCATTCTTCTTCATGAAGTCTAAACCAAGCACACAGTCATCCATAATATCGGCCACTACGACGTCGTGAGTGTAATACTCGTCGCCTATATGCATCACTACAGATGCTTCACCGAAGACGGGTATTGGCTGACCTGTGACAGACAGAAGCTTGCTTTTCCCAAAATTCCTCAATCTCAGGTTGCCATTGTTAGCTACTTCTGGTCGCACCACAGTTCGTGTAGCTCCAGTGTCCAGCGTTAAGCTGCAGTTCTTGCCATTAATCAGTCCCTTAATGGATAAACTGTTGCCGTCGCACACCTGGGATATGACAACTTTTGGGGCTGTTTTTCGATCAGCCAGCACCCGCCCCTTGATCCTGGCTGTTACTCGTTTCCCTGGGCTGGATGAACAGGCTGGTTGACCTGCCTGCTCTCTTCAGCTGCTGAGCTTCCGGCCGCTTGCTGTCGCCAATTAACTGCACCCGTTGGTTTGGTGGGGCAGTTGACTCTAATGTGCCCACGTTTCCCGCAGGCATAACACATGGGGCCCAGTCTTCTAGGTTCCACTTCCTTTGTTTGAGCCACAACTTCTGTAACCTCACGTACTTTATGTGCTCGAGGTTCGTGGCGAACAGCTTCTACCTCCAGCGCATGAGCCAAAGCCTCCTTCATTGTCACGTGGTGCTGAAGGCGAACAGCAGCACGCACTTCCAGGTCTCTAATTCCATCAATAAACGCCTGGACAATAGTATTGTTCACTGTGTTAGCGTCGGCCGAAGGATACGCCTTCCTCACAAGCTTCTCAATTTCCACGGCCCATTGTTGAAGTCCCTCGCCGCTCCTCTGTACACGGTCCTTTAATTGGGCACGGAAAACATGCTCCAAGTGACGCTCACCATAGCGAGCTTCCAATGCCTCCATCAAATCAGCGAACTGATACTCTTTAGGCATTGCATCCAACACAGAGAGCGCCTGTCCCCGTAACGCCGTACTCAAGGCCGTTAGGCAATGTTCATCTGTCCAACCACTGGCCTTCGCTGCTATTTCAAACTGGGTCCGGTAGGCACTCCATGATGTAAGACCATCATAAGTGGGTACCTTTACCCGAGGACCCACCTGGTGAGAGCAGCTTGTAATGGTAGCTCCTGACTTAACTCCCGTGATCTTCATTTTCATGACCTCCCTTTCCAGTTGGTCCACGTTTTCAGTTATTTTGTCGCAGCTGGCCTCCAAGTGGTCAACCCTCTTCTCAACACTCTTCATGTCGCGCTTGACGAGGCCCACATCACTTTTTAACTGGTCTTGCTGCGCCAAAATAACAGTCAATTTATCGTCAAAACCAGATAAATGTTCCTTGAGCTGTTGCTGTTGTTGCTGAAGTTGTTCACGCAGCGTTTTTTGTTGCTGTTCCTGTAGTTGCAGTTGTTGTTCCCGTAGCTGTTGTTGTATAGCCGTCAGTATAACAGAGAGATCAGTAGGCGCTGCACTCGACGATAGTGACGTGCTGGCAACACTTGCAGATTCATCACTAGCACGCATCTCAGTGTCCTCTGACGCCCTCTGTGTCTCAGCTTGAGACCTGGTGGTAACACCTTCCTTCGGAATAAGTGGCATTTTTTAACACAATTTCACTTCCGACACCAGTTGTTACGTACTCGGGTTCGCAATTGTAGGAAAACACCACTTATATTAAATCCGTGTATTTACACAATACAACACGACGTAATACTAAATACACTCTACACAATAGAACACTTGCTGTACTATCACTGAACTTAGAACACTACACTAACAAACACTTCTCGCTTCGCACTAGTCACTTGATGTATCGTTCTCGATCGCTTGATAAAAACTGACTTGTGTTTGTCAACATCTCTGTATTTATAGGCAGGGGAAAGCCCTAGCTGGATCCAGAAAAGTCTAAATGTATCGGGAAACAATGAATCACTTCTTATCGTAAACATGTTATGAGTCATAAATCCTAGTACACGCTACTTTCAACCTTATGCCATATCCCACAAAGTCCATTATGGCATAGCCCCGGTCAACTATTTGTTTGTCAACAGGAGTTTTCTAGATAAATAGCGTGCGCGCGCTCCAATTCTACACGCTTCTAGATTATTCGTAACAATATTTATCATCGACCATATTTAAAAATGTACTCCTAAATTCGGTTGTTGGTTCGGCCTCCTTTGAAGAATAGACCAATTGCCGTTCTGCCAGGCTGGTCGCAAAAGGCGACCGATTGACTATACGTGCCACTACTATCGTGAGTACTAAATGGTAGAGCTCCGCAACGACCTCGCCCGGTCATTTCGAACCACCGCTTTACCTACTAGCGTTTACCTACTAGCGTTTACCTACTAGCGTTTACCTACTAGCGTTTACCTACTAACGTTTACCTACTAGCGTTTAGCGTTAGCGTCAATGCTTATTATTGTCGTCCGTCGTGTTTCGGTTTGGAAATAAGGTAGCCGGTAGACTTACGCATGTGGCATTTCCATGCCATCACACGGATAGCAACGCATCATTATCATCTTTGGTGTCTATAGGCGATGGTTTCTCTTTCCATCAGGAGAGCCATCTCCTTGTTTGCTATCTTGTGAAATATAAAAAAATGTTTTCAACATGGGCTCGTCTGTACAAACTCTATATTATGTAGTATTGAAAAAAATCCCCGTCTATAGAAATTACCTAACGTACCAAAAAACATAAAATCGAACTAACCTTTCTAAAACTTTTAAATATCAATCGCTTAGGTTGTGGAACGTCTATGAAATTGCTAAGTTTAGGTGAACTTAGAGAAGAAGATGATGTCCTTCTAAGCTTTTAGGGCCAGAAAAGTAATTCGTTTCCTGTTGCTAAGAGCTAAGAAGGAGGTCCCCTCTTCTGATAATTCGAGGGAACTTTGCAGGATTTAGTATCTTGTAGTTTTAACTTTCTGCGGTTTTTTCCTACACCGAGGCTCGATGTCATACTTCTTGAAAAAATTGATGGTTACTTGTGTGGTTGATTATCTTAATTTAATGGTTTGCTTCATTCCGCAATTTTGTTTTCAATACACATAATTGAGTTTAAAGTACCAAACATACGTTATGCAGAAGATGATATGACTGTAGAACTATACTTGTCTAGTACTTGCTTGAGACTACCAAGTCCAACCATTTGTGGCATGATGAATTAGAATAAATAAATATTTATATTATAAAATAAATAAATATATATATTCTCTGACCATTGACACAAGTTACAATCCTATATATAAAAAAAGCATGAGATGCAGATATTTCGTAAGTTTAAGTAACTTATCAGCATCTTCCACCTCTCTCTATTTCGAGTTAATTTTTTCCCAATCCTTTTGGTAAATCGTCCTCATATCTGTTAATTTTAACGTCCTTTTTGCCTTTTTCCTTTCCTCATTATAAATTAAGCGAACAGTAAATGACATGTTCCAAATATGCAGCATTTTGTAAATGTGTATTTATTTATTTACTTTTATGCACTAAAATTGTATAATGGTTAAACTTAATGCCATAAAGGCATTCTCTGCCAGTCAACCAGCAAGTGGAGCAGAAAAATTTCACTAGAGGTGCAAATAAATATTTTAAATGGAAATAGGAAACAGTATGATGGGCTTGTTGCGTACATGTGAAGTAGAGGAGCAGGTGCATATTGTTGCGTGTCGTCAAGAGGAGAAAATTGATTTAACACCAAAGAATTACTATTTAATTTCTACGTGTTACATAGACGAGTACATTAGGCACGCAACTTATTTAGGTTGTATTACTTATGCATGTTCAGCATGGGCTGATAAAGGTACAAGCGGCGCGACCCGGCGTAAATTACTTCAAAATCAGCGTTTGGCTTTAATATTTCTGTGTAAAGCATATCGCACTGTAAGCTCTGAAGCTTTACCCGTTTTATCAGGTGTATTTCCATTAGATTTAGAAATTCAGCGTCGGTCCTCAATGTACTATTATTCTAAAAACTTTATTAGTCCAGAATTTATTAATCCGCAATCTCAAACAAAAATACGTCGCCGCTTTAATCCCGTGATGGATGTTACTAATGAATTAATAAATGAATGGCAGTCGCGTTGGTGCTGCTCACCTAAAGGACGGCATTTATATAACTTTTTCCCCTGCGTCCGGGAACGATTAAGTAAAACGTGGATAGAAATAGATCATTGTGTTGCACAGTTCCTTACTAGTCATGGTAATTTTAAAGCTAAATTATTCTCGTTCAAATTAGTTCCTTCTCCATTTTGCGAATGTTCCACCATAAACTGTAAATATGAACAAACTGCACATCATATTCTTTGGGA
The DNA here is from genome assembly GCA_036924255.1 of Apodemia mormo. Taxonomy (NCBI): domain Eukaryota; kingdom Metazoa; phylum Arthropoda; class Insecta; order Lepidoptera; family Riodinidae; genus Apodemia; species Apodemia mormo. Next base: position 2,041,113 of record JAUPFN010000018.1, on the reverse strand, counting down.
GTGTAATCTCTGGCAAAATGAACGTAGCCAAATGCTTGATAGTATACGATGTATATCCGGGGTAATCTACTATTCCGACCTTGTAGCAACACGTGGGAATTTCCGTGCCTTCAAGCGATTTTGTCATACATACTACTGGAAGCAGAATTAAGTAGGCCATTTTCGTAGGTCCTCTAATACCTAAACTACCGTGGTGCAATAGCAATCAGGCTTAACCTGATTGTAAACGTCTCATTTCTTAGCAGTTTTTGCTTTATCTTACGCTGTCTCCTGCTGTAAAGGGAGGGAAACTGGATGTATTTTCCTACTCCTCCTATACTCTTCTGATTAAATTCGATGCGGGTTCCAAGACAGCTTAGCTTTTCCCCCAGGGCACCCTGAGCTCGCAACTCAGAGGTTATCAGGAAGGTTGCCGCTGTTGATTCTGGTTTACAGAAGTTACAGTGGTGGGAACGAGAGGTGGGCCCATTGGCCTTAAAAAAAAAAGACGAGTACATTATTCCGACTGAATGACTGTTCTAAACATTATTACCACCTCGTTGGTCGAGTGGTTAGCGGCCCTGACTACGCAATCAACGTGGCTCGGGTTCGATCCCCGACGGGGACAAGCATTTGTGTGATGAGCATAAATGTTTGTATTTCCGGTTTTGGGTGTTTATTATATATATTCTGGTATTTATATATGTATTTCTATATGTATTTCTATGTATTAGTATCGTTGACTAACACCCATAACACAAGCAAATAATTTGCTTACTTTGGGGTTAGATCAGTCAGTGTAATTTGTCCCGTAAATATTTATAATTTATTTATTTATTATTTATAATACAGCTCTTTCGTCATATATCTAAATATAGACATCTATCTGTAAGGGTAAACATGCTGACGGCACAGGCTAAACGGAACAAATAATAATAATAATTACTAGGAAATAGAAAATATAAATAGATACATGTAATATATTTACATAAACATATATTAATGAACACATAATCTATATACATATAATAAGATCGTCGGAAAGTCAATGTATGTCCGGGATAAATTCATAAAGTACTGCATGGATTTACTTCAATTTTTGCATGAATATTACTAACAGGTCGGGTCAACATATTGGCTACATATTATCACGTTATCATCTACGGGGGAGGAGCTGTGCGGAGTAAATGAAATTCGCGCGAACGAAGTCGCGGGCAACAGCTAGTATACTATACATACGTAGCACAAATATAAATAAAATATTTAACTATGCAAGTAAATGTAAAAATATTTAGTAATGTCTGTAATGTAAATGTTGTAATGCTGCTAAACGGTAGCATGTGCATTTTTATACCTATAGCTCTTTACCTTGGCTCTCACTTTTCAGTGTGTATTTTTGGATAAAGCAGAATATTTGCCGATAATAATAAATATCAGGCTATCTTACAAGATAATTATATATATCAAGCTATCTACTAAACATAGTTTAAGAGAGTTTATTAATTGTAAATCTAAATTAGGAGTAAGGATATTTGGCGTTCATTGATTGAGTATATTGGAATAACTAGAAATCACAAAATTTTGTAAACATTATTAAACAATTTTGCTAGTTGTTTAACGTTAATTTAACAGTAAAAAAATCTCTTGACGTATGTATACTGTGTGCTTGTTTCTACTGATGTGATGAAAGTTTTAGTGGACTATAACTATACCACTGGGTTTTTTTATTTGCCGGACCTTCAGTGCGTTTATTCCATACGTTCAGTGGTATTGGCGGGGTTTATGAGAGACGGCGGCAGGTTGCAATTGAGATAGTGAGTGGTGTAAGGATGCGGTGTTGTGTGGCAGTGGACACGAACCGCGAGATGTACAGCTGGCTGCAGGCGACGTGGGTGGGCGAGGGCGCGCCGGGCGCGGGCGGCGCGGGCGCGGCGCTGCTGCCGGACTGGCTGCGGCTGGCGCTGGTGCGCTCGGCGCGCCCACCGCTGCTGGCCGCGGGCCTGCGCGCGCTGCCCGCGCACCAGCTCGCGCTCTTCATACAGACCTTCGGCATGCCCGTCGCCTCCATGAGGTATCCGCTTCTATCTCTTATACCACATATATGTATACTTATAAAACTAAAACTTTTTTATTTGTGTTTTAAATTTTTCCACGAGTGTGCTTTTTGGGATGTGGTCGATGCGAGCTTGCAAACTAAAGTTGTAATAGATTTAGGTAGCATCGAATAATAATTGTGGGTGGTGCCGCTGGAGTGGAGCGCGTAGTGTCGCGTGAGTGAGTGTATGTGCGCGCAGAGCACTACTGTGCGGCTGGAAGTAGAGCGCGGTAGTAAATATGTGTAAGTATGTGTGCGTATGTGTGTATGTGTGTCGCAGTACCGTGCTGTGCAGCTGGAGGTGGAGTACGGTAGCACAGAATACTGGAGACTAACAAAAGTCAACTGGTGCGGAACAAATTGTCCCGAACTTGGTGGTGGAGCGTGGTACTATATGTGTGTCCCGCAGTGCCCTCCTGTACGGCTGGAGGTGGAGCGCGGTAGTGAGTGTGTGTGTCCCGCAGTGCGCTGCTGTGTGCGCTGGACGCGTGTCCCGCGGGCGCGGTGGTGCGGCTGGAGGTGGAGCGCGGTAGTGAGTGTGTGTGTCCCGCAGTGTGCTGCTGTGCGCGCTGGACGCGTGTCCCGCGGGCGCGGTGGTGCGGCTGGAGGTGGAGCGCGGTAGTGAGTGTGTGTGTCCCGCAGTGCGCTGCTGTGCGCGCTGGACGCGTGTCCCGCGGGCGCGGTGGTGCGGCTGGAGGTGGAGCGCGGGTATATGGCGCAGCTGCTGCGCGTGCAGCGCGCGCGGGGCGCCACGGGCGGGGCCGCCTTCGCCGCTGCACTGCGCCTCACGCGCCCGCAACTCCCACCTGGTCAGTACCAATTTATAAAGTTAAGAGTATAATAAAAACAGGTGCACTCCGGGAGTGCCGACAGATGTGAATATTTGAGCGATTCACCATTTTTGATTTACTTCGATTGGAACATCCTTTCTGTAATTGGGTCGCCAATACCTAGTTACATTTTACCCCAATCAGGACGAAGATTTGCGCGTTCACCGCAAAAAAAAACATCCTTTGTCACCATTACCTCAATTTGAGGATACCCTCCTGACATCGTCAGCCAGCATCGGAATTCTGGGAGTTGACATATCGAACTACGTTCAGTTTCTCACCTTGCCTTGCCTAAACTAGGCTCCAAAAAGCTCAGTGTGCTCAACAGAGTAAAACTGTACTTCTGGCCTGCCCATCGCCCCTAACTTTATTAGGCGCTAATTCGGCCTCACGTGCAGTACTGTTCACATCTCTGAGCCGGAGCTCATCAGTACTAGCTTCTTCCACTTGATTACATTCAACGTAGAGTGGTGCGAATCGTTAACTACCGGTCAGTTTCAAAATGGCTTGACTCCTTGACATTATTCAGAGATGTAGATATGCTTTGCATCTATCATAGAGAGTGTTCCGACGAGTTGTTTGGATTAATTCCTGCCACCGAATTCCATCATCATGCACGCCTTAATTTTTAAAGTTTTACCCTTACCATCTCGATGTCTAGAAGTTCGTTACCGTGCGGCTCTTCTGGCACTTTTTGCCTCGCACTATTCTGTTGTGGAATCAATTGCCGGCAGAGGTGTTTCGGAACGGATACGACATAGCTTACTCATTTTTTAAATCTTGACAACGCAACTAAAAGACCTCTCCGGTATTGTAGAATTCCATGGGCAGCGGTGATTACTTACCATCTGTGGCACCTTCTGCTCGTCTGCCCACATTACTGAATAATCGTCTATCACAATTTGTTTGTGTTAATATATATATATATATATATATATATATATATATATATATATATATATATATATATATATATATAAAATTTTTGTAACTTTTGTAAATAACCTTCTTACATATTGGACTTCAAGTGGTGCATTACTTCCTGTGTAACCATCCTTTCACTCGCGAAGATTGGATAATTCTGTTCATCGCCAGTGAGGAAATTCCACCACCGTCTATTACATCAAGTCGCACGGTGCAGACATTCTGGTGTATCTTTATATTTATCTATACATATAATAAAATCGTAGGAAAGTCAAAACTGTACATTGATTTTTTTTAAAAAAAGAATACCTGGGGCGTGATCTACAATCGATATCGAAACCAAAAAATATAGTTTTTAGAATTTTTGTCTGTTTGTCTGTATGTATGTCCGGGGTAAACTCAAAAAGTACTGCATGGATTTACTCCAAATTTTGCATGAATATGTGAGTGGTTACGCAAAAAGGGACCTCAAGGGAAAATAATTGATTTCGAGTAAATCACGTTTAAAATGTTGAGTCGAAATGAGTTTCGCCACGAGTGCGGGAGAGAGGCGCGGGGTGTTTTATGTTAGTGTCGTTAGTGAGCGACTTCGTCAGTGAGAAATAGCACGTGTTTGCGATAGCTGTATTATTGGTGACTTATTTATTCGTCTTTTACTTGTCTTTATGTGCGCGCTAGAAAAAGAAACTAGTGTGCGCTGTGTATAAGGTGTAATATTTTCAAAACTGCCTCGGCTTACATAAAAAATCATTAAAAAAAAACTACGGCACCTAAAATTATTTTGATTAGAACAAAACAAAGATGAAGGACCATAGAATCAGAATTTATCAAAAAAAACCGTTTCCAATCCCTTCAGGTCCCTTTTTGCGTAACCACTCACATATTACTAACAGGTCGGGTCAACATATAGGCTATATATTATCACGCTATCACCTACGGGAGAGGAGCTGTGCGGAGTAAACGAAGTCCGCGCGGACGAAGTTGTGGGCAACAGCTAGTTTTATATATGGTAGGACTAGGAAATTAGGATTTTAGAGCCTGAAGTTCTGCTGGATCTATAGATTACCGAAACTATTCCTGCCATATTCTTATGCAGCCAGGTAGCTAGAGCTATTGTAAGATAAATTTAAAACAAATTAGACAACAACCTTCGGCTCTACAACACTTGTTTGAAATTTTTCAACGTTATCATCTATTGCAATATCTGTGAAGACGTGCATAGGGTAAAAAATGGACGGCTTTCGTCATGAAAGAGAAGCATAATTTGAACGCAGGCAGCTATTAATACTTTTGATTTAAAAAAATGTGTTACAGCATATCCTTTGTGACAATATAACAGCGAATATTTTTTAAAGAATTCTAGTTGACAGTTACGCAATCCTACACTATTTGATTTCTGCATTCCCGTTTCTCTGGTACCAGGTATGCTAGTAGTCATCTCTATCAAAGATAAGCTTGACCTTTGTACATGTTTTATATATTTTTAAATGTTTTTTGATTTCAAAACCAAAATGGATTTCTGATCGCTTACTTTACCTTCTAATCCTTACAGTGGCGTTATTCAACACTAATCACAACTATACATATTTAACAGATGACACTTTATTCGCCGAAGAACCTTTACCAGAAGAGGAGGACGATCCATGGAGTGACCCAGTAGTTCCCTCAAAATTAGAGCCCTCGTCAGTTGAAGCTCTCCTCAGTACCGCGTTTGAAGGTGCTGCCACTTATCGAGGAGATATTGACTTGGCTTTTACGCAATTACATACGGTATGTTTATTTATATCGAATGAATTTATTATTACAAAGCACAAAATTAGAACAACGTAAACGTTGCGCGTGAAAAACCTAATGTGCGGATTGGTTAAAAAATCTTGGGATAACTGTTTTAATTGCGAAGAGATTAGGTTAAGGAAACTAGAAAAGGTCAGTAGATGGCTGATGGATGTAGTTTATACTGATATTTGTAGACTATTACAAAATAACCCACGACAACCTTATTTAAAAAATAATATGACTTGTCGAGGTCTAGGTATTTTCCTATTATTCAGTTGATTCTTATTTTTCAATCACAATACTTTAAAAGCTATTGTACTTTATTATTAAATTTCCATTCAGTTTATGCTCCTAGTGAAGTTTCTCAAAGATTTGCTGGGACTGTACGGGCTACCAGTTAGTAACCTGTACACATAGTTAGTTCAAGTAGTTCATTACTATTTATTACATTAATGACACATCATTGTATATTTGTTACCTTTTAATGTCTTGATAATATAGATTTTCACTATATCATCGTCTGAGGATTACATTGATTATCAATTAATTTGAATAACCTTAAGGCATACTCTTAAAGAAATAATTTTCAATCTAATCTAATCTTGTTCCAAATTGTTACTTTGTGTTTACATTCAAGAACGAAAAGAAATTCGTGAAAAACAATAAGAAAACAAGCAAACTCAAGGATGGATTATTTATCGGTTACCTTATCCTCTTGTTTGGAATACAACAGTGAAAACCCTTGACGATTTTGTACCCTAGGCGAAATACCGCAGACACAGGACTTATTGGGTGGTGAGGCAGCAAATTGTCTATTGTTATGTAAGCTGGGAGTTTCGATCAAAATCAACCAGATTCAAGATCGCGGCCTTAAAAGTAGCTAGTAAAATAAAAGCACAAATAAATATGTGCTCTTATTTCGTCCAATCACAGCTAATCTACGGACGCGTCACCTCACGAAAACGTTTTATAAGCAATATGTGATTTACAATTTTAAACGTTAGAGAGCAATATGTGACTTACATTTTAAACGTTAAAGCTGTTACCTGAAAGTTGACAAAGTACAATTTTACGAGCGCTTGTGGGTAAAGCGGAACAATAGTCGAAAATAAACCACAACGAGCAGCAATAAGGTTGATTATTATTAAGATACTCATGACATGGTATTTTTGGCGTTACTGTGTATATATATATATATATATATATATTGCGCTGAGTTTTAGGTAACACTGAATGTTGTTATTTCTGATAGAAGGGTGGTAGTGTGTATAGTAGTGTTGTGTAGCGGTGCGTTGCGCAGGTATTGTCGGAGGAGGGCGGGTGTGGCCCGTCGGCGGCGGCGGCGGTGCGGTTCCTGTCGCGCGGTGCCGCGGCGCCGGGCCTGCTGCGCCGCCCCGCGCTGGCCGCGCCGCTGCTGCGCGCACTCGCCGAGCTCAACCCGCCCGGCTACTCTCAGGTCACTGCACATACATATTCACTACTACTTTACACTCTGTAATTTAATACAAATACAAGATAAACTTAACACCTCTAGAGAACTAGTGATTGGTATTAGAAAAATCGTAAGCCAATGTGTACTAACATCAAAATCACAGGCACAACGAAAAGAAATCAAAATATAAAGTGTGTAAAGAAAACCCTGTCGGATAATTAAAGGTGCTATTTGCGCGCGTGAATCCCCGTAAGAAGCCTAAAAGTTGGTGAGAGCAGTGTGTGGTGTGTGGTCAGGTGAGCAACATGGTGCTGTCGGTGTGCAAGTGTGTGCGTGGCCCGGTGTCGGAGGCGCTGCGGGCCGCCGCTCCCGCTCCCGCGCCCGCGCCCGCGCTCGCACCCGCCTTACCCCACTCCGCTACTAAACACCAGATCATTGCAGGTAATTTATTTTATTTTAGTGGAATAGAAGCCAAACGGGCAAGAGGCTCACCGCCAATGAACAACTGCAACCGCCAATAAACAGCTGCAACCCCGGCGGACTTGCAGGTCTTAAAATGAATTATTTTTAATATCGACCAGTGCTCAAAATTTGACCTTAAGTTAAATATAATTTTTAGCTCTTTGCACCTTTTTTGCATATAAACGTTAAAGATGCCAAATCTGAGACTACTTCGTCCACACAATTATCACAAAGAAGGATCAAAAGTTTTTCACTTCACGCATTTCAATTTCAATATATAGATAATTCGGGCAGTATCATGTATACATTGACATTGTGACACATTTTTTTACATTGTCATACATGAAGCGAAAACAACTTATTAATTTTTAATTTAATAGTTGTCTGTCATAATTACCAAGAAATGTAACTTCAGTCGTGTGTGACGATTGCGTGCACGCATTTTTATGTACATTTAATTTTTCTTGTTTTACATCAATGATTTGATCAATGCCAGTCGAAAAATAACATTTACATAAAAAAAGATGTTTTGGTAGATTTTAATATGTAGATGGAGCATATGTAAAATTCCTCGGAACTATGTCTTGACATTGCCAATGACATATAAACCATACTATATAATGTTTTTCAGCATTTGAATCTTCAACACCGAGCACACTTGAACTAATTGGAAACAAGATCATAGAAACACAAGACACACAGGTAGTGGCGGATGCCATAACACATCTGCTTGTCAAAAACCAGGAGGGTTGCTACGAGTTACCGGTAATTATTATTAACTTTCATTTAATTCTTTTTCACTTCAGTTTTTGTAAGCACTGCTTATGTCCTGAAATTTAATATATATCCTCAAAAATAACATAATTTTTAATCAATATATAACGCATAATCATTTATTTTCACCAGTCGCTTGCTAACTAAAATACTTAGTCCCAACTTTGGTTTGGTATTGTGATATTGCATAATAAAAATACACATTTTATTTTATTTTTAATTTTTTGTGAGCGTTTTATATATTTATTTTATTATAACTCGTTACGAGTCTTGCATAGTAAAGCGTCAAATATCCATATAAAAATAAATAACACACATATAATATGCATATGCTAGGTCAGAAAGATTCTTTGTACTAAAAAATATTAATTATACAGTTTACTGGAGTAATAATACATATACTGTGAAATTGTGATTAAAACAGAAATAAGAGAAAAATAAACTTGCAAAAGGCTATAATATTTTTGTATACTGCGATGTGTGACTAGTAAAATGGCAGCAGTCATTGTACTACTTCGCACACGACCCTCAACGTTAACATATCTAACGCATTTGCGTTAACTCAACGCACACAATTAATTGAATCGAACTGTGTTTCATTTGTGAATTCACCATTACTATAAATAAAGAATAAAAAAGGGGCGAAAATGTAACCTTGCGGAAGGCCATTATTTATTGTGTGAGTATTGCGGCGCTAGGTAAAAGCCTCTCTCCCTATAAAGATGGAGGAAGAGATCCCAGTCACAAAAGGAGCTATCACCGGATTTCCTGAGGCACAAGAAACCTGGTGACCAAAGGGGAAGTTAAAAGATTTACTAGAACTTCACAACGAATATTAAAGTATAAAAGGATAACGTTTGGTCAGCGCCTCAGCACGCGCTGGCTGCGAAATGCATGGCGTCAGGCCTAGGAGGCTCACAGCGTCAGGCCCAGTTGGTGACAACCAGCAAGAGTTAGGTAGCCTGAAACCCTAACTGGTTGGACTAAGACCGACGGAGAGGGCCTGCCAACAGGATCGGTTACTTATACCGTCTTATTGACTATTGCTTTGAAGTTTGCGGTCGGCTGCCGATCGTAGACTGCTTAAAACTCGATCGATCCGAGTTATTTATAGGGTGCCAATCGAACTGAGTCTATTTTTTAATTGTTTTCTTATTTTGAGCGAACCTTAAATTTTTGTAAAAAAACGAATTTTTTTTTGACCCATGTCAGGTATCTATAAAAATAGTAAATATTTTATACAAAAATACCACAATAATTCGAAAATAAACAGGATAATTCATAATATAGACGGAAATGTACAATAAATAAGCAAGATTTTGGTATAAGGTGAAATAAGATAATATAGATGTGAATTTGCAATGATAAGTTAAAAAGGATATCTATATTAATATTAAAATTGTGAAAGTTTTAATGTTTAGATGGATGTTTGTTACTCAATCATGCAAAAATTATTGAACGGATTTGAATGAAATTTGGCACACAGGTAGATCATGGGCCTGGAATATATCTAGGTTACTTTTTGTCTCGGAAAATTGGGTGATCCCGTGGGATTCGCAGAAAAACTTTTATAATGCAGTGGGCTGCATCCTGCAGCTAGTAAAAGTAACAAAAAAGGTAAGTAGAGAATTCATTCTTTACTTACCTTTTTTGATGTGATGTGTGTGATGTGTGTGCGTGTGTGTCAGGTGAAGTGCGAGGCGGGCGACGTGGTGCACGGGCGGCTGGTGCACGTACTGTCGGCGCACGGGCTGGGCGCCGGCCTGCTGCTGGACTGGCTGGCCGAGCTGCAGCGCGAGACAGCGGGCCGGCAGGTGCGTGTGTGTGTCAGGTCAAGTGCGAGGCGGGCGACGTGGTGCACGGGCGGCTGGTGCACGTGCTGTCGGCGCGCGGGCTGGGCGCCGGCCTGCTGCTGGACTGGCTGGCCGAGCTGCAGCGCGAGACAGCGGGCCGGCAGGTGCGTGTGTGTGTCAGGTCAAGTGCGAGGCGGGCGACGTGGTGCACGGGCGGCTGGTGCACGTACTGTCGGCGCACGGGCTGGGCGCCGGCCTGCTGCTGGACTGGCTGGCCGAGCTGCAGCGCGAGACAGCGGGCCGGCAGGTGCGTGTGTGTGTCAGGTCAAGTGCGAGGCGGGCGACGTGGTGCACGGGCGGCTGGTGCACGTGCTGTCGGCGCGCGGGCTGGGCGCCGGCCTGCTGCTGGACTGGCTGGCCGAGCTGCAGCGCGAGACAGCGGGCCGGCAGGTGCGTGTGTGTGTCAGGTCAAGTGCGAGGCGGGCGACGTGGTGCACGGGCGGCTGGTGCACGTGCTGTCGGCGCGCGGGCTGGGCGCCGGCCTGCTGCTGGACTGGCTGGCCGAGCTGCAGCGCGAGACAGCGGGCCGGCAGGTGCAAGCACTACACACAACACTGCCGCACATCACTACTATCTAAACTCACTTTAAATTAACATACTTACTATCTATCTTGGTTCTGGGCTCCTTTGAAGAGTAGGCCAACTGCCGTTCTGCCATGCAGGTCGTAATATTCAAACGATTGGCTATGCGTGTCACTACTATCGTGGCTACTAGGTAGAGTTCTGCATTGTCTCACCCGGGTCTGGTACCACCGCTTTACCTGTTCTTGCCGCAATAGCATCAGTGCTTGTCACTGTCGTGATCCGGTTTGAAGGGTAAGGTAGCCGGTAAACTTATGCATGAGGCATTAGGGCTCGAGAGGTCTAATACCTCTCCACAAGATAACAACGCACCTTTAACATCTTTGGTGTCTATAAACGATAGTTGATGTACCATATACTCAACAAAGTTCGCTTGAGTATATGACAAAGTTGGCCGCAAATATATTGTAGAACCTCTTGATCTTGTATATAACACTAGTTTATCTTGTTGTCTATATTAAGAGGCGATCTTGGCTCGAATATTTAAAATTATGTGGGAAAATGTAAAAAGTACTAAAATATGAAATAAAAAATATGAAAAGTCATAATACGTGTGATAAATTTGGTTAGTTGTGAGATTTATTTGGCCCCCTCCCCTGCCCCTTATCTCTTGTGAGATTTTTCTAAGAACGAGTTTTTGTTTACAAACAAATAATCTAAAGAAAAACAATTGGCTTATAGAATTTAGGATTTTATTTGAGACTTGAGACTAGTATTTGTATAAACAATAAAACACTTCTTTATACAACTGGAATGGAGAAACGTGTTTCACCTAAACTAACCGAATTCTATCTGGATTTAATGAAGTTTTTTGTGAAAAAGTACTTGGTGTTTTGTCACTTTTACCACCACGTGAGGAGATTTGGTGATTTTTGGCTCAATCCCTCACCCTCCAAACGCCTCACGTAATTTATGGACGCCTCCTGTTTTTTATTGGTAGGAAGCAGCAGTGCGGCTGATGTTCACGGAGGGTGGTGCAGCATGGCGTGCGCTGCTGGTGACGCTGCTGGCGCACCGCGCCTCCTGGCGGACGCTGCACGCCTGTCTGCGGGCGCTGCTGCAGCCTGACCGGTACCACACACACACCACACCACACCACTGCTGGTGACGCTGCTGGCGCACCGCGCCTCCTGGCGGACGCTGCACGCCTGTCTGCGGGCGCTGCTGCAGCCTGACCGGTACCACACACACACCACACCACACCACTGCTGGTGACGCTGCTGGCGCACCGCGCCTCCTGGCGAACGCTGCACGCCTGTCTGCGGGCGCTGCTGCAGCCTGACCGGTACCACACACACACCACACCACACCACTGCTGGTGACGCTGCTGGCGCACCGCGCCTCCTGGCGGACGCTGCACGCCTGTCTGCGGGCGCTGCTGCAGCCTGACCGGTACCACACACACACCACACCACACCACTGCTGGTGACGCTGCTGGCGCACCGCGCCTCCTGGCGGACGCTGCACGCCTGTCTGCGGGCGCTGCTGCAGCCTGACCGGTACCACACACACACCACACCACACCACTGCTGGTGACGCTGCTGGCGCACCGCGCCTCCTGGCGGACGCTGCACGCCTGTCTGCGGGCGCTGCTGCAGCCTGACCGGTACCACACACACACCACACCACACCACTGCTGGTGACGCTGCTGGCGCACCGCGCCTCCTGGCGGACGCTGCACGCCTGTCTGCGGGCGCTGCTGCAGCCTGACCGGTACCACACACACACCACACCACACCACTGCTGGTGACGCTGCTGGCGCACCGCGCCTCCTGGCGAACGCTGCACGCCTGTCTGCGGGCGCTGCTGCAGCCTGACCGGTACCACACACACACCACACCACACCACTGCTGGTGACGCTGCTGGCGCACCGCGCCTCCTGGCGGACGCTGCACGCCTGTCTGCGGGCGCTGCTGCAGCCTGACCGGTACCATACACACACCACACCACACCACTGCTGGTGACGCTGCTGGCGCACCGCGCCTCCTGGCGGACGCTGCACGTCTGTCTGCGGGCGCTGCTGCAGCCTGACCGGTACCACACACACACCACACCACACCACTGCTGGTGACGCTGCTGGCGCACCGCGCCTCCTGGCGAACGCTGCACGCCTGTCTGCGGGCGCTGCTGCAGCCTGACCGGTACCACACACACACCACACCACACCACTGCTGGTGACGCTGCTGGCGCACCGCGCCTCCTGGCGGACGCTGCACGCCTGTCTGCGGGCGCTGCTGCAGCCTGACCGGTACCACACACACACCACACCACACCACTGCTGGTGACGCTGCTGGCGCACCGCGCCTCCTGGCGGACGCTGCACGCCTGTCTGCGGGCGCTGCTGCAGCCTGACCGGTACCACACACACACCACACCACACCACTGCTGGTGACGCTGCTGGCGCACCGCGCCTCCTGGCGGACGCTGCACGCCTGTCTGCGGGCGCTGCTGCAGCCTGACCGGTACCACACACACACCACACCACACCACTGCTGGTGACGCTGCTGGCGCACCGCGCCTCCTGGCGAACGCTGCACGCCTGTCTGCGGGCGCTGCTGCAGCCTGACCGGTACCACACACACACCACACCACACCACTGCTGGTGACGCTGCTGGCGCACCGCGCCTCCTGGCGGACGCTGCACGCCTGTCTGCGGGCGCTGCTGCAGCCTGACCGGTACCACACACACACCACACCACACCACTGCTGGTGACGCTGCTGGCGCACCGCGCCTCCTGGCGGACGCTGCACGCCTGTCTGCGGGCGCTGCTGCAGCCTGACCGGTACCACACACACACCACACCACACCACTGCTGGTGACGCTGCTGGCGCACCGCGCCTCCTGGCGGACGCTGCACGCCTGTCTGCGGGCGCTGCTGCAGCCTGACCGGTACCACACACACACCACACCACACCACTGCTGGTGACGCTGCTGGCGCACCGCGCCTCCTGGCGAACGCTGCACGCCTGTCTGCGGGCGCTGCTGCAGCCTGACCGGTACCACACACACACCACACCACACCACTGCTGGTGACGCTGCTGGCGCACCGCGCCTCCTGGCGGACGCTGCACGCCTGTCTGCGGGCGCTGCTGCAGCCTGACCGGTACCACACACACACCACACCACACCACTGCTGGTGACGCTGCTGGCGCACCGCGCCTCCTGGCGGACGCTGCACGCCTGTCTGCGGGCGCTGCTGCAGCCTGACCGGTACCACACACACACCACACCACACCACTGCTGGTGACGCTGCTGGCGCACCGCGCCTCCTGGCGAACGCTGCACGCCTGTCTGCGGGCGCTGCTGCAGCCTGACCGGTACCACACACACACCACACCACACCACTGCTGGTGACGCTGCTGGCGCACCGCGCCTCCTGGCGGACGCTGCACGCCTGTCTGCGGGCGCTGCTGCAGCCTGACCGGTACCACACACACACCACACCACACCACTGCTGGTGACGCTGCTGGCGCACCGCGCCTCCTGGCGGACGCTGCACGCCTGTCTGCGGGCGCTGCTGCAGCCTGACCGGTACCACACACACACCACACCACACCACTGCTGGTGACGCTGCTGGCGCACCGCGCCTCCTGGCGGACGCTGCACGCCTGTCTGCGGGCGCTGCTGCAGCCTGACCGGTACCACACACACACCACACCACACCACTGCTGGTGACGCTGCTGGCGCACCGCGCCTCCTGGCGGACGCTGCACGCCTGTCTGCGGGCGCTGCTGCAGCCTGACCGGTACCACACACACACCACACCACACCACTGCTGGTGACGCTGCTGGCGCACCGCGCCTCCTGGCGAACGCTGCACGCCTGTCTGCGGGCGCTGCTGCAGCCTGACCGGTACCACACACACACCACACCACACCACTGCTGGTGACGCTGCTGGCGCACCGCGCCTCCTGGCGGACGCTGCACGCCTGTCTGCGGGCGCTGCTGCAGCCTGACCGGTACCACACACACACCACACCACACCACTGCTGGTGACGCTGCTGGCGCACCGCGCCTCCTGGCGGACGCTGCACGCCTGTCTGCGGGCGCTGCTGCAGCCTGACCGGTACCACACACACACCACACCACACCACTGCTGGTGACGCTGCTGGCGCACCGCGCCTCCTGGCGAACGCTGCACGCCTGTCTGCGGGCGCTGCTGCAGCCTGACCGGTACCACACACACACCACACCACACCACTGCTGGTGACGCTGCTGGCGCACCGCGCCTCCTGGCGGACGCTGCACGCCTGTCTGCGGGCGCTGCTGCAGCCTGACCGGTACCACACACACACCACACCACACCACTGCTGGTGACGCTGCTGGCGCACCGCGCCTCCTGGCGGACGCTGCACGCCTGTCTGCGGGCGCTGCTTCAGCCTGACCGGTACCACACACACACCACACCACACCACTGCTGGTGACGCTGCTGGCGCACCGCGCCTCCTGGCGGACGCTGCACGCCTGTCTGCGGGCGCTGCTGCAGCCTGACTGGTACCACACACACACCACACCACACCACTGCTGGTGACGCTGCTGGCGCACCGCGCCTCCTGGCGAACGCTGCACGCCTGTCTGCGGGCGCTGCTGCAGCCTGACCGGTACCACACACACACCACACCACACCACTGCTGGTGACGCTGCTGGCGCACCGCGCCTCCTGGCGGACGCTGCACGCCTGTCTGCGGGCGCTGCTGCAGCCTGACCGGTACCACACACACACCACACCACACCACTGCTGGTGACGCTGCTGGCGCACCGCGCCTCCTGGCGGACGCTGCACGCCTGTCTGCGGGCGCTGCTGCAGCCTGACCGGTACCACACACACACCACACCACACCACTGCTGGTGACGCTGCTGGCGCACCGCGCCTCCTGGCGGACGCTGCACGCCTGTCTGCGGGCGCTGCTGCAGCCTGACCGGTACCACACACACACCACACCACACCACTGCTGGTGACGCTGCTGGCGCACCGCGCCTCCTGGCGGACGCTGCACGCCTGTCTGCGGGCGCTGCTGCAGCCTGACCGGTACCACACACACACCACACCACACCACTGCTGGTGACGCTGCTGGCGCACCGCGCCTCCTGGCGGACGCTGCACGCCTGTCTGCGGGCGCTGCTGCAGCCTGACCGGTACCACACACACACCACACCACACCACTGCTGGTGACGCTGCTGGCGCACCGCGCCTCCTGGCGGACGCTGCACGCCTGTCTGCGGGCGCTGCTGCAGCCTGACCGGTACCACACACACACCACACCACACCACTGCTGGTGACGCTGCTGGCGCACCGCGCCTCCTGGCGGACGCTGCACGCCTGTCTGCGGGCGCTGCTGCAGCCTGACCGGTACCACACACACACCACACCACACCACTGCTGGTGACGCTGCTGGCGCACCGCGCCTCCTGGCGGACGCTGCACGCCTGTCTGCGGGCGCTGCTGCAGCCTGACCGGTACCACACACACACCACACCACACCACTGCTGGTGACGCTGCTGGCGCACCGCGCCTCCTGGCGAACGCTGCACGCCTGTCTGCGGGCGCTGCTGCAGCCTGACCGGTACCACACACACACCACACCACACCACTGCTGGTGACGCTGCTGGCGCACCGCGCCTCCTGGCGGACGCTGCACGCCTGTCTGCGGGCGCTGCTGCAGCCTGACCGGTACCACACACACACCACACCACACCACTGCTGGTGACGCTGCTGGCGCACCGCGCCTCCTGGCGGACGCTGCACGCCTGTCTGCGGGCGCTGCTGCAGCCTGACCGGTACCACACACACACCACACCACACCACTGCTGGTGACGCTGCTGGCGCACCGCGCCTCCTGGCGGACGCTGCACGCCTGTCTGCGGGCGCTGCTGCAGCCTGACCGGTACCACACACACACCACACCACACCACTGCTGGTGACGCTGCTGGCGCACCGCGCCTCCTGGCGGACGCTGCACGCCTGTCTGCGGGCGCTGCTGCAGCCTGACCGGTACCACACACACACCACACCACACCACTGCTGGTGACGCTGCTAGCACGCCGTTTCTTGCTCATAACTTCTTTATACGAACATGCAAATTCTGGAACAGCTTATACAATTTTCCGAGTAGCATTCATTTTTGAATTTTTAAGTAGAAAATCAATAAGTTCTCTGAAGCCAGCATAGCATTGGCAAGTAACTTTTTCTGTTTCAAATGTACATAGGCAGTGGCGACTATTTTCGATCAGGTGGCCCATTCACTGGTATACCTACAAATTCAATTAAAAACGTATATTTTTTCTGGTAACATTATTTTGTATCTTATAGAGGATGGTCACCGAAGTCGGTGTTAGATTTCGCGGAGACCCTGATTGGCAGTCCGCGGCTGTGGCAGGGCCGCGACCGCACCACGCCCAAACACCACGTGCCTGAGGACTCCCTGAGACTCACGCACCAACAGGTATCACCGCTTCACTTTACTCACCAACACTACATTTTTGACGAATCGCAAATAGACACACACAACTCCCACCATCGCTCCAATATTAAATGAAACGCTTCTAAAAACCATGTGCCCGGCAAAAAAGTGTCACCATTACCTTTAAATTTGAAAGATGGAAATAAGTGCACCCACTTCACTTTACGATTTTGGAGATTAATAACCAATGGAGAGAGAGAGAGAGAGAGAGAGAGAGAGAGAGAGAGATGGACTACTAGTGGGTAATTACTTTTACCTTCTACGGCTTAAGTTTTAATTATATTTTTCTTGTGTTATTCATCCTGAAATACTAAATTAATAAAAATTTTTTATTATACAAGTTATCAAGTAATCAAATATAAATAAAACTGGCTTTCCGGCAATGCCGACGGAAATGAAAACTTGTACAATTACGTGTGTACTTATTGAATCGTCGTCGGAAATATTTTTACTCTGCTACCTTCCCCTACCTTTCCCTTACTTCCCCTACCTTTCTTCTACCTTCTCCCTACGTTTCCCTTACTCAGCCCCTACCCTACTCCTACTTTCCCTGACTTCTCCCTACGTCCATGTTAGTTTCCCGCTACCTTCCCGCTGCCTTCTAGCTAACTTCCCTCTACATTCCAGCGATCTTCCGCGTAACACCTACCTATCCCTTACCTTGCCTCTACCTTCCGCCTACATTTCTTACAATTTTTTTTAATAAATTTTAGTAAGTTTTATTAAAATAAAACACAAAAAAATATGTAATAAAAAACTAAATGCCTACAGGCATGTGCATATACACGTATGTACGCAATATATCTACGTACTTATATACAGAGGTGTTGGTAACTGTACCATGTCGCAAGTTCAATGGTCATTTCGCATGGTGTAAGAAAAGCACGGCCTATTAAAATTTGCAACATGAAGTTTGCTGCCAAAGTGACACAGGCTTCTGACCAATATTATCCGTTTTTGAAATTCTCGAGCCACAGCTCTGCAAGAAAAACGACCTAGGAAGTACACATAAGAAATGTGCAAGAAATAAAAATTGATGATGATTACCGGTAATAAGCTGACGCACATGGAAACCATCATATGGAAGAAGTGAAGGATTGTATGTTATTGGAGGAATCAAATAAATCTTCAAAGCACTGATTTTCTTAATATAATCTATAAGCAATAGTGTACATCAACAATTCTCTACACAGTAATGGGCTACAGATTACTTAAAAGACTAGACACGCTAATGCACCCGATTTCCCTTGGATTGGATACTTAGGGGCTGAAAGTGTTTTCTTTGTATTTATATATTTGTGAAAGTGTTTTATCTTCACTTCAATACTTATTATTTAATAGTAATAAATGTTGCGTACTTGCAACACATCATTTATATGTATATTTAGCAGTGTTGGCGTATTTACAGAAACTGGGGGATTCACTTTTAATAATCAATCGGCCAATGCTAGTAATGCATTGGCCGATTGATTATTAAAAGTGAATCCTATCGTGGCGAACTGGGAGCTGTGATTTTTTCCAAAAAGCTGACATTCGATGAATATAATTTCAGGCAACTTCGACAGCTTTGTCCTAAACTCGATCAGATCAGGTCGAACCACCGACCACACAGCCTATAGACGGCTAATGTTTGATTTTCCGTATTGAATGCATTCTGGCAACTAGCTGAGGTAAGACGAAGTGGGGTTGCAACGCCGTAATTGGCTAACTCAAGGCCACAGTGAAAGATAGTAATGTACAGAGCATCTGATTGATCGACACTGATTACCCAATCATTACTCATTGGCGCGTGGACATTTACATCGGAACTATAAGTCAGATGTATTGACACAAGTCATTCGCCTATTATTAGGTGTCTATGGGCTGTGTGGTCGGTGGGTAGAACAGACCTATCGTCTCTTGATGATTCCATCACAGTTTACACTGTCACCGATCAGATCGAACAGACCTGTCGTGTTTTGATGATTCCATCACAGTTATTGGGCCGTCTTTTCGGCCCAATGACGCTCGAGAACCTGGTCACGAGTTCATCCCACTAATCATAGCTTACCGCTCTTACTATACTACTTACTACTGCTCATTCCAAGCTGGGGTTCGGCCTCATAAGAGATGATTTTAGCGTGAATTCTAAACACGCCAAACATAAGCACTTGGTTCTGAGAACTCTTCGCCCTATAAGTCCAGTTTTGCATTTAGAGCAACTGCCTAAGATTATTTAAAAAAAATAGGATGCAGTTGTAACTCATAGTGTAGTGGTAGTGTTGTAATGAGTGTGTATTGTTGTTGGCAGTAACGGTGCGTATGTTGTGTTGCGCAGTTGGAGGTGCTGGTGCAGTACATCGGGCTGGAGGCAGCGGGCGCGGAGGCGGCGGGCGGGGCGGAGGGCGCGCGGCGGCGCATGGAGGCGCGCCTGCCGCTGCTGCTGCGCTGCTGCGCCACCGCGCCCGCGCTGCTTACCGCCGCACGCGCCGCCGCATGCCACCACCCGCCGCTGCTGCCGCTGCTGCACCTCAAGGTGGGCCGCACTGCATACACAGACAGTGTCAACTTATTTTTCGCATTAATCGAAACTAATGTAAATAATAAATTAACTACTAGACGAGTAGTAAAAGTAGAGATTATATAGGGAGTGTGTGTGGGGGCAGGTGCCGAAGGTGCTTCAGCTGCTGCTGGAGAGTGAAGAGCGGGTGGGCGGTGTCACAGTGGCGGAGGCGATAGTGGAGGCTGGCGCGGCAGTGGGCTCGCGAGCCTGCACCAGCGCGACGGACCGCGTGTCGCACGCGCTGCTCACCGCCCTCGCCGCGCCCGCGCCGCACTCTAAGGAAAACTCTCACAAGTAATCACATTATTACTGTGTGCTAAATCATGATATCCTATCCTGTGTCCTAAATCGGAATATGGAACAATTTGTATGACATGTCCTGTAAATCTATTTTAAATTTTAACAATTACCACGCGATCAAATAACAAAATCTTAAATATCTTAACATACTTGCATGGATTTATTTTCTCTTACCTTACAAGACAAACACATTATTTCTTGTATTTATTAGTCGTTTTAGTTTCGATGCGATTCAAATGAGTTTTGTCAATTAAAAGTCGAGTAATAATCAATAAGTGTTAAAAGCATAGTACAGAGGTATGGCTTGTGATCGTATGGTACATGAAACCGTGTTGTGCAGAGCGGCGCGTGCGGAGGCGGCGGTCCGCGCGCTGTGGGCGCGCGGGCACGGCGCGGGCGGGCGCGCGCTGCCGCTGGCCGGCGCGCTGCTGCGGGGGCTGCGCGCGCGCCACTCGCACCTGCTGGCCGCCATCGAGGTGCTGCCCGACCGGGAGCTGTTCGCGGGGTAAGGGCCACTGCCACTCTCGTTGCCTTCGGGGATTTATTCGATCAGAGGCCATTCGTGATTTTTGTTCTTGACAAAAGGAATAGTATTTCTCGGATATCTTAGTTCGTCATTATTTAAAAAGTTTAAAAATTTATAAATAATATAAATTTAGTTTATGAAAAAAACGTCTAAAGCAGGTCATTTAATACAATTCACTCTTTTTATTTGTATAAAACAAATAAAACTAGTGAATTGTGTTAAATATATAAGAGCAATGGTATGGTGAGAATGGTGGCGTCGCTGATGGGAATTTGATCCGCAGGGAGGAGATCCACTCGGTGCTGGAGGGGTTCCTGGAGCTGGCGGGTGGCGCGCAGGCGGCGCTGGCGCACCGTGTGGCCGCGCTGCTGCGCCGGTACCGCGCCGCCAGACCGCACCGCGCGCAGCAGCTGCTTGTCGCCTACCGCGACACCATCGCGTCAGTACCACACCTCACCACTACACACCACACACCACATCTCAGGGCAACTCTCGGTCACGCAGAGTAGTAACAACGTGACGCGGCATGGTTTATTGTAAAACCAAGTTCATACTATAATAGTATTTTAATCAAATGGAATGGAATACGAATGGAATGGAATACGAATAAATTCAACTAAAAAGTTTACATACGTTAAATTGGTGAGCCAGTAACCGCGGTGCGTGATTGAGTGGGAAGGGTGCCCGCCTTCCCACTCAATCACGCAATCCCCTACTCTCCCGAAAAAAACTAAATTTTAATGTTACTAAGCCACTAGTTATTTGACTAAAATGCTAAACTAGTCAGAACGAAGCTTAATGTATACTCATTTCTATTTCTATTAGGTGAGGTACAAATTTGTGTTATATGTAACGGCGCACGATAGAACACGCTCGTGTTCAGATATGATCGCACCACATTCTATCACGACCGTACACGTAATTTACTACTATACAAGCTTAAGGAATTACCCAGTAAAATTACAGTTTAATAAAAACATTTATTAACCGATGTGTGACTGTCATTTAATCAACGTAATATTGGTGACCACCGACCAGTGAACACGCAAAAAAGAAAATGAACGACCCAGCGCTAACTTCATGCAGATGCCCTTCAGCAGCACCGGCAAATTCGGCAGCATCCATGGAAATTGCAGCTGTATCCACGGCGACAAGAATACCGGATTTTTGGAGGGATTATCCGCGCCTGTGGTTGGCTCAAGTAGAGGCCATCATCCTCCCGCAGAAGAACAGCGACGTGGTGAACAACAACCTCATCTTGGCCAAGCTAGGCAAGGAAGATATATTACAAGTAAGCGATATTATTACAAATCCACCAGAGACTAATAAATACAATACAATCAAGGAACGTCTCATAGATTGTTACGAGGAGTCACAGGAACAGCTGTTTCAGAAACTTTGCTCCGGACTTGACCTAGGAGATTTTAAACCTTCGCAGCTTTTGAGCGATGACGTCATTCGTCTACTTTGGACCCGGCAGCTTCTCCTTCATTAACCTCGGTATTGGCGGTTACGGATTCCACCTTGCCTCTGGAAAACCTAGGTAAAATTGCCGATAAGATTTACGACAATAACAGGCTAACCAGATCGCAACCATTTCAAAACAAAACAGAATGTAGCAGAATGACTGAAATGTTGGCGCAATTAGCAAAAATGCAAATAGAAATTAATGCGCTTAATCGAAAAGAAAAGCAACGCAGCAAATTTTACGCTAACTACTGGCCTAGACAATTTAGGTCAGGTTCGTATGGAATGTCATATCATCAAGGTTATTCTAATAATAACTTATGTTATTATCACAGCAAATTTAAAGGTCAAGCATTGAAGTGCGTCCATCCCTGATCCTGGAAGATTACGGGAAACGACAATTAGCGCAGCCAAAGGCGGTAATCTGCGCTACCGACTGCAAAAGTGGTGTAAGAAAATCGGGTAAAATCGGTAACTTCCTTATCTACATACTCCACGGAAGAAGATTGACTGATAAAGTCACAAATAGATCAACACAAGGCACATATAGCACAGGACAACCGTCCATTAGCACTATAAACCATAAAGGTAAAATTAAGGCTTTATTAGAAAAATACATCGATATTACTCGACCATCGTCCCTGAAAGAGCAGTCGCCGTATAATGTTCAACATCATATCATAACTACCGGTCTGCCGGTAACAGCTAGAGCACGTCCCCTACCACTGGACAAATTAAAAATCGCAAAAAAGGAATATCAGACCATGATGGATTTGAATATATGTCGCCCATCTTCGAACAGTCGGGCTAGCCCTCTACACGTGGTCAGGAAAAAAAATGGGGTCAGGAAACAAGATAACCGTACCGGATAGATACCCATTGCCGCAACTTTCCACCTTCACTTATGTTCTAGAAAACAAGAACGTATTTTCAAAAATTGATATTTAAAAGGCTTTTTACTGCATTCCAACCACAGACACCGAAGCAACAGCTATAATCACCCCATTTGGGCTATTTGAATTTCCAAGAATGTTCCTTCGGTTCGGACTTCGTAACGCAAGTCAAACGTTCCAGAGATTCATGGATACCATCTTCAGGGATTTAGATTTCATTTATGTCATTTATGTTCATACAAGCATTTAAAAATCAATCAAAGGAAGTACAAGTGAGTTTATTTGTAATACATAATTTAAAATGCAGTTTCACCAAGCGCCGACGATGGAAACTATCCAATTCATTTAAAAATCATCTTTGAGAGATTAAAAAAACATGGGCTAACGATAAATTTGGTTGGATAAATGCGAATTTGTTAAAAAGGAGTTTGATTTCCTTGGTTATCATGTAACGAGCCAGGGAATCTTTCCCACTAAAGAAAGCACAGAAGCTGTTATTAATTTTCCAAAACCATCTACGATAAAACAAGGCTTTTCTTAGGCATGATTAATTTTTATCGATCCTGTATACAGCACGCCTCGTCGTATCAAATTAAATTAAATAAATACTTACACTCGTCAAAGAAAAACGATAACTCGCCCATAGAATGGACTAGGGAAGCAGAAGAAAATTTTGAAAAATGCAAAAAACTCCTCCAAGACGCTGTTCCGTTAACACATCCTTCACAGAGTGCTAACATGGCTCTATTCACGGATGCCAGTTTGAAATGTGTGGGTGCAGTACTTCAACAAAAAACAAAGAATGGTTGGTAGCCACTAGGAATTTATTACAAAAATTTAAGCGAAGCACAAATGAAATATTCTACGTACGACAGGGAATTATTAGGAATTTATATGGCGATAAAACATTTTAGAAGATTTTGGAAGGAAGAAACTTTCCTATTTTTACCGATCACCAACCTCTCATTCACCAACCTTTGTCACCGGATTCCTACGGCTTTATTTATTGCGATATATCAACCGATAAACCTAGACCATTCCTGCCAAGAGAGTTCAGGCGCAAGATTTTTGATAACATTCACAGTATATGTCATCCCGGTAAACGTGGTACGAGAAAGCTGATTACCAGGAGATACATCTGGCCTAACATGAATACGGACATTAACCAATGGTGCCAAACTTGCAGTAAGTTCCAAGAGGCAAAGGTACTAGACAACCGTATAACCGCACGGGAAATTCGCTCCAGCACAAAGATTTGCACATGTACACATAGATAATAGAATAAAATATATTTTATTCAAAATAAGTATGACTTATACATTTTTTGAACATCAATTAAAATAAACTGGAATAACACTTTAAAAACACATGATATACACTAAAAAAATTACAGAATCAATAATTAAGTAGAAAACTACAAAATGTCAAAATTAAATAAAAAGATAAAATTATTTTAATTGCTGATGTCAATACTTAAATAAATAATTAAAACTATAAATATGATTAATAATTGAGACATAAAATTAAAATTAACATTTCTGATTAACTCCAGGGATTCTTATCATTTAAATAATCGTTCACACTATAGTAAGCTTTCTTGTAAAGAGTATTTTTCAAATATGATTTGAATCTCTTTTCTGGCAAACATGTAATTTCCTCCGGAACTTTGTTATAATATACGCACGGATAATCACTTAAAGCATTTTGCACATTTGCTTAACCTAAAATTTTGGATGGCAAGTTTATTTTTATTCCTTGTATTAAAATTATGTTTATTACTAATATTTTCATATATTATTATGTATTGGCTAGGTAATGTCAAAATTTTTTTAAAATTTTTGTTTTAGCAACTCTCTTGAACTCATATTATATATAGACCTAATGGCTCTTTTTTGTAATATAAATATTGTTTCTATATCAGCAGCTCGACCCCACAATAAAATTTCGTATATCATAACACTATGAAAATTACTAAAATATACTAGACGTGCCGTTTGTACATTTGTCAATTGTCTTATTTTTTGATTTTTTTTAATTATTATTATTTACTAGTAATTTACACATTTCCTGGAATACATTAGATTCAAAGTTTCTGCCTTGGTCTGAATGAATCTCCAGCGGGACGCCAAATCTACATATCACCTCATTGACTAATTTCTCAGCAACCGTCGTGGCTTCCTAATTAGGTATTGCGAACACCTCCGGCCATTTTGTGAAGTAATCTATCACGACCATAAAATACTTGTTTCCGTTATCTGTCTTAGGAAATGTCCCAGCCACGTCAATCGCTATCCTTTCCTAGGGGGTTGCCACGTTGTATAATCTAAGGTTGCCTCGGTTTCTGACCTGCGGACCTTTCACTTCTGAACATTATGTACATTTTCGTTACCAATTCTCGACATCTCGGCAATTCAGCCAGTAAAAACGTTCGTCGTACTCCAAGATGTCCCCCAGAAACCCCATCATGCAACTCACGTAGAATGTCCTAGATTAGTTTTCTTGGCACTACCAACTGCAGGTGATGTTCTCTTCCTGATGGCTTTTCCCATTTGCGGTATAGTAAACCGTTTTGCAACACAAGACTTTCCCACTGCGCCCAATAAATTTTCGTAATGGCGCTGAAGGGAGCCAGCTCTTGCCATTCCGGTTTTCCCGTGTCTTGTTTCATCCAATCTATTAGAGGCCGCAAATCTGTATCTTCATACTGGGCCTTACGCATCTCATCAGTTTCCCACCTGTCATCCATAGGCTTAGCTCGCAGTACTGTAAACCTTTCCTTCGTCTCCATCCTTACACAATGTTTACAATCTTCCGCACAAGGTCGTCGTGATAATGCATCTGCATTTGGGTGAGACTTTCCACTACGCTGTACTGTATTTCTTGATCTCAGTTTACCATTGTTAGCCGCTTCTGATCGCCCTACATTTCCTGTGGCTCCAGTGTTCCGCGTTTAGCTGCAGTTCTTGCACATTAATCAATCCTTTAATGGATAAACTGTTGCTTTCGCTCACCTGAGGTACGACAGCTTTTGAGGTTGTTTCTCGTCCAGCCAGCACCTGCCGTTTGCTCCTGGTTGTTACTCGCTTCCCTGCTGGTTCAACAGGCTGTTTGTGGTGCCTGCTCTCTTCAGCTGCTGAGTTTCCTCCCTTGCTGCCGCCATTTCATTGAACCTGTAGGCGTAGATCTGGCTGGGCAGCTAACTCTAATATGCCCACGTTCACCGCAGGAGTAGCACATAGGGCCCAGTCTCCTAGGTTCCACTGCCTTTACTCGAGCCACTTCTGTAACCTCGCGTCGCTTATATGCGCGCGGTTCATGGCGAACGGCTTCTACCTCCAGCGCATGAGCCAAAGCCTCCTTCATTGTCACGTGGTGCTGCAGGCGAACAGCAGCACGCACTTCCAGGTCTCTAATTCCATCAATAAACGCCTAGACGATGGTGTTATTCACTGTGTTAGTGTCGACTGAAGGATATCTTCCGCACAAGGTCGTCTTCCTTCCTCACAAGCTTCTCAATTTCCACGGCCCATTGTTGAAGTCCCTCGCCGCTCTTCTGTACACGGTCCTTTAATTGGGCACGGAAAACATGCTCCAAGTGACGCTCACCGTAGCGAGCTTCCAATGCCTCCATCAAATCAGCGAACTGATACTGTTTAGGCATTGCATCCAACACAGAGAGCGCCTGTCCCCGTAACGCCATACTCAGAGCTGTAAGGCAATGTTCGTCCGTCCAACCACTGGCCTTCGCTGCTATTTCAAATTAAGTCCGGTACGCACTCCATGAAGTGAGACCGTCATAAGTGAGTACC
Source organism: Apodemia mormo (assembly GCA_036924255.1). Classification (NCBI taxonomy): domain Eukaryota; kingdom Metazoa; phylum Arthropoda; class Insecta; order Lepidoptera; family Riodinidae; genus Apodemia; species Apodemia mormo. The sequence continues at coordinate 2,014,407 of JAUPFN010000018.1, read as the reverse complement.
TTTACCTGAGGACCCACCTGGTGAGAGCAGCTTGTAATGGTAACACCCAACTTAACTCGCGTGATCTTCATTTTCATGACTTCCCTCTCCAGTTGGTCCACGTTTTCACTTATTTTGTCGCAGCTGGCCTCCAAGTGGTCAACTCTCTTCTCAACACCCTTCATGTCGCGCTTAATGAGGCCCACATCGCTTTTTAGCTGGTCTTGCTGCGCCAAGATGATTGTCAATTTATCGTCAAAACCAGATAAATGTTCCTTGAGCTGTTGCTCGTGTAGTTGTTCCCGTAGCTTTTCTTGTTGTTGTTCCTGAAGCTTTAGTTGTTTCTGTTCCTGAAGCTGTTGATGCTGCTGAAGTTGTTGAAGCTGTTGTTGTTGCTGTTCCTGTAGCTGCTGTTGTAGCTGAAGTTGTTGTTGTTGTATAGCTGCCAGTATGACAGAAAGATCAGTAGGCGCTGCGCTCGGCGATAGTGACGTGCTGGCAACACTTGCAGGTTCATCACCAGCGCGCATCTCAGTGTCCTTTGACACCCTCTGTGTCTCAGCCTGAGACCTGGTGGTAACACCTTCCTTCGGAATAAGTGGCATTTCACAATTTCACTTCCGACACCAGTTGTTACGTACTCGGATTCGTAATTGTAAGAAAACACCACTTATATTAAATCCGTGTATTTAGTATACAAATACACAAGACAACACGATGTAATACTAAAATATACTTTACACACTAGTCACTCACTGTACTATCCCTGACTACACAATAAAACACCTCTCGCTTCGCACTGTTCACTTTAAGTATCGCTCTCGATCGCTTGATAAAAACTGCCTTGTATTTGTCAACATATCTCTATTTATAGCCAGGGTATAAAGTTCTACCTGGATCCAGAAAAATCTAAATGTATCGGGAAACAATGAATCACTTCATATCGTAAACATGTTATGAGTCATAAATCCTAGTACACGCTAGTTTCAACCTTATGCCATATCCCACAAAGTCCATTATGGCATAGCCCAGGTCAACTATTTGTTTGTCAATAGGAGTAGCTATCCCTTTCTTTTATTTCTAGATCTCTCCAGCGTTCCAACTCTACACGTTTCTAGATTATTCGTAACAATATATTCAGCGTTGGAACGCACGTTATTTTATAATTTTGATTGCTTCTGGAAATTAATGCCAAGGCCTTATCTTTTCTTGTCAAAGTAAGGAACTGCTAGATTACCACTAAAGCCACAAGACACAAGGATACATGACGTGCTAATTTGTATGGTATTGTGTTGTGTGCTAGATGTGTTAATGTGGTTGTGATGGGGCAGGAACTGTCCGGGGCTGGCGGGCGCGGGCGGAGGGGGCGAGGCGGCCTCGGGCAGCCCGCCGCCGCACGCGCTCGCCGCGCTGCGCCGCCGCACCGCGCCGCCGGACGAACTGCTGTGGCATCTGCAGGTACCGGGGGCAACACACACACACACACACACACCTCACGCCGCGCTGCGCCGCCGCACCGCGCCGCCGGACGAACTGCTGTGGCATCTGCAGGTACCGGGGGCAACACACACACACACACACACACCTCACGCCGCGCTGCGCCGCCGCACCGCGCCGCCGGACGAACTGCTGTGGCATCTGCAGGTACCGGGGGCAACACACACACACACACACACACCTCACGCCGCGCTGCGCCGCCGCACCGCGCCGCCGGACGAACTGCTGTGGCATCTGCAGGTACCGGGGGCAACACACACACACACACACACACACACCTCACGCCGCGCTGCGCCGCCGCACCGCGCCGCCGGACGAACTGCTGTGGCATCTGCAGGTACCGGGGGCAACACACACACACACACACACACACACCTCACGCCGCGCTGCGCCGCCGCACCGCGCCGCCGGACGAACTGCTGTGGCATCTGCAGGTACCGGGGGCAACACACACACACACACACACACACACACCTCACGCCGCGCTGCGCCGCCGCACCGCGCCGCCGGACGAACTGCTGTGGCATCTGCAGGTACCGGGGGCAACACACACACACACACACACACACACACACACACACCTCACGCCGCGCTGCGCCGCCGCACCGCGCCGCCGGACGAACTGCTGTGGCATCTGCAGGTACCGGGGGCAACACACACACACACACACACACACCTCACGCCGCGCTGCGCCGCCGCACCGCGCCGCCGGACGAACTGCTGTGGCATCTGCAGGTACCGGGGGCAACACACACACACACACACACACACACACACACATCTCACGCCGCGCTGCGCCGCCGCACCGCGCCGCCGGACGAACTGCTGTGGCATCTGCAGGTACCGGGGGCAACACACACACACACACACATCTCACGCCGCGCTGCGCCGCCGCACCGCGCCGCCGGACGAACTGCTGTGGCATCTGCAGGTACCGGGGGCAACACACACACACACACACCTCACGCCGCGCTGCGCCGCCGCACCGCGCCGCCGGACGAACTGCTGTGGCATCTGCAGGTACCGGGGGCAACACACACACACACACACATCTCACGCCGCGCTGCGCCGCAGCACCGCACTGCCGGACGAACTGCTGTGGCATCTGCAGGTACCGGGGGCAACACACACACACACACACACACACACACACACACATCTCACGCCGCGCTGCGCCGCCGCACCGCGCCGCCGGACGAACTGCTGTGGCATCTGCAGGTACCGGGGGCAACACACACACACACACACACACACACACCTCACGCCGCGCTGCGCCGCCGCACCGCGCCGCCGGACGAACTGCTGTGGCATCTGCAGGTACCGGGGGCAACACACACACACACACACACACACACACCTCACGCCGCGCTGCGCCGCCGCACCGCGCCGCCGGACGAACTGCTGTGGCATCTACAGGTACCGGGGGCAACACACACACACACACCTCACGCCGCACCGCGCCGCCGGACGAACTGCTGTGGCATCTGCAGGTACCGGGGGCAACACACACACACACACACACACACACACACACACACACACACACACACCTCACGCCGCGCTGCGCCGCCGCACCGCGCCGCCGGACGAACTGCTGTGGCATCTGCAGGTACCGGGGGCAACACACACACACACACACACACACACACACACACACACACACACACACACACACACACACACCTCACGCCGCGCTGCGCCGCCGCACCGCGCCGCCGGACGAACTGCTGTGGCATCTACAGGTACCGGGGGCAACACACACACACACACACCTCACGCCGCACCGCGCCGCCGGACGAACTGCTGTGGCATCTGCAGGTACCGGGGGCAACACACACACACACACACACACATCTCACGCCGCGCTGCGCCGCAGCACCGCACTGCCGGACGAACTGCTGTGGCATCTGCAGGTACCGGGGGCAACACACACACACACACACACACACACACACACACACACACACACACCTCACGCCGCGCTGCGCCGCCGCACCGCGCCGCCGGACGAACTGCTGTGGCATCTGCAGGTACCGGGGGCAACACACACACACACACACACACACACACACACACACACACCTCACGCCGCGCTGCGCCGCCGCACCGCGCCGCCGGACGAACTGCTGTGGCATCTGCAGGTACCGGGGGCAACACACACACACACACACACACACACACACACACACACCTCACGCCGCGCTGCGCCGCCGCACCGCGCCGCCGGACGAACTGCTGTGGCATCTGCAGGTACCGGGGGCAACACACACACACACACACACACACACACACACACACACACACACACACCTCACGCCGCGCTGCGCCGCCGCACCGCGCCGCCGGACGAACTGCTGTGGCATCTGCAGGTACCGGGGGCAACACACACACACACACACACACACACACACACACACACACACCTCACGCCGCGCTGCGCCGCCGCACCGCGCCGCCGGACGAACTGCTGTGGCATCTGCAGGTACCGGGGGCAATACACACACACACACACACACACCTCACGCCGTACCGCGCCGCACGATGAGCTGCTGTGGCATCACCACATACACTGTCTCACCATTTAAAGTACATAGGTTTTGGAAACAAAATTTTTATTTGTTATATAATATTCAGTTTGAAAATTCAAAATTGTTTCTACTGTTCACTTTTATCGTTAGTCTTCATTTAATGTGTATGTGTTAGGAAGTGGAAGCATGGGGCGTGCGACGCGGCGGCGCGTGGGGCGGGGCGGGGGCGGCGGACGCGCTGGTGCGTGCGGCGGCGCCGCTGGCTGCGCACGCGCACGCGCCGCTGCGGGCCGCCGCCGCACACCTGCTGGCCCGCCTGCTGCCCGCCGCCACCGACACCGCGCCCGGTACTCGCCGCACCCCGCACCCACCCTGCACCATACCCCGCACCACACCCCGCACCCACCCCGCACCACACCCCGCACCCACTCCGCACCACACCCCGCACCCACCCCGCACCACACCCCGCACCACACCTCGCACCCACCCCGCACCACACCCCACACCCACTCCGCACCACATCCCGCACCCACCCCGCACCACACCCCGCACCCACCCCGCACCACACCCCGCACCCACCCCGCACCACACCCTGCACCACACCCCGCACCCACTCCGCACCACACCACGCACCACACCCCGCACCAGACCCCGCACCACATCCCGCACCACACCACGCACCACACCACGCACCCACCCCGCACCACACCACGCACCACACCCAGCACTAGACCACGCACCACACACCGCACCAAACCACGCACCACACCCCACGCCACACCCCGTACCACACCATGCACACCACCACCGCCACTAGTAAACTCGTGGACTAAATTAGAAAATTAGACACATAGCTTAGTTTGTAAAGCGGGCTATAGGAGAGACAATTAAACACGAAAGTTGGATCAATACTGACTCTTTAATATTAATAATAAAACATTTATAACATTAGAATATAAGTAAATAAGGCTGGTTATACACAATAGGTTGGCTACACACTACAAGTTGCTCAAAGCGTTGTTCACATTGCGTAGTCAGTTACAAATTACAACTTATCACCCGTAAAGTCTACAACTAAGTTAAATCAAATAACACTTTATATTGTTATGTGCTTGCAGTTCAATACTGCATAATAAGATACCAAATATATAAAATTCGTGTTTATTTACCACACAAATGTACGATACACCACAACACAACACGTATATAGTACAGTATACGCACTGACTAAAACTAATAACAAAACCAAAACACTATCCGTATTCAGACTATAACTTTTTTCGCATTTTAATATATTGTCCAAATTATGGCTTTGATCGCTTTACGAAAACTGGCTTGTTTATTACCGACACGTGATTATAATATATACACAAGGTAAGGTTCGAAAATGTTCTCGAAAGTTCTACAAATGTGTCGTAAACAACCTACACGTAAACAAGTCATGGTACATTTCAACCTTATGCCTTAGGCGCCCCATATACATACAATAATATTGCGCAATACTTTTATTGTGCAATAATATTGAATACCACCTTTGATTCCAAACGTTTAAAAAATTCACTCAATTAAAATTAAATATTCACGGGACAAACTACACTTACTGATCTAACCCCAAAGTAACCAAATCATTTGCTTGTGTTATGGGTGTTAGTCAACGATACTAATACACAGAAATACATATATAAATACAAGAATATATTTAATAAACACTCAAACCCGGAAATACAAACATTGATGCTCATCACACGAACGCTTGTCCCCGTCGGGGATCGAACCCAAGCCCTGTCGATCGCTTAGTCAGGGTCGCTAACCTCACTAACTCAATAAAATTGACAAACCAGTCTTCTGATCAATATTTTCGTGCGAGCAACATGTCTGACAAGAAGTATTGGCGGCAAACATGCTGGTGATTTTGTTAAATAAATCTATACAATTCTATACACTCAAGTAAGAACGACCATACATTAAACACCGCAACTGACCGAACGCGACCGCTCCAAACTCTGAAATGAAAAATATTGTGCAATATTAAGCCTACACAGTGCAAGGAAAAAATATTGTGCAATATTAAGCCTACACAGTGCAAGGAAAAAATATTGCACAATAAAAATTAAACCCACCCGAACTTTCGTTCAACCTTTGTGCAGTCTTCAATATTACCCTTAAACGGTCTATAATATCAATTAATACGTAATATTGCGCAATATTATTGTAGGTCTATGGGGCGCCTTATACGAGAAAGTCTGAATTGTGAATTGTGTCAATAATACTTATTGTTTGCCGATAAAAGCAGCTATCTCTTTCTTTTATTTCTTAATTATTCCACTGAAACTATTATTTTTGTTCTTTTATCTTTCTAGATATATTATATATATATCTAGAAATATATTTCTAGATATATTCTTATTCACAGCACTATATTCAATTTCGTGAAGCCATTAAGAACATAGGGCATGCCTAAAAAGCGGTCTACATACGCACGCTCAAAAAACTTTCCCCTTTATGAGCGAAACAACTAAAAGACTATATTTTAGAGCGAATTTACAAATGGGTCACTCACCATCGTAAGATTCACCAAAAACTTTTATAATGCAACTTGGTTTTTTTTTTTTAATAAGGACTATGTATTTAAGGTGTAAAACTAAAAAAAGTCGAAATGTAACTATTAGTGTGCGCATAGATTAGAGTTGATGATCTGGATTTGTATTTAAATCCCTTTTATGACAAAATATTAAAGTTCATAGCGTGGCTTACGGCTGGTTTCCGAAACGCAAAATAATTTTAAATCTTGTTTTTAAATCAAACCACGCAACGGATGTTAAAAGAAACGCTTACACATTTTTATACCATTTAAATATTATAAATGTTAGAACAATTTGCGAAAAATTGCAACGCCATTTTGTTCCAGGTCTGCAAGTGATCATGGAATGCCTGGACTCGGACCAGCCGGAGATTGCGCAGTCCATCCTGGACAAGCTGCCCGAGCTCATCGTGGCCATCCAGGAACATGCCGCCCGCATCCTCATGCAGGTGTTCCAGCTCGGTATGAAGAGCCGCCTGCCTGTCGAGACCTGCCTGGCCAAGTGCGTCGCCACCATCAATCTGCACAGGGGCTGTTAAATGTGCAGGGTCACATGGTCACCAAGCTCGTGAGATGTGGTTCACGGCTTTACAACTGAACAGAGAGGGTCGATGTGCGGGGGAATTGCCGTTACAGCTATACTATGAGTGCTATACAAAAAAGACATAAACACTATCTTACTAATTATATTGTAATAATTATACAAATAAATATTGCAAGACAAATTATGTGAATTAATCTAAACCAAAATTAGGCTGATTTATTGGAACGGAGCTCCTTATCGCAAGTTATCTTTACGGGCTGAGGAGCTAGAGCGAAAAATGTGTAACATAAAAAATACGACACCAAAAACCGACTATTTTGTAATGATTTTTGAGGCACTTCCCAGTCACCTAGGGAATTTAAACTTTTTATAATCAATTCAGCTTCTGTTAATTTTGAGAATATGGAATAATATTTTATAATTTTAACGTTAAAATAATCTTTTTAGTATAAATAAATATAAATATTCAAGAATTATGACTACACAACTGTGAACGGGGTCTTGCTCCTGGTCACGTATCAACATTTTCATACAAAAATTGTATCTCAAAAAACGGGTTTTAATAAGATTTAATGGGCATAAAAATTGTATTCCAAATCGATTTTAATAAGATTTAACGAGCATAAAAAGTGCTATCTCAAAACTGGTTTAAATTAGATTCAATAAGAATAAAAAGTTGTGTCCCAAAACACATGATCAAAAATATTATGCTGCAGTTTTACTGCGTTAAAAAATTAAATTTTATTATTCTATACGATCCTCAAGTAACAAATGAAATATGTAAATAAATCGTGTATGTGAATGTGAGACAGTAATTTTGTAATACATTTGTTACGTTTTGTAAATATATAATTATGGTAAAAGATGTGGTTTTATTCCGCAAAAAAAAAATAGAGAAGACTTCTGGATATAATTTCCCATCATTCCGAATTTTTTAATTTTAAGAATGAATAAAGCTAGACGTAAAAATGCTTGGGCTGCTCTTGACTGCCGAATCGCTAGTGTATTTTTATAGCATGTGATACTACATAATCCGTCACCTATAGACACAAAACAGATAGTGGTGTGTTTTATAAGGGTAGCGGAGATGTATAAAGATCTACGCATAAAGGCAGCCATTTCAACTTGACAGATTTTGGGAGCCCACACACAATACGGCCACGCGTTCTTGGCTATAATAGCCATTATACGCGCCTAATGTCTCAGTAGCCCATTAACTGCGTACAGCAATTGATCATAATATATTTATATACATTATTATATTGATATTATACGGTTACGTACATTGGTGATATAAAAAGTGCCGAAGAGGCATTAATAAACAGAGGCGATACAGTCACGGCGAGCGCGAGTCGTTTAACTTAACGATTACAATAAACATCGCGTATCAACCAACTTTACTCACTTCAGCTGGTAGCCCGTACATTTTGGTCCTTCGAGCCGGATATGAACCAGCGACCTATGGATATATAAATATATTATAATCAATATAATAATGTATTAGGCTACCGCCAGTTCCTGTGCACTTAAAGGTGCCACGATAAATTGAATTTTGACTGAATAATATTATTTCTTGGCGAGATACAAAAAAATGCATTAACAATAAATATATTTTTTAGGCTATTGGCCACAAGGAACTTATTATATACGATAACTGGAATTATTACGAAGCAATATTTGAAAAATAAAAATGTACTTTATTTCGTTACTGATAAAGTTGAAATTTGTTTCTTACTTATCAGAGGGGAAAAACGTTCTGAGCAGGGCAATGACAAGGGTGGATGTTGTCCATTTGCAATTGCCAGTGTAAATAAAACTATTGGATGGTAGATTTTTATATATTCGGTAATCGTTAAATCCCTTTTATTCATACACGTCGATTTTTGTATTGTAAATGTATTGTGATTAACATAGTGAGTTCTAAAATGTGCTTATTTTAATTATTACGTAATTACTTATGCAATACAAAAACTGTTTCACTGACTGACACTGAACTGACAGGCCAAATTAGTTGAGTTACTTAGTAGAAATTTGCAAACTACGCATGGCCGCACTTATATATGGCGACTGGCGCTTTATTTAGTAGAAAGAGGCACACTCCACCCATATCGTGGTACTCTTCGGAACGATTTTGAAGCGCGTGTGAATATTCCGGGTAGAATGTAACTTCCTTGATTGGCCCACTTTAAGACATCATCAGTTTAAAAAAACATAATAACTACTGCATGTTTGACAAAACTATACACGTGTTTAAGATAGCTATTTGTTTAAAGTAGAAATACATAAAAAGTACTGTACATTATGAAATAATATAAGATCTTCGACGTCCAAATCGCTAGACGGAATGACAAAGAGTATACAATAATACGTAAGACAACTGGCCGTCAATTGACTACCTAATATTGCGGCTATGGCTTTTTTATAGTACCTAGAGGGTGCAAACGAGCAGGGGTGCACCTGATACTATGTGGTCATCGCCGCCCATGAACATCTGGAATACCAGGGACTTGTAGTTGCGTTACCGGCGTTTTAAAAATGAGTAAGCTCTTTTCTTGAAGGTTCCCGAATCGTATTCGTTCGGATACGTACGGATTGATTCCACAAAGGAGTAATGAGAGGCAGAAAGTGCCGAGGAAAGCGCAAGGTTGTGGATGGATGGACTTTTAAATTTTGACGCGATGGAAGATGGAATTCAGCGGCAGGAATTAGTCCGAACAACTCGTCGGAACACTCACCATGATATATGCGATAAAAGATGCAGAGTGAACCTACATCTCTGGGTAACGCCAAAGAGTCAAGCCGATTAGAAATAGCCTGGTCGTCGACGATTCGAACCGCTCTACGTTGAATGCGATCAAGAGGAAGAAACTGAGCTAGTAGTACTAGGGAGCTCCGGTCCAGAGATGAGAACATGTAATGTCGAATTTGGGCCTTACTGGCAGGCTTCCTAATGCGTGGAATGCCTACGTTACCTTACTCGTGGACCGGAACAAATGATGTAATTATTGTAACCAACATAAGCGGAAAAAAAAAAGTACATTCGCTTACCCAAGCTCGGGCAAAGACGTACAGCGTTTTTACTCGTCCTGCTGCAACAAACGTTGTTATTCGGTATCTCTGAGGGTGTCAGTTACCCCGTTGGCGCTTTACAACTTAAGAGACTCGAGCCACGTTATCCTTTGACAACACCTTGCACAACTAACATTATCCATTCGATGCGCAAAAACTTCTTTTTTAAATCTTCTAAAGTCAATGTAGACAAATGAGACAGGCTAAAGCTTACTGAGAACTTTTGCTTTATGATATGTGAGCACTGCATCAAGCTATTAAAATAACTGCATAACATTCAATACTCTTCCTTTATACGAACATGCCGGTTTAGGACCTAATAAACTGACCCAACCAATTAATTACCTACCCAGTGCTAGATTTTAGCACAGGCAGTTGCCTATGGGCCACCACCACACCACAAAAAAATTTAAAGAGGAAAAGGCTCAGTAGAAACAAAAAAATACTGAGTTTTGTTACAAATAAACCAAAAACTTATTTTTTTCTTTGACAGGGAAAAGTTAATATTTAAACATCTTAAATATGCGCCTTTCGTGCATTCTACCGTGCCTCGCTAGACCAATAGCAACGGCGGAAAATGGCGTGTCACATAGCGCGCGCATCATTTTTACCATTAAAAAGCAGGACTTTTCCAATAGGAAAAGTCTTGCTTTCTCAATAATCTCAATCGCGTCTTACTCGCTTTCTCAATAGAGAAAGCGAGTAAGACGCGTTTATGAAGCTATAAAGCGGCATCTTGTTAAAAACGGCGAACAGCAAACCACACACGATGTGAGGGCCTCCACCACATGCTCTGCCTATGGGCCACCGAAGTCTAATTCCAGCGCTTATCTACTATCGTCCACATTATCATTGTATATCTGTTACATCTTTCATATATATATTTTAACTAGATATCCTAACCTGCCCGTTCTAATATTACTCATACCTTTCATTTCCCCGTTATGCGATTCACATAAAACTACTGTTACGCGCCGCTGTTGTAGTCTATGACATCGAGCGCTATAAAAAAGAATACTTGTGACGGCGAGGCGACGTTAAGAAAATATCTGACGGTCGGATGGATTGGTTGTCATTCTGTTATTTGGTTTACTGTAAAATACAAAATTATAGTGATTGACAAAACTATTGGCAGTAATTAACATTCAGAAGTGGTATTAATATACAAAAACGTATTGAACCCAAATATGAAAAGATCGGCACCAAACAAAGGTTGCAATACCGCAAAGAACAATCTAAATGTACTTCGGATTTTGTCATATATTGTGTAGATGAAATACATTAATTGGATAATGATTCGAAAGATACGATAAACAGACTATCATGAAAAGTAAGTGAGTGAGTAAGCAGACTAGATACCTAATAACTGACCAATTGATCCATTAGGTAATTCCAACCGAAACGCAAGAATTAGTACCCACCAATCCAGTGAGCTGTAAACACGGGGGAAAAAATACCGATTTTAAATTAGCCAATCCGGACATTGTGCTCCTTTTACACACAAAGTTTGATTGACCTTTTAGAAAGTTAGACAATAATTAAGCTGTAGGGTCGACTTAACTATGCTAAAGTAATCAAAACCTTCTCTAATGTGTTTTTGTGAATACCTTGATGGTATTCACTTTTCAGGATGGCCGATGTTACGCGCCGCTATTGTAGTCTATGACATCGAGCGCTATAAAAAAGAATACTTGTGACGGCGAGGCGACGTTAAGAAAATATCTGACGATCGGATGGATTGGTTGTCATTCTGATATTTGGTTTACTGTAAAATTAATACAAAATTATAGTGATTGAAAAACTATTGGCTGTAACTAACACTACATATTCTCAATGATCTCACTCAGTGGCGGATCCAGCAATTAGATTGTGGGAGGGGAATCGATTCAGCGAATTTTTGTTTGGGGAATGTTTGCTTCAGCTAAGAGTAGACTATTTAGGTAATCACATAACTTTCAAGAATGGGACAAGGCTTGGGCCCTTTGGATCCTCTACTAATCTCATTTGGACCGCATTAAATACTTCTGTAATATTTATGTATTGTTATAGCAAGCTGGCTGCTCTCCTGATGGCACAAATGACGATCGTCTATAGATGCCAAAGATTTTTGTGTGTGCTACCTGCCAAAGATTTTTGTGTGTGTGTGTGTTAGGCAGGATTACGCAATCAGGCTACGCAAGATCCTATGATCATCTTCGAAATGTGACTGAAAGAATTAATAAGGCTAATATCATACCCAGACGAGCCTTGACAGGCCTCTACCACAGGTGGTAACGGTGAATGTTTAACCTTAGTTCGCTTGCTACTTACCACTAGTAGCTAGGAAGAAGCGTAGTAGCGTTTAAAAACTCGAAAGAAATAACAAAAAAAAACAGTACAAAAATATTTTATTACCATAAAACACTTTTCAAGCAAACATACATTAGTAATCTCTCAAATAAATAAAATACATTAAGCAAAGTAATAGTACACGCTCTTTAAACATCAATAGTTCGGTTTAAACCATGAAGCTGTATTATATCTAGAGGCAACACTTCTAATACCTACTTGAAACCAAATTTCAGATACTGCTGTCATCTTCTGAGGTCTAACGCTCTCTTTCTAACACAGCTGTATAAATAGAGACGGGGAGACCTCATAGACCGAGATATAACGTAAATATTTGTTTCAATTGATTAATAAGAGTGCTAACTCCACCTATATCTAATACTTCATGGTTTAAACCACGTCACTTCACCGCACTCTAGGCACATCTATAGTTTTCAAAGACAGTTTTGTTTTATAGTATAAGATAGCAAACAAGCAGAAGGGTCTCCTGATGGAAAGAGTCAGCCATCGCCTTTAGACACCAAAGATGTTAATGGTGCGTTGCTATCTTGTGGCGAGGTCTAATGCCACATGCATAAGTTTACTGGCTACCTTACCCTCCAAACCGGAATACGACAGTGACAAGCACTGACGCTATTGCGGCAGGAATAGGTAAGGCGGTGGTACCAGACCCGGGCGAGACAATGCAGAACTCTACCACCTGGTAGCCACGATGTTAATGACTCGCATAGCCAATCGGTCGCCTTTTACGACATGCCTGGCTGAACGGCAGTTGGCCTATTCTTCATAGGAGCCCGGGACCAACACGGGAACTACTCATGAGTAACGACCACGGAACACAAAATTACAAGTAGAAATGGTAAGTTATAACATTAATTTTATATTGCACCAGCTTGCTACTCTAAGAAACAATTATTACATATTGCACAACAAATAAACAAATTTTAAATTAATAATAATAAAAACAGGCGTGTGTAACAGTACGTACTAAGTGACTAATTTTGTTCAGTATTGGAACATATTAAAATGAAAGATATTGAATAATTTGCAATTTAATCACATATATACATTTAAATTTCTGGCGAGGCTAATTTTGTGTCGTCTTTAAACTCGTAACGAGCGTTTAATGATGATAATGACCTTTAATTTGAATTACTGGCGCGAACACTATTTTTCATGACGTGTCCTTTTTTTGTCATTTACTACTTAACAATAAACAAATAGAAGAGTCACGTTTTTTAACATTGCCATAAAGTTTCTCCCATACATCGATAAAGAAATTTCACTTCAATAATTGTAATGTACAGTGTATATTTTATTTTTAAAAGTACATAACGTTGATTCGAGTTTTTATTTTTATATTAATTTATTTTTGGAACGAAGTTCCTTTAATGGAGCGTTGCGGAGGGGTACCCTAGCCGGCAAAAACGTCCGTAGCGTTAAATAAAAGCGTAACATTTTTTTATAATAAGGAACTTCGTTCTCATCTGGTGTCACGCGGTTTTTTATATTATACAACATATTATCTAATATAATTTGTGACGCAATCTAATTCTATACTGCCTATTGCAAAATACCACTTTTAGGGGGTAAAAGAAAAGAGGCTGTATGTAGCCTCAGGTGTAGGGTTTTAGGCGCGTGTGTGTGTTCGGTCTGAATCCTATGTTCGGTTTTTTTTTATATCATACGATAGCAAACAAGCAGATGGGTCTCCTGATGGAAAGAGTCAACCATCGCCTATAGACACCAAAGATGTTAATGGTGCGTTGCTATCTTGTGGCGAGGTCTAATGCCACATGCATAAGTTTACCGGCTACCTTACCCTCCAAACCGGAACACGACAGCGACTAGCATTGACGCTATTGCGGCAGGAATAGGTAAGGCGGTGGTACCAGACCCGGTCGAGCCGATGCAGAACTCTACCACCTAGTAGCCACGATGGTAGTGACGCACATAGCCACTCGGTCGCCTTTTACGACCTGCCTGGCAGAACGGTAGTTGGTCAATTCTTCAAAGGAGCCCGGAACCAACACGCAGTTAGGGAATTAATAGAATTTATAGTAGTACATATTCTGTATTATGACACACACATAAATTACAAATTACAAGACTGGTATATATCGTGTGAGGGCGCGCGGACGACTGGCGTCCCATACTGCCGTCACATATAAAGTTGCGTCTGCGTCAGCAAATTCCAAATGTGTCCCCACACACTTGAATTGGAATTTTTATTAACTCTAATATTTGATACAATTAATTTATTATAATTGAAATGTTTGTTGTATAGTTTCCATTAAATAACACTAACAATATGTTCTAGAACAGCTATTTTTTATATATGTATGAACAAACTTCAAAATATCAAGTACCATTTTATCCTTTATATTACATAAAAGAAACCAGTAATGCAAGTGCAAACAGAATTCTTGCAGTTGTAGCGTTAGTCCCTTATTTTTAAACCACACACAATATGTATGATTGCATGTCCCTACGGCTGTGCCTTTGGCGTAAGTGAGCGATTTGATTTTCCTGTCACCAGTCATTGGATCCTAGATCTGTGAACAGTTTATCTTTTATTCTGGGTTTGGGGTCTTCTTTGATATTCGTCTCAACAGCACCAACTTGGCCTAAAATATATTCCAGTTCTGAAAAAAAAATAAGCATAAAATTTATATTCCAATTCTATTCAATCTTTACTAATATATAAAGAGGTGACATTTGTTTTATGTAGGAAGTAATCTCTGGTTTGTCACCAGTAGAAAGCTGCATTATTGAGTGACATAGGCTACGTTTTATTCCATTTTTAGTTTGCCATAAAATAGGATAACAAACAGGTAGATGGCTCTACTGATGGAAACAGATAACCATTGTCTATAAATGTGGCAGGATTGAAACATTACATACATTAGTTTACCAGATTAGTATTCAAATTAAATGACGCCGTTGCAGTGGTACCAAACCGGGAGAGATGCTATGAATTTCTGCTACCTAGTAGTCATGACGGTAATGACATGTTTGGAAAATCTTTTACATTTTTCAATCTGCTTGGTATGATGACAGACGATTTATTCAACACTAGCTGTTGCCAGCGGCTTCGTCCGCGCGGACTTCGTTTACTCCGCACTGCTCCTCCCCTGCAGGTGATAGCGTGATAATATGTAGCCTATAAGTTGACCCGACCAGTAAGTAATATTCTTGCAAAATTTGAAGTAAATCCATGCAGTACTCTTTGAGTTTATCCCGGACATACATACAGACAAACAGACAAACATATAAACAGACAAACAGACAAAAATTCTAAAAACTATATTTTTGGCTTCGATATCGATTGTAGACCACGCCCCAAGTATTCTTTTAAAAAAATATTCAATGTACAGTTTTGACTTTCCTACGATTTTATTATATGTATAGATAAGAGGTCAGTTTCAACTCAAAGCCAACAGGTCTTTAATAGTGCCTACTTAATAATGACTGCCTCATGGTCAAAGGGGATAGCCTATTCGGCTCAGATCATACAGTCCGGGTTTGATCCTTGGATTGGACAATAGTGTTATTGAAGTTTTTCTCGAAAATCCAAAATCTCATTAGCAGCTTGAGATTTTGTGGGTGGTATGTTTGGTAACATCTTGTGCCTTGGATGCATGGGGATCACCACTTACCTTGCCAACTGACAAACTGATGAATCGTATTGAACTGGAATGTCTATAGATGTTCAGTTTACTCTACGCAACGGAAGTGGACGTGATGATACTTGCTTAATATATATTAATATCATTGGTGTCTCACCGTCGCACGTGAGCGCAGTCCCTCGGAGCTCGTGCGGTCCCACAAACTGTTTCTTCATGTCCCCCTCAAAGTACACAAACACGCTGGGCAGATTGCGCTCCGGGAAGTTCGGTATACACGTCTGGGCGATCGCCTTTAGAAACTTTGTGTATGGGTACTTCGCGGCCAACTGTTTCATATGTTGGTTCAGCAGTGCACATTGTTGTATTCTACAACAAAATATACTATTTATACAAGGTACGTCATCTATACAAATAAATAAAATTGGAGTGTATGTTCCTAATATTAAAACGACCGCTTGTAACTAAATGCAAATTAATGTATACACATGCAAGTATGCCAAAATACCATTTTCTACTATTTTTGCCTGTCTATTTGTTCCGGCTAATCTTTGAAACGGCTGGACCAATTTTGACAGGGCTTTAACTGGTAGATAGGTGATGTAATAAGGAGTAACTTAGGCTACTTTTATTTTAGAAAATTTCGCGGGGCACAGCTAGTATTACATTTACAAGGTATTTCATATTTTCCCCGTGTTGGTTCCGAGCTCCTTTGAAGAATAGATCAACTGCCGTTATGCCAGGCTGGTCGTAAAAGGCGACCGATTGGCTATGCGAGTTACTACCATCGTGGCTACTAGGTGGTAGAGTTCTATATTGTCTCGCCCGGGTCTAGTATCACCGCCTTAAATATTCCTGCCGCAATAGCGTCAGTGCATGTCGCTGTCATGTTCCGGTTTGGAGGGTAAGGTAGCCGGTAAACTTATGCATGTGGCATTAGACCTCGCCACAAGATAGCAACGCACCATTAACACCTTTGGTGTCTATAGGCGATGGTCGACTCTTTCCATCAGGGGACCCATCTGCTTGTTTGCTATCTTATGATATAAAAAAACACAGTCTATGATAATATGATTTGAGTCAGTCAATATTAAAACATGGCGTGATCCACTGAGGTTTTCTATGCTTAAAAATGTGGATACAAAACAAGTCCGGATCTTCTCAATGGTCCAATCCGGTAATAACTTAAAAATGTTAACTCATAAAAACTGCTTGTAAGGATATTTTAAATAATAATAAAATGATGTGGTGTCGCGGGACACCAGGTAGGAACGAACTTCCTTCGGCTAAACAGCACTACTCGCTTGTGTACGCGACTGTCGCGCCTGCGCACGTCTCATTTAACGCTTTTATTCCACGCATTTTTCTTACGGTTTTACTATCACATTTTTTTCAGTTCGGTCGCGCAGCAAAATCCCTATCCCCTCCAAGCCTGCCGTAAGGAACTTCGTTCCGAAAAAATACTTTGGCGGTATCCGCAAAGGCTCTTACACAAACACGATACGACGTACCGTCGTGCTACGACGCGGTATCGCTCCACTATGCGAAGTCGTGTCGTAGAAATCTACGAGCAACAAAAAATCACGATATGGCACGGCACTGTTGTATATAGAGCCACAGTTAATCTCAAAAAACTGACCGTGATTCGATATAGCGCCATAGGTAATCTAGAGAAATGGACCGCACTAGACGTATACTCTTTCTACTGGTATTAAGAAGACGCATAAAGAAGAAACGAATACACAGAATATACTACATTGTATATCCATGTCTTTCAGTTGAAAATGAACACATTCAATAGCGCGTCGTGGCGCGTTACGATGTCTTGTCGTTAATTAGGGGCATAAATCACGTCACACGTTAAGGGGGAGAGAGGGGGTCGACGAAGTGTGACATTGTGTGACAAAGGGTGGGGAGGCGTCCCAAATTTTGTGACATCACATTTTTTCAAAATATAATATTTTATATCTAAGTATTACAACACTGAATTTAAAAGGCCATCCATCTGTATAGATAAAAAGTATTCGAATGGCATTATCATTTTAATGTAAAATTTTAAAATATGTCACGTCATACTAGGTAGGGGGTATCACAAATGTAACCAGTTGTGACAAGGACGGGGGAAGGGTCAAAAAATCATGAAATTCGTGTGACGTAATTTATGGATGACCCCTTACGTTGCTCACATTGATATAAAAAACCAAAGATACACATTAGTGTCTCAAAAGAATCGCGTCGGTGCGACGCTGACATTTTTATTACTTTTTGTGCATTACTTTGTAAAAACAACTATATATCTTGCGCTTGAGGTTGGATATGCAAAAACGTGTGTTTTTGCCATATCTATAACTACTTATGTGAAGTTAGTGTCAGTTTTGTTCGGGACTGTGCATCAGATTGGGTTTGTATCAATTTGCCCATCATAGATTTCCGCAACAGGATGTCGCGTTGTGAAAGCGACGCAAGACGCGACGTTGTATCGCTTTTTGTTGTAAAAACCCTTATTTTTATTGATATTCTAATTTTTAAGAAATAGTAAAATTATGATGATAATAATAAACCTAACAAGCAGCTTTCTTGATTGCTTAATGCAATTTTTTCTCCATGATTCGATTCCCTTTTGAAGAAAAGATAAACTGCCTTACTTGCCTTACTAGGCATCTTGTAAAACGCTACTAAGTAGGCAGTAGAACTCTGCAACATGTCACTCATGTGTGATATCATCGCCTATACCTGCTGCAATAGATATGGTGCTTATCTCTGTTGTGTTTTGCTTTGAAAGGTTGGAAGGTAAGGTAGCTGATAAACGAATGTGGCATTGATATCCGCGTGGCGAGCGTGGGGGTGCAGTGTATCCCCGCCACGCGGATATCAACGCACCATTGACATCTTTGGTGTCTATAGACGATGGATATATGTTTACATGAAGCGAACCATCTGCTTGTTTACTAGCATATATCAAAAAATTCTTTACTATCAGGTGGTGAAGTCATGTAAAATATCGGGATTTCATCATTCCTACGGCGCGCCGTAAGAATCGTAAAAACGATTGATGTATAACATCTCCACAAATTAAGATGAAACTAAAAACAAAAATTTTCCATATCTCGCTTAGTTTTTGAGAAATTGATACTCGAATTCAACCAGAAAGGCCTTCTACTGTTTTGCTATTCATTCTAAACCTGTTTCTCAACTTTCGACACCTACATAAGTCTGGGCTTGCATTAGCTATACACTGACTATCCCACCAATTTTTTTTTATTTTTACATAGCAAAGCAGCAAAGCAGCTGACTTTTCTGATGGAAAGAGAAACCATCACTTAGAGACACCAACGATATTAATGGCTAATCATCTGGCTACCTAAAGCTCCAAACCAAAACACGGGTGTCAAGCACACACTATTGCAGTAGTAATAGATAGGGCAATGGTACCATACCGAGGTGAGACGTTGCAGAATTCCACCAAGTAGTGACATGTAAAGACAATCATTTGCCTTTTATAAACTGTCTGGCAGAATGGCCAAATAAATAATGGTAAAATAATATTTTGAAAAATATTTGTTTAGCTCCTTTACATGGGAATTGTTTTTTCCATTTTGCAATATCTTGCAATCAACATAGAAGCCTTTAGCAGATTTTGTCATTTTTTTGTCACGTCAGGTACATTTATCCAATAAAGAATTGAACCTCTTGTTGATTTATATAATATACTTAAGTGTATGTTGTATATTACATTTATGTTTTAATGATTAGATGGTGGTTAGATCATCATATCTCTTCAGTCTTCGAGTTTTTAACGGATTAGTGAGAGCTTGTGCAAGGCTGTTTGTGTGTTAGATGTGGTTTTTATAATTATTTAGCCTTAGCCCTATTTCTTCTTTCACCATTGTGATTTTAAGATGTTCGTGCAGTTCAGATATTTTAATAAACCATGCAGCATTGCTTATGGTCTTCAGAGTCATGTTTTGAAACCTTTAAAGAATTTCGATGTTGAGTTCTTAGCAGTGCCCAATAGTTCATTGCTGTAGGTCCAGACAGGTTTAAGAGTGGTCTTGTAAATGAGAAGCTTGTTTTTCAAAGAAACATGTAAAT
Source organism: Apodemia mormo (assembly GCA_036924255.1). Lineage (NCBI taxonomy): Eukaryota > Metazoa > Arthropoda > Insecta > Lepidoptera > Riodinidae > Apodemia > Apodemia mormo. The sequence goes on along the minus strand of JAUPFN010000018.1, from coordinate 1,994,163 downwards.
TTCTTCTAGAAGTCAACAGAAGTTTCTAAATCTGGTGTTTCATTTCTTTTCATTTTGATATGGGTTCTCCAAGTCTGTTTTCTGTCCATGTGCATCCTCAGATACTTGACTTTTTCTTTATGAGGTAATGTGTCCAAGTTGAATCCGTGGACAGTTCTCTGTACGCAGTGTGAATGTTATATGGGCCGATTTAGTTATGCCAGGATACAACTTAATTACCGCAAAAATACTCTGCTAACTACCTGAAATAGCCATCATTTTCCTGACACACTTATTTAGACTATTACTAAATAGAGGCATCTTCCTAAAGCCTGGCAAAGCCCCTGAAGATGCCTCTTGCTGCTCTTCCTACAGACCATTCAGCTTACTACCCATTTTGTCAAAAGTATTGGAAATACTTCTTTTTGAAGCGACTAAACATTGTAATTGCAGAAAACAAAATTATACCTGACCACCAATTTGGATTCAGAAAGAATCATGGTACGACAGGACAGATACATAGACTAGTTAAAGAAATCCACAAAGCTTATGAAAAAGAGAAGTATAGTTACACTGCTATATACAGTTATACATATATACATATATTATATATATATATATATATATATATATATATATATATATATATATATATATATATATATATATATATAATCATAATATAAATCATATATAAATAATCATAATATAAATCAGTGTTTCTTAACCTGTGGTTTGAGTATGTGTATTGCGGTCCGCCATCTATGGACATTTGAATAATTAAATAAATGCCAATGTTTTTCAATAAGGGGTCCTTGAAATTGTGGTTTTCTAGGGGTCCACAAATTGAAAAAGGTTAAGAAATGCTATGCATTGCATGCTATAAACAACAAAAAGTCCCTTTCTTACCCCACATTATTCTGGTGGTTAGCTATGGAACCCGACATTGTTCATAGCCTGATGTGCATTTTGTCATTTTTTTTCTTCTTAATTATGCTTTATAGTGAACAGTAAGAAGCTAATAATTAATTATTTTTGCTGCTTTAGAGTATTCAGTTTAGTTAAAAAAGGGCCCGAATTTTCATTTCATTTCATTTCGAACTTAATTTTTGTCCCAGGGATCTTGCTTCTATAGCTACACCATTGCCTTTCTTATTGCTTCTGTCTAAATGTTATTTCTAATTGTGGCTAACTAACTTCCTGTTACTCCATGCTATTGACAACACTGATAGCTTTAAAAATATTAAATCTATTTTAATTGTGTGGTAAAATACATGTCTTACCCTTGTTTATACAAATGGATGACAACCCAGATTCCTTCCCCAGCTTTGTTAACCTCTTGCACATAATCTTGTCCTGAGACTTCCTTAACATCTCCAAATCTTGGTTTCTCTGATAACTTCTTGAGTTCTGCTATCCTCTTCCTTCTGTAAGCATCTAAGACTGCCTCATCTTCTGAATCTTCTAATTCATCTAGACCATCCAAGTCTAACTCAGAAAGTTGTTTGTCCTCTGAAAACATAAATCTTATTACTTTCAACTTTCAGATACTAACTGGCATTTGCCCTTAATCATTATCTTATTTTTTTATGTAAGTTTAATAACATTCAAGAAATTACTTTACTCAATATATTTAAATCTAGGATATATGATTATTTTTTAGACATTCAAAATGGCTCTAAGTAACTCTGAATCATAATATGTGTATTTATTATGATTACTATTATTATTATATATTTATTTATTTAATACTTTATTGTACACTTAATGAAAGATACACACAAAAAAGATTAACAAAAATTGCAATAAAGTTGAGCTTATCTCTGCTGGTAGAGATTTCATCCAGCTAACCCGAAATGTGGAGTAGGGATTAATAAATAGGAAGCCATTGTGCACAAATAATACATATATGAATATACACATACACATACACTAAACATATTTAAATATATGAAACACATACATATTAAAGGAAATCGAAACATTATAATTTAGTAGTAAAAACTGTTAAAATCAAGAAAGTGTTTTTTAAAAACTGGCAGTGAAGGGCTAGAGCGAATGCATCGGTAAAGCGAATTCCATAGCTCGGCTGCATGCCCCGTAAAAGACCGTGAATAGGTCTGGGAGTAAGATATAGGGAATTTAAGAACAGTACTTAGGTTGGAACGACATGTAAAATTAGATGAATGTAAAAAGGAAAAACGATCACAAGATAGGCGCAGCTGGATTGTATAGTATATTAAAAGTAAACAAAGAATATGAGTATTCCTGCAAAATTGGATAGGTAACCACTTGAGTTGGGCTCTGAAAGCTGAAATGTGATCAAATTTCCGAAGACCAAAGATAAAGCGGATACACGAATTTGGATCCTCTCAAGTTTATTCAAAAGCACTTCAGTAGCATCGAGGAAACATGTATCTGCATAATCTGGAATAGGAAGGATAAGGGCCTGCAATAATGAAATTTTAGATTTAATGGGTAGGAATTTTTTAACAAATTTAGAGAGTGGAAAGTGAAATGAATTTTTGTACTAATTAAATTTATATGGCTTTCTCAAGATAAATCCGAGCTAAACATGACTCCTAAATTTTTGACGTTAGAAGAAAGAGGTACTTGGGTGCCATTATACAAAATCTGGGGTAAACTAATATCACTAATTTTCCGGGGCATCTGGCGAGAGCCTAACATAGTAGCTTTTGATTTACAAGGATTCACTAAAAGGCCAAAAAATTCAGCCCAGGAATTAATGGCAGAAAGATCCATATTTAATGAGTCTAATGCTTTCGCTGCATCCACGATACTAAACACATACATTACATACATACATTAAGTTCGCCTGTTGTATATTTTGTGCAATAAAGAGTTTTAATAAATAATAAATAAATAAGTTTTGATTATTTGTTGTTACAGATGTCAATATTGAATTCTATATATGAAGATATCAAATCTGTTTCTCTATGGGATAATAAAATCAAGTGACTACATGCAGATAAATATTAAAAATATGACAAATCAATGTTAATGTGTAGGCAATTAAGCCAGTAATAATAAATCCTCATTGTCACACACATCACATTCTTGATGTAACTTTTTTACCTCATGCTTGTTGGCTTCAAGTTGAATAGTATAATTTTACTAGCTGTTGCCAGCGACTTCGTCCGTGCGGACTTCGTTTACTCCGCACAGCACCTCCCCCATAGGTGATAGTGTGATAATATGTAGCCTATATGTTGACCCGACCTGTTAGTAATTTTCATGCAAAATTTGAAGTAAATCCATGCAGTACTTTTTGAGTTTACCCCGGACATACATACAGACAAACAGACAAAAATTCTAAAAACTATATTTTTTGCTTTGATATCCATTGTAGATCCTGCCCCAAGTATTCTTTTAAAAAAATATTCAATGTACGATTTTTTATATTTTCCTACAATTTTATTATATGTATATATAATTCTATTAAATCACCCAAAGCTAACACTGATCCCTAATCTCTGATAGATTGTGGCTAGTTGTAGCCATTTCCCTTATAGAAAAACGGTTCATGATTTAGACGGGTTAAAAAAGGTTATATGTAGCTATACAATAACTCATCAGTAACTCTTCCAAACATAAAATTTTCTTATAACACTGTGTCACATCTTTAAAAGAACCCTAAGTTTAAAATGAGTTGCTATGTGGCTGTTTAAAATGCTTGTTTTCTACTTGGGTGAATTTAAAACAGTTAGTTCATGAAAGTGCTTGAAAAATATTGCATCAAATTTAGATTGTACAGTTAGGCGATTTGTGTACTTACACCTAATTGGCTGTATATGCTGTCAAAATCTGCTTAAAATAAAAACAAGTATCTGAAGTACACGTTTTTATATGAATGTAATAAAATGTAAATTAAAAATGAAGGAATACTAACAGAGTGACTTATTCATGGAATTGCAAAATCTAAATAAAAACTTTACTATAAATAGCATCAGGTGCTCCTAACCTATAAATAAAAAAATACATACTCTCAGCCTGTTTTTGTTGAATAGTCTCTTCGATCATATTTACTATATTTTGTTCGGAGACTTCTTTCTCTTTGGCTGGTAAAATACCCTTTGAACGCAGGACATCGTTCCATTCCGTGTCTTCATTTGGATTCTAAAATTGGTTTAGATTATTTTATATTAAAGCTGATATGTGAACAAATCATTTTAGCTTTAATATAGAACTATTTATTTAATACCTGCATTTCCTTAACTTATTTAATTTATAAATTTATGATAATTATTTAGTTTAAACTTTAAAATAATACGGATTACGGTCTAATAACTAATTTATTAATTGAATTTGACAATCACAGACAGGGTAGTATCCCTACCTAGTCTGTGGGTAGGGATACTATGTTGACAATTATCAAATGTCAAATTTGTACATAGAACCACGAAATAAAGAAAACAAGGGGAAGTGAAGAGTGGGCGTGCCGCATGCGTCACTATTATGCGCTTTTACTCTAAATTGCCTTAGTGATACTTACCATATCATTAGGAGATAGTCGTCGTGCGAAAATCTATTATACACTGAATTATGCCGTATTGTGCCATCCTTGAATGCAGAAATGATAGTAGAATACAGATGATTAAAAATGGAGATATTTCATATCATTCGAAAGTACAATTTTCATTTTATTTTAATTAAATTCCTGATTTAATATAATCTCTAATGATATAATAGAAAGTCAAGCTAAAATCAGCCGTACACCTTACATATAAAGTTCATTTTAGGTTGACCTAATGTTTCTAGAAAGATATGCGTAATGACAGTCATTACGTATATCGTTCTAGAAAGTTCTCTACTCAAATATGATCAACTGAAAACTACGGAAAAATCAATGCTGCCATCTATTGTAGAATAGCGAAACTATTACGATCTTAAGTTTCACTATTGTACAAATAGATGAGTCGATTTTGAATAGACTACAAAAGGACGTAAATACTCTTTTTTTTGTAGCAAAATAAAATTTATTGTAACGCACTTTGGTATATTTTAAATGTTCTGTTTGTGTGTTTCGGATTATTGTTGCTTAAAATGAAAACGACCAATGAAACAATGTTTGCATTAGTAGTTTATATACAATAATGCTTATTTTATGTGTGAGTGTGGCGATCGCGGTCCTGATACAAATGTATGTACTTGCCAATTCCGCTTGTTTTCTTTATTTCGTGCATAGAACAATCAAGGAAGTTACATTCTACCTGGAATATTCACATGCGCCTTAAAATCGTTCCGAAGAGTACCACGACATGGTTGGAGTGTGTCTCTTTCTACTAAGTAAAGCGCAAGGAAGTTATATTCTACCCGGAATGTTCACACGCGCTTCGAAATCGTTCCAAAGAGTACCACGACATGGGTGGAGTGTGTCTCTTTCTACTAAATAAAGCGCCAATCACCATATATAAGTGCGGCCATGAGTAGTTTCAAATTACTACTAAGTAACTCTACTAATTTGAGAAACAGTTTTGCATTGCATAAGTCATAATTAAAATAAGCACATTTTAGAACTCACTGTGTTAAAAATATATAAACGGGTCAATAACGCATACATATATAGAACTTACTTGTAAACATCGAGCTTTACAAGTAAGTTCTATAAAGGGATTTTACGATTACCGAATATATAAAAATCTACCATCAGATAGTTTTATTTACACTGACAATTGCAAGAAAGGGACAACATCCACTCTTGTCGTTGTCTTGCTCAGAACGTTTTTCCCTCTGTTAAGTAAGAAACAAATGTCTACTTTAATAGTTAACTCAACGAGTGAGTCGCGACACATAAGAGTCATGACTCATGATAATTGTGCACATGAACATGAATAAGAGTTTACTGCGTATAGTCTGTAAGTAGTCTGTGGTATAACTATGCTGCGCCGTGCGCTAACACATTTTGAATAAGTGAGTTGACACACCCGCTCAGTGAATTGAGTTAGCGCAATTGCGCGGCGCAGCGCAGTGTTACACATGTCTATCCCTAATCTAATGTCACCATTATACTTTATCAGTCAAGGTACCTTTACATAATTCTCATCATTCTCATAAGGCAGTTTTTCTATAAGATTTGACAGTTTAAGATAGAAAATGGTTGTTCCTAATTAACTAGTTTTCTTAAGTCATAGGAGTCATAGAAGACTGTAGAAATAGGCCGAGGTACAAGGGCAACCTTTATTGGATACAAAATGGATGTGTTCGTCTAAATGGAATTAAGTTATTCAAGTTAGTTAATCAGAGTTCTGAGCTAAGTTTTCTGTTATGAGATTTTGTAGATACGTTTAGAAACTTACTAATGCCAGCATTTTACTTTGTATGTTACAGTACTATTATATAAATCAGACCTCATTCATAAGACTGAGATCAGAATCATACAATGGTACCGTATAAACCACGTATAAACACACAACTCTTGCAACCAGTTATAGTAGAGGCATATCAGTTTAATAGTTTCGCTTTTCTTATCAATTTACAGCCTTGAGATGTATTATGATAGACATGCAAGACAACGAAGAGAGAATAGAATTCTGACTCTTTTACTATTTTGTAATGCATGCGTATTTCGTATTTTATAAATACCATAGAATTAATAGATGATCAAAATGCAGTATCCAGCTAGTGTTGTTTTATGGTTGCTTCAAATCAATACCACAAATCGCTACCTGCTATTTTTAAAGCAACTGGCTGTTCTCAAATTTTGTTAACAGCAAGCAAAATTAGATTTCTAATATCTTAGTTCTGGCGAACAAGCCCAATTTTTTCTAACACAGATGTTATCTGTTACACATTTGTTGTTTTGACTTGACATGACATGACACGTATTTTTTTTACATAAAGTTGTCATCTTGCGTCGTGTTGGAAAAATTACATGTCGCTATGTTCATAAATGTCAGTTCTCGAAATAAATAAATTGGTCATGGCTGATGTCGAGGAACATAAACATCAAGAAAGAGATATCGATGAGGGAAAAGGTAATTTTCTTCAACTATTATTGTTAAAAGCTAGTGCATTACCGGTGTGAATAGCGAACGGCGGCTGCGTCGCTCGCCAGTTACCCTCGTGTAACTTGTGACATTGAAAATGGGTATCTTTTTATAATTGCTGCCTGGATTGTGATGCTGTATCTCAAGAAACCAAGTGTATTTAACGTCTCATACATTGAGTGTCATTTTGGCGGGAAGAAACTCAAGAATGACTGGGGGAACTGACAGGACCCTGAACTCAGGTAACATTGTTTTTGTTTTATTGAACATTGAACCGTGATTTTTTTTATTTGCTGTTTATATTTTATCATATTCATTATCACACAGAAGAATGAAGTTGTGTAAATTTTACATTACAAGAAGAAAATTTATCTTGCAAAAAAAATTAAGGTTGTGTTTTGTATTAATGGCAGATGATTTTGATTATTTTCGTTGCGACTCTCAAGTCAGCTTGAAATGTCCCAGGAGTCTCTTGAATCCACACAGCTTTGAGTGTTATCACTTTTTCTAGTTCATTCAAGATTTCAATCAATCAATCAATCAAATAATTTTTATTCAAAATAAGTATAAAATACATTTTTTGAACGTCAATTTAGCAGTAAGAACAAGAAATAGGCAATTATAAAAACATACAAAAGTAGTTTAGTAACTCAGTATTATAATAAAATAAAACAATTAAAGAGATCAAATTAAAATACATTGAGTTGTGTCTATTCATTTATAGTTTATTGATCACTTGAAAAGTAAATTTTTGCATTCTTAATGATTAGATGCAGTGATAATTGCAATTTAATTCGGTTTCAACAAAATTTGAACAAAAAACGACCTTATTAGTTTGTGTTAAGATTTATATTGTCTTTTAAAATTAACAAATAAATTATAATTCATTAGATGTTATTCTACTATCACTTCCTTACACTCACATGAACATATAGTGTGAGTGAGAGCAACTTGATGTTAAAACAGGCTATTTAAACACAATTTTGATACTGAATGGTATGAGTTTTTTTATCTCTGAGGTATGGATTTCATAGTCCTTTTTAATATGTCATTGTTTGACCTCATTAAAAACCAGAAGTTTGAATCCTGACTTGAACAAGAATTTCTGTTGCAAAAATGTATGTCAAAATAAATAAAATATTTTTGAAATTAAAAGAGACTGTTTCTAAAGTGTTACAAGGAAACATTACATACATACATATATATCTTCAGGTCTTCACTTACGCGGTGGCTGAGAGAACTGAATGCCATATTATGTCATAATTCTTGCAGATTTGTCTCGTGTTCTCCGCATTCATTATTCTTTTCATACAAACATGCTGATTGTGAAGATTCTTGGCATGAAGAAAACATTAATTATGCTAAATATTTTTTCTATTTGTTTTTTGTATATTTGGACTCATCGGATATTTTGATACCTTGCATTCAGATATTTTGATAACTTGCATTTCATTGTTCCAATTTAGATAGGGATCTCTAATTTTTTTGAAAATATAGCTTTGTTACTCGGAGATGATTTAATACTTTCTAATGGTGAAAGAATTTTCCAAATCAGTCCAGTAGTTTTTAAGTTTATTCAATACATATAAAAAATGATTAATGATGATGATGAATATGTAGATTTCAGTAAAATAGTGCTGAAGATATTAATGTTCCATTGCTATGTGTGTGGCGGGTTAGTAATGTCTCATAAGTTTACCGGCTATCTTATCCTCCAAACCGGAGTACAACAGCGAGAAGAGCTGTTGCTACTGCAACACAGATAGTTAAGGCGGTGATACCAAACCTGGGCGAGCCATTGTGGAACTCTACCGTAACCTAGTTAGATGGAGTATATACTATAATTTTTTGAATCTAGTAAAGTTGCAATTTTTAAAATGACACAAGTGTCTTCTATTCAAAAATTAGAGTATTTTGTCTCCATTATGTTACGGTCATATTGACACTTGTTATGATTTCTCGACAAATTATCATGTTGATTCATAAATGCAGTTCTGCTCTATTTGTGATTGTATGCTCCAATAATTGTTGTTTAAAATGATTATGCATTAGCTGTCTACGCATTGTGTGTAATGTACTTAGAAAAGCTTTACTTTCTTATAGATGAATCACATTTGTTTCTCTATTTGAATGGGTTGAGTAGCAAATATTACTGTTTTGTGCTTGGGTGTTTCTGCTTACCTGACTATGATTAAAGATACTTGAGTGAAGTGACTGGAATATACTGATGAAAAATTATTATTTGTCTTGTTATTTTTTATATAAGAGTTAAAACATAATTTTGTTGAATGATCTATGCATATAATAAAATCTTAGGAAAGTCAAAACTGTACATTGAATATTTTTTAAAAGAATACTTGGGGTATGATCTACAATCGATATCAAAGCCAAAAATATAGTTTTTAGAATTTTTGTCTGTTTGTCTGTATGTATGTCCGGGGTAAACTCAAAGAGTACTGCATGGATTTACTTCAAATTTTGCATGTATATTACTAACAGGTCGGGTCAATATATAGGCTACATATTATCACTACCTACGAGGGAGGAGCTGTGCGGAGTTCCAATTTGGAGGCTAAGGTATCCGGTAATCTGTTGTATATGGCTTTAACTTCACCACAAGATAGCAATGTACCATAAACATCTTTGGTTAGACACCAAGGCCTATTTAATTAGGCAATGGTTGACTCTTTCCATCAGGAGACCCATCTGCTTGTTTGCTGTCTAAAACATATGTTAACTACAAGATGTTAAAAACTTAAAGTTAAGATCAACATCCAGATTAATTAATTAATCATTCAAGAAAGTTCAATCATACAAATAACAATATGTGATGATAACTAAATGACAATAAATATATTGCATCAAATTATTTAAAAAATGTACAGATTAATTATTTTTAAATATGATGCTGCCGTTTGAAGATGTGTAATGTTACTTTACCGTAACTAAATAACTTTTACCATATTATACTTATGTACCATGTTATATTATGACAAATTTATTTATTTATATAAGTACACAATATATACAAAGTACATTTTATCTAACCCAAAGAAAGCAAAATGCTAAATGCAGTAGAGCTTATAAAATTGGTACTTATGTAAAGTTTTTACAACAGTTTATTTAATGAAGGTAATATTGTGCTAATTCTTCTTAAAGATCAAGTAAGTACCATGTCTATGTCATACTATGCCATGTCTGATAAATTATAAAAAATTAAAAATCTGAGAGCTTTTAAAGGATAATTTTTTTATAAAATCTCTTAAGCAATCCTTTCTTCTTATACGTATGTTGAGAGAAGGATTGGAAATGAAATTTGTTAACCAAGTATTGACCTAAGTTTATTCACTCATTGTTTTATTTAAATGCTCTCATTTTTGATCAAGTTAGATCAATGTTTAAGAGACAAAGAAATATATTTTGTCAGTTTAAAATTAGCATTAACAAATTGATCAGAAACCCAAAGATCTTTGTTCAATAAAACTTTAAAAGCTATTTTGACATGTCAACAATTTACTTGTTACATTTGGACGTAACATATGTAGGTATGTATGGATAGTAAGAAAGCCCTGGTTATTGACACCGAAACATCGCACTAAAACAAACAAAGCTTATCACTCAGGACTTCTGTAAGACAGTATACATTATCAATGTGATAACATAATTTTCCATTTGAAACATGTGCCTCGGTTATTAAATCGTAATCTAACAAGTTGATATGGTTTTTGATTATCTACACTTCCGTATTAGTGTTATTGACTAACACCCATAACACAAGCAAATAATTTGCTTACTTTGGGATTAGATCAAATTGTGTAATTTGTCCAAATATTATATTATTATTATTATGAAATAACATATACTATTTACCCGACTGAGTGAATAGATGTAATGTGTGCTGGTCACCCTAATAAATAATATTGATGGACAAATTACACAAACTGATCTAACCCCAAAGTAAGCAATTAATGCTTACTAGTGCTATGGGTGTTAGTAAACTATTCTAATATATAGAAATACATATATAGATACTGTTACATACATAAATAACACCCAAACCCAGAAATACAAATGTTTGCTCATCACACAAATGTTTGTCCCTGTCGAGAATCGAACCCGAGCTCCATCGATTCGTGATTAGATCTGTTAACCATTTGACCAACGGAGCTGTCAGACAAGGGTAATGTTAGTCCATAGTCATAATACTGGCTCATTGTTGTAGGTTTACCTACATTTGACTTATTTGTCGTATAGGGTTTGATTCTGAGGTCTGACTTATTGATTTTTCTATTTTGAAAAATCAGAACTAGGAGCTTACATCGAAAATGCTGCCTAATAATATAAATATTTCTCAAGGAACAATTAATAAGTATAATATATGTACATGTACATACTATCGTTTAAAAACCGATAACTTAGCAATCCTTAACAAGTTAAATACTTTCTCTACTACAACGACGAAGCAGGTCGCCAGTTAAATATAATGTAAAAATCAAAAATACAAGCTTGCTTGATCTTGTCATTTAGGCAGCGTTTCAATCCGCTAGTTCTTAAATATTTCTATTGCATGAAGTAGGAAGGGAATAAAAACACTTATATTACAAATACACTATTACTATTTCTAGTCTAGTTTATGATTATAATGTATTCCAAGATATTACGTATTTTGCATACATACACTTGTAATAGGTAATTTATGTATACGCAACGGACGCGTCGTTGCGTACTGTTACGTGAATGAGAGATTAGGGCTCGTTCACGTGGGCGCAAAATACAATGCGATTGTTTATACGCATCTTTGGTAAATTGAGTACCATCGTCTAACCTATTCCTGCCGTATTAGCGTCGTTATTTGTTGCTGTTGTGTTGTGGTTTTAAGGTTAGGTAGCCCGTAAGCTTATGTATTTGATATTCCGTCTCTGTCACACGCATAGCAAGACACCATTAACATCTCTGGTGTATATAGGCGATCGTTGACTCATTCCATCAAGAGAACTATCAGCTTGTTTTCTGTCCTATGTATTTAAAAAACAGACCATCAGTGCGTGTTGTAATCGTGGTACTGAAACCAGCGACGGTTCCTCGATTTGAGCCGGTTTGAGGCTCCCAGAATTACGATAACCCGTCGTGTACTGTACGCGTCGGTATAAATATATTAAATCTTAATTATACTAGTCATAATATATGAACTCCATAATAATAAGTTACAATAAACAAAATTGTTTTACAAAGTATGAATTTGTTGACTGTACAATCTATATCTATACCTACATGTAATAAAATCGTAGGAAAGTCAAAACTGTACATTGAATATTTTTTTAAAACAATACTAGGGGCGTGATCTACAATCGATATCGAAGCCAAAAATATAGTTTTTAGAATTTTTGTCTGTTTGTCTGTCTGTTTGTGTGTATGTATGTCCGAGGTAAACTCAAAAAGTACTGCATGGATTTACTTCAAATTTTGCATGAATATTACTAACTGGTCGGGTCAACATATAGGCTACATATTATCACGCTATCACCTACAGGGGAGGAACAGTGCGGAGTAAACGAAGTCCGCGCGGACGAAATCGCATTCAACAGCTAGTATTATAGTATTCTGATTCTTTCTGATACGCCAATCTAGAAAATTGGCGTATTTGTATGAACAGTCATGAATGTGGATGAAGTAAGGGGTATCTGTAGGGACCTTGATGTTACGACATTTGGTACTCTCTGTATACCCCGTAAAGGATCTGACGAGGAGATATGTATTGATGAATCCATACTAATATTATGATTGTGAAAGTCTGTCTGTCTGTTACGCTTTCATGGCTAAACCTTTAAACTGATTTTGATAAAACTTGGCATGAAGCTGATTGAAGATTCAATGCAAAAGTTGATTTTGGAAAAAATGTCAATATAGCTTTTTCCAAAATATAAATTTTTTTCCAAAATATAAGGTAAAATAGAGAAAAATAAATATTTTTAAAATAACAATAAAATTTAAATAAATATAGAAGCAAATGTTATATAAAATTGATAAATTAGTATAAATTGAATTTCACATTTACTAAGACACAATTTAGTGATTTAATGCCACGACAAACGTTTACACGTTGCGTCGCGTCGAATAAATGAGGTATGAGTTTTCCCCGTGTTGGTCCCGGGCTCCTTTGGAGAATAGGCCAACTGCCGTTCTGCCAGTCAGGTAGTAAAAGGCGACTGATTGGCTATATGAGTCACTACCATCGTGGCTACTAGGTGGTAGAGTTCTGCATTGTCTCGCCCGGGTCTGGCCTATTCCTGCCGCAATAGCGTCAGTGCTTGTCACTGTCGTGTTCCGGTTTGGAGGGTAAGGTGGCCGGTAAACTTATGCATGTGGCATTAGACCTCGCCACACGATAGCTTAGATATTTACTTAAATTTTATTGTTATTTTAAAAATATTTAAGTAAAAGTCATTTCTGTAGACAAAGAATTCTCTTTAGCTGACTTTATTTTTCTCTATTTTACCTTAGTGTATTTTATAACTTGTCATGTATAATTTTGCTTATAAATGACGTCGATAAGTGTTCCTATGTGTACCTACGTCGAATAAAATATTATTTGAATTTGAAATTTAAATTAAACGAGATAAGAGTTCTCCTTATTAGTCAACTTCTCTTTTATTGCGCAGGACATATCACACGATGTTTACCCTAAGCGAGCAGATGCGTATACGATACAGGTTATCAATTCAAAGTAAAAATTACGATCTTTAATACGTATGATAAGTACGGTGACAATATAGTCAATGACATAAAAATAAAATTCTTGTAATAAAGAGACACTACACCCGCGAATAGATTAACAGGTCATGGATGTAAGAAATTTCAAACTGTTTATCATCCACTATTTACACACTAGCCTATGTTTTACCCCTGGTCTTCGACTATCTCCATGCTAAATTTTATCAAAATCAGCTCAGCAGTTTAGTCACGAAAGCGTGACGGACAGATTTTCAAATTTATTATATTACTAGCTGACTTGCGCAAATTCGGCCGCGCGTAGATTAATAATATGATGTCGATATTGTTTTCCTTACAAAGTTTCATCTTTATTTCAAAACAAGACCTTAGGCCTTGATTTTGGAAAAAGCTATATTGACATTTTTTCTAAAATCAACTTTTGCATTGAATCTTCAATCAGCTTCATGCCAAGTTTTATCAAAATCAGTTTAAAGGTTTAGCCATGAAAGCGTAACAGACAGACAGACTTTCACAATCACAATATTAGTATGGATTCATCAATACATATCTCCTCGTCAGATCCTTTACGGGGTATACAGAGAGTACCAAATGTCGTAACATCAAGGTCCCTGCAGATACCCCTTACTTCATCCACATTCATGACTGTTCTTGATTCATGATTTTCGAAAATCGAGTTTTCACCAGATGTCCACGTTTTGAGGATCTAGGAACCTTTTCTCACTATTTTCACGATGACATCAGAGTGCTAAGTGTGAGTTTTTCTTTTGGCATTCGATCGTGAGCGCGTTTCGAGTTTACAGGAATTTGTATGTGATTTGTACAGCGCCACCTAGTGGTAAACTGGTTTCTCACGTTTACCACTAGGTGGCGCTGTATAAATCACATACAAATTTCTAGTAAACTCCAAACGCGCTCACAATCGAATGCGAAAAGAAAAACTCACACTTAGCACTCAGTATGTCTGTATGTACTATGTATGTGTGTGTCTCATAACTTTTGAACGGCTGGACCGATCGAAACGCGGTTAATGGCATTCGATTGGATTCAGCTCAACTTAGATTTCCTGAAAATTTGAAGCATGTCGGCCCAGGGGATTTTGAGAAATTTTGAAAAAACCCCAAACAAATTCTGGCAAAACAGTATTTCTTCATGTAACTTCCAGATTAATAGTAGTAAAGTAGTAAAAAGGTACAAAAACTAATCAGTTCTATTCCCCAAAAAAACTACGTTTAGTGCATAAATTACATCGAAATCGGTTTATCCGTTTGGGACTAATCGTTGCCTGCCGAAAAATGTTGAAAGTTTTTCGACATTATTTTGAAATTTTTCAACTAATCGTGTTTTAGTATTTTACGATATTTTAGTATTAAAATTGCCGTTTCGAAAATCAAAATCGAATCTAAATTTTCAAAAGTTACTGCTTTTCAAACATTAAAATTACGCTGTTCTTAGCAAATTTACTTAATATTTTTAAAATAACTCACGTTAATACACTGAATGACTTAAAAACCTTATCAGCTCTTCTTTAAAAACTGCGTCAAATACCGTTAATTGTATCAAAATCGGTCTATTTGTTTGGAATTTATAGATGACGAAAATTTTTGAAAAAAATGTTTTTTGACATTTCAAAAATCAATATACATATTGCCATTTTTAATAAAATAGATGTTTGAACTGAAGAAATCTATGCTTATAGTTTTTACACTTTTGAGTTTAAAAAGGCTTAATTTAGCAGGAAGTTTCAGAGATGGCCTGCAGGGTCAGCCGTTTATAGATTTTTTAAATAGTTCAGGAAGCAAACAATCAGATGGTTCTCCTGATGGAAAGAGATAAGCTGCGCCTATAGACTAAAATAGATTTTCGAAAATCGAGTTTTAACCAGATATCCACGTTTTGATGTCCTAGGAACCTTTTCCGACTATTTTTACGATGACGTATGTCTGTATGTATGTATGTATATGTGTGTGTGTGTGTGCGTGTGCATGTGTGTGTGTATGTGTGTGTGTGTGTGTGTGTTAAAAATTTAACCAAGTTGACAGATTTTGAGAAATTTTGAAGAAACCCAAAAAAATTTGTTATTTTTTTATTTTTTTTAAACTGTTATTGTTGTAATTTCCATATTAATGTACCGATTGAGTACAAAAACTAATTGGTTCTATTCCTAAAAAAACTACGTCTAATGCGTAAATTGCATCAAAATCGGTTTATCCGTTTGGGCGTAATCGTTGACGAAAAATTTTGAAAAAAGTGTTTTTTCAACAATTTTCGAAATTTTTCAACCAATCATTTTTTGGTAATATACGATATTTTAGTAATAAAAAAATTACGTCGAAAGCAGTTTCAAAGAACGAAAAAGGAATCTAATTTTCAAAAGTTACAGCTTTTCAAATATTAAAATTCCATTGTTTTTAGCAATCTTACTTAATATTTTTGAAATACTATAATTGACTTAAAACTCCTATCAGCATTTCTCCTTTAAAAACTGCGCCAAACACCATTAATAGGATCAAAATCGGTCAATTTGCATCTGATTAATCAATGAGAAAATTCTTGAATAAAATATTTTGTTTTTTAACTGTTTTTTAACATTGCTTCGAAATTTTTCAACCTGTCGGTTATTTAGCTAAAGCAACATTTTAGATCTCAAAAATTGCATTGAATGCCATTTAAAAGTTCAAAATCGATCATTGTTCCAAAACTATACAGCTCTGAAAAAAATTATAAGCATAGAGTTTTGTTCCTTGGGGTTTAAAATACCCCAATTTAGCGGGAAGTTTCCGGGATAACCTGCAAGGTCAAGCGTTTTATATTATTGGTATTATTCAGTTAATCGTAGCTGAACTGAGAGCATGTCATCTATATCTGCTGTATCTGTTTCAATAACGTTTTGATAATATGTAAGTAGATAACGCATAATCAAATTGAGAACACTGACTGCTGTCGATGCTATCATTCGTACGCAAATAAATAAGTCGGCCTGTATATTATTCAAAATGTTTCTTATATTTGTAAAAACTAAGCACTAGATTGTTACCTAGTTCCTAGTTTCTCCCATCTCAAAAATTTTGTCGCATATCTTCTTCTTATTAAATAAAATTACGAAACGCATCCTTATTTATTTTTAACTAGCTGACCCGGCAAACGTTGTTCTGTCTTTTTAACTACTCTTATTTTTTTTCTATATTTTCTCAAACCTTTTCCTTTTAAACCTTCCCTGGACTTCAACAATTAATTCAAAACCAAAATTAGCCAAACCAGTTCAGCCGTTCTCGAGTTTTAGCGAGACTAACGAACAGCAATTGATTTTTATATATATGGATAGATAATGCTTGATGTCAATTTGAAAATGTTTAGGTATTAATTTATCCATTTTGCTTAAATTATATAAAAATTTAAATAAATAAACGGACACAAATGACACAAACCGGGGCACATTTTACTGGCAATTTGGATGTAAAATTTGAATGTGAGAATCGGTAAAAGCAAAAATGTTAGTACTTATTTAATATACTTTATAGTATTTTTTCTATTTCGATTCATTAAACAGTTTTGTTTTTTTTTATGCAACAGCAACAAGCAGATGGCTCTCCTGATGGGAAGAGAAACCATCGCCTATTGACATCAAAGATGTTAATGGTGTTGCTATCCGTGTCGCGGGATGGCAATGCAACATACATAAGTTATAATGCAACATACATACTTACCCTCCAAACCGGAACACGATAATGACAAGCTTAGAAGCTATTGCGGCAGGAATAGGCAAGGCAGTGGTACTAAATACCCGGGCGAGACGTTGCGGAATTTTACCACCTAGTAGTCACGACGATAGTAACACGTATAACCAATCCGTCGCCTTTTAGGATCTGCCTGGCAGAATGACATTTAGTCTATGTTTCAAAGAAGCGCGGACCATCACTGAGGCTTCCAGGAACGACCTGTGGTCCGCGAACCACTGATTAAGAACTGCTGTTCTGAACGGATTTACGGTGCGTTGACTAGCGCAAACTAAAATCATGAATTTTTCCGTATGAATCCACTCGCCGCATAATAATCAAACATTGGTTTAGTTAACGTAGCAAAAAGTCAGCACAATGTTTTTATTGTTTTTATAAACTGGAAACTCGAATGTAATGATGAGTCCTTCAAATGGTAGTTACGTACGGTATGACGAAGCAGATAATGCTGTACGTTGTACTGGTTTAATGTTCATAACCGCTTTTTATAACATTTATATCATATCTATATACATATAATAAAATCGTAGGAAAGTCAAAACTGTACATTGAATATTTTTTTAAAGAATACTTGGGGCGTGATCTACAATCGATATCGAAGCCAAAAATATAGTTTTTAGAATTTTTGTCTGCTTGTATGTATGTCCGGGGTAAACTCAAAAAGTACTGCATGGATTTACTTCAAATTTTGCATGAATATTACTAACTGGTCGGGTCAACATATAGGCTACATATTATCACGCTATCACCTACGGGGGAGAGGCTGTGCGGAGTAAACGAAATCCGCGCGGACGAAGTCGCAGGCAACAGCTAGTTTATAATACTAGCCGCATCGTGCAATTGCATTATAAAAGTTTGTGGCGAATCCGGCGGAAATAACTCATTTTTCCGGGATAAAAATTAACCTATGTGCAATTCCAGATCATTATCTACATCATCCACCTGTGTACTAAATTTCATCTAAATTCGCTCAGTAGTTTTGGTGTGATTGAGTAAAAAACATCCATCTATCCATCCAAACAATCGCATTTATAATATTAATATAGAATATTAGTAGATGTCAGCTCTTCTATCAATCTTTCTCACGATTAACACGAATCTGATGAACCCCCTCAAGCTTAAATCCGTCAAGCGTTTAGGCTACAGAGGGTGCCAAGGATATACACATACATACACTCAAAAACCTTCTAACGCAGTCTGGTAAAAATATTAAAATAATTAGTTAGTTATTTGTTTTAACTAACACTTGCGATCGCCTGATGCTGAAATTCGACCATAAATAAACAATAAAATCTATTTTAAGTTTGACAACTGACTGATTAGCCGTAAATAAAAATAAAAAGCATAATATACAGTGTGTAAAGAAAAACCTGTCGGATAACTAAAGGTGTTATTTGGTACCTTAATACGGTTACAAATGTGTAATTATTTTATGGATATTAATTAATTAGTTTTCCCAAATAAAAAAAGTAATCTTAAACGGTATTTTCATCCATTAAGTATGACAACACCTACACATAACTAAATTCTATTATCAAAGAATGCCGCGCAAGTCGGATGCTACCAAATGATACGCGGCGCGTTTAAAGTTCATTTGTAAAAAGCCGAAAAACGAACACCGCGCCTTCGCACGGAGCACTGTGCGAAAGCAGCCAAAGCGAAACAATGAAACAAACAGCGACAAAATGTTGTCATCTTTAAAGTATTTGCTAAACTCTAGCGAGATATAAGTAAAAATATGAATATTAAAAAAACGATATATTTTTTAATTTTCAAAAATAAAGTGATTTTAATATTTTGTTCAGTAATGACTTTAACTAACCTATATGCCTCTTTCGGATCGGACAAGCTTCCTTTACACACTGTATAGTATACATGTGTGTATAATATCATGTATGTCACATGAATGTAGTGTGTGCAATGTTTATTTATACTCATTTAATGTATCTTCAATGCATATTATTTATAAAAAAAGGTTTCTGCAGTCCTCTCTCATGTTAACTTTAACTGTGCCAAATTTCGTACTCCACCGTTGGTGCAATTGTCTTAAAAATGGTACAAAGTTTTCCCTTCACGTATTAATATATATAGATTATGCGGTCTATCTGTTTTCTTTTATCAAATTATTTTTTGTCGTTGGTTAGCTGTAAGATAACTTACATTATAAGCTCGCCTTTTGTACTGTTTTTTTTGTTATTTTCTTGTTAGTCAATTTTTTGTGTACCAACAAGTAAAGCGTTTAAAAAATAATAAACATTTCGACGCCCCCCCCCCCCCCATGAATATTATAGTAATAGAAAAATACAAATTGTTGAGGAAAATTGTTTGTTGTTAATTTATAGTAGTTTTTTAATATTTACTTTTCGAATAGTTTTGTATCTTAAAAGAAAGCTAATTTGTTTAAGATGTCTTCATATCGAGGCAAAATACACTTGCTTACAAAAGTTTGATATGTTTTTCATGTCGATGGAGAGTATAAATTAGATTAAAACCGTATTATTTGATTATATAAAGTTAAATAGTATAGTCATATCTTTGTAATTATCAATAGAAAAATTGTGGAAAAAAATCACAAGATGAATCATGACTTCTAAATGCTGAAAAACACATAACACGAAAAACTCAGTAATAACTTATCACCGGAATATTCGCGGGGGCGTCGATTTGGTCTTTTCATGCGATTGTTTTATCTCTTCCCAACAAGAGAGCCACCTGCTTGCTCGCTATCCTATAACAATTTTATCATAAGATAGCAAACAAGCAGATGGGTCTCCTGATGGAAAGAGTCAACCATCGCCTATAGACACCAAAGGTGTTAATGGCGCGTTGCTATCTTGTGGCTAGGTCTAATGCCACATGCATAAGTTTACTGGCTACCTTACCCTCCAAACCGGAACACTGCTGACAAGCACTGACGCTATTGCGGCAGGAATAGGTAAGGCGGTGGTACCAGACCCGGCCGAGACAATGCAGAACTCTACCACCTAGTAGCCACGATGGTAGTGACTCGATAGCTAATCGGTCGCCTTTTACGACCTGCCTGGCAGAACGGCAGTTGGCCTATTCTTCAAAGGAGGCCGGAACCAACACGGCGAAAAACAATATCAAATTATGTTTAAATACCTAATAACAATAACATATAACTTGTATATTCTCTTGGCTAATTCACATCGTACAAGTATTTTTTTGTTGTGATGTAGCAAAAACTGGCTTGTGTGCGTAATACATCAAAATTTGTATTTGTCAGCTGTGAATAAGTAATTTCAATTTCCCATTCCTCGGATCCGTATTTGCCACCTTCTTTATATCATGTAATATATCATGTAACTAGGTGGTAGAGATCTGCATTGTCTCGCCCGGGTCTGGTACTACCGCATTACCTATTTCTGCCGCAATAGCGTCAATGTTAGTCACTTTCGTGTTCCGGTTTGGTGGGTAAGGTAGCCGGTAAACTTATGCATGTGGCATTCGACCTCGCCACTAGATAGTAACGCACCATTAACATCTTTGGTGTTTATAGGCGATGGTTCTCTTTCCATCAGGAGACCCATCTGCTTGTTTGCTATCTTATGTCATAAAATAAAAAAAATCATAGATGTCTTACCTTTTTTAACCAGGGGTCGGAAACCAGTTAATTTTTAACCAGTTTCAGTCTTTGACCCCCATACCTGAAATTGCGGTTTAAGGCGCGGTTACCGGTATTTAATCGGTTAAATTCAGGTACTTTGCAATTTCTGCTCCGGTTAAGCGAAATGAGATGTTTAATTTAAATGTCACATGGACTCGCGCACGCCAATTGTAAATTAATTTACATCAACGGAATTTAGTTTTATGATTTCGCGAGCAATAGCTATGCGTGGTTTTATTTCTATTCCTAAGGGTTGTAGTGTAGTTAATTTTGAAATAAAATTCGTTTCCAAGTAGATATCTTAAATATTCAATCATTTTCATAATTATCGTCTTTGTTTTAAGTACAAATATAACTTACTTTTCAATTGATTTCCCAAAATATGTTCTTTAATGTTTTTTTTACCTCAGAACTCGGTCATTTATGAACCTATTTTAAAAAATATTTTTTCGTGTGAGAGGGTATACGCCCCGTGTGGTCCCGTTTTAATGTGGTGAAAATCTGATGCACAGGAAATGGAAAATCAGTTCCTTGTTGAAGTTTTACTGCGCTAAAAATTATTCAGACGTCGCGCGTCGGGAGCAATAAATTCCAAAGCTACCTTTGTACTACCTTCCCCTGCCTGCTCTCTATCTTCTCCCTACATTCCCGCTGCCTTCCGAAACGTTGCCCCCTAGCTAGCCCCTACCTTCCCACTACCTGCCCTTATGTTTCCCCTACATTCTCACTTCCTTCCCCTACCTTAATCCTACCTTCCTCTTCCCCTAACCTCCCCCTACCTTTCTCTATCTTTCCCTACCTTTCCATGCCCTCCCTAATACCTTCCCGCTAACTTTCCCTACCTTCCCCTGCCTTCCTTCCACCTTCCTTCTATTTTTTCCCACTTTAAGAAAAGCTTCCACTTTACGTGTAGAACAAAGTAACCCTTGAAATTCTACTAATAATTAACAAGCTGTTGGGAGAAAATTAGATTGCTTTTAAATCGATTAATATCAATTTAAAAATCTCATAATTTCGAATCATTAGAGTGGAGTACTCGTCAGAAAACCATCAAATGGACAGGACAAGGGTTTTTTCGTGTTTTTCATAAAATAATCAAACGATAAAAGCAAACAAATAATTATTGTTATTAATAAAATATTTTTCCTTGAATTAAAATGTCCAAATCCCTCTCTACCTTCGAAAAATCTCAAATCGGGTACCTAACTTTACTAGTTACCCGATTTGAGATTTTTCGAAGATAGAAAAGATGGGTGTCTCGTCAAAACGAAGTTGTTCACAAAATTTCAGCTTGTTATTAATGAAAAAAAAAATTGGATCCTGAATGAACAAGACCGAAATACCAGGAACTAAGACCGAATATAAGTACAAGACTAATGGTAAAACTAATATTTATTTTTTGGATTGCCATAAAATAAAGTGTTTTAAATTAGTTATATATTAAATTAAATGTGTCTGTGAAAAAGTTTCAAATGAAATAAAAAATATTTTAAAAAATAATAAAATCAAGCCTTAAATACTCAAGACTGCCCTAGTCTTGGACTTGTTCTTACTTTGCTCATTAAACAAGAAGCGAACAGACAAACATAGCATCCAAAACGAGACTGATCTACAGGATATGATGCTAATTCCATCTGTTCTTGTTATTTAACTTAGCTTTCCTTACGAGGAAGGCAGTAAGTTGATCGGTTGGCGAAATAGACCACGAAATTACGATCCCCACTCGCATTACACCGACTTAAAACAACCAGCACTGATTTCTTTTGATAATCAGAAACGATAGCTTAAATATCGCGTGTCGCGAAACTCAGAGTTGTAATGTTCTCGAAAAACCTCATTTTATTGGCTGACACAGGGATCGAACTGTAGATCTCATGACAGCCGAATAGTCTTGCCAACAACTGTCTGATCACGACACCTGTTATGATCGTTGTTATATTCCTAGTTTTCGTTGGCGGATGTCCAGGTGAGCGGGTTATTGACATGCGCGCGCGTCGACTGGGACCCAGCCAACTATGTTATGTTTAATACGAGAGATTTTCACACATTGCTAACATAATTGCACGTTTCTCAACTTGTTTCCTGTTATAAATTAGACTGGACTTTAAATGTAAATCTTCATAGCTGTTGATCTAGTAGTTAAACAGGTCATGAGTTCGACGCTTGTTGCGCGTTGGGTTAAATTATTATTGAAGTTTTTCGGATTTATCCTCTAAATTCTTCTCAACAGAAGCTCACAGTCTGATGGTATTCTGTCCGGGGTTATTTTTAAATTGGATCATATTTCTGCCAGGCAGTTCGTAAAAGGCTAACGATTCGCCAAACATCTACAGTCGTGGTGATAGTAATGTTAACTTGCAAACAGTCGTTTTGAAGTTCTCGTCTATTACAAACAGTCTAAAGAGAAACACGTTCTCGTAGTGTACATATGCGTCCCTATTCACGTAACTAAACTCCAATCGAATCGAAACGTTTAGGGCTCTTCCGCACAAAAGCACGATACAACGTTGCGTCGTGCTACCGGCTACGACGTGGCATAATGTGTAAGAGTCTTAAAAGCCGATTCGATTGATGTTTTGTTACATCAACAGGGGCAATATATTAAAAGGTATTAAAAATATACTGTGTGTACGATGTTATTACTGAAACTACTGAACCGCTTTTGAAATGAATTTTGCCAATAGAAAGCTACGTAATTCCAAGTGATATAGGCTGTATTTTATCCCAATTTTACCACGGGATTGAGACTTACGCGGGATATACCGCGGGAAATGCCTAGTTCAGTATATATGAGATATATGTAATTGGACATCGACAGTCTACGTTTATGCGTAACATTTTATTTATTTGCTTATAAAATCCATAGCGCTAGAAAACTAATGTGCAGTGCGAATGACTTGTATATTTAAAATTAGCCATTCTTCTCATGTAAGTGTAAAGTGACTATGTTTTTTTTTAAGTATCGATAGAGAAGCGCTTGACCACGATCTCGCCTGATGATAAGCTAAGATCGGCCTAGATGGAACGCGCTTCCCCAGAAGGCACCTGTTCACTCTTCTCTTGAAGATCCCCATGTTGAACTCGTTGGGAACACAAACTCGGGAAGCATATTCCGGCCCCATTACAGTTCGGATCAAGAATGTCAAGTCGAACCGCTTTGTCCGGGTACGTGGAACGTCCACCATATGGCGATGCCTGGAATCTGTGCGCTTCGACGATCGATAGAAAAACGGGGACGGCGGAATTAAGTTGTGCAATTCCACAGCGCGCTCTAAAGTGCATCCGATAAAAGACCGATAGACTAGCCACTCTCCGGCGATGAGCGAGGCCCTGGAGCTATTTGCCTACTAGTTCATCGTCATTTATGACTTATGAGCCTCTTGGCACGCCTCTCTATCGCCTCAAGCGTCTCCAGCTGGTATTTGGCGGATCCATCACAGAGGTGAGAGCAGTATTCCATGCACGAACGGACTTGTGCTTGACTTGACTGTAATGAGAATAACGTAAGTTTAAACCTGAAAACTGATAAGTGATAACCGTCGCATATACTAGGTGATTAGAAAGAAATTGAGCGGATGAAGCGAAATAGACCTATTCTATGATTATTTTGAGTTTTCGTAGCACCGAAAATCGATTGCGTCGTCAGGGTCGATTATGTAGTCACTCGACTAATGGGGACGCACAAAGTGTTGTCATCTATCTATCTATCTGAATCGATCGGCTGAATCGATTTGGCTAATTTTGGTTTTGAATTAATTGTCCAGGTAAGGTTTAAAAGGTGAGAAAATATAGAAAAAAATAAGAGTAGTTAAAAAGGCAGTTCTGCCTTTTGCCAAACGTTTGCCAGGTCAGCTAGTAGAGTATAAAACTGCATAATGTACGTGTCAGTTGTTTGCTTTTTGTTGAGTTTGTTCTATTCCGTGATTACCTCTAATTTACACTAGCGAGTCCACGTACGTTTCATAGCAATATCATATTTAACGTATAAGTTATAATGTGCATTTTTCCTTGGCATTACAAAGCTTTTACTTTTTAAAAACCACATGTGTAAATCGGATAGTGAGGGCATAGTTGAACTGTGGAATTCCGGTGGATTGCTTTGCGATTGTGGTATTTGCGACCTTGGATGTAAATAACAAAATGGCATACAATCACTGGCGTGTGGCGAGCTTTCTATGATTAATTTTCGATGGCTTCCAGTCAGAGACCTACTTTTCGTACAATCTTGTACATAAACACTAACGAGACGGCTAAAACTATTTATAATTTTAAATATTGGCACTGCAGATTTTTAAAACATTCTGAAATTACGAATTGCTCGACTCATAATCCGAAGCACACAGAGTGCTCTACAATTATTTCTATTGTAATACTAATGCTAGTAATCTCACCTCGGATTGGTCCGGACCACCTTTGAAGAAAAGACTATTTGCCGTTCTTTCTGCCAGGCAGGCTTAAGAGGCGAACGATTAGCGTGCGAATCACTTCTATCGTGGCTACTAGGTGGAGTTCTGCATTGTCTCGCTCGGGTCTGGTACCACCCCCTTACCTATTCCTGCTGCAATTGCGTCAGTGCTTGTCACTGTCTTGTTGCGGTTTAGAGGGTAAGGAAGCCGAACTTATGCACGTTGACATTAACACCTTGCCACAAGGATAGTAATTAGTAACACACTATTTACGTCTTAATTATCTGTTGGCTATCTTAAAATAAAAAAAATAAAAAATTAGGATAGTAGTGACATGTTGAACCAATCCTTCGACGAAAGTTTACAAATTGCGCCAAGGGACTTTGAAAGAGGCACTAAAGGGAGAAAATGTTTTTTTTTTTTCATTTATAGGATAACAAATAAAGGATGGTTCTCCTGATCGAAATTTGATAATGATGAATGAAATCAATCTTTTTTTAGGAGTAGGGCAAACGTAAATAAAAAATTAAAAAACAATTATTTCGCGCGGTAACTTTGAATACCTATTATTAATCAATACTAATACTGTAAATGCGAAAGTCTATATGTCCATCCGTCTGTCAGTCTTTCTGTTATGTTTTCACGATTTTTATTTTTGCATGGAGATAGCTGAAAAACTAGGGTCAACATAGGCTAACCTTTCTTTTTAAAAATTAAACTCAAGGTGCTATAATCGGGAATGAAAGTTTGTTAAAAAAATTATATCGACATGTTAATTCTACTCGCGGGCTAAGTTGCGCGGGCCAGCTAGTATATGAATAATTTTGTTCCTATAATAAAAACATCACGCCCGGTTCCCTTACGTGGTAGGCAGAGTAAACCGAACGTCTATAGACTTTCTGGTTTACCACGACTCGCCGGTTTGTCGGTTGGCGAGATGATTGATAATCCGCGTCGCCGCATTTTACCGACCAGATAAAAGTTATCTACTATTTCTAGCGATAACCTGGACCGACGGCTTTACGTGCTAGGCACAGGAGTTGTAGCACAACACCTTTCAGACTCCGAGCTCCTACTGAGATTGTGGATTTAGAGAAAAACCTCAAAAAAACCTCAATAACACTTGCCCGAATCGGAAATCGGACCCGGGGACCTCATGATTCGAATAGGCTAAGTCCTAGACCATGAGGCAGTCAATTTTTAATTTCAAATCGGTGACCAGCGGGGCTACGCCCATGTATATCAATATTTCTACATCATTTGTGTATATAATTTGATAAGCATTTGTGTACGTACGAGTACTTACATTTGGCTCGCGTATCGTGGATTGATTAGGATGCTGTTTGTTATCAATACTCTGCCATAAAGAAGGCCATTGCAATCTGTTGCTTCTCGTAAATCCTAATAAAATGGTAATGGATAAAATTTAACGTTGGCCGAGTGAGAGAGATTCACGTTTGATACCCGACAGGGACTAAATCAGTTTTTATTAAATAGCTGCACCGTGCGGCGATTATAAAAGCTTTTGGTGAATTCCGCAGGAAGAACTCTTTTCCGGGATGAATAATAGCCTATGTGCTATTTCACCATCTATTTAAGTGCCAAATTTCATCCAAATCCGTTCAGTAGTTTTT
Source organism: Apodemia mormo (assembly GCA_036924255.1). NCBI lineage: Eukaryota > Metazoa > Arthropoda > Insecta > Lepidoptera > Riodinidae > Apodemia > Apodemia mormo. The sequence goes on along the minus strand of JAUPFN010000018.1, from coordinate 1,967,043 downwards.
GTGTGATTGAGTAACAAACATCCATCCATACATCCAAGCACCCGAACTTTCACATCTATACAAATAAATAAAATTGGAGTGTCTGTAATATTACAATAACCGCTTTTTACTAAATGCGTATAGATTTATATACGGTACATATACCAAAATAACATTTTTTACAATTTTTTCTGTCTGTCCGTCCGTCTGTCTGTCTGTTTGGTCCGGCTAATCTCTGAAACGGCTGGACCGATTACGACGGGACTTTCACTACCAGATAGCTGATGTAATAGGGAGTAGCTTAAGCTAACTACCTTTATTTTAGAAATGTTTCATCGCGGGCACAGCTAGTTTATAATATTAATATAGATATTTCAGTATTTATATGTGTTTCTCTATACAATAATAATGTTGACTTACACTCCGTGGTTTAAGTTGAGTTAGTTTTATTATTAAGTTTGGTGTTAGTCGTTAGATCTATTTATGTTATGTGGAAATGGATTTATATATTTGGATTGCTGTGAGTTTGATTTTTTGGACAAATTAATTATATCTTGTGATTGTGGTAATTATATGCTGGATAACATGTCAGGCCGAGAAACCGAAACGGAACTAATGGACTGAATGTGTCAATACTGATGCTTTTACACAATCACAGGGAAGAAAGAAAGAAAATATTTATTTGCAAGAATATGGGTGTTACAAGTTGTTAAAAATTAATTGGGTTAAATTAAGAATATGTTGATAATTCTACCATTATATGTTGTGCAAGTATTAAAAAAAATTAATTATCATTATTACATTTAAAACATTGTATCGATTTTTTAGAGTTATTACCGGATCGGAACGCGGCCAGACACTGTGAAGATCCGCTGGAAGAAAGTCAGCGGACTGGTCTTTTTTCCCTATTTTATGTACTTACTAGATGTTGCCTGCGACTTCGTCCGCGCGGACTTCGTTTACTCCGCACTGCTCCTCCCCTGCAGGTGATAGCGTGATAATATGTAGCCTATATGTTGACCCAACCTGTTAGTAATATTCATGCAAAATTTGAAGTAAATCCATGCAGTACTTTTTGAGTTTACCCCGGACATACATACAGACAAACAGATAAACAGACAATACCGTGTAGCGGGTTTGGAATGCCCTATGCATAAATTGCCACATCAATTCAATAATAACATATATCAGCAATTGCCCAGATCATGGATGTCTAAATTCTTACTCATCTGTACGCAGATAAATCGGTTTTGATGCAATTTATACAATTGGATGCAATATTTTAAGAAAAAGAGCTGTCTAGGTTTTTAATTACTAATTAATGGTACATAAATCTGGAAGTTATTCTATTACAGCATTGTTCGAAAAAATTTTTTTGAGTTTCTTCAAAATTTCTCAAAATCTGAGCCAATTCGGTTCAGATTTACAGCAAGTCTAAATTTGACAGAACTACACCACCCGCCCTACCTATTCCTGCCGGAATAGCGTCAGTACTTGTCACTGTCGTGTTCCGGTTTGGAGGGTAAGGTAGCCGGTAAACTTATGCATGTGGCATAAGATCTCGCCACAAGATAGCACCGTACCATTAACACCTTTGGCGTTTTTAGACGATGGTTGACTCTTCCATCAGGAGACCCATCTGCTTGTTTGCTATCTTACACTATAAAAAAAAACTCGAATGAAATCAGCAACATTTTAATCGGTAAAGCGGTTTAAAAGTTATGAGATTTTTACATATACACAGACACATATATACACACAGATATATTGACGATATTCTGAAAATAGTCGGAAAAAGTTTTGTAGGACCTCAAAACATTGAGATCTGCTGAAAATTCGATTTTCGAAAATCGGGACAAAATTATTTATTTAATGCTTTATTGTACACAATTAAAAGAGAAGTAATATATAGAGACTTATTAAAAACAGACTGTACAATGGGCGAGCTTATCCCCAATAAAAGAGATTTCTTCCAGCTGACCCGGATAAGAGTAAACACAATAATTATCGAAATGTTAAAATAGTGTAGATTATTAGTAACTTCCTTATCTACATACGTAGCGGGGAGTCGAAAAAACGGAGTCAAGACAGACACATCCACAGCGATTAGGTGAATATACAATAGATTATGTATCGCGCGGAAATAAAAAGTAAGGTCACGTAGTTGCGTGCGTTGGTACGTTTAACACGAGTGCACTGTCGATTTCAACATTCAAACAAAGGGGTATGTTTTGTTTCCATTTCCTGTATACTTGGAAGTATATACAGACGCCGGTAACATTCCTTGTGTGCTCTAAGCCGCTTGTACATTATCTGCAATTAGTCCTACAAGGTCAGGTCTTAGATTAGTTTGACGTTCAATCACTGCCTTACTTAACCGGTATTATAATCGCACGGCTTAACACAGAACTGTAATAGTACTATTACACTTATTCCGTGTGTAGTCTAAATTAAATTGAAGATTTTATCATCTTCAAAAAAAAAAAGAAAGAAAGAGACGAAAAATATATAGTTGTGACAAATTAGCAAACTAGTAATTTGCACGGACTCATTAACTATAATGTACAGGTCATACTATAATGACCTAGCGTGAAGACTAAAATGGACTAAAGGTCTAAAGGACTATAAAGGACATACTGTGTGTATTTTGAACGTTATATTTATTTAGTTTGTCGGCGCTAAAGGGACATCCTTTTTAAAGTCGTGGGATAAAAACAACAATAACTCGAATTTGCTTAAAAACGCGCAACAGAACTGTGGCTATTGATATTTTAATAGGTAGTATCTGTAGTGTTAAAAAATTATCTTACTTTCATCTTCGAGCTACGTATGTAGGTATCTCCGTAATGTAACGCCGGAATCGATAAAATGTATCAAAAGTATTGATTTTTCGCGTGACCAAAATCATTAATTCCCTTTGCCCTTTGCGGGTTAAAAAGTATTGCATATTGCATATTTCACTCCTAGATAATGTAGCTTTCTAAAGGTGAAAGAATTTTTAAAATTGGTCGAATTTTTTGAGTTAAATCGTAACAAAAAAGCACAATTTTTTTGCTCTTCATAATATTGGTTTAAATTAAACTAGCTGTTCCTGAAGCCCTCGACTTCGTTCGCGCGGACTTCGTTTGCTCCGCGCACACCGCATATGTAGCCTATATGTTGACCCGACCTGTTAGTGATATTCATGCAACATTTGAAGTAAATCCATGCAGTACTTTTTGAGTTTACCCCGGACATACATTGACTTTCCTACGATTTTATTATATGTATAGATACATTATCTTGATCATATTGATCTTGAGTGTCGTGTGCACATCAGAGTGCTAAGTGTGAGTTTTTCTTTTCGCATTCGATCGTGAGCGCGTTTCTAGTTTACTAGGAATTTGTATGTGATTTGTACAGCGCCACCTAGTAGTAAACTGGTTTCTCACGTTTACCACTAGGTGACACTGTACAAATCATATACAAATTCCTAGTAAACTCCAAACGCGCTCACGATCGAATCCGAAAAGAAAACTCACACTTAGCACTCAGATAACTATCACTGCTTCACCTAACATTCCTCACCCTCTATGTATATTATAGCTCTGTTAATTATGTGTCTATAGTGCATACAGCAATGTCTTCAAACTCTAAATTTATTATTAATGATTTAGAAGAACGGCTGATGCGTGATGCCAATTTATCTGGGGTGGTTAGTTGTCATGTGGCCCGTTTGAATTGATCAATATTAATTGTGGTTAAGTAACCGTTTGCCAAAGTAATTGAATACACCTTTTTAACTCTATAGTGGGAAACTATATGTGCTCTCGCTTCTCACGAAACATCCGTCCTATGGAGTTTCCCAGAAATTAAAGCTTTTTTGGCAGATCGCAGCATTAAGGTTGCTGACGGCAGTGCATGCTCAGATCTCAAATCTGTCGATGCTGGTGTTCCCCAAGGTTGCGTGTTATCTCCTACATTGTTTTTTCTGCATATCTACGATATGGTGCAAATTAGTGGCATCCGTTATTATGCGGACGACAGTATAGGAGCTTTAAATTCCGGCCGTGCTAACATTTCTTGGGAACATGTCGCCGAGTGCCGAAACAAACTTGTGTCTTAATTGAAGTCGAGGATTTATTGACCAAAGTCTCGGAATGGGGTCCCCTAAATTTAGTCCAATACAATCGAAAGAAGACACAAGTTTGTGCATTTACCGCTAAAAAAAACACACTTTTTGGTGTCTTCTCGTTTTGAGAACCTTTTTGGTATCCACAAATCGAGCAACGTCTAGTTTCATGGTTATTTGGAGGCGAAAGCTAAGCGGGCGTTTAAGAAACTGGTGAACTGGGCGTAAATTTATTTAAAAAAAAAAGCCACCGTTTGCGACTCTATAAGTCGCAAAAAAAGTTTTTTATGAAGTACTGTTCTCAATTTTAGGCAGGGGCTCCGCAATACCTGCTCCTAGATCTTGACCGCATATTTAACGCGGCCTAAGTTTTCTCTGCAAGAAATACAAAAACCATTCATAATATTAGATTGTAATTACAATACTATACGTCGATGTATGAGACTGCTTCGTCGTGTAAAGTTTAGGGTTAGCTCAGGTCGGCGCGGATTCGATATTGGGTTGGACAAAAGTGTTATCGACGTTTTTTCGGGGCCATTCTTGGAAATCGCAAATTAAGCACGTTAAGCTGTGGGTCCCAAAAACAAGAATATGTTTTTTTTATAATATTAGATAGCAAAGAAGTAAATGGCTCTCCTGATGAAAAGAGTATCCACCAATATAGACACCAAAGATGTTAATGATGCATTGCTATCTGTGGCGCGATGACATTTCCACATACATAACTACCGGTCATCTTATCCGCTATGTTGTTATCAGGTCGACAAAATGCGGCGATGAGGGTCATCAGTCATCATCAATGAATCGTGGTGAACCGCATCACTTATTACTCTGTTTACCTCGCAAAAAGCTGGCGTTATGATGTTCTTTTATTTTCGTTTTTATTTAGGTGAAGCTACAGTTACATGCATAATTAGCCTGTGTATAATTTTCTCTTGACATGCTCGGCTTGCGTAATTTAATTTTTACAACAAAAAGTCGTGTTTTGTTTTTGTATGTAGTTCATTCTAATCTATATATTAATAAGAGAGGCAAAAACTTTGTATCCCTTTTAGAGACAATTTCGCGAACGGTCGAATATAAAATTTGAACAAGTTACATTACATTGTGGAGGTACCTAATATTTTAAAATAATTTATATTATTATTAATATTCATTAAACATATACTAAATTACTAAAAATAAATATTACACACATTACACTCATGTGACATACATGATAAAATACACACATGTATACTTAATAATATTTTCTTCAGAGCTATAGTCAGTTGTCAAACTTACATGAGTTTTATTGTTAATTAGTCTCTGGTCTAATTTTGGTAATGGTAAATTTGGTTTGGTCTAAGGACAAACTTTGGACCCATTTTTAAGACGATTGCTCAAACGGTGGATTATAAAATTTGGCACAGTTAAAGATTACACTATGGAGGACTGCATAAACCTGATATCGTTTTAAATAAAATGCCTTAGAAATAAATAAATAAAAGTAAACATAAATGACAATATACTATTTATCTTCACAGTTAGTTGTCTTTGAAAGAGATTTTGTTGTTTAGTCTTTAGTCGAACTTCGGCCACAGGTGATCGCTAGTACCAAATAGTAGGTGGTAGAGTTCTGAAACGTCTTGTATCCGTCTGGTACTCTGTCTTTCGTATCCATGCTGCAATAACGCCAACGTTATTGTCGTATTCCGGTTTGGAGAGCAGGATAAACGGCAAACTTATGCATGTGGCTTTCACAACTCGCCACACGAATAGCAACGCACTCTTACCTTCTTTTATGTCTATAGGTGAAGCTGTCTCTTTCTATCAGAAGAGCCATCTGCTTGTTTGCTATTTTATGATAAATATTATGTACTTATTGAACATAATAACGGAACAGATATACCAACAGGTCAAACGGAAAACAAGAACATAAGTGTATTTGTATCTGCATAAGGCTGTTCTTTTAGTATGCCTGTGTGTAGTGAGTGACGGTGTCGACACCGCCAAGTGACTCTTGGGATAATGAGGCGTTCGGCAGTATACATGTGGTATACACGACGCACCTAAGAGACCAAACTTACGCTCTTGTGCCTACCGAAGTTTTGCAATCATTGTTATATCACTTTATAATTCTTTATTTTAGTTACAATACAAATGTCTCTATCTTGACATTATATTGTACTAGCTGCAGGGTGCAGCCCGCTGCATTATAAAAGTTTTTGGTGAATCCCGGTGGATCACCTAATTTTTCCGGGATAAAAAGTAGCCTATGTGCTATTCCAGGTCATCATCTACCTGTGTACCAAATTTCATTCAAATCCGTTCAGTAGTTTTTGCTTGATTGAGTAACAAACGTCCATCCAAACATCCAAACTTTCGCATTTATATTATTAATATAGATGTGCCGAATAAATTCAAAAACATTATAGGTACCAGATTTTTTCACATGTCAATACTTTTTAAGTTACTACCGGTAACCAAAATCCAGTGGAAGAACTGGATCCAGTGGAAGAAAAAATCCAGTGGAAGAAACTCTACTGGCTTGTTTTTCTAAATCTAAACTAATATTGGAAAGATTATTTGGTACGAAGTTCCTTTTGGGGCATTGTGGAGGGGTACCTTAGCCGGCAAAAATGTACGTAACGTTATAATAAGGAACCTCGTTCCTATCTGGTTCCCACACCACCACATGGTTTTTGTTTGTTTGTTACGATTAAACTCAATAACTACGGTGGAGTAGTTTCTCTATTTTTCTCTTTAATTTCGTTCACCTTTAGAAATCTACATTTTCCAGGAGGGACACAGCACAGGCTACTTTTTTAACCGAGTGAACAAAAGAAAGTAATGATTTTGGGTCACGTAAACGAAGTGGCTAGTAACAGCTAGTCTTTAATATATCTATATTCTTTGCAATGACCTATTACATAATTCACTTTATTATAGCTGACCCAGCGAACTTCGTACGACGTACCTCTTTAGAATAAATTAATGATGTGTAGTGTTATTAACTGAGTTGTAGGTATACAATAAAAAACAAGTTAAACTTCATTAGAGGTTAAAAAACTGAACACACGACTATAATTGTTTTTCTTTCTTCTCTTAATTTTTCAAACATTTTAGTAGTTTCTACGATTCGAAGCGAAGACAAATCAGTAAAATCAAAAATCGTAAAAATATTTTATGAATATGCTTGAAGTTTCCAAATATTCACTGCGTAAAGGGATGAAATAATATACCAAATTCGCGGGGTTTTATCCACATAGTTCCCGTTCCTGTGGGATTTCCAGGATAAAATTTATTCTAAGGGCGGCTTGCACAAAATGCTTAAATCATTTTAAGTCACTAAATACGTTTAAAGTGGCAGCTTTTAAGGCGTTTTGACATTTGCTAAACATGTTTAAAGGACTAAATGCATTTAAGCATTTTGGTGCAAGCCGCCATAAGTCCTTTCTTGGGTCTCAAACTATCTTTGTACAAAATTTAGTAGTAGTAGGTATATTATACCCGCTAGTAGGTATATTAACATAGGTTTCCATACAAAGTTTCATCCCCAATTTCAAATCCTTAACGGTTGATTTATAAAAAAAAATTATCTCTGTTTTAGCCCGGATCTTCAACTATCTCCATTCCGAATTTCATCGAAATCAGTGTAGTAGTTTAGCTTTGAATGCGTAACAAACAGACATTCGCATTAATAATGTTATATTAGTGTGGACTAATAGATATCTATATTACATTTTACACCAACAGATGTAAATCAGTCAAACATTTTATAAAATGCTGTTACATAAGTTTATTTCTTATAATTATTATCTATAAAATTTCACCAAGCTCTTACGGTAACGCGTGCATAGATTAGTTATCGGCCCCAAATGTATAATATAAGTATTATGGTCGCAAAAATTGTTTCAATTAATGAAATTGAGACCGTGAAATGTTAAAGAAGAACTGGTGAAAGCCACTGAAGGCAATCTAAAATAGGATTCATGTTTTTTAAATTAAAAGAAGAAATTGTGATAGGTATTTAATTTACAAAATTTCCGCGAAACCATATATGGAACTGCTGTGATGCAACTGACACGAAAGATACATAGTGTAAGAATGGGACAAACTTATCCAAGGCAAAAAAATTAGAGGAGACCTCAGCAGCACAATAGTTAACCCACTTCCACCACCTTCCACGTCAGTAGCAAAAGCAGTAACACACAAATTATGTACTCAACGCACGTTTCACTTCGCAACCGAAGCATCTTCAGGAGAGTCGAATAGCAGTACACTTTATGAATGGTGAAATATGATGCGGTTTTTTAAATTAAAAATAAATATCTCTCACTCCAAGAGAACATAATTTTCGACATTTTATGTGTGTTGTGTGTAATATTTATTTTGAATAATGTAAAGTGTTTCCAATGCATATTATATAAAAATATTAGCAGTGTCCTGCACTGCTTCATCGTGTAAACTTAAACTGCCAAAATTCTTACCCCTCCTTTTTTTTTAAAAAAAAACCCTCCTTTCGCTTAATTTTCTTAAAATGGCGTACAAAGTTTTCGTTTCACGTATTAATATATAAAAGACATACATTAACAATGAGGTATTTAATCAGTTTTTGAAATATTTAGTGTCTGTACGTGGCAGAAAAAATGTTCAGTCTAGTTACTGTCTAGTCTATATTAAATAAACGTATGTATTTTTTTTTTTATTTATATAGATACGAAAGTCTGTCTGTCTGTCTGTCTGCAACGTTCTCACGGCTGAACCGCTGACATTATTTTTATGAAATTTGTCATGAAGATAGTTAAAGATCTGGAGTCAAATATAGGCTATTTTTAATACAACCTCTAAGGGACTAAATTAAAGAATAAAAGATTGTTTGAAATTTCTTAAATTGGTGACCTATTTTTATTTAAAATATAATGTTGTTTAAAAAATCATCCCCAAAGGGACTGAATTAGGGGATGAACGATTGTATGAAATTTCTTTCACTGATGACCTGTTAATCTACTCACGGGCAAAGCTGCGTAGACCAGCTAGAAACATACGGCCAAATCGTAGGATACCGAACAAACAGATGGATCTCCTGATGGAAACAATCAACTATTGCCTAAATAAATAGGCCAAAGATATTAATGGTGCGTTGCTATCCTTGTAGCGGAGTCTTAAGCTAAGCGTCCACAGGTCGGTATCGTAAGCATCGGACGCATCGCATCACACGCATTAATTTTTCATAATGCGTCCACTGTATCGGCAGAGATCGGATTTGCCGACGCAAGTACCAGCAATCGGATTGCCGATGCTAGTTCATTCGGATTTTCTTAGTGATCGTACGTGTGTTTGTGAGAATGGTGGAATGCGAAGAACAATTTTTTGTCGTTGCTTGTTTGTTAGCAGAAGAGGAAGAAAATGCAAAAAAACCTAAAAAGAGGAAACATAATATGTGGATACACGACATTTTCAAGAAGAGATCGGAACGTGGAGAATATCACACACTATTTCCTGATTTGTTAAATGATGACATTAAGTTCTTTGAATATTTTCGTATGTCTGAAGCTAAATTCAATTTTCTTGTTGAGATCCTGAAACCATATTTACTAAGACAGAATACAACATACAGGGAGGCTATAGGACCAGAAGAAAGGCTTGCTGTGTGTTTAAGGTAGGTATTTATTGAAATTAAACATCGGATGTATAGTTCTTATTAAAATGTAAATATTGACTGAGAATCTGGGTATTTTGATCCACTGCATGTAAATGTTCCGGCGGCATTTCGTTAGGTGCAGATGAATGAGAAAATATTGGGGAAGTTGCCGGAGACAGATTGCGCAGAGTTTCGTATACGGCAGGTAGAGACGGTTGAGGAACCATTGCAGACGGTGGAGACATCACATATAGAGTTTTACTCATAGAAGGTGCCGAAGACGTAGTTTTAATAGGTGTGATTTTGTTTATAGCAGGCGAATTAAACATCGTTGTATTTGAACCAGTAGGTGCCGGATTAAGCATTACATTTGAAACAATTCTCACTCTCTCTCTTTCATTTGAACCATATTCCATAGCATTAGAATCAGGATTGATTGGAGTTGTCGCAAGCCTCATCTCCACGCTGTTAACCATTTGAAACAGTTGTGCTTTAATGTGAATTTGGTCTTGTAAAGGAAATGTTTTTACTGTTTTTGCCATACTGATGAAAAAATGAAGTAGAGGATCACTCTGGTTTCTGTGTTGTTCTGTTTTTGTTAAGTATTCTTGTAGAACGTGGGCTGCAGTTGGACCTTGTGAAGCTTGTGAAGCTGCAAAGCTTGATTTCCTGCCGACAGTTCGTGTTGATGTCGCAGATTGTATTGATAGAGGACTTGGTGAATCGCTTAGTATATTATTATCTAGATTACTTGAATCAGACAGTGCATCAAGCTGTGTTTCGTCGTTATTGTTGTCATTTCTAGGCGATAGGTTTGACCGTCGTTCTTCCTCATCGTTTAGGTATGGTACTAGGAAAGAAAGTTCTTGGGAGAATTTAGGAGGTTTTAGTTTCGATGCTGCTTGGCCGCTTTTGGTCTTACGCAGATTCAAAGCCTTCCTATGATTGTCTCTGATTCTGGTCCATCGCTCCTTACATACATTTCCTGTAACAATAAAAAAGTTTTTTTTTATTTCAGGTACTTAGCCACTGGAAACTCTTTTCGATCGCTGTCGTTTTCCTTCAGGATTGGAGAACGTACAGTGCGAAGAATTGTGTATTCAACATGCGAAACCATTATTCAAGTCCTACAGCCCATAGTGATGCCAAAACCATCTGAAGATATGTGGATTGAATCAGAAAAAGGTTTTTGTGACAAATGGAATTTTCCTAACGCGATCGCTGCCATTGATGGAAAACACGTGGTTATTCAAGCACCACCGCACAGTGGTTCAAATTACTTTTGTTATAAAAAACACTTTAGTTTGGTACTGTTAGCTTTAGTCGACGCACATAAAAAATTCATAGTCGTAGATGTCGGTGCTTTTGGTAAGAACTCTGATGCTAGCATTTTGAGAAGTTCGAGTTTAGGCAAAAGTTTACAGAATGGCACTCTAAACATACCTCCACAAAAAATACCACCAGGAGGGACTGAACCACTACCTCATGTCATCATCGGTGATGAGGCTTTTCCATTATGCTCGTTTTTAATGCGACCATACTCTCGGGACGATGCCCAAAGAAATGAAGAGAAAAAAGTGTTTAACTATCGGCTCAGTCGTGCTAGAAATACTGTAGAAAATACGTTCGGAATATTGACAAAAAAATTTAGAATTTTCGAACGTAGATTGTCTATGCACGAAGAACACATTATAACTGTTGTAATGGCTACATGCTGTTTGCACAACTTTCTAAGAAATGACACATGCTACTGGACAGGAAATGATTTGAACACTTCTGTTGCGGAAATAGCAGGACTGCAAAACCTAAGGAATATAGGTGGTAATCCACGCGCAGATGCTTTAGCAGTCCGGGATAGCTTCAAAAGTTACTTCAACTCAGCAGCAGGGTCGATAGAATGGCAATTAAAGAGAGTTCGAGCTGGAAGGCGTGCAAATGTATGAGTTACAAAATAAAAATATAAAAACTTACCATTTTCATTTAATCTGTTTCCAATTTCCTCCCAGATATTATCCCTTCTTTGTTGATTCGAATAATTAGGGTGTTTTAAATTATATAACTCTTCGTATTCTTGCACAATTGTAATTAGTCGTGCCACGTCCATGCTGCAAAACAACGCGTGTGGACAGGTCGATCGTCAAATGCAAATGGCGGACGATGCAGTGTGAGCGCGCGGGGCGCGCGTAGCGCGTCCACTGATCGGCATTCCGTATGACGTCATCGGCACGCAACGCGAAAGTTGCCTCTCGGAGCATCGGTGTCGGCATTGCCGATGAGTAATCCGTACAGTGCGGATCAGTGGACGCACTTGTATGACTCTCTATACAAAGAATACTACGATCCGTTGGATGCGATGCGTCCGATGCTTACGATACCGACCTGTGGACGCTTAGCTTTAATGCCAAATCCACAAGCATAAGCTTAGCGGCTACCTCACCCTCCAAACCGGAACACGACAGTGATAAGCACTTACGTTTGCGGCAGACATAGGTAAAGCGGTGATACCTGACCCGGACAAAACAATGCCTATTAGCCACCTAGTAGCCACGATAGGTAGTGACTCGCATAGCCAATCATTCGCCTATTACCAACTGCCTGGAAGAACGGCAAATGGTCTATCAAAGCGTACCTGGACCAATACGAGGGAGGAGGTAGTTATTAGGTCCTAGTTTCGTACGTTCCCACGTAAGTAGCACGTAATATAAGCATGTCGGTCGTCATCGAGAAACAGGTCTTGTTACATACAGACGAAAGGAAATTATCAACAACCACAAAGTATAGGTTTACGGCAAGCGTCTCGTTCTGCAGGTCGTTTTTTATACCTACCAATCGTTAGGGATCCTTGCCACGAAATATTTAGATTTAAAAAATATATATTCGTTGTCTCATTTGTATAACACGATAATTATCCGACAATTACCAAAAATATGTAGTCCAAGCAATCCTTTTAAACTGATAGCTATTAAATTTCAACATTTACATTAAAACAAGTAGTTTTAGTAAATAAATTATACGCATTTTAAAATCAAGGTAATCTTATATTATTATTTTGCAAAAACTTGCAAATCAAAATTCGGGAAGTTAATCAACTAGATACTATCGACTTCGTTAATTATTAAATTAATGACTCAACTGCGTTAACTGGATTGGGATTGTGTTTATCTAAAGTCGAAGTCGCCGAAGTGGCAAATATTTTCGATTATACTCATTAAAAATAATTATAATTATCAACCTATGTTTATCTTGATAATTATCAAAGATGTAATAATTATCACTTCGAACCCTGAGCTTAGCTAATCGTTGAACCATATAGTCACGAATCACGATGGCACTGACACAAATTTGCTAATCTTCTACCCTTTCGAACTGCCTGGCGAAATAGACCTTAATTTTTGTAAGGGACTCTTACTAAGACGGGAGAAACTCTTAAACATGAAAATATATTTACTAGCTATTATTCGCGACTTTTTATCGTGATCTAAAATCGTTCTTCCTTTTGTTCAGTCGGGTAAAATTACCCTATGTGATTTAAATGGGATCATAATTAGGAAGTACACCCACCCACCCAAACAAAAAGGGATTTACAAAATCGGTTTTTAAATGACCGAGTTCTGGGTAACAAACAAAAGATACTTGACCTACCTATATACCTCTTTCGGATCGGACAGGGTTTTCTTTACACACCGTATATAAAAGTCAATTGCTGTTCGTTAGTCTCGCTATAACTCGAGAACGGCTAAACCGATTTGGCTAATTTTGGTTTTGAATTAATTTTTGAAGTCCAGGGAAGGTTTAAAGGTGAGAAAATATAGAAAAAAATAAAAGTAGTTAAAAAGGCAGAACAACGTTTGCCGGGTCAGCTAGTCTTATATATAAAGTTCTCGTGTCACTTCCTCATGTTTCCTCCCGTACTCCTCCGTAACGGCTTGACCGATTTTGATGAAGTTCCGTATGCATATTCAGTAAGTCTAAGAATCGGCTTCTATCTAATTTTTATACCCCTAAGTGATAAGGGTTGTGCACCCCTAAAAATATTTTTTTATTATACGGACAAATTTTTGTATTTTTATTTTTTTATGATTCAGTATTGAAAAATACATGTAACTCTAAATTTTTACCCTTCTATCACCAACCCTTATTTTTTAATTAAATAATTTATAATGCAAAACAACGTTTGCCGGGTCAGCTAGTCTAATATACATATAAAATTCTAGTGTCGCGGTGTTTGTGCCTACTTAAACTCCTCCGAAACGGCTTGACTGATTCTCATGAAATTTTGTGTGATTATCAGGTAGGTCTGAGAATCGAACATTTATTTTTCATCCCCTTAAATATTAAGTGTTGTTCACCCCTAAATTTCTTTATTTTTTAAATAAATTTTTGGTTTTTATTTTTATACAATACAGCATTAAAATACATACAATCCTAAATTTTCAACCCTCTACGATCAGCCCCTATTTTTAATTTAATAATTTATATGGCAAAACAACGGTTGTCGGGTCAGCTAGTATTATTATAAAAGTATAGATTGGTTATAAAAAAATGTGTTATCATTAGATAGATAGCAAACAAGCAGATGGCTCTCCTGATGGAAAGTAAAACTATCGCCTATAAACACCAAAGATGTTAATGGTGCGTTACTATCCGTGTGGCGGGATGGCAATGCCACAAGTCTACCGGCTACCTTACCCTCCAAACCGGAACACGACAATGAAAATCATTGACGCTATTGCGGCAGGAATAGTTAAGTAACACAGTGGTACCATATACCCGGACGAGACGTTGCGGAACTCTTCACCTAGAGTGAGTATCCCCGTGAGTACCTACGGTTTATTAATTTATTAATAAGATATACTGTCGCATTTTCATAATACATTAAATATTAAAATATAATATATTAAAAACATAAGACCGTATGAAAACACATTATAGGTATGTACAGCTATATAAATTTATAAGTACACATAATTAATTGGCGCAAAAAAGCTATAGGTATTGTTAATACTGTATACAAATAGAACAAAAAGTAAGAAAATATTTATGTATATATAAACAGACAAACAGAAGGGGATTAACCATATCCCATCACGCTAATTTTTTTTAGTTTCGCTCTAAACTGAACAAATGGGATTTGGAATATATCAATTTTGTCAGATATATTATTGTAGCTGTGGCGAAAGAATTTTTGTCCGTAAAGTTGTTTTATCAAATGTGTTACGACTAGGATTGTAATGGCATAAGTAATAAGTGGCCTTTCGGTCTGATCTACACAATATTTAATTTTTTTCATTACTCGCGCGAGATATACATTTATTTGTAAACGAAGTCGCGCGTAACAACTTGTTACATAAGTTTAAAAGTATATTCGAACAAATATGAACAAATAAGCCATAATTGTGGGCTGAGAGCTCGTTCTCACGCTAAATATCAATCAGGATGTGCCCACTTCGAACTGAAACTGGTTTGTTTTTTGCATAGTTGTATTTTGTTTAGTACAGCTTCACATTAGAAAGTTCCTCTAATACGATGGAAACACTGCGTAGCATGTTTTTTATACAATTAACCGGAAATGCGTGTAAGGAGACTGCATGTATTTAATGTACGTGCTTATCTCGATCGTGTTTGCGTTTTGCTTTTAACTTATGAAAATATCACTAAAACGGTTTCGGTTCGGTTAAAAGCAGTTGAAATGAACTAAGATTGCCCTCCCTCCCCCTTCCCCCCTCCTGAACCAACGCCCTAGATTCAATTCCGAAATTTGCAGTCCCAAAAATTTCGTTAGTAAAGACAAAGCTCGGGTTTATTGTTTTTTTTTAATTACATGGTTTTTTGAATAGATTTCAAATAGTCGGTCTGCATTCATTTAAATGTTATAATTACCTCGATCTTTATAGAAGAATAACGCAAAATGTATTATTTAAGATTTGATTGGTCCTGCGTCCTGCAATCTCTCGCCCTTGTTTGGTACCACTACAGATCTTACAGTCCCAATGCTTGTCACTGTCATGTTTTTGTTTGGAGGGTAAGGTAGTCGACAGACCTATGCATGTAACGTTACTACCCTGCCATGCGTATTGCAACTCACCATTGACATTTTTGGTGTCTATAGGAGACGGTCGTTTCTTCCCATCAGGAGGCCAACTGCTTATTTGCTATTTTACAATTTAAAAAAATGGATAAGTTTTTAATATTTTATGTTGCTTTTTTAAAGATTTCATTTTTTTTAAAGTTTTATAACGTACTTTAATTATGGCTATTTATTAATAATAAAAAAATTAAAAGTTTTTGTACACAACCATCCACAATCTATCGGGTTTCGGGTCTATCCCGGATCCCGAAATCGTCTGCTACAAATCTCGAAATATTAGATAAAAAAACCGGGTACGTCTTCTTTATTTACAGTCCCATCTGACTAACATACGCAAATTACAGTATCATGTAGGGTTAATGTTTATTAAGGTGACGTCACTTCTGTAAAGATTGATGACTTCACACAGGGATTGAACAGGGAATGTCTTCTCAGACAGCCAAAGCGCCTAGAGACCAAAGTTCACCTGAAAAACGTTGAAATTTGTATAAAGAATGACCGAAATTCGATACATTCCTTGAAAGAGGATGTAGCATATGACTTAAATCCGGATCAATTAGAACTCAACCTTTTTAGACCATATCTTTTATAATAAAATATAAGAGAAATAAGGTCTGCTTGCACACTCTTTCTAGAAAAGTATCGGTTTTCTAATTCCTATGCATATCGTTATCTGATAAATAATTGTTGTGGCGCGATTTAGAATTTGCTTGAATTTTATGTGATGTCGCGTTGAATGTCGCTTGAATACATTCCCATTAAGCTTAAATAATTATAAACAAATGTTATTTCCTTGACCAGTTTCGGAGAAGCCTAGTCCAGCCCCGCGGTCGGGACCGCACGGCGTCCAAGTGGTGAACACGGGCCCCGACCATACATTCGTGCTAGATGAAGAAGCTCTGGAGAGGTTGCTGCTCCAGGATGACTTGCGAGACCGATCTGCTGTTGTCATATCCGTGGCGGGCGCCTTCCGTAAGGGAAAGTCCTTTCTTTTGGACTTCTTCTTACGTTACATGCAACACAAGGTACGGTATATCTTTTTATCCGACTGTAATAAAAGGGGGTTGTGATTTTTGAGTATAATATGTATACTTCTTTGTTACGTTCTGTAGCCGAAACGGTTCCATGGATATTAAGAGTAGCTTTACATTAGGTCGCGTTAAAACGCGAAATTTTAATTACAAACTAGCTGACCCGGCAAACGTTTTTCTGCCTTTTTAACTTCTCTATTTTTCTAATTTTTCTCATATTTTAAACCTTCCCTGGACTTCAACAATTGATTCAAAACCAAGTTAAGCCAAATCGGTTCCTCCGTACTCGAGTTTTAGCGAGACTAACGAACAGAATTGATTTTTATATTTATAACCAAAAACTATTTATTTTTGTTAAATAATATATACGTTATTTAAATAGTTTTTGGTTCATATACGTAATAAGTTAAATTAATAAACAGTTTTTGGAATTCAGTGAAGTGGGCTATTAAGAAGTGGTGTTGGTGTTTCAGTACGGGAGCGGCGGGTCTGGCAGCGAGTGGCTGGGCGCGGAGGAGCAGCCGCTCAGCGGGTTCAGCTGGCGCGGCGGCTCCGAGCGGGACACCACCGGCATACTCATGTGGTCCGACATATTCAAGGCCACGCTCGAAAATGGAGAGAAGGTCATCATTACTGAACTCACTTCGTCATTCTCTTGTGTTATATCCATAACTACCAGCGTATACGATTTGTTTTTGATGTGTAACATCATTCCCCTTGCTTTCCTGCAATCTAAAAGAGTCATTTTGTGAAATGCAAAAAAAAGGAATCGCGAAAATTGGACCAATGAGCGCGTGTTATTTGAATTGACCAATGAGCGCGTGTTATTTGAACTGACCAATGAGCGCGCGCTATTTGAGATGACGGTGCGGCAGCCATCAGATTGTACCTACTTAAGTAATCACGTAGATGTCAGATGTTACACATCACATGCATCTACTGTAAAATTATTTATTCTAATATGTAAAACTACCAACTATAGTTAACGACTTAGTATTACAAATTAGGTTTTCTACAAGCCAGTTACAGGTTTTCACGTGTAGGTAGTAAATAACACTAAAATAACATAAAATAGACACTGGCACATACTAGAATAAAGTAAATACTAAATACACATACTAAATAGAGAGGCGTGCCAAGAGGCTCAAACAACGATAATCTGGTAGGTAAAAACCTCCAGAACATCACTCATCCCTGCAGAGTGGCTAGTCTATCGGTCTTTTATCGGATACACTTTAGAGAGTGCGCTTTGGAATTGCACGACTTACTTCCGCCATACCTGTTTTTCAATCGATCGTCGAGGCGCACAGATTCTAGGCATCGCCATTATATAATGGACGTTCCACGTACCCGGACAAAGCGGTTCGACTCGAAATTCTTCATTCGATCCGCAAGGGACTGGAACATGCTTCCTGAGTCTGTGTTCCCCGACGAGTACAATCTGGAGACCTTCAAGACAAGAGTGAACAGGTACCTTCTAGAGAAGTGCGTTCCATCTTAGGCCACATCTTAGCTTACCATCAGGCGAGATCGTGGACATGCGCTTCCCTATTGACAATAAAAAAAAGAATACAATTTCTTTTAACATAGCTTATTTAAAAGCGTTAAGAAATTACAAGTCAATGCATTTCTCGCCTCGAGCTCACTAGTGACATTACGGGGGATAATTCCTTACAGATTTTATGAAAAATTATTCCTCACTCGCGCCAAGAAAGAAGATTTTGTCTGTAATCGGTAGAACATTAGGGCACTGACAAAGTGGGTTTTTACTTACCAGATCTGGATGAATGTAAAAGCTCGGGACAATCGAATTGTAATGAAAATGGCAAGCTCATGGATTTTTGGGTCTTGCTGAATTGAAGGGAGTTGAATGCTTTAATGGTAGTTTAAATTTAAATTAACGCGCTATCTGTTAATGAATACTTCGTATTAAAATGTTTATCTCGTACCTAAAACAGTTGACGTCATTTGTAATTTAGTTATGCAAGTTCAACTTTGTACATTGAAAGTAAGAAATCAAATCGGTGGTGCTGTCATTTGGTCCTGAGTAGAGTAGGTTCTAAGTAAGGCGACATTAAAAGGGTTGGGGTGGTACTTAAGCTTTGCACAATTCCACAGCTATTGAGCGATGACAATTTCATACAAAATGGCCGAAAATGTGGTTTTTAATCATTAGTAAATTACATTGGTTTGTGTAGTTTTTTTGGGAAAACTATTTGTATACGCATAGTTAATGAACCAGTATTAGTAAATTTTAAATTTAATTTATAATTTGCTATTTTGATGTATTGTTATTATTAAATTTACTTTTGAAAATGCTTATACGGGAAACTACTAACAGATATTTCAAGTTTCTAACCGTATTTGATCAAACCTATTAGCAGTTTTGAAAGCTTGTATGATAAAGTAAAGAATTACATAAAATATTGTCAATATTTTATATATAATATATGAATAAATGCTCTGGCAAAGTTGCATTGATGAGTAATTTCACAAACGTCAAAAACGTCTTAGATTATTAATAAAAATAATCATAAAATAATTATAGTTTTTACATATTTTTTACTTAACCGCCCCGTTGATTGAGTGGTTAGTGACCCTGACTACGCAATTAAAGGGGCTCGGGTTCGATCACCGATAGGGACAAGCATTTGTGTGATGAGGATAAATGTTTGTATTTCCGGGTTTGGGTGTTTATTACATATATTCTAGTATTTATATATGTATTTCTATGTATTAGTATCGTTTACTAGCACCCATAACACGAGCAAATAATTCGCTTACTTTGGGGTTAGATCAGTAAGTAATTTGTCCCATGAATATTTATTTATTTACATTTTTAATAAAAAACCGTAAGACGTCTTCATTTTTTAGAAATCAAGTAGTGCTGTCTGTCTATTAACAAATAATTTTTGCACAGTAATTTCGTTTCGTTGGCAAACTACTGCCGATATCCAGCTATCTCTATCATAACTTCGTGTGACCGCGCGCCGTTCAATTACAACAACAATTAATTTCATTAATACCATCCATTTCATATTTAAAATTGTATCACTTTTATCCATCTATAAAATTCGTTTCTACATACTTACTTTAATTCGTTATACTGTTATCTGTACGTACGCTAATCATAATGGGATTGTGCTTAAATTATTTTCTCAGTAAGTGAATTTAAGTAAATTCTTTTTCAGAGATAATACATTCTCAAACCAGTAATTTATAAATCTATACATATAATAAAATCGTAGGAAAGCCAAAACTGTACATTGAATATTTTTTTAAAAGAATACTTGGGGCGTGATCTACAATCGATATCGAAACCAAAAATATAGTTTTTAGAATTTTTGTCTGTTTATCTGTTTGTCTGTATGTATGTCCGGAGTAAACTCAAAAAGTACCGCATGGATTTACTTCAAATTTTGCATGAATATTACTAACTGGTCGGGTCAACATATAGGCTACATACTATCACGCTATCACCTACAGGGGAGGAGCAGTGCGGAGTAAACGAAGTCCGCGCGGACGAAGTCGCAGGCAACAGCTAGTTAATAATAATTCTTGTTACTGTTGTGATACTAGCTAAAAATTGTACCTGTAGTCTTTGGTAACAGCAACCAACAGATAGTTACCTGAATCGTTTGACCGCTAATGGTACTCTAGCCTTCGTTCATCTCAAATCTTCTTCATTCGCCTTTCAAAGTAAAAAAATTGTATCGGCGAACGTTATCGAATTAGTCAAGCCAAGGTTATATGACAAGTCTGTACAAACCTGTACGTTACTATTTGCTTGCAGGTAGCGATAATTCTACTCGACACGCAGGGTGCGTTCGACAGCGAGTCCACGGTGCGCGACTGTGCCACGGTGTTCGCGCTCTCGACGATGTTATCCTCCGTGCAGATATACAACCTCTCACAGAACATACAAGAAGACGACTTACAGCATTTACAGGTAAATACTGATTACAGACGTTATATTAGTTTGGAAGAATAGAGTTATAGGTAGGTTTATTAGATTGCCCCGATCCATCAACTAGGAGCATGGAGATAAGGAGGACCAACTTTTGTGGATTCAAGTGTAAACGTCGCATACAGTGTTTAAAAAGAAAGCGGTAAAAATGCTTTTAAATTGATGTCCAACAAACTGTTAAAAAACGCTACAAGAGCTATTAAATACTTAGGAACACTTCATTACGTCTCTGGGAGTTAACTTCATATCCTAGTTTCCTACGTCGCCATTCTAATTATTTATTTTCAGTGAACAGCTGGACATTTACAACTGTCGCCAATATATAAATAGGTCATTCTTATCTCTATACTCTATAGACTAGGTTTTGATGTAAAATTGTGACACTTGCCTTACCTATTCCTGCCGTAATAGCGCCAGTACTAGCACAGTATACTGGAGACTAACAGTAGTCAATCTACATACATGTGATATTCGAGCAAACCACACATAGACACCCCTCACAGACGCGATATGTCGGAATGGTTCGGGACAGTTTGTTCCGCACCAGTCCGAGATATCGCGTCCGTGAGACGTGTCTATGTGTGGTATGCTCGAATATTACTTGTATGGAACATTGACTTCTGTTTACTAGGTGGTAGAGTTCTGCATTGTCTCGCCCGGGTCTGGTACCACCGCTTTACCTATTCCTGCCGCAATAGCGTCAGTGCTTGTCGCTGTCGTGTTCCAGTTTGGAGGGTAAGGTAGCCGGTAAACTTATGCATGTGGCATTATACCTCGCCACAAGATAGCAACGCACCATTAACATCTTTGGTGTCTATAGACGATGGTTGACTTTTTCCATCAGGAGACCCATCTGCTTGTTTGCTATCTTATGATATATAAAAAAAAAGTCTCTTAAGTATTCTGTGGTACTAGTTACTGTTGTGTTCCGGTTTTAAGGGTAAGTTAGTCGGTAAACTTGTGCATGCGGCATTAGATCTCGCCACAAGATAGCAATGCATCGTTAACATCTTTGGTGTTTATAGGCGATTTTATCACCCCGTTGGTCGAGTGGTTAGCAACCCTGGCTACGCAATCGATGGGATTCGGGTTCTATCCCCGACGGGGACAAGCATTTGTGTAATGAGCATTAATGTTTGTATTTCCGGGTTTGGTTGTTTATTAAAATATATATTCCTGTATTTATATAATATGTATTGCTATGTATTCATATCGTTGACTAACACCCATAACACAAGCAAATAATTTTCTTACTTTGGGGCAGATCAGTAAGTGTAATTTGTCCCGTGAATATTTATTTATTTATAGGTAGGTGATGGTTGTCTTTCCATCAGAAGACCAATCTGAATGTTTGCTGTCTTATGATATAAAGAAAAAAGGTTACGAATCTCCAATTAATTACATGTCTTTCATCAGAATTGCTTCAGCGGTTTAGCTGTGAAAGCGTAACAGACAGACAGACAGGCAGATTATTCCATTTATAATGTTAAGTATAGACACAGAGTACCTAGTAGTATTACCGAAGATTCATTCTCTTACAAAAGTCAGGTTTAGCAAAGCGGACTCGCCGGAGCTACCCGCTTGCAAGCAAAATTGGACGTAGTTAAACGAAAAGGATCCAAGATCCAAGATAGATTTTCGCCGTGTTGGTCCCAGCCTCCTTTGTAGGCAGTCCTGCCAGGCAGGTCGTAAAAGGCGACGGATTGGCTATCGAGTCACTACCATCGTGGCTACTAGGTGGTAGAGTTCTGCATTGTCTCGCCCGGGTCTGGTACCACCGCCTTACCTATTCCTGCCGCAATAGCGTCAGTGCTTGTCGCTGTCGTGTTCCGGTTTGGAGGGTAAGGTAGCCGGTAAACTTATGCATGTGACATTATACCTCGCCACAAGATAGCAACGCACCATTAACATCTTTGGTGTCTATAGGCGATGGTTGACTCTTTCCATCAGGAGACCCATCTGCTTGTTTGCTATCTTATGACATAAAAAAAAAACACAATATGGTAAAAATGAGTCAAGACCACCAAACTGATGCTAAACATCAATACTATTATGGCCAATAAAAAACATCTAAGCAAAAATAGCTCTCTATCACTTTATTCAACGTCAGAACTAGTCCCCATGTATGGCACGTTAAAAAATTAAAAAATATCCAACTTCATACTTCAACATTTCTAAACTGATTTTGTGTGGATTGGATCCTTTTCGTGTAACTACGTCCAATTGAAACTGAATTTTCTTTAAGCGTCCCAGTTTTATGACCGTGCAGTGAACGTCGTCACAGTGTTCTCACTTAGAAGTTTTTGTACCTAGTTGATGTAGTGTGCGCGAGCGTGACGTAACCACGACTGCGCACTGCTATACAATCCGGGCGCTGCGGGTGGCCGAATATACATAAACTGGGGAGTGACACCACCCTGTGATAGGTTTTAAAGCGCAAATACACGTTCAATTTTAACATAGATGCTATCGCTACTGCCCGCACATGTGTTGTTTTGTCACGTGTTGGTCCGGGCTCCTTTGAAGAATAGTTCAACTGCCGTTCTGCTAGGCAGGTCGTGAAAGGTGACCGATTGGCTATGCGAGTCACTAGCATCGAGGCTACTAGGTGGTAGAGTTCTGCATTGTCTCGCCCGGATCTGGTGCCACCACCTTACCTATTCCTGCCGCATTACAGTCAGTGTTAATTACTGTTGTGTTTCAGTTTGGAGGGTAAGGTAGCCGGTAGACTTAAGCATGTGGCATTAGACCTCCTGACAAGATAGCGCTTAAAGCAATATTAACTTAATTCATTATTAATTAATAAATTAGCGAATTATAGCGAACATACTTAGGCGGATAGTAGTTTGTACATTGCTCATTTTGGTGCCGTTTCTGGTGCCCAACCGCTCCCCGCTCCAGACGCGAGGCCCTAAGCGATTGCTTAATTAGTTTGTTAATCCGGCATCGGTGTGAGGTGTGGCGCGAGTGTACCTGGTGTTAAGTGGTGCGGGCGCAGCTGTTCACAGAGTACGGGCGGCTGGCGCTGGAGGACAGCGGGCGCACGCCGTTCCAGCGGCTGCAGTTCGTGGTGCGCGACTGGAGCTTCCCCTACGAGGCGCCCTACGGCGCGCAGGGCGGCCGCACCATCCTGCAGCGGAGGCTCAAGGTCACACACACACGCACACACACACACACACACATTCTGATACACATTTTACTGCATAACTACGTGGTAGAGCTCTGCAACGTCTCGGAGTGAATGAACACTACTTCACTATTTTTATTAATATTAGTGAACGAACACTACTTCGCTGTATTCGTATTAATATTATATTAACGAATAGAATAATTGTTCGTTTCTCCTGAAGATGCTTCGGTTTCGAAGTAAAACGTGCGTTGAGTACGTAAATTGTGTGCTTTTGTGCTTGGTGCCGACGTGAGACGTGGGTGTAAAAGTGTAGTGGATGTGGGTGGATAACTGTTCCGCTGGGGTGTTCTTTTTATCTGAACCATCGGAGAGTTTTATTCATTTGTTAAACCGACGTCTTTCTTTTTGGTGCCATTGCGAAAAGCAAATAGAATAAATTCGCGGATCATAGCAAATTTAATTAATTTCATATTTTTCAAAAAGAATTGCTGATTTATTGAAGAACAAATATTGTTTTAATATTAATATTTTCATTTTCCAATAACATTTTCATTCAAACAGCATGCAATTATTATTAGTTAATACAAATAGTGCATTCAAATAGCGCGCTCATTGGTCATTTTAAATAGTGCGCGCTTTCCCGGCTTACTGTTACACACTTCTGTCAGATTTCATGAAATCACCCCGTCACATTGCAAACAAGTGAAAGGAAAGATTTTACATTACTTTATACAGGAGACGTTTAATTAATTAATGTTTATATACTTTAAAGGTATCAGAAAAACAGCACCCTGAGCTCCAATCTCTTCGTAAACACATCACGTCCTGTTTCGCTGAGATCGCTTGCTTCCTAATGCCTCATCCTGGCCTTAAAGTGGCCACTAGTCCGGATTTCGATGGCAGACTTAGTGGTAAGCGTATTTGATATTTTATCATTTAAGATTATTTGTATCGTACACACACACATACATATCTTCACGCCAAATCCCTTACGGGGTAGGCAGGGAGAATTGAGAGCACTATTTCACGGTCCAGACAGACTTGCCTTGCTTCCTGCACATTCATAACACTTCATACAAACACGCCGGTTTTGAAGACTCTTGAAACCACCTTCGGACAGCACACCACCGATTTGATCATAGTATATCAGTCTTGGTCTCCCCAGTACATGTATCGTATCAGCTAAAGTCCTACTTGTATCGTCTTATGTAACTAATAATAATAAAAGTAATTTAAAAAAATAACATTTCAAATATCTGACAACTATAACTTAAAAACGATTGAACATATTTTGATGAAACTTGACTGTGACAAGGATTATCTCGATATAACTTTTTTTAGTGCCCGAGAAATTCATGGACAGACGTACATGCACTTATGAAATTTAGTACACATGCTTGGATACCTAAATAGATCATCATACTCAAATATTATCCAATTCTACGATATTACATACCCATCAAACTGATAAAATCCATTTTTTCGTCCGTTGAAAATATAACGAAAAGAGACTCTCTTAACTATACAATATGCTAACGAAAATAGACCACATAAGCGATAATTTATTATATGATAAAAAAATAAATATTTTTTTACACCTTAGGGGGCGTCCACAAACTACATTAGATGTTTAAGGGGGGAGAGGGGGTCGAGTCAGATTTCATCTAATCTGGAAACGTTGGAAAGAGGGAGGGGTCTCGGCAAATATCACGCAATTTTTTTTCTGATCTGAAAAAAAAATCTACTATTTTGGTCCAATATCCAGATTGTACATGCTTATAATTTAATCTTAAGTTAAGAAGTTGAAGGAGCAGATGATTTTACTGAAAATCATATGGACATGTTGGTTCCAATAGTCTGTCTTGAGACTGCTCATGATTCTCCATGGACTGAATTAGAGTAGACATTCTGTTTCTAATTGGAGTAGTTACGATTTAATACTTAAAATATCTGGTTGACCGAGCTTTGCTCGGTTTTTCACATATCTTGGGAACCAAGCTTTTCTTGGACCTGGAACCTTGATAAATCGATTCCTTGACCCGAAAAACCCCTAATTTGTGACTTTCATGAAAATCGTTGGAGCCGATTCCGAGATTCCAATTATATATATATATATATATATATATATATATAAAATTGGAATCGTGTAATATATATATATATATATATATATATATATATATATATAGAGTATATATATATATATAGAGTTATTATAAGTGTAATAAAAATTTAACAATAGTAATTTAATCTAATACCTTTAAACGAGCAATTCTTGTGTGTGTGTATATATTTGATTCTCCATGGACTGAATGAGAGTAGACATTCTGTTTCTAATTGGAGTAGTTACGATTTAATACTTAAAATATCTGGTTGACCGAGCTTTGCTCGGTTTTTCACATATCTTGGGAACCAAGCTTTTCTTGGACCTGGAACCTTGATAAATCGATTCCTTGACCCGAAAAACCCCTAATTTGTGACTTTCATGAAAATCGTTGGAGCCGATTCCGAGATTCCAATTATATATATATATATATATATATATATATATATAAAATTGGAATCTTGGAATATATATATATATATATATATATATATATATATATATATATATATATATATATATATATATATATATATATATAGAGTTATTATAAGTGTAATAAAAATTTAACAATAGTAATTTAATCTAATACCTTTAAACGAGCAATTCTTGTGTGTGTGTATATATTTTAACGTTTATTACACTTATAATAACTCTCAGCAATGTTCATTACAAGAATAGTATTAACTAGTCGTAAATAAAAGCGCGAAGCAATTTTTGTTTACTTTTTACAATAACAATCTTAGGCGTACCTAACAAATTTAAGAAACCCATATTTTGAAAAATCTCACGTGAGATTAGGGGAGATTGGGGGATGGGGGAGGGGGTTGAATAAAATCTCACGACATCTCACCAGGGGGAGGGAGGGACAGAAAATTTAAAAAACACCTCACTTAATTTATGGACGCCCCCTTATAGAATAATCATAAGTTCTTAAGTGCATACATATTTATTTATTTCCATATTGTGGTATACACACTTATATATACGCGCTCGTTTTCATATTTTTGGGCAAAATGTATTTATTTGAGTGAGTTTATCGATAGTTTAACTTCTCTATGTTCCATGACGCTCAGTATATCACACCAATGTAATGTTTGCCTTCAGATATTGAACCCGAATTCAAGAGTGCGTTGCTGCAGCTGGTGCCGATGCTGCTGGCGCCGCAGAACCTGGTGCCGAAGCTGATCAACGGCAACCGCGTGCGCGTCAGCGACCTGCTGCAGTACTTCAAGTCCTACATGAACATCTACAAGGGCAACGAGCTACCCGAGCCCAAAAGCATGCTTGTGGTTAGTGATGACCTGCCAAATTTTATAAAATGAAATAGACTGCACCAGTGAGACGCTTGCAATTTTACAAACAGTAATGGTATAGTTAGGCTCAAAGTCTTCGGATCATCACTTCAGGTCATCACCCAGATATGAATCCCGGTTTTATATTAAATAAATACAGTCAAATCAAAAATCAGAAGATATATATGTCACTCACCATTTACCAGTTGTATTAAGTACCATTGCGGGGCAGGGGATTGACTTATTATATATGTGTTTTAGCACTTATTCTGAGCTTGTGAAAATATAAAAACTTTTTTCAAACGAAAAGAAATCAAATGTGTCAGTTTTTTTTTGACGTGACAACGTCTTATAATTCGATAGAGCTGGCTGCACGCACGAAAAAACATGACTCATGCGGCGTTACCTCGCTCTGAGGCGTTCCGTAAATGCTACCATTCCATTAGTATTTTCTTAAGACGTTGTCACGTTCAACTATCGTCTGTAAACCAACTTTACAGACAACCGATTTTTTGTTAAAAACAAAGTTTTGAGGCTAACAAATCAGAGAGGTATCCTTCAGCAACAAGCGTCATTAAAGTTACTAAATACAGATGTGTGGTACACCATATATATCATCAGCCCGGGAGGGGAGCTGGTGGAACTTGGTAAATCAGTGTGTCTACTTGCTATAAGAATAGAGTTGTTTCCACTAAGAATGAAGCGGATATATTGTAGTTTTAATGAATAATCATGATATGGAGGTAACAAAAACAAATATATTTCTAATTTGATATTAAAGATAAGGATTGATAATATTTTTAGGATATAAATTCGGCAAAAATGGACATCAAAGCACGTGGCAATAACGCAAATCTGGAAGCGTTACGTCACACCATGGTAAAACTTTATATCAGTTTTATGGAAACACAGTGCATGTAATGTACATATTACCAGGGTAAGATATTAGTAGGACGGACGGACGGATATTACTAGGACGCCGTGGCAGTCTTATTATTTTATTCATTTAGTCAACTAGCCTATTAGTGTAATAATATTTATTATTTCTATATTATTAGAACTTACTTTGACATATTGTGACTATTTCAATTTTTTTCGTACATAAATTTATAGTCATTAGCACCTTTCTTGAGTGCTGACCTTGACTTACGTAAAAGTGAATAGTATAACATATAACGTCCAGAATACGGTTTAATTCGTTGTGCGCAAAATGATTTCAATTCTATTTATTTGAAATTTGTTACTGTTTACTGTTTAATAATTTAATTATGTATAAATGTAAAAAAATATGAGTTTTTTTAAATAGTATATAACATAATCTAAAGTCATAAATTTGCATGCCATTTATCTGGCAAAATAGGCTTAAGCACATCGATATATGTTCAAAATCTTTTCCAACCCTATTTTGTGCAAATAAAGAATTTGAATTTGTGTATTCGTGCGCTCAAAAATCATGCCAGGAATTATATTGAATGGATTTTATTTATCCTGGTAGATTTTGGCTTAGAGCTAAAGATAGGATTTATTTCATTTGATATTTGGAATAAGTTATTTCAAGGTATTCACATATAATTTTTTAACGCAGTAAAACTGCAGTAAATGAATTCCCATTTTCTGTATCTTTGGAACTCTACATCAGATCTTTACCAAAATAAAATGGGACCACACGGCAAGTATACTCTCTCAAAGAAAAACAGAATTTTTAAATCTGTTCATAAATGAAAAAGTTCTGAGAAGATACTTTTGGGAAGTTGTTTGAAAATTAAATTTCACGCGAACGTCGCTGGCAACAGCTAACAAAGCATTAAATGAATATAAAATGAGTATAGTAGAGTCACCAACTACACAGCCCATAGACCCCTAATAACGGTCGAATGGCTTCTGTCAACACATCTGACTTATAGTACCGATATAAATGTCCACGCGGAAATAATTTTCAGTATCGAATAATCAGATGCTCTGTCATGATCTGTCAGATCAGACAGATCATTATCTGTCAATGTGGCCTCGAGTTAGCCACTCACGGCATTGCAACCCCGCTAATCTTACCTGAGCCAGTTGCCAGAATACATTCAATGCGGAAAATCAAATATTAGGCGTCTATGGGCTGTGTGGTCGGTGAGTAGAGACGTTGGCGTGTTTGCGTGTGTGACGTAAAGTGTGGTGTGGTGTCAGGCGACGGCGGAGGCCAACAACCTGGTGGCGGTGGCGGAGGCGCGCGACGTGTACGGCACGCTCATGGAGGAGGTCTGCGGCGGCGCCCGCCCCTACCTCAGCGACACGCTGCTGGCCGCCGAGCACGCGCGCGCCCGGGACAAGGCGCTGGCCGCCTTCTCCGCCAGGAGGAAGATGGGCGGCGCCGACTTCAGCCGCGCCTACTGCGCGCAGCTCACGCAGGTACACGCCCGGCACAGAGGACCACACTGCCGCAGCTCACCCGGCTGCTGCTCGCATCCAATGCAACTGCAGGTGGAGACCTCTCCGGCGGAAACGAACGTATTTTAACACGGCGATCGATACGTCTAATCAAATATATCCACCCAAAATATAATGCGATTCAAGGGACTAAAACATTTTAATTTTTACGAATAAAATAATTTGTCTCATAACGCTTCACATCTTTCTGCATACAAAAATCCGTTGACGTAAACGTGAGTAGTAAGGTAAAAAGCCTCGCGCCATATATGTGGAGTGAACTAGTGAGTAGATCGTGCTTACGTCATTTAATATTGCGCGCGTGATAAAGACCTTAAACCTTGAAAGGTGAGACCGACAGCAGGTGGCGAATGTCTCTGACGCCGCGTTAAGTTTTTTGGAACAAACCTACGTTTATTATTTGTTGTACATTCTCTTCACGTCTTAAACTTTTGAAAATAAATTTCAATATAACTGAAAACTCCAACAAAGTAATTAGCTACAAATCTGCTTAATAATAATAGCCAGAACATTGGACAATTCCCGTCGCCCTCGTCAGAAACAACTAATATTATAACAGATATATTCGGTCCAAGTTGCAGTTGTCTTTATAGCATTCTACTGAATACTCGTAGGATGTGATAGAAAAAACTTCAAGGTAGATCTCTAGATTTTACAAATATCTATTTTTCAATTCTCTCCCCCTTAATGTTCCCTCTTAATAGCCATGAGTAAATAATAACTCTTATGGCCTGTAATTAATTGCACAAGCCAGTTCTGTTAGCTGATAAGTGCGCACGGTATTTATATAACGTATAAACATCTACGCACTGGCATCTGGCTCTGACCTGACATATACCCACAGATATGGCGCGAGGTTATTTAACTTACTACTCACAACGTAAGAACGTTAAAAGCGGCTTATGCAGAAAGGCTTAATGTGTTTTTAAACAAAATTATTTTATTCGTAAAAATCAAATGTTTTAGTCCCTTGCATCGCATTATATTTGGCTGGATATCTTTGATTAGACGCACTTAACGCTGTGTTAAAATCTTAGATAAAGGAAACTACTACTAGATATGAAGTAACCAAGAAAAAAAACGTGCAATTTCGTAACGAGTAAGGCGCACTTTGTACAGTTGTCTACATAACTATTGATATAATGTCAAGACTTAAATCTTAAAAATATCGACATTTTATCAATCGATTTAATTAAAATCGATAAATATTTAAGTAAACATAATCATTTGACGTTTAAGGAACATTGACAGCGTCTAATAGTAATGGCGATTCGGCTGCAAAGCTGTTTATGGTGACGTTATTTTCTTAAATAATTTGAAATTAGAGCACTGACAGAATTTTTGTATCTTTGTCTATTATGAAAATTCGAACTTGTTAGACAGAGACAAAGCCATTTTTATATGTTCAGCGTTGGTACGCATGTTATTTTATAATTTTGATTGCTTTTGGTAATACCAAATCCTTATCTTCTCTTGTCAAAGGTCTAAATATGTTCACCTATTTTGGAATGACTGTAATATATTTTTTAGCTTTAACTTCAAACGAGAAAGTAAAATTTTCAGATATATATATTAGTCTGGCCCTTCATTCCATGGGCGGGTCTCCGTAGTTCATCGATTAGCGCCTTTTTGATTATGGTTGGGGATGGCCCTACTTTAACCATCTCAATTGCTCCATAAAGCCCAACCCTTTGTTATTAGAGAAAGCCTCAGAGTGTGATCTCCAAGGTCCTCCGAGTTACTTGACCCAGTAGTTCATCACACTCTTGCATTCCAAAATAACGTGTGCGGCCGTTTGTTCATTCTTCATGCAGGCTCTGCACAGAGGACTGCCTGTAACACCCATATTGAACTTGTGTTTATTGAAGGGATCGTGTCATGCAATAACACTACGCTAACTGCTATTGAGGACCGGATACTTCTAAGCTGTTGATTTGCATTGCCCATTGTTGAAACTTTTTTAATATACATTTTTCGAGTCTTAAAGTATATTTAAACTAAAATTTTGTCATATTTTAGGATTTAGAAGACCAGTTTCAACAATTCCGAGCACACAACGAAAATAAGAACATATTCAAAGCGGCGCGAACGCCGTCGGTGTTCTTCGCGATCGCGCTGTTCTTCTACGTGCAGAGCGGCGTGTTCGGGCTGGTGGGGCTGTACCCCGTCGCCAACCTCTGCAATCTGGTCATGGGACTGTCTTTACTCACATTAGCCCTGTGGGCTTATATCAGGTATGTTTCCTTTTTGATGCTATAGTGACGTAACATTGACGTCAATTACAGTTTATATGTTTAAAATCCTAAGTCAAATTTTTAGATTTTTTTATAATAAGATAATGAGGTTCGCAACGTTTCGCCCGGGTACATGATACCGCTTTACCTATTTCTACCTTACCTCTTTCTACCTTATTATTTTCTACCTTACCTATTTCTGCTGCAATAACGTTAAAGCTTCTCAATGTGTTTTGATTTGGAGGGTAAGGTAGCCAGTAAATTTATGCAAGTGGCATTAATATTTCGCTACATGGATAGCAATGCACCCACAGACCACATAAATACTAATAGACATGGTGTTGAGTATAAAACGCGTAGCTCATATGAGCAAATGTATGTTAATGTCAAATGCTTGTAGAAATATCGTAAAAATATGTAAATATGCCATGTTGTGCTATTTTATTGTATTGAATACAAAGCTAAGGCTTAAGGAATACCTATATATTTCAAAAGTTGTACACTGGTTCAATGTTAACAACCTCCTATTAAATGGAAATAAAACCAAGTGTATTAGATTCTCAACGCCTAATGTAAGGCATATAGATACCAATGTACAACTTAACGGGGACAAATTGGATCTTGTGGACTCTACTGTCTTTTTAGGGGTTACGATAGATAAAAAACTACAGTGGGGACCACATATCGACAAATTAACGAGTAGACTGAGTTCAGCGGCATTTGCAGTTAAAAAAATGAGACAGATTAGTGACGTAGACACTGCGAAAATTGTGTATTTTAGTTATTTTCATAGTATTATGTCTTATGGGATTCTACTATGGGGAAATTCTACTGATATAAATACAATCTTTGTTTTACAAAAAAGAGCTGTAAGAGCTATTTACAATCTCAGTCCACGAGTTTCCCTAAAAGAAAAATTTAAAGAAATTAATATTTTAACCGTACCATCACAGTTTATATTTGAAAACTTGATGTATATTCGTAAAAATATTTCTTCATTTAAGAAAAATAGTGATGTACATAATGTAAACACAAAGAACAAAAACAATCTTGCTCTGCATGTATCACGTCTCCACAGAATAAGTAACTCTTTTATGGGGCAATCTATACGCTTTTACAATAAACTTCCAAATGCTATTAAAGATCTACCAATACACAAATTTAAAAAATGTATCAAATCTAAACTTTGTAAAAAAAGTTACTATAAAATATCTGAATATTTGGATGATAATAAGGCATGGGATTAATTGCTCCTCATAGCAGTCTCATAATAATTATAATATATTATTCATAAATACATTGTAATTGTAATTGTAAAAACATTGTTTAAAAAAATGTATATGCACAAAAAAAGACAAGCCCGCTGAGTTTCTTCCGCCGGATCTTCTCAGTGTGTGGCCGCGTTTCCGATCCGGTAGTAACTCAAAAAATGTTGACTCGTCAAAAGTGCCTGTAAAGGATAATTTGAATAAAAATGTTTTGACTTTGACTTTGACTTATGGAGTGATTGTATTTCATTGGAAAGTATTATAACTCTCTATTTCTGGATGTAAATGTAAGCGACATTGACATCCTATGAAATTGCCTTTAAAGGTGTATCCAGTGTAATCTGTGAACGCACCATTAACCTTTTTGGTATCTATAGGTGATGATTTTTTCTTTCCACCAGGAGAGCCATCTCCTTGTTTGCTATTTCATAGAAGATCGTTTTGTTTTTTATGAAATAGCAAACAAGGCAATTTAAAAAATGCTCAAAATAATCTATACAAATAATAAAATTGTTGGAAAGTCAAAGCTGTACATTGAATATTTTTTTAAAAGAATACTTGGGGGAGCCAGAAATATATTTTTTAGAATTTTTGTCTGTTTGTCTGTATGTATGTCCGGGGTAAACTCAAAAAGTATTGCATGGATTTACTTCAAATTTTGCATGAATATTACTAACAGGTCGGGTCAACATATAAACTACATATTATCACGCTATCACCTACGGGGTAGGTACTGTGCGGAGTGAACGAAGTCCGCGCGGACGAAGTCGCTGACCACAGCTAGTATTTAAATAATACTGAAGGTGATATACCAGCTTTAGTAATTTTGTGTACTGTTTAAATCTGGCTTGAAGGACCTATTTTAATAAGTTCATTTTAATAAATAACTTCTTGAGTTTACATACATAAGTAAACATAATTGGCTTTGTTTTCTGTTTTCAGGTATAGCGGAGAAATGAGGGAATTAGGTGTATCTATAGACGATATGGCCAATTGGATATGGGATAATGTGAGTTAATACATTTCTATCTTATGATCTCTTTTTATTGGAAATTAAACATAATACATACATATGAGTACTCTATGCTGGAAATAATTTCGAAACAAAATCCTTTTCTTACACCATTACACCATATTTAGGCGTGTTGCATTATCATCCTACCGCTCTGTCAGCAACATACCATTAACATTTTTGGTATCTGTAGGTGATAGTGGTCTCAATTCATGAGGAAAGCTTTTATGCTTGTATGTTGTATCATTACATTTAAAAACAAGTTTATTATCTATACATATAATAAAATCGTAGGAAAGTCAAAACTGTACATTGAATATTTTTTAAAACGATACTTGGGGCGTGATCTACTATCAATATCGAAGCCAAAAATATAGTTTTTAGAATTTTTGTCTGTTTGTTGGTTTGTCTGTATGTATTTCGGGTTAAACTCAAAAAATACTGCATGGATTTATTTCAAATTTTGCATGAATATTACTAACAGGTCGGGTCAACATATAAACTACATATTATCACGCTATCACCTACGGGGGAGGAGCAGTGCGGAGTAAACGAAGTCCGCGCGGATGAAGTCGCTAGCAACAGCTAGTATGAAATAAAATAGGAGTTTCCCCCATGTTGGTCCAGGTTCCTTTTGAAGAGTAGACCATCTGTCATTCTACCGGGCAGTTTGTAACAGGCGAACAGGCTAAGTGAGTCACTGCCATTGAGAATACTAGCTGATAACGTTCTGCATTGTCTCGCAAGGGTCTGGTATTACTGCCTTACCTATACCTACTGCAATAGTGTCAGTGCATGTCATTCTAGTGTTCCAATTTGCAGGCTAAAGTAACAGTTAAATTTATGCATGTTGCACGAAGCACTCGTCACAAGGATAGCAACGCACTATTCACATCTTTGGTGGTTATAGATGATGATTTTTTCTTTCCATGAGGAGAGTCATCTGCTTGTTTGTTATCTTATGTTATAAAAAAAGGAGTAAAGTATATTATAACTTGCAGGTGATGAAGCCGATGTACCAAGCGGGGCTGGAGAAAGGTATGGAGCATGCGGCGGCGGCAGCGGCGGGGCGGACACTCGGGCCCAGCGCCTCCAGCGGCAACCTCACCAGCGCCAGCGCCAACGGCAAGCACAAGGCCTTGTGATGCCGCATTCCGCGCAATACTCACACACCGCACCGACTGGACAAGTGCAAACCACTCTCTACAAACCTACGGACATCCGCTAGGACTATACCATCGGATAACAGGAGATATATCAATAATTATGTAACTCGACAGGGTTGTGACTGTGTGTGCTTGTGTATTATACAAAAATATGGGATTCATCGTCTAAAGCTATTTGAAATACAAGCAATGAATATTCCAGAATGTGAAACAGCTTCCAAGAATGGGATTAACAATTCAAATAATTTTGCAATACAAAGATTGTATCCTACGTTCGAATTTTCAAAAGGAGAAATTACTAATCGAACATTGGAAATGCATTCAGAAAGAATGACTAATTTAAAGTTTGAATTTTCAGATCACATAAAGAATAGTGAAAAGTTTGCTATAAATAATTCAAGGTGTGAATTATCAGAACAAGGAATGAAAAATAAAAACTTTGCAATAAATAATTTAATTTTTAAGAATTTGGGACAAATAATAGATTCAAGGTTTTTGAAGCAATATGTAAATACACTGGGATTATGTTTAAAGCTAGTTAATTCAAGTTTGCTCAGATTAAGAATATTCAAATTGAAGTTTGTTGTATGTTGGTGCAGTTGTATGAAGGTCGGAAGTATCGGATTGTGTG
This sequence comes from Apodemia mormo, assembly GCA_036924255.1. NCBI lineage: Eukaryota > Metazoa > Arthropoda > Insecta > Lepidoptera > Riodinidae > Apodemia > Apodemia mormo. Next base: position 1,930,965 of record JAUPFN010000018.1, on the reverse strand, counting down.
TGTGTTGTGGCAACAAACAGTGCTAGTTCATAGACTGACGAAAATAAGTTTTATCATTGTGTTTTTATAAAAGGTTGGTTTTTCTCAAATTTTAAGGTAGAGGAATGCGTCGGCTGTATGGGTGGCGGTTCGCAGACGTTCTGTACAGTCATAGACAAATTTTATTGTTAATTTTAGTGTAGGGGCTGTTTCATTAAGCTAAATAGATTTCTCGGAAATGCAGCTATTATTATGTTCGTAAACATATGCTTAGGACCTTAAGATATCTTATAACCGCTTTTACTTAACTAAACAATGAAAGAATTGAAAAATATTGTGTAATTTTAATTCTCAGCAATTGGTTGTGAAACTCAATCGTTATTAAGTTAACAGTACACTCATACAGTTAGAAAAGGAGGTCATCAATTTGACATGTACGTATGTAATATTATTGGCATTGGATAATATTTGAGTATGATCTATTTTAACATTCAAACACATGTACTAAATTTTGTAAATGTATGTATGTTTGGAAGTTTATTTGTTTGTCCGCGAATTTTTCGGGAACTAAAAGCCATATTACGATAATTGTTTTTAATTTAAATCAGGTTAATTCCAATTTAGGAAACATTTCATGTTTCATCAAAATTAGTTCAGTAGTTTTTGAGATATGAGTATAGTTGATACTTGAAGTTGGATTAAGTTTTTAAGTTTATATTTTTATTGATATGAAACATCTAATGTGGCGGGTCAGACCGGCGGTTGGGCTAGCGAGATATCGCCGTGCACATGTGCTTCTGTCTTGTTTCCGCATGTAATTAGCAATATTCTATTTTTATTATATTGTTTTTGGTCACATAATATGATCATTAACTATTGTGCCTGTCAGATTGTTTATAGTTTTTTACCAGTCAACCTATATTTACATATCATGTAGATTTTTTTTTGTGATTTATAGGGATTATATTTGTACTGTCATATTAGAATAATTCCAATAAAAATGGCTATCAAAATTTTTAATATAACTGGTAGTTAAAACATATAATTTAAACAAAAGAAATAGTTTTAGATTTATAATGTACTAGCCGTTAAAAATTATTAAAATAAGGATAAAATGTAGCCTATGTCACTCAAAAATAACATAATTTACGACTAGTGAAAGAATTTTCTAAATCGCTTCGGTAGTTCTCGCAAACATTATCTCTTTATAATATTGTCATAAAATAATATGTACATAATTGTGTGTTTTAGCAATTATCCCATTCTAGGAAAAAATTTAAAAACTTTACAGATTGTAGGTATGGGTGTTACTAAATTATTTCGTTTCTAGGAATTTATCAGAGGTGATAAATATCTTACATTTCGTTTTTATTGTTTTTATGCGATATTAGTCTAATATTCTATGAAATATAAAGAATATCTATTTAGAATAATGGAACAGCAATATTAGACAAATTATCTGTTAAGGTTCAAATCATGAAATTGAAATGTAACAGTTATAAGCTCAGTCCACACTGCGGTTAACTCTTTAGTCATTTTAGTTAACTGCAGTGCGCCCTTAGGCTTGATGCACAAACAATGACAGTTTATTGATATCATGTTTTAATTAAAGAGTTTTTATTCACTTGTTGTGTTGCACAAGATCCTAGAACGTACTTAATGCATTGGGATATATAACTACAGGAAACAGCAGATAAAATAGGACAAATATTAACTTGGAAAAGGATTGTGACGGTACTTACTTAAGCCATTCAGTATTCTTTGAATGAAACTCCCTATTGCAATGCATGTTAATCGGAATTGTAATATTACTGCATCAGCTTGGGACAAGCTCAAAAAACCAAAGTGCAGTGTGGTTTACTTGCACGTCCTTAGTCTCTCTGTTACCAGCTTGGGTCTAGCCGTAACTGAATCAATATACCGGAGCTACTGATCCACTCTAATTATGTACTTTTGTTAAGTTAATGCCTCGTTGATGAGGCGAAAGACGGTACGGCGACGATCCCATTCCGGGTTGATATGTCTACTATGACTAGGCATGAACAGACTGAAAGAATTGATATTGTGTATCGGGAAATTTTATTTCTTGCCAATTGTGTTAAGTCAATTACTTAAGGTAACATTTGTGTTCATTAAACTTGATGTGGGTAGATTTATGTATATTTACGTTTATATGTGATGTAAGGTGTTCCGATTAACAATGTCTTTAAAGAATTTTCCCCCATGTTTATCTGGGCTCCTTTTTCAAGAATAGATCAACTGCCTATTTGTTAAGAAAATAAAAAGAGAGAGAAAGCTAATACGTGTGACCAATATTGTAACTACTACCTAGGTGGAACAGTACTGCAATACCTTATCCGAAGTTTGATACCACCGCTTTACGTTGCGTGGATGCTAGCGTTGGTGCATTTTGCTAATATGTTCTGGTTTGAAGAGTAAACTTATACATGTGGTACCAACCCTGCCATAAGGATAGAAACACATTGGATAAGTTATCTGTGGTCTCTATAGGTGATGGTTACCTCAATCCAAATAAGTGCTTGCTTGGCATCCTATGAAATATTTTGTTTCGCGTTAAATATGTATACAGACTAATAGAAAAAGATAGATATTAAAAAGGAACTTATCGCATAATTTCCTAAAGTACTTACTTTTTGTATAAAAAGTCGTAAATAAATGTATATAGAACAGTTTATAAATATATGTTGAAAATACGTGTTGTGATTACTAGGTAGTAGTTCTTTAATGTCTCACCTGGGATGTGGTACTACCGCCTAACCCCTATTTATGTGTACGTACATACGGTAATAGTAACAAACAAATAATACGTATTAGTGTTACTATTAAGGGTAGTGATCGCATTTGACGTGGTAGCCAGTATAACACACAGGTGGCATTGCAGCATTTTTTGTGTCACGGGGCATTGTCTCTTCACAGGTATTCACAGTAAAAATGATGTTTCTAAATGACAACATATTGGTTACATTTTTTATATTTGGCAGTATATAAATAATTGTTAAATAAATAAATAAAATATCAATCAACACCTAAAGAAATCGCTTTTGTGGTCTGGTGTCGGTGTTGGTACTGAGGTCCTGAATTCCTGGGTTGAGCAATTAAAAAAAAAATTGGCGATAGGTTTGCTGCATATCACATTGTAGGATTAAGTTTCTTTGGCTAAGCATGGGTGGGGTTGACAACGCATTGCCCACTCGCTGATGCAAGTATACAGGTGACTGACGCATTAATCGCCTAGTCAAAGACTCGTTGCTACCAAGTCAATACATCAAGTTGAAATGGTATTAAATTGGTGCAATGTGCAAACACCTTTATATGGAAAATATTAGGTGTCTCGCTGTTACTCAAAACCATTACTTCCATTTGCTTGGTCCAGTAAAACCAGTCTATGTAAATCTTGGATAGTTAAACTTTTTAATGCTGAAGTAATTTTTAAGTTCAATCCCGTAATTTATTTGTTATAAAAATATTTTGAAGTAAATAAATCTATATTAGGAAAGATAAAGATTATTAGCAAAAATAAATATCTTATCAATTTTGTTTTTATTATTTGGATTAATAATTTTCGTGTGCTTCCAATGTTAAAATGCCAAAACGAAACATACTAATGAATTTTATGAATCATGTTTGTAATTGATTTAGATTTTAGTTTTTGTTTGAAATTGTGCTAAATTGATTATGATCTAAAATCTAATATGTCTTTTATGCTAAAGTTACATAAATTATATGTTCGTGTTTGCTGTCCTGTATGTAATTGTGTTTGTCCATACTTTTATTATCATCCTCAGATCTTTCCATGAGGTTATTTGCTCAGGTCTGCAATTATGGCTTTATAGCTAGCAATTTGTTGGAAATTTGAACCAAAGAATCACTACGTAAAACGTAAAAACGATTGAAACTTTTGAATTTTGAACGACAATGAATGATACAATTGACATTTTGTATCCAATATGGCGGACCAATTATTATTTGTGCATCCGGTAAAATGAGCATAAAATAATGGTTTGCTGAGATGACTAATAGTTTTTGAAAGCTTGCTTCAACAAAGATTGTAGAAAAATCCTGCTGGGGCTTAAATACACTTGTATCTAATCACAACGTCATAATGACTATCATAAAAAGTTTGAATTAATCTATCCAATATACTTTAAAACTTTTCACTCTCTACGTTTTACCTATACAGTGCCTGGAGTATATGGTTAATGATTATACACTCGAAGATACATCTCCTGTTTCTTGTATTTATATAACCCAAAACTAAAATCGAAGTGTACAGACAATCAGACCTATTTTCACAAATTGACCAGAACTTGATTGTAAATATCGAATACATATCCAAGATTGTATAAAGTCCTCTATGTGCCAATTCGTTTTAAAAAGGAAGTGTTTTTTTATATCTCAATCGTAATGATTCAATTGTTGTAAATTTCAGAGTTTATTTAGTTCAGGTGTAGAAGGGATGCCTTCTGAACATTACCTTTTTAAACGTTATTAACATAATTTATAATCATTGTATTCATTGGAAATTTGTTTTAATGGTTTAAGCAAGTCTTTGAAGTAAATACCTAATTTCATAACAGCGTTTTATTTACTACTAGATTATAGCCGCGACTTCGTCCCCGTGTAGTATCGATCAGATAGTAGTACGCCATCTAGTGAAAAATTGAGAAAACTTCGAGCAAATTAACCGCTAGGGTCCAAGCATGAAATTCGGCATAAATGTCTCTTTAAATGAGGTAAATGTGTGCAATTTTTTTATAATCCCCTGCTGCCCCTTTATGGGTTTTTTTTGGAAAATTGTAATAAATAATACCAAATAAAAAAAATAATACCAAGTTTCATGTAATTTTGTATATGTATTTTAATTTTCCTACAAATTATACCCTCTCCTCTTCTTTTACTCTAAGGGTTGAATTGCCAAAAAGCTTTAGTACGCACTTACAGTTTGTAAAGAACTATGTAATATTTCATGCTTGTAAGTCGGTCACTTAGTTTATTCTTTTATATATTATATAGATAATATTTATATCACAACATTTATGAAATATTTGTGGGCCCAAATCGCGGTCGACAATCGATAGCGAAACTCATATGGCGAATGTAAATTCTATTAAGGGAGAAATAATTCAACTCTGTGGTATGGCTCATCGACGATTAGACTCCAGAGATTTGTATCTTAAATTAAAATATCTCTTAGAGCAAGACTCAGAGTGAAGCTAGCAAAATCTTCACACTTTTAACCCCCAAAAGACTCGAGCCAGATTATCCATAGAAGATATACCCTTTATTTTGATATATTGACTTCTCTTTTTTCTCTTCTTTCTTTTCACTGTATTTGAGAAAATTTACTTTCTGGGAGTCGACAGCAAGTGACGTCCCATTTCGAAGACATGTGATACCCTCCTAAGAAACTAAATTAGCTTTAAAGGAACTGGGGGTACTGAATTGAGCTAATCGGTACTTCTCGTCACACCATGTAGGTACTTAAAGCTTTATAAAGCGTCAGTTCGGTCTGTTATGTAGTACTGTTTGCGCAATTATCTACTTGGGTTAGTGCCCAATTGGGTTGCCACCCAATATCAAAGTCTGACATTTCAAGGCGGAGTGTTAAGGTTTTTTGGCAATCCAACTCTTGTCAACGATTCAGAGCCTTTTAGCCTTCGGAGAGACATTGGGTCGTTGTGTGTGTTCTCCCGTCTGTATAATTGGAAGCGGTCTAACGAGATTTTTAATTCATTACCGACATCCACGTTTCGCCATGACACTACACTCTGGAGTGAGGGATTTCCTCCACTTCATGTTGACACTTGGTAAGCCATGGCTGTTCCATTTGCACATATCTTCCGGACTAAAAGATTTAAAACTGCGTGGAGTGGATCTATTTTTGCTTTCCTTAATTATCAAATTGCCCACTTATGGGGCGTGGGCCCCAAGTTGGGAAACACCAGTATAGATATATTACAATATAACTATAAACAATATAGCGGTTAGATAAATATTTAGTGTCATGTAATTGCTTCAAGATAATCAGCACTGCTGATTCAGCACCCCGTTAAGAAAGTAAATACTAAAGTAGAAAAATAATTTATTTATAAAATTAGTATTATACAAAAAATTCATCAGACAAATACACAAACATTAAATACATAAATTGCTTAACAAGCTAATAACAATTAATATTTTTACAAAAGTAGGTATTTTTTGTTTAACAATTATCACGTAATGTTTATTTAGTCATTACAAAAATAATAGAAATGGCAAAAGAAATGTCTCTGAGTGCTTCTCTAGCATACCTGTAGTGCTCTCTGACTGGAAGCCTTTTTGTTTGACTCGCCTACTCTAAGTATAGGTAATTTCTGTGTTATTTACACGTCGTAAAATAATTAAAGGTAGGACTGTTTAAGCCTGTCCCATGGGGACAAAAAATGAATTATTAGTCATTTTTATTAAGTAGGTTTTTATTAATGGCGACTGATTTTTGAAAAAATATGTAAATATAATTATAGTTAACTATAATATAGGTATGTATGTATACATAAAAACGTATGAAAAGACTAATTAAAGTATCTTCACGCCTGTATCCCCGAAAGGGTAGGCAGAGGCAACAAGTGCACCCACGATATAGTAAAAGACTATAGACATAATATTTGACAATTCGTTTACTATTAAAAATATATACAATTACTTGTTTGTACCTAGTTTGTGAAAGGTTCACTTAAATATATTTCGCACCTATATATACCTAATATGTATTTAATTTAAAAATTAACCCTTAAGTCTGTGAACATTTCATTACATTATCACGAATTTGGACGAATTAGCATAAAAATTTATTTAGGTACTTACTCTAGTATTTATGTGGTCTGTGGGATACCCTATTAGTTGATCCAAAATTGAATTAACGTAAAGCTTATATGTAGTTATTTTTTATACTTAGTAAGCGTTGTAGTTGCGATTCATAAACAATTCACGTACACAGTAGTAATTCGATTTAAAAATTCCATCGTCAAATAATCGATTTGCCACCTTCACAGCACTATTTTCATGAATCTGTTGTAGCAAATACAGATCAACCTTTCCAAAGTAGTTTTCTCTACCAACTATAACATTGGTTCTACCAAAAAACGGCCCAATTTGTTTTAAAAGCCGGAAGCGTACCCACTTATTATTAGATACGTTACTATGTTCAGATCCTGTCGGATTAAATAAAAAGGAATGCTTCGACGACACTCGGTTCTCTTAATTAATAAATGGAGATTCAAAAGTTCTCTTCAAATACGTTACATTTAAATCTGGTAGTAATTATGTTTCCTTTTTGTCTGGGCTACCCATATTCCCCATTAGCGTTGATGTCATCGCCTCTCTGCCAACAGATTGCCAGCCCAGTTGCATCACCTGTGACAACAACAAAATATTATATATGAACTAGTTGTATGAAAAGATGAAACCTGTTGGACAATGACCGCCTCGTTGTTAGAGTGGTTAGCAACACTGATTACGCTATCGACGAGGCTCGGATGCGATTCCTGACAGGGATAAGTGTTTGTGTGATGTACATAAATATTTGTATTATTGGATTTGGGTACCTGTTTATTAAATATCTCAATCAACTATAATGTGATTATTCTAAGAATAAATCAAATCGTGTTATGTCCAGTGATATTTATTATTATTGTAGCTAGCTCACGCAGCTTCGCCCGTGAGTAAATTAACTTAGTCGATATTACCTTTAATTTTAACCTTAATTCCCTATTTCAACCCCTTAGGGATCGATTTTTGAAAAAAAAAATAGCCAGTGTTTGACCCCAGATCTTCTACTATGTCCATGCGGAATTTCTTAAAAATCGGTTCAGTGGTTTAGCCTTGAAAGCGTAACAGACAGACAGAATTTCGCATTTACGTATGGATATGGATTATTATTAATTATACAAAAAATGTTAATGTCAAACATTATACTCGTACCTAAGAATTTTTTGTAAAATTACCTATTAGGAAAAATAATCTTTAATACCTAGCAACGCGTAACCAAAAGAAACAGTTTTAAAAGACAAAAATTTCGACACTGGCAAGTTTTGAACAAGCTACATTTGAACGAAATTATACCACATTTTTGATTATGTCACGAAATGACGATGGGGACCTCGATTGGTACCTAGGAAGATGAATTAATATAGTTCTGTGGCGCTGCTGGTCTATACCGCTGAAGGGTCATAGTGATGGAACCAGCAGCGGGCCAACTTCTTGTCAGGATGACGTCATAACAGTGTGGAGGTTGATCACGTCACATAAGGACAAGGAAGGGGAAAAGGAAGATCTTCGCAGCTAGTCAAGGTGTATAAGGTGTACTGCCGGGGGACCGAAGTCGATTTAAGAAGCGTTGAAATTTATATGTAGTGTGTGCAAGATAAATAATAAGTGATATCGCGATTCAGGATTTTATTTTGAATTTCATTTTTTTTCCATTTTTTATTATTTTTTCTGGTAGCGTTTGTAGATTGCTTAAACTGCTACAGTTCCTATTCCAAGATTGGTACAAATCATTGGCTCACATCCAGACATTTTTTGTCCTTAAATTATTTTACCTAAATCAGGGAGACCTGTCTTTTTTGTAAAATCGTGTTCTTTTTTCGGAAAAGTACCTATTTAGATCTAATCACAAGCGGATGTAATTGATTTCTGTCCCAGACATTTAACATTACGACTGATATGGAAGTATGAAATAAGTATAATATTATTATTATAGTTTTTCGAAATCCACAAACTATTCCCAAGACTGACTGCGTTTATGTTGAAGATATACGATTTCATAAGGCTAAAATGAACATAAAAAAACTTGCTGGTGCACCAGCAATATATGTATTATGATTCTGTAGTGAGCAAATACTATTTTTTAATAATTTATTAATTATAAATTACAATTCATGTACTACATATAACTATAATAAATATTATATTACTATATATTATTTGTTTACCTGATCAGCCATTTCATCCAGTTGCCCTGAAATTTCATGTAAATTGCCAGTGGACCTGAAATAAAAATACGGAAAATTTAAGTATGCTGGATTTTGCAGAATTAAAAAGTAAACTATTTATTAAAATAAAAATGGTTATTTTAACTTTTCGCTACGTAGGTAGGTTTATAAAGGAAGTACGGTAGGTACCGATTTTGTACCCGATTTTTGAAAATCGAGTTAACATCAAATTTCCACGTTTTGAGGTCCTGGGATGTCTGTTTAGTCTCTAGTATGTATGTATATGTGTGTGTGTATGTGTGTATGTAAATATCTCATAAGTCTTGAACGGCTTGATCAATCAAAACGTTGTTGGTGGCATTTAATTGGATTCTGCAAAATTTAGGGCATGGATACGTGTCTATGGCGTGACCGATCGAAATGCGGTTAATGGCATTCGATTGGATTCCGCTTAACTTAGACTTCCTGAAAATTTTAACCGATTCGGTCAAAGAAATTTTGAAAACAACTAAAAAAATCGGAGAAACAATGTCTTTTTAAACAAATTCCAGATTAATGTACCAATTGAGTACAAAATCTAATCAGCTCTATTTCTTAAAAAAGGCATCTAATGCCGTTAATTGCATTAAAATCGGTTTATCTATTCAGGAGTAATCGAATCGAATAACGAAAAATTTTGTAAGTATAACGTGCGTTTTCGACATAACTTCGAAATTTTTCAACCAATCATTTTGTGATCTCCTGCAATATTTTAGTACTTTAAAAACTTTGTCAAATGCTGTTTCAAAAATTTAAATCGAACAAAATAGCAAAATTACGTTACTCACGGAAAACTTATTCCATTTTTTTAAATATTTTTCAGGTTAATATACCGATTTACTTAAAAATCTAGTAAGCTCATCTACTTAACCGATTCGTTGCGGCTCCCGGTTTCGCAAACTTTTAGCCGTGGCGGGGAACAAACATTTCATGGCACGCCTGTCGTGTCAACCGCCACAGAAGTGGTGACACACCTAGTGTGCCATCAGCCATGTGTAAAAAAAATACTTTTTATACTTTTTACGCATGTTTACATCTGATTAAGTTTAGTTGACATCAAAAGTTGATAGTGAACAGTCGTATAAATGGTGTAAAGTGGCTAAATACGTATTCTTCTACGCGGTTTCCTTGAAATGTCGGGTAAGTGACTTTTTTATGCAGATGTTACAAACCTTATAATTTCACTGTGCACAAGTTTTCCAGTGATACTCCCAAAATGTTAACTAGGAATCTTAGTTTTAGAGAAATTTCCATGGAAACACTTTATCTCCGTAATAAATCATATTTTCCATTTGATAACTTTTTCTGTTTTTAGATATTTTGATATGATAAATTGGCCACAAATGAGGGTTTATTGGTAAATTAATTTTATACTAAGTTATTAAAAATAAAATGGCTATGCCACAAGCTTCTATTTCATGTAATTATTATTTACGAGACGCTAAAAAAAGTTACCCAGTAAATAAATGTCTTGTTTAAATTCGTAAAATATTTATTATCTCGTTTTCTGGGGTACTTAAAGACTTGCAAATTGTACAAGCAATTCTGGCTGTTTTTTTATTCATGTTATTTTTTTTTTATAAAGTTAATTGACCTAACAATATATTACATTATAATTTCAAATTAAAAAATATATTTAAATAGTATTCCACATTAAGCTCTATTTATTACGATTATTTCCATTCAATTCAACGATAACAGATGGACATGCATCTTTTATCATTGCATTTAATAATAAAAAAAACGTAAAATCTCTTGTCAAAAAAGGTTTTGCATCCCTGAAAATTTCAAATTCACGAAATACCTAAAAACGAAGACTGTGGGCATGTACTAAGTGCAAAATAATGCATCTTTTATATTGGATAAATTGTCCAATAACGTAATTTGAGCAAGGTATAAACAATTTTTAAATGGCACGACTAGCGTGCCTTCCGCCACATAGAAAAGAAATCGATGGCACGCGTGGCAATAAAACTGTGTCAAATACCGTTAGTTGGATTGAAATCGGTTGATTCGTTTGGGACTTATCAATGACGATCATTTTTGAAAAAGTATTTTTTTAACATTTGTTCGACATTTTAACTGCGGTTTTTTTAACCCATATATAAATTTTTTAACCAATAGAAGAATTCAGAGCTCAAAAATTACGTCGAATGCTATTCGAAAGATCAAAATTGATCATAATTTTGAAATTAAAATACTATAATTTTTACAAACCTTGGATTTTCGAACTCTTTTGAGCTCAAACTCCATGCTTAGTTATAGCTTTCGCTTCTTTGAGCTTGAAATAGCTCAGTTTAGCGGGAAGATTCTAGGATGACCTGCAGCGTCAATCAGCTTATAGATTTTTGAAATAAAATTTATGTAACTACGTAAGCCACCCAATTTAAGTCTGTAATAATCGAAACTGCTTTGTTTGCAAATAAATCGTATTTATATAAATAATCTTATATTTTTACCGTTTTTATTTTGCTAAGGGTTCCAAATAGTAAGTTCCAAATAGTTGAGGGTTCCAAACAGTAGTAGGATAATTCGGAAAAAAGTGCTGAAATGATTGATGAATAAAAATTTTATGTAATTTTAAAATACACGTATATACTCTAAAATTTCCCTAAAATTAAGAGAATATTTAAGCTGGATAATACCATGTCGAGTCAGCGGCCGCGCGGAGACCGCAGGCAAATACGCCATCAAAGAGCGATCTCTTGATATTGTAGGTATTGTACTCTTTGATTGTAGCTACCCGTAGTCAGCTGACATTTTTGTTGGCATTTTGTATTGTCATAGTAGTATTTAAAATATCATTCAAAAAGTAATAAATAACAGTACGTATGATTGCGTTAAGGTATCAAACCATGCCAATGACGATAGGACAGAATTGTTGTTACACACTATAAAAATATACCTGGAATACATCCACACGCAGAGCATAACCAGCGCAGTGGCGAACAGCCCCTGCCCGGCCAGCACCACGATAGACAGCCCCAGCATGGACCCGATGCCGCTCAGCAGATACGCCGCTAAGGCCAGCATTAGGAGGACTAGAGGGGTTCCCAGCTTCTTTAAGAGGTTCTTATCATCGTTGTGAGCTTTGTACTGTTCATATTGCTCTTCTAATTCCTGAACGAATTAATAATTTTTAGTTATTTTTAGGATAGCAATTCAGAATTAAGCGTCTTTGGTTTCTATGTTGGAGGTTGTCTTTTGTCTACACACACACGATGCTTCTCAGGGGTGAAATAAAAATCTCCCAAATAAGAGAGAAAAGAAGTCATGTGAATGCAAAAAAGGTATCTAAGCAGATATGTAGATCTGCTGCTGTGGCGTTTATAAGACGAAAGAAAAATTTTGCAATTGCAAAATGTTTCCCTCTAACCATAGAATACCTAATAGTACTACCGTTCGTAACGGTACACATATTCACATAAAACAAGAATAAAACATACACAACTGACACAACACGATGAGCTAAACTCATTTTTAAACGAACAATAATAATTTTGACGCGACTAGATTCGAATTAGCGACCTTGGCCTAAAATTAGGTTTGTTTATTTTTCGGAAAAGAGAATTCGTTGTTTATAAAAAAATGTGGTTTTTGAAATCACTTTTTACCGCGAAACATTTGTACGAATACGTGAGAATATAAATGCTACACGGTCAGGCTATGCGCGCTATGGGCACCGCCATATTGGCCTTGGACTTGGCTGCTCTGCCGTGCGTCTTTCGCTTTATATCTACTCCTCGGCCAGCTGTAATGCGACTTACAATAGATGAACGAAAATTTTGGGACGATAGAAAAAGTTTCACTTCAAAACAATTTACCACGGTGACACGTGTAAGTAAAGGCGCGCACCTGTCGCTCGTACGGTGACCACATTTTTTGAATATTACTACAATAATTTCGTTAAGGTTTGCTATGTTAGCAATATTCCTACTTTTTTATTGTTTACATATAACCATTAAGTATCGTTTCACCAATCAAGCCGTGCAGGCTATATGGTAGTGGTTACCTTGGCTAATTTGGCATAATAGTTGAGCGCGAAGTCGTCGCTGCCCATCTTCTTCTTGGCGCTGAAGGCGTGCAGCGCCTTGTCCCTGGCGCGGCGGTGCTCGTCCTCGAGCGTGCGCGCCGGCACGTACGGCCGGCTGCCGCCCGCCACCTCCTCCATCAGCGTCTCGTACACCTCCTTCGCCTCCGACACCGCAGACAAGTTGTTCGCCTCTGCCGTTGCCTACAACCATTATAACGTATAACCTATCAATTAAAATAATACAATAGCAATAATTATGTTAAAAAATATTGAGGGTGGAGGTAAAGACGATCGTCTTTTATAGAGGGAAAGTGTTCAGCTGTTTATTGAGCACGGCGCAGGCGTAGAATAAACTACGATATGTCATATGAACCACTGTAATAATTCCAGTTGTTCTGTGGCTGTTGCACACAGAAGGAAATATGCTGAGCGTAAATATTTAACAGCATTTGTAGTGGCGTTTTAATAATTTATTAGAAACGTAATTAAAGTAGGTACTTTATTACCGCTTTTCTTTTAAAAAAATCTTCTGGGCTATAGTGAGATATTCAAACGTAATAATTTTAAACATAGTAGATTTTACACTTTCAATCGTCGGCAGTTTGTGAAATTCCATTATTTTTAGTTGAAACTAGTTTATCACACACTTGTACTTTTATTTCATATTATACACTAAATTATTTAATTTTATCGACCATGATTTCTTCGCTTTTTAAAGCAAGATGCTTTAAAAAGCGAAACCGCTTTTTAAATCATCATGCTTTAAAAAGCGAAACCGCTTTTTAAATCTTCATGCTTTAAAAAGCGAAACCGGTCGATAAAATTAAATAATTTAGTGTATAATAATAGTGAAATAAAAGTACAAGTGTGTGATAAACTAATTTCAACTTTAAACATAGTAGGTAATTAAAGATCCTGGGCCCTGAAAAAAACACATACCAATTCAAAGCACGTTTTGCTTTAGAACTCAACGGCACTACAATTGCAATTTGCAAACTTTTACTTTATTCTTTCACCCCTCATTAGTAACTCATTTATGAGGCAGTGTTCATAATCATTTATGTGCTTTATAAAATGTTACCTAAACCAGTTTAAGCTAAAAGCCACGAATTGTGCGTTACAGTACAACAAGGCACACCAGATTTTCTTTAATTAATTATCAGATTTTTTTTTTTATTTCAGCGGCACTACTATTGCAAATTCAATTACTTTAATTTTTCTCACTCCTCATAAGTAATAACTCATTTATGAGGCAGTGTTCATATCAGGTTAACCAGTTTAAGCCAAAGCCGTGGCATTGTACGTCAAGCACAGTGCAAACAAAAACTCACATCAAAGAAATATTTTAAAAAAACCTCAATAAACCAGCCTATTGATTTAAAACCTTTATAATTTTGCTCCATAAGGAAACCGGTATTTTTGAGGCTGTAGTAGAGCTAAAACTTCACAAAAAGCTTTTCATGTACTTGCGCTGATTTAGGTTTGAAAATCAACCGGCTAACGAGCCTTTTTTAACGCAAACTTTTGGCTTAAACCGGTTTATTTAGGTATATGAAGCGCTCTCATTGTAGATACGCTTCGAGCGAAACTTTTTATAAAATCCGCTGAAAGCTGATTCATCAATTTTTTCAAGCTCTGACTTGGATCCGTGCTGCTTTTAAACAATATACATAGTGGCAACTACCAGTATGTGTGATTTAAATACTTTGGTATATTAAAGTGTTGGTTGTGTTGCGAAAACGGTTGGCAAATATAAATTAAGTAATTAATAATGCCATATTTTGAGCATGCGTGCGCTCACTCCATCAAGCATACTAAAACGTAGCGATACGTGATAACAAAATCTGTAAGTCGGTTGACCCTGCAGGCCATTCCTGAAACTTCCCGCTAAATTCAGGTATTTTATGCTCAAAGGAACAAAAACTATAGCTAAGCTTGAATTTTTCAGAGTTCAAAAATGTAAACTTTGTTATACCTAAATGACAGTAATTTTATTTCGAAAAGCTGTAATGTTTTGGAAACGAAGATCGCTTTTTTTCTTTTGAATAGCATTCAACGCAATGTTTCGAGCTATTTAATCTTATCGAAAATATTTTCTTAGCTACATAATCTGAAAAAAGAAAGTTATTGATAAATCTCAAATAAATCGAACGATTTTGATCCAACTTAAAGTGTTTGACGCAGTTATTTATCAAAATCAATCAAAATACTTATTAACCTGAAAGTTATTTTAAAAATATTAAGTTAGTTTGCTACAAACAACAAAATATTTGTATTTGAAAAGCTGTAACTTGTGAAAACTTAATTCTATTTTGATTTTTGAAACTGTATTGGACATAGTCACGCACGCACGCACGTACGCACGCACGCACGCACGTACGCATGCACGCACACAGGCACGCACGCACGCATTCTCACTCACACACACACATACTGACGTCATCGTAAAAATAGTCGGAAGGTTCATAGGACCTAAAATGTGGGTATCATCTGATGACTCGATTTTCGAAAATGGGGCAAAATCAGTAACTTCTTTATTTCAATACGTAGCGGAAAGTTAAAAAGAGACAGGATAGCGCAGACTATAAAAAGTATAAAATACAATCTCACCTCTAGAATTGTCTTAGGTTCAGGCAAATCAGTTCCATTGAATATATTCATGTACGATTTGAAGTACAGCAGCAGATCCTTGGCTTTGACCCGCTGACCGCCTATCATCTTCGGCAACAGGTTTTCAGGTGCTAGCAGCATCGGCACTAACTCTTTGAGATGTTGCTTGAACTCTGGACTTATTTCTGAAATATCATTATATTAGTGTGTACTGTGTAGTGTACTTAGCGAAGCGCAACTTAATATCGGATATCTAAATACTAGGTAAGTTGGTACGGTGGTACCTGACGAGTTATTAAAAAAATGACAGAGTTCTGAAGTAACTTATATATTGAGACAGAGATAGCAGGGTCGGATCTATTCATATACAAGCTTTTTGGACTGCAGTCTATTGCGTACATAAACACACATTGTTTCGTCATATATTTCTGAATAAAACATTAAAATACATGTATGTTAAAGTCATGCACATATAATGTAGGTAAATAAACATAATATATAAACATAATACACCATGTCACTGTAGCATCCTGATTCCTGAATCCTGAGTCATGTAGCTATGAGTACCTTGCTCACACTACGTCTATTTTATTATAGAAATCACCACCATTCATAGACATCAGAGTGCTAAGTGTGAGTTTTTCTTTTCGAATTCGATCGTGAGCGCGTTTCGAGTTTACTAGGAATTTGTATGTGATTTGTACAGCGCCACCTAGTGGTAAACTGGTTTCTCACGTTTATCACTAGGTGGCGCTGTACAAATCACATACAAATTCCTAGTAAACTCCAAACGCACTCACGATCGAATGCGAAAAGAAAAACTCACACTTAGCACTCAGCAACAAAACTAGTCGCTAATACGATGCCAACCTCTAAAGAAACTGTTTAAAATACCCATGTCAAAGCTCTTTGGAAACAACATGTGAAGGAGATTGTTCCAGAGTTTTACTGTTCGGGTCAAGAATGTGCGTGAAAAGTGAACAATGTTAGATTTTTACGTGTGTAGATATCTAGGCTGTAGATTAAATTTTTTACTACGGCGTGTAGTAAGATACATTCTGTTCATACTACAAAGAGGCAAAGTTTATAAGTTGTTGAGTTTTTTGTAGAATGTAATCTCTGGAATTACAGAACCAATTCTGATATATTTTAACTGGTTAAATAAGTGACATAGGCATGGGTGTACCGAGGGGAGGGCAGGGAGGGGCAGCTGCCCCCCTTTGGAATTTGTTTACCTCTCCACTAACTATCTATTGTGGTACATAAATATTTTATTAACCTGGGTCTTAAAACGTTACGGCTGCCACCCCCTGGCCCAGAACCTGGGTACGCCCATGGACATAGGCTATATTTTATCCCAATTTTCCTGCGGGATCATATTGATATTCAGCTTTACCGTAATAAAGGACTAGTAACTATAAATTAAGCGGCTGCAAAGCAAAAGCGAAAAACACGAACATGTTTTTCTCTTTTGCTTTGCAGCCGCTTGGTTACATCGATCTGGATTAAACAGTATAACGTCCGCGTACGTATATCAATTATTGAAGTAAAACTTCTTTATCGGCGTATGGGAGAAACTTTATATAGCAATGTTAAAAAAAAGTCATACTTTAGGCTATGTCCGCACAGACAGGGGCTTGCTTATCGTCTAGTGCCTGGCGCCTCGTGGCATAAAACCATCATGTTTGTTTACTTATATAGGCTGCTAGGTAGTGATGCCAGAGCTCCTGATTTTTCGGGAGATCTACTGATTTTCCCGGAATTTTACTGATCTACTGATTTTAACTGTAAGTCTACTGATTTTTAAATTATTGCATAGCTTCTATCGCGAGCCTTGAGCGTGGAGACCGAATCTAGAAATTCCGTAACGAAAAAAACCTAACACCCCTAACTCCGACCGGCACAGCGGTAATACTTTTTAGTTTTTCCATCTATCGATAAATACCAGAACTTTTAATGACTTTTTGAAATATCACGCTTGTCTCCTTAGTTCAGCAACCCGCCTTTAGGTGGCATTGGTTGTATTGGAAAACTACCGTCAGCTGTTTGTGAGAAAGTATATAGGTGTATAGGTATTTATCATCTACGTACAACAGTGAATATCTGTACTCGTATAATTTGTGTACAAAGTGTTTTATTTTTGTGTTGATAAAAAATGCTATGCAATAGCTTTACCGCGGCAGTCTCCGAGTGCCACACGTCTTTTTTTCAAATAATTTGAAATATGATAAGTACCTAATATAACATGCGTGAAATAAAACACAAATTTGTCATAATTTAGTTGACATTACACAAATGTCATCGTAAAATAGGCTTACGTGATAAGCACATACCTACCTAGTTGAATATTGAAACCACAGATTGAAACTTGAATCTTACTCTACAAGAAGCGAAATATATTGGACATACATCCTGCTAAGGTGACTAAATTAGAAATGTACCTAATGTTTCTCTAATGCCCGACATTGTTTTATTAAAAAAATTGCAACTTCTGATTTTTTTGAAAAAGATCCCCATACATCTCCTGATTTTTTGTAGTCGCGTGCTCTGATTTTATAAAAATCTACCTGGCAACACTGGCGCTAGGCAAATACAATGTAGCTACTAGCTAGGCGCCAAGCGCGCAGTGCGGCCGATCGCGAACATTCTAGAACGTTCGTTTCACTAAGATAGTCGCTAGATGGTTTGCTAGCATTGACGTGTATATTATACACGTCAATGTTTGCTAGGCCTTAAGCGCTAGGCACATTGACGTGTATAGTGGTATAGTGCGCGCGGAACTAGTTGGCCGCGTCTTATGTGGTGACAGGGGTAAGGGGGCGGGTTGTCAACTGCTCGCAATGCACATGAGCTTAGACAGTGATGACCAATCTGAAGATATCGTGAACAATATTTTTTCATTTATTGAAAAGAATAAATATTTGCCCTGTTCAGAACAAGTTTCTTGGACGAAAGCTTTGCTTTTGCCTCCAAATGACCACGAAACGAGATAATGATGAGTTATGGATGTGTATTAAATATGTGTATTATATAATAAAAATCAGAATTATTCAAATCGGTTTAGTAGTTTTTGGGATTACCACGTTCAAACAAACAAACAAACTCAATTCTCAGAATCACTTGATTCTGAACTCTCTGAACTTGATTCAGAATCATCTTGTAAACTTATAATGATTTGGTCCATCATAGTATCAAATTTCATATCATGATTCCAGTATTCCTGTTCATTTTTTTGTACGTGGTCATCGCATTTTTGCCATTGTTCGGCAGAGAATTCGGAAAATAGCCTTGTTAGTATTGTCATTTTCTCGTCCAATGTAGCATTAATGTGATCTCTGGCCAGGCAATTTTTAATATTTGCCCACACAAGCTCGATCGGGTTGAGGTCTGGATGATATGGAGGTAGTCTGAGAACAGTATGACCTGCAGCTTTCAGAAGTTCGTCAATCTTGAATATTTTTTCTGATTGGGTCGCATTAATCAACCTCAGGAGTTCAGCTTTGATCATCGTGGGAGAAAATATTACATTATGATTTTGCAACCAGTTCTGCATATTAATTTTCAAACTGGACATAGTCGATTTCTTCTCAACTTGCACACAATGATAGGCAGCATTATCCATAACTATGACTGAGTTAGGTGGAAGTTTAGGTATTAATTTTTGATCAACCCAGTTGTAAAAATTTGTAGAGTTCATGTCTCCATGATAATCCCCCGTTTTTGAATCTGATTTAAAAATTAGCAAAGATCGTCAACTAACCCGTTCCGGCTACCAGCGTGAACTATTATCAAACGCCTTCCTTTGCCTATATCTGTATAATTTCCAGGCTCCGACGAAGATTGCCAACATTTTTGGACATTGTGACTTTGGTTAACGTAAGTTTCGTCCAAAAAGAATATATTTCGTTTGTCTTCTCTGAATTTTCTTATAGCCCTCATATATTTCACTCGCCATTCAACAATATTTGGTCTCTCTATTAAAAGGCATCTCTTCGATTTACATTTTTTAAATGAATATCCCAGTTTGTGCAAAAGTGTTCTTAAAAAAGTCAATCCGCAGTCTAAAATATTATCCTCTTTTAACACAGCATTTAGTTTTCGTAGACTTGGAATTTTTTTCTCTACCGTATAAAACTGATTTATTTTTCTTCTTATCACTGCTAAATCAAAGTCATCAACTTGTATTTTCTTTTTTATTTCTTTTGGTCTACGTGGAGAACTAAATCTTGCTTCCCCTGTATTTTGCAACGATTTTTTACTTTCAGCAATCACTCTCCTAACACTTCGTTCTGATATCCCTGTTGCTTCTGCTACTAGTTTATGTATATTCGCATCAGTTTTATATTCTAAACTATTGACATCGGCTTTCCGTTTATTAAAAAATGTATGCACTTTAAATATTATTTCCTTAGATTGTCTTTTTATCGGCGGACTCATCTCGCTATTGCAATCTTATGTGCGTTTTGTCTAAACTAGCCGAAACTTTCAACGCGTGTTGCCGTCGCAAAGTACGGCGCCGCACTGAGTAATGACAGCAAGCGCCCCTGCCTCTCCGCCCCACCGTTCACATACCTAACGCGCGGCCAACTAGTTCCGTGCGCACTATAATATTATACACGTCAATGGCTAGGCAAGTCGTTTGTCTATGCGTACGTAGACTTTTCTGTCACGCTTGACCGTCAAGATGCCATGATGTTTATTGTGAAGTAGTAAATAGCAGAAAAATGATGTCATAAAAATTCACTTTTTACGTGTGTATGTACACTACTACACACACTCTTTTTTCTAATAACTACTAACCTGAGAGTTTTCCATCAAAATTAGGGTTGCTGGCGACGTTTAGCCCTGGATGCGGCAGGAGAAAACAAGCCAGCTGTTCAAAATAACTGGCGATGTGCTTCCGCAGGGACTGCAACTCATGGTGCTGGCCTTCGTGGATCTAGACGTGTTATCATGAGATTTAGAACATAGTTTCGTAAACACCCATGTGATACTGGATTAAAATCCCGGATGAGACATTTCGTTGTATTGTTTTCAGTGTTTCTGAAAAATTTTACTTAGTTTAAAGTTTAACTGAGGTTGGACATGTGCCTAAGTTGCCGATAGGTAGGCCATATATCACATGATGGGGCCTTTCCTTACCGTTTCCTTACCAAACCTTTGCTTACCGTGGAGCTAAATGTAAAAAGTTCAGATAGTTTGTTCATACGGTTAGATTGAAATTAAACAGAAAAACTGAATAATAGTATCCCGTCTACCAATACCTATTTATCCAATAATAATGTATATGTACGGACAGCCACACATAGATATTAAAGTTAATTTACAAATAGCGATTTACCGAACTTAAGACTCGTTAGCGCGACGCTACTATCGCTGTGCCCGCACTTGTGACCACACGTTCTGAGTAATTTCGTTGAGATTTATTGTGTGTTTTAATCAATATTCTATTTTATTATATTTTTTTTGGTTACACATGACCATTAACTATCGTGTCTTACAATATATGGAATTTTTAAAGCAGTCAAACTGTATAGAAGATAGATTATTACCTTGAGCCTTTTCTTTAGTAGACTTTCACCTCCGACCGCCCCGTATGGGTGCTCGTAAGGAAAGCTCCAATCTCTGACTAGGAGCTGCAAACGCTGAAATGGCTTTCCTGTGTTTGTGTCTTGAGCTAAGCGACCGTAATCTGTAAATAACTGAAATAAATACAGTTACGTGGTGTTAATTGATGTCTAGGGTTTAATCAGTCCTGGGATAAATTTTGAGTCAGGCAATTCGTTCTAAGGTCAGTTTTTGTGAAAAGCATAACTTGCCAAAGACGGTTTCTGCCAAATATGTTAATTTTCCTCCAATTACTTTCAATTCAAACCACATTTTTAATATTATCATTTTGATCCTAGTTTTTTTGTGCATTAAGACAATACCTTTGATTCTTTTATATCACAAATTCTGCAAAATTTTATAGGGGTTTTCACACTTAAGTGTATCAAGGCTGTTGGGACCGTGTTGTGTGGCTGCCAATCCTCCTGCCTATCCCGTAAGGGAATTAGCATTAGGATATGTATGTAGGTATATAAATGGAAATGAAACGTCAAGTTCAAAAGCTGACCACCCAGCAACCTTGATAGAGCGACTAGTCGACGATAAGCGAGTAATATATGCCGAGTAATATATCCTGATAGTCTAAAATTATTACCTATAAATAAATTTCGCAAAAAATTGTTTGATTTACTGTTAAATAAAACATACTATGATATTAGAGAATTTTTAGCAGATAAGATTAAATGTTAATAAACAGAAATATAAGCTTGTACAATTTACCTTAAAATTTAAATGTAATAAAAACTGAATGGCAAATTTTGTAAAATAGTATTTTTTTTGTAAATTGTAAAAATTTTGATTAAGCATAAGATCATATTTTGTAAATTGTAAAAATAACTTTTGATGTGAAATAATTCTAGTAAATTGTAATACATACAATTGTAATACGTGAAATAGAAAAAAAGAAGCCCGCTGAGTTTCTTCCGCCGGATCATCTTAGTGTGTGGCCGCGTTCCGATGCAGTAGTAATTATAAAGAAATCGACCTAAATTAAAATGTTTGCACGCCATATGATGGTAGAATATGATGGTAATTTAATTTATTTTAATAACTTGTGACACCCATATTCTTGCAAATAAATATTTTTCATTTCATTTCATTTCGAGTAGTCGGGCACTTACGGGAAAGAAATGTTTTATTTATTTTTAGCTTAATTTGTAATGAAACACACCTGTGAGGTAATCACGACACGAAAAAGTAAACAAACTCTTCGATACGAAACTGTAAACAATGCAAAACGTAAAACTCCGTGCGTCCAAAATTATTATCGAGTATCTCGAGTATCGAGTATAAATTGAGTCCTATCCCATCAAAGTCTTTAGGTAATTTTTTAGCACGTTAGGGGCCTCTGTAGACCGGGGGCCCCGTATCATTGATATGGCGGTAGCTACGCACCTGGTTTTAAGAGATGTTTATCATTTCCTTACACAATCTTTTACACTCATATTTTTTTATACCAGAAGATAGCAAGAGGATGGCTGCTAATGGAAAGAGCAACCATTGCCTATGGACACAGAAGATGTAAATGATGCGTTGCAATCTATGTGGCGGGGTAGCAGAGTCTCATGCACAAGTCTACAGGCTACCTCACCCTCCAAACCGGAACACGATAGTGACAAGCATTGACGCTATTGCGACAGGAATGTGTAAAGCGATGGTCCAAAATACCCGGGTGAGACGTTGTGGAACTCTTCCACCTAGTAGTTTTGGTGGCAGGAACACATATAGCCAATCGATTACCTTTTACGACGTGCCTAGCAGAAAGGCAGTTAGTCTGTTCGTCAGAAGAGCCCAGATCAACACGAGGGTTGGTCTGGGCTCCACTGCATTGGACGATAGAAAAACACAACCATCGCTCATAGACACCGAAGATGTCAATGGTGAATTCCTATCCGTGTAGTGAGGATGTTCGTCATGTATATTTACCGTCTGCTTCTCTTTTATAAAGAGCTTATTAACCGGTTAATTTTCAAACCTAAATGAGCGCAAGTACATGAAGAGCGTTTTGTAAAGGTTTGGCTCTACCTTAAACTCATAAATACTGAAACGAAATGAAAATATTTTTTATTCATTTCATTTTATTTCAAAAATACTGGTTTCCTTATGGATAAAACTATAAGGGTTTTTTAATCAATAAACCGGTAAGTAGAGGTTTTTTTAAATATTTCTTTGATGTTCGCCGCTCCCAATTTTGTCCAGACTGTGCGTGACGTATAATTCTGCGGTTTCAGCTTAAACCGGTTTATGTAGATTTAAGATTTCAGATACATCTAGATCTTAGGTAAATCCGAGCGAACCTTTTATAAAAACCTCTATTTACCGGTATTGTTTAAACCGGCTTCAAGCCTTGCTATTAAACCAGGACACGACAATGCTAAGAACTGACGCTATTGCGACAGAGAAAGCTTAGGTAATGGTTCGTTTGTTCAATCGGTCGCCTTTCACGAAATGCTTGAGAAAAATGCTGATGTTATATTCTTCAAATTGAGTCCAGATCATAAGGAACAATACTCCTACATATAAACAATGGCCTTCGTAAGACGTAGCGCTGAATGTGAAATGTTCAATACCTAGCCCAAATACGATTATGATCGGCCTTGGTTATAGTTCGCTAGTCGGCCTTTCGGTTCATCTCTCTTTATAAGTAGTCATATGAATCTCTTACTTGTAAATGCTGAAGGTCATCTTCTTCTATATTCTGCGAAAGGTTGTATATTTGTATGGAAGAGAGCATGGTGGACAGAGCAAACACAGTCGCATTGTCGCGGACGGTGGACTCGCTATCGAAGGTGCCTTGGGTGTCCATTAGGAATATTACTACCTATAAAAATAAAACAATCCCAAAGAATTATCTCAATTTTAATTCCTGATTCTGAGTTCCACCACCTAGCATCTCATTATAATTCAAAGTTCTTCCTATGTATCATGATACATAGGACATTCAAACAAATGATTTTGGAAATTTTTTTTCCACTATATCCCTTCGTCGGTTGAAGTTTCTGAATGGATACAACTTAGGAACCTTTAAAAACCTCTGATGTTGAAAATGTACAGATTCTGGTGATTACCTACTTACCACGAGGTGAGCCGCTTGACCGTTTGCCCGCGTTGTTATAAAAAATATTCTTGTGAACTGCGAACCAGCTGTGAACTGCCGTGAATTAAAATTTTCGAAGAGATTTATCACGTACCTAAAGATAAAGGGCATCATTTGGTTCCAACACATAGAAAGATGCAACTTTTCCTACATGCCTGAAGTTAGGTACTTAACAGATATATGTATAACGCGAACGTAGATGGAGATCAAGACTAACATATCACGATCAAATTGGTAGGTAGAGTTTTCAAAACAGACTTGTTTGTATGAATGAAGAGGACACAAAGTCTATCCAATAAAAGATTTGGCGTGCCAATCACTACATACATCACTACATAGTATAAAACAAAGTCGCTTTCTCTGTCTGTCCCTATGTCCCTATATGTATTAGGGTGTCCGTTATTTACCAAGTTGATTTTTTTTTTGCGGACGCCCCCTGGATTTTTAGTTTTTGACCTAAAAAAAAATATCCTACATAAATAAGCTCTTAATTACCGAATTAAACCTTGCCCCAATCGAGTTACATTTCCCATTTAAATAACATGGGAATTTGCAACATTTTCTTATTAATTTTATTCCTCTGAAAAAAATACCACTACGACTATTATCGATGCATATTCTGATAGGGAATTTAATGCTCTACAAAAAAGCTCTCTTATAATTTTTTTTTGAGTTCAAGATTTGGTCAACAAAAATAATCAATTTCGTAAATAACGGACACCCTATTAACTATAAACACAACTTAAACCACGAATAACTCTTAAAGGAATGATTTTATCGAAAAATTATAAGAGAGCTTTTTTGTAGAGCATTAAATTCCCTATCAGAATATGCATCGATAATAGTCGTAGTGGTATTTTTTTCAGAGGAATAAAATTAATAAGAAAAAGTTGCAAATTCCCATGTTATTTAAATGGGAAATGTAACTCGATTGGGGCAAGGTTTAATTCGGTAATTAAGAGCTTATTTATGTAGGATATTTTTTTTTAGGTCAAAAACTAAAAATCCAGGGGGCGTCCGCAAAAAAAAAATCAACTTGGTAAATAACGGACACCCTAATATGTATGCTTAAATCATAAAAAGTTAAAACTACGCAACGGATTTTGATGCTGTTTTTTGAATAGATATATTAATTCTTGAGGAAGGTTTTAGCTAAGGTTTTAGTATATAAAACTTTCCGATATTCCCACGGGAACAAAAGCTAACTAATGCTTTTGTTCCTGTGGGAATATCGGAAATATTTCCACAGGAACAAAAGCTACGCGGGTGAAACGAGGGCAGGTCGCTAGTATTAAATAAAACACACTTCCACCGCTTAATGAATACCGCAACCAAAACTGAAGTCATCAAAGGCATTGGTAAAAAGCACCAGATCCAATGGGGTTCAACAGTAATTATCTAAGTTCATAAAAATTAACAAACTCTTACTTTTGAATCACGATAAATGAAGAAAAGTTGTTAATAATTTTACTGTCATTTCCGAAATATAGGTATCTAAGTTCCCTCAGATGATTCTTTAAGTGTTTAACGCCCCTCGAACTAAAAACCGTCACTGGGATATATTATTTATCCTTGACTATGCGTTTAAAAGTGAAATATTCTTTTTTTTTTAATCTTGTCAGTCTTACCTTTTGACCATTTTCAAGAGTGGCTTTGAATGGCTGTGACCACAGCAGCAGACCTGTGGTGTCGCGCTCTGATCCACCACGCCAGCTGAAGCCATGGAGTGGCGTGTCCTCTGAACCCAGCCAGTCCCCACTTTCATGTACTACATACTGAAACAACCATTTTGTATATCTATATGTTCTATTTGTCCATATGACTCCACCGAATCGTTTACGATGCACACGCGGCAAAGCCAGATTCGGGACTCGTGAAGTCAGTGCTCGTATACCTACATGTGTGACGCTATCTTACATAAAGTCTCACCTTGTGATATAAATATCGTAAGAAGAAATCCAGCAGAAAAGACTTTCCCTTGCGGAAAGCGCCCGCTACCGAGATGACGACCGCAGCTCGATCTTTCAGGTCCTCCCGAAGCAGTAGCTCTTCTAGCGCGCTCTCATCCAGGCAAAACGTGTGCTCTGGCCCCGGGGTTACCACCTGAATGCCGCTTCCGGACTTCAAGTCATCCATTCTGACTAAAATAATCACATAGTAAATAATTGATAATGGATAACTATTCTTTAAACAGAGTATTTTTTCCTATTGCTCCTATACAGTGTGTAACAAAAGCAGATGATTGATGATAAGATATCATAAAAAGCATTGTATAAGTACAATCATTTACCCTATACATATAGGGTTATTATATTGCGGTTATAGTAATAAAGAGATAAATTTTCTTCGATCAAAATAATAATTAATCTCAAATAATATTTCAAATTAATATATGGCAACAAAAAAAGACAGCCAAAAAATGTCGGAATACACGTAAGCCTCTACAGGATCAAAGACTCCGACCGCTGATTTGACGTAGTGTCTATTTCAAAATATAATCTGTGAATGAGAGGTCAAAGATAATGTGCCTACCAGTTGCCCAATCCATTCCATCCATTGGGAACTTTCGTAAAATGTATTTGAAGAAGTCTGGTAATGTTTTATACCCGGTAAAAATGTCTTGCATATTTTTTCAATCCTAAGAAAATCTAATTAAAAATGAAATAAAAAACAAGTTGCCAAAAATATGTCTTTTGGGATTATTTTTTTCAAATGCAGTGCAGTAGCGAAATAACCGCGAACGCTCTGCCTGGCTCCGGGCTCGCAGGCGTATCGCCAATTGACGAAATTATATTTTTTCGCAATTCCAAACAGCCAAAAGAATCTTCTACAAATTCTTTACCAGCTCTTGGACCATACCAGCAAAGCGCGTGTCGAGGCACGTGCAATTACTTTAACCATTTCGCGATGACGTCAATATGTCTGCATGGAAGTACGTATTATGTGTGTGTGTGTGTGTGTGTGTGTGTGTGTATGTGTGCATGAGTGTGAATGTGTGTATGTAAACGTGTCATAACTTTTAAACGTTTGACCGATCAAACATGGTCGATTGCATTCGATTAGGTGCCGCTAAATTTAGACCTCCTGAAAATTTGAATCGATTTGGCCCAGGAGATTTTTAGAAATTTCGAAAAACCTCAAAATTGTTTTGGAAAAAAAAAGTTTTTTGTAATAACTTCCAAATTAATGTAACAATTGATTACAAAATCTTATAAAATTTATTCCTCAAATAATTGTGTTTAATGCTGCCAATTGAGTAAAATCAGTTTGTCCGTTGGAGAGTTATCACTGACGAAAATTTTTGAAAAAAGTGTTTTTTTGCCATAACTTCAAGATTTTTCAACCAATCAATTTTTGAGTTTTTACAGTAATTTAGAACTTGAAAAACTGCGTCCAATGCCGTGTCATAAAGCAAAATCAAATCAAATTTCCAAAAATTACAGTGTTTCAAATGTCAACATTATTTTGTTTACAACAAACTTACTTCATATTTTTAAAATTACTTTTCAGAAATCAGAAATACTTTATTCAATTAAACTTTTTACAAGTTATTTTGACACGTCAACATATTTTTTTAAAAACTACTACCGGATAGGAAACGCGGCTACACACTGAGAAGACCCGGTGGAAGAAACTCAGCGGGCTTGTCTTTTTTTTATATCATTGATTTTTTTTACAATATCACAATATTACAAAAAGTATATATGAGATCGGTATGAGGAGCAATTAATTTGGATCGGTATGAGGATTTTATAATATCCTTTTTTACACAGTTTTGTTTTAACACATTTTTTAAATTTATTGACTAGTACATAGATCTCTTATAGTTTCGGGAAGTTTATTGTAAAAGCGTATACATTGCCCCATAAAAGAGTTACTTATTGTGGAGACGAGATGCATGCACAACAAGATTATTTTTATTCCTTGTATTAAATGAGTGTACGTCACGATTTTTTTTTAAAAAGCAAATATTTTTACGAACGTACATCAAGTTCTCAAATATATATTGAGATATAACAGTTAGAATATTGATTTCTTTGAATTTTTCTCTCAGGGAAACCGTCGGGCTAAGATTGTAAATTGCCTTAATAGCTCTTTTCTGCAATACAAATACAGTATTTATTTCAGCAGAATTTCCCCAGAGGAGAATCCCATATGACATAATGCTGTGGAAGTAACTAAATTCTTAAAATTTAACGCCCTTAGTTTTGTTACCATTTAATAAAACATTATTCGTACTGAACCAGTGTACAACCTTTGAAATCGCATTATTTACTTCGTCATACCAATTCGTCTTTTCACTTTAAATAAAAGTGAGGTGTCATCCGCAAACAGTACGATTCCGTGCTTATCCCCTACGTAGTAGTACGTAGTACGTAGTAGTTTAGGCTAATGCACCGATTGATTTTAAAATATATCAGCTTTTCTCCGTAAAATCGGTCAATTTATTTGGGATATATAAATGACGACCATTATTGAAAAAAATATTTTTAAGATTACTTCGAAATTTTTAACCTATCGATTATAGGTTATCTATACATATAATAAAATCGTAGGAAAGTCAAAACTGTACATTGAATATTTTTTAAAAGAGAATACTTGGGGCGTGAACTACAATCGATATCGAAGCCAAAAATATAGTTTTTAGAATTTTTGTCTGTTTGTCTGTTTATCTGTTTGTCTGTTTGTCTGTATGTATGTCCGGGGTAAACTCAAAAAGTACTACATGGATTTACTTCAAATTTTGCATGAATATTACTGACAGGTCGGGTCAACATATAGGCTACATATTATCACGCTATCACCTGCGGGGGAGAAGCTACGCGGAGTAAACGAAGTCCGCGCGGACGAAGTCGCTGGCAACAGCTAGTATAATATATATAACTATCGTCTAGCTCAAACAACATTTTAGATCTCAAAAATTGCGTTAAATACCATTCGATGATCAAAATCGACCATCATTCAAAAAGGTGGATCCTTTTCAAAAATCAATACCTATACCTACTTACTATCATTTTAACAAACGAGAAAATTGATTCAAAATAATCTATATCTATGACAAAGACCTACCAAAAAATACTATGCTTATAGTTTTTACACTTTGAGTTTAGTCTCAATTTAGCGGTAACTTACGGCCTGTAAGGTCATACGATAAAATATTTCTATGCACGTAGTATTTTTATACGCACAAATAGTCTTCACATACAAGCTTTTTTGATACAGTCAAATGATAATCCCGCGGGCTTGACAAAAAATTCCCACTGAAATACCTTTTGCTGATTTCTACTAATAACACGCAATTAATAAGTACGTACAAGTATTAACGTTCGCATAAAAATAAAGTCAAAGTCAAAGTCAAAGTCAAAACATTTTTATTCAAATTATCCTTTACAGGCACTTTTGACGAGTCAACATTTTTTGAGTTACTACCGGATCGGAAACGCGGCCACACACTGAGAAGATCCGGCGGAAGAAACTCAGCGGGCTTGTCTTTTTTTGTGCATGTACATTTTTTTAAACAATGTTATTACAATTACAATTACAATGTATTTATGAATAATATATTATAATTATTATGAGACTGCTATGAGGAGCAATTAATCCCATGCTTTATTATCATCCAAATATTCAGATATTTTATAGTAACCTTTTTTACAAAGTTTCGATTTGATACATTTTTTAAATTTGTGTATTGGTAGATCTTTAATAGCATTTGGAAGTTTATTGTAAAAGCGTATAGATTGCCCCATAAAAGAGTTACTTATTCTGTGGGATACATGCAGAGCAAGATTGTTTTTGTTCCTTGTGTTTACATTATGTACATCACTATTTTTCTTAAATGAAGAAATATTTTTACGAATATACATCAAGTTTTCAAATATAAACTGTGATGGTACGGTTAAAATATTAATTTCTTTAAATTTTTCTTTTAGGGAAACTCGTGGACTGAGATTGTAAATAGCTCTTACAGCTCTTTTTTGTAAAACAAAGATTGTATTTATATCAGTGGAATTTCCCCACAGTAGAATCCCATAAGACATAATACTATGAAAATAACTAAAATACACAATTTTCGCAGTGTCTACATCACTAATCTGTCTCATTTTTTTAACTGCAAATGCCGCTGAACTCAGTTTACTCGTTAATTTGTCGATATGTGGTCCCCACTGTAGTTTTTTATCTATCGTAATCCCTAAAAAGACAGTAGAGTCCACAAGATCCAATTTGTCCCCGTTAAGTTGTACATTGGTATCTATATGCCTTACATTAGGCGTTGAGAATCTAATACACTTGGTTTTATTTCCATTTAATAGGAGGTTGTTAACATTGAACCATTGTACAACTTTTGAAATCGCAATGTTCACTTCGTCATACTTACCAACTCGTCTTTTCACTTTAAATAAAAGTGAAGTGTCATCCGCAAACAGTACGATTCCATGCCTATCGCCAACAAAGAAGGGCAAGTCATTTATATATATCAAAAACAAAAACGGACCAAGAATGGATCCTTGTGGAACACCCATGGTGACAGTGGCACCGTTTGATCTTATTCCATTGATATCGACCCTCTGAGTTCTTCCATTCAAATACGAAGTCAGAAGATCGAGGGCCTTACCTCTAATGCCATAGTAGTGTAATTTCCTGATTAAAGTATTATGATGAACACAGTCAAATGCCTTAGATAAATCACAAAATACTCCAATTGCATCATGTGATTCCTCCCAGGCTTCATAGATTTTTTTCAATAATTCCACACCAGCATCTACGGTTGAGCGACCCTTTGTAAATCCAAATTGTTTAGGATGAAACAGTTCAAATTTGTTAAAATGTTTTAACATTTGATTAAGAATTATTTTTTCAAATATTTTACTCAGGGAAGGCAGAACCGAGATAGGCCGAAAGTTAGTGGGATCTGATTTACAGCCAGACTTAAATATTGGAATTACTCTTGAGAGTTTCATTAAATAATATAAATATAAAGGTTAATGTGTCTTGCGTTTTATTATTCAGAGGTCAGTGGTAACTAGCTAACGAATAATAAATATTCACGGGACAAATTACAAATTGTACACTGACTGATCTAACCCCAAAGTAAGCAAATTATTTGCTTGTTTTACGGGTATTAGTCAACGATACTAATACATAGAAATATGTATATAAATACTGGAATATAAAATTAATAAACACCCAAACCCGGAAATACAAACATTTATGCTCATCACACAAATGCCTGTCCCCGTTGGGAACCGAACCCGAGCCCCGTCGATTGCGTAGTCAGGGTCTCTAATCACTCGACCAACGAGGCGGAATAATCTAAAGGTATATTAATACTTGAAGAGAAAACTTTGGACCCCATTTTTAAGACAAATCCGCGAACGGTGGAATATGAATCGAAACATTTTTATCTTATAGCCATCTGCTTGTTGCTGCTGCATAAAAAAAACAAAACTGTTTAATGAATTGAAATAGAAAAAATACTATAAAGTAATAAAATAATCTATACATATAATACAGTCGTAGGAAGGTCAAAACTGTACATTGAATATTTTTTAAAAGAATACTTGGGGCATGATCTACAATCGATACCGAAGCCAAAAATATAGTTTTTAGAATTTTTGTCTGTTTGTCTGTATGTATGTCCGGGGTAAACTCAAAAAGTACTGCATGGATTTACTTCAAATTTTGCATGAATATTACTAACAGGTCGGGTCAACATATAGGCTACATATTATCACGCTATCACCTACGGGGGAGAAGCTGTGCGGACGAAGTCGCTGGCAACAGCTAGCTATTTATAACAGTAGATAGTTAGTAAAAGGGAAATATTCCAGCTGCCCCCCCCCCCCCCCCCTCGATACGCCCATGTATATATATATATATATATATATATATATATATATATATATATATATATATATATATATATATATATATATATATATATATATATTAGCTATCGCCTCACGCCTGTGGTCAAAATTCGACATTAAAATAAAGTATAAAATACTTCCTATACACGTGTGTTGTAGCGTGTATCATGTTTATTTTTACTAATTATTTCTAATGTACCTACATGTATTATTTTCCCCGTGTTGGTCCCCGTGTTCCTCCTTTGTAGAATAGGCCAACTGCCTATCTGCCAGGCAGGTTGTAAAAGGCAACCGAATGGCTACGCGAGTGGCTATTCCTGCCGCAATAGCGTCAGTGCTTGTCACTATCGTGTTCCGGTTTGGTGGGTAAGGTAGCCGGTTAACTTATGCATGTGGCATTAGACCTCGCCACAAGATAGCAACGCACCATTAACATCTTTGGTGTCTATAGGCGATGGTTACCTCTTTCCATCAGAAGAGCCTATCATCAATTTGCTACCTTATAATATAAAAACATTTACATTTGACCTTCCTGCTCTTTATTACGTTATTTGGATAGGCAGACGTGCCACCTGATGGTAAGTGGTTGACGTCGCCATGAACATAAACAAGTTTAGGTACCTGGAACTGGCCCAGGTAACTCGCTTATGTGTTGCCTATCCTGAGACATTAAGTGTTAAGTCTCGGTGCCAGTAATTACACTGCCCGTCTTGCCCTTCTCTCAGAAACACAGCAATGCTGTTTCACGGGAGAAATAGGCAAGATGGTGGTACCCATGCAGCCGGGAGCGCGACACAGCGCACCCCTCCCACCGGTCTTTACTGTGACACTGGAATTTTTGGGCGAGCAGAGCGCTCAGCCAGAGTTCAAGTTAAAATTTAGGCTACTAAGTATTAACGCCCACGCTAAGGGCTGTCTTCCGCGAGACCGAATCTTGGATTAGTGCGGTGATGGGCCTAAATGTGGAGGGTTTAACGGAGATATTGCACCCCTCGTTAAACGCAATAGAGAAGTCTTTGTCATTGAGACCAGCGACGACGGTTGTTGTATTTATATGTCGGCCTATAAAGTACGCTGTCTTTCAGTGAAAGTTTCATCAAAACCGGTCCTGTTCTAATAAAAAGCTGTTCTAATAAAAAATAAATAAAATGGTTGTTTAGTTATTAGTATTGTTGCAAATTAATCTTGATAAAAGTGGCAGTTATTAAAATCATCTAGATATAAAAGAAAGATAACAACGCACCACTAACATCTTTGGTGTCTATAGGCAACGGTTGACTCTCCATTAGTAGACCCATCTGGTTATTTGCTATTTTATGATATTTAAAAAAAGACAATATTTAAAAAAAAACAAAAAGATTTTTATAAAAAAAAACTATATCAAATAGCCCCACTTTACTGTATGTACTTGTTTTTGAAGATGTAAAATAAATCACGACAGTTGTAGGTAACATTATGAAGCAAATCATTAAATTACATCGAGAAAATGCAAGAGTCAGAAAAGTTATGAAATGTACTTGGAAAAGTAAAAAGGAAACATAAGGTTTCCATTGAAAATAGCTTCTTTTGAGTTGTTGAGAAACCCTACACTTCACGTTGCCCGACACGCACTTGGCTGGTTTTTACCGTTTAATATCTGCCTGTCTACCTTACTTGTAAAGTTGTTCTCCCTATGTTTATTGCACAAACGTAAAGTATAAACGTATACACAACGTGTAATAATGGTTAATATTCTCTTTCCCAAACTTAGCGGGGCAGAAGAGTCTACCACAAATTAATCACGCATAACATTGTATTAAATCATTGAATAGTAAACATGCACATGGTAATAGATAACCAACTCCTATACAAAACAAAAATGCCATCTGAAGGTATATTGGGCAAGTATTGCCATATCATAAGTTCTATAAAGATGGTAGAATACTACAATGACTCGCTCGAATTTGGTAACTTTGTCTATTCCTGCCGCAATGACGTCAGTGCTTGTCACTGTCGGTAAACTTTTGCATCTGGTTATACATCCTCACTACATGTATGGCAACGCGACTTTAAAACCTTTGGAGTCTACGTGTGATGATTATATCTTTCCATTAGACCGTAAACTTTTACATATATGAAAAAGTTTACAGGCCTATTTCAAAGCGATGATACGGCGTTGACGAATATTGACGCTATTGCCACAGGAAATGGTGAGGTGGTAGTACCAAACCT
This sequence comes from Apodemia mormo, assembly GCA_036924255.1. Lineage (NCBI taxonomy): Eukaryota > Metazoa > Arthropoda > Insecta > Lepidoptera > Riodinidae > Apodemia > Apodemia mormo. Next base: position 1,896,525 of record JAUPFN010000018.1, on the reverse strand, counting down.
GCGTGCGACGTTGTAGAACTCTACCACCTAGATCACGATGACATATGCATGTATAACTAGTATACATACGTATAACAAGTTAAATGACTTTATCGTTACAGATGAAATTCACATTTATAATTTTATTCAGTACTTTCGAGTTTCTAATTATTTTTGTGTTATAGCACTCCCGTGCTTGGGAAAACTTGATAAACTTTAAAAACAACAAAGAAAAATATCGACACGTACTCAAAGAAACAATCGACGGAATCGGTCATATAGCAAAGAAGAATTTCGTCACGTTGAGTCTGTCGACACTAGCTCTGTGGCAGAGCGTCCCGGCTTTAGGGAAAGGGTCGCAGGTTCAATCTTTGTGTGTCAATATTTTTCTTGGTGTTTTTTTAAGTTTTTCAAGTTTGCCCAAGCACGGCCCCTTTGAAGAATGTTTTAACAGATCGCGTTATCGATTACATATTTCACTTTGCTCGTGTATAACTTTACTGGCTACCTATTTTATACATATATTCTGGCGTCGGAAATCAAGAGAGGTCATTCGAGACTGCTATAAAGTTGTTGACACGTTAAAAGGCACCTGTAAAGGTTGATTTAAAAAAAACTATTTAATCCCGCTGAAACAAAAGTGCACATAGACACTCAAGTTATACTTTGTAACCGAAGCCTCCTAAAGAGAAAAGAATAGCAAATTCATTCTATTAGTGTTGAAATAATAGTACCTACTACATTAAATCTAGGTAAGTAAAAAAAATGCACTTTATGGAATCACGGCAAAATGTTACGTGTAATATAGGTATACATAGTGCTAGCGTCAGGCTGGAACTTGTCCTATCGCACTGCCGTGCTCCTTGTTGCTAAACTCAAAGCAATAATATACGAAACTGCTGCAACATGCCAAGCTCTTCTGTTCACCATGGTGGACATTACCTAACTTTTCGGTGAATTTCCTTCTTATTTATCTCTTCTTCCGAGAAGAAAACAATTAGCCGGGCTGACGACGAATAAAATCACCGCATCTGGCTACCTTAACAATGTGACTAACACCTCTTTGTGTACGTCCTTAGGCACCTATTCGTAGTTTTCGTTAATAGCTAATTCATTTAATAGACAAAGGTGTAGCATAAACAGTGACTTGATACAATAGTATGAGAAATATTTATTTTAAAGGAAGGCGCCAGTATTCGAACCCACATACATACTTTCATTTATAATAAACGTGCCTACCTATATTCGCAAGGATTTAAATTAAAAACAAACAATGCGGTTTATGCTCAATTACAATTGCTTAAACCTAAATGACGTCATTTCATATAAAATCAAGTTTATTTTAAAATCACGGAAAATTTGTCCTTCTATAGGACTCGATATAAATTCGAGAAATTAAAATAGCACTCGAATAAAAAAAGAAATAGATGTTCGATAATCACTTAATAATAATAAGTAACTTACTTTGTGCACTATCTTAATAAAAATAACAAACAGACAATTTAATCGTTCACAAATACGCAACACTCGCGAGTATGATATCAAGTTTACTGAATACTCCGTAGTAAGGTCGGGTCGACTCGAGGCATGATGTCAGAGCGGTCCGAACCAGCTGGTGATCTCATACGTTACAATAAAAACCTTCGAGCCATCGCCTGTAGGTCGCATACTGAATGAAAGCTTTAATAATACCAAATTTATATGGATATGGGAATTAGTTTTAATATGTGAGACGTTCTCGGATATCTATCATCGCCAACATGAATAAAGATTGTGGTCTATTTATCTCATTTTGTTCTTAGTAAGACTATTTTATTTAAGTTAGTTTCTACCGCCTGAGTCAACTAAGATGACCCGAGAATCTGCTGTGCTTAATCAATGGGTGGAATCATGGGCGAACCGAAGGGGGGAGGGGGGGGAGGAGGACATACAAGAGAACAGGTTAATACATCATGCATTGAAACACTTGTCCTGAGCTAGAAATATGTTATCCAACCCCAGGGACACAGTGGTGACTGGTGTGGACAAGTAATGGTGTCGTTTTAGCCGACTGAGTAAAAGGAAGTATTGTAGGTATGTGTGTTACGCGAAAGAAGTTGCAGGAAAAAGCGAATATAATAATATTTAAATAATTTGCTAATAATATATATTGGACGAGTAAAATTATGTACATATCATCGAGATAACGTGTTTCTCTTCATCAGAGTAAGTAAGTAATGATTTGTCTGTGCGGAACGTTTAGTTACCAAAGATTTTCTCACTTTCTGTCCCTGGACCTTCTTCATTATTTAGCACACAAACTGTGTCAAATGCCTTTTAAACAATTAAAAACTCAATCAAGTGTTAAACGGCTACAGCTTTTCTAATATTAAATACTGTTTTCAATATTTCCTTTCGATTCATAAAATAACTATCAGACTAATATATAGATTTTTTACAGATTTAGATTACAGATTGATTTCAAAATGTAACCAACTTTTCCCTTTGAAAACTAATTACGATATTTAAACGAATTATTAAAAATCAACGGGATCCTACCGCGATTAGTTGATGAATAATTTTCCCGAAATTTCGGCGCTTGCAATTGGAACTCATGTTCCTCCGTGATCACAGTGCTTGCAACAGCGCCGAAATGGGAAAACTATTCATCAACCAATTGCGGTACGATCCGAACGATTTAATAATTCGTTTTAAAAAAAGCCGCGAAAGCTTAAAAGTATAATTGGTTGATTCATTTGGGATTTATCAATGACAAAAAATTATGATACGTGTTTTTCATTATTTTTCTCGATAAATTTTGTATCAACTGACCAATCAATTACCAAAATCGATTGGCTAAAACAACTTTTTTGAGCTCAAAAAATTGCGTCGTATGACGTTCAAAAGATCAAAATCTATCACTATTGATAATACACTTACCTACAGCATTTCAAAAATTGAGTTTTGTAGCATCCAAGCAAAGATATAGACTTATACTTTGGGGAAATTCCACAAATATTCAAAAAGTATATTTCATAGCCCAAAAAATGTGTTCAAGCAATCTGTGGTAGCTGTATATCTGTTAAATTCATCAAACCATATTTTAAAAAACTTAAATAATGACCTTAGTTTGTATGCACATTTATGAAACTGCAATTTTGTGCAAAAACACCAGATCGAACCCAAGCTCCATTGATTGCGTAGTCAGGGTCGCTTACCACTCGACCAACGCGGCGGTCATACAAATTTTCAAACGGTTAATTCGTACAAATTTTCATTCAGCACCGAAAATAAAGTGAAAAACCAAATGAGTAATTACAAATGTATATAAAATATATGTAAGAGTAATCTCATCAAAGATACAAAAGTAAAAAGGTATTAAGCATGTATTTTGTACTAGATAAAAAAAAATAGTGAATCCCGCGGGATCACCTAACTTTTCCGGGATAAAAAGTAGCCTATGTGTTATTCTGGGTCTTCAGCTATCTACAATCTAAAAGCGCATAATAGCGCTAAAAGCGCATAATAGTGACGCACGCGGCACGCCCACTCTTCACTTCCCCTTGTTTTCTTTATTTCGTGAATAAACCAAAGAAAAATTATATTCTTTAAGGCCATGGAACATTTGTTCTATGTTCCATGTTTAAGGCCTTTGTGACATTATAGAGGAAAAGCGTCGTTTCGCCTGCCAGATACGATCGCGCCGTTTTGGCTTGAGCCAAGTGGTTTGCCTCTTCTGATTATAGAATAGCAGACCAATATTTCGGATGCAAATAAACAAGGACCTAGCTCTTTCACAATATTTATGGACCCCATAATTTTTTTTTTTATATCATAAGATAGCAAACAAGCAGATGGGTCTCCTGATGGAAAGAGTCAACCCTCGTCTACAAACACCAAAGATGTTAATGGTGCGTTGCTATCTTGTCTAATCGAGGTCTAATGCCACATGCATAAGTTTACCGGCTACCTTACCCTCCAAACCGGAACACGACAGCGACTAGCACTGACGCTATTGCGGCAGGAATAGGTAAGGCGATGGTACCAGACCCGGTCGAGCCGTTGCAGAACTCTACCACCTAGTAAGTCACGATGATAGTGACGCACATAGCCACTCGGTCGCCTTTTACGACCTGCCTGGCAGTTGGTCTATTCTTCAAAGGAGCCCGGGACCAATACGGGGAAAAATGAACATTATGAAATAAATTATATACTAGCCACAAAAAAAACAAACAAAATTACTTAAACATATTTTTTATTACATTAGTATAATTTTTGTTTATCTTTTCAATTTGAGGTTTTAATTCACTAGCTTTTAACTGAGACGCCTTGTCATTTGGATCTATTGTCAGAGCATGCTGAATGTCACTCCAAGCTTCCTCGTACATGTTTAAGCCAGCATAAGCAATGCATCTTCTGTATAAAGCTTTTAAGTTATCTGAATCATATTTTAAGGCTTTACTGCACAGTTCCAATGCAGCACCATATTCAGAGTACTGCAGTTGACAATGCGCCATGTTGTTATATAATTTTACCTGTAACAAACATTTCTACATATTAAAAAGAATCAAAAACTCTGTATCACTTTTTAAGAAGTTGTTATTTTAATATAATACAGCAAACAAACAGATGGCTATTCTGAATGTAAGAGAAACCATGACCTCTGCTATTCATGTGGAGGAATGGCAACACCACATGCATTAGTCTACCGGCTATCTTACCCTCCAAAGCCGATCAACGAACAGGACCACAACAAGAATAGGTAAAGTAGTAAAGAAGTGGTACCATATGTTAACCGGCCGAGATACTGCAGAACTCTACTACCTAGTAGTCACAATGTAAATGAACCATCTATACATATAATAAAATCGTAAGGAAGTCAAAACTGTACATTGAATATTTTTTTTAAATGAATACTTGGGGCATGATCTACAATCGATACCGAAGCCAAAAATATAGTTTTTAGAATTTTTGTCTGTTTGTCTGTATGTATGTTCAGGGTAAACTCAAAAAGTACTGCATGGATTTACTTCAAATTTTGCATGATATTACTAACAGGTCGGGTCAACATATAGGCTACATATTATCACGCTATCACCTACTAGGGAGGGGCTGTGCGGAGTAAACGAAGTCCGTGCGGACGAAGTTGCAGGCAACAGCACAGAACCAACACAGGAAAAAGATCAAACTTTTACAAAAATACAGAAGCTTTTTAATGTAGCAGTACTGGCTTCAGTATAAATACATGCAGTCACGAGTACAAATAATATTCAAAAGTTTTTTTGCACTCCTTCAATTCTTCATGAATGCACTTCATAATATGGAGCCCAGACAACAGAAGCATATTTTATGACAGATCTCACAAGCGTATAAGTGTATAAGAATGCTTTGATTTTTAAATTGTTTAGTGGATCAACCTTTTATTATTTCATCATAATGAGATACAACCTTTTATTATTTCATCATAATGAGAATGACATTGATTAAATGACTTGACTACATTATCGATGTAGCTCCGGTTTAATTTTCAATAAGACTGTATTTGCGTTTTGAGCATAGAATATGTATGTTTTTAGATCTATATGTATATTAGAGTTCAGTATTTATATATGGTGAGTAATAAAAACCCTGTACAAACAAACTGAAAGGGCGTATATCTATAGGTCAATTAGATTATCAAACAATAATATAATTATTCTATGAATTTAAGTATAAAAGTAAATGTTATTCTGAAAAAAATAAAAAGTTCTTACAAGATTTTTAGTTTTTAAAACTACTTAAGACTAGCATTATTGATGTGAAATAGTTCTTGTAATCTTGAAAGTTATCTATACATATAAGAAAATCGTAGAAGAGACAAAACTGTACACTGAATATTTTTTTTAAAAAATACTTGGGACATGATCTACAATCAATACCAAAGCCAAAAATATAGTTTTTAGAATTTTGTCTGTTTGTCTGTTTATCTGTTTGTCTGTATGTATGTCCGGGGTAAACTCAAAAAGTACTGCATGGATTTACTTCAAATTTTGCATGAATATTACTAATAGATCAGGTCAACATATAGGCTACATATTATCACGCTATCAACTACGGGGGAGGGACTGTGCGGAGTAAACGAAGTCCGCGCGGACGAAGTCGCTGGCAACAGCTAGTTATGAAATAATTTTTGCAGAATAATATCTTTTTAACAAAATATTAAACCGACGAAAATAATGAGTGGTCATACAATATCAGTGAGTGAAATCATCCTCTGTTTTTATAACCTTTTAGGTAGATTTTTAATATCCTGTATGTCAAAAATAATTTTTGAAATTATAGGGGATAACCTAGACCACCCCAAAAGGGAACGTCATGGAAACCCCCTTTCAGTTTTTTTAACAAATATGTATAAATCTTTCTAGTAACTGCAAAATAACAATTTTACTAAAGTACAGTTTTACCACCCCTTCCCCTCTTAAACACTTAATGTAATTGTGCTTTGTAACTAATATTAGCATGCCCATATCCCAAAAAGATAAGGAGAGGTACAACCAGATTAGCTGAAGATACTTAGTCCCATAATGTGATAGGTGGCAATCCACTTTTACTTGCCCGACCCGGGAATCAAACTTGGGACCTCATGTGGTTAACACTGACACTGGACCGTTAGACCACAGAGACTTTTAAATTAAGCTATTTTTATGTTCACTTAATTTTGGCGTAATTTCAAAATTTCTTTCAGATGAAATTTAAATACTCCAAAATTGCAACAGATAATTAAGTGCAAGGTAGTTTAAAACTTTACAAAAATATTTAATACTAAAATTTATGTGATCTTACATGTCATAAGCATGATGTGTACACATAAATACAAATAAATTAAATTACCTTAACATCTATCATCTCCTTGATCTTCCCTTCATCAATCACAGTAGGATCTATGGGTTCAATAGCAATGAGCATCTTTAACGATTTATTAAACCTTCGGAAAGCATCCAATATTCTTTTCTCCTTCACTAACTGCACTCCCCGTTCCTTATGATGTATCGCCGATTCGTACAAACGAGCCCAGCTCCAATCACTTATTAACTGCTCCTCAGTAACATCTACCAAGTGTATGTCACATGAAATGTCTATGAAAATGACATCATGGCAATTTTTATATATTAATCGAGCCGTACAAACCTCTCCTAAGCACATTTGTTGCAGGATCAGCTCGATATCTTTATCAATAAAATAATCCATATCACCAATGATCACATTTCCATCAAATGGTAGACCAAAAATGCGACTCTCTTTTACAATTTCAGTCATACCATTTTCTGTTGATGTTAAATTTTTAAGATTTGATATCTTAATTTTACATCTTGAATCTTCGTACGGAACTATAGTATAGTCGCCTGGAGTTATTATAGTTTTTCGTAATTCTCGGTCTGCTCTGTAACTAACAATAGTTTCTTTATACATTTTAAAAGATATAAAAGATAATAAACATTACAAAATTATTGTCTCCAATCTACAGAACACTCTTTTTAACAACTATAAATTAATTTTAAGTATCAACAAATAATGTTTTTTTTTTTCACAAATCACAATCGATTGAGATGACATTGACATTTATGTTTTTGTTTCTTTCGTTCCAAAGGGACAGGCTAAGACCAGAGGCCATACTGCCTTGTCAGTAATTTTTTTCAATTCATGAGTAATAGAGTCAATGGAGTCATTTGTATTTCATGAGTAATAGAGAACATTAAGTAGGTACAAGGAACTTATATACGATAACTGGAATTACTACGAAGCAATATTTGAAAAATAAAAATGTCTTTTATTTCGTAACAAATAAAGTTGGCATTTGTTTCTTACTTAACAGAGGGAAAAAACGTTCTGAACAAGACAACGACAAGAGTGGATGTTAACCCTTTCTTGCAATTGCCAGTGTAAATAAAACTATCTAAATGGTAGATTTTTATATATTCGGTAATCGTTAATTCCTTTTTATTCATAAACGTCGATAAATAAATTAGCATTTTATGTATTGTAATTAACATAGTGAGTTCTAAAATGTGCTTATTTTAATTATTGCGTAATTACTTATGCAATGTAAAAACTGTTTCTCAAATTAGTAGAATTCCTTAGTAGTAATTTGCAAACTACGCATGGCCACACTTATATATGGCGATTGGCGCTTTATTTAGTAGAAAGAGACACACTCCACTCATGTCGTGGTACTCTTCGGAACGATTTTGAATTACGTGTAAGCATTCCGGGTAGAATATAACTTCCTTGGGTAGGTATTAATTTCTTCCGTGGATTTAAGTGTCTAAAGCAAGGAAGTTACATTCTACCCGGAATGCTTACACGCGCTTCAAAATCGTTCCGAAGAGTACCAGGACATGAGTGGAGTGTGTCTCTTTCTACTAAATAAAGCGCCAATCGCCATATATAAGTGTGGCCATGCGTAGTTTGCAAATTACTACTAAGTAATTCTACTAATTTCAGAAACAGTTTTTGCATTGCATAAGTAATTACGTAATAATTAAAATAAGCACATTTTAGGACTCACTATGTTAATTACAATACAATTATTATTTAATTATGCTAATGTATCTATCGACGTGTATGAATAAAAGGGATTTAACGATTAACGAATATATAAAAATCTACCATCCGAAAGTTTTATTTACACTGGCAATTGCAAGAAAGGGACAACATCCACTCATGTCATTGTCTTGCTCAGAACGTTTTTCCCCTCTGTTATGTAAGAAACAAATGTCAACTTTATTTGGAACGAAATAAAGTACATTTTTATTTTTCAAACATTGCTTCGTAGTAATTCCAGTTATCGTATATAAGTTCCTTGGTCTAAAGATATATATTTTTTTTTTTAAATCAGAATACACATAACAACTACACATACAATTTACAATTCCCCTACCGTATTAATAATAAGTTTATACAAAGACACATATGTACATTTATTAACAAGCAAATCAGTGGTCGATCGCGGGACCAAATTGGAACTACCATAAATTTCGAGTAGCTCATACAACAACACAAGGCGCTGAATGCCGAAGGCTGGGCAATCAAAAATGATGTGGGAAATAGTTTACGTTTACGTACAGATTACAGTTTGAACAAATAGCACTGTTGATCATTTTCAAACGATGGAGATGAGAATTTAGTTTACTGTGGCAAAAACGAAGCCGGAAGATAATGTATATATATATATATATATATATATATATATATATATATATATATATATATATATATATATATATATATATATATATATATATATATATATATATATATATATATATATATATATATATATATATATATATATATATATATATATATATATATATATATATATATGGCTTTTACAGAACCAAGGCGAACTATTGATTTGGATCTTATGTGAATCATACCAAAAACCTTTGTTTTCAGTTTGAATTATGTGACTATAGTGAGAATTTCATTTTTGCTTCACCTTTGTTTTAGGATCGTAATTGCATCAGTTCCGAAGAGTACCACAACATGGGTGGAGTGTGTCTCTTTCTACTAAATAAAGCGCCAATCGCCATATATAAGTGCGGCCATGCGTAGTTTGCAAATTACTACTAAGTAATTCTACTTATTTGAGAAACAGTTTTTTGCATTGCATAAGTAATTACGTAATAATTAAAATAAGCACATTTAAGAACCCACTTTGTTAATTACAATACATTTCATGCCAATGTATTTATCGACGTGTATGAATAAAAGGGATTTAACGATTACCGAATATATAAAAATCTACCATCAGATAGTTTTATTTACACTGGCAATTGCTAGAAAGGGACAAGATCCACTCTTGTCGTTGTCTTGCTCAAAACGTTTTTCCCCTCTGTTAAGTAAGAAACAAATGTCAACTTTGGTGGTAACGAAATAAAGTACATTTTTATTTTTCGAATATTGCTTCGTAAAATTCCAGTTATCGTATATAAGTTCCTTGATTCTATGGTCACAGTCAAATGTCAATGTCATGCTTATTTTATTTATTTGAAATTTGAATTTTTCTTGTAAATCGTATCGTGAAAACAAAAAGTATACAATACTATGTCGTGAAAACTTGAAGTTCCACTTACATATATTTTTTTAATTTGTTTAATTTTTTATTTATTAAGAAATAACCATTTATTTGGTAACTAGCAACTACTTAACTATTACCATTCAATAAAAACTTATCAGTTTTTCCAAACTCTGAAGTTGGGAGCTGCTATTTATTATTAAATTTTTATTAAATTACACTTATTAAAATTTTTAAAAGAGCGTGTAAGTATTCTTAATAACATCCTACATAACCTAACAATATTTTTCAATTAATTTCTTAAATATTGATAATTATTTAGGTTTGCGCTGGTAATTATCTACAAAAACAGGTTTACAAAATAAGAAGCGATTTCCCAATTTTACAATACAGATATATGTAATACGAAGCCTTTAAACCTGCCGTATCTGCCAGTTATGTTTCAAGATAAATAGTATCAACTGCACCATAGGGATATACGATTTTGATAATTTTGTCTTTTTGAAGTAGGTAGTAGGAGTAGAGAGAAAGATAGAAAAGGATAACTATCCCGTTTTAATTTTATACTAAAAGGGAAGTTACACACACCTCCTATTTATTGGTATACGTATTAGACTAATATTTATTGGAGGATTTATGTGGGCTACTTGCCTAATGACAAATGGTATGGTGAGAAGGTTGTAGAAACTTACACTATAAAAAGGCAAAGACTTTAAAATATCAAAGGTCAGAAGTTCTATAATTATATTTGTTAGGCTCCCCTTAAATCCTATACACAGGAACAAAAGGCCTGTGTTATGTCAACTTGACCCTAACCTTTATAAATACCTATTTAGAACAATTTTTAAATGAAATTGTTACAAGAAGTTCATTATCTTTTGTTGTACAATGTTTGCACCCTTCTGCAATTGCCATTTTTTCATTTTTATCTATTTTGCCATTTATCTGCCAAAATAAGTTTAAGCACATCGATATATGTTCAAAATCTTTTCTAACCCTATTTTGTGCAAAAAAAAGCATTTGTATTTGTATTCTTGACCTCAATATTATCGATTAGGTCATTCCCTACTGTGTAACCTCCAAATATATGAGATATTACACCACCTCCAAGTATCTACAAAGCATATCCTACTAATATTATAAATGCGAAAGTTTGTGAGTATGTATGGATGTTTGTTACTCTTCCACGCAAATACTACTGAACCGATTACGATGAAATTTGGTATGTAGATAGCTGAAGACCCAGAATAACACATAGGCTACTTTTTTATCCTGGAAAATTTAGGTGATCCCGCGGGATTCACTAAAAACTTTTATAATGCAGCGGGCTGCATGCTGCAGCCCGCTGCATTATATTATATCATAAGATAGTAAACAAGCAGATGGGTCTCCTGATGGAAAGAGTCAATCATCGCCTATAGACACCAAAGCTATCTTACCTTACCCTCCAAACCAGAACATGCAGCAACAAGCACTGACGCTATTGCCGCAGGCGTAGTTAAGGCGGTTTTACCAGACCTGGGCTAGAAAATGCAGAACTCTACCACCTAGTAGCCCCGATGGTAGTGACTTTCGTAGCCAATTGGTCGCCTTTTATGATCTTCCTGGCAGAACGGCAGTTGGTCTATTCTTCAAAGGAGCCTGGATCCAACATGGGGGAATATATACCTTAGTGTATAAAAAATAGAAGTGGAATTTCGTCAAACACTATTGTAGGCTGGTAACCTCCCTTGTCCATGGGAAACAAAAAGTGTCAATCTAGAGTTTAGCCATCATAAACCAAATGGACGTCTAAACATTCTCTTGCTCCCAGCATGAACAAATTTGGCCATTGTTACAATTAGATAATGGGACAAAAGGTCTTTTCTCTACTTTTCTAGCCAGTCCGGAATACAGTTCTACTTACTGCGTTATTAACTATTTTTTCATCTGCAAACAGTCTTAATTGACTATAATCAGATTAGGTGTAAGGTTTTTAGTATGTGATTTTTCAGTTTCTGGATCCTTTGGAAGGTAATCAAAACTAGCCTTTAAAAAGCTTGGTATATTTAGCTGAGCAAAAGAGTACTTCTTGCCGCACATTGTCTCCAAGTTATAAGGCATAAATTTGGCCTCACTTGGAGTACTTCTTGGGGCTCCTCTCTCATCTTGGGGGCTTGTTTAAAGAATCATCTGTTGAAAAAACAAGGCCTGGTTACCCTGATGTTCCATTATGTTATTAAATGAATTAGTTTATTGAAACATTTATGTCTCTAACTGATTAAAAAGTAGTGACTTGTAGTAAACAAGAATGTTCATTGATATTTGGCTAGCTTTTTATAAAATAGGTTTAATGCATTTGTGAGACTCAAGCAAGCAAATGGATTCAGCCTCTCAATTCATATAAACTATACAGAATGTGTACATGGGTATTGAGTCCATTATTTTGAAGTATATCTGGATAATATCTGGATCTGAATGCCAAAATTTCAATTCATCACTTAATTTTCATACAATTCACCAGATGTGGTGTCAATTTACCTGTTAAGATCCTACCTATCAGAAGCCAAACAGTGTATTCAGTATTTTGTTTTAATATTAAATGCATATATGTTTTAAGGAAGTTTTTCATCTTTGTTATTTTAGGATCTCATTAAGATCTTTAATTAAGATAGACAATGTAAATTTTTAACTCTACCCTGTGCTGACCTGTCATTTTCCAGGCAGGTTGTAAAAGGCGACTGATTGGCTGTATGCGTCATTACCATTGTGACTACTAGGTGGTAAACTTCCGTAATGTCTCACAAGATATATAGTACCACCACCTTGCTTAATCCTGCCGCAAAAGCGTCAATGCTCGTCATATTGATTCAGTTTGGAGGGTAAGGTAGCATGTGGCATTGCCATCCCACCGCATGAATAGCAACACATCATTAACATCTTTGGTTTCTCTTGGCAATGCTTTCTCTTTCCATCAGGAGAACTATCTGCTAGTTTGCTGTCTAATGATATAAAAAAAGTACAAATGACAATGTTTTTATTTCATTAACCTTGTTACAGTAATAATGTCACTGTTGCTCAAGAGTGTTTGGAGGAGCGTACTGAAAACTAATCAGTTTAGCAACACAACACTAAGATCTACAAGCTTGTCACCAAGTGGTAATTATTTATAATTATTTAGAAAATGATGCGCTTTCATTAATGTTAGTTACTATTTATACAAACTTTTTTTAAAATTTGTTTAAATTAAAAATAAATATAAATATCAGCAAAATCATTGTATAGAAACATTTCTAGCACTCGAAATTGACTTAATTTTTGATTGTGCTGCGTTAATACAAGTGTGCCTCTAAAGAAATGGTATTATGCTCACTGAAATAAGTTAATTATTGTTGATTTTTTCCAGTTTGAAGTACAAGATGTTTGTGTGTTCTCTTTGCTACATTAATAAAAACGAATTGGTCTTTTAAATAGATTCCGACAAAATACACTAGCTAGGCTAGGTATTTAAAGCTTAAAGGAGCTAAAAGTATACTAAAACACAGATTTTTAAAACTCAAAGATTTCATAACTCTAGAATTTATTAAAAATATAACTATTTTCATTTTTGAACAGTTGTGACCTCTGTGGTCTAGTAGTCTGGTGTTGATGTTGACCGTATGGGGTACTAGGTTTAATTCTCGTGTCAAGCAATTCGAAAAATGTGTTTTTTTTTAATTTTCTGATAAAAAGAACATTGCCCGGGATTGGATAAGTGCTCGGTTGGCGATAGGCTTGCCACTTGTCACATTATGGGGCTAAATATCTTCGGCAAATCGTGGGTGTACTTGTACCTCTACCTACTTCTTATGGGTGTAAAGGAACTTTTCTTGTTTTTTTTTGAACCGTTGTGTATTTTAAAAACAGTGATCAATTTTGATCCTTTGAATGGCACTCAACTCAACATTTGAGCTCTTAAATTTTGTCTTAGCTTCAAAATTGATTACTTGAAAAATAATGAAATAATTTCAAAAAGATTTTTTTTTTTCAAAAGAAAAATGAATGTTGTAAATAAATCCCGAACGAAACAAGCAAAGCAAAAGATTCAAGTAAATTAAATTTGTGTTATTTGATCAGTTTATTAAAATCAGATTTGAAAAACGTGGAAGTTTTAAAGTTTTTTTAAAAAATATGGAGAAGATTTATTAAGTTTTGGTCACGTAAGTCAGTTTCGATCTCAATTAAAATTATTGAACTTGCGTTACCTTCAGAATGATCATGTTATTGCTTTTTTAAATACTGCATGATCCTTTCTCTCTATCATATTTACGTAAACGGTTTCATTACTTTTGTACCCAGGGTCATATTCAGCGCTCTTTACACACTAATGCCCTTTTGGTCCCAGTCCACAACACGGAAAGTTATTTGGAATCTTTTACGCATACAGCAATACATCTCTGGAATTATCTCCCAAATTATATTCAAGAGATTTCATCAATAAATATATTTCAATGTAGAATATATAATTACAACTTTAAGGTTAACTGGTAGAAAATGTCTTCAGACGTTAAGTTCACCTTTTGTACATTTTGTGTAATAAATATTTTAATTAATATTTATTACACAAAATGTACTAATAATAAAATTTGTTTTAAATGGCAAAATTTTTATAATTAAAAAGCTGTATGTCACAAAACTTAATTCGATTTTTAGCAGTTTTAAGTACATATGAAAAATATGTGTAAAAGGTTGACCCTACGGGCCATACCTGAAACCCCACTAAATTAAGGTATTTTAAGCTCAAAAGAGTAAAAAATATAAGCATAGATTTTTCAGTTCAAACATCTATTTTTGTTAAAAATGACAGCAAGTATATTAATTTTTGAACAGCTGATCATGCCATTCAACTCAATTTTTGAGATCTAAAATATTGCTTTATCTAAATTATTGCTAAATAATCGATAGATTGAAAAATTTCGATGTGATGTCAAAAAACATTTTATTTTTAATTTTCTTAGTTGATAAATCCCAAACAAATTGACCCATTTTGATCAAATTAACGGTATTTGACGCAGTTTTTAAAGAAGAAAAGCTTATAAGATTTTTAAGTCAATCAGTGAATAGACTTGGAAGATATTTAAAAAAAATTAAGTAAGTTTGCTAAAAACAATGTAATTTTAATATTTAAATAGCTATAAATTTTGAGAATTAGATTCGATTTTGATTTTAAAAAGGGCATTTGACGTTGTTTTTTTAGTACTAAAATATCGTAGGATAGCAAAAAATAATTGGTTGAAAAATTTCGAAGCTATGTCGAAAAACACTTTTTTCAAAATTTTTCGTCAACGATTACTCCCAAACGGATAAACCGATTTTGATGCAATTTATGTATTAGACGTATTTTTTTGAGGAATAGAGCTGATTAGTTGAATGTACTCAATCGGTACATAAATCTGGAAGTTATATTAAAAAATACTGTTTCACCAAAATTTTTTAAGTGTTTTTTCAAAATTTCTCAAAATCTCCTGGACCGAATCGCTTCGAATTTTCAGAAAGTCTAACTTGAGCGGAATCCAATTGAATGCCCTCAACCGCGATGCGATCGGTCCAGCCATTCAAAAGTCATGCCTCGGATGAACACGTAAATCTAAAAAAAAATCAGTTCCGATAAGGCAGTCAAAACAAATTGCATTGACACACGCCTCTAATTTTTTTTCAGCAAAGGCATAAATAAATAAATAGATATATACACGAATTGATCTAATCTCAAAGTAAGCAAATTATTTGCTCACAATATGGATGTTAGTCAACGATACTAATGCATAGAAATACATATATATAAATACTGTAACATTCATAAAAAACGCCAAACCCAGAAATACAAACATTTATGCTTATCATATACATGTTTGTCACTGTCGGGAATCGAACACGAGCCCCATCAATTTGTAGTTAGGTGCGCTACCTCTACCACTCGACAAACGAGGCGGTCCTGAAATTGACTACCTGTAAAAAATAAAAGTTTTTTGGTTCGTTAAACTGACTCACGCATGTTCGCTCTCGAGTAGAGTGTCATTAGTATAGGCTTTTAACTTCTTAAATGACGTTTTTTTAAGAAACAGGCTTATTTTAGATCTCGGTTTTTCAACTGTCTCCTCAAATTTTATCAAAACCGATTCAGCAGTTTAGCCAAGACAGCATAGCAGGCAAACAGACAGTCTTTCGCATTTAAATATAATATTACTATGAATAATTTTTTTCATTTTGCTTTTTTTCGTTATAAAGCTTGCTTATTTTATGTAATGTAAAGATATAACATTTATTTTTAGTTGTTTATATAACGAAAGCCACGTTTTTAAAATAGATGTCGTCTCAAATATTTTATTCTCAATCAATCTGTATTGTAGTGTCAGATGCGACCCGCGTCAAATCACCAGATGCGATAACCCAAAGTCTGAAGTGTGCACCAAATGCAGCGGAAGTGCTGGCCGCTGTTCAGACGCACCTGCCGCTCATGACGCACAGGCACATGCTGCAGGCCCTAAGGTGTTTGTTTGAGCTGCACAGAAACAACAAGTATGTATATCTAGCGTTATATCATAGCTTAGAAAACAAGCAGGCTCTTCTTATGAAAAGAGATAACTGTCGGCTTTATACATTGAAAATGTAAATGGCGCGCCATCCGTGTGGCAGCGGCTAAGCCTTCATTACATTCACCAAATTCTAACGGGATCAAGCGGGAAACAACAAAAAATCTGTAAATCAGTTGACCCTGCAGACCATCTTTGAAACTTCCCGCTAAATTGAGGTATTTTAAGCTCAAAGGAGTAAAAACTAGAAGCGTATATTTTTTTAGTTCCAATATTTAATTTGTTAAAAAACTTGTATATTTTGGAAACGATTATCGATTTTGATCTTTCGAATGGCATTCAAGCCAATTTTACGGATCTGTAATGTTGATTTAGCTACTACATAATCGATAGGTTGAAATATTTCGAAATACCTAATATCAAAAAATATTTTTTTCAAAAATTTTCCTGCTTGATAAATCTTCAAAAATCCAAATTATATCGTAGTTAAGCATTGGGTAAGTATTAAGTTGATTTATATCAAAAGTATCGTATTCAGTAACGTCTATTTAAGGAAACTAAGCAACTACTATTTATCTCGCCCAAGAGTTCAAAAACCTAAAGTTGGTTAAAAATGAGAGTAATTTAAATTTCGAAAATATGTATATTTTCAAAATAATAACCAATTTCGATCTTTTGAATGGCATATTCAGGAAAACTAAGTTGAGCGAAATCCAATCGAATGCAATTAACCGCGTTTCGATCAGTTTTCCGGCCGAAACTCCGGCCGGCTCACTCTCCAAACTGGAACACGACAGCGACAAGCGTGACGTTATTGCGGTAGGAATAGTTAACGAAGTGCTTGAAATAACCGGGTGAAACGTGCGGAAATCTACCATCCATCGAGTAGTCCCATGGTAGTGACACGTGTAGCTAATGGTTCGCCTTTTATGAACTGCCAGGCAGAATGGTAGGTGGTCTATTCTTTAAAGGTAACCAATACGGGGAGACCTTTAGTACTAATTGTCTAATCACGGGTTGATGGCACTACTTCGACTTTTATCTATCTAACGCTACTTATTTTTTTTTATATCATAAGATAGCAAACAAGCAGATGGGTCTGATGGTAAGAGTCAACCAACGCCTATAGACACCAATGGTGTTAATGGTGCGTTGCTATCTTGTGGCGAGGTCTTATGCCACATGCATAAGTTTACCGGCTACCTTACCCTCCAAACCGGAACACGACAGTAACAAGCACTGACGCTATTGCGGCAGGAATAGGTAAGGCGGTGGTACCAGACCCGGGCGAGACAATGCCGAACTCTACCACTAGTAGTCACGATGGTAGTAATTTGCATAGCCAATCAGTCGCCTTTTACGACATGCCTGGCAGAACGGCAGTTGGTCTATTCTTCAAATGAGCCCGGAACCAACACGCGGAAAATTGAATACCTTATTTTATTTATTAATTAATACACTTGTACTGTTTCACAATAAGTCAAATATATTAATTTTCAACTGGTTTTGCTTTTCCACAAGCATCCTCAGGGCATTTACAGCTACTAACGAGAAACGAAATTCAAATATTTAGTTATTTATTTACAATATCGACACAAATATATCACCTGTGTACCAGAATTTATTTCACAGCTACTTTTGTTTTGCAGAATAAATACAGATTCGGAGAAACTCATTAAAGATCCCGCGTTTGGTGTCCTATGTCAGAGTTTCAACAAACACGCACGGGCGTTGGAAGTGGGTGAAATCATCGAGGCTATAAAATTTCTCTCCTACCTAAAAGTTCCTGTTGATTCACTACTCCTTCAAACACTTCTGCAAATGATAAGGAGCAATATAAACTTGCTTAACATCCAGCAGATCATATTCTTAGACTTCCTACTATCGCAGTTTGATGTTAGAAATCATCTCGTTGACGCACTAAAGCTAGCCATGCCCTTAGCATTCCAAATTCATCTTCCTCTAGAGTTAGATACCCAGGATCTTCCTTTACTTCGAGAGATGTTTATCTTTGCGTGTTCTCACGAACTTCCAGACCGATGTATAAATAATATAGTCACATGTCTCCTCTTGCATGATCAGTCTATTAACTCCCAAGTAGCCAAGTCTTTGATATGGGCGTTATGTCAAGTGAATTGCACTGAAGAGGTATTCCCGACAAGAGTGCAACTATTACATATTTGCTGTGATATTTTGACGCAGTCTTTGAATAACTTGTCCTATGACGAAGTGTTGAGGACGGCTGCCAAATTGAAGGGTCGTATTTTGGAGAAACACCCGGAGTATTATCATCAGCAGTTGATGGACGCTGTCGCGGACTACGTGGTGCACAATAAGGTGGACTTTGAGAAGGGATTGCTTATTGCGAGAGTCCTGTCGAGAATAGTAAGTTATTTGCAGTTAAATCAATATTTAGAAACCCATATCTGCAAATTTCAATACCATAGACCACACGAATACTAATAGACACGGTGTTTGGTATGGAATGTGGAGGCGTGCTATGAGCAATACCATAGACCACACGAATAGACACGGTGTTTGGTATGGAATGTGGAGGCGTGCTATGAGCAAAGGCTCATATCACTGTCAAAAGTACGACAAATTATTGCACGATTAACGCTACTACAATATTGACATACATTAGGTACTAGTAACTGCAATCATTTAGGGCAATACGCATTTAACGTGCAGTTAATCTTATATCGACGGGTAGATATGAGATTTCCATGAATAGAGTTGTCTGTTTGTTTGATATCGTGTGAAAAAAAAATTGGTGTGTTCTTAAGACCACACGACAGAAGTGAAGACTTCATTAAGATAAATTGTTATTTATATTTTTCAATATTATAAATGCGAAAATTTAGATGGATGGATGTTTGTTACTCAATCACGCAGAAATTACTGAACGGATTTGAATGAAATTTGGCACACGGGTAGATAATGACCTGGAATATCACATAGGCTACTTTTTATCCTGTAAAAATAAGGTGATCCTGTGGAATTCAGCAAAAATTTTTATAATGCAGCGGGCTGCACACTACATCTAGTTAATATTAAATGTACCGGTCGGCGAGTCAGTACAGACTTCATGTCTCATGCTCCCTTAGTCAAATCGAGCCGATTTCACTCGAATGTGCGTTACATAGCCGAGCGTGACGGCACAGTCTTTTGATTGAAGCAGGAACGAACGAAGAGAGACAGAGATAAATTTTAAAAATTCACCCTGACTTGGTTTGGGCCCCTTGAAGAATACAGCATCTGTTGTTCTGCCAGGCAGTTCGTAAGAGGTGAACAATTGGTATTTAATAAAAAAATCAATCAATCATCAAAAAATCGATGTACGAATAAATGAATAAATGAATGAATACTTAAGTCACTACCATCGCAGCTACTAGGTGGTAGAGTTCTGCATTGTCTCGCCCGGGTCTGGTACCACCGCCTTACCTATTCCTGCCGCAATAACGTCAGTGCTAGTCGCTGTCGTGTTCTGGTTTGGAGGGTAAGGTAGCCGCTAAAATTATGCATGTGACATTTATACCCCGCCATGAAGATAGTAACGTACCATTAACATCTTTGGTGTATAGGCAATGGTTGTTTCTTTCCATCAGGAGAGCTATCCGTTTGTTTGCTATCCTATAAAAAAAGTCAGGAAAAGGGTTTTTCGTATTTCGGAAGTAAAAAATTGCAGTAAAGTCTCTTCAGTTGTATTTTTTTGTATATGTGTAGCGGATATCTATATCAAGGATTAAATGGATACGCCTTTCAAGGCAATTTCTTAGTTTGTCAGTGTAGCTTGCAATTACACACAGAAATACAGAGTTATAGTACTTACCGATGAAATAAAGTCATTCGAATGGTAATTTTTAAACCTTGTCATCTCATTCGGTACGATAAAACAAGGTTTATTTCTATTTTTCACAATAAAGTATCTACAAATGTATGACATATTTGACAGTGATAGGAGCGTTTGCTCAAATGTGCGGTGACATGTTCCTTTCCCAATGCCGTGTCTATTAGTATTCATGTGGTCTGTGGCTGTAACCTTTAAATAGATATTTAAAGGTTCTAGACACAAACCACACCGCCCGTTGATTGAGTCGTTAGCGACCTTGACTACGTAATCGACGGGGCTCGGGTTTGATCCTCGATGGGGACAAGCATTTGTGTGATGAGCATAAATGTTTGTATTTCTGAGTTTGGGTGTTTATTAAATATATTCTAGTATTTATATATGTATTTCTATGTATTAGTATCGTTGACTAACACCCATAACATAAGCAAAAAATTTGCTTACTTTGGTTAGACCAGTAAGTTTAATTTACCTGTGAATATTTATTTATTTATTTATTTTATTTTGAATATACAATACTGTATAATGTATTTTATCTGGCTTAATCTTATACATTTATGTGTTTGTTTTTTTTATCATGACGTTTTTGTTTAATTTAGTTTCAAACAATGATTTAAAAGATTAACTTATTCCAGGCACACACAAACTTAGCTCTGGTTGAATATCTCTGCAATGAAGCCGCTTCAAAACCAGACACCCTATCAAACGCTCGCACAAATATTCTATTTGGTTTCATCAACTGTCTCTCAAACAATAACTTCACACCAAGTATGGAGCTGTGGACCGAAATCAAAAATCAGATTTCCGCTAACCCAGTTCTTAAAGCCACCAATGCGGCCTTACCCTGGACAAAAGTATGCTTAGAGCTTGCTTCTCTGGGGATTTATGAAGATACACTGTTAAGCAGAGTGTTCTCAAGTGAATTCTTAAATGAATACCTCTCAAGGCAGAATAATATGCTGGACTATCTTCAACTTTTGACATTGCATGAAGCCGTTCGGACGTTTCACAGCGAGGCATATAAGCTTCCGGACAAAGTTCTGGAGACTGCTAAAGAAGTGTATCCTATACATAGTGTTACGGATGTCATGGTGGAACAACTGTCTAGAGGATTGGGGGGCTCCGAGTATGTGGCGAAAAATATTGCTCTGCCAAGTGGTATTGTTGCTGGTGAGTGGAATTAATATTACCAGTCAAATGTATTATTACTGCCTTGTGGTCTAGGGGTTAGCCTTTTCGACGTAGATCACGCCTAGGTGCGATCGCCGGATCGGGAAAAAGTATTGTTGAGGTTTTCAACCGACGAATTCGTAACAATTCGAAGCGTATATCTTTTCTTTATGTTAGACCACGCATAACTTTTTACAGAGTAGTCCGATTTCGATAAATAATGGAATGGGTATACCCCGATATAAAAAATGTGTAAACGGTTGACCCTACGGGCCATCCCTGAAACTTCCCACTAAATTAAGGTATTTTAAGCTCAAAAGAGTAAAAAATATAAACTTAGCTTTTTCAGTCCAAATATTTTTTTTGTTAAAAATGGCAGTATTTTAATTTTTGAAAACGATGATGGTATTCAATTTAATTTTTGGTATTCAATTTAATTTTTGAGATCTAAAATATTGCTTAATCTAAATAATCGATAAGTAGCTTGAAAAATTTTGATGCGATGTCAAAAAACATTTTATTTTTAATTTTCTTCATTGATAAAATCCAAACAAATTGATCGATTTTAATTAAATTAACGTTTTTTGACGTAGTTTTTAAAGGAGAAAAAACTAATAAGATTTTTAAGTCAATCAGTGATTGACTTAAAAATAAGATCAGTATTTAAAAAAAAAAGTAAGTTTGCTAAAAACATCGTAATTTTAATATTTGTAAAGCTATAAGTTTTGAGAATTAGATTCGATTTTGATTTTTGAAACGGTATTTGACGTATTTTTTTTAGTACAAAAAATGATTGGTTAAAAATTTTCGAAGCTATGTCGAAAAAACACTTTTTTCAAAAATTTTCGTCAACGATTACTCCCAAACGGATAAACTGATTTTGATGCAATTCATGTATTAGACGTAGTTATTTAAGGAATAGAGCTGATTAGTTTTTGTACTCAATCTGTACATAAATCTGGATGTTATATTAAAAAATACTGTTTCGCCAAATTTTTTTGTGGGTTTTTTCAAAATTTCTCAAAAACTCCTGGACCGTATCAGTTGAAATTTTCAGGAAGTCTAAGCTGAGCGGGAATCCAATCGAATGCCATTAACTGCGTTTCGATCGGTCCAGCCGTTCAAAAGTTATGAGATGTTTACACACACATACATACATACAGACATGCTGACGTCATCGTGAAAATAGTCGGAAAGGATTCCTAGGACCTCAAAACGTGGACATCTGCTGAAAACTCGATTTTCGAAAATCGGGGTAAAATCAGTAACTTTCTTATCTAAATATAGTGGGAAGTTATGAAATTAAATGGGACCCCCATTTAATTTTTTTAATTTCCACTATAAGGGCAGTGGGGGATTTACCCATAGTTTCGTGAGGCCCGGGCTAGGGCGGCATAACTCTAGGGGCCGCAAAATTTTCGAAATGACATTTTGAAAGGCGAAAGAAGTCAAAGGCAATACGAATTCAAGGATCTTGTCTGAAAAAATTTACAGAATAAACTGATTTTAAAAATCCCTTCAGCCAACGGAAAGCTACATTATTCCTGGGTTAATGGGCTACTTTTTTACCGGATTAAATGAAAAGAAGTAACGGTTTTTGGCCGCGTGAATAACAGCTAGTATTTAGTAAATTATAAATCAACTGATAAGTTTTTTGGTATTTTATCTATAAAAAATATTTGTAAATCACATGCATACCTAATTTCAATAATCCCTCCCTTACAACGCAAAAAAGCGGCATATCACTCGAGGCCTAGGACGGCATCAAGCGTAAATCCGTTACTGCATAAGGGTACGAAAACGAGATGATTGATTATTTACTCACTGATTTTAATGTATGACCGGTGACCACGAATAGCTTTTCGTCAGTTTAATTTTTTGTTGAAAAAATTTTTTTCGAAGACGAACCGGTACGTCGTATTAAATCGGTAAGTCTATTGACATTTAGCTCATTCCGCAAGGAAACCGGCGTAATGATACTTTAATTAAATATAATACAATTAAGGGCTTATGCACAATCATCGCTTCAATATAAGAAACAGAAAAAAAAGCAAAAGAAAAAATGTTACACATAAAAACGTTTAAGGCGAGGTATTTCGACGCGCGTCAATTCTATAGGAAATGGATGGCACGGTATGTTCTGAAACCGCTGAGAAACGTGTTAATTTTCGGATAAATAAATATAGGATATCACCTGAAAACCAACATTTACCACATTCTTTTTTGCATTTACAACAAAATATCACCATATAAAAATCATGTGGAAGATTAGAAATATGATTAACAAATTATTTGTTTTACATATTTTTTTATCCTGTTTTCGGAATTTTATATGATCGAGTAAAGTACATTCTATTCTGTAATAAGTTAGCACATTCCTTAGAATTTCATCTTCAGGTATATCGTGTAATTTTCGTGAAATTGTTATTTAACCATCAATACAAAAAAAACGTGATTAAACAAACCAGTTTTTTTTTCCGTTTGTCAGCAAAATTTAAAATACAGATGAAAGGAAAAGAGTAATAATGGATATTATGCCTTGCGATCGCGGTTTGGCAACATATTGTCTGCGTGTCAGAGTGGGGAGAACCTCACTAATATGAATATGGCAAATTAATAGATAATGATTAAGTTGATAAAATAAACACATATTTTTGTAGATGTTGTTGTTGCCCTGAAAGGAGGGCATCCAATAAAGTTGCCGGTTGTTGGCAACAAATCGAAGCTGCCCATCGAGCTCCTGAATCTTCCACAAGGCGTCCATGTGTAAGTTGAAATCTACTGATAGTATAATGTGTGTTAATGGATTTCTCCCACTATACTTAAAACTTAACAGGGGAATATCTAGTTGGATGTAATAAGATTATTTCCACTAAAAATAAATCGGATATATTGTAATTTCTAATGATTAATTATTATATGGAGATTACAAAAAGCTCAAAAATTTATTTTAAAATAGAAAGTTTCCTATTTTTAGCATATAATTTCGGCGAAAGTAGACATTAACTAACGTGACAATAAATACAAAGTGAAGTTTACGTCACGCCGTGGTAAAACGACAGATAGTTTTTGACATTTTCATAGAAACCCCTGATTATAACGTAATATATGTATGATCTTTATTTTTTTTCTTTTATATCATAAGATAGCAAACAAGCAACCAGCAGCAAGCAAGCAAGCAGATGGGTCTCCTTATGGAAAGAGTCAACCATCGCCTAAAGACACCAAAGGTGTTAATGGTGCGTACTATCTTGTGGCGAGGTCGAATGCCACATGCATAAGTTAACCGGCTACCTTACCCTGCTAACCGGAACACGACAGTGATATGCACAGACGCTATGGCGGCAGGAATAGGTAAGGTGGGCCAGACCCCGGGAGACAATGCAGAACTCTACCAGCTAGAAAAATCACAGCTTGATGTCATTGCGTGTGTTCTTGACTAATGTCTAAACTCTGACTTCAAACAAAATTGACAGATGGCTTAACTAAGATCTAGTTTTTTGTACATATACCAAAGTTAATAGCCCTAGCGCGACCGGCGAGCATAGGTATGGAAAGTGAAGTACAGACATGAGTTTGACTCGCCGTGTTAGTCCCGGCCTCCTTTGAAGAATAGGCCAACTGCCGTTCTGCCAGGCAGGTCGTAAAAGGCGACCGGTTGGCTATCGAGTCACTACCATCGTGGCTACTAGGTGGTAGAGTTCTGCATTATCTCGCCCGGGTCTGGTACCATCGCCTTACCTATTCCTGCCGCAATAGCGTCAGTGCTTGTCGCTGTCGTGTTCCGGTTTGGAGGGTAAGGTAGCCGGTAAACTTATGCATGTGGCATTAGACCTCGCTACAAGATAGCAACGCACTATTAATATCTTTGGTGTTTATATGCGATGGTTGACTCTTTCCATCAGGAGATCCATCTGCTTGTTTGCTATCTTATGATATAAAAAAAAACTTCTGTACCTACATCTTGATGATTGGTCATCTACAACTTCCATTTGCACGAACCTTTACACGAACAATCAAACCTTGGAACAGCCTACCTCACGTAATTTTTCCGAGTAGCTTTGATATTGCGATGTTTAAGAGGAGTATCAACAAATCTATACTAATATTATAAAATTGTGGAGTTTGTTTGGTTGTACGCGCTAATCTCAAAAACTACTGAACCGATTTGAATAATTCTTTTTGAATTGGATAGCCTGTTTATCGAGGAAGATTATAGGCTATATAACGTCTTCCTACGACCAGAGGAGTAAACAAAGTCCGCGCGGACGAAGTCGCGGGCAACAGCTAGTCCCTTTTAAACCGGCATCGCATTGACTACCAACCCCTTTTGTTGTAAATGTCCATGGGCAGTAACTGCTTTCCATCTACCAGTCAATAAATTTAAAGAATGTGTTAAAACAAAACTGTGTAAAAAGGGTGTTATAAAATCTAAGATTATTTAGAAGACAAAAAAGCCTAGGATTAAATGCTCCTCATACCAATCTCATATATTTTTGTAGTCTTGTAATATAATTATATGAAAAAAGACAAGCCCGCTGAATTTCTTCCGCTGGATCTTCTCTGTGTGGCCGCGTTTCCGATCCGATAGTAATTTAAAAAAAAATGTCGACACGTCAAAATAACTTGCAAAAATTTAACTTCTGATTTCCATCACGTGGCTTAGATTAGTAATAAAGCAATCCATATCAGAGTAATTATACGCAGAGCAACAGAAGAAATCGTTTATTACGTATCCTTTCAGTTACCATTAACTTTTGGCACTATCATACGTTTTCAGCATTTTCCAATTTTCTTACTACCCATGAAGTGCATACATTTTTTCCTATTTTACATACCATTAATATACCTAAATAATTAGTGTGACCTCTGTGGTCTAGTGGTCCAGCGTTGGCGTTGACCACATGAGGTCCCGGGTTCGATTCCGGGTCGGGCACATAAAAAAGTGTTTTTTCAGTTTTCTGAGAAACACAAAGTTGCCCGTGATTGGAAAGTGCCGGTTGGCGATAGGCTTGCCACCTATCACATTTGTGGGACCAAGTATCTTCGACTAATCGTGGGTGCACTTGTTGTACTTCTGCCTACCCCTTCGGGCATATGGGCGTGAAGATACATTTTTTTTAAAATAATTGCACGTGAAAAACGATGCACTTAAGCCGAAGCAAATTTATTCTGTATCGTAAAAACCGAACTAGGTAATAATTTACGGTATTTAAAAAAATAAAGGGCCTGTATAATGAATAAGGATTAATTTAAAAAATCTCATTTCATACACTTTAGCATTTAACTTATGTTACCATCTCGCCACAGGGATAGACACGCATCATTAAAATCGTTGGTTCTATTTTTACATCAGGAGATTATCTGCTAATTTGCTACCTTATGAATCTATATTATCTATATTATTAATATTATAAATGCGAAGGTTTGGATGTTTGGATGGATGTTTATTACTCAATCACGCAAAAACTACTGAACAGATTTAAATGAAATTTGGCACGTAGGTAGATAATATCCTGGAATAGCACATAGGCTACTTTTTATCCCGTAAAATCAGGCAATACCGCGGGATTCACCAAAAAACTGTATAATGCAGCGGGCTGCATGCAGCAACTAGTAATATTATAAATGCGAAAGTTTGGACGTTTGAATGGATGTTTGTTACTCAATCACGCAAAAACTACTGAACGAATTTGAATGAAATTTGGCACACAGGTAGATAATAACCTGGAATAGCACATAGGCTACTTTTTATCTCGCAAAAATTAGGTGATCCCGCGGGATTCACCAAAAACTGTTATAATGCAGCGGGCTGCACGCTGCAGCTAGTATGTTATAAAGAAAAATGTTTAATGCTTTATTTTCTTCAACAAGTCATTTTAGGAACTTTACTACTTTGTACTCGTACTTTGTCCAGTTTAACAATATACATTTTTTTTTATGCGATTATACTATAATCATCACATTACGGCATCATAACAATATTAAAAAAATCGAAATAAAATTATAATTTTTAGAGAAGTAATATTGAAAATATCGTTAAAATGGCCCAATCTATATTAATATTATAAATGCGAAAGTTTGGATATTTAGATGGATGGACGTTTAGATGGATGGATGTTTGTTACTCAATCACGCAAAAACTACTGAACGGATTTAAATGAAATTTGGCACACAGGTAGATGATCTGGAATAGCACTTAGGTTACTTTTTATACCGAAAAAAATAGGCGATCCCGCGGGATCAAGGGATAAATCTGATAGAAATTCAAACATCCAAAGTCTCCAGATCACTACGATTCGCTGGTCTGTCAACTGACTTGGGTTACTACGTCATAACATAAACTTACTTTATTTTAGGATCAGCATCATGAACTTCAACCAAGGTTGCTTTTCGATGAATAGCAATCGCCTGCGCGGACCTTTCCGTTTGGTGTTGGATATTTTGGAGAAGCAAGGCTACGCCACAGTACCTCTCAATGTGAACGAGTGGCTGAACACGCCGGCCCACGAGAAGACGCCGTACCTCATGAGGGAGATTGGCTACAGGTGCGGAGAGATCGGGCTGAAACTCTCCGCGACTTGATATTTGTGATATGTTGATGTTGGCTATGATTTAGACGAAATTTTTAGTGGAATTAAGACGTTGAATTTTTGTTGTTGAAGAACTAGTTTTTTTAATTACAAATGGTGGTTTAAATTAACTGTCTTTTATTGGATTTAACGTCTGTAGGGGTTATCCCTATGATGTGATAGAGATGATAGTTGCTGATAGATGCTGATGGGTGAGTGATCCTGCAGCTGATGATGTAAGATATACGGGGGGAAAATGATACCCGTTTGACTCCTTATTGATCACTGTCACACAATTATGCTAATATTTATATGATACAATGATGACGAGAGCGGCTGATATGCTGACCGGTGCATCGTGTAGCTGGTGGTAGGTCACGCTGCGGACGTGGGGTTGCGGGCGGCCACACTGGACTGACCATCTAGAACGAACGTGTGGTTGCGAGGTCACGCCGCAGGAACGGCCGTGCTGGTGTTGAACCGATCAGCTAGGCGTACGTGCTATTGGAAGGTCACGCTGATCTGAACAGCGTCTATCGCTCGTTTGGTGTATGGGAGCTACGTGGCAAAAAATGTATGCATTATGCCTCGGTTAATACATTATCGACATAAGTCAAAGATTGCCAATCAATCATGGTATATAAATAACTAGCTGTTTCCCGCGACTTCGTTCGCGTAATGCAAAACTATTACTTTTGCTCAATCGGATACAAAGCCAGCCTATAGCCTTCCTCGTGAATGTAGCTATCAAAAATATATTTTTTTTTAATTTGACTGGTCCATCCAAAGATTAGCGCGTTCAACCAACCAAACAAACAAACTCTTCAGCTTTATAATATTAGTATAGATTCCCCCTTGTTGGTGTGTGTAGACCAACAGTCGTCTGCCAGGCAGGTCGTAAAAGTCGAAAGATTGGCAACACGTGTCACTACCGACGACATTACTAGGAGGTAGAGTTCCGCAACATCTTGCCCGTGTATATGGTACTACCGCCTTACCAGTTCCTATCGCAATAGTGCCAAAGCTTATCAGTGTCGTTTTCCTGTTTGGAGGGTAAGGTAGCCGGTGAACTTATTCCTGTGGCATGGTCATCACGCCACACGGATAGCAATGCACCATTAACATCTTTGGTGCCGTGCCTATAGGCGATGGTTGTCTCTTTCCATCAGAAGAGTCATCTGCTTGTTTGCTATCTTATGATATAAAAAAGATAAATCAGGCGCTAATTCAATGTTAGTGAAAATGACCTGCTGAAAGAAAGAGAAAGGAAATATTTGGTATACATTTTTCTATTCATAATTCAATAATAATAATACTTTTATCTCAGATAATTAAAACATCCATAGTTGTTAGTCAAGCTTACCTACTACTTGTTAGTTTACATAAGATTAAATTATTATTAAATTAACTATATGCATTATTTCTGACCACCCTCTAAATAAAATTCTTCCAAAGTAGAGAGGTGTGATATCTATCAGCAACTGTTTTCAGTATGCTGTTGCGACTGCCTCATTCTATGCATTAGGGAAGTGGTCTTTTTGCGAATAATGGCATGAAAGCCGTCCGTTCTATTCTGCGCAAACATCTCTGATGCACTGCAATAACGAGGCAACCTCAACAGCATTCTGAAGGTATTGTTATACTGGACACGTAGGACATCCAGCGCCCTCTTGTTATAGTTAACCCATAGACCACCCGTGTAAAAGCTCTGACAAAATGCCTTGAATAGCGTAACTTTTACATCGTCAGTGTCATCGTCAGCAAATCTATGGGCCAACAATGATGCATGCGTATTATGTAATTGAATGACTTTTGAAATAACCATAATAAAGCCGAAATCAATCTTCGGCTTTTTATTGTTCTCTGCTGCGAATGCGTTCTTTACTTTCTCTTTTCTTCTTATAAAAAAAGAAAATGAGTAGGTGCCAAATTCATTTTCTTTATCGACGGGACGACCTTTTGCTTGATTCGCCTTTTTTTATATCATAAGATAGCAAACAAGCAGATGGGTCTCCTGATGGAAAGGGTCAATCATCGCCTATAGACACCAAAGATGTTAATGGTGCGTTGCTATCTTGTGGCGAGGTCTAATGCCACATGCGTAAGTTTACCGGCTACATTACCCTCCAAACCGGAACACGACAGTGACAAGCACTGACGCTATTGCGGCAGGAATAGGCAAGGCGGTGGTACCAGACCCGGGCGAGACAATGCAGTCTACCACCTAGTATCCACGATGGTAGTGACTCGATAGCCAATCGGTCGCCTTTTACGACCTGCCTGGCAGAACGGCAGTTGGCCTATTCTTCAAAGGAGGCCGGGACCAACACGGCGAAATTTTACTCTATATATGTGCAATATCTAAATGCAATCAATTCACTAAATTACGAATTATTCTTTAATACGATACGCTGGACGCTACTGTCACTTTTTTACCGCGACCGAGTTCATTTCGTTTTTGTGCATTATTGCGAATCGCAAATTATAGTGAGATAGAGAAGTCAACTGAATACAAGTGGCTGCTAAAATAGTTGATCGTAGCTGCTTTGATATCACTGAGAATGATCACAAAATTTTATCGAGACAATCCTTTTCGAATCTGCGTGCGATGATGTGACCCCGTATTTAGTTTAAAATATTAGAAACTGAAAAAAAGAACGAACAAACTAATTCCTGCGCGCGCGTATTCGCGTATTCCCTGCGCGTTTTTATTGCAATCTGTTATATAAAATTGTCACAATGTTAGTTACCGTACGCCTCCGAAACGGCTTGACCGATTTTGATGAAATTTCGTATGCATATTTAGTGGGTCTGAGAATCGGCCAACATCTATTTTTCATCCCCCTAAATGTTAAGAACCCTAATTTATTTTTTATTCTATGGACAAATATTTTTTTATGATTCAGCATTAAAAAATACATACAAATCTAAATTTTCACCCTTCTATCACCAACCCTTATTTTTTAATTAAATAATTTATATGGCAAAAAAACGTTTGCCGGGTCAGCTAGTTTTATTATAAATATTCACGGGACAAATTACACTTACTTATCTAACCCCAAAGTAAGCAAATTATTTGCTTGTGTTATGGATGCTATTCAACGATACTAATGAGTACATAGAAATACACATATAAATACTGGAATATATTTAATAAACACCCAAACCCGGAAATATAAACATTTATGCTCATCACACTAAATGCTTGTCCCAGTTGGGGATCGAACCCGAGCCCCTTCGATTGCGTAGTCAGGGTCGCTAACCACTCGACCAATGGGGCGGTCATATTCCTTAATTGTGCATGTTATTTAATAATACATACAAGTTCGTTCCTTTTGTATGCTACGACACCACGTCTTTTTTAAGCACTGACGCAAAAAAGGGGTGGTATAACTTTAACCATATGTATTTGGTCTGTTGCTGGCACCGTAGCTCTTTTAGTATAAACGGATGACCCTGAATTGGATTCGGTAATTTCAGCGGTGATTCATAGTAAATACGTTACATACCCCTTGATTCATAGACATGTTTTATCAAAATCGTTTCAGACGTTTCAATTTCGTCTTTCTACTTGATAAAAGGAATCAAGTAATTGGTCAGTGTCAGATGCCTAATTCCTATAAAAAATATAACTACTAACACTGGGGCCGCTCTGCCGTCTATAGTCACAAAGCATCGTGCGATGACACGATAAATGCAGATGTGACCGGCTATTATCGAGTGACGAGTATTTTCGCATACATTCCGGACTGCGTGTGCCTTAGTGCGCATATAACTTCGAGATAATACACGCAAGTGCGGCCACAGCATAAGTATAATATTATGCACTTAGCATTTGTAGCGGAGTGAAATGTATTGTGAAGTGGCTGTGAAGAAGTATGAAATATTGAACAGCGCTGTCTTAAGAGTTTATTAGAAACGCGTTTAAAAGCGATTTTACTGCAATATTCTTATAAAAATAAGCATAAATGGCGTATCTACTATTTGATGATTTTGATTCGTGATTTTGATAAGTAACATACTTTATCCGTAGAGTTAAGCCTCCTTAATTTTACTCCATGTATGGTCTACGCAAGGAACTTGTGTATTATAACTGGAATTGTTACGAAGCAATATTTGAAAAAAAAATGTACTTTATTTCGTTACTCATAAAGTTGACATTTCTTTCTTACTTAACAGAGGGGAAAAAGTTCTGAGCAAGACAACGACATGAGTGGATGTTATCCCTTTCTTGCAATTGCCAGTGTTTAAATAAAACTACTGATGGTAGATTTTTATATATCCGGTAATTGTTAAATCCCTTTTATTCATACACGTCGGCAAATACATTAGCATAAAATGTATTGTAATTAACAAAGTGACTTCTAAAATGTGCTTATTTTAATTATTAGGTCATTACTTATGCAATGCAAAGCTGTTTCTCAAATTGGGAGAATTACTTAGTAGTAATTTGCGAACTACGCACGGCCGCACTTATATATGGCGATTGGCGCTTTATTTAGTAGAAAGAGACACACTCCACCCATGTCATGGTACTCTTCGGAACGATTTTGAAGCGCGCGTGGATATTCCGGGTAGAATGTAACTTCCTTGGGTCTACGACAGCTGATAAGTGATAACAAGTGTCAATGTGATGTCAAAATTGACAACTTTTGACATACAATGTGATCGAAGCAGAGTTGCCAGAATGTTACTTTTGTAACATTTTGCGTTACTTTTGACGCTTTCATGTCACTTCCATGTTACACGATTCTATTTGTTACTTTTAGAACTTTTGATTTATTTTTTATCGATTTGTGTTTGCTAACATTTGGTAAGTAAATATTGTATTTATATAGTTTTAATTTTATATGCAAGTATTTAGGGCAAGGCTCTCCAAGCTAGATACCTCCTGGGCTTAATATGAATTGCTAAAGAGATTAGAGGGCCACAAAGGAAAATTACAAATTTCCAAATAAAAAACGAATAAAGATTTTTAAAAAAATTAAGTAAAATTGATAAATAAGTATATAGATATGGAAAACACACTAATGCGTATAAAACACTAAATAAGTATACATGTAAGGAAATTACAAAAGGCGAGCATATTTTGTAGTGAGATTTCTTACAACTTACTCGTATGAAGAAGCCAGTAAATTATGTATGTTGCGTTGGATTAAAAATATCTCGCGGGCCGCACACTTACAAGTTGTGGGCTGCATGCAGCCCGCGGGCTGTGCGTTAGATAGTCCTGATTTAGGAAATCAATCTTCAACAACGAAATCGTGTTTGCAACTGAATTTAATTCATTTTGTATTAATTTTTGTTTATGTTAATATTGATTAGTTATATTTATTTATATAGGTTAGACTTGAAAGAAAGTGTCGGTGTAAATATGAGAAAGGGCATGCTCCGTTGGTTCGGACTTGTAGAAAGACTGTTAGATAAAAAGTTAACAAAACAGATATACAATGCGAATGTGGAAGGATGTACGTATCGGGGAAGACCAATACTGACATACCATGATCAGATTGATCGAGTAATGTCCGAAGGTGGTGTCAAAAGTTTTCGCAACCAACTGTGTGTATGAAGAGAGTGATGAATGTGAAGGGAGCGAGACAAGCCTGCAAGGATCGTGATGTATGGCATTCGGTTCTCTTTGCCTACACCGTAAGGGATCTGGCGTGAAGATATGTATGTATGTATATTTATTTAGATATATGGTAAGTTGTAGCTATTGAAATACATTTCTAAATTAGTTGGTACCTATTTAACTTACACATTATTAATTATATGTTTTTCTTTTTTAGAATTACCAGTCAATTATTTAATCAAAATTATCGCTATTCTTACGAAGCTTATCTAATGGGACGGAAAACTCTTTTTGTTCTTGTTTAATAAAGTGTCATATTATAGTATTAGTGTAGATTTTCACGTAAAATAAGGGAATGTTACTTTTCTTGTGAAAATGTTACTTGTTGAGCTGTCTCACAGAAATCATACCTATATAGTGCTGTCTCATGTTACATTTAAGTTTTGGCTAGAAAAAAACGGCGGGAAACTTCGAAAAGCGCGGTTTTATTCTCCTGGCGAAAATTTAATTTTATAGTTATTTATTCAGTGGAGTTTGTTTTTTTTTTCGTAAATATAGTATTTTTAATTTATCTTTGTAATATAAATTATTATTTCTAGCTGTATATATATATATTATAGGGTAAGCTCTTATCTTTTTTATTAGACTTAAGAATGAATGAACCCCCTGATCCAGGGGGCACAGCCCCTTTTCCTACTAATTTTATAAGAATAGAATGCGACGAGTCAGGTATGGATACAGACCAATCCGTGAATTCTATAAATAAATCTAGAAAACGCAACCATTCCCACAAAATTTGCAAACACTGTAATAAAAAGAAGAGAAAACACATTGGCAACCAAAAAGATATTGGCTGTTCATGTCGGGATGAAATTGCTGTTATAGATTCAGAGATTACATTACCTTCACTTCCTCACAGAAATACCATTAACTAACAGTTTATCACAACAAAATCAAATAAGCCGGAGAATGTATAATCATTTAGATGCATCACCATATACTATTCACATACAAAGGCTACAAACAAGTCAAAATGAAAAATCAAAACTCTTCACCCAATGACTGTTGGCAGGATGTTAAAGCAAAATAAAATTAATAATATTACCAATGGTAGCTTAAAGAGAATAGGGAGAAATAGAATTGCATTATCATTTAATTCATATCAAAGTGCTAATGAATTTCTGAGTAGTAAAATACTAAGCGACTACAATTTAAAAGCTTTTATACCTTCTTTCACTATTACTCGAGTTGGTATAGTGAGAGGTATACCACCAGAGTGGACTCCGGAAGAAATTATGGAAAATATTTCTACACCAATTGGATGTGGCAATATAATAAAAGTTAGACGTATAAATTACAAAGTCATGGTTGAAGGAGTACTCGTATGGAAACCTACCCAATCTGTTGTTATCCATTTTGATGGCCAGATTTTACCCAAACGCATATTTATTTGCTTCAATTCCCTACCAGTTGATCTATACATATTCCCAACTGTACAATGTTATAACTGTTGTCGCTATGGTCATACTAAAATGCAATGCAGGTCAAAGCCTAGATGTTATAGATGTGGTCAGGAACACAGCGGTGAATCATGTAAAGTAGATGATGATTGCGTAAAATGCTGTTTGTGCTCAGGCTCACATGTTGCAACCAACAAGACATGCCCTGAGTTCAAGCGTCAGAAAGATATTAAAGTTTACATGGCTCAAAACTGTGTCTCCTATTCTGAAGCATCTAAGTTACATTCACCAGTCTCCAAATCATATGCAGATGTATTATTAACTTCAAAACCTACATACTCCGATGATGGCAATCTATCCGTACCATCCAATAGTACTTCATATAAAAAAACAGTATTTCTCAAACCTCGAACTCCAACAAAAACAAGTAGAGGATATGACAAAACAGATCATAATAAAATACTTAATGAGTTTTCAATACCTACTCCTTCTGATGGCTGCGCTCTACTACATAGGAATGGAAAAAATAACACAAATGAATTACAAAATCCTTTAATTTCAGAAACCATAGAATTGTTACAAACTTTAGCTCGTTCTAGTCCTTATTTACCGTCCAACGCTGCCCCATTAATTGAAATATTATCAAAATCAATACCCATTAACAATGGATACACACAAGCACAACATAATACAGTGGAATTGCCGTAGCGCAATAAGTAATAAAAATGATTTAATTTATTTAATTAATAACCACAATCCTTATTTAGTTTGTCTATCTGAAACTTGGTTAAAACCAAGTTTTAGTTTTAGATTTAAAGGTTATAATACGGTCAGACAAGATCGTTTTGATGGATATGGCGGTGTTGCAATACTCATAAGGAAAAATATTCCTTATGTAGTAGTACCGATCTCTATCCCTGTAAATAATGATAATTTTTCTATAGTAGCTGTAAGTGTAAATAATATCTGTTATATATCTGTATATATTCCTCATCCCTCATCAACCATTTTAAATAAAATGAATACTATAATAAATACCATGCCTAAACCTTTGGTTTTATTGGGAGATTTTAATTGCCACCATGAATCCTGGGGTAGCCACAGAACGAATAGTTATGGTGAACAACTATTAGACATCATTGACTTAAACAATTTGTGCATATTAAATTCTGGTTTACCAACACGCCGTACTCACCCATTGGAAGGTGATAGTGTAGTAGATTTGTTTATCTGCTCTCCTAACCTAGCACCGATATTTACATGGTCAGTGTTACCTTCTACACACGGAAGTGATCACTTTCCTATAGTAATTTCATCTTTCACTTCAAACCACCCAGTCTCCACAAAAAACCATAATCATAAGAAATTCAGACTTAAATACGTAACTGACGAAATGTGGCAAAATTTCAGTAAGAAAATAGAGGAAAATATATGTAGCATACCCCCCACTCATGATATTAACGTTCAGTCAGATATGTTGACTGAAATTATAATTAACACAGCTAACTCGATGTTCCCTACTGTGTGCAGATCTACACATATTCCTTGTCCTCCTTGGTGGGATAGTGAATGTAAAGAAGCACTAAAGAACAGGAAATGTGCTGAAAAGACCTATCGCTATAATATGTCTGAGGAAAATTACGAGAATCTAATAGAGATAATGAAAAATTCAAAAAAACTATTTAAAAAAAAGAAAAGAGAAAGTTGGCAGAAGTTCTGTCACTCGATATCTCCAAACACTGCTCCATCTGAAGTTTGGTTGAACATCAAAAAGTTCCGATCAGTTTTTAATGACTCTCCATCAACTTTCATTAACCCCACAGTAGTTGACAATTTTCTTAATTATATAGCTCCTTTAACTGTCAATAAAAATATTAATATACAGGAAAATGATGACGAGACAACTTCAGATTTATCTTCACCATTTTCCTTAGATGAATTAAAAAATATATTAAATAACACTAAAGATACTGCTGCAGGTAATGATGGAATAGTTTATTCATTTATAAGCCACCTGGGAAATAGTTCTTTGTCATATTATTTAAATATCATAAATTCTATAATAGATTCTGGAAAAATACCACCATCGTGGAAAACGCAAATAATTTTACCAATCTTAAAACCAAACAAAGATCCTTTTGAAGCATCATCCTATCGCCCTATCGCCTTATCATCAGTTCTGATCAAAATAATTGAACATCTCATTAAAAATCGTCTAGAGTGGTATTTAGAAAGTAATAAATTTTTGGCCAATAGTCAGTACGGTTTTAGGAAAGGTAAGAGTACGACAGATAATCTAAGTCTTCTAACTACAGATATTAGAATATCTTTTACATTAAATAAATCATTACTATCAGTTTTTCTTGATTTAACTTCAGCATATGATAGCGTCTTACTTGCGGTGTTACAAGAAAAGCTGTCTAAATTAAAAATCCCAAGTAAATATATTAAATTCATCATAAACTTATTATATAATAGACCAATCAATCTTATAGTCGATGATGTAGTACATACACGACTGCTATCTAAAGGATTACCACAGGGATCCGTGCTAAGTCCCCTTCTATACAATGTTTACACCCATGACATTGAACACTCTAGATAGAAATGTAAATATTTTACAATATGCCGATGACCTTGTATTATACACAATTGACCAAAACATTGATAATGCTAGTATGCTAATGAATTCAACCCTGAATAAATTACAGAATTGGCTAGACATAAATGGGCTTCAAATTTTTCCATCTAAAAGTTCTACCGTACTATTTACAAGACAACGATCTCCACCCAGACCATCAATACTTTTTGGCAATAAAGTTATACCTTATAAAGATGACACGAAATTCCTAGGTGTATTAATTGATTCAAAACTCTCTGGAATTTTACATTGCAACTATATAGCGAATAAATATGAAAAACTAACAAACATAATAAGATGCTTATCAGGTATATGGTGGGGCGCTCATCCTTTTTATCTAAAACTTATTTATAACGCAATTATAAGAAGCATTCTTGACTATGGATCATTCACACTCGAACCTTGTAATAAATCTGGCCTTAAAAAACTTGACAAAATACAGTCAAAATGCTTGAGAATTATATGTGGCGCGATGAAATCTAGCCCAATCAATGCGTTACAAATTGAGTGTGTTGATCCACCCTTACATTTAAGACGCCAATTTATTTCTGATCGATACGTTTTTCGCTGTGTGCAATTCTTAAATCATCCTCTTATGGAAAAACTACAATTTTTATCCGAGTTTATTGATATCTCCCCATACTGGGCACATAAACCTATCCCATGCCTCGTAATTAGCTATAGAAAATATTTATCACTCTCAGCTCCTATTTTTCGTTCATCTGTTCTACCCATATTCATTTGCAACTATGAAGCACTTTTTACGAAAACGCAAATTATTTTTAATCTAGGTATTCAAAAACGTGATCAAAATGCTAATGTTCTTTTCAACTCCATTATTAATGAAAAATTTTCAAATTTCGACCTTATTTTTTATGATGCATCTAAACATAACAATAATAACCATGTTGGTGTAGGTATTTTCCATTTACAATACAAAATCACACAAAAAGTAAAACTTCCACCTGAAGCTACCATATTTTCGGGGGAATGCCTTGGAGTATTTAAAGCTGTAGAATATGTATTACTATTTAAGCTGTCGAAAGCAATAATATTCACAGATTCACTAAGCACTTTACAAGCACTTGACAACTTATCACTCAAAAAAATGCAACACCCGTTGATTTATGATATTAAGAAGTTGCTAAGCAGATGTCGTGAAAGACAATATGACGTATATTTATGCTGGATACCAGGTCATAGTGGTATTTATGGCAATTGTAAGGCTGACGAACTTGCAAATGATACAATTCTAAATGGCGACGTTTTTCCTTACTTGATTTATAGCCCCGATTTAAAATCATTTTCAAGACAATCACTCTTTGCATCCTGGCAAGAGACATGGAATCACAATAGCAAACAAAAGGGCTCTTATTACTTTAATATTCAACCAACAATACCACAAAAACCTTGGTTTTTTACTATAAAATTTGATAGAAAAAGTTCTAGTATAATAACAAGATTAAGACTAGGACACACAAATACTCCTTATCATCTCGCTAAATTGAAAATTTTAGAACATCCAAATTGCGCATGTGGAGAGGATGTGGCGGATGCTAACCACATTTTCTTCTCGTGCACTAAATTTGATAATTCCTCATTATTTGAATCTATAATTGCATTAAAAATTCCGCTGCCTGTATCTATACCTTTTCTTTTATTTTATAAAAGTTATAAAATTTATAAATTACTATCCACCTTTGTTTTAAATAACAATATATCAATCTAATTGTTATTGTAATATAGTGTATATATTATTTAAAAATTGTATATAATTAATTTGATTTTAATATATATTTGTTAATATTGATCTAACTTTACTGAATATAACAAAAAAATCGTATTAGGTTTTTCTTATTTACAAAAAGTTTTCCCGTCTGTTTTGTCATTGGCATTGATGTTCACAAACGTTTGCCATTAAAGAAAGAAAAAAAAAAGTTTTGGCTATCTATGTATCTGTCACTGGCAACACTGGGACGAGGACACAATTGAAGCGGGTTGTTTTGAATATTATGAAAGATGTATACAAACATCATAATATATATGATAATGATACATTAAATTCTTATCATTTAAGGTGATATTTGTTTACTTGTATGTTGACCTCATTTAAAGTTATGACGAGGAACAAAGAAAAGTAGAAAGTTAGTAGTTAGAAAGTTAGTTGTTTGTGAACATGACTACAAAAATGAAATTAGGAATTATTACAATATATTTTCTAATCGTTTTATGTGAGGGTAAAGATTACGGGTTTGTAACATGGACTGAAGATGAAGCTGTAGCGTCAGTAACACACTCATCTTTTGAAATACCGGATGTTCATGTGGCACGAGCCACTTACAGCAATGAAATTAATGAAACAGGGTAAGCAAACTAGGCTTGGGCCTAACCGGTCACTACAGAGAGCGCTCAATTTAGTTCATAATCCAAGGATGAACTAGTTCGTTCTATTAGTTCATTAGTTCTTTTTTTTTTGAAATAATTTATTAAGAACAGTAAATAAAGAAAAAAAAAATAGTTATGATTATTGTAAGTTTTGTTTATTGTTATTTAAAAAATACAAAGTATTACATGAAAATTTTACACGTCCATTTATGTAATATGAGATTTTTTATTTAAATAATGAAAAATAAAATAATTTATATTAATGATTAGTCAACAGCTAGGCTAGTTCCTAGTATAATGTGTAATTAAATATAATTTCTAATAAGAATACTTAAAATGTATGATTTTTTACAATTAAAGTTGACTTTTTTGCTATGGCACATAAAATCTTTTATCGAAATAAAAACGAAAAAATAAAATGATTTATATTAATAATAAGTCATAATCAACGTGATATATAATAATAATAATCAATTATTTATAACAATAAATGGGAATAGAACAGATTTTTTAAAATTTTAATTAAACTTACCGTAAAATAAGACATAAATGGTATTAGTATTCTGTTTGATA
This sequence comes from Apodemia mormo, assembly GCA_036924255.1. Classification (NCBI taxonomy): domain Eukaryota; kingdom Metazoa; phylum Arthropoda; class Insecta; order Lepidoptera; family Riodinidae; genus Apodemia; species Apodemia mormo. Next base: position 1,855,739 of record JAUPFN010000018.1, on the reverse strand, counting down.
ATTAGCCAGGAATACTTCAGTTGACGTTTGTTATGATTTCATATGATTTGATAAAATTTCAACCATAGGGATTTGAAGTTGTTTAGTATCGATATCGATTATCGAAATATCAAGGCGCGCACAGTAAAAGTAAATAACTCGGTTGGTCACATAGTGCCACTGTCTAGTAAAGTGGACGCTAACAGAAATATAAAAAGAACTAAGAGCGGGATTTTCAATGAACTAGTTCGCATAGTTCACCTAAAGGAGCGCTCTTCCCACCTAGGTCGCTCGCGAACTACCCAAGACTAAAGCAAACTTTCACAATTGATTTCTCCTGTAAGAAAATTTACTTAGCTACTTGTAAGAATAGGAAGGTGGATAACCTTCGTTTAGAACTGGAACTTGTTGGGCTAGAAACGTGCCATCCTAACACAGGAATGAGGTTAGATAAAAATTCTTAGATTTTTCATGGCTGAGATGCAAATATTTTTTGAATTAAAGTTAGAAACATACTAAAGTTTAATTCAACAAATACTTTGCATCTCAGCCAGAATTTTTACATTGTGTATATTATATAAGTAAGGCACATACATATGACTTAAAAATCATATTATTAAATCCAAGGTATTAGATTTGTTACATAAATGTGCTATAAATTGGATTGATAGGTTGGTTTCCTTTTGGGCCTACACTCAAACAGTTGACCAATACAACAGGGCACTGTCAAATAAAACCCTACATAACTTATTACTCAATTAGTTAGTGGGTTTGATGGGTTGCCTTTTAATTTTAATCCTTTCTGTCAGGGGACAGAAGTAGAATACCCACAAAGTAGGTTTTAATTGTGTAGAATATAGTTTGAACATTAAAAATGTAATGAAAAAATTTGCTTTCCCACTAGAAGCAATAAGATGGTTAAATCACTTCTCTTATCATCACCTCGTTAGTTAAGTTGCCTTAGCGAGACATCAGGAATAGATGTCCCACCTGGGTTTCTTAAGGATGGGACAACACAGAGATGTTTGAGCACCTATTTACTGCCTGATCTTCTGGAAGGAACTGAGTTGACAGGATTAGCCACTATACAAGATGTACACAATGGCCCATAGTGTGACTAAGTGCAGTATAGCCGGCTTTGATAAATAAATACATAGGGGTATCCCATGTAGTGGGACTTAGTCAACTAGAACGCAATACAATTTGATACTTAATGAATTTGTTAGTTTTTTTAAGTTGGCATTAGATCTCCCAGAAAATGGCAGGCAGTGGGATTTCGTTGCATGAAACATATGTTTTAATAATTGAACAGTGGTCACTGTACATATTGCCAGCAGACACACCAGCATAGGGGGCGTCCACAAATTACGTGAGATGTTTAATGGGGAGAGGGGGTTGAATCAAATCTCATCTAATCTTACGTTGGAGAGAGTGGGGGTCTCGGCAAATATCACGCAATTTTTTTTCTAATTGAAACAAAAAAAAATATACTATTTTGGTCCATTATCTAGATTGTAAATGCTTAAGATTTAATCTTAAGCGTAATCATAATATGATTAAGATCATTCACTAATTCGTTTGAAAGAAAATAATTTCATTCATACTTTGACGTTATACAGTCTCTAGTCGTAAATTAAAGCACGAAGCCATTTTTTTTTCTTTTTATGGTAACAATTCAACGCGTTTACATATTTAAGAAACTCACATTTTGAAAAATCTCATGTGAGATTGGGGGATTGGGGGATGGCGGAGCGGGTTGAATAAAACCTCACGACATCTCACCAGGGGGGAGGGAGGGACAGAAATTTAAAAAAAGCACCTCACTTAATTTATGGACGCCCCCATACTGTAGACAAACCTGAGTCGTTTTGTATGTTAATACACTCTATCATATCCAGAGTTGGAGTACTTATGAAGAATATACAGAAGAATTTTTAAAGGTGGAATATTAAAAGAGACATCAAAAAATTTGAACTTTAAAGTTTTCGACTAGAAGATTTTAGGTTTAGGATAAAGTTTTCAGTTTATACAGCACTTATGTTTGAACAAGTTTATTTATTAACATTGTAATTTTTTTTTGACTTGCTGAAGTTCAAATGTTATCTATACATATAATAAAATCGTAGGAAAGTCAAAACTGTACATTGAGTATTTTTTTTTAAAAATATTTGGGGCGTGATCTATAATCGATATCAAAGCCAAAAATATAGTTTTTAGAAATTTTGTCTGTTTGTCTGTATGCCTGTTTGTCTGTTTGTCAAAAAGTACTGCATGGATTTACTTCAAATTTTGCATGAATATTACTAACAGGTCGGGTCAACATATAGGCTACATATTATCATGCTATCACCTACGGGGGAGAAGCAGTGCGGAGTAAATGAAGTCCGCGTGGACGAAGTCGCAGGCAACAGCTAGTCAATAATAATAATGAAACACCTGACAGGCAACCAAGCATGTGTTAACATCCATCATAAAATTCTTTATCACTGCTTAGAATTGGAAATCCTATTTATTGTATGGATACTCCTTAATTGTATTCTAAGAAAGTAAAAACAATGTTGGCAAATTCTTAAAATCGGTAACTAATTTTAATTCAACCTATAGATGTAACGAGTGTCAAATAATTCAGTTCTTAAAACATTGCTATGTTCAAGATATAGAGATCTGATTAGTTGTTTGAGTTACAGAATGTAAATATGTACCAAAATATTTTGTAGGGACTGAATTTCTCGACTAAAAAGAGGGTTGAGATTTCGAGTAATAGAGGTTTAGGTGCTTAAAGGGAACAACATTATTCTTCTAATTATGGAGATTTTCTATTTATCGAAGTTTGACTTAAATTGGTTCTATTGTACTACATAACATTTTACTTATAATATATAATTGTAGTTATTATGTTTTGGAAAACCTGCACTATTTTTTTAAAGTGTATTTACACTGTGATATGTAAACTATAATATAACTATGTATTTTTGTGGGCTGATTTTAGACTATGGCACCATCAGGAATAGCAAGCGGAACCCTATCTAACAAAATCATCAGTAATTCAATATATCATGTTAGATTATATGTCCACAAAGCAAAGCATATTGCTTTTTGAATTCTATAATCTATTAGATTCAATTTTCAGATGGGCATTCTTGGAACTTCACACATCACCAGAGTACTCTGATGAGAAACAAGCCTATGCTGCTGGTTTCCTGGAAGGCTTTCTTACAAGAGATCTGATTTGGATGCATTGGCAAAATGTGCTAAAAGGGTAAGCAATAGGAATAACTACAAAAAATGGTACGGAATAGCATTAAGATATCTACTCAGAAAAATCTTGCAACATAATCCCTAAAATTTTCAGTAAAAATTACTCATTAAATCAGATCCTAAGATCACAAGACGCTTAAACATTATTGTTATAAGTGCGCTTAGTAAACAGCTGTTCATGTAAAACTCTTTTTTACAGAAAACCATATCAAATTTTATCAATTTTTCAAATTGATAAAAATTGATCAAATTTTTATCAATCAATTAAATAATTGTGCTTTATTTACATTAAAATAAGGTCACTTTTCAGTTACACTGAAAAAAGCGTATGCTTTAGGTTTATACAAAAACTGCTTATACTAAAAGCATGCTTATATGCTCTTTTGGAAAAGAAAGCTTTTTAAGTAGCTTTTTGGTTAATTGCTCATGTCTATCTACTCTCTCTCTCTCTTTCCTCTGTCTCTTTCTAAAATATATAAGTCTTACACTAATATCCAACTGGTTACTACAATGGTTAAATTGTCAAACAAATATTTTTTATTCCTATAGCTCCTATTCACCAAAGGCAGAATAAGGAACATCATCCCAAAAATGGTTTTTGTAGTAACATTTTCGAAGCATAGTAATGAAAGATAGCTCTGCATAGCAGGGCTGCAAACCATCATGTTAAAATAGATACCTAAAGGTTTCAAATGTACGCATTAGCTTCCTCGCACATACACCCATAGTTAACAGTGATAAGGTTTAACATTATGACAACAGGATTGAGTGACAAGGTGGGATTGTTCAGGAACAATTATCTTATCACTGTTAACTATGGTGTGAGAGGTGTATACCTGCTAGAAATCCCAATTAGGTACCTGGGTACCTAATTGAGATTTCTAGAAAACAACAAACTTGTTATAGGAAAAGACTTTGTTTACATTATAATTAGAAAAGCTATTTTCTTCGTACAAATTGTTTTTAATGTTTTTAGGTATTGCTATAACAAGACTGATGTATGTGGACTGATTGAAGAGTATGTTGACAAAAATGAAGAATACATTGCGACTATGGTGGCTTCTAATCAGTTTGATCCATACTGGTATCAGGTTAGAGGAATGCTAAACATACACTATGCAATATGTACATGCTTAACTGAGTGAAGATCTAAAACTTTGGAGAGCTTGTTTATGTATTTTTATTAATAAGGAAGCAACTTTTGCAAAAACTGGCAATTAATCAACTAAAACTATTTAGTTTAGTTAGATCAGCCATGTTGATTTCTCAATAATATAAACCCAATAGCAACTCAAATTCTGTTGCAGGTGTATTCACATCACCTTGCCTCAGATAAGCATATACAGCTATCCGCCCCAGTTATCAACAGAAGCAAGCGGTAATCATCACAGGTCGGTTAAATGTGGCAATGGGGTGCTTCTCTCATCTGCAAACCGACGAATAATCTATAGATATTAATATGTTGTAGATGTTAGGTACTTTGTCTGTAAAAAAAAGCTATTTCGTAAAATCCATACTAACAAGTCATATATATCACTCATTTTTTATTCAAATAATCTCTATACAGAGTGTAGGAGAGGGTCTGCTGAAAAATTAAGAAAACATTCCATTTTATTGTTCTTTTCATAAAGGCAATTCCCTTTTTTTGTGGGAAATGCAATATTTGTGTTTTATAATTTTTCCTTATTTTCACACCCCGCAATGTAAAGCGTACAATGCTTCGACTAACTGCACCCGCAGAACTCTCGAACCAACCGTTTATTTAGTGCAGCATGTGGAGCATAATACATTACTTAATTTGTGTATTTCCTTAAATTTTATTGGAAAAAGCAATAAATAATAACAATAAATCGAATTATACAAAATTAAGGTAAAAAAAAAATAGCAAAAAGACCAAAAATTCACAAATTTCCAATGGTTTTCAACTCAGAATCATGGTCCAAAGCTATGGTTGTGATTTTCGGCGCGATTTCTAGCGTAAAAAGCGTAATAAAGCACTATAAGGCGTAAAATGGCAGACATCCACCTGTGTAAAGAAATAAGATGATGCTAAATCCATGTTTACGATCCTTTGCTTTAAAAGACATTGTATTAAATGTGAAGTTTTTATTTGCAGTTGAAGCTATACTACATCCAGATAGAAGGTTTGGCTGTTGGTTACAATCAGGCTACAAAAGATCCTTACCAGTGGCTTACGGTGAGAGATATTATGTAAGTTTTCCAGAACATTCTTAATTACAAACAATGCAAAGATGAGATCAAGGTAAACAAATTGCAACTTTCCGTAAAATCTTATATTATGTGACTTCAAAAATGCTACTGAAACAAAATGTAGTAAGCAATGGAACGAAATTACTGAAGGCCTGAAAATTACAGGAGACTCCAACGTCCCAATAGTCCACCTGTCCATTACACTTTTTTTATATTATAAGGTAGAAAACAAGTAAAAGGGTTTTCTGATGGAAAGAGACAACCAACGCCTATAAACACCAAAGATGTTAATAGTGCGTCATGTCATCAATGTCACTCGCTTAATTTTACCAGCTATCTTATCCTCCAAATCGGAACATGACAGAGACTGACGATATGGCGGCAGGAATATGTAAGGCGGTATTATCAGACCCGGGCAACACAATGTAGAACTCTACCACCTAGTAGCTGCGATGGTAGGGAATTACTTATTCTTCAAATGAGACTGAACTAATCCAGGGGAAATTTTTTCTCCCAACTTGAGTTACTCATTGTGAAACTATTTGTTGTGTAATTTTAGAATTGACTATTTGATGAAAAAGCTGAAATGTGTTTTAGCTTACTGTAGACAGTATTGACGACGCATATTGTTCCAGCTGGATCAACATGTTAGGAGACTTGGATGACCTGGCATTTGCCCTGTCCATGCCAGCGGAGACTCCGGAAGGGCTGCTGTTCGGAGAACATTGCAGCGGGCTGGTGAAGCTGCTGCCGGACCTGAGCGACTTGTACACCTCGCACGTCACTTGGAATAGGTGATGATGCTTTTTCTAGTTTTTACGGCACGGAATACTTTACACGTTCGTAAGATGGGAGCTACACGGGAAAAATGATCTGATCGACATTTTAGCATTCCATCCCCGCCTACGGATAGTAACACAACATTAACATCTTTGGTGTCTCTTTCATCAGGAAAGCCATCTGCTTTTGCATCTTATGATAATGAAAAGAAATGTAAAGGAGAGTTGGAATGTCGTGTCAATGAGTTCTACTTCAACTGTCAGCCTGCTATCCTTTGATATTAAAAAGGATTAGAGCTTTGCACTAGTGCAGTGCGGTTATGTACTGTAGATACAAAAGAACAAAAGAGTTTACCAGCTTTCTTGCCTTCATCAACCTGAAACACGCCGGCGACAAGAACTTATGCTGTTACGGTAGAAATAGGTAAGGTGGTACTAAAAATATGTTTGGTGACATTCACCTAACGTTTCCTTCTATAATCCTAGATAATACATATTGTACTTTTTTGACACAATTCCAGCTACCAGTCGATGCTGCGTTTCCAAAAGATGTACGTGCTGCACTATAAGATGGTCCCCGACAGTGACAAGAGGATCCCCGGCTACAAAATGTCCTTTTCTTCGTACCCGGCATTCGTACAGGTATTACCACGTGGCTGAGACAAGTTAAGAGTTTCGCGAAAGAAACTATAAAGCATCATCATTATTCCCTATTCCTTTTTCCTCTCCTCCTCCTCTTCCTGTTTCTCCTCCCTATCTTATCGATATGGTTATCTCTCTATCAACAGAAACATCTACTTTTTATATAAAATAAATGTTGCAATTTAACTCGTATATTGTTAATGTACATTTTGTTATTTTTAAATAACGTTAAAAATTTAAACTCTTTATAACAAGGATTTCTCTTGAGTCACTGTACAAAAATAAAAAAATATCACACTGGGATTGGATACAACAAATTCCTCCTACCCTAAAAGATATAAAAGGCGAGTTTATCTCTAAAAAGAAGTTTCTTAGAGCCAAGCCGGTAAAGTGAAATACTTAACCATAAATATCAATAATCAATGTGCACAATATACTAAAATATTTAAAATAACGTAATATGAACTAAAGGTACATTTAAATTAGTCAGCATTAACCTTCGATCAAAAATGACCAGATTCGAGATCGCTATCTTAAAATTGGCTAATAAAATAAGAGCACAAACAAATGTGTGGTCTTATTTAGTCCAATCACAGCCAACGTATGGACGCGTCACGTCACGAAAACATGATTAGCATGTGACTAGTAATTTTAAACATTAGAACTTGTAAACTTAAAGTTGAATTTTATAGGGCTTAATAACATTTTACGAGCTTTCGTCTGTAAAGTGAAATAGTAGTCAAAAATAAACCATAAGTAATAAACTATAGTATAAAACAAAGCGATTTTGTTTTATACTATGTTGTGATTAAACTTGCCTTCAATTTTCAGAATAAGCAAAAATATTTAGGGTTCCATACCTCGAAAACCAAGAAACGGAACCCTTATAGATCACAGTTGTCCTTATGTCAAGATTGTTATCTCGGGAACGTGTAGGATTTAAATTAAAACCATAAACTCAGTTCTACAGTCACTTGAAGCTGAAAAAAAATCACTTCAAACTTCTAAATTAACGTAAAAAGATACGGATATGCATGAGAATCATTATTTATAGGATACTTTCTGTTGAATTAGAACTATAAGATGAGATTTAGCCACTAATATAGTTTTATACTAGAAGTACATACTACAAGTAGACACACACTACAAGTACTTATACTTAGTAAATCTTAAAAAAATATAGTCTTTATTTAATGTACATAGGTTTGGGAAACTGAATTTCGTGAAAAGCTCGGAAATTGCTGCGGGTCTCGATTCTTGAACTATTTATAACATGTACCTACAAATTTGAACGGACTACTCTGTAGGCAAGTGCGATTCGCACTCGTCCGGTTTTTTATTATTATAAATAATCAAGAAAATGGTTAATACTACAGAAATGTAAACAGGGGTTTTGTTCCCTGGTCAATTGTCGACATTTTCATACAAATCGCTCTAAATTTCAGTTTTACTTGACACCTTCTTTATGTGACTGAGATATAGTGAAAGTACCAACCGGGCATCCGTCCCTACATCTCTCAATTTTTAAAATGTTTTTATTTGACATGTACCTAATAGTTTATTGATTCAGGTGTTAATTTGTGGCAATTCATTATTAAAAAAGATGAAATTAATTGCTATGATCCACAAACTACTCTATGTGTTTTTCGCGATGGCACCAAAAAGAAAGACGTCGGTTTAATAAATGGATAAGACTCGCCGATAAAATGTGCCACTGGGGTTTACTTTTTATCCGGATGATAAAAAGTAGACCCCAGTGGCACATTTTTTTTATAAAGCTTTTATTCAAAATAAGTATTTCTATGATACATTTTTCGAACGTCAATCTTAAAAAAAGATGTGATACATAAAAGCTTAGTTAACTATCAGTCATAGTACAAATATCAATAAATATAAATGTACGTATATTATACATTTTAATCAAAATAACAATTTAAAAACGTAAAAATAAAGAGATTTATATTAAAATAATTACTGTAAATAATGTCAATTATAATGTCAATTAAGAAAAATATGTCGAATTACTAAAACGTAATATAATTCAATAATTATCATAAAATATGAATGCGTAAATTTTACGTAGAAGTAAAATAATTCGAAGTTTTAATATCAAAATAAAGTAAAATTAAGCAAACAATGAATTATGTTATCGTTGAAATATTCATTTATGTCATAATATGCTTTTTTGCAAAGAACTTTTTTTATGTGCACTTTAAACTTTCTTTCAGTTCAAATTATCCACAAATATCCACCACACTTTTACACCCACGTCTCACGTCGGCACCAAGCACAAAAGCACACAATTTACGTACTCAACGCACGTTTCACTTCGAAACCGAAGCATCTTCAGGAGAAAGGAGTGAATAATAAATAAGTTCGCCGATCATAGCAAATTTAATTAATTTCATTTTTTTTAACATTGTAATGGTTACAGTCGACGGACGACTTCTACATAATATCGTCGGGGCTGGTGACGGCGGAGACCACCATCGGCAACAGCAACCGCTCGCTCTACGACTACATCAACCCCGTGGGACAGGTATCTTGGCGGGACACACGAATTTACATAAATAAAATGAATTTTTCCAAACATGTGCGGAAATAGTGTCATAGCGTTTGAATAAAGTGCAGTATCATATTTACGTACACAGAAAAATGAGTCATTTCCGCGCCGGGAATGACTTTAATTTTTCTGTGTACGTACGTTGAGTTTCGCGACTTTGAACTAGTCGATACTGGCTCAGTTGGTTAGAGCGTCTCGGCACTTGTATGGATCATAATACAAAATATATCTGTGATGTCTACGTTCCTGGAATACAAATTGACCGTCCTGTTGGTCGAGTGGTTAGCGAACTTAACTACGAATCGAGGAGGCCCGGGTTCGATTCCCGACAAGGACAAACATTTCTGTGATGAGCATAAAAGCTTGTGTTTATGGGTTTGGGTATTTATTTTTGGAACGAAGTTCCTATCGCGCGTTGTGAAAGAGGCTAGACGGAAAAAATTCTTACGAAAAGTTGTCACGACACTTCTTGCTATAGTAAGCTATTGTAAGCTGTGCGGCGTGCGTATGTTTCTCTCTCTCTCTCTCTCTCTCTCTCTCTCTCTCTCTCTTATAGAAAGCAAGCCAGATATTTTCATTTCTATTTCACATTGAACAGTGTGGTGTCGCGACGATTATTTTTGTTGAGTGTATACAGGTTTTTTGTAAATAATAATAAAAGGAACTTCGTTCCATCCGGGTGTCCCTTGACACCTCTCAAGTTTTTTTATATGTTACAGTATTTATATAATATGTATTTCTATGTATTAGTATCGTTGACTATCATACAAGCAAATAACTTGCTTACTTGATTGGATCAATTCGTGTTATTTCTCCAGCGATATTTATTTATTTATTTAAAAGTTGATGTAGATGTTGCGAGACTTCAACTGTTTATTTAATATGTATATGGTATCTGATATTAATTAATCTATACATATAATAAAATCGTAGGAAAGTCAAAACTGTACATTGAATATTTTTTTAAAAGAATACTTGGGGCGTGGTCTACAATCGATATCGAAGCGAAAAATATAGTTTTTAGAATTTTTGTCTGTTTGCCTGTATGTATGTCCGGGGTAAACTCAAAAAGTACTGCATGGATTTACTTCAAATTTTGCATGAATATTACTAATAGATCAGGCCAACATATAGGCTATATATTATCACGCTATCACCTACGGGGGAGGAGCTGTGCGGTGTAAACGAAGTCCGCGAGGACTAAGTTGCAGGCAACAGCTAGTTATTAATAAAAACATTGCGACGTTCCGGAATTTTACCAATTGTGTGGCCAATCGTTCGTCTCATACGAACTGCCAGACAGAAAAGCAGATGGTATATTTTTTATAAGGGGCTCTAGAATATGTGATTTCTGTTTTATTTAATTGTTATATGGGTGATTCCGTTCTAACTGTGATATAATGTCAGTACCGTGTCATGTCTATTTTTAGAATTTATTTATAAATTGTTAGTTTTTTTTTTGTCGTAAACATTAGAATTTATGAGGTAATTAGTTTAAATCATTTATTACGACAAAAAAACTAACAATTTATAAATAAATTCTAGAAATGGACATGACACAGTATTGACATTTAAGTGATATATTGTAAGTTTTCTGTAAGTGGCAAGTTATATTATATGAAAATAATGTTGAAATATGTTTATTATTTTCCAATAAGTACAAAAATTTCATAAATTAATTATTAATTAACGACCTGTGAGAACAAACAATACAGGACATTGAATATCACAGTTAGAACGGAATCACCCATATATATTATATTATATATATTTTATTTAATTGTTTTAGATCCTGGAATACGCCCGAGTGATGATCGCCAACAGACTGGCGCGAAACGGCGAACAGTGGACCGAGATATTCCGGAAACACAACAGCGGCACTTACAACAACCAGTGGTAAGAGAAAACACTTTTGTGCCTACTTGACCTATTTCCCTTATCGGTCTGTCTGCCTAGGTTCGATTTCTGTGTGGACCAATTTGTCCAGAGTTTATAAAAAAAAGTATCTTCACGCCCATATCCCCGAAGGAGTAGGCAGAGGTACAACAAATGCACCCACGATTAGCCGAAGATACTTGGTCCCACAAATGTGATAGGTGGCAAGCCTATCACCAACCGGGCACTTTCCAATCCCGGGCAACTTTGTGTTTCTCAGAAAACTGAAAAAACACTTTTCTTATGTGCCCGACCCGGGAATCGAACCCGGGACCTCATGTAGTCAACGCCAACGCTGGACCACTAGACCACAGAGGCGTTTATATCAGTTTGAAAATCAATATATCCAAGGCTAGATATGTGGAGATATATTTTTTGATGCATAGTGTAGTAAAGAAGCAGATATTTCACCACATGGAGAACCTTCACTTAAGTATTATAAATTAATAATATTAATAAGTTATTTCTTAATATAATTATTATAATTATTATAATTATTGTCCAATAATTATTATTTAATATTGATAATTATTGCAAGAAAACTCCACATTTTCAGGGAAAGTCTCTTAAGCTGGCAACACAAATTTAAATTTAGTAACTTTTGTTTATGTCTTCCAAACATTTGCACAAAACTGACTGAATATGATTAGAGGAAAATGTGGCACAAAGATTGCTTATAATCTGAATAAACACGGGTTAATTTTAGCTCCAAGAAGTGTCTAGAGCCTTAGACAATGCCTGGTAGCTAATGAAAAGGTAAAACAGAGAGACTGTCCGCCGAACGCACTGCAAGCGACACAGTTAGGGGTGGTGTGGAAGGGCTCGACCATGAGTTGTTGACAAGATTTAGTAATGGGATCGGTGGTATAGAACCTGAATATCAATGATCTGCTTATATAGCCAATGCCATATATTGGGTCTTCTTTTAGGGACTTCAGAACTTTGACAGTTGATAGGAGACATCTTGTTAAACCTACATCAGTCAAATTGTCTGTCATTATTCAGTCTGCTTTGCAAAATCACCAGGGACGGATATGGCGATCAACAACACGTGCAAATAATAAAATTATTTTATAGAAATAAGTGTTCTACTCGGGAAACGTTTAGCGCGCTTTGTTCATTTGTTCATACGGTTATCATAATCGTCCTACCAAAAGGACTATTCGCAGTATGTTGAATAAATTTGAGCCCACTGATCCAGTATACAATCAACATCGTACGTCGACGAAACGCAAAATCTGCCGAAAACATCGCCGCTGTCTGTAGAGTGTGCAGGAGGATCCGAGGCAGTCGATTTTCGTCGCTCACAAGAACTCGGCATTTCGCAGACAACTTGGCGAATTTTACGTCTTGACTTAGGACTCCAGCCGTACAAAATTCAACTGACCCAGCAGCTCAAAGTAAACGACCATAGCCAACAATGTGTGTTCGCTGAATGGGCTCTGGAACAATTGGCAACTGACCCTAATTTTCATCATAAAAATAATCTTCAGCGATTTAAGCCAATTTTGTACGCAGGGATATGTGAATAAACAAAATGGTCGAATTTGGAACGATATCAATCCGCATGAGATCCGACAGCGTCCAATGCATCTCCAAAAAGTCACAGTTTTGTATAGATTTTGGGCTGGCGCTTGATCGATGGCGTTTATATTACTTTGGGAACGATGTTGGCCAGGCCGTTACCGTTAACGGTAAGCGCTATAGATCGATGATGACCAACGTTTTTTGGCCTGATTTCAATCTGATCTAACATCTGATTTCAAAAGTTCCACACAGCTCATGCCACATTCTGCACGAGCGGTTTGAGAGTATGGTCATCTCTCGTGGAGGTGTATGAACTGGCTACCTATATCGTGCGATTTGACTCTAAGACTCTAATTCTTAAGTCTAGCAGGTCTACGCCAATAAGTCATAAACCATAGTGGCCCTCAAAGCCAACATAACCAATGCCATAGGCCGAATTCGTCCAGATTTATGCGCTAAAGCCATGGAAAGTTGGACATTTTGAATGCACGTCACTCAGCGAAGGCACGGCGGACTTTTGAACGATGTTATACTTCACACATAATAGCATCTATAGGCAAACGAAGAAAACTAGTTATTTTGCAATTTTCCGCGAACTTTTAATCTATAAAGCATCTATAGGCGTTTCAGACGAATAAAAAATTTTGATGATATATCTCTCATACACATATTGTTTTTAAATTTAATTTAAAGTTAAGAAGCGCTTAATGAAAAACCCTTTACTATCAGCTCAATACGGTGGTGTACGAGACAGAGGCCAATTAGAAACAAGGAACAGAACTAAGGCCGCTAACGTCTTTTGCAAAATTCAAAAGTAGGGCGAACGCAATTGCCCAACGGTCAATCACACATTCATGCTTAGGGTAACATTAGACACTCGGAAGTTCCTTATACTGCACGCTATTAGTACTGAGGGAAAGCTTTGAAAACTACCTACATTGGCTTCAAGAAAGTTAAATATAGGGCTCTAAAATATTTTTCGGAGACCTTTGAGGTAACAATAACCTACGCGGTGGTTTGCCATATTTGGGATGGGAATGTATCCGGTCTGGAGCGTTTGTTAAGGGGACAGAGAAAAGCCCTTAAAAATGTTTACAAAAACGTCGTACAGATCCATAGCACGCCAGCCCAGCTCCCGACTGGTCTACAGGTGAGACTGGCAGTGATCTGGTGGACGCTCTAAAGGATCATATTGGATTATAACTGATAAGCTGAGCGCCGGGAAAGGCGATGATTGTCGGGACCTTTATCATTTCTTTCCCGACGTCAGGGAAAGAATAAGGTTACATTGATAACATGGTGAGGTACTGTATTACATCGCAGATGTTGACGAGTCACGGCTGCTTGTAGCTTAGATTACGAGACATGTCTTAGCCTTTAAAATAGGCTGCTATTTCTGTGAATTATCGAAGGAGTACCGGGATTATATCCTGAAGGAATATTGCCTTTATGGAGAGGAGCGGCTTAGTATTTTGGATGGACTAGAGAGTGCGGAAGTGAGGTTTTTTTACTTTGAGGATTACTTACGTAATAAATAATTAAAATGAAGAAAAAATTGTAGTAAATGTATTTGATTTATGGCAATCGTCACGCTTTCTTAGATTTTCAGTGTTACATCTTGTTACACTAAGCGAATCCCCCGTCCCATTAGTGTAAATGAATTTTATTTTTAACTTTATAAACGACTATACTTTATAACTTTATAAACGACTCCAGTATGGTAGTGTCGGTGTGTATTGTAGAAGGAGTGTGTGTGTCAGGTACGTGGTGGACTACAACAAGTTCAGTCCGCGGGGGGCGCGGTGCCCGGGCTCCGCGTCGGCGGGGCTGCTGTGGGTGGCGGAGCAGCTTCCTGGCTACACAGAGGCGGCCGATCTGTAAGTTTTTATTTTCTCAAAAAGAATGCAAAGTATTTACCTACACAGAAAATAAAAGTCATTACCGGTGCATTTTTTTAATTTGGAACAAGAAACGCGCCGGAAACTATGTATTAAAAGGCTTTTTAGGTAAATATTATTGAATGTTAGAATTCTTACTTTGACACAAGTTGTGCTCACGTGGCTAGTCACAAATAAAAGAGAAAAGCACTATATATGCCTCGGTTAAAATGGCAATTGCCTGACCGCCCCGTTGGTCGAGTGGTTAGAGACCCTGACTACGCAATCAACGAGGCTCGGGTTCGATCCCCGACGGGGACAAGCATTTGTGTGATGAGCATAAATGTTTGTATTTCCGGGTTAGGGTGTTTATTATATATAATATTCTAGTATTTATATACGTATTTCTATGTATTAGTATCGTTGACTAACACCCATAACACAAGCAAATAATTTGCTTACTTTGGGGTTAGATCAGTAAGTGTAATTTGTCCCGTGAATTAT
Source organism: Apodemia mormo (assembly GCA_036924255.1). Taxonomy (NCBI): domain Eukaryota; kingdom Metazoa; phylum Arthropoda; class Insecta; order Lepidoptera; family Riodinidae; genus Apodemia; species Apodemia mormo. The sequence goes on along the minus strand of JAUPFN010000018.1, from coordinate 1,840,464 downwards.
TATTATTATTATATCTCGCGTATCATTGAAGCCCTCGCCTACGCCTCGGTATTTAAACTCAAACTCGACCTGCATTTGCCTATTTCGCGGCCTTTGCAATAATGTACTATTATTTGGGCTTACCAACTAAACTATTGTATAAATAATTACACTTTGAGTCATTCTAAAAAACAATTTGTTTATGTATGTTTTTAAATTATATGTGCTACATATTTAAGAATAAAATTAAAATATAATGATATAAACAGAAACACAAAAAATGTCGCAACGTCCTAAAAGTATCTTAATATCAACCAATCTTATTTCTGTACGTTATGATTTATTTTCGACTCCGATTCGATCGATTGCTCCGCTGTATCGGCGAGAGCTGGTAAAATCTTACTAGCCCCTTAAATAAATTCAACTTTATGGTTGTAGTGATAACGTTTGAAATTACAAATTACATGCTACTCATAAATCGTTTTCGTGTCGTGACGTTGGCTGTGATTGGACGAAAAAGACCACACATTTATACGTGCTCTTATTTTGTTAGCTACTAATAAAGCGGCAATCTTGATTACGGTTATTTTTGATCGAAGATAACACTATAAAAAGAATGTGACAGCTGAAGTGGGAGATGAGCTTATTCCGAAACATATTATAACTATCAAAGAAAATATTCAAATCCATGTACGATATATTGTTATACATATCTAACATCGATTGTAGTGGAACATTGTATCCATATCTGTTTCTCACCACATTAGTGTTAAATAGACGATAATTTTTCCACGAACTGCCGGTCTGCAAACATAAATTTTAATCTTTTGTAAGGAAGGGTAGTCACTTCAATAGTTTAAAATGTTATGTAATAAATAATAGTTAAAAAAAACTAAAAAACACGCTTTTTATAGAAAATTGAACTAAAAAATAGAAAATAAATTTTAATAAATTTAAATTAAGAATAGTGTTAAAAATTTCAATAATTATAAATTAATAATAGTGTGAATAAAAAAAATAATTTTATTTAAAAAAAGCGTGGGGTGCATGGTGTCAATAGTTATAAATATTTTATTGACACATATGAGTAGAGTGATTATCAGTTCGGTAATATCTTAAAAAGCACCCCACGCTTTTTTTAAAATAAAATTATTTTTTTTATTCACACTATTATTAATTTATAATTATTGAAATTTTTAACACTATTCTTAATTTAAATTTATTAAAATTTATTTTCTATTTTTTAGTTCAATTTTCTATAAAAAGCGTGTTTTTTAGTTTTTTTTAACTATTATTTATTTTCTACTTTTTAGTTTGGTTTATTTATAATAGCTTGTTTTTTTAATTTTAAACTATTGCACGACTCATGATGCGAAGCATCAGAGAGTGCTTTACGATCGAATTTTTTTTTCATATATACATATCTTCACGCCAGATCCCTTACGGGGTAGGCAGAGAGAACCGAGTGCCATACATCACGATCCTTGCAGGCTTGTCTCGCTTCCTCCACATTCATCACTCTTTTCATACACACACGCCGGTTGCGAAGACTCTTGATACCACCTTCGGAATTTTTTTTCCCCTTATTTTGGCAACTATTTTTAGTATTATAGCCTTGTTAGTTAACGGAATCAAGATATTTTGCATACTATTATCGAGATAATTTAATGGAGATTAATTCTATATTTGCTAAAAATTAATTTAGTGCAATAGAAACGGAAAAAAATATGAAAATAGGTCAAAAAAATTTCATGTCCGTCATGTATGAAACTCCGGAAACACTGTAACACTGTAAGTTATGAAAAAATCAATTATTTGAGTTATTTTTTTTAATTCTAATCGGCAATTGTAGATCATCGAATGCGAATGGCTAATAAATTCAGTGTCGTTTAATTACAATTAATAAAAAACGAAAACTACAAGACTGTATATCTATATATATATCCATGTAAAATTAACATGGATGGTGATATATCTATATCTATAAATATTTTTTTTTTTTTTTTATATTATAAGATAGCAAACAAGCAGATGGGTCTCCTGATGGAAAGAGTCAACCATCGCCTATAGACACCAAAGATGTTAATGGTGCGTTGCTATCGTGTGGCGAGGTCTAATGCCACATGCATAAGTTTACCGGCTACCTTACCCTCCAAACCGGAACACGACAGCGACAAGCGCTGACGCTATTGCGGCAGGAATAGGTAAGGCGGTGGTACCAGACCCGGTCGAGACAATGCAGAACTCTACCACCTAGTGGTACATTATATACATTTATTTTGTTTTTTTTTGTTTTTTTTATTCAGTCAATTAAACTCAGTCACAGAGACGGTGGCGGACTCTTCGTGGCTCGTGAAATCTAAGTTATATGCGCAGACACTGTTGCAAACTCTAATGCGCATACCTAGTCGAGTGCCGCGGTAGAAGTACGGAACTACTTACACGCTTATAGACATGTGTGTGTGTGTGTGTGTGTGTGTGTGTATGTGTGTGTAAGTGTGCAAGGCGTTCCTGTCGTACTCCCATACAGGACAATACAACGGGGCCAGAATATATGGGCCATGCTTGGCGCAATGCTGTCTATCTCTGGCCCATGCTTGTAAACCCGCTTTGGCCCAGCCTTGGTAGAAGTAGACTCGGTAAGATCCAAGAGCGTCTAGCGAATGAGTCTTTTGAGCAGAGAGCTATTAGAGTTGTTCTCATTATTTAGCGAACTAGCGAACTAGCGACTAGCGAGAGAACTACTAGCGAACGAGTCTGCCGAGCAGAAGGCTCATAGAATTGGTCTCATTGAGGAGCGTTTAGCTAAGGAGTCCGCCGAGCAGAGAGCTCGTGGATTAGTAGTGATACGAAACCGTACAGCAATTGAGTCTGCTCAGCCACGTGAGAACCGCCTAGCGGTAGCGCGTCAGACGTCACAAAGACTTCGTTCAATTACTCAGCGTAATTTTATAACCATCATAAATCAATATGCTGAAGTACCATGTACAATCTGTAAGAAATTATTATATCCAAAACAACATACGTCATCAGTTAAAGCACGTCTTGATTTTTTTTTTGCTCGACTACCATAAAAAAAGAAAAGTTCCTTCTCAGGCCTACTGGAACAACATGGAAGTTATATCTTTACCTCTTGAACTGACCGACTTTACAGACGTAGAACAAAGACTTTTGTTAAGAGTAGTTCCTTTTACAACTAGTTTCCACCCGCACCAAAGTGCTCGTCAACACGAATCAAACGAGCCCAAACTCGATAGAGTTGTATTATTTAATTGCTGAGCTCCTATGGTCACCTTCTGGCTTCATCATCGAACCCTGCAGGATCCTAGTTAGCACCAAGCACCAAAATGCTCGTCAACACGAATCAAACGAGCCCAAACTCGATAGAGTTGTGTCATTTAATTGCTGAGCTCCTATGGTCACCTTCTGGCTTCATCATCGAACCCTGCAGGATCCTAGTTAGCACCAAGCACCAAAGTGCTCGTCAACATGAATCAAATGAGTCCAAACTCAATAGTCTTGTTATTAACCGATTTTTAACCATTTAATTATTAAGTTCCTGTGGTCACCTTCCGATTCAGATTCATCAGATCAGCTCCATGTCATAATAAGGTTTCATTGTCATTCAATTAACATACGTACCTATACAAAATTTCAGCTCAATCGGTAACCGGGAAGTGGATCAAATTTACTTGCGAGATTTGATTTCAGACATCGAGATAGGTACAATAATTAAAAAAATGCTCATAAAACAAAAACTACTGGGCCTACTTGAATCAAATTTTTATGGGACCAATTCGAAACTATTCCGCATCAAACAAAAAAAGAATCACGTAATTCGGTTCAGAAACCTCGGAGAAATCGGTGTACATACATAAAAAAAATATACCAGCCGAATTGAGAACCTCCTCCTTTTTTTGAAGTCGGTTAAAAATGGAATAATTTTATCAAATTAGTGTATTGTCATCGGTCCTCGATAAATCTACAAAGTTTGAACGAAATCTGGCCGTTTAAAGTGGGTCAAAATCGTGCCCAAAGAAGTCGGTTACAAACAAACATACAAACATACAAACATACAGGTGAAGTTAATAAAAAGCGTGTAAAAACATACAGGTGAAGTTAATAAAAAGCGTGTAAAAAGAGCCGCTAACTGACATCATGTGATTTTTTTATTTATATTTATTGATTATATTTTTATTATATATTAAGATATCATAGTAGAGCTAAGCTAAGAGTGTTATAAGCGATATGTTTTATCTATTGAGTAAGCTATCAATAAAAACCCTAAACAATTTGGCCCTTTTACAAATCCAGATCTAAATGTGCAGAGTCCTTGTACATTAGAATATAATTTTTTTTATATCATAAGATAGCAAACAAGCAGATGGGACTCCTGATGCAGAATCAACCATCGCCTATAGACAACAAAGATGTTAATGGTGCGTTGCTGTCTTGTGGCGAGGTCTAATGCCACATGCATAAGTTTACTGGCTATCTTACCCTCCAAACCGGAACACGACAGTGACTAGCAATGACGCTATTGCGGCAGGAATAAGTAAGGCGGTGGTACCAGACCCAGTTAAGTTGATGTAGAACTCTACCATCTAGTAGTCACGATGGTAGTGCCGCGCATAGCCACTCGGTGGCCTTTTACGACCTGTCTGGCAGAACGGCAGTTGGCCTATTCTTCAAAGGAGCCCGGGACCAACACGGGGATCCGCTTATTACAGGTGAAACAATATACAACGCCTTTTCTACATATTTTTTCTCCACATTTTTAGATCCTTATTCCCATAGTCCCGTTCACATGGATTTTTGGAAAAACTACAGTTACAAACGTCGTCCTACTAAACATCTTTTTAACCGACGCTATGGATAATGGCACTCAGGTTGACATTGCTTACACTATAATAATAATAATAATAAATGTTTATTTCAAAAAAATTACATAATCAGACTTAAATCTATAATTACAACACTGATTACATCGAGGCTTTTAATCGAATTCAGCATCGACTTCTCTTGAAAAAGTTAGAACAAGTTGGGATTAAAGGGGATCTGCTACGGTGGTTTACTTCATACATTAATAATCGTTCGCAGGCAGTTGTTATTAATAATTATATGTCCAGTTGTGTGACCATTCCTAGTGGGCTCCCTCAAGGTTCACTGCTGGGACCGCTTTTGTTTGTGATCTTTGTAAATGATGTTAACCAGTGCCTTCATACATCTCAACTGCTTTGCTTTTCTGATAATATGAAGATATTTGCTCAAATTACAAGTGAAGCCGACGGGTTCAAATTGCAGGCTGATCTTTTGCGACTCGAAACTATTGTAACAGCAATAAGATTTAAATGCATATAAATGTAGCGTTATAATTTATACTAGGAAGCGTCATGTTATAATGTATAACTATACTTTGAAAGGGAATACTAAAGGTAATGGTGAATTGCTTCAAAGGGTATCTTCTGTTAGGGATCTGAGAGTAATAGATGACTCAAAGCTGCAGTTTGACGCTCAATTTAATAATATAATTACTAGCCTATAAAGTCTTGGGATTTTTGATGCGCAGCTCAGATGACTTCTCCGAAGTAAAAAACGTTTATAGTGTTATAATATTCCCCTGTTCGTAGTCACTTAGAATCAATTCGCAAATCTGGAACACTTGATAAGTTGAAACTAGTTTATGACACACTTGTAATTTTTTTCACTTTCACTATATTTCATATAGACTAAATTATTTAAAGTAATTGACCGGTTTTTTTTTAAAATCTTCAGGACGTAATATTCTTTACTGACAGTTTAGTTTAATCTACCACATAAACAAAGTATTTTTATAAATGGTAGGGTAAAATTAAAAATAAATACAATTACTCTGTATTGTTAGCTTACAGGATTCTCCTAAACATTTAGATATTTCCTAGTATATAATTTTGTTCTACTTTAAATTAACTGTAATTACTTACAAAATAATGTCAGAATTATAAATCTTCTATACATATAATAAAATCGTAGGAAAGTCAAAACTGTACATTGAATATTTTTTTAAAAGAATACTTGGGGCGTGATCTACAATCGATAAAATATAGTTTTTAGAATTTTTGTTTGTTTGTATGTATGTCCGGGGTAAACTCAAAAAGTACTGCATGGATTTACTTCAAATTTTGCATGAATATTACGAACAGGTCGGGTCAACATATATGCTACATATTATCATGCTATCATCTACAGGGGAGGAGCAGTGCGGAGTAAACGAAGTCCGCGCGGACGAAGTCGCAGGCAACAGCTGGTGTCAAATAAAATCAACTAAATTACAAACGAATTATTTAATGTCATTAATGTCAAAATAACGATTTGTGTGATCGTTAGATACTAATTAAATTCTAATGGATTAAATAATAAATTAATAATATAACTGCATTTATATTATTATTTTATAATATAATAATTATTGTATTTAATAATCAAATGTAAAAGATAAAAATTTCAAAATTAATATATTATAATATACAATTACGGTTAATTAGGTTATGTCAAGAAATGATTATAATAACAACATAATTACTCAGAAATTTTATTTTTGTAATTAAAATAGTAAATTGAAAGAATAATGGAATTCCACAAGTACTGACGATTAAAAGTGTAGTCTTGAAAATATACAGAATAAATTTATCAAGTACATTTGCTTTAAATCAAAACATACTTATTCCTCTTGTAACTACTTATATGTTTGCAAAAAATACCATATTCTCATTGCTACCATACGCCGTAACAATGAATAATAAACCACGTTCAGAACAGAGCAGCTGAAGCAGTCGTCGTACTTCCCGTCGTACAACATCCCGTACTTCCCGCGCGTGTTCAACCTGAGCGGCGGAAACGAGCGCGTCGCCACCTTCGGGGACTGGTTCGGGTACCACACCAACCCGCGCGCCAAGATCTTCAAACTCAAACAGGTCGGGAACTTTTTTGAAATAAAAAACTTCAATATGTATAGTTTTGTTAGGCTAAAATCTTACAGATTTGCGTCAGCAACATGCTAAAGGTAAAATTATTAAATTTTAATATTTAATATTATAATCAGTTTAAACTTTCAAAATACAGTTTTAAGATTTAACTTTTGTCGGCAGTCCTCATGACTGTTTCCGATATTTTTATCATAAGGTAGCAAACAATAGATGGATCCTTTCTGGTCGAACCGGTCCTCAACCTTTCTACTTTGTCGAGTAAGATATTTTTGGTCCTTAAATTGAAGGTTTAAAAATATTATTTTAATATTCATTTTAATAATGAAGATTATCTATGTTTAACATTAAAAACTTTTTTATGTCAGCGGCGTGCACAGGGTTGTGACACTAGGTATGCACTATGCGGAGGGATATTCGGTCGCAAAAACTTTCTTTTACAGATTTTAGCATAGCCACAGCCACGCTACGGATCTCTAACTCGGAAACCATGACAACAGAACAAGTCTTAGATGTACTACTATTCATGTACATCTTCTACGGCGACAATATCCGGAATCACAGAGCCCGTTATACGTTTCATAACTTTTGTAAGTTTCATAATATGAAACTTACGAGTTACATTTACTTTTTGCTGTGGGCATAAATGCCCGGTTCCTATATCAGTAAAACGACTCGTTTTAGTTACAAATAATAATAATTTCTACGGCACGTGAGCTAAAACTGTTCCTATAATAGTTACATCCAAACAAACAAATTATAGAACGCCTTATTACTATTAAATTGGTTGCTAATGGTTACTGTTACGAATGATAAATCGCTTAATATAGAAACCCGGCATATTGTAACTCGGGTACACACCTACCTTTAGACACTATTTGAATCTTTTCACTGAATGACAATTGTGAGAACTTGTTATTTTTAGTTTTTAATAAACACACATTTTTAACACAAACTCCACAATCAAATAACATTTTAAGAAATCTATAATTAATGCACTAATAAAAGCAAATCACTACAATTATTATAGAAACTCAGTAATACACTTAAATGTACAATTTTTCAAATGTTAAAATGAAAAATATGACGCAAACAAAATAATGCACAATGCTTATCACACAAAACAAGCAAATGGTTTTCGAGTTTCGCAAAACACAAATACATTTCTCCTATTTAAATAAATAAAACCTTACTAAACAAAAATGTATAATGTGCAACCGTGATTTATTAGATTTCCATCTATTTATTTTAGTCGGATAATACGCATTAGCAACATTTTACGATACGCAACGATTACTCTCGATAATTGCCGGACAGTACGATGGACTGCCGCAGTAGATTACGTCATCGCTGCGTTACGTCATCAGATTACGTCATCGCTGCTTACGAAATTCATATATGTGTGCGCTTGCGAACTGAATACAAACACAAAAATTACTACGCACAATCTAACAAATATCCTGCTGATAATGAAATGCCTTACTTCAATTGAAAACTGAAGTTGCCAAACGCCTGGCAAACATAATGTTTGTGTGCTTGCAAATAGGTGATATTTATAAAGTATTAGGCGTTTTTTTAATTTAATTATTTTTTTATTCATTTATTTACTATTAAAGCCATGAATGGCAAGTAAGGCACTGCTTAATTGCCTTTATAGACTGCACGCCACTGTTTTATATACTTATATATCATAACAAGCACTTTGGTATTGTATCAAGAATAGGCAAGTGACGTCCAAGCGAGATGTTGCTAAAATGTATCACCCAATACTCACGATGCAGGCAGTCGATCGCCTTTTACGAACTGCCACGCAGAATGGCAGATAGTGTTAGTGGTTCATTTCCTATACGTACTGTTGATACAGGCGGAAGTGAGTTCGCTGGGCGAGATGTTCCGCGTGATGCGTTACAACGACTACAAGCACGACCCGCTGTCGCGCTGCGCGTGCGCGCCGCCCTACAGCGCCTGCAACGCCATCGCCGCCCGCAACGACCTCAACCCTGCCAACGGTTAGTGACACTACACCTTCAATACAATACAATACAATAACCTCTTTATTGTGCACCAAAAGTAAATGACAAAATATACAACACACACGACTATTTCTACACATATTAGATACACAAAGGCGGTCTTATCACTAAGAAAGCAATCTCTTCCAGACAACCTTAAGGATAGGATAATAATATATTCTAAAAGTGGTGCTAACCACGAGTACATTTATAGTTTTTGCTTCTAAAAGAAATAAAGACAACATTCCAATAATATAAAATAACAAAAAATAAAAATAAGCAAACAAATCACTGGTAATACGTAAACTACTTACATTACAAAAATGGATAAATTACAATTAGGTGTATAGAAAGTGACGTTTAATCATATTCTTGAAAATGTTTAGACTCGGCGCTTTCCTAATTCCAGAGTGTCACAGCTTGAGAAGTGAATGAACGGCCGTAATAATTAATATTTTGAATTGGCATTAAAAGAGAACGATTGTTAGTCGATCTCAGATATTTGTCTTGGTTGACACGGAAAGTGAATCTTTCCTTCAAATATACAGGAGAATTTGGATCATAAAGAATGGAGTAAAGCTGTGAGAGAATATGTGTATAGCCACAGACACGCTACGGATCTCTTAAGTCGGAAACCATGACAACAGAACAAGTCTTAGATGAAATGTGTTCATGTACATCTTCTACGGCAACAATATCCCGAATCACAGAGCCCGTTATACGTTTCATAACTTTTAACATGAAACTTACGGGTTACGTTTACTTTATGTTGGTTTAAACGCGAGCCACGCTGTTGGAAACAAGCCCTCCACACCGGCGGTTTACAACAGTCTAAACACTTGTTTGCAACAAAAATTCATATAAACTCTACAGGCCAACCACCAAGGACACGCGTGTTGGAAGCTTGTTTCCAACAATGTGGCTCGGCTATTAATTGTAACTTACCTTTAGACACAATTTGAATCTTTTCACTGAATGACAATTGTGAGAACTTATTATTTTTATTTTTTAATAAACACACATTTTCAACACAAACTTCACAACCAAATAACATTTTAAAAAATCTACAATTAATGCACTAGTAAAAGCAAATCACTACAATTATTATAGAAACTCAGTAATATACTTAAATGTATAATTTTTCAAATGTTAAAATAAAAAATCTTCTAAGAAAACTAAATTTATGACGCAAACAAAATAATAAACAATGCTTATCACACGAAAAAAGCAAATGGCTTCGTAAAACACAAATACATTACTCCTATTTAAACAAATAAAACCTTACTAAACAAAAATGCATAATGTGCAACCGTGATTTATTAGATTTCCATCTATTAATTTTTGGTCGGATGATACGCATTAGCAACATTTTACGATACGCAACGATTACTCTCAATAATTACCGAACAGGTACTGACTGCCGCAGTAGATTACGTCATCGCTGCTACGAAATTCATAGATGTGTGCGCTTGCGAACTGAATACAAACACAAAAATTACTTCACACATTCTAACAGATACACGTATCCTGCAGACAATGAAATGCCTTACCTACTTAGTTGAAAACTGAAGTTGCCAAACGCCTGGCCAACATAATGTTTTGTGTGCTTGCAAATAGGTGCTATTTATAAAATATTAGCGGTTTTTTAAATTAATACATTTTGTTTATTCATTTATTTACTATTAATTAAAGTCATGAATGGCAAGTAAAGCACTGCATAAAATTGCCTTTATACATAGGTCACACTATAAGTTTCGCGTAACTTAAAAAACCAACATGTTATAACCAAAATTTATTTTTTAGTTTTTGTTTATTAGTTTATTGCTTTTCAAAATAATCTCCTTTACATTTTAAACATTTTTTCACGCGATCGAAATATTTTTTAAAACAGGAGGACCACAGATCTGAAGGCATGTTTTCTACATGCTGATTGAATGCTATCACTGCCTCTTCGGAGTTGGTGAAAGTAAAACTTCTCATCAAATCTTTGATTCTGGGGAAAATACAGAAATCACAGGGTCCTAGGTCGGGGCTATGCGCAGGATGAGTGACGAGATTTACTTTTTCGGAAGCTAAAAATGACTTTGTTTTGTTGGCCGTGTGTGAAGAAGCGTTATCATGGTGTAGGAGAATGCGGCTTTTGGGTCGTCTTTCGCGAACTTTTTCTAACACCCTGGGTAAACAAATGGTAGAATACCACTCGGCATTAACACTCTTTTAATCTTCCAGTGGAATTGTACAGATGGGACCCGTAGCTGAGAAAAAAAACGCGATCATTTTTTTATCAACGTTTCTCGCCTGTCTCACTCTTGTTGGCCTGTTCTCATTTTCAAACACCCATTCACAAGATTACTGGTTGGATCCACTGGATGGATGGATGAAGTTTCCGAATTTTCAATTCTTCGTGTAAAATTTTCTGAATTTGGCTCATACTAATCCCCAATATTCCTTGAATTGTCTCATAGGTAATCCGGGGTTTTCTTCAATTAACTGCTTAACAGTAGCCACATTGCTTTCGTTGACGGTCCGATGGTAGATGGTACTAGGATTGGCGAAATGAAAGGTAGTCTTGATTACATACTTGTATTATCGTATTATAGTAAGTCGTCATCACGGTACAAACTATACTGTATGAATGCACTCAATATTGGTTAATTATATTAATTAGTCTAAACGCTGACAAGACTTACGAGCTATATATGTGTAAGTTTAATACAAGTACAAATATAAAATACACACACTACATCTTCCCCGAAAAATTAAAAAAAAAATACCTAAAACATTTTTTTTTATATAAGTAAGTATACATAAATTTAAACAATCTAATGTAAAATAAGCTAACATGGTTTTGTTCTATTTTTATGTACAATTATTTCCTTACCATCTTTTACAATAATAACATTAGGCTGAGTATCTAAAATAACTGTATAAGGACCTGTATACAAGGAATCAAGTTTTGATCCTGTTTCATTTTTTAAATACAATTTATCTCCTTTTTTGTATGAAAAAGGTCTTATATGCTGATCAAACTTATTTTTTCTTACAATTTTACTATTAATTAAATTTTTTCTAGCCTCACTTTGTGCTCTCTGTATTCTATATTTAAATTCAAGAGGATAATTATCATAATTGTACAACGGCTCAATGCTATAAGTTAAACTACTGGGTAGGCGACATACTTGACCGAATACCAGTTCAAATGGAGTGTATCGTGTTTCGGTGTGCACAGTAGTGTTGTATGAAAAACACCAATACTGCACCCACGAACCCCATGATGATGGATGATTATCTGTTTGTATTCGCAAGTATGAGCCTAACATTTTATGACTATTTTCCAATGCACCTATACTCTCATGGTGGTAAGCTGTAGACATAATTTGACTTATTTTTAAAATATTACAAAGTTCTTTCATAGTGCTGGAAATAAACTCTGATCCCCTGTCAGTCGCGATTTCTTTCGGTATACCGTAACGTAAAATAAAATTTTCACAAAAAGATCTCGCTACTTCTTGTGTAGTTTTCGTTTTTAAGGGGTATGCCTCTACATACTTTGTGACTTCGCACTGCAGCGTTAAAATATACGTATTACCATTATCATCTCGATCTAACGGACCAACTAAGTCCAAAAAAACTTTTTCGAAAGATGTAGAAGCTGTAGTCGTAATGGTCAACGGTTCTTTGACAAATTTGGTATATTTTTGAGTCTGACATTTGTCACACTTCGCAACGTAATTTCTAACATCCTTTTCTATATTTGGCCAATAATAATACTTTTTGATATTATTTACCATTCTCCTAATTCCTATATGACCACTAGACGGTAATAAATGAAATTCATTCATTATTACCTTTTTTTCGTCTTTGCTATTTATTTTGCGAACGTCTCTTATAATGCAAAACTTAGGACCTGCCCCATTTTTATTAATTTTTAGATAGTTAGCTAACCATTCGATAAAACATCGATTTAATTTATTTTTTATGATTACTAATTCCTCAATATTATTTTGTTTACAAAATAGTACCAAATCTTTCAACAATTCGTCTCGCGATATTGCCGATAAAGTATTTTGGCAAATAAATAATGAGGATATAGTAGGGAAAAATAAAATGCTTTTAGTAATCGACCATGTGATCGTTTCTTTGCTATGTTTTTTCAATAATTTTTGCAGATTTACCTGAGATATAATACTCAGTTCAAAGTCATTTTCTCGTTTTTTGAGAATTTCTACGAGTCTTGGTTGATCAGACCTAGAACTCGTCGAATAGTCAGATCGTAATTCATTTTCACGTTCATTTTCATTCATTCGTCTTGCTTGCGCTCTAGTCATAACACACGCTATCTTTTCATACATCTCCTTTAAATCATTCGACGTAACAATTAATCTGGATAATGCGTCTGCAGCCACATTTTCCTTCCCTTTCACATATTCAACATCAAAATCATACTGTTCTAAACTTAATCTAAACTTTGTTAGTCTGCTTGATGGGTCGTGCATGTTAAATAAATATAATAACGGTTTGTGATCTGTGCGAATAGTAAATTTTTTACCGAACAGATACGGACGAAAATATTTAACCGACCAAACAATAGCTAGTAGTTCTTTCTCTATTATAGGATAGTTCAACTCGCCTTTATTTAAGCTACGACTCGCGTAGGCGACGGGTTTGCCGTTACCGTTACATAATACGCTACCTACGGCAAATCCAGAGCTATCCGTTTGAAGAATGAATTTATTTTCCTCGGAAAAATCAGGATAATCTAATACAGGCGGATTCGATAAGCACTCTTTTAAGAGTATAAATGACTTCTCACATTCGTCTGTCCACTCGAATTTTATATCTTTACGACACAACCTATTTAAAGGTATCACTATATAAGCGAAGTTGCGAATAAATTTCCTGTAATAGTTGGCAAAGGCTACGAAGCGTTTGACATCGTCTACCGAAGTCGGTCTCGGATAATTTTTGATGACACTAACTTTACTCGGATCGGGTGAGATACCTTGCGATGAGATAACGTGACCTAAGTATAGTACTTGCCGTTTTAAAAATTCGCATTTTAAAGGATTTAACTTGAGATTAACTTTTCTTAATCGCGAAAAAACTGACATTAAATTCGCATTATGTTCATTAATGTTTCTACCCCAAACGATAAGGTCATCTTGGTAAATTAGACATTTGTCATGATTTAAGCCTGACATGGCAACAGTCATCAGTCTACTGAAAGCAGACGGACTAATCTTCAACCCCATCGGCAAACGACACATTTGATATTGTCCTTTGTCCGTAGTGAATGCCGTGTACTTTCTACTATCTTTTTCGATTTTACATTGGTAATAACCTTGAGAAAGGTCACAGTGACTATAATACATTGCACCTGATAAGGAATCTAAAATCTCGTTAATATTAGGTAGCGGGAATTTATCGTCTTGAATCCTTTCGTTTAGTTGTCTGTAGTCAATGACGACACGCCATTTCCTTTCGCCTGACCGATCTACCTTCTTAGGAACAAGTAACAAGGGACTAGACCACTCGCTACTCGTTTCCTCAATAACATTATTTTTCAACATCTCGTCTATTTGCCTATTTACCTCGCTCTTTTGTGCAAAAGGGATTCTATACTGTTTTCTATATAGCGGAGCTACATTACCCTTTAGAGTGATTTTTTGTTCGTAAATGTTTGTACAAGTTAACTTATCGCCTGGCAAATGGAATATATCAGCAAACTTTGCACACACTTGCTCTATGGAAAGCCGTTCTTCTTTGTTTAAATAATCTAATTTTAATAACGAAAATATCTTTTTTATCCTATCAACTGATACTGACGGGTCAGTAAACTGGCAATAGTCGTAATCGTCTAGCTTGTGTACCTCAATATTTGAAATATTGACCTTTACCTCTCGATCTGTCGTGTTCATAATACGAATGGGAATTTTTCCATTCCTAGGCGTAGTGATAACACTTGCCATAAAAACACCTTCCGTTAATTCTTTAGGTAGAACTACGCAATCGTAGTTCACTTTAATAGGTACGTATTTTAACATTTCGCACCTCGGTAAAATTGTCATAGAGTATGAGTAGTCATAGAAGTGCAGTGGCACACGAGTACCGTTTTGTCCTCCCAGAGACAAAGTATTGTCAACATAATTAATTATACCTAAATGTTTCTTAATAAAATCTTGTCCTATAATACCCATAGCATTGCATGGTAAGTTACGAAATACATAAAACTTATGTTCAAAATACTTATTATTATACTCTAACTTCAAATAAACATAACCTTCGGAACGTAAACTTCCACCTATTCCATTTACTTCCAAATTACTATTATGCATAAAAACATTAATATTCTCTAAACATTCATATTTTATTGCAGATAAGGAGGCCCCCGTATCAACTAACCATTCTAAATATCTATTACCTAACTTAAGATTAACATAATTAATACTATCGCAAGTTAATATCTTATTAGTGACGAAAAAACTCACTCTCGCTCTCTTTGTTTATACTATCGCTTCTAGAGCTACTAATCTTTGACGACGGATTATTTTCTACACAATAATGCAATGACCTTCTATTATTATTGTTGCTATATGCACCGCGCTTATTGAAATATTGCCTGCGACGGAAATTTGATGCGTTAACGTCACTAGCCTGCCTTGCAGAACGCTGTACGTGCTCTGGCCGATTCTTATTTCCAAAGTTACGCAATACCGCATGTTTATTAGGTGCACATGGGTAATTGCTATAATTTTTGTTATAGAAAAATTTTCTAGACCTTGAATATGGTAAGACTTGTTCAGGACGCGACACCTCTTCATCTTCGGCTACTCTAATAGCATCCTTGAGATGGGAAAGGTTACGAGCTGTAACAATAGTCCCTAACCGTTGGCTTTGCAAACCATCTGCAAACATTTTTATAGCATTTCTTTCGTTAACCGGACGGAGAACCTTATATGCGTCTTGGCTACCCCTGGCCTGAGAGATAGTCAGATCAACAAACAGTCGTTCAATCTCCTCGCCAAAGTCCTTAATAGATCTATTACCTTGTTTAGCTCGCTGTAATTTAGCCTGTAAAGCAGTATCTGATTTTTGTGTCAAAAGATGTAAACGCATATCCCTTAATAGCGCTGACACACTACTGTATTCAGAATCTAGTCGCATCTTAGCACTATCTGAAATCCGCGTTTTTAAAACAAAATTAATTAATAACAACTTGCCACCATCGAGCATAGAGTCATAAAGCTCTATGGCGTCTATCAACTCCCGAGTGACGCTTTCATCACCATTCATTTTTGGTAATAGGCTAACAGCCGTTTTCAAACAAAATTGTTCCTTGTCCGACATGTTTGATATACGAGAAGGCTTGGAATAACTTAATATACTAGAATATGTTTTTCTTATATTAATACATAGATATAACGTGTCTTTAGGCAAAGTCGCCGGGCATGCTTGTAAGAACTGTTCGAAAGTTCCAAATAACAACTTTGCTTCCTTAACCTTATTCTCGTAATTAATTCCCGTGCGTCTTTTTTCGCCTAATTTACAATTATAATCTTTAATTTCATTTAATGTACTAGAAATTCGTAATAAATCCTCCTCCATTAATTTGTTTAACTATCTAAAAATATATCAAAAATATCGGACTAAAAATTATTATAACTAAAACAAGTAAAATACAGTAAATAGGCCAATATACACAGTTCATTGTTCGCACATTACGCTGATCTGTCACTTAATTCCGCACACATTAACTATGGCACACAATAATTGTCATATTAAACGTTTACACAATATTATTAAAAGCTGGATTAGCAGTACCTTGTACCACGCGCCGAATCGCCTCCAGTCCTTTCTCAACTCCTCACGTACCCAACTGCGATGGCATTTGCGGTACAGATACAACCCTCCTAGCATTAGCACCACAAAAAAACAGCCAGCTATGATGCTCAGCACCACATTGTTGGTCGAAATATGGTGGTGCAGCTGATCCAGTTGCGATTGATTGTTCCCAACAGAAGCCGTCTGAGCCACAACCACTTGGTCTTTACTGGACGATCCTCCCATTACTTTATATATGTTTGACACGTATAGATAGAAAAAAAAAATCCGCTCACCAGATTAGGTATGTATGTATACCTATTGTGCCTTATATCCTGGCATGGTCGCCATCCGATGGTAGATGGTACTAGGATTGGCGAAATGAAAGGTAGTCTTGATTACATACTTGTATTATCGTATTATAGTAAGTCGTCATCACGGTACAAACTATACTGTATGAATGCACTCAATATTGGTTAATTATATTAATTAGTCTAAACGCTGACAAGACTTACGAGCTATATATGTGTAAGTTTAATACAAGTACAAATATAAAATACACACACTACAACGGCAGTTCAAGGCCGCCCTTTACGAAATTCGTCACGTATAGAAACTCGACCTCTCTCAAATTCAGCAAAGCATCGCCTCACGGTGCTCATACAAGGTGCTTCTCTCCCAAAAGCATTTTGGAGACGAGCGGTACAGTTTGCGGAGAACTTTTAAAATCATAAAAAATCATCGCTCTAAAATATTTTCGACTTAATTCCATTTTCGTTGCGTACCTACGTAGAACTTTGATGTGTGATAAAAAACAATTGACAAATCATTTCCCGCCAATTGTTTTTTTATTACTAAGAAGGTTGCAACGTTTTAAAAATATAACATTCGAAATTCAAATAGTTCCGATTAGCTAGAAGTGCAAAACTTTTAGTGTGCCCCATGTAGACTGCACGCCACTGGGTAGCCGGTAAACTTATGCATGTGACATTAGACATTGCCTCAAGATAGCAACGCCTTTTTAACACGTTTAGTGTCTATAGGCGATGGTTGACTCTTTCCATCAGGAGACCCATCTGCTTGTTTACTATCTTATACTATAAAAAAACGTTGTCTTAACTATCTTTTGCTAGTTAAGATAACGGGGATAACTTTACTTGACTGAAATACCCCCAGTTTTATTAATGCACTACTGACTAACTTTGGGGTCCTACTAACTCCAATATCTTTTTTACAGCCATTCTGGCCAAGCAAAAGTGACTAGACCAATTAAGAAGTCAAATTATTTCTGTTCTTAATGTTACTTTATAATTTTATATATTTAGGCGTTTTTAGCGGAAAATCCATGACTCAAAGAATAAAACAATTCAATTTAAAAACTTACACATGTGAACTTACACATGTGCATTTACGATGCCACTGCAAGGAAAAAATAAAAAAAAACGGTGTGAGAAACGGAAGGAACTCACCGTAAGTTTAAAATTTAAATATTGAAGAAGACCCCAACGGGACAGTTATTCACTCTTGTCCATCACACTTTTCACCTCGACAGTAGCAAGCATAAAACCACACCGTATACGCAATTATCGGCCGTTTAATTTCAAACCGAATTATCTTCCGCAGGAAAGAATTTTACAAAAGTCGAAGTAATATAGGCCGTATTTGACATATTTTGGGTTAAAAATGGCCAATGTTGGATGTTGTTTGGATGTAGGCTTATGTTTACTGAACTTAATCCACATATTTCGTGTCACAGCATAAAGAAGTAAAAAAATACACACAAACGTCCGAATCGTTAATGTTAGAAGTTTTTTAATGTCATAACCTAGCAAACAAGCACCTATTTCTATTTGAAATGAGCGCACAATTTAAAATTGTGCGCTCATTTCAAATAGAATCGCGTCGATCGCGATTCTGTCAATTTTATTGCTTTGTAAAAACAACTATAAATCTAGCTCTTAAAGTTGGATTTGCAAAGACATTTGTTTTTGCCATATCTATAACTATTTAAATAAAATTAGGGACACTTTTGAGCGTCAGTTTTGTTCGGGACTGTGCATCTTGTGTTTTTATATCAATGATTTATGTATTTAACTTTATTGTACACCTTAATATAATTTTCTATTCTAAATAATAAATTTCTATTGAAATTCTCTACCAATTAATCTTTAGGTCAATAAAAGTAGGTGTTAGTAATTTAATTCCTGAGCCGCACCGTAATTAATGTATTTTTGCATAAAAGTTAGTCTTTGTGTTATATCTAGATATTGGCTCATCCAGCCATTTCAACGTAAAGGTGAAACACAATTCTGATACAAATGGTATGTCTGAGGTGGAGGTGGGTCGCAGGTTCGTTCCCGTTCCGCGCGCTGGGCCACCGCAGCCACGGCGGCACTGACGTGAAGGTGACCAGCGCCGGCCTGCGCAGCCAGTTCCTGTTCCTCAGCCAGGCCGGGCCTACGCACAACATCACGCGCGGGATACCGCCCTTCCAGTGAGACCGCACACACACACACACACACACACGCGCACGCACGTACGTACACACGCACGCACGCCACATACACACACGTACGCATGCACACACACCACCTTTGAATTTTAATTTTATTATTTTATTGTCTTGTAGCGTTTGTAGATTGCTTAAACCGCTACAGAACTTTTTCAACCGACTTTCCAAAAGGAGGAGGTTATCAGGTTATCAATTCGGCTGTTCCTTTTTTATGTTTGTTATGTTAGAACTCGATCATAAATGAAACCCATTTTGAAAATTATTTTATATTCTGCTTTTTTTTATATGGTAGAGAAATCAAAGGAGAAGGTGCTGCACATGGTAAGTGATCACCGCTGTCCATGAACATCTG
Organism: Apodemia mormo; assembly: GCA_036924255.1. Lineage (NCBI taxonomy): Eukaryota > Metazoa > Arthropoda > Insecta > Lepidoptera > Riodinidae > Apodemia > Apodemia mormo. The sequence goes on along the minus strand of JAUPFN010000018.1, from coordinate 1,820,826 downwards.
CAATACCAGGGGTCTTTCAGCGGCGTTGCCGGCCTTTTAAAAATTAGTAAGCTCATTTCTTGAAGGTCCCCAAATCGTATCCGTTCGGAAACAGCCCCGCCGGTAATTGATTCTATAAAGGAGTAGTGCGAGGCAAAAAGTGCCGACAAAAGCGTACGGTTGTGGATTTCCAGACATCGAGGTGGTGAGGATGGAACTAGTCCGGACAACTCGTCGGAACACTCGCCATGATAAATACGGTAAAAGATGCAGAGCGAACCCACATCTCTGCGTAACGCCAAAGAGTCAAGCCGATTAGAAATAGCCTGGTCGTCGACGATTCGAACCGCTCTGCGATGAATGCGATCAAGAGGAAGAAGCTGGTCCTGAGGAACCCCGGCCCAGAGGTGAAAACGGTAGTCCATGTGAGGTCGAATTTGGGCCTTGTAAAGTTGGAGGCGACGGGCTGGCATGAAGTACCGAGTACATCAAGCTTTTTGGAGGCTAGTTTAGCCTTTCTTTCCAAATGACCGCGGAACTGAACTTTATTCGATATGTCGACTCCCAGAATTCCAATACTGGCTGAGGTTGTCACGAGAGTGTTCTCGAACCGAGATGATACGACAAAGGGTGTTTTTTAGCGGTGAACGCACAAAGCTACGTCTTTTTAGGGTTAAATGTAACAAGGTTTTGACGACCCCATTTTGAGACATCGGTTAGTCGATTCTCGAGTTCAGACACGAGCTTGTTCCGACCCTCTTTGACGTGTTCCTGAGAAATACCGCTACGGTCGGAGTATATAGCATCACCATTACTGTCATCCGCATAGCAATGTATGTTGCGAATTCGCAACATATCATTTGTTTGGGAGGATATATTCCCATGTAATCATGAGGTAATTTGGTGAAGATTTGAAGCAGGGTGCAGGAGATATTGGAAATGGGAAGTCGGTTGCTGCAGTCATCACACGATGGCTAACATTTTCAGGGTTCCGTACCTAAAAGGTAATAAAATGGGACCCTATTACTAAGCCTCCGCTGTCAGTCTGTCTGTCACCAGGCTGGATCTCATAAACCGTGATAACTAGAAAGCTGAAATTTTCACAAATTATGTATTTCCGTTGCCGCTATAACAACAAATTAAAATATTAAGGGGGAGTCCCCAAGGAGCGTAATTTTTTGCATTTTTTTTTATAGATGACGGTACGGAACCCTTCGAGCGCGAGTACGACTCGCACTTCGCCGGTTATTTCCTCATGGTTTCAATGCGGTTTACAATTCTAAATCTATTTGAAAACACATAGTGATCCAGACTTCATAAAGATCACTTTAATGTGTGAGATATTTATTAAATTGTTGAATATTTCAGATGGAGCACATTCGACCTGGGGCCTCACATATCTCACGTGGGCCACCCCGACCTCTGGCTGTTCCCGCCCGTACTCCACCGCTGGGAGTGGGGATAATCTAGACACCCAATCCCAATTGAATTGCACCACAAATAATACTTTGTATTGTGTTAATTTGTATTGTGTTCATCAATTATAATACTAGGCGTACATACATCTAGAATGGGCGATTTATAATATTAGAAGATCTAGAATAGGTGATTTTATAAATTTATTAATAATACCACCGTCGGGATGTACTGAACTAATATTCTCTCTCTATCAATCCAATAAGAATTATCAAAATAGGGCTAATTAGTCAAAAGTTTTGCGTGGTCTATGATAAAAAATATTTCTAGTGTCTTGTTTCAAATTGTCCCTACGCAGTACATAGACCATACGTAGTACGTAAACACTGACCATACCATAGATAGACTCATCTAAACTAATATTATAAATAGGAAAGATTTGATTGTTTGTTACAATTTAACTCAAAACAACTCCACTAATTTCAAAACTTCTTTCAGCTTTGGAAAGCTACATTTTCCAGGAGTAACATAGGTAACTTTTTTACTTGACTGAACAAAGGGAAAACATGATTTATGGTCACGCTAACAAAGTCGCAAATAACTGTTAATATATTTTTCTTAGTCGGTCATTCTTGGCAGAGTGGTTGTAGTCACGAGCCGTTTGGATCTTGTGTCTAATTTCTCTCTCTCTGTTCAGGGCCTATTGTGAGAATTCATGGATAGTAGTGTGAGTGTTCATTCTTTTGTGTAATACAATTAATGAAATAACATGAGAACTGAAGTATGGATGCGGGGGACTCAATTATTGATAATAACTAGAAAAAAAAAAAAAATTACATATCATATTTTTATTAACATACATTTTGATAAATAATAATTATGATATATTGGTTGTTTTATTTTTCACCTAATATTATTCACATAATTCTACAACGAGTATCCACATTTCAATGTTTATCAAATTAACACTGCCACATTCATGATTTTGGAAACTGATTTTTAAATATCGTAATAAATAAGAGCTTTTGTGGAAATGTATTTTATTCTTAATAGAACTTGCACAATTTTATTGCCACATTATAATAATGTTTTAGTTAAAACACATTCAGTGTTTTCGTTAAAAGCTTGAGGATTTTATAATAATGGAAACTTAAAATAAATTGTCTATAGACCACAAGTATTACACCAGTTTAGGACCATAATTAAGTAATTTTTTAATGTACCAAAGCAGTAATTTTAATTAATTGCAGTTAAATTTAATTTTAATTGTTCTATGAAATTAAAAGTAATAATGAGTATGCCTTTGAAAATCAAATATTTTTATGACACCAGTTCACGCACCAAGACTGTGACTGAGGGCTTTTATTGTTAGTTTATTATTCAAATTCATAATAATTGATAATTATATAAAACAGGATGATATATGATTGAGATTAATAAATTGTTCATTGCTATAATTAAAATTAACAATAAATTATTAATTGTAATTTTACACAGTCATAATTTATCAATAGAACTATTGATGTTTAAATTTCTCTGCAATGAAAACTTGCCCAATACTGAACTACACAATGGGTGTGTTTCTGACAAATGTCTAAAAGGTGGGCTAAGATTTTGCCAAGGCACTATAGTAATAACACAATCTAATGCCGCCATTTTACTATGTAAGCAACTCGTCTTTGCATAATTTTGACAGTCTTCTAGGTTTTGACAGTTTAAACACACGGTTTAGGACTGATACTTATTCAACTCTACTGGAATGATTATTTCAAGCTTTATCGTAAAAGATATGTACATTTTATAACAAAAACAATTTAGAAATTATTATTTGTTGAAGATTTAAAAAATCAGAAAACATATTTTACAGATAGAAAATACTATATTTTTCAGTTAAAATTAGGTAGCCTCAGTCTTTTTTTAAAGTTTTTTTTTTATAGAAAAAAGGGGCAAACGAGCAGGAGGCTCACCTGATGGTAAGTGATTACCACCGCCCATGGACAGCCATATCACCAGAGGTCTTGCAGCTGCGTTGTCGGCTTTTTAAGAAGGAGTATGCTCTTTTCTTGAAGGTGCCTGAGTCGTATCCGTTTGGAAACACCTCCGCCGGTAATTGATTCCACAGAGAAGTAGTGCATGGTAAGAATTGCCTAGAGATTCGCATGGTTATGGATTTCCAGACATCGAGGTGATGAGGATGGAACTTTGAATTTTGCCATAATGTCCGATGATGAAATTCAACAGCAGGGATCAATCCAAACAGTTCGTCGTAAAGTGAAAAATTACTTTGAGTACCTGAGAAACTAAGAATAAGAGTGAATAGTAAATCTAAACAGAGGGGAGAGTCTATTCTGTAGATACATGTATGCATCTTTTTGAAATGGACCTGGTAATAATTACAAAGACATCTCAGTTTCACTTAAAATTGAGTCAGGGCCATCACAAAACATTAATTATAATAAAAACTAAACTAAAAAAACTAGTTTAGCTACAATCTGTAAACATTTCTCATATAAAGGTTTGCCTCTGAACACAAATCTCCAAGTACAATATTTGATACCTACTTGCTGAACATACAAGTATCCAGTGTAATGGATACAGCAGATGAAGAACCCTTAGGCTATGTCTGAAGAAAGGCAGCTTGCATAGCGCCTAAAGCCTAGCAAACCACGAAATGGGACCGGCCGCACTTCACGCTTGGCGCCTAGCTAACTGCTAAACAACCTAACAAAATAAACGAGTTGGATTTTGTCACAAGGCATGAGACACTAGTCACTAAGCAAGCTGCCTGCCTGTGCGGACATAGCGTAAGATAAAGAAACACAAGATGGAAGGCAGCTTATGTTGTGGCTGCTTTAAATAAATAAATGTACTTGCCTACAACACATCCAGTTATTAACTACTTGATAAAGAGTACTTTTATATGTAGACAGTATAAAATTTACATTGATCTATAATTCAAATTTTAATTTAGCTTAAATATAATTTTTAAAGAACATGACACTCAGGAAAAGAGTAACATATTTCATTTATAATGAATTCAATCGTAACCTGTGACTAATTTCATTATATATTCTAAATTCATAAAATGTTTACATAAAATTAGTTTGCCAAAAAACTACTATGTCATTTTTGTTTGTTAAAAATTTATGTTTTTGTGTACAACACCTTGGTAACAATTTATATTGCATTTTAAGTCTAGTTTCAGAAAGCATATTCACGCTACAGACAACCAGCAAGCTACATGTTCACATTTATGCACTCATTTGATTCGTCAGGTACAATAACATGCTACAAATCTAAGTGATTAGTATGTGTAAATATTCTCTGCTAATCATGGATGAATCTATAATAGGAGAAAATTCTAAAGGAGTTTTTTCCTATTTGTACAATGGAAGCAGAAGACTTCATTGCTTAAAACAAATTTACATCTTAACTCAAATATTTTACTATAACAGTGTCACACAACACATTACAGGATCACAATGATTGTTATTAATATAGAGATTACAATAGTTTATTTTGAAGGAGAAAGTACCTTACCATACTCTTAACTAAGAGCTATTTGAGAATCCAACTCCCGCACAGCAACATATTTATTCCAATGAATTGAGCATAAGAAGCTGTTTTAATACCTTGGTTTGTGATGTTTCCCTGATTTCACCAGCCAAGAACATTTCATCAACTACAGTGTATACCTGCAAAGTTATTAACTTATATATTTTCATGAAAAAAAAATGGAGGGGCCTTGGTTGATTTCTATTTTTTTTTTATATCATAAGATAGCAAACAAGCAGATGGGCCCACCATCGCCTACAGACACCAAAGGTGTTAATGGTGCTCTGCTATCTTGTGGTGAGGTCTAATGCCACATGCATAAGTTTACCGGCTACCTCACCCTCCAAACTGGAACACGACAGCGACAAGCACTGATGCTATTGCAGCAGGAGTAGGCAAGGCAGTAGTACCAGACCCGGGCAAGACAATGCAAAACTCTACCACCTAGTAGCCACGATGGTAGTGACTCATATAGCCAATAGGTCGCCTTTTACGACCTGCCCGGCAGAACAACAGTTGGTCTATTATTCAAAGGAGCCCGGAACCAACACTTGGTGAAATTACATTGTTATTAGACACTTTTACTATTCCACTTGTACATAAATTTCACTTTTACACAATTTTTTATTATATTACTCGACCGGTTTCACTTTTTAAAGCATCTTCAGGATGTAATATACTTAACTGATTATTATTGACCATTATTGTAACCCAATTGGCTGAGCACTTGTAATTTAATTTCACATCAAAACGTAAATTTTTGTATATCACTCTATTGACAGTCAATAATAATCAATTTAAGTATATTACATCCTGAAGATGCTTAAAAAGTGGAACTCGTCGAGTGATATACAAAAATTAAGTTTTGATGTGACATTAGAGTACAACTGCTTAGCCAATTGTGTTACAACACTACTATATTATTATCTTTACTGTATTAACATAAATAAATACCAATTTACAAAAAAATTGTGGTACAACTTCACATGAGTAAAAAGTTACTGACTAATCTGCAGCCCCCAACATCCCATTTCCTCTATCACCCGAACCCTGCATCAGATCTTTACCAAAATTAAAATAGAACCATACAGGAAGTATACCCTTCCCTCCAAAAAAAATTCCAAATTGATTCATAAACAACAGAGTCTGTAGTAAAAACATACAGCCAATTTAATAACGTCCTCCTTTTTACAAACTATGTTGAAAATAGAGTTTTCAAACTCATTTTGCCCAGGTTTGGTACAACACATTTACTTATTCCTGCCACAACAGTGTTATTATTGTATTCCAGACTAGCTGTTGCCCGCAACTTTGTCCGCGTGGACTTCGTTTATTCCGCACAGCTCCTACCCCGTAGGTGATAGTGTGATAATATGCAGCCTATATGTTGACCCGACCTGTTAGTAATATTCATGCAAAATTTGAAGTAAATCCATGCAGTACTTTTTGAAGTTATACTTCTTTAGGCGCGTTATGAAAAAATGATGAGAGTGAAATTTTAAAATGCGCGCGCATTTGTGACACAAAATTAACAGTATGAAGCTGTCTGCTTAACCGCTCATTAAGTCTCGAAAAAAAAGCTACCAACAAAATAGAAATTGAACCTCGATATTAGTCGCGCATGTTGGTACGCTCGTCACCTCTGATCACTGTTTTCATATTTATAATATTTATCAACATGTTTCTAGTTTATACATTCACAACACGTGTTTTAGTTTCATACAAGTGCGAATTATATATGTGCTAATAAATTATATTCAGTAGTGATTTAAATTGAATATTTTGATTGATATTACTATTTGTGAATATTAGTGAAAAAAATTGTGCTTATATACTTTTTCAAGTGCTCCAATATAATTGAGGTTAACTATCCGTATGTATTATTTATTGATATAAATTAAAATACTTTTATTAATAATAATTAACACTAAATATTATTAAATTATTATATTAACAATACTTATTATTGGAACTTTGTTGATTATCCTTTTCCAATGCTTCTATTATTTAATTGTAATTAATTATTTGCATGCAATTAAAAACTATTTTTTAATGATGCCAAAGAAGTATAACTTCACGCACTCACGCACGTACATAAGTACACGCAACCATTTTTTTTGAGTTTACCCCGGACATACATACATACAGACAAACAGACAAAAATTCTAAAAACTATATGTTTGACTTCGATATTGATTGTAGATCACGCCCCAAGTGTTCTTTTAAAAAAATATTCAATGTACAGTTTTGACTTTCTTACGATTTTATTATATGTATATAGATTGGAATGTTAGGTAGCAGTAAACTAATGCATGTATATCTTCTGGTGTCTATAGGTGATGTTGTCTTTTTGTCATAAGATGGTGCCTGTTTCGTATACTATAATATTAAAAAAAACTATCTTACCTTATAAAAGTTGAAGACAAGATCCAATTCACATACATTGTGGAAATATTCATTTAGGACTTCAACAAAGTTATGGATTGCCTCCAAATAGCACAGGTTATTGTCATTTACATCAACACATATACAAAAATAGAGACCTGCATATCTTCTGTATACTATTTTGAAGTTTCTGAACTGGAAAATAAATATACATGTAAGTAAAAGATAGAGACCACTAGACCACAGAGTCGCCTCTGTGGTCTAGTAGTCCAGGGTTGCCGTTGACCACATGAGGTTCCGTGTTCGATTCTTGAGTCGGGCACATTAAAAAAAAGGTGGTTTTTTTTTTAGTTTTCTGAGAAACACAAACTAGTCTGGGATTGAAAAGTGCCCAGTTGGCGATAGGCTTGCCACCTATCACATTTGGGGGCCAAGTATCTTCGGCTAATTGTGGGTGCACTTATTGTACCTCTGCCTACCCCTTTGGGGATATGGGTGTGAAGATACTTTTTTAAAAGATAGACATGTAGATTATAATGTACCAAAATTTACATAAATAATAAATAACTCCTTTAGAAAACCTCCTACTTCACTTTATTTTTATATACCTGCAAGGAACTGATAAGGATGCCATAAGTACAAGTATTTCAGGGGCAGACAGCAGAAAGCAATAGCTCTATGTCAAACACTTAATGCTGCATGAAGTGACTAAAGATGCCTGAACTAATCTTAGTTTACCTGTAACTTGTAAGCTCAGGTATAGTATATGAGCCGTCTGAGGCTGATGCTCCTCCTAGTATTATTGTCAAAAAGGAAATACATTTTGCCCAACACAAAAGTAAATGAAAGATAATTTTTTATAACATGATTTTGTAGCCTTTTTTTTTAGCATCTAAGCAAGAAATGTCAAAAATAAGTGAAGGTACCAGCAAAGTATGATTTTTTTTTGTAATTTACCTCAACAAAATTTGTATGCTTAGCATCACGAACCGTTACAACGGCATGAACTTCCTCAATAAGCTTCTGTTTCTCATCATCATCAAAGTTCATATACCACTTGGCTAAACGAGTCTTCCCAGCCCGGTTTTGTATTAAAATAAAGCGAATCTGTAACCAACAAATATATTAAACCAATTTCATAACTAAGATAAAATTTAGAAACTAAAATTGATTTACCATCGTAATTTAAACGATTTTTAATTTGTTAAATAAAATTTAAATTTTCATATACGCCTACTTTTCAGGTTCTCGACTAGTTTTTTTTTTGTTTTAACTGTCAAATGTGACAAATGTCATTTTTTCTTCATCGTCTTGTTTTGCGCAAATGGCAATTAAATAATAAAATCTACATTTGTGATTTGTGTATTTCTCTATAATTCCATAGTAATTATCAAAGCATTTTTTAAGTCGATGACTTGAAAAATGAATTCATCTTTAGTTGGACTATATATTAAAAACCTTTCCTAGGTACCTTTTATATAGTAAAGTATAAAATTGTGATTTGTTCTGTGAGTGAAATAGACTACATGTAACAAAATAAAATCTACGCATTTACAGTTTGCCAGTGTTACAGATGTGTATATTACCTATGCAAAGGCGAACAGTTTTTTTTGAAGTGATAACTTCTTATGGGAGGGTACTGTGGGAGGGTAACCCGCTTCGTTATGTAACGCATTACGGCGCATGTCTGTCTAGCATCACTTTCTCTGAATAGTTCAACTTAGATTAGCTGTTTAAGTTATCATTTCTGTCGGCGGGGCAATAACGTCAGTGCTAGTCACTGTCGTGTTCCAGTTTGGAAGGTAAGGTAGCTGGTAAACTTTTGCAGTTGGCATTAAACCTCGCCATAAGATAACAACGCACCATTAATATATTTAGTGTCTATAGGCAATGGTTGACTCTTCCTATCAGGAGACCCATCTGCTTGGTTGCTATTTTATTATAAAAAAACCAGTTAGTTACCACTGCGATGCCGGCTTCTAAGAATTTGTTGAACCTCCTCTTAAAATTTTAATATAAAGCAACAACAAAAAACCGTGTGAGCTGCTGCTGCAGCTGCTCTGGAATAGCTTAGCTTAGCTATTCCAGAGCAGCTCGTACAAAAGGCGAACTTAATGCCTTAAACTAAACTTAATTTAATATTATAGTTTGTTTTTGCAGAAGAAAGTTTACCCCAAACGAACAAGAGGATCACCTGATGGTAAGTGATTACCGCCTCCCATAGACCACTACCAGGGGATTTGCAGTTGGATTGCCGGCCTTTTAAGAATGAGTAGGTTTTTTCTAGCTGGTATTTTAATAAACCCCCTTAAAATCCTATGTTTGATACTTAAAAATTAACTACTTTCGCATGTATTTTGCAATTTCTATGTTTCATGTTTTTTTTATTTATCAATGTAACATGCAAACTTACAATTTTCGAGTAATTTAAGTACAAAATTTATTAAATAGTTTAAAATTTTACAATATGATACATTTAAATGATTTTCAAATCTGAGTTTTTCATTATTTTCTATTTTCTGCGAAAATTATCCATAGTATTGTGTGTTTTTCCGATACCACCAGAAAGTAGAGATTCCAAAAAAATGAGTAAAGATTTTTTTTAAAACATCAGCTATTTTGACTGGTGAATTTTCGATTGAAATTTGTTTTTTTTTTAAATATTATGTTAATAAGGAGAAAAAATAATATTTTAAATAAAAAAAAATACAGTGTACTTGTGATATAAAAAAAAAACAACTTTTTACCAAGTTTCGTGAGAAAAAAATTATTTTTGTAAGAGATAAAAAAAATCAAAAAGTCAGTTTTTCAAATTTTTCCCATAATTTTGAGGTTAAATGCAAAAAAAAGCAATTACAAAAGTTATAGAAATCAGAAATACTTTATTCAATAAAACTTTTTACAAGTTATTTTGACACGTCAACATATTTTTTTAAAAACTACTAGCGGATCGGGTAGATGTTCCTATTGCCGAGAACTTTGCCATTAAATTTTTTTCGATAAGAATCGTAGTTTTTCCGAAAATCGTGATAAATCGGTTTTCCCCTTCAAAATCCCCCCTCACACTTCCCGAACTCAAATCGCCAGTAATTTGATTTTCCTCTTATTTCGATTTTATTTTCTTCCTTTTTCAAATGGATTTCATCCTACTATTATTTTCTTTCAATTTTAATTAATTTCAGAAGGATCGACCACGGTCTATTACCCTTCAACATTGATGAGGCAATGCTTACTACCACAGACTACTTAGAGATGCAACTAATGTTAGGTAGGTACGTAATTGGTATGTAAATATAATATTACCTTAATTTAATATAATATTGTTATTACCTAAACTTACTATTTTTACATTGGAACATATAGGTAACCACTGTGTATAGATAACATTACCGTGACATAACTGTTTTAACTTTTGCTAACACGATTTTTTTTTTCATCAATTTAATGTCGTTTCTTATTCAGAGATCGTTTGCCAGTTAAATAAATATTTTAATTGACAAAAACAAAATAATAATGGTAACACTGATATATCGAATTGTTTTTCAATTTTCAGTGATTTTTTGACGTTGATATTACTTGCTCGTTTTCCTCTAGTTTCCGTCAATGTAGTGAATAAGGCTTTCAATATGTCTGTAATTTAAGTAGTGTTTAGGAAAAATATAATTGATTAAACTTTAAATGACGCCTACGAAGTCTACAAAATCGGAAGTCGAAATGGTGATACGAAACAGAAAAACAGTAATGAAAGACGGGATTATGACAATGTCGGGCATCGGTGAACCTTCAGTTTTCCACGCATTAGTGGTAATCTTTTTGGAGTTTTTTGCGTGGGGACTACTGACGATGCCTATCATATCAGTGCTAAACGCTACGTTTCCTGATCACACGTTTCTCATGAATGGACTCATAATGGGCATCAAAGGAATTTTTTCATTTTTATCTGCACCCTTGATAGGAGCACTTTCAGACGTATGGGGAAGAAAATTTTTCCTCCTTGTGACCGTTTTCTTCACTTGTGCCCCCATACCGCTGATGACAATCAACACATGGTGGTTCTTTGCCATGATAAGTATTAGTGGAGTGTTCGCGGTAACCTTCTCTATTGTTTTCGCATATGTGGCCGACGTGACGACAGAAGCGGAGAGATCGCGCGCATATGGACTCGTTTCTGCAACGTTCGCAGCAAGCATGGTTATATCTCCTGCACTGGGAGCTTATCTCATGGACCTGTATGGCGAAGCGTTAGTGGTCGCCGCTGCAACGGCTGTTGCAGTACTCGACGTGTTTTTCATTATGGTGGCTGTGCCTGAAAGCCTTCCAGAGAAGATACGGCCGAGTGGCTGGGGGGCCTCTATAAGTTGGGAGCAAGCTGATCCATTTGCAGCGTTGAGGAAGGTTGGTGCTGAACGCACTGTGCTGATGTTATGTGTAGCAGTATTCTTATCATATTTACCAGAAGCCGGACAGTATTCCTGTATATTTGTATATTTAAAACTTGTGATGGGTTTTGGTGTAGTGCAAGTGGCAATTTTCATCGCAATAGTTGGAGTACTCAGCATTGCTGTGCAAGTGGTACTTGGATTTTTAATGAGATCTCTTGGTGCAAAACATACAATCATGGTTGGACTTGTGTTTGAAATGATGCAACTGATGTGGTATGGTTTTGGTAGCCGTACGTGGATGATGTGGGCCGCTGGAGTATTGGCTGCACTAGGCTCTATCACATATCCTGCGATAAGTGCATATGTGTCAGTGAACAGCCGTGCTGATCGGCAAGGGGTGGTCCAAGGGATGGTGACTGGAGTGAGGGGTCTGTGTAATGGTTTAGGGCCAGCTATGTTTGGAGTCATATTTTACCTCTTTCATGTGGATTTAAATGAAGAGCATGCTGTGCCCGGAACATCTGTTCAACCTGATGAGGACAAGTATGTGAGAATAGTGCCTGGTCCACCATTTGTGCTTGGTGCATTGTTAGTTGTGTGTGCACTAATAGTGGCTGCATTTTTACCCGAAGATGGAACAGTGGGCCCTAAGAGAACATCCCCAGATCTAAGGTTCGAGATGGAGCATGGACGACGTGTGGCCGGCCCTTTGTCTCCTTTAATGGCTCCAGAGTCTGCAGCTCTCTAGCTAGCAGTGAAGGCCGGCCGTGCGGCCAGCGTTTGAGTCCCTGACAAGTGCCTGCATCATGGCGCCGAGGAGATTGCATTTACGAAGGTACCAAAGCGAACTCAGTGAACAAAGTGAGTCCTGTATTCTGTATTTCACAACTACATTCCCGCATTCTGTTTACTTTCGCCTTATCTTATAAATACTACATGTTTTTTAAACTTTATACTTATTTTTGTAATAATTTCCACTAGCTGTTGAGCTTGTACATACATATATTTAAATTGAATAAAATCATTAACATTGTTTAGTAAGTTGTCTGTTTGGTATTTGAGCTAGAAATCACACAACAATTTAGAGGGAAACAGATCAAATGTAAATATTATAAATAAGAGGCCATAAAAAGAGTTGATTGATAGAATTATCAGTATTTTACAGCTACTGTGAAAATAAAGCTGTTGAAAGTTTTTATTTTGTTTTTTTGTACCTTTGTAAGTTATAATTTTGATTGCATGTTTTTTTGAATTTCAAAATATCTTTTGTTTATAACATACCTTATTTAGTATAATTTTATTTGACTATAGTAGGTACCTATTGCTTTAATGGTGACATATTTAAAAGATACATGGTATTTCCAAGATTTCTTACTGCTAAATAATAAATAATCAAGTCAAATTAAACACCAACATCCCATCCTAAAAAAAACAAATTTACTTTTATAATGAAATTTTACCTTTATTACTGTTACCAAAACCAATATTAAGAAAAACTATGGCTATTACTGTTTGCCTAACCTTCACATATTGTTATACTACAAACTGAAATTTTGTATAAATGTTTCATAAAACCAAAGGAAAGACAGAATATAAATTTTTGATAAATATACCGAGTGTTCTAGACCACCTGTCCAAGCTGATTACTGTGGGGAGTTTAAAAAAATTAAAAACAAGAAAACACATGTTCAATATTTTTTGAAGCTCTATACCATACCATACTATACTAAAAAACCACCACCCCTAACCCTCTGTTAGGGGTAAGGGGTGCAACGTTAAAAAATCAAATGGAAACCCCTATTTTTCATTGCAGATTTCGATTTGTGAGTTGAAAATTTCTCCATCTACTAAAAATCAATAAAAAAAATTTAGACAAACTGTTTGTCATTTGATTTTTTAAAGTTGCACCCCATACCTCTAACGGGGGGTTAGGGTTGTGGGTTGTTTTTGGCATAGTTGGATAGAGTTTCAAAAAATATTGAACACATGTTTATTTTTTTTATTTTCATTTTTTTGAAACTTCCCAGTAATCAGCCGGTGGTCTGGAACAACCTATATGTATAATAGGTCAACCAATATTCATAATTTTGTTAACATGAAACCACTTTTTGCAATTAAATTGTACATAGCATAATGAATTTTATGTCAATTTTGTAACATACAAACTAAATAAAACAATAGCTAGGGGAATTCTGGACAATGCGCAAGGATTTTCCGAAATATATGCAACTTTCTTTTAGCTCGTATTTAGTTTGTATATTATACAATTGACATAAATTTAATTATGTTATGTACAATTTCATTACTTAAAGTCATTTCTATTCCATTCCATTTTGCGAGGTTGTAAAATGAGCCTTAATTTTGTAGATTTAGATGACTTTGTGGAAATCTATATTTTGAGGTTGAAATTACGGTAAATAATTTTCAATTTTCTTGAAATCTTCCCTGTATTGATCTGGGCCCCCTTTGAAGAATGACTGTTTCATTCTGCCATACAGTTTATAAAAGGGAAATATAGCTATATGAGTCACTACCATCACAACTACTAGGTGGTAAATTTTTACAATTCCTCACACGGGTATTTGGTACCACCTTCTTATTTATTCCTGTCCCAATAGCGACATTGCTTATTATTGTTGTGTTTCCATTTGAAATGCAAATGACAATAACATCTTGCCACATGGATAGCAATGCACCATTTAACATCTTTGGTGTCTATAAGGCAATGGTTGCCTGTTTCTATCACTGGAGTCCTCTGTTTGCTATATTATAACTAGTATATAAAAAAATAAAAGAAAGCTCATGTGGATTCTGGAATGTCACTGAAACAAAACGTAGGTATGAAATGTAACAAAAGTTATTGTAGGTCTGAAAAATAAAGACCTCTGTGGCATAATCAATCCACATTCAAACAACACAACTGAAACTGGCCGCCAGAAGTTTCGGCGGATATAGAGAACATGTCTGACGTTGACCAAAACCCCTTAATTTAAAAAAATAAAAAATAGATACAAACGTGCCGAATTCAGTATATTATCGTGAATTTAAGGCTGTATCAAATAAAATAGTTTAACTGTCCCAAAAAAAAAATATTCCAAAGACATTACGAGTTTGTTGGAGAAAGAAATGATACTTACTTGATGATTAATTGCAAAAGTTAATACAAGTGTACAATTGAGGGATTCTTTTTAAATTCACATTAATTTCATGAAATGTTGGAATGTCAAAAAAAAAAATTGATCGATTGTCGACGTTAAAGGGGTCAGGAAAGAAATCTATTTAGCCGCAGAGGATTAATTGAAATAGAACTTCCAGTCGTTCCGAGGAACTAATTGGGAAAAAATATCTAAGATTGGGCCTTTAGAATTAATTGCGAGGGTAATTCCGGGCGTATAATTTTGGGACTTTTTTCGATTCGACATCAATTTTAGAGATAGTATGTATCTAAAAAAAATAACTCCACTAATTGTCAATGATAATTGGACTATCGAGTGAAAACTAAAGAGGCCCAAGGAGTTAATCGGAATAAAAATTCTAGGCGTAAAATTTTGGGACTGATTTATGTTTGACATCAGTTATTAGGGTCGTTTACATCTTAAAAAAATTATTTCATCAATTGTCAACGATCTAGGGAGCCACAAAAAAATATCTAAGATTGGGCCTTCACAATTAATTGCGAGGGAAATTCCGGGCGTATAATTTTGGGACTTTTTTGCCTTGACATTAATTTTAAAGAAAGTATGTATCTAAAAAAAATTACTTTTTTAATTGTCAATCACAATTTGACTCTAGAGCAAGAACTAAAGGGGTCCAAAGAAATAATTAAAATAGTAATTGTAGGCGTAAAATTTTGGGACTTTTTTGTGGTTAACATCAATTGTTGCAGTAATTTACATCCTAAAAAAATTACTTCATTTATTTTCGACGATAGAGGGAGCCAGGAAAAATTATCAAAGATTCGGCCTATAGAATGAATTGCGAGGGTAATTTCGGGTGTATTGTTTTAAGATGTAAACGACCCCACTAATTTATGTCAAACACAAATAAGTCCCAGAATTTCACGCCTCGAATTTCTATTTCGATTAATTCCTTGGGCCTCTTTAGTTTTCCCTCGAGACTCCAATTGTCATTGACAATTGATAAAGTAATTTTTTTTAGATACATACTATCTTTAAACTTAATGTCAAGTCGAAAAAAGTCCCAAAATTATACGGCGGTATGTCCCTCGCAATTAATTCTAAAGGCCCACACGTAGATATTTTTTTGTGGCTCCCTAGATTGTTGACAATTAATGAGATAATTTTTTTAAGATGTAAACGACCCCACTAATTCATGTCAAACACAAATAAGTCCCAAAATTTCACGCCTCGAATTTCTATTTCGATTAATTCCTTGGGCCTCTTTAGTATTCGCTCGAGACTCCAATTGTGATTGACAATTGATAAAGTAATTTTTTTTAGATACATACTATCTTTAAAATTAATGTCAAGTCGAAAAAAGTTCCAAAATTGTACGCCCGGAATTTCCCTCGCAATTAATTGTGAAGGCCCAATCTTAGATATTTTTTTGTGGCTCCCTAGATCGTTGACAATTGATGAAATAATTTTTTTTAAGATGTAAACAACCCCAATAACTTATGTCAAACATAAATTAGTCCCAAAATTTCACTCCTCGAATTTCTATTTCGATTAATTCCTTGGGCCTCTTTAGTTTTTGCTCGAGACTCCAATTGTCCTTGACAATTAATTAAGTAATTCTTTTTGGATACATACTATCTTTAAAATTAATGTCGAGTCGGAAAAAGTCCCAAAATTATACGTCCGGAATTTCCCTCGCAATTAATTCTGAAGGCCTACACGTAGATATTTTTTTGTGGCTCCCCATATTACTGACAATTGATGAAATAATTTTTTTAAGATGTAAACGACCTCAATAATTCATATCAATTACAAATAAGTCCCAAAATTTTACGCCTCGAATTTCTATTTCGATTAATTTCTCGGGTCTCTTTAGTTTTCGCTTGAGACTTCAATTGTTATTGACAATTGATAAAGTAATTTTTTTTAGATACATACTATCTTTAAAATTAATGCCAAGGCAAAAAAGTCCCAAAATTATACGCCCGGAATTTCCCTCGCAATTAATTGTGAAGGCCCAATCTTAGATATTTTTTTGTGGCTCCCTAGATCGTTGACAATTGATGAAATAATTTTTTTAAGATGTAAACGACCCTAATAACTGATGTCAAACATAAATCAGTCCCAAAATTTTACGCCTAGAATTTTTATTCCGATTAACTCCTTGGGCCTCTTTAGTTTTCACTCGATAGTCCAATTATCATTGACAATTAGTGGAGTTATTTTTTTTAGATACATACTATCTCTAAAATTGATGTCGAATCGGAAAAAGTCCCAAAATTATACGCCCGGAATTACCCTCGCAATTAATTCTAAAGGCCCAATCTTAGATATTTTTTCCCAATTAGTTCCTCGGAACGACTGGAAGTTCTATTTCAATTAATCCTCTGCGGCTAAATAGATTTCTTTCCTGACCCCTTTAACGTCGACAATCGATCAATTTTTTTTTTTTGACATTCCAACATTTCATGAAATTAATGTGAATTTAAAAAGAATCCCTCAATTGTACACTTGTATTAACTTTTGCAATTAATCATCAAGTAAGTATCATTTCTTTCTCCAACAAACTCGTAATGTCTTTGGAATATTTTTTTTTTGGGACAGTTAAACTATTTTATTTGATACAGCCTTAAATTCACGATAATATACTGAATTCGGCACGTTTGTATCTATTTTTTATTTTTTTAAATTAAGGGGTTTTGGTCAACGTCAGACATGTTCTCTATATCCGCCGAAACTTCTGGCGGCCAGTTTCAGTTGTATATTCAAACATGCTTTCTGCCATGTCAGTAATACAAACATTAATACTCAGTTTATGTTTTCAATCCATATTTCACATTGTAAACAAAGCATCTTTAGGAGTGTTGAATAGCACTCTACCCTATAATAGTTGAAGCAATAATTTTTTTAATTATTTGGTTTGGCAATTAAGGCTTTGGTTAAGAAGTGAAACATGCATTGAGTATATAAACTGCATATTGGTGATACTGAAATGGGGGCAAGTGAGGTGGATGTGGGTGGACTATGAACCGCTGGAGTCTTTTTTAATTTCCAGAACTTTTGTTCAATCCCTTACACTACTTTTGCGCTTCAATGACATTGGAAAAGTCACATATAAGATTTAATACAAAGTTACAAATTCATTGTTTTTTTTCCATTCATTTCATTACAAACTCAAATGTCTCTTTGAATGGAAGTACTAAATTACTTAAATTTAATTAACACTACACACTACATTTAACAGATTTGCTACTTTATTTCACCAAATTAAATTATATGATAATATCTTAAACTAAAACAAACAAAAAGCTGTAAAATTTCACCAAGAGATTATTTCTCAACATTCAGCTGAAATTTTCTTTTAGTCTTGTCTGAGACGTCTCTTCTCTTGTACAACTCTTGGATTTGAATTGTTTTATTATAGCATGTATCTTCCAGTCCCATTTTGAATGGTGTATGCAAATAACAATATTAAAAATTATTTTACTAAATAGCACACATTTTAACAATTTGGTTTAGTCTAGTTGCCAATATATTGGCTTAGTTCCGCAAGGAATAATCAATAATACTTATATTCACAAGTTATTGACTTTGTTATACATTGATATATGGAGAGAGAGGCGACTTGTTATTGGTAAATGTATTTGATTACAAATTAAAAACTAATTTTTATTTGATCTTTGTGTTTCTTAATAACATGTTTCTGCTTTGGCCAAATTTCTGGTTTCTACCCACTAGGGATTTTTTCATGAGTTCTATTTTTACCAACAGAATAATATTATTTGCAAATCCCAAATGGTTTGAGGAAAAATTGTTAACATTGAGTTGACTTATCGTCCCATATGATACAGCTGTGCACTGTACAACTATGCTATTATTGCTTGCTTGGCCACCAGCTTGGCTCATTTCAATTCAATCTCAAACATAGCCAACATGATGTAGTTGTAGTTTTAATGTCCGTATTGACTATTTCATTGATTGAATGGTTAGCTTATAACCCTAGAGATGCCGATCAACAAGAGGCTTAGGTTTTATCCCAAGAGGAATAGGCATTTGTGTGTCATAGTCGAAGATGTTTATATTTCCAGGTCCGAATGCTTATTAAATATATTTCAGTCATTTATATATTGTTATAATATATTTCACTAGATAATGCTATTGTGTATTAGTATTTTTGAATAACACTCAAATTACAACCAAATAATTTGCTTATTTATCATTTGGTATAGCTAGATATTAATTTATTTTTATTATTTGCATCTGAGAGACAGATATAGACTTCTGTAATTCTAAGAAAATAAAGTCCCCTGTAGTAAGGATGGATTTTAAAGTGTGTGTAAAAACACTCTTGTGTTTATCTATACATATAATAAAATCATAGGAAAGTCAAAACTGTACATTGAATATTTTTTTAAAAGAATACTTGGGGTGTGATCTACAATCGATATAGAAGCCTAAAATATAGTTTAGAATTTTTGTCTGTTTGTCTGTCTGTTTATCCCTTTGTCTGTATGTCTGTCCTGGGTAAACTCAAAAAGTACTGCATGGATTTACTTCAAATTTTGCATGAATATTACTAACAGGTCGGGTCAACATATAGGCTACATACATCACACTATCACCTAGCGGGGAGGTGCTGTGCGGAGTAAACGAAGTCCGCGCGGACGAAGTTGCTGGCAACAGCTAGTACTTAATAATTGTAATATTTTTATGTTAACAAAATATACCACGGCTCTATCTATAGTATACTTTCAAATAAGATAAATGTTTTGTAATGATGGTCTGTATTTTATAATAATAAACTTACAATGTTTCAAGTTACCATTTCTGTTAGAAGAAGAGAATCATGAGGATTTTTATAACATGACAATAATAAAATCAGTAATACGTAATGTTAAAACTACAAAAAAAAAATTCACTAGGCGGGTCCTCCAACAAACATGTTACAACTTGAAGATCAGCATTAATAAATCAGCATCGATCGTTGCTGGCGCTGATTTTAAAATGTATGCTAATAATCCGCAGATGCTGATGCTGATGCTGATATTCGCAACAACCCTATTTCAAACACATTACGTTATTTTCATTCATTCAATCCTATAGAAAAACTCCCGAATCAATATTGATTTTTTTTATGTCATAAGATAGCAAACAAGCAGATGGGTCTCCTGATTAATCAAAAAAGTCAAAGGCTGATTTGTCATGGACTACATTTTCTCAACTACACTAAAACTGACGAAATCTATGGTTTACAGCAGTCTTGTCTGAACTTAGCCAATTACATAATATTAATGGAATTTTTCCATTTAAATAAGAAGATCAAGAGCATATTACGATTGATAATTACTTAGCAACCCTATGTACAATATGTATTTATTTTTTTATATTATAAGATAGCAAACATGCAGATGAGTCTCCTGATGGAAAGAGTCAACCATCGCCTATAGACACCAAAGACGTTAATAGTGCGTTGCTATCTTTGGCTGGGTCTAATGCCACATGTATAAGTTTACTGGCTACCTTACCCTCCAAACTGGAACACGACAGCGACAAGCACTGGCGCTATTGCGGCAGGAATAGGTAAGGCGGTGGTACCTGATCCAGGCGAGACTATGCAGTACTCTACCACCTAGTAGGCATGATGGTAGTGATTCACATTGCTAATCGGTCGCCTTTTACGACCTGCCTGGCAGAACGGCAGTTGGTCTATTCTACAAAGGAGCCCGAGACCAACACCGGGAAAATTGTATTTAACTATTTATCGTTTATTCATAAAGAGCAATAAAAGGCTATAAATTATTCATATCTGTGTGATATAAATAATTGTAAAGAATGGAATGTGATAGTAGGTTTATGGTTATATATAATGTGTTCAGGTATATATAAGGTGACAAAATTATTGGCAATGTTACTTGATATCAAGGACAAATATATTTTTGACTGGAATATATTTGTCCTTGATACTTTGAAGTTTTTCTAACTGAGCGCACTAACATTTGTCCACACACAGATAAGTACATTCGGGTATGATTTTTGTCATCATTCTCAGTTTTGAGACATCAATTTTTATGGCTATTCTTGCCACCCCTGTGCATCTTCAAAATATAGAATTACAGGTTTCTCTAGTGTTGACATTGCAAGAATCAATGTTGAGTAATGAAAGTGTCTCTAAGAGTTGTTTTTTTTTAATTTCCCAATACGTATGTAGATAAGGAAGTTACTGATTTTACCACGATTTTCGAAAGTCGAGTTTTCACCAGATGTCCACGTTTTGAGGCCCTAGGAACCTTTTCCGACTATTTTCACGATGACGTCAGTATGTTTGTATGTATTATGTGTATGTGTGTAAACATTAGGGTGATTCATTTGCGACAAACATTTTTTTTTAGGTGCTCAAGCAAAATTTTGTTCTACATATTGAAAAAAAAATTTCCACCAAGTTAGAGCTCTTAATTCGAGTATGAAGTGCTTGCCGTTTTAATTTGATTTTTTCCCATTAGAAATGCATGTAAATATTTTTTTTTTCAAATTTCTAATGCTTGGACACATTTAATGATATTGGCATTCTGATTGCTGAAATATATCCAGGATTCCACGCTCTTTAAATGACTTTTCGTCAATTTTAATGTCGCCTGCTTTGGTCCACTGGTACCATCTGTCAAAGTTATGTTTTCGAATAAAATGCACATTTATTTTTACAGCGAAAATTGATTGATAGATGGAAAAAATAATACATATTTTTATAAAAAATTTGATTCTCCAATATGTGCCAAACTCATTGAATTTTTCAATGAGCGCAACACATCGCTCGGCTGTGTCGTTTACAACTTTTACCTGCTCAAATGTATTATGCCTTTATTATTATTAAATAATATAATGTATTATGCCGCAAAGTATTTGAGCAGGTAAAAGTTGTAAACGACACAGCCGAGCGATGTGTTGCGCTCATTGAAAAATTCAATGAGTTTGGCACATACGACGAAGATCAAAAACAATGCCTATTATTAACTGTTCAAAATTATAGAAAAGAATTCCCAACATGTACCAAAAAACTTTATTCAACAACAAAGTAATACCTTACTTATGTGAAGATATATTTAGTAAACAGAGCTTTCATTTAAAGTTTATAAAATAACAATTCATTTTCTTTCGGTTGTATTTCTAATAAAAATATAAACTATGATAAATTACAAATTTATTAAAATTTTGTATTAACTTTTTTGTTTCCCGCTTATTGTGTTATTTATTTATTTGTGTGTGTATGTGTGTCTGTATGTCAGTATGTGTAACATGTCAGGTATAAAAGTAGAAAAAGTAAAATTGACAATGTAATGAAAAAAATAAATTTGAAACAAAAACTTGAATTTAAACATCATAATTTGTAATTTTTTATCATTTTTCTACATTTTTAGTTACAAAAGTTACTGCAAGTTAAAAACTATGAGTCTGAGAGACTTAAGTTACGACCTTTTTTGAAGAGAATCAAATTTTTTATAAAAATATGTATTATTTTTTCCATCATCAATCAATTTTCGCTGTAAAAATAAAAAAATGTGCATTTTATTCGAAAACATAACTTTGACAGATGGTACCAGTGGACCAAAGCAGGCGACATTAAAATTGACGAAAAGTCATTTAAAGAGCGTGGAATCCTGGATATATTTCAGCAATCAGAATGCCCATATCATTAAATGTGTCCAAGCATTAGAAATTTGAAAAAAAAAATATTTACATGCATTTCTAATGGGAAAAAATCAAATTAAAACGGCAAGCACTTCATACTCGAATTAAGAGCTCTAACTTGGTGGAAATTTTTTTTTCAATATGTAGAACAAAATTTTGCTTGAGCACCTAAAAAAAAATGTTTGTCGCAAATGAATCACCCTAGTAAACATCTCATAACTTTGGAACGACTGGACCGATCGAAACGCGGTTAATGGCATTCGATTGGATTCCGCTCAACTTAGACTTCCTGAAAATTTGAACTGTTTCGGTCTAGGAGATTTTGAGAAATATTGAAAAAACACCAAAAAAAATTTTGGCGTAACAGTATTTTTTTAATATAACTTCCAGATTTATGTACCGATTGAGTACAAAAACTAATCAGCTCTATTCCTCAAAAAACTGCGTCGAATATATAAATTGCATCAAAATCGGTTTATCCATTTGGGAGAAAACGTTGACAAAAATGTTGAAAAAAGTGTTTCTTTGACATAACTTCGAAATTATTCAACCGATCATTTTTTGGTATTCTACGATCTTTTAGTACTAAAAAAACTACGTCAAATGCCATTTCAAAAATCAAAATCGAATCTAATTCTCAAAACTTTTAGCTTTTCAAATATTAAAATTGCGTTGTTTGTCGCAAAATTACATATTTTTTTAATAACTTTCAAGTTAATTCACCGATTGACTTAAAAATCTTATTAGCTTTTCTCCATTAAAATCTGCATCAAATGCCGTTAATTTAATCAAAATTCAGTCATTTTTTTTAGGATTTATCAATGAAGAAATTTAAAAATAAAATGTTTTTTGACATTGCCTCGAAATTATTCAACCTATCGATTATTTAGCTAAAGCAATATTTTAGATGTCAAAAATTGAGTTGAATGCCATCATCGTTTTAAAAATATACAGCTTTTCAAAAATTAATATACTTACTGCCATTTTTAACAAAATAGATGTTTGAACTGAAAAATCTATGCTTATATTTTTTACTCTTTTGAGCTGAAAATACTTAATTTAGTGAGAAGTTTCAGGGATGGCCCGTAGGGTCAACCGTTTACATATTTTTTTTATGATAACAGTGCAAAAATGGTTTAAGATCTATTTATTTAATTAAATAGGTACTGCCATACTGCACAGAGTTGCTTTTGTAGTTTGTTGTAATTTTTGTCATGGTTGCTCTGTTGGTGATTTTCTGGTTTACCTTATTTATCACTGTGCTGAAACCTTCAAAAGCAAATAAAAGGACCTGAAATAGAGATATTTCTGGTGCAGGTCTGGTGTGGGATATGCAACAATTGGTTTATTTTACCTCCATAAGAAATTATGGTGTTATTCACAAATGTATCCCTTTATCAAAGTTCCTTGATTCATAACACTCGATCACCATCTCCGATAGCATTATCTAGATATCAAAAGTAAGTAATATGCATTTTCCATATCAATGGGAGATAGAACAAAATTAGGTTCAAAGACATTGGAAGTACCTACTGCTATGCTAATCTTCAAGGCTTGGCCATATACTTTTGCTCTACTAAGTACTATTATCGTTGAACAAGAAGCCCAAGTACCTAATATAACTCCAATTCAATAGAATCTAACAGCAATAAGAATTGTCTACAGCCTTACTCCCAACATATTTTTAGTGTTCTACAGTCTCAATAGGAATGTTCTGGTGAACTATTTAAATTAGTGTTGCGTCATCGAGTTATATGCTATAGTGAGAAATACTATCAACATCATCTTGATATTTACCTACCATCCTCAGCTTGATTTTTTTTGTAAGAGTCAAGTCGAGTAGTCTACCTTACACGATTTTTCCAAGGATCTTTGATATTGTGATTTTTAAGAGGATGTTGAACTAAATTCTTAGAACAAGTTGTAAAAAACTCTGTCCGATCCGAAAAAGGTATATTGGTAAGTCAATGACATTATCAAAATTATAATAAAATAAATATTTTTATTAAAATAATTTTCGTACTAAACTCGAGGAACTTCGGCCTAAACAAGCAAATGTTTTGAATATTTATCTATCAACATCCATAAAATAATGACACAGATGTGAATCAAATAATGTCTTTGACGATCGGACGGTTTTTTTTTAAACACTGTATATAGATATAACTATATTTTTGATCCCATACTTAATAGGGATTTTTAAACACAAAAAAAAACAATTTACTTTCAACCTTCGAGGGCCGACCAATCTCACCTTCAGCTTAAGCAACCCTCTATGCAATAACGCAACTGAGCTGAGTATTGCAAAATTCTTTGCTTTTGATTGATTGCTGCACTGATTGCCAGTTATATGTCGGTATGAACTAGTTAATGAGTAACACACTTTAGTTAAGGAGTTCATAAGTGCAGATGTAATTCAAATTATTAATTACTAGCTGACCCGCGCAGCTTCGCCCGCGAGTAGATTAACATGTCGTCAAGATAGCTTTTCGTACAAATTTTATCCCCTATTTTAACCGTTTAAGGGTTGATTTTTTTAAAAAAAATAGCCTATGTTTGACCCCAGCTTTTCAACTACTTCCATGCCAAATTTCATGAAAATCGGTCCAGCGGTTTAGCCGTGAAAGCGTAACAGACAGACAGGCTCACATTTTTAATATTAGTATGGATATGATATTGATTTTTTTTATGTTGCAAATGTTGATGCATGGCGTTCGTTCCACCAGGCTCACAACCTATCAAAACCATGAAGTATTAGATATAATACAGCTTCATAGTCGAAACAATACGAAAAAACGACTGCAAGAATATCATTTATTCAGACTATAATATGACGACGTTTGAATGATTTTGTGACTTTCTGTTTAGCCTTTATGTTCCCATGTTTTCATATTTTAAAGAAAACATAACCATTGAGTCATCTTTTTGATGCAGCGGCCTTAGCCTTGACACGGCATTGATTTACGGAATTTAAACTTGATACTACATTTCCACGTTATGAAGTGTTACATCGTTAGATGTAACCAGCTTAGCAATTAGCACAATTATAATTTAAATTCTATTTCAGTATATTTAAAGTACTCATTAATTTGTTAAAGTTTTTAAATTCTGAAACACAATAATGATGATTTAGATTTCGTAGCTACCATTGGTTAAAGAAGTGATACATAAAAATGTGGATACCAACATTTTTCATCAACCTAACATTGACACGGCATTGATTTCGGCGTTTGAACTTGATATTGCATTTACGTAAACGTTAAAAGTGTTATTACGTAGGTAACATTTTTCAATTATGTACACTCGTTAGATTTTGATTTCTATTTATTTTTACAGCCGTAAAAATAAGTATATTCTAAATAAGTTACCATCTAGGTAATAATACACTCATACTGAAATTACATTATTGCACCATGGCGAAGATTCGCGTCATATAGATATGTGGCAACCATTTCGCTGAATCATGAAATTCGGACTTCTGTTAGTTTTCAATCGCGACGAATTTCATGTCGCTTTTGTATTCTGAAACTAGATAGACTAGGTACAGCCTACAGGGTATGTGCGTAGGTACCTAATTCGCCGTAACGTGACCACAAAGTTTTATCAAAACAACAGAATCTTCGGACCATAATGCGGCTTCGACATCATTCTAGTTTTAATAACTAACACAGTTTGGAAAAAATCTACGAGTTAGATTGCTTTGTATCACCATTATTCTTAAAATTTAAAAGGAAAACTACAAACTGGGTTTTTTATCTATTGTTTAACCTTGAGCATTTGGCATTGAGCATTGCTTGACGGCATTTATACTTGACAATGCATTTACGTGTTCAGAGGTTTCTACGTAACCAAATTTAAAATTCCATATTTTTTTTGTTATAAGCACTTTATATCTCCTAGGATATATTTATATATATTATGAATAATTAGAATATGCTAATATTAGATGTCTCGCGCAGATTTTCCCGCGAGAGTAGCTAGGTATCATGCAAGAATAAAATCTTTCATACAATCTTTCACCTCCTATTTCATCCCCATAGGGATAGATTAAAAAAAGTAGCCTATGTTTGACCTCAGGTCTCAATCTATCTCCTTGTCAAATTTTAACAAAATCGGTTCAGTGGTTTAGCCGTGGAATAGTAACAGATAAACTTTCGCATTTATAATACTGCTAGCTACACATTACTGCATTAAAAAGGTTTTTGATAAATCCCACGGGAACAACTTATTTTCCATCTAGGTCATCGTTTACAGGTCATCATTATGTGTGTGCAAGATTTCATCCAAATCGGTTCGGTCGTTTTTGCATGAAAGAGTAACAAACATCTATTCATACATTTAAACATTATTGATTGTGTAACTTCGGTAGTTACCCAATATGATGTCGCCATTTTATTAAAGAATAAAGCTGTTGGCACTTGCTGTTTGCATGCATCGGCCTTAACCTTGACACAACATTAAAAGCTACTGCATTTACGTGTTAGAAGTGCTTCCATTTGGTTATAGCGTCTTTAGATTTTGAATACCGTATCTTTAAAACGTGAGCTCCTTACGTAAACGTGTATGACTAAAACACGCTTGACAATTTAATCAAGAAAGAACAAATAATGTTTATCTATACTAATGTTATAAAATTGTAGAGTTTGTTTGGTTGTACGCGCTAATCTCGAAAACTGCTTAACCAATTTGAATAATTCTTTATAAATTGGATAGCCTGTTTTTTGAGGAAGGTTATAGGCTATATAACATCATGCTAGGACCAGTAGGAACGGAGTAAACAAAGTCCGCGCGTACGAAGTCGCGGGCAACAGCTACTTTGCAATAATATAACGGCCGGTTGCCGAAACGCAAATTAATTGTTTAACAGATCATTTGCTTGTAAAAATATGTTAAACAGGATTAATTGATTGCTTGTTAAAATTAATTTGCGTTTCGGAAACTGGCCGTAAGTGTTACAAGTTACTAATTTGCCCTGCAGCCCGTGGCATTATTAAAGTTTCTGGGTGAATCCCACGGGGACAACTTAATTTTTCGGGGATAAAAGGTATCCTCAGTGTTATTCCAGGTTCTATATGTGTGCAAAGTTTAATCGAAATAGGTTCAGCCATTTTTGCGTGTAATAGTAACAAACATCGATCCACCCATCCGTCCATCCATCCTTACAAACTTTCGCATTTACATTATTAGTAGGAATTACGTATTGACGTAGTGTACCGACATATTCTACCTTACTGTCGTGTGCAAACATTTTTTAAATAGCTGGTAAGATGGCTGTGACGCTGCCCTGTTTTTGTCCTCCAACACTCGAGACGCCGCGCCGGTCAAAAGTCAGGAGTCGAGACCCTGATGACGCTTCGATTAGCTATACATGTTATGATGTCACTACTAACGTGACTACTAGGTGGCAGTTACGCAACGTCTCGCCCGGGTATATGGTAGGTATCGCCGCTCTACCTATTCCTGCCGGAATAGCGTCAGTGCTTGTCACTGTCGAGTTCTGGTTTATGTTTTGTTTTTGTTTCACAATGTGTTAGGTGGCAAATCTATCGCCAACCGGGCACTAATCTGATTCCGAGCAACGTTGTTTTTACCAGAAAACTGGAAATACACCCGTGAATCGAACCGGTCAGTCAACACCTACTCCGGACTACTGGACCACAAAGACAAAATTATGTTTTGCCATATCTATAACTACGTACTTAAATAAAATTAGCGGCAATTTTGAGTGCCAGTTTTGTTCGGGACTGTGCATCTTGGGTTTTTTATATAAATGGACTCCACCATCTTGTCTATAAACTCACGCTCAATGTTATTTTAAACCAATTTCCCAAATGGGAAAGATTATCTATTCGGCTGCATGTTTGTTTTTACCTCAAAACTCGGTCATTTATGAATTGTCGGTTGCTGCAGTTTTACGCGCACACCCTGATTTTCATCACTGTACCTTTTTGGGTATCGGTTTTCTCACCTGCCATTATAGTAATAGTAAAATTATTCTCCCTGTGAAAGCAAATAATCTAAAATCGATTTTAAAAAATCGAATTTTGATAGTTTGACACCAATCGATTCGATCATCTATGGCGGCCCAGAATATTTTCATTTAGGCATATCTTTTTTGAAATGTCATTCTGTAATAAAAGCTAAAGCAATAATATTTACAATTATTTACATTAAGGATATAAAGTCATTCAAATTAATTTTTTACTTGATGCAACTTTTATTTTTTTTCTCGGTGCGCGGGGCACGCCTCTTGGCAGTTGCCTTATAAATAATGCGGTCCTGCAAACCTGCAAACAGACATTTTTTTAAAATAGTAACATTGATGTGAGTT
The DNA here is from genome assembly GCA_036924255.1 of Apodemia mormo. Taxonomy (NCBI): domain Eukaryota; kingdom Metazoa; phylum Arthropoda; class Insecta; order Lepidoptera; family Riodinidae; genus Apodemia; species Apodemia mormo. Next base: position 1,791,958 of record JAUPFN010000018.1, on the reverse strand, counting down.
ATAAAACAAATACATATTATGTATATATCAGAAAATTTGACAAAAAATCATATCTAGAAAAGACACTACAGATTTTGTGTAATAGTTATAAACAGGATCTAAGACAATTGAAACGTAAATGTTTTAATTGGCTACGATGGCTTTGTTCGCAATGAAGAGGTCAAGAAATCTATATATTTCTATTAGGCATTTTCAATAACTTCATTTTTTATTATTTTATTTTAACTATAATTGGATTTAATTAGCACCTAAACAATAGACAATTATTATTTATCTGACGCCATGGACACAAATCTAAATGAATACATATTTAAAGGTAATGGAGGAACTCAAAAACAACTGGACCAATTTTAATAATTCTTTCACTAATATAAAGCTTCATTATCTCTGATTAAAATTAATAATTTTTATACGATTGCTTAAAAGTAAGTTATATGTGGATCACGTGAAGTCGCGAGGAATTCGAGTGCTGAACAGTGTACTTTCCATAAATCTAACTGATGGCGTTTGTCTTGAACGGTTTTAAATAATAAAGCTCTTTAATGATTAGGATTATCCGAGTCTATGAGCTAGCCCAAATTTGGGCATGGATCAGCTCCACCCACCCCGGTGACTGGTCCCCAAATCTAAGTTAATAGGATCGACTGTACAAACTTTTGGTCAATTTTAGGTTGAAATTGTAAATGTAATAGAAAAATATATGTAGTGAAAAAAATCTGTTCTTTTGTTTGCTTTATTGGCTCTCACGGTTGGTGCTACTCCGCACCGTTTAACCGGGTTCAAAATGTAACGACAACAGTCAATTTATGTTATAAAAATCAAGATATTATGTGATTTTCTAAAACACACAGCGTTGATATGAAGAAGCTGATGTGAATATGCCCACAAAAGTAATTGTTTATGGATAAACTTACCACTTTAGTCTCTGATTTCTACTTATCTTTATCTGTCACCAGCAGGCAACCTCTTCTGTTAAGGGTGCTGTCATATTTGTCAATTCATAGCCTTTGTGAATTTTGCCGCGAAAACATATCAATATTTTTAAAGTGTTGAATTTGTTAAATTTTAATTGTTAATATTCTAAAACAGCGTTTTATAAACACACAGTGTCTTTTTTCATATTTGTTTTCTAGTATAAATACGTAAGTATTAAAAATGAGTGTTGAAAATACGGAGTTTGAAAATAGAGATGAAATAAACTCGAAGGTTGATGCTTCGGAGGAAGATCAACCTTCAGTTAGATCAGTTCCGGATGAAACTTCATCTTCTTCATCTTCGGAAGATGAAGAGGGTATTATTTCGCCTCCGCCAAATAAGAGACGTAAAGTATCATCTCGTAAGTATAAACATAATATTCAGACAAGTTCCGACCCACGAGTTGATCATTTAATTCAACAGGTAGGGTATATATCCCAATACTTAACGCAATTATCTCCATTACCATGTGTTAGTCAGAATATTTCTGAGCAAGAAACTTATAGCTCCATTCCATCTACATCCAATTTTTTGACGAACCCTACAAGTTCGCACAAGCTTTCATTGGGTGAGTTAGGTACAGAATTTGATGAAAAAACAATTATTCCACCAGCAAACACAGAACGATTAATAGAAATAAATCACCTTCAGAAATTTGACACACCTGCTTGGAAAGGAATTCGTTACAAAAAAGCCTTGCAATCTTGTCTCGCTAGCCCAGGGTTTGTGGGCCTTAAACTTAATGAAGAATTGTGTCATTTTAATAAAACCAAAGATTATTTAGCTTCCACTGAACAATTATTAGCTGGCTTATCTAACAATATGTTAGAACAAAGACATTTATTAAAAACAGGGTTACAGGCATTGCTCGACTGGGTTTCAGCAAATCCAAATAATTTAAATATCAACACATTATTTGATAAAATCACCAATACATTTGGACCAGGTTCAGCTTCTTACAAAAAGTCCGAAATTGCTATGCAAATTATTTGTGGTAAAAGAGCAGAGTGTATTGAGGTCAGACGTGATCGCCTTCTGAAGGAGATTGAAAATACCAATTTACGAGCAACACTGCAAAATATTCCTCCTAGTCAGGAATATCTTTTTAGTCGTGATGCTTTACAACCAGTGATAGCATCATTAGGTGGATCTCAAATGTGGCTTAATACACCAGCTTATATTAAGGATAGAAGACCAGCAAACACTTCACATTTCAATTCTAAAAAATCATACAGACCACATAGTAAGGACTACAAACCCTACAATAAAACACAAAATAAAGAAAACAAATCTGTTAGAAAGCAAAATCCCAAATATAGAAACAATCGGCCCTTTCGTAGAAATTACTCAACAAATTCCAATAGCACCATCAGCAAACAAAACTGACAGATTATTCAAGGGGGGTTGTCTGAAGGATTATGCACATCTGTGGGAGCAAAAAGGTGCCAACAGCTATATTCTAAAATTAATAACTGGTGGTCGCATTCCTTTTTTAAAGAAACCTCCCCTATAATATCCAAACAACCATGTTGTAAAACGATTTGCCACCACTACAACTCCAGATATGACAAACATGATTCTTCAGTTAAAACAGGAGAAAATATTAGAAACACCATCCATAATAAATCCAGGTTTCCTTTGTCGAATGTTTCTTGTAAAGAAGGCAGATGGAGGACTGCGGCCTATTTTCGACCTCAGAGGTCTGAATTCTTATGTAGCAGTAAAACATTTTCAACTAATTTCTCAGACCAATGTTGCAGAATTTTTACAGATGAACGATTGGTTAGTGAAAATCGATATTCACCAAGCTTACTTTCATTTACCAATCTCAGAGGCGCACAGGAGATTCCTCAGAGTAGTTTACAACAAATAAATACTACAGTTAACTGCACTACCTTTTGGCCTGTCAGCAGCCCCAAGAATGTTTGCCACAGTGACAAATTGGATCGCGGAGATCCTACGAGCAAAAGGTTTCCGTTTACTAGTCTATTTGGACGATTATCTCCTTGTGAATCAAGACCGAACTACACTTATTTCTCAAGTTGCGGAAACTTTGAGAACATTGGAAACCCTTGGATGGAACATAAATTACAAAAAATCCATCCTGGAGCCATCTCAGGAGATAGAATATCTTGGTCTTGTGTGGAACTCCCAACAGAATCAGATAAAGCTCCCTGCAAAAAAGGTAATAAAAATAAAATCTATAATAACCAAGATGTTGAACTGTGGAAACAGTTCTCTAAAAGAAGTGCAGAGTTTATTAGGTTTGCTCAATTTTGCAAATTACACAGTTTCCAAAGGACGGCTTCACTGCCGCAAAACACAGGTATTTTTAAAACAGTTCAATCAGGACAGACAAAAAGAAAGAAAAATTCTACCTTTGACCGTTCGACAAGACCTGAGATGGTGGTTGGAAGTTGTAGATCAGAACTCCACACCAATAATAAAAAAGAATGTCACTCATTTCCTGACATCAGATGCAGCGGATGCAGGTTGGGGGGCCCAGTTAAACAATTGTTACCTCTCAGGGCAGTGGGCTCCTTACCAAAAAAGTTGGCATTCAAACATGAAAGAGATGTATGCAGTATTTGCAACTGTAAACAGTCATCGGAAGACACTAAGGAATGCACACATACATGTACAGTCAGACAACAGGACTCTGGTTGCATACCTCAGAAACGAAGGAGGAACACAATCTCTTTCGTTGCTAAAGTTGACAACCAGGCTTCTGGAACTCACAGAACGGTTAAACATAACTCTTTCAGCCACTTATCTCCCGGGGAGATTAAACGGAATTGCAGATCACTTGTCAAGAGGTCGCAAACTACCAGAGTGGCATCTACTACCCCAGGCTACAGAAGCCATTTTCGAAAAGTGGGGTGTCCCAGACGTAGACCTGTTTGCTTCCAAAGATTCCGCTGTGGTTCCAAAGTACGTCACTTTAGATTCCAGAGATGGTACTGCAATTTTTTGCGACGCTTTCAGTCAACAATGGGACTTTCACCTGGGTTGGGTATTTCCCCCACCCAGCTTAATACCACGAGTTCTAGCCCACTTGAACAATGCAAAAGGGACTTACATTCTAATAGCACCAGAGTGGACCAAGTGCTTCTGGTTACCAGACCTGAAAATGCGAACAAAAGCAGTGCCACTACCAATAATGAATTTGCGGAAAGTTCTAATAGACCTAACCACAGGGATTTGCCCTCCTCAAGTGGACAAGTTATCTCTTCTAGCATGGAAACTTACGGCTGGGCCGACAAGATTACCCACTGGTCTTTAGATGAACAAGATTTACTAAAGAGTAGTTGGAGAAAATCCACTTTAATGACATACAACGCCCCCATTAAAAGATGGTTGTTATGGTGTAACCAACACAATATTAATCCAAAAGCACCTGAAGATCAAGAAGTAGCTAGATTTTTAGCAAAATCATATTTAGAAGATAAGTTAGCATACAGAACCATACTCTTACACAAATCAGCTATTTCAACATTCTGTGCAGCATCAGGGATAGATTTTTCAAATAGATTTTTTACCAAACAAGTTTTGAAAGCAATCTCTCTTGCAAAGCCAGATATACAAAAGTCACCAGTATGGGATACAGGAATTTTATTTCATTGGTTAAAGAATTCAATAAATTCTAGATCATTGTTTGAAATTTCTAGACGGACAGCCTTAATACTTCTACTAGCATCAGGTCGTCGGATTCATGATCTCACATTACTTGATATAAATCCTCAAAATTTGGTTTACACAGATGATGATATAAGTTTGTGGCCCAAGTTTGGCTCCAAAACAGATTCAAGTACTCACAGACAGTCAGGTTGGTTGTTGCGGAAACATCCAGACTACAGAGTTTGTCCTGTTTCACACATTAATGAGCTTATAAATAAGTCTGAAAATAGACGACGTGCAGATAAAAATGTCACTAACCTTTTTATATCACTATCTGGTAATTTAAGACCTGCATCACGAACAATGATTGCAGGATGGATTCGGAGCATTTTTAAAGATGCTAACATTGATGCCCCACCAGGCAGTATCAGGTCAGCTGTAGCCTCTAGAAGTTGGTTAGAAAATAGACCTGTCCAGGAGATATTAAATAGAGGAAATTGGAAAAGCATTGAGACATTTAGAAAATATTACTGTCGTCCAGTAAATAATACAGATAATACATGTTCTAGTGTTGATTTGTTATGTAACAACTTTTCTAATATATAATCACTTTATCCTTTAGCAATTCTAATACTAAAGAAAGTTTATAGTAGGTATATGTTCCTTGTTAATTTGATCTCTTATAATTTAGTACATTTAAATTATTTCTATTGTTGATTTTATGATTTTATTTTAGAAGTTTAAGAATTGTTATATTTTTATTGTTTTGTTTTTTGAGAAGTGAATAATAAAATTATTTTAATATATTGAAATATAAGCTTAATAAGTCTTACATTTTATGTTCAACATAGCCTTTGTGTTAACACCAGCAGATACCAAACAAGTCTTCATATCAACGCTGTGTGTTTTAGAAAATCACATAATATGACTGTTTTGAATTCCAACAAAACAGGTATTATGTGTTGAATAAAACACACAGCGTTGCAGCAATGCTCTTGCTGGTGATCTGAAGACTCTATGAATTGACAAATATGACAGCACCCTTAACAGAAGAGGTTGCCTGCTGGTGACAGATAAAGATAAGTAGAAATCAGAGACTAAAGTGGTAAGTTTATCCATAAACAATTACTTTTGTGGGCATATTCACATCAGCTTCTTCATATCAACGCTGTGTGTTTTATTCAACACATAATACCTGTTTTGTTGGAATTCAAAACAGTCATATTATAAATAGACACGCTGACTGTACCTAGGGTGAAAAATCGCAATAAGAATCCAAAATAAATTCCATATTTTAACTTAGCATAGGGTAAATTTTAGGACATATGTTTCTCAGAATTTACCCTAGGGTGAATTCTTCAAGGTAACAAATCGGAATAACCCGCATTTTTAAATTTAAAGCACTTCGAAATTATTTCTGCCCACTCTTAAAAAAATCTGGGTAATTCTGATACCCATGCGAGACCGATTTATATATTTTATGGCAAAAGAGAATATTTCGCTTTACGTGGATAGCAGATTATAGATTGTTAGCACATTGCGGCACTCGAGTATGACGTAATCTACTCCAATATCTATATCGGCCACAATGGCTACGATACAATAGATTTCTGTCGGTATTTACTTTGACGAGACATTGTGGAACTAACTAATGGATTTTTTCCATTTTTACGGATGTATCAACTTTGCTTACATTTTGGAGTATTCGTTGGAACCGCTTTTGTTACATTTTTGGACCTTTGCTTACAATTTTGGAATATTCATGGGATCCTAATTTCTTACACCTTTGGTTAGTGTTTACATTTTGAAGTATTCATGGGATCCCTAATTTTCTATACCTTTGGTTACATTTTAGAATATTTATTGGATCCCCACTTTTAATACCTTTGCTTACATTATTGAAGTGTTCATGGGATGAGCAATTTATTTAAAACAAAGACCATGTTACTCAGTAGTAATACAGAATTCTATTAGTGAAGTCGGTCCAGCAGTTTTTAAGTGTACCCATTAATTACAAAAGTACGCAAATAAAAATGATCTTTCTTTATGCCTAAAATGAAATTATTAAGTAGGCCTAAATTATTATATCTAGCCTCAGTTGCCTTAGAATTACAAATAAAATTTTGCACGCTGTTATTGACGACGTTACCATGGTCAATCATTATAAAACAGTGAAAATAATTAAAATTTATTAAAAAGCACATACCTATTATATTGTAATAAAATTGTTTTATGAATTTTATTTTAAATAACATTAATCAAGGGATATTTACACAGGCACAGATCTTTCAACAAACTGCCAACCACATACCTACGTAATATAGAAGCAGCCAACTTATGCATCTCATTAATACGAAGTATTTTGCGCGGATAACTACCTACTATTTTTATTTTTTTAAATCTTGCACGCTTCAACGCATCAGCTATACCTATATAGCAGCATTATTTCATTACATTCCATCACGTTTATAAGAAAACTGCGTTAATTAATACCCTCATCTCTGTCTCAAATAACATTTAATTCAAAATAATCGAAAGACTTCTTATTTATACCACTTGCAGTTTTTTTGATTGATGTTCGTCGTGGCAACATAGAATAAGAAAGATATTTAATTCATTCGTTTTTATACCTCAAATGCTCTTCTTTTGGGTGCGATATACTCTTATCTCTCGCATATCCTGAGCGGGCAGGTATGTCGTACCTGCAGTGGGTGGTATATACAAATTGAGTCGACAAAAAATTAATCGATAAATCATAGAAATCTGGTAAAGTGTTATTGTCTAGATTATTACAAAAACCCGACTGCGACCCGATCCGAAAATAACATAACTCTCTTAAGACTCGAGCTTGAATCCCTCTAGCCCTGACTACAGATTGCACCACAGAAATATACATACATACACTCAAAAAACATTAGCTTTCTCACGGTCGCACACAGCACAGGGAGGTAAAACGTTAATCATAAAAATTAAAAATATTCTTAAAAATATGTTTAATTTTAAAATGTTTACCTAGCATTTAATATATCAATCATCGCTGATGGGTTGTGGATATTTGCCAATTCGGTTTACCTACTGCTGGTGATGCAATGCATATCGGGTGGATTCCGAAAATAGTTTACCGCTTTTACTCTTTAGAAAATCCGTTGTGAAGGAATATATTGGCCTATTTTTATGTTACTTTTATGAACTTTCGAAATAGATATATTTTTGTCTTTTTAAATCCTAAAAGAAAAATGTCTAACTGCCAATTGCACCAACAAGGTTTTAGTTCAGGAAAATTCTGTCTGTGAAAAGAGGTATGCTGTCATTTGTTTTCTTAAATGAAAAAAATGTCACAGCATGCTACTAAATATTGACCTAAACTAAGACAAGATTTATGGAATTAAATCTATAACTGACAATTTAAAGCTATTACTGAAAATTTAAAGCTATAACTGACTAATCTATAAACACAATGGCGAAATACCGGGCGGGCAAATAGATTTTATGTGAGCCGTGTGTGTATAAAATGAAGTTAAAATTTGATTTCCTTGCTATTTGCAAAGCGTTCTTGCCATCTACATCCCTTAAAGAGCAGGATTTTATAATATTGCAGTATCTTCAGCAGTAAAGAGTCAGATGACTATCCTGATGAAAGGAGACAACCATCGTCTATAGAATCCAAAAATGTTAATGGTGCATTGCTATTCGTGTGACAGGATGGTAATACAAGAGTTTACCGACCTTACCCTCCAAACCGGAATGCGACATTCACAAGCATTGAGCTATCGCGGCAGGAACAGGTAAGGCGGTGGTACCACATATCCGGGCGAAACGTTGCGGAACTCTACCACATAGTAGTCACGATGGCGAAAGGGGACCTGAACCAACAAGGTAGAAAATATAATGTCTATAAATAATATAAATTATAGACACGACAAATATTTTTAAATATATTTCAAAATAATCGAAAATACGGCCTTCGCAAACATAAACTTAATCTTATAAGACGCCACCGATTAAGATCGAGGTGATTGCCAGAATTTTAAAAAACAAACTTGAAGCCAGTAACATCAATTTTGCTTTTCATGGTTCTTGAGCTTGTAATAATATCTGGCCCCATACATATATTTAAACTAAACCCCTTAAGTGAAGGGATTTTATAAGAATTCCCTTTTGAAAAACAGATCACGCTACTTGTGAACGATTGACGAACCGTGTCACTTCCATCGTACTAAGTACAGTTCTGCTACGCCTAGTCCAAGTTTGGTAGCATCACCTTTTTTTTTCTTTAGACATAGATCGTGTTTGTCACCATCGTATTTCGGTTCAGACTTCAGAGTATTCAGATTTTCGCCACACGCATGACAGCGTACGTACGGCACAATGTTGGTTCCAGTTATAGCCAGTAACTCAAAAAAAATACTTAGTTCTTTTTTCGAAATGATAATAGCTAAAGCCTGAATGGTGCTGAAGGGACACCGCACTAGTGAGCGAGCCGAGTGTTCCGCTTGATACTATTATTATTTCATGTATATTTATATTCCATGGAATATTACGTCTCAAATATGAAAGTACATATTTTTAAATTTTGGCAATAAGGACAAGGCTACATTCAACATTCCTGTTAAATTACTGGTTTTCAAAATAAAACTTGCTTTTTTGCTGTTATACTTATAAATATAAATAAACTCAGATATCGTCCATCTGTGGGCAGCAGTCGTGTCGTTTGCCAAAAACGAGTGGAATCAGTAATTTTAATAAATTTCAGACTACGTTCTACTCAGTAAAAGTATTGCCAAATAACCGAATTTTCCACAATTTTCAACTCGTGGGGGCGTTGAATAGTGCCGTTGCCAAGTGCTAACATAATATATTAAACCATATCAAAGAAATGAAGAAAGTTATGACGCTGTTCAAATAACCCACTTTAAACTGTACGACTTTAAAATTCCAAAATGTGGGCAGGTGTACAATATTTTTCTTGTTTATTAACAACACAGCTCTGTTCGTTACAGCACTGCATTTTTTCTGAATACCACGGCACTAAAACATTGATTGGGAATTACATCCCATTCACACAGATGGTAATGCATGAACTATCGTTTTTTGTTGCATATATATAGGTGATGGTTATCTCTTTTTGTCAAGAGAGTCTATGATATAAAAAGTGAGGTCTAAGCATACAATGTCTTAGCTAAGCTTAAAAATATGAAAATCGAAAGTATGTTGTTTGACAATTAAAAAAGAAACGATATTGCAAACAATTTTTTTGCGGTAGGTCCTTTAACCTAGTTCGACTTTTAGTCAGAGTTATTTACATTAACGTTACAACCATATTACCTACAAGTTTGAACGGAGCCCTCGGTCCGCGAATCCAACTCGCACTCAGCCGGCTTTTTTTTGTTGAAACGTACCTTCATAGTGATCCGGTTCTTCTTTTGAAGCATAGATCTACTACCTTACTGCTAGGCATCTCGTAAAAAGCGATAGAACTACTAGGCATTTCGTAAAAAGTCTAATACGTCACAAACATCGTGAACTCTAACGGTAGAGCTCTTCAACCCCCGTCTCATCTATTCCTGCCACAATGGCGTCAGTGCGTGTTTCAATTTAGATGGTGAAGTAGCCAAATAAACTTGTGCATGTGTTTTTAAATTTATGATTATGTATGTCAAAGATACCCATATAGCGGTTATAACTTTGACACATAACAAAATTACCAGTTTTTGATAAATTTTATTTTTATTTTTATAGACATTTAACTTTAGAGTATGAAAACCCACCTGAGAACGCAAATTAAGAAAACTCTTTTGTTTCATATTTAATGTGCTTAGTAAAAGTTAACTAAAAATTATAGTGATGATCTGTCAAAGTTACCCCGATTGATTATAATAAATCTGGAAAAACGAAAAAGAAATTACATACTTTAAATTTAAAAAAAAGGAAAGGTAACATTATACTTAAAAAATAAAAAAAAGTGGTAGGTACATTTTTCCAAAGGACGGCGGATGCCTATTACTGTGCAGAGTATAAAAAATAGTAATTATTTACTGCTGTGTAATATTGTGTATTTTAATTTCGTTTAGGTGTCTAAAATATTTTGCGGTCGTCGTATTTTCGCAAAATCAGACATTAATCTGTATTCGTAAGTTCAAGTTTAATTTAGAGACGGCTTGAGAAATATCTCAAAAGTAATCAATATCAACTACATCAAATTTGTGCCTTATGATTGGTCAAGTTAAAGCTCAGTCTTGCGCGATTAGCTTTTCAAACATTTAGTGTAATATTCTACGACATAGCGGAATAAAACTGGAAATGAACAATTAAAATATTAGCTGTGTAATGTAACCTTGCCTGACTTCAAAATGTTTTTATAATATTATAAGAGCAAATAAGAGAGAAGAGATAGGAATAAGATATAAAGAGAGAACCATCGCCTATATGCACCAAAGATATTAATGGTGATTACACCAAACCTACCCACTAAAGATATTGAGTGTGCCAAGATGGTAAAGCTTTGGCTTATCAGTTTTCATCAGTTTGACATCAATTTATCCGGCTACCTTACTCTCCAAACCGGAATACGACAGTGACGAGCACCGACGCTATTGCGGCAGGAATAGGTAAGGCGGTTGTACTAAATAGGCGAGAGACGTTGCAGAGCTCTACCACCTAATAGTCGCTTTTTTACGAACTGGCCGGCAGAACGGCAGGGTTGTATGTATTTTTAATGCCACATTATAAAAAAAAAATAAAAGTAAAAGTTCTGTTCAAAAAATAAAAACAAAAATTTTAGGGGTTGACAACCCTTATCACTTAGGGGTATGAAAAATAGATAGAAGCCGATTCTCAGACCTACTAAATATGCATATAAAATTTTATAAAAAATAACTAACATTGTGACACGAGAATTTTATATACATATAAGATAGAGATTATACATAGTTATAGTCAAACTAGCTGTTGCCTGCGACTTCGTCCGCGCGGACTTCGTTTACTCCGCACAGCCCCTCCCCCGTAGGCGATAGCGTGATAATATGTAACCTATATGTTGACCCGACCTGTTAGTAATATTCATGTAAAATTTGAAGTTAATACATGCAGTACTTTTTGAGTTTACCCCGGATATATGTACATACAAACAAATAGACAAAAATTCTAAAAACTATATTTTTGGCGCCGATATCGATTGTAGATCACGCCCCAAGTATTCTTTTAAAAAAAATATTCAATGTACAGTTTTGACTTCCTTACGATTTTATTATACCTATGTACCTATAGATAATTTTGATAATAACAGCCTTTGCTTTTTTTTTTTAATTTTATATCATCCATACTAATATTATAAATGCGAAAGTAACTCTGTCTGTCTGTCTGTCTGTCTGTTACGCTTTCACGCTAAAACCACTGGACCGATTTTGATGAAATTTGGCATAAACATAGATAAGACGTCGAGAACGGACATAGGCTACTTTTTACCGCGGGAAAATATTTCGTTCCCACAGGAAATAAAATTAATCGAAAGAAATCAGAGCATAAAGCGTAACGTAGAGCACATTAACTAGATGTCGCTGCACGAAAATACATCGCGCTAACGTATTGAAACACATATACATGTAATTAAATCGTTGAGTTTTTATTTATTATGATATGATTTGATACGAGTATTTTAACGTTTGTTAGTTCATTGAATGCGCTAAATGCTAATTCCTGAAACTACAAGTCGGATTGAAAAAAATTTTATGTGTATGAATAATGATAGCTACATTCATGAGGATTACATTACAATTATTCTTAGCGTAGTTAAAATATCGATATTTGTAAAATAAGTCGGAAGAAAAAGCGGTATCGAACGGCTGTATCCGCGTGCGCTTGCTGGCGTAATGCTTAAATACACGTTAGTCAATGTACTACAAATATATTGGTTTTTAGTAGATGCACAAAAAAGTCCGCGACACTATATATCTATCTCTTATAACAACAACACAATAAGGAATTTTGAGTCGAAAAATTATAGAAAATTAATAGGTGAATTTTAATCCTTATCATATTAAATCCTTACTAACGAAAAGTACTTCATCAACACGAAGATCTTAGGAAGACAAACTTTGGCTCTTATACCACGTTATTTAGATGCATAGTTTAAAAAAATGTAAAACGAAAATAACTCAACATACCTAGGTACTATCTAGGTATTAACCGAAAGGCTGTGTGCAGTGTGCACGATGCGGCGCACTACTCTGACCGCCGAACGAGAACCGAACATTGCCGAGAAGAGCCGAACTGTGAGAGCGTTGGCTTTACTATACTTTTTAAGGTTCCATACTCAAAGTTTAAAACGGGACCCCATTACTAAGACACCACTGTCCGTCCGTGCGTTCGTATGTCTATCTATCTGTCCGTCACTAGGCTGTATCTCATGAACCATGATAGTTGAAATTTTCACACATGATGTAGGTATTTATGTTGCCACTATAATAACTAAACTAAACTAAAAAAAGAATAAAATAAATATTTAAGAGTGACCACCATACAACAAACGTGTTTTTTTGCATAAACTCACTTTTGCATTTGCATAAAATCATTTTAAAAATAAATAATTAAAATAAAATAAATATTAAGAAGACTCCCATTCAACAAACGTGATTGTTTGCCGTTTTTTTTATAGATTATGGTACGGAACCCTTGAGGCGCGAGTTCGACTCGCAATTGGCCGGTTTTTTTAAGGTACATGAATGGAATCATATACCTTTAACCTCTGCGGCCCGCGCGGAGTAGACATGTGACCGGCTCCTTTCACAATAGACTTCTTTGATACGGAACGTTGGATTTTCCTTCTTTGAAAAAAATCACTTTACTTTGTAGTAGTTGAATATTCGATCTATTCTGTGTATTTAACGGTGTTGTTGAGGGATACATGATCGTTCGCTTTGGCCTGATATGTGTCTAATTCGTCAGTAAGTAGGTGTAAGTACTGTATTTGTATAGCTACTTAATAAGGATTTGTAGTTATGATATTATTAAATCTTGCTTTAAATCTTCCCCATTGTGTAAAACTGTTTAATTTTTGAAGCTGTAGGTATACCAACATGAGCAATCATTTAGGTAGAAGAAGCACAAATTTTCCAAACAAGATCATATTGATTGGTTAGTGGTTACTTAGGGGAAAGTTCCTGATCAGGCTACAAAAAAATTTTATATAGATAAAGACCTTCGTGAAATCGTAACCAACATTAAAGACTTGATATTTAAAGTGTACCCGGAATTCGGATATGATAGATTTACCAAAAAAAAAATCAATTGATGTGTGTAAGGGCAATTTTATCTGCAAGAAATGCAAGCGTTGACGCCATCTATACAAATAAATAAAATTGGGGTGTCTGTTTGTAATATTAAAATAACCGTTTTTACTAAATGCATATGGATGTATACACGGTACGTATACCAAAATAACATTGTTTAGAATTTTTGTCTGTCTGTCTGTTTGTTCCGGCTACTCTCTGGAACGACTGGACCGATTTTGACGGGACTTTCACAGGAAGATAGCTGATATGATAGCGAGTACCTTAGGCTATTTTTTTTTAAATTTTTCCACGCGGACGAAGTCGCGGGCTCAGCTAGTTAGGTATAAACAAGCAGTTGGCACTCAACTGCTTGTTTGCAACCTGCATGGAAAGAGACAGAAATAGAATACAGACACGAAAGATTGCGATAGTTACTTTTATTTAATCTGTGCATATATATAAATATTGCGGTACTATCAATGTGGCGGGATGTTAATGCATAAGTTTACCGGCTAAGGTAGCCAATAAACTTATGCATCATCCCGCCAAACTGAAACACAGCAGTAACATTAACACTTGCGGCAGAAAATGCAGGGCGGTAGTACCAGACCCGAGCGTGAGGTTCCTGAAATCTACCACCTAGTAGCCACGATGGTATTAATTATAGCGAATCGTTAGATATTATTTGATTACATTAGTAACCTAAACGAAACTATTTTTCGGTTCAGGTCATAAGGTATCAGGTTCAATCTGGGTCTGGCAAAAGTGATATTGAGGCTTTTGAGGTTTTTTCGAAAATCCAAATCTCAGTAGCAGCTCGGTGCTGGTCACCGGGCCTTAAATTATCTCGGGAAGCTGTAGGTCCTGGTATGTGACAGGTTCATTGCTCATCTCGCCAAACTAAGTACAATTCGGTAAATGTTAGTGAATTGGATATTGACTTTTAGGTCACTACCTACTCCGCAAGGAACTGGCGTAATTTACGAGTACTCTTTAGTCGAATAGTCGCAGAAAAAACCTATTTTACCGTGATAAATTAATAGGTCGATTAGATGAATCGTGGTGGAATGATGCATCTATTTGAATCCTGTACACGTCATGACGTAGTTATACACTAGACCATGTATGGGCAACTTTTGGATGTGGTATGCTTCCTCCACATTTATGACTTCAAACACGCCGGTTTCGGAGACTCTTGTTTGAAGTTTGGACAGCACTCGACCAATCTAATCGTGGTATGTCAGCTTTGATACCCCAGTATACCCCAGTACTTACATCCACTCATGCACATTCGAATTGTATAAGTGTCTGTTTTGTTAACCGTTCATCTGCCATTCTTTCACGTCGACATGTCAGAGAGTTGCGTGCCAACATTTAAATGCAGTCGCGGGCCATAGCAGGAAATAAACAAGCTTATTTTATTTATATATCCACTTATTAGTTAAGAAACAAGTTGATCGATATCCAGACAAATTCCACTTGTACCGAGGCGTGACAAGTTTTCCAGATTCTCATCTGTGAGTCTCTTAAGGTATTTCAACATATAAGTCTTTACCATCAAGAAGAATTTGCTGGAAGAAATTGCTTTACTTATAGCTAAACTTACTTTTTTTACTAATTTTGTCATTATGTTTATTTTTTGTTATTTGTGTGCAATAAACGTTTAAATAAAAAAGAAAAACATTGCCTAATAGCTTACATTGCGTTACCTTTATTTCGCGCGAAATTTCAAAATGTCTCGCGGGCCGGGCGGGTTGAAAGCAGAGGCGGGCCCGCGGGTCTAACGTTGCCCACATAGACACTAGACCTTACACACGAAGAGCCTATAGACATGTTGACAGTTCAAGTTTATACGTATTCTGTGAAAACTTATTTGTTTACATTAGATTCTCGTGATCGTGATCAGTTAATGAACTCTGGCTGAGCGAGAACTTTATTTATCCGATAGCTCAGTGAAACCTATCCTTAAACATAAAATTGCTATAGGCAAAGACGCACGGATGGGGCAAATAACAACTATTGAGAACTATAAACATGTCTAAGACAGGTTTAACAGGTCTAGCTCAATTTATTTTAAATTTTCTGCATCTTTGAATTACAAATTTCCGCAAAGTGACGTCTGAATCTAAAGTAGTATTTTTTGGTATTCTTTTTTATATTTCTTCTACCAATAACATGAAGCGATTTTTAACAACTTGTTTGAATAGTTTTACATTATATAATGAATTTGTACACTTTTGAAGCGGACTTAGTGTCCGCGTGATACCTATTGTTTGATAGTCTAGTGCACCAGTTCAAAATGGTGGTAATTCTCAATATACTGCTAAAGATACTTATATATAGCTCAAAATATTTTCCCTCCTGTTTTGGATCATTTTGGAAGGGTATAGATTAGCTGTGTTGTCTTTATCATTTAAAGTGCAAGTTAGTCATTTCTTGACTTATTTCACAGGTAAATATAAAGTAGGTTTGTTCAGTGCCGGATTAAGACTAGGTACTCCAATCCCCCAGGAATCCACGCCTAAGCGTGCATCCGTTTCCATTCCGTATGTACTTTTTTTTATTATGGCAGCTATTTCTAGCAGTTTTTTTTATCGGGCTTTAGTTAAAACACAATTAATCTTTTTTTCTTTCATTTTTGCATTTGACTTTATTCCATGATGATCTCTGTCGGGCCCATTATAGACCATTAGTCTTGTTCGT
Source organism: Apodemia mormo (assembly GCA_036924255.1). Taxonomy (NCBI): domain Eukaryota; kingdom Metazoa; phylum Arthropoda; class Insecta; order Lepidoptera; family Riodinidae; genus Apodemia; species Apodemia mormo. The sequence goes on along the minus strand of JAUPFN010000018.1, from coordinate 1,775,393 downwards.
AAAACGGCTTGTAATGATTGTCCTAAAGTGTCTGCTTGGTCTTAAGTTCAGGATTGAGCCCCCGGAGATTTACTTCGTTACCTTATCCTGTCGCATTAGCGTCCATGATTATTAATGTCGTATTATACTTTGTAACTGGTTTTATTTATGTGTAGGTATGATGCCCTCGCCACATGGATGATGGATAGCAACACAACATTTTCATCTTCAGTGTCTAAATTAATTATTATCTCTCCCTATTAGAAGAGCATTTGTTAGGTTGCTACTTTATATGTAACTAGCTGTGCTCGCGACTTCGTCTGGGTGGAAAATTTTCTAAAAGTAGCCTATTCCTTCTTAACGTGATTTAAAAGATAGATAGTCCTGGAGTTTTATCCGCATATCCCGTTCCCGTTATCGTAGGATTTTCGGGATAAAAACTATCCTATGCCCTTTCTTGGGTTTCAGACTATCATTGTACCAAATTTTACCCAAATCGGTTCAGTGGCTTAGGCGTGAAGAAGAGAGACAGACAGAGTTTATTTCGCATTTATAATATTAGTAGGTATGGATATTAAAAATGTAATCGAGAAAAAGTATATGAGATTGGTCAATGTTGTAACTCTAATCATATAATTCCTGCGAAATACATACCTACAGGCAGAACACGGGCGAGACTTTGCAGAACTCTACCACCACTAGGTCCCACATAGTCGCCCGGGTAGGTCGCCCGGGTAGGTAAACCTATGGTCTGTCTTACCTATTCCTGCCGCAATGTCGATAGTGTCAATGCTTGTCTGTCGTATTCCGGTTTGGAGAGTAAGGTAGGCGGTACTCTTATGCATATGACACGGATAGCAATGCACCAATAACATCTTTAGTGTCTATTGGCGATGTCTTCATTTTCCATCAGGAGAATAATCTGTTTGTCTGCTATCTAATGGTATAAAAAAACTATATCTATATATATAAAAATCAATCCCTATTTTCCTTGGTCACGACATCACGCCTGAATGGCTGGACCAATTTCGGACCAACTTTGTTGTGTTTGTAATTGTAAGGAGAAGGTTCTTATAAAAGAAAATATTAAGAAAATTGCGCGGAAAATTAGAAAATTTAAGAATACTTAACCACCATATAAAGTTTAATCCTGTAGACTTATATAAATTAAGTGTCACGTTGTTTGTCCGCTATGGATGCCTAATATGTAAGGCAAAACAACGTTTGCCGGGTCAGCTAGTATAATTATAAAAAAGTCTGGGTTAATGGTAGTCATCAGTTTTATGACACCTTGTTGGGTTTCTGGTTAGCCCGTCTAGCGACATCAATACCTGGACTTTAATAATTGGTAAAGTGCGTCTCGGGCCAAGCGCAATGTAGGGTTCCGAAGTTACCCATCAGAATAATGCGGACTAAAAAAGGGCCTTTCTTGTTTCGTACTATGAACATTTAATCTATTTAACGCCAATGACGGATGTATCAGCACCACAGGTTCACCGCCTATAAAAACTTCTTCAAGTATATTTTATAAGTTGATCGATATTATCAAAAACTTGTGAAGCCTTCTAAGCCGTGATAGTTTTCATTTTAATTTCAATACATTTACTACTGCCGTTAATTTTTCCCGTCCCCAAAAACTAACCGTTTAGCTGGTAGAGGGGTGACACTTACTTCTAACGAAAATTATCGCTTTAAAGCTTAATATTCGACAAACGATTTCATTAATTGAAAAATTGTTTCCACAAACCTACAATCTTTTTTATTAAATAACTATCCAACGATACCCCACACTATGGGGTTAACGAGAAGAAAATTAACATCCCCACTTTACATGAGCCGAGGCCTGTAAAGTTGGCAGACCCAAAAAATTGGTCGAAATTTAGATCAAAATTAGGAGCTTAAAAAAAGCTCTATTTAGATGCGCAAATCAAAAATTAGGTGCACTAACCATTTTGGGAATATTTTCAACGAAACATAAGTTCGCCATCCTTTTAATACCTAGCACACCCTTAAGAGCGTGTATTCGATTTGCAACTAAAATTTAATGTTTTCAAGTTTTTTCAAGAGCAATATCGTAATAATGTAACGCCGATTATTCGAAGGATATTACAGTTTTTTGCATTTTGCGTATTACGTCTTAATTTAGTGAACTACAGATCAAGCTAGCAAGTAGCAAGAGCTAAATATTAAGTAAGTTTGCTAAAAACAACGTAATTTTAGTATTTAACTAAAATTACGTTGTTTTTAGCAAACTTATTTAAATATTTTTGATATAATTTTCAGGCTAATACACCGATTGACTTAAAAATCTTATCAGCTTTTGTCCTTTAAAAACTGCGTCAAATGCTGTTAATTGGATCAAAATCGGTCAATTTGCTTGGGATTTATCAATGATGAAAGTTTTTGAAACAAATGTTTTTGACATTGCTTCGAAATTTTTCAACTTATCGATATTTAGCTAAAGAAATATTCTATAGCTATTAAAAAATTGAGTTGACTGCCATTCGAAAGATCAAATCGATCATCGTTTCCAAAATAAGTATACAGCTTTTCAAAAATCTTAATACTGTCGTTTTTAACAAAATATAATATGTAATAACTAAAAAAGATTTTGCTTATATTTGTTACTCTTTTGAGCTTAAAATATCTTAATTTAGCTGGAAGTTTCAGGGATGGCCTGCAAAGTCAACCGTCTACATATTTTTTATTAGTGTATAATTTAATAGTAATTATAAATTTTAAATTATTCATTTAATTTTATAGAAAGATCTCCTTTTGATCCCAAGCGTACATTTTATAAATTTTTGTTTTCCGAAGCGTACATTATTAAAATATTAAAAAAGAAAAGAAACTCTGTCTGGCTGTCTGTCATTTTCTTCTTCACGTCTTAACCACTGAACCGATTTGGATGAAATTTGGTACAAAAAAAGTTTGAGACCCGACAAAGGACATAGGATAGTTTTTATTCCAAAAATCCCACGGGACCGAAAACTATGCAGGTAAAAGCCCGGGATTTTGAGAATTTGTTCCACGCGGACGAAGTCACAGCGGGCACAGCTAGTATTACATACATACACATCAAACTGATAACCTCCGTGTTTTCGTCGATTGATAAGTGTGAAATGTTATAATATTGTGAATATTTACAAAACTAAATTGTAACTAGTATCATCACGCCCGGTTCCCTTGCGGGGCGGCAGAGTAAACCGAACATCTATAGACGTTCCGGGTACAGCGATTCATCGGTTTATTGGTTGACAAAGATAAATGGTGATCCTCATCGCCGCATTTACCGATATGTTAACGATTAACACTATTTCTAGCGATAACCGGGTCCGACAGCTTTACGTGCCCATCCGAGGCACGGGAGTGCTTATACACCATTCAGTCAAACACCGAGTTGCCACTGAGGATTTAGATTTTCGAGAAAAACCTCAATAACACCGTTGCCCGACCCGGCTATCGAAACCGGATCCTCATGATCTAAGTCGAATAGGCTTCCCCTAGACCACGAGGCAGTCACAGGTAAATTGTTACCTAAGGATGTTAATAAAATTGTGCCACACTTGCGTCTATCGTCACAACACTTTCGCTTGAAACTGCAAGAGGGACTAGGTCTTTGGATGAGTTTTTTTAGCCAGTGCTCATTCGCGGTTCGTTCTCTTTTTAAATCTATTGCACTCATGAGCACTTAAATCTTTAACGAAAAATATTTCATAATCATCATTATTTCTGGAAGTGACCGGTCACACGTAGCCATAACAATAAAAAATAATTTAATCCCCACTGATAGCATTGTTTATTGAATAATAGTATATTAAGGGATTTTTGAGAGTTTTGAAGTGGTTAGAAACTGCAGATTACATTGCATTGGAACTGCAAGAGGGACTTGAAAGTTCTAAGAATTTACATAATATTCAATTTTCATACGTTTATTTATTATTTTTTAAATCCAATCTTTTCGATTACTGAAAGCACTAAATAAGCACTTAATTTGATAATAATAAAATTCCTGTTTTTTATAAAGGGTCTGCTAGGTATTAAAAAGATGGCGGACTTATGTTTCTTTGTCAATATTCCCAAAAGTGCACCTAATTTTTGATTTGTGCTTCTAAATAGCACCTAAAAAGCTCGTAACTTGACCTGAATTTTGATCTATTATTTTAATTTAGGTCTGCCAATTTTTGGGCCTGAGGAGTTATCCTAAAATATTTTTCAGGATTTTGTTACCACTTTGTTGCCATGACTAACATGCATATTCTTGTAAAATTACAGCTTTCTAGCAGGTACTTTGGATCTCTGAGCTAGACTGCGAACGGACAGACGGATATAGCGAAACTATAAGGGTTCCTAATTTTTTTTTTTTATAATATAAGATAGCAAACAAGCAGATGGGTCTCCTGATGGAAAGAGTCAACCATCGCCTATAGACACCAAAGATGTTAATGGTGCGTTGCTATCTTGTGGCGAGGTCTAATGCCACATGCATAAGTTTACTGGCTACCTTACCCTCCAAACCGGAACACGACAGCGACAAGCACTGACGCTATTGCGGCAGGAATAGGTAAGGCGGTGGTACCTGACCCGGGCGAGACAATGCAGAACTCTACCACCTAGTAGCCAATCGGTCGCCTTTTACGACCTACCTGGCAGAACGGCAGTTGGTCTATTCTTCAAAGGAGCCCGGAACCAACACGGGGAACAACTTCGGAACCATAAAAAAGTGTATTATCTATCTAGGAAAAAGTTTAGCAGCCCTGAATCAAGCCATTTGTGATCAATGTCTGTTATACTGTTGGCCGCGTTAGCCAATCGGTCGCCTTTGACGACCTGTCTGGCAGAACGGCAGTTGGTCTATTCTTTAAAGGAGCCCGGACCAGTAAGAGGGGAACTAGAAGAGCCATACTTCAGCTATCATGTGCAGTAATAACTTCAATTGCTCTTCCTATTTATTAGAGAATCAGCGCGATTTTGGTAATAAAGCTTTTTAAGATAGTATAGTACCAATCTGAATTCAGAAATGAAGCATGTTCTGTAAAAACACTATTAGTGTTGCGACTTGCGGCCTTCGCGGGAGAGGTACCGATGTCGCTGCAGCGATGTCGGGGAAGCCATTTTGATTTATATTGTTCACGTTACACGCATAGCCAGTTACAATAGTACAATAGTAACAAGCTAATATAATATAATCTGTGGCATTACGCATAGATTAGACGCGGGTTGATATGACCACCGAAAAAGGTTGGTCTAGTTCATGAAGTATTAGGTATAGGTGGAGCTAGCACTCGTATTAATCACTTGAAACCAAGGAAGTTATATTCTACCCGGAATGCTTACACACGCTTCAAAATCGTTCCGAAGAGTACCACGACATGAGTGGAGTGTGTCTCTTTCTACTAAATAAAGCGTCAATCGCCATACATAAGTGTGGCCATGCGTAGTTTGCAAATTACTATTAAGTCATTCTACTAATTTGAGAAACAGTTTTTGCATTGCGTAAGTAATTACGTAATAATTAAAATAAGCCCATTTTAGAACTCACCGTGTTAATTACAATACATTTTATGCTAATGTATCTATCAACGTGTATGAATAAAAGGGATTTAACGATTAACGAATATATAGAAATCTACCATCCGAAAGTTTTATTTACACTGGCAATTGCAAGAAAGGGACAACATCCACTCATGTCGTTGTCTTGCTCAGAACGTTTTCCCCCTGTGTTATGTAAGAAACAAATGTCAACTTTATTAGGGACGAAATAAAGTACATTTTTATCGTATATAAGTTCCTTGCTTGAAACACATATTTACGTTATATCTCTGTCTATGAGGTCTCTCCATCTCTTTTTATACAGCTGTGTTAGAAAGAAAGGGAAGACCTCAGAAGATGACAGCTGTATTTAAAGTTGTGTTTCAAGTAGATATTAGAAGTGCTGCCTCCAGATATAATACAGCTTCATGGTCTAGTTGGACTTTTTCTTGTCTGAAATAATTAAAAGTTACCTTCGCAGATTTTCTCGGTGTTATTGTTTTTCCGCTCTTGTAGTAAAGTAAATCATGTTTGTTGATTCGTCAAAAGTGTCCATAAAGTAGATATAATTTTATGCCTTAAAAAATAATTTGTTAAAACACAACTAGATTCATTTAAATCTTGGAGGGACTATTAAAATGCAATTAATTTTCTTATAAATGTTAGCGAGGGCGTTGTCTTGTTAAGAGTACCTAGGTCATAAGTATCTAGGTAAATGACATGAAGTCTTGTGTTGTGCCAACTACAAACAAAAGAACAACTGATTAGGTAAAATTCTTACTTTAACATGTGAATGACAGTCTGACATTTAAACAATATTATCCGTACTAATATTATAAATGCGAAAATAACTCTGTCTGTCTCTTCTTCACGTCTTAACCACTGAACCGATTTGGATGAAATTTGGTACATAGTTAGTTAGAGACCCGAAAAAGGGCATAGGATAGTTTTTATCCCGGAAATCCCACGGGAACGAGAACTATGCAGGTAAAACCCTCGAATTATCAATCTTTTAAACCACGGAACAGATTTGGATGAAATTTGGTGTGAAGATACTTTGAAACATAACGTAGGACATAAAATAGTTATTATGCTGAAAACCCCACGGGAACGGGAGAATTTTAGAGATTTTCCACGCGGACAAAGTCGCGGGCAACAATTTTAACGCAATAAAACTGCAGCAGCCCACTTCCCATTTCCTGTATCTCCGGAAAAATGCGTTAGATCTTCACCAAATTACCACATGACCACACAGGGAATATATCCTCTCAAACAAAATAAGAATTTTCAAAATCGGCTCATAAATGACCGAGTTCTGAGGTTACATACATAAAAAAATTAAAAAAACTTACAGCCGAATTGGTTATCTCCTCTTTTAGAGAAGTCGATAAAAAAAATAAGTGCGCTTAATGCGTTTTTTTAATTTGGTATATTAGACTGCCTAATATAAATTATAAATGATTTTTTGATAGAATATTGTTTGGTTCAAGTGATATTCCTAATTGTTCATATTTTTGCCCTAATTTCTTACATTTTGAATTCATATGCGGGTTATTAACGAGTCGAAATCCTGATGCCATTTACGTCACAGGAGACACCCTTAGGGCGCTCTTAGTCCGCTTAATTTAAACTCTGGCTGAGCACTCTGCTCGTCCGAAACGCTTGGTTTTGTCATAATTTTTCAACTTTCAAACGCAAATCTGTCATTTGGCCAACTGCTTAAGTTCATTTTGAAAAAAAAAAACAAGGCAATAATGTGATATTTATTTATTGGTAGCTGATTCGCGCAGCTTCTACATGTTGGCGATATATTATGTAGTTTTTAAAAAAAATACATCCCCTATAGCCTCTTCTGGTTTAAATTTATAAACGTAATAGGAAAAAACTATCTGCATGCTAAATTTCTTCAAAATCGGTTCAGCGGTTTGGTGTTGAAAGCGTAACAGACAGACAGATAGACTTTCCCATGTTTGACCCCGGATCTTATTGTTACGTACTTATTGTTCGTAATTGTAAGAAAACGCCACTTAAATTAAATCCGTGTATTTACAACACAAATAAACACAATTTAATACAACTTAATATTTAAATGCTCTAAATAACACTAGTCACTCACTGTACTAACACTAAACTTAACCGACTACTCAATAGAACACTCGCTTCGCACTGGTCACTTTAAGGTATCGCTCTCGATCGCTTGATAAAAACTGCCCTCTATTTGTCACCACATCTCTATTTATAGCCAGGGTAAAGTTCTACCTGGATCTAGAAAAATCTAAATGTATCGGGAAACAATGAATCACTTCTTATTGTAAACAAGTTATGACTCATAAATCCTAGTACACGCTACTTTCAACCTTATGCCATATACCACAAAGTCCATTATAAAATAGCTTAGGTCAACTATTTGTTTGTCAATAGGAGTAGCTATCTTTTTCTTTTATTTCTAGATCTCTTCAGCGTTCCAATTCTACACGTTTCTATTATTCGTAACATAATGCCAAATTTCACTAAAATCGATTCAGTAGTTTAGTCGTGAAAGTGTAACAGACAGACGACCAATTTCACATTTACAATATTGGTATGGGTATGAACAAGAACAATTTCAGGCAGTTTGTGTGGGAAACAGGTATACGAGATACGTGGTTCATGTATCACGAAATCAGAAGTAATTTATTCAATACTAGCAGTTACACGCGACTTCGTTCGCGTGACCAAATATCATTACTTCCCTTATAAAGTACCTAACCTATGCCGCTCCTGGATAATGTAGTTTTCTAAAGCTGAAAACACTTTTAAAATCGTAACAAACAAACAAAACTTTCCTCGTTATATTAGTTTTGAAAACGTTTTACAGAACAAGTTATTTTGAAGCGTCTATATTTTAAAGCTGCTACTACTGGCAGGGTTATTAGGTATCTCGCAATGCGCAAATATCGTAATTATTTAGTTATTACAAAACACACAATAGCCCTGTATATCAGTGGTAGTTAGTCATTGCCGCTTGATTATTTTTGATGCTGTGACATAGCAAAAAGTCTAGTGACCAGCAAACAGTTGTCTCTGATCGCAGGCGTATTGCAAATTTTAGGTGATACGCCCACAGATCGGGAACGCGGTCTGTACTCTTTAGTCGGATCGGGAACACATAGAAAATTCATGACTCCATGAGTCACGTAAGTGTTTTCACGAAGTAAGTTTATCGCGTATCATTCAAGATTTCTGATCACAGTTCATAGATTACACGCAATAAAATTCTGATTAAGGGGAAAATCTCAGGGCGATCGTCATTACATCACGGCACTCGCTGACGTGTCCGTGTCGCGTCTTCAGTTCAAGGTCCAAACCAATCAACCATAGTCCCACTAATATTATGTCGAGTGACGACTGAAAGCAAACCTAACTACAATACATAAATGTCGGGTCTCGGATTCGAATCCCGGCAGTAATAAGCATTCGTGTGATCACGTATCAGTATTTATGCATAGAATAATGTATAATATCTATTAAGGCGAGGCATCGCGGCAAACGGGAAAAAACTGGTTTGTTAAATCACGTTTTTTTATCGATTGTTCAATAACAATTTTACAAAAATTACACGATATACCTGAAGATATTATCTAAGGTATGTGCTAACTCATTACATGATAGAATGTACTTTACTCGATCATATAAAATTCCGAAAACAGGCGAAATAATCTCTAAAACAAATAATTGCGTGCTATCACCGACTCTGTTTCTTCTGCATATCAATGACATGATTCGAATTCGCAACATACATTGCTATGCGGATGACAGTACTGGTGATGCTACATACTCCGGCCGAAGCGGTATTTCTCGGGAACACGTCGAAGAGTGCCGAAACAAGCTTGTGTCTGAAGTCGAGAATCGACTTACCGATGTCTCTGAATGGGATCGTCAAAACCTGGTCACTTTTAACCCCAAGAAGACACAGCTTTGCGTGTTCACCGCAAAAAAGACACCCTTTGTCGTATCACCTCAATTTGGGGATACTCTCCTGACAGCCTCAGCTAGTGTCGGAAACCTGGGAGTCGAATTACGTTCAGTTTCGCGGTCATTTGGAAGGCAAGGCTAAATTAGCCTCTAAAAAGCTCGGTGTGCTCAGCAGAGCGAGACAGTACTTTTTGCCGGACCATCGCCTTCAACTTTATAAGGCACAGATTCGGCCTCACATGGAGTACTGTTCTCATCTCTGGGCCGGAGCTCCCCGATACCAGCTTCTTCTTCTTGATCGCATACAGCGTAGAGCTGTTCGAATCGTTGACGACCAGGCTATTTCTGAACAGCTCGACTCTTTAGCATTACGCAGAGATGTAGGTTTACTCTGCGTCTTCTATCGTCTTTATCATGGGGAGTGCTCCGATGAGTTGTTTGGAATAATTCCTGCCGCCGAATTCCACCATCGGACATCGCGTCAAAATTCAAAGTTCCATCCTCACCATCTCGATGTCTGGAAATCCACAACTGTGCGTTTCTCCCGACACTTTTTGCCTCGCACTACTCTGTTGTGGAATCAATTACCGGCAGGGGTATTTCCGAACGGATACGACATAGGGACCTTCAAGAAAAGAGCTTACTCATTCTTAAAAGGCCGGCAACGCAACTGCAAGTCCTCTGGTATTGCAGATGTCCATGGGCGGCGGTGATCACTTACCAGCAAGGGCACCTCTTGCTCGTTTGCCCCCTCTTCTATAAAAAAAAAAATATATATTTTTATATGGTGATATTTAGTTGTAAATACAAAAAATAATGTGCTAAATTTTAGTTTTCAGCTGATGTCTTATATTTATTTATTCGAAAATTAACACGTTTCCCATCGGTTTCAGAACATACCGCGCCACCCATTTTCTATAGAATTGACGCGCGTCGAAATACCTCGCCTTAAGGGCGGATCCAGGGGGGTGGCGGTCATGGAGATCATAGCCTATGTGCTGTTCCAGGCCATCCTCTACCTGTGTGCCAAATTTAATTCAAATCCGTTCAGTAGTTTTTGCGTGATTGAGTTACAAACATCCATCCATCCAAACATCCAAACTTTCGCATTTATTAGGGCGAGCGAAGCGAGGCTTACACTAGGCCACTTACTATGCACTTGTGTGGTACATTTTACTGAAAAATTATCGGTCTTTTAGGATTGTGCTTCGACGTAGTAGTTTAAATTCATGACTAGATATGTTATCTACCATAAAAATACCAGTTTACAGACATTAAAAAAAATAGAAGATACAATTTGTATTGAAATCGTATTTTTAGTAACGCAATCTATTATAAAACTAACGAGTTAAAATCGATTGAGGGTAGGCGCCTCCCAATTTTGAGTCATCACTTTTTCCAGATCTACAAAAAATAACTAAGCAAATTGTAACTAATAATACAGATTATGTTAAAATTTAAATCTTGCCATCTTGATGTTTTGTGAGTTGTGATTTACAATTATGCAATTCTGGAGACAATTTTACCTTGCGCTGCTCTTCTGTTACACCAACTCCACTCTTGACCGCCCGGTTGGTCGAGTGGTTAGCAACCCTGACTACGCAATCGACGGGGCTCCGGTTCGATATTCTTGTATTTATATATGTGTTTATTTATATGTATTAGTATAGTTGACTAACGCCCATAGCACAAGCAAATAATTTGCTTACTTTGGGGTTAGATCAGTAAGTGTAATTTGTCCCGTGAAAAAAATAAATAAAAAAAACTCTGTTTCAACTTTTCCAGCAATTAGGTACCTAAGCATTTTTTGCTACTCACTTTTTCAGCCGATTACCCAAAAAGGAGAAGGTTTCTATTTGGTCGGAATCTTTTTTTAACTATGTTCACTGATTATTCGAAGACGCCTAAACCGATAAGAATTTTTTTTGTTTCAGTAAGTACCCAGATACTTCTCAGGTTATTTAATTTTAATTTGACGAAGATCTGATGCAGAGTACGGGAGATAGTGGAAGTGGGAAATAAACTGTTTGCAAGATTTCTGCGTTTAAATTGTCTCATATTTGTATAGTATTATTAGAGCAATTTTAAATAACATGTTTAAAAACATTTTTAAAAGATTTTAAAACTATTCGCAGGAAATTATAATTATTAACCGCGATTTTCAAAAATCGAGCTTTCGTCAGATCTCCATGGTTTGGGATTCTTGAAACGTAATTATATTTTTCAATGACGTCAGTATATATCTGAGTGCTAAGTGTGAGTTTTTCTTTTCGCATTCGATCGTGGGCGCGTTTCGAGTTTACTAGGAATTTGTATGTGATTTGTACAGCGCCACCTAGTGATAAACGTGAGAAACCAGTTTACCACTAGGTGGCGCTGTACAAATCACATACAAATTCCTAGTAAACTCGGAACGCGCTCACGATCGAATGCGAAAAGAAAAACTCACACTTAGCACTCAGTATGTGTGTACGTGATTAAATCTCTCACAGATTTTAAACGCCCTGGTTGATCGAAAAACGGTTTGCGGTGAAAGAACAAAATCATTAATCAAATTCGAAAGTTTTAAAAATTAAACACGGTCCATTTACACGGTTTTAAAAATTAAACATCCTTTTAAACACGGTTTCAGGGATGGCTTGCAGGATCATCCGGTTTAAAGATTTTTTATTAATGATTTTTGAACTTATTAAGAGGCTACTTCACAAAATACTTTTCTTTATATTTGACTGGCGGCGCGCGGTCATCGGGCCCTTGTATAAAGGCAAGGGTTCACGTATAGACTGAAATATCTATAGGGCCATCAGTTTGATCAAGGAACATGGAGAATGCAAGGGAAGTCCGAAGGAATGTTGTGTAAGGCACAAGGGGGTTTTAGGTCTAGAGCAGGGATGTGTGCGGGGAACAGAGTGAATAGAGCGTTAAAGAGATTACTTAAAAGCCCAATTTTAAGCCAGGGTGCCCGTCTTGCCCTGCATAATCATGTGCCTATCACAACGATATTTTATGAAAGTGAGAGTTGGGTATGTTATAAGGGCATGCAAGTATAATCAACGCAGTCGATGAAACAAATAGCTATGAAAAATATGTCGCGTAACTCTCGCGGACCGGATTCGTAATGTTGAAGTGACAGAGAAGTTATGCTTGAAAGCAAGTGTTGGTGTAAAGATGAGAAACGGCATGCTCCGTTGGTTCGGACATGTAGAAAGAATGGTAGGTGAAAGATTAACAAAACAGATATACAATGCGAGAGATGAAATACTTTATTATTTATTTTCCTATACATTAAAAGATTATAGACTTTATTATTATAAATAAAGTTTATACATTAAAAGATGTAATTCTCATAAAAATACTTTTCTAACAATATTACTAGATAGTATAACTTTGCGAGGCCTTACAAAGCTCTGCTTTTTGCTAGTAATATTAATTAATATAGGTAGATTATTTACTTTTAGCTGGCGCCCGGCACGTTATTATACACGTATATTTAGCTATACGACACGCGCACTACCTATTGTAAATTAACTTTGCGGTTTTAAACAAAAAATATTAAATACATTTGCCGGTACAACACGCGCACCACCTGTTTTATTGACTTTAGAAGATTTGCGGTTTTGAACAAACGAATATTAAGTTTTGATGTATTATGTAGTTATATCGGTAGATTGTTGTTGTTAAATAGGTACTTACTTTGTTTAAGATTTCCCCTAAGTGTGAAATGTTTATGAAGAAATCCATCCTTTGAGGAAATTTATTGCAAATAAAATTGTGCTGGAAACTTGCCCATGTAGTAATTAAATAGAGTAGATAAGCACGTAGATTTTTTCCCTTAGATTTACTCCGTGTTGGTCCGGGCTCCTTTGAAGAATAGACCATCTGCCGTTCTGCCAGGCCGTTCGTAAGAGACGAACGATTGGCTACGCAAGTTACCGCCATCGTGGCTACTAGGCGGTAGAGTTTTGCATTTTCTTGCCCGGGTATGGTACCTCCGCTTTATCTATTCCTTTCGCAATAGCGTCAATGTTTGTCACTACCGTGTTCCGGTTCTAAAGGTAAGGTAGCCGGAAAACTTATGCTTGTTGCATTAAGACCCTGCCACAAGTATGTGGTGTAGTGTAGTGTATAGATGATGGTTGGCTCTTTTCCATCAGGAGAGCCATCTGCTTTGCTATCTAATGACATAAAAAATCAGAGTGGGAAAACTCTTCTTGAAATTCAGTCATACTACCATTAAAAGCCAATTTCGTTACGGGGTAAGAACTAAACAGGTATAATCGAGTACCAAACACAGCTTAACCTCGCTTCTGTCATATCTGTAACTCGGGCATCAAAGCTCCTATCTGATATTGATGATTTCATAAAATACTACACTTCTCATTTCACACACTCATCAGTGTCACCATCAGCAGCAACAATATCCCTTGTCCCCGCTCGCCAACACCCGATAATCTAGTCAGAGACAGTACTAAGACAAAACCATTTAATTTCCCATCCATTGTATTGGTACGTACCTATGAGATTTGATCTCACAGGATAGTCTTAGAATGGGTTCTACTCTAAACTTAAACTCTGTCTTGAGTTCTTAGCTCGTCCAAAAGCCGCCTTCAGCTATACTGAAAAAAAAGGTTATCAAAGTATTCGTTTTTAAAAGTATTTTGCCAACAGAAGTTTTTAACGTTTTTCAAGTTTAGATAATACCAAAAAATTTCTAAATTTTTACATGTGAAACTGATGTCATTTTTCAGTTTTATTTATAAAAAAATAAACTAATATTTTTTATAAAACATAAAAAATTTGTATTTGTTACTATTTTAGATTGAATGTATTAAATATTACTTACATAACGCCACCTCGCAAGGATATCACAGTAATATTGATCAATATTCTAAACACTACTTAGGTATATCTGATTTGTTTCACCACTCAGAACTTGTGGAACCACAGTGGAACCACCGATGAAACCTATTTTTTGTAGACCCACTGAGTAATACGGGAGCAATTCACATTAAATCACATAGTCACTTTTATAGGAAAAAGCATTATTACTGAGAAATTGTATTTTATGATATGGTGTTGATACTCTGATCGCAGCAGAGCCTTTGAAACTCTTCATCGTATCGTTTGGTTTAAAGTTAAAGGATGATGGTTACTTTCGCAGTTATTTTATTATACATTTACTTAGATATTAGAAAAATTATAAGAGTAGACAATAGTGATACCAAAAAATCGTCATCCAGTAAAATCTACATTACACCTGTGGGAAGAAGACCCAAGTCCAACGAAAGTGATTCGCGCACTAAGCACTGAAAGAAATGGTCGCCTGTTTCTTCAGACAATATTACTAACTCTTCTCTGAATAAACTAAACGATATGATCAAGAGATTCGAAGGCTTTGCCGCGATTACAATATCAACGCCATATTATAAAATACAATATATATATATATATATATATATATATATATATATATATATATATATATATATATATATATATTAATAATATTATAAATGCGAAAGTTTAGATGTTTGGGTGGATGTTTATTTCTCAATCACGCAAAAACTACTGACCGGATTTGAATGAAATTTGGCACACAGGTAGATGATGACCTGGAATAGCACATAGGCTACTTTTTATCCCGAAAAAATTAGATGATCCCGCGGGATTCGCCAAAAACTTTTATAATGCAGCGGGCTGCACGTGGCAGCTACTAGTATCTTTATATTGCTTGCTTTGTCCTATAAAAGTGACTACCTATGTGATTTAATGTGAATTGCTCCCGTATCCCTCAGTAGTTCTCCGAAAAATCGGTTTCATTGATGGTTCCACCAGTGGAACAAATCAGTGTAACCATGAATTTTTTTGAAACCAATTTTGAAAGTATGTTAGCATTAAATATATAAATGTTTACAAACTATTGTCAATCCATGAGAACACTTCAGACGCCATTACCGAATTATTTTAAAATAGGCGTGGCTGACATTGAACCTATAAATCATGATTTTATAATTAGCATGTTGTTACATAGACATGTTTGCTTATTCGGGTGTGTTAGTTATGTCAATATTTTCGCATAAAAGCTTAATATAACATGTCTGTAGGGGGAGTATAGGTGCAAATGAGATACCTACGATTAACTCAAGATTGCTTTTGCATATCATAAGTTCATAAGAAAGCAAACAAGCAGATGGCTCCCCTGACGAAAAGAGATACCAAAGAGACACCAAAGATTTTAATGATGCATTGCCATCTTTGTTATGGGCCGTGGGGTCTTAATGCTACATGCATAGGTTTACCGGGTATCTTACCCTCCAAATCGGAACACGAGAGTGACAAGCATTGACGCTATTGCAGCAGGAATAGGTAAGGCATTAGTACCAGACCCGGGCGGGACGATGCAGAACTCTACCATCAGCTACAATGGTAGTGACTTACATAGCCAATCGTTCCCCCCTTACAAACTGCCTGGCAGAACGACATATTCTCTATTCTTCAAAAAAAGCTGGGACCAACACGGGGGTAACCTACAACAGCGTAATCAGCAGGCTTAGGATAAACAGAGCGATAAAATTTTATCGACCCGTTTTCTCGACATTTATGTCAATTTCTCTATTCGCTAACGCATTTGACACTTGATTCGACGTGATTGGTACTTCAAATGAAGAGAAAATGATCACTTTTACTCGACAGTAGTACCCCTAGCCAGGATATAAATTTGGTTAATCATTTCCTCTCGAAAGATAAGTTGTACCATGCTTAAAAGAGTTGTATTATGAAGCTTCGTGAACGTCAGCTGCGGCTGGGTGGGCGGGTTTGGCAGCTAAGCACGTCAAAAAAATATATTTTAGTAATTTCCTCCCGATTGAAAATTTATCAAATTATAGCTTGTCAAATATTTTGAAGGAAACAAAAAGTCAGTTGACTATACAGTGCAGCAGATAGCAGCTATCTCTTTCTTTTCTTTCTAGATTTTTGCAGTATTTTCACTTTTCTAGAATATTCTGCAATCTATGGGACTTAGTACCTACTTGAAATACAAATTTCATTCCTTCATTCATAACCTTTTTGTTTATACACGGAAGCCGCTAGGCGCTACTGCTAAATCACTGACGCAAAATTACAATTGATATAAGTACACACACATATATACATTCTCGTATATGTATAAACGCGGCGGTCATCATGTACAAGCTTTTGTTTAATATTAGCTACATGCCGTATCAAAAGTTGATCGGGTCACGTAATAGCTATATCATTCACCTGAATGCCTTTGTGAAGGCTTGGACAGTTCGTAATGTCTGCCCAGTAGAGGAATTAAACCACAACTTTACAATTAACGTCAATGTAGGTAATACATACGAATTTTATTGTATGTGCGGCGTGCGCTTGGCGCTTCTCAAATGACTTTTGAATGTAGACAAGTCATATGCGAATTTCTAGAATAGTCGATGTCGATAAATATCTCGTTTGTCATAATACTCATGCCACGACTAATGTAGACGTTACTATTTTATCGAGTTTTGACATATTAAACCGAACTAGCGATTTCCCTGTGGCCGAAATTCGACCATAGACTAAACAATAAAATCTCTTCAAAGTTTGACAACTGACTTTAGTCGTAAACATGAAGAATTAGGTAAAGGTGGAGCCATGAAGATGTATTATATCTGGAGCACAACTTTAAATACTGCTGTCATCTTCCGAGGTCTGACCCTCTCTATAAAAAGAGATGGAGAGACCTCAGAGACAGATATAACGTAAATATTTTTTCAATTGATTAATAATAGTGGTAGCTCCACCTATACCTAATACTTCATGGGTGGAGCATGCACTCTGATTAATCACTTGAAACATAAACCTACGTAATATCTCTGTCTATGAGGACTCCCCATCTCTTTTTATACAGCTGTCTTAGAAAGAGAGGGTAAAACCTCAGAAAGTGACAGCAGTATTCAAAGTTGTGTTTCAAGTAGGCAGTGTTTGTTGCAAGTGTTTGTTGCCTCCAGATATAATACAGCTTCATAGTCGTAAATAAAATAGTATACATGTGTGTATATGTATATTATCATGCAGGAATGTATGTCAATTGAATGTAGGGTGCTGGGTACATCATAAGATAACAAATATGCAGAAAATCTTCCTGATGAAAAGCCAACCATCCCCTGTAGACACCAAAGATATTAATGGTGCGTTGCTATCCCTGTGGTGGAATGGTAATGCTACATGTATAAATTTACCAGCTACCTTACCTTCCACACCAAAAACATAGAATAGAATATAGTTTATTGCATCAAATATGGTACATTAAGGTCTTAGAATTATATAATGGGTCTCACATATTTGACCAGTTACGGCATGCAATATTTAATTTTAATTTAACTTACATCACATTCCGGTTTATCAAAATAACATTAATAATTATAATCTCCATTTAACGTTAATTTCATCGAAGGCTACAAAAAATTAATTATAATAATAAAATAAATGTCAAAAATGGTCAGAACTTACATACTAATAAACAATAAAACTTGAGAGGTGTTAAGGGACACCCGGATGGAACGAAGTTCCTTTTATTATTATTTACAAAAAACCTGTATACACTCAACAAAAATAATCGTCGCGACACCACACTGTTCAATGCGAAATAGAATTTCTTCACCCGGTCGAATTTAGGAACCCGGTCGAATTTCGGCACCCGGTCTAATTTCGACCCGCGGTCGAATTTCGGCACCCGGTCGAATTTCGACCCACGGTCGACTTTCGACCCACGGTCGAATTTCGGCACCCGGTCGAAATTCGACATTCGGCCGAAATTCTGTATAAATGTCGAACATTTGGCACTAGAAAAAAGTAAGCTCAATCAAATAGTAGATAGACTCTTTCACTTTCAATGCACGAGCTAAAGGGAAGTGGCTGGATATTTCTGTGCTTACAATACCTTACTATAGCAAAAAGTGTCGTGACAACTTTTCGTAAGAATTTTTTCCGTCTAGCCCCCTTTCACAACGCGCGATAAGGAACTTCGTTCCAACAATGACAAGCGTTGACGCTATAGCGGCATGAATAGGTAAGGCGGTGCGGTGGCACCCGACCCGGGCGAGACAATGCAGAACTCTACCACCTAGTAGCCACGATGGCAGTGACTCGCATCAATCGGTCACCTTTTACGACCTGCCTGGCAGGTCTTCAAAGGAACCCAGGACCAACACGGGAAAAAAATACCTTTTATGTCAAAAACTTCTGAACAGTTTTAGGGTTCCGTAGCCAAAGGTTAAAACGGATTGCTATTACTAAGATTGCTATCCACCCGTCTGTCTGTTTGTCCATCCGTATCTCATGTCATGTCATCCGTGTATCTCATGAACCGTGATGAATGTGTTAGGCAGTTGAAATTTTCACAGATGATGTATTTCTGTTGCGTTATAACAAGAAATACTAAAAACAGAATAAAATAAATATTTCAGAGGCCCTTAAAACAAACGTGATTTTTTGTCGTTTTTTATAGATAGACGGAACCCAACGTGCGGGAGTCCGACTAGCACTTAGCTGGTTTTTTGTTGAGATTTGAGACTGCTGTTATGACTAACCAACTCTAATCGTTAAATAAATAATGATTAAAATTGTTATCACGCTTGATAGTCGATAGTTTTATCATGCTGAATGTCGTGCTGTTATCGCAAAATGATTTCACTTACCTAACGCGTACCTAATTGAATCGTTATAGAAATATCGTTGCGCTCGTCTTTTCATAACGTAGGGTAGCCATAGGGTAACCAGAATATGAGCATTTCTTCACATTTTACTTAGACTTAGGGTGGCTTGCACCAAAATGCTTAAATGCATTTAGTCCCTTAAACATGTTTAGCAAATGTCAAATCTCCTTAAATGCTGTCACTTTAAACGTATTTAGTGACTTAAAATGATCCAAATATAATCTAGAATTGCCAATATCAAAACTAAAAATGCATAGTTCCGGACCGAATATAATGTGTATAAAAATATATAATAAACTACCTGATATTTATAAAACTTGTAAAAAGTCTATTGGTAGAAAAATGTTACTACACCATAAACGATTTCTTTAACAACCGTATAATTGTATCATAAAATGGATCGGTCCAGTCCTACATTGCAATACCCTTATACGGTGTATATGTTCACCACATTTAATATAATAACACCAAATATAATAATTGTAACATATTAAGCAATAAATTATTAAGTATTGAGTACAATGATTTAAGCATTTTGGTGCAAGCCGCCCTTACTGTAGTTGACCTACAAAAATGTATACTTGTAACACTTACTATGAATAAAATATATGTCTAAGTATCTATAACTTTTTTGTATAATCTTTACCGTTTTTAAATCCAAAAAAACAATTTTTTTATCCACAGTATATCCAAAATGCAAAGAGTGACATAATTTTAATTTTTAACTCTATTCTACTGGAGTATTAATAGTGTTACTGCTTGTCACTGTCGTATACCGGTTTGAAGAATAATTCTCTTTGGTAGCCTTATTGGGTAGCCGGTAAAGTTATGCATTTTAGACAAGAGCGGATCCAGCCTTCGGCTCAGAGGGAGGGGGGACATATTTGAGGTTCAGTCAAGATTGGTTCTAATCCTTATTTATTTGCATTAATAAATTCATACCTAGACCCCTGCTTAGGCATCCCTACTAGAATCTAGATCCGCCCTTGATCTTAGATAAATGATTGGTCTCCGGAGATTATTCGATCCGTCCGGGCCATCTTTGACGATTAGACTATCTGTCGTTCTGCCAGGCAGTTTCAAAAGGCGAACAATAGGCTATGCGTGTTTCCTCCATCGTGGCTTCTAGGTAGCAGCGTTCTGTATTGTTTCACCCGGGTCTTGTACCAATTATCACCGCCTTCCCTTTTTCTACCCGTAACAGCGTCAGTGCTTGTCACTGTCACGTTCCAGTTTGGAGGATAAGGTAGCCGGTAAACTTAGGCATGTGACATTAAGAGCCCGTCACAAGGATAACAACGCACAATTACTTTGGTGTCTTTGGGCGATGGTTGTTTCCATCAGAAGAGCCATCTTCTTATTTGCTATCTCATCTTATGAAATCAAAAAAAAAAAGAATCATAATATTTAGATCATAACTATTACTTAAAAATAAATATTTGTTTGTCCGTATACGCGCTGCCATACCATTTAACATTAATGAAATTATTGTTTGCACACGTGTGAAGTTATATTATTTTAAACAATACAATTAATAAACCGTAGATGGCGAGCGTGTTGTAAGTACCATGCGAGCCAACTATTTGAACTTTCAAACTCAGGACGCCATATTGTTTGCAAAAACTTCATTAATGATAAGTAATATATGGTAAGCAAAAACTAAAAAGAAATAATTTTACGTTCTAAATGTTGTATTTTCTATTCAGATAAAGATTATACCTGTTTCCCATTCGCATTTCATTCTAGCACATGTTAGCATGTGTTAAAATAGGTAATATGTAGGGAAAAAAAAAACATATAAGAAAATACAAAATAGATTTATTTTTTATAAACAAAATAATTAAACAAATGTGTCAACCGAGTTTAAATCCTTTACATCACTTAAACGGCTTCTTCGTCGACATCATTTGTTTACGAATCTTCTTTGTCGCATATATTATTGCATAAATCTAAAATTAATTAGATACCTATGTGCTTCAAATTTTACTTATAATGACATTATTCAAGGTACGTGGTATGATATTGAACATTAATATATTATTACAGAATTATATGAAAGTTATTTGTTGTTTAACAAATCAGCGAGTGCGAGTGTTTAATGCAGGTGCTTAGTATTAAGCAAAAACCACGTGTAGAGAGTCGTTGATTATTACGAGTGATTAGTAATCAGCGTAATAAAGTGAATAGACGCTGATTAATAATCACTTGCACTAATCAACGGGTGTCTACACGTGTTTTTTGCTTAACACTAAGCACCTGCATTAAACGCTCGCATTCACACTAATCAAAGTGTAACCGGGGCCTTATGTGAAGTTGGCAACAAGGTCCTTTTCCTTTTTTATTTTTATATTTCTATTAGGCTATAATAATGCCGAGGCTCGCATAGTAGGTATCTACTAACAAATATAGTCATACTAATATAAATGCGAAAGGCTTTCTATTTGCCTGTTACGCTTTCACAGCTCAACTGCTATACCGATTTTGATGAAATTTGGCAAAAAGATTGTTGTAGACCCGGGATCTAACATTTCTGAACTGGTACTGAGATTTAGGATATTTGAGATAACACTTTTGATCGAACGTGGGACCTCATAATCTGAGCAGAATCGGTTAACTCCCAGACAATGAGATACAATTATCTACATACGAGGGTGGATTAAAAAGAACTCGGCCTAACACAGATCCATTCAATTCTAAAAATCAAATCTACCCACTTTATTTAGTTCAGTTCAGAGTAGTTACTCGCAATTATGTGAAGTTCGAAACTGTGCAATAATTTGTTGTGATTTTATAATTTTTTGACGTGACAACGTCTTATAATTCGATAGAGCTGGCTGCACGCACGAAAAAACATGACTCATGCGGCGTTACCTCGCTCTGAGGCGTTCCGTTTAAGGCTTGGAGTACAAGCGAGAGCTTAAGACGTTGTCACGTTCAACTATCGTCTGTAAACCAACTTTACAGACAACCGATTTTTTTAATAAAGCAATCGGACATACTTTCTGCAAATCGAGCAGCGTGTCGTATTTAAGTACCTCCAAATGAAGGGGCTATCACTGAAAGCCTGATGAAATTGTCAGTACATTAGGGGATTCTGCTCTGTCTTATTCATCCGTCAAAAAATGGATAGCAGAATTCAAGCGTGACAGAGAGAGAGTGAAAGATGAACCGCGATCTGAAAGGCCTTCGACGTTAAATATTAAAAAAGTTAATTATGGGAGACCGCAGATTAAAAATTAGAGAGATAGCCGAGATTATAGACATCTCTTATGAACGAACTCAAAATATCACAGTCAACGAATTGGGTTTCCACAAAGTGTCTGCGAGGTGGGTTCCGCGACTGCTTTCAGTTGAACAAAAAGGAACGCGATTGACTATTTCACGTGATTGTTTGGAGTTTTTGAAGCCGATGC
This sequence comes from Apodemia mormo, assembly GCA_036924255.1. Classification (NCBI taxonomy): domain Eukaryota; kingdom Metazoa; phylum Arthropoda; class Insecta; order Lepidoptera; family Riodinidae; genus Apodemia; species Apodemia mormo. The sequence goes on along the minus strand of JAUPFN010000018.1, from coordinate 1,752,799 downwards.
AAATGATTTTTTTAAATCGTTTAGTTACAATGGACGAAACATGGATTCATTACTGTACGCCAGAAACAAAACAACAATCAAAACAGTGGAGAAGACCTGGTTCACCACCCCACAAAAAGGTTAAGGCGCTTTTGTCGGCAAATAAGGTAATGGCTTCAGTGTTCTGGGACTCGAAGGGTGTGAGTATGATTGATTATCTTGAAAGGGGTTAGACTATAAAGTCTGATTACTACTGTGTCTTACTACGTCGTTTACGAGAGGAAATAAAAGAAAAACGTCCAGGAATGCTCAGAAGAAAAGTCCTGTTTCATCAAGATAACGCCCGTGTTCACACGTCTGTGCAATCAATGGCTGGTATCCACAATTGTGGCTTTGAACTATTACCGCATTCGCCTTATTCACCTGATCTGGCACTGTTAGACTTCTTTCTGCTCCCTAACCTAAAAAAGCACTTGGGAGTCAAAGATTTTCGACAAATGACGAAGTCAAAACAGCAGTTGACGCATATTTTGACTCTAATATTTAAGAATATTTGCACACCATATAATGGTAGAATATGTTGGTAACTTAATTTATTTTTAACAACTTGTAACACCCATATTCTTGCAAATAAATATTTTCTTTCTTTCTTTCTTTCTAAGGAAGAATCTTTTTTTTTCAACAGTCTAGATGCTTTGAATGGGAGATCTGGCCATCTCCCATTCAAAGCATGGCCAGATGGGAGATGGCCAGAGTGCATCGAACTTGATGGTGATTATGTAGAAAAATAAAAATATAACTGATTTAGTATGTGTTTATTTTCTTGGTTAGGCCGAATACTTTTCAATCCACCCTCGTATGTACTTGAAAATAAGTACCTTATTTCTTTAAAATCGAAAGCCCAAACAACAATTAGTCTCATAACACCAACTCGAGCCGTGAATGGATCTCGAAAATGAATATAAACTCGAACAACTGGAGATGCTAATGCCGCTGAGAGGCTCGACTGTCGAGACTTGAGAGCAATAATTGTCTCTCGAGGAACAGATAAAAGATGCTGTGGCCTCCTTTGAAGTAATCTGATTTTGAAGCTTATTTTATGAAGTGCGACTCAACTTCTTCTGGCGGTATATTGCTGTTATATACATATACTTTTAATATATTTTTATGTTATACGTTAACTAATAAGCAGATGATTCTTATAATGGAAAGAGACACTAAAGAAAATAATGGTGCGTTTCTAAGCATGTGACGAAATAATAATGTCACATGAATAAGTTTACCGGATACCTTACCCAGAACACCACAGTGACAGGCATTTACGCTATTGCGGCAGGATTAGGTAAACCCGAGCGAGAGATTGCGGAACTCTACCACCTAGTAGTCACATTAGCAGTGACATGTATGACCATTGGCCAATTGTTTGCTTTTTACGAACTGCCTGGTAGAATGTCACATGGCTATTCTTGACCAAAAATAATTCTAAGAACTTACTTGTTCTACATCCAGTTAAATTCTGTATTTTATACCTGATATCGTCATATTAATTACACCAGCAAGGATGTTTTATTTGAATAATCAACAAGACAGTTAATTAATTCAGTAAAACATCCTTGATTAAGCTGTAATTAACGAAACCGGTTTGCTGTAATGTAATTTAATAAAGACGTGAAAAGACTAATACCAACGAGTTTTATTGCCACTGCCTTAATGACAGTTTAAAGGCAAACGAAGGGTTATATTACATCCATACTTCCATGTTCTATTTCCATACTAATAAATGCGAAAGTCTGTCTGTCTGTAATGCTTTCACGACAAAAAGGCTGATTTGACTTTGATGAAATTTTGGATGGAGATAGTTAATGGTGTGGGGTCAAATATAGTTTTTTTTTTCCAAGTTTCAACCCCCAAAAGACTGAAAAGGGGGCTGTAAGTTTGTATGATAAACTATGTCGACGACACGTTAATCTTCTCGCATGCGAAGCTACGCGAATCCACTAGTTTGTCACACATTATTTTACACCGTTTTGTTCTTCTTAAGTATCGCCTCTGTGGTCTAGTGATCCGGTGTCGGTGATGAGCACATGAGATCGTAGGCCCGATTCCCAGGTCGGGAAATTCAAAATGTATTTTTTCAGTTTTATGATGAAAACTGAAAAAATAAATTTAACGATAGGCTTGCCACCTATCACATCATGGGACTAAGTATCGTGGGTGCGCTTAATGTATCTCTGCCTACCACTCCGGGGATACGGGCGTGAATATACTTTAATATCATTGTTAGAGGATGATTATTCTGGGGTGAATATTGAAAGATACATTATTTTCAACCGACTTCTTGGGAAGTTATTCGGCTGTAAGTTTTCATGTTTTTTACCGCAGAACTCGGTCGTCTTACGTCTATGAACCGATTTTGAAAATTGTTTTTTTCTTTGGGCGAGTATCCTCCCTGTGTGGTCCCATTTTAATTTGGTGAAGATCTGACGCAGGGTTCCGGAGATACATGCAATGGGAAGTCGGTTGCTGCAGTTTAACAGCGATAAAAATTTATATATCTCCATCTGCCTCGGTCTTGTTTTCAATCGATGAAATAACAGAGGTTATCTGTTTGACGTATATGTATGTAATATTTTTGGAATTGGATAGTATTTAATTGAAATGATCTATTTATCGGTGGTATTTACCGGTGGGTGGTATGGGCTGTGCCGCGCTCCCGGCTGCGTGGGTACCACCATCTTGCTTGTTTCTCCCGTGAAACAGCTTTGCTGTGTTTCTGAGAGAAGGGCAAGACGGGCAGTGTAATTACTGGCACCGAGACTTAACACCTAATGTCTCAGGATAGGCAACACAAGCGAGTTACCTGCACCAGTTCCAGGTAAACTTGTTTATGTTCATTGGCGACGTCGACCACTTACCATCAGGTGGCACGTCTGCCAGTTTGCCTATCCAACTAACACGAAGAAAAAAAATTATTTGTCCAAGGACGTGTATTAAATTTCCAAAGTGTATATCTATGTTTCTCTACGAAATTATATTCTAGCTTTATCGAAATCAGGGGCGTATCTACCGCCGCGCCGCGCGCCGTAACTACCGTATCAATTAAACGTGCGTAAGCAAAAATTAATAGAAACTTCGCAAATAGCAAAAGTAAAAGAAAAAACAATTTCTTTTTTTTTCACAAAAAAAAATAGGTGTAGGTATATTTAATTTGAATAGTTTCTAAATATTTTGGAAAAGGTGACAGATATCTAATTATGATGAAAAAATATTTCTTTTAATTTTATAGAAACATTTTTTTTCTTTTGTGAGAAACCGATTAGCAATGCGAGTCACTATATCATCGTGGCTACTAATAATTTGGATTCGTCTGTATTATTTTCATTAAACAGGAATTTGTAAATAGTAGTACAATACATGAAATAAGAACAAATTAATGCAACCTCCGGTCAACCTTAGGCTAACATTGTCTATCAAAAATAAGATAAACGAGTCATTTGTTAGACTTTCGGTATACTATCATAATCAAATTCTCGAAGAAATTATACATTATAAAATTAAATGTATGAAATATTCGGTGTTTTTATTATTTTCACAGTTTACTTAATATAGTCTATCTCAATGCCAAATTTCATCTAAATCTGTTAAAGCGATATTGCGCGAAGGAAAGGCAAACAAATATTTGTGTTATAATATTACTAGTGACCCTTTCCTGCACAATTTTATCTACTTTACGAATTATTAGAATATATTTTAACAATTTTTCTTTAACATATATAATAACCAAACAAGCATATGTCTCACCTGATAGAGAAACCACAGCCTATAGAAAAAAAATGTTAATGGCACGTTGCTATTTGTACTTATCCTTCAAACTGGAACACGATAATGACGGAATCAACGTTATTGCGGTAGGAATAGGTAAGGCGATGTTACCAAATACCTGAAGTGAGACGTTGCGGAACTCTATCACCTAGTATTAACGATGGTAGTGACATGTAATAGCCAACCGGTCACTTTTTACGACCTGCCTGGTAGAACGGCAGTTGGTCTATTCTTCAATGGAATTCCGACTCCCGACCAACACGGAGAAATCTTCATATATGAATCACTATATTTCTTATTATTCCTGTTTATTTAGTAGTAGCTGTTGCCAGCGACTTCGTCCGCGCGGACTTCGTTTACTCCGCATAGAACCTTCTCTGTAGGTGATAGCGTCAGTATTAGTAACTAGCACCCATAACATAAACAAATAATTTGTTTGTGTTATGGGTTAATACATATATATATATATATATATATATATATATATATATATATATATATATATATATATATATATATATATATATATATATAGCAAGCTTGCTGCTTGCTGCTGTCAAAGAATTTTTGTGCCTATTTGAATATCGCCATTTTGGCGCTGTAGACCGATGCGTGCGTCCATGGAACTAAAATTAGTGATTCCCACATGTCGACATATTCGATAAGTTTATCGATCGTTTAATATTTACAGTTAGGTGGGCTGTGGTCATGAAAATACTAAAATGATTGTATTAGTTTATATATATATATATATATATATATATATATATATATATATATGTATTAACCCATAACACAAACAAATTATTTGTTTATGTTATGGGTGCTAGTTACTAATACTGACGCTATCACCTACAGAGAAGGTTCTATGCGGAGTAAACGAAGTCCGCGCGGACGAAGTCGCTGGCAACAGCTACTACTAAATAAACAGGAATAATAAGAAATATAGTGATTCATATATGAAGATTTCTCCGTGTTGGTCGGGAGTCGGAATTCCATTGAAGAATAGACCAACTGCCGTTCTACCAGGCAGGTCGTAAAAAGTGACCGGTTGGCTATTACATGTCACTACCATCGTTAATACTAGGTGATAGAGTTCCGCAACGTCTCACTTCAGGTATTTGGTAACATCGCCTTACCTATTCCTACCGCAATAACGTTGATTCCGTCATTATCGTGTTCCAGTTTGAAGGATAAGTACAAATAGCAACGTGCCATTAACATTTTTTTTCTATAGGCTGTGGTTTCTCTATCAGGTGAGACATATGCTTGTTTGGTTATTATATATGTTAAAGAAAAATTGTTAAAATATATTCTAATAATTCGTAAAGTAGATAAAATTGTGCAGGAAAGGGTCACTAGTAATATTATAACACAAATATTTGTTTGCCTTTCCTTCGCGCAATATCGCTTTAACAGATTTAGATGAAATTTGGCATTGAGATAGACTATATTAAGTAAACTGTGAAAATAATAAAAACACCGAATATTTCATACATTTAATTTTATAATGTATAATTTCTTCGAGAATTTGATTATGATAGTATACCGAAAGTCTAACAAATGACTCGTTTATCTTATTTTTGATAGACAATGTTAGCCTAAGGTTGACCGGAGGTTGCATTAATTTGTTCTTATTTCATGTATTGTACTACTATTTACAAATTCCTGTTTAATGAAAATAATACAGACGAATCCAAATTATTTGCCATGTTAAGGAATGCCGTATACTTTCACCAGTTACAGAAAGCGAAATTGTTTTTGTTGTTGCGATAATAATTCTTATATCTGTACGTTTTGTCATGATTTGCTTAATCAAAATATCGAAATGACTTTTAAAAGTTTCAATCATGATAGTTTTGATTGCAATATTTGATAAAACATTAACTATCAAAAATATTGTAAACAAGGAGAATCTGTTTTCTTTGGAGTCCAATTAACAGCTTTCATTGTTGTAGTCATACATTTTTTCCATTAAATCGACTGAAAATCTGCAAAAATAAAATGTAATTAAAATCATAGTTCGCTACATGAACAAAACTTTTCCTACAAGTGAGGCATATTTAATAAAATGCAAAAGAAACAAGACGACTATAAAGTGACTTAAATATGCAACTAAAACTAAAAACGAAAACTGAATTTGATTACTATAGTAGAATATCGATATTTAAATTATCGATATGACCTGTTGATATCACTAGTTAATTCTAAGCGAAACAAAATTAAATAAATATTATTAATTCTGCCGAAAATCAATATCCCTGTTATTAAAGTAATATTGTATTTAGAGTTTCTGGTAAAAATAAGTTGTTTTAAAGACCATGTTACTCAATTTTTGATTAAAAACAGTTACTACATGCACGTACCTGTAAAACGAAGTTTTACACTCCTTTAGGTAGGATAGTTTGCAATATACGCATTTCCTAATGTCGCAAAACTTCTGAGTACACCAAATATAAACTTAGGAATTCACTAAAACATTAATAAATTAATTAAAATGCGTAACTGCCTCATAATATTTAGACTACCATGGCAACGATATACAGCATACGTCAAAATTAGTTCAATGTACCCCCGCCGACAGCGTTTCAAATTGACATATAAAATTAGCTGTCATTTGTATGGGATAACCTGTCCAGTGGTAATATTATACACGTCAATGGATAACCATCACCCATAGACAACAAATATGTCAAATCCAAATAATTCTCTCTGTGGGTTGTAATCAGAAATCAGAAATACTTTATTCAATAAAACTTTTTACAAGTTATTTTGACACGTCAACATATTTTTAAAAAAACTACTACCGGATCAGAAACGCGGCCACACACTGAGAAGATCCGGCGGAAGAAACTCAGCGGGCTTGTTTTTTTTTTCATATCATTGATTTTTTTTACATTATCACAATATTACAAAAAATATACATGAGATCGCTATGAGGAGCAATTAATCCCAGGCTTTTTTGTCTTCTAAATAATCTGAAATTTTATAATATCCTGTTTTACACAGTTTTAACACATTTTTTTAAATTTATTGACTGGTAAATCTCTTATAGTTTCGGGAAGTTTATTGTAAAAGCGTATACATTGCCCCATAAGAGAGTTACTTATTCTGTGGAGACGAGATGCATGCACAACAAGATTGTTTTTGTTCCTTGTATTAAGTGAGTGTACGTCACCATTTTTAAAAAAAAAAAATTTTACGAACGTACGTCAAGTTCTCAAATATATATTGAGATATAACAGTTAGAATATTGATTTCTTTGAATTTTTTTCTCAGGGAAACCCTCGGGCTAAGATTGTAAATTGCCCTAATAGCTCTTTTCTGCAATACAAATATAGTATTTATTTCAGCAGAATTTCCCCAGAGAAGAATTCCATATGACATAATGCTGTGGAAGTAACTAAAGTATACAATTCTTGCTGTGTCGACATCAGTTAACTGTCTCATTTTTTTTACTTACTTTAGTACTTTAAATAACTATCTAGATCAATTTCGTTTTCTATTGGTCTATGGATAAAACGTATTCGACTGAGATCATAAGGTCCCGGTTTCGATCTCCAGGTCGGGCAAAAGTGTTATTGCGATGTTTTCGCGGTTTTTTGCGAAAATCCAAATCTCAGCAGCAGCTTCTAGAGCAGCGTTATGGTTTTTTTTTTTTGCGAAAATCCAAATCTCAGGAGCAGCTTGTAAAGCAGTGTCGTGTGTTGACGACACCGTACCTCGGATAAACACGTACTGTTGTTACTTTCGATTATCGCAAGAATTAAGCGGCATACTCAGGTTTGTAAAATCAATAGCTTAAAGATAAATGTTCGTTCTTCTGTCTGACAAAATACGTCGTGCTCTCGAGTCCTTACCTGAAAATGTCTATTCATTTTACAAAAATGTACAGTTCCTCTTTTGAAGTAAGAGCCATGAAACTTTGGAATGAATTACCTTTAACAATTAGACAAGCGGAAAGTTTAAATAGTTTTAAAAGACTTCTAAGAGAATATTATTTAAAACTGTAGATGGTGTCACTGAGTTTTATTGTCATTGTCATGATTATTTTTTCTTTATTATATAAGGAACTTATTTCTTTATATGTATGTATATATATATATTAAATCTGTATGTGTGTACCCTATTTTTTACAAGCAATAAATGCTATTACCACTGGTTATCTAAAAGAAATCGCTCTTTATCGATAAGACCGCCATTTTTACGTTTAATTTAAGAGTGTTCTGTAAATGTTACTTAATTATGGTACAATAAAGTATTAAATAAATAAAATACGAAAAGGGGGATCACCACCCATCACGCCAACAACGCGCGACATAATAAGTCGTGATGAATCGGAAAGTCTAGACTTTCGGTTCTGTCTGCCTATCATACAAAGGAACTGGCGTTGTGATATCTTAACATCGCTCAAGTGAATATTTTGAATGATCTTATTTTCAAACGATTGCTAATGTTTTTTGTATTTAAAAAGATATTGCCTAAATGAAAGTCTAAGAAAAGTCTTTAGCGAAAGACTTATTGTGACTCATGAATTTTCCAAACGCTAACAGACACTTGGCTAATTGCGTTCCAGTTTGTAAGATAAATATAATGAAATGAACATTTGACTTACGTAGGTAGACATATTCCAGACATCACAACCAAGATAAGGAAAACATAATATTTTGTTTGTGTCTGTTTTATTAATAAATAATGTAAATATTAACCTCTGTGATCTAGAGGTCCGGTATCGGATTTGATCGCATAAGGTCTGACTCCCTGGTCGGGCAATTTAAAATGTGTTTTTTTTTAATTTTCTAATAAGAATAACATTGCCTAGAATTGGATATGTGCCCGGTTGGCGATAGGCTTACTACCACATGTCACATTATGGAAATACGTATGTATCTTCGGCTAATCGTGAATGCACTTATTTGTACCTCTGCCTACCTCTTCGCAGATACGGACGTAGGATAATTTTTTACTTTTTTTAACGTGAATGTTTAAATATATGACAAGCTTATAGTGGAGTATGTATTTCCAGTTAATTAGTGATTTGAATAATAATACTCGACTATTCTCAAACTGGTATCGGCTATTTTAGGAAACTGGCTTGAACTTTAAAGAATAAACCAGGTCCTCGTACCAGGCGGTTTATCAAAGGTGTATGATTATCTGAACGTGTTACTCCCATTGTAACTGCAGGTCAAAGAGTTCTGCAACACCTCGACCGGGTTGTACACCGCCTTACCTTTTCCTTTTGTAGAAGTATCGGTGCTTTTCACTGTCGTATTTCGCTTATGAAAGTAAGGTTATAGATTAAATAATAGCTCAGATTTAAAAGTACTACCTTTTACCCGCGGCTTCGCTTAAATAAGTTGTCAGCGGTTGCCGCTGTTGATTCTCGTTTACAGAAGTTACAGTGGTGGGAACGAGAGGTGGGACAATTTTCCTTAAAAAACATCGCCTTTAGAAAGCAAAGATGTTAATGGTGCGTTGCTATTCGTATGGCGGGATGGAAATGCCACATACATTAGTTTATATATGCTACCTTACCTTCCAAACTGGATCACGACAGTGACAAGCACTGAAACTAGTGCGCCAGGAATAGGTAAAGCGGTGGTACTAAAAGCCGGCGAAAAATTGCAGAACTCTATCATCTAGTTAGTAGTCACGATAGGGCTGCCACCTTTTAATTGAAAAATAGAGTACATTTTCTTTTTAAGGTTAAATAATAAGGTACAAAATTGAAAAATAAAGTATTATTTATTAGCTGTGCTATTCGTTTACCATACATATTTTTTGTATCTTCTAGCTATATCTAACAACAATGCTTTTCACCAATTAGTTTCGTCCCGTCTCTGGATGCACCATAAAGAAAAACTATAAATGAGAGTTTTATGTATACCTATTCAATATCATTATTTTTATACAACAAAAAATCAAGTAGAGTGAAATGATACAAAAAATACGTTTTAGATGATGTTTAAAACTAGTCAGTATCATTTCTGCTACAAAAAAAATAGATTAAGTTTTTTTTCCTTTAAAGCGAAATGATACGAGTAAAATAAAGTATTTTCACGTACTTTATTGCCTTTAGAAAGTATAAAGTATGTTTTTAAAAATAAGGTACAATACTTTATTATAAAGTACGAGTGGCAACCCTAAGTCACGATGTAAGCCAATCTTTCGCCTTTTACGAACTGCCTGACAGAACGGCAGATGGCATTTTCTTCAAAGGGGGGCTCCCTTGAAATCAAATATACCACCATTGGGGGAACCAATTTACATTTTACTTCAACGGTATACGTACTTAGTACAACAAAATGTTATGACGTATCTTCGTTCTTTAAGGACTAACTCCTGGAAGATGATAATATCAAATGACGTAGGCATCTCAAATGCTAATAATTCCAACAAATCTTTTATGTTGTCTCATCGAGTTGAGATCAAGTTAGAAGCGTAGGCGAGTTATTGATCCACCGTTCCGTCAAGTAAATTATAATTTAAACTCTCACAGTCTCATTTGCCAAGGTTGTAATGTCGGTTGGGGAAAGTTTGCACAGGCGTAACCGCTAGCCTAGGGATGTATTTTTATGGTTAAAACATTCATTGTCGCTAGATTGCCATTAGAAAGAAATAGAGTCCTCATTTGCGAGAATATGGGTGTTACAAGTTATCCATACTAATATTATAAATGCAAAAGTTACTCTGTCTTTCTATCTGTCTCTTCCGATTTGGATGAAATTTAGTACGAAGATAGTTTGAGACCTGAGAAAGGACATAGGATAGTTTTCATCCCGGAAATCCCACGAAAACAGGAACTATGCGGGTAAAACCCCGGGACTTTTAGAATTTTTCCACGCGGACGAAATCGCGGGCACAGCTATTTAAAAATATCTTAAAGACATGCGCACTCCATCATAATATAGTGTGCAATTATTAAAGGCCACCTAGACCCAAACTGCTTCGCCCGCGAGCAAATTAACATGTCGTCAATATCTATAGTTTTTCATACAAACTTTCATTTGATTTCACTTCTTAGTTTAATCAATTTTAAACAACCTTCACGTCACTTCACGTGCTAGCAATTATTTTTTGGTGTTATTTCTTGTTATGCCCTAAGCAATTGCTTAATTTACTTGTGGGCTAATCCGACACTAATTGTAGCCGGATATGTCATCAGTGAGTTCACTCAGTACATCGCACACCTATCTATAACTGAGACAACCCAAAATAGGTGGAATAAAACTATTAAATTTTAGCTTCAGCTTTAAATACAGTAATATTTTGCAAGCCATTTATTGTCTATAGAATCCTTTGACAGTAGTTTCCTTAATCTAAGATAGAATCAAATTAAGTTGTATATAACCTTAAAAAAATGTAGATATCCATTTATTTCGTCACCTAAAAAACCTTTTCTTTGTTGTCTCAGTTTAGATCTAGGTGTGCAATATTTTTGAGCAACGATATAATATCTACGTATTCGGGGAAAGCAGAAAATGGAAATACATATCACTCTGCATCAGTTTAATATGGACGGTGTCGTGTCTACCGACAGATGTTCATTATCTTTTGTTTGATTAATCGATCGAGTGGCATATCGATAGCAGTACGTTATCTCAATTTTATATGAGGTTACGAGTTAATCAACCTAAAGTATTTATGACGTAATACTTATTCACGATAACTATAAAAATAATTTTGTTCTTATCATACAATAACAAGGTAATAACTAATAGCTTCTTTATTACTCTCTTTAAAAAACTGTACATATAAATTATTTCTTCTGTGTGAAGATAGATGTTTTCTAAATAATGAAATTATGATGGTCCATAGATATTATGAAACATAGTTTCGACCATAGATATCCATATCCATATTAATATTCCATACTATTCCATACTTTCCATACTAATATTATAAATGCGAAAGTCTGTCTGTCTATCTGTCTGTCTGTACGCTTTCACGGCTAAACCGCTGGACCGATTTATATGAAATATGGCATGGAAGTAGTTGAAATGCCGGGGTCAAACATTTTTTTTTTCAAAAATCAATCCCAAGGGTTGAAATAGGGGATGAAATTTGTATGAAAAGCATTGATATAAAAGAGAAAGATCCGTTACGTTCTTATACATCGCATTCACTAAACTAGGCTCGGCAGAATACATAGACACCGACACTACACACATCTATTATCACAATCATAAACATGGAAACAAAGACAGAGATATGGCGGATACACTCGTACGAGCGAAATGGTATTAGCCACTGCGCGCGTCGTCGCCATGGTTACGGATAAACAAAATCAATGATAGGCTGGATACACTCGTACGAGCGACATCTCATTAGCCAATAGCCACGGACCACCTCATCGCCATGGTTACCGATAAACAAAGAAAATCTTATTTTTAAACAAATTTAACGTTTTAGCTGTACTTACGAATGGAAAGTAATCCCATGTGTCTTATTTTTTTTCCCTTGAGTGATTATAACACTGGTTAAATACACAAGACAGCATTTTGAAGCGTGTTTAATGGTAAAAACAATCGGAAAGTAGAAGCGTTTGATGTTGCGAAGTCCCGCGTGTGACTGAGTGGCATACTACAAGCACTATGTACACGGGCCTAGTTTTGTAGGACCAGGCGCTGTGACTAGATAACATATCTTTCTCTTTTTATATCAATGATGAAAAGCTACCTAGACGGCAATGTTCATCTATTGGCGGGCGAAGCTGCGCGGGTCAGCTAGTATTATATACTCAAAGGTTCGACTATTAAATTCAAATTCAAATTGTTTATTTCACAAAATAAAGTTAGTCTAGTACAAGCTGTAATGATTTACAATAATTATCAGTTGTGTTTATTACAAAGAAACTATAGAAAGTTATCTGACAATAATTATATGAACCAAAGACTAACACATGAACGATTAACTTCAATCTTCGTACTAGTTTACACTGTATGACGGTAGATTGAGATTCCTCGCCGAGCGCGGCCTTTCGTTTTTACATTTATAAATATTTGTTTACTTTGTCGTGAATTGAATAGGCACGTAAGTACAAAGATAAGAAAAAGAGAAAAAAAAATGTAACACTAATCTATCTTATCATATTAACATGCGTGTATGTGTGTTTGTGAGACTGTGTACGTGTGTGTATGTGTGTATATAAGTTCAACAATGTGCTCAAAGGATAATTAGTAATAAGAAGTATGTTTTGTAGAGCGTCTTTTCTATATATTATACGTTACACACACACACACACACACACATATATATATATATATATATATATATATATATATATATATATATATATATGTATATATATATATATATATATATATATATATATATATATATATATATATATATATATATATATATATATATATATATATATATATGTAAAGAGCCAACTATATATATAAAGAGCCAACCATCGCTTATAGACACCAAAGATGTTCATAGTGCGTTGTTATCCTGTGGTGCGGTCTTAATGACACATTCATAATTATACCGTCTACCTTACCGTCCAAACCGAACAACGACATTGACAAGCACTGACGCCAATGCGGAAGAATAGGCATGGCAGTGGTTCTAGAGGCCTACTTTACATAAATAAATAGCAGTCGGTTGGAAGCGTATAAGATTTTTCTTACATATAATGCCGCGTCGCTCGTAGCAAGTCTCGACGTTCTGTCGTGTTTGAGAATGTGGTTACTGGGCAGTGGGCACTATATTATGAGTGTGTGAGAGAGCCTTAAGCGCATTTGGGGGGCAGATCCGAGCGAGACAATGCAGAACTCTACCACATAAAGATCCGACCGAGACAATGCAGAACTCTACCACATAAAGATCCGAGCGAGACAATGCAGAACTCTACCACATAAAGATCCAAGCGAGACAATGCAGAACTCTACCACATAAAGATCCGACCGAGACAATGCAGAACTCTACCACATAAAGATCCGAGCGAGACAATGCAGAACTCTACCACATAAAGATCCAAGCGAGACAATGCAGAACTCTACCACATAAAGATCCGAGCGAGACAATGCAGAACTCTACCACATAAAGATCCGAGCGAGACAATGCAGAACTCTACCACATTAACTTGAAAACTATTTTGAATCAAAATTATAGTTACCTATTGTTGTTTATTTTTCATTAATTTGCCCTTAGGGAAGACGGAGTTGGGTTCAGTTCAAAGAAGGTTTTACATTACAATTGCTATGGTGTACATCTAGGTATAACTATCATTTCTATAGTGTAGGTACTATAGAAATTATAGCATGAAAGCGTACCTATACGTTATCCCCAGCTCCGTCTTCCCTAAGGGCACAAGGGGCAAAATTATAGTTTTTTTTGTTTATTGTACACCCCCGCGCAAGCGGCGCAAGGATGTGCTTTGCTCTCGATATGTCGCTATGTGTCGAATTCGCAAAATAAAATTGTTGTTATGATTTTCATTAATTTTTTAACCTTGGGAAATTTTCTTGAACCTCACAGAACCAGGGTGCCAAACTCTGTGCACCTGCCCCTCGTGCCCTTAGGGAAGACGGAAAGACGGAGCTGGGGACAACATGTGCGCTTTCACAATATAGAAATACCAACAAACAAATTTAAAAGTTGAGTAAACCAAACTGTACAATGTGCAAAAAAGCCCAAAGAAAGTTGTATGCCCCATATAACTATGTCGATGAAATTATAACAAAAATAATGAAATTCTATTTACGAAAACAAAAATATTATGGTGTTTTGAAATCTTTGTGCAGGGGGGGACCAATTTTAACTAGCTGTGCCCGCGACTTCGTTCGCGTGGAAAAATTCTGAAATAAAAGTTTCGGGGTTTTTAGCCGCATAGTTCCTGTTACCGTGGAATCTCAAAACCTTCAATTTCGCTATTTTTTTATGTTTGTTATCTCAGAACTCGGTCATTTAAGACCCGATTTTGAAACATTTTTTCTTTTGTGTGTGAGATACAATTTTATTTGGTCTAAGTGAAAAAATAAAAATCAAGATCCGATGCACCCTGCATCGGAAATAAAGAAAATTGGAAGTCAATTGCTGTAGTTTCGCTGCGTTAAAAAATATATCCTACTATCGCAAATCTAATATTTTAATCAGTATTCAACAAAGAAAACATATTTTCGTAACTTGCATTCATAAACATTTGAGCGTTGCGGTTTTAATTAAATAATATAATAGTTTAAAATTCAAAACTGACGTACAATTGAACAGATGACATGGTTTGATATAAAAAACAATTTGATACGGATTATTATAAAGAATTTAACTTATTGCAGGCAGGATATGAGCTCCGGTCGAGGCCGAGGGGTTACAATGCAAAATATACCTCAACGTAATGCAAAATGACAGTCCTTATATATAATAGATTTTATGAGTATGCTGTATGACCTACATTTAGAAAGCATCGATCTGGTAGGTCGGATTTATTCGGAAAATGTTGGCCAATCGATCGCCAGCTTTCACGAACTATGGTATTAGAAGACAAAATATGATCTTTTCCTTAAAAGGAGCCTGGACGCTGATTCAGAGGGGTGATTTGACAGACCTAGTTTAAGCAGCTCCGAGGAGGCTAACGAGCTATAATTTGATGCTACTAACCTGTCCCTGTCGCAATAACGATTACTGTCGTGTTTCTGTTTTGAGGGGAATGTAGGAAGTAAACTATGCATGTTGTATTAGGGGTCATCCATAAAATACGTCACATGTTAAGTTGGAGGGAGGGGGTTGACGAAGTGTGACATTGTGTGACAAGGGGTAGGGAGGGGTCCCAAATTTTATGACAGCACATTTTTTCAAAATATAATATTTTATATCTAAGTACCTATTACAACACTAAATTTAAAAAGCTACCTGTATAAATAAAAAAAATAGTCGAATTAGATCATTATTGCAATGTAAAGTTGTAAAATTTGTGACATCACACTAGGGTCTCGCAAATGTGACCAGCTGTGACAAGGACGGGGGAAGGTTTTTTTTTATTTTTTTTAAAAATCATGAATTTCCTGTGATGTAATTTATGGATGGCCCCTTATACCTACCTATATATCCTAATACGTTATGTTTGTGAGCAAACATTGCATTTTTAACGCGTATCTACGTAGTACGTACAAATTAATGTAACAATATAAGTTATAACGCATTGGTACCCAACCTGGAAGTACTTACCCTCAGGTTGGGGATTTAATATTTATAAAAGTAAAACAGCTATTTGACGAATGAATTGGAAACGGTAGTATCAATTACCGGCGAGGCTATTTCCAAACGCATATACCTACTTGGGGAAGGTCCCCAAGAAAACAGCTTACTCATTTTTAAAGGGCCGGCAATGCAACTGCAAGACCTCTGTTATTGCGGATATGCATGGGCGGCGGTGATTACTTCCTGCTCGTTTCCGTTTGCCCCCTCTTCCGGGGAAGGAACAGGTAACGGACTTTGTACCTAAAACTAAACTCTCTAATGGTAAGAGAATTCTTGAGATCAGCCCAATAGTTTATTCGTGTTGGTTCGGACTCCTTTATATATTAATACGTGAAGGAAAAAGTTTGGACCCTTTTTTAAGAAAGTTTATATTGCGGAGGACTAAAGAAACCTAATATTTTTAAATAATATTCATTAGAATTACATTAAATTTAAAGATAAACATTACGCACACACTACATTTATGTGACACACACACGTCTAACATTTCCTTTACGACCAAAGTTAGTTGTCAAACTAAAAGACATTTTAAAATAATAATAATAAATATTCACGGGACAAATTACACTCACTGATCTAACCCCAAAGTAAGCAAATATTTGCTTGTGTTATGGGTGTTAGTCAACGATACTAATACATAGAAGCTATACATATAATAAAATCGTAGAAAAGTCAAAACTGTACATTGAATATTTTTTTAAAGAATACTTGGGGCGTGATCTACCATCGATATCGAAGCCAAAAATATAGTTTTTAGAATTTTTGTCTGTTTGTCTGTTTATCTGTTTGCCTGTATGTATGTCCGGGGTAAACTCAAAAAGTACTGAATGGATTTACTTCAAATTTTGCATGAATATTACTAATAGGTCGGGTCAACATATAGGCTACATACTATCACGCTATCACCTACGGGGGAGGGGCAGTAAGGAGTAAACGAAGTCCGCGTGGACGAAGTCGTGGGCAACAGCTAGTATTTAATGAACACCCAAACGCGGAAATTAAACATTTATGCTTATTATATATATATATATATATATATATATATATATATATATATATATATATATATATATATATATATATATATATATATGCTTATTATAGTTTAGTCTATGATGGAATTTCGGCCACAGGCGATAGCTAGTTTTTTTTATATCATAAGATAGCAAACAAGCAGATGGGTCTCCTGATGAAATGAGTCAACCATCGCTTATAGACACCAAAGGTGTTAATTTACCAGCTACCTTGCCCTCCAAACCGGAACACGACAGTGACAAGCACTGACGCTATTGCGGCAGAAATAGGTAAGGCAGTGGTACCTGACCCGGGCGAGACAATACAGAACTCTACCACCTAGTAGCCACGATAGTAGTGACTCGTATAGCCAATCGGTCGCCTTTTACGACCTGCCTGGCAGAACGGTAGTTGCCCTATCAAAAGAGCCTGGGACCAACAAAGGGAAAAGTTAGTATAGATAAGTATAATATAATTAATAAAAAACTAGGTAGCATTCGCTCGCTTTACGATTACCGTCAAGATCTGTCAAACTGTTCTTGAATTATAACGGAACAAACAGGCATATAGGAAAATATCAAAAATGGTAACAGCGTACAATAAATGGAATATTTATCAACAATTTTCTGTTATACACATTTTTATAATGGAAAAGATTATGTCCACACGTTGGCCAGAGCCCAGACTATTCTTCAAAGAGGCAAATGGGCATCTGCCGTTCTTCCAGACAGTTTGTAATAGGCTAACTATATGAGTCTTTATTTACCATCGTGACTAATTAGAGGTATGTAACGTCTCGCCCAGATTTGGTACCACCACCTTACATATTCCTGCTTTAATGGCGTCACTACTTGTTACTGTTGTGTTTCAGTTTAGACGGTAAGGCAGCCGATGAACTAATTCATGTGGTATTACGATCCCGCCCGCCAATAGCAGCACATTATTAACATCTATGATGTCTACAGGCGATGTTTGTCTCTTTTTACATTAGAAGAACCCTCTGCTTGTTTGCTATCTTATGATATAAAAAAAATATAGACTATTTTTTAAGTAATAGTTAGTAGCGTAAGTCATTCCAAAATTTTCTACCTATAAAGACTAAAATATCGCTTATGGTTTCTCTTATACTCCCAATCATCGATTATGCTGACTCATGTTACCCAGATGCTGCGGAGGAGTTATTAAATAAACTAGAACGATTACAAAATCTTTGTATTCGCAAATATGACCATATATCTCTTTACAGAGCTCAACTTAAATGACTCTCAATACGTTTGCGAAGGAATACTCATGGTCTTTGTCTCCTGTATAACATTCTGTTCAATCCTTTAACATCAAATTACTTAAAAGAACGTTTTGAGTTTATTCATCCACCTAGTTCTCCATGTTGTCCGTCAGTTTCCGCTCTTTTACGTATTCCCATGCACAGCTCCAGTATTTTTTCTCACTGTTTTACAGACACTGCTATAAGACTCTGGAACTCGCTCCCTCATCATATCCGTAACAGCAAGTACTTCATTTTGCTCTTTTAAAAAACAATTGAGTCTTCATTATTTATCGTCTTCATCTGCAAATTAGAATTAGCATCCATGAAACTAAACTATTTGTTTTTTATTATATAATTAATTAGAGTTCGTTTTTTTGTGTTTTAATTAAATTGTACACTGTTCCGCTTTAACATTGTATTTCACTGTCTTGGGTTAGCTGTAAGATATCTCTTATTAGGGACTAGCTGTTCAGCAGCGACTTCGTCCGCGCGGACTTCGTTTACTCCGCACTGCTACTCCCCCGTAGATAATAGCATGATAATATGTAGCCTATATGTTGACCCGACCTATAAGTAATATTCATGCAAAATTTGAAGTAAATCCATGCAGTACTTTTTGAGTTTACCCCGGACATACATACAGACAAACAGACATACAGACAAAAATTCTAAAAACTATATTTTTGGCTTCGATATCGATTATAGATGACGCCCCAAGTATTTTTTTAAATAAAATATTCAATGTACAGTTTTGACTTTCCTACGATTTTATTATATGTAAAGACTAGCTGTTGCTCGCAACTTCGTCCGCGCGGACTTCTATTACTCCGCACAGCTCCTCCCCCGTAGGTGACAGCGTGATAATATGTAGCCTATATGTTGACCCGACCTATTAGTAACATTAATGCAAAATTTGAAGTAAATTCATGCAGTACTTTTTGAGTTTACCCCGGACATACATACAGACAAACAGACACACAGACAAACAGACAAAAATTCTAAAAACTATATTTTTGGATTTGGATATCGATTGTAGATCACGCCACAAGTATTCTTTAAAAAAATATTCAATGTACAGTTTTGACTTTCCTACGATTTTATTATATGTATAGATTTTATTATATGTATAGATAGATAAGCTCGTCTTTTGTACTGTTTTCGTTTGTTATTCTCTCTTATGTATTAAGTATTGTTTTTGTATACAATAAAGTGTTAAATAAATAAATGATAATCCATTATAATAATTTTTTCCCATGATATAAAAATGTATGGAGTTCATCTTGTATTGAGTTCCAGCCAACATTCTGTGTGCAGTATTGTAAGTTGAGGACACAAAGCGCTTCCTCGAGGCGCTGCATCATAGATTGAACCACCACAATACGTCTTTAGAAACGGCGCACAATGAAACATTTATGTATTTCACGATTATAGTTATTACATAATTATTTAAAAACCTCCTTCTTACAACTTCGTCCGCGTTATAATTTATAAAGATTTAATCGCAAAATCCCGCTATGTTGGTGCGGGCTTCTTTGATCAATAGGCCAACTGCCGTTATCCCAGGCAAGTCGTAAAAGACGAAGGAAAAAGAAAGTCGTTATACGTATTACTACCGTCAGCCGTGGCTACTAGGCTACCTTGCACATTCCTGCCGCAATACAGTCAATGCTTTTTATTGTCGTGTTCCGGTCTGGAGGCTAAGGCAGCCTTATGAATGTGACATTGCTTTCCATCAGGAGAGCCATCTATCTGTTTGTGCGCTATCTAATATATATATATATATATATATATATATATATATATATATATATATATATATATATATATATATATATATATATATATATATATATATATATATATATATATATATATATATATATCATCAGCTCCGTTTTAGCATATATTTTAGGTACAGCGCTATAAAGATAGCAAAAATAATAGTGGTAACTACTTATTTGAATCAATATTTGCAAATGCACTCTTTTATTTTGGGTGTTGCTCCTGTTGACGGGATAAAATATATCCTTTGTTTTATTTTCATGTTTACATAATCTACTGGAGCACTTGACGATTGCTTCAGCGACCCCAGTAGAATGAGATGTGCAGGCACCTTGAAATTCTATTTACGTAGTAAAACTTCAATCGAATCAAGCGTTTAAGGCTCTTCTACATTACTTACACAACATGCAGCGTCGTTGTAGTACGATGCGATGCGACGCGATGTTATATCGTGTTAAGAGGGCACCGAGCTTTTAGAGCGAATCGACATTTTGGCATACAAGTCAGGGAGGAGCGTGATGATTCTGTCCACATGTAGGATGGATGATACGTACGACATACGGATTTTGTTATTTCCTTTTTATCATTAATATTTGTACACATTTTAAAAATTAAAGTGTATAAGTTATAGAAAACATTTTGTTTTGCTATTATTTAAAAACTGATGACCTGCCGTTAAATATTTATACCATACTAAGGGTTTCCATTTTTGTTCAGAGGTAACTTAGAATTTTTTTCTATAGAGAAAACAACAAGTTTCGATGTTGTATATTTATGGCGTAAATCCTTTAGTATCTTACTTATGAATTGCATAACTAAATCTTAAATTATTATCGCTCATATATAATAGTGCTCATTGTGGTGATAATTGATATAGCTTTTGATCCCGGTTATCACTAGAAATAAAGTGATAATCGTTATCAAGTCAGTGAAATTCGATGATGGTCCCACTCATCTCACTATCAGACAACCCCGTGAATCTTGGGACAATCTTTTCACACAGCTAACGATAGAACCGATTTGATCATTTTTCTCTTGTTAATAGTCGTGAACAGATCGCGACAAAGGTTACTTAGATCTGTTTAATAAATAAGCCGATAATAATTGGTGGCAAAAAACTTATACTTGATGATATATAGCGCAGAAGCAATTTAGTTCCGATGCTAATACGAAATATGTAGATCATAATTGTTTTATATTCTTTCACCTCTAATTATGTACAATCGCTTTTAAAATTGAAAAGTAAGAAAATTTTACGACGGAAGTAGCAGCATGGCCATGTGTCTTACCATTTTTATCTAATACCTTTAAACGAGCAATTCTTGTATATATATATATATATATACATATATATATATACATATATATATATATATATATATATATATATATATATATATATATATATATATATATATATATATATATATATATATATATATAATTGGAATCTCGGAATCGGCTCCAACGATTTTCATGAAAGTCACAAATTAGGGTTATTTCGGGTCAAGGAATCGATTTATCAAGGTTCCAGGTCCAAGAAAAGCTCGGTTCCCAAGATATGGGTATGCGAAAAACCGAGCAAAGCTCGGCCAACCCGGTACAGAAGTAAAAATATTTATTCTATAGGAATCGATTTATCAAGGTTCCAGGTCCAAGAAAAGTTCGGTTCCCAAGATATGAGTATGTGAAAAACCGAGCAAAGCTCGGTCAACCAGATATTTATGATTTATGAGGAAACCGTGGAGGATACCGACCAAAAATTAAAATTCCTATTTTTCTATTTTTAAAAATTCGTCAAAATTTCTGCTAACTAAATTGTTGTGTGAATCTTCATGTGTGGTATATAGTATTATTATTGTTTTGTAAAATAATGGGAGTAATATAGCGACATTAGGAATAACTACGTTTTTAGGATTTATAAACATCATGCTGCTCGTCAAAATATGGAATTCCATCCTCACCATCTCGATGTCTGGAAATCCACAACTGTGCGTTTCACTCGGCACTTTTTGCCTCGCACTACTTTGTTGTGGAATCAATTACAGGCTGGGGTGTTTCCAAACGGATACGACTTGGGGGCCTTCAAGAAAAAGGCCGGCAACGCAACTGCAAGACCCCTGGTATTGTGGATGTCCATGGGCGGTGGTGATCACTTGCCATCAGGTGCACCTCCTGCTCGTTTGTCTCCTCTTCTATTAAAAAAATGCTCGTGGTATTGTTAACGTTTTCTTTCTGCTGCATGTAGATATGTTGAGGCCGCTATACAAGCGGACGTATCAATGAAGAAAGTTAAAACATTTAAAAAGCTTTTATGATAATACCTTAGACTATTATATTTTAATACGAAAGAAATACAATTGTGAAATGACATACATGTATTTTTGTGTACGAAAAGGTAGAGAGTCTTTACCTGATGCCTGTACTACAGACATCTAAAATCTTCTAACTTGTATATCCCGAGTATAAATAAATATTCCACACTTTTTAATAACTGTAAATACCCTGAGTATGCTTGTGTAAGCGAAACCGGTTGGAAATTAAATATAAATTACCTTATTGTAAAACAGCACATGTATTATTAATTAATAAATATTGTATTACAAATAAATATTATATAAATACCTAGATAGGATTAAATATATTTCTTGAATCTTTGACCTATCTGCTAACCAAGTTTTTCGACCAGGAATCTCAGCTCTGTGATTTCTTATATTTGCAGCAATGTATCATCTGTTTGACCCAGTTTGTGCATAACAATCTTTCGCTACATTAATCCCATTATAATTTATTACTTGGAGATGTTCATAAACTACCTACGCAAATGGAGAGATGGGCTGCCTCCTCGACTGTGAGGTGGGAGGGAGTGATTTCAATGACACCTTGAAAAAGTATTTATAATCTGTTTTTCGTAGCTATTTTTACATGTTTTTCGATAATGTTTGTGTGTTGTGCGTTTCATATTTTATGAACATCTGTCCGTTCATAACTGTTTATTTGTAAATATTGTGTAAGATGTTGTTTTTGTTAAAGGTTAAGTGTTGAAAAGTTCACATTTTATTTGTGTAGATGGAAAATTTTAAGCGTGGTTTAAAACTAACGAGATGAATTAATTAATAAAATATGCTTATAATTATGAATGATTAGGCACACACTAAGCGATTTTGACGTGAGAAAATGAAAAAGAAAATGGCCTAATAAGGTACTTATTTTAATTTATTGGGATAATTTTAATGGAATATCTTATATAAGCTAGCCAAGGATTAATCGCCCACACGGCTAGGATTAACGGATTTCTTTAACCTATTCTTATTTTTATAGAACCGACAACAATACCAACTATATATCAATTCATAACGATAAACTTGATATATATTTATAAATCCTAAGATTTTCTAGGTATGTTCTGGTTATTAGGAAAATACTTTATAAAATTTTATTTAAATTATATTGAGTTTGGATAGTCGTAAATAGGTCATAGCATCATTTTAGAAGTAAGTTTGATAAAATCACAAATGTGTAAATAGCTTTATAGAATGGTATTATGTATTAGAAGCCTAAGCAGATAGTATATTATACAATGAGATTGAAAAAAATATTTTAATATATCAAAAACACATTATATTTTTGTTAAAAAATAAGACGTACTAACTATCTATGTTTTAATTATTTTTGTGTTATAGCACTCACCCCGTGCTTGGGAATCTGGAAAAACCTTAAAAACCTTAATCGACGTAATCGATCACATAACAAAGAAGAATTTCGCCGCCTCGAGCCTGTCGACACTAGCTCAGCGGAAGAGCGTCCCGGCTTTAGGGAGACAGTCGCAGGTTCAAATCCCGCGTGTCGATATTTTTCTTTGTTGTTTTTAAGGTATCTATGTTTTTATGCACTCAGGACTATATCTGGCTTTAGACTACCAATATGATATTTCTCCTTTTTTGAATGTTTGAATTCCTATTAGGTCGTGGGCCTGTGTTACCGGACTTAGAAGCGAGAAAATCATTAGGACTTTTTAAATTTGGGCTCAGAGAACAAACCGACTAAACCTTGTCCAATGAGCTGTATGTTGGTTGTTGACGGGACGGTGAGTGCGATCGTAGTTTCCACTTTCCAGTTGCTTATATTCGACCAAGATCTGGTATGGGCTGGCCAAAATAAGAGACTTGAGAAATTATATAAATAATTAAATAAAATAGCATAATACATTATTTAGCTTATTCATCAGTATCGGTAAGGGATATGCCTCTAATCCATTAATGTGATTCGTACATATAGATAAATACCTAATTCATTGTCACATTTTACTTTCTAACATTTTAGACCCTTTGTTAACAATTTATTTTTCATATGTACACTTGAAACTTTTACACGGATCTAAGGAAAACATAACTTAAAAAATAACGTAAAATTCATCATATGCTTCTTCAGTTTGTCTTAGTAAAAACTTCATTAAAACTTAAACTTGATAAACATTCATTAAAGTTTTTAATATTTTCCTATCCAAATATGAAATTATTAAATAATTAATAATAAAATAAAAATAATTTAAAGACTATTTCCAAAAAAATAAATCATTTCATTAATTATTATTATACTTATTTACTCAATATATATCTGTTTACCTAATACTTATATAATTGTAATTAATTTGTAATCCAATGTATTTAAATAATTATTAAAATTCAGAAAAAAAAATTTAGTATAATCTTAATTTTCGATTGAGGAATCTAATAATTTTTTTGCATATGAGTTTGGTAGTCTAAATGACACTAAAAGTAGGAGGATGCATAGGCTTTAAGAGGTAACGTAGAACGAATTATCAAAATATTCTCGTGACGCATAACTTAGCAGCACAGATGCCATAAATCAAAAGTAAAGATTAAAGCTGTCTAAGTGAGAGACGTCCCCGAAGCTCGAACCATAAAAAATGTTATATAAAACAGCGAGCTACGGAATCTTGACCTATAATATTATCTATTCGGAATTTTACGATTATTTTCAGATTCCGCGCGCAGGGAATACGAAACATATGAAGGTATAATGTAATATCGTACTAATATTATGCAAAATTATTTTAGTAAGGTTTTATTTTATTACTAGCTTATTGCCCGCGACTTCGTCCGCGCGGACTTAGTTTACTCCGCACAGCTCCTCCCCCGTAGGTGATAGCATGATAATATGTAGCCTATATGTTGACCCGACCTGTTAGTAATATTCATGCAAAATTTGAAGTAAATCCATGCAGTACTTTTTGAGTTTACCCCGGACATACAAAGACTTTCCTACGATTTTATTATATGTATAGATATTATAGTATAAATATTCGAAATTATCATACAATAATAAAATTCCTGACGCTGTTCAATTTTGAATCAAAAATATAAGGATTACTTTGTATTGTCAAATGCTGAATAGCCAAAATGCTTCTATGATCCAATATTTTCTATGAAAAATTCTTGGTGGGTAATACAATGTCCCGTATGTTTCAAGGCTGCGGGCCGGGGTTTAGATATTTAAGCTTTAGATCGATTCAATCTTATCTTATCCCACTAATGGTATCTTTATTTAAGACTAGCTTTAATCCCGTGACTTCATTCGCGTGACCCAAAACGCTTTTTTACTCGATCGAGGAAGAGATCCCTTTTCCTCAATCGAGTAAAAAAAGCAGTCTGTGTCACTCGTGGATAGTGTAGCTTTCTAATGATAAAAGATTTTTTAATATCGGTGCAGTAGTCTTTAAATTTATTCCTATAAACATAAGAAGACATAATACAAATGTTTTTACATAGTTTCTAGTGTGAACCAGGTGTGTGTACTGACGTAATCACAGTTTCAGCGACTGTACACAAACACAGAGACGTTCGCGCCTATTATTTACGTGACTTGAAAAGAAAATCGAACACTCTTAAACGTAAGATAAATAATAAACAGACTTTAGTCTGTTGTTTACCAGATTTTATGTCAAGTACCTAATTATTGTAGTACAAAACAGATTTTAGTCTAAGATTTATTTCAAACTGTATTTGTGACAAGATTCAACAAATTGCCATTCACAATGAGTTTGTTATAATTTTAAAACATCCCCTAATTTAGTTAAGCAATGATTTAATATAAGTACAGTTTTAAAACCTCGTAAGACCACCAGGCCGCCCGCCTTGTAAGACATCGTAGATCCCGCTAGTTAGCCTACTTCGTTCAGATTATGAAGTCTCGAATTCAGTCCCTGGATCATTACTGACAAAACGCACAATGTCCGAGGCATGGGAGAGGGAGTGTTATCTAGAGATGGGTCGGACTAGGTAAATCAGAGACTAGGTGCATCTATTCCTAGTCTGTAAAAATACGTAATCCAAATACCTGTTTCACCTAGTCCTAACGATACTATGATCTTATTGTGTGAAATTGATACTATGAACAATAAGTATACGTATGTGTTCTTAAAGTAATTGAATATTATAATATTTTCTAACACTTACGCGAGACATTTACACAAATAAAACTAGGTTTTAAGCTAAGTATCGCGTTTTTTCTGATTGTTATACCCCGACGTTAGATGCTTTTTCGCTAAACGATTTCTATAATTCGATACCGAACTTAATTACACTTTACATATTTTATATTCTCCCATATTTTGCCTTTTATCTACAAAATGTTCCCAAACGATATTACTACGTTTAGGCACCATTATTATATCTAATTATAAAATAAAAAGTTCTGAGTCACCGATTAAATACTAACAATAGCCTTTTATGCTATTAACAAACACGTAATCTGAAAAAACTTTATGATGAAATCACGTCCACGATACTAGGTTAGTCTATGATACTAGATACTCCAAAGTATGAATACTAGATACTTTAAAGACTATGATACTTGATCGATATCGGACGCGATCTCTGTTACCTATTCTCAATGAAGTATTTGATCGAGTATCGCGTATTATGACGTATAAAGTATAAACCGGTATTCAGCTGTTGTTAGCTCGGCGGTCGGCCGTACGTAGCGAGAGACCGGGACGGAGCATATATATTGTACAACGGTATCTCTCTTGTGAGAGCGGGAAAAAGTATACAAATCGTATTGCTTCATCTCGTGCATTTTGTCATGGGTGAGCAAGATAGCAAAACACGTTTTCACAAAAGAGTAAAGGAAAGAGTGCAGCGAATACGATGAGTGAGTGCTATAATATTATAATACTACTAGACTACAGGACTATACGGACTTAGTCTTGTGAAAAATGGAACAAGTGCCGCCTAGTATCGTAAAATACCTAGTATTCGTACCTGTTCTAGTATTTACGACTCATCTCTAGACTGTTATCACACCACAACCACGCCCCGAAAAAATCTCTATGATACTATATATTATATTTGTTTTAGCACTTATCCCGTGCTATAAAAACTTTAAAAGCTTAACAATTTTCTTTAA
The DNA here is from genome assembly GCA_036924255.1 of Apodemia mormo. Classification (NCBI taxonomy): domain Eukaryota; kingdom Metazoa; phylum Arthropoda; class Insecta; order Lepidoptera; family Riodinidae; genus Apodemia; species Apodemia mormo. The sequence goes on along the minus strand of JAUPFN010000018.1, from coordinate 1,725,291 downwards.
ATCTCTTAACTCATTTGTTTAATCCAAGACTTCATGATCTAAGGTCAGACTAGAATCATGCGTTACCAGTTTTTAAATTGGGGCGATCGGAATTGTCACAATATGTCTCGCTAACCGACAAAACGATGTATCGTGATGAACTGAGATGACATGCCGTTCGGGTCATTATGTCTAGCTCGGAAGAAATTGGCCCGATGATAAATAGTAAGTACGTTTTAAATCTCATCCATGTTGAGTTTAGTTTTCTGTTAAATATTTGTTGTTGTTAGATATTTTTTTTGCGAAAACTTAGTAAATGTGTATCTTTATATTACAATGTTATATTTTTAAGTTATATAATTACTGTTTTGTTTTCCTAATAAAATAAACTAAAATAAATAAAATAAAATCAATTTTTATCTACAATGTAAAATTGAATAAAGTAGCTTAGTTAATATAATTTTGAAGTCGAAACGCTATCGTCTTAAAAAATATTTTTTTATATTTTTTTTTATATCATAATATAGCAAACAAGCAGATGGGTCTCCTGATGGAAAGAGTCAACCATCGCCTATAGACACCAAAGGTGTTAATGGTGCGTTGCTATCTTGTGGCGAGGTCTAATGCCACATGCATAAGTTTACCGGCTACCTTACCCTCCAAACCGGAACACGACAGCGACAAGCATTGACGCTATTGCGGCAGGAATAGGTAAGGCGGTGGTACCTGACCCGGGCGAGACAATGCAGAACTCTACCACCTAGTAGCCACGATGGTAGTGACTCGCATAGCCAATCGGTCGCCTTTTACGACCTGCCTGGCAGAACGGCAGTTGGTCTATTCTTCAAAGGAGCCCGGAACCAACACGGGGAATAAATAGCCATAGCAATATTAGATACTTCATGAGAGCGGGGTTTTTTGACCGGTTTTGACATTTAACTCTGCTTGTGTCAAACTTATATTTAACTAACTTTTGTCGCGGCTTCACTCGCGTTAAATTCATTTTAGGGAAGTGGGGGGCTAGAAAAAGACAAAAAAGTAGCCGATGTCACTCTCCATCCCTTCAACCTATTTCCACTTAAAAATCCCGTCAATATTTGTCGTTCCGTTTTGCCGTGAAAGACGGCCATTCAAACACACTTTCGTATTTATACCTAATATTAGTATGGATTATTTGACTTATGGTTAATATGCATCACCGACCACACAGCCCATAGACACCTAATAATAGGCGAATGACTTGTGTCAACACATCTGACTTATAGTTCCGATGTAAATGTCCACGCGCCAATGAGTAGTGATTGGGTAATCAGTGTCGACCAATCAGATGCTCTGTACATTACTATCTTTCACTGTGGCCTTGAGTTAGCCAATTACGGCGTTGCAACCCCACTTTGTCTTACCAGCTAGTCGCCAGAATGCATTCAATACGGAAAATCAAACATTAGTCTATACGCTGTAACATTAGTCTAACGTCTATAGGCTGTGTGGTCGGTGATATGCATTATGCAACAAGCTAAAGTCCGCTTGCACCAAACATTTTTTAATGGAATGGCTATACCCCGAAGGTGGTCCCATTTAACTTTTTTTCCAATCGCAACTATAAGGGTACAAAAACAAGACATGATTGATTGACACTAGCGGTGGGTACCTAATCTTTATTCCTCGAGGTGAATTTATTCACTTATTCCGACTCCAGGCACGGATATGATTCACCTTATTTATTCCTTTGGCACACTACGTCCTTTTTTTAATTGCAGCGTATTATATTCTGTGATCGCATCTTTGAATGAACGTTTCCCTATATATTTTTCTCGCTCCCCCCAATTCCACAACACTATGTGAGTAGTTTTTTAGGTTAAATATCGCTTGTCGCGTCTCACTGGAAGAGTGTAAATATCATCCGCAATTCCTAATATTCTCTCTTTCTAATCGCAGTACGCTCAGCCGCTCACCATTCTAGCGGGAATGAATAATTCCGCGGAGACGGTAAGAATTTGAAGGAATAAACAAGCTTATCGTATCCAGCCGCGGAATCAGTACCTTTTGATTCAGTACCTTCGGAGTTACACACCTTTATTGTACACTCACCGATTTTTACAGAGTGATCTGATTTTGATAATTCTTTTTTTATTAGATAGAATATACCCGAGGGTTATCTCAAAATTGAAAAAAAAAATACACCCAAAAGGGTAGGGTTTGATTATGACACGAGTATGACTTTTCGTCGGTGCAATTCTTTGTTAAAAATATATTATTTACATAGAAATAACGCCGTCAATGTTGTCACATATTTTCACGTTGCGTGCTCGCGCATTTGTCGATCGATCGAAGAGCTATATTTGTCGATCTTGAAAATATATCGTTTATTCTAATATAAGTACCTACATACCTCAACGTATGTAAACATTATCTCTATATTGACGGATCAAGTCGAATTAAATTGTGTGCGGTCATTTAAGCTACAGTGGACGAGACTTTTACTTCTTTACGCGTACTACGTACCTACCTACTTCAATTACAAGAAAATGAGTCGACAAAATTTTCTCCCATTACCTATTCTAAACAAGTTGAAGCGATGTCGTTTGGCTGCTATTATACCTATTTAATATTTAGCGTAACCCCCTTATCCTTATATTGATTGAACCCAATTTTACAGCTAAAATGATAACCTAATGTTGGCGGTTTTAATTTTTACTAAAATTTTCTCAAAACTATGATTAGAGCTTATGATTTTAAATAGCTATGTGATTTAAATGGATTTTAAATGGCGTTATATATAACAAAATCCCTGAACTATCGTTAAAGGTATTATTTAATAGCTTTACACGATCTTATATGACGTAATTATGTTAAGGATATTGATAAATATATTTTTAAAATTTTGCTTGATTTAAGAGGGCACCGAGCTTTTAGAGCGAATCCATATTTTGCCCTTCTACAGGACAGGGGGAAGCATGACGGTTCTGAGGACGCAATGTGCGATACGAATGCGGACTTCGATATTTCATTTTTATCACTATTTGTACACATTTTAACAATATAAAGTGTACAGTTATAGAAAAAATGTTGTTTCGCTATTATTTAAAAACTGATGATCTTCCATTATGTATTTACGCCATACTAGGAGTTTTCCCTTTTGTTCAGAGGTAACTTTGATTTTTTTCTATCGAGGAAACTACAAGTTATCATGTTTCCAAGTTGAATAATTTATGGCATGAATCCATTAGTATCTTACGTATGAATTATGTAGCTAAATCTTTAATAATAACGTTGTAGCTACCGAACGCATTTATTTCGAAATTAGCTCGGTGCAGGCTTAAGGAGAATTTGCGTAATGTTAGTACTAAATAAGGTTTTGTTACTCATTGTACATTATGTGTAATTATAGTCATAATACTTAACTTCTAAAGTAAAACATGTTATCATAAGTATTTTTGCATAATTGTGATATAATAGTAAATATTAATAATCAGATAATCAAAAATTGATGTGGTTATAAACACTATATAAATATTTATTTATATTGTATTCAAAAATTTTCAGTTCAGTTCAATCATTTGCCTATTTATGATTCATTGTAATGAATTAAATATTTTTGTATAAACGTAACCTTAAGAGAGAAAATTACTATTTAATAAGTTAATGAGAAACTTGTATTATGCCATAGACAGTTATAAAATTATTCTTCCGTTAAATAAAGACGTCTGCTCAAGTTCTTTGGAATTGCCAAAATCGTAGGTATGCCTGGGTATGAACAAAAATCTAAAAATTATATAATACGGTTAATTTTTGACTAACATTGTTGATTATTGTCAATTCATTTCAAATAAGTACAAACATAAAACACAGGAAATCTTAAGAGTAGACAAGTAAGATAAAAGACGTGATTTTAATCATTCATTTACATACCGTGTTTATAAAAAAATGCCGGATATGATATGCATTATGCCCAAAAGAGAAACCATACTTTTAACAACACCGAGCTGTTCGGCCGAAGGCAAATTGTCCCAAGAAAATGTTTGATTCTTAAAGATAAAACAAAATTAGGTTACTGTTTACAATAAGTGCGCGTATATTTTCGCACAACTTTTTTAAAGTATGATTAAAAAATAGAATATTGTTATTGCATCGCGTTTAGTTTAGTCCCTGCAATTGAAATATAAGTGATATTTTGTAGCTTAGCTACATAACATATTAGAGATTTCATAGAATTTTAGATAGATACGAGTACCTATTCTTTTTTAAAGATTCGAAAAAAAAGATAAAAAAAGATATATAGTGAAACAGTAAAACAAATTATTCGCTTGCTAATATCACTGTTAGATACCAAAGAGTATACAATACTACGTGTTAGATACAAAACACAAGAGCAATATTTCATGCAAAATGCAATTGTATGTTTTATTAGTATATAAAATAGGACAAGTGCATTTTGAACCAAACTTTGCATAGGATTGGAGTTTCAACTAGATTTATAAAAAATTGCTTGTAAAATGTTATGTCTATGGAGCACCCTATAATTTAAATGAAGATTTGAAATGACATTTTTGAAATATTGTTGGTCTTGTGTGGCTTTAGAAAGGTGATAAAATGGGATAATCATTGTATACAGGTTTGCCATTAGAAAATCATGAACATGTTGTGTAAACCCTGCAGCTCAAAATGTATATAGCCGCTAAGGCCGCCATTTTGAAAAACAAGTAGGTATTATTTTTGACATTTGTATTTTGTACTATGCGTTCCAACTGCGAATAGGGCTGGTAGGATGACATATTGCTCCGCTTTTTGCAAAAACTTCATAAGTGATGAGTAAGGTGTGCAAAAAAAAATCTAATAAAGAAATACTTAAAAAAATATTTTCATTCCAATTGATATATTGGAACGAAGTTCCTTACGGCAGGCTTGGAGGGGATAGGGATTTTGCTGCGCGACCGAACTGAAAAAAATGTGATAGTAAAACCGTAAGAAAAATGCGTGGAATAAAAGCGTTAAATGAGACGTGCGCAGGCGCGACAGTCGCGTACACAAGCGAGTAGTGCCGTTTAGCCGAAGGAAGTTCGTTCCTACCTGGTGTCCCGCGACACCACATCATTTTTTTTAAATTTAGATTCCCATCAGATCATATTACCATATGTTAAAATAAGGTATTAAATAACTAACACGACTTTTATACATACGTTTATATAGATGAACGGCTAGACTGATATATTTTACTGTTTTTTTATTGATGAATATTATTGGAACGAAGTTCCTTACGGCAGGCTTGGAGGGGATAGGGATTTTGCTGCGCGACTGAACTGAAAAAAATGTGATAGTAAAACCGTAAGAAAAATGCGTGGAATAAAAGCGTTTAATGAGACGTGCGCAGGCGCGACAGTCGCGTACACAAGCGAGTAGTGCCGTTTAGCCGAAGGAAGTTCGTTCCTACCTGGTGTCCCGCGACACCACATCATTTTTTATATTTTAATACTTTTTAGCCTATTCTGGACAAAGACAACCCAAACCCACAAAATTGCAACAAAATTAGCCCCGTCGTTCTAGACTTATAAGTGGTGTACCTAACTAACACGACTTTTTTACATATTATATGGATGATCAGCTAGACTGATGTTTTTTAATCATTTTTTTATTGATGAAAATAATATTATTAAAACGTTATTTGTTCTTCAACAAATCAGCAATATTTTTTGAACAAATATTTGCTGACACTACGAATTTTACACTTCTGATATGAATTTATGACAAGCGTGATCCTATGCTCAGTTGGAACGCATAGTATGTTGAGCGTTGATAATTCGCTGTGATTTAATTGGCCAATCAATAGGTGCAAAAGTGCCTTTTTATGCGATTATTAGAGTATATTTATAACATGTTAGCCACTATACTCCATGGTGTTAGCATTATAAAGCACATAAGGCTCCTATTTATCCATTTGATACCTATTGATTGGGAAAAGGAAAATGAAAAAATATTTCGTTTATCGAAGGTTTAAATATGATTGAAAATTATAACTAGGGCATATAAAAAACTTTAAACTTAAATGTAATGTATAGTTCTAACGTCTTAATACCGTATGAATGAAAAGTATTAAATGAGTGATATTAAATTAGACTTTTCCTAAGTATAAGATTCGTGTTTGCCCATACCCACTCTTGTAAATACGTATAACTTTGTAAATAAAGTATTTACAAAAAGATTTTAAACTTCGAGGAAGTCACTTGTCATATGCTTCTATGTTGATACGTTAATAAATCTTAATGTAGTCTGAAATATTTTGTTTTATTTGAATTTTTCATTATCTTGCATAACATCGAGTCAATGCGGCATTTGTCTCGTGTGTGGCCCTGCGATCATTCGCAGAGAAGTCAAATCTCCATTGGAATTATTTCTATATGTAGAACAATTTTCCTAGAAGGAAAGCCAGATATACCTTGCTTTCCTTCTAGAAACTTATCACTAGGAATGCCAAGGATAAGTTGTATCTCACAAGTAAAGCTAAAAAAAATAAATATAGTTTAGGGAGATCAAAAAAGCGGCGTTGGATAGGGAAAGGTGGAGGAAATTACATAACCAAATCGACGCGGGACTGGCCATCGAGTTTGCTCTTAAAAATGAATTTAAATAGAAAATTCAAACGTAAGTAGCTTCCTGGAGCTTTTTGTCTGCTATGCTGCCTGCAATGAACCAACTTGTAGAAATCACCACTCATCGTTCGATCGACGTTCGATCTATTTACTTTATACTGTATACGGCGAGGATCAAAAACCCTATCCGAGCGACTATCTCATTGTCTGCTAGATCAAATTGTGTTAGTCTGAGCCCCCTTTGAAGAACAGACCATCTGTCATTCTGTCCGACAGTTCGTTGAAGGCGAACGATTGGCTAAACATATCACTACCATCGGGACCGTGATGGTAGATTTCTGCAACTTCTCGCCCGGGCGTGGTACCAAATTAGGTACTTAATTTTGGTACTAAAATGGACCAATTTAAAATGGGAACATTTAGTATATTTTTATGTCATTGGCCAACAGGGATTTTGTAACTCACTGTATCTAATTACCACACTAATTACCTAAAGGTACCCCGCAATGAAATCAACTTGATATCATTATAACATAGATTTTTGTGATAGAGCGCAGCAGAATTTTTTCCTTAACCATAAAGTACCATAATTTATTTTGTTTAATGTCACGACAAACGTCGTGTCATATCAAATAAACGAGATAAAAATCCTTATTGGTCAAACCTTTCTTCTATAGCTCGCGATATAACAACCTTATGACTATATTCATGTAAAATCGTTACCTAACATCGAATTTCACCAAGTGCCGACGATGGAAAGTATATAATATAGTAAACTTATGCATATGGCATTTTATCCCGCCACACGGATGGCAACGCGCCATCAATATCTCGATGTCCATTGTCTATAGACGATGGCTGTCTTTTTCTATAGGCAGGCATATCACCTAAAATTTGCAATCGGCCAGCAATGACTGTTAAACGTAACAAAAAATTATATGACCCTGAAGTTAGCGGACAGCAGACAAAATAAAATTTCAGATAGGTATATCTACAAGCGAAATTAAATTTTTCGAGTTTACCAAATTATAAATGGTTTGTCGTTGACTTACCTACAGATAATAATAAACAATTATTTTTTTTGCTAATAAAAATTTTTTTACATTAAAAATTAAATTTTGGGAAACTCTCACCGTGTTTCCTATCGTTTCATAAATATAAAATTTTCAAATTTAGTTTATTTTTAGATCCAAAAAAGATGATTTCAGTTAGTTTTTTAAATTTTGGCTTAGGTCATTCTGGGACGTATATCTGCGAGTAAAATGATTATTATTAAAAAAAAAAGTCACCTTTTCGTCTTTGAAAAATCTAAAGATGATATTTTTTTGATTTTAAATTTGTTAGTCGGATCGTTAGATATCCTTAATTTTTTATTTTTTTGAAAATTTTGGTGCCGGATATCAAAGTAGAAAATAATAATCAAAATCAAAATTAAAAAACTGTCATGTTTTCATTTTTCACGAATCTAAAGATGATTGATCTCGGATTTTTTATTTTCTTATTTATTTCTTGAATATTCTTATTTTTTGATTTTTTTTTAAATTTTGGTCCGGAATATTAAAATCAAAAATGATGAGAAACACAAAAAAAAAAGTTTTTCATTTTCATTTTTAAAAAATCTGAAGATGATTCTTTTTAGATCTTTTTTTTTTCATTTGTTCATTAAATATTTATATTTTTCAATTTTTTACAATTATTTTGACGGAGAATATCAGGTAAAGGATGAATAAAAAATTTTTTTTTAATTTAAAAAATATATAAGTACGGGGCGTGTTTAAATGTCGCGCCAAAAAATTTTCTTTCTGACAGGTGGCGTTATTTTTTCTTTTGAATTATTTAAACAACGAATCAAAAAACATAAATATTTTTTAGTTGTAAATACGTAACTATGTTCAAGTTTTTTTTTGTGTTTCTCATCATTTTTGATTTTAATATTCCGGACCAAAATTTAAAAAAAAATCAAAAATAAGAATATTCAAGAAATAAATAAGAAAATAAAAAATCCGAGATCAATCATCTTTAGATTCGTGAAAAATGAAAACATGACAGTTTTTTAATTTTGATTTTGATTATTTTTTACTTCGATATCCGGCACCAAAATTTTCAAAAAAATAAAAAATTAAGGATATCTAACGATCCGACTAACAAATTTAAAATCAAAAAAATATCATCTTTAGATTTTTCAAAGACGAAAAGGTGACTTTTTTTTTAATAATAATCATTTTACTCGCAGATATACGTCCCAGAATGACCTAAGCCAAAATTTAAAAAACTAACTGAAATCATCTTTTTTGGATCTAAAAATAAACTAAATTTGAAAATTTCATATTTATGAAACAATAGGAAACACGGTGAGAGTTTCCCAAAATTTAATTTTTAATGTAAAAAATTTTTTATTAGCAAAAAAAAATTGTTTATTATCATCTGTAGGTAAGTCAACGACAAACCATTTATAATTTGGTAAACTCGAAAAACTTAATTTCGCTTGTAGATATCCCTATCTGAAATTTTATTTTGTCTGCTGTCCGCTAACTTCAGGGTCATAAAATTATCAATAACGTCGCCAATTGGTGATCGCTGGATGCACCTTTTGCCATGTTACAGCATCAAAAATAATCAAGCGGCAACGACTGTCACTAATATACAAGGCTTATTATATGTCTTGTAATAACTAAACAATTACGATAATTGCGCATTTTTAAACGAAAATGTTATATTATCTTAAAAGGGAGTCGTTTTTTGTCATATAATTTATGACAAAAAACAGGCACATGGTTCTCCCTATGTAAAGGCATAACTATCATCTACAGTCGCTTAAGATGTCAATAGTGCGTGGTCGTATGGCGAAATGTTATACCCACATAAAGTCACTGGCTACCTCAAACCTTAGCGAGATAGAAAACGTCAAGGTGTTAGGTACCCAATCTAGACGGGATGACGTTTCAGAACTTTCCTGCCTGATTGGACTTGAAATTTACAGTCAATTTTTCGCCTTTTAGGAAATATGGTTTATTCTTCATATAATTTAAACGCATTAAAACTGCAACTACGGACTACTAATCTTCTCTATCTTTGGAACCCTTGATCCGGGGGCCGATTCACGAAATAAAACGTCAATCAAATCTAAGCGTTTAGGACTCTAACACATATTCTTATACATTATATGCCGCGCCGTAGCGGCACCACGTGACGTTGCATTTCGTTTATGTGTGAAGAACCCTTTGACAAGGTAGTAAGTACCTTTGACCGTCAAGTCTTGTAACCATGAGTTACAAGACTTTTGACAATATTTCAATTACTGTTTTCTTGGTTATTTAACTCTCAACTTTTTTTAATTTGTTATTATATTGTTCACGAGTTTGATTCCGTCCCGCGGCTAAAAAATACCCTGTATATCCTGTAATCAGGTTCATCGCCTATAAAAACTTCTCTAAGTACTTTTTATAAGTTAGTCGACTTTTGCCTACTCAAAAACTTGTAAAGCCTTCTTAGCTCCGATAATTTTCCTTTTAATTTTATTATATTTACTACTACCATAATTTTTTTTCACCCCCAAAACCAACCGTTTAGCCTGCGGAGTGATTCCGCCCTTCGCAGGCTAAATGGCTAACACTTGACTAACAAAAATTAGCAATTTAAAGCTTAATATTTTACAAAGGAGTCCCTTAATTGAAAACTGGTTTCACAAACCTAGATACTTACAAAATTTAATAAAATCCTATCCTACGATACCCCAGTCTATGGAGTACGTGAGAAAAAAAATTAACATCCCCACTTTACATGTAGGGGAGCTACCTTGAAAAAAAATATTTTTGAAGATTTAATGTCACCATTTTGTTGTCGTGACTATAAATGTGTATATTCATGACAAATTACAGCATCTCTGAGCTATCGTGCGGGTGGACGGACATAGCGAAACTATAAGCGTTCATAGTTTACTTTGGAATTCTAAAAACATGCAACAGAATCGAGTCTCCTCCTTTTGGAAAGTTGGTTGAAAAGGGTCCGATTTAATGTACGATATAGGTATATTATATACACGCACACGAGACATAAATTGTTCAATATAAAAATTCACACCGCTTGTAAAACACTGTTGGATCGTCTGAGGAGCTGGTTGAAGAATCTTTACGGGGCGCGAAAAGGGAGTACTTTAACATGAATATAAATATTCGAGATCTGAATTTCTTTGACACTGGCATATTATTCGTTTCGTAGGCATTCAATTATCTTACAGACGAGCAGATGAATATAGGTTAGTGCCAAGGGCACATTGAATTCGCAGACATTACGTTTGCGGTTTGCTTCTTTCAATAGGTATCAAACAACCTTTTCTTAGTTTTATTGAATAAAAACAAAAAAAAAACTTTATTTTCGTCTTTTAAACTATCACAGCATAGAAAGAAATATAATTTACATTCAAAATCTGATTCTGATTAAAATTACGTAAGATTATTTAAATTCGAATTATTTTTATTTCATAGGATTACATCATTAGATAGCATACAAGCAGATGGCTCTCCTGATGGAAGAAGATCAAAGATGTTAAATGGTGCATTGCTGTGTGCGGTGGGGTTGGAACGCCACATGTGACATGAATAAATTTAGCGGCTACTTTTAGTCTTTACCTCTTCAAATCGGAACACGACAACGAAGCTATTGACAGGAATCGCTAAAATGACAATAACAAACCCGGTCGAAACCTTACAGAATTCTTCCACCTAATTATTAGTTACGATGACAGTGATACATATTTGCCTTGTCTTACCTTTTACAAGATGCTCATATTTAAAGTAGTTGATCCATTTTTCATACAGGAACTTGAAGGATTAAGCATATTATTATCAAATTTTACTTTTATTATAATATTTTTCCAAGGCACAGATGTAATTTGATAAATTGACGCGACAGGATTTGATAAATTGACGCAGAATTATCGACCACCACGCTGTAGTCACTGTACGCATAAACGCGGCGAGATGTAATAAAACATATAGTGGACTGTATTTTTCTATATTTTCATTCCGCTGATATAAATTACAGAGCAGTTGCTGGTGGACCTAAATGCGCAGTAGCCAAAGTAATAATATGAATGTGCGGCCGTAGTTTCCTGTTCGTGTAGATTGTTGGCGGCAAGTGAAGTACGGCGTGCGTGGCGGACCGCTCGCCGCTGGCCTGAGCCCGCACTCCGCACACCGGAATCATCTGGTGTGCTAAGTTACAACAGTCACATTTGTAAGCTGCTTGACTTAATGGTGGTACCGGTTATTGTAAGTTCAACGAGGAGAAAATACACATGAATTAGTAATCGTAAAAGGCGACCGATTGGCTACAAGTAAGGCGGTGGTACCAAATACCGTTGCAGAAATTTACCGCTTAGTGGTCACGATGGTAGTGAGACGTACATATAATTGTTTTCCTTTTATGAACAGGCAGGCAGGCGTGTGTACGGCAGATGGTCAGTGGTCTATTGTCTATTCTTCAAAGGTGGCCCGGACACTCAGGGAAGATCGTACCCTACTGCAGTAGCGATAGAGCTCGTTACTGTTAAGTTCCGGTTTGCAGGATGTAGCAACCGGTAGACTTAAGTCTGTGGTTTTACAGCTGCCAAAAACGTGTACTTTGTAATGTACAGTAACTTTGTTTGAGAAATGCTCGACGGAGTAAGTCCGCTCGTGACTACTGTCAATGTAATTTGGCCGGAACCACGAGCTTCCTATGTATGTGCGCGGGGTATGTCAGTAGAGGAGACCAAGACGGGAATTTGGGATTTACTCGAGCGCAGTAACTTAATTTAAAGCAGGGGGCATACCTCGCATACTTTTAAAGCTCCTTACCAAATAAAGCTGTGCTTCTAGGGCAATTGAAAATAAATTGGTGATGTGCGTGTTGGGCCACGCGCAAAGTAGGGTTTCGAAGATAACCATCACAATAATACGAATGAAGAAGAGTGAATTTATTGTTTCATACTATTAACATTTAACCTATTTAACACCAATGATGAATATAACAGCTGTTCATCGCCTATAAAAACTTCTCCAAGTACGTTTTATAAATTGTTTGGCTATTACCTACTCAACAACTTGTAAAGCCTTCTAAGCCGTCATATTTTCATTATATTTACTACTACCGTAAAAAAATTCCCATCCCCAAAACCAACCGTTTAGCTGGCAGGGGGGGGGGGGGGGGGGATACTTAACTCTAAAAAAATTGTACTTTAAAGCTTATTATTTATTATTGTACAATTGTAATTTCACAAACGACCCTTAATCGAAAAATTGTTTTCACAATCGTAAAATATTTTTTAAAACCCTTTTCAACGACACTCCATACTATGCGGAACACGAGAAAAAATTGACATCCCCACTTTACATGTAGAAGAGTTACCCTAAAAAAATATATTTTTCAATATTTTATGTTACCACTTTTTTGCCGTGACTAACATTTATATTCATGCCAAATTACAGCTTTCCAGGACTAAGGATATCTGCGCCAGAACGGTCGGACATAACGAATTTATAAGGGTTCCTAGTTTACTTCGGAACCCTAAAAATAAATCCAATAACTTCGAGTTGTGGAAATTGTGGGATTATATATATTTTTTTGTTATTCTTACATCACTGCCTACATAATAAATAAAAATTCAACTGCGCTTGTGGATGTAAAGACATTTTCTTTGCAACTTTGTGATCATGCCCTTACTGAAAACCTTCAGATTTTCTAAATTTTACTCCACAGTCTTCATCGAATACGCTTCATTGTTTCCATGTCTCTGGTTTTCTTTACAACTTGTAGATGCTTTCCCACCGTGAAATGAAAATTATTAGATAACTTTTTATTTTTCCTACCATCTCTAATCTTCAAAATCCAATCCCACAACGGTCGAGTAAATCTCAATTAATTAAAAATCTCATTTAAAAAAAATTATAATGGAACGTGATAGTTTAACAGTTCTTATTTTTATCTGTTCTTTACTTCAAATAAAACACATATTTTAGTAAAACATATTTAATTGTTAGAACAATGTTACACATGATTAAAAATGGCACATCATCTGGCCACACGTAATACTGTTTACCTATATATAAAAATAAAACATATAAACTATAACAAAACACATATATATTGGCCGTACCTGAAACAGTGCTCTAGTCTGTCCCTCTAGCAGTGGCGCGTTTGTTATCACTAAAATTGTTATCAGATAAAACATTTTAGTGTATTTTACGGATTAGTATTTAGTACTTTTCCATATCTCGTTTTTTGTTTAACCCTAATACTCGGCAAAAATAACAGTCGTGCGATTTTTAATACACATGTCAACTGGCTTCTAAGAAGACTCTCAACTCACTGCTATCTTTTTTAGGGTTTCGTGGTAAACAAGAAAGGAATCTATATAACGTGGTGGAATATACGACGTGAAAGTGATGGTGGCGGATGACGGTACCCTTATGCATACAGTCTACAGGAAACCCACTCACACTGATAGGTATCTTCACGCAAGCTCCCATCATCACCCAAGACTCCTTAACACCGTTGTCATCTCACTTACTAATCGCGCATTTGATCTATGCGATAAACAACATCTACACAAAGAACTCAAGCACGTACAAGAGGTTCTACACAGGAATGGTTATAAGGTGAAAATCGGACAGGAACGAACCAGGAGAAACTATCCAACAAAACATAGCGTGGAACGTCAAGCCGCGTTTCTACCTTTTGTTAAAGGGAAAACGGACAAAGTAGGGAAAATTTTGAGTAAATTTTCAATCAAAACCATTTTTACCCCATTAAGGAAAACTCACCAAAATCTACGTTCCCCAAAAGAGTTTCCCGTTAGAACATCCAGGTGTCTATGAAATAGATTGTAGCTGTGGGAGTTCATACATCGGTCAGACAAAAAGAACCATATCATGTAGGGTTAAAGAGCATATCAAAGCTGTCAAGAACAATGACGTTAATAAGTCAGCAATTTCTGAACATCTACTGGAGTCGGGCCCTAATCACTGGATTGAAATACATAGTCCACGTGTATTATCGACTGAACGCCATTACATTCCGCGGCTAGTGAAAGAAGCCATTGAAATCAAAAAACATCCAAATTTCAACCGGGAAGACGGGTTTAAATTGTCGGGATCGTGGAATCCAGTGATCAGTGCAATAAAAAACAAAAGAAAATCAATGTGCCCTAATAAACGTAGTGATGTAGTAAGTGTGTATTGTCGAGGTGACTTTCGTGTGAGTTTTTTTTTTTTATATCATAAGATAGCAAACAAGCAGTTGGGTCTCCTGATGGAAAGAGTCAACCATCGCCTATAGACACCAAAGATGTTAATGGTGCGTTGCTATCTCGTGGCGAGGTCTAATGCCACATGCATAAGTTTACCGGCTACCTTACCCTCCAAACCGGAACACGACAGCGACAAGCACTGACGCTATTGCGGCAGGAATAGGTAAGGCGGTGGTACCAGACCCGGGCGAGACAATGCAGAACTCTACCACCTAGTTGCCACGATGGTAGTGACTCGATAGCCAATCGGTCGCCTTTTACGACCTGCCTGGCAGAACAGCAGTTGGCCTATTCTTCAAAAGAGGCCGGGACCAACAGTAGGAGCAAACGAATTAGGAAGAGGGTAGACAGGCTTGTCTGCTCATAATCATTCAACTACCCGCAATACTTCAGTTCCCCCGTGATCATGGTGCTTGCAACAGCGCCGAAATATCGGGAAAATTATTCATCAACTAATCGCAGTAAGATCCCGTTGATTTTTAATAACTCGTTTGAAAAAAGCCGCGAAAGCTTAAAAGTATACAAATCTATATAACGTTCGCGGTTCAGAAATTCAAAATATATCAATGTGAATTAGTTGTGTAGTATTATAATAATAATAACTGGATTTGGCACGGTTTTCAGTGTGATTTATTGTGTGCCTTTCAGAGGTAAAAGGAAATTACAAGAAATGTGAAACAATGTTATCGAACGGACGTTGCTTGCACCATCAATGGAGCAGATATATTTTTAACGAAATTATCCGACGTAATTTCAACTATCGGTCATTACATTCGATTAAAATACGGCTTTGCCTACGGGAATAAAAAACGGCTTTGCCTATGTAATCTATACAAATAAATAAAATTGGAGTTGTTTGTACTATTAAAATTACCGCTTTCTACTAATGCATATGGAATATGGATACACGATACATATACCAAAATAACATTTACTACAATTTTTGTTTATCTGTCTGTTTCTTCCGATTAATCGCTTTGACAGCTGGACCGACTTTGACGGCACTTTCACTGCCAAACAGCTGATGTAATTAGGAGAAACTTTGTCTTCTATAATTTTAGAAATGTATCCATGCGAAAGAAGTCACGGGCACAACTGGTATTAAATAAATAATAACTTATAAATTCAGATTTTATTTGGCCGATATCCACGGTTTTAACTTTTAAGAAATTAAGGTAATCTAGTTTGCAAGATTTCCTGGTCAAATGTGTCACAATTGTAGTCACTCAAGCACGAACATTTCTTATCGCAATGATTCAGATTTTAACGATTATACCACAATGAAAACCCCACGCGTACGTTTCAGGCTGTATTTACTGCTGAAACATTGAGACAGAATGGTGGATTATTTTTGTTTTAGCACATCACTCCATGCTTGGGAAAACTTGAAAAACAACAAAGAAAAATTTCGACACGCAGGGATTGAACCCGTGATCTCCCCTCCGAGAATCCTCTAAAGACGGTTTAATCCCTGCGTGTCGAAATTTGTTTTTAAAGTTTTTTAAGAGTGGTGGATATTACACTGCTGGTATCATCTTCAATTTCTAGGACCCCTTCAAACCCACATAAGTGACGAGCAATGATGCTATAGCAGCGAAAAAATTTAAGACAGTTGGTACCAAACCGAACGAGCCCTTGCAGAACACAAAGTACGTCCCTATTCTTACACCATCCATCTTCCTCGTTTCACTGGCACTGAAGCACTTCTTCCTTATAAATCTATATATATAAAAATCAATCCCTATTTTCCTTGGTCACAACATCACGCCTGAATAGCTGGACCAATTTCGGTAATGTTTTTTTTGTTGTGTTTATAATTGTAAGGAGAAGGTTCTTATAAAAGAAAATATTAAGAAAATTGCGCGGAAAATTAGAA
The DNA here is from genome assembly GCA_036924255.1 of Apodemia mormo. Classification (NCBI taxonomy): domain Eukaryota; kingdom Metazoa; phylum Arthropoda; class Insecta; order Lepidoptera; family Riodinidae; genus Apodemia; species Apodemia mormo. Next base: position 1,708,562 of record JAUPFN010000018.1, on the reverse strand, counting down.
AATTTAAGAATACTTAACCATCATATAAAGTTTAATCCCGTAGACTTATATAAATTGTCACGTTGTTTGTCCGCTATGGATTCCTAATATGTAAGGCAAAACAACGTTTGCCGGGTCAGCTAGTTATTTATATCATAGTATGGCAAACAAGCAGATGGTTACCATGATGGAAAGAGATAACCATTGCCTATAGACACAAAGATGTTAATGATGCGTTGCTATCTGTGTGGCGGTGTTGGAATGACAACTTCTTTGAGAGGCAGATATCGCGGAAAATTGCAGATTATCTATTTTTCTTTATGTAAATAAAATAAACTTTTAACGATTTTATTTTCTACACACTTAAACAATATTCCTCATTCTCATTTGTAGGTCAAACCGTCTGTTCGTCCGTACACCTTTTATTATAGTTCTGTTCTCGGTCCTCTTGACGTTGCGATCTGTGAAGGATTTTTCTCTCATCACCGACTGCTTGGCGAAGTCCCTCCTGCTTAGCGTAGCACCATTCAGAGAGGGTAATGTATGCTGTCTCTTTAAAACATTAGGTTTATTTTCCTGTGGCTTAACGTCGGTGTTTTTGGCAGAAAATTTGAATGGATTATTGTCGAGGTTGAGTTTGAAGCCGAACCTCGTATAAACGGGGTTTAAGTTAGCTGGTTTTTGTTTTGTGGGCGTGTCAGTTTTCTTCGCCGATTCAGTGGGTGGAATTGTATCTGAAAAATAGAAAATTTGCTTGTGCTAAAGAAAGTATCACTAGCATTCTTGGGTTTTAAAACATAAATAAATCACAGAAATCAGAATAATAATATGATAATAATATACATAACTTGACATTTCAATCAAATCAAAATCTGTTGAGTATTTTTAAAGATTTAAGCATACATAGGGACATAAGGACAGACAGAGAAAGCGACTTTGTTTTATACTATGTAGTGATTATAATTTTTTACTTTTGCTTTTTATGTTATTATTACACTATAATATAAGCAATATGGCAGCTTTAGTACAATAAAACATCAAACGCACACCTTGCGGCCAACAAAGTCATATATTTAATCTGCATGACATGGGAACGTGGCACTGTTTTAAGGTAATCTAATATGGTAGCTCGCTTGCTTTGTACGCCCTTATAGTTATCTGACTATAAAAACATATTGCTATGTTGGGGATTACAAACTACATGCGTAATTTCACCGAATGCAAATTTACTGTATGTTACCCGATCTTCCTAGCCGGAACAGATCAACGACAGACGATCCCTGACGGTTCTTCGTCAATAACAGGACAGACTTTGGTAACAGCCAAGCGAAATGTAAAATCTTACAATGTAATAGTTACGATACGCTTAGCTTTTACTCATCTCTTACGAGCTGCCTAATAAAAAGGCAGTCGGACCAGTACAGATATAAAATAGACTAAAAATTTCACGTATGGACTGCATTACAACAAATTTAACCCATGGGGTTTTTTAAATTTTTTAAAGAAATAAACCATCTCTACATTCCTGCCAATCAGTTCGTAAAAGTATAACGACTAGCCAACCATCGTAAATACTAGATGGTAGAATTCTGCCAAAACCTAGCTTGGGTTTAGTAGCACAGCCTTACCTCATACTTGCCTCAAAAATCTGTGTTTATCACTATGGGACAGGGAAAGGGAAGGTAGGTAGCTGATAAAAAAGAAAACGGTTTTCAGAAAATTACCTCAGGACCTACTCGAAACATGACTCAGATAAATCCCCCATTTTATCCGGACACCTTTAGAAAAGTAAACCATGCGAACAAGGGCGGATCTAGCCTTCGGCTCAGGGGGGGGTCACATATTTGAGGTTCAGTCAAGAAAGGCTCTACTCCTTATTTGTTTGCAATAATTCATACATAGACCGCTGCCTAGGGGAGGTGGTCATAGCCCTCATGACCACCACCACCACCAGGATCCACCCTTGCATCTGAAGTTTAGACCTTACGAAAAGAAGTGAGACATTACAATCTACCATCCAGCACTTCCAATAGTTACGATGGCAGTGACATGTTTTTCTAATCGTTAGCTCTAACGAAATGTCAGGCAGAAAGGCAGATGGTCAGTTTTCCCTGTGTTGGTCCGGGCTTCTTTGAAGAATAGGCCAACTGCCGTTCTGCCAGGCAGGTCGTAAAAGGCGACTGATTGGCTATGCGAGTCACTATCATCGTGGCTACTAGGTGGTAGAGTTCTGCATTGTCTCGCCCGGATCTGGTACCACTGCCTTACCTATTCCTGCCACAATACCGTGAGTGTTTGTAAGGTAATTTGTAGACATATGCATGTGGCATTAGACCTCGCCAAAAGTGAGCAACGCAACATTAACGTCATTGGTGTCTATAGGCGATGGTTGACTCTTCCCATCAGGAGACCCACCTGCTTGTTTACTATCTTATGATATAAGCAAAAAGTTTTTCAAAAGGATCACGTTTCGAGCAGCTCTTGCGGTAGTTTTATACGAAAAATGTGGTTCTACCCATAAGATAAATACGCTTGCCATCTGAGTTAATTTTCCACAAAAACTGGCTTTTTCAATAAAGCCGGAACTCCTGCGTATTTTTTGCCCTACACACTACGCAAAACGTAACACAGAAACAAATTGTTTTTATACAAGTTTCCAACTTAGATATTTTAAATTCAAGCTTTATAAAAGATAATTGTTTTATTTTTCTTAATTTACTGCGTATATCAATTACACAAAAAATTGTAACGAAACAATGTTTTATGTTGTTGTTACGCAGAAATACGTTTGATGAAATTTGTTACCGGAGATAATTATCTACAAAAATAGAGATCATTTTTATGAAAACTTGGCTTTATGGATAAGTTCAACAAGTTTAATAATTTATTATCTTTCACAGGTTTAATAATCACATTAGAGATGGTCATTTTTAATAAAACGTTACTCACCAACGATGTTAGTCTATGGTGGTGGCAGCCGATGCCGAAATGTTCAACAACAGACGGGAATAACACCCAAATTCAACGCGATGGCAGGTATCGAATAATACAGTAACCGACAACAACCGATGTCAATTATAACACGATGACGCCTGATGGCCAATACGAGCGAATGAATCCAACTGTGAATTTACAACGGATGCCCGCAACGTAACCAAATACAAGTGTCAACTAAACTGCGTGCTTGAATAAACAATATTTTAAATGTGAATGCAAATTTTTAGCTAATTCTACTAAAACAAAAAACTCTAAATTTTAATGTTTTGTGTATTTATATTAACTCTTATTTATTCTCATAAATGTTTTTACCTTGAAGTACGATGGTGTCATAACGTTTATAAAAACGCCAACCTATCAATGTTTGATGTTCCCTAGCCAGTACGTTAGTCGGATGTCTAACACCTTTGTTGGAAAGGAAGGTGTTGACAACGGGTGACGCTATCAAAACAACGATATGCATCGAAGATGAAAAATAACAAAAGTGTCTAATCATGACAGATCTTCCTACACGAGCAGCCCGTTGATCGATTACACGTAGAAACAGTACAACGCCTTGATTGTCCAGGACAATAATGCTTTAATCATTAAAACTGGAGGCACTGTCTCGTTTCTGCAGTAACTCCGTTATGTTTGCTGATGCGGTACAGAACCATGTGCAAACGATTCAAATCCCTGGTAGGCAGGGGTCGGGCCAGCTCCAATAGCATCCTGAGGGGATTTTCTGATAGGTTTGACTGTCATTTCATGAACCACTGCGGCATGGTGCATGTGCTAACAAATCGGGTCTGTCTGAGAAGAAATTGAGGAGTTCAGATTAAGTATAGTTTGTAGTTACTAACATAAGATAAGGAATATATTTGTAAACAAAATATATATCCCAAGTTGTTAATTTTATTTTAATTTTATATATTATTTTTAAAAATATTTGACACCGGAAATAATTTTATGCTAAAAATGTGGCTCCATCGATAGGTTCAATATATTTTACAAGTCGTTAATCCCCGAAATACGTGACAGCCGCGTCCAAGAGCGGAACGTGACGTATCGCTATCAGCGGCCCGCGTGGTCCAATATTGATGTTATTACAGATAACAGGCGGCTGTGACTCACTAAACGTGACTACATCTAGTACATACTATCCATACTAATATTATAAATGCGAAAGTCTGTCTGTCTGTTACGCTTTCACGGCTAAACCGCTGGACTGATTTTCATGAAATTTGGCATGGAAGTAGTTGAAGATCCGGGGTCAAACATAGGCAAAAAGATATTTTTTTAAGTCAACCTTTAAAGTGTTAAAATAAGGGATGAAATTAGTATGAAAGCTATCTTGACGACATGTTAATCTACTCGCACGCGAAGCTGCGCGGGTCAGCTAGTATCTGCATATATAAGTATAAATTTACATATACAAGTTGACTGGTCCAGGCTCCTCTGAAAAATAGACCAACTGCCTTTCTGCCAGGCAGGTCGTAAAAGGCGTCCAATTGACTATACGTGTCACTACAATCGTTACTACTAGATGGTAGAGTTTCACAACGTCTAGCCCGGGTATTTGATACCACCGCCTTACCTATTCTTGCCGCAAAAGCGTCGATGTTTTTCGTTGTCGTGTTCCGGTTTGGAGGGTAAGATACCAGTAGACTTATGCATATGGCACAGCCATCCCGCCACAAGGATAGCAACGCATTATTTACATGTTTGGTGTCTATAAGCGACGGTTTCTTTTCCATCAGCGGAGCCACCTGCTTGTTTACTATCTTATGATAGGTATTATATACATTATAAAAAATCTTGAATTTTGACCTGCCTAATCCATACTAATATTATAAATGCGAAAGTAACTCTGTCTGTCTGTCTGTCTGTTACGCTTTCACTGCCAAACCACTGAACCGATTTGGATAAAATTTACCGATTTGGATAGTTTGAGATCCAAGAAAGGACATAGGATAGTTCTTATCCCGGAAATCCCACGGGAACGGGAACTATGCGGGTTTTTATTTTAGAATTTTTTCCACGCGAACGAAGTCGCGGGCACAGCTAGTTATCCAATAAAACGTTTAAAACGGACACCCATGCTTGTATATCAAAATTCATTGTTAACGAACAGCGATTGCCGCCGCGGAAGGTGCTGGCCTAAGCACGCGCCAATTGCCCTCGCGGTGACTATATTTTTTTAATATTACCACATAAATTTCGGTGCCGTTTACTATGTTGCTTAGCAATGTTCTCATTTAATTATATTTATATTGGTTACACTTGACCATTGACTGTCGCGTCCTTCAATATGTACAGTATTTTACCAGTCAACATGTTTAATGAAACGATGTTCGTTGGTAATGCATCACTTGACAAGATGACATCATTCAGCTAATTTTATTATGGCAAAAAGAGTACGTGCAGAGAACAGAGTGAACGAAGCGTTAGGGAATCTAAGTCAAGGTGATTGTATCACTCTGGATATTAATGTATTTATCCTAACGCTATTCCAGCCCGAAATGAACCAGGTACCTCAAAATCTACTACTACATATAACGAGCCAGTTAAAAAATATTCATGAACTATTAAATTCTTTACATTCGCGTCAAAACGGTAAATTATTCGAGTAGACAAACCAATGCTGCTCCCTGAAAACACCCGAATTATTTTTATGCATTTCAATACAGATATATTTAATTTGTGATTAAAACTGATTATTTTTATTGCTCTTCTCCAATACAAATCATCCTGTACTGGAAGGCTCCCTAATAGTTGAACGCAATCTGCTGCAATAACCATAACCGCGATTAAAAAATAATAACAGGACTTTAAATTCTTATGTTAAAGTATGCTGGACATCCCTTTACCATAAAACAACCTTCCTGCCTCATGAACATCATTTACGGAGCAAACAAGAAAAGAAGTAATTAATGATCTTCAAATAGGAGTCCTATAGCCTCAGGTCAAAATTAAAATGTAATTGCAATATCATTGAAGTAACAGAATACCCGTATCGATCAGGACTACCAGTTACTTAACTCTTTTTACCAAGTAGAAAATGACCTTGAAGCGACAGAACCAATAGACAGACCCGCACACACACAAACACACCTAGCGGTCGAATAACACCTCTTTTTTGCTTTTGCGTCGAAGTTTAAAAAAATGATTAAGCTATTTAAAAAAAACAGTATATGCTTGAGTCTCTACAAAATATTTGCCTCATAATTTCACCAGACATTATAAGGCTCCACTCCACACAGCGTGGAACTTACAGTTATTGATTTAGAACCGGTGGGAACACATTACACTTACCGGTAATATCGGGTTAGTAAAATGCGATTCAAATATGAAGATCACCTACCCACAAATTAGTGGACCATGGTGAACTGTGACCGAACGACGAATTTGGTTCAAGTCTTATCCGCAAGGAAACCATCGTAATATTTTTTTTATCAATATCTGCCTTAATATTAATACTCTTCAACATGTTTAAATAAAATTGCCCACAGAAGTAAAATACTGAACTCTCGCACCTTCGATCAAAAATAATAAGATTAAGCATTGCCTACAAATTCAGCACAAGAAAATGGCTTGAGAATTAATAAGAAACTTGAGAATACAAAAACACAACCAATATCGCAACGTCATAAAAATATCTTAATAATAATCAACCTTATTATCGTGACTTATATCGTGACGTGACGTAATACGTGACGAGATATCGTGACGAGATATCGTGTCATATTCCACTTTAAATTTACAGCTTTAAATGTTTAAAATTGCAAGTCACGTGCTACTTATAACACATTTTCGTGACGTGACGTGACGAAATAAGACCACATATTTATTTGCGTTTTATTTCATTGACCATTTTTAAGGCCGCCAGCTTGAATCTGGTTATGATTGATCGAAGCTCGCTACGCTAATGACAGTCAAGATTTTAGGAAATAATGTAAAGAAATTGTGTACAAACCTTTAGGACTGATTCGCTCTAGCAAGTTCACAGATCCCGTGGGGGTCAGAAGCTGGCGCGCTCGCTTGGCCTTCCTCTCTTGACACTCATCTAAAGATTCCATCTTTTCAAAGCGTTTTTGGTGCAAGGCTGCAAAATTTGGTAGCTTTGTTCGGAACAGTTTCGCTTCTTTCGACGGTGTTCCTTTCTTAGGTGTATTAACTTTTTTAGATGGAGTACCAGGGTCTTGAAGCTTAGCTGAAACAATCTTTTAAGTGAGCAGTGCTTCATTTCCTCAAGGGGGGTATTTTTTAGATAAACAGATGCCACTAGTCAAACTAATTAAATAAAACTAAAGTCACAATTGTCTTTTTTTCATACGATAGCAAAGCAAAAAAGCTGAACGCTCTTCTGATAAAAAGAGAAACACTCGCCTATAGACACCAAAGATGTTAATAGTGCGTTCCGTTCGCGTAACAAGATCGTAATTTCAGATGCTTTTTTATATCAGTGAAGTTTTTTACATATTTTTTCTATTTTTTTAAAATGTTATGCTTTTTTATAATATCATGACTATACTACTGCATTAGAGCAACCTGTTAATGCGAATAAATAAATCTATATATTGATACGCAAAGGAAAATCTTTGGACGCCTTTTTTTAAACAATTGCGCGAACGGTGGAGTATGGAATTTGGCACGGTTAAAGTTTACAATGCGGAGGAGTGCAGAAACATATTTTAAAATATAATGCATTAGAAATACACTAAATGAATAAAAATAAACATTACACACATTACATTCATGTGTGATACGTGATAATATACACACATGTATACTATTTTCTTTACGGCTGAAGTCAGTTGTCAAACTTGAAAGATATTTGTTGTTTAATCTATGGTCGAATTTTGATCAAAGGGGATCGCTAGTAAATATAAATAAATAAGTTTATCGGCTACCTGACCCATCAAACCGGAACCTAACTGCAACACGACAGCGTCATGAATTAACGCAATTGCAGTAGATAATATCAGACCGGACGAGACGTTGTTACAGAACTCTTAACACTTTATAGTCGTGATAGTAGTGACACATTAGGCTAATCGTTCGCTTTTTATAAATTGCCTGGCTAAAAGGCAGATGATCTATTAAAAAAAAGAGCCGGAATCAACACAAGGCTTTGCTTAAATACGCACAACAACACTAATAATATATTGTCACGAGGGACGAAAGCACTACAAACTATTATTTTTCTGCCTGATCGAAAGTTCGCCTTACAATTTTTTTTTTTATATCATAAGATAGCAAACAAGCAGATGGGTTTCCTGATGGAAAGAGTCAACCATCGCCTATAGACACCAAAGATGTTAATGGTGCGTTGCTATCTTGTGGCGATGTCTAATGCCACATGCATAAGTTTACCGGCTACCTTACCCTCCAAACCGGAACACGACAGCGACAAGCACTGACGCTATTGCGGCAGGAATAGGTAAGGCGATGGTACAAGACCCGGGCGAGACAATGCAGAACTCTACCACCTAGTAGCCACGATGGTAGTGACTCGATAGCCAATCGGTCGCCTTTTACGACCTGCCTGGCAGAACGGCAGTAGGCCTATTCTTCAAAGGAGGCCGGGACCAACACGGCGGAAGCGAAAAAATAGTAAGCGATAGTTCATATAAAATGTCAGAATTGAGATTTTAGTGGAGGACACAGGTATAGAAGCACTGACGGAGACCTTGGAGGCAACGGCATCCTGGAACGTTAGTCATCCCTGCGCCGTTGTACAATATACTAGGCTGTCACTTGTTGTAAAAAATTATATTAATTATAAAATTATATGTGTGACGCACATTGATATAAAAACCCAAAATACACAATTAGTGTCTCAAAATAATCCTCTAAAAATGAGTGCAAAATTTTAAATTATGCGCTCACTTCAAATAGAATTGCGTCGGTCGCGACACTGTCAATTTTATTACTTTTTGTACATTGCTTTGTAAAAACAACTATAAATCTTGGGCTTAAGGTTGGATATGCAAAAACATATATTTTTGCCAAATTATAACTACTTATGTGAAATTAGCGACAGTTTTGAGTGTTAGCTTTGTTCAGGACTGTGCATCTTGGGTTTTTTATATCAATGGTGATGCATAGCAAAATATGTGAAGATTACCCCATTTCTTATCTTACCACTAGACCACAGAGGTCGCCTCTGTGGTCTAGTGGTCCAGTGTTGGCGTTGACCACATGAGGTCCCGGGTTCGATTCCCGGGTCGGGCACTTTAAAAAAAAAAGTGTTTTTTCAGTTTTCTGAGAAACACAAACTTGCCCGGGATTGGAAAGTGTCTGTTTGGCGATAGGCTTGTCACCTATCACATTTGTGGGACCAAGTATCTTCGGCTAATCGTGGGTGCACTTGTTGTACCTCTGCCTACACCCTTCGGGGATATGGGCGTGAAGATACTTTTACCCCATTTCATATTTATACCACCAAGGTGATTATGGACAATATTCAATCTATCCTCTAACGGTGACCAATAGTAACCACCAAATATATAATAAAAAGGTTAGTATTATACATAGTTACTACATTAGTTTTCGAGAGCAACCTCAATAACATTTTACCCAACTTGGATACCTTGTGATTTAAGCCGAATAGATTAACCCATCATTATAAGGTACATGTTATGAAATTAACCTTTTTTACGATTTGATCCCATATAAATTATAACAAAAACTGAAAACTTTTACTCTTAATGAAAAGAAAGTGCCTTTTGTAAAATGATAAGCAATTCGTAATGTGTGCAATCATTGCTGTAAGTCTGAATGGCGCAAATGTTTTTAATATATACATTCATCCATTTACTTTTTACTAGTCGATCCACGAGTCACAGTTCCGCCCACTTGTAAATTAACATGTCATCAATATAGCTTTTCACACACTTTCATCCCCTATTTCAGCCCCTTAATTGTTGGTTTGTGAACAAAAGTTTGCTCACAAACTATCGTCAACTACCTCCATGCCAAATTTCATTAATTTCAGATCAGTGGTTTAGCCATTAAAGTGTTACAGACAGAAAGAAATATCAAAATTGATCAAAATTCCCAAAATATTCAACTTTCCTAAAGTGAAATTTCTGCCAATTATTACAAAATTTAGTTTTTTTTTAAATATCTATGCTTAGGTATAGTTTTTGGTCCTTTGAGCTTAAAATAACTCAAGTTAGTGGGATGACCTGCAAGGTCAAGTAGTTTACAGATGTTATTCTACATAAACCCATTTTTTAGTCCATCGATGTTCCTCTTAAGCCTTATAGAATAATATATTTTTCCCAAACATTACATGTTTTTTTAATTTTTTTTTATATCATAAAATGCTGTTTTAGATGCAAGATAACAAGCAGATGGTTCTCCTGATGGAAAGAGTCAACCATCGTCTATAAACACCAAAGATGGCAATGGTGTGTTGCTATCTAGTGGCGAGGTCTAATGGCACATGCGTAAGTTTACTGGCTACCTTACCCTCCAAACCGGAACACGACAGTGACAAGCACTGACACTATTGCGACAGGAATAAGTAAGTCCGGTGGTACCAGACCCGGGCGAGACAATGCAAAACTCTACCACCTAGTAGCCACGATGTTAGTGACTTTCATAGTCAATCGGTCGCCTTTTAAGACATGCCTGGCAGAACGGCAGTTGGTCTATTCTTCAAAGGAGCCCGGTATCAACACGGGGGAAAACCGGGGGAAAAAAAATTATATTTCTGAATACCTCACTATTTAATGAAAATCTACATGCATCATTATATTACTAGCAAAAAGCAGAGCTTTGTAAGGGCTCGCGAAGTTATATTACCTAGTAATATTCTTAGGAAGTATTTTTATGTGAATCACATCTTTTAATGTATCATGAACTTTAACATCTTTTAATGTATCATGGACTTTATTATATTCGCATCAAAGGCGTCGTCAGGCTTTGTATCTAGGGAGGCGCAGAAAAATAAAACCAAAATAATAAATAAAATGTTTCTAAGATAATTTTTTTTAGTAATTATGTATAAGAAAAATTCTTTAAAATTTTCTTAATTTATTAAAAACAAGATTTCTATAATTATCAATATTATCTACACAGAACAATTATAAAGGTTATCTACATATTTTACACCTACCTATAATACTACCTATAATATAGTACCTACCTATAATATGTAGCAACTCAAGATCTATCTCGCGCCACCACTTCGCTCTTGAAGTGTTATATTGATAGAAACAATGATATTATATATTTCGCAGTGAAATTGTCAGTACCGTTAGATTATAATTTACCTAAGTGATATTATAATTTAACTGCTAACCTAACCTAACCAAATTATAAAATCCCTAGGTAGATTATAATCTAACGGCTATTGACAATTTCACTGCGACATATATATTACAAGATAGAAATCAATTTTTATTTATGGTAACTTTCTTGTAAAAGAGTTTTCTAGAAAAAATGAGTTTTAAAAATAAAAGTTGATCCTATAAAGAAAATTTAATTTAATTAACCTTCAAAATTTTTAGGATATAATTGGACTTACCGCAGGCACGAAGAATTGGCGGTAAAAACTCAGCGAATAAATTTTTCGAATTTTTCCCTCAGAGAAACTCTCGGGGTTCGATTTCCGAGTCAGGCAAATCAAAAATGTGTTTTTTTCAGTTTGCTGATAAAAACAACTTTGCCCAGGATTGGAAAAGTACCCAGTTGGTGATAGACTGGTCGCCTATCACTGTCTGTAATCTGTAAATGATTGACCTTGCAAGCCATCCCTGAAACTTCCCGCTAAATTAACGTATTTTAAGCTCAAAATAGTAAAAACTATAAGCACAGGTTTTTTCAGTATAAACATCTGTTTTGATAAAATTGATTTTTGAAAAGCTATATATTTTGGAAACGATGATCAATTTTGATAAAATTGATTTTTGAAAAGCTATATATTTTGGAAACGATGATCGATTTTGATCTTTTAAATGGCATTCAAGTCAATTTAAATATTGCTTTAGCTAAAAAATCGGTAGGTTCAAAAATTTCGAAGCAATGTCAAAAAAAATTTTTTCAAAAATTTTCGTCATCGATAGATCCCAAACCGATATAAAATAGACCGATTTTTATCCAATTTACGGTATGTGACGCAGTTTTTAAAGGAGAAAAAAAGATAAGATTTTGAAGTCAATCGGTATATTAGCCTGAAAGTTATTTCAAAAATATTAAGTAACTTTGCTAAAGAAAACGTAATTTTAATATTTGAAAAGTTGTAACTTTTGAAAATAAGATTCGGTTTTGATTTTTAAAAGGGCATTCGACGAAATTTTTTTAGTAATAAAATATCGTAGAATACCAAAAAATGATTGGTTGAAATATCTCGAAGTTATGTCGAAAATAGACTTTTTTCAAAATTTTCGTTAACGATTACTTCCAAACGAATAAACTGATTAGTTTTTGTACTCAATCGGTACATTAATCTGGAAGTTATTTAAAAAAAATCTGTTTCACCACAATTTTTTTTTTTTTTTTTTTAATTTCTTAAAATCTCTTGGACTCATTTGGTTCAAATTTTCAGGAAGTATAAGGTGAGCGGAATCCAATCGAATGCGGTCAACCGCGTTTCGATCGGTCCAAGCGTTCAAAACTTATGAATTGTTGACACACACACATACATACAAACATACTGACGTCATCGCGAAAATAGTCGAAAATGGTTCCTAAGACCACAAAACGTGGACATATGGTGAAAACTCTATTTCTGAAAATAATCGGAGCAAAATTAGTAACCTCCCTATCTACATACGTAGTGGGAAGTTAAAAATTACAAGTGTTTTAATAGATTAATATTGTATTAAAATGGAGTGAATGAAAATTAATTAAATGAAATAAAACTATCACGCCAAAGCTTAAACCTAAAAGTGCGATATTTTTTCAGTAAAATGTACCACTAAAGGGCACAGATCGTCGCCTAGTGTAGCTTTGTAGCATTTTAACTCGTTAGTTTTATAATAGATGGCGTTAGCAGTAATAAAATTCTAATACAAAATGTATCTTCTATTTTTTTAATGTTTATGAAATAGCATTTTAATGGTAGATAACATATCTAGACATGAATTTAAACCACCACATCAAAGCTCAAACCTATTAGTGTGATACTTTTTCAGCAAAATGTACCACAAAGTGCATAGAAAGTCGCCTAGTATAGGGCTCGCTAATCTGGATACAATAAAAAGAAACAACGGATTGACCAAGCAAATGTGGAAGGATATAGGTACCGGGGAAGATCAAGTTCAAGACTGATTAGGTCCTGGATGAAGGCGGTGTCAGGAGTCTTTGCAACTGTTGTGTTTATATAAAGAGAGTCATATAATGTGGAGTAAGTCAAATCTTCAAGGATCGCGATATATGGCATTCGGTTTTCTTTGCCTATCCCATAAACGATCTAAGATTTGTATGTATGAGTAATTGTATAATCGGTGTGTATCTATATAGTCAGCCAGTACAGCATAAACAATTAATACTCATTAAGCTCTGTGTGGGTGGGTAATCGTCAACAATACTAATACATAGTAATTCATATATAAATACTATTACATACATAATAAACACCCAAACCCAAAAATACAAACATTTATGCTCATCATACAAATGCATGTTCTTGTTGAGAATCGAACCGAAGCCCCATCAATTGCGTAGTCAGGGTCGCTAACCACTCGACCAACGGGGATGTTGAATAATATAATTGAAATGACATATATAAATAAAATCTCAATTATATAAATGAAATTCCCATAAATATTTTAAAATCACCTGATGCACTTGTAGTTCGAGGTCGGGAGAGTCTGTCTACTGACTCCTGTAAGTCATTTGCTAATCTCTTGCGTTTAGCACGTGCCTCCTCGGCGTCACACTGCGTGAATGAACGTTTACGTCTCGATTGACGGATTTCTGCAAAATAACGAAGTTTTAAAATAAGGTAACAAATGTCTCTTTACCATTATGACTACAAGGTGGTAGAATTCGCCAATGTTTCGCCCGGGTTTGGTATCACCCATAAAGGTGGCGAAGGCAGTGATGTAACTAAACAGTAATGACAGTTATATTTTTTTTACTATTGATAATTTTCTGAAAAACTAACTTCTCCTTTGAAGAACTAAACTGGGCTCCTTTGAAGAACTAAACTGGGCTCCTTTGAAGAATAGACCAACTGCCGTTCTGCCAGGCAGGTCGTAAAAGGCGGCTGACTGATTGGCTATGTGGGTCACTACCATCGTAGTTACTAGGTGGTAGAGTTCTGCATTGTCTCGCCTGGGTCTGGTACCACCGCCTTGCCTTTCCCTGCCGCAATAGCGTCAGTGCTTGTCACTGTCGTGTTCCGGTTTGGAGGGTAAGGTAGCCAGTAAACTTATGCATTTGGCATTAGACCTCGCCACAAGATTATTAACCTTTGATGTCTATATGCAGTGGTTGACTCTTTCCATCAGAAGACCCATTTGCTTGTTTGCTATGTTATGATATATAAAAAAAAATATTCCTAGTAACAATTATGTAGCCGTCACCTTATACAATGATATCCAGTGATGTTGCTTTTGTGTGTCTGTAATCTGAATCACAAAGGAGGAGGATGAAGATTACGAGTAGTCACACAATGTGAATAAAGGCAAGTGTTGTGAAATCACAGCAAACCTACACTCTGTCATTCACTCAATTGTACCTGTCCTTTTTCATTAAGATATCTTACATTTTACACAAATATATGCAGCAGAAAAGCATAAGATACAATAATATTAGGCATTAGAATTTATTACAACTCAATCTTTTTTAAATATGTTTAATTGGCCTAAAACAAAATTGCCTAAAACAAAATTCTCAAACAAAAGTTGTTGAATTAATACCAAGAATAATAAATGTTGTTGACACTATTTGTTTAATGTTATACATGGCTTTTACTAGTCCATTTAAATTTTTCATAATAATAAAATAACTTAAAATAATTTACTTAAAATATTTTTTTCCTTAAAAAATATAATTTTCAAACTATTTTATTGTTGTATCATCTTTTGCAATACTTCCAATATTTATTTACTAATATTAAGTGCAGTATGTTATTGTACTATATTTTACAATACCATTGTTTCGGTCGACATATTGCTAGATTGTAAACAAAAGAAATACAATTTCATTGGTAAACTACTGTTGTACTAGATTATTATGGGAAGAATTAAAGGAGATGGTAACATTTAGGAAAAATAATATAAACCATGTACTAAATTATGACGACGAAAATTTTAGGTAAATGTTAAGTTGTTTGTGTATCATCATCACGCCTGCTTCACTTGTGCGGTAGGCGTAAACCAAATATCTATAGACTTTCTAGTTCACCACAGGTTTGTCACAATGAGACAAGTGATGATCCAAAAAACCACATTTTATCGTGCTGATTACAATTATTGTCCATTCCTAGCGATAAGCGAGATGAACATCTTTCATGCTCATTCCAGGCACTGGAGTGGAAACACACCACCACCAGACTCTGTATTGCTAGGTATTGAGATTTTGAATGTTCGAGAAACAATAACACTTTTGCCCGCCCAGAAAATCCAACCCGGGACCTCATGATCTGAGCCAAATAGGCTATCCCATAGAACATAAGGTAGTCCTTAGTGTACAGTCAAACACAATTATTCCCAAGGCACCATATCAATTAAGTGTCCGTTTTTAGCACTTGTATAGTGTGGCCACAGTGTACTGAATGACAAAATATTATACATATTGCACCTTCGATCAAATAGTGTCACAAGTCAAAAAAAACTATTCTCGAGTATAAGAGGTTTAAAGTTGCTCCTGTCTATTTTTTTCGCTTTTCAGGCCAATGCCATAAATGTTGCTAGAGCCATTATAGTATGAAATCATTGAAAACAGTAGTAGATCACATTCGAGATAAAACTATGGTAAATACTATACAAATGGTACAAAAAAGTGATTTTTTTGAATTGTAACACTATTTGAGCGGAGGTGCGATATATTACAGTGGGTAACCAGCACAGCTTCACCTACATTTAAACAGTAGAGTAACAGGTCATTTATATAGGAAATTGTTTCCAATCAAGCTAGTACACAATGTAGAAATCTTAAGGCGAGGCATCACGACAAACGGGAAAAAACTGGTTTGTTTAATCACGTTTTTTTGTATTGATTGTTAAATAACAATTTTACAAAAATTACACGACATACCTGAAGATATTATCTAAAGAATGTGCTAACTCATTACATGATAGAACGTATTTTACTTGATCATATAAAATTCCAAAAACAGGCTAAAAAAATCTTTAAAACAAATTAAATTAATATAAATTAAAATAATTTGTTAATAATATTTTTAATCTTCCACTTGATTTTTATATGGTGATATTTAGTTGTAAATACAAAAAGGAATGTGCTAAATTTTAGTTTTCAGCTGATGTCCTATATTTATTTATCCGAAAATTAACATGTTTCCCAGCGGTTTCAGAACATACCGCGCCACCCATTGTCTATAGAACTGACGTGCATTGAAACACCTCGCCTTAAAAACAATCCATGGAGTAAGCAGATTAGAGACCTAATAACAGATGAACATCAGACTGAGATCTTATAATAATTCAAAAGACCAATCCAGTGATCTGTAAGCATGCGGGACAAAATACCAATTTTGAATTAGCCAATCACCATGTTCTTTTTTCGCTATGCCTTAGATTATTGACAGAATTTATTTAGTGCAAGAAATCAAACATTATTAGTCTAGTGTAGGTTGTCAATGACACAACCTCTTTCGATTATTGAAAGCAATTAGTAGCCTATATTTGACCCCAGAGTCTAACAAGGTCATCCATAAATTACGTCACACAAATTTCACAATTTTTTGACGCCTCCCCCGTCCTTGTCACAGCTGGTCACATTTGTAAGACCCCCTACCTAGTGTGATGTCACATACTTTACGTGTTATGATGTCACAACTTAGTGTTGTAATACTTCGATATAAAATATTATATTTTAAAAAATTTGTGAGTTCACACAATTTGGGACCCCTCCCCACTCCTTGTTACACATTGTCACACTTTGTCGACCCCCTCCCAACCCCTTAACGTGTGACGTAATTTATGGATGGGCCCCAATATACTGGATAAATTTCATAAAAATCGATTCAACAGTGTATCTTCAAAGCATAACAGATAGACTTTCGCATTAATATACTAACTGCTATATATATATATACTAGCTGTTGCCTGCGACCTCGTCCGCGCGGACTTAGTTTACTCCGCACAGCTCCTCCCCTGTAGATGATAGCATGATAATATGTAGCCTATATGTTGACCCGACCTGTCAGTAATATTCATGCAAAATTTGAAGTAAATCCATACAGTACTTTTTGAGTTTACCCCGGACATATATACAGACAAACAGACAAAAATTGTAAAAACTATATTTTTGGCTTCGATATTGATTGTAGATCATACCCCAAGTATTCTTTTAAAAAAATATTCAATGTACAGTTTTGACTTTCCTACGATTTTATTATATATATAGATTAGGAATAATATTTCAATTGTGTAACTAATTTAAACAATTTATGTATTAACCAGCTTGTTGCGAATCTGTTTTTGGGACGCAAATCATTACTTCCTTTTGCATAGTTTGGTAAAGCAGCAGCCTTTGTTACTGCCGGGCAGTATTCTAGTGGCTCAAGAGTTTTTTAAGAGTTTAAGAGTCAAGTAGTGTTTATTCATTACAAACATACAAAAATACAAATGTTTCCACTATATAATATTAGTATAGATAAATAAGACTTACCAGGTTTTGGATCTTCTAACACAAAACTCTTATTGGATCCCTTTAAACTGGACTTTATAATTTTCTTTTTAATTTGACTGGCAACCCCTGGATTGTTAACAGGACTGCAAAACATTACTTTAGTGGATTTGGGTACATACTCAACCAATGAAGACCTTGCCTTTTCTATAGACCTAGTTACATTCAACACACTTTTTTCAGTTGAAGTACTTTTTTTTAAGGGAAATGGAGTACAGCCTGGAGATGGTAAAGACTTTCTACGATTTGGAGTATTATCAACTGCTTGAGGTAACTTCAAAAGCTCTGGATCTTCTTTAGTAAATGTACCTTCCCGTTTTAACGGTGTTCTCATATTTTTAGATTTATTCAATTGAGATTCATCAAGACTGCTTTCAATTACTACTGGAGTATTATTGACTATATTTTCTGCTGCAGAGTCATCACTTGTTATACTAATTCTTTCATTAGACTTGTCAAATGTTAGATTATTTGAGTTTGAACTATTTAAAGAACCATTTATGGGCAATTTGTCATAAGTTAAGTCCTTATCATTGTCAATAGATTTTTTCATGTTTGAATTATTTCCATCTGATTTGTCTATTACTTCCGTCTTTTCGTAGGTGTTGTTGAGAACTTTGGTAACAGTAACAGATTTTTCCTCCGTGATAGAAATACTTTTATGGTTCAAAAGAGAATTTTGTAAACTTGATTTACGCTTTGAACTTTCACACAACTTTTGTTCGTAAGTATCATTAAGATTTTTTTCTTTTTCAACAATAGCCTCATTCTTTTCATATGTGTCATTAAGATTGTGGGCTTCATTATTAGATTTAACATCAACTATCTTATTAGATATATCTTTTGAATTAGAATTTCTTAAACTGCTTTTTCTAAGACTCTTTTGTTTAAGTTGGATATCCTCTTCAGCACTAGCTTTATCAATTTTCTCAAAAGTTTCATTGAAGATGTGTGAAGCATCAGTATTTTCGTTAGTCCCTTGATCAATGTTAACTGTATTTTCTAAAGTGACATTTTTTAAATTAGATCGCCTTTTAATACTCTTCAAATTTTGTTTGCCCATATTTAAGTCTATTTTTTCATTACTATGATTGTGATGTTCTTTACTTTCATTAATTGTTTTTTCGACATCAGGGCATTCATTATCTGAACACGATTTAGTCAATGATTTCCTTGATGAAACAATTTTCCGTTTGTCTTTATCTGCACTACCACATTCTGTTTTTGGATTTATATATAATTCATCATTTACTAAATCTGGGTTCCTGTTTACAGCATTATTAAATTCCTTCACGGGACTGCCAGCAGCACTGTGAAATGAGTCTACAGACATATTGCTTTTGTTAATATTTTCAGTATCTTGTAACTGATCAATGGATCCAGTTTTGTTGGACTTTTTATATTTCTTTTTAGTTGATTTCTTCTTTGGTTTAACATCTTCAGCTTCCGTTTTTTCTATAGAATTGTTTTTATTCAAGCTGGTTTTCTTCTTTTTCTTGTTTTTCTTCTTAATGCTGTGTGGTTCAAGGTTTTCGACAGTCTCTACTACTTTAGTTCTGCGCGTCTGCCTGGGTGTTGGTATATCATCAATTATTGTTTCCGATTCAATATTACGTTCTTTAAGCGTATGTCGCTTTGATTTACGGCTGGATTTCTCTACGTCTTCAATTTTAGTTTTGTTTTCAATGTCTTCTTCGGATGGATATCGCACGTAGTTTTTGCGTTTTTTGTCGATCACAGGCTCATCATTTTCCTCAACTCGGCGTTTACGCGTTTTTATTTCGGATTTTAAAGTTACAACTTCCGAAGAATCTTCGAAAGAACCATGAATACCTGAAAAATGCAAAAGTATTAAATAGTTCTTTACTATGTGTGTACAAAACCCAAAATACTTTTTACTATGTAATACTTACGTTTTCCCGATCTTGTAGACATGTTATAAATCAATAGTCATCACAATTATGAAATACTAATACATATATTTTTAAGAATGATTATGATTGTTTACGTTTCTATACGTTATAAATCCGTCGTTGAAAATTTCAAATTTGTCAAACAACATCTTAACAGACAAATAAACAAGTGCAATTCTTAACAACTGTTAACCTAACCTCGGAATTCTAAGATTGACAGAATGCTTAACGAAAATTTTGCCAGGACACTCTATAGATACTAAGACATAATCCATAATCCAATGCCGCTATTTTACTTTGTATTTTGTAAGTCAAAAACTGCTAAATATTCTATCTTAGTAAGATCTCTGTTCTGAACACACCCATTTCTATTGGGTGCTAACACCTTGAAGCTGTATTATATCTGGAAGCAGCACTTCTAATACCTACTTGAAACCAAATTTCAAATACTGCTGTCGTCTTCTGAGGTCTAACTCTCTCTTTCTAATACAGCTGTATAAATAGAGATGGGGAGACCTCATAGACAGAGATGTAACGTAAATATTTGTTTCAATTGATTAATAAGAGTGCTAGCTGCACCTATACCTAATACTTCATGGCTAACACGGGTGCTAGATATTTCTTGATGATAATAATTGATTTTAATATAGACGTAAATAAATATTTTCTTTTAATAAAATCCTGTTTATTGAGTATCTATATATACACATACTGAGTTTATTTTTCCATATTAAATTAATTTCTACTAAAATATATCCCTGCAATATATTTCTTAAACTTATAAATAAATATCATTTCAACAAAAACAGATTTTTTGTGCGTTATATTTACATTTTTTCAACTACGTAATGAATTTAGGAATTATTAATTTCATTACAATATACAAGTATCATAACTATCTGCTAACCCTGTTTAAAAATATTGATGGCTAGCTTATTAGATAAAAAATAATTAATAATTAAGAATTTAATTGTTTTCATGATCGAACAATCAGTAATCGTGGTCGAACAAACATAATTGATCAAAATTAATAAATCTAAGCGATAAAAATAAAGATATCTAGCTAGAGGGGCCAATTTAAGGGTTAACATTTGTTTAATGAATTATAAATAAATAAAAGACGAACAAACAATTTTTACATTCGAACATTAACGAACAAACGACGAACAAATAATAAAAAATTAAAAAGAATCAAAAATCAAGTGGGGCCAAATTCAGTGACCCATTACAATTTACTATGCTAGTTTTATGTTTCTTTATAATTACTTGAAAGCACTACGTATTTTTGTTGCGTTTGTCCATTGTGTATATTTTATAACATTCAACCAAGGAAGTAATATTCTACCCAGAATGTCACATGCGCTTCAAAATCGTTCCGAAGAGTACCACGACATGGGTGGAGTGTGTCTCTTTCTACTAAATAAAGCGCCAATCGTCATATATAAGTGCGGCCATGCGTAGTTTGCAAATTACTACTAAATAATTCTACTAATTTGAGAAACAGCTTTTGCATTGCACAAGTAATTACGTAATAATTAAAATAAGCACATTTTAGAACTCACTATGTTAACTACAATACATTTTATGCTAACGTATTTATTGACGTATATGAATAAAAGGAATTTAACGATTACCGAAAATATAAAAATCTACCATCATATAGTTTTATTTACACTGGCAATTGCAAGAAAGGGACAACATCCACTCTTGTAGTTGTCTTGCTTAGAACGTTTTTCCTCTGTGTTAAGAAACAAATGTCAACTTTATTCGTAATGAATTAAAGTACGTTTTTATTTTTCAAATAATGCTTCGTAGTAATTCCAGTTATCGTATATAAGTTCCTTGCATTCAACAATTCGGTTAAGTCACCTCCAGTCTATATTCCGGTACTATGACGTATATATATTTTGCTTAGGAAAGGCTGTATGGCTGTTGGTATTACCCACGAGGAAAAAACATAGAAAAATCAAAAGTAAACTTTTAATTTTATGTCAATGTCAATTTTGAAGTCAAAACAAGCGAAGCGAACCGTGTTGCGGTTCCCTACATATTGGTAGCTTAGTATTTTAATTTATTGATGTAACTAAAACAAACTCATCTGCTATGTGTGAGATACCTTATTGTTAGGCGATCACTCAAGTAAAATTAGTCTAATAAAATATGCACTGGTTTAATCGGTAACATCAAAAATTGTATGACTCAGAACTTGAAATAAACAATGGAACGAATGGGTGTAACTTGTGTAGTAATAATAATTTTATTTTTAAATTGTATTTTGTGTGATCGTGGAGACTATATCGGCTGCTATAGATTCAGAGATGACGTTTTAAATACCCACACTGGACAGTCTGTAGACGTTTGTCTTACTTCCTGTGAACAAGTGTACTACAAATATGCTCTCATAGGGAACGAATCAACGTGTTTTTGTGGTAATGTGCCTGGTCTGTTTAAATTAAGTTTAGATTCGTGTCAAACGCCATGTCCAAAGAATGAAACCCAAAAGTGTGGAGGTGACAACGCTGCTAGTGTATACGACACGGAAGTGATAGCTCCCGGTCCACCTATGTCGTTACAAGTGTCCAGTGTGACTGAAACTACGGCACGAATTAAATGGACCTCTCCACAGGCATTCACGAAAATAACTGGATACATAATCAGAGCAACAGTAGTAGAAACTTACGCTGATTATCCGTTATTACCTTTAGAATGGAGTGTTAGTAATGTTACTTTACAATCTGAATTGCCAAACCTCCAGCCTGGTTCAAAATATAACATTAGCGTTTCTGCTGTTAACTATGAAGATGAAGGACCTAACATTACAACAACTGTTGAGACCGTCATAGGTACCCCAGACCCTAGTCCTCCTGATGTTGAAGTGAAAGAGAGACACGGAAGTGAGATGGTAGTACACATCCCTGAAGCCAAAAATGTAAATGGTCCTATAAGTATGTATCGGATAATTGTATCTATTGAACTGCATCAACAAGGTTTTATTGTAGACAACTTAGGTAACTATTCATATGCACAGGACCAAGGTTACCCGTACTACATCACTGCAGAGCTGGAACCTGAGGACATAAAAGATGATTTCATTGTTGGTAATGGTGTGACATATAATGGGTATTACAATGCCCCATTGCCATTAATAAATGAAATTGATGTTCAATTAGGTATTGTAAGTGAAAAAAATTTTATAACAAAAGTAAGATATGCTGAAATGAATAAGAAAATTATATTGAATATCTCTGAGCATGAACAAACTTCACCAATGGTAGTAGCTCTTAGTGCTGCCATTGGTATAGGAATTGTTTTATTATTAATAGGTATTGGCCTGCTTATTATAGTTAGAAAGAAAGTAGAAATAGCACGCCTTGAAAGAGGTTCCCAATCAATGCCTCTAAGTTTAAGTGAGCCTTGTTTAGAAATAGAAAATTCTGGATTTTTACAAGATGAAGACGAAAGAGTTGATTATTATGGAAATTTAAAACGTAAACTATGGAATATTCCACGAAATCTCATTGATATTGATATTGCATGTGTAGTGGGGTTGGGTAGTTACGGTAAGTTTACTAAAGGCAAAGTACAGCAACATAATTCTCAAACTGTAGGCTTAGTTCAAGTAATATTGGATAGAGAATTGGAAAAACCTGATAAAAAAATGATGCTTCAAGAGCTTGACCTTTTAATAAAATCAAATGAACATGAAAACATTATATCACTGATTGGTATATGTGAGACAAATACAACTTTATTTGTTGTACTACAAGACACAAAAACTACGCTCAAAGAAATGTTATTACAAAGTCGACATAGGGACCTACAAAATAACAAGTTTTGTTTGATCACAGAAAACAAAGTCCTTCAATTGTGTTTAGATATTGCTTGTGGGATGGAATACTTGCATAGTAAAAAAATTGGACATAAACATTTAAGCTGTCGTAATATAATGATAAGTGACGGGGGTGCTGCTAAAATAGCTGGGTTTGGTTTATCACATATTCGTCCTTTGCATGAAACTCCAGATTACACAAGGTGGACTTCACATGAGATGTTACGACAAACTCGCTTTCATATAAAGGCAGATGTGTGGTCATTCGGTGTACTTATCTGGGAGGCTGTTACAATTGGTGCCACACCATACTCCCAAACAGTAAGTAAAGATGTAGCAGCTAGAGTGCTGAGAGGTATGAGACCTTCTCAACCAAGTTACGTTGCTGATGAACTTTTCCAGCTGTGTTTGCAGTGCTGGCAAGTAGATCCAGACGAGAGACCTACTTTTTCTTCCCTCATTGATGAGTTAACTCCACTTACTAAATCTCCTGGAACCAGATGTCTTAGTTTTACTTATTTTAATGGTTTTAATTTTGAACCTCATATACCAGAATCTGAAATAGTTTCTTAGGAATTTAAAAATTACATTAAAGTTTGCTGTCTGGTCAGAATAACCTAAACTATAATGGTGAATTATTATTACTTTAGTATCATGTACTTGTATATTACTTAGTCTCTCTTTAGCACTTATATATTACTTAAATTTTAAATTAGTCCAACAGATTTTAGTATTGAATCTACATTTTCATTGTAATTATAGAAAATAGAAACTAGATAAAGCACAAACATACAATGACACATTTTTACTGGTTCTGCTGATGAGCTCGAGCCCATCTACATTAAAATGTCAAAATTTTGGTACTGTAGTGGTTTAAAGGTAATGGCAGTTTTTTCATCCCGGTTGCAATTACTGAAGGTCACTGAAGGTCATTGTATTCAGTATTGTATTGCTATTTATGTTTAAAACGTCAATTATCATATTTCTCATAATAATTATGGAAAACTTAGTTTACTGAGAAGTTCTAGGGGAATCCAATAAATTTAATTTGATTTTAAACAAAATTGATTTTCTTAAATTTACTTTTACTAGCTATCCATACATTTTTTATAAGTAATATTAAATCACTTACTTAGGATATAGCATGTTTTAGTTTTACTGGCAGTCTCAAATAATAATAATGTATTACATATATATACCCCTCAAGTCTCAGACAGGAAAAATATGAACGCTCTTTGTTTTATAAATTTCGGTCGGCCGCAACTCTGTAAAATGTGACCACACCCATTTTGAATGTATACTCTATTTTTCATATTAATAGTGATTAATTTAGTTTGAATAAGCTTGGAAATTGACAGCCTTAGATATTATATTCTGTGAAATGAGACAGCTATATCGACATTTACCACATGCTTATTAAAATATTTAGCATTTTGTGGTAACAGCGTTGGCATTTCCTTTTAACAGTCAACAGTTAAACGCCAGTGATTAATTCCACATGTGTGGCCTTGAGTTTCAAAGGGGTTATGTAAGTAACTCTAGAATAAATAGAAACATTATTATTTTATTATAATATTTTATCATTTAAAGTCATACAATCCTTCATTGTCATTGTAGCACATGTGACAATGAAGGATTGTATGTCATTAAATATATTTAGAAATCAACCAGTGGTGGGAAACTTCCAATACCATATAGCTTCAGTATTTATATAATACTAATACATGGATACTAATGGATCATTAATATCTTTGGTGTATGTAAATGAAGGATAGCTTTTTCCATCAGGAGGACATATTATGCTTTTTTGCAATCCTATGATATAAAGAAAAAATAATTTTCTAGCATTCAATTTCAGCACAGTTTTGTTTTTAATGTGAAGAGAGTGAAAAAGAGTAAAGTGCCAGATTTGTAAAAGGTTTGACCACCTATCACATAACAACCTTTAATACTGTTGCATAATCAGGAATACACTAATTCTTTTTCCACTTTTTCTGTGTGAGATATGAGCTTGACATTTTTTTTTCATTTTGTTTTAAATATTAGTTCACTACAACTTTGATCATAGTGTGAGATCTGATATAAGATTTATATATCCTCATAAATTATTTATTGACGATAAGGAATAAATTATAGATAATGTACACATTAACACATTGCATGGAGGTTGCTTTACTAAAATGGGTGGTATCAACATTTTTATAAATAGTAAGTAATAAAGGGAAGTAGATTTAATTACAAATTCAATTTTTGAAAACTATCTGTACGAAATTTAGCCAGACAACCTATTTGCAATGTGTCAATGTGTACATTTTCATTTATTTCTAAACTAATGGTCTAAGTACCGGTTACTTAGACCATTAGTTTTTTAATATACTGCTTCTATTTGTTGTCTAATTTTGTAAGAAATATGACAATAAATAATTAAATGTATTTATATTTCTACTGATAAAATATATGTAAAAATGTATTTAAACTTAAAATGAATTTAAAATATTATTTTCCTTTATTATTAATTTTATGATTTTTATAACAATGAAAGACTTTGATATAGAATAGACACATAAGATTAATGTTATTAACTAACCCAAAGATAACCATTTTTATTTTTTTGCCTATTTACTATTTAGTCCTAATACCATAAAGACTTAATACATTTATATATAATATAAAAGTTATAATGAACTTATTATTATAATATTATTATAATATTTATTATATGTGTACAATTTCACATTTTTTAAATGTCTGTAAATAATGTTTAACCTTATGCTTAAATTGATCACTTTTTATATATAGTTAGATATTATTATAGTTGTTTAATTCATTTTGCCTTTGCGCCTACATATATAAAATTATTTCGTACCTATATAATATAAAATTATACAGCATACCAGAAATGGTATCCAGAATGCTAGGATTGGCATTTCTGTTCACCACAATTCACCTCTTTGTTGCTGGCAACCTAGGTAGTGATCCCCTAAATTGTTTTTGCAATACCTTAATGATTGTAATTTGTTACATTTAAACATCTATACTACTATAGAAATCTGTAGTGTCTGACTGTACATTCAATTTTTTTTGTTGAATTTTTCATTAAATATTAAAATTATGACTGACTTCAATTTTACCATATTGAAAACGTGTTTCATTATAACTCAAGAACGGCTGGGCCGAATGTGATAGAAATTATAGAACCTATGAGTATGGTATGATATGGTAGCTATATAAATATTATTATGTGTTCACAATGTTTGTATTAGGTTATATATAATGCTTTGTGCTTGAGGAACATGATATATCAAGCGGACGAGGCACGCTGATGGGCATTGTGAGACAAAAATGTGTCGCAATCTATGGAACGAAAAATAACAAACGCGCTCTTAGCGCTTCCTTCTGCTAGTTTTAAATTGTACATATGCTTAATAATAATATTTAAAAAATAAGTACCATCTCGGTTACGAACATGTTGACGGTTTACAATTTCAAAAAGAAAGGGGCTAGTAGTACTTTAAAATTCACGAATAGGACATACCAGCAAAGGCCGAAGCGGGGCGAAGCGCGCATTCTGGACGAGCGCCTCGTCCAGCGTTCCAATGTCGCATCCCCCCTGTCAATGCGTCCCGTCCGCTTGATATATCAAGTCTCTTAATCTATTCTTAACCACAAATATTTGACAGTTATGCGACGGCAAATAGATTCTATGGTAGCTCCATGACGTGTACATTACCTATTTAAATTTCTAGCATTTTGTAATCCGGTAGACATTCCACTAATATATTTTTGACTTTGTAGAATAGTAGGATATTTAATTAATAATTAGTACTTAGATTTAACAAGACAAGTTATCTAGCCTCTAGTTACGCCCTGCGATTTGCGGCATATATTTTTTTACCTTCAAAGTAAATGGGAACCACGAAAAATTCATAAAGTTAATTTTTAAAAAATTAAAGTTTTTCTTTAAATTGAAAATTGAAATAGTGTGATGGATGATTAGCAAGCCAGCTTCTAGAAAAAATCCTTATATGTGGATTATCATGACAGTTTTTTTGAACAATGCATTTATTTTATCAAGATTTGAAATGTATGAAATATAATATGATCCTGAAATTTATGTGATAAATAAAATCCTATGTGTGACTTGAATTTTGAATGTGAAGCTGTAGCAAATATGCAGTGTACCATAAAACTTTATTACAACTATGCATCTGAGCGAGGTTTTTTTTTGTTATAGAAAAAACATAAGGCAATACCTAGGTTTCCACCATACAACACCCATTGTAATAAATTTTATGGTACTATACTGTGTCAGTGGCTATATGCTTTATCATTCAAATGCGATCGATGAGTAAGGTTCAGTGTTAATTACTCAAAATAGCTTCAGTTTGTAAGATATACTGAATATGATGTGGATCCAAGCAATTAGGTATATGGCTTTATGAAATTCATGTGGAGATATTAATTCGAAAGATTCACATTTCACTTAATGCGATATTTAGTTGAGACTATATCTTTCAAAATACATAAAATATATTTGTTTTATACTCTATTACGCTCAAAGGTTTGAATGTGACATTTGAAGAGGCAAATTTATATCTATTTATTGTACTTATTTAATTATATTTTATGTATTTTGCATGTATTTGTTTGAACAATGCTATACCATGATGGTATAAGCTGTGTCAATGTTACATGAGTGCCAATTTTAAGAATAACACAATGACACATAAACTTAATATGTACAGACGTTGCACCTCAAGCAGTAGGTACGGTAAAAGTTAATCTACTGATGGTTTGAGTCTTCGTATTTTCTTCCTACAAGAACTCTATCGTGGTGGAGTTTATTATAAGTAACGACTATCTCATTTAAGCGTAATATGGTGCGTGTGTTATACCTTTATGAAAATATCCACCAGTGAAAATAATTTTTTCTTCTGTGATCATTGGCAGTTTTTGGCAGTTTTTTTTTATTAATATCTTTTTAAGTCATTTAAACCTTGTCTATATTTAAGTGTAAGTTAAATACTTTATGTTATCTACCTTATTTGATACATGATTTTTTGTAATCCGTCCATACATTTTAATACGATACTCACTTTGTATATAAGATTGCAATAAAGTTTTTGATAAATAACCATTTTGTTTAAGTTATCCGCCCAATTTATGTAATGACATGAACTGATGTAATGACATTACATCCCCAGCACACGGAGAGCAATATACCATTTACATATGATTTTGTGTCTAGTAGATGGTTTTCTCTTTCTTCGGGAGAAGCTAGTACTGAATGTTCTTAATAGGTCATTAAACAATTTAAATTGTACGTTAGTGTAACATAAACATGTAAAAGTGTTACACTAATGTAATATGAACTAAACTGTCTCAGAAATGTACCTACCAACCAACATGTATGTAATGTACCTACCATACAACCAGACCGCCCTGTTGGTCGAGTGGTTAGCGACCCTGACTACGCAATCGACGGGACTCTGGTTCGATCCCCGACCGGGACAAACATTTGTGTGATGAGCATAAATGTTTGTATTTCCTGGTTAGGGTGTTTATTAAATATATTCTAGTATTTATATATGTATTTGTATGTATTAGTATCGTTGACTAACACCTATAACACAAGCAAATAATTTGTTTACTTTCGGGTTAGATCAGTAAGTGTAATTTGTCCCGTGAATATTTATAAAAAAAACATACCCGCTGTTTATATTTTGTGATTTCGCTGTCCTAGTAAGACTCGTGAAGTATATTTTGAGTTATTCTCAGTTCAACGTCTGAATGTTGACCATTGCTAGGTAAAGAAATACATAAAAATGTTCTGAATCTTTTGAATTAGGTACTTACTTTGAGTTTTCAAGATGTCTCATTAATTAACGAGATAAAACTGGAAGCCTTCACATGAATCAATATTCATTTTCTGAATATTTTCAAAATATCTTACTATTGAACTACGGCAGCGATTTCTTCAACCTGTAGGTATTGCTTGTTTCGCTGGAAGAAATCTCTTCTTGCTGTGCATGCGTCTCGTCTCCACAGAATAAGCAACTCTTTTATGGGGCAAAGTATATACGCTTCAACAATCAGCTGCCTAATGCCATTAGAGATTTAGCAGTTAGCAAATTCAAAAATGTGTTAAAACAAAACTGTGTAAAAAAGGTTAGGTACTATAAAATATCTGAATACCTACCTAGATGACGAAAGCATGGGATTAACTGCTCCTCATATCTTCAATCTTTATTATTACTGTAACAATTAGACACAAATTAAACATTATGTAATATTTAAAAAATTATATGAAAAAAGACAAGCCCGCTGAGTTCATTTCGCCGGATCTCAGTGTGTGGCCACGTTTTCGATCCGGTAGTAGTTTATAAAAAATGTTGACGCGTCAAAATAACTTGTAAAAAGTTTTATTGAATAAAGTACTTCTGATTTCTTAGAAATAAGCACACATTGATAGGTACATGCATTTTTTTTAAATAAGTATTATTTTGTATTTCTATATGTATAAGAATAAATAAATTAATAAAAATAAACATTTAATGACTTAACAGAGAGCTCTGCGATCCTCACAATTCGCTAATGGCGACGACCAGCTGAGCGGCATGCGTGTATTCCTCGTCACCTTAAAGTCTGTGCTCCAAACAAAATTAAATGACCTATATACTATTTGACTTTAGTTATGGTTCAATTCATTTAAAAAGCATGTGCCTTCAAGAAAAGAGCTTATTCATTTTTAATGCCGGCAACGCAACTGCAAGACCTCTGGTATTGCGGATGTCCATGGGGGGCGGTGATCTCTTGCCATCAGGTGCACTTCCTGCTCGTTTGCCCCCTGTACTATAAAAAATGTGCGGTAACGTCTTGGTTCGATGTCAATATTGGTGTCAGGCAGGACTGTGTGTGTTGTCAGCTCGCCTGATGACACTATATCTGGATATTTTTCCCCGTGTTAATCCGGGCCCTCTTTGAAGAATAGACCAACCACCGTTTTGCCAGGCACGTCGTTAAATTCGACCGATTATCTATACGTGTCACTAACATTGTGTCTACTACGTGGTAGACGTAGAGTTCCGCTACGACTCGCCCGGGTATTTGGTACACAGAACAATATAACTAACGGAATGATTTGGTATCACCGCATAACTTATTCCTGCCGCTACAGCGTCAATGCTTGTCATTGTCGTGTTCCGGTCCGGTGGCATTGCCATTCCGCCACACAGATAGTAATACAACATTAACATTTTAGGTATCTGTAGGCGATGGTTTCTCTTTCTGTCAGTAGAGCCATCCAATTGTTTGCGTAAGATAACAATATAAAAAAAAAAGATTCAGTAATGGCATGAACTTTAGGTATCAGGAAACTGTGTAGGCACCGGAGGAGACCAAGACTGACGTAGCATAATAAAATTAATCGGGTGCTGTCGAAACCGGCGTGTTTACATGTAAGACAGTTATGAATGAGCAGCAAACAAAAGGCAATCCTGTGTGGTCAGTCACATATGGCAATCAATTCTCTCTGCCTACCTCGTAAAGGACGGTGGCGTGAAAATATGTATATTCTTACTTAACGTGAAAATATGTAGGTACTTGAACTAGAAGACGTTATTCGATATACCTACCTATGTACATTTTTATTGCTTGTAAAGTTGTATATATGTAATAATATAATTTGGATGTAAATTATGAAACAAGTACCTAATGTATTTAATTAGTTGTATGTGCGAAATTCACATTAAGCGAGATATTCTATGTCGATGCATTAAGCATTGTTCAGTAGAATGTTAATAATACGAGTTTGAAGGTTATCTGAATTGTCATTTTTAATGTTTTACATAGATAGTAGGTATCGGTATAATTAACCTCCGACCCCTGATTTTGGATGCTAAAAGTAGCATGTGTGCCGTGTCTGTAAGATATAATAATGATGGAACTGAAAGGTGGACATCGGAGATTGGGCTGATATCGTTGGCATTTATCACTAGAAGATTCGTGGAGTTTGATAATGGAACAAGAAACTCCTGCAAAACAAAATAAGTCAATTGAGTGTGGTCTCATTTGTAAACTCTGAATCAAAATGAACCGGAAGCCATGCGGGCTTTGCAATAAAACAACTCAAGTTCATTGAGTAAGGAACCGTGGTAACCTTATCTTGATACCCTTTCGAAGATCATTATGTCCTCCCTTGTGGAAAAAATTTCTCGGATAAAAGTAGGTAAATAACTTACAAAGTGAAAGTAACAGTTTATGAATGTTTATTTTTATTTAAAAAGTCGAAAAAAGTCTTACAAAGTCGGAAAAACTCGGAGTAATTCCAAAATTTCGGACTCTTCCAGAAGAGTTATTCAGTGTTAATAAATCTTGCAACTTTTATGGGTACTAAAAGAAATATATTAAAAGTTATTAATACTACGAAAGTGTAATAAAGGGGAAAAAAATATAACTAATACTTACCCGGTTTTCCGTTTAAGAATTTGAAACTTTCTTCTTTGTTTAAAAAAAGGTTACCGTTACTGTCGATCAATATTATAAACTTTGTTTCTTCAATTTTTGATAATTATTATTAAAATCTATTATATCACAACGTTATTTGCCAATTTTTATTTTATTGTACTTTTATTACATAAATATATTTATAAATTTTTTTGTTTAATGGCTTTTGACCATTGCTTGGGAGCAATAGGATTCCGCCATATTTATAAATTAAGTAAAAATTAAAACAGATGATCTAATTAGCTTTTGACAGGTTGAGTCAGTGTTGCCAGAGAAAAAGTCAATCTTTCGTCCTTAAAGCCTCCTCTACACTACTCGCGAAGTTCCTCGGCGAAGTACTCGGCCGAAGTTGACTGAAGTCCGCGGTGCTACACTACACACTCGTTCAACTTCGCGAGGAGCGCATTCGTGTAGCGTTACCGGTACCCTGCGGACGTTTATTATAATGGACGCTCAAGTAGCAGCTGCCGTAGCAATGTGCTCTCTAGCGTATTATAACTACGTGCATACTTATCTCACGAAGAAGACTAAAAAGAAAAGAAGAAAAAGAAGATGGTGGATGATCGCAATGCATCGGAACAGAACTAGGTAGGTAATATTTATTTAAATAATTAGGATTTCTAATAAGTTAAAGTACATTACATGGCAAGTTAATTAACTGTATTTTTTTACAGACGTACTATGGAACAACAATTTCTTGAACTCATACAAGAACCATCAGGAGAATTTGAAAATTTCCACCGAATGTCATTGGACGATTTTAATTTATTACTTTCTAAAGTCGAACCCTTAATCGCTAAACGAGACACTCATTTAAGAGAAGCTATACCTGCTAAGATTCGATTATCAATCACCTTGAGGTTTTTGGCAAGTGGTGACAGCTATAGATCTATGCACTATTTATTTAAAATTTCAAGCCAGTTGATTTCAAAAATTGTAGTCGAAGTCTGCGAAGCTTTGAACGAGGAACTCAAGGATGAAATAAAGGTAAAATTTTAATATTTATGACATATATTTATTAAAAGTTTAGGTATGTACAATTACAAAAATATCAGTGAGAATAAGAATAAGAATAATTTCATACATTACGAGTCATTATATGCCTGATATATTAAATCACTCTGATGTGTATTATCTTCTGGACAATCAGATTGAGTTTGGGTCTCTGGTATA
Organism: Apodemia mormo; assembly: GCA_036924255.1. NCBI lineage: Eukaryota > Metazoa > Arthropoda > Insecta > Lepidoptera > Riodinidae > Apodemia > Apodemia mormo. The sequence goes on along the minus strand of JAUPFN010000018.1, from coordinate 1,675,355 downwards.
TGCAAAATATATTGAACATCGTTAGATTGATCTGATTGAGGCTGCTTATAGCGTTGATAAACTGATTGACTTTGGGTGTCTGGTGCAATAATTTCATCACTTATAACACGTATCTTTGAAGAGCGTTGATGAGCAGTGAATTCGCTTGGTTGTTGGAAGTATGTCGGTTGACATTCACTGGACTCATTAGATAATGTTATATATGTATCAGGTGGCTCTGAAAACGATGAGTGTGGTCTAGGAGATAATGTTGTAACATTATAATGAACTGCATTATTCGCAGATAAAGGACGCTTTCTAGAAGATAGTGATGTAGTTAACGGACTATAATATGGCGTAGACTTAGGTGTAGAAGTACGAAACGATTCACCTGATGGAGATCTTTCAAAACGTGATTTCCGAAATAGAGCATGTATATCGAACATTATATCGTCCCTTTCATGTTCAGGTAACCTCTTCAGTTTTTTGGCAATTAGTTTGCCGAATACGTCGCACTCGTCCTCAACTGCGCTGCTATCATTTGAAGGATTATTTATCACTTTATTTAAGTTATTGAAGGCTTCTGTCATCTGCCTACTGGCAACTTGCAATTCCGGTGGGTTGTCACGCCGTCGGATGGTGTGTCTATTTTTTGGGGGCTCTGGTTCTTTTGGAGTTGGAGAAGCAATTGGTACATCCTCTGAAGCGTTGGTTGATTCTTCCTGAATCGAATCAGTTCCATGATCCTGAAATAAAAATAGCAAAGGTTTAAATGTATATATCACGACCTATTTAATAATAAATCTTTATTTAATCCAATCCAAATTTGTGAGTGTATATGGGTTCTGTATACTATATGCATTTGAGTGCGCGTATATGCAGGAGTATTGTATGTGTATGTAGGAGTGTGAATGTATGTCTCTGTATTTTATGAAAAATACATGAGTGCTACAATTAATCGGCTTTTTAATTATTTATATACAATTTGAGTGTCAGCTTTTAATGAAATTGACCGTGTCTTTTTACATATTATTTGATGATAATATTTTTATATAATATACTTTTTATTTACAGATGCCGTGCAATGAGCAGCAGTGGTTGGAAGTTGAAAACGGATTCAAGGAGAATTTTCCACATGCCCTTGGCGCAATGGATGGAAAGCATATTGTTATACAATGTCCGGTTAACTCTGGTTCTGAGTACTTTAATTATAAAAATACGTTTAGTTTAGTACTTTTAGCTTTAGTCGACAGTAACTATAACATTATGTATGCTGACATTGGTAGTCAAGGTAGGATCAGTGATGGAGGTGTACTTAAAAATTCTTCGTTATGGCAAAAAATTGCATCTAACGGGCTTAATCTTCCTAAGCCAAGTCCATTATCCGGAACGGATCATGTCGAAATTCCCTACGTTTTTTTGACAGATGGAGCATTTGCTTTACATAATAATATAATGAAACCATATCCTGTCAACCATGATATCAATTCACCGAAAAGGATTTTCAATATGCGCTTGTCACAATCTCGAGTAGTAGTTGAGAATGTGTTTGGTATTTTAGCATCCAGGTTTAGAATATTCAGAAAGCCAATTGATTTGGATATTCATAATATCCCAATTATTACAATGACATGTCTCTTATTGCATAACTTTCTCAGAAAAAGTAATAAATCATCCCTTATATATATGCCTCCTGGTACTGTAGATATGTATGATGATAATGGAGTTTTAATTCAACCCGGGTCTTGGCGGGCAGACTTTGATAATAACTGTGCTTTGAGAGATATTACACAAGTACCACGCAGATCACCATTATCTGCCGTTCAGATAAGGGATTACTTTACAAATTATTTTCAATGTTTATAAATAAACACAACGAATGTAGGGTCATTTCGCCTGTTCGTTACCACATTAACTACATACTTTTTATATTAAAACTAATGCAGAGACATTATTATGTTCTCCTTAAAGCAAGCAACTGCACTAAATGGACGCAAACTGGCGAATCGACCTTACTGTAATCTGTACTTTAGTAATAATAAAACAAGTTATTGATAATAAAAAACTTACCGTGGTTATTGTTTGTTTACATTTATACACGGACCCCAAAAAGCTGTTCATGAAATCAAAGGCGAACCAAACTGGACGATAAACATCATCTGCGCCGGCACCACTTTTTAAGGAAGCTTCCATTTTTCTGTAGTAGCCCCTGTATGTCGCAAAAAGTGAATCCTTTTTTTTCTTCAATTCTTCAACTGGTATTTCCAAAACGTCCCGAATACGCACCCAAGCATCATTTACTTTTTTCTTGTCCTTATGACCTTTCCCACTGGGGTCCCAAATAAAAGGCTCTGCTTGAAGTGTTTCAAGGAACAACATAGTTTGCTCCTGTGACCACTGTATGCCGCTCATAATAGAGTCTCACACGCACATCAACGAAAAAATCTATTAAACACACGTGCGTTCACAACGGCGTCTTGACGCGTACTGAAGTCGGCCGAGTAGTGTATAGAGGTACTAAGAGCATGTGTCAGAGGCCTAGTAGCATATCAAAGCAGTCAAGAATAACGACGTTAATAAGTCGGCGATTGCTAAACATCTACAGCTGTAGTCGGGCCGTAATCACTGGATGGAATTTCATAGGCCACGCGTATTTTCGACAGAACGCCATATTACATTCCACGGCTAGTGAAAGAAGCCATTGAAATCAAAAAACATCCAAATTTCAACCGGGAAGACGCACGTAGTACGTCCTTGATAAGTTTTCTTGGCACGTATTGATTTTTGAAAAGCTGTATATTTTGGAAACGATGATCGATTTGATCTTTCAAATGGCATTCAACTCAATTTAAATATTGCTTTAGCTAAAAAATCGGTAGGTTCAAAAATTTCGAAGCAATGTCAAAAAAACATTTTCGTCTATGATAGATCCCAAACAAATTTACCGATTTTTATCCAATTAACGGTACTTGGCGCAGTTTTTAAAGGAGAAACGATGATAAGATTTTGAAGTCAATCGGTATATTAGCCTGAAAGTTATTTCCAAAATATTAAGTAACTTTGCTAAAGAAAACGTAATTTTAATATTTGAAAAGTTGTAACCTTTGAAAATAAGGTTCGGTTTTGATTTTTAAAAGGGCATTCGACGTAATTTTTATAGTATTAAAACTATTACTTTTTTTTTTTATAGTATTAAAATATCGTAGAATACCAAAAAATAATTGGTTGAAATATTTCGAAGATATGTCGAAAAAACACTTTTTTCAAAATTTTCGTCAACGATTACTTCCAAACGAATAAACTGATTTTGAGGCAATTTATGCATTAGATGTATTTTTTTGAGGAATAGTTTTTGTACTCAATCGGTACATTAATCTGGAAGTTATTAAAAAAAAAATTGTTTCGTCACAATTTGTTTAGGGTATTTTCAAAATTTCTCAAAATCTCTTAGGCCCATTTGGTACAAAATTTCAGGAAGTATAAGTTGAGCGGAATCCAATCGAATGCCACCAACCGCGTTTCAATCGGTCCAGGCGTTCAAAACTTATGAGTTGTTGACTCATAAGTTTTTGAAAATTATTTTTCAAAAACTTATGAGGAAAACTCCATTTTTGAAAATCGGAGCAAAATCAGTAACCTTCCTATCTACATACGTAGTGGGAAGTTAAAAAGTACAAGTGTTTTAATAGATTAATATTGTATTAAACTGGAGTGAATGAAAATGAATTAAACAAAATAAAACTACCACGCCAAAGCTTAAACCTAAAAGTGCGATATTTTTTTAGTAAAATGTACCACTAAAGGGCACAGATCGTCGCCTAGTGTAGCTTTGTAGCATTTTTACTCGTTATTTGACCCTCCCGTTGGTCGAGTGGTTAGCGACCCTGACTACGCAATCAACGGGGCTCGGGTTCGATCCCCGACGGGGACAAGCATTTGTGTGATGAGCGTAAATGTTTGTATTTCTGGGTTTAGGTGTTTATTATATATATTCTGGTATTTATATATTATGTATTTCTATGTATTAGTATCGTTGACTAACACCCATAACACAAGCAAATATTTGCTTACTTTGGGGTTAGATCAGTAAGTGTAGTTTGTCCCGTGAATATTTATTTATTATTATTATTTATTTATTTTTATAATAGATGGCGTTAGCAGTAATAAAATTCTAATACAAAATGTATTTTCTATTTTTTTAATGTTTATGAAATAGCATTTTAATGGTAGATAATATATCTAGACATGAATTTAAACCACCACGTCAAAGCCCAAACCTTAAAGTGGGATACTTTTTCAGGAAAATGTACCACAAAAGTGCATAGAAAGTCGCCTAGTGTAGGGCTCGCTTCGCTCGCCATAATTATACTGGCTGTTGCCCAAGACTTCGTCCGCGCGGACTTCGTTTACTCCGCACAGCACCTCCCCCGTAGGTGACAGCTTGATAATATGTAGCCTATATGTTGACCCGACCTGTTAGTAATAGTCGTGCAAAATTTGAAATAAATCCATGTAGTACTTTTTGAGTTTACCCCGGACATAGGAGTAGTGTAGAGGAGGCTTTAAGGACGAAAGATTGACTTTTTCTCTGGCAACACTGACTCAACCTGTCAAAAGCTAATTAGATCATCTGTTTTAATTTTTACTTAATTTATAAATATATTTATGTAATAAAAGTACAATAAAATAAAAATTGGCAAATAACGTTGTGATATAATAGATTTTAATAATAATTATCAAAAACTGAAGAAACAAAGTTTATAATATTGATCGACAGTAACGGTAACCTTTTTTTAAACAAAGAAGAAAGTTTCAAATTCTTAAACGGAAAACCGGGTAAGTATTAGTTATATTTTTTCCCCTTTATTACACTTTCGTAGTATTAATAACTTTTAATATATTTCTTTTAGTACCCATAAACGTTGCAAGATTTATTAACACTGAATAACTCTTCTGGAAGAGTCCGAAATTTTGGAATTACTCCGAGTTTTTCCGACTTTGTAAGACTTTTTTCGACTTTTTAAATAAAAATAAACATTCGTAAACTGTTACTTTCACTTTGTAAGTTATTTACCTACTTTTATCCGAGAAATTTTTTCCACAAGGGCTTCCACGTTTTGCTCTTAAAATGAAACATATATAGCAGAATGGCGGTGTGAGAATGTATCAGGGGTTTTAGAAATATTAAATTTTATCTTGTTAGTAAATGTGTGAATATTTTTCCTGACGTACATTATATTGTCATAAATATATTGATTAGGCACAGTCATTATATTTATTTCTTTAAATAACTGTCTCAATGATGTTCTACTACTTAATCTATACATTGCACATTTGGCCCTTTTCTGTAAAATAAAAACTATGTTAATGTCAGCTGCTCTTCCCATAGTAAAATACTAAATTACTATAAAGTATATTACGTGCAGTTTGTACGTCCGTCAAGTCTCTTAACTTCCTAACTGCAAAAGCGGCAGAACTAAGCTTTTTTGTCTGGCACAAAATGTGTCGACATTGTAATTTCGAGTCAATAGTAAGACCAAGAAACATTGTGTTATTTACATATTATTCTAAACTTGCATTATTTAATTTAATAATATTATTGTCAGTACTTGACTTTATATTTTGCAAAGAAAATGTTAAATATTTTGTTTTGTTTGCATTTAATGCCAAGTTATTAACACTATAAACCATTCTAAAACTTGTGAAAGAGTGCTATTTACTTGGTCAATATTATGGCTGTCTGTCTACCTTAAAAATTAAAGGTTTGTCATCCGCAAACAGTACAATTTCACATAGATTATTAAAAATCAAAGGTAAGTCATTTTAATATACTAAAAAGAGAAGAGGTCCCAAAATAGATACTCGAGGCACTCCCATTTCTACATGTGAAACTGTAGAATAAGCTCTATTTATTTGTACTTTTTGTAACTTGGCTCTTATATATGATTTTATCAATTTTAATGTTCTATAGTCAGACCATAATGTGTCAATTTAGCAATCAAGGTACGATGATCTACACTGCAGTCAAATGCTTTTGATAAGTCACAGCAATTGCGTCACAGGATTTCTCCCACGCACCTATAACATGACTTATCAATCTGACTACCGCGTCTATAATAGATTTACCTTTTATAAAGCCGTACTATTGATTAAAAAATATTTTATTATGGTTGAAATAGGCTTACATTTGGTTATACATGATTTTTTCAAAAACCTTGCTTAGAACTAGCAAATTTGATATTGGTCTATAATTATTAGGATCTTTTCTATCACCCGATTTAAATAATAGCACAATTTCACTTATTTTCATTATATCAGGAAAAACTCCCTCGTCGACATAACGATTAAAAATTTTACAAATATAAGGCGCTAATATGTTAATGAAAGAACTCACAAATTTTACTGATATACCCCAAACGTCTTCTCTAGTTTTTAATTTTAACGATTTAAATATCCTAAGTATTTCATCCAGATAACATGTAAAATGAAAAATCAATTTATTATTAATAAAAAAAAACTTGAGAGGTGTCAAGGGACACCCGGATGGAACGAAGTTCCTTTCGATACAAAAAACCAGTATACACTCAACAAAAATAATCGTCGCGACACCACACTGTTCAATGCGAAATAGAAATGAAAATATCTGGCTTGTTTTCTATAAGAGAGAGAGAGAGAGAGAGAGAGAGAGAAACATACGCACGCCGCACAGCTTACAATAGCTTACTATAGCAAAAAGTGTCGTGACAACTTTTTGAAGTGAAAACTTCTTTAGGCGCGTTGAGCGTTTTGGTAGAGGGTAAAATCCTCGGTTCGCGTCACCGACATGCTAATGATAATAGTATATCTATAGCTATGTTTTGCATATAGTTTTAATTATTCTCAACTTAATAGTTCCGTTTTCACTTCTATCGGCAGTCCCACGACTGCTACTGTTTTTGTAAGAATTTTTTCCGTCTAGCCCCCTTTCACAACGCGCGATTAGGAACTTTGTTTCAAAAATTGTGGAACCACGGCCTACATATTATATTCAGAACATACAGAACAGCGTACATATAGCTATAATCAGTCAAACCCCCAAGGGCTTGAAATACGTAGGGGATGAAAATTTGGACGAGAAACCATGTTGACGACATTTAAATTTACTAGCGGGCGAGGCTGCGCGGATCAGCTAGTTCTTAATAATCTAAAACCATGAGAAGGAACGTATTAAGGTCAACTCACGTTGATGCAGAAGCTATGGGCGCGTTATTGTTAATTTTAGTTAGGTAATGAACATACCTACTTTAAAATTTTAAAAAAGTTTTTAAGCTTTAAAGTAAGTAGGCACATAATTCTATTTCCATTAGCTAACGTACAGAGTGCTATGAATCTGCTCGACTGAAACACAACGCCAACGTGCCAATTTGCTCATCGACGCAAGCCGCCGCCGCAGGCGCGTCAGCGTCGCGCCTTCTTGTATTTACGTATGTTAGATTATGGGAATAAAAGATGAATGAGATTTAAAAACATGACGCGTTGCTTCGATTCAACTCTGTGTCAATGTGAGTTGACCCTCAGAGAGAAAGATTGGTATTTGGGAGACTTGCCAAAAGGAAGCCACTCACTAAGTTTCAAGTATGATTTGTCATTTGATCGCATAACAAAAAGGGTGCTGTCACACGAACTAACAGCTGGCTTCCGTCACACCAAGTGCCCCCGCAAAATAAGTGCCTATCGCACACTGAGGTCTGAGAGTGCAAATCGGTCGAGGGTAGCAACGTATAAGCTACCTATGGGTTGAATCAAATCTGTCAGTAAGGTATCGCTTTTTTCCCTCGCTCTATACTTTTCTTTCGCTCAAAACCACCTTAACTAGAGCGAAAGTCACAAAATAAAAACTTTTCTTTTAAATCAGAATTAGTCCTAGAAGGAACGATCTTCATTGCATCCGTATTAATCATACATCACTCTCGCTGCTAATTACATATTTTATATCGAACTTAATATTTTAGGCAAAATATCACAAATAGGTTGGCGTGAAATTGATAGGTGAACATAGAATAATAACGCGTAATAATAAGCGTTATTACTCTAAGTAGGTGAAATTATAGTTCAGAAAATGATAATTCGAAAGTTTAAAAGCGTTTCTTCCAAAATCAATCGAAAATATAAAGTCTATAAATTACGCAAACTTTAGGTTGACTACATTTCCCCATCATAACTAGTGGGTTGGCAATTATAAATATAAATCATAATCAATCAGCAATCAACTGAGAGGTATATTTTCGACGTATGTTTTGTAAATAAATCTTATGTCAAAGTGAAGATAATTTTATTGGAAACACGTTAATAAAGGGTCTAAAAACTCTGTGCTGAATTCCGGTTGTCGAGTTTTGAAAGCTAAGAGGGCCTTGCTGATGTGATTTCGCCTACACAAATATTAGTCTATGATTTCAACCACGCACAGCTACCATCATTCAATGTTACGCCATTCACCATTGTGGCAAACGACAATGCAGCATGGACATATGTCTTAGTCTGCCTCATGTGGTCAAAAGTATATAAAAAACCGCGAAATCGTACGATTACATTCAACACTGTGACTTGTGAGTCAACTATTTATATAGTAAAATCCCCGCGTTCACTTGGTGTAGTGGGAGTGCGAGTGTTTAATGCAGGTGCTTAGTATTAAGCAAAAAATACGTGAAGAAAGCCGTTGATCCCTGCGAGTGATTAGTAATCAGCGTCTACTTTTACTACGCTGAATACTGATCACTCGCACTGATCAACGGCTGTCTTCACGTATTTTTTTGCTTAATACTAAGCACCTGCATTAAACACTCGCACTAATAAATGTGGAAAAGGGGCTAAAGGTTTATTTGCTAAAATACAAACATATTATAAGTCATGCAACGCGCAACCTTAACTATAAATATGTTGCTCGTGTCGTAAAAGGTTACCGATACGAGTCACTACCATCGTGGCTCTTAGGTGGTAGAGTTCAGCATTGTCTCGTCCGGGTCTAGCGCAATAGCGTCAGTGTTCTCCGGTCGTTGTCGTGTTCCGGTTTGGAGGGTAAGGTAGCCGGTAAACTTATGCACGTGGCATTAGACCTCGCCACAAGATTGCAACGCGCCGTTAACATCTTTGGTGTCTATAGGCGATGCTTGACTCTTACCATCAGGAGACCCATCTGCTTGTTTACTATCTTATGATATAAAAAAAACCTAATGGTAGTTTACAATGACTCAACCGGCCATCTAGTGTCAGTCCTAGTTCTTGATCAGAATAGAGCAATATTGTCGCATTTTGCTCGAGCTTGTCACGTTAACATAAGGGTTAACTTCCCACTACGTATGTAGATAAGGAATTTACTGATTTTACCCCGATTTTCGAAAATCGAGTTTTCACCAGATGTCCACGTTTTGAGATCCTAGGAACTTTTTCAGACTATTTTCACGATGACGTCAGTCAGTCAGTATGTAAATATCTCATAACTATTGAACAGCTAGACCGATCGAAACGCGGTTGATGGCATACGATTGGATTCCAGTCAACTTAGACTTCTTGAAAATTTGAACCGATTCGGTCCAGGAGATTTAGAGAAATTTTGAAAAAAAAAACACAAACAAATTTGGCGAAACAGTATTTATTAAATATAACTTCCAGATTTATGTACCGATTGAGTACAAAAACTAATCAGCTCTATTCCTCAAAAAACTACGTCTGTCGTCTAATACATAAATTGCATCAAAATCAGTTTATCCGTTTGGGAGTGTTTTTTCGACATAGCTTCGAAATTTTTTAACCAATCATTTTTTGGTATTCTATGATATTTTAGTACTAAAAAAACTACGTCAAATGCTGTTTCAAAAATCAAAATCGAATCTAATTCTCAAAACTTATAACTTTTCAAATATTAAAATTACGTTGTTTTAGCAAACTTACTTAATTTTATTAAAATAACTTTCAAGTCAGCAATTTATTCGAAATCGGTCAATTTGTTTGAGATTTATCAATGAAGAAAATTAAAAATAAAATGTTTTTTGACTTTGCATCGAAATTTTTCAACCTATCGATTATTTAGCTAAAGCAATATTTTAGATCTCAAAAATTGAGTTGAATGCCGTCATCGCTTTCAAAATATACACCTTTACAAAAATTAATATACTGCCATTTTTAACAAAATAGATGCTTGAACTGAAAAATCTATGCTTATGTTTTTTACTCTTTTGACCTTAAAATACCTTAACTTAGTGGGAAGTGACAGGAATTGCCCGTAGGGTCAACCGTTGACACATTTTTTTATATCATATTACAAGCAGATGGCTCTCCTGATGGAAACAAAAACCATCGTCTAACACTAAAGACGTTTATGGTGCGTTGCTATCTGTGTGGACGCGTGATGGTAAGGCGATGTGCATAAGTGCCAGTGCAGGCTAATGTAGCCTCCAAACAAACTATGACAAGTATTGACGCTATTGAGACAAGAATGGTGAGGCGGTGGTACATAAGGCCCTTCAAACTATGTGTTACCAAAGACATCAAGCCCAAAAATAAAAAAAGAGCTTAAGGAATTTTAAAAAGTCAACTACAAGGCATCTGGTCTTGGAGATGTCAATAAGCGGTAGCAATCACCATTGAATAACCTCCTGCTCATTTGTGACTTTTTCTATTTAAAATAAATAATAGTTTAAAAAACTAAAAAACACGCTTTTTATAGAAAACCGAACTAAAAAATAGAAAATAAATTTTAATAAATTTAAATTAAGAATAGTGTTAAAAATTTCAAAATGTGAATAAAAAACAGTAGCAGTCGTGGGACTGCCGATAGAAGTGAAAACGGAACTATTAAGTTGAGAGTAATTAAAACTATATGCAAAACATAGCTATAGATATACTATTATCATTAGCATGTCGGTGACGCGAACCGAGGATTTTACCCTCTACCAAAACGCTCAACGCGCCTAAAGAAGTTTTCACTTCAATAATTTTATTTAAAAAAAAGCGTGGGGTGCATGGTGTCAATAGTTATAAATATTTTATTGACACATATGAGTAGAGTGATTATCACCACGCTTTTTTTAAAAAAAATTTTTTTTTTATTCACATTTTGAAATTTTTAACACTATTCTTAATTTAAATTTATTAAAATTTATTTTCTATTTTTTAGTTCGGTTTTCTATAAAAAGCGTGTTTTTTAGTTTTTTAAACTATTATTTATTTTCTACTTTTTAGTTTGGTTTATTTATAATAGCTTGTTTTTTTAATTTTAAACTATTGCACGACTCATGATGCGAAGCATCAGAGAGTGCTTTACGATCGAAAATTTTTTTCATATATACATATCTTCACGCCAGATCCCTTACGGGGTAGGCAGAGAGAACCGAGTGCCTTACATTACGATCCTTGCAGGCTTGTCTCGCTTCCTCCACATTCATCACTCTTTTCATACACACACGCCGGTTGCGAAGACTCTTGATACCACCTTCGGAAATTTTTTTCGCCTTATTTTGGCAACTATTTTTAGTATTATAGCCTTGTTAGTTAACGGAATCAAGATATTTTGCATACTATTGTCGAGATAATTTAATGGAGATTAATTCTATACTTGCTAAAAATTAATTTAGTGCAATAGAAACGGAAAAAAATATGAAAATAGGTCAAAAAAATTTCATGTCCGTCATGTATGAAACTCCGAAAACACTGTAACTTATGAAAAAATCAATTATTTGAGTTATTTTTTTTAATTCTAATCGGCAATTGTAGATCATCGAATGCGAATGGCTAATAAATTCAGTGTCGTTTAATTACAATTAATAAAAAACGAAAACTACAAGACTGTATATCTATATATATCCATGTAAAATTAACATGGATGGTGATATATCTATATCTATAAATATTATGTACATTTAATTTGTTTTTTTTTTGTTTTTTTACTCAGTCAATTAAACTCAGTCACAGAGACGGTGGCGGACTCTTCGTGGCTCGTGAAATCTAAGTTATATGCGCAGAGACTGTTGCAAACTCTAATGCGCATACCTATTCGAGTGCCGCGGTAGAAGCACGGAACTACTTACAAGCTTATAGACATATGTGTGTGTGTGTGTAAGTGTGCAAGGCGTTCCTGTCTTACTCCCATATAGGACAATACGACGGGGCCAGATATGGGCCATGCTTGGCGCAATGCTGTCTATCTCTGGCCCATGCTTGTAAACCCGCTTTGGCCCAGCCTTGGTAGAAGTAGACTCAGTAAGATCCAAGAGCGTCTAGCGAATGAGTCTTTTGAGCAGAGAGCTATTAGAGTTGTTCTCATTATTGAGCGAACTAGCGAACTAGCGACTAGCGAGAGAACTACTAGCGAACGAGTCTGTCGAGCAGAAGGCTCATAGAATTGGTCTCATTGAGGAGCGTTTAGCTAAGGAGTCCGCCGAGCAGAGAGCTCGTGGATTAGTAGTGATACGAAACCGTACAGCAATTGAGTCTGCTCAGCCACGTGAGAACCGCCTAGCGGTAGCGCGTCAGACGTCACAAAGACTTCGTTCAATTACTGAGCGTAATTTTATAAGCACCATAAATCAATTTGCTGAAGTACCATGTACAATCTGTAAGAAATTATTATATCCAAAACAACAGACGTCATTAGTTAAAGCACGTCCTGATTTTTTTTTGCTCGACTACCATAAAAAAAAGAAAAGTTCCTTCTCAGGCTTACTGGAACAACATGGAAGTTATATCTTTACCTCTTGAACTGACCGACTTTACAGACGTAGAACAAATACTTTTGTTAAGAGTAGTTCCTTTTATAACTAGTTTCCACCCGCACCAAAGTGCTCGTCAACACGAATCAAACGAGCCCAAACTCGATAGAGTTGTGTTATTTAATTGCTGAGCTCCTATGGTCACCTTCTGGCTTCATCATCGAACCCTACAGGATCCTAGTTAGAACCAAGCACCAAAGTGCTCGTCAACACTAATCAAATGAGCCCAAATTCGATAGAGTTGTGTCATTTAATTGCTGAGCTCCTATAACCATCTTCTAGCTACATCATCGGACCCTGCAGGATCCTAGTCACCACCAAGCACCAAAGTGCTCGTCAACATGAATCAAATGAGGCCAAACTCAATAGTCTTGTTATTAACCGATTTTTAACCATTTAATTATTAAGTTCCTGTGGTCACCTTCCGATTCAGATTCATCAGATCAGCTCCATGTCATAATAAGGTTTCATTGTCATTCAATTAACATACGTATACGAAATTTCAGCTCAATCGGTAACCGGGAAGTGGATCAAATTTACTAGTGAGATTTGATTTCAGACATCGAGATAGGTACAATAAATAAAAAATGCTCATAAAACAAAAACTACTGGGCCTACCTGAATCAAATTTTTATGGGACCAATTCGAAACTATTCCGCATCAAACAAAAAAGAATCACGTAATTCGGTTCAGAAACCTCGGAGAAATCGGTGTACATACATAAAAAAAATATACCAGCCGAATTGAGAACCTCCTCCTTTTTTTGAAGTCGGTTAAAAATGGAATAATTTTATCAAATTAGTGTATTGTCATCGGTCCTCGATAAATCTACAAAGTTTGAACGAAATCTGGCCGTTTAAAGTTGGTCAAAATCGCGCCCAAAGAAGTCGGTTACAAACAAACATACAAACATACAGGTGAAGTTAATAAAAAGCGTGTAAAAAGGAAGGCCAGCTTCGTTTGCAAGAAAGGCGAAATAAAATTTCATCATAATCATTTTGCATTTATTAATGTTAATATAATAATTACAGACAATGTTCAAGGTACCCTTTATTGGTTTTCGAGCTTTTACACTAAGACATTGTAACCTTCATATTGACCTATCATTTACATTGCAAAATAACAGTGTATTAGAAAACCATCTTGAAAATACAACTAAACAATAAAACTTTGACTAAAATATAGTGAATTCAAAACATTGCATTTAAAATTATTTTTTATAACTCTAAGATCAGATCAGCGTCATTTACAGTCTTTCATGAGTCGAACGTATTATATGTGCATGAAGCTTAGGTGGAATTTTATTTTATCTTGAAAAATGTATGAGCTTGTTCAGATACTGCTCATTTTACGTAAAAATATAAAAATGTCAGGTTTAAATGCTCAAGTTCACCATGTTTTTTTTTGTTTTAGTTGCTAATTTTAGGCTTTACAGTCAATTCTATCACCATTGACAAAAAAAGGACGAATTCAAATTAATAATACTTCTTATTACTACTTAATAAAGAGTACTTTTATAAGTAGGTTTCATGTTTGCGAGAATTATTATTAATTAATAAATCAAAAATAATTTGAGCATTCTTTAGATTTATAAATGTGAAATAACAATATTGTTTAAAACCGAATAAATAACAGAAAAAAAGCTCAAGCGATGTAGTAACGCTGATCTGATCTCTCTCTAACCGGCGACCCGTTTCTTTGACCGAGTTTAACAAAAAATATTAAAATATTATAATTCCATCATCGAAACTGTACAGCAACAAATGTATAACACATGATAACGTGTACCGTTGTACACACTTATAATACGCAGGTATTCCGTTCACCCACCCCAAGAAAACTACCCTAAGAGGTAACACAGACCCGACAACAGTAAACTCGTGTCCGAGATTTAACCTTGATTCTATCTTCAAGTCTTGTGAACTTACGTTTGCTACATGTAAGCAGCGTTTTAGATTGAATCAAACAAACCTACAGGTTTAAATTATATAGAGGTCAGTATTATTTAGTTACATATCTAAATTAAAATATTTTTCTACAATATTATTTCAAAATATAAAAAATTGTACATCAATATTTTTTCTTTTACGGTAAATCACTTACACACCACCTAGATTTAGGGTAAATGCTCAGAGACGGAACCTCATAAGAAGCTCTGGGTGAATTCTCGGGATGGACATAAGGAATATCCTATAATACGCAACAAGTACAATTCAATAGAATTAGTTTAACATATCAATGTCAACATGTGTAGAGGAGACGGCGCCGGCGCGGCTCCGGCGACGACACTCGGACGTGGCGAGACACCCCCCCGCACACCACCACTTCGCACCGCACACACACACACACACGCCTACCCTACCCTACCCTACCCTGACCCACCACACACTCCCAACATATTCTATCTATCTAATAAAAACAATCTAAATTTATCCCTAAAATGGTAACTCAGTTTGAGCATTTTTTGGAGGAAACAATAAAATTTTAAGAACATTTTTAACACGACTGGATTTAAACCAACGAGTTTGCCTGGCTTTAAAACAAGGTTCAAATCGTCGTCTCAAATTTTTTCTCCAGTTTTTAAAGTTTTCCCTAGTACGGGATTAGTGCTAAAACACATAGAAGCAAGAAAAGATTAAATACATCACAGTCCGTGTTATCTTTAATTTTGTAAACAACAAGATTTAGTATAGTCACACTACACCATCTCGTTAATTAAGAAAAGTCTATTCACACTTTAGACATAATTTGTTTATATGAATTCAATTAAAATCACATCACTATTTAGATGAGATCACAAACTTTTCAGCGGAACCCAATATTAATTTCAATTACTCGTATATCAATGATTTAACATATATACAATTTATTTTTAACTGAACTTCCCGACGGTAAATAATTCATTTTTGTAAAGCGTTGTATGTGATTCATATACAATGTTTTATTTAGACAATTCCCTTATCAGCCAAGTTCAATATGCATCATTTACCGCCCGAAAGATTATATCTTAATTTAACATAGATATGACTTAAACGTTTAACGTCTTAATAAAGAATAGCATAATTTCGTTTTTCCTACAATTAGCTGCACTTTTCAGTGCGAACCAGTGAAATAATTTCTCTAAATATCTAACATGGTACAATTGTTATGTGGTGCGAGCGCACGACAACGGCGCGTGCGAAAGTGATCATGTGCGTTGGCCTTTTCAGTTAACAGTTTACACAATTCCCACTGCGGGGACGCGTACGTGACGATGTCAATGCGCGAGTTGATTCCTCAGTCTTAATAAATTGATGACAATGAACGAGGAGAACGTAAATGAAACGAATGCATGCTCTATATACAGATGCGTCGCCGCGCAGAGCCGCCGGCCGGCTCGATGTTGAGTTCGACTTGAACGCACAGCCATTTTCCTTACACGGAATCGAACCCACTAGCGCCGACGGCCGCGACCTTCTCTTGTATACCCAACTACGCTACCTATATAGTAATTACGATAAACCACTCTATCAACAAATTTAACAACATTTAGCTATTAAAATTAGAAGGATGAGGTGCGAGACCGCTCTCGCCGGCCTATAGCTTTAAAAAGTATTATATGAAGAATGACAACTAGCTACCTTACCCTACGACATCGAATTTACTTAACCGCGATGGCGGTAAACATCGTAAGTGCGCGGAGTGTGTATGTGTTTGTGTGCTAAGTATGGAACTGACGTGACGCTATAACGACGAGAGTTAAATACGCCACTAACTAACGATGGAGTGAATGTGGCACGACCGGATGTCGAAGCTGTCGGCCCTCGCCCGACGGCGATCCTGGCGCCCAACGCGGGACGGACACTACGCTACTGGCGACGAGGAACTAATGCCTGCCTACCTGCGACCGACTGATACTTGTTGGTAGCGATGCGCGACCACACTATTACAATTCCTTTTAAAGCGCTACAGTTTTAACAGTTTCCTTATTATATGGATAAAAAAAATCATCGCATGACCGCATATTTACATGGATTAAAATGATTTTTATCGACTTTTAACAATTACCACTTAATATATAAATATTACTTTGTGTTTATTTTACATTCTTAATGCCTTTCAATAGGACCTTTAACGTAACATTAAAAAACACTGCCGGTCAGATATGCAAATTCTACTTGATTAAATTGTCGAGCTTTTTAGAATTTAAGAACTTACATATTCTCTTAAGCTGTTGCGAAACTCGTTTAACCGGTTCTTTAAAGCAAGATACCGGAGCGCTTGTCGGGCATCGCTTCCAGCTAGCGGCAAGTTAGCGGCGTAACGACGGGCGAGCGGCATCGGTATCACAGAAAAATTATCGGATCTCGCTCTGACGATGTGCTCGCGTCAAACAGGGATACAGGGACGTTTTTCTATTTATTATCTCTGCACACAATATACTTTCTTTCGAGATTAGGTTACTGCACTAAGATTCTCTTTATCCACGACAATATACTCTCAAATATTGTAACAACTTCGGTATAACAACGTTTAACATTTTTTCCAGTTATTTTTAATAAAATTATCTATACATACCCCCCATTGTATTGTTATATGGTTAACCACTCTAACTTACTATAATTCAATCAATAAATCTTCATTTTCGAAATGTTCTTTACAGTGTCCCTATATTATAACGAACGTTTAATAGCTACGAATAAATAGCGGCCATAGACAACCTTGTAATATATTTTAAATTTCACTCTTTTAAAATGGAATATAATAACACGACTAGAAATACTATTCAACGATTAATTACATTTGTAAAGCTTATGTTTTTGATGATTTGAAAATATAATGAAAGCTGGAATGTTCTCGTTTCGTGGCCATTGTAAAGAACAAATCAAACGATAACAGGCAAGAAAACGAATGACAGATGAGAAGACGTGGATAGACAATAGAAGTGAGAGATGTGTGACCCCAGAGTTTGCCCCCGAAATCTGCAAAGTGACCAAGCGGAGCAGAAAGATTAACTCTTCGCGGCTTGCTATTGACCTATGCATTGGATTTTTAATCATAAATATTACCCCGCTTTAGAATCGGATTTTGTTTTTGTATAATTGACGTATTAACTTACATAAATTGAGCTTGTATAGGCAATACGCGTTTATAGGCCAACGCCATACGCCTAGGTTTTCATGTTCGCGATTCCAAAACCCTTAACAATCAAAAAATGAGTCCTAATACCCTTCACCAGAAGATCGATTATCCTACCCAAATCGCGAACACGTGCAACCGCTTTAATTGACACAAGACGATATTTGAACCTACCCCGAAATATACACATAATAAGGTGAGAAAAATCGAAAGAGGTCGAACAGTGTACCTAACTATAAAGATTGAATATACCCTAATACTACCTACTTCAAAACTACTTTGTTATGTAACCTACATAACACACGTATATTTAATAGACCAGTAACAATACCACAACTTAGTTCTCGAGATGTCGTTGGACTGTTGGAAAACTTACAACAATATATTAATTTAAATTCATTTGAATACACGGAAGTACGAGGCTAACGGCGTCTCTTCTCTATTATATGAAGCTGAGAATTCATTCAATTCCTTTTCTTAAAACTACTAGTCCTTTAAGCCGTATCTTATATATTATGGTTACTAGTCATTTGTACTTCTTTCCCTTGAGAAACATTTCAACGTCACAGAAGTCATTGGACCATTGGCGCCCAACGCGGGTCTTGGCGCCCGACGTGGGACAAAAACGAGTCCAACGAATGGTTATGTTCTGACCAGTTATCTACAACGATGGCACTTCTGAGGTAAACGAACAACTAAAACTACCACACGGTGTCACCCACTTCGGGCGACATGAAGTACCTTGAAAATGTCAACTCAATCACAGCTTGTCATTTACTACGGAGACAACGGACGCCCTAACACTGGGACGCCCAAAAATAAACTTTTAAATTTAATTCATACGTAACTGTAAATAATATTCATATTGTCCTCTCGATTTAATATATAGAAATCTGTTTTTAAAATCCTTTAAATATATCTCTACTATTATGGACATGCATTTATTTATCATTAAAATTGTACTTATTTAAGACAAAAATTTAGACCGACAACGAACAGCTATAAACATTCCTATAATGAAATAAAAACAATTATAAACGTATAAAAAAATAAAGATCTTTACCGCGAGAAAACAGGAATGAAAATAACCCCGCTAAACACGCGCTACGTCAACGTGTAAAAAATAAAATCAACCTAAATTATAATTACATTGCACTGCACGATGTTCTATGTCAAAAAATTAAAAATACCCACTTTGGTTAAAATATTATTTGGCTCCTACGACGCCTCCCACGCGACAAACAATAGTGCCAAATCTCAAGCATATACAAATTCAAAAACCTTAACGATGATACACTAACGAAACAAATAACTTATCAATGGTAACATTTACAATGAAATCTGAAAATAAAACTCGGGTATATATATTTATAATTAGTGCATGGAATAGGAAGTGATAGGTCATATCACATTTCATTACATCTTAAACAACGTCCGCTAAGCGGAGATAATAACTTGTCAAACATAAAATATAGCAATAAATTCAACGCTAAATATAAACAAAATACATAAGTGTATGTAGTGTGCCGGCTGGCGGGCTCGGGGAGAGGTGGCGCGTGACTAGAGGTGCGGCCCGGCCGCGCGGGCTACTGCTGCATCAGCCCCGAGATGGCGTTGTGGCGCGTGCGCTTCAGCTCCTCCTCCTGGATCTTCTGCTCGATCAGGTACTGCGCGTTGCTGATGGCCGTGCTCGTGCCCGTGATGGTGACGATCCGGTTGCGGGTTCCCGGCGCGAACGTGCCCTTCTTGGAGATCTGGATATTGGCACCCGACATCTGTTGGATTTCCACTAAACTACGACCCCCGGGACCTGAAAATGTTTACGGCGATGTTACATAAACGCAAAGATAAAAGCTTTCTTTCACTTCGTGAGAAAATAGCAGTCAACTCAATCAACTTTGCGATTCCAACTACAAAAATATTTTTTAAATTTTACTGAACACATAAGGTAAACATGATATTGGAAGCATTAGAAAGAAAGAAGTTGACAAATAAGATTCAAATTATTAATTTTATTTTTATGTTTTATATTATACAGAGTGAAAACAGTACCCATTTAATACAACATCTTGGAAATAATTTTTATAAGTCATACACTAAAAAAAACCTAATAAACTCAATGGTTTATATTTTACAAAATTGATACAACTGTATATTTTGTTTACTAAACTTTGGCATTTATAATTTATTCAATATCAATCCAGTACAACCTCGATTCATAAATGAGATGGGAGTACTACGCCAACTCAAACAATGCTCAAATGATAATACATCGTTTTTAGTGGCACTTACGTTAGTAAATAAGAAATTAGTTTAAAATGGTTTTTTTTATAATTCTAAGTAAAAACAATATATGAAATATATGAAGTCGTGTATAAAATTAAATTTAAATTGTCAACGGTACTTTATATATTAATAAATTGGTGATAATGTTACGAGATGGTATGGAATTGTCTATTTTTCGTTGAAATGTTACTGTTATCACGCCTTGCACTTCAAAATTCTGACAATCTCTTGAATTTGTAAAACGTATAAATGTTATTACTTTCAAAAAATATAACTGGTAAGGTTTTTTTATTAATAAATGTCAGAGGTTAGGCTCTGTGGCATGCCGTTTCGTCGAGATCTGTGTGTGTGTGTGTGTGTGTGTGTGTGTGTGTGTGTGTGTGTGTGTGTGTGTGTGACTGACCGAGGATGGCTCCGACGATGACCTCGGCGATCTCCACGTTCTTGGTGTCCTTGGCGCCGGCGTCGGCGGGCGTGGGGCTCTTGCTGAGCGGCAGCAGCGAGGCGGAGGGGAAGGGCACGCCGCCCGACAGGCTGATGGGCGCCACGGCTGGGGGGCGAAGCGCCTCGAATGCAACCTCCGCGAAACGCTCTAGCGACCCGCCGCCGCCTGCCAACGTCACACTGCAGCCAGCCCCGCCCGCGCTCCCACCTTACATTAGGACGCCCCGCGCTGCGGCAACCCGCGCGTCAGCCGCCACAGCGCTACCACACAACCCCCACCCCTTCTACCACGGGTCGTGCTAATGTACTTTCTCAACCCCATACTTTTTAAGCGACAACTTTGAAAAATTAATTAACCCTACGGCCTTGGACGTGAAAACGTACTCTCCGTTTAATAAACTTTACCGGACTCGATCGCTTTCTTTTCGCCAATTTCACAGAAATCGTCCATCTCCGTAGATTTCTATAAAATTTTAAGCAAACTTAAAATATCATTAAAAATTTTGATATACAACTTCCGCTGCCAATTCCTCATCTGTTGTCATTCAAGTTGTGATATAAATAAAATATACTAAATGAATTTTAGCATACCCTTAGAATATCCACTAATGTAATTTGTCTACGACAAGATGAAATATTTAAAGCCAATTAGATATTAAAAGAAAATGCAAAATAACGTACACCAGCAAAACCCATGAAAGTACAAGATTACGGTGAGGTAGATTAGGAAATTTAATTATTACTAAAAAGATTGACGGCAGCGCTGTGTTGCGGTCGAAGAGGATACAATAAATGTATGAAAAAGAATAACTCGCTTATAAACAGTCACAATAAATAAATACATAAACATTAAAATAAATAACCATGAAAGTTATAACTTGAGACTTGACATTGTAAAAGCAAAAATAGATAAGCAAGTTATTTATTTTTAAATGTGCAATGAACAATCAATTGAAAAATAAATGGTTGATATATATGTTTACCTTCTTTAAAAAAACGAAAGCTTGTTATAAAAATAATGTAAGTAAATCACTCAATAACTTTTGAGAAGAAAAGGTTTTAATATAAGTGGTATTTTATACAATACAAACTATAAGCTCGTAACAGTATGTACACCACCACTTGAATATGAATAAAAGTAAAACTCGATATTTTTATAAATTAACAAAATATTTTACAAAATAATAAATTTATAGTAAGAACTTCTTAAGCTAAACGACTAGCCGAACTAACAGAAGAGCTGTAATTGCACATATATTTCTTTAAAACATGAGTTTGAAGGTAATAGGGAGTTGGTTAACCTTTTATAGTTATATATCAACCAAATCAAATCCAATGTTTTTCATCGCACTACAGTGTTAATAATGTATTGCCGACAGGTCAGGGTTCTCCAAACTATTCATCTCAAGGGCTAAACTTATACCCCAATATGCAAGTGATACAAACTGCAGCAGGAAAGTCTCTTGTTAACTAATCTCAAGAGAGGAAATAAAAGTTACTAAGAATCCTTATCAAAAATAACACAGAATTTCATCTTTTATTATTCTCACTTCTATTAAATGCGATGCAATTGTTTGCATTAAATGCAATACAAAAAAGTGTGATAATTAAGATAAATATGAGATCTACCTAGACCCATTAAACCCACCATTTACCCAGACCTCATAAAAACATTTTTTGAGATCTGTATGTTTGAATACCACAGCAAATAAATTGGACCAGACACTTGGCAAAACCTGGTGGTATGTGGACGGGATTGATGGTGTTTGATGTCAAAACGTGGCTCGCCGGCCTTAGTTTGGAGAGCCCTGCGGTAAATGGTGTGGGTAAGCGATGTTTTTGAAAATTACGTGAGAGAAAAACCAAAATTAAGCCAATCATTAAATAAATCAGCAATACAGAACAGTACACCGAAATGATCATGCAAGCTATCATACAAGTTTTATTAATATCTATAATTCTATTCTTACAACTATGACAATTTATATCTAAAGTGTGTTTATAATTATATGAAAAATTATAATATACATGAAAAATTAAATACATGTGCCAAAGGAATTAACATAAATGGTTATCTTTTTATTTTTTAAGTATAGAAAATTACTGTATTCAGGGCCCCTTCTGAACAACATCATAACCATGTTTCATTCTGTCTAGTAGTTCGTAAACGCGAACGATTGGCTAAACAAACCACTACCAACATGACGATCATATGGAAAATCCTGTAACGTCTCGCCCGGTTTGGTACTTCCGTCAGGCCTATTTCTACCAAATTAATGTCAGTATTTGTCACTAACGAGTTCCGATTTGGAGAGTAAAGAAGCTGGTAAACTTATGCACGTAGCTTTATAGTCACGCCACGCGGAGTGCAAAGCATTATTTATATATCTTTAGTGTCCATAGGTAATAGTTGTCTAATCTGCTTGTTTACTATACCATAAAAAACTGAAATCACTCAAAATCAACAAATTTGGCAAGTTGTGCAGCGAGCGTTTTAAATAAATATTAAAAACTCGCCCCTTTTATATCCTTATAAATAGTTAAAACCTTAATTCCTATATGAGATGAGATTTATAGGAGTGAGAACATATTAAAAAAACTTGATTTTTCTACAGTATAAAAACACATATATTTTTAAAAATATTAGATTACAATTAATATTTTATAAGATTTATTATCGAACAAAAAGAGCTTATGTATACACAAGTGACAAAAAAGTCTGTTTAAAAACAAAGGATTAATTATTTGATTTGTCATCTTTTAGAAACATTTGTTAATCTTAACCACATTAAGTTTCTCTTGCAGTGCTTATTAAACTGGGCTTAATATATTAATTACTTTGTAAGTTTTGACTCAAGTAGTTTAATTACATAAATAAATAACATTGGACAAATTACACAAATTGATCTAACCCCAAAGTAAGTAAATGTTTTGCTTGTGGTATGGATGTCAGTCAACGATACTAATACGTAGAAATACATGTATAAATACTGTAATATATATAATAATAAACGCCCTAGAAGTATAAACATCTATACCCATCACAAAATGTTTATCCCTGTCACGAATTTAACCCCAGCACAATTGATGTGTAGTTAGATTCACTAACCACTCGACTAATAGGGTGGTCAGTGTGAAAATCAAAAACATATAATGAATAAGCGAGTAAAACAAATAACTCACACTCATAACAATAATAATATGATTTTTTGAATTAAAATTGTTAATATAGTCTTAGTAATGGTTTAGAAGATTGTTGTACTAGTGAGGTATTTGTTTGTAAGTGTAGTGATGTGATTTAAAAGTGTTTTTGGTTCTAGCTTTTCGGTGTTTAAATGATCTCCATATATTATGTTAATTTGTTATTACTTGTGCACTAGTTTTGAATTTTTGGAAGTTGTTTAGGCGAAAATGATGCGCTCCACTACTTGTGGGCTTCTGTGTGGGAGCGTCTAGGCACGGTCAATTATTCGCGTGAAAATTCGATGAAACAGTTTGTATAGAGCAGCGTTGGAACATAGTATATAATAAGATGTGTCGTGTTTGATAATAAACAAGACTAGCCGGACGAAGCCACTGATCAACATTTACTAAAGTGTTGTTACGTTCGAGTTTAACTCAATCAATTACAATGGCATTTGGATATGTATTGCATTTATATTTTAAATTTGTTAATGTGTGTAAATGCGGTAGTTGGGTGTGTCATTTTAGCTTAGATGAGTTCTAGTGTTTATGGAAGTTTAAAAGAAGTATCTTCACGCCCGTATCTCCGAAGAGTTATGCGGAGGTACAACAAGTGTACCCACAATCAGCGCAAGATACGTCCCACAATGTGATAGGTCTATGGCCAACTAGGCATTTTTTCCAATCCCGGGTAATATTATTTTTATTAGAAAACTAAAAAAACACATTTTTTGAATTGTCCGATCCAGGAATCGAGCTGGGGATGATCTTATGTAGTTAATTCTGGCACTGGACTACTAGACCACGGAGGCGAATGAAGTCTAACAATTAGTTAACTATATTATATATTATAATTATATTATATATTATAATATTACAAAGCTAAAGATTTTGTTTGGTTGAATGCGTTAATCTCTGGATGTATTAGTCAGATTTAAATATTTTTCGGTGTATAATAGCCATATTGACGAGGAAGGCTATGGGCTGGCTTTTTACCCGACCGAACAAAAGTAAGTAATATTTTAGTGTGACGCGGTTGTGTGGTGTGAGGTCCCCCCCCCCGCCCCCGCGTGCGGTAGTCACTCACCGAGTCCGACCTGCGCGAGCGGGCCGAAGACGGCCTGCGAGTCCTGCGGCTGCAGCGGGAAGTAGGCGTGCGAGAGCGGCGCGGGCGGCAGCGCGGCGGGCAGCGCCAGCCCCAGCACGCCGTGCTTCACCAGCAGCGCCAGCGCCGCGCCGATCTCCGCCACGCCCGCCTCGCCGTACCCCGCGCCGCGCAGCGCCGCCTGCGCGCACACACACACACACTCACGCACACGACATCCATGTTAAAACAATACATCGATGTCGATCATGACCGATGTTTTGTCATACAAATTATTTATATTGAATATTTTTTGCAATACACGAGAGCGGGGGGAAGATGGTACTATGGTAAAACATCGTTCATAAAATATTGCTCAAGAGGATCGATAGTTCGTTGCCGTTTGGGGTTTCAACGTCGACGTTGAACATCGATGTTTATGAACGATATATCGATGTTTGAAAAAATCGATGTATCGTTAGCATCCCTACACACACGTCCGGTTTATACCCGCCCGTGGAGGCACGCTAGCGTGTCCGGTTTCACGTTTGTCGGTTCGACAATTTTTTTTAATAAATTTATAACTACGTTTGACGGACTAAATTGTTTTAGTTCTTTATAATAATAATAATATAAAATTTAGCTCTTTATAAATACTGACGTGCATTCTGAATTGAACGAAATTACACGAAAATGATCCAATCTACACAAAGTTACGTTAAATTTACCTTATAAACGTCAATACATTACAATGCACTTTATAAATTGATTATTATAAAACACTACATAAAAAAACTAAACGTTATCCAATAAGAAATTCAGAAGCTTACGATTTTTTAACACCACACTAACATGTTAAACATTACTGTATTATGAATAGTGGTGGGCGTTTAATAAACGAATAGTTTTTTAGACTAGTTTCTTTAGCGTGAACGAATAAACCGTCTAACGTTCTTTGATAAAATAGTTTATGAATGGACTATGCAACGCGTCTTTATAACGTTCGCGTATGGACTGTTGGTTTCGTGGAACGATCTGCGTAACCAAAATAGGTATCATATTCACGATGCCGACGAGTGGAGTGGAACTCGAAACTGGCCGTGGGATTATATGTACATAAAATTAAATAAACTTCTAAATACGCCAGGTTTATGCATATCTATTATTTAATATTTAATTTTATAAATGAAATTTTTTTAATATAAATTTTATAATAATAAATAAAACTGCCAGTCCTAAGCCTGGAAAAAGTATGAAGGGAAGTTCAGTTCATTTCTATAAACAGTTAACTTAGGTAAATAATAATCTTCGTAGAACGATAACTAGGTACAACGTAATAATCATGTTCAGTCTAGGAAGTAAACTAGTCGAAAATTAAACAGTTTTTTCAACTAATTTATCGTTTACGATAAACAGTCTCGTTGCGTCGACGAAAAATACGTCTACGACCCACCACTAATTATGAATACATATCATAATTTTTGTTAATTCAGTACGTGTGTATTACAAAAGTTTAAATTTGGGTGCAAATGTTATGATTTATTAATAATCTCACAATAATACGAGAATTCAAATAATACTGTTTTTTACACACACACTCACACATATAAACAACTCTCTCTCCCTGATGCTCTCCTTAACGCATCATTAAAATATTTGATTTGTATAAATGATGGTTATCTTGTTCCACCTGCTTGTTTGCTATTCTATTATAAATAATAAAAAATCAGTGCTCAGAGGTTAATACAAATGATGTTCGATGGCAGCATGTAGTGGTGATATGGTGTGAGTTGTATAATGCAAATAAACTATTTTATGATAGCACGTTATAGACTATAAACTATATTGTTATAACGCGCTACGTTATAGACTAATTTACAACATGTAGCTGAATACAGATCACGTGAGTCGGCCGCGATAGCGTGTGACTCATCACAACGTCATACAACGAGCGATGACTGAGCGCTATAACGCTATAATCTATGTTATAACGTCTAGCGTCTACGGTCTAGCACGTTACCCGTTAAATTGCGTAATTGGTAACTTCGTAGGTTTAATGTTATAATTACGGCCTACGCTACCCGCTAGGTATATAGCGTGGCGTTATGTTATAGCGCCGAATGCGAATCTAAATAGCGTACGCTATATATAGCGCGCTATAATTTAAGGCTATGCGTTATATTAACCACCACTAGGTGTGAGTGGTGCGGTCATGTGGGTATGGTAAGGTGCGGCGTGGTGTGGGGTGTAGTGTGCGGTTAGGTTACCTTGATGTGGTCGAGCGTGTGCTGCGTGAGCGGCGAGGGCGGCGGCGTGCCGGGCGGCGCGAGCGACAGAGACAGCGACAGCGAGCCCAGCCCCGCCGCCAGCCCCGACCCGTTCACCAGCACCGAGCCCACGCCGCCCACCGCGCCCACGCCCACGCCCGCGCCCAGCGAGTGCGACTGCACACACACACAACACATACACGTACGGATAATGATTTTTCAGCATCCTGTTCTTTATTTATCCATTTCCACATCCTTATTCATATCTTTATCTCACCAGGTTAATCCTATACATTTGTTCTATTAGATATATTATGTAAGCAGTGGATATCTTGTTTCTATCATGTCTTTTGTTATCGGTGTCGCATTTTCGTTTCATTGAGTTTTCAAATCACGATTCTATAGAAGTATAACTTCAAAAATATGTGTAAGTGACCACGTATTACAAGGCCAGCAACGTGTAGTGTAGTGTAATGTGTCACGAGACCGGGCGAGTGGGGGCACTTGAACACGGCCGCGAGTGCTGCCCGCGCGCCAGACACTCGCCGGACAAAAGAAAACCTTAAACGTTCAACTCTAGCGGCAATATTCTTTAATAGCACAGTTAAGTGGTACAAGCATATATTATCTGAGCTTGGACGAGTGCCAACGCTTGATAGATATCGACAATAGCCGGATAGTTATTTGAAAGGTTTTTTATGCATAACCTCAGCCCAAAAAACCCTTAATGCTATATTATAGAGAGGAAAGATTGTTGTAGTTAGTGTAAATTGTGATCTATTGTCAACTCACTATAGTAGTTTGTGTGAGTGGTGGTCTATTGTTACCTCAGTCATCTCTGCCATTGTCGTTAGTGTGAATTGTGATCTACTGTCACCTCACTATAGTAGTTTGTGTGGGTGGTGCTCTATTGCTACCTCAGTCATCTCTGTTGGTGTAGTTAGGGTAAGTGGCGGTCTACTGTCACCTAACTATAGTAGTTTGTGTGTGTGGTAGTCTATTGTCACCCCAGTTATATCTGCTGTTGTAGTTTGAGTGGTGGTATATAGTTACCTCAGTCGTCTCTGTTGGTGTAGTTAGGGTGAGTGGTGGTCAATTGTCACCTCACTATAGTAGTTTGTGTGAGTGGTGGTCTACTGCCACCTCAGTCATCTCTCTGCTGTAGTAGTTTGTATGAGTGTTGTCTATTGTCACCTTAGTCATCTATGTAGTAGTCTGTGCCAGTAATGGCCAGTGGTGAGTGGTGGTTTGTGATCACTTCAGTCACCTCCGCTGTAATAGAAGATATGATTGGTGGTTTGTGGTCACCTCAGCTATAGCATTTTGTGTATGTGTGTGTGGGTGTGGTGAGATGCTGTCATCTAAGCCACCTAATATGCAGTAGTGTACGTGCGTGGTAGTCTGTAGTCACCTCAGTCACCTCAGCTGTAAGTGTGTGAGTATGAGTGGTGGTCAGTGGTCACCTCAGTCACCTCGGGCGTGGGCACGGCGTACGGCGAGCCGGTGGGGTTGTAGTTTGCCACCGGACCCGCGACGTCCGCATATGATACGTTTGGACAGGAACCTGACTGAGGATCATCCACCACCTTCTGTAGAATCATCATGCACGCCTTTTTGTTGTTTTCTTTCTCGCCTGAAATGAGTAAAAAATAAAATCAAATGACATGACCAACTAGAATTAATCATGAATCACGATTCGTCATGAGGTAAATAGGGGTAAGTTCACCAGTCCAATACTACTCGCTAGTTGCTATAAATAATAAATTTTCTTCTACTTTTTGATTCAGCAAATTGCAATTACCAGTGAACTATGCCAATGTCGAATGAACTTCGAAAGTGATACTTGCTATACATTCCTTTTAAATGGATAATCTATTATACTGTTACGAATAATCTAGAAACGTGAAGGGTTGGAACGCTGGAGAGATCTAGAAATAAAAGAAAGAGATAGCTACTCCTATTGACAAACAAATAACCGAATAGCTATGTCATAATGGACTTTGTGGTATAGGGCATAAGGTTGAAAATAGTGTGCTAGGATTTATGAATCATAACTTGTTTATCATAAGTTGATTACATAAATTGTCTATTGCGTACGAGACAATTACCGAACATTCGCGATTGTTGTCGAACTTTACCTCGGGTATAAATAGAGATGTGTTGACAAATAGGAGGCAGTTTTTATAAAACGAATCGAGAGCGATACTTGAAGCGACCCGTGCGAAGCGAGAAGTGTTTTATTGTGTAATCCGTTAAGTTCAGTGATAGTACAGTAAGCATAGATAAATATGTGTATTACTATATGACAGTAAGTGACTAGTGTTAATCAGAGTATTTGAGTGTTACGTTGTGTTGTTTTGTGTATCTGTATTATAAATACACGCTTAAATTAGTGGCGTTTTCTTACAATTACGAACCCGAAGTACGTAACAATACTTAATTTATTTAACTTTAAATACGATATATACATATGTCGCAGGCAAATTATGTAATTTGTCCGAATACAAATGGGGCCATCAGATTGCAAAGATAAATACAAATGGGGCCATCAGATTGCAAAGATAAATTAATTTTAGAAAATGCCTTACACCGAAAAGTCGTCATTATACATGACATTTACCGCCACCGTTAACAAATAGTCGCGGCATATTGTTTAAATTACTCGTTATGTAAAAGGGTTTTTATTTAGAACTAAAACCTTATCCGACTTCCCACATAAAAAAGATGCCATCGGCAATTTGTGTTAAACGCTTGCGTTCATAAAACATACGAATCGCCTGCGACATTATAACGTCGCTGCGCCTGAGTTCCACATGTCATATTTGTAATATTTGAGAAACAACAAAAAATATTAAATTAGCAAATTTATTATTTGTTATTAAATTAACAAAACAGACTATTTGTTCATTTATTATTTGTTATTAAATACCAAATAGACTATATTTTGTTAATTAATTGTTAATTATCTTTGGTGTCTATAGAGGCGATGGTTGACTCTTTCTATTAGGAGACCCATCTGCTTATTTGCTATCATATGATATAAAAATATATTTAAAAACACGTTTTTTGTAGTTTCCCAAAACCTTACAAATATCACATATTATAGAAATTGTCAGGCGCAGCGACGATATAATTATATTACAATTACGACATAGTATTGGTGTTTATATATAATACCCTTTAAAAACAGTTATAGGCTGAAATAAGAGATATTTATTAATAAATTACTTCCTAGCGTAAGTAACTTACTGCATCATTTTTCGTCACCTCAAATAGATGCAAACAAATGCAAATAATAAACCTGTAATGACTATACTCTTAAAGCGCACAAACCAAAAAAATACAGTCAAACAATATTCAAAATCTGAAAAGAATTCAGTCAAACACACACCAGTTTAAATCTTTGTAAGTAGGATGGATGTACCAGTTGCGGCCACTGTATCATATTTTGTGGCTATTTAGTGACAAACATTTTATGAAAATAATTCTATGTGCATAGAAATCCCTTATTAATTGCGAAATCCTTTTTTTACCCTCATTAAAGTGTGAACGTTTGAAAATTTAATAAAAATATTATTTAACACTAGCTGACCCGGCAAATGTTGTTCTGCCTTTTTAACTACTCTCATTTTTTTTCTATATTTTCTCACCTTTTAAACCTTCCCTGGACTTCAACAATTAATTCAAAACCAAAATTGGCCAAATCAGTTCAGCCGTTTTCGAGTTTTAGCGAGACTAACAAACAACAATTGATTTATATATATATATATATATATATATATATATATATATATATATATATATATATATATATATATATATATATGTTTTAGTACTTACATTGATTTAAATTTCACATTGCCCAAAATAGTATATAGTGCCTATATATAGTGCCCAAAAAGTAATAAGAGCCCGAAACCGGTACTTCTAATTATAGAAGGATCCACGAAGCCAAATAAACTGATTATTTGGCTTCGTGGATCGTCCGTAGCATTTTCCGCTTTTTTATGACATAAGATAGTAAACAAGCAAATGGGTCTCTTGATAGACGCCAAAAATGTTAATGGTGCATTGCTATCTTATGGCAAAATCTAACGCCACATGCGTAAGTTTACCGGCTACCTTACCCTCCAAACCGGAACACGACAGCGACAAGCACTGACGCTATTGCGGCAGGAATAGGTAAGGCGGTGGTACCAGACCCGGGCGAGACAATGCAGAACTCTACCACCTAGTAGCCACGATGGTAGTGTCTCGCGTGCTATTCTGTGTCAGTGAATTTTATTCTTTGGCGTATTTCACCATATATAATTCTTACTCGCAGGGAAACAATAGTCATTAGAGCATAGCTATTTTTCTGTGATCTGTCGAGCAACACAGAGACAATGAAAACTGACTAGCATAAACACAGAAATCTAAATATTAAAACAATAGAAGACAGCATATCCAACTGCGGAAACTTCCAGAACTTGTAACTTTTCAAATAAAGGGATAACATTTCATAAGTAGGTACTTAATTATTCAAATAATGTTGTTTTTTGATTAAATATACTCAAATTAAATTATTCACCACCAGTACTACAATTGTCGCAGAAATAATTGTTTCTCATTTCAATAACTATTGATGTTTAAACTTGTTCATGTATAGACACATGCTGCTTTTAGTAGTTAAATGCTGCTTTTAGTAGTTGTAATCGTAGGATTACAACTACTAAAAGCAACAATGGTATTAAAGGCATGCAGAATAAACAATCGCCTCGGGCGTAAAGTTCCAGGAACATGGCCGCATGAGTTGATCGTGAATTGCAATTTGCACATTATTGGTCCGAGTGAACAGGCCTCCTGAGATTTTGAGTTTTTATAAAATATTTCTTATTGCTATAGATTTAAAGTTTAATTTTTGTTGCATCAATGCTAGTGAAAATTGTAGGTGTAATTGTATATTTCTGTCTTTGTGTTGGTAGTGGCGAGTGATGACACGCGTCCCGGTATTTAAAGCGATAAAATATAACATTTCTATTACCTTATTTAGATTTCGGTGTGAAAAAATAAAGACTATGATTTATTTCATCCATTGTAGTGGAGGTTAATGGACGAAAATCACGAAGTCACAAAGGAAGAAACTTGCAACAGTGGGTACTATTTGTCAACAAGTTCTCGGGTTAAGCCTTTAGCAGCAACCGGGAAATGTGATAAATTTATACGACACAACGATTATATTATAAAATGTACAACATTTTTAGTCCACTTTTATTAACAAATAAAAATCATACTTTCTGTACTTATTCTTGCGATTTTATGTTGCACCATCACCTTTTGTATTTTAATTAAACTAATTAATTTAAAAAAAAAAAACAAATATGAAATTTATTCCACCTGTCAGTCATGAGTTATCATTAGGACAACAGTAAAGTGTCAAAACCTTACCATGTCTTGATAAAAGCATACACTAAGAAAAAAGCTGATTGACTGTATTTCTTAGTTTTCTGTCAAATTTGTTGTTCGAATGGCCAGAAATGATTAGACTAAAAGAGAACCGACGTACACAAAGTTTAAATGTGGAAGTCGTAAGTAGTTTTAGTACATTTACATTTTTTACATTTTAGATTTTTTACATTACGTTTAAGACGCATTCAGTACGTTTAAGGCGCATTTAGTACGTTTAAGACGCATTTAGTACATTTAAGACTCAGATAATGTGATTTTAAACGAGGCAGGCCTTTATTTAAGACGGTTTAAGATGCATTCAAGACAGAGTTTCAGAAATTCATTTAAGATGAAATTCACAGACGGTTTAAGAAGAGTTAAGACTTATTTAGGACGCATTTAATATGGTTATAGAAGCATTTACAAAGGTTTATAGAGTTTAGTTCGGTTCATGACGCATTTAATTCGGTTTAAGATGAGTCTAAGATAAATTTAAGACGAGCTTAAGACGCAAGGGCTCCGTAAAGATTCCCGAAAGTTTTTTATTTACGTACGTGTCGACACTCACCAACAACTGTGATACACCTCTCCTGCAGAGAGAGTTCCTTCGCTTTCTGCGATATCTGCACATAACTGCCGCTTTGCTCTTTGATTTGTTTAATATAGTTGCCACCTTTGCCGATTATCATGCCTGCCGTTGAGTTTGGAACCAATATTTTCACCTGAAAATGAAAAGTACTTCATTACAGCACGTTACTAGCACGAGTATGCCTCAGAACAGACAAAGTTGTCGATCAGTAGTTAAAATAGTATACGTAGTGGTACAATGAGTACACGTAGTACAATGAGGATCACCATTAGTCTCACTACACTAGTCAATTAACTGGTGAATAGCAGTCTGGAGTATGAAATAAATACACGTGTTTCGACCAAAGGGGACGATATCTCAATGGGACAATGTAGATTCCGTACGTGTGGATGAAGATCAAAAGGTCAAGTTTGTAAATACAAACAATAGATTCGCGTATAACGATTCTGAACAGGAAATACAATAGAAATAATTCGAATAACGCTACATTCTCGGGAACCCGGCAAACTGTTTACATCTCATGAATTTTTCACATATTTGTATAGGCGCGGATCACAAACAAGATGAATTCACATTGTTTTTACTTTGTTTTATTTTCAACAGAGTTTGTTGTATTTTTATGTTTGATACCTCAGAACCCCTACTTTAATTTTATATTATTTAACTGATTCTGCATTCATAAATTATATGGTGCGATTTGGGGGGTTTGTGGGATGTGAGATTTGGTTTCGCAATTCAACAAGAAAAGGTAATCTCCCGAAAGAATTTTTAATTTACGTATTTTAGTTTATAAAATATATGTTTATCTGAAAAAAAAAACGAGATTTGCTTGTAAGATTTTGTTTAAGAGTAGTAAGAGTCAAACGCAAAAATGTTTTATTCAAATAAACATTTACAGGCACTTTTGACGCGTCCACAAAAAAAGGTGTTTGCAAGTTTGCAAAGGAGAAAGCCGATCTTCTGGGCTCGTTCTTTGCGGCCAACTCGACCCTGGATGACCAAGGGAACGCACCGCCTACCATCCCGCATTGTGATAGTTCTATGCCAGAACCTGTAAGGCAGTCATCTGTGCGTAAAGCACTACTTTCCTTGGACATCCACAAGTCGAGTGAGCCTGATGGCATCTCTCCGATTGTGCTTAAAGTATGTGCTCCAGAGTTGGCGCCAATATTGACGCACTTATTCCGGCTTTCCTATTCACTCGGCGTGGTACCGAATTCATGGAAAACAGCTTTAGTGCATCCCATCCCTAAAAAAGGTGATCGCTTTCATCTGTCAAACTATCGGCCAATAGCCATAACCTTTTTGTTCTCCAAAGTCATGGAGACACTTATAAACTATCAGCTCCTGAAGTATTTTGAAGAGCACCAGCTGATTAGCGACCGTCAGTACGGTTTCCGTCGTGGTCGCTAAGCTGGTGATCTAGTATACCTGTCGCATCGCTGGGCAGAGGCAGTTGAGTCCAAGGGGGAGGCATTGGCAGTTAGTTTAGACATAGCGAAGGCCTTCGATCGGGTATGGCATAAAGCGCTTCTCTCAAAGCTGCCTTCCTATGGGCTTCCCGAAAAACTATGCAAGTGGATCACCAGTTTTTTGGCTGATCGGAGCATTAAGGTCGTAGTCGACGGTGCATGCTCCGACCTTAAACCTGTCAATG
The DNA here is from genome assembly GCA_036924255.1 of Apodemia mormo. Taxonomy (NCBI): domain Eukaryota; kingdom Metazoa; phylum Arthropoda; class Insecta; order Lepidoptera; family Riodinidae; genus Apodemia; species Apodemia mormo. Next base: position 1,640,578 of record JAUPFN010000018.1, on the reverse strand, counting down.
CTGGTGTTCCCCAAGGCTGCGTGCTATCACCGACACTGTTTCTTCTGCATATCAATGATATGTTGCGAATTAGTAACATACATTGCTATGCGGACGACAGTACTGGTGATGCTACATACTCCGGCCGTAGCGGTACTTCTCGGGAACACGTCGAAGAGGGCCGGAATAAACTCCTGTCTGAACTCGAGAATCAACTAACTGATGTCTCAGAATGGGGTCGTCAAAACCTTATTACATTTAACCCCAAAAAGACGCAGCTTTGGGCGTTCACCGCAAAAAAAAACACCCTTTGTCGTATCATCTCGGTTCGAGAACACTCACCTGACAGCCTCAGCCAGTATTGGAATACTGGGAGTCGATATATCGAACAACGTTCAGTTCCGCGGTCATTTGAAAGAAAAGGCTAAACTAGCCTCCAAAAAACTTGGCGTACTCAGTAGAGCAAAGCCATGCCAGCCCATCGCCTTCAACTTTACAAGGCCCAAATTCGACCTCACATGGAGTACTGCTCTCACCTCTGGGCCGGAGCTCCTCAGTACCAGCTTCTTCCTCTTGATCGCATTCAACGTAGAGCGGTTCGAATCGTCGACGATCAGGCTATTACTAATCGGCTTGACTCTTTGGCGTTACGCAGAGATGTAGGTTCGCTCTGCATCTTTTACCGTATGTATCATGGGGAGTGTTCCGAAGAGTTATTCGGACTAATTCCTGCAGCTAAATTCCATCATCGGACATCGCGTCAAAATTTAAAGGTCCATCCTCACCACCTCGATGTCTGGAAATCCACAACTGTGCGCTTTTGTCGGCACTTCTTACCTCGCACTACTCCATTGTGGAATCAATTACCCTCGGGAGTGTTTCCAAACGGATACTACTTAGGAACCTTCAAAAAACGAACTTATTCATTCTTAAAAAGCCGGCAACGCAGCTGCAAGACCCCCGGTATTGCAGTTGTCCATGGGCGGCGGTGATCACTTACCATCAGGTGCACCACCTGCTCGTTTGCCCCCTCTGCTATAAAAAAAACACTAGACTAAAGTAAAAACTAAAATGTCTACAATAAGAAGTTAAGCCTATTGATTCTCAATGAGAAAATCGAACAATAAAATATTTCAAAAGGAAAAATAAAAGTTTTTAGCAGAATAAGTTTAGCCATATTTTAGCGAAGAAACGTGTTATACCTACTTTATTAGATTAAGTTTTTTTTTTTTTTTTGAAGTTTCGTGTGGCAAAGTTACGAAAAATTACGACGAAAAACCAGAGGAGTACCTATCGATTCAAAAATGTGTTTGACTTTATACAGGTGTGCCAAGGTTTATAGGCTGCGTCTGACTCGCGAGTCGAGTGCCAATCGCGACTGTATTGCAATAAACGTGCGTCGACGGCGCGTTTAAAAAAACGTAGTGTGCAACAGTCCCTAAGCTGAAATGACGTGCCCCATTACCACATTTATATACAACAGCTAATTTAAATATATGATATGCACAATACATTATTCTAATATTTTTTTATATCATTAGATAGCAAACAAGCAGATGGCGCTCCTGATGGAAAGAGAAAACGTGGCCCATAGGCACGTACGATGTTAATGGTGCGTTGCCATTCGTGTGGGTGGCCGGACGGTAATGCCAAAAGCTCCTTCCTCTTGATCGCATTCAGCGTAGAGCGGTTCGAATCGTTGACGACCTGGCTATTTCGAAACGGCTCGACTCTTTGGCATTGCGCAGAGATGTTGGCTCACTCTGTGTCTTCTATCGTATCTTTCATGGAGAGTGTTCCAACGAGTTATTTGGACTAATTCCTGCCGCCGAATTCCATCATCGGACATCGCGTCAAAATTTGAAATTCCATCCTCACCATCTCGATGTCTGGAAATCCACAACTGTGCGTTTCTCTCGACACTTTTTGCCTCGCACTACTTTGTTGTGGAACCAATTACCGGCAGGGGTGTTTCCAAACGGTTACGACTTGGGGGCCTTCAAGAAAAGAGCTTACTCATTCTTAAAAGGCCGGCAACGCAACTGCAAGACCTCTGGTATTGTGGATGTCCATGGGCGGCGGTGATCACTTACCATCAGGTGCACCTCCTGCTCGTTTGCCCCCTCTTCTATAAAAAAAAAAAAAAAAAAAAGTCTATCGGCTACCTTACCCTCCAAACCGGAACAAAACAATGACAAACATTGACGTTATCGAGGCAGACAATGGAAAGGCGGTGGTACCAAATACCAGGGCAAGACATTGTGGAACTCTGCCACCTAGTAGTCGTGGTCGTTCACCGAGGTTACTATCAATTCTTGGCGTAAGAATCCAAATTAGGTCAATTAGGAGTAGAATAGAAACAGCCAAGTCTTAGTTTTTTATTCATCTAACGAATGCCTCATTGCAGGGCAAAAACATACATTTCAATTATTTAAAATATATTTCATGATTAAACATAATTATTAACGGGCTGATGATGCGGTAACACGTGAGACCGGCAGGACTTAATTCATTAAAATAGTGGAATGCACTCGCAGTAATAATTGGAATCGTCGCTGCGCCTGACAAGTTCTATCTATATTATCTCTATATATATAAAATTCTCGTGTCACAATGTTAGTCTCGATACTCCTCCGAAACGGCTTGACCGATTTTGATGAAATTTCGTATGCATATTCAGTGGGTCTGAGAATCGGCCAACATCTATTTTTCATCCCCTTAAATGTTAAGGGTTGTCCACCCCTAAAATTTTTTTTTTATTTTATGGACAAAATTTTTTATTTTTATTTTTTTATGATTCAGCATTGAAAAATATACACAACCCTTAATTTTCAACTCTCTACGATCAACCCCTATTTTGTAATTCAATAATTTATGCGGCAAAACAACGTTTGCCGGGTCAGCTAGTATTATATATATTATAATATTATAAATGCGAAAGTTTGGCTATTTAGATGAATGTTTGTTACTCAATCACGCAATAACTACTGAACGGATTTGAGCAAAATTTGATACATAGATAGATGATGATCTGGAACAGCGCATAGGCTACTATTTATCCCGGAAAAAATAAGTGATCCCGCGGGATTCACCAAAAACTTTCATAATGCAGCGGGCTGCACGTTGCAGCTAGTATGTAATATTTGTAAAGTTTTGCAGCACAATAAGAAACATTTTATTAAATTAACAAATAATCTATTTGTTAATTTAAAAACACGTCTATTGTTGTTTCCCAAAACCTTATAATTTGAGCTAGCTGCACCCTGAAGCCCGTCCGCATTACAAAAGTTTTTGGTGATTCCCACGAGAACAACTTATTTTTCCGGGATAAAAAGTATCCTATATCCTATTCCAGGTCATCATCATCATCATCACCAGGCCAAATCGTTTCAGTCGATTTTGCGTGATCGAATAACAAACACCTATCCATATATACAAACATCTAAACTTTCGCATGTATAATATTGATATAAGTATGTATTATTCAATAATATTAATTAAAGATTAAAACTAAAAATAATCGGATCTCCTGAAGATGCTTCGGTTACGAAGTGAAACATGCGTTGAGTACTTAAGCAGCGTCCCCCACGTCAGTAGCACAAACACACGTTTTGTATGTGCTACTGACGTGGGGGAAAGTGCGGTGGACGTGGGTATGTCAGACCTTCAAAGTTCGCTTAATTCCTTAAACTAATTTTTGTTTTAATGATATTGCAAAGGTTTCATATACCTATCAGATTTCGCGGAAAGTTGCAAATTAATTATCTTAATTTCGTCTTTAAATTTTAAAATAAGTTATCTACTTGTTTGGTATTTTGTGATATAAAAAATGCGGTAAAAACTATTCAACATCAGTGTCGTGTAATGTTTACAATCATTTAATAATGTATATTAGTGGTGAAATAGGTCCACTCCACTGCGCTTGCCGCTTATCAGACGAATAACGAAAGCCGGCGGTATTATATTTCAATGACAGACACGCGTCGCTTATCGCAACGCAAACAGAACAGATAGATAGTAGCTTTATATACCGCCTAAACTATAATATGTTTGATTCCAATATATACATTTAGAAAAAAAATATTACAGGTTGTATGGCGAAATTACTATACTCAGGTGCCCGTATTTATTCTGTGCTTATCCCAAAGCTTTTGTACGGAGGACAGAGTTTCTAGGCTTGTTTGTCTGTTTGGATGTTTGCATTGATATTACGGCGGTAGGAAAATGTTTATTCGGTGGTTCCATATCCTCCCGAAACTATAAGAGATCTACCGGTAAATAAATTTAAAAAACGAGTTAAGACAAAACTGTATAAAAAAGGGTATTATAAAATCTCAGATTTTTAATTAGAAGACAAAAAAGCGTGGGATTAATTGCTCCTCATACCGATCTAATATATTTTTCGTAATATTGTATGTTGTAACTGTAATACTTAAACAATAATATTACTTAAAAAAATTACATGAAAAAAGACAAGCCCGCTGAGTTTCTTCCGCCGGATCTTCTTAGCGTGTGGCCGCGTTTCCGATCCGGTAGTATTTAAAAAAATGTTGACGCAACAAAATAACTTGTAAAAAGTGTTATTGAAAAAAGTACGTCTGATTTCTCACAGAGCTCTATCACTTTCTAAGCACACAACACTATTCACCTGCTTATCTCTGTCCTGGGGCATTTTGGCATCAACGCCTTCGGGGAATGGTTTCACCAGCTCAGGCTTCTCCTTAATTTTCTCCATGATGAAGTCTAGTACAACCATAATGCCGTCCACTGAGCCTGTTATCAGGCAAGCCCGCTCTGTTGTCCCTGGAATAATTAAGAATACACTTAAATCTTAATTCAAAGCGTTTTACGTTAAGTTGTTATATCTTGAAGTCTGTTATTCGACCGCGCAAAAATGACAGGACGGGTAGGTTGAAACTTTAAAAAACAGATAGCATATATCAAGACATGAATCATCGATTATTTTTCACTAGTAGGATTTACATACGACTTGAATCACAGCGAGCCGAGACACAGCTACTATTTTTCATCGCTTCAGTATCAGTAGCTTTGCAGGGGTCGCATGTGACATCGCTCAAGGTTGCATATAAAGTTGAGTTTTTCTATGAATTTAAAATCTCCTCCTTCTTGAAGGTGGGCGAAAAGGGTACCAAACGAATTGAACGACATACGACTGCTTACCAAGACTCACTTATAACTCGAAAGCACAGTGATTTTCATCGCCATATATGCAAACCTAAACAGGTTGTTTGGTCCTTGTTGATTGCATAATCAGTGTGACTTGGCTATACTTATTCTCAAAAAAATTATCAATAATAATTAATTCATTAAAGAACTTTTATTTCAAAAGAATAAGAAAAAAATGGAAAAATACACGAAGATTTTTATTTTGCAAAATAACAAGACACTAACTAACATCCCGGAAAAAATATAAAAAAAATAGCGTAACTCTGGAGTCTCAATATTGTTAATGTATTTGCTCAAACCGTAGATTTTCCATGTGCATGTATTATACATATAAACTTTGGATCACTCTCTGTTTATTGAAGAAAACCGCATTAAAATCAGTTGCATAGTTTAAAACAGTCACATGCGGCCCACAGCTGGTGATTGTGCGGCCCGCGAAAAATTTGTAAACCTATCGCAACATACACAAAAATTACTGTTTTTTTCGCTATTATAAATCTCAGTACGAGATAATCTCGGCTTATGTTTTATTTCATAAAACCGTTTTGGTACTGTATATGTGCATTTTCCTTACTTGTTATTATTTATCAACTTTCCTTGAAAATAACTATTATTTATCAACTTTCCTTGAAATTTACTCTTTTAATTTTTATTCGTTTTTTGTTTGGAAATTTGTAAATTGTATTTGCGGCCTTCCAATCTCTTTGGTAATACATATTAGCCCAGGATGGTATCTGGCTTGGACAGCCCTGGTTTAAAAGATCTAAGCGTACTTACAGCGGAAGCGACTTTGTTTTACACCATATAAAAATAAGATTGATATGAACTAGGCAGGTGACCTAGCTACCAAACGAGTGCAAGACCTTGCAGGATATTACCATAATAGAAAAGAATTAATGAACGTCTTTAGTTTTGTATTATAAAAGGAGGCTACCCAAATATTTTCGGTGAATAACATTTAGTAGTGAACACCAGTAATTGTATGGCCCATTTTTTTATCTACTCCACTTGTGTTATCAATGGTATCGCTACTATTAATTTCTGTTGGTTACGGTCGCATGCGTATTGAATTTGGAACACTGTTCAATTAAATCACATTGTGAAAAAAACACTGACATTTCTAAAATTGTTATGATTATGATAAACTTTATATGATAAACATAGATATATTTTGTTGCAATCAACTATTATTACGCCGATTCATTTGTATGGTGGGTAGTCACTAGAGTGAACCGAGCATCAATAACAGTTTCCAGTTCACCACCATTCAAGTTTGTCAGGAACGTGGATCCTTATCGCGGCATTTTACCGACCGGTTAAAGAAATCTCTTGTTTTTTTTTATAGAAGAGGGGGCAAAAGAGCTCCTGGTGGTAAGTGATCAGCGCCGTCCATGGACATCGACCCGCAATATCAGCCCCCCTATTCACGTAATTGAGTCGATGTGCTTAGGGCTCTCACACACATTAACACGATAGAACGTCGGGGCGTGCTACGACGCGGTGTAATATGAAAGAAAATGTTTAAGATTCTTAAACGCTTCGACTCGATTGCTGTTTAATTACGTGAATTAGGCCTCAGAGGTCTTGCAGTTGTGTTGGCCTTTAAAACGTTTCTTACGATAGCCAGGACCGACGCAACGCTGTTGAAAACCTACACGGTGGTCCCAGGAACAAACTGTTTTTTGATTAATAACAGGTTGAATTTTTGTGAACAGTTTCGTTTTGATGAAACGCAAATCTTTTCTATCTTCTTATAGATTAGCTACATTTCACATCATGGGACTTAATACCGCTGTTTATTTTTTTAAATATCGATAGATAGGAAGCGCTTGACCACGAACTCGCCTTCGGTAAGCTAAGATGCGGCCTAAGTTGGAACGCGCTTCCCTAGAATACCTGTAAATATAGGTGCTTTGCACTTCTGCCTACCACATCGACAAAATGGGCGTAACGGTATTTATTTTATTTACAAATAGTAAGAATGAGATTGTTACTACAGTTGCACGCGTGGTATGGAAATTCCTAAATCTACTTATACAATTTTATTTCATACTAGCTGACCCGGCAAATGTTCTGCCTTTTTAACTACTCTTATTACTTTTTTTACTCTATATTTTGTCACCTTTTAAATCTTCCCTGGACTGGACTGGACCAAAATTAGGCAAATCGTTTCAGCCGTTCTCGAGTTTTAGCGAGACTAAAATAGCAATTGATATATATATATATATATATATATATATATATATATATATATATATATATATATATATATATATATATATATATATATATATATATATATATATATATATATATATATATATATATATATATATATATATATATCGCCTCTGTGGTATAGTGGTCCAGCGTTGAGGTCCACATGAGGTCCCGGGTTCGATTCCCGGGTCGGAAACTTAAAAAAAATGTTTTCTCAGTTTTCTGATTAACACAAAGTTGCCCGGGTTTGGAAAGTGCCCGGTTGGCGATAGGCTTGCCACCTATCACATTTGTGGGACCAAGCATCTCCGGCTAATCGTGGGTGCACTTGTTGTACCTCTGCCTACGCCTTCGGGGATACGGGCATGAAGATGCTTTCACTTACTTTATATATATATATATATATATATATATATATATATATATATATATAGACTAGCTGTTTTTCCCGACTTGACCGCCAACCGTGACTGACCGCGTGAGCGTGAAGTTTTCTAATGGAAAAATATTTTTTAAGATTGGCCAAGTAGATTTTAAAACTCAAAAACTACTGGACCGACCTTGAAAGTTTCCATTGTCCGTTGCAAACAAATTTTACCTCTTAAAATATTAATGTTGACTAATTGTTTTCCACGGCTTTTTTCGCTTGACCTAATCAAATTACTTCCTTTTGTTTAGTCGGGTAAAACGTGGCCAATGTTACTCCGAATATGTAGTGGCTTTTCATGAGTGAAAGAATTCTTAAAACGAGTAAAACACTTTTTGAGTTTATTCATTACAAACTATCAAAATTTCTTCCTTATCAAGATACCAACAATTACTCGTGACTTCGTTCACATTGCCAATAAATCATTTCTTACCTTCGATCAATCGGATAAAAAGTAGCCTATTTTACTTCTGGATAATGTAGCTTACTAATGGTGTAAGAATTTTAAATTCGTTCAAGTAGTAACAAACTATCGTAACAAACAAACAAATGACAAATATTTCCCCTTTATAATATTAGTTTAACTGTAGTGAAATAGCAGGCGGCTATCCTGATGGAAAGAGACAACCATCGCCTATAGACACAAAAAAGTTAATGGTGACTTACTATTCTTGTGGCGAGGTTTTAATGTCACAACATAAGTTTACCGGATACCTTACCCTCTAAATCGGGGCACGAAAGTGACAAGCACTAACGCTATGGCGGCAGAAATAGGTAAAGCGGTGGGGTACCAAACCAACAGAAACAATACAGAACCCTACCGGTTTCTCTCTAGGTAATGGACACATATAACCAATCGTTACGAATGCCTGGCAGAACGGGAGATGATCTATTTTTTAAAAGGAGCTCGGACCAACAGGGTGTAGATTTTAGAAATATCATGCTTCGCAGTGCGAAATAAAACATGTTTCACGCGTATAAAGTCGCCTAAACTAATATTAAATAAAATTTGCAATAATTTAAAACTACAACCATATTAAATCCATTTATTTACAGGTAACGGTGAAGATTAATTTGTTGATACATTTTATTAAGTCGTGAAAATTTCGCATGCTTGTCATTAACTATTCACGGTTTTCTTAGTTTCAGCAAGCAAAATTACAATTTTTTATTGCTTTATGATCACAATTGCAGAATATACCATCTGCCTTTCTGTCGGGCAGTTTGTGAAACGCCATAGATTGGCCTAAACTGTCATTAATAGGTATGTAGAGCACTGCAACGTCTTGCCTGGTTTAGATCCACCGTCTTATCCATCCCTCCCGCAATATCGTCGGCGATTCTTACTAGGTATTTTATATCCTTAAATAGCAAACAAGCAGATGGTTCTTCTGATGGAAAGAGAAACGATCGCCTATGACACCAAATATGTTAATGGTGCGTCGCTATCCTTGTATCGACGGATAACAATTCCACATTCATAAGTCTCCCGGCTGCCTTACCATCTCAACCAAAACACGACAATACTGCGGAATAGGTAAGGCCGGTGGTGGTGGTACTGTAACACGTCTGTGGTGTTACAATTTTTTGGAAACGCTGGCCGCTTGACTGGATTTGAGTTTTAATTTTAAATATATGAAATGTAGAATTGTTTAAAAAAAGGTAAATGTAGTCGAGATTTTTTTTTATATCATAAGATAGCAAACAAGCAGATGGGTCTCCTGATGGAAAGAGTCAACTATCGTCTATAGACACCAAAGATGTTAATGGTGCGTTGCTATCTTGTGGCGAGGTCTAATACCACACGCATAAGTCCACCGGCTACCATACCCTCCAAACCGGAACACGACAGCGACAAGCACTGACGCTACTGCGGAAGGAATAGGTAAGACGGTGGTACCAGACCCGGGCGAGACAATGCAGAACTCTACCACCTAGTAGTCACGATGGTAGTGACTCAATAGCCAATCGGTCGCCTCTTACAAATTGCCTGGCACATGGTCTATTCTTCAAAGGGGTGTCCAGACCAACACGGGGTCTTACTGTTGTGTTTCGATTTGGAGATAAAGTAGCCGGCAAAATGAACTTGAAATTCAACCAAACCGTGTATAGCCGATATTTATTCTTCTACACATAAAAATTTTGCGTCTATTATTTATTATGGCACTTTAGAGACCACTTTGAGCAAAATGTTGTGTATTTCTTAGGGCTATTATCACGGACTAAATGGATGCGCCTTCCAAGGCAATTTCTTACTTTGTCAGTGTAGTTTGCATTTTTACACAGAAATACAGAGTTATACTACTTGCCGATGGTACAATATTGTTTATTTCTATTTTTTCACAATATAATATAACCTGCAAACGTATGACACTTTTGACAGTGATAGGAGCGTTTGCTTATATGCGCGACGACACGTTTCCGTCCCAATGGTGTGTCTATTAGTACTCATGTGGTATGTGGTTATTATTGTTGGGGGAATATTTTATTTAACCCTTGCAGGTTTGGTAGTTCATGCGTGATCAATTTCTGTTATTACAGGCAATACAGAATTTTTTTCTGCACTAAGGAGTTATCTATACTTATAATAATATCGTAGGAAAATCAAAACTGTACATTGAATATTTTTTTAAAAGAATACTTGGGGCGTGATCTACAACCGATATCGAAGCCAAAAATATAGTTTTTAGAATTTTTGTCTGTTTGTCTATATGTATGTCCGGGGTAAACTCAAAAAGTACTGCATGGATTAACTTCAAATTTTGTATGAATATTACTAGTAGGTCGGGTCAACATATACGCTACATATTATCACGCTATCACCTACGGGAGAGGAGCTGTGCGGAGTAAACGAAGTCCGCGCGGACGAAGTCGCTGGCAACAGCTAGTATTTTTATAAATAGATTCAGTATGACGTACTGAACATAAATTCACGAATAAGAAGTATGGAAGTGCTGCCGTTGTACAAAAATGTTTTTTGCAAAATAATAAAAAATAAAATTGTCAATAAAAAATAGTAAATCTTATAAGTTGTAAACGATAAGTGATATAAAAATATTTAAAATTTGATAGGAAATTTAATTATCTACTCTTCCGGATAAAATGGCAACGACCTTTATGATACTTATGTGCACGGTTACGGATATAAATAAGCCGAAACGGTTTTATGTAAAATGGCGGAACTTTCGCCTTCCTAATTTGTAAGTATTTTGTACATTTAAATTCAGTACGTCATACTGAACCTATCTATAAAAAATATCTCCTGTATTTTAGTGCATTATGGACAAGAGTAACGGGCTCCTCTAGTGCCTATATTATAGAATTGAATATTCATAGCGAAGACAGTGCGTTTGTCGGTTCAACTAGCATAAAATTAAAGAAAAAAACGAGAATTATTGAAATCCCTATATGATCTAACACAAAGAAAGCTATTCTTGCGTATTGTGTAGGTACGCTCTAAACATTATATGGCCAGTTAAATAGGACACAAGTCATTGTTATCAACTCAGCAGTTTTGTGGTATCTACGTAAAGCGAACGAGGTTGCGTGCGGTCACCAGACTATTCTAAATCACACTCGCGCATATGGTAATACCGCGCGACCTCCACCTAGCTGACGTCTTCAATTATACTTCAGTTAATAGCGCTAAAACCTGTAGGTGGGGCGACTCAGTAGGTGCTACGTGTGACATGCAACTGTGCGATTTGAGTTGATACAAAAGAGGGGCATCAAGGCTTATCTGCGGCCTTTACAACCAGGGAAGTACCTACTACTTAAACCAGTCGGTTTCGGTTAAATGTAAATTATCTTTTTACGAGCTGATGCTGACGTAAGTATACGTTATTTATTGTTGTATAAACACAAATGGCTGAACGCGTAGAGCTTCGAAAAATCGTAGTTTGGGAACACTTATGCATGTCGCATTAGACCTCGCTACAAGATAGCAACGAACTATTAACATCTTTGGTGTCTAAATGCGATGGTTGACTCTTTTCTTGTTTGCTATCTTATGATATAAAAAAAACACCAATAACTTTAAATGAAGATATCGTGCTAAAAAACGACTTACAAATAAAACTATTATTATTTCTATTTATAAACTAAACTAAACAATAAAATCTCTTTTTTGATAACAGTCTCTAGCCGTAAAGAATATAATATGTACATGTGGGTATATTATCATGTATCATGTCACATGAATGCAGTATGTGTAATGCTCTTTTCTATGAATTTAATGTACTTTTAATGCATATAACGCAACCACAGCTTACGCTGTTAGCGTAAATGTAAAAGTATAATTAAATTAAATTATTTTAAAAGTGAAAAATATGTTCAGTGTCAGATAAAAAAATTAATAAATAATATCATACAGTAATACAATTACAATAACGCTAGCACAATTAATAATATATAAATAATAATAAATATTCACGGGACAAATTACACTTACTGATCTAAAACCCCAAAGTAAGCAAATTATTTGCTTGTGTTATGGGTGTTAGTCAACGATACTAATACATAGAAATACATGTTTGTAAATAAATACTTTTACATACATAATAAACACCCAAACCCGGAAATACAAACATTTATGCTCATCACACAAATGCTTGTCCCCGTCGGGGATCGAACCCGAGCCCCGTTGATTGCGTAGTCAGGGTCTCTAACCACTCGACCAACGGGGCGGTCAAACAATTGTCGCATATGCGATTAAACCTACAAATCTAGGTAGGTATTTAAAATATTATTAGGTTTCTGCACTCCTCCGCAATGTAAACTTTAACTGTGCCAAATTTTAGACTTCACCGTTCGCGTATTTATTTTAAAAAGGGTATAAAGTTTATGCTTGGCGTACTAATATACAGATAAGCATAAGTTATGCACGTGGCATTAGACCTCGCCACTAGATAGCAACGCACCATTAACACCTTTGGTGTCTATAGGCGATGGTTGACTCTTTCCATCAGGAGTCCCATCTGCTTGTTTGCTATCTCATAATATATAAAAAAGGTGTTTACTTTTCATTTAATTCTTTAAAGTAGGATAACTTTATATTAAATGAAGATATCCTGTTTTTTTGTGGTAAGTAGATATATGGGCTAATAACAGGAACATAAAACTAAATAGTTTCAACATTATTGAGTAGTTTTTGCGTGATGCGTGCATCGCTATAGACCTCTATCATTTTATTTACATAGGTATTACTGAAGCCATGAATAGTAAAACATCAATATTTAAAGCTTTAGGTGTTATGGTTCCTGTATCTGAGGAACCCAGAATTAGATTTTCATCAAATTCTGTTACCCAGAACTCCTCGTCGGTCCCACCACCGAGGAGTTCTGACTTCTGAGGTAACAAATTACAAAACATAAAAATCTGTAAGCCGTTTGACCCTGCAGGCCAACCCTAAACTTCCCGCTAAGTTTCCCGCTAAGATGTATTTTAAGCTCAAACTAGTTAAACATAATCGTATACCTATATATAACATTTTTGAGCTCGAATAGGTCATAAATTGAAATTTATTAAAAAAGGCCGTAGGTATTTTAATTTTTGGAAAGCTGCAACTTTTGGCCACTTAATTCGATTTTGATCTTTTAATTATATTATTTAAGTTAAGGCATTCGTTGTAGCTTTGAGTAGTAAAATATTATGAAAGCCTCAAAATTAATTTAAAAAAGAATTTGATTATGCGATGAAAAAACACATCAATTTTTCGTCTGCAATTATCCTGAACTTTGATCCGATTTGCGGCATTCAACGCAGTTTTTCAAGGAAAAAAGCTGATTAAATTTTGAAGTCAATCTATATATTAGTATGGAAGCTATTTAAAGAACATTCCTTCAGCAATTTTTTTTTTATTTTGTCCGAACGAGTACAAAAATTTCCAGGAAATCTAAGTTTGATGGGAGCCAATCGAAATTCGTCAATCGTGTTTCGATTTATCAAGCCGTTTAAAAGTTGTGTTTAATTAAACAGATACATATAAAATATACTGAAGTCATCGTGAAATTAGTCTGAAAAGATTCCTCGGACCTCAAAATGTGGAGATTTGGTGGAAACTCGATTTTCCAAAATCAGGGTATTATCTGTTAGTGATGCTTTAGCGAGAAGCGAGAAGTTGAAAAACTAATCGGTTGAATTGAGAACAATTATTCAATCATTTATTTCAATATTTTTTAAGTATTGATTTTAGAGATTAAATTTTAGAACTTTTATTATATCTTCAAACTATATGAATATCTTATTTATTATTAAGTTAATTTTATTTGAAAAACTGTTGCACACGTGTACTGGTGCAGCCATTTATTAAATCCATTTTTATGTTCATATACATATAAATAATAAATAAATAAATATTCACGGGACAAATTACACTTACTGATCTAACCCCAAAGTAAGCAAATTATTTACTTGTGTTATGGGTGTTAGTCAATGACACTAATACATAGAGGGTGTTAGTCAATGACACTAATACATAGATATACATATGTATAAATACTAGAATATATTTAATAAACATCCAAACCCGGAAATACAAACATTTATGCTCATCACACAAATGTTGTTAAGATAATATTTTAAGGAAACAAATATTTCATTATATTTCATATCATATTAAAATAGCAAAGATATATATATATACTAGGCTGTATCAAAAAAATCGACTATTTTTTTTTTTGAAAAATATAATGAAAATCTTGTTCAGAATACCGAAAAAATACGCCAGTATAACGGACAGCTCTTAATTTTAATATTAAGAGGTCCCGCTTCACGATTTTCCATTTCCCGTTTAAATAACATGGGAAAATCTGATTCTTCAAGTTTGGGATTTTGTAGCTCTGCAACGAATTATCAAATTGGTTAAACCATGACATATTCTTATAGGAAATTTAATGCTCTATAAAAAAGGTCTCTTACAAAATTTTGATTAATGTACTCCTTCAAAAGTTATTCAAGGTCAAAGTTGAAACCATTGTAAATTGTAAGAAATTTTCACTTTTTTGGAGCATTTATCATACTTATTACAATATTTTGTCATAAATAAGCTTTTTTAAAACTTTTTGGAGTTCCACAATTTTTTTCTGACTATTGATTTATATTAATTATCCTTGATATTAAAATTATTGAGTATAATAATAAAATAACAAAATAACAAAAAAAAATTCTTTAGAATCCTGATTTTGATGGCAATTTTGATAATTAATATAAATCAATAGTCAGAAAAAAATTGTGGAACTCCAAAAAGTTTTAAAAAAGCTTATTTATGACAAAATATTGTAATAAGTATGATAAATGCTCCAAAAAAGTGAAAATTTCTTACAATTTACAATGGTTTCAACTTTGACCTTGAATAACTTTTGAAGGAGTACATTAATCAAAATTTTGTAAGAGACCTTTTTTATAGAGCATTAAATTTCCTATAAGAATATGTCATGGTTTAACCAATTTGATAATTCGTTGCAGAGCTACAAAATCCCAAACTTGAAGAATCAGATTTTCCCATGTTATTTAAACGGGAAATGGAAAATCGTGAAGCGGGACCTCTTAATATTAAAATTAAGAGCTGTCCGTTATACTGGCGTATTTTTTCGGTATTCTGAACAAGATTTTCATTATATTTTTCAAAAAAAAAAAATAGTCGATTTTTTTGATACAGCCTAATATATACACAAAATTAACTAATTAACTAAAGATAACACATTACAATTACAACTGTTTATTACACTCGTGATGTTTATTTATTTTGTTTGATAGATGTGAATGTGTGTAAATCTTTCAATATTTACATACCATGTTACATAACGAGCAGGGCTTGTTAACCGGCCTCAAACATTAATCAGATTTAATACACAATAATAAGGACCATTTCGTATAGGTTTGGAGAGCCAAATTCAAGCTCTTGCTATATCGTTACTATTAAAGATTTAACTATGCAATTCATAAGTAAGATTCTAAAGAATTCACGTCATAATTTATGCAACTTGGAAACATAATAACTTTTAGTTTCCTGGATTGAAAAAAAATTCAAAAACATGTTTTCTATACACCTTATATATGTTATTATACACTTTATATTTTTAAAATGTGTGCAAATTTTAATGATAAAAAGGAAATGTCAAAATCCGCATTCGTATCGCCCATCCTAGTCAGAACCATCACATTTTCTGTTTTTTTAAAAGGCCAAAATATCGATCCGCTCTAAAAGCTCGATGTCCTCTTGACATATTTAACAGTGTGGGATAGCAAATAAGCAGATGGCTTTCCTGATGAATATAAACAACCATTGCCTATAAATATTAAGTCAGGCGTGTAAGAGATATCTAAAAAACACGTTAAATTCAACCGCATGTAACAGCATCCCGCTGCCTCCCAGTCTGTCATATGAAAACTAAGTTATATCCAGACAAAACTAACTAAGCTTAATCCAGCAATTATGTGGGTATTGGCCAACGAAGGTCTGCAAATAGTAGAGGAACTAGGTCTAGGCGATCCTCCGAACTGGAACACAACACTGAAAAGTATTTATGCTGTTGAGCCCGAAATAGCTAAGGCGGTGGTATCATATACCGAGGAGAGACGTTGCGGGACTCTACCATCTAATATTCAAAATAAAATAACGATAAAAATAAAATATTACAAAAAAATATGTAATCCCACTGAGAACAACAATTGCGAAACGTTTTTAGGTCGTTAAAAGGCAACAAATGAAAATTTCAGCACTTTTAAATATGGTGCAGATTTTGTATTAAAAAGTCATTCGCGTTGGACTCGTTTTATTATGCTCCGAAATGAATAGGCGACTGGCAAATGACAGTATTATCTTGGATGTAGCCCCAGGGGATGACTTCTTTAAACAATTGTTTAGTTTATCAAGGGCCCCTCCACTTTTTGTTCCTTTAATGATTACACCTACATAAACTACACTGAAATAAAACAATGGCTTCATGACAAAACTCATTAACATAATTCTATTAATAGAATGAATGGCTAGAAAACTGAGAAATATCTTCAAGTATTCATAAAAGAATAGGCAATAAGTTATTTCAACAGCTAAGATTATTATTATTTAAGAATAAATCTAATCAGTGTTCCAGACGATATAAAAACGGATTGTAATCATTAAGATTATTATAAAATTAAATTATATATCTTAATATTTATAAATTACGTGTCACATCATCATTACATAGTATAAAACAAAGTCGCTTTCTCTGTCTGTCCCTATGTCCCTATGTATGCTTAAATCTTTAAAACTACGCAACAGATTTTGATACGGTTTTTTTAATAGATAGATTGATTCTTGAGGAAGGTTTTAATATATAAACCTTTCCGATATTCCCACGGGAACGAAAGCTACGCGGGTGAAACCGCGGGCAGGTCGCTAGTAAGTAATATTTCTCTGTAAGGCACCTCGGAACTTCGGAACACAGAACTGATTTCAATGAAATTTTGTAGATATTTACTGTTTGGTCTAACTTAAATGATATTAAAGTTTTTATCTCACTTATTCCCCACCCCTCTCAAGTACCCCAACAAAACATTCAATACAAGTAATGTGTATGGGTATGGCAAGACAATGTTTGCCCGGTCTACTACTACCTACGTAGTACCTACCTACTTAGCTACGACTATAAATGTTTTAAACATGCATCTTGTTAACCGGAATATTCGATATTTTAGTTGACTGATGAATAGATTAATTTCTACTTTGAAATACTTGCTTAGTCAAAGTAGAAGGGTAAAGTAAAACAAAAACAGTACACTTATGCACGCACGTGAGAAGTTCTATCTACTCCTTTGGTATTACTAAACAACAAGTTTTTATTTTATTCATATAATAAAACATAATATTATGTTGTGTATATAGAAATATGTAACCTGATAAATATATTAAATATAGATATAGGAAAAGAAAGTTATTTGTAAAGGAAATTTCTACATGGTAATTTAAAAAAACACCTATGATGTAAATCTATACTAATATTATGAATGCGAAAGTGTCTGTCTCTTACGTTGTCACGGCTAAACCGTTGAATCGATTTTCACGAAATTTAGCAGAGATAGTTTCTAACCCGATGTGAAACATAGGCTACTTATCGTGCGAAAAGTTTGCGTGAAAGATTATTTTAATGACGCTCTATTCGCAGGCGAAGCAGCGTGGTTTTGCTAGTCTAATAATCTAATTAAAAGTTGGTGTTACATTTATTACGAACGCTAGTCGAAGAGAAAATCATATCAAATATTAAGACAATACAAAAAGTTACCACTGAAAATTAATATCATCAATTTGTAAGAAATAATCTCACAAAGAAGCTGCGGCTGTTTCAAAGTTGCGAACAATAAGCCTTACAAACTGGCGTCGCGGAAACTTGTCATTTGATGAGTTTCATGAAACTTCGTGCTGACCTACAATGGCGCTGTACAGTTACAACCTTGAGGTTTACAGCACTTAGAAACTAAACTGCAACTATGACCGCAGTTAGTAAGACATAGCTCTACTATTAGACTAACCCTAGAGATAGTTTATAAGGTACATTTTAATAGAATTTTCGTTTTTTAATAGAAGTTTGAACATTTGGTTATTTGACATTGAGTGTGATGACTTATTTACAGCCCCGTTGGTTAGCGACCTTGACTACGCAATCGACGGGGCTCGGGTTCGAATCCCGACAACGGGGACAAGCATTTGTGTGATGAGCATAAATGTTTGTATTTCCGGGTTTGGGTGTTTATTAAATATGTTCCAATATTTATATATGTATTAGTATCGTCGACTAACACCCATAGCACAAGCAAATAATTTTCTTACTTTGGGGTTAAATCAGTTTGCGCAAGTCCCGTGAGTATTTATTTATTTATTTAGGCGTCCATGCATGTGTACTAAATGTCGTAAATGTATATATACATTTCTATATCAGTATGTGGCGCCGCTGGACCGTACCGCGGAAGGGTCGAAGTGATGGAACCAGCGGGCCAGCTTCAGGATTTTATTTTGAACTAGCTGTTGCCCACGACTTCGTCCGCGCGGACTTCGTTTACTCCGCACCGCTACTCCCCCGTAGGTGATAGCGTGATAATATGTAGCCTATATGTTAACCCGACCTATTAGTAATATTCATGCAAAATTTGAAGTAAATCCATGCAGTACTTTTTGAGTTTACCCCGGACATACATACAGACAAACAGACAAAAATTCTAAAACTATATTTTTGGCTTCGATATCAATTGTAGATCACGCCCCAAGTATTCTTTTAAAAAATATTCAATGTACAGTTTTGACTTTTCTACGATTTTATTATATGTATATAGATTTCATTTTTTCCATTTATTATTGATTTTTGTCCATTTTTTATAATTTTTTCTTGTAGCGTTTGTGATTGTTTGAGCCGCTACAAGTATGTTTGTCCACAAATTTCAAGTATGTCAGGTATTTCGCGTTGGTCCGGGCTCCTTTGACGAATAGACCAACTGCCGTTCCGCCAAGCGACCAATTAGCTATGCGTGTCACTATCATCGCATCGTGACAAAGTTCCGCAACGTTTCGCCTGGATATTTGGTATCACCGCCTTACTAATTCCTGCAGCAATAGCGTCAATGCTTGTCATTGTCATATTCCGGTTTGAAGGGTAAGGTAGAATAAAATTATGCATGTGGAATTTCCATATTGCCATGCAGATAGCATCGTACCATTAACATCTTTGGTGTCTATAGGCGATGGCTTCTCTTTCCATCAGATGAGTTATCGCTTGTTTGCTATCTGATGATCCAAAAAAATATTCTAACTTAGGGAACAGTCCAAGTTTCCAAAACGACCAATATCGGTTCAGTAGTTTGAAGTAAATTTAAATTTTTAAATTACTATTATTTATTGGTAAGTCAGTTGACTTTTTTCCTTTGAAAATAATTTTACTTCAAATCTAAATATTTGACAATCCATCATCGGAGATAGAAATAAAACGCGACCTAATTTAAATATTTTCATAGAATGTTTCCGAGGTGCCTTTATTGCGTCCTACTTCTTTAGCCTTATGAAATATTTTTCTTCTTCGATTTTCACACTTCGATCGGTCAATATAATACTGGTTGCCCGTCCGCAATATTATTTATAATGTAATGTTTTAATAATATTTTTGTTGGCCGCGCGTCATCATTTACTTTCAATACTTACTTTAAACATTTGTTAATCCATTAACATCGTCGGCAGAAGTAAGACTTGACCCAAATTGAATCGTTTTTATGGAATGTTTCCAAATTATTTTTTTATATCATAGGACTGCAAACAAGCAGATGGTTATCTTGATGTAAAGAGACAACCATTGCCTATAGATACCCAGATATTTTAATAGGGTATTGCTATATTATTGAATCCAATATATTATATGTGTGACCATAATATATTTTAGTCGAAATGCAACAAAGGCACAAATGTCACAAGGTCGGCAAATGGCTAGTTTTTCAAATTAAAGTCGTATTAATAAATGTACATAAATATAAATCTAGTTTTCATTTTAAATATTCATCAAACTACTAAGAACGTAAAGTTGAATACCTATAACTGTCAATTCTGGTTGACATTAGTTTTATTTTAGCGTGTGTGATTTATATATAACTAGCTTTTATCCGTGGCTTTGCTCGCGGGATCACAATGCCGCATGCATAAGTCAACCTTACATTCCAAATCGGAACAAGACAATGACAAGCAATGACGCTATTGCGGCAGGAATAGGTAAGGCGCTGGTACTAAATACCCGGGTGAGACGTTGCAGAACTCCACAAATGAGTAAAATAAAAACGCTTAATGGCAACCAAAGATGTTAAAGTGCGATGCCATCCTTGTAGCAGGGTTGAAATGCCACAATAACTAAATTTACGGGATATCACCACAACCGGAACAAATTCTGACACTATTGCTGCAGGAACAGGTAAGGTGAAATGAAAAGTACCACCTAGTCAGAAGTAACTATGAACATGACACGTTTAGAACACGTTCGCCTTCTACAAAATACCGGACGGTAAGGCAGATTATTTATTCTTCAAAGGGGGTCCGGACCGGCCCCGGAAGGAAGCCAAGGACTACTTGAGGTAGTCATCATCAGAGCAGTAAAATAATAATAATAATAATAATAATAATTCACGGGACAAATTACACTTACTGATCTAACCCCAAAGTAAGCAAATTATTTGCTTGTGTTATGGGTGTTAGTCAATGATACAATACATAGAAATACATATATAAATACTAGAATATATATAATAAACACCCAAACCCGGAAATACAAACATTTATGCTCATCACACAAATGCTTGTCCCCGTCGGGGATCGAACCCGAGCCTCGTTGATTGCGTAGTCAGGGTCTCTAACCACTCGACCAACGGGGCGGTCAATCAAATTATCATTATCAAATTGCGGGCGGCCAAGTAAAATACAGTAAAATGAGGATCACAAATCATCAAGACGGTAGGTTTAGCTCAATTGGTGTACCAAATAGCATTTGACCCGCATACATCTCACAACTTTTGACGGAAAGAGATAACCATCACCTTTAGACACCAAAGATGTAAATGGTGTTTGTCATCCATGTGGCAGGACGGTAAGAGTTAGACTACATCTGTTAGCATGGAATCACCTTTTTTCGTCGCCCTATCCTTTTCTGTAGTCCAGAACTGCTATTGGCTAAAGCGAGAAAGGAAAGAGAAGCTATTGGAAAAGCGTGAAAGGAGAGAAACTAACATCGTGACTACTAACTGTTTCTACGTCTTATTCAGCTTTTATATCATCGCCTTATCATTAGCGTCGGTGCTTGTCACCGATGTGTATCGGTTTGAAGGGTAAGGTAGCTGTTAAAGAACAATGACGGGTTGTCTTACAAGCACATAATTGAAAGAAATTTGTAATGTCTTCAATAACTTGACGGTTTTTGTAGTTAAAATTAATACCAAAAATGTTCAAAATAAATCGTTTGATCACACAAAGAGGTTTAGATTTTTTAAACTTTTAAAATTTTATATAAGAAAATTCATTAAAATAAAAGAATAAACAGTTTTATAGATTTTTTTACAAATTATACACAAGTAATAATTTCTCGACATATAAACAAATCAGCGAATTACTAAGTTAAAAATACAGTAACAAGTTTTAGATAACATTTGATAGCGATTGGTTCAAAACCTACTAAATATATATAAGAATATCTGCGCAATATCTTCGTCGTTCCGTCCACGTGGAACCAGCAACTTATAAAGGTTACGAATATTTGTTAAATAACATCATAACATCCATTCGGTAAGCTCACATCTCCACGCGGCGACCGGTCCGCCAAACCGGATAACTTATGCAACGTTAGGCACTCGTTAAACTGGTCTCTGTACTCTCCCTTGACCTTGGCAATTGCCATAAGAATTAACACTTACTTACAAAAAACACTAAGTTGATTTTCCTTTGCAACCGGGTCAATGCCACTTGGTATTAGTCCAATGCTACTGTAATTAGGCGCAGTGGGCCAAAATGTACTGACAGGTTATCTCTAGTAGGTATTCGATAATATATAGGTGAACGGTGCGTTGCGTCCATTACGCCAGAGTAGTTAATTTTCATAAACCTGACTGAAATAGATGATCTTGCAATGTATTTTCATTGCAATAGAAATTGAGCTAGCGACTATTTACACTCATATTAGCGATCGTTCTATGGTCAAAATTAGACCATAGACTAAGGAATAAAATCTGTTTTAGCTTGAAAATGTATGTATATTATCATGCATGACGTTAATGAAGTTTTTTATATCATAAGATAGCAAATAGGTAAGCAGATCTGATGGCTTTCCTGATGGAAAGAGACAATCTCCGCCTACACCAAAGATGTTAATGTTGAATTGCTATCTTTGTGGCGGGGTCTTAATGTCACATGCATAAGTTTAGCAAAGCTACCGTATCTTATTGCCTATTTTTATTGATTAAAATCATTGACTTATTTGTAAGTCAATAATTAAAATATATAAAAATATTAGCTTTCTGCTGTAAATTTTTAACTTTGTCAAATTTCATACTCCATCGTTCGCGTAATGCGTGAAAAAATACAAAGTTTTTGCTTCACCTATTATTATTGTTAGAGAACATTTCCATTATTAAGGGCAAAATGTTTACTAGAAAAACACAAAATTTATTACATTTACTTTGTTACTCCTACGAAATTAATCAGAAGTAGGTACATAACTTCTGATTAATTTCGTGGCGGATTCCAAGACAGATTAGCTTCTCCCTAGGGCACCCTGAGCTCGCTCGAATTGCCGGTATTAGTTCCGGTTTACAGTCTGACCTGACTCTTGGTTTTGAAGCCGGTACCATCACTACAATGATACAACGATTGCACTTTATACATTGCTGTGCAATTTGTTTAAAAGCGACATAAAATAAACTATGACAGCAATTTGTGAACTGCTGTAAAAATATTTATTACTTTCATGATCCACTGTTATTGACTGACACTCGCAGCAAATAAACGGCGACTATTTCAGGTTTTTCTCTGTTGGGAGTAATTTAAGGATCACTAGGAAAAAAATAAAGTAACGCTGTTAGAAGAAAAATGTGATAAAAATACAAATCAATATGATATTTATTTTCCTTACAGGATAGCAAATACACTAAGGGCTCTAATCTGCTGAGACCAAGTAATAATGATCGCCAGTAGACTCCAAAGACATTAATGATGTATTAACATTTTTTTTATAGAAGAGGGGGGCAAACGAGCAGGAGGTGCACCTGATGGTAAGTGATCCCCGCCGCCCATGGGCATCCACAATGTTGCCGGCATCCATAAATTTAGCAGTTTAGCCCGACAGACTAGTCTTTCTTGCTGTTCGTACTCACACCGGTTTCAGAGACTCTTAAGTGATCTCTCGGCCATCATCCAACAAAACTGACCATAATTTTCAAAACCAATCTCGCTCTCACTTCACTCTTACGAATGCTATCCCTGGTTATTAACACCACAGATTTCCGTAACACAATTCGAATCCCGATTTTTGACATACTCATCTCTACTATATACTTACAGACAGTTTTAAATCATAATCATCCTGATTACTGTGATTAGATAAAAATTAGCATTTGCCCGCGGCTTCCCTCGCGTAAAATAAGAGACAAAAAGTAGCTCACGACACTCTCCATCCCATCAACTATTTCCACTTAAAAAATGACGTCAATTCGTCGCTCCGTTTTGCCTTGAAAGACGGGCAAACAAACACACACATACACTTTCCCATTTATAATAATATTAATATGGATACTCGTGTTTAAGAATTAAGTTTTAAGTTTAATAGTTTAAGAGCATTACTTTGATTATGTATTAAAGCGGAACATCACTGTGTAAAAAAGGTTACTATAAAATATCTGAATACCTTGATGACAGGAAAGCATGGGATTAACTGCTCCTCATATCGGCAATCATTATTAATGTAACAATTAGATACTAATTAAATATTATGTAATATTTTATTTAAAAAATGTTATGAAAATGAAAATGATCCGCCGGATCTTCTCAGTGTGTGGTCGCGTTTCCGATCCGGTAGTAGTTGATAAAAAGTTGACGCGTCAAAATAATTTGTAAAAGTTATATTAAATAAAGTACTTCTGATTTCTGATTTCATCACCTCTGTGGTGTAGTGGTCCGGTGTCGGTGCTGACCACACAAGGTCCCGGGTTCGGCAATTCAAATGTGTTTTTCTAGTTTATAGTAGGTTAATAAAAAAAACGTTGCCCGGGACAAGTGCCTGGTTTTCGGTATGTTTGCCACGTATCACATTGCGGAATAGATATATCTTCGGCTGATCGTCGGTGCACTGGTTGCACCTCTCCTAGCTCGAGGATACAGACGTGAAGAAGAAATATATATTAAATCATAACCCTCCGTTCGGGTCTTTGGAATTACGTAGAAACACTCATATTTAATAATAAAAACTTGTAGTTTAAGAGCAATACTTGATATAAAAAATGAAGTAGGTATCGTTATATCAATGCATAAAAACGTTGAAAATAAAGGCGTAACATAATGGCGAATGCCGAAGACTCGCCAATCGTAGGAGTGAGGTAACACTTGCCGCGTGAACGGTCCACTGCGGCATTATGTGGAGGCAAGGTCGCCAGGAGATTACCAGCATATCCAATTATGCACGCGCTTGAGTTATTACTACACTTAGCGCTAGATAAATGGGACGTTACGACCACATTAGTGCTACTGTCCAATTTATTCTTTGCGACTTTGCATATAACTTAATTTAGTAACGGAAAACTTAAATTTGGCAGCCTCCAAATGGCTCTTCTGATGGAAAGTGACATAGATGTTAATGGAGCTGTTAAGTGTTTTACTAGGTGGTAGAGTTCTGCATTGTCTCGCCCGGGTCTGGTACCACCGCCTTACCTATTCCTGCCGCAATAGCGTCAGTGCTTGTCGCTGTCGTGTTCCGATTTAGAGAGTAAGGTATCCGGTAAACTTATGCATGTGGCATTAGACCTCATCATAAGATAGCAACGCACCATTAACACCTTTGTTGTCTATAGGCGATAAACGACTTTCCATCAGGAGACCCATCTGCTTGTTTGCTATCTTATGATATAAAAAAGGGACGACTCCCGAAAGCTTTTTCATAACAGAAATTTATTTTCACACAATAAATCTTTACGACATAGAAATAGAATTAGGTTATACACTAGCCATACTTTAAGACAGAGACAGCCGTCCAAGAGCCAGATTAACTCGGCTGAGTGACTAGCGGATATATAATATTATAATGTGAAAGTGAGATTTTTTGTGTTTTCTTGTTACGTTTCATGATTAGACCGCTTAAATGATTTTGATGAAATTCATCACGGAAAAAGTTGAAGATCCGGGGTGAAACATAGGCTTAATATTTTTAAATCAACATCTAAGGGGCTGAAATAGAAAATGAAAGTTTGTATGGAAAACTATACCGACGACTCAGTGATCTCCTCGCGGGCAAAGTTGCACGGTTCACCTAGTGCTACATAAACGAAAGACAATGCATAATCCATAGTACTTACTAATTCCTTATAACACTGTTTTTTTCTAAACTTACATAATTGTAAAATCGAAGGTAACAGCAGAAGGTCAAATATTTACCAAGCAAGACTTGTCATATTTATTTTGTAGATGGTATTAAAGATTTTTATAGAGAACGTTTTAGAGTTCAAACAGCAACTCACAATGTCTGAAACTCTGAACAATTCCGCCAGCGAACATCATGTCTGTTAAACGTAACAAAAAAAAACATCAAAACCGTCGACAATTGCTTGCTGGTCGCTGGATGCACTTTTTGCAATGTCACAGCACCAAAAATAATCAAGCGGCAACGACTGCCATTAGTATACGAGCAAAACTGCTACGTGACTTGCAATAACTAAACAATTGGGATAATTGTACATTGCGACTTGCAAGATACGTGATAACCCTGCCGCACTCCCACAAATCACTAGGTACACGGTCAGACACTGCGACGTTATGTTCACTAATACAATAAGTACACAGATATAAAGACTAGCCTTTTATAAACACATTTAATAGTTTATTAAAAATGTCAACTACAATATACATATTATGCATATTAAAAAAACTGATTTAAAAAAAATCGTGGACGTCCGAATATCTCTATGTATGTTTGGACGTGCCACGATTACAATCAAAATACTCAACGTAACGAAACCACTTTTTTAAACAGCTTTAGTGAATCATGGGATTGTTTCCTATAAAAATATACTATCTAATTTAGTGTTCGATTGGTTTTCAAATTACACGAACGTTAGGAGGCACATAATGTTTGTTTTTTAAACTTTTTATATATAGGGGAAAAGGACACTCCAAAAAGAAAATTGTTCCTTTAGAAAAACACGATACACTAATTTTACTAAGTCTTCATCCGTGAAGACTTGTATCAATTTATAAAAAAGTTTATAATTATAACATTTTTAATCAAATAAGAAAGGAAAAAATCTTATTTTGACTAATTAATAATTATCCTTAATGTATGTAATATGCACGAGAATAATTATATGGAAGATTTGGGGGACCAAAGGTCTCTTCCGCAATATGGGTAAGAATAATTATATTTAACTGCGCATAAGATGTAAGCGAGGAGGCGTGACTTGTATTTTTTATTTCAAATGCAACTTGAACTTGATCAATTATCTTATAGAATCATCACGAGGGTACGAAAAGCCATCGTTCAAATTAAGATTTAGAGGTCAAGGAAATCTAGCAATTAGTATAAATGCTCAAGAGACTTGAGTTTTGGCAAGATGATAAAAGCAGCCAATTAACTAAGAGCCTTTAGTTTTATCTCAACGCTTGATTAAAAGCGAGCTTAATAAAATTTAATCACGTTTTTAGCGAAGCGAAATAATTCGTGGTTGGACTGAAATGAGACGGACGGAGCGCTTAACAAGATAACGTAGTCGTCAAAAGCATATCTAATAGCAAAGCTTTGACCTGCGACTAGGTGGTAGGACTTGTAAAATCTACAGGTTTTCCGGATTCTAGTAATAAACTAGAAATCGAAGGTTGGGGTGTTTATGCCGATTTAGATGCAGACTACTATAATGTCATTAATAAAAGAACATTTTAAATATCCTTACCATCGATCGTAGTAATTGGCATTGTAAATATCATTCTATCAATTTATAGCATACATTCCTTAACCAGCTTTTGTTTTCGATAATTTTCATTTTCGTCTCAATGGCACGCACACGTTAGACAAATGAGTAGAGCGAGTTGCAAAGCTAACGCATTGCCTTATGCTGCGGCCGCACTTGCGTCTATTGTCCCAAAGATATTAGCGCGCTAAAGCACATGCAGTTGGAATGTATGCGACAATAGCCGGTAACAGCCGGTCACATCTGCATTTATCATGTCATTGCACGAAGCTTTGTGACGATAGATGCAAGTGCGGCAGATCCATTATTTAATATACCTAAATTTTTTGGCGTCTTTCATACAATGCTAACTGCACAGATAACATTTTTTATAATAATACTGCACCGTGCTGTGAGGTCTTAAGGTACTATATGAGTTAGCAACACATCAGTAGCTCCCAAATGATGGAAATTATCCGTGGGCGTTGCTTACCATAAAACAAGTCGCCTAATAAAAAAATCAAAATCAAAGAACAGTTTCTCAAAACAATGGACATTTGCCCCTGTTCCATTAAATACGTTCGGTCTACTCCGTAGTGCCGCAAATCTTTGGTATTTCTTTATTTCATTTATAATTATTCTATGTGCTGTCAATCTTATAAACTGAGAATTCGAATGACGCAGTGCGCGATGACAACACTACTAGCGACATTACGTAAGTGTTAAAGTCATTAGCCATTCTAAAAGCATTCATACGCCGTTAACAACAAGATACAAACATAAATAACACATGCAAAACTAAGTATTCACTGTCACTGTGTCAAGATGTCTTGGCGTTGTTTTGTTATTTTTGGGTCAAGGATAGAGGAACGCCAAATTTAGAGATGGGGTTCGTGACTTAATATCTATTATTATTAATAGCATACAGAAATGAACCCTGATTGATTACTGGCTATTGTAGCTGGATACAAGAAGCGGAAAAAAAGATTTTGTTGTAATGTTTAAAGCAGGCTATGCGGATGTAAGGCTTCATGCGAATGCGCATATATACAGATTACTTCACTTTCCAAGCCAAAATACGGCAGTAGTAAATGTTACTTCGATAGATAATGGACTGGCTCCCGCGTATAACGTGGTTCCTTACATAACAAGTCATACTAACGCTGCACTATGCCGAGTTTCGGTCCCACAGGAGACATTAATACAGGTGTTATAAATTTACTTTAAAACTT
The DNA here is from genome assembly GCA_036924255.1 of Apodemia mormo. Taxonomy (NCBI): domain Eukaryota; kingdom Metazoa; phylum Arthropoda; class Insecta; order Lepidoptera; family Riodinidae; genus Apodemia; species Apodemia mormo. The sequence continues at coordinate 1,611,892 of JAUPFN010000018.1, read as the reverse complement.
AAACTCTTAAAAATGTCTGACATCACCTTGATATCATAGTGACAGCCTAACTGTGAATTAGACATTTCGAAAAGAAATGGGCGGTGAACATCGCCTGTGCTTAGTCAAGTTGCTGCAAAACTCAATTACCTGGTATAGTTGCGAAACGCCCTGGCGCTTGCTTGGATAAATGCCAAGAAATTTTATTAACTCATTGAAAGAATTGTTAGAATGGAATGGCACCTCAAGTTAAAAAGCCGCGCCAACGCTGACAATTTACGACAAATGAATCGACTTCAAATATTTTACAGCATGGAAAAATAGTTCCCAACAAACATTTCTGAAAACTAATTAAACGTGGCTGTAATCTAATTATTTCAATGTGTGTTTCTCACGATATTTTAATAAAACAAGGCTGATAGAACACGATACCTGGTGTACATTTAGATTAAATGGTACAAGTAAGATACGTAAACAAAAAAGGGGAAGCCCCTAAGGTCACAGTATATCACTATAAAGCGAGTGTTTTTTCATGAGTAGGTGACCCAAGGTGCAACACGCACGTTTTAAGCTTTCGTTCGAAGCACCATTGTATTTCTATAACGGCGGGCACATAAAATTATAACGCTGAGCAATAAAAATATTCAACTTGTCCCGTCGTATTTTTGACGGAGACTTTTAATCTTGTCTGTCTTCTTGTTTGAGACTTACTTTTTGAATATTTCTACATTAATTTAAACAATATTTTTATAATATTTTTATTTTATTTACTTATGATCATCAACGTTGTGTCCGTCAATAATCAATATGTACATTATTTTTTCAGTCAACCTGTATACTATAATTTTACTTTTTTGTGTAAATAGGCGATCGCGTGATTGTTTGCTATTCCATGCTGTAAGAAATATGTGTACCGTTGGATGTAAGTGTTTAATATCTAACCTGACGGTGTTGTAATAAGTTGTTATAATGTTATTCAGAGGTCGCGCGTGCTTCGCACACGCAATTAACATCGCAATAAACATTACTATTTGCACAAATGCGCTGAGAAATCTCCATGTGTTTATACTGTCAGTCGACTGAGAGACTGCGCAGACTCGACAACATTTGTATATGCACGCAGTGGAATAAATCTTAGTTAAAGTTAACCTGTGTCTTTTAAATTTTTCACCAATCCCGATTAACCATTAATTAAAAATACACAATGACACGACACATCCACGCTCGCAACACCGTCACCCGGCAGCGATGAGGACCCCTATTTTCATTCAGCGAATCGAGACTAAGGTTTAGGACCAGCTGAAGGACAACACATGCTTCGTGCCCTACTATCACAAGTCACAACCCCTCCCAAAGCCAAGGTTCAGTCTCAGAAGACACCCTAAGGGCGGTGGGCGTACAAGCAAACTGAAAATGAAGGCGAGGACTGGCGCGCCCCGTCCGATGAAGCTGTGAAGGTCCATATTAACAGCAGCAATACAATCATTCCAAAAAAGAATTTATAAACTTTGGACATTAAACTTACACAATTTGCGATAGTGACTAGGAAAGCCTAATGTATGTGATGTTGTCCAAAGACAAGCGTGTGAACAGTGTCTTCTTGGTATATTTAGGTCACCACACTTTAAAGTAACTGTTAAAAGCAGGGCTTACTAACTGGATAATTTTTAAACCTAAATCGGTACATATAGAACGTTTTTTAAAAGTTTGGCTCTAGTTTAGAGTTGGCGACGTCACCGGCTACGTATACAAGCAGATAATATTATAATGTATGGCCGTCAGACCGTCGCCAAGTAAGTTAGATACAATACATTTCAATATTAACTGCCCTCCAAGACAAGTGGCATCAACGCTAGGAGAATAGAAAAGGAAATGTATGGATTTGACATAAGCTGTTGATACGAGCGTAAACGAATGTGTAATTGGTAGCCAAGTGTCCTTCGTGAAACGAAACGTTATATTGCATCGATCATTTTTGATAATTTTCATACAAAACCTTAGCCAAGTGGCACTTTTGACAAGCAAAATTGTGATTCGATGATCAGCGAACGCTAGAACCCTGTAAATTACGCTAAAAATGGCGGATGATCACTATTATTCAATCAGCTGTTCTAAATCGTGGATATTATCTGTTAGAATTTTTGATAATTTTAAAGTAAAATGAACGCAAATTGCCATAATTTAAGAGCCCTAACCTAACTAAGTGGATTTCAATACATTTTTTTTTCTAAGCCGCAGACGCCTTTGTTATGGATTTCGGTTTTCATCCCCTAACTCCACGGGGAATGAACTCAGAGTAAGTAACTAAGAGTAACTTTTGTTAAGTGACCTTAACAAAAGTTGGTGTCCCTTACCCCCTTCACTCAATAGTGCAATAAAAAGGGGTGTTATATAGGGTTAAAATTTTCCATCAAAATTTTTCTAAGTCCTGCGCACGCTCTGACCGCCAACCGAGCTCTCTGTCCATTCTAATATAACGCTTTGGCGTCATTTAGACCAAATTGGTAACCAAGTGGATCATGGCTTGTTTAACGTTCATTCTATTGAGGTCTATCGAATATTGTCTGTGAATTGACGGCGATGTCAGTTTGAAGTGTTATTTTTACAACGTGAATCAATCTCGGATGAATAATATACATGGATGGAATATATAAATAATATAAATAATAAGAACAGAGTCGCTATATCTGATTCAATTTTGACTGTATGTACCGCGTAAGTGCGAATAAGATAAAATATACTATCTTTTCTTCTCGATTACTGTCATGCCGTTTCTATATAGCTAACATATCAATTGAACTCTGTCAGTACTACCAATTTAAAGAGTTATAAAATTAAATACTGTCACCAAGATTTATGTATTTATCTTCGTTGCTATCAAATTTGATTGTGTTAACATATTTTAAGTAAATCCTCTTTACATTACAAGTGAACGTAGAATTGTACAAAATGTTATCGATAGTCAAAACTTATGTATCAGATTTATGAAAGCTGATGATAAATCCTGCAGCAATAGCAACAGTGCTTGTTACTGTCGTGTTCCGGTTTGGAGGGTAAGGTAGCCGGTAAATGTATGCATGTGGCATTAATACCCCGCCCGCGCCACAAGGATATCAAAGCACCATTAATAATATGCCCCCAAAAGCCTTCAAATTTGCGTTCATTTTACTTTAAAATTATCAAAAATTCTCACAGATTTTATCCACGCTTTAGAACAGCTGATTGAATAATAGTGATCAACCGCCATTTTAAGCGTAATCTACAGGGTTCTAGCGTTCGCTGATTATCGGATAATTCGCTACTATTTTGCTTGTCAAAAGTGCCACTTGGCTACGGTTTAGTACGAGAATCGTCAAAAATGATCGATGCAATATAACGTTTCGTTTCACGAATGACACTTGGCTACCAATTACAAATTCGTTTACGCTCGTGTCAACAGCTTATGACAGATCCATACATTTCTCTTTCTATTGTACTAGCGTTGATGCCACGTCTTGGAGAGTAAGTCTTTTTTGCTTTTAATGCACTTTTCATATAAATAAAACTTATAATCTCGGTGAAAATAATACTTCAAACTGACGTTTACCGTCAATTCAGAGACAATATTCGATATACTTCGTAAAGTTCGTATGGAACAAACGTTGAACAAGCCATGATCTACTTGGCCACCAATTTGGCCTAAATATCGCCAAAGCGTTATATTTGAATAGTTATTGAGCGTTTGCCACTTGTCTAGGGGGGCTGATTATATACGGAGCCGGCGATGTCGCGATGGCGTCCTAATGATCCAGGGCTCTTAATCTCGAGAACACCGGCTTCTTTATGGATCAAAATTATAACGGTTTGGATCAATAAACAGGTTTATAGTTTTTTAATCTCTTTGATGTTCGCCGCTCCCAATTTTTGATTGAATAAACCGGTTTATTTATGACTAGCTGTTGCCTGCGACTTCGTCCGCTCGGACTTCGTTTACTCCGCACAGCCCCTCCCCCTAGGTGATAGCGTGATAATATGTAGCCTATATGTTGACCCGACCTGTTAGTAATATTCATGCAAAATTTGAAGTAAATCCATGCAGTACTTTTTGAGTTTACCCCGGACATACAAACAGACAAACAGACAAAAATTCTAAAAACTATATTTTTGGCTTCGATATCGATTGTAGATCACGCCCCAAGTATTCTTTAAAAAATATTCAATGTACAGTTTTGACTGAGCGACTGAGAGACTAATAAGCTCGCTTATTTCATATATTATGATCCGAATGAAACCTTGAATAAAAACCATTAAAAGCCTCTATTAACCGGTATTATTCAAAACGATTCCAAGCTCTGGTTAAGAAAATACTAATTTTAGCGGCTCTCAGAAGTACGGTAGTGCTAAAATACAGCAGAATACACCGAGATGCTGACATTTTTCTAGACAAAAATAGTTATTTCACATCAATTACAAGTCGCTTTGTGAAGCCGTAGCTGGAGCTCAAGCGTGGTTAATTTAGACCCAAATCTCGTACATTCCGCGTTTACATTTTAAATGAGATTTTCAAAATGTTTTGTGTTGTTACTTTGCACGGTTGTGTAACGATGCCCCATTCGAAGTGCATTAGCGAAATGACCGTCTTGGGACCGCGCGGACAGCGGGCCTGCTCCTTCCTAAGCGGTGTTTAAATGATGACCTTGTTATATGTATAAGTCAGTCTTTAACAGTTGTAAGGAAAATAATATTTTATTTTTATTTTAGAAAGTAATTTGAAAATCCTAGGATGGGCTGATTAATGATGTAAACGCGAATGTTTATTATTCTGAGTGCTAAGTGTGAGTTTTTCTTTTCGCGTTCGATCGTGAGCGCGTTTCGAGTTTACTAGGAATTTGTATGTGATTTGTACAGCGCCACCTAGTGGTAAACTGGTTTCTCACGTTTACCACTAGGTGGCGCTGTACAAATCACATACAACTTCCTAGTAAACTCCAAACGCGCTCACGATCGAATGCGAAAAGAAAAACTCATACTTAGCACTCAGATGTTTAATCAGTCACGCAGTGGCGGCTTTTTGTATTTAAAATTTGAATAATAGCAGGAATATAAAAAAACGGCCAAGTGCGAGTCGGACTTGCGCACGAAGAGTTTCGTACTATCACGTATCTATAAAAGAAAATCACGTTTGTTGTTAAAAATTACGTTTGTTGTATGGGAGTTCCCCTTTTATATTTATTTTTATTTGATTATTTATTTTTTAAATTAATAAAAAACTAAATATTCTGTGAAAATTTTAAGCGTCTACCTGCTACCGTTATTAATATTAGGCAAAAACATACGAAACAAACACGTTTATTGTATCGTAGTCCCCCTTAATATTTTTATTTTTAGTATTTGTTGTTGTGGCGGCAACGGAAATACAAAATTTGTGAAAATTTCAGCTTTCTAGCTATCACGGTTTATGAGATATATCCTGGTGATAGACAGACAGACAGCGGAGGCTTAGTAATAGGGTCCCATTTTACCTTTTAGGTACAGAACCCTATAAAATAGACCATGACATCAAAATATGTATAGGGCTCGTAAGGGATTAAAAAAAACGATAACTACGTAGCTGGCCGCGGAGCGTATTTATTCTTTAATAGTTTGGAACATCATTTATATTGAGAAATACTTTATCACTCATCATCAGAACCTCCTGTTTTTCATACAAACTTTCATCCCCTACTTCATTGTATTAGAGATAGATAAAAAAATATAGCTCATGGTAGACCCCGGTACTTCAACTACTTCCATATCAATTTTTATCAAAATTGGTTTAATAGTGTTACCGTGAAACCGTAAGAGACAGATAGACTTTCGCATTTATAATATCAGTACTCATCCATATGAATTTTAGCTTATTCCACCTATCTTCATAAAGTGCTCGTATGATACAAGAATAAACGCTTTTTTGGAACGCTTTTACTGGATTTTTTTAAAAATATTTTCCAGTAATATTTAAGAAATTTTAAAGTACAGATTGCTGAAACAGTCGACGTCAGAGGAATCAGTCAACTAAGAAGATCTGATAACACGTTTATCGTTTGTATGAATATAAAACGGCCATTACTCAAAGTTATGTTGAAACTTCAGTGCCCTGATGACATCATGGAGTAGCCGCCGTGACGTGAAGAGCCTTGGAGCGTGTACTAGTATACAAACATTGCGTTGCCTTACAAGTACTCTAAACGTCATGCTTTTGCCTCTGCTTATTGTTTGACTTTCATTAAACATTCAAAAAACAGTTTTTTTAATCATATAGGGTAGCAAATAACCATATGACTATCCTGATGGAAATAAATACCAATAGAAATAAACTACATCTACTTAGCAGCACGTGGCATCAAATTCACCAACATAAACTTTCACTAGGTGGTGGAGTTCTGCATTGTCTCGCCCAGGTCTGATACCACCGCCTTACCTATTCCTGCCGCAATAGCGTCAGTGCTTGTCAATGTCGTGTTCCGGTTTGGAGAGTAAAGTAGCCGGTAAACTTATGCATGTGGCATTACACCTCGCCACAAGATAGCAACGCATCATTAACATATTTGGTGTCTATTGGCGATGGTTTCCATTAAGACCTTTTCCATTAGGAGACCTATCTATCAGCTTGCTTGCTATCTTATGATATATAAAAAAAAGCCAGTAGCCACAATATCACTTTCAAACGAATTCGAGCTAACCTAGGCCACCACTTTAACTCTTCTGGTGCATCACCAACTTATATCAATCTTTAGGATATAACAATCTTTAGGTTCTGAGGAACGTTTAACGCTTTTGTTTCAACAAACAACTTTCAAAATCATTAATTCTCTATTTTCTTAATCTTCTAATTGTAACACCTTAGGTCACTGTAGAAAGCCGTTATCTCTAACCATTAGGAGAATCTATACATATAATAAAATCAAAACTGTATATTATATTATAAACTGTATATATATTATATAAAAATATTCAATGTCAAAACTGTACATTGAATATTTTTTTAAAAGAATACTTGGGGCGTGATCTACAATCGATATAGAAGCCAAAAATATAGATTTTAGAATTTTCGTCTGTTTGTCTGTATGTCTGTTTGTTTATCTGTTTGTCTGTATGTATGTCCGGGGTAAACTCGAAAAGTACAGCATGGATTTACTTCAAATTTTGCATGAATATTACTAACAGGTCGGGTCAACATAATTCGTACATATTATCACGCTATCACCTACGGGGGAGGAGCAGTGCGGAGTAAACGAAGTCCGCGCGGTCGATGTCGTTGGCAACAGCTAGTAAAATAATAAAGTAATTATTCCGAAAAGAATTTTTTTGTATGTTTCTTTGCTAACATGCCTCTTTTCTTTTCTGAACGTAGTTCATGTTTAATCAAAGTCAAACGATAAGCAAACAGAAGCAAAGGCAACGTGCCTCAGGCCTTTCGCGTCTAGTCTGACATAACGCCGACCGAAACAGTTTTAGGCCCTTTCTTAAAAATGGACCATTTACCTGTCAGCCAAACTTACTATGGATTTTATTGTTTAACCTATGACAAACGGAATCATACAATCATGGTCGAATTTCGACCAGAGGGCGATTACTAGTTATAATATAAATTGACTACGTAGACTTAAAAGTCCATCTGTGCGTCCCTTGGTCGACGCACTCATTTTTTTAATAAATTCACTTTGCAGTCGACCTGACGTACCAGTGCGTCGCGATTGAGCCACATTCAGACATCTTATATTTACCATTTATCGCCTTAGTGTCGCGCCCTAGTTTGTCCGCTGCTAATAATGATTAGCATCATTAGTATACGTGTATAATCTATAACCTTTCCCAATAAATATATACTTGTGCTTTATTTACATTAATATTATAAATGCGAAAGTTTGGATGGCTGGATGGATGTTTGTTACTCAATCACGCAAAAACTACTGAACGGATTTGGATGAAATTTGGCACACAAGTGGATGATGGACCTGGAATAACACACAGGCTACTTTTATGTCGAAAAAATAAGCTGTTCCCACTTGCTGTATGAAAAAATGTATAATGCAGTGAGCTGCACGCTGCAACTAGTACAAAATACATTAGTATCTTTTATTCTGACGTATATATAATCTGTCAATTATAATATTATTGACCGCCCCATTGCGGTTGGTCAAGTGGTTAGTGAACCTAATTACGAATCGATGGGGATCGGGTTCGACAGGGGCAAACATATATTAGTATCGTTAACTAACGTCCGTATCACAAGCATATCATTTCTTTATTTTGGGGTTAAATCAATTCATGTGATTTGTCCAGCGATATTATTATTATTATTATAGAGATGTAAATTTTGAGATTTGTAGGTAGTAATTTTTGAGAATAGTGAAACAATTTCAAAAATTATTTAACCAGTAAAAATTATATAAGACTAGCTTACCTGGCACACGTTGTTTTAAAAAAAATGAATTGAATCATGAATCACTATCTATTAAAAAAAACGCATCAATATCCGTTGCGTAGTTTTAAAGATCTAAGCGTACATAGGGATTATGGACAGACAGCAGAAAGCGACTTTGTTTTATACTATGTAAAAAGTAAAACATTATATCCCAATTTTTCTCGCAGGATCGGACCTACACGGGATATACCTTAATTCTAATAGTTTATAAAATGAAAAATTCTAATCCATCTGAAAATCTAGGGTTCAGTGTTTAAAAATGTAATAAGGTATATCCTAGGATAGTAGTAAACAGGAAACCAAAGAAAGGCAAGAAAAAGTTCCATCCTCACCACCTAGATGTCCGGAAATCCACAACCGTGCGCTTTTGTCGGCACTTTTTGCCTCGCACTGCTCCTTTGTGGAATCAATTACCCTCGGGGGTGTTTCCGAACGGATACAACTTACGGACTTTCAAGAAACGAGCTTATTCATTCTTAAAAGGCCGGCAACGCAACTGCAACACCCCTGGCATTGCAGTTGTTCATGGGCGGCGGTGATCACTTACCATCAGGTGCACCACCTGCTCGTTTGCCCCACTGCGATAAATAAAAAAAAGTCGCCTATGAGACCAAATATGCTAATGGCTCGTTAAAATAAATGTGGTGGGGATGTAACAGTACGTGTATAGGTCTTTCAGCTACCATACTCTCGAATCCGAAATACGACAGTAATAATGGTCGATGCTTGTGAAATAAACCAGAAATTTTTATTCAATCCAACCTTGTACAAGTTTTTTTCAGCGCCAAAACAGCGTTTTTTTTTTTAGTTTTTGTACAACTCTCTAGCATCTAGAGTCACGATGGTAGTGACAAGTTTGAACAATCGCCTTTTACGAACTGCCGGTAAGTCAGATGATTTCAAAAGGTGCTCAGACGAACACAAGAACTCTGCACCTTAACTTTACAGATTTATGACATCCATGCTAATTAATATAAATGCGAAAATCTCTCCGTTTGTCTATTTCGCTTTTCGCGTTTTGTGCATAACCACTGAACTGATTCTGATGAAATTTGGCAGAGATAGACAAAAATCAACCCCTAATAGGCAACAATAGGGGATGAAATTTTAAATAGAATATTATTTTAAAGACATGTAACTAATCGCGAATAAAGCTGCGTGGATCAGCAAGTATTCTATATGCGGTTCTGTGGTTTACAACCATATTGTTATAAGTACCTCAAAAGCAATCACAAGAATCAAATCGCACAATAACATTGTGTAGGTATCTAAAACCGGTATCCAGCATTAGGTCATCGCGTATGAGTCGGCTACTACTTATATCACTGCAGAGTGCAGGTAAACCGCTGTACCTACTTCACTGGACGCGGCCACACATCATCTACAGAACAAATCAATACTTATGCTGTACGGTTCACGTAATTTCGCCGCTTTTAAGTGATTACATACAACAAAGACTACATAGTGCACAGTGTTAAGTAGGTACTATTGTTCTGCCGAAAAACTAAAAACTGAAAGAGTTATCAACATTTTTCAGAAAAATCTCTTTCTTCCACGTTTACAACGGCCAAAGATGTGCTTATTTTTTGGGTTTTAACGTAACTTGCTCGCACCTTATTACTTTTAAATCCTTAACTGTTTGAACACTTGGTTTTTTACACCTCATAAAGGCCATGTTGTTCCCAGCACTATTACGAATTAGATTAACTACTTTACTGCCGCCAGGAATCTCTTAAAAACAAGAAAAGGCTAAACCTGTCACTCCTAGCTAGGTAGTAAAATACTGCAATGTCTCCCTTGGGTTTAGTACATCGACGTCTTTACTATTGCTGCCGCAATACCAGCGTGCACTAGCATAGTCACACACGCACGCACACACACATACACACACAAGCATACAATATTTTTATATATGACGTATAATATTAGTATGATATTTATGTGTATCTCCCTACTATCAAATTAACATACTCGAGCATTTTAAAATGTTAAACAAAAAACGCATCAAAATCACTATCCGTTTCTGAGCTATGTAAACATACACACAAATAGTGATAAAAATTATAACAACTTTTTTACGTTGGAGCTTAATAAAAATACTCGAACGTCCGCAAACTGATATACCTACATATTATAATATTCATAGATATAATAACAACGTGTCGGCCCGTTCATGTAACGTATATCCCTACACGAGGTTTGTCAGACTAGACGACCTCTTTTAATCCTCTCCAAGGAAATCCTTTGTGATACGGAATGTTGTGGCTCAGCCTTGAATAATAATAGGTATATAGGTTTAGTAACGTCCACTTGTACATAAAAAGTATTTTATAGCTTTAGGACAATAACGAAAAAGTACACGAGGTAATGATAAGATTTTCCACCGTGTTGTTTTTTTATATCATAAGATAGTAAACAAGCAGAAAGAAAGAAGATGAAAGATTCAACTATCGCCTATAGACACCAAAGATGTTAATGATGCGTTACTATCTTGTGGTGAGGTTTAATAGAACATACATAAGTTTGCCGGCTATCTTGCCCTCCAAACCGGAACACAGCAGTGTCAAGCACTGACGCTATTGCGGCAGGGGCAGGTAAGGCGGTGATACCAGACCCGAGCGAGACAATGCAGAACTCTACCATCTAATAGCCACGATGATAGTGACTCGCCTAGCTTAGGTCGCTTTTTACGACCTGCCCAACAGAAAGGCAGTTGGTCTATTCTTCAAAGGAGCCCGTGCCAACATGGGGGCAATGGTCCGGGCTCCTTTGAAGAATATATTAACTGCCGTTCTGCCAGGCGGGTCGAAAGAGAGTCACCTCTCTTTCGACCCGAGATTGGCTATACGTGTCACTACCATGTTGACTACATGATGGTAGAGTTCCGCAACGTCTCATTCGGGTATTTGGTACCTTACCTATTTCTGCCGCAGTAGCGTCAATGCTTGTCATTGTCGTGTTCCGGTTTGGAGGGTAAGTTAGCTAGTTGAATTATGCATGTGGCATTGCCATCCAGCCGCACAGATAGCAACGCATCATTAACATCTTTGGTGTCTGTAGCCGATGGTTTCTCTTTCTGTCAGGAGAGCCATCTACTAGTTTGCTATCTAATTGTATAAAAAAAGATAACTGACATCTACTACATACTTTTATTACGTCAAAATTAAAAAAATCACTAACACTACACATAGTTTTAGGTGGTGATTTACTAGGTGGTAAAAATTTCACGTCCCACCCGGGCTTTGTACCACCACATCACTGTGCTGATAACTGTTATGTTTCGATTTAGATGGTAAGGTAGCCAGTAAACGTATGCATATGGTATTTCAATCTGTCTCACTGGTGGCCGTCATTTCATTCGCCGTCAAAACGATCCGCATTTTATTTTTTTGAGAATATCTTTGCCGTGTTGGTCCTGAAGAATAGACCATCTGCGATTCTGCCAGGCAGTTTGTAAAAGGGCAACTATTGGAGAGATATACTGGGCACTACGTCTACGTGCTGTGCACTAACTACGTGGTTAGTAGGTGGTAGAGTTGTGCAATGTCTCACCCTGGTCTGGTATTTGTCGTGTTCCAGTTTGGAAGGGTAAGGTAGACTTGTGCATGTGGCATTGCCATTGCACCACAAGGATTGCAACGCATCATTTACCTCTTTGGTGTCTGTCAGCGATGGTTATCTTTCCACCAGGAGAGGCGTCTGCTTCTTTGCTATCCTTATATAAAAAAACTGAAAATGTTTTGACCGACTGAAAATAGCTGTAAATTATGAGGTGATAGAATATCGCTGTTGACAGTTTTATGTTTACAGAAATCGCGTACACATATTAACATAAGTTTTCTACGAGGTTTTTGTTTATTAATATTCGTTGGAAATAAATTTTAATAAAACACCGAGTAAAAGAAATAAAAAAATAAAATAGCTTTAAACATTCTATACATAATAGTGTATGTTACCATTTTCCATAACACATAATATTTATAGTCTAAGATCAAACTATAAAACGACCTATAATAAAAAAAAAAAACTTCACCGAGCTGGTGAATGGATAAAAAGTATTTTATATGCAATTAAATTTGTCATAAAATATATTGCAAATTGTGTGACTGAAAAATTTCAGTCCATTTTTTTTTGTTTTTTAAACATTTCACAGAGAGTGATGAATGTAGAGGAAGCGAGACAAGCCTGCAAGGATAGTGATGTATGGCACTCGGTTCTCTCTGCCTACCCCGTAAGGGAAGGGAAAAATTTCAGTCCAGTTTCTTTTTGTTTTGTAAACATTTCACTGGTTTGGTTAATAGATAAGGTCCGTAATAATCGAAATTATAAGGCCTATAGAATGTGCAAACGTCAGGTTGACTATTTTTTTCCCGTAATAACTCTTGGGTATAAAAAGGTAAATCGATATTATGAACCTACCTACCCTAGCGTATCACGGGGAAAAAATAGTCAACGTAACGTTTGCATATTATTTTAATAGGTTTCATACTTCCGATTGGTATGGAATTGTTTATTAACCAAACCAGTAAAATGTTTAAGAAAAAAAATTGTTAATTAATCATATTATTCTGGACTGAAATTTTTTAGTCAACCCATTTGCAACATATGTAATGAAATGATAATTCATTAATTATCATTTCATTACATAGAAATACATCATAGCATAGTAGAGATAAATAAAAGGATATAATAAGGAACCGATACTAGTGAGTTTGAATTGTCGCTTCTTTGTATTTTCAAATTGTGGTTTACTTTAATACTTTTCATTCAGGCAGGGAGGGGCAGCTGCCCCACCTAGAATTGGTTTACCTTTATACAAACTATCTACTGCTGTAGACAAAAATATAGTCTTAAAATGTTACGACGGTTGCCCCCCTCCCCCCCTTGCCCACCTATGTGCGCCCATGTATATTACGTAAATATTAATGATAATTATCATCATAATCACTTGACTTTGACCATAAGACCCCATTTTTTATCCCACTATTAAAAATCATTGCCATTGTCCATGAAATACGCATAAACTAAAAATACTACTTATGTAAAATGGAGTTATACCAAGTACCGAAGATATGAAGTGTTGAAAGTATTTATATATTTTTATATTGTAAGAAGTGTAGAAGTTTTTACGGTAAGTAAAATTCACAAATTGTAGAACTTTATAACAAAATGGTTTCAGTCGAAAAAAGTACATTCTTTTTTTACAAAAGTTTAGTTCAATAAAAACTAGATATGCCACGAATATTCGGTTATTATTCGGCCACTTTCTTTAGTATTCAGTATTTTCCGATTTTCTTTTTCTTATTTTTCCGTTTTCCTTATCATGAGAAAAAGTCGCACATATTACTCAAAAAAAAAAACTAATACACTTTACCAAGAAACATCACAACCCTTAAAATTTATCAGACGGTAAGTTGTTATGAATAAAATCACCTTTATATCTTGATACGGATTATTCTTTGGACAATCAGATAGACAATATTTTAGCAATACAACTTTTAGTAACCTATTCTATTATAAACAAAAAAGCGTGTTGTATAACGATTAATTCGATAATGAAACAAATACGCCGCCAGATATACCGTATTCGGCATTCGGCAAAATCACAACAAATGTGGCATCATAGAGATCATGCCATAAAACTAATGAGCTCAAACTCTCGGCAGCGCTAAAGAAAAGGAATGCAACTAGGTATTATCTTAGAAAAGGTATTTCTTTAGAAAATCCTTGCAGAATGCTATCATCTTCCTTTGTTTGAATAGTTGAACTTTAGTATCTAAAACAGAATTGAACCTGACCTTATGCAGAGTACACTACCCGTTCAGAGTAAGTCTCCGCTCTGCCACGAGCACCGTGAAAGCCAAGCTATAAATACAAGTGCAAATTGAACACAATCCAGATCTATCAGCGGTAAACGTCCTGTGCCAAATCGTATATGCGTCTGGATACAGACAAACTTTCGGCAAGTTACGAAAACATTCTCAAATTATCTGGTAGTTAGAGCATCAGTCATGTTATCAATCGACGAAAAAACATTTAAGGGTCCATAAACAAAGGATGGTTGATTGTTCACTCATCGATTTCAATGTATGACCACGCATAATTTTATAGAGTAATCCGATTTTGATAATTCTTCTTTTATTGGATAGAATGTACCCCTAGGGTTGTCCAATATAATATTTAAAAAAAACACCCAAAAGGGTACGGAAACAGAGGATGATTGATTATTATTCACTCACTGACTTAATGTATGACCATTGATCATAACTTTACGACGTCGTTTTAAATTTTTGTAAAATATTTTTTTTTTAAAAAGAAAGATATTATTTTATACCTTTTAGTTGCAAATAGAAACATGCAGATGCTCTCCTAATGGACCGCCGTCTGCATGTTGTGATGGTAGAAATAATAATCATCGTTTATTAATATCGAACTTTTTATAGGTTAATCCTACTTGCAAAAGTTTAGGGTAATGTAACCTAGACTCCAAACCATAAGGACCAATAACAAGTAATAGTGCTGGTGTGGTGATAGTACGAAATCTTGGCGAGCCGTTGCGCGTTGTAGAATCTACTACTAACTACGAAATATAAATAATTAAAAAAAACGAAAACGTATTTTTAGCCATTACTAGTCGACACGGCTCGATCATTTTCAACAGACTCCCTAACGGAGGAGGTTATTAATTCGGCTGTATGTTTTTATTTTATTTTAAAGGGAATGGCCCATTGCCTACACCTTTCTTTCCCATTATTATAACGTCTGTATACCAGAATCAATCACAACATAATCAGAAATATATAGTAAATTATAAGATTTGTTCCTACTGTAACAGCGCCAGTGCTTGTCTGTCGTATTCCGTTTTGGAGGGTAAGGTAAACTTATGCATATGGCATTGCCATCCCGCCACATGGATAGCAACGCATCATTAACATCTTAGGTGTCTGTCTATAGGAATGTTTTCTCTTTCCATCGGGAGAGCTACCTGCTTGTTTGCTATCTTATGATACACAAAAAAAGGAGTAAGATGTATCTTCAGACCACCATATACAGTACCCGGCGATAAATATTGCACATCGACCTTTGGAAAGAGACAATCGGCTAATTTCGGCTTCGTAGAGCGTTATCTCTGTCGCACAAAATACAAACAGTCCGGTACCTATTAGGAGCTGTTAAAACAAGTATGATTTGCTTCTTTTGATATTTTTATTCTTTGTATAAAATACACTAATTTTTCTATAAGTGATGGCTTTAGGTTGGGGTAAAATAAAATAAAAAAACATTTTTACATTATGTTTACGTATTTAATTATTTTGGAACATTACAGCTTTAGTGTACATAATAAACACCATTATACCTATTGCTAAAATGAGACATTGCAATAAAAATAATAATAATTCTAATTCTCAATTACTTCCATTTCACTATCTGTGCTCTCAAAGAGGTCAATATCACTGTCACTATCAGCCGTATTTATTACTAATCTATCAGTGTAATTGTCTAAACTGTGTTGAATGCTTCTATATTCATTCTCACATTTGATTGCATGATCGCAAACCTTTTTCCACTCTTCAGCGCCGATCATGTTTACTTTTTCAGTCAATAATGTTTTTACTGTAGTTAAGTTCATACCCACATTTCTAGAGGCTACATAGCCTTTCAGTTGAGACCATATATTTTCAATTGGATTAAAATCCGGATGATATGGTGGCAATCGCAACACAGTGTGCCCATGTTCGGCAAGTATTTTGTCCACAGAAAACTCTGTATATCTCTCCTTGTGCTGACATATAATAGCGTAAATCTGGGTTTTTGTTAATTTTGGATCAACTGGAATTTCATGTCTGTTTAACCAGTTGATCATTTCCCGTTTAATGGTGTTTGAGTTGGGGGGTCTCTCAACATACTTGTTGTGATAGGGTGCGTTGTCGATAACTAGAACAGAATCACTGGGTATATTTGGGATTAATTGGTTAACCAGCCATTTCTCATAGTTATCGTTATTCATTTCATTGTGATAGTCACCTGTAGTGTCCGTGGATTTATACGTTAAAAAAGCACCGGGTACAAAGCCTTTTTCATTTCCCGCATGAACTATTATCAAACGTTGACCTTTTGAAATTGGCTTTTTTACTCCTTTTTTCTTATCGTCACTCCAAGATTTCCCTTTAGTGTGGGATGCATGTATATATGACTCATCCATGTAGACGATATTTTTTCCTGTTTCGCGAAATTTGCGTATTTTATCAAGGTATTCCATTCGTTTGAGACTAACGTCGTGCTTTTCCATTAGAATTTTTCGATTATCTTCCATTTTAGTGAACTGAAATCCCATGTCATGAAGTATTTTTCTCAATGTTTTTTCAGACCCATTGTAATTAATAGCTTCAGATAACTAAGCTTTTAATGATTTTATTGTTGGCAGTTCATTAAATCGTAAGTGAAAATCATACACCATTCTTCGAACAACATCGTAATCAAAATCGTCCATATCCAAACGAAATTGCTTTTTTGGTCTCCCTTTTTTTGGAGTGCTGAACTTAATTTCAGTCGAATGTGTTTCAGTACTGACTTCGTTTAATATATTGTTCAAAGTTCTTCTTGAAATTCCAGTGGCATTTGCAATTCGCTCTTGAATCTTCTTAAAATAACAACTTACATTTTCATCTACTTTTTTTTAAATCTATCAGCTTCGCTTACAAAGTATTTATAAACATTGTAGATAATTTCACGTGACTGACCTCGTAAAGGTTTCCCTCTTTTTCCGAAAGATGCCATATTACAACTTTAAATTATTTAAATTTGTGGGTGTTGCGACTGCACTCTATCGTACTTGAACAACGACTGACTAAACGTCACATAGGTAGTGTGGGACAGAGATAACGCTTTACGAAGCCGAAATTATCCGATTGTCTCTTTCCAAAGTTCGATGTGCAATATTTATCGCCGGGCACTGTAATTTATTTTATAGATTCAGGCGTTAGGTACTTTGCGGAAATTCATAAATCAAAGACAGTTGTTTAATTTGCAAAATTTGGGCGAATTTAATTTTTCACCCTTTATAGAGTGAAGTACTATACGACTCTCCTAAAAATACTTCGGTTACGAAGTGAAACGTGCATTGAGTACACAATTTGTGTGTGATTACTTACTATTGCCTTTGTTACTGGCGTGGGTGAAAGTGTGGTAAAAGTGGGTGGATTATTGTGGCGCTGAGGTCTCCTTTAATTTTCACACCTTAAAAAAGTTTTGGCCCATTCCTTTCACTACCTTTTGTTGCAGTTGCATCACAGCAGTTACACATATGTACATATATGTCTTCGTTACAAAATTTGCAAATTTAATACCCTAATTTCGTCTTTGAATTTTCGCCATATCAGTGTTTGCGCCAATATTGATGTCATTACTTGAAGTGCAAAGGGCACATTTGGTTTGATTTTCTTCAATATTATAGCAGCGCGAAGCCTCGTCGGGCAACTGATTTAAAATAATATAAACGAGATTGGTGTTGTCTTACTAATTGATTTCGTAATTTTCATCGTTGGCAGATGCGGCCAAGCCAACCAGCAAACAAAATATTTGTAGAAAACATTAAATAAATAGACACCTAAACTCAAAATAAACATAACGCTCGTCAGAGTGATTCGTGGGCGGGCTACAATAATCGGCCACTCAGTAGGCGGCGATCCATGCCGCGACTACCATACTGACGATGTTTGAACCAAAGTTTATTTTGACATTTATTTTTGTTTTGCTTTAGTACAATTATTTTATTGATATTATTAAAAATGGAAATATTTTAAATATTGTTTTTGGAAATTACAAATTTCTCAGATTTTCCAATTCTATAATTCAACATTTTTATTAATGCACAAGAAGTCTAAGAATAGATATGTTTAATTTGAGATTAAATGATTTTTTATTTACACCCCCGTGTGCCAGCTGCGGCGTATGCCCAAATTATTTGGAAAAGTGCAGGTACTGAAGAATTATAAAAATGTATAGCTCTATGCGAATTATATTGTACACTAGCTGTTGCCTGCAACTTCGTCCGCGCGGATTTCGTTTACTCCGCACAGCTCCTCCCCCCTTGGTGATAGCGTGATAATATGTAGCCTATATGTTGACCCGGCCTGTTAGTAATAGTCATGCAAAATTTGAAGTAAATCCATGCAGTACTTTTTGAGTTTACCCCGGACATACATTGACTTTCCTACGATTTTATTATATGTATATAGATTTTTGACCGGGCTATTGGTGTCATTGCCTTAACTTTGGTTTGAAAGGTAAGGTAATCGGCTAACTCATGCATGTGGCGTAACATTCTCACTGCACGAATGACACGTATTATTAACATCTTCGGTGTCTTTAATAATTAATGATTTTCTCTTTCCATTACGAGAAAACCAGCTGCTCCTTATTTAAAATTTAATCTACTACTAAGGTCTACAACAAAATACGCTAACCACTGTGCCTGAGGCATTTCAATTAAAATTATCCTTACTACTAAACAAAACTTTTGGAACAAGTTCATTATAATCAGCGCGGTGTTAAAACAGGAAGCTAGTCTGCGGAAAGGGCAATTATGTCATTCAAGTCGCTTCGGTTACCTCGTTACCGACTTACGGCGTGTTTAGTTAACAAACATTATCGTCTTTCAGCTGTTACAGCACATTAAACATGTACATTGTGTAGTTTGTGTTAGCTTTTTCTTACGATGCATCATAAGATAGCACACAGATGGCTCTCCTGATGGAATGAGACAATCATCGGCTATAGACACCAAAGATGTTAATAGTGCTTCGCTTCTGTGTGGCGAGGTGTTTATGCAACTTGCATAAGTTTACCGACTACCTTAATGACAAGCATTGACTACATTGCGGGAGGAATAGGTAAGGTGGTACCAAATACCCGGGCGAGAGGTTGCGAATCTTTTACCTCTTTTCTCGAATACGCGTCAGATAATAATAATGCGCATTATCATTTAATTATTATTAATGTAGACGTGACAATTTGTGTGTAAAATATACAAAATAAAAACGGGATTTTTTATTTCAAGGGCATCGTGGTCTACTCTGTCATTTTAATTCGCAATTTTATATTAAAAGTTGTCTTGACATAGATTAGATACTGGCAGACATTAATGCAAATTATAAAATAAATGTCAGTTGCGGACATTTTTATTACGTCACACATTGTAGCAGAATGTGTATAACTATTTTGAATTTTAAGTAGATATTATTATTTAAACAAATTGACCGTGTCCGTCTTGTAATTAGCCTATTAAACGCAAATCATGTGGTGGTCCCTAGTTCACTAATTCACCATCATTATCATCAATATATACATAGCAGCGGTGGATCCATCAGGAACCAGGAATACTGGTTCTTGATGCGGTAGAACGTGGTACCGATACTAATATATTCGTGTTTTGATTTTAACTCCTTTATTACATAATGTTATCCACAGGTGCTGGCATAAAAAGAGTTATGAATGTGGAGGAACAGAAAAAAGAATGTGTATGGCACTCAATTCACCCTGTCTATCGTGTAAAGAAAATTGGTTGAAAATATGCTCCTGCATAATATATAATCTTGCATATCGGCTTCCATAAGTAGGAAAATACCAAAGTAATACAAAATTATAGTATTATAAGTACGAGAAGTAGATTTATCTAAGGCAGTATTCTCTAGGTACAATATGTTTAGCTTGTTCGAAGCTAGTGTCCACCTGCATTTTAGGATATTCAGCGTGAAAGTAATTTGTCGACACGATTCTCGTCATTAAGACATTATTTCTACTCGAGAACTGTAGCTGACTGCTGGCACTGCTGTTGCACTAATGATTTGACTGTGTACGTCAATATGAGATAATCAATTTAATTTGTCAGTATTTTCCAATAAAGGGGGAGGTTTATCAGGATTTTTGTTTCTTCTTCTTGTATGTAAGTTTACCGAAATCAAATCTACACATATAATAAAATCGTAGGAACGTCAAAACTTTACATTGAATATTTTTTAAAAAGAATACTTGGGGCGTGATCTACAATCGATATCGAAGCCAAAAATATAGTTTTTAGAATTTTTGCCTGTTTGTCTGTATGTATGTCCGGGGTAAACTCAAAAAGTACTGGATGGATTTACTTCAAATTTTGCATGAATATTCCTAACAGGTCGGATCAACATATAGGCTACATATTATCACGCTATCACCTAAGGGGGAGGAGCTATGCGGAGTAAACGAAGTCCGCGCGGACAAAGTCGTGGGCAACAGCTAGTAGCAAATATGAACCAATTTCGTTGTTTCTTTTTATAGTCGAAAGATCGTAACTCCGGATGAATCCAATTTTAATTTGGGTCAATTTGATGATGGGATCCATGACAAAAACCATCATATAACCTCATACACAAGTGGATGAATAACTAAATTGCACGTTCACAGATTTCGATTTATCATTTTGTGTTAGAATTAAATAAGATCGTTCAAGAGTATTCTCATATAAATTTTGTCAAGATCTGGTGATGAGATCCATGACAAAGCAACGGAATTCTTCAATTCTTATGAGAACATGATCGTTCCTCGGAAAAATTTTCTAAGTTATCGGTATATTTGAGTTACAGAAATTTCGTTTATAAGGTTATTTGTGCTAGTGGAATTTTACAATAATCCAATACTAATTAACGACTTATCGTCAGGGTATGATCTACAGTAGGACTAAATGATTTTAATCAATTTGTGTGGCAGGAGGGCAAACAGTCTACTCTTCAAAAGGGGCCCGGAGCCACTCGAAAGGAATGCGATTTTGATATAGATGCTAAGTTTTAGGAAAATAGGAGAATTGAAGTCGGTGTTTTACTGCGTCGACCTTATTAAAATTTCGCTAAAATTGCTCTACTTGTGTTTTATTGAATGTAAATAAAGTAGTAGAACCTTGTATTGGAGGCTTTATATTATAAATAATGATCAGCTTTAAACACAAACGAAAAGCACAATGCCGTCAGTTGCAACGCACTAAAATGTTTACTTTAGTAATTTATAAATTCGAACAGAATGCGTTGTCGTGTCTTTGATGTTAGTATATACTAAGTATTAGCTAATATCTCTTCTCGCACGCGACATATCGTACGTGGCACATGCTAAGTGGGTAGATGGAGTTAAATCAAAGCTCATTAATTAACCTACTTTATACCCACACGTTAAGTATCACATAAAATAATCGGGGCTTTTTTAAATAAAAAAAAAAACTTGAGAGGTGTCAAGGGACACTCGGATGGAACGAAGTTCCTTTTATTATTATTTACAAAAAAACCTGTAAATTTCAGCACCCGGTCGAATTTCGGAACCCGGTCGAATTTCGACCCCCGGTCGAATTTAGGCACCCGGTCGAATTTCGGAGCCTGGTCGAATTTCGACCCACGGTCGAATTTCGGCACCCGGTCGAATTTCGACCCGCGGTCGAAATTCGACCGGCGGTCGAAACTCGGCAACCGATCGAAATTCAAGATTTGCCTTTTAAGCTTTTTAGCTAAATAAAAAATACTGCATATTTTGTTTTATTTCAATTTCCAACTAAAATTATATCCATATAACTTTTACTCTCTTTTATATATTCTATAATTCATTCTTCATCTGCCTTGTCCTCATCGCCTTCCTCACAAATGCATTCCCAACCTTATCCGCATCCCTTAACTTCGTGCTTGATAATTACTCTTCCGCTTCCACCTCCTCATAACCACTTCCTCATCAACACTAGTTAAGACTATCAATTTTATTAAAAAAAACAGTAAACTGTACCATATGGTGTACAAATATTTAAGTCAATTTACTTCACGATTTTGAAACTGACCAAATTATCCTGCTCTGTTTATTTATTTATATTTTAATTGCACAAATTATTAAAGTCAAATTAAATCCAAACATTTTACAAGAATTTGAACACACAAAATGAAACAATTTCAATGGTCAAGTTGATGATATCAGCTATTAAAGTTTCGAAATTCACGAAACTAAAACCTTTACCGAGTGACCTCAAAATATCAAATGGTCGGAGGCCTTGGCACACCTAGTTTGTAAAAGATACAATATTATTACATCTGCCGGCTGAGTAATGGTCATTTTGTTGTGTTGTGTTGAAGTTCACAGATTGACGAGTAATACTTTAAAATCGTATAACATAAAACGGCTAGATATATAAAATAGTTCTTTGACGAGCATCTTTGTCCATTGATCAAGACGCTTCATAACGTGTCAAAATAACCTTCTTGTCTTCTTGTAAGCAGATACAATAGTACATTACAAATTGTACTTTTCTATCAATAAGCTTGCAAGCTTAAAGAGACTTCACGTAGCCTTAAGAGAAAACCAAGTTGAAATTGTATATGCAGGTAACATATAATTGAATCTCTCTAAATTAGCCCTAAAGTGATAATCGTATTTCAAAAGCTATAAAATTCAAAAATAAGCTCTTATGGAGCTCACAGTAAAGTAAAAAGTAAAAAAAGTGTTTTTTTATTCTTCTATATCATTAAATAGCAAACAAGCAGATGGGTTTCCTGATGGAAAATCCTGATGAAAAAATCGCCTATAGACACCAAAGGTGTTAACGGTACGTTGCTATCTTGTGTCGAGGTCTAATGCCACATGCATAAGTTTACCCAGGGGCGGATCGTGAAATTGTGGGGCCCTGGGCTAATTCTATTTAGGGGCTTTCCTGATTTCTTTACTTATACATGAATTCAAAACATTGTTTTCTATAAAACAATGTTTTGATTTTATGTATAAGTAAAGAAATAAAAATAAATTACAAAAAATAAGACATTATTTTTTTATTTATATCCAACAGTCGTTCACACGGATTTATTTGTGGCCCACCACTAAATTCAATTCATCGCCAAGTCAATGGTTGGATTGTATTTTTTTTTCACAATATTCTTACCTTTTTTAGTGGAATTTTATCTTTTATCTTCGAGGCCCCGGGCCGCAGCCCAAAAAACCCCTTAAGTAGATCCGCCCCTGTTTACCGGCTACCTTACCCTCCAAACCGGAACACGGCAGTGACAAGTACTGACGCTATGCAGAAACCGGTAAGGTGACTACTAGGTGGTAGAGCTCTGCAATGTCTCGCCCGGGTCTGGTACCACCTCCTTACATATTTCTGCCGAAATAGCGTCAGTGCTTGTCGCTGTCGTGTTCCGGTTTGGAGGGTTATGTAGCCGGTAAGCTTATGCCTGTGGCATTAGACCTCGCCACAAGATGGCAACGCACCATTAACATCTTCGGTGTCTATAGGCGAAGGTTGACTCTCCATCAGGAGACCCATCTACTTGTTTGCTATCTTATGCTGCAAAAACAAAACCTTTACGGCAGTTTCATACAAAACTTTTTAGGACTTCAGGGCTACGCACACACTAAGAATTTTAAATCAGTGAGTGAGTCAAAGACAAAATCGGGATTTTTAGATATCAATAAAACTTAAAGTATGCTATTTTTATAAGTTTTAACTTTATTTTAATCCCTATTGACATTGTTTTTCTTAAATTTCAAGTTATGAGGGTACAAAAAAAGAACGAAGCCCTTCAAGAAAGGGCAGGTTACGCCTTACGCTTCGCTCGCAGACGTATTAAAAAAAAAAGTATCTTCACGCCCATATCCCCGAAGGGGTAGGCAGAGGTACATGTGCACCCACGATTAGTCGAAGATACTTGGTCCCACAAATGTAATAGGTGGCAAGCCTATCGCCAACCGGGCACTTTCCAATCCCGGGCAACTTTGTGTTTCTCAGAAAACTGAAAAAACACTTTTTTTTTGTGCCCGACCCGGGAATCGAACCCGGGCCCTCATGTGGTCAACGCCATCGCTGGACCGCTAGACCACAGAGGCGATTAAAAAAATATTGTATAATAAAAGTTGCTTGCAAGATGTGTGCATTTATACATATAATTATGGTGGACTGTGGACTATTTACGTAATAAGTTTACATTGAGACTTTAACAACAAATAGAAGTAAATAACTCCTATAACATATCTGTAACTCCATTTGTATCATTATTCAGAGCACACGCAAGGCATGACGTGCCTCCAAAAATATTACATGGTGTTTTAAGTCTTTTCCGATGTTCCGTGAATCGTGACTGACACAACAACAGTAGAACCACGAAAATTGAATTTCAAAGCCGAAGAACCTGGGACCCATTCCCAATTTCCGGAGAATCTCAACTTGCAAATATAGAATGATTATAAAAGGTTTTAGGGAAAAAATGGGGTATAACAAGTAATCCAAGTTAAAGCCTTTTGATTAATGTGTTTTATAGTGCACTAAAATAACGAGTATTACTACACGTACTGATATTGTAGAATTTCAGTAGGAAGTTTTGGTACACTATAAAAACTCAAAATAATCGTAAAAAGGGCTTATTTTACTTATTGATTGTGCTCAGTTTTTTTTTCCTAAAATGTATCATCACGCCCGGTTCCCTTGTGGGGCAGAGTAAACCGAACATCTATAGACTGTCCAATTCATCGTGATTCACCGGTTTGTCGGTTGGCGAGATAAGTGGTGATCCTCATCGCCGCGTTTACCAACATGTTAACGATTATCGAATATTTCTAGCGATAACCGGGACCGACAGCTTTACGTGCTCATCCGAGGCACGGGAGTGGTAATACACCACTCCACTAGACTCCGAGCTGCTACTGAGATTTTAGATTTTCGAAAAAATCCTCGAAAAAACCTCAATAATACTTTTGCCCGACCCAGGAATCGAACCCGGGACCTCATAATCTAAGCCGAATAGACTACCCCTAGACCATAAGGCAGTCAGTTTTTTTCCTAAAGCCTTTTATAATTTACCAGTGTATGACTAACGTAACATCGTTATTCTAACTTAGCATTTACTTTCTTCACAAGGTCTCATTTAATCCTCATGAGGTATTACCAAGCAGAATACTGTCCTGAAGAACTGACTGAACAAAGTTGAAAAAGATGATTTGATTAAGGTCACAATCTTTCGATAGATTGAAACCACCATTGGCAGAAGGTTGATCTCCCTATACATTCATATATTACATAATATGCCCACTCCTTTGGTGTATCTGTTTTATTATTCAATACCTAATAAGCACCTGATTGTTAATTATTGCACTACTATCCAGCTTGCAAAATCTGAATGAAAACAAGAGACTGCTGCCTAACGTCATCTTTGACTCGAGGATACGACTGACGACCTATTAGTTCAAATAACTGAGTCAGATCTCTAGGTCAGATCCACTTTTCAGATGTTTAAATGATAACAAACTAACTTCAAGCCATGTTAAAGGCAGTTAAAAACTTAAATTGCACATAAAATTCACGTAAGTAAACGTCTGAATAAAGGCTTTAGTATTTGCAATGGAATTATGTTCAGCACCGTTTCTCAATAGATTCTAACGAACAACAAAATGGGCGACACAAATTTGTAACGCCTATATATAGATACAAGTCGATTTATTGGACTGTATAAGAAGATGCTGGCTTCTATTGTTAAAATTTAATATATTCTTTCATATAATAACCATACCACCTAAACTTATATGTAGGCTGAATAGTTAATGTTTAAAGCCTCGCGTAGAGTTAAGTTACATAAAGTTTGCATTAAAAGAGTAATTTTCAATATTCTTTTCATGATACAACGGAGCTCGGCAACCTATTGTCGCATGGCGCGAAGCCTCCAAGCTTAGCCCGCTAAGTAGGCCTTTGCGAACAAAGATGTAGCCGCCGTTCTTCAATCCTGACGCAACTGGGTCAGTGTGTGCTCTTTGAAATATTACTGGGATCTCGCGTGTAATCTCCGTATTAAGGCAAAATTTATCTAGACCAATTAGCAAGCGTTAAGTTGCTATGCAAATCCTAAGCTCTTAGAGATTTTACAATTCCGACACGTTTTAGTAATTAAGAAGGACAATTAGTTGCTTATGCGTTTTTAAT
This sequence comes from Apodemia mormo, assembly GCA_036924255.1. Taxonomy (NCBI): domain Eukaryota; kingdom Metazoa; phylum Arthropoda; class Insecta; order Lepidoptera; family Riodinidae; genus Apodemia; species Apodemia mormo. Next base: position 1,585,505 of record JAUPFN010000018.1, on the reverse strand, counting down.
TAAAATTACTCACAAGTTATTATTTATCAAAGAGCAAACATATTAAACTACAAACAAGGAGTAAAATCAGTCACTGGGACATTCCATCAACCTTTATACTAGCTGCAGAGTGCAGCCCGCTGCATTATATAAGTTTTTGGTTAATCCCGCGGGATCACCTCATTTTTATAGGATAAAAGTGCTATTGCCTATGTGCTATTCCAGGTCATCATCTACCTGTGTGCCAAATTTCATTCAAATCCTTTCAGTAGTTTTGCGTGATTGAGTAACAAACATCCATCCAAACATCTATCCAAATATCCAAACTTTCGCGTTTATAATATTAATATAGTAGAATATATAAAAGGCAAAAGAGACTGACTGATGTATCAACGCACAAGCCAAACCCTTAGGGCTAGCAACTTGAAATTTTGCACATGTATTTTCCTTATGATGTAGGCATCCACTAAGGAAGGATTTTTCAAAATTTCCCGAAGGGTGTGAAATAGCGGATAAAGGTTTGTATGAAACTTTTTATTCCCTGAACATATTTACAAAGCAAAATCATTGGACTGCTTCGGCAAAATATCGAGTTTAATAGAAGCAACCAATTTATTAAAACGTAATCTGAAATAGTATAAAAATATATATATCTTATAGACTATATAAATCTTATGTCATAATATGTTCGAGATTGAAAGAAAATGCTTAACCGATTTTTATATGTTTCATATTTTAAAGCCCTATGACCCAAACCAAAGGCGGACCCGGATAGCCGGTTTCGGCGGGTCATAATTATGATATAAAAAAATGTTAAATTAATAAATCAGATCATGTAACTAAAATGCCAAACTAACCAAATTATAAACTTCCTAGTTTAATTATAATCTTAAGTTTTTACGTTGTCATTAACCCAAGAACTTGTTTTGTTAGCTGCGGCTTTGTTGTTAGCTTCTAGCTACGACTCGCAAACCGTTGCTTAATAAATATGGTATATCCCTTGAGAGAAATGTATTTTCCGGTATAAAAATTATATCGTCTTAATCCAGGTCATATTATACCTGTGCGCCAAATTTTATTTAATTCGCATTAATTGAGTAACAAATTTCGAAAATAAATCGCTGGCAATGTAGGTTTATAATGAATTGTGTTGTGAAATAAAATAAAATTAATGATGATGAATTATTAAAATTAAAAATTAATAAGTGGTGGTATTAAGCTCTGAAGAATAATCAGCCAAGTGCGTGTCAGGCCATGCAAAATGCAGGATTCAGTAGTTACCAGATCATAATAATGTTGACTAAGAGAGGGCTTTTTATTGCTTCACTAGCTGTTGCCCGTGACTTCGTTCGCGCGGACTTCGTTTACTCCGCACAGCTCCTCCCCGTAGGTGATAGCGTGATAATATGTAGCCTATATGTTGACCAGACCTGTTAGTAATATTCATGCAAAATTTGAAGTAAATCCATGCAGTACTTTTTGAGTTTACCCCGGACATACATTGACTTTCCTACGATTTTATTATATGTATAGATACTATGAAAAGGAGACTGATACCGTTCCATACAATCTTGGGCCCTCTTGTAATAGGATGAAAATTATGTTAATTAATAGTAAGTTTAACATTATATAAATACTGAAAATTTTACAGATTTTAGCAATAGAGATATAAAATAGAGAATAGGGAATCTATATTAATATCTATATTATATAATATTATAAATGCGAAAGTTTGGATGTTTGGATAGATGTTTGGATGGATGTTTGGATGGATGTTTGTTACTCAATCACGCAAAAACTACTGAACGGATTTGGATGAAATTTGGCACACAGATAGATGATGATCTGGAATAGCACATAGGCTATTTTTTATCCAGGAAAAATTAGGTGATCCCGCGGGATTCACCAAAAACTTATAATGCAGCGGGCTGCACGCTGCAGCTAGTAGAGATATAAAATATTCACTAGAAGTAAGGTTACGATGTACTACGGTATAGTTTAACCGTTTACATGAACACCGGTTATATGAACAGCTGATACTTGTAACACAGGCAACTATGTTTCATGTTTATAAATTGACTACTAAAAGTCTAAAACACAGATTTTTGGAAATTACAAATTAAAGGATGCCTCCCTGTAGGTACCTACTTAAATAGCGTTAGCGAAGAGTGAAGTCCGCGACTTGCAACTCTTGCGAGCCGTCAGTGATGTCAGTTGTAATTATCACTTTTGACTGTATTAAATCCACAGACATTAAATCGTATTAAATTCGATGTAATGTATCAATCAATTTTATTAAATTGTATCGATTATATTTTTTCTTTTTATATTATAAATTAATTATGGTTCTTACTGTCGATTAAACTAAATATTAATCAAGAATACACTTTTACATATATTTACGAGCTTCTATTTCGATTATTATTTACATAAATCGATTATAATTTTATCGATTATACAATTATAGTACTACAAACTTATTTTCGTGATTTCTTTTTTCTCAGAAAGCAGATGAAGCTAATATTTTGAACTTTGAAATAGAAAAATAGTACCATTTTTTTGATCCACACCTCAACTCTTTACATCTGGGCCCAAAAATCCCCCTCTCCTTTAACCCATTTAACGCCAATGACGGATATATTAAGTGAATATAGATATATTAAGCGGACTTGGAGCGGATAATACGCTCCAAGTGTATTTTATAAGTTGGTCGACTATAACGCGTAAACTTGTAAAGCCTACTTTGGCGTGATAGTGTTCCTTTTAAATTCATTATATACTGATCACACAAACTGATCCCTTAAACGAAAAACTGTTTTCACGAAACCACATTTTTTTTAAATACTTGTACCTTACCAACGATAGGTACCCCACATTTAGTGAGCGAAAAAAATAACATTGATGATGTTATTTGTTTTTTTTTTCTTATGTGTACGGGAGTACCATAAAAAACATTTTTTTTGTATCATAAGATAGCAAACAAGCAGATGGCTCTCCTGATGGAAAGAGTCAACCATCGCTTATAGATACTAAAGATGTTAATGGTGCGTTGTTATCTTGTGGCGAGGTCTAATGCCACATGCATAAGTTTACTACTTTGTCGGCGCGACTAATATTATGTATAAATTACAACTTCCTACTGTGAGTAATCTCTTAGGCTGCAGATGGACGGACGGATGGACATGGTGAAACTGTAAGTTCGTAGTTAACTTCGGAAACCTAAAAAAGATTTTTTCACAACCTCAATTGCGTTTTTCTAAAGACACAAGAAGCTTAAAAATATATCTTTTATCACATTTCGTTGAAGTCGTACTCCAATACGCCGTTGGAACAAAGGATAGAAAGACGATCAATAAGTAATTTATGGACTGTCAATTCTAAATAACTACGAGTTTATTTGACAAAGGCAAGGAAAACGTGGACAGAACGTTGAAACTGTTTGTTGTTAGATGAATCAAAGGGATACTTTTGATATAACGCATGTCACTCAAATATACAGAGGTAATATATATTTATATGTTACAAAATTGCGAAATAATTTTGTGAGTGCCTAATATTTTTCAAATTATTTAAAGTATTATAAATTTTAAAACAACAAATGAGTAAATACGTTAACGCAATAAATAGTAGATAAAAGCTTTGTATTTTTTTCAGAATATTGGTATTTTACAAGTCCTTCAGTACAAAATTATTCATTCCTTTTCAATGAATATTGAAGTCCTTGTTACTCTGAAATAAGATAACTTTCCATAGGTAAAAGAATTTTTAAAGTCTATCTATCCATCGCAAACAATTTTTCAAGTAATCAAATCTTTCCTCTTTATAATATTACTACTGTAACAAATATAAATAATTTCAAAAATTAAATTGACTTCAAAAATATGCCAGCTATATAGCTATATTTAAAAAAACTACAGAACCGATTTTGATGAAACTTGGACTGTTCCCTAAGTAGGAATATACCTGATTTAAATAAAAAATAATTATCTCGATAAGACTTTTACTTCCCGAAAAATTCATGGATTTAGTACACGTGCTTGAACGCCTAAATAAATCGTCGTACTCAAATATTATTATTCAATTCCAACTATATCGCCTTTGTAGTCTAGTGGTCCTACGTCAGTGTTGACTACATGAGGTCCTGAATTTGATTCCCGGGTCGAGTAATTCAACAATGTGTTTATTCAGTTTTCTGTTAAAAAGAACATTGCCCGGGATTGAATAATTGCCCGGTTGACAATAGGATTGCCACCTATTACATTATGGGACTATTGGCTGATTGCACTAACATTGTCTTAGGAAAATCCTAAGTAGTATGCTGTCACTTTTTAACAAAAATGAAAAGAACATGACAGCGTGTTACTAAAGACTGTCCTAAACTAAGACAAGGTTGGTGCAATTAGTCATAAGTATATTCGGCTAATCGTGCGTGCACTGATTAAACCTCTGCCTAACTCTTCGGGGATACGCACGTAAAGATACTTTCTAACCACATTGCATACTTCAAGTCAAACTGATAACTCTCTTTTTTCGTCGGTTGAAAAGGGATTACTGATACTCATAAGTTAAAGTACATGTAGAGCAAACGTGTATGTGTTTGCTCTCGGGTTTAATATCCAATACGTATAAGAACACGTTAAATCGTTATGCCTTCCTAAAGGAATCGGCTATTTTGTTGATCTAATACTATCCCAGCATCGACAAACCGGCTATCGGATAATCTTTTTATATTAAACTGGCGGCCCGGTACGTGCTTCGCTACGTATAATGTGAAATATATATTTTTTTAATTCAAACATCAAATTCACAAAAAATGTGATAAATGAAAAACTGCTCCACCGATTTTGTGCAATGTTTTCATTTCATAAAACGAATATTACAATTTACGATATGAGGTATGCGGAATTATTAATTTATTTCATAAGATAGCATACAAGCAGATAGTTCTTCTAATGGAAACAGATATTCATCGCCTGTAGATACCAAATATGTTAAGGTTACCGTACCGATACCCTTCAAACGGGAACACTTCAGTGAGAAGCATTAACGCTTTTGTAGCAAGAATACGTAAGGCGATGGTACCAAACCTGATCAACGTTGCAGAATTTCACCACCTAGTTAGTAACGAACTTACTCACAAGTCTTTTAGTGACACGGCTTTCCTCGCTTTTTACGAGATGCCTAGCAGTAAGTTGATATATTCTTCAAAAAGGGGCCTGGCTCTTTTCAAACCGAAACATAACAATGCGTCTTCGCCTCGTTTCATAAAAGTAGACAGCACTACCACAAAACAAATAGATACAGAAGTCAATCTACATACAAATTGCGCTCGAGCAACGCACACATATACCTCCTTCGAGATTACAAATTTTCTGTACAAAAAGTTCACTGACGCGTGTCCAAGCGAGTAGTACTCACGCTTGCACTATTCCCAACCATTCTAAGATATCAAGTCCGTGAGAGGTCTAAATATCCGTTGCTCTAGCGCCTTTTGTATGCAGATTGACTTTTGTACCTATTTGTTCCGTGATGCAGGTGATGTGGCGACTGTGTATCGCAAGATGTCAGCTGAACAATTTACAACACAGAAACTTGGTCGGCAATAGCTTTACTATAATATTCTTTATTAAAGTAAATTCCATTGAAGTTCCAAGAAATCACATTCATATTTTATAAGAAATCCCTAGGGAATGTCTAGACACGAATACAATTGAAAATTTAATTAAGCTAATTAATGTTAAAACATGACGGGATAGTTCGTAGAATCAGACAAATAAATCACTTAGTGGAAATACGTAACTTAATAAAGATATTGATTGTTTTCAACACTTTACGTAAAATCAGTGCCTATCAATTTTGCCGTGAAAGATAACTCCATAATAATGGGTCAATTCAATTTCAATTTTATTGTATAATATACCTTAATGCTATGCAGAAGATGTAACAAGATTTAAAGCCATTGTGATATCATTGTCCCCTGTTGGACACGGCAATTCCTTATTGTTTTTTAAATAGAATTTATTTATACCACTTTTTACGTTATGTAATTTGATACTGTTTCTTCCATTCATTTCTTTGAGGAGTATTGGGCGTGACGTTACTATTACATAATCATTATTATTACTTAATCATTTTATCCTGCATTTAAAAGTTATTAATGTATTTGTAAATTTAATAATTATCATTAAAGTTTTACAAATTGTCATATCTATTCTTTTATTTGAAGACAAAAAGTATTTACTAAAAATATGTTTAATTAGTTATTAGTTTAATGTTGTCTGGCAGAGATCGCTCTTTAGCGATAAGACCGCCTTTGTGTACCCCCTATATACATAATTATTAGCTATACTTATTCTGTTTCTGTAAATTTTGGTATGCAATAATGCAGTATTCATTCATTATTATTTAATTACTAAATTGTATAATATTTCTTTTTATTTATTTAATTACGAGTAACACTTTATTGTACGCAAAATGCAATTCTTTAGAAAATTTAATTCATTTGTTATTTTATACCTAATTTTACTTCATAGCTAATGAGTTACACAATAACTAGTGTTAAAAATACTCGTTTTAGAATTCTCGAACCGTGTAGTAACTTTTATGTACTTATTAAGATTTAAATCAATTTATAAATTTCATAACTTTCGATTCTTCTTTCAAATAACTCGGCAGTTCTTTTACTTAGTTTAATTCACAAAACCAATTGCCTAACTGGAATATTATTAATGAACATTCACATCTCTAAACAATAGTCAAACAAAACTCACCTGGATAAAAGTCGTGTGACTTGGACATTTTGACTCTTGCCCCTGTGTCTTTCTGTAGCTGGGCGATAGTCTCACCACCTTTGCCGATGATCGCCCCCGCCACCATTGACGGCACCAGCACTTTGAAGTGATACGTCGGCTCCACCGCTGGTAATAAAATAAAACGTTACAAAACTATTCGCGTGATAGAAACTATGTCTTAGACAGTCAACAACAAATAATGAATTGCGATTTCTGATAATAATGAAATCTATTGAATTTGAAGACAATGACTAAATACCTTATGAAAATGCTGACTAAATTACAGAAGATACAGAGAAAAGATAGCCTCTAAGACACAGTTTCCAGTTACTGATTGAAACAATGATAAGAAAGTGTATGTCAACTGAATGTTACATGTGTCACAAAACAAACGATGCATGTAATTCAGAATCACTTTTACTAGTGTTTGGAAATAGTTCGAGAGGCACTCGCCATTGCTTGCATCATTACTCCAATTCGGATTCTTTTATCTCACTTAAAGAGACCCCTAATATTTTGCAAAAAGTATTGTCAAGAAATTGTTTCAACGAATTTTTAAGTTATAAAATACATAAAGACTAAACTACATTTTTCTCTGGATTTTTAGGCTCGTTTATAACAAAGTTGTTTTTAACAAATACTTAATATTAATGATAATCCTCTTAGAGACTAAAAAGGTGTAAAAAAACTACTGTGAAAGTAATACTCGAAAACAATTTTTGAATTTAAAATTTTAATCTTACAGCGATTTAACACATTTAACGATTACTTAACGTAATCGTTAACATTTAACGATTTACCCAAAGCTAAATGTGTTATACCCAAAAATATATTCGCAAAATATTGATTTTCAATGATTAACAATGTCGGTTTTCGGGTCAGTTGAATTTAAAATTTTAATCTTACAGCGATGTAACACATTTAATGATTAATTGATGTAATTGTTAAATGTCCATTACCCGAAGCTAAATATGTTATACCCAAAAATATATTCACAAAATTTTGATTTTCAACGATTAACATGTCGGTTTCGGGTCGGTTTAATTTAAAATTTTAATCTTACAGCGATTTAACAAATTTAACGATTACTTAATGTAATCGTTAAATGTCCATTACCCAAAGCTAAATGTGTTATAACTTATACCCAAAAATATATTCGCGAAATATTATATTTTCAACGATTAACATGTCGGTTTCGGGTCGGTTGAATTTAAAATTTTAATCTTAACAGCGATTTAACAAATTTAACGATTAATTGATGTAATTGTTAAATGTCCATAACTCAAAGCTAAATGTGTTATACCCAAAAATATATTCGCAAAATTTTGATTTTCAACGATTAACAATGTCGGTTTCGTTTCTTTTATTAAATTTGAAAAACCTGAATCTGAATAATGTTGCAGAGAGCGACGCTGCTGCCTGGACTATTTTGTATGAATCAGTGTGAGGTGCATGTTATTTTTTTGTTCTAAACCAAGAAGGGACTTCCATTATTAGCGTCACAATTAAGATAAAAATTATTAATATGTTTCTTATTGTTGACGAAGTGAAATGATAGAAACGATTTTTATAAGAATAGGCTATTTTAAATTAAACGATTCTTTTTTGTAATTCAACTTTTTGCAAGTTAAATTTTAGAGAATCTTTACAAAAATCATTTGATCTGCATCAAGCTTCTGATGTATTAAATCACTTCTTGGAAACAAACTGAGGCTAATTATTTAGCTCTATGACAACATAATTTTATGACTGAACTTCAATTGTAAGTTATAAGAAATGCAAAATTTGGTTTATTTTTAAATATTTTTCTCCGTAATTAATGATAAGGGGTTTATTTTTTAATCATTAATTTAATTAAAGTAGGCTGCAAGGATTAGTTGCTTTTTCGTGGATCGTCCGATCATATTTAAATTCTAAGGTAAATATGCATTACTATTATTATAAAATCTGATGTTAGGTAGATAGATACTGTTTAAAATCTGTATTTGTGTGACGTAATTTTTGGATAATCCCTTTTGTGTTGATAGTGTCAGAAGTGCAAGTATGAAACGATTTGAGAGTTAATTATGTTGTTTATGGCTGCAAATGTTAAAATGTTACTTTAAACTGATGGTAACAACAGACAGATAGAAGTTAATACTCTAAGTATTATAAGAACTAATAATACGTAGAAAGAAATATCACAAAAATCTTTACGACCTTGAATACTATCAATATATAGAAGTAAACACCTAAAGCTATTAATATCGCGGAGCTGATTAGAGAAAAACTAAATCCAATTTGATTAAAGACGACAGTGATATAAGTGAAGCGTACATGCTTGTAAAGAACATAATAGCCTATAACAGAACAGTCGTCAACGTACGCTATTATGATTTATTACATGTATAGTGTCATATACTGCAGCGAGAAACCTTGAGGCGTGTTTTGCTACACGATAACAAACATTATCAACACATTAAAACAACCGATAACACTAACTTAGCTAAAGCACTCCAAGATGCAATTATTCGGTCTAAATAGTTATTTTCTGCAAACCTGAATTATCAAATACAAAATAACTTTGAAATAAGCGAATTTATTTATTTTTACTTTAAAATTTAAGCTATTTTAAACGACCACTTTGAACAGTTTTGTTAAATATATAGCAATATTTTTTGATGAATTTCTAAGCTTTTTAGTCAATAATAAAAAGCTTAGAAATTCATTCAGACATTTTTGCTGGGATAAAAAAAAAATACAATAAATATATAAACAATAACTATGAAACACCTTATTGATCTCTAAATAATTGTTTTTCTTCTTACTGTGCCTGACACGTACAATACGTACTTGAGGACGTCACATAAGTTTAAAAATGTATGTTTAAAAAAACCTGCGATATATTTAGCAAATCTATTCGAATGGACAGCTTGTTCAAAATAGCTTATCGATTCAAATAAATTATAAAAACAATATTAAACATATTAAAAATACTTTGTATATATATTTTAACTATAATACACGCGTTGGTAGCAAATAATGAAACTTTGATAAAACAGAAAAAGGTGTAAGCCAAAAAGAGATATAAAATTCTGCAATATGCTAAAAATCTGCAAGCGATTATCTGCAAAATGACCTTAATACACAACATTCGCCCTAAAAACCCTAATCAAAAGATCTTGTCGAGGGCTTTCAACTTTCAGCAAGAATAAGCCAGAGGGGAGATTAAATATTTTCCTTTAAAAAAATATTTCAAGCGACTTAAATATTGAAAATTGCATAAAGCCTCTTTCAATGTTGTAGAAAAGAAAACATTAGTTAATAATAAAGGCCTTACGAATTAAACGAAAAATATTCTTTTGTATGTCACAATAAATAGTAGGCGATTGTTGACCTAATAAAGAAATGTTACAGGCCACTGCGTCATAGGAACAAGGATACAAAGCTACCTACGTCCAATGTACTACAATTGAGTGGCATCCCACAGTCGCCGCGACTCATTTGACCTCATTTTAAATGAAACGTGCTCTACACCTGCCATTATGAGGCGCGCTGTTGTCACTTGAGACATCCGACTCTATTGTCAATGGGCCATTACGTTTTTCAAGTTTAAACACTCTAAACGGGAGCAATTTACCGGTAACAGAGTTATTAAATTGGAGCTTTCCTATCTCATTTTATAGTGAAATACTTCATTGTTTATAATAAACGGATACTTCAAAATTCTGCAACTTGCTATTTATTTATGAAATGACTAGCTGTTGCCCGCGACTTCGTCCGCGCGGACTTTGTTTACTCCGCTCCTAATGGTCGCAGCATGATGTAATATAGCCTATAACCTTCCTCGATAAACAGGGTACCGAACTCAAAAAGAATTATTCAAATCGGTTCAGCCGTTTTCGAGATTAGCGCGTACAACCAAACAAACAAACAAACTACAATTTTATAATATTAGTATAGATTAATTTTTATGAAACATACCCCGGGGCCATATTATCGCGCGAAGGTTCGTGGAGCGTTGGAGCGTTACGGCGATAAAACTTTGTGATCATGCTGCGGCGAACTATGAGGCCACTTTTAAAGAAGTCCACAATAATCTATCTATCTAATTCAAAAAGCGAGATGAACTTGCGATAGAAAATCAAGAGAAGCCTGAAGCCATAGGTTCCGTTATCGCCCGGCCACAAGAGCCGGCGATTGACGCTATTGCGACAGAAATAGGTAAGGTGGTGGTGCCAGACCCAAACGAGACAATGTAGAACTCTACCACCTAGTAGCCACGATGGTAGTGACAAGCATAGCCAATCAGTCGCCTTTTACGACCTGCCTGGTAGAACGGCAGTTGGCCTATTCTTAAAGAAGCCCGGACACGCGGAAATAATTTAACAAATCACATTAGTTTTATTTGAACTAGCTATTCAATTACATATATTCTAAACACATTCCGTGCTTAGAATATATCGTTTTACGTCTTCGACAACGATTTGTTTATCATTTAAGTAACTACTGTTGTTTTTAATTTAAGTTTAGCCAATATTTCTTCAGTTGTTTAATAAATACCACCAACCCCTCCGCCCCCTTTCGCCTCTTTTCCGCCATGTTGGTCCGGGCTCCTTTGAAGAATAGACCAACTGCCGTTCTGCCAGGCAGGTCGTCAAAGGCGATCTATTGGCTAAACGTGTCACTCTCATCGTGACTACTAGGTGGTAGAGTTTGGCAATGACTCGCCCGGGTATTTGATACCACCGCCTTACTGCCTGCCGCAGTAGCGTCAATTCTTGCCATAGTCGTGTTCCGGTTTGGAGGATAAGCTAGCCGGTAGACTTATGCATGTGGCATTGACATCCCGCCACACGGGTAACAACGACCATTCACATCTTTGATATCTATAGGCGATGGCTTCTCTTTCCGTCAGAAGAGTCATTTGCTGGTTTGCTACCTTATGATATAAAAAAGCCCAAATCTCCAAAAAGGTAGGCAGACTCGTAAAAGAAGACTACTGTGAACCATTCACCCATCATCATTTCGACAAATGGGGCACATACAAAAAATAATGTAATACCAAGTGAGTAAATTTAAACTAACAGCCGACTTCCATTCCCCTGTTTGCTCCTCGCATTCAATAATTTACACTCATTTTATACGGAAACATAAATTAATTATCCCGTGTTGGTCCCGGGCTCCTTTGAAGAATAGGCTAACTGCCGTTCTACCAGGCAGGTCGTAAAAGGCGACCGATTGGATATATGTATGTGTCACTACAATCGTGACTACTAGGTGGTAGTTAGAGTTCCGCAACGACTGTTCGGGTATTTGGTACCACCGCCTTACCTATTCCTGTCGCAATAGCGTCAGTGCTGTTTACTGTCTTGTCCCGATTTGGAGGGTAAGGTAGCCGGTAAACTTATGCACGTGGCATTAGACCTTGCCACAAGATAGCAACGCACCTTAACATATTTGGTGTCTATAGGCGATAGTTAATTCTTTCCATCAGGAGACCCATCTGCTTGTTTGCTATATGATATAAAAAATAGTAATAAAATAAATTATAAACCTTCTATTTATATGTATATGATTTTCCTCGTTTTCCTTGTGACATCATCGTCATGTATAACGTAAATAGCTGGTATAATTTTCATATTTTTCTTTGTTTATTTCTAATCTCAGTTTTTTTTAGTTTTGTTTCCATCTGAATATGAACAATGACTTTAATTTTATTAGTACAACTCATGAAACATGTATGTACAATGTACATATTATAAAGTTTAATTAGAAACACTACAGCTATTCCGGGAGATATTAGCATAAATTGTCTTGTGTTTTACATATAATAATTAATATGTTAATAAGTATTGGTAAAATATCCCTAAAATACATTGAATTATAAAGATTTGTCGTTAATAAATAAATAAAAATATAAAACAGATTACAGATATTTAATTATACTAGCGATCGCCTGTGGCATTTCAATGGCCTGTGGAATTTCGGCCAAAGACTAAAGAATAAAATCTCTTAAGTTTAACAACTGACTTAAGCCGTGAAGAAAATATGTAATATACATGTGTGTATAAAACCATCTATGTCACACGAATCTGGTGCGTTGTGTAATGTTTAAGCTCCGTTATCTACGAGTGTGTAGCATTTTGGTGGCAACTGATGAGATATTTATTTGGGGTAGTTATAATTAAATAAATATCTGTTTTCTTTTTTTCACATAAAATAAATAATAACCATAATATATTATTGACATTGTAATGTATAGTCTACGTTACTTTTAAAGGTCCGGATAATTTTTAAAATTGCGAACGAAATATTGAATTGAAATTTCGTTTTAATTATTATTATTGTAAAGTTTTGCAATTGCAAGATAATATAATAATATTCGTTTAAAAATATACTACTAAATTCATGAATTGCATGCACCGAGTCTTGTGAATGAGCTCTATAAAGCTGGCAATGTGTCATTTAACAATTAACTGTAATTACTATGATAACTATTATGTAATCAGAGTGCTAAGTGTGAGTTTTTCTTTTCGCATTCGATCGTGAGCGCGTTTGGAGTTAACTAGGAATTTGTATGTGATTTGTACAGCGCCACCTAGTGGTAAACGTGAGAAACCAGTTTACCACTAGGTGGCGCTGTACAAATCACATACAAATTCCTAGTAAACTCAAAACGCGCTCACGATCGAATGCGAAAAGAAAAACTCACACTTAGCACTCTGTTGCTCTAAGTACATTTTTCCCGCTTAATTTTAATTTGGTTGAAGGCACTAAAATACTTTAGTTTGAATTTTGCGTAATTGAAATTATAATACATCCATGCGTTTTGTTTTTCGTGTAGGATAAAAATGAAATGTTGAATTTTAATTTTTTTTTATTACATAAATCGAAAATAATATCGATTCTGAATAGCCTCTAAAACACACTCACATTCGCATTGTGAATCCGTAGGCGTATCATCTAACGTTTGCAATTCGCCAGCGATCAGCGATGACTCTTAAACGTAATGAAAAAAATCATCAAAAACGTCGCCAATTGCTTGGTGGTCACTAGATGCACTTTTTTCAATGTCACAGCATCAAAACTAATCAAGCGGCAACGACTACCACTAATGTACAAGGCTGTTATGTGTCTCGCAATAACTAAACAATCACAATAATTTCGCATTGCGAGTTACGTGATCACCCCGCCGTTTTGTTAATCTATCATCAGGAACATTCTATCATCGTTATTTAATTTTTTAGTTATCGAGAAAGACACACCACAGCTAAACCACAAAATAACTAAACACTTAAACCTCTTCAAACGTGCTCACCGACCATTACGAAGCGGATAATTTGCGCTAGTGGCCTTGGCTACTATTTATAGTCAATGGAAACCCTTACAAAGAATTGATAACGTTACGATACGTTTATTAAATTGACTACCCGTGCCCGCGAATCCGTATGTGTTAAACGATTGTCCCGCATTTCCATTTCGTAGAGACTAGAGATTGATGTGAAAAAGTAACCTACGTACTTCTGTAGTCTACATTTTAGAACCAAGTTCCTCGTGGGGCGTTGCGGAGGGGTACCCTAACCGGCAGAAAACGTCCATAATAACGTTAAATAAAAGCGTAAGATTTTTATGTATAGTCTATGTATATATAGTCTATGTATAAGTGCGTTTTAAATATTACAACACTGTATAGCCTACAGTGTTGTAATAATTAAAACGCACTTTCAATTCAATATTTAGTTCCTATTTTAAAATTTGGCCTGACCTTTAAAATTAACCCTGTATGCTAGAAAACAGATCGTCTCCTTTCGTAAGGCCAGAACTATAACGGCTATAATAATTACATGTGACTTCGTTCGCGTGATTCAAAATAATTTCTTCCTTTTGTTTACTCGGGTAAAAAGTAGCCTATTTCCTGCCCTATAAACTCCTCTATATTTTAGTGAAATATCCATTAACATCGGTCCAGCCGTTCAAGAGATTACCCCATACAAACAATGACAAATAGACAGAAATTTTAAAAATGGGTTTTTAGGTAGTAGTATCGTAAAAATAACACACTGCTATTGAAAAAACCTAGTTATTTTTTAATCACAGACAAATACTTCAATTTTATTTATATGTATTATGTATAGACATTGTATAGATAATTAACTAGATTTTACCCGCAGTTTCGCTCGTTTCATGTTGTTTCTATACTCCTTCGTGTATGCGAAATTTTATTTTATTTATTCATTAATTTTATTTTAATATTTTTTTGCACAAAAATGCTACAAAGGCGGACCTTAATGCTATTAAGCATTTTCTCACAGTTTACCCTCCGTGACACTTAAAGGAAAAAGCTTGAGTTGTGCATTATAAATTAATTACGAATGATGATAATTAGTTCAAAAGTGTAACCCACAAATTCACTTTCGCGTTTATGATACATATTAAGGTTGATGTATGCAAAATCAAGAATAATTGAATTTATCGAAGCGCAAATCAGTATCAATAATCCGAACGGTTTTTAACTGTCTGACTTGCCTCCTGGACGTTTTCAATTTGGATGTTTATGTCTTTTCAGTAAGTATGTTCGGGCATAGCTCTGTCACATATAGACAGATTTACAAGATTATTTTTTTGTTTAAGAGAATATATTTCCGATTTGGTCCCACATATATTTGGTGAAATCAGAGATGTAGGAGGTTGGAAGTCGGTGGGTGCAGCTTTACTGCGTTTTAATTATTTATTGACACTTGTATAAATTACTGTCTTAAGAAAATAATACAAGTATTACCATTATATACATTGTAATTGCTTTTAGTTAAGTATGGATAATGTTTATATAGGTGTTTTTTTAATAAAACAAAACAAGCTTACTGTGTACATTTTACACCTTCAATCATCGGCACTTAGTGAAATTCCATTCAACAAATAAGTAGTTTCAACAAATAAGGCTATTGTGTCATTTCTCTGTGATTTTAAAGGGAGTTTTTAGTGATGCTATGTCTGTTGGCGCGTGACAGATAATGTAATGGAAAGATTAAGGGAGCGACTAATCCGACTCATTACTTTTTCTTCATAGGATAACGAACAAGCAGATGTTTATTCTAATGAAAATAACATCGCTTATATACACCAAAGATCCGAATGTTATATTGCATGCAAGTGAGAGATGATCCATTTTTCGAAGAGGCGGTGGGGAAGGGGGAGGGAGGGGTTGGGGCAACCCACTTCGCCACTTCACTATCATCAAAAATCTTTAGAATAAAATTGATTTTTATATTATAAGTATATAAAATAAATTTTTGAACGTTAAAACACCTTTAGCTACTTTTATATTTATAAAAAAATATAAATTCAATTAGATACAATGTTAAACAAAATTACTTCCGCATATTTCTTATAAATAAAGAACTTATTGTCGTGAGTCTATAATTAATAAAATAAATCTAGATTCTAGATTTCTTGGATATGGAATGTCAAAAAAGTTATACAGTATTTTCAAAATAACATTAGGTAAATATAAACGATAATAATTACAAAAGAAGACAAAACTATTACAATAAATTACAATTAACATCATGTCATCAATATTAATCATTACTTACACCAAACATTGTTGTCATTACTATAATAATCATTTAAATTATAATGGGCTTCAGGACATAGAAACTTTTTAACCTCTTTAACCGAGAGTAAATTTAAGGTTTGTATCTTAAATTTATTCTCGTATAAAGAGGTTATTTCATTGGAAATCTTATTATAGAGCCGTATACAAGAACCAATAAAACATTTTAAGGTAGTTTTTAAGTCTAAATTTCTGTACTGCTAATTTATTCTTATTTGCGCGTATAGCTTTCTTCTGCAAAATGGAAATTCTATTAATGTCGGCCACTCTTCCCCATAATAAAATTCCGTAGGATAAATAAATGACTGTGAAAATGACTGAAATAAATAAGTCTTACAGCCTGTATGTCTGTCAACTGTTAAAACGAAATTTAAAAAATGTTCAAAATAATCTCCTAAAATGAGACTTGCAAATATTTAAATAATTTGATATTAAAATTCATGAGGTTCCTTTTAGCCAGTTGTTTTAGAAATTTAGATAATCTATTTCAAGAGGGCTAAAGTTTCAGTTC
Organism: Apodemia mormo; assembly: GCA_036924255.1. NCBI lineage: Eukaryota > Metazoa > Arthropoda > Insecta > Lepidoptera > Riodinidae > Apodemia > Apodemia mormo. The sequence continues at coordinate 1,568,629 of JAUPFN010000018.1, read as the reverse complement.
AATTTACAAACAAAGCTGTAGAAATGCCACTCTAATTTTTAAGGACGATAACATCTATTGTTACAACAGGCCGCAACTTCTTAAATAAAATATAAAAATACAGTCTTTGTTTCATAATATGAGCTTGGAATTGGAGACGGAAAAGTTTTTATTTTAACAAACCTCCGAGCTCCGTAGAGATCAAAGGCATAAAACCCTTTCTTTAAAATTGAGAAATTTGTTTAAGAAGTAGCAACAATCAAAACCTTTCCTTTTTGTGTATAATTCTTATTGCATTTTATGGATTCCTAAGGTATTTACAGAATCAATTGTTTGTAACTTTACTATTAAAATTGGAATGGACCTATTGAAAAGTTATATTTGGGGTTCCAAGACTGACGCACCATGATCAAATCGGTAGAGTGCTGTCCGAAGGTTGTGTCAAGAGTCTTCGAAACCGACGTTTTTGCATAAAGAGAGTTATGGAAGTGCAGGAAGCAAAGCAAATCTGTCTGGACCATGATATATGGCATTATATAGCCGTATTCTCTCTGCTTACTCCGTAAGGTATTTGGCTTGATAATATATTATGGTTGTTGTTGTGGCGTTGCAAACGTCAAATTATTGGATTTCAAGTTAGTGTTAAGTTCATGTGTGTGGGGTACCAACCCTTAAAATTAGGGTGAAAAGGGGTGCTAATGGTTTTTACGCAATATCGGTCATTTTTGTTGGCAATTAAATTCTCTACAGCTTTGTGTGTGTAACTTTTAGCCCCAGAACCAACATTAGCAAAGTTATTACCGAAAATAGATAAAAAATTGTTGTTAATATATATGTTACATTTTTGACGCTCAGCCATATCTTGAAAGATCATTAAGTCATCGCGCATAATGGCTATACTCTTATCTTGTCATATATGTAGCCTATATTGTGCAATTCGCGACAAGAATATTCACTGTTTAGAGATTTTGTACACAGTTCGTTATCACGCAAACCGGCTTATCTGTTGTATTTATAAACATGTTTCCGTGTAATAGCGAAATAATATTAAGTTGTTGGTAACGTAATAACGTATTGGGGGACACCAAGACTGACGTACATTGATCAAATTGGTGAGAAGCTCTTCGAAGCTCTCCGAATATATATATATATATATATATATATATATATATAGATATAGATATATATATATATATATATATATATATATATATATATATATATATATATAGCTAGACGCCACCTTAATAAACTTAAGCGCCGTCGTTTGGAAGGTGACGAATATGTTAAAGCTCTTGCTAATTTAAGAAAGACCCGATCACACTATCGAGCCGCCACTGCATTAGCAAAAAGAAATTTTCTGCTAAAAATTACGGATAGATTAGAAAAAGAAGGCCCTTGGTCTTCTATGTATCATGAAATTAAAAATCGTACAAAAAATAATTTATCTTTTTATAATAATATTAAAATTAACGATACGTATACGCTTAGCTTAGAGGAGACAGCGAACGCTCTTTTGCATACGTTAATTCCGGATGATAATCTAGAGCGCGATAACGAATATCATCGTGAAATTAGATCGCAAGTTGACGTGATACCATTGTCCCCCATGTCGAGCCTTGTAACGTTAGACGAACTTTTAAACACCGTTAACAACTTACCATCGAAAAAAGCCCCCGGAGAGGATAAAATCTCAAATTATATGATAAAACATGCGTGTTTAGCGGCCCCGGACTCTATTTTAAAAATAATAAATCGTTGTATTGCTGAAGGAGTTTTTCCCAAAATATGGCGCCAAGGATATCTTAAAATTATTCCAAAGTCCGGTGACAAGCCTACGGATGACCCTAAATCTTATCGTCCCATTACACTTCTGCCGTCCCTTGGTAAACTGTTAGAAAGATTGATAGTTCCTCGACTTCTACCACGAGGGCCCACGTTCAATAAACAACAGTTTGGATTTACCGCCGGAAAATTCACTATCGATGCAGTGCTGTCTATGAGAAAAATGGTAGAATTGTCACGAAATAATTATGTTGTAGGTATTTTTTTGGATATTTCTGGTGCTTTTGACAATTTCAACAATAACATCGGCCACCAAGGCCGATGTTATTGTTGAAATTAAAAACAAGGGGGTGTTATTCAAATATATATAAGCTAATTAAATCGTATCTAGAAAACGGTCATACGAAATTGCAGCTAGGGCATTACGCAGCGTCTAAACGCCTTACTCTAGGCTGCCCTCAGGGATCAGTACTTTCACCATATCTATGGAACTTAGGATTTGACGATTTATTCTCATTAGCCTTGCCGGAAGGATGCTCGCTTATAGGTTATGCAGACGACGTTGCTTTAATGATACAAGCTAACACACGAGCACAGATAGAGTCGCTGGCTCACACTAGTCTTAATTTGATCATCAACTGGGGCTTGAGAAATCGTTTAAGCTTTGCGCCCCATAAAACGTTTTACTTAATATTAAAAGGTTCGCTCCTATCATCTCCCAGTATAAAAATAAATAATAGCACAATAAAGAGAAAAGAATCGGTAACATATTTAGGTTTGGTCATAGAAAAAAATTATACTTTTATAAATCATATTAACTATATCGGTGAAAAGGCTAAACGGAATTTCTTATCCTTTGCGGGCATATCTACCTCGACATGGGGTTTAACGTTTAACACTTTAAAGATAATTTATAACGCCACGTATTTAGGTTGTATCTGTTATGCTTGTTCAGCGTGGGCTGATAAAGTTACGAGTGGTGCGATCCGGCGCAAACTACTTCAAAATCAGCGTCTAGCACTAATATTTCTATGCAAAGCATATCGCACTGTAAGCTCCGAAGCTTTACCCGTTTTATCAGGCGTCTTACCATTAGATTTAGAAATTCAGCGTCGGGCTTCAATGTATTACAATTCTAGGAATTTTACTAACCCAGAATTTATCAACTCACAAGCCCAAACAAAAATACGTCGCCTTTTTAATCCCGTAATCGACGTTACTAATGAATTAATTGATGAATGGCAGTCGCGTTGGTCTTGTTCAACTAAAGGACGGCATTTATATAACTTTTTCCCGTGCATCCGGGATCGCTTAAGTAAAACTTGGATAGAAATAGATCATTGTGTTGCACAGTTTCTCACTAGCCACGGTAATTTTAAAGCTAAATTATTCTCGTTTAAATTAGTTCCTTCTCCCTTTTGCGAGTGCTCTACATTAAACTGTAAATATGAACAAACTGCACATCACATTCTTTGGGAGTGTAATCTTTGGCAAAACGAACGTCGTCAAATGCTTGATAGTATCCAATGTATATCCGGTGTAATTTATTACTCCGATCTTGTGGGTACACGTGGGAACTTCCGTGCCTTCAAACGATTTTGTCACACTTACTACTGGAAGCAAAATTAAGTAGGCCATTCTGGTAGGTCCCTAATTTCCAAACTTCCGTGGTGCAATAGCAATCAGGCTTAACCTGATTGTAAAAGTCTCATTTCGTAGCATTTTTATGCTTTTAACATTTTGCTGTCTCCTGCTAAAAAGGGAGGGAAACAGGATGTATTTTCCTACTCCTCCTATATACTTCTGATTAATTTCGTTGCGGGATCCAAGACAGCTTAGCTTTTCCCCAGGGCACCCTGAGCTCGCAACTCAGAGGTTATCAGGACGGTTGCCGCTGTTGATTCTGGTTTACAGAAGTTACAGTGGTGGGAACGAGAGGTGGGCCCATTGCCCTATAAAATATATATATATATATATATATATATATATATATATATATATATATATATATATATATATATATATATATATATATATATATATATATATATAATTTTTGTAATTGCCAGACCCGGGAATCGAACCCGGGACCACATGTGGTCAACGCCAACCCGGCCCACTAAATCACAAAGGCGACTTTTTCTCTAGAGGTTAAATAAATTGCCCGATATCATAGAAAGTTGGCCACTTGGCTGCTTGTTCACTCCAAGGGACTTAATACCATTTGGCATATATACATTGGACTAGTAGTGGGATTAAATGTTATTTTTGAATAGTAAACGTTAATGATAAAAAAATAACATGTTATGTTAAACGTTAATTGTTATAACACTTTCAACTAAACACAGAATATATAATTTTAACAACAGTAAGCAAGTATGGCCCGTTAAAATGAATACTAAGTTAATAACTACAGATTTGGTTAGTAATGTTATTTATGTATTTTGTAATGTAGGTATCCAACCCTATCACCAAGTATTTCATGCTGCGATGTTTCAACCTGAGTTTTTTAATGGTTGTAGAGAAGTATAGTGCGACTATACGATAGTTTTTTTTGACAAAACTTGCACATTGCACTTTTGTTACTATTATCACTTTTTTCAATGTAATCTCAAATAGCAACCATACTCCGTCTACGTCCAGCACACCTAGCCATTTTGACTGATGACTCAAGTATTAAACTGTTTAAAGTTTTAAACTGTATTATTTATAATAAAACACTTATTACCTAACATACATGGATGTACAAAGAGGGTGGGGGGGGTTCAGGGAGAGGCATCTGCCCCCTTGGAATTTATTTACCTCTCTACTAACTATCTACTGTTGTAAATAAAAATATAGTTGTAAACAAATTTTTCTCCGTGTTGGTCCCGGGCTCCTTTGAAGAATAGGCCAACTGCCGTTTTGCCAGGCAAAAGGTAAAAGGCGACCGAGTGGCTATACGCGTCACTACCATCGTGACTACTAGGTGGTAGAGTTTTGCATCGGCTCGACCGGGTCTGGTACCACCGCCTTACCTATTCCTGCCGCTATAGCGTCAGTGCTAGTCACTGTCGTGTTCCGGTTTGGAGGGTAAGGTAGCCGGTAAACTTATGCATGTGGCATTAGACCTAGCCACAAGATAGCAACGCACCATTAACATCTTTGGTGTCTATAGGCGATGGTTGACTCTTTCCATCAGGAGACCCATCTGCTTGTTTGCTATCATATGATATAAAAAAAAGTTAAAAATAGCACTTTTAACCTTTAACGTCTAACAGTGTTTAATGTTAAATTAGTTTTAACATGTTAATAAAACAGTTATATCTTTTAACGCCCACTACTACATTGGACATGATAGTAGAACCATGGAATGAGGTATGGCGAGATGCAACGACAGCTATAAGACGATAACGTTAATGTAACGGAAAGAAGTAAGTCGGTGGTAGCAAGCCTAGGGGAAACGTTGCAGAACTCTACCACCTAGTAGACATGATGGTGTTACATTTGCCCAATCGATCGCGTTTTACGAACAGCTTGGAAAAATAGTTTATTATTTCTAGCTTGTTTGCTATCCTATGCTATAGGAAATATTTGTAACCACTGGCACCTCATACTGTCAGAAAAATCGTGTACATCAGTGACCATCATTAACAGGGCATCATCGATTTAATCATCCAGTTTAAAGCAATTCAGGTATAAATATTTGAAAGTGCTACAAATGCTGCGGAAATAATTCAGACGTGGACCTTGCAAACAGAATTTAATTGATGTTAGTTTTGCCAGTGTTGCAACACGCTCGTCAATTGCTGACTACATTTACTAGAAACGTGTTAAAGGGCTCAAACACCCGTATTGACAAGACCATTCCGGAAACGTGGATAAATAAACCACTGTTTCCGAAAGGATAGTATATTCATTGAAACTGGATTATAGTAGAACCACAAATATTACTTTTTTCTTGGACACAGAAGTGTGGAAACGAAACGGCAATCTAAATGGCGCGCACACGTGTCACCAATGCTTAATGTCAATTTTAAACGCACTCGCGGATGCCACAGAGATCGACCAAGATCTGTCGCACTGACTACAAGTTACATAGTATTTTATATTATACTAGCTGTTGCCAGCGACTTCGTTCGCGCGGACTTCGTTTACTCCGCACTGCTCCTCCCTCGTATGTAATAGCGTGATAATATGCAATCTATATGTTGACCCGACCTGTCAGTATCATGCAAAATTTGAAGTACATCCTTGCAGTACTTTTCGAGTTTACCCCGGACATACATACAGATAAACAGACTAAAATTCTAAAAACTATATTTTTGGCTTCGATATCGATTGTAGACCACGCCCCAAGTATTCTTTTAAAAATATTTAATATACAGTTTTGACTTTCCTACGATTTTATTATATGTATAGATTGTACATGACCTTATATAAAGTAAGGTAGAAGATCTATTTCTAGCTAGGAGCTGTGCTCAATTGTAGTAATTATTGAAAGCAATATGGAGCAGTTTATCATTGCCCCACTAGCCAATTGAACTTCGGCTAACCGTGAAACCAGTTCTGAAGTTTCAATTCCACGTTCACGCTGTCTTAAATCAATCAATTGAAACGTTGTTGCAGTACTGTTTGAACATAAGCAAGACGCTTGATTATATATTAGTACTAGGTGACTCGCGTAGCTTCACCCGCGAGTAGATTAACGTGTCGTCGATATAGATTTTCATACAAATTTCATCCCCTGTTTCAGTCCTTAGAGGTTGATATTTGAAAAAAAAATTAGTCTATGTTTGAACCCGGATCTTCAACTTTTTCTATACCAAATTGCATGAAAATCGGTCCAGGGGTTTAGCCGTGAAAGCCTAACAGACAGACAAAGTTTCGGACTAACAATATATAATATATAGATATATTTATAATAGACGCAGATTTATAATATTATATATATTATATAATCAGAATCAGAAACAGATTTATAATCCATAATACTAATATTATAAATGCGAAAGTAACTGTCTGTCTGTCTGTTACACTTTCACGGCCAAACCACTGAACCGATTTGAGTAAAATTTGGTACAAATATAGTTTGAGACCCAAGAAAGGACATAGGATAGTTCTTATCCCGGTAATCCCATGGGAACGGGAACTATGCGGGTTTTTATTTTAGAATTTTTTCCACGCGAACGAAGTCGCGAGCACAGCTAGTATTATATATATTTTATAATCTTATATATAAAATTCCCGTGTCACAATGTTAGTTACCGTAGTCCTCCAAAACGGCTAGACCGATTTTGATGAAATTTCGTATGCATATTCAGTGGGTCTGAGAATCGGCCAACATCTATTTTTCATCCCCCTAAATGTTAAGGATTGGTTATCCACCCCTAAATTTTTTTTATTTTATGGACAAAAATTTTTTTTTTAATATTTTTATGATTCAGCATTGAAAAATACATACAACTCTAAATTTTTACCCTTTCTATCACCAACCCTTATTTTTTAACTAGCTGTTGCCAGCGACTTCGTCCGCGCGGAGTTCGTTAAATCCGCACTGCCCCTCCCCCGTAGGTAATAGCGTGATAATATGTAGCCTATATTCATACAAAATTTGAAGTAAATCTATGCAGTATTTTTTGAGTTTACCCGGACATACATAGTATATACAGACACAGACAAAAATTCTAAAAACTATATTTTTGGCTTCGATATCGATTGTAGATCACGCCCCAAGTAGTCTTTTAAAAAAATATTCAATGTACTGTACATTGACTTTGACATTTGACTTTCCTACGATTTTATTATATGTATAAGTATAGATTAAATAATTTATATGGCAAAACAACGTTTGCCGGGTCAGCTAGTAGTATATATAATATGGATGTGGATTGTGGAAGATATAAATTTGCAAACGCTGAAGTTTGTGTCGTTCTAAAGAATTGTGAGGGTAGGTCCTATCTACCTCAGGTTATAATTTACACTTTCCATCGTCGGCACTTGGTGAATGTGCATTTTATTGAATTTCTTTAAGTAACAATACGAAAGAGGTTGACCTTGTTGGTCCATGTCCCTTAGAGGAATAGACCATCTGCCATTCTGACAGGCAGTTTGTAAAAGCCGAACGACTGGGTGACTGGATACGTGTCACTACTATCGTGACTACTAGGTGGTAGATTCCCGGGTATGTGGTACCATCGCCTTACATATTCCAGCTGCAATAGCGTCAATGCTTTTCATTGTCGTGTTCCAGTGTGAAGGGTAGAAGACCATTCCGCCCCACAGATAGTGATGCGCTATTAAAACCATTAGTATATATAGGAGATGGTTTCTCTTTCCATCAGAATTCAGGAGTCACCGTTAATTGTTCACTATCTAATGATATGTTTTAAGCTTAATAGTTCGCTTATTAAACGTCGCGAAACGGTCCAATACTCGGATTATCGTCGAATAACATACGAGCTCATTCAGCTAATTACAATTTACATCCCAATTCTATCCCGATAATCACATTACAGTTCACACACACACATGCAAATGCACGCACGCATACACACGCACATATACACGTCAGTCCACTGTTTCGGCCCGCAAACACTCAAGACCACGAGCAAGAGTTAATAACGAGCTGAAATCCTGACTCTAATGCTTGTTTTTTTACGTTTACGAGTAAGAAAATACTGCCCCAAGCTGAGGTTTGGTCTCACAGGGACACTCTTAGAGCGGGCATTAAACCCATAAAACTCTAACTATGGCTAAGTACAATACTTGCCCGAAAGCCTGATTTCCCAGCAGCGGTCATAGGGACTAATTATCTAAGGTCATTTATACAAAAGATCATTTACATGTAAGTAACATTCCGCACAGAAACGTCTAAATAGTGCAGAGTGTAGGCTAACGTTTCCCCTGACGTGATTCTATAATGTGATTGCGACACGATAGTGCTATCCAACAGTATTGGCTGTACAATCGATACCGAAGTGCGAATCATGCTAGCTTACAATAAACATTCATTAATTGAGTATCTACAAAGAATTCGTTAAGTAAAGAACGTCTTTTATTCTTTATCGTACTTCCCTTTATTAACTTCGGTGAGTTTATCTTATATATAAAATTCTCGTGTCACAATGTTCGTTCCCGTACTCCTCCGAAACGGCCTGACCGATTCTCATGCAATTTTGTGAGCATATTGGGTAGGTCTGAGAATCGGCCAACATCTATTTTTCTTATCCCTAAATGCTAAGGGTAGTCCACCCCTAAATTTTTAATTTATTTTTAGATATTTTTTTTTTTTTGATACAACATTAAAAAATATATACAACCATTAATTTTCAATACTCTACAATCAACCCCTATTTTAAATTCAATAATCTATAAGGCAAAACAACGTTTGCCGGGTCAGCTAGTTTCATTTATAAATTTTAAATCTAGAAAAGTGAAGAGTGAGAACCCTGGAAAAATCTAGAAATAAAAGAAACAGATAGCTGTTCTATCGATAAACAATAGCCGCCGTTACCCAAGCAGTTATGCCATAATGGATCTTCTGTCATATGACATTAGGGAAAATAGCGTGTACTAGGACTTGTTTACATTTAGAAAATTGCGATATTTTCGGCACTTTTCGGGACATGGTCGAACTTTATCTTGGCTGTAAAAAGGGATGTGGGGGAATAGATTTCCGTTTTTATAAAGCGATCGGAAGCGATACTTGGGAAGGTCAGTGTAAAGCGATATAGTACAGTGAAGTGATCCGGAAAGTGTTTTAGTTTAGTGATTCAGTGTAGTCGGATAGTTCGTGTGATTAGTGTCTGTCAGTGTATTTACGTATTGCATTGTGGTTTATTGTACATTTGTGTTGTAAATACACGGTTTTAATATAAGTGGTAATTTTTAATGCACGAATTCTAAGCTCATAACATTTCTAACAACATTTTTTTGTTTTCAAGGCATTGCAGAGGACTGATTCGAGGGGTTAGTCTATTCGGCTCAGATCATGTGGTTCCAGTTTTGATCTGCGGGTCAGGATTTTTTTTATTAATGTTACAGGTAAAAGTTGCAAGTATGAAGCACTGTTTCCTGAGGCAGTCACTACTCAGCACGGATATTTCTTTTAGTTTTCTTAGTCGAATGGCAAAATATTGGTAACATTACATCCATCTCCCAAATACGCCCATGAGCAAAGGAGTAGCAAGTGAAATAACGTATTAATCTCTTTGATCAGAAATCGGGCATATTATATCCAGTCTCGCTCTCGGGCAACTGGTTTTTCGAAAAACTGTAAAAAGAAACAAATTTAGAGCGAACTGACCTAGGTTTCCAATTCAGGACCTCTAGTATCTAGAAGTAGATGCAGTTATTTATCAAAATGATTATTACTCATGTACATAAAACACTTTTTTACATAACATGTTAGTATATTGCAACAATGATGTGTTTCATTTGTGTTTAAAACTATTATCATTGCTCATTTTCAATATTAAAAATTCAAATACAACGCTTTACTACTTTTACATAAACTAAGATAATACCATTGATATAAAAAACTCAAGATACACAATCAGTGTGTCAAAAACGTCCTCAAAAAATGAGTGCACAATTTTAAATTGTGCGCTCATTTCAAATAGAATCGCGTCGGCCGCGTCACTGTCAATTTTATTTATTTTCGTACATTGCTTTGTAAAAACAACTATAAGTCTTGCACTTAAGGTTGGATATGCAAAGACATATGTTTTTGCCATATCTATAACTACTTAAAAGAAATTAGGGACACTTTTGAGTGTCAGTTTTGTTCGGGACTGTGCATCTAGGGTTTTTATATCAATGGATAATACGAGTAAAAGAATGACGTGTTAACGAAGTGTCAAATTCGATAAACTACAGCGACGCGACGTCTTACTTTGACGCATAAAATTTTATTAGTGCGTTTTAAGTAAAAATGTACTGTTAGAAAGAGCTTCAATATACAATTTGGTAGACGTGTTTCTCTTTATTGGCGCATGCGCATTGCGTATTGTGCAATCATATCGTCAAGTACAGAAGAAACCAATTGCTTATTCTGTAATTGACGCTCGAATCATTCTTCTATTTTATTGTCTACACGCGTGTTTAAAAAGATAAACAAGTACCAAATTCATTTTCTTTCTCTATCTATCAACGAGACGACTTTTTGCTTGGTTCGTCTACTCTACATATTATTATAATACATCTGCGGTGCAAACGTGTCAGTTACAGTAGACACGTGGAAATAATGTCTTCAATAACAGTACTACGAGTCGTCACTATTTTCTCACACTGCATATACTAAGCTAGTTTGAGAGTCGCTTGCTTGTTTACTATCCTGCGCTTTAAAAATCTTGAACAAGCGAGAATCATACTAAAATCAAATTATTTATATATCGCGGGTAGATAAATTACTATGGCTTTATGTAGATAACTTACTAGCAAGGTCGTGTATGACGCGGGTTTCACTTATCGTTATTAACCCCATGGACCTTTATGTTTTTCCATAGTTTTATGTAAATGTCCCATCGACTACAGCCAGTGATAAATATATTGATAATGAGGAACATAAAATTCACCATTCAGCTGCCCCCCCCCCCCCCCCCATCGGTACGCCCATGCATATAATAAAGATGTAGGTAACATATTTTGTTTGTTTGTAATGGATAAATTACAAACACTCATATTTTAAAAATAATGTTCCTCCCCCTAATCATCTTATCCGATTATTAATATTTTTTCTCAAATGGAAACACTTGAACAATTCGTACATATAAATTGGCAGGATAACTTCTGCTTACCAGAGGGCCTACCATGAACTCTTATAATACTTGTCAAGTTCCAGGCAGTTCAACTATGAGTATTAACCTGTCAGGTTTTACGATCGTACCATGAACTAATTCTTGTTGACCTGCAATGCGGTGTCTTCTGGCCGGTCACGTTATCTCTGGCTAGGACATATCAAATTAACGTTGAGAAACACATAACTTACCGATTTTTAAATTTTAGTATAAAGTTATTACTATTAATGCTTTTTAATTAGAAATCTTGAATTTAAGAATACAAATTGGCAAAAGAGATCGAGTTTCAAGTTATTTAAAGTCTACGTAAAATATATGGAATATAAAGTAAACCACGTAATATTTGTTAAGTGGCATCCATTAAAGAACGTTACTCTGGGAATATTACACATGACCTTGAACTGTTTATTATCAATTTGATATTTATGAGCGCGGTTTTTAAATTCGTTGAGTAGGTACCATTGACGTGTATAATAGTGGTAATATTATACATGTCAATGGTAGGTACTTGATTTTTTGAGATTAGAGTTTTGGAATAGTTTGTGATTATTTTAAAGCTTAAAATTACTCATTACATATACACAATCCGAGAAATGTCGAGACAAATGTGGACAATGGTTGGCGAAGCTGTGAAAGATGAAAAAGCCTGGGCTACGGTTAGTATTTACTTAGATAATCCTAAACTAACGTACAATATCCAAATATTTAAAAAAAGAGAATATGTAAAAGTTGTTTTTAGGGTTCCGTTGTACCTTTTAGGTACAGGACCCTAAAACAACCTTTACATACGGAACCCTATTACTACGCTTCCGCTGTATGTCTGTCCGTCTGTCACCAGGCTGTATCTCATAAACCGTGATAGCTAGAAAAAAATTATGTATTTCTGTTGCCGCTATAACAACAAATACTAAGAATAAAAAAATGAAAATATTAAGGGGGTCCCCATACCATAAACGTTTTTTTTTTGTATTTTTTTGCTATGATCATATGGAATCCTTCGTGCGCGAGTCCGACTCACACTTGGTCGGTTTTTGTCATTTTTTTAGTTATACACACATCTTAAATCAAAAATTATTAATTTAAATTTTAAAATAATAATTCATAATTAATTATTTTATTTACATTAATTTAATAAATAAATAAAAATTAAAAATTATAATATAGTATTTAGAAAACTTAATATAGAAATAATGAACTACTATATTTTATTCCGATATTGATACTTTTTTAAAACACAGTTAATGTCAAAAAATATACAATAGGTATAACCAGCAGTAATAATAAAAAATACTAACATTTACAGTATATTTAAGACAAAGCAATCCAATAAAAGTTACTTTTTTACAGTTGCAAGTGACCGGCAATATTATGACACTTCAGCAGTTCAAATATCGATTTCGGTCTGTCAAAAACACTTCATGGTACGCTAATGCAGGGCAGGGGGCCTAGCCAAGTTACAATCTACAATCTTAATCGCTTAGAAAACTAATAAAATGTATGGATTTTTTAAGTATTTTAGGCAATCACCACAAACGAATCCAAAAATCGTAGCCAAGTTTACACGTTATTATATCGCTCAAAAAAGTAGAATGAAACGTTGAGTATTCTAAAGCGTTGTTCGCTAAATCCCTACAAATTGGTAGCCATATTACACTTTTGACAAGGGCTCGCGTGTCAAAGTCGAAGTTTGTCAACGCTTGACCAAGCGAACACAGAGACCCAGGAGAAAGCGCTTAATATGTAGTCTGTTTGGAATCAGCTGTTGGAATTCGAGATACGTAATTTGTTTATTTCTTAAAATTAGTATATTTTTCTATATCAAAATGCATTCATTAAATATATTGTGGTGTCCTCAATATGAAGAAGTACTGCTAACACGTCGGCAAAGTTATATGTATCAGAATTTCATATAAACAATAAATGGAATGTCCAACACATTGTTTATACAACCATTCCGCTTAAACAAAGATACATTTAAAACCCTCGTGCATGAATTACGACGTAAAACTTTTTTAAAAAGGTGCAGTGAAATTCTTTGGAAAGTAAAGGTAAGAAGTGCTAAATAATTCAATTAACCTATTAATTGTTTACTACTAAGCAAACTAACATACCTACTAAAGATTTTGTGCAGCACAGACATGTTTTTATTGTAAATATTAATGTAAATATAGATAGTAAGGCAGGATAGAATGTATGTTTCGTTTAGTTCGTAAGTTGTTTGTAATAAATAATATTCGTTTTCGCCTTTTATTCGCCCTAAGACCTACATACAGCTTTGTTGTATAGAAATAATAAGGCTTTATGTAGTTATGATCTTTGCCTATTAGGCATATTACGAATAAAGCGAGTTCCACGCAGTCGACGACATTACGAGTCGACTCTTGCGAGATAGTATTTATATGCGGGAACTCGCTATTACGAAAATCCGAAAAGTGCAAAATTCTTTATGTAAACAAATGTTTTATGAATGTAAATAGTATGTATAATGTAAGTATAAGCCTTAGGCATATGTTTAGACACTTTTCGGTAATATAAAGATAGTTAACAGGATAGTACGACCTGAAAAGGCGTACAACTCTGTAGTTGTAAGAGTTTCCGAGGTCCTGTAAAAGCGTACAATGTATATAACACTCTTGTTTGTTATTGTATAAGTGTATTTGTGTTTAGATCCTTGTATGTATATAAGAAATAACACATTGTAATTCGTTTTCGGTAGGTCTTAGGGCATTACGTACTTTGTTTTGTATATATTTGTAAAAAGGTAGTACCGTTGCACTCGCTAGAGGGCCACACTAGTTGATTAGAGGTAGGAAAAGCTACCTAAGGTAAAATTATTAAGATTAGATTGCAAAAAGTAGGATTTTAACAAATCCAGACATTGTGGCGCCACACCCGGCGCCGATTGTCTTTGTAGATTTCCGCCGACCGTCTGGCCGCGCACTATAAATATCGGAGAGCGCGGCCATACATTTAGTTCCGTTCAGTTCCGTTCCAGTAAAGTAATAGTTTCGTTACGACTCAATAAGTTTCCCAGACAAGTTCCTGGGCTTTAGTAAATATCCATAAGGTACCGGCTTTAGAGTAGGGCAGTGCTAGGGCAAGTACTGGCTCTCCATAGAATAGGTCAATAATTTGCAACGGTGCTAGCTTTATTGCTATTTCGTTACAATAAAGCGCCTTTGCAAGGAAGTTGTGGTCTCAATTATTTCCCCGGTATCCGGCTTGCGGCAAAAGCACTACGGCTGGTGGGGCATCGAAGAGAGAAGAACCAGATCTACAGTCCGCTGGCTCCCCCGGCTGTAGTGCACATTTTCTGGTCGCATTCGAGCCTGATCACTGAGCCATGCCGATCGAGACGAGGAGTACGTCGAGTCGCCGAGAAGAAGAGGCCGCTAGTCGCGAGGAGGAAACGAGCGGTACCACCACGTCCGCTACGGAGACTAGCGTTACAACAGAGAACACCGAGACGACCGAGACCACAACGAGCACCGTTGCAAACAACGACAAGCCGGTACCATCCGCAGTCGAGTCGCCGCGTATCGTTTATCTACGCGCCAAGTTAGAAGAAGCGCGCTTACGAGCAGAAGAGGCGCGCCTACGGACGGAACTCGCGCGCGCTGTTTACGAACAAGGGCAAGCAACTGCCATTACGAGGGTCGAAGATTGGATGGACTCCGCTCGGCCAACCCATACGGATCGCCAGCCGGCACCAGAGCCACTGGCAATCACCAGTTCGGTGGCACTTATGCCACACCCACTACGAGAGGCGGCACCTAGGCCGCAATACGAAGAGGCGGCGCACGCGCCGCACCAAGAAGATTCGGCGGGCCATGAGTCGCCCGCACCACGAGAGGTGGCCCAGGCGCCACAAGCTACGTCGCCCGCGCAGTCGGCGGGCATTTCAGCGCGCGCTGTACGTCCGGCGGAAGATGATGTGTCCGTCGTAGAGAAGGCGAAGATTTCGACGCCTATTGAAAATACGGCACCAAAGCAAGAGTCTGGTGCATTGAAGGCCGCAGATATCACCGCGCTCGCGTCCGCCCTGGCAGAAGCATCACGAGGGGCGCCGCGCTACAGTATGGAGTTACCAAGTTTCGATGGCGCTGGTGAAGAATGGTTGCAGTTTAAAGCGGCATATCGAGATACGGAGAAATATTTTAGCAAGACGGAAAATCGGGCAAGAATTCGAAGATGTTTACGTGGAAACGCCAAAGAAGCCGTCGCCTGCATGTTTTATGGGGAAACCGACCCAAGTGAGATCGTCGACCATTTGGAAATACAGTTTGGTCGGCCCGACGCACTAGTGAACGCAGAATTAGAAAAAATCAAGTCATTGCCGCGAGTGAAAGAAAGTGCGCGGGAAACGTGTGTGTTCGCCAGTAAAGTGAACAATATCGTCGCTACGATTCGAGCTCTCAACAGAGAGAGTTATCTACACGATACGGTGGCAGTGAATAGTTTATTAGCGAAGTTTAATTATACGTTGCAGCACAGTTGGTTCCAGTACGCAAGACGGGAAGATAGAAAACCCGATCTACAAATGATTAGTGAATTTTTAATGAAAGAAGCCGAGATGTGTGCTGCGTTGGTGCCACATGAACCTACAAAAGAAAATCAGCAAGTTTTTAAGAAAACACAGCGAACACACACACAGAAATATGAACCGCAAGTGAAGAGAGACAAATGTGCGATATGTCAAGATGCACATACTAGCTCTATATGTGAACAGTTTACGAAAGCTAGTGTTGACGATAGGTGGGCTATGGCAAAACGTAATAATTTATGTTTCAGGTGTCTACAAAAAAGAAAGCCAAAACACGAGTGCAAGTTTCGGCAGTGCGGCATCGACGGGTGTAAGAGTTCGCACCATCGGCGGCTACACAATAGCCGCAACAGTTATACGAAGAAGACATCTGAAGATCAAGCAGAAGACAGCGACGCCGTGGTGACGTCAACGCAGTCAAGCGCGCCACGCGCCTACCTTAAAGTTATACCGATTGTCCTGACAGGTTCCAGGGGCAGCGTGAACACATACGCACTATTGGATGAAGGGTCCACAGTCACGCTGGTAGAAGAGAAGGTGGCTGCACGAATAGGAGCTCGCGGGCCGGTAGAGCCGTTCCGCATAGAAACAGTTGGCGGCACACGACTCAACGCAGAGAGGTCGCGCCGCATCGCAGTCACCATCAAGGGCCTTCATCACCATCAGCGACATCGGATAATAGGAAGAACTATAGGTAACCTTAACCTATCGCCACAGTCTGTCAGCAGATCCATCGTCAACAACTGCAGACATCTGGAAGATATAGAAGAAGATGTCATCATGGAGCGCGCCGTGCCAACCGTGCTCATCGGCCAGGACAACTGGCACCTGATTGTGACGAGGGCTGTGAAGAGCGGAAGACGTGGACAACCAGTAGCATCGCTCACGCACCTTGGCTGGGTGCTACATGGTGTGGACTACCGCCACAAGCAGCGAGTCCACCTAGTGCAGAGAGCTGCCTATGCCGAACAAGATGAAGATATAGAAAAGGTAATAAGAAATTATTTCGATTTGGACAGTGTCGGCATATCTCCGCGCCAGCCCATCAACCAGAACGAGCAGCGAGCCCTGCAGATTTTAGAAAATACTTGTAAGCGTTTACCTGACGGGCGCTACGAGGCAGGTCTATTATGGAAAGAAGATAGCCGCGAGTTTCCTGAAAGCCGCGGCCTGGCTATTAAAAGATTGTATAATACAGAGAAACGTCTGGACAAGGACCCCGCGCTAAAGGAGGCATACGAGAAACAGGTACAACATTTATTAGATAGTGGTTACGCCGAACCTGCCTACGAGTCACCTAGTCAATCCAGCTGGTACCTGCCTCACTTTGCAGTAGTGAATCCTGCAAAACCTAAGCCGCGAATAGTGTACGACGCAGCTGCGCGGGTCCATGGAGTAAGTCTCAACGACATGTTATTAGCTGGTCCAGACCTTCTGCAGAACCTACCCGGAGTGCTAATGAGATTTCGACAGCTGCCTATCGCCGTGACAGCAGACATAAAAGAAATGTTTCTGCAAATACGTGTACGACAACAAGACCGGGACGCATTACGTTTCCTATGGCGAGGAAGCGATAGAAAAGATTCGCCACGTGAGTATAGGATGACCAGCGTTGTATTTGGAGCTGCGTCATCACCAAGCACCGCTATCTTCGTTAAAAATAAGAACGCTCAAGAATACGCCCACATCTATCCTGACGCCGCCACGGCCGTGGTAAGAAACCATTACATGGACGATTACCTGCAGAGCTTCGATAGTGAGGAAGATGCCACCAGAATAGCCTCGCAGGTTAGCTTTATTCATCAACAGGCGCATTTCCAGCTGCGCGGATGGAAAACGAACAACTCGGCCGTAGCTAAAACGCTACTAGTAGCGCCATCTCTGGGCGGCGATTGGGAACTAAGCACAGAAAGCGAGAAGGTTTTGGGATTAAAATGGAAACCTCACGCCGATAAGCTGGGTTTCAATGTTAAAGCGGTGTACGATGAAGATAAAACACCTACAAAGAGACACGCGTTACGGGTAGCTATGTCTATTTTCGATCCTTTAGGTTTAATTACACCTGTAACTATTCACGCGAAACATTTACTTCAAGAGACGTGGCGAATCGGACTACCATGGGACGAGCCTTTACCTGCGAACTTGGAGAAGACATGGAGAAGCTGGCTTCAAGATGTGAGAAGAATGGAAAACCTGGAAATACCTCGCGCACACTCTAACCTGGCGCGAGCGCGAGATCGGCAGCTGCACATCTTTACGGATGCCAGTGAGTCTGCCTATGCAGCGGCGGTCTACTGGCGCATAGTCAACGAGGACGGCGAAGTCAGCGTCAGCCTAGCAGCAGCCAAAGGAAGAGTCAGCCCGCTCAAGTTTACCTCCATACCAAGGTTAGAAATTCAAGCAGCTTTACTAGGTGCCCGCCTAGCTCAGCACGTCATGGAGGAGTACGAGTATCAGCCAAGCCGCAGGGTGTACTGGACAGACAGCCGCACAGTTCTATCGTGGCTACGCACAGGCTCGCGAGCATTTAAGCCGTTTGTTGCCCATCGAGTAGCAGAGATTGAAGATATTACGAAGGTCGCAGAGTGGCGATGGGTGCCGTCTCGCGACAATGTAGCTGATGATGCTACTCGCCATATCCCGGAAGAATTTGGAGACCGACATAGATGGTTCGTTGGTCCGGCCTTCCTATATTTAGAAGAGGACAAGTGGCCGCAAGATGTCGCTACCAGTAGCGAATTAACAGGCGAAGAAAAACCGTCGGCAGCTGTAAATAGTGTAAATATTGTAAATAACATTAGAAAAATTATATGTATTACAGAAGCACTTCCGGACGTAAAAAGATTTTCGTCGTGGCTTCGATTAGTGCGTGCAACAGCGCGCGTGTTGCAGTTCATCGAGCTCTGCAGAACAAATAAGCAACGTGTCGCCGGTGTGCGTAAACGCACAGCTCCGAAAGCCTCCAATGATGAAGATTGGGGAAAAAAGTATACGAAAAGCTCGAAGAAAATAGAGAAAATTAAGAAGCCACGAAGTTTGGAAGAAAAACGACATTACGTGCCGCTAGATGGCGCTGATATCATTAGCGCCGAGAAATTGTTAATAAAATCATCACAGCAAGAGAGCTTTGCTAGCGAAATAGAAGCTATTACGGGCGGGAGCGCGATAGCAAGAGACAGCCGGTTGAAGCAGTTATCATTGTTCATCGATGAAGAAGGCATTTTGAAAATAAAGTCACGAATAGCGGCGGCAGAAAACATAAATGAAGATTTACGAGAGCCGGCCGTACTAGATGGCCGTCACCCATACACCCGCCTCTATATAGAACATGAACACCGGCGTCTTCACCATAGCGGGGTGGAAGCAACTACGAGTGAAATATTACAAAAATTTTGGGTTTTACGGCTTCGCCCCACCGTGCGCGGCATAGTAAAGAGCTGCGCGCTTTGCAGAAGGAGAAGCGCTATCCCGCCACAGCCGCCTACAGGCGACCTACCGAAGTCCCGGGTCGCGCACCATCAGCGAGCCTTCACCTACGTGGGCCTGGACTTTCTTGGGCCATACAGCGTGACCATCGGGCGGCGCCACGAGAAGAGATACGTGGCGCTTTTCACCTGTCTTACTTCAAGGGCGGTCCACCTGGAGATAGCCGCCAACCTGACTACGGACTCCGCAGTAATGGCACTGCGGCGCATGATGTCGCGCCGCGGGTGCCCCACCGAGGTTTGGAGCGACAACGGCACCAACCTGCGCGGCGCTGATGCAGAACTGAGGCGCGCCGCTTTAGACGCCACTAAGGAAGCAGCAGCCAACTACGCAATCAAATGGAAGTTCATCCCGCCGAGCGCGCCATTCATGGGAGGCGCATGGGAGCGCATGGTGCGCTCTGTCAAGGCTGCACTGTTCGCCGTGCTGCAACAGCGGCATCCACCAGAAGAGGTACTGCACACACTGCTGGTAGAGGTCGAACACACGCTCAACAGCCGACCTCTCACTCACGTGTCGGTTTCACCAGAAGACCCGGCACCACTGACGCCCAATCACTTCCTGCTGGGCGGACCATCACGCGTGCCTGTTCCGGGCGCGTTCTCCGAAGGCGATACTATCGGCCGCCGCCACTGGCGGCACTCACAACAGCTGGCCAACCACTTCTGGTCACGCTGGGTACGAGAAGCGCTTCCGCTACTCCAAAAGCGGCGGGAGCCTCATGGAAGAGGAGCAGAGCTGCGCGTCGGCAACATCGTCCTCATCGCTGACGGCGCGCTGCCAAGAAATACGTGGCCAACGGGGATCATCGAGGCAGTGCACCCTGGAGCAGACGGCGTGGTACGAGTGGCTGACGTACGTACGGCTGCGGGAGTCATGCGAAGACCGGTTAAGAAGTTAGTCTGGCTGCACCATATTTAGTATAACACTGCGTGTTATAGGCGGGAGGATGTGCAGCACAGACATGTTTTTATTGTAAATATTAATGTAAATATAGATAGTAAGGCAGGATAGAATGTATGTTTCGTTTAGTTCGTAAGTTGTTTGTAATAAATAATATTCGTTTTCGCCTTTTATTCGCCCTAAGACCTACATACAGCTTTGTTGTATAGAAATAATAAGGCTTTATGTAGTTATGATCTTTGCCTATTAGGCATATTACGAATAAAGCGAGTTCCACGCAGTCGACGACATTACGAGTCGACTCTTGCGAGATAGTATTTATATGCGGGAACTCGCTATTACGAAAATCCGAAAAGTGCAAAATTCTTTATGTAAACAAATGTTTTATGAATGTAAATAGTATGTATAATGTAAGTATAAGCCTTAGGCATATGTTTAGACACTTTTCGGTAATATAAAGATAGTTAACAGGATAGTACGACCTGAAAAGGCGTACAACTCTGTAGTTGTAAGAGTTTCCGAGGTCCTGTAAAAGCGTACAATGTATATAACACTCTTGTTTGTTATTGTATAAGTGTATTTGTGTTTAGATCCTTGTATGTATATAAGAAATAACACATTGTAATTCGTTTTCGGTAGGTCTTAGGGCATTACGTACTTTGTTTTGTATATATTTGTAAAAAGGTAGTACCGTTGCACTCGCTAGAGGGCCACACTAGTTGATTAGAGGTAGGAAAAGCTACCTAAGGTAAAATTATTAAGATTAGATTGCAAAAAGTAGGATTTTAACAAATCCAGACATTGTGGCGCCACACCCGGCGCCGATTGTCTTTGTAGATTTCCGCCGACCGTCTGGCCGCGCACTATAAATATCGGAGAGCGCGGCCATACATTTAGTTCCGTTCAGTTCCGTTCCAGTAAAGTAATAGTTTCGTTACGACTCAATAAGTTTCCCAGACAAGTTCCTGGGCTTTAGTAAATATCCATAAGGTACCGGCTTTAGAGTAGGGCAGTGCTAGGGCAAGTACTGGCTCTCCATAGAATAGGTCAATAATTTGCAACGGTGCTAGCTTTATTGCTATTTCGTTACAATAAAGCGCCTTTGCAAGGAAGTTGTGGTCTCAATTATTTCCCCGGCAGACCCGGCTCACGGCCAGAAGCACTGCGGCTGGTGGGGCGTCGAAGAAGAAGAACCAGATATACAGTCCGCTGGCTCCCCCGGCTGTAGTGCACAGATTTATCGCAATTAGAATGCAAATATATTTTAGATTATTTTTGTATTAATTTGACAGTTAATATCAGCTATCAATAATTAATGTTTCGTTTCTATTAATATAAAAAAAGTATCTTCACGCCCGTATCCTCGAAGAGGTAGGCAGAGGTACAACAAGTACTTACGATTAGCCCAAGGTAGTTAAGTGAAAACACAATGTGATAGTTGGCAAGTTTATTGGCACCGGGCTATATATATATATATATATATATATATATATAGAAAGAATTGAGTGCTTCTTTCATACTCATAACTTTATGAAAATTCACCAGTTTTGGAGACACTTAAAAACGTCTGCGGACAGCTGCACCTGACCAAGTTAATCATCATGCGCTACATTGTATTGGTCTGATATTAACTACTAGCTCTTTTTGCATCTTAAATGTTTCAGAAATGTAACATATATAAATATTTTGTTTATTTAATAATGAATGTAACATATATATTTTTTCAGATGACTCTGGATATCTACAATGCCCTTGACTTGTGATACCTATCCTTTAAGCATTTCAAGGTTCAAGAGAAGAGCTCTATACTTTGAGGCACGTGTAAACGCGTAACTGTGTTGAACGATGTTTTGGACTATGGAGGTGTTTTTTTACTTCACTATCCTACTCATGCAGCAATCCAAATAATTGGATGTATAATATGGTAATAATAAAATGGCATGTGTGTATTACACAACATCGCAATGCGAGCCAATTTACTACCACCAGAAATCATTCCAGATGTAAATGAGTATGTTAATGATGAAGCTATGCAAGCATCTACCTCCAACTCATTGGGTAGCAAAAATGAGTTAATTTAACGAAGATCTGTGCTGAATTGTTTAGTAAATAGGTTATAATAAAAATATTTTAAGTGGTATATGTTTTAGTGACATAAACATACATATAAAAAATAAAGGTGATTTTTTGGTACCTAAACTACGATTAGCCCATTTAATCTGTTTTAGCATATTTAGTCAAAATCTGCAATAAAATCTGAGACTGTTATCAGTTTATGTCATAAAACAGACTAGCCGTAATGAAAATAGTATAAATGTGTGTATATTATCATCATAATATGGATGTAGATTTTGTAATATTTATTTTTATTATATTAATGTATTTCTGAATAACTTTTAATATTAGGTTCCTGCAGTCCTCCTTAACGTAAACATTAACTTCATACTAACGTGTTTAAATTTCATACTCTACCGTACGCGAAATCGTCTTAAAAAGCGCTACAAAGTTTTTGCTTCACATATTGATATATTAATATAGTTAAAAAAAATAATTGAATTTAAATGTTACAATTTAAAAGAGTAAGCAATGTATTTTATATATTTTTGGTTTATGTGGTTTGTTATTTTACTAGGTGGTAGAGTTCTGCATTGTCTCGCCTGGATTTGGTACTTATCCCCGTGTTGGTTCCAGGCTTCTTTGAAGAATAGGCCAACTGCTGTTCTGCCAGGCAGGTCGTAAAAGGCGACCGATTGGCTATACGAGTCACGTCTATCGTGGCTACTAGGTGGTAGAGTTCTGCATTGTCTCGCCCGGGTCAGGTACCACCGCCTTACCTATTCTTGCCGCAATAGCGTCAGTGCCTGTCACTGTCGTATTCCGGTTTGTAGGGTAAGGTAGCCGGTAGACTTATGCATGTGGCATAAGACCTCGCCACAAGATAGCAACGCACCATTAACACCTTTGGTGTCTATAGGCGATAGTTGACTCCATCAGGAGACCCATTTGCTTGTTTGCTATCTTATAAAATAAAATAAAAAAAATCTAGTCTGGTATTTCTCCCGTAATAGTGTCGGTGTTTGTCACTATCATATTCCAGTTTTGGGGCTAATGTAGCCGGTAAACGTATACATCTGGCATTAGACCTCGCCGTAAGATTGCAATGCATCATTAATATCATTGGTGTATTTCTCTTTCCATCAGCTTGTTTGCTATCTTATGATTATATATAAAATTTATTAACTACCTATTTTGTAACTTAGTTTATTATTAATTTCATTTTAATCCTCCAATTAATTAGCTTTAGGTAAATAAAACCTTTATTTCAGTGAATTTTGTGTTTAATATAATTAACTAAATCTGTTAAATATTACCACTTAAAAGAGTAAGCAATGTATTTCATATATTTTTTGTTTAAATGGTTTGATATGATTGATTATTTTATTTATATTGTAGTGATGATGGTCCTAAATGCGATAAAATTCCTAGTAAATCATTAGCCAAATGAATTAGCGTTTGGGTTCGGTTTTACTCCATTTTAATTTTTTGCGATTTCACTCTTAGCCGTTCCATTATCCCTGTTGATTATTCCTTTCACGGTCATTCTCAAATTGCAAGAGAAGATTTTCAGCGGCTACGAACTCACTCGCGGCTCGTTCTAAAGATGTCTGTATCCTCCTAGTACATAATATGTGAGTTCGAGTCAGCCTCTGCCGCCGTGACCTACAAACAATCGGGGATACCGCAGGCGCAGGGGTAGCATGACTATGTCAAACTTGTGGCGTAATACACGACGTGCTTGCAACCGGAGACGTCGCTAACAGTCTAGCCGTAGGTAGGTAGGCCACGTTTGAGGTGGAGGAGGAACACTTGATCCTTCCGAGGGATGGATGGAATCTAATGCTGTAATTAATGAAGGAATATTAATTAAACACATTCTTAAAGTAAATAACCAACTACAAGAATTATATATCATCATCATCTTTGCTATACGCTAATATATTTAGTATCATAGACGACAGTTATCATTTTCCAGAGAACAGAGAACCATTTGTATGCTTGCAGTTCTATAAAATAAAAAAAAATAATGTTAGTGGTAAAATTCAATATGCAACCTGAGAATGTAATACTTATTAAATTATTATAAAATTGAGCACTTTTCATTTTAGTTAATTTGGAATATAAGGGGGTGTACTTTCATGTCATTCTCATCAAACCTGTGTTGATCCAGGCTCCTATAAAGAATAGACCAGCTGCCGTTCTGCCAGGCAGTTCGTAAGAGGCGAACGATTAGCTATGTAAATTACTGCCATCCTGGCTACTAGGTGGTAGAGTTCTACACTGACTCACCTGGGTCTGATACCACCACCTTACCTACTGATTTTACTCGCGACATTATTGATTGATGATACATTATCATTTTATCATAAAGTTGACATACGAGACTATGGAACTCACCTGGGTTTAAGTAAACGACAGCCTCATCTATTCCTTATTCCTAGTATTGTATTGTGAGCCCCTGTAGTGTTCTGATATGAAAATAAACTTGCACATGAGGTGTAACATGATAGCCTTACTCTACAACAATAGTTGTTCAAAATATATACTATAGAGTATAAGATATATTAATTTCATTAAATTAATCAATGAAAAGAAATTTACATTATTTTCCTCATGTTTTGCCGCAAACAAGTTTAATTATTTAAATTCACCCGCGTTTGGCACTTGACAATAGAGACTGACGTTTTTAAGAACGCTGGCCATAGACTAATTACATTGTTTTTTCTCCCAACGGTATTGGATGAACGATGGACGGAAAGGTGTTAACTTGGCTACCAATTAAGCGTTTTCTAAAATCGATGTTGCAAAGAAGTCAGCAATCGTAGAAAACGAAAAGAAACTTAACGTTTGAAATATGGCTAGGCCCCCTGAAGTAGGTTTGAATAGCAATACGATCGCTCACCGGCATAGGTCACGTGGTCGCTGACTGGCCTGTTAGATAACGCTTTCATGGTACGAAATAGCAGGACAGTTTAATTATCGGCTTAAACTGACCTGCTATAAGAGTTCATGGTAGGGCCGCAGTTCCCAAGTGGAAAGCTTTAGTACTTATCGGTACTTTACAGTATCTTCATGGACCATTATATGTACTGATAATAAAATTCGATGGCTTCGATGGCTAATTTAGGCGAAGCGCAGGTGACGAGACACCATTCTAAAGTCAATTATGTTGTTATTTTGTGAACCGACTCGCACACAAATTTGAAACACGGATTGAGCTAGATGATTTCGTGTTTTGACAACAATTGAATCAAATGAACATATTTATACTCAAAGTATCAACCTCTACAGGATTATTTGCTGAATCAACAATTTATAGATACTATACCGGATCGGAAACGCGGCAATACCCCGAGAAGACACAGTGGAATACTCAGCAAGCTTGTCTTCTGTATCTGAATTTGAACAAATAATGTACTATTTGTAACTAATTGTAATAATTCTTTATATATCGATAAACATTGGTGTGAGGAGCAATTAATCCCAAGATTTTTTTGTCTTCCAAATAATCTGAAATGTAACATTTTTAGGCAGTTTTGTGTCAACACATTTTTTCTGGCAAATCTCGGAACCTTATTGTAAATACATATACATTCTATTAATTACACAACTTTATGAAATTAAACCAAACCTATTGAATGTAACACAGAAATTGGCGTTAAAACCAGTTATTCTTTAGGAATTAACACCATATCCTATTTAGAGTTGCCAATTACCACTTCTTAATTTAAGGGTTACAAACATCAGAAATACGGGTTTTAGATTATACTAGTTGCCCACAACTTCGTCCGCGCGGACTTCGTTTACTCCGCAGAGCTCCTCCGCCGTAGATGATAGCGTGATAATATGTAGCCTATATGTTGACCCGACCTATTAGTAATATTCTTGCAAAATTTGAAGTAAATCCTTGCAGTACTTTTTGAGTTTACCCCGGACATACATACAGACAAACAGACAAAAATTCTAAAAACTATATTTTTGGCTTCGATGTCGATTGTAGATCACGCCCCAAGTATTCTTTTAAAAAAATATTCAATGTACAGTTTTTCCTACGATTTTATTATATGTATAGATATCGCAGTGAAATTGTCAATACCGTTAGACTATAATCTAACGACTATAATATATATATATATATATATATATATATATATATATATATATATATATATATATATATATATTACGGGAGATAATTAAGACGACATTATTTTATAGAGCTTTATTTTTTTTTGTCATACAAAACAACTTTTAAAATACCTTTGTTTTTAACCAAATGTGTAAGTCTTCACATGCAAAATTAATATTACACTATATGAAACTTCGCTTTGATTGTATCAATATTTGTATGATTGCATAACATTTGAACACGCAAAAGAACGAATATAAAGTCCAACAGCCGCGGAGGATCAGACAGAACGCGTATATAGCTGCGATCGTTCGCCATGAAGGAATTTGTTGAATTACGGGAGTTTAACCCGTATTCAATTTTGCTAATTAAAGGCATCTAAATTTTTATAGCGCGAAAGACGAGGTAATCCGTTAAATATGAGGCACTTGGCCTCCCTAATCCACGCATAGCCAATTGTAGCTCAACAGTTATCACTCAACTCATTCTGCATTCACAAGCCCTCCGCCATTTCCGTAATTAATCTAGTGTGGAAGCGGCACAGTCAGACGCAGAATCACCTTTATCTCTGGCCTTTCATCGACTTTCGAGTGCACTCCAGCTTCGACAAAGAACTTACAGCGCGAGCGCTGTGACATGGTAAAGCCGCTTTGTGAGAATCTAACTTCTGTTAGACGCTGTTTTGTTAATTAATTTTGAAACTGAGTGTTCCAGCTTACGTTTACATAGCAAGCGGCTCTAGAGGTTTATAGACAGCCATATATCTAAGATGTTACCCCACTAAGACGAAACGTTATGGAATTCCACTATATTAGTCCGGGCTACTTAGAAGAAAGACCATCTACCATTTTGCCAGACAGTTCGTAAAAAGCTTAAGGCTTGCCTATACGTGTCACTACTATTGCTACTAGGTGGTACTACCTCGGTGTCTTTCAGCAATGTTATTTTTCTTTTTCAATAAATCATCCCATATTTTGGCCTCTTAGGGTTTGATTTTGAAAATAAGCCATCCTATGTTTAACCCTGGATCTTCAACTATCTTCACACCAAATTTTATCAAAACCGAATCAGCGGTTGAGCCGTGAGTGTATTTTTTTAGGGTTCCTAACCTAAAAGGTAAAACGGTAGCCATTACTAAGCCCCCACTGTCTGTCCGTCTGTCTATCACCAGGCTGTATCTCATAAACCGTGATAGCTAGAAAGATGAAATTTTCACAAATTATGTATTTCCGTTGCCGCTATAACAACAAATGTTAAAAAAATGAAAATATTAAAGGGGACCCCATACAATAAATGTGTTTTTTTCGTTTTTTTTATGTTGGTCCCTTTGTGCGCGAGTCCGACTCGTGCTTGTCCGATTTTTTCATATCATAAGTCAGCAAATAAACAGATGGCTCTTCTGATGGAAAGATAAATCATCGCAGACATCAAAGATGTTAATGGTACGTTGCTATCCGTGTGGTGGGGCGGAAATGTTACATGCATAATATGTGAGTCTACCGGCTACCTAATACCCTCCAAATTGGAACAAGACAATGACAAGCATTGACGCTATTGCGGCAGGAATATATATGGCGATGGTACCCAAACCGGGCGAGACATTACGAAACCTAGTAGTCACGTTGGTAGTATTATGTATTATAGCCAATCGGTCGCCTTTTACCTGGCAGAACGGTAATTGGTTTATTCTTCAAAGTGTCTGGACCTACACTCCTACACGGGGTACATTATACCATAAAGACGAGTCGACAGGTTAAAAGCATTGTCATACTAATATACTCAGTTTTCTGGTGTTTTTACTTTTGTTTTACGAAGCAACTAGCTGACCCGCGTTACTTCGACCGCCAGTAGAGTAACAACAAGACTTAACTGCGAATAGGGTGACAATAAGTCATTTCATACAAAAAGGTGAAATTATATAAATATGCTATTTTTTCCGCGAACTGTTTTGATTTTTGTGACCTCCGCAATGCTACCGAATAAAAAACGTCGGTTTATAAATGAGTAAAACTCATCATAAATCCGGACAACAAACCACCACACTCACCCACCCACATCCACCACACTTTCACTACTGTTGATGTCTATATTTTCGGTGGCATCGCGGAGTTCACATAAAACAGTTCACGGCGAATAACAAATTGAATTAATTTCACCGTTTAATTATTGATTTCTGCGAAGTAACGCCTGAATTAATAAAATAAATTTCATACAATCTTTAATCCGCTATTTCAGCCCCTTCAACTGCATCCAAATTGTTTCACTCCTTTAGGAGCTACGATGCCACCACAGACATACCTACAGTTATACTTATAACATCCCTTTTTGAATCGAGGGTAATAAAAAAAATATCTTCACGCCCGTATCCCGGAAGAGGGAGGTAGAGGTACAACCAGTGCACTCACGATTAGCCGAAGATACTTAATCCCACAATGGTGGCAAGCCTATCGCCAATCGGGCACTTTTCCAATCACGGTGAAAGATACTATCATTTATCAGAAAACTGAACCCGGGAATCGAACCCAGGACCTCATGTGGTCCAACACCGACACCGGACCACCAGACTACACAAGCGAATAATAAAAAACTACGTCCACTGAAATAAAGAGAATTTAATATTATGTGCGGCACGTGTCGACATGGATC
Organism: Apodemia mormo; assembly: GCA_036924255.1. Taxonomy (NCBI): domain Eukaryota; kingdom Metazoa; phylum Arthropoda; class Insecta; order Lepidoptera; family Riodinidae; genus Apodemia; species Apodemia mormo. The sequence continues at coordinate 1,539,321 of JAUPFN010000018.1, read as the reverse complement.
AGTGCACCAACAACAAATTAAATTTAGACAGGCGTGAGTCTTCGGTCAATAAACACGACATTTATCGGTGAATGTGGAGCAGTGGTGTGTGTTTGTGTTCGGCAATTAGTGTGTGCACTGGCACGCACTCGGAACTGAGTAACGATGTTCGGGTTTACCAATGCCACTGAAATTGCAATACCATGAAATGGGCTACATTTTTACGGTCGATCGGATGTTATGCGAATCTACAAAATGGCTATAATTGGAACGCAGTAAAATTGCAACAAACAACTATTCTATTTCTGTAACAACGTGTGTAAAGTACAATATTTATCGATTTATACGAAACTATCTATACCTAAAGTGACCATATTGTTTTTATCTTGAACGGGAAATTATTTTGATGCGAACTACACAGTTATATCTTTATTATATAAATTACGTGTCACGTTATTTGTCCGCTATGGATTCCTAAACTACTGAACCGATTTCAATGAAATTTAGTAGTTTCTTTAATCTTAATTGAAAGATAGTTTTTGTATCAATTATATATTATATTTTCAATACGTAATTACATATATTCAATACGTAATTTGTACGGCAAAATAACGTTCGCCGGGTCAGCTAGTTGTCTATAGGTAATAGATATCTATTCCCACGAGGAGAACCAAAATAATACCTAATTTGTTAAGTTAGATCCAATACAAATGTTAAGTTAGATTCACCAAAATTATTAAAACATTTTAAATGATTGGTTTATTTTAGTACGAGTACTATTTAATTTGTCTTGTGTAGGCTCATGTCTGAGTTTATTATTATTTGTCAAGTTAGAAAAGATTTGGCAATCTTTTCTAATCTCTAACCAAATATATTTTTGTATTTAAATTATAGCTTTTTATGCCGGAATACTGTGGCTGTGTATATTTTTCGGAAAACGGGACATTTTTACGTCCTTGAAATATGCTTGAGGATACCGGGACAGAGTAGTTGAAATCGGGACAGTCTCGTCTAAGACGGGACGTATGGTTACGTTATCCACACCCACACTAATATTATAAATTCGAAGTCTGTCTGTTACGCTTTCACGACTCAACCGCTAAATCAATTTTGATGAAATTTGACATGAAAATAAATTGAAGATTCGGGGTTATAAATAGGCTATCCTATTTTCAAAATCAACCCCTAAAGAGCTGCAATATTGAATGAATGTTTGTATGATAAACTACATCGGTGGCATGTTAATCTACTCGCGGACGAAGCCGCGCGGATTAGATAGTAACAAATAATTTTTTTTAGTTTTGAAAATTTTCCTCGATATTCTAGTGTTGATACAAGTCTTTTTTCTAAGAATAGATAAACTGCCTAATTGCTAGACATCTCGTCAAAAGCGAGCAAAGGCTAATACGGCAGTACGGGCCAGTAAAAGTATTTGGTAGAATTTTGCAGCGTCTTGACCGGATTTTTTTGCCGCCGCGCCGTTCTTTAGTTTTGCGATTAGCAACTCATTTGGTAATTCATTTTGAACCAACGAGAAAACGCAGGTTATCAGTTTGACATGTATGTATCTAATATTATTGGAGTTAGATAATATTTGAGTATGATGTTCTATTTCAAAGTCCAATCATAATAAATTTCGTAAGTTTACGTATGTTTGTCACGAATTTCTAGGAAGCTAAAAGCTATATCGAGATCATTCTTTTTGTATTAAATCAGGTATATTCTAAGTTAGAGAACAGTACAAGTTTCACTAAAATCGGTTCAGTAGTTTTTGAGATATCCGTCAGTTTAAATTTAATTTTCAAATTCAAATAATATACACATAATATTGTCCTTATTGTTTTGCGAATAGAAGCGAATGAGGTGCTACTAATACCTAAGATTGGTCAACATTAGTTTTGGTAGTCCCTTGTGGTAGGTTCTCACCCTATTGACAAATCAAGCACATGGTTATGTGTCTAGTTTTGTTTTAAGGGATTTTTTGGAGTGGAAATACTGTAAAACAACTGAGCTGATTTGAAAAAACATTTTACCTTTAGGAAGCTACATTACCATTAAACAAAAAACAGGACAAGTGCAAGGAAACTAGCGTAAATTTTGAACACACGCATTGTTTAAAAAAAACTTATTCCGAAAGAACTCTTCTCCTGGGATTCGAACCCAAAACCGAATTGTTACATGTTTTAATCGAATGTATATTTCATTAACAATTCCTTTCTCAATTATTTTTTTAATGAACAATATTATGTTAACAAGTTAGTAAACGAAGCGTTCCGAATGGAAATGAAATCCATTACCGTGATTTAATTAAATTGACAGTATGCTCCAACACTTCGCATACTGTTGACCTATTTTAATGATTATTACATTTATTTGGAAATTATGTGTGTTATGTTACAAATTTAATGTTTTACAAAAATACTTTTTGTAAGTATACTACTAAATGGCAAAATTCTGTAACGTTTCAATCAGGCTCAGTACTACCACTTTAGCTATTTCTCATCAGTGTTTGTCACTGTTATAATAAGGAGGGTATAGTAGGCACTAGGCGATAAACTAAACAGCCGTCTATTTCTATTAGCACAATCATCAGATCAGAACCACGTCAGATATAGCAAAAACTTTGTATGCCTTTTTAAGACAAACCATCAATCAGCCATCTGCTGTGCTGGCAAACAGTTCGTCGTAGGCGAAAGATTGGCAATGCGAGTCACTACCATCGTGGCTACTAGGTAGTAGAGTTCTGCATTGTCTCGCCCGGGTCTGATACTACCGCCTTACCTATTCCTGTCGCAACAGCGTCAGCGCTTGTTTGTCTTGTCACTGTCGTGTTATGATTTGTAGGTGAAGGTAGCCGGTAAACTTATGCATGTGGCACTAAGACCCCTCCCGCAAGGATAGTAACGCATTATTAACATCTTTGGTGTTTATATGCGATAGTTGTCTCTTTCCATCAGAAGAGTCATCTGCATGTTTTCCATATTATGATATACAAAAGTAAACATTTATATTGCAGAGGACTGCAGAAACCTAAGATTTTTAAATAATATACATTATAAATACATTTAATTAATATACATAAACATTACACACACTGCATTCATGTGTCATACATAAACTGACCATATAGTATTTATCTTAAAACGGGACACTAAGTTTATTTTAACTACGCCAACAATAAATGATAGAAGTAATGTCTGAAGGATGTATCTATTTTCCTAAGAAGAAAGAAATTGAATATCGGTTTTAAGTTAGACCTACCAAAACTTTTGAAACAAATAATTTTCCTATTGAAAATTAAACATTTTAAGCGTGATTTTTGTGTTCGGCTCATATCTTAGCAACTATCTGTCCAATTAAATAGGTTTTCCGACGAATTAGTATACAATTTAAAAATTCTTTTGCCTTTATTGTGTTCGCCGTGTTGGTCCCGGCCTCCTTTGAAGAATAGGCCCACTGCCGTTCTGCCAGGCAGATCGTAAAAGGCGACCGATTGGCTATCGAGTCACTACCATCGTGGCTACTAGTTGGTAGAGTTCTGCATTGTCTCGCCCGGGTCTGGTACCACCGCCTTACCTATTCCTGCCGCAATAGCGTCAGTGCTTGTCGCTGTCGTGTTCCGGTTTGGAGGGTAAGGTAGCCGGTAAACTTATGCATGTGGCATTAGACCTCGCCACAAGATAGCAACGCATTATTAACATCTTTGGTGTCTATAGGCGATGGTTGACTCTTTCCATCAGGAGACCCATCTGCTTGTTTGCTATCTCATGATATAAAAAAAAAAATATTTTACGGAAAACGGGACATTTTCACGTCGCTGATATATACTTGGGCACACCGGGACAGAGTACTTAAAAACGGGACAATCCCGTTCAAAACGGAACGTATGGTCACGTTAGTCATACATGATAATATCGAACACACATGTAGGTATACCATTTTCTTTTCGGCTAAAGCCTCTTGTCAATCTTAACAGATTTTATTGTTTAGTCTATTGTCTTTAGACTTGAGCTATATATTAATATTATTTTTGTGTTATAGCACTCACCCCGTGCTTAGGAAAACTGAAAAAACTTTAAAAACAACAAAGAAAAATATCGACACGCAGGGATTGAACCTGCGACTGTCTCCCTAAAGCCGGGACGCTCTTCCACTGAGCTAGTGTCGACAGGCTCGAGGCGGCGAAATTCTTCTTTGCTGTATGATTGATTATATCGATTGTACTGATCGCTAGCTATACATACGTATATATATATATATATATATATATATATATATATATATATATATGTGTATGTATATATATTAATACGAAAAGCGAAAACTTTGTAACCCCTTTTCCGTGGACTGAGAAGTATAAAATATTATAAGTGTAAAAGATTATATGGAAAAGAAGTGCAAAAAGGTAATATTTACACAAACACATGTACATATATATATTATATACTAGTTGACCGGTTCACTCTATCTACAATACGAAGTAATTTATCGAAATATAAATATTAAATACAAATAATAAATATACACGGGACAAATTACACTGACTGATCTAACCCCAAAGTAAGCAAATTATTTGCTTGTGTTATGGGTGTTAGTCAACGATACTAACACATAGAAATACATACATAAATACTTTTACATACATAATAAACACCCAAACCCGGAAATACAAAAATTTATGCTAATCACACAAATGCTTGTCCTCGTCGGGGATCGAACCCGATCCCCGTTGCTTGCGTAGTCAGGGTCGCTAACCACTCGACCAACGGGGCGGTCAAATGGTATCTATTTTGCAACCTAATCACATAAGTGACCTTATATTTGTTATTACGTCAAAACAATCCACATTATTACTACAAACAAAGTATAAAAACATCCAACCTATAATAACTCTTCAGTTGTAATAGAAAGGCAATGTGCCGAGAACACAAGGAGTGATAAAACTAAAGATGTTAAGCAACCATTTGTAAGATGGTCACGTACAGACAACTAAACTGATATTTATCGCGCTTTCACTTACACGTAATCTATGAAACGGCCATTGGACACACACTTGGAAGCTTTAGGGGCCATTAAGTGATGCCGAATTTGCGAACGTAACTTATGTCGAGACAAGCGTGCAAATATAACTTACGGCAGGGCTTGGTGTGATCCTAATAAAGCTTTTTATAGAAATAACATGTTTCCGTCTAAAATGTTTACATTGCGAACACACATCTGTATATATGTATTTGTGTGTGTAAAAAAGTAAACTGACTCGCTGACTGACTGTATAAAGATACTAGCTGTTGCCCACGACTTCGTCCGCGCGGGCTTCGTTTACTCTGCACTGCTCCTCCCCCGTAGGTGATAGCGTGATAATATGTAGCCTATATGTTGACCCGACCTATTAGTAATATTCATGCAAAATTTGAAGTAAATCCATGCAGTAATTTTTGAGTTTACCCCGGACATACATACAGACAAGCAGACAAAGAGACATACAGACAAACAGACAACAATTCTAAAAACTATGTTTTTGGCTTTGATATCGATTGTAGATCACGCCCCAAGTATTCTTAAAAAAAAATATTCAATGTACAGTTTTGACTTTCCTACGATTTTATTATATGTATAGATAATCGAAATAGCTGAAGAAGAATGTAATTTTGCACAATTTCTGAATGAAAATATTTTTTTTTTTATTTTTTTATTTAATACTTTATTGTACACTTATATAATGACAAAAAAAATTAAACGATACTTAAAATAATGCACAAAAGGTGAGCTTATCCCTAACGACAGAGATTTCTTCCAGCTAACCCAGAAAGTGAAGCTGGGAAAGGAAAGTGGAAGGCATCGTGCACAAGCAAAATTTATTTAATATCATACATAGGATAGCAAACCAATACATAGGTAAGCTGGTTAAAGGAGCTATAGATTAATATCTATTAAAAAGACGAACATTTTTTTAAAAGCCATTATTCCATATTGCATCTACTTGTTTACATTGTGTTTTCGTGCTAAGAAGCTCTACTATCAAGTAATTTTCAGTCACAATTTTGTTGTCTTCTAATCACGATACCTTTCGGAAAATATTTTACCCTCTTGAGGGACGAATGTTTAAATTCACTAGGTGGTATACTTCTGCATTGTTTCACCTGGGTCTGGTGCCACCGCCTCACCTTAACATCTTTGGTGTCTATAGGCGATGTTTATCTCTTGCCATCAGGAGAGCTACCTGTTTGCTATCTTATGATATAAAAATATACCTCTTTATGTATAATATTTTACCTGCACGACGAATTTACCACTTCTTATCAATTTTCATATTTCACGCAATCTATATCTACTAATTTACTTATCATGTTATAAAGCGGTTTTTGTAAGTTTGTAAGTTAGTTTGAAGGAAATAATCTCTGGAACTACTAAACCGATAATGAAAATTATTTTAATAGTATAAAATGATATTATTTCTGAGTGACAGGATGAGTACACTATCCTAATTTCCCCGTGGGATCGAGACCTAGGTACGTGGGTTATACCGCCAGGAATTATTAGTTTAATTAATAAATATGTCGAAAACCAAAATATTATTAAGTTGTCATATTTATAGTTTCATGATAGGCTGATGTATTGTCAAACTAATCCATTGACCATTACAATATGAGAATCAAACCCAAAACCTTAACGTTGCAATACAAGAAAACAAAAAATTTAGTAATATATATTTTTTAAAATATCAGCTATTTTATAAAGGCTTTGTAGCCGTCATTTTTGAATGTTCAGCTTCCTATTAGCCCGACAAAGGACTGGAGGCGGCATCACGTCAGGAATGCACGATGCGGGCACCCATTGTTGCCAACATCCTCACATTTTCATTATTTGAGACATACGAGTATAGAGTTTGACAGCTTATTGTCATGACCCAAATTTACATTGTTTCTACTGTTGTAAAATTGCTATTTATAGTTTTCATATATTCTTCACCTAAAATAAAAAGCGTTATCTCCTAGTCAAATGTATTATGAACATATTTACAAATTACAATACAGACGAATGCATAAAGATGAATTTGCCTTTGAACGAAGACGAAGGCAACCGGTTGGCCAAATTGTCATTACCGTCATGATTATTAAGGTCGCGATGGTAATAAAAATTTGGGCAATCGTGACCTAGTAGTCACTATATTATGGTATTAGGTGTAAGTCACAATATTAAAGAATAATAAAAAAATAGGCAGGTCAAAGTTGATATCAACTAAAATGAATGTTAATATTTTCGCCGTGTTGGTCCCGGCCTCCTTTGTAGAATAGGCCCACTGCCGTTCTGCCAGGCAGGTCGTAAAAGGCGACCGATTGGCTATCGAGTCACTACCATCGTGGTTACTAGGTGGTAGAGTTCTGCATTGTCTCGCCCGGGTCTGGTACCACCGCCTTACCTATTCCTGCCGCAATAGCGTTAGTGCTTGTCGCTGTCGTGTTCTGGTTTGGAGGGTAAGGTAGCCGGTAAACTTATGCATGTGGCATTATACCTCGCCACAAGATATCAACGCACCATTAACATCTTTGGTGTCTATAGGCGATGGTTGACTCTTTCCATCAGGAGACCCTTGTTTGCTACCTTATGACATAAAATAAAATAAAAAATAAATAAATTATTTTCCCCATTCTAGCCCGAGCCCTCTTTGACGAAAGGTCTGTGCCGTTGTGCCAGGCAACTCGTACAAGGCGAACAAATGGCTTGACGTCACTACTATCGTAACTAGTAGGTGGTAGCTTCGAAACGTTTCGCCTGGTTTTGGTATGGCCGCTTTGCATATTCCTGCCGCATTAAAGTCAAATGCTTGTCACATTTCAGAGATGAAAACACTTCAGAGATTGAGGCTGCACGTGGAATTACAATCCCGACACACAGATAGTTATGCATCATTAACATATTTGGTTAGGCGATGGCTGTCTACTTCAATCGGGACAGTAATCTTCTTGTTTGCTATATCACTACATAGCATAAAGCAAAGTCGCTTTCTCTGTCTGTCCCTATGTCGCTATGTGTGCTTAAATCTTTAAAACTACGCAACGGATTTTGATGCGGTTTTTTTAGTAGATAGAGGAAGGTTTAAGTATATAAACCTCTCCGATATTCCCACGGAAACAAAAGCTACGCGGGTGAAACCGCGGGCAGGTCGCTAGTTTTGATATAAAAAGCCCTATTACTCAATAGATTGAAGTTGGTTCCCACAATAGTTTCCGTGTCGATAAGTGTACACGGCACAATATATCAGAAGTGGCCGTCCGAGTTGATGCTCCCTCATTGATCAAACGGGAGCGCTAGCGTTAGGTCACAGTTTAATATAAAAATTGGACTGCACACAGAACAGTGCCAATGCAGACTTACTGCATTGCGACGGCCTCGTACCTCCGCGCTAGTTACGGCCGCGACACACGCTCAGATTAATCTGAATACACCTGACGCTTAAATAACTAAACACATTCCGTTTATCGACATTGTCATTATAATGTCTTAATACAAAAATTATCTTTAACCGACTTGTCAGAAAGGAGGTTCTATATATTTTGTCGGTTTTTTTTACTGTCAATAGGGAAGCGCTTGACCATGATCTCGCCTGATGTTAAGCTAAGGTGCGGCCTAAAATGGAACGCGCATCCTTAAAAGGTACCTGTTCACTCTTCTATTGAAGATCCCCAGGTTGTACCCGTCAGGGAACACAGACTCAGGTAGCATATTCCAGTCCCTTGCGGTTCGGACCAAGAATATCGAATCGAACCGCTTTGTTCAGGTACGTGGAACCTCCACTATATGACGATGCCTAGTAACTGTGCGCCTCGACGATCGATAGAAAAACGGGGATGGCGGAATTAAGTCGTCGTAATCTTTTTTTATGTATGTTCCCTAGTTACTAAAATAAGCCTGGACCGATCTGGAAAAATCTTTTGTTTCGATACTTCCCATTAGGTCACATATAAATTTAGTGAAGATATAATCCGGGGTTCTAAAGACACAAGAGGTTGGAGATCATAAGATAGCAAAGTATTGTGATGGAAAGAGGAACCATCGCCTATGGACAACAAAGATGTTAATGGTGCGTTGCTATCTATAGCATATAGCATATATATCGGATATATATCGGATAGCAACGCACCATTTTGCCGGCTAACTTATCCTCCAAACCATAACACGACAAAAAAGCATTGACGCTACTGTGGCAGGATTTGGTAAAAAGGTGCAAGACGTGGAACTCTACCACATTTTCCGACCTGCCTGGAAGAACGGCAGTTGGTTTATTCTTTGAAGGAGTCCGGACCAACACGGAAAAATTTGTCGTTGCTTTTTGGATTTTTACTACGTTTAAACTTTAAATTACTGTAAACATAATGTACTTAGAGCTACATATTATGTGGGAGAGAATCGACTCTCAACTTCAAACTGATTTATCTTCAATCTGAATCTCTGCATCTTAACTTATACATCGTGTTGTCGTAAGAACTTATGACCTCACTATACGCTCTCTAGTACGCCTCGTTACAAGATAGCAACACGCCATTAAATTCCATGATGTCTATAGGCAATGGTTGACTCTTGACATCAGGAGACCCATCTGCTTGTTTGATATCCTATGATAAAAAAAAGCTTTTCATTAGAAAATGCGGCAGTAAGGATCACCACTTGTATCTCCAAACAAACCTGTAAATCATGGCGAACCGGAATGTGTTTCGTCATTCTATTCCCAGTTAGTAGTCAACCTCTTATATAGCAGGGTTCTATGTCGTCCCGTCCGGGTTTGGTACCACCGCCTCACATAGCTCTCGCATCAACGTCAGTGCCTGACACTGCCGCGTTCCGGTACACGCCTAGCCTTCTCACGCCTTTCGCGAGATGTCTGTCTGACAAGTCGATGGATTCTTCAAAAGTGACGCGGATCAAAAAATTAATGATAGTAGCAAATATTTAGGTTACATAATTTGACGGTGAAATAGAATGTTACAGTACCCGGCGATAAATATTGCACATCGACCTTTGGAAAGAGACAATCGGCTAATTTCGGCTTCGTAGAGCGTTATCTCTGTCGCACAAAATACAAACAGTCCGGTACCTATTAGGAGCTGTTAAAACAAGTATGATTTGCTTCTTTTGATATTTTTATTCTTTGTATAAAATACACTAATTTTTCTATAAGTGATGGCTTTAGGTTGGGGTAAAATAAAATAAAAAAACATTTTTACATTATGTTTACGTATTTAATTATTTTGGAACATTACAGCTTTAGTGTACATAATAAACACCATTATACCTATTGCTAAAATGAGACATTGCAATAAAAATAATAATAATTCTAATTCTCAATTACTTCCATTTCACTATCTGTGCTCTCAAAGAGGTCAATATCACTGTCACTATCAGCCGTATTTATTACTAATCTATCAGTGTAATTGTCTAAACTGTGTTGAATGCTTCTATATTCATTCTCACATTTGATTGCATGATCGCAAACCTTTTTCCACTCTTCAGCGCCGATCATGTTTACTTTTTCAGTCAATAATGTTTTTACTGTAGTTAAGTTCATACCCACATTTCTAGAGGCTACATAGCCTTTCAGTTGAGACCATATATTTTCAATTGGATTAAAATCCGGATGATATGGTGGCAATCGCAACACAGTGTGCCCATGTTCGGCAAGTATTTTGTCCACAGAAAACTCTGTATACCTCTCCTTGTGCTGACATATAATAGCGTAAATCTGGGTTTTTGTTAATTTTGGATCAACTGGAATTTCATGTCTGTTTAACCAGTTGATCATTTCCCGTTTAATGGTGTTTGAGTTGGGGGGTCTCTCAACATACTTGTTGTGATAGGGTGCGTTGTCGATATCTAGAACAGAATCACTGGGTATATTTGGGATTAATTGGTTAACCAGCCATTTCTCATAGTTATCGTTATTCATTTCATTGTGATAGTCACCTGTAGTGTCCGTGGATTTATACGTTAAAAAAGCACCGGGTACAAAGCCTTTTTCATTTCCCGCATGAACTATTATCAAACGTTGACCTTTTGAAATTGGCTTTTTTACTCCTTTTTTCTTATCGTCACTCCAAGATTTCCCTTTAGTGTGGGATGCATGTATATATGACTCATCCATGTAGACGATATTTTTTCCTGTTTCGCGAAATTTGCGTATTTTATCAAGGTATTCCATTCGTTTGAGACTAACGTCGTGCTTTTCCATTAGAATTTTTCGATTATCTTCCATTTTAGTGAACTGAAATCCCATGTCATGAAGTATTTTTCTCAACGTTTTTTCAGACCCATTGTAATTAATAGCTTCAGATAACTTAGCTTTTAATGATTTTATTGTTGGCAGTTCATTAAATCGTAAGTGAAAATCATACACCATTCTTCGAACAACATCGTAATCAAAATCGTCCATATCCAAACGAAATTGCTTTTTTGGTCTCCCTTTTTTTGGAGTGCTGAACTTAATTTCAGTCGAATGTGTTTCAGTACTGACTTCGTTTAATATATTGTTCAAAGTTCTTCTTGAAATTCCAGTGGCATTTGCAACTCGCTCTTGAATCTTCTTAAAATAACAACTTAATTTTCATCTACTTTTTTTTTAAATCTATCAGCTTCGCTTACAAAGTATTTATAAACATTGTAGATAATTTCACGTGACTGACCTCGTAAATGTTTCCCTCTTTTTCCGAAAGATGCCATATTACAACTTTAAATTATTTAAATTTGTGGGTGTTATCAACTCTAAATATATATTTTTTTTCGGGACGCGACTGCACTCTATCGTACTTGAACAACGACTGACTAAACGTCACATAGGTAGTGTGGGACAGAGATAACGCTTTACGAAGCCGAAATTATCCGATTGTCTCTTTCCAAAGTTCGATGTGCAATATTTATCGCCGGGTACTGTAGTTTAGCGAGAAATTCATAATAAAAATAAGTGTCGACACACCTATTTTTTACGAAGAAAATACGTATTTCTTGGAAAAAATGCACCTAAAGAGGAAATGAACGTATAAATAAATCACAGTGTTACATACAAAAATGCACTCATTTAATCTTAAAGAAAACTGGTATTATCAATTCCAAATTTAAAGTATCTGTGTTCAACATGGTAATTACCAATCTTAATTAGATCTTAACGTGTCAAGTAACAAATAATTAATTAATTAAACAATGTGTTTGCAATATATGTACAACATCACAGAGTGTTAACCTTGACCAATTTGCTCTCACTGTGTGTGACATACAGTAGGTATCGTGGAGTGACGGAAGCCTGATTAAGGTAATTTAATTTGCTACTTTCCGCGATGTCTCTTTTGCGTCTTGTGTAATGCCACTGAAAAAAGAAAAGAATCGCAAGAAATGGAACATGCTTACTGAAGGTCTGGAAAAAAAGGACACTCAAGCGGCACAATAGTTCTTTCATGCCACACGAATTTGAGCATTATTGCTTAAGACTCTCCTAAAGATGCTTCGATTACGAAGTTAAACGGGACTAGAGTAGGTAAATATAGTGTGTGTTTCTGTTTGTGGCCAGTGAATACTGAATTAGTGGGGTGTACGTTTAATATGGTAGAATAATTGTGCTGCTGGTGTCATTTTTAATTTTTTTTACACAACACAACTTTTCTTATTTCAGAGGCATTACAGACAGCACATACAAGATATGACTGAAAGTTAGAAATTTATTTAACTTAATTTCCTTTTTAAATTTAACGAATTTCCACTAATAAAAAATCTTTACCTATTCCTGCCACAAGTGTGTTCAATATTAAGGGTAAAATACCCAACATACGCACGAGGCTTTACACACATGCCACGGGTATACCTAGTAATGCACCTGTTTACATCTGTCGTTTGCTACCCTCTTACCAGCACTGCTTGTTTGCTAACAAATCTTATCACCTGAATTAGCAAGGAGGGACCTTGCTAATTCAGGTGATAAGATTTGTATTTCCCGGTACTTACATCCTTCATATTTGCATTGTTTAAGTACTTAAAATATAAATTAAAATTCAAACACAAATTAAATTCACAGCTTGAAATTAAAATGTTGAGGTAGATAAGATACTCACAGACATTAATTACTTAAATTACGAAAATACATGTTAGTTGCGGACATTTTTATTACGTCACACGTTGTATTTTGAATACAATTTGTACGATTAGATATATCAGTATAAACAAATTTCATTTATCCTGTCCCGTATTTAGCCTATTTGGCACAAAAAATAAGGTCCCCGGTTTGATCCCTGGGTAGATAAATCGTTAAGTGAGATTTTTTCGACTTAGCATCGAAAATGGGAAAGAAGTTGCGAGTCATATGGTGGTGTATAGACTGCTCCTTACCGCCTCTAATGAGCACGTGAACTTATCGATCCCGGGCAGAAATGATAATCAGTATCAAATCGGTAAAATAAAAAAACCGGTGAATCATAGTGAACTGGAACATTTATTGACATGCAATTCACTCTGCTTGCCTCGTAAAGAAACCAAGGTGATAACATTTATTTATTTATATACGGATTCCTCGAGATATGAACCAAACCAAATGTCTAATAATTTTCACAATCTGATTCTATGAAAACCACAAAATTTTCCCATAAACACATAGCTATTTTTTATAGAAAACTTGATATTATCTTATAATAGGGCAATTTGTCCCGTCACACTACCCGTCTATGTATATAACCCCGACCGCCTATCTACCCGTTGAGTGATCTCTTGAGCCACGCCTACGAGTTGCTCAACCGTATTTTTAGTAGGGGATATTGATATAAATAGGGCAAGTATAACATGCTATTATATTAGTAGGTCGACTTATAGTGAAAATAATTCACCTATTAAATAAAGATTTCACTGGAAACCATGATTTATATTTAAATATAATAGAAGTCCAAAAACTTAAACCGATATGTTACAGGCTTGATAATGCAGAGTTCTCTTTGGAGAATAGACTCTGCTATTCTATTAGGCAGTTCTGAAAAGGCAAATGATTGGCTATATGTCTTGCCTGGATCTAGTACAACCGCCTTACCTATTCTTAACTATTTATGTGGTTTAGCACTTATTCAGGGCTTGGGAAAACTGTAAACACTTAACAAAAAAAAGGAGTATCGATTTTTTTTTGTTTTAAAGATTTTTCAGGCACCGGATAAGTGCTAAAACACATATATAGTTAGGAACGTGAAAGTATTCATCAATATAATAAACGTGAATATCTCTACGAACACATTTAACTAGTATATGCGTATGTATATCTATCAATTCGTGCGGCGGGGTGAAATGCTAAATGAGTTTATCAGTTACTTTACTGTCCAAACCAGCACTCAGCGATGACAAGCAACTGCAGTAGGAAAAGTAAAGTGATGGCACCAAACCCGGACGAGACGTTCCAGAACTCGGCATTGTAAAACAAGTTAGGAGCGATTTTTCTCTTCAATAATTCGTAAGTACACGCTTATATAGAACACCTAGTAACAGAAAATGATGATTCGATAATTAAATCAGATTCCAATTATCAGGAACCATTTGAATGTTAAACATGTAATTACTGTACCAAACACGACGAGAGAATGCACACGGCAAATGTCATCACGAAAACATCGTTGGCGTTATCGCTGATGGCACGAGGGATGTAAAACGCTACTTTCATTTATATGCAAATTACGAAAATTGAACCTTGTATCTCTAAGTTTTAAGACTAGTATTAATATGCATTTTTATCTTCAAACACAACGTTTATCGAAAAAACGTGTCTATATTTTGACCGAGATTACAAATTATATTGCTTATGCGGCACACTATTTTGAAACATGACAAACTATATATCTTTTGCAGTGCGCGTATGGGCATATGGGACTTACTTAGACTTGTGGCATTGCCATCCCGCCACACGGATAGCAACGCACCAATAACTTATTATTTAGTGTTTATAGGCGATGGTTTCCTTTCCGTCAGGAGTGCCATATGCTTGTTTGCTATCCTGTGATATAAAAAAATATGAGCAGGTCGATGACCGTATCAAAAAATATATTCTGTTTATTAAAATATTATGGTATTTTAAAATGCTCGTATTCATCCTTCGATTTCCATAAAATTTAGCAAACATTTTAAACTGGACGTGGTGTTGCCACGTCGCGTTAGCGACCGCAGAATATTTGATGTTGTGGTCGCCTTTGTGTCTGCCGTCGCTTTTTGACTGACATTTTTTGTGGGCATCGGTAATATTTTTATTATCGCTTAAGAATTTTCAGAGAACATTAATTTTGAACAAAAATTTTGATCGGGGAAAATTTTTTCTATCCATAATTTTATACTAAAATTCCAACATACCTATTTATGTGACATGTTTCAACAATATACAATTTGTATAATTTAAATAATTTTTTACTACTCTACGGCTTTTTTTCTAAAACCTAGTAGTATAGTATAATAAAAGGAAATAAACAAATGTATATGTATAAAAGGAAATACACAATGTATTATGCCGCGCAACTTAAACGGCTGGTTCGATAGTATCGCGGGCGCGACTAGCCCGAGCAGTGTACGCACGTGGCGTAAAAATTTAAAAAAATCTTAAATCGCAAATTTAGCAGTTCCCACAAAACCGTAAAAATGGCATGTTTTCTTAATTTTTCGGTACACCGTCCCTTACACGCTGTGAGTCTCACTGTAGTACTAAACTTTAGTTCACTTGTATATACCCTATACCCTTGTTTCGTCAATAACAACTACATAATAGACGAAAGAAATTATACCAGTAAACAATATGGTTTAAAGGATGGCTTCAGTAAGAGTTTCCAGTAGTTGTAGAAGGGTTGGCAGTCAAAACGTTATTTAAACATTCACATTTTCTTTTGTACGGAACATAACAATTTCTCTCGAGGGGCCATTACTGTGACAAAGAGTTCGTACAGTTTTCATACCGCTGCGGCGGAGTTATGTGCGGGCGTGAAACACATTTCAAGTTGGAGTTTTTCTCGAGTTGAAGAGAATTAAAGATAAATCGCTTCAAATTATTGTTATTTGAAGAAAATTTGCTTGTTTTAAAGTGAATAATCGTATATAATGTATTAAAATTTATAAGAGGATACGAAAAAGAAGACAGCTAAGATATAGTCAAATAAAACATTGCGCAAATATTTTGTAACCTAAAATTTTGAATACAAATTTTAGGTATAATTATGTAAGCATTATTTTACAGAAGAAGTAGATTTAATAACGTAAAACATTTAAAATTAAATTGTTTGCATACCATTCAATTAGTGGAATACGAGACCTGAATTAAACATACAAGTACGACCGTGTTCAAAGCAAATAAATTCATTTCATGTAATAGGTATGTCTAATTTGATGAGTAAACATGTCTATAAGTTTCAAAACAGCTAGAGAAATTTTGATAAAATTCCCTTTAACGACTATCTTTTGTATTTGCAATTACTGTCACCAACAGCTTAATGTACTCTCCAAAAAATACACCACCAATAGACATCGAGCTGATACTGAAATTAATGTTTTTTAATTTTATACATATCATTAGATAGCAAATAAATAGATGGCACTTTTAATGAAAAGAGAAACCATTGCCTATAAGAAAACAAAGATGATAATTGTGCGTTACTATCCATGTGGCGGGATAGGTATGCCCCCTGCATTAGTCTACCGGCTACCTAATCCTTCAAACGACAAGCGTTAACTCAATTGTGACAGGAATAGGTAAGGCGGTGGTACCATATACACGGGCAGACGTTGCAAAATTCTACCACATAGTAGTCACGATGGCAGTGAAACGTATAGCAAGTCGTTTACCTTTTACGAGATGCCTGACAGAATGGCAGACGTTCTATTTTGACCGCCCCGTTGGTCGAGTGGCCCGCCCCGAAGGGGCTCGGGTTCGAGTCCCGACAACGGGGACAAGCATTTGTGTGATGAGCATAAATATTTGTATTTCCGGGTTTGGGTGTTTATTAAATATATTCCAGTATTTATATATGTATTTCTATGTATTAGTATCGTTGACTAACATTCATAACACAAGCAAATAATTTGCTTACTTTAGATCGGTAAGTGTAATTTGTCCCATGAATATTTATTATTATTTATTTATTTATTTTCAATGAATTCAAAGAAGACAAAACATCGAACAAAAAACCTAAAAGATTCAAAAGAGGAAACACGAGATTTAACTTCCGCACCAACTCCTGTCTCTCATTTGCACGTAGTAGAATCATAAGTAAATTCACCAACGCGACGGATTGAATAATTCCTTGTATAAATTGTATGATATTAATATCTGATGGAAACTAATTAGGCATGTTTAATTAACAATGTTTGTGCCGCCTGTATGTGTGATGAGATATGAGCGAATACACTGCGGTAATACAACCTTATCATCAAGACAACCGAACTAGACACACAATATAATTTTGCTTGAAACATTAGATTTCGAAATTTCGAATAAGGACTTATTTAGGACGAGCATTTAGAGCATATAGAATATGCTCGAGCAATTTTGACAAGTGATTATGGCATATGAATATGACAAGAACCTTTTTCTAGGTGTGGCATATAAACGCTGCGTTACAAACATGGACGCGGTATAGGGCTGGAAACGTGTTAAGAGCATTTAAAATTTTCTCGAGTAATTTTTAAAAGAAAATAATATGGTAAAAGTAATTTACGTAAATATGGCAAGAACCCACAATTTTACGTGTTCTACTCAATGAAGACACTCCAACCTTAAGACACGCAATGCAAAGCGTTGAATACATAACTTATGTATGCCTTTGCTTCTGACTGGTGGACTATTGCGCCGCTGTGGCCTTCTACAATTTCAGACTTTGGATAAGTTTGCCCTATTACTCACAGCAGTTCCATACAACATTTCGCGGAAAATTTACAAATTTAATACCATAATTTCTCCTTTAAATTATGGATTTCCGCAAAGTAACGTCTGAATTTATTAAATACTTTAACTCTGTATTTCTGGGCGTAAATGCAAGCTGCAATGACAACCTAAGAAAGTTACTTTCAAAAGTGTATCCAGTTTAATCCGTGTACTTCATGTAACATGTCTGATTGCGGCTAAATTGTTGATATTTCAAGCCATATACAAATAGGACGTAATTTACAGCAGTGTAAATAATTGGTATAAAGCAATCGCTATCGGTATTCTATACATTAATTCCATTAAATATTGACCTTATCCCACACGATTAGTATTAAAAATAATAAACATGCACTTTCTTACTATCTAATTATTTTGTAATCTAACCTCGATATTTATCTTGTAAAAAGTGTTCGAGCATTTTTGGGTGAACAGACCCTTATATGCATCGAAATAATATTCTAACTACCCTCCGGGACAAAATTAGGAAATTTGTTGATTTTTACATAAAAATGCGAAAAAGCTTAGATAGCCTATCCTTTAAGAGGGGACCCAACATGGGAATTTAAATAGTTGTAGATAAACTATTCTGCTCGCTCATAAGCCCGGCTTCTTCATATCCAACAAAGCTATTAGCTACGCCATTGTCATTCCGACAAAAAGTCTGCATGTAGAATTTAGTCACCGTCATATTTGCACAAAACTTATAAACTACAATCCCGGGAATGTTCTATTATATTCCCTAAGAGTTTTTACGCTAGATAACTTTAAAATTCAAAGCTATTCACGAAAAACGGAATACTAAAATAAGAAAACCATTCACGGTCCCGCGAACGAGCGCTATCATTAAAATAAAATTGTGTGTTCATTTCATATTTTTAAAACTAGTCCACCGTATTACAACCAGCCCAGATTGTTTGAAACAGGGACAGGAGAGATACGTTCAATCGATTGTACGATACGGCAATAATGATATGTATCTTTTCTCATGGAAAACATTTGAGAAATTTTATTGCTAGAGGCTATTTTCAACGCAATGAAAATTAAATTTCGCGGTCAAGTGGTCTCTGTGGTCTAGTGGTCGGGTGTCGATGTTGACCACAAGAAGTCCGGGTTCGATTCCTGGCCGTGCAATTAAAAAGTGTTTTTTCAGTTTTCTGATAAAACAACGTTGTCAGGAATTGGAACATGCTCAATTGGCGATAGACTTGTCACGTATCAGATTGTGGAATCAAGTATCTTCGGCTAATTTGAGTGCAGCTATTGTTACATACATAATTAACACCTAAACCCAGAAATACAAACGTCTACGCTCATGACATAAATGTCCCTAATGGAAATCTAATCCGGGCCCCATCGATTCGTAGCTAGGTTCACTAACCGCTCGACCAACGCGGCAGTCTTTGAACGTATTGAAACTTCCTTTGAACGTATAATCCTGTTTTCGATCATCAAAGCAAATGCTGCAAAAGTGAAGTAAGATTTTTTATAGCTTAGAACCGACTGCACCAAACTATTTAGATACTTTTACCCCGTGTTAATTAAGGCCTCTGTTAAAGAATAGACCACCTGCCGTTCTGCCAGGCAATTCGTAAGAAGGGAAAGATTGGCTATGCGAGTCACTACCATCATGGCTACTACCTGGTAGAGTTCTGCACTGTCTTGCCCGAGTCTAATACCACCGCGTTATCTGTTCCTGCCATATTAGTGTCAGTGGTTGTCACTGTCGTATTCCGGTTCGAAAGGTAAAATAACCGGTAGACGTATTCATGTGGCATTAATACCCTGGCACACGGATAACAACGCACCATTACCATCTTTAGTGTCTATAGGCAAAGGTTGTCTCTTTTCAACAGCAGAGCCATCTGCTTGCTTGCTATCTTATAAAAAACCCGCCAAGTACGAAACGGATTCGCGCACGAAGGCCATCATAAAAAAAATACGAAAAAAACACGTTAATTGTATGGGGACCCTTATATTTTTATTTTTAGTATTTGTTGTTATAGCGGCAACGGAAATACATAATTTGTGAAAATTTCATCTTTCTAGCTATCACGGTTTATGAGATACAGCCTGGTGACAGACAGACGGACAGCAGAGGCTTAGTAATAGGGTTCCGTTTTACCTTTTGGGTATGGAACCCTAAAAATATATTTTTAAATGAGATTTACTTTCATTAAATTCATTTAAAAAAAATCAAACATTAGTGCAAGTGGACCTTAGAGTATTAATACTTGACACATGCGGTAAACGTGATCGTTCTAGAACAAATGTTCTCAAACTTTTTTACTCATAGATCACTTTCAAAATATTGCTGATTCCGGTGGACCCCCTGAATCTAAATTTCTACCATATTCCCAAAACTTAAGATAAAATATGAAGATTAGATCTAAGTATGGAAATTTGCGTTGCAGCTGAGTTCCATCCAACGCCAACGTATACCCCCGTCGAGTTTTCCGTGGAACCCTGGGGTCCACCTGGATTACTTTGGGAATCAATATTATAGAAGAATATCGCGTATCGCTATCGGATATTTCGATCTTCTAGAACGATCACGTTCACATTATAACGATCATAATTTTCGTCATAACATGACGCTCCTTAAATTTAGCTAATGCAATTTCTAAATCTGCATTTTTTTCGAATGCAAAAGGCAAGTAAACATCCGCTTCAAACATAAGCACGGCGGATTATTTAAACTAGGTCGTGTATAAGATTACTAGCGAATTACAAACAAACGAACCAAATATGCATTTTGACAGTTTGCTAATCTTTTTAAGGCTTTTGTATGGCTACTTAAGGCTAAACCTCTTATGGAGAATTATATCATGCGATAGCAAACAAGGAGATGGAACAAGAGTTCGATAGAGAGTATTCTCGCCTATAGACACCACAGATGTTAACGGTGCGTTGCTATATGTGTGGCGGACAGTAATGCCTAAGTCTACAAATATATTACCTTCCAAATTGGAACACGACGATGACAAGCAGTGACGCTATTGGTACGGCAGGAATATGCAAGGCAATGGTGTCATATGCTCGTGCAGGACGTTCCGAAACTCTACCATAGCGACATGTTTGTAAAATCATTCGCCTTTTACGAAATGCAGAATGGCAGAGGTCTAAATAGGTTGTTCCATTTCTTTCACTGCATATTTATTTACTTTCAATGGCATCACAGAGATCAAATGTAAGAGTCCTTGGAAGATTGCAAATTGAATGTTTTCTTCTTCAAGGTATGGATTTTCGCAAAGTACATAACATTCATATGTCTAAAGATGTATGTAACATGTCACCGTCAATAGAAACCACTTGCTTGTATCCTGCCTATTGCTATAAAATCTATAAATACACATTCGGATAGTCCGAGTGTGCAGTACTCGAGTACACCAGTGGAACAAGGTGAGTAAACAACCGCGCCAAACATCATCGAGCTGTAATTGGGTCGTGCTCGGCCGTTCATTGAATATCACTCGCGAATCTATTCGTTAAACAACACACTATTGATAACGTAACACGAAAATTATACAGTCACGAAATTTTTAGTCTATGTTTAAAACAAATATTTTTTTTGTTTTAAACATGAATTTCAAAAAAACAATTTCAAATTATAGAACTCATATTTTAGAAATAGGAGAAGACTACATGCGCCTTGCCAAAAACTCAATGTTTATACAAAAAATGCAGCTTGTTAGGCAATTAATATAATATACAATCATATTCCTGGTACTTGTTAATCATTGTCTTTAATTAATTTTTTGAAAAAGTTTTCCGATTTGCTAATAGAAAAAGACACACTACTATAATGTGAATGAAGTTTTCGCGGAAAAGTTAAAATGTCTTTTATTTTGTAACTTAAAAAATGCAAATGTAAACAATTATTGAAATTATAGTTTAGTTACAGTATAGTTAAGATGTTAGTTATAAGAAAACGAAGCCCGCTGAGTTTTTTGATTCTTCCGCCGGATCTTCTCAGTGTGCGACCGCGTTCCGATCCGGTGGAAATTCTAAAGAAATCGACTCGTCAAAAGTGCATGGAAATAATAAATAATAATAATCAATAAATATTGCTGAACAAATTACACGAATTAATCTAATCCCAAAGTAATCAAATCATTTGCTTGTGTTATGGGTGTTAGTCAACGATATTAATACATAGAAATACATAATAAATATTGTTACATGCACAATAAACACCCAAACGCAGAAATACAAACATTTATGCTCATCACACAAATGTTTGTCCCCGTCAGGAATCGAACTTGAACCCAATCGATTTGTAGTTAGGTTCGCTAACCACTCGACCAAAGGGGCGTTCAAAGAAATATGTACATAAATTCTTAAACTATATAGAATTCATATTAATTTTTAAATATCACACACCATATCATGACAGGATATGGTGTGGCAACTTTGATTAATTTTAATAACTTGTAACACCCATATTCTTGCAAATAAACATTTTTCATTTTACGATCTTAACGTATCCAGCTCTCATTCACTCACCGCTGGGCATAGAAGTTCCTTCCAAATTGCAGTATCTAGTAACAGTTTCTCATAAATCATGATTGACTGCTTTGTGGTCAAGGGGTTAGCCTATTCGGCTCAGAACATGAGTTCCCGGGTTTGATCCCCAGGCCGAGCAATTGATTGATAGTTTACCAGGTTTTTACTTATAAATCCTAAATCTGAATTGCCACATGGTCAAATTT
This sequence comes from Apodemia mormo, assembly GCA_036924255.1. Taxonomy (NCBI): domain Eukaryota; kingdom Metazoa; phylum Arthropoda; class Insecta; order Lepidoptera; family Riodinidae; genus Apodemia; species Apodemia mormo. The sequence continues at coordinate 1,516,725 of JAUPFN010000018.1, read as the reverse complement.
GTGAACAAATGAAATTTATAACAGCCTAATGTACTATATTTATTGTCTTTTACTATTAGGAGACCCATCTGCTTGTTTGCTATCTTATGATATAAGAAAAAAATATTTTCGAAAATTGGGTATTTTGGTCCCGGGCTCCTTTGAAGAATAGGCCAACTGCCGATCTGCCAGGCAAGTCGTAAAAAGCGAACGATTGGTTATTCGAGTCACTACCATCGTGGCTACTAGGTGGTAAAGTTCTGCATTGTCTCGCCCAGGTCTGGTACCACCGCCTTACCTATTCCTGCCGCAACAGCGTCAGTGATTGTCACTGTCGTGTTTTAGTTTGGAAGGTAAGGTAGGTAGCCGGTAAACTTATGCATATGGCATTAAACCTCGCCACAGGATAGCAACGCCGCAATAACATCTTTGGTATCTATAGGCGATGGTTAGTCAACCATCTTCCCACCAGGAGACTCATCTGCTTGTTTACTATCTTATGATATAAAAGAAATATGATTATGATTATGAAAGATAATATTAATCTTTTAAGTTGAGGACTAACAAAAACAAAGTTATATTACATAAACAAGGGTGAGGGGTCTCGTTTAACCCGCGGCTAAGGAAGACCATTGCCGAGCCGGGTTGATTTAGGAGGTGTTGCGAAAGAATCACCTCGGCACAGTACCCCTGTGATAACTCGGGGCACTCGTTTCGAAACCATTATACTTAGTTTAAATTGACTGTATATACAGAATAATTTGTTAGACTTTACAGTGTAAAGTGGAAGTACGTAATAATAAGATATAAAATAAGTAAAACTAAGAAATACTACTGACTTCGTCGTTGGTTTGGTCTATTGGTAAGCCTGTATTTAGCACAGAAATTGAGGTCTCAGATTCAATTACCGGACATTTGAACCACTTTCCTTCAACACAGGGGAACCGACGTGATGATATTATGTTTTAATAATCATTGTTATAGAAGTTCCCTTGAGGGACAGGCAAAGTAAATTATATGCCAGAAGACGTAATTCTGTAAATACACTTGTACTGTTTCACAAAACACTTTTTATCTAATTTACATTGCCTACCGATTTCGCTTTTTACGGCCTCTTTAGGACTACGACACTTTTATAAACTAATATTTTATACAAACAAAGTAGGCACAAATCTACTGAATAAACAAATGTTGTCAGCTCTCAATGGTAGGTATTATCCTGACTATATATATGATAGATATCCTTCTTTTAACTAGAGAAGCTATATTCTATCAACAAATTACAAACGGAATTAAAATATACATATTTTTACATGTCAAACATTAAGATTTTAAATTGTCATTGGAATATGATGTCTAAACGTTTGACATGTAAATTTTTTTATATTTTAATTTAATTCCATTTGAAATATTGTTGGTAGAATATTGCTTTCTTAGTTAAAAAATATATTATTTTTAGGAAAATATCTACCACCGAGAGCTGACAACATTTGTTTATTCAGTAAATTTCTGCCTACATTGTTTGTATAAAATATTAGTTTATAAAAGTGTCGTAGCCCTAAAGATGCCGTAAAAGCGAAACAGATAGTGCTTTGTGAAACAGTACAAGTGAATTTATGGAATCAAAAATGGCGTTTTACCAAGTGCCAACAACAAAAATATAAAATGTGCCAGAAGACGTGTTGGTTCACAACGATTATACTTATATTTTACTAGCTGCAGCGTGCAGCCCATTGCATTATAAGTTTTTGGCGAATCCCGCGGGATCACCTAATTTTTCCAGCTTAAAAAAATAGCTTAAATAATCATTATCTACCAAATTTCAAAAAAGTGTGCCAAATTTCATTCAAATCCGTGCAGTTTTTGCGCGATTAGTAACAAACATCCATCCAAACTTTCGCATTTATAATATTAATATAGATTGGCTGCTGAATGGTATCGCTACACTGTTCAAATGTGACGATTATTGTTCAATTGCGATAAACTGGATCGATTTTCTAATATGACCTGCTCTCCAAACATTACCCGTATTTGGTTTCCAAATCACTAGCAGACACCGGGCTGCTACTAAGACAGAAAAGACGCTATGAAGATTATTTTGCCAAGAATCGAATTTTGAACCTCTTGGTCTGAGTAAAATAGTCATACCACTAGATAACATGACATTCAAATCAAATGTTATGATGATGATAGTTCTTTTTTATATCATAAGTTAGCAAACAAGCAGATGGGTCTCTTGATGAAAAGAGTCAACCATCGCCTATAAACACCAAAGGTGTTAATGGTGCGTTGCTATCTTGTGACGAGGTCTAATGCCACATGCATAAGTTTACCGGCTACCTAACCCTCCAAACCGGAACACGACAGCGATAAATACTGACGCTATTGCGGCAGAAATAGGCAAGGCGGTGGTACCAGACCCGGCGAGATAATGCAGAACTCTACCACCTAGTAGTCACGATGGTAGCGACTCGCATAGCCAATCGGTCGTCTCTTACGACCTGCCTGGCAGAACTGCAGTTGGTCTATTCTTCAAAGGAGCCCGGAACCAACACAGGGGAAATATTGGGAATATGATACGTACATGATAAATAAAAAAAATTTATTCAGTGACTAAATTTATATAATTTTCCAAAATTATGAAAATATATTTGGCTAAATAGTTTTTAAAATATAATTTATCAAGCAATAAGATTAAAGTAAACGACAAATAAAAATATCGCATCTTATCACAAAGAAAAGAGAACAGCGTATATCTCCGTGTTGCCAAGTTATCAGATGTAACGACGTCGGAAATCCAGGTGGACGACGCGTTGCCAAAATACAAATGCAAGAAAGAGACAACTGTTATGTAACAGCACAGGGAGGACAAATTTTAGTGATTTTATGCCAGCGAAATTTAAACGTGGTAAAAATGCAAGAATCGACCTAAAACTCATATCTCTGAATGTCATCAGATCTGTCTGGCCTGACCAAGTACCAAAAACTTCCTATTTGATATAATATTGGGTTATGGGTTAATACATGGGGGGTCCCATACAACAAACGTGATATTTTGCGGATTTTTATAGATAATGGTACGAAACCCTTCGTACCCGAGTCCAATTCGGCACTTGGCCGGTTTTTTATATCATTAGACAGCAAACAAGTAGATGGCTCTCCTGATATAAAGAGAAACCAACACTTATAGACACCAAAGATGTTAATGATGCGTTGCTACCCGTGTGGCATATTTACAATGTCACACGCATAAGTCTACCGGCTACAGAGATGTTGCGGAACTCTACCACCAAGTAGTCAAGACGGTAGTGACGCGTATAGCTAATTGATCGCGTAAAACGCGGACGAAGGAACGGCAGTTGGTCTGTTCATCAAAAGGGGACCCGGACCAACACGGAAGCGATCATGTTTCATATTTATGTAATAAGTCGGATAGGGTTGAACAGAAAAAACTCGATTATCCGGACCTCAATTGTTCGGATTCGCTATTATATGAACTGTGTACCACGAAAAATAATAAATTAGCTCTGGCGCTTCTTGGGCCCATGAAACGTCATTGTTTTTTTTTATATCATAAGATAGGAAACAAGCAGATGGGTCTCCTGATGGAAAGAGTCAATCATCGCCCATAGACACCAAAGATGTTAATGATGCGTTGCTATATTGTGGCGAGCTCTAATGCCACATGCATAAGTTTACCGGCTACCTTACCCTCCAAACCGGAACACGACAGCGACAAGCACTGACACTATTGCAGCAGGATTAGGTAAGGCGGTGGTACCAGACCCGGGCGAGACAATGCAAAACTCTACCACCTAGTAGCCACGATGGTAGTGACTCGATAGCCAATCGGTCGCCTTTTACGACCTGCCTGGCAGAGTGGCAGTTGGCCTATTCTTCAAAGGAGGCCGGGACCAACACGGCGTTTATGCTCATCTCATGCGATAGCACTTCTAGTCCAGATAATAGGTACTTACAAAAAACAAACCGTAACACCATCAGTCTTGCATACTTTCCTTTACTAAGAGATTTTTGATTATTCTAACGCCGTAAATCGTTTTTTCGTACAGAGCTAAAAAAATGAACTTCAAAATCTTGGGACAATCACCTGTTTTTATGACAAATTAAACAATAGTTGACAATTTAAGTTTTAGCCCTGATGATGCAGTGAAATGCGAAACCGGTTGGCTATTTAAATAAAAAAGTTTATATTATATATAATTAGTGAATTGTGAAACAGTACAAGTGTAAAATTTAAAACAATAATTATGACGGAGTTTCACCAAGTGCCGACGATGGAAAGTATAAATTATAAACAATAGTGTTTTTAACATGATAGAATAGCAAACAAGTAAATGGCTCTTCTAATGGAAAAAAACTACTATTGCCTTTAGACACCAAGAATGTCAACAGTGCAAGTATCCGTGTAACAGGCACATGCATAAATTTACCGGCTACCTTATCCTAATAGGAATACGACAGCGACAAGTATTAACGGCATTGCGGCAGGAATACAAGGCGGTGGTAACAAACGTTGGTGAGAATTTGCTGAACTCTTCTACATACTACCTAGTAGTCACAACAGTAGAGAAACGTTTGAGCAATCATTCGCCTTTTACGACCTGCCTGGCAGAATGGCAGTATGGTCATTACTTCAAATTGAGCCTGGCCCAACACGGGGCAAATGTTTTGTGGAAAGTAGTGTCTATCCGTTGCGAATTTATTAGTAGTCATTTCGTGATTATGTTAATAATAATTTACATATACATTCAAAGTAATGTTAAACACGTAAATAAATGTTGCACATAATATTTGATTATGTATTATGTGTATTCAGAGAAAATTAGAGTCTTTCTAGATTTAAATAAACATAATATTTACATTTTTACTTGTATATTCAGCTATCCTGCCTTATGACATTAACTAATCCTGTTAATCGAGTTTCTACTGTATATTTATGTAAGTCATTCGAAAAAAGTTTACATTTGGAGTAGGGTATTACTGTTTGATCCAACTTCAAAGATAGGATAGTTTCTTTATCTTAATTAACCACCCTCCCCTCTCAAGTACCCCACCAAAAATTCAATACAAATAATTTGTATGGCAAAACAACGTTTGCCGGATCAGCCAGTAATGATTATAATATAAATTACGGCCGAATTAGACCACCAGGTAATCACTAGTTACTTTAACTTCGTCTATAAGTAACGTAATCTGCAAAGTAACGTTTGAGTGTACAAAATATTTTTTTAAATTTTATTTTAATATGAAAGTGTACGCAATAATACAATATCAGTAATACACGTCGAGTCCGACTTACGAGTAACAATCTCATAACACCACAATTGCATTCCATCAATATTATCTAACTGAATATGTAGCTAGACCAGTTCCATATATGTATCAACTATTATGCTAAACGCGAATACATCCAATTCAATTGTCGTCATTAATAATGCGCATTTATCAGAACCTTGCCACTTGTGTAGTACGAAAACGTGAGCGAAATTGAATCTTATGATGCGGCTAAATTATTGCCCTACGGCGAAGATTCACGCTGTCGCCGTGTTTGGCTTACACTTCGCGATCACTGAATCGCGAATCTTTGGGTTTTCACCACTATCCTTACGCGATTAAATTCATCTCGCTTTGCAATCGGTTGAACGGAAAAAGGGATTTGTCGGGAATACACGGGAATCTAGTCCACAAGCACAACCACAAATTTTATCGCGACAACATTTCGTGAATCTTCGAGACGATAATGTGGCCTCGACATTACGCGACTTACAACATGAGTACATATTGTAATAAAATCGGTTAAACTTGTTAGAAAAACTATCAAAACTAGAATACCCAAGAAATTTAGAGAATATATTTTAAAAAACATTCTACGTATTAGTTTATTTTTTATTGATGTTAGAGCTTTTGAAAGATCGAAAGCGTATTTGAAGATTTTTTTCTTTTTTATGGCATGGGTGGTAATTTTTAACGATTTTATACATTAATATCGTCATATTAAAGTTGCGGCCAAACCTACTGCAAAAACAGTTTCAGTAAAGTTTTAACAATTCGTATTCGCCAAGTTGCCAACAATAACCAACTCCAACTGGATACTTGAGTCAATACTCAATGATATAAACTTATCTTTTATCTGAGCGGTTATGAGAATGGCATTATAAAGTAATTTATTCTTATCTGTGCTATTGTTATCGTAAATGATATATTACGACGTTAAATACATTCGCGGTGTAGTAAACGCTCACTAAATTAAAATTTTATATAATGAAGGTTTTTTCAACAAGATCCTTGTTTTCCAATATGGTCACATCGGAACTACATGACAGTTTTGACATTTCGTTTTTTAACATTCTATAGTAGAAACTTGTTACAATGAATTGAATTTTACTCGAAAATTGCATTAAAATAACAAAAATTCACTATGAAAATATGAACCACGCGCGGGCGAAGCTGCGCGGGTCAGCTAGTTCTATGACATATAATTGCACTTGAACAATAAAACCAATTCAAATATCTGTCAACTTGATCCATATCTCAAAAACTACTAAATTTTAATGAAACTTGGACTGTTCCCTAAGTTCGAATATATCTGATTTAATATAATAAGAATGATCTCGATACGACTTATAGTTCCTGAGAAATTCGAGGACAAACATATAAACATACATATACTTAGTCAACTTAGTTTATATGCTTAGGCGCCTAAATAGATCATACTCAAATATTTTCCAATTTTAATTATATTACATACATACATGTCAAACTGATAACCTTCTTTTTCCGTCGGTTAAAAAGGCTACGTCTAAAATTAAACTTAAGGCCTAAACAATTCAAAATAGTCGAAAACGAGTAATTAAGTAAAAAGGTCGGAGGGTTTGTTAAAGATTATTTGTTGTTGATCCCAGCATAAAGTCGGAGCACTTAATGTTCCCAGGCGAGCCGTTAGCTCCTGAAACAAATGGCCGGCATCACAAAATGTGGTCGACCACCGACGCACAAATTATACTACGTGTTATCGCCACATGCATTCGCTGTGTAAAACACTGGGAAAACAGATTCCAAATTAATTTAAACAGCTTTGTTTACTCTAAGATGACACAAGAGTGGAAAAGCGTGTTAAAATAATGTTACGTTATTATATACCGTACAAGGTACGCTTTTATGTATTTTTTATATCATGGAATAGCAAATATGGTTCTCCTGTTGAGAAAAGATAGCTTAAGATACCAAAAGGTTGAATTTTACCCCGTGTTGGTCCGGGCTTCTTTTGAAGAATAGATCATCTGCCGGTCTGCCAGGCAGTTCGAAAGATGCAAACGATAGGCTCTACGAGTCACTACCATCGTGGCTACTAGGCAATTAGAGTTCGGTCACCCGGATTTGGCACCACAACCTGATCTACTCCTGCCGTAACTCTCTCTCTAATCTTTAGGCAATGGTTGTCTCTTTCCATCATGAGAGCCATCAGTTTATTTGCTCTCTAATATATATATATATATATATATATATATATATATATATATATATATATATATATATATATATTAGGGTGGCCCAAAAAAACCGACTATTTTTTTTTTTTAGTCTCGGGTGAAAAAATGTAAGTTTATGATGTTTTAAGAGCCCTCTCCAAAAGACAGCTCGAAAAAAAATTTTTAAGAGGTCGCTCCAAATTTTTTAAAATTTCAAAAATCGTGAAAAATCGAATTTTTTTTTTTTTTAATTTTTTTTCTCGTTACGGTATAATTTTGTAGACCAAAAAAAAATAAGTTTCTGAAAGTTTCAGTACAAAATTTAAATTTTGAAAGGTCGCTCATAATTTTTTTTATTTTTCGTTAATTAGCCATATCGCCGACTTTACGTGTTGGGAGTGGTCTTTTTGGTTTGAAAAAATCTTAACTTACGCTGCAAGGTCAAATCTCAACCAAGCTGGTTTCTAAGACCAGCTTAGGATTCGAATCCACGCTTGGAAGTTTATTAAATAAAATTATTAAATTGAAAAAAAATTATTTTTTCTGTATTGCGCTTGATTTTTAGTTTATCTCGTGATATATTTTTATCGATTATGGTACTAAATATATAAAAAAAAATGCATGGAATTTTCATTCGAATTGTAAAAGGTCGCTCGAAAAAATCTAAACTAATGCACTAATAAATTGAAAAAAATTATGAGCGACCTTTCAAAATTTAAATTTTGTACTGAAACTTTCAGAAACTTATTTTTTTTTGGTCTACAAAATTATACCGTAACGAGAAAAAAAATTTAAAAAAAAATAATTCGATTTTTCACGATTTTTGAAATTTTAAAAAATTTGGAGCGACCTCTTAAAAATTTTTTTTCGAGCTGTCTTTTGGAGAGGGCTCTTAAAACATCATAAACTTACATTTTTTCACCCGAGACTAAAAAAAAAAAATAGTCGGTTTTTTTGGGCCACCCTAATATATATATATATATATATATATATTAGGGTGGAGTGAAAAAAAAAAATTTTTTTTTTCTTCTTAGCCTGGGGGTCAAATTTGTAGCTTATAAAAAACAAAAATTTTTGAAAAAAAAATTAAATTTTTTACTCAACATCTTGAGGCAGCCCACTCATTTTTAAAATTAATTACGAGTAAAAATATTTGGTTGCAAAAAAAAAAAAATTTTTGTCTTTTAATGTCTTAAAACATCCAAGAATTGGCAATTATGATCATTTCCAACTCAAATTTTATTCTAGTGCCCTAACGAGGAATGTTACTTTTTTGGATTTTTTTAAAATATTAAAACAATAGTCACAAAAATTTTTTTAACTTGTGATTTTTAATTGGCATAAAAGAGGATATTTTGAAGTTTTTAGGACGCTTTTAAAAATTTTTTTTTGCAACCAAATATTTTTACTCGTAATTAATTTTAAAAATGAGTGGGCTGCCTCAAGATGTTGAGTAAAAAATTTTATTTTTTTTTCAAAAATTTTTGTTTTTTATAAGCTACAAATTTGACCCCCAGGCTAAGAAGAAAAAAAAATTTTTTTTTTTTCACTCCACCCTAATATATATATATATATATATATCAAAAAAATATTGATGCAAGAAGACCACCATCGCCAATAGACAATAAAGATTTTGATAATGCGTTGCTATCCGTGTGGCAAAATGTATGAAAGAAAGAAAATATTTATTGGCAAGAATATAGGTGTTACAAGTTTTTAAAAATTAATTAATTTACCAACATATTCTACTATTATATGGTGTGCAAATATTTATAAAATTATCATTATATAATATTCCATTTAAAACATTGTATCGATTTTTTTTTAAATTACTACCAGATCGGAACGTGGCCACACACTGAGAGAAAACTAAGCTAAGAAACTCAGCGGGCTGGTCTTTTTCTCTATTTATGTACTTGTTACTAACGTTCAAGAACGATTTCATATTACAAGAGTTATTTTTATAATTACAAGTTTCATTTTTTGTGTAATTAAAATTTTTATAATTTACAAAATTTTCACCATTTACAAAATTTTACTACATTAAATTTTTTTAAGGCCAATTCAACAAACAATGTGCTTAAATATATCGTATCACTGGTGGGTTTTTTCGAAATAAATCGACATAGGGTGGAGTCATGACATGTGATGGGAGGGTTAGTAGCATTGTTTTATCCTTCAGCTGCACCTAGATCTTGTTCTCGGTTCACTCTTGGGCGAAACGGGGGGTGTGCTGCTGCTGTTGCTCTCAATGACGATATACCCTACTGTTCCTCCCAACGGAAAGTGACAGCGACGTGCATCAACGCATATGTTGGTAGACCTAGTAGTGAGGATAAGAGTCGCATAGGCAATCGTCCGCCTTTTATGGTCTGCCTGACAGGATAGTAGATAGTCTAAATTCTTTAAAAGGCGAGCTGATACATCGACGACGGAAACCGAAACGTTACGATAAAAAGTTTTATTGAACTATTCAAATAAAAAAAAAAACACATTGTGGCGGCTCTTGGACTCAAGTAAATTTTTATATTATTTATTGTCTATCGTACATCTACGAGACCAAGGTGGCGCAATGTGGATTTTTTAATATCGAACAGTTCAATAAAACTTTTTTCGTAACTTGTGGTCTACTACGTTTTCGCTTTCCGGCGTCGATATATAAAAAAGTAAAATTGGTTAGTAATGACCAAGAAATTGCCATTGCCATTGCCAAAACTGGCGTGTTTTCACGAAGAGAGTGCTAGGCAAGTCTCTCTCCCTACCCTGTAAGGGATATGGTGTGAAGATATGTATGTCTACTAAAACAATATTAAATTTTCAAATCGTGAATGAAACCACATGCAATACTATTCGCCACATAAATGTGACTTCCATTAAAACGGAGTGAGCTAGATCAGCCTTGACGGGATTGTTCCGTACACAGCGTCGTCTGTTCTGACGCCGGATATGAGTGTGACAGTACAAAAGGAAATTGCTGCAAAGAATGGGAACGGTTCATTTTATACATATAACTTATTTTGTCCTCGTTTTTTAACTTATTAACTAGTTTTTGTTTGCGAATTTGCCGCATGACAAAAGCAATATATGTTGTGGTCTATGACGAATCCGTTCTATCAAATCAAACAACATTTTCGATATAATCTGTCCAGCGTAGCTTCCGTGACTATATAAACATGTTGATATAGTTTTTTTTACAAACTTTCATCTCCTATTTTAGCCACTTAGGGTTCGATATTTAAAAAAGTATATGTAAATCGGTTATGCTGTTTAGCCGTGAAAGTAATTTCAAATTAATAGCAACACAGGTAAGTGGAAATGGATTTTATAAAATTTAATCGAAAGCATACAACACTATGGTTTTTATTTTTATTTTATAGCTAACAAATAATCAGATGGTTCTCTTGATGGGATTTTTTTAGGTATTTAGAGTCCAAGTGTATTGTTTTAACTGCGTATGCTATCACATACATACGTATTTTGTCTTGAAGGGAATGAAAGACTTTCCACAGCAGCTCCGTAAACAAATCAGTAGCATCCTTTTATATATATATACAAATGGTGGGTACCTCTTTCTATCAATCTATGAAAACCTAACTCTACCCACGACTTCATCCACGTGGAAAATGGAAAAATTTCTAAAATAAAAGTAGCCTAAGTTACTCTTTTTGGTGGTTTAAAAGAATGTCAGTTCCGAAGTTTTACCGGCATGGTTACCGTTCCCGTGGGATTTCCGGAATAAGATAGTTCCTATGTCCTTTCCTTTCTCGGGTCTCAAACTATCATTGTGCCAAATTTTATCGAAATCTTTTCATTTCAGATCAGTCTGTCTGTCAGACAGACAGAGTTCCTTTCGCATTTATAATATTAATATAGAGATAAAATGCGTCACAAACAATATGTCTAGAACAGACAAACGTCCAATCTAACCCAATTACTATTGTAATAAACAACGTCATATACCTATAATTTGTTATAATAAAATAGAACAGCGACGGTACCAGTTCCCCAATTACAGAATACAAAATGTGCCAAACGGGCCTCATGTCTTATTCAATGGGGAAGTAAGGGAGCAGTAATGAGGGTAATGGCATTCGGCAACGCTGCGGTACCAACTCAGCATTCATATTTGTTATTACACAGCTTCCTTGCAGAGTGTACGCTTCACGTGCAATATATATAATATACATATAATAAAATCGTAGGAAAGTCAATGTATGTCCGGGGTAAACTCAGAAAGTCCTGCATGGATCTACTTCAAAATTTGATTGAATATTACTATCAGGTCGGGTCAACATATAGGCTACATATTATCACGCTATTACCTACGGGGGAGAAGCTGTGCCGAGTAAACGAAGCCCGCGCGAACTAAGTCGCGGGCAACAGCTAGTTCAACAATATGACAAACTCTATTGTGTATTTTCACGTGGAGCGTACTACTATGGGTGGTTTTTTGTCATGTAAATGAACATAATATTTTGAATTGGAATGTTTATTTTTATATCATACTATGTGACACACGCAACTTTGTCCGCGACTATGGTAACATGTCATTATGAAAACTCATACGATTTGTCATCCCCTATTTCAAACCCTTGGACTTGAATTTTGAAAATGTGTAGCCTGTGTTTGATACCGAATTCTTAATTATCTCCATGCCAAATTTCATCAAAATCGGGTCAGCGGTTTAGACGTAAGCGTAATAAACAACAAATGTTTCCCGGATAATTATCCTATTCCAGGTCATTGTTTACCCGTATGCCAAATTTCATTTAAAACGTTCAGCCGTGTTTGCGTGATTAAGTAACGAACATCCAAACATAAAAACTTACGCATTTATGATTATTTACTGACCCACGCAACTTTGCCCGCGAAAATAAGGAATTTAATTACAAATTTTCAACGTGCATCCTAGTAAAAAAATTTACATAAACATTGAAACATGCAAACATTGAAACATATAAACATCCAAACATAGAAACTTTTACATTAATAATATATATGGGATTAGTTACTGACCCGCGCAACTTTGCCTGCCAAAAATAAATAATGTAACCTCCGCTTTCCTAGTAAAAATATAAAAAGAGCACCAAATATAAAATATTAGCTGTTGTCCGCTACTTCGTACGCGCGGACTTTACTCCGCTCCTACTGGTCGTATCATGATGTCATAGAGCCTATAACCTTCCTCAATAAACAGGCTATCCAACTCAAAAAGAATTATTCAAATCGGTTCAGCGGTTTTCGAGATTAGCACGTACAAACAAACAAACAAACAAACTCTACAATATTATAATATAAGTATAGATGTGACGAAGCAAACCTTTAATTATGGTAAAGCGTAAGTCGTTTATAAGAGATATCACAAATTACTAACAATCCCACTAACGCGAAAGTTTGTTAAGATGTTTGCTACTTACGGCCGGTTTCCGAAACGCAAATTAATTTTTACAAGCAATTAATCTGTGTTTAACAGATCATTTGCTTGTAAAAATTATGCTAAACACAGATTAATTGCTTGTTAAAATTGATTTGCGTTTCGAAAACCGGCCGTTAGTCTCGTCGTAACCGCTGGAGCAGTTTGCGGGGTAGCGTACTATAGTTGTACGTTTCTGTATTTTTTACAAACAACTATACACCTATTTACTTCAAAATACTATATTTTTGTATAATCTGTTTCCGAAAAATATATCTAGACAAAAGTGTTGACAACCCTAGGTGCAGCTAGTAATATAGTGCGCAGATCGCCGCAATGCGGGACGCGCATTATTTGTTTTCACGTCAGAGCTTCACAATTATGAAATAAAAGGTCTAAGTTTGAGAGGAATATTTTTTTAATTACTCAAACAGAAGACATCTTATTGACAACTAACTTTTTGAGTTGCTAAATTCATGAGCAGTATTAGTGACTGTTTTCTTTAAGATGGTCCATTCGTTCTTATGCTTCCTGTAAGCACACACTTAAAAAATCATTTTTCAAAACGTTGCTCCTAGAAACTTCGTACATCAAAGAATAGAGAAATAAGACAGACAATGACATGTGGCACTTAATGCAATATCAGGTAACGCTGCCGTATACTGATGGTTCTTCAACCACATAGGTATGACAACTAAGCGATTGGGAAAACATTACGATTGAATTGTTGAAAGAAAAGAAAGATTGTTAATATTTGCAAGAAAATTAAAAAAAAACACAAACATGCTGCAAGCTGGGATTGAAACCCGGGACCTCGTGGTCTACCGCCGAAGAGTCTTACCACAAGACCAGCGAGGAAGTCAAACCAAATCTGATATATGGAACCTCTTTTCACTACAATTCATAACGAGAAAGAATAAGTAAACAGTTTCTTAGAACGCAAGCAAAAATATCCATCAAAATATTCCAAAGACCGTAAAAACCTCATCGAAACTAGATTTATTGACACATGAAAGCTTTGACCCTAGCAGTTGCGGCAAAAACTTTTAATAAAACTCAATAAGCGTTCCTCCGTCTGCTGTCGAGGTTCCGCATCGGAACTTGTTTGCGGCACATTCGCGTCACCCAAAATTATATTATCAAGTTACATGAAGCGAATTTTCTCAATTTCATGTAATTTTGATGATTATCTGTCATGCTTTCGCAGTTAAACCGTTGTACGGATTTCCATTCAGATTTAAATTCGGATTGGAAATAGTTAATGATATATGAATAATAATAATTTTTAAGTGAAAACTTTAGCCGCGTTAAACGACTTTTAGTAGGGGAAAATCGTATGGATTCGCGGCAGCGTCATTAACATGCTCATGTACATATATCCATAGCTATACAAACAGTTAGATATGTGTTAGTAAATAGTATATTACAAACCCACTAGATGACACTATAATAAATTTATGGTTGTAAGACGTACAGTTTTAAGTTTTTACTTCTGTCTGTATGACTGCCTAATTTTTTTAAAAATTGATTTTAATCTTTTGTTTCAAAAATCGATCGTAATAGGGGATAAAAGTTTGTATGTTCGTTAGACACTCTACACCCGGGCGAAGTGCGCGCCTTAGCTTGCCTTACAATATAATCTTTTGCGTGTTATCTTTACAAATATTTAAATCTGTATCGCCTGTCAGTACGTTCTTTTAAGCCACTGACAAATTTAATTTGCAAATTTTCGTCTGTTTTGTCTGTATGTCCTGTTGTAAGAACGTACGATTGTGCAAATGAAAAGCTTGACTGTCTGCCTATACTGCCCTGCTAATTTAGTCCACTGTAAGTGCATGTTGTGTGCAACTGAGAAAATCGCGCCCAAAACTTTGAACCTTTATTTTTGACGCTACAAAAAAATCTATAAAGACATAAAATAAATGTTGATCTACCTAAATTTTTTCTAGTGTCAAAAATAAATGTCCAAATTTTTGGGTGCAATTTTCTGTTCCACCCAACATGCACTCACGGTCGACTAACTTAGCAGGGCAGTATATCCCGCTATAGGTCAACAACGGCTCGCTAGAGAGCACAGTGATTGCAAAAATAATAGGACATATAGCTTTTTTATCATCCATGAATTAACGGCCAGAGAAGCAGGCGGGTGTTGCTAGTCAGTTGCATTATATATTTGTGCAATTTTTTAGTCCGAGTACGGATGACGGTCGAAATATTTACGTATTTGTTTAAAATATTGTAAGTTATCCCTATCACGAGAATGGTGCTCTAACAGATTTCTGGATCGGTCATAATCTCCTTATTAGAATCCTTAGAATTAATTGTTTTAGCAGCTTATCCCGTATTGTTTGGTACTTAACCCGTGTTGTGTTGGTCACGGCCCTCTGAAGAATAGACCAACTGCCGTTCCGCCAGGTAGTTTATAGGGGGCGAACGGTTAGCTATGCGAGTCATTATCAGCGTAGCTACAAGGTGGTAGAGTTCTGCATTGTCTCGCCCGGGTTTGGTCCTACTGCCTTATCTAATCCAGCGGCAATAGCATCAGTGCTTGTCACAGACGGGTTCCGATTAGGAAGGTAAAGTAGTCGAAAAAAGTATGCATGTGGCATTAAAACCTCGCTACAAAGATAGCAACGCACCATTGACATCTTTGGATGATTGGGGGCCATCCATAAATTACGTCACACAAATTTCACTATTTTTTGGCCACTCCCTCCTCCTTATCACATCACATTTGTGAGACCTCCCCCTATCTAGTGTGACGTCACACAAAAGGCGACCGATTGGGTATATGTATGTGTCACTACAATCGTGACTAGTTACTAGATGGTAGAGTTCCGCAACGACTGTTCGCGTATTTGGTATCACCGCCTTAACTATTTCTGTCGCAATATCGTCAATGCTTGTCGTTGTCGTGTTCCGGTACGGTTGCCGGTAGACTTATACATGTGGCATTGCCATCCCGCCACGCAGATAGTAGCGCACCATTAATATCTTTGGTATCTATAGGCGATGGTTCCTATTGTCATCTAGAGAACCATCTGCTTTTTTTGTATATTACGCTATAAAAAAACTGTAAGCTGGTTGACCCTGCAGGTATTCCCTGAAACTTCCCGCTAAATTGGGGTATTTTAATCTCAAAGAAGCATAACCTATATCTAAGCATAGATTTTTGAGCTCCAAGAGTTAAAAAACCTAAAGTTTGTAAAAATGACAGTATTTAATTTTCGAAAAGATGTATAGTTTCAAAATGATGATCGATTTTGATCTTTCGAATGGCATTCAACGCAATGTTTGAGCTCTAAATTGTTTATTTACTACAAATTCGATAGGTTAAAAAATTTAGAAAAAACGTAAAAGGAACTTTTTTTAAAGTTTTCGTCATTAATAAATTCCAAACGAATTAACTGATTTTAATCTGATTTACGATATTTGACGTAGTTTTTTTAGTTAGAAGAGCTGACTAGATTTTTTAAATAAATTAGTATATTGGTGTTGGTCCCGGGCTCCTTTACGTTCTGCCAGGCAGGTCGTAAAAGGCGACTGATTGGCTATGCGAGTCACTACCATGGTGGTAGCGTTCTGCATTGTTACGACCGGGTCCGGTACGGAATAGGTAAGCTGTGCTTTACATATTCCTGTATGTTAGCCAGTAAACTTATGCACGAAGTATAAGACTTTGCCACAAGATTAATTAATTAGAGCAAAGCACCATTAAGACTTTTGGTGTCTATAGGCGATGGTTGACTCTCCATCAGGAGACTCATCTTCTTGGCTATCTTATGACATAAAAAAATGTATAAACGGTTGACCGTACGGGCCATTCTTGAAACTTCCCGCTAAATTAAGGTATTTTAAGCTCAAAAGACTAAAACTTTTTTTTTATATCTGATGGAAAGTGAAAGAGGTTACATTATTTATTTTTGGCAGGCAAAGTTGCGCGGGTCAGTAACTAATCCCATATATATTATGGATTGGATGGTTTGCATGTTTAAATGTTTATGTAATTTTTTTTACTAGGACGCACGTTGAAAAATTGTAATGAAATTCCTTATTTTTGCGGACAAAGTTGCGTGGGTCAGTAACTAATCCCAAACTAATCATAAATGCGTAAGTTTTTATGTTTGGATGTTCGTTACTTAATCACACAAACACGGCTGAACGTTTTAAATGAAATTTGGCATATGGGTAAATGATGACCTGGGATAGCACATAAGGATAATTTTATCCGGTTTTTTTTATATAAGATAGCAAACAAGCAGATGGGTCTCCTGATGGAAAGTGTCAGCCATCGCCTATAGACACCAAAGATGTTAATGGTGCATTGCTAACTTGTGGCGAGGTCTAATGCCACGTGCATAAGTTTACCGGCTACCTTACCCTTCAAACCGGAACACGACAGCGACAAGCATTGACGCTATTGCGGCAGGAATAGGTAAGGCGGTGGTACCTGATCTGGGCGAGACAATGCAGAACTCTACCACCTAGTAGCCAAGATGGTAGTGACTCGATAGCCAATCGGTCGCCTTTTACGACCTGCCTGGCAGAACGGCAGTTGGCCTATTCTTCAAAGGAGGCCGGGACCAACACGGCGTAAACTAAAGCAAAGCACAAGCAAGCAAGATAACGGAACAAGGGATGGTGGTTCTCAAAAAAATATGAAAATAATTAAGCTAATTAAACATTTTGTATAGTACTTGAAAAATCATAACAAAGTATTGATTTTCATTTTTTTAAATGGCTATAACTTTTAGACTGCAGGTAAAAAAAAATTTCATATTTTTTTGAGAACCACCATCCCATGGCCCGTCATCCATTTTTAGTTTTTCGGCTTGATGTTGATGTCTGGGACAACTGTATATACAGACATACTGAGTGTCATCGTTTAAATAGGCGAAAAGGTTCCTAGGACCTCAAAACGTGGAGACTTGGTGGAAACTCGAATTTCGAAAATCGGGGCAAAATCAGTAAATCCTTTATCTACATATGTGACAGTAAAAAGTATCTTCACGCCCGTATCCCCGAACGGGTAGGCATAGGTAGAACGCACTTGTAACCCACGATTAGCCGAAGATACTTACGGCCGGTTTCCGAAACGTAAATCAATTTTAACAAGCAACTAATCTGTGTTTAACATAATTTTTACAAGCAAATGATCTGTTAGACGCAGATTAATTGCTTGTTAAAATTAATTTGCGTTTCGGAAATCGGCCGTAAATCACACAATGTGTGATAGGTGGTAAGCCTATCGACAACCGGGCACTTTTGCAATCCCGGGCGAAGTTATTTTTATCAGAAAACTGAAAAACATGTGTGGTCAAAACCGACACCGGAACACTAGACCACCTAGGTGATTACGGCAATTTAAAAATAAGAAAGGATACGGGCGAGACCTCATGCATAGTTTTTTAGCTGTTCTTACCTTAAGGTATTTTTTTACCCGACTGAACAAAAGGAAGTAATAATTTTGGGACATGCGAAGGAAGTGGCGAATAACAGCTAGCTTATAATTATTATTATGATAGAAGTTTTACCACGTGCCGACGATGGAGAATATAAATTATCTTCAATATTTTACATGCACCAATATGAGATAATGTTATAAAAAAAGGTATATATAAAAAGCGATGGGCCCGCTAAATGTCTTCTGTTGGATTTTACAAATCAACCTTTGGTGACATGGTTTTAGGGCTTCATAAGCTTACATATTTATTTATCTCATCTTTGTCATGGGTTCCGAATTGAACGGCCGCTAATCGGGTAAAGTAATAATTGAAATAGCGCATGTGGCTTTTTAATCCGGTCCCGCGGTTTAACATCTTTAATGAAGTCTAACATCTGTAATGTTTATACGCGGGAGTCTCCTTTTGCCATAAGGAGAGAAACTTGTTTATTTCATAAGTAAGCAACACGAAGATGACTCTTCTAATGGAAAAAGTTAACCATTAGCTATAAAAATCAAAGATGTCAATGATTTGTTGTAATCCGTGTGATAGGTTGAAATGCAACGTGCGTGCGTTTAACACCACTTTACACATCAAACAGGATACTCTATTCTTCAAGCGACACGAATAAAGCGAGCTTACTTTTAAGGATTACTGCCTTTACTAGATATTAGAATCAGTAAAAAACGAAATCCTAAAGTCCACAAAAACTTCGATGAAGCAAGATTTATTGACACGGAAAGCTTTGCCTCTCTCAGCTGCAAAAACTTTTCAATAAAAACCAATAAACGCTTCGTCTGCTCAACCTAGGTAGCGTTTAAAATACTTTGCGGCATATGCAGCTCAAATTGAAATTCTATAAATTTAGCCCAATGATTTCATGTATCGTAATTCGATTTACAACCACGTTCTAACGAAATCATATCATAATTTTACCGCTAACCGCGGTTGATACCGTGCCCTGTTACCCCGAGGGATATTGCGTAAAAAGATGTTTCTACGAAAATGCATACTAAATTTTCCATCATTTTTTAAACTATACTAGTTTTTAGTATTTTTTAAACTACTACTAGTACTAGTTCCGCAACGTCTCGCCCGGGTATTTGGTACACTGCCTTACCTATTCCTTCCGCAATAGCATCAATGCTCGTCATTGTCATGTTCCGGTTTGGAGGCTAAGGTAGCCCTCATCTCGCCACACGAATAGCAACGCACCATAAACATCTTTGGTGTCTGTCTATAGGACGATGGTTTCTTTTTCCATCAAGAGAGTCATCTGCTTGTTTGCTATGATATGATAAAAAAAGAGGAGCATTTGACGAAAAACACTAGAAATTAGCTGTTGCTAACACTACACAGGCTTCTAACTATGCTGTTGATTACAACCTAACCTCATACTATGCCAAATGTTATGGTGGTGGAATGCAATCAATTTGATGGAAAATTACACACAAGATTGAACATTTCTTCATAAAATATGAAAATGATTTTATGCAGCAACTCACTGAAAGGAAGGTAAGTTAGAACCACAGATGTCACGGAGAAGAAAATAGAACTTTTGTTAATTTTAACTATAGACCTATCTTTATAATGGTCTACTAAGCAATGCTTTTCATCCTTAATGGTCTACATCAGTGTCACTTAACCTGTGGTCTGCGGATCCCTGGGGGTCTGCGTGTATGTGTATGGGGTTCTGCCATGTTATCTGTGGGCATTTGAATCAATAAATAAATACCAATGTTTTTTATTAAGGGGTCCTTAAAATTGTGTTTGATTTATCTAGGGGTCCACGGACTGAAAAGATTAAGAAATGTTAGTCTACATCTTTAAATAGTACAAATAATAGGTCACTTTCAAGTTGCTATGTAACACAAAATAATATCTAAATGTACAATATTTTAAAATGAAATATGTTTCAATAAAAGTTATAGTATCTAATGGAAACAATACAATTAAAATAAATATAACCCTACTGGTCAAATGATTTATGTTCCTGACTCTAGCATCAATGCAGTCTGGGTGAATCTTTATTAACACGAGGAATAGATTGACAGAGGAATATAAGTAATGGGATTTTATTAGCATACTTGGTGTGCCCACCCCAGAAATGATAACTCAGTAAAATACCCATATTATCAAGTATAACTCAAACGACAAGTAGGTATGTATCTTAAATATCTTACAATATAAATATATGAATAGTGGTCACAATTACACAATAAAATTCCTACACTAGCAATCTTCAATTCAACAAATCATCTAACAACCTTGGCTTTTAAATTCTCATTTATTATACAAAATCATACCTTACACAAATCTATATAAGATTATATTTGCTTTGAACCATTCTGACAATGACCTTGCAGACAACTAATCAACCTTCACACACATTGGAAAGAAGCAATTTTAACTAATGACAAAAAACATGTTTGTAAATAAATGTTTATGTAAAATAATATATAGAAAAGTGCCAATCTATTACCTAAATACGGTGACATTATTCAATGAATAAATTATGCTAATTGTTGTTATTTCAGTCAGGTTAGTTTAAATGACTTTTCAAATAAATAAAGCAAATAAAGCGATCAGATGTGAAATAAAATTCCAAGAAGAGAGTCGTGATCCTAATAGTAATGTTTGAGATTTGTACATTTATGATGAAACATCAACGATGCAACGACTAAGCCATGAGTGGATCTGTGTGAGGCTACGTACAGGCTCACAACATCGAGGCATGTTTACTGTGCAATGAGGGTTGACGATAAACGCTAACGTCTACACCAGCTCATTTGCCAATAGCTCACTGATGTACTCAAAGCAATAAATTATTTTAGTGTCACAATATGATTTACACAGTCACCATCCTATTTAATTAACGTTATTTTAGATGCCATTTGCATAATTCTATTATAGGATTAGTATCTCGTGATGGATCGCACACAAATTAATTTGTGGCTTTCGAATTTTAACTTTTTGATGGTGCCATATGTTTAAATATTAAACATAGTCAACATTCTCAAATATTTGACTACAAATTTCTAAATTACACTAAAACATTTCTAGTAAGTGCAACATAATCAAATATTTAAAATTGTTCTGACACTTTGCTCTATAGATAAGATATTATATTATTATTATATATATTAAGATATTATATCAGATCTATAAGATATTAAAAACAGTATTCATGTAGGTAACAGAATTGTTATTAGTAGCTATAAATTTTATTTTATAGTCTGGAAGATTGACTTTTACTATTGGTAGTTAAATTACTTATTATAGGTATCCATAAAGAATAAGATGGTGACTTAATAAAAATCATTGAGTGAGAAGGGGTCAGATATCCCCCAGAGAAACTTCATGGATAGAAAGTACACCCTTCCTACACTAGATACATTTCAACCAACATTTTTTTAAATTATTTTTTTTCAGATACTATTGGCAAAATGATCGAGCAAGAGCGTGTGCGCGCGTGAGGCATGCGCGCCACCAAAACCACAAAGCCGATGAGGAGCAATAATTACTTTGACGACTCACCAAAATGAGACGTATTTGCATGGCCGTTGGCCAGTGGCAAGGCGGTCACCAAATCTTGAACTAAAACAACGACTTACTTTTAGAATTGTATTACAATTATATAATTACAACTAAGATAACGCGAAAATATCAACCCAAAATTAATAATAAGGGAACCCCATTTCATCTATATATAAGTTATATTTAATGCAAATAACAATTTACTTCTACTTTATCATAGTAATTTCAACATTTTTAAGTAGTTCCACTCATAAATGGCTAAACTATTGTCATTGTAGGTTGCGCAGCGCACTGATAACAACACTTTCTGATAAGAATCTTGTTTGATTCGTCGGCATATGTATAGGACGTATTACATAGCAGGGTCATCTCACTGTGTCAATGTTAATACTGCTTGCCAAATACGCCATGTAGTAAATATATTTCAATACAGCTGTTTGTACTTACCCGAGCTAAAGTGAGACCTTTTGATGTCACCATTTTCGGAATCGCCGTCAAGTGGACGTTTTCTGGAGTCCGTGATTTCCGGACTAGGGCAAGTATCCATTCCTGTGTCAGCGGCCATGTTGAATTTCAGGGCAATACTAAAAACCTCTCTAGCATAATTCTCATTACGTAATTGCTTCAAAATGCGTATAAGGATGCGGCACTGTACATAATTATTATACCATCAATTACACTTAACACTTATACAACTAAAACTTAAGGAAAGTTAAGTTTTAAATAGGCAATTAATAAAATATAAGAAGAGAAGTGACACTATAGTTTTTACGTCTAAATGTTATGTGAACGTTTGTCGATACTGCTCTGCGGCTGTTGTGTATGGCGCGTAGTTAGTATGAAGTTAGCTGTATTCGCAAATCCATTGTGTTGGTAGCTCTGCGCCTTGACATAACCAGCTGATTAGGTTAGTGATGTGCTAAGTATAGAGATAGGATTCTATATTTCGTTTTGTATTGAACAAAATTATTTAAATTAAAATAGTTATAACACGGTTTGTTACAGCCTACTACAGGGACTACCCATACGGGAGCTGCCGCTGCCATATTTGTGAATATTAAATAGTTTAACTTAAGCAAAGTAAACGCTCAAACAATTTGTCAAATTTTACGTGTTTGGCAAATTATTTGATAGTCTGCGGTCATGGATGGAATTCTTCTCTGGGGAAATTCTGCTGAAATAAATACTATATTTGTATTGCAGAAAAGAGCATAAATTAGGACAATTTACAATCTTAGCCCGAGGGTTTCCCTGAGAGAAAAATTCAAAGAAATTAATAAATATCCTAACTGTTATATCCCAATATATATTTGAGAACTTGATGTACGTTCGTAAAAATATTTGCTTGTTTAAAAAAATTGTGACGTACACTCGATAAACACAAGGAACAAAAACAATCTTGTTGTGCATGCATCTCGTCTTCACAGAACAAGTAACTCTTTTATGGGGCAATGTATACGCTTTTATAATAAACTTCCCGAAACTATAAGAGATCTACCAGTCAATAAATTTAAAAATGTGTGCTAAACAAAACTGTGTAAAAAGGGTGTTATAAAATCTCAGATTATTTGGAAGACAAACAAGCATGGGATTAATTGCTCATCATATCAATCTCATATATATGTTTTATAATTATGTAATATTGTGATATTGTGTAAGTATAAAAAATTATATGAAAAGAAGACAAGCCCGCTGAGTTTCTTTCACCGGATCTTCTCAGTGTGTGGCCGCATTCCGATCCGGTGATAGTTTTGAAGAGTGTTGACGTGTCAAAATGACTTGTAAAAAGTTTTATTGAATAAAGTTCTTCTGATTTCTGATTTCATGTTTAACGTGTTTGTCAAGCAAACTACGTGTTTGGCTGTATATTTGAAAGATTTGATTGACGGCGTGTTTGTCATATGTGTTTGAAGGTGTACAGTCATGTTTGTCAAACAAACTCGCCATTTTGGTGCGACCGCCGCTGAAACATGTTGTTAGTTATTACTCATCTAAGCGTTGGGGCGTCACTTCACGGAGAAAACTGCTTTGATGAAAGTGAAGTGAAGTTGATAAAAACGTACAAACAAAACGTAAAGTTTGACAAACATGTTTGAGCGTTTACAGCCTGCTTTAGATTAGTTTAAATCACTTCTGTCGGGTGCCCCGAGACCATAGGACACTTACACTTACACTACGAGAGCCCGAGACGCACACGTTTTTTTATTTAATCGTGTATAATTAAAAGAGTAAAATATGAAAATGTTGATTTATCTCTTAGAACTTCGTACACCATATAAATTATTATGGAGACTATACAGTCTCGTCATAAAAAACAATTTATACTTAACAATTCATTTCAATTAAACTAATTACCCACAACCTTGCTTTTGAATTCAGGTCAAGGCCTAAATCCTCTGCTACAATTTTGACCACATGCAATATTATACAGCTTAGGCACCATTCTATAGACCATCTCCCCACGTTGGTCCGGGCTCCTTTGAAGTATAAGCCAACTTTCTTTCTGCCAGGCAGGTCGTAAAAGGCGACCGATTGACTGCAAGTCACTGCCGTCGTGTCTAAAAGAGGGTAGAGTTCTGCAGTGTCTCGCCTGGGTCGGGTGAAAATCTATGGTGTCTATAGGCGATGGTTGACTCTTTCCATGAGGAGACCCATCTGCTTGTTTGCTATCTTATGATAAAAAAATTATCTTTAATTTACATAATTGGATCGGTTATAATTTTATTATGTGTATAGATAAATTGTCTATTACATATTTTTCTATTTTCTATTATAATTTTTTTTCGAAATATTTTTATATGATAAGATAGCGTTATAAAATGCCATTTTATGATATAAAAAATATTTTTACCCCCTCTCCTCTATACAAGAAAAAGTAAGATAAGGCCGATCCCTTCCCCCTTGTTTAAAAAGTAGGACGTAAGAATGAAAAAAAAAACACGTTTGGTTTATGTTACCGTTTATTTTTTAAAGTTACAATTTTTGGGATTGTTTATTTGTATTAAAAAGGGACTAGTAATTTTGATTTTTTGATAGTAATAATCTTTTTTAAATCATAGACTGATATATATATTATTTGAAAAGTTTTAATCATTCACCTATAGGTTCCTATCCGTGCACATCCATTATATCTTTAGTGTTCATAGACGATGGTTGTATCTTTCCATTATCTACCAGGAGGGCCATCTGCTTGTTTGCTATTTTATGAATAAACTTTGGCATTTGCGCTGCTACCCGCGATTTTTTCAAAGTACAATTTTAACTTTGCGCATTTTTTTGATCTTACGTAATATCGAACCCCACTTAAATCATCTTCCATAATAAATTAATGGTCTCTTAGCTTAAACCTAACCTTTGATTATTTTAACTTACCACATTGATGACAACGCACTTTAATAATTTTTGGTGTCTATAGGAACTAATTATTTATTACCATCGGGAAGCTAGCTGTTTGTTTGATAGCGTCTGTTATAAAGTAAGAACCGAAAACATTCTTTAGAATAAACCGAATCTGCTTTCGTTTTGTTCATGTACATCACTACCGACGTAAAAAATGCGCAAGGTCGTTTGCGCGAAGACCAATCTATACTAACTTCAGGTTAGTGATACATGTAGTTTTGCGCCATTTTTTATATTTCAAAGTAAATTTAAATTACAAATAAAAATACGGGTTTTACATACATAATTTGTTGTAACATATAGTATATAAGTGATGTAAATGTTATCAAAATGGTCTATAATCAAGTTAGATTCGCACTTTTGGAAAAAACTCATTTTTATAAGGTCAATGTATTATAAAAAAAGGTAAATATTACAAACATTTTTCCGAATTATCTTAGCTCGTAAAATACACAAAGATAACATTATGTTACATAAAATGAATAGAATAATACATATTGCTGCCTATTCCTCAACTATAATTAAATAACATTTTATTGTAGAATTGGACATTCAAATATGGCGCCGAAATCTAGGCGCCTAGGCGGCGTTGTATGGTATTCAAAGTAGGTCAAGGTAGTTTTCAGGTTTGTATTTGATATTCGTTCTCGCTCTCTCGTTAGTGCGGGCCGCAGGGGTATACACAGCTCTACAGAGGGTTTAAAATTAGGTCATTTTTTCCGTTTGGTTTGTTGTGAGATGTATGCGGGTCAAATGCTATTTGGTTCACCAATTGAGCTAAACCTACCGTCTTGATATACTAAAAACTGTAGTTTTAAAAGAAATCTTTATATGGCTTTTTTCTACCTACATAAAATTTATTGCTATTTCTTAGTCTTTAAAATATTCTACGGTATAACTAATAAATCTAATTGTAGGTAATAGCCAAAACAAGCAAATATCGGGGATTGTAAGGCCTTTATAACCACTACCTACCCAGGTAATATATATCAATGTTAATAATTAAAAACATTATATAGATACTACCTATTGCTTGCATAGCAATATTTAGTTGCGCAGGCGACTCGCACTTCGCACTACTTCGCAATCGCATCATGTCATGCAACATAATATATCCACGTGCAATAATATTGGAAAATGCAATTTACCCCCGTATTGGTCCTGTTGCTTTGATTTTTTTATTATCGATAGGGGAGCGCTTAACAACAATCTCGCCTGATGGTTGGCTAAGATGTGGCCTAAGATGGAACGTACTCACTCTCACTCTTCTCTTGAAGATCCCTAGATTGTACTCGTCGGGGAACACAGAGTTAGGAAGCATGTTCCAGTCCCTTGCGGTTCGAATGAAGAATGTCGAGTCGAACTGCTTTGTTCAGGTACGTGGAAGGTCTTTCTTTTAAGAATAGACCAACTGCCATTCTGTCAGGCTGGTCGAAAAATTACTGCCATCGTGACTACCAGGTGGTAGAATTCTACATCGTCTCGCTCGGGTATTTGGTACTACCGCCTTATCTATTCCTGCCGCAATACACTGTCAATATTTGTCATTGTCGTGTTCCAGTTCAGAGGGTAAGGTAGCCGGTAGATTTTTATATAGGTATGGCATTGCCATCATGCCACACGGATAGCAACGCATTATTATCGTCTTTGATTTTCATAGGAAATGGTTTCTCCATTCTTCCATCTGTTTGTTTGCTATCTTATATGATATAATATAATACATGAAAATTTTACTAGGGTGCAAAGTTCTGCAGTCTTGACTGGATTTACCAAAAATGAGCGCAACTCGCGTCCAACCCGATGAAAAGTGGCAATAGAGTTTAATTGACTATTAAGGTATTGGTTTAATATGAAGTTCCATCACATTGCGCATGGACCAGGTTTCCAGGAAACAGGTTTCTTCAACTCTATTAAGACCCAGATCCCCAAAAAGGCACGATTTGGCTTTCCAAGGCGCACCTTGCATGTCAATTATATAACGTTTTGATTCGGTTTTTGAGGAGAGGCTGACGGGCGACGAGTAAACTTTATATCCAATGCATAAAGAAATTATTTATATTTTGCTATGCGAATAACTAAAGACTGATTAACCATCGTAGAACCTCTTGAACGGTATTGCATGGATATTTTTAGAGTTAATGAGGCCTCATGTTGGTGTAAACAATGTTTTTTTATATCATAAGATAGCAAACAAGCAGATGGATCTCCTGATGGAAAGATTCAACCATCGCCTATAGACACCAAAGGTGTTAATGGTGCGTTGCTATCTTGTGGTGAGGTCTAATGCCACATGCATAAGTTTACCGGCTAACTTACCCTCCAAACCGGAACACGTCAGTGACAAGCACTGACTCTATCGCGGCATGGATAGGTAAGGTGGTGGTATCAGACCCGGGCGAGACAATGCAGAACTCTACCACCTATTAGCCACGATGGTAGTGACTCGTATAGCCAATGGGTCACCTTTTACGACCTGCTTGGCAGAACGGCAGTTGGCCTATTCTTCAAAGGAGCCCGGGACCAACACGGGGAAAATGTACTTTGAATAATCGCTTCTACCTTACCGCCTGGCGCAATTACTAAAAAGTGAACAATTCGTAAAACGTGTAACCACCATCGTGACTACCAGTGGTAGGGTTCTGAAATGTCTTGTCCGGTTTTCGTACAACTGCCTTATCTATTCTTGTCTTAATAGCGTCAATGGTTGTAATTTTTTATAAAAGAAGGGGCAAGCGAGCAAGAAGTGCACCTGATGGTAAGTGATCACCGTCCCCTATAAACATCCGTAACACCATAAGTCTTGTAATGGCGGCCGGCCTTTTAAGAATGAAGTAAGCTGTCGTATATCAGTTTCGAGTGTAAAATAGCCGGTAAACTTTTACACTCAAAACTGAGTGTAAAAATTTACCGCACAAATTAAAAACAAACAAAAACAAACGCACAATTAACATGTCTGGTGTCTATAGGTGGTGGTTGTCTTTTTCCATCAGGAGAACCATCAACATGTTTGCTATCGTTACATGATGTAGTAAAGCATTTTCTGTTTTACTATGCCTTCAACTACAAGCGAGCAATACTTTTCGTCAGGATAGTTTTACTTTTGCTGACTGGTAAAAAATTGTACCTACATACTTAAAGAGGGTGTTCAATACCGGATTCTAATACCGAATAGTAAAAAAATAAGTGCTTATTTAAATTTCGACCTAGTAATCCAATAAAAAAATTATCTACTACGGGACACCCGCGCACGACGCAAAGAAATTCATTGTTTACAAACAACGATTTACCGAACTCCCGTCTAGACGCGTTAGGAGAACGTTCGGTGGCCATACTTTTTGTATATTACTACACTAATTACGTTGAGTTTTACTATGTGGTTAAACAATATTCTCTTTTTATTGGTTATTAATGATTAAGTATTCACTTTGTGTCCGTCAATATGTACGAAAGTAATATTTTACCAATCAACCTGTATATACAGTGAATAACAAAATCTCTGTGCCGACCCGAAAGATCTATACATCCAAACTTTCGTATTTTTAATATTAATAAATATTGTTATTTTGAAACGCTCGTATTTACCCTTCCATTTCGTTAAAACTTTTTGTAATCTGGACAATAGCACGCCGAGTACACACGCTTAGACTGCGGGCGGCTACGACATCATAGATCGATCCTCTTTGGTGTCGTAGCTACCCGCGATCTGTCCACATTATGTGTTACTATAGTAATATTTAAGATTATTTTGATCGGGAAAAAATATCTATCACTACCCGCAAAACGATAACACATTAGTAGGTGATTATTTTTAATTATAATGTAATTATCACGAAAACGCAAAAAGGTCTGCACTGAGACGCGAGTCACGGCTGCCTCAGAAAATTATTCTTGCAACTTTTACCTGGTCTGATGTGAAGAAAGAAAAACCTCATTAACACCCGGAGATCGAACCCAGAACCTCATGATCTGAGTCAGATGCACTAACCCCAAGACTCATTTCTCTGTAACAAGTAGTAACGCCGCCAAAACAGGAAGTGTTAAAAACAGTGTACGAATTTTTCCCGCACTGTTCCTCCCCCTCCCGTGTTTTCATTGATGCTATTACGGCAGGAATAAGTAATGAGGTAGTACCTTACCATACCCGAGTGAGACTTTGCGGAACTCTACCACCTTATTCTGATTTTACTGTCACGCTGACGGTCGGCGCCGATGTATGTAGCCTACGGCCGTCAGCGCGACTCCAAAACACTACCTATGAAACTACATATTGATTCATCAGCGCCAACCGTCAGCTTGCGGTCAGCGTGACATTAAAATCAACCTTAGTAGTCAATCAGTGGCACGCATAACCAATCGTTCGCATTTTACGAACTCTATTCTTCAAAGGCCTACTTTCTCGTGGTAGAGTGCCGCCACATATCGCCCGGGCACCTACATAGTAACACTGCCATACCTATTTCTGCCGAAATAAGTTTGGAGGGTAAGGTAGCTGGTAGGTAAGCTCATGCTAGTGGCATTACCACCTCGCCACACGGATATCAAAGCAACATTAACATCTTCGGTGTCTAGGCGATGGTTGCCTATCAGAAAACCGATCTGCTTATTTGTTATATTATAAAAAATTCTGTCACGCCCATGTCGCAGAGGAGAAAGTAGAGCTGCAACATATCCATGGTTATCCAATGACGACAGGGCGGAGGTATCGACAAATCGGACACATCGTGTTTGGTTGGAGTGTTATTCAGAAAAATTGAAAACTTGTTTCTAAATTAATACGTGACCCGGAATTCAACGCGAGTCTATACCGATACTGATGCCGTTAAGCCACTAGTCGTATTGCTCGTGTAAAGTAAAATAAAAGTACTAGTGTATTATTACTAGCAATTACACGCAGCGTCGTGTGACCAACAATCATTTCTTTTCGCTCGGGTCGGTAAAAAAGTAGCCTTGGTCACTCCTGGATACTGTACCTTTCTAAAGTTGACATATTTTTTAAAATTGCTCGAGTGGTTTTTGAGTCAAATCGAAACAAACAAAAAAATTATAATAGTTATTTTACATAAACAAAAAATCCACAGCATGATTTACAGAAAATACTAACAATTTTATATACATTGACTTCTAACCAATGACGGTTTTTCTCTTTGTTTTCTAATCATAATTAATGATAGAAATGGAAAGCCACAAAACCGAGATTTTAAAATTAAAATATAAAAATGTATTATAATACCAACAAAATAACTTCGACTTGCCAAACATGGTCTTTAGAATAATGTTTACTTTTCTATGATCATGATAAATGTCATATCTCTCTCTCTCCTTATGCGAAACAAAGGAAATAATAAATGAAAACAAATACTATATAAAGAGATTTATTTAAAAATAGTTCACAATATCACTTTAACCGTATAAATGCGCCAAAACTTAAAAATTATATAGGTGATTAAAAGATATTGCCCGACGAACGCTACGAATCAGATAAGTGTGCCGCTCAGATGTTTGTACTCTACATATGGTACAACATGTAAGCGGAGTAACCGCAGCGGATGGTTATCTAATATATAAAATCTTGTGTCAAGGTGTTTGTGGTCGCACTCTTCCGAAACGGCCCGAACAATTCTTCTGGTTTTTCTTAGTATATTTGGTAGGCATGAGAATAGATCTTAAAGTATATTTTGTATCGCTAAGTGTGGGTGTCCCTAAACAAAAAACAAATCGTTTTTTTGTATACCCAAAATTTCACTTACTTACCCTGCCCCCCATTAACCACCCCCAACCCACATATACGACAGTACAAAATTTACCTGATCAGTTATATGAAAATGACAAACAGACATTAGTGGATGAAAGCTATATTTCATAATTTTAGACTACTGGATTTTGTCTGTTTAATGAAGTTAAATCTGTTCTAAAAATAAAATTTATAACCTAAAAATATGTTAGTGATTCCGATAATATATATAGGTACATAATTGCTTAAAATGTAAGTCTAAATTAAAAAAATCGGTCTTATCTAGTCATGTTTTTAACTCACTGCTAAAATATTTTTGATCGCGAATAGCGGGTAGATTAGGAAATATAATAATAATTTCAGGCCGAATGATAGTAAAAAAAGTTCATCCCTTGATGAACTTTTTTTACTATCGCGACTACGACTAATGTTTAAAAATCACGTATTTATAGAAACTTACTAGACTTTACTAAATTGAAATATCTAAAATACTTAACTCTTTCATAAGGCAATAAAGTATTTTTTTGCAATATGGGCTCTGTGGTCTACGTGGTCCACATGAGGTCTCGGTTTCAATTCCCGGGTTTGGGCCATTCAAAAATGTGTTTTTTCAGTTTCCTGATAAAAACAACGTTGCCCAGGATTGGACAGTGCCCGGCTGGCGATAGACTTGCCACCTATCATATTGTGGGACTAAATATTTTTGGGTAATCGGGGGTGTACTTCGAGGATTTGGACGTGAAGATACTTTTTTGTAATTTTGTAATTCTAATTTTTTGTAATTTAAGTTTTCCAATGCTATTAAGATCTTTTTGCAATATAAGGTTTCTGTACTATTGGAAATAATTTTATAAGTATCTTTTTGAAATATAAACCTTCTGATGCTACAGAAAATTTTATAAATACAGTTTTGCAATATAAGGTTTCTGGTGCAATCAAAAAAAATTTAATATTTATAGTCGAACTTGGGATTGGTTGTTTTTCAAACCAATCTCATGAATATACATATCATTACGGCCAGACTTACAGGGTAAACAATGAGAAGCGAGTGCCATGCGTCACAAACATTGCAGATTTGTCTCGCTTCCTTCACATTCATTACTCTTTTCATACAAACACTCCGGTTGTGAAGACTCTTGACACCTTATTCGGACAGTATCCGATCAATTTAATTATGGTGTGTCAGTCTTGGTCTTCCCAAGCACTAACATACTTCCACATTCGCATTGTATATCTGTTTTATATGTTATAAATTATTTTAAACAAATTGTATGTAAGGTTAAAGAAGGAGCTTGCCATCATCTTCTCAATAAATCTAAGGGTAAGGGGTTTTTCAGGTCAAGGAATCGATTTATCAAGGTTCCAGGTCCAAGAAAAGCTCGGTTCCCAAGATATGGGTATGTGAAAAACCGAGCAATGCTCGGTCAACCAGATATTTATTTGTTAAATGATAAGTATAGTCACTACTGTCTACACATACAATTAAAGTTCCATATATTGGCAGTGTTCAGTGTAAGGTAAATTTAAACAAAAGGAGACCAACTGAAGGAAAAATTGACTCATACTTGACAGACAGAGGAAACTTGCTACTTTTATCCTCCAATACAACTTAGCCGTGCTTTACAACGTGAGTTTCTATAAATACGCGTTTCCGGCAAAGACATAATTGCCATATTGCAAGCAATTTAGCTACAACTGGTAATCTCTATCCAAATTCTTTTAATTTGAAATAACTTAATGTACTAGTAAAGTGTGATTTTCGGACATGAATAAACAGATAATGTATTTTTTAAAGGAATGTTTATAGTATTTACAAATGTTACGAATTATTCCACACTGAATATTTTGGATTTTAAGGTGTACAAGTTGGAAATTTCATGTCAGTACACATAATATACAGGTTGATTGGCAAAATACTGTACTTATTAAAGTACACGATAGTTATAATCACATGTAACTAATAAAAAGAGAATATTGCTTAATTCATAGTAAACCTTAACGCAATTGGTATATTCGATATTCAAAAAATATGGTCACCGTGTGGGCGACATGCACGCACCTTGACTTACATGTTTTACTAGTTTTATCTACAATAGATAGTTAGTAGAGAGGTACCCCTTCCTGTCCCCCCCCCCCCCCTCGGTACGCCCATGTATATACGTATCCTCTTTATTTATAATTTATTTAAAAGCTCACATACATAAAGCAAATAAGAGTGCCACATTTGTTAAAATCTCGTTTTAATACACTCAGTATTAACTAACACTGCCTAGTTAAAGCTTATAAATTAAATCTATCGTCTGACATATCTCTGAATCACCGTATACATTCACCACGCGGTTATATATTCAATAGGAAGTCAACACGATAATGGCTTCTTGCCACATAAAATATCTACAATTTAAACAATACTAAGATCTATATTTAAGTATTTACTTGTGTTATCAAAATATTCCACTATTTTAGTTAAATTTAGCTTTCGTTGAAATTTTTTACTAAAATAGTGTAAGATATTGAAATTTCAATAAGCGCCGACACTTTAGTATGAACATACAAGTTTGTTGCTCAGAGGTTAATTACTGTGCAATAAGTAACGTTACAGTACTGCTATGTTATGTACTTTGATAATTAATATAGATGCAGAAAAAAAAAATCTAAGTTTTAGAGTTAATTTCCGAATCACATATTTTAAATTGTGGCACTGTAGTTTTGTTCCTGTGCGCCTGGGACAACGTAATCTGTTGATTACGTTGGGATAAGAGAAAGTCGGGACAATCTAATCTGTGGAATTGTAATTTTAAGATTTTATTTAACTGAATGGTACTGTATGTTATTGGAGGATTGTATAGCGTCCATTTTTAATAAAACTCGTTTCAACCAATAAACTTTCATCCGATACCGAAAGTTATTTAGTGCTGATGACCGCGAGAATACCACCATGTTCTCGCAGAACGCAATTAGTATTTATAAGAAAAAAAAATCATACCTAGGGTTCCAATAAATATCCTTTCAAGTGGCGGACGCCTTAGTGGCACGCGCATTTTACTACGGGACGCTGTATAATATTTACAGAAACGATATATTAAATCACTTGTAATACACAAGACACATACAATTAATATAACCAGCCTACAAAAATAATTGTCATTAAAATCAAAATTTTGACGAACTTTTTTACTAAATAATATTTTGGTCATTTTACTTACGCATTGCCTCACTAATGGTAATCGAAGAGTAGATAGTGGCAACAGCAATATGTTCGTTTAAAATTTATTTTTGGAAAATTAACTCACTATACAATCCTCTAAAACAACGTCTACCAGACTAGTTTTATGGCCACTTAGGAATATTCAGAAACCTCTAAGTTACTTGTTAAATGACAAACAAGCAATCTATCTTGAATTGAGAATTTTGTTTAAACTAAAATAATTAAGTAACATATACGAGGGAACTTTGGTTATTATACAATATTTATCAAATAATAAAAGTGTAACAGGACTTTGTTTGTTATAAAATAAAATTAATTCCATATCCAAATTTAAAGTGGCAAAGAAGTGTTTAAATTTTCTTATAGCCAGTAATTTTATTGAGTATTACGATCAGATTAGATTATTGTTTTAGTATCCTCTGATAACACAAAAATGTTGTTGGTGCACTAAAATCGTTTAAATTGACTAGTCTAAAGACATTTTGCCTAGATCTCTGCGCTTAAGTCGTGAAGTAGGATTAGTTATAGTCTAATTATCGCACTCAACAACCTGGCTATAGCTATACAGTCTACATGAAATTATAGCGATAATCAGGTCCGACGTGCCCTTGCCAACAATTATTTGCTATTTTTTTTGTAGATTATGATTCACAAGATCATTTGTTACATCGAGAGGACGTAGTATGAATATTATTGTGGACTGCGTGTTAGTGGTCAGTTCTGCTTACAATCTGCAAAAAAAAAGAAACTCGGTTTCTTAAGGATTCTATGTGTGTCAATCAGTTTAGATCTAAGTGACTGGAAATAATATTTAACGTAATATTTCCGTTTCGCACGATTATAATCAAAATGCCATGAATGACACAGCTTGATCACTATAAAGTAAATATTTTTTACTTGAAACAATTTGTTATAGGGCAATGTGTATCATGAGCCACTAAATATTACCTCAACAAAGGTGATTCTAACACACATGAATGACTCAAGAGTTTATATTGTTCGGTAATATACATACAGTATTTTAATAAATAAATAGTTACTATTTTAGCTTTGTTTGCTATGAATGCTCATACTGTTATTATTTTTAATTGTTAAGTTACTTTTGTCATCAATTTTACCATTAAAATGCCCATGCATAAAGACTTTCAAAGCAAATTATTAAGCTATTGTAGCTTTTGATAACTTTTATTTGTTTGTTGTTATTTTATTGGAGAGGGAGAAAGAAAACATTAAAGAAATAGTAGTTGGACATGGTGGTGTTACCAAAACTGGGCAAGAATTGTAGAACAGCACAAACAAGATACTGGGATACATTATCAATTGTCACATTTTATACTAGAATAGTTAAATACTATTTTGCTTTGTTGAGCACACCTAACTTTTTGGAGGTTATTTTAGGCTTTTTTTTAAATTACCACAGAACTGAACCCAGTTCGATACGTCGACTCCAAGAATTCTGTTATTGGGTGAGGCTTTTGTCTTTTATTTTAAAGAAGAGGGGCCAAAGGAGCAAGAGGTGCACCTCTGATAGCAAGTGATCACCGCTGTCCATGGACATCCGCAGTACCAAAGGTGTTGCAATTGCATTGCCGGCCTTTTAAGAATGAATAAGCTCTTTTCTTGAAGTTATGGATTTCCAGACATCGAGATGCTGAGGATGGAACTTCAAATTTTGACGCGATATCCGATGGTGAGATTCGGCGGCAGCAACTCGTCGGAATACTCCCCATGATATACGATAGAAGACGCAGAGTGAACCTACATCTCTGCATAATGCCAGTCAAGCTGCCAAAGACTCGAAACAGCCTGGTTGTCAATATTCGCTCGCGCTCGCTCGCTTCGAATCGTTCTACGCTGAATGCGATTAAGGAGAAGAATCTGGTACTGAGGAGCTCCGGCCCAGAGATAAGAACAGTATTCCATGTGAGGCCGAATCTGTGCTTTATAAAGTTAAAGGCGATGGACCGGCAAAAAGTACTGTCTCGCTCTGCTGAGCACACCGAGCTTTTTGGAGGCTAGTTTAGCCTTGCCTTCCAAATGACCGCGAAACTGAACGTAATTCTATATGTCGACTCCCAGGATTCCGACACTAGCTGAGGCTGTTAGGAGTATCTTCAAATACGACAAAGGGTGTCTTTTTTGCGGTGAACACGCAAAGCTGTGTCTTCTTGGGGTTAAAAGTGATCAGGTTTTGACGACCCCATTCAAAGACATCGGTAAGTCGATTCTCGACTTCAGACACAAGCTTGTTTCGGCACTCTTCGACGTGTGAATACCGCTTCGGCCGGAGTATGTAGCATCACCTATACTGTCATCCGCATAGCAATGTATGTTGTGAATTCGCATCATTGATATGCAGAAGGAACAGTGTCGGTGAGAGCACGCAACCTTGGGGAACAGCAGCATTGACAGATTTAAGGTCGGAGCACGCACCGTCGATAACGACCTTGATGCTCTGGTCAGCCAAAAAACTGGTGATCCACTTGCATAATTTCTCAGGAAGCTCATAGGAAGGCAGCTTCGCGAGAAGCGCTTTGTGTCATACCCGATCAAAGACCTTCGCTATGGCCAAACTAACTGCAAATGTCTCCCCATTGGCCACAACTGCTTCCACCCACCGATGAGTTAGGTATACTAGAAGGTCACCAAATGAACGGCCGCGACGGAAACCGTACTGACGGTCGCTAATCAGCCGGTGCTCTTCTATATACTTGAGAAGTTGAGAGTTGATAATTGTTTCTATAATTTTGGAGAACAATGAGGTTATGGCTATGGGCCGATAGTTAGACGGATTAAAGCGATCTCCTTTTTAGGGATGGGATGCACCAAAGCTGTCTTCCGTGAATTCGGTACCACGCCGAGTGAGTGGCGCCAACTCTGGAACACACACTTTTAACACAATCGGAGGTATGCCATCCGGTCCACTCGACTTGTGGATGTCCAAGGAAAGTAGTGCTTTACGCACAGATGACTGCTGAAATTGTGGTTCTCGCATGGAACTATCACACTGCGGGATGGTAGGCGGTGCGTTCCCTTGGTCATCCAGAGTCGTGTTGGCCGCAAAGAAGGAGCTTAGGAGATTGGCATTCTCCTTTTCGGTATTATATGCGGCTAAAGAGTATTCTTAAAACAAAAAATACTACAAAAGGTAACTTTTTAGGGTAAACAAGCCAAGCTGTATTCTTATTATTAAATTGGACTTAGTTTATTCGACCCTATTCCGAAACTTTGGTAAGTTGATTCTCAACATCATACAGAAGTTGTTCTGGCACTGATTGCCGGTAAATACCACTATGGCCAAAATATGAAGCATCACCACTACTGTCATTTGCATAGTAATGGATGTATACTTATTCGCAACATATCATGGATATGTAGAAGAAACAATGAAGATGATAGTATGCAACCTAGGAGAACACCAGTTTAAAGTTCGAGCGTGCACCGTCAACCACGACCTTGATACTCTGATCAGCCAAAAGGCTGTTGATCCACACATTATTTTTCAGGAAGCTCATAGCAAGGATGGTTTGAGAGAAGCGTTTTCATATCTGACGAATGCCATCGCCATGTCTAAGCTAACTTCTAATGTTTCTCATTAAGATTTGACATCTTTCATCCTGTGGTAAAACAGGTATACTAGGAGAGCGGCCACGATAGGAACTGTACCGACGGTCACTAGTGAGCTGGCTCTTCTAAATTATATTTGCCATTAAATTTCTGCAATACATGGGTAAGATCTCTGGTGCTGCTGCCGGTAACAGGTGGCGGTGATCATTTACCATAAGGTTAACTTTGACCACTTTTTTCTATCTCATTAAAAATGTAGCTGCTTAAGATTTTGAATTATACTGTGCTCAATAGAAGAAACTGTCCCTTGTCGTGCTCGGTTGTGCTTCTGAGTCTGAGGATTAAGTGAAATTTTATTGATAGGTACATACTCACAGTAGTGTAGTGGGAGTGAGGCTGGTGTTAGGTGGGCGGCGCGGCCAGCACCGAGTCTGCGGGCACGAGGTGGCGCGTGAGCCACCAGCTCAGCAGCGGCTGCGTGAGCGCCACGAACAGCAGGAAGTACACGCGCCGCTTGGTGCCGCCCGCGCCCGCGCCCGCGCCCGACCACCGCTCGGCGTACGGGTGGGCACTGTACTGCGCCTCCGAGCACTGCCCGCCGCCCAGCAGCTGCAGCCGAAGGGTCTTCACCTGGAAAGTTCACCACTTCTGTTATCGCCAATTAATTAACAAATAGCTTCGACAAATAACAATCCTTAAAAAAATTGGAGCCAGTCATGAAGATGAAGACTGCAGACAGAATTGAGAATTTAAAACTGCTTTTTAAAATTTTTAAACTAATTATATTAAAAAATTAAAATTTCATAATTTTACTTTAAACATTAGATTTTTTGCTAATGTGAACCTATGTTTCCCTGCCAAAAACCATCTAACGCACCTATAAAATTTTCACTTCAACAACCCCGCTAACATGCGGCTGGATTTATGTAACATGGTCTCAAAATAATATTAATTGGGAATGTCTTCCCATAGATAAAAAGTATTATAATGTTAAAAACTTACCAAGAAATAAGATAATGCCACACTACAATAAATAAGCGCGACCCAGTATCCAACGTTTCCAAACAACAGGGCACCCAACAAGCTGACCAACATGCAGCCGTACTTGTACCCCGCGAAGGCGAGCAGGTCCAGGGTGCGCAGCGAGCCACCCGTGTTGGTGATGTACAGCGTCACGAGGTACACCACCATTTCGAATACGATGTACGCCAGCGCCGATGACGCCTGGATACTGATTTGTTCAGGGGAAAAACGGTGCTGGAGACCTGGAAGGACCAGAAACCAAAAGATTATTAAATATACTTTACGTATAAAATGAACAGGTGATTCTTCTACATGACGACTGCATAACAATTAATGTTGCTTAATTGCTACATGTCATTAATATGCAGAAGAAACAGTGTAGATGATAGCACACATCTATGGGGAATGACAACATTGATAGGTTTGAGGTTAGAGCATGAGTCATCAAAAACGACCTTAATGCTCCTGAAAAATTAAAATAGGTATTGTCTTTTTAACAAACATTAAATTTTTTAACTTTGAAAAAATCTACACTTAGGTCTAGTTTTTACTCTTTTTAACTTGAGATACCTCAATTTAGCGTAATGTTTCAGGTATAGCCTGTTGGGTCAAACAGTTAACAGATTTTTTCTTTTGTCGTCTACTTATATACACATTTTAGGTAAATAAGTATCATGGTCAATTGCTAGTTTCATCAGACAAGTATCAAGAAAATTGAAATCTCAGTAGCAGAAAGAACCAAAACATGTGAATGCGTGTTTTTTATTTACTTACACCCTATCGAATACTGTCATTGTTTACGCAGTCGTGAGAGTGTTAAGCAGGCTGTAAACGCTCAAACAATATGTAAAATTTTACGTGTTTTGCAAATTATTGGATAGTCTACGGTTATGTTTGACTACTTTGTCAAACAAAATTTCACTTTCAAAGCAGTTTTCGCCGTGAAGTGACGCTCCGACGCTCAGATGAGTAACAAATAACAACATGTCTTAGCGGCGGTCGCGCCACAATGGCGAGTTTGTTTGACAAACACCTTCAAACACATATGATAAACATGCCGTCAATCAAATCTTTCAAACATACAGCCAAACACGTAGTTTGCTTGACAAACACGTCAAACATGACCATAGACTGTCAAATAATTTGTCAAACACGTAAAATTTGACAAATTGTTTGAGCGTTTACAGCCTGCTTTAACACGTCTGATTGGTGGGTTCAAGTGGTAGGTTAGTGTGAGATACAATTTTGACATTTGGAGTAACTAGCTTTGTTGAATGTGACGTTTACGCTGAAGTAAAGCTATCAATTGGGTTTTTCATAGTGATCGTGAAAAAAAAAGAAAAATTTTGCAGACTTGTTAAAAAATTAATTTATAAATGTGGCAAAAATCATGATCCCTCTTTTCGCCTGGAGAATGTTTGCAGCTGTGCAGGCAGAGGATAATCAGTATTATACTGGTTGGTGCAATGCAAGTTGACGAGTTGCTAGACCTCACAGAAGAAACAATTCAGTGGTCATAAATAAATAAAAAATGTTTTAGTGGTTGTAAAGAGCTAAAATTCTTGCTAAGCTAAGCTAAAAAGCTCCTCCATATACGACACCATTAATTTAAATTGTGATGCACTCTTTTTCATTTTGAAATATCTATGAATAATCTCAAGATTCTCAAGACAGTCCGAAAAAAAAAGAATGTTTGTTTGGTAGTAATCTGCATAAGTTTGAATCACTACTCCTTTGGTTATAATCACTCAAGAATAGTGTACTTATGAAAATGGTTGATTCACTTGACGCTAATGTACTACCAACATTCCAAAACAACGCTCATCATTCACGGTCAGTTAACGCAAACTGAGTGGTTTGGCTGAATGGTGATGGCTCACCCTTGGCACTCTGGCCAGTAAAATGTAACAATTAAAAAACTCCCACCAACTATCTCACCAATCTACAAAATAGTGAATTGTGGTAATCCAGAACCTCTAATAATGTTTAGTTCACTCTGGCTGATAATATTTAATTTGTCTATTTGTTAATATAAAAAACATGAATGCATGCTACAAAATTTGTTGTAATGAGCTTTCTATAAAATGGATAAATGTATTGTGATAACGTACCGAGCATAAACCCAGCGAGCAGAACATAGGTGACATAGCCCATGGCGGGTATGTACAGGTCCGGCGCGTTAATGTCGTATCGCGGCTGCACAGGAGACTCTTGGTCGTATTTTACCATCCACTCCTGAAATATGTCAAATGATACGAATCTAAGTTGTTGTACAGTATCTTGCAATTTCCGAGTACAAGCCTGTTCTTACTTACTATATAAAGACATTCAACATTTTATATAAAAAACACTTGTACTGTTTCACAATAAATTATTATGTATATTATCCAATCGGTTTCGCTTCTAGATAAACATCATCAGGGAAACTACAACTTATGACTAAAACCAAAGTGCCAACCACGAAGATATTATTTATAATTTGATTTGAAGGAACACAGCTGTTAGACGATTAAAATCTCTACATAATACAGTACTTTAAACGAAAGGCCAAGACCAAGAATCATTTAACATAGTAGCTATTTAAATGATCTTACCTTATGTGTATATGGGAACATGATAAGCAACAACTTCTTCATTACATATCTGGTATCAACAGCAAAGTAGTACCGTAGACGTGATACTGGTACAAACTTGTTCAGCTCACGTTGTACCACCTCCCGACCTTGAGCAGCCAACTGGTTGCCATACTGTAGGGCCATATCCTATAACAACATATAAGAGATATTTGAATACATAAAAATATATGAAATCACTCAATTTTGTTTTCTGTTTTTATGGCATGGACGTTAACAATCACTAAACTTTAATAGCATTGCATCATGAAATTTGGCATTCAAATATTAAAAATTTTTCGTGGAGAAGGCTTTTGTGCTATGCCTATTGCTGTAACCCACTACTAGATAGCACAGCAACA
Source organism: Apodemia mormo (assembly GCA_036924255.1). Lineage (NCBI taxonomy): Eukaryota > Metazoa > Arthropoda > Insecta > Lepidoptera > Riodinidae > Apodemia > Apodemia mormo. The sequence goes on along the minus strand of JAUPFN010000018.1, from coordinate 1,474,960 downwards.
TGTCTGTCATAATTTAAATTGCCAGTACAGCGTCTACTTTGCTTAGCTTTAGTTTAATTTTATTACTCTTCAAATCTGCAATTAATCACCAGTTTTTTGACAGATAGAAGCATTGTGATTGTACCTGATGGCACATGCTCTGACCTTAAATGTGTCAATTCTGCAGTTACCTACAGTTTCTTCTGCATATATTTTTTATGGAATAGGGGGCAACAGGCTCACCTGATGGTTAGTGATCACCGCCTCTGAGTAGAGCTCTGGTAGTGTAGTTGTCCATGGGCGATGATGATCAGTTACCAGCAGGTAGAGCCATCTGCCCGTTTGCCCTGTTTGCTTGCTGCTTGTTCTCCTTACTTGACTGGTAAAAAAGACTTATTGAAGGTGGAGAGAATTGATGCATACTGGGCGCTGCAGATTGAGCATGCATCTCAGGCATTTTCTATTTCTAGTCCTTAATGGTATGAATATCTATGTAATGAAATGATTTAAATGTAAATTAGTCCCATATAGTTATTGATAGCCAAATGACCAATTTTAATTACATTTAAAAATTTCAAACCAGCACCATCAAATTTAAGTTTCAGGTTCCTTCACTTGATTAGACCAGCTAATACCAGTGAGTTCTTGGCTGGTATTTTATCATTTTTAATTCCGTGTAAGATTTAGGTCCATATCTACTGTAGATAATTAGCCTAAGTAATAATAAGGCTTAATCAAAAAGTGTTAAAACTATACCTGTACAATTGGCTGCTGGAGCATAGAGCCTATCTGTGGAGGGGATCCCATAAGTGGCTGGTTAAAATTTCCCATGTAACCAAAATCTGAAAAATAATAGATATATATGTATGTGGTTACTCCAAATCTAAGTTAATCTTTACACAGAACATAGTAAGTTATCTGTCAGTATTTGGAAATTGTTTAAGAACAATCATTACTGAGGATTTTGTGCAATATGTACAATGATTTTGAATCATATTAGATTCAAAATCATTGTACATCACTTTATTTTTAACTTCCCGCTAAGTACGTAGATAAGAAAGTTACTTACTGATTTCGCCCCGATTTCCGAAAATCGAGATTTCACCAGATCTCTACATTTTGAGTTTCTAGGAAACTTTTCTGACTTTTTTCACGATGACTCTCTCTCTCTCTCTGTGTGTGTGTGTGTGTGTGTGTGTGAGTGTGCGAGTGTGTGTATGTAAACATCTCATAACTTTGAAAGGCTTGATTGATCAAAACACGGTTGGTGGCATTCAATTGGATTCCATTCAACTTATACTTCTTGAAAATTCGAACTAATTTGGTCCAGAAGATTTTAAACAATTGTGGAAAAGCCTCACAAAAAAATTTGGCAAAACAGTAATTTTTTAATATAGTTTTCAAATTAATGTACCAATTGAGTACAAAATCTAATCAGCCTTTGCCTCAAAAAACTCAAAAATCATTTTTCCACCTTCTACAATATTTTAGTACTTACAGACATATTTTTATGCCAAATGAAGCTTTTCAAGTACCTATTAATATGTTGTTGTTTACAGCAAACTTACTTTATATTTTTAAAATAACTTTCATGCTAATATACGAACTGATTTAAAAATCTCATCAGCTTTTGTCTCCAAAAACTGTCGTCCAAAATGGTTTAAAAATCGGTTTCCAAAATATGCAGCTTTTCAAAACTAGATTGCAATTTCTAACAAAATTTAAATTCTTGAACTTTAAAACAATCTATAAGCATATATTTTTGTTCCTTGGTGCTTAAAACACCTCAATTTAGCGGGAAGTTTTCAGGATGACCTACAGGGTACATCGGTTTATAGATTTTTTTTATAGAAGAGGGGGCAAATGAACCAGAGTCTCACTTGATGGTCCATGATCACTGTCTAACATGGCCATCAGCAACAGCAGAGGAGTTGATGATGCTGGCCTTATAAGGATTAGTAATCTCTTTTTTGACCTGACCTCCCCATTGGTCGAGTGGTTAGCGACCTTGACTACACAATCGACGGGGCTCGGGTTCGATCCCCAATGGGGACAAGCATTTGTATGATGAGCATAAACATTTGTAATTCCGCGTTTAGGTGTTTATTTAATATATTCCAGTATTTATATATGTATTTTTATGTATTAGTATCGTTGACTAACACCCATAACACAAGCAAATAATTTGATTACTTTAGGGTTAGATTAGTAAGTGTAATTTGTCCTGCGAATATTTATTTATTCATTTATTTTCTAAGGTTCCTAAGTCATATCTGTTCAGATACACCCCAGCCAGTAATTAATTCCACAAAGCTGTTGTGCAGGGCAAAAAGTGACAAGAGAAACGCATGGTTGTGGATTTTTAGACATTGAGGTGGTGATGTGGGTGGAACTTCATGTATTGAGTTAATAGTGAGGTGGTGTCCGATGATTCAATTGGATGACAGGAATTAATTCAAACAATTTTTCCAAACACTCCCCAGGATAAATGCAATATAACCACCCACATCTCTGCGCAATGCCAAAAAATCAAGCTAATTAAAAATAGCCTTGCTATCAACAATTTGAACACTATGTTGAATGTTATTACAAAGAACCAGCTGGTATTGAAGAACTTCAGTCCAGAGATGAGACAGTACTCCACATGTTCCATCCAGTGAGGCTGAATTTAACTAATAGCTTTAAACTAATAGTTTAAACTAAAAGTTAATTCCTATTAGCTTTTCAAAAATCTGTAAATTATTAATTAAGGAATTCGCACCACAAAAACTATGTCCTGACAATAGTCAGGCTAGCATACAGTCAATTTGGCAGGGTGATGGAAGTGAAAAAACTATGTTATTAGTAAGTAAATAACTGAGATATGAAAAATGCATTTTCTATCATAAGTTAACAATTGGTGGTAACAGTTCAGAATCATGGTGAGAGAAGGCAGGAGATTGCACCTCAGGAGAGGTGCCCCTTCCACTGGAAAGACATAATTTCCATTTTGTTAAAATGTCATGTCTTCATTTAAGTAACAAATCAAATAGCAGGGGGCTACTACATCAATGATGTCACCACCGCTGACACAAAGTTGATGTCTTAAAGCTTAATTTAAAAAAAAAATAATTGTATATCTATAAAAGGAAATTTGGTGGGTTATTGAAGGACCATAGAGATGGGCATCTCTAAGGTCCTTCAATAACCCACCAAATTCTTTTTTAACTTTTACTAATTAAGTTGCACCTTGTGTTGGCATTAGAAACGGGCTTCCTAATTTTTGGGTTGCTGAGTGGTGGGTTTTATAGGGGGCTTCCCCTTTCTGATGATACTACTCCCGCTACAGGGAGAATGCCTAGTTTTTTAATGTATATTTTTCTGAACTACTATGTTAACTATCTGTGTAAGTTAGGTTACAACTAAAAATAGATAGGTATAGAAACATTTAAAAGGCAAACTGAGGAATGGCCGGGGTGGGGGTCTATTTAACGCCACAGTTAAAGTAAGTTAGCTAGTTTCTCTTTAGGTTCCACACACAGAAATAGGAGCTCAACTTGCTTCTACCTGACTTCGGTATAGGTAGTATTTTATTGCAATGATGGATATAAAAAATGTGTTAGAGATTAATAAAAAAATATGTAAAGAAAAAAATATGAACAAAAGGAGAATGCCCAAATGACTATCAATCAATCAATCAAATAATTTTTATTCAAAATAAGTATAAAAATACATTTTTTGAACGTCAACACCAGAAAATAAAATATCATTACAAAAGTAACAGTAAGTTATATAAGATACATAAAGATTAAATGTAACATTAAAAAATTAAATAATTTTATAATAATGTCCAAAAAAAAAAATAAGAATATAGTAAATGTCTCATGTCTTACACGTGTCAAAAAATTATATTAAAAGTCAAAAAATTAAAAAATAGTACATACGTTAAAAAATGTCAAATGATAATATAAGTAAAATAATCAAAAAATGCAAGGAAAATATATAAAAATGATCAATAAGGAATTAAAATGTTACAAGTACTTACTAATGGTAATTGATATTAATATTCACAAAACCCAAGCATTACTGTCATTAAAATAATCATCTACTTTATAATAAGCTTTTTGACAAAGAGCTCTCTTTATGAAAATTTTAAATTTCTTTTCAGAAAAATTTACAATTTCTTCAGGAATCATATTGTAAATCCGGACACTGACTCCTATAAAACCTTTTGAAGTTTTGCTTAATCTGTATTTCTGTATATTCAACTTATTTTTATTTCTAGTATTGAAACCATGTCTATCTTTATTTTTGTTGAATAAATGAATATTCTTTCTAACGTACATGATACAATCAAAAATGTATTGACTAGGCACGGTCAAGATATTTATCTGTTTAAACAAAGCTCTTAAAGACTCTCTGCTATTCATATTATAGATTCCTCTAATAGCTCTTTTCTGTAGAATAAATACTGTATCGATATCAGCTGCTCGTCCCCATAGTAAAATACCGTAAGATATGATACAGTGGAAATTACTAAAATAAACAAGTTTTGCAGTCTGTATGTCAGTTAAATGTCTAATTTTTCTGATTGCATAAACTGCTGTACTAAGTCTTTTTGTCATATTTACAATATGAGGTCTCCACTGCAGTATTGCATCAATCGTTAGACCGAGGAATACTGTTTCATTCACGAACTCCAGTTTTTCATTATTTAAACTGACAACATCATAATGTAAATGTCTCATATTTGATAAAGAAAATTTTATACATTTAGTTTGTTTTGCGTTAAGTACTAAATTATTAGCGTTAAACCACTTAAGAACTTTCGAAAGAGCTTTATTTATTTTGGAAATATCTGGATTTTTCCTATTTATATTAAAAAGTAATGATGTATCATCGGCGAACATGATTATATCACACAACCCCTGAACGACAAACGGCAAATCATTAATGTAGACGAGGAACAGAAGAGGACCTAAGATTGATCCCTGAGGGACTCCCATTTTTACTTGTGCCCCTTTTGAAGGCATTCCATTTATTTGCACCTTTTGAACTCTAGACTTTAAATATGAACTTACTAGTTGTAAGGCTCTATCATTGAGTCCATAGTACTGCAGCTTAATTAGCAAAGTTTGATGATCAACACAATCAAATGCTTTTGATAAGTCGCAAAAGACACCTATCACATCATTATATTTTTCCCATGCACCCATTATACGAGTTATAAGAGTTATTGCTGCGTCTGTAGTCGATCGTCCTTTTGTAAAGCCATATTGATGATCATGTAGAAACTTATTTAAGTTAAAATAAGCCAATATCTGATTATACATAATTTTTTCAAATATCTTGCTTAAAACCGGTAATACAGATATAGGTCTGTAATTTGATAGATTATTTTTATTACCAGATTTAAAAAGGGGTATAACTTTACTGATTTTCATAATATCTGGGAATATCCCTTTGTCAACGCATTTATTAAATATAAAAGTGAGATAGGGTGCTATGATATCATAGCACCATATCTCACTTTTATATTATATGATATGGATTTATATGATATGGAAGTTAGTATCGATATGAAACTCACTGAACTGAAATATATCTTAAATTAAAGTGTGACCTTAGTACTTTAAAATACAATAAAGCATTTTATGTAAATATACTGGAGTATGCGACAATGACCAGAATTTAATTGACAACTGAGCATTCGGGAGGCATTGGTATGAAGACTAGAGTAGACTCATTTGAGTGTACTGACAAATGCTATGTTTTACTATTACATTTTACAAAAATAGTGTGAAAAGCTATTAGCTTAGGTAATATTTGCGAACTTTAACAACATAAACAGTATGCAACGTCAAGAACACAAACATAATGGCCGCAATACAGATTATACTGAACAGATACATGCACAATGGAAATGTGATTCAGTGTTGCCACAAATATTTAACTTGAACATGTAATGTAATTTTTTTTTTAATTCAAAGTATTGAATTTTTGACTTTTGAGGATCATCAAGTGAAAAAGCACAATGTTTTTTTTTTTTTTTTTATATCATAAGATAGCAAACAAGCAGATGGGTCTCCTGATGGAAAGAGTCAACCATCGCCTACAGACACCAAAGATGTTAATGGTGCGTTGCTATCTTGTGGCGAGGTCTAATGCCACATGCATAAGTTTACCGGCTACCTTACCCTCCAAACCGGAACACGACAGCGACAAGCACTGACGCTATTGCGGCAGGAATAGGTAAGGCGGTGGTACCAGACCCGGGCGAGACAATGCAGAACTCTACCACCTAGTAGTCACGATGGTAGTGACTCAATAGCCAATCGGTCGCCTTTTACGACCTGCCTGGCAGAACGGCAGTTGGCCTATTCTACAAAGGAGGCCGGGACCAACACGGCGAAATCTAAATTAATCTAAAATAAAATATAAATAAAATTTAAAATGTAAATTAACCATTTTTTTGTCATAGAACCTTATATAAGGTAGCTTCTGGAAAGAAATGTTTGAATTTTTTTTCCGTACTTTTCTTGCAATCTGTTTCATAAGAACGTTTAGCAAAAGTTTAAAAAGTTATGTTGTCTTGGAGGGTAGACAGTCCAGCGACTGTGCCCTTTGTCTACAACATTTCCTATAAATCTTTAGGTGTCTTTCTTTTTAGTCTCTTAAATGTTGAGTTAGTATCCATTAGCTGCACTGCTAGTGTATTTGGGTGGTTATCTAGTCTTTTTTTGTATGTAACAAATGTTTGAAAATAAAGACTATTTATTTATTTACTTTTATTCGGCTTAATTATGACTGTTTATTTGTACAAATTATCTTATAAATAATAAGAGGAATTACTAGTGTGACGGACGTGTTGTACACTTTAGATTGTAGTGATACTGTTCGTGGGCATTCTCCTTTATAGGATTTGCTATTTGTTAAAAGTGCTATATCTCTTGGGAAAAGTTTTATTAGTATTTAAAATGTGTCAAATGATGATTAGGATTTCAAATTAGACAAATTGACTTCTTAGAAAAGAGGCTTCTACATCTCAGTCTCATTAAAAATAGTGCAAATAATGTCTATACTCAGATACACCCAACTACTAGTGTTCAAGTGGGGATTGTAAGATCTTGATCCATAATGAAGATGTTATTTCCATTTTACATTTAAATGTTATATCTCTAAAATTTTGGCCACTTTGCTGCTAATCAAAAATATAATAATTAGAGTCCGACCAGAACTGGTTTTCTCATGAAACCGAATGTTCGATCGTGGCTTCACTTGTGGTTCGAACGAAACCCACGTGGTCAAGGATGAAATACCTTAAAATACATAAACTTGTTGCATTTTACCCATTATTGTGCATTAATTAGGTACATGAAATGAAACCCCTGTATATGTACGGAGTCCATTATCAACTGCCAGCTTCTGATGTATCTAGAGGAGCCCAAGCTGATTAGTGACCGTCAGTACGGTTTTCGTCGTGGACGCTCAGCTGTTGATCTTCTAATTTCCTTAACACATCGTTGGGCGGAAGCAGTGGAGAATAAGGGAGAGACATTGGCAGTTAGTTTGGACATAGTGAAGGCCTTCGATCAGGTATGGCACAAGGCACTTCTCTTCAAGCTCCCATCCTATGGGCTAACCTGGTAAATTGTGCAATTGGATCACCAGTCTTTTTGTGGATCGGAGTATCAAGGTCATCGTTGATGGCGCATGCTCTGACTTTAAACTTGTCAATGCTGGTGTTCGTCAAAAATCATCCTTCGTCGGATCTCCTTGTTTTGAAAATACTTCCCTGAAAGCCTCAGCCAGTATTGGAACACTTGGAGTCGACATATAGAGCAACATTCAGTTCCGCTGTGACTTGGAAGGCAAGGCTAAATTAGCCTCTAAAAACTGGTTGTGGTGGGCTAGGAGGGGTGTTCATCCTCCTTATAACCCCCCGCCAGAAATACGTAGTGTATTTTATGATTTTTTTTTTGTTTCAAACTGCCACACAAAATGTTGTAAAAAATTTAAATTATGCCATTAGATTGGAGAAAAAGGAAGAGAGAGTGGCAAAATAACCTCAGTTGACCTCCCCCTCCTCCAATTTTTTTTTTACTGCAGTTTTAACTATATATACTAGTCAGATTGCGTGTATTTCGACGCTGCGGGAAGTGCAGCTCTGCCGCCCTTACGTAACAAAGCACAGGCACCATTGCTCGCCTTCGCAGCATCAGCTTTTTGGTTGCCTGCAGCGACCAGCCTCTACCACTACGGCTTGCAAGGTGCCTACACTTTTTTACAGCAGGCGGGGACAGCCTCCCTCTGTGCCTTTGCGATTTCTAAAAACACTAGGGTAGGGCAAACAAGACCATGTGCAAATAGGGGCGTTCTGATTCAGATTTCTCATCAACTTAACTTACAGTTTATCGTAGATATTTACGTGCCTAACCTAAAATATAATTTTTTTTTAAAAAAAAACTTCAGATTTCCAGCAAAAAAACTAACGGGGGGGCTATCGGAAGACCTTCTAGAAGCCTCCCACAGCTTCAGATTTCCGCTATCAATGCGGCACGTTTCTAAACCCAACCCATATTATGATTCTCTTCGATATAAAAATATAGCTGTATGGTTGTATATTCTGGCTTCTCTGATACTTAAAATAATTTTAAATGTACCAACTTACTACCACTAGCATCTTGGTTTCCAAAATCTTGGGCCGCTTCTAAATGAATTCCTTGTTGATATGGAGTTGGTGACGGCGCAGGTGGATAACCTGCATTATAGGCGGGACTAGGACTGAAAGCAGGCGTTGGCGACGGTGCTCCCATTGCCGCTACATCACTTACACGTTTTGCTTTACGGGGCCCGCCGGTATGGCCCACTACAAATAAAAAAAACTTCTTAATTAGTCTTTGCCATCTTAGTCAAAATACATTATTTTATTTAACCTTAATGTATATACCATTTCTAGATGCATTGAAATTCATAGTCTCCAGTAATGGTTCAATATATACGAAACGACATAGTATTGATTTAACAAGGCTATTTCACAATAAATAACAATTTACAAGATGTTAAATTAAAAAATGATGACTAAAACACATCATCAACATTCCGTCGTAAGTTGGCAGTTGGCAGTTGGCACCATAGACTAGTATATAATATTATGCTTTATAGACCGGAAACTTCAACATCGTTAAAAGGACGTCAGCGCCATCTATAAATCAAGCATAAACTATGTAACGGAAGCCGCTTATCATATCTATTTCTTAACTTTTTACTAGATCTCTGACATATTATGAAAATAAAACAAAAAACTTTTCGTCGTAGAATAGATTTATTTTGTCAAATTACAAACCAAATTATAGCAAAATTATGAGGTTTAATCACTGAAAACTGATTCGACACTACTAAACAGGAGTACTTATTAATTCAACGTTTAAAAGACACAGAAACAACCAAATAGTTAAAACTCATTTGTATAACTTGTAGACGCGGAAGATAGTTGTTAACTTGCCGTAAATATCACGAAAACAATGCAAATAAATCAAAATGAAACTAGCACAAAACTATGTAAACAATCTGGCAGCCATATTTAAGAATGGAATTAAAGTTTTAGATAGAGATGGGCGACCTGAATCGATATCGTATTGTATCGATACCATGCTATGCGAATTATACGATATATCAACATTTTGTGTTGATGCATATTTTTATTGTTGATTATATATACAAGAATAATTAATGATCATAGATTACATAATATTAATTTCATTAGTAATAATTATCATAAATTAGTTTCATTAGCGTTATATATTGCATTATAGTTGTGTTTGTGAGCTACACGTAGTGTCTGATTTAATTGTTTTTTGTTTATAAATTGTAGATGCCACCAATATATATCATATTGGTGGCATGGCATGGCAAATATTCATTTAATTGGCATCAAATCTACACAAATTAATAAAATTGGACTGTCTGTTTGTAATATTAAAATAACCGCTTTTACTAAATGCATATGGATGTATACACGATACATATACCAAAACAGCATTTTTTACAATTTTTGTCTGTCTGATTTTGACAGGACTTTCACTGGCAGATAGCTGATGTGACAGGGATTAACTTAGGCTACTTTTTCGAAATTTTTCCACGCGGACTCAGCTAGTATTCTATATAGGGACAGGCTTCAGTGGATGTAAAACAATCTCATCAATTTGATGAACCATTTAAAAAGACCATAAATATACGTTGGAGTAATCAACGTTCGAATTCTTTTGAACAAGTAAATATAATTAATACGAGATACTATTGTTAAACGAATGTAACAAATATCTTTACAGCTGTTTAATATATAATAAGCTTATACTAAGTTCATTGTTTATTACATCGGAAAGGTCACCCCACGACGTTACATGTCAGTGATTGTGACTTCAGTGATCTCTGAACGCTTACTTTATTTGACAGGATCTACACCTTCAGATATCTGCAATTGTATTAACTTGCAACGCATCCACAAGATATTGTTTATAGTCATAAAAGTGTAGTCAAAATGCCGTTCAATGAAAATAGTGACTTTGGATATTATTATTAAATACCGAAATAGCATTGAAATCTTTTTATTCCAGAAATATACCTTTCATATTTTACCTCATAAAAAATATCGTTTTGTGACGATACGAAACGTTACATACATCGAATTATGACTCAGATCGATAGAGTGTATCGATTCAAATCGATTTTGAATTTGACATGTGATAGAAATGATGATGGTAGAGGATAGTAGACATTTCAATTTCGACTAGAGATTAGTTTCGTACGAAGTTTGGTGTATGTGGCTCAGGTGGAGCCACCATTAAGTTTCTTAAAAGGTCCAAATGTACTAACATTCCACCCCGTGGTTGGCACCTGACCACAGAACATATAACCTGACACTTGACAGTTGACACTTCTGACTTCAAAGTTGATCAGCGTCGTGAACGTTGCCTACATACAATTTTGACCAAGGAAGTTACATTCTACCCGGAATGTTACACGCGCTTCAAAATCGTTCCGAAGAGTACCACGACATGAGTGGAGTGTGTTTCTTTCTACTAAATAAAGCGCCAATCGCCATATATAAGTGTGGCCATGCGTAGTTTGCAAATTATTACTAAGTAATTCTACTAATTTGAGAAACAGTTTTTGCATTGCAAAAGTAATTACGTAATAATTACGTAATAATTAAAATAAGTACATTTTAGAACTCACTGTGTTAACTACAATACATTTTATGCTAATGTATTTATCGACGTGTATGAATAAATGGGATTTGACGATTACCGAATATATAAAAATCTACCATCCGAAAGTTTTATTTACACTGGCAATTGCGAGAAAGGGACAACATGCACTCTTGTCGTTGTTTTTCTTAGCACGTTTTCCCCTCTGTTAAGTAAGAAACAAATGTCAACTTTATGCATAATAAAATAAAGTATATTTTTATTTTTCGAATATTGCTTCGTAAAATTCGTTATCGTATATAAGTTCCTTAGTTAGAAGTATATTGTTCTGTGCTTACTAGGGATGTACGATTTTGCTCTTTGAATTGATTTTTTTTATCGTAATGTATCGTAGTCCTCTGAATCGATTCTTGGACCGGATCGTATGCTCTTGCTATGCTATAAAATTGGATAAATAATTGAAATAATCTTAATAATTAAAACACTCCTTTTTACACAAAGGATCAATTTTGATGAAAAATAAAATGATGAATAAAAAAATAGTGAAAAAGACATTGTCCAGACGATTAACTTTTTTAAATATTAAATTATTGTTGGGTTCGTTTTTAATAATAGACAGTTTGACGTAGATAGCTGTTTATTCTTTCAAGACTTGCAGCAGAATGACCCGAGTAGGCCGGTACAAGGTATTTTACAGTATCACAAGTTTCACAATAATTAAAAGTAGGGTAGATTGAAAAATGTCAACTTCAAACAGATCAGTTCAGATGGCCCCACTTCCAAGTTTATAATTTGATATAACGATTCCACGATGTTGCGGAAGTGGCGCCACTGTAGTGCAGCATTTTGATAACAAATTCTATATCTATTATGCGAGATAAACGAATATTAATATTACATTCAAGCATTATTTACAATATTATTTATATTACAAATAAATATACCTAACACTATCTTTGAATTATAAATATGCCAATCCTCCACGCCCAAACTTTCTAAAAATAATAATTTGGAAACACAATATTTGCTAGCTGATTACACTTGTACTGTTTCACAATAAGATAATTATATTTAATTTCCGACCGGTTTCGCTTACACAAGCATCCTCCTCAAGCGAAACCGGTCGGAAATTAAATATAATTATCTTATTGTGAAACAGTACAAGTGTAATCAGCTAGAAAATATTGTGTTAAAATGGAGTTTCACCAAGTGCCGACGATAAAAAGTGTAGAATATAATTTGGAAAGCCTTTTCGGCAGCAGTCCATTGCTACTGTCATCTAATGTTATATTAGCGAGAGAGAAAAGCCGTTCTGATGGCGTAGAGGTAGCCACAATCGCTAAATATCTTAAAACATAGTACGGCACAAATAAACGAACAAAGCGAAATAAAATCTACGAGTACTTTTTAAAACTACCTGCAAAATGTTTTCATTATTTTTGTCTATCAACTTGCTTCGCTTCGAAACATAAACATTGCGGACTAGTGATGTAATATAGTGTCGGCATTCATTTGTAATCGATCTTTCTTAATTAAGAATATTCTTATCAAAATCATAACAAATGAATACATTCAAAAATCAAACCCTGTCTTGACTATGAATACGATTCACGTTACATATAAAGCGGATCGAATGAAGTCGTATTGAAGTGAATCGATTTAAAAAATCGCTAGATCGTATTCTTTTGAAGCGATCTTCATAAGTATCGAATCGTAACGTGCATCCCTAGTGCTTAGTAGTCTGTAGAGGTCCACAGACTACTTAGAGATGCAAGCATCAGACGGCAATCTCTCAAACTAAGAAACTAGCCAGTAGGAACGCTCACATATACATTTTGACAAATATTGTTTTTTTTCATATGCTCTTATCACAAAAGGCAAATATCTCCCCACATAATGCCTTTGTATATATTTTGCTTATACCCATCCCCTTTTTCGTTTTTTTCTTTTGTGTACAGGATAACAAAAATAAAAGACAAATAAAGTGTTTAGGATTTCTTTTATTTTTTAATTTAGTTTTATATTTATTAAATGCTTTAAGTTACATTTGAGGTAAGACTGTGTTTAATCGTGAAACATCGGTACTCCTTAAAATCTTGTTTATGAGATTGCACCAATTATACATTATCAAACGCAAGGATAACTCAATAAAATATTCAAAAAATAAAATTTCTGAGTAAAATGCACTCTAAAAAGTCAAACAAACACTTGGACTAGGTAATTTTGGTCTAGGTAACGTTGGCGTTGACCACATGAGGTCCCGGGTTTGATTCCCGGGTCGGGCACTTTAAAAAAAGTGTTTTTTTCAGTTTTTTGAGAAACACAAAGTTACCCGGGATTGGAAAGTGCCCGGTTGGCGATAAGCTTGCCACCTATCACATTTGTGGGACTAAGTATCTTCGGCTAATCTTGGGTGCACTTGTACCTCTACCTACCCTTTCGGGGATATGGGCGTCAAGATACTCATTTATTTGTCTGGGGTGGTTCCTGCATTTGTTTGACTGTTCTACTATGTCTCCAAATACTTTGATAGCATGCACTCACTGATGGGTAAGTCAGTTTTTATTTTATTTTAATGTTTTGTATTCCTTATAAACTATATAATTATTTACGAAAATCTTGTTTAAATTTTCTTTATCACATATTAATTTTTTTCTACATTGGCAATAGTTTATTTTTTTTAAATTCAATCCAGCAGTGAAGGCACGTGCGTGAAAATTATTAATTAGTCTTACTTGGGCTTTCCGTAGTAGGAATATTTTTTGAGCGCAAAAATCAGAAGAATTAAGTGAAATATTTTCATCAAGATTTTCACCTGATTTATTTATGAAAAAGTATTTAACTTTAATACTTGGTCACCTGATTCTTCTTCACAAATAATACTTTCTAAATGGAACTTAATAATACTAGTGATTAACAATGATTTAAAGGTGCTTTTAAACGTGTGGCAAATGTGATTGTTATTTCTAAAGTTATACGCCCGTACTTGAACAAAAAAGTATTCAATCGACTCAGAGTTGAAGTACCAAGTGCTTTTATATTTTTTCACTTAAGAAATTGCCACAGTAACGAAAACTTTTAAGAGAAGTTAACCAATTTTTTAAAGAGAGTACGGATGTCTTCTTTCTCCTAATATCAACGAATTTCATATTATTTAATCTTAACATTGCTTCAAAATGTGAGATGTTTTGAGTTTTCAGTCACTGCTTGGCGTACTCTTCCATCCTTTTATTGCATAAACTGGCACGATTTACTGAATCAAAAATATCATTAAAAAATGATACGACTTCTGATGTGTTTTTAGTATTAGTATATAGTATTATACAGAACTCTGCATCTGCATATTGAGCTGTAATAATAACAAAGATATTGTAAACAAACTAAGTAGTGCTCGAAGTGTTCAAAACTTTAATGTGAAAGTACCTACAAAACTGAACAGTGTAAGCTAATGTAGCTGCTACTGTTTCACTGAATATTCTAGTACAATTGTTCACCTGAAAAAAAACAAATGCTTATTACACATTACAACAGTACTAAAAAAACAACAATCATATAAACAATATTTTGTTTGACGCCCGGTTATATGGTACCACCGCCTTATCTATTTCTGCCTCAATAGCATCATTGCTTGTAATTGTCATGTTACAGTCTAAAGGGTAAGGTAACCGGTAGACTTACGCATGTGACATTGCCATCCCGCCACCCGGATAGAAACGGATTATTGCCATTTTTGGTATCTACAGGTAACGGTTTCTCTTTCTAACAGTAGAGCCATCTGTTTGTTCGCTGTCTTCACTATATAGTGTTAAACAAAGTCGCTTTCCGTTGTCTGTCCGTATGTATACATAGATCTTTAAAACTACGCAACGGATTTTGATGCGGTTTTTTTAACAGATAGAGTGATTCAAGATGAAGGTTTATATGTATAATAATATAGTAGAGAAATACTGTTATAAATATATTTAGCAAAACAACGTTTGCCGGGTCCGCTAGTATAATATAAAAAAGTCAAATTTAAAATATTTACAATACTGTTTAATATACGAGTATAAACAATTATCCCATTACAAATGTAAAAAAATATGTGTGTATGTATGTGTATATTTGGATGGATTTAAATGTTTCATGTAAAAGAAGATTATATCTAGATTTTGCAGATATTTTACCTGATGGAAAGAGATCACCACCTATAGAAATTAGGTCATTTTCAATATAATGTGCATACAAGGGTTGTTGTTGTGTCGGTCTCTGGTTCGCTAGGATAAGTATCACATTTTTGGGACCAAGTATCTTCGGCTAATCGGTGCACTTGTTGTACCTCTGCCTACCCCTTCGGGGATACGGGTGTGAATATATTCAACAATTCGTAAGAAAAGTACTGAAGAATTAATTTAAATAAATTTAAAGCTTATAAAATGAAGTATTAAATAGTTTGGTTTGTTTAGACTTCAGACTACTCTTATGTATAACGGCGTCTGTCGCAGCTACCTGCGGCGCGAACTGTGATGAGAATCGCGGTGCGGCGAGCGATGTGCCATGAAAACAAATGTGAGGAAAACATGAAGTATGGCACAGCTACCGGCGACGAGCATTGCGGCGCGGAAACAAGCAAGCGGCGCGCGACCGTGACGCGCGGTGTGATGAGCGAATGACACAAATGTACTAGTTAGTAACGAGGCGGCCACAGCTCACACCAGTGCAACTGGCGTAATCGGGGGACGTATTTGACATCATGCGACTTTAACTAAATATTTTGTTTTTAGCGCGTGGAATTTGAAATTATAAATTATAATATTGAACAATTTTAAAAATTCAAAATATATCCACTACCGACGCCACCTCAGTCATAACTAGCCGCCCGACCCGCCTCATTGGAATTCGCGTCGCAGTTCTCACCGCAGCTCAGGCAGTGTGGCAAGGCTGGAAGAAAATAACCAATGATTAGACTAATATAAAAACGTGGATTGCATTAACTTTTGTTATATCATAAGAAAGCAAACAAGAAAATGGGTCTCCTGATGGAAAGAATCAACTATTGCCTATAGACACCAAAAATGTTAATGGTGCGTGAAATCTTGTGGTGAGTTGTAATGTCACTTGCATAAATTCATCGGCTACCTTAACCTCCAAACCGTAACACAACAGTGACAAACACTCACTCTGTTGAGGCGGGAATAGAAAAGACGGTGAAACCAGACTCAGGCGAGATATTACAAAATTCTACCACCTAATAACCACGGCGGTAATGAGTCGCATAGCCAATCGATCGCCTCTTACGACCTGCCTGGCAGAACAGCAGTTGACCTATTCTTCAAAAGAGCCCGGACCAGCAAGGAGGAAACATATACATATCTTTACGTTACGGTGTTTTGGAATTTAATATATTAAAAGTCTCAAAATTGCAAGATATAAGTTTTCATTTGTTTTAAAAGATTTCATTTTAATTAGAACCAAGAGAGGAAGGAATATTGCAGTGGTTAATTTGTTTAACCTATACACATTCAAATATCGTATATCTGAGAATGACAAATTGTTATAAATAATAATGAAATTTTATTTGTTTTAAGATTGATTTAAATTTCATTAAAATATAATATGTGTTGAATATAATTGATATTTTATATTTGTGGTTATTTTGAAGCAAGTAAATAAACCCTTTTCTTGTACAATACGTGAAAATCCTTTGAGAAAACGATACTTTTTAATTTTTATAAAATAATAAACTATATTATTTTATACCCGTGTTGGTCCCGGCCTTCGCCGTGTTGGTCCCGGCCTCCTTTGTAGAATAGGCCAACTGCCGTTCCGCCAGGCAGGTCGTAAAAGGCGACCGAATGGCTATCGAGTCACTACCATCGTGGCTACTAGATGGTAGAGTTCTGCATTGTCTCGCCCGGGTCAGGTACCACCGCCTTGCCTATTCCTGCCGCAATAGCGTCAGTGCTTGTCGCTGTCGTGTTCCGGTTTGGAGGGTAAGTTAGCCGGTAAACTTATGCATGTGGCATTAGACCTCGCCACAAGATAGCAACGCACCATTAACATCTTTGGTGTCTATAGGCGATGGTTGACTCTTTCCATCAGGAGACCCATCTGCTTGTTTGCTATCTTATGATATAAAAAAAAAAAAAAAATACAAGAAGCATCAACGCTATTTTAGCAAGAATTGGTGAGGGGGTGCAAAAATCCAGACAAACGTTGCTGAACTCCCCCGTGTTGGTCCGAGTCCTATTTGAATAGAATAGACCAACAGCCGTTCTGCCAAGCAGGTCGAAAAAGACAACCGATTGGCCATAAGTGTCACTACCACCGTGATTACTAGGTAGTAGATTTCTCGCCGATGTTACCACCGCCTCACCAATAGTGTCAATGCTTGTCATTCTAATTTGGAGGGCACCATACCGATGGCAACGCACCATTAACAACTTTAGTGTCTATAGGCAATCTCTTCTCTTTCCTTCAGGAAAGCCATCTGCTTGTTGGCTATTTTATGATATAAGAAACCTGCTCAAACAAACAGGATAGTTTTTATTCTAGGAACCACGCCCCTCCCCCTTCCGCCTTAAACCCCATGTTAGTTCGGGTTCCTTTTGAAGAATAGACCAGTTACCGTTCTGCCAGGCAGTTCGTAAGAGGCAAACGATTGGTATGCGAATCACTACCATCGTGAATATGGTATGATATAAAAAACAATCTTGGTGTAATTTACAGATGAAGGGCAGCTGGTTAAGAAGCTTTTATAAAGATAACTTCTTAATTAAACGGGGGATAAATAGACATAATATATTCCCGCCAAATAACTACGAAATGGTTTTTTCTTTGTAAAACAGTATGAATACATTTAGTACTTGAATACGACGCAAGAGAATTGACATGATAATATTTCACCTGTTTTTATGAGATAGCAAACAAGCAGTTGGGTCTACTGATGGAAAAGAATCAACCGTCGTCTATAGACACCAAAGATATTAATGGTGCACTGCTATCTTGTCACGAGGTCTATTACCACATTTACCTTACCCTGTAAACCGCAACACGATAGTGTTGCGGTTTACAGGGTAAGTTAATCTCATTTGTGTGTAACGGCAATCGGTCTTGTGAACTTCAACAATATCATTCCATTTAGATATGCACCAGCAAAATTTGATATACTTTGTTAAAAAGTTGTTTCATAAACCTCTTAAAAGGTGAGGCGGATCATAAATAACACTCGCTGTATTACTATTTATAATAGTAACATCATCTAAAACAACAATTATCACATTATTAAAATTTATACCATGCCACTCACACCTTACACAAAATGACAATATTTTAATGAAGAATATATTTTCCGTGCTAGTAGTGCTAAAGGATTCTATGTCGGAACCCTTTTTAGGGTGTTGAAGTACACAAAGATACACAATCAACGTCCCAAAAACGACCTCCAAAAATGAACGCACAATTTCAAATTGTGCGCTCATTTTAAATAGAATCGCGTCGATCGCGACATGTCAATTTTATTTCCTTTTGTACGTTGCTTTGTAAAAACAACTATAAACCTTGCGCTTAATGTTGGATATGCAAAGACGTATGTATTTCTGTCATATCTATAACTATTTAAATGAAATTAGGGACACTTTTGAGTGTCAATTTTGTTCGGGACTGTGCATCTTGAGTTGGTCTCGCTAAAACTCTATTTTTAAGGAAAAACCATTCTAAAAAATTTTTTCTTTAAAAAAGCAAAACAACGTTTGTCGGGTCAGCTAGTATTATATAAAAATCGATTGCTGTTCGTTAGTCTCGCTAAAACTCGAGAACGGCAGAACCGATTTGGCTAATTTTGGTTTTGAATTAATTGTTGAAATCCAGGGAAGGTTTAACAGGTGAGAAAATATAGAAATCAGTGTAAGTAGTTAAAAAGGCAGAACAACGTTTGCCAGATCAGCTACCAGTTATTAAATTTAAGTAACAAAATACAGATAACGTTCTTATAACAAATAAATTTTACCTATAAAACTGTGTTCATTTACAGAAGACGCAGGTAAATTAGACGGCGATTGCGGTAGAACAATATCTGAAAAGAAAAATTTGACAATGCAATTATTTAGAAAATTAAATCATATTTTATTAAATAACAGATGTTTCTGTTAAATACATATGTTTGTTTTTATATATGTATGTATACATATACATTGGATACATATCCAACCTACACAAATGACATGGTTCCCTTAATTCCCCGTGTTGGTTCCGGGCTCCTTTAAAGAATAGACCAACTGCCGTTCTGCCAGGCAGGTCGTGAAAGGTGACCTGGCTGGCAGACATGCCAGCCAGGTCGCCTTTCACGACCTGGCGACGAATTGGCTATGCAAGTCACTACCATTGTGACTACTAGGTGGTAGAGTTTTGCATTGTCTCGCCCGAGTATGGTACCACCGCCTTACCTATTCCTGCCGCAATAGCGTCAGTGTTTGTCACTGTCGTGTTCCGGTTTGGAGGGTAAGGTAGCCGGTAAACTTATGCATGTGGCATTAGACCTCGCCACAGATAGCAACACACCATTAACATCTTTGGTGTCTATAGGCGATGGATTGGTTGGGTCAGAAAAGCCGTCTATTTCTTGTATGGTATTTGTACCCTTTCTTGATGACACATCTGGATAGATTTTGATGAAATATTGTACCTATATTGGCAAATTTTCTATGGAAGACAATCGTATTGACATGGACTTTCTAAGAAAATTGTTACATGAAAATCATAAATTTTACTGTTGATTACATTGTTATTCTATTTTTATTTTATCATTATTGATTTGATCCATAAATGATGACAGACGAAACTACAAACTTTACTTTAAGTCTCAGAATCGATAAATGATAACATTGTAACATAGAAAAATATAAATGAATCACTTATCACTGTAACAATATTAAAAAATAAAATATTTTTCAACAACATAAGCATAGAAAATGTAGAATATACTAACATTAAGGAATAATAATTGGTGAATACTATAATTAAATTTCTTTGTAATAAACTGGATAAATTTGTTTGTGTTATGGAGATCAAGAGATAAAGGAAACATAATTTTTTCCGTATTAACATATCATGGCTATATCTGGTCTATTTTACAGTATGGAATGTTTATTTGTGGTATTTCAGTAGAATTCACGAATCTAAAGAAAGTCCAATAGGAATTTGACCGACTCGTTGGTCGATATAATTAGCGAAACTAACCATGAATTGATGGGGCTCAGGTTCGATTTCCGATGGGGACAAGCATTTGTGTGATGAGCATATAAATGTTTGTATTTCTGGGTTTGGGTGTTTATTAAATATATTTCAGTATTTATATATGTAGTTATATTTACTAGTATCGTTGACTAACACCCGTAACACAAGCAAATAATTTGCTTATTTTGGGGTTAGATCAGTAAGTGTAATTTGTCCCGTAAATATTTATTTTTTTAAAGTATCTTCAAGCCCATATCACCGAAGAGGTAGGCAGAGGTACAACAAGTGCACCCACGATTAGCCGAAGATACTTGGTCCCACAAATGTGATAGATGGAAAACCTATCGCTAACCGGGCACTTTTCAATCCCGGGCAACTTTGTGTTTCTCAGAAAACTGAAAAAAAAACACTTTTTTTTGTGCCCGACCCGGGAATCGAACCCGTGACCTCATGTGATCAACGCCAAAACTGGATTTATTTTTTTATTTTTTCAATGAAAATGCTAATCAGCTATCTCACTTGTAAAAAATATTTTTAATAACCACTTATAGCAGCGTTTCTTAACCTTTTTAGCCTACGGACCCCTAGGAAAATCAAGCACAATTTCAGGTACCCCTTTAATAGAAAACATTGGGATTTATTTATATTAATTCAAATGTCCATAGATAAGGTGGCGGAGCCCCATACATATACCCTACCCTAGGGATCCGCGGACCACAGGTTAAACACTGACTTATAGAATTGACTAAGAGTTTTTAAACTTTTCAGGTATCGATTTCTCAAATATTTTTGCTATTTCTGTTAAAATTATTATTATTCTGTAATATTTACATCTGTCCTTTGAGTAATGGTTCTCTTCCCTTAAGTAGATGACATATCTTAACAAAAAATATAAATTAATAAAAAATTCATTATCTACTTTTCTTTGTATGGAATGGCATTACATACACACAAACATCATGTTATGTATATTGATAATAATCAATATACACAATCATATATATGTTTATATCATAAATTCCTGACAGTCTTCTTTTACATAATTTTACCTTCTGAAAGCCTTTTAAACATTGTAAACCTATAGTTTCACAGCATAAATCCCCAAATATTACATGGAATTTGTGCCAGATTGCCAATTTTATCTAAAAGAAAAGGAATATAAAAAAAATTAGACTAAATCCATTTAACTATAAGTGAGTAATTTCTTTTTCTTTACTTTCACTATTAATAGGTGAGCCCAAGAGGCGCATTTGGGATTTATTTATTTATGGGCACGTCAGATTAACATAGTGGGGTACCTCGCATACTGTTGAGGTTCTCCACCAAATATAAGCCCTTTATATAGAGGGGGGGTAACTAGGGCAGAAGAAAAATAAAATTAAAATGATTTCGGCTTATGGAAATTGCCAGATTATATTTTTTCGTTATTTTTACATGATTTCCTCCATCATAAAAGAAAATTTGGATACACTCGAGAATCTTAAAAACAACAAAGAAAAATATCGACACGCGGGATTTGAACCTGCGACCATCTCCCTAAAGCCGGGACGCTCTTTCAATGAGCTAGTATCAACAGCTCGAGGCAGCGAAATTCTTCTTTGCTATATGATCGATTACGTCGATTGTACTGATCGCCAGCTATACGTACGTATAACTATTTAAATGAGTTCATCGTTACAAATGAAATTCACATTTATAATTTTGATCAGTACTTTCGTATTTCTAATTATTAGAAATACGAAAATAATTAGAAATACGAAAGTACTGATCAAAATTATAAATGTGAATTTCATCTGTAACGATGAACACATTTAACTAGTTATACGTACGTATAGCTGGCGATCAGTACAATCGACGTAATCGATCATATAGCAAAGAAGAATTTCGCCGCCTCGAGCCTGTCGACACTAGCTCATTGAAAGAGCGTCCCGGCTTTAGGGAGATGGTCGCAGGTTCAAATCCCGCGTGTTGATATTTTTCTTTGTTGTTTTTAAGGTTTTTCCAGTTTCCCAAGTACGGGGTAAGTGCTATAACACAAAAACACTCGAGAATCTCCAGACAATGTTTTCTTTGCAACTTTGTGACACTCCCACTCTCTTATGATACACTTAAATCGTCAGATTTTTTAAATTTTAGCTGGCAATTAACCCACCTTATTCTGATGCACTTCAGAGTTTTCATGTCACTAATTTTTTTAAACATTTTTTTATCTGTAGATTTTTTCCCCACAATTGAAAGGGAAAACATTATATAACCTTTATTTTACCTATATTTTAATCTACGAAATCCAATTAGTCCTTATGACGCTCGAGTAACGCCATTTAGCATGTTGGGCTCCCCTACTATTATATAATATCAATAAAACTCACCAGGATCAGCTCTTATACGTTTCTCTGCAACTGCATCTTGAACTTTACAGTATGTGTGATCCAAGTATTTTCGTTGTTGAGTATAATAATGCTCTTTAGTGATATTTTCTTTTTCTGAAATTGTATAAAAGTTTATCTCATTATTACAATCTTCTACACACACAAATTATTACACTATATTTGTACATATATATGTGTGTTTATGGCTCCATGATAATTTTATAGTTTTCTGTACTTTCCATCCTCGGCTCTTGGTAAAATTCCATAGGATGCTCAAAAAAGTGAAACCGGCTGAGTGATATGTAAAAAATAAATTTATAAAGTGAAGTTAATGTACAAGTGATAATTTAATGGCGTAATAAATTTATAGTTTCTTGATATATAAATAGGCTAAATTCACCCAGTCAAAAAATTAATAAAATTGGAGTGTCTGTTTGTAATATTAGAAAAACCATTTGCTACTAAGCGCATATCAATGTATACACGGTACATATGCTAAAATAACATTTTTTTAAAATTTTTGTCTGTTTGTTTCGGGTATTCTCTGAAACGGCTGGATCTATTTTGATGGAACTTTCACTGGCATATAGCTGATGTAATAAAGAGTAATTTAGGCTTACTTTTATTTTAAAAATTTTCCTACGAGGACAAAGTCACGGGCAAGCTAGTATGCTATAAAAATACAGTTATTATAAGATTAAGGCTGTGCAGCACAGATTGTAAAAATTAACAAGTGATTTTTGGTACAACTAGACATTAGAGTATAGAACAACACCATAATATAAGTTAATAGATGGGGCAATGTAAAGCTAAATAATTCCACCACTTCGTAGGTTGAGTGGTTAGCGAACCTAACTACGAATCGATGGGGCTCGGATTTGATTCTCGACAGGGACAGATATTTGTGTAATGAGCATATATGTTTCTATGTCTGAGTTTGGGTATTTATTATTATACATTTTTTTAACAGTATTTATACATGTATTAGTATCGTTGACTAACACCCATAATACAAGCAAATAATTTTCTTACGTTGGGGTTAGATCGATTGGTGTAATTTGTCTGGCAATTTTATTATATTATTATTATGTAGAGACATACAAATGAATTATTGTAATAATGTGCAAGTATATCCACCATGGCTCTGGAAATTCTATGAACTGGAAATAGGCCATGGCTTCCTACCAGGCTTCTTATAAAAAACCTTAAGCTTAGATAATAAGGTTAAAATAAACTTTAAATAGATATTTTTAATTTTAAAAATATATAAGAATTCTTAAATAGATGCTCCTTAAATACATGTTTATGATAGCCATATTTAAAAATAATATTAATCAAGAAGGTAGAACTTAGAGAATAAAGGTTGTAATAACTTTGAAAAGATAGAAGCCTTTTTGAATAGGTGTTCCTTATATATATATTTACAGTGTAAGCTATTATAAAGACTATTAAAATGCCATCCTCACGTGATTTTTCTGCCGTTCTGGGAATGCCTCTCGTAATTTCTTCTTCAGAAAACAATGTAGGATACACATCTGCACGAAGACGAAAACAAAAAGAAGTTGATTGAAAGAATTTACCTTCAAAATGCTTTCTGCACACAAATTGCTTTTGAAAATCCTTCCGACACTTTAAGCCTCGCAATCTCTCACAATGTACATTAACGACTTTTGGAATCCTATCTCCGCACTTGCAAATTTGTGAAACGTGATGTCCTTTCGCCTGCTTAGACAACCCAATACACAACACTGGTTGTAGATAATGCCAATTTACAATATGAAGTTATTACTAATTTAAATTCTGAGAAGATAAGTTAAGGAAATTAACAACGCAAAATTTTACTCGATCTACATTTAAATAAACAAAACAGTAATGACGTGAGCGGTGAGAATGACATGACAGCTACCATTCTTTGTCAAAATCAAAAGACAGTACTGTCATATCAAAGGCCAAAATTGTCACGTTCGATATGTGTACCATAGACAAGGCTAGTACTCCTTATAAGTGGACTACCGGCCGCGGTAGAGGTCTGTACTCTAGCCATTGACATGTATATTAATAATATAATATACATGTCAATGATTCTGGCTTTTTATTAGAAGAAGTAGACATGGGCGTTTTTCTATTTATTTGCAAACGGATATTTAATCGATATTTAATTTTCATATCGATATCGAAAATCGTTTTCAGATATCGATATGTCTAGACAAGTGGCATAAACGCCCATGCCAAAAAAAAAAGTGGCATAAACGCATAAGAGAATAAATTACACGAATTGATGTACCCCAAAGTAAGCAAATTATTTGCTTGGTTGTTAGTCAATGATACTAATACATATAATTACGTATATAAATACAGTTACATTCATAATAAACACCCAAACCCAGAAATACAAACATCTATGCTCATCACACAAATGTTTGTCCCTGTCGGGAATCGAACCCGAACCCCATCGATTCTTAGTTAAGTTCGCTTACCACTCGAATTAACCTAATCTCGGCGATTAACCTATCTTCGGCTAGTCGTGGGTGCACTGATTGTACCTCTGGCTACCGCTTCGTGCATACGGGTGTAAAGATAGTCTTAATCAACTATACATTTGAATCTCATCATGCCCGGTTCCTTTGCATGGCAGGCAGAGTAAAATGAAGGTCTATAGACTTTCCAGTTCACTGCGATTCACCGGTTTGTCGCTTGGCGGGACGAGTGGTGATCAACTTCAACGCATTTTACCGACTTGATTTCGACTATCAATTATTTCTAGCAATAAAAGGGTCAAAGGCTTTATGTGTTTCAAAGCACGGGAGGAGTAAGTAACACACCACCCGCCAGACTCCGTGTTGCTACTGAGATTTTGGATTTTCAAGAAAAACCTTGAAAAAACCTCAATTATAATTTTGAGCGACCTGAAGATAAAATCCGGGCCCTCGTGATCTTAGCCGAAGGCTATCTACTAACTGTACTACAACGTAAGTCCAGTTTAAAGAATGAATTTCTCCCTGATATCGAGTAGCCGGTGGAAAGCTGCTAACTTATGGACTCTTTGTTGTAACGAAATAAATAGAAACTAGACCTTATTGTTAGCGCGTTAAGATATAGATATTACGCACGCACTATAATTATTAACCAAAAGACCAATCACAAGCCGAAGTCACGTTATATTCGCTTCATCACTTTTACGCCAGTAAAAAATTAAATGGTAAGATAGAGACAAACGAATAAAAGCTATCGATATGTCTTATCGCTCGTGATGTGAAGTTTGCGTTTTATTCGTTATTCAATATTCGTATATCGATCTCGTGTTGTGTTGTTGCATTGCGCTTTGGATAAACCATAACTATTAACTTGATGAAGTTTTTGTGAAATCGGTTATGTATATTTATATATTATCGATATATGGTATATATGGTATGATAATAAACACGTATCCGATATAAGTTACGTTTTGATATATCGAAACCATGCTTAAGAAGAAGCCTACGATCCAAAAAGAAGCCTCCTTAATTCCATTTCTAGAATGGTTAACACGTGTGACTTCCTAAGTTTACTCGACACTGGCAGAATTCTCTGATAATTGCCATTCGTATAAGGAAGAAGAAGAAGAAGACTCTGGCTTGTGTGTGTTTATGTTATTCAGTTTTTAATTTCATGGCTGTTTCATGGTTTCATGTTAAGTATGCATTGTTTTTTTATTGAACCATGAGAATGAATTGAAACCGACTGTTTTCCTTCAATTCCATGTAGCTCTACAGTTGTTATATATGTGCAATACTATAAATTGTTTGTGACTGTCCTAACAACAAATCCAAGAACGAAAATGAATACTGAAAAGAGTTTTGTGCTTGGTACTTCCAGTGATTTAACAAATAAAAGTCCAAAACCGAGTACATCAGGCGCAACATCACAAGTAACTCTAGAAGGTAGATTATAAAGCCATATACTAATATAACTATACTACTAATAAAGTATTAAAGATACGTTTACTTGTGGTTTAAGATATTTATTCATAAAATAAACACAATATTCACTTATATGAAACATAAGGCTAATTATTATAATTATGACATAGTTCTTGTGTTCGTACTTGTGAATACAATCACTAATATTACATACATATTAATTTTTATACACTAACACAGTTTCTGAAAATGACTACTATAATATGTAGGTAGTTTTAATACTACCCACATAGTAGTACCATGTCCCTAAACATAGCTACGTGGAACATAAATGGTTTTACCCCCAATGTAAATGAACTTCTTACTTTCATCAGGGCTAATGAGATTGATGTATGTCTAATCTCTGAAGCACATACTACAATATGCAGTCGGATTAGTATCCCTAGCTTTTGCATTTACTTTACTTGTCATCCTGACGCTGGAGCCCTCACAGGAGCTACAATAATAATTAAAAACAATTTGAAGCACTACTTAATGGAACCATTTGCAACTGATTATCTGCAAGCCTCAACTGTTAGAATAGAGGATCGTTCTGGCCCTATTACCATTTCTGCAATTTATTGTCCACCCCGTCATACAATAAAGGAACCATTGTTCACAAACTTTTTTAAAACCTTGGGCAACTGCTTCATAGCTGGCGGGAACTGAAATGCCAAAAATACATATTGGGGATCAAGAATCACATTAACAAGAGGATGAGAACTGAAAAAAAGTATTGATGCAAACAATTTACAACCACTCTCTACTGGGGAGCCTTGCTATTGGCCCACAGACAGCTGTAAAACACCAGATTTATTAGACTTTTTTGTTACTAAAAATGTAAACCACTACTATCTAGATATAAAATTGAGTCTGGATGGTACCAGCTCTTTGGATATGATGGTACACCTATTTTTATTTATTTTCGTAAATTTTAGTGTTGATATCTATGATGTCAAAAAAATCATACGATGTGAATATGGAATATCTTAAAAATATTAATATTAAAAAAAATCAACATAACTGTAAAATTGAAAAAGAAATAAATTATTTCATGAATACGAAAAAAAGTTACATTACAATTATAAAAATTAAAAAAAAAAAATATGCAAAATTTTTTTTACTATAGTATATTACTAGCTGTTGCCAGCGACTTCGTGCGGACCCTGTTAGTACTATTCGTGCAAAATTTGAAGTAAATCCATTCAGTACTTTTTGACCCCAGACATACATACAGACAAACAGACAAAAATTATAAACAGATAAAAGTCGTATTTCTAGCATTAGTAGCATTTCTAGTGTTTGAGCACCGTGAGGCGATGGTTTGCTGAATTTGAGAGAGGTCGAGTTTCTTTACATGAAGAATTTCGTGAAAGGCGGCCTTCAAGGCCTTCGTGAAGGGTGGCTACTGTTAAGTGGTTAATTGAAGAAAACCCCTGGATTACCTATGAGACAATTCGAGGACAATTGGGGATTGGTATGAGCCAAATTCAGAAAATTTTACACGAAGAATTGAAAGTTCTGAAACTTTTTGTCATTGGATCCCTCATGAACTGAAAGCGGAGCAGAAGCGGGTCACGTGGAATGGTGCTCACAGATGCTACTGAAGTACGACCACTGACATTCTAATGCTGTTTATGACATTGTCACAGGAGACGAAATGTGGATTTATTGTTTTGAAACTGAAAAAAATACAGCAATCTTGTGAATGTGTGTTTGAAAATGAGAACAGGCCAACAAAAGTGAGACAGGCGAGAAAAGATGGTAAAAAAATGATTTTTCTCAGCTATGGGTCCCATCTGTAGAATTCCACCTGAAGATCAATAGAGTGTTAATGCCAAGTGGTATTCTACCATTTGTTTACCCAGGGTGTTAGAACAAGTTCGCGAAAGACGACCCTAAAGCCGCATTCTCCTACACCATGATAACGCTTCTTTACACACGGCCAACAAAACAAAGTCATTTTTAGCTTCCGAAAAACTACATCTCGTCACTCATCTTGCGCATAGCACCCTGTCCCGCATCCCGACCTAGCACCCTGTGATTTCTGTAATTTTCCCAAAATCGAAGATTTGATGGGAGGTTTTACTTTTACCAACTCCAAAGAGGCAGTGATAGCGTTCAATCAGTACGTAGAAAACATGCCTTCAGATCTGTTGTCCTCCTGTTTTAAAAAACGGTTCGATCGCATGAAAAAATGTTTAAAATGTAAAGGAGATTATTTTGAAAAACAATAAACATAATATTTTATTGATTCAGGCGTTACTTTGCGGAAATCCATTATTAAAAAGGTGAAATTAATTAAATTTGCTATTATCCGTGGACTATTCTATGTATCCTCCGTGATGATACCGAAAAGAAAGACGTCGATTTAATAAATAGATAAGACTCACCGATGATCCTGCTTGAGCGCCAGTATAGCACTCTCCTTAGAGAGGCCCCTCCTAAAGCCAAACTGAGCATCATTTAGCATTAAATAACAACAAAGCTGTCGCTCAAGCAGACCATCAAACACTTTCCCTAATATAGCGGCTATGTTGATATTATTACGTTTTAAACATTTATGTATTTTTTACGAATCGCGACCGAAATACGTTAGACTAGATTTAAACCTAAACTCTTTTTGAGGTGGTACCGCATAAAGTAATGTTCTAATTTTTTGTGTTTCTTTCTTTTTTAATAAACTCTTAATTAAATTACAACTATATCCGTTTGAAACCGCTATTTTAAAAATTGTATTGAGCTCTTCAATATAACTTAACCATTTAGAAGGAAAACATGCGTTGAGTGTGTACATGAATTGTGTGCTTTTGTGATTGGTGCCGGTGAGGTCGTGGTTGTAAAAGTGTGGTGGATGTGGGCAGATAATTGTGCCGCTGGGGTCTTCTTTTTATCTGGACCATCGGTGAGTCTTA
This sequence comes from Apodemia mormo, assembly GCA_036924255.1. Lineage (NCBI taxonomy): Eukaryota > Metazoa > Arthropoda > Insecta > Lepidoptera > Riodinidae > Apodemia > Apodemia mormo. The sequence continues at coordinate 1,445,357 of JAUPFN010000018.1, read as the reverse complement.
TCCATTTATTAAACCGGCGTCTTTCTTTTCGGTACCATCACGGAGGATACATAGAATAGTTCGTGGATAATATCAAATTTAATTAATTTCACCTTTTTAATAAACATAATATTTTTGTTATAACATGTTGTTTTTTTAAGTTATGCAAAACTTATAGTGTGACCTACGTACACCTGAATTATTTTGTTGTTTAAATCATTTAAGTGAAACAATTCTCACACCAGTGTATTGCAGAGTACTGCATGCAATACACTGATCTTGACTACAAGACCTCCTCAAAAATATACTCTTTACAGTATCAGAGTCAATCCAAACAACTCATATATCATTTTTTATGACAGTGGTTCACTGGAATGGACCCATAATGTGTGTGTGTGTAACGGTCCGTGCCTTAAGAAAAAACAAAAAAACAATAACTGGCTACTCGAGTGGTTATTAATGGCACAATACCTATGTGTTATTAAATATTCCTTAATATGGTAATTTGCATTATCTGCTCAGATTTACACAGTTTTGAGCATTTCAGCTCAAATTTCTTGGGCTTTAGATGGCAGTGTGGAAGTCGGATGTTGCAGTTTTACTGTATATAAATTATTATATGTGGCCTGACTGTTGTCTAAACTAAAGTGTACTAAATAATTTTTAACTTTGTTTTGTGTAAACATTCGCCGTGTTGGTCCCGGCCTCCTTTGAAGAATAGGCCAACTGCCGTTCTGCCAGGCAGGTCGTCTATTACGACCTATTGGCTATCGAGTCACTACCATCATGGCTACTAGGTGGTAGAGTTCTGCATTGTCTCGCCCGGGTCTGGTACCACCGCCTTACCTATTCCTGCCGCAATAGCGTCAGTGCTTGTCGCTGTCGTGTTCCGGTTTGGAGGGTAAGGTAGCCGGTAAACTTATGCATGTGGCATTAGACCTCACCACAAGATAGCAATGCACCATTAACATCTTTGGTGTCTATAGGCGATGGTTGACTCTTTTCATCAGGAGACCCATCTGCTTGTTTGCTATCTTATGACATAAAAAAAAAACTGAATTAATTTATTCTATAATTTGGTAAGTAATAAAACTAATATTGTATTTATAACAAGTAAAGTTTTACAGAGAATCAAATTTCATTTCAGGTGTGAAAAATTTTGCTAATGTATGCCGAATATGTGCTACTGTGACTGAGTTAGTGATTCCTATATTCAATGGGGAAGGTCACCATCACAATCTAATAGATAAAATTCACAAACATCTCCCTATACAGGTGAGTTTAATAACATTTCTTTTTTATTGGCTCAATATTTTTATGGTAGACTAGCTGAGCCCACGACTTTGCCCGGGTGGAATATTTTCGAAAATAAAAGTAGCCTTAGTTATTTCTTATCACATCAGCTATCTGCCAGTGAATGTCCCGTCAAAATCGGTCCAGCCGTTCCCAAGATTAGCCTGAACAAACAGACATAAATTGTAAAAAAATGTTATTTTGGTATATGTAGATACCGTGTTTACATCCATATGCATTTAGTAAAAAGCAGTTATTTTAATATTAAAAACAGACACTCCAATTTTTTTTATTTACTTGTATATATGATTACTAGTAGTTAGTAATATAATTATATCTACAATTTTATTGTCATCAAATCAATAGCTATACCTTTAAATTGAATGACACATTACATCCTATATTTTTTTTAAAAATAAAAAAAATCGTGAGTTTAGGGTTCCATACCCAAAGGGAGCCCTATTACTAAGATTCTGCTGTCTGTCACCAGGCTGTATATCGTAAATAAAGACATATCAAAATAATTATTTTTGATTTAAATAAGGTTAAAATTCAATTTAGTGAACAGTCTAAGTTTTATCAAAATCGGTTCAGTAATGTTCACCCCGTGTTGGTCCGGGCTTCTTTAAAGAACAGGCCAACTGCTAATCTGCTAGGCAGGTCGTAAAAGGCGATCGATGGGCTATTTCCCTCACTACCATCGTGACTACTAGGTCAGAGTTCTACAACATCTCGCCCGGGCAGGTATTTGGTACCGCCTTACTTATTCCTGCCACAATAGCGTCAACGCTTGTCATTGTCATTTACCGGTTTAGAGGGTAAGGTAGCCTGTAGACTTATGCATGTGGCATTGCCACCCCGCCACATAGGTAGCACCACACCATAAACAACTTTGGTGTCTATAGGTGATGGTTTCTAATTCCGTCCACGAAAGCCATCTGCTTACAACACTCAATCGAGATAATTCATAAACAAATAATATACATGTCACTCGTAATTCGTGAAACGATCAACTCCGAACTCGCTGTGAAACAAATACGTCGCTGAATATTCGCCAAAATCACTATTCGTGGCATTTCTACCTTAATACTGAATTATATTTATTGAACACATGCTGTTGCCCGCGACTTCGTTCGCGCGGACTTCGTTTACTACGCACAGCTCCTCCCCCGTAGGTGATAGCTAGATAATATATAGCCTATATGTTGACCCGACCTGAGTAATATTCGTGCAAAATTTGAAGTAAATACTTTTTGAGTTTACCCCGGACATATATTGACTTTCCTACGATTTTATTATATGTATAGATTCAAACCCAGAAACAAACTTTCGTGCTTTTGAAACAAATAGTTAGGGTCGCTAACCACTTAAGCAACAAGGGCGCGGTCAGGGAATTTTTTATTTATACAATTAATAAAATCGTAGGAAAGTCAAAACTTTACATTGAATATTTTTTTAAAAGAATACTTGGGGCGTGATCTACAATCGATATCGAAGCCAAAAATATAGTTTTTAGAATTTTGTCTGTTTGTCTGTATGTATGTCCGGGGTAAACTCAAAAAGTACTGCATGGATTTACTTCAAATTTTGTATGAATATTACTAATAGGTCGGGTCAACATATAGGCTACATAATATTATCATGCTATTACCTATGGGGGAGGAGCAGTGCGGAGTAAACGAAATCCGCGCGGACGAAGTCGCTGGCAACAGCTAGTATATCATAAGATAGCAAACAAGAAGATGGCTCTCTTGATGGAATGAGGAACTATCGCCTATAGACACCAATGACTTTAATGGCGCGTTGCAATCCGTGTGGCGGGATGTCAATGCCACATGCATAAGTCTATGTACCAGCTGCGGAACACGATAATGACAAGCATTGACTCTTTTGCGGCAGAATAGGTAAGATGGTGGTACCAAATACCCTGGAGAGATGTTGCAGAACTCTACCACTTCGTAGTCACGATGGTAGTGAGTAGTAACACGTATAGCCAATCGATTGCATTTTACGACCTACCTGGTAGAATGGCAATTGGTCAATTTAATTTCCCGCTTGGAAAATGAAAATTTTCAAATTCTGAAACGTCCTTGGTTCTCGATCTCGTTTGGTTTGGGATCTTGAGTTTTGAAATCCTAACAAGCTGCTCTATTTGTAAGATACCGGTACCATTCATAATTTTAAATAAGTAGGTACCATAGAGGTCGGTATTAGAGTTTAGGATACCTATAGGTACTTATGTATGTATAACAATTTAAATGACTCGCTTATTTTCCTATTTATAACAGGTACTTTATACATATACTTTAATTAGTGTTTCGTTATTCTGCCTTTAAAATGGGGGGATTAATCTATACATCTATACAAATAAATAAAATTGGAGTGTCTATTTGTAATATTAAAATAACCGCTTTTTACTAAATGCATATGGATGTATACACGGTACATATACCAAAATAACATTTTTTACAATTTTTGTCTGTCTGTCTGTTTGTTCCGGCTAATCTCTGGAACGACTGAACCGTTTTTGACGGGACTTTTACCGGCAGCCAATGTGACAGGGAGTAACTTAGGCTACTTTTTTCGAATTTTTACCACGCGGACAAAGTCGCGAGCTCAGCTAGTATAAAATATAAATAATATAGGTAAATTGAATATTATATTGAACAATGGGGAGGGAGCGATGGGAGTTATAAGGACAATAGAGTGGCCAGCTCCTCGAATGGATCAATTAAAAGCAATGTTCTTTTTTTTTTATATCATCAGATAGCAAACAAGCAGATGGGTCTCCTGGTGGAAAGAGTCAACCGTCGCCTAAAGACACCAAAGATGTTAATGGTGCGTTGCTATCTTGTGGCAAGGTCTAATGCCACGTGCATAAGTTTACCGGCTACCTTACCCTCCAAACCGGAACATGATAGCGACAAGCACTGACGCTATTGCGGCAGGAATAGGTAAGGCGGTGGTACCAGACCCGGGTGAGACAATGCAGAACTCTACCACCTAGTAGCCACGATGGTAGTGACTCGATAGCCAATCGGTCGCCTTTTACGACCTGCCTGGCGGAACGGCAGTTGGCCTATTCTGCAAAGGAGGCCGGGACCAACACGGCGGAAACACGTTCTTGGAGTGGGATTCAGAATCAAACCAATGACGACAGAATTCTATGCACTTCGTGGAGAGTAAAATTGAACGAAAAATCCTGCCATTAATTTTGTGCTAGGGTGTTTTGTGGTTGATTTAAGTTCACGTATTTTGCTAAAGGTTAAGCATACGCTGCTTTGAGCCGGATTAGATCTCTAGGGAGGCTAGTAACATAGAATACTGGAGACTAACAGAAGTCAATGTACATGTAATATAGCATAGCAACATAGCATAGCAACGCACACATGACACCTCTCACAGATGCGATACCTCGGAATGGTTCGAAACAGTTTGTTTCGTACCAGTCCGAGATATCGCGTCCGTGAGAGGTGTCTATGTGTGCTATGCTCGAATATTACTTGAATGTAACATTGACTAATAATCAGTAGTGTAGACCACCGCAAGTTACTTAATAATACTCACGATATTCACTCTCTGAATGAAATAATAAGATTGCGTAATTTAAAGAACTAACTAAAAAGTATGAAATAAAAAAAATATTAAAAACAAAAAACCCGACTGCATTAATCTTGAAAATAGATTCATTACCTTAAATGAAAACTAAAAAGAAAGGAACAAGCTCAGTAGTTTAGAATCATGTTAAGTAATAATGAATTACTACACCATTGAAATAGTTCTATAATCGATGTACATATAAAACAATTCATGATTTTTTTTATCACAGAACGATTAACAGTCGGGGCCCATTGTGAACATTTGATAGCTAAAAATTGAATGGGCCCCGACTGTTAATCGTTCTGTGATGAAAAAAAAATCATGAATTGTTATATGTACATCGATTATAGAACTATTTCAATGGTGTAGTAATTGATTATTACTTAACATGATTGTAAACTACTGAGCTTGTTCCTTTCTTTTTAGTTTTCATTTAAGGTAATGAATCTTTTTTCAAGATTAATGCAGTCGGGTTTTTTGTTTTTAATATTTTTTTATTTCTATACAAAAAACATGGTGTTTCCATGTTAGTCTTTGATCCAGGTAAAATTCGAGATACTTAACACATAAGGACTGACTCGGTTGACTGAAGTGCAGTGTCCATGTCGCTAGAAAATGTAATGTAATGTTATGTGAATTGGAAAATGTATGAGATGACAATTTGTCACTAAAAGAGGGCGAAACAAAATATATTACTGACATAAGGGCAGCTTCGCAATGTAGAATAAAGAAGTGTTATTAATGCGTTGCTATCTGCATAAGTTTACCTAACTTACCCATTACACCCATTACTTACCTATATTGCAGCAGAAATAGATAAGGTGAGGGTACAGGATTCAGTCTAGAGGCTACAGAACTCGTATTTACGTTGCATGATGCATATTTAGCCTCTTGTTTTTAACGAGAATATGCATAACAGTAAAATCATTAAAAAAGTGGCCGGTTATTTAAAAAGTGGCCTAGATCAACACATTATATTTGCCTTGCCTTGCCTTGTCTTTTCTGGCCACAATAGTTCCTTAAACATGGCGTGGCACTGTCATGGATCGGGTTTCAACTATAAATTGTGTTTACCTGTCCCTGTCACTAAGTGAAGTTGGCTGCTTGACAATCTTTCTCAAGACCAAATTCATTGGCTGTGGTTACCTTTCGCCATTATGAAAATCATTGGCTTGTTTGTTATCTTATGCTGTACTAGATGTGTCACAAGTGATAAAATTTCAGGTATCAGAGCATGATGTACTTCCTCGTGTTTTGTGTTACCAATGTGCTAGCACATTACTGGCTTGGCATGAATTATATCATTGCTGCCAACAAGCTGATGCAGCTTTCCGCCAAAAACTTGAAATCTCCAAACAATCTGTAAGTATTATATATGAGGTTAAATCTGTAAAAAATAATTTGTACAAAATATACTTTTTGAAATTTTTCCAATTTTTATTATTCATTAAATTCTGTGCACTCATTTATTATATTATCAACGCATGCACTATAAATTATTATATTTATTGTCAGGTAGACAAACATTGAAACACGTTATTTTGAATACCTATTGAAAAAATATTTTTTCAAGCTGTAATTAAAAAAGGAATTATTAAATGAATATTTAAAACTGTTTTGTTGAAAATGGGACCACCCAAGTAAATATCAAAATTGATTAAATCATTTTTTTGATTAATTAATTCAAAGTAGTAGTTTAACTGTATTTAGTGGTTTACCATTCGTAATTTTAGTGATATTTTTCATTGGTACTTTAAGCGACATTTTTATTGATATTTCGAGTGATGTTTTAGTGGTAGCAAAAATAATTTACACATAACGAAGAATATGAGAGGTTTAATATATTGATTGCTATTTGTTACGAAGAATTTAATACGAAAATGTCATTTGTAAAATGATCCATGTCTCAATTACTACAAAATGAAATAAATACAAATAAAAAAGAAATTGACAGGGTTTTTAAAATTTTTAAAAAATAACTACCATAACACTTAGACTGATATAAAAAATCGAACCAGTAACTTGTTATGAAATCATTGATTAGTTAGTACCTATTGTTATATAATATTTATTTTTACTTATTTTAGATTGCCAATTTGTAAGTAAAATTTAAATTAATATCATATCCACACTGTAAATTAATTAGCGGTAGGTTGTAAATTAATTCCTTTTTGTGAATTTGTTTTTATATTCCGGCTCTAGGCATGGATATGATTCACCTTATTTATTCCTTTTGCTCACTTCGTCCTTTTAATATTGCAGCGAATCATATTCTGTGATCGTATCTTTAAATGAACGTTTCCCTATATATTTTTCTCGCTCCACCAATTCCACAGTACTCCATGATATAAGTAGTTTTTAGGTTGATTATTGCTTGTCGCGTCTCACTCTCTCCCATTCTAATCGCAGTACGCTCAGTCGCTCACCATTCTGGCCGGAATAAATAATTCCGCGGAGACGATAAGGATTTGAAGGAATAAATAAGCTTATCGTATCTGGCCCCGGAATCAGAACCTTTGATTCAGTACCTCCGGAGTTACACACCTCTAAAATTAATACTCATATATTGTTTACAGGATACACAATCCAACCAAGATGATAACCAGAGGTTTTCACAAGACTGTCAATATGAAACAAAGTAAGTACCAATTAAAATAACTTAGTATTAATTTTCAGATAGTAACAAAAAAAAATATTTATACTTGCAGGAAAACAGATAATGGATTTTGAAAGAGTTTTCACTGACTCGTTCTAGTGACAGCTTTGTTGGTGTAATAGTTAGCCTGTCATTTGTTTTAAAATTACGGGTTCCCATGGCCATAATTGATTTCCCAGGATTTAAAAATATCATCATGTCCGGTTTCGTTATGGGGTAGGTCGAGTAATCGAAAGCCTATAGACTCCGGTTCACCATGAGTCACCATTATTTGGATTGGCGAGGTGAATGTTGACCCCCATCGCCGCATTTTACCGACCTGATGACGATTAACGACTATTTCTAGCCATAACTGGGACGGCTTTATGTGCTTATCCGAGTTACGGGATTAGTAAGACACCACCCATAAGACATCGAACTGCTACTGATATTTTGGATTTTCGAGAAAAACTTCGAAAAAAAACTCAATATCATTTTTCCTGACCCGCGGATCGAACCTGGGACCTCATGGTCTGAGACGAAAAGACTAGTGTTGCTAAATTGGTAAATCTGGCGTTTTGAATTGCTATTCACCCCACAGCTTAAACAACCCCACATACTTAGATTCACCATGACGCGTCAGTGTTTTAACACTGATGCGTCATGGTGAATCTAAGTATCTAACAAAATGGTTTGTTTATTCTGCTCCCTTTGTAATGGAGGGATGACATTATTAAGAGTTTTTAGTTCTTTACCACATTGTCTAAAAACGGAGCAGCTCTGTTACAAGTGTTAACATTTTATGTCAATAATATTTCATTAACTTGTTAAACATTTAATCCATGACCTTACATTTTAAGTATCATTAGTCACGTTGATCTAAAGTTGTTTAAAACCCTGCAACTTATATAAGAGATAAGTGTGGAACAACTTGGTTGTGCTTCGGATATTTGGAGTAGGAAGGATGCAACCATCTTCAACCCTTACTTTAGATTCCTCCAGTTAAGGCAGCAAAATAAAATCAATCTTGATGTCACAATTGAAAATTAGGGTTGCTGAGGATTCCTCTTCCGCTTCCTCATAATGCGGAAGTTCCGCAATATTTTGGTTTCCTCAACCGTTACCGCATCCTCATAAATAAAAATAAAAAAATCCTCTCCGCTATCGCTTCCTCAAAATTTAAGAGGAATTTATGAGGAATTTCACTGTTTTTATTATTATTTTATATTACACCATATTAATTTTTATAAAAATTAACCTTCCTATAATTTTGATTACTAATATTCGACTTAAGTAATTAATAAAGAAATAAAGACTGCATTCTTATTTTCATTTCAATTCCTAAATAAAATTGTATCATTCACTCATTTTTTTTTTGTGTATGTTACTGAACTCTCCTTAACTACTGGACCGATTTGGATGATTCTTTATTGTGTGTGTTTTGAGAATGCTTTAGGTTCATAGTTCGGTCCACTGAAAAATGCCCTTTTAATTAATTTTTGTGTATGTATGTACTTAGTTATGTACAGACAGGACAGCGGCTTTTGGATTGGGTCCGCTAGTATTTATAATTTCCTATCATCCTCTTCCTCTCCCGCTTCCTCAAAAAATATCCTCTTCCTCATCCGCATCCTCCAAATTTGCGCGTGACAATTCCTCTTTCTTATAATCACTTCCTCAACAACCCTATTGAAAATGTATTGCTAATGTATGGCACTTAATGTTTACCTGATGTCCTTAAGGGTATTGTATATAAATGATAATCCCCTTATTTTTAGTCCCTGTTAAGTTATAAGCATGAAAATCACGAGTCTTCACGCTCGTATCCCCGAAGAGTTAGGCAATGTAGAGTTATACTTATAAAGTTATACTTATAAAGTTAGGCAGTTGTACAACTAGTGCACAACCACGATTAGCCAAAGATACTTAGTCTCACAATGTGATCGGTGGTAAGCCTATCTCCAACCGGGAACCGTGGTTTTTATCAGAGTACTGAAAAACTCATTTTTGAATTGCCCGACCCGGGACTTCATATGGTCAACACCACTAGACCACAGAGGCGAAATTTACGAGTTGTTCATTTATATTTGCTTAAAAGTATTTGTATCACTATAAATACGTCCATCAACTGTAGAATTTGTAAATTTAAATTTGAGTTAAAGGTGTCGCTCGTTGATGGAGCGCGTATAAAGCGAGTAGTGGCTAAACTCATCGATATGTACCGTCTTGCCTAGGTGATATAATTTCGTGAAAACTCACCCGAGTTTTTTCACACGATCTTACTTCCTTCTGGCATACCGTAAGAACTTTAAAAGAGCTGTCGTTTCACGCCCGTATCCCAGAAGATGTAGGCAAAGGTACAAACAAGTCCAACCACGATCAGCCAAAGATACTTGGTCCCACAATGTGATAGGTGGCTAGCCTATTGTTAACGGGGCACTTTCCGATCCCGAGCAACATTGTTATTATCAAAAAACTGATAAAACACATTTGTGCATTGTCCGAATTTGAATGGTCTGCTTCTTTGCTATAAAAACGAAAACTTAACAAATCCGTTAGCCATTTAGCAGAAAATGCGTTTAGTTGGAAATACTATCTATATATAATATTGTATGAATACGATTATATAGTCGGAGAGGTGATTAAACATTTCATACGCCAGATTTCCGCTGCTGGTTAAAAGGTTTGGCACAAATTAATTTTGCTTGCTTATCTTTATCTTCTATATCCACCATATCTTGAAACTTTGATGAGTTTCTCTCCCATAAGAAACTCCTCTTATTTTGTACGTCATAGGTAACTATTTTGATCTATATAATGAAAGGTTCAAAAAAGCAATGAAGCTAAATAAAAAAGTTAATAACATCTTTCAGGGTTACAAATCAAAACTTTTTATCAATAGTACAAAGTGCGATTACAAATTACCTTTGCATTATGGGCGTTGATGAAAAAAGCTCAGATTTCCAATATGTATGTCAAGTGTGCAAAGGAAAATTCGCTTTGAAAACTATTAAATGCTTAGCAAATCATCTTCAATTGGCACACAGTTGCGATTTTATCACAGATGAATGCATCCAATCTTTCATAAAAGACAATATTACATTTATAGAAGTTCTGGATGAACAAAACGAGTGTTATGACTCCGAGCTAGAAGTTGACGCTATTGTAAAGCAGCCACAGAACTATTTATGTCCCTTTTGTAAGAGTATGTTTTCGTCCATAAGTCGTCTTATGTGTCATGCAAGTCAACATATCCAGTTAAGTGTAAAAGAAGGAATAAAATGCTGCAACGAATGCTTTGTAAATAAAACTGACTTTGCTAATCATTTGCAGAAATCCCATAAAATTCGGCCTGTAGATGGTTGGAATTTATGTAAAACTTGTTCATACTCAGCAAAAGATACAGAAGATTTGCAGGCTCATATATTGAAGAGTCATACAGTAAGTGAAGAGCGATGTACAAAAAAGAAAAAACGAAGAAAGCCCGCAGTTTGTTCTATATGTAATAGAAGTTTTTCAACCAAAAATAATATGCTAGTGCATATGAGATCACATAATAGCGAAATCGATATATTTTCTTGTACCAAGTGTGACAAAAGTTATAAAACTAAAAGTAATTTGAGAAATCATGTGAGAGTAGTACATGAAGGTATTCTTCGATATGTTTGTTCTGCGTGTGGAGAAGGATTTCCTACCAAACAAACGAGAGATATCCATTTACGTATTCATACTGGCATAAAACCATTCTTGTGTAAATATTGCAATAAATCGTTTCGTGCGAAAAATACATTGGATAATCATCTTGCTATGCATTTTGATATTAGAAAATATTCTTGCGGCATATGTTCGAAAAAGTTCAGAAAAAAGTCTCACCTTGATCGACATTTGAGCACTCACGAGAAGAAACTCTGAAGTAACTGGAGCTTGTTTGTTCCAGATACTCATCCGGCAGTTATGAATACTTTGGGTTTTTCCATAACGAAGCTGGACACAGTCAAAATATTTCTGAACATGAGGATTTAAAATCCAATGATAATGAAGAATATTCTGATGATGACAATGACCCTCTTACTAAATATGCTACGAAAAAAACAAAACAAGCATGTGATCAGTACCACAACTTTTACAAGGCATTAAAAAAATTCCGGGATCATTTTTTAAAGGACCACAAAAACATTAATAATGAAGTGGATGAAAGTTCAGATTCATCAGAAACTGAAGACGAAACAAATAATGTCAATGATGATGGCTATGATGATCTTTGTAATATGAGAAAAGACAGGATGGATGACGAAACACGACTTGAGCTTAGTGAAGTAAAAACCAAAGTTAATGGTAAAGTTTACTTTACGTGTAAAATATGCGGAAAGAATCTTAGTTCCACCCACACTTATATACTTCACAAACGTATTCATACTGGAGAACGTCCTTGTGTGTGTCACATTTGTGGTAAACAATTTCGAGCTCCAAATGGTTTACAAAGGCATTTGACGGAGACACACGAAAAACAGCGTAGATATTCTTGTTTGATGTGCGATAAATTATTTGTTAACTCACAAAATCTAAAACTTCATATGAGAATTCACACTGGTGAAAGACCTTTTGGATGTCCTCATTGTGGAAAACGGTTTACACAAAGCGGTTCTTTGCATGTTCATTTAAAAATTCATAGCGAATTGTATCCTTATCCTTGTACAGAATGTGGTGCAAAATTTAAATTACGATCGGGTCTTACAAGGCATAAACTCAAGCATTCGGGAGAACGTCCCTATGTTTGTAAAAATTGTGGCAAAGCCTATCGACAGAAACATGAATTAAACAGTCATCTTATCATACATACTGATGCTAAACCTTTTGCATGTACTGTCTGTGGCGCTTCGTTTAGACAAAGAAGAGCACTGAGATATCATCGTAAAAGATTACATGAAACTGATTCAAAAGAAGTGTCCTTTACATTGTTTTAATGTTACGAATTGAATAATATATGTCATACATGTTCTGAAATTTGCACATTAAAATTTTAAAAACAATTAACTTTATTTTTATTTTTGGTTTGCTATTCCTAAGAGTATGTTATATTGCATTAGGTATTGTTGCATTATGCAAGGGAACCAAATGTTTATTTTAATTTTGTTTGAGTTCTTAAGCTGTGGACCGACATGAAAAAGTTGATTATTAGTCTTTTTTATAATGATAATTTTCATTCGTATTAATTATGTAAAATATTCATTTAATCCAGTTTCATCAAATAAATCCACAGATACATTAATTTGGTGATATTTTGTTAACTGTATTGATCTAGATGTACAAGTATGATAAAGCTTACAATTGGAAAGATCATCTCGTTTAAGTCAAGTTAAAAGGCTGACTTGCAATAAAATTACTTTAACACTTAACATGTACAATCCCTGTGTGCTCAAACCAAGTTAAATTTATTTAAAGAACTGTATTAATTTTGTTTCAAGATAATAAGCTAGATATTATATTACATGAAAAAAAAAAACGGTCAGTTCCGAGTCAGATTCACACATATAAGGTCCCGTATTACCGCGCTATATTAACTAAAGTTAATTGTAACTATACTCTCCTTGGGACTTAACTTTTTTACTTTTTCATTATTTCTTATGATAGCGGCCACAGTAACAAGCATTCTGTCAAAATTCCAGGTATCTTAGTTATTTCCATTCAAGATAGAGTCCTATGACAGATAGTGGAGGCATATTAGGATTCTGTTCCGTTTGTCACGCTTTAGGTATTCTTAAAATTTAATTGGCGTTTGATCACACAGGGTAAACATATTTGGACTATAATTTGTAAATGTATTAGTGAGTGTTACGTTATTTCATTTTACAGTTTAAACTTAACGGTTAACGAGGTCAGAATAAAATCGAATTCTAAAGATAACAATGGTAAAAACACAAATGTATCTGAAGAGACTGTTAAATTGGCTGTTAAAAAGGAAAAGCGAATGAAATGCGAGGTATGCCACAAGTATATACTAGCAAAGTCTTTAAAACGACACGAGAAGTCTCACCAGGTTATGAAAAAGTATAGCTGTCATACATGTGGCCTGTGCTTTAGTGATAGTGGAAATTTAGCTCGGCACACTCGTACTGTACATATGGGGCTTCGACCGCACACCTGCAACGTATGCCAGAAAAGTTTTTCAAGGAATAGTCATTTACAAGACCACATAGGGTCACATGCAAAGAGCAGAGACTATATATGCGACGTTTGTGGGAAAAGTTCAAAGTCAAATGCTGCATTAAGGATGCATAGAAAAATTCATGAAGATGGTTTTAGGTTTCAGTGTTTATTCTGTGAATTAGAATTCAAAAGACGTGGCCAGCTTATCGCGCACGCCTCGGTGCATACAGGCGAGAAATCTCACTTTTGTGGATGTGGCAAAGCTTTTAGGTTAAAAAGCCAGCTCAATTCCCATGCCAAAGTTCATAATAAAGCCGATGATGTAAATGTTCAACAATTTACTTGAAAGTTGTGTAAACTACCGTGATGATTCCACAAATTTGTTACAGGTCTTTGAATAACTCAATTGTGCAGCTGAAGAATGAGACTGGAGGCACCAACGATGCCGCTTCGGTAATTATTCCCATGAGGCTTTGCATTTTTTGCAATACAGAACAACCGGTACATTTGTATAAGAATCACATGATATCACATCATAAGGATCACATATTTCGCTGCGAAGAGTGTCACAATTTCGTTGATAGAAAAGATATTATAATACACATGTCCGTTCACGCTGCGGAGCACATGAACGAAACGCAAGTAATACAGTTATTCAAAAGAGTGGGGAAATTCGATCTTAATGTTGAAAAACTTTTTCCTGATACAAAGAAATGTGAAGCAGTGAAAAAACCTATTGCTAAAGATGTGACATCTGAGGTGGTTGAACCTGAATCTCATAATAGTGCTATTAATGTGAAGACGGAAAAGATCGTTAAAAAGGTTTCACAAGACAATGAATTTTCAGATCACAGTGATGCAGAATTTTTCTGTCAGTTACCGGAATCAGTTTTTGAAGCAATCGAAGATTCTCGAGACACGCAGGCTATTGAAAACAAAATAGCAATAGCGACTAAGCCACCTACTAGCGATGCCAAAAATGAAACTTCACAAGAAACTTCAAATTTAAACGAGAATAAGCAAAAGAAAGCTAGAGCATGCCCGATATGCGCAAAAATATACACTGCGCCGTCAAGCTATTTCTACCATCTCAAACAACATAATAATGTAAAGGAACACGAATGTCAGTTTTGCGGACGAAGATTCGGTTCCAAGGCTTGCTTGTCTGAGCATATTACAATCCACACGGGCGAATCTTCCCTCAGATGCCAGGAATGTGACAAGAGCTTTCGTTCTAAGGCCAGTTTGTATATACATAAACAAATTCACAATGGAATCAAACCTTACTCGTGCCGTGATTGCCCCTTAACATTTAGATGGCGCACGCAATTAAGAAGACATGAAAAGAGACATAAAGAAGAGAAGGCCCACGTTTGCTCGACTTGTGGACGTGGATTCAAAATTCACTATGACTTGCTCCGACACACAAAAACACACGCAGCAGGTAAATATCAGTGCGATAAGTGTCACATCAAATTTGCGCAAATACGGTATTTGAAAGTTCATATACTTAAGAAACATCCGCCTAACTAAAAAGTATTGTAATAAGATTTTTTAGAATTGTTTCGTGTAGAAATAACATTTGTTTCAAGTTATTTTAGCTCATTGATTCGACTGCTTAGTATTTTTAACATAGAATTTTATTTTTACTTTAAATGAATGATCAGGCCAAGTTTCATTATCCCGGGTGTCCACCATCGCCTGCCCGTCGCAATAAGTCAGCGTTTGCTACTGCTCTGAATAGAACCTTTTTTTATATATTACCTAGCTTACTGTTACACTGAGCCCGAGATTTATGTTTTTAAAAAAGAGTTTTTAATTATTTAATCGTTTATTCACTTAACACAAGTTATATTATATTAACACAAGTTATAATAGAAATAGTAAAGAAATAGTAGGGGATGAATTGAAAGACTAGTGATCTGGTAGGGATCTGGACCGAGACTGACTGATGCGGACTAGGGAATAGAATAAGGGTCAAAAGTGCTGATGAAGCACTTTTGAGGGATTTGTTGACGGGGGTCTGATGCAAGCCCTTTGGCCTACAGTCAGGGGATATAACAGCCCCCCGGTCAAGAGTAAACTTCAGGGTTGAAATGAAGTTTACGGAAATTAAGAAGGAATTAGTAATTTATTGGAATCGAGGTAGCGGGACGTTGGTCTTTAAAAGGATATGATTAGGATTGGAAGTTTTATAACACAATTTACAACTATAACTTATAACTATCGAAACAGTGAAATTAGATACAGAGTTATAACATATATAAAATAGGCAACATCGATCCTGGCGAACCAGTGAACTACTAGTTAAGTTTATGCTTGATCGATTTTGATACAGTATAGTATCGAGATAATAAGAAGTTTAGGAAAAGACATAATATCTTATTAAATGTGAAGGGAAACTTTTTATGCGGTCAAAGCCGCGGGCAAAGCTTAGTATATTTGTGTAATTATACCTTAGTGCGTATTTTAGGGGCAGAGATTTCGATATCAGCGATAGTCTGTTCGTTAGTCTTAATTTCTGAGAGTTGATTTGTTTCACTTGGGTCTTTAATATTTGTACTCTTTAAAACTTTTAAAAGTTTTGAATCACTTTTCCTTCTGTACAATTTAATATAGAGATTGAAAATAATTACACTTATTATTACTAGGACTAAAATAATAGATAGAACAGAATAATGTACCCCGTATTTAATTATATGCGGTTGGTTAATAATTTTATCTAATTCTTTTAATATTGGTTTATTGAAGATATTTTGTTTAAAATTAATATTTTCTAAATCTATGTTTTGAATATTCATAGGGGGTGCATTATCGACAGTTTCTTTAAACTTATCAAAATTACAACATGAATCATTAATTAAATTAAAGTTAGAGTAACTCATCGTAGGTGAAGTTATGTTTAACACATTATCACTAGTATAAAGCTTTGTACTTCTGCAGTACGCAGTGCAATGTACTGGAATAGTAACGATGCCAGTACCGGCAATGTTCTTTTCGATCAGTTCGGAATTAATACAATCTATGGATAATTTCGTAGATTTAGATTGCACGAAGATCCAGCGGTTATTAATAAGAGGTTTCCACACATCTAACTGTCCGTGTAGGAAATCTGTTTTACACTGCACTGGTATAGTTGTTAAGACTTTTGATAATATTTCACTTTCACATGACGGGTTTGCACTCAGCGGGTAAACATTCATGATTTTGCAGATGTACTCATACACATTGGCGTTTTTACACTTTTCCAGAGAATCCAGGCTTGTATAATGTGTTTTGTCTTTGGTGATAGCGGTGTATTTGTTGGCGGGTATTATAATGCTAAATGAGTCTGGTCTTTCTACATGATGCGGTACAGGTAAGGGTATGTTATGGTACAAATAAAATTCTTGCGAGGTCACAAGAGGTATTTTTAACACAAACACAATTTTATGATTTAAATAATAACATATTAAAGTTGATATATTCAATATTGAATGAATAGATTTTATATCTAGACTTAAAGCTAATTCTAAATTATTTGGTATATGTCTATAGTTATTGGCAAGCTCTTGATATAATTGGTAAGGTGTTATGACGGAGGGATGTAAGATATTAGAATTACAAAATAAGATAGCGTTTATTATATCTTCCAATTGGAAAGATACACTAAGTATAGAAGTTTCTAAACTATGTAGAATTGAACTAATTTCTAAAGACGTTGCTAATTTATTCGAAATAATTGTCAAATTTTTGAATTTTATAGTGAGCTTGTCGATAGCTTCAGACAAACTATCTTCATTAAGTTTTAATTTATGAATAGTGTCATTATACACTGAAATAGTTGAAGTAGTAACCAATATATTTTCTTTAATTAACGAAGCTAATTTTCTACTACTATCCTGTACAGTATTTATGGCATTATCATATTTATAGGCATCATTTTCATCTAAAACGCCAAAGATGTGCTTAAAGACGCTTCCGATTCCTGCAAACCATGCACGTTTCATTCGGTTATCTATAAGATGAGCAATAGAGGAAAATTGGTTTTCTATATCACGGTAACGAGTTGTAAGTGGTTCTAACATATTGTGACATTCTAAATTGTCTATTTGCCTACACATGAACCTTATAGTTCCTAATACAGAGTTTATGTTTTCGATATGAGGTTGAATATGTGAGATATCAATAGGCATTAACACATTTAGATGGCCATTGATAATTTTTAATTCACCTATATAATCAAAGTAAATGCCTGAGCTTGACGGTATAGTTTGCACGATATCTTGGGCTGCCATTGCAGACACGTAATTGCAAAGAACGAGACTGAAAATAAGAAAATAAAACAATAATGACCTTATGTACTAATTCTATATGGGTAAGTAAAAGTGTAAAATTTAAATTAAAATTAAATAGTGTAAAGGGGTTGTATATGTAAAACAATAAAAAAGTAGAAATAGCATGACTTAGGAGCTCTCTCGTCGGGCGAGCTTCACTTCGTCGAAGTGGTGAATGACGTGACGGCGATTTATTAAAAGAGTCAGAGAATTTCTGCCGTTGATTTTGACCACCTTGTACGGTCCCTTCCATGTAGGAGAGAGGGACTTCCTTAGTCTAAGGTGATTTTTTAAGAACACATAATCGCCGATTTTGTAAGTTACAGGTCGGGTGTGTGTGTCGTAGTAAGTCTTAGAAATTTCTTTTGATTTCTCTATATGTTGAATTGCTTTGTCTCTACAACACTTGAGCCGGTTTTGCAACATTTTCACGTAATCCGAATAAGTAATAGTAGATGAATCGTAAATGGAGCTAGGAATAAATGGCTTATGCCCGAATAGAAGTTCGTGGGGAGAAAAATTGGTAGTTGAATGCGGAGTGGTATTATAAGCCAGCATGGCTGTGTAAACATAACGGGGCCAATTGGTTTGTTCATCGTTAACGTAAGATTTTAAATATTCTTTTAGCGTTGAATGTGAGCGTTCAAGCGCTCCTTGAGTTTGAGGGTGATACGGAGATGACCAAAGTTGTTTGATTTTTAGAAAAGAACAGGTCTCCTTGAAGAGTTCCGCTGTGAAATTGGTACCTTGGTCCGTGAGGATTGTTTTTGGAATGCCGAATAGAGAAATGAAATGTAGAAGACAATCTGTGGTTTCTTCGGCAGTTGTGCTTCTGATGGGATATGCGGTGGAGTATTTAGTCAGGTCGTCTTGGAGGGTAAGGATGTATTTTGTCTTAGCGGTACCTGACTCTGGAAGGGGGCCTACTATGTCTAAAGATATGCGTTCAAAAGGAGATTTGGAAGTGGTAGTAATCTGCATGGGTGCCTTATTTATTTGTCTGAACGCTTTATTTGTTTGGCAAAATGGACAGTTTCTTACGTATTGCTCGATGTCGCTTCGCATATTTTTCCAGTAGAATTGATCTCTAATTTTATTATACATCCTTGTGGAGCCGGGATGCCCAGCAGATGGGATGTCGTGATTATCGTATAGTATCTTTTTTACTTCGGTTAAGGTTGGGTAAATAATGTTGTTGTGGTATACATTTATTGTGATATTCGTCTTGTGAAATAAAAATGTAAGTATATTGTATATTTTCGTAAACGACAGATTTTCAAAAGGATTCTTAAAATCCGAGATCGCGATTTCTTTTGTCTCTTTATCTAATATTAAATTGTCTTTTATCTGTTTCAGGGTTTTGAAAATCTCCGGGTAAGTAGTGACGTCGAAGTGATGGACCTTTGTGTAAATAAAGTAAGTATCTTTATCTTTTACGCTTATCTTTTCAAAAGAATACAATTGCTTTTCAGAATATAATATATCTTTAGGATTTTCGAGATTTCCTAAGATTTCCTGGGTATAGAAATTAGATTCATCTAAGTCTAATGATGTGGGTATAACGATTGTTTTGCAATGAGTTTTCATCAACGATTGGTTGTGTTCTATGATATTAGTGTCATAAATATTGTCCTTATTAGCAAGGTTTTTTAGGAAATTAGAATAGTCAGCGTCTGTATTTTCTGAAGAGTTTGGAGAGCGTTGCGTTTCCGGGCTTGGAAGGTTCAGTGTTTCAGGATTAGGTGAATTTTGCTTTTCAGGGATTGGTAGGTTTGGCATATCGAGATTTGAAGGGTTCGTCGTTTCAGGATTTGTAGGATTCAGGGTTTTGAGATTTGTCGGGTTCAGCGTTTCAGGATTTGGTAGATTCAGTGGTTCAGGATTTTGTATCAGATCGTCTAAGGTGATAAGTTCAGGATTAGGTCGCGTTTCAGGGTGTGCCGTGTTTTCTTCCAAAGGAGAATTAGGAGGAAGGTCGGCTAAAGGGTTGAATGGTTCGATTTCATCTTCGTTAAATGACGCCGGGGAAACTAGTAGGTCCATGAGGTCCTTGTCATGGTCGTACTGATTTTCGTCAGTGGAATCAGGATTGGGAATTACTGGATTAACGGGGAACCGTGAGAGTGCGTCAGCGACAGAGTTTAATTTCCCTTTGCGGTATATAATTTCGTATTCAAATTCTTCAAGTTTTAGCCGCCATCTTTGGAGTTTACTGCTCGGGTCTTTATGATTAAACAACCATCGGAGAGGTCGATGATCGGTAATTATTTGGAATTTTCTCCCGTACAGATAGGGACGGAAGGTTTTGCAACCAAACAGTATTGCCAATAACTCCTTTTCTGTGGTACTATAGTTGCACTCACTTTTGTTTAGGGTTCGCGATCCGAATGCAATCGGTTTATCTTGGCCGATCGGGCCCTGTGACAGGACAGCACCGATTGCATGATTTGATGCATCACAAGTTAATACAAATGGCTTAGTAAAATCGGGATAGCATAGAATGGGAGCAGAGGTTAACTTATGTTTTAATGTGTCAAAGGCAAGTTGTTGAGGATTTTCCCATTTGAAAGGTATATCCTTTTTCAATAAACTTGTTAGAGGCTTAGCTAATTTTGAGAATTCAGGGATGAAGCGGCGATAGTAAGAGACGAGACCTAGGAATGACTTTATGTCTTTTGGGGAATTGGGAATAGGAAACTGTGTCACGGCTTTGATTTTTTCGGGATTTGGTTTAACTCCGTTTTCAGTAATGATGTGTCCCAGATAAGCGACTTCACGCCTTAAGAACTCGCATTTATCAGGCTGGAGTTTCAAATTGAATTGACGTAGTTTCTTGAAGACTTCGGAAAGGTTTTGAATTTGGGATTTTAGATCGTAGGAATAGATGACTATGTCATCAAGATAGACAAAGCAGCGGATTCCTTGTAAGCCGGACAGTGCGGTATTCATTAGACGTTGAAAAGTTGCCGGGGCATTTTTCAGCCCAAACGGCATACGAGTGAATTGGTAATGGCCTTGAGGGATATTGAAAGCTGTTTTGGATGCGTCATCGGGATTCAGAGGGATTTGATGAAAGCCAGAAGCAAGATCCAGTGTGGAGAAGTACTTGCTATTGCCAAGTTGGTCAAGGATTTCATTAATTTGTGGGATTGGGTATGTGTCTCCTATCGTAACATCGTTAAGTTTACGGTAGTCGATGACTACACGCCACTTTTGCTGATTAGAGGCATCCAGTTTTTTGGGGACCACCCAGATAGGTGAGGACCACGGGGAAACAGAGGGCTCTATTATTCCTTGTTTTAGCATCGCGTTCATCTGCTTGTTTACCTCTTCTTTATGGATTTCAGGGAAACGATATGATTTAGTATGTATAGGTATGTCAGTATTGGTTTTAATGTCATGCCTAATTGAATTAGTAAAAGTTAATTTTTCACCTGGCAAATGAAAAATGTCTGAATATTCTGAACAAACATCGTAAAGAGCATTAACTTCTTCGTCGTTCAGGTGAGAAACTCGGAGTTGGCTTAAAACAGTGTTAGTACGGTCATAGGAGTCGTTGTCTTTAGTTTGATTTACGAGGTTAATAGAATAATTAAGAGATTCTTGGAGATGATTTTCGTTATCAATAGGGGTAATTTTTAGGTTAAGGTTAGAAGTTAACGTCACTGCAGAATTCGATATGTTTACGACGGATATATTAACGCGATTATTGGGTTTGACGCGTGTGAGGCAATTAGCTATTATCACTTCGTCAGTTATGCTTTGATCCAAGATGTAACCTTCTTTCGTCTCAGGATTAAGGACAGAACATTCAATAACCATTTCTGTCCTGGGAGGTATAATATAAGAAGGGTCAGAGAATTTGAGTTTAATTTCTGTGTCATGTATATGTAACACAGCTTGAGTATAATCGATATTACAGCCAAATTCATTAAGTAAATCAGAGCCAATTATACCGTCATATGGCAGGTTGATGTTATTAACGACATGGAATTTATGAGAAATGCTAAGACGTTTCGAGATATATAAATTTAATTGGAAATGTCCCATGGTTCGTGAACACTGATCAGTGGGATCTATTCCTTTTAATTTGATAGGTTCGTTTTCGAGTTTTATATGTGGAGATTGGATGCACGGATATTTTATTAGACTTACAGCTGAGCCTGAGTCGATGAGGAGAGATAATGGATTATTGTTGATGGGAGTTTTAATAGAAATATGAGGTAGTAGAGTTTTTGTGGGATTGGTAGTAATTTCGTATGTTGGATATGGCTTGGGATCAGATTGTAATGTGTTGGATACAGTGGGATCAGTGGATTCGGTGGATTTTGATACAGTGGATACAGCGGGGCTAGATTTAGCGGGCACAGCGAGTTTTGATTCATTAGATTCAGTGGATTTAGGAACCGTGGATACAGTGGGTTTGGATACAGCGACGGTTACGGCGGGTTTAGATACCGCGACGGATACAGTGGGTTTGGGTACAGCAACGGATACAGTGGGTTTGGAAAAAGCGACGGATACAGTGGGTTTAGATACAGCGACAGATACAGTGGGTTTGGAAACAGCGACGGATACAGTGGGTTTAGATACAGCGACAGATACAGTGGGTTTGGAAACAGTGTCGACTTTAGATTTAAGTCTCGTGCGACACTCAGGCGAGACTATTACTCGTTTAAATGATTATTGTCTACTTCATCATAGCCTTCTTCTTCGGGATTAGGTAGAAAGTTGACTCGAGCAGCGGACGGGTAGGAAGGCTGATTGTTGAAGTTTTTGTGCCGGTTATTGTATTCTCTCTTCTTGCAATTCTCTATAGTATGTCCCGGAAATTTACAGTAACGACATATCAAAGGATTATTTTCGCGAGGAGCAAATTGTCTCTTAAAGGGTTCAGTGTTACGTGTTTGCACGGGATGCCTTGATGGTTGACTTTGGAAAGTAGGATTCGGTCGAGTTCTAGGTCTGTTGTCTGTCTGTAAATTTCGTTTATACAGGGTCTCTTGTATCCTTTCTTCTGATATGGCATAATTGATTGCTTCGTTTAGGGATTTTGGAGATTTACATCTCACTATATTTGAAATACGAGGTTGCAAACCTATTAAAAAGTGGTGTAAGGCTAGCTCTTCCATAGCAGCGATGCGTCCTGGTAATTCCTTAGCTTTAGAATTTGTGAGTGAAATTTCTGTGAGTAATTGTGAAAGATGTGTTTCAATACGAAGAGAGAATTTGCTTACATTTTCGTTAGGAAGCTGTTTGCTATCTTGGAGTTCCATCAAAAGGTGGGAGTGATGTTTCCTTTCGCTAAATTGCGTCTTTAAAAAATCTTTTAGTTGTTCCCAATTTTGGAACTCCTTGATTGAGCAAGCAACTTCCGCTTTTCCCTGAAGTTGGCATAAAATAAATTTGAATATAATTGGTTTCTGCGCAGGCGTGGCAAGATCATAGGCATTGTTACAATTGATGATAAAAGAGTTTAGTGTTTCTCTGCTGCCGCCATAGGTTTTAATGAATTTTAGTAATATGCTAAGGTCTAATTCTGGCATGGCAGTACATGCGTTTACCTTTCTAGACCTGGTTGACCTCTGTGAATCGAGAGGTCGCTCGTCCTCGGATTCAGAGGGTAATAAAGCGTCTTGAGGAACCTGAAGGGTCTCCTTTGCCATCTTTGATGTCTTAGCTTCCGACATTTTATACACACAAAATGAAATTTACACACACAAAAGAAAATAAGATACACAAAAAAAATTTACACACAGGAAAAAAAAATGTAAATTAAAATGAGAGTTTGAATTATTATATTGTATAAATTATTACTACAAGGTACAGTGTGGAACAACCCTTTCTGTACGGATATTTGATATTGTAAACAAAGAGCCAGACTCACGCGATAAGGAACACCTGCATGCTTCAGCGTTGATATGCGGACTCCAACGACGAATTTGATGAATTAGTAACTACACGGATATGGATATTATGATTTCTTGGTGGATTTCTGTGATAATTTGAAAATGGTAGATTTTCTTTTATATAGATGATTTCCACTCGGCCGTAGAGAAATTAGTAGGTATGATAACTTTTCTTCTCTTAAGAAAGTCTCGAATTTAGCACTTTTTAATTTTCACTTTTCACTACGATTTTAGAATTTTGTATCAGAGACGTTCCGAGGATCTGTTTCGAGATCCCTTATAGCTGCCACCAATGTTACACTGAGCCCGAGATTTATGTTTTTAAAAAAGAGTTTTTAATTATTTAATCGTTTATTCACTTAACACAAGTTATATTATATTAACACAAGTTATAATAGAAATAGTAAAGAAATAGTAGGGGATGAATTGAAAGACTAGTGATCTGGTAGGGATCTGGACCGAGACTGACTGATGCGGACTAGGGAATAGAATAAGGGTCAAAAGTGCTGATGAAGCACTTTTGAGGGATTTGTTGACGGGGGTCTGATGCAAGCCCTTTGGCCTACAGTCAGGGGATATAACATTACGTACGTTAAAACTTAACATTCTAACCTGTAAACATACATCCTTTAATTTAATAAATGCGAAAATGAGTTTCTTTGTTTTTACTGTGAAAGCACGCACTAAAACGTCCACATAAAGGATAAAATTTGGCGTGGAGATAGTTATAGACTTAGATCGGCTAAGTTTTTTTTAATTAACCCTGCAGGGGCTGAAACTTAAAATCTATATCGACATGTTGATTTACGCGCAGGCAAAGCTGCGTGACTCAGGACAGTCAATAATGAAGACTTGGTTATCATTATGATTTTTTATCATCAGCAGGTCCGCCTATTTTTAATCCTATTTAGTTGTTTTGGGTAGTTTGCATGTGTATTTTTATAACGGTTCCATTGGTATGTGTCTTATTGCGCAAAAATGCAAAAAATTGCTTTATATTTTATAACTTTTCGTATTCAGGTTTGAATTTTTATAAAATGGTGGTATTTATTTATTTTACTTTATTTATTATATTTAAATGAATAGGTTAATTTAAATAAAATCAAAAAACTATGTACATGTATTCATAAATAATATAAAATATTGTAAACGAAATAAGACTAATATTTTAGTGATTTATATTTTTTATGTAATAATAAATATAGTTTTCTTCGTGGCTGCGAACAAGTTTGTAGTTGAGCGTACAGTGATACAGTTTTAGAGTTGATTAGTGTTGTCTCATTACTTTTATGCTAAATAATACAGTGCACAAGGTTTATTCTTAAAATAAAGTCACGATCTTTTCTTCAACAGCAAAAATCACTGGAAACACTAAACTTCAAAGAAAGTACAAACGAATTAATATGTCAGATATTAATAAAAAATGTACCAACATAATTATAATAAAAAATCGAAAATTGATTGTAACTACTTATATCGCAAAATTTTAAAAGTCAGCCTATTCTTTGAAAGATCCTCGTAAATCCGACGTGGAACTGATTTATGTTATCTTTCATCAAGGTAATATAAAAAAAACAATGTCACGTTGCGGACTTTTGTTAAGCCTTATATACTGGAGTATATTATCAATACACACATAATATTATGTCGTTTTTGTTAAGCCTTACCCCAGGATGCTTGAATCTGTTTGTATTAGACAGACAATGAAGTATATTAACCAAAAAACTATCTATTTTTGTTAAATAACGTATATTTATTTTAAAAAAACGCATTATAAAATTGAAATTAAAATTTACCGCGAAAACGCCCTGGCCTGTCATGACGTCCTAATGATATCGACGTGGCAATATCTACATTACGTACTCTGTGACTTCTATGAAAATGACAACATTAAGGTGACGTTTGACCACGGTGTGACGTAACACATCCAGGTTTGCACTTACTGTTATGTGACTTAATATGTATTTTTCCGAATTATATCTTAAAAATATTGTCATCCTGGTCTTTTATGACAAATATTTTAGTTTTTTATTACAAAGAGGTTTGATTCCACATTCTTCATTCGAATCGCAAAGGACTAGAACATGCTTCCTGAGTCTGTGTTCCCCGACGAGTACAATCTAGGGATCTTCAAGAGAAGAGTGAACAGGTACCTTCTAGGGAAGCGCGAATCTTCTTAGGCCGCATCTTAGCTTACCATCAGGCGAGATCGTGGTCAAGCGCTTCCCTATCGATACTGCAATATAATATACAATTCATTCTTAGTGGATAAAAGCGTATTATACATCTGTGCATGGCATTTTATCAAAATTCTGAAGCTGTAATTTGTTGATTTCAATCAGTCACTTAATCGATATTGAGATAAGACTTAGTAGTTTGTAAGCTAAAATGTACAATTGATTATGGGGTTTGTTAGTCTTTGCGTACAACTTTAGTTGTCTAATTTTTTTATTTAAATTTTGCACTGGTGATTAAGAATAAACCTTATTTAATATTTCCGTTGTTTTTTTTAAGAAAGAAATTTCTTATTGCCCGTATCACATTATGTTATACATTACAGTTGCAACACTAATTTATTTGACATAACCGCTCGGTTACGCCGGGAGCGCGGGAGGGGGTTTCTACGCGAACGAAGATTGGTTTTGTTACTTTTGGGTCACTCTCCCCAACATAAGAATAAGCTGATCCCCTCCCTCTATTTAATATTTATTACGTAAGAATCTAAAGAAAGAAATAAAAATACTTTTGGTTTATTTTTCAAAATTAAAATTTTTAGTAATGATTATAAAGGAACTAGATTTTTTATAGTAATAAATTTTGGTTTTAGTCATACATCTATATGCATCCGAGCGCACCTCATCACTCACTTGATTTCCCGAGCTTCTTCAAGGTATAACTTTAACTTTGCGCATTTTTGTAAGAAAATATAAGACGTGGTTGACTCACTCCCCCTAAATAGTCTTACGTAATGAATGAACGGATTCTACTAATGTGTAGGTACGCTTTGATTTATTTACCAACGTATTCATCTTATTCTAATAATTTGTCCATTGAATATAAAGATATCCAGTGGACAAATAACACGAATTAATTGAACTCTTAAAACAGATTAGTTGCTTGTGATTTGTGTGTTAGTCATCAAAACTGATGTATAGAAATACATGAATAAATATTGAAATGTATTTATTAAACACTAAAACCCAGAAATACAAATATTTATGCTCATCATACAAATGCCTGTCCATGTCGTTTTTATCGAATACCGTTCAGTTTCGCGGTCATCTGGAAGGTAAGGCGAAACTAGCCTCCAAAAAGCTCAGTGTGCTCAGCAGATCGAAGCAGTACCTTACGTCTTGCCGGCCCATCGTCTCCAACTTTATAAGGTGCAAATTCGGCCTCACATGGATGAAGCTGGTATTGGGGAGCTCTGGTCCAGAGATGAGAGCATCTCTGGACCGGAGCTCCCCAATATCAGCTTCTTCCACTTGACCGCATTCAACGTAGAGCGGTTCGAATTGTTGACATCAGGCTATTTCGAAACGGCTCGACTCCATGGCGTTACGCAGAGATGTAAGCTCGCTCGGCGTCTTTTATAGTCGGCGTCGTTTTAGTATATATCATGAGGTGTTCCGACGAGTTGTTTGGATTAATTCCTGCTGTTAACTTCCATCATCGTACATCGCATCAAAATTTCTAGTTCCACCCACACCATTTCGATGTCTGGAAATCCACAACCGTGCGGTTCTCCCGGCACTTTTTGCCTCGCACTACTCTTTTGTGGAATCAATTATCGGCAGGGGTACAGATACGACATGGGGACCTTCAAGAAAAGAGCTTACTCATTTTTAAAAGGCCGGCAACGCAACTGTAAGGCCTCTGGTATTGTGGATGGCAGTGAATCACCATCACAACCAATGATATAAATTCATAAGATAGCAAACAAGCAGATGGGGTCTCCTAATAGAAAGTCAACCATCCATCTATAATGGATCTAATGTCACATACGTAAGCTTACTGGCTACCTTACCTACCCAGAACACGACACTGACAAGCACTGACGCTTTTGCGGCAGAAATAGTTAAGGCGGTGGTATCAGACCCGGGCGAGACAATGCAGAAGTTTACCACCTAGTAACAACGATGGTAGTGACTCGCTTAACCAATCGGTCGCCTTTTACGACCTGCCTGGCAGAACAGTTGTTCTATTCTTTAAAGGAGGCCGGGACCACACGGTGTAAAACTGAGGACCGAGAATTAAATATTACAGTAGTAGAATACACATGGAAGAAAAATATGAAAAAACTGTATAGAAAAACAATATATTATGATTTCACAGACAATTTCAATGGCGGCGTTAAATGTTATTTTAGCTACACTTAAATTCATTTGTTACATTTAGTTCAGTTGTGTACACAATATACAATTAAACTAAATGGGCTCTTTCGACACATCGTAGTAGAGATGTCACGAATATTCTATTATTATTTTGTGTTCGGCCATTGGCCACTATTCGGCCGAATACTGAATACCTAATCATGAGAAAAAAACAGATTTTTCTTAAAAATGAATTTATTTTACCAAGAAACATAACAAAAAATTCATCAGAGGTAAGTTGTTATGAATGAAAACATTATTTTTTCTCGACAAGTATTATTCTTTGGACCAGCAGATAGACAAAGTTAGTTACTCAATCTGTAATACGTGTCGTAGCACGATCAACTCGCTAATGAAACAAATACGCCGCCGAATATTCGGTATTCGGCAAAATCCCTATTCGTGGCATCTCTACGGACTAAGACTTTTGAGTTTATTTGTAAATAAAGGCTACATATATGCAACTAGAACTGAGTAAATAAAGCAATATTTGACTTCACATCATATGCTGTGAAAACTATTAATATTTCATTCATCGAAATAATAAATCTACTAACTAAATAATTATTTTCTAACGACCAATAAATATCAAACGTACAATAATTATAAAATAGATATATCGTATAGTGCCACCCAATCTGTTCAGCAGACAAAATAACAATGGCAAGTTGTCATTCAAGAAAATACTTGAAATTCGTAACGTATTTGTTAACTTGTAGGTTTTTGGAAAATATAATTAATGCTTAGAATATTTCCAATAAATCGTTTTTTCACTTAGTTTAGATTTTTAAAAATGCCTCACAATATTTAGAGGTAAAGCAAATTATTTAAAATACAAAAAATTAAACAGTTTTATAGTTCTTTTTCTACAAATTAAGCACAAGTAATACTTTTTACAAATATAAAATAAATGTTCTAAATAAAGTAAAAAAGAATATGAACGTGGAATGCAAGTGATCGGATGTTTTCAGCGAAACTAACCTCAGTAATTCTCACTTAGATAGTTTGAGTAAACAAAATTTTATGTAAATAGTCTGTGCGCAGACGGTTTCAGCCAAGAGACAGGACACACATTTTATCTTTAAGTGAACCTATAGAATAAGTGTCAGAATTATACCATGCCGCCGTAACATACTTAGTCAAATGTCGACATTGGAAAGTTTTTAAGTATTGTTAGGTCCGATTTTAATAACAGTTTGACATACATAGATGTTTATTCTTTCACGACTTAAAGCCGAATGGCCCGAGTAGGCCGGTACAAGGTATTTTATAGTATCACAGTTTTACAATAATTAAAAGTAGGGTAGATTGAAAAATGTCAACTAAACCAATCAGATCAGATGGCACCACTTCCAAGTTTATAATTTGATATAAAATTGTTTAATAGAATTCCACGATGTTGCGGAAATTGCGCCACTAACAAATTCTAATATCTATTAAGCGAGATAAACGAATACTAATATTACCTTCAAGCACTATTTACAATATTATTCGTATAACAAACAGTTTCTCGGCGGCCGGCTGAAAAAGAGCTGCTAATCAGTTTTCTTCTATATATATGCCATTATAAATATTAAGCTAATAATAATAAATCATTTTCTTCTATATATATGCCATTATAAATAATAAAAAAACAAATTATTGCTGTACATGGTGCACACCATCATGATGGTAAGATTCACATTTAACAATGAATTCAATTGCAATTCAATGCAATTCTTGCATAAACTTCAAACCTCCCGAAAATATTTTATAAACCTTAAGCTGCAGGCTGCATTATTTCTAAAGAAACAGCGCCCAGCGCTAGTACTTTGGCTGAAGACACTGATGACGATGCCAATTTGAGACAATAATATTGCATAATTGTTTCATTTCATGTGTAATTACTTATTTGATATATCTATAAAAAAATATTTGTAATTCTAAAAATACTATAAAAAATACAAAGGGCTTTTTAAAAGAATTTGGGGACAAAATTCTGCAGGGGTTGGCAACACTGCCGTGTTACTTTGTTGTCTGCAGTGAAGGGTACGCACTATAATAAATATAAAAAGAAAAGAACGCGACGCATGGCATTGACTTTTATAATTTAATTGATCATTTATTCTATATAATAAAATAAATCTTAAAAGTCAACTTTGCCATTTTGGTTTGCAGATGTAATAGTTTTACAATGTATACCTAATAACGTTATGTTAATGATTAAAATTATGAGGATTGACGAAATACAACGTGAATATGGCATTGAGTTAATTTAATTTTTGAATTAAACGCACACAATAAAAACTAAAATGAGTATACACACGCCAAGCAAGATTTCCGACATAAAACTTAAGACAAGTTCTTACAGGAAACAAACGGTAGATCTAACGTCAAAATAAAATTAAAAGTTTCAATAATTGTCATGTGGCGTCAGTTTGGCATGCTTCTGTAAATGTTGTCAATTCTATTTATATATTTTTCTTAACATACAACAGCATGTAGGCGAATCGTGTGTTTAAAGATGACGGTTATCTTAATAATAAAATAAAATGTTTACAATAGTTACGAAATACGTTGCAAAATAACACAAGTTACGTAAACAACATTCTTCAATTATTACATAAGTTTCTTCCGGTGTTCCCCAAGGGTCCTTGTTGGGTCCCTTGTTTTACACAGCGTACATATACGACATTGGTCACTGCTTCGCACACTCACGATATCTATTATACGCTGACGATAAGAAAGTATACGCGACGATTAAATCCGCTAGGGATTGTTTGCTTCTGCAAAGAGATTTAGATCGTTTATCTGAATATTATTCTGCAAATAGAATTGATGTTAATATAAGAAAGTGTGTCACCATCTCTTTTTCCAGGAGTAATAACCCTATTTTATACGACTATACTATAAAGCATACTGTGCTCAGAAGAGTTGAAATTGTCGTCGACCTTGGTGTTACACTTGACAGTAAACTAACTTTTTCACACCATATCGATCATCTCACTGACAAGGCCTACAAAAATCTAGGATTTGTTATGCGTATTACAAAACAATTTGTTGACATTGATTGTATTAAAGTCCTATACTTCGCTTATGTCCGTAGCATACTTGAATATTGCAGCACGATTTGGAATCCCCGTTACGTAACATATGAACTTTCATTAGAACGTATACAAACTAAATTTAATAAATACATAAACCGTAAATGTGGATTACGTTCTAACAGCCCGCAGATATGTACCTCATTGCGGGACAGGAGAATTGTGCATGACATGAATTTCCTGTTTGATATATGTACTGGCTACAATATTGATTGTCCTCGCTTAACACAGTCTGTCTTAAATTTAAATGTCCCAGAAAAACGTACCAGACACACAACTTTGTTTCACATCCCAGTTGTCAAAACGCACTACAAAGCGAATTCCATTGCACTGCGTTTACCTACAACTTTTAACAAATTATTTTCCGACATTGATATTTTTAATTGCTCCAAAAATGCTTTTCGTAGTCAAATATATAATTATCTAGCGTGTAAAAAATAATTTTATAATTTAATTTTTTTTTTTTTTTTTTTTTTTAATTTAATGTAATGTTAATTAAATTATTATTATTGTTATTTTTTACCATTTTATTGTTACTTTTTTCAAGTAATAGACATATTTTTATTTTTTTTTTTTTTTTGTTTTGTCATGAATGCCTATGTATAATCTGATTTAATATGATTTTCACTATATTCACTATTTTAATTTTCCTATAAATGTTTAGGTACATTTTTAGAATTTTATATCGTTATCTTCTTTCTTTTGCAAGTTTATGCGTACTTAGTTCGCACCGTATCTATACGAATCCTCTTACTTTCCATACAACTAATCGTTTTCCATCTACCTTAAATTGATGCTTTATATATGTAACTCTCACACACTCTCTCTTTCTCTCTCACAGACACACACACACACGCACACACCCAACACATACACACACACACACGCACGTACATAAACAAACGCTAACGTATTTCTGATGCTGGAGTTGTTTTCTTTTGTTTTTTTTACTGCATTATCTTTAATTGTATAAATATGTTATTTTCTTTTATAATTTTCTCTCTTATTATTATTATTATTTTTAATTTTAAATTCCCAGCTTTGTAACTTTCCGCTTCTATTAATAATTATTTACTACCTAATTAACTACGTCATAATATGATCAGAAAACAGAGAAAAATCCGTAATTGGCTAATGTTCAATGTATATAGTACTGTAAGTATTTTCTGTAAATTAAGCTGTGGATTTTTGTTTATGTAAAATAAATAAATAAATAAATAAATTTATAATATAATTTAAAAAAAAGTATAACTACGAACTACATGCTATTATACTAATATTATATCACAAATTATGTAAAATTATATCTATATGCATAAATACAAAGTGAGTTTATGTCAATTGCAAATTGTAATACATCTTTTCTTTGATAATAGACGTGCTTACTTCAACCTTGACATTGGCAGAGACGCCAATGTCAAGGATGAAGTAAAACAAATTTGGCGGTGCCATAATTTAGCGAAAAAAATAGAAAAAAAGAAAATCAGCGCCGGAAATATAAGCCGTTATTTAAAAAGTTTAAATAAAATAAATTACAATGCTTGGAGTAGAGGGAGATTTTCTTCCAATGTATTGGTCAAGTTTTTTCATTACATAAATTGTTTTCTTGGCTACAAACAACGTTAGTGTGCCCCTCTGCCGAGACGTCTATCTCAGCCAAACAGTCACATATGGTTATTAAACAGAGCTGAATGCTTATTAAAACATTTTTTTTTCACTCGGAATTATTCTCTACGAAATGTAAATTTATTAAGGCAATATTTTTAATGCATATTAAAGAAAATACAGACAACAAATAAAATGGCTGAAAATAAAGCTATATTTAAATAATTGTATCTTTTTTCATAAAAATCGGCAAAAAATATTGAAAGGGTGATTTTTAGGGGCAGGATTTCTTTGGGGGTTTTCTAGGGGCATCACTTATTAGCGGAAGGTTATTATAAAAGTGAAAACCTTACCACAAAACAGACAGAAAATTGGATCTCATTCGAAATTTTGACATCCAGTACAGGGTGTTTGATGAGCTCTTAAGGGGGGTGTTCTGAAATACAGGAGCCTTAACAAATGACTCCTTTTTTGGCAGTTAACACACAGACCTGTGTGTGAGGATTGAGTGAAACCGGGTCTTGATTACCTACTGCAGAGAAATCTCATCTTCAAACACAAGCATGTCCAACACTCATCCACCTTTGCCGTGTAACAGTATGGCCTCCATGTAATGCATCAGTCGTAATCTCATCAGCGTAGCAATGAATGCTGTCAACTAGCAATATATTTTGATATGCAAGGTGAGCAGAGTTGGAAATAGCATACAGCCTTGAGGAATACCAGCAATTACGTTTTTTAATCCAAATCATAAACCATCTGCGACACCGACCACACCGGCCATAGACACCTAATAATAGGCGAATGACTTGTGTCAACACATCTGACTTATAGTTCCGATGTAAATGTCCACGCGCCAATGAGTAGTGATTGGGTAATCAGTGTCGACCAATCAGATGCTCTGTACATTACTATCTTTCACTGTGGCCTTGAGTTAGCCAATTACGGCGTTGCAACCCCACTTCGTCTTACCTCAGCTAGTTGCCAGAATGCATTCAATACGCAAAATCAAACATTAGCCGTCTATAGGCTGTGTGGTCGGTGGTCTGCGACAACCACAATGCTACGGTTGTCTAAAAAGTTGATGATACATTTGGCATTTTGGTGCATCTTGCTACATAGCGGCGAGAGAGCCGTTCTTCTCGCTCTACCCCAGGACCGGCGCTGTATAAAATATTATGTTTGACGGAATATTTTTGTATTATCCTTAGGAATATAATGCTAACTGTCTCGTGAACTATCAAAAGCTTAGAGAAATAATATTGATATATAACATGATTACTATTATACAATAATTATTTATATAAGACCACGGGACGATTTCGGACATCACACTTGATTTTAAATAATTAACTAAAGCTTCAAAGCTGCATACAACAAGGATTGCTAGCACAAAGTTACTTGAACACTACAACTTCGTACTATGTATCACGATACATGCTACCAAACTCCAAATTTTACAAACTTGGATTAAAGTTGAATAACTAGGACAATCCAGTTTACGACACAGTGATTCTTTCAGTATAGTAGTTAAATTAATATGCATTGAAAATTTAATTCATATGATAACATATTAAAATATCAGTTGTTTATGTTGTTTTGCCATACATATTACTTGTATTGAATATTTTCGCGGTGATCTGAGAACGGGAAGGGGGTTAATTGAGATACAAAATATTCTATCTTTTAAGTTGGGCCAAACAGTAGATATCTATAAAATTTCATTGAAATTGTTTTAGTAGTTTAGGAATCCACAGCGGACAAACAACGTGACACTTATATTATATTTATATTAAGTTTATTTAGTACTTATATTTTATTAATATTTAAATAAATGATCAGCATGTAAACAAAATATTTGAAATACAAAACAAACACTTTCAAACTCACATACACTCGAAAGCACATTTCGTCTTTATTTTAAAAGAGCACAAACCCGGACCGCTCTACACTTGGGAGATTTCCTAATCAGGGTGCTGTCAAACCCAGGATGCTGTTTAAAAATTATTCAGGACATCCCAAGCCACCATAAAAACCATGACGTTTCGGGGAAATCTCTACGGTTTGCAACTCTAATGTGGTGATAAAAAATAGATTAGGAATTTATTTTGTAAATCAAAACTTTTCTAAAAAAACTCAATTTTTTAGAGAGCGTATTACAATGTGCCTGGGCCGTGTGCGTCGTTATATAATTTCAATACCGTTCCTTTATTGTGCTTATTTAAGAATCCATACTATATTATAACTGTGGAACTGATTTTCACGAATTTTGGCAGAGATATTTGAAGACCCGGGGTCTGGATGTATTTGCATTGAAAATTTCTATAGGGACGTTTGACAATATTTAGTAGGCGAGAATCTTACGGTTTTACATCAGTAACATGCTACTGTTTAAAGTAAAATTATGAAATTTTAATTTATAATATGTATTATAATCAGTTTAATTTCACTTCTGTCGGCAATCTTCATGATTGATTCCGATTTATTTTTCAAAAATCAACTCCTAAGGGGCTGCAAGTTTGTACGCAAGATCCATATAGGATGACATGTTATTTTACTCATAGCTTAGCCAGTATGAGAATTAGCTTACAGCATAAACATACATTATAATTCCACACTACTAAAACGTGATGGCCATGATCGTTTTGCTTCAATCGTTTTGAATTCTTAAACATAAACTCCTGCAATGTTGGTTATACTCTGCCTCAAGTCTTTCTCCGACAGTGGTTCAAAAATGTTTTGGGAGTAGGTGTCATCAGTCACTATAAATCGTCCCCGTGTATACATTATAATAATATTAAATATAAATATATTGGAATAAATAAAATCGATTGACTACTGTCATCGTTTCAATTTCGTCTATGGTCACAATCAAAGCTCATTTTTGAAATGAAAACTTCTTTAGAGGCACTGAACGATTTCTGTTAGGGACTAGAATTGTGGGTCGCGCGACAGTCACGCTGTTGTTGTGTGCCAAATTTATACCGTCAGAGATACGTATTGCGTCACAAACGTTTCGCGACGGTATGAGTTTGGTTCCGTATTGCATTTCATTAGTAACATATTATTTAATATTTCACTTTTGTCGGCAGTAAAACTGCCGGTTTTTATTTGTTGTGACATCAGAAACGAGAGTGAAGCGACTATGTAACATATGAGTTGTAGGCGAGTGTCTAGTCGATGGCGTCGCTGGGCGGGGGGGAGTGCGCGGGCGGCTGCGTGTCGTTGACGAGCCGCTGGCGCTCGCGGTACATGGACACCTGGATGTTCTGCCGCTGGTGGTAGCGGCCCACCTTCAGCGTCGAGAACACGGCCAGGCCCACCCACGTCGCGAACGCGCCCCACGCGCCGAACTACCCCCACAAATTGTTCACGCTCAATTATTCAATACATACTAGTTATCATCCATACTATAATATTATAAATGCGAAAGTAACTCTGTCTGTCTGTCTGTCTGTCTGTTACGCTTTCACGGCCAAACCACTGAACCGATTTGGATAAAATTTGGTACAAATATAGTTTGAGACCCAAGAAAGGACATAGGATAGTTCTTATCCCGGAAATCCCACGGGAACGGGAACTATGCGGGTTTTTATTGAAGAATTTTTTCCACGCGAACGAAGTCGCAGGCACAGCTAGTAATATTATAAATGCGAAAGTTTGGATGTATGGATGGATGTTTGTTACTCAATCACGCAAAAACTACTGAACGGATTTCGATGAAATTTGGCACACAGGTAGTTGATGACCTGGAATAGCACATAGGTTACTTTTTATCCCGGAAATTTTTTGTGATCCCACGGGATTCGGCAAAAACTTTTATATTACAGCGGGCTGCACGCTGCAGCTAGTATTATATAAGTTCGTAAACATATACATACTTTATACTATCTATTTATAAAACCAGGCCTCATTATTATTATGTTCATCTTCATCTTATTTTTATAGCAAACAAGCAAATGTCTCTTCTGTTGGATAGAGTAACCACCGTGGGAATGCCACATACATTAGTCCACCAGTTGCCTTACCCTCTAGATTGGAACATGACAATGCTAAGCATTCGCTATTGATGACGCTATTGCGACAGGAATAGATAAGACGGTGGTACCATATACCCAGGCGAGATATTGTGGTACTCTACCACCTCATCTATGACATTATCAACAATATATCAAAATAATTCTCTTTATAACACTTCAGCTTTACTCTGACAACAATTTAGAAATTGATGGTCACATAAACATACTCATTTTATAAATGTTAGTGTTAAATATTGACAACACAATGTTATCGTATTGTAAACTAATCCAGTTTAGTATTAAGATTATGATTCCTGAATAAAAATAGATGACCATTTATGTGAGACTGAGACGTAATAATGATTTTTGTTTTACACCAACTACCTTATGATCCGGACAGGAACATTGCATCAACCGATGCTGTTCTGGCAGAAACAGATAAAACAATGGCACTAAGCCCAAGCGAGAAGTGCTGAACTTTACCATCTAGTTAGAAGTAACGACAGTACCTAATACAAATTTTATCTTCTTCTCATATATTTACAATATTTCTTAGAAATAAAAAATCTATGCTTATAGTTTTTACTCTTTTGAGCTTAAAATACCTTAATTTAGCGGACAGTTTCAGGGATGGCCTGCAACAGTGCACAGATTTTTTACAAAATGATTATTGTGAAAGAGTACAAGTGTATTAATTGATTAACATTGTATTAAGATCAATTTCCATTCTTAGCTCGAGGGTAAAAAGCTAAAAAAATATATATTCATACCTGTATCCCAAAAGAGTTGGCAGAGGTGCAACGTGTGCATTCACGATTAGTCGAAGATACTTAAGTCCCACTACGTGATAGGTGACCAGCCTATCACCAACCGGAAACTTTTA
The DNA here is from genome assembly GCA_036924255.1 of Apodemia mormo. Lineage (NCBI taxonomy): Eukaryota > Metazoa > Arthropoda > Insecta > Lepidoptera > Riodinidae > Apodemia > Apodemia mormo. The sequence goes on along the minus strand of JAUPFN010000018.1, from coordinate 1,407,515 downwards.
CAATCCCGGGCAACGTTGTTTTTATTAGAAAATTGAAAAAACACATTTTTGATTTGTCTGACTAGGGAATCGAACCCCGAGGGTTTCTCTGAGAGAAAAATTTGAAAAATTTATTTGCTGAGTTTCTACCGCTAATTCTTCGCGCCTGCGGTAAGGCTAATATTAATTCTAAAAATGTTGAAGGTTAATTATATAAAACAATTTTTTTTATTTCAAAAATCGATTTGAAACCAGGAACTTTTTAGAAAAAAATCCGATTTACCTTAGGGAAATGTTAAAAATATGTTTTTCTTTATGAGATCAACTTTCATTTTTAATACCCATTTTTCCTTGAAAACTCTTACAAGAAAGTTACCATAAATAAAAATTGATTTCTATCAATATTAGACTTTATGAGTGAAGTGGTGGCACGAGATGGACCTTGAGTTGCTACATATTATAGGTAGACCAGAAAATATGGTGTAAAATATGTAGATAACCTTTGTTCTGTTCTGTGTAGATAACATTGATACCTAATTATAAAAATCGTGTTTTTAATAAATCAAGAATATTTTAAAGAATTTTTCTTGTTAAGTAGTACTAAAAAATAGTCTTAGAAACATGTTTTTTTTATTTTGGTTTTATTTTTCTGCGCCTTCCTACACCAAAGACTGACGACGCCTTTGATGCGAATATGATGTTTGGGTAAAAATACGCTGGATTTTTTTAGGTTAGATAGTTATATAACCTAAAAAAAATAAGTCCATACATTAAAAGATGTAATTCTCATAAAAATACTTTCCTAACAATATTACTAGGTAGTATAACTTTGCGACCCCTTACAAAGCTCTGCTTTTTGCTAGTCTATATCAAAGCAACTTTATATATCGGTGGACAAATTACACAAATTGATCTAACCCCAAAGTAAGCAAATTATTTGCTTGTGTTATGGGTGTTAGCCAACGATACTAATACACAGAAATACATATATAAATACTGTTACATACATAATAAACACCCAAACTCAGAAATACAAACATCCATGCTCATCACACAAATGTTTGTCCGTCGGGAATCCCGAGCTCCATCGATTCATGATTAGGTTCTTTAACGAGGGTGCGGTAAATATATATAACATAGGAACAGTAGAGTGCTCACATCATACATTATGTGACCATTCAATTGACATCAAATTTTGGCACCACTACTGTACCTACATTGTTCAAGGTATTCTCTATAGCTATTTTTGTTAGGTAATAATTTTGGATCTATACTAATAAAACTTTTGGATCACATAAAGTACCCGCACTTGTGAACATAATTTTACGGTAAAAACTTACTTGAGCGCTCCCAAGTTCAATATAAAATCCGTGTGTGTGTATCTTGTCTGCATGGTCAATGTCCTGGCCAGCAGCGTCTTCACAACTGGAAGATAATGTTTATATTGTAAAATATAATATTTCAATAAATATGAAGATAATGGTGTTCTAAATTGTTCTGCATTTTGCTTGAATATGATTACAATTTAAACCATTGCAGCAGTATAAGGGTCAGGAGGATGAAGGTATGATTAAGACAATGTGTACTATAAAATACACATACATATAAAATACACGCATGGATTAAATGGATACGCCTTTCAAGATAATTTCTTAGTTTGTCAGGGTGTACGTACCAATAAAAAAAATGTGGTGTCGCGGGACACCAGGTAGGAACGAACTTCCTTCGGCTAAACGGCACTACTCGCTTGTCACTACGCGACTGTCGCGCCTGCGCACGTCTCATTTAACGCTTTTATTCCACGCATTTTTCTTACGGTTTTACTATCACATTTTTTTCAGTTCGGTCGCGCAGCAAAATCCCCTCCAAGCCTGCCGTAAGGAACTTCGTTCCAATAAAATTATTTCAAGGTAACTAAACCTTGTCATCTCATTCAGTACGATAAAACAGTACAACATGGTTTATTTCTATTTTTTCACAACATAACCTACAGATGTATAAATGATTATTAATTATTATAGGTCCAGACAAGCCTTAACCTGTGAAGATTGCACATTATTCTTTTTTAAGATTACACATATTGAGAGTGCCTGACTAACATCCCAATAAATTTGCGTGACTACATTGAAGTGCTGTGTTTTCCTTGCTTTCCATTACAACCAAGGAGTCTGGTACCACCACCTTACCTATTCCTGCCACAATAGTTAAGTGCTTGTCACTGTTGTGTTTCAGTTTGGAGAGTAAGGTGTCTGGTAAACTTATGCATGTGGCATAAAGACCTCTCCACATAGATAACATAGGCGATGGCCATGGGGCGTACCTAGGTTCTTGGCCAGGAGGAGGCAAACGTAACATTTTAAGACAAAATATTTATCTACAGCAGTAGATAGTTAGTAGAGAGATAAACAAACTCCAAGTGGGGTGGGGGGGGGGGGGGGGGGCTCTGTGCTCCCTCGGTATGCTGATTGCGATGGCTGTCTCCTGCCATCAGGACAGTCATCTATTTGTTTGCTGTTTTATTATATAAAAAAAATTAGTTAGGCAGATTCCATACCTATTTTACTTTTTAGTAGGTTTTATGAAAAAAATGAATGATATTCAATATGTATATTTTTTATCACCCTGAATTCTATAGAATAGATAACTAAGGAATAACATCATAAAATGACTAATAAAAATGACTTATTTCTAAATGCTCTGTGTCACTATAAATAACTTGCAAATGCATTATTGAAAATTACTTTTGATAACTATAATCTTGTGAATTGTGGATAAATTTAAAGCAACAGAAATAAATGCAATATTATGGATAGTTGTGACAGTTAATGTAATTCATTTGAATGCTGCTTCGTCTTTAGCATACCTGTAGGGTGATAGTTATCGAGGTAACATTAGCACTGGGAAGTCAACTTCCACTGCCATGCCATGGCAAGATCTTCCCATCAGGCAAAGTGGAAAGCTAAATACCAAAGTCCTTTTGGCTATGCACTTTACCAGGGATTACTTTTTTTTGATCCTTTTGTATTGTAACAATGAAGATTGCTTGATCACTTTAAAGGTACCTATTAATAAAACCTTGAGAGATTTTGTAACATTTTTTCTGTAATGTACTTCTAAGATCTGTCAAATGTCTCTTATACTGACTGTGAATTTTTTATACAATCTGGTCTGCTGAAACCTCTTGAAAACTTGGTGTGTCACTAATTTTAATACATCTTACGTTTGGTCACATAAATGTGCTCAATTTTAATTAAAGTCATAATCTAAGAAAAATAAATCTCCAGATCCAGAGACTTTTCTTTCGTTCTCCTAAATTTTAATAAAATATAATCATACCTAGGAAACCGCTCAACTATATTTTGACACCAAGTCATGAATCCTAGTGTAACCATCACAGCTGCGGAAATGGCAAGTCCACAAAAACTGACACAACCCACAGCTTCAATGAAGGCAGATAGGAAGGAACTGTCAATCCCTTTGTACATAAATATTGATAACCTGGAAGAAAGTTATTATAAAAATTTATTAGAGATATACAGGCAAGGGTTATAACACATCTAAGTATTTATTATTTAGGGATACATAAAACACCTTGTAGATTTTATTATATCTGTGCCTGCCGATCAATGAAGACGATGAATGGAAATTAATATTAACAGAAATTTAACACTAAAAGTTTATAGGTGTATGTTTTGAATACACATTTGATAATTACCAGAGGTTGGAATTAGGGAGAGTTATTTATGTACTTACACTGATTTCATACAGAGAAAGAATAAACTGGATATGCCTCAAATCCCAGAATTAATTTTAAAGAGCAGAAAAAATCCTTATGATTAATAAAATAAAAAAGTTATTTACTTTTACACAATTGACGCAGGCACAACGAGAAAGACAATCTATTTTACAATAGTATCGGTACGGTATCTATGAATATTGATATATTGAATATATTGTTGATGTCAATAAATTTATTTGTTACTATTGATTGCTTTTATTTAACGAACTCCTTTTAAATAAACTAGTGATCGCCATGTGGTCGATATTTGACCATAGAATAAAAAATAAAACGTCTTAGCTTGATAACAGACTTTAGCCCTAAAGAAAATAGTATACACATTTGTATTATCATGTATAACACATGAATGTAGTGTGTAATGTATATTTTTATTAATTTAATGTATTTCTAATGCGTAGGTATTATTTAAAAATATTAGGTTTCTGCCACAGACCACACAAATGCTATTAGACACGGTATTGGGCGTAAAATGCGTAGCCGTTCATATGACAAATGTATGCAAATGTCAAACAGTTGTAGAAATTTCGTGGCCCGATTGCAAATTTGCCCAGATCATGAAATTCTCGAGAATTTCATGAAATGGTGGCATTTCATGAAATGATTCACTGTCAATTGGTCACATCATGATGTTCCTTGAACAGATCAATGATGAGCAATCGTTTATCGATATGTTTAACTAAACGTGCGACTACTTCATGAAATGGTCGAACTTAATTGATACTATCGTAAAATAGTTACATTATCTACCGTACTACCGGTATCTACCATACGGTATCTACTAATATAAACATTTGGTTAACCGTGGAGTGCTCCGCATTTTGGCTATTTTTGTCTTTTGTTCTCATAAGCTTTATTATGTGCACTACAAACTTGGCAACATCACGCGTGTGCGCATTGGTATTTTGCAACTTCGAACCTCCAGCGTCATTGAGATAATTTTGGGAATGTCATGTCTACAGTGGTTTCGGGATTTGAGGCATATCCGCTTTATTCTTTCGCTGTATGAAATTAGTGTAAGTACATAAATGACTACCTAATTCCGAACTTTGCTAATTACATGGTTCCATATAATTCAATCACTAAGTTTTATTTAAAAAGATGTATTTAGTGTAACTTCAACCAACATACTTAACCAGTTCGACAATTTCAAAATGTAGAAACTTTGATATAAACAAGACTTTACAAACTTTGGTAGGACAAATTTTCTTTCAAACTTGATATCAAGATTTTTTTACATAGACATTTTTAAACATCAATATTGAATTACAAAAAATATATAAACTATCTACCAAGATTACAACTCAAATCATCTTAATAGATATTGTCCGTCTTCATTTATGTTCTTATATATAGATAGGTGAGTGTATAAGACCTTCATGATAAAATTTTTACATATGTTCAAGAATAATAAAAAACAGTTTTTCGGTTATGTTATCAACATATTAATAGCAAAAATTATTGAAAGTTGAAAATGAATTATTCTGGGTTATTGAAGCAATAACTTAAATATATTAAACAATGTAAGCCTCCACTCGCAAGATATCAAAAAAACTTGAAATTATTAGGAGACTGGGGACACTTGTTTCCTTAGACTACTTCCTCCCAAGTTATCTTTGTTATTGTGGCAGTTATTTTTATTCCAAGTTAGCAGCACTGTTCAATTCTTGGCTCTGACATTCCCTTTGTAATTTTGAGTCTCTCACAGTCTCAGAAACAACAGAGAAATGACGAGGTTTTTTTTTCACATATTGTGTGATTCTTCTTTTTGTCAGTAATTTTATATTTTGAATAAAGTTACGTTTATGAAAACTGCTTTAATGAAAGCACTTTAAAAATAATTAAATATATTTTATAACAATAAATATTTATTTCCATACATTTGAAACCAATGCATTGGCTCGCAAAAATGCTTTCTGCATCATATCTTATTGTAAGAAAATAAGACAAATATACACAAATATTACAGGTATTTAGATACAATGCTAGGCTCAGGATTCATTAAATACTCCAAAATGTTTGCTGTAATTTTACTGCTACGAACTATATAGAACAGTGTTAACAGTTGGTGTATTTCAGTGGTGGTAATACATACCTGTATATTTGTATACAGCATACAATAAACATTAGCACACCAACAACAATAACATAGTTGCAATACGCCCTGGATGCCCACATTACAAGCAATTGACCATCTTCTTCTTGCCAGGTGCCTTTGGAAAACAAAAGGCAGTGTCCACTGAAAAGTATTAACAACATTTTGAAAATATTTTAATAATCAATATATCGAATTATGAAGAGGTTAGTTCCGTACTTAAATTCATCCTGATGCATACTCAATGGTACAACAATGCACAGTGAAAAAATAAGTCCAATAATATATCCTGCGATTTGGCTTAAAAGTAACACATTTGTTAATGCCATGGTTGGCGGAATTATAAGGTATGTACGTTTAAATATAAACAAGTATCCAATAATTTAACTAATACTTATATCTTTATTTTTAAATTGTTCTAAGTGCGCAAAAATAAACAATAAACATTGGGTTGGGAAATAGTCTTGGGTAGTTCGCGAGCGACCTAGGTGGGAAGAGCGCTCCTTTAGGTGAACTATGCGAACTAGTTCATTGAAAATCCCGCTCTTAGTTCTTTTTATATTTCTGTTAGCGTCCACTTTACTAGACAGTGGCACTATGTGACCAACCGAGTTATTTACTTTTACTGTGCGCGCCTTGATATTTCGATAATCGATATCGATACTAAACAACTTCAAATCCCCATGGTTGAAATTTTATCAAATCATATGAAATCATAACAATCGTCAACTGAAGTATTGCTGGCTAATTATCAAACAGAATACTAATACCATTTATGTCTTATTTTACGGTAAGTTTAATTAAAATTAAAAAAATCTCTTCTATTCCCATTTATTGTTACAAATAATTGATTATTATTATATATCACGTTAATTATGACTAATTATTAATATAAATCATTTTATATTTTCGTTTTTATTTTGATAAAAGATTTTATGTGCCATAACAAAAAAGTCAACTTTAATTGTAAAAATTCATACTTTTTAAGTATTCTAATATAATTACACATTATACTAGGAACTAGCCTAGCTGTTGACTAATCATTATTATAAATTATTTTATTTTTCGTTATTAAAATAAAAAATCTCATATTACATAAATGAACGTGTAAAATTTTCATGTAATACTTTGTATTTTTTAAATAACATTAAACAAAACTTACAATAATCATAACTATATTTTTTTCTTTATTTATTGTTCTTAATAAATTATTTCAAAAAAAGAACGAATGAACTAATAGAACGAACTAGTTCATCCTTGGATTTTGAACTAAATTGAGCGCTCTCTGTAGTGACCGGTTAGGCCCAAGCCTATTGGGAAAACGTTTGACATTTTGATTTTTGACATGCATTTGACAAGTGTCAAATATCAATTCTACTGAAGTCTGAGACCACAGACTAGTAAGAAGATCTACGCATCAAGGAACTTATATACGATAACTGGAATTCTACGAAGCAATATTTGAAAAATAAAAATGTACTTTATTTCGTTTCTAATAAAGTTGACATTTGTTTCTTACATAACAAAGGGGAAAAACGTTCTGAGCAAGACAACGACATGAGTGGATGTTGTCCCTTTCTTGCAATTGCCAGTGTAAATAAAACTTTCGGATGGTAGATTTTTATATATTCGTTAATCGTTAAATCCCTTTTATTCATACACGTCGAAACATACATTAGCATAAAATGTATTGTAATTAACATAGTGAGTTCTAAAATGTGCTTACTTTACTTATACAATGCAAAAACTGTTTCTGAAATTAGTAGAATTACTTAGTAGTAATTTGCAAACTACGCATTGCCGCACTTATATATGGCGATTGGCGCTTTATTTAGTAGAAAGAGACACACTCCACTCATGTCGTGGTACTCTTCTGAACGATTTTGAAGCGCGTGTAAGCATTCCGGGTAGAATGTAACTTCCTTGGTTCACACATAGCGTAGTATTGTATTATTGTATACTCTTTGACACATAGTATTGTATACTCTTTGACACATAGTATTGTATACTCTTTGACACATAGTATTGTATACTCTTTGACACATAGTATTGTATACTCTTTGAGTTTACACTTTACATTGCAAAATTGTACCAACAGATATCAGAAATAAAATGTTCTTTATTCGCTTGAGTTTTTTACAAGTTATATTAATGCGTCTACAATTTTCAAGCTACGATGGTTGTGACGTACTTGGTTAATTAATCACTTTAAACGGACTGTCTGGAAGAAAGGCCTATACTTCAAAAGTAGCTCAGGCTGATACGGAGATTTTTTTTGCGGTTATCCTGTTTGTTAAGTGGTGCAACCCTGACTACGCAATCGATGGAATTCAGGTTAAGCATAATAAGGATAATCTTTGTGTGATGAGTAGGTATAGGTATAATGTTTGTATTTCTGGGTTTAGGTTTTTCATAAATACAGCATGTAAGGTACGGTCTACTGAAAGACCAAACCATGGATTTACAGTATAATTCTGAGATGAAAACCGTTGGAAATATGTATATTTTTTTTAATATCTGATTTTTTTACTTTAAGTTTGTGTAACTTAATTTATTTACACTATAGTGCTGATTTAAAAAAATAGTAAAATATAAAGGAATAGTACTCAAAATATGTTTGGTTTTATGCGCCATATTTTGCACAAAATATGGCTCGGCCCAAACGAGGCACTGGCTGTCGTCCGCCACCGCCGCATTTGCAGTAGTGGCGGAAGCGAGCGATCGCCACTGGAGTTCAAAAGGAATCACGGATTATAACCCACACACTGCTACGCAGTCTTACGATGCAATAGATCGACAGCGTTGTCGCCTCTCTGGGTACATCTAATTTTTAACTGGTGTAAATGTGAAACGGAGCAGCGCGCCAGCGGCGACTGGTGGCTTCTTGTGTAGCCTAATAGCGAGTCGCAAACCCACCACATGTGCGTCGAGTTTCATATAAAAAAGCATGTCAACTACTTATTGCTGGTCACAAGTGGCTGCAGTCGATGGCTCGTTTGCATAGAACCTAAACGGTCCGGTTGGTAAAAGAGTTCCGCGGGACCGTCATTTCTAAGCAATGTACGCCTTGCATTGCTAGGATGCAGATGGCGTGAAAACAAGAAATATAATACAAATTATGTATGTCGCACAAAAAAAAGGTGCCATCGTGATATGAACGTAAAAATGGAACGTTTTCTTAATTTTCCGGTACACCGTCCCTGATACACACCGTATAATTTAGTATTAATTCAGAATTATTTTTGTGCGAGCAGTTATCAGTCAGAGTTTCAATTAAGCGGGAATACAGCCAGTCTTATGGACGGTTTTTTTGAGACCCAACCTCGGCTTCGGGCAGAAACTGGGCGATAAGTAAAAGAGTAAGTGGCATCAGGATTGCATAGAGAAACCATCGTCTATAGACACCAAATATGATAATGGTGTGTTGCTATCCGAGTGACGGGATGGCAATGCCACATGCATAACTCTACCGGCTACCTTACCCTCCACACTGGAACACGACAATGGCAAGCATTGACGCCATTGCGGCATAATAGGTAAGGCGGCGGTACCAAATACCCGGGCGAGACGCTGCGAAAATCTACCACCTAGTAGTCACGATGATATGTATAGCTAATTAGTCGCCTTTTACGACCTGCCTAACAGAACGGCAGTCGGTCTATTTTTCAAAAGAGCTCGGATAGACACGGGGGATTTCTTGACCAGTATCTCGAGTGTTTACGAGCTGAAACATTAGGCCCAGTATCGCTGCCGACGGCGACGCGGATTCTGCCGTGTACGTGTGAGCTGTAAAATGTGATGGCACCAACATGATGGGATAGTATTCTATATTTATATGGGTATTTCTCACAACAATTTTACCACAAGCAAAGAATTTGCCTATTTTTGTTTAGCTCAACTAGCGTAATTTGTTGAGCGATATTTGTTTATCTCTTTAAGGTTACACAAGGAATATTAAATCAAACCAGTAATATTAAATAAAATCATGTTAATCTTTCGCTTTCATGGAAAATGCTGCACGACCCACAGCGGTGACCACTGCAGGAGCTACCATCATAGCTTTGTTCTTGTAAGTGTGGATCACTTGCTGCGAACAAGAAGATGAGAATATTATTGTGTTTCCCTTGTACATTAACATCATTTTAGCGATAAGCACCTAATCTTTGAAAGGTGTTGCAAATTTTCATCTAAATACCTAAACTATCATTGCAAAAATAAATAAATTAACATTATTCTTAATTTATATACTTTTTTGATCAAAAACTTTTATGGCTTTGTATTCTTCTTTTTTGATTAAATAAGGGGCGACGTGTTGACAGTTCATTGACGGTAAGTGACCATCTATGGGCCTCCACATTATTGGAGGTTTTGCAGTTGCGTTGTCAGTGATGAGGGAAAAAATAGAGTAACCTCTTTTTTATTTCCGTCATCGCCTTCGTCCATATTTAGTATTAGCCCTTTTTGAGAAACTTATTAAAAGTCCGACCTTGGTTGCTTAAGTTTCACAGACGTGATCGCTCCGGTTTGGCTGGAGTCTAAAATGGACATAATAATTATATTTGAAACATCAAAGGAATATGCAAAATTTCAACGTGGTTAATTTAAATTACTTGTCACCTTTACGTGTGGTGATTTCAAACAAATCGTCAATACCAATCCCTGAGCTTGTGGCCAGGCGAGGCATCGCGACAAACGGAATAAAAACTGGTTTATTAAATCACGTTTTTTTGTATTTATTGTTACATAACAATTTTACAAAAATGACACGATAAACTTGAAGATATTATCTAAAGAATGTGCTAACTCATTACATGGTAGAATGTACTTTACTCGATTATATAACATTCCGAAAACAGGCTAAAAAAACTCTAAAAGAAATAATTTATTAATAACATTTCTAATCTTCCACATGATTTTTATATGGTGATATTTAGTTGTAAATACAAAAAAGAATGTGCTAAATTGTAGTTTTCAGCTGATGTCCTATATTTACTTATCCGAAAATTAACACAGCGGTTTCAGAACATACCGCGCCACTCATTTTCTATAGAATTGACGCGCGTCGAAATACCTCGCCTTAAGAACCATTTCACGAAATCGCCCAACTGAAATTTAGGTATTTTCTAATCAATGTGAGAGCTCGACGTCGTCGTCCATATAGTGCACCTAGTGCTATTAAAATGAAAATAGTATTGATACTTTTAATATTTTAATTATTTCTACGCGGTACTAATTTTGGCACACGGACGTAGCGGATTTTATAGTATTCTCTTTTATTTATTTTTGAAATAAAAAATAAATGAATATTTTTTAAGTGACTTATTTTTGCATAAGAATAGAATATAATTTTATTCTATGCCAGTTTCTATAGGAAAATGTCATTATTTGATAACAAAAAACCCAGTAAATATTTCGTTAATTTTCGTTGAAATAGGCATATTTGTTTAATTAATTAGATATAGTTATAGATCTTTTAAGAAAAAAATAATCCATTCAGGCACAATTATTGGACGTTTTTGGTTATTAAGTTTGTTGATTGTAGCAGTAGCAAGACCTTTTGGAAAAATAGCTTCCTTGCGTAATTTATTATAAGAAATACATTTATTATAAGAAATACAATTGATGATTAAAAAAATCTGTTTCGTTGAGGCAACACTTAAAAGTTTAAACTATCTAATGATCCATTTAATTAAATAAAAGTACTTTACAATATGAAAAATTAGGAGTTGGAAAATTTTGATTTCTTGTCAAAAGTTGGTCTAAAGTGTAAACTGCCTCTTAAAGATAAGTGCAATGTAAATTGTACTTTCAATATTGTGTAAATAAGTTGGGAAGGTAACAATTTAATTTAATCCAGAAGATATTTTAAATAAATTATTTATGAATTGAAAGTATATATCTAACATATTTCTAACTATAGCTAGGTACGCAGATACGACATGCAAGTTGATAAGGAGGCAGTTTGCCCAGTTATCTATACATATAATAAATCGTAGAAAAGTCAAAACTGTACATTGATTATTTTTTTAAAAGAATATTTGGAAGAATTTTTGTCTGTTTGTCTGTATGTATGTCCGGGGTAAACTCAAAAAGTACTGCATGGATTTATTTCAAATTTTGCATGAATATTATACTAACAGGTCGGGTCAACATAATACCTACATATTATCACGCTATCACCTACGGGGGAGGAGCAGTGCGGAGTAAACGAAGTCCGCGCGGACGAAGTCGCAGGCAACAGCTAGTATTTCTAATAAACTTCCCAAAAAGGAAAGGTTTTCAATTTTCATTGCGGTTGCACTTTAAAAGTTTAACTTTCTGCTAACTCCATCGTTAAACAGTCAAATTAAAAAAATCTATTTTTATTTGTGAAGGTCTTTGATCCTGTCTAAACTCGGGACAGGATCCTAGACATACAGAAAGCTGGACGACGGCATTTGGCAGCCTTACTCTACTAGAAAAACAAACAATCCCCGTATTGGTCTGTGCTTCTTTGAAGAATAGACCAACTGCCGTTCTGCCCGGCATGTTGTAAAAGGCGTCTGATTGGCTATACGCGTCACTACCATCGTGACTACGCAACGTCACACCCGGGTATTTGGTACCACCGTCTTACCTATTCCTGCCTCAATAGCGTCAATGCTTGTCATTGTCGTGTTCCAGTTTGGAGGGTAAGGTAGCCGGTAGACTTATGCATGTGGCATTGCCATCCCACCACGCGGGTAGCAACGCACCATTAGCATTTTTGGTGTCTATAGGCAATGGTTTCTCTTTTCATCACGAGAGCCATCTGCTTGTTTACTATCTCTTAAAATAAAATAAAAAACACCCGTATGTTCTGATCTACAAATATTTGCGAAGGCCGACTAACGCGGTGGTGGGGATCCCAGTCACCAGCTGACAAACTGGCTAATCGAGCAATTCAGATTAGTCTGCCTGCTCCAGATGAAACTATTTTGATCATATTTACTCATTTGTTTAAACTACCTGTCGCCAGCGGCATTGGTATAGACCTAGGAAGCGTTATTATTATTCTCTGTAAAATTTTATCAAATTTCGTTTCACGTAATAGTAAATTTCATCATCGTTAAAATAAAATGTTGAAAGTCATTTGTGCTAAACATATTTTTTACAAACAAACGACCTGTTACAAACAAACAAAATCACAGATTAATTGCTTGTTAAAATTAATTCGCGTTTTAGAAACTGGCCGTAAGTCTAATGAAGTGACGGGTGGTTAATCTATCGCCAAATCGAGTTTATATTCAGCCGTGGGCATTGTATATTTTAGTTTCTAAGATTATTTGGTATATAATTATAAGTTGTACTTAGCATATGATGAATTTTCCGATTGTCCATGTAAGAGCTCTTACAGAAATTGATATAGTGAACTCACCAAAACCAGTTTTATCAAAAATACTGCAAACGTCAGAAATGATATGGACATGAGGGCGCCTTCGGAGGACGGGAACTCGACGTGACCGCGGTCTTCAGCGGAGCGAGACACTCGGGGCTGGGGGGAGTCGTCCGGCCATGCGCGGTCAATGCGCTCTTCTGCCAAATATTTATATGGTGAACTTTATTACATGTATCATCGGAGAGCACACAAATATACGGCCCTCCCGAGGATAAGAATATAACGTCACCTATAGAAACCGAAAATGTTAATAGAACGTTGTTATGTTTGTGGCTGCGGTCTAATGCCTCAACTATAAATTTACTGCTCTTAAGCACTGACGTTATTGCGGCAGAAAAAGGTAAGACGATGGTATCAAATCCGGGTGATAGGTAATAGAATTTTACAACATACTTATAATCACAACGTTGTGGCAGATTTAAACAATCATTCAACTTTTACTTACTGTCTGCATATTTTTATCCCCTTTCAAAAAATACCCTTTTGAAAGGGGATAAAAATATGTAATATACCTTTGTCCTCGGATCAGCATGAGGAAAATTAAAATCATTTTGGTACTTAGAATTAATACGTGGTCGTTATTTTATATCAGAATATCCCGATTTCCTGTGGGTTTCAGAATCAGAATATTTTTCTGTAGACCTTATTGAAAATGATTAACACTCATTTTAAGTGAACCAGATCAGAAAAGAATAAAGTATAAAATATCTATATTATTCCTAAATTACAATAATGGAATCGTTAAAAGATGACACCATGATCGTTCATGTTTTTAAGGCATTGTAACCATATTCTAAACAGCTTCATATGTGCATCTTATGCATGACATGTGCATATCATGCATATGTCATGCATAAGATAGCAAATAAGCGAACTGCTTTTCTGATAGATATATGCGGTAGGTTCCTGGATAACTTATATGCTAGGTTTTTATTGACGTTGGCTAATCGTGGGTGCAGTAGTAGCAACCCTGCCAATCTCTTCGAGGATATGACGTTAGAGTACTTATGTATTAACCTATGATTATGTTGTTGTTTCAAGGTCATTAGTATTTTAATCTAATTACCTATGTCTGCAAGAACCATATTCTTCAAATCTTCAAGATAGTTCACTTTACTCTTCAATCCCCTCTTTGTATTTTTAGCTATCGTATCAGTGATAACTTTTATTAACTTCCACATTTTATCCATTGAATTAGAGCCGGAAAGTAATTCAACGTTAGCTTCTAGTACATCACTTTCATTCGGTAATGGTTTTTTATCCTTTTCAGTGTTTTCTTCAACAGATACATACGCTTCATCTAATTCTTGGGTTGATTTTTCATTATCACTAATTTTTACCCCTTTTATTTCATTTCTGTCAAATTCATTTATTTTAGTTACGTTGGATTGAGTTATTTTGCCAATTGAAGTGATATCCAAATTATGAATTTTTGATTTGTTGAAATTATTTGTCTCACTGAATAAAGTAGTTGCCTGTGGTAGCTTTACTTTGGAATTATTTTTGTGTAAGTTGATGAATTCTTTTGAAATAAACTTGGAAGTTACGTCGTCACTTTCAAAATTATTTTGAAAACCTTTTTGTGTAATATCTGGCGGTACTTGACCAGGTATCAATTTTTCTTCATCCCTGGATGAAACAATTTCTATTTTTGGTGCTTTAGTGCTTACATGTACCCACTTATAGGTATCTTCCGACTCCATCGGCGTATTTTTATTTTCTCCTAGTTTTTGTCGCCAATCGTTTAAAATCCTTTTGTTATTTATCTCGAATTCTTCGGTTTTTGTTGTAAACGGATATTTTTTTACGTTTTCCTCTTTTGTGTCGATTTTCGATGATTTGCTTAAGTTGGTTTCTGTGTGCGGCCTTATTTTCGTTGGTGACTTTCCATTTACAATTGGAGTTTTATGAATATTGTCGACATTACTTACTCTATCAATAACGGCTTTAGTCCATTGTACATCGGGAATAGAATCGTTAGCATACATATCTTTTTGACTGACAATGCCAATCGAAGTTTTTCGGATTGTATTTGGTCTATAATAGTTTTGCGAGATCTCGACCCAGTCGCAAGTGACTTGAGTCAGGAAAAGTAGAATGCACAACATGGTTTTGTGTTACACTGACTGAGTTTCCTGGTTTTGTGAAGACATCCGTAACTCGCACGGCATATGTCTTTTACAGTTATGTATTAGGGTTGATACTAAGCGACGATTTTTTTTTGTAGTTCCAGTTAGTAGAGAGTTAGACGTTGATGTTACCACTTCGTACTCACGATGGTAAGACCAGCACCTGAGGTCAATCGTACACCTTTTTTGATAATTATTTAAAGGAAAACAGGTCTATGTGATAGATCAGTTGAAAGGTACCTGGACTAACACGAGGATTTATTCTTTTTTTATTAATTTTTATCCATTCATAGTATTTTAATAATATTTTAGCTCTGTTTTTTACTCTTAGGTACGCATCCCTACCTTTTTTGCGTAGGCGTAGGCTGTATAGGTTTTATTTTATAACTAGCTGTTGTCTGCGACTTCGTTCGCGCGGACTTAGTTTACTCCGCACAGCTCCTCCCCCGTAGGTGATAACGTGATATTATATAGCCTATATGTTGAAACGACCTGTTAGTAATATTCATGCAAAATTTGAAGTAAATACATGCAGTACTCCATGCATTTTTGAGTTTACCCCGGACAGACATTGACTTTCCAACGATTTTATTATATGTATAGATTGTATTAAGGAAAAGCAAAGCATGCAGCCATAGTTTACTGGAAACTTTATTATAAAAGTAAATTTTTTACACTTAAGTACAGTGGTTATATGATAAACTCCTTTTATTTTTTCTACAAATATTTTATCTCACGAAATCCGTTCGGCTCTGTTTATACTCTATAATGTTAACGCAGTAAAACTGCATAAACCGACTTCCAACCTCTTATCGTTCAGTAAGCCGGAATCAGATCTTCACCAAATTCATAAAGAACCAAATCGAAAATAGGGTATATTTTCTTACACAAAAAATAATTTTTCAGATCCGTTTGTGCAGAACCTATATGACGGAGTCATTTTTTTATAAGACAGCAAACAAAAAGATGGGTCTACTGATGGAAAGAGTCAACCATCGCCTAGAGACACCAAAGGTGTTAATGATGCGTTGCTATCTTGTGGTGAGGTATGCATAAGTTTACCGGCTACCTTACCCTTCAAACCTGAACACGAAAGCGACAAGCACTGACTCTATTGCGGCAGGAATAATCTAACCTAAGTTATAACTGAGCATACATAAAAAAACGTATAAACAGCCAAATCGAGAACCTCCTCCTTTTTAAGAAGTCGGTTAAAACCCACATAAATACTAATGGACTAATACAATTGCATGAATCTGTAGTGTCAGTCTATACATTCATTTTTTTGGCAAATTACGTGAAAAATATTCGTTTTATGACCGACACATCAATTTATAATTTTGAAAATGTCTAAAAATTCCGTTATAACTTGAAACTGATCTTGATGAAAATTGGTTTGCAGTCATCCAGCTCACTTCAATAAGAATCTACGCGTTAGATCCCCCCCCCCCAATACGCTGCGCCGCAGATCGCTGACATCCAATTTGAGGCCAAGTTATCAATGAATGTCCCCAGTGTTATTATTTTGTCTAATGTAAATATTTCCTTATATTTAATAATATATTTTCTGGTGGAAATAGGTTGGTAGCTATTACCAATAGACACCAAAGAGGATAATGGGGCATTATCATCTGTGTGGCAGGGATGTAATGTCACGTGTAAGTTTACCGGCTACCTTATTGCGTGAACTCGAATATGACAGTGACAAGTACTGATGATGGATAGGAACGTATAAATTTAGTACTCTACTACATAATGAAAATTATGATCAAGCAAAGATGCTGCTAAGGCTCGTAACGAGAGGTTCAATGCTAACGGTAGCCCTGAGAGCGTCACGGCTGTTGGCACCCGGAGAACCGAACCATGCACGAAACTGTCTCTTGTGCGTCGCGTTAAGCCGTTGACATTAACCGTGATAGTAATTGTCACAAAGTCTTAGGGGTCTGCACATATATTTAGAATATATATTAATAATACCAGTCTTTTTTGTGTCGAGGGTAAAACTATACTAGTCAATAATCTATTAATTACCAATAAACCCTACTAATCAAATTATAAGTCATAGTAGCGAAATGTGTAATAAATGTAATAACAACAAAAAACACTATGAAGTGATTGTCGCTGCAGATCCTCCATCTCTGATATTTAGTAAAGGTATTTTAACTCAAAGATGCGAAGAGAATAAAATATTGAGCTCGAAGAGTTGAAAAATCTAAAGTTTGTTGAATATGACGATATTTAAATTTTTAAAAAGCTGTCACTTTTGTAATACGTTGATTGATTTTGATCTTTTAACGAAGCTTGTCGAGTTCTAAAATTGTTGTCTTGGGTACAAGTTCTATTGGTTGAAAAATATTGGAGACGATATAGCTTCAATATTTTTCAAACAATAGAATTTGCATTTATTTTTAGGGATTCCAAAGACGTTCTGGCAAAGTCTCTGCAACATATATAATAACAACACTGGTTCCACACTCCTAGCAATTTAGAAAACCACCAGAGTTGACCCAGATCCTAAAGGTAAAGCTAGATCTGGATCGAACATCATCGATTATAGGTCAGTTGCGGTCCTTTCGACACGAGCTGCGAAAGTGTTATCGATTTATTCAGCATTGCATTAAAAAAAAAATAGGTAGGTACTTACATGCGTTACTAGTAAGTAGTTGTAATAATTAGGCAGTAGTCTGATGCACAGTACGGCTATTGTTCGGCGCATAGCGCTGCTGCTAACTTCATGAATTTATGGCACAGGCTAGATGCCTGATGATGGGAGAAAATAAATTTTCCCCCGTTTTGGCCTGTGCTCCATTTGAAAACCAAACTTTGACTATCTGCCGTTCTCCCAGGCAGTTCATAAGAGGAAAACGATTTGTTTTGAGTTACTACCATCGTGCTACTATGTGGTAGAATTCTACATTGTCTCGCCCCGGTCTGGTATCACCGATTTGTCTACATCTGCCGCGATACGGTCAGCGCATTGACACTCTCGTGTTCCAGTTTGGAGGGTAAGACAGCCGGTAAACTTACGAGTATACATGTGGCATAAGACATAAGGACCCAGCGATGAGTATAATAACTCACCATTAATATTTTTGGTGTCTATAGGCCACGGTTGTCTGTTTTCATCATGAGAATAGCCTGCTTTTTTGCTATCTTAGGGCATGCAAAGAAACTGACATCGCCTACTTCGGTTTTCAGAAAGCATTTGTCGCATTAGACCATGATGTTCTTCTAGAAAAGGTGGCTGAAGTAGGATTAATGCCAAAATTACTCAATCTTTTTGCTAGCTACGTCAGAGATTGGCAAGAATACGTGGCATTTAACAACTGCAAATCTGAACCGTATTATATTAGTTATGGAGTAAGA
Organism: Apodemia mormo; assembly: GCA_036924255.1. Classification (NCBI taxonomy): domain Eukaryota; kingdom Metazoa; phylum Arthropoda; class Insecta; order Lepidoptera; family Riodinidae; genus Apodemia; species Apodemia mormo. The sequence continues at coordinate 1,388,733 of JAUPFN010000018.1, read as the reverse complement.
TAGGATATCAATTTAAGGCCTCTCGAGTCATAATGATTATAAAGAATACCAGAGCTCCTGCAGAATGTCAAATATAAATCGGATTGTAGACGTCGACATGATGATATTAATAGAGTATTGGAATGAAGTCGATGAAATAGGTTACAGTTTAATGTTAAGAATTAAGAAATGCTCTTTTATGACATTTGATCGTGCATATGGGCCACTACTCTATGAATATAAAATATACTTCGTACGTTCTCCGTAACAGGTAACGTAGATGGACACAAGTTCGAGACGTCGGTGTCATCTTCAGTGAGGGTCTTGTATGCCGTGATTACATTGCTATAATTTGTTTTGAGGCAGTCGCGGGTGTCTACAAATATAACAGTTATTAAAGTCATGTACGACGCATTCGTAAGAAGTCAAATGGAGTATAATGTAGTTGTGTGGGCCCCTCATAAGTATACCTAGTGGTTTGTTGGAGTGCATCCAGAAATAATCATGAGACAACTGTACGTGTAAGTACCTATATGGTGTTTTTCCTTTTTACCCTGTAACGTACCCTGCGCTTTTTGTGTTAGGAATGGTGGGACAAAAGTGTGTCACACAAAAGTGTGTGTGTGTGTGGTGAAGTCCATCACTGCTGACTCTGCCCAAACAAGGACTAATCTTTTGGCAAAAGCTCCTTTGATTTTAGTACTGTTACTACGGTCGAAGAAAGTAATGAAATGTTTACTTACTTGGGAGTGAATAAGCAAAAGTGATTAAGGTGAAACTTATTTTATCGCCCCAAAAATGTTTGTTCGTCTATCGCATGTCGCATTACAGCTGATCGCGGAGTAGTATAATACTGAAACCGCACTTGCATCTTTATTCACAAACATTCGTGCAATGACACGATAAATGCAGATGTGACCGGCTATTTTTGCATACATTCCGGACTGCGTGTGCCTTAGCATCATGGTTTCATAAAACCACACAATTATTTTTTATTACTATGGCATTAGTTGTCCATGAATCTGAAAAGTATTTTCACGCCCGAATCCCTAGAGTCAGGCAGAGATACAAACAGTGTACCCATGGGCGTACCCAGGTTCTGAGCCAAGGTGGGGCAACCGTAACATTTTAAGACTATATTTTTATGTTATTATATTTTTATCTACAACAGTACATATAACAGAGGTAAACAAATTACAGGGTGGGGCAGCTGCCCCTCTCTGTCCCCCCCGCCCCTCGCCCTCTCGGTACGCCCATGAGTGCACCCGCGATTAGCCATAGATGCTTAATCCTAAAATGTGATAGGTAGCAAGCCTATCGCAAACCGGGGACTTTCCAATCCAGGGCAACGATGTATTTATCGGAAAACTGAAATAACACATTTTCGAATTGCTTGATCTGGGAATCGAACCCGGGATCTCATGGGGTCAACACCGACACCGGACCACTAGTCGCCACTGAGGCGTTTTGTACACCTATTCATAAATGCCACCCTGTCGGATTGAAAAATGCCCTGTTATGAGAGGTGTGTAAGAAATAAACATATAAATACTAATATTTTTTTTCATTTACCGACTTCTAACATGAAAATAAAAATCAGATTTTTATAAGTTAATTATATTTTACTTATCAATAATAACAATAATAACACATGGTTACAATCACTCCTCACACATATACAATATTCAATGTTTGTTTTGGAACCACAGTAAGTTACTTATTTGTCAACAAATAAATTGACCAAATAGAATTACGGATTAAAATTAGCTTCAAAAAATCACAAAAGAAATGTTGACAGAATGAACCTGTATGGTCCTAGTTCTTTTGTCTTTCTTTATTTGGATAGACAGAAAAAGGATAGTTAGTGTGACTATAGGCCTTTTCATCACAAACATTTTTTGTGCGCATGCGTCAGAATCAGCCATCTTTTTCGTACTGTTTTTTGTAAACAACCATGCTAAATTGTCCGCTATCCGTGTATCAAAAATTAAAATATAAATCAAAGTTGATTAATTGTAAAAAAAGTGAAAAAAAATAAGTAGTAAGTCAAAATAATCGGAAAAAAATTTTTGTACTCCATTATAATTATGTTGTCTGTACGAAAAGGAACAACAAAACGGTGTTGTTATGGAGTATGTAAAAGTGATACACGATACAAATCATTTAAAACCAATAGATTCTATTTTATAAATTTTCCAAAGCCTTGTCTTGAATATCGAAAAAAAATAATCAAATCATCAAGCAAATTACACATTAAAGCATGTGTAAAATGTGCGAAATGTGAGTTATGGGTGAAAAAATGTGGCAGAAGTGACCGAGGTTTTAGATCTATTGATAATGTTACTAAGGATACTTATATTTGCTCACTACATTTTCTTGGAGAAAGTGGTCCAACTGAACAAAACCCTGATCCTTTAAGCTATCAAGAGTTTCAACATATTGATAAATCAATTAATAACCTCTAACCTCTCAATCAGCTCACTTTTTTTCCCTTTTTGCGGACGCCCATGACATTTTAGCCACCTTTTCAATTGTTCACAATTATGAGCTTCAACTGAATCATAAATAAGTGAAGCACCATTGATGGTTTTTTCCAATAATTTATTTCTTTGTGGAGATAATAGTCCTTGTCCAGCCATTGTTGATTAAAACAGTACGAATTTTTTGAATTACCGCCGTTTCAACATGGCGGCTACGCTTGCGCTCATCTGATGATGAAAAGGCCTATTGGTCTTAGCCTGTCAATGTCTTATGGAGACATAAGAATTTAAAGAAAAGACAAAAGGATACTAAAAAACCACAGAGTATTTTGTAATGTACATAAATAAGGCATAAAGGCAAGGCATAAAATGGGTACAAATATTTTTTTTTTTTGTGAATATAGATGGCGTCCCATGTACGATTCTGCTTTACAGAGTCGATTTTCCCTCGTATACGTTTTTATTTTACTTAACTAAAGGGATGTTTATATAAAATTGATACACTACACTAAAATAAACCTGCTAAAACTCATTGTACGTCCTAAAACATATATATATATATTTATAAGAAAACAATTATCATTACGATACATTAATTGAACAGCGCCCTCTGTATTATCATCTGTGAAACAAAACTTGTGATTCTAGTGGAACGTTCTAAGAAGTTCTATACCTGCACACAACTAAAGAGTTACAAATACGAAAAACTTTAGAAAATTTTAATATTAATATAAATTCTCATGGTAAATTTTCTAGTTATTCGTTTTTTAAATATTACTATTTAATATCTTTAAATTAAGAATTCTTAAAACGGAATGTTTAAAATGTCCATTCAGGCGTATAGTCTACTAGTGTTTTTATACTATTATAGTATATTTGTATACGTCATTTGAATAAATAATCTTACTGTAGCTCCAAGTTTCTATAACATAATACCCATCTGCTACCCAAAACCATATTTACCCAGAACGTATAAGGGGTCTCAGATATTCGTTGACATTTTTTTCATTAAACCTTAGGCCAAAACCTTCACGTCTGACATTTGCTAACAACACATTTAGTAACAGTTAATTAAATCTATAATATAAAATCGATAATATTCACATTTATTTATACTTCCAAAATGTTTGTGATATCATTATTAATAAATTAATTTAGGAGCTAATCATTTACTAACCAGTCATTAATCCACATATACTTATTAGTATAAACCAGTAGGAAGGAACAGCTTTGAGGGTAGCCCTGCATGATTACCGTATAATGACAATTCCCAGAGCAGTTATCAATATGTAAAAGACACTTTAAACCAGTGTTGGCAGATCCGTGAAAAATTATTGGTCTGTCAGGCCCGTAAAATTATTGTATTTTCAATAAAATTATTATACATTTCCAAATTAGTTACATATTGAAACCTTAAGTTTTAGACTGAAGCCCTTAAAAATGCATACCTAGTACCCACTGATAACTAAAATTAACCAATGATATTAAATGCATTTCAGAAAAATATTATTGGCTGATGTTATCCACACTACGCGATCATTACGCCGTCTGTTAGGCATAACGGGAAACATTTACCCTATATTCATGGTAGGATAATACATTGCATTTAGAAACTTGTTTTATAAATTATTTTTTAAAGAAAATTGCTGCCGTTCAAAATTATTCTAATTTTATGCTTAGGATTGAGGATTGAAAAATTCATGAGATTATGATACACGTACAATAATTGTTGTACGTCTACTGACAATGCTTTAAACGTAGACGTTTTATGAGGATTTCTTCGATATTAATGGTAATTCAACACAAGTGTACATCAGTACCTAAATAAGATTTTTAGAATAAATAATAGATATCACACGACAAATTGCACAAATTGATCTAACCCCAAAATAAGCAAATTAACCGCTTGTTATATGGAAGTTAATCAACGATACTAATACATATATAAATTCTGTTATATACATAATAAAACACAGAAATCTAGAAATACAAACATCTATGCTCATCACACAAATGTTTGTCCCTGTCGGAAATCGAACCCGAGCCCCACAGATTCGTAGTTAGTTTCGCTAACCATTTAACCAAAGGAGCGGTTGTAGAATGAAGATTAAATGAATACAAATAACATTCCAGCGTTTACACATAGACTAAGGTCACACAAATGTTTGTCCCTGTCGGAAATCGAACCCGAGCCCCACAGATTCGTAGTTAGTTTCGCTAACCATTTAACCAAAGTAGCGGTTGTAGAATGAAGATTAAATGAATACAAATAACATTCCAGCGTTTACACATAGACTAAGGTTATTATAATACTCTCGCCCGTGTTCTTTCAGGTTAAACAGGTAGAGCCCTGCAACTAGGGCTGCCAACGTTCCTTCGCTGCAATATACCTCGTACTATTTATTTTGATGAAAATTATAATTATGTTTTTCACTTTTTACATTTTTTTAAAACTTTTTTGTCTAAAATCTCTTATATCTTTTTGTCACTTTAAACTTTTAAATATACGCTTTCATACGAAATACTTCATTTGCCATAAACTGAATGTATTTATTTTTTACCTGGGAGAGATTAAATAGTTAAGCATAATTCATGACGTCAAAAAGTTTAATATTTCATCTATATAAATAAATAAAATTGGAATGTCTGTTTGTAATATTAAAATAACCACTTTTTACTAAATGCATATGGATGTATACACGGTACATATAACAAAATAAAAAAAAATACAATTTTTGTCTTACTGTTTGTCTGTCCGTTAGTTCCGGCTAATCTCTGAAACGGCTGAACTGATTTTTACGAGATTTTCATTGTCATATAGCTGATCTGGTAAGGAGTAACTTAGGCTTCTTTTAGTTTAATCTTTTTTCCGCCAAAACGAAGTCGCGGGCACAGCACGGCTGGCAGTACATAATAAAATTCCGCTTGTTTAGCAACATTATTTAAACAGTTTGTTTAAAATAGTTTTTTCTTACATTAAGCACATACGACTCTCTAAAGCTGCTCCCGTCCAAAGCTGCCCCACGTTACCTACACTACATGTTATAACATTTATTGGTTAGAAGTAACTTTGTACATGGCTATGATTTGGAACATGAACCATCACATCTATTACCTAGAACAAACGTATTTGATGACGGAGAAAGATCTAAACATATGTAAAATGTAATACATAACATGTAATACGCATTACATAAGTAAATTCTTTACACATCCTTATAAAATACGCCGGAATCATATGAATTCTATAACTTTACAGGATAATGTGCATTATCAAATGAGTTTCTTAATACAAGGACGAATCGCTTGTTTCTTAACTTTCATTTTGTTAGTCAAAAGCAAGTTGAGATAAAATAAGGAACAGTTTGCGGAACATAACACAAGGAAAACAGTTTGTGTTTTTGCGTAACTTTGCGGCCTTGTAAAGATGCGTCCACACTAGTAACATGACGGCGCGCCGGACTACGTGGCATTGCTACAGGATATGTTACGCTAAATGTGGACGATATAATTTTTACTGATAAGGTCACAAGCCATGTACGATGAAATGTTACGGCGAGGTGCGGGAGGGGGACGTACCGAGCGGGACACGTCACGACTTGATCCACTCCTACCCCGAGTCTATATCCGTGTCATCGGGCGTACTTCAACGTGTATCATAAATGCAAGTGGACATTAACGTAAATAAATAATAATAATAATAAACTTAAATACTTTGAAAAAAAAACGACTCCCGATGTATCGGCTCGTAACACGTGGCTTGGATGCATGACAGTACACAGACCAGCGTCCACATTGGGCCCGGCTAGTAGATCGTAACTCCGTACATTGTCTTGTCGTTTATTCTGTGTTTAGAAGTTTCTTTCAGTGATCGGAATGGATTGAACCGTACTGCAGCTTGTGGCAACTGTTAGCGTAACAAAATACGTCCACATTGATCGGTACTGACACGAGTGTCTGATACGGTCACGGGATAATATTCGGTAAATTGTCACAAGTGTGGACGCACCTTAAGTTTCTAATATTTGGATGTATTTAGAACAGACTTTAGAGATGGATATAGACTCATTATCCTGTTGAAATCAAAAGACTTCTGGAGTATGGAGGCGTGAGGATAAGAATGTATAAGGAGGGAAGAACTGTACTGCGGCGTATATCGACGCAAAAACTATATCCGGCGGAAATATATGTAGAACAGATAAAACAAGCTACCTGATATATATTACACGATCAATAATTATACAGATGGCATACAATATAAAAATAATGATCACAACACGTTTTTTAAGATGTTTTAAGTAATAACTAATTTTAAGCTTAATTACAAAAACACTTCAAATATATTATCTATAGATCGAAATGAATTTATACACAATTGTAAAAGCAAATTACAATTTAATATTAAATTATAAAAATACGTTTAAAGCTATTAGTGCTTTGCAAAAAACAACATAAATTCATCATAAAATGCATAACCCTGTACCTAATATTTTTTTTGTTTGCTTTGAAATTCAAATATTTCTTATTATAGGTACATATTGTCCAATAAATATTATGTCCGATCTTACATTATCCAAGTAAAATAACTTAGAAATAACTTTAATAGAGTTCATATAATTATAACAAGGATTAATAGACGGGAAGACGGTTCAACAAACTACCTAAGCTTAAATAAATTTTAGTAATATTATTTACGAAATTTTAATTATGTGTGCGCAAAGAAATATTCTAGGATGAGTATATTTTTATTATAGTATTACTCTAATATATAAAAATGAAGAAAATATCACAATTTTAAATAAATCTCTCAGTTGAATAATGCTGTTGATTTGTTATTATTACATAAATAGAAAACCTTTGGGATTTTTCTATTAAATATGAAAGTAAACAATAACGTGATGATTATTATCTCTTAGACAACACGTAATTAATATTGTATTCTAACTGGTTCGTTTAAAGTACAATATTTACATATTAATGCAATAAAATCTAACCAAAACGCTTTTTAAATAACAATTGTTTATTTATTTATACATTTACAACATATAAACAGTAATATTGTAGTTCCGTTTATGAATTTTAATAGAAGTCGGCTGCACAGTAAGCATGGAGTTCTCTATAATATGTGAAGTATTTTTATTATGCACTTGTATTAAGTTTGGCACTGAAAGCTAACGATAGAATAATCTCGGTTGTGTTTTAAAGTCGATATACGTATAAAATTTAACAACTATGAGTATGTTATATGTATCCATAAAGCTATATCTATAAATGGTTAAGTATAAAATGTATTACAACAATTAAGACGGCTCACAGAGTAGGTATATTAACACTGCTTTGCAATATTATATGTATTTATTCAAAACTGAATATTTAACGTTGAACAATCAAATAACACACCAAACTAAAATATGGTGGGTGTTGTGTCGTGTGTTTAAATAATGTAAAAATAATTGTTGGTAATATTAACTATAGATTATTTTATGTAATGAGCTAGTACATCTGATATAGCTCGTCGAGCGATAAAATAGAAACCCCGGACAGATGAACTTGGCGCTGCCGACTGTCGCCAACTGTCGGAACAGCTGACAACAGTTAGGCTGGACTCATACATCCGGAATGCCTCCCTCAATTCAGAGACATAATCTGATTCCGATGTTGTGTGTGTTCACTTGGTCTAATGTATAGAAAAACACGCATTATGAAGTCATAATCTTAATATTTCATTGAGATAATCTGAATATATCAAAATCTGAAATGAATGAAAACTGTGTGTGTTGAATTCAAAAAATGTATACATTTCTATGCTTGCTGAGTTAATAGTCTGAACTGAGAGCAACATTCCAGATGTATGAGGCCACTACAAATAATGGGCACAGTCGCGGTCGGGATAAAATTGCGGGAGGAAGATGTGTTTGCATCTTACTGGAATTATTAGAAAATGCTTAATGTTTGTATCTTTAAATTATAAATATAAAAAATATAAAAATAATAAAATAAATCATCACAGTTTCTTAGAAGATAATCTTATACTTAAAAAATTATGAAATCAAGTAAAAGCTGGATGTGTGTGTACTTCTTACTGGAAATATCAATAAAATGCTTTTGGTCCGTTTCTATTAAACATAAGGTAACATACGAATATAATAGTCTAATTATATCTTTAAACTGCAGATGTAAAAATATAAGCAATTATAAATCATCACAGATTCTTGAAAATTATTTTTAATATTGAAAACTATAAAAGTGGAACATATATTTAATGCGTATGAAGCAGAGAAGATGATGTCGGCCATAGAGATTTGGTTATAGTTTTACAACAAAAATAAATTTTAAATTGTACAATATTGAAAAAGCGCGAAAACATTTAAGCTAATTAAAAGGCGTTTGCGCGGTCACCAGCATCGTTCACTGGTAGGACGTGTGCGCGCTATAAAGGCATCCACCATTTTGAAAAGAATGAATGTTTATTTATTTAGTTTAACAATATAGGTGTTGAAAACTCTTACAAATGATGTATAGAAGTAGCCAGTATATTCTACCACATGCGTATTTTGCACGTTTATTAGATTGTTACGACATCGATGCAACATGACTTTTTAGTACTGATTTAGCTCTCATTTAGTTCGTTTAGCTAAATACGCGAAAGCATGAAAGAAGAAACGCTTTTAAGTTGCTTTTTATTATTAAAGGTTAACTATTTGATATTTCTTGTAATAAATATAAACTTGTTAATATGTGATAAGAAATATATTCAAAAATAATATATATTATTTTATATTTATAAAATAATCACAATATAAGGAGTGGAGGGCTAGTTGGCACGTGGAGCGTCAAACACTGCTCAACACAAACAACGTACTTTGTTTAGTTATTTAATTATTTATTAGTCTCGTGAATATTTATTTATTTAGAGAGGCACAAAGTTTTAACAGTAACTACCGCCAACACCGGCCTGTGCCATAGCTTTTACGAGTAAAAGTATTTTTTCAATTATTTTATGTAGGTGTTTTGTTTCTTTCAATATTTCCAAAAATATAATTTATATGGCAGAAATTGTCTTTATTGGTATTGCGCGGGATTTAAATTCATACGTAAAAACATTGGCACATATTATTATATCATAGAATATAGATTGGTATGGAAAGACTAAACCCATCAAAAAGCTACAGGTAAATTAAAAGAGTAAGATATTATGACATATAAGTGCTATAGCACTAAAAATTTTACAAATGTAAAATAGACATTGGACAAATTGCTTTACCTTCAGCACTCGATGGGTTACGTAGGTATGTAGATATTAGGTGTGGGTGTGAGATGGTCGCAATACGATGCTTTTTTTTTCGGAATGTCTCAATTACTGTTAGCCTTATGGGCTGATACAGCTTCACCGGTCGCGGGGGCGAGCAGAGAGCTCAGCCAGAAATACGATGCTAAAATAAACATTGATTACAATAACAATTTAGGATTAACTATTCAAGATCATTTTATAGGGTGATTAGGTCGTTCGCAAAGTTTGATATAAAATTGTGGTCAAATAATTTGCATTGTTTTTTACGAGTACATTTATCGCAACTACAGATTATTAAATATTATTGATTTTAGCCACAATAATCATGGTTTATATTTTTATATTGTCAGTTGATTGGCCGTAAATACTATGGTATTTACGGTCAGTAACCATCGTATGCTGATAGTTTACTATCAACATACGATGGTTACTGATAAGAGAGTGAAATTGGTTTTGCACATTTCTTTTATATCTAAGGTCTTGACATAAACTATTTATAATATTTGCCACAACAATTATTTTTTGTGCGTAATTTGACTAATTACACCAATCACAGCAATATGTACTACATTATGTCGATATTCAGACGTTATTATGCGATATACCTAGTAAAATTTTAATGAATATCTATTTGAGAGCTGCCAAAGGACGATTAGCTGCTACTGTACACACAAATGCATAATACGATTTTTTATCTGTAGTTGTATATGCATTATAATCATTTTGTATAAATAAATAATAGTTTGTTAGTTTGGCTCTAATAGGTAGGTATGATTGTTTATATTTTATAAATTAATTTGCATATTTAACTAATTTAGCTATGATTATTATAGTATGAATGTGTACGTTATTCGATATTATTATGCTTTCCTTAAATATTTTTTTAGTCTAAACACGCGAATCTACTGCTCTGTTGTTCCCTGTACTTTTATATGATTTTGCACGCACAATAAACGGTTATTTGTTTTTCTTTATATATTGGTGAAGAAAATTCTTACACTGAATTACTTAATTGAACAATTCTGATTCTCTCCAACTGTCCTTTACACTCGCAGTTCATATGTTTCAGTATAAATTGAACACTAAATAACATTCAGTACAACTGATCTCCTCATCCTACTATTCCACTAACATATACACTTGCATTGTAAGTCTCTCTTCTGTGGACAAGCAGCGCTGTAATTACCAGGTTTATAAAACATCATCCCTGTTTTTCCGTTAAATTTCCTAAACCTTCTTTGTTCGGCATTAATCGAATTCGTATATGTTTAGAACATACATTTAGTTAATTTATTTAAATAAATTATAACGCACATCTTATAGCCTAAATTATTACTAAATAAATATATGTTATTTGTGTATATAAACCTTAACTATTTGATTGTGATGTAAAAATTAAAATATAAAAATATATGCTACCTTTCAAAAGCTCTATCGAGATCGGTCGACATTAAATTATTATTTTAAGAAATAAATAAAACAATCCGATGCTTAGAATATTAATAAAAGCAAAGAGCTGCCAAAATCCTAGATGAAGAGTTAATATAATATTATTAATATTATTACTGTACAATAAATTTAATCAATTCCTTAATTGATTAAGGGTTTCTGAAAATTGACGGGGACGTTTGTTGTGACTTGGCTGTTGCGTCGTGATTTTTTTTGAGGGCGTTGATCAAATATTGTTTAGCAGATTTACTGATTTTTTTTGGTGTGCTCAAATATGTTCAACACTAGCTAATTGTCAATTTTTTTTCAAGTATATCTGGCGTTGCCCCAAACGGATTTCAACAACTGCCCGCTTCGTTAGCGTTGGCGGTGGTGTTAGGGTTGTTATCAAAGCGCGCAGGCCAATAAACGTTGATTAAGTAAAAACGGTCGACAAATTCAATAACATTAATAATTTTGTACATAATATGTATTCTACATTTCTTCATTCTGTATTCTATGTTCCCTCTTTTGTGTTTGCTGGAAGAAATGTCTTACAGAGATAAGCTCGCCTTTTGTAGAATTTCCACAAATAAAATTGTAATTTAACTTTTATGTGTAGAATAAAGTATTAATATATAAACTTCCTAATTTTGATAGCACTACTGTAGGTACATATTATGACTGAGTAAAAATAGGTATAAAAATAAATAAAAATTGAAATTTTATGAACCAATATAAAATAAACAAAGGGAACGGTTGGGATCCCCTGTCATAAACTGTGTAACAAAATTTATAGCTACTTTGCTGGAAAGCAATAATCATAATATCGGTGCTCAAAATTACACGAATCGATCTAAGCCCAAAGAAAGCAATTTATTTGCTTGTGTTATAGGTGTTAGTCAATACAATAGAATATATTTTATTTGCATGAAAATCAACGATACTAATAGACAGAATAACATATATAATAAATACTGTAACATACTGTAATGATAATACATTAATAGATAATACAGAATAGATTAATATATCTATTTCAACGAGGATATTTTTCAATCACAATCACTGTATCTATAACTTAAACAATGTAATCTTACATTAGCCATATTTTTTTATTTTTTTTTTGGTGTTAATGTTAATTGTATCGCTGTTTGATTACTAAAATAAATAAATACATAATAAACACCCAAACCCAGAAATACAAACGTCTATGCTCATCACACAAATGTTTGTCCCTGTCGGGAATCAAATCATGATTAGGCTCCTTAGCTACTGGGCCGTCGGGGCGGGCAATTTACTGAACACTAGGTGCACCCAATAGCTCGCTTCTTCTCTTCATTATCAAATAATATTTAATTGCGTAAAAAATCCGCTTTGTGTACATTAAGACACGAGTAATCTCAATTGAGAGTGAAATCATCAGACATAAAAATTAAATAACTAAATTTGAAAAAGCAAACTGACGTATATCTCAAAAACTATTGAACCAATTTTAATGAAACTTAAACTGTTCCCTAACTTGGAATACACTTGATTTAATACAAACTGAATGATATCGATATAGCTTTTAGTTTCCGTGAAATTCGTGGACGAACATAAATACACTTACGAAATTTAGTACACGTGTTTGGACGCCTAAATAGATACTCAAATATCATCCAATTCTAACAATATTCAAACTGATAACCCCTTTTTTTTCTTCGTTTGAAAATAGATTTTGAAATCGTAGTGTTTGGATACCATAAGACAATATTGTCTACAATTATTTCTGTTTCAAATGTGGAATACCACAGGGAAGAGTTTTAAGATTCGTATTTTTTTAAATTTACATCAGTGATAATCTTGAAACGATCTAACATGACGCGTTCTCATTTACTGACGGTTGATAGGTGTTAAAAATAATTTTGTAAGTGAAACAATGGAAACCTATTCAAATTATCAGAATTGATAAAAGTTACGTATAAAAAAAAATTGAATCAATGATTAGTGACGTATGCATGGTTAAGGCGATGCCAATAGTTAAGCTTGCAAACATATTTTAGAACTGAAAATTTATTTGATTCGTTAAAATAGTTGCATTGTCTATGCAGAAAATTAAGTATCAGCGCCCTTCATAAATTTAAAGCAGAAATAATAAAAATAAAGATTTTTCTTACTATTTCATCCGACTCACAAAATGTTTATAACGTCTATTTCCAGAAACCCTTAAATATGTTATATATCCGAAATATATCTTATAATATCTTACAAGTTACATATATAATAATTATATTTATGGTATTTTATGATTTCTAGTAAAATACAGAATTGAATGATAGCATCCAAATCAATGGGGATTAAGTTTCTCTCGAGCGTCACGAGTGTTTCAGGGCCGAAATTGATGACCATGACATGAGTAAGTTGTGATAGGATCATCAGAATGGGCATGAAACAAAGAAAACTAGTTTTCTGTTGTTTTCTGTGTTCCATGAGGATGGGATATTACGGAACTTTTAGTGTACGACTCGAGCAAGCGAGTAAAATTTTTTAAAGTAGATGTATCGCATGTCAAGTCTTCCAGTTAAATTGGATGTAACTGATGTATGTTGTTGTAACGCCATCGATGTAAGGTCTAACGATTTCCTTAGCGGTAAATTCATATAAATCAATATAATATTATAGTACTCGGGACCTACCAGACAATTATAAAACGTAATGGGCGAGTCAAATGTAGTTTTGATACGTCACTAGCTTCAAAATACATAGACGTCAACATACATCCTCTCTGAACACAATGTGACAAAAAGATAAATTAAGTATACCGATAGTTTTTGTTAAGTGTTTGGTTTGCTTGGTAATTAGGTGGATTTCTGCGGTACAAATCAATAATAATTACCGGAAAGGAAAGAAATGTTACAATTTAAATGTCTTCTTATTTGCAAATATTAAAATGTCTCGTTCATACATGATGTTTTGCGTTTATAATAATAAAGTAGTGGCTCGTTCAGCTTTTTCTCACACGTATTAATAAGGTGTAACCATGGGCGTACCGAAGGGGGGGGGGGGGGGCAGGGAGGGGCAGCTGCCCCCCCTGGAATTTGTTTATCTCTCTATTAACTATCTACTGTTGTAGATAAAAATATAATAACATAAAAATATAAAAGTATATTCACGCCCGTATCCCCGAAGGGGTAAGCAGAGGTACAAGTACACCCACGATTAGCTGAAGATACTTGGTCCCACAAATGTGATAGGTGGCAAGCCTATCGCCAATCGGGCACTTTCCAATCCCAGGCAACATTGTTTTTATCAGAAAATTAAAAAAAACATTTTTTTTATTTGCCCGACCCGGGAATCGAACCCCGGACCTCATGTGGTCAACGCCAACACTGGACCCCCCCCCCCCCCCCCGCCTTAGCCCAGAACTTGGGTACGCCCATGGATTAAGCTGATGCTATATAAATTTAGACACATAATGCGAAACATCGTTAATCTTAAAATCTACACATATTGAATAGCTAAAATTTATATAAGCATTTTAGTCAATCTGGATCTCGTCACCTTTACTTGGAAGCTAGTAGTCGTACTTAAATATTAGCCATGTTGAGTCAAATTCGGTTGAATAGAAATGAATTGTAAACACATGGTTTATCCTCTTTCTTATAACCACCCACCAATGCATCGCTGTACAATAAAAAGTGTCGGTCGGACATTTTCCCATCCACTGAAGGCATGATAGGGAACTTCGTTTCCATGAATGACGCATGCAAGGTCGCAGGTAACAGCCGCTTTTACAAAATTGTTGTCTTAGTAGTAACATAGTGACAGAAATACACACAATATACACTAACAGTTAGCCAACACCAATCATATAACTATATACATAGAAATGCAAGGATTTCTCACTAGGTTCTGGTCCCGTAACTGATCACTCCGATTCAAGTCTATCGTTTGAGTCGAGTTTTGGCTGCCAACATCACAATGCTACGCTCGGATACCGTTTTCTTGAAATTCCTGGTGTAATTTCAATACTTAAAGTTTTCCTTCAATTGCAAACTAATTTGTTTGTTTCTAATGTCACATTTTATATTTATCGTAATTTATTTTTAAATATAATATGTTTCTGTGTTTTAGATTATTTGTGATCTTCATATTTGGCACTGTGTCATTCTTATATTCAGATTTCAAAATTTTATTTCCATTTAATATTGTTATATTTTAGCAAATTTCATATTGTGTACCTACTTAAATGTTAGAATTTCGACATTTTTTAATTTTTTTTTCACACTTGAAAAATCCATGAGAATCCAAATTCGTCCTGACGACGACTATTGTGATGAGTCACTTAAAATGTTGCTGTCGCATTTTGAGTATATGGCAGTGTTCCGCAGTGGGCCAGTGGGCCGGCGAGTGGGCCAGTGGGCCGGCGAGTGGGCCAGTGGGCCGGCGAGTGGGCCAGCCTCACAGCAGGGCCCGCACTCGCAGGATGCGGCGCCAGGTGGGCCCCCGAAGCGAGCGTTTTGCACCTTCAGGGGACTCCGACACGTCACTGCTCATCAAACATTAACACAGCAATGTTAATAACCAACTTCCAAATTCATTTTAGTTACTGTTCATCTCCCGATCTTTCTCACATCGAAACCAAACAGAACGAAATATATTGATTATAATAGTGAGTTATATAAATTAATAGCCAATGTTTAGATGGCTCTCCTGTTACAAGAGATGTCCATCAATGATGTTAATGGAACGATGTCATTCGTGTGTCACATGCATGAGTTTACCGGGCGAAATGTGAAATTCTATGACGTCGTCAAAATGACATGTTCCCTCTTATTGTCTTTCATGGAATGCTTGCCCTATGGATAAAAGTAGTAAGTAGTATTCAAAATGGGAGAAAGTTCAAGTTCAAAACTAAATCCTAACAAGTTACAATGTGCTCTACTTTTACCAGATTAGAGATTTTACGTCTCATTCATTTCATATTGCACGGAGAAAGATATCAGAAATCAGAAATATAAAATTCAATAAAACTTGTAAAAATTCAATAAAACTTTTTACAAGTTATTTTGACACGTCGACATATTTTTTTAAAAACTACTGCCGGATCGGAAACGCGGCCACACACTGAGAAGATCCGCGGGAAGAAACTCTGCGGGCTTGTCTTTTTCTTTCATATCATCTATTTTTTACAATATCGAAATATTACAAAAAATATATATGAGATCGGTATGAGGAGCAATTAATCCCAGGGTTTTTTGTCTTCTAAATAATCTGAGATTTTATAATATCATTTTTTACACAGTTTTGTTTTAACACATTTTTTAAATTTATTTCGGGAAGTTTATTGTAAAAGCGTATACATTGCCCCATAAAAGAGTTACTTATCCTGTGGAGACGAGATGCATGCACAACAAGATTGTTTTTGTTCCTTGTATTGAGTGAGTGTATGTCACCATTTTTTTTAAAAAAGCAAATATTTTTACGAACGTACATCAAGTTCTCAAATATATATTGGGATATAACAGAATATTGATTTCTTTGAATTTTTCTCTCAGGGAAACCCTCGGGCTAAGATTTTAAATTGCCCTAATAGCTCTTTTCTGCAATACAATATAGTATTTATTTCAGCAGAATTTCCCCAGAGAAGAATTCCATATGACATAATGCTGTGGAAGTAACTAAAGTATACAATTCTTGCTGTGTCGACATCAGTTAACTGTCTCATTTTTTTAACTGCATAAGCTGCCGAACTAAGTCTATTTGCTAAATTATTAATGTGCGGTCCCCATTGTAATTTCTTATCTAAAGTAATACCTAAAAAACACAGTGGTATCCACCAGATCCAGGTTGTTTCCATCCAGTTGTACGCTGGTATCTACATGCCTTACATTAGGCAATGAAAATTTAACACAGTTTTGTTACCATGTAATAAAAGATTGTTCGTACTGAACCAGTGTACAACTTTTGAAATCGCATTATTTACTTCGTCATACCTACTTACCAATTCGTCTTTTCACTTTGAATAAAAGTGAAGTGTCATCCGCAAACAGTACGATTCCATGCTTATCCCCTACGTAGTAAGGCAATAAGTTAAAATTAATTTAACACAATATTTGCTAGCATATAACACTTGTACTGTTTCACAATAAGATAATTATATTTAATTTCCGACCGGTTTCGTTTACACAAGCATCCTCAGGGTATTTACAATAATATAATTATCTTATTGTGAAACAGTACAAGTGTTATATGCTAGCAAATATTGTGTTAAAATGGAGTTTCACCAAGTGCCGACGATAAAAAGTGTAGAAAAATTAATTTAGATGATGCGCCGCAAAATTTTGGCCAATGTCTCAAACAGATGAGAAAATGTACAGGTTTAAATTTTACATGTGATAAATAATTGTAGCATGTCTGGCGGCGGACATCTACTGAATGTGTGTCTAATGTTATTGTTAAACTGTTAGGTGTGTGTTCCACTGGGACACAGTTGCTGGGCAGTTAGACTAACTATAAACGTGGCTCTTCTTCTATTTCATCCTGATTCTTGAGTTGTTGGGTGTTGAGTTACTAAAAATGGATAATCAAAGCAGATAGTGGAATTATAACAGTTTCCAACTGGACAAAAAGTGCGAGCGTGGCTGACTGCTCGTGAGATACGGACGAGGGGTGTGGTGTGTGGTGGTGGTGTGTGGTGTGTGGTGGCACTGACCGTCAGTGCGGCGCGGGCTGGCAGTACCGCGTGTCGTCGCTGGGGTGTGTGAGGTACCGGCGGCCCGCCCTGCTCTCGAGCGGCGCAGGTGTGGTGTGTGGTGGTGGTGTGTGGTGTGTGGTGGCACTGACCGTCAGTGCGGCGCGGGCTGGCAGTACCGCGTGTCGTCGCTGGGGTGTGTGAGGTACCGGCGGCCCGCCCTGCTCTCGAGCGGCGCAGGTGTGGTGTGTGGTGGTGGTGTGTGGTGTGTGGTGGCACTGACCGTCAGTGCGGCGCGGGCTGGCAGTACCGCGTGTCGTCGCTGGGGTGTGTGAGGTACCGGCGGCCCGCCCTGCTCTCGAGCGGCGCAGGTGTGGTGTGTGGTGGTGGTGTGTGGTGTGTGGTGGCACTGACCGTCAGTGCGGCGCGGGCTGGCAGTACCGCGTGTCGTCGCTGAGGTGTGTGAGGTACCGGCGGCCCGCCCTGCTCTCGAGCGGCGCAGGTGTGGTGTGTGGTGGTGGTGGTGTGGTGTGTGGTGGCACTGACCGTCAGTGCGGCGCGGGCTGGCAGTACCGCGTGTCGTCGCTGGGGTGTGTGAGGTACCGGCGGCCCGCCCTGCTCTCGAGCGGCGCAGGTGTGGTGTGTGGTGGTGGTGTGTGGTGTGTGGTGGCACTGACCGTCAGTGCGGCGCGGGCTGGCAGTACCGCGTGTCGTCGCTGGGGTGTGTGAGGTACCGGCGGCCCGCCCTGCTCTCGAGCGGCGCAGGTGTGGTGTGTGGTGGTGGTGTGTGGTGTGTGGTGGCACTGACCGTCAGTGCGGCGCGGGCTGGCAGTACCGCGTGTCGTCGCTGGGGTGTGTGAGGTACCGGCGGCCCGCCCTGCTCTCGAGCGGCGCAGGTGTGGTGTGTGGTGGTGGTGTGTGGTGTGTGGTGGCACTGACCGTCAGTGCGGCGCGGGCTGGCAGTACCGCGTGTCGTCGCTGGGGTGTGTGAGGTACCGGCGGCCCGCCCTGCTCTCGAGCGGCGCAGGTGTGGTGTGTGGTGGTGGTGGTGTGGTGTGTGGTGGCACTGACCGTCAGTGCGGCGCGGGCTGGCAGTACCGCGTGTCGTCGCTGGGGTGTGTGAGGTACCGGCGGCCCGCCCTGCTCTCGAGCGGCGCAGGTGTGGTGTGTGGTGGTGGTGTGTGGTGTGTGGTGGCACTGACCGTCAGTGCGGCGCGGGCTGGCAGTACCGCGTGTCGTCGCTGGGGTGTGTGAGGTACCGGCGGCCCGCCCTGCTCTCGAGCGGCGCAGGTGTGGTGTGTGGTGGTGGTGTGTGGTGTGTGGTGGCACTGACCGTCAGTGCGGCGCGGGCTGGCAGTACCGCGTGTCGTCGCTGGGGTGTGTGAGGTACCGGCGGCCCGCCCTGCTCTCGAGCGGCGCAGGTGTGGTGTGTGGTGGTGGTGTGTGGTGTGTGGTGGCACTGACCGTCAGTGCGGCGCGGGCTGGCAGTACCGCGTGTCGTCGCTGGGGTGTGTGAGGTACCGGCGGCCCGCCCTGCTCTCGAGCGGCGCAGGTGTGGTGTGTGGTGGTGGTGGTGTGGTGTGTGGTGGCACTGAC
Organism: Apodemia mormo; assembly: GCA_036924255.1. Lineage (NCBI taxonomy): Eukaryota > Metazoa > Arthropoda > Insecta > Lepidoptera > Riodinidae > Apodemia > Apodemia mormo. The sequence goes on along the minus strand of JAUPFN010000018.1, from coordinate 1,369,283 downwards.
CGTCAGTGCGGCGCGGGCTGGCAGTACCGCGTGTCGTCGCTGGGGTGTGTGAGGTACCGGCGGCCCGCCCTGCTCTCGAGCGGCGCAGGTGTGGTGTGTGGTGGTGGTGTGTGGTGTGTGGTGGCACTGACCGTCAGTGCGGCGCGGGCTGGCAGTACCGCGTGTCGTCGCTGGGGTGTGTGAGGTACCGGCGGCCCGCCCTGCTCTCGAGCGGCGCAGGTGTGGTGTGTGGTGGTGGTGGTGTGGTGTGTGGTGGCACTGACCGTCAGTGCGGCGCGGGCTGGCAGTACCGCGTGTCGTCGCTGGGGTGTGTGAGGTACCGGCGGCCCGCCCTGCTCTCGAGCGGCGCAGGTGTGGTGTGTGGTGGTGGTGTGTGGTGTGTGGTGGCACTGACCGTCAGTGCGGCGCGGGCTGGCAGTACCGCGTGTCGTCGCTGGGGTGTGTGAGGTACCGGCGGCCCGCCCTGCTCTCGAGCGGCGCAGGTGTGGTGTGTGGTGGTGGTGTGTGGTGTGTGGTGGCACTGACCGTCAGTGCGGCGCGGGCTGGCAGTACCGCGTGTCGTCGCTGGGGTGTGTGAGGTACCGGCGGCCCGCCCTGCTCTCGAGCGGCGCAGGTGTGGTGTGTGGTGGTGGTGTGTGGTGTGTGGTGGCACTGACCGTCAGTGCGGCGCGGGCTGGCAGTACCGCGTGTCGTCGCTGGGGTGTGTGAGGTACCGGCGGCCCGCCCTGCTCTCGAGCGGCGCAGGTGTGGTGTGTGGTGGTGGTGGTGTGGTGTGTGGTGGCACTGACCGTCAGTGCGGCGCGGGCTGGCAGTACCGCGTGTCGTCGCTGGGGTGTGTGAGGTACCGGCGGCCCGCCCTGCTCTCGAGCGGCGCAGGTGTGGTGTGTGGTGGTGGTGTGTGGTGGCACTGACCGTCAGTGCGGCGCGGGCTGGCAGTACCGCGTGTCGTCGCTGGGGTGTGTGAGGTACCGGCGGCCCGCCCTGCTCTCGAGCGGCGCAGGTGTGGTGTGTGGTGGTGGTGTGTGGTGTGTGGTGGCACTGACCGTCAGTGCGGCGCGGGCTGGCAGTACCGCGTGTCGTCGCTGGGGTGTGTGAGGTACCGGCGGCCCGCCCTGCTCTCGAGCGGCGCAGGTGTGGTGTGTGGTGGTGGTGGTGTGGTGTGTGGTGGCACTGACCGTCAGTGCGGCGCGGGCTGGCAGTACCGCGTGTCGTCGCTGGGGTGTGTGAGGTACCGGCGGCCCGCCCTGCTCTCGAGCGGCGCAGGTGTGGTGTGTGGTGGTGGTGTGTGGTGTGTGGTGGCACTGACCGTCAGTGCGGCGCGGGCTGGCAGTACCGCGTGTCGTCGCTGGGGTGTGTGAGGTACCGGCGGCCCGCCCTGCTCTCGAGCGGCGCAGGTGTGGTGTGTGGTGGTGGTGTGTGGTGTGTGGTGGCACTGACCGTCAGTGCGGCGCGGGCTGGCAGTACCGCGTGTCGTCGCTGGGGTGTGTGAGGTACCGGCGGCCCGCCCTGCTCTCGAGCGGCGCAGGTGTGGTGTGTGGTGGTGGTGGTGTGGTGTGTGGTGGCACTGACCGTCAGTGCGGCGCGGGCTGGCAGTACCGCGTGTCGTCGCTGGGGTGTGTGAGGTACCGGCGGCCCGCCCTGCTCTCGAGCGGCGCAGGTGTGGTGTGTGGTGGTGGTGGTGTGGTGTGTGGTGGCACTGACCGTCAGTGCGGCGCGGGCTGGCAGTACCGCGTGTCGTCGCTGGGGTGTGTGAGGTACCGGCGGCCCGCCCTGCTCTCGAGCGGCGCAGGTGTGGTGTGTGGTGGTGGTGTGTGGTGTGTGGTGGCACTGACCGTCAGTGCGGCGCGGGCTGGCAGTACCGCGTGTCGTCGCTGGGGTGTGTGAGGTACCGGCGGCCCGCCCTGCTCTCGAGCGGCGCAGGTGTGGTGTGTGGTGGTGGTGTGTGGTGTGTGGTGGCACTGACCGTCAGTGCGGCGCGGGCTGGCAGTACCGCGTGTCGTCGCTGGGGTGTGTGAGGTACCGGCGGCCCGCCCTGCTCTCGAGCGGCGCAGGTGTGGTGTGTGGTGGTGGTGGTGTGGTGTGTGGTGGCACTGACCGTCAGTGCGGCGCGGGCTGGCAGTACCGCGTGTCGTCGCTGGGGTGTGTGAGGTACCGGCGGCCCGCCCTGCTCTCGAGCGGCGCAGGTGTGGTGTGTGGTGGTGGTGTGTGGTGTGTGGTGGCACTGACCGTCAGTGCGGCGCGGGCTGGCAGTACCGCGTGTCGTCGCTGGGGTGTGTGAGGTACCGGCGGCCCGCCCTGCTCTCGAGCGGCGCAGGTGTGGTGTGTGGTGGTGGTGTGTGGTGTGTGGTGGCACTGACCGTCAGTGCGGCGCGGGCTGGCAGTACCGCGTGTCGTCGCTGGGGTGTGTGAGGTACCGGCGGCCCGCCCTGCTCTCGAGCGGCGCAGGTGTGGTGTGTGGTGGTGGTGTGTGGTGTGTGGTGGCACTGACCGTCAGTGCGGCGCGGGCTGGCAGTACCGCGTGTCGTCGCTGGGGTGTGTGAGGTACCGGCGGCCCGCCCTGCTCTCGAGCGGCGCAGGTGTGGTGTGTGGTGGTGGTGTGTGGTGTGTGGTGGCACTGACCGTCAGTGCGGCGCGGGCTGGCAGTACCGCGTGTCGTCGCTGGGGTGTGTGAGGTACCGGCGGCCCGCCCTGCTCTCGAGCGGCGCAGGTGTGGTGTGTGGTGGTGGTGTGTGGTGTGTGGTGGCACTGACCGTCAGTGCGGCGCGGGCTGGCAGTACCGCGTGTCGTCGCTGGGGTGTGTGAGGTACCGGCGGCCCGCCCTGCTCTCGAGCGGCGCAGGTGTGGTGTGTGGTGGTGGTGGTGTGGTGTGTGGTGGCACTGACCGTCAGTGCGGCGCGGGCTGGCAGTACCGCGTGTCGTCGCTGGGGTGTGTGAGGTACCGGCGGCCCGCCCTGCTCTCGAGCGGCGCAGGTGTGGTGTGTGGTGGTGGTGGTGTGGTGTGTGGTGGCACTGACCGTCAGTGCGGCGCGGGCTGGCAGTACCGCGTGTCGTCGCTGGGGTGTGTGAGGTACCGGCGGCCCGCCCTGCTCTCGAGCGGCGCAGGTGTGGTGTGTGGTGGTGGTGTGTGGTGTGTGGTGGCACTGACCGTCAGTGCGGCGCGGGCTGGCAGTACCGCGTGTCGTCGCTGGGGTGTGTGAGGTACCGGCGGCCCGCCCTGCTCTCGAGCGGCGCAGGTGTGGTGTGTGGTGGTGGTGTGTGGTGTGTGGTGGCACTGACCGTCAGTGCGGCGCGGGCTGGCAGTACCGCGTGTCGTCGCTGGGGTGTGTGAGGTACCGGCGGCCCGCCCTGCTCTCGAGCGGCGCAGGTGTGGTGTGTGGTGGTGGTGTGTGGTGTGTGGTGGCACTGACCGTCAGTGCGGCGCGGGCTGGCAGTACCGCGTGTCGTCGCTGGGGTGTGTGAGGTACCGGCGGCCCGCCCTGCTCTCGAGCGGCGCAGGTGTGGTGTGTGGTGGTGGTGTGTGGTGTGTGGTGGCACTGACCGTCAGTGCGGCGCGGGCTGGCAGTACCGCGTGTCGTCGCTGGGGTGTGTGAGGTACCGGCGGCCCGCCCTGCTCTCGAGCGGCGCAGGTGTGGTGTGTGGTGGTGGTGTGTGGTGTGTGGTGGCACTGACCGTCAGTGCGGCGCGGGCTGGCAGTACCGCGTGTCGTCGCTGGGGTGTGTGAGGTACCGGCGGCCCGCCCTGCTCTCGAGCGGCGCAGGTGTGGTGTGTGGTGGTGGTGTGTGGTGTGTGGTGGCACTGACCGTCAGTGCGGCGCGGGCTGGCAGTACCGCGTGTCGTCGCTGGGGTGTGTGAGGTACCGGCGGCCCGCCCTGCTCTCGAGCGGCGCAGGTGTGGTGTGTGGTGGTGGTGTGTGGTGTGTGGTGGCACTGACCGTCAGTGCGGCGCGGGCTGGCAGTACCGCGTGTCGTCGCTGGGGTGTGTGAGGTACCGGCGGCCCGCCCTGCTCTCGAGCGGCGCAGGTGTGGTGTGTGGTGGTGGTGTGTGGTGTGTGGTGGCACTGACCGTCAGTGCGGCGCGGGCTGGCAGTACCGCGTGTCGTCGCTGGGGTGTGTGAGGTACCGGCGGCCCACCCTGCTCTCGAGCGCGCGCAGGTCGGCCCAGGCCTCGGCGGTCTGAAGCCAAGCGTGAGCCGCGCACTTGTCCACGGACAGCCTCTTGCGCTGCTTCACTTGCAGCAAATTGTTGATCAGGTCGATAGCTGCCGACCAACGTTATGAACGATAACGAACTTCATCAAAATGTATCAACAAATTAGCATGTCAAACATAATAGTCCAGGAGGAATCGGCGCATAAGTACCGAAAACTATTCCACCTCAATTTTTTATGCAATCCTCTTCAAATTGCCCTACTGATGATATAAATGCATGTTGCCATGGGGCAACCCGGTGCCATATTGTTTAAAACGAAATTGTTTAAACAATTGAAAGGAATTGTTATTTTTCAACCGGACAATTTTTTTTTATATACTTTATTGAAATACCAATAAAAAAAGGTCCTATGACTTTTCACGATAAAGTTAATATTTTTAAAGATATGAATTTTTAAAGGTTCGAAAAATCTAAAATTTGGGTACTTTCGACCCATGAAAAATATATTAGAAAAACAATGTTTAAGTAATATTTTTTTAAATTCTCTATACAATCTATACATATAATAAAATCATAGGAAAGTCAAAACTGTACATTGAAATTTTTTTTAAAAGAATACTCGGGGCGTGATCTAAAATCGATATCGAAGCCAAAAATATAGTTTTTAGAATTTTTGTCTGTTTGTCTGTATGTCTGTATGTCTGTTTGTCTGTTTTTCTGTATGTCTGTTTGTCTATTTGTCTGATTGTCTGTATGTATGTCCGGGGTAAACTCAAAAAGTACTGCATGGATTTACTTCAAATTTTGCATGGATATTACTAACAGGTCGGGTCAACATATAGGCTTCATATTATTACGCTATCACCTACGGGGGAGGAGCAGTGCGGAGTCGACGAACGGCGAACGAAATCCGCGCGTACGAAGTCGCTGGCAACAGCTAGTAGTTAATAATATTGTTAATAGAGATTTAAAAAAAATTCATTGTTTATCTCTTTTTTTTAATTGTTAATTTCGCGCGCTCACAAGTATGCGTCGCTTACCTTGTAAGTATCGCTGTCTCTCTCTGACTTATGCGTTGCTTCGGCCTCTCTATGTCTTGAATCATTATCATTTATCTTAAAAACTTTTGAAAAATTGATTTCAGATTTTTTTTAAATTAAAAACAAATTGTAGACAATTTAATTATTAACAACATTGCTCTCTTTAACAAACTTGATAAGTTGATAGTTTTTAAGATAAATGATAAATAATGATTCAAGACACAGAGAGGCCGACGCAACGCATGAGTCAGAGAGAGACAGCGATACTTAAAGGTAAGCGACGCATACTTGTGAGCGCGCGAAATTAACAATTAAAAAAAAGATATAAACAATAATTTTTTTTTAATCTCTGTTAACAATATTATTAACTATTGTATAGAGAATTTAAAGAATATATTACTTACACATTATGTTTTTTTAAAATATTTTTCATGGGTCGAAAGTTGAGATTTTTCGAACCTTTAAAAATTCATATCTTTAAAAATATTAACTTTATCGTGAAAAGTCATAGGACCTTTTTTATTGGTATTTCAATAAAGAATATATAAAAAAAAATTGTCCGGTTGAAAAGTAACAATTCCTTGCAACTGTTTAAACAATTTCGGTTTAAACAATATGGCACCGGGTTGCCCCATGGCAACATGCGTGTATATCATCAGTAGGGCAATTTGAAGAGGATCGCATAAAAAATTGAGGTGGAATAGTTTTCGGTACTCATGCGCCGATTCCTCCTGGACTATAAATAAGTCTCCGGAAACAGTTTCAGAATTTCACCTTTTGTGTTATGTGTTAAACCACAATTACATTGCCTTTGAGAACCCCTTTCTAATCGTGTAAGTACCTTATATTTCCATTTTGATTTTTAACGCAAATAAGTCAACTTAAAATGATAAATTTTAATGTCGACCTTATAATTTTATTGAGGCCGTCATATTGTTTTTTTTTTTTTTGTTTTATATTCAAACATATTTAAAAGAATCGATAAATCTCGACGAAAGCTTTTGAATGACACTCAAACGACCGTAGCGTAGTACGTAGCTGCTCCAAATTAAAAATTATACTAAATAAAAATTACATTTTCAAATTTAAAAATTAAATTAATTTACATTTCCTTCGATTTCATATAATTATTAAATTATTTTGCTGTGCTTATGTTCACAGCCATCTCGAATACGCTTTTCAGGAACCGTTATGATATCCATATTGATATACTGGACAGTATTCAATATAAATTCTTAAAATCCATTCAGTTCCGTACAAATTGTTTTTTACCTACTCATCTTTGAGGTTTTTGGTTTTACTTCAACACTGGACTTCAATGGCTTATTACTTTCTAGGTAACCAATCCCACACTGTGGTGAACACTACCTTCAAGCTATCAAATAAAAATTCTCTCTGTTTTTGTACTAAAGAATAGTTTAAAGCTAATTTATTTTTTGTTATTTGAAGTATCTAAAAAGTGTCTGCAAAATCTTAGCTCAGAAATTTGTCAATCGGTCTTAGATTTCTGAGATTAGCAGTTGTGCTAAAGACACCAAATAACGAGATAATTACATAAACACAGACTACTAAGGAGAGAACTGGATGTTTTCGTCACGTTCCATTTTGATTTAGCTACTATTCCCCAAGTTTAAAAAATATACATTAAGTGCGGATAAGTTAATTACTTGATATAGAATCATATCCCGCGTTTACATATTCTAGTTCGCTATTCGCCTCGTCACTCGACGAATCATTCGTCGAGTGCCGTCGCGAAGTAGATGTTCACACATTCGTGGGTGATTCGTTTTGGTATTTGCACACGAACATGGAGGACGTGTGGCATGCGCGCTATAGTCCCCGACGTCACGGTAATATTATCTATATAGTATTCCAACTTCACACAAACGGTCGAAGTGCGAGCTATGACTAAGCGCCTCGATCTCGGCATTGCGCTCGGCATGCAGACAGTCGCGACTGGCCGCAGTGAAAAACGGATGGTGTGTTGTTTTTTAAACAATAACTGCACGATTTTCTTACTAAAAATAAGTTCAAGTACATATTTAATATGACGAGTGCAATTAAATCTACCATTAAAAAAACAACCGCATTTTAATTGAACACTTCCTATTCAATTTTTATATGTTTATATAAACAATTATATTTACAATCACAAAACTAAATGGAAACACAAAGTAGGCAAATGTAATTAAAATGCTGGAGGCGGGCAGCCCTATTGTACCGCGCGGCTGTAAGCATTTATTTTAAAGGGTGCCATTAGACGAAAGGCTTTGCTGTCAGTTTTGCCACAGTCACGGCTATGACTGACGGATAACCCACTGTGTAATGGGGTGCATGACGGTGAGTGACAAAAATTTAGATATACACGTCATGCACCATCAGTCACGACTTTTGAGGAATAGTGCGCTGCGCATGCAACTACTGCGCTATGCGCAGATGTAAGTTCCTATGTTTTGTACACGTATGGTATCAGAATCGAGTATTAAACACGAAGGGTGTTCAGTATGTACAGTTTTTACCAGTCAACCTATATACTCCCCGTATGGCGTACAGTTGCAACCGCCAAAAGTGTTTTGACTTTTTACACATAATTTTTAAATTGTCGAAAGAATACAACCTCAAAATTTCAGTCTTATGGGAAATGTTCATTAATTACAATCCCAATGACATTAATTTTATTTATCGACTGGTACATACTTCCAAACTACAAAATAGATTATCATTTTTTAGACGTAAAAAATGTAAATTACATCATATGATGTTTCAACATTATTAAAATTGTTGTCTCGTGTTGCGAATGGCGAATTCGCCTCGTTATTCGTGCGAATGTGTAAACCTAGCATCACGGAATATATTAAACTTTAAGGTAATTAGTACAAAAAAGAGGTATGAAGTGTCGCCCGTGTTCTTTAAAAGTGTCACAACATATACCATAAAGTAACAGAAATATGAGTTAATTTAAAGAGCGGTGGTACCTTCGTTGGAGATCTCCCGCCAGGGCTGCGGCGGGTACATGAAGGCGGCGTTCTGGATCTGCTCGTGGATGTCCTCGTCCTCGTTGAAGGGGAAGGTGCCGGAGAGCGAGACGTAGACGATGACGCCCACGGACCACATGTCCAGCGACCGGTTGTAGCCCTTGTTGCGGAGCACCTCCGGCGCTGCACACACCACACACAAACCACATTCCAATACCAGCTTTGGCGGACTTCAGCTTCCCACATATTTATTTCCATTCTTTATTCTTTAAGCTTTTTCCTAGACATTTATTTCTATTCCTAATTTTATATTTATTATTAATTTATATTTCTTATTTTGCCAACTCCTCAAAAGTGCCTATCAGGGTTTTCTTGAATAAAACGTTTTGATTTTAATTTTTAAGCTTTTTTCTAAACATTATTTCATTTCAAATTTATTGCCTAAATTGCTCGGTTTGATGCGGGGAAGAGATAAAGAGCCAGTACATATTTTAGCGACACAATAGAACTGTCATTAAATATTTATTTTTGAAAAGCAATACGCCTTCGCCAACTAAAGATGAGTTAACTTTGTATAAGAGGAATATTCAGCATCATTTACCATAATTCAATGTTGTGCAGCTGAATTTAACGTGGCCGTAGAGCGTAGAGCACCTTGGTGTGCATTACACGTAGTGTGTGGGCTGGTTCAGCTGTTACACTCACCGAGATAAGCCGGAGTGCGACCACAGACCTGCGGGAGACATCAACTCACCGAGATAGGCCGGAGTGCGAACACAGACCTGCGGGAGATATCAACTCACCGAGATAGGCCGGAATGCGGCCACAGACCTGCCGGAGACATCAACTCACGAGATAGGCCGGAATGCGACCACAGACCTGTGTGAGACATCAACTCACCGAGATAAGCCGGAATGAATGAATGAGGAGTACAATTTCGCCTCGAGGTACTTCAAAAGAGCTATCGCCAAGGCAAAATCGGAACACATTGGCAGAATTGGTGAGAAATTAGTTCGCCTTCCTTCGGGCACTCGTGCGTTCTGGTCTCTCGCCAAGGCTGTCTTGGGGAATTTCTCACAGCCCTCCCTTCCATCCTTGCACGGAGACGATGACTCTCTGGCCCATACCGCAAATGAGAAGGCCGATCTCGTGGGCTCCTTCTTTGCGGCCAACTCCACTCTGGATGACCAAGGGAATGCACCGCCTACCATCCCGCAGTGTGATAGTTGTATGCCAGAACTACAATTTCGGCAATCATCTGTGCGTAAATCACTACTTTCCTTGGACATCCACAAGTCGAGTGGGCCGGATGGCATCCCTCCGATTGTGCTAAAAATGTGTGCTCCAGAGTTGGCACCAGTATTAACACGCCTATTCCGGCTCTCCTATTCACTCGGCGTGGTACCGAATTCGTGGAAGACAGCTTTAGTGCATCCCATCCCTAAGAAAGGAGATCGCTCTAACCCGTCTAACTATCGGCCCATAGCCATAACCTCCTTGTTCTCCAAAATTATGGAGACAATCATCAACTCTCAGCTCCTCAAGTATTTAGAAGAGCACCAGCTGATTAGCGACCGTCAGTACGGTTTCCGTCGCGGCCGCTCAGTTGGTGACCTTCTAATATACCTAACTCATCGATGGGCGGAAGCAGTTGAGTCCAAGGGAGAGGCATTGGCAGTTAGTTTGGACATAGCGAAGGCCTTTGATCGGGTATGGCACAAAGCGCTTCTCGCGAAGCTGCCTTCCTATGGGCTTCCTGAGAAATTATGCGAGTGGATCACCAGTTTTTTGGCTGACCGGAGCATCAACGTCGTTGTCGACGGTGCGTGCTCCGACCTTAAATCTGTCAATGCTGGTGTACCCCAAGGCTGCGTGCTATCACCGACACTGTTCCTTCTGCATATCAATGATATGATGCGAATTAGCAACATACATTGCTATGCGGATGACAGTACTGGTGATGCTACGTACTCCGGCCGAAGCAGTATTTCTCGGGAACACGTCGAAGAGTGCCGAAACAAGCTTGTGTCTGAAGTCGAGAATCGACTTACCGATGTCTCGGAATGGGGTCGCCAAAACCTGGTTACTTTTAACCCCAAGAAGACACAGCTTTGCGTGTTCACCGCAAAAAAGACGCCCTTTGTCGTATCACCTCGATTTGAGGATACTCTCTTGACAGCCTCAGCTAGTGTCGGAATCCTGGGAGTTGACATATCGAATCGTTCAGTTTCGCGGTCATTTGGAAGGCAAGGCTAAGCTAGCCTCCAAAAAGCTCGGTGTGCTCAGCAGAGCGAAACAGTACTTTTTGCCGGTCCATCGCCTTCAACTTTATAAGGCACAGGTTCGGCCTCACATAGAGTACTGTTCGTATCTCTGGGCCGGAGCTCCTCAGTACCAGCTTCTTCCTCTTGATCGCATTCAGCGTAGAGCGGTTCGAATCGTTGACGACCAGGCCATTTCGAAACAGCTTGACTCTTTGGCATTGCGCAGAGATGTAGGTTCTCTCTGTGTCTTTTATCGTATATATCATGGAGAGTGTTCCGACGAGTTGTTTGGATTAATTCCTGCCGCCGAATTCCACCATCGGACATCGCGTCAAAACTTGAAGTTCCATCCTCACCATCTCGATGTCTGGAAAACCACAACTGTGCGTTTCTCCCGACACTTTTTACCTCGCACTACTCTGTTGTGGAACCAATTACCGGCAGGGGTATTTTCGAACGGATACGACATAGGGACCTTCAAAAAAAGAGCTTACTCATTCTTAAAAGGCCGGCAACGCAACTGCATGACCTCTGGTATTGCAGATGTCCATGGGCGGCGGTGATCACTTACCATCAGGTGCACCTCTTGCTCGTTTGCCCCCTCTTCTATAAAAAAAAATAAATGCGGCCACAGACCTGCGGGAGACATCAACTCACCGAAATAGGCCGGAATGCGGCCACAGACCTGCGGGAGACATCAACTCACCGAGATAGGCCGGAATGAGGCCACAGACCTGCGGGAGACATCAACTCACCGAGATAGGCCGGAATGCGGCCACAGACCTGCGGGAGACATCAACTCACCGAGATAGGCCGGAATGCGGCCACAGACCTGCGGGAGACATCAACTCACGAGATAGGCCGGAGTGCGACCACAGACCTGTGTGAGACATCAACTTACCGAGATAGGCCGGAATGCGGCCACAGACCTGCGGGAGACATCAACTCACCGAGATAGGCCGGAATGCGGCCACAGACCTGCGATAGACATCAACTCACGAGATAGGCCGGAGTGCGACCACAGACCTGCGGGAGACATCAACTCACGAGATAGGCCGGAGTGCGACCACAGACCTGCGGGAGACATCAACTCACGAGATAGGCCGGAGTACGGCCACAGACCTGCGGGAGACATCAACACACGGGATAGGCCGGAGTGCGACCACAGACCTGCGTGAGACATCATCTCACCGAGATAGGTCGGAGTGCGATCACAGACCTGCCGGAGATATCAACTCACCGAGATAGGCCGGAGCGAGACCACAGACCTGCAGGAAACATCAACTCACGAGATAGGCCGGAGTGCGACCACAGACCTGCGGGAGACATCAACTCACGAGATAGGCCGGAGCGTGACCACAGACCTGCGGGAGACATCAACTCACCGAGTTAGGCCGGAATGCGGCCACAGACCTGCGGGAAACATCAACTCACGAGATAGGCCGGAGTGCGACCACAGACCTGCGTGAGACATCAACTCACCGAGATAGGCCGGAGTGCGACCACAGACCTGCCGGAGACATCAACTCACCGAGATAGGCCGGAACGAGACCACAGACCTGCGGGAAACATCAACTCACGAGATAGGCCGGAGGGCGACCACAGACTTGCGGGAGACATCAACTCACCGAGATAGGCCGGAGTGCGACCACAGACCTGCCGGAGACATCAACTCACCGAGATAGGCCGGAACGAGACCACAGACCTGCGGGAAACATCAACTTACGAGATAGGCCGGAGGGCGACCACAGACTTGCGGGAGACATCAACTCACCGAGATAGACCGGAGTGCGACCACAGACCTGCCGGAGACATCAACTCACCGAGATGGGCCCGAATGCGGCCACAGACCTGCGGGAGACATCAACTCACGAGATAGGCCGGAGTGCGACCACAGACCTGCGGGAGACATCAACTCACCGAGATAGGCCGGAGTGCGACCACAGACCTGCCGGAGACATCAACTCACGAGATAGGCCGGAGTGCGACCACAGACCTGCGGGAGACATCATCTCACCGAGATAGGCCGGAGTGCGACCACAGACCTGCCGGAGACATCAACTCACCGAGATAGGCCGGAGTGCTGCCACAGACCTGAGGGAGACATCAACTCACCGAGATAGGCCGGAGTGCCAACCACAGATCTGCGAAAGGATTTCTCCCCAATGATCCTGGCGAACCCGAAGTCACACAACTTCACAGCCGGAAACTCCTCGTCAGACGACAGCAGCACGTTCTCCGGCTTCAGATCACAGTGCACGATATTCTTCTCGTGAAGGTATTTCAACGCCACAAGGATCTGGTAACATTATGCAAGTTATAACTAACAGATAAATAAATAGGATTCTTATTCATAGTTTCGGATCCAAGGGCAGGGGTTAGGGGAACACAAGCCCCCCCCCCCACTTCCAAACATTGAAAAATTTGATGATTACTTCGATTAAGTCTATCCTCAGCCGAATTAAGCTAGCCAAAACAAAAATTCGCTGAATCAAGCCCCTTCCCTAAACGACAATTATCTGAAACACCCTCTAAAAAGGCTCTAGTGCCCTATTCCGAATTGAAAGGTAATGTAACTGGTAAACCTATTAATGTGGCATTAGATCCCTGCTACATACATGAAAACGCATTTATAAGCTATGTTATTTACTTTTCATTACAAGATTATTTGCTATCTTGTGATAAAATTATAATAATAATATTATAGGGGTGATAATCATGTCAGGGTGACGTCACTTCTGTGAGGATTGATGATGTTACGAAAGGATGTAGAAAAAGAAAGATCTTTCCATCCACGCAAGGTGTACTGCCTGGAGACTGAAGTCCATCTAAGAAGCGTTATATTTTGGATAGCGTTGCAAGATAAATGATTGTTTTAGCATTAATTGTGATTTATTTGAATTTTATGTATTGTAGAGTTGAAGATTGCTTGACCATTACAGTAGAATCTACTGAGTAGATAGAAGTAGTAGTAAACTGAAGATAAGATCACAATATAACCAAGAAACTGACCAATGAGTTTAATCATGCATTAGCCGCTCTTACAGGAAAGAGGTAAGAGTGGACATGGCTATAGATGTAACTTGTAGGGATTAAATCCCTACAAGTTACATCTATAGCCATTAGCCATGTGCACTAAGTATCCTAGTAGCGCATTTTCCTAACGCATCTTTCGCATTTTCTGCTCTTATAACCAAGATTGCTGTTTGAGCTATATTAGAGCAAGTTTCTTAAGTCGAAGGTCAATTAATTTGGTACACTACGTTTCACCAGTTTGTAAGCTAGCGAAATGGCGATTCTATTATCGCCTTTGCCGACTTTTGACGACTCTTAACGATAGTTGATTGCGATATATAAGACAGTTTTTTATGTTAACTTCCAAGTTTTGATTTCTCTACATAGAAATAACCAATAACAATGCCCTATCCGGAAATCCAACGAGCTAAATAGATTAACCACTGGACTGATCGTCATGGAGTTGCCTGTCTTTATGATTTTATAGAATAATATTTTAGTTTTATAAAACTTAGGTTTTTCCGCGTTACAACATGCACAGCTAATACCGTCCACACCTCATTGGCATCTCTGCACTCCAATACTCTGGTTCAATTTTAGTTGTCATAGCGTTTAAAATTTGATTTCTTTTGCTTAAAGCGGCGTTTTCGAAATAATACGACCTAGGATTTTTTATACTTCTCTATAATATGGCCTCATCTTAATTTTCGGTCCGGTAAAAACAATGACATCACATTAAACTATCAATTATATGGATACAAAGAAACACAAAGACTTGCCTGCGCGACTAGAAATTTGGTAATTCTTTCAGTGAGCCGGCCCTTTTCATGCGAAAGTATCATCTCGAGCATGTCCCCTTTAAGTTTCTCCATGACGACGAATATCCGCTCCGGCGTTTCAAACATTCGCTCTAAGTTCACGACACCCGGGTGCGATAGATTCTGGAGGATGGCCACTTCGTTCTTCAGCTGCGCTTCTTGTTTCGTCGGGAAACGGAGTTTGTCTATGACCTAAGAATATGAGGATTTATCAACGTTAACATTGTGAAGGTCAGTGACTTCATTCGAATGTTACAGTATAAGCTTTTATCAAAATCTTTTCGAATTTACCAAAGGTAAACGATAGTTATCTCTTTCTATCAGAGGAGTCACTTGTTTCAATTGTTCAATGTCAATTTCGTCTTGTATGCTTAACACACAACGTTGAAATACAAACAGTTAGGCAATACGTTAGCAACCATAAACATGAGTTAGGTGGTTGACAATTTAAAATCGCGCTTTTGCGCTCTCTCTCTCTCTCTCTCTCTCTCTCACCGTAGGGGCTTTACTATAAGCTAAAGAATTTTGAAAAAAAATAGGACTATATCTTGTAAATTAGAGTATTCCTCAAAACAAAGGTAATCTGACAATTAAGCTAATAGCAAAGACAGGACCTTACAGTGAGATAGGAGTAAGTGATTTAGGTAGCATGCATCGTTACGACTCGTTCGCCAACTTATCCTACAGCAGCGACTTGGTTACTCACACACATCTGTTTAAATAATGGGACCTTGAATTTAACATATATGTAACGGGGCACGATACAACATGTTCGAGCTAAGATATGTTATCGTACCACATTGTATCACGCAGCCATGCACGTGAATTATTACTATGTAAGGTTAAGGAAAATCCCAGTAAAATTACAGTTTAACAAACACATTTATTAGCCGATGTGTGACTGTCATTTAATCAACGTAATAATACACATGAATTATTATTGTTAAGCTTGTAAGGTCGGAGAAAGTTTTTTAGCTTTTATATACAAATTCATGATAAATATATAGCAACATAATTTATTTACATTTGATTAATTATGTGTGTAATTTTGTTCGATAACAATTGGGTTGTGATATAATCCTATTGGTGTTAGATTTACAGTCCTCTTTTCATGCTAGCATTAACTAATGATTTTTTAAGAGGCATAAACAGGTGAAAATCCAAAGGTGCAAAGTCAGGGCTTTACAGTGGATGTATTAACGTTCCCCAACCACGCTCTCTCAATATGAGGGGCTAAGCATTTTTCAGTTAATAACGTCCAGCCGTTTTTTCTTGATTTCTTGCTTATTTTTCTTTTATTATCAAGCAAAAAATATCGATTAATATTTTTTTGAAAAAAAAATATTTATAGATAGATTTTCTGGCGGTAAAAAAAATATGTTTTACTTCAGTACTTATGATTTATTCTATATTGGTTAGATATTGTTGCATACCTTGATGGCGACAGGTCTGTGCGAGGCGCGGTGCAGGCCGCCGTAGACGATGCCGAACTGGCCCGAGCCCAGCACCTCGTCGGGGTGGATCTGGTACAGCTGCGCCATCTCCACCCCGCGCTCCCCGCCCCCGCCCGCCCCGCCCTCCCCCACCGCGCTCGCCTCCGCTGCGGACAGACACGCGTTACCGAGCTGTGGCCGGAGCGAGTGTGTGTGTATGTGTGTCGGTGTGTCTCATACAGCTGCGCCATCTCAACCCCGCGCTCCCCGCCCCCGTCCGCCCCACCATCCCCCATCGCACTCGCCTCCATTGCGGACAGACCCATGTGTATGTGTGTGTCAGTGTGTCTCACCCGAGTGCGTGTGCGGCATGAGCGCGTGTCTCAGCGCAGTCTCCCAGGAGCGCGCGAGGTAGGCCCCCGCGTGTATGTGTGTGTCAGTGTGTCTCACCCGAGTGCGTGTGCGGCATGAGCGCGTGTCTCAGCGCAGTCTCCCAGGAGCGCGCGAGGTAGGCCCCCGCGTGTATGCGTGTGTCAGTGTGTCTCACCCGAGTGCGTGTGCGGCATGAGCGCGTGTCTCAGCGCAGTCTCCCAGGAGCGCGCGAGGTAGGCCCCCGCGTGTATGTGTGTGTCAGTGTGTCTCACCCGAGTGCGTGTGCGGCATGAGCGCGTGTCTCAGCGCAGTCTCCCAGGAGCGCGCGAGGTAGGCCCCCGCGTGTATGTGTGTGTCAGTGTGTCTCACCCGAGTGCGTGTGCGGCATGAGCGCGTGTCTCAGCGCAGTCTCCCAGGAGCGCGCGAGGTAGGCCCCCGCGTGTATGTGTGTGTCAGTGTGTCTCACCCGAGTGCGTGTGCGGCATGAGCGCGTGTCTCAGCGCAGTCTCCCAGGAGCGCGCGAGGTAGGCCCCCGCGTGTATGCGTGTGTCTCACCCGAGTGCGTGTGCGGCATGAGCGCGTGTCTCAGCGCAGTCTCCCAGGAGCGCGCGAGGTAGGCCCCCGCGTGTATGTGTGTGTCAGTGTGTCTCACCCGAGTGCGTGTGCGGCATGAGCGCGTGTCTCAGCGCAGTCTCCCAGGAGCGCGCGAGGTAGGCCCCCGCGTGTATGTGTGTGTCAGTGTGTCTCACCCGAGTGCGTGTGCGGCATGAGCGCGTGTCTCAGCGCAGTCTCCCAGGAGCGCGCGAGGTAGGCCCCCGCGTGTATGTGTGTGTCAGTGTGTCTCACCCGAGTGCGTGTGCGGCATGAGCGCGTGTCTCAGCGCAGTCTCCCAGGAGCGCGCGAGGTAGGCCCCCGCGTGTATGTGTGTGTCAGTGTGTCTCACCCGAGTGCGTGTGCGGCATGAGCGCGTGTCTCAGCGCAGTCTCCCAGGAGCGCGCGAGGTAGGCCCCCGCGTGTATGTGTGTGTCAGTGTGTCTCACCCGAGTGCGTGTGCGGCATGAGCGCGTGTCTCAGCGCAGTCTCCCAGGAGCGCGCGAGGTAGGCCCCCGCGTGTATGTGTGTGTCAGTGTGTCTCACCCGAGTGCGTGTGCGGCATGAGCGCGTGTCTCAGCGCAGTCTCCCAGGAGCGCGCGAGGTAGGCCCCCGCGTGTATGTGTGTGTCAGTGTGTCTCACCCGAGTGCGTGTGCGGCATGAGCGCGTGTCTCAGCGCAGTCTCCCAGGAGCGCGCGAGGTAGGCCCCCGCGTGTATGTGTGTGTCAGTGTGTCTCACCCGAGTGCGTGTGCGGCATGAGCGCGTGTCTCAGCGCAGTCTCCCAGGAGCGCGCGAGGTAGGCCCCCGCGTGTATGTGTGTGTCAGTGTGTCTCACCCGAGTGCGTGTGCGGCATGAGCGCGTGTCTCAGCGCAGTCTCCCAGGAGCGCGCGAGGTAGGCCCCCGCGTGTATGTGTGTGTCAGTGTGTCTCACCCGAGTGCGTGTGCGGCATGAGCGCGTGTCTCAGCGCAGTCTCCCAGGAGCGCGCGAGGTAGGCCCCCGCGTGTATGTGTGTGTCAGTGTGTCTCACCCGAGTGCGTGTGCGGCATGAGCGCGTGTCTCAGCGCAGTCTCCCAGGAGCGCGCGAGGTAGGCCCCCGCGTGTATGTGTGTGTCAGTGTGTCTCACCCGAGTGCGTGTGCGGCATGAGCGCGTGTCTCAGCGCAGTCTCCCAGGAGCGCGCGAGGTAGGCCCCCGCGTGTATGTGTGTGTCAGTGTGTCTCACCCGAGTGCGTGTGCGGCATGAGCGCGTGTCTCAGCGCAGTCTCCCAGGAGCGCGCGAGGTAGGCCCCCGCGTGTATGTGTGTGTCAGTGTGTCTCACCCGAGTGCGTGTGCGGCATGAGCGCGTGTCTCAGCGCAGTCTCCCAGGAGCGCGCGAGGTAGGCCCCCGCGTGTATGTGTGTGTCAGTGTGTCTCACCCGAGTGCGTGTGCGGCATGAGCGCGTGTCTCAGCGCAGTCTCCCAGGAGCGCGCGAGGTAGGCCCCCACGCCGGAGTCAGGCGGGGGCACGCCCCCCGCGGGGTCGACCCCCACCAAATAGTCCACATTGGCGGTGCGCAGCTCGAAGCAATGCATTACGTCTAGGACACATCAAAAACATTTAGTCACATAATTGTAGCCTGTCGGTTTTTCCACTCTCATTTTCAACTGAACAAGCGTTTTGCGCATATTTTGTACCCGAGTACTAGGATTATACATGCCATTTATTGTGTTAAAGGTTTCGGTTTTTACATGTCAGCTGAAAATAAATTATAAAATAAGTTTACAAATGGAAACTGTTATTGACCATTTTTAAATCCAAACTCGTTTCGAAGCAACCACTTTTGGTACTTGGCTCAGTTTGTGATCACACTACTTTCGGTGTTCCTTCGAAACTTGCTTTACAAAAGCATAAGCATAAGGCCACAAAAAGTCAAAGATGCGATTGAGAGGAAGAAGAAAGCTATGTATTATGTACACAAATGAATATTTAGGATTAAGACTAAGAATAGTGATATCGTCAGAAGCATAGAAAACACATTGTGTTAAACAGGTAATGTAGATATTTTGGGACTGTGTATGAAGTTGTCCCGGAAATTAAAAAAACTGCAGGAATAAGTATGGAACCTGTTGTGATGACCTAACACGCTGGATCTACTCTCTGTAAATTTTTGTGAGTCCTCTGTAAGTACCTGTTGCAGCACCGGCAGCGTACCCATCAGATGGTAATCGACGATTGTGCCTTTGTATAAAGGCAAGAGTTCACTTAAATACTTTGCTAGCTATAGAGTCATCAGTCTGACAAGCTTAGTAATGAAAGAATAAGGAAAAAATATAGAAAAAGAGAAAACAAGAGAAGTCCGAAGAAATGTTGCGGAAGGCTCAGAGGGATTTTATGTCTGGAAGAAGATGTATGAATCAAGTTTACTCACTCAACAAAATTGTAGAGAACCATCTAACTGTTGGCTAAAAGGTTTTTTTGTAGTTTTGAGGCAAATATTAGATACAGTTGCACTACATAATCTTTGTAACACTTTAGCAAATTATAGAATAGATGGGCTCCTGCTACGTGATGTGTGGACCATATATTGAAGCTGCAAAGCAAGTATGCGAGAAGGCGGTAATATATCGTGCTGGTTTGAAGTCAATCCCAAAATATCTCAAGATTAATGTTGTATAATGTGGAAATATGTATTCGTGATTTAGAAGCAATCTGCTGTCTGCAATATGCTGATGGAATGGTGTAAAAGTCGTGGTAGATGATGTAGGGTTAAGACAAGTGGATGTGTAAGTATGTTTTGAGTTGCTTTTAGTAGGGTACAAAGAAAGATGTGTGTAAGGAACAGAGAAAATAGAGCGTTTCTTTAGATTAATTCCTTTATGTTACAACTGTATTTAAATCAGTTAGATTAAGATTTATTTTGTATGCATTATTTATAAGACGCCTCAAGATTTAAAATATTTCCGCGGCGATTTTAAAATATCCATAATTCTGTATGGTACAAAAACATGCACAGTTCAACCTGCTGACCGCAAACTTGTCGATATGGAGGCAAATGTTACGCTTTCCTGTGCCAGCACTCGGGATGAACAAATGGATACTTAAAAAACTCAGCATAGAGAATCAGATACATGTCTCCGTATGAGTTCTTCAGTCACATAGCCCGAAAATCTGGTGAGAATCTATAATTTTTTCGTGAAAAATTGCGAGGAGACGATTAAAATAGCATACACATTGCACATTGCTCCATACTTAAAAGAGTTTACATTTGATGAAAATGTCACGACACCCAGTACTGAGGAATCGGCTAAATATTATTAGAGTAAAAAGTAAATATTATAAATTTTTCGGTTCTTCTATAATTGCTCAAATTACACTGAAGTACTTGATGCAATACAAATATTATATTCGACTCACCCGATTGTGGCTGTCTCGCCGTGTCAACGGCAAGGATTTCATTGAGCGGTATCTCCTTGTAATATTTTGTGCCCTGTTCTGAAGTAAATAACGTGATCGAATTGCTGTCCAACCTCCAATAGTGCCGTTTTATCTAAGGAAATAATTGTAAATTTAAAATGGATTTCAACAATGTGTGCTCTGTGTAGAGACCTTTATGCGATATCTTTCTAAGGTATGCTACAGTAGGAAATATTTCTTGCAAATAACTATTGGGGTCACAACAAATAATCTCTCAGCGCGTATAGATTGAAATTTATAACTGATTGCATGGATTAAATCAATCACATAATTTTCTTACTAATAATAAAAGCTGCCTAGACCACTGTTTCATTAAAAGTAGATTTCCGGTTACGACAATTATATGTAAATCCACTCTCACAGACCATTTTAGCCTAATCACAGAACTATCAAAATGCTCACTAACAAAAACCTTTTTTAAATCGGATATATCTACACAAGTAGATTACTATGCTTTAAATAACTACCTTGAACAGATTGAATGGGAAAAAATCCTCGATCAAAAGTCCCCTGATGAAGCTACTAACTTATTTATGCAAACAGTTAATGAAGCGCTAAAAAAATATTCTATAGTAAAATTTACATCACGTAGGAAAACTAATATAAAGCCTTGGATCACTCCCGGTCTGATTAGATGTATGAGACACAGAGATAGGTTACACAAAAAGCTTCGAATTGACCCTGATAACGTTATTCTTAAAATCAGTTATACTCGCTATAGACAAACATGTAATAAAATATTAAAAAATGTAAAACACGCATATTTTAGAAAAAAACTTGATATAAATAAAAATAATTTAAAAGAAAGATGGAAAATCATAAAAGATATTTGCCACATGGACAAATCCGGAGATAAAACAAATGACATTCTAAACATCAAAGGCAACAGCACTGCCTCAATAAATTACATTAACCATTATTTTGCCAGTATTGGTAAACATTTGGCCAAAAATATTTTAAACAAAAATAAAACTACGGAAATGGATATAGTTAGGGGTATAATTAATGGCTCAAATCACGCTAATTCATTTGCTCTAATACCAGTACATGAAGAGGAAGTTCGTAGTGTTATCAATTCGCTTAAATTGAGTTCGGCTTGCGGGTGGGATGGTATTACTTCTAGAACTCTCAAAACATTACAATCGTCTCTATCTCTCCCTATTGCTCTAATTTGCAACAAATGCTTTGATCAAGGCGTATTTCCGAATGCCTTAAAAAAATCTATTGTTATTCCCATATTCAAGTCAGGTGACAAGAGTGAGGCATCTAATTACCGGCCTATTTCTTTGCTACCGTCACTAGCAAAGGTTTTGGAAAAATTAATAAGTTGTCGTCTGAAGTCGTATCTCGAAAAATATAGAATTTTGGCCAGTAATCAGTTTGGTTTCAGGAACAACAAATCAACATCAGACGCAATTAATAAACTCTTGACATTTGTTACTGAGAATTTGGATGACGGTGAAAGATGCACAGGCATATTTCTTGATTTGAAAAAAGCTTTTGATACTGTTTCCTATCCATTGCTATTCAAAAAACTTGAAAACATTGGAATCCGCGGCACGCCCTTAAAACTATTTAAGGACTATATGGCGGATAGGAAACAGTATGTAAGGGTTGCGGAATATTTGAGTGAAGAAGTAAATATTGAGTATGGGGTGCCCCAAGGGAGTGTCCTTGGCCCGACCCTATTTTTGATTTACTTAAACGACTTGTGTCACCTGTCTATACGTAATGGTGAAATAATTTCTTTTGCAGATGACACAGTACTCCTATTTCATGGTAAAACATGGGAACAAACTAATAAATACGCTAATGATGGCTTTCGGATTATCACAAAATGGTTAGAAAATAACTTATTGACTTTAAACATACCGAAAACTAAACACATCAATTTTAGTATTCGAGCTAATACCCAACCGAAAACCAATGAAGTAATCATTAAGGCTCATAATCTATGTAATAATGAAAAATCAAGTTGTATCTGTGATAATATTATTCAGGCAAAAAGTATACGGTACCTCGGTATTATAATTGATTGTCATCTTAATTGGAAGGAACATGTTAATTTACTGACAGCACGCGTTAGAAAACTAATATATATATATTCAAAATATTGAGACATGTATGTGATCATAAATTAATGCTAGATACTTATTTTGCTTTATGTAATTCCATAATTTCATATTCTATTGAAGCTTGGGGAGGAACATATAAAAACATAATGATGTCTATTGAAAGAGCACAAAGATGTGTACTGAAAGTAATGAATTTCAAGCATTTTAGATACTCTACAAATATACTTTACCAAGAAAATCCTGTGCTTACAGTTAGACAAATATTTATTAAACGAATCATTGCTAAGCAACACGGTCAACCTGTCTATGACGATCATTTCTCTAAACGTAGAAAAGATAAAATTTATAAAGTTCCCTTCAGGAAAACTGCTTTTTGTCAACGTTTTTTATCTTATCTTGGGCCTTTGGTATATAATAGATTATCCGTGGATATGGATTTAAAACATTTAAAATTATATTCCCTAAAAAAGACTACTCACAAATATCTAAAACACCTAACATATGATCAAACTGAAACATTAATAAAGCCTCTAATTTAATAAATGTAGTACATGCTTATATAACTTAGTTAATATATTAATTTACAGTTTAGAAAAATAATAAATAAAAAATTGTCTAAAATACATCCTAAGTAGTGTTCGGTATCTCATGAAATTGTGTGTTTAATAGAACTACATGTCAGTCTGTTTTACATCTTATTTACGTATACTTTCACATAACTGGAAACAAAAAATATACAAATACACACACTCACGCTTAGTAACACAATCATTATATGTTGCTTATTTCTTATTTGTATGTACGTATGTGTATATATGATGTATATATATATATGTATGTTTGTATGTACCTCTACGTATTTATATGTATGTGTGTATTAATTGCCCTGGTTTCTATTTTTTTAAATTATTATTATTATAAATATACAGACCTAATAGTAAATTTAAGATAATGTTAATGCTTTAGGCACAATATAGTTTAGGCTCAGTTTTATCGAAAAATTGTGCGTTTACTGCGCGTGCATTGAATACATTTAAATAGCAAAAAAATAACAACTGATAACATTGTAACCGAGCGGCTTGCAGTGAACGAGGAATCTCAGCCGACCGTCATACAGTGCCCAACTAGTACGGAGGTTGATGTAAATCGATCATGTTTTAGTCTTGTTGGTCGCATCAAAATAAAATATTATGTTTACAACTAACTTTATGATACCTATTTTACTTGCATTACACGGAATATTTGTTTTGTGTTGTATTGCAAATTATAAGTGTTTTGTGTACCTAATTTGTAATAATACTTAATAAGAGCCATGTATTATTATGCTTTATAAATAGGTACGAAACATATTGCATAATGTATTGAAACTATTTTACCTAAAAGTTAGTTATTATTTATGTTAAACTTAGACTAAGTTTCTATAAATAAATTTGATTGATTGATTGATTGATTGATTGATTGTGTCTTTGGTCTCATGGTTAACCTATTCGACTACAAATTTCATATTCCCAGATTTGGCAGAAGAAAGACTAATAGTAAGGATTATACTCACAGTTTTATCTCTATTCGTGAAGTGTACCATCCATCCCTCCTTCAGCCATTGCCCCTCCTTCTTTTTGGTGTGTTTGACGGACTGCACGATCCTCATGAGTGGAATGTTGGCGCTGGGCGACGATGACGAACTGCAATGTCGAAACCCTGAGCCCTCACTGAGTTCCAGCATAGGAATCACATGTAGGGTGGTGGTAGTTGGTGGTTGATAGTACAATTTAAAACTTTGTTTAGCAAAAAAAGTGGCTCGCGGAAAAATTAGCGCATATTTAATTTCGATTTTTTTCACTTGTTATGTGTAATTTTTAAATTCCAAAAAATGTAAACGTCAAAATAATGCGTGTATTTATTTTTTACATATAATTTGGTTGCCATCTTCATTTCTATGGATAAACTAATTGCTCGTTTTGTTATCACGTTTTATAATTACTCTGCCTTGTATCACAACAATTGCGATAAACGCGGACACATTAGGGTTAACTGCCCCACCAAATCTACAGGTTCAGTGAATTGGCGACAGCAAGCGGCAGGAAACTCAGCAGCTGAAGAGAGCAGGCAGTTCAACCAGCCTATTAATCCAATCCAGTGAAACGAGTAACAGCCAGGATCAAGGAGCGGTTGCTGGCTGATCGAAAAACTGCCCTAAAAGTTGTCATATTTATACAACGGCAACAGTTTAGCCATTTAAAGGGATTGATTATTGGCAAGAATTGCAGCTTAACGCTGGACACTGGAGCTACACGAACTGTAGTGCGAGCAGAAGTTGGGAATGGTAACCTGAGATTGAGGAATTTTGGGAAAAGCAGGCTTCTGTCTGTCACAGGTCAGCCAATATTCGTCTTCGGTTAAGCATGTGTTGTGATGCAAATTAGTGACGTGTATTACACTCACGATGTCGTAGTTGCCGATATTATGGATGACTATGTACTTGGTTTAGACTTTATGATGCAGAATGCCTGCAAGATTGATTGCAAACAAGAGTTTTTGTATGTGGGCTAGAAGAAATTTTCATGAATGAGGAAGCAAAAGGAAAGGTGACAGTGGCCAAAAGAACCATTTTACCTTCAAGATCGAAGACATTGGTACCCGTGAAGTTACCAGTCAATCACAAGGGCCGGGGTAATAGGAGTGTAATAATCGAGAACAATGGAGCAATTCCACTCTGCATTACAGGTCGAACTTTAGTTTGTAACAAGTGCTTGGCAGCGGTGCAGGTAGTCAACCTGAGTGACAGTGATGTGGTGCTTAAAGCAGGCGATGTTGTAGGACAAAGTAATGAAGTTATGACGTTAAGACAATTGACATCGACAGGAAGTACAGCATCAAGAGACGTACTACGGGAACTCAAGAGTTTGGTGAACAAGTGCAACTACCTTACCGTGTCACAACAGCAGCAGGCTAAAGATCTACTTTCACGTTATACTATAAAAAAATCTAAGATTGATAGAGATATATGCAGAATATCTATAGTGAAACATAAAATTGACACTGGAAAGAGAAGAAGGTACAAGAGAGCGGAGCAAACTTCTAGTCCATAGTGCTATCCTGTAGTGTTGGTTAAGAAGAAAGAAGGGTCTACACCTTTCTGCATCGATTATCGTCGGCTCAATTAAGTCACCAAAAAAGGACAGCTACTCATTACCTCGAATAGATGACACTTTACACACTCTAGCAGACACGTCTTGGTACTCTACTTCAGATTTAAAATTTGGTTACTGGCAGGTTGAACTTAGCCCTAATGATAAAGAGAAGACAGCAGGCAGGACAAGAATTAGGGCAATTTAAAGTGATACCGTTTGGATTATGCAATGCGCCGGTACCTTTTGAAAGATTAATGGAATGTGTTCTAGCTGAACTTGTAGGCGATGCCTGCTTAGTGTATTTAGATGACGTAACAGTTACAGAATAAGATTTCGATAACGAGATATACACTCGTTAATGTGAAAGTGCATTAGAATCAAGTCAGCCTATGAAAACAAGATACGACAGAAAACCAAGGATTTCTTGTTTGCCTAAATAATCCGGTTCGACGAAAAGTAAAATCATCTAAGTTACAGCGACGTTGGAATGGGCCATACAAAGTTATCACACGGATCGATGACGTAACCTATCGAGTGCAGAAGCAGCCACGAGAAACCATTAAGATTGTTCATGTTGATCAATTAGCCGTCTATAATGAAAGTAATTATGTTCGGGACGAATATAACTAAGAGGGAAGTAATGTGGCGAACAATCTAGAAAATAAAGAGTGAGAACACTGAAATAAATCTATAAATAAAAGAAAGAGATAGCTACTTCTATCAATAAACAATAGCTGCCGTTACCCAAATAGCTATGCCATAATTTAATTTCTCGCAATGGACATACATTGAAATCTGCATGTACAGTTACTTGTTTACATTCAAGTTGCTTATGAGTCATTTGCAGAACTTTCGAGAACATGGTCGAACTTTACATTGTGTATAAATAAAGACGTGTTGGCGAAAAGCTAGTCAGTTTTTATAAAGCGATCAGAACCGATAGTTCGATCAGTGTGAAGAGAACGGATAGTGAAAAGTGACAGAGCGATCTGCATTCGGAAAGTGTTTAGGTGATTCGGTTTAGTCGGTTAGTTCTAGTGTGAATATTGTGACAGTGCTATTAGTGTTACCGTGTATTTACGTATTTTAATGTTAGTGTATCATAGATTTGTGTGGTAAATACACAGTTTTAAGGTAAGTGGTAATTTATTGCATATTACGAACGAACGAATATGTTATATTTTTGACCGCCCCGTTGGTCGAGTGGTTAACGACCCTAACTACGCAATCAATGGGGCTCGGGTTCAATTCCCGACAGAGGCAGGCATTTATATGACGAGCATAGATGTTTGTGTTTGTTTTGGGTGTTTATTCAATATATTTGAGTATTTATATATGTATGTAATAATATCGTTGACTAACACTCATACTACAAGCAAATAATTTGCTTACTTTGGGGTTAGATCAATTCGTGTAAAATTGTCCAGAGATATTTATTTATTTTAGAATTGTATAAAGATTTTTTGTATTTGAGCCAATACGTGGAGTATTGGCTGGAAGAAAATTCCTTTTTAGAATTATGTTATTCGGTTTAGAAATAATAAGGGTTATAATGTTAGCACCTACTTTCATTTTTAGTAACTTTTAAATTTATATGCATACTAGCTGACCCGCGCAACTTTGCCCGCGAGTATATTAATAAGTCATCCAAATAGCTTTTAATAAAAATTTCATCCCCTATTTCAGCCCTCCAGGGACTGATTTTTGAAAAAAAAATAGCCTATGTTTGACTAGGGATCTTGAACTATATCTATACCAAATTTCATGAAAATCGGTCCAGAGGTTTAGCCGTGAAAGCGTAACAGACAGATAGACACACTTTCACATTTATAATATACTAGCTGTGCCCGCGAGTTTGTTCGCGTGGAAAAAAATCTAAAATAAAAACCCGCATAGTTCTCGTTCCCGTGGGATTTCCGGGATAAGAACTATCCTATGTCCTTTCTTGGGTCTCAAACTATATTTGTACCAAATTTTATCCAAATCGGTTCAGTGGTTTGACCGTGAAAGCGTAACAGACAGACAGACAGACAGAGTTACTTTCGCATTTATAATATTAGTATGGATATAAGTATGGATAGTATGGATGTGTGTATTTGCATGGGAGTATTTACATCAGGTACAGGTTAATATTTGACGTTAAGTATTGATACTGTAGTCTTGTTCCTAATTATATTGTTAGTTGAGGTGAAGAGGCAGACAACAGTCGGAAGAAATTAATTAAACATGACTAGAAAATTCTTATATCGCTTGCACCAAAATATTTAAATATTTTTCTTATATAAATTGAACCATGTAAAATATATTTAAAGTTATTTTTTTATAGTATAAGATAGCAAACAAGCAGATGGGTCTCCTGATGGAAAGAGTCAATCATCTACTATAGACACCAAAGGTGTTAATGGTGCGTTGCTATTTATGGCGAGGTCTTATGCCACATGCATAAGTTTATCGGCTACCTTACCCTCCAAACCGGAACACGACGGTGACAAGCACTGAGGCTATTGCGGCAGGAATAGGTAAGGCTGTGGTGCCAGATCCGGGCGAGACAATGCAGAACTCTACTACAAAGTAGGCGTAAGCTGACTTTAATGTTTCATGAAAACGGAAACTAAAGAAAATTTGATGATATATAGTATTAAACATTGATATAAAAAATCCAAGATGCACAGTTGCGAACAAAACTGACACTCAAAAGTGTCCCTAATTTCACACAAGTAGTTATAGATATGGCAAAATATATGTTTTTGCATATTCAACCTTAAGCGCAAGACTTATAGTTGTTTTTAAAAAGCAATGTACGAAAAGTAATTAAATTGACAGTGTCGCAACCGACGCGATTCTATTTGAAATGAGCGCACAATTTAAAATATTGCGCTCATTTTTAGAGGACATTTTTGAGACATTGATTGTGTATCTTGGGTTTTTTATATCAATGGTATTAAATTATTTCATCCACACAAATTGTATGTTCTAGCCAGATGTGTAATGAATTAATCATAAAAGTATAGTTTTAAAGTGCACTTTCAGCGGAGTTTTACACGTCAGTATTCTAGATTGTTTGTACCGTACATCAATTATATGATTATGGAACATGTTTTAACATTTATAGAGTAGGTATACTAGTGACATTAGTGAAGCATCCACCACCAACCACCACCAAAGCGTGTGTGCGCGCGCGTGTGTGTGTGTGTGTGTGCGTCACCTGCTGGGCCGGCTGGCGGCCCGCTCCGGGACGACGTCACGCTGCGGCTCCTCGTTCTCCTCCACCCTCCTCAGCTGCACCTGAAACAGATCAGGTTTTAGCACCAATGTATGGCCTAAATCTCATTACAATCTGATGGTTAGTCAGTCCCTTTAAAACCACAGACTATCTAATATTTAACTACACTGTTTTTTTAAGGGAAAAGGGCCCACCTCTCGTTCCCACCACTGTAACTTCTGTAAACCAGAATCAACAGCGGCAACCGTCCTGATAACCTCTGAGTTGCGAGCTTAGGGTGCCCTGGGGAAAAGCTAATCTGTTTTGGATTCAGCAACGAAATTAATCAGAAATATATAGGAGGAGTAGAAAAATACATCCTGTTTCCCTCTCTTTTTAGCAGGAGACAGCAAAATGTTAAAAGCATAAAAATGCTACGAAATGAGACTACACAGTTTATAAGATCAACCAAAGATATAGTGTCATTGCGATTGCGACTACTGGGTGATATTTCGTGACTGTCAAATTCTACCAACTTTTCGCCCGGTTGGGACTGTCCGCACCGAATCGGTTTCCCGTTCTTCTCCTTTTCCTTGTTCAAATTCGGAGCGCGTTTGTAAAATAGACCTTATACCTACACCCACACACTTTGGAAAGGGCTAACGAGGGCCAAAGTTCTAATACCACCACTTCATTTTTTCTGTTGTAATAGCATCTTCCTCCACCTACACTTGTGCTGCTGGGGTGTTATTTTATAACTGGACCGTCGTTGAGTTTTATCAATTTATTTAAGCGGCGTTTTTTTTTTTCAGTGGCATTGCGGAGTTGACATAGAATATTTCGTGTCTCTATCCAATATATAATACATTGGATAGTCTCTATCCAATTTTAATTAATTTCACCATTTCATTATAGATTTCCGCAAAGTAACGCCTGAATCAATAGAAATAATGAAAAATCTGTACACATTACCTCCGAGTCGTGGTCGTCATTATTCTGGTCTGCGTCATCTGAATCCTCATCATTGATGGCCCTGGGATCTGACACCTCGCTACTGGTACTGCAATTATCTTGGAATTCACCTGCGGACCAGCGGTGTGATTCATTCACTGACCATAATCTCAAAGTACTTTTAATATTTATAATTACTGTTAGAAAAAAGGCAGAATTTTATTTTCGAATAAGAACCAGATTACATTCAATATAAAAATCAAAACAAGACCGCTATGCAAAGAAACCCAAGTATTTAATGATATGTTGACAAAAACACACGGTCAGGTGGTAATGCCACATGTTCAAATTAACTAGGTTCCTTATTCGGCAGTGATAAGCACTGATGTTTTTCATAATGACAGCTACTTAGAACTCCATTGCCTGGTAATTACGATGTTAATATAATTAGTGTAATTTACTCAAGAGTCTTCGCAACCGGCGTGTGTGTAT
Source organism: Apodemia mormo (assembly GCA_036924255.1). Classification (NCBI taxonomy): domain Eukaryota; kingdom Metazoa; phylum Arthropoda; class Insecta; order Lepidoptera; family Riodinidae; genus Apodemia; species Apodemia mormo. Next base: position 1,339,317 of record JAUPFN010000018.1, on the reverse strand, counting down.
GAAGAGAGTGATGAATGTGGAAGAAGCGAGACAAGCCTGCAAGGATCGTGATGTATGGCACTCGGTTCTCTCTGCCTACCCCGTAAGGGATCTGGCGTGAAGATATGTTGTTGTTGTAATTTACTCATCCTTTACGAGTATCAGGATTGTTTCTTACGGAATCCTTTATAGAAAAAAATTGTGTGTGTCAGCTTCGACGCACGACTGGAGTTAAGTACGATTGTCAAAACAGACGCAAAAAAAACGCACGATCTAGCTGCACTGCTCACACGAAATTAGAAAGTTGCGCACGATAGGTTGCGCACCAAAAACGTAACGAGGTCATTCGTTCAGTAGATTTTACTCCTCACATTTTTCTCATACCGGACGCCTTATATAAAAAAAAACGATTCTTAAGGAGTAAACTCCAAAAAAGTCATGCAACAAATGTTTACAAAATCGAGAGTACGATTTATTTCCATTTCCTCTTATTCTTGGCAGGAGACAGCAAAAGGGTAAAAGCAAAAAACGAGCAAGGAAATGAGATTTTCACAATCAGATTAAGCTTGAAAGCTTATTGCACCACGGTAGTTCAGGAATTACGGACCTACCAGAACGGCCTACTTGATTCGGCTTTCAGTAGTAAGTATGACAAAATCGCTTGAAGGCACAAACATTTCTACGTGTCCTCACAAGGTTGGAGGTGTTCGGTACGGTACGGCTCTGTTTGTTTACAATATATATCAAAAGAAACATGTCGAATTTAAGGAAATTAAAGTGGAAATGGACTTGCCATATTATATAACATATAAGCATTGAAATGTGGAACAAAGTCATAACATTTGGTAACTAAGAAATCGAAAAAGAACCGTATCGCTGCAGACAATTTCAAAGATGAGAAGACAAAATAAATATCATAGCCGGAAAAACATGGACAAGAGAAGCACAAAACAGAGTCTAAAGAAATCTTTGCTAATCTCGAATAATGGTCTGGAGATGGAGATGGGTCTTGGGCGTCAACCGGCGAGCCAGACTTTGAATAAAATTTAAGCCCGTGATTTAAACTGTCGTAAGAGTATTATTGGATCTAAAAAAAGGCTTACAATAGTGATTATTGTTCGAGCACTCACTTTGATGGTCTCGCAGATCAGTGCCGCAGTCCTTGGGCACCAGCGGCAGGCACTTCCTGTGCGCGTTGTAGTGGCAGTCGCCGCACTGCAGGCCCTGCTTGAACAGCCCGCGCAGCAGCTTCTTGCAGAGGCGGCACACCGTGGGCCGCGTGTACGTGTGCACCTGGAACGTGTGCGGGATGCCCACCGACCCCGCCCCGCCCCACCCCGACGCGCGCTTACTGCTGCTGCTCGTCAACTGCACAATTGCACCAAGAAAAATGATAAAGCGCTTGCGTTTTTCGGGCGCCCCATAGACCTACAATTATATTGCACAGTATTTTTATTGTGTAATAATATTGAATGTCCCCTTTGATTTCTAACGTTCAATAAATTGGTCTTGGTCTATTTGGCACAGATCTAAGGTCTCGATTTAGATCCCTGGGTTAATCAAAAAAATATGATTGAAAATTTTCAAAAGTTGTAATTTTAGTAAGTCGGAGTCTAGTAGTGGTGTGCTAGCATTCCAGTTCCTCGCATGAGTATTAAAATCTGTCGATTTCAGTTATTGCATTAAACTCGATCGGTAATTATCTGGTCAGTTAAATACAGCATTCATCTTGCTAACCAGCAAACCGATGAATAGTGGTAAATCTCAGAATCTATTAATGGTCGGGTCACTAAGCAAGGGAACTACTGTGATGTAACTTCTACTTCTTATTACCTATACACAGTTTGATACAGCTGGTATTTTCACCTGTGCAAATCCCAGATTTAGTAGACCATAAACTTTCATACTATTGGATCTATTGTTGAAACTGAACTACGCTGCTTATATCTGGAGGAATATCTTGTTTACGTCAGAGATCCACTTGGCTCGTCGGAACACTGTTTTCGTTTATATTATAATGTCAAATGAGCGTTGTGTAAAACCTCATTCGGCAGCAGACGAATGAGACATTACAGATCGGCGATGTGGTCGTTTTTTTGCATCCTTTATATGAGGGTGGTGGAGGTAGATATGATTCCCGCTGGATGATCCAAGTCTCGATGTTGACTCTGTCGCTGAAGTGATGCTGCAGGATATGGACATTTTTATTTTATTTCCTACGATACCTGTCAATAGCAATCCCAACCCCGGTATAATTGCCCAAGCAAGAATCAGGTATGATAAGTGCATCGGTATCTCGTGATGCAAAAATCAGCCCGCTAAGAAAGGAGTACAATTCTACGTCTAGGTCCTTCATGAAAGTAATTGCTAATGCAAAGTCCGAGCATATTAACAGAGTTGGTTCGCCATCCTTGTGCGCGTTCCCACATGCGTTTTAGTCTCTTACAAAGCTGTTTAGGGACGTTTTGTAAACCTTCCCACCCACCTCTACACAGTAAAAACAGAACAAACCACACCACAAACGAGAAAATTAATCTTTAGGGATACATTTACAAGCAACACTTCTTATAAAATACACCACCAACTAACTCAAAACATGATGGATCAATGCTGGAGGTTAGGTTCTATTAGACTTCTGTTTGGAAAACTTTTATTTCCTAGGATATCCATACATCGAGTGGGCCTGAGGGCATTCCACCAATTGTGCTTAGGATGTGTGCTCCTAAGTTGACTGTGGTGTAATCTCAACTTCGGCTATAAAAATTAGGTGCCGTATCAAATTCCCGGCAGGCAACTTTAGTACAACCAATACCTACGAAAGGCGTATGCTCAGATCCATCCAACTACCGGCTTTAAGCTATCACCTCCTTGCTCTTCAAGATAACGGAATCTACCACCTGCTGATAAAATATAGCGATAGGATCAACTAGTTCGGTCTCCGTCATGGTTATTCGGCTTTGACCTTTCAGTCTGATTTATTCATAGACGGGCGGAGGCAGAAGAGACCTAGGGAAAGGAAGTAGAGACCAAGGGGGAGGCGTTGGTTGATAGCATCGGCAAAAGTGAAGGCCTTTGATAGATATGGTACAAAGAAAAGTTGGTTTTCCCTCGTGTCGGTCCGGGCTCCTATGAAGAATAGACCAACTGCCGTTCAGCCAGACAGGTTGTAAGAGGCGAATGATTGGACATACGTGTCACTACCGTCGTGACTACTAGATGGTAGAGTTCCGCAATGACATACCAGGGTGTTTGATACCACCGCCGTACCTATTCCTGCCGCAATAGCGTCAACGTGTTGATTTGGTGTCTATCGGCTATGGTATCTAGGAGAGCCATCTGCTTGTTTGCTATCTTATAATACAAAAAAAAAACTTCATCACTTCCCGAGAAATATGTTATAGATTCAGACGTTACTTTGCAAGGCTCTTGTTGAGTGGAGTAGAGTTCATTTCTTTTGAACATGATTCGGTGGCGAATGAAACGTGTGTTGAGTGCGTATGTGTGTGTGTATGTCTGTCTCTCTCTCTCTCTCTGTGTGTGTATGTAAACATGTCGTAAGTTTTGAATGCCTTGCCTGATCGAAACAAGGTTCATGGCGTTCAATTGGATTCCGTCAAACTTAGACATTCTGAAAATCTGAACCGATTTGGCCCAGGGGGGTTTTGAGAAATTTAAAAAAATCCAAAAATATTTTGGCGATACGAGGTTTCTTAAATAACTTACAGATTTATGTACCGATTAAATACAAAAACCTAATCAACTCTTTCCTTAGAAAATTTGCGTCCAATACCGTAAATTGCAAAATCGGTTCACATGTTCGGAAGTTAACGTAGATGAATAAGTTTGAAATAAAATGTATCGATTTTTAAAAATTGCCGGTTTTCGAATTCAAAAATCAAAATCGAATCAAAACTAAAGTTTTTCAAATATTAAAATTATGTTGTTTGCAACCAACTTACAATATATATATATATATATATATATATATATATATATATATATATATATATATATATATATATATATATATACAATATATACAAATAAATAAAAATGCAGTGCCTGTTTGAAATATTAAAATAACCGGTTTTAAGTAAATGCATAGGGATGTATACACGGAACATATACCCACATAACTTTATATCTCTCAAATTCTAACATACCGACTACTTTAAAAATCTGATCAGTTATTCTACATAAAAAACGGCGTCAAATACCGAAAACAGGATCATTTTTTTTTTATTTCTTCGGGCTTTATTAATGCCTGACAAATTTTGTTGAAAAGTATATATATATATATATATATATATATATATATATATATATATATATATATATATATATATATATATATATATATAATATCAAAATCGATCATCTTTTCGAAAATATACAATTATTAATAAATAAAATACTGTAATTTTTAACAAAACTTAGATTATTTTAACTCATTAAGCTCAATAATTTGTGCTCTGGTATAGTTTTTACTGCTTTGAGCTTGAAATACTTTAATTTAACGGGAAGTTTCAGGGATGGCCTGCAGGGTCAAACTGTTCGGTTTTTTTGTAACAATTATGAAATTGGATCACTAGCTTTTTGGCATCAAAGTTATTGTCGTCGGTGCATGCTCATACTCCAAATCTGTTAGTGCTCGTATTCCCCAAAACTGTTTGCTATTTCCTACACTGTTGGTACTGCATGTCAATGATATGCTGCAAATAGCGGTATTCATTGCTGTGTGTGTATGTGTGGACGATAGTACAGGAGATTTTGTATATTCCGACCGCGCCAATATTTCTCAGGCATAAGTCGGCGAGTGCCGGAGTAAACTCGTCTCTAAAGCTATTAATCTTTTGACCAGTCTCGGAATGGGGCCGACTAAACTTAGTCAAATACAACATTAAAAAGACACTAGATTATGCGTTAACTACCAAGAAATCACTCTTTTTTTTTTCGAGAGTACTCCTTTAACAACCTGTCAGCATGGGAATTCTTAGTATTGAAATATGTGTTACGTTCAGTTTCCTACCTAAATCTAAGAGGTTACCTAAATCTAAGCTGGCTTCTAAGAAGCTGGGTGTTCTTAACACGGCGAATCGGAACTTCACGTCAGCCGATCATTTATGACCATATAAATCGCAAATTAGGCCTCACAAGGAACACTGCTCTAATCTAGGAGCATACGTGATTGAATACAGCGCAGATCAACTCGAATCGTCGATGACCGGCCTCTTTATAATCAGCTTGATCCTTCGGTGTTACGAAGAGATATTGGTGCATATTCTATAGCTTTCATTATTGGGAAAGTTACGATGAATTTTTTAGCTTAATTTCATGTGCTAAATTTTATCAGCGGACATCCAAAATCTAAAATTACACCCTCCCCATCTTCCACTACAGTGCGATTATCAAGACATTTTTTTGGCTCCTACGACTCCTTTTTAGGGTTCCGTACCTAAAAGGTAAAACGGAACCCTATTACTAAGCCTCCGCTGTCTATCTGACCGCCTGTCTGTCTTCACCAGGCTGTATCTCACAAACCGTGGTAGCTAGAAAGCTGAAATTTTCACAAATTATGTATTTCCATTGCCGCTATAACAATAAATACTAAAAATAAAAAATGAAAATATTAAGGGGGCCCCCATACAATAAACATGTTTTTTCGTTTTTTTTTTGCTGAGATGGTACGGTACCCTTCATGCGCGAGCCCGACTTGAACTTGGATGTTTTATTTTAATATTATAACAGAGCAAATAAGCAGATGACTCTCCTGATAAAAAGAGAAACCACAGCCTATAGACACCAAAGATGTAAGTGGTGCGTTACTATCCGTGTGGCGGGATGGCAATGCCACATGCATGAGTCTACCGACTACCTTGCCTTTTAAACCAAAATACGACAGTGACAAGCAATGACGCTATTGTAGCGGAAATAGGTAAGGCGGTGATTGACAGCCCTGGCGTTGCAGAAATCTACCACATAGTCACGACGGCAGTGACACGAATAGACAATCGTTTGCCTTTTACGAACTGCCTGGCAGAATGGCAGATGATATTTTCACTTATTGGAAACATATATTATTGGAAACATATAAAGTACTATAACCATGAGTATTTAAAGCGAATTGTTAGATCGGCCTGTTCAGCTTCCCAGCCTATTGGCGCTTTGACCTAAGGTAAGGAACAGCCCTTATGACGTTAATTAAAAAAACGAAAGTATTGTCAATGTCAGCGTCGTACATGCACACAAGAAAACATTCTGTATTGTATTTAATTTGAGAATTGTAAAGAATTAAATATGTTCCGACTTTTTCGGAAAACGTGCAAACTTGTTGAAGTTAACGCCTATAATCGCTTTACTCACATATTGAAGTACCTAAATTACTTTTGCACATCAATATTCTAATGAGTAAAGTGTTGGTTTGCAATAATTACAGCGCATTAAAACTGCCTTCCGATTTCCTGTGTCATGTCTGTTGTGCTGGTTATCCTGTTGAAGTGGCACTAACTGTAGCGAAACATAAGTGTTTGTAGAAAGTCCTTGATTTTTTTATAAGTAGGATTTCTGTAAACTAGCGCCTGTGCATAATATATTTAAGAAAGTATCTTCGTGCCCATATCCCCGAAGAGGTAGGCAGAGATATAACAATTGCTCCCTTGATTAGCTGAAGATACTTATGTGATTGGTGGCAAGCTCATCGCCAACCGGGCATTTATCCAATGCCGGGCAACGTTTTTTTTTTTTTTTATCAGAAAACTAAAAAAAACACATTTTCGAATTGCCCGACTCGAAAAGCGAACCCAGTGGCCAACAATGACACCAGACCACTAGAATACAGAGACGACTAATATTTAAGAGAGACGATAACCTTCCTTGTGTGTTTTATTGAGGTAAAAAAATCATGAGAAACAGAAAATTGAGTTACGGAGACTGTAAAACATAATCGATATGACTTAAGCTGTCAAACTCGATTAATATAATTTAAATTCAGTAAGACTGCAATAATCGAGTTTCAATCTCCTGTATCTCTCAAACCCCGCCAGATCTTCGCTAATTTACATGAAAAGAAACAGGAAATATGCCCTTACACATTGAAAAAAATTAGTTAAAATCGGTATATAAATGACAGATTTCTGAGGTAACAAACATTTAAAAGAAAAACACCGAATTAAGAACCTCCTCCTTTTTGAAAAGTCGGTTAAAATAGCCTAAGCGTATCTTAACAGAGGAATGTAAGAAAATGTAATGGCAGTTATCCGATCAATGCGCAATAAACGAGCGCGGTGTGTATCTCAACATATGTACAATATCTCAAAATATTTTACTACTTTTGACTGCTAGGCACTGTGGTAGATACAGCCCAACGATTTGTCTCTAGTGTATAATTAGATGGTGGGTAATTGGGAGTGAAAATAAAAATCGATTTTTTTAAATAAGTACATTTATTATTCTCAAAAGTCATAAATATACCCACCACCCAATATACATTAGTACAAATTATATTATACTGGCTTCAAAAGCCTGTTTTTTTTTACTAATATGCGTTAATGTTACTCATATAGTAAAGCGCTAAAGAGAGGAGCAGTAAGTTGCTTATTTTGCCTTTCATTTTAACATTCACTGCAATAATAACTATCATTTACATTTACTTTTAAAATTACTTTGAGTAAGGTTTCCACTTTGACGCGTGTTTTCAATATCTATGACCATGCTTAACTTATTACGAAGAAACCCGATTTTGTTCTTTTTTTCTTTATTGCAGATCCAATAATATTACGGTATACGCCCTTGGATATTTGCAGCACAAACAGTTCGATAGCCAATGTTAATATTGTTCTTCTGGCTCTTAAAAAATGTGAGTATTAAAGGTACTCTATTTGGAATAGACTATTTCTATAAAGAAGATAGAGCACAGCGGACAGTTGAAGACTATCCATCAAGATGATTTAGATGGATCCCCTGCAGTGAGTGCACTGTCATGGTGGAACGTGAAGGCCGGCACTAAAATAACAGGCTCGTTAGAACACTCTCTATTAAGTACAATATAGAACACACATAGGGACCTAACGACGCCTCGGAGATTAAAGGGGTCACCCTTAAAGATTTACCTGAAGAGTTGTAGTTCTGAAGATACTAGAAAAGTTAATGTTTTTTGTAATAATTTTACTGAGTTTGAATTGTATGTATATGATTTAATAAGAGTACATACTTGTATTTGAGCGGTAAGGATAAAACATGAACTTGTAGCTTAAGACTCAATAGTCACGTCTATAAACACTATTAATGTAGGGAACATTTTTGTAAAATTTAGTAAGAGTAAAGGTGGCGTGCGACCACCGACAAAAATTCAACTAATATGTATCAGACACTTTATCGGACAGACAATCAGTCGGACGCACTACGTTTCCCCTAACGCTTTACACTTTAATAGAGAGTCTGGCTATGATAGGGGAGAAAGAGAACAGCGAGACAACGCGAAAGCCGTCCAATTTAACAAAATACATGAAAAACATGTGTAATATATAGTATATTGGGATACGTCTTATAATATATCGATACTTTTGTCTTTTTCTACTTGAAAAATATAAACCAATGTTTTTAATATCAAGGCCTTTCTACTGACTTATAGCAGCAACTTTTCTCTAATGTGAGTTAAGTACTGAATACAAAAAGTGAGTCTTAAAATTGAGATTATTCATAAAATTGAGATTCCAAAATAACATTTATATTACTTTTAATGTCTATTGTATATACCACTTGAAAAAGATATCAACAACGTAAATAAACGACTTAAATTACAGTTATTGAAGGTAATTAATTCCTTAACATTTAAGTATAATTCGATAAAAGACAAAGCGCCTCTGTCACCCAGTTTGATTAAAGTTACAAGTACGTTTATCATTTAGTGTTACTAGCTGGTCCACCAAACAAAAAAATAACTAGAAAATATAGAACAACCTATTAACTAGAAAACAAAATAATACTTCTTAAATTAAGGTCAAAAAACCATTTGTTTTACATTACATTTAATATTATAAGCAACACTGATTATTTATTGTTACTTGAAACTTTAATGGGCCTAGTGAAAGAAACGCTTAAAGTTACAATTAAATGTTATTTTTAAAAGATCCTGCTTCATAAATTATTTTGATTAAATATTTATACAACAAAAAATAAAGGTAAAATAAATTTGTCCAATTTGTCCGTTTAGAAATTTACTTAAGCTATATGCTTAAATATATACCTAAATAATTAAATATTAATTAATTTCATAAGATTAGACAAATACTAGGTACATAATTGTACAATATTCAAATATACTTTGAAAACAAGAGATCAAACTGTATTTACAAATGTGTGATTACCAAAATATTTTTTCTATAGTCAAGTAATAAAACAATTTTCATAATTAAATATATTTGCTACCTTTTATAAAAATATTATGACAGCGTCATTATTATTTTATTCAATTTATAATTTACTTATGAATATCTTATTAATTGGCACTTAGCAGCTTAGGGTGAAATAATAAAAAAAATCTTCTTTAATGTTCCCTTAAGGAGATAAATATAAATTAGATATACCAATACTATTGTATCACAATACTATTTGTTCGTTAAAAAGTTTATAAATGGACGGACAGGTTACTTTGTAACTTAATGAAAATTTCCAAATAATTTTATTTAGAAACAAAATCTTAAGACAAAATTATTAAAAACTTTAATACATTTGAAACATTTATATTCTGATAACACAGATACGTCACAGTGTCAGTTATTACGATGTCGAAGAAAGTTATTCCCTTTGTAATATTTGTTTTTAAGATATAAAAAAATATACTAATTGAGATTCTAATATAACGCGTAAAAAATAACAACTTTTTGTGACGGAAGTATATATTTAGTCTTAGCGTATTAATAGTCTTACAAATAATTTTTCAAATTTTTTACAAATAAATAAATTATAAAATTTTTCTTTAAAATATAGCACTTAGTAACAAAAAAAAATTAGAGACGACAGAATATTGTAAATATTATTTTTAATCGCATTGCTGTACATTCTTAACAGGTTATAAACAGGGAAAAGTGTAGAAAATAACCTTAATAATATGTGGAATGTGTGGTGGCTAAATAATATGTGGAATGCAGTGATATTATAATTCCTTTAAAAGAATAACCTAAGGATACAGCCACATCGGCGCGATCACACATTTGTGGAGCAGAGGGAATTAACGTACAAATTCAGTGTGCGCAATATATAACATTCGCGACCAATTCGTATTAAACAATGTTATAACGAGATCAGATTAATAAAGTTTTATAGTTCTGAGTTCGTTTTAAATAGTGGATCTGATTGGCTGTAAATTAAAATATTGTAAATCGGTACAAGCGTTAATGGTATTTAAAATAGTTTCATAGTCCAAGCAGGGACCGTCAAAATTTGGTGATGCAGAATATGAACAAAAATAGGTTTTATTGGTTTTTGCAAATTAGAAAAATAATAATCCATTCTGCCGATCTGTAAATTGACCATTTTTTCCTATTTTTTTTTTGTAAAATTGATGTTTAAGATATAATGTTTTACCATTTGAAGGTGTTTCTTATTCTTAACATTCTTTAACTATTCTTAACACAATTGTTACTAAATCATTCTCAAAATATTTATCGCAATTCTAAATTATCTGTGTATGGTATAAGAAAAGTCTAAATTTGTATTTTTTTTCTTTTGAATGAAATTAGTCTGGTCCATTAATAGGAATGGGAAATATAACATATATCGTCAGACCGATGGGTAACTATTATTTGTCTAATAAAAAAATTATTTTGAATCACAATTTTTGACGGTCGCGCTTGTTCTATCAGTAAGTGGGCATGTGTGAAGTGATCGAGTGTAGTGTCTATTCCCTGGAGTCTTTCCCGGTGACGAGGTCGGCGAGTCGTCTTACCAGCGAGTCGTCGTGGCTGTTGGCGGACGAGCGCGACGGACTGCGCGGCGCCGCCGACAGCCGCCGCGCCCCGCCCCCGCCCCCGCCCCCGCCCCCGCCCACACCCGCACCCCCGCCCCCGCCCGCGCCCGTCGGGGACTCGCAGTTGGACGGCACCTTCACGGCGCAACGTTTGTGGTAGTTCAGCCCGCATCCTGCAACACAGATCACCTTTCATTGGTATTGCGACTTTGTGTCCCAATCTACAGTACAGCTCTGAGCAAATATCACAAGCACATTATTTGCTTACTTTGATGTGAGCTCAATTCATGTTATTTAAAAATACAGCCAAATTGACAACCTCGTCATTATATATTTCTACTTTAGCAGAGTACAGACAGTTTACCTTCGCATTTGAGTCCCTGGCGCACCAAGCCGAAGAGCATCTCCCCGCAGAAGTCACAGAATGTGGGCGCCTTGTAAGAGTGCACCACCAGCGTGTGCGGCCGGGCTGACGGTGCTATATCCATACCACCGTCGCATATTAGAGCTGTAACACATTAATGGCCAGTAATCACGACTCTTTTATATAAAATTATGATTTAAAATTACTATCAATCTTTTACAAAAGTGCATTAAAATAGTATCTAATTGATAATCTATTAAAAATAATGCACAAAAACATAACAGTCTGCAAAAAGTGCTATAATCTGAAAAATCGTCAACTCGCCGCTATTGACAAATTGAACAAGAACATATTGACATTTTAATTCCAAAACGGAAACCGGGGGAATATTAGGTTTTATTTTTACTCAAAAACTAAATAAATATTGCCAATTATTATCCTTCTGACAATAACATTTACCAATATCCTATTATATTGCGCCGCTTTGGCGCACGATGACACAGAAATTGGTATTGCAGATTTTGCACTTCTACGTGAAGAGCTAGAAAACTGGGGAGAACCTTTGCAAGATATAGAATTTGTTGACTGGATACGATTAGCAATAAAAGACAAAACCATGAATATTGAAGACGGCACATTTAATTACGTGAAATTTATTGAGAACATGAATATGAAGGATGAAAAATATATTAAAGAACCTATTAACTTCTTCAAACTAGACCAGAAAACTTTAGCTGCAATGGCAATACAGAAAGCTCAAGAGGAACGTGAGGAACAAGAGCGAAAAGAAGCTGAAAGGCTAGCAAAGGAGGAAGCGAAGAGGCAAAAGATGATTGCTGAAGGCTTAATTCAACCTTGAATTTTCTAATTTGAGTTAAAGTTACTCTGTTATTTGAATTAATGTAAATCTGTAAATTGAATTGTTTGATTACATAAAAAAAACTTTAACAGCTGTTTTGTAATGTTTAATACGTTACGTCTGTTTCAAAACTTGTTTATTTTGTCTTCATTTGATTAGCTTACCTCCGTATTAAACACTTTTAAGCAATGAGTAATGTCACGCAAAATATGCTCTTAAAAGTAACATTTACAAATAAACGTAAACTGCAGCAACATTTTTTTGAAAAACTTCCACAAGATTTATATTTTACCAGTAAACGTATCATTCCTCTTAAACGGATAAATAATCTTCAGCGTTTAAATATTATTTTTTTTTTTTTTTTATATCATGAGATAGCAAACAAGCAGATGGGTCTCCTGATGGAAAGAGTCAACCATCGCCTATAGACACCAAAGATGTTAATGATGCGTTGCTAACTTGTGGCGAGGTCTAATGCCACATGCATAAGTTTACCGGCTACCTTACCCTCCAAACCGGAACACGACAGCGACAAGCACTGACGCTATTGCGGCAGGAATAGGTAAGGCGGTGGTACCAGACCCGGGCGAGACAATGCGCAACTCTACCACCTAGTAGCCACGATGGTAGTGACTCGATAGCCAATCGGTCGCCTTTTACGACCTGCCTGGCAGAACGGCAGTTGGCCTATTCTTCAAAGGAGGCCGGGATCAGAAAAACTATCTTTTTCAAAATTCATTGAACAATCTTCTAATATCTGTAAAGCCACCTGGGAGGTTGTTAAAGGTATAAATGTATAGGATCGAGATAAGGATAAGAACAAGAGTGTCGCTAAGAATATGGAGAAGGAGAAGGATGTGAATAAAAATAGTGATAAGAACAGGGTTGTCATGATTAAAACAAGTTGTTTACAAATAGTACAAGAAAAAAGATTTTCTGTAACTTAAGTTTCAATTCTGCCGCGTATCAGCTTACACTCGAAGTGTTGTAGATATGAACAGTTATAGCATTTAATTTTGTTTAACATAAAGTGTCTAGTATTAAAGCTTGTTCATCTTCGAGATAAATATTTAGAATTTATTACAGAGTTATTTATAAACTACACAACAATTTGTAGAATTATTAAAAATATGCTGGAATCACAAAAACTTTTACATAATATCAAATTATCATTATAATAATTGCGGCATACCACAAGGAATCATTTTCAGACCTTTGCTTTTTTTGATTCACATAAATGATCTTCCAAAAGCAATCAAACATGTATCAATTTTATTTGTTGCTGACATTGCCCTTCTTATTAACTATATTTTTAAAGAAGCAGGGGAAACGAACAGAATCTTTGTCTCTATTGCTACTACAGAACCGAAATTAATAATTTGAAAAAATCCGGTCACTAAATCTTCATAAAAATTAGTAATTTTGCTGTCGCTAAAATGAAATTGTTAAACTCACGATTAGCGGTGAGAACGATCTCGACGAGCGTCTCGTCGGTGACATCTGAGGCCGAGTTGATAATTTGCAGCACGTTCGGCGAGCAATAGTCGTGTCGGAACAACAGTATGCGGTCTGACAGACGGTTCAGCCCGTTATCTGGGATCTGCGAATCGGAGAAGAATTTTAAAGGAACGCACTTCTGCTTTGTCTGTTTGGTGAAGAATTGATACAAAAAACGTTAATAATGCCTGTGTGGCGAGATGGTAATGACTAATGTCACGGCCCACATCGATATTTTTACCGGCTGGTTTACCCTTCAAAACCGAAACACGACAATGAAAAGCATTTACGCTATTACGTCAGGAACATGTAAAGCGGTGGTACCAGACGCGGCTGAGCATTACGGAACGTTGCCACCATAGTACACATAATAGTAGTAAAATGGTCGCAATTAGTATTTAATAACTTTTTTAAACAAAGAAAAATTTAACCAGCCACCATCTTGTCATAAAGCCAGGCAACGCCTTTACCGCTGAGCTACGTGTAGATAGTTCAATGTGGCGAAATTATTCTTTGTTTTGTTTTGATTTGTTTAAGTTTTCCATAACATGGAATTTATACCAAAACACATATAACATGGCACGTAATACGTTTAGCCATTTTTCCGCCTTCTACGAACTGTTTCGCAGAGTTGCAGATGGTATATTCATGGGCATACTTAGGTTCTGGGCCAGACGGGGGCAACCGTAACATTTTACGACTATATTTTTATCTTATTATATTTTTATCTACAACAGTAGATAGTTAGTAGAGAGGCAAACAAATTCCAAGGGGGGGGGGGGATGCAGCTACCCCTCTCTGCCCCCCCCTCAGTACGCCCATGGGTATATTCTTCAAAGACACCCGGACCAACACGAGGTTATATAGCTGTCAGGTTTTGAGTTTAGTATTAGGATAGTAAGCACGCAAATCTGTATTGTGTTCTGACAGAAATACGCAATTGTTGGCTAAAGACACCAAATACGTCAATGGTAGGTTGCTATCCGCTTAACAGGACTGTAAGACCATAATAACTAGTTAATTGGCCTTTGCCCATTGGCATACGCAACCCTATAAGGTACGATTCACACCGACTGGCTTGCATCGGCCCGCGTCGGAACGGATACATATAGCGCGAAAGCCACTAAAATTACTCGTTATAGCTGCACTGCTAATATCCATTCATATTCTGTTATTTACACTTTCCAATTTCTTTTATCGTATAGTAAAATGCCGTCCGAGCCGGGCCGATGCGAGCAGGTTATTGTCAAGTGTCCGTCTCTCTCTTCTTCACGCCTAAACCACTAAACCGATTTGATACAAAAAAATTTGAGACCCGAGAACGGACATAGAATAGTTTTTATCCCGAAAATCCCACGACAACGGGAACTATGCAGGTTTTATTTTATAATTTTTTCCACGCAGACGAAGTCGCGGGTACAGCTAGTATTTTATAATGTGAAAACCGATTTTCGCGGATATGACATTCATCTAGATCAATTTAAATAGTAAGACTATCTAAATACAAAATTTTTGACAAAATCGTTACGGTCATTTCGGAGAAATCACTTATAAGTATATAAGAATTGCCCGTTTTAATTATAGGATTTTCACGATACCAATTTAAGGGTTTTCAATTCCCTCTAACGATTATACATTTGAACAAAACGATGACGATGATTACACAACGGATATGTGATTGAAACACATACCTTTTCATGTACAAACTTAACGGCCAGCTCCTTGAGGTAGGCGAGCGTCAGGCGCTGCAGAGGCGCGGAGACAGCGTCCCGGAGCACGCCCATCTGGAACAGGAACGTCACCTCGTCCTCCATCCGGCAGTACGACGGGCCCGCCATCTTCGCGGAGATCACGTCCACCTTACAAACAAAAGACGATAACCTTTAATAATGTTTTTATATTCATACATTTTCCCCGGTGTTGGTCCAGGTCCCTTTGAAGTATACACCGTCTGCCATTCTGCCAGGCAGTTCGTAAAATGCTAAAGATTTTGTTATACACATCACTATCATCGTGACTATTAGGTGGTAGAGCTTCACAACGTCTCTCCCAGGTTTTTGATACCATCGACTTACTGATTGCTCCTGCAATAGCGTCAATGCTTGTCACTGTCATGTTCTAGTTTGGAGAGTAAGGTAGCCGGTTAACTTATGCATGTGGCACTATCATATCGCCACACGGATAACAACGTACTATTAACATCTTTGGTAGTGTCTATAGGCGAAGGTTTTATTCTCCATCACGAGAGCCATGCTTGATTGCTGTCTGATATAAAAAAATACAATTCGCCAGGATAGAGTACAACAACATGACATATTCCAGTTACCACAAAGTTAGTGTTTGCCACTGTCATAGCTTAGTGTGTGATTTACGCTTAAGGCCTTGCACCACTATTCCGTATTGATCTTAGTGCCTTTTGAGAAACGAGTTTTCAACGAGTCTTCCTGTCAACGAGTTCGCAAAAAGCGAGCATCACACTATCATCGTGAGAGTGTAGCAAAGTCTCAAATATGTTTAGTAACCATCGTTTTAACTTTTCCTGACGAAATAGCGCCATTCGCATGAAGGTTACGAAGGTTGCGAAATACTTAAGCATATAGTATATTATATCCTTGACACATTGATGACAACGCACCATCATAGGTTATGGAGCAATAAACGATAGTTACTTCCATCAGAACCACCATCTGTAGCCTGTAGGTGCACTGGTCATCCTATGGTACAACACAACAAGCTAAGAAATATTATAGATAAATGCTCACCCAGTAGATATATCTTACTGTACAAAAACTGTATGCAATTATCAGTTTACTTTAGCCTATTATATTGCACAATCTAAAGTACCTATGTGGTTTACTTTAATATTAATTATTAGATAAGAAATGGAAAATAATAGGCCCAGGTCAGCTCCTGACAATGCAAAGGTGAATACTTTCATCGAAAACAAATTTATTTGACGCAAATAGATTAGGATTATCGTGGGTTCTCGCAAACTCGATATCGAACAATATTTACATTCGTTCACAAACAATAACAATTGATTTCACATTTATGTACCTTCAAGCTGAGATATTACACAGGCTGAAAGAGCCAACTGCTAAATATCACAAGCCATACATATTTACTTTCTCCGCTTCATAAGTTAAAAACGTCGGCTTCGCATACTCATAGCAACACACTCATTCAACACCGAATTTCGTTAAACCATTGTATGTCAGTCACGGTCTTACAGCTTACCAGGTATCTACATTAATTCATATTGCTATTGAATATCTGTTTAGTTATTATTTCATCTGCTATTCTTTCCACATGTCCAAACCAACTGACTTATAACATTAAAGATGCTAATAGTACGATGGTGCGTTGCTGTAATCTCCGTGTGGCGGGACGATACCTGTTGAAGGAGAGTACTCAATATTTGATTCTGAGCCCAAATATCTATAAAATACTAGCGTTATCCCGCGGCTTCACTCGCATTTAAATAAGTTTTTTTTTTTTTAATAAAACGTATCTTATATCTAATGCCTCCAACCTCCAGGTATTCTATGTCGATGCCAATATGTGTAAAAATTTAGCGGGAAATTTCAGAGATGGCCTGCAGGTTCAACCGATTAACAGTTTTTTTTAAAAACTTGTGTGAGATAACCTTCGGGGTATTTTTATTCAATAAAAGAAGAATTATCAAAATCCGATCACTTTATAAAAAGTTACGCGTGGTCGTGATTACTCACGATGGTAGTGACACGTATAGCCAATCGGTCACCTTTTACGACCTGCCTGGTATAGCAGCAGTTGATCTATTCTACAAAGGAGTAAAGGTCTAGCGAATTTCCTGCTTAACACGGGGGAAAATCTATGCAGATTACATCTTTGAAGAGGTGACGGCTATCTATTATCGTCTTGGAAGCTATCTGTTGTTATACTATGTAATAAACCTTTTGATGAGACATCGGGCCAATTTTATGATGCCTTGTTATCTGTGTGACCTTGCCCCCCAAACAGGATAATAAACCAAGCAGTGGAACCAAACTGGGACAAGGCATTGCAATACTCTACCGTTGAGTATTCTCGATTAAGCTTTACGAGTTGCGTGAGCCACTTTTTACTAGTTGTCTGGACCGTACAAAAGTTGGCCAATTCTTCAATAGGGACCGTGATCAACTCGGGGAAAATCCTATCACAATCATCTTAATACCTCTCTCTAAAAATTTATTTTTCACTTCCCTACACTTATCGTCCCTCTTACAATCGTACGATTTTAGTAAAACATTAATTAATCATTAACTACAAAACAGCATAAGGTAGCACTTAAACTTTATTCAGGGTACGGTGATTTGGCATTTTATTTCAATCTGCTAGTTAAAGATTGATATCAATTTTAAAGATGGTCGTACTACATTATGGAAAATAATTCGTCAAATTGGATTCCGATTTAAAAAATGTGGATCTAACAGAGACATTCCCATGGAAAAGTATGATATAGTAGCTTGGAGTAACCGCTACCTTAATACCATACAACAAAATCGAATTGAAGGTCGACCTGTGGTATTTTTTGGATGAGACATATATACATCCACGCCTTTTATTCGGTGCGAAAGTGTTGGCAAATTGAAGGTGAAGAAGGTGCAGGTACTCGAAACCGATTCTGCTGGTGCACGTTGGATAATAAGAAAATGCCGGAGGTGAAATGGGTTTCACTACCATGATGATATGAACAAATTTAATTTTAATAAATGGCTGGAAGAAAAAAATATTTCTAATTTACCACCGAATTGCCTAATACTAATGGACAATGCACCATACCACACCATCCAGGTAAAAAGGCACCAACGATGAGCTCATCCAAGTCTGACATGCAAAAATAGATTTTCGTATCTTCCAACTATGGTCAAAGTTCAATTATATGATATAAGAGCACAAAGAACCCCCATTTATATAGTAGACCAAATGCTTGAGGACCATGAACACAAAGCAGTTTGATTGCCGCCGCACCACTGCGAATTAAACATGATTGAATTTATGTGGAGCTTATTAAAAAGGCGAATAGCTAATAAAAATGTCGGACAGCTAGCAGAAAACATTGTAAGTCTGACTGATGAAGCTTTTCTTTCGATTACTGGAGAAGAATGGCAACAGCAATGCGAAAATGTACGCAACATTTAAGATAAGTTTTGCCAGACAAATGGATGCGTAGACGCTGAAATAGAAAAATTTATAATTGAAGTCAACGACGATTCTGGTGCTGAATTTGACAGCAGCTGCAATGAAACTTCAGATAGTGATTGTCCGTTAGCTGTCCATTTAGATCACACTTATTCTAAGAAAATAATATGTATATTGTGGAATATAAATAAAAGATTTATATTGAACTAGCTGTTGCCAGCGACTTCGTCCGCGTGGACTTCGTTTACTCCGCCCAGCACCTGGCCACTAGGTGATAGCGTGATAATATGTAGCCTATATGTTGAACCGACCTGTTAGTAATATTCATGCAAAATTTGAAGTAAATCCATGCAGTATTTTTTGAGTTTACCCCGGACATACATACAGACAAACAGACAAACAGACAAAAATTTTAAAACTATATTTTTGGCTTCGACATCGATTGTAGATCACGCCCCAAGTATTCTTTTAAAAAAATATTCAATGTACAGTTTTGACTTTCCTACGATTTTATTATATGTATAGATTGTTTATTTATTGTGTAGATAATCCTTCGGTAGACAGAAAGAAACTACCACTAGATACTTTTATATATTTTTCATACATGGGCCCAGTCACTTCACTCACTTGTCAGTGTTGTAATTCAAGGGTAACTGTCCTACACGTAAAGTGTAAACTTTTCTTAGTCCGACACCCTTAAGTTATCTTTTTTATCTATCTTCATTAGTTACCCGATCCGAGATTTTTCGAAGACAGAAAAGATGGTAGTCTCGTCAAAACGAAGCTGTTCACAAAAATTCAGCTTGTTATTAATCAAAAAAAGTTTGTTCGTGGGCCCACGGTCTATTACGATTAGCGTTAATTTGATTAATGTTCATGGCAAAATAAAAATATGTAATGAAATGATACTTCATTAATTTAAATTTGCCGTACTTCGCGCGTGTCTACGTTGTCTGTGGAAGTCGGTAGAGGACGTATCGGTCGAAGTGACGTGACATTCAATGTTCACCACAATTCACCGGTTCGTCAGCTGGTGAAATGAGATCTATACCGCTACTTTTTCCAGGTGAAATTTTACACAACCTTTTGCTTAAATAAGCTACCATTTAGCTAAAATAATCTTTTAGCCAAAATAATTGACAACAACCCGCTTCAATTTCTCTACCTCTGGAACGCTGAATCAGCAACAAATTTAAAAAATAAAGAATTGGAACCTTTCAATTTTGAAGTCGGTTGGAAAATGCACTTGACAAGAACCAATAACATGCACATTACACATAGCAATTTCGACCAAAACACCGGGTGACGTTGGGTTATCGCTGCAAACACTAATCAGTGCAATGCCATAATAGTGCAGAGGGCAACAATTACAGCTCAATGTGCAGTTATTGTTGTTTAAATTAAATGCAGATTAATAAACGCGGCTGATAGTCAACGAAAATAAACTATTCAGTGACAGTTTTATATATCATAAGATAGTAAATAAGCGGATGGCTCTCCTTATGGGAGACAAACATATAGACACCAAAGATGTTAACGATGCGTCGTGCGTTGCTATCATTGTGGGAGGTGCGTTGCTATCTTAATGCCACATCCATAAATTTACTGGCTATATTATCCTCAAAATCGTAACACGACAATGACAAGCTCTGACGCTATTGCGACAGGAATAGGTAAAGCGGTGGTACCAGACTCGGGCTAGACAATGCAGAATTCTACCACCTAGAAGCCATGATGGTCGTAAGTCGCATAGACAATCGTTCACCTCTTGACGAACTGCCTGGCAGACGGCAGACGGCCGGACAAACACGGGGGTGTAACAAATAATCAATGTTTCAAATTATTAAAAATATTGCCGGGTTTATGCAGGCAGAATTATTAAAGGATGAGTGGCTGATGAGGCCGAGTGCTGTCTTTGAAGTTGTACAGGCATCCTTCCTAAGCTACCCATATTGTTCGATTCTTGAAACGGGACATTACCTTTTTACAGTTCAGCGAGCAAAACGAGCAAGCGATGCACCTTATGGTAAGTGATCACCGCAGCCCAAGACCGTCCGTAACACCTATGGTTATCTACTTCCACCAGGAGAACCGCTTGTTAGTTTAATATAAATACATATATAAAAATAAAATAAAATGCAAAGGATATCCATGTTAAGTTAGACGGACCAGAAAAGGTTACTGAACATATTAAAATTATTGGTTTTCTTCTTGAAGATATAATATTTTTTGGTATTAGCGACAATTTTTGTGTTACATAGACTGAGGCGTCTGAATGAATTTCCATTTAGTTAGGTACGACCGCCAACCAAATTTGTAGTAACTTACTCTCCAAACCGGAACACGATAGTGACAAGCATTGATGATATTGAGGCAGGAATAGGCAAGAAGATGGCACTAAAACCTAGGTGGGACGTTGCAGAACTCTACAATCTAGTAGCCACAATGATAGTGAATTGCATAACCAGTCGTTCGCCTCTTACGATCTGCCTGGCAGAACGGCAGATGGTCTATTACGCTACAGAAAAGGTTTTGTCGTCATAGCAACACTGTAAGCGGATTATTTTACAATGCGGCCATTACTCAGCAACATCGGGCCACTGTTCCTCGTAGCCGATCAATTTGAGGTGTCAGTTCGCGAGTAATGCCGTAACGTTACACCCAGACAGATTAGCGAGGCGCGACACCGCATTTAGGGGGCTTCTCTGAATACAATGACCCGTTACATAGTTGCTGGGTGAAACCCTTTCAAATACGATTTGTAAATGTTTCGCAAGTGACCAGCGAATGTCGTTAATTGATAAATGCGGTGATGGTGATAAGCTGTGTCGTGTGCCGATGACATCGGTGAGAAGTGATGAAGGTTCCGAGTATCCCACAAGGTTATATACAAATATTTATTTCATTTGTTTTTGCTACCTCATGGTCGTAGTAATTATTCGATTCCCGTGATGTGTAAATGTTGATGTTTTTTTCTGAATTATCATCAGCTTACGGTAGCCAGGAGCTCGTAAAGCTCTCCGTTTTGGTTGTCAGATTAATATTTTTTTAATGTACTTCTTGTAAAATATTTGCAGACTATAAGCCTATACATCTGATCAATTCCATCACTCAAAACCATCTGTTACCAAAATGAGGTCTTGGATATATCGTACGCCCCACCACGCGCCAACTTCCCGCCTTGTGTTCCCGCTATAAATCTTTTTAGTTTTCACAACTTTAGCCAATAGAAGGTGACGCCTTTATAATAAGATAAGATAAGATAATTTCAAGGAATAGAAAAACACTAGGATGACTTATAATTTATATATGTTTTTAGAACTCATCCCGTGTTAGGGAAATCTTTCAAAATTTAACAAAGAAAATCCTGTCTTGTTAACATTTTTTCTTTGTTAAGTTTTTAAAGATGATTTACTTTGTAACCATTCATACATTCATGTCATTTTTGGAATTTGCACAAAATAACACCTGAATTTATAAAATGGCCTATCAGGCTTCAGTCTTAGTATAACTGTACACCAAAATTCACTCAGTCGTATCAGCATGAAAAGTAACAAATAGACAAACAAACTTTCAAAATCAAAATAGTAAAAGCAGTGTTCTAACGGTAAAAAAACATCCGTATACGTCAAGTATGTTGGTGACGCATGGTTATCTTCGCGGCTATGATCGCGGTTTGTACGATAACCGGTTTCCTCAGACTTTAAGCGAAAAAAGCGCCGAGATTATGGCAACCCGATTAGGATACGGGCGAAGTCTCAAAGCGGCAAGTCTTCGCAGAACTCTATAATGAATTTGATCTAAATGTGATGAAAAATCATTAATATCTAACGCCCATATCTTTGAAGTAGTAGGCAGAGGAAAAAATAGTATACCTACGCCTAGCCAACAGCATCAGTCAAAATCGAATCATTTTTATTCGAATTATTCTTTACAGGTACTTTTGATGAGTCAACATTTTTTTGAGTTACTACCGGATTGGAAACGCGGCACTGAGTCCCATAATGTGACAGATGACCAACCAGTTGACAAATCGGACACATATCCTGTCTCAGGCATGTTGTTTTCCAGAGCAAGTGAAACATATTTAATGTACATACACGGAGGCTCCATAGGCTAATCCCGTACATTGTAAGGCTTGCCTAGCAGTCCGTATAATCCTGTCACCGATGTAGTACTCGTTATCTTTATACATATAGAAACAAAACAACAGACTACGGAACCATAAAACGTTCCGTAGTCTACAAAGAACCCCTATGGTTTCGCCAGATCATTCGCCCGTCTGTTCGTAGCTTAGCTCCGAGCCGAGTTAATCGATTCGGAGTAGGTTATAATAAATTGCCGAAACAACGTTTATAAAAAACTTCCAGAATATGTACCGTACCGATTGGTTCCTCCGGGAGTTATACAGATTGACTGGCAAAAAAAAAATACATATTGAAGGACACGATAGTTAAAAGTTATAACATATGAGTAAACAATAAAAAGAGAATATTCCTTGACTACATAGTAAGCCACAACGAAATTACAGTAGCAATATTCAAAAATTATGGTCACCAAACGTTGTACTAATGGGTCTGGTCACGAGTTCGGTGAATAGCTGTTTGTAAACAATGAAATTTGATATCTATGCGCGGGTGTTCGTACATACGTAAACATTTTTATTGGCTAATTAGGTCAAAATGTAAATATATATTTTTTACATATTGGGTATCAGAGTCTAGTACTGAACATCTTCCTTAGGTATGTACATTATTTTACCAGTAAACCTGAACAGTTATAAATTTATCCTCAGGCTTTGGGTATACTTTGGTCGGCTTTTAGCTTAAAATACCTCAACTTAGCGGGAAGTTTCTGGGATGGTCTGTTTCGTCAACTAGTTTACAGATATATTATTGAATCAGGCGTTATGTTGCAAAAATTTATAATTCAAAAGTGAAATTGATTAAAGCCATTTTCCGCGAAACTATTTCGTGTGACCTCAACGATGGCGCTCATCAAAAGTCCATAAAACAAAGCAGTCCCTAGCGGGTTTTTTTTAGTTTACAGATATTCAATCCGTCCGTTTTTGGATAGAGCAATAAGAACGAGGTCATTGCCCGGTGGACGTGGAGGTTATTCCTATGTTAGTAAAACATAAACATAAACTAAAACTCGTTTTAGTTATGAGTGGTAGGATTTTCTACGAAGTGTAAGCTAAAGCTGTTTCTATAAATGTCGAATTACCAAATGTAAAAACAACTTGCAGAACGCATTAATATAAAAGGGGAGGATACGTTACCTAGTCACAGCGCCTGGTTCTACAAAACTAGGACACAGTGGACACAGTGACAATCAATCAAGCGCGGGATATCATACGCTTATACTTTCCGACTGTTTTTACCATTAAACACGCATCAAAATGCCTTCTTGTATATTCAACCTGTGTTATAATCAATCAAGGAAAAAAATAAGACACACAAAATTACTTTCCATTCGTAAGTACGGCTAAAACAATTTGTTTGAAAATAAGATTAAATTATTGTTTGGTTCGCCATGTTTGTGAGAGTGAGATAATACAGAAGTGTAAGTGAGAGAAACGTAGTCTGCTACGTTCGTCGCATCACTTTGCGCTCGGCAGACCGAGCCTAGGTTTAGCGATTGCGATGTTAGAGTACGCTCTAACATGACGTATCTTCATTTTTAATATATCAATGGTAAAACGCCTCTTTATTGTTAAATCGGTAGCTACTTATTACTGCTAAGAATGACGGATCGTTAATTTTTTTACAAAGAAATATTGAATATTTGAACCCGGCATTTGTGATACAATAATTGTGATTATAATTTTTATATAAACGTTGAGTATCTTCACGCCCATATCCTCGAAGGGGTAGGCAGAGGTACAACAAGTGCACCCACGATTAGGCGAAGATACTTGGTCCCACAAATGAGATAGGTGGCAAGCCTATCGCCAACCGGGCACTTTCCAATCCCGGGCAACTTTGTGTTTCTCAAAAAACTGAAAAAACACTTTTTTTATGTGCCCGACCGGTAATCGAACCCGGGACCTCATGTGGTTAACGCCAACGCTGGACCACTAGACCACAGTATATAAACGTTGAAGTGCACAGAAATCATAACAATAGGGTTTTCGAAAGGAAACGTTGGTTTGTCTACATGACTAACGTGACTGACGAGGAACATATTACTCATGGCACGCATATTAGCGTTAACGAGATATTAATCGACATCAACAAGGTGTCTTCTCCCGTGCTTCCTCCTCTGCATTTTCTAAGCGGGCTGAGTCAACCTTCATTAGACAAATCCTTATGGTACATCCTATTTGCATGATAAACTAGCAGCACACCTCAGTTCGCTGCACTATAAAAGTTTTTGGCGAATCCTACGGAAGAGACTTCTCTACGGCATAAAAGTATCCAATGTGCTATTCCAGGTCATTATCTACCAGTAGACCAAATTATATTCTTCACCCGTTTGTGCGCAATTGAGTTACAAACATTCCTACATCCAAATATCCAAATTTTAGCATTTATAATAATAACTAGCAGTCATCGCGATTTCGTTTGAGTGACAAAAAATCATTACACTTCCTTTTGTTCAATCGGGTAAAAATTAGCCTATGTCACTCGTGAATAATATAGTTTTCTAAAGGTGAATTTTTTTTCGGTCGAGTAGTTTTTGAGTTAAATAGTTGTATGCGTATAACTCCGGAATAAATTCACCAAATTGGATAATAATTTTTTGTTGTGTTCTTTAAAATGCGTGGAAGATCTATCTATCTTACACTTCAAACGACAGTGACAAGCACGGACGCTATTGCGGCAGGAATATGTAAGACAGTGGTACCAGACCCAGGCAGGACAATGCAAAACTACCACGTAGTGACTCACAAAGCTGATCGTTCGCCTCTTAGGAATTGTCTGGCAGAACGGCAGGTGGTCTATTCTTCAAACAGGGGTAATTTTACCCTCTACATATTCGTTCATCCTTAATACCAACCTTGTTAACACTATAAAATGTTTATAGGCGCAAGGGTGGTTACCCCCAGTTTCGGTACCAATGATTGACACATAAGATATTATTTCCGATAAATCTATTCCCGAGACAACGCTAACAACAGATTGGGTTGTAATGGCGCGGCTACATATATCGGGCTACGGCGAAGTATTGCACTAGTACGGTGTATCGGCCTATCGTGGAGCTGCATTGCGAAGGCGCTTGACGCGTCACTGTAGTGTGCGTCAAACTTCGGTCCACAGGTTATATTTATGCGGTTCACGACAAACAAACATAATTACGATAAACAATAAAAATAATAGCAAACTGTTATTTACCTGCATACATATTATGTTTAGGTAAATTCATGCAGAAGCCGTATTTTGATACTGACCTAGTGTATCGACGTATGCTATTTCATTTTGTTCGATAATAGAAAAAATAACATATGACAATATGAGTTTTCATGTTTACGAAGAGGTACAGTTTCGTAATCTTTAGGCGAATGAGATACAGTGAACAGTAGCATAAAATGAAAGAATTTAAGGGACGAATAATAATGAATTAAGAAATTGAAAAGAAGGAATTAAGGAATGTTACAAAATTTTTGTTTTCTTTGTTGTGGCCCGCACAAATATCCTCAGCAAGCCGCACAAATATAACCTGCGGGCCGCTATTTGATAACCAGTGATATTATGACGTGATTACGGCGTAAGCAGTTATCGCGATGTATTTCGTGACAACATCGCGCTAGCGCGATACTTTGCCGATACATGTAGCCGCACATTAATGGAGGCACGTGTACATAATTATTCAAACTAATAACAGAAATTAAATATGCAGATAAGACGCTGAGCCTTGTAGAGAGCAGTGTAAAAAATCACTCATTACGTAACTTGTAAAAACCAGAAGCGGCCAGTTACGGTCGCTTTAAGTTACATGTATAAAGTATCGAAACACTGTAGTCTAGCCAGATATGTTTTAAAACGGAGCTATTTTCAACCGACGAAAAAGCGGAGGTTACGAGTTTGACATGACGTATCTATGTAATATTGTTGGAATTGGATATATTTCAGTATGGTGATCAATTTAGATTTCCAAGCACGTGTACTAAATATCGTAAGTTTTATGTTTGTCGTACGAATTGTTCGGTAACTAAAATCCATATCGAGGTAATTCTTTTTGATTTTAATCAGGTATGGTCCAACTTAGGTAACAAAGACCTATAGACACCAAACCTATAGACAACCAAAGATGTTAATGTTACGTTACCATTTGTGTGGCGAGCTGTGAATACCACATCCTTAAGTTTATGAGCTACCTTATCCCCTGAACCAGAACACGATAGTGAAAAATACGTACATTATTGTGGCAGGAATAGAGGAGGCGATGCTACCAAACCACGCAGAACTAAATAGTCACGATAGTGTTTGGTCAATCTTTCGCCTTTTATGACCTACCTGGTGGGTACACAGATTGCTAATCCTTTATAAGGGTCCTGAACTAAGACAGAAGTGCGTTTTAATTAGTGATGTTTAGCGTAGGCGGTCGTTGATTTGTGTGTATATAATGTTTACAGTTTTTTACTCTAGCAGTCGAGAGAGCTAAAACTGTTTGTTTTATTATGATTTCTGTTCCGAATAAACTATTTTTATTTTATACTAGCTGCAGCGTGCAACCCGCTGGATTATAAAAGTTTTATGCAAATCCCGCGGGATCTAATTTTTCGGGGATAAAAATGGGTATCCTATGTGCTATTCTAGGTCATCATCTATCTGTGTGCCAAATTACATTCAAATCCGTTCAGTAGTTTTTGCGTGATTGAGTAACAAACATCCATCCATCCATCCAAACTTTCGCATTTATAATATTAATATAGGTAGATAAGATAGTAAACAAGCAGATGGTAATGGTTGTCTTACCATCAGAAAGAGACAACCATCGAATATAAACACCACAGATGCTAATAGTGCGTTGCTATCCGTGTCACGGGATGGCAGGTAATGCCATATATTAGTTTACCCTTTTTTTCAAGATCAGAACACGTCAGTGAGCACTGATGCTATTGTGGCAGGAATAGGTACGGCGGTGGCACCGAACCCGGTGGAGTGGTTGCAGAACTCTATCACCTAGTGGCCACGGTGGTAGTGACACGTATAGCCAAACGGGTGCCTTTTACGAACTACGGATCGCAGACGATCTACGGACCAACACCGGAAACCAATTTAGCAGTGAGAGGACACTGAGAGTACACAGTTGAATGTATGGCGGACAAACTTGCCCACAACTTTATTGTAGATACAACTAGAGACATTTTTGAGATATAGACGGCGGTCAGCTGTCGCTATCAGAGAGGTATGGTTGTGGATAGCGATCCTGTTATAAATATTAACGTTACCACGCAAAACGTCAAGACTAACTTGAACTATAATCCGTTACACGTGTAACCAACGGTCATGGCATTGACCAGTCAAGGCCGATAGTTCGTAAAAACATACGTATTCGGTTGTTTGAGAACCCGTTTCTGAGACATAAAACTATAATTATACTAGCCAAGCTAATTGAATTCGCAGTGGCCAATAGTATTATTTTTATACAGAATAGCAAACAAGGAGGTGGCTCACCTGACGTAAGATTACCAACACTTACAGACAACAAAGATGTTACCATTAACATAAGCTGTACAACAATAATGTCATAGATTTACGGCTGCCTGGCCTCCAATATTCAGCATTTAAAGCATGTTTACCGGTTAGAGAACAATGACGGGTTCTCATACAAGCATATACCTGAAAGTAATTTGTAATGTCTTAACAACTTTACGGTTAAGACTTAAACTTATGCATGTGGCATTAGACCTCGCCACAAGATAGCAACGCACCATTAACATCTATAGGTGTCTATAGGAGATGGTTGACTCTTTCCATCAGGAGACCCATCTGCTTGTTTGCTATCTTATGATATAAAAAAATGATTATAATTAATGTTACAATATTTTTAGTAAATCGTTTTATTAAATAAAGGGGTTTAGTTTAGATTTTTAAATATGCTGAAAAATAGTTTGAGGTGAACTGAATCCTTTAGTTAGGTTCTAAATGACAACTTCCCAAAACGTTCACTCTCCCAAAACATCCACTTCTAAATAAAAAAAAAAAAATAAAGAGTTTAATGGATTTATTTTATTTTAATTAATTTTGAAAATTAAGCACAAGTAATCATTACCCGAACTATAAACAAAGATTAGTTACTAAGTTCAAAATATAGTAACAACAACAAATAATGTATCGAATTACACCTTTTGACCTTATATTTTAGTCAGATTTTGTAATTAGAGCTTCGCTGAACACGCCCATTATTTGGTAACATTTGTAAGCGAACATCACAACTGACAATCATCTGGGTAATCTACTATCTACTTCTAACTTTATTTTCTACCGTCACCTTTATGAATATAAAAAAAAACTTAAGACAACGAAAATCATATTTCTTATATATATATATATATATATATATATATATATATATATATATATATATATATATATATATATATATATATATATATATATATATATATATATATGTGTGTGTGTGTAGGTGTGTGTGTGTAGAGCAAAATAGCTAAGGTTCGGGAAAAATCTACTAATTATCTTGCTTATTTTAAAGTGGCAACATTTTAAATATTGCATATTAAAGAAAACATTGACAACGATTAAAATGGCTCAAATACATGATACGTTTAAAAATAACATCTTTTGTCATAGGCCTTACTCAGACAAAATAAATATGAGCATAATTTCACAAAATTACAAAGTTTTTAATATTTGACTAAGTACCAAAAATTTAGGAACCAGGCAGTTGCCATTTCAGATTTGTAAATTTAATATTTTTGATATAAAAAAAAACAGTAGTTGGTATAAAAATACAGTAAATCATTGTAGTGGACTGTAGTTGGTTGAATGTAAACACTGATTCTACTTCAATTTTATTTATTATACGCGCGAGACTCTGTAGCTCGGTGTTTTTATCCTTTACAATCATAAAGTTAAATACGGCGCTTTTACAGTAAATAAAAGTAAAATACACCAAAATGTAATCAAATTACATATTCTTAATAAAATTATTATTAATCACTATCCGTTTCACTCAGATATGCTTCGTTTTGATCAAACATTTTATCTTCTTTTTCGACTTCATTTAAAGACATTTCACATAATATTGTGAAATATTTTTTAAAGAAATCGAAGAAGAAAAAATTTAAGATATTTCACATAATATTATTTAAAAGAAATGAAGCAAGAACCACACAGATTTTGCACTGATGTTTATTTACAATGTTGTTTATTTATAAGTAACTTTTGCCCGCAATTTCACAGCATAGACTACAAAAAGAGATCATTATTTGGAAAGTTATTTAAAATTCATCCTAAATACATAACAAATGAATAAAAATAACAAATTTATTATAAGTAAGAGTTACTTATTAAAAAGTGTACATTTAAATCGATAATTTTTATTTCTGTATTCGATCCTTTTGGGTCTGTGATTATTCAGATACGCGAATAGCACTATTCGCGTCTTGCGTCCCATGAAGTATGACATTTGTGTCTGAATGAATGTCACTCAAAAAAAAGAAGATTAATTGATCATTTGATGGGCATGATCATGTGTCACAGGTATCAAGCTATATTTTACGGACTATAGACACTAAACAGATATATCCAAAAAGTAAATCAATACATAGGATGTATCGTTTTTACTGTACATGGGACACACTAAAAGTTTTGCACTTCTAACTAATCGGAACTATTTGAATTTCGAATGTAATATTTTTAAAGCGTTGCAACCTTCTTAGTAATAAAAAAAACAATTGGCGAGAAATGATTTGTCAATCGTTTTTTTATCACACATCAAATTTCTACGTACGCAACGAAAATGAAATTAAGTCGAAAAGATTTTAGAGTGATGATTTTTTATGATTTTAAAAGTTCTCTTTCTCCGCAAGACTGTGCCGTTCGTTTTTGGGAGAGAAGCACCTTGTTTGAGCATCGTGAGGGTTTGCTGAATTTGAGAGAGGTCGAGTTTCTTTACATGACGAATTTCGTGAAGGGCGGCCTTCAACTGCCGTCAACGAAAATAATGTGGCTACTGTTAAGCGGTTAATTGAAGAAAACCCCGGAACACCTATTGGACAATTCGAGGACTATTGGGGATTGGTATGAGCCAAATTCAGAAAATTTTACACGAAGAATTGAAAGTTCAGAAACTTTGTTGTCGTTGGATCCCTCATGAATTGACAGCGGAGCAGAAGCGGGCTCGCGTAGAATGGTGCTGCTCACAGATGCTACTGAAGTACGATCACCGACATTCTAATGCTGTTTATGATATTGTCACAGGAGACGAAACGGGGATTAATTGTTTTGAACCCAAAAAAAACAGCAATCTTGTGAATGGGTGTTTGAAAATGAGAACAAGCGAACAAATGCGAGACAGGCGAGAAACGTTGGTAAAAAAATGCTCGCGTTATTTTTCCTCAGCTACGGGTCCCATCTTTTTTTTTATAGAAAAGGAGGCAAACGGACAGGAGGCTCACCTGATGGTAAGTGATCACCGCCGCCCATAGACAACCACACTATCAGAAGATTTGCAATTGCGTTGCCGGCCTTTTAAGAAAGAGTAGGCTCTTTTCTTGAAGGTCCCTAAGTCGTATCCGCTCGGAAAAACCCCTGCCGGTAATTGGTTCCACAGAGGAATATTGCGGGGGAAGAAGTGCCTCGAGAATTGCACAGTTGTGGATTTCCAGACATCGAGATGGTGAGGATGAAATTTTTAATTTTGTCGCGATGTCCGATGGTGAAATTCTGCGGCAGGAATTAATCCTACAATTCCTCGGAACACTCTCGGAAACTTACACCTATCAATATCCAAAAAATAATGACACATTATATCAGGATGATATTTTACTATTTTTGATGAAGCGCGACAATCATCGTCTATAGACACCAAAAATAGTAATGACGTGTTACTACCCATGTTGCAGTATGATAATGCCATATGCATAATTATAAATGGTGCCTCCCAACTGAAACACGCTAATGATAAGCCCTAATGGCGTTTCGCCGGGGAAATGTAACGCGGTTACAAGCAAGGAAGATTTCGCAAAAGTCTACCCTTGGTAGTAACACGTTGACTCAA
Source organism: Apodemia mormo (assembly GCA_036924255.1). Classification (NCBI taxonomy): domain Eukaryota; kingdom Metazoa; phylum Arthropoda; class Insecta; order Lepidoptera; family Riodinidae; genus Apodemia; species Apodemia mormo. The sequence goes on along the minus strand of JAUPFN010000018.1, from coordinate 1,307,295 downwards.
TCATGCGCCTCTCACAAACTGCCTGGCAGGGAGGCAGGGGTCCATTCTATCAAGGAAGCCCTAATAAGTCACAGGCTTGTGTCACTTTCGGCTTAAACTATCTACCGCGCCAGGAAAAATACGTATTATTTTTTCAGTGAACCTGAATGTGATATGTTTTGCATTTAAAGTACATATGTATTTGTATTTCGTTTTTCCAAAAATGTGTTTGGAGAAAATATGTCAGTAGCAGCTAAAAGTTTGGTAGTGGTAGTTAACACCCCTGTGTCTTGTCACTACCATCGTGATTACTAGGTGGTAGAGTTCCGCAACGTCTCATCCGCGTTTTTTTACCACCGCCCTAACTATTCCTGAGGCAATAGCTTGTCATTGTGTTCCGATTTGGAAGATAAGGTAGCTGGCACTTGGTAGAATTATGCATGTGGTATTGTCATCTTGTCACACGGACAACAACGCACCATTAACATTTTTAGTGTCTATAGGCGAGGGTTTCTCTTTCTATCAAGGGTGCCTTTGCTTCTGCTTTCTTGCTATCTAGTGACATATAATAAGTTTACCGCAGTAGGTAGTGGCAGAACTAACAATCTATGACGTAACTGTGACGTCACCCACACACGCCGTCTGCCCAAGCCGGGTTATCTCGCGAAATACACGCGGCCACGTCTACACCGCCTCCAGTAAACACGTGTAAAGCTCAGTTCACAACGGAGGTGGGCAGCGACCTTGCAAACACTTTCAATATCTAAATTGTCACATAATTATACTAGTTGTTGCCCACGACTTCGTCCGCGCAGACTTTGTTTACTCCGCACAGCTCCTCCCCCTTAGGTGATAGCGTGATAATATGTAACCTATATGTTGACCTGACCTGTTAGTAATATTCATGCAAAATTTGAAGTAAATCCATGCAGTACTTTTTGAGATTACCCCGGACATACATACAGACTGACAAACAGACAAACAGACAAAAATTCTAAAAACTATATTTTTGGCTTCTATATCGATTGTAGATCACGCCCCAAGTATTCCTTAAAAATATATTTAATGTACGGTTTTGACTTTCCTACGATTTTTATTATATGTATAGATTATGTAAGCTATATTTGTATTTTCAAGGCACACAAAATCGTTTAAAAAAGGTATTTTTTATAACTATACTAGCTGACCCGGCAAACGTTGTTTTGCCTTTCATATTAGGAATCCATTGCGGACAAACAACGTGACACGTAATTTATATAAGTCTACGTCCTACGGGATTGTCCTTCCACGCAGCCAAAATGGCATTAAACTTTATATGGTGGTTAAGTATTCTTAAATTTTCTATTTTTCCGCGCAATTTTCTTAATATTTTCTTTTATAAGAACCTTCTCCTTACAATTATAAACACAATAAAAAAAATTACCGAAATTGGTCCAACCATTCAGGCGTGATGTCGTGACCAAGAAAAATAGGGATTGATTTATATATATATATATATATATATATATATATATATATATATATATATATATATATATATATATATATATATATATATATATATATATATATATATATATATATATATATATATAGATATAGATGAGGAATAGATTATTCCTACGAGACTTCGTAAAAAGAGAGAGAAGGTACATGTATTAATATCATCAAACTTAATATAAATGAATGAATGACCGCGCTGTTGGTCGAGTGGTTAGTGAATCTAACTAAATAATAATCTAAATTGATGGGGCTCGGTTGATCGGTTTGATCGATCGATTGATCGGTTTCGATTCCCGACAGAGATAAATTTGTGTAATGAGCATATTATAGATGTTTGTATTTCTGGGTTTGGGTGTTTATTATGCATGTGACAGTATTTATACATGTATTTATATGTATAAGTATCATTGATTTACACCCATAACACATAGCATGGGTATACAAGGGCGGTCTTATCGCTACAGAGCGATCTCTGCAGACAACTTTAAGGCAAAGGAGATACTTTTTCAATTATTAAATTTGATTAAGTATATGGCGCTAGCCAAATGTAATAATAATAATACAATGTTATCAATACATGCGTATAGATATAGATATATTATGGACAATAAACACGCTAATGCATCGAGAGAACTATCGTCTATATTCTTTAGAAACCAAAGGTGTTAATAGTGCTATGTTATCCATACGGCGCGGAGCGCTGAAATACCACATGCAAAATTGTACTTTTTATCCCCAAATCATGTTCCACACATGATAAGTGACAAGGGGCCATCTATAAATTACATCACACGTTAAGGGGGAGGAAGGGCGTCGACGGAGTGTGACATTGTGTGCCATTACAAACAGACATACAGTTCGTAAAGGCGGCTGTGTGGCAAAAGCAGGAAGGCAGGTGGTCTAATTTTAGAAGTTACTGATGTCGCTGCAGTCCGCGCTGGCGCCTCGCCTCCTTTGTGGTCACCAGCATCATGTGATCTCTAGATGATGGATATTGCTTTTTCGCATTTTTTGTAGTTTTATTTTATAATATTTTTGCTGATCAAATTCTGTACCTGCGGTAAATCGAATAATCAAGACTTATATAAGAATAAGAAAAGAACTTATATAAGACTATATATGAATAATCTTGCAAAAAAAGTAATATCCTTCGAATAATCTGCTCACATTATTACGGAAAAAATTATTATTATGGAAAAAATTGAAAACATGAAGTTTTCGTTACGAATTGAATACGCGCCCTTAATCCCAAAGTAAGCAAATTATTTGCTTGTGAAATACGTGTTAATCAACGATATTAATACATAGAAATACGTATAATATAAATACAGAATTAAATTTAATAAACATTCACGCCCAAAAATAAATAATCTATACATCACACAAATACCTGTCTCTGTCGAGAATCGAACCCAAGCCCTATTGATTGCGTAATCAAGTCGCTAGCCTTTCGGCCAACTGGGCGATCTATGTTTATTCCATAATTGTTTACAAATGACTATTATAGCAGCATGCATGCAGTTATCAGACAAGCTGCAGGCCGTCGTCGGGCGCTGCTACCTTCGTTATGAATAGAGCCTAAGTGTTGTTTAGAGCGCCCATTACATGTCAAGTGAGCACGGCGCGGTGACCCGGCTCTAAATAACCCATTATCGGGCAGTAAACAAATAATAAATTATAAGCACGGCACGAGTGGGATGGCAACGCGCTATATTTTATATCTTTGTTGTCTATAGGCGATGGTTATCTCTTCCTATCCTAAAATCATTTGTTTGTTAATCCATTGTTCCAAAGTCGACTGAAATCAGAAATCAGAAGAAATTTTTATTCAATAAAACTTTTTACAAGTTATTTTGACACGTCAACATTTTTTTAAAACTACTGCCGGATCGGAAACGCGGCCACACACTGAGAAGGTCCGGCGAAAAAACCTAACGGCTTGTCTTTTTTCATATAATTTTTTTTTTCACAATATTACAAAATTGTATAAAAATATATATGAAATTGATATGAGGAGCAATTAATCCCAACTTGTTTGTCTTCTAAATAATCTGAGATTTTATAATACCCTTTTTGTTCACAATTTTGTTTTAACACATTTTTTAAATTATTGACTGGTAGATCTCTTATAGTTTCGGGAAGTTTATTGTAAAAGCGTATACTTTGACTGTGATAAATCGGTCTGTTGGTTGCCTTGATCCGCCAAATCATAACTGCCGTATTTATTAATTTTTACAAATTGTTCTTAAGTAAAAGTATCATCACGCCTAATTTCCTTGTGGGTGGAAGGCAGAGCGAACCGAACGTCAACAGACTTACAAGTTGACTACGAATCACCGGTTTGCCGCCGTATTTCGGCGACCTGATTCCGGTTATCCCCTATTTCCATCTATATCCAGGACGCCCGGTTTCGCGTGCTCATCCAAGGCAAGAGGGTAGAAGCACATTCAACCGCCAGACTTCAAACCGCAAGTGAGATTTTAGATTGTCGACAAAAACCTCGAAAAAATTCACTAACACTTTTGCCCGACCAGGGCTTTGAACCGAATAGCCTATAACTCCTAGACCGCGAGCCTAATATTTCTTAAAATCAAAACACTCCTACCTACTTGCAAGTTAGTGAATTAAGCTAACTTCATGTTGTCCCGAGGAGTGTTATGCCACAAACGTCTCGAAACAGAGTAAACTTTGCTCTGAATTGTGTTTCATTAATTTCCTTGTAGTGCAGATTTAGATAATTTTTAGCTTTTTTATATCTTAGATAGCAAACAAGCATATGGGTCTCCTGATGGAAAGAGTCAAACATCGGCTATAGACATCAAATATATTAATGGGTCTTTGCTATGTATGTGGCGGGATAGCAATGCCACAGGTATAAGTCTTCCAACCGGTAGACTTATGCATGTGGCATTGTCGGTTTCGGGTCGGCAAACAAGTAGATGGGTATCCTGATGGAAAGAGTCAACCATCGCCTATAGACACCAAAGATGTTAATGGTGCGTTGCTATCTTGTGGAGAGGTCTAATGCCACGCGCATAAGTTTAAAAGCTACCTTACCCTCCGAACTGGAACACGACAGTGACAAGCACTGACGCTATTGCGGCAGGAATAGGTAAGGCGGTGGTACCAGACCCGGGCGAGATAATGCAGAAGTCTATCACCACCACTAGCAACGATGTTTGTGACTCATGTGAACGGCATATCATCTATTCCACAAAGTAGGCCCGAAAAAATTGAGGGATATTATTTAGTTTTAACTTTAGTCGGCAGTATACATTACTGATTTTTTAAATTATTTTACATCCCATACGTGAATATAGTTTTAAAAGTCTTTAAAAATAAAAAGTTCCCTATGTTAGTAGAAATTTTGTAAACATCGATTATAGATAGCAATAAGTTTTGTCGCATCTGTGGTCTAGTGGTCCGGTGTTGGAGTTGACTACATGAGGTCCCGGGTTCGATACCCGAGTCGGGCAATTCAAAAATGTGTTTATTCAGTTTTCTGACAAAAACAACGTTGCCCGGAACTGAATAGGTGCCCGGTCGGCGATAGGCTTGCCACCTATCACATTGTGGGACTAAAGTATCTTGGCTAATCGTGGGTGCATTTGTTGTACCCCTGTCTACCTCCTCGGGGATACGGGCGTGAAGATACTTTTTTTAAGCATCGAGAAATCATTTTCTTATTTCTTAACACTTAAAAACAGGGTCTTCGATTAAAAAAAAACTGCACTCGATTCGGATCATTTTGAGCGATACGAATCCACAGACAGACACACACATACACACGTCAAACTACGTGGTAGAGTTCTGCATTGCCTCGCCCGGGTCTGGTACCATCTCTTCACTTATTCCTGTCGCCATAGTCTCAGTGTTTGTCACTTTCGTGCTCCGGTTTGAAGGGTAAAGTAGCCGGTAAACTTATGCATGTGGTATTAAGACCCCGTCACAAGAATAGCAACGCACCATCAACATCTTTCGTGTCTAATGTCTATAGATGATAGTTTCTCTATCCATCAGGAGAGCCATCATCTTATCTATACATATAATAAAATCTAGGAAAGTCAAAACTGTACATTGACTATTTTTTTAAAAGAATACTTGGGGCGTGATCTACAATCGATATCGAAGCCAAAAATATAGTTTTTAGAATTTTTGTCTGTTTGTCTGTATGTATGTCCGGGGTAAAATCAAAAAGTACTGCATGGATTTACTTCAAATTTTGCATGGATATTACTTATAGGTCGGGCAACATATAGGCTACATATTATCACGCTATCACCTACGGGGGAGGAGCTGTGCGAAGTAAACGAAGTCCGCGCGGACGAAGTCGCGGGCAACAGCTAGTATATCATAAATTTACTATCTTATATAAAAAAAAACAGTAGCAGTCGTGGGACTGCCGATAGAAGTGAAAACGGAACTATTAAGTTGAGAGTAATTAAAACTATATGCAAAACATAGCTATAGATATACTATTATCATTAGCATGTCGGTGACGCGAACCGAGGATTTTACCCTCTACCAAAACGCTCAACGCGCCTAAAGAAGTTTTCACTTCAAAAAACTTATATCACCCGTCGTTCTTGCGTCAAAGTCTAAAAATAAAAATCAGATTCCTGGCCCTACAATAAATTATGTCAATAAGTGTTATCTGAACGTGAATTAGTTTTACAAATATCTAGTTTATTTTAATTAATTGTCTCGTGTTTTGGAGCCCTTCTTGATAAACCGAAACCCTACCACCCGACCTTGACATGTGTGCGTATATCGTTATATCAAACATATACTGAATTGCTGTTACGATCTCTATTAGATATGAAATTATGCATATTGTTGTTATTCTCGAGAGTGTCGTTCGTCACAATTGTTTAGACATGTGCCAGTTTTATAGTTTAGGAGAAATATAAACATGCATCGAGATATTTATTTGTTAAAGCACAACTAAATTAATCGTTTAAATAAAACTTAAAGGCTAACCTATTTACAAAATTTGTTTATAAAAATGTTTTCCTCATTTGTGCGAGTTACCTTAACATACAATAAATGGACCTATATTGTCATTATTTCTTTTAGAAGCAAAGGTTACAAATTTACTCGTGGTTAGCACCACCTTTAGAATATACTAGCTGTTGCCTGCGACTTCGTCCGCGCCGACTTCGTTTACTTCGCACTGCTCCTCCCCCGTAGGTGATAGCGTGATAATATGTAGCCTATATGTTGACCCGACCTGTTAGTAATATTCATGCAAAATTTGAAGTAAATCCATGCAGTACTTTTTGAGTTTGCCCCGGACATACATACAGACAAACAGACATACAGACAAACAGAGAAACAGACAAAGAAATTCTAAAAACTATATTTTTGGCTTCGATATCGATTATAGATCACGCCTCAAGTATTTTTAAAAAAAATATTCAATGTACAGTTTTGACTTTCCTACGATTTTATTATATGTATAAGATCCTATCCTTAAGGTTGTCTGGAAAAGATCGCTCTCTTAGTGATAAGACCGCCTTTGTGTATCTAATATGTGTACAAATATTCATGTAATTTGTATATTGTCATTTATTTTTGGTGCACAAAAAAGAGTTATTGTATTGTATTGCAATAAATAGAACTACCACGACCACTCGACCAACAGGGCGGGGCGATAAAAGCTGGCCACTTGTCTAATTTTGAATCGTAATTAAAATGAAATTTGTAGAAAGTCTAGATACAAAAAAAAGATAGATGTAAAATATAACAAGCCGGACATCTGTTCCGAATAAACGAAATTATTTAAAAAGTTGCTTTTATTTCTATGAACTAAGCATATTACACCGAGCATCGGTGCAAAAGTAGCCGCTGCGAAAGAGTCGCCTCTTGAGGTCAAGCCAAAGGCCTCTACAGTGCCACCGCCTTAGCTATTTCTGCCGCAATAGCGTCAACGCTTGTCGTTCTCGTGTGCCAGTTTAGAGGATATGTCCAAACCGACAATGCCACATGCATAAGTCTACCGGTTGGAAGACTTATACCTGTGGCATTGCTATCCCGCCACATACATAGCAAAGACCCATTAATATATTTGATGTCTATAGCCGATGGTTGTCTCTTTCCATCAGGAAAGCCATCTGCTTGTTTGGTAACTTATGAATTATGATATAAAAATGTGTGAACGGTCGACCCTACGGAACATCCCTGAAACTTAAATTCCGGTATTTTAAGCTCAAAATTTTTCAGTTCCAACATCTATTTTGTTAAAAATGGCAGTATATTAATTTTTGAAAAACTGTATATTTTGAAATCGATGACGGCACTCAACTCCATTTTTGAGATCTAAAATATCGCTTTAGCTCAATAATAATCGACAGGTTGAAAAATTTCGATGCAATGTCAAGAAAACATTTTATTTTTAATTTTCTTCATTGATAAATCCCAAAGAAAATGACCGATTTTAATTAAATTAACGGTATTGACGCAGTTTTTAAAGGAGGAAAGCTGATAAGATTTTTAAGTCAATCGGTGAATTAACTTGAAAGTTATTTTTTTTTAAAAATAAGTTTTTTTTTATATCATAAGATAGCAAACAAGCAGATGGGTCTCCTGATGGAAATAGTCAACCATCGCCTATAGACACCAAAGATGTTAATGGTGCGTTGCTATCTTGTGGCAAGGTCTAATGCCACATGCATAAGTTTACCGGCTACCTTACCCTCCAAACCGGAACACGACAGCGACAAGCACTGACGCTATTGCGGCAGGAATAGGTAAGGCGGTGGTACCAGACCCGGGCGAGACAATGCAGAACTCTACCACCTAGTAGCCACGATGGTAGTGACTCCATAGCCAATCGGTCGCCTTTTACAACCTGCCTGGCAGAACGGCAGTTGACCTATTCTTCAAAGGTGGCCGGGACCAACACGGCGGAAAAGTTTGCTAAAAACAACATAATTTTAATATTTGAAAAGCTGTAAGCTTTGAGAATTAGATTCGATTTTAACTTTTGAAACAGCATTTGACGTAGTTTTTTTAGTAGGTACCAAAATATCGTAAAATACAAAAAAAGATTGGTTGAAAAATTTCGAAGCTATGTCGATAAAACACTTTTCAAAATTTTTCGTCAACGATTACTCCCAAACGGATTAACCGATTTTGATGCAATTTATGTATTAGATGTAGTTTTTTTGAGGAATAGAGCTGATTAGTTTTTGTACTCAATAACTTGAGCGATAATAACTCAAATAAGTTGAGCGAAATCCAATCGAATGCCATCAATCGCGTTTCGATCGGTCCAGCCGTTCAAAAGTTATGAGATGTTTACATACAGACACACACACACACACACATACATACATACAGACATACTGACATCATCGTGAAAATAGCCGGAAAAGGTTCCTAGGACCTCAAAACGTGGACATCTGTTGAAAACTCGATTTTCAAAAATCGGGGTAAAATCAGTAACTTCCTTATTAAAGCAGTGAATACACACCCGTGAGGTATTAATCTATATCTCATGAATGGTACTCGTAACAAACGTAAAATATTGCGCGCCTCATAAGCGAAAAGTTGTGGCAGTGCTCTACTCTCAACATTTCAAGGTCAAGCATTTTTCTGGATTTAAACTTGATATCCTGTACTCATATTTCACGTCACGTGCGATTAACCAACAAATGGTGGATACGTCACTATCCATCAGCGTGAAAGGAAGACGATTTGAGCATTCGTCTTTTACAAACAACATGGTTTAATTTGTAATATTCGCACTACAAATATTTGGAAAACAAACTGATTTAATGACTACTACATAATATAAAACCAAACAATTAAAAAAATCGGTTGTCTGTAAAGTTGGTTTACAGACGATAGTTGAACGTGACAACGTCTTAAGAAAATACTAATGGAATGGTAGCATTTACGGAACGCCTCAGAGCGAGGTAACGCCGCATGAGTCATGTTTTTTCGTGCGTGCAGCCAGCTCTATCGAATTATAAGACGTTGTCACGTCAAAAAAATTAGAGATCTTTTCCAAAGTCGGTCGAAGGGCCAACACATTTTTTTCCACAGGGCCAACACACAATTAATAACCGCCGTTCACAGCTAGTGAACGACGATTATTAATTAAAAATGCAGTAGTTCTCAATTGTTTCACTATCGATAATATAAAATATTATAAATATGTGAACGTGATAGACTTGACTGTCTGTCTGTTACGCTTTCAAACCTAAACTAATTTCATTGAAATTTAGCATGGAGATAGTTGAACATCCGGGCTCAAACAAAGGCTATTTTTTAAATCAAACCCTAAAGAGTTGAAAGTTTGTATTAAAAAAAACTTGAGAGGTGTTAAGGGACACCCGGATGGAACGAAGTTCCTTTTATTATTATTTACAAAAAACCTGCATACACTCAACAAAAATAATCGTCGTGACAACACACTTCAATGCGAAATAGAATTTCGGCACCCGGTCGAATTTCGGCACTCGGTCAAATTTCAACCCGCGGCCGAATTTCGGCACCTGGTCGAATTTCGTCACTCGGTCGAATTTCGGAACCCGGTCGAATTTCAACCCGCGGTCAAATTTCGATACCCGGACGAAATTCGTCGGTCGGGTCGGGTCGGGACGGTCGAAACTCGGCATCCGATCGATATTCGACACTCGGTCGAATTTCGACACTCGTTCGAAATTCGACTGTGCATCAAAATTCAACTTTTGGTCGAAATTCGACATTCGGCCGAAATTCTGTATAATGTCGAACATTTGGCACTAGAAAAAGAGTAAACTCAATCAAATAGTAGATAGACTCTTTCACTTTCAATGCACGAGCTAAAGGGAAGTGGCTGGATATTTCTGTGCTTACAATATCTTACTATAGCAAAAAGTGCCGTGACAATTTTTCGTAAGAATTTTTTCCGTCTAGCCCCCTTTCACAACGCGCGATAAGGAACTTCGTTCCAACAAGGTACTAACATATTCTGAATTTTTAAGATATATTTACGGAGACTCTATTTCCAATTATATGGACGACATGTTAATCTCTTCGCATGCGAAGCTGTGTGTTGAGGGTCAGTTACTTTTAAACAAATTTAACCCAATCGGTTTCACTTATTAACTTAATAATTTGATTTTTGACATATTTTAGTCAAAAGTAGCATTTAGCACATTATTTACAGCGATAAAAATTTCCTTTAATATTTTTTATTTTTAAGTAATAATTAAAGTTATTAAAAATTATGTGGCGCCGCTGGTCCGTACCGCTGAAGGGTTATAGTACTGGAACCAGTGGGCCAGCTACTGTCAGTATGACATCATTACTGTGGAGGTCGATGACGTCACACAAGGACAAGTAAGGGGAAAAGGAAGATCTTCCCAGCCAGGCAAGGTGTACTGCCTGGGGACCGAAGTCCATTTGATAAACGTTGAAACTTGTGTATAGTGTTACAAGATAAATAATTGTGATATCGCGATTCAGGATTTTATTTTGAATTTCATTTTTTTCAATTGTTATTGATTTTTGTCCATTTTTTATTATTTTTTCTTGTAGCGTTTGTGATTGTTTTGAGCCGCTACAATTACATGATTTGTACTGTACCAACGCAGCCTTTATCGCCAGGTAGATTGCATGTGCGCCGACCTCTAGAGCGAGAGGGCATATTATCACAAAATTAGCCTAGTACAATTCTCCGTCAAAAACGTTACTAGCTCTTAGTACATGTCTACTAAGAGCCAGCAACGTAATGCGTCATCTCATGAGCTATGTACTTAGAAAACAAGTAGGTTGTTGTTGTTGTTGTGGCTTAAAGACTGCTCTACTATATATATATATATATATATATATATATATATATATATATATATATATATATATATATATATATATATATATATATATGTATGTATCACTCTCTCTCTGCTGGCAGAACGGTAGTTGGCCTATTCTTCAAAGGAGCCCGGAACCCGTGGTGGTCCCGGGCTTTAGTATTATATGGGGTATCATATTTTCATCTCGATTAAAAATATGGCAATACAGCGAGGAACAAGTTAGGTATGTTGATGATATTATAAAAAAGATTCTGTTAATAAAAATATTGAGTTTTTTTATAATGCTCGTATTTATTTTTTAATACATTATGTAAAATTAAGCACATATTAATGTGTTGATATCATTTCGCGTCAGCTGCGGTGGTGTTGTTGTGTCTGCCTTTTTATAAAGTACCGCCAAAATTGAATAGTAATGGGTAATATTTAAAAATATAATTTAACACATATTTATTTACTGTTTTACACTTTTCATAAAAATAATGCAACAAACTTGATTTTTTGACCTTCTTGTGGGCGCTTAACAAATAGAGAACTCACAGATAATAATCAGTACAGGTATAAGCTAAGCACTCTTGTTATCATATTCTTTACAAAAATAGTTTAAGATCATTTTATTGGCTTTTATTTTTTGTCTCATTTTTCCAACATTAATTTTATTTTAAACTTTTAATAACCAATTTGCAAACTAAAAATGTTTTCAAATTATCTGCCATATAATTTGTGTAAAAATTTAGTACTAATAATTGTTATTTTACCTCAGCTATCATATATATCAAATGCTTTAATTACACATATGAACGAGGGGGCACTGAAAGGCTAGCGAGTACAATATCGCTCATTTAACACTAAGTCGACATTTTTTTTGAAAAACCTGTCAAGTGCGAGTCGAACTCACGCACGATTCTGGGGCTCTATCTCTAGATATACGAATAGAAAGATATTTGTGTATGTCGTGGCCTAACCGTAGAATTTCCCATTTCACGAAATAAATATAAATATATATATATTTCACGAAATAAATTTCGATCATGTTATGAAGTGGTTGCATTTGATGACGTGGCCAATTAAAATTGACTAGATAGTTAAATCGTTAACATTTCACGATTTTATAATCCATGGTTGGCACGATTTTATAATCCATATATCTTAAAAATCCAGAATATGTTAGTACCTTGTTTATTGTTTTTTAAGTACCACAGACATTTATTACAACTAGAAACTAAGAAATATAAAAGGTCTTTTTAACATAGCGCTTCTAGCGCCCCTATCAGTAGTTAATGTAACTATTTTCGAAAGGAAATGAAATTATTTATTTGCCAGATTATGGGAGTTACAAATTATTAAAATTTTAATTAAGTATTCTACCATAATACGGTGTGCAAATATTTTAAAATTACTTACTAATAATTTTACGATATTATGAGATAAGTTTGACCATTTCATGAAGTATCCACAAGTTTAGAGAACGATATCGATAAATTCGTATCATTTATCGTATTTTACTAATGATAGTGATAAGTAAATCTCACTTCCACCGGGTAAAGGACAATGCTATCTTATCTTACGTGTATAATATTAGGGATGATAAATCATCGATAGCTCTCCGAAATCTGCGCGTTTATCGAGCGACTGCATCTCGGTTGCTAATAAAATAATGAAAATAAAAATGACCTGCGCCCCGACACGGAGATAAGGGTATCGATATACGTTCTACTTTGGTTTTAGGGTTCCTTGTGTCTTGCAACTTTACAGAGAACTTAGTGAACTTAACAATATGTTACACGTGTTATAGTCGTACAAAGTTACCAAAATATATATTTTTATATCATAAGATAGCAAACAAGCGGATGGGTCTCCTGATGGAAAGAGTCAACCATCGCCAAGAGACACCAAAGATGTTAATGGGGCGTTGATATCTTGTGGTGAAGTTTAATGTCACATGCATAAGTTTACTGGCTACCTTACCCTCCAAACCGGAACATGACAATGACAAGCACTGACGCTATTGCGGCAGGAATAGGTAAGGTACTAAACCCGGGCGAGACCATGCAGAGCTCTACCACCTAGTAGCCACGATGGTAGTAACTCATACAGCCAATCGGTCGCCTTTTACGACCTGCCTGGCAGAACGGCAGTTGGCCTATTTTTCAAAGGAGCCCGGAACAAACACGGGGAAAATATATTTATTATTTATTTCATAGAACCGTAATCAAGCAGATGGTTCTCCCAACGGAAAGAGACAGCCATCGCCAACACCAAAGATGTCGTCGATGGTGCGTTGCTATGGTCTATCGGTGTGGCAGGATTGGAGTGCTGTGGAGACATGTTAAGTTTATCGGCTACCTTACCATACCGTACCATACAGCGCTAGTGTAGTGGCTACACATCAGATAGCTGACACTACGACTCCCTATACACTTATTCCAAGACGAAGACTCTCCTTTAAGTTATAAAGCCATAATTAGCAAAATCTCGCTCGAGTTTGGTGTCATCCACCAAATAATGTTTTAGGTATTTTTCCTATGCACAATGCAGCCAGTAACTACCACCGGACCGACCGGCGAACATAGTAAATCGTTATCTGACGAAATTCAACTCTACGTTTGATTTATAGAGACAACGACTTTAATGTACTAACATAGGTACTTTTATTTTAATTTCATAAATGTCCGTCTTCATGTTGGCATATAAATTATAATTTTAAATACATATATTTTTTAATTAGCTTTTAAATAATTGGTCATTTCTGAAAGCAAAATAAAATTCTCCCTGGTTGACGTGATTTTTATGAATTGTATTGAATTTTAAAATATTGTATAAATTGTCTTTTATATTTTGTGTTATGTTTGTTGACGTCGAGAAGTGTTCTTAAATGTTCCTACGTGGAATAAATATTATTTAATTGATTGATTGTCCATTAATCTCTTTGTATATAGATTATTCCTATATTGAAAATTTTAGTAATAAAGTCCGGGTTATTTTGGTACCTCTCAATGCTTCGGATAACGGACCGATCGGCGATTCATGGTGGATGGTTGCCAGATGAAATTCAGTTCTTTCTATGTATAACGACATTTATTTCAATGTTCATGTTTAGTTTTCCAACTTAAAAATATGTTTCATCTTCCTTCATTTATTATAACCCGCTGAGCCGCGCAACTTCGCTCTCGAGTAGATTAGCGTGTCATTGATAGATTTTCATACAAACTTTCATCCACTATGTCAGCCCCTCAGGTGTTATTTGTTTAAAAAGTTAACCTATAATTGACCCCGGATCTTAAACTAAGTCCATGCAAAATATCATCAAAATTGGTTCGTGGTTTAATTGAGAAGCGTAACAGACCGGCAGATAAGCAGATTTTCATATTTAAAATATTAGTGTGGATGAATTATTTTAAGATTTGGCTATCTGCAACTTACGCATATGACTGGAACACTCGTCACTGTCGCGGAACGCAGCTGTCGTAGCATATTCCGTAGATACGAGTACAAGATTGGCAGATCTGGTGTTACGACGCAGGATCCAATTATTAGCGGTTTGAAAATGACAATTTGGAGACGTCCAAAAGGCCCTTAAATCTCTGAATGGATACAAAGATAGTAGATAACGCCACAGTTATGACAACAGTCACGTAGTCACCGTATTAAAGATGTTGAGGCACTATTTGAAGATCTCGAAATTACGCCCTGGCTATCTCCATAGATATCGATATGAAATTTGCCGTGATAGCCATCTATCACGGCAAATTTCATATCGATATTGGAATGGCATATAATGCTGGAGTTATGAGGTCGGATCACATAGTCACTGCATTGAATTAGATGACCTGGATGTATCTGGAGCCCCCTGAATTATGCCCCAACACTCCTGACCATCGCAGCACATTCCGTATGGATACGGGAACGGCAGATAACGCTGGGGTTACGAGGTTGGATCGCGACACAATCACTGCACTGATTATTGTTGCATATTCTTACCGAAAACAAAATTCATTATCATCATAACATAATAAAGTGATTTGAAAGATTGCAATATAAAATTCTTTTTTATTTTTATAAAAGAGACAGCTAACGGTAACCAGGTAAGTGATCATCATTAGATAACGGATAACTGGACTACTAGAGCTCTTGCTGTTACATTGCCGGCCTCTTAGGAACAAGTTAGTCTTTTTATTGAAAGTACCCATGTGGTTTTTTTTTATATCATAAGATAGCAAACAAGTAGATGGGTATCCTGATGGAAAGAGTCAACCATCGCCTATAGACACCAAAGATGTTAATGGTGCGTTGCTATCTTGTGGCGAGGTCTAATGCCACATGCATAAGTTTACCGGCTACCTTACCCTCTAAACCGGAACACGACAGCGACAAGCACTGACGTTATTGCGGCAGGAATAGGTAAGGCGGTGGTACCAGACCCGGGCGAGACAATACAGAACCCGCCAAAATTGTGGAGGGACTTTTTTTAAGCTCTGGAAAAATCCATTTTTATAAGATTATCGAGGAAACAGTTTAAAGACAATACTTCTAAATAAGAAAAAAACCGCCTCTTAGAAATTCCTAGGAAATTTAATTTGAAATTATAAAAGGAAGTATTTCGAAAATCTAACAGGAGTAAGGAAGAAAATGAGGATATTAATATAGTACATTTTTACTTAAAAAAATAACCGCATCCTACATTTATCAAAGATATCCTCGTGGATGTAAAGCCTCATGGCCATATATATTTAGTAAACAAATCCACTAAGCAGGGCCATGACGATGACAAGCGCTGACGTCAATGTTTATCATTGTTTTGATAGTCAGCAGGAATATGTAATTGATGATGTTCACGTTCTCAAGATTCTTTCGATATTATACTGATTAAGAGATTGTACTGAAGTGGACATGAAGCAGCCGTGATGCGATGTGCTGTTTTAGTTATATAATAAGATAGTAAATAAAAATATTTTAATTAGAACCTACCAGTATATTCTGAGTCTAATGACTGACTGATAAGAAGAGAATGTGTCGAAAGATACAATTCTTACAAGTCGTTTTATGATTTTCTGCGTGATTTCATTTTTTATATTACAACAGCAAATAAGCTGATACTAGACAGCTCTTCTGATGGAAAGAGACTACTGGATCTGATAGACAATTACGAGTAGACTCCATATATGTTAATAGTGCGTTGCTATTCGTGTGCCGGAATGGTAATGCCATATGTATAAATTTACCGGCTACCTTAACCTTCAAACCGGAACACGACAGTGACAAGCATTGACGCTCTTGCGGTAGGAAGAGATAAGATGTTGCGGCACTCTACCACCTACCTATCGCCTTTTACGAACTGCCTGTCAAAAAGGCAGATGGTCAATTCTTTTGACCCGCCCAAGGGGGCCCGGACACGGGGAAAAAGTTCCTCGTACAACGTATTGTCATTTTTGCACGCCTTATAAGTGGAGTGTTGAGGTAATGCTCCACTCTATCTATTGTATTCATATTTCACGAATATCTATATTACGAGTAATATTATAAATGCGAATAGGAAGGACGGATATTTGTTACTCAATCACGCAAAAACTACACAACATTAGGCACAACAGGTAGAAGATGACCTGAAATAGCACATAGACTACTTTATATCTCGAAAAAATGAGTTGTTCCCGTGGGATTCACTAAAAGCTTCTATAATGCAGCGGCGGGCGAGTCACGAATCCACTCGACTCCAGCCGAGCGTCAAAGCGTAGGTGGAAAAATATGACGCGTCGTGTCACTTCGACTCTGCGCCAATGTTGGCGCAGATTCAAGCGATGCGACGCGTCATGTTTTGCAAGGCGACGCGCGCCTTCGCGACTATGCGCGACGACGCGTCAGTGCCGGAGTTCAGAGACTTTCGAACATTCGTGAATGGTGCTCGCTTGACAGTACATGATAGTTGATATCGATCTTATCATGATTGCGCTAATACCAGAAGCTGAAGAGGATGAAAGTGAATTTATATCATAAGCTGAGAATAGAAAAATAAAACGAAAATTTTGGGTTCGGCGTCTGACGCGTCACTGCGCCCGAGTACGCGCGGCGAGTTGGCAATCCACTCGACTCCAGCCGAGCGTCGAAGCGCGAATGCGCGCGTCGTCGCGCGTCATCGCGCGTCGACGCGCGCTTCCATATTTACATAGCACAAATTTGTACTTAAATAATAGAACAATAGAGATGAATATGCTTTAGTCAGAAAAATATGACGCTTCGTGCCGCTTCGACTCGGCGGCTGTGTGAGTTGAGCCTTAAACTATTCAACGCATCGGTACCATTATTTTAACAGCCTTAGTTATGTCACGTCACGTAGTGTCGTTTAAGTTTTTTTTTATTAAACGACCGTTATGAGGCCTGCTCTTAACATAACTGTGTAAAAAATCTGTTGAGCGGTTGAACCTGCAGGGCATCCCTGAAACTTCCTATTACAGTGAAGAATTTTATGCTCAAAGGGGTAAAAATATACATAAACATAGATTTTTGAGTTAAATTAGTTCATTTTCCATACTGGAAGGGTATTTCCTATAACCTTCCTGGCAAAAACAATGAATTTTAAAATCGGTTCACAAATGACCGAATCTGGTAACGAGGTAAAAAACGTACAGCCGAATTGATAACATTTCCTTTGCAAAATTGTTAAAACGTCACAAAACCTGTTAAAAGTGTAATTGAATAAAACATTCTAATTTCTGATAACTTATATTTTTAAGAAAAAGTACTTCGTAATGGAATAATAAAGCTAAAATAATGGATGTCCATGACCTTCAACAGAACTACCAGTAGAACCTTGGACATTTTGTATTTATAATATTTTTCTTATGATTCTTTTTATTATTTCATTTATTTTATTATCCTATTTCTATAATGATACTACCTGTGCCCGCGACTTCATCCGCGTGGACATTTTTCTGAAATAAAAGTGGCCTAAGTTACTCCTTATTACCGTGGTTTATATGATAGACAATCCCGGGGTTTTAACCGCATAGTTCTCGTTGCCGTGGGATTTCCGGGATAAAAACTATCCTTTGTCCTCTCTCCGGTCTCAAACTATCTTTGTACCAAAAAACACGGGTGAGACTTCATACATAGCTTTTTTTAGTTATTACCTTAAGTTTAATATTATAATCCTTAAGTTTTCTTTATCAACTTAATTTATTCGCATTTAATAAATATTTTTAAACTTGGGGAATAGCAGCTAAATCAAAATGGAACGTTAACGCAAACATCCAGTTCTCTCCTTAGTAGTCTGTGTTTATGTAATTATCTCGTCATTTGGTGTCTAGCACAACTGCTAATCTCAGAAATCTAAGACCGAATGACAAATTTCTGAGCTAAGATTTTGCAGAGACACTTTATAGATACTTAAAATAACAAAAAAGAAATTATAAACTATTATTTAGTACAAAAACAAGGAGATTTTTTATTTGATACTTATAATGAAAATTGTGATATATAAACTTATTGCTGTTTTAATGAAATCTGAAATCAGAAGTATTTATTCAATAAAACTGTTTACAAGTTATTTTGACACGTCAACATTTTTTTTAAATTATTACCGGATCGGAAACGCGGCCACACACCGGGAAGATCCGACGGAAGGAACTCAGAATGCAAATGTATCTAATTAAATATTTATATAATGGTAACACTTCAACCGCCCCGTTGGTGGTTAGCGAACCTAACTACGAATCGAGGGGCTGTGTCATGAGACTGATGAGCATAGATGTTTGTATTTCTGGGTTTGGATGTTTATAATACGCATGTAAAAGTATTTATATGTGTATTTCTATGTATTAGTATCGTTGACTAACACCCATAATACAAGCAAATAATTTGCTTACTTTTTGTGAATTTGTCCGGTAATATTTATTATTTATTATTATTATTATTATCTATACATATAATAAAATCGTAAGAAAGTCAAAACTGTACATTGAATATTTTTTAAAAGAATACTTGGGGCGTGATCTACAATCGATATCGAACCTAAAAATATAGCTTTTAGAATTTTTGTCTGTTTATCTGTTTGTCTTTATGTATGTCCGGGGTAAACTCAAAAGTACTGCATGGATTTACTTCAAATTTTGCATGAATATTACTTATAGTTCGGGTCAACATATAGTCTACATATTATCACGCTATCACCTACGGGGTAGCTGTGCGGCGTAAACGAAGTCCGCGCGGACGAAGTCGCGAGCAACAGCTAGTATTAAATATGATGATAGAAGTCAATTAAATTAAAGTCTCAATATTTTATATATGATTGTTACTAGCGATACATTTTACTTAATTAATTTTATTTTATTATTATTATATTTATTATTATATAATTAGTAGCTGACCCGGCAAACGTTGTTTTGCCATTCATATTAGGAATCCATAGCGGACAAACAACGTGACACGTAATTTATATACGTCTACGGGATTGTCCTTCCACGCAGCCAAAATGGCATTAAACTTTATATGGTGGTTAAGTATTCTTAAATTTTCTATTTTTCCCGCGCAATTTTCGTAATATTTTCTTTTATAAGAACCTTCTCCTTACAATTACAAACACAACAAAAAAAATCCGAAATTGGTCCAGCCATTCAGGCGTGATGTCGTGACCAAGGAAAATAGGGATTGATTTTTGTATATAAATAAAATTAAAGAAAATTATTTTAGCGTATTTAATATTGCGACGGGTCCCTACGTAAGTTGTCTTAACTTAGAAAATGCGATTTTTGTTTTATTTATGGAAAAAGTGGAGTCACTTTTATAGATCTTTTAATATCATGAAGAATAAAAATGAAATTTCTATTAGAAGTTGGATGTATCTAACAGAAATTTCATTTTTATTCTTTGTGTTATTAAAATATCTATCAAAATGGAGTCATTTACATTAATAAAACAAAAATCGCATTTTTTAAGTTACGTCAACTTACGCAGGACCCGTCGATTTGTCACTCCGAAAGACACACAAGGGATGCACAAAACCAAAACCTCGTGTGCTTTTTCGTTCAAATCGGTTCAGTGGTTTATACGTGAAGAAGAGACAGACAGACAGTTATTTTCGTTAGTTAGTTAGTTACTGAAGGCTCTGCAGGTGAATAGCTCTTGGTGGTGGGAATCTTTCTCAGAGTTGTTCATTAATATTAGGTATAATAATGATTGCATACATTTCGAAAGAATTTAATTTGTAAAAATATTTTTATTCTTCGGATACTATATATAATAGGATGTCTAACATGAAAATGACCCTTCTAAATAAATAGATTAATTAAGGACATTTATAATATGTATATTTTTTTGTATAATATCCTCCTCCTAAAAATGTCTGCCGTGCCCTGCTGGGTCCACAATAATTGACAACTGTTTATTATTTATCTATTTACATTGTGGAATGCAAATAAATCCATACTAATATTATAAATGCGAAAGTAACTCTGTCTGTCTGTCTGTCTGTTACGCATTCACGGCTAAACCGCAGAACCGATTTGAATAAAATTTGGTACAAATATAGTTTGAGACCCAAGAAAGGACATAGGATAGTTCTTATCCCGGCAATCCCACGGGAACGGGAACTATGCGGGTTTTTATTTTAGAAATTTTCCACGCGAATTAAGTCGCGGGCACAGCTAGTGAATAATAAATAAAAAATAAAAATAGATATCCGTTGTCTATAGATACCAATATTGAAAACGTTGCATTGTGTATTTTTTTATAAGATAGCAAAGAAGCAGATATGTCTCCTGATGGCAAGGGTCTACCATCGCCTATAGACACCAAAAATGTTAATGGTGCGATGCTATCTTATAGCGAGGCCTAATGCCACATGCTTAAGTTTACCGGCTACCTTACCCTCCAAACCGGAACACGACAGAGACAAGCACTGACGCTATTGCGGCAGGAATAGATAAGGCGGTGGTACCAGACCCGGGTTTGGCAAAAATAGCCTTATCGGCTATTAAAGTATCATCACGACGGTGCTCTTGCGAGGTAGGCAGAGTAAGCCGAACCTCTATACATGTTTCGGATCACACGGTTCACCGTTTGAAAAAAAGTTATTTGTGAGACCAATTACACCATTCAATTGTAGAATTGGTCTCTGTCACCAAACCCCTGCTCAATACATTCTGTGCAGACATTTGACGCGGCACTTCAAATTTTTGCACGGATATCGTAACTAAAGAGTTAACCGTCAAGAACAATCTTAAAAGCACTAAAATGACTAGTTACTTACCTATGTATATCTAGATTTTAACATCCGGATTGTCCGCTCTAACACAACAAGGAGTCTCTATGTGTAGTATACCTGTAACAGAAGAGAAAACATATTGTTACGAATAATCTAGAAGCGTGTAGAGTTGGAGCGCGCGCGCGGTAATTATCTAGAAATAAAAGAAAGAGATAGCTACTCCTATTGACAAACAAATAGTTGACCTGGGCTATGCCATAATGGACTTTGTGGGATATGGCATAAGGTTGAAAGTAGTATAACTCATAACATGTTTACGATAAGAAGTGATTCATTGTTTCCCGATACATTTAGATTTTTCTGGATCTAGCTAGGACTTTCCCCTGCCTATAAATTCAGAGATGTTGACAAACACAGGGCAGTTTTTATCAAGCGATCGAGAGCGATACATCAAGTGACCAGTGCGAAGTGAGAAGTGTTTTATTGTGTAGTGTTCTAAGTTCAGTGATAGTTCAGCGAGTGACTAGGGTGTAAAGTATATTTTAGTCTTACGTTGTGTTGTGTTGTGTAAATACACGGATTTAATGTAAGTGGTGTTTTCCTACAATTGCGAACCCGAGTACGTAACAACTGGTGTTGGAAGTGAAATTGAGAAATGCCACTGATTCCGAAGGAAGGTGTTACCACCAGGTCTCAGGCGGAGACACAGAGGGTGTTAGAGGACACTGAGATGCGTGCAGGTGAGGAACCCGTCAGTGTTGCCAGCACGTCGTTAGCATCGAGCTCAGCCCCTGCTGATCTTTCTGTCATACTGGCAGCTATTCAGCAACAGCGACAGGAACAGCAACAACAAAAACTGCAAGAACATCTTCAGCAACAACAGCAGCTACAGGAACAGCAACAACAAACGCTGCGTAAACAACTTCAGCAACATCAACAGCTACAAGAAGAGCGACAACTAAAGCTACAGGAACAGCAACAACAAACGCTACGGGAATAGATCAAGGAACATTTAACTGGTTTTGATGATAAATTGTCAGTTATCTTGGCGCAGCAAGACTAGTTAAAAAGCGATGTGGGCCTCGTCAAGCACGACATGAAGAGTGTTGAGAAGAGAGTTGACCACTTGGAGGCCAGCTGCGACAAAATAAGTGAAAACGTGGACCAACTGGAAAAGGAGGTCATGAAAATGAAGATCACGGGAGTTAAGTCGGGTGCTGCCATTACAAGCTGCTCTCACCAGGTGGGTCCTCGGGTAAAGGTACCCACTTATGACGGTCTTACGTCATGTAGTGCGTACCGCACTCAGTTTGAAATAGCAGCGAAGGCCAGTGGTTGGATAGACGAACATTTCTTAACAGCTCTAAGTACGGCGTTGCGCGGACAGGCGCTCTCTGTGTTGGATGCAATGCCTAAAGAATATCAGTTCGCTGATTTGATGGAGGCACTGGAAGCTTGCTGCGGTGAGTGTCACTTGGAGCATGTGTCCCGTGCCCAATTAAAGGACCGTGTACAGAGGAGCGGCGAGGGACTTCAACAATGGGCCGTGGAAATTGAGAAGCTTGTGAGGAAGGCGTATCCTTCAGCCGACGCTCACACAATGAATAACACCATCGTCCAGGCGTTTATTGATGGAATTAGAGACCTGGAAGTGCGTGCTGCTGTTCGCCTTCAGCACCACGTGACGATGAAGGAGGCTTTGGCTCATGCGTTGGAGGTAGAACCTGTTCGCCACGAACCTCGAGCACATAAAGTACGTGAGGTTACAGAAGTTGTGGCTCAAACAAAGGAAGTGGAACCTAGAAGGCTGAGCCCCATATGTTATGCCTGCGGGAAACGTGGGCACATTAGAGTCAACTGCCCCACCAAATCAACGGGTGCAGTTAATTGGCGACAGCAAGCGGCCGGAAGCTCAGCAGCTGAAGAGGGCAGGCAGGTCAACCAGCCTAGGGAAACGAGTAACAGCCAGGATCAAGGGGCGGGTGCTGGCTGATCGAAAAACAGCCCCAAAAGTTGTCATATCCCAGTTGTGCGACGGCAACAGTTTATCCATTGAGGGACTGATTAATGGCAAGAACTGCAGCTTAACGCTGGACACTGGAGCTACACGAACTGTGGTGCGACCAGAAGTAGCTGACAATGGCAACCTGAGATTGAGGAATTTTGGGAAAAGCAAGCTTCTGTTTGTCACAGGTCAGCCAATACCCGTCTTCGGTGAAACATCTGTAGTGATGCAAATAGGCGACGAGTATTACACTCACGACGTCGTAGTGGCCGACATTATGGATGACTGTGTACTTGGTTTAGACTTCATGAAGAAGAATGCCTGCAAGATTGATTGCAAAGCAGGAGTTTTCTTATGTGGGCTAGTAGAAATTTTCATGGATGGGGGATTAAAAGGAAAGGTAACAGTGACTAGAAGAACAATCTTGTTTTCAAGATCGAAGACATTGGTACGCGTGAACTTACCAGCCAGTTACAAAGGCCGGGGTAATAGGAGTGTGTTAATTGAGGACAATGGTGCAATTCCACACTGTATTACGGGCCGAAGTTTAGTTTGTGACAAGAGCTTGGTAGTCAACCTGAGTGACAGTGATGTAGTGCTTAAAGCAGGCGATGTTGTAGGACAAAGTGATAAAGTTATGACGTAAAGGAAACTGACATCGACATGAAGTACAGTATCAAGAGACGTACCACAGGAACTTAAGGATTTGGTGAACAAGTGCAGCTACCTTACCGCGTTACAACGACAGCAGGCTAAGGATCTACTTTCACGTTATGCCAAGATTTTCTCTAAGACTGATAGAGATATAGGCAGAACATCTATAGTCAAACATAAGATTGACACTGGAAACGCGCAGCCTATAAAGCAGAAAGCTAGACGTGTCCCAATAGACAAAGAAAAGGAGGTACAGAAGATGATAGATGAAATGAAAAGGAACGGAGTTATAGAGCAATCTTCTAGTCTATGGTGCTCTCCTGTAGTGTTGGTTAAGAAGAAAGATGGGTCTACACGTTTCTGCATCGACTATCGTCGGCTCAATGAAGTCACCAAAAAGGACAGTTAACCATTACCTCGGATAGATGACACTTTGGACACTCTGGCAGGCATGTCTTGGTTCTCAACTTTAGATTTAAAATCTGGGTACTGGCAGGTTGAACTTAGCCCTAATGATAAAGAGAAGACAGCATTCTCCACAGGACAAGGATTATGGCAATTTAAAGTAATGCCGTTTGGATTATGCAATGCGCCGGCGACTTTTGAAAGATTAATGGAATGTGTTCTAGCAGGACTTGTAGGCGATGCCTGCTTAGTGTATTTAGATGACGTAATAGTCATAGGGAAAGATTTTCAACATCATCTGTACCAACTGGAAAGGATTTTTAATAAAATACAAGCTGCAGGGCTAAAGTTGAACCCAAAGAAGTGTCACTTATTTCAAAAGGAAGCCAACTGGGTCACGTGATATCACAAAACGGCGTACAGACAGATCTTGAAAAGGTAAGTGCAGTACAGAAGTGGCCAACACCCAGAGACAAGACCGAAGTTCGTGCATTTTTAGGACTATGCTCTTACTACAGACGTTTTGTGAAGGGATAGAAGCAAAACCGCTGCATAGACTCACTGAAGAAAAGAAGAGTTTCGATTGGAATGACATGTGTCAACAAGCTTTCGATGAACTTAAGAAGCGGTTGTGTGAGTCACCAATTTTGTGCTATCCTGATCGGAAAGGGCAGTACATCGTAGACACAGATGCAAGTAACACTGCCATTGGTGGTATCTTATCACAGAAGCAAGGCGATCAAGAAGTTGTGATAGCTTACTTCAGCAAATCATTATCGCGGCCGGAACGAAACTATTGTGTTACAAGAAGAGAACTATTGGCAGTAGTGAAGACTCTTCGACACTTCAAGAAGTATCTGATTGGGCGACCCTTCAAGCTGCGTACCGAACATGCTGCTTTGAAGTGGTTGTTACAATTCAAGGACCCGGAAGGCCAAGTGGCTCGCTGGATTGAGCAATTGCAAGAGTTTGACTTTAACATAGAACACCGCAGTGGAAGGTATCACTCGAATGCAGATGCGTTATCACGACGACCTTGTCCGGAAGATTGTAAACATTGTGTAAGGATGGAGACAAAGGAAAGAGTTCAAGTGCTGCGAGCTAAGCCTACGGATGACAGGTGGGAAACTGATGAGATGCGTGAGGCCCAGTACGAAGATAGAGATTTGCGGCATCTAATAGATTGGAAGAAGCAAGACACGGGAAAGTCCAAATGGCAGGAGCTGGCTCCCTTCAGCGCTATTACGAAAAGTTATTGCGCGCAGTGGGAAAGCCTTGTGTTGCAAAACGGCTTACTGTGCCGCAAATGGGAAAAACCTTCAGGAAGAGAACATCATCTACAGTTGGTCGTGCCAAGAAAACTTATCAAGGATGTAGTACGTGAGTTGCATGACGGGGTTTCTGGGGGACATCTTGGAGTACGACGAACATTGGTAAAGGTACGAGAGCGTTTTTACTGGTTGAATTGCCGAGAAGATGTCGAGAATTGGTGCCGAAAATGTACGTCATGCTCTGCAGTGAAAGGTCCGCAGGTTAGAAGCCGAGGCAACCTTAGACTATACAACGTGGGAGCCCCCTGGGAAAGGATAGCGATTGACGTGGCTGGGCCATTTCCTAAGACAGATAACGGAAACAAATATTTTATGGTCGTGATGGATTACTTCACGAAATGGCCGGAGGTGTTCGCAATCCCTAATCAGGAAGCCACGACTGTTGCTGAGAAATTAGTCAATGAGGTGATATGCAGATTTGGCGTTCCGCTGGAGATTCATTCAGACCAAGGCAGAAACTTTGAATCTAATGTATTCCAGGAAATGTATAAATTATTAGGTGTATACAAAACAAGAACCACACCTTATCACCCACAGTCTGATGGAATGGTTGAAAGGTTTAACCAAACTTTGGAACGACACTTAGCCAAGCTAGTACAAGATCACCAAAAGGACTGGGATAAATACATACCTCTGTTCTTACTGGCTTACCGAACAGCGGAACATGAAAGCATAAAAGTGACGCCAGCCTATGCCAACTTCGGCAGGCAGTTACGTATACCAGCAGACTTAATGACGAGGCCCGCCACCGAATGCAGAGACCCAATTAAGTATACCGGAACATGTTGAAGACATTCGTGAGAGGTTACGCGATATACACTCGTTAATAAATGAAAACGCATTGGAATCAAGTCAGCGGATGTAGACCAGATACGACCGAAACGCCAATCATCGAGGTTTTCAGGAAGGATCTCATGTTTGGCTACATAATCCGGTTCGACGAAAAGGAAAATCACCTAAGTTACAGCGACGTTGGGATGGGCCATACAAAGTAATCACACGGATCAATGACGTAACCTACCGAGTGCAGAAGCAACAGGGACGGAAGGGAGGGAAGCAAGAGGGACCATGAAGATTGTTCATGTTGATCGATTAGCCATTTATAATGGAAGTAATGATGTTCGGGACGAACATAACTAAGAGGGGGGTAGTGTTACGAATAATCTAGAAGCGTGTAGAGTTGGAGCGCGCGCGCGGTAATTATCTAGAAATAAAAGAAAGAGATAACTACTCCTATTGACAAACAAATAGTTGACCGGGGCTATGCCATAATGGACTTTGTGGTATATGGCATAAGGTTGAAAGTAGCGTGTACTAGGATTTATGACTCATAACATGTTTACGATAAGAAGTGATTCATTGTTTCCCGATACATTTAGATTTTTCTGGATCCAGCTAGGACTTTCCCCTGCCTATAAATACAGAGATGTTGACAAACACAGGGCAGTTTTTATCAAGCGATCGAGAGCGATACATCAAGTGACCAGTGCGAAGTGAGAAGTGTTTTATTGTGTAATGTTCTAAGTTCAGTGATAGTTCAACGAGTGACTAGGGTGTAAAGTGTATTTTAGTCTTACGTTGTGTTGTGTTGTGTTGTGTAAATACACGGATTTAATGTAATTGGTGTTTTCCTACAATTGCGAACCCGAGTACGTAACAATATTATCAACAACACGTGAAATGAGTTCTAAGTCGCAGATGGCGGTGTTTGTTCATATATTTGATTTACTTTTTACTTATATGGCTCACTCAGAGCAGCAAATAACATAACCATCGCTAATTAACACCAAAGATATTGATATAAAATTATATGATAAGTGATATAAAATGAAATGGTATATGTTTTGAGTTTAAGATGTAAGCCTTCGATTTTTTTATTTTTTAGAACCCGGACTAAGAATAAGAAATGGAATACAATTTCAGAGATTAGTCAAAGCAAACTGTTAAGAAGAGAAGAGGTTAGACGGGAAGAAAAGACATAATAATCAGAATCAGAAAATACTTATGGAAATAGACACCCTTTGATGGTCAGGGCTCTTTACCATCATAGATCATCTGTCGTTCCGCCAGGCAGTTCGTAAAAGGCGAACGATTGGCTATGCGAGTCACTTCCATCGTAGCTACTACGTGGTGGAGTTCTGCATTGTCTCGGGCGAGATCTGACAACACCGCCTTACCTATTCCTGCTACAACAGCGTCCGTGCTTGTCACTGTCGGGTTCCGATTTGGGGGCTAAGAAAATCGGTAATTATTAGTAATTACCATCCAGTCACATTGATAGCAAGGCACCATTAATATCTTTGGTGTCTGCAGGTGACGGCAGGTCTCTTTCCATCAGGAAAGCCATCTGCTTGATTATCTTAAGAGTTATGATACAAAAAGTTGAAAAAAATGTATTAACATACTATGAGGGTTAGGGAGATATCAGAGGAACCACACTGTTAGAATGTGGAAGGAAATAGCAACTTTATTAACGTCTAGAACCTAGACATAGTAGATAACGGCGAGTAAATAGAGAGTAAATGATAAGAAAAGGACTTCTTTTTTATAAAACTGTTCAACATTTTTCGCGTTCGAATACTCGGATGGATAAAAGACATGAATAGGATATACAACAACAAAGCCGCTATACCTTATTTAATTCTGACTCTATGTACCGTGTAAGTGCAAATGAGGCAAAATATCGTATTGAACTTGATTTTTTATGGAAGAGGGGGCAAACGAGCACGAGGTGCACCTGATTTTAAGTGATCACCACCGCCCATCATCATCCGTAATACCGAAGGTCTTGTTACGTTGCCGACCTTTTAAAAATTAGTAAGCTCTTTTCTTGAAGGTCCCCAAGTTGTATCTGTGCGGAAAACCCCTTGCCGGTAATTGATTACACAAAAGAGTAATACGGGGCAATAATGCCGGGAGAACCGCACCGTTGTGGATGGAGACATTGAGATGGTGATGGTGGAACTTAAAATTTTTACGCGATGTCCGATGATGGAATTCAGCAGCAGGAATTCATTCAAAAAACACGTCGGAACACTCTCCATGATAGATATGATAAAAGATACAGAGCGAATTTACATCTCTGCATAATGGCAAAGAGTCAAGCCGTTTCGAAATAGCCTGATCGTCAATGATTCGAACCGCTCTACGTTGAATGCGATCAAGTGGAAGAAGCTGGTACTGGGTAGCCCCGGCCCAAAGATGAGGCCGAATTTGCGCTTTACAAAGTTGGAGACGTTGGGCCGGCAAGAAGTAATGTTTCGCTCTGCTGAGTACACCGAGCTGTTTGAAGGCTAGTTTCGCCTTACCTTCCAGATGACCGCGAAACTGAACGGTATTCGATATGTAGATTCTCAGGATTCCTATATTATATCTATATTAAAATTATAAATACGAAAGTTTGCATTAATGGATGTTTGTTACTCAATCACGCAAAAACGACTTAATTGATTTGCATGAAATTTGGTACACATATTGTAGGTGATGACCCGGAATAGCACATAAGCTACTTTTTATCCCGAAAAAATTAGGTGTTTCAGCTGGATTCACCAAAGTCTTTTATGATGCAGCGGGCTACACGGGGCAACTAGTATAGATAGATATAACTATCATCTCGCCGATTCCCATTCGGGGTATGCAGAGTGAATCAAACGTCTTAGACTTTTCTGTCCACACAGTGATGTGGATTGGATCGGTACTTCCTAATATTGTCTTGGACCACATTCATTCATGGTAATTGAATAAATTCTTTGTGAGCTGACTACCAAGAATTAAAATGATTTGATTCTATTTCACTGCACTTCTGTTTTTGAGTTTATTAATTGACGTTCTTCGTATATATGGTTACGTATAGATTTAGAGTGCTTCTATACAAATCGGTCAAATAAGATGTTTTTTTTATTATATGATAGCAAATACGCTTATTTGCTGGCTCACCCGATGGAAAGAGGCTAACATCGCATATAGTCACCAAAAATATTAACGGTGTATTACAATCCACTAACCACTAGCAGTAGTTTATGGGCTACCTTACCCTTTAAAACGAAACACGACACTGACGACTGACAAGCACTGAAGCTATTGTAGCAGTGATAGGCATAGTTAAAGAAGCGAAAGGCTTCTTACGAACTAACTGGTGGAACGGCAGATGGTTTATTCTTCAAAGGGAGCTCCGACCATCACAAGGGGTCTGTCTTCATAAGACAACTGTTTAGACATATAAAACATGTATGATGGTGCTTCAAAGCACCATTAACATCTATTACCATCCATCTGGCGAGTTGTTAATGCCACTAGAATAAACTTACCGGTTAACTTACCGAAACACAACAGTGACAAGCGTTGACGCTTTTGCAGCAGGAATAGACGAGGCGGTGGTATACATAAATATATCCGAGTGAGATAAACAGTAATTAATGAAAATCATATTACATTTTACTATAAGCAAAAGTTATCGGAATAGGTAGTCCAAGGATACGCCACTGAACCCCACTAGTTATGGTTTAGGTACAAGGCCAAATAAAACTTATGACATTCCTTTAAAAAGTGGATTAAAATTATCAATAATTGGGTTTTTCCTCAATGAAGAGGATTTTCGTATGAAATACCTACCAATTTTCAAACTACTATATTAAAATAAACACAACATTATTCTGCGAAGTTTCTATAACACATTATCCAATATATTAACTTCATTACAATTTACAAGGTTTATTTTATTTCCAAGCGTTTTCTTATCATAATATAGCAAAGAAGCAGATAACTCTCCTGATGGAAAATGACAATCAAATCCTATAGACACCACATCTTGGTGTCTATAATATAATCAAATCCTATAGACACCAAGATGATAATGGTGCGTAGCTATCCACGTCTCGGATGCAATTACATTAACTAGGCTACCTTACCCTCCAGAGCGCAACACGACAGTGATAAGCACTGAAAAAAATCTGGACGAGATATTACAGAACTCTAGCGGTCCCAATGACAGTAACACGTTTGGATGGAATGGACGGATGGTTTGTTATCTCTTTCCATCAGGGGAACCATCAGCTTCTATACCATCATATGACATTAAATAAAAAATAATATATGTACCTATTTCTCATTAAACCAGTCGGTGTCTACTCAGAATTTTTTTTATTAAACGTCGAATTTATAATATTCAAATAGTTTTTGTACGACTAATTTACATGTTATCCTTCACTTGCGTATGAATGTTATTGATCGTAATCACGAGCACAGAATAATTCATAGTCTCCATTATTCTGTGTCACAAGGCTGGTTAAAAATTTATTTGTTAATTTATACAAATAAATAAAATTGGAGTAGGTATCTGTTTATATTATTAAAATACGCGCTTCTTACCAACTACATACATATGGATGTATACACGCTACATATACCAAAAAAAAATGATTTTTATCTGTATGTCTGTTTGTTCCGGCTAATCGACCTCACGAACATAGCTAAAAAAACTTATCCAGATATATTTTGTAGATCGTCGTATATCGCACTCGTAATAAAACGACCGAATTGATAATTACTAACTTTCGGCAATAGATCAAAAACTATTATTAGTAGGCGATACATTTTTTTGATTTGTTCCGCATTCGACCTACAAAGTTTCGCCCCACGTCAGAAATCCGTATTCGTGCTACATTTTATTTTTGTTTCGTCCTAAAAAATGATTTTCTACCTATTATTATAATTTCGTTCTGATTCGCCCCAGATTTTATGCTTGTTTTGCCTCGTTCGTTTTTATTAACAATTTTAAGTAAGGTCAGAAACAAAAATGTCATTGTTTATAGCAGGTAAATAATGCGAAACTGGAAACAAAAGGAAAATTGAATATTATTAAGTTTTTAACTATAAAAAATGATGCTGACCTAAACCAAACTTGATACCGACGACAAGGAAATGCAAGGCGACTAGACGACATCGAGATGGATAAAATAATTAACGATTCAATACAGTCCATGTTAAGTGGTTCTATTTTTTAGGCCATTGTTTGTAAAAAATATCGCCTTTTGTTTTTTAAGTAAAATCTTGATATTGTTTTTTTATTTCTTTTACATTTTTTAGATTGATGTTCTATACGTTTTTATATTTTTTATTACGCTTTAATTTTTCCATTTGATTTAAAAGTTTTGCAACATTTTTATTATATAATCTCAGTTAATTGTTTTGTAAATCTCTCTCTCTCAGTTAATTTAATACATTAGATACTAGATACATTTAGTTAGCTATTAGCTGATGTAATTAATAAAACTGATTTTGATTGTGATTTGATTGTACAATTCTAATTGTACATGAGGCTTTTATAATAAAACATATTTTTTTATTGGTTTTATTAGAATAACTGAAATATTCAAATAATTTGTAGATAAAATATTTCAATCTAATAACTCCTTTAGAAATAATACGAGAAACAGCAAATTTGATACATACCTACTTGATTATTTTATTACACGAAGGAAATCTGATGTTGAAGTGACGACGTTCTTGAAAAATTTATGTATTTGTAAACGGTACTTTTAGGACCTTATATAATGTAGGGCGAAACAGGAAATATTTCGTATGTGAGGCAAATACGGAAATTTTTGGAATTTGGGACAAAAACTTAGGGCGAATACGGAACAAATCATTTTTTTAAACCACCACAAAATCTAATCAAATAAGCGTAAGTCCTTAATGCTTGAGGAAAACAGGTGTTTTATTTTTCAGCTTAGGTTGCTCTTTTGGGTCGGTATTTTACTAAAACTCATTTTGCCTTTTTTACCTGTTGCATGCCTTAATGGGCCAAATATGTGAGCCTTCAATATTAATCTCGGACAAGATCTTCATGTACTATATTTGATGCAATAAATGAATTATTATTATTATTTGCGAAGATTTTGAGATAAGTCGTTCTTTTATTGCAAGTGCCAATTATGTTGACGAAACGTCTTTTCTTACAGTGATTGAATAAATAAGGACGAACCGATCATTGTTTCTTTTTTTTCTTGAACTCTTTTCCTACGAACAAACAGCAGTACTTCTACTACCTTCTTTAAGGTCCATTTTGATAATGTCTCAGTGTGGTGTGGCGATACTAGTGTCAATATGGTGTCTAGTTTTTTACTAACGGACACCATTGTGGCGCGATTGATTAAGACCTCTAGTAGTGTGATTGTTCATTGCCGGTGATCACTCTCAACAACGTGAGCCTACTGCTCGTTTATGGGCACATTCTTTAAAAATAATTGAAATTTCAAATTATAAATAACTTTTTACCTAAGAGGCAAAAACAATGTACCCATTCGTTAGTTAACCTGTGTATTTTAACAAATTTATTAATAACTACTTTTTTAATTTATTTATTTATTGGATTACCAACATAAAATACAATGTTTAATTCTCAATTAAATGTACATTTGATAAAACTTTTTGACTGTTCTTACAATTATAGGTAATAACATCATGCTAACAGATAGTGTTCAAAATTAAAATAATAAAAAAACGTTTAACAATAATATTTATTTTTGTTAAACTTTTTTTTTCATGCCATAACAATTTCAGACATAAAAAAATAACAAAAATAACTCAATTATTTTAAACAAAGGATATTTTTTTCGATTTCATATTTTTTACGCGTGATGCACACAAACGTTGACATACCGTTGAAATTCATTCAACCTAAAATCTAGTATTACGCCGGCGCAGACAGTGTGATTGTAATTAATTCGCCTACTAACTAGTAGTACGTTGGTTCAGCACTGATGTCGTAATTCTATCGCGATCGACGTCGCTGCACTCAAAGTGAACTAAATTGCAAAGGCTGATTTAAGCTTTATATGAAAATAAAAGTTTTAGGTGAATCCCGCGGGAACAACTTATTTTATCGGGACAAAAATTAGCATATGTGCTATTCTAGTCCATCACTTGCCTGTGTGCCACATTTCATCCAAATCCGTTCAGTAGTTGGCGTTACTAACAAACATCCCATCCATCCATCCAAAAACCCCAAATTTTCGGATTAATATATTTTTCTTTATATCATAAGATAGCTAACAAGCAGATGGGTCTCCTGATGGTAAGAGTCAACCATCGCCTATAGACACCAAAGATGTTAATGGTGCGTTGCTATCTTGTGGCGAGTTCCTAATGCCACCATGTGGCAAGATAGCAACGCACGTAAGTTTACAGGCTACCGAAACACGAAAGCGACAAGTACTGACGCTACTGCGGCAGGAATAGGTAAGGCGGAGGTACCAGACCCGGGCGAGACAATGCAGAGCTCTACCACCTAGTAGTCACGATGGTAGGACTTGCATAGCAGCAATCGGTCGCCTTTTACGACCTGCCTGGCAGAACGGCAGTTGGTCTATTCTTCAAAGGAGCCTGGAACCAACACGGGAAACGGGGGAAATATTAATATACACAAGCTGACTTCACGCAGACAAGTGCAAGTGGCCACCGCGTGGAGGCTAAATCCACCGATATGTATGTGTACCCAATTTTAGATCAATAGTTTTGGTGCAAATTGCCCGGACAGACGGACGGACGACGGTATAATTATCTAGTATTCTTTTCTCATGTTTTGCGTTTGTCTTTTTCAACGTATTATTGTAAATTTAATACGTTTTTATAGTTCTATGTTTTCATTTTGTCTTTGTTAATTTCCCGCTACTACGTATGTAGATAGAAAGGAAGTTACTGATTTTGCCCCGATTTTCAAAAATCGAGTTTTCACCAGATCTCTACGTTTTGAGGTCCTAAGAACCTTTGCTGTATATATGTACGTATGTGTGTGCATGTGTGTGTATGTAAACAGCCCATAACTTTTGAACGGATCGACCGATCGAAACTCGGTTGATGGCATTCGATCGGATTCTGCTTAATTTTGTCTTCATGAAAATTTGAACCGATTCGGATGAGATTTTTATAATTTTTGAGAAAACTTCATAAAATTCGATGAAACAATATATTTTTAAATAGGTTCCAGATGAATGTGCTAATTGAGTACAAAATCTAATGAGCTCTATTCTTTAAAAAACTGCATCCAATGCCTCAAATTGCATCATAATCGGTTTACCCATTCTGTAGTTATCGTTGACGAAAAATATTGAAAAAAGTGTTTTTTCGAAATAACTTTTTCAGCCAATCATTTTTTAATCTACAATATTTTAGTACTTAAGAAACAACAATGCCGTTTCAAAAATAAAAATTAATTCAATTTTTTAAATGTTACAGCTTTTCAAATATTAAAATTACGCTGTGTACAGTTAACTTACTTCGTATTAATAAAATAACTTACAAGCTACGAGTAGTAAAATCTTAAAAACTGCATCAAATACCGTAAACTGGATTGAAGTCGGTTGTTTCCCTCGGGATTTATCGATGGTGAAAATTTTTGAAAAAGTTTTTTTGACATTTCTTTGGCATTTTTAAGCTACCAACTTTGTCGTTAATAAAACAATTTAGAGCTCAGAAATTGCGTACAATGCCACTCAAAAAATCAAAGTCGATCATTATTTTGAACATAATCATATTTCCGTAAATTATAAATACCTTCATTTTTACAAACTTTACATTTTTGAACTCTTCGAACTCAAAAATTTATACTCAGTTATAGTTTTTGCTTTTGTGGCCTTAAAATATCTCAATTTAGTGGGAAGTTTCAAGGATGGCCTGCAGGGACAACCGGCTTACAATTTTTTTTATTTATTGTTGTAATATTCTGTCGATATGTTTTTTCAATTTTTTATCCTGTTAAATAATAGTATTTTGTATCATTTACTATTTACATAATTTTTCAGACGTATTTTAGGACAATAATTGTTCTTTTTTTGCTTCTTATTTCGAATTTTTACTCAAATTCTTAAAATAATTAAAAATTACACCCAGTTCGGATGGCACCCTTTAAATAGCCCGTACCGATCGAATCTGCGGCAGTTTACGACTC
Source organism: Apodemia mormo (assembly GCA_036924255.1). Taxonomy (NCBI): domain Eukaryota; kingdom Metazoa; phylum Arthropoda; class Insecta; order Lepidoptera; family Riodinidae; genus Apodemia; species Apodemia mormo. The sequence continues at coordinate 1,271,471 of JAUPFN010000018.1, read as the reverse complement.
ACAATAGACATCAAGCTTAAAAACTGTCTGTGGAATAAGTAGTTTAAAAAAATGTTGACGCGTCAAAATAACTTGTAAAAAGTTTTATGGAATAAAGTACTTCTGATTTCTGATTTCTGAACCAATCTTGTTGGTAGGCCCTCTCTAGCCAGTTAGGGCACCGGGCTGCCTAACTGTGGCTGGTTGATACAGACCGGCTTTCCTCTATCAGCGCGGGCGGGGCTCTAGATCAGCCCACGCTGGCGCTACGCCGTCGAGACCAAGCCGGTCTTCCGCTACCAGCAATTATTTATTAAAAGTATCTTCACGTAAATATCCCAGAAAAGTTAGGCAGAGGTACAACAAGTGTACCCACGATTAGCCAAAGTTACTCAGTCCCATAATGTGATAGGTGGCAAGCCTATCGACAACCGGGCACTTTTCAATCCCTGGAAATGTTGTTTTTATCAAAAAACTAAAAAAAACAATTTTTGAATTATCCGGGAACTCATGTGGTTAACACCGACACCGGACTACTAGACCACGAAGGCGGTTAACGTAAAAAATGCAAAATTTTCGAAATTAGATAAATCAATCAACTTTCATTAAAAACAAATGAAACTAATGGAAATAGAGATGTTGGGGTGCTTAAAATATACACTGAAGCCGGATTATCAAAATCAATATGGCGACTTATTGAAATATTGTTAAGCTAAAAATGCGAACTTGTATAACTTTAGTCGAGGCTAAGATATTGATACCTACAAAAACTTTATTTTTTGAGAATCATTGATCTAACAATCTTTTTTTTTTCAAACATCAACCCCTAAGGGGCTTGAAAGTTAACTAAACTAAACCAATGACATGTCAATATACTCGCGGACGAAGCTGAGCTGGGCAGCTAGTAAGCTTATGAAGTGAGTATCGAAGACGAATCGACTTCGAGATGTTCGTGCTAGGGATGTACGTTGTATCGGTAGTACAGTTGGCCAGATGCACTGATACGTGTCGCATATATTACCGGCGGCCGAGCGCGAAACACTAGTGCTTGCGACTCGGCCATCGAAGCCGGTCAAGATGATAAAACACATAGTTATCGCGCTTCTCGTGTCACACGGTGAGTTGGGTGTTGTGTACCAGAGTGCTTCTTAGTGTATCCTCCTTTGTATTGGCGGGTGAAATTCAAATACACGCAATGTAATAGTGTGTTAGTGTATCGTCTGTAGGCGGCGATTAATTCTCACCACTGGGAGGAGCAAATTGTAAGAGTTAACAAGTCCGAGAAAAAATTAACTCTCACCATTTATCTTCTTGTATACTATCTATACATATAAATAAAATTGAAATGTATGTCTGTGATATCAAAATTACTAGGTTTTTTTCAATTGCAATGTTATTTTTACGCCACTAATACCTAAACAACTATTTTTAAAATTTCTATCTGCCTGTCATTCTGTTCGTATGGGGTAATCTCTTTAACGGCTGTAACGTTTTTGATGGAAATTTCACTGATAGATAGAGGAGTTTATAGAGCCAGACATAGGCTACTTTTTACCCGAATGTGCAAAATGAAGTAATCATTTTCGATCATGCGAACGAGGTCGCGAGTAGCAACTAGTTGTATATAAAATGTATGCAATATAAAAATAGCTTACGAATGCAAAAATAATAAAGTTGTAAAACAAAATAGTATAACAATTAAAATAAAATCGTGTGTGTTTTGTGCTTGTTTGTGTGTTGTATCGTATGTATCGTAGCTCTCCGGTTAAATTTTGTTATACATCGTGTAAGGGACGGTCTACCGAAAAATTAAGAAAATATGCATATATATTTAAAGTAAAAACTGAAAAAAATCAAAAAATTCCCATACGAATTTCCAACGATTTTCATCTCAGAATGACGGTCAAAATCTATGGTTTCGATCAGTAGACCACGCTGTAAAATTTATAGACGGATGTTATGAATTTGACATGTATGTATGTAATACTAGCTGTGCTCGCGACTTTGTTCGTGTGGATTTTTTTTAAAATAATTCCCGCATAACTATGCGGAAACTTCCGTTCCCGTGGCAGACAGAAGAGACAGACAGACAGACAGAGTTACTTTCACATTTATAATATCAGTATGGAAGTATGAGTTGTTGGAATTGGATGATATTTGAGTATGAAGACCTATTTAGGCGTCTAAACACGTGTACTAAATAAAGGAGATTGATGAGGCCCCATATAAATTTGGCCTAAAACGCAACACATGATGATGGCTGCTTACCGTATTGTAATACATTATTAATTTCTTCTGACATGTAAATTGTATCACGGACACTTTTTACAATACTAAAATTCACGAAACTCCTTCAAAGATTAATATTACTTGATTTCACAATTGTTACATTCCATTTTAAGCCACTCACATCGCAATATATCGTCAACACACATATAATTCATTTTTGTATTACTTATCATGAAGATTATTTGATTTTAACCACTTAAATGTTGAAAAACGATAAAAATTTTGTTTACATAAAATGTTTATTACTCGCTCATGACATTTGTTGTTTTTTTTTGTTTCTTTCGAATGATACTAAGAGTACTTATTTATACGGCCTTGTATGTTGTAGATTTCGATTATAATAATAAATATTTTCATTTTTGTTGCATTTTATACAACAGTTGGTTTAAAATTTTGCGTCTTATCTATCCAAAATTTTTATAATTTGTTTGGTTGGCCAGAAATAAAAGACAATGTTAACTTTATGGCAGAATAGAATAATCTTTGCTTGAATTAGGAATAAGAAAAAGCGTACAAGTTTGATTAGTTTCATGACTTTCCGACTAAAATCCTTTTAAAATTAACTTGCTATTAAAAAGTGTCCGTTGAATTCTAATATTGACTTATTGTGAATAAAATTAATTTAATAATTTCGGCTGACGCTATATTCTTGTAGTCCATTTAGGCCGGTCTCATCACTCTCCTTTCGTAAGTGTATGTTTATATGTTTGTATCTTTGTTTGTCCACGAATTTTTCAGAACTAAAACTACATTAAGATATTTTTTTGGTTAAATAATAAATAATCGCTGAAAAATTTACACAAATCAACTTAACCCTAAAGGAAGCAAATTATTTGCTTGTGTTATGGGTGTTAGTCAACGATACTAATACATAAAAAATACATATATAAATACTGTTACATACATAATAAACACCCAAACCCGGAAACACAAACATCTATGCTCATTACATAAATGTTTGTCGCTGCCGGGAATCGAACTCGGGCCCCATCGATTCGTAGCTAGGTTCGCTAACCACTCGACCAATGAGGCGATCAATTCAGGTATATTCTAAGTTAGGTAACAGTCTAAGTTTCGTCAAAATAGGTTTAGGAATTTTTGAGAGATGAGTATACTTAGTTGATGTTTGATGTCAGTTTAAATTTTTATTGGAACGAAGTTCCTTACGGCAGGCTTGGAGGGGATAGGGATTTTGCTGCGCGACCGAACTGAAAAATATGTGATAGTAAAACCGTAAGAAAAAATGCGTGGAATAAAAGCGTTAAATGAGACGTGCGCAGGCGCGACAGTCGCGTACACAAGCGAGTAGTGCCGTTTAGCCGAAGGAAGTTCGTTCCTACCTGGTGTCCCACGACACCACATCATTTTTTTAAATTACTATCATTATCATGTCTGTGTATCCATAAAATATTATCCATGTGTTAATATCGCTGAAACAACTTTACTGACTACATTTCTTTAGATATATCAAATTTCCTTTCTTATAAAAGAAAGGAAGTTCTCAATTCGGGTAAATGTTTTAAGTACGTTAAGCCCCGCGTTCACTTTGTGTAGTGCGAGTGCGAGTGTTTAATGCAGGTGCTTAGTATTAAACAAAAAATACGTGAAGACAGCAGTTGATCCCTGCGAGTGATTAGTAATCAGCGTCTATTCACTTTTCTACGCTGAATACTGATCATTCGCGCAACAGCTGTCTTCACGTATCTTTTGTTTAATAATGAGCACCTGCATTAAACACTCGCACTCGCACTAATCAAAGTGAAAACGGGGCTTTACTCGATATCTAAGATTGCCTCTTGGCTCTAGGTTCGAATAATTGACTCGGAAAACGAGGCCTCGGATTCACGCCCCGGGTTGGTCAATTTTTTAAAGAAATATTTCATTAGCAGCTCGGAATTTACTTGTTGCGTGCAATCGAACCCATGTTTCGGATGAGCACGTAAAGCGGTCGTACTGGTAATCCCCTAACGCTGCCATGTACCGCACAAAATAAACAGCTGGTTCGAGAGTTCTACCGGTGCGACGAGTCGGAGCAATGTACGCTTTAAATTGCGTGGCGTGAAAATAAGAAAAAAATCATAAATCGCAAATTTTGCATTTGCCAAGGAAAAGGTATTGCCATCATGACTAAAACGTACAAATGGCGTGCCATTTTTACGGTTTTCCTAATTTTTCGGTAGACCGTTCCTTATAGGTACGCTGTATAAATAAAATTAGAATTGTGCCTATAACGTCTATAAATACCGAATAACATTAGCGTCAAAACAAGGAAGTTGAGAAATTCATAAATCTATAAGTCCGTAGAGGCACATTTGACGGAGTGTGCTGTATTGTATTAAAAAACCAGTTCGTTATAATCGTCACGTACTGGAATTTTATTAAAATCAAATTATATTATGCGTATAAAATTACGATGAATAAAAATTGTCCTTGAAATTTAGGCTCTTATGAGAGCAAACGGATGACATTTGTCGCCAGTAGGCTATTCATATTTTGCCCCAACTAGCAATTTCTATAATTTAATCAATAACACTTTTTTACAAACTTTACAAAAAATAGTTTTTCTTTTACCCAAAGATAATTCATATGGGATGTGTTTTACTACAAAAAATATATGTCTCATATTTCAACATTTTCATTTATTTTAAAATAATAATAATAATAATAAATATTCAGGGGACAAATCACACTTAGTGATCTAACCCTAAAGTAAGCAAATTATTTGCTTGTGTTATGGGTGTTAGTCAACGATACTAATACATAGAAATACATATATAAATAACAGAATATATTTAATAAACACCCAAACCCGGAAATACAAATATTTATGGTCATCACACAAATGCTTTTCCCCGTCAGGGATCAAACCCGAACCCCGTTGATTGCGTAGTCAGAGTCGCTAACCACTCGACCAACGGGGCGGTCAAATGTCAGCAGTATAAATTAAACCCAAAAACTTTTGCTTTGTTTGTGGTCAAAATTATTGTCAAAAAAGAAGAGACTATCGAGAATACATTTGCGATTCGGCATCTACATGATATGGAGAGAACCAACAAATAATATTACTGACTGTTACTTCTGCCTCACTGACACTACTGTTTTTAACAACAAAAACCAAAAGCACATAAAATAATATGGGCTTTTATTTTTTGTTGTTAAAATATCCTGTTGGTGCATCAGTCACAAAACGATGTCCATAAAACGTGATTTTACCGGCGCTTCACATCACATTGGGATTAATCAAAAACTTTGTCAAAGCACTTGACAAATATGGGCAAGCTATTAGATATTTAAAAACAATTTCTCCAAGTTTGTCTGATTCAAAACTGAAAGAAGCAATAATTATGGGGCTATCAAAATATGAAAATTATGATGGTTACTTGTCCAGTGTGAAAAAAAAAATGTTCGGTATTCATTGAAACCGGTAGGGAAAAATAATCTTGGGAAACAATAAATCTGAGAATTATGCAGAAACTGTTTCCAATTTATTGAGAAGTCACCAAAGAATAGGAGAGAATATATCGTTAAAAATTAATTTTTTTCTCATATGGATTTTTTTACCTGAGAACCTGGGAAGCGTGATGAGCATGACGAACGTTTTAACCAGGATTTGAAAGTTTTATAAAGAATTTGCGGATTACTGTTAGTTTATAATAAGTGAAACTGATATTAATCGAAATAAAAGAAGTAGTAACACAAATCATTTTTGATTCGTTTTTGAGATAAATGTATAAATATGACAAAAAAATAAATATAGTAAATATTTTCAAAACCGGACGTCGTAATTTTTTTCCAACTTCAGTTTTTAAGTTAAAAGGGTTACTGATACATATCAATTTCTTCGAAGCCTTTGAGTTTTCAAATTTCAAAAAAGTGTTTTTCTGTATTTTTTTATATCATAAGATAGCAAACAAGCAGATGGGTCTCCTGATGGAGTCAACCATCGCTTATAGACGCCAAAGGTGTTAATGGTGCGTTGCTATCTTGTGGCGAGGTCTAATGCCACATGCATAAGTTTACCGGCTATATTACCCTCCAAACCGGAACACGACAGTGACAAGCACTGACGCTATTGCGGCAGGAATAGGCAAGGCGGTGGCACCAGACCCGGGCGAGACAATGCAAAACTCTACCACCTAGTAGTCACGATAGTAGTGACTTGCATACCTAATCAGTCGCCTTTTACGACCTGCCTGGCAGAACGGCAGTTGGTCTATTCTTCAAAGGAGCTCGGAACCAACACGGGGAAAATATATTCTCTGTATTCTTTTGAAGGGAATGGTCTGGTACACTAATAGTGAAAGGCAAAAAACAGTTTCTACAAAAAATGTAAGTACAAGTTACAGATCGCCAGACCGATAAATAAATAAATATCATTGGAAAAATTACACGAATCGATCTAACCCCAAAGTAGATCTAACCCTAAAGTGTGTGATGACCATAAATATTTGTATTTCCGGGTTTGGGTGTTTATTAAATATATTCTGTTATTTATATATGTATTTCTATGTATTAGTATCGTTGACTAACACCCATAACACAAGCAAATAATTTGCTTACTTTAGGGTTAGATCACTAAGTGTGATTTGTCCCCTGAATATTTATTATTATTATTATTATTTTAAAATAAATGAAAATGTTGAAATATGAGACATATATTTTTTTGTAGTAAAACACATCCCATATGAATTATCTTTGGGTAAAAGAAAAACTTTTTCTTGTAAAGTTTGTAAAAAAGTGTTATTGATTAAATTATAGAAATTGCTAGTTGGGGCAAAATATGAATAGCCTACTGGCGACAAATGTCACCCGTTTGCTCTCATAAGAGCCTAAATTTCAAGGACAGTTTTTATTCATCGTAATTTTATACGCATAATATAATTTGATTTTAATAAAATTCCAGTACGTGACGATTATAACGAACTGGTTTTTTAATACAATACAGCACACTCCGTCAAATGTGCCTCTACGGACTTATAGATTTATGAATTTCTCAACTTCCTTGTTTTGACGCTAATGTTATTCGGTATTTATAGACGTTATAGGCACAATTCTAATTTTATTTATACAGCGTACCTATAAGGAACGGTCTACCGAAAAATTAGGAAAACCGTAAAAATGGCACGCCATTTGTACGTTTTAGTCATGATGGCAATACCTTTTCCTTGGCAAATGCAAAATTTGCGATTTATGATTTTTTCTTATTTTCACGCCACGCAATTTAAAGCGTACATTGCTCCGACTCGTCGCACCGGTAGAACTCTCGAACCAGCTGTTTATTTTGTGCGGTACATGGCAGCGTTAGGGGATTACCAGTACGACCGCTTTACGTGCTCATCCGAAACATGGGTTCGATTGCACGCAACGAGTAAATTCCGAGCTGCTAATGAAATATTTCTTTAAAAAATTGACCAACCCGGGGCGTGAATCCGAGGCCTCGTTTTCCGAGTCAATTATTCGAACCTAGAGCCTAGAGGCAATCTTAGATATCGAGTAAAGCCCCGTTTTCACTTTGATTAGTGCGAGTGCAAGTGTTTAATGCAGGTGCTCATTATTAAACAAAAGATACGTGAAGACAGCTGTTGCGCGAATGATCAGTATTCAGCGTAGAAAAGTGAATAGACGCTGATTACTAATCACTCGCAGGGATCAACTGCTGTCTTCACGTATTTTTTGTTTAATACTAAGCACCTGCATTAAACACTCGCACTCGCACTACACAAAGTGAACGCGGGGCTTAACGTACTTAAAACATTTACCCGAATTGAGAACTTCCTTTTTTTTATAAGAAAGGAAATTTGATATATCTAAAGAAATGTAGTCAGTAAAGTTGTTTCAGCGATATTAACACATGGATAATATTTTATGATACACAGACATGATAATGATAGTAATTTAAAAAAATGATGTGGTGTCGTGGGACACCAGGTAGGAACGAACTTCCTTTGGCTAAACGGCACTACTCGCTTGTGTACGCGACTGTCGCGCCTGCGCACGTCTCATTTAACGGTTTTATTCCACGCATTTTTTCTTATGGTTTTACTATCACAAATTTTTCAGTTCGGTCGCGCAGCAAAATCCCTATCCCCTCCAAGCCTGCCGTAAGGAACTTCGTTCCAATAAAAATTTAAACTGACATCAAACATCAAATAAGTATACTCATCTCTCAAAAATTGTTAAACCTATTTTGACGAAACACCCAAACCCAGAACTACAAACATCTGTGCTCATCACACAAATGCCTGTCCCTGCCGGGAATCGAACCCGGACCCCATTGTTGCGTATTCAGGGTCGCTAATCACTCGACCAAGTCAAACAAGTCCACCGATGGATTATTATTTGTCTAATGTCCAGTTCCAGTAACCAATAAAGTTTTATTCTGGACCCCTAACCTATTTGACAGTCCTCGTTTGGACTATAAGCACAAATGTCTGTCGGACAAATTTTTGATCGAAGGAACAATTATAGAATAATCTAAACTTTGACAACAGACTTTTTTTTTTTTTGGCATGGGCGTTAACAACTGCCATTCGTCAAGTTTAAGACAACAGACTTCCATACACAAAACAGATACATTATCGTGGTTGTAACGTGTTTTTATTTTTTTATTTTAATGCATATTATATAAGAATGTTAACTTTATACACTTCTCCATTTAAACTTCAACTGCGCGAAAGAAAACGGGCAAGACTTCATACATCGTTATTTTTAGTTAAAACCTTAAAGTTTAATATATTCCTTAAGATTCTATATCAACTCCTTGACTTATTCGCATTAAATATATATTTTTTTAACTTGGGGAATAGTAGCTAAATAAAGTTGGAATTTAGGAACGGTTAACGTAAACAATCAGTTCTCTCCTTAGTAGTCTATGGTTTGGTATTTATCTTGTCATTGGGTGTCTTCAGTACAACTGTTAATCTCAGAAATCTAAGTTAGATTGATGGACTTCTGAGCTAAGATTTTGCAAAAACAGTTTATAGGTACTTAAAAGAACAAAAAATAAATTAGCATTAACTATACTTTAATACAAAAACGGAGAATTTTTATTTCATACTTATAATAAAAATTATGATATATAAACTTATTACTGTTTTAAAGAAAATGTAATTAAAGTTTTATAAAATGGTAACACTTAAATATGATGATAGAATTCAATCAAATTATAGTCTCAATTATTTTTAAATGATTGTACCTAGCGATATATTTTATTTAATTGAATTAAAAATCGTATAAAATTATTCTAGTTTATCTAATATTCGTCACTCCAAGAGACACGCAAGGGTTGTACAAAATTAAAATGACCTGTGTTCTTTTATAATCTCAGTTCGCGCAATTTTCCAAAAAAGGGATATATGTTTTCACTTCACGTATAAATGTTATTATGATAAACTACACCGGTATCGCAGAGATAAGATTTTAAAAACTTTCCCATATGATTTTTAGGGTTCCGAAATAAAATAGGTACCCCTGTAGTTTCGCTATGTCCATCTGTCCGCAGTCTAGCGCAGAGATCCTCAGTACTAGCAAGCTGTAATTTGCCAGAAATATACATATTAGTCATTGTCATGTCATTGTTACATATTGTCAAAGTGGTAACATAGTTTTTAAACTTTTTTTAGGGTAGCTCCTCTACATGTAAAGCGGGATGTTATTTTTTTTCTCATGTAACCCATAGGTTACATATATTGATAGGACTTTTAAAAAATATTGTACGTTTATGAAAAAAAAAGTTTCCGATTAAGGGACTCGTGAAATATTAAGCTTTAAAGTGCTAATTTTTTGTTAGAGTCAAGTTTATTTTTTTATTAAATCCACGTTGACGTAGCACGCACAAGATACTGTAGGTATGAAAATAAAAATCACTTACTTCAGACTGTCATCACTCATCAGTAAAAATTAATGGAGCTATGTTTGTGAAAGTGTATATTTGTAATGTAGGTATGGTTTACCCCGTGTTGGTTCCGGGCTCCTTTGAAGAATAGACCAACTGCCGTTCTGCCAGGCAGGTGGTAAAAGGCGACCGATTGGCTATGCGAGTCACTACCATCGTGGCTACTATGTGGTAGAGTTTCGCCCGTCTGCATTTTCTCGCCCGGGTCTGGTACCACCGCCTTACCCATTCCTGCCACAATAGCGTCAGTGCTTGTCACTGTCGTGTTTCGGTTTGGAGGGTAAGGTAGCCGGTAAACTTATGCATGAGGCATTAGACCTCGCCACAAGATAGCAACACACCAGTAACACCTTTGGTGTCTAGAGGCGATAGTTGACTCTTTCCATCAGGAGACCCATCTGCTTGTTTGCTGTCTTATGATATATAAAAAAATGTATTTCAATTCCGAATTCAATTTAAAACGTTACGTTCAGTCCAATTCCGTTAATGTTTGAAACACAAAGGACTTAAAAAATCTGATAACCATACATACACGAAAACATTACCTTCTATTTTGTGCAGTCGAGCTAAAGTATAATTGAATTGGTAAAATCCAGATGACTTTAAAAAACAAGGGGCAAGTGCAAGATCGTTACAAAGGTGTCATCGTTTTTTGTCGGGACAAACTGGTCCCAGGTACCGTGCTGCGCGGCGTGGCTACAACGCGAGGGGTCAGTCAACCAGCGATGTTGTGCAGGGCAGGGATACAACACGCATTGCTCAAGGTCTCCTTGATGTGCAAGTTGCAACGATACACGATAATAATTGTGATCGGCTGAAAGTAGCTACCATAATGTGATTTTGAATTTATCTGTCAATGGATTAAATAATTTATATCTAAACTAGCAGACCCTTGTCTTTTTATTCATTCATTGGCCGTTAATTATATTTTAGTGATGCAATTACTTTTATTTAATAAAAAAAGCCTGTGTAGTGATTCAAATATGAAAGCTAGCTATACAGTGTCGCGGACTTTTTTGTAGAAGAAATAGAGGCCAATATTTTTGATGAACATTATGTTAATCTATACCGAACCGTTGAGTCAGCGCAAGCTGATAAAGCATCGCATCTTGCCCAATTTCCACTGACTTGATATACATATGCCATTATTTTTCTCTTAACTTTTTGTTCTATCATAATAAAATATAGCCTATAGCATCCCTGAATAGTGTATCTATCTGATTGTGAAAGATTTTTTATGATCGATTCAGTATTTCCAAAGATTAGCCCTTACAAACAAACAATCAAAATTACAAACTTTACATCTTTATAATATTGTTACGTACTCGGGTTCGTTATTGTAAGGACGATGGTGTTATTTACTGTGTTAGCGTCGGCTGAAGGATACGCCTTCCTCACAAGCTTCTCAATTTCCACGGCCCATTGTTGAAGTCCCTCGCCGCTCCTCTGTACACGGTCCTTTAATTGGGCACGGAACACATGCTCCAAGTGACGCTCACCGTAGCGAGCTTCCAATGCCTCCATCAAATCAACGAACTGATACCCTTTAGGCATTGCATCCAACACAGAGAGCGCCTGTCCCCGTAACGTCGTGCTCAGAGCTGTTAGGCAATGTTTATCTGTTCAACCACGGGCCTTCGCTGTTATTTCAAACTGAGTGCGGTACGCACTCCATGACGTAAGACCGTCATAAGTGGGTACCTTTACCCGAGGACCTACCTGGTGAGAACAACTATTAATGGCAACACCTGATTTAACACCAGTGATCTTCATTTTCATAAATTCCTTCTCAAGTTGGTCCATATTCACACTTATTTTATCGCAGTTAGCCTCCAACTGGTCAACCCTCTTCTCAACACCCTTCACATCGCGCTTGACGAGGCCCACGTCGCTTTTTAACTGGTCTTGCTGCGTCAAGATAACTGACAATTTATCATCAAAACCAGATAAATGTTCCTTGATCTGTTCCCGTAGCGTTTGTTGTATAGCCGTCAGCATAACAGAGAGATCAGTAGGCGCTGCGCTCGACGATAGTGACGTGCTGGCAACACTTGCAGGTTCATCACCAGCACGCATCTCAGTGTCCTCTGACACCCTCTGTGTCTCAGCCTGAGACCTGGTGGTAACACCTTCCTTCGGAATAAGTGGCATTTCACAATTTCACTTCCGACACCTGTTGTTACGTACTCGGGTTCGTTATTGTAAGAAAACACCACTTATATTAAATCCGTGTATTTACACAACACAACACAACGTAATACTAAAATACACTCTACTTGCTAGTCACTCACTATACTATCACTGAACTACACAATAAAACACTTCTCACTTCGCACTGTTCACTTTGAGTATCGCTCTCGATCGCTTGATAAAAACTGCCTTGTGTTTGTCAACACCTTTGTATTTATAGGCAGGGGAAAGTCCTAGCTGGATCCAGAAAAATCTAAATGTATCGGGAAACAATGAATCACTTCTTATCGTAAACATGTTATGAGTCATAAATCCTAGTACACGCTACTTTCAACCTTATGCCCTATTCCACAAAGTCCATTATGGCATAGCCCAGGTCAACTATTTGTTTGTCAATAGGAGTAGCTATCTCTTTCTTTTATTTCTAGATAGTTAGCGCGCGCGCGCTCCAATTATACATGCTTCTAGATTATTCGTAACAATATTATAGTATATATAGTATAGACGTAACGGGTATAAAACAAATAGAGGATCCGAGTAGGAAATGTTTAATGGAATTTATTTTAAAACGTTGCACTTTTTATATTATAAGACTAGCGACCTGCCCGCGGTTTCACCCGCACAGCTTTTGTTCCCGTGGGTATATCGGAAAGGTTTATACATTAAAACCTTCCTCAAGAATCAATCTATCTATTAAAAAAAACCGCATTAAAATCCGTTGCGTAATTTTAAAGATTTAAGCATACATAGGGACATAAGGACATAGGGACAGACAGAGAAAGCGACTTTGTTTTATACTATGTAATGATAGGAAACGAGCTCTACGATGGATAGAGACAGCCATAACTAGTAGACACCAAAAAGGTTAATAGTGTGTTGCTATTTGTGTGGCGAGGTAGTGCCACTTGCATAAGTTCACCGCCTACCTTACCCTACAAACCGTAAATCAGAAATCAATCAATTCCGAATTGCCTGGCAGATTGGAAGACGATCTATTGTTTGCCCCGCCTGGGCATGGGCCAACACGGGGAACATGTTTATAAACAAATTACATATTATTCGCCCGCGGGTAAATTACCATGTCGTCAATGTAAGACATGCAATATTTCACCTGCTATTTCACCATCTTAGGGGAGAGTTTCGAATTATACTTTCTTGTTTCGCGTCTGCATCGTAAGAATAACCCTTGTAAAAATTTCAGCTTTTTTGTTCCAAGGGTTTATTAGGCTAGGCATTAAAATGTCATTCAGTTAGTCAGGACTTTTCAAAGGGCATAATATTATCATAATTATCTTTGTAAACAGGCTTTATTACAGTTTTAAGCTGTACAGTTTTAATATTAAGAGAACAGAAACTTGATAACAATACTCCAAAGCAAAATAAAAATTAACCGTTGATCATCAGTGTTAATCTTATTGTTAGTTTTAATAGACTGATAATAGATCTGATACTGCGTTAACATCGAAATATGTATGTATCAGTAAAATTAAAAGTAGCAAAACAATAAATATATTTTATAAATTCACACGTTACTTTACAGCAATTCGTAACATAAAATTTACTAAATTCATTAGTTCGTTTAACAATGACATTGAAAGGTCCATGTTTTATAATTTCGAGTTGTTCCAAATAATTTTATCCTTGGTCGCATGTATGATTTACAATGATTAAGTATGGCCAGTGTCTAAAAGTTGTTTACAAGTGTGGTGTTTACAATAAAATTACTATATTTTCAAATCAATTTTATTTACCTAACAGATAAGACTGCTGACTTTACTGACTTACCCGTTTATACCTGCCGACCCAATAGTTACACAAAATAATAGTACGACGGTAGAAATATAGCAAACCTAATGTTTGCATTATCTGCAGAATTCATAACTTTGATTGGTATGCTATTTGTCTATGGAACAAACAAGTGCAAATGTTTAAAAACATTTTTATATTTTCAATTAGTCATGCCCTGAACTGAAACTTTTCAGACGCAATATATTACATAACATTATATTAAATCTGATATAAATGATTCAGGGCTTAGACTATAATTAAATTTCATAAATAAGAGCGGAAACTCCTGACACAGGCAATGGGCTTAAAAGGAGTCACCAATGATTTCATGTGTTAAAATACTTGTGTGAAAAACAAAAAGAAAATGTTTTTTTTTATTATCGATAGGTAAGCGCTTGACCTCGATCTCGCCTGATGGTAAGCTGAGGCCTAAGATGGAACACGCTTCCCTAGAAGGTACCTGTTCACCCTTCTCTTGAAGATCCCCAGATTGTACTCTTTCTTTCTGTTCTTTTCTGAAACAAATTATTACTATCATAATTTAGTAATTAGTTCAAGTTACTTAATATCTTGTCCCAATCATGTTATTCGCCTCGCCTCGTTGATTCAGTAGTTGGCAGCCTTGACTACACGGTCCATGTGGCTTGGATTTGATTTCCGACAAGGAAAAGTATTTGTGTGAATATCATAGATGTTTATATTTCTGGATTTGATTACAGTAGTCATAGATTATGTAGAATTTGTGTTTATGGTATTTTTAAATATGCATAATATGTATGTATTTCTATGTATTACTATAGTTGAGTAGCATCCATATTATTATTTGCTTACTTTGGGGTCAGATCAAATCTTTTTATCTGTCTTAACGGTATTTTTTTAATACATCCATTAAAACACTATCGCTCAATTTAAGAGACAAATACGTATTATTTTAGGAGTTCATTTAGCAGCCCCAGTGTCGATTTAAACCACTTTTGAAGAACAGACACTGCCTTTTTTCCAGGCATTTCGTAAAAGGCGAAGAAACCGTGACATTACTCACTACCATCGTGACTACTAGGTGGTAGCATTTTGCAACTTCGGGTTCGGGACCATGGGCTAAGGGCTTACCTATTTCCACTGCAATAGAGTCAGCACATTGTTGTGTTTCGGTTTGGTGTCTGTAGCGATCGTGATCCCTCTTCATTAGGAGTACCATCTGCTTGTTTGCTATCCAATGATGGCAATATATATGAATCTGAAATGTGAATCGAAACGTTTTCAAATATATTCTAATAACTAAAAGTAAAATGTCTTTAAAATCTTCCTTTACTGTTATTACGGACGAAATCAATAAAAATCACTTACTTATATAATTATTATTTTGTGGAACTCGTTATGACAACCAGATTAAGATATACGAGTAGGAATAGGAGTTAAGTGGATAAGCAGGGATAGAGCAAAAACTTGTAAAGTTGTAAAAAAACTGATGGTATCGTGCGGCAGAGATGGCATGCCAAATGCATGAATTTACCGGCAACCTCAACCTTCAAACCGGAACGGTGTTGTCTATTAATTCCAGTCCAGAAAGGGTGTAGTGGGATATCACGTGTATTTTTATTTTTTCGTTGAATTCGCGATTCCAACGGAAAATCGCGTCGTGGCTGTCTTACCGTCAACGAATACCGCGCCGTGATAAACAAAAAAATAATTATTATACAGAATTAATTTTTGATTAAACTTACCGGTATTTATATAATACTAGCTGACCCGGCAAACTTTGTTCTGCCTTATTAACTACTCTTTTTTTTTCTCCTTTTAAACCTTCCCTGCAGGCTTAGGATAAGCAACACGATAAAATTTTATCGACCCGTTTTCTCGACATTTGCGTCACTTTTCTCGATTCGCTAACGCATTTGACACTTGATTCGACATGATACTTCAAAGGAAGAGAAAATAATCAATTTTACTCGACGGTAGTTATTTTCTCTACCGATCGAAACGTCTTGCTGTCATTTTATCGATTTCATATTTGTCATTTGACACTTCGTTATGTTTTTGATAACCTTACTATTTCATAGTATTATACTTTAATTATACAATAATTACAATAATAATACTTTTGATTTCTATTCATTTTACTAAATTCACTCATTTTATTTGTTACCTAAGAAAATAGTAAATATATAGATTTCGGTCCAGTGTATATATTTAATAATGATGGCAGTTCCATATTATACCTAATATGTGCTAAATATCTACGGAGAAAAAATTTGTGTGATCTTTTTACACGACGGACGTTGCGTTCCAATCTATGGCGCTTCAATAAAACCAATATCCATGGCTCTATAAATAATATAGACCCTTGTGAATTTTGAGGTGTATAGCCATACACGGATCAAGGCATGCCTTTTTAATTATAGGTAAGTGAACATAAGAGACTTGTAATTCGGTTTGTAGTAGATATGACAGCCATCCAACTTCATTAACTGTTACAACAGAATATCTTTGTAGTAAAAACTAATTTGACTTATGTGAACTCAATAAAGTTATATTTTTTCAAAAGTTATCTGTAGTTTTTCGAGCTTCTTTTTTAAACAGCTAATATGCTACATATACGTGTCAAGTGTATGTTAAATTTCAGCTGGATACAAAGTAATAAACCTTTTCTTGGTGGTCACAATGCTTACAGCCACATACCGACAAACAACAACGCTTACATCATAGAATAATAACGCAAATGTGTTATTTCTCTAGGACTTACATTGCTTATATATTTAAGGAGTTTCCATTTAAGTTATATTTAGTCAAAAAAGTATTTGTTTTAATCAGTAGTTTTCAGACCAAGTTCCATGTATGATTAACATACAACTAGTATGTATTATTTTTTGTAATATTCTTAACTTAAAATATCTAATATGAAACATGAAGTTCTCAATTAGGTACCTTCATGTGTAAATATTATTATTTTATATTTGTCTACATTTAAAGATAATATACAACACAGCAAGGCAGTCAGTTCTTGTTATTATTGTTTATTTTTATTACAATAATATAATATGTCAATAAAAAATATAATTATTATTTGCAGATAAGACTCTAACTGCAGAATTCTTAATATTACTGACAAATATTCTAGAAGAACAAATGATGCCCTCATATGGCATGATTGAAATGCGAAGACTACATAATAGAAGATATCGATGGGTCCTACATATACTGGTGCAACGTGCAAAATAACGGAAACTATTTTCTTGCATCAAAAGCCTTAAAATTACCTTATATTTGTCCTAATGTAGTAAAGTATTTGAAAATTTGTACAAAAGTACAAATTTTCAAATACTTCTATTGATTCATGTCAAAATTGCAAGTTACAGAACATTTAATCCGGTCTCCAGTAAAGTTGTGTCATTGCACTTGCACTAGTATATGTAGGACCTGTCTATCTGATAATTACAAGTATTTTCTTTTAGAAGTGTTAACTTTGTTGCTTTTGTTGTTGTTTTTTAATCAAAGTGATTTTGGTAATAACAATACTTTTTATTATTAAGCTTAGTGGATTATTAGTATAATAAAACACTTTAGTGTTGTATAACATTTATTTAAAAAAATACTTACTCTAGGCAAACATTCTATCTAAGTATTAAACAATTTTATACAATAAAATTAAACTTATAATCATTAGTGGCTAATTTTAGCATAAGTTTAACGACACATTATTTATATTATTTAATTTTTTAATGCCAAACATAGATTTTACTATATGGAACAGTCTTGAGAAATAATTTTTATTTTATTTAATAAAGTTACAAAATGAATAAATCACATATAAAAGTATAAAAAGTGTGTACTTAAGAAATAAAATATGAAGCAGTCTTGTAAAGAAAACTAGTATTAAAAAATATACAAACACGTCTACTTTACTAAACTAACAATTATTATTAATGTTTGTACTTCTCAGACTAGATAAATAATTTTTACTATATATCACCTTATGACTTAAATTTATTAATGTGTATCATTGAATTTTCACTAATGTAGCAAACTTATAGAAGATTACACATACTATATTAAAGCTATAATAAATTTAATTGTTTTCTACAATTTAAATATCTCTTGGGAAGTCGAATAACCAGTAATGAACAGTCAATCCCAAAAATTAATTTACTATATGGTACGAGTAGTATGGAATTTCACTTGAAAATAAAAAATCAACAAATAGCATAGCAATTTTTATTATAATTTTTCCTAACTTAACATTACCTTTCTTTTAATTTAGATTTTAAAAATTACACATATTAGGTACATTAAGCCTATCATGTTATAAACTTAATTGCTTTCTACAAATTTAAATTTATTTTTCAATTTTCAATCTTGCATAACCATTTAAAATGACAAGAAAAATATAATATTCAACATTAACTTATAAATCTTCTTAATCAACAATTTCAAAAAATGTAATAAATAGAAAGGCTTCTTTTTAACTATTTCCATTACACGCTGTTTAGTCAACCTGTAAATAAATATATCTTATCAAAATGTTGTTTTATACATTTACATAACGTGTGCATACATAATGTGTTATACATTTACATAATATATATTTTTTAATTGTCAGTTAACTCAGGCCTTATGACTCCAGTCTTGCATGTTGCATTTTGTGTAGCGTTATATAGATTTGCATTGTAAAGTACATAATGGGGTCGAAGATAATTGGTTACCTATATAAAAGGTAGTGACAGAAGCCTACACTGTTCTCCAGAGAAAGCTTCTCATATTATTCAGGAAAATTTTACAAAAATTAAGTTTTTGAAATAATCTTGAATTTATGATATTAATTTTGTAAAAAACCACAACCTTGACAAAGAAAGAAATATATTAAAATATGTTTGAAATTTGATTTTTTCAGTCTACCTTGTTAGATGATTTGTCATGAAGATATGTATGTAAATAAATACTTACACAAAGTATTTCATTGTTTTCCTTCTTTCCTCTAGAAACTTTAATGTATGGAATATTTGCAAAATATATGGTGTTATATTATGCTTTCCCAATATTAAAGACTTTAATCTTTGGTGCTACAAGTCTAGTCCATGAATCCATTAGGTTAATGTGGAAGATTAGCCATATACATTTATAGGTTCCCATACCACGGTGACATAGTTAATTTGTGCGATACTTTTTATCCTGAAAGGAAAGGTATCATTATTTTTAGTTAACTACTTATATAGGGTTTTATAAAATAAAGAATAAGTATAAACAAATACTTACGTTTTATTTTGTGTTCCCATTTTATATAGGTAAAACTATTATAATATATTATACTAGAATTATGAAGAATGATGATGATTTTACACATGTGAGAACCAAACAGTATAAATCAATAATTCCGTGTACGTAATGGTTAGATAATTAATACAAATTAATACAAAATACAAGTTAGGTACTATACTTTTTGACGTAATGTAAATAAACTTTGAATTTTTCGTATAGAACAAATAATTCTATGAATTCTCGTGGTACTCAGTGTTACCAACTCTATTCAAAAATAAAACTACATACAAGGTTTTCTACAAAATCCAGTAGAAAACTATAAATGTAAAAGGTTAATTTAAGCTGGTGCTAATTTTCTGTTATTTAATGTTACTATTAATAACATACACTCAGGAAAAATAATACATAAAACATATAATAATAATCAAAATATTAATCAATCAAAAATAACAAAAAGAAAATCGAGTGTAGCTCAAACTCGTTTTTTTGTTAGAAGTAGAAATAAGAAGACTAAATAAAATTAAATTTACATACTCTTTGAGTAAGACTTTGGATTAAAGAGAGATAAACTGAAAAGTCAAAGAAAAATGTTTTTCGTTTTTGAGATGTAAATCATAGACCGTGGTGGTAATTATTATTGTGATTCAGGGTAACTTTGTTAAACCGTAAAGTGGAAACTTTTGTTAGTCCGACATTCTAAACTTTCCCTATTTTATCTATCTTTATTGGTTACCCGATTTGAGATTTTTCAAAGATAGAAAAGATGGTTGTCTCGTCAAAACGAAGCTGTTCACAAAAATCAGCTTGTCATTAATCAAAAAAAGTTTGTTCTTGGGACCGCACGGTCTAATAGTAAGTTTTAGGTTGGACTGCTTGCATCTGGCTGATTTTTGGAACTATTAATAGATAACATTATATTTTGTAATATAAAATACTGTGTAATGTATTCTATTCTATCTTATTTTTTAGTTGGCATAATGCTATACATTTATGTTTGTTTATCGTGATGCATTTTAGTGTCATTGTCAAATCGAGTCAAATCACAACAATTCTATGGAAGTTTCCCATAAAAAAAATCAAAAATGTTGATTGATTCGTCTAAAATGATGATAATTTACCCAATAATATTAGAATTATAATTTAAAGGAATATTATAGCACAAAAAGAATAGCTTGTTAATAATAATTGTTACGCACTTTTACGCATTATTAGTTACGCACTTATACACCCAGAAATAAATACACACTGGCATCATAATTGCTCTTTACATTAAAACCTCTTATGAATCATAGTTCATTGTTTTAGTCTTAGAGAATACAAAACTGTAGTTTGAAGGTCAAAACTAAAAAGAGAATAATTCAAAAACCTGTAAAATATCTTTAATTACAACTGTAAATAGGTATGGCTTCACTAGGCTTCGGTCATATTTCCTTCGACACTGACAAAAATGAGAGATAATGACAGAAAGTTATAAATGTAAACAAAAGCTCATAATGATAAACACAAGTTAAATGCACCAAAGCTGTATCTTAAAAATTCGAATTAGTATAATGTCGATGTCTTCTAGTGGTATCATTGATTTCTCTATTCGAGTAAATTTTTTGTTTAATTTATCTCTGACGTTTTAAATGTTTATCGTGGCATGCATATTAACGTCCATCGAGATATTAGTAAATGTCAAGCAAACGTCACTTTCTCGATCGAGATGTATCTCGTGGTGTTTATCCTAAGCCTGCTGGTCTTCAACAATTAATTCAAAACCAGACTAACTATATATATATATATATATATATATATATATATATATATATATATATATATATATATATATATATATATATATGTATATATATATATATATATATATATATATATATATATATATATATATATATATATATATATATATTGTTGTTATTTTCAATGGGTAGCTAAACTTCGTAGTTCATGTCATTTGATAAAAAAATTATTGATGCCATTGATCGTATCGGGATTCCATAATTTTACGTTATTTATGTATGCAATTACCGCCAGACTAAACTGGTTCGGTGGACTAGCTTGGCCTTAAAACGGAATTGATCGGTGATGTTTTAATTATTAACTGGATTTCGTCTCCACGTGGAATTTATATTCATTTTTAAACCAACTTCAAAATATGTTATCAGTTTGGCATGTAATATTTTTGGGATTGAATAATATTTGAGTATGATGACCCATGTAGGCTTCTAAGCATGTATGATTTGTTTCATAAGTGTATGTATGTGTAAATGTTTGTCTACGAATTTCTCGGAAATTAAGACAAATGGAGATGATTCTTTTTAATTTAAATTAGGTATATTCCAAATTAGAGAACAGTCTAAGTTTTATCAAAAATATGTTCAGTCGATTTTGATATATATGTATAGTTGACAGATATTGATGTCGGTTTAATTTTAAAGGTTCCGTCCCTCATAAGAATAAAACGGAACCCTTATAGGATCACCTCGTTGTCCGTCTGTCCAGTAACTTCTGTGTCTACTGTTCAGTGTCTGTCAAGAACCTTTTTCTCAGGAACGCGTAGAGGTATCAAGTTAAAATCCATACTAATATTATAAATGCGAAAGTCTGTCTGTTATACTTTCACGGCTAAACCGCTGGACGGATTTTCATGAAATTTGGCATGGAAGTAGTTGAAGAGCCGGGGTCAAACGTAGGCTTATTGTTTTTTCAAAAATCAACCTTTAAAAGGTTGAAATAGGGGATGAAATTTGTATGAAAAGCTATCTTGACGACATATTAATCTACTCGCGGGCAAAGCTGCGCGGGTCAGCTAGTGTATATGTCGCAGTGAAATTGTCAGTATCGTTAGATTATAATTTACCTAAGTGATATTATAATTTAACTGCTAACCTAACCTAACCAAATTATAAAATCTCTAGGTAGATTATAATCTAACGGCTATTGACAATTATACACTGCGACATATATATAATTCTCGGGTCTGCGGTCTCTCAGCTGTGAAAAAATCAAACTTGTAAGTCAACGTAATTAAAAGATGACAATTTTGTCGTATATTTTGCGATTGTTACGTTTTGCTAAGGGAATCAAAACCTATAGAAATATTTTTGCAGCACATGTTAAGAAAAAAATCCGAAAACCATAAATTTTTGTTTAATCATAAAAAAATCCGAAAACCAAACAAACAAATAAAATTTTATACAAAGCCCTCTGTCGTATACAGATACCAAATCGCATTTAAGCAGTTAATTCTAATTTACTTTTATAATATCTTTAGATGGGAATAATCTTTCTTCCCTTGAAAGAAAGAAAGACAGAAAGAAAGAAAATATTTAATTGCAAGAATATGGGTGTTACAATTTGTTAAAAAAATCGGTTGTCTGTAAAGTTGGTTTACAGACGATAGTTGAACGTGACAACGTCTTAAGCTCTCGCTTGTACTCCAAGCCTTAAACGGAACGCCTCAGAGCGAGGTAACGCCGCATGAGTCATGTTTTTTCGTGCGTGCAGCCAGCTCTATCGAATTATAAGACGTTGTCACGTCAAAATTAATTAACAAAATATTCTACCATTATATGGTGTTCAAATATTTAAAAAATATCACTATATAATATTACATACAATAGATATTTGCTTCTCTACGCTAACTTTTAATAAAACGCAACCCGTCTAATATTTCAAAGATGTGAGCAAACAGAAATATCAAAAATTAGCCAAGTTAAAAACGAGCAGAACAGTACAGTTATGGCCGAAGAAAACGAAAAAATAGAATTAAGTCAAATTTTAATTAATTATACATGGTAAGTAGCTAGCGACGCTGAACCTCCACCTTATCTATTTCTGCTGCAGTAGCGTCATGAATATCATTGACGTGGTCTGGTGTGGAGGGTAAAGTAGCCGGTAGACTTACGCACGAGGCATTATCATCCCGCCACAGCAAAGGCACCATTAACATCTTTGGAGTCTATAGGCGATGGTTTCTCTTTCTATCAGGAGAGCCATCTGCTTCTTTGCTATTTAATAATATAAAAAATATGTCCTAGAAACAAAACTTATTAAATTCGAATCAACACGGGGGAGATTTATGAATATCACCTGTTAAAAGCAACATGAGTTCGAGTGTCGCGCATTTCTTCTCTGCTACAAACTGCACCCACGTAGCAATGCCCGTAGCGAAGACGTAGCATCGCTACGTCCGTATTCCGTAGTACATCACTACAAAATATGTCAGCTACAATTGACAGACACAGTATTAAAAAATAAGGGGTCTCATGTGGCACCCCTATTGATATACATGGGGTACACTAAAAGTTTTGCACTTCTAGCTAATCGGAACTATTTGAATTATGAATGTTATATTTTTACAACGTTGCAACCTTCTTAGTAATAACAAAAAAAGCAATTGGCGGGAAATGATTTGTCAATTGTTTTTTTATCACACATACGCAACGAAAATGGAATTAAGTCGAAAAGATTTTAGAGCGATGATTATTTATGATTTTAAAGTTCTCTTTCTTCGCAAGACTGTGCCGCTCGTCTTCAAAATGCTTTTGGGAGAGAAGCAGCTTGTTTGAGCACCGTGAGGCGATGGTTTGCTGAATTTGAGAGAGGTCGAGTTTTTTTACATGACGAACTTCGTGAAGGGCGGCCTTCAACTGCCGTCAACGAAAATAATGTGGCTACTGTTAGGTGGTTAATTGAAGAAAACCCCCGAATTACCTATAAGACAATTCGAGGACAATTGGGGATTGGTATGAGGCAAATTCAGAAAATTTTACACGAAGAACTGAAAGTTCGGAAACTTTGTTGTCGTTGAATCCCTCATGAACTGACAGCAGCACACACAAACATACACACACACGCACACGTACACCCACATTTGCACCCGCACCCGCACACGCACACGTACACGCACACACACACACACACACACACACACACATACACACATGCTGACGTCATCGTGAAAATAGAAAAGGTTCCAAGGAGCTAAAACGTGGAGATTTGGTGAAAACTCGATTTTCAAAAATTGGGGCAAAATCAGTAACTTCCTTGTCTACACACGTAGCGGGAAGATACAAAAAGGTACCACCATTTTGAATACTAGGTTCCGTGTTAAGTGCGTAATCGATACCAAAAAGTACACTTTCACCGAATTGAATCAGTTACATTAGGTAGGTCCCAGTATCACTCAGTGCAGTGTGATTTATAGGTGTGTAATTTCAGTGTCGTCGCACCCTGGGCCTAGGGAGGACTGTGAGGTGCCCGCCCGCATCAACTCAGGCTGCCTGTGTGGCGTGCGTCGCGTCTCTGACGATGACAAACAATACGCCAGTTTCCTAGGCGTGCCGTACGCCAGCCAGCCCGTTGGGGAGAACAGGTTCAAGGTAATTGACGTCTTGTACAAGACTGAGTCAGTTGGTACTGAGTAGAAAGATCAGACTCAATAGGTCATTTTAAGGTCATGGAAGAGTGCGAGCTTAAGAGAGATCAGAAAATTAATATATTATATTTGACTATAGTAATGCTTCGCACTTTTTATCGTCGATTCGATAGGTATGTATATCCAATCCACAAAAATAACAATCGTACTGCTTTCAGACAAGATTAAGAAATAATTCTGAAAGCTCTTCTTTGCTTTGCGTGCACCTCACTACAGAGAACCGTACAATTATAAACAAGACACTTCAAGGAATAAAAATAATATTATCTCATTTCAGGAATTGCAACCTGTGGAGCCGTGGAGCCACTGGTACGATGCGACTACTGAAGGTCCCATCTGTCCCCAACACGACGTGGTTTACGGGCCTTTGATGACTAACAGGAACATGAGTGAGGCTTGCATCTTCGCCAATATCCATGTGCCGATCTCTGCGCTGCCCGGCAATGTGCCCAGACCATCGATTGTCCTCCAGCCACCTTATCAGACTGGCCTCCTCGAGGTAGAAGAGTCGCCAGGTCTTCCAATACTGGTTTTCATTCATGGAGGCGGCTTCGCGTATGGCTCTGGAAGCACCGACTTACATGGCGCCGAATTTCTCATGAATAAGGAAATGATTGTCATAACCTTCAACTACAGGTAATGATATATTTCAAATATATCTAAATTGATATTACAAAGAGAAAGGATAAAAAAAATATCATTACGTCCGAGTCCCTGAAGAGGTAGGCAGAGGTACCCATGATTAGCCGAAGATACTTAGTTCCACAACGTGACAGGTGGCAAGCCTATCGCCAATCGGGCTCTTAGCCAATTCGGGTACACGTTATTTTTATCAGAAAACTAAAAAAAAAACACATTTTTGATTTGTCCGACCCAAGAATCGAACGCAGGACCTCATGTAGTCAAAACCGAAACTGGGCCACTAGACCACAGAGGAAAGATTTGATTTTTGTTTGTTTGTTACGATTTAACAAAAATTACTTGACCAATTATAAAAATTCTTTAACCTTTAGAAAGCTACATTATATTCAGGAATGACATAGGCTACTTTTTAACCGACTAAACAAAGAAAAGTAATGAGTACACAATTGATTAAGAACTCGTACTTTAATTTCACTTTACAACATATTTTTGTATATCACTCAACCGGTTTTCTACTAAACATATTACGTTGCGAAGTGAAATTAAAGTACAGGTGCTTCATCAATTGTGTAACAATAGTGGAATTTCACCAAGTGTCAACGATGGAAATTATAGAATATAGGAAGTAATAGTTTTGGTAACTCAAACGAAGTCGCGTGTAACTGCTAATCTATAATAATACGATAAAAAAGCATGATTGGTATGTTTGTACTAAATAAACTCAAAAATTACTGGATTAATTAAAAAAAAAATTATCAGTATAAAGCCACAGTATCAATGAGTAACATATGCTACATATTCCTGCCGTAATATGCCGTCGGTGCCTCTCGCTGTGTTACATTTCTTACAACTTCTAAGAATCATAGCTAATAATATAATTTTTTTTTTCTCGTAATCTTGTCCATTAGGCCATTTAAACATTTTGTGTGGTCTGAAATGCCATCTAATATCCTTAAAAATTTCCTAAATTAACAATAGCATAAGTTTTAGAAGAATGAACTTTTTGATTTTTTTCGACGACATTGTTCGCCAAACTGTTTAGATATAGATAGATACCATATTTTTTTTTAACTTTATAATAAATTTTGAATAACATAAAAAAATATTTCATGCGATCAACTCTCGACGGAGCTTGCATTGTTATAATAACTACGGCCTGCGCTAGCTGCTAGGTATATAGCGTGGCGTTGTTATAGCGCGCTATAATTTAATGCTATGCGTTATATTAACCACCTTTACTATAGACTACGACAAATCTGAAGAACGTGAGCTTGAGCACGCTTTACATTCACGATATTTTGCGCTTTGTAACTTCCGGCAAAAAGAGCCTATACACTCAACACTCACAATGTTTCCAGTCGTGTAAAAGCACTAGTACAAAATGGCTTAAATCACTACAAATCACTACAGTGGCTGCATTGACATATTATTTAATAAAATTATGGCTATCTATATTAATATTATAAATGCGAAAATTTGGATGTTTGGATGGGCGGATGTTTGTTACTCAATCACGAAAAAACTACTGGACAGATTTGAACGAAATTGACACACAGGTAGATGATGACCTAGAATAGCACATAGGCTACTTTTTATCCCGTAAAAATAAGGTAATCCCACCGTGTGGCGGGACTCCGTAAATGTGGATGGCTTTTGCGTAACTCGCGACTAGTCGCGACACAAAAACGAATCCAGTCGGAGAACGTGCGCGACGCACATACGTGAGTCGCGATTACTGTTCACATTCGGGTTCGCGGGTCTTCACTGACATTCACTGATTCGCATTGGATAATGTGAATCAGGCTTAAGTCGTCATAGAATATATCTGAAATTAGAACAGATTACCTAGAATCGGATGAGGTAGGGAGTATTCATATGGGAGACGTAATTGGATTACCCGAGGTAATATAATTCATGGAATTTTGAATGCGAAACCTCCCTTTGTCGCGTGATTCGCATGACCGTCACGCTAATGATGTACCTAGGCCGAATTCGTACTTTGTGTATCTTGCGCGTGTGGTGCAAAGGTCTCGCGACAGTATGCATTTAGCGTATTGTATTTTTATTTAGTGTATTGTATTTCATTAGTTTATATATTAACTTAAACTGTACGTTTAAGATGGAGTAGCGTAGGGTATAATTTAATTTTTACTGTTGTCGCCAGTCTCATAAATGTCTTTTTAATTAACTGTTAAACGAAACTTTATTCTCGACAAGTTATCTTACTGTTTTATATAGTAGTTGACTCGGAGCAAGTCAACTTTTGTCCCGGTTAAAAATTAATAGCCAATCTACCTTCTGGCCTGGCAGGTCGTAAAAGGAAAACAATTAATCAAACATGTAGTTACTATCATGATAATTAGGACGTAGTAAAGTTTAACAACGGCTTTCATGGCTTTGGTTCCACCGATTTACTTATTTCTACAATATCGTCAATGCTTGGCAGTTCGCACTGTCGTATTCCTCTTTGGAGCGTAGAGTAACCGATAATCTTATGCATGTGGATATGTTGTCGATGCATGTAGCATTATATATTGCCACATAACTGGCAACGCGCATTCTTTGGTGCTAGGTGAGGATTGTCTTTGTGATAGGCGAGGATTTTTTCTAACGGAGAGTTTGCTTGGTATGTTATAATACAAAAAAAATGGGAGGGATCTTTTAGATGCTTCTCAAATTGAGGCTTACTGTCACTCAGTCATCAGCATTGAATGTGGTAAACAGAGTGTAACTCTCCATCCAAAGTTCTTGATGATCATACCTTTAAATCAATTTGTTAAAAATTGTTTGTTTTACTATTAGATGAAAGATATTATAATGTTAAATATTTTTTTTAAAAGAAGTAAGTATTGTAAATATAAGTACATACTATGTAGTAATGTTTAATGTTAGTGAATTCATTCACAAACTGATAACTTTTTTAAATATTTGCACACCAAATTGTGGTACGGAACATTTTGGTACAAAACATTTAAACGATAGTTTAGATTTAAACTTGTAACAGCCATATGTACAATATATACAGTATTATACAATATTGGAACGAAGTTCCTTATCGCGCGTTGTGAAAGGGGGCTAGACGGAAAAAATACAATATATACATATATTATACAATATTGACTTAATGCTTATTTCGTTTTCCAGGCTCAACATCTTTGGTTTCCTTTCCCTCAAATCGGCAAGTATCCCTGGCAACAACGGCCTCCGAGACGTGGTCACCCTCCTCAAGTGGGTTCGGGACAACGCACAGTATTTCGGCGGGGACCCGGACGATGTCACCATCGCGGGACAAAGCGCCGGGGCCGCGATGGCGCATCTGCTCACACTGTCTAAATCAACTGAAGGATTATTTAGAAGGTGAAGTTTTTATGGTCATTACACTGTCCCGTTGATCGAGTTATCAGCGAGCTTGACCAAGTGATCTATGGAGCACAGGTTCGATCCCGACAGGGACGAGTGTTAATGTGCTGAACATAAAAGTTTATATTTCTGGCAAGAAAGTTTGTAGTTTACCCAAATCCTTAATTATTCACAGCAAGGCAGTCAATATACTGGGAACTGATATGAACAAAAAGATGCTGGAGAAATCATTATGGGTAGTAAAAGTGGTAACACACATACGTATGGACAATACTGCATGTGTTCACAGAGGGTGCTGGGGTGTTGTGGCAGGTGCCCAAGTAGTTTAAGCAATGAAAGGTGAAATTAAATATGGGTGCATAAGTCACGTAGAACAATTCGCGGAAGATAGCAAGTTTATTTATTTCACCTTTTAATTATGGATTTACGCAAAGTAATGCCTGAATCAATATAACAGTATACGAAGTCTCAATTGGCAGGCAAATAAAAAAGAGACTCGGACCAAAACGGCTAAATAAATAACACAAACACTTTTCCGTCTCGATAATAGAACTCAAGCTCGACCGATTGCATGGCCGTGATCGTGAACGATTCGTTCAACAAACCAATTAACTACAATTGACATTTCAAAATTATTAAGTCGCCAAAATAAAAATACCATTTCTTTATTTTTCAATCCTGATTAATAATATATATTTTTTATTTTTTTTCGTTACCAATACTGGAGAAAAAAATTATAATGAAAAAACATGCTATAACGTCACTTAAACGGCAGAATAAGACCTTTGCCTTGCTAAAACATTTAATTTAAAAAGTATAATAGAAATGTCATCATACGATAATGTCAAATATGTCAAACTTTCACTTAACCGCTCTCCGTATTGTTTATTTGTGTTAGAAAATTATCAAAGACCTGCTTCAGCTACTCCACTCTGCTTTATTTGTAATTAATACCTGGATTTATTTGATATTTCCCAATAACATTACTGCATACTAGAACGCTTTATAAAAATATGATCAAATGTAAACAACGGTTTAACGGTTTATAAAACTCGATGTTTATGACATTGTTCATCTATGACATTTATCAAATGTCATAGATGACATGTGCTTTTTGTCGGGTCACAAAAAGCAAAGGCATCATTCAGCCGTATAAATGATGACATTTGGCACTTACGTCTATTTAGAATAAGAAGAACTTTAAAAGTTAAAATAAATATCAAAAGGAATGAATTTTGAGAAAATAAAAAATACGGGTATTCTATATTTCAATCTAGTTTCAGTTAAAAATATAATATAAGGGTGTTAAAAAAAGAAACGTTGTCAATTACTATACGTACCTATTGATTTTTTACAACTAACAATTCTGTTTCTTCGCCACTAACAGTTAACTTTTACAATTCTAGGGCAATCCTCATGAGTGGAGTCGGTATACACAGTTTCTTCACCGCATCACCAGTGTTCGCAGAATTCACTGCAAACATGCTTCTATCGTACCTTGCTATAAACACAACAGATCCTGATGAGATTCACCAGAAGTTAACAGCTTTACCACTCGAGGTCTTAATGGAAGCTAACAAACAAATCCAAAATCAATTTGGTCTAACTGTATTTGCCCCGGTCGTCGAAACACCATTCCCGAATGTAATGACGGTGATTGACGACGACCCTGAAATTTTAATATCCAAAGGTCGAGGGAATAATATTCCACTAATAATTGGTTTTACCGATGCCGAGTGTGAAACATTCAGACGTAATTTTGAAGATGTAGACGTACTAAATTTGTTGAAACAGAATCCATTACTAAGTCTTCCACCAAGTCTGGTTTATAAGACGCCACCAAATATATCTTTGAAGTTAGCTGCTAAGGTCCAATCAAGGTATTTTGGTAATTCACCAACTATAGATAAATACGTGAAATTCTGTTCCGACATGTATTACATACGTCCAGCAATCAAATTGGCAGAGATACGAGCCACAACAGAGAGTGCTCCAGTTTTCTTGTATCAATATAGGTATGAATCGGAGTTTAGTGCTATTAAAGACGTTAAAGGATTAAAATTTAATGGAGCTGGTCACATCGAGGATCTCACTTTTATATTTAAGAGCAATTCTTTAGAAGGGACAAAGGGTTTTTCACCACCTACGATGCGGGATTATATGATGAGAGAGTGGATGACAGATTTTGTTGCGAACTTTATGTATTGCGAGTAAGTATTGCTTAATATAAGCATAAATTTGTAATTTTTATGTAATACTAGCTGACCCGGCCAACGTTGTTCTGTCTTTTTAACTATTCTTATTTTCTATATTTTCTCACCTTTTAAATCTTCCCTTTACTTCAACAATTAATTCAAAACCAAAATTAGCCAAATCGTTTCAGCCGTTTTCGAGTTTTAGCGATAGTAACGAACAGCAATTGATTTATATATATATATATATATATATATATATATATATATATATATATATATATATATATATATATATATATATCATATATATCATTAATTAGCAAACAGCAGACTATTCTAACCATCGCCTATAGACTTTAAAGAGGTTAATGGCGCATTGCTATCCGTGTGGCGGGACGGCAATGCCACGTGCATAATTCTACTGGCTCTCCAAACCGAAATACATATATATAGATGAATACAGGTGAATATTTGAGAGATACAGAATTGCTGGGTTATATAAGATTGTTTTGAAGCATTTAGGAAAACTAAAGGCAGTTTTTTATATCATTAATTAGCAAACAGCAGACTATTCTAAACATCGCCTATAGACTTCAAAGAGGTTAATGGCGCATTGCTATCCGTGTGGCGGGACGGCAATGCCACGTGTATAATTCTACTGGCTCTCCAAACCGAAATACGAGAATAACAAGCATGTCCTTATTGCTTCAATAAAAAACAAACGCCTCTTTTTTTCTAAAAAATTCAATGACATTTTAAGTTACATAATATATACATGTATAGGCTCCAACCTTGTAAAAGTTTCAATGGTTATTTAAATAAAATTCTCTTTTACGTCATGAACCACCACGTAGATATACCAAATTTAAATCCCGTTTTAATTATTTAATTGGAAGAAAGATAGATATTAGCAAATATCAATGTAGCTATTGCACAGCAAAATCGATGTCATTGGCACATGCATATGTTTACCGGTTACCTCAACCTCCAAACCGGAACACGACAATGACAAGCATTGATGCCACAGTGGCAGGAATAGGTAAGGCGGTGGTACCATAATATATCCACCCCGGCGAGGCTTTGCAGAACTCTACCACCTAAAAGTCATGATGTTAGTGACACGTATAGCTAATTGTTTGCTTTTTAGGAATGGCTTGATTTTTGCCAAATGCTTTAATTTATAATGCTATTAGCGTTTGCCCGCGGCCCGCGGGTTAGAAAGAGGCAAAAAGTAACCTACGCCACTCTGCATCCTTTCAACTATCTTCACTTAAAAATCACGTTAATTCGCCGTGAAAACGGACAAACAAACACACTTTCCCATTTATAATATTTGTATGGATTTTAAAGCTTTTTAAATGTCGAATGTCGGCTAGTAATCTCATAAACAATTTCAGTGACCCGGTATGCAACCAGAGACCTGTGTCAACCTGGCCAAAAGTCCACAGACGGCTGCCAGTAGAATATCAAGATATAGAGACCCCCAAGCTTCTCAGAGTCAGCGCACCCACACCAGAACAACAAGCCATGACGCAGTTCTTCGACAGACTAGAAAACAGCACTAGTTGAAACTTTTCGTGATTTATTTTAATATTGTTCGGTGTGTGATTTTAGATTTTATAGAGACGTTTTAAAAACCCTACTACAAAATTAAAATTTAGTTTGAGACAAATTTCAAAATATACCAATTAAAATATCTCAATTTTACCACGTTTCTACCAAGTCGTGTTTTCTGTCGCGTCGGTTGGAAAAATTGTGAAATCAATTTAAACTGAAAATCCGATAAGTTTAATTTTTATTTAATTTTGTTTATAGCTCAAAATTTAGGATTGTGCAAGAAAATCAAAGATAAATAAAATTTTATTATTTTATTTTATCACTTTATTTATTGATTACTTATTCCGTGTCTTAATGGTTTAAAAGTTATTTATAGTTATTTTACTTTATATATTTTTGGTAAGTCGTGACTATACTTACTTATAAGTACTTAATATACAAATACGCACTTAAGTAAAAAATACGAATCTCTAAATCAGGTAAATTATACAACAGTTATTTCCAGATATAATGCTTTCAATCGTCGGCACTTTGTGAAATTCCATTATTGTTTCACAATTGATTAAGCACTTATACTTTAATTTTACTTTTCAAATATTTTTATTTTATATATCCTAAGGAGGAGGTAAACTAGGAGTGTACCCTCTTACTATCAATATTTATGATGATTAATACCTTACAACAGTCAATAATCAGTTACTCAATACTCAATCATTTATTGCATTATATGTTACAAATAATTTTAGGTATTACAATAATTAGTAGATAGTGAACATATACACCCTATTAGGGTATTGCAATGTAGGACAGGACCGATCCATTTCATGAAGGATTCATGTGATTGTCATTAAGGAAGTCGTTAACAGTGTAGTAACATTTTTCTATCAGGAGATTTTTCACAAGTTTTATAAATATACGGTCATTTTCCTCTGATTTAATTTTATTTAGTAATTTGTTATCTTTCTTTCTTTCACATTACATTTGGTCCGGAACTATGCATTTTTAATTTTGATTATGTTAAGTATATTACATCCTGAAGATGCTTACAAAGTGAAACCGGTTGAGTGATATCTAAAAATATAAATATGTTTTGAAGCGAAATTAAATTATAAGTGCTTAATCAATTATGTTACAGTTATTTGCAGAAGCCACTGTTACAAGTATTGATAATTGACCAGCAAAGATTGTAATAGGTAGTGCAATTTCTCGATTGAGTGACGTTATTTTAGTATGGACACGCCATTGCACCCCACTAGTCCTATAAATTTGTTCTGCGGCACTTTACACTTTAACACTAGATTTCACCTTAGAATATATTTTTTTTGTATTTTTCATATCTTTCGATTGGTATAGAGTTGATCAATTGCCGCGGAAAAATAAATATTAAAAAAAAACAAAAAATCTTCTTTAAGTAAATACTCTGAGATAATAGTTATGGCATAACTAGTGGGATACAGGATTTAATTGCATATTCATGCTAAGATTACACCAAGCTATCCCGGCAAATTGCAATGCCTATTCCAATCTATGTTAATCAAGCAAACATTATCGAAATATTTTTTTTTTTATTTATCTTTGACGATTTTAGTGTGTTTGGATTTAGTGGGAATTTTAAAGAGGTTTAAGCTATATTATATAATATTTTAATATTTTTAAACATTAAATGAACACGATAGAAAAAAACATACTAATTTCTTAAAAATTTAGGTATTACTTTAAGTTAAAAATTTAAGTTACTGATTGCGTGTGAAAAGGATTTTCAGATCATGCTTTAAGTTACTATTCTAGGCAATGGGGACTAATTGCACGTATGTGTGTTTTTGATAGAGTCGTGATTTTAAATTATATGTACTTATGTACCAAACACAAAACTCTATAAGTAGGTAACGGTAGGTTTTTATTAGTGTAATGTTAAGATAATATTTGCCCCATAGCCCTTTTTTAAACGTATCCCATGTTATTTTGTGGATCTAATATAAATAATTAAAAATTTTGAAATAAATTTGGACATATTCATAAAGAATATTTTTTAAACTATCTTCGTAAAATAATTGTTAGGGGGAACGTATGAGACTTTGAATCCCTAACGCTGTACTGAGTGTATTATCTATAGTAGGTATTTTCTAATTACTTATTTAATTATATAATAAAACAATTCCTTGAACTTTGTAGTTCGCGATCGGGTCACGTTTAATGGTTCAAGATATTTTTAGAAGTTTCTAAAGCTCTCTCGTTTATATTTTGTTTACGTTAATTATTTTCAAGCTTAAAAGGATTTTAATTATCTTAAATTTCATTTCAAGAAAGAGGTGGCATTTTACTTTAAATTAGAATCGGTACGTAACAAAACAATAAATTGGTACTTTTATGTACCTATTTGTTTCGGTTTTATAATAATAATGTAAATAGGAGTATGTTACAAAATCGAAAAAGTAATAATAATCACCAACGAAGAATTAATTTAATAATGTTTAAAAAGAAGAGTTTTAAACTCTTTTCCACAGTCATCGTTGAGCATGTCTGTAAATAATATACTCCATATTATATTAATATAGGATCCAACATATTCACTTCTAGCCAGCAATACTGACATTAATACTTTTTTTTAAAAGACTAGTTTCGGCGAAAGCTGAGTTTGAACCAGCAATCTTAGGTGTCAGTATTGCCGATGCTTCTCCGAAACTGCACTATAGCATCTTCGATGCAAACGCCGGAATGAAGCAATTCCGGCCTTCGTTTATACTGAACGACATGGGCAGTATGATACAATTCCATAATGACTGCATAATGAACAAATGCTTGTATATTGTTGTCCTACAGAATATACGATTAACTTGATATTTTTTAGAGGCATCGTAAAAACATATTGGGCAATAAAATCTACAGTGGTATTTTACATAATTTATTATGATTTACTTGCACTCCACAATGTAATTTAAGTTATTTATGAAACAATCATCAATGATATTGCATCGGTCAATTACAATAAAAAAATTATATTTTAGGAAAGAAGAGTATATTCAGATCTCTATAATAGAATATGTCAATAATATAATTATTATTATAGTCTTTCTTATTATTCTTTTAATAACAATATTATTTAATTATTTTTAAATTATTTAAATATATTTTATCGTTCCTTGGTGCCTTCATCGCTACTAACATTTTTAACAAAACACTGCTATTGAAGGCGATTAATTAAGTAGCGAGAAGTCAGTCGCCTTAAGACTGCAATATCTTGCTTGGACGCATTGTTGGCCTTTAGGGACATATATCATTAAGATGCCATGGCCGCGACGCCAGCAGCGCTTCCGTGGCTATCCTTGGCGCTATGAAATGCCAAAAACTAGCTGTTAAAGCGGATGCCAGACGAGATTAGTCTCGTTTGTTCTCACTTCACGCAACCAAAACGGACGTCGAAGAGATCACGCTCGCAATGCTTTACTGCCGAAGGCAAATTGAATATATTTCTTCTTTAAATCACGGTCTACATATTTATTTGACGATGTGTCCCAAATTGCAGGTCTATTTTCAAATTCGACTATAAATCTTTCGGTATCGAAAGACATTTTAATATACCTACTTAGTAACAATTCAACACGAAGCGCAAAACTTCGACACTTCGACGCGCGAATTGTCTGGTTGGCCGCCCGCGGCGACGAATTGGCGTCTACGCCAAGCCGTTGCCAAGTAAGATGGGGTTAGGTACGTTTTAATACAATTTTACACATTTTGACTGGCGGCGCTGCCATGGTATCCTAATGAGATATAGAATAATGAGGTTTTTGCAAGAGATGCCACGAATTGTGATTTTTTCGAATACTGAATATTCGGCCAGACCTTTGACCAAATTCCATTCGGGGACATATTTATTTCATTAGCCAATTGATCATGTCACGACACGTATTATTTATTACAGATTTAGTAATTAACAATCTTGTTGTATTGCTAAAATATTTTCTATTTGATTTGATTAGCCAAAGAATAATCCTCGTCGGAAAGTGCTGAAAATAATGTTTTTATTCGTAAAAAATTACCTCTGATGTAATTTAAGTATTAATTGTTATGTTTCTTGGTAAAATATTGTTTTTGGAGAAATATATGCTTTTTTATGATTAGGTATTGACCAAAAAAGTGGCCGAAAACCGAATAGTAACCAAATATTCATGGCATCTTTAGTTTTTACATATTAGAGTAACAAACAAACAGTTAGCTGGTCTCAATAAACATAACATTATAGTTATTTGTGACGACGTGACGTCATCTTATATACTAAGTCAAATTAGATACTAACCAAAAATACAACTGTATAATCGGATTGTAAAAATGTTTGGGATTATGAGTGTTTTCAAATGAGATGAAGTGAATAAGGCAAAAATACATAACGGCTGCCTTATCCTCCAAACGGTACTCGAAGTATTAAGGCGGACGGCATACATATTATGTATATTCATTAAATTAATTTAGTTCTGTCATTTGTTTCGTTATGTATGTAGGTATACAATTATTGGTAGTAGCAGTTTATGATAAATTTTGATTGTCATCACAAAGTGACTAAACCAATGTATAGTTATTGTTTTGTATGTTTATTTCAAAGTTCAGAGTACTTTTGTAGTGTGTCTTGATTAAGTTTTATAATACTTTTGATTTGTTCGTCCATGTTTGCGTTCTTCCATTAAATTTATCATCAAATTACGGAATATTATTGAATGGCGTTAGCATTATAGAGAATTAACTACGTAATACAAATTCGGAGTTCTAAGGTAGCTTCCATAGTTTTCTATATTTTAGAGGAATATTTGCTAACGTTTTAATTAATTAATAAGTTTAATTAATTAAAAGGTTAGCAAATATTCCTTATTATTCCTTCCATATTATTTGTTGTTATAGTCTAATGAGATAATTTCTGGTCACTCTCTTTCACGTGTCATTTGTTGTGGGGTGCAACTGGCAAATCGTAGAAAGTTTAAAATTTTATTTATTAATGAAAGTATGGGGTTATTTTTATTTATTCTATGCATTATGTAGTTAGTCTTATGTACACGTGTTGGTCCCGGGCTCCTTTGAAGAATAGGCCAACTGCCGTTCTGCCAGGCAGGTCGTAAAAGGCGATCGATTGGCTATACGAGTCACTACCATCGTGGCTATTAGGTGGTAGAGTTCTGAATTGTCTCACTCGAGTCTGGTACCACCGCCTTGCCTATTCCTGCCGCAATAGCGTCAGTGCTTATCACTGTCGTGTTTCGGTTTGGAGGGTAAGGTAGCCGGTAAACTTATGCACGTGGCATTAAATCTCGCCACAAGATAGCAACGCACCATTAACATCTTTGGTGTCTACAGGCGATGGTTGACTCTTTCCATCAGAAGACCCATCTGCTTGTTTGCTATCTTGTGATATATAAAAAAACGTAATGGTTTATTAGGTACCTAATTAATTTTTATAAATTGAAAAAAAAAAATAATGATTAAGGTCATTGAATGTGGGAATGCGCATGAGTGATCTAGTGGTGAACTGTCTGCTTTACATGCAGATGACGCTGTACTTCTAGGCTCAACTCCATCTGAGCTGCAAACACTGGTCACAGTTATGAATGATGATTGTAAGAGTATGGGCTTACATTTAAATGCGAAGAAAACTAAAGTTTGAGTATTAGAAAGAGAAGCAACCAGAACGGATATAAGAGTTGTGGTAGATGATGTAGTGCTGGAACAAGTGGATGAGTTTGTATATCTAGGATGTGCTTTTAGCAGGGATGGAACGTACACCGCTGATGTTGAAAGAAGAGTGTGTGCAGGGAGCAGTGTGAATGGAGCGTTAGCGAGATTACTTAATAGCACAATTTTAAGTCAGGGTGCCCGTCTAGCCCTGCATAATTATGTGCTTATCCCAACGCTATTGTATGGAAATGAGAGTTGGGTATATCAAAAAGGACATGAAAATAGAATCAACGCGGTCGAGATGAGGTCGCTAAGAAAAATATGTGGTGTAATACTCGCAGACCGGGTTCGTAATGTGTGGAAGTGAGAGAGAGGTTAGGCTTAAAAGAAAGTGTCGGTGTAAAGATGAGAAAGGGCATGCTCCGTTGGTTAATGACACTGAATATACACAACTGTAATTTAAAGAGTTTTTTGAGGTGTATTCAGTGAGGGGACAAATAAAAACACAATGTCTCGAAACTTAACTACTGAAGTCTTGTTAGGTAAGTATTGCTAAAAGCAAAAAAAAAATAATGGAAAACCTATAGCACAGCAAATAAATGATTTTTTTATTTATCTATCTTGTACTTTATTTTTTTAACTTACAAAAAGAAATATACTTTATTTTTTCAAAAAAAATGGCATCCCTTATATCAATACACCTTAAGTTTTCAATTCTTGTGCTCTTTCTGTCTACTTTTGTTTGACTTTATATGGATCTATTTATATCTATCTATACTAGTAACTTGTTTTTATATACGAGTTATTTATTGTTTTGCCTAAATCACTCCATGTCATGTGACGCTATTTAAGTGTGTTAATAAATAAATTGTTGTGTGAGTATTATTGTTATTTTATAATAAATAACAAATTGTAATTTTTGATATGTATTGTAATATAAATAAAATTTGGAATTCATAATTTTTGGTTTAATTTGTGTGTGCTCAACTCTACAGCCACCGCCTTGTCATCTTTTAGATTATAGTATTGTTACGAATAATCTAGAAACGTGTAGAGTTGGAGCGCTGGAGAGATCTAGAAATAAAAGAAAGAGATAGCTACTCCTATTGAAAAACAAATAGTTGAACTGGGCTATGTCATAATGGACTTTGTGGGATATGGCATAAAGTTGAAAGTAGCGTGTACTAGGATTTATGACCCGTAACATGTTTACGATAAGAAGTGATTCATTGTTACCTGATACATTTAGATTTTTCTGGATCCAAGTAGAACTTTACCCTGGCTATAAATAGAGATATGTTGACAAATACAAGGCAGTTTTTATCAAGCGATCGAGAGCGATACTTTATTTCTTTTAAAATTTTCGTATACGTCACAAGCTATATGCTGCACTGACTATTAATATTTCGACTCATCTTGAGAATGTAATCTCATGTAGGACTCTCACAAGGCGTCTGCAACTGTTGCAACATGTGCGATCGCTAACTGCTCCACGTTCCTGTACCCCACAGGCGAGGACCCAAATAAGCGGTGCTGTATGTAAGTTTGCTCCTTTAAATGCCAATTTTTGATGTACTAATTTTGTTTATACGAATATTCACTTTAAATCAGCTAGACCTACTACAAACATTATTTAAAGAAATTTTCTGAGTAGCATAGACACGCACACCGCAAGCATTCGTACATAATTCCGACCGGCGAATTTTGACCGCCCCGTTGGTCGAGCGGTTAGCGACCCTAACTACGCAATCAACGGGGCTCGGGTTCGATCCCCGACGGGGACAAGCGTTTGTGTAATGAGCATAAATGTTTATATTTCCGGGTATGGGTGTTTATTAAAAATATATTCTAGTATTTATATATGTATTTTTATGTAATAGTATCGTTGACTAACATCCATAACACAAGCAAATGATTTGCTTACTTTGGGGTTAGATCAGTCAGTGTAATTTGTCCCGTGAATATTTATTTATTATTTATTTCATGCAAATATGTCCAGGGAATAAAAGTTTCACACAAAGTTTACCCCGCATTTCACCCCCTCCGGGGTTGAATTTTGAAAATTCCTTCCTTAGTGGATCATTATAAGAAATTTCATGCAAATATGTTCAAGAAATAAAAAGTTTTATACAAATTGTATACCCTATTTCATCCCCATCGGAGTTGAATTTTGAAAAATCATTTCTTAGTGGATACCTACGTCATTAGTTAGAGTTCGGCAACGTCTCGCCCGGGTATTTGCTATCACCGCCTTAACTATTCCTGCCGCAATAGCGTCAATGCTTGTCACTGTCGTGTTCCAGTTAGGAGGGTAAGGTAGCCGACAGACTTATGCATGTGTCATTGCCGTCCCGCCCCACGGATAGAAACGCAACATAAACATCACTGGTGTCTATAGGCGATGGTTTCTCTTTTCATTAGGAAATCCATCTACTTGTTTGCTATCTTATCTATATTTAATATTATAAATGCGAAAGTTTAGATATATGGATGGATGGATATTTGTTACTTAATCACGCAAAAACTAATAAACAGATTTGGATGAAATCTGGCACACAGGTAGATGATGATCTGGAATAGAAGATAGACTACTTTTTATCCCTGAAAAATAAGTTGTTTTCGCGGGATTCACAAAAAACTTTTAAAATGCTAACGCTGCAGCTAGTAATATACTCGTAATAAAAATCGAATAAACCCATACTAATATTATAAATGTGAAAGTCTGTATGTCTGTTACGCTTTTACGACGTATAAGGGTGATAATAGCGTGTACTAAGACTTGTTAACAATTAGAATAATTGTTTACGCGATATTTTCAGAACTTTCGGGAACATGGTCGAACTTTACCTGGGGTATAAATGTGTTGGCGAACAGAAGTCAGTTTTATATAGCGATAGCGAAACGATAGTTGAGACGATCAGTGTAAAGCGATATAGTACAGTGAATATGGGAAGTGTTTTAATTTAGTGAGTTAGTTTTAGTGGAATATAGTGACAGTGTTATTAGCGTTGTTCAGTGTTTTTACGTATTGCATGGTGGTGTATTGTACCTTTGTGTTGTAAATACACGGTTTTGATATAAATGGTATTTTATTGCATAATACGATCTCAAAGTTCGTAACAATATTAATAATAATAATATTAATAATTATTAAAAGGGTAAAAAAGGGTAAAGGGTACTTGTGCCGCTGGGATCTACTTTACTTTTGGGCCATTCGGTGAGTTTATTCCGTTTCTAACATTGTTTTCCGCTTCACCAGAATCTCAGTGGTCACACTTGGGAGTTCGCCTTCTATGAGTTATTGACTTCCGTCGCAGTAACGTCTCAAACGATAAAATTTCTTACCAGGTATCGAGATCAGCTAATGCGTTAGTTTCTGAGATTACCTGTAACAAATTTACATAATTATTAATATTATAAATGCGATAATTGAGATTTTTGGATATTTGTTATTCAATCACGCAAAAAAGGTAGTAGTGATTTTAATAAAATTTAAAACACATGTAGATGACGACCTGGAATCGCACATGATATATATGTAAAGGATATCACTATTTACGCTAGTGGCATTCCGTTTCTATTGCTTACGCAGTTATTATATAATCTATAGAACTATTAGCTGGCAGTGCGACGTGAGTGACACCGACGATAAATTTTAGAAGGTAAAAAATTTGATTCTCTTGAGGAATCTTGAGAAAAATGTCGAAAATATTCTCCTGTTTAATGTAAAAAGAAGTATAATATTATATAAACTAGAAATAAAAACTTTAAATGTTGTTTTTGTTATTTCAGGTAAGTTATTTTGTTTAAAATATGTAAATTGTAGTAAAACTTGTGTATAATGTGATGTGAATAAAAGAATTTTGTTATTTCAGAAAACGCAATTACGTCTTTATTTCACCTGAGCATATACCATTATAAACAGGCTGCAGGGTGTAGCTAGTATTTTCTATCACTTCACGACGCATGTTCCAGAAAATTATTAGAATCTAGATAGTTTATTATAATTATTAGAATCTAGATTATTATAATCTAAATCTAATACTATTAGAATCGTTATATCGGCAACGCTTAAACCCAGCGAAGAACACGTCTGATCGATCTTCAAACAGCATTAAACATTTGTTGTAATATTTTAAACTTGCTGTTGCCCGCGACTTCGTTTACTCCATACAGCTCCTCCCCCGTAATAGCGTGATAATATGTAGCCTATATGTTGACCCCACCTTTTAGTAATATTCATGCAAAATTTGAAGTAAATCCATGCAGTACTTTTTGAGTTTACCCCGGACATACATACAGACAAACAAACAAAAATTCTAAAAACTATATTTTTGGCTTCGAAATCGATTGTAGAGCACGCCCTAAGTAGTCTTTTAAAAAAATATTCAATGTACAGTTTTGACTTTCCTACGATTTTATTATATGTATAGTAGATTTGAAGGTTTGTATGTTCATTTGCATGAGTAATTGT
Source organism: Apodemia mormo (assembly GCA_036924255.1). Classification (NCBI taxonomy): domain Eukaryota; kingdom Metazoa; phylum Arthropoda; class Insecta; order Lepidoptera; family Riodinidae; genus Apodemia; species Apodemia mormo. The sequence continues at coordinate 1,228,752 of JAUPFN010000018.1, read as the reverse complement.
TACTCAATCACGTAAAAGTACTGGATCGAATTGGATGCAATTTTTCTTACAGGTAATCAACTTGCACATATTTATTTTAAAAATGTTATGAAAAAAAGACAAGCCCGCTGAGTTTCTTCCGCCGGATCTTCTCAGTGTGTGGCCGCGTTTCCGATCCGGCAGTAGTTTAAAAGAATGTTGACACGTCAAAATAACTTGTAAAAAGTTTTATTGAATAAAGTACTTCTGATTTCTGATTTCATAGAATTAGACATAGAATAGTTTTTATCCCAGAAACCGCCATTACTTCTGTGGGATTCAACATTAATATTTTGATATATTTTAATGCAGTAGGTTGCGGGGCGCAGCTAGTCCCACTTTTCTGCTCATCACACTAACGCTTGTCCCTATTGCCCAAGCAGCAATCAAGCATGTTTAATACCTATAAAGCAGCTCATATAGAACTTAAAGTTCTATTGCAGCCGTACAATGGTGTAAAAAGATGCTTTTATCGGTATAAGAGACCTTTATGAGTTTTTATACAGCTTAATGCTGTACAAGGCCTTTCTTAGAGTTCCGCGTAAGCTTTAGGCGTTATATCTGAATATTAATACACTACTGTACAGCTTTAAGCAATTTGTAACTCATTAGGCTGATTTTAATCCTTAAAGCTGTACATTAGCTGTATTTTGTTGAGCACGGGAATTTATTACAGCTTTAAGTGTTATTATAGTATCACTCAATGCTTGTTTCTGTAAAATGGGACATGCAATCACCGTTCTACAGCTAATATTTATGGCGTAATTGTGGACTGTTATGCAGCCAATGGTGTTAAAAAATCTGCATATACAGCTATAGTACAGCTCAAAGTTGTATTACTGAGAAAATTGTTGTTTGCTGTTTTTATATCTGCATAGTTGATATCATGTGGAAAAAATCAAGAGGAATATTGAAAAGGAATATTTAAATATTATAAATTACCAACCAAGTAATCGTGATGAAGATAAAGCTGAAAAATTACTAATTCAGGTAAACCTACAATCGTCATTTTTATTAATGTTCAAGGAAAAGGGTTCCGTAACAAAAACATTAAAAAGTGATTGCAGGTTATCTGATTTATTATTTTTTAGGCTTATCTTCTTCATTAAGGTTACTTGGTTGGTAATTTACAATAACTGATTTTTTTTAATGTCATAAGATAGCAAACAAGCAGATCGGTCTCCTGATGAAAAGAATCAACCATCGCCTACAGACAGCAAAAATGTTAATGGTGCGTTGCTCTCTTGTGGCAAGGTCTAATGCCCAATGCATAAGTTTACCGGCCACCTTACCCTCCAAACCGGAACATGACAGTGACTAGCACTGACGCTTTGCAGCAGGAATAGATAAGGCGGTGGTACCAGACCCGGTCGAGCCAATGCAGAGCTCTATCACCTAGTAACCACGATGGAAGTGACTCGCATAGCCCATCGGTTGTCTTTCACGACCTGCCTGGCAGAAAGGCAATTGGTCTATTCTTCAAAGAATATATAAAAAAGAGTTAAAAAGAGAATTAAAAATCATTACACTGAGAAAATATGTATTTTTTTTATTTTTAACTTGCTACTATACGGAGTTTTACAAAAGCGGTATAGTAAGTCGAAAGGGGGTGACTCAGAGGGTCATTTTGAACAACTTTTGTTCAACGATTTGTGAAAATTCCCGAAAAACAATTTTGTTTTTCCATTGTGAAAAGTCACGTGACCAACAAAGTTTCTATGGAGAATCAATATTTTTTTCGCGAATTTCCAAAAGTCGTTAAATAAAAGTTGTTAATAATGACCCCCTGCGCCACCCCCTTTCGGCTTACTGTACCACTTTTGCAACACCCTGTATATATGTATACTTACAATCGTTTTAAAAATATTATATACTTAGATACAATTACAGGCAAAAGAGTATGTGTTTCTCTTTGAAGAACTAATAATATTAAATCACAAGCACGAAATAACGTATTCTTCTTAAAAATATTTTTGTGATAGACCAATATTTAAAGGGCTTGATTTTTCGTTCTTGATCAACTTAGTTATATCAAGTTGTTTTCTTGGTCATTATAATTCACCTTTATCCTCCCACAAACTGGGTACGATACAAATACGGTTTTGACTTCTCTCAATTGTTTTTATTATTTTATAAGGCATATTTCCCTGAAAAATAAAGTAAAACATGATTGAAATATATGTCCCATAAGTTATAGTTAAAAATAAGTTGGTTTAGTTGTAAAGTCAAACGACCGACATCAATACAACACAATAGCGAAATCAAGTGACAAACATATGTTTTGTATTTAGGGTTCTTCAATTTTTGTACGCATCTCTAAACATAAGTTAAGTGATTAAAAGCCAATTACTGTACAATAGATTTATATAGGGACTTAGTACAGCCTAAAGTGTATTTGGACGCTAATTAAAAGCCAATAGCCGTATAATAGAACAAAAAAGAGATTCAGTACAGCTATTTGCAGTATATCACCCTCCAAATACACTTTAGGCTGTATAACAAAACGCCGCCATTATTGTGTATTAAAAACAACATTAAAGAAACAACATTAAATAAAAGATATATTTAGCAATAGCTAAAGCTATATCTTGACAAGCAACTTATATTATGATCATTATGCCTTTATATACAATATTGTACCATAAATACTTGTATATTCTAACCTTAAACACAAACACTTACCGTATTTTGCAATGATTTTATTTGTGTTAACTTGATTATTTCGTTGGCGCGCGAATATTTTGAGGAAAAACATACACGACTTCACAGTCATTTAGAATTTGCACTTTGAATACACCGTTGAATACTTCTCCAAGTCCAAGAATTTATCGTTTATTAATATATTTTTAATTATGGCGTCTACAGATATAATGTTATACAATATCAAAAACAGATTAGTTACTTTTTATCATTTTCAAACACCTATTAAGAACATTTAGCTGCACAAGAGAGTATCTTAAGTATTATATTTTCTTTATACACCGAATAACAGCCTTTGTACAGCCTATACCAGCTTGTACAGCTATTGTGCAGCCTATTTAACTCTTAGCTGTACAAGACAGTTACAAGAGAGTATCCTTAGTGTTATAGTTTCTTTATACACCAAATAACAGCCATTGTACAGTTTATAACAGCTTGTATAGCTATTGTGCAGCCTACATAACGCAATAAGCTGTATAACTTGGGGCCCTTTTTGGTGTTATATCGGCTGTAGAAGCGCTTCTACAGCCTTTGTACGGCTTCGTATACAGCTTTAAGTTTAAAAATGAACCTAAATGCAGCCTATATACAGCTTAACGTGCTACTTGGGTGGTAATCGAAACTGAGTCCCATCGACTGTGAACTCGGAATCACAAACATGTGTATATATATATATATATATATATATATATATATATATATATATATATATATATATATATATATAATATGTATATACATATATACAAGTCGATGTAATTAATATGTTTGAACTGAAAAAATCTGTTTTAAGTTTTTTCAGTTTTGAGCTTAAAGTACCTTAATTTAGCGGGAAGTTTCAGGGATTACCCAAGTAGCACGTTAAGCTGTATATAGGCTGCATTTAGGTTCATTTTTAAACTTAAAGCTGTATACGAAGCCGTACAAAGGCTGTAGAAGCGCTTCTACAGCCGATATAACACCAAAAAGGGCCCCAAGTTATACAGCTTATTGCGTTATATAGGCTGCACAATAGCTATACAAGCTGTTACAACCCGTACAATGGCTGTTATTTGGTGTATAAAGAAACTATAACACTAAAGATACTCTCTTGTAACTGTCTTGTACAGCTAAGAGTTAAATAGGCTGCACAATAGCTGTACAAGCTGGTATAGGCTGTACAAAGGCTGTTATTCGGTGTATAAAGAAACTATAATACTTAAGATACTCTCTTGTGCAGCTAAATGTTCTTAATAGGTGTTTGAAAATGATAAAAAGTAACTACTCTGTTTTTGATATTGTATAACATTATATCTGCAGACGCCATAATTAAAAATATATTAATAAACGATAAATTCTTGGACTTGGAGCAGTATTCAAGGGTCTATTAAAAGTGCAAATTCTAAATGACTGTGAAGTCGTGTATGTTTTTCCTCAAAATATTCACGCGCCAACGAAATAATCAAGATAACACAAATAAAATCATTGCGAAATACGGTAAGTGTTTGTGTTTAAGGTTAGAATATACAAGTATTTATGGTACAATATTGTATATAAAGGCATACTGATCATAATATAACTTGCTTGTCAAGATATAGCTTTAGCTATTGCTAAATATATCTTTTATTTAACAATATATTTCTTTAATGTTGTTTTTAATACACAATAATGGCGGCGTTTTGTTATACAGCCTAAAGTGTATTTGGAGGGTGATATACTGCAAATAGCTGTACTGAATCTCTTTTTTGTTCTATTATACGGCTATTGTCTTTTAATTACCGTCCAAATACACTTTAGGCTGTACTAAGTCCCTATATAAATCTATTGTACAGTAATTGGCTTTTAATCACTTAACTTATGTTTAGAGATGCGTACAAAAATTGAAGAACCCTAAATACAAAACATATGTTTGTCACTTGATTTCGCTATTGTGTAGTATTGACGTCGGTCGTTTGACTTTACAACTAAACCAATTTATTGTTAACTATAACTTATGAGACATGTATTTCAATCATGTTTTACTTTATTTTTCAGGGAAATATGCCTTATAAAATAATAAAAACAATTGAGAGAAGCCAAAACCGTATTTGTATCGTACCCAGTTTGTGGGAGGATAAAGGTGAATTATAATGACCAAGAAAACAACTTGATATAACTAAGTTGATCAAGAACGAAAAATCAAGCCCTTTAAATATTGGTCTATCACAAAAATATTTTTAAGAAGAATACGTTATTTCGTGCTTGTGATTTAATATTATTAGTTCTTCAAAGAGAAACACATACTCTTTTGCCTGTAATTGTATCTAAGTATATAATATTTTTAAAACGATTGTAAGTATACATATATACAGGGTGTTGCAAAAGTGGTACAGTAAGCCGCAAGGGGGTGGCTCAGGGGGTCATTCTTAACAACTTTTGTTTAACGACTTTTGGAAATTCGCGAAAAAAATATTGATTCTCCATAGAAACTTTGTTGGTCACGTGACTTTTCACAATGGAAAAACAAAATTGTTTTTCGGGAATTTTCACAAATCGTTGAACAAAAGTTGTTCAAAATGACCCTCTGAGTCACCCCCTTTCGACTTACTATACCGCTTTTGTAAAACTCCGTATAGTAGCAAGTTAAAAATAAAAAAATACATATTTTCTCAGTGTAATGATTTCTATTTCTCTTTTTAACTCTTTTTATATATTCTTTGAAGAATAGACCAATTGTCTTTCTGCCAGGCAGGTCGTAAAAGACAACCGATGGGCTATGCGAGTCACTTCCATCGTGGTTACTAGGTGACAGAACTCTGCATTGGCTCGACCGGGTCTGGTACCACCGCCTTATCTATTCCTGCTGCAAAGCGTCAGTGCTAGTCACTGTCATGTTCCGGTTTGGAGGGTAAGGTGGCCGGTAAACTTATGCATTGGGCATTAGACCTTGCCACAAGAGAGCAACGCACCATTAACATTTTTGCTGTCTGTAGGCGATGGTTGATTCTTTTCATCAGGAGACCGATCTGCTTGTTTGCTATCTTATGACATTAAAAAAAATCAGTTATTGTAAATTACCAACCAAGTAACCTTAATGAAGAAGATAAGCCTAAAAAATAATAAATCAGATAACCTACAATCACTTTTTAATGTTTTTGTTACGGAACCCTTTTCCTTGAACAATAATAAAAATGACGATTGTGGGTTTACCTGAATTAGTAATTTTTCAACTTTATCTTCATCACGATTACTTGGTTGGTAATTTATAATATTTAAATATTCCTTTTCAATATTCCTCTTGATTTTTTCCACATGATATCAACTATGCAGATATAAAAATAGCAAACAACAATTTTCTCAGTAATACAGCCTTGAGCTGTACTATAGCTGTATATGCAGATTTTTTAACACCATTGGCTGCATAACAGTCTATAATTACGCCATAAATATTAGCTGTAGAACGGTGATTGCATATCCTATTTTACAGAAACAAGCGTTGAGTGATACTATAATAACACTTAAAGCTGTAATAAATTCCCGTGCTAAACAAAATACAGCTAATGTACAGCTTTAAGGATTAAAATCAGCCTAATGAGTTACAAATTGCTTAAAGCTGTACAGTAGTGTATTAATATTCAGATATAACGCCTAAAGCTTACGTGGAACTCTAAGAAAGGCCTTGTACAGCATTAGGCTGTATATAAACTCATAAAGGTCTCTTATACCGATAAAAGCATCTTTTTACACCAATGTACGGCTGCAATAGAACTTTAAGTTCTATATGAGCTGCTTTATGGGTATTAAACATGCTTGATTGCTGCTTGGGTAGTCTGTAGGGTCAACCGCCTACACATTTTTTGTAAGTAATGTAATTTTTTTATATTTATTTAAACGGTTTACCGTTTAAATAAATTAAAAAAAATAATAAAATGTAAACATAAACATCTTATACACTTACACTAAATACATCATTACATTAAAATCATTTACATACACACTTTTACACATGCTATACTAACAGTCTTGGTTAATATTATGTACTACATACAATTCTACATCTATACATATAATAAAATCGTAGGAAAGTCAAAACTGTACATTGAATATTTTTTTAAAAGAATACTTGGGGCGTGATCTACGATCGATATCGAAGCCAAAAATATAGTTTTTAGAATTTTTGTCTGTTTGTCTGTATGTATGTCCGGGGTAAACTCAAAAGTACTGGATGGATTTACTTCAAATTTTGCATGAATATTACTAACAGGTCGGGTCAACATATAAGCTACATATTATCACGCTATCACCTACGGGGGAGAGGCAGTGCGGGGTAAAGGAACTCCGCGCGGACGAAGTCGCGGGCAACAGCTAGTATTACATAAAAAATATTGTTGTGCCTAATGCTATTATTATTTAAAAACAGAATATAGCCCTGATGATACTGCGATAGGCTTTAATGATTCTTCCTGAGATGAAGTTAAAAAAAATACTGAGGAAGATATGCTATTGGTAGCTAGGTGGTTAAAACTTAATCTTAGCTTTAACTTAACCTTCTGATAACAAATACAGATAAAATTAACTTTATTTGCTTCAGTATTTACAATAATTTTAAACCAGATCAGGATTTTAAAATTGCAATTCATAACTTTTTTATATAATATACATATAAGCAGATGGGTCTTCTGATGAAAAGAATCAATCATCGCCTGAAGACACCAAAGATGTTAATAGTGCGTTGCTAACTTGTGGCGAGGTCTAATGCCACATGCATAAGTTTACCGGCTACCTTACCCTCCAAACCGGAACACCACAGTGACAAGCACTGGCGCTATTGCGGCAGAAATATGTACGGCGGTGGTACCAGACCTGGGCGAGAAAATGCAGAACTCTACCACCTAGTAGTCACGATGATAGTATCTCACAAAGCCAATCAGTCGCCTCTTATGACCTGCCTGGCAGAAGGACAGTTGGCCTATTCTTCAAAGAAGCTTGAAAGCAACCAACATAACTGTAATGAAACACCACGTCACAATTGTACATGTCCCAAAATAAACACAAATTCACATATAAAATACTTAGGTATCATAATAGAGGAGAGGTTGTCTCGGTATCCCTAAATCGAACAGCCATCAGCACGTGTTAGAAAGTTTATTTAGATATTTAAATCTTTAAGGCGTATAGCACAGAGGTATCTATACATGTAATAAAATCGTAGGAAAGTCAAAACTGTACATTGAATATTTTTTTAAAAGAATACTTGGGGCGTGATCTACAATCGATATCGAAGCCAAAAATGTAGTTTTTAGAATTTTTGTCTGTTTGTCTGTATGTATGTCCGGGGTAAACTCAAAAAGTACTGCATGGATTTACTTCAAATTTTGCATGAATATTACTAACAGGTCGGGTCAACATAATATAGGCTACATATTATCACGCTATCACCTACGGGTGCTTTGCGGAGTAAACGAAGCGCGGACGAAGTCGCTGGCAACAGCTAGTAATTAATATAAAGCTAGATTTGAAAAGGATCTCTTAAATACAATTTATGTTGCTTTAGTACGTTCCATAATTATTTAAAGCATCCCTATCTGGGGAGGTACTTTTAAATAAGCTTTCTGGATAATGAACGAGCTCAACGAACTTTGATTAAATTCATGTATTGTAAAAATATGCGTTATAATAAAGAAAACCTTTATCATGATAGTGACCTACTGTCAGTTCGTAAATTATAAATTTTGCATACAATCACAAAACGACATAAATCTATTATATATGATCCACTTCTAACCAACAAAAGAAGGGGAGACAATATTTTAAAACTACCTAGAACTAAGATAACCTAGAACTAAAACTAAATTTGCGGAAACTATTTACAATAAATTAAACCAAATACTTGGTATATCTATACGTATAATAAAATCGTCGGAAAGTCAAAACTGTGCATTGAATATTTTTTTAAAAGAATACTTGGGGCGTGATCTACAATCGATATCGAAGCCAATAATATAGTTTTTATAATTTTTGTCTGTTTGTCTGTATGTATGTCCGAGGTAAACTCAAAAAGTTCGGCATGGATTTACCTCAAATTTTGCATGAATATTACTTACAGGTCGGGTCAATATATAGGCTAGATATTATCACGCTATCATCTACGGGGGAGGAGCAGTGCGGAGTAAACGAAGTCCGCGCGGACGAAATCGCTGGCAACAGCTAGTCATAACATAATATTAAGATTTAACTTGGCATCATCGGAATGATAATTTATAAAATAAAAATTATTATATAATTATAACTATAACCATATAATTATAACCGACCCAAAATTATATTTAATTATTTTTTTTAATAACAAAACTATTTTTTTCGATGTTTTATCATTTGTTTCGCCCAAAGTAGAAACCATAAGCTTTAACTGGTTTTTTGGTGAATTATTTAAAGTGAACGAGCCACTCCAGGAAAATTTAAAACACATTTTAGAAATAATATATATATATGATACACTGCAACTTTTACCCCGTGTTGGTCCTCGCCCCTTTAGAACAGTCCATCTGTCATTCTGCCAGGCAATTTTGCACGTTGCCGTTGGCTATACGAGTCAATGCGATTAAGTGGAAAAAACTGGTACTGGGGAGTTTCGGCAAGAAGTATTTTTTTTATTTTTATTTAACCATTTATTGTACACAAATAATAAAAGTAAAACTAAAGACAAAATTAGTACAAAAGGCAAGCTTATCTCTAAAGAAATTTCTTCCAGCAAGCCCAAAATAAGAGAGAAAAAAAAACATAAGGTAGAAAAACACGTGTACAAAACTATAGAACAAAGTAAACAAAATACAACGAAACTTAACTACTAAACTAATACAACTCTTATGACTACTTACTATGTCTACAATCTAAACAAACTATGAAATGGATAAGTAGTGCTGTTTCAGGCGACTCTTAAAGGTATCTTGAGATTCACTTATTCTAATAGAATGAGGCAAAGAATTCCAGAGCCTAACGGAACGAATAGTAAAAGAAGAGGAGAAACAGGTCGTCTTATGTACCGGAACTCGCAAGAGAGCACTTACACAAGGACGACAAGGACGGTCTATTGGGTGAAGAAATTCAAATTTTTCGCGTAGATAAGAAGGACAAGAAGGATTGAATAAAATATTATATAAAAATGACAATAACCGTAAATTCCTACGAAGGCGAATAGGAAGCCAACCAAGTTGGCTCCTAAAGCTAGAAATATGGTAAAATTTTTGTAAACCAAATACATATCTGATGCATAAATTTTGGAGACGTTCTAAACGATTGAGAAGTTCCTCTGTAGCATCAGGATAGCATGAGTCTGCATAATCTAAAATGGGAAGAATTAACGTTTGAACCAAAGATATTTTTGTTTTAAAAGGAAGAAAATTTTGAAGAAGTTTTAAAGAATGGAAAGCTCGATAAACTTTATTGTGAATATGGTTAATATTAGCCCCCCACGAAAAATCAGAACTAAAAACCAAACCCAGATTTCTTCCAGTGCTGCTAAGGTTAATAATAGAATTGTTATATTTAAGCTGTGGAATCCTAGAATTATCAATAGCGTTAAGCAGAAAACGACTTGCTACTAGGAGTGCTTGTGATTTACTAGGGTTGAGAACTAAGCCAAAGGACCTAGCCCAGTTGTAAATTGAGTCAAGGTCTGTGTTAATGGAGTCGAATGCAAAAGCTAAATCCTCGACATTAAAATGGCGATACAGTTGTAGATCATCCGCATAAAGGTGGAAATGAGATGAAATGAGATTAGTTACCGTATTGATAAATATTGAAAACAGAAGAGGAGATAAAACCCCACCCTGAGGCACGCCCGCAGAAAGCTCGCACCAATTTAAAAAACAGTCTTTGATGCGAACTCTCTGCGATCGCCCCACAAGATAAGATCTAAACCAATCTACTACAATAGAAGGGATGTTAAGAGACAGAAGAATACCTAGAAGAATTTCAAAGTCAACGGAGTTGAAAGCGTTACTAAAATCTAAAAGAAGAAGAATTGTTAACTGTCTATCATCCATAGCTCTTCGGATGTCGTCGGTAGCTTTGATCAGTGTGGTAGTAGTACTGTGACCCCGACGAAAGCCAGACTGGTAAGGACTTATAAATTATTATGAAGAAGAAAATCATTCAGTTGTTTATAGACAATATGCTCAAGAACTTTTGACAAAAAAGGTAAATTGGAAATAGGCCGACAATCAGAAGGGGAAGTGGGGTGCGCAGTTTTAGGAAGTGGCACGACATGAGCAGCTTTCCAGGTGGTAGGAAAGGTAGAGGACATCAAATAATTCAGGGAGAATGAATGTAATCATTTTTGAGCAAATACCATCATTACCAGAAGCCGAGGAAGAAATAGCGAGGATATGTCTATTGATGTCACTTGTAGTGACGGGAACAAACTGAAAAGGAGCACATTGAGGAATAGGAAGAGAAGCTAAATTATTGAGAGTAATCGATTTAGTAACGCTATCAAGTACAAGAGGAGGTTTGGAAAAGTGAGAATTCAAAGCATTTAGATCTATATTAATATCGTCATTCGTAAACTTTTTGCCTATTCCCAGAGTTTTGAGAAATTTCCAGGTTTGTTCCGGATTTGAATTTTTAATAGTGTCATGTATGAGGGCACGCTTAGCTTCCCGACATAAGCGGTTACATTGGTTACGAATAATTTTATATCTCACCCAATTATCATCACAAGGAAACTTAGAATAGTGTCGCCGTGCTCTGTCACGTTTAGAGATAAATTGTTTGATGGTGTTATTAAACCATGGCGCTGGTTGGTGTTTTAATTTAATTTTCCTCAGTGGTGCATGTTTGTCATACACTTCAAGTATCATAGCGTTAAACAATGCAACCTTTTCATCAATATTCTCGCTAGCAATAATATTATTCCAGGAAAGTTCATTAACATAATTTTTCAGAGCTTCGATATCAATACCATTAAAACAACGTCGTAAAAGAAATGTGGGTTTGGGCTTAGGTGTACGGAGTTTGTATGAAACATAGATAAGATCATGATAAGAGAAACAAGAGAGAAGTTGACCATGAATTTCCACTAGGTTACAGTCTGAAACAAGAATTAAGTCCAGAAGAGAAGGCGCAAATGTAGGAGCGTGATGTGTTGCAGAAAGAGGGAGAAGGTGCAGATTGTATGACAAAGAAAGATTACGAAGGGCTTGAGAACGGTTATCGTTTTTTAATAAGCAAGTATTAAAGTCTCCAAGGATCAAGACATGATTATATAAAGGCCGAAGATCAGATAATACTTTTTCAAAGGTTGAAAAATAGTTAATATGTAAAGAAGGAGAGTAGAAAACAGCCAAGAGAATTTTTGAGTGTTTCAGACTAAGTTCTATAAACAAATATTCGGCATTTTCACTGTAGGGGTTAGGACAGACAGAAATAACATTATAATAGAAATCTGCACGAAGGTAGATAGCTACACCTCCACCGCCCTTCCCAGTTCTATCGTTGCGTATTAACTTGTAACCTGGCAGAGAATACTGAGCAGAGGGTAGTGAAGGTTTAAGGAAGGACTCGGAAACTAAAATTGCATCTATATGACTGTTGGTAAAGGTTGTTAACAAATCCGAATAGTGGCCAGGAATGCTTTGCGCATTGATGTGAACGACATTAAGATTCTTAGAAAACGTGGAAAAAGTAGAAGAAATCTTGTCGTGAAGAGTCTCAGAATCTGAAGAATCCCCATCACCAGCACTAAGATATTCACTGTCAGAAGAACAAGAAAAGAAACTATTATTAAGTATGCTGCTTGTAGACATTACAATACAATTATAAACTAAAAAAAAATATGTATATATTAAAAAATATGTTTATCTTATTTTAAACCTATACTACTTAATAATAAAAAAAAATATATGACTACTAATCTCATACAAAGTCTCAATTATCACTCTCTATTAGCAAACGCAAGAAAAAATATTTTTAATAAAAGCAAAAAGACACTACAATACAAAGATTTAAAAGAAATCTATAAAACAAATTGAAAAAAATAAAAAAAAACAAAATTGAATATTCATATTAGTGTAGAAACCTGAATTTCAAAAAATTGAGACACTAAACTTAATGAATAATAACGGTACATGCTAGTATTCAAAGTTCACGATGTCACTAACATTTAAAAATATAAAAACCGTATGAATATGACTATCAATCATATATCGTAAATCTGAGCCTGTTAAGAAAAAAAAAACGTTACAGTTGTCAACTACGTCTGTCAAATGACAAATGACAATTCATAATTGACATCAAATATCAGACGTGTTATTAAATAATAGATTGTGATTACTTTTACCTACTAAGTTTTATTATGAGAAAAAAGAATACCTGCATTTAACAATAATTATTATACCCGACAGAAAAAAGAGACTATGACCTTAATTGTATTAACGTGCAATTAATACAAAAAGCATAATGACGACTTAAAAGGTAAAGTGACATGCAGAAACTAGGTAACAGCTGATAACAAGAGAATGGAATATTACAAAAACAAAATATAATCAATTTGTTTGCGAGTTAAGAAAAATACAAAAAAAATAATCTTAGATATATTTTTTAGACAAAAGTAAACATTATTTACGTTTCGACCTGGTTACTTTCTGAGCGGGTAGTGGCTTGGACACTTGTAAGGGATGCTGCTGTATTCGTGAAGCTCCGACATCAATTCAGCCTTGTGACGGCTTTTATTTGGTAATAGAATAATAATCTTGCCATCAGATGACCAGCAATTTTTCATGCCGAAGTACTTTCTAGCCTCCATAAACACTTGGTGACGTATTGTTTCGCTCTGCTGGGACACCGAGCTGTTTGGAGGCTAGTTTCGTCTTACATTCCAGAAACTGAACGGTATTCGATATGTCGACTCCCAGGATTTCGACACTGGCTGAGGCTGTCAGTAGCGTATCCCCAAATCGAGGTGATACTTTTTTGCGATGAACGCGCAAAGCTGTGTCTCTAAATCTTTTTCTTCAGTGGGTTAAATGTGACCAGGTTCCGAGACATCAGTAAGTCGATTCTCGACTTCAGACACAAGCTTGACCGGCAGACCGGAGTACAGCAGACCGGACCGGAGTCAGACACAAGACCGGAGTATGCAGCATCACCAGTACTGTCACCCTCAATGTATGTTACTAAATCGTAATATATAATTGATATGCAGAAGAAAAAGTGTCGGTGATAGCACACAGCCTTAGGAAACATCAGCATTGACGTGTTTAAGGTCGGGGCATACATCATAGACTGCTCCGATCAGCCAAAAACTGGTTATCCACTTCCACAATTCCTCAGAAAGCCTAAAGGAAGGCAGTTTTGCGAGAAGTGCTCTGTGCCATACCCGATCAAAGGCCTTAGCTATGTCCAATGCCTCCCCCATGTAATCCCCATGAACTACTTCCGCCTTTCGATGTGTGAAATATACCGGGTACCTACTAGTAGGCACCAGCTGAGCGACCGCGACAGAAAGCGTACTTATTTTTGTGTTATAGCACTCACCCCGTGCTTGGGAATCTGGAAAAACCTTAAAAACAGCAAAGAAAAACATCGACACGCGGGATTTGAACCTGCGACCATTTCCCTAAAGCCGGGACGCTCTTCCGCTGAGCTAGTGTCGACAGGCTCGAGGCGGTGAAATTCTTCTTTGCTATATGATCGATTACGTCGATTGTACTGATCGCTAGCTATACATACGTATAACTAGATAAATGAGTTCATCGTTACAGATGAAATTCACATTTATAATTTTGATCAGTACTTTCGTATTTCTAATTATTTTTGTGTTATAGCACTCACCCCGTGCTTGGGAATCTGGAAAAACCTTAAAAACAGCAAAGAAATTTTAGGGAAATGGTCGCAGGTTCAAATCCCGCGTGTCGATGTTTTTCTTTGCTGTTTTTAAGGTTTTTCCAGATTCCCAAGCACGGGGTGAGTGCTATAACACAAAAATAATTAGAAATACGAAAGTACTGATCAAAATTATAAATGTGAATTTCATCTGTAACGATGAACTCATTTATCTAGTTATACGTATGTATAGCTAGCGATCAGTACAATCGACGTAATCGATCATATAGCAAAGAAGAATTTCACCGCCTCGAGCCTGTCGACACTAGCTCAGCGGAAGAGCGTCCCGGCTTTAGGGAAATGGTCGCAGGTTCAAATCCCGCGTGTCGATGTTTTTCTTTGCTGTTTTTAAGGTTTTTCCAGATTCCCAAGCACGGGGTGAGTGCTATAACACAAAAATAATTAGAAATACGAAAGTACTGATCAAAATTATAAATGTGAATTTCATCTGTAACGATGAACTCATTTATCTAGTTATACGTATGTATAGCTAGCGATCAGTACAATCGACGTAATCGATCATATAGCAAAGAAGAATTTCACCGCCTCGAGCCTGTCGACACTAGCTCAGCGGAAGAGCGTCCCGGCTTTAGGGAAATGGTCGCAGGTTCAAATCCCGCGTGTCGATGTTTTTCTTTGCTGTTTTTAAGGTTTTTCCAGATTCCCAAGCACGGGGTGAGTGCTATAACACAAAAATAATTAGAAATACGAAAGTACTGATCAAAATTATAAATGTGAATTTCATCTGTAACGATGAACTCATTTATCTAGTTATACGTATGTATAGCTAGCGATCAGTACAATCGACGTAATCGATCATATAGCAAAGAAGAATTTCACCGCCTCGAGCCTGTCGACACTAGCTCAGCGGAAGAGCGTCCCGGCTTTAGGGAAATGGTCGCAGGTTCAAATCCCGCGTGTCGATGTTTTTCTTTGCTGTTTTTAAGGTTAAGAAAGCGTACTGACGGTCACTAATCAGCTGGTGCTCTTTTAAATACTTTATTCATGTTTTGTTTTCATAAGAAATTAATGGAATAAGATCATCCAATGCTTCGTCATCATGCTATCCGTGTATCGGAATAGCATGTCGCAGGCATTTTTTTCCCAGTTTACTGGCTACCTTACCTTTCAAACAGCACACACCAAAATATTACGATTATGTATATATTCTGGTGATTCTGATGATATTTTTACCATACAATTTTTTTTATTGATTCAAACTAATTTTAAAGGCGATAGCGGCCACGTTTGAATGCAAGCTAATTATAAAAATATAAGATCAGCATACAACCCGTATGCTGTTCATTTACAATGTTACTTGTAACAGCGCACACGCTCTTCGCCTTACTGCTGTCAACAAGTAAGTAATTTTCATTAATTCTTCACGAAATGCAAAATTGTGTTTGCAGTATCGTTAGGTCATAATTTGAAGGTTCAAATTCCCGACAGTGTGGGGAAATTCAAACCAGTACGGGTCGTCAATTTTACAGCAACTACAGGATCAGAACGCAGCCACACAGAGAACAATTTTTAAGTAATTACATTAATTAGTATCAGACATCGATATAAGGAGCAATACTTTTCAGAATTTTTTGTCCACCAAATAATCTGAAATTTTATAACAACCTTTTAAACGTAATTGTGTTCAATATATGTTTTACATTTATTTATCGGCAAATCTGTCATACCTTCCGGAATATTATTGTGAAAGCGTATACACTGCCCCATAAATGAATTATTTATTCTATAGAGACGAGATGCATAAGTAGATTGTTTTTGTTCCTTGTATTTAGCGTCAACATTTTCCTTAAATTAGCCAATATCTTCACGAACGCACATTAAGTTTTCAATTATATTACAGTTAAAATATTAACATATTTTATGATGTTTATCCTCATAAAATATTAAGCTTAGTTTTAAATATCTTGTAGGGAGTGAAGAAATACGTGACAGAGAGAGGGCCCTGAGAAAATACGTGGTACATCTTCCAAGATTTGACCCGAAAAACTGAGAGGAAATCGAAAGATAACGAATTGAACAATAACACTTTAACATATATCTTCACGTCGAATCCCTTACGGTGTAGGCAGAGAGAACTAAGTGCCAAATATAGCACGGTCCAGACAGACTTGGCTTGCTTCCTCCACATTCTTAATTCTTTTCATGCCAACATACCAGTTTCCGAGACTTGACACTGCCTTAGTACAGCAACTTATGCATGTGGCATTAGACCTCGCCACAAGATTAGATAGACGCACCATTAACATATTGGGTGTCTATAGGCGATGATGACTCTTTCAATCAGGAGACCCATCTGCTTATTTGCTATCTTATGATATAAAAAAACCACCAATTTGATCATAAAAGGTACGTCCGTCTTGTATCCAGTACCTACATTCATCTACATTCGCATTGTATATGTTTTGTTAAACACAGTACCAAAATATTTTTATTTTCATAGTAAGAACCATTACGTTATTATTTTATGTATAACGTCATCGTCCCACCTTTAAATATTCAGGTTCAGGTCAGGTTCAACCTTCAGGTCAGGCAGGGTGTTTGTTACTCAGTGTATAAATTACGATTGTTTTTGTGAATATATGAAATCACCAGCGAGTGAATCCATACTAATATTATAAATGCGAACGTAACTCTGTCTGTCTGTCTGTCTGTTACGCTTTCACGGCCAAACCACTGAACCGATTTGCATAAAATTTGGTATAAATATAGTTTAAGACCCAAGAAAGGACATAGGATAGTTCTTATCCCGGAAATCCCACGGGAACGGGAACTATGCGGGTTTTTATTTTAGATTTTTTTCCACGCGAACGAAGTCGCGGGCACAGCTAGTAATTAATAAATCTACATTGTACTACTACTACAGCTTAACCCGCTACTTCATTTACAGAAAAACATTACTTCCCCTTGTGCACCCGGGTAAAAAGTAAGAATAACTGATTAATTTACCACACAATGCTAAACTCACATAAAATACAGTAGGTAACAAGGACAAACATACAAATAAGACAAAAAAGAACAAAAACTACACTGCAGTGCGCACGGATTAACAAGTTCCGTGAATATTTTATACCTAGGTATATACTAATTATAAAATATTACAGCCGAGCAATATTTTATACAAAATATTTTATAAATTAATTAAAAAAGCAGGTTTTTCTACATCTGTGAATACGTTATCTTTAGGAAAAAATTTGATAAATTGTACCATAAGAAAAATTTTAAAATGTTGAAATAGAGTTATGTCTTGGCACCAAAAAGTGATTACAGAAATTCAAGTTTAATGTAACAATTACTTAAGCAAATTATACTCTATGAAATGAAGAAACTCTCGCAAAAATACTCACTCGCCAATGCAAAACAAGTTATTAAGAATTTATTTTTCGCTTTCGAATATTGTGAAAAAAGGACATACCTACTAAAGCCCCGCTTTCACTTTGATTAGTGCGAGTGTGAGTGTTTAATGCAGGTGCTTAGTATTAAGCAAAAAATATGTGAAGACAGCCGTTGATTAGTAATTTGCGTCTATTTACTCTTACTACTCTGAATACTAATCACTCGCACTGATCAACGGCTGTCTTCACGTATTTTTTGCTTAATACTAAGCACCTGAATTTAACACTCGTACTAGCATTAATCAAAGTGAAAACGGGGCTTAAGTGTTAGGCCCCGGTTACACTTTGATTAGTGCGAGTGCGAGTGTTTAATGCAGGTGCTTAGTATAAAGAAAAAAACACATGTAGACATCGGTTAATTGGTGCGAGTGATTAGTAATCAGCGTAGTAAAGTGAGTTGACGGGAAGTTGAAAAATTGAAATGTTTCAATTTAAAGACGTAAGGTGGGTTTTATTTTACATGGATTTGATTGTTTATTTTCTACCTATTGCATGCCATGAAGTCATATATATGTAAATGTAAAAAAATTAAAACAACATAATGTACCATATCACGTAATGTAATAAATGATTTAAAAAAAATCTAGTAATTTTCCGCCGTGTTAGTCCAGGCCTCCCCCGGGCCTTTTATAAGAATATCCCATCTGTCGTTTTGCCAGGCCAGTCGTAAACGGCGACCGATTGACTATGAAAGTCACTACCATCGTAACTACTAAGTGGTAGAATTCGCATTGTCTCGGCCGGGTCTGGTACAATCACCTTACCTATTCCTGCCGCAATAGCGTCAGCGATTGTCACTTATGCAGGCGGCATTAGACCTCGCCACAATATAGCAAGTGTACCATTAACATATTTGGTGTCTATAGGCAATGGTTGATTCTTTTCATCAGGAGACCATTCAGCTTGTTTGCTATTTTATGATATAAAAAAGTACACGCCTAACCCACATAAATACAAATATTTATAGAAATAAAGGAAGAACAAAAGAAGGGATTTTTGACAATTTTAAGGGTAAACTATTAGTATTGAATTTTCAGTTTTAGCACATGGATATGTGGTTGACGAAGACTGCGAAGTGCGAGCTCAGACTGAAAATGGATGGGTGTGCGGTTTGAAGCAACAAGCAGAGGGGACAAGCTACGCCAGTTTTTACAACATACCGTACGGAAAACCACCTCTGGGAGAGCTGCGTTTTAAGGTTTATTTTTATAATTACGTGTACACACACGGTCGCTCTCTTACGAAAGTACACACTTACACACGAATCTACGCATACTCACATATGCGTATATTCGTGTGCGAATGCGCAAGTACACACGCACATCTATATCTATATTAATTATTATTTTTAATATTATAAATGCGAAAGTTTGGATGTGTGGATGGATGTTGGATCCAGGATGTTTGTTACTCAATCACGCAAAAACTACTGAACGGATTTGAATGAAATTTGGCACACAGGCAGATGATGATCTGGAATAGCACATAGGCTACATTTTATCCCGGAAAAACAAGGTGATCCCGCGGGATTCACCAAAAACTTTTATAATGCAGCGGGCTGCACGCTGCAGCTAGTATAAAATAAAAATAGTTTATTCGGAACAGAAATCATAATAAAACAAACAGTTTTAGCTCTCTCGACTGCTAGAGTAAAAAACTGTAAACATTATATACACACAAATCAACGACCGCCTACGCTAAACATCACTAATTAAAACGCACTTCTGTCTTAGTTCAGGACCCTTATAAAGGATTAGCAATCTGTGTACCCACCAGGTAGGTCATAAAAGGCGAAAGATTGACCAAACACTATCGTGACTATTTAGTTCTGCGTGGTTTGGTAGCATCGCCTCCTCTATTCCTGCCACAATAATGTACGTATTTTTCACTATCGTGTTCTGGTTCAGGGGATAAGGTAGCTCATAAACTTAAGGATGTGGTATTCACAGCTCGCCACACAAATGGTAACGTAACATTAACATCTTTGGTGTCTATAGGTGATGGTTGTCCCTTTCCATCAGGAAAATCATCTGCTTGTTTGTTATCCTATGATATAATATGTCGGGGCAAAAGTATATTCGTATTTTGAATGTTTTTTTTTTATTAGTAATCAAACATCTTTGGTTGTACTGAATGTAACTGGCTGGTTTTAATACCTACCATTAAAATGTGACATTCTGAAGATGCAATAAATTAAAAAAAAAAACTAGTTCCCGCCATTTTTCAATTGTATTTTAAGCAAGCAAAATAAACGTATGTGACGAAGAAATTTAGTACATTTTTAAGTTTTATTACAAAAAAGGTAAAAATGCGACGAACGCCGCGAATAAAATTTGTGCAGTTTACGGACCTAATGCGGTATCAATAAGAGTAACACAAATGTGGTTCAAGCGTTTCAAGTCTGGAAATTTTAGTGTGAAAGATGAGGTTCACTCTGGACGTCCTGTCACAGAAAATCAGTGCCTTCTTTAAGAAAGTAGAGCAAGATCGACATATGAGTAGCTACGACATTGCTGAAGAACTGGATGTTGATCATAAAACAGTTTTATGTCATTTACGAAAGTCTAGGTACAAGAAAAACTGAGAGAAACCTAATGCAATGTGTTTCCATTTGTGATACTTTGTTGAAACGTAACAATTCCGAATTATTTCTTAAACAGTTGATTACGGGTCATGAAAAATGGGTGACTTACGATAAGAATGTGCGAAAAAGATCATGTTCGAAGCATGGACAAGCCCCACAGATCGTGGCAAGCCCCGGCCTGACTTGAAGCAAAGTTTTGCTATGTGTATGGTGGGATTGGAAAGGAATCGTCTACTATGAGCTTTTGCCACCAGGTAAAACTATCGATTCTGACCTCTACTGTCAGCAACTGATGAGGCTAAAAAAGTTACTGAGAAAAACCGGACGAAGCTGGTGAATAGGAAGGGCGTGGTGTTCCACCATAACTACGCCAGACCGCACTCATGAATAGTCACGCAGCAAAAATTGAGAGAGCTTGGCTGTGTTGTGTTGATGCATCCTCCGTATAGCCCTGACCTTGTTCCATCAGATTTCCACCTTTTTTTATGTTATTGAGATAGGCAAACTGGCAAACGTGCCACCTGATGGTAAGTGGTCGACGTCGCCAATGAACAAAAATGGGATACTTGGGCTGGAACTAGCCCAGGTATTCCATTCATGTGTTGCCTATCCTAAGACATAAGATGGCAAGTCTCGGTGCCAGTAATTACACTGCCTGTTTCACGGGAGAAATAGGCAAGACGGTGGTACCCAAGCAGCCGGGAGCGCGGCACAGCGCATCCCTCCCACCTGTTTCGGTCATTGCAGAACTCGGAAGCATAAAGCTAACCTCAAAAGAACACTGTGAACACTACCTGCCAGATTTTTTAATCAAAAATCTCAAAATTTCTACAGGAATGGGATCATGGCACTACCCATAAGATGGCAACAAGTCATTGATAAAAACGGCACATACATCCATACTTCCATACTAATATTATAAATGCGAAAGTCTGTCTGTCTGTTACGCTTTCACGGCTAAACCACTGGACCGATTTTTCATGGAATTTGGCATGGAAGTAGTTGAACAGCCGGGGTCAACCATAGGCTAATATTTTTTTTCAATAATCAACCCTTAAAGGGTAGAAATAGGGAATGAAATTTGTATGAAAAGCTATCTTGACAACATGCTAATCTACTCGCGGGCGAAGCTGCGCGGGTCAGCTAGTATTATAAATAAATAAAAAAATATACCTAAAAAAATATCTTCCTTTGTATACACTATACGAAAATACTTTTGCCCCGACCTTATATGTAAAGAAACACACATAACTAAAACCAACGTGTCGCTGAGGCTCGGGTTCAATTCCCGGCAGAGACAAGTGTATGTGTGATGAACATGAATGTTTGTATCTCTGGGTTTGGGTGTTTATTAAATATATAAAATTATATGCAGTTCTATGCATTAGTATGTGTAATTCTATGCATTAATATTTAATAGTTATTGTTGAATAACTCCTATAACAGTAGCAAATTATTTGTTTGCTATAGAGTACAGATCAATTTGTGTAATTTGTTCGGCGATATCCTAATTTATTTATTTTTTACTAGCTGTTGCCCACGACTTTGTCCGCGCGGACTTCGTTTTCTCCGCACAGCTCATCCTCCGTAGGTGATAGCGTGATAATATGTAGCCTATATGTTGACCCGACCTGTTAGTAATATTCATGCAAAATTTGAAGTAAATACATGCAGTACTTTTTGAGTTTACCCCGGACATACATACAGACAAACAGATAAACAGACAAAATTCTAAAAACTATATTTTTGGCTTCGATATCAATTGTAATCACCCCAAGTATTCTTTTAAAAAAATATTCAATGTACAGTTTTGACTTTCCTACGATTTTATTATATAAATATTTTTTATAATCCGAGAATACAATTGCATCGTTATTCCTTAACTTGTATATTTGATTGGTATCCAATTAAGATAACGAGACGTCGACAAATAACTATATTATTATCATCAGTGAGACCATCGTTGCGGAACAGCGGAAGTTTTTGCTAAGTGTGATATAGTGGTTATGGGCTAACAAATAACATGGTGACTGCAATAATGTTAATTAATTCCTCTCACGATGGCGTAAGTGCTTGCGCCTGTTCTGGTTTGGAGGGGATGGAAGACGGTGAAGTTTACCGGCGACCTTCCCCTGTACATGTGACATTTCAACCTTAGCGCAATATGTATGGCAACGCTCTATTGACATCTTTGGTGTTCTGTTCGTGTATGTGATGATTTAATGTTTAAATTTGATTGACAAATTTTTCACCGAATTGGAACTTTGATGTTATACTGATTATTATTAGATGCATTTTTTTAGGGTTCCAAACATTGATATAAAAAACCCTAGATGCACAGTCCCAAACAAAACTGACACTCAAAAGTGTCCCTAATTTCTTTTAAGTAGTTATAGATATGGCAAAAACATATGTCTTTGCATATCCAACCTTAAGTGCAAGACTTATAGTTGTTTTTACAAAGCAATGTACGAAAATAAGTAAAATTGACAGTGACGCGGCCGACGCGATTCTATTTGAAATGAGTGCACAATTTAAAATTGTGCATTTATTTTTGGAGGATGTTTTTGACACACTGATTGTGTATCTTGGGTTTTTTATATCAATGGTTCCAAAGTAAACTAGGAACTCTTATAGTTTCGTTTTGCCCGTCCGTCAGTCCGCAGTCTAGCTCAGAGATCCTTAGTACTAGAAAGTTGTAGTTTGGCATAAATATACATATCAGTCACGGTAACAAAGTTGTAACATAAAATCTTTAAAAATATTTTTATAGTAAATATAATGAATTTGAAAGGAAACTATCACCACTTAAGACTTTACAAATTTATGAATAAAATTCAACCAACTTATTAAATGTACTTAGAGAATCTGTGATGCGGATATATTGATTATTGACGTAAAATAGGTAAAATTTTATCAGTATGAAATAACAAAAGCCCTTTTTTCAATCCGTATTATTTAGATGGGTAACTTCAAAACCCTACATTGCGCGTGGTCCAACACGCGATTTACCAATTTTTTAACATGACTGACTGACAAACTGAAATAGAAGATTTCATAATAAATTTTTAAATCCAAAATAAATATGTACGAGATAATAGTATTATTAATCAGTTAAATTCTTGAAAATCAGTTTTCAAGTTGCTATAACTATTATACGTTGGTGAATGGTTGGCGGACAGTAGGATGGGATTATAGGCCACCTCACACGACAGGAGTTTTATTAATAACGCAGTAAAACTGCAGCAACCGACATCCCATTTTCTGTAACGCTGCATCAGACCTTTACCAAATTAGCATGGGACTACAAGGGAAGCATATATATCCTACCAACAAAAAACAATTCTTAAAATCGGTTTATAAATGACCGAGTTCTGAGATAACAAACATAAAAAATACGTAAAGCCGAAATGATAACCTCCTCATTTTGGGAAATCAGTTGAAAAATAGAAGGAACGTGAGGTAGATGAAGGTCAAGGATAACTTATACATCACAATTAAAGGAAAAAATAAATGTGGTGAGGTAAAGGCGACGGAAATCAAGGCAGTTGCATTTAACCTATACATATTTTTCTATGTAATATAATTTACAATTATCCTTTTCCATTAGGATATTGCTATCCTATGATATAAAAGATAGTTATTATCTGCAACAATTTTTGATAAAAGAAATTCATTCAGCTCGGCACGAAAACATCAACATTATAATTTTTATTTTCAAAATTTTCAAGAGGCATTAATCAATATTCATTTGGGGAAAGGTTGTCCTCGGTTCGCGTAAACGGTTTACGTTAAAAAGTCCAAATCTCTATCCAAGTTTTTTTATCTGATGGTCTAAAGCACGCTTATTACTTTTAACATTACAGATACTGAAATTGTATTTCAGGATCTGCAACCTGTAGAACCTTGGGAGGGACTGTACGATGCCACCAAGGAGGGTCCAATCTGCCCCCAATATGACGTTCTCTATGGAGCCCTGATGACCAACAAAAATATGAGTGAGGACTGCATCTACTTGAACATATATGTGCCTCTCCACGCGTTGTCACAGAACATAGCATTAAACGCAGCCCTCAAAATCCTAGTGTTCATACACGGCGGCGGCTTTGTGTCTGGGTCTGGACAACCTGACTTATACGGGCCGGAGTATTTGATCCAGGAGGATATCATTATTATTACATTCAATGAAAGGTTATTTTTTATATTATTTTCTCAGATTGAGAATCCCTATCCGATCCGAAAGGGACATCGACATTAAGTATGTCAATAACATTATCAAAAAAAAAATGAAATGATTTTTATAAAAATAACGTACAGAAATAAAAATATTGAGGTATTTTTCATTTTATATCCTAAGATAGCAAACAAGCAGATGGGTCTCCTGGTGGCAAAAGTCAACCATCGCCTATAGACACCAAAGATGTTACTGGTGCGCTGTGGAAAGATCTAATACTACGTACATAAGTTTACCGGCTACCTTACCCTCCAAACCGGAACACGACAGCGACAAGCACTGACGCTATTGCGGCAGGAATAGATAAGGCAGTGGTATCAGACCCGGGTGAGACAATACAGAACTCTACTACGTAGTACCTTCAAATATTCATGCTTTTAACCTTCATTTCGCTAATATTTAGCGAATATTTCAAACTAAACAACACAAACTAAACAAACTCCAGTTTTAATCCGTATGTGTGTAAAAAAATGTTTAGTACTATATTTGTATTTTCAGGCTAAACTTTTTAGGATATCTGTCTCTTGCGAATTCAACGAGTATTCCAGGCAACAACGGTTTGAAGGACACAGTGACTCTGCTCAAATGGGTGAAGAGGAACGCTCAGTATTTTGGCGGCGACCCCAACGATGTGACGCTGGGCGGGCAGAGCAGTGGGGCGGCGAACGCTCATTTGTTATGTTTGTCTGACGCTGCTAGGGGTTTATTTAACAGGTATTGTATGCAATATATACACATTATGCAATACACTTACACTAATAAGATCAGTTGTAGGAGGTAAAGGGAGGTGAATCTGTATTTATTTTTTGTTGTATTAAAGATCCAGCTCACTGAGACGGGCCGCAGCGGGTCGGGCACAGCGCATCACATTGACCGAAATCCGCCTCGTTGCGGACTGCCTCAGTGTGCACGATGCTTTAAGCCTAGAATACACGTGCTACTAAAAAGCACGCTTGTTTGCTTCTAGATAGTGCGCTATCGCCTCTGTGGTCTAGTGGTCCGGTGTCGGAGTTGTCCACAAGAGAGCCCGGGTTCGATTACTGGGTCGGACAATTCAATAATGTGTTTTTTTTCAGTTTTCTGATAAATACAACGTTGCCCGGGATTGGAAAGTGTCCGTTTGGCGATAGGCTTGCCACCTATCATATTTGTGGGACCAAGTATATTCGGCTAATCGTGGGTGCACTTGTTGTACCTCTGCCTACTCTTTCGGGGATACAGTGGTGAAGATACTTTTTTAGATAGTGCGCTCATTTATAACATGCTTTCCGAGTGTGTACATTTGCTAGTGAATTGTTTCTATATGGAATCGTGTGCCGAATGGATTAAATTCAGTGATTTTATCACTTTTAACACATTTAATAATGTGTCAAAAGTAACACATACCACAAAGTTCATTATGGTATAGCTTAGATCAACTATTTGTTTGTCAATAGGAGTAGCATTCTCTTTCTTTTATTTCTAGATCTCTCCAGCGTTCCAAATCTACACGTTTCTAGATTATTCGTAACAATACCAACTATAAAAAATAAAGGCCCTAGTATCCTGCCTTGCGGTACACCACACTCTAATGCTTTAATGCTAGAATAGTATCTTTCTTGGAATTTAGTAGTTTCACATACTTGAGTTATTCCAGTCATTTGCACACGTTTAACAAGCGTTTGATCTAATGCCGTACTTATATAACTTACTGAATAGAAGCTTGTGGTGGATGTGGCCTTTGTTAAATCCATGTATAGTGTATTTACACATTTACTTTTATGTAAATTTTCACTGATTTTAGAAAAAAATCTAAATATTGCCAAATTGACCGATTTATTATTTCGGAAACCAAACTGTTCGTCGCACATAGGGGTATTAGACCCAAAAACGCGGACAAAATTATTTTACAGTCCTATTCTACGTATTAGTCCATAATATTTTTATATATACTTAAAAAAAATTTACGTTATTAATTTAGACAAAAATAAAAAGTAAGTCGTATAAAATCTACTTTTTTAGGAAAATGTGTAAAATAAAAACGTCAAAAATCTCAGTAAAATTATTTATTTACTTTTTATAGACTATCATTACTCAGAGGATGAGTTCTACCCGTCTTCATTATCAGAATTATTTATTTCGCCTGTGTCTTCAGTAATTTCAACTTCTTCAGATGAGACGTCAAGTTCACTCGGTAATAACATTTCCATGGTTCCAACTACACTGAATGGTTTTGATCTTTTCGATGCTTTTGGCTTATGCTACTCAAATAAGGATCTGACGTTAAAATCAACATGTATAAAACGTCACGGCTGTATTACTTTTGAGAAAACTTTCCTGAAAAGTTTTGATGAAATTGTCGATAGTGTTTATTCCTCGCGTCACCTGCTTCTTCCGTTAATATTCTGATCACTGATCAGTAATAAGGCATGTTGAACTACAAGAGGTCCATGAATTAGTAGCTTGTGTATCGTGGGGGTGAGTAGTAGTGGGCCAGGAGTATAACTCAACATGTAATAATGCCGTATCTTGGCAAAATTGGGTGAATTTTTCAATATGGTTCTTTTGTCCTCTTTTATACTTTCAATTCTACACCTCTTGCTGCTGTTACTCAAGTTATCAAATGTCTTTGCTGGGCGACCCAATTTCTTTGCACTTTGGGTAGGGATTTCCACAACAAATCATGACTTTTTTAAAAAAACCTTTTCTGTTCTGTTGGTAGCGAGACATCTGGTCTTCATTTCTGATTTAATGTAAGAAAATTGGCTGCGAAAAACTTGAATATTTTCAACAGAAAAAGACTGTTTGATAACGCAATACGCAGACGCAATAGCGTTCTTCACAAAATCCCACTTTTTTACTAATTCTCTTTCTGGGCTCTATTTGGCCATTTTACACAAATGTTAGCGAGTCCAAATCAGGACCCCAGACCTACCTAAACAAAAATAAAATCGATATTATTACGTTAAGTGAATATTTAATTTTGTTTTGTATAAAGACGTCATCAAGAAAATTCCTTTTTTTCTCAATCAAAATCAATAGTCAAATTTTGGCACCCAATCTTGACTTTATTAAAGAGACATACATATTTATATATAGTTACCTTAAGAAAAAATAACGTATACCGGGAAATTCCCTAAACTATTACAAAAATTCTATCGTATATATATAACGCACAAAATCTCACGAGTAGTATTTGAGGTTTATGAAAACTACTACATCATCTAATGTACTCGCAATATTTTAATTTAATGAAGTGATAACAATAGTACATACCTGCCTAAATAATACCCATTATCAAAATAACCACTATTAAATTCACCACTTTTTTAAAAAAAATCTGAAAGTGACTTCAAAATCGTTCACTTATTACTTTATTTATGTACTAGCTGTTGCCCACGACTTCGTCCGCGCGGACTTCTTTTACTCCGCACAGCTTCTCCCCAGTAGGTGATAGCGTGATAATATGTAGCCTATATGTTGACCCGACCTGTTAGTAATGTTCATGCAAAATTTGAGGTAAATCCATGCTGTACTTTTTGAGTTTACCCCGGACATACATTGATTTTCCTACGATTTTATTATATGCATAGATTTACTATCAGATGCTCAACATAACGGCTAATTACAACTGTTGTGGGCCTGTTAAAAATATAATGGCTGTCTTCTTTTGTTCTCTATGCATTGTAGTACTCACAGGTAACAACATTTTCTAGGAATTATTTTCTTTGTTAAATGGACTTTTGACCGCGTTTATTGGTCAAATACCCGTTCGTGCATCGGCTAACAACTGACATTTTTCAAAAAAGGTGTAAATATTATTATAAATGAATTTTTCAAACATCTTAGAAAATATCGGTAACAAGGCAATTAACCTATAGCAGTTAACGTTTTCGTTACCTTTTTTCTAAAACAGAGGCTTAATAATAGATATCTTTAATTTATCAGGAAAAGTGCCATATTAATTTATAGGTTTTAGGTATTAATGCATAGGTTAAGTATGAAAGTTAAAATAGGCGCTATTTCATGAACCACATATTTTATAACTTTACTTGAAATTTCGTCATATCCTGTGCTACTGCTATTTTTCAATATTTTAACTATACTGATTATATCATTTGTTATAACTGGCTTAACTTCGTTCCTGCCTCTGGGTTGAACCCAGAATCTTACGCATTATATAACTTGCTAGTGGCAGAAAGAAAAAAAAAATATTAATAACAATAATTAATTTGTTGCTTTAATCACTTGATTATTTTACGAAAATACACGAAAATACTTTTGTCCTACACATTCGATGATTTTTTGACGAGTTCTCCACACTACAGATTTGGAATTATGAGATTCTTAAATTGATATTAATCAATTTAAAAACAATCTAATTTTCTCACAACAGCTTGTTAATTATTAGTATAATTCAAGGGTTATTTTGTCCTACCCGTAAAGTGGAAACTTTACTATTTTAAAGTTTTCTTTTCATCTATCTTTATTAGTTAGGTATCCAATTTGAGAAGTTTGTTCCTGGGACCACTGCCTATAACCTTTGCGCATTTGACTGTTTGTGTGCCGCCAACTATTTATCAGCTGCATTGTTTGGCATCAGTCAACCGACCGATTTATATATAATGCATAAAAAAATGCAGGTCAGCTACTGTTAAAAAATCTTATCTCCAAAATCTTTAAATTGTACGGTTTAATTTTAGGGCAATATTGATGAGTGGTGTTGGCATTCGTGGATTTTTCACGGCTTCTCCAAAACAAGCCAAAGAAATAGCCGACAGCTTTATTCAAAATCTTAATATAACGGAAACGGATCCAGAAGCAATACATCAACTACTCACGAAGTTACCCATAGAAAAGCTAATAAACGCATCGGCCAAAGTACAAATGCAAGCTGCCGTAACATTTTCTCCAGTTGTCGAAACAAGCAGTAACAGCAAAATTGTGATAATAAATAAAGACCCAGATAAAATGTTAAATGAGGGTAAAGGTAACGACATACCCCTTTTAATAGGTTTCACTAATTTAGAGGGTGACTTTTTTATACCAAATTATAGGAAAATAAATATATTGGCGTATATTAAACAACATCCACTTTTAGTGCCCTCGCCTGATTTAGTTTACAAACTGCCTAATGGAAGGGCATTAGAAATTGCTAATGAAATTGAAGAGAGATACTTCAATGAGATGCCGACAGTCAACAAATACGCAAAAATTTATTCAGATGAATCATTCTTTTATCCTGCAGCAAAATTAGCTGAACTAAGAGCCTCCAACAACAGTGCACCCGTGTATTTGTACAAGTTTTCTTATAATCCAGATTTTAGTGCCGTCAAGGTGACAAAAGATATTCAATATAATGGCGCCGCACACATAGAAGACCTTACATTTATTTTTAAAACAAATTCTTTAAACGGAATCAAAGGATTTTCACCACGCACATGTAGAGACACTCTGATGAGGCGAAAGATGACCTCAATAGTTAAGAACTTCATGACTTGCAAGTAAGTATTAGTTGTACACGCTTTTACTCTACATGTGGTCAGTGGCGGATTATATATTTGCCGCCAATAGGTTTTTTAAATTTTGCCGCATATTTGTATTGTAATTAATATTATTATTTATATTAAAATATATTCATATTGTTATTTGACACAAGTCCTTAACAATATAATTTATACTTTCCATCGTCGGCACTTGGTGAAACTGCATCATATTGATTATATAATATAAGCACTTGTACTGTTTCACAAATGTAATTTTTTTTTTAGTTATTAAAGTCTTTGTGTATGTATAATATTTAAGTTTTCCAATAGTATAATGTAAAAATGTTAATGTGAAAGCCCTGTTGGCTGTAAGTTTAAAAGTGATTAAATTACATTTGTGAAACAGTACAAGTGCTTATATTATATAATCAGTCCTTAACAATGTTAATTAGAATTTTTTGTCATTAAAATTGTAGCTTTATGGTTTGTGGATTATCGCGTAATTACACCACGTTATTCGTTATTACTATAATTAATGTATTAATAATGCGGCGGCATTAAGTAGGCCAGACTTCACGCCTTTTACTTCGATATGCAAAATTTAGAGACGATAAAGAAGGAAATATATTATGGTCTTAACGTTCAACATATTACATTGTTTGAATTACTCCATAACATTTAGGTAAGTAATAGCTATGTATATAAATATGGTTACTTATTTTCTATAACATAAAAGTCATCCCATATTGACTGCTTCCAAAATGGGTTGTCACTGAAGATTTTAATGTTGTGTGGCAGGTATATGAAGCCATGTGCGCAAGTTTACTTGCTATTCTATTATAGAACTTAAAACTATGTCCTCAAAACATGGCAGTGAGCTTCTCACGTTATAGCGATAGATATATGAAAAGTGGTGAAAAACTGCCCGGCTGAGTGGCAGAACTCTATTACCCAATAGTCAACCTTTGTTCGCCTTTACCGAGCAAAACGGAACATCATGTTGTCCCAGTGGAACATGGCTACCCAAGAAATGTGAATACATCAGTAATTTTACTTAATTTGTTCATACAATCAACTTTAAGATTATCAACGATACTCGTTGATAACACGAAATAAAGAAAACAAGGGGAAGTGAAGAGTGGGCGTGCCGCGTGCGCCACTATTATGCGCTTTTACTCTAAATTGCCTTAGTGATACTTACCATATCATTAGGAGATAGTCGTCGTGCGAAAATCTAGTATACACTGAATTATGCCGTATTGTGCCATCCTTGAATGCAGAAATGATAGTAGAATACAGATGATTAAAAATGGAGATATTTCATATCATTCGAAAGTACAATTTTCATTTTATTTTAATTAAATTCCTGATTTAATATAATCTCTAATGATATAATAGAAAGTCAAACTAAAATCAGCCGTACACCTTACATATAAAGTTCATTTTAGGTTGACCTAATTTTTCTAGAAAGATATACGTAATGACAGTTATTACGTTATCGTTCTAGAAAGTTCTCTACTCAAATATGATCAACTGATAACCAGGGATTTAAAACATTATCAAATAACAGAACAAATTTTTCGATACATACCGTTATTATTATAGCGATACCTCAGTAACAAAATTATTTTAGAACACTATGTGTATCGCTACCAAAATAACAGAACGAAATTATGAGCGGTAAATAATATTGATATTTATGCGACGTTGCCGCGTTTTATGCTGTTTCGTGATTGGTCGTTCGTACTACCATGACTGCGAGTTGGCAACAAGGTACCTACGCAAATTTACAAGTTTGATGTAATGAGACATCGAGATTTACGATTTACGAGACACGCATTAAAAATATTTACAAGCGGTACGCATGGTTTTCAAATAATTATTTTTAAAGGATTCCAACCTACATATAATTAGAAAACAATTATAACTTTTAATACATATTATTATACCTACATAAGACAATGTATCTTTATGAAACATGTTTTTTTCTCCCGTGGGTTTTTATGTAATAAGAAATGTTACTAGGTGTGTGTCTTAAGTTTTCTTTAAAATGCAAATTATTAACGTAATTTCCCCGTGTTGGTTCCGGGCTCCTTTGTAGAATAGACGAACTGCCGTATTCCCAGGCAGGTCGTAAAAGGCGAGCGATTGGCTATGCGATTCACTACTATCGTGGTAGAATTCCGGATTGTCTCACCCGGGTCTGATACCACCGCTTTACCTATTCCTGCCGCAATAGCGTCAGTGCTTGTCACTGTTGTCTTCCCGTTTAGAGCGGTTGCCTTAACCGGTAAATTTATGTTTGTGGTATTAGACCTCGCCACAAGATAGCAACGCACCATTAACATCTTTATTGTATATAGGCGATGTTGACTCTTTTCATCAGGAGACTCATCTCCTTGTTTGCTATCTTAAGATATAAAAAATAAAAAAATGATTTTTTACAAACAAATGTGTTAATTATTAACTAGCTTTCGCCCGCGGCTTCGCCCGCGTAGTATTAGTAGTAAATAGCCTACCTATGTCCTTCCCCAGAATTAAGCCTATCCATTTGAAATATCATCACAAACAGCTTTGCAGATTAACCATGACCATGAATCGTACATTTACAAAGAAACACAAATAGGCGGACAAGTAGACGTCACTTTAATTTTCATTATGTAATGTGAGAATTCTGTAAGGTTAGTATGCATATTATTGAATTTATTGAAGAGCGTGGCTTATAGCAGCAGCAAAATATAAAAATCTGTGAAATATAATTCCTGAAATTTTCCGCTAAATTATTTAAGCATAGATTTTTGTTTGTCTTTTATTATAATTTTTGAATCAAAGCTGTTAAGCACGATGATCAATTTTTTGGACTGTAAAATGTTTTCTTAGTCACAAAATTTATTAATTAAAAAATATCGATGTAGGGTCACTGCGTCGGTAACGTGACCGCCTCCAGTATGCGACCACTTGAGGGGCTAGGTGCGCCTGCGCCGTGTTGGTCCCGGCCTCCTTTGTAGAATAGGCCAACTGCCGTTCTGCCAGGCAGGTCGTAAAAGGCGACCGATTGGCTATCGAGTCACTACCATCGTGGCTACTAGGTGGTAGAATTCTGCATAGTCTCGCCCGGGTCTGGTACCACCGCCTTACCTATTTCTGCCGCAATAGCGTCAGTGCTTGTCGCTGTCGTGTTCCGGTTTGGAGGGTAAGGTAGCCGGTAAACTTATGCATGTGGCATTAGACCTCGCCACAAGATAGCAACGCACCATTAACACCTTTGGTGTCTATAAGTGATAGTTGACTCTTTCCATCAGGAGACCCATCTGCTTGTTTGCTATCTAATGACATTAAAAAAAAGTTCTATAGTAAATATACGCGAGCGAAGCCGTGGGTAACAGCTAGTCTCGCTATGAAAGGTAGGTACTTTCCTGTTAATACTTACGAAACTTCACACGAAATATAAATGTAATATTAATTATTTAAAAATTTGAAAAACAGTATTTTAAAAATAATAGTACCAAAAACTGGTACATTCAACAAAATCTTTCAAACTCTGATGAAAACCTCTAACTTTAAATCTAACTTGTCCGATATGTGAAATACAAGAAACAACAAGCGGAGCACAAATGAATGAATCATAATATCTTATACCATAACGAAAATTTTTGGATATAACAGAACGTAATGAATAACGTTATTAAATAGTAACAAATTCTGTATCATTATTGGATAGCGCTATGCTTGAAAATATCGTTATGTCTTGCCTTGAGCAATAACGATATCACATAATACCGGTATTTCAATCCTTGCTGATAACTACGGAAAATCAATGCTGCCATCTATTGTAGAATAGCGAAACTATTACGATCTTAAGTTTTACTATTGTACAAATAGATGAGTCTATTTTGAATAGACTACAAAAGGACGTAAATACTCTTTTTTTTTTGTAGCAAAATAAAATTAATTGTAACGCAGTTTGGTATATTTTTAAATGTGCTGTTTGTGTGTTTCGGATTATTGCTGTTTAAAATGAAAACGACCAATGAAACAATATTTGCATTAGTAGTTTATATGCAATAATGCTTATTTTATGTGTGAGTGTGGCGATCGCGGTCCTGATACAAATGTTTGTACTTGCCATTTCCGCTTGTTTTCTTTATTTCGTGGTTGATAATCTTAAAGTTAAAATTAGTACAAACCAAAGTCGCATGAATGTTATCCGCCATTGATAACAAACGTGACAATTTGGACACTGAATCAGATAATTATCTAATGTATATGGGGCCAAACGGGAAGTAGGTATAACTTTGCAAACAATTTTTTTTAAATTGGTTTAGGCTTCTTTATAAGTAATCGGGGAACATGCATTAAACGCAATCTGATGAATTGAGAAACACCTCCTTTTGTGTATTCACAACGAGGCACAATGCAAAGGTGTTTTTCTTGTTATTTTGTCAAATACGCTTTTTTTCAGCGCTCCCGTTTGTAATGGTAACGAAATTACAAAAAATATAGTATGGCCGCAGGAAAATGAAAAATGCCCACTACAATACGAAGAAATCGTAGAACCATACGATATCCAAAATAAAGGTTTCACAGATGAAGAGAAAGATACGGTGCAGTATTTCGATAAGTTTTTCGATGAGACGAAAGTTTTTAGTAATGTGTAAAGGATTGTGTGTTTATTTGTAGTAAATGTAATTTATTTTGAAAACTGTTCTTTTTATGTGAACTTACTTTATACTCCCCGTGTTGGGCTGGGCTCTTTTAAAGAATATACCACTGACCAACTGCCGTCCTGCCAGGCAGGTCGTAAAAAACGACCGACTACATGACTACACGTGTCACTACCATCGTAACTAGTAGGTGGTAGATTTCCGCAACGTCTCGCCTGGATATTTGACACCACCGGTATACCTATTTCTGCCACAATAGTATCAATGCTTGTCGTTGTTTGTTGTTGTTGCTGTGTTCCAGTTTGGAAGGTAAAATAGCCGGTAGACTTATGCATGTGCCATTACCATCCCGCCACACAGATAGCAACGCAAAATTAATATCTTTGGTGTCTATAGGCGATGGTTTCACTTTCCATCTGGAGAGCCATCAGCTTGTTTGCTATCTTAGAATATAAAAAAACAACATTAGAAAGTATTTTTTAAGGTTCGGAAATAAACTGGCAGATGACTTCGTTATGGTGCGTATATAATGACTACATTTTGTGCGAATGTATGTGCGCTACATGAATCCAAATAAAAATAATTTCGCTGTTTTTATATTATGCATGTATTTTGCTTGGCTGTTTGTTTGAAAGATCTCTGCTTCTATGTCATAACATCAAACGTCACAAAATGTTCATTACTTGAAAATTGAAATACTGCAAATGAACCATAATTTTTATAAATAGATGTACCAAAGACAACTCGAATTTTTTCGTGCTACGAGAAAATTTGGTTAGGCAAGTACATCTGTTGCGGAAATTATACTTATTATAACCAGCGAGATATTAGTTCTTCTTATTCAATAAATTTTTCTTCTTTCTATTCATACATGTGATATATGTATACTAAGCTGGTAGATATGGGAACGTTGGCTACTTATAAAAGCGAAGTATGCCATATTGGGCACCCGCTTAAATGGTACCTGAGGTATTCCACATACGACACCTCTCGATACTTTTCGCAGGTGCCATTAGTTTTATTATTTTAAGTTTTATTCCCCAAATGGCACCTACGGATCAGTAGGTTCTAGTGTTGGGACATACTTAGGAAATAAAAATTAAACAAATCGACTAAAATCAAAACGAACTATAATCTATACATATAATAAAATCGTAGGAAAGTCAAAACTGTACAATGAATATTTTTTAAAAGAATACCTGGGGCGTGATCTACAATCGATATCGAAGCCAATAATATAGTTTTTATAATTTTTGTCTGTTTGTCTGTATGTACGTCCGGGGTAAACTCAAAAAGTACTGCATGTATTTACCTCAAAATTTGCATGAATATTACTAACATATAGGCTACATATTATCACGCTATCACCCACGGGGGAGGTGCTGAGCGGAGTAAACAAAGTCCGCGCGGACGAAGTCGCGGGCAACAGCTTGTATATATATATATATATATATATATATATATATATATATATATATATATATATATATATATATATCGTAAAATCGTAGCAAAGTCAATGTATGTCCGGGGTAAACTCAAAAAGTACTGCATGGATTTACTTCAAATTTTGCATGAATATTACTAATAGGTCGGGTCAACATATAGACTACATATTATCACGCTATCACCTAAGGGGGAGGAGCTGTGCGGAGTAAACGAAGTCCGCGCGGACTAAGTCGTGGGCAACAGCTAGTGCTTAATAATATACTGTACAGTGTGCATCAATTGTAACATTGCGTGGAACCTTCACAACCCACATTTGAGTCACTATTAAGGCCAGGATTTTCGAAAATAGTAGGCATTTGGGGCTACCCCGCTCCCCGCGCGATTAGTTGCGCGAAGTCTCCGATCAAATGAACTCACTCTGACCCCGTCGCGTGGCAGCGTAAAAATTGTGCGTTCTAGTATAATTTTAACAGTAGTGCAACTTACTAGATTTTTTTTACTTTAGTCTATTTCTTAATTACATTATATAATATTTTTTATGGTTTTGTTTTCGATGCTTAAGGCACAGTATAAAATGCAACATAATGTAATCGTAAGAAACATTGGTATCTAAGAGAAGAAAAATGTAAGGCTTGGTATTCCTGGAAAAGTAGGCATTAGGTGCTTGCTATCTCTCGCTCTCTTAATCACATTGCCGACGTGAACCCACCGTCAGTGATACAGTGCAGAATTAAGCAATAGAATAATTTTATTTGGCTTTATGGCTCCTCTTCAGATTGGGCCACGTTGGCCCAATAAATGATCTCTCAACATCGCCGCCATGATCGGGCAACTCTCCACACAATCGTGGACGCTCATTTACTAACTGTCTACTGTTATGTTATGACGTCTATCGAAAATGGATAGCAAAGTGATCGCGGCTGCGGCAATATTTTTACTTAGTTAGCTCTTATAATGATTTACTTAATGTTCGCAACAAAATAATGGTTAAAGTATGCTTGTGTTATGGGTGTTAGTCAACGACGATATTATCACATAGAAATATATACATAAATACTTTAACATATATAACAAATATCCACACTCAAAAATATAAACATCTATGTTCATCACACAAATGTTTGTCCCTGTCGGGAATTGAACCCACGTCCCCTCGACTCGTAGTTAGTTTTGCTAACTACTCGACCAACGGGCGGTTTAAATAACAGTGTTGTGTTGGTCCGGACTTATTTTGACGATTAGACCAACTGCCGCTGTGCCAGGTAGTTTCTGAGAGTCGAGTGCTACGATGGTAGCGACACAAGTCGCTACCATCGTAGCTACTAGGTCGTAAAGTTCTATATCATCTCGCCCTCGTCTGGTACCACCGCCTTACCTATTCCTAATATATAT
Organism: Apodemia mormo; assembly: GCA_036924255.1. Classification (NCBI taxonomy): domain Eukaryota; kingdom Metazoa; phylum Arthropoda; class Insecta; order Lepidoptera; family Riodinidae; genus Apodemia; species Apodemia mormo. The sequence continues at coordinate 1,190,992 of JAUPFN010000018.1, read as the reverse complement.
TTATTATTTATTTATTATATAAAAAGACAAATATAATTCATGTTAAACAGTAACGGCTACCTTTGTTTTATCTTTGTGATGCTTATTTATTGGAAGCCAAAAGCATGCCTCTTTTTTATATTACTCTATGAAAAAAAATTTTTTGTCATTTGTCCACGCAACCATTATTTTTAAATCGATAGAAATATGTCTACACTGTACTAGACACAACGACGTACTGATTAATGGGCGATTGTGTGGTAGCGCACGCAATCATGAGCCAACATTCCTTTGATGTACCGACACCACGGCGATTGCGCTCGATCATACGCAATGATGGCCCAACACAGACATTTATGCCCTCTACACGACCATGTTTGCCTTTATTGGGCTATCATAGCCCAATGTTAAGAGGCAGCTTTAAAAAAGAAATAAACAGGAATGCATTTATTATATTTTTTTAAAGTTTCGTAAATAAATGAAGTAAGTGAGCAAAGTAATCCTTTGATTTCAAGGTTATTTATTTTAAAGACTATTTAGGATAAATAGAATAAAGGGTATCATAACAAATTACATATTAAATTTAAAATATTATTGTGTATTATCTCAATAAAGTAACCTATAATTAAATTATGAAGTTGATGAATTTTTACATTAGTTCATCGGCTTAAGCATAAAAATGCTACAGACAGTCAGGCATACAAATTTACTTTTGAATTTTGTATTTTTGTAATAGTACTGAACCTTATTGGTCCATCGGCCATCCGTTCTTCTGAGTGTATGACGCGTTTAGGTATATCAACTTAGTCGGTCATTAACCAGGCGGGAAGACGATCTCGTTGTGATGGCCGGTTCGTGTTAGATGCGGTGGCTAGAGATCGGTCGTCTCGGCGTTCAATGAAGGATGCCTATGTTCAGCAATAGGCGAATTAAGGCTGATGATGATGATGATTTATTTAAAACAAACAATAATTGACGTTTGTCATGTAGCGCTGATTAGTTTTAACTAGTTTCAAATTTCTTAAAAACTCATCTAAATGTAATTGGCGTGTGCTTTGTGTCGGCATTGAATCGTCAGAGTTATCAAAGTTAGTGTTAGAGGGACCTGGGGTGTTATTCATTTTCTTTTTGAATTGATATGTCTCTAATGGGCATACATACTTCTTGCATAGAATTTTTGTATGAGTGTACCGTTTCGAGAGTTTGTTCATAGTTTCCATACTGGTCTACGAATGTACTGTGACTAGGTAGTAGAAACTGATTATAAAGTCCGCAACAAACGTAGCTATAATATATATTAATATACCGATATATATATATATATATATATATATATATATATATATATATATATATATATATATATATATATATATATAACAATATAGCAAGGTATCACACACGGGAGCTACACTATAATATAAATTTTACCCTCACCGGGCCTGCGGTTAAAATATATATATTAATATGCTTAAATATACAGATGTTTGGCGATGGTTGTCTCTTCTCATAATACAACTCAATCTCGACATATTTTGGTGACGTCATATATGCGTGTGCGGTCACACAAAAAATTATGCAGAAAATATTTCCCCGCGTTGGTTCCGGGCTCCTTTGAAGAATTGGTCTATTCTTCTGTCTGTCGTTCTGCCAGGCAGGTCGTAAAAGGCGACCGATTAGCTATGCGAGTCACTACCATCGTGGCTACTAGGTGGTAGAGTTCTGCATTGTCTCACCCGGGTCAGGTACCACCGCCTTACCTATTCCTGCCGCAATAGCGTCAGTACTTGTCGCCGTCGTGTTCCGGTTTGGAGGGTAAGGTAGCCGGTAATGCATGTGGCGTTAGACCTCGCCACAAGATAGCAACACATCATTAACATCTTTGGTGTTTATAGGCGATGGTTGACTCTTTCTATCAAGAGACCCATTTGCTTGTTTGCTATCTTGATATAAAAAAAATATGTATCTTAACTAGCTGACCCGCGCAGCTTCGCCTGCGAGTAGATTAACATGTCGTCGATATAGCTTTTTATATAAATTTCATACACCCTATTTTCGTCCCTTAGGAGTTGATTGTTGAAAAAAAATTAACCTATGTTTGACCTCGGTTTAGCTGTGAAAGCGTAACAAACAGATAGACAGACAGACTTTCGCATTTATAATATTAGTATGGATATGCACTGCTATGATATATATATATATATATATATATATATATATATATATATATATATATATATATATATATATATATATATATATATATATATATATATATATACACGTCTACGTCTACGTCTGTGGCGGGCTTAATGAATTTATTATTCTTCTCTTTAAACCTACTGACAAAGTTAGACTGTGGTCAGTAAGTAAGGATATTGAATCCTTCCTAATATTAAAAAATACGAATGAAATAAAACTTATCATATTTTATATTGAATATTTACACAAAAAAACTTTAATAATGGTAACTACTAATTATTAAAAATAATGGTTAGCTTAACCTACCTATATTATTGGTTCTATTAATGAAAATTATTATTATATGCAAATATCTTTTGGCCCAACTAAATTGACGCGCGCGCAAAATATTGGCACAGGTCCTACCTCGGTAACGTCCCGCGGGAGAATGCGGGCGCCCCGCGGATCAAAAATCACTTAAATAATCGATTAAAAACTTAATAGATTTACTAAAAAAAAACGATCGGATGAAAGACCTCCAGTTACATGTGAACTTTATTTTGGTACATAAATCATAATATTAAATCAGTTGTTTTAAAAATAAAACCGAAAATAGTAGATAAAATGACCCGAAAAGAGGTAACTTCGTGAATTTATTCTATCGAGCCAACTTTATCAAATCATGTTTCCATCGGTTAAATTCCCTACAATATAGCCTCAACAATATCAGTAAATTTTATTAGATTACAATTTTAATGTTTACTATTTCAAAAATGCATAAGAAAAAACATATTTTGCAGGAATACCTGAACCACCTCCCCTTAAATTAAAACCATTAAAACCGAAAGAAAAATTTCGACGTGACAATATACGAATCTGCGACTTTATCTTTAGTCAGCACGCTCTAAGCATTAATTCCACCGGCGCACAGTGTATCGCGTGGAACATGCTAGGTGGACAATATTATTTTATGTTATATAACGATGCTCTTACTTATTTCAAATATGGGTAGTCATGTTTTTGTAATAAAAAACGAAAAAAATTATGATAGCAAAAAAATATTTTCAAAAATAATATATGAGCAACAATTAACTTAGCGAGTACTATGAATGCTGTAAATTGCATGCAGTTCAGATCGAATAAGTATCAAGAGGTATGTACAATATAAATCTAAATACATAAAATTACAAATAGTAACAAAACAATCATAGGTTTATTTACAATAAAAGAAAATATATGCATGAAAACTAAAACTAAGCAGCAAAGATAATATTTCATAACGTAACCTAATAATCATCATCAGAGTCTTCTGATGAATCGTTTACTGTGTAATCGTCATCATTTTGTGGAACTGTGCGATAATATGATGACGTTTCCAGTCTTGATTCTACTATACTAGGGCTTAAAATTAACTTTAAAACCTCTGAACATATTTTTTCCGGCTTTTTTTGGGGAATCTCTCGAAGGCTATTGATCAAGGGATCAGATGTTATAACCAACATTGACAGCAAGTCTCTGTTCGTGGCAACACGCGAGCACTTGCGGGTGTTGTACTCCCTAAATCTGCGGCAATCTTTATTACGTGCTTCCTGAGCCTCTTCGGAAAGCTGCCCAATTGGAAGCAATGCAGCTTTGATGACCTCTGTACTATGAATTAATATTTTATGTACAGTAGCAGGCATACAGTACCACGAATAGAGACTTAGATAATGTCTTCTGGTTTCAAGACAAAATTTATTAAATTCAACTAAGTTTATCTCGAATCCAGAAGACAAAGTCCTCAATATTACATCGAACTGTTTGATGATTTCAACATCCAATCCCGTGATCTGAGCACTCATCTCAGCATTCTTAAAAAACCGACGAGCCGTGTTTCCATCGTTTGAAGAACCAAATCCTGGCTTTGGTTTATCTACAATAAGTCCCATCTCGTTCTTAAATTTTAACTTAATTTCGTCGGAACGAACCTTGATATCTGCTTTGTCTTCGTTGCTTCTAGCCTGCCATTTCTTAATATTCAACTTGTAGCTGATATGTAAAAGGCATTCGAAGCAACGAATCCAAGCATGAAGTGTAGATAAACCAAAGCCAAAATGATCTTGGTTGCTGTTGAAGTTCGCGGGTTCATCATTCATCGTCTTGGGGGTGGCGCCACAGATGAAACACTTTTGAGTTGAACGAGTTTCCGTTAAAGCGTTGCATACCTTTCCGTCTGTCATTGTCAGCAAAAGTTCGTGTTTCACAGAGATTTGAGAATCACCAAAGTCGATACGTGTTGGAAGAAGAGCGTTAACTTCTTCCAACAATCTATTTGTCTCCGTTAACGTGAAGTCATTCGTTTCTTTAGCAAATATTAATTTGATTGGGCGACAATACAATGTTGATGAAGACCGAGGATTTTGCCAAACAATTTTGGCCCCATCATATAATCTAAGGGGAACTAAAGAAAATACGAAAAGAAATTCGTCCGTATCTTCAGTGTTCTCAAATCTCTGTTTGTATGTGCTGTGCCCAGAACTTCCATCACATCCCCATTTACTTACAAGTGTAAAAGACGAACTTGTTGCGAGGACACTGCTGATAACTTCATGCTGTGCTAATACTAAACGTTCCACTGTTTTGTTTAATAATGCTTGCAAATTTATTTCAGCACGTGTTTCTGTTACAGCAATGTGCTCCTGTGCAGGATAACAGGCCTGTTTAGATTTTGTCAAACTATAATATGATGGAAACACATTATGTCCTGCCTTCATAGACCACTTTTTTGTTTGTTTGTACGCATGTGTTGTTGACTTAGAATCTATATAGTAAGCTAACGCTTCGTCACTACTTAACTGCCTAGGATTAACATTACTGGTATCCTTAGACTTAACATTAATAACTGAGCTTTCACTAATGTCTCTAATTACGCTGGCAATTTTCCGTTGTCCTGCTGAACGCGCAGCAATTTCGGCAGCTGTCACCAATTCACTGACACTTCGCGATTCTACGAGATCCACGACTCGACGTTTTTTGGTTTTAAACGACGATTCTTCGAATTCTTTGCGAGGCCTTCCTGCTGAAATCACAGCCTCACTCGAAGTTGATGGTTGTGGCTCAAAAGAACTCACAGTAAACTGTATATCTTCTTCATCCAGCCAGGTCTTATTTTTAATTAAAAAACGCTCCTTCGATTTTCCTGAAGCCAACCATTTGACACCAATTTTATTGGAAAAGTTGGATATCTTCAACTTTATTTCTTTTTGGCTACATTCAGTAATGTTACCAAAGTGAAATTTTGAAGAAAGGTACTCATATATACCCGAGTTCTTTTCATTTTTTGTGGGTTTCAACCACTCTTCAAAAAATTCTACCCTAGAAATAGAGTATAAGCGTTCTGAAAAAAAAAAGAAAAGAATATGTTGTACTGAAGTGTGCTAAACAATTTGTGTATTTTTATGAAGAATAAAGTATTTCCTATGATATATCAAAGAACTAGCCCGGATAAAGGTGAATGTCTGCAAAATTAACTCTTTAAAACTATTCTTTCATAAAAAAAATACGTTAAAATATATAAGCTATGTTAAAATTATACCTAAAATTCATTTGAACAGATTCAGATTTTAAAAAAGGTTTTTTAAATAATAGGACTTACCCTCCGTGTTGATATCCATCACAAACACTCAAAATATTAACTATAAGCCACTATGGATGTGTACGAAAGTGTCACTAAACTGCAACTGATTGACTGTAACGATTTCATTAAACTCAATACCTGACTTCTAACCACTATTCCTTATCAGTTAAGCATTTGACAAACAACCGATTCTTGGAATCTGGAGATTAGGGGTGTTGTTTACGTTTTGCAATTAAGATTTCCTGGAAATGATAACATGAATTTTGTCCACCTAGCATGTTCTAGGCGAAATACTGTGCGGCGCACAAAAAAAAAAGTTGTCTGTGCACCGGGCGCCACCCATCTACGGGCATGTTTTTCGACCCGCTGAACCCGAATTTCAATTCAGTTTAGGCCGTCCGGGCTTCAATTTCGAGTAAATTGCAAAAAACCCCAAAAAATAGGAATTTTAGGAAATAATAAAAGTGAAAATTACAGGACAATAGTCGAAGAATTAGTGACAAATTACAAAAACTTAGGATGCTTGTTAATAAAAAATACAAGAAATTTATTGAATTGTTTTTAAAAAAAATTTTCTATTTTTTCAGCAGCGGTTTTCTGCTATTTAATCGATTTTTGCAATTTTATGAATGTTTGAGGAGACTATGGGCCAAATTTATTGCAGAATCAGATTAAGCAGACTAATTACATGAAAATCTTCATCAATTCGGATCCACAAAATTTTTTATACCAAGATAATCCCAATTTTCTTCGATTTTTGTAATTTTTGATGATTTTTTACAATTTTTATTTAGATTGGAGATATTAGATTTAAAACGGTTTATGATTAAAGTACGATCAAAATTAGTATTTAACAGATCAAAATACATGAAAAATATGCTTGCATTAGATTTCAAAACATTTTTTCTTACCAAAACATCGAATTTTCGCTATTTTTTTGGGGTTTTTTGCAATTTACTCGAAATTGAAGCCCGGACGGCCTAAACTGACTTGAAATTCGTGTTCAGCGGGTCGTAAAAACATGCCCGTGGATAGGTGGCGCCCGGTGCACAGACAACTTTTTTTTTGTGTCCCGGTGTTCTTTTTGATTTGTGATCGATTCCGTCGACTGTAGTGATCGCTAGATATACATACGTATATACTTGTTAAATTATCATCTCATCATTTGACATCGTTACAGATGAAATTCACATCCATACTAATATTGTAAATGCGAAAGTGACTCTGTCTGTCTGTCACTTCCTCACACCTTAACCACTGAACCGATTTGTATGAGTCTGTTTGAGAACCGAGAAAGAACAAAGGATAGTTTTTATCTTGGAAATCCCACGGGAACGAGAACAATGCGGGTTTTTATTTTAGAATTTTTCCACGCGGACGGTCGCGGGCACAGCTAGTTTACAATATTTTATTAAACTCATCAAATATTTTTCTCGACCGGTTGATCACTGAAGTAGAATCCATTGAGCAACAGCCACATAGCTCAAGAGAAAGTAAGTTTTGAATGCGGAACCCTAAAACAAATTCAACAGATTCATGAACAATACTTAAGTGGTAGCATTGTATATCATACAAACGGTTGAATGTTCTCGAATAGCAAAGGTTATATATATTTTAATAAATTGACTGACAATAATGCACTATATATTTTCAATTGCACTCTCTCTGCGGTTAATGGGAAAAGTGCGTGATGGAGGTAATTACAGCACACACATTCGATATCTCAATAAGGATGTGCACTTGTATGAAAACAACTGACGTTTAAATAAATTTTGTATTTACTGAGGTCAGTGTTTGTTAGGTAAACCAAAAGGACGATACGAGTGGTAATTCGGTATCTATTATATACAGAATCTGTAAATATTAATACGATAAGCAAAAACTTTGAACCCCTATTTACAACAATTATCTGAACCCACAGTTCGTGTAATTGTTATAAAAGGCATGTTAAACTCTACATTGTGGACCACTACAGAAGCCTAACATTTTTAAATAACATGCATTAGAAAGAGATTAAATTCTACACTTTTTATCGTCGGCACTTGGTGAAACTCCATTTTAACACAATATTTGCTAGCTGATAACATTTGTACTGTTTCACAATAAGTAAATTATATTTAATTTCCTACCGGTTTCGCTTACACAAGCATCCTCAGGGTATTTACAATAAATATTAACTTAATTAAGGTTAATATTTATTGTAACTACCCTGAGGATACCCTGAGGTGACTGCCTGAGTTTTACTTGTGTAGCGTGGTGTGGCGCCGCTGGTCCGTACCGCTGAAGGGTCAAATCTAAGATGAAACCAGCTTCTTGTCAGGTGACGTCATAACTGTGGAGGTTGCGACGTCACACAAGAACAAGTAAGGGGAAAAGGAAGATCTTCCCAGCCAGTCAAGGTGTACTGCCTGGGGACCGAAGTCCATTTGAGAAGCGTTGAAACTTGTATATAGTGTTACAAGATAAATAATTGTGATATCGCGATTCAGGATTTAATTTTTTAATTTTTCATTTTTTTCAATTTTATATTATTTTTTCTGGTAGCGTTTGTAGATTGCTTGAACAGCTACAGTGGGGTATCGTTAGATAGGACTTTAAAAAATATTGTAGGTTTGTGTAATCAATTTTTTGATTAAGGTACTCGTTTGTGAAATATTAAGCTTTAAATTGCTAACTTTTGTTATTCACGCCTCCTCCGACCCCTTCTGCCAGCTAAACGGCAGGTTTTAGGAATAGGACAAAATGCATGATAGCAGTAAATGTAATAAAGTTAAAACTCTCACGGCTTAAAAGGCTTTACGAGTTTTTGAGTAACAGCAGACCAACGTAAACAATATACTTGGGTAAGTTTTTGTAGGCCGACGTTCCGTTATTGACGTTAATTAAAGTAAATATTCATAGTATGAAACAAAAGCCCTCTTCTTAGTCATTGTGATAGGCAACTATTTTAGTTAAACAGTAATAGTTAATCACAACAAACTGTACTTAATGTTTGTTTGCTAGTAAACGTCGGCGATTAAGGTCTTAGAATGACATTGGATTGGACAAACAATTAGCATTGTTTTATAATTTATATTATTTTATAATAATTAAGGTATATTATCATAAAATTATAAAGGTAATAAGCAATGATAATTATTACTTTAAACCACGTTTTGCACTGACAGAAACTTGAGGTACGGTGTTTTGACATTGGATATTATTTATGTTGTATATAATGTAAAGGCTTTGTTTCATTATGTTAAATTTTGATAACTAAGAGATACGATTATAAAATAAGCGTGTTTTTCAACTTTAAAAAACATAACATAATAATGTTGACTCTCTGTGTTTTATGAGAATGGTCATGGCGTCAGGTGCCGTTGATAAGTCGTGGTAGTTACACCATTTATAACTCAAGAAAGGCTGGGCCAATTTTTCGATTTTTGCGTTTTTGGATTTGTCTTCGTCAGGAATAGGATAATACGTAAGTATTCAAATATATAAATAAATTTCTAAATCCTAAATCTGCTCACTCATTGACTGTTAGGCGGAACGAAGTTCGCCGGGTCAGCTAGTAATAAAATAATTGTTACTTAAAAAAAATTTAAACAAACTAACTTAACTAACCCTTGTTATATATAACTTGAAACACCTTTGAAATACTTGTTTGCTAATCCTTATTAACACTACGTCACTTACTAGACGTTTTACTTCTGGTAACATTGATTGGGACGGCGTAGTACTAGATCGTAAGCGAAATAATTACAATCTCACGAAAGTAGTACAAAATTGTTATTGAAAGGATTACAACAAAATGGAACGTCCAGTAAATAAAATATACAGGTTGTATAAAAATTATGAAATCGAAAATAAATATCCTGTGTTTAAACCAAAGAGTTCCTTGTGTTAATGTTTTTGTAGATACAATCCCAAGCTACCACAAGCTACACAAATCGATGTGTACTTCCTACGAACAATTAACATCTGTGGTAGACATGTCGAAAGTGTTATCAATCGCTTATACGCTATAGGTGATGGACGACTCTATTTACATTGGGAGAACCATCTACTTATTGGCTCTACTATTATATAAAAAAACCCTAGACATATCCATACATTGACAGCGTCAAAGGCAATAATAGTAAACGCATTACGCAACGCACCGCTGGGCTGCAGTCACCGCGGAGAGACAACTCGATAATAGCTCAATCGTCATTAACAGCAAATAGGAAATAGCTCGCAATGTACTGACGACAGCTATACATGCGGCAGGCGTGGTAATCGGCGGTCAGAAGTGATGTGACACCGACACTCTTGAGTTAGCCCCATTGCTTAAGTAAGTGTCCAACAAATACAATACTTATTTAATAAAAAAAACTCAATACTCAAAAAATGCCATTCCAATAAACCTTTACAGGAACATTTGACATTTTAAGAATTACTACCGGATCGGAACGCGGCCACATTTTATTTATTTCTCATATAATAATAGGATAGTGCGTTGCTATCTGTGTGACGTGACTGTGTGATGACGATGCCAAATGAATAAGTCTACCGGCTACCTTACCCTCCAAACCGGAACACGACAGTGATAAGCATTGACGCTGTTGCGGCAGCAATGGATAAAGCTGTGATACTTAACCAGGGCAGGGTGTTGCGGAACTCTACCTCGCCTATAAGTCGTCACAATAGTAGTGTCGTATCTTTTATCCCTGGTAAAATGGTATTCTTCAAAGATTTGAATATCGAAGAATTAAAGCAGCCCAGTGAGGGTAAAACGGTTCCTTACCAAAGAATTCACTAATATCGTCACAATATTAGTTCTGTTATAACCTAGGCTGAATACGACGAGCTCCTAAAACACTACAACTTACAACGATTTACTAGTGAATCACCACTGGTGATCCCCATAATCACTTTCGGTCTATCATAGCTACTATCGTTTGTTCTGCGGGATAACGGATTTTCCCCGTGCTGTTCCGGGCCCCTGTTAAAGAATAGACAACCTGCCACGTCACTACCGTCGGGACTACTGGATGGTGGAGTTCTGCAACATTTCGCCCGGGTTCTGGTACCACCGTCTTACCTATTCCCGCCGCAATCGCATCGACGCTTGTCAATGTTTTGTTCTGGTTTGGTGGGTGTAAAGTAGCCGGTAAACTTATGCACGTCTCATTGCCTTCCTGCCACATGGATAGTAACGCACCATCTTTAATGACTATGTGCGATGGTTGCCTCTTTTCATCAGGAGAGTCATCTGCTCATTTAAGCTCTTAAGATATAAAAATAAAAAACCACCGAGACTGACAGGTTCACTTATTTATTCGAGGATAAGGAATGGTTTTTTTTAAATATATTTTATACTAGCTGTTGCCCACGACTTCGTCCGCGCGAACTTCGTTTACTCCACACAGCTACTCCCCCGTAGGTGATAGCGTGATAGTATGTAGACTATATGTTGGCCCGACCTGTAAGTAATATTCATGCAAGATTTGAAGTAAATCCATGCAGTACTTTTTGAGTTTACACCGGACATACATACAGACAATCAGACAAAAATTCTACAAACTATATTTTTGGCTCGACCAAGTATTCTTTTAAAAAATATTCAATGTACAGTTTTGACATTTCTACGATTTTATTATATGTATAGATTTCAATATTCAAGCAAACGTGTCTTTTTAACAGTTGCATTTAGATAAAAAAAACGCAATAAAAGCTAAAAGCTTGTAACCAACAAAGGAAAAATATGCAAGCAACAATACCAGTAATGTTGATATGGTTGGCGAGAGGAGCTGTCTCGAACGTCGTGAGTACCGTTCAAGGGAAGATTAGAGGAGTTCCGAGTGATGGCTACATCTCATATATTGGTATTCCGTATGGATCTTTAGACAATAATGGAGGAAGATTTAAGGTAATTTCTTACAATACATGCATTTTTCACTACACAAAATAGCAAAGGTCCACATGAACCTGTTTATCCATTCACTTAACAACCCATAAATCGAATCGAAGCTCGATCGAATCGAATCGAAACCGAATAGGGCTCCTGCACATATCATAAACCAGTAGGGCTACTCATGAAACCGATTTTAATTTTAAATGAATATTTAATGAATTTTAAGGTATTTTGTACTCTGGACAACTATATTCAATTATTGGATTCGGCGACAGCGCCACACGGATTTCGAAATTTTTTGGAACTACTCATTATTGCTTTTATTCGTTACTTTGTTTAAAGCGGTACTTAAAATTTCCACTAGTAACATTAGCTTGACGTGTAACGATGACATCTATTTCCAATAAATAGGTCGTTTCTATACTGAATCAATGTGGGCAATATTGGTTTCAAGAGTACCGTTTATTGACGATATTCGAAACATATTGTTTTTATCAATATTGGTTTGAGATTTATATTGTTTTCAAGAGTAGGCCTGCTGGTATAATGTAGCGTCGTGCTACAACTACAGCACGGCACGATTTTTTTATATCATGAGATAGCAAACAAGCATATGACTCTCCTGATGGAAATATACACGCATCACCTATATACACCAAAAGATGTTATTGGTGCGATGCTATCCGTGTAGCGAGGTGTTATTGTTACTGTGATAGGAATAGATAATGCGGTGGTACCAAATACCTGGGTAAGACATTGCAGAACTCTACCACTGATATGTAAGAAATTGAAAGAGCCTTCGCTCTCATAGAAGAGTAAACGCTTCGATTCGATTAAAGTTTTGTTACGTGAATAGGGCTTCTGATGGTAGTAGACTGAGTTTAAGTATTTCTTCCCGAGTAGGTCTATCAAAATCGATCGATTAATTATTATTTACCCATGCCATGTGGGATCCTTTCGTAGAGCACTTGCCCTCTTGTCAGGCATTTCGGAAAAGGAAAACTACTTATCATTTATGTCACAACCATTGTGTCCATTAGATAGTAAAGTTCTGCAATGTTTGTTACTGTCGTATTTCGGTTTGGAGGGTAAAGTGACCAGGAGACTTATGCATGTGGCTTTGCCACCCCGCCGAACGGAATGCAATGCACCATTAACATTTGTGGTGTCTTTTTTTAAAGGGCAATTTGCCCACCTCTCGTTTCCACTACTGTAACTTCTGTAAACCAGAATCAACATTTGTGGTGTCTGTGGGCGATGGTTTCTCTTTCCATCAGGAGAACCATCTGCTTGTTTGTTATCCCATTCGGGCAATCAAGTGAAATACGATTGTCCGGAACGTCTATTGGCGTTTGGTTCACTCTGCCTACCTCACAAAGGGACCTGCGTAATGATAATTTATGCGTAATTCCTGCTACCCTGTGTAATCCATACTATAATATTATAAATCCGAAAGTAACTCTGTCTGTCTGTCTGTTACGCTTTCACGGCCAAACCACTGCACCGATTTGGATAAAATTTGGTACAAATATAGTTTGATACCCAAGAAAGGACATAGGATAATTCTTATCCCGGAAATCCCACGGGAACGGGAACTATGCGGGTTTTTATTTTAGAATTTTTTCCACGCGAACGAAGTCGCGGGCACAGCTAGTAAACAAATATAGCAAGGATAGCAACACACAGAATTTCCTCCCGATTTGAAGCTGAAATACTCTATTAAGCACCGTTTCCGTTCGCAGCCTGTTTGTAGAACACGTTTCCTCATTCTATTATAAATATATATCAATGTTATAAACAGGTAACTCTTGTTTGTTTGTAAAACTAGCTTGACATTATTGTGACAGTAATAGGTAAGGCGGTAATACCATATACCCGAGCGAAACGTCGCGGATTTTTACCACCTAGAAGTCACCATGGTAGAAAAACGTATAGCCTAACGTTCGCGTTTTACAAACTGCCTGGCAGAATAACAGACGGTCTATTCTTCAAACGGGGCTTAGAGTAGACCAACAAGTTGGTGATCCCCGTGACCGCCGAAATACACATGTATGAGGTTATTATTGTTTGAATGTCTGTCCAATTTCGATTGTTACATCAAGTTCCTAACTATCTCCTTGGTCTGTAGTTAGTTTATTCCGCTCACACCATGAGGTCCCGGGTTTCTTGCCTCTATCCCTGGGTCTCGAAAAGTATATTTTTTCTAACTAGCAAAATGTCAGTGGCAGTTGTGCAGTCTGGTATTGACGTGTTAACAACCAAATGCCTCAAAAAGCGTAACTGTCGCAATGCGGCGACGGGAGCACCACTTATTTCGCCAGGAAACGGACTGGTGAATTATTGTGAACGTGAGTGTGTATACAGTAATTTCACTTTGCCGGGAATAAGGGTAATGATTATTGTTACTATATGTTTTTTAACTTCCCACTACGTATGTAGATAAGTTACTGATTTTACCCCGATTTTCGACAATCGAGATTTCACCAGACGTCCACGTTTTTAGGTCCTAGGAAAATTTTCCGACCATTTTCACGATGACGTCGGTATGTCTGTATGCATGTATGTGTGTGTGTGTGTGTATGTAAACATCTCATTAATTTTGAACGGCTGGGCCGATTGAAACGCGGTTGACGGCATTCGATTGGATTCCGCTCAATTTAGACTTCCTGAAAATTTAAATCGATTCGGTCCAGGAGATTTTGAGAAATTTTGGAAAAACACAAAAAATTTTTTTGGCGAAACAGTATTTTTTTATTATAACTTCCTGATTTATGCACCGGTTGAGTACAAATACTAATCAGCTCTATTACTCAAAAAACTACGTCTAATACAGAAATTGCATCAAAATCGGTTTATCCGTTTGGAGTAATCATTGACGAAAAATTATGAAAACATTGGTTTTTCGACATAGCTTCGAAATTTTTCAACCAATCATTTTTTTGGTATTCTACGATATTTTAGTACTAAAAATCTACGTCAAATGTCGTTTCAAAAATCAAAATCGAATCTAGTTCTCAAAACTTATAGCTTTTCAAATATTAAAATTACGTTGTTTTTAGCAGACTTACTTATTTTTTTAAATAACTTTAAAGTTAATTCATCGATTGACTTAAACAATAATATCAGCTTTTCTCCTTTAAAAACTGCGTCAAATACCAGTAATTTAATCAAAATCGGTCAATTTGTTTGGGATTTATCAATGAAGAAAATTAAAAATAAAATGTTTTTTGACATAGCATTGAAATTTTTCAACCTATCGATTATTTAGCTAAAAGCAATATTTTAGATCTCAAAAATTGAGTTGAATGCCACCATTGTTTTCAAAATATACACCTTTTCAAAAATTAATATACTGCCATTCTTAACAAAATAGATGCTTGAACTGAAAAATCTATGCTTATATTTTTTACTATTTTGAGCTTAAAATACCTTAATTTAGTGGGAAATTTCAGGGATGGCTCGTAGGGTCAATCGTTTACACATTTTTTATTATAGCAGATAGCTCTCTTGATAGAAAAAAGACGACTATCGACTATAAACAACAAAGATGTTAATGATGCGTAGCGGTTCGGGATGGAAATGCCACATGAATAACTCCACTGGATATCTAATATAAGTCTTTGAACCGGAACACAATATTGACGCATGCGGAACACGCGTAATGCGTGAAGCATCAACGAATTCTGCCGGGAATAAAAGCAAAGCATTGGTACCTTAACCACCTCAACCACCGGATGTATGAGGCCGCGCTCATACATAGAAATATCTATGTTAAATCTTAGCTGATATATTTAATATCCGAATATAAAGTAATCTTTATTTTTTTTTATATCATAAGATAGCAAACAAGCAGATGGGTCTCCTGATGGAAAGACTCAACCATCGCCTATAGACACCAAAGATGTTAATGGTGCGTTGCTATCTTGTGGCGAGGTCTAATGCCACATGCATAAGTTTCACGCTGTTAGTGACAGGTTTGACCATGCGTTAAGGTTTAACGAACTGCCTAGAAGCCTAGACAGGTAGATGGTCAGTTCTTCAAAGGCAGCCCGGACTGACATGTACCACAACTAAATATTTTACAAGAGTACGGCATCAAAGGTGTGAAATATTTGGCGCCTGAACATTCAAAGCGGTGAAGTACATTTCTGCGGTGTTGCCGCTTTCTTTTGACAGGAGTATATTGTGCATTAAAATTATTTACTACATGGTAAAGTACTTACTTACTAGGCAGCAGACTCCGGAATGTTCATACATTCGGAATGTTAGATTATTAACATTCCGGATGTATGAGACCGCTCCCATGAATGCTGAATTTAAATTATTATTAATTCAGAAAGCATAGGAATACCTACAACTTTAGAATTCAATACACACATTCTTATTATTTTCATCTTTTGTTTTATTCAGATCTCTCTGAAATATTTAAGATTATGACTTCATAATACGTGTTTCTCTATACATTAGGCCAAGCGAGCACACACAACATCGCAATCAGATTATGAATTCCGACTCTGAATTGAGAGAGGCATTCCGGATGTATGAGTATCGTTAACTACCATCCATACTGCAAGCAAAAGAATTTGCTCGATTTGAAGTTGGATTAATTCGTGTAATTTTCCAACGATATTTGTGTTAATTTATTCACACTGTAGATTAGTGTTTTAGATTGTTTTTATAAAAATGGTCAAGCGCGAATTAGACTCGTACACGCAGGGTTCTGTCACTTCTACCCACTAGTACCACCATTATTAACTGAAGTTACTAATGTGGGGGGGAATGTGTCCCCCTTTGTGGAAATAGCTGCCCCAATACGCATTTTGCAAAAAATCAAATATGTACTATTAAACAATATTAGGCGTTTTTTTAATTATTGTATTGTGTATATTTATTTATTAACTATTAGTTAAAGTCATCTAAAACGTACGAACGTTTTATTAAAATATCTGTGAATGGCAAGTAAAGCAATGCATATTTGCATATATATAGAGTGCACCCACTGGTAAGTATAGATGCCATGTGAAACAAAGATCGAAGAACTCTACTTTACCACCTAGTTGGTATTTTTATGTTTTGTAGCGTTGGAGATTGCGTGACCCGTACGTAGAAGTTGAAATCGTGTATCGTTGGACGTAAATACGCTGGCTCATCATGGATGGAAGCGTCGAGCGTAGCGTATTGCGTTTGAGTGATTTTTATTGTTCACTGCGGTCGTGACTTGAAAGATTAACCGTTAGGGTGCATAATAACTGAGCGCTTCCATGCTTCAGAGGGCAAAGAACATTTAGTGATAAACATTAAACCTTGTAAAATAGTTTAAAGTTGCCTAATATTTTTATCACTGAACACTTATATCGTACGTTTATTACAGAAAATCTCCCCCGATATTGGCCCGAGTCCCCTTTGAAGTACAAAATGCCATAGCGCTTGTCACTACCATCGTGACTATTAGGGGGTAGAGTTCTGCATTGTCTCGCCCGGGTATTTGATACCACCGCCTTATCTATTCCTGCCGCAATAGCATTAGTGGTTGTCACTGTCGTGTTCATTCAAAATACAGAAACATAAACATAAAAGTAAGGAATCATTACAATCCAAGGCACGGCAAGTGGTAACACACCACTCCGCCAGACTCCGAGCTGCTACTGAGATTTTTAGATTTTCGAGAAAACCTCGAAAAAACCTCAAAAACACTTTTGCTCGACCTGGGGATCGAACCTGGGACCTCATAATCTGAGCCGAATAGGCTACGGATTAGATAGAATCTATACATATAATAAAATCGTAGGAAAGTCAAAACTGTACATTGAATATTTTTTTAAAAGAATACTTGGGGCGTGATCTACAATCGATACCAAAGCCAAAAATATAGTTTTTAGAATTTTTGTCTGTTTGTCAGTTTATCTGTTTGTCTGTATGTATGTCCGAGGTAAACTCAAAAAGTACTGTATGGATTTACTTCAAATTTTGCATGAATATTCCTAACAGGTCGGTCAACATATAGGCTACATATTATCACGCTATCACCTACGGGGGAGGAGCAGTGCGGAGGAAACGAAGTCCGCGCGGACGAAGTCGCTGGCAACAGCTAGTTGTACATAATTCTATTATCGATTGTGGACGCATTAAGTTACTGTTAGAGAAAGAAAACGGTTTTTTCTCTCTCCTGATGGAAACAGAATCCATCGACTATAGACACCGAAGCTAGTATTATGATGCGTTGCTATCCGTGTGGCGGGATTGCAGGTCCACATGCATAAGTTCACCGACTACATTACCCTTCAAACCAGAACACGAGACTGACAAGCGTTGACGCTATTGAGGCAAGAATAGGTAAGACGTGGTACCAAATACCCGGAACTATAGTACTCTACCACCTAGTAGTCACGATGGTAGTGTCACATATAGTCAATCGGTCGTTTTTTACGACCTGCCTGGCAGATCGGCAGTTGGTCTATCCTTTAAAGGAGGTCGAACCAACATGGGTGACATGTAACGGTATTTATTTATTTTATTTAGCAACCAGGTTTAGCGCCGACCTGGTCCGACATAAGAGAATCGCGTGACCCGTTCTGCTCATCAAACTCAGAAGTCGACAATTGTCTCCAGCTGGACGTCAACGTACCGAGCCAAGGCTCATCACTACCAGTGTTGGTCTGGGTCAAAGGCACCAGCGGTAACTATCATCCGGGGAAATTCCTTCAGCAGGGAATTATCGTTGTCATTGTAAGACATAGGTACGTTTGATTTTTTATATAATAGGATAGCAAAAAAGCAAAAAGATGTCTAACTTGGTAAGAAGAGACAACCCTTGCCTACAACACATCTTCACGCCAGATTCCATATGGGGTAGGCAGAGAGAACCGAGTACCATACGTCACAATCATTGCAGATTTATCTTGCTTCCTCCACATTAATTACTCTCTACATACTAAGACGCCGGTTGCGAAGGTCCTTGACTCCACTTTCGGCAGTACCAGATCAATCTCGTATGTAAATTTTAGTCTTCCCCGATACCTACATATTTTTACATTCGTATTTGACCGCCTCGTTGTTCGAGTGGTTAGAGACCCTGACTACGCAATCAACGGGGCTAGGGTTCGATCCCCGACGGGGACAAGCGTTTGTGTGATGAGCATAAATGTTTGTATTTCCGGGTTTGGGTGTTTATTATTGTATATTAAAGTATTTATATATGTATTTCTATGTACTACATAGTATCGTTGACTAACACCCACAACACAAGCAAATAATTTGCTTACTTTGGGGTTAGATCAATATGTAATGTGTCCCGTGAATATTTATTTATTATATCTGTTTGGTTAACATTTCATCTACCATTCTTTCTACATGTCGAAACCAACGGATCTCATTTTTACACCATCATTTCTTTCAGGATTAATCATCGCCATTAGACACTAAATATGTTAACGAGGCGTTACTATACGTGTAGCGGGGAGCTAATGCCACACGCAAAAGTCTACCGACTATCTTACTTTCCAAACTGAAACACGACAGTGACAAGCATTTTTCATACAATTCGAAATTCACTTTTCAGATTAGGACCTTTAGGTTTTCTATGTTCAAACGAGTATAAAATCGCAGGAAATGCAGCACTAAAAGACGTTGTACAAGCTCTGCGGTGGGTAAGAGACAATATCGTTGCCTTCAATGGAAATCCTAACAAAGTTGTCGTTGGAGGACAAAGCTTCGGGGCGGCTATGGTGGAGGCATTGATGTTAACTTCTGCAGCCAAAGATTTGTTCCACGGTGTTATACTGCAAAGTGGGACTATTCTAGCTCCTTGGGCTTTCAACTTTGACGCAAGAAATCGGGCAAAAGTATTAAATATGCAATTCAATGGAACAGATGTATTTAGATTAAATGAAATATCAACTATAGACCTAGTTAATAAAGCTGAAGAAATAAACCTGCCTTATCTACCATTTGGCATGTGTATTGAAGGACCACACAAAAACGAAGAAAGACTGTTAACAGATTCGCCATTTGACTTGCTGTCCAGTGGAAAAGCGATTGCTGTACCTGCGTTAATTGGTTATAACAGCAACGAAGCATACATATTTGCCTCCGCGTTAAATAAGGCTAATGCTATCAGGAGAATGATGAACGATATGAGATTTATACTGCCCGTGGAATTACAATTACAAAGGAGGGAAACGCCATATTTAATGAAAACAATTAAAGATTTGTATTTTTCGGAAAACGAAACAACAGAAAAAAGTTTGCTAACGTATCACAGGTAAGTGACTCATTCCATTATGTTTTTCCCCGTTTTGGCCCGGGCTCCTTCGAAGAATAGACCAACTGCTGTTCTGCCAGTCAGATTGTAAAAGCCAGTAATGGTTATATGTGTCACTATCGTCGTGACTACTGCGTGGTAGAGCACCTAAGATATTAATGGTGCATTGCTACTATCACGATGGTTGTGGCAGGTATAGCCAATCGGTCGCATTTTACGACCTGCCTGGCAAAACAGCAGTTGGTCTATTCTTCAAAGGAGAACCGGACCAGCAATGAACAAGGGCGTCTCCTGATGGAAGGATACACCCATTACCAGAAAAACTTTACAGATTATATTACAGAAAGAATGAATACAATTAATTGCGCACCAATATATACAGCATTAACAAATTCTGTAAAAATTAAATTAAGTAATCGTTAAAAAGCTATCTTTGTCAGACAACCTTTAGCAAAAGAGATACTTTTATAAATAATGTTGGGTATGTGGTGCTACCAAAATATAATACAGAAAATAATACAGCGAAATATAGTGTATATGGGAGCGAAATATAACATATAATGAGATAAATATATTTTTAATATGAAAAAAGAAACAGTATTTTCACTCCCGTATTCCCGAAGAGGTAAGAAGAGTTAACACCAGTGCACCCATAATTAATTAGCTGAAGATACTTAAGTCCCACAATGCGATAGGTGGCAAGCCTATCGCCAACCGGGCACTTATTCAATTCCGGGCAACGTTGTTTTTATCAGAAAACTAAAAAAACACATATTCCCCGGGACGCGAGAATCAAACCCTAGACCACCGACATTGAACCACTAGACCACAGAGGCGATTATACACTGCACTAATATTTAAATACATGCATAATAAATAACTTACTAACATACATATACGTATTACGTACATATTACATATACAAATTATTTATAAAAAAAGAAAACAAAGATTAAATTCAATAAAAACAAGCATTAACGTAAAAAAAAATGAGTTGAGTTTTAAAAGAATTAAAGATTTCGGCTTTTTTACTGTTATGATGTTAATGGTGCGTTGGTATCCGTGTGGCGGGTTGGTAATACCACTTATTATTTTTGTTATGATCGTGATGTTACTATAGCTGCTAATAATGTATTTACAAAAAATCAGCCAAGAGCGAACTGATTTCGCTAGTAGTTTCTTAGTACGTTTCACGGCAAAAATTAGTTTGTTTTTCTCCAAGACATTATAAAAACAAATCGCACCTCTGCTCAAATAGTGTCACAAGTCGAAAATCGATTCTCGAGTAAAAGGGGTTTAAAGGTGCTCCTGCCTATTTTTTTCGCTTTTTCGGCCAACGATACTAAGGTCACTAACGCCATATAGTATCAAATCATTGAAAACAGTAGTAGATCACTATTCATGATAAAACTATGGCATAATACGATACGAATGGTACAATAAAAGTGATTTTACGACTTTTTGAATTGTATTTTACAAAATAATTTCGCACCTCCGCTCAAATAGTGTCAATTTGAGCGGACGGCGGTGCGAAATTATTTTGTACAGTTATCAAAATATTTTATGCAACTATCGAAATTATATTCCATATCGCAAACCACACGATTGATTTCGTTCAGACCAATTTTCGTACGGATGGAAGGCCTGACGGAAAGACAAACAAACGGACGTGACGTAATAACTAATAATAAGTATTCCGATTTTTACCATTTGACAACGGAATCCTAAAGCGTCGCCTCTGGCACTTACGAGTAATATGACGTTTCGTTTTGCTCGTTGGTCGGTCGGTAAACATCTAGTAGGTACGTGCGTACCAGAAAATGATAAATAATTTACATTGATGAATAAACATTTTGAGATTTGTAAAAAATCGTTAATTGTAGTTATACATGGGCACACTAAAAGTTTTGCACTTCTAGCTAATCGGTACTATTTGAATTTCGAATGTTATATTTTTAAAACGTTGCAACCTTCTTAGTAATAAAAAAAAATTGGTGGGAAATGATTCGTAAATTGTTTTTTTTCACACATCAAAGTTCTACGTACGCAACGAAAATGGAATTAAGTACAAAAGATTTTAGAGCGATGATTTTTTATGATTTTAAAGTTCTCTTTCTTCGCAAGACTGTGCCGCTCGTCTTCAAAATGCTTTTGGGAGAGAAGCACCTTGTTTGAGCACCGTGAGGCGATGGTTTGCTGAATTTGAGAGAGGTCGAGTTTCTTTACATGACGAATTTCGTGAAGGGCGGCCTTCAACTGCCGTCAACGAAAATAATGTGGCAACTGTTAAGCGGTTAATTGAAGAAAACCCCGGGATTACCTATGAGACAATTCGAGGACTATTGGGGATTGGTATGAGCCAAATTCAGAAAATTTTACACGAAGAATTGAAAGTTCGGAAACTTTGTTGTCGTTGGATCTGTCATGAACTAACAGCGGAGCAGAAGCGGGCTCGCGTGGAATGGTGTTCACAGATGCTATTGAAATACGACCACGAACATTCTAATGCTGTTTATGACACTGTCACAGGCGACGAAACGTGGATTTATTGTTTTGAACCCGAAACAAACAGCAATCATGTGAATGGGTGTTTGAAAATGAGAACAGGCCAACAAAAGTGAGACAGGCGAGAAACGATAGGAAAAAATGATCGCGTTTTTTTCTCAGCTATGGGTCCCATCTGTATAATTCCCGCCACGTGGAGAAATTCTTCTTTGCTATATGATCGATTACGTCGATTTTAGGGAGACGGTCGCAGGTTCAATCCCTGCGTGTCGATATTTTTCTTTGTTGTTTTTAAAGTATTTCCAGTTTTCCCAAGCACGGGGTGAGTGCTATAACACAAAAATTATGTATAGGAAAATTTTCTATAATGGGAAAAGCAATGATTTGAACATACTGGAGGGCCGCCAAAAATATTAAAGATAGATGTTATCTATTAACATCTATATCAACAAACAAATAAAATTGGAATGTCTGTTTGTAATATTTAAACAAGTGCTTTTTACTAAATGCATATATAGATGTATATACGGTAACATATACAAAAATAACATTTTTTACTGCCTTTTTTAATATTAATGTCTGTCTATTTGTTCCGGCTAACTTTTGCGGTTGGATTTTGACGGGTCTTTCAGTGGCAGATAGCTGATGTAATATGGAGTAACTCAGGCTACTTTTATTTTAGTTTTTTTCATGCGAATGAAGTCGCCGGCATAGAAAGTCTATAATATAAAACAAAACTAATATATAATGTTTATTTATTTGTAATGGACAAAAAAACGACTGGACCAATTTTAGAAATCCTTTCATTAATATAAAGCTACACAGCTACTGTATTAACATAGGGTACTTTTTATCCGGCCGAGTAAAGGGAAGTAGTGTGTGCGGGTCACGCAGAAGTTATATAATATAATATATAAGTTATATATTCCACATTTACAGAGACGCCTACTTTCTATCCCACATACACAGAAGTATGCGTCTACACGCCCTCAACCACCCCGTTTATGGTTACCAATTCTCTCACTCCGGAAACGTCGGTGTTGAGGAAGAGTCCCAGTTCCCTAAGTGGGGAGCAGCCCATTCAGACGAACTGGCTTACCTGTATCCGGAAAAGGGGCGCGATTTAGACGGGGATGACGGAGTGGTACAACAACACTTAGTAACGCTGTGGTCACACTTCGTCAAACATTTGTAAGTTTGAAATTGATTGTAGTTAATTAAAAACTATATATATATATATATATATATATATATATATATATATATATATATATATATATATATATATATATATATATATATGTACGTATGTGTATATTTTTTTTTTCTGCGTCGATCTATCTGGGTTTAAATTTGGAATCGCTTAAAAAAATCTACGCCGGCGAAATAACTAAAGTGACGTTTTTATTGTGTTTTTACACAATTGGCTCTTATGATTATTTAATTTTTCCCCGTGTTGGTCCGGGACCTCTGTGGAGAATAGACCATCTGCCTCTCTGCCTAGCAGCTCGTAAGAGTCGAGCATAGGCTTAACTGGTCATTACCAACAAGACCACTGGTGGTAGAGTGCTGTGCAGCAACTCGCCCGGGTAGGGATCCACCGTCTTGTCTATTCCTGCCGCCATAAAGACATTGTCGTGTCCGGTCCGGAGGGTAGGGTAGCCAGTAAACTCGCACTTTTAAGGCCTAACAACACGGCCACAGGACAGCGACTCACCTATAACATCTATAGTGTCTACAGGCCACGGTTGTCTCTTACCATCAGGAGACCCGAGTGCTTGTTCGCTGTCTAATTTTATATTAAAAAAATAATTGTTATTTGTTCTAAGAATTCATTATGTTGTACTGCCTAAATATCATTCCTGTTGTACAATTAGTAAGTAAGGTACGTAAATTTTCTTTCATTATTTTATTTTTATGTTGAATAAGCATTTTTAATCGCAGCTCTACAATTCATTTAAAAACATTATTTTTTAACATCAAGCCAAACCATTAGTTCTTTTTGCTTGCATATTTTCGATTGTGCATGAGCATATAAGCAATCGTACAAATAAAATATAACTAGTGAATCACTTTTTTAGCGTTTTTTCTCTGAAGTATATTACAGTGTTTACCAATTGTCAGCAGTTTTCTTCACTATAAATACTTAATTTACAACTAGCGACCTGCCCGCGGTTTCACCCGCGTAGCTTTGTTCCCGTGGGAATATCGGAAAGATTTATATACTAAAACCTTCCTCAATCTATCTACTAAAAAACCGCATCAAAATCCGTTGCGTAGTTTTAAAGATTTAATAATAATAATAATAATCATTTAATTCAGGCAACATGGGCCATATTATAAATACCTTATAGACTAACATACATATTAATATAATATACTTAAAAACTACACTTTATCACGTATTGACGGCGACGTAACACGCACTTCATTCCGGAGTCTCCCCCGGAACCTTCGGTAAACTACACCAGTCGGCCAGAATTCCCCCACCTCAAAGGTCGACAGGAGATGCGTCGGTACTCTTACCACAAAAGAACTAAAGTTGACCTTGTGGCGAGACTGCAGACGCTCGACCCTCAAGCGGAGAAACGTCTTCCTACTGATGTAGTCCACGACGTCCTCGACATTCATGCATTTAAGCATACATAGGGACAGACAAAGAAAGCGACTTTGTTTTATACTATGTAGTGATAATTAGTATTTTTTGTTAATTCAGTTATAGTTTATTCGTATCTATTTGTACTTTTTGACTACTTGAATGTTTGATGCACATTAGCATTTTTTTCTAAACCAAGTTTAAAAAAAAATTGAGTATTTTTGCTAAAGCGACAGTTATTTCCAGATTTAGAAGAACTATTTCAGAAATATAGTTAAAAAATAAAGATTGTAGGTCTTCTTATGGCTGAAGAAGATCACACTAATAATAAAAGAGATATGATTTTTTCTGAAAATAAAAACTTTTAAATTGATTTCCCTCAAATGCCGTTTTGACGCTTTAGCATTTTCTCCTTTCCACTGACAATATATTATATAATAGCTGTTGCCAGCGACTTCGTCCGCGTGGAGTTCGTTTACTCCGCACAGCCCCTCTCCCGTAGGTGTAATATTCATACAAAATTTGAAGTAAATCCATGCAGTACTTTTTGAGTTTACCCCGGACATACATACAGACAAACAGTCAGAAATTCTAAAAACTATATTTTTGGCTTAGATATCGATTGTAAATCACGCCCTTACACGCCTCTTTTAAAAAAATATTCAATGTACAGTTTTGACTTTCCGACGATTTTATTATATGTATAGATACTATAAAAATTTAATAATGTTATGGCGGCAGGAATAGGTAAAGCGGTGGTACCACACCCGGGCGAGATAATGAAGAACTCTACCGCCTAGTAGCCACAATATTAGTGACTGACATAGCCAATCGTTCGCCTCTTACGAACTGCCTGGCGAAACGGCAGGTGGTTCAAAGGAGCAAAAGTTACTGCATATTTCTTTTTTTTTGTTTGCGTATAGAAGAATCGTCGCTGACCAGTCGTCGTCGTCGGGATATCATGCTTGCCTACTGTATTTGTTGGATGTATTGAGGATTTTATGTTTATAAAAATATAAAAATAAAACAAACACTACTGATGATAATATTTGTCTACTAGCTGTTGCCTGCGACTTCGTCCGCGCGGTCTTCGTTTACTTCGCACTGCTCCTCCCATGTAGGTGATAGCGTGATAGTATGTAGCCTATATGTTGACCCGACCTGTTAGTAATATTCATGCAAAATTTGAAGTAAATCACTGCAGTACTTTTTGAGTTTACCCCGGACATACATACAGACAAACAGATAAAAATTCTAAAAACTATATTTTTGGCTTTGATATCGATTGTAGATCACGCCCCAGGTATTCTTTTAAAAAAATATTTAATGTACAGTTTTGACTTTCCTACGATTTTATTATATGTATAGATTATAATATTTGTCTAAGCAATCCATTTACGTTTCGGCAGGTCTCCTACACCGGACGGAAACAACAGAGTTAAGTGGGAACCGGTAAATCCGAGCAGTCCTCGTGTTTTGGATATCAGCACTGAATGTGAAATGCTCGATTTCCCTCACGCAAAAGAAATGCAAATGTGGGAAGAAATTTACGAAAAACATTTTTTTAGAAAACGAAGTGAAATTGTCTAGAATTATATGTAATTAATAATATGTAATAATAACAATTAATAATATAAATAATATGTATTGAAATCACGGCATATAAATTATATGTCATGTTTATGGTACTTTAAATTTTTGCGTTTATGAAGTCGACGTCATAATCAGATTTTTTGGAAAGAAGATGAAAGAGCTTTATAACAACAATGTTTAGAATATTCAGTTGGAAATAAATATTCATCTCTGTAACACGCCAAAATAAATATTTATATTATATGATAAGTAATTCGTTTGTGTTATATCAATTGTTTTTTTGTGTTATAAACTTTTCTGCTCTTCCACTTCACACGCACGCAAAAAAAAAACAACTTACTTGAATACCCAGCTGCCTCTTATATATAACAGACCTGTAAAAAGACAAGTATTTGGTTAACATAATCTAGCAAACTAAACAATTTAGCATATGTAGTAGCATTGTAAATTTTATTACTGTAATTATTGATATAACTTAAAAGCACCGACCACACAGCCTATAGACGGCTAATGTTTGATTTTCCGTATTGAATGCATTCTGGCAACTAGCTGAGGTAAGACGAAGTGGGGTTGCAACGCCGTAATTGGCTAACTCAAGGCCACAGTGAAAGATAGTAATGTACAGAGCATCTGATTGGTCGACACTGATTACTCAATCACTACTCATTGGCGCGTGGACATTTACATCGGAACTATAAGTCAGATGTGTTGACACAAGTCATTCGCCTATTATTAGGTGTCTGTGGGCTGTGTGGTCGGTGCTTAAAAGAATATCTGGCATGCACGAGAAAGGTGTGAAACGGATCGACAGCTATTCGATGTGTACACAACACAGCATGTGTGTGCAATTATGTGATCGAGATTTTTTTTATAGAAAAGGGGACAAACGAGCAGGAGGTGCACCTGATGGTAAGTGATCACCGCCGCCCATGGACATCCGCAATACCAGAGGTCTTGCAGCTGCGTTGCCGGCCTTTTAAGGACGAGTAAGCTCTTTCCTTGAAAGTCCCCGAGTC
Organism: Apodemia mormo; assembly: GCA_036924255.1. Lineage (NCBI taxonomy): Eukaryota > Metazoa > Arthropoda > Insecta > Lepidoptera > Riodinidae > Apodemia > Apodemia mormo. The sequence continues at coordinate 1,163,365 of JAUPFN010000018.1, read as the reverse complement.
GTATCCATTCGGAAACACCCCCGCCCGGTACTTGATTTCACAATAGAGAAGTGCGAGGCAAAGTGTCGAGAGAAACGCACAGTTGTGGATTTCCAGACATAGAAATGGTGAGGGTAGTTCAAATATTGACGCGATGTCCGATGATGGAATTCGGCGGGTGGAATTAAACCAAACATCTCGTCGGAACACTCCCCATGATAAATACGATATCTAAAACGTAGAGTGAACCTACGCCTCTGCCATTTTAAGTTATTTTTATATTTTGACTATTACTAAATGTATATTGAAAGTTTTTGCAACAAAAAGAGTAACGTATTTTAAAACGTCGACCATCGCCTATAGATACTAAAGGTGTTAATGGTGCGTTGCTATCTTGTGGCTAGGTCTTATGTCGCAATATGCATATGTTTACCGGCTATCTTACCCTCCAAACCGGAACACGACAGCGACATGCACTGACGCCGCTGCGGCAGGAATAGGTAAGGCGGTGGTACCAGACCCGGACGAGACAATGCAAAACTCTACCACCTAGCAGCCACGATGTTAGTGACTCGTGTAGCCAATCGGTCGCCTTTTACGACCTGCCGGCAGAACGGCAGTTGGCCTATTCCTCAAAAGAACCCGGGACCAACATGGGGAAAGTGCGAAAGTTATATGAATATTGATTAATGGTAAATTATTACTAAAATATATAAAGGAAAAAAGGATGATCGGAATTCGTAGTTGGGTTATTTTTTAACCAACGAAAAACAAAGGAGGTTTTCAATTCAACGAGATTTATTTTGCCTCAACAATTATACAGACTGACTGGTGGGAGACCTTCAATATTTAAGAACGTGATAGTTGACGTAGTTGGCGTGGCGTAGATCATATATGATGAGAAAAAATAACATTAAAATACTTCTTAGTAAACTTAGTAAAAAGTGTACCGAGAATCCTATATTTACCTGCACCATACTTGGACACTGCGCAGACGATCGTGTCGCGTAGCGCGCTATCAACTTAGAATAGCAGGGGGTAGTGGCGGCGTGTCCTTGATGTCGACTAGCGGATACTAGAGTATAATATCCACAAATCACTTATTTTTAGAGAAATATTGGTCAAAAATTAAGCCCCTAATTTTATTATTTCATTTTAACGAGGATCGAGTACCTAGTACTGTCCAGAAGTTTCGAAGGTAATTCACCAGTCAGTCTGTATATTATATCTCGGGAGTGGTCGCATTTAACTTTTTTCTTTTTAAAATTCCAACCATAAGGGTCCGTTAACAAGGGGTGATTGGTTATTCTTTCATTGATTTTAATGTATGACCAAGCACAATTATTTGTTAAAAAAAGATATTATTAATTTTCACAGCGTGTTATGTGTAAAAGCTATTCACAATTTAAAATTATTGCTTAACCAGCCCCGACCAGCCAAAATATGTAAAGCCGTGTTTTGTAACGACGGAGTGGATTGATAGACGCTGATAAGTGATAACAGAGCTTTGCGGCGATAACAATAGATTGTCAGTACCATCTAAAACAATAACTTTTATAGCTTGAACCGATTTAGATAAAAGTGTGTATTGCGTGAGTACTTGTCGCTGTGTGTTATTCCGAAAGTGGGCGACGAACTTGTGTATAGGCAAATTATAATAACTTATCAGTTAATGTCATTATTTTTAACGATATATTTATATATTTTTTATAAGATAGCAAACAAACGGATGGCTTGCCTGATGGAAGAACATTATATCGGCTTTAGAGACCAAAGACGTTAATAGTGTGTTGGTATCCGTGGGCATTTGCATAGGTTTTCCGGCTATCTCACCTTCCAAACCAGAAGAAGACACAATGACGAGCATTTACGCTATTGCGGCAGGAATAGGTAGGGCGATGGTATCAAATACTACCACCTAGCACTCTACCACCTAGCAGTTACGATGGTAGTGAGATTTATAGCCAGCCTCTCATGGTACTTTAATAAAGTCAATGAAATGCATTGCGATAGAATACGAATTGTCTGACGAAATTAACCAACATATAAAATTAATGATTTTTTCTATACGTGGCAAGAGAATCTATACGTGGCTGAGACATAAGATTATTCAGCCTACTTCAACAACAATACGGAAAAATGGATGTGTGAGTACCAGCAGCATTAGTCTATGGCGCAAAATATCGTTTGGATAGTCCCCAAAATATCAATCAAAATTACCCACTATACATTTTAAAAAATGTTGCTTTTGCGCGTGACGATACGCCGAATGTTCCTCTATCAGAGCTTTAGCGTCAAGTGCACCATTATTACTTACAATCTGTATCAGTGCCCAGTTTAGGTAGTCTCACTATTTGTTGCGACACAAATGTGAACAAATTTTCAAAAATGATTTTATTGTTTCTATTTCTCATAATACGAGTAAGCGATGCTGTGGATTTATTTAATAATAGTGTTACATTATCCAGCACACAGAGAAATTTAGGCAATGAGGGTCACAGAGATGACACTCAAGAAGAAGGCGTAGTGGAAACAGACTATGGATTCGTTCGAGGAGTGAAAAGGGAATCGGGCATATGGGAATATTTGGATGTACCGTACGGAGCGATCGATGTAGAAAACCCTTTTCAGGTACGTTTACAAGGCAAATCTTGGTAGTTGTTACATCAGTAGTTCTTGAGCTTTTCATTATTCTTACCCATATAAATAAATAAATAAATAAATATTCAGGGGACATATTACACTGACTGATCTAACCCCAAAGTAAGCAAATTATTTGATTGTGTTATGGGTGTTAGTCAACGATACTAATACATAGAAATACATACATAAATACTGAAATAGATTTAATAAACACCCAAACCCGGAAATACAAACATTTATGCTCAACACACAAATGCTTGTTCCCGCAGGGGATCGAACCCGAGCCACATCGATCGCGTAGTCAGGGTCGTTAACCACTCAACCAACGGGGCGGTCAACGGTGACCTTTGTATTTTTTTATAATGTCAAATATAAGACAAGGAGATGGCTCTTCTGATGGAAAGAGACAACCATCGCCTATAGACACCAAAGATGTTAATGGAGCGTTGCTATCTGTGGAGCGAGGTGTTAATGTTACTTGCATACGTTTATCGGCTACCTTACTTTCTACACCATAACATAAGAATGACAAGTATTGACGCTATTGCGGCAGGAACAGGTAAGGCGGTGGTACCATATATTCGGGCGAGACATTGCAGAACTTTACCATCTAGTAGTCACGATGGTAGTGCCCCGCATTTAGCAAATCGTTGGCCTTTTACGAACTGTCTATTCTTCAAAGGGGGCCTAGACCAATCCCCAACTTAGAATGATTACTAGCAAAAAATACAAGTAAATAATAATATATCGATTACTAGCTGGCCCGCGCAACTTCGTCTGCGTCACATAAGAGGGAGTGGGTCATAGGGACCTATAATACTGTTACTGTTAAAGAACTGTTACTTTCTTTATTAATCCACGAACCACTTGAAAACTATCGAAACAAACAATCATACCTACAGTGCTAATAAAAAACCAGGAGAGTTTCTACCTATGTCTGCTATGTTTGTAGGTACATTCATTTGAAGTTTGATTATGTTTTTTTAATATCTACGGTAAGAGTATAACAAAGCCTATTATATAGTCATCCCACTATGATCCTGATCAGTAAGACTGAAACTGAAAGTAAGTTTGTGGTTGAAACTGTTTTAATAAAATTTAAAATTTTATTTGTTCACCCTCTATTTATTCGTTCTAAATATAAACTCTATTACCCCCACGAAACGGCTCCACAACCCCCAGGTTCGATACCAATGTGTTACATCTGTGTCGGTGTGTTATTTCTCCTGCATGTTTGTTTATTTCAGTTCAATAATTTTATATAAAACTAGTTTTTTTTTCAGGAAGCTGGTCCGCCGGAAAAATGGGACATCCACCAAAAAACCCAACACCAATCTCACTGCCCACAAATACTTGAGAATGGAGAATACAGCGCCAGTGAACAGTGTCTAACCTTGAGCATATTTACACCTCCAACCCCAAACAATTATGATGTACTATTTCACATTCACGACGGATCCTTTGTATCGGGAAGTGGGGATCCAAGAGTTTATGGTCCTGATTATTTAGTGCCTGAAGGGATTATTTTAATTCTGCCTAATTATAGACTTGGGCCTCTTGGATTTTTGTGTTCTCAAAACGATATTGCTCCAGGTAATGCTGGATTAAAAGATTTAACATTAGCATTGGCCTGGACAAAGAACAATATTGACAATTTTGGAGGTAACGCGTCGAGTATTGTTGTAAGTGGCAGTGGCGCTTCAGCTGCATTAGTTGAATACTTAATGTTATCAGAGAAATCAAAACGTTTCATAAACAGAGCGATTACAGAAAGTGGTTCTATTCTTTCACATTGGGCTTTCGACAGACAACCGTTAGAAACTATAGCTCGTTTGGAAGATAACTTGAACAAAAGTGAAACGGGACGAAATAATTTTGCTGATGCTCCTTTAGAAAACTTATTAGTAGCTTCTAAAGGAATACATTTTAGACCATGTATAGAAAATGGAACTTCAGGCTTTATAACAGAAACACCAGCTAGGATGTTACGAAATTCAAATGTGCAAATACCGTATATGTCAGGAATTGTTAATCACGCTGGAATGGCTAAGGCTTTAGAACATAACGAAGAAACTATAGCAAAACTTAACAATAATTATGCACTGCTGTTACCTGACGATCTTGAATTTGAGAATAACGAAATAAAGACGGAAATAGGGAGACAGGTAAAAGAGCATTACTTTTGTAATGACGACATCACGTTAGATAACATTGAAAGATTGTCGTTATGTTACACAGATTTTTCATTTTTAAGCCCTAGTATACGAACCGCCCGATCGCTAGTAGAAGTTGGCGTCAGTGTATTCTATTACGAGTTTTCATTCGTGAGTTTAAAAGATCTTCCACGTAAGTGTACGCTTGGAGAAACCTTAAACTATGTATTCAGTAAAGAAGAACGTTTTGAAGTTGACAGTGACGAAGAAAAAATAATGAACGCTATGACCAGTTTGTGGATCAGCTTTATAAAAACAGGGTATGTGTACATTACACAATTATGAATACATTTTCTCAATTATATACAGTACGATATATTATATCGTCACGTAGTCCAGTACTTATTACGTACCTACTTACTACCAGTACTGTGCTTGCCGCTGTCGAGTTTCGGTTTAGAGAGTAAAGTGGCCGATAAACTTATGCGTTTGGCATTGCAAACTCGCCACACGGATAGAAACTCACCATTGACATCTTTGATGTTTATATGCGATGATTATCTTTTTCCATCAAGGTCAATACTTGTCTTTGTCGTGTTCCAGTTTTGAGGGTAAGGCAGCCCGTAGACTTATGCATGTGGTATTACCATCCCACTACACGGATACTAACGCATCATTAACATCTTTGGTGCCTATAGACGATGATTTTTCTTTCCATCAGAAGAGCCATCGGCTTGTTTGTGTATCTATACATATCATCTATACATATAATATATATAATATCATAGGAAAGTCAAAACTGTACATTGAATATTTTTTTAAAAGAATACTTGAGGCGTAATCTACAATCGACATCGAAGCCAAAAATATAGTTTTTAGAATTTTTGTCTGTTTATCTGTTTGTATGTATGTCCGGGGTAAACTTAAAAAGTACTGCATGGATTTACTTCAAATTTTGCATGAATATTACTAACAGGTCGGGTCAACATATAGGCTACATATTATCACGCTATCACCTACGGGGGAGGAGCAGTGCGGAGTAAACGAAGTCCGCGCGGACGAAGTCGCTGGCAACAGCTAGTATGAAATAAAACAATTTGGAGTCAAGGTCATAGAAGTAACTATTCAATTTCGATTTTCCATGTTACTAGGTTTACTTATTTTTCAGTCAACCTGTACTCGATGGCATAGAATGGAAGCAGCTAAAGACTGAAGCTACTGCTGAAGAAGAAACATGGCTGTCTATAGGTCATGAAATAAAACCAAAACAGGGATTACATCAGGACCGGATGGAGCTATGGGACGAAATCTACAGGAAGTATTATATCGATCGCAATGCAAGTTATCAGGTCAAACCGACGTTAATTATCAGTACTTTCATAGTTTTGATTATGGATATTAGTAAAAACTTGACTACACTCCACTAAGTTTGTACAGCAGATGGGCACCACGACGTAGGCGATGTTTTAATGGACCATTAGGGACTACTCATATTACAACGGCTCCGACATACGGGAACATTTAAAATCAATAGAAAGTATAACTTTCGGCGTTCAAGTTTTTTTCCAATTATCAAAAATTACAGAATATATTTTAAATTGCGTAAACATTTTTTTAATAATATGTATGTAGGAGAAGCAAGGCGAGTCTGTCTGGACCGTAATATATGACACTTACTTCTCTCTGACTACCCCGTAAGAGATTTGGCGTGAAGATGTGTGTGTGTGTGGGTATTTTAAATAACATAATTAAATAAATTTAAAAAAATACAGCTATTAGAGTCAAGTACGAGTATCATTTAACCCATAATATAACATGATATTTATTTATATTTATGCACAAGCAAAAAATTAATAGCTTTAACTTAACGCATAAGCCTAAATTTTATTATAGCCAATCTCATGAAGTACAGAAAAAAATAAATAACAGAGATTCTGCATCTTCGCTTACAGAGTAATTTAAGTTATTCATACTGTGAAAAAACAATTATCAACCGGTAAGCAAACGTGCTACCGAAAGTTAAAATAATAATAATAATAATAATATCGGTGGACAAGTTATAAGAATTAATCTAACCCCAAAATAAAGCAATTTATTTGCTTGTGTTACGGGTGTTAGTCAACGCACTAAGTTGTATCTATTTCATAAAAATACTATATTCTAGTTTTATTTTTCTAAATAGGTATTAGACTTTAAAATATAATCAGCTTTTAAATATTATCACCTTTGCGTCACATATGGATATAACAATACTTTAAAATATTATAATAATACCTATAATATGTATATATATATATATATATATATATATATATATATATATATATATATATATATATATATATATATATATATATATATATATATATATATATATATATATATATATTATTTCTTATAACTTGTCCACCGATATTATTATTATTATTATTATTTTAACTTTCGGTAGCACGTTTGCTTACCGGTTGATAATTGTTTTTTCACAGCATGAATAACTTAAATTACTCTGTAAGCGAAGATGCACAATCTCTTTTATTTATTTTTTTCTGCACTTCATGAGATTGGCTATAATAAAATGCCTTTAGGCTTATGCGTTAAGTTAAAGCTATTAATTTTTTGCTTGTGCATAAATATAAATAAATATCATGTTATATTATGGGTTAAATGATACTCGTACTTCAGACTCTAATAGCTGTATTTTTTTAAATTTATTTAATTATGATATTTAAAATACAGAGATACAGAAGCACTTTCAGAAAGACATTCAAAGAAAAAAATGATATTTCGATCTCAAGGTTGTCTGTAGCCGTCGTAAAAAGGGTAGTCCCAAAGTAGACGTACCAGTGACGTAGTGATGAATATACAGTCCATGTACTTATTGACCTTTAATATTGTAAGTGGTTATCGAATAAATATTTGCATCCATTACCTTTCGGTGTTTACATTAAATCTACGTTTGGTGTTGCGCGGAATAGAGGATGTTGGGGGATCCGATACAATGTTTTCATAATGGATAGGAACATTGTAGCTTGGGAGCCTACGCCCTTTTTAGAAGATTAACTACAGACGAAATATTTTTATATACTACTAGCTGTTGCCAGCGACTTCGTCCGCGCGGACTTCGTTTACTGTTACGCATGATAATATGTAGCCTATATGTTGACCCGACCTGTTAGTAATATTCATGCAAAGTTTGGAGTAAATCCATGCAGCACTTTTTGAGTTTACCCCGGACATACATACAGACAAACAAACAAAAATTCTAAAAACTATATTTTTGGCTTATATATCGATTGAAGATCACGCTCCAAGTATTCTTTTAAAAAAATATGCAATGTACAGTTTTGACTTTCCTACGATTTTATTATATGAAATGAAATTGAAATGAAATTTATTTATTGCTCAGAAATACGGTACAGTTTTATAGGTTTACATTAGTTATAATACATCCGCGTATTCTACCAAATTGGCATGCAATTTTTTTTTAAAACAAATATAATTATAAATTAAAACTACTAATTTAATATTACTTCGGCACAAAAATTTAAGTATTTGAACCAACAATAAATTAGAATAATTATACAATCGTCATATGCCTGTCATGGTTAATATTTCCAAACTTTTAAATAACATTATTATTTAGTAATCTAATAATAAACTTAATCTACTCTATAATTATAAACAAATGTTACGAAATATCTATAGCCTGAAAAGTAAAAACGTGGCAAAATATCTATCAAATTTTGTGCAACTAATTTAGCATCCATTTAAATAATAATAATAAAAAAGACAATAACAATTTCATGGAATGGACTTAGAAATGATAATAGGCCATGGTTCTAATATTAATCTTTATAATTTACGAAAAATTCTTGTACTGTATAATAAACTTTGTAAATTAATAAAGATTGCAAAGCTGCTTTAAACTTATTTATTGGCAACATTCTCATATCTTTTGGTAATTTGTTATAAATTTTAATGCACATAACATAGCAGTTCTTTGCTACAATGGTAGTTCCATTGGTAGTTAAAACTGGCGTAGTAATTTTATCCTTATCCCTAATATTGAAGTTAGCTAAGTCTCCTAATCTAGGAAAAATATTCGGATGCCTTCTCACAAACATTGCAGCTTCATAGATGTACATACAAGGTTTTTTGAAATATGGTTTACAAGAAATGAAAGAGTCTATGCCACATATTGCACGCACACATTTTTTTCTGAACGATCAACACTTTTCGAACATCTGTAGAATTTCCCCAAAGAATAAGTCCATACCTTAGCTTGGATGCTACTAATCCGTGATAAGAAGTTAAAGCTATATCTTCACCACAAATTTGTTTCAATCTAAAAAGAGCATATACTTGTGAATTAATATTATTACATAGTTTCTCTATATGTGCCTTCCAATTACAATTTTTATCAAGTACAACTCCAAGAAATTTAAATGTATTTGATTCTTGTATTGAGGTATTATTATAAGACATAGTAAGATTAACGGGACTAGTTTTATATCTTTGAAAATGAATATATGCTGTTTTATTGAAATTAACTTTTAAATTGTTGGCATTAAGCCATTCTACTATCAGTTTCAGTGTATTATTGCATTTAATTTGAATTTGCGATATTTTGCTTGTAATCACAATAGATATATCATCAGCGTATAGATAACATTGGAGATCTGTGACTTTGGGCAAATAATTAATTCCTAGAATAAATAATGTTGGTTCCAAAATACTTCCTTGTGGAACTCCATACTGAATTTCCTCACATTTAGACTTATACGTTTTCACTTCTAATGATTTATCTACTTTTTCTATTTCTACGTACTGTTTTCTTAACGTGATGTAGCTTTTCAACCAATCATATGGTGGACCTCTTATACCATAATATTGACATTTTTGTAGTAGCTATTTGTGATGAAGTAGATCAAATGCCTTTGTCATATCGAAAAATAATACAGCTGTCGATTTTAACCTGTTTATATTTTGCGTTACACTTCTTATAAGATTAAACGATGTTAGAGTGGTGGATTTATTTTTTTGAAATCCATTTTGGTCTTTGTTTATTATATCAAATTTGTTTAAGTAACATGAGAGCCGATTGTGAAATAATTTTTCAAATATCTTGGCTATAATAGGAATCAAAGTGATAGGTCTATAGTTATTTAATATGTTTTTATCTCCCCCTTTATGCAACGGTTTAACAACTGATACTTTCAATTTATCGGGATAAATACCTTGCTCAAATGACATATTAATTAAATAAGTTATTATGCTTAATATGTAAGGAGCAATGAAATAAAAGTTGATACACCGTCGCATCCAGTGGAGTATGTATTTTTAAGAGCCCGAATAATGTTATATATTTCTGTTTCACTACATGGCCTTAAAAATAAACTTTGACTTTGCTTAGAAACTAAGTTACAAGCATAGTTATTACTTCTGTTAGTTTCGTTTTTTGCTAAGTTCATATAAAACCTATTGAAACTTTCTGCAATTTGTTGTGGGTCACTAACAATCTTGTCTTCTATGCACATTTCAGGTATGTTGTTTGGTTGAGCTAATTTTTGTTGATCATATTTTTTTTATTATATCCCACATTGTTTTAGTTTTGTTTTCGCATTTAATAGCTTAAATTTATTTATAATCTTATGCGATGTTTGTATGCATTTTTTTAATATTGTTGAGTAATTTTTATAGTTTTTCTTATCCATAAATGTCTTTTTTGTATAATATTTAAATCTTAGATAACGCTTAGTACGACACGACACTCTAAGACCGTTTGTTATCCAGTTATGTTTCCTATCCTTTATAGGTATAGATTACGTGATTGGAAAAGAAAAGGTTAAGGTTCATCATGTGCCATCTAGAAATAACATTATATCTCACTCCATCTAGAACAGTCGTCCCTAACCAGTTAACTACTGGTGATCCCTGGAAGTAGTCCGGTGACGGTGTTTTATTCACCGCTACAAAATAACCCTTTAATTTACTTTACGAGTACGTTATGTCTAAACATTTGCTGGTCTATGTCAAGACAGAAATTTTGTAAGGCGGTCCATCACTGTAAGGTTAAGAACTACTGTACTAGAACTTTGGTGGTTATAGAGATCATAATGACAGTTGCTGCAGAGTGAGTTTTTTTAATAAGTATTATAAGATAGCAAACAAGTAGATGATTGAAAGGGAAACCATCGCCTATAGACACCCAAGATGGTAATAGTGCGTAGCTATCCGTCTGGCGAGATGGCTATGCCACATACATGCGTCTGCCGGCTACCTTACCCTCCAAACCGTAACCGGAACGATAATGAAAAGCATTGACGCTAGTGCGGCAGGAATAGGTAAGTCGGTGGTACCAAATACTCGGGCGAGACATTGCCGAACTCTACCTAGTAGTCACGATGGTAGTGACAGCTATAGCTAATCGGTCGTCTTTTACGACCTGCCTATTATTATATATCCTTTAAAGGAACTCGGACCAACACGGGGGATATAGTATATGTCGATAAAACTGGATATGCCAAATTAATGCAGTGTAAGCACGGATTAAATTGGATACGCCTTTCAAGGCAATTTCTTAGGTTGTCAGTGTCGCTTGCATTTACACCCAAAAATACAGAGTTATAATACTTACCGATGAAATAAAATCACTCCAGAGTATTCTTTAACCCTTTAACTTTTTATTCGACATGATAATATGGCATATTTCTATTTTTTTACGATATTACTAAAAGCTTTTAACATTTACATACATTTGCTCATATGAGCGGCTACGCATTTTGCACCCACCACCGTGTCTATTAGTATTTGTGAAGTCTGTGAGAGTAAGGAACCTACAGCACAAGCTAAACTCTTACTCCCTAATCTCAAGTAAAAATGACAGTGGCAAGCGTTAACATGAACAGATAAGGCCGACTAGAGCATATGTATTCTGTGTATTCTCGCTCATCGCCGCAGAGTAGCTAGTTTATCGGTCTTTTATCGGATACATTTTGGAGAGTGCGTTGCGGAATTGCACGACTTAATTCCACCATCCCCGTTTTTCTATCGATCGTTGAGGCGTCTAGGCATCGACATATGGTGGACGTTCCACGTACCCGAACAAAGCGGTTCGACTCGACATTCTTGATCCGAACCGCAAGGGAATATGCTTCCCGAGTCTGTGTTCCTCGACGAGTACAACCTGGGGATCTTCAAGAGAAGCGCGAATTTAGCGCGGAAGTGCGTTCCATCTTAGGCCGCATCTTAGCTTACCATCAGGCGAGATCCTGGTCATGCGCTTCCCTATCGACAGTAAAAACCTGTGTATTAGTAACATAGGCAAATAATTAGCTTATTTTGGAGTTATTCAATTCGTGTTATTTATCCCATCTCTATAATCCGACATGGGTTTTTCTAATCAAAACGCGACTGAAATATAATTTACACTTTCTCAACACTCAAAAGGGGTGAAATATGGGATGGGGATTTCTCGCAAAGGGTGATCGTTTTACGAGTATTTGTTTACGATTCTGGGCTAGTAAGCCAGTCGACCCAGTTTTCTCTGCACTACCCAGAAATTTCGATATTTACTTCGACAATTTTATAAAAAAGCTAATACTAAATAGTCGATAGTCAATCATTTATATTCAATACAGGATAAATTTGTAATCTCTTACTGAACGTCATACATTTCAAAAGTAAATACAAAATTCATTATGATTTTAAAATATACAAAAAAATTTGTACTGAATACTAAAACCACATGTAAAAGATATTTAAAATAACACCAATAGTTTTAAAAACACATTAATTGAAGTAACTTACAATGTAAAAATTCATAGTTTCAAAAAAAAATATCTTCACGCCCATATCCCCGAAGGGATAGGTAGAGGTACAAAAAGTGCACCCACGATTAGTCGAAAATACTTGGTCCCACAAATATGATAGGTGGCAAGCCTATTGCCAATCGGGCACTTTCCAATCCCGGGCAACTTTGTGTTTCTCAGAAAACTGAAAAAATACTTTTTTTTATTTGCCCGACCCGGGAATCGAACCCAGGATCTCATGTGGTCAACGCCAACTCTGGACCACTAGACCACAGAGGCGACGCATAGTTTCAAAAATGATCTAAATAGATAATCATATACATATAATAATAATAATAGACCAAATATTTGGTCTTGAACTTGGTCGCAGTCTCAAGAGACATAATACTTCGCATTTCCCAACATTTTGTCATCGACGTAATCACTTATTTGTAGTATGCATTTCAAGCAAACTTTGTCTTTATTACTTGATTACTAGCTGAGCCCGCGACTTCGTCCGCATGGAAAAATTTCGAAAATAAAAGATGCCTGGTTTACTCCGTATCACATCAGGTATTTGTCTGTGAAAGTCCCGTCAAAATCGGTTCAGCCGTTCCAGAGATAACCCAGAAGAAACGGACAGACAGACAGACAGAAAAAAAGATTAGAAAATTTAATACTGGCATATGTACGTGTATACATCCATATGCATTTAGTATAAAGCGATTACATTAATACTACAAATAGACATTCCAATTTTATTTATTTGTATAGCTGATGAGGGATGTTTGTTAACAAGTTCCGTTTCCCAAGAGCGACTCATAGCCTATTTGAAGCCTAAATCCGAGTATAAGTAATAAATATACCTAGTCAAAAAAATCTAATATTAAATCTAACTGCTTAGTGATTTTAATTATAAATGACGAATGAGTACATATTAGATACACAGTTTTTTCTAAAATTAATTTGAGGTAATCATAAGGGGCTAAATGAACTAGCTGCGCAAAGCTGCCTTTAGGTAGATCTCACGGAAAAAAGCCCAAATAAAAAAAAAAAACTAAATATCCTACTCGGGATAAAATAGTGGAATTTGGATTCATATTATCGGTGTATCAAATTTTATCCAATTCTGTTCTACGGCTTTTTTGTTTATGAGTGATAAACATCCGAACAAACAAATTTTAATATTTGTTAGTGGGATACATCATACAGCCCGCAAGTGTTTGTTATAATTACCAAAATAGATAAGAAGATCTTGTTTACATGATAACACAAACTGTTTCTAGTTATAATCTACTGGCTTAATAATTATGTCGGCTGAGTGTGCCTGATTTACGTAAGTTCCCTATCTCGATCACAATAACGTCAAAGTGTCAATTTGTGTGGCTAAATGCTGTATGTAACCGCTTTAAGGGAACGTAGCAATTTTATTAAAATTGACGTCAAAAAGATATATTCATTTTATTAAATGAAACCGTACAGACAAAGATATAACAAACAAACTGTTCTTGCGGCTTTACTCGCGTTTGATTTGCTATTAAGTCGATATTACGAATACGACACATACAATATTACCTGTTACGTTCTCAAATATATATGCTACAAAATATTATGACAATTAATTTTTAAATCAGACTAAAGATCTCGAGATTGGCACTTTCAAACCAAAAAATAGAGTCTTTATGTAGGTAAGTTTCGTCAAGCTAGTCTTGCGAGAGTAACAAATGTTATTTACATTCTATACGTCTCTGTTTTAGCAGATAAAGTTTTACTTAATAAAAAAACTGGCACTTATCGTATACTACCGACAGAAGATAAGATCATACTAATATTGTAAAGAAAAGACATTTGTATGTTTGTAACAAACTCATAAACTACTGCACCGATCTAAAAAATCTTGTACCATTAGAACGCTACACTATCACATAGGCCCCGTTTACATTTTGATTAGAGCGAGTGTTTTTTGTTTACCTGCATTAAACACTCGCACTCGTAGTAATACAAATGTAAACGGGGCCACACACACGAAAGGGAAGTGACAATTTTGGGTCACGTGAACGATGTCGCGAATAACTGCCAGTGATAAATACTTCCCTAAGCCACGCTACCTAAATTAACATAACACTTTAAATTAATGAAATACAATGCAAAGCCAAAATCATACTGTTGCGAGACAGTTGTGGCACTACATGTCTTGCGACAGTATGAGCTTGGCTTACCTCACTAGCCTATTTCGTAATGTCAATCGTCTAAAAATAAAAATAAACCTAAAATCTAAAAATATAATAGAAAGAAATATAAGCATTTATGGAATTTTTCCCCAAAGTTTTTTTAATTTCTATTATTAAATAAAAGGTAAACATCCAAAAAGCATAGTTTGAATAAATAACATTTTTGAAATTCTAAAGATTATTTCTCTGCACTGCAGGATTAGATCGATTTAAAAAAGTTTCAATATTATAATTCAGTAGATCTAAAATCACACAAGCAGAAATCACATATTTAATTACTAGTAATTAAAAAAATACGTTCATCTATAGACTTAAGAAAATTGCACACTAACTCTTAGCCTATTACAATTAACACTTTCGTACGAATTAAACTTAACAGTGCACTTACCGGAGTGACGTGAACGCAGTGTCAAAGTGTTAAAATGTATTTCCCGAAGTGTATCATCATGCTAGCGGCAGTACACCTGTTGCCAGCTGAGTGTCGCACGGCAACCCCTCTAACGCGACACTGGGACGTTGCGACGACGCAGGGGAGGGTCAGGGGGTACTACGTGCCCCACCCGCCACATTTCGCTTTCCTCGGCATACCCTACTCCCGCCCGCCCACGCGTTACGACAGGTTTAAGGTTAGCTGGTTCATTTGTTGATATGTATAAGGCTGGCTTAGACTGCCGATAACAATCGAAAATTACATACATACAAGCACTAACCCGAACCCTTGCGAGATGGCCAGAAGGTACAGAGTGTCAAACATTTTGTCCTATACAGGTTTGCTTACATCGTTTTTATTTCAGATATATAATAGCAATCAAACAGATGGATCTCCTGACTAAAAGAGATAACCATAGCCTATATAAACGAAAAAAGTAAGGCAGAGTTGGAATGCCACATGTGAGTTTAGCAGGAACCTTATCCTCTAAACTGGAACCCGACCGTGACAATCAAAAAAAAATGCGGTGGTACTAAATCCGGTCGGTACCTTCTACGTTAATATTTAACTTTAAGACCAATATCAGTCAACACCAGCCCGCTTAGGATATGAGACCTTTTTGAAAAAATGAAATTCTCGTGATAAATACTAACTTTACTATTTCTATACGGCTTACCAGCTACATTACCCACCAAACCATAACACAACAGTGATAAGCACTGACGCTTTCGAGGCAGGAAATGTAAGGTGGCGGTACCAAAACACGGGCGAGGCGCTACAGATCTCTATCTACTAATTTTATTCATGATGTTAAGTACCTATGCTTATTAAACTTCTCTCTCTCTCTCTGTCTCTATTTACGAGATACCAGTGCCGTGGTCCGTAATAGACCGTGGTCACAGGGACAAACTTTTTTTGATTAATAATAAGTTGATTTTTTGGAAACAGCTTCGTTTTAACGAGACGCAAATCATTTCTATCTTCGAAAAATTTTGAATCGGGTAACTAATAAAGTTAGGGGTCGGAGCCCCCTTTTTTGATTCATAATAAGCTGATTTTTTGTGAACAACTTCGTTTTAACGAGACGCAAATCTTTTCTATCTTCGAAAAATCTTGAATCGGGTAACTAATAAAGTTAGGGGTCGGAGCCCCCTTTTTTGATTAATAATAAGCTGATTTTTTGTGAACAGCTTCGTTTTAACGAGACGCAAATCATTTCTATCTTCGAAAAATCTTAAATCGGGTAACTAATAAAGTTAGGGGTCGGAGCCCCCTTTTTTGATTAATAATAAGCTGATTTTTTGTGAACAGCTTCGTTTTAACGAGACGCAAATCATTTCTATCTTCGAAAAATCTTGAATCGGGTAACTAATAAAGTTAGGGGTCGGAGCCCCCTTTTTTGATTAATAATAAGCTGATTTTTTGTGAACAGCTTCATTTTAACGAGACGCAAATCTTTTCTATCTTCGAAAAATCTTGAATCGGGTAACTAATAAAGTTAGGGAGCTCCGAACATTTTTATTCAGTGAAGGAAAAATATTTTATTAATAACAATAATTATTTTTTTGCTTTAATCGCTTGATTATGACAAACACGAAAAGGTTTTTGTCCTATACATTCGATGGTTTTTCTGACGAGTCCTCCACTCTAAAGATTTAGAATTCTGAGATTTTTAAATTGATATTAATCAATTGAAAAACAACATAATTTTCTCACAACAGCTTGTTAATTATTATTATAATTCAAGGGTTACTTCGTTCTACACTTAAAGTGGAAACTTTTCTTATTCCGACACTCTAAAGTTTTCTTTTTTATCTATCTTTATTAGTTACCCGATTTGAGATTTTTCGAAGTTAGAAAAGATCATCTCGTCAAAACGAAGCTGTTCTCAAAAATTCCGGTTGTTATTAATCAAAAAGAAGTTTGTTCCTGGGACCACTGTCTATAAGGCAATTGATATATTCTTCAGGAGCTCTAATTTATACTGGGAAAAATGGAGATTCGACTTCAAACGTCAAAAGTCGTGATAATAATAACGTTTACATACGCCGTATCTGAGGATATAATTTGTCGACATCGACAAACATCATCCTCATAGCGAGACGTGTCTCACGCGCACATCCTAAGCGAGCATAATACTTACGAATTTCAGAAAAAAGAAGTTATATTATTTTGTTATTATTCAGTTTTGGTCTCGCATTAAAAGTTATTTTGTTATTCTTTGCGAGTGATTTTTTGTTTTTTTGGTTAAAAATTACCCTGACTCTTTAATTGTACCCCTGGGAACTGCTTAGCATAAAAAATCTTCGTTCACGTTAAAAGTTATTTTTCTATCCTGTATGAGTGTTTTTTTTTAAGCTATTGCATGGCTTCTATCGCGGGCCTTGAGCGTGGAGACCGAATCCAGAAATTCCGTAACGAAAAAACCTAACACCCCCCACTCCGACCGGCACAGCGGTGATACTAATTCCATCTATCGATATATACCAGAACTTTTAATGACTTTATGAAATATCACGCTTGTCTCTTTAGTTCAGCAACCCACCTTTAGATGGCGTTGGTTGTATTGGAAAACTACCGTAATCAGCTCTTTGTGAGAAAGTATATAGGTGTATAGATATTTATCATCTACGTACAACAGTGAATATCTGTACTCGTATAATTTGGGTACAAAGTGTTTTAAATATGAATAAACAAAGAAAAAAAAAATACTGCATAAATAAAGTAAATATATAATTGTAATTGCATAAGTTGATAAAAAATGCTATGCAATAGCTTTACCGCGGCAGTCTCCGAGTGCCACACGTCTTTTTTTGTTTTCAGGATAAAAAGTATCCTATGACCTTATCTGTATCCCCCTAATAACTCCTTAGTACACAAAAATCTTCGCTCGCTTTAACAATTTATTTTGCTTTTTTGGGTGTTTTCCGAATGAAAGGCGCCATATGTCTTACTTAATCTGTATTCTGTACCCTTGCGACTAGAACGCAAAAATCTACATTTACCGTTACTTTCCTATCCTTCGTGAATGGCTTCTGGTGTTTTTTGGACGAAAGGCACTCACTCTGACAGACAAACACACACATTTGCTGTTTGTGATGTCATTTTTTATTGCGCTTTGTATTCCGCAGAAGTCTTTTTTATAATATCTTAGCAATTAAGTGAGAGGGAGGTTAGGATTGAAAGAAAGTATCGGTGTGAATATGAGGAAGGGTATGCTCCGTTGGTTCGGACATCTAGAAAAAATGGTAGATGAAAGATTAACAAAACAGATATACAATGCGAATGTAGAAAGATGTAGGTACCGGGAAGACCAAGACTGACGTACCATGACCAGACTGATCGAGTGCTGTTCGAAGATGGTGTCAAGAGTTATTGTTGATACTCTTTTATTTAGTAGTATTAAATTGTTCTCTTTAAGTTAATTCTAATGTAATTCTTTTGAGAAATAAATTCTTTAACCACAAGAGTCTTCGAAACCGGCGTGTTTGTATGAAGAGTGTAATGAATGTAGAGGAAGTGAGACAAGTCTGCAAGGATCGTGATGTATGATAATAGGTATTCTCTGCCTACCCCGCAAGGGATCCGGCGTTAAGATATGTCGTTGTATCTAAGCAACTAATTTTTTTCAAGATAATGGCACTCTGTATGTTAAAGTCTGTAAATCTATATTAATATTATAAATGCGCAAGTTTGGATGTTTGGATGGATTTTTGTTAATCAATCACGCAAAATTACTAAACGGATTTGAATGAAATTTCGTACACAGGTAGATGGTGACCTGCAATAGCACATAGGCTACTTTTTATCCCGGAAAAATTAAGCAATCCCGCGGGATTCACCAAAAATATTTATAGCGCAGCGGGCTGCATGCTGCAGCTAGTGTTATATACGTGCATACAATTACCGCAATATCGTCACTAACGTGTTCCGATTTGGAGAGTCATATAGCCAGCATCAGGGCTTGAAACCGGTTTAGGAAATACCGGTTAATAAAGGTTTTTTACCGGTTTTTACAAAAGGTTTTGTTCGCAGCGTATCTGCATGAGAGCTATTCAAAAAACCTAAATAAACCGGTTTAAGCCAAATACCTACCTACCGCGAACGAAATTAAACGTCGTCGCACGGCACGCACAGGACGGACAGGTTACGAATTATCATTTTGTCGTTTTCTTTGCGCGCTTCATTGCATTGTAAACATCGCATTTGGAGCGTGCGTATTATTTACAGTTATTTTAATTATGATGAACGAAATAATAAAGCCCCGTTTTCATTTTGATTAGTGGGAGTGTGAATGTTTAATGCATGCGCTTAGTATTAAAATACTTGAAGATAGCTGCGGATCAGTGCGAGTGATTTGTAATCAGCATAGTAAAAGTGAATAGATGCTGATTACTTATCACTCGCACTGATCAACGGCTGTCTTCACGTATTTTTAGCTTAATACTAAGCACCTGCATTAAACACTCACACTCGTACTAATCAAAGTGAAAACGGGGCTTAAGTCAAACTGTGTGATGTTTGAATGCGGACATTTAATGAAAGTGAGACGTTTTTTTTAATCTCCCACTACGTATGTAGATAAGGAAGTTAAGTACTGATTTTGCCGCGATTTTCAAAAATCGAGATTTTACCAGATCTCAACGTTTTGAGGTCCTAGGAATCTTTTTCGAGTATTTTCACGATGACATAAGTATGCCTGTATGTGTGTATGTAAACATCTCATAACTTTTGAACGGCTTAACCGATTGAAACGCGATTGATAGCATTCATTGAATTCTACTTAGATTTTCTAAAAATTTCTACCAATTCGGTCAAGGGGATTTTAAAAATTTTTAAAAAAACCTCAAAAAGTTTTTGGCAAAACAGATTTTTTTTAAATATAACTTCTAAATTAATATACCGATTGAGTAGAAAATCAAAAATCAGCTCTATTCTACAAAAAACTGCGTCCAATATTTTAATTGCATCAAAAGCGGTTTATCCGTTTGAGAGAAATCGCCGAAGAAAATTTTTGAAAAGTCTGTTTTCGATATAACTTTAAGGTTGTTTAACCAATCAGGTTTCGATCTCCTACAATATTTTAATACTGAAAAAAATCGGTTGTCTGTAAAGTTGGTTTACAGACGATAGTTGAACGTGACAACGTCTTAAGCTCTCGCTTGTACTCCAAGCCTTAAACGGAACGCCTCAGAGCGAGGTAACGCCGCATGAGTCATGTTTTTTCGTGCGTGCAGCCAGCTCTATCGAATTATAAGACGTTGTCACGTCAAAAACCATGTCAAATACAATTTTAAAACGAAAATCGAATCAAGTTTTCAAAAGTTACAGTTTCAAATATTAATATTTTGTTGTTTACAGCAAATTTACTTATTATTTTTAAAATATTTTTCAGGCTAATATATCGATTAAATTAAAAATCTAATCAGCTTTCTGTCTAAAACACCGCGTCAAATATTTTAAATTGGATCAAAATCGGTGGATTTATTTGGGAATTGTCAATGATGAAAATTAAAAAAAAATCGGTCGCCTTTTACGACCTGCCTGGCAGAACGGCAGTTGGCCTATTCTTCAAAGGGGCCCGGAACCAACACGGGGACTTTTTTTCAACCTACGTAGTCATGTCAAAGATGAACAAATTACTGTCATTTTTAACAAAATTTATATTTTTGAACTCTAAAAAATCTATAGGGATAGGTTTTTGTTCCTTGGGGCTTAAAATACCTCAATTTAGCGGGAAGTTTCCAGGATGGCCTGCAGAGTCAACCGTTTTACAGATTTTTTGAGAAAATCTAAGACGAGAAGTCGTGTACATATTTATGTCGTATTTCACCTTTTCATTAGATCTGTGGCCAGGGTTTTGAAACTATGCTTTGTGTGGTACAGTCCAAATTTAACAATAGTTTTAAACAACAAATGTACCTACTTATGTATATGATATTTTATAGAAACAGACTTTTAGAAACAGTTACTTTTAGAAATCGATATCGTCTTGTTTATAAATTTCTTTAAGTTTATACAAAAATGATATCAATTCCTAAACGGTATAATTAATCTTGTGAAATGGGAGCCAAGTTTAATATAAGAGTATGCGTATCAGTCGACTTCACAGACAAAAGTATTGAGAGATTAGGGTGCCAAATTTTGTAAAGAAACTCCTAAAGTTTTAGTAACAAGAACGTGCAACATTCTAAAATAAATATATTATACAGTTTGTAAAGAAAATCCTGTCCGATCTGAAAGAGGCACATAGGTTAGTGGTGCCTATTACTGAAAAAAAAATTAAAATGACTTTATTTCAGAAAAAAAAAGATATCGTTTTTTAATATTCGTATTTTTACTTATATTTCCCTAGAATTAAGCAAATATTTTAAAAATGACAACACCTTGTCGCTGTTTGTGTCATTGTTTTGCTTAGGCGGCTTTCACACAATAACCATGCGAAGGCGCGCTTTTGTTTTTCGGTTTTTTATAAAGAATTTTTAAACGTGCTTCACACGCGCCGCGTGTCCTTCGGTAGCATCCGACTTGCGCGGCATTCTTTGATAATAGAATTTACTTATTTGTAGGTGTTGTCATACTTAATGTATAAAAATACAATTTAAGATTTTTTTATTGGGAAAACTAATTAATTAATATCCATAAAATAATTACACATATGTAACCGTATTACGGTACCGAATAACATCTCTAATTATCCGATAGGGTTTTCTTTACACACTGTATATGTAGGTAACAAATTCTTATTTATTAGTACTACCATAATGTTTGCTATTTTAAAAGTAATATAAATTCTTATATTTTAACAGAAAATTACTTACACAACCCATTGATTTCACTTAGAATATAACTGACACGTGCAGCTCTGTCAGGGCTGCACTAGTCATGTCAGCTAATGTTTTATTTTTATTTATTAATCCATTATGTCAGTTGTAACGTAAACATGTTAAATAAGCATCTAGGCTACTAAGGCAGTCTTTACCCTGCTATTAGCAAAATAAATTAATGTTGTTGTATCACGCGAGCGAAGTCGCAGGCAACAGCTGGTTTTTAAGAATTTTGAATTTTTAGAGATCTTTCCTTTGTACATTCATAAAAGTCTACCTTGGTGCCAAATATCGAGTTTTTAGGTCACCTGGAAGTGGGTTAGGTTTTAGATCAGATGATACATGATTTCATCTATGTAGAATAAATAGTTTTTGAGTTATGAAGGGATCAAAATAGCTCGAGATGGTTCGTGTAATATTACACACGGGTGTTGCATCGCCAGTTCCTTCTTCGACCTTGGCTGGACACACTCTCGCGTGTCTTGATGTCAGCGAGTCTTAAAACAAACATTTAAATTTGAAAAAAAAAGTGTAAACAGTTGACCCTACGGGCCATCCCTGAAACTTCCCACTAAATTAAAGTATTTTTAATTTTAAGCTCAAAAGAGTAAAAATTATACTTAAGCATAGATTTTTTCAGTTCAAACATTTATTTTTAAAAAAAATGCATTATACTGATTTTTTAAAAACTGTATATTATTTTTGAAATAATGATGGCATTCAAATCAATTTTTGAGATCTAAAATATTGCTTTTAGCTAAATAATCGATAGGTTGAAAAATTTCGATGCAATGTCAAAAAACATTTTATTTTAAATTTTTTTCATTGATAAATCCCAAACAAATTGACCAATTTTGATTAAATTAACGGTATTTAACGCAGTTTTTAAAGGAGAAAAGCTAATAAGATTTTTAAGTACATCGGTGAATTAACTTGAATGTTATTTAAAAAAAATTATGTAAGTTTGTTAAAAACAACGTAATTTTAATATTTGAAAAGCTATAAGTTTTGAGAATTAGATTCGATTTTGATTTTTGAAATGACATTTGACGCAGTTTTTTTAGTACTAAAATATCGTAGAATACCAAAAAACGATTAGTTGAAAAATTTCGAAACTTTGTCGATAAAACACTTTTTTCAAAATTTTTCGTCAACGATTACTCCCAAACGGATAAATCGATTTTGATGCAAATTATGTACTAGACGTAGTTTTTTGAGGAATATAGCTGATTAGTTTTTGTACTCAATCAGTACATAAATCTGGAAGTTATGTTAAAAAAATACTGTTTCACCAAAATTTTTTTTATGTTTGTTCAAAATTTCTCAAAATCTCCTGGACCGAATCAGTTCAATTTTTCAAGAAGTCTAAGTTGAGTGGAATCCAATCGAATGCCATCAACCGCGTTTCGATCGGTCCAGTCGTTCAAAAGTTATGAGATGTTTACATACATACACACACACGCACACGCACAAACACACGCACATGCAAGCGCACGCGCACGCGTACGCGTACGCGCACGCACACGCACAGGCACACACACATACATACATATATACATACATACATACATACAGACATACTGACGTCATTGTGAAAATAGACGGAAAAGGTTTCTAGGACCTCAAAACGTGGACATCTGGTGAAAACTCTATTTTCGAAAATCGGGGTAAAATCATTAACTTCCTTATCTACATACGTAGCGGGAAGTAAAAAAATTAAGTGAACCTAAGTAGACTTTAATTATCAATAATAAGTAACTTTAATCGTCATCCGCAAAGAATGTAATGTAGAATATCCGTAAATCTACAAAAAATGTATATAATTCAATTAATTGAATGAAACATTTAAACCTTAAAAAATACGTTACGCAAAACCTTAAAATTTACGCATTGTCCCTCGTTATTTGCCACTGGCCTAAGAAAACACCGCAGCGCGTGGCGTCTTGGCCTGCAAACATAAAATCACTACACATTTGCGTTATTTCATATTTGCACTTAAAATTGAATGCGGCGAGCTTCAAAGAAAAATTGAAAAACCGGTATAAGCCGGTTTATTGATTAAAGACCTTTATCATTTCGCTCAACGAGTAAACCGCTATTTTTGAGGTTAAGGTAGAGCCAAACCTGTATAAAACGCTCTTCAAGTACTTGCGTTGATTTAGGTTTTTAAATTAACCGGTTAACAAGCCTTGGCCAGCATCCCCGCCATTGAGTCTTTTGTCATGGACAATATGAAGCATGTGTCATTAGACCTCCCTTGTTGATCTGGGCCCTTTAAAAATAGGTCAACTGTATTTTTGCTATGAATCTCGTAAAATAAGAGAAATGTGTAACGTGTCACTGCCACAGTGATAACTATATGGTATCGTATGTAACGTTTCGCCCGGATTTTGTTCTATACCTGCCGCAATGGCGTCGGTGCTAGAGCTGTCGTATTCCAACTGGTGCACACGGACGACAATGCATTACATCGCCAATGCGATGGTAACCTATTTCCATCAAAGCCCCATTTGCCATGATATAACAAAGACGCTACAATCAAATATTCAAGTACGTTGTCAGCTGGCTTTATAGACCCGTCGATCCTTTTCAAATGTCGCTATAATATTATGCAATCAAACATATAATCTACAAATATTTCAAACTAGTGACCGCCCCATTGATATAAAAAACCCAAGATGCACGATCAGTGTCTCAAAAACGTCCCCCAAAAATGAGCGCACAGTTTCAAATTGTGCGCTCGTTTCAAATAGAATCGCGTCGGTCGCGACACTGTCAATTTTATTACTTTTTGTACATTGCTTTGTAAAAACAACTATAAATCTTACGCTTAAGGTTAGATATGCAAAGACATATGTTTTTGCCATATCTATAACACCTTATGTGAAATTAGCGACAGTTTTGAGTGTCAGTTTTGTTGGGGACTGTGCATCTTTGGTTTTTTATATCAATGGACCGCCCTGATCGCAAAAGTGTAATACTCTTAATTTTTTTGTTTCATATCATTAGATAGCAAACAAGCAGATGGCTCTCCTGATGGAAAGAGAAACCATCACCTATATACACCAAAGAAGTTAGCGGTGTGTCTATATCCGTGAGACGGGATGTGTCTACAGGCTAAGTTGACCTCCAAACGGGAACCCGACAATGACAAGCATAGCGATAGGAATAGGTAAAGCGGTGGTACCAAATACTCGGGAAAGATGTTGCGGATCTCTACTAACTAGTAGTCACGTATAACTCACGTCACGTATAAAGTCTCTACTAACTAGTGACACGTATAGCTAATCGGTCGCCTCTTACGACCTGCCTGGCAGAACGACAGTTGGTCTATTCTTTAAGCAGATCGGACCAACACGGGGGTTGTTGTTTTTCTTTCATTCTTCGTTATTCTTCCAAACTTTTTTCGTTCATTATTTTCAATTTTTATCTAATTTTTTTTGTGTCTTATTACATCGATCCCGTAAAATGGGATGGTTCGCATGAACCGCATGGTTCTCGCGGGATTCACAGGAATCTTCGGGTAACGAACTCTCCTGATAGAATTAGATGGTTATTTGCTAAAGTCAGCTGCTTCTTTGCTAGACTCTGATATAAAAACCTACATAGAATTTCACTGGCTACTTAAAGTAGTTTCTGTGAACAGAGCCTAAGCTGAATTTGCGGAGTTGTTACTTCGTTATCGAATACATAAGTGGGTTTTCAAAATAAGTGTGTTTCGTTGTTCAGATAATATTATTTAATCGAGGTATCTATCGAAGTCGTATTAATTTCTACTATTGGTATTAATCAGAGGTGATATTTTGGCGGCGAACTAGCTTAATATTAAAGAATATATATTTAATTAGGTACACTTATTAACTATTAAATTATTAAGTGTACCTAATTAAATTTATATTATTTTATTATCTGTCATTGTATAATCATCTACACATAATAAAATCGTAGGAAAGTCAAAACTGTACATTGAATATTTTTTAAAAAGAATACTTGGGGCGTGATCTACAATCGATATCGAAGCCAAAAATATAGTTTTTAGAATTTTTGTCTGTTTGTCTGTATGTATGTTCAGGGTAAACTCAAAAAGCACTGCATGGATTTATTTCAAATTTTGCATAAATATTACTAATAGGTCGGGTCAACATATAGGCTACATATTATCATACTATCACCTACGGGGGAGGTTGTACCTGTGCGGAGTAAACGAAGTCCGCGCGGACGAAGTTGCGGGCAACAGCTAGTTATATAATATAGTCATTGTTATCTGTTAGATTACGCACTGGCTATTGGGTGGCTAGCGACTTCTTATGCTTTTGTTTCTTTGTATATACCATACTAGCGATCCGCCCCGGCTTTGCACGAGCACAACGTTAAAGCACAAAAGAATGTATTCTTTCGACAAATCTTTAAAATTCTTGGCTTTTTTTCTAATATAATATGCATGTATAAATGTATACATAATATAAACCTTCTTAATTACTAATTCTACTGCATTAAAATCGGTTTCGTAATTTAAAAGTTATAAGCTAATATATATTGAAGGCGATTTTATATATTATGTAAAGAGAGCGAACAAGCAGACGACTCTTGTGATGGAAATAGTCGCATGTTGTCATGTCCGTTGCAATCAAGGATTTAAAACGTTATCAGATAACAGATCTTATTTTACGATACTTTACGTTATTACGATTATTTTCAAACACTATAATATGTATCGCTACTCAAATAACAGAACGAAATTGTTAACGCTAAATAACGTTAAAATATCGATATATATGCGGGTTTCATGCTGTTTCGTGATTGGTTTGCCGTGTTTCATGCTGTTTCGTGATGTGATTTGCCAACTAACGCTAGAAGACAATGTCATAAATATACCATAACGTTAATTCGTAGTGTATAATAGAACATAATGAATAACGTTATTAAGCAGTAACAAATTCAGTATCATTTTTGGATAACGCTATACTTGAAAATAACGTTATGTCATGCCGCGAACAATAACGTTACCACAAAATATCGATGTTTGAATCCTTTCAGTATTAAATGGTATATTCATTATTTTATTGTTGAAATAAGTAGGTACTTGAATGCGACACGGTTATAGTATTGTATTTTGGTTGTGGGGTAAATTGATTGCGATGGATCACAAGACAATACGATGTATAACATGACCACGATCTAAGAGGCTTTCGTCAATAGACCCACATTGTATTTTTTGGAAATATATTAATGTAATATAGGTATTTCCAAACGCATAATATAAAAACCTTAAGAATTTAAAAATAGCAGGTACACAGCATATTAAAGGGCATTGTAAAAACTGAAGAGCACTGACGCGCGACTTATTCTTGTAAAAAACCTATATTTTTGTATCGGGGTTGGAGATCGCAAATAAGCGTACGGTCATTTCCATTAGCCGGCGACGAGTTACGACACTGCCACACCCTGAGTGATACGACGTCATTATTGGGGTCTACACCCTGGGGTTCACCTTAGCGTTCACATTAGAGTAGAGTACGCACATTTATAGCAATAATCATAAGTAATTTTCATTTCAAATCATAATAAAAAATTCCATCATTTTCAATATATCTAAAAGAACGTTTTGAATACATTTCAAGGCAAGGTAGGCTTCAGCGGTCTCAAAATTCTAGTACGTTGATGTATCCGGACCACAATACGGCAACATATTTTAATTCCTTCACAGTTACTGCGATAAGGTTATGGAATGCTCTCCCGTCTCAGATGCGTGAATCATCTACTTTATCAAATTTTAAAACTGCATTGTAAGATCACTTTTTAAAATGTCAGAATACTTGATTTTGTATATGTGTGTATTTTATATTATATTAATGTCTGTAAATGTTATATTTCTATAATAATTATTGAATATCGGTGTATATATATTTATCTTCTATGTAAGTAGTCAATCTATATTTAATTACTAGCTGTTGTCTGCGACTTCGTCCGCGCGGACTTCGTTTACTACGCACCGCTTCTCCCCCGTATGTGATAGCGTGATAATATGTAGCCTATATGTTGACCTGACCTGTTAGTAATATTCATGCAAAATTTTAAGTAAATCCATGCAGTACTTTTTGAGTTTACCCCGGACATACATACAGACAAACAGACATACAGACAAACAAACAAAAATTCTAAAAACTATATTTTTGGCTTCGATATCGATTACAGATCACGCCCCAAGTATTTTTTAAAAAAACTATTCAATGTACAGTTTTGTCTTTCCTACGATTTTATTATATGTATAGATTGGAGTAGTAGTTTAGTAGCTGACTTCATTTGTTGTAGTATATCCTAAAAATAGATTAGTTATGGTAATTTAGAATGTAGTGTTTAGTTTTATTGATAGCTCAAAATTAGTTTATTATGCACTACCCAAGCTTTTTCTCTCAGCATCAAGAAAGTTAAACTGTGAAAATGCTTAATAGCATTAAGTCACGCCTTTGTACCATTTTTGTACAATAAAGTATTTAAATAAAAAAAAATTGTCTCAAATTTATTTGTCTAAATATCTTAAGTTTATTTTTTCTTTCGTCTTAATTTTTTTGCAACACATAAACTCACGCAGAAGTTATAATTAAAATAATTAATATAAATAAAAACTAAAGTACAGTAATAAAAAGCATATTTTTTATCTTTTTTGTCTGTACTTTAGTTATATTGTATATACAATTTTACTAAAAAGAATTGTGTCTATTTTAGAAGTACGTAGTAAAAATCTAATTTAATTCTAACATTACATGTGATCATTACATTATAAGTAAAAGTTATTAAGTTATATGTTACGGTTACACCATGTTACGGTAAAATAATGCAGACATATTTAATTAGTAACTGTAATATGTTGTACTAGCTGTTGCCAGCGACTTCGTCCGCGCGGACTTCGTTTACTCCGCACAGCACCTGGCCGCTAGGTTATAGCGTGATAATACGTAGCCTATATGTTGACCCGACCTGTTAGTAATATTCATGCAAAATTTGAAGTAAATCCATGCAGTACTTTTTAAATTTACCCCGGACTTACATTGACTTTGCTACGATTTTATTATCTATATATTAATACGTGAAGGGAAAACTTTGGACCCCTTTTTAAGACAATTTCGATAGCGGTCGAGTATAAAATTTGGCATAGTTCAAGTTTATATTTTGGAGGACTGCAGAAACTCAATATTTTTTAATAAAAATCATTAGAAATACATTAAAATAATAAAAATATACATTACACACTATATTATGTGACATACATGATATGACACACACATGCATAGATACTACTTTTCTTTACGGATGTCAGTTGTCAAAGTTAAAAGAGATTTTACCGTATAGTCTATGGTCGAATTCCGACCACAGGCGTTCGCTAGTATATATAGATGTATGACACTATCTCATAATCTGTACAGTTTTGTGTCACATTCCCAAAAAGCTTCTGTCTTAAAGTGACATTTAACATAGTAATTTAACACCATATCTAGCTATCCTCCGTCACTTGTTTCTAAGCGTTTTAATGAAATACAATTATTATCATCATTGAAATATCACATTGTTTATCCCTGTCACTGACTGTTATCATAAGACGCGTGGGCTCTAAAACAATATATGCTTTATGGCACATGTAATCGGCAATCTATAATTCAATAGCTATTAGCAATAAAACGCTTTTACTATTTACTGTTAATTTGTTCATTTGAAGCATTCTCTGGCACTAACACAAGACAAAGGAGAAATGTGGCATCCTATTCGATATACCTAACCTGTTACATTATAGCTTCAATATACAAGCAACGAGAAAACCAAAGCATCAGTTACACATATCATATTGCAGACTCAGACCGAAATTAGATCTGAGATTGCAGATATCTTTTTTCGTTTTGCCTCGTGTTTGTGCGGGCTCCCTTCAAATAATGCTTTTGCCGTTCTGCCAGGCACTTCGTAAGAAGCGAACGATCAGCTATGCGAGTCACTACCATCGTGGCTACTAGGTGGTAGAATTCTGCATCGTCTTGCCCGGATCTGGTACCACCGCCTTACCTTTTCCTGTCGCAGTAGCATCAGTGCTTGTCACTGTCGTGTTCTGGTTTGGAGGATATGGTAGCCGGTAAACTTAAGTCTGTGGCATTAACATCCCGCCATAAGGACAGCAACGCAACATTAATATCTTTGTTGTCTATAGTCGATGGTTGTCTCTTTCCATCATGAAAGCCATCTGCTTGTTTAGTATCTCATGATATAAAAAATCTGTAGGCGGAGATCATCCCCAGGTATCCTTATCTTAGAGCAGGCTTTCCCAAACTTTATTTCGCCGATCCTCCCCGAGCCAAAAATAATATTTTCATGCCCCCCTTTTATTCCTTATTTACCTACTCGTTCAATTTTTTGTAAATGTAATCTTACATAAAACATACGTCGCCCCCCTTAACATTTCTCTACGCCTCCCTAGGGGGGCCGTGCCGCCCTGGTTAGGAAGTCCTGTCTTAGAGCGTCTCACTAGAATTAAAAGTTTCGTTTCTCTGATGATAATATAGATGGCACTGTTCCATTATTGCATTGCGGTAATAATGTTCGTCTTCTTGTAAATTGTATATAGGTTTTAAAACTAACAGTTAGTTTTTGCAGGCTTATCAGGGCGAGCGAAGCGAGCCCTACACTAGGCCACTTTGTATGCACTTTTGTGGTATCTGTTACTGAAAAAATATCGCACTTCGAGGTTTGAGCTTTGACGTGGTAGTTTAAATTCATGTCTAGATATGATCTACCATTAAAGTACCATTTTATAAACATTAAGAAAAAAAATAAAAAATACTTGTATTAGAATTTTATTACTACTAACGCCATCTATTATGAAACTAACAAGTTAAAACGCTATTGAGTTAAAATGTTACTTTGGCGTGGTAGATTTAATTCATTTTCATTCACTCCATTTTAATACAATATTAATCTATTGTTGTCACTTGTACTTTTTAACTTCCTGCTACGTATGTGGATAAGGAAGTTACTGATTTTGCTCCGATTTTCAAAAATCGAATTTTCACCAGATGTCTGAGGTCCTCGGAACCTTTTTCGACTATTTTCGCCATGACTTCAATGTGTCTGTATGTATGTATGTATGTATGTATGTGTGTGTGTGTTCGTGTGTGTGTATGTATGTCTGTATGTAAACATCTCATAACTTTTAAACGGCTGGACCGATCGACACGCGGTTGATGGCATTCGATTGGATTTTGATAAAATTTTGAAAAAACCCAAAAAGAAATTTTGGTGAAACAGATTTTTTTTAATATAACTTATAATTAACTTAATGTACTGATTGAGTACAAAAACTAATCAGCTATATTCTTAAAAAAATTAAGTCTAATGCATAAATTGCATCAAATCGGTTTATCTGTTTGGAAGTAATCGTTGACGAAAATTTTGAAAAAAGTCTTTATTCGACATAACATCGAAATATTTCAACCAATCATTTTTTAGTATTCTACAATATTTTAGTACTAAAAAAATTACGTCGAATTCCGTTTTCATTCGACATAACATCGAAATATTTCAACCAATCATTTTTTAGTATTCTACAATATTTTAGTACTAAAAAAATTACGTTGAATTCCGTTTTAAAAATTAAAATCGAATCTTATTTCCAAAAGTTACAGCTTTTCAAATATTAAAATTACGTTGTTTTTAGCAAACTTACTTAATGTTTTTGAAATAACTTTCAGGCTAATATACCGATTGACCTCAAAATCTTATCAGCTTTTCTCCTTTAAAAACTGCATCAAGTACCTTTAATTGGATAAAAATCAGTCACTTTGTTTGGTATCTATCAATGACGAAAATTTTTGAAAAAATGTTTTTTGACATTGTTTCGAAATTTTTGAACCTACCGATTATTTAGCTAAAGCAATAGTTAAATTGAGTTGAATGCCATTTGAAATTGACCATTTGAAATTTGATCAATTTGGACGCAGGCTTAGCGAAATCACAGGGGACTCCCGTTCTGGATCGTTTTTGGTGCAAAGGTTGGCCATCGCAATTCAACGCGGTAACACGGCGAGTGTCATGGGCACTTTTGCGCCGGGAACGATCCAGGTTGGATTAAATAGCTAGTATTAAGGTTTGACAACGAGAATATGTGAATTTTGAGACATAATGAAATACACTTCTATTTGATTATCGTTTCCAAAATGTACAGTTTTTACAAAAATCAATGTACTGCCATTTTTATCAAAATAAACTGCGTGTATGATTGTTTCGTTGGTTCATTCGTGTTTTATGCTGTTTTTTGTGACTTAGCAATTGAGATATTTCAATATTTCTTAGAATATTATTATAATATTTCTTAGCGGGAAGTTTCAGGGATGGCCTGCAACGTCAACCGTTTACAGATTTTTCAGAACATGATTATTCTGAAACAGTACAAGTGTATTAATTGATTAATATTTTATTGAGATAAATTTTCAATCTTAGCCCGAGGGTAAAAAGCTAAAAAAAAAGTATGGTCATGCCCGTATCCCCGAAGAGGTAGGCAGTGGTACAACGTGTGCATCCACGATTAGCCGAAGATACGTCTTAGTCCCACAACGTGATAAGTGACCAGCTTATCATCAACCGGGCATTTTTCCAATCCCGGACAGCGTTGTTTTTTTTTATCAGAAAACTGAAAAAACACATTTTTGAATTACCCGACCCAGGAATCGAACCCGAGACCTAATGTGGTCAACTCCGACTCCTGATCACTAGACCACAGAGGCTGATTGATTTGTCTGACACGGAAATCGAACCCCGAGGGTTTCTCTGAGAGACGAATTCGAAAAATTTATTCGCTGAGTTTCTACCGCCAATTCTTCGTGCCTGCGCTAAGTCCAATATTAATCCTAAAAATTTTGAAGGTTAATTAAATAAAAAAAATATATTTCGAAAATCGATCTTATCTTAGCAAAATGTTAAAAATGTGTTTTTCTTTATAAGATTAACTTTTATTTTTAATACCCATTTTCCTTAAAAACTCTTTTGCAAGAAAGCTACCATAAATGAAAATTAATTTCTATAAATTAGGCTTTAAGAGCGGCGATGAGTTGGTGGCGCGAGATGGATCTTGAGTTGCTACATATTATAGGTAGACCGAACTAATTATAGGTAGACCAGAAAATATGGTGTAAAATTTTAGTAGATAACCTTTATATTTGTTCTGTGTAGATAACATTGATAATAATAAAAATCGTGTTTTTAATAAATCAAGAAAAAAGTTTTAAAAAAATTTGTCTTAGAAACATGTTTTTTTATTTTGGTTTTATTTTCCTGCGCTCATCTAGACCAAAGCCTGACGACGCCTTTGATGGGAATATAATGTTTGGGTAAAAATAGGCTGGCTTTTTTTAGGTTAGATAATTATAAACTGGACTGGACTGGACTTCATCCATACATTAAAAGATGTAATTACTAGGTAGTATAACTTTGCGAGCCCTTACAAAGCTTGCTTTTTGCTAGTTTTAGTGAAGTGTATTAAATTTATGCAAACAGTTAAGTAAGTACGTGTTCGGGGAAAATCATTTCTATAAAGCAGAATCGTACATGTAGCATGTGGCGCCATCTATATTTGCAAGAAGAAAACATTTTATTTGTACCCATTTTATGCCTTAAGATAAATAGAGGTCTATTTAAGTATATTACGAAGTACTCTGTGGTCATCTCGCCATTGCCACCAGCAAAAGAATTAATTATTTATAATAATTAATTTTCCTATGCAAGTATATATGGTCTGTTCTTCAAAGAGGCCCGGACCAACACGGGGTTTGTATGTGTTTTCATTCCGCACTGAACTACACGTATCCACTTCCTGCGGCGCCGCAACGGTACCGTAACAATGTTGCGACGCCGGCGCCGCCTACCACATGTGCACGCTGATGCAGCAAAATGGCTGCGATACGGCGGCGCACCATACCGTATCGTGTGGTCTTTTCTAAGGAAGGACAACCAATATTGCCGTTAGTAAATTAAAACGGTATTTTGCGTGAAGTGCTTCCAAATAGACAGAAAAAAAGTTTTAAAAACCTAAAAAATAAACATAAAGACAATAGAAATTAATGAGATTTCCAAGTGCAGGCTCCGAAAGCACCGCTGTCTTGGGACGGGATGTTTGAAGCGACGCACCATGTGAAGTGTCCTCAACCCGACGGTGATGGGGACGAAAACTGTTTGGTCGTCAACGTGTTCACGCCTGTGAAGGGCGCGGCTCTCCCTGTGTTGGTGCATATTCATGGGGAGAGATTTTTGAAAGGGTACCTATCAATACTACACTTAATAACTAATTTGAGTATTTATACCTATATAGTACAGGAGGAATCGGCGCATGAGTACCGAAAACTATTCCACCTCAATTTTTTTATGTGATCCTCTTCAAATTGCCCTACTGATGATTTAAATGCATGTTGCCATGGGGCACCCGGAGCCATATTGTTGAAACTGAAATTGCTTAAACAATTGCAAGGAATTGTTATTTTTCAACCGGACAATATTTTTTTTATATTCTTTATTGAAATACCAATAAAAAAGGTCCTATGACTTTTCAGGATAAAGTTAATCTCAAATTTGGGTACATTCGACCCATGAAAAATATATAATAATTTGATGTTTAAGTAATATTTTTTTTAATTCTCTATACAATAGTTAATAATATTGTTAATAGAAATTAAAAAAAAAATCATTGTTTATATCATTTTTAATTGTTAATTTCGCGCGCTCACAAGTATGCGTCGCTTACCTTTAAGCATGTGTGGTCACAGCCCATAGACGCCTAATGATCGATTTTTCGTATTGAATGCATTCTGGCAACTAGCTGAGCTGAGCTGCAACATCGTGATTGGCTTACTCAAGGCCACAGTGAAAGATAGTGATGTACAGAATCAGTACATCACTATCTTTCACAGTACAGAATCAGTGTCGACCAATAAGATTAAGATCTTATTGGTCGACACTGATTGGGTATTGGTGCATGGACATTTACATCGGAACTATAAGTCAGATGTGTTGACAGAAGCCATTCGCCTGTTATTAGGGGTCTATGGGTTGTGTGGTCGGTGCCTTTAAGTATCGCAGTCTCTCTCTGACTCATGCGTTGCGTCGGCCTCTCTGTGTCTTGAATCATTATGTATCATTTATCTTATACGGTACTCACGCGCCGATTCCTCCTGGACTAATATGTATTTCTATGTATTAGTATTGTTGACTGACGCCTATACTACAAGCAAATAATTGCTTACTTTGGGGTTAGATAAATCCGTGTAATTGGTCCAGTGATATTTATTAGCTGCAGCTTGCACTCAGCTGCATTATAAAAGTTTTTGACGAGTCACACAGGATCACCAAATTGTTCCGGTGTAAAAAGTAGCCGGAACAATTTGTTGATTGTGTTCCCGGACGAGTACAATCTGGGGATCTTCAAGAGAAGAGTGAACAGGTACCTTCTAGGGAAGCGCGTTCCATCTTAGGCCTCATCTTAGCTTACCATCAGGCGAGATCGAGGTCAAGCGCTTACCTATCGATAATAATATTATATAAATAATAATAATGTATACATATATTAATCTGTTGTTAAAGCAAGAACATAACCGCCAATATATTATTATCGTGGGTAATAGTGTTGGGTGTGCAATTAGTTTAATTAATTAAGTTTATGTTAAAAAATTATATTTATTGTATACCTGTTTTTTACCCCAAATAAAATAAAATAAAAAAATAAAATAAAATAAAAAAAGGCAATGTGCTATTCCAGGACATCATCCAATTGTGTATCAAATCTCATTCAAATCTGTACAGTAGTTTGTGCGTGAATGAGTAAGGAATTTTATTCATTTTGCTTTTGCATGCATGATTTAACTACTCATTTTTTTTTGTCTCAGCAATCATGCATCTCAATCTATACTACTATAATAAAGAGAAAACATTTAAATTTTTGTATGTTTGTCACGAAGAAACTCAAAAACTACTAGAGCGATTTAAAAAAAATCTTCTACCTTTTGTAAGATACACTATCCAGTATCCAAGAGCGACATAGGCTACATTTTTACACATCTGAGTAAAATCAAATAATGATTTTGGTTCACGCGAACGAAATCGCGCGTAAAAGATTTATTAAAATACAAGCTCATTTTACTCGTCAAAACAGTTGCGTCTCCCAGATTTTCAATTCATTAGCTTTTTTGTATGTAACATTTTAGAAAATTTTAGACATATAATAAATTCTATGCATGGTTGTTTTTTAATCCTGGTTCCAGAATTTTGCTTATTATTTCTCAGATGGGGTTCTCACCATGCTCCTCAACGTCTGCTTCGTCGGAATTTAGTATTTGTCACATTAAACTATCGCCTTGGTATACTCGGTTTTCTAAGTTTCAAGACATATGGAATAGCTGGAAATGCTGGTTTGAAAGATCAAGTCGCCGCTTTGTATTGGATTAACAAGAATATCGCTAGCTTCGGAGGCAATCCAAGAGATGTTACTTTGTATGGGACTGGCTCTGGAGCAGTGACTGTTGAGTTAATTATGCTTTCCGGTTCAGCTGATGATCTCTTCCAAAAAATCATTATAGAATCAGGAACGGCATTGTCGCCTTCATCTTTATCACGTGGTTTAGATTTAGATACAGCTTTTG
Organism: Apodemia mormo; assembly: GCA_036924255.1. Taxonomy (NCBI): domain Eukaryota; kingdom Metazoa; phylum Arthropoda; class Insecta; order Lepidoptera; family Riodinidae; genus Apodemia; species Apodemia mormo. The sequence continues at coordinate 1,126,649 of JAUPFN010000018.1, read as the reverse complement.
AATTAGCTAAGCAGTTGGGGTACGAGGGGAATGATGAACTGGCCAATATTGAAAACTTCTTCTACAGAATATCATTTAAGAAATTAACAAATTCTTCATTTGTATTTTTGCCTGTAATTGAAAATAAAAACTTGTACACAACTTTACTAGACAAGGATCCTAGAGAAATAATTGAAAGAGGTACTTTTAGAAAAACACCAATGATTCTTACACATACAAATGCTGATGAGGTAACGGTCATTAAAGACAATGTAAACAAATTTAAAGTTGTTCCAGAAAATTTTGAGGAATTATTGCCAAATAATTTAAAATTTGACAATGACAAACTCAAAGAAAGTATTGCAAAATTAACTAAAGAAATTTATTTTGGAGAAATAACTTCCGATAATCCAGTTAAGAATTACATTAATTATGTTAATGACATATTTATAACATATCCTATGTTAAAATCTTCAATACATTATGCTTACAAAAATAAGAATGCAGTATTTATAATGAACTTCTTAAATAATTTCAATGATAAATCACAAGATGTTAAAGGTGCTTCATGTGGAGATATCAATAAATATATATTCTCAGATATGACTCTAGAAAATGATGACGAAATCATTGCTGAACAATTAGTCAGCTTATGGACAAATTTTATAATCTTAGGGTAACTACTTCACAAATTATTTAAACAAAATATACAGGTTAACTGATAAATAACTGTATATATATTGAAGGACACAATAGTGATCATAATGTAACAAAAAATATATAATAAAAAGAGAATATTGCATTATAATAAATAATATAATTAAACAGTCATTATATGCTACCATTGTAAACATAATAATATTGATTCACAATAAAAGATCACATTTTAATCAATATTAGACAAAACAATTACAAAAGTCAATTATACAATAGATGTATTCTTAATTAATTAATTAAGAATATTGCATTACTATGTAGTAAACCTCAATAAAATCAATGTGATAATATTCAAAAAGTACCCATAATCATTGCGTGCTTTGACTTACACCTGCCGCGGCGGCATATACTTATTTCTTCACGCCCATATCCCCGAAGGGGTAGGCAGAGGTACAACAAGTGCACCCACGATTAGCCGAAGATACTTGGTCCCACAAATGTGATAGGTGGCAAGCCTATCGCCAACCGGGCACTTTCCAATCCCGGGCAACTTTTGTGTTTCTCAGAAAACTGAAAAAACACTTTTTTTTTAAAGTGCCCGACCCAGGAATCGAACCCGGGACCTCATGTGGTCAACTCCAACGCTGGACCACTAGACCACAGTACACAGTACACAGTACTTATTTGTAAACAAAATTCGATATATATGGGCGGGTATTTGTGTTTATTAGATAATTAAGTCAAAATTTAAGTATCTATTTGTTCACATATTTTATATCAGAATCGAGTACTGAACATCCTACTTCCGTATGTACAGTTTTGTACCAGTAAACCTGTATATTTTTATCACACTGGTTACCCTATGGATTAGGTAGGCTGAACAAGAATTTACAGACTTACTGTTTTACAACAGTTCATTAGTTGATAGTTATTGAGATAGGTAGTGATCCCCATCGTCGCATTTCACCTGTTTAAAGAATAAATCCCTAAGTTAATCACACGCATTTGTGCAGACCTTTCATTTTTGTGTTGTCAAAAGTATGTTATAAAATAGATATAAAAATCCCTAGCTTCACATTTTTTGTCTTGGATACAATGGTAATTATGTCTATCAGGTAGTTTTTCAGTGTAATGATTCATTTGATTTACTTGCTGGAAAGAAGGCAAGGAAGTTTAAGATTAATTAACATTAGCTTAGAACCTATTAACTAGTTTAAATACGTCAAAAACATACTGTAAGGAATAACCTATGAGTTGGTGATATTAGAACCAGACATCAAATGTTTGCAAGGGCTTACTATATACCATAATAGATACTTTTCACTGTCTTATTGCAAGTGATCCTTGTTGATTATTCTCAGTGCATCATTATTTTTTACAGGATATGTATTTATTTTTAGTTTACCAGCACAAGCAAGACTTTTACCTTTACTTTTTTTTTTAGAAGTGTAATCAATCTTGACACTAACTAATAACAAGGGAATGTTGCTAATTGACAAAGCACTGTCATTATTAACTCCTATGTGAAATATCTTCAATCCTGAATGTGTTAGGCATTATCAATATTTTTCAGTATTCAGAATATAATGTCAATTTTCAGTGACCCCACACCATTGACAACATCTCAAATACCAGTAATATGGCAACCTTTAAAACCGAGAGAAACGAATGGAAAACCAGATATAAAAAGCATCCAGTGGTTAATATTTGGAAGAACAATAAAAAATAAAGAATTAACCTCCCCAGAATTAATATATTGGGAGCATATCTACAGCAAATTTTATAGTAAAATTTAAGGAATTCCAATATTTGTTTATTTTTTGTAACACCTTCACCTATAACCTTTGATATCTTCGTAAGCGCAAAAATGAAAGATGAGAAAAACAAATACTAAATAACACTCACATTTATACAATTAATTAGCATTATCAACCGTCTTAATTTCTCTCAAGTCCAAAGGTTGCTTAAGAAGAATTGTTTTTATCTATACATATAATAAAATCGTAGGAAAGTCAAAACTGTACATTGAATATTTTTTTAAAAAGAATACTTGGGGCATGATTTAAATCAATATCAAAGCCCAAATATAGTTTTTAGAATTTTTGTCTGTTTGTCTGTATGTATGTCCAGGGTAAACTCAAAAAGTACTGCATGGATTTACTTAAAATTTTGCATGAATACTACTAATAGGTCGGGTCAACATATAGGCTACATATTATCACGCTATCACCTAAGGGGAAGGAGCTGTGCGGAGTAAACAAAGTCTGCACGGACGAAGTCGTGGGCAACAGCTAGTATACAAATAAAATTAGAATATGTTTTGATTTATCTAAAACTAATACAGTCAAAAACTCATGTATAGTTTACAAACATTTTGAGCAATATGTTTGAATCAATATTTTACTACCACACTTGTGGAGCATTGCATCAACGATTGTGCAGCATCCACATTGATTTAAACATCTGCATTCACTAAAATTATTTAAATAGCCCGGGAGTCTACGAAATTCCTTGCGATTGCGGCAAAAGCTACATTGGAGAGACAGGACGAAACATCAACGTCAGACTCGCCGAACATATCCGTAGTGTGCGCAAAATGGACTGCAATACCTCGGCGGTAGCAGAACATGTCCTTGGCTCAGATATGTCACATTATATTAGGTTCGACAAGGTGAAAGTGTTGGCCCGCGAAAAGAACTTTGTATCGCGTAAGTTTGTCGAGGCCATCGAGATTGAACGTCGTCCTAATTTTAATAGAGACAAGGGATGGACACTGCCACCGACTTGGAAACCTGTGTTGTTGAACGCAACCAGAAAGGACAACTATATGGTAGATGACAGCGTAGGAGATATTGTAAGTACATTTTGTGCACAAAATAATTCAAATAGTGGTACGAACGCGCCAACAGCACTGTGTGTATCGTCGGCAGAAATCCTCACACACCCGGTTTCATCAAAACGAGCGCAGCGGGCAACCGACCGCAGTTCGCGTCGAGTCGCTGTCGCGGCAACAGCGTCGCAATTACCCTGATGAAGGACCTCATATAGGTCCGAAACTAGTCGGAACCTATACCGATTTATACGTGAGTTTAGCCGTTTTCTTAATCAATTATTTAGTAAATCTGCATTCACATTTAGTGATGGGTATTCCAGTGTGTTTGTTGTGGTTTATCACTTGTTCGTAACTGAATCACAATGTTTAAGTGCATAATATGTTTTTGTGTGAATATTTTTTTGGATTTTTTTAAAGTCATAAGATAACAAACAAGCAAATAGCTCTCTTGATAGAAAGAAACAACCATTGTCTATAGATACCAAAATTGTTAACCACTTGACTCTCCAAGTGGCAAATATTAGATATTATGTATGACAATTCCGTATCCCGTGTACTCTTAAGGCAAAATTTTACCCCACTTGCATTTGAATTTAAACTTTAAATTTCTAATTATATAGACTAATGTTGCATGAAAAAGTCATTGACATTTATTCTATGATAAAATATCTGTCATGTCAAATTCATAAACTGACATCTGCTATTGTCATTTATTTTACTACAGTCACTTTTGTTCGTTCGACTGGACTGCGTGTGTGTTAGTGGTTTTTTAGTGGTATAAAATTGAATTTTTTGTTGTTTAACGGTGCATTTCTCTCATGTAAGTACTGTTTTTATTAGAAAGGCAGTTTAATTGTTCTATTTGAATAATTTGTTGTAGGAAATATATTGTGATAGCCAACAATAAAGTCATTTAAAAATTTATTATTTTTCAAGTGATTTTTGTGTTATCTGTTTGTAAATATAAAAAATTCTTTGCCAATACCTTTCCTTAATAGACAGAAAATATATCAATTGATACACAGTCGTTTACAGAAAGATAAAATATGGCTTAGTTGTAGAAAAAAAGATTTTTTTTCCAACGAGTCGCCTGAGCCGCCATTCTCGACAAAAGCCGAGTGATGAGTCCTGGCACTTAAATTTGCCCTTGAGTGTCAAAGTTTCGAGAGGTTAATGATAGATTGCTATCATTGTAGCAGGGTCTTAATGCCACATGCATAAAGGATCTTGCACTAATTACATAAGGATCCTGAGGGAGAGTGGGGTTAGGAAAAATCTCTTTGTGACTAGTTCCAACAGTGCTGAATGGTTTTCTGAATAATAATATGTACACTCTTTCATGTTCCTTAAATTGTGGCTTTAACCCCACTTCCCCCTTTGTTAGTCCGGGCTCTTTTGAAGTCTAAAGTCAAAGCATTTTTATTCAAATTATCCTCTACAGGCACTTTTGAGGAGTCAACATTTTTTGAGTTACTACATGATCGGAAGAATAGATCAACTACCATTCTGCCAGGCAAGTCATACAAGACAACTAATTGGCTATATGTGACACTACCATATTGACTACTACGTTATAGAGTTCTGCAACGATTCAGCTGCCACCAGCATACCTTGGTACCACTGCCTTACTTATTCCGGACACAATAGCGTCAATGTTTGTCATTGTCGTTTTCCAGTTTGGAGGGTAAGGTAGCCGGTAGACTTACGCATGTGGCAGGACCATCCCGCCACATGGATAGCAATGCTCCTGTGGCATCATGGTTTCTCTTTTCATCAGGAGTGCCATCTGCTATTTTATGATATAAAAAAAATCTTAATTGATTCTTTACCTTTACACATATAGTGTAAAACAAAGTTGTTTACACTATACGTTCACATATATCTTTTAAATTATGCAATGGATTTAATGCAGTTTTTGTCAATTGACAGATTGATTGATGAGAAAGGTTTATATATTATAGTAGAAAAAAGCTGAGAGTTTCTAAGATTTACTGTAAAACCATATTTACAGTAAATTTTAGGTCACTTGTTATAGAGATTCCAAAGACTAGATCGTTTTCTAATTCTAATATAATAGTCATCTACATTGTTTAGCAATAAGAGTATAAACTAAATTATTTGATAAAATATAAAAATATTATTATATGGAATATAGAAATATTATGGACCATTACATGGGGGTAGGGGGTCAATAATTGTCAAAATCATTCTTAAGTAATTAATGAATGGCCCCTAAATTTACCTACCTTACCCTCCAAACCAGAACATGCTAGTGACAAACACTGACTGTAATGTGGCAAGAATTGATAAGGCTGTGATACCAGACCTCGCCGAGACAATGCAGAGTTCTACCACCTTGTACCCTTGATAGTAACTTGCATAGCCAATTGTCTGTCTCTTACAAACTTTCTGGCTAAATGACATATTCCACAAAGGAGGCTCAGACTGACACGGGTAATATTAATAAGTATAAATTATAATAAGATTCTAATTAGACGATTTATCTTACTGGAATAATTTAACCAAGTTCCAAACTTTTATGCCTGTGGAATCCAGAATCAGATCATTATCAATATATATATATATATATATATATATATATATATATATATATATATATATATATATATATATATATATATATATATATATATATATATATATATATATATATATATATATATATATATATATATATAAATAGTAATATCACAGAAGGTAAGTGAAGTAGCTCTAGCGTCAGATAAGATAGTGATTTTTTTTTAAATTTAAACACCTTCTACTGGTTCACAATTTCGCAATAGAATTGTGAAGCAGTACAGGTGTTTAAATTTAAAATACGCATTATGATGGAGTTTAATCGAGTGCTGAACATAGGGATTTTAAATTCTACCAGATAGTGTTTAAGACGACAAGGTTATATTGGATATTTTGTAAATTATTTTTCTTAGATAATTGCAATATTCATGATTTGGGATGCATAACATGCATGATCATGACAGGAAATAGGTTTACTTTTTTCCAATACCTATCTGTAATACTAGAAGTCTTACTGATCTTTTAAGAATGATTAAGCTTTCTTTTTGAAGATCCCTAAGTTGTATCCGCTTGAAACACTTCACCGACAACTGGTTTCACAGATAGGTAGAGTGGGGCAGAAACGCACTATTGTAAATTCCCGGCATTGAGATGGTAATGGTGGGACTTTGAATTTTGAATAAATAAGATTAAAAGCTATTAAATATAATCCAATTTAATACAAAAATCCCAAAGTTGTCCAGCGTGTACAAAGTGATTGCTTTGGGAGTTTTTATTCCGTCATGTTTTTTTAGGCACAAAAACTTACGAACGTCGGTTAAAAACATTAAATTGGGCCTTTAAAACAAGTTAGCGCTTATTGTTTTTGCTTCAGAACATTTAAGATAATGATAGATTTATTGTAAATTCGACAACGTCCTCAAAAACAAATAATACCGTTACCTGATCAATCAGCGCCCGAAAATTTGAGACGATGGGTCCACGAAGCAACATTCACTCACAAAACTGTAACATATCTCACTAAGTACTTTCAAAATTATTTGTATATATTTAACTTACAAATTTTACTCAAAAATTCAACAAGTAAAATAGTAAAATAGGCAAACATGAACCACCATCCACCCGTCACATTTCACTTAACTGACAACTGTCAACTGTCAAGTGTCAATAAACATAACGTTCTGACGTAAATATTGTAAACGTTCCGAAACTTACCAACGATGTAATTTCTAAACTTTTTAAACTAAGTTGTATTTATTATGGGAAAATTTTAAGCAATCATAATAGAACTTTTATATTTTTTAAAATACATAACCTTTTTTCTTTAAGTGTACAATATTCATACTTTGTAGAACTGAAGTAGTAGCCTTGGTGGTATCAAGTCATATCTTAGCTTTCGTTCGTTTTTCTGGAGCTGCCTAGCTTATGTATTGTAGATCTAAGATAGATAAATAGAATACAGGGATTAAATTCCATTAAAAAAAATCTTAAGTTGTGTATCTTGTATGCAAGAAATTAAAACTAAAAATAAAAATAAATTGTATTGGTTTTTCATTGTTGTAGTTACGGTTTAAAAAGTATGGGCAGAGTCTTCATATATATTTCTTATTTATTCGTATGTAACTATAAGTAGCTACATACATAATCGCGTTTTAAAACGCGGCAGCTACGTAGAAAAATGATAGGTAGGTACATATTATATGAAACATATGTTCTCAACCAATACCAAGCTAGAAAGGATTTACAGTAGGTACCTATATAAAAAGATCTTCATGCCCGTATTTTTTCTTTTTTTTCTTCGGGGAAGAGGTAGGCAAAGGTACAAGTGTACCCGCGATTAGCTGAAAATACTTAGTCCCATTATGTGATAGGTGACAAGCCTATCGGCAACCAGGTATTTAGTTGCCGGCCTCGGGACGTTACAACCCCATCGTCCGCCATTGGTATAAATTATAATCTTCTTTTTGTGAAATTATTCCATCGGTGCAGTCATTTAAAAAAAAGTGATAGTGCCATGCTTAGCTGAATGGGTCGGCACGACCGGGGCAATACCGCTTTCTCACTTAAAATCATCGTAAAGTAACAGCTTTGCTGTTGCGTTACGTTTGGTCTGTGAGGTTCCAGGAGGCCCTTTCCCCCCTCCCCCTAACACTATGGAAGCGCAATTTGAAGGTACCTAGTAGTTTACCCCAGGGAGATACCACTAGTGTAAGTGGTGGAGAATCCCCCTCTGGACATTCATGTTCAGGAGTTTGTAATCAGCCTAAAATCAGTGTGTGCTCCAGAGCTGGCGCTGGTATTACCAAGCCTATTCACGCCGCGTCGGCCGCGGCCGGTGGCGGCCGCTCAGCTGGTGATCTTTTGGTATACCTAACACATCGGTGGGCGGATGCAGTTAAGTCCAAGGTGGAGTTAATTTCGACATAGCGAAGGCCTTTGATCGGGTATGGCACAAAGCGCTTCTTACGAAGCTACCTTTCAGAAATCAGAAATCAGAAATACTTTATTCAATAAAACTTCTTACAAGTTATTTTGACACGTCAACATATTTTTTAAAAAAACTACTACCGGATCAGAAACGCGGCCAGGGTTTCTGTGGGTTTACCAGTACTTTCTATGGGCTTCCCGAAAAAATTATGCAAGTGAATCACTAGTTTTTTGGCTGATCGGAGCACCAAGGTCATACTTGATGGTGCGTGCTCTAACGTTCGCTCAAGGCTGCGTGCTGTCACCGTCGCTGTTTCTTTTGCATATCAATAACATGATGCTATACAGATGACAGTACTGGTGATTCTACATACTCCGGCCGTAGCGTGTGTCTGAAGTTGAGGATCGGCTAACCGATGTCTCGGAATGGGGTCGTCAAAACTTAATCACTTTTAACCCCAAGAAGACACAGCTTTGCCTATTCTCCGCTGATAATACACTCTTTGTCGTGTCACGTCAATTTGGTGATACTCTCCTGACAGCCTCAGCTAGTGTCGGGATTCTGGGAGTCGAGATATCGAATTACTTTTAGTTTCGCGGTCATTTGGAAAGTTGGTAAGGCTAAACTAGCCTCGAAAAAGCTCGGTGTGCTCAGCAGAGCGGGACAGTTCTTCTTGCCGGCCCATCGCCTTCACCTTTACAAGGATCAAATTCGGCCTCACATGGAATATTGTTCTCATCTGAGCCGGAGCTCCCCAGTACCAGCTTCTTCCTCTTGATCGCATTCAGCGTAGAGCGGTTCGAATCTTTGACGACCAGGCTATTTCGAAACGGCTTGACTCTTTGGCATTGCGTAGAGATGTTAATTCACTCTGCGTCTTCTATCGTATTTTTCATGGGGAGTGTTCCGACGAGTTATTTGGAATAATTCCTGCCGGCAAATTTCATCATCGGACATCGCGTCAATATTTGAAATTCCACCCTCACCATCTCGATGTCTGGAAATCGGAAATCCACAACTGTGCGTTTCTCTCGGTACTTTTTGTCTCGCACTACTCTATTGCGGAATCAATTACCTGCAGGGGTATTTCCAAACGGATACGACTTGGGGGCCTTCAAGAAAAGAGCTTACTTATTCTTAAAAGGCTGGCAACGCAACTGCAAGACCTCTGGTATTGCGGATGTTCATCGGTGGCGGTGATCGCTCACCATTATGTGCACCTCTTGCTCGTTGTCCCCTCTTCTGTAAAAAAAAATCCAATCCCGGGCAACGATGTTTTTACCAGAAAACTGAAAAAACACTTTGAATTGCCAGACTCGGCAATTGAACCCGGGACCTCATGCGGTCAACACTGACACCGGAATACTAGACTACAGAGGCGACTAATTTATCTAGGATTTATTCATCCGTGGTTATTATTACTATTGGCGGAACTACATTTACTTAGTTTCACCAAATTTTTTGTTCAGTAGATGGCGTTGCTAGTGAGGCGTTTAGACTTGTCTACTACCTACATATACATAAGAATTTTACTAAGAAACTCTAGAAAATCGAAAGGGTAAGAGACTTCTTTTCTGCACGGTTATAGGCTAGTTACAATAAAATAACTTGTATGTTTGTATGTAAATATATTCAATTATGATTTATTTACGAAACAGACAAAAACAAGCAAGACATTTTTAGACACGTGATGAAATAATGAAATAAACTGGTTTATACAGTCGTATATTTGAATTGTATTTTATAAAAATAATTGTGTTCAGGACCCCGAAGTTCAAGCGAATGTAGATACCTATCTACTTCAGAAATTCCAGTGGAAAACAATGTCACATACTCTCATATATTACAATAGGGAAGGCACGGCCATTTCTCATCATGTGTTATATATAGTCTAGAGCAGGGATGGGGAAACTACGGCCCGCGGGCCATCTCCGGCCTGCGAAGCGTCTAAATCCGGCCCACGACCATCAAACAAAAATCATTCATCCATCAAAAAAAAATTGAAATTTCTTTCATTTTCTAATAGTTATTTTGTAATATTGCATAATACATTCGTATTTCAGAAAACATATATCAATATTTTTATTTCATTAATTAAATCAGGGGTGGGGAAAATTTTTCGTTATAAATATAGCCAAAAATGCAAGAACCTGGCCCGCCATATATTTATTTTGTTAGTAAATATTGGCACGCGAACGAAAAAGTTTCCCCATCCCTGGTCTTGAGTGTGTACTTTCTGTTGGCAATCCAAATAAATTTGCTCCTAAACGTCAAACACTTGTAGACATATGTATATGCGCGGCTACTCGTTCCCCGCTCAACACCGTGTTTTTTTAGTAGCTAAGATCATGGGATCCCGGGTTCGATTTCCGGATCAGCCGAAAATATTACAGCGAATAGTATTGAATGTATTTTTTGGAGGAAGATCCAAATTTCAGCAGCAGTTCGGAGTCTGGTTGTGATTAGTAACATATAATCTACGCTCGTCTTTCGAAGTACTACTACTTAAAGCTGTCGGCCCGGTTATTGCTAGAAAAATGTATAATTTTTACCTTATCAGTAAAATGCTGAAATGGGGATTGCAACCGACAAGTTGGTGAAACATCTAGTGACATTCGGCTTACCTATCTAGCAAGGGAACCGGTGTCATGATAATATGTATTTATTTACATCTTTAACGTTTTTAACGTCCAAAATTTAAGTTTTTAACTACAAAATTTTCCCAAAAATTTCAAGTTTTAATGATCCAAATTAAAATCAAATACGACTTTAAAGTAATCTTAAAAAATTGGTTGATTGACGCTCTATAAATCCAATAAATTTAAATACACGTAATCATACACTATATTATTATGTGTATTTAAAATTACAGACTCATGGAGTTCGATTGGGACGTCATAGATTGACTGTTGTGTTAACAAAGTTATTGACCTTATATTAGGTATAGTAATTATAATTATTTTTGTTATAAACATGAGTGATCCAATTGAACACCGAATTCAGATATATTCAGCCAAACTACTATTTTTTAGACTAGGATCTCTTATCTGACTGACTACGTGATGGTAGAAATAAGACAGGGGACACCATAACCGTACACGTCACGTTTCACTTACATTATTATTGCGAAGAGATCACAAAGATTAGGTTCTTGTAACTAAAAAGGAGAGGAATGCGCAGTTGGTGTTCCGTGTCCAATGGTCATCAAGTATGAGCAGGATACATAGAACAATTCAATTATATTTAAGAATGTTGCTAAAATATGACAGAAGGTATCTGAGGTTGAAGACCCATTATTTGAGTTGACGTGTAGTATGGCTCTTTAAACGAGGTATGGGCTGACATGTGCTGCTTTTGATAATTAAAGGTTTTATATATAAGGCAGACGTTTACAGCATGAAGACAAAGTTCGCTAACTTATGCAGAGTAGAGGACCGGCCATTACACGAATACTAATTAGTCTGTTCTGTCTCCGTATTGACTAGTGGAGGCCGAGCGTATTAATGAACTGTGTGTGTGGTGCACTCCTCTTACCACCAAAAAAACATACGCCACGTTTGTACAGCTCCGCAATAGTTGCCGGTAATAGCTGCATTTAACGGTGTTAATGTAACTATTACTGCGGAGCTCGAGGTAGTCTCCGGTCGTCCTTACTTGCAAATTTTGACACGTAACGATAGCAAAACAGCCAGCAGGTGTCTATCCCGATAGAAAGACTACCATTATTAACTATTGCCTTCAGACACCAAAGATGACAATGGCGTGTTACGAGACGTAATGCTACAATCTACATGCATGTGATTACCGGTTTCAATTACAACCGCAGACGCTAGAACAAGTAAACTGGTGGCATTGAACCGGGGCGAGACGTCGCAGAACTCTACCATGGTATTGACTTTTATAGTCAATCGTTCGCCTTTTACGAACCGCCTGGTAGAATGACAGATGGTCTGTTTCTCAAAGAGGGCCTGAACCAACATTACATTCGTTACAGTTTGGATGTGTACAGTCTGTCGTGGCTTTGTAAGTTCGGATTGGAGCACACACGATGTAGAGAGAATTAAAAATTAATAACAAAAGTTGCAAACTTACGAAAGTTTATTAAAATTTATAATAAAAAATATCTTAATACTAACTTAATATCACACAAACGAGAATTTCACTAAAGTTTCGTAACGAAAATTTCCGTGTTATATAAATCCTAAAACAAGGTTTATCAAATTAACTCATACAATCGTAGGTACTCACATAAAGTAAGTACTAATCAAAGTTTTACAGGCATAATAGTTAAATAATTTTCACTTTAGTTTTCAGTAACCATAAGTATTTTTTTAATTGCTTTCCTCAAAGAAACTTAGGCACTAAAAAAATTGCCTCTGTATTACACGATAACCTTCTTTGTATGCCATAGATTTTCGCAAGTATAAAAGCATTTAGAAATGTAATACAAGGATCTTAGTACCAGATAAGAGATGAGACTAAAATACGATAAAACTGAAATGCTATTATTTAAAATGTTTATTTAATTACTGTACGTACATAGCTCGAGAACAACAACTCTCGAGAGCAACATTATGGTAAGTAACGGCAGTATTCATTACTCCGATTTGAATATTTGATATTTAATATTTCATTTGAAAGGTTTCTACTGTTTACAGTCAAAGGTTCGCCATCAGGTTGGACGTGCAAAATTTCACGTCCAGCCTGATGGCAATGTATGTCAGTAATGTTAAATTACTTAGGCCAGTTTCGTGCTTATAATATTTTACATGATTTTTAAAAAAGAAAAAAGAAAATTAAGAATTAATGAATATCATTTCGTGTAATTGATTGAAATCCAATAAGAACAGAGCAAGTGTATAGAATAATGTGATTTTATACGCTTGCTTAATTAGATTGATAGAATAATGTGAGCTCAATTTGGTCAGGACACAGTACATACCTACTAGTTCTTATATTAGTACTTTTCACAATTCCAAAATTTTCTTAATTTATTTCTAATTCAAAGATTTTAAATGTTTAGTTCATAAATTTAACGAGGTTATTTCAATCAAAAATGATGCTTTCTTGAGCAGCTTTTTAAAAATATATGTTACTAAATTTTAATGCGTACCTACCTATTTCGCTAGTTTGACAAACCAAATAAGAGTTTTAGAAACTATAATAAAAGGATTAGCATTAGGATTTACTATGTAGATGTCGCTATTAGTAATATTTATTTGATAAGTAAAACTAAGGAATACTTATTTGATTCTAATATCAAATCCGTACAAAATATAAGTGTAAATTAATATTGTGGCTAAGCTTGAAGGCTCGATATCCAGATTGATACGATATTGAAACAATTGGCACAAACAGACATGGAACATGTTATGTTACAGAGAAAAGAATCAGACTCAAGGGAAACAAATGTAGGAGTGTGGAAGAGCGTTTGAGGTTATTCTGAACCACCTTACGTTTTTACGAAACACATTATAACTATAATATAATCTAATGATACAAGTTGCCACCTGATTACATATCTCAGAAATGCGCCCTGTTATTCCAATTTTATAATCAACAATTAATATCCTCATTTACACAAAGGTACAATGTGTAATTCAAGTAATGCAAAACCTGACACTTGACGGAGTTTTGTTTTAAGAAACAAATATGAGCTATTTATTTATGTTCGAAATTTTTTGTAAAATATTTTTATTTTTGATGTCACCTTTTTTTATATCATAAGATAGCAAACAAGCAGATGGGTCTCCTGATGGAAACAGTCAACCATCGCCTACACCAAAGATGTTAATGGTGCGTTGTTATCTTGTGGCGAGGTCTAATGCTACATTCATAAGTATACCGGCTACATTACCCTCCAAACCGGAACATGACAGTGACAAGCACGGACACTATTGCGGCAGGAATAGGTAAGGCGGTGGTACCAGACCCTGGCGAGACAATGCAGAGCTCTACCACATAGTAGCCACGATGGTAGTGACTCGCATAGCCATAAGCCAATCGGTCGCCTTTTACGACCTGCCTGGCAGAACGGCAGTTGGCATATTCTTCAAAGGAGCCCGGGACATAATATGAAAAGTTATTCTCTTTTCGAAAATCTACATCGTACAGGAACTTTGCGTCCAACGTGAGCGGCGGAACGCTGAGGCGAGAGCACAGAGCTACTATGTTTTAGACATGATTTTATTTAATTCCTTATAATACAAAAATAAGCGCACAGTTTCAAATTGTCGCTCATTTCAAATAGAATCGCGTCGGTCGCGACACTGTCAATTTTATTACTTTTTGTACATTGCTTTGTAAAATCAACTATAAATCTTTCGCTTAAGGTTGGATATGCAAAGACACATGTTTTTGCCATATCTATATCTATTTTAATTAAATAAGCGACACTTTTGAATGTCAGTTTAGTTCGAAACTGTGCATCTTGGGTTTTTTGTATCAATGAATAAAACTCATAAATAATATGAAAAGTTGTGTAAATGATTCTAGTTTTAATCTAGATGATTTTTTACTTGCGTTATTTCTAATATTTTATATGTTAAATTAAAATATTACGAAATAGCATCTGTGACTTCTTAATGAATTATAATGATGCCACTCCAAACGATATAAAAACTGAATAATAAAATATTTGTTGATTCACTAGTGAAATTGTTTCCGAGTTACTGTTAACGTCATGTTTAACTTACGCTCAGTTATTCACTAACTGTTAGTGATACACCACTTTCAAGTTGTAAGACACATATTTTACAACGAGAAGTACTTAATTAAAGATGTAGGTTCTACCCCTAGAATATGTTGCGCGCGAGAGAAGAGATATTTGTCAAAGTCGACTAATATGTAGGTATACCTTGTTTATTCTATATGTATGCCACGACAAACTTTTTCTCATTATAGAAATAAGTTACTTTTTTTATAGAAAAGGGGGCAAACGGACAGGAGGCTCACCTGATGGTAAGTGATTACCGCCGCCCATAGACAACTACACTACCAGAGGTCTTGTAATTGCGTTGCCGGCCTTTTAAGAATGAGTAAGCTCTTTTCTTGAAGGTCCCTATGTCGTATCCAAAAAGTTGTACTTCTGAGACAATCATATTATATTTTGATTTTTGTGCATTACGTGTATTTAATTTGTGCTTAATCATTATTGCGTTACATTTTGTTATATTTATTATGATAATTCAAGTACCTAAAACAGTTATGTGTTAACGCAGATATTATTATCTCTACTTTTGAAATGTTGTATCAAATGACTTCGAAACACAAGGTTCTAAGGTTGTAAGTTGGTGATATCTTCAATCACGAGAAGACAGGTCGATAAAATTTTATTACGTTGCTATTCCTAAGTGAGCTAATTAGACCAGGACATCTCTAAAATTTGTTTGATTTTCATAAGGTATGACTGTTTTCCACTAGTATACTATGCGAAGTTTTAGAAAGCATACTTTAGAGCGGTCAAACCTTATCGAATAAAATTCATTTGAAATAGAAATACGAACGAATGTCTAATATTACAAAATTCTAGAGAATTTACAAAATATTTGCAAACAGGTGTTCCACTAAAATAAATTACATCGTTGTACCAAATTCATAACTCTTAATTAAGTGAAATGACACATTTGTACCAGCTTAATAATTTATAAATGGCGCGATTTGTTTGAAAATGATCTGACTCTCGATAAACTTGTATAATAGTGTCGTTTTCATCTTACCGTATTACTAAAAATTCGTTTACATTAACTACTATTTAGAGTATTTAGTTTCCTGCATTGCCTAATCCATCGTATTAAAATGTTTCAAATTAAAATAGCTTTTCTGTGTCTATCAATACGCGTACCGCTAACTAACAACTATATTGGCCCCAATTCTGCTATGCTGCGTATGGATATAATTTAAACGTAAATAGCAAAAGTGTGAAAATCGACTTCCCCGTCTCCTGTATCTACAAAAGCAGGGTGCATTACATCTTCACCAAAATGAGACCACACGAAAATTATACCCCCTTAAACAAAAAATAATTTTTAAAATCGTTTCGTAAATGACAGTTCTGAGGTATCAATCATAATTAAATACCGAATAGATATCCATTTGGGAAAAGATCAATATATATATATATATATTTATATATATATATATATATATATATATATATATATATATATATATATATATATATATATATATATATATACATACAATCTTGTAATGGTTAACTCTCTTATTTTTCGAAGATTTTTGTCTTTAAGCAAATGTTTTATTGTCTTGGAATAAATTCTTATTATTATGGGCTTATTTCCCAAGAGCTTCGATAATATTAGAGACGAGACACTAGTGAGTTAATTTAAAATATTATTTCAACCCTAATAAATTCTTTCAAGTTCTAAGGCCCATCTTGACACAACGCGGGGACGTCATTTTATTTAATGCCTCAACGAGGATAGTGAAATATTAAGTTTTTCAAGAACACTGTAATGTTTGTATTTGTTTTCGGATGAAAGTACCTAAGTTAACCGATATGTAAATTCAATTATATTGGAGACTTTATGTTAAAAACAGCAGCTGCCAAATACTAAGCAGTGTTGGCATAGGATTACTCAGTATTAATTTGTAATTTTGTTAGTATACTTGTACTGTTTCAAACATCACTTTACAAAATACTTCTTATTTTAGGGCTACCCTGGAGATGTCGTAAAAGGCGAAACTGTATTGTAATTGAATTTAAAGTGATTTGTGAAACAGTACAAGTGTATTAACAAAACTACAAATAGAGTTTCACCAAGTGCCGACGATAAAAAGTGTGCAATATATTACTCAGTATTCAGTCAATGGTTGTGTTTTTCACAAGTGTATAAACTCAGAATTCTAACAAAATTGACAGAATGCTTATCTAAGATTTTGCCAGGACGCTATGTAGATAGTGAGACATATTACAATGTCGCCATTTCCCTTTGAACGTCAAGGCGCCATTGCATAATTCTGACAGTTTTTTTTTATAGATTTTGACAATTAAAGATAGAAAATGTGTCTAGGTCGAAACTGGTTAAACTTAGATGCTCTAAATAAAATTTTGTTTGGTCTGTGATAGTCTAAGTATCTTACTAAGATGAAATAGTTAGCAGTTATCAGGAACACACACAATAATGCACATGTTTTCAAGTAACTTTTTAAAAATTGTTATAGATTCTATAACTTGTACAGTGACGAATTTGTAACGTGATCTCTTTCTATTATTTAAAACGGAATACATAAATGTTCCTATTCAATTTTTATGAAATTCTGACAATTGCGGACGATTGGCTGTTGTAAGGAATACGGTTTGCTTACATACTAAAATACTAGGAATAAGGAATGCACAGAAAATTCACAATTTCATTGTATACTTAAATAATTTTGTACCTAAGCTATATACATTACAGTAGAGTCATATATCTTTAAGTTCATAATATTAAATTACACTATATCATATTGCAAACAACGAACGAGCCAATTCTGCTGCTTGTCCTATAACAGTACCTATACATGTAATACACAAGCACTGAGGAAAACATAAAACGGTATTTTTCAATATGACTACATTGTCGCCCATTCTTCATTGATAATTTAATTAAAAATACGCACTCCCAATGTAAAATTCTGTTTGCATATCATTATCATAGTAGTGGATTGAATAAAATTATTATCTAAAAAGGCAAAAGTGACTGACTGAGGTATCAACGCACAGACCAAACCCTTAAGGCGAGAAACTTGAAATTTCGCATACGTATTTCTCTTACGATGTAGGATGAAGGATTTTTCAAAATTCAACCCCGAAGGGGGTGAAATAGGGGATATAGGTTTGTATGAAACTTTTTATTTCTTCGACATATTTACATGAAATTTCGTATGAATTGAGTACAAAACAAATAATGAATTATTGTTTAAGCGTTTTTCAAAATTCGTTCCCTAAGGGGGTAAAATAAAGGAAATAGCTTATAAAGAAAGATTAAATAAGTTCTAAAATTAATATGTGTGAGCGAAGCCGCGGGTAACAGCTAGTCTAAGATATTATTAATATTTCAAATTATACAAATTGATTATCACTGGTCAGATAATATGATATCAATTGATCGAGTCTGAATATAATCAAATTATTAAATGAAGAAAAATGTTAAGGTTAGAGGTTTCATCGCAGGATTGTATGCAAATTCATTTATTCTTTCAATCGTAATTTCATGATTTTTATTCCACGATTCGCTACTTTAATTTTTATATTATTAAAAACAATAAAATTAATAATGAGTAGGGGTACGTAAATTTCGTTTTTACGAAATAGATGCGATAAAAGCGAAATCTGCCTTTTATTTGCGATAAAAGCGAAATTTGAAAATTAAATACCTACTTTCGCACTTTTTTACTTTACATGCTTTTAAATGTTGATCAGACGCGCTAACAATTATTACAACTGTCTTCAAAACAGACAGAGACGGCACCAGTTGTTGCTAGATGAGGAGCAAACAAAATCTTGCTACCCTGGATTTGCAAAAACAGCTATTCAATGTCTCAATTGCCCTGTCAATAGTGTTGATGCCGAAAGGTACTTTAGTATCTACAACATTGTCGTAACTGATCGCAGAAAAACAATGAAAGATGAAAATGTAGAAATTACAAGAATGCTAGCCTTTAAAAATAAAATAAAATAAAAAAAATTAATTGAGTTTTTAACACTGTATTTTTTTTGCGAAATAAATGCGAAATTTTCTAATTTAATTTTTTTAAAATGCGAAATCACGATTTTTTATTTGCGAAATTTACGTACCCCTAATAATGAGGATTTAAGATACAACATTATTGCAGTTTTAAAGATAATTGTAACATAGTTGCTATAAAATGAATACCATAATGTTATTCAATGATGTAAAAATTAAAAAAAATAATAAAACTTCGGCACAAATAACAAAAGATTTGATGATCTAAACAAACCTGAACTGATTTTGATAAACCATATCTATAAATCATTGCTAAAAACCAGCTGTTAAATAAAAAAACCGCATTCAAATCGGTTTAACTGTTTAAGGGCTACGGTGGCACATCCACAGATAGTGGAAAAAACTCCTTTTTGTCCATCAGCTCTATTTCAACATCAGCAACAGCTTGACAAATTTTTATTCAGAATTGAATAACAACGAAATACATGTGAATTTAACACCATTGAAATTAAACAATATTGTTACATTTTTTTTATAATTAGCTGGTATATGAGCAAAGGGCTACTTGATGTTAAGTAGAGGCTACTGGTCATGCAATTCACAACATAAGGCGTTGTTACCAATGCGCTGGCTTCGGAAGTATTTGTTTATCCGCCTTTTAAACAAATCACCTAAGTCATCGCTCCGCGTGAAAACCGAGTTAGGAATGTATTTCACCGATTGACTGTGCGTCGCAGTAGCACAGTAAGTCAGTAGATAATTTTTTCGGCATATTTTTAGGTTGTCCCATCAAAAATTTTGTTTCCGTAGCTATAGTTTTATTAAATGTAAAAATAGTATTGTATAGCAGAATTGGCCGTTTACACGTGGATCAAGTGTTCGGTCATTGGCAGTGCTCCGTGACGTCGACAACGGTGTTCTTCCTCCAGCCGAAGAAGAAGTAGCCCACGGCCAGCCCCAGCACCAGCGCCAGGCAGAGCCACACGTTGTACGTCATGAAGATCAGCATCAGCAGGTACGACGCCGTGGCCTGCACCAGGTGCAACGCCGTCTGTACCACGTGCCCTGCGGACAGCATGGAGTACCTGCAATACGGAAATTACATTACATTTTTACCCGATTCGAATTAAAAAACCGGCCAAGTGCGAGACGGACTCGCGCACGAAGGATTCCGTACCATCATCTATAAAAAACGACAAAAAATTACGTTTGTTGTATGGGAGGTCTCCATTCCTCCCCAAGCCTCCGTTGTCTGTCTGTCTGTCACCAGGCTGTATCTCATAAACCGTGATAGCTAGAAATTAAGCTGAAATTTTCGCAAATTATGTATTTCCGTTGCCGCTATAACAATAATACTAAAAATTTAAAAAAAATGAAAATATTAAGGGGCAACTATGAAACGAAAAAAACACGTTTATTGATCGTATGGTGACCCCCCCTCCATACAATAAACACGTTTTTTTTCGTATTTTTTTGCTGAATATTAATAACGGTAACAGGCACACGCTTAAAATTGTCAAAGAATATTTAGTTGTTTATTACCTTTCAAAATGAATAATTAAATAAAAATAAAGTAAATATTAAAGGGGGCTCCCACATTAAAACGTGATGTTAAAGCAATTTTTACTCGATCTTAATAAAAAGGTAGAAACTTGAATAGGGTTGGTGAACCCCTCGTGCTCGAGTCCGACTCGCACTTGGCCGGTTTTTTAAGCTTTTTTTTATATATATCATAAGATAGCAAACAAGCAGATGGGTCTCCTGATGGAAAGAGTCAACCATCGCCTATAGACACCAAAGGTGTTAATGGTGCGTTGCTATCTTGTGGCGAGGTCTAATGCCACATGCATAAGTCCACCGGCTACCATACCCTCCAAACCGGAACACGACAGCGACAAGCACTGACGCTATTGCGGCAGGAATATGTAAGGCGGTGGTACCCGACCCGGACGAGACAATGCAGAACTCTACCACCTAGTAGCCACGATGGTAGTGACTCAATAGACAATCGGTCGCCTTTTACGACCTGCCTGGCAGAACGGCAGTTGGCTTATTCTTCAAAGGAGGCCGGGACAAACACGGCGAAAAGCTAATGTGGATATTTACATAACAAGGCAGTTTCCCCGATTCTAATTCTCCTCTAACTACTGAAAATGGCATGGAAATAATGGAATATTTAGCTGTAACAAAAAAAGTATCGTAATGCCATTCCCTCGCACTGTTTGTCGGTTAAAACGTTTTTTTTAAATATATTATCATAAGATAGCAAAATAGCACATGTCTAACCTGATAGAAAGTGACAATTATCACCAATAGACACCAAAGGTGTTGTTAATGTTGCGAAGGCTATCCTTGTAGTGGATTTTTAATGCCACAACACAAGTTTACCAGCTACCTTACCCTTCAGACCGGAATACGACAGTGGCAAGCACTGAAGCTATTGCGGCAGGGATAGGAGCTGGCGGTGGTACCAGACCCAGGCGAGACAATACAGAACTCTACCACCTAGTAGCTTCTATAGTTGTGACACGTGATGATAGCCTGTCTGATGGTCTTTTCTCCATAGGGAGCCCGGTCCAACACGGGGTAAACTGCAATGAGTGGGGATACGTTATACCGACGTAAAACAACTATCGCTGGACTGAAAGTTTTACGTGTCATTCGAAGCACGGGGTGATAAACACACCACCACTTGATTCCAAGCTGCTACTAAGATTTTGATTTCCGAGGATAAGTCTAAATGAACCCAAATAACACTTTTCTGTTAACTATTCCTGCCGCAATAGCGTCAGTGCTTGTCATTGTCATGCTTCGGTTTGGAGGGTGAGGTAGTCGATAGACTTATGCATGTGGCATAGACATCCCGCCACACGGATAGCAATGCACCATTTACATCTTTGGTGTCTATAGGCAATGGTTTCTCTTTCCATCAGGAGAGCCATGTGCTTGTTCGCTATCTTATGATATAAAAACAAAAGACCCAAAACAATATTTAAAAATTACGTTTGTTACAAAAAAGAACTCACTTGACGACCGCCTGGCCGCTGCACGTCCTTGATCCGCACTCATTCTTAGTGATGTTAACCTGCGAGTCACCAGCAGTTTCTGAGGCTCTCGAGTGCAGGGCTTCTCTGTAGTACTTCAGACCCTCGTACAGGACTCCGGCAAGGAATATGGCGACGCAAGACCCGAAGAGTTCCAGTGCGTTTGTTGTCCTCCATCCTTTGAATAGAATCTCTGTACATACGCAGGCGTGGAACTGAAATTGAGACGGGTGATGTTTAGAGTTTTTTATATAATATAGTCATTAAACAAGCAGATGGCTCTTCTGATAGAAGGAGATAACGTTCGTCTATAGACACCAAAGGTGTTGATGGTGCGTTTCAATCCGTGGTGGGATGGCAATGCCACGCATAAGTCTACCGAATACTTTTCCCTCCAAACCGGAACAGATCAATGACTTGTATAGCTAATCGTACGCCCCTGACGAACTGCCTGGCAAAATGGCAGGTCTATTCTTCAAAGAGGGTCTGGCCCACCATAGTAAAGTACTAAACCTTATGTTAGGGGCTGCCCTTAAAAATCAACTTATTTGATTACTAATAAAAGCGATTGAGTTGTACTTCTAAAAATTGAAACACTGGGTCCTGAATCATTGCTTAAGAATAAGACTTTATGCCTTGTATGAACGAACAATATTTCATGAAGTACTTCATTTTGTCCATAAAAGAAAAACCCACGCGTATGATATTATAAAATTTTTCGCGTCATAAAATACAGAATTTAAATTTAGTGCTGTTTTATGATTATTGTTTATGACCGTAAGTAGCTTTTGGGAAAAAAAATGGACACACACGTGTCGAGATTTTTTTCAGTCTTTAAATAATTAGTAGGCTTCTTCGTGTAGGTAATCGTTTAGAATTAATTATTTCGTTTTTAATTAATCTTTCAAAAAAATTATTTTTAATCTCTCACTTCAATTAGTTTAAATAGTAGTTAGTTTCATATAGGTATAGGTCCGTCAATTGTCATTTAGTTCTTTTACATTCTCACAACATGGACGGCAACGAAGGCCCTAGTCCTCCTGACATAGGAGGATCGTATCAAGTATGGACATCGAGTCTCATACTAAAATCGCGAAAAAAATGTCCCAGTTACACATCACAAGAATATATATGTTAACAAGGTAATTTAAACATTAAATCATTATATCAAGGTTAAATTTCGACTAACGCGGAATTGTAGCTCTTTTTGCGTTTTGTAAATTATTTTCCTCGGATATTAGTCAGTATAGTTAGTTAGTAATATGTCAATGACGAATACGTAAAATTTTTAATAAGCTTTTTAATATCATTAGATAGCAAACTTGGTGGAAAGAGAACAATCGCCTATAGACTCCAAAGATGTTAATGGTGCCGTGTGCCGACATGGCAATGCCATAAACATAAGTCTATTGGCCACCTTACCCCAAACCGGAATATGACAGTGACAAGCAAATACGCTGTTGCAGCAGGAGTAGGTAAGGCGGTGGTATCGTGTACCTGGGTGAGACGTTGCGGAACTCTATCAGCTAGTAGTCAAGATGGTAGTGACATATATTATCTCATCTTTTACGAGACGACTAGCGTAAGACAGTTGATCTATTCTTCAGAAACGCGCTCGGATCATCGGCTCAAATCCGCCTTTTGCACAATGTAATTTAAGTGTACATGTACAAGTTTAAATAAATAAATAGTCCTTCAAGAAAAGAAGGCAGCAGTCGTAGACTAGAGCACCTCTACAATGAGGTGATTCGGTGTGCTCTATTCCCAAACCTTTCACAAAATAAAACCTTTTAAGTAGCGTGTATCAAATGTGGGTGAACTCATCGGTATGCAAATGGCGAATATCGCGAAATGTTTGTGACATTGTGTTCGGTGCGCGGACGGAAACGCGTGCCAACGTGTGCTCGCCGCGTAATCCACTGACAGACATCGGGAGATGTTTATGTATGACGAGTTTACTGTGACTTTACGTGCGTTATCGATCCCAAAAATCTAACAATAAACATCATCAGAGTCGAAAAAGTGGACCGGACGATGTTGAATATTCTGAAACAGTATTAGACTGGAATTTTTGTCATATAGTATGTCACAATGCATTATTTTGTCGACCCGATAATTTACCGGTAGCCACTTTGGGACAGATACGAGAAGTTCAGGTTTTAAATCTTTATTCAGACAATCGCTTCTAAATAAGTTTTATAAATTTAATTTCCTGAGATATATATGTGGCTGATTTGATAGATATTGGTTGGCCTCCTGTCATATCATGGTGCCTACTTAACATCGTTGGTTAATCACGGGTGTATAGTTGCGCCTCTGCCTGTTTCTACAGAGAAATGAGGGTGATTTATTATTTTGAAATAGTGGATAATTATGCTGAATAAAAACAGCTCTGTTGAACAAACATTTTTCATTTAGTTTCTTTAATTTAATAATGACCTAATGAGAATAGAACATAAATATCCCATTATGCCAGGCGGACGATTGGCCAAACGTGCCACTACGAGTTCAACAACGTCTTGCCTGGATCTGGTATCACCGACTTATCTATTCCTGCCGCAATAGCTTCAATGCTTTTCACAGTCGTGTTTCGTTTCAAAGGGTAAGGTAACTGGTAAGGTTGTGCATATGGCACTAGCAATCCGCCACACGAATATCAACGCACAATTAATAATTTTGGTGTCTAGGCGATTGTCATCTCTTTCCAACAGTAGAGCCGTTTCCTTTTTTCCATGTTATATTTTAATGGAAGTAGGTGCAAATGCATTTTATTGTACCAAAAACATCGTTAAAAGTCACGTCACATACATAATCCATACGCCTTTAATAATTTGAAAACATCGAGTAGGTGCTCGAATTGATGTCTCAAAAGTTCAAAACAGTGCGAGGACGGAAAGCAAGCCAACGTTGACATCGTGAGAGAGTGACTAATAATTAACTTCTCGCTACGTATGTAGATAAGGAAGTAACTGATTTTGCCCTGAGTTTCGAAAATCGAGTTTTCACCAGATATCCACATTTTCAGGTCCTAGAAATCTTTTCCAACTATTTTCACGATGACGTCAATATGTCTGTATGTGTATGAGTGTGTGTGTATGTAAGCATCTCATAACTTTTGAACGGCTTGACCGATCGAAACGCGGTTGATGGCATTCGATTGGATTCTACTCAACATAGACTTCCTGAAAAAATGATCTGATTCGGCTTAAGATAGTTTAAAAAGCCTTAAAAGAATTGCTGAAACAGTATTTTTTTGATATAACTTTCAGGTTAATGTCGAGTACAAAATCTAATCAGCTCTATTTTTCAAAAAACTGCATCAAAATCGGTTTGTCCGTTCGGGAGTTATCGTTGACTAAAAATTTTGAAAAATTTTTTTTGACATAATTTCGAGATATTTTAACCAATCATTTTTCTAACCTTCTACAACATTAAGAAAGTACGTAAATTTAGTTTCAAAAATCAAAATCGAATCAAGGTTTCAAAAGTAACAGCCTTTTAAATATTAATATTGTGTGGTTTTTAGCATACATACTTGATATTTTTAAAATAACTTTCAAGCTATTATACCGAATTACCGTTAATTGGATCAAAATCGGCCAATTTGTTTGGGATCTACCAATGAAGACAATTTTTGAAAAAAAAAATTAACATTGTTTCAATATTTTTAACCTATCGATTATGTAGCTAAAACAATACTTTAGATCTCAAAAATTTAATTGAATGTCATTCAAAAACTCGAAATTATATTTTTTCTGATACGGATCGGAAAAAGGGTGAAAGGCCATAATCGCGAGTGGTCCAATATTCCTAGATTTGTATTTTCTCGAATTCGGATCGGATGAAGTGCGTAATCGCTTTTACCGTCTTGCTCCAAAATCGTATGCATTCTATCCCTACTTGTGATAACAACGCACCATTTGAAAACAATAATTGTTTATCAGTAGTGGGAAAATAGTCGGCGAGCAGTTGTGGTAAAGAGATAACGTTTTTTTATCTGTGGTGCACATTGAGCACAGATATTAATTTATATTAGAAAAATTTAGATATTTTGTAGGTACTATGTACTCGGATGAATTATATACAGGAACGCCAATCGTACTTGACACATGGTTCAAAAAATATCGTGGTATATATAATATTTTCATAGAATAGCAAAATAGCAGACGACTTTCTTAAATGATGATAAAAACAGCACTTCCTTAAGCGACTCGGAATCGAATTAATTTTTTTGCCAGTCACAACTCTTTTTCAAGATATTGTTTTATTTTTATTAAATACTTCTGAATATTATTATCACATTTTTTATTTTTTAAAACTTTAGTTATATTTGGAAATTAGAATGCAAACAATGTGGTAATAACATTTGGAAATTAGAATCCAAACAACTTTACCTCCTTTTTATTGTTGATTTAATGTTATTTACTTTTTATTGGGTCAGTTAAAAACACAGAAAACATACGTTAAATTTTTGAGTATATTAACCTCGTTAAAATCCGTGAAGTACTAGATAGATTATAGCTTCATGTCAAACACTAACTAGTCATGATCAACTGGCAGACACAGTCAGGTTCTGACTCTCGTTCAAAGAGCTTTCGTTGGCCACACTTTAGATGAATATGTAATCATAATTTTACAAATATTTGTAGTGGCACACGCACAGAACACTTATACTGTCTACAAGAGGGCACGGGCGTTGCAAAAACAGCTTTCGTTCGCCTCGTGTTGGTCCCGGGCTCCTTTGAAGAATAGGCCAACTGCCGTTCTGCCAGGCAAGTCGTAAAAGGCGACCGATTGGATATGCGAGTCACTACCATCGTGGCTACTAAGTGGTAGAGTTCTGCATTGTCTCGCTCGGGTCTGGTACCACCGCCTTACATATTCCTGCCGCAATAGCGTCAGTGCTTGTCACTGTCGTGTTCCGGTTTGGAGGGTCAGGTAGCCGGTTAACTTATGCATATGGCATTAAACCTCGCCACAAGATAGCAACGCACCATTAACATCTTTGGTGTCTTACGATGGTTTACTCTTTCCATCAGAAGACCCATCCGCTTGTTTGCTATCTTATGATATAAAAAAACTTAAGCTGTTGTAAAAGCAAAAGAAAACACGTTATGTTTTTGATTTCACCGTATTTTGTTCTGGAAATTTTGATCTACAGAGCAAATTCCGTGGGCCGCCGGAGACCACAATAGTGAATTAAAAGTTTCTCTTCATTTGATAGCAAAGAAGCAGAAGCTCTCCAAGCATATTAGCATTCTTTCGCCTTTACGAGATGCCTAGCCAAACTATTATTTAACAACTCGTGTTGATACAACAAGTAATCTTGAACACGAATCAAACACGAACCTGAGTCGCAGTTCACGCAACAAAATTCTAAACGAAGCGCTTAGGAATCTTACACATTAAGAAGATGATGATGATGATTTTGTGTGTAAGAGCCCTAAGCTCTTCAATTCGATTGAAATTTTGTTACGTGAATTAAGAGACAATTTGCGGTGTGAGTAATAAAACAATTTTGATTCACTTGAAATAAATTAGAAAAGTGGGTGTTATGTTATCCAAAATGGGTGGCGTATGAATTGAGCGAAGCACATCACAAACACGGACGAGTGCGGCGTTACATTACTCATCGTCACAGCGACCAGGGGATTTTGAAACTGATCATTACTTGTGAGGAAAAATAGATCTCAAAACGCTCCATTTTGATTCCTATGCTGTACCTAGTTCAAAACGCTTTCAGAGATTGTATTAATTCTTGATTTAAACATTTTCAGCATAGAAACTTATGAAGTAAGTTACTTAAATCGTGAATTGGCACATATGACAATGGTTCTTTGATTGATTAAATTCATTCGTTCTATAATATTACAAATGCGAAAGTCTGTCTGTCTGCTACACTTTAACGGATTTTAAAAAAAACTTGGCATGAAGGTTGTTGAGGATCCGGGGCTTAAATTGGCTATTTTCTTCCAAAAATAAATTTTCTTATAAATTTTTTAATGAAAATTTTGTATTCCCCCGTTTTGGTCCGGGCTCCTTTGCAGAATAGACCAACTGTCGTTCTACCAGGTAGTTTGTAAGAGGTGAAAAATTGGCTATGCGGGTCACAACCATCGCGGCTACTAGGTGGTAGAGTTCTGCATTCTCTCGCCCGTGTTATCTTATGTTAGTTAATCTTTTCGTGGGCGAAGCTGAGCGGGTCAGTTAGTATGTAATAATTTGTAACATTTTGCTAATACAATTATACAAATTTTGAATATACTTGGCAAACGTATTTTTTACAGATAAATCAACGTTAGTTGAGGGACGAGGGAAAAACCTTATGTGCCGAGATTAGTGGCGACGATGTAGACTTATGTGGATGTGATTGATATTTGATATAGTTATTAGTTTACGGAGATCAGAGTGCTAAGTGTGAGTTTTTCTTTTTGCATTCGATCGTGAGCGCGTTTCGAGTTTACTAGGAATTTTTATGTGATTTGTACAGCGCCACCTAGTGGTAAACTGGTTTCTCACGTTTACCACTAGGTGGCGCTGTACAAATCACATACAAATTCCTAGTAAACTCCAAACGCGCTCACGATCGAATGCGAAAAGAAAAACTCACACTTAGCACTCAGAAACGGCACGATCTTACCAACTCCTGCCGCAATAGAGTCCTTATCATTGTTTTGTTCTAGTCCGGAGTTAAAACAGTTAGTGAACCTTTTTATCTAGCATCACATCCCCACCACACGGATGGTAACGCAACATTTATATTTTTGGTAACGCAAATGTATGTCCGTTACGCTTTCATTGCTAAGCCGCTAAATATAAGGCAAGATTATGAGTTGAATACCCCAAAATTAAACGTGGGCATTTTTTCCAATAATCAATCTTTAGGGGCTAAAATAGGGTATTTTTTGTATAAATTCTTATATTGATGGCATATTATTTTACTCGTGAGTAATTTTTATGGTTCCGTACCTAAAAGGTAAAACGGGACCCTATTACTAAGCCTCCGCTGTCTGCGTGTCCATCTGTCTGTTTGTCACCAGGTTGTATCTCATAAACCGCGATAGCTAGAAAGCTGAAATGTTCACAAATTATGTATTTCCGTTGCCGCTATAGTAACAAATACTAAAAATACAAAAAATGAAAATATGAAGGGGCAACTATATATAATATGAACAAAACACGTTTGTGGTATGGTGACCCCCCCCCATACAATATTAATGTTTTTTCGTATTTTTTTTGCTATGATGGTACGGAAGCCTTTGTGCACGAGTCCGACTCGCACTTGGCCGGGTTTTTTCGTTCTGCTTTTATCATATTATGTCATCCGCTAATTTTATGTGTAAGCACTGAAGGACTCATTTAAGTGAATAAATATAAGAAAAAAGGATAAGCCTGTTGAGTTTCTTTTGTCGGATTTTAGTGTGTTTCTGTGTTGGTCCGGGCTCTTTTTTAAAAGTAGAGCAGGCAGTTCGTAACAGGCGAACGAATGGCGAGTCACTACCATCCTGGCTACTAGGCGGTAGAGTTCTGCATTGTTTCGCCCGGGTCTCGTGCTACCGCCTTACTTATTCCTGCCACAATAGCGTCAGGGCTTGTCACTGTCGTATTCCGGTCTTAAAGCGACGATCATTCCTCGTCTTCAGGAAAGCCAACTTGCTGGATTGCTGTTTCTATAAAATGAATAATAATTGCACATACTGTCATATGGTGCTCGTGACTCCCGCAAGGATCGTCACCCATGTCGTGGTGGTCGTGGTGGTGATCCATTTCTGAAACAATTTTATAAAAAATCTATAATTTCACATAAGGCTCGCTGGTATAAAGATTGCTTTTAAAACATTTTATATGTTCGTATGTTTTCTCCAATTGGGAAGAGTCAACCATCGCCTGTAGTCAGTAAACATTTTAATGGTACCTAGACCTACACTGCGATCTGTGTGGTGGATTAAAATGCCATATTAAAGAAAATTACCGTCTACTTTACCTTCCAAACTAGAATACGACAGTGACAGGCACTGACGCTGTTGCGGCAGGAATAGGTAAAACGGCAGTGGTACCAGACTAGTAACTAGTGCCTCTAGACTCAGACTAGTAACTCTACCAACTAGTAGTCACGATACCATTGTTTGTGGCCTTGTGTTTGCATATATATCAGTCTTCTTCAGTTACACTAAGTTAATTTTGCTTTTGCATTGGTATGGTGGCCTATTGTAAATGGAGTATATGTAGCCACCATGGGCATACCCAGGTCCTGGGCCAGGGGGGGCAACCGTAACATTTTAAGACAATTTTATAAATTTCACAAAAAGTTGTTTGATTTGTTGTTAGATAAAACTTATTATGATTTTAAAGAATTTTTAGCCGATAAAATTAAATGTTAATGGATAGAAATTTAAGTTTGTTGAATTGTCCTTAAAAAAATTTCATAGTAGTAAAAATTTTGTAAATGGTGAACATTATGTAAATTATAAAAAAAAATTACTTAAAATATGAAACTTGTAATTATAAAAATAACTTTGTAATATGGAATCATCCTTGTATATTTATAACAAGAACATAAAATAGAGAAAAAAAGACCAGCCCGCTGAGTTTCTTCCGCCGGATCTTCTCAGTGTGTGGCCGCGTTCCGATCCGGTAGTAATTCTAAAAAATCGATACAATTTGGAGTTTTAAATGCAACTATATAATGATATTTTTTTAAATATTTGCACACCATATAATGGTAGAATATGTTGGTACCTTAATTTATTTTTAACAACTTGTAACACCCATATTCTTGCAAATAAATATTTTCTTTCTTTCTTTCTTTCTATATTTTTATCTACAATAGAAGGACGTAAACAAATTCCAGGGGGGGAAGCTGCCCCTCCTTGCCCCCCCCCCCCTCGGTACGCCCATGGTAGCCACCTAGTTCACCATTGCACAACCACAAAGTTTTATTACGTCAACGCACCACGAAGTTTCGCACGATAATTTATTCCCAATATTCGTGCTACGACGAACACAGATACTCGGTTGACAATTATCTATCTGACTTCAATTTGTAATGCGCACCACAAAAGGTTCACCAATGCAATAGCGAGATGAACATAGTCGCGGTAAAAAATCGTACAAAAGCACGAAGCCCTTCTTGTTAATTCGATGAATTCACGATTCAGCGAATTGGTTGGCCACCGTGGGCCACACACATGTAGGCATGGCACATTTCACGCATCACTGGTTATATCAATCGTTATAAAATAATTCACACGTCACGCCAGTTATATGCTTCGAAGCTTATAATTCGCAGAATTCCGTCGTGCGAAAGAAACAAAGCAACATAATTTGAGTGAATCTGCTATTTCACTTAACTAACCACTTATAAATTGTAATCGTATAAATAACTATATTGTTGTCACTGCGAGTGACAGACGGAATAAAATGCACCCACTGTGACAATAATCGTCAGTAATAAAATATAACGGTCGTGATTTATCACGCGTGATATAACAGTGACAAAAAACAAATAACTATACGACGTGATAGTGAAATAAAAGTAGCTATAACTCCCATCCCTACACACATGGCGACAATGCAAATCTTCGCCGTATCGCGATCGTATGGCTGGTTGTAGCGCGAATGTATGTGGTGCACCTGTTAACATTTTATTCGCCATGGTGCTATTACTTTGTTGAACAATTGTTATTGGGCGTTACGTACAATGTTTGAGTTGTTGAAATTGCGTATTAAATAAAACCGTGAGTTTATCGCGCCAACAAAATATCCAACTTCAATATATTTATTGAATGTTTTATAGTGCACTAATGGTCGTCAGACTTCGCACCGGTGGCGCTAATTACACTGGCCCACAAAAAAGTGATTTTGTACCTGTGACCTCACTCACTTAGGGTTATATATTACAATACGCTACTTAAAATTTTATGGGTACGTTTAAACCGTACACTCTCAAGATTTTAAGCAAACTGCATTTTTTATAACAAGCAAATTGTAGCGTTTCTTTGTACATCAATCAAAATTTCGAGACTGTGTCGATATAGCCATATGATAAATAATTACCAAAGATTAAAAAAAATCTGTTTAATATATGGCGAGCAGCCATTCACAGGTCCTGCCGGTCTCATCTATAATCATAATCATAATCATAATCATATCTAAAGATTACTTTTATATATAATTGTAAATTAAGATTAATTGGTATCCAAATATCCTTTGTATTGGAAAGATAATCACCGCTAATAGAAACCATAAATGTTAATGGCGTTGCTATAATTGTGGCGAAGATCACCTTTTGCGGATCAATACATGGATACCTATCAGTGTCGATTAAATTATCTATTAGGCACCTCTAGATGTAAAGTATACAACTATATAATATCCTATACATATTTATTAATTGATATTAGACTATATTTAAGAGGCCAGGCGTTCGCAGCCAACATTTCGAGCCATCCCAGAATGACCTACCATGACAGTAATCACAGTGGTAGTGAAACTGTTAACATTCATTAGCTTCTTCTGAACTTGAGGCAAGTGGTTTTTATTTCATAAGAGGCCCTAGCCCCGTGCTGGCCTGTGCCCCGTTGAAGAATAAACTATTACGTAAAAGGCGTACGATTGGCCATGCGATCACTAAGATCATGGCTACTACGTGGCAGATTTCTGCAGTCTCATCCGGATCTGGTACCACCGCCTTATCTATTTCTGCCGCATTAAACATCATTGCTTGTCCCTGTCATGTTCCGATTTGAAAGGTAACGTAAGTAAACAGGTTAACT
Organism: Apodemia mormo; assembly: GCA_036924255.1. Classification (NCBI taxonomy): domain Eukaryota; kingdom Metazoa; phylum Arthropoda; class Insecta; order Lepidoptera; family Riodinidae; genus Apodemia; species Apodemia mormo. The sequence goes on along the minus strand of JAUPFN010000018.1, from coordinate 1,093,704 downwards.
AAAGCATGTGGCATTACGACCTCACCACAAGGATAGCAACGCACCATTACCCTTTGATGTATATAAGGTATGGTTGTCTCTTTCCATCAGAAAACCCTTCTGCTCGTTTGCTTTTTTATGATACAAAAAAAAAAACCAAGACGGCAATTTGTGATTAGGCACGTAATAAACTATTTTAAGGTAGGCTCTATTAGCAGTGGCGTAGCTTTGCTAGCCCTGTGGATTGAATCACGTTAGCCTGTATAAAGATGACGCAGGTAATATTGATTTGCGAAACGGCTGGTCTGTTTACCTGAGAAACTGCAAGTACAGATCTTGCACAACTTGAGCGGAGTGAAAGCTAATCTTACCCAACGCCGATCTGCACCAAAGTAAACAGTCTATGGGTATAAAAATAGAGTTCAAATTGTGTTGAGACATGGTAGAAGGAACTTGTTTCCTAATAGTTGGTTGGACTCGAGATTCTTGGTATTGGTGTCTGGGAAATACCTGGAGTTCGTATTCAAATTATTTTCCCTTGTCTTTTTAAATCCATACTAATATTATAAATGTGAAAGTGTGTGTGTTTGTCCGTTTTTCACGGCAAAACGGAGCGACGAATTGACGTGATTTTATAAGTGGAGATAGTTGAAGGGATGGAGAGTGAAATAGGCTACTTCTGTCTCTTTCTTACCCCCACCACTTCCCTAAAATGAATTTAACGCGAGCGAAGCCGCGGGCAAAAGCTAGTAGGTTTAAATTTTTTATATTTAAAATTTTTAATCTTTACGTTTCTATTATCTACGAAATTCCAATGCTATACTGTTATCGTCCCTGTGGTCTAGTGGTCCGGTATCAGTGTTGACCTAACCTAACACGAGGTCCCGGATTGGATTCCCGGGTCGGGCAATTAAAAAAAAAACATTTCTTACATCAGTTTTCCTGTTTTCCCTTTCAGTAGCATCGCAAGGGTATACGTAAAATTTCGCGGAAATTTGCAAAATAACTAATTTTCTTCGTTTAAAACCATCAGTGTACGGAAAATCGTAGACGGGTGGGAGTGTCTAATGGGGCGTCCATAAATTACGTGTGGTGTTTTTTAAATTTCCTGAATAATGGTATAATTTTTTTACCAAATTAACCAAAATAGTATACATTTTTTTGTTTCAATCAGAAAAAAATTGCATGATATTTGTCGAGACCCCCCCTCTCTCCAACGTAAGATTAGATGAGATTTGACTTGACCTCCTCTCCCTCTTAAACATCTCACGTATTTTGTGGACGCCCCCTAACAAGCCTAATGATATTTGTTTCAATCTCCTACCCCACCAGGAAATCTGCGTGAAAATATTTAGTATTTTTGTACCAACTGTGCCAAGTGTTTGTGAGTTTTATAATGATATCAGTCAGACTTAAAACAAAGCCAAGCCAACAAAGCAAACAAAGCGGGGGGAGGAACCCCCGCCCATTAAAGAATGTGCTATCTGTTATTCTACCTGAAGTAGTTTGTACAAAGCGAACGATTTCAGAGAGGCGACATCGTTTAATATTTCAATATCTGGAATATTAATATTTAATACTATGCAATGAGAATCAGATGTTAATGGAGTATCTCCAAATTCCACGTCAACGAAACATATGTATACTTCGGAGATTTCTTTTTTTATATAATTAGACAGCTAACAAACAGGTAGTTGAGATGGAAAGAGAAACCATCGCCTTTAGACAATCAAGATGTTAATGGTGCGCTGCTTTCCGTGTGGCGGGGCAATGCCACATGCATAAGTCTACCGGATACTTACCATCCAAACCGGAACACAATGACAAGCACTGACACTATTGCGGTAGGAATAGGTAAGGTGGAGGTACCAGACCCGGGCGAGATAATGCAGAACTCTACCAACTAGGAATCACGACGGAATTGACACGTATAGCCATTCGGTCGCCTTTTACGACTTGCCTGGCAGAACGTCTATTCTTCAAAGGAGCCCGGACCAACCTGGTAGTCACGATGACAGTGATACGTCAGGCCAATGGGTCTTTTGCGAACTGCCATCAACGTAAGAAAGCGCATGGTCAATTCTTCATAAAGGGCTCATACCACCACCGCGGAAAGTTATTAATTTAGATGTCTTAAGAATGCTGGTACCGCCAAGAGAGGTTGTTTCTATCATAAAAATTATGTGGAGGCAAGGACAATTAATACAGATACAGTAACAATAATTGGACGGAAAACATGTCGATGAAGGCAAACGTGTCGTGAGTTTGACAATGCTGGGAAAACCCCCGTTACCTAACTTTATATATTTTATGGAAAATAAACGAGTTCTGATAATAATAGTGATCGGTTAGAAATTGTAACTTAAAACAAACAAGACGTCTTCTTGTTAATGCAGTGGTTAGCAGGAGATCAGAGATCATGAGGTCGTGGATTCGACATCTTTTTTATAAATATAAGCACAGAAAATAAGCACCAGACTCTCCTGATTAAATAAAAAGCCACGGCCTGTAGACACCAGAGGCACAGAATACTTAGAGACTATTAGAAGTCAATATTACATACAAGTAATATTCGAGCATAGCACACATAGACACCTCTCACGGACGCGATATCTCGGACTGGTGCGGAACAAACTGTCCCGAACCATTCCGAGATATCGCGTCCATGAAAGGTGTCTATATGTGCGTTGATCGAATATCACACAATCTACATAGATTGACTACTGTTAGTCTCCAGTATATTGTGCCAGAGGTGTAATAAGTGCGTAGCTATACCTGTGGCAAGATGTTCATGCCACATGCATAAGTTTATGGGCTATCTTACCCTCCAAATTGGTTCAAGAATTGCTATTGGAATAGGTAATTATACCTAGGTAAAGTGGTGTACCATACATGGGTGAGACGTTACGGAACCGGAACGCCGTAGTCAGGATAGAAGTAACACGTTTGGCTGGAAGGAAGTTGATCAATTGTTCAAAGAAGCCCAGACCAAGGAGGTAAATGTGACACCCAAACCATTCAATAAAGTCGTGGCTTTTTCTATCTATCTGTAGTTTTTTAAAACTAGTGATGCATAAACATCTGACATGGCTGCTAGGTGGTAGAGCTCTGCAATATCTCGGTTCGGTACCGCCGCATTACCTATTTCTGACGTAACAGCGTCAGTGTTTGCCACTGTAGAGTTCCGGTTTGGAGGATACGGTAACCGGCAAATCTTTTTTATATCATAAGATAGGAAACAAGCAGATGGGTATCCTGATAGGAAAGGAAATCATTGCCTATAGACACGAAAGATGTTAATGATGCGCTGCTATCCGTACAGCCGGATGCATGCAAGTCTTGCAGGTGCAGGTGCAGGTTCATGCAATGCAGGTGCATGCAAGTCTACGGCCACCTTACCCTCCAAATCGAAACACGAGAATGACAAACATTGACGCCACAGCAGCAGGAATCGGTAAGGCGGTGGTACCTGACCTGGGCGAGTCGTTGTGGAACTTTATCACATAATAGTCACGATGATAGTTTCACAATACGGACGTGAAGTCACTTTATTTTTATTTTGCCGCGGCCACTGATAAAACCTATGCCAATCGAAAGATAACTAATACAAATAAAAAGTGATCTAAAGGTAAATTCTAGTATAGTCACAGAACAAAGTAATAGGACTTCGAAAAATATATAATTAACTAGCTGTACCCCCGACTTCGTTTGCGTGGAAAAACATCTAAAATAAAACCCGTCGGTAAATTCCCGTCGGATTTTCGGGATGAAAATTATCTTATGTCCTTTCTCGGGTCTTAAACTATATCTGTACCAAATTTCATCCAAATCGGTTCAGTGGTTTAGGCGTGAAGAGGAGACAGACAGACAAACTGACAGACAGGCAGAGTTACTTTCGCATTTGTAATATTAGTATGTATTAATACAATACCATAACTAGCTTGATTTATTGGTATCCATACTAAAATAATCGCCTCTGTGGTCTAGTGGTCCAGCGTTGGCGTAGAGCACATGAGGTCCCGAGTTCGACTCCCGGGTCGGGCAAATAAAACTTTTTTCAATTTTTTGATAAACACAAAGTTGTCAGGAATTGGAAAGTGCCCGGTTGGCGATAGGCTTGCCACCTATCACATTTGTGGGACCAAGTATCTTCGGCTAATCGTGGGTGCACTTGTTGTACCTCTGCCTACCCCTTCAGGGAAACGGGCGTGAAGATACTTTTTTATATTAAAATAACTTCACTCAATCCCAGCAAATTGGCATTAGCTGTTCCGTTCTACGGTCAGTAAACTACAAAAATGTAATAAAAAAAAATCGGTTAATCAATACTAAAGTCAACGAAATTAGTGCAGTTATATTAAAAAAGTATGATAACCGCGTGTTGTTCTAATGCTGGGGCCACATTAGCGGCCAACGTCCAATGCCCATTATCGCGGTAATTATCGCGATAATTTTTAACGCGCTAAAGTAGGTGGCTACACTTAATACGGCCAACGTGATTTAACGTTTGGCGATAAAACGGCGTAAAATTTACTTAACAGACTGCAAAGATGGACGTTGACCGAGCTCTGTATTTTATGAGTGTAAATTTTTATTGTTTGAATTTATTCTTGTAACTTTTCAGTTTTGGATCCCACAAACATGGTTCTGTTTGCAGAAGCTCCAGAAACGCAATTACTTTCTCGTTACTCCACTCCATAGTATGTATTGCAAACACAAAACACGTGCGATCCCGTCGAGCTCCCGACGCACACTGACTGGCGTAGTGTGACCGCTTTATCGCATTAATTCTCGCGTTATTCTCTTTGATGTACCGCCACTTGAGTTATCGCCTAATGTCAAACGACAATGTAAATGCCGTTGTCAAATTATTGCGTTAAGTCGTGGCTACATCTACGTTTAACGGCCTTTAACGCGATAATTAATGGCATTTCCCGTTAGTGTGGCCCCAGCATAACGATTCTAAACGTAAGTTCGGTAAATCACTTTTTGTAAACAATGAACTTTTAGGCTTCGTGTGCGGCTGTATAATTAAATTAAAGTAGGTCAAAATTGAAGTAGGTATTTACAATGTTTTTCACATATGTATTCGGTATCAGAATCGAGTCGTGGGTGTTCACTCATTTCCTTTAGTATGTAGGTACAGTTCACGGATTAAATGGATAAGTAGGTGTAAAACCCTCAAGTTTTACAAAATTGTAGGTACTTAGTTATCCTTGACATGTATTATAGGTCATACCAGTTCACAGATCTCTGTTTGATTTTAGACCACGGATTAAATGGCTACGCTTTTCAAGATTTTTTTTTTTAGTTTGTCAGTGTAGCTTGGATTTACACACAGAAATACAAAGTTACACTACTTACCGATAAAATAAAATCACTTCAAGGGTAATTTTTATGTCATCCCATTCGCTTCGATAAAAAAGTAGGTACAACGTGGTTTACTTTTATATTTTTCACAATATAATATAACCTACAAATGTATGATATTTTTGAGAGCAGTACGAGCTTACGAGCATTTGCTTATATGCACGGCGACACGTTACCTTCCCAATAGCGTGTCTATTATTAGTATTCATGTGGTCTGTGGTACAGTCGTTTGCTGAGCCTGTATATTATAATATAATTTAAAAAAAAGTATCTTCACGCCCATATCCCCGAAGGGTTAGGCAGAGGCACAACAAGTGCACCCACGATTAGCCGAAGATACTTGGTCCCACAAATGTGATAGGTGGCAAGCCCATCGCCAACCCCGGGCACTTTCCAATCCCGGGCAACTTTGTGTTTGTCAGAAAACTGAAAAAACTTTTTTTTTATGTTGCCCGACCCGGGAATCGAACCCGGGACCTCATGTAGTCAACGCCAACGCTGGACCACTAGACCACAGAGGCGAAATATAATTATAATATAATAAAATATAAATAAAATATATTCACGGGACAAATTACACTTATTGATCTAACCCCAAAGTAAGCAAAATTTGCTTGTGTTATGGGCGTTAGTCAACGATACTAATACATAGAAATACACTTATAAATATTAGAATATATTTAATAAACACCCAAACCCGGAAGACAAACATTTATGCTCATCACACAAATGCTTGTTCCCCGTCGGGGATAGAACCCGAGCCCCGTCGATTGCGTAGTCAGGGTTGCTAACCACTCGACAAACGGGGCGGTCAGTATTGTACTCACAGAATCTTATTGTTGCCGTAAACACTAGTTTGATAAAATATTTTGTCGAATAATATACAGCGTTTTTTTCAAGTGTGCGCCACGTTTAGTACCGCGTGCCTTGCGTTGTTACTTGTTAACCTTGAAAGTGATGCGCTTGCGCAATAATTTTTATATACACACTAGTAGTTTTGCTTAAAACATTATATGGACGCGCAGACACCTCTGGTCAGAGGGCCTACCATGAACTCTTATAATACTTGTCAAGTTCCTGGCAGTTCAACTATGAGTATTAAGGCGATAGGTAATGCCAAACTACGAAATAGACACCTCTTTGAAAGCCTACTACTGCTAACCGATTGGTCTAATAATTTAAAAAAAATATGCATTATACGTATAATATAATTAAGTTTAAATTTTAAGTTCGTTTTTTTAAATTTTATTGTTATTTTTGACGGAAAAAAATCGAATATCTTTCTTATTTTTACACAAAAAATTGCTTATAACTTCCAAACTACTGTAACGATTTTGATGATTTTTTCTTTTTATTACAGACAATTTATTACTTTATAAAATTTAAGTTCAAAATTTTACAAAATCATTATAGTGTGCTATAAAATCAATAAAAACCTTATTATTTAATTCGCGGACAACGCTCGCGTCGAAAGTCAGTCTCCCGGTAGCGTTCATACGGGGAGGCTGTGTCGCATGTTAGCATGCTCCGCTCTCCATATTCGAGTCAAAGAGTAATAGTACAGATAGAACGTTTGGCACAATAGTAAGATTGTGCCGTTTGGAAATTGAAGATTTCGTTTACGCTTGGATGTTTTTTTATAGTAGATAATGAGCTTGGGCCGAGAAGTCTGTTTTTTTTTACAGATGTTGTTCTTATGATATAGACAAGGAATAAGAAAGGATTTTTTTAAATTCATCCCCTAAGATGGTGAAATAGGGGGTGAAAGTTTGTTTGAAACTCTGTCATTTTTGAGTTATTACAACTCAAATAGAATGATATGCCGTAATTAAATTATCCTTTAACTGAAAAAAAAAAATTAAATATAAATTTAATATTTTTTGGAATTCTAGCCTATAGAGAGGTAAAAAGAGGCTTTAAAGTTTGTATCATAAATGAATTGTTTATTTATTGCATTACTATAAAATCTAAATTATTTTAATTTAGTATTTATGATTTTTAATACAATTAAGAAGTACGAATTTTTGGATTTTTTTAGTACTTATGCTCTTCAATCGAAATTGAAGAAACATGCATGTAATGTTCGAAGTTTCATCCATTAAAGGAGTAAAAGTGTGTGTTACAATTTATATGAAAAATCAAAGGTTTATGGTGAAAATAACTTGAAATCCAGCACTTATAATCTTCAACACAAATTAAGAATCACATATTTGGGGATTTTTTAAAATTTTATTCCTTAAAGGGTAAAAAAAGCATTGATGTTTGTATAAAAAATAGATTGTTTATTGTAGAATATTGTAGAAATTATTTAAAACTTAGTATTTATGATTTTTAATACAATTAAATGAATACAATTAAATGAATACGAGAATAAGGTTTTCAAATGTCATCTCTTCAAAGGATGAAAAAAGTGGTAAAGTTTGTAGAAAAAATAAAACATGTTTAATTAATCAAAATCTCTTCAAATTTATTAGTCATGATCTTTAATTCAATTAAATAAACGTGCATGTAAGGATGCTGTGAGTTTTATCTCTTAAAGAGGTAAAAGAGGGTATTAAAGGGGCTGAAAGCTAGTACTTTATAAATAGTTTTGTTTGCGAGTAGACGCTGAATAATATTTTGAGACTATTCATGTTTACGCTTTCCTACGTTTACGCTTGAATGTTTTATTAGCTATAGATAGATAAGTATTTTGTCAATATTTTGTATAAATGTACAAAAATAAATAAAAAAATAAAACATATAAACAACGAAGATAATTCAAGCAAGCGAATAAAAAGCAAAACTCTACAGAAAAAAAAACTGGTACTATTTGAAGGTAGTAAGGACTTCGCAACTAAAAATAAATAAATTAAATATATACATACACATACAAATAGTCTAAATAAATCAACTTATTTAGTAGTTTCCTCTATAAACATTAAATGAAATTATATATCTTCTTTTTTATTACGAGATTTTGAAACAAAAACTAAGAAGCTAGTTAGTTTTAAAATATTATTCAAGAGATTATATTTAACCAAATCAAATTTTGAAAGGTTTTGTTAAATATTAATTGTTGATTGTATGTATTAAAATAAAGTGCTACACGGGATGTATTGTATATTACAACACTTTCAAAGAAATAGGAAACGAAACTGTTATTATTGTGTAAATTGTTATATGATTTTTTGTCGATTTTCGGTATATTTTTTTTCTTTAGATATTTATCGTTTTTCTAAAACGAATGTATATGTAATCGATAAATGAGCGATTACTGGTTATTGGTTTTGAGTTTGACAACATTCAGTCGATTCATGATGATAAAAGTTCATATAGGTGAACAAAAATGTTAAAACGTAGGTATCTGCATTCACTGTAAATACTCTTTGACGTTGGAGCAAGCTAGCACGCAATATAATTTTTGCGCTGCTCCTGTCAGAAACTCAAGGTCGTTCGCAGCTGTAATCGCCTTAACCTGTCAGGTTTTACGATCGTACCATGAACTCATTTTTCTTGACCTGCAATGCGTCGTCTTCTGGCCGGTTACAATTTATATTATGATATATCAAATTAACGTTGAGAAACACATAACTTGCCGATTTTTAAATTTTAGTATAAAGTTATTATTATTAATGCATTTTAATTAGAAATCTTGAATTTAAGAATACAAATTGGCAAAAGAGATCGAGTTTTAAGTTATTTAAAGTCTACGTAAAATATATGGAACATAAAGTAAATCACGTAATATTTGTTAAGCGGCATCCATTAAAGAACGCAACTCTGGGAATATTACACGTGACCTTGAACTGTTTATTATAGACATTTACGTTATGAGCGCGGTTTTTAAATGTATTGAGTACGTCTTGATTTTTTGAGATTAGAGTTTTGGAATAGTTTGTGACTATTTTAAAGCTTAAAATTACACATTGATTTAATGAACGTGATTGATGTCGGAAGCAAAACGATCGTATGATATCAATATATTCAATGAACAATTGGAAGTTTTATGAGATATTTTAAATACTCATAAAGATATTGCAACGGGATTCAATAAAAGTGCACACTCAAAACGTTAATTTTCATCACACATCTAAATTTAGTAAATTTATGTGTATCTCCTCTGTGGTCTAGTGGTCCGGTGTCGGAGTTGATCACATGAGGTCTCGCGTCGGACAATTCAACAAAATGTGTTTTTCAGTTTTCTGACAAAAGCAATGTTGCCCGGGATTGGAAAAAGTGCCCGGGTGGCGATAGGCTTTGGCTAATCGTGGGTACACATGTTGTACCTCTGCCTACCTCTTTGGGGATACGGGCGTGAAGATACTTTTTTTTATCTAAAATTAAAAATAAATAAAAAATGCTTTAAAAGTAAGTAAATATTAAATAATAAATAAATAACTTTAAATAGAAGTAATGAATTAGGTACTATATTTTATACCAATATCAATATTTTTCTAAAACACAGTTAATGTCAAAAAATATACAGTATAAATTCCAAATAGGACTAGGGCTAGGAATAGCAGTAATAATAAAAAATACCTACGTTTACAGTATATTTAAGACAAAGCAATCCAATAAAAGTTACTTTTTTCCACCTGCAAGTGACCGGCAATATTATGACACTTTAGCAGTTCAAATATCGATTTCGGTCTGACAAAAACACTTCATGGTACGCTAATACAGGGCAGAAGTTGGTTTGAATTGTGGTTTGAATAGTAAAACGATCGCTCGCCGGCATAGGTCACGTGATCTGACTGGTCTGTTAGATAACGCTTTCATGGTACGAAATAGCAGGACAGTTTAATTATCGGCTAAAATTGACCTGCCTTAAGAGTTCATGGTAAGGCCGCTGATAATACTTGCAAGGTTATGTGGGAGAGACAGATATGAACATTATTTAAGAGTAGTCGCAACATGTAAAAACCATAAGCGAATTTTTTTTACGTTGACCATTTGTTTGTTTATTGGCGGACGAAGCTGCGCGACTCAGCTAGTACGGTGATACTGAATCAGACACGGCCCACAATGTTATTGAACATAGATTTTATGGCAGTGTTTTACAACCTTTTTAATGCCATGTAGCTTTCTGGTTCTTTAATATTTTCAAGAATGCGGATACACTTGTTTTGAGATATAAAAAGATTCGTTGCATTTACACTATTGCCTCATAGTATAATGCCATAATATATCAACCACGAATAGGCATAGGCGTAGACGCGCGGCAGCAGTACATATAGATATTACAAGGCGGCGGGCGATCCGGTCACGCGTATACAGTAATGTCACGGACAGGCCGTGCGCGGGCGCAGCGCGTTGGGGTAACCACATCGAACATCAATTATTGTCCATCCTGTTAATTTATCATTAATATTAAAATGTCTCCTCGGGTTTCCCAACCATTTTTTTGGATTATAGATTAAAAAAATTTTTTTTCACGCCCTCCTATTCCTCTTTAATTTTTTTTGTTACAGTAAAACACACATTGTTTTAAAGTTTGACGACTTTTATAAATTTTCATACTAACCACTTTACTTTTATGTTATCCTGCTATTTACCGTTGCAAGCGGAATGATGGCTCGAGCGTACAAGTGCGTCCCTTCTATCTTAACCTAAACAAGATACCGACAAAAGTTGACATTATGGTAATAGCAATCGACAAAAGAGTCATGTAGTATTTCGTATGTATGCACACCATTTGTATGGTAAAATATGTTGGAAACTTGTAAGTAATTTTTATCACTCTTATTCTTGCAAATATATGGTCTTTAATGATAGATATCTTTGGACAAAATACTATCACTGACTTAACTTCAAATTTAGCACAAATCGGGAATTGAGATGTGTTAAATTACAAACAGCACGGTGGCTCTCCTATCGGAAAAGAACACTATAGCAAATATGCACCAAATATATTATAGGTGCGTTATCTTCCGTATGGTGGGAATGCATATATATAAGATAAATAAGATTTCCTTGCTCGCATATATAAGATTTCCGGCTACTAATTTCTCAACCCGGAAAGTGACAGTGACAAGCACTGATGTTATTGCGACAGGAAAAGTTAAGACGATGGTTGCAAGCTAAAGTAGATATCACTGAATCGGTGCGCGGTGACTTAATTTGAAACTTTGAAGTAATTTTATGAGAGTATTATTTATGGTCACCCTACGGTACAGGAAGACACGTCTTTGAGGAAAGCTAGATAGAACCTAACTCTGGTTATTATAGTAGGGGTTTCATATAAATGCAGATTACGAGAAGTATGTTAGCTCTTTAGACATATGATGAAGAGATTGTTGAACATAATAGTGCTACTGAGCGGGCTACCTAATGACTGGAATAGGTAGGAATAAGAAGAGTGAATAACTACTATCAATAGTAAAACCTCAATTTGACAAGGCTAGTATTTTAGTACAAATTTAGAAGAGTTGACTAGTACTTAATTAAGCCGAGCTGATCCATTTTGTTTTACTTTTATCGGGCAAGTAGAGCCCTTCACCGTGCGCTCGTTTGTTGACTCACCGACTTTAAAATCTATCGTTTTAATCGCCTATCACGTTGTATGAATTTCATCTCTCCAAACACAACTCACTTTTAAACTGTAGTCAACCAAAGTACAAACGATTCATGGCCAGTAGCGAGCGTTTTAGCTCGGCCAAATACTAATGCGAACTAGGTTTTGTAATTGTTTTAGCAACGGCTCTCCTCAGGTAAAGAGATTGCTTTGAAAATCCAGGAATACAAAAACTTATGGTAATCACAAAAACTCTTGTACGTCCTGTTGGGAACCGAACCAGAGCTTCATCGATTGCGTAGCTATTGCTCGCAAGCCATTTGACCATTGACCGTCATTTTTGAGCTCCAAAAATGAAATCAAAAATTTAGAAATACATTTTGTTCCAATAAACTTTTTACAAGTTATCGTGACAAGTTACTAGGGTATTGCTATTCACATAGCAAGGATCACTCTCAGTAGGAACACGATGGAACGTAAGCTGCCTTGCAGATAAACAGACGGTCACTCAAACGATAATACCGTATGAACTTTTAAACTAACTCGTTCTACTATTATTTTTAAAAATATATAAACGGGTCAAAAACCGTGGTCACGAGCGGACTGGAGCAGCGAGTTTCCTCCGTCGTTCACGACGGGATCGATTTTCATCTACCCCCTTCTGGTCTTGTTTTTTCAAATTTAGCCTACACACAACACTAACCGTATCTTGGACTTTATTTGTTTGCAGGTGCAAAGGCTTTATTCTGCTGATCACTGGATTCCAAGCAGGAGACAACTTAAGTCCGTCTTCTCTATTGAAATTTTTATATTTTCTAATTTCAATAGCTTTCCCGCGACACTATGTTCTCCGTATGGTACGGGAAGCTATTGAAATTAGAAAATATAAAAATTTCAATAGGGAAGATGAGAGGAGATGAAAATCCATCCCGACGTGAACGGCGGAGGAAACTCGCTGCTCTTGGCCGCTCGTGACCACGGTCAATGCAACTTGGCCGAAACGTCGAGCTTTACAAGTAAGTTCTATATGTATATGTACGCGTTATTGACCCGTTTATATATTTTTAAAAACGATAATACCGTGTGATAAACAGAACGCTTAAGACTCCAACGCACTAGTAACAAGGTTGTCTCTTTCCACCGGGAGAGTCTACTGCTTGTTTGCTATCTTTTTTTTTTTTTTTTTTTCACGGGACAAATTACACTTACTGATCTAACCCCAAAGTAAGCAAATTATTTGCTTGTGTTATGGGTGTTAGTCAACGATACTAATACATAGAAATACATATATAAATACTAGAATATATATAATAAACACCCAAACCCGGAAATACAAACATTTATGCTCATCACACAAATGCTTGTCCCCGTCGGGGATCGAACCCGAGCCTCGTTGATTGCGCAGTCAGGGTCTCTAACCACTCGACCAACGGGGCGGTCGAAATGAAGAAAACTTGCCACAACGGAGACTAATAACTTTACCAGGCCCGCCGAAACATTGCTCACCAGCCCTAGTAGCAAATTTTTAGTTCATCGCAAAAAGTTTGTTCTAATGCCATCTGTGGTCTAGTGGTCCAGCGTTGGCGTTGACCACATGAGGTCCCGGGTTCGATTCCTGGGTCAGGCACATAAAAAAAGTGTTTTTTTGAGTTTCTGAGAAATAAAAAGTTGCCCGGGATTGGAAAGTGCCCGGTTGGCGATATGCTTGCCACCTATCACATTTGTGGGACCAAGTATCTTCGGCTAATCGTGGGTGCACTTGTTGTACCTCTGTCTACCCCTTCGGGGATACGGGCGTGAAGATACTTTTAATGCCAAGCCTCTTTGTCGGTGGACTCTACACTGACTCGTCAAGAGGAGCGAAATTTGCACTTTCGACCCTATACTAAAGTATAATTTTTATCGGTTCCCTTGTGGGGTAGGAGTGAACTGAATGTCTAATGATTTTCTGGTTCACCTCAAATTTATAGGTTCATCGATTGGCAGGATGCGGCATGATCCCCTTCACCGCATTTTATCGTCCTTTCGAGAATATTTTTAAAAAACCCTAATAACACTTGCCTGACCCCAAGATTGAACCAAGAACCTCATGATTTGAGCCGAATAGGCTACGAGACTACTAGGCCATTTTTGATTCTAAAAAGCCTAAAAATGTGTTTATGTACGAACATGTGAGTCTTGTGACAGTACATTCACAGAATACTTAGAGACTAACAGAAGTTAATGTTACATACAAGTAATATTCGAGCATATCGAGGTGGCTCGTAGATTATAGTTAGTAACACATTAAAATTTAAGGAACGTAAAGACATAGTGAGCCTTTCTATTGAACGAGTTATTGAGATTGCTTGTATTGAGTTTGAGCAATTTATTGTTATCAGTGTATACAAGCCCCCTTATGATGAGTTTATAAACAAGATGGAGGAGGTTATATTCAAAGCCTCCAAATCAAAGATGAATGTTGTTGTCTGTGGGGATTTCAATATAAATATTTTAGACAAATCTTTGTTAACATGTAATTTCCTTAATCTTTTTAAATCATTCAATCTGCACAACGTTTTCTCTGAGCCTACAAGGATAACTGCCACTAGTGCTACTTGTATAGATAATATATTTACAAATGTAGCTCCTAACTGGTAGTTCAATTATATATGTACTAGATTCAGACCATAGTGGCCAATTAGTTAAGTTTCCAAAAATGACAAACAAACCTCAAAGAAAAGAAATTGTTTTGTTCCAATGAATACTAGCCGAGTAGAACGTTTTAAGGCTAACTTGACTGAAAAATTATCAATGCTGCCTTATGAAGATAACCCAAACCCAAGTGTTCTTTGTTTAATTTAATTGATACAGAATATAGTCGGGTATTCACTCCAAAAATATTATCGTTAAGTAACCAAAGAGATTTCGGTGAATGTTTCGGTTCGGTTTTGAATATGTAAAAAAATATTCAAAAATTTTTAAAAGGGTCTGCAATACAGCAAAATCCCTTCACATAAAAAATATTATTAAACAATCCACAAACAAAATAAAAGCTACTTGGAATATTATTACTCGTAAAACTAACAAAACCAAAAAATTTAATAATGGTTTCCAACTTAAGGCTGATGGAGTCAACATAGTAGGAGATTTAGAGACTGCAACAAAGTTTGAAAATTTATTCTCCAATGCTGCAGTGTTAACAACTCAAAACCTCAATGCGTCAGTTAGTATTGCTGTATCATTACTGAAGCAATGTGTAACCAAGTGTGACAAAACCTTTGAATTTTCTTTCATTGATACTAAAGATATCTTCAACGCCTTTAAAACCTTGGAACCTAAGAAAACCTCAGATTTATGGGGACATTCCGTTAGAATCATTGCCTCAGTAGTAAATATTATTGCACCATATTTAGCTGTAATATTTAATTGTTCTGTAATATATGGTGTATTTTCTGACTTGATGAAATTGAGCAAAGTCATTCCAATTTTCAAGTCTGGTTCTAAATGTGATCCCTCCAATTTTCGGCCTATCTCAGTTTTGCCAACCCTAAGTAAAATATTTGAGAAAATTATACTAAACCAAATGCTTAGACATTTTTATAAATTTAGATTATTTTATACTAAACAATTCGGTTTTACGAAGGGTCGCTCAACCATAGATGCTGGTGTTGAATTACTGAAAAACGTTTATGAAGCCTGGGAGAATTCACAGGATGCACTTGGAGTATTTTGTGATTTGTCTAAGGCATTTGACTGTGTCGATCATAACATCTTAATCAGGAAGTTACACTACTATGGAGTTAGAAATATGGCTCTTGATCTCTTGATCTCTTACTTAAAAGAAAGAATTCAGAAGGTTGACATTAATGGGAAAAGGTCCGCTAGTGCTGCTGTAACCATGGGTGTCCCGCAGTGTTCTATACTTGGTCTATTCTTGTTTCTAATTTACATAAATGACTTGCCTTACTACGTAGGGGATAAGCATGGAATCGTACTGTTTGCGGATGACACTTTTATTCAAAGTGAAAAGACAAATTGGTAAGTATGACGAAGTAAATAATGCGATTTCAAAAGTTGTACACTGGTTCAGTACAAACAATCTTTTATTTAATGGTAACAAAACCAAGTGTGTCAAATTTTCATTGCCTAATGTAAGGCATGTAGATACTAGTGCACAACTGGATGGAAACAAACTGGATCTGGTGGATTCCACTGCGTTTTTAGGTATTACTTTAGACAAGAAATTACAATGGGGATCGCACATTAATAATTTAGCAAAAAGACTTAGTTTGGCAGCTTATGCAGTTAAAAAAATGAGACAGTTAACTGATGTCGACAAAGCAAGAATTGTATATTTTAGTTACTTCCACAGGGAAATTCTGCTGAAATAAATACTATATTTGTATTGCAGAAAAGAGCAATTTACAATCTTAGCCCGAGGGTTTCCCTGAGAGAAAAATTCAAAGAAATTAATATCCTAACTGTTATATCCCAATATATATTTGAGAACATGATGTACGTTCGTAAAAATATTTGCTTGTTTAAAAAAATTGTGACGTACACTCACTAAACACAAGGAACAAAAACAATCTTGTTATGCATGCATCTCGTCTCCACAGAACAAGTAACTCTTATGGGGCAATGTATACGCTTTTACAATAAACTTCCCGAAACTATAAGAGATCTACCAGTCAATAAATTAAAAAAAAAATGTGTTAAAACAAAACTGTGAAAAAAAGGGTATTATACAATCTCAGATTATTTGGAAGACAAACAAGCATGGGATTAATTGTTCCTCATATCAATCTCATATATATGTTTTATAATTATTTAATATTGTGATATTGTGTATGTATAAAAAATTATATGAAAAAAAGACAAGCCCGCTGAGTTTCTTCCGCCGGATCTTCGCAGTGTGTGGCCGCGTTCCGATCCGGTGGTAGTTTTGAAGAGTGTTGACTTGTCAAAATAACTTGTAAAAAGTTTTATTGAATAAAGTTCTTCTGATTCCTGATTTTTGAGCACACAAAGACACCTCTCAAGGACGCGATATCTCGGACTGGTGCGGAACAAACTGTCCGGAACCATTCCGAGATATCGCGTCCGTGAGAAGTGTCTATGTGTGCGTTGCTCGAATATCACATGTATGTAGATTGACTACTGATAGTCTCCAGTATACTGTGGTACATTCGTAATGGATATTATTACGCGTAACAAGACAATGGCTGACGTCCGCCTCCAAATTGGACTAAACGGTCTATTCACTACCATACATCACAATATTACTCATACTACACACAAAGTCAATAAAGTTTTTTTTGTGAATACGATCTTGATTTTGATAGATAGAGATTGGTAGAAGTTAGATCGATTAGGTGTTACTTAGTGGAAATACATAACTCAAAGAAGAAAATACAATTTGCAATCTGCCGTAAACTCCACGTGTGACCTCTGAGATGCCACTGAAAGGAGAAAAGAAGTGTTCGTACACTAAATAAACACTTCCCCTGTGTTGCTCCGGGCTCCTTTGAAGAATAGATCAACTGCCGTTCTATCAGGCAGGTCGTTAGAGGCGATCGATAACGATTGGCTATACGTGTTACTACCATCGTGACTACTAGGTGGTCGAGTTCCGCAATGTCTCGGCTGGGTATTTGTTATCACCGCCTTACATATCCCAATACGAATAGCGTCAATGCTTGTCATTGTCGTGTTCCGTTTTGGAGAGTAATGTAGCCGGTAGACTTACGCATGTGGCATTGCCATCGCGCCACACGGATAGCAACGCATCATTAACATCTTTGGTGTTTATAGGCGACGGTCTCTATCCATCAGGAGATCCATCTGCTTGTTTGCTATAAGTTCTGGAAAATATTTTTAGTTTTAGAAAATATAGAAAACCCATGCGGCATAGGAAACTATGCCGCATGGGTTTTCCACTTTAATTAATTATTGACACCGAGACTCAACATCTTATGTCTGAGGATAGACAACGCATAAACGAGTTACCTGCGCCAGTTCCAGGTAAACCAGTTTATGTTCTGTGTATGTCTGCCAGTTTGGCTGACAGACGTGCCACCTGCAAAAAAGGATTACTAAATTCTGATACAGAATATGTAAGACAATAGGTACTCAGATTTTGACCTAATTATCCAATAAAAATATATAGTTCGGAATCCCGGGAACGACGCATAGAAGTTCATTGTTTAAACTTTAAAAACAGCGATTTACCGAACTCGCGGCTAGTCTCGTTAGTACATCGTGCGGTGATCATCCTTTTTGAATATTACTACACGAATTTCGTTTAGGTTTACTATGTAGTTAAGCAATATTCTCATTTTATTATATTTTTATTGGTGACATGTGACCTTTGTTTATCGCGTCCACCACAGACCACACGAATACTAATAGACACGGTGCTGGGCGCTAAATGCGTAGGAGCGGCTACATATTATGTGCAAATTTATGTAAATGTCAAACGCTATAGTAGATTATATCGTAAACAAATAGAAATATGTCATGTTGTGCTATTTTATCTTGTCGAATAAAATGCTAAGCCTTAAGGAATACTCGAATGATTTTAATTTAGGGGTCCCCTTGAATATTTATATTTATTTCCATACAACAATCGTGATTTTTTTTTTTGCATTTTTTTCTTAGTCTAACGACAACTGGTAGACGCTTGAAGTATTCACAGAATATTTAGTTATATATTCATTTTAAAAAAGGAGTGAAAATAAAATAAAATAAATATTTAAGAGGGGCTCCCATACAAGTGATTTGTTTGCCGTTTTTTATAGATAATGGTACGGAACCATTCTTGCGCGAGTCCTCCTCGCACTTGGCCGGTTTTATTTATTTTTTCACACGTGAGATTCCGCGTAAGTGTGTAAATGAACTGTTTTCTTTTTTGTGAAGAGAACTGTTACGAGTTATCTAGACTTATAAAGAGGAAAGATTTGATTTTTATTTTGTTTGTTTGTTACAATTTAATTCTAAACTACTCGACCGATTTTACAAATTCTTTTAACTTTAGAAAGCACTTTCCAGGAGTGACAGGCTTCTTTTTTACAAATAATGGTTTTCGGTCAGGCGAACGAAGTCCCGAGTAATGAATGTTTTTGTTATCGAAACCGCATATTGTGTTTTGCAATTGTTTAACGTAGGGTTTTACGAAGTTGTAGGGATTTGCTCTCATACTCAAGAATTTGAAAACCCCTTTTACTAACTTACTAACCTACTTAAACATTTGAAAAGATTTTATTATACTGGAAAAAACCAACACGAACATAGTTTCCGGTAATAGTTAATTAGATAATATTTTTCTTAGTTCAAACAAAGATCCATATATTATTTTTACGTTCGTCTGTGGCCGTGACGTTTCAATTGTACATAGGTACTAAGAAGTGGCCATGAATTTATAAATTATTTACTAACATATGCGAGTTTGTGTTTCAAAGTACTAATAATATTTGGTTGTATATTCGACTGATTGTCTTCTTTATTATTTCGCATGCTAGAATGTAGAATCTATTCAAGATCCCACGATTTATATCTTGGATCATGAGGTCGGGTATGAAATCTGGGAGACATGTTTTTTTTATTACAAGCTTTTTTAAATTTCAATATTTAAAGCGAATAGTAGGTATATAGGTATGTGTCTTCGGGTCAAATCTTGCAACTGAATTTTAAAGCAGTTATCCTTAACCGATATTAGTGAAAGAACACAGGTCATTTTAATTTTGTACAACCCTTGCGTGTCTCTTGGAGTGACGAATATTAGATAAACTAGAATAATTTTTTTACGATTTTTAAAGCAATTAAATAAAATTTATCGCTAGGTACAATCATTTAAAAATAATTGAGACTATAATTTGATTGAATTCTATCATCATGTTTAAATGTTACCATTTTATAAAACTTTAATTACATTTTCATTAAAACAGTAATAAGTTTATATATCATAATTTTCATTATAAGTATCAAATGAAAATTCTCCCTGTTTTAAAAGAATAGGTAATGATAATTTATTTTTTGTTCTTTTAAGTACCTATAAACTGTTTTTGCAAAATCTTAGCTCAGAAGTCTGTCAATCTAACTTAGATTTTTGAGATTAGCAGTTGTACTGAAGACACCCAATGACAAGATAAATACCTAACCATAGACTACTAGGGAGATAACTGATTGTTTACGTTAACCTTATCTAAATTCCAACTTTATTTAGCTGGGTCATTCTTCGGAGTACAATTTTTGAGCGTAACAGACTTTTATTTCCTATATAAACAAATAATGGTTGCATAAATCTACTATAACATTGTTTATACATTATATGTGCATCATGTCATATAGATTTTATTATGTAATAACCATTTATATAGGAGTTATTTACCCTCAACACCTCAAATCCGGTTAATTTTGCGCGTTTTGCACGCGTAACGCGTGCGCCGTCTTCTGATCAATCGCAGATATTTTTTAATTCCCTTACGCTTTTAATCAGATTTATACATAAAATTGTAAAATACAAATCATTTTATATTCTGATCAAATTTTCCATCCTATTGTAGTGAAAGTTTTTATTTTATGAGTATAAGTATGTATGTAACTCACTTGGTAAAATTTTAGCTTCGCTTTTTGCGATGGATACTACTATGAACTGGCGAAGTCTAGAGGTATCGAGATAGGTTTTTGTGATTCCGTAGTTATGCTGCTGCTTATGGGTCAAGTAGTCGTGGACTTGATTCCCTCCACTTCGGTGCAAGAGTCAGTTCTCCAATTTTCCAATTTTTGGTTCTCAATTTTCAGGAATTTCCATGTCACATTTTTAGAATGTAATCGTACTATTTTTAGTAAACGGGTATTGAAGTGTTATACCTAACTCCCAAATGTAAATAGCCAATAACAAACTAGCAGCTTATATCTTTTCAATGGCGAAAAATTTAAAAATACATGCTTTTTGGTGATTTCCATGGTGTAATTTCTGTGTATAAAACACCATGAAAGTTACCTAAAACCCATGGAAATTACTTTATTACATTTTATTTGCAATAAATAAAATGAAACACTCACTGTTTATACTGTAATTCATGCGATCAGCAGATTAAATGATCAATATTGTTTGTCAGGTTTTTTTTTTATTTAAATCTGCTAAACCAAAGCTCATTATCATTTAGACTGCCTCGTGGTCCAGAGTTCTATCCCGAAGGTGGTTTTAAGGTTTTTCGAGTTTTCTTGAAAGTCTTGAACCTCAATAGCAGCTCAGAGTATGGTAGATTTGTGTATTACCAATCCCGTGCCTCGGATGAGCACGTAAAGCTTTCAGTCCCGGTTATCGTTAGGAATAGTCGATAATCGTTAACATGTCGGTAAATGCGGCGATGAGGATCATTTTTTTTCCAACCGAAACCAACTTTTTAGCTGGCAGAGGGGGGATACTTGACTCTAACAAAAATTAGCATTTTAAAGCTTAATATTTCGCAAAGGAGTCCCTTAATTGAAAAATTGTTATCACAAACTTACAATAATTTTCAGAAACCTATAATACCCCACATTCTGAGGAGCACGAGAAAAATTTTAATTTCCCTATTTTACACGAACCTAACCCAAAAAATATTTTTTCAATATAATAATATAATGTTACCACTTTTTGTTGCGGTGACTAATATGTATATTCATATCAAGTTACAGCTTTCTAGTACTAATGATCTCTAAGTTAGACTGCAGACGGACGGATGGACTGTGATAGCCAAACTATAAGGGTTCCTAGTTTACTTCGTAACCCTAAAAAAGTGTGTGTTCAATTAATAAATTTAAAATAAAAACCAATTTTCAATGAAACATTTTGAAAAATTTTGAAGCGTGGTTAAAAGTAAAATAAAAAGTTGACTTCAAAGCATGCTACTAACTTACGCACAAGTTTTACGTCAGTTTCACGTTTAAAGTCAAAATCACGTCAGTTTACCTACAATTTTCAATATTACGAGTATTACCAAATACTAGAGTTATACTAGACTAAAAGTAGGAATACACTGTTATTTTCCAGTAAGAAAAACATGCTGAGCGCTAAGTTTAGGGGACAGGAGAAATTCAGAAAAAAGGAGTCGCTGAAAATTGGGCTAATATCGCTTTAATGTATATTACATCCGTTCATAGTGGCCAAAATAACCTTTATATAATCTTATTTTAATATCTGATACGGCATTTAGCAAAATTTTACCTGCTGGGTCATTTCCGTGGTCTATAATGTAATTTCCATGGACCGCAAATGTTCAATTTTTTTTTTGAAAAAGTATACATCCACTACGTGTCGAATTTTTATATGTTCTTTAAATTTGCATAAACTTTTGAAATGTATCTGTGATTTACTTTAATTAAGCGATTTCAAAAATACCATGGAAATTACACGGAAAACACATTTTTGAAGAATCACCCAGCTACTATTCCCCAAGTTAAAAAAATATTTATTAAATGCGGATAAGTTAAGGAGTTGATATAGAATTTTAAAGAATATATTAAACTTTAAAGTAATAACTAAAAATAACGATGTATGAAGTCTTGCCCGTGGTCTTTTGTACATAGGTACGTTTAGTTTAACTAGCTATCGCCTGTAGCCGAAATTCGACCATAGACTAAGCAATAAAATCTCTTTTAAGTTTGACAACTGACTTTAACCGTAAAGAAATTTAGTATATTATACATGTGTGTATATTATCACGTATGTCACATGAATGTAGTGTATAAATTCGTTTCGATAGCCTTTCACCACAAAGTAACTCATATTTTTTAAAAATTGCGAGAGCTGTACCTCGTGTGGCACGTGTCACATGTCTGAGCGACCGGCGAGCGTAAGAAGCCTTTTCAGGCTTCTTTGAAATGGCTTAATATTGCGCGGGTCGACTTGGTTTCTATGCGTTATTATTCTATGGTGTGTCCAAAGTGTTTTAACGATCATTTGAAGATATGTAGGTTCATAAAAATATTTATACTTATTCTTCAAATAATTTGTAACTTTCTGCTTGGAGCTGTGCGGCTGGCTGGATTTGAACTGGTCCCCTCAGTCATGCACGGGTACAGTGATATCATGCTCGAGATGGGGTGACTATGGCGTACTACATGGGGCACACTAAAAGTTTTGCACTTTTAGCTAATCGGAACTATTTGAATTTCGAATGTTATATTTTTAAAACGTTGCAACCTTCTTAGTAATAAAAAAAACAATTGGCGGGAAATGATTTGTCAATTGTTTTTTATCACACATCAAAATTCTACGTACGCGACGAAAACGGAATTAAGTCGAAAAGATTTTAGAGCGATGATTTTTTGTGATTTTAAAAGTTCTCTTTCTCCGCAAAACTGTGCCACTCATCTTCAAAATGCTTTTGGGAGAGAAGCACCTTGTTTGAGCACCGTGAGGCGATGGTTTGCTGAATTTGAGAGAGGTCGAGTTTCTTTACATGACGAATTTCGTGAAGGGCGGCCTTCAACTGCCATCAACGGATATAATGTGGCTACTGCGGCGACGGTTAATCGAAGAAAACCCCCGGATTACCTATGAGACAATTCGAGGACTATTGGGGATTGGTATAAGCCAAATTTAGAAAATTTTACACGAAGAATTGAAAGTTCGGAAACTTTGTTGTCATTTGATCCCTCATGAACTGACAACGGAGCAGAAGCGGGCTCGCGTGGAATGGTGCTCACAGATGCTACCGAAGTACGACCACGGACATTCTAATGCTGTTTATGACATTGTCACAGGAGACGAAACGTGGATTTATTGTTTTGAACCCGAAAAAAAACAGCAATCTTGTGAATGGGTGTTTGAAAATGAGAACAGGCTAACAAAAGTGAGACAGGCGAGAAACGTTGGTAAAAAAATGGTCGCGTTTTTTATCTCAGCTACCGGTCCCATCTGTGCAATTATACTTGAAGATCAAAAGAGTGTTAATGCCGAGTGGTATTCTACCCATTCTATTTGTTTACCCAGGGTGTTAGAAAAAGTTCGCGAAAGACGACCCAAAAGCCGCATTCTCCTACACCATGATAACGCTTCTTCACACACGGCCAATAAAACAAAGTCATTTTTAGCTTCCGAAAAAGTATATCTCGTCACTCATCCTGCGCATAGCCCCGACCTAGTACCCTGTGATTTCTGTATTTTCCCCAAAATCAAAGATTTGATGAGAGGTTTTACTTTTACCAACTCCGAAGAGGCAGTGATAGCGTTCAATCAGCACGTAGAAAACATGCCTTCAGATTTGTGGTCCTCCTGTTTTAAAAAATGGTTCGATCGCATGAAAAAATGTTTAAAATTTAAAGGAGATTATTTTGAAAAGCAACAAACATAATATCTTGGTTATAACATGTTGTTTTTTCAAGTTACGCAAAACTTATAGTGTGACCTACGTATTTGACTATCTGAGCGCTGTTTCAAAACCATCCGTCTGCCTAGATCATGCTTAAACAACATTAGTCGTTAAGCTTGTTAGCAGGCTTGAGATTTATAAGCAGATGCTATTCAGCAGCTGGCAGCAGGCAAATATTCCTTCGATGTAGGTTCGGGCTTTTTGGAAGAATAAACCATCTACCGTTCTGCCAAGCAGTTTGATAGAGGCGAACGATCAGCTATGTGAGTCACTACCACGTAGCTACCAGGTGGTAGAGTTCTGCATTATTTCGCCCGAGTCTGGTACCACCGCCTTACTTATTTCTGCCGCAATTACGTCAGTATGTATCACTGTCGTGTTGCGGTTAAGAGGGTTAGGGTAACCGGTTAAGTTATGCATGTGGCATTAGAACTTTGGTGTCTATAAGCGGTGTTTATTTCTTTCCATCAGGAAGGTCATATGTTTGTTTGTTATCTTATGATATAAAAAATACTTCCGTATATAAAAAGTAATCCGTGCGAAGCTGATCACTTGTATATTATAAAATATAATAAATATCAGTTTTAAGAACCTGCGTTTTATTTGTTGACTAGATATACCTACATACGAGTATTTACCTGTTGTTATCCACACTAATATTATAAATGCGAAAATAACTCTGTATGTCTGTCTGTTCTTCACACCTAAACCACTGAACCCATTTGGATAAAATGTGGTACACAGATAGTTTAAGACCCGATAAAGGACACAGCGTCATTTTTATCCCGGAAATCCCACAGGAACGAGAACTATGCGGGTTTTTATTGTAGAAATTTTTCCACGCGGACGAAGTCGCGAGCTTAACTAGTAGTTAGTGAACCGGATTTAAATACAATATCTCGACACAAATTCGATTTAACCAACAATTACAATCAAATAAATTAAAACAAATTTATTATAATCTCAAAATATAAATAAGTTTCTCGTTTTTTACCTACCTAGATAGCAAATAAGTTTTCTGGCTACCTTACCCTCCAAACCGGAACACGACAGTAACAAGCACTGACGCTATTGCGTGAGGAATAGATTAGGCGGTGGTATCGGATCTGGGCGAGACAATGCAAAACTTTAACACCTAGTAGCCACGATGGTAGTGACTCGCATTGTCAATCGTTCGCCTCTTACAAACTGCCTGGCAGAACGGCAAATGGTTACTTCTTCAAAGTTCAAAGGAGCTCGAACCAACGCGAGGGAAACACATCACATCAGTTTGTAGTATCGAGCATGTGCATTAGATTTAAATGTAACATCGGTCGGTACGAGATATAGTTAGTTACAATTTAGTTAATTTAGTATACAGAAAACCTTAATTAATTACACTTAACCCTCTTCTACCTCTAAAACCACGAATCTCTGTCTATTATGCCTCAGCCGCACTTGCGTCTATCGTCACAAAGCTTCGTGCAATGATACGATAAATACAGATGTGACCGGCTATTTTCGCTATGCGAATAATACATTCCGAACTGCATGCGCCTGAGCGCGCATATAACTTCGGGAAGATATACGCAAGTGCGGCCCCAACATTAGGAATACTTGCACGAAAATGCGATCATAGGTTTAAGATTTTATTGCGAACGCACAGAAAGATTTGTCGGTGGACTTTGTTTTATAAAATGTAGTTATATCTACATTACACTAGGCAAAATCTAGCTATTATAACGCAATCTTAAAAAACGATTTTGGAATTTAGTTTGACGTTCAGACGGTTCAGTGTGAAATATGTACAATCGCTTAGTATAAGTTATACCACAAAAATATTTGATATACTTGATATCTAACGTGACATATAAGTAACCAAATAATAGGTCGGGGTAAAAGTATTTTCGTATTTTGAATGTATTATTAGTAATCAAACCTCTTTGCCTGTTCTGAATGTAACTGGGTGGTTTTAATACCATTAAATGTAACATTCTGAAGATGCAATAAATTAAAAAAAAAAAACTCGTTCCCGCCATTTTTCAATTGTTTTTGCAGCAAGCAAAATGAACGTATGGGACGAAGAAATATTCGGTACATTTTAAAGTTTTATTACAAAAAAGGTAAAAATGCGACGAACGCCGCGAATAAAATTTGTGCGGTTTACGGACCTAATGCGGTATCAATAAGAGTAACACAAATGTGGTTCAAGCGTTTCAAGTCTGGAAATTTTAGTGTGAAAGATGAGGTTCGCTCTAGACGCCCAGTCACAGATAAAATCAGTGCCATTTTTGGGAAAGTGGAGCAAGATAGACATATTAGTAGCCACGACATTGCTGAAGAACTGGATATTGATCATATAGCAGTTTTACGTCATTTACGAAAATCTGGGTACAAGAAGAAACTCGATATTTGGGTACCACATGATCTCACTGAGTGAAACTTAATGCAACATTTTTCAATTTGCGATTCTTTGTTGAAACGTAACAATTCCGAACCATTTCTTAAATAATTGATTACGGGTGATGAAAAATGGGTGACTTACGATAAAAATGTAGGTAAAAGATCATAGGCGAAGCCCCACAGACCGTGACAAAGCCCAGCCTGACTCGAAACAAAGTGATGCTATGTGTATGGTGGGATTGGAAGGAATCGTCCACTATGAGCTTTTGCCACCGGGTAAAACTATCGATTCCGACTGATGAGGTTAAAAAAAGCTATTAAGAAAAACCGGCCGGAGCTGGAGAATAGGAGGGGCGTGGTGTTCCACCATGACAACTCCAGACGGCACTCATCTATAGCCATGCAACAAAAATTGGGAGAGCTTGGTTGGGATGTGTTGATACATCCTCCGTATAGCTCTGACCTTGCTCCATCAGATTTCCAACTGAAGCATAAAGCTAACCTCAAAGCTAACTCTACATCTGAATGTCACCATTGGGGATTTCCCCTAAAATCTACCGTGATCATCACGATTGCTAAAATTTTGATTCTCCAAGTATTTTTCCGCACTTCTTACCATCTGCGTTTGTCGGTACTTAGAATATTGTAACTTGTAAGTGGGCTTGTACTTGAACGATCATTTTTTTTTCTTGAATTATTTAAAACATGTACAAATTTGTACAGAACCCTCGGTGGGCCAGTCCGACTCGCACTTGTCCCATTTTTTTTCTTGTGGTTTCAATTACGCTAAATTCTCCTTTGGCTAATATCTTTTTGGTAAAAAAGATTTGAATTTATAAAAACCTTTTTTTATTACACGCATACAACATAATATTTTTCCTGCGGTTCAATAAATCATCCAGTTGAATTTCTCTTTTCCTTATATTTAGATTTTGCATATTTTTTCCTGGAAAGTATTTCAGAAGACAGTTGCTTAAGTTACAATATGCATATCAAGATAATATCTCAAGTAAAGACACTTGTATCACAAAATAATTTTATTTTTACGTAGTCGAGTAAATAGTTCACCGAACGGTACTCACACGGCTCTGTTTACAGATGAAATTGTCGCATGCCGATGAAAATATTTGCTCAGCCAATTTCCGACTCCTCGCATTGTGGTAAAGCTGGTGTTATGATAATGTGCGCGGGCGCAACGCGGATATTGTGTTTAGGCCGCTGGCTGACTTTTGTGTAAATAAAATTTTATACAAGACTTTAATGCTTGTTTTAACGATTCTAATGAAAACATCAAGGTACCGCAATTTTCAAGCTTATATACCAATATATTTATCACTTTAGCAGGTATGATAGTGAAATTAACGAAACAGACGAGCTTAAAATGACCGTTTCATAGAGGTTTCTAGTGGTTTTTCTAAAAGGTATGATTTGAGATGAGGGCGCTTTGTAAATCTAAATAAATCGGTTTAAGCCGAAACCACGAATGGCACGCCACGCACGGAGTGAGCGAAAATTAGGAACGGTAAACATCAAACACCCCTAACAACCTATTTATTATATTCCGGTCCCTCATACTTTTGCTCCATATGGAAAACGATATTTCTGAGGTCACGGTAGAGCCGATCCTTAACAAATCGCTCCTTATACATATACTTGAACTAATTAGGTTTGAAAATTGACAGATAAACAAGCTCTGACCAGGACACCGATGATCTGGAAGTGATATAGACCCAAGACGGCGTAATGAGCCACCCTTATGACTTATGCAAATATACATCCCTTGACTTAAATGTAAGTTAATGAGTACAACACTTCCTCAGCCCAGCACCAATCTACAAACATTTCCCGTTATTATGGTGCGGCTACATAACCGCGCTATCGCAAAGATTCGCATTATCGGGATATGTGTAGCTGAATAGCAAATCTTTGGGCTTCTATAAGATTCGTAGGTACAGTGTCTAAGTTCATCTCGCTTTTACATTGATCGAAATTACGAAAGTATTGTTGAAGAAGTATACGAGTTTTAAGCGACAGCTCACAATTCTGGAGATAATGTGACCCTACGGTAAGTGAGGCATCTTCAGGAAAATTGGTCGGCACTGTACTCAAAGAAATATGAGTGGATTTTGAGTATTTTGATTCTTTTTTTTTATATTATAAGATAGCAAACAAGCAGATTGGTCTCCTGATGGAAAGAGCCAACCATCGCTTATAGACACCAAAGGTGTTAATGGTGCGTTGCTATCTTGCGGCGAAGTCTAATACCACATGCATAAGTTTACCGGCTACCTTACCCTCCAAACCGGAACAGGACAGTGACAAGCACTGACGCTATTGTGGCAGGAATAGGTTAGGCGATGGTACCAGACCCGGGCGAGACAATGCAGAACTCTACGAATTAGTAGCCACGATGGTAGTGACTAGTATAGACAATCGGTCGCCTTTTACCACCTGTCTGGCAGAGCGGCAGTTGGCCTATTCTTCAAAGGAGCCCGGGAGCAACACGAGGAAAAGAAGGTTATATTTTTAATTTTTTTTAATATATAATCAGGGCGAGCGAAGCGACCCCTACACTAGGGGACTTTCTATGCACTTTTGTGGTACATTTTACTTAAAAAGTATCGCACTTTTAGGTTTGAGCTTTGACGTGGTGGTTCAAATTCATGTCTAGATATGTTATCTACCATTAAAATGCTATTTCATAAACATTAAAAAAATAGAAGATACATTTTGTATTAGACGCCACCTATTATAAAACTAACGAGTTAAAATGCTACAAAACTACACTAGGCGACGATCTGTGCCCTTTAGTGGTACACTTTTAGGTTTAAGCTTTGGCGTGAATGAATGAATGAATGAATGAATGAATGAATGAATGAATGAATGAATGATAACTCTTTATTGTGCACATAATTACAGTAAAAATACATGCTTAGTACGAATAATTTAAAGACAATTTAAAGAAAGTACACAAAGGCGGTCTTATCGCCAAAGAGCGATCTCTACCAGACAACCTTTGTTAATAAGAACAACATTTTAAGGTAGAGTAGGATATCCGTAAAATATGTACTATTACACTTACAATAACTTAAGACTGTACATATATGCTATATCTATACAAAACAATTCTGCTCTCATACATAAACAAAACAAATAATAATAATAATACAAACACATTGAAATTAAAATATATATACATATATATATATATATATATATATATATATATATATATATATATATATATATATATATATATATATAAAGAAACTGTATAAAGAAACGCACAGAAAAATGACCTTGAAAGAAATATAATAATCTAATCTGTAGAACAAGAATTTAAATAATGCATTTTAACTAATTTTTTTAAAATATTTAACGATTTTGCAAGTCTAATGTTAGCAGGGAGTTTATTCCATAGCTTAACAGCTGAAACAGTGAAAGAGTGTTCATAAAAACGTGAATTATGCACAGGCATACGCAAGGAAAGATTTTCACTTGAACGCAGTTTCATACCATCACTTTCGAAAAATTCAAATCTTTCCTTTAAGTAACCTGGAGTCATTGGATCAAAAAGCACACTGTATAACAAGAAGAGTATATGAGCATCACGGCGAAGTTTAATAGGAAGCCACTTGAGTTGAGAACGAAACTTGGACACGTGATCATATTTGCGTAAACCAAATATGAATCTAATACAAATATTTTGGAGACGCTCAAGTTTATTTAGCTGATCTTTGGTTAGGTCAATAAAGCAAACGTCCGCATAATCTAGTATTGGAAGTTATAGAGATTCAGCAAGCGTAATTTTAGTAGGTATAGGTAGTAAACTCTTTAAACGTCTTAAAGAACTCCAGGATGCAAATATTTTTTTACTGAGTTCTTTAATGTGAATGGTCCACAAAAAGGTGCTATCAAAAAATACACCTAAATTTTTTACAAAATTAGTATATGGTATATTAATTCCATTTAGTGTAACAGCTGGCAAACTACTCCAATCAACTCTATCAATGAGTTTCGGGCTACCAATTATGATAACTTGGGATTTATTGGGGTTTATATTTAAGCCAAAATTTTTACTCCAATCACAAATGGTAGCCAGATCGACATTGATATTGTCGATTGCATTATGCAGGTTTTCAAAAACAGTGTGTGTATAAATTTGGAGATCGTCGGCATACATATGGTAGAGAGAAGATAAATGATGAGTAATAGAACTACTAAAGAAGGAAAATAAAAGAGGAGACAACACGCCACCTTGAGGTACGCCAGCAGTAATACAAGACCAATCAGAGAGTACATCTGCCCAGCGGATTCTTTGTCGGCGACCATCCAAGTAACTCCTAAAAGTTTTATTTCATGGAGTGAATGAAAATGAATTAATTTTCATTCACTCCATTTTAATACAATATTAATCTATTAAAACACTTGTACTTTTTAACTTCCCACTTCGTATGTAGATAGGGAGGTTACTGATTTTCAAAAATGGAGTTTTCACCGTATGCCCACGTTTTGTGGCCTTAGGAACCATTTTCGACTATTTTCGCGATGACGTCAGTATGTCTGTATGGGTGTATGTGTGTGTGTGTATGCGTGTGTGTGTGTGTGTGTGTCAACAACTCATAAGTTTTGAACGCCTGGACCGATCGAAACGCAGTTGATAGCATTCGATTGGATTCCACTCAACTTATACTTCCTGAAAATTTGAACCAAATGGGCCCAAGAGATTTTGAGAAATTTCGAAAAAACCAGAAAAAGTTGTGGCGAAACAGAATTTTTTTAAATAACTTCTAGATTAGTGTACTGATTTAGTACAAAAACTAATCAGCTCTATCCCTCAAAAAATTACGTCTAATGCATAAATTTCCTCAAAATCAGTTTATTCGTTTGGAAGTAATCGTTGACGAAAATTTTGAAAAAAGTGTTTTTTCGACATAACTTCGAAATATTTCAACCAATCATTTTTTGGTATTTTACAATATTTTAATACTAAAAAAATTACGTCGAATGCCCTTTTAAAAATCAAAACCGAATCTTATTTTCAAAAGTTACAGCTTTTCAAATACTAAAATTACGTTTTCTTTAGCAAAGTTACTTAATATTTTTGAAATAACTTTCAGGCTAATATACCGATTGACTTCAAAATCTTATTGTCTTTTCTCCTTTAAAACTGCGCCACGTACCGTTAATTGGATAAAAATCGGTAAATTTGTTTGGGATCTATCAATGACGATAAATTTTTGAAAAAAATGTTTTTTGACATTGCTTCGAAATTTTTGAACCTACCGATTTTTTAGCTAAAGCAATATTTGAGTTGAATGCCATTTGAAAGATCAAAATCGATCATCGTTTCCAAAATGTACAGCTTTTCAAAAATCAATATACTGCCATTTTTATCAAAATAGACGTTTATACTGAAAAAACCTATGCTTATAGTTTTTACTATTTTGAGCTTAAAATACGTTAATTTAGCGGGAAGTTTCAGGGATGGCTTGCAAGGTGTACCTTTTACAGATTATAGAAAGTGATAGGTGATCAGTCTATCACCAACTGGGTACTTTTCCAACTTTTTATGTTTAGGAAATATATTAATAGAAGTCCAGAGTCGGGTTGTAGCTAACGGGTTAAGATTTTCAAACAATTAATAATATTTAAAATTATTTAAACAATTAAAATTATTCGTACTAAGCATGTATTTTTACTGTAATTATGTGCACAATAAAGAGTTATCATTCATTCATTCATTCAATAGCTAAGTTGAAAAATTCTGCCGTAAGGATCACTGCCTATCTCAGTCTAACAAACCAGTGAATCTTGGCGAATTTTCTTTTCTTTTGTAGTTAAGTTTGTATATTTTGGTTACGTTTTAATTACAAATAATACTGAATCTAAAAACGGCTACGCTTCGTTGTTAGGTACTCAGTTATAAAGTCACTCGAAAATGCTTAAAATTGTTGGGTTCCGTTGGAACTTTGGAATAAAAAAGTAGACATAAAAATACTACTGATAGATATTATGTTGTGAACGAATCTATACATATAATAAAATCGTAGGAAAGTCAAAACTGTACATTGAATATTTTTTTAAAAGAATACTTGAGGCGTGATCTACAATCGATATCGAAGCCAAGTTTTTAGAATTTTTGTCTGTTTGTCTGTATATATGTCCGGGGTAAACTCAAAAAGTACAGCATGGATTTACTTCAAATTTTGCATGAATATTACTAACAGGTCGGGTCAACATATAGGCTACATATTATCACGCTATCACCTACAGGAAAGGGGAGGGGTGTATAATAAATATACAGGTGTATGCAATATTTAAATTGAGTTGAATGCCATTTGAAAGATCAAAATCGATCATCGTTTCCAAAATATACAGCTTTTTAAAAATCAATATACTGCCATTTTTATCAAAATAGATGTTTATACTGAAAAACCTATGCTTATAGTTTTTACTATTTTGAGCTTAAAATACGTTAATTTAGCAGGAAGTTTCAGGGATGGCTTGCAAGGTGTACCTTTTACAGATTACAGAAAGTGATAAGTGACCAGTCTATCATCAACTGGGTACTTTTCCAATCCCGGGCAACGTTGTTTTTATCAGCAAATTGAAAAAACACATTTTTGATTTGCCTTACTCGGGAATCGAACCCTGAGAGTTTCTCCGAGGGAAAAATTCGAAAAATTTATTCGCTAAGTATCTACCGCCAATTCTTCGTGCCTGCGTAAGTCCAATATTAATTCTAAAAATTTTGAAGGTTAATTAAATTAAATTTTCTTTATAAGATCAACTTTTATTTTTAAAACTCATTTTTTCTAGAAAACTCTTTTAGAAGAAAGTTAGTTAAGAAATATTAGACTTCAAGAGCGAAGTGGTGGCGCGAGATAGATCTTGAGTTGCTACATATTATAGGTAGGTACTATATTATAGGTAGACCAGAAAATATGATGTAAAATATGTAGATAACCTTTATAATTGTTCTGTGTAGATAACATTGATAATTACAGAAATCGTGTTTTTAATCAATCAAGAAAAATATTTTAAAGATTTTTTCTTATACATAAGTACTAAATAAATTTATCTTAGAAAATTTTTATTTTGGTTTTATTTTTCTGCGCCTACCCAGATACAAAGCCTGACGACGCCTTTAATGCGAATATAATAAATAAAGTCCATGATACATTAAAAGATGTTAAAGTCCATGATACATTAAAATATGTAATTCGCATAAAAATACTTTCCTAAGAATATTACTAGGTAATTTAACTAAGCGAGCCCTTACAAAGCTCTGCTTTTTGCTAGTATAGTAAGATAACAAGCAAGTAAATCGCCCTCCTGATGGAAAGAGACAACCATCGCTTATAGACACAAAAGATGTTAATGAATGAACGTTTTATTTGCAATAATATGGTATTACAAATGTTGTTACAAGTACTATTTAATTCCACCAGCATATTCTACCATAATGTGGTGTGCAAATAATGGTGCGTTGCTATCCGTGTTGTAAGGTGTTAAGGCCCTTTTGTGTAAGGTTACCAGCTACCTTACCCTTTAAACCGGAACACTACAATAGCAAGTAGTGTTACTAATACCTGGGCGAAACGTTGCGAAACTTTATCACCTAAAAGTGACGATGGCAGTGATACGTATAGCCAATCGGTCGCCTCTCACGACCTGCCTAGCAAAATGGTAGTTGGTGAATTCTTCAAAGGAGCCCGGACCAACACCGGGAAACTTAGAGATGTTTTTGTTAAATTTCTCCTATAAGTATATAACTTTTTTAACTTCCCATTACGTATGTAGATAAGGAAGTAACTGATTTTACCCCGATTTTAGAAAATCGAGTTTTCACCAGATGTCCACGTTTTGAGGTCCTAGGAATCTTTTCCGACTACTTTCACGATGAAGTCAGTATGTCTGTATGTATGTATGTGTGTTTGTTTGTGTGTGTATGTGTGTATGTAAACATCTCACAACTTTTGACCGACCGAAACGCAGTTAATGAATGGCATTCGATTGGATTCCGCTCAACTTAGACTTCCTGAAGATTTGAACCGATTTGGTCTAGGAGATTTTAAGAAATTTTGAAAAAACACCGAAAAAAATCTAATACATAAATACCGTCTAATACATAAATTGCATCAAAATCGGTTTATCCGTTTGGGAGTAATCGTTGATGAAAAATTTTGAAAAAAGTGTTTTTTCGACATAGCTTCGAAATTTTTCAATCAATCAGTTTTTGGTGTTCTACGATATTTTAGTACTAAACAAACTACATCAAATGCCGTTTCAAAAATCAAAATCAAATCTAATTCTCAAAACTTATAGCTTTTCAAATATTAAAACTACGTTGTTTTTAGCAAACTTACTTAAGTTTTTAAAAATAAATTTCAAGTTTATTCACCGATTGACTTAAAAATCTTATCAGCTTTTCTCCTTTAAAAACTGCGTCAAATATCATTAATTTAATCAAAATTGGTCAATTTGTTTGGGATTTATCAATGAAGAAAATTAGCAATAAAATGTTTTTGAAATAGTATTGTGGCGCCGCTGGTCCGTACCGTTGAAGGGTCATAGGATGGAACCAGCGGGCCAGCTTCTTGTCAGTATGACGTCATTACTGTGGAGGTTGATGACGTCACACAAAGACAAGGACGGGGGAAAAGGAAGATCTTCCCAGCCAGGCAAGGTGTACTGCCTGGGGACCGAAGTCCATTTGAGAAGCGTTGAAATTTGTATATAGTGTTACAAGATAAATAATTGTAATATCGCGATTCAGGATTTTATTTAGAATTTCATTTTTTTCCATTTGTTATTGATTTTTGTCCATTTTTTATTATTTTTTCTTGTAGCGTTTGTGATTGTTTTTGAGCCGCTACAGTATCGACATCTTTCAACCTATAGATTATTTAGCTAAAGCCATATTTTAGATCTCAAACATTGAATTGAATGCCATCATCGTTTTCAAATATTCCTATTTTCAAAAATTAAAATACGTATACTGCCCTTTTTAACAAAATAGATGTTTGAATTGAAAAATCTTGTTTTTTACTCTTTTAAGCTTAAAATAATTCAATTTAGTGGGAAGTTTCAGGGATGGCCCGTAAGGTCAACCGTTTACTCATTTTTTGATAAATGTTTTTGTAGAGTTGTTAAGTCAGTTAGTGACTTACGATACAGTATCTTGCGAAATTAATGACACCTGAAAATTGAGTACAATACGAAAGTATTTGTATGTAGTGTCAACGACTCACACGTTTCACAAACATAATTATCTCTTGCTAACAAAATGCCGCTGCTTGTGACTTAATTATTTACAGTGACTAACAGAACTACATTTTTACAAAATATTTGTGTTAAAAATTGGATTAGTAGTACTAGAGAAGGCGCGTTGTAGCACGTGTATCTACATATGTGTGTGTAAGCATGCCCCACAATCACATTATTAATGACTTGTAATAGTTACACTCTACGCAAACTACTTAAGTGGCCACCTCATTAACACGGTTGCAAGAGATAAGTACTCTTTTGTTTCGCAGTTCGCACACTTATACAACTATTGAATAGTAAACTCATATTACACGGTACTACACTTGTTCAAATACACAGGAAGCGACTCATCGGCACCAAATACTCGCCATCTATACATATAATAAAATCGTAGGAAACTCAAAACTGTACATTGAATATTTTTTTTAAAAAATACTTGGGGCGTGATCTATAATCGATATCGAAGCCAAAAATATAGTTTTTAGAATTTTTGTCTGTTTATCTGTATGTCTGTTTGTCTGTTTGTATGTATGTCCGGGGTAAACTCAAAAAGTACTGAAGAATATTACTAACAGGTCGGGTCAACTTATAGGCTAGATATTATCACGCTATCACCTACGGGGAGAAGCAGTGCGGAGTAAACGAAGTCCGCGCGGACGAAGTCGCAGGCAACAGCTAGTAGAAAATATTTATATAACACTAGTCGAGCCGCGCAGCTTTCTCCGTGAATAGATTAACATGTCAACAATATAATATTTCATTCAAAGTTTCATCCTCTGTTTCAGCATCTTAAGGGTAGATTTTTGAAAAAAAAAGTAGCATTTGTTTGATTCTAAATCTTACATTATCTCCATGCCTTTGATCAAAATAAATTCAGCGGTTTATCCGTGAAAGCGTATCAGTCTGATAGACGGTCGGACAGACAGACAAACAGACTGAATTTCGCATTTATAATATTACTAGTATGGACTAGCTGACCCGCTAAACGCTGTTCTGTCATATACATAAATTACTAGCTGTTGCCCTTGACTTCGATCGCGAGACCCAAGAACATTTACTTCTTTTTGTTTAGTCGTGTAGAAAAGTAGCCACGTAGGCTACTTTTGTTTCATAATAGTGTAGCTTTTCATAGGTATTTTTTAATTCAATTCAGTAGTTTAAGTTTATTCCATTAATTTTCATAATTTTTAAAAATAAACGATATAAAAAACACCGCTACGGTGCACAAGAGCAGTTAACGCAGTGCGTCACGGTAGTGTAGTTCACAGTCGATTAGGTGCCGCCTCGGTCTGATACGATTTGAACGCTACAACGACACAATATAGGATATTGTAACATATGTAATAATAACGTTCATGCATATCTTTTGTTTAAAAAAATCGGCTGTAAAAACGACATTCTTAAGCGCGATGTTTTTAGATAAAATCCATGTTAAATTAGTGTAAGGTATTATGTATATATTATTTTGACCGCGTTTTATAACATAGTAGCTTCTACTGCGGCATCGCTTGCGCTTAAAATTACTTTTCTGTGTCTGGCAAAAATTATACTTCTTTTACCGAATTACGTGTACCGTATACCGTGTACGTTATACACGGTACAATGAACAGCTGTTATTTAGTCAAGATATTGAAGTGTAACAAAGAAACAAAATCTGTTTCGTATTAATAATTTGTAAGTTGGAATACATGCTTTAATAGCAACGACAACGACAAGAAGGATATCATTAGTAAATATAGACTATATAGTATTGTTAGGTTTTATTTAATAGAGCAAGATTTTGCCCGAAATTATATTTAATAGGCAAAATTATTGTTTTAACTGGTATCCCCAAACGTGGGGATGACAGTTAGAACTTGTTAAAGATGTGGCAGATTGACGACGACGCTCGAAAGAGCAAGTCGCACCGAACAGTTGGCCTCCAGTAAACTGTAAAAGTAACAGTATTGAGATCATTCTTGAGCGTGCATAAGTAATTTAAGGTAATGTATTTTATTAAGTTATATTTAGTTAAATAAGGTTGTTACTTGTTAGTTGTTAGTGATAATAGCAATGTGAAAAGAAATATAAATGTAATATAATTGATTACGTGGTTTAATTAGTGAAGGTAGTTCCTAACATTTAAAGAAAGGGCCGTTGTACATGTGAAATAACACATCGTGTTAGCATATTAATCGCCAAATGTAGGGTATTCCTTAAATATCAGAAGTGAAATTACCCACAGCCTCAAATTTGTATAAATTAAAGGTTCAATTAAATAACTAGATTATTAATATTAATTTCATATATATAAAGTATATAATATAAAGTGTAACATTCTCATATCGATTTTATATTTCGTAAGTCTCATTTTTATACATTTTTCTTGGTTAGTAAAAAAAAAATAAAAAGATTTTATGAATATTGTAATATCAAATTTTTTTACTGTAATTTCTCAGTATATCTATTGGAAACTTGATGTATGTACGTAAAAATATTTGCTTATTTAAAAAGAACATTGATATTCACTCCCATCTTGCTGTGCATGTATCTCGACTCCACAGAATGAGCAACTCTTTTATGGGTGGGTAGGTTAAGTGTATGCTTTTACAAAACGCTGCCTGATGCCGTTAGAGATTTATCAGTAGACAATTTCAAAAAAAATGTGTTAAAACAAAATTGTGAAAAAAAAAAGGTTACTAGAAAATATCTGAATATCTAGATCTAGAAAGCATGGGATTTAAATTTACTGTAACAATCAGATACTTACAAATTAAACATTTTGTAATATCTTACTAAAAAAAAAGATACGAATAAATGACAAGCCCGCTGAGTTTCTTCCGCCAGATCTTCTTGTATTAGTGCGGCCGCGTTTCCGATCCGGCAGTAGAGTCAAAATGACTTGTAAAAGGTTTTATTTAAAAAAAGTATTTTTGTTTTCTAGACTTATTATAATTTCACACACCGGCATTACCGGTAGACTATGGTGATTTAGAAATATGTAACACTTTTGTAACAGATTTTTATGAAAGAAATATTTTATTCTATATTCTATTAAATCACCAAGCATTACTTTAAAATTGATATAATTTACTATTTATGTAGTTGTTGGAAGTCAATTTATTATCTTTCTTTTCTCCTTTTTTTTCCAATGGACTTTAAAAATAACGTACGCTGATAGATATGTAGGTACGAAGAATATACTATGCTTTGCTGTTCTAAGTTTCAGATACCCGATGTGCAATAAAAAAAAAAAAATGAAAGATCACTCGTAACATAGGAGCGATCAACGAGAAAATGAAGGTGTTTAAAATGAAAATCGAGGCGCATAATAAGTGCCTTTGCCGTCAACGGAGCCTGTCTTCCTCGTGTAAGCAGAACGTCAATTACTACGGATATGACAGAGTACGAGTAGAGTCCATACCAGAGAGGTAACCATAATTTGCCACTAAAAAAAAAACTTTGATGCTTCAACAAGGAGGATTATTAGGAGACTTAGTTGAATTTCCCAACAAGATGGCTGGGAAGCAGTGGACTACGAATTGAGGTGACGTTAGTAACACGTGTACCTTCAGATATTTTAATTCTCGAAATTAATACTTCAGTCAGTATCGGTAGGCAATCCGTCACCGCCCAGTATCCGTTTCTATGACCACCGCCTATATTACGTTTGAATTAAGATATTAAATGAATGTTTTTGTTTAAAATTGAGAGGCTCCGTAGATTAAAATAATTTGATACAAAAAGACAGAATTATGTTTATTCAGTTGGAGGGTAAACTAAGAAAATCACTCGGTTAAACCCAGAATAATTAGATTCATTTTTGAGTAATCCTGTTTAACCTCGTATAGGGTAATAGTCATAGTTAGTCATAAATTTAAAATGTGTATTGATTTTAGTCCTGGGCTTGACGTGGTATTAATTACAGCTAAGACTGATCTTAGCTCAGAGTATAAAAGCTCAGTTGATTAATTAAATTCCTTATGTCTATTACAATATCTAACTCGGGGTAGCTATCTTTATGAGCCAAATTCAAAATCTGATGCAATCAAAATCAAATTAAAAAAAAAAATTGAAATAATGGTACAGGCAAATTTTACTTTCATATAATACATTAAAATGTTGTAAATATAGTTACAAAATATATTTCTTGTGAGATTTATTAGTTCAGGGATAATATAATTATCTTATCCCTCAACTAATATATTATTAATAATATTTAAAATTTCTAACGGTAAACGACGGTCCTAAGTATTCTGTGCATTTTAAGGTTTTGTCTTAAAAGCAACTTCATCCGTGATTAAATTACAATGCATACAATCTTTGTATTTATAGGTATATTTTTAGGTCTCGTTATTTTGTCTCCTTAATATAATTATGAAAATGGATGCCACAAATGGATGAGATGACGAGCATGAATAGCCGTTTAGGTATTTGAAATACAACTTAGCTGAGCCACCAGTATTGCCTATTTATGACCCGGCAGTACAAATTCAACTGCTTTTGGGATGGGAGTAAACTAGGCAACGATGGTATATTGCTACAGACATTGTGTGATTTAAAGCCTTGCCATCTGGTGGTTTTCTTTAATGTTCAACATCTTATAAGAATAATATATACGAGTATATATAAATACATTTTTATTTGCAAGCGTTGGCAGATACTTATTTTAAAAAAAAAACCACAGTACATAGTATATGTGCTGGGTCTACTGTTGTCTCTCGTATAACAAGATGGTACGGCAACTTGTTACAAATGTCTGTGTGTTATAGGATATCAACCGGAAGTAAAGATGTGTCGCGTAAACTCCTAGACACCCAGTGTAATAACTACAGTAGGTAAACGTTGTAGTTCGAACTCTCCACCACTTATGTCATTAAAAACTGAAAATTTGGCTAGTGGCCCCATTTCGAATTTCATAGGATTTGTGAAAACTCATATCCTTCAGATTTGACAGATAACAGATAGAAATAAAAATTAGTAGTTTATTATATAACAAATAATAGCATAATAAATAATTATATTAGAGACAACGAGATAACATTGAGATGAAGCTGTATAGGAAGGGAAAACTTCGTTGGATGAAATAAGAAATAAAAGTATTTTCGGAAATGCTGGCTCCATTCAATTTAACGCATTAGGAACATAATATTTCTCTGTAGTAAATGGAGCCAATATTTTAAGTTAAATCTCTAGCAGTAGGTCGATGGAAACTTCTTGACGTACAATAACGGGCATGAAAAAAAGGAAAAATCTGCTTCCCAAGTAAGCACATTACATTTGTTTTTTTATTGATTTCTGCAACACACATCGACCAATTACAAAATTGTTGTAACACACATATGTGTAGGTACCGTGGCTAGTATACAATTTAATCTCTTGCTATCCCACTATTTTAAAATTCGGTGTGGTGCAAAGCTAAAGTAACGATGAAAGGCATTCGGATTCTTCGGATTTGTTCTATTAATTAATGCAAAATATTTGCGAGATATCGTTTTCTAATTTTCTTCTCGTATGAAAAAGATTAGAGAATAGCTAAATTTTATAAGACACCAACTATTACTAGGTAAGAGGTTTTAGACAATTGTGATTGATGCATCAGAGTAAACACACGGGACTACACAATTGAAATAGGGCTTTTCTCCTCGTTATAGCGAAAGAAGTGGAAAAAAATCATGAAAACTATTTTCAACTAAAATGGCAAAATAGGAGGGAATTCTTTATACGTTACATCGATCTCTTTCAAGTGTTAATAGATGATGCCAAGTTAAAGCTTAACATGTTATTATAAATTTGGTGAAAACGACAGTTTATTTCAATGATAAAATAAAGTTAGCATTTAATGATTTTCTTCGAATTCATATTAAGGGAATAAGTAATCAATATAAGAATTAATTAATGGCTTTTAACAATGAAAGGTGAACATAAATTTTTTTGAAAATGTGACATGTTTGTGATTCGGGAGGATTACTATTAGTATGATAAAACTTAAAATATGCAATGGTTACTGTCGTAAGACCCAGCAGTATTATGGGGGGTGGTTTATTTAATGTATATAATTGATATGTATGATACTATGGTTTTGGTCGCGAGACAGGAAGACTCGCGCCACTAACATAGATGGAGGAATTACATAATATACTTTGTAGTTCGGGAGAGTCACAATAGTATATTATGATGAATGGAAAAAAAAAATTGGAATATAATTATTATTTAATTTATTTGGGAAAAATAAGTTTATAATGTAAAGTGGATACATGTATTGCATAGTTATGAGGTCCTCGGCCTCAGCCGGGAGGGTTTAAAATATTGTGATTGTATAACAAGAGAATAAGAGACACGGGTGAAATATTTTGTAGAGTATAGAATACTCATATTAAAAATAAATATATGATAGAATTTATATATTTATTTTTATTATGATATTGACCTTGACAGTTATGTATATTCAAGAATCTGCCAAATTTATCAAAGGAGATTCTGATCTATATTGTCTGGATTGTTTGAGATGTTCATTTGATGAGCATTAAAGTTATTTTAAAATTCTTTTACATCAAGAAATACCAGTAAAATGCCAGAACAAATTAGAAAAAAAAAAGAAAGTTGTTTAAACGCCAGTTTTGTAACATTAAATAATTTAGTGATTTAAATTATAATGACCCTCTATAACTTTGAACTTAGTTACTCTTACATGGTTTACCGAGTCTGTTGTGACATAAAATTGTTACTAGAGAATACGAGGACCTTGAATTATAAAAAGGGACTATTTATTTTAATAATAAATTAAAATATTTTGCATAGTATAGATTTTTTTTATTGGCTTCATTTCCACGTTATTTTATCACATTGTTAAATGATATTTTTTTTGTATATGTATTAAAAAAAAATTTAATTAACAATTAACAAATATACAAAAATAACGTATCACAGTTACATATTACCGCTATAAATCATATTGTTATTAACGTATTAATAATATATGTAATTAAAATATCCGAAGCGTAAGTTTTTAAAGAGCTGAAATTTAATTAAAATATTTGGTTATAAAATTATATACTTGTTAAATTAAATTTATGAAAGAAAAAAATGTCTTTGTTTTAAATTCAAGTGTAGATCGATTTTAATTCTACATTGATTCAATTGTTAGGTGTACACCTGTTGCATGTAGATTTCCATGAGGCAATATTTATAAACAATTGTATTATATAATAGCTAAATGTACCATGTACTTAGTACATTAACTGATTACGGAAATTACTATGAATAGGAAATGTTATAATACATTCTAAAAAAAAATTTTAACGCAAAGATAATAAAGACGTACAACAACGCTCTACCTAAAAGTAAACATTTAGGGATGAAAATTCATTAAAAATATTTGCATGTATTAATCGAGTATTCTTTAATTCATGCAAAGAATATTCCTCATGTAAAAAAGGGAAACAGAAAAGGAATTGTTAAAAAAGAACTATATGTACATAGTATTAAAACATTATAATTACTAATAATTCCGTTAAGTAGAATCAATTAGATAATATATTGTAGTAAACATTATAAGCAAAAATAAAAATTAAAAAATGGAATGGATGTGTAGATATAATTTAGATATTTTTTAATTATTGATCAATCGTAATTGTTGATCATTTAACTGCTATAATTTATTAGGTTTTTATGTATGGTTTTAGTTACTGGTAATTATCAGTATACAAAATACAAACTCGCTTTAAAACATTGTGATTACCACTCTTGTAAATACCTCTGCTAATTAGATATCCACTGTATTAAAGTCAATATTAGCTTTAGACAGAAAAAAAATTGAGCCAAGTGGTACACATTTAAAGATATTTTTTAACTTGCATTTATTATAGTTCA
The DNA here is from genome assembly GCA_036924255.1 of Apodemia mormo. Lineage (NCBI taxonomy): Eukaryota > Metazoa > Arthropoda > Insecta > Lepidoptera > Riodinidae > Apodemia > Apodemia mormo. The sequence goes on along the minus strand of JAUPFN010000018.1, from coordinate 1,050,009 downwards.
ATTGTTATCATTCATTATTTTTTGTGATGTATTAGGTTTATATGTATGGTTTTAGGGTTAAGTGGCTAATAATTATTGGTACTTACCTATATGAATTTGTATAAAAATTGTTGCATTGAAAAGTTACAATTAGCATTCCTGTAAATAGCTCTGCTAACTGTCGAAACGTAAGTGTAGATATATTTAAAGATATTTTTCGCTTTACATTATAGTTCAATCGCAATTATTGAATAATTATTTGTTATAAGTAATATATTACGCCTATGTGTGGATTTAGTTGCTAGTAATTATTTATATACAAATGTATGTAAAATTACTGTATTAAACATTGTAATTAGTATTCTAGCAAATACCTCTGCTAAACTGCTATCCATTGTAATGTAAGTAAACATTAAGTAAGCAAATATTAAAAAAAAATAATAATAATGTAAGTGTACATATTTGAAAGTATTTTTCTTTTTACATTGTAGTTCCATTTAATTATTGATCAATTGTAATTACTGATTAGTAGTTAAGGCTTACATGTATGTTTTAGTCACTGGTAATTATTAGTAAACAAATAACATAAAATAGCATGCCATCAATATATGGCGGAATATTGTATTTTTTTAACATTGTACGATCTGTAACAATTAAAATATTTCATGTAACATAAGAAAATAGATGTAAAATGAAAAAATACTAAGACGGCCAAGTGTTAGGTTTAAGTAAGAGAGCGTGCATGAGGACATGCACGAGGTCAGGATGGTCGAGTGTTAGGTTTTATTTAATAGAGCAAGATTTTGCCCGAAATTATATTTAATAGGCAAAATTATTGTTTTAACTGGTATCCCCAAACGTGGGGATGACAGTTAGAACTTGTTAAAGATGTGGCAGATTGACGACGACGCTCGAAAGAGCAAGTCGCACCGAACAGTTGGCCTCCAGTAAACTGTAAAAGTAACAGTATTGAGATCATTCTTGAGCGTGCATAAGTAATTTAAGGTAATGTATTTTATTAAGTTATATTTAGTTAAATAAGGTTGTTACTTGTTAGTTGTTAGTGATAATAGCAATGTGAAAAGAAATATAAATGTAATATAATTGATTACGTGGTTTAATTAGTGAAGGTAGTTCCTAACATTTAAAGAAAGGGCCGTTGTACATGTGAAATAACACATCGTGTTAGCATATTAATCGCCAAATGTAGGGTATTCCTTAAAGTATATAGTCTTTGATGGTATACAGAGCTCGTTTCATCATGTCGTTTCCCTCGCGATGTAGACAGAGTGAACCAAACGTCCAAAGACTCCGGTCAGTTGGCGGGAAAGATTGATACCCATTGCCGCATGATGCTAAGGTTTAAAGCTATGAACAATCATTAGTTATCCACTAGAATATAAGGCAATTAACAGATTAGGCGAGTGGTCAGCAACCTTGACTTAGCGATTAATCGGACGCGAGTTCAATTCCAGACAGCGATAGGTATATTTGTGAGGAGCATAAATATTTGTATTTCTGTATTTATGTAATAGTATTTATTATTGACTAACACCTATAACACAACAAATAATTTGCTTGCTTTAAGGTTAGATCAATTTGAGTAATTTGTTCACAGATATTATCTATATCACACATATGTATATGTACATGAACATAGATGTAGATGAGTATAGATATATCATAATAAATAGTAATCCAAAAGCTTTGTTACTCCTTTTACGACAATTACTGAAACTACGTTCTCGTGAAGTAAGAATTTGCCACAGTTAAAGTTTAGATTGCGGAGCAGTGCAGAAACTTAATAGTTTTGTATAATATGCATTAGAAATAAGTTACAAAATAAAAATAAACTTTACACACACTACATATATTTGACATACACACATGTATACTATTATGATTATGACTTAAGTCTTTTATTAAACTTGAAATATTATTATTTAGTCTATGGTCGAATTTCGACCACAGTGCGATCGCTAGTTGTACTAATTAAATCTCGATTAATATGATTGAAGTATTTCCCAACGCCAAATAACTTTTCATAACACGACCTTCGCAGTGATTGCGTACAAAACCAGTAATCAATGTAAAACAACTTTTACGAAAAGGTCTTTGTGTTTGTATTGACTTACTAACTTAATGTCGAATCAACTTTTCTTTCTTTCTTCTTTACTTTAAACTGATGGTGAAATATTGGGAAACTCATATTTCAGATATAGTGAAAAATTACCTACACATTCCTTGCCAAAAACATAATGTTTATAAAAAAATATATATTGTATGGCAATTAACAGCGTGCATTAAAAAAAGTCCCATTTTAATGACATTGTTAAGTAGCCTTGTACAATCACATATATTATGCTATTATTTTGCAGATATAATATGTACGTAAATTTTCATCGATCAAAATAAATAATGTTAAATTATATTTCAAATATCATTTTCTCCCCGTGTTGGTCCCGGGCTCCTTTGAAGAATAGGCCAACTGCCGTTCTGCCAGGTCGTAGAATGCGACCGATTGGCTATACGAGTCACTACCATCGTGGCTACTAGGTGGTAGAGTTCGGCATTGTCTCGCCTGGGTCTGGTACCACCACCTTACCTATTCCTGCCACAATAACGTCAGTGTTTGTTACTGTCGTGTTCCGGTTTGGAGGGTAAGGTAGCCGGTAAACTTATGCATGTGGGATTAGACCTCGCTACAAGATAGCAACGCACTATTACCTTTGGTGTCTATAGGCGATAGTTGACTCTCCATCAGAAGACCCATCTGCTTGTTTGCTATCTTGTAATATAAAAATAAAAAAATAATAAAAAAATAAAAATACCGGATAAAAATAACGACAGGCCTGTGCCTGTCGTTATTTTCCTGTCTGCCTGCCTGTCGTTATTTCCCGACTATGAGGACGCTTCCGTTTACTCGACGGAGTGTTGTACAGTTTGATTTTCGCAAAATTCTAGCGAAATTGAAGGTTAAATATGAGGATTTCAGAATAGGACAATAATTTTATTCTAGTAAAAGTTTTTATTAAATATATTCTAGTATTTATATATGTATATCTGAAATGGTACATAAAGTATCGTTGACTAACACCAATAACACAAGCAAATAATTAAGCAAATAATTTATCGCCTCTGTGGTCTAGTGGTCTAGCGTTGGCGTTGACCACATGAGGTCCCGGGTTCAATTCCCGGGTCGGGCACTTTAAAAAAAGTGTTTTTTCAGTTTTCTGAGAAACATAAAGTTGCCCGGAATTGAAAAGTGCCTGGTTGGCGATAGGCTTGCCACCTATCACATTTGTGGGACCAAGTATCTTCGGCTAATCGTGGGTGCACTTGTTGTACCTCTGCCTACTCCTTCGAGGATATGGGCGTAAAGATACTCAAATAATTTGCTTACTTTGGGTTTGGATCAGTAAGTGTAATTTGTCCCGTGAATATGTATATATTGTATATATATTTGTCCAATAGTACAGTACATTCAATTTATATTTTCTTGTGTTATGATAAATCTAAATGTATACATACGTAGGTCACACTAGAAGTTTTGCGTAACTTAAAAAAACAACATTATAACCAAAATATTATGTATATTGCTTTTCAAAATAATCACCTTTACATTTTAAACATTTTTTCATGTGATCGAACCATTTTTTAAAACAGGAGGATCACAGAACTGAAGGCATGTTTTCTACGTGCTGATTGAACGCTATCACTGCCTCTTCGGAGTTGGTAAAAGTAAAACCTCTCATCAAATCTTTCATTTTGGGGAAAATACAGAAATCACAGGGTGCTAGGTCGGGGCTATGCGCAGGATGAGTCACGAGATGTACTTTTTCGGAAGCTAAAAATGACTTTGTTTTGTTGGCCGTGTATGAAGAAGCGTTATCATGGTGTAGGAGAATGCGGATTTTGGGTCGTCTTTCGCGAACTTTTTCTAACACCCGGGGTAAACAAATGGTAGTATTAATACTTTTTCAATATACTTTCAATTCTTCGTGTAAAATTTTCTGAATTTGGCTCATACCAATCCTCAATAGTCCTCGAATAGTCTCATAGGTAATCCGGGGGTTTTCTTCAATTAACCGCTTAACAGTAGCCACATTATATTTTTGTTGACGGCAGTTGAAGGCCGCCCTTCACGAAATTCATCATGTAAAGAAACTCGACGTCTCTCGAATTCAGCAAACCATCGCCTCACGGTGCTCAAACAAGGTGCTTCTCTCCCAAAAGCATTTTGAAGACGAGCGGCACAGTCTTGCGGAGAAAGAGAACTTTTAAAATCATATTTTTATGATTCATCGCTCTAAAATCTTTTCGACTTTCGTTGCGATTCCATTTTCGTTGTAAGGATGGCGGCCTGTTAGTCCTTTTTAAAAAAAAACACTTTAATTCGGCTGAAACTAATGTATATTCACACTGCTCGATATTTACAAAGTTATGTGTTAACCGGACAAAATCTGGAGGAAGACTGTGGAAATTAACATAAAAATCAGTTTTATTGAAGTGACATAATGCTTGCATATGCGTTTACTTCATATAAGGTTTGCTCATAACATCTCCCCCCTTAAGACTGAGCTTTATTATTTTTTTTTTTTAATAAAGCGAAGGATAATATAAGAAATCAGAGTGAGTTAAAATAACAATATGTAAAAAGATAAAACTCAGTGAATCAATAATTAGTCAATTTAAAAATAGCTATTTGCTATATAATTCAAATTAATACATTAAGTTATAATAAACAAATGTTTTCTAAAACTCAGTGAATCAAAAGTTAATCAATCTAAGAATAGCTATTTGCTATATAAATTCAAATTAATACAATAACTTATAATAAATGTCTCCATGTATAAAAGTAGAAGTCGATATCGTTTAATCTTAAAACAAAATTCTTTTCTAGAATTTATAAAAAATATAAAACTTAGTAGTATTTGAAAATAAAATAGAAAGAAATGTATAAAGAATGTAAAAGAGACGTTAATACATTACTTACTTTTCTAATAGTTGGTAAAATTATGATTACAATAAAATGAAATGTATAAAGTACAAAAGAGATGTAAAATATTATTCACCTTTTATGTAGTTGGTTAACCTATAAAGTACATAAAATAGATGTAAAACATTATTCACCTTTTATGATAGTTGGTTAACCTATAAAGTACATAAAATAGATGTAAAACATTATTCGCTTTTTCTAATGGTTGGTTAAGTTACGGTTAGATTTGCCTAAGTTTCTATATAGGACTTTATTCGAACTTTTATTAAATTCTATTTCTGCTGGGAGACTCTTAACAGGTCTCTGGTCGCATTCTGATTCATTAGAAATATCACTTAGCTCGATGGACGTATTCATAGTCCTGTCGTTGACTGTTCTATGCGAGTTATGACATTGATTATAGATTTGAATACAACATGAGGTGCTAGTAGACTTACAGAAACATTTTTTATAAATGTTATACAAAATATATAAAATAATTACAGTTAATATAAAATAAGTCATACCAGAATAATAGTGACCATATTTCATGATATGTGATTGATTAGACGCTTGGTTTATTTGGTCTTCTAAATGGTCTAACTTATGAGATGCAAATTTTAATGATTCTAAATCGATATTTGATAAAGTTATCGGAGATAAAGACTGATATGTCTCATTTACTAGATTATACTTACAACAATCATCTTCGATAATATTAAAATTAAGTAATAATTGAGCTGGTAAAATAGTCTTATAATTAGTAGAAGGAACAAATTGCAAAGTTTGAAAATAGGCAATACAATTTTTCTCTAATGATAAAATGCCAGTGCCTTGCAAAGTAAAATCACTTATCTTATCGTCACATTTCAAAGTCAATTTGTTAGGCTTAGATTGAACAAAAATATATCTACCATCATTAAGTTTTTGCCATACGTTAATATTACCATAAATGACATTAGAATTACAAACTTCAGGAAGTGATAGAGTAACTTCAGTTAATAACTTAGTTTCACAAATAGGATTATTAATTGTAGACGATATCGAAGCCATGGGACATACCATGTATTCGTCATTAACACGCTTACAATCACTTATGCTATCTAATAAAGCGTAGTTCAATCTGTCATCCGTTATGGCTAAATACAATTTAGAAGGGTGTATTAACACATAAGTTTTATAATTATTTGTTTCATGAGGAGTAGGTAAAGCCAAGTTCTTATAAAGACTAAATTTAACAGGATTTATTAAAGGAATTTGAATAACAAATACAATTTTTTCTTTATAATAATAAGATGTTAATTTCGCTAAGTCAATAATCGTGTGTATATTTTTTAAGGAAAGCGAAATAGGGAACTCAGAAGTTCGTTTCATTTTAATATTGTTAGATAACACATTATATAATTTAGTAGGTGTAATGACATAAGGGTGTAAAATATTTGCTTTTGCGAATAAAATTGAATTTAAAGTTGTATCTAGAATATTAGAAATTGATAATAAAGAACCTTCAATAATATTAAAAATAGAGTTAAATTTTTCTAAGTTCATTAATTCTATATTTGTCTTTGTACTGTTTAAAAATATGAAATTTAATTTTTCTATCTGGTTATTTAATTTAATTTCATTATTATTTAATTTTTCAATAGAAGTATTAAAATTATTAATCGTAGATTGGACAATATGGATGTTGTCTTTCATAAGGGAATAAATTTCATTTTCATTCTGCTGACACGACGAAATTGCTTCGTCATATTTTCGTGCATCATCTGCATCTAAAGTGCCAAAAAAGAATTTAAGGATTTCACCTCCAAATTCAAGAGCTCGTTTTGTTCTTTGATCAAAAATAAGGTGAGACATAGATTGGTACTTTAGTTCATTTGAATTTATTAATATTTCTAGAGGATTCAAAACGTCGTTACAATCAATTTCGAAATAAACTAAGTTTAATCTTTGTGCTTTATTGCATAGAAATAAAATATTTTGGATTGAAATTTTGATTTTTTTCATGTAAGGAAAAATAGGCAAAATATCGATGTGGGTTACTACATTCCAATTGTCATTTTGAAAGTACACAACAGAAGTAGGGTCGAAGTAAATACCTGGGCTATTTGTTACTAATTCAATCGGATTAGAAACGCAAGGATCGATTACATACCTGGAACAAATTATACAAGTTTACATCGGCTTTAGTTCGTTAACATGATATTTAACATGTTTTCTATTTATGCATATAGTAACATTATTTTTACCATGTGTTTTAATAACTTTAAAAGGGCCTTTCCACACTGGAGATAAGGCTTTGCGAAGTCTGTGGTGATGTTTGACATAAACCATATCACCTGTTTTATAACTCAGTTCTCTCGAAGAGACGTCATAATATTTTTTTGAGGCTTGTTTACTTTTAATTATATTTTCAATAGCTTTTTCACGAGAGTACTTCATTCTATATTGCAGTGCGCGAATGTACTCTTGGTAGGTAGTGTTGTTATCAGTTTCATAAATGCTGCTAGGTATGGACGGCTTATAACCGTATAATAATTCGAATGGTGTAAACTCCGTCGTGCAATGAGGAGTAGTATTATATGATAGAATAGCGGTTGCAAGGTAACAATGCCAATCGCTTTGATTTTCGTTAACGAAAGATCTTAGATATTCTTTTAGTGTAGCATGTGATCTTTCAAGGGAGCCATTAGTCTGAGGATGATACGGGCTAGAATAGAGACTTTTTATTTTAAGTATGTCTGTCAGTTGCCTAAATAATTCAGAGGTAAAAGTAGTGCCTTGATCAGTGAGTATCATTTTTGGAAACGAGAATAACGAAAAGAAATGAATAAGACTTCGTGCAACCTCGTCGGTTGTACACGTGATCATGGGATAAGCATTAGAAAATTTAGTTAAGTCGTCTTGTAATGTTAAGATATATTTAAATTTTTGAATACCGGCTTCAGGAAAGGGACCAACCATGTCGAGAGCTAATCTCTCAAATGGCCTAGTACTAGTGGAAGTAATTACCATAGGCGCTTTATTAGAGAGTCGTAATGGTTTATTAACTTGACACATTTTGCAGTCTTTTATAAAACGTTCAACATCAGATCGCATATTTTTCCAATAGTAGGAAGCTTTGATTCTACTTAGCATGCGTTTGATACCGGGGTGACCGGCGATAGTAGTACCATGATTTTCTTTTAAAATGTTCGGTATTTCGGCCGGAGTAGGATAAACTATTTGATTTTTGTATATATGAATCTTAATATTTGTGCCGTTAAAAATATAAGATATCATGTTATAAATTTTCACATACACAAATTTTGAAAACGGTTCTGAAAAATCGGAAATAGCTAATTCTTTATCATAGTCATTATTAGAAATAATTCGGTCTCTTAGTTTAATTAATATATTGTAAATAGTTTTGTAACTAATTTCGTCATAATGATGAACCTTAGAATATAAGAAATAAAGCTTTAAATTGTTTTTACAATCGACAACCTGTATGGTATCAGGTGTCCGTTCCGACTCGCGGAATGAAATGGAATCATCTAACATTGATAAGAACTGTTCGCAATATGGCATAGAGTAATCAAGGTCTAGAGACATCGGGCAAGCAATTGATTTTTGTTTGGCTAAATATAAACTTTGATTGTGTTCTTCAATTTGCGTATCACAATTAGGCGTAGTTTTAGTAAATTGCTTTTTAAAATATTGTTCATAAGTATCATTATTAATATTAGAATTAGTGATAGCATTTACTGGGTAACGAGATAAACAATCTGCATTACTATTTATTCTACCTGGTTTATATACAATTTCGTACTCGTATTCTTCGAGTTTTAACCTCCACCTAAGCAAGCGTCCACCTGGATCTTTAGCGTTAAACAACCATGTTAATGGACGGTGATCTGTCACAATTTTAAACTTATACCCATATAAATAAGGTCGAAATGTATTTACAGCGAACAAAATTGCTAAAAGTTCTTTTTCTGTCGTTGAATAATTGCCTTCTTGTTTATTCATAGTACGAGACGCGAATGCAATAGGTTTGTCTTTACCGATTTCACCTTGTGATAAAATAGCACCAACGGCATAATTTGAAGCGTCAGTTGTAACAATAAAGGGTTGCGAAAAATCTGGGTATTGTAACAAGGGAGCAGAAATAAGTTTTTGCTTTAAAGTGTTAAAAGATTGTTCCTGTTCAATTGACCAATGAAAATTTACATCCTTTTTTAATAACGAAGTTAGAGGCTTAGTTATATGAGAGAAATTTTCTATAAAACGACGATAGTAACCAGTTAACCCAAGGAAAGATTTGACATCTTTTGGGGTTTTCGGTGTAGGAAATTCGGAAATAGCCTTGACCTTGTCAGGGTTAGGCGAAACACCTTTATCTGTAATAACATGCCCAAGATACGCAACTTCACGTCGTAAAAACTCACATTTGTCGGGCTGGAGTTTAAGATTTGCCTCTCTAAGTTTAGAAAATACAGATTCTAGCTTTATTATGTGAGATTCAAGATCGTGAGAGTAGATAATGCAATCGTCTAAATAGACATAACAGTCTAAACCTTGTAGACCAGTAAGCACTAGATTCATCATTCTTTGAAAGGTACTAGGGGCATTTTTTAACCCAAATGGCATGCGCAAAAATTCAAATTGTCCAGAAATACCATTAGTAGAAACACTGAATGCGGTTTTCTCAATATCTTTAGGATTTAATAATAATTGGTGAAAACCAGATGCTAAATCTAGCGTGCTAAAATATTTCGAATGACCTAATTGGTCCAAAATATCCGTTATAAGTGGAAGAGGATAAACTTCAGAGACAGTAACGTCATTTAAACGACGATAATCAATAACGATACGCCATTTTTGTTTACCGGAAGCATCACGCTTCTTTGGTACTACCCAAACGGGAGCACACCAAGGTGACGTAGAAGGTCTGATTATATTTTCATCAAGCATTTTTCTAATTTGCTTTTCTACTTCATCTTTATGAACTTCAGGGAAACGGTATGATTTTACGTGAATCGGGGGCGCATCCCCAGTATTAATAGAATGTTTAATAACATCTGTATGTGTCAAAAATTCTCCGTCGAGATAAAATATGTCTGTATAGTTAGAAATACAATTAATTAATAACTTTTTCTCTTGAGGATTTAAATGAGATATTCTAATTTGATCTAAAACCTTTTGAGATCTATTTATATTTAAAGAATTTAATTGATGAATAAGTTCTTGTTGAGAATCATCTAACTTTGAAGTTAGTAAATCGAACGGGGTTAACTGTACCTGAAAATTATCAACTTCGATTTCAGATTCGGTGGTATTTAAGACTGTAACATTAACTCTGTTGTTTGATTTTAAACTTACAATAGCGTAAGCTAAAAATACACCTTCACAAATTTTCTGATCTAGTACTAGAGCTTCGCGTTTATTTACGAAATCACGTAGATTACTGACTGGACATTCGATTACCATTTCTGATCTCGCAGGTATAACATATGATGATTTACTAAAACATATAGGTATTAAGTAACCTTCTAAGTTTAATGAATTATTAGTATATTGTATGTTAATTTTAAAATGTTGTATAAAGTCACTACCAATTATACCATCATAATTTAATTGAATAGCATCGTCAATAGCGTGAAACACAAAATCAAAAGCAATTTTACGTGTAGATGAGATTTGATATTCGAAATTAAGTTTAATAGAACCGAGTGATTCACACGTTGAGTCGTTATCACTTAATCCCTTGAGTGTAATGATATTATTTTTAAGTACTGGACCTTTTAATAAACTTGAGAGTTTCACGATTGAAACTGAGGAACCAGTATCAATTAATAAACATAGAGGCTTATCATTCATATTGGTTTTTAGATAAACATGAGGAAGAGAAACTTTGTTATTTACGTTATTTATAGAATACGTTTTATTATAAGAGCAATCCCTTGAAAAAGAACTCGATTTTTCACGAGATAAAGGGTTGCGTTGCGAAAGGTTCGAGAACCTTAATGATTTCTTAAGAGTGACGTCAGAGACATTAACATAATTATTTGACTTAGAATACTCTGTATTTTCATTAACCTGTGCAGGAAATAATTTAGAAACACAAGGTTGAGAAATCTCTGATCGTCCATTACGCTGTGTAGAAAATAACTTAGGAACACAGCTATTATGAGTCATTGTCTTTACCTTAGCCTGTGCGGAAAATAATTTAGGAACACAGGATTGAAGCCTATTAAAATTAGAGTTTATAGAATAAACAGAAGGTACATCTTGTGCAACCGTGAATTGACCACAAGAATGTCCTTTAGACCCCTTTAAGGACTCATTAGATTAGGCTTTTTGCCGTAGTTTTTTGTTATCTTAGAACTATTCGTGTCGTTACGAATTGCAAAAGGTTTCGGTAGACACGGCACCGAAACCGAATTTAGTTTAAATTATCTTCGTTAGAGATAACGTGTATATTAGAATTGTTATTGGTAACGTTATGATTAGACGAATTGCTCGTCGGCGACCGTGAACTTGAAGGTATCACGTTGCGTGGCAGATCGCGGTGCATATAATTATTGTTTTTATATTTAAGCTTCCGACAATCGCCTATTAAATGACCACGATTTTTACAATACGCGCATATTTGATTCGAGGCGTAATTATTTTTATTTGTAGAATTATTAGAGTAGTTATTACGATGATTTAAATTCGAATTTACGTGGTAAGAGTTTGTAAAAGAATGTTTAGATTTATTTTTGAAACAATCGGAAGAGCTATGGCCAAACTTTCGACATATTGAACATTGTTTAGAGGAAGAAGAAGGTCGTTGAGATAGTTTAGATAGCTTAAACAGTTTTTCTTCTTCAATGGCATGAGTGATCGCTTCGGAAAGTCCTTTAGGATTCCGGCATCGCACAATGTGTGAGAAGTTTGAGTTCATACCTAATAAAAATGTATTTAAAGCCAAATCTTCCATGGCAGCAAGTCTGCCCATAAGTTCCTTTTCATTTTCACAACTGTAATGAATATCGGACTGAAGCCGCGTAAGGCAGGATTCAATCCTTAAAGAATATTGTGTCACATCTTCGTTGGGTAATTGCTTGCAGTTTTGTAAATCTACTAAAAGGTGTGTTGAATGCTTTTTTTCTCCAAAAGTTACCTTTAAAAACTGTTTGATTTCAAGCCAATTATCGAATTTTTTCAAACAACAAGCTAACTGAGCCTTGCCCTCAAGTTGTGACACGATATATTTGACTAAAAAGTTCTGTTGGTCTGTACTCGCTAAAGAAATTGCACTTTCGCAATTGGTTAAAAACGCGGGAAGGGATTCCCGATCCCCGTTATATGGTTTAATGAATTTGGTAAGAACAGAGAGTGTAATTTTATCACTCATGTTTAATTTTTTCCTTTGAGATAATGGTTTCGATAGAGAACTGTCTGAGTCGGTATTAGTATCGACTTCAGTAGTCTGTTCCTTTTTATTAAATTTAAACATCAATAATTGTAAATTAAAAAGCTGTACAGAACATCAGAAAAATACACACAAAAACGTAAATAGAAAAATTATAGAAAATGTAAATTAATATCATATAAGTTAGCAATAAGATTGTATAAAATTGTATAAGTAGTAAATTATTTATACGACTTTAAAAGTTATTTAAAAACTCTGAAATAATGTTCTAATAAAAGTTCTGAATCTAGAAATATAAAATCTTGAAAAATAAAATCTTGATGTTTAAATGAAAATTCACTTTACACTTTAAATTGGAAAAAATAAAACTCACAGAAAAATAATCACGAACCGCAGGAACATCTTAACCTTGAAGGTATTGTGCATGGCAACGAAGAATGCAGAGCGCAGCGAATGTCCCTGGCGACAGCTTCGAGTAACCGGCACGGCGACTCACGGAGTCGTATTGCAGTTCCGTCGAAGTCACGTTGAAATGCCTTTCGTTTTATAGGTTCGGTGATGATGACGAGTCTTCTTGTCCGTCGATGATGAATTAAGCAGTACGAGGTGATGCGGGCTCACGCTATAGAGCGGAGACTTACACGTCGATCAAAGTTAACAGCGCGAAGTAGGTGATGTGGTGATGTAGCGCGGGCTTGGCTGATGATGCTCAAGACTTACTCGTCGACCACAGGGTGCAGTAGCGCGGGCTTAGGCATACGGTGCCAAGGCTTACCGTCGGCGAACTAGCACGTAGCTAAAGACTAAAGTCACAGGGCCACAAAATGGTTGTCAGGCGGAATTCGAAAATCGCGACGCCTAACACCTAAATTATCCTGGGAATTCGGAATCCAGGATATCCCACTTCTGACACCAAAATTGTAAGGATGGCGGCCTGTTAGTCCTTTTTAAAAAAAAACACTTTAATTCGGCTGAAACTAATGTATATTCACACTGCTCGATATTTACAAAGTTATGTGTTAACCGGACAAAATCTGGAGGAAGACTGTGGAAATTAACATAAAAATCAGTTTTATTGAAGTGACATAATGCTTGCATATGCGTTTACTTCATATAAGGTTTGCTCATAACAGTACGTAGAACTTTGATGTGTGATAAAAAAACAATTGACAAATCATTTCCCGCCAATTGTTTCTTTTTTTATTACTAAGAAGGTTGCAGCGTTTTAAAAATATAACATTCGAAATTCAAATAGTTCCGATTAGCTAGGAGTGCAAAACTTTTAGTGTGCCCCATGTATAATAATAGATAAAAAATAAGTTCTTTTAACTTCTCACTACGTAAATAGATAAGGAAGTTAAGTACTGATTTTGCCCCGATTTTCGAAAATCGAGTTTTCACCAGATCTCCACGGTTTGAGGTCCTCGGAATCTTTTCCGAATATTTTCACGATAAACGTCAGTATGTATGTATGTGTGTGTGTGTGAGTATGTGTGTATGTAAACATCTCATAACTTTTGAACGGCTAGACAGATCGAAACACGGTTGATGTCATTCGATTGGATTCTGCTCAAATTAGACTTCTTGAAAATTTGAACCAAGTCAGCACAGGAGATTTGAGAAATTTTGAAAAAACCAAAAAAAAAATTTCTAGCGAAACATTATTTTTTTTAATATAACTTCCAGATTAATGTACCGATTGAACATAAAAACTAATCAGCTCTATTCCTCAACAAACGGTGTCCAAGGCATAAGTTGCATCAAAATCGGTTTATCTGTTTGGGAGTAATCGTTGAGGAAAAATTTTGAAGAAAGTGTTTTTTCCATAAAACCTCGAAACTTTTCAACCAATGATTTTTGGTATTTTAAGATATTTTAGTACCTACTAAAAAAACTACGTCGATTGCCGTTTCAAAAATCAAAATCCAATCTATTTTTCAAAAGTCACAGCTTTTTAAATACTAAAATTGCGTTGTTTTTAGCTAACTTACTTAATATTTTTGAAATAACTTTCTCCTTTCTCCTTTAAAAACTGCGTAAAATACCATTTAGATTGATCAAAATCGGTCAATTTGTTTGGAATTGATCAATGATGAAAATTAAAAAAAAAATGTTTATGACATTGCTTCGAAATTTTTCAACCTATCAATTATTTAGCTAAAGCAATATTCTAGATTTCAAAAATTGAGTTGACTGCCATTCGAAAGATCAAAATCGATCATCGTTTCTAAAATACGTATACAGCTTTTCAAAAATCGCAAAACTGCCATTTTCAATAAAATAGATGTAAGCACTAAAAAAATCTATGCTTTTAGTTTTTACTCTTTTGAGCTTAAAATACCTTAATTTAGTGGGAAGTTTCAGGGATGGCCTGCAGGGTCAACCGGTTACATATTTTTTAAATATTGTTATATACTCAACGCACTTTACTGAGTTTTATTTATCTCGAAATGACAATAGCCGAGAGCCTGGAGGGCTGCAACAGCGGCTTCGGGCTAGTGGGGGAACAGCGTGCTTACCCAGAGATTTAGTTCAAAATTTGGGCTACTGATGTCCGTGCTAAGAGCTGTCTCCTATGAGACGATACCGTGGCTTGGTGCGGCGTTTTGATTAATAATGGAGTAAAGCATTGCGTCCGTATTGAATAAAGTTCTGTTCGTTCCTCGTTTACAACTGTTAGCGTCGGTAACGAATATTAATTTGTTTTAACACGTTTGAACATTTCGACACGAAAACTGTTTACTATTAAAAGAAAATGTTTAAGAGATTGTTAGTTGTAAATTCAGATGCACGTAAAATCCTAAAAAAGTATCTTCACGCGCATATCCGCGAAGGGGTAGGCAGTAGTACAACAAGTGCACCCACGATTAGCCGAAGATACTTGGTCCCATAAATGTGATGATAGGTGGCAAGCCTATCGCCAACCGGGCACTTTCCAATCCCGGGCAACTTTGTGGTTCTGAGAAAACTGAAAAAACATTTTTTTTAAGTGACCGACCAGGGAATCGAACTCGGGACCTCATGTCAACGCCAACGCTGGACCACTAGACCACAGAGGCGACTCGTAAAATCGTATCCTATTAATATTATAAATGCGAAAGATATTTGGATGGATGGATATTTGTTACTCTTTCACGCAAAAATGGTCAAACAGATTTGGATGAAATTTGGCACACATATAGATGATAACCTGGAATAGTATATAGGGTACATTTATCGCGGAAAATGAGTTGTTCCCGTAGGATTTACCCAAAACTGTTACATTGTAGCGGGTTGGTGGACACAGCTAGTCAGTAATCATTGTAGAATGGTATTTCACTAGGCGGTATCATTGATGTGTGGACATTTTAAATATTCCGACCGAAATCATAGCGATCGAAGCCAAGCAGTCGATGGAAAGAGATTTCTAGTGCTTACAAGCATCACATATTATGGGTAGAAAGTTCGTTGCAGAACTCTACCAGAGCTTAGATTTGAATTTTACCGTCTGGTTATCCTCGGGGTCCGGGTGGAAAGCCATCAAGCATTAATCCTTTTTAGGGTTGTGTCAATATTTTAAATAAGTTGACATGATTCAATAATGGAGTCGTTTTCAATGTCATGATTAGTTTCCACCCGACACCGACACGAAATCGCACGGCACGGTATGTGACAATCGCAGATAATGATTTATCATCAAATTGAGATGATAGATAGCATCTACAATCTATCAAACATCGGTTACATTACTATGTCAAATCACATCATTTGTAAGATGTCTTATGATATATAAAGGTTACATTTAGTTCGAAAACAGGGGTTACTTAAAATGTTTTCTGGGAGTTTTGAAAATTGGTATTTTTATAGATTTTAATGTGTTCTGTTACATCCCTATTTTCCATGCAATAATGCTGAAATGCATATAAGCTGGATAGTCAGCAATATATGTGTATAAATACTCGCTGTTTCCCAAATATTCTTCAGTTAGATATTCTCTAGCCTAAACGCTGCCCAGCTACGGACCTGGTTTCTGCCCGCCGGCCTGGACACAGCGAATAGACTAGTGTTATATCCATACTCCGGGTCGCTATAACCCTTCACAAGGGAACCGCGAAAAAGTGTGATCCAAGTTAGAGTGTTTATAGTTAAAGTCCCATTAGTTAGTAATTGTAGAAAGTGAAATAAATAACTTGTGTTCCGAAAAAGTGCTTTTTTTTTTATAAGTGCTCGGAGGCGCAACCTAACAGTTCGTTCCAAATTTCAACTTTGGTGATCGCGCCGCCATATTGGAAAAATGGCGCTTAATAGCAATTGTTATATCCTTTCCTTTCCTATACATTTTACGATAAAAACGCTTGATTAAATATCAAAAATTTAACTTGAAAAATTGTTTAAATATATTTTTATATCATTTCATAGCAAACAAATAGATGACTCTCGTGATTGAAAGATACGTAACCATCGCATAAAGACATCAAAGGTGTTTATGGAGCGTTGTCCGCACGGCCGCAATTTCGTATACGTATTAGGTAGGTATACCGGATACCTTACCCTGCAAATCGAAACGCCTCGACTATATTTTTGTCCATCCCTGATTCTTTTTTTATATCACTAGATAGCGAACGAGCAGCTCTTCTGAGAGAAAGAGATGCCATCGCCTATAGACACCACAAATGTTAATGATTTCCGTGTCCGTGCGTGCTCTCCGTGTGGCGAGATGATAATGCCACATGCATAAGTCTTCTGACTACCTAACCTTCCAAACCGCAATATGACAACGGCAACCATTGACAGACGCTATTGTCACAGTATACTGGAGACTAACAGTAGTCAATCTACATACATGTGATATTCGAGCAACGCACACATAGACACCTCTCACGGACGCGATATCTCGAAATGTTTCGGGACAGTTTGTTCAGCACCAGTCCGAGATATCGCGTCCGTGAGAGGTGTCTTATCTGTGCTATGTTCGAATATTACTCGTATGTAACATTGACTTCGGTTAGTCTCTAAGTATTCTGCGCTATTGCCGCATGAACAGTTAAGGCGGTGGTATCATGTACCCGCACGAGACGTAGCGGAACTCTACCACATAGTAGGCACTACGTTAGTGACACGTATAACTAATCGCTCGCCTTTTACGAACTGCCTGGCAGAATTGCAGATAGTCTATATTTCAAAACTCGTTTTTCCTAGAAAACTTTTTTACAAGAAAGTTACCATAAATAAAAATTGATTTCTATCAATATTAGACTACTATATTATAGGTAGAGCAGAAAATATGATGTAAAATATGTAGATAACCTTTATAATTGTTCTGTGTAGATAAATAACATTAATAATTATAGAAATCGTGTTTTTAATAAATCAAGAAAATTTTAAAGAATTTTTCTTATATATTCTTTAAGCCTGACGACGCCTTTGATGCGAATATAATAAATAAAGTCCATGATACATTAAAAGATGTTAAAGTCCATGAAACATTAAAATATGTAATTTGCATAAAAATACTTTCCTAAGAATATTACTAGGTAATATAACTTAGCGAGCCCTTACAAAGCTTTGCTTTTTGCTAGTTATAGTTAAATATTATGGGTAAAGTATTAATTTCTTTGAATTTGGTCCTTAAGGAAATTTAGCATACAGGTGAACACATTTAACGAGTAGGATATTATTTATTATGCAAAATACATTTTCCGCTTGGGACCTTTAATATGGCAGATCGCTGGTTAGATAATAGATACCTATAAGCATTAATATTTGCAGTGGACGTAGGTACCTAGTTTATAGTTATACCGAATAGAGTGCGGAATACGTGGCCAGTGTTTGGGCGAGCGGCCGCCAAGCCGGTTTGTGCAACGAAATGCAGAACTAGTTTCGGAGAGCAAGCACTATCTCTCGCTCTCCAGTGCAACTATTTTAAGTGAATACAAAATACATTCACTTGTATAGCTAGATGTAGTTTCAACTCAAACATCTTCCAAGTTTTGCCATTTTTATAAATCATAAGATAACCAACAAGCAGATGGGTCTTCTGACGCAAGGAGACAACCATCGCCTATAGATATCAAAGATTTCAATGGTGCGTTGCTATCCGTGTGGCAGGGTCTAAATATCATTTTTTTTTGCGTCTGAGATTTTCCTAAACCTAAGTTAAAATGACATGTAATTTTTGTCGTTAGCACTTCATGAAACTCTATTTGTTAAGCCCCGTTTTCACTTTGTGCAGTGCGAGTGCGAATGCAGGTGCTTAGTATTAAGCAAAAAATACGTGAAGACAGCCGTTGATCCCTGCGAGTGATTAGTAATATGCGTCTAATTACTTTTACTACGCTGAATACTAATCACTCGCACTGATCAACGTCTGTCTTCACGTATTTTTTGCTTAATACTAAGCACCTGCATTAAACACTCGCGCCCGCACTAATCAAAGTGAAAGCGGGATTTTATGTTCAAATACACTTACTGTTTCACAAAACACTTTTTAATTTTATTTTCCCCGTGTTGGTCCCGGGCTACTTTGAAGAATGGGCCAACTGCCGTTTTGCCAGGCAGGTCGTAAAAGGCGTATTGGCTATGCAAGTCACTAGTAGAGTTACTACCATCGTGGCTACTAGGAGAGTTCTGCATTGTCTCGCCCGGGTCTGGTACCACCGCCTTACCTATTCCTGCCGCAATAGCGTCAGTGCTTGTCACTGTCGTGTTCCCGTTTGGAGGGTAAGGTAGCCGCTAAACTTATGCATGTGACATTAGACTTCGCCACAAGATAGCAAAGCACCATTAACACCTTTGGTGTCTATAGGCGATGGTTGACTGTTTCCATCAGGAGACCCATCTGCTTGTTTTGCTATCTTATGATATAAAAAAGTCAGTTTATATCTGACAACCAGGGTCGCCTTTTTAGCCCTGAAGATGCCGTAAATAGTAAATCCGGTTCGCAGATATAAAATAAATAGTGCAACTGTATTTTAACATAATAAATCAAAATTCCCTACTGATTTTTCTTGTGCGACAAACGCACATTTTATCGTTAAACTGATGGCTGACCGATCGGTGATGTCGCGAAGATTAAATTTGTGTTGGAGTGACACGCTGAATCTATTTGGTTTAATTTAAAACAATAAGTCACAAGGCGCCCCTTGCGAGCGGCCATCGCGGACACATTACCGAGTCAACTGTCAACGGATGTTCGTCATTGTGCATTTAATACTGCACGACACTTGCAAATAATGGCAAATGAGAATGAATTATAGTTTTATGTTGAAAGAAATCAAAGTAACAGCTGCTCCACAGAATGTAAAACAGAACCGTTTCCTAAAGACGCCTAAAAAGTTTACGATGTGTTTCAAACTCTTTGGTAGGGATATGAAACTCATGCTCAAGTTTGTCGATTTAGATGTCTTAAAATGCGACATGAGTTTGGTTAAAACAACAGATCACACAAGAACAAAAAAAAACACGGTGTATTGCGGGGAACATTCAACGTGTTGTCGCTCACATGAGTAAATGCTTCAAAATGCCAAACGATTGTAGATATATCGTGACAAAATAGAAATGTGCAATTTTATGGTGCCGAATTAGAAAAAAAATATGCCTGGAGTGATTTTATTTTATTGGTAAATACTATAACTAGGAATAAATAATAGAATGTATACTACATACTAAAACTCTGTATATCTAGGTGTGAATGAAATCTACATTGACAAATTAAGAGGCGTAGGTATGCAGTTAAATCCGTGGTAGAAACAGAAAGCATGGCGTTAGCAGTTAGGAGTAGGTTAGGTGGCATCCGCAGAACTGTAGGACCGAAAGAATTCTATATTTATGCCTTCTTTTTTTAATCCTATACTTAAAAACACTATAGTAGATACGAATTTGTATTTTACTACCAATGTATATGAAAGAAAGAAGAAAGAAAATATTTATTTGCAAGAATATGGGTGTTACAAGTTGTTAAAAATAAATTAAGTTACCGACATATTCTACCAATATATGGTGTGCAAATATTTAAAAAAATATCATTATATTATATTACATTTAATTATAAATTGTATCGATTTTTCAGAATTACTACCGGATCGGAACGCGGCCACACACTGAGAAGATCCGGCGGAAGAAACTCAGCGGGCTGGTCTTTTTTTCTCTAATTTATGTTCTTGTTGTAAATATACAAGGATGATTCCATATTACAAAGTTATTTTTATAATTACAAGTTTCATATTTTGAGTAATTATCTTAAGATAAGTTTCATATATATATATATGAAACTTATCTTTTGTATTTTATCTTCAAAATGACGATACTATAAGAGCCGATCCTCTCTGTACGTACATCGATGAAATGGAATTCAAGACATATTCAAAAAGATATTGAATTAAGAAATTCTGATTTCTTGCAATACTTGGGTCATATAGGTTACTGGGCACTTCCAAGACATGGTGGTGTTAGCTCAGCACCACAAGGTTCTGAACTGCTGTTGAGATTTTCCCTTAATCCCATTTTTTGCACAACTCCAGCAACGAACCCGTGTCTCAAGTCCTGAGCCTTATAAGCTAACCACTAGACTACGATGCAGTCAAATCTGTCTAAACTTTAAGGGTAATTATTGAGCTATATCTGTCAGCACGCTTTCGCTTTTGAGGGTTCCGAAGTAGAGTAGGAACCCTTATAGTTTCGCTATGTCCGTCCGTCCGTCCGTCCGTCCGTCCGTACGATTGTTCAGAGATCATTATTACTAGAAAGCTGTAATTTGGCACGAAAATACAAATTAGTCATGTCAACAAAGTGGTAACAAAAAATATTGAAAATATTTTTTTTCAGGTTAGCTGAAATACAAAGGCAATGTAGAGTGGGGATGTTATTTTTTTTTCTTTCGTACTGCATTGTGTGGGGTATCGTTGGATAGGTTTTACAAAATATTGCAGATTTGTGAAAACAAATTTTCGAATAAGGGACTCGTTTTTAAAAGATTATAATCTTTTTGACTTTGACAAAAATTAGCACTTAAAAGCTTATAAGCTTATAGTGCTTATTTTTGTCAAAGTCAATTGTCGTCGTCTCACCCCCCCCCCTCCCCTCTGCAGACTAAACGGTTAATTTTGGGGGTGGGAAAAAATCGTGGTAGTAGTAAATATTAGGGATGTAATGGAAGTGGGTTTATCGGAACCGGAGTCGGAATCGGAGATTTTAATTTTGATTTATCGGAACCGGAATCGGAATCAAAACCGGAACCGAAGCTGGACATCGAGCAGAGAAAAAGATGAAACTGTCAATTGCTACTCAATTTCGTACCTATCATGAAAATCTACATTAATAATTCGGTCAAGGGGTACGGTAGACTCGGTTGAAATCTTACCTGAAAAGTAAAACTTGAAAAGAAGATTTCGAATCGACAACACTTATCCGCAAACATATAGCTACAAAGTTAAAAAATCTTTTTAATTTTTTTTGCCACTAATAAATCCCGAATAAATCAACCGATTTCAATCCGATTTACAGTATTTGACGCAGTTATTTAAGTAAAAGAAACAGATTTTTAAATATATCGGTTTATTTTAAAATATCTATTCAGCCTTAGAGTTATTTTAAAAATACGAAGTAAATTTGCTGTAAACGGAGTAATATTCATATTTGAAAAGCTGTAACATTTGCAAAATTGAATCAATTTTCATTTCTGAAACAATATTCGACGTAGTTTTTTTAAGTACTAAAATATTGTAGAAGATCATAAAATGATTGTCGAAAATTTCGAAGTTCTGTCTAAAAACACTTTTTTCGAAATTTTTTGTCAACGATAACTCCCAAACGGATGAAATTGCATGCAAATTATGTGTAGAACGCAGTTTTTTATTTTTTTTAAAAACTGTTATGCCAAATTTTATTTCAGGTCTTTCAAAAAATTCTCAAAATATCTAGGACCAAGTTAGGTTAAATTTTCAGAAAGTCTAAATTGAGTAGAATTCAACTGAATACCATTATGCCATAGATATGCTGACGTCACCGTGAAAATAGTCGGATAAGGTTCCTAAGACCTCAAAACGTGAAGATCTGGTGAAAACACGATTTTCGAAAATAGGGGTAAAATTTTCCTTATCTACTTACGGACACGTCGATCACAAAGTTAAAAATTGTATCCATTCTTCAACTTTTTTAAGAGGTTACCAAAAACATTAAGTTTTTCTACTAATATATGCTGTAAAATACACATTTTAAACTAAACTAATGCATGTGGCATTAGACCTCGCCACAAGATAGCAACGCATCATTAACATCTTTGGTGCCTATAGGCGATGGTTGACTCTTTCCATCAAGAGATCCATCTGCTTGTTTTTTATTTTATGATAAAAAAAAACTATCTAGGCATTTATTAAAAAGTATTTGTTACTAGCTGTTGCCCGCGACTTCGTCCACGCGGACTTTGTTTACTCCTCTGCTACTGGTCGTAGCATGATGTTATATAGCCTACTACTAGCTATCCAACTCAAATAGAAATATTCAAATCGGTTCAGCAGTTTTCGAGATTAGCGCGTACAACCAAACAAACAAACAAACTCTACAATTTTATAATATTAGTATAGATTATATCGCTGACGAAGCCGCAGATATTAGCAAGATTTTTAAAAATGTCTTTCAGGTTATTATAAGTAGGGTTACCATTTCACAATTGTTCAATGTCAGCACTTTGTATGACACCAATTTAATTTAATTTAGATTGACTAAATTTAATATTGCTAAGCGTTACCTTGAGTCATATACCTATCTACCTACCTGTTTGATTTGTGCTGAAAATGAAGTGGTGTGCCTAGTAGACAATAATGCATACCCATTATTTAAATTGTATAGCAGCGCAAGCATTTTTCAACAAAGTTATTTCAATACCTATTTTTAAAAAACGAATTATGACTAAAAGTGTGCTAATAAAACAAAAAACTACGAACTGAGGTTACTAGTGATGTAACGAATAGGTATCTGCATTCATACATTATTTACATTGTGTAGTGTTTACCTTCCTACCTAGCATCGCTTATAAGTAGGTAAGTAACTCTACAAAAAAACTCTCCATCTCTTCTACCCTTTATTTTAGTGGATAAAAAACGACGAAATCATCTCAAAAAATATCTTGTAAAGTACCTATTAGATTAATATTATAACTGCGAAAGTTTGAATGTTTGGATAGATGGACGTATGGATGGACGGATGTTTGTTACTCAATCACGCAAAAATTACTGGATGGATTTTTATAAAATTTGGTACACAGATAGACGATGACCTGGAATAGCACAAAAGCCCGGCAAAATGAGGTGATCCCGCGGGATTCGCCAAAAACTTTTATAATGCAGCGGGCTGCACGCTGCAGCTAGCATGACAATAAAATGTTAGAAAAGATAGTTATTATTGTGAAGGTTGTTTGACAATCGTTCCTCTCTTCTTACCTCTTATGGTACCTATTTGGCGTGACAATATGTAGGTAACCAATCTATACAGTATATCTACACGTTAAAATAATTATTCGTTATTGCATAAAATAGGCAGAAATATAACTTATACATTTTCAAAGTGTTAGTTACCTAGGTACCTATTTACTTTGTTAGAGGCAAGTTATTCTAAAGTTGAAAAACTTCTAAAATGAACTACCTAAGTATGGAAACAACCAATAATACTCCTGTGTTTCTATCCCTACGCCGCTACTACTAACCTAAAAAAAAATGAAAGTAATTAAAAATATCGTGGGAATATAATACCGCATGCGTGATACACATATATCCTCGCGGTAAGAGGTTTCCGCAGTCTTATCAACAGGAAAACTGGAAATGAAATCTACAACTAAATATCATCACTCTAAAAATAATATAAAACGGCCGCGGCACGGTATTTAAAAATATAAATGAATTATGCGTTAACCCTATCGCTAATTGCAAGACTTGCATTGCATTGTTAGTATTGTTACCAAACAAACCGTGACCCAATAAATATGAACATAATCTTAAATGATCAATTAATGCATTGTTTAAATCATTTAAGTATTTTTAAAATGAAAAACTAATCTAAATATTTCTATTAAAATATTGAAACTTACTTGTGTGTGCTTAAAAAACAATCACAATTTTTTTGAAACGGCACTTTACGAATGTACGATCGAAATTGTCAAAACCGGCGCGGTAATGTACGTGTTGATGTTTCAAACACGCGCGCGGGAATGCTATCGAGCAGCTGAGGAATGGTTGTATACAGTACAGTCGGTTCACGGTTGACATACAACTGCAGACCGTGATACGACCGCAGTACGACCGAGTTACGTCACAGTGGGGCAGGTTTGTGATATGATTGTGTATGTTGATGTAAGTTACGAGTCGTTTGAGCTACCGACGATCCGTTAAATTGTTACAACTATTTTAAGCACTACTAGATATGTACGATTTGGATATTTAAAGATCTTGAATTCGGCTTGTGGTAAGGACTTCAGTCGGTTAAGCTACATTTTCAGGAATTTAGTTCCACACAAACACATCGCCAGCGCCACACAATTGTCAATTGTTGTATAGAAAATTGTGGTAATCTAAACTATATGTTTCAGTTCGTACAAAAACCAAGCGTGTAAACCCCGCGTTTGTTTATGGTAGTTACAAGAGGCTAATTTGGATAACCACAGAAACAGGCTAAAATTTAAACACTATCATTTTAAAACAAATCAAGTTTAATTACAGCCAACCAGTTTCCCCAACAACAGCATCTTCAAGTTTGGCTTACTAATTTAACTGGTTTATAACATGCAAGTTATATACAGATGCAAGTGGATTATATTGGACTAATCCCCTTTAATCAAATTCTCGTAGTGCCGTCAATGGAACTTCTAAAAATCACAACATTTTCCTACCTGTACACTTCCAGGTTCCCCTGGTTTCTTTTTGTCCTACATTGCCCGGTTTGGTACCTTACTTTTTTAGCTACAGTAGCATCAGTACTTGTCGCAGACGTGTTCCAAACTGAAAGGAAAGGTAGCCGAATAAGTTATGCATGTGGCAAAATCATCTCGCCACACGGATAGCAACACGCCACTCTTATCTTTTTTTATATCATAAGATAACAATTAAGCAGATGGATCTCCCCGTGTTGGCTCCGGGCTTCTTTGTAGAATAGACCAACTACCGTTTTGCCAGGCAGGTCGTAAAAGGCGACCGATCGGCTATGCGAGTCACTACCATCTTGACTACTAGATGGTAAAGTTCTGCATTGTCTCGCCCGGATCTGGTACCCCACCTTACCTAAGACTGCCGCGATAGCGTCAGTGCGTGTTACTGTTGTGTTCCGGTTTCGAGGGTAAGGTAGCCGGTAAAATTATGCATGTGGCATTACACCCTACCATAAGATAGCAACGCACCATTAACATCTATGGTGTCTATAGGCGATCGTTACCCTTTCCATCAGAAGACCTATCTGCTTGTTTGATATCTTATATTATAAAATAAAAATAAATAAAAAAGATGGCTCCCCCGAAAAGAGACAACCATCGACTACAGAAACCAAAAGTGTTACTGGTGCATTGCTATTCTCGTGGCGGAGTGTAATGCCACATGCATTAGTTTACCGGCTACCTTACCCTCCAAACCGGAACATGACAAGCACTAATGCTATTGCGGCAGGAATAGGTAAGGCGGTGGTACCATATTCCCTGGCAAGACGTTGCGGAACTTTACCACCTAGTTGTCACGATGGTTAAAGCTAATCGTTTACCTTTTAAGAACTGCTTGGTATACTAGTAGATGCTCTATTCTTGAAAGAGAGCCAGATCAACATGGGAAAGGTTTGTTTTCAACCAACAATCTCTCCATAAGAAGAGCCATCTGCTTGTTTGCTATTCTAAGATTTACCACAAAGGTCATGGTCCTTTTAGCAAACACGTATTTATGTAACTGTCCATTTAGCTGGGATGGAATGGAATGGCTACCTTACTCTCCATTACAACATACGACGTTATCGAGGTAGGAATAGATATGGAGGTGGTATTAAACCCGAGCGAGACGTTGTAGACCTCTACTTTTACCACCTAGTTAGTAGTAAGAATATTAGTGACAAGTGTTGGTCTGTTCTTGCCTTATATGACATGCCTAGCAGTAAGACAGCTGATCTTCACGAGGGGCTCTGATTACATAATTGAGCGCCCCGTTGGTCGAGTGGTTAGCGAACCTAACCACAAATCGATAAGGCTCAGGTGCGATTCCCAACAGGGACAAACATTTGTGTGATGAGCATACATATTTGTATTACAGGATCTTTGTGTTTTTATTTATTTTACGGTATTTATATATGTATTTCTATGTATTATCATCGATGACTAACACAAGCTAATAATTTGGGGTTAGATTAATTCGTATAACTTGTCCTCCGATATTATATAATTATTATAATTATGCCAGGAAAATTGGATTAACACCTTAATTTCAAAACTTTCCTCTATAGCTTACATTGAAAGGTTGACTTGTTAATATTGACAGTTATATGAATTTCAAGATAACGTCCGTCTTATTCGATCTAATATTTATCTTTTAAGTAAATGATAACTTTTACTTGTATCTGTAGATAAGGTTAATCAATATTTTCTACTTATATGTTTAGATATAGATGATATGATAACGAAACGTGTATTGACTATTGACATTGTAAATATAAACAGTTTGTTGTACCGACCGATATCAACAAACCGTAGTTGAAACATTTTTTTTCGTTTAAGTAGAGTTTAAGAGGCAATTCGTAAGAGACGAGCAATGGCTAAACATGTCACTAGTTACTACCGTCGTGATTGGTAGGTGATTCGTACTGAATCACCTTTGCAAAATTACTCCTTGAGACGTTCCATCAGCGCTTACTACTGTTCCGTTGGAGCACGCCAATCTGGAGGGTAAAGTTTTTTTTTTACCAGACCCGGGCAAGACAATGCAGAACTCTACAACCTTGTAGCCACGATGGTGACTAGCATAGTTAATCGGTCGCCTTTTACAACCTGCCTGGGAGAACGGCAGTTGGCCTATTCTTCAAAGGAGCCCGGGAACAACTAGGGGGAAAACGAAAACCTTGCACTTAGAGGGGCTTCACATTAGGCCACAAGCAGCGCGCTGCAACAGATGCCTACGTAATTCGTATTGCCAGAAATTAGGTAATATATAGATAATAGGTATCTTGTCCCTGGTATTACAAATTAAGCCGAGGAATGTGCTTAGATTTGTGTGGCACGCTTATTTCTAAAATGGGTCACAACGAGGGAATATCTTTGTTGCTTTACCTTTGTTGACAGCACGACAGTAGCGCAGTAGCTGTTATCGTGCTGCTTGTGACCTAATGCGAAGCCACAGCGGCTTTATAAAAATTAAATAAACAACTAATGCGTTGACCATGAAGCCAAGTCTTTGGATATCTTTTGCATGCCTCAATGCGAAGTGTTTAGGTAGTACTCTACTCTCGCTTACATGAATAAACGTGTCTCTGAAAAAAAACCCACTAGGTTTAACTTATTTGATATTTTAAAAAGTTAAATGTAAATAATTATATAATTTGATATTCTAAGCCTGTCCGGATATGGATGCACGGACCTGACATGATTACTGCCATAACACTGAACATATCAAGAAAATTTTTATTTTATTCGCTTCAGAAATACAGCGTGCAGTGTCTCCACAGAAATCATATATAATGTCTCATTGCAAATGGCTGTGTAATTCCGCGTTGATTAAATGCGATTTTCTGTTTCTTCGTTGATCAATGTTAATAAATACCTACTTAATATTTTATAGCACCATGTCAAAATAAACTTTAATGACAATAATTCTTTTATCACCACGGTACGAGCTATGATAGAAGGAACGATGCCTAGATGTTATTATTGTTATATTTGATTTTTAGGTTTTGTTTATGCCAATCAAATAATTTAGTCCACATATTTCGTCAAATTGAATTTGAATCCCTAAACCATTTTGGGGCGTGCACTTTTGGATTTTATAAGTTTTTCATAATATTGCAAGCACGAACGAATAAATGCTTTGGATAAGTTAAAGTTTTCTGAAGAAGAAAATATGCAAACGCTGAATCCACTTTTTCGTATTTTTTTAGACAGAAGAATGTGTGCAGGGAACGAAATACTTGTGATATGTAATATTGATATAATGTTAAATTAATTTTTTTCTTAAAAAATGCAGAAAAGTAAAAGATCATAATACTTATTAAATTTCATATTTTTCCATTACCTACTTGACAATTATAGTACCTACACAGAAATTCACAAGTACGCGTTACATCTTAGATTACAATTAAGATTGATGCGAAACAAATAGTGGATGAGAGACAGAAACGTCAAATCTTTACACTGTTTTATATCATAGCGTGGAGGAAGGGTAATGACATCTTATGAACAGTAGTCATCAGGTAATAGGTAGGTACTTAACGTAACAAGCAGCTTCCATAATCCCTATTAATACGTGTCCGTAACTCTATGTAGCGTTTAATTGTTCAGCTAGACAATATTTCTGGGTAATTACGTCTGAGTAATTTCCCCGTGGTGATCAGGTCCCAGTGTTGGCATACCCGTGAAGAATTATTATTGAAACAGGGCTCTTAAATTATTGTACTTTTAATAAAATTATTGTAATGTACTTTTAAATTAATGCGTTCTACTATCATTTTTAAAAATATATAAACGGGTCAAATACGGTACGCATATAGAACTTACTTGTGAAACTCGACGTTTCGGCCAAGTTACATTGACGGACCGAGTCCGCTCGTGACCACAGTCAATGTAACTTGGCCGAAACGTCTAGCTTTACAAGTAAGTTCTTTTAGGTACACGTTTTTTAACCCGCTTATATAAAAAAAAATTGTATATTATAAAATTATCTTTATCTAATTTCTATTTTAAAACATTATTTATTAAAATGTTTAGCTTTTTGAAACGATAGTCAGCTATCAGCTACCTGATATAACCAACACCTTTAGTAAGCATTGATCAGTGTAATTTTTTTTAGAAATATTTTTATATTAGCAGTCATTAAAAATATTGTATTTTTCTAAAGACTTAGGGATTGAAGTTTGAAAAGTTTCATGGTACACGTACAATAATAATTACTCTACGTCTGCCAACACGTCCGCTCCACTTTCGAAGAATAGACCAACTACCTTACTGTTAGACATCTCGTAAAAGGCAAGAAAAAACTAATCCGTGAAACTACATAATTGGGTGGTAGAAACGAAAATATCTCTCTGGACTTTGCTACCTTGAACTTATGAAATGAAATAAAAAATGTTTATTTGCAAGAATATGGGTGTTTTAAGTTATTAAAATAAACGAAATTACCAGCATGTTCTGCCTACTATGATATGGTATGCAAATATTTAAAAATTATCATATTCTATTTAGTTTAAAAATATAAACTACTGTACTACTTATTTACACACTTCTAGAGATTATTTACGTTACTTCTTATATGTATTAAATTAAAGTTTTAAGATTTATGAAATTATTGTTTTTTTACATTAAAATTTGAAATATTAAGATATATTTTATTAACCAATTCTAGAAACATGTTATTCTTTACATGCACTTTTGATAAGTCGATTTTTTTATAATTACCATCTGATCGGAACGGCCGCGTTCCGATCAGATGGTAATTCTAAAAAAACCGACTCACACTGATAAGATTCGGCGGAAGAAACTTGCGCCACGGAATATATTCTGTGCTTACGGGCTTGTCTTGGTTTTTTTATAAGTAACTAGCTGTGGCCGCGACTTCGTCCGCGTGGAAACGATTCTAAAATTAAACCCGCATAGTTTCCGTTCTCGCGAGATTTCCGACATAAAAACTATCATACGTTCTTTCTCGGGGCTCAAAGTTGTTTGTACCAATTTTCATCCAAATCGGTTCAGTAGCTTAGGCGTGAAGAAGAGACAGACAGACAGAGTTACTTTCGCATTTATAATACTTGTATGGACTTACAAAAGTTGCATTTGTTATCCAATCGACATGTTAACATTTACCTTTTGTCTAATTATTTACTAACATAGTTCTAAGTTTAACATTTAAACTTATCAGAAAATAATTTATTCATATTATATTTTTTTCAAGTAGCAAAGTAAAATAACTTTTTGCGAAATTTTGTTAAGGGCAATGATTAAATATTATTGGGAATATGATTGTATACATATGTATATTAATTACCATAAAATATGTATTTTTTGTATAAACAGAAAGCGTAAGGCAAACATGCAGATAAAGCATGAAACCTATGTATCTGTCATAGCCAGATCATCGCAGAACTGGCCACATCATAAAATGATCGAGAATTTCATGAAATGGTGGCATTTCATTACGTAGGCAACTAAACTTGACTAGATCGTTCGATCGTTAACGTTTCACGACTTTACCGTCCACGATTTGTCATATCGTGAAAACTGGATGTCATTAAAATATTTCATAAAAATCTTAAGTATGTTAGTAAATTATTTATTGTTTTAAAATACGACATACATTTATAAAAACAAGGAACGCTAGAAAATGTTAAAAGTCATTTCAACATAGTTTTCAGCTCATTACTAAATAACATATGGTTTTGTTATACACACGGTATAAAGTACACATATCACATTACGGGATTTTATGTCATTGGATAGTTGTGGGTAAACGAGAAGCTCTTCTAATCTTAGAAGAATAACGCATATTCTATGCTTCTACATATATCTTCGGGAATGCTCTATTCAATGCAGGTAACCGCAAAACCAAAACCAGAATGATCGGCTTGGTTATGCAAATACAAACATGGCATTACCAAGTTATTACATAAGCCTCGTATGAATTAATGCTTAAATCACAATCGACTCGATTACATAATTAAACGAAGAGCAAGACCATACAAAACTAGTGGGCCACGCGCGATGCATACCAAACGATACGCCCGAATATAACAACGGCTGGTGATGTAATTACAGATATGTTGACTCGTAAAATAAGTAAATACCTACTACAGTAACAAAAATAAGACCTGACTCGACAGATGCGCACAATTTTGTTTCTATTATCCGGAAGTTTTTCTTCTCATTCGGACAAATTTCAAGGTCTTGTCTGTGTTGGATGTCTATAAAAGAGAAAAGACTTTCCCTTTCAATTATCAGTAATATTTACTCCAATTTGTATTTGTAATTGTGCATCACTAGTCAGGACCGTCAAAATGTTTCTAAAATTTTTTTCTGTTTTAATTGCTGTTCTAATTATGACTTAATTACATTGATATATAAAAACCCAAGATACACAATCAGTGTCTCAAAAACGTACTCTAAGAATGAGTGCACAAATTAAAATTGTGCACTCACTTCAAGTAGAAGCCCGTCGCTCACGTCACTGCCCGCGCGTCAAAAATACAGAATTGTTCTCTGATAATTGTAAAATACAACATCATGAACGTTAAAAAGATATAAGATATACATTTATTGTATTTATGTATTTTCGGTAAGTATAAGGGTTTATCGATTTATTTTTGTCGTTTATATTACTAAATATAGGGTGTAATGTATGATTTTCATTTTGTCTTAAAAATGTACTCGACGCTCCAAATATAATACGTCAAAATTTCAATGGACACTTTTTCAGTAAAAGGACAGTGCATTACAACCTCCTTTTAATTTAGTCGAATAATACAAATTGATCCTGTTATTATTAGTGGAGTCGATTTTTTTCATTAATAACTTATTTTTTTTAATGAGATTAATTTTTTTCATTAATAATTTTGAATACCTTTTATAGTTGTTAACCAACTGCCAAAAGAGAAGAGGACATCAATTTGACGACTTTAAAATGTTTGATTATATTGATTACTTATTTTGAGGACCAAGTTAGGTGATTCTTTTTATTCTATTTGTACGAATATAAAATAACAATATATAATTGTGATTCTTACGATGAACTTTGGCGATATATTACAAAACTTTTAATATAACAATAGCAAATCATAAGTAGCATCGAATTTTGTTCTGTTTACACGTGTTGTTGATAACGATTTCTTAAGTGGAAGGCACAGGTTGCATTAAGAATGTTTATTTTTTGATTTAATAATTTATTTTTAATAAAATGTTGTTTTTGATTGCGGATATCTTATACAATACATATTATAAATGTTAAAGTTTGTATGTTTGGATGTTTGATAATCAATCACGTGAAAAATGGCTGTACCAATTTGGATTTGGACTCGGATATAAGATGACCTGGAATAGCACATAGAATACTTTTACCCTAATGCAGAGATCTGTAGCTAGTCTCGTATAAATTTTAAGTGACTGTTTGTATGTACGAGTTGTTTTATTTGCATACTTGCTGTTACCCGCGGCTTTGCTCGCGCATATTTACTTTAGAACTTATTTAACCTTTCTTTATTTTATTAAAAATCTCTACATTGCCGGGTGGGCCGCTAGTACGTTAAAAATAATATTTACATATTCATCTTAATTATTTATATACGACATTTTTGTTATTAAAATGTAAGTAAAAAACGTAAGACCTGAACTTCCTATAACTTCTAAATTTTCTATACCTAATATCATAACTAACTATACCTCAAACTAAAAATACCTATTAGTAACACACCTATCAAAAAACTAACGTAATTATAAAAGAAATTTTTAATTAACATGAAATATCTAATCTAAAATTACCTTTGGCAATAATATTATATGTACTAAACTATACTCCAAACTAAATATACGTATCTATTAGGATTTCTGTGTATGTAACACACATATGTAACCAACTAATGTAACTATATTAAAAAAATCTGCGAGCTGGTTGACCCTACAGGCCACCTGAAACTTCCCGCTAAATTTAAGTATTTTAACCTCAAAGAAAAAACTATGCCTAAGCATTGACTATTGAATTAAAAAAGTTCAAAAATCCAAAGTTTTTTTTAAAATTATACTTAGTTATTCAGTATTTGAAAAGATGTATGTTTTTTCAAAATCATCAACGAGTTTGATCTTCCGAATGACATTGAACACAATTTTATAGCTCTAAATTGTTTTATTGGAATTTTTATACGAGGGTCAATAAAATTTTCAGAAGCCGACATCGCATTAGCAGCTAATCCATTGTGTTTCAAATGTCTATGGACAATATTCGCTCGTACGTCTGCAGATACTATAACTAAACAAATGTTCGTTTACATAATACTGCAAAAAAAAACAGAAAAACTGAAATCTAATTCAAAACGAGAATTCTACGAAAAGCTAAACTTATTTCTAGGAAATTAATGCGTTTCCTTAGTATGTTGTCGATGCATTACATAATAAGTCTGAAAAAAAATCGTGTCTGTTATCATGTAAGAATCTATGAACTTTATAGCGTAGTCATAGTCACTATTGCAGTAAATTTCCTATTTCAGTATATTCTAAATCTATTAGACTATGCAAACTAAATGTATCAATATCAAGCGTCAAATACTACATGGCTATAAACCTACAGTTTGCCTATATGTTCAGGTTCTGTGTAATAGAACCAATAACCTATAACGTTTGAAATATAAATAAATTATTTTAATGGTCATTATTTGTTTTATTGATATATAAATGTTCTACGCAAAAACAGATTTTCGACAAGATTTTTTATGTAAATTTTACAAACCCTTAAAATACTACCTCAATGCATAAAAATATTTATATTCGACTCCACATATGTCTTGTCCTACCGGCTAACTTAAATCAAAAATTTTATTGCTTTTTGTACATTGTTTTTTAAAAATGACTTTAAATCTTGCGTTTAAGGTTGAATATGCAAAAACACGTTTGTGCCATAACTATAAACTTTTTAGACTGAGTTAGCGACAGTTTTGAGTGTCAGTTTTGTTCGGAACTGTGTATTTTGGGTATTTTATATCAATGCTTAATTATTGAGATTCCATTTTTTCTATTTTATAACATTTTTTCAAATATGTATCAATATGTCAGTTTACTATAAACTACGCAAAAAAATGTAATTTATAGTGAAAACAGAAAATGAAATACATTTCTGAAATAACACTGTTTTGTGTATTGACACCCTTCTGTTATAGGGCGTAAGGGTGACAATAGCGTATACTACGACTTGTTTACATTTAGAATTATTGTTTTCGCGATATTTTCGAAACATTCGGGAACATGGTCGAACTTTACCTTGGGTATAAATAGGATGTGTTGGCGAATAGAAGTCAGTTTTATACAGCGATTTGAAATCGATAGTTGGGACGACCAGTGTAAAGCGACATAGTACAGTGAACACGAGAAGTGTTTGAGTTTTATAAAGTAATTCAGTGTAGTGAGTTAGTATTAGCGGAATATTCTCTATATAGAGACGGTGTTATTAGCGTTGTTTAGTGTATTTACGTATTGCGTTGTAGTGTATTTGTACCTTTGTGTTAAATACACGGTTTTAATATGAGTGGTATTTTATTGCACAAGCATAAGCAAAACAAACTTTCCATCAAACAAATAGAATAAATTTATATACTAAAATGGCCACGTAGTGCACATGTAAATTTAATAAAATTATATTTTAAAAGCAGTAAAACTGCACAGCTGACTTCCAATATCCTGTATCTCTGGAAACTGTAAATATCTTCAAGAAATTTATATAGAACTAAATGGGACAAAATTAAACATATTATACCGTCCCAAAGAAACAAGGAAATTTGAAATCGATTAATAAATAATTGAGTCCTGTGCAAATATAAATATTAGTTAAATATAAAAAATACAATATAACTGAAAATCTTCTGTTTGGCAAGTCGGTTGATGAAACCAGGTTTTTGTAAAAACAATGGCGATGGGTGAGTATCATCATCATCATCATCATCATCATTAGCCGGTGTTTATCCACTGCTGGACATAAGTCTGTCCCAAGGCGCGCCACTGAGCCCGGTCTTCGGTTTTCTTCATCCAGTTACTTCCCGCCGCCCTGCGCAGATCGTCGCGCCACCGCGTATAGGGGGCGTTCCACGGTACGTTTGCCAAGATGCGGTCTCGACTCTAAGAGCCGTTTACTCCATCGATGGTCAGATCTACGGCAGATATGACCGGCTCTGCCATGCCAGTGACCTTGGTCCTCATACGAATTTCTTCATTTCGGATTCTATCCCTGAGGAACACACCGTGCATAGCTCTCTCCATAGCCCGCTGAGCGACTTTGAGTCTATGAACCAGTCCCACCGTTATTGTCCACGTCTCGGCTGCGTACGTCATGACTGGTAAGACGCACCAGTCGAAGACTTTCGTCTTCAAGCTTTGTGGTACAGGCGACGAAAAGATGTGATGGGCGAGTATAAGTTTTCGCAATTAGCGTTATAGTACTCGTCAACTTGTACCTCCTATTCCGGAATATAAGGAACGCCTTTACCCGTGTTGATCCGGGCTCCTTTTGAAAAATAAACAGACAGCCATTCTGCCAGGTAGATTGTAAAAAGCTAACGATTGGCAATACTTGTCACTACCATCGTGACTACTAGGCAATAGAGTTACGCAACGTCTCACACGGAATTTGGTACTCCTTTGGTCACTTTTTATTTTTACCATTGTCGTGTTCCGGTTTGGAAGATAAGGTAGTCGGTAAATTTATGCACGAGGCATTACCATCCCGCAAGAATAGCAACGCACTATTAACATCTTTAGTGTCTACAGACGGTGGTTGTTCCTTTTCGTCTCTCCATCTCTTTGCTTACTTATGGTATAAAAAAGGGATTTTATTTAAAACTATTACATACCGATTAATAATTAGTCTGGGCAAAAAGATGTATTGAGCACCTGATTAATAACTAGCAAAAAGCAGAGCTTTGTAGGGGCTCGCAAAGTTATACTATCTAGTAATATTGTTAGAAAAGTATTTTTATGAGAATTACATCTTTTAATCTATAGACTTTATTTATAATAATAAAGTCTATAATCTTTTAATGTATAGAAAAATAAATAATAAAGTATTTCATCTCTCGCATTGTATATCTGTTTTGTTAATCTTTCACCTACCATTCTTTGTACATGTCCGAACCAACGGAGCATGCCCTTTCTCATCTTTACACCAACACTTTCTTTCAAGCATAACTTCTCTCTCACTTCAACATTACGAACCTGGTCCTGCGTTGATTATACTTTCATACCCTTCTAACATACCCAACTCTCACTTTCATAGAATATCGTTGGGATAGGCATAGGCAGGCATAGGAATGATTATGCAGGGCAAGAGGGGCACCCTGACTTAAAACTAACGCTCTATTCACTCTGTTCCCCGCCAGCCAGCCAGCCCCCCCCCTCCCCCTCCCCCTCTCTCCCCCTCCCCCTCTCTCTCGCCCTCTCCCTCTCTCCCTCTCTCCCCTCCCTTTCTCCCTCTCTCTCTCTCCCCCTCCCTCTCTCCCTCTCTTCTTCTCCCTCTCCCCCTCCCCCTCCCCCGATCCACCTCCCCTCCCCCCCTCTCCCCCTCCCCCTCTCCCTCCCCCTCTCCCTCTCCCCCGCCCTCTCCCTCTCTCCCTCTCTCCCCCTCCCTCACCCCCTCCCTCTCTCTCCCCCTCCCTCTCTCCCTCTCCCTCTCTCCCTCTCCCTCTCCCCCTCCCCCTCCCCCGATCCACCTCCCCTCTCCCCTCCCCCTCCCCCTCCCCCTCTCTCCATATCACTCTCCCACTCCCTTCCTCCTCTCCCTATCCCCCTCCCCCTCTCCCCCTCACACTCCCCCTCCCCCTCCCTCCCACTCCCCCCTCTATCTCCCTCTCCACCTCTCCCCTCCCTCTCTCCCCCTCCCTCTCTCCCCCTCCCACTCCCCCTCTCCCTATCCCTATCCCCCTCCCCTCTCCCTCTCTCCCTCACTTCCTCCCCCTCTCCCTCTCCTTCTTCCTCCCCCTCCCTCCCCGCCCCCTCCCTCTCCCTCTCCCTCTCTCTATTTTTATGGTAGATAACATATCTAGACATGAATTTAAACTACTACGTCGAAGCACAAACCTAAAAAACCGATAATTTTTGAGTAAAATGTACCACAAAAGTGCATAGAAAGTGGCCTAGTGTAGCATAATAAGCACTAAATATAACAAAAGACTCGATACAATTTATAGCACAGACAGATTACTGTTGATATTGTGTGCAATGAGCCGTGAATAAGCGGTGATACCGTATCAGAGAATTCCTTAAGGCTATCTATACATATCTGACGCTACCGTCCTCCTCCTAATGTTTTCAAAATAAATTGACAATCTTCATACATACCGTAAGCGATTTTAAATTTTTGAGGTGCCGATTTCCAACATTTTCAACTACATTCCTAAGATCCAGTTTCATTCAGGTTATTTTTAATTTCCCGCTAAAGAAGTTGCCGATTTTCTTATGTATCTAGTAAGTCAAATGTGTGGTACTGAAGTTTTACACATGACTAAGTTTAAACTTACGTGTTTTTTTTTATAAAGAGTTTTTATTACAATAAATGACTTTCATATTAAAACCTTGACTTGTATTTGTAGTTTTCGTCAATTTTGGTGGATTCACACAAAATCAATGATGATCATACAAGCCTAAAAAGGAGTAACAAAAAATGTTTGTAAGCTAACCACTTTTAAGTAATGCAAATTTATATTAAAAAGTAGCCCCGATACAACGCAACGGACGAAAAGTTAAACACCTACTTGTCTATAAGGCGGCAACATGCCTTCAGCTGTTAAATTGTTATTATATTATTAAAAATATTTAGTTCTAAATAAGAGATGTTATAAATTTTATCTGTTTCATAGGTATGTCAATATTGTTAATTTCTTAAGCCAAGACAAGTTGCAAGTAGTTACTGAGAAATCCATACCTATAAGGTAGTTAAGAACGCCATTTAGTACTGTGGTGTTAAGAGGATTTTCCTAGATATTTCTAGATTAGAAGGAAAATAAGAAGCTCAATTACCCTAATATTATTTTAACAAAAACAACGTTATATTAATGTTCAAAAAAATGTAGATCTACCTTTTGACATAATGTCAACATTTACAATTGTTTATTTACGATTTCAAAATTCGCGTTTTTTAGCTCTAGCTCAAAAACTGTTTTTGTCACTTAACCGCCTTTTAGTTTGAGGACGCCAGAATCTACATAGCCATTCTTTCTACACATTTCAATGCACACTCTGTGAATTTCTGGAGGCTGCAACAGTATATATCGACATCCCGTGAAATTATATTAAGTAAACGTATGGCACCCGACATAGGGGCAAATTTGAGCAAGTTAGTCCTGGTCGGAGTCACGGCGAACATGGGCGCGAGGCGTGCGGGCACGCGCAGCCTCAGCTTCGCCAACGCTCGAGCGCGTGGAGCCGCCCTCGGAGCACGACACATGAGGTGTATCCCTTTTTCCCATTGTTTTAAATATAAAAATCTATAGAATTTGTTCTGAATCTTTTCTACCATGAGCAGGGCCGGATTTAAACTCAATATTAATTTTTTTAAGGTATGAAAACTAATGTTATATATTGAAACTATCAGGTTATTTCATACATATATTTATATTTTTCGACAATATAACTTGAAAAGTAGCGGAGATTTCAGCTGACACACATCGTTGGTTGTCTTCCGACTTAACATTTGGTGTGCACTATAGAAGCTATAATTTTTATCTGAAATCAATGGCACAGAAAAATTAATTTTCTTTATACAATTACGCTGAATATGGACCTCCGTCATAAGCGACATTTTTATTTAAACAATTTTTCTGTGCTATTGATAAGTTATATTGTTGTTTAATCCAAATAAATACTCATAAATATATGTATGAAATAACCTGATATTTTCAATTAATAATATTAATTTTTTATACTTTAAAAAAAAAAAATCAGCATGAAAACGGCCTTCTACATGTATTTCCCCCTTAAACTTATAGTTTATGTATTTCATTTTTGAAAATTAAAATAACTAATTTTTTGCAGAAACTTTTTTATATTATATTTTCTAAAAACATAAATAAATATTTGTTTTTTTTTTCTAACAATTATAAATTTGGCACTAAGGGTGACTATAAATGAAAATTATATAAATTAACAAAAATCATATTTTGCAAATTGAAAAATGGAATAATTTTATCAAATTAGTGTATTGTCATCGGTCTTCGATAAATCTACAAAGTTTGAACGAAATCTGGCCATCTAAAGTGGATCAAAATCGCGCCCAAAGAAGTTGGTTATAAACATACAAACATATATACAAGTGAAGCTAATAATAAAAAAAGCGTGTAAAAAATATACGATTTTTCGTTTAAATTAAAATTAATTGGTGGAATCGATAAATTATAACATTTTTTTTAATTGATTGATTGCTAAAGTTGATGTTTTAAGAAATGCAAAAAATAATTCCGAATTTTTTTCAATTTTTCAAAAATAAATACTAATTTAATTTCTTTAATTCCAGAAAATAGAAAAATCGATTATTATTTGAAATCTCCAAGGAAATAAATTGATTTAATCATTTTGATTATTAATTTTTACTAAAAAAGTGTCAAAATTATAATTCATAAATAATTAATGAATTGAATTTCTTGAATTATCAATTAAACAAAAAATTAAAAATAATAGAATTAATTAATTATATTGGGGAAACTCGATAAGACTAAAAAAAAATTATCACTTTCAAAATTTTGCCGCCCTAAAACATTTGCCGCCCTGGGCACTTGCCCCGACTGCCCCTAGTATAAATCCACCGCTGACCATGAGGCTATATTTAGCCTCGTGAGGATTCTAAATAAGAGCGGTAGACTCGAGATTATCTGAAACTCGAAAAATTTATTTCGTAACTTTTCCGATTTACGTCTATACGCGTGCATTACCCCAAAGTAAATGTTTGGTAATAAGCGTCCTATACATATTACAAAGTATGTGACGAACCAATCAATGTTTTCTCAAAAAATATTTTTTACTCAGGACAAGAAGCACTTGAATTGATTCATAGCATTAAATTTAACAAAAGGCTACATACAATTCTGTGGCCTTAGATCAGAAAGTGATAATTACAAAAAATAATTGTACATGTATTATGCACAATGCATACGTATTATTATGATCAAATGTAATATTATGTTTTTTAACTTATTTTAAAATGTTTATAGACTGTAGAAGAGTACAGTGTTGATGGAGATATGTCTATCTGATCAAACGATCCATTTTCGTAATGCTAGTTGTATTATTAACATTGTTTAGCATAGCATGATTATACTTATTACATATACTTATTATATTATAACTTACATATACTTATTATATTATTCGAAGCTACCGGTCTAAAATGTTTCCAAAATAAATTAAGGCTCTCAGTAATTAGTTGGAGGTATCGAGGAAGAGGAGTCAGTGTGCAATAAGTGTCTTTTGTAACAAACCAAAATATTGTTCAAGAAAACAACGAAAAACAACGTTTCTCGTTGAGTTTGTTATTTATCTTATTTGTGCTTAGATTTATCAAATATTTTTTGATAGCTAGCTAGACTAGCTGACCCGCGCAATTTCGTCTGTGTCACATAAGAGGGAATGGGTCATAAGGACCTGAGTGCTAAGTGTGAGTTTTTCTTTTCGCATTCGATCGTGAGCGCGTTTGGAGTTTACTAGGAATTTGTATGTGATTTGTACAGCGCCACCTAGTGGTAAACTAGTTTCTCACGTTTACCACTAGGTGGCGCTGTACAAATCACATACAAATTCCTAGTAAACTCCAAACGCGCTCACGATCGAATGCGAAAAGAAAAACTCACACTTAGCACTCTGTAATAAATACCGTTCTAGAGAATTTGTGTCTTTCTTTAATTTATCCTCGAAACACTTGAAAACCATTGAAACAAACAATCATACCTGCACTGCTAATAAAACCAGGAGAGTTTGTACCTATGTCTATTCATTAGAATCAATGAAATATCATTTCATTACATATAGTGATCCCACTATAATCATAATCTGGTGATCTGTATAGTAAGACTGATCTAATATGATCATAGTAGGAACACGAGTAATAAAAGAACGTTGGCTAACAACACTACTGGGGTGTCAATCGATGTATAGTTTACGCTATCTCCTGGAAGTTTACTTAGTATTCTGTCATTAATTTCGTCAACACTACTATTTCCAGCCAACAATATTGCCCTTTGGCACACCCTCTGGTAGTCTTTGTTTTCTACTTCGACTACATGCGGCTGCGGCATGCTATCTCGCAGAGCAGGACACCGTTTTTTTCCTCGTGGACAAAATCGCGAGTACAGCTAGTAAGTAATAAACGTGAACGACAATCAAATCATAATCAAAATATCTATATTTACATATATTTAAGTACTAAAATCGACCTCCTATTGTATTTTCAAAATACTCATAATAAGTATCAGGTGATCGATCTCTATTTGCTTTTTTTTTTGCTTTCATAATTCTCAGCTATTCATTCTATAACGCAAACATTTCTATGGATTTGTGCTAGATAGCAAAAAATCCTTATAACATTTTTGTTTCCTCTTAAGACACATGCAGTTTTTGGCCGATCGGAAAATCAAGGTCGCAGTCGATAGTGCATGCTCCAACCTTAAACCATCAATGCTGTTATTCTCCAAGGCTGCATGCTATCACCGACGCTTTTTCTTCTGCATATCAATGATATGTTGCGAATTAGTAGCATACATTGTTATACAGATGACAGTACTAGTGATGCTACATACCCTGGCCGTAGCGGTATTTCTCGGGAACACGTCGAAGAGAGCAAAGAAGTTTGTATCTGAAGTTGAGAATCGACTTACTGATGTCTCGGAATGGGGTCGTCAAGACTTGGTCACATTTAACCCCAAAAAGACACAGCTTTACGCGTTTACTGCAAAAAAAGCACCCCTTGTTGTATCGCCTCGATTTGAGAATACTCTTCTGATAGCTTCAGCCAGTGTCGGAATGTTGGGAGTCGAGATATCGAATACCGTTCAGTTTCGCGGTCATCTGGAAGGTAAGGCGAAACAAGCCTCCAAAAAGCGCGGTGTGCTCAGCAGAGCGAAACAGTACTTCTTGCCGGCCCATCGTCTCTAACTTTATAAGTCACAAATTCCGCCTCACATGGGGTATTGTCTCATCTCTGGGCCGGAGCTCCCCAGTACTAGCTTCGTCCACTCGATCGCATTCAACGTGGAGTGGTTCGAATCGTTGACGATCAGGCTATTTCGAAACGGCTTGACTCCTTGGCATTACGCAGAGATGTAAGCTTGCTCTGAGTCTTTTATCGTATCTATCATGGAGAGTGTTCCGACGAGTTGTTTACATTAATTCCTGCTGCTAAATTCCATTATCGGACATCGCGTCAAAATTTGAAGTACCACCCCCACCATCCCGATGTCTGGAAACCCACAACCGTGCGGTTCTCCCAGCTCTTTTTACCTCGCTCTACGCTTTTGTGGAATCAACTACCGGCAGGGATTTTCCAAACAGATATGGGGACCTTCAAGAAAAGAGCTTACTCATTTTTAAAAGGGTGGCAACGCAACTGTAAGACTATTGGTATTGTGGATGTCCATGGAAGGTGGTAATCACTCAACATTAGGTACACCTCCTGATCGTTTGCCCCCTCTTCCATAAAAAAAACGTTACTTTCATATAGACGCATGTAGGTACGTGCACCAAACATGTTAATTATGCTATGCTATACTTGTGGTGGTGGGGTCGAAATGTCACATGTTTAAGTTTACCGGATACCTTACCCTCCACACTGAAGCGACACCGACAGATCACCGACGCTGTTCTAGTAGGAATAGATAATGTGGTGGTACCAAACCTGGTCGGACCATTGCGGAGCTCCATCATTCAGTTAGGAGTTGTTAGCTTTCTCTCTTTTTTACTGAATGCCTAGAAATAGAGCAGTTGATCGATTCTCAAAAAGGGGACGAATCAATAAATATATTCAAATAATTAACAATCCGCGGACAAAACCTAAACGAAATCTTATTTTCAGGGCTAATAAGTCGCTGTTACTTTTGCCACTGTCAGACTACAGTGCCGAAAGTAGCAACGACTTCTCGACAACAAATTGTTCCAATGAAGATCTTTTTCTACCGGTATAGAACCGTTGGTAATTAACATTATTAACAATTCCATAAATTACTACAACTCAGATCTTCGTCACGCTCCGAAGAGCGGTTCTAAGATAACGGAACTTATTAAGAAGCGAAACATATCGTATCGTTACTACTTTTTCATTAGTTTTCATTGAAAATACGTGTAAGTAGGTATACTGTTTTACAATTAATTATTTTGTGATCAAATTCATAATATCAACACCTTCAATGGAAAACTTGCAATATAAAAAGTCCGCCTGTGTAATACTCAGTGTGTACTTCATTATGTAACTACTGGCTTTCTTTTTTTCTTTTGTCTTCGCTCGCGTTAAATTACGGGCAGATTTCCAAAAAAAAAAATGACGCTTGATTTTTTTGTTAGTCACAAATAGTCCTCATACCAATTTTTAGCGTTCTACCTTGAAAATTGCGTAATGCTCCATACAAACTTCCACCTCCCCATTTTAGGGAAGTGTGGGGTTAGAAAGGGACAAAAGTAGCCTATCCTTTCAACTATCTCCATTTAAAATATACCAATTCGTCGCTCCGTTTTGTCGTAAAAGACGGACAAACAAACACACACATACGCTTTCCCATTTAAAAATAATATGGATACATTTTTGATGATAAACATGAAACGTCTATGCAGTGGGTGAGGCTGTCTGTTGGCTCGTATTGTATTGATGAACTTATAGTTCGAAATGTAAATGTTTTGTCTTTACTTGTTTTGTTTTGTCTGTTATCTTTAATCGTTATGTAATAGAAAGATTTATTATTTTAATAGTAACGTTTATTATTTTTAGGCAAAATTGATACTTGACATCTGCTAGGTCCCATTATAATTTACTTCTTTTTCCTTTTTAAATCATTAGACAGCAAACAAAGCAGATCCCTCCTGAATCCTGATTGAAAGAGAAACCATCGCCTATAGACACCAAAGATGTTAATGGTGCGTTGCTACTCGTGTGGCGGGATATAACTTTACCCTCTAAACCGGAACGTGACATTGACAAGTATTGATGTTTTTGCAGCAAGAACAGTTATGGCGGTGTTTCTGTAACACCTCTTTGGTGGTACAATTTTTTACAGATGCTAGTGTCTGTTTTATTTTAATAAAGTGGAATACTTTAATAATAAGAAAGAATGTAGAGAATATGTTTAAATATTTGCTTGAATAGTGTGTGTAACTGTGAAAAATTAAAAGAAATTATAATTCTGAATCAATCTTTAATTTAATCTTTAAGTTATCTTGATGATATCAAAATGCATCTTGTTGACGCAATGCAAGATGCATTTTGATATCATCAAGAT
Source organism: Apodemia mormo (assembly GCA_036924255.1). Taxonomy (NCBI): domain Eukaryota; kingdom Metazoa; phylum Arthropoda; class Insecta; order Lepidoptera; family Riodinidae; genus Apodemia; species Apodemia mormo. Next base: position 1,005,301 of record JAUPFN010000018.1, on the reverse strand, counting down.
AAGTTATCTTGATTATATCAAAACGCATCTTGGTTAATAATTAGATAAATAAAAATTGTTATGAAATAAACGGTGTGACCACAAATGTAGACGTTGTGAAACATACAGCTGGCAGGGTGAACCCAGGTTCATCACTGATTTGTTGGCAGGTGCAAGGGATTGTGATCTCCTTTCACCACATTTCAGCACAAATGAGTATATCGCTTGAAGTTTACACTAATGATCAGTAGCCATGTTTCCCAACTGACAAAAATAAACATTGAAAGTATATTTTTAGGCAATACAATACGCACGAAATCGGTTGCATGTCGCATCAACCACCTTACTTCTTAGTTCAAAAAACACATTATGTTCAATTTCGTGGTCATTTGAGGGCTAAGGGTCAGCTAGGCTAAATCTAAGACGACCTCTAGTTAAATCTCTATTATGTTACAATTTTCCTTCCTTTAAATTTTCTTTAAAAATCTCGGTTTTCTAAATAGGGCGAAACGGTACTTCATGCCATTGCCAACAAGCGTTTACGACTATATGTATCTCAAATTAGCCTCACGTGGAATACTGTCGTCATCTTTGGCTAAAGGCTCCACAATACTAGCTCCTTCCACTTGACCGCATACAGCGCAGAGCGACTCGAATCGTCGGTGACTGCGCTCATTCTGACTGGCTTGATACTTTGGTGCAGCGGAGAGATATTGGTTTTCTTTGCATCTTATATTGCATTTATTACGAAAAGTGTTCCAAGGAATCGCTCTGCTTATCTCTCTGCTGATGCTCCACCCACTGAATTTCGTCATTGGACATTACATCATAATTTTGAATTCCATCCTCACCATCTTGATGATGAATACATAATGCAACATACCTTGACAATCAAACTGTAGTTGACTTTGAGAAAGTCATAAGAAAAAACCTTACTTAGGTACTTATTCCTCAAAGGCTGTAAACGAACCTGCAATACCCCGTGTTCTAAGGATTAATTATAATAATAATGTTAATTCAAAAAATCAAGGATTACAAAGATTACAGAAAAAATTACACTGACTTACGCTAATGAAGAATAATAATTTGATGTATTCATTGATTAATCTTTTATATCACGCCTGCGCCCAAAATATGTCAGGGACAAGTCTATCGACTATTGATGAAATTGAAATGATTAATATAGCCTATTGAAATAACAGCAACAGATAGTACAGGTGCTATCACTACCATACTTTAAATGGCTGAAGTTGGCCTAGTGGTCAGTATTGACTTTCCCACGATTTTATTATATGTATAGATTTGGCAATTAATTCATTGGCTATGGTCTATGGACCACCATATGTCTGGCACACACGGGCGACGGTATATCACCTGGAGTTTGAATGTTTCTGTTATTTTGTCACGTGCGGATGTGTGTAATTTGACGCCATGATTTTGCAATTTTAAAATAATTTTCAAGTGTTAATGTTAGACTATTGTTATGTAAACCATTATGAGTGCCTTTTTAAACAATTCTCTGGTCAGTTTTCCGCTCACAAGTTCTATTAAATGCATTATTTTCAGGGTTCTGATATTATATCACATTTAGAAGCACAGACACGCATACATAAATTCATAAAATTGTTTACACCAAATCTTTTACGGGGTAGACCTATAAAATCATGGTTCGGATACACATAAATCTGTACTTTGCTTACTCTACATTTATAAAGTTTTCATACAAATGTTGGCCTTATTTAAACCGGTTAATTTTCAAATCTAAATTAGCGCAAGTACATAAGCAGCATTTTGTAAAGGTTTGGCTCTACCTTAAGCTCATAAATACCGGTTTCCTTATGTAGCAAAATTATAAGGATTTTCTCTACCGTAATCTCAAAAATACCGGTTTTCTTATGCAGCAAAATTATAAAAAATTTGTCTACCTTCACCACAAAAATGCCGGTTTCCGTATGTAGTAAAATTATAAGGATTTTTTCTATCTTGACCTCAAAAATACCGGTTTCCTTATGGAACAAAATTATAAGGCCTCAAAAATGCCGGTTTCCTTATGGAACAAAATTATAAGGATTTTCTCTGCCTTAACCTCAAAAATACCGGTTTCCTTATAAAACAAAATTGTAAGGATTTTTTTTAACAAAATTATACGGATTTTCTCTACCTTAACCTCAAAAATACCGGTTTTCTTATGGAACAAAATTATAAGGATTTTCTCTACCTTAACCTCAAAAATACCGGTTTCCTTATGGAACAAAATTATACGGATTTTCTCTACCTTAACCTCAAAAATACCGATTTCCTCGTGGAACAAAATTATAAGGATTTTCTCTACCTTAACCTCAAAAATACCGGTTTCCCTATGGAACAAAATTATAAGGGTTTTGTATCAATAAACCGGTTCATAGAGGTTTTTTGAAAATATTTTAACGATGTTCTAAAATCTGTGGGATGTCCTCTTGAAAGCTAAATGAACATTAAAAGTTAAACAAATTTTTTTCCTATTACTTTTGTAATTTACGCGAAAAATGAAGAATTGAGAAGCCCTTTTTTCTGTATTGAAATAAAGGGTAAGTGAAAAAAAATCATATTCAATTATTTTTCATGTTTTCCACGATATTTGACGGAAAAAAATGTTTTTCGCTATAATAAGTCCATTTGATCCATTATTTTATTAAAAAACGAATGGGCTACCTCCAAACGTTGAGAAAATTTTTTTTTTTTTGAAAAATTTTTTTCTTTATAAGCTACAAATTCTACCCCCATGCTAAGAAAAAAAAAAATTTTTCGATCCACCCTAATATATATATAGGAGGCAAGTTTAGCCTTCCTTTCCAAATGACCGCGGAACTGAACGTTGTTCGATATGTCGACTCCAATACTGGCTGAGCTGAGGCTGTCAGGAGAGTGTTTTCGAACCGAGGTGATACGACAAAGGGTGTTTTTTTTTGCGGTGAACGCACAAAGCTGTGTCTTTTTGGGGTTAAATGTAATAAGATTTTGACGACCCCATTCTTAGACATCAGTTAGTTGATTCTCGAGTTCAGACACGAGCTTGATCCGGCCCTCTTCAATGTGTTCCCGAGAAATACCGCTACGGCCGGAGTATGTAGCATCACCAGTACTGTCGTCCGCATAGCAATGTATGTTACTAATTCACAACATATCATTGATATGCAGAAGAAACAGTGTCGGTGATAGCACGCAGCCTTGGGGAACATAAGCATTGACAGGCTTAAGATCGGAGCATGCACCGTCGACTACGACCTTAATGCTCCGATCAGCCAAAAAACTGATGATCCACTTGCATAGTTTCTCGGGAAGCCCATAGGAAGGCAGCTTTGAGAGAAGCGCTTTATGCCATACCCGATCGAAGGCCTCCGCTATGTCTAAACTAACTGCCAATGCCTCCCCCTTGGACTCAACTGCCTCCGCCCAACGATATGTCAGGTATACTAGAAGATCACCAGCTGAGCGACCACGACGGAAACCGTACTGACGGTCACTAATCAGCTGGTGCTCTTCTAAATACTTCAGGAGCTGACAGTTTATAAGCGTCTCCATGACTTCGGAGAACAAGGAGGTTATGGCTATTGCCCGATAGTTTGACGGATTAGAGCGATCTACTTTTTTAGGAATGGGATGCACTAAAGCTGTTTTCCATGAACTCGGTACCACGTCGAGTGAATAGGAGAGCCGGAACAGGTGCGTCAATACTGACGCCAACTCTGGAGCACATACTTTAAACACAATAGGAGGGCTGCCATCAGGCCTACTCGACTTGTGGATGTCCAAAGAAAGAAGTGCTTTACGCACAGACGACTGCCGAAACTGTGGTTCTGGCATGGAACTATCACACTGCGGGATGGTAGGCGGTGTGTTCCCTCGGTCGTCCAAAGTCGAGTTGGCCGCAAAGAACGAGCCCAGAAGATCGGCTTTCTCCTTTGCGGTATGGACCAGAGAGTCATCGTCTCTGTGCAAGGATGGAGATGAAGGCTGGGAAAAATTCCCTAAGACAGCCTTGGCGAGAGACCAGAACGCACGATTGCCAGAAGGAAGGCGAACTAATTTCTCACCAATTCTGCCAATGTGTTCCGCTTTTGTCTTGGCGATAGCTCTTTTGAAGAATCTCGAGGAAGAGTTGTACTCCTTTCGTAAAGCGCTAGTTTTTACATCACGAGATGCCGACGCAGCAGCCCAAGCTCGGTAGCATTCCTGCTTTCGGCGTAAAGCCGCTTTGCAGTGGCGACCAAACCAAGGCTGAGACTTGCCACCGATGGGCACCGCAGAAGACGGAATGAAAAGTTCCATGCCCTGCAGCACCACATCAGCGACAGAGTCAGCGACAGCAATCGGATCATCCAGCGAGAAGCACAACTGCCCCCATGGGTAGGATGCAAAGAAAGACCGCATCCCGTCCCAATCTGCTGACCTATAGTGCCAAACGCGACAACAGCCTGCAAAGGGAGGCCGTGATGGGCGCGTGACCGGCACTTTGCTCCGGATCAGGCAGTGGTCCGACGCGCCAAGTGGAGCGTCCACCGATACCTGATAACGATCCGGTTCAGAGGTCAGCAGGAGATCCAACAGTGAAGGCGTATGGCCATCCACATCGGGAACACACGTAGGCGAGGTTACCAATTGTTGAGGTTACAAATGGAAATGTTAGACCATGCGCCAAGGCAAAATCATGAACAAACCTCCCGGCATGATCGGTGGTGCGAGAACAAAGCCATTCGGCGTGGTGGGCATTAAAATCGCCCAAGATCACGATCTCTGCGGAGGGGGTCTGCTCTAACACGGAATCTACAGCCGTTTGTAAGCGCTCAACGAGCCGGTCAACTTCAGTATTCCCGCTATGAGACCTGTATAGGCACGCGTAGCTGCGTGGGTGGTCGTCGCAAGTTACGCGTAACCGGAAGATGGATAGGTCCTGACCTTCAAGTCTGCCGAGGCGCCGGTAACAGATATCTTCTCTGACGTATGCGCACACACCAGCCCGCGGTACAAAGGAATGTTCCAGTTTGTACCCCGGGTAGGAGAGGTAGGAAGTATCAGCCGGAGAAGATATCTGTGTCTCGGTCAAGAAGAGCAAAGCTGGCTTCGCCGTCTCGAGATGGTAGTGGACGGCGTTCAGGTTGGAATGAAGCCCCCTGATATTGCAGAAATCCACAGTAAGCGTGGTAGGGGGTGCCATGGTCTTCTTGCATCATCCATGATCTGGCTGGAATCCAGAGCACAGACGCTCCGGGGGGGATTCTCCACTGCTGGTGCAAGTGGTACCCCCCTGGGGTAAATTTTTTTAAATAGCGCATTCATAGTGTGCGGGGTGGGGGGGTTAGGCCTCCGGGACTCTCACAAATCAGACGAAAGGCAGCAGCGGAGCTGCTACTTTACGTCGGTGTCAAGTGAGAGAGTGGTATCTCCCCGGGTGTGCCGGCCTATTCGTCGAGTCGTCACATCCCTACGCCGAAAAATTCATCTTTATTTTTCAATATTCTAGAATTTTACATGTGGCAAACTTAGCAACAAAACATAGCAACGCAGCATTAACACCTTTGGTGTCTATAGACGATGGTTAACTCTTTTCATCGGGATACCCAACTGCTTGTTTGCTAGATATCTTATGAAATAAAAATAAAAAAATTTAGTTGGTCTTTACGGAGTAACAAGTTAAAAAAAATGTGGGGGTAACTGGGAACCTGTAGGAAACTTAATAACTATTTAAACTTATAAATGTTTTAGGCTGGCCACATACACACGCTTTCCGTATTCGATTTCCGAATTCGCTTTCCGTATTCGGACATCCGAATGCATGGATTCAGTAGAAAATACATTAACTGACGCACACGTTCGCTTATTTTCCGAACGGAACAAATTCAGTACGTATGTTTCGAATTCAAGCCGGTGCGTTCGGAGAAACCTACTGGAATAAACCTAATGACGTCATGCGAAACGCAGCACTTGTATACATTTTGTTTGTGCCGGCGCACACGTTCGGAAATTATCACCGACCGTGGAAATTATAAACTATTCAGTATCGCACCCGCGCCGCGCGCTATGGATGTAATTTTTGTATTTGTGACGTATAGAATTCATGGATGTACCCAGTACCGACGCGAAGTTTCTTTTTCTTCTTTATTGTTAACAGAAATGCTATTGCTAATAAATCATCGTCGTGCATTCACCACGCTATCACTTTCTGTACTGACGTGTATACATTCCGAATGAAGAAAAGGAACGTTTGCGCTAGTTTCCCTGAATCCCAAATCGAAATTGCGAATTAGGAAATTGGATACGGAAAGCGTGTGTATGTGGCCAGCCTAAGACGGTTTTGTCTTTTGACCAAAGATCTGTATCTTACCATCCGCACTTGAAAACATTACAATAAACATAACATTAAAATAAACAGTTTCAAGCTTGATGTATGTCTTCGGTGTAGACTACAGCAGACACACACCTAACTACAGACTATTAGGGTAGTAGGTATACACTACTTTATAAATGTGAGTTACCATTAAAACTAATTAATAACACTTATCGCTGTGGACTTTTCAGCAGGTGATCTACTCTTGTTTTTTGACAACTTTCATATTTGTTATTTGTTTTAACGACCCTAGGTGTTCGTAGATCTAAGGAGATGTGAACATTTTTATTCGTCACATGGATAACGATTTTGTACAATAAAGACTGTAAATGTATTAACCCTGTTCAAAAAAATGTTTTATAAGTATTACTATTTTAGTACGTCATATCATTCCTTAGTTAATGTTGATGAAATGCGAAATATTCGCACGGGTCAGCTAGTCTGTTGAATTCTTGTGAGACATAAAAAATGTTAGCCCGTAATTTGCCACCCCCATGAAATCTGCCGCCCTAGGCTTTAGCCTACTCAGCCTACTGGTAAATCCACCACTGTCAGATCATGAGGACCGGGGTTCGATACGGGGTCGGGCAAAATTGTAATTGAGATTTTTTCGAGGTTTTCCTCGAAAATCTAAAATCTCAGTAGTAACACGGAATCTGACGGATAGTGTTATCACTCCCGTGCCTTGGATGAGCATGTAAAGTCTTTGGTTCCGGCTATCGCTAGAAATAGTCGATAATCGATATCAAATTGGTAAAATGGTAAGGGGATCACCACTCGTCCCGCCAACAAACAAACCGGTGAACTGTGGTAAACTGGAAAGTCTATAGACGTTCAGTTTACTCTGCTTACCATGCAAGGGAACCGGGCGTGATGATAGTTATATTTTTTATGATTTACATATCGTGTTTGCAAAAATAATATAAAATGTATAGTAAGTACATTGATTAAGTCTTTCTTCACGACCGCATCCCCGAAGAGGTAGACAGAGGTACAACCAGTGCACTCACGATTAGCTGAAGATACTTACGGCCGTTTTCTGAAACGCAAATTAATTCTAACAAGCAATTAATTTGTGTTTAATCTAAGATAATTTAATTGCTTGTTAAAATTAATTAGCATTTCGGAAACCGGCCGTTAGTCCGTCAAATGTGATAGGTGGCAAACCTGTCGCTAACCGGGAATTTATCCAATTCCGGGCAACGTTGTTTTTATCAGAAAACTGAAAAACACATTTTGAATTGCCCGACCCGGGAATCGAACCCGGGGACCTTATGTGGTCAACATCGACAACGGAGCATTAGACCACAGAGGCTATTGATTTAGACTACTTAATAGAATTCAATTTTGTTCAAATTTAAACATAATGTTCAAATAGGTACGATCAACAATAATTGAACAGGTCAGACATCGTGTAATTTTTTTGTATTTAATAATTTTTCATGTTTTAGATGAGTTCTTCAGAGACTGTAAAGAAAAATAAAACAAACACTGCAGAGACGATATAAAAACTTTGTGATATTATTTTTTAATATTTTAATTTTAAAGTCGTATCAATCTTGAGGAGAATAGTATTTTTTGTATTTTATCAATAAAAATAATGTTGGTTTTTAAATATCTAATATATTCTTAAATACACAAACAGTTAAAATCCAATAATTTTTCACAATAATTTATATAAATCTTCCCTATATTCCTTTTCTAAATTGATGGACACAAAATAGTCCATAGGTGGACGTAATTTTTTATTTTATGGACGTGAACTGGGTAAATGGCCTAATTCTGATATTTGTCATTTAAAGAAACTTATAGATGTTGACCAACACTTTAAGTTAAACTTAAAAAGACTGTATGGTTAATTTTTAATTCAAACTTAACGCTAAAACATTTTTATTTTCTCCTTTAAACTTGCCAACTCCAATAAATGGACGCAAACAAGCGAAATGACCCTATATGCGAATTGCCTCGTTTTTTGTGGTTAGGTTTTTCCCTTGTAGGTCACTAGAGCCCCTGATACCCAATACCTACACCGGCTAACATTTATCAATCAAGGCACTCTGTTATCTACTCAATAGATATAAAAAAAACTATTTGTGGTATATTTTATGCCCTTGGCATGCAGATATTAAACCACACACAAGAAGCAAGGTCATTCCGATAAAAATACTGCAATTTACGTTGCAAATAAATACCTAAATATTTTGGTAAATTTTAATTAGTTATTATTTTGAACGACCGTAATAAATATTTTAATTATCAGATTTAATTATTAACGTTGTCAGAAAACACGAGTAGATAATTACTGTAACATCACCTGCTGAAAAGTCCACAGCGATAAGTGTTACCATTTAATTAATTAGTTTTAATGGTAACTCACATTTATAAAGTAGTGTATAAAAATCCTAGTCTGGGTTCCTTTGAAGAATAGACCAACTACCGTTCTGCCAGGCAGGTCGAAAATGGCGACCGATTGGCTTTACGTGTCACTACCATCGTGACTACAAGGTGATAGAGTTCCGCAACATTTCGCCCGGATAATATTTGCTATCACCGCCTTACCTATTCCTGCCGCAATAGCGTCAATGCTTGTCATTGTCGTGTTCCGGTTTGGAGGGTAAGGTAGCCGGTAAGCTATGCATGTTGCATTGCCATCCCGCCACACGGATAGAAAAGCCCTATTTACATCTTTGGTGTATATAGGCGGTGGTTTCTCTTTCCAACAGGAGAGCCATCTGCTTGTTTGCTATCTAATAATATAAAAAAACTTAAAAAAAATATTAAATACTGGTGTACCTACTTTGTGGTCTAGTAGTCCGGTGTCGGTGTTTACTACATGAGGTCCCGGGTTCGATTCCTGGGTCGGGCAATCCAAAAATGCTTTTTTTTAGGTTTTCTGATAAAAACAACATTGTTCGGGATTGGACAGTGCCCGTTTGCCGATAGACTTACCACCTATCACATTGTGGGACCAAGTATCTTCGGCTAATCGTGGGTGCACTAGTTGTGCTTCTGCATAGCTGCGGGGATACTGGCGTGAAGATACTTAAATACTGCTAAAAAACATTCATGTTATTTAATTTTTATCCGACATCCCAAAAGAGGAGGTTATCAATTCGCGAGGAAGTTTTTTATGTTTGTTACCTTAGAACTTGGTCATTTATAAATCGATTTTGAAAGTTCTTTTTACTTTTGGGTAAAGTAAAAATACTTTTGGGAGGGTTTAGCCCCGTGTGGTTCCATTTTAGTTTGGTGCAGATCTGATGCAGGGTTGTGGAGATATAGGAAACGGAAAGTTAGTTGATGCAGTTTTACTGCGTTCATACATTATGTATGTGTTATTTAACTTTTGTTTTACACTACACTGTAAGTGTAGTTTTTAAGTATATTATATTAATATGTATGTTAGTCTATAAGGTATTTATAATATGGGCCATGTTGCCTGAATCAAATGGTAAAATTAAAAAAAAAAAACACTTTTCACTCTTGTCTATTGAGTGGTGTTCTCGCTAATACTGTAGGCCATGTGGGCTACTGAATAATAATCATTTTTGTTTCGATATTAGTTTCTTTGTATATTAAAACCCATAATCCTATTTGTTGTGTTTACTAAAATAACACACATTGGACACATTATTTTAACATAAGACCACATTCATGCCTCAACTGCTTTATTTGCATAGCTTAATACAAAAAGAGTTGATCATCTTCAAATAGGAGTCAAGCAGTCGCAGGTCAAATTTACCATGTCACAGAATACCAAATATCAGATCGATCAGGTCTGTACTAGTTGCTTTGTACCTTGTATATACCAGAGTCTTACAATGGCTGAACCGACTTGGATAAAAGAATTCTAAAAATACCGCTGAAAAACCAGCTTTCAAAGTAAAAAAAAAACCGGCTGTGGCTGTGTCATGGACACAGCCGTGCATCATTTACGTGAATACGTCGACGTCACGGGTAATATCATGCGATGATAGGATTTTTCAGTCATCGTTCTAATCATAGTTTTCCTCATCAAACCAGCTTACGGACCTAGACCACGTCCATTTTGTGGATAGCGAAGTAGGGCGTAGGGCGATGCTACCACCAGATGTTAACCTGCTATTACCCACCGATACTGAAGAAGTAGGCGAAATATTCAAAAACTTATAGAATAAAAAGACCCCGGGTTCTGATAAAATCACTAACAAGTAGTTAAATACCTTCCTCCCATCCTTATATGCCTGCTAGTGTTCGTCTTCAATGCACTCCTAACTGGTTGCGCGTTTCCGGACGAGTGGAAAGAAGCCACCGTCATAGGAATACACAAACCAGGAAAACCCCAAAATAACGTCAGTAATTACCGCTCTATTAGCCTAATCAATACGTTAGGTAAAATCTAAGAAAAAAATCATACTATCTCGCCTATATATGAGAAATTTTTTATGAACAAATGCCTTAGTTCATAAGAAATTTTTCATTATATTTGAGCAGTTCGGTTTCCAAGCAACTCACTCTTGAACTCATCAAGTACACCGACTCACAGAGTACATTTTAAATGGTTTAATGCAGCCCCGGGGCTGCAAATTCCTACCGGTGCTATATTTTTTGTATGTTGCAATTCGACGAGTTGCAGGCAGCGGCCAGCGCCATTGCCGATTGGTTCAGAAAATGGCGTATTAAAATGAACCCGGATAAAAGTGCACCCGTGTAATTTTGCCACGGTCAACAACCGTGTGGTCTGCGAAAGTTAAGCGCCATTACCCTGTTCGGAAGTATCATCCCGTGGGAAAGGAAAATCAAGTAGTTCGAGGTAATTCAGGACAGTATTATGTCATTTAAAGCCTGTATGTTTAAAGCCTGAACGTACCAACTCACACCCTAACCCACTGGTGGTAGCCGCGGCAGACGATACCTCATATTGTAATCCCGATCTCAAATTACGTAGGCCCCGCCATGTTCACACCGATTCCGACGCCTCGATTCTCTGGCCAACGGAATACACCGAATATGTGTGTAGCGTACATACACACGCGAGACAATCGCCGCCGGCAGCGACGAGAACCCCTGTTTCATCCATCTACGAACCGTACCCAAGGACAAGGATCAGTCAATGGACAAAACAATGCCCCTAACACTCATATCGCAAATACAATCCCACCCTAGGCCGAGGATTGGTCTCATATGAGACACCCTTCGGGCGTAGTGAATACAGCCCCATATCTTTAAACTCTGGCTGAGCACTCTGCTCACCCTCGCGACCGCGACTGCGGTGAAGCTGTGAAGGCCCTTAAGGCCAGCAGTGATTCAGACATTCTGAAAAAAAACATTCGTCTTACAAGTGCCATCGTTGATTGGGTCGGATGCCTTCATCTTATTGCGTTCTCGACACTTCTTCACTGTTTCGTATGGAGGTTCATGGGTATCATTAAATTACTATTTAAAATCTCTTTCAGACGGTATACGTTCGTTGTATTTGAATATTTTTTTATGTCATAAGATAGCAAACAAGCATATGGGTCTCCTGATGGAAAGAGTCAAACATCGCCTATAGACACCAAAGATATTAATGGTGCGTTGCTATCTTGTGGCGAGGTCTAATGCCACATGCATAAGTTTACCGGCTACCTTACCCTCCAAACCGGAACACGACAGTGACTAGCACTGACGCTATTGCGGCAGGAATAAGTAAGGCGGTGGTACCAGACCCGGTCGAGCCGATGCAGAACTCTACCACCTAGTAGTTACGATGGTAGTGACGCGCATAGCCACTCGGTCGCTATTTACAACCTGCCTGGCAGAACGGCAGTTGGCCTATTCTTCAAAGGAGCCCAGGACCAACACGGGGGTAAAATGGCTTTTTAAAGATTTTTTGGCTGATAACAATTTTTTGAATTACTTTTTATTTAAATTCTATATATATATTTACAATAAACATTTAATTTTATTTTTTAAATTACACAATCAATACATCATTACAAGAGCTTTCAAATAAAATCTAATCGAATTTTATAGTTGCTTTGAGTGTAAAGATGTACCATATGCAAAATATGTAACGCAGTGATATTACCTAAAAATGAAGGCACTTCCTACTCCACTCCCCGCGAAGCATTTCAATCCGCGCTTAGCTTATTAAATTCTTTGATTCTTTAGCTATCCAGTAGTATAATTAGATTTTGGATGTTGGTGATCACACTTTTTTACCACTTAGCTAGAAACAGTTATAACTCAAAAATATACTCTGAATCTTTATTATCGTAAAAACGCTCCATGAATGTTCACCAGAGTGCTAAGTGTGAGTTTTTCTTTTCGCATTCGATCGTGAGCGCGTTTCGAGTTTACTAGGAATTTGTATGTGATTTGTACAGCGCCACCTAGTGGTAAACTGGTTTCTCACGTTTACCACTAGGTGGCGCTGTACAAATCACATACAAATTCCTAGTAAACTCCAAACGCGCTCACGATCGAATGCGAAAAGAAAAACTCACACTTAGCACTCTGATAATGTGACTCCAGAATACAACAGCAAATATTGTGATGAAATCACCTACGTGGCTGACAAAGCTGGTGAAGTGTGGCGAACTGAGTATACCTCGACGTTCGATCCACTCTCTCCACTCCGCATAGGAGACGGCGCGCTTACCTTCATTGTTTCACATCTAATTTTCGGGAAACCAAATCTTGGTAATTTTGTCCTATAAAATAACAACAATAAACAACAACCATAGTTGCTATTCGAGACATATAATACACAACAGCAATGTGAAAAACAAATTGACCGAGAACCGTCAGCTATGAATGCGAGATTATGCCAAACAAACGCCGACTGTTCTGGCGAGATTTATTCTAATTATACTAATTAATTCAATAACTGATTAACAAAACTATAGCTTGTTCCGTTATCTGTTAACTGCATTACGGGAATGTAGTAATAATATTGTATTCATAGATTTACCATTTATTACAGCCGTGACTTTTTCTAAGTTCAACGGATTATGTGAATAAATATCTTTGCTACTTATTTTATAAACACACATATCATGTATTTACGACTAAACGCTTAAGGGGTAGACAGAAACAGCTCAGTGAGACATATAACAGTCAAAATAGATTTTTTTACCACACACTAATAAATTTTTGTGAATGCAAACCGTTACAGACTTTAGACACCACTTTTGGACAACACCTGGTTAATGTAATTATTGACAACACCTGGCTCCCAAGTGTCGTTTGATATTATCAGCACTATCAATCGCATTATAACATGAAAGGCAAACTAAATACGAGTAATTCTAATCCTCCATAAATCGTAATCAACGATAAGTTGCACCGTAGCAACAACGGCGACGTACAGGTCGCCTGCGACTGTGTCGCCGGTCGAAGATAGCAATTGATACATATGTACTCAACAATCCGTGCCGTGTGCACTGGTGTTAAGGCGAAGGAGGTATCCTCAACATGCTTTGGTGATGGGCGATTATGGAGGGGAAGGAAAACAACTGGTTTAGATATAAACATTTTAGGTAAAGAAAGAGATAATTTTAATGAAATTATCAAAATATGTGAATTGGATTTAATTTTATGTATTTTGGATTTAGTAATCTCGTACGTTTTTTAATATCATGGGATAGCAAACAAGCAGATGGGTCTCCTCATGGAAAGAGTCAACCATCCCCAATAGACACCAAAGATGTTAATGGTGCGTTATTATCTTGTGGCTAGCTCTAATACAATAGGCATAAGTTTACCGGCTACCTTACCCTCCAAACCAGAACATGAGAGTGACTAGCACTGACGCTATTGCGGCAGGAAAAGATAAGGCGGTGGTTCCAGACATAGGCGAGTCAATGCAGAACTCTACCACCTAGTAGTCAGGATGGTAGTGACTCGTATAGCCAATCGGTCGCCTTTTACGACCTGCTTGGTAGAACGGCAGTTGGACTATTCTTCAAAGGAGCCCGAATCCAACTCGGGGAAACCAACTCTGGCCCGGGACCAACGTTAGTTATGTCGTATAGAAAAGTAAAGAAAATGAGTTTAAATATCTCTTTACATAAAATATGTTGTGATCCTGAAGACTGTGAATTCTAGAAAGATCTTAAAATGTAATGACAGGTACACTATGTACGGTAATAGTAAAGGGAAGATTTGGTCTCATTTTCTTCATTAGCCGCGTAAAGCCAAGATGTGCAGCTAGTTTTCTATAAAAACAAACACTGTCTTTGTACATTTCACTACATTTGAGCACAATTGTTTTTTAATCTTTGTTTTTTTTTCTCACGAATCATATTCATTGTGGTGTAACACTAAAACCTTAAAAAATTTTAAAAAATGTATATAATGGATAAAATGTTAATTTTAGAATATAGAAAATATTCTAAAATTAACATTTAATTAACATTATAATGTTTTTCCTTAATAATGTTTTTGTAAAGAACAAAATGCAATGGACGTAAAATTATTTTGGCAAGTGCTATCAAAAAAGTTGCTATCAAAAATAATCATTCGAAGTCATGAGTCAGTGTTAAATACGAGTTTCATTTGTCAAAATTGTTATTTATTCAATGAAATAATTAAAAACTCTACCTACCTACCTAAGAAAAACTACACATTTAACTCTTTTGTCAGTATATCCTAGTGTTAGATATCGATTGTGCTTAATACATAACGTTATTGCATCTTGCCTCGCATTTAAGATTTTCGAAGACCAGTTACATTTCCAATCTTCTTTTTTTATTTTAATTTTATAATGATCTACTCTTAATTTGTAAAGAAAATCGTTTAGCTTTCTTGAAGATAATTTCCATCGGGTGATGGTAGATTTAGCAGGTTATATCCTAATATATATTTAATTCTAAGAGAGAGTAGTTATTGCCTGTAATTGAGACAACATTTGTTTGTTTTTGTAATGTTAAAACTAAATAATAAAAATATCGTAAACTTAAAATTACAATAAAGTAACTACTTAAATTTCTCAGAAGTAATCACCCTGCCTAATTCTGCTGCCAGCCACAACGTTAGTAATGACTACTGTCTTATAATAGCATAAAGAGACAGTCAGTTAAATTACGGATGAGGTTTAAGATTGTAACCATGATAGCATATCATCTGATGAACTGCCAAATTATTTGCTCGCCAAAGTCTACAGTTCAGTTTGCCAAATAGGAAATTGTCAAATTATATTGACACTGCTCTCCCTTAACAACAAATCACACGGCACTAGGACCGTGTGCAAAGAGGCTTTAATCATTATCAATTAGATATTATTTGTTATTGAATGTGATTGCAGTGATCGATCAATGTGATATCGCTTAAAAGTTGATTGGTGCAGATATTAAAATTGTATACACTCGTTTAAATTTTTATCGGAACGAATAAAACGTTTTCTTCGTCAAAATGTTATGTTTTAACCAAAAAACTTGCATTATAATAGATTGTTATCCCTGTTATTTGGGTTTTAGTGACACCTATAGGCGAGTAGCGCAATCTTCATTAACTTACTAGTACAGTAACTTTACGTTCTTAGATGGCGGTACAAGAAACGTTATCTAATGGTTAGCCTAATCAGCTCAGTTATGAGATCATGGGTTTGATCTTCGGATCGGCATAAATTGTTACTAAGGATGTTTTCCTCTCACATCGCTATCTCAGTCCTGTGGTGATACGTTAACACCCTCATACTTTAATAGCTACATGCAAATTAGTCAAGAAGATTTTTCTCGATGATCCTATTGATGTTCGGCTTGCTCTGCTTACCTTGTAAGAGAACCAGCGTGATGGTACATATTGAATAATCTTTATATCGCATATTTAATATAATAATAGGTAGATAAAAATCTCTTAAAATTTTTAGAATGTTCACGCTTGTGTTTTTTTAAAATAATGTCACCCTTCGAGGTAGACAGAGATACCCTTTGCCGTAACTCACTGGCTTGTCAGTTAGCGAGATGAACAGTGACTGTCGAAGGAATACAGAACCTCATGGACTGAGTCCAATTGGCTAGTCACTTACCAACAAGGAATTTTTAAAAGAAAGTATCCTAAAGAATAATAAGTATTGAAAGAAATTTTTACCTAGTTTTTCAATAATTTCATTTTTTATGTCATTTTGTATTGTATTTTTTTCATACAACTGCAATATCTGTCAAAGTTACAGCCTCTTGTACAACGACATCGACTACAACATTGACCTCACTTTAATGACATTCTAACACATATGGTGTCCATTGCGAAAACTGTTTTTCCCCGTGTTGGTCTCGGGCTACTTTAAAGAACAGTCCAACTGCCGTTCTGCCAGGCAGGTCCTAAAAGGAGACCGATTGGCTTTGCGAGTCATTACCATCGTGGCTACTAGGCGGTAGAGTTCTGCATTGTCTCGCCGGAGTCTGGTTCCACCGTCTTACCTATTCCTGCCGCAATAGCGTCAATACTAGTTTGGAAGGTAAGGTAACCGGTAAACTTATGCATGTGGCATTAGACCTCGCCACAAGATAGCAACGCATCATTAACATCTTTGGTGTCCATAGGCGATGGTTATCTCTTTCCATCAGGAGACCCATCTGCTTGCATAAGATATTATGATTTAAAAAACTCAGAAGTAATTTAACAGTAATATACTTCCTCTCACTTTAACATTCACATTATAATGTTTTTGCAAAAATTTGTATTTAAAATAAAATATGATTAAGCCTATCAGGATCGTAAATATGAATTGCCATAATTATATACCAATTTTTATGCACCAGCCATCGTCCTGTGGCCGAAATTCAACTATGTTTGAATTACAAACAATAAAATGTGTATTAAATTTGACAACAGTCCTTATCAGTAAAAAAATAGAACCTAGGTAACGTGTGTATATTATCACATTACTAGCTGACCTGTAAACGTTGTTCTGCCTTTTTCACTACTCTTATTTTTTTCTATATTTTTTCACTTTTTAAACCTTCCCTGGACTTCAACAATTAATTCAAAACCAAAATTAGCCAAATCGGTTCAGCCGTTCTCGAGTTTTAGCGAGACTAACGAACAGCAATTGATTTTTATATATATAAGATATTATGTCACTTATGTGATGTCACATATAATGTATATATAATGTGACACATACTATGCACATACTCACGGAATTACTACATACTACATTGCATTATTAACAATGCATACATAGTGTATGCATTGTTAATTTTTATTAATGTAATATCTTTCTAATGCATAATGTTTATAAGTATTAGGTATCGCAGTCCTCCGCAATGTAAACTTAAAATGTGGCAGATTTCATACACTACCGTTCGCGTAATTGTCTTAAAAAGGGGTAAAAAAATTTCCTTTGTCTATGAACATATAGATTTAATTTAACGATATGTATTTTTTGTATAAACACTTAGTTTTGAATTTAAGAGTAAAGTCGATAATTTGCCGAAAGAAGGAAAGATACTTATATGTGTACATGAAATATTATAATTTTCACTAGGACTATAACTTATTGATATGGGGTATCGCTAGCGACTCTGTACGTTATTTATAACGAAGGATTTTGTTTTATTTTCTAGAATAGCAAACAATCAGATGGTTCTCCTGATGTCCAGGGTTAACTATCCCTTACAGACACAAAAGTCCTGTGCGATCCCGTCACAACTTATTTTCCAGAATTTACACGCCAATGTCGCTTTACCATAACTCACTGGCTTGTCAGTTAGCAAAATGAACAGTGACTGTCGAAGGAACACCTGAGTGCTAAGTGTGAGTTTTTCTTTTCGCATTCGATCGTGAGCGCGTTTGGAGTTTACTAGGAATTTGTATGTGATTTGTACAGCGCCACTTAGTGGTAAACTGGTTTCTCACGTTTACCACTAGGTGGCGCTGTACAAATCACATACAAAATTCTAGTAAACTCCAAACGCGCTCACGATCGAATGCGAAAAGAAAAACTCACACTTAGCACTCAGAAGGAGAACCAACGTGATGGTACATATTGAATAATCTTTATATCGCATATTTAATATAATACCTAATAGGTAGATAAACATCTCTTAAAATTTTTAGAATGTTCACGCTTGTGTTTTTTAAAAAAATAATGTCACCCTTCGAGGTAGACAGAGATACCCTTTGCCGTAACTCACTGGCTTGTCAGTTAGCGAGATGAACAGTGACTGTCGACGGAATACAGAACCTCATGGACTGAGTCCAATTGGCTAGTCACTAAACAACAAGGTTTTTTTTCACATAGAATCAATGTGTACTATACATTTGCATACTTTGTCAATTACTCATATAATATTCTGCATTTTCTATAGTGATATTGTTTAAAAAATATTTGAATTTCCAATTTTATTATTATATCATGTGTGGAAAACTATCCGATCCTGTCGATCCCATCACAGCTTACATCACAAATCACAATTAACCACATGCCAGCGTCACCGCGACAGCAACGCGGCTCACTGTTTCAGCTCTCCAACACTCGAGAGGTCAAAGTTATTAACAAGTCAAAAATCTGATGCCATTCCGTAAATCTTTTAGTTTTCTTATTTCGCACAACGCATTTGATTTTGCGACATTTTAGAAGACCTTTTCTAGACTATTTATTTTTTACTAAATACATAAATTATTTTTATAAATACATAAAATACATAAATAATTTTTTTTCAAATTTTTTTAAAATATATATATTTAATATACAATTTTTTTTTAATTTTTATAAATACAAAATACTAAATACATAAATTATATTTACATTTTTGGAAAGCATAGCGATGAAAATAAGAAGTATGTGTTATGAAATTCATTAACAGATTACTTCACAGTTTGTATTGGCTACTACAAACTTCTAAATTTGTTGACGACAGACATTACTTTTTGTTTCAGAAAAAAATTTTCTTCCTGGTTTAAATTGTGAGACAACAAAGGATGTGGTGAAAGCTAAAATAAAACTCCGTCTAGTGCAAATAGGCAGTCAGCATGCTAACCACTGTCACGTAACTATGACATCCCTGAAGTGCGGGCAGGGAATTGTAGATTTTAATGTTTAAGATAGAGGTCACCTTATAGAAAATCTCAGAATGGGGTAAGATCAACCTCGTTGAGTTTTATCAGTCAATGCACAAGTGTGCACGTTTAGTACCAAAAAATTTTTAACTTGGCTAGTTTTAGAACACTCCTTAACTGTCGGGTCCCCGGCGCGGAGCATCGGAATCCTTGGTATTAAAGTCTCTGCAGATGTTCAGTTTCGTAATCATATGGAAGACAAGGCTAAATTCGCTTCCAAAAAACTCAGGGTTAATTGGACAAAATATTACTTCATGTCTGTTTAGAGGTTATTACTTTTACTGAATATAGTTTAGCGCCGTCCTGATATGGACGATTTTCATACTTACATACAGGCTGGTAGTATTTAACCTCATCCAAGAAAGTGATTCTCACATTGATGACATACATGATTCCGATCTTACCAAACATTTTATGCCTTTCGGTTTGAAGAGAGACGTTGGTGCTTTACTGACTTTATAATGGAGAATGTTGGCAGGAGCTACCACAAGCCTTACCTTACGCATTTCTTAAAAGACAGCAGCACATCTCTTCTCAAGTTGCAGATGTTCCTATCGAAAACGGTGGTCATTTCTCATAAGGTATGCTGCCTGCTCGTCTGCAGGCTTATTATACAAACAAAACTCACTTGTGAGCTTATTCACACTCATGCTGTAGAAGTAAAACTTTTACTCTGGATAATTTGTAAGATATTGAGATGAAATCACTTTAGAGGTGGTTAATAGAGAGAAAGAGAGCGACTGAACAACATATTTTATGGATTGAAGTGGAAAAGAATGCAAGGCGTAGATAGGCAAATCGAAAGAGTCAAGGGAAAAGGTTTTTCGTCTTTTAAGAGTAAAAAGTAGTATAAAAAATCATTAGTTGTGTGTTCTGGCTGGTTTTTAGAATTATTAAAAGACTGATATTTTAAGTATAAAATACTGTGTAATGTATTTTATCTTGCTTTCGATGGCTTAATACTATACATTTATAATGTTTGTTTCCTTGCCGTGATGCATTTCCGTTTCATTTAGTTTGAAATTACAACGAAAGAAATTTTACTTCAAAAACAAATTTGAGCGGTGCCAAGTGTACCATAAGCTTTGGTCGTTGCGCAGATTGTATACAGCGTAGAACTATATTACTTTCAAAAGTCCGGGCAAATTTTCAAAGGATCGATATTATGTTCGATTTATGTAATAAAAAACATAACGTAAAAAAAAAATCAAAATTTAATTTTTATTCGACGCAAAAAACAAAACGCATGGATATAATTTCAACTACTCAAAATTCTAACTTAAATATTTAATTGCCTTCAACCAAATTATAAGTGATCGGAAAAAATGTATTTAGCGCGACATATTCCATAATAGTTACAATCGTAAGTATAGGTAAATGACACACTGCCAGCAGTACAGAGTTCTTTCACAAGACTCGGTGCATAGTATTCTTGAATTAAGTGGGATATTTTTAAACGAATATTTTTATATTATCTTGTAATAATTTTACGCGGACACAACGTAAAATTTCTTTCAATTCAATATTTAATTCATAATTTTAAAATTTGTTCAAACCTAAAAGTAACCCTGTACATAAACCAGCAGACCCGGCAAACGTCGTTTCGCCATACAAATTACTTGTAATGAATATTTTCGCGGGGTAATTGAGATAAAACTATCATATTTTTTAAGTTGGACCAAACTTTACAAAATTTCATTAAAATTGCTTCAGTAGTTTAGGCATCTATAGCGGACAAACAACGTGACACGCAATTTATATATATTAAGATTAAGTGTCACGTTTTTTGTCCGCGACTGACTCCGAAAATATTGAACCGACTTCAATGATATTTTGTAGATATCTACTGTTTGGCCCAACTTAAAAGATATGATAGCTTCATCTCAATTAACCGGGGGGTTAATATATTACTATGATGTCAAGGGGAAAGTGATTGATATGAAGACCTTTGCCTATTTTAATGGTGCGTGACCAGAACATAAATCTGGAAAACGTACTGTCGAACAGGGTGAGTACGTGTGCAGTGGTGAAAAGAAAATCTATTACAAACAATTTTAAGGCTTTAGGTTTTCTTTGATTCTTAACTGTAAGGTGGTACTACCAAACCTACGCGAAACATTGCTACACATTTTGAACCCCCGACGTAAAATAGTACCGTAAAAAACCGTAGCTCCTAAACTGGTTATCCATTTTATTTGACCGCCCCGTTGGTCGAGTGGTTAGCGACCCTGACTACGCAATCGACGGGGCTCGGGTTAGATCTCCGACGGGGACAAGCATATGTGTGATGAGCATAAATGTTTGTATTACCGGGTTTGGGTGTTTATTATGTAAGTAAAAGTATTTATATATGTATTTCTATGTATTAATATCGTTGACTAACACCCATAACACAAGCAAATAATTTGCTTACCTGGGGGTTAGATCAGTAAGTGTAATTTGTCCCGTGAATATTTATTTATTCATTTATTTGTAGTA
This sequence comes from Apodemia mormo, assembly GCA_036924255.1. NCBI lineage: Eukaryota > Metazoa > Arthropoda > Insecta > Lepidoptera > Riodinidae > Apodemia > Apodemia mormo. Next base: position 983,454 of record JAUPFN010000018.1, on the reverse strand, counting down.
GTTATTTTTAATCGAATGTCTACGTTGTCGAGGTGGTTCTTAGCTATTTTTGGAGGAAATACAATCAGCCGTCTCCAGGATACTTATTAAGCTACTTAGCACTAGCGACAGAATTGGTCAATAAATATTTAAGGTAATAAATCCAAATTTTCGTTATATCACTTTTAGTGGCATATACTTTAGCACTCCTTAAATGAGGGTCTCGTGATGACCAGCTACTTGTGAAAAGATCTCAGCCAAGATGGTCCAAAATTAGTTATTATGTTTTACTTTGCCAGTGATGCACTTGAAGTATGAAGGTGGTAGGTATGTTTGTAGAAGAATGTGACTCGGAGGCTTTTTTTTATATCATAAGATAGCAAACAAGCAGATGGGTCTACTGATGGAAAGAGTCAACCATCGCCTATAGACACCAATGATGTTAATGGTGCGTTGCTATCTTTAGTACTACCTTACCCTCCAAACCGGAACACGACAGCGACAAGTACTGACGCTATTGCGGCAGTAATAGGTAAGGCGGTGGTACCAGACCCGGGCGAGACAATGCAGAACTCTACCACCTAGTTGCCACGATGGTAGTGACTCGATAGCAAATCGGTCGCCTTTTACGACCTGCCTGGCAAAACCGCAGCTGGCCTATTCTTCAAAGGAGCCCAGGACCAGCATGGGGAAAAAGATCTAAAGATGAAGTTTTATTATTTGCATTTATTTAAATGTGGCGATACCTAAATCGTCATCATTTAAATGAAGGAAATATTTTCTCTTGTAAATGTGTATTATAGAGGCGATACTTTCGCCTTTATAATATACTAGCGACCTGCCCGCGGTTTCACCCGCGCAGCTTTTGTTCCCGTGGGAATATCGGAAAGGTTTATACACTTAAACCTTCCTCAAGAATCAATCTATCTATTAAAAAAAAACGCATCAAAATCGGTTGCGTAGTTTTAAAGATTTAAGCATACATAGGGACATAAGGACATAGGGGCAGACAGAGAAAGCGACTTTGTTTTATACTATGTAATGAAGACACTATCTATAGTACTTACTCTTAAGTAAAAATCACGCGGCACCAAAACCGTGTGCAAAAAGGCTTTAATTATCAATTGTTATTGTTGGTCATATCGATAACAGCTGTCGATCAATGTGATATCACTTTGACTTTGAACAATGTAGATAACATTCGTGAAATTAGTTCGGTGCAAATAGATTTAAGAAAAATAAAATATTACCATTTTTCAAATGAAGATGAATATAGTATTAAAATGATATTTTTGATCAGCGTTCAGCAAGCTTACCTTTAACGACATCTACAAGTGAGTAGCATATACTTTATTCGAAATGGTTACAGCTTCGTGACGATAGATGTCACTGTATCGTAAGATAAGCTTGTACTTAACTATTTTTAATGAATACTTTTTAAAAAAAGTATCATGACGCCCGGTTCCCTAGCGGCTTAAGCAGAGTAAGCCGAACCTCTATAGACTTTCCAGTTCACCGCGATTCACCGGTTTATCGGTTGGCGAGATAAGTGGGGATCCTCATCGCCGCATTTACCGACATGTTAACGATTATCGACTATTTCTAGCGATAACCGGGACCGGCAGTTTAACGTGCTCATCCGGGGCACAGGAGAAGCAATACACCACTCCGACAGACTCAAAGCTGCTACCGAGGATTAGATTTTCGAGAAAACCTCGAAAAAACCTCAATAACACTTCGCCCGACCCGGGACCTCATTGTCTGAACCAAATAGGCTACCCCTCGACCACGAGGCAGTCAACTTTTTTGAATACTTCTTAAATTAATTTAACCATAGTAAAAGTGATGTAAAAAGTATTTGAATAGTTTGATGCAAGCGGATTTAAAAGTACAATGCTACTTGTACTGGGAGGGCATTGCATCATCCGATCAGGCGATCGCGCTACCAATTGGCACTTCTGTACGAATTGCATTCCCAGAGGTCGCTAGAGGACGTGGTGATGCCCGAAATATTATAGGTGTAGTTTTGGATAAGAACGATGATGAGCGCTATCAAATTGGTACCAAGAACGAAATCTTAAAACAATTATATTCTCGATCTCAGATTAATGTATGTCCAAGATTTCTTGATGATGATGATGCAGAGGATGTACCGGATGTATTGTTACCGGATTGACAAGTGCCTTAATAAAAATTATTATTCTCATTTTAACAACGTGTTTTATTAAAGAAAGCAATCTTTCCTAATACGATATTGGAATTATATAAAATTCCTAGGATATGTTTACGTTTCATAGTATATGTATATATTACATAATTTTTAAAACAATATTTTACACATTTCCTAAATAGTTTCGGAATTTTATACATTTCCTAGGACATTTATACAATTCGTAAATTTCATACATTTCCGGTAACAGAGACATAACTCCAAACAAAATGTTGTTCATGTCACGGCCCGACGATTTTTGTTTTCTTTAAACAGCTAGTTTATTTTCAATTACAATCATATAAAAATGATTGGCGTTATGATCAATGCTCGTCTCTGATTGGGTAAACATCGCATTATAATAATTAAATCATTGGTGCTTGAAATAAACAAAAACAAAAATTTGACGGCCTGAAAAAGCAGTCAAGGAGGATGCTATAATATAATAGGCAGCAATGAAATATTTGATTATTTTTTCTTATTATATGGTAATAAAATACCTACTTATTAAAAAATATTTTTTCATTCTAAAAATGAGACGTAAGTAATATTAATTATATCTCATTTTTAAGTACCTAGATTCTAGTTTCCTGCGTTAGAACTTTAAGGAAGTTACTGATTTTGCCCTGACTTTCCAATATCCTCGTCCTAGGAACGTTTTTCAACTGTGTGAGTGTGTGTGTATCATTTGATTGTATTCAGCTAAACTTTGTCTTTTTGAAAATTTAAACTAATTTGACCTAGGATTTTTTGAGAAATTTTAAAAAATAAAAAAAATGGAAAAACAATGTTTTTTTAATTACTTTCAGATTAATATTCATAACCAATGAATGCAAAATCTAATTCGTTTTTTTAAAGAATGTCCTGATGTCACAAATTGTATCAAAATCTGTAGCCGTCCGGGAGCTACCTTAAACTAAAAGTTTTGAAAAAAAAAAGATTTTTTGCCATAACTTCAAGATTTTTCAACCAGTTGATTTTAATATTCTGCAGTATTTTAACATGTACTTAAAGTTTATTGCCATAAGCTTAAAATAATCCAAATAATTTGCTGTAAATAAATTTATTTAATAAATATTTTTCATTTCCTTTATAGACGCACTTGTATTATTGCAGCACAGTCAAAAATTAAGTCTTGCTTCTATGCTTTTCCGGAATGTACGACTGAACACCGATAGATACTACGTCGACAGACTGAATACCGACAAGATTTTGCTTCGACGACACTCTTCGTCGACAGGACGCTTCGCCGACAAGACACTTCGCCGACAGGACACTTCTCCGTCAGGGCATAATATAACATGCATACATAATCAGATACTTTGGAAATCGATTATGCTTTTCTTGTAATCATTATCTAATTTCAACCTTACCATCTCGATGTCTGGGAATCCTCAACTGTGCAGTTCTCGAGGCACTTGTTTCCCCGCACTATTCCTCTGTGGAACCGACAGGAGTTTTTCCTAGCGGATACGACTTAGGGATCTTAGGAGTGAGGATGAGATTAGATTATGATTACAAGAAAAGTAAGTATCTGATTATGTATGCATGTTATATTATGCCCTGACGGAGAAGTATTCTGTTGGCGAAGTGTATTGTCGGCGAAGCGTCCTGTCGGCGAAGAGTCTCGTCGAAGTAAAGTCTTGTCGATGTTCAGTCTGTCGACATAGTGTCTGTCGGTGCTTAGTCGTACACTCGCTTTTCCGAGTTCGTTGCTCGCATTACATTTGATCGTATTCTCTTCACAAGAACTAGAACATTCTAGCTACTGCTATAAAAAATATAAAACTCAAAAGTTGGCAAGTGGCCAGCATTCATTATTTAATACCAATGAGTTATTACAGTACCTTCTTCATCAATTTATCAATTAATCGGACAGACTGCTGTCACGTATGTCAAACTTTAACTCGATGCATGATGGTCTGCTTGCACCAAAATCTTAAAATCTTTTTAAGTGGCTTTAACCATAGGTAATTAAATCCATAAAAAAATTATATAGTTTGGTGCAATCGGACCTAAGAGTCGTTTTATACCTTCAATATATTTATCTTTATTGAACCATATACAGAATGTATAGGGTACAAATGACGAGCTTAATAATATATAATTTAGATTATTAGCCGTATACGGCTAACCAGAAAATCACACAGAATTTTAGTTTTCGTAAGTTTTTCGCCGTGTTGGTCCCGGCCTCCTTTGAAGAATAGGCCAACTGCCGTTCTGCCAGGCAAGTCATAAAAGGCGACCGATTGACTATCTAGTCACTACCATCGTGGCTACTAGGTAGTAGAGTTCTGCATTGTCTCGCCCGGGTCTGGTACCACCGCCTTACCTATTCCTGCCGCAATAGCGTCAGTGCTTGTCGCTGTCGTGTTCCGGTTTGGAGGGTAAGGTAGCCGGTAAACTTATGCATGTGGCATTAGACCTCGCCACAAGATAGAAACGCACCATTAACATCTTTGGTGTCTATAGGCGATGGTTGACTCTTTCCATCAGAAGACCCATCTGCATGTTTGCTATCTTATGATATAAAAAAAAAGCAGATGGAAGATACAACCATCGTCTATACACACAAAATGTGGTAATGGTTCATTGCTATCTATGTGGTGAGGTGTTAATGCCACTTACATAAGCTTACCAACTACCTCGCCCTCAAACTGGAACACGATAGTGGCAAGCACTGACGCTATTGCGGCAAGTATAGGTAAAGCGGTGGTACCAAATACCCGAGCGAGATAAAACAGAACACTACTACGTGGTAACAATAGCCACGATGGTAGTGACTCAAATAGCCAACCGTTCGCCTCTTTCGGTCTGCCTGGCGGAATGGCAGATGGTCTAATCTTCAAAAGAGCTCAGACCAACACGGGGATCCCTTAAGTTATCCGTCTCACTAAAATAGAGTTTTGAGACGACCAATGTCGGATGAAGACTGCTCGATGTCCTAAGCAATCCACGACTATGCATGCCCCCAATCCATAAGTAAACCAATATTTGTCTTAGCAAAATATCCACCATATCCATCAGACATTACATGACTCGAACGTCAATTTATTAGCAAATATTTATTTGGACTATCTCAGGCGTCCCCTCAAGAGGTGATGTTCTAAAGTCTAAACGATTGCTTAGTTAGTTTACGGGCAGCACTGATGACGACCCGCTCGCGTTGACGCCGTTAAGCCCCGTTTTTACTTTGATTAGTACGAGTGTGTGTTTAATGCAGGTGCTTAGTATTAAGATAAAAATTCGTGAAGAAAGCCGTTGATCAGTGCGAATGATAAGTAATCAGTACCTATGCACTTTTACTACGCTGATTACGAATCACTCGCACTGATCCACGGCTATCTTCACGTATTTTTTTCTTAATACTAAGCACCTGCATTAAACATTCACACTAGCACTAATCGAAGTGAAAATAGGGCTTTACTTTATCACACTCCTGCCCCTCCTCCCCCCACAGCTCTATAGCTAGTAGCTGTCGAGTACTGACTTGGACATCCTTATCATGCGGATAGCAGTACCATATAAGAATATTTGGGGACTGGAGGCAAATGCAGTCACTTACCTTTTGAAGATGATATATATCATTAGAAAATATTGAAATTTTTAAAAGGAGGGTCAACAGAATTAATTCTCAGAAGCCGGCATCGCATTAAAAATTAACCTTGTCTGTCCACGGGCAGTTTGCTGTTCAACTTGATATATCTACACCAGGTGGCCCACTTGCTCATAATACGCCTGCACAAACTATAAAAAAACCTAGTTAGAAGTTAATCTTTGTCATTGGTTGTCATTCCCGTGTTTGTCCCCCTTTCAAGAATAGATTATTTTCTGCTGTTCTGCCAGCCAGTTCGTAAAGGGCGCGCGACTGGCTATATTGTGTCACTCCCGGCATAAGGTAGCCGGTAGACTTATGCATGTGGCATTGCCATTCCGCCACATGAATAGCAACGCACCGTTAACATCTTTGGTATCTATAGGTTTCCTTTTACACCTGAAGAGCTATCTGCTCGTTCATCTAATGATATAAAAAATTTCTCATCTTCTCGATATCTAACACCCCTATACATTTCCCCGTTTTAAAAACAAGACACTTCTTTTATTGCCAGCGGCTCTGAAAAGGGTAGGCAAAGCTGTCATCAACATTGTGATTACCGCTCTATGGGTGGTGTAGGCGTCATGTCACTGCTTATCGATATGTTGTTACAGCGTGAAGAATGACGTGCAATGCTTCGCTCTAGGGTCCTCGTTATTAAAATAAAATATGAAATAAATTATTATTATAGTGGCGACTGAAATACGCCTTTTAAAAAATTGCAAGTGAATAATATTGAGATTTAAAAGACACAGCCTTTTGTGACACAGAGATGACACGGATAATAGTGCAGCCTTAGTAATAGGTTTACATTGTCATCGAATGTGTGTATATCCGGGATCCGTTTGAAGAATGGATAATCTGCCATTGTACGAGGCAGTTCATAAATGGTGAACAATGGCTAAGCATCCCACTATACTACGTGGTAAAGTTCTGCAACGACTCTTTGGTACCACCTCCTTACCTATTTCTGCTATACAAGAAGTATCCTCCGTGTCATCCCAGGCGCCTTTCTAAAAATAGATACATTGCCTTACTGCAGGCATCTGGTGAAAAGCGGGAGAACGCTAATACGTGTCATTAATAAGCATCGTAACTATTATGTGGTATGATAACTATGCCTCTCTCGTCTCGCCAGTGTCTGGTACCATTCCCTTACATATTCCTGTCGCATTAACGTAGACTTGTCACTGTCGTTTTCCAGTTGACAGAAGTAGCCGGTAAACTTATGCATTTGGCATTGCATTACTGCCACACGAATAGCGACGCATCATTAACATCCCTGGTGTCTATAGGCTACGGTTGTATTCGTCCATCAGCAGAACCAACAGCTTGTGTGTTTTCCATATCGTTATTTTCTTAATTTTATGTCACATCAGAACACTACTCGTACATTGCAAACATCCATTAAATTAACAACACGTCATCCTCTTGCTCGGACAGCATTTTATAAAAACAATCAGCCGGGTCAATCGGCGTCACTTTGTAAGGCGACCCGCCCGGCCCCGCCCAGGGACGCGGGTCAGCGCTGTCATTAAATGGCGCTTTAGGGGTGTTGTCGTCAGGTTACAGTCTCGTAAAAAAACTAGAAACATGACGCGATATATTAATATTTTACAAATGTTTACTTCATACATTTATTTCATAAGAGATCGCCCTCTGGTTGAAATTCGATCATAATTCTAAGACGTTTTCCAAAGTGTTAGTACGGGCTCTTTTGAACATGCAGGCAGGTCGTAAAAGTGACCACCACCAAGGTGACACCAAGGTAGGAGGTAGAGTTTTGCAACATCCCACCGGGATATTTAGTACCGCGGCCTTAACTATTCCTGCAGCAATAGCGTCAGTACTTGTAATTGTCGTGTTCCGGTTTGGAGGGTAAGGTATTCGGTAGACATGCATGTAGCTCTGCCATCCAGCCACACGGATAGCAACGCGCAATTAACATCTATGGTGTGTGTTATTGGAGTATGTTTGGTGAGTGTCGTTTCTTTTTTCAGAAGAGCCTATTCTGTTTGCTATATTTGCTATATTCCGGCCTCCTTTGAAGAATAGGCCAACTGCCGTTCTGCCAGGCAGGTCGTAAAAGGCGGCCGATTGGCTATCGAGTCTCTACCATCGTGGCTACTAGAGTTCTGCATTGTCTCGCCCGGGTCTGGTACCACCGCCTTACCTATTCCTGCCGCAATAGCGTCAGTGCTTGTCGCTGTCGTGTTCCGGTTTGGAGGGTAAGGTAGCCGGTAAACTTATGCATGTGGCATTAGACCTCGCCACAAGATAGCAACGCACCATTAACATCTTTGGTGTCTATAGGCGATGGTTGACTCTTTCCATCAGGAGACCCATCTGCTTGTTTGCTATCTTATGATATAAAAAAAAAAAAATATTTTTCATCATGTAAGGACCAAAAGTTTGAATTTCTTCTTTTGTTTGCGGGAAGAAAGATGCATTTTTTCAGATTGCTCACAATTAGTGACAGTTTAAGATTTAGTCTTTTTTTGTTTTAATTTTCTTCTCGTTACCTATTTGAAATAACTATGATCTAAGAGATGAAATTTTCTGATTTTGATAAAAATTATATAAAAAATACACATAGAAAAATACTTGTGTGTAAAAAATTAGTGAATACAGTTGTGTAAAAATTTGTAATTTTTAGTCCTGGTATGATGAAAAATAGTATACGCGCCACGAGAGGATAGCAGGACATTTCAACCCAAGCTTTTGTCTTATATCGCGGGATTGAAATGTCCTACTTTCCTCCCTTGGCACGTAATGTACCATTCTAAGTTTAACAACAGACTTTTACTATGAACGAAATAGTATCAACATTTATTTTTCCCCGTGTTGGTCCCGGGCTCCTTTAAAGATGAGGCCAACTGCCGTGCCACCAGGCACGTCGTAAAAGGCGACTGATTGACTATACGAGCCACTACCATCGTGGCTACTAGGTGGTAGAGTTCTGCATTGTCCCGCCCGGGTATTTGATACCACCGCCTTACCTATTCCTGCCGTAATAGCGTCAATGCTTGTTACTGTTGTGTTCCGGATTGGAGGGTAATGTAAACTTATGCATGTGGCATTAGATCTCGCCACAAGATAGCAACGCATGGTGCGTTGCTATCTAACTAACATCTTTGGTGTCTATAGGTGATGGTTGACTATTTCAAAGACCCATCTGCTTGTTGCCTATATTATCATCTATACATATAATAAAATCGTAGGAAAGTCAAAACTGTACATTGAATATTTTCTTAAAAGCATATTTGGGGCGTGATCTATAATCGATATCGAAGCCAAAAATATAGTTTTTAGAATTTTTGTCTGTTTGTCTGTTTGTCTGTATGTATGTCCGGGGTAAACTTAAAAAGTACTGCATGGATTTACTCCAAATTTTGCATGAATATTACTAACAGGTCGGGTCAACATATAGGCTACATGTTATTACGCTATCATCTACAGGGAAGGAGCAGTGCGGAGTAAAAGATTTTGCCCCGATTTTCGAAAATCAAGTTTTCACCGGATCTCCAAGTTTTGAGGTCCTAGGAACCTTTCTCATTTTCATGTTTCTCTCTCTCTCTCTGTCTTTATGTGTGACAGTGTATGTGTGTGTGAAAACATCTCATAACTTTTGAACGGCTGGACAGATCGAAACGTGTTTGATGGCATTCGATTGAATTCCACTCAACTTAGGCTTCCTGACAATTTGAACCAAGTTTGCCCAGGAGATATTAAAAAATTTTGCAAAGACGAAAAAATTAATGCCAGACGCTGATTTTGAAGTAGTTTGCGCCAGATCGCACCACTCGTAACTTTATCAGCCCACGCTGAACATGCATAACAAATACAACCTAAATACGTTGCGTTATAAATTATCTTTTAAGTGTTAAATGTTAAACCCAAGTCGAGGTAGATATACCCGCAAAGGATAAGAAATTCCGTTTAACTTTTTCACCGATATAGTTAATATAATTTATAAAAGTGTTATTTTTCTCTAAGACCAGACTTAAATATGTTACGGATTCTTTTATGTTTATTGTGCTATTATTTATTTTTATACTAGGAGATGATAGGAGCGAACCTTTTAATAATAAATAAAAGGTTTTATAGGGTGCAAAGCTTAAATGATTTCTCAAGCCCCAGTTGTTTATCAAATTAAGTCTAGTATAAGCCAGCGACTCTGTCTATGCTCGTGTGTTAGCATGTATTATTAAAGCAACGTCGTCTGCATAACCTGTAAGCGAGTATCCTTTCGGCAAGGCTAATAGGAATAAATAGTCAAATCATAAGTTCCATAGATATGGTGAATATTTGAACAGCGCCCGGGCCTTCGTAGTAGGAGTCGAGGAACTATCAATCTTTGTAACAGTTTACCTACAGAAGACGAAGAACAGACGTATAATGGGACGGTATGATTTAGGGTCATTCGGAGGCTTGTTAGCGGATTTTGGAATAATTTTAAGATATCCTTGGCGCCATATTTTGGGAAAAATACGTTCAATGCACGCACGCAATGCAACGATTTATTACTTTTAGAACAGAGTCCGGGGCCGCTAAACACGCTTGTTTTATCATATAATTTGAGATTTTATCCTCCGGATCCGGATCCGGAAGCGGAAACCGGTTTACAGATTTGTTTATAGATATATCATAAGCTAGCAAACAAGCAGACTGGTCTCCTGCTCAAGTCTCCTGATTTAAAGAGTCAACTATCGTCTATATACACGAAAGACGTTGATTAATGGTGCGTTGCTATCTTGTAGCGTGATAGTAATATGACATGCTTGAGTCTACCGTCTATCTTACTCTTCAAACCAAAACACGATAGTGACAAGCGGTGAGGCCATTGCGGCAGGAATAGGCAAGGCAGTGGTACTAGACCCTGGCGAGACAATGTAGAACTCTACCATCTAGTAGCCACGACGGTAGTGACTCGCATAGCCAGTCGTTCGCCCTTTACCAACTGCCTGGAAAAAAGGCAGATGGTCTATTTTTCAAAGGAGCCCGAACTACCACGAGAAAAATGCTTTTTAAAGTCCCGCAAAATTAACAGTAAAAGGAAGTTACTGATTTTGCCCAGATTTTCGAAAATCGAATTTGCACCAGATCTCCACCAGATGTTTTTATGTCCTAGGGATATTTTTTCACTATTTTAATGATGACTTCAATATGACTGTATATACATATGTATGTACGTATGTGCATGTGAGTATGTAAACTTCTTATAACTTTTGAACAGCTTGATCTATCGAAACGTGGTTGATGGCATTCGATTGGGTTCCGCCAAAATCTGAATCAATTATGTAAGGTATTATGAAAAGGCCCAAGGTGATATGAAAAATTTTAAAAAAACCTCAAAAAAAATTGTCGGTGAAACAATGTTTTTGTAAAAACTTCAGCTCTTTTCTTCGAAATCTGCGTCCAATACCGTTATTGCATCAAAATTGGTTTATTCGTTCGGAAGTTTTTGATGAAAAATTTTGAAATGACAAGACAGTCGACATAATTTCGAGATAATTATTGATCCTACAACATTTAGTGTTTAAAAAACTGCATCAAATGCCTTTTCTTAAATCTAAATCGAACCAAGTTTCCAAAAGTTACAGCTTTTCAAATAGTAAAATTATATTGTTTATAACAAATTTACTTCATAGGTACTTTTAAAATAACCTTCAGCCAATTATCTATTTAAAAGCTGCTCCAAACACCTTACTTAAAAGCTAGCTCTTCCACCGCTCCAAACACCGTAATTCTTATTAAAATCGGATAATTAATTCGGGATTTATCAGATTTTTTTGAAAAAAAGTGTTTTTTCGACATTACTATGATATTTTTCAATCTATTTTGTAGCTAATATTTTTTAGAGTTCAAAACTTTCGTCGAATGTCATTCGTAAGATCAAAATATATCATCGTTTTCAAAATATACAGCTTCGCATAAACTAAAATACTATAATTTTAACAAACTTTAGTGTATTTTTGAGCTTAAAATTTATGCTTAGGTATAGTTTATGCTACTTTTAGCTTGAAATACCTAAAGTTTCCAGAGCGGAAAGTTCAAGGATCAACCGGTTTACAGTTTTTTATGAATAAACTGAACTCTTTCATTTATGAACTGAGTTCGATTTTTTTTTGCTTTGGAGTATTCTCCTCCTCCATTCTCCATACTTCCCGTATGGTTCCATTTTAATTTGGTGAAGATCTGATGTGGGGTTCCGGAGATTTAGGAAATGGGAAGTCGGTTGTTGCAATTTTGTTGGGATTAATTACATAGTATACCTATTAATATTGATCATATTATTTGTGGGAATACCTGCATTATCCCTGCATATTTTAAGAATAGATCATCTGCCTTCCTGTCGTAAACGATACGTTTGTATCGCTACCACCTTGACCCCTACAAAATGTCAGAGATTGCAGGATTCACCATGGTAGGTACCACGAACTTAGAGAATTCTGTAGTAATTTTCTTCAACAAGAGCTTACGTACTCATTCCACACCAGTCATGGCTAACAACGCAACTACTACAATACCCCGGTGTATAGTTGTCTATGGGCGGCGGTAATCATTCAGGTGAGCCCTCTATCCGTTTGCCCCCTCTTCTATAAAAAAGGCGGTTACAAGATCAGCATATACCTACTGCTGTTGCCAACGATTTCATGGCAAAAATATGAAGCAAACGATTTATTTATTCACATCAGGGCATTTCACCGTCCGCCAGAACAAAGCAGCCGCGAGCGATACTCTTTCATTTTTAATTACGTGGCCGTGCCGCAGCGGCCGTGGCGACGGCGTCAAATGTCACTTTAACAGCTAGCCATTTTATTTTTTGCTCCCGCGCTTTTTCAACGCGAACGGGCGGGGTCGTAAAATTTGTTATTAATACAGTAAAATTTCGGATTAGGTGGTATTAAATTCGAAACAAAGCAAGGATTTAATTGGTAATTCGTGTCCGGCCGCATTTGTTCGGAGAGCAATATCCGTTTATTGTTTGCGGTTGTTAAATCAATTCCGACGTAGGAATTTTTCTCAAGTGCAAAAGCGTGTACTTATTCAATTAAGTATAAAATGAAATCGCACTTATAATTATTAAAAATCATTTTATTCGATGACATTTAATAGATCTAATAAATAATAAAGTCCCTAACTATTTTATAAATGAATGTAGATATTTATACCATTCTTCTTAATACACAAATCTACATAAAACTATAGCAATACCTATACAATAATATTTATACTATATATGATAAATACCTATTTTGATGTCTGTTCCGTAGTAGTAGTAGTATTGAAACTGAACACTACAGAAATATGCACAAATTAATAATAAATATTTCAATAAACTTAGAAAAGAAAAAAATACAAATAAATATTAATACTGTTTATAGAATATATTTTGTATCTACCTGTGTTTTCTTCACTGTAAATTAAATGTTTATAATCAAATGAAAAAGCACCGAAATAAAAATGTAAAAATCTTAAAGCCATAGTTTAATCGCCTTAAAACAAGTCAGTGTTAGCATTAAAGATCTTATGTTTTCACCAGAAAACAGATCCTCGGTAGACTATTAGGTAGGCACATGAAAAAATATCACTTAGGTAGGTCGACGATATTATAAAAAATAATAATTAATCTATTTTAAAATATATACTATTATTATTATTGTATTTTAAAATGCTCATATTTAACCTTCAATTTCACTAAAATTTAGCGAATATTTTAAACTGGACCATACCGTGTCTAGTCAGCCACCACGCCGTGCCTCGGCTTTGACGTAACCGTCTCCGTGTCTGTCGACATTTCTTGGTGGACATTTTGTATTACCATAATGATATTTGAAATATCATTCTAGATTGATAATTTGATTGGAGAAAATTTATTTATTAAAATTAAATAATACCAGCTATTAGTTTCAATTTTGTGTTTAAAAATGTTATTTTTTATATCATTTAAGGTACCAAATAAGCAGGTGGCTCTCCTGATGGGAAGATAAACCATCGCCTATAGACACCAAAGATGTTCATCTAATCCGTGATTTTCATAGTGCGTTGCTACCCATGTAGAGGAATGGCAACACCGCATGTATACGAGTAAGTCTACCGACTACCTTACCCTCCAAACCGGAACACGACACTGACAAGCTGAGACGCTATTACGGCAGGAATAGTTAAGGCGGTGGTATCAAATACCCGGGCTATCCGTTGCAGAACTCTACCACCTAGTAATTACGATGGTAGTGACACGTATAGCCAATCTTGTGTTTTTTACAAACTGCCCGGCAGAATGGCAAACGGTCTATTCTTTAAAAGGGACTCGGGTCAACACGGGGGTTTATTTATTGTTTTTAAAAATAAAGTTATAGGCACATTTTCAATTAGGTATTAAAATTAAATTTCATTTTAATTTTAGTATAATTTTGTAGTATGTATTGTTCCAAATAGAATTATTCATTACCTATATCGTAATATACTACACTCACGATGTAGACAGTATATAACTACGCTATATATTATGAATGTAGATATCGTAGACAGACAGATATACATAATACATATAAACTTCGAAAATATTTTTTTATATTTGTTGTAATTTTTTATGTAAAATTTCCATTTGAATGAAATGTTTCATTTTTAAAATTTATCTATATACCTAAAATAAAATATCTCATTTTACTATCTGATACTTATTACTTATTTTTGCAATAAATAATTACACATAATCGGTCTAGAGGAGGACTGTTTACATATTTTTATATAAAATATTCTTGTAATATTTGCAAAAATTTATCGAAAATATTTTTTCGAAGCTCGAATTTCGAATTTCGAATCTCGAGGAATAAGAATAACTTAGTCATTTTAAATCCAAATAATACAGTTAAAATGTAGGCGAAAATGACCATGAAAATGAATTTTACAGATGCAAAGATTTCTTTGGGGAAATGATTTTTACAGATGTAAAAACCCACAGCTTCAATTGTCGTCACTTTAGGTGCTAGCAATCAAAATGTTATGAAATATTTTACATCTTATTACATACCATTTATAATATAAATATTTGAAGTACACAAAACGTGTTACCACTTACTACAAATAAGTACCCATAATCATTTTTATAATCTAAATATTTACATAATTGCACCCAACATAATTAAGAAAACATCCATTATCGTATACATTTTATCTTACACGTTTCGCACCATATTTACATACTTAAATAATAATACTTTTGATTAATGTACATTTAGTATAAGCAGCAGTAATGTTGGCATAATTAGAGATGGTTTCTGCTGTCTTTATGGATTACTCAGAGCAAACATAACCAGGTATCTATCCTGGTAGATTTTAGATGATATTTTGTGAAAAAATAGGATAAGTATCTACCCCCTTTTCTTTCTTTGTTAAGTACTTACACATAAAAATTTATTTCTTTCTAATTTTTTTATTTCTTTTTCAATTTTTAGATATGCAGTATTTTATTTTATTCTTGTTTTTAGTTTGTTTTGAAGAAATACTAAAAAGAATTGGCATTATTGAATTAAATCAATACTTAAATATTGTGACTTTTGTCACTACATATAAAGGTATCAATATCACAAAATTTCATCTAAACTAAACAAAACTCATCAAAAAATTATCTAGAAAACCTACACGATCATTGAGTTTGTTTCTCCAGATTATCTCAGTCGAGCAGGCACTTCCATTTAATAACATATTTTATGTCATTACAAGCAACTTCTAAGCCTAAGTAACAATAAATATTTTCATCTTGTATCACTGACTACGATTCACACATGTTGGCCGCCCTCAATTCGAGCCGTTCGCCGAATCGCGCTGAAGCAACACTTACTTGGTCTAGTGCGCAGTCGTTTACACTATGTTCTGGACAGCAAACTTAACTAAATCGTAAAGTAGGAGCAAAATTGGCAAACTAGGCACCAAGTAAAAGTCCTCGGGTAGGTTTACCACCCCGGTCTTGAATGTCAGAGCGCGTGCGCGTGCGCGTGGTGCGGCGCCGGGGCGCCATGCGCGGGCGCAAGCGCGTGCTGCGCGCCTGCGTGCTGTCGACCCTGCCGAACAACATTGGTCAACAACTTTTAAGAAGAAACATGTATGTAGATTGGAAAAGGCAAATCGCACTACCGGGTTTAGGTGACGTTATCTTAGTATGGACACGCTATGGAATCCCACTGTTATTGTATTATTGCGAATAATCTAGAAAAGTGCAGATTAAAAACGCTGGAAAAATCTAGAAAAGAAAGAATAAGATGGCCTGCTTCTAATGATAAATAGCCGCCGTTACTATCATAGGGCATAAGGGTGAACAAGGCGTGTAAGTACTAGGATTAATTTACATTTAAAATGATTGTTTACGCGGTAATTTCTGAACATTCGGGAACAATATGGAACTTTACCTTGGGTATAAATAGGGATGTGTTGACGAATAGAGTACATTTGTACACAGCGATTTGAAGCGATAGTACATATTACGAGAAACGAGAAGCAATTCAGTGTAGTTGGTTAGTTTTAGTGAGAGTAATTAGTGTAGTTATATATATATATATATATATATATATATATATATATATATATATATATATATATATACACATACATACAATCTATGCACTTTGATACACTTCACTGAAAAATTTTCACACTTCACACCTTTAGGCTTTAACATAGTAATTTAATATCTAAATGTATCATAAAATATACCATTTCATTGAAATAAAAGATACAATAATGTGTGTTAATTAAAATGTTATTATAGTAATAACGCCATCTGTTAAAAAAACTAATGACGCATGTGTAAACTTTATTAAGGCCCCATTCCCTAAAAACTGCTAAAACGAGTGTTGCGGTTTTCAAAATTCCTTAATGAATATAAGGAATTGCTTTCTAGGAAAATTCGGTGATAAACTTTATGAAACTGTTAACAGTTTCACCGAGAGATATTTTCAAAATATTTCTTAGTTTTGTAAAAAAAAATCGTAAACTTCACCCAAAACCTAAAAATAGACCTTTTCCGTTTGCAAAAATTAAAGTATTTCTTGGCCAACAATTTTAAAAATTTTTAGAATTATTTTTTAATAAAGAACTATATTACACTTTCACCGTCTTAGTTTTTTATTAAACGACCTTATAAAAAAGTAATTTTAATACGAAGATGCATAATATTTTTATCCACCATCTTCCATACAAATTTATATGAAGAATTTAATCGGTAAAATGTCAAAACGAATCTTTAAAAACGTCCATCAAAAATTTCAGTAGCCCCCCAGAATCAAAGGCGAAACCACGCCAATTTAAAATGATTTTCTGACGTAAATATTCCATCAGGGTGGGTTGCGAGTGTAATCAATCGCTTATGCTTACTTAAACATTCATAATAGTATTATTATGAAAATATTTTTAATTATTATGAAAAACTTTATTCACGATAATAATTTATAAAATTAAGCCTGTAGTAAGCAACAATTTATATATATATATATATATATATATATATATATATATATATATATATATATATATATATATATATATATATATATATAAAATCATAAGATAGCAAACAAGCAGATGGGTCTACCAAATGTGTTAATGGTGCGTTGCTTTCTAGTGGCGAGGTCTAATGCCACATGCATAAGTTTACCGTCTACCTTACGGCTTACCCTACACACGGATAGGTCTACCGACTACCTCACCCTCTAAACCGGAACACGACAGTGACAAACATTGACGCTATTACGGCAGGAATAGGTAAGGCAGTGGAACCAGACCCGGGCGAGACAATGTAGCACTCTATCATCTAGTAGCCACGATGGTAGTGACTCGTATAGCCAATCGGTCGCCTTTTACGACCTGCCTGGCAGAACGGTAGTTGGCCTATTCTTCAAAGGAGCCCGGGACCAACACAAGGGAATACTTTCTAAAAAATTTTATTTTAACAAAATAAAGTATATTTTGCAACAAACATTTACGGGTGTTACCCCGGATGACGGGTGTTTGGTTACACCGTCTTACACATTCCTGCCGCAATAGCGTCAATGTTTGTCATTGTCGTGTTCCGGTTTAGAGGGTAAGGTAGTCGGTAGACCTATCCGTGTGGCATTGTCATTCTGCAACACGGATAAAAACGGATGGTACCATGAACATCTTTGGTGTCTATAGGCGATGGTTTCTTTTTCCATCAGGAGAGCCATCACCTTGTTTGCTATCTTACGAATAAGAAATAGAGAAAAAAAATTATTAATATTTATTGTTATCAAAAAAACATGCTATTAAATTGACATAAAATACGAAGCAAGTGAAAGAGTATGAAATTCTAGAAATAATGAAAAACCCGGCCGCGAGACCGTCCGTGTATTTGGTAGTTATCGTGATCCCTATACAATAAATGAACACGTATATGTAAATATTTTTTCAAACTTTTTGTTTCGAAATATGTTCTGTGGAAATAACTACATAAAATAATTTTTAATGAGTATAAATAAATTAATTAGTGTTTTCTTAATTTAGGTCGACTCCTGTCACAGTATTGTTGCCAATAATCTTGCAACCAATGTGAAGGGAAGTAACCAGTGTGTAATACAGTGAATAAGAGAAGTGTTTTAGTGATACAGCGTAGGCGGTTAAGTTCGGTGTTAGTACAGCGAGTGTGACCAGTGTGTATAATGTATTTACGTTAGCTTATCAGTGTATTTATGTATTTCATCGTAGTGTATTGTACCTTAGTGTTGTAAATACACGGTTTAATATAGGTGGCGTTTTCTTACAATTACGAACCCGATGCACGTAACAGTATAAATGAAAATTGGTGATCATAGAAGCATTTTAAATTTACTAAAGTGCTTGATTTTGACGAATCGGAAGTGAAACACTACTTCAAATGCTTTGAGTTAAGAGGCGTGCAAAATATTTATAGTATTTTAGAGTCATACGTAATATTCAAATTCCTATATTCATAAGAAATGTAAATTGGTTAACTCTGCAGGCCATCCCTGAAACTTTCTGCTAAATTGAGACTTTAAGCTCGAAGAGTTAAAAAAATAACAGTTTATAAAATTGACAGTATTTCAATTTTTTTATTATGGTTATTTTCAAAATGATGGTCGATTTTAATCTTTTGAATATGCAATTAGAGCACTGAATGCAATTTAGAGCCTAAAATGTTTTACTAACTACAAAATCAATTGGCTGAAAAACGACAAAGAAATATAAAAAAAAAAATTTGTTAAAAAAATTTTGCTATTGATGAATCCCGAACGAATTAGTCGATTTTATCCAAGTTACAGTTTTAGACAAAGTTTTTTAAGTAAAAGAGCTGTTTAGGTCTGAAATTAGTATGAAATTTATTTTACAAATATAAAATGATGTTCTTGTAAACAACAAAATATTAATATTTGTAAAGCAGTAACTTTTGGAAACTTGGTTCGATATTTGAAATGGTATTTGACGTAATTTTTTACGTACTAAATTATTGTGAAAGGTCCAAAAATTATTAGTTCAATTTATGGAAGGGACGCAGTTTTTTGAGAAAAAGAGCTGATTAGACTTTGTATACAGTCGGTACATTAACCTAGAAGTTAATTTTAAAAAATGTTATTTTGTCAAAAAATTTTTTGAGATTTATTCCAAATTTTCCTAAATCAAATTGGATCAAATTTTCAGAAAGCCTAAGTTGATTGAAATCCAATTGAATGCCATCAACCTCGTTTCGATAGGTCAAGCCGTTCAAAAGTAGTGTGATGTTTGCACACACATACATACATAGACATTTTTTTTTATGTCATAAGATAGCAAACAAGCAGATGGGTCTCCTGATGGAAAGAGTCAACCATCGCCTATAGACACCAAAGATGTTAATGGTGCGTTGCTATCTTGTGGCGAGGTATAATGCCACATGCATAAGTTTACCGGCTACCTTACCCTCCAAACCGGAACACGACAGCAACAAGCACTGACGCTATTGCGGCAGGAATAGGTAAGGCGGTGATACCAGACCCGGGCGAGACAATGCAGAACTCTACCACCTAGTAGCCACGATGGTAGTGACTCGATAGCCAATCGGTCACATTTTACGACCTGCCTGGCAGAACGGCAGTTGGCCTATTCTACAAAGGAGGCCGGGACCAACACGGCGAATTGACGTCATCTTAAACCGTGAAGATCTAGTGAAAACTCGATTTTTGAAAACTCGGCAAAATGAGTAATTTCTATCTATATACGTAGTGGAAATTTCAAAATATTTTTAATATTTTCTACTATGTCACTGTATTATATTAGCAAAGTATTTTTTTTATTTTCTTCACATACTCTTGTATATAAAAGAGAAATTTTAAAAATTGCTTAAAAAAGTGAACCAAAAATATGCAGTCACTACACTTATATGACTTCATCCAATTTTCCCACATATTCGTGCAAGCGTAACAGTAGCATAATATTGAATTAGTAACAGTAGTAGCATAAGATTGAATAATAATGATGCTTCAAAATTTATCCGCCAATACTTAGAAAAATTTCAATGTTAATCGAGATTTATTAAATTTACAAACCCACGGCATTTTTTTAAGAATATTGTTGAAAATATTGTTAATAATTTGAAATGGTGTAAATAATGAAAGCATGAGTTCCGCATTAATCTACTAGTTACACTGTTCAACTCAGAGCATGGGCTCCCTTGTTCGATTAAGTCAAATTTTCAATAATAGACCTATTAAATTTGGCAAACGGGGCGATGAGAGAAACCACTCGTTATACTGAATGACTAACTGGTGAGTCCTAGTAAACATAAAATCGATCAACATTCCGAGGTAAATTTTATTTTATTTTAATTATGAAATACTTATAAGCATTGGTGCCGCTTGGATGGATTATTTAATTACAATAAAACTTTATATCAGAATAATAAAAATAATATCGGTATATAAATTACACAAATTGACCTAACCTCAAAGTAAGCAATTTATTTGCTAATTATGTGAGTGTTACTCATTGATATAAATACATAGAAATACATATATAAACACTCAAATATGTTTATTAAACACCCAAACCCAGAAATTCAAACCCTATGCTCAATATATGAATGCCTGACCCTGTGGGAAATCAAACCTGAGCCCCAATGATTGCGTAGTCAGGGTTGTTAACTATTTGAATAACAGAGCGGTCATCAATGGCTTCACCCAAATTAAATAAAAACTTAAATTTAACTACAAATAAGTCGTGTTGTAAGACTGTGTACTTTTATGTTACTGAATGTATGTACATATATAGATACGTAAATTACTATGAACCCTTGAGAAGATGGGTTCCGATTTGATTAATTTTGTGATACATTTAAAAAAAGTTGAATACTTTTGATCGCTTTTAATATACATTTAATTTACGTACCATGGCCCGGTATTATACTCTGAAGTAATCATTATTTAAATAATTAAGTATTAGTACTTAATCGCAGTTTAATCAAAATTATACGTTATCAATCAGTTGTGAATAACATAATCTATTACTACACGTAGAACGCGTTCACTATGGCTCCACCTTGACTTTTGCCAAATTAATGAAAAATATAGACATTGCGGTTTTTGTAAGTGTCATTACGTATGTCGCAGAAGAAAATCCGCAATGAATGCACAATTTCTAGGCCTAGTGCGGGCCTTAGTGTGACGCATGGTCGACGTATATGATTAGTGAAATATATGGATGTGTGTGTTCAATTTTAAATTCCCACGGTCGGGGACTAGCCTCTTAATTAGACTGTTACCACTAACATCATCTGTTAGAAAAATAAATAGTTAATACCGAAATGATTTTTTCAGCTAGATATAAATTAAATTCAAATATTAAAAATATAATTATCTTTAAAAAACTATCTTAAAAATTATCACTACGTAGGTATGAAAAACTTCGCAAGTTCTTACAAAGCTAAGTTGTTTGTTATTAATAACAAAACCGCACCAAGA
This sequence comes from Apodemia mormo, assembly GCA_036924255.1. Taxonomy (NCBI): domain Eukaryota; kingdom Metazoa; phylum Arthropoda; class Insecta; order Lepidoptera; family Riodinidae; genus Apodemia; species Apodemia mormo. The sequence continues at coordinate 961,703 of JAUPFN010000018.1, read as the reverse complement.
CGAAAATTGAAAACCTGTACCATTGCCAAAACTAATCTTTATTAAATGTTTATTAAACGCAAAATTTCAGATGTCTGGATCCAACGGTTATAACGTGACTGTTTAATAAGTTAGTGGTGTAGGCGCACTTAAAGTTTACACCACCCGCAGTGACCTCTGTATAATATGCAATACCGTCTTTGCCATAAGGGCACTCAGAGTGCCCTGAAGGACCGATATTTTCTCTTATATTTAATATTAAAATATTATGGTCGGGTATTTTCGTAGCTTAAGAGAATACAAAATGAATTGCAAATAACAAGTACGGATTAGTAATTCGTCAATTATGAGCATAGAAAATGATATTCTTTAGAAAACTGAGTTTGAGGATTTAATAGATGATTTTGCTCAACAGAAATCTTGAAAGAAACTATTCTCGTAATCACAATAAAAAAAACAGTAGCATATGTACTAATTTCATTAATAACATATTGTACGAGTATTATGATAACATATTGGATTAATAAAGCAGATCGTAGTGAAAAAATGTTGTATAGTTTGCTTTCTTTACTTTCCAAAAGGGCCCGAATTCTTGTGTGCCCAAGGACCCCAGCATAGTCTAAGACGGCCCTGAGCATATGTTAACTGTTATCCGCGACTTTGTCCGCTTGACCCAAAAACAATCGTTGGTCGAGTGGTTAGCGATCCTGACTACGCGATCAACAGGGTTCGGGTTCGATCATCGACAGGGACAAGCATTTGTGTGATGAGCATTAATGTTTGTATTTCCGGGTTTGGGTGCTTATTAAATATATTCTTGTATTTATATATGTATTTCTATGTACTAGTATCGTTGACTAGCACCACAAGCAAATAATTTGCTTACATTGGGGTTAGATCAGTCAGTGTAATTTGTCCCGTGAATATTTATTGATTTTATTATTATTTATTTATACTTCCCGTATAGCTTCTCAAACAAAAGAAGAATTTTGAAAATCGGTTTACAAATGATCCAGTTCTAAGGTAGCAAGCATAAAAAAGAAAATACAGTTGAATTGAGAACTTCCTCCATTTTGGGAATTCGAATGAAGTTGTAAGTAAGTTGAGCATTGAAAATGTAAGTTGAGCATTGACGTGTATAGTAATATTGTATCCGTGTATTGACACAACACAACACAACGTAATACTAAAATACACTTTACACCCTAGTCACTCGCTGTACTATCACGGAACTTAGAACACTACACAATAAAACACTTCTCGCTTCGCACTGGTTACTTGATGTATCGCTCTCGATCGCTTGATAAAAACTACCTCGTGTTTGTCAACACTTCTCTATTTATAGGTAGGGGAAAGTTCTAGCTGGATCCAGAAAAATCTAAATGTATCGGGAAACAATGAATCACTTCTTATCATAAACATGTTATGAGTTATAAATCCTAGTACACGCTACTTTCAACCTTATGCCATATCCCACAAAGTCCATTATGGCATAGCCCAGGTCAACAATTTGTTTGTCAATAGGAGTAGCTATCTCTTTCTTTTATTTCTAGATAGTTACCGCGCGCGCGCTCCAACTTTACACGCTTCTAGATTATTCGTAACAATATTATACACGTCAATGAAGTTGAGAGACGGGAATCTTTCATTTTTAAATATATTGTAGCCCTGAAAAGCGTTTTGTGAAACAGCGCCAGTGCATTTCAACCTTTTAAGTAATTATCATAGGTCGGAATAGCTAGTAAAATTTGCTGGGATTGCGTGACGTTATCTAGTATGGATACGCCTTTGAATCCCACTGTCCGGTCCCAATGGTTATGGTATACAAGGCAAAATAAAACTAGTGATATGCTTTAAAAGAGGTCATCAATTCATTAATCCTGACTGAGTATTTAGATACTAAATGAAAAAGATTTTGGTTAGAAGTTTTATTGCATTTTTTTAATTATTTGTTTTACCGGGTCATCAGAGCAATAGATAGAGTACAATCATACGAACAAAAAATGTTCTAAGGTAAAATCTAGTAAAATATCGCAGAACAAACTTACAGAATAATAATATAGGTATTAGGTGTACAACATAACTAGTGGGATTCCGTGGCATAGAGATAACGTCACGCAATGCCGGAAAATCGCACTATCTATTCTGATCTCATACTATCCATACTAATATTATAAATGCGAAAGTAAGTCTGTCTATCTGTCTGTCTGTCTGTCTTTTTTTTACGCCTAAACCGCTGAACCGATTTGAACGAAATTAAGTACAAAGATAGTTTGAGACACGAGAAAGGACATAGAATAGTTTTTATCCCGGAAATCCCACGGGACCGGAAACTATGCGGGTTTTATTTTAGATTTTTTCCATGCGGACGACGTCACGGGCACAACTAGTAACTAATAATAAATAGAATTTTACTAATTGCAAGCAAAAATAAATGTAAAATATAGCAATCATTGCAGAGACACAGTATTCGCACGTTAGAATACTCACTTGTAAATACACATAGTAGTCGTAGGGTTGGTGTAGCGGCCAGCACCGCTGCGGCGGCACGGGGTACAGCGGCGGCACGGGGTAGAGGGTGCCCCCCAACTTGTTCCTCAGGATCCTGCTGATGCTGGAGACGGAGGGCACGTTGTACTTGTCACAGACTCCGTCCGCGAGTAGCCGATCTCTGATTTCCCACGCGAATATGCCTGGGTCCTTTGCTTTTAACTGCTTTATATAGGAGACCACCTAAAACAAAACAATTGACATGAGTGATTAAATGGTAGATATATTTATGTATACTTATATTTAAGCCCATTGTGTTATTCAATTAATTCTTTTTTTAAGGGAAAGATGGACAAAAATTAAAAAGATTCACATAAGCTATTTGTCCATCTTTCCCTTTAAAAAGAATTAATTACATTTATGTATATTGTATATATTGTGATAGGTATCTAGGCAGGGGCGTAGGTACCGCCGTATCAGCCGTTTCAATGATACGGGGCCCCGGGCTTCAGGGGCACCGAACATGAGTAAGTAAAATTAATAAAATGTTATCCATGTTACTTAATCTCATGTTTCCCGAAAAAAAAACATTAAAAAACTATCATACAAATTAAAACCGATAAAACAATACCGAAGGAGTTCGATGGGACAGACTTGTCACTATTGTCTATAGTGGCAAAAATTTTAAAAATCTGAAATCATCTTCAGATATAAATGATATACTAAATTAATTTGCCGTAAAAAGGCAAGGAAAGTGTATATTTAATTTGAACCGTTTGGCAGCTTAACTTCTACCACGAAGTGATAACTCATAATCAATAGGTATTTATTTTAATTTAATGCAATCATTTTTGTTTCTTTTGTGAGAAATCTTTACCCTCCATTTGGGCTACCCAACTGATTTTGATACTGGGCCCCTCCAAAGCACGCTACGCCACTATACCTAGGTATAGTCTATAGAGTATGATATAAGAAGAATTTCCCCCTTCTGAAGAATAGATTAACTGTCTTACTGCTAGTCATCTAGTAAGTGACGAGAGAAGTCTAAACTTGTTGCTACCATTGTGATTACAATATAGACATTACGGTTGTCCAACGTCTCCGCTGAATCTGGTACCACCGCTTTGACTATTGCAGCAATAAGAGCATCCGTATTTAATAATAACTAGCAAAAAGCAGAGCTTTGTAAGGGCTCGCAAAGTTAAGTAACTAGTAGTATTGTTAGGAAAGTATTTTTATGAGAATTACATCTTTTAATGTATGGACTTTATTTATAATATCTAACTTAAAAAAATTCAGCGTATTTTTACTCTAACATTATATTGGCATCAAAGGCGTCGTCAGACTTTGGTCTAGGAAGACGCAGGAAAATAAAACCAAAATTAAAAAAAACATATTTCTAAGACTAGTTTTTTTAGTACTTACAAGAAAAATTCTTTAAAATTTTCTTGATTTATTAAAAACACGATCTACACAGAACAAATATAAAGGTTATCTACTTTTTACCCTCGGGCTAAGGTTGAAAATTGTTCTCAATACAATATTAATCAATTAATACACTTGTACTGTTTCACAATAATCATATTGTGAAAAATCTGTAAACGGTTGACCTTGCAGGCCATCCCTGAAACTTCCCGCTAAATTAAGGTATTTTAAGCTCAAAAGAGTAAAAACTATAAGCATAGATTTCTAAGAAATATTGAAATGTCTCAACTGCTAAGTCACAATAAAACAGCAAGAAAACACTAATGAATAAACCAACGAAACAATCATACATGTAGTCTATTTTAATAAAAATGGCAGAATATTGATTTTTGAAAATCTGTATATTTTGGAAACGATGATCAAATGATCAAATTTCACATGGTCAAATTCAAATGGCATTCAACTCAATTTACCTATTGCTTTAGCTAAATAATTGGTAGCTTCAAAAATTTCGAAGCAATATCAAAAAAACACTCTTTTTTCAAAAGTGTTGGTCATTGATAGATCCCAAACGAATTGACCGATTCTTATCCAGTTAAAGGCACTTGACGCAGTTGTTAAAGGAGAAAAGTTGATAAGATTTTGACGTCACTCGGTATATTAGCCTGAAAGTTATTTCGTTTTGAAATAACTTTCAGGTTAATATACCGATTGACTAAGTAAGTTTGTTAAAAACAACGTAATTTTAATATTTGAAAAGCTGTAAATTTGAAAATAAGATTCGATTTTGATTTTTAAAACAGCATTCGACGCAATTTTTTTAGTACTAAAATATTGTAGAATACTAAAAAATGATTAGTTGAAATATATCGAAGTTTTCGTCAACGATTACTTCCACACAGATAAACCGATTTGATGCAATTTATGCATTAGACGTAATGTTTTTAAGAATAGAGCTGATTAGTTTTTGTACTCAATTGGTACATCTGGAAGTTATATTAAAAATAATCTATTTCGCCAATTATTTTTTTTGGAATTTTTCAAAATATTATCAAAATCTCTTGGGCCCATTTGGTTCAAATTTTCAGGAAGTCCAAGTTGAGTGTTATCTAATCGAATACCATCAACCGCGTTTCGATCGGTCCAGCCGTTCAAAAGTAATGAGATGTTTACATACACACACACACACACAGACAGACAGACACACTGACGTCATCGCGAAAATAGTCGAAAAAGTTCCTAGGACCCAAAACGTGGACATCTAAATAAAAAACAGTTTTTGAAAATTGAAGCAAACTTCCTTATCTTCATACGTAGCGGGAAGTTAAAAAGTATAAGTGTATTAATAGATTAATATTATTTTAAAATGGAGTGAATGAAAATGATTGAAATGAAATAAATCTACCACGCCAAAGCAGCATTTTAACTCGATAGCATTTTAACATTTTAACTCGTTCAATTTTAGCATTTTAACTCTTTACTTTTATAATAGATGGCTTTAGTAGTAATAAAATTTTAATACATCATTTATATTCTATTTTTTTGTGTTTTTTAAAATGGTATTTTAATGGTAGATCATATCTACACATGAATTTAAACTACCACGTCAAAGCTCAAGCGTCAAAGTGCGATACTTTTGTAGTAAAAGATACCACAAAAGTGCATAGAAAGTGGCCTAGTGTAGGGCTCGCTTCGCTCGCCCTAATAATAAATAATAAATAAATATTCACGGGACAAATTACACTTATTGATCTAACCCCAAAGTAAGCAAATTATTTGCTTGTGTTATGGGTGTTAGTCAACGTACATAGAAATACATATATAAATACTTTTACATACATAATAAACACCCAAACCCGGAAATACAAACATTTATGCTCATCACACAAATGCTTGTCCCCGTCGGGATCGAACCCGAGCCCCGTTGATTGCGTAGTCAGGGTCACTAACCACTCGACCAACGGGGCGGTCTTTTTTTTTATTTTTTATAAATAAGTAATAATAAATAAATATTCACGATTCATTCACGATAAATATTTGTACGAATATTTAACATGTTTATTGACGACTATTATCTCCTTCCAACGCCTTGCTAGCTACCCTGTGATATATTGGTCCAACTTAAAAGATAGGATATTTTTAATTCAATTTACCTCCCCCCACCTCTTCAAGTACCCCACTATGGTATTTAAGGGGAGCCCTCCCTTTAATATTTCTTTATTCTGTTTTTTGTTATAACGTATTAGATATTACTAGCTGTTGCCCGCGACTTCGTTCGAGCGGACTTCATTTACTCCGCACAGCTCCTCCCCCGTAGGTGATAGCGTGATAATATGTAGCCTATATGTTGACCCGACTTGTTAGTAATATTCATGCAAAATTTGAAGTAAATCCATGCATTACTTTTTGAGTTTACCCCGGACATACATTGACTTTCCTACGATTTTATTATATGTATAGATAGATTATACACGTTTAGTATTTGTTGTTAAAGCGGCAACGAAATTCATTATCTGTGAAAATTTCAACTGTCTAACTGTCACGGTTCATGAGGTACAGCCTGGTAACAGACGGACGGACACCAGAGCCTTAGTAACAGGGTCCTGTTTTACCCTTGGGTATGGAACCCTAAAAAGAATGTCATGAGCATGGACTTATTACGCAGGTATAATAAACTTGTAAGTATACATATATGTATAAATAATAATGGTAAATTTTATGACCAGCTTATTTTGACACGACCTTTTCCTACATGGATACCCTCTTTATATCCATAATGGGTATCCACCCTCTCAGTGGATTTTCAGAGAGAGTAATGCTGGACTGTCTCAGGACCCACCAACCTAAAATCCTATGATATTTAGGTTGGTTTATGGTTAGGTCTGTCCGGTGTGGTAGAAGGCTATAGCATCGGTGAAGCCGTTCTTTCCTGGCCCTTGTAAGACAGTTTTCATGCTTCCACTTTTTCGCTCTGCCGTTCTAAAATAGTACAATTCACCGGAACACTTTGGTTACTTCATCGTGAAGCCTGCAAGTATCTTTTCGATGATATAAGCGTGGCGGTATTCAAATAGGTTATTTTAATTCAGTAGTAGTATTTTACCTTTGGCGTAGTGACCCGAGGCTTGGACCCGCCGATAGCTCCGGGCAGTATGGACCCTGTCTCGTGGTATCTCGCCAGGATCTTGGAGACACATCCATGTGATACTCTTAACTGTCTGCTTATGTCGCACGGCCTGCAAACAAAAAATATAAAGGCTTAATAGTAGTATCTTCACGCCCATATCCCCGAAGGAGTAGGCAGAGGTGCAACGAGTGCACCCACGATTAGCCGAAGATACTTGGTTCCACAAATGTGATAGATGGCAAGCCTATCGCCAACCGGGCACTTTCCAATCCCGGGTAACTTTGTATTTCTCAGAAAATCTGAAAAATCACTTTTTATGTGCCCGACCCGGGAATCGAACCCGGGACCTTATTTTTTGTTTGTTTGTTGTCAAGTTTGAAAATTTTATAATAAACATTATTTGACATTTTATCTTATCGGACATTGGTTCTTTTAAGTGGCCAAAAACGGCATTTCTACTATACACATTTCAACGCTTGTTGGACGGACTTCAATCCCCAGGCAATACATATTGCCTGGCTGGATAGATCCCCATTTTCCACGTCTTTCTGTGTTTCTGTGTTATCAACCTTCACAACAATTTTTAATTCGTGTGTGTGTCAACTAAGCGTGTAGTATTGTAATAAAACACGAACTCTATTTTTATAAACTTGAAACACCTGCTACAATAATTATAGATGGTGGTATTTTCAGTGATAAGGAAGTGCCGCGTCACCAACAACTGCTCAACACCCAAACGTCGTTATCTTAGCGCCGACACAATAATGCAATGCAATCTACACTGATATAATCTAAGTCCCATGACACATGTAAATAAAATTAAAAGGTAGTCTCGTGGTTTAGGAGTTAGCCTGTTCCGCTCAGATCATAAGGTGCCGGGTTCAATCCTCGGATCGGGCAAAATGATTTTGAAGTTTCTCAAAAATCTATTACTCTCGTTGCTCGGATGAGCACGTAAATTTTTGGTCCCGGTTGGAACTCGTTATCAAGTTACTAAAATGAGGCGACGGAGATTATCACTCGCCTCGCCAACCAACAAACTGGTGAATGGTGGTAAACCGGAAAATCTTATACACATTCGATTTACCCTACCCCGTCGCCTGCCCCGCAAGAGAGCCAGCATGATAATATAATACTATTTTAAAGGCATGCGACATTCAACACAGTTTTTTAAGACCTAAAAATGTTGTTTAGGCTACAAAACGATGGATCAAAACAATATCGAGGCTATATCGAAAAAACCTTTTTCTCAAAATTTTTCCTTAACTTTAAAACCCGAACGAATGAACCTATGTTGATTCGACTTACCACATTTGAAGCAGTTTTTCAAGGAAAAAAGCTGATTAAGTTTCAATTTTAGAAAACCGGGGAGATTGGTTTTTCCTTTGCGAAGTTCAAAAAACAATCTTTATCGTTAGATAAATATATGGGGAATTCTGAATTGTAACGCTAAAACACATTTGAAGTCTATTAGGCGGTATCACACTTCTTGTTTTTTCTATCAGACTTCTAAAAGAGGAGGAAGAGGTGTCGACACGTATATGGTAATATCTTTAGAACTGCAGTATTTTATTTATTTTCTTTATTGAGACAACAAACAGTTACAATATAAACTTAAAAACTAAAGTATTTTATGGAGAAGTATTAATAATAATGCAACCCACAGCGTTGTCCACGGATCAACAATGAATAGATAATAACATTTTCAATGTATCACTAGGCGTATTTAGTGTAAAAATGTGTAATTTAGATCACAAATATAATAAAAAAACACATTAATTTAAACATAACCTAAAAAAATAACAATATAACTAAAATTTCGTTCATTTTTATGTAGGTACTAAAATAAATAAATTTAATGTAATATCGTTAGTATATTCACGAATGACAATCCATTAGCGTTTCCAACCGAATATACAATGTTTCGTCGGGTATAATATGTACCCCGTGTTGGTCCCGGGCTTCTTTGAAGAATAGGCCAACTGCCGTTCTGCCAGGCAAGTCGTAAAAGGCGACCGATTGGCTATACGAGTCACTACCATCGAGGCTACTAGGTAGTAGAATTCTTCATTGTCTCGCCCGGGTCTGGTACTACCGCCTTACCTATATCTGCCGCAATAGCGTCAACGCTTGTCACCATCGTGTTCCGATTTGGAGGGTAAGGTAGCCGGTAAACTTATGGATGTGGCATTAGGCCTCGCCATAAGATAGCAACGCACCATTAAAACCTTTGGTGTCTATAGACGATGGTTGACTCTTTCTATCAGCAGACCCATCTGCTTGTTTGCTGTCTTATAATATAAAAAAACCTATGTATGTACACACACATATAAACTATTTTGTGAGCATTGTGAGTATTTTCATTACCTAGATCACATTTATTCAACTTTAGTATCACAGTAATATTAATTAAATCAGTTTAATCATTTTCAGGGTATGTACAAGTGTTGCGACCTGACTTGTCTTTAAAATGTGGCCGTGAAATGGTCTCCCGTAAAAATGGATGCAATGTTCTGGACAACCAGGGGAATAAAAAATGGTGGACTGTGAAACTAGCAAACTTTCCTCCCAGCTGGAGTTAATTGTAATATACCTGATCCCTAGCTGCACTATTCTCTATCTGACGTTTGGGCCGTAATCTGCCGTTGGCGAATACTCCTCCCAACTGGTTTTGACCGTCAGTGATAATATACCTGATCCCCAGCTGCGCCAGCTCCACTATCCTCAGTCTGACCGCGTTAGGCAGCGGCCTGCCGTTGACGAACACTCCCCCCAGCTGGTTGACCTCGCCGTACTGCTGCGCCCCGGCCCCCGCCATTGCGGGATTGTTCATCGCGCTGGCATTCGGATCTGTTGAAGAATGCATCTTGTAAATGTCTATTGAATGAATATATTTTTTTATAAACGGTTGGATGATTCTTCTAGTGAAGAGATAACCAGCGCTTATAAACACCAAATATGTTGATGATATGTTGGCATCTGTGTGACAGCGATGGAATGTCAAGGTTCACTTATATAGTTAGGATAATATATTAAAATTCCACCACAAGCATTTTCATATTGCTATTAGAACTCATATAGAACCGAGCTTGTAGCTCTACAGGCCCTCATTCTACGAGCTATAAATTTACAAACTCTACATCTTAGTCAAAATATGTAGCTTGGCCATTACATTACTACAAGAACTATCTATTGTATAACATAAAAGTAATGAACCAAGAATAAATTTTTCCCTTTTTGCCCATGTGATGGTAGTGAAACGGCCAAGTCCTATTTTGACTAGGTGTAGAGTTTGTGAAGAAAGGGTACGTAGAGTTAGGGCATGTAAAGTTAAAAGTTCTCCATAAAATCTGATAGCTTTTTGACAATGCAAACCATATAGTCTCGTCCTGGCAACATTTTACATGAAAATGTTTTGGTGAGATTTTCTTTTTGTAAGTTGCTTACGAAAATATTTTTTACACGTATTGTTTACCTACTAGCTGCAGAGTGCAGCCCGCTGCATTAAAAAGTTTTTGGCAAATCCCGCGGGACCGCCTGAATTTCCGGAATAAAAAGTAGCCTATGTGCTATTCCAGGTCATTGTCTACCTGTGTATCAAGTTTCATTCAAATCCGTTTAGTAGTTTTTGGGTGATTGAGTAACAAACATCCACCCAAACATCCAAACTTTCGCATTTACATATAATATTACTAGCTGCAGCGTGCAGCCCGCTGCATTATAAAAGTTTTTGGTGAATCCCGCGGGATCACCTAAATTTTCCGGAATAAAAAATAGCCTATGTGCTATTCCAGTTCATCGTCTATCTGTGTGCCAAATTTCATTCAAATCCGTTCAGTAGTTTTTGCGTGATTGAGTAACAAACATCCATCCAAACATCCAAACTTAATATATTAGGGGGCATCCACAAATTACGTGAGATATTTAAGAGGGAGAGGGGGTTAAGTCAAATCTCATGTAATCTTACGTTGGAGAGAGGGGGGGGTCTCGGCAAATATCACGCAATTTTTTTCTGATTTAAACAAAAAAAAATAAACTGTTTTGGTCCATTATCCAGATTGTAATATGATTAAGATCATTCACTTATTCGTCCGAAAGAAAATAATTTCATTCATACTTTGAGTCTTACTATACTATAGTCTTAACTAGTCGTAAATAAAAGCGCGAAGCAATTTTTTTTTTCTTTATACAATAACCATCCAACGCGTTTACATATTATTTAAGAATCCCACATTTTGAAAAATCTCACGTAAGATTGGGGGATGGGGGAGGGAGTTGAATAAAATCTCACGACATCTCACCAGGGAGGGAGGGAGGGACAGAAAATTTAAAAAAACACCTCACGTAATTTATGGACGCCCCCTAATAATAATAATAAAATGTAATATAGATAATTAATAATTGATATAGATTAGTATAGATAGATTTAATCCATACTAATATTATAAATGGGAAAGTGTATGTTCGTGTTTGTTTATCCGTCTTTCACGGCATAACGGAGCAACGAATTAACGTGATTTTTTTTATGTGGAGATAGGTGAACGGATGGTGAGTAACATAGGCTACTTTTTGTCTCTATCTAACCTCCCACTTCCCTAAAATGGGGTGGAAGTTTGTATGGAGCATTCCACAATTTTCAAGGTAAAAATGGGTATGCGGACTATTTGTGACTAACAAAATAATCGTGCGTCAATTAGTTTTGGAAATCTGCCCCCAATTTAACGCAAGCGACGCCGTCGGCAAAAACTAGTTTGTGATAAGAAATCTCGACTTGTATAATTTTCAGATCTGTAGCATGAAATTAAGTTTCTAAGGAAAAAACCACACAAACTTCCAACTCCTAACTTAAAGGGTGGGGGTGATATACTGAGTCCTGAAATACTCATAGGAGACCTATCCTCTATAATATACTAGCGGCTCGTTGCGTGCTTCGCTACGTATAGCCATTAATTGAATTTACTTGTTGCAAAAAATGTGATAAATCAAGAATCGCTCTACCGATGTTGATGTTGTACCGATCTTCACATAAACCATCTACTAAATAGTCCGAACAAAGCCTAAACATTTCATTTGGATAGGGGAGCCAGTTCTTGAGTTATAAAATTACAACGATTTATATATATATGTATATGTATATATATATATATATATATATATATATATATATATATATATATATATATATATATATATATATATATATATATATATATATATATATTAATCTTTATAATAAACTTTTAGCATCAAAACGAAGGTCTCATACGAAATTCCATCCTGTAGGTAAAGGGCTTGGGCGATAAAGTTTTAAGTTTTATAATTTTGTCACTATTTGTACCTATACTAATACTGGCTTAAATGCCAAATTTCAGCTTTCTAGGACTTACCCTAAAAATTTTGATGGTCATCTGTGAGTGAATTGGTGACGAAATCGGGTTTATATAGATATCAATAAAATCTGAAGTATAAGAGCTATACAATAAAAAATTAATATGTTTATAAAGTCTACTGATGACGTCATATCCTGAGATTTTTTTATATAGTAAATCCAAACCTAAGTTAAGCACTGACACTATCGCGACTGGAAAGGGTGAGGCAATATCAAACGCGGCCGAGGCGTAGCGGAGCTCTACCTGGTAGTCACAATGATATAACCACTTTTTTCAATCGCGTTTTATGAACTGCATGACAAAAAGGCAAGAAATGATTTTTCCCCTGTGTTGGTCCGGGCTTGTTTGAGATAGACCAACTGCCGTTCTGCTATGCAGGTCGTAAGAAGGTACCGATTGGCTATGCGAGTCACTACTATCGTGGCTACTAGATGGTAGAGTTCTGTATTGTCTCATCCGAGTTTGGTGCCACCGCCTTACCTATTCCTACCGTTACAACGTCAGCACTTGTTACTGTCTTGTTCCGTGTTTTTTTAAAGGCCATTATACTAATTAATCAGTATAGATGAATAATAATAATACATAAACTTTTAAATTAAAAAAAATAAAATTATATTTATATAGTCTTCACAAATTAATCTCACATTTGTGTTTTATATGGAAGCTTTTCACTAACTGCAAGGATGCCTGAGGTGAGGTATTGGCGGCAATATATTTTCACTCCATGTTTCTGTCAATCCCAACAACAAAGCAAACACAATGGCTCGAGCATTTTGTAGGAGTGACGACTAATTGTCGGGACGCCACGCACGCTCATTTATATGTGGATATATTTCAACGTCGCTCAAATAAAAAATATACTAATTGCCAGCCTGTCATTTACTTATTTGTGTCCGAAGATAACTTAATTGAACTTGAATAAAAAATACAAAATATCATTAACAGACTAAGACAGTGGTCCAGATCGGACCCAAACCGCGGAAGTAACCGCCAAAAAGACTAGTGGAAAATCCATCTTGTACAAAAAATTCGTATGTCCTGTTCCCCACAACTTTAAACAATCTCAAGACAATTTTATATATGAGTTAAAATTAAGCATATTATGTATATTAAATTAATGTACATGATATTATTAATTTTAACTCTTTTTATTTTATTTTTATTCTATACTAATATTATAAAGAGGTAAGATTCCTTTGATCATAATGACATACAAAACTACGATGCGATTTTAATTTTTTTCCCCAATATACATTGTCACTGAGTAAATTTCTTTTTGACTTTATGAATTACTTTTTGACCTGACTAAATAAAAGGAAGTAGTACGTGTGAATTACTCGAACGAAGTCGCAGGGAACAGGGAACATTCTATTAATAAACTTTCACAAAATAAAATAAAAGGCATTTAAGTTTTTTGAACCTCATTAAAATCTTGGAACACTTGCTGGATGCCACTTAAATTTATTTGCCAACCCCTAGGCTAGAGTCTGAAATGGACAATCATATCTTAATATTGAAGTAAAAAATAGTCCAAAAGCTTAGCAGAAACGATGCTGGTGTAGCGTTGACCGTTGTAATAAAAGAGTGTTGGGTGTGTGGGCGGCCCTTTGAAGGCAGTGGCACAAAGGCGCGGTTCACAGAAGTGGAACCCGACACGTGCTGGAGGCGGGCAGTCCGTCGGGTTATTGATGGCCCCGCCGCCACATCAAAAAGCGAATTTAATTCTTTGCATAGTTTATAAATATCGTCATAGCATAACACATGGTGAATTGACAGAACAGATACACAATGCAAATGTGGACGGACACACGTGCCGGAAACCAAGACTGATACTCCTACCACAGATTATACAGCTTGTAAGGCTCCGTTTAAATTTTGATTAGTGCGAGTGCGAGTATTTAATGCAACACGTGTAGAACAAAAAACACGTATAGGCAGCCAATGATTAGCGTGAGTTATTAGTAATCAGCGTAGTAAAGTGAATATCCGCTGATTACTAATCATTCGCACTAATCAACCGCTGTCTACACGTGTTTTTTACTTAATATTAAGCACCTGCATTAAACATTCACACTCGCACTAATCAAAATGTAAACGGGGCCTAAAGGATGGTCTACCGAAAAATTAAGAAAACATGCCATTTTTCGTTCTTGTCATGATGGCAATTATTTTTTTGTGGGAAATGCAAAAATTGCGTTTTATATGGGGCATGTGGCACATAATACTTTGATCCTTAAATTATTTTACTATTTTTTCAGAAAAAGCGCTGTTGAGTATTGCAAATTATAATAAATCGAATGATACAAAATTGCGATAAAAAATCGTCAAAAAATTCGCCCACAAATACCCATTGGTTTTTGTCTCATAATTAGGTATGGTCTAAACCTATGGTTTCGATTTTCAGTAGATCGTCCCTAACATGCTGTATAATAGTTCGACTGCTCTCGTTGTGTTAGACCGGGCCCCCATTAAGGAAAAGACCGTCTGCTTTCCTGCCAGACAAGTACAGGAAAGGAACAACTGAACGAGCATCACTATTACTATATAGTAAGGTAATAGATAAATTCAAGCACGTGGCATTAATATACCGCCACATGAACAGCAACACACTCTTTAATGTCTATTGGTGATGGTTGTTTCGTGACAGGAGAGCCTTCTGCTTATTTGCTATCTTATGATTTAATAAAATAACTACAAATCACACCAGCCTATAAACTGGTCACCCCGAGGGTCGCATATTATGACATTATTTTCACTGTCTACCTTTCAAATGAAACGGCGCTAAAATGTTTATTTATTTCAAATTCACTAAACACAATATTTACATAAACATCAAAAACATTTTTCTAAAAACATTAAATGACACCAAAACACACTAAAGACGAAATATACGTTTGAAATTAAACTGTGTAGCTTCGAACAATTTTAACGAACCATTGGGAGCTTTGTTGTAGCAGTTTTCAGTCGGAACAGCGATATATTTTCAGCGGTATTAAACTTATGGAGGCGGGTGGATTAATGAGCGTTATATTCGCCGAAAACACCACTAACTGTCAACGGCGTAGCGTCAAAGGGACATCGTAAATTATATGCAAAGAAAGATATTTCCGCCGCAAGTTTTTTATCCTGGTCTCATATGTGATTCCATGTATGGTGCTATCTCGCTTTCAGAGCAATTAGTAGCATCTTAAAGAAGCCGATTCAAAAAGAGGCGATTGAATTTGATAGTGATGTCATGTATAATAATCGATGATTAATTATTAAAATATTATTACGATTTACGCTAGTTCCCTTGTGTGGTAGGTGGATTTAATAGAATATTGTAACCATGGGCGTATGACAGAGAGGGGCAGCTGCCCCCCTGGAATTCGTTTATCTCTTTACTAACTACCTACTGTTGTAGATAAAAATATAATAAGATAAAAATATAGTTTTTAAATGTTACGGTCCCCTCCCCCCGGCCCAGAACCTGGGTATGCCCATGATTGTAACATAAGATTTTCGGATTAACCGGCTTTTTTATTTGTTGACTGGCAAAATGATGGTAATTAACGTTGGCATTGTGTTTATTTTTCTAGCAGTCTTTCATTAATGCCTCACAAGGCACATCGTCACAAAGCTAAATGCAGATGTGACCAGCTATTATCGGCTATTTTCGCATATATTCCGGACTGCGAGTGCCTTAGCGCGCATATAGCATCGGGGCGATAGACGCAAATGCGGCCCCAGCATTATAAGCGCATCGTAAAAATATAATTATCTGTATGAAGATTGACGAATGTTTATATTTTGTATTTTTATATAGAAGACGAATATGTATTTATTTATATTTATGTTATTTTCTTAATAATTATACTCATAGTTAATTGCGTGGTCAACGTTTTCCTACGCAAGCAGTAGGAAACAATCCATTTATTGTTTTGGAATAAAAAAATATCTATTTATTGAATATGTTCATAGAAATACATACTTAATTTCATCTAAATCAGCTTAAATGCTTTCAGTACGAAAGAATAACAAACACGCGGACAAAACTTTCACATTTACAATAGTTGCGAAATTTAGTATACGAGTATAATAATATTCGTCGCCTCCGTGGTCTAGTGGTCCGGTGTCGGTGTTCGCCACATGAGATCCCTGGTTTGATTCCCAGTTCGGGAAACTCAGAGATGTGTTTTTTTCTGTTTTTTTTTTCTGATAAAAACAGCATTGCCCGAGATTGGATAAGTGCACATTGTGCCGGACTAAGTATCATGGGTATTCAGTAAATCATGGGTACACTAGTTGTACCTCTCTTCGGGGATACGGGCGTGAAGACACATTTTTTTTAATAATATAAAATAATATCGATATTCGTCTGTACTTTTTCTTTGCTTCATTTACTTGTTAATCACGCAACGAATTATCATACAGTTTCTATCTTAATTAAGATTTTAATGATTAGATGGCAAAAAAGCAGATGGCTCTTCTGATGGAAAGAGAAACCACTGCTTGTAGATACCAACGGTGATACTGGTGCGTTGCTATCTGTATGGGTAGACTTATTAATGAAAGATTTTATCTTAATATATATATGAATTACATGTCATGTTGTTTGTCCGCTATGGATTCCTAAACTACCGAACCGATTTCAATGAAGTTTTTGTTCACAATAACCCCCCACCCCCCCTTCACTAGTACCTCACCAAAATATTTAATACAACTAATTTGTACGTCAAAACAACGTTTGCCGGGTGGGTCAGCTAGTTTATAATACGATCTAATTAAACATTTTAACCGTCTCGTTGATCGAGTGGTTAGTGACCCTGACTACGCAAGCAATGAGCCTCGGGTTCGATTCCCGACGGGGACAAGCATTTGTGTGATAAGCATAAATGTTTGTATTTCCGAGTTTGGGTGTTTATTATGTATGTAAAAGTATTTATATATGTATTTCTATGTATTAGTATCGTTGACTAGCACCCATAACACAAGCAAATAATTTGCTTACTTTGGAGTTAGATCAGTCATTGTAATTTGTCCCGTGAATATTTATTTATTTATTCTTTATTTATTTATAAATGTCAGCCATTATATTACTTCATGAACTTTTCAGATTTCTAAAAAATTCCAATTACCCGAGATCGAACACGTTGCCGATTTAGTGGTTTAAAGGTACATTAATGACATTATCCATACATCTGTCGGAATATGGGTGTAATTGTATTTGCTTATTTATTTATTTATGCTCAAATAAAAAACTTATACTGTTTGCGATACTTTTGAATTTATTTAAGTTCGACTGATTATATTTTTAATTTATTTACACAAAGGTAAGTGAAAATAATTAGTACATAACAGTACAAAAAATATATATTCACTAAGTACTATCAACACCAAAGTATAAAAGGGACTGGCGGGTTTCCGAGGAGCGTTTGGCCTGGTCACCTACATTGATAATTTCAATATTTTCTGACAGCATTATTATTTATTTATTTAACACTTTATAGGTAAAATAGTACAAAGTTCCGATCCGGTAGTAGTTTTAAAAACGTTGACGTGTCAAAATAACTTGTAAAAAGTTTTATTGAATAAAGTTCTTCTGATTTCTGATTTCAAAAGGCGAGCACTAAAAAGAGATGTCTTACAGCTAACCCAAGACAGAGAAAATTCAATATTAATTAGAAAACTATGTATGATTGCCATTTTTTTCCATAAACTTGTCTGAAAGTTGATATAGTGCAGTCAGCACAGCATAATAGTTCCATTATCGTCACTAAACAAAATCACTTAGAATGCCAAAGTCCTTAGTAATTCTCCAGGTCAACGTTTATGCAAGGTACACAATCCAAAATACAAAGCAGGTCAAAAACAAAGGTAATCTAAAGCACAATCAAAAATCTACGAAGCGCTAGCGCAACCAACAACAACGACAACATCGATGTGACTGAGTCGTAAGGTCTAAAATTATTGATAGTTTTTAAGTGACACTTTATTGCCAGCCGAAAAAAACAAACAATAGTTGAAATATTAATTCAGTAATCGATTATCAAAATCTGTAAATTCAATAAACTGTATGTGGCAAAGGATCTACTCTGATTAAAATATAAAGTAGGTTAATTACTAATTATGTCATGAAAATAAAATTACGTAAATCGATAAGATGGAAGTATCGATTATTTACATATCAGGTGCAATATTACAATTTAATTTTCTCCACTCAGGCAAGTTCTATAGGAATAGTACTGATTAAAATAGATATAAGTAAAAATATACTTTTTTTTCGTATAACTTTTATTTTTGTAGGAGTTCAGGCCGAAAACCGCCAGTCTCCTTTATTGCCTATATGTTTTTTCCGACTCTCTTCTTTATAAAAAATTTATAGTTGCAACCCGCTGTAATATAAAGGTTTTTAGTGAATCCCACGGGAACAACTTTTTCCGGGATAAAACGTATCATATATGTTGTTCCAGGTCATTATTCTACATGTGTGTTAAATTTCATACAAATTGACCCAACCGTTTTTGCATGATTGAGCAACAAACATCCATATATCCAAACATCCAAACTTTCGCATCTATAATATTAATTTCCAAAAAATAATATAGATAAGATAGAAAAATAGCAGATGGATCTCCTTATGGAACGAGACAACCTTCACCTATGCCAAAGATGTCAATGGTGCGTTGCCATCCTAAAGGCGAGGTCTTTTTGCCACATGCTTAAGTTTACCGGCTATCAAAATGGAACACAAAATAAATATTCGGTAATAAAAATACTATCAATAAAATATATATCGACACATATCTAACTCTTTACCAGTGGCGAGTAACATCACTACGGAAAGATAATGCGGTGATCCCCCGCCTAACGTCGCGTCGCTTCACGCCTTCGCCTCGTAAATAATTTGTCGCGGTTACACTATATCAGGTTTATAGCAGCTAATAGCAGTTACAATTTTCAGTACTGGCTTTTAGCCTTATTACATGGCCGTAATAAACGATGACAATTAAAAACAAACAATAAACGCTTCACGGTGTTGCCATTTATTAAAAAATGTCAAATTTATTATTTGAAACATTATGTTGTACAAATATTTAGAAGTATTTTTAATATCATAGGATAGCAAACGATCAGATGGTTCTCCTGATGGAAACAGAACGCCATTGGCTATAACAGAAAGTCTTAAGGTACATGCAGTGCCATTAATAGACACCGAGAAAAATATTCTGGTCCTTCGATTTAACATTATTATTATTATAGCGGCGGCCGAAATACGCCTACTGAAAATAATTGCAAGTGAATATTAAGACTTAAAAGCCACAGACCACATGAATACTAATAGACAAGACATTGGGAAGGAAACGTGTCACCGCGTATGTGAGCAAACGCTGTCAAAACACTGTCAAAATAGTAATACATTTGTAGATAGAAATATTAGGTATATTGTGAAAAATTGGAAACATACCTACCATGTTTTACTATTTTATAGTACTAAATGAGATGACCGTGTTTATACCCTACCATATTACTCTTTATTTCATCGGTAAGTAATATAACTCTGTATATTTTCTGTATATGAATGCATGCTACGCTGACAAACTAAGAAATCGCCTTGAACGGCGTATCCATTGAATCTGTGGACGCAGCCTTTTGTGACACAGATATGCATAGATGGAAAACAGATGTATACGTTATATACGAAAACACGTATAATAGTGCAGCCTTAGTAATAGGTTTCCGTTCACATCGAATGTGTGTATATCCGGGATCATAAAAGCGAACAATTGGCTAAACGTGCCACTATATACTATGTGGTAGAGTTGTGTAAAGTCTCGCCAGGGTTTGGTACCACCTCCTTACCTATTTCTACGGCAATATAACAATGTTTGTGGCAGTCGTGTTCCGTATGCGTGTAGACGTAAAGGTAGCCGATAAGCTTTTGCATGTGGCGTCACGATCTCACCACATGGACATCAAACGCACCATTATCATATCTACCGTCTATAGCCCAGGGTTATCTCTTTTCATTGCGGTCGCGGGCAAACCTGCGTGGATCAGCTAGTAATTTTATAAATGCAATCCCACTAACATTATAAATGCGAATGTTTGTGCTTGTTACTGACCCAATTAATTTTTCTCCACTCCGTATCAAGGAATAAGTAATTGCGCTCAAATACGTTTTCGCATTGAATAGAACCAAGTCATGTACATAATATGTACAAACTGTCGCACTCATAATACTCGTACTAGCTGACGCGTGCACCTTCACCTGAGAGTAGATTACCATGTCGTTGATATAGTTTTTCCTGTGTTCCATTCATCACCTATGTGCGCCTAATTTCACCCAAATCGTATCAGTCATTTTTGCGTGATTGAGTTACAAACATCCATATATCTAAACTTCCAAACACAGACCATATGAATACTAATATATACGCCATTGGGAATGAACTTTGTCGCCGTGCATATACATGAACAAACGCTCCTATACTATCAAAAATTTCATACATTGTTGTTTATATTGTAAAAAAAAATAGAAATAAACCATATTGTGCTTTTTTAAAAATATATAAACGGGTCAATAACGCGTACATATATAGAACTTACTTGTAAAGCTCGACGTTTCGGCCAAGTTACATTGACCGTGGTCACGAGCGGACTCAAGTTCATATTGTGCTGTTTTATCATACTGAATGAGATGACAAGGTTTAAATATTATGCTTGAAATGATTTTATTTCATTGGTAAGTAGAATAACTCTTTATTCCTCTATAATTTTGCTATCTACATTGACAAACTAAGAAATTGTTCTGAAAGGCATTTCCATTTAATTCGCACATCCAAAAAAATGTATCTTCACGCCCGTATCCCCGAAGGGGTAGACAGAGGTACAACAAGTGCACCCACGATTAGCCGAAGATACTTGGTCCCACAAATGTGATAGGTGGCAAGCCTATCGCCAACCGGGCACTTTCCAATCCCGGGCAACTTTGTGTTTTTAAGAAAACTGAAAAACACTTTTTTATGTATCCGACCCGGGAATTGAACCCGGAACCTCATGTGGTCAACGCCAACGCTGGACCACTAGACCACAGAGGCGATCCTTCACGCACATCCAAACTTTCGCATTTATAATATTAATGTAAATAAGTATAGTATGGGTTAGTAAGATACCCTCAGAGTTTCAGCACTTATTTTATCAGTTAACAAATTCAAAAAATGTGTTAAAACCAAACAGTAAAAAAGGTTTTAATAACTTGTGACACCCATATTCTTGCAAATAAAATATTTTCATTCATTTTCATTCATTCATTACTATAAAATATCTGAATACCTTGATGATAGGAAAGAATGGGATTAACTGCTCCCCATATCGGCAATCTTTATTAATACTGTAACAATTAAATACTTACAAATTAAACTCTATGTAATATCTTATTTAAAAAATGATATGAAAAAAAGAAAAGCCCGCTGAGTTTCTTCCGCCGGATCTTCTCAACGTGTGGCCGCGTTTCCGATCCGGTAGTAGGTAGCTTAATAGTTTGCCTATTCACTAACATAAAAGAAGGAACACGTTTGGAAGTTATAGCAACCAGAAATAATGAGATCGCTAATATCACTTTTTTATATCATAAGATAGCAAACAAGCAGACATCTGTACCGATGGAAATAGAAACCATCGCCTATAGACGGCAAACATGTTATTGGGCGTTGCTATTCTTGTGAAAAGGTCTTGGTACCACATACATGAGTTTACTGGTTAACTTACCCTTCAAATCAGATCGCGGCAAGTGACAAGCGTTGATGCTATTGCGGCAAGAATAGGTAAGTCGATAATACCATATACGCGGGCGAATGGTTGCGGAACACCTAGTAGTCACAATGGTAGTGAAATGTATACTCAATCGGTCGCCTTTTAAGACCTGCCAAGCAGAAATACAGCTGGGCTATTCTTCAAGGGGGCTCCGACCAACACAGGATAACAGAGGGGTAACTAAGCAGGTTTAATATTTGTTAATCACCGGACAATATGGTATAGTACCGGCATTCAGTTAAATGAAGAATAACGATAGCTTGGCTCGTAAATATAATATGGCATTCAAACGTAGGAAACTAATATCAACTTCTCCAGTCCAAACCAGTTAAAACAATAACTTCTCTTACATTCTGTACATCGATTAGTCTGACTTCTTTTCTACCAAATGCCTTGGAAAGGATATATAATAGATGTCTTCAGCAGAAGCATATCTCTGCACCAGCTACTTACAATTTAAATAGCCAATCGCTGATAGAAGTGACCTTGCTACCGTTGTGAGCGTTATCGCAAATGGTTTAGATATAGCCCGCCGTTTGTGCGAGCGCGGCCAATCGCCGGCACGCGGCCCTCATCAAGTTTCCATTACAGAAACAACTCTACACGACGATATGGGATAATTACATACGCCGCTTATGCTGTTGGATTGTTTTCTTGCCTATTTATCGAGATTGTCGAGATTATTTGTGGTTTAAATTGTAAAATTGAAAAATCAAGTTTTAAAATAGTTCTTTGTTGGAGTTTCTATTAGTTATGCTGGCTCTTGGTGAGACACCAGGTTTGTAGCCGATCAAAGTGTTTAGCGAGAGTTGAAAATGGGACGGTTGAGCTACTGATGACGATGCTAAGATAATAGATAGTACCTAACTATCTATTAATATTACAAATGCGAAAATTTTGATGTTTGGATGGTGTTTGGATGGGTGGATGTTTGTTACTCAATCACGAAAAAACTACTAGACGGATTTGAATAAAATTTGGCGCACAGGTAGACGATGATCTGGAATAGTACATAAGCTACTTTTTATCTTAGAAAAATAAGGTGATCCCACGGGATTTGATAAAACTTTTATAATGCAGCGGGCTGCACGCTGCAGCTAGTCAGGAATATAATCGGTAGCTTCGTGCTGTTTTATTTTAGGCCGAGCGTAGGCTTGGTACCATGTTCTAATCAAAGCCAAATGTGATAGGGTAGTGGTGAAATATACACCTAAGAGTAAGTGTTAAGAGAAGCTTGCGAAAATAAATTGGAAAAAAGAAAATACGCCTTGACATGTCGAATTTTTCTAGCTATTTCATTTAATAAGCTAATTTCATTCTGTCCGTTTTTCGTGACGGTATGCGCGGGCACCGTAAAAATTTACCTAATCATTATCTCCTAACGCGCCGAAAGAAATATAACTTTAAAAATAATATTGACTAGTTTATTTTATACACTTTTAAGGTACGGTACCCAAAGGGTTAAACGGAACAGTATTAATATGCCATTTGCCATTTGCCTGTCTGTCACAGGGCTCCATCTCCTGAACAAAAGGAGGTAGATACCTTAAATTTTCACTGAATGCATGTTCACAGCAACACGCACAAAAAAATTTAAGGTCACTGCTGTCACTACAAATAATGAGAGTAAAAACCCGTGTGGCTGAACAAAAGTTGCTATTTTTTGTTCGTTCAACTATTTAACTCCTATCCAAGATAGGTTTGTTTGAGTTTTTGTATGTTAGGTATGTTGTATTTGTTGTCTCTGAAAATGTTCTCCAGTGTTAGTCTATGCAACGTCCGTCATGCGGAACTTTCTGCTTCAAAAGGAACTGCTCACAGGATAGCAATGTGTCTACTCTATGGTAGTTTTTGTAGGTAATACTAATTTGGAATTGTATATAAGGTCTACCTACCAAAATCTCATACATATTATAAATTTAAAAGTTTGTTACTTACATACATATCTTCACGCCAGATCCGTTACGGGGAGACAGATAGAACCGAGTGCCATACAACACGATACTTGCAGGCTTGTCTCACTTCATCCACATTTATCGGTCTCTTCATACACACACGCCGGTTGCGAAGACTCTTGACACCACCTTCGGACAGTACTTGATCAATCTGTTCATGGTATGTCAGTCTTGGTCTTCCCCGGTATCTACATCCTTCTACATTCGCATTGTATATCTGTTTTGTTAACCTATCATCTGCCATTCTTTTTACATGTCCGAACCAACGGAGCATGTCCTTTCTCATCTTTACACAAACACTTTCTTTCAAGATTTTGATAAAACAACCTTTTCTTAGTCACAAGCAGTTTGAAACTACACAAATTGGAACCATGTAATTTTTTACTTCTTTGACACCACTCGACAAGAAGGTAATTCCGAATTAGATTGTTACGGGTACAGAAACATCTAAACAAATATTCCCAAATAGAATATCTATTATAATAACAAAGTTATTAATGATTATTTGTGAAATCCACTCACATTTTTTTATAAGCTTATCCATTATTTTTGGTTCTACGATTAGAAATTACAGAACCAAAGTTATAGAGAATTTAATTAAATTGTAAATTTGCAACACAAAATCTCATAAATATTTCTGTGCGACGAATTGTTTGCCAGATACTTTCATTAACAATCAGTCTGATAAAGGGCAAGAGTTGTGAACATGGATTTAACTTGGCACTAACCAACTGCGAAATTGGGGTGAACTACAGCGCCAGGGGACAAGGGGTGTTAACAAGAAGTTAGGACGCCATATCATAACAAATTAGAGCGAATAATTGAACATATATGGCGCCATTAGCGAAATGGTGAGCTTGGATTGGCAAGGGCACCATGGTGAAATAGTCGACCAAAGGGCTACACGATAATATAAACGATAATTAAGGATATGCACTGATGCAAACCCCCTCTTGACATTCAAAAAATAAAGTTTGGCGCTTTGACTTACGCTAAGAAACATTTCAATGGACTTTAAAATCGTAGTGAATACTTACTAAACCCGCGACTTCGTCCGCATGGAAAACTTTCGAAAAAAAGTAGCCTATGTTACTTCCTATTACATCAGCTATCTGCCAGTGAAAGTCCCGTCAAAATCGTTCCAGCCGTTCCTAAGATTAGCCGGAACAAACAGACAGATAGACAAAAATTGTAAAAAAAAAAAAAATGTCATTTTGGTATATGTATCGTGTATACATCCATATGCATTTAGTTAAAAGCGGTTATTTTAATATTACAAACAGACACTCCAATTTTATTTATTTGTATTGTATAGATAAGTGTTTAAAGACATCGAGTTTTCTCTATTAACCCCGTAAGAAAATAGTCGTATGACATTTAATTTTGGCCGCTGTATTCGTATTTACAACAAATCATTTTAATTTTCAAAGATTAAATCGAACAAAATCATGAATCTTAAAAATACCGGTCAAGGAAATACTAACTCATTGAGATCTCAACAGCACTTGTAAGGCCGAGCGCTGATGTCAGCCGAGCCATTGCTTCTATCACCATCACATAAGGTTGTAAATCCGGGATCAGCGGAGAAGGGTCATTGTCGTGGCGAGGCAAAGGGCTGCGGCCACACACGGCGACAAGCCGCCGACAAACGCGACCGCTAAACAAACAGCGCTACCGGGTTTGAAGGAGTTTACTCCTACTGCCACTAGATTTGATGTTAATTGCTTGAAGGGAAACCTGAAACTTCATAGGTACTCTACTGATAGTCTTTAAACGTGATGAAAGGAGAAAAATATGTAGGTTTTATAAATAGCAAAGCAAATAGTATGATAAAAATATAGTATAGTTTTAGTAATAAATCTATTTAGGCGTGTTGAGCAGAATACGGCTCTTCTGATGGAAAGATACAATCACCAACTAACTATAAACACCAAAGATATCAACCGAAGATGCTAGACACCAAAGGTGCGTTGCTATCCAGATAATGATGCCACATGCCTGAGTTATACCGGTTACTTTACCCTCCAAACTGGAAAATGGATGTGAAGAGTATTGACACTATTGTGGCAGGTATAGGTAAGGCGCAGGTATTAAACCCAGGCGAGACTTTGCAGAACTCTACCATCTAGTCGCCACGATGGTAGTAACACGTATAGACAAAAGTTCACCTTTCACCAATTACCTAGCAGAATAACAGATGGTCTATTAGACTTTTACTGAAGGAGGTTCAGTCAGCCCCCGTGTTGACGACGACGACGTAGTAAAAAAACTAAAATCAAAATCCAAAAATATATTGAAATAATTATAATAATAACATCGCTGGACAAATTACACAAATCGATCTAACCCATAAGTAAGCAAATTATTTGCATGTGTTATCTATGAGTGTTAGTCAACGATAACTATATATATAAAAATTAATTCCTATTTTCCTTGGTCACGACATCACGCCTGAATGGCTGGACCAATTTCGGTAATTTTTTTGTTGTGTTTGTAATTGTAAGAAGAAGGTTCTTATAAAAGAAAATATTAAGAAAATTAATATTTTATTAAAATAGAAAATTTAAGAATACTTAACCACCATATAAAGTTTAATGCCATTTTGGCTGCGTGGAAGGACAATCCCGTAGGGCGTAGACTTATAAAAATTGTTTGTCCGCTATGAATTCCTAACATGAATGGCAAAACAACGTTTGCCGGGTCAGCTAGTAATATATAGAAATACATGTATAAATACTGTTACATACATAATAAACACTTGAACTCAGAAATACCAATATCTATACTCATCACATAAAATATTTGTTCCTGTCAGGAATCGAAGCCGAGCACCATCGATTCGTAGTTAGGTTCGCTAACCACTGGTCTAACGGGGCAGTCAAAATTCGTCGGAAATAAACCTTTAAAGGCACTTTTGACGAGTCGACATTTTAAAAATTAGTACCAGATTGGATCGCAGCCATTATTGATGCTACATTTTTATTTGCGTGTATGTATGTATGTATATGTGTGAATCTAAATACGTCTATAACGCCAAGAGGATTTGGACAAAATTTTGTATGTGTGTAGAATCTATGAAAATGATTTGTTCCTGTGGGATACAAGGACAATTAAGGAAGTGGCGAGCTGCGGGTTACAGCTGATATTATTAAAAAGAAAATATGTGCATTTTTGCATGCATATATTTGTTATTCCTTCGCTAAAACGGACGAACGGTTTTCCATGTTTAGTATACAACTTATACTCCTGCTATTTACAGATGAAAATTTCAGTATCTCTTGCAGCCCACAAACAAATTTAATGAGATGGATTAGAGGTTAAAAAAAACCAAGTTGTTTCGATACTGTAGCAAAGAATCCCACACACATATACGCAAGAGCAAGCGTGTAAATTACAACAAGCTTTTGTGTGCAATAGTGTAACTATTTGACATATAACGTTAAATTTTGACAGTGACGTGGTATGAGAAGTAGTTCAGGACGTCCGTATCGTCAGCTGCCCTTATTAACCTCCGTAAACAGTGTCAAACTATTCGGCGGCCATAACTCATGTCTAACTAATTATCGATACCGACCGACACGTGCCAACACTACGTTTAGGGTAGGTTTACATTTACCGCGCGTCTGTCAAAGTCATTTATTTTGAAAATGACATTATTTACAACTTAATATTGCCAAAGCGATTTAACGTAAACATATGACATTGTTAATTGCGTCGCCTTTGCGGTCTAGTGGTCCGGTGTCGGTGTTGACCACATGTGGTCCTGGGTTCGATTCCGATTTCGGTTCGAGCCAGTTTAATCGAAAATGTGTTTATTTTTTCAGTTTTCTGATAAAAACAACGTTACCCGGGGTTAGATAAGCGCCAGGTTGGTAATAGGCTTGCCATCTATCACATTGGGGGACTAAGTATCTTCGACTAGCTGTGGGTATACTGGTTGTACCTCTGCCTACCTCTTCGAGGATATGGGCGTGAAGATACTTATTTTGATAATTGTAATTATGAAGTATTTATTTGTTATTTTCAAGCCTTTTACTTATATAATATTTACCTATTTACTAATAAGAAGACATTTATGAATTTTGTGTTTTTTATTTACATAACGACCGATGTTTATACCTAATCAAAAATTAATATCTGTACGTATTAATATTATAAATGCGAAAGTTTAGATGGATGTTTGTTACTCAATCACGCAAATACTACTGAACGGATTTGAATGAAATTTGACACACAGGTAGATAATGACCTGGAATAGCACATAGGCTACTTTTTATCCCGGAAAATAGATTCGCCAAAAACTCTTATAATGCAGCGGGCTGCACGCTGCAGCTAGTGATCAATATATTTTAAAATGACAAGTCGCACCCTACAACTCACTGCGTTAACAAAATTTTTAGTGAAACCTTAACACGCATATACTACACTGAAAACGGTAACAATCAGTTTTCCTGGATAAAATGTAGAGAGTAAATCAGCTGCTTACTGCTAGGCATCTAGTAATTAGAGAAGACTAATATGTGTCACTGATACTGTGATTGACTAAATGCTTGGTAGTAGAGTTCTGCAACGTGTCTACCGGGTTCGGTACCTATTCCTGCTGCAATAGCATCGCTGATTGTCGGTGTCATCTTTCCGTTTAGACGACAAGGAAGCCGGTAATCTTATGCATTAAACACTCCAACCAACTCTCACGGATAGCAACCCACTATCAATATCTTTGGCGTCTAAAGCGATAATCTGAGAGAACTACCATGCGATATTTTCTAACAAATAAAAAAATTAACAACTTAGTATAGATAAATAACTAAGCCTAGACATAGACTACATGTACACATTATTTTATTCAATTGTATATAATTGTTTTATATGCGTTTTCAATCAAGAAACATCCAATATACACACAATATAAACGTCAAAACATACATACACTCTCACATTTATAAGAATTATTTGAATATTTCGCATTTTTTTCAATCAAATTAAGTAATCAGTATTATATATATATATATATATATATATATATATATATATATATATATATATATATATATATATATATATATATATATATATATATAGTGGAAGAGATTTGTTGACCTGTCTTATTATATAATACGAAAATATCCTAATCAGTTTATATTATACTCGTAGAAGTGAAAGTGAGTTTTTATATTTCTTTCGCATCTCAATTACAACATGAACTTTGGCATAAACGCAGTTATACAAATACGATGGTAGGCTCCGAACTGGTACTGATATGTAATTTTCCGACTCTCGATTGAATTGAATGATTGATTGAAAAATTGAAAAGTATACACAAAATGCAATAACTGACTTCCACTCCAGTATCCCTGGAACCTTGAATCAAATCTTTACCAAATTTATATGGGATAAAACGGAAAATATGTAGATATATCTTCAAATAAAAGAAAAAATTATAAATGGATCCAGACGACTTTGAATAATCGAGGAAAATAATGAAAAGTTTCCGACGAATTAAGAACCTCCTTCTTTTTTGGAAATCGATTTAAAAGAAAATGTGAACCGTCCTTAAATAATAGTGTATGAGAATGCAGCACGAACCAGTTGGAGTAGTGGCACTGCAATTTGTTATGCTGTGGCATTTTTATGGGGAGCGAGCCGATTTGATTTGTGGGTATTTTTAGAGATCACAGCTGGACCCTTCACCTTGACTATCAACACTTGAAAATTGTTTACCTACTGCATATTACATTATTATGCATATTTTTAGATTG
Source organism: Apodemia mormo (assembly GCA_036924255.1). Lineage (NCBI taxonomy): Eukaryota > Metazoa > Arthropoda > Insecta > Lepidoptera > Riodinidae > Apodemia > Apodemia mormo. Next base: position 931,783 of record JAUPFN010000018.1, on the reverse strand, counting down.
CTATAAAATGCAGTACTTGGTACAGAGCTTTGTTCATTTATTTTTTAAAGTCATGTTTTTTAGAAAAATCTATATTATTACGTGAGTTAAAAACTTCGTACCCCTTTTTAAGACAATCACGCGAATGGTGGAGTACGGGCACTGTTGAAATTTACACTGCACAGAAGTGCAGAAACTTAATATTATTAAATAGCATGTATTAGAAATTAGTAACATTTATTTTATTTTCACAATTAGACATTAATAAAAATAAACGTTACACACACTACATACACACATACCTACTACTAACTACATACTTTCCCCGTGTTGGTCCCGGGCTCCTTTGAAGAATAGGCCAACTGCCGTTCTGCCAGACAGGTTGTAAAAGGCGACCGATTGACTATACGAGTCACTACCATCGTGGCTACTAGGTGGTAGAGTTCTGCATTGTCTCGCCTGGGTCTGGTACCACCGCCTTACCTATTCCTGTCGCAATAGCGTCAGTGCTTGTTACTGTCGTGTTCCTGTTTGGAGGGTAAGGTGGCCGGTAAACTTATGCACGTGGCATTAGACCTCGCCACAAGATAGCAACGCACCATTAACATCTTTGGTGTCTATAGGCGATGGTTGACTCTTTCCATCAGGAGACCCATCTGCTTATAACATAGGTACACACGTTTATTATTTTCTTTACGGCTAAAGTCAGTCTTCAAACTTAAAAGAAATTTTATTGTTTACTCTATGGTCGAATTTCGGACACAGGGCGATTACTAATATATTGAAATGCAAAACCCATTATGATTGAATATAATTAGGTATACCAAATCGTACCATATCACAATATTTTTGTCCGGGGGCGCTTTTTAGAATAGACCAGCTGCTATTCTGCTAGACAGATCGTAAAAACTATTGGCTACGACTAGTAAGTGGTAGAGTTCTGCAACGTCTCGCCAAGGTGATGGCAGCACTGCCTTACTTATTTCTGCTGCAAAAACGTCAATGCTTGTCAATGTCGTGTTCCTGTTTGGAGGGTAAGGTAGGCGGTAAACTTATGCATGCACGAAGACGTATTCGATAGCATTGCACCATTAAGGTGTTTGCTATCTTATGATATAAAAAAGGTAAGTAGTTATTAAATCATAATTAAATGGAGTCGGTAAGCATAAACACAGACCACATGAATACTAAAAGACACGCTATTGGGAAGGAAACGTATCGCCGCGCATATGTGCAAACGCTCCTATCACTGTCAAAAGTGTCATACATTTGTAGATATATTAAATCGTAAAAAAATTAGAAACAAACCATGTTGTGTTGTTTTATCGTACCGAATGAGGTGACAAGGTATAAAAATATTCTTGAAGAGATTTTATTTCATCGGTAAGTAGTGTAACTCTGCATATGTAAATGCAAGCTACACTGCCAAACTAAGAAATTTTCTTGAAAGGAGTATCCATTTTAATCCGCGTATAACATTTAAGAACAGTTTGAAAGATTTCAACTTTTTAATGTTCATAAAAAACCTGAAAAAGTTATTTAGAGTATAAAATGACTAGTTCTATCATTCCGTAATTCCGTTCCGTAATATCGTGTATCGGTAAGTAGAGTAGGTAAGTTAGCGTCTGAGCTTCCTTTGAGGAATAGACTATCCATTTCGCCAGGCAGATCGTAAAAGGCGAACGATTGGCTATACGACTGACACTACCATCGTGACTACTAGGTGGTAGAGCTCCGTAACGTCTCGCCCGGGTAATTTGGTGCCACCGCCTTGCTTATTCCTACCGCAATAGCGTCAATGCTTGTAATTATCCTGTTCCAGTGTGGAGGACAAAGTAGCCGGTAAACTTATGAATGTGGCATTGCCATTTCACCACATGGATGACAACGCACCATCAATAATGCGAATAAAGAAAGGGTTAAATTGAGTTTAAAGTTATGTGAAAAGGTAATCGTTATTCACGTAAAGTCGCAGTAAAGAGCTAGATCGGGATGAAAGACGTGCGTGCGCAAGAGTCGCGTCACATCGTCAATATTGACGCACGCATTAGCCGCGCGGCCGAGTCAACAGCGTAATGGTGACAAACAGTCGCTGCCACCGCGCTGCCGATTATACGGCCGTGTTTGTCTGGCTAGTGGCTCGCCAGTTCGCAGGACAGATTGTTTATGTTTATACAATGGTTCGTGTAAATTATATTACGAAATAAATGACGGCGCCAGATTTTATTGGAAGAGATGGCTGTCTTCCATGATTTGGTTCTATTGATGAAGCAACCAATGACGCCAATGTTTAATACTTTCGTCTAGATTCTAAATAGAAATATGCAGCAAAATTATTCTTAGATCAGAATCTGGCTTGGCGTGAATCATAAGTCAGTATCGTGTCAGTCAGTATTGTGTTTCAAGGAAACTTGGAAAATACTCTAATATTATGTTCAGATTTGTGTGTTTTCAATTTACTTATTAAAAATTGTTCCCCATGTTGGTTCCGGGCTCCTTTGAAGAATAGACCAACTGCCGTTTTGCAAAAACACACAAAAAACGAATCTCAAATACAATAAAATGTGTTTGTTCGAAGGATAATCGATTAGATTGTTTTAAATGACAACAATGTTTAACTTCTCCACATTACTATTTTTATCTTTAAATTTAATTCACGTGGAACATCATTCAAAAACATGGTTTTCAATAATCGAATTCAATTTTTCAATAAACTTTCACTGTGTGAGCAAAACTTTATTTTAAATCAAAAACGGTTAGTAAGTATATATATCAAAAAATCGAAACAAAAGAAACATTCATTCGGTACTAGCGATCGCCTGCAGCGAAATTCGACCATAGACTAAACTAAAAATCTTTTTAAGTTTGACGAAAGACTCTAGCCGCAAAGAAAGTAGTATACAAGTATGTATATATTTGGCGAGTTGTTATCTCGAGAGTTTTATTCAGTTGTCTTTATATTTCTGCAGTTACTAAATGTTTGCTAAAGTAAACCAGAAAATACAAAATAGGTCAAAATTAGAATAAGGATAAAATGTTTATTTACATTTTTGAGCAACATGAAGTACGTACACATATGTAGCTTTCATCACTTGTTGGTCTTGACATGTCGCTCATGTAGAATATTTTCATAACTATTACTTTTACGATTTTACAGGAGAGCGACTGTGATTTTTATTTTTGAGACGTTACTATCTGGATAGGAAAAGACTAAACGATGCTTTTTAACTTCCCGCAACGTAGTACGGAATGTACGTAGATAGGAAGTTACTGAATTTGCCCCGATTTTCGAAAATCGAGTTTTCACCGGATCTCCACGTTTTGAGGCCCTAGGAATCTTTTCCGACTATTTCGCGATGACGTCAGTATGTTTGTATGTATGTATGTGTGTGTGCATGTGTGTATGTAAACATCTCATAACTTTTGAACGGCTGGGCCGATCGAAACGCGGTTGATGGCATTGGATTGGATTCTGCTCAACTTAGACTTCCTGAAAATTTGAACCAAGTCGGCCTAGGAGATTTAAAGAAATTGTGAAAAAACCCCAAAAATAATTTTGGCGAAACAGTTTTTTTTAACATAACTTCCATATTAATGTACCAATTGAGTACAAAAAGTAATCAGCTCCATTCCTCAAAGAACTACATCTAATGTCTAAATTGCATCAAAATGTCTAAATTTATCCGTTTGAGAGAAATCGTTGACGAAAAATTTAAAAAAAAATTGTTTTTTCGACATAACTTCGAAATTTTTCAACCAATCATTTTTTGGTATTCTACAATATTTTAGTACTAAAAAAATACGTCAGATGGCATTTCAAGAATCAAAATCGAATCTAATTTCCAAAACTTACAGCTTTTAAAAATATTAAAATTACGTCATTTTTAGCATATTTACTTTATATTTTTAAAATAATTTTCAGGCTAATAAACTGATGGACTTACCAGCTTTCCTTCTTTTAAAATCTTAACAGCTTTCCTCCTTTAAAAACTGCGTCAAATACCGTTAACTGGACCAAAATCAGTCAATTTGTTTAGGATTTCTTAATGATGAAAATATTTGAAAAAAATGTTTTTTGACATTGCTACGAAATTTTTCAACTTATCGACTATTTAGCTAAAGCAATATTTCAGATCTTAAAAATTGAGTTGAATGTCATTTGAAAGATCAAATTCAATCAGCGTTTCCAAAACATACAACTTTTTCAAAAATCAATTTACTGCCATTTCAACAAAATAGATGTTTGAACTGAAAAAATCTATGTTTAAAGTTTTTACTCTTTTGAGCTTACCTTAATTTAGCTGGAAGTTTCAGGGATGACCCGTAGGGTCAACCGCCTACACATTTTTTATATTGGGAAATAGGATCAATTAATATACCTATTTTTATGGATTGGTTTTTCATGAATAAATTTATTACTATTGCTATAATAATAAATTAATATAAAAACAAAACATCGGGTAGGTACCTGCAATTTCGTCATTGTATCCCAAAATTTTGGTAAAATACAAAGAGTGCCGAATACACATTTTCTATTGTTTTTGAAACAAAAATTAAATTTTTTTTTGTTGTAATACAATTGACCTTTATTCGTATATTTTATAAAAAAAAAATGTAATCGATCTTATTCTTCTTAGGAACTTAAAGCTTCTTCATCGGCATAGTTTAATTACCACTTAAAAGACTTATTATAAGAGACACTAACAAAAAATCACGTTTTTTTGCAGACCATCATTGCAGCTTCTAAAAGGTACCTTCAATACTTTGTCATAATTACCTTTACATCGATGTAGCATTTTAAAAACACGGAATTTCACAGAGCCACCTGCGCAAGCCGTTATCTCACTCTATCCGCAGAATCTTTACGACGCCGTTTATCGATAATAATTATTAGAAATAAATTGGGGTCTTTGTTTTTCCAAAGAAAGTACTTTGTGACGTAAATATTGACTTCTGATAGCTATGCCTACCCTTTAAGGGAAAGGTCTTGGTCTAATTTATTCTTAACTTTTTTTATAGAATGGTGGGCGAACGGGCAAGAGTCACATGTGATGGTAAGGGATCACCGCCGCAGCCGAATAACTACAATACCAGGGTCGCATTATTTTATGTTATTAGAGTTAACATTTTTGTGAAGCGTAATCGCGACTCAACGGTAGTCAATTTGTATTTGAGAGTGCGTGAGACGCACCAACACGACAGCTCAAACGCTACCGAAGAAGAAATAACGACGACAAACAAACGACGCTCTTGTGTTTATTCGTGCTCGTTGTTTAGCGTGTCCCAAGATAACCGGTAGCTTAGTTGGGAAATTAAAAATAATATTACGTTATCTTTACACCAATTCCTTTCGTGGATTTAAAATAAATTACAATATTTTTAACTTACATAATTGATGATTTTAAATTTTATATAGATATTAAAATAAATACTGACACGCCAAACTGAGATAGCCATTGGCCAACCTATCGAGACGTCCGCGTCAGGCTCAAAAATTTACCTATATAGAACGATTTGTCTGGATCAAGATTCGTACCGTGCATGCGTGTGATCAAAGTCAGTAGGTACAGCTAGAACATAGTAGCGACTTTTTAATTTACTTTGAGGAATAATATTATCTTTGTAAAAATAAAGACAAAAATTAATTTGCAACTTTTATCATATTGCAGCAGCAGATGCTCGTATACGTATTATATATATATATATATATATATATATATATATATATATATATATATATATATATATATATATATATATATATATACATATATATATATATATATATATATATATATATATATATATATATATATATACATATATATACGTATTGTATATATTTTGTTTATAACAATGTGTCATTCCTGGGCGAACACTTTAAATCGCCAGTTTTGAAAAAGGTAACCTTAATCATATTTACCAAATTTACCAAATTTTAAACCTAAATTACCTATCTTCATTTAAATGAAAAAAAAAACACTGCGTTTAGGGATAAACAACGCGCTGGCGCTATCAGACGAACAGGTTAGGAATGTATTTGAATTAGATACTATTAATTTTATGTAAACCCGTGAAAAATATTAATAATTAAAAATATAAAAATTTGACCGCCCTGCAACCACTGCAGCGAACCTGACTATTAGGTATATTGTGAAAAAATAGAAATAAACCATGTTGTACTGTTTTATCGTGCCGAAGAGATGACAAGGTTTAAAAATTATCATTGAAAAGTTTTTCTTACATTGTTAAGTAGTACCTATAACTGTGTATTTCTGAGTGTAAATGCAAGCTACACTAACAAACTAAGAAATTGTCTTGAAAGGCAAAAAAAATCCATTTAATCCGTGACTAACATCCATGTCAGAAGCAAAAAAATTGCTTATTTTGGGGTTAAATCGATTCATGTAATTTGTTCAGTGTTATTTATAAAGGTATTCATTAATAATGATATGATATAAAAGAAGATGTTTGTATATATTCTGTATATATGAAATCAATAGATACAGAAACTACTTGACCGATCGTTATGACAACTGATATGTATATGTATTTTTTACGGAGAAGGTTTTTATGTTATCCCCATTGACGCAACTCGCCGCCAGGTGGCGCTGCAATGTACCGACTTCCGTATCGTTTCACCGATTGTCATTAAAATTAGTATGTAAATGTATTTTTTCATAGAGAAAGCGATTATGCTATTTCTATTGACACACATACATACAAACATACATACATACTGACGTCATATGACGACGTAAAAATAGTCGGAAAAAGGTTCCTAGAACCTCAAAACGTGGAGCTCTGGCGAAAACTCGATTTTCGAAAATCGGGGCAAAATCAGTAACTTCCTACCGAATAAAAATTATATTAAATTAAATGTGTTTCTGAAAATCTGAACATACACCGGGAGGGCTGCTTTAAGAAAAACGTTTTATGGCTATAATCAATTAGCGGGTTTGCCTACAACATACATACAAGAAGAGAGCCTACTCATTCTCAAAAGGCCGACAAAGCAATTCCAAGACCCCTGATAGTGTAGTTGTCCATGGACGGCGGTAATCACTTACCACCAGGTGAGCCTCCTGTCCGTATGCCCCCTCTTCTATAAGAAAAGTGACTGGATGACCGAGCTTTGCTCGGTATCTTTTTGACGACGTTTTCCAAAAATGGAACCTATTTAAATCGATTTATCGCCCCCGAAACCCCCCCGCATACTAAATTTCATGAAAATCGTTGGAACTGTTTCCGATATTGAGATTACGTCATATACTTATAATATGTGTAGGTATATATATATATATATATATATATATATATATATATATATATATATATATATATATTAGGGTGATTCATTTGCGACAAACATATTTTTTTTTAGGTGCTCAAGCAAAATTTTGTTCTACATATTGAAAAAAAAATTTCCACCAAGTTAGAGCTCTTAATTCGAGTTTGAAGTGCTTGCCGTTTTAATTTGATTTTTTCCCATTAGAAATGCATGTAAATATTTTTATTTTTTTTCAAATTTCTAATGCTTGGACACATTTAATGATATTGGCATTCTGATTACTGAAATATATCCAGGATTCCACGCTCTTTAAATGACTTTTGGTCAATTTTAATGTCGCCTGCTTTGGTCCACTGGTACCATCTGTCAAAGTTATGTTTTCGAATAAAATGCACATTTTTTTGTTTTTACAGCGAAAATTGATTGATAGATGGAAAAAATAATACATATTTTTATAAAAAATTTGATTCTCTTCAAAAACGGTCGTAACTTAAGTCTCTCAGACTCATAGTTTTTAACTTGCAGTAACTTTTGTAACTAAAAATGTAGAAAAATGATAAAAAAATTACAAATTATGATGTTTAAATTCAAGTTTTTGTTTCAAATTTATTTTTCTCATTACATTGTCAATTTTACTTTTTGTACTTTTATACCTGACATGTTACACATACTGACATACAGACACACATACACACACAAATAAATAAATAACACAATAAGCGGGAAACAAAAAAGTTAATACAAAATTTTAATAAATTTGTAATTTATCATAGTTTATATTTTTATTAGAAATACAACCGAAAGAAAATGAATTGTTATTTTATAAACTTTAAATGAAAGCTCTGTTTACTAAATATATCTTCACATAAGTTAGGTATTACTTTGTTGTTGAATAAAGTTTTTTGGTACATGTTAGGAATTCTTTTCTATAATTTTGAACAGTTAATAATAGGCATTGTTTTTTATCTTCGTCGTATGTGCCAAACTCATTGAATTTTTCAATGAGCGCAACACATCGCTCGGCTGTGTCGTTTACAACTTTTACAGAGCTTTCATTTAAAGTTTATAAAATAACAATTCATTTTCTTTCGGTTGTATTTCTAATAAAAATATAAACTATGATAAATTACAAATTTATTAAAATTTTGTATTAACTTTTTTGTTTCCCGCTTATTGTGTTATTTATTTATTTGTGTGTGTATGTGTGTCCGTATGTCAGTATGTGTAACATGTCAGGTATAAAAGTACAAAAAGTAAAATTGACAATGTAATGAAAAAAATAAATTTGAAACAAAAACTTAAATTTAAACATCATAATTTGTAATTTTTTTATCATTTTTCTACATTTTTAGTTACAAAAGTTACTGCAAGTTAAAAACTATGAGTCTGAGAGACTTAAGTTACGACCGTTTTTGAAGAGAATCAAATTTTTTATAAAAATATGTATTATTTTTTCCATCTATCAATCAATTTTCGCTGTAAAAACAAAAAAATGTGCATTTTATTCGAAAACATAACTTTGACAGATGGTACCAGTGGACCAAAGCAGGCGACATTAAAATTGACGAAAAGTCATTTAAAGAGCGTGGAATCCTGGATATATTTCAGCAATCAGAATGCCAATATCATTAAATGTGTCCAAGCATTAGAAATTTGAAAAAAAATAAAAATATTTACATGCATTTCTAATGGGAAAAAATCAAATTAAAACGGCAAGCACTTCATACTCGAATTAAGAGCTCTAACTTGGTGGAAATTTTTTTTTCAATATGTAGAACAAAATTTTGCTTGAGCACCTAAAAAAAAAAAATGTTTGTCGCAAATGAATCACCCTAATATATATATATATATATATATATATATATATATATATATATATATATATATATATATATATATATATATATATATACATACATATATACACAAACAAGAATTGCTCATTTAACGGTATTAGATAACTCTAAATTAAAACATTCAAAAAACATTTCTATATCATAAGACCACCTTCCCTATGTTGATTTAGTCCCCTTTTTAAAGAATAAATTACCTGTCTTACTGCTAGGCATATTGTAAAAAGCGAAAGAAAAGCATAAATAGGTACTACGTGGTAGAGTTCTGCACCATCTCGACCGGGTTTGGATACCACCGTGTTACTGGTGATCAATCAACTATTTTACTGCTAGGCATATTGTAAAAAGCGAAAAAAGGCATGAAAGCATATCACTAACATGGTCAATACGAATATGTAATGCAATAAAAACTATGTGGTAGAGCTCTGCAACATATAATTTGGCTTTTGGTATCACCGCCTGAACTATTCCAGCCGCAATAGATTCGGTGCTTTTGGCTGTCATGTTCCGGTTCGGAGAGTACTTACCCTTCGGAGGGTACTTTACGTAAGCGGGTCAACTTATGCATGTGCCATTCCTACCCCGCCATTTGGACAGCAAGGCACCATTGTATAGGTATTTCTAACGTTTACACATTACTAGCGATCACCTGTGGCTAAAATCGACCAGGAACAAAACAGTAAAATGTTTTTAAATTTGACAACTGACTTTTTTTGTAAAGAAAATATTGTATCTCCCAAGAATTTAGTGTGTGTAACGTTTATTTTTAAGGTTCTGTACCTAAAAGGTAAAACGGAACCCTACTAAGCCTCCGCTGTCTGTCTGTCACCAGGCTGTATCTCATAAACCGTTATAGCTAGAAAGCTGAAATTTTCACAAATTATATATTTCCATTGCCGCTATAAACAACCAATACTAAGCATTTAAATAATTAAAATATTAAGGTGATCCGCATACAATAACGTGTTTTTTCGTTTCTTTTTTACTATGTTGGTACGGAACCCTTCGTGCGCGAGGCCGACTCGCACTTGGCCAGTTTTTATTAATTTAACATGCTTTTAATAAATTTTATTTAAATATATTATGTTTCTGCACTCCTTTTGTCTTAAAAAGGGGTACAAAGTTTTCCTTAATGTATTAATATATAGATAATTTAAGATATAGTTCTATTTGTATATCTATCATAGACGATTAGTAGATTAGTTATAGGAATGAACATTTTTTACACCAACACTCTTATGTATGTTCAGAAATACATTTTTAGATAAAACAATTTTTTTCGGTAAGCTAATGGGTGAAGGTCGGCCTTACTTCGCATCCTCTACTACAAAGATTCCCAATCTTTTATTTTCTCATAGACCTAGAATCTAAATTTCTACCATACTCACAAAACTAAAAAAATATGAAGATTAGATCTAACTATGAAGCTTTGCGTTGCAGCTGAGTTCCGACCGTGAATTAACAGTTTTCGAACAAAATGAGAATTGAATGGGTAATTAATTGATATTTTTACTTCACTTACGAATTGTGACCCACATTTTGGTCACGCCAACGTAGACCCTTGTCGAGTCTCCCATGGACCACTGGGGTCCACCTGGACCACTTTGGGAATTAGTAGCTCGGGTGCACGATTATTTTTATTTAGAAATTTTATACATTTATTTATAACTAGGTTTTCAAGAAATATACATCACAATGGTTTCCTTGTAGGAAAGGCAGAGTAAACGGAACTTCAGTAGATGTTTCGGATTACCGCTATTCATCGGTTTGTTTATTAGGAGTTCGCTGGCAATCTAGAAACAACTACCGCATGCTGTCTTTCGATAATTGAGGGATGTGGAGTTAATACATCTACACATTTTATCAAACTACTAGGTGGTTCTGTATTGTCTCGCCAGGGTCTCGTACCACCGCCTTACCTATTCAGTCAGAGCTTGTCACTATCGTGTTCCGATTTGAACGGTAAGGTAGCCGGTAAGCTTATGCATATGGCATGAGAATCGCTACAAGACAGCAACGTCTTATATGTCCATAGGCGATGGTTGACTCTTTCCACCAGTAGATCCATCAACTTGTTTGCTTGTATAGATTTCTTGATATTTCATACGTTTTAAGCATTTTAAAAAATAATTTATGTTCGTGATCTCTCGAACTAATCCACCCTACCTGTTATTTAATAGTAGTCGGCCAGAGTAAATAGTAGCTGCATTAAATTTAATCCCCAAACCGATTTGTAGCCACCTAATCGCGACAAACTCGGATGTAACGCAGTAACCCTAACGAGGGTGCCTTATGGCTGTAGACTGTAGGTTTAAAATACGGGGGGTCTACTTAGCTGTTCAAACAATGTCTGGGCGCTCCACAAACAAAAATTGAAAGGAAATTGTAGCGTTATTTAATGTCTTTGTATTTATAAAAATATTTGTCTTCGTTTCAAAGCAAATGATGTTTGTTCTCGAAAAAATCGTCTGACGGTAAGATTTACCTACTCTTTGCCTTTGAACACCAAATATGTCAATGATGCGTTGTAATTCACGCAGCAGGGATGTGAGGCTGCTGCGAAAATTACCGGCTCTACATTTCGTGTTTCATAGATTAGCAAACAAGTAGATAGGTTTCCTGATGGATACATATAACCGTCGCCTATAAATACCAAATAATGCATGCATACGTTTGTCGACTACCTTACAACCAAGTGACGATGACGAGAAAAGGCTAACACACATCACTATGACTTAGGTGGTAGACATATTACCCGTATTATATGTATTTTATCTATGCTGGTAGAGTACTACAACGTTTTGGCGGGGGATCGCCTTATTTCTGTCGCAACAATATCTGGCCTTGTCGTTGTTGTGTTGCGGTTTGAGGGTAACGTAGCCGGTAGAAAAGCATGCGGCATTGCCATCTCGCCACACGGATAGCAACTCGCCGACATTCTTGGTATCTATAGATGATTTGTCTTTCATTCTATATTGTGGTGGATTTGTGAGAGCAATCTCTGCTGTGGTAAGAGGATCTCATCAACAACTTTGGGGTCTAGAGGTGATTTCCTTTTCGGTTTTTAGTTAGATAAACATCGACGTTTAGGTGGGAGCGAGGGTAGCAATGGGCAAGGCAAGCATTGTAGCTTATGGTAATAATAAATAATAAATATTTCCGGGACAAATTACACTTACTGACCTAACCCCAAAGTAAGCAAATTATTTGCTTGTGTTAAGGGTGTTAGTCAACGATACTAATACATAGAAATACATATATAAATACAGGAATATATTTAATAAGCATCCAAAGCCGGAAATACAGACATTTATGCTCATCACACAAATGCTTGTCCCCGTCGGGGATCGAACCCGAGCGCCGTCGATTGCGTAGTCAGGGTCGCTAACCACTCGACCAACAGGGCGGTAATAGAAAGCAGTTATATTAAAATATTACAAGTGTATACTTTCTCAATCGAATATATCATTCAATACATATTACAGTCGATTTTAATTAGGTATAATGAACGTTCCCACACGATAAATAAATCAATCTAAACACTAATGTATTGAGATTGATTTGTTTTATCGTATATATCGTCAATTAACAATATTTTGCAATGAAAACAACCGATTTCTAATTTAATTAGTGTTAATCGACTATTTGGTAATTGGGCTCTTGGCTCGTGCATTGACGCCGCCCGCGATAACCCCGCGATAACCGCGCCTAACCGTGCGGTATATCGCAGGTTATGGCTATAAATTTGAATCGCACATATAATGCTAGGGGTGGGTACCGGGTTATCAGTGGGTCACTTTGTCGTGGGGAAGTAAACCGGAATAACCGACGTGGATATCTTCAGCGAAATACACTATCCATACCTAAATATTTATTACCGAAGCTTATTAATACCGATAAACATTTTATGTGATAAGTATTTCAGTACTTATGTGTGTATTTATATATATGTATTTCTATGTATTATTATCGTTAATTAGCTTACTTTGGGGTTAGATTGATTTATGTAATTTGTCCAGCGATATTATTATTATTAATGTGATATCAATGTCTATAATAATAAATATAATTTATTACTGGAAATAGGTTTATATTTTAGGGTTGTTACAATATCAGTTCAATTCCTCCTATTTCACCAAACCCATGGCATGCAATGTTTTTTCTTTAAACAATACTAAATAATTTAATTAAAATAACATTTAAAAGGTCACTTTAAACATGCTTTAGAGTTGAGCAAATTTAGTAAATAGAAATTAAGGTTGACAATGTCCATTTAATTACAATTGTACCTAATTATTCACTACAAAGTCTTGAAAAAAATTAAATTATAATACATAATCAAAACAAATCTATTAATATAAAAAATCTATTTAAACTTCAATTGCTATATTTTATTTTTTGCCCAAAATAATTTTTTTTGAATGGAATAAAAACTTTTTTCTTTAAGCCAATTTACTAAAACTTATTAAAACTTTTTTAAATGTAATTTCTTAAAATCATCAGGTATTGCATTATTTGTTTTTATATACATTGCATTTATATGAATTGTCTATGACTTCTACTTTATGTGTATAAAATCTTGGCGTTAATTCCAAGACTAGCCTGTTGGAGTTTCCTGCATTTCGCGAAACAATTACTCGTGCCTCGGAAAAAATTCAAAGTTTTTCCTCAAAAAATTGGCTAACTCAAATATATACATGCTAGGTAGCGTCATTATTCCTGATCCTTTTAACGGGTTTTCAAGATTTATAAGGTAGTTTCCCATAAATTGCCCGTATACATCTTTTTTGTACAACAAACGCCTTACTTACGTCAGTTACGTTTCCCCAAAAAAGTAAGGCACATCTGAGCACTGACGCTACATAGCCGTGATATGTCTTTATCGCGATAATAATAGTTGCAGATTGTCTTAGTCTCCATAATAAGTACCTAAATAAATTTATTTAACTTGGTACAGATACTTGCCAGTTGTTTTTTCCAATTTAATTGATCATCAAGGAACATTTCTAGAAATTTTGTTTGGTGTTACTATCTGTATTTCTTAGTTGTTATTTAAAAAAAATTCAATTTATCTTTACTACCCTTGCTATTAAAATACATATAACTAGTTTTGGCCAAATTATAATATACCATATTAAAATATCAATTAATTCTGGCGCTTTTTATGAACTTAGTTTTATTTTTTATTTCCAAATTTTGTTATTTATCTGCACATCCATACTATATTACTATATCCATACTAATATTATAAATGCGAAAGTAACTCTGTCTGTCTGTCTGTCTGTCTGTCTGTCTGTCTGTCTGTTACGCTTTCACGGCTAAACCGCTGAACCGATTTGGATAAAATTTGGTACAAATATAGTTTAAGACCCGAGAAAGGACACAGGATAGTTCTTATCCCGGAAATCCCACGGGAACGGGATCTATGCGGCTTTTATTTTAGAATTTTTTCCACGCGAACGAAGTCGCGGGCACAGCTAGTGATATTATAAATGCGAAAGTAACTCTGTCTGTCTGTCTGTCTGTTACGCTTTCACGGCCAAACCACTGAACTGATTTGGATAAAATTTGGTACAAATATAGCTTGAGACCCAAGAAAGGACATAGGATAGTTATTATCCCGGAAATCCCACGGGAAAGGGAACTATGCGGGTTTTTATTTTAGAATTTTTTCCACGCTTACGAAGTCGCGGGCACAGCTAGTTATTTTATATATTGTCCTGTATTTTTTGGTGTAATTATTTGTTTTATTTTGTGTCCTTATTTTTATTATTTTTAAAATTTTGCTGATGAGTGTGTAATTTCTGTAGTATTCTGTTGTGATGTATGTAGGTCTCAATAGTAGGGGAGCCCAAGATGTGCGTGCGTGGGTCGTGAGGACCAGTTGGATTTTGTAGATTAGATGATAGGGAAAATAAAAGGTTATTTAATGTTTTTCATTTCAATGGTTAAGGAAACACAGATTTAAAAATGTAAAAAAAAGAATAGTGAGGTGAAAAACCTAAAACACGTCAGATTAAAGTGTGGTGGCTAATTGCGAGTTAAAATTTAGAAAATCTGACGATTTGAGTGTAGCGTCTGGCATTAGAGCGTCTGATTAAGATTAATCATCTTGCCCACCATGGCTCAATTGCAAGTTAAAATTTATAAGTTTAACATAATGGAGTAGGAGGATCACAAGTTTGCAAAAAAACGTTGTCTTAACATTCTCGGGCGTGGGTAAATTTTTTTTTTTTTGAAGAATAAAATCTAAGAATAATGAAAAAAATTATCTAACAATATCTACATGCCGAAGTTGCTGGATTTTTTGGCCGTAGATGCCCGGCACTATACTTATATTTGGTGGAAAACTTCACCAGGTGGGTGGCCAGTAAATTTATCCATGTAACAATACTATCCCGCTACACGGATATCTAATCAAATGTTTTATTCAAAATATATGCATTTTTCAATATATTTACGACTAGCGGACCCGTGCAGTTTGCCCGCAAGTAAATTAACATGTTGTCAATCTTAGGCGATGAACTTCAAAAAATCCTATTAAGGATACCCAAGTAAACTAGGAACCCTATAGTTCCGCTTTGTCCGTCCGTCCGTCCGACCGGACGATAGATCAGTGATCCCTAATTCTAAAAAGCTGTAATTTGGCATGAATATCCTTTTTATTATACACGAAAAAAGTGGTAACATAAAATATTAAAATATATTTTTTTAGGGTAGTTCCTCTATATGTAAAATGGGGATGTTATTTTTTTTCTCGCGTACCCTATAGTGTGGGATACGTATCTTGGATAGGTTTTTAAAAAATGTTTTTGAAAACAAATATTTCGAATAAGGGACTCACTTATAAAATATAAAGCTTTAAAGTGCTAACTTTGTTAGAGCCAAGTGCCCCCCCCCCTGCCAACTAAAATAATGGTTTTAGGCTGGCGGGGAAAAAAATCATGGTAGTAGTAAATATAATGAATTTGGTTAAGTAGGTTTTACAAGTTCACGATTATGTAGTATGTCTAATTATTTTTAATTGTATGCAGAATAGTTTATTATGCTGTTCATAGATAGCGCGGCACAACAATTAGATCACGATATGATAGTCGCCATTTCATTTGATAATATTTGAAGAATTTTAGTAAAAAAAGTAGAGGTGGTAAAAGTGTATGTGCGATAGGATTGGACCATTAGTATCTGGATCTGTCGTGGGATAATATGTATCAGTAAAACGTGTCATTTGGATCATCAGATCTCTAATTCTGAAGGCTATCTTTGAAAGTTCACGTGTAGATATAGATTATCGAAATTGTTGTTACGAAAAAAATTGATGTTTTATTATCGTATTACATGACAATTAGAAATAATGAAATACTAAGTTATTTGATATAAGTTTATTGATTTCCCTTTATGCTTTTTAAGCTCGGGACTGACAGTTATTTCAGTAATTATTTGTGTTGTAATTCATTATTATTAATTTAAAAATATGTAAGTACCTACATAGTTCCATACATCTACACATATAATAAAATAGTAGGAAAGTCAAAACTGTACATTGAATATTTTTTTAAAACAATACTTGAAGAGTGATCTACAATCGATATCGTAGCCAAGAATATATAGCTTTTAGATTTTTTGTCAGTTTGTCTATTTGTCTGTATGTATGTCCGGGATAAGCTCAAAAAGTACTGCATGGATTTACTTCAAATTTTGCATGAATATTACAGGTCGGGTCAACATATAGGCCACATATTATCAAGCTATCACTTATGGGGGAGGAGCTGTGCGGAGTAAACGAAGTCCGCGCGAACGAAGTCGCGGGCAACAGCTAGTAAAAAAATAAAACCGTCTTCTTAGTTCGCACTATCATAATGCACAACTTCTGAACATTGCGCATTGCCCGACACGACGTTTTTGTTTATTATTTGTCCAAATCGTAAGAATAACCTTTGTGTCAAATTTTAGCCCTTTCGTCCAAGAGTTTAGACTGGTCGCTGATAGGTACGTTGGTCAATGAGTCAAGGCTTTTCTTTTTATATATACAGATTACTTCCGGATCGGAACGCGGTCATTAACTGATAATAACACACCATTATCAGTTTTGGTGCCTATACGCGATTATTATCTGTTTGATGGCTGTCCTGATAAAAACCTCTTATCATTTGCTGTCCTATAATCTAAAATAATGTAAATACACTAGATTTAAAAGAAAATATGTATGAATATAAAAACAATTGATTTTTTTTTATATATTATAAACAAGCAGATGGGTCTCCTGATGGAAAGAGTCATCTCACTGACGAGATATCACAAAGTACCAAAAGAAATGGAGTACTCTCGTATCGGAGGCCAAGATCCACTTTGGGTCGCTGAACCAACGGAGTAAGTAAGTAAGTAACCTTCAGGAAGGATTCTCATTTACTAATTAACCATACGTCTAGAAACGCAGATAAATACATCAAAGTTTTTTTTAATCTTAAGCTTATTTAATATAAATATTTTAAACTTTTTCTGGTTATGTATAATTAGTGACGCTAACATTATCGCATATCGATAACCCCTGACGTACCTACTCTGAACTGCGATAAAGAGCTAACGCTAATGCAATATAAAACATAACGTCGGCGCACGCGTTTATTTACCTTATTTTTTATATTTATCTAATTTTATTATTTGAGCAGAAGTGACAGAAACGTAGATACGCACACAACGTAGATATACTTATTAGATTTTTTATATATCATAAGATAGCAAATAAGCAGATGGTATCCTGATGGAAAGTGTCAACCATCGCCTATAGACACCAAAGATGTTAATGGTGCGTTGCTATCTTGTGGCGAGGTCTAATACCACATGCATAAGTTTACCGGCTACCTTACCCTCCAAAAAGAAACACGACAGCGACAAGCACTGGCGCTATTGCGGCAGGAATAGGTAAGGCGGTGGTACCAGACTCGGGCGAGACAATACAAAACTCTACCACCTAGTAATCACGATGGTAGTGACTGACATAGCCAATCGGTCGCCTTTTACGACCTGCCTGGCAGAACTGCAGTTGGTCTATTTTTCAAAGGAACCCGGAACTAACGTGGGGGACACCAAATTAGAAATAGGTAGTATAGAAATATATTTTCACGTATGAATCCGCCAACAATTTATCCCTGTCAGATATACTGCCGTAGATTGAGTCATAGCTGTGCCGCTACCGTACTGGTCACATAAATGTCAAGTAAGTTTGTTAGGTTGCTTTTAGATCCCACGCCTAGAAAAAGGAGCCCTACGATGCCATCGACTAAACTAAGACTGCCTAAAGTATGTGACATTGTAATGACTCTTGACATATTATATTACTTTACGGTGATATCGCTAATGATCGTGCTAATTTACCATTAGCTATGTGTATTCACTTATGTGTGATAAAATACGCGGTGTCGTGATCGCTGATGTATCCGGACCACAATACGGTAACATATTTTAATTCCTTCACTATCACTGCGATAATATTATGGATTGATCTTCCGTCTCAGATGCGTGACTCTTATCTACTTTATCAATTTTCAAACTGCCTTATACAGTCACTTTTTAAAACGTCAGACTTCTTTACTTTTGTATATGTTTATATTTTATATTATGTTTATGTATGTAAATATTATGAGCATATTTCTACCATACTTACTGAGTTATGGTGTATATTTATCCTTTATGTATTTATAATATATAATTGTACTTCTTAATGCTCTTACATTTATTTTTATTTTTTTAGTATATTTTTAATGTAAGGTTATTAATGATAAATTGGTAAATTGTATATGGTTTAATTGATGCTCGTAATTCATTTATAATTCACTACCAAAATTTTTTCTCTCAGCTAACGGAAGGTAAACTATAACAAAACGCTTAAGAGCATTGACTTATCCCTTTGTACGATTTTTCGCGCAATAATAAAAAAGTATTTAAATAGGTTCAATAAATAAATAAATGAAGTGCCGCTAGAGCGTCACTCTGTCACTTATTTTGCAATTAACTATGCGTGCAATAATTATTAACAGATTAATTTTCATTATATTTTCATATTGGTTTTTGTCATCAAACATTTGACAGGTCGATAAATGTCCTCAAACAGTAAAAAGATAGCCTTGTCTACTGCAATCTACTAGCAGATATTAAACTCATTTACCCGTAATGAATATTGCATTCTCATGAACATTTGACGCGATGCAGTACTTATCAAATGGAAGGCATTATACCTTCAGTGTTGATACGTATGACTATAAAACTATTCCAGACGATGAATGAATGAATATATTTTACAACTAAACCACCGATCAATTATATCTGTAGAAAGCAATTTTGTATCACAGACTTCATACAGGTTGAAGAAAAGACTGTAAATATTGAATAGTTGTATAATAAAAAGACTATACAACTGTTCAGTACTCGATTCTGATTATGTATTATAATATATACTTAAACTTTAACCTAATCACCAATTAAATATTTAGACACCCGTAAATTGATTTTGCAGTCCCATTGTTTACAAATACCGATTTGCCACCGTGAATAAACTTTTGTATATTATTATACTAATTTCATTGATAGTGCATCAAGCACATATTTTGTTAAGCAATTAAAAGTATCTTCACGCCCATATCCCCGAAGGGGTAGGCAGAGGTACAACAAGTGCACCCACGATTAGCCGAAGATACTTGGTCCCACAAATGTGATAGGTGGCAAGCCTATCGCCAACCGGGCACTTTCCAATCCCGGGCAACTTTGTGTTTCTCAGAAAACTGAAAAAACACTTTTTTTTTAAAGTGCCCGACCCGGGAATCGAACCCGGGACCTCATGTGGTCAACGCCAACACTGGACCAGTAGACCACAGAGGCGATTAAGCAATTTTTTTTTATATATTTTTATTGCTTACATATGAGCATTAACTATCGTGTCTCAGTATGTAATTTTTACCAGTCAATGTTTATATATGTAATAATATAAATAATGAATGCGTCATATTAGCCATACCTACTTACTTCATGCATTGTAATAATGTCTTTGTATTCGTTGGTGATTCATTTATGTAAGTCTAGAGTACACGCACACATGCTTAGGTAATCCTTTACGAGATAGGCCGAGAAGCCTAAGAAAATTTAACGAGCTATACAGACCCGGCATGTTTCTTCCACATTCATAATCGCATTATTTATTTAATTTTTGCGATCTTCGAAAGTAGCCAGTCGTCACTGTTGTAATGTAATTTAGCTGAGCTTATAATAGATACTATGGCAGTAATATTTACATCTACATTTTAAGATCTAGTCAATGAAGTTATATGGTAATAATATTCATAGATAACTGTTTTATCGTACGGGTGGTGGATAAATGTGTTCAGGACCCGGAACGACCTATCGATGAACTCTATCGATAACGTGACATCATTGTCTGATAAGATTAGCGGTTTGTAATGTTAAGGTCATAATTGGACGTAACTGTGACCTCATGATTTACATAAGTATTTGTTATGTATTGCTGTAATCAGTATCGTTCAGTAAACCCGAGACTATTCATCTTAACACATAATTAATGAACAAGTTATGTAATGTAAATCTAATAATAACTAATAATTACAAAATGGCAGCGTCGATTTTGATTAAATTTTCAGTCAATCATTAGATGAGTCCTGCGAGCGATTCTGTGAAGGTAGCAACTAGATCAATTGATTTTTTGGCATCTTCATTTTTTTTCTACCGGATGATTAGTGCTACTGGTGCGAAACTGGAACGAGTGGTATAAAATAAGGGATTATATCTATAATAATTTAGAGTTCGTGCACTATAGTGGGAGAGCCCGAAAGGGTATTTTGTGATTTAGTTAAGCGCATTAGATTAACATGAGGATACCTCGCATACTGTTGAGGCTTTACATCAAATGTAAGCCCTTTATATTATAGAGCCGGACATATAGAGCAGTAGAAAAAAAACCAGTAACTTCGGTTTGTGCGAATTGTCAGATTATATTGTTTTCGTTATTTTTTCTTTCAAAATAAAAAAAATTCAACCGCGCTCGAGAATATAAAGACAAAGTTTTCTTTACAAAATTGTGACCCTTCCACTCCATTATGTTAAACTTCTAAATTTTAACTTGCAATTTAACCATGATTGGTAAGATGATTAATCTTAATCAGATGCGCTTCAGTGTTTCCATTTCACTGGTTTCTTCATATTTTTTTTATCTGTAGGTGCTTTTCCCACCGCTGTAGCGATAAACATTATAGATATAATATACTTAACCTTTTATTTTTCATATCATATATTCTACAAAATCGAGTGGGGACCTACTCACACACACAGGACACAGGTCAGAACACTTGATTAATCCCCATTTAGCATCTTGGTCTTTCCTAGTTCTATACATTCGGTATATGTAGGTATACCGTATATTCACTGTCCAGATTTTCAATTTGGTATATATTCAAATGCAGAGCAAGAAAAGCCGCAAAAACATGTTTCTAGTTCGGCTCTAATGTCGATGAGTGAATGCTACACTTTATTTAATTTTTACTTTTAGTTATAACTAGCTGACCCGTGCAGCTTCGCCTGCGAGTATGTTAATAAGTAGTTCAAATAGCTTTTAATAAAAATTTTATCCCCTATTTCAGGCTTCCAGGGACTGATTTTTGAAAAAAAAATTAGCCCATGTTTGACCCCGGATCTTCAACTATATCCATACCACATTTCATGAAAATCGGTCCGGCGGTTTAGCCGTGAAAGCGTAACAGACCAACAGACAGACAGACTTTCGCATTTATAATATTAGTATGGATAAGGACTTCAAGTGTCTTCATTCACTTCAATAACGGAGTTCTGTGGCAAACTGAAGAAATTTGGTGTTAATCCAGGCGTCTTTGAAGAATAAACCAACTGCCGTTCTGCCAGGCAGATCGTAAAAGGCAACCGATTGGCTAGTCGTGTCACTGCCATCGTGACTACTAGATGGTAGAGTTCTGAAACGTCTCGCCCGGGTATTTGGTGCCACCGTCTTATCTATTCCTGCCGTAATAGCGTCAATGCTTGTCACTGTCGTGTTCCGGATTGGAGGGTAAGGTAGCCGGTAGACTTATGCATGTGACATTACCGTCGCACTACACAGATAGCAACGCACCAATAACATCTTTGATGTCTTCTCTTTCCATCTGCTTGTTTGCTATCTTATGATATACAAAAAAAAATAGTTCGTAAAATCGTACTTTACCCTCCTAATCCCGTGTTGGTTCCGGGCTCCTTTGAAGAATAGGCCAACTGCCGTTCTGCCAGGCAGGTCGTAAAAGGCGACCGATTGGCTATGCGTGTCACTACCATCGGGACTACTAGGTGATAGAGTTCTGCATTGTCTCGCCTGGGTCTGGTACCACCGCCATTGTATAGTTTGTGTGTAAGTACCCCAAGCGCATCGACTTGATTGACGTGGTGTTACGTGGACTGGGAGTTGATAACGACTATAGGTGCTGCTTGTTTCAAGCGATAACCGGACCGACAGCTTCACGTGATTATCAAAAATCTTAAGAAACCGCCAGCAGCGTCGGAACTGCTACTTTTCTTATACCATTTTCAAGGATAGCCCCGAAAAGCCTTTATTACAATTTTGCTCAACCCAGGAATCGACCCCGGAACCTAAAAATTTGTGAACATATTTTTTACCTAAGGCTATAAAAGATTTAATTACTTGTATTTCAATGCATGGAGGTAGATTTTCATTCATACAATTTCTAATTTTAAAAACTATGATTTGTTAGTTGTGATAACTTGGACTGCTTGGAGTGCTTTCCGAGACGTGTGGACCTTGACAATCCACTTAGGGTTGCTAGTCAGGTTTTCCTAAATAGAAAAAATTGGGATTTTAAGCTGTGCGCTCACGATTTTCGACTAACTTAAAAAAAGAGGAGATTCTCAATTCATCGTATTTTTTTGTAGGCAGATACTTGTATGTTTCCCGATTAGATACCCACTCAAAGATGGTCAACTGGTTTAGAAAAATCTTTTATTTGGAAGGTTAAGTACATATTTCCATTTTGCTTTCATATAGATACAATTGGTGAAATTCGGTGTAGCGTTCTAGAGATAAAGATTTTTTTATATCAAAAGATAACAAACAAGCAGGAGGCTCTACTTATGGAAAGAGAAATCATCGCCTACAAATACTAAAATGTTAATAGTGCGTTGCTATCAGTGTGGCGGGATGGCCCTGCTACATGTATAAGTCAACCGACTACCTTCCCCTACAAACCGGAACACGACTATGACAAGCGTTGACGCTATTGCAGCAGGCATAGGAAGGCGATGGTATTATATACCCGGGCGACACGTTACGGAGTTCTACCACCTAGTCTAGGTAGTGACACATTACACGTGTCTATATACCGTGCCTTTTACAGCCTGCCTGGCAGAATGGCAGTTATGCGATTCCTTAAAAGGGGCCCGATCCAGCACGGGTGATTGGAAGCCTCTTGCTGCAGTTTTACTGCGCTTTAGTTATCAGTAGCTAGAGCGGTGTGTGCTAATAAATTATTGTAGTAGGGGTCTGACCCTACTAGGAGAGCCCAAGAGGGGGTTTTCGTATTTACTCGAGCGCGTCATATTAATATAGGGGGGGATGGATACCTTGCATACTGTTAAGGCTCTCCACCAAATATAAGCTCTTCCTATAGAGGGGGGTAACTCTGACAGAAAAAAAAACAAAATGAAGATAACTTCGGCTTGTGAAAATTGTCAGATTATACTTTTTTCGTAATTCTTACATAATTTCCTCCACATAAAAGAAAATTCGGTCGCGCTTGAGACTGTCAAGACAATTTCTTTGCAAATTTGTGACCCCCCACTCCCTTGAATCATCAGATTTTTTAATTTTAGCTGGCAATTAACCCACCCTAATCTAACGCGCTTCATTATTTCCATGTACTGATTTTTTTAAAACATTTTTTTTACCTGTGGGTTTTTCCCCCACCATTGAAATGAAAAACTTTATATAATCTTTTATTTTTCCTATAATTTAGTCTACAAAATCCAACAGGTCCCTACGACGCTCGAGTAACTACCTATTTAGCATCTTGGGCTCCCCTACTATTGTTTGTTCATCCACAAGAGCATAACACCGAAACCGCGTGTTGGTGTGTCATATCACTTATCTGTTATCTTTGTATATTGTTTACTCTTAATGTTTACAAAGCACAGTAGAAACATATCAATTTTTTTCCTTCTTGAATAGTTGGCCGATATTTTTGTTTTTTGTTGACTGATTAAAAAATATGTTTAGTTTCAAAGGCTTATTTATTTTGTTGCCCTCGTGAACCAGCCAGATAAATTATAATGAAACGTATTCTGAATTAACGCACTTTTCACTTTCTCGTTAAAGCAGCAATTTCATGCGAAGGTATGTGTTTGTAGTTATTCATAAATATATTTATTTATTTATTTGATTAAGCATTTGGGAACTTGATAAGAAATTGCACCTATGTAGGTATAGGTACATATTTATATTTTTAATCACAACGCAATGGTTGAACGAGTTTCGATTATGTGGAATGAAGAGAATATACCTACATCGAATTAATGTTTGGTGATAATTTAACTCCTTTTCCCTCTATTCTGTTAAAAAATATAAACGCAGCTTTTTTCAAGACAGTTAGGTAATTAAAAAATGTAGAGGTACGAACCAGTGTCCATGGCGTACCCCGCAGCAGCCGCGGCGGCGTGCAACGCCCCATACTCTTTGCCATCCATGCCGCCCAGCATCATGACACAACACTCACATACCACTACCTCACTGGACGTTCACCTCGCGCGGTGTTCCACTGACATGTGACAGCGTACCGCCACGGCTTGCGCATACGCATGTCGGCCCGCCCCCCGGCGCCATTGGTGCGAATCGACCAATCGCCGCGCTCCATTTAAAACGCGTTCCTTTTACCGTAGCGCCATATATTTGAAGCGAGCTGATGCATCACTATTTTGTATTGAGAAATTGAACCTTACATCACAATAATACAGTGGAAACTGGCTTTAGCATGTGTATGTTATACCGTATCTTTTCCCCTCCGGTCGGCTGCGCATGGGCTGCAAGTGAGACGAGCGAGGAAAATGTATCGGTCCCAAGGGGTGGGCGGGGAGAGAGGGTATATTATAGGTGTGTGTAAGCGCGATGTAATTGATATTTTACGTTTGTTAATTTTGTTAACAGCAGTTAAGATTGTTTGGTTTATGGGTTTTACGAGTGGTTTTGTACGACCAGACGTAATTACAAATATGTGCGCTTAGTTTTTCTTAAATTAACGGCTGCACATTTTAAAGATGAAAATGTTATAAGCCCTATAGAAATTATTATCCCATAGAGTAAATCCTATACATAGGTACTTGACTCTTGATATATATTTGTCATATTAAAACCAAGGCTTTTTAAATAATGACCGGGCAAGTAGGCAGCTTTAGTAGGTAATACATGTTGCCATAAAACTACTTTAAGTAGGTAAATAAAGGTAGCCGCCGACCACCGCCTGCCGGGTACATTACGCCGCGCCGGCACGGTGATTTCATACACGCTACATACATCTTTTTCCGCCGTGTTGGTCCCGGCCTCCTTTGTAGAATATGCCAACTGCCGTTCTGCCAGGCAGGTCGTAAAAGGCGACCGATTGGCTATCGAGTCACTACCATCGTGGCTACTAGGTGGTAGAGTTCTGCATTGTCTCGCCCGGGTCTGGTACCACCGCCTTACCTATTCCTTCCGCAATAGCGTCAGTGCTTGTCGCTGTCGTGTTCCGGTTTGGAGGGTAAGGTAGCCGGTAAACTTATGCATGTGGCATTAGACCTCGCCACAAGATAGCAACGCACCATTAACATCTTTGGTGTCTTTAGGCGATGGTTGACTCTTTCCATCAGGAGACCCATCTGCTTGTTTGCTATCTTATGATATAACTATAACATCTACCTACACACACCGTGTAGGTACCTACCCGACGCCGGATACCCGGCAACGGGAGCGTGTTAAAATACACTTAGGTACACACCCATATGCTTAGTCGCCTGGATTATATGTACCGTTTTATATTATTCTGTTTTGTTTTCTCAGAAAATTATGACCAGGGTGTCCATTCGACTCGTAATTTCATCAAGTAAGTTTTTGATAAAGTCCCGCATGAAAAAGAAAATTCAAAAGCTATTAACGTTTTATTTAAAAATGAGAGGGGGTTTTATTTTTTGCAAATATCTGTCAAATTATTAGAGATATTGGAAATTTAAAAACAGATTCTTGTAGAACAGGAAATATCCTAAGAAGTGTCTACCTCCTGAAAGACTGTCACCAATATTTACGTATGTACCTATTAATAAGTAAAGCAAATACTTTGTACCTATCTTGTACCCCTTTAGGTTTGACAATGGGGGAGTTTGTAATATAAATACAGTTTAAGTTCCTACCTATATCTACATAGCGGAGAACTGCAGAAACTTAGGTAATACTTTTAAATAATATGCATTAGAAATACCTACATTAAATTACCGGCATGAAAATAAATATTGGATACATATTCATGTGACATACGTTATTATTTTTTACTAGCTGTTGCCTGCGACTTTTTACTTTGTTAACGTTACGTTTACTCCGCACAGCACCTCCCCGTAGGTGGTAGCGTGATGATATGTAGCCTATATGTTATTTTTTTTAATTTTTTTGTTATTGGTTTACCAACGTTTGAATACAATAAATTAAATAATTTTAACACTTGTCAACAACCATGCTAACTGTATCAAACATTTACAGGTAAACACCACATGCTTATAATATTATAAAATAACTTATTTAACTTAAGAAAAAGAAACTAGAAATTACAAAAAAAATGAGATAAATAAACACAACAAAATTTAAATCTTAACATATACAACTCAATTCATTTCAAAATTAAAATTGTTGTTTAAAATGTTGACCCGACCTGTTAGTAATATTCATGTAAAATTTGAAGTACATCCATGCAGTACTTTTTGAGTTTACCCCGGACATACATACAGACAAACAGTCGTACAGACAAACACACAAAAATTTTAAAAACTATATTTTTGGCTTCGATATCGATTGTAGATCACGCCCCAAGTATTCTTTGTAAAAAATATTCAATGTACAGTTTTGACTTTCCTACGATTTTATTATATGTATAGATTAATAACAAGCTGAATTTTGTGAACAGCTTCGTTTTGATGAGACAACAATCTTTTCTATATTCGAAAAATCTCGAATCGGTTAATTAATCAAATTTGTTTGCTTAGAAAATTTTAATTCGGTGACGGATAAATATTTATTTATAACAATAAATATTTTCGAGTTTTAATCGCTTGACGATGCTTGACGTTTCTGACGAGTCCTCCACTTCAAAGTTGTATCACCGCCTTACTTATTCCTGCCGCAATAGCGTCAGTGCTAGTCACTGTTGTGTTCCGATTTGGAGGGTAAGGTAGCCGGTAAACTTATGCATGTGGCATTAGACCTCGCCACAAGATAGCAACGCACCATTAACATCTTTGGTGTCTATAGGCGATGGTTGACTCTTTCCATCAGGAGACCCATCTATTTGTTTGCTATCTTATCTTATAATATAAAAAAAAAGTTCGGAATTATGATATTTTTAAATTGATACTAATCAATTTAAAAACAACCCAATTTTCTCACAACAGCTTGTTATTTACTATTGTAATTCAAGGGTAACATTGTCCTACACGTTAGGTAAGTGGAAACTTTTCTTAGTCCGACACTTTAAACTTTTCTTTTTGATCTACCTTTATTAGTTACCCGGTTCGAGAATTTCCGAAGATAGAAAATATTATGCTTGTCTCGTCAAAATGAAGCTGTTCGCAAAAATTCAACTTGTTATTAATCAAAAAAGTTAGTTTGTGGGACCACGGTCTAATAGGTATTCTTTAAAGCTAAAATTTAGTGTCAAACTTAAAATAAATTTTATTGTTTAGATAAGATCGAGTTTAAACCACAGGACGATCGCTAGTAGTTTTAATTTGGCGATAAAATTAACTCCCGCCAACTATTAGATAAGTATCTACTTATTCTGTGCTATAAAATGTGAACATCAAATGTTTTTTGACAGTAAAACTCCAGCAACTGACTTCGTACCTATTACCTGCATCTCCGGTCTGTATCAGATCTTCATCAAATTAAAATAAGTCCACACTGGGAGTAAAATATTATCTACTCATTAGGTCAATAGAGCTATGAAACATGTTTTAGGCCAATAGAGCTATAAAACTTGTATAAGTCCAAAAGAGCTAGATATAAAACTTGTATTACCGAGACCAATAGGACTATAAAACTTGTATTAGGCCAATAGAGCTATAAAATGTGCATAAGGCTAAAAGAGCTATAAAACTTGTATTAGGCCAATAGAGTTTGCACAAGTAAATCCTAGGTAGATACTTAGGTTTAACCATAGAACAAGCGTGCGTCGTTTTATGAGTATATACCAACACAGAGAATAAAGTGGCACAGATGATGATTCAGCAGATCTTCATTGTAGCCTTAATTCAGTTGCCAGGCTTGAAAGAACAAGACAAAAGATCGACAGATTCACAGATCAAGGACGTAGGCACCGGAGGAGAGTAAGATTAAGTAGGTACCATAATCAAAATGAGAGGTGTATTCCGAGAATAGTGTCGTATCGTGAGTCTCTAAATGAGTAGGTAGATATACCTACTTAGATAAAGTGATTCCTGATTGTATGATAGGTTGAATAAATAAATATCATCGCGCTGGCTTCCGTGCGGAAATAAGAGCGAATTTAAAGTCAATTTTCTAAGTCTTGACTTTCCCTTGATATTCCCGTCAAAATAACTTGTAAAAAGTTTTATTGAATAAAGTATTTCTGATTTCTGATTTCCAGTTCACCACAATTTACAGGTTTTTCCATTGCTAACTACTATCGCTTACATCTTGTGATACTTACCTTTTAGGAATCAACAGTCTAGCGTACTCATCCGAGCCACCCATTGGATGCTAACAAACCGCCACGTGGCGGCGATCTGATACCTATTCAGATTTCGACTTTCGAGAATAGCCCGAATCGGTCCGGGGCCCTATCAAGAATGGACCATCTGCCATTTGGCCAGGCGATTCGTAAAAGACGAACGATTAGCCAAACGTGTCACTGCATCCCACGTATCTCTGCCGCAATAGCGACAGTGCTTGTCGCTATTATGTTTCGACTTGGAGGATGAGGCACGCATGATACGTCATATCTAGGTATCTAGGTATTTGGTGTTCATGGTCGATAGTTTTTCTTTGTATCAAGAGAACCCTCTACTGGTTTGTTATATTAAAAAAAGCCCCGAAAATCTCAATAACACATATCCGACCCGGGATGACATAACCTGGGCCGCATAAAGAAACCACGAAGCAGTGACAGACGTACAAATTGGCATAAGCAAAAATTCAGCCTAAAAACAGGACATTCAAAACTGAAACCATAATCCGCGGGGTGAAAAGCATTTGTTAATTACCACAAATATGTCAGCGGACAAAAAACATGGCGGCGAGTGCACACCGTGACAAATGAGTGGCGCACAAATGACGCACAACGCGCCGCAGCCTTCAAAGTGGCCGCCGCACTCTGTTTATTGACTTCCGAAGTTTTTTACTGCTACTGCCTGTGATATTAACGTGAAACTGCAGTAAAATAAATCATTATCTTATATACATCCCCAATCCTGAGGTTTGTCTCATGTATTGGAGTGAGAGCTACGAAGGTCGGACTAGTACTTTTTGTATTGTCTTTTCGTATTCATTCGCATGGACAAGCTAAGACTTTAGAGTCATACTGCCTCTTCCGTCTTTTTTTATATCATTTTTTTTGTGTTTCTATAGATTTGATAGCAAATGTCGCGGCAAAAACAGGTGAAGCGGTGGCACCAAATCCGGGCGGGACGGAAGATACTCTACCACTAAGTAGTCACAACGATGTTGACATGACTGGCCAATCTTTCGTGGAAGAATGGTAGATAGACCATTTACCATTCTTGAAATGGGCCCTAGACCACAGATTAATATGACAGTGTGTAAACAATTTGTGCCAGATCTTATTGTTTGGTAGCTTATTACAATCATATAGGTACCTATGTGCAGGTTATTATTTTACGGATATAAATAGAGCAATTTCCCCCGATTAAAATAATTAATTTTCAGTAAAATTACTGTGGCATCATAAAATGTCGACCAAAAGTATTGAAAGACAACGAGTGGCTACATCAAAGAGTGGTCCATCCGTTCGATGTCGTAGCCACTCGATATCTACGCGCGGCTGTTGACTCAACATGGTGTTCGGTATTTAAAATCTTCTCTTTTTAGGAAAATTGACGGATAAAAATGAACATTTAAAAATTCCTTTGTATTTTGATATTTACAGATATATTCATTTCAATAGGTTTTATCTACATCCCCCTTTAGAGTCGGACAGGGTTGTTGTTACGCACTGTATATAGGTATGGGTAACTCAGACCAACACGAGAGGTGTTATTTTATATTAGGTCCGACCTGTAGGGCTACTCTTGAAAATCTATTTCAATTTTAAATGAATATTTAATGAATTTTGAAGTATTTCGTAATCTGGACAACTATGTTCAATTATTGGATTAGGCGACAGCGCCACACGGATTTCGAAATTTTTTGGAACTACTCATTATTGCTTTTATTTGTTATTTTGTTTAAAACGGTACTTAAAATTCCCACTTATAACACTAGCTTGACGTGTAACGATGACATTTATTTCCAATAATTAGGTCGTTACTATACTGTATCAATGTGGGCAATATTGGTTTCAAGAGTACCGTTTTTGACGATATTCGAAACTTATTGTTGTTATCAATATTGGTTTAAGATTTATATTGTTTTCAAGAGTGGGCCTGCTGATCTCGTCTTTTTTATGAATGGGTTAAGATTGTTTGGGGTTAGATCACCGTGTTATTTATCTAGTAATATTTATTATTTACGACAAAGATATTAAGGTATATCTCGTGACGAGTGTTAGTCGACGGTACCGACATACAGGAATAGATATAACATGGTACATAATAATATTTTAACCACCCCGTGTTGGTCCGTGCCCCTTTTGAAGAATGGAACGCCCGTCGATCTACCAAGCAGTTGGCAAGAGGGGAAAGATTGGCTGTGCGAGTCACTTCCGTGGTGGTTTCTAGGTGGTAGTGTTCTACATTGTCTCGCCTGGGTCTGGTACTACCGCCTTACTTATTCTTGCCGCAATACCACCAGTGTTTGTCAGTGTCGTATTACGGTTTTCAAGGGTAAGGTAACCGGTAAACTTAGATATGCATGTGTCATTAAGATCCGGCCACAATAATACGAACGCACCATTATCATCTTTAGTGTATATAGGCGGTGGTTGTCCTTTTCCATCAGAGGAACCGTCTGCTTGTTTGCTATCTATGATATAAAACAAACCACCCGCGACTTCGTCTACTCATTGACGTGACACAATAATATTTCCTATTTCCGTGTAACTGTACAAACGTAACTCTTCAAAGTGCAATGTTCAAGTTAGAATTTTCGCACATTTTTCTAAAGAAAAGTTCTTACCTACACCACTGTTACTAACTAGTAACTGAAGTTATGTTTTTTTGTAAAAAAAGCCATTACGCGTTTGACGGGTAATAATGTGAAATGAACGTCATAAGGTGTTCTGGTTCACCAAGAATCACCGGAATATGGATTGGCGAAGTTAATGGTGAGCTCCATCATCGTATTTTACCGATCTGATAACAATTATTAATCTGGGTCCCTTTTTGAAGAATAGACAAACTGCCTTACTCCTAGGCGACTCGTTAAAGGCGAGAGGTTAATTAATGAAAGTTATATCGACACTTTTAACTAGGTGGTAGAGTTCGGCAAAGTCTTGATCGAATTCTGTTACCTTACACTTTTCTACCACATTAGCAATAATGATTTTTGCTGTCATTTTCTTGTTTGGATGCTGTGCAGCACAGACATATTTCATAATGAATATTAAATGTAAATAGATATTAAGGCAGGATAAATTGTATATTTCGTTTAGTTCGTAAATTTTCGTAATAAATAATGTTCGTTTTCGTCTTTTATTCGCCCTAAGACCTACATACAGCTTTGTTGTACAGAGATAATAAAGCTTTATGTAGTTAAGTTGTTTGCCTAAAGGCATATTACGATCAAAAGGGGTTCCACGCAGTCGACAAAATTACGAGTCGACTTTTGCGAGATTGTATTTATATGCGGGAATCCAAAATTACGAAAACCCCGAAAAGTGCAAAATTCTTTGTTAAAATGAATGTTTGCCAATTGTAAATAGTATGTACAATGTAAGTATAAGTCTTAGGGCATTATGTACTTTATTTCGCTTATATTTGTAAAAAGGTAGTACCGTTGCATTCGCTAGAGGGCCACACTAAGTAATTAGAGGTAGGAGAAGCTACCTAAGACAAAATAATTACGTTTAGATTACGAAAAGTAAGATTTTAACAAATCCCAGACATCGTGGCGCCACGCATGGCGCCATCCGTCTTTGTCGATTTACGCCGCCCGTCTGGCCGCGGGCTATAAATACCGGAGAGCGCGGCCATACAATCAGTTCCGTTCCGATCAAGTTACAGTTTCGTTACGACTCAATAAGTTTCCCAGACAAGTTCCTGGACTTTAGTATATCCATAGGGTACCGGCTTTAGAGTAGGGCAGTGTTAGGGCAAGTACTGGCTCTCTCTCCCTTAAAATAGGAACATTTGCAACAGTGCTAGCTTTATTGATAAATTCTATTTCGTTACAATAAATCACCATTTGCGACGAACAGTTGTGGTCTCTATTTATTCCCCCGGCGACACACGGCTCACGACCAAAAGCACTACGGCTGGTGGGACGTCGAAGAGAGAAGAACAGATTTACAGTCCGCTGGCTCCCCCGGCTGTAGTGCACAGAAGCTAAGGTAGCCGGTAAATTTATAGAACTGGCATTTCAACTCCACCACACGGATATCCGCGCAAGACGTGCGGATATTGAATAAAGATACTTAACATTAGTTGTCGTTGTCGGAAGTAATGGCACTTTAAGTTCATCGCAAGACACTGCTTAGTCAACTGACGAAATGAGCTAAAATCCCCAACACCGCATTGCCATCTTAATCGACTATGACTTAGGTACTAATTAGGATAACCCGTAGAAAAAATGGCTTTTTTAGGAATGAGGATAACAACACCGTCCGTCTCCGCCGCTTTCACCTAATAACAGTTTTTGGCAAGTCTGGGATTCCATCCCAGAACGTCATTATCTAAGCTGAACAGGTTAGTCTCTGAATACAAGACCACCGAAGAGATCTTTGTTATGAGTAGGTAGAGAAGCAAATGAATGTTATTTTTTAAATTTTTTTTAAATTTTACGATAGCAAACAAGCAGATATCTATCCTAATGGAAAGAGACAACCGTCGCCTGTAGACACCAAAGATGGAGGTATATGGTGTGTTGCTATGCGTGTAGCAGGACAGTAATGCCATAACTCTCTACAAACTGGAACAAGACAGTGACAAGCATCAGTAATATTGCGGCAGGAATGGATAAGGAGATAGTACAAACACCCAGACGAGAACTTGTAGAAGTCTACTAGCTAGTAGTCACGGTGGAACTAACACGTATAGAGAATCGGTTGCCTGTTTCAACAGCCTGGCAAAATGGTAGATAGTGTATTTTTAAAAGGGAGCTCGACTATCGCGGGGGCTAGGCTATGGAGCAGTCAAAGGCTACAGAGTACACGAGCATTTTTTAACACAGTAAAACTGCAGTAACCGAATTCCCATTTCCTGTACCTACCTACTCCTGAACCCTGTATCAGAACTTCACGAGAAGTATACATTCCAAAACAAAAAACATTTTTTTAAATCGGGTTATAATGACTGAGTTCTCATGACCGAACATAAAAAAAACATACAGAAAAAATGGCTTTTTTGGGATTTCGGTTGATTAATTAATAAAATAAACATACATAAAAATCGCTGGACAAGTTACACGAATTAATCGAACCCCAAAGTAAACAATTTATTTGCTTGTGATATCGTTGTAAGTCAACGATACTAACACCTAGATACGTAGAAATAATTCATGTACCTATATGATGTTTAAATACTGTAAAATATTTATATATTTGAAACCACTAACCAAAGGAAGGCTAAAGCCGACGCCGGTGTTAATAGCTGTTATATTAATTGTTTATAGTATGGTAGTTCAAGAGTTCTAACTTAAAAACGGAATTATATAAGCACACCACAAATTGTCATGGCTCGGGATTTGAGCGCGGAACCTTGTACGCTGTAATAGAATAAGCTTAGCCATTGCGCTGAAACAGTCGACTCCCCAAATAAAATTTTATCCCACCAGGAAAAGCAATTTTAGAGTATTTAATGAATAAACAGTCACGCAACAAAGGCATAAAAATATTCAGTGTACGGCCATTAAAGGCGGTCGTAAAGCGGCGTCGGCAGATAACGAACACTATCGGGTGGACCACAATTGGGTATATTCCACAGTGCTGCCGCTGAACAATGCCCGCGCACTTTATACTGCCTTTATTAAACACTACGTTTACACAGGGCTGCCAACACATACGATATTGAAATGTTTTTATAAATATAGCAAACAAACAGATGTAAATACTGAAAAACAGACCTGAAAGGAAACGACGAATCTTGTAAATCTTCGTGTTGATCTGGAGACTGGACTCTTTTCGAAGAATAAATCTACTGCCTCATTGTCTACCTGATAGGAAACAACGAATCTTGCCTTAAGAAATTGGTAATAAAAATTATATTACTTGTTGTAGCTACAATGATTTCAGTTGTAGCTCTCGATAGTCAGTTCTGTTTTATTAATAAGATTAGTAAAAAGAGTTTATTTGGTCTTAAAAGATCTACAACACAAGACTTCTAGTATTACCGATGTTCAATGGCGGTAGTGATCAATCACAGTTAGGTAAGAAAAATTCTACTCGTTTAAAAGATTTTAAAGACCCTTTTCTTAAAAAAATATGTAAATGGCTCTTTTAATAGAAAAGAGATAGCTTAAGCTTGCTTATGAAC
Organism: Apodemia mormo; assembly: GCA_036924255.1. Lineage (NCBI taxonomy): Eukaryota > Metazoa > Arthropoda > Insecta > Lepidoptera > Riodinidae > Apodemia > Apodemia mormo. Next base: position 896,527 of record JAUPFN010000018.1, on the reverse strand, counting down.
ATCACAAATATTATTGACGCTTTGCTATCTGTGTGGCGGGGTTGTAATGCGGCATTCCTAAATTTACTGGGTACTCTACTCTCCAAAACGACAGTGTCGAACATTCACGTTACAGCAGCAAGAGAACGTAAAACAGTGGTGTACTGTTCCTAACTAACTTGCAGCAACAACATTTGAAACGTAGTACCCCACAATTAAAATTAAGAACAACGTTACAATGTTCTATATTATTAATCGTCGGCACTTGGTGAAACTGCATTTTGATTTAAATTATAAAACACTTGTACTGGTTTCATTACATATATATTCTTCCAAATTATTTAAAGTCTACGGGTTTCGCGTATTAACGCATCTTCAGGACTGTCTATCGGTTTCGCATTTAACGCATCTTCAGGACTAAGTCTATCGGTTTCGCGTATTAACGCATCTTCAGGACTAAGTCTATAGGTTTCGCGTATTAACGCATCTTCAGGACTAAGTCTATCGGTTTCGCGTATTAACGCATCTTCAGGACTAAGTCTATAGGTTTCGCGTATTAACGCATCTTCAGGACTATGTCCTGAAGATGCGTTAATACGCGAAACCGGTAGACTTTAAATAATTTGGAAGAATATATATGTATTGAAACCAATACATGTGTTTTATAATTAAAATAAAAAAAGTTACTTACTATTTTTACCTAAATAAAAGACTTTCCAGCTTTTTATTGATCCTGTTTTTATATCAGACCTCGTTTTGTGGAATCAGTTCGTAGGTATGTACCAAACATTACGTTTTAAAGAAATGATATGAAAATGAAAAAATACAATGTTAAACTCAAATTCGTATTGAAGTTGATATATTTTCCCCGTGTTGGTTCCGGGCTCCTTTGAAGAATAGACCAACTGCCGTTCTGCCAAGTAAGTCGTAAAAGGCGATCGATTGGCTATGTGAGTCACTACCATCGTGGCTACTAGGTGGTAGAGTTCTGCATTGTCTCGCCCGAGTCTGGTACCACCGCCTTGCCTATTCTTGCCGCAATAGCGTCAGTGCTTGTCACTGTCGTGTTCCGGTTTGGAGGGTATAGTAGCCGGTAAACTTATTTATGTGGCATTAGACCTCGCCACAAGATAGCAACGCACCATTAACACCTTTGGTGTCTATAGGCGATGGTTGACTCTTTCCATCAGGAGACCCATCTGCTTGTTTGCTACCTTACGATATAAAAAAAAATTAGCAAAGATTATTAATTTGTTAGAGAGAGAGATCTACCTTGCTTAAATCAAGGGGAAGTCTGAACTATAGATTTCCAGGCCCGCGAAGTATTTATAACTTCTAGCGATTGCCTGTGGCCGAAATTCGACCATACTTTAAACAATAAAATTCATGTGTGTATATTGTCATGTATGTCACACGTGTGTAGTGTGTGTAATGTTTATTTTTATTAATTAAGTATATTTCTGACGAGTTTTATTTAAATATACCTATTATGTTTCTGCAGTTCTCCACATTGTAAACTTTAACTGTTCCAAATTTCGTACTCCACTGTTCACGCAATTATCTTAAAAAGGTGTCCAAAGTTTTTACTTTGCGTATTAATATATAGATATTGTAAATTTCAAGATGACCTAGTAGTACATGTATTTAGGAAAACAACTCTGAATGTTTATCGTAGTGCATAATATATATGTTTAAATAAAAAAAACTTACTATCTACCCAAATAATTCATCTATATGTACAATTCCCTATAAAACTATAGACACTGCTATTGCCCCGAAGCATTCCACGACAAAATGACTAATGTGCTAGCCCTAGTCGCAGCAGCGAGCATTTTCAACATACATAATTCGAACAAACGAGAATGTTATTGATTTCATTTTCGATCAAGGCTTTGTAATTTTAGGATTCTGTGCTACAAAATTACAATAAACAGCAACTATTGAATGGCCTTACTCTTACCTAATATCGATACTTATCATGAACGCTAAAAATATTTGTAATTGATCAGGAACAGTACAATTCTCCGGACAAAGCTATCCATATTCTTAACTTGATTTTTAAGTTTTACTTTCTCTTACTCTTTATCAGTAATTGCTACCGCTAGTAAGTAATAATAGAAATCAAAAACAACAAAATAACATCGGAAATTTATTCAGGATAACCCATAGAAAGAACCTTACATCAATTTTGAGCCATGGCCATGGCATGGCCATGGTAACAACATGTTTTTATTTGAATAAAAATGTTTTGTCTTTGAATTTTGTCTTGAGCAAGGTTTTTACATATCGAGAATTAAGGTTAAAAGTGAATATTCAACGGCAAAATTGGCAAAAGTAATCGTTTTTTTTCACTTGCTGAGAAATACCTGATCATTGCAAACCAACATCATACCTATATGCAATGTTAAAGAATTAAGCCGATTACAAATAGCCTCATAAGCACCGATTCCATTCTCTCAACGCTGTAAGCGATCAAACGGAAGAAGTCGGTAGATACTAGTATGCTCTCCGGCAGTGCAGGCGATAAGCCGGCATGAAGTCCTGTTTTTTGATAAAAATGTTAACCCTTGAAATTATAATACTGGCTGATATAGATATGTTATCATAAGTATTTCAAAACAAGGAGACACCACGAAAGGTTATTTTATGTGGTAAGCGCGCTAATATACACAATATTGATTGGGTTCAATTGGACTTAATTTAGTCAATTCTACTCCTTTGGAGAGTTGGTCTTCGATTTCAGACACAAGCTTATTCTAGCACTTGTCGACGTGGACAGGAAATATAATTGCAACTATTTTTCACGTCAATTTAATTATCCCTAGCTATCCCTATCATTGAGCTAAACGATAAACTCAAAGTAGCTCCCATAAGATATCAAACACTGTTTTAATTTTACTGTTAAAATTTTACTGTTAAAATGTTGACTTTACTGTTTTATAAAGCTTTAAATATATAGGCTATTATGAAAAGTCGTTAGGTACATTAAATAAAGAAATATATAGAAAATAGGAAACAATGTGTTGGAATATCTAGAATATGTGGAAACCAAACGAAAATATACTCTACAGACTACCTTTGTTAGTTGTAACAACTGTAGAGTACCACAGGAACGTGTTTTCGTTCCCTTATTTATTTTATAATTTGTATTTTTGAGTGAAAAGGCGAAATCTTCTAGAGTTTTTTTATATTAAAATTTATGGAACAAACATTTAATTTGTAGCGTCATTTATACGTATCTATGTAAATAGCAGGTACAGAACCCTCTGTACTGTAGGTACCTATGTAAAATTATGTTGACATTTGACTGGTTTTAAGTTTCATTGTGGCATTTACTACTCGTACCCTAGGTAGCTCTAGGTAGCTAGGTACCTACTGTTTACTCCGAGTTTGGAGGATATTTACGGGGATGTGGTTATTTAATTGTAGGTTATGTATCTGCTACATACCCACACATTAATTGAAGACAGCTAACTTATTAACTGTCTTTTACCCGCAACTTCGCTTGCGCTAAATTTTGAACCCTCAGTTTACACCCTTAGTTGTTCAATATCTCATCTAAACATAATATAATATTCGCTTCGCCATAATAATACCTATTATTCGCCATAATACCTATTAATAATGATAAATAGAAATACTTATGTATATCAAAATCACATGCAATTTAATCTATGCAACATTTTTTGGTGATGGGCAAACAAAAAAAAAATGAGCATACCTACCTACAATCAAATAAGAATTTTATTGTTTTAGCGCAAATAGCGTTAACCAAAACCTTGAATAATAGTTTTTTTTTAACTGTTTTCATGTATAGACAAATTTCATAGTTTTATCATCACATGAAAAAACAAAGTCCCCTGTTACGTCTTTCCTTCAAACCGACTACTGAACGGTTTTACATATTGCGGTTTAGGTATACCTAACTAAGTGGTTAAGGTTTAGTATCTATAGCTTGAAATATGACGATGATTGTTGAAGATTGGCAAATTCAAACCAAGTGGAAGCCTTAATCGAAAACTTCCCTTAATCGATCGATATAACAAAACCATGCATCGTATGTATATTTAATTCTTAAATATGTCTTATTTATAACGCCCCTAATGCAAGAAACCTAGAATGTTGTTTTTTAAAACATTGTAACATAGCAAGTAAGCAGATGACTCTCCTGATGGAAAGAGATAACCACGTCGTATGGTGCATTGCGATCCGAGTGGCGAGGTGTTAATGCCACTTGCATACCGTAATAAACCATAGTAAAGCTAACTATAAAAATAGTCACTTACATTGTTGTATCTAATTGGAAAATATATTATAAATCCTTATCAAATTAAAGACCTAATTTAACTTAAGCATTCATGTATATTAGGTAGGTATGTCGGATCTTAGGAGATATATTAAAACTAACGTGCGAGAAAATAAATTCAGACTGTCTTACACCGACCGATGTTACATTTAAATCTACTTAATCTACGTGCTAAACGCCGAAAGTTAATCCGACACTGTGACGGGAAAATAAGTAGACATATATGTTCTACTAACCGTCAGAAGCTGGAGCAGTTAGTTGTGAATATAGCAAAATAGGTTGCCACAATTGTCTAGCGGTATTGGCTCCGGTATAGACACAGAGTCCTGGGTTTTGTAATTTGTTATAAAAGAAATTGTCTGTAACACATAATTGCAAGAGATTTGATATGTATACGATTTGTTGATAAGTTGCGCACCTCCCACACCATGGGACTTAATCCCGTGGGTATTCGTGTACCTACCGTACTTTACCGACATATTCGTGTCCGCTGTCTACGTCTCTAGGGACAGGAGTATATCGTATTCATTTATTTACATCAACATTATTTCTTCTCAAATGGTATTTTGTGCAAGGTACAGTAAATCTATCAACAATTTGTCGTCGTCTAATATTAGAGCCGGCGCACAGTATTTCGCCTAGAACATGCTAGGTGGACAAAATTCATGTTATCATTTCCAGGAAATCTTAATTGCAAAACGTAAACAACACCCCTAATCTCCAGATTCCAAGAATCGGTTGTTTGTCAAATGCTTAACTGATAAGGAATAGTGGTTAGAAGTCAGGTATTGAGTTTAATGAAATCGTTACAGTCAATCAGTTGCAGTTTAGTGACACTTTCGTACACATCCATAGTGGCTTATAGTTAATATTTTGAGTGTTTGTGATGGATATCAACACGGAGGGTAAGTCCTATTATTTAAAAAACCTTTTTTAAAATCTGAATCTGTTCAAATGAATTTTAGGTATAATTTTAACATAGCTTATATATTTTAACGTATTTTTTTTATGAAAGAATAGTTTTAAAGAGTTAATTTTGCAGACATTCACCTTTATCCGGGCTAGTTCTTTGATATATCATAGGAAATACTTTATTCTTCATAAAAATACACAAATTGTTTAGCACACTTCAGTACAACATATTCTTTTCTTTTTTTTTTCAGAACGCTTATACTCTATTTCTAGGGTAGAATTTTTTGAAGAGTGGTTGAAACCCACAAAAAATGAAAAGAACTCGGGTATATATGAGTACCTTTCTTCAAAATTTCACTTTGGTAACATTACTGAATGTAGCCAAAAAGAAATAAAGTTGAAGATATCCAACTTTTCCAATAAAATTGGTGTCAAATGGTTGGCTTCAGGAAAATCGAACGAGCGTTTTTTAATTAAAAATAAGACCTGGCTGGATGAAGAAGATATACAGTTTACTGTGAGTTCTTTTGAGCCACAACCATCAACTTCGAGTGAGGCTGTGATTTCAGCAGGAAGGCCTCGCAAAGAATTCGAAGAATCGTCGTTTAAAACCAAAAAACGTCGAGTCGTGGATCTCGTAGAATCGCGAAGTGTCAGTGAATTGGTGACAGCTGCCGAAATTGCTGCGCGTTCAGCAGGACAACGGAAAATTGCCAGCGTAATTAGAGACATTAGTGAAAGCTCAGTTATTAATGTTAAGTCTAAGGATACCAGTAATGTTAATCCTAGGCAGTTAAGTAGTGACGAAGCGTTAGCTTACTATATAGATTCTAAGTCAACAACACATGCGTACAAACAAACAAGAAAGTGGTCTATGAAGGCAGGACATAATGTGTTTCCATCATATTATAGTTTGACAAAATCTAAACAGGCCTGTTATCCTGCACAGGAGCACATTGCTGTAACAGAAACACGTGCTGAAATAAATTTGCAAGCATTATTAAACAAAACAGTGGAACGTTTAGTATTAGCACAGCATGAAGTTATCAGCAGTGTCCTCGCAACAAGTTCGTCTTTTACACTTGTAAGTAAATGGGGATGTGATGGAAGTTCTGGGCACAGCACATACAAACAAAGATTTGAGAACACTGAAGATACGGACGAATTTCTTTTCGTATTTTCTTTAGTTCCCCTTAGATTATATGATGGGGCCAAAATTGTTTGGCAAAATCCTCGGTCTTCATCAACATTGTATTGTCGCCCAATCAAATTAATATTTGCTAAAGAAACGAATGACTTCACGTTAACGGAGACAAATAGATTGTTGGAAGAAGTTAACGCTCTTCTTCCAACACGTATCGACTTTGGTGATTCTCAAATCTCTGTGAAACACGAACTTTTGCTGACAATGACAGACGGAAAGGTATGCAACGCTTTAACGGAAACTCGTTCAACTCAAAAGTGTTTCATCTGTGGCGCCACCCCCAAGACGATGAATGATGAACCCGCGAACTTCAACAGCAACCAAGATCATTTTGGCTTTGGTTTATCTACACTTCATGCTTGGATTCGTTGCTTCGAATGCCTTTTACATATCAGCTACAAGTTGAATATTAAGAAATGGCAGGCTAGAAGCAACGAAGACAAAGCAGATATCAAGGTTCGTTCCGACGAAATTAAGTTAAAATTTAAGAACGAGATGGGACTTATTGTAGATAAACCAAAGCCAGGATTTGGTTCTTCAAACGATGGAAACACGGCTCGTCGGTTTTTTAAGAATGCTGAGATGAGTGCTCAGATCACGGGATTGGATGTTGAAATCATCAAACAGTTCGATGTAATATTGAGGACTTTGTCTTCTGGATTCGAGATAAACTTAGTTGAATTTAATAAATTTTGTCTTGAAACCAGAAGACATTATCTAAGTCTCTATTCGTGGTACTGTATGCCTGCTACTGTACATAAAATATTAATTCATAGTACAGAGGTCATCAAAGCTGCATTGCTTCCAATTGGGCAGCTTTCCGAAGAGGCTCAGGAAGCACGTAATAAAGATTGCCGCAGATTTAGGGAGTACAACACCCGCAAGTGCTCGCGTGTTGCCACGAACAGAGACTTGCTGTCAATGTTGGTTATAACATCTGATCCCTTGATCAATAGCCTTCGAGAGATTCCCCAAAAAAAGCCGGAAAAAATATGTTCAGAGGTTTTAAAGTTAATTTTAAGCCCTAGTATAGTAGAATCAAGACTGGAAACGTCATCATATTATCGCACAGTTCCACAAAATGATGACGATTACACAGTAAACGATTCATCAGAAGACTCTGATGATGATTATTAGGTTACGTTATGAAATATTATCTTTGCTGCTTAGTTTTAGTTTTCATGCATATATTTTCTTTTATTGTAAATAAACCTATGATTGTTTTGTTACTATTTGTAATTTTATGTATTTAGATTTATATTGTACATACCTCTTGATACTTATTCGATCTGAACTGCATGCAATTTACAGCATTCATAGTACTCGCTAAGTTAATTGTTGCTCATATATTATTTTTGAAAATATTTTTTTGCTATCATAATTTTTTTCGTTTTTTATTACAAAAACATGACTACCCATATTTGAAATAAGTAAGAGCATCGTTATATAACATAAAATAATATTGTCCACCTAGCATGTTCCACGCGATACACTGTGCGGCGGAGACGAACCCGCGTCCCGGCGGTCGCGCTCCGCCGCGCCCGGACACAAACCGACTACGGCGATACAAGCACACTTACTTTTATTGCTCGAACAATATCATTGCAACAGTACGATCAATGTTAAGTTATAAGGCACGAGAATTGCGCGCGATGTCGGGAAATAATTTATTTAATTAAAAAATATATATCATCACACCTGTTTCCATGCCGTTTCTTTCGATAACTGAGCCTGGAAGCGTTGTGATAATCTTACAGGTGTATTAAAATACTATATTTTGAAATAAACTATCTCCAATTCAACTAATCTGCGCAATACAGGTGTCCTTAATTGGTTCTTTCCCCCGTGTTGGTCCGGGCTCATTTCAAGAATAGCCGTGCCGTCCTGCCAGGCAGGTCACAAAAGGCTAACGAATGGCTATACCTACGAGACAGTGACATCGTAATTACGAGGTGATAGAGTTCCGCAACGTCACGCACGGGTATTTGGTACCACCGCCTTACTTATTACTGCCGTAATAGTGTCTATGTTTGTCAATGTCGTGTTTCAATTTGGAAGGAAATTTAGCCGGTAGACTTTTGCATGTGGCATTGCCATCCCACTACCTACTTATTCAAGATTCAGTCAGAAGAGCCATCTGATTATTTGCTATCTAATAATATTTAAAAAAAACCAGTGACACTGTCGTAGTTATTTAACCTTGTCTGCCTGTGACACTATCATAGCTATTTAAACATGTCTGCCTGTGACACTATCATAGTTATTTAACCTTGTCTGCCTGTGACACTATCATAGTTATTTAAACATGTCTGCCTGTAAGACTATCATAGTTATTTAACCTTGTCTGCCTGTGACACTATCATAGTTATTTAAACATGTCTGTCTGTGATACTATCATAGTTATTTAACCTTGTCTGCCTGTGACACTATCATAGTTATTTAAACATGTCTGCCTGTGAGACTATCATAGTTATTTAACCTTGTCTGCCTGTGACACTATCATAGTTATTTAAACATGTCTGCCTGTGATACTATCATAGTTATTTAACCTTGTCTGCCTGTGACACTATCATAGTTATTTAAACATGTCTGCCTGTGAGACTATCATAGTTATTTAACCTTGTCTGCCTGTGACACTATCATAGTTATTTAAAAATGTCTGCCTGTGATACTATCATAGTTATTTAACCTTGTCTGCCTGTGACACTATCATAGTTATTTAAACATGTCTGCCTGTGAGACTATCATAGTTATTTAACCTTGTCTGCCTGTGACACTATCATAGTTATTTAAACATGTCTGCCTGTGATACTATCATAGTTATTTAAACATGTCTGCCTGTGAGACTATCATAGTTATTTAACCTTGTCTGCCTGTGACACTATCATAGTTATTTAAACATGTCTACCTGTGAGACTATCATAGTTATTTAACCTTGTCTGCCTGTGACACTATCATAGTTATTTAAACATGTCTGCCTGTGATACTATCATAGTTATTTAACCTTGTCTGCCTGTGACACTATCATAGTTATTTAAACATGTCTGCCTGTGAGACTATCATAGTTATTTAACCTTGTCTGCCTGTGACACTATCATAGTTATTTAAACATGTCTGCCTGTGAGACTATCATAGTTATTTAACCTTGTCTGCCTGTGACACTATCATAGTTATTTAAACATGTCTGCCCGTGATACTATCATAGTTATTTAACTTTGTCTGCCTGTGACACTATCATAGTTATTTAAACATGTCTGCCTGTGAGACTATCATAGTTATTTAACCTTGTCTGCCTGTGACACTATCATAGTTATTTAACCTTGTCTGCCTGTGACACTATCATAGTTATTTAACCTTGTGTGCCTATGAGACTATCACAGTTATTTTACCTAATTACACTTCAGATAATTAACTACGTTAATTACGTCACTGTCACAATTTTTTTATTTTTTTTTATTTTAAATATATTCTTTTACTTATCAGCCTCTGACACAATCTTAGTTATTTACCCTTATTATGGATGACCCTATCAGAGCAGTAACTTGCTCCTTTATTTTTGCCATCACTTGTACCAACGTGTTACTTGTTACTGTTCATGTCGGGACCTCCACTAGCGTATCCGCTGTCCCCGTTTTGGTGAACTTCTTGGACGCTAAAAGAGCCCCGAGAACGAACAGTTCATCTGCCTTGTTGCTGAGCAGTTTTAAAATATGTGTATGAACATTTACTAGAGATGGTGTCTCTAAAACAAATATGTATTTTTTTATATCATAAGAAAGCAAACAAGCAGATTGCTCTCCTGATAGAAAGTGATATAATCATCGCTTATACATACTAAAGATGTTAATGATTTGTTGCAATCCTTGTAGCGGGGTCTTAATGCCACGTTCATAAATTTACCGGCTAATTTAGCCTCCAAACCGGAACACGACAGTGACAAGCGTTGACGCTATTGCGGTAGGAATAGATAAGACGGTGGTACCAGAACCGGCGAGCCAATTCAGATCTCTACCACTTGGTGCCCTACCACCAGGCCGTATTTAAGAACTGCCTGCCACAACGACAGATAATCTTATCTTCAAAGGGGGTCCGGTCCATCATGGGGGAACCGATAATAATGTAAATGATACCTAAAGGTATATGTTATCGTTGTGACGCGGATATATTGTCACATTGTACCTAGATATTTTGCGGGCTACCCTACCCTCCAGACAAACACGCGATAGTTACTGGCACTCAGATAGAGAAAGCGGCAAGACAAATCCCGAGCGAGACGCTGCAGAATTCTGTCATTATAATAATGTCATGTTTACTTATCGCTGTTCTTCTGCGAGAGACTTGGCAGGAAGACAGAATGTATCTTCTTCAAACGGATACCGAACTAGAAAGAAGTCTACGGTAGGTATGTAAAGTGTGGTTGATAGCTCTATATAACTCAATAGGCACTACTATACTTTATGACACAGTTCTGTTGACAAGCCTACTTTAGGGCTGTGATTATCACGATTTTTGCTCGACTATCACGTAGAACTAAAGATGTCGTTATCTTTTAATATCAGTTAGTTTATACATCAATTTAATAACAAAAAAGCAAAGTAAAAGAAGGATTCAGTTAATTTTAAATATATTAGGGACCTCAAACTTGGAAACACAAACACAACATATTACCAGTCATTACCAAAGCATCACTTGGGACTATAAAAATTAAATACTTTCGGAAATGAACAAGTAATATGTGGTACTGTTGTTGTACAATACAGGCCGCCGCCGGGCAAAGCGCGCGCGCCTTTAGATCTCGGCGGCGGGCGTCACGCTTCGCCGCCCGCCCTAACCGAACCTCCCTTTATACTACAATGTTTATCCATTTAAAACTCTATTCCTATCTCAATAACACTCAAAACTTAAGTATATTCATAAACACAGTCAGTAAACCTAGTGTCTTTCGAAATTAATCTCCATAACGTTACATTTAAGTTGAAATTTAATAGTAGAGTCGTGTATAATACATTTACCTTTGACTTGAAATAGCCGAGATGTTGATTTATAATTGAAATGAGTTTTATATCTGTGACTGTTGATTTAAAGTTTAATTTTCTTTGATAAACAAACAAAGAGTCTACGAACGGAAACTGGGAGTTGATGCTATCTTTCGGTTTAATTAGGCGATTTAATTAAGAAATTTAAGTTATACGGAGCGATAATTAGATCATATATTTTTAAAATGTTAACCCTTGAAAAGGAAACTATTTTTGGTGCAGGTTGATGTCCCTGAACTTGTTCAACATTTGCAAAACTATACCCTACCGATGTGATAACCCCACTAGGGAAACTGATTGACCCTCACCCTCGTTTTATCGCAACCAATCAGCTGTCATATTGCGTTTGAATGAAGGAGACATATTTAACTTCCCGTTACGTTTGTAGATAAGGAAGTTACTGATTTTGCTCCAATTTTCAAAAATCGAGTATTCATCAGATCTCCACATTTTTGGGTCCTAGAAACCTTTTCCGACTATTTTTACGAGGACGTCAGTATGTGTGTGTGTGTGTATGTGTAAACATCTCATATTTTTAATAAGTGTTTCTTCGACATACCTAACTTCGAGATTTTTTAACCAATCATTTTTCGACCTTCTACAATATTTTAGTAAAAAGCAGTTTTTTAAAAGTCAAATGCAGTTTCAAAAATCAAAATCGAATCAAGTTTCCAAAAGTTAGGTACCTACAGCATTTCAAATATTAATATTTTGTTGTTTACAGCAAACTAACTTAATATTTTTAAAACGATTTTCAGGGTAATATACGAATTGATAATAATAATTGATAATAATAATTGATATTTATAATTGGTACCAATCTATGTCCATGGTACCAATTGATTTAAAAATCGAATCAGCTTTTCTTTCTAAAAAACTGCGTCGAATATCGTAAATGGGTTCAAAATCGGTCGATTTATTTGGTATTTCAATAACGAAAATGTCAAACATTTTCGTTATTGAAATACCAAATAAATCGACCATCGAATCGAAAAATATTTGTTTGATTCTTTGTTGAAAGTTCGACATTTGTCAGCCTATCTACAGTTGATTACCTATGTAGCTAAGAATAAATAAATATACTTGTCCCCGTCAGGGATCGAACTCGTGCACCGTCGATTGCGTAGTCGGTATCACTAAAACCACTCTACCAACGGGGCGGTCATAACATAAGAGAAATTAATGTATGACCGCCGTATGACACGGCAATACCATCCCGACACCGGGACAGCTACACGCCATGCCAATAACAAATTTGATGTCTATATGTATATATTCGTTGCGTTTTTTTCTATCAGGAGAGCTATCGGACTGTTTCCCTGTTATATGAAAGGAGTCTTTAAATAAGACTTCTTTTATTTGTGTTCAGTTCAAATACTCTACACATGTTAACTGCGATATGTTTTTTGGTTTCTGTCCCAACACTTTCTGCAACTTTCTTCAACATTTCTCGTCATTATGAGTACTAATTAAACTTAGTACTTATAGCAACAAAACCAATGACCAAAACTTGGTTGCCTCGTCAAAACTCTACATCTGAGAGTTCTAGTCCCTATATCCAGGCTACATGATATTAGCTGGATAGTACCATAAATTCATTGTCATTGAACTTACAAAAGTTTGCCAAGTTTCAGTGCAAATAAATATCAGGAAGTCGATAAATATGATTTGCAATATCTAGAAAATCTTTTATTTACATACAAATACTACTAGTTAAATAAAAGCTGATATCTTCGAATAAAGATATTGTAGCATCATGTCTCTAGGTCACCATGTCATTGCAATATAATTGAAGTAATAAAATACAAAATTTAGCATCGATAAAGCCTTTACAAGTTGCTAAATTCCTTTCATCAAGTTGAAAAGAGCTGGTGAGCTTTCAACGGCTGCACAGATTCTATTGAATCATAGCTAAGAACCATCTTGCAAAATAGGGCTTTCAAGTTAAAAAAATCGCAACTAAATCGGACCATCCGCCAGGGCGCTACGATGCACGGACAGATACACAGACACACCTCTGAAACTTATAACAAACCTCGTTTCTGCGTCGGAGGCTAAAAATAGTAGTAAAAATTTTAATAAAATATGATTTCCATTGGTAATAATTTTGTGCTATTCTGAATCCAATCCTGGCTTACGAATGAATAAAACAAAAGTACTCTTTTATTTTATTCGCTTATCACACCGCGTGGCACGGTCGCGCGTTTTATATATATGGCTATGCCTAGAATCTTTGCACCTCGACGATCGATAGAAAAACGGGGATGGCGGAATTAAGGCGTGCAATTAAATAAACCTAAATGATTCTCCGTCGGTGTCGCTACAGACATATATGGTAGCCGCAATTACACCAGTGCTTGTTATTGTTTTGTTCCAGTTTAATGGATAAGTACGATGATAAATATAAATATTATACAATTGTCATTACATCACATAAACATGACAATGCACCATGAATATCTAGGATGTCTGTAGGTGATGATTGTCTGTTTCCACAAGGAAAACCATCATCTAGTTAGGTAATTATCATATGCTACAATTACAAGCGAAACTTTCATGTCACTTATCTGTACCTACACAATTTTTTCAGCTTCCATAGGATAAACAATTTTGTTAAATAACTTTACACTGAAATTTAGGTTTCATAATTTTATTGCACTTAACTAAATCGTATATTTGAAGGCAGATGAACCTTTTTTAAACAGCATCCTGAAATATGAAATGTGCCATCCTCCAGTGATCTGCCGCTGGCAATCAACTCCGCTGACAGGCTCGCCCTATCAATATCAAAGAAACGCCGCTTCCCACAACTTACACTAGGGATGCTAAAAACAGTAAGTTCTCGATACCTATTTTAAAACAATAATAAATAAATCAAATCGAATACTATTCTTCTTCTCTACTTAAATTTGAAAACCATAATCCTGTCCGACAGTTAATAAACGGCTCTCCAATTATCTCTTCTCCAGGCAGTCACTTTGACATCTAAATATGGCCTTATAGGGTCTAATAACTTTCTCTTTCATTTGTAAAATTTCTTTAAATATTCTCGTAAACAATCCTAGGTCTGCCTCTTCCTCTTTTTCCTTCTAGTGTGCATTCTTTGATGTTAATCATCAAGCTGTCGGGTTTTATAATATGACTAGCTGCCCGCCCTGGCTTTGCTCGGGCAGTGTACCTAATAAAATAATGAGACATAATCATTCTTATATAGTATTGGAATATCACAACTTTTTATTGTCAGTCGTTTTTGACAATATATCACAAATTCCTTAAGAAAATCTTCAGTCTTTTTTTTTTTTTTCATTTATTTGGATCAACAAACAGTAACACTATTACATTTAATTCGGTACAAAGTTTTAGATATAATTTACTAATAGTGATACCAACACCATTGATCACCGATTAATTTTAATGTTGAAAAGTGGCGCACAAAATATGTTGAAGTATGTGATTTACAATTAATTTTGATACTAAAAAATAAAAATAAAGAATTATGGCTTTCTTAATCTAATACACTTTGATGTTTAAAAAATTATTGTTGTCTTATTCGACATATTATTTCTTTTTTGAATTTATCTCCATTAATGATACTGAAAATATCAATACTGTTAAACCTTTTATTGTAATTAGTTACTAACATATTCATAGGTGCTCTTTTTCCCGCATTGGTTCGACATCTTGTTGTTGCAAACGTAGGGTTGACACGTCGCGATCTATTATTTGCCCTAGCAGGTATTCTATATGATATTAAGTTAACTAATTCTATACAGTCATAGTGGTTATGGCAAATATCATGTAGAATAATAGCCTGTAGTTGGTGACGTCTAGACTCCAAAGTTGGTATTTTGTACCGATACATCAACTGATCGTAACTTAGTTTAACTCTTTTACACCGACTATGAATGCTGCGTAAGAACTTCTTTTGAATGGATTCAATTTTGTTTATATATTTATTATAATACGGACACCATATAGAAACTGCATATTCAAGTTGTGGTCTTATTAATGACTTATATAAGTGTAAGTAAGTAAAGGGATTTCGAAATTCATGACTAACACGCATTACAAATCCGTACAATCTGTAGGCTTTATTAATAATATTCTCAATATGTGTTTCGAGTATAAATTTACTATCCAGAATTAACCCAAGGTCTTTAATTTTATCTACTTTTTCCAATATAGTACCACATAAATTATATGAAGTATTACTAGGATTGCGCTTGCGAGTGAAGGCAATATGCTTGCATTTACTGATACTTAATTCTAGTTTATTTTCATGGCAGTAAGCTGAGATGGCATCTAAATCCTTTTGTACTTTAATATGATCATTATAACTTTGAATACTGTGGTAAATTTTTATGTCATCTGCATATAAGATATATTTACAAAAATTAAAGCATCTATTTACGTCATTAATATATATAATGAAGAGCAAGGGCCCCAGTATTGATCCTTGAGGCACCCCTGAAGTTATAAAAACACTATCTGATTCAAAACCTCTAATAACCACTTTTTGTGTACGATTAGTAATATAAGATTTAAACCATCTCCATAAATTTCCTCTTATCCCGTTAAAAGCAATTTTTTCAAGGAGGCGTTTATGGTCTACACGGTCAAATGCTTTTTTGAAATCTGTATATATACAGTCAGTTTGTATATTGTTATCCAAATTCTCAAATAAATAATTTGTATATATTAGTAAATTGGATATAGTCGACCGATGTTTGACAAATCCATGTTGCTGTGGAATTATATTATTATGCAAAATAGGATAAATGGCATTATGCAATAATTTTTCAAACGTTTTCGCTAGAGCGGGTAGGATAGATATCGGCCTATAATTTTCAACATCATTTTTATTTCCGCCTTTATGAACTGGTACAATACGCGCGGTCTTCCATATGGAAGGGAAGTTTCCTTCTTTTAAACTTTTATTGAATAAGTAATGCACAGGCTTACAAATTGTCTTAGCTACAGATTTAAGAAAAAATGGAGGTATATTATCTACGCCAGATCCTTTATTACCATCTAGACTCAACAAACTTTTACGAACATTTTCTTCTGTTATGTACACATCACTAATATGTATATCACCCGAGTCATTATGTGCAGGCAAATCCAAGTTATCAACATCTAAGTCCTCACTAACTGTGGAAGGCTGAAATACGGAATAGAAGTAATCTGAGAATAATGAACATACTTCTGTTAGATTACCTGTACTTTTATCCCCATAATGAATATTTAATGGAATTTCTGTCTTGTTTTTACAATTTGATACATATGTCCAGAAATACTTAACATTTGTTTTAATGTTTTCTTCAACATGACACATATACTCCTTATACCGTAATTTTGCCTGAACTTTAAGGCGATTTCTATATATCGAAAATATTATGTAATCAGATTTATTTCTGAATTTCTTCCATTTGACCCAAGCACTATTTTTATTTTTGAAGATATGTATCAGTGAAGAGTTAAACCAACATGGAAAATCGTTATTTTTAATCTTACTTAATGGTACAAATTTACGAATAATACTATATATTTTTTCATAAAATAATTCCACAGCAGCCTCAGATGAAATATTTTGTCCTCTAAGGTCATCCCAGTTAGTATTTATTATTTCTAAATTAATCAATGAATAATCTGCTTTATGATAACAGTAACGCATACATTTAAAAGTTGAACAACGATCCTTTTGTTCTATAAACGGCAGTAAAATGTAAAAAGGGGGGTGATGTTTATCTATTGGAACTAAAGGCATCGGTACCAGAGATGTCATATTATCATGAGTATTTGTTATACATAAATCTAGAATGACCTTATTGGCATTTTCATTTAAGTTAATTTGTTTACAATTAAAAAATGAAATAAAATTAAATAGGTAATTTGTAGAAATTAACGCGTCTGAAAACAAGTTTGATTTTATAGAGTAATTAGTCCAATCAATTGAAGGTAAATTGTAGTCCCCTAATAGGTAGCAATAACTAGATTGATACTGTTTTAATATTTCGGTTAAATAATCTAATAAGCCTTTATAAACTTCACTTCTTTGGTTGGGCGCAATATAAACCACATTAATAATGTAACTCTTAGCGGCAGCCCTAATCTCAAGCGTCACGTGATCAACAAGAGGAGAAGGCCCGATTACCGTGTATGGCGGCGGCACGCGGGTCGCGGCAAGCTGGCGGCGCACCGCGATCAGCACACCGCCCCCATCGCGCCGGTCGCAAGCCTCACGGTTTCTATCACATCTATAAACACTGTATCGAGAATCTATGAATTCACTATCAAAAATATTCGCATGTAGCCATGTTTCCGTTAATATTATAATATCATACGCATGCATAAGAATATTCATATATATGGTGTGTAACTTAGTCCGTAAACCACGACAATTTTGATAGTAAATAGTTAAATTGTTATCCATAATTAAATTTGTAAAAACAACAGATACCTTTTCCTAAATAATTATTATAGTAAAGATTTTTACGTTTAACGCAGCTTAAGTTACTAGTATATAGAGGGATATAGACGTCACCAGCTATTTATTTTATATAATGTAAAATATAATTTAAGCCGTAAATAATGAATGGTAAAAAAGTGTTTTTATGATAAACATAACATAGACGGAGAGCCCTAAGTAACATTCTATTATTCTTATTAATAACAACATGTTTTGAATACTCGTAAGTACCTTGTTTTATAGCAATGTAAAAGTTACTTTTATTTTTAATTAATACATAACAGTTTTTAACATATAGATGGATAATTGAATAATGTATTTTTACAAAAATGGCAAAAACGTTTACTTTATGAGAAAAATGCCTTAACTTTAATTTTAAAGATAAGTACATATAAAGTTTCCAAACCTTAAATAAATAAGTCTTACTCACTCATTCATTTTTCATATTACGTGACTTAAAAAACCGTAATATTTTTCAACATTTTCTTTTACACAAACCTTTTCCTAACAACAACGAACACAACTAAAAATAATTATCTAATTTGGTGCCTTTATTCTAAAGTTATGCGCGTACAAACGTTGCATGTATTCATTTTTATTTATATAGATTATGAAATCTAAAATTTCTAAAGGTGTTTGTATGTTTGTTAGTTCAACGAATTAACATAGGTATTTGATGTTTTTGATTAAAAAGTATGTCGTAGAATTTTATTAATGTCTCCAAAGAACAAGTAGTATTAATTAAGTAGCTATATAAAAATAATTATTTTTAAATACGAAAAAAATTCACTGCATGCTGCATATATGTAGGTATATCAAATTTATTTTCTGATGTATTATTACTTCCGAGACGAGGATATAATTTTATCGGCTACGTACCAATTAAATGAAATTGGTACGTGGCCGATAAAATTCGGGTAAAAAAAAACCTTCGGGTACGCTCAATTTTTTTCTTAAAGCCATTTTTATAATCACCTGTATATATAAACAATTACTGTTTATGCTATGTTCGCAGTGTAATAATAAGTGAGTGTATGCCTGTACCTATGTATCACATTACGTTTTCTTGGTATATTATTATAAGTAAACAAACAAACGACTTTTCTGTTAAACAGAGACAACGAATATGTGAAAAGTGCGTTGTCATCTGTGTGGCGGATTGAAATGCCACATGCTTATTTTTCCCGACTACCTAACCCTCTAAACCAGAACATAACAGTAACAAAAATTGACGATATTACCTAATATTTTATCGACACTGTTCCCATCCCTAAGAGATGTCGCGTCATATTATTGCGTAGTCGGGGTAGAGTTGCATACACATGTAGCTTATTAGTGGGAGGCGCCGCCGTCTGGCATTGTAGTCTGTTTGTCACTCACGTTACACCGCTGTCACTTCCACTGCGGTGAAATCGCAGCCCTGTATAAATACTTCAGTATTTTACAACTGAAATGTTCAAATTCAATTTTGAGTGTCATTTGGATGGCTTCAAAGGTGCAGAATTATTCCTGTTTTTATTTATTACAAGCCGTTTCTCGCGGTATCGATCCCTCGAGATAATTGATATAAAATGTAGCTTATGTCAACCAGGAACACTATAGATTTCTATTGGTGAAAGAATTTTCAAAATCGGTTCAAAAGTTCCTACAAACAAAATATCACACTTTCCCTTTTTATAACATTAGTATAGTTTTGTAAAACATAATATGTAACGTAAGTTCTATCATAACACTGATTAAACCGACGCCAAGAAGTCGCCATGTTAATGACACAATATTTTTTATCGCAGTAAAACTGCAGCAACCGAATCACCATTTCCTATATCTCCACAACCCTGCATCAGATGTTCACCAAAATAAAATGTAATCGCACGGGGACTACACAATCTCAAATAAAGAAATTATTATAAATAGGTTTTAAATGACCGAGTTCTGAGGTAACAAACATAAAAAAACAGTTGATGGCATCCTTCTTATGGCATGTCGGTTCATCAAAAATAAGTCTACTAAGCCACTGATTGTCATTCACCCGATATTTCTTTTATTTTATAGGATAACAAGCAATCGGATAGCTTTCCTAATGGAAAGGGGTAACCATCGCCTATAGACACCAAAGATGTTAATGATGCGATGCTGGGTATCTGTGTGACGGGGTTGGAATACCACATACACAAGTTTACCGATTAGCTTTCCTTAAACCGAAACACAACAAAGACAAGCACCGCTGACGCTGTTTTGACAGGAATAAGTAAGACGGTGGTACCAAACTCGTTAGAGAGGTCGTAGAACCCTACCATTTACAAATATCTCTAGTTACGCTAATATTATAAATAGGAAAGATTTATTTGTTTATAACGGCTAAACTCAAAAATTACTAAACTAATTTTAAAAATTCTTTCACCAATATAAAGCTAAATTATCATGTAGTAATATAGACTACCTTTATGCCCGATTGAGTAAAAGGAAGTGATGTGTGTAGGTCACGCGGACGGAGTCGTGGAGAACATCTAATATAGTAGATGTGTTGTAACTTGTATGGAATCGGTAACTAGGTCACAGCAGCTAAAGCCACCCGTTAACTGTTTAGCATATTTTAAGTTATCGCAGCGTTTACCGTTTAGTATAAAGGCAGTGGCACACTCGCCGTGCCAGTGACGCGTGGCGGCGCGCGACCAACGTTCGCAGAACCGGCTTTCATCTCCAGTACCGTGAACTTACGAGCCGCGATAAATATAGAATTAGATTATTCAAAACGACGATTAGTATTGCGCTATTTATCAAAATAGATGAAAGATCTTCGGTCGTTTATTAGCGAACACAGAGAGAGCTATTAGGCGGTGGTGAACATCCTTCAGACTGATTTCTATACAGAATATAAATAGAATATCATTCGTAGGCACTTTTTGACTAAAATATATGTTTTTTGTGTTTTACAGCTTGGTGGTTTCTAGTAGGTACTTAATTTTTGTTGCAATCCAATTAAATGATATGTAACATCAATACACAAGTTTTTTTTTCAAAAAAACTAACATTACTAAATAAATTTGCCGCGATTCCCATCCAAGATCTCATGTGTACTCACTTAGTTTGCTATCCTATGGCTTAAAATAAAATAATAATGACTACCTCGTAGATCAATTCATTAGCTATCGTGTGGCATAGGCGTTTAATAACTGTCGTATTCTGTTTCGGAGGTTAAGGTAGTCGGTAAACTTATGCATGAGGCATTAACACCCCGCTACATGAAAAGCATCGCACCATTAATATGTAGGCGATGATTATTTCTTTCCGTCAGGAGAGCCATATACTTGTTTACTATCTTATGATAAAAAAGATCAAGACTCCGGGATGACTAATCCGATCTCCGACAGGTATAAGCATTTGAACGAGAAACATAAATATTTGTATTTTTGATTTTCGGTTTTTATTAAATATATTTCAGGTTTTTTGTCTCTAAATTATGTATTTTAGTTATCGTTTGCCATGTCACAAGCAAACAATTTGTTTATTCATTTCATTACTTATTTAACTAGGGATTTTACTGACTGGCGTAACGCCATAACATTTTACTTGAAACTAACATTTTTGTCAGACCCGAGACTCGAATCCCTCAAAATTATAATCTGCAGCCGAATAGAATTACTCTAGATCAACAAGGCAGTAATAAATTAATATCAAATAAAGTGTCAGGTCATCAATTAAAAATAACATAGTGTCGGTTAATTACGTCGGTAAACGCATGAGTCGCGGTGCGTACGCGCGATGCGTTTCGCCGCAGGCCATTGCGTTTGCGCGGGCGTGTGGCGACACACCTTGTTGTCGGCTGAGTACCGCGCCTCTTCTCGCCTCGTTGCACCACTTTATCTGCCAACTAATACTGCTATTACAAATATTTTTAACCAAATTTGAATTACGGTTCTCAGTTCATTAGAACCTGTTTTTATGTATTTTTTTCTCACATCATGGATAGATTTCTGTATAGGTACTAGTTTAATATAAAGTTTCCGGGGATGTAATGTTTTACTTGGTCGATATTTACAAATCGACGTTTTTATGTATCA
Organism: Apodemia mormo; assembly: GCA_036924255.1. Taxonomy (NCBI): domain Eukaryota; kingdom Metazoa; phylum Arthropoda; class Insecta; order Lepidoptera; family Riodinidae; genus Apodemia; species Apodemia mormo. Next base: position 874,560 of record JAUPFN010000018.1, on the reverse strand, counting down.
TTATTATATGTATAGGTAGATTAGGTTAAATTAATGAAAGTGGCATTAACCTCTCGCCACACAGAGAGCATGCGTTGCGAGAGCCATCTGCTTGTTTGCTATCTTATCATATAAAAAATGATAGCAAACATACAAATGGATCTCCTGATGGAAAGGTACAACCATTAGCTGTAGACACCAAAGATATTAATGGTGCGTTGCTGTGCCTGTGACGATGCCCCAGTTTCTTGCCCCCCAAACTGAATCACGACAGTGACAAGTACTACTGCAGTAAGAATGGATAAGGCGATGGTACCAGGCCCGAGCCAATGTAGAACTCTCTGCAGTTACGATGTTAATGATTTGATATTTTATATATAACGAGTGACGACATACCATTATCACCCAAGCCGCTCCTCCATTCCCAGCAAACTAGGTGCCAGGCTTCCACAAATCTATACATATAATAAAATCTTAGAAAAGTCAAAACTGCACATTGAATATTTTTTTAAAAGAATACTTGGGGCGTGATCTACAATCGATATCAAAGCCAAAAATATAGTTTTTAGAATTTTTGTCTGTTTGTCTGTATGTATGTCCGAGGTAAACTCAAAAAGTACTGCATGGATTTACTTCAAATTTTGCTTGAATATTACTAACAGCCTATATGTTGATATAGGCTACATATTATCAAATATCACGTTATCACCTAAGGGGGAGAAGCTGTGCGGAGTAAACGAAGTCCGCGCGGACGAAGTCGTGGGCAACAGCTAGTAATTAATAACACTTAAATATTTGAAAACTGCTTTGAAGCTTTATCTGCGTAAAAGTGTTTTTGCCATGATATTACTAAGTTGCTTCACACAAACTTAAATATTTTTGGAGCTATATTTAGTTTGATCGTGAAAATAAAAATTTTGATGTGATTCTTAAAACTGAATCTCCGATAACACTAATAATAACTATTAATTGAGTTGGATTGGGAAAATCAGAAGGTCTATCAGTAAAAAGTAACATTTGGATTCAAAAATTTGAAATGCTATGAATTTAAATTTAAAACTGAAACTATGCAGATTCTATTCAAGCTAATTATTTAAAATAAGAATAAAAACAATTGATCGAGAGCTTAAAAATGGTAACCTTTTTAAATGTTTACAAGACGTCAACAGCGATTTACCCCGTGTTGGGCCGGGCTCCTTTGAAGAATAGGCCAACTGCCGTTCTTCCAAGCAGGTTTTAAAAGGCAACCGATTGGCTATGCGAGTCACTGCCATCGTGGCTTAAAGATTAAATCATCTGTTGCCTGGTCAGACAGTTTGTGATAGGCGAATATTTGGCTAAATGTGTCACCATCACCGGGTTTACTAGGTAGTAGAGTAGTAGGGATTCGTTGGTTCCCGACCACCCGGGTCGTTGGGTCTGGATCCCTGTTTCTGTCCCACCTGTGTTTCTGACCCACTTGGTGGTCGGTCAAAACTAAAAAAAAAAAAAAAAAAAAAAAAATTTGGTGTCAAAATGGGGGTTTCCGGGTACGCCCGATCGATAGCAAGCATCCGTTTTTTGATATCTCGCACGGTTGCAAAGTTAGCATTCCTGGCTCTCCTTCGTTATCTAATCACCTCATTATCATTAAGCTCGAACGCCCGTCACACAATCGCACTATTAAAAGCTCATTAGGACGTCTCGCATTGCGTATCACTTGCAACTAATGAATATGGAATAAAATAAATATCATCAAGCTGATTCCCGTGTCGAGAAGGCAGAGCGAGCGTCTTAACGTTCCACTGCGATTCACCTGTTCAGAGGACAAAAGCACGATTATGGCGATCATTCTATTATCATTTTAGCAGCCTGTAACGACTATTACTTTTTTTTTTTCATAGTAATTTATATCATTAACATCGTGAGTACTGACTAGTTGGTGAGTTCTGCAACGTCTCGACCGGGTTGAGTACCACCACCTTGACCCATCTTATTACATACATCATCAGTGCTAGTCGCTGTGGTGGTGCTATTATTACTGGGTCTGTGTGCTTATTAAATATATTCCAGTACTTGTATGCATGTAAAAAAGTATCTTCACGGCCATATCCCCGAAGAGGTAGACAGAGGTACAACTAATGCTCCCACGATTAGCCGAAGATACTAAGTTCCACAACGTGATAGGTGACAATCCCGACCCAGGAATCGAACCTAGGACCTCATGTGGCAAGCATCGACACCGCACCATTATGCCGCAGAGGTGATTTGTTTGAATGTATTTATTTAGTGTTGTTGACAAACACCCATATTGCATGATGTCTGGGCTAGCAGGATCGGTCACTTCCGGTATCAAAAGCTTCACATGCTCTTAAGGTATGTGGGTGTTTCGCAATACACAAGTATGAACTTCACTAACGATTCATTGGAATGTTGTATCATAATTGCTAATGCGAATGTGATGAGCAACAAGATTTGTAACAGAACGTGTTCGCTAATGTTAATTGCTTAAAACTTCCTATATAAACCTTGGATGAAAGCACATCTACAATATATCAAATAATTATTTTAACAGAGATAGTGCTACATTATTGTAACGTGTGTGTGTGTGTTATTGTGTTCACGTGCTACTTCGATAATATGGATGTAAGTATCTCATTTATTGCTCTTATAATATCTTATATATTAAATATGTGTAATGAATGTAGATATAATATTTTTGTCGTTTCATATTTTTACAATATTATTCATGTATTTCACCGGAGAGGAAAGTATACTTGTATGATGAACGTACACATATTTTTTCAGATTTGGTTAGAAAATAATATTTATACCTACATGCACACACAGAAATGATGTATGTGTTAAATCTATACATATGTGTACTACATGTATACTGAACAGAAATTTTACCTAAATATATTCAGTCGTTAAGGCGTGTAAGAACTTGTAACAAATATACACGCACAAACTTTAGATTTATAACATAGTATTAGGATTTTACGTTAGCTATGTCGTAGTGTCTAATATTTGGTATTATGTCCTTTACAGAATTCCTCGAGCATCCTTGAAGAGAACACTTTAAAACATTATTATTATCCACTGTCTGACGACGACGAGTCAGATTTACAATTGACACAGCCATTGAAAATAAAAAGAACACGTAGCAGCAGCAGTTTGGACGACCTATTTGAAAAGCCAGCCAAAAAGAAGAAAAAAATGTCGTCCTGCGTTGGAAGGGCGTCTCGAGATGGTGGAATGGCATACATATCAACCAATACCGACGATGGGGCGCAAGCCACACACTTTGTAAAAATAGAAGTTTACGATCTAAAAAAACTGGCGAGGATACCCCCAACTGATCATTGGAAACATGCAACCACTCGGATTAAATATTATGCGGCAAGTCATAGGCTCAACAAAATCAATGAAGTGATCTATGATATATCTAAGGAAATAGCCGATGCACCTGACGTAAAAAAATATCACTTCGACAAAAATACTTGATATTGTTCTTTCAATGACTGATTTTTTAAGTATGCTATTGTATAAAGTTTCAATGTAATTAGAGATAATAATGTGATTGGTGATTAATTTTAGTCATCAGTTAACAATTTTAAAAGAATTTTAAAGGTCTTTAGTTAATGAAGTGGGCGTGGAAAGGTGCCATATATATAACAGCGTTGCACTAAACAAGTGCTATTATTGTATATTTTAACGCAGTTGTCGTACAACCAACTGTAAAAATGTCTTTTATAAAAAGTTTATATTTTGAATTAAGTAACGATACTTTAGTTGAGTCACTATATGATTCGTGCTACGATGCTGAACTATATGAAATATGTTGCAAAGTAGAGAAGGAACAAGCTCAATGTAAACGTAAATCTGAAGATAATTATCAAAATGGCAATCATGAAAAACATCGCCGAATCAATGAAGATGAGTTTTGTCATGGTCATCGAAATAGATCACAGCCTTTCGTTGACTCTCAATATTTAGACTCAGAACTCTACAACATGTGTGAAACTATTGAAAGGTAAACGCAATTTATTGTTATATGAAATATTATTATTTATATACCCGCTATATGCAGTTTCTAAATTATTAATAAATTTTCAGTACTTTCATCCAAGTGGGTTGTGGAGAACCAGGTGCAATACCATCTACATCTAAAGATCATACATTTCATAATATAGAGACGTCGATTCAAGAATGTACACCATCTACTGTGAAAATGATGAAGTGTACTACTTGCAACGTTAATGTAAAAAAAAGGTATTTTTCCAATCATGTTAATAGTCATTTACATAAAAATAACTTATTTAAATTGAAACACTCCTTGGAAAACGTAGATATAATTGAAACTGCATTTAAAGACCGATTACTAACATATAGGATAGGTACGAATTCTTCCAAGGATTTTACAACCCCGGAATTATATTTTTCTTCAATCAATAACAGTGTTGTGCAACTACTCTCCGAATGTATAAAACAATTTACTACATTTAAGGTTAATTTTATATTGCGGGGGAGTTTTATTCAGCAAACGAAAGATTTAAAAAATTCATTTGATTTTCAGACTTCCAACTATATTGTTTGTATGAGTACTGATGTTAATGAACTAATTACATCTGTTTATAGTATCTTAACCAATAAGATTAGTGAATTTGAAAGGAAAGATAGTGGTTGGAGCCTTCAACACCTGACCGAATTAGATTTGAATGTAGGAAAGTTTAATCCCTGTCGGGGTAGTTCTTTTATTGAGCTTCCACGTGACATACGTTCTAAAAAGGCAGTTATTAATGTGAAAAACACAGATGTTCTTTGTTTCAAATGGGCAATTCTCTCCGCTTTATATCCTGCACAAAACCATTCTGATAGAGTCACTGCTTATAGCCAACACTCTAATAAATTAAAATTTAATCAAATAGCATTCCCAGTAAAATTACGTGATATTTCAAAATTTGAAATTTTAAATAATCTAAGCATTAATGTTTTTGGTTTAGAGTACAGTAAAAAAGAAAAAAAATATATCGTAGTTGGGCCTTTACACCATACAAAACAACGTAGACCTGTTCACGTAAATTTATTGTTATTAACACATGGCAACACTAATCATTATTGCTACATTAAAAACTTATCTCGTTTATTGTCAAAACAAGTTACTAATCGAAACAATGCAATTTTTATTTGCGATGGGTGTTTACTATTCTTTACTAAGAAAGATGCTTTAATGAATCACCAAAAAAGTGATTGTATGCAAATCCGTACGGAAATTCCATCCGTAAATGCTTTAAGGAAGGATTGGTTTGGTACATTAACACACAGCAATAAGTTAAAATTTGAAAGCTATCACAGAAAACTAAAAATTCCATTTGTAATATATGCAGATTTCGAATCATTTTTAAGGCCAATTTATAGTTGTTCGAATAATCCATGTGCATCACACACAGAAAATGTACAGAAACATGATGTATATAGCTTTGGTTATTATATTAAATGTTCATATGATGATAGCATTTCAAAATATGTATCTTATAAAGGAAATGATTGTGAGTGTGTATTTATTCAGAGTTTAATTAAAGATTTAGAAAACATTTTAGAACGTAACACTTTCCGCAAATCACCAAAACCACTATCTGAACAAAATGTAAACTTTACAACACATGATAGTAAATGTTACGTTTGTGATTTAGATTTAAATTGTGAAGATTTCACCGTATATGATTCATATACCGGCGAATTTAAAGGTTTTGCACATACAATTTGTGGTAAGAAATATGTAACGCCTGACTTTGTACCAGTCATATTACATAACATGAGCCATTATGATGCTCACTTTATAGTCCGTGCTTTACACGTAGTTGAAGGTAACATTCAAGTAATACCACAAAACAAAGAAAAATACATATCTTTTTCAAAAACTATAAAGATCAACAATCGTAGTATTAGTATACGATTTATAGATTCTTTAAAGTTTATGTCCAGTAGTTTAGAAAAATTATCTCAAAACCTAAATAATGAACAATTTATTGAATTACGTAAAAACTTTCCAAATAATGAGGACTTTGTACGTGTAAAGCGAAAAGGAATTTATCCGTATGAACAAATGCAATCATTTCATTCTTTAAATTTAACAACGTTACCCCCTAAGGAAAGGTTTTATAATTCAATGTCCGATTCTAATGTGTCAGATGAAGATTATAAACATGCAAAGGACGTGTGGCAACATTTTAAATGTAAAAATATGGGTGATTATTCCGATCTATATTTAAAAACAGATGTTTTATTGCTGACCGATGTATTCGAGAATTTTAGAAATGTATGTTTAACTACTTACTATTTGGATCCATGTCACTATTACACAGCACCAGGGTTAAGTTGGGATGCCATGATGAAATTAACAAAAGTGGAATTGGAGTTATTAACAGACTTTGAGATAATTTCTTTTTTAAAATCAGGTATACGAGGTGGTATTTCACAGTGTAGTAATCGCTATGCTAAAGCAAACAATCAATACATGGAAGATTATAATAAGGAACAACCTGATTCCTATCTGATATATTTGGATGCCAATAATTTATATGGGTGGGCAATGTCACAATATCTTCCAATAAATAACTTTGAATGGGTAGATGTCAACACAAAATTCGATGTTTCTGACGATTCTGATTATGGATACATAGTAGAAGTAGATTTGGAATATCCTGAAAACCTACATGATACTCACTCAGATTTACCTTTATGTCCTGAACGTATTTGCACAGACCAATCTATTCACCCCAAATTAGTAACAAATTTAAATAATAAAACAAAATACGTAATTCATTACCGAAATCTTAAACAGTGTTTGTCACTGGGCTTAATACTTAAAAAGGTTCATAGAATTTTAAAATTTAGACAAAGTCCTTGGTTAAAACAATACATAGATCTTAACACATCTCTTCGTACTTTATCAAAAAATGAGTTTGAAAAAGATTTCTATAAGTTAATGAATAATTCAATATTTGGTAAAACGATGGAAAACATAGAAAAAAGAGTTGATGTTAAGTTACTTACCCATTGGGAAAATCTTGGAAAGACCCAAGGAGCTCAATCACTTATTGCACGTCCCGAATTTCATAGTCTTTCTATATTTTCCGAAAACTTAGTAGCTGTTCAACTCAAAAAGGTAAAACTTGAATACAATAAACCAATATATCTCGGATTTTGTATACTGGATATTTCAAAAACCTTAATGTTTGATTTTCATTACACCTATATGAAAAGTAAGTTTTTAAGCCCAAAATTACTATATACTGATACAGATAGTTTAATATACCAAATATATACGAAAAACTTTTACAGTGATATTAAACCAGATTTAGAAAAATATTTCGATACTTCAGATTACCCGGAAAATAATATTTATAATTATAACCTGATAAACAAGAAAAAAATCGGGGTTTTCAAAGATGAAAATAATGGGCAAATATTTCGTGAATTTGTTGGGTTGCGATCAAAAATGTATTCAATGATAGTTGATAATAAATTAATAACTAAAGCTAAGGGTGTTAATAAGAGTGTTACTAAGAAATTAACATTCAAAGATTTTGAGTCCTGTTTAATGAATAACACAATCAAATTAGCGGAAATGTATAGATTCAGATCGATTAAGCACATAGTTTTTACTCAAAAAATTAATAAGATTTGTTTGTCTTCTAATGATACTAAAAGGTATTTAATACCTAATTCAACAGACACCCTCGCATGGGGGCATTATTCAATAAGATAATTTAAAGAAATTGTAAATATTTTTGTTTGTAATTTGTAATAAATGTAACGTAGTTTTAAGTATTTTTAATATTTGTAACTGTAGTTTTAAGAATATAAACTCCGTAGCACTTAAGTGAAATGACATACTTTGTATAGTAATAAGTTTCTTTCTATAAAATAAATAAATAAATAAAATAATTTGTGTAAAAATATGTATAGTATAAATGTGTTCTGAGCAATAAATTTATTAGTATATAAAGACTCTGTTTTATTTCTTCATATGCCATTATAAATTATTGTTTATAAAGAGGTAGACGTTTAATATAATACGGAATAAAAATGATTCACTTTATTCATCCATTCACATCGATAGTGGCTGGACCTAGTGGATGTGGAAAGTCTAACTTTGTTTCAAATTTTTTGACTTACATAAAAGATATATGTGATGTCAAGTTTGATAAAATATTATGGTGTTATGATGAAATGCAACCACTTTATAATAGAATAGATGTGACATATATCCAAGGAATACCTGATATGAATATGTTTAATGGGAAACACCCTCAATTACTCATTATCGATGATCTTATGAGAGAATCGGATGGTCGTATAGTTGATATCTTCACGAAAGGAAGCCACCACAGAAATTTAAGTGTATTTTACATAACCCAAAACTTATTCCATCAGGGCAGAGGTCAGAGAGATATTTCTCTAAATACCAGCTATCTCATATATTTCAAAAATCCTCGAGATAGGACACAAATAAAACATTTGGCCCGTCAGGTGTTTCCCGACAATCCAAAATTCGTGGAAGAATCTTACAGAGATGCTACTAATGAGCCTCATGGGTATTTGATGATAGATTTAAAACAAGCTACGAATGACGCATATCGGTTTAAGACGAAAATATTTCCCTTAAATGAACATTGTATAGTGTATGTACCGAAAAAAGGATTTAAATACGATTTGAACGATGAGATTCTTAATAGTATCCGATGAATGGTGTCGGTGAAACAGCGTCTACTGCAAAGTCCAGTAGAAAAATTTTATACACTTTTAAATCAAAATATCGCAAACTTTTAATACAATCTTACAGTGATAATGAATTAGATCTTATTTGTGAAAACCTTTATAAAATTTTTGATGGAAAACTTGCAGATGTCACTAAGTCTTCGGGTAACATTCTGCAGTGCAGTTGTTTTTTGATACCGTTTATAAACTATTTTACACCTTAAAATTTCTCAGTGTAGAGCTATGTCGAAAAGAGTGAAGACACATCAAGATTTATTAAGAGCTTTACATACACTGAAACCCAAACATCGTACAGCCTTATTAAAAGTCTGTAGCGATGAGGAAATAAACTGTATTTGTGAATGTATTTATAATGTTCTGAATGGTAAAATAATATTGAAGGAAACAGAAAAGTCTAAATTAAAGAAATATAAAAAGCTGTTGCGTTTGCTAGTGTCGAAGGGTAAACATAGGTTAAGAAAGCGAATCATTATACAGAAAGGTGGGGCTTTTCTTCCTATTATTCTTAGCACAGTATTAAGTGGATTATTGAATTACATAATAAATAAATAAAAACAAAATGGATACTACAAAGAAAATGATATTGATTGAACCAGACGCATTGGAGCGACTAAAGAAAAGAGAAAATATTTCTGATGATTCTTTGTCAAGATTAGACAAGGAAATGCAAAAAATATTAAAAAGTAAAATTGATGATCGTGAAAAATGGTCATTATACCTCCAAGAATTACAGAAATACTTACACTTAATACAAGAAGATAAAAAACCTTTAAAGTTACCTATCACAATTGAAGAAGTTAAAGACAACACAAGCGAGAAGCAGATGATTCCATTTGTAAAAGAGTTATCACCAGTTCAGGACGTACAGACACCGGAATCTCCGGATATATTACTAAAACACTACACGGCTGATTATTTGAAACGACTTATTCCTAAAACTTACAAAAAGAAAGGTAGCATTCTTTTAGATACTCTTTATAAAAATAACGATAAAATTTCCTGGAATGATGATGGTACTGTTGTGATCAACAAAGAACATTTACCTCAAAGCAATATAATAGATCTCATAAATATAACTCTCCGACCCTTAAAATATAAACCTGATGGGTGGGAAAAGTTTGCAAAAGCATTAAAAGATATTAAAGTACCACTAATATGTGTTGGTAATCCTGAAATAAATAAATTCATGAATGAATTGTATGTAGAAGATTTTCGTCTTAATACTCCTACAAAACTAAATACACCGAAATTATCTAAACCAGGAAGAAAAATAGATTGGGAAAGATGGACACCTTATTAGATATACATAGTACTTACTATGATATAGCAAATCCGGCGGGATATAGTAGTGTAAATGCATTAACTAGAGCAATGAAAGGTAAAATGAATCGAAAACAAGTTCAAGAATGGCTGCAAAAACAGGAAACTTATACTCTTCATAAACCTATAAAAAGAAAATTTCCAAGAAACAGATATATCTTATCAAACTTAAATGAACTCTGGCAAGTAGATTTAAGTGATATGAGAAAGTATAGTCAATATAATGATGGTTATAATTATATTTTGTGTGTTATTGATGTATTTAGTAAATATGCATTTGTTAGACCCTTAATTAAAAAGAATTCACAATCAATAAAAAATTGTTTTGAGAGCATATTTTGCGAGGCAAAGGCCACACCTAGTCACATACAATCGGATAAGGGAACCGAATTCGTATCAAAAGATGTAAGACAATATTTAATGAATAAGAATATTAATTATTACACAACGAATAACCCTGATATTAAGGCTAGTATAGTGGAAAGGTTTCAGAGAACTCTCAAAACGAAAATGTGGCGATACTTCACCCACAAAAATACATATAGATACATAGATATATTGCAAGAATTAGTCTATTCCTATAATTATAGTTTTCATTCGACTATAAAAATGCGCCCAGTTGATGTTAATTTTAATAATATAATGACTGTATGGCGTAATATCAACGAAGGACGATTACAGGGGAAAAAAATGGTACACAATAATCAGGATCCAAAATTAAGTATAGGCGACTACGTTAGAATTACTAAATATAAGCATATATTTAAAAAAGGCTATGAGACTAATTGGAGTGATGAATTTTTTATAGTGGCCTCGGTAAAACGTAAGCCTGTATTGATTTATACCATAAAAGATATTCTAAACGAGGGAATTGTAGGTACATTTTATGAGAATGAATTACAAAAAGTTTCTTATGACCCCACATCGTATTTTAAAATTGATAAAATAATAGGTTCACGTTATTCTGGAATCAGAAAAGAAGTGCTTGTGAAGTGGGTAGGTTATCCGAATAAATTTAATACTTGGGTTCCTATATCAAATTTAAAGAAAATATAATGGATAATAGTTTTTATTTAACGTTACTTAGTAACAGCTCCATGGGCTACTTTCCAGAAAACACAACAGCAAACTTCTTCACTAAACTACCTAAAACCATTAAGCTAGAAGGAGAATGGGTGGTCGGTCTAGTTGAATGTCACTATCCGTGTAGTATGTTAAATGTACAGGATCATGAAAATGTAGTATACATTTCTAAAAAAGTATATTTACCCGATTCAAAAACAGATTATGCTAACGTTGAATATAAATCCCATATACCAGCAACAAACTACGAAAATATTAGTAACTTCTTAAACGCATTCAATGCAAATCCTTTATTAAATGGGAAAGTAAAGTTTCAACACGATGAAATATCAAGACTTGTCGCCGTAACAAATATGACAAGTAACATTACTCGAATAACAGCTAACCCCAAATTGTCACTTCAACTTGGGTTCGAACCCAATACAAATTTTGTTAGGCAGAATATTGGTAAGTATCCAATAAACTTACATTTAGGTCTACCGTCACAACTATTTATTTACTCCGATATAGTACATCCACAGATAATAGGAGATGTAATGTCATCTTTACTGAGAATAATTCCATTAGATCCTACGAAATATATTTATGGAGCCTACAAAATTAATGTATTTTCTCCTGCACACTATCTTCCTGTTTTACGTAGGGAATTTGATGTGATAGAAATTGATATAAGAACGAGCATTGGTGAAAGAGTACCATTTCAATTTGGAACCTCATGTATTAAGCTTCATTTCAAAAAAATAAGTTCTTAATATTACATTAAATATATAAAAATGGTATGTCCCTATCATCACTATTACTCTGCACAAGCAGGATCTGGTGTAGGTATAATTTATAAAGGAACACCATATCAACGTGGACATGGCATAGGGAGTTTTCTAGGGGGTTTATTTAGGTCAGTATTTCCAATTTTAAAAAGTGGCGCAAAGGTTCTTGGAAAAGAAGCATTAAACGCTGGAGTTGGTCTTCTAAGTGATTTGGTTGGAGCTCAACCTCTTGATGAATCGATAAAAACTCGATTCCGAACCGCTACTTCTAATTTAAAAAGAAAAGCTGATGAAAAACTCGACTCCATAATGGCAGGATCCGGTTATAAAAATAAAAGGCAAAGACTTAAGTCTATCACTCACAAGAAGACATCAAAACAAAGAAGAACTCTTAAAGGAGCTCTCAAAAATAAAAAAGATATTTTTGGAAATTAAAAATGGCGTTCCTACACAATAATTCTTGTGAATGTGTGAAATCAGAATTGGATATCTTTGCTTTACCGACAACACAAACAAGTATAGAGAGTGGTCAATGGATGCAATATCGTCCGATATCATCGCTAACTGATGATGGCCCTATCGAGTTTTTAATACCTGGTGCTGGTGATGAATATATTGACTTATCACACACAATGATTAGTATCAGTGCACGAATAGAAAATATTGATTCATCAAGATTAGCTGTCGATGCCAATGTTGCACCTGTAAATAATTGGCTACACTCGCTTTTTAGTCAGTTGGATATTTATTTAAATCAGAAACTTGTTTCTCCACCAAATAACACATATGCATATCGTGCGTATATAGAAACTTTATTAAATTATGGTCCAGCAGCGAAAGCTTCCCATCTTACCTGTGGTTTATGGTATGAAGATACTCCAGGAAAGTTTACTTCGTGTGACGCAACTAACGAAGGATTTGCTAAGCGACAGCAACTATCAAAGCAGAGTTCAACTATTGAAATGATAGGTCATTTACATGGTGATATATTTAATCAAGGGAAATTTTTAGTTAATGGTATTGAAATGCGGTTAAAATTAGTTCGTTCGAAAGATTCTTTTAATCTCATATCGTCCACAGTAGAAAATAAATTCAAAGTTAATATAATAAATGCTTCGCTCATAATCCGTAAAGCAAGAATCAATCCATCAATATTACTTGCACACGAAAAAGTACTAGCAACAACCACAGCTAAGTACCCAGTTGCTAGAGCTGAAGTAAAAGTATTAACTATTCCATCTGGTGTTCAAGGGAAAGTTCTTGATAATGTATTTCTTGGGCAAATGCCTAAAAGGTGTATTATAGGATTCGTTAGCAATAAAGCATTTAATGGCAGTTTCGAAACGAATCCCTTCGATTTTAAACACAACAACCTCAATCTGCTTAGTGTATATGTAGATGGACAGCAAATACCACCGAAAACATTAACTCCTAATTTTTCCGACAATGCTTTTACCAGCGTTTATCATACATTATTCTCTGGGACCGGTATACACTTTTTAAATGAAGGTAATTCGATATCTAAAGAAGCTTTTGCAAACGGGTACTGTCTAATGGCTTTTGATATGACTCCAGACTTAAGTGCAAACTCTACAACTCATTGGAATTTAGTAAAACGTGGAAGTGTTAGAATAGAAGTACGGTTTGAAGGCACTTTGTCATCAACTGTAAATTGTATAGTATATGCAGAATTTGATAATGTTATAGAAATAAACAAAAATAGAGAGGTTATTATAGATTATAATAGCTAATCTTAATTTTAATTAATTTATGAAATTGTACTTATATATTATATTGCTAGTGTATTTACTGTCAATTTCATTCAGCATATCTTTAAAAATAGACGTTTTTAAAAATTAAATCCTATGATGGATTCTATAGAAATCCAAAAGTTTCTGGTTATGGTTAATGGTAGCTTAAAGCTTAATGTTTTTGCAGCTAATCGTATACCAGTACATGTTAGCTTACCCTTTTATTCTATATCAAATTTAGATCCTGATACAAAGCCTGGTTCTCATTGGGTAGCAATATGCATTGATAAACATGGTGTTGGGGAATATTTTGATTCTTTCGGGAGAAAGCCAACTGGTTATCATGAGTCATTTTTGGTAACAAATTGTAAGAAGTGGAATTATAATAATAAAGTAATTCAAAATTGTTTTAGTTCTATGTGTGGAATTTACTGTCTAGTTTTTATATATTTCAGATATTATGGAGTATGTATGTTTAACTTCACTAATATGTTTACTACTAATACTGTTATTAATGATAAAATTGTAAATAATTTGTTTAAATACTTTTTCTGTAATAAAATATAATTGATAAAGAAATTTCGTTGTATTATTTTACCCTGTATGTCATAGGAATACAAAAAAAAAACAAATGGGATAACAAAAATAAAACCTTTATTTAAGTATTCAAGTATTAATCACATTATTATCTCTAATTACATTGAAACTTTATACAATAGCATACTTAAAAAATCAGTCATTGAAAGAACAATATCAAGTATTTTTGTCGAAGTGATATTTTTTTACGTCAGGTGCATCGGCTATTTCCTTAGATATATCATAGATCACTTCATTGATTTTGTTGAGCCTATGACTTGCCGCATAATATTTAATCCGAGTGGTTGCATGTTTCCAATGATCAGTTGGGGGTATCCTCGCCAGTTTTTTTAGATCGTAAACTTCTATTTTTACAAAGTGTGTGGCTTGCGCCCCATCGTCGGTATTGGTTGATATGTATGCCATTCCACCATCTCGAGACGCCCTTCCAACGCAGGACGACATTTTTTTCTTCTTTTTGGCTGGCTTTTCAAATAGGTCGTCCAAACTGCTGCTGCTACGTGTTCTTTTTATTTTCAATGGCTGTGTCAATTGTAAATCTGACTCGTCGTCGTCAGACAGTGGATAATAATAATGTTTTAAAGTGTTCTCTTCAAGGATGCTCGAGGAATTCTGTAAAGGACATAATACCAAATATTAGACACTACGACATAGCTAACGTAAAATCCTAATACTATGTTATAAATCTAAAGTTTGTGCGTGTATATTTGTTACAAGTTCTTACACGCCTTAACGACTGAATATATTTAGGTAAAATTTCTGTTCAGTATACATGTAGTACACATATGTATAGATTTAACACATACATCATTTCTGTGTGTGCATGTAGGTATAAATATTATTTTCTAACCAAATCTGAAAAAATATGTGTACGTTCATCATACAAGTATACTTTCCTCTCCGGTGAAATACATGAATAATATTGTAAAAATATGAAACGACAAAAATATTATATCTACATTCATTACACATATTTAATATATAAGATATTATAAGAGCAATAAATGAGATACTTACATCCATATTATCGAAGTAGCACGTGAACACAATAACACACACACACACGTTACAATAATGTAGCACTATCTCTGTTAAAATAATTATTTGATATATTGTAGATGTGCTTTCATCCAAGGTTTATATAGGAAGTTTTAAGCAATTAACATTAGCGAACACGTTCTGTTACAAATCTTGTTGCTCATCACATTCGCATTAGCAATTATGATACAACATTCCAATGAATCGTTAGTGAAGTTCATACTTGTGTATTGCGAAACACCCACATACCTTAAGAGCATGTGAAGCTTTTGATACCGGAAGTGACCGATCCTGCTAGCCCAGACATCATGCAATATGGGTGTTTGTCAACAACACTAAATAAATACATTCAAACAAATCACCTCTGCGGCATAATGGTGCGGTGTCGATGCTTGCCACATGAGGTCCTAGGTTCGATTCCTGGGTCGGGATTGTCACCTATCACGTTGTGGAACTTAGTATCTTCGGCTAATCGTGGGAGCATTAGTTGTACCTCTGTCTACCTCTTCGGGGATATGGCCGTGAAGATACTTTTTTACATGCATACAAGTACTGGAATATATTTAATAAGCACACAGACCCAGTAATAATAGCACCACCACAGCGACTAGCACTGATGATGTATGTAATAAGATGGGTCAAGGTGGTGGTACTCAACCCGGTCGAGACGTTGCAGAACTCACCAACTAGTCAGTACTCACGATGTTAATGATATAAATTACTATGAAAAAAAAAAAGTAATAGTCGTTACAGGCTGCTAAAATGATAATAGAATGATCGCCATAATCGTGCTTTTGTCCTCTGAACAGGTGAATCGCAGTGGAACGTTAAGACGCTCGCTCTGCCTTCTCGACACGGGAATCAGCTTGATGATATTTATTTTATTCCATATTCATTAGTTGCAAGTGATACGCAATGCGAGACGTCCTAATGAGCTTTTAATAGTGCGATTGTGTGACGGGCGTTCGAGCTTAATGATAATGAGGTGATTAGATAACGAAGGAGAGCCAGGAATGCTAACTTTGCAACCGTGCGAGATATCAAAAAACGGATGCTTGCTATCGATCGGGCGTACCCGGAAACCCCCATTTTGACACCAAATTTTTTTTTTTTTTTTTTTTTTTTAGTTTTGACCGACCACCAAGTGGGTCAGAAACACAGGTGGGACAGAAACAGGGATCCAGACCCAACGACCCGGGTGGTCGGGAACCAACGAATCCCTACTACTTAGTAGAGTTTTGCATTGTCTCGCCCGTGTCTGATACCACCGCCTTACCTATTCCTGTCGCAATAGCGTCAGTGATTGTCACTGTCGTGTTTCGGCTTACAGCGTAAAATAGCTGGTAAAATTGCGCATGTGGCATTAAACCTCGCCACTCCAGAGCAACGCACCATTAACATATTTGGTGTCTATAGGTACTTATGACGTTAAAAAAATGTGGCCTTCCTCAGATAACAAGTTCCTGACGGTACGGCGTGGTGGCAGGAATACCTACGTGTACATACCCGAGCGAATAGCGATTCGTTCTAACTTCTAAGTACATACTTTTTTCAGATATTTTTTCAGTGTTTTCTTTAAAACATTACTTGACCGAGGTTTACAATGCTACATGCATAAGTTTACCGGCTACTTTGACCTCCAAACTGAACCGGAATGGGTAAGGCTAGTAGGTAGTATTAAACATAGAAGAGACTTTATGGAAGTCTACCACCTATTAGTCATGATGGACGGGAAACGTAGATAGGTACTTATAAACATTTGGTCGCTTTTTACGAACTGACAGGCAAACGCACTATTCTTTCATGGGACCAGACCCTACACCGATTTACCTCTTACTATCAGAAAATGTCTACTAGCTTGTTTTATCTAAACTAATACATAGGTATCTATTATGAAGAAAAAAGATTTGATTTTTCGTTTGTTTGTTACGATTTACCTCAAAAACTACTCAACCGATTTTAAAAATTCTTTCACCTTTAGAAAGCTACATTAATATCCAGCAGTGACATAGGCTATTTGTTACCTGACTGACCAAAAGAAAATAATGATTTCCGGTCATGCGAACAAAGTCGCGAGGAACAGCTGATATCCTCTATTTGCTCTATAGTAGGTGAGCCCAAGAGGGGATTTTTGGATTTACTCAAGCGCATGAGATTAACATAGGGGGGAGGGAGGAGGGGGGGTTGCCTCGTATACTATTGAGGCTCTCCACCAAATATAAGCCCTTTATATAGAGGCGGGTTATTAGGGCAAAAAAAATTCCAATAACTTCGGCTTGTGGAAATTGTCAGATTATATTTTTTTCGTTATTCTTATATTATTTCCTATATAATAAAAGAAATTCAGACGTGCTCGAGAATGTCAAAACAACATTTTCTTTGCAATTTTATGACCCTCCACTCCCTTACAAAACACTTGAATCGTCAAATTTTCTAAATTTAAGGTGGCAATTAACCCACCATGCCTTAAATATGACACGATTTAATTCCATGTCACAGTTTTATTTTTTTTATCCGTAGATTATTTCTCCACCATGAATTTATTCTCCAAATGAAAAACACCATATACACTATAACCTTTTATTTTTCCTATAATTTAATCTACAAAATCCCTACGACGCTCAAGTAACTACCTATTTAGCATCTTGGGCTCCCCTGCTATAAATAACATATTATATTATTTTTCTATTATAAACTGTAGATACTTAATACAGCTGCCGTTTACAGAAAAGTAACTAGACCTAAAGTAGGTAGGTGTATAAAGAGACAGTTCATGAGACATTAACTCTTGCTATTAATCAGAGAATGGTTTATTAGAGGCTCGTCTCTCCCGTTCCGCCGCAGGCACCGCGAAAGCCAAACAAACAAACGAAATGGCGGGTTTTGGCGGGAATCACCGTAATGGCGGCGGCGTGCCGTGCGCTTTGATGGCTGACAGCTTGATAGATGGAGCCGTTTGTTTTTAGTTTTTAATACGCGTGACAAATTAAGGTTATTGTGGTAATTTGAAGAAAGAATCTCGTAATTCTGCGCGATGTGTTTATTCCAGTAGGTATTTTGGTAATTGCTTTATTTATTACATCTTCACAAATTGAGTTCAACCTTTATGAATTTAGATCCTTAGGAATTTAGTATGCGACGACATAATATTTCATCATGGCGGACATAGCAGCAGAACGACGACGTAAATGTGTAACTAGATACTCTACATCGTAATCCCGCAAATTAGATATTACGTAATAACTAATAACTGTCTAATACCGCCGCGTTGGTCGAGTGGTTAGCGACCCCGACTACGCGATCGACGGGGCTCGGGTTCGATCTCCGACGGGGACAAACATTTATGTGATGAGCATAAATATTTGTATTTCCGGGTTTGGATGTTTATTGAATATATTGCAGTATTTATATATGTATTTCTATTTATTAGTATCTTTAACTAACACCCATAACACAAGCAAATAGGTAATTTGCTTACTTTGGGGTTACATCAGTGTGTAATTTGTCCCGTGAATATTTATTATTATTAAAAAAAATTGTAAAACACACAAACATAGTAAATTAAAAATGAAATCTACTTAGGTATTTAGCTATAAGATATTAATACGTGAAGAGAAAACTTTGGAGTTTGGACCCCTTTTTAAGACAATCGCGTGAACTGTGGAGACAATCGTATGAAATTTGGCAAAGTTATCTAAAGTTTACATTGCGGAGGAGTGCAGAAATCTAATATTTTTTACGCCGTGTTGGTCCCGGCCTCCTTTGAAGAATAGGCCAACTGCCGTTCAGCCAGGCAGGTCGTAAAAGGCGACCTATTGACTATCGAGTCAATACCATCGTGGCTACTAGGTGGTAGAGTTCTGCATTGTCTCGCCCGGGTCTGGTACCACCGCCTTTTCGGTTAGGAGGTAAAGGTAGTCGGTACACTTTTGCATGTGGCATTAGACCTCGCCGCAAGATAGCAACGCACCATTAACATTTTTGGTGTCTATAGGCGATGGTTGATTCTTTCCATCAGGAGACCCATCTGCTTATTTGCTATTTTATAATATAAAAAAAAATATTTTTTTATAAAACTCGTTAGAAATACGTTTAATTTATAAACATTACACACACTAGATTGATGATAATATTATACACATATGTAACTACTTTATGACTTTAGTCAGTTGTCAAATTTAAAAGACAAGTTCAACAGTAAAGCGATTTTAAGTTTGGATTCAGCGTGTTTCGGAGAAGGATTTTAGCTACCTAAACATTATCATCATTTTGATGATAAAAAATATTTTATTTCTCAATTCTGTCAGTAGGTACATAAATTTTATTGATTTTCAATCTTTATTTTTTTCTAATAATTATAACCATTTTCTCGGAAATTTTGCAAATTAAATACCATAATTTGGATTTCCACAAAGTAACGCCTAAATCTATTAAATAGGTATCTCGCATGCGAAGCTGTGCAGGACTGTTGGTAAAAATAAAAATGTCTCCTTTCTTCTTTTAGTTTCTTAGTAGCGTCAGACATAGTGAAGCAAATGACGATGGACGCTTTTAAGATCTCCATGCTTGCCTAATTTGTCATCCTGAACATCGCATTTGCCTTTGACATCTATTGTTTACACTAGCAATAACCGAAGCAAATCACAATGTAGCAAAAAATTGACTGTCTCTCTCGGTCTTGATGGTAAAAACACTATAAGAAAAAACACTGCCTGCTTCTCTAAACAGCCGTCAGCTGCCATCATCATGGATATCAAATAATGATTGATACATTGTTATTCGCGTGGCAGTGATGTACCATAAGCGGCACAATTTACCGGCTACCCTACCTACTTCCAAGCAGAAACCTATCAGTAGCCGTGTTAGCATAGGTACATGGGCAAATCATCACACCTTTCTACCACTCTCACTATTCGAATAAAGGTGCTAAAACTACTAGATAGAGATTTTTTACCATCTATTAAACGGTAGTTTAAATAGACTTCGATATTTTTGCAAAATTTTCAGCGAGCTGCAGGTGCAGCAAAAGTGTTTAACTCTTCATAAGTCTAAATCAAACCACAAAGCAATTGTGTAGTTTTTTTTACGGGCTGCCATTAACATGAGCACTATTTTCATTCTTCATAGTAGATTAGAAAGGTGATAAACTTAATTTTTCGTTATAAAATACATATAGGAAATCTGAATAACTTCCGTAATAAAAATTCGAAAATATTTTTAAATTTCCTGTAATTCAGAAGTATTTGAGAGTGAAGTTCCGTAGCATCAGTAGCGGCCGCTGCCGCCCGGGCATCCATCACGCCAGCACCGTGACCGAGGGGAGAGACAAAAATGCGTGATGGAAAACAAACAGCTCTGACGCGCACTACACTCGATTCAAACAGTGCTTTACAATTTTGTTTATATTATTTTCTACGCAATACAGTTTTAGTTACAAAACAAACGCCATAATCTATTTGGTTTTATTATTAAAATGGTGATTGTAAAATACTATTAAGCTACTTACAATATACACCATTACACTATGAAATGAGAAATGAGAAAATTATCATTTGCAGCCATTTTATGATTTTTCTGATTGGCGCATGATGACTCATCTTTACGTTTTAAATACTATTGGATCGAAAAATGTGGTCATAACCTGAGATGATTTGGAACAAGAAAATAAGATGCGTTTTACAAATTTTCATTTTTTTTTAAAAGTAATAATAATAATATTTATTTCTTTCAACTTAATCTATTTCACATTAATCAGTGGTGGGGGCACTCCTTTTAAGTATGTAAATACCTGTGTTAGGAGGCCCCGCTCTTCTATACAAAGTTAAAGTTTAAGATTAAGAAGACAATTGGCTTAATTAAATAATAGTAACATTGCAAGCAACATCTAACGATGCCGTTAGAGAATCATTATGTTTCAAAATTAAAAATATATTATAATTTATTACATTTTTTCAGTCTTTAAAATATGGATTATTCAATTTAATTTCTTAATTTATAAGCTAAAATAAATAATTTATTATACTGGGTTTGTGCGTGTGTGTGTTTGTGAGCGTGTGTACGTGTAGAAGTGTGTATGTGTGAGTGTATATATATATATATATATATATATATATATATATATATATATATATATATGCCTCTTCTGAGGGAAAGAAGCAATCATCGCCTGTAGACGCTAAATATGGGCCTGCTATTCTTGTGCTATTATTACTTTCTGCTATTCTCCAAGATACCTACATCAGGTTCTACAAACTGCAACATTTTTTAGGTACATTGTTTTTTGTAAATGTAGAATTTAAATGAGCACAATTGATGAACGTGCAGTAAAAGTAACTAAAACACATAATTCTCGCAAAGTTTTAACAGAATATGCCGTTGAGCTAGACTTATTTTGTTAACTGTGGTTGTCCATGAGCGGCGGTGATCACTTACCTTACCATCAGGTGAGCCTTCTGTCTGTTTGCCCCTTTTTCTATGTAAAAAAATACTTATCAATCAGTACCTTCGTCACTCCGACTGGAATTTTGACTCAGTGTTGCTTCCAAAACACAACAGAGTCCTTAAGGTCTTTATTTTTTATATGTTATAAGATAGCAAACAACCAGATGAGTTTCCTGATGGAAAGAGCAAACCATCGCCTATAACGCTATTGCGGCAGGAATAGAGAAGGCCCGGGTTTTTACTTCTTAAAAACTTCTTTTATCTTTCTTCTTTTTTCTTTTATCTTTTAAAAATCTTCAGGGGATCGATTTAAACACAAATTATATAAGCTCTAAGAATGGTGCGTTGCTATCCGTTTGGCGGGACGGCAATGCCACATATATAAGTATATACCTTACCCTCCAAACCGGAACAGGACAATGACAGGCGTTAACGCTATTGCGGCAGGAATAGGAATTTCCGACCAAACAGGATTTTGGTTAATCGCTGTGTATTTCACAAACGTACAAAGCAACAACTAGTCACTATACGGCTCAACTCACATTGGCGCAGAGTCGAAGCGTCATATTTTTCCCGCCTAAAGCATATTAATCCCTATTGTTCTATTATTTAAGTACAAATTTGTGCTATGTGTATATGGAAGCGGGCGTTGACGCGTGTTGACGCGCGCATTCGCGCTACGACGCTCGGCTGGGTCCCGGGTGAGACAACGCAGAACTTTATCATCTAGTAGCCACGATGAGAGTGAGAGTGACAGGGTCGCCTTTTAAGACCTGCCTGGCAGAGCGGCGGTTGGTCTATTCTTCAAAGAATTCCAGACCAACACGGGGTAAACAATGAACGATGAAAATTTAACTCTTTGAATTGAAAATTAAACTTTGAATAAAAATGAAACGTCGTACCTACGCGTGATTTTTATTACCATCCTTCACTTCATATTATTTGGTACTTACAATTTCCATTCAATTTAAACGAGAAATTTGAAAATCGGAAACCTTGTTTTTAATCTCACAATGTTGTAACCTCCCGTTTATTATGATCGACACTTTCGAATAAGAAGAAAGCATACCACAGAATATAAGATAGATACTTACTCCAGAACAACCTCCCGAGTTTTAATAGAATCTTCATGTAGAGCATCTACCAGCATTGACACTAAATTTCAATATACTACAATAATCATTTCAGAACAGTTGTGCACGCGAGTGTCCCTCTCACACGTCAGCCATTTTTCATAGCACGCGTGAACGCTCGGCCGCCCGCGAACGGATTTAGCCGACGTCAGTGCATTTCAGCTAATTGCTTTTTTCATTGCGCCCTGGCTACGTACGCGGCTCTCACTATACGGATGTGTGCTTCACTGGACCCGGTAATTTTTATATATTTTTTTAAAATTCAGAAGTAAACGTGTGGTGCAATGGAATTTTGAGGAAATATTTGATTCATGATAATTTTTAGAACGGATTTTTGCCATGTTTAAGGTGCCTCATTTAATTTTGATCCGGGCTCTTTTTTATAAAAGAATATCTGCCCTCTTTTTTATATCATAATATAGTAAACAAGCAGATGGGTCTCCTGATGGAAAGGGTCAACCATCGCCTGTAGACATCAAAGGTGTTAATGGTGAGTTGCTATCTTGTGGCGAGGTCTAATGTCACATGCATAAGTTTACCGGCTCCAAACCGGTACACGACAGTGATAAGCACTGTTCCTATTGCGGCAGGAATAGGTAAGGCGGTGGTACCAGACCCGGGTGAGACAATGTAGAACTCTACCACTTAGTAGTCGCGATGATAGTGACTCGCATAGCCAATGCGTCGCCTTTTACGACCTGCCTGGCAGAACTGCAGTTGGTCTATTCTTCAAAGGAGCCCGGGACCAACACGGGGAAAACTTTTTTTTTTATAGAAAAAAGGGGCAAACGAGCAGGAGGCTCACCTGATGGTAAGTGATTACCGCCGCCCATGGACAGCCACATCACCAGAGGTCTTGCAGCTGCGTTGCCGGCTTTTTAAGAAGGAGTATGTATGCTCTTTTCGTGAAGGTGCCTAAGTCGTATCCGTTCGGAAACACCCCCGCCGGTAATTGATTCCACAGAGGAGTAGTGCGTGGTAAGAAGTGCCTAGAGAATCGCACAGTTGTGGATTTCCAGACATCGAGGTGATGAGGATGGAACTTTGAGTTTTGCCGCGATGTCCGATGATGAAATTCAACAGCAGGGATCAATCCAAACAGTTCGTCGGAACACTCTCCATGATAAATGCGGTAAAAGATGCTAAGCGAACTTACATATCTGCGTAAAGCCAAGGAGTCAAGCCGATTGGAGACTGCTTAGTCGTCAACGATTCGAACCGTTCTACGCTGAATGCGATCAAGTGGAAGAAGCTGATACTGCGGAGCTCCCGCCCAGAGATGAGAACAGTACTCCATGTGAGGGCGAATTTGCGCTTTGTAAAGTTGCAAGCGATGAGCCGGCAGGAAGTACTGTCTCGCTCTACTGAGCACACCGAGCTTTTTTGAGGCTAATTTAGCCTTTTCTTCCAAATGGTCACAGAACTGAACGTTGTTCGATATGTCAACGCCAAGAATTCCAATATTGGCTGAGGTTGTCAGGAGAGTGTTCTCAAAGCGAGGTGGTACGACAAAGGCGGACTTTTTAGCGGTGAACGCACACAGCTGTGTCTTCTTGAGGTTGAATTGGACTAAGTTGAGTCGACCCCATTCCGAGATTTTTTCGAGCTGAGTCTCGATTTCAGACACTAGCTTGTCCCGATTCTCATTGACGTGGTCCCGAGAAATACCGCTATGACCGGAGTACAAAGCATCACCAGTACTGTCATCTGCATAGCAATGAATGTTACTAATTCGCAACATGTCATTGATGTGCAGAATAAATAGTGTAGGCGATAGCACGCAGCCTTGCGGAACACCAGCATTGACAAATTTAAGGTCGGAGCACGCACCGTCGACTACGACTTTGATGCTCCGATCAGCCAAAAAACTGGTGACCCACTTGCATAATTTCCCGCGAAGCCCATAAGAAGGAAGCTTTGAAAGAAGCGCTCTGTGCCAAACCCTATCAAAGGCCTTCGCTATGTCTAAACTAACAGCCAATGCCTTCCCCTTGGACTCAACTGCCTGCGCCCAGCGATGTGTAAGGTATACTAGAAGATCACCAACTGATCGACCGCGACGGAAACCGTACTGGCGGTCATTAATCAGCTGGTGCTCCTCTAAATACTTCAAAAGCTGGCAGTTAATTATCTTCTTCATGATTTTGGAGAACAAGGAGGTAATGGCTATCGGCCGATAGTTTGACGGATTCGAGCGATCACCTTTTTTAGGTATAGGGTGCACTAAGGCCGTCTTCCACGATTTCGGTACTACGCCAAGTGAGTAGGAGAGCTGGAACAGACGCGTCAATACCGGTGTCAACTCCGGAGCACATATTTTAAGCACTATCGGAGAGATGCCATCCGGCCCAGATGAATTATAGATCCAAGGAAAACAGTGCTTCGCGCACTGACGACTGATGGAATTTTATTTCAAAATTATTTACGGCTAAAGTCAGTTGTCAAAATTAAAAGAGATTTTATAGTTTAGTCTGTGGTCGAACTTCGGCCACAGGCGACCGCTAATACATTAAGATAAATAAATAAATATTTACGGGACAAATTACACTTACTGATCTAACCCCAAAGTAAGCAAATTATTTGCTTGTGTTATGGGTGTTAGTCAACGATACTAATACATAAAAATGTATACATATATAAATACTTTTACATCCATAATAAACACCCAAACCCGGAAATACAAACATTTATACTCATCACACAAATGCTTGTCCCCGTCAGGGATCGATCCCGAGCCCCGTTGATTGCGTAGTCAGGGTCGCTAACCACTCGACCAACGGGGTGGTCAAAAATCTTGAAAAGAGATGCATATATAAATACTCAAATAGATTTAATAAACACCCAAACCCAGAAATATAAACATCTAACTCGAAAAAACGCGAGATATGATAAATAACCAATTTTCGAAAATGGGGGTGAAACCAAGGATGTTGGGAAATTTGAAATATTTAATTTTCCTAGCGGAAAGTTAAAAATACAATTCTAAAGTAAAAGCTTTACACACTATCTCTCTCTCTCTCTCTCCGTTTTCTCGTCGGTTGAAAATATTGTCTAAATTAGCAGTTATCATTATTGATTTTCCTATGTAATGAAAGTAATTACCTATGAAGATCGAATAACGAAATACTGAAGTAGTATATAGGTAGGTATAAATTAGGTAGGTACGTATTCCAATTAGGATAATTAACTTTAAATCAGTATATATCCTAACCAATTATTTGAAATGAAAAATGATGAGTGAAACTCAAAAATGATTTTTAAATACCTATTCAACGATAGCCCACATGACATCGTTCATCAATATATATATTTTACAATTTTGACAATATGGCGCCTGGTGGTTTCCATGGTAAATTCTTATAATGGCATGTCTTCAGTGACACTCGCAATATTAAAACGAATCGATTGACATAAGAATCATCAAAATCGGCCTACGCGTTTGGCCTCTAGAACGCCACATTGACATAGGAACAAACATACATACATTCATACATATATAGACTGGTAAACATATTACCCTCCTGTAGTCGGGTAATAAAAAGGTGGACATTGCTGCAAAGTTTCTCCCATACGTCCCACAAAGAAGCTTCACTTCAGCAATAGAAATATTTGTAAAAAAGATTGCAAAATAAATTTTCTCGTCTCCGTGATCTAGTGGACCGGTGCCGACGTTGACCACATGAGGTCCCGGGCTCGATTCCCGGATCAGGCAATTCAAAGAAAGTGTTAGTTTTCTAGTAAAAACAACGTTGCCCGGTATCGAAAAGTGTCCGGTTGGAGATAGGCTTGCCACATATCACATTGTGGCACCAAGTATCTTCGGCTAATCGTGGATGCCTTGGTTATACATTTGCCTACCTTTTCGGGGATACGGGCGTGAAGATACTTTTTCAAAATAAGTTTTCGATCGTAAAGCACAGTCTAATGCTTCCATTAGGAGTCGTGCAAAAGAATTAAATACAATAAAAATGCCGTCAATCAGGTACCCCGGCGAAGACGAGTGGTCCACCCACGCGCCGTCAGCGCTGTCAGCACGCCGCTGAGCGCTAGATTTATCCGGGCACGTCCGTCATTCGCTAATCTAACTCATACCGACATACCTGCCTTTATAAATAATGGGCGCATCGGTGTGTCGAACATGTACTGAACTTCCCGCTACGTTATTAATATTTAAGGAAGCTCCTGATTTATACATACAGTGCGTAAAAAAAAACCTTGTCCGATCGGCTAAGGCACTATTTGATAGCTTAATACGATCATATATGTGTCATTATTTTATGAATATCGATAGATAAATTTTCAGAATATTAACTTGCTTTAAGGGAAATTTCTTCAAGTTTAATACTAAAATAAGGCGCTAAATATATATATATATATATATATATATATATATATATATATATATATATATATATATATATATATATATATATATGTGTGTGTCTCTAAATCTCATAGTACCGGTACAATTAACCCTGTGATAAATACGTAAATACGATTATGTAACTAGAGTTGTTCATCGAGTGTTCTTGTTTTAGATGCCACGAAATAGAATAAAAAAGATGGATCGTGGTTCAAGAGATATTTTATTGTATGAGCAAGCGGATAAAACTTTAGGTTTTAAAGGAATATAGCAGACGCACCGCTACGAATAATTTTATTATGTTCAACGTTTATCTTGTATATCTCATAAGACATAAGTATCTTCAGGCCCAATCCCCGAAGAGATTGACAGAGGTACAACAAGTGCACCCATCACAACAGCTCTCGAAAAATAAATAGTTTAGTAGTATCTCGATTTAGGCTCCAAAAAAGCGACAAATCATTTTTAGGAAACGGAGTAAGATTTTATAATAAAATTCCTACGGAAATAATTAATCTCCCGGATAGAAAATTCTACAAACTAATAAAATCGAAGCTCATTCAAAGAGCATACTACAAAATAAGTGACTACATCGATGACAAAGATGTTTGGCAATAATTACGTTTTTTTTTTGAGACTGCGACCAGATCTACTTCAACTAAGGCAAATTTTGATGTTTTTTTTTTTTGACATATTCTTATTGTATAATTTTTGCTATTACTTTTAACATGTTATTTAAATTTACTATTAATTTATCTTTGAAATGTATATGACATTCAATAAGTGATACAAATGTATCCTATTTTGAATAAAAATTATTGATTGATTGACCCACGATTAGCCGAAGATAGTTGGTCCCACAATGTGATAGGTGGCAAGCCTATCGCCAACCGCTTTCCAATCCTGGGCAACGTTGTTTTTATCAGAAAACTGAAAAAACACATTTTTGAATTGCCCGACCCAGGAAATGAACCCGGGACCTCATGTGGTCAACTCCGACACCGGACCACTAGACCACAGAGGCTTTCATAATCAAATTTTTTGCTTGGAAGAAGAAAAAAAGCTAAACACATCTAAAAAAACTTACAATACTTAGGAAAATCTAAAGGGAAAACGTGACGTCATTCAGAAAAAATAAAACTGCAGCAAAAAAGAACTCTTTTTATATCATAAGAGCAGATGGGTCTCTTAATGGAAAGAGTCAACCATCGCCTATAGACATCAAAGGTTTTAATGGTGCGTTGCTATCTTGTGGCGAGGTCTAATGCCACATGCATAACTTAACCGGCTACCTTACCCTCCAAACCGGAACACGACAGCGACAAGCACTGACGTTATTGCGGCAGGAATAGGTAAGGCGGTGGTACCCGACCCGGGCGAGACAATGCAAAACTCTACCACCTAGTAGCCATGACGGTAGAGACTCGAATAGCCAATCGGTCGCCTTTTACGACCTGCCTGGCAGAACGGAGTATTCTTTAAAGAAGCTCGGGACCAACACGGGGAATGGTTTAAAAGTAGTAAAGAAGAATGGTTTTGTATTATATGTATAGAACATTATATTGTCAGCCACCCTAATGAAATGTGGATTCATTGCGCTGGGAATATAAAGAATGTAGGTGCACCTAGGGAGTCCATTTATGTTTGTCACAATTGTGAAAGCGAACTTTATTTTTTTTATAATTATATTGATTCAGAGGGGTCAGTTGTGCCACGGGTCAGTTGTACTTCCATACTAAAATATTTTTGTTGGTTTTTCCATTTTACAATTGTTTTAAAGCTAAGTTATAGCAAGTATGCAACTTGTAAGCCAAACTTACTTATTATATTAAAGAAAATGTATGTTATTTTTGTTTGAAGTGTGAAATTGTTATGTTAATCTTATTACTTTACAATAATTGTTTAGAAGACTGTAGGTATTCATTTAAAAGACTGATCTCACGACTTTTATGTTCCTGATGATTAAGAATAATTATAAGCTCATGAAACTTCAAATAAATTATTGATAAAATGTTTATAAATACCTTAATGTGAGTTTTATCACCTTACGAAGATTTGTTACAATTAACCCTTATAGGGGGTAATTTGTAGCACTGGCCATCATTTGACTCAAAGTCGTTTTTAACCAAATTTTGTTTAATCTAGACCAACTTTAGATATTTTCTTCGGTAGATAATAAACCAAAGCTTTAAAATTTAAATGCCAAAAACAAAAATTGGCAGTGTTATCACTGTATTTAAAAATTATTTATCGCAAGTAGAAGCTGGATCTCAGGACCGACTCACCAGCGCGAGCGTCCTCAATGGCGATATGATATAATTGCTGGATGTCAGAATCACGAGGGTTATTCCTATATCCTCATCATCCTGGACTCTAGCAGAGTATACCTTCGTACGATTATCCACGTAATTACAGGAAACTAAATTTTCAAACGTATTTTTTCTTACAGGTAAGTATACACTTTATTAATAAAAAAAAATACAAAGGTTTACCTGATGATAAGTAATCACACCGCCCATGGAATACCGCCATACCAGAGTTCTTACAGTTACGTAGCCACCCGTATAAAAAATGTGTAGGTAAACTCTTTACTTGAAAGTCCAAAGTTGTACACATTCGACTTAGGACCTATATAAAACGTATCAATTTATTTCTACTGAAGACGGTATAGATATTTTAACAGTATTTTAAGATATTTGGAATGAAAGTTAGTCAGAATTTATGTGATAAATTTTTTTACGTAACATGTAGCGCCACCTAGTATCAAGTAGAAAAGTTAACCAAATAATTTATTGTGTTTTAATTGGATTAATATTATATTAACTTCACTATGTTCGAATGATTACACAATAGACTGCTATTTCGAATGGAAAAGCTATAAACCAGTTGAAACTATCCCTGAAACTTCCCGCTAAGTTCTAGTATTTTAAGCTCAAACTAGTCAAAAATACACCTAAGGATAGATTTTTGAGCTTGAAGAGCTCAAAAAATTTGAAAAATTTCGAAAAAACATTTTTTTTCAAAAATTTTCGTCGCAAGTTGACCGATTTTAATCCAATTTACGGTATTTGACGCAATTTTTAAAGTAAAAAAGCTGATAAGATCAAGTCAATCGGTGTGTTAGCCTGAAAGTTATTTCAAAAATATTAAGTAAATTTGCTAAAAACAACGTAATTTTAATATTTGAAAAGCTGCAACTTTTGAAAATTCGATTTTAAATTTAGAAACGGGATTCGACATAATTTTTTTAGTACTAAATTATCGTAGAAAACAATAAAATGATTGGTTGCAAAATTACGAATTTATGTCAAAAAAACACTTTTTTCAAAAATTTTCGTCAACGTTTTCTCCCAAACGGATAAACCGATTTTGATGCAATTTATGCATTAGACGCAGTTTTTTGAGGAATAAAGCTGATTAGTTTTTGTACTTAATCGGTACATTAATCTTTTTTTTATATGTCATAAGATAGCAAACAAGCAGATGGGTCACCTGATGGAAAGAGTCAACCATCGCCTATAGACACCAAAGATGTTAATGGTGCGTTGGCGAGATCTTATGCCACATGCATAAGTTTACCGGCTACCTCACCCTCCAAACCGGAACACGACAGCGACAAGCACTGACGCTATTGCGGCAGGAATAGGTAAGGCGGTGGTACCACACCCGGGCGAGACAATGCAGAACTCTACCACCTAGTAGCCACGATGGTAGTGACTCGATAGCCAATCGGTCGCCTTTTACGACCTGCCTGGCAGAACGGCAGTTGGCCTATTCTTCAAAGGAGGCCGGGACCAACGCGGTGTAAATCGGTGTAATCTGGAAGTTGTATTAAAAAAATACTGTTTCGCCAAAATTTTTCAAAAGTTATGAAATGTTTACATACACACATACACACACACACACACGTATATACATACAGACATACTGACGTCATCGTGAAAGTAGTCGGAAAAGATTTGTGGGACCTCAACACGTTGAGATCTGGTGAAAACTCGATTTTCGAAAATCGGGCAAAATCAGTAACTTCCTTCTACATATGTAGCGGGAAGTTAAAAAAAGAAAGATCTTATTGAATACTAGCTGTTGCCAGCGACTTCGTCCGCGCGGACTTCATTTACTCCACACAGCACCTCCCCGCTAGGTGATAGCGTGATAATATGTAGCCTATATGTTGACCCGACCTGTTAGTAATATTCATGCAAAATTTGAAGTAAATCCATGCAGTACTTTTTGAGTTTACCCCGGACATACAAACAGACAAACAGATAAACAGACAAACAGACAAAAACTGTAAAAACTATATTTTTGGCTTCGATATCGATTGTAGATCACGCTCCAAGTATTCTTTTAAAAAATATTCAATGTACAGTTTTGACTTTCCTACGATTTTATAATATGTATAGATGATTTTGAATAGCACATCAAATGGAAAACAACTTGAATATTATGCAGGTCAAGTAGTCAGATAATTACACACCCTCCTGCAGCTTAAACAAACCTTGTGCATTGTTATGTTTAAAAATAGTTTTCTAATTAATCTGCATCTGTATAGATTACAATTCATCCCGCCAGTGTATCATGCCTTCTATAATAATATAAACCTATAGTAACAGAATCCAGGATAAAGTGTTTTATGATGAAACAGATGAAGAAATAATGTATTTTTTTAAATTTCTTAATTAAAGTTGTACTAATATGGTGTAACCCAAGGAAGTTACATTCTACCCGGAATGCTTACACGCGCTTCAAAATCGTTCCGAAGAGTACCACGACATGAGTGGAGTGTGTCTCTTTCTACTAAATAAAGCGCCAATCGCCATATATAAGTGTGGCCATGCGTAGTTTGCAAATTACTACTAAGTCATTCTACTAATTTGAGAAACAGTTTTTGCATTGCATAAGTAATTACGTAATAATTAAAATAAGCACATTTTAGAACTCGCTATGTTAATTACAATACTTTTTATGCTAATGTTTCTATCGACGTGTATGAATAAAAGGGATTTAACGATTAACGAATATATAAAAATCTACCATCTAGATAGTTTTATTTACACTGGCAATTGCAAGAAAGGGACAACATCCACTCATGTCGTTGTCTTGCTCAGAACGTTTTTCCCCTCTGTTATGTAATAAACAAATGTCAACTTTATTTGTTACGAAATAAAGTACATTTTTATTTTTCAAATATTGCTTCGTAACAATTCCAGTTATAGTATATAAGTTCCTTGGTGTAACCTGTTTATTATTTTAAATATAACCAAAATATTATTAACGCAGAAGTGGTGAACCTTTGAGTATATACCTCCCCACATTAAAAAAAAATTATAAGCATAATTTACACAAAAGCACTCAAGAATAAAAGATTCTAACATTATTTTTATAAATTAAAAACAAGACCATTAAAATGTGATCACGCTGCTACTAGTCTGTGATCATATTACAGTCTGTACTATGATTGCTGTCGTTGTTGCAGTGTCAGCAGACATACAATAATTATTGTACTATACCATAACCTCACGATTTTAAACCCTCAATCCTAAGCGTACAATTACTTGAAAAAATACAATAATTTTGAACGATAACAATTTTCTATATAAAATTATCATTTTCTTTAAAAAAAAAGAAATTTTTGAGTCAAATTTTCCCGCCTTAGCAATAAATAAGTAAGTTCTCAAGTATATAGATACTTGACTGAAAATTTGCATTTTAACAAATGTTTAATAATTGCCGGAATATCATATAAATAAAATTACTTCATTGATTATCTTATGCTAAACTTTCAGACGACAATTATATCTAATTTTGAAGTTAACAATATTTTTTTTGAAAATACAATAATTCTACGGCCCATATACAATAATATTTTTTCACAGGTCTGCCAACACTAGCTATGTGTCAGAATCACAGTATTCAGTAGACATTTTGATTTTTTTATATTATGTGTGATTCGTGAACATAATTAGAGATGGGTTAATACCGATATTTCTCAAGATTAGGTGATACTAATATATTCACTTTGAAATATTATAATGTCTTAACTAATATGTCAGTATTAACTAATATTTCACTGTAATTTGGACCTTAAAGTAACAGTAATGAGATCTGATACTGATATGGCAGGAAAATATCTTAACTAATATTTCACTGTAATTTGGACCTTAAAGTAACAAAAATAAGATTTTATACTGATATGGCAGGAAAATATCTTAACTAATATATCAGTATTAACTAATATTTCACTGTAATTTGGACCTTAATATAACATTAATAAGATCTGATACTGCAGGAAATACGTCCGTCTCATTCGTACGTACGACGCGGCGTATCGTGAAAATATTTTAATACTTTCACGAATCCGACGGGCGCCAATCTAGTGAATCCGAACTATTCCGAAGACCGAATGATATTATCCTATTCATTTTGGATATCCGTTACAGATATTAGGCGAATATGAAATATTAGCATATTACAGTTCGCCGGATTACTAATCCACGAATCTTTTCAATATTACTAATATCGTAGCGAATACTAATATATCAGTCACACCATTAAACATAATATTGGATAAGTACTTAATGGTGTTAGCTTATTATTATTGTGATTCGAATGATGGCGACTGAAATCGCAATTTCATTTAGTTCTTTACGAGCGCAGTTAGAAAGTGAGAAAAGTAGTTTATTTAAAATAGACGAAAATATTAAAAAAATAGTACAAACTTCAGGAAGGTTTACAAATGATAGGTTAGTATGTGAAGAGCAAATGGATAAGGTTTAGTGTTGTTTAGCCAATAATACGCCTTTTTAATACCTGATTCTAGATTTAATTCTTCAAACGATTATTCAAGAGGTGGTGCAAGGTTAGGCGGTCGAAATTCATACCCAGACAGTAATTACAACAAAACCGATGAACAATTCAATAAACGAAAGCACGAAACTAAAACTGTTTTTAGCAGGTAAGCGTTTTCTTATAGTAACAAGTTTAAGACATTTCGATTTTCAGTAAGTACAGAAATTTGTAGCTATTTTATTTTCCATAAAATCCAGATATTATCAATGTAGTAGGTAATTTGATTTAATTATATATGCAAAACCTTGAAGTAATCATAGGATAAATTATTTAATGTTTTTTAGTACACTATCGTACTTATCAGATTTAAGTATGAAAGATTTTGGTCAGTGTATCAGTGTGTGTATGACCAAGTTTTTCAACAAAAACAAGTTACAGATCATAATACTCATTTGAGTTAATTTCAAATTTGTTTATTACTTCATTTGATATTTTAATAGTTCAGCAGTTTATTTTATTCTATTTAAAATAAGATAGTTCACAGTTATTTGCTAATCAATACCAATCTGAGTAATGGACTGTAGGTAACTCCATCTATGATGTCTAAGTTTGGTCCCTCTAACTACTAAAACTATATTACAGGTTATCAGCAAAAGTTCATGATAGTGATGGAGAAGAGGATGGGCCTGGTTGTAAAAGAGCAAGAATGCCTTCAGCTGTATGTCGGGAATTGCCAAGTAGAGCTGCAGTGCTTCGAGCTCAAGGTGATGATGAGCAAGCTAGAACTCGGAACAGAAGGATATTTGGATCACTTTTAGGGACTTTACAAAAATTTAAGCAAGAGGAGATAGTTTTACAGACTAAGGTTATATTCTTGTATATTATTCACTAACTATTGCATTTCTCAAGTAATTACCCTTCAGAAACCGAAGGTACTGTTACATTACCAACAATCATATGGGATATGAGAAAACTCATATTTATTTCTGTGCCTTTAGAGAATATTCTGTCCTTTAATTTTATGCGCAGTGTGATGTACAGGTAAAGTACAAATTTTCAGCTCATTGGCATAAGGGTAAATAGTTTTTTTTTATAATAGAATAGCAAATAAAAACATGGCTTCACTGATGTAAATGATCAGCCATAAACACTACAGAATAATTGTGTTTTTTCATCTCGCATTGTGGCAGGCACTAGTTTCCTAATTTAGCTTCCTTACCCTACAAAATTACATGCAACATACCCAAAGCACTAACTCTGTTTAAGGACAAAAAAGTAGGATGGTAGTATCATAATTGGGCCAGGTGTTGCAAAACTCTAACACCTAAATATTAATATTCAAGTGACGGGTTACTTTTCCTCCTAATCTCCTACTTGCACACCAGTTACAAGGACTGACTTTATTGGGGCAGGAATAGGTATGGTAACAGTATAAACCCATACAATATATTTCAGAATTTGATCATATTGAAATCATGGTATAAGTGGCACATTTGATCAATTGATTGCCTTTTATTCTGATCTGTAAATTAGTTGTGAATTTTCACATGAAACCTAATTCATCATTAATATCTAGCCCTGATGGTACTGTTGCATATAAGGTGTGGTCTATTTACATTGAAATTAGAGATAAAATAGATTGAGGGTAATATTATTTCTAAATAGTAATTATACATCTAATAATTAATGTTTTGATGTGTACATCAATTTTTAACTAGTATGAAACACAAAATTTCAGGAAGATAAAAAAGCTCAGGTGGAACGTAAAATTGAAGAACAAGCAAGATTGGAAAAGGAAAGAGAGCAGAAAGAAAGAAAAACATTATTTGCTGAACGAGAACACAAGAAAGCCACAATTAAAGCATTAGAAGCTAAAATGGCTAGAGTTCAAGAATTCGAGAAATGGGAGGCATCACAGCTATATCTTAGCAACTTTATATTAACAAAATCAAAACCTCATATATATTGGCTACCAAAAAAAATGTCTGAGAAAGCAACTGAGAAGTTAAATTCTAGTAGAAAATATCATGACAGTAAGTTTACATGTTTATCTGCCATTTGTACACAGTACACACTACCTCTCCAAACTGTTACATTTATTTTAGTACACTAATGTCAAACTGATGAAAAGGTAAAGCATATTCAGACATGCATATTAAAACTACCCCTAATAAACTTTCTCTAATTCTGACAAGTAGGTGCAGGGATAAAGAACAGTCTTTTAATATTTATTGTATGTGCTTATAACTCTATTAATGGTTTAAATTAACTCTTTACAGCTAAATATACTCATATAAACCGCAGTAAGTATTTAAATTTCAGGCTTATTCTGGTAAGTTCTAATGGAGAGCATTTTATTTTTTTTAAATGCTTTTTCCGGATTTGATTTAAAATAAGTTGCACAATAATTCATACTCAAGATTCATTTTTAAATTTAATGGATAATCTTAAAGATAGCTTTTCAGTTATCAGAAATTTAAGTGACAACATTCCATTAAAATGTAATAGTGCAGATCTTTAAAAAATAATTTAATCCAAGTTAGTTTTTGAATGATTTTTATACTCCTTGCCTATGTGGACATAGTATATTATGTAACGCTGCAGAGGTGTATCCTCATTCAACTTGTTTTTCCTGTCAATCCTGCAAGATCTGTAGTTTGTTTGACAGAGGGTTACAGTTGAGAATGTGACCAATGAACTATTACCTTGTTTGCTGTATAAAAACATAGAGTAATTTCAGGAGTAACCCATATTTCTTACCTGTCATCCGATAACATTGCTAGAAGATAATACTTGTCTGGTTGATGTTATGCTCTAACAGATTAGTCCAACCAAACTGACATCCAATAAAATCTGCAGGTTTTTGTCTGCGGTTGAAGCTTTTTGTGTGTTAATTAATTAAATATTTGTTGCGAGTTAATAGTTAAAACAAATATAAATTGTTAGGAAAGAAACATTGGTTTGATTTTTAATTAATTCTTAACATTCTCATTAAAATTTCAAGAATTTTGATGGCAGCCTCGGTCAAATCAAATGATACAGTAAACGGTCCTGTCATAAAAATAATAAAACTCATGTCCATTATCAACAATTTTAAACAACATAGGTTAAAGTCCACTTTTAGACATCTTCACACCACACATGCTAGACAGAAAGAATCGAGTGTCAGATTTATCTTGCTTCCTCCACAACTCTTTTCATACAAATATGCCTGTGGAAAAGACCCTTGACACCACCCTCGGACAGTACACAATCAATTTGATTATGCTATGTCAGTCTTGGTCTTACCCAGTACCTACATCCTTCCACATTCGAATTGTATATTTACAGTTTTGTTAACCATTCATCTACCATTATTTCTACATGTCTGAACCAATGGAACATGTCCTTTGCCATTTTTAACACTGACACTTTCTTTCAGGCCTAATCTCTCTCTCAATTCAATATTATGAACCCAGTCCACGAGTGTTACATATTTTCCATTGCGATCTCATCTCGACCACATTGATTTTACTTTCATGCCTTTTCTGATATACCCAACTCACACTTCCATACATTAGTGTTGGAATAAGCACATAATTAATATGCAGGGCAAGATGGGCACCCTCACTTAAAACTGTGCTTTAAAGTGATTTACCCAAAGCCTCATTCACTCTGTTGCTGTACACTCTTCTTTCATCATTATAATGTTACAATTCTGTTATTTCATTTATACAGCAATAAAATTTTAACAAAAGAATAATACAATTTTAGAATACAAAACCAATACAAAAAAGTTATACAAAACCAATCAAGTCAATTGTGATACCAACTCAATTGTACTACATTACGTTACCAATACACTCATGTGGCAAAATTTAACTAGCTGTAAATGGTGTTTGGTCTAAGTATAAGAGTTGCACATGCAAGAAAATAATCAAACATGGTCAATATTAAATACCTAAGTAGAATTTGATAATCCAGTGTTAAAGTATAATCTGGCAGTGTAAATGGGATTTAGTCCCCACACATAGCAGACAATAGTACACTGCCTTGCAACCACCTATACACAATACACAAGCTATAATTTGTTTTATCACAACTGACAAAAACTAGTTTAGAAACAATGACTTCTTCCATTATTGATTCTAATTGGTACATAATGTAGAATTTTTTGGCTGGTATTGGCTATATGAATGATGTTTGCTTTCAATTATTTTGAGTGAGTGGTTCTCTTGGTTCTCTTATCACATAGTGTTTCAAGTTTCAAACGGATATAATTTGAAAATTATGGTTTCAATGATTTTTCATTATGGTGGTAGGCCCACCCAACAATATTTTCTCAACTTGAGTGTACAAATCAAAAATATGTTATTTGTAAACGGAAGAACTAGAAAAATCTGTGATTCTTATTTTTTTTGTTCATTATTTTAGAATATATGGCCAGAAAACGACAAGAACTACAAGAAGAATTACATCGGATAGAACAGAGGTGTCTAAGACAACGTGGCCCTAATTTCAAAGAGGAACAGGAAAATCACCAGAGAAATCCAGAAAAGGGGGAGATAGAAATAAAAACAGAAATTAAAGAGGAAGAGAAAGGAAGCAAACGAAATAAGTTTGCAATGGACGTGGACGAGAAAGAGGACACAGATGGTGATGATAACCATGAGGCAGAGGAAACAACTGACAATAATGAGACCAAGGTGGAAAATGGACATGATAATACTGGTAAGTTTTGTATTTTAACTACATTTGTTTAAAAAAATTGGTAAAATGCGTGTCAGGCCAAACGCAATGTAGGGTCCCGAAGTAACCCATATCAATAATGGGGACTAAGAAGAAGGCTTTTATATTTTCATACTATAAATATTTAAGCTATTAACGTCATTTACAAATATATATCTGCACCCAGGTTCACCGCCTATACAAACTTCTCTAAGTACATTTTATAAGTTGGTCGACTATTACTCAAAAACTTGTAAAGCCAAGATAGTTTTCCTTTTAACTTCATTATATTTCCTACTACCATAATTTTTTTTCCTACCGCCAAACCCAACCGTTTCGCCTGCAGAGGGGAGGAACACTTGACTTTAACAAAATTAGCACTTAAAAGCTTAGTTTTTTACAAACGAGTCCCTTAATCGAAAACTTGTTTTCACAAACCTACAATATTTTTTAAAGACCTATATCCAACGATATCCCACACAATGGGATACATGAGAAAAAAAATTAACATCCCCACTTCACATGTAGGGGAGCTACCCTGAAAAAAATATTTTTCAAGATTTTATTTTACCACTTTGTTGACCTGACTAATATTTATACTCGTGCCAAATTACAGCTTTCTAGTAATAAGGATCTCTCAAAGCAATCGTGCGAACGAACATTGCAAAACTATAAGGGTTCTTAGTTTACTTTGGAATCCTAAAAACGCAACCAAATATTCAGTGTTTCCCATGACCGAGTTTAATTTCCAATAGTTTCTTTACCTTTTCAGTGACACGATCAGTTCCACTTAGTATGAAGCTACTGCACTTGACACATATGTCATTAATTAGGAATTAGGATATGTGATAGGTGCTTCTTTTAATCAAGCAATGATGTCATGTCGGACTTTAGTCTATAAAAGCATTTATAGGCAAAAGAGCTCCTAAGTTGATGCCTAAATATGCATGATTCTTGTTCCTTAGGTTACGTTTCAGTTTTCTTAGTTTAGTATATAAATAGAATAATAACTGGTTGACCGAGCTTTGCTTGGTTTTTCACATTAGATAAACAATTGATTTTCTTAGTCTAACCTCAAAGCAAACACTCATGGACTTCGTGTTACTTAACAACGCCATCTGCTGGAATAACTTTCAATACAAAAAATAGTATTAGTATTCGCCAGTAGTTGTCAGGAAGAGTCATATTTTTCAGTTTTAATTGGGCCTTTTAAATTGATTATCGATAAAACACGAATAAAATGACATTTTCTAAAAATTATTCCTAGGTAGATCGATTTATCGCCCCCGAAACCCGCTATATACTAAATTTCATGAAAATCGTTGGAGCCGATTCTGAGATTCCAATAATATAAATACAAGAATTGTTTGTTTAAAGGTATAGGCTAGATTTAAGGATTTTATTCTCATAATTACTTTTGCAAATTCACCTTGCAACATTGTCATCCTTCCTGTAAAAATGGATATAATAGGTTTTGGAAAATATTTTGTAAATGTTTTATTGAGTTTCTAGTTATATAATAATATTTATATATTATATTATCATATAATAGCTTAAGAATTGTTTTTTGGCAGCACAGTATTTTATTTAATATAATTTTCGGTACATTAATACCGTTAGAGAACAAAATCAAATCAGCTCAACTGGTTTATCCATTAGGGAGTTATTGTTTTCGAAAAATTTGAAAAAACTAGTTTTTTCAACATAACTTCGAATTTTTTTAACCAATCATTTTCTGAATTTTTGCAATATTTTAGTACTATAGTAATCGAGTCAAATTTTAAGTCAACATTAAATTATGTTGCAATATTTAATTATGTACAAACTTATTGCATATTTTTTTAATAACTTTCAGGTTAATATGCTGATTGATATAAAAATCGAATCAGATGTTCTATATAAAAACAGCGCCAAATATCGGAAATTGGATCAAAATCAGTTGCTTTACTTGGGGTTTGTCAATGATGAAAATAAAAAA
The DNA here is from genome assembly GCA_036924255.1 of Apodemia mormo. Lineage (NCBI taxonomy): Eukaryota > Metazoa > Arthropoda > Insecta > Lepidoptera > Riodinidae > Apodemia > Apodemia mormo. Next base: position 833,845 of record JAUPFN010000018.1, on the reverse strand, counting down.
AAAATACATTTCTTTGACATTTTTAACCTATCGATTTTGTAACTATTAAAACAATTGAGAGTTAAAAAAAACACTAAAAGAATCCTTTCTTAATATTTCTCTATTGATAAAAGTGCTTCACTGTTCAAAGTATTGCTGAATATGAGAAATACTGTGGTCAAATACCAATAATTACTCTACAAGGATGTCAAATGCGAACGAAATCGCGGGTACAGCTAATTGTCAATGAATATGTTGTATTTGGAAGCATTATTCTTCTCTCACGTGTAATTTGACCACTACTACTATTACTTATTTATTACCAAATCGTATTGTCCCGGAAAGTCAAATTTGTTCATTCACTGACATCAATTGCACTGTATGCACATGTAATTAATTCCATTTAGTATCACTTGCAGTAAAAAGTAACAAAATATTTTTCGAATTAAAATAAAGAAGTATTCAGATAGCAATCACACTCTAACTCAGATACACTCAGATAGCAACGCACCATTAACCACTTTGGTATTTATAGGTGATGGTTTCTTTCCATCAGGAAGTCATCTGCTTGTTGATTCACTACTAAACTTGTTTATTTTTAACTTAATCGTCATATGTCAGAATATCAAAATGCTAAATGCTAAATAGTACAAAATGCTAAATACCAATAAAACTTACACATAAATTACACACACACACGCACTCGCACACGCGTTCTCGTGCACACGCACATAGACAGACACACACACACACACCCACACACACACACACACACACACCCACACCCACACACACACACACCCACACCCACACACACACACACCCGCATACACATAGACACACACTTATGTACGAACACACTTAAAAATGTATACATTTTCTGTAACTGTAATTAGAAGGGGGGCACTGGCTTCTACATAACAGTATCAACTAGTGTAGAGGTCAGCGGTCAACCTAAAATAAGTAAATGTTGGAACAATAAAGATTATTATTATTATTATTATTATCACACCGGTTCAAGGAACGAATAAACTGAATATCTATAGACTTTCCAATTCACAGGTTAGTCAGTTGGTGACATGATTAATGATACTCATCGTCGCATTTTAACTATCTGATAAAGATTATTGCTTATAAGTATCTTCACGCCCATATTTCCGAAGGGGTAGGCAGAGGTACAACAAGTGCACCCACGATTGTGGGACGAAGATACTTGGTCCCACAATGTGATAGGTGGCAAGGCTATCGCCAACCGGGCACTTTCCAATCCCGGGCAACTTTGTTTTTATCAGAAAACTGAAAAAACACTTTTTTTATGTGCCCGACCCGGGAATCGAACCCGGGTGTGGGGACCCGGGAATGGAACGTCGTGTGGTCAACAACGCCAATGCTGGACCACTAGACCACAAAGGCAACTTATTTGTAACGAAAACCAATACCAAAACACTTTATGTGCTTACCCAAGGCATGGGGATGTTAACACCATACCACCAGACTTTGAGCTGCTACTGAGATTTAGATTTTCGAGAAAAACCTCTAAAAACATAAAACTAAAATAATTAAAAAAACGTGCCAGTTATAAAATTGTAATATTTTTATTATCATTATTAAATCTTCAAATTCCACTTCTTTACAGAAAAATCTTAGGCTTACTAGTTATGAATGCTACTTCACTCTATATTTTTCTATACATTTACAGAAACTGATAATGCTTTAGAAACTTCTACAGAGGAGAAAATGGAAGACACAATAACAGAAGATGCAGCTCCTACAAGAGAGGAAGACGTAACAAATGACGACACAACAAATGACACGGAAATGAAAGACTCAGAAGAAAAGAAAGAATTAGAAGAAACGAAAGAATCAGAAGACAAGAAAGACTCAGAAGACGAGAAAGAATCAGAAGACAAGAAAGAATCAGAAGAAAAGAAAGTTATTGAGGACAATAATCATTCCTAACCCATAGTCTTATCGTACATTCAAGTCTCGGCATAAAGCGAGTATCGCCGCTCATACACAAGACAGCAGTTTTCTTTATTTACATCTTTATTTTGAAATTTAAATAACCATTAAGTCTTACACATTATTGTACACATGATTTACAATCAATTTACTAGGATTTAAACATGTGCCTCTGTAATTTATGTTTCACATATACATATATAAAAATTAGAATGTCGAGAATAATAATTTAAACTGTAAAATATGTTTAGATTATTATTAATTATCGTACATAACTGTAGCACAAGAAAATTTAGATGAATACAAAAAATAATCTGAATCTGAATGATAAATTTAATTGTTTACAATTTTAAGCAATAAATTGTAAACAACAAAAGAACAAACAATCAAATGACTAAACGATTTTTTTTAAATTTCACGAAATGGCGACCTGTGTGATATAAGTCTGACAAGTGTACCCTCTCTCCTCCCTATAAAGCCCAGAATAAAGTTATGTAATGTCATTTATTAAAACAAATCTATTGCCTATGAAAATGTCTAACGACCATATTCTTCAAAACATTTAACTACATATTTTCAAGGACGTGGAGTTGCGTACATGTTCAGTACAAATTTTGCTTTCCTGTGCCATAACTGAACCTGCCCGGTGCCCGATATACCCGGTTCCCAATAATGTACTGAGCAACCCTCTCTATTGAGCATTTACATTATTCGTTCCATCATCGAACTCAAGCTACATCTAAAGCTGGGTATCCATTTGAGGCAGCCTCGGCTCGAGACAGCTCTTGCTGCGACTTAAAACAAACGAAACGGCCGCGTAGCGAGCCGAATTGTGTTGGTAAATGGCCGTGCTCAAAGATGGCTCAGTGATGAGTGGAGACGTCGGTGTGTGCTCGGGACGCGGCAATACTTGTTTTATTCTGGGTATCCACTTGCGCAGCCTGCGGCACGCTCAGGATGAGGCAGCTCGTCACGAGGCTGCTCAAGTGGATACCTAGCTTAAGATTAAATTGTAAATAGAACTTGACTCTTAAGTTTCGTAATTACCAATTTCTTGATTATGAGCAAATGTGTCCTAGAGCTACTTGACGGCATGTGGCCAAGCAAATTTGAATTTATTCCATTCGATTTATCTCCCTTTCAAAATTTTTGTGTTTTTAGTAACATAGTATTGTTCAAATTAACTATTTTATGATAGTGTGTTATAGACTATAAACTATATTTTTTTAGCGCGCTACCTTATAGACTATATTATAACGTGTATCTGGAACACTGATGGCGTGAGCCGGTCGAGATAGCGCGTGACTCGTCACAACGTCATGCAGCGAACGCTAGCACGCGGTGTCTGAGCGCTATAACGCTATAAACTATGCTATAACGTCTAGCGTCTACAGTCTAACATGTTATATATATATATACATAGTGCGCTATACTATAACGCTAACGTTATATTCACCACCATTATCGTAACGTGGCAAAACTTTTTGTACCTAAAAAAGAAGTACGCATTAAGAAGCACATTGGTAATATGAACTGGTAACATCTAGGAACAATTTTCCATTTCCGTACTATCCTGTGAATCTCACTCTTGTATACTGGCCGGCCTTACATCAGAGTGCTAAGTGTGAGTTTTTCTTTTCGCATTCGATCACGAGCGGGTTTCGAATTTACTAGGAATTTATATGTAATTTGTACAGCGCCACCTAGTGGTAAACTGGTTTCTCACGTTTACCACTAGGTGGCGCTGTACAAATCACATACAAATTCCTAGTAAACTCCAAACGCGCTCACGATCGAATGCGAAAAGAAAAACTCACACTTAGCACTCTGTTGGCAACTCGATGTTTTTTTTTTATTTTGATATACCCCATGTTCACATAATTAGTGTGCACAGTTTCAAATAAAAGCCTGGGAAGCGCAAGTGGCGTTGAGATCTGGCATTTTAAGTTTATTTGAATTTGCATTTGATGTTTACAAGCAGCTAATACAAAAATTTTAACAAATTCATAACATGCCAAATTTGCATGTGTGTAGAAAAAGAAACCTAATTCTTCCTTTTAATGAAAATTACTAAATGATTGCAAATAAATAAAAATTGTGGCGCATTAATATGAATGCAATTAATTTTTTTTGTTCCTCTAAATTTGACCACGAGTATACACAGGGATCTAATTTAATATGACATTGTATTCTTCGTTTTCGATAGTAACAAAAATAAAAAATTGTACCTGTCATTAAGTTTTCCGAAGGGTAAAGACCGTTTCACTAAAGTATTCCCTTCGCCATTATGTTGGTAGCGCTTAATTGAGTGTGGCCAGGTACTGAAGATTATATTACCTAATAATTGGGAGATTATATTATTACCTAATATTTTTAACTAATAATTATTATTAACTAATATTACAAACGGGGTGTATAAGATATTTATAGAAATGAAACTCCTGTTATTTAACCACAATGATTGTTTATTTGCGGGGCAAATTTGCATTAATGTTTTAACAACAATACAACAATATCACTTTTTAAAATAATAATTGTGCTCGTGCAAAGGGGTAACACCGGATATGATACTGGTATCACTATCTCCAGGGTCACTATCGTCTGAAGTGTCGCTTTCATCTCGTACTTCTATTATAAAGCGATCAATTTCATTATCAACAGTAATTCCAGTATTAAAGTATTTGTCTTCTATGGTTTCCACGTGGCAACATTCTTTTATCCACTCTTCTTGCGTGATACTGCAAAATGCCTCTTCAGTAATTTTAACAATATTTTTTGCTTCCTGGCTCACGTTCTTTTCAGCAATTCTTTTTTTCAAAAGACTCCATATGAGCTCGATTGGGTTCAGGTCACAATGGTACGGAGGAAGTCTTACAACTTTATGGCCGTGTTCTTGCAACAATAAATCTACTTCGTAAAGAGGTGGATCTTTATGATCTTTAATAATTTCAAACAATTGGCCTTTTACCATAGTTGGTAAATATGCAAGGCCTTTCCTGGTAATCAATTCTTGCATTTCTGCTTTTGTACTTGACATGGTGGGTGCTTTATTCACCACTACTGAATGGTATGACGCATTGTCCATTACCACTACTGACCGAGGAGGCAGATTTGGCAAAAGCTTCTCTTGAATCCATTTCATGAAATTTTGTCTATTCATGTCATCGTGATAATCTCCTGATTTAGTCTGAGATTTAAAAATCAACTGCGCATTCGGTATAAACCCCATTTTACCGCCTGCATGTACAATTATCCATCTTGGCCCTTTTGAATCTGATGACAACCCCTTCTTCAGATTCACTTTGCCAACATTTGCCAGCACAGTATGTGGAGTGAATATATGTTTCATCCAAGTATACGACTGGTCGTTGCTCACCTAGACGATTATTTCGGATTGTTTCTAAATACCGAAAACGCCATGCCACAATATCGTGTCTCTCCATTAGTAGATTTCTTTTAGATCTACATTTTTTGAAAAAGAAACCTAACTCCTTCATAGTTCTCCACAAAGTGGTACGACTACCCTTGAAATCTATTTCATTTTTCATTTCATGCAACAATTTAGTAAGAGTTGGCAACTCCTTCTTCACAACATAAAATTCGTGAATTTTATGACGTATTGCACAAAGCTCGAAATCATCCAGCTTAACCCTTTTTTCTCTAGGACGATGTTTTCCTGGAGTTGAAATTTTTGATGATATACTGGCAGCAACCTCACCTTCTTTAGTAATTTTTGACACAGTTTTTTCAGATATACCTAAAACAAACACCATAATATCTATTATTATATTATACTAAGTTATCGGTATTTTTACTGGAATATTGAATTAGTAACGTATTAGTAATTTCACGTGAAAGTATATGTACGTATGTGTCAATGTATATAGCATGTATGTAATACATACTTCATAACATAATAATATGCATACACAAATAACAACGACATACCAATGGAGTAGCAATGGGGAATTTGAAGCATAAAATACTGGCAACCCTTTTTTACAAACCTGTCATGGCGGCGACGTGGAGTCTCACGCGTTATAATGGAATTATTGTTTTTTTGTTACGTTTTTCTTTTTCACAAAATGTTTTAACTTTTAACACCAACTCTCTTTCACCACTTTTAAGGGTCTTCGGCATGATTAGCACCGTAAAACAATTATAAATCACTAAAAACTTCGAGAACTATGTGAGGCGTCTGAACGTTTGATGTACTTGACAGTCAAGTGTACCAATATTACGGCGAAGGGAACTCTTTCGTGAAACGCACTTTAATTGGCGACTTCTTTATTTGATGTTCATTGATCTTTACTGAATTCTAAATACTTTTAGCTGGCATTTGGCAAAAAAGATAAACGCAACAATACAAAAATGTGTTGCTATGTTTGTAGCGCTTTACATATTTTGACACCTGTGAGATCTACTATGAAATTTAATAGCAGTGCTATTATAATATTGTTTGTCTTCTGTTTATTGCCTTTAAATAAGATGGCAAAAAACTGAAATTAAAAATAGAATATATAATACAAGATCAAAACTATTATCTCTCGATTTCAATTATATTCAGAGTTTAGGAACTATTGCGTTATACTGAATTATATTGCCGTCATCCTTAAAATATTTTGCTACTTGTGACTACTAGTAGTCATATGTTCTAATGTTGTAACAGTGGGGTAAGAAGAACATCCTTGATTAAGAGCACGGCTCTAGAACTATCCTTTGGGTCCTTCCAAAATAGTGAAATAATAAAAAAATTAGGAAGAAATTTAAAACCTGTAAAATTCGTGAATCCGTCAATATTAACATTATCAACTAGGTGGTAGAGTTCTGCATTGTCTCGCCCGGGTCTGGTACCACCGCCTTACCTATTCCTGCCGCAATAGCGTCAGTGCTTGTCGCTGTCGTGTTCCGGTTTGGAGGGTAAGGTAGCCGGTAAACTTATGCATGTGGCATTAGACCTCGCCACAAGATAGCAACGCACCATTAACATCTTTGGCGTCTATAGGCGATGGTTGATTCTTTCCATCAGGAGACCCATCTCCTTGTTTGCTATCTTATGATATAAATATATATATATATATATATATATATATATATATATATATATATATATATATATATATATATATATATATATATATATATATATTAACAGGACTAAATGTTCCGTCTCCATTTCGTTGAGAAAAATAGCAATAATTTAAAATGAATTTGACTATGTGTGTGTTTTTGATACTGCTAACTAGTTCATCTTAGTAAAATATTTTCCAAAATACAAATTAATTTTAACAAGCAAATAATCTGTGTTTGACATCATTTTTACAAGTAAAATTATTTTTAACTGCTTGTTAAAATTAATTTGCGTTTCAAAAACCGGCCGTTAGACTATCGCAGATTAAAAAAATATTTCATGCATCTAAGTTTAGCCGGTTTCGGCCTTGACACACTTTCTATCTTTGTCAAGATCTATTATAAAAACTGTCAAAATTATGCAATGGCGCCTTGACTTACGAAGTAAAATTGCGGCATCGGAATATGTCGTATACCCTGTACGTAGGTCACACTATAAGTTTTGCGTAACTTAAAAAAACAACACGTTGTAACCAAAATATTATGTTTATTGCTTTTCAAAATAATCTTTACATTTTAAACATTTTTCCATGCGATCGAACCATTTTTTAAAACAGGAGGACCACAGATCTGAAGGCATGTTTTCTACGTGCTGATTGAACACTATCACTGCTTCTTCGGAGTTGTTAAAAATAAAACCTCTCATCAAATCTGATTTTGGGGAAAATACAGAAATCACAGGGTGCTAGGTCAGGCCAAACGCAGGATGAGTGACGAGATGTACTTTTTCGGAAGCTAAAAATGACTTTATTTTGTTGGCCGTGTGTGAAGAAGCGTTATCATGGTGTAGGAGAATGCGGCTTTTGGGTCGTCTTTCACGAACTTTTTCTAACACCCTGGGTAAATAAATGATAGAATACCACTCGGCATTAACACCCTTTTGATCTTCAAGTGGAATTGTACAGATGGGACCCGGAGCTGAGAAAAAAAACGCGATCATTTTTTTACCAACGTTTCTCGCCTGTCGCACTTTTGTTGGCCTGTTCTCATTTTCAAACACCCATTCACAAGATTGCTGTTTTCTTTCGGGTTCAAAACAATAAATCCACGTTTCGTCTCCTGTGAGAGTGTCATAACAGCATTAGAATGTTCGTGGTCGTATTTCAGTAGCATCAGTAGCATTCGTGTAAAATTTTCTGAATTTGGTTCATACCAATCCCCAATAGTCCTCGAATTGTCTCATAGGTAATCCGAGGGGTTTCTTCAATTAACAGCTTAACAGTATCCACATTATTTTCGTTGACGGCAGTTGAAGGCCGCCCTTCACGAAATTCGTCATGTAAAGAAACTCGACCTCTCTCAAATTCAGCAAACCATCGCCTCACGGTGCTCAAACCAAGTGCTTCTCTCCCAAAAGCATTTTGAAGACCCGCTCGTCTTGCGGAGAAAGAGAACTTTTAAAATCATAAAAAATCATCGCTCTAAAATCTTTTCGACTTAATTCCATTTTCGTTGCGTACGTAGAACTTTCATGTGTGATAAAAAAACAATTGACAAATCATTTCCCGCCAATTGTTTTTTTTTTATTACTAAGGTTGCAACGTTTTAAAAATATAACATTCGAAACTCAAATAGTTCCGATTAGCTAGAAGTGCAAAACTTTTAGTGTGCCCCGTGTAAGTTAGCTTGATCTTTTTGACAGATGTAAATTGAAAAAAAAAGTTGAAAATTGATTATAAAGTAAAAAAAAAATTGACCCCCATAGAAAACTGCTCGATCCACGTGGTCCATTTCGTATGGTAGTTCTAATTTTTTTTTCACTTTTCGACCCGTGTTTCTTTGGGTTCATGGTCTGAACCACCTTTTTAAATTTGACGGGAGGACCGAAAATAAACCTGTAATATTAAGTAGGTACTTACTATGAATATTGACCCACCGTCGCTTATCTACCCAATGTTCTATATGTCTAGTGCAATAAAGAATTTCACACATAATACGGGGTGTATTATCATCCATCACCACCATCTCGTCACAGTTACAAGTATTTTAAAACGTTATTTTTTGGGCTTCTAGATATTTTCCGTTTCCCATCACTAGCCCGTTTGTCAAAAAGACTAACTTGTACAGGGTACAGTATCAGCAATAGAGTGTCCTGGCAAAAGTCTTAGTGAAGCATTCTGTCAATTTTTCTCTTTTCTATTAGACTTCTGAGTTTATACATATTGTTAGAAATCAGTGTCCGTGAAAGTGTGCAGTGTGCACGCGATGTGATGTAATGTCCCCGCCTCTCACTATTGTGTATGGAAAATATTTTAAATAATCTGTTTCAATAGTTTTGCTTAATATTATTTTAAAAATCAAATATATGTAGCAGTTTAATTTTTAATCCGTTATTGATGCTGACATAAAATATTTATAGCATTTATTTAATATGATGACAATTGTGTTATTTGTTATTGCTGTTAATAATGTATTCGTATTTATTCCTATATTATTTAATAAGCTATTCATCCTTATCATGACGCCATCACAAAGTTGAGATAAATAAACTATACATTAGCAAAACTATTTAGATTATTTAAAATAAATATATTTAAGGTGGAAATGAAAATAAAAGAACACCAAAAATTACCGAACTCCTTTGCTACAGGACTATAACATTCGTCAAAAGTAGACAGCATTTAGGTGAACTCTCAAAGGTTTATTGTATAAATATTGACGAATGTCTGTCAGCTGTATAAAGCAGCTGGCCACAATATTCGAGCCCCAGAGGCTGTCTGCATCTGCTTGTGTCGAGCGGACTACATGTCCGGGACTGCGCTATGTCAGTGTACAGCACAGATGTACAACACACCACTGACATGGCCGACCGACGACTTATCTTTAGCGTGTGTTCATTTTGTGAATTAGTGTAATTCAGTAAAAGGTTCAATCAAATCAAATAAACGATAATACAAAAGCATTTTTTATTTATTATAGCGTTAAGATCACAGTTAAAAGCATTATTATATTATATTATTATAAAATATTTTGAAAAAAATATTTGCGCACAGGAATTATTAACATTTTAATTGCATTTTGATAAACCTTTCTCCATTTGTCATTAGATGCCTGATGTTTAGAAAAAAATATCACAAGTTGATGATAAATGTCAAAGTTAAATCAGAAACTGCAGCTATGTTGATTGTGATATGGGCGAGTTGTTGAGTATTCCTATCATGATACCAAACAAGCAGACTGCTCTTCTGATGGAAAAAGACAACCATCGCCAATAGACATCAAAGATGTTAATGGTACGTTATTGTGTGGTGGGACGGTAATGCCACATACATATCTTCACCGGCTACATTACCGTGCAAACTGGAACGGGACATCTGATTACACATGTACAGCTGTTGGTAAAAGCATTTTTTTGACGTTTTAAGAGAGAAAATGACATACATACATTGATACCACAATAAAACGATACAGAGTAAACGGAATGGGTTGTGTTTTAAATTATATACCTACTGATGGTGTACATTTTTATCGCGAGTCCAGATAAGTCTAAAAGGGAGGGTAAATAATCTTATATATAAAATTCTCGTGTCACAATGTTCGTTCCCATACTCCTCCGAAACGGCTTGACCGATTTTGATGAAATTTCGTATGCATATTCAGTGGGTCTGAGAATCGGCCAACATCTATTTTTCATCCCCCCTAAATGTTAAGGGTTGTCCACCGCTAAATTTTTTTTTTATTTTATGGTCAATTTTTTTTATTTTTTTATGATTTAGCATTGAAAAATATATACAACCCTTAATTTTCAACTCACTACGATCAACCCCTATTTTTTAATTCAATAATTTATGTGGCAAAAAAACGTTTACCGGGTCAGCTAGTGTATCTATATTTTTCTATGTTCTTTTATGTAACTGCTGATTAGATGAATCGTTTTTAAAATTTTATATGTTGTTTAATTCATTTCAGTGACGCGAGTGTCTTAACTCTGTAGTATCTGCAACAACACAATTTAAAAAATATGAACGTGTATTTTCCCCGTGTTGGTCCCGGGCGCCTTTGAAGATTAGGCCAACTGCCGTTCTGCCAGGCAGGTCGTAAAAGGCGACTGAGTGGCTATGCGCGTCCCTACCATCGTGACTACTAGGTGGTAGAGTTCTGCATCGGCTCGACCGGGTCTGGTACCACCGCCTTACCTATTCCTGCCGCAATAGCGTCAGTGCTGGTCACTGTCGTAAACTTATGCATGTGGCATTAGACCTCGCCACATTATAGCAACGCACCGCAGCACTTAAAATACAATGTCAAGTGTACTGTTTTATACAGATTTTAAATGTAGCTGCGTAAAAAAATCTTAATTGCCGTGACACTTGGACCATCAAATGCTTGCGACTGGCTCACTCAGACACAATGTGCATGAAGGTTTGCTCTTAGAGGTTTTTTTAAATTTAAAAAAAAAATATTGTAACAGAATATATAAATAAATAATATCAGTCCAGCGTGAAAATTCGAGCGGCGATGTCATCCAACATCCAGTCCATACCCTCGAGCAGATTCTCGCCTGTCACCGCAGAGCAGTGGAGTATACGCCAGTGGTGTGTCTTAATTCCCTCGAGATCCAATGCCTGAAAAAATTACCATAGTAATATTTACTAAAAATTATCATTTTCATAAATAAATAGTAAATAAATATCACTGGACAAATTACATGAATTGATCTAACTCCAAAGTAAGCAATGTATTTGCTTGTAATATAGGTGACAGTAAACGATACTAATACATAGTATTCAATCTCTTTATATATTAAAAGAAAAGTCCTCACGCACTGACTGACATAAGCAGCCTAAGCCCTTGGACCAAAAACGCTAAAATTCCACATCCATTTTTCTTACAATGTAGCCGAAGAATAAGTAAAATATTTCGAATTTAATCTCCTAAGATGGAGAAATGGTGTATAATATTTTTTATATTGATGACATATTAATAAATATTGCTGGAAAAGATTACATGAATTGATCCTATCCCAAAGAAGCAAAATATTTACTTGTGATATGTGATACTAATTTACATATACTCAGATAAGAAATAAACATATACTAAGATATAAATAATAAACACCCACATGCAGAAATACATACCTATCTATGCTCATCACACACACGGAATTTAAACCCAAACCTTATTAATAGCACAATCAGGTCAACAGAATATTTCTGGATAATAACTTAAGTACAAAAAATCTGTCTTAAAAAGAGAATCACCATGTTAGCAAAAATGTAAATTTCCTTGCTTTCAAATAGTAGTGTTTTAGTAACAGCTGTCTGGTGGATCAAATTTGTGCAGTTTACATTACAATTTAATATCACAGAAATGAGTTAAGATTCTCTATTGATTAATACTTTACAGACACACACACAGACCAAAAATGGAACACATTAGACCATAGACACTGTGTATTGTACTAAACTAGTAAATTATAAGCAATAATTTAATACTCCAAATCGACAAAAATAAGGTGTAATGAATCTTATAGGATTGCAAATGTAAAAGGACACAGGAAACCATTAAAGTACCTCCTTAATTTCTTGTAAGCTAAGAGCTCCGGGCAAGTCAGACTTGTTAGCTAGCACTAATAGAGTGGCCCCAGCAAGTCTTTCCTCTCGGAGCAGTGTATGTAGTTCTCGGGCACAATCTGCCAAACGCCTTGCATCAGCACTATCAACTACCCATGCTACACCATCAGTACTTTCAAAGTAATTTTTCCAATATGATCTGTAAAATAAAATTCATGCAAATCTTAAATCCTGCAAATTTATAAGTTTTAGCTTTGTCTATTATATTGAAATTATACCATAACAAAAGTAAGTCATAGTTATTTTCCTATCGTACCCTTTCATTAGTGAAGTACGAGATAAACATTCATGATAAAAATGGGGCATGTACCCCTTGATGGTCCGGGCCCCCCTTGAAGAACAGACCATCTATTATTCTGCCAGGCAGCTCGTAAAAGGCAAGCAGTTATCACTATTATTGTGACTATTCAGTGGTAGAGTTCTACAAAGGTCTTGTTTTGGTTTGAAGGGTAAGGTAGCCAGTTAACTAATGCATGTGGTTATGTACAATTAAATACACTTGTACTGTTTCACAAAGTACTTTTTAATTAATTTACATATACCGCCAACCCGTTTCGATTTTTACAGGATCTTCAGGACGACGAGACTTTTCTCGTTTTGGTACCGTGCTCACTAATGTCTTAATATGCCATGCTCACTAATGGTGGTTAATATAACGCATACTGCCATACTGTATAGCGTTTTATGTTGAGTATAGATAGCGCGCTATCTATACTCAACATAAAGTGTAAGCTATATATATATTCCCATTCAGCGCTATAAAATAACACCACGCTATACCTAGCGGCTAGCGTAGGCCGTAGTTATAACTTTATAACATACGAAGCGCGTAGCCAGCCGGGATAGCGTGCGACATATCAACTTTTTTTATACAGGCTGTCCCAGAAATCAACGTCAAGCCGAAAACGAATGACGGGTTAAGGGATGGTAGTCCTCAAAAAAATATAGAAAAAATGTTTACCTGCACTCTAAAAATTATTGCCATTAAAAAGAAGTGAAAATCAACACTGTTATGATTTTTCACGTACTATGACTACAAAATGTTTACTAAGCCTAATTATTGGGGGGGAGTTTGTTACTGAATAATGCTAGTATAAATTATTATTCAACATTTGAACACAACGACCTTGGTTTGGAAAATTATTACATCATTCAATTTTAACTAGCTGTACTGAAAAAAAAATGTGCTATGCTATTTCAGCACGTGGCATTAAAAGATGGAGCATTTAGTGGGTTTTCTTGGCCACGGGAAATTCGCGCCTGCGATTTTTCGCGCGAACGGCGAAGAGTCTGGCGTCTGAAACAAATGTATGTGGAAGTACTAAGCATGCCATGCGGCGAGGTGACAGGCGGGGCGACGGACGAATTTTGACTAGCAAATCGGGCGCGCGGTGCGGGACGCAGCGAGCGAGTGAGACAAATGTATGAATCTGCACAGCGCATGAACATGAGTCATCACGCAATGACAGAATAGTCTAGGAACCAGAATGGTTTAGTTGTAGTTGCCGAGATAATAATCTATGAACATTTTAACTTTAATTTTTAAATACTTACTAGGCCAGTTATTTGTATGTCTAGTCACCACATCATAAGTATAAACAAAGTCCAGAGATACAATTTTTTTTTTCTTCCCACAATGTTGATTATTCATAAGTATATAAGTAGTGTCACCAAAAAACCGATAGTTTTAATCTAGAAACGCCATGACGCGGATAGTATCGATAGTACTGGACGCTGCAGGTAAATAAACTATCGATTGCGTCGACAGTATCAATCTTTGGAGATAAACAAAGTATTGATTCTATCAATAATGTTGCATTGACTATGGATACATTCCATACTATCGATAGTTTGTACAATCGATAGCATCAGTCAGTATTAGAATATCGATAGTTTTGATTGTATCGATACTATCGATAGTAATTGTGATTATTGCAATATTAAATAACAATACTATCGATAGTATCGACACTTTTAATAGTTTATTTTTTTAATCATGAATATTATCGATTGTATTGCTGTTTATTGATAGTATTGTACTTACTGAGGTAATGAAACCCTATCGATAAGGAACTATCAAGCGGCCACACTATAAATCAAAGGTTTCGAGTTTCGACACTCATTCCAAAAATTTGTCTTGATATAGCACGTATTTCTCATACTTCTTGTGAAATTCATCATCTATACTATACCCCAATTTTTATTTAAATCATGTACTACACATTCTCTTCCAAAAAGTAAAAAGTAAGTGTTGAAGTACAAAACTACTCCCCTCCAAGCAATATCGAGATAAAGTTGAAAAGTCATCTTGCTCTCGGACTATACGGACGCAGGAAAGACCGCGAGTCCGCGTGGCCTCAAAATCCGCGCCGCCGTCGCCGGTTCGCGTGGCCGGGCGGTTAAGCCTCTGTAGACACACAAATCACACAACAAGACATTCACTAGGCAGTCAGTCAGATACTAGGTACGCACTCCTTATTTAGGAAAATACAACACACTATAACACACATGATACGACAAATTTTACCATTAACTTATTACGAACAAACCAACACCCTTTAGTTTATATTATTGCTATTATTATTATTTGTTTACTACTGTTTCTGTTAAAATCATCCCTAACTTTATTTTATTTTAATATTAAAATTACCTACTGAAATTTTGCTTTTGTTTCTAGTATATGTACCTACATGGCAATTGAGACCGCAAAGTGGGGGCTTGGCGACCTGTATTACAGGATCTTCTAGAATCTACCTCAGGCACCAGTTTCTCACAAATGGGTGTACAAATAGGTATTCAGCCAACCAAATTTGTAACAAAAACCCATTGTGAGACAAATAAATAGTTTATAGTCTATAGCACACTGTCATAAAATAGTATATTTGACAATACTAATGCTCACTAATGTTTATTTCCTTTCTACGAGGATGGATAGAAAAGTAAGCCGCCCTAACACAGATCCATTCAATACTAAAAATCAAATCTACCCACATTATTTAGTTCAGTTCAGAGTAGTTAATTGTGTGAAGTTCGAAACGTGTGCAATAATTTGTTGTGATTTTATAAATTTTATAACAAAGCAATCGGACATACTGACAGCACGCAAATGGAGCAAATCGAGCAGCGCGCCGTCATTAACTACCTGCATAAGAAGATCATTACATTAGGGGATTCTGCTCTGTCTTATTCATCTGTAAACAAATGGATAGCAGAATTCAAGGAAGGCAGAGAAAGTGTGAAAGATGAACCCCGATCTGGAAGGCCTTTCGACGTCCACTACTGACGAAAATATTATAAAAGTATTTGATTTAATTATGGGGACCGCAGATTAAAAATTAGAGAGATAGCCGAGATTATAGGCATCTCTTATGAAAGAACTCAAAATATAGTCAACAAATTGGGTTTCCACCAAGTGTCTGCAAAGGTGACTTCTGTGCTTTCAGTTAAACGAAAAAGGACGCGATGCACATGATTTTTTGAATCGTTTTGTTACAATGGACGAAACATGGGTTCATTACTGTACGCCAGAAACAAAACAGCAATCAAAACAGTGGAGAAGACCTGGTTCACCACCCCTCAAAAGGGCTAAGGCACTTTTGTCAGCAAATAAGGTAATGGCTTCAGTATTCTGGGACTCGAAGGGTGTGATTATGATTGATTATCTTGAAAGGGGTCAGACTATAAACTCTGAGTACTACTATGTCTTACTACGTCGTTTATGGGAGGAAATAAAAGAAAAACGTCCAGGAATGATCAGAAGAAATGTCCTGTTTCATCAAGATAACGCCCGTGTTCATACGACTGTGCAATCAATGGCTAAAACCCACAATTGTGGCTTTGAACTATTACCGCATCCGCCTTATTCACCTGATCTGGCATCGCCAGACTTATTTCTGTTCCCTAACCGAACCGAACTAAAACGACGAAGTCAAAACAACAGTAGACGCATATTTTGACTAAGAAAGAATAATAGTACCATAAAGCATTAAATAAATAAATTATTTTCAATGGTCTAAATGCTTTGAATGTTAGATGGCAAAAGTGCATCGAACTTGATGGTGATTATATAGAAAATTAAAAATATAACTAATTTAGTGTGTGTTTATTTTCTTGGTTTGGCTGAATAGTTTTTAATCTACCCTCGTATGTACTATGGTACTGGTTGCAGATAACTGCATAATTATAAAAATCCAATGATTAATATTGTCAGTTAAAAGAAAAAAAGAAAATTTAATTAAGTCATGATCAAAATATGTTTGTCAGTATTGTCACTTCATGATTTAAAAAAACGTACAATTCTACCCTTGGCATGTTATTACTAAAAATGGTCCATTTAATAGGGACTCCAAAATGGTACAATACCTGTTACAAAAATTTTTTGATTCTTTATTTGAAAAAGGTCTTTATTTCAAAACATGTTTATGGAAAGTTTCAAAAGAAAAAAGCCATGTACATTAGGGATGTAAGTGTGATAAGCAGAGATCAGAGTGAGAAAGACATTAAGTTATTAATCACATACGTGGATTTAAGTGAGACAGATTGTATTATAAACATAAACAACAACAATAATATTAATAAAAAGTAAAAAGTTTGTTGTCATTGCCCAACCTTACGCAAAGGTTTAGTAATGATATCAGAATGGAATTTGGTGTAGATAAATGCGGGGTCATACATGTACAGAGAGGCCGAGTTCTGAACAGCGAAAATTTACAGCTCTCGGAGACAGTGTCTTTCAAATCTCTCTCTGAAACCGAAACCTATAAATACCTTGGTATGTCAGAGTGCTTAGGTATACAGGATGGGGTCATTAAGCAGTTGGTGACTGAGCGTTTCTTTGGCCGTCTGACAAAAGTTCTAAAAAGTCTTTTGTCCGGTGGTAATAAGGTGCGTGCATTCAACAGCTGGGTGATGCCCCTGCTTGTGTACACCTTCGGCATACTAAAGTGGACTCAAACTGAGTTGGACGCTCTGGACTGTAAGGTCCGTAAACTTCTGACAATGTATCGCATGCACCATCCACGTTCATCAGTAATGAGATTATATATCCCACGAAAATATGGGGGTCGCGGCTTTCTTAATGCCAAAAACCTACATAATCGTGAGGTGTATAATCTTAGGGAATATTTCCTCCACGTCGAATGTGGAATGCATCGGGATGTTGTTGCAGTAGATAATGGTCTGACACCGCTCTCCTTAGCTAAAGAGAACTGGCACAAACCAGTGGTACTCAGCACTCAGGACCGCTTGAACGTATGGAAAAGCAAGGAGTTACATGGACAGTTCTATCGGGTTCTTTATGGGCCTGATATTTACCGGCGTCCACTGTCTGGCTACGATTTGGTGACCTCTTTGGAGAGACTGAAGGATTTGCCTGTGCAATTGCTGATGAAGTTGTCAAGACGAATAATTACCGGAGATACATCATGAAGGATGGCACGGTCGACATAATATGTAGGGCGTGTCACCGTCCTGGTGAGTCCATCGGGCATATTATTTCCGGTTGTCCTCATCTTGCCAATGGAGAGTATTTGCACAGACACAATCAAGTGGCCAAAATTATTCATCAACGACTTGCTCTTCGATATGATCTAGTAAGTTTTGAAGTGCCGTATTATAAGTACGCACCGGAGTCAGTTCTAGAGAATGGCCGTGCTAAGCTCTACTGGGATCGATCTGTCATCACGGACAGGACTATTATCACAAATAGGCCCGATATCGTGTTGGTAGATCGAATGGAGCGCCGGGCATTTATTGTTGATATCACGATCCCGCATGACGACTACCTCGTGAAAGCAGAAAAAGAAAAACTGTCTAAGTATTTGGACTTAGCTCACGAGATTACCGACATGTGGGGTGTGGAGTCAACAATAATTGTCCCGATAGTTGTTGCTGTAAACGGTTTAGTAGCGAAGAGTCTCGACCAACACCTACCGAAGCTCTCCCTACAGTTCTGGATCAAGGGCCAGATACAGAAGATTGCAGTGTTAGGAACGGCACGTATTGTGAGGAGGTTTCTTTCTCTGTCACCCTGACCACTGGCGGCTTAGCTGCAAGGTTCCCGTCGGCGGCAAACCTATTTTTATATATTAATTTTTATAATATTGTATTTTTTTTAACATTATAATTATAAATGTATATAAAATAAGAAGAAAAATGTAAATAAAGAATATTAATACTGTGGACAAATTAAAATACAATCAAACACTGCATCATAATAGTCTGGCATTTCCTTATGGCACACTTAACAAACACTTCGGTTTGGATTTAGTTTGGAATATTGATATAATTGTCACATTTTCATTATGTTTCACAATAAAATGTTTTGAGTTGTTTTTACTGTAAGTACATATTCCATATTGATATTATACATGCGAAAGTAACTCTTGTCTGTCTGTCTCTTCTTTACACCTAAACCACTAAACTGATTTGAATGAAATTTGGTAAAAAAGTAGTATGGGACCCGAGAAAGGACATAGGATAGTTTTTATCCCAGGAATCAAATGGGAAAAGGAACTATGCAGGGAAATCCCCAGGACTGTCTATCTTTTAAACCACGGTAATAAGGATTAACTAAGACTACTTTTGTTTTAGAAATTTTTCCATGCGGACGCCTACGCCTACAAATAGATTTAGTTTGAAAATGACAGAAAAACAAAGCAGTCACCCTTTTTCTTAAGTATATGAAAAATTGAAAATTGATATTTTGCAAATGGACTTAATGAATGGACCTTCCTGGTTGGGTTTAGAAACGTGCCGCATCGGTAGAGGAAATCTGAAGCTGTAGTGGGTTTCTAGAAGGTCTTCGGATAACCCCCCGAAAGTTTTTTTTCTTACTTTCTACTTTCTTTTTATAACTTTCGTATATATTTATTGTTAATATTTACGATAAACTGAACCCCGCCCGTGAGTTTTGCGTTCGTATTTTTTTTTATACAAAGATCTTTATTTATTAAATCTTTACGCAAAATTTCAATTTGCGAAAATACGTATTTTTTTTAGAAATAAAATTATGAAAATTTTGTTTTTTCGAAAGTTACGAAACATATTAAAATAGTTTTGGTATTTGTTTTCGGAACTAGTAATCTTATATTTGGTGACAGATCCAAGTCATAGCACCCCAACTTGCATGTGGTCTTATTTGCCCTACCCCTAGTGTTTTTAGAAATCGCAGAGCGGAGCGCGTAAAAAAGCCGAAGCTGCGAAGGCGAATAATGGTGCCTGTGCTTTGTTACGCAAGGGCGGAGGGGCTGCACTTCCTGCAGCACCGTAGCACACGCAATCCGACTAGTATTTATAATAAGAAGCTGTACGTTATAGAACCTGTAATGATTATAGAAAAAAGGGAAATCTTGGCGACAAATGTAGTATTTTAAAAAACTCGCCGTCACTTGTAATATTAAAAAAAACTTGTAGTAGAAGACTCTTGTAGTGTTAAAAAATATTATATATATATATATATATATATATATATATATATATATATATATACATACATACATATATAGTTTACCCCGGACATACATTGACTTTCCTACGATTTTATTATATGTATATAGATTTTAGTACTAATTAGTAATGGTATGGATTTTTTTACTAAATGGTAGATAGAGATTTAATTATATAAGTGGACCATACATATCTTGTACTAAAGCGACAAGTTGTAATATGTAAAATTAAGATTTATACAAATTAAAAGGTACAGGAAAGAATCATGTAGTTTATTTTATGCGACAATATATGTATAATTTCTTAAGATAGGGAAATATACTTAATTTAAATATAGTAAGGTTATACTTACCAAAAAATCTGATGCTCCGTGTGGTGGACCAGCACAGAACATGTTGTTTAGGCAAGATATTTTAATTAAAGGGCGCCACTCGCCTACTCGCATCAGCTTATGGTTGCACACAGGATAGCCAAACGGCAAGGATTGGAGCTATTAATCTCAAGGGAGGGCGAGGTATCACTTACCAGATAAGGAGAGAAAAAAAATAGCTGGTCGGATGGATGGCATGTGTAATTTTCTTTTTACAACCTCAGTGACAACAAAGCAACTTATAAAACGGCAATAGGAACCTAACTTTTATGATAAGTAATCGATACCTATTTATATTATAAAAGATGAATCTTCATATTAATTTAAACATATTATTTAATAGCAAATATTATCTTACATCCTCTGGACATTAATGTGAAATTTACATGATGATGTTAATTGCACTTCCGCTGTCACAACACTATTGATGCAAAGATTTGTTAAACCATCTCTTAAAAGTTCACAGGTATAAGTAACATACCTTAGAAAGCACTCTAAGAAATGTTGACTGCTAGGTAAGTTTATGAGAACGAAAAGCATTATCTTGCAATACATAAACCCCCTAGTGATTTGTCCAGAGATTATCAATTTGCTTCTTGTAATCCTTGTTATCACTACATTTTATGGTTTGTTCTAATTCGTAATTAATAATTTCTGAATGAAGTGAGTCAAATACAAAATCATCTGCCATCAGGATAAAAAATATGCACATGTACAGCCAATACTTCAGTAATTGGTTTGTAATATAATTCAGTTTATAATTCAACTTTCATTTATATTTTATGTTGAAATAGACCGCACTATTGTGGGATGTTTATTAGGTATTCGTGGCAATTTTATTGTTTTTACGTCACTTAGGCCGTCATGACTCCACTATAACTTTTTTTGTTTAATATATTTGTAAATTACCCGGACCAGATTCTATAGATAAACAAAGTGACATAGACATTAGTTAATACAAGATCACATCAATATTTTTTCCTATGACAATAAATATAAGGCAAACAAAAGTACATTCAGCCTAAAAAAAATTTAAAAGTATCTTCACACCCGTATCCCTGAAGGGGTAGGCAGAGGTACAACAAGTGCACCCACGATTAGCTGAAGATACTTAGTCCCATAAATGTGATAGGTGGCAAGCCTATCGCCAATCAGGCACTTTCCAAATCTGGACAACTTTGTACTTATCAGAAATCGAAAAAACACTTTTCTTATGTACCTGATCCGGGAATCGAACCCGGGACCTCATGTGGTCAACTCCAATGCTGGACCACTACAACACAGAGGCGATATATATAAAAAAAAAATTACAAAAAAAATGATTATTTATAAATTATCGATCTAATTTTCGGGAGGGGAAAAAAATTGAAAATTGAAATTGAAATTGAATTGAAAGAGATTGTAGGAAACGCTAATATACGCGTTACAAACCTTAAATCATATTTTTAAGTAGCAAAGGGTAACCTAACATTAAAAAAAATGTCTTTTTTAGCGATGGGGGTGACTGCAATTATTTCTCTCTTCTTTTTCTCAAATCTAGTGGCATAATTTAAAATTTTTGTGACATTTTGAATGGCAGTTTTACAACAGAAAAGAATTCATTTAAAAGAAACTATGTTTCCAGCAGTGGGTTTAAGGGAGTTTAACACCCCCTCCCCTCCCCCACCTCTTCCCTCCTCCCCGTCTCCTATCGATGCAGCACTTTTCTAAACGGTTATCGAACTTTCTACAAAAAAAATTTGAACACCATACTCATGGGTCGCTAAAGTACAGTTTAGCTATTTTGACAACACTATACATAGGAGTCAATTTGCTACTTCTATTTACTGAAATTTGTTAAAAACGAATGATTCTTACCTCAAGGACTTCTGACCACCCACATCCCATATATTTAATTTGTAGCCTCTATGTTCCAATGTCTTTATGTTAAAACCTAAAGTAGGTGAAATTGTATCAATAGGCTCACCATTAAAACGTTTTAATATGGTGGTCTTTCCAGCATTGTCGAGTCCTCTATATAAAATTCAGTTAAGGCTAAGAGAAGTATAACATAAATCATTCAAATTAGTAAATTAATATGACTGAACAACTTACACAAATGAAATTCATTCCAAACAATGTTTTTAAAGCAAAATTCCAAATAACAAAATTATGTAAACCTAATTGAGACACAAATAAAGTACTTTAGTATCATATTAAGAAACGGAAAATTAAAATTAAGAGTAAAAAACAAACAAGGTAACGCACAGAGATTAGCCCCTTCCACAGTTCTTGACAAAATTCTAAAAATGCAGTAATAGATATAGGTAGTTGAAAAACATTGAAAAAAATAATACTTTCGCATATCTATCATATCATATCTAGCGTCACAAGTAATACCTTAGGTCTCCAAATCTTACATCACTTCCCTCCGACTTCGTTCTCACATACCAAGATATTATGAAGAAATAAAACTTTACCCGAATGCTCGGGTATGTTAGGAACTGATCCCAAAGTTGTAATTAAGTTGGTAACGTAATTTGCAAAAGGATACAACATCAGTATACGCATTTCTTTTTCTTTTTGCCTTAATTTCTTTAAAATTGTTAAAAATCCCATTTTTGACTATTGAAAAAGTCGATAACTATTAAAATTTATTAGATTAGAAAAATTATTAGATAACTAGAGTAAATAGTCTGTGTGATGACTAAATTATTAATTAATAAGTACTTTTCAGGTTCCAATTTCAATTTTAATTAAGAAATAAGAATTAAGATTATAGCTGTTCCTCTGAGATTTTAAACAAAAATTGACATTTGTGATTTGACAATACACTACAATGACAACATTGACCTATTAATCATATTTCTATGAATGACAATCACAAACATTATCACCACAGAACAATAAACTCCTAACCAAGGAAGTTATATTCTACCCGGAATGCTTACACGCGCTTCAAAATCGTTCCGAAGAGTACCACGACATGAGTGGAGTGTGTATCTATCTACTAAATAAAGCGCCAATCGCCATATATAAGTGCGGCCATGCGTAGTTTGCAAATTACTACTAAGTAATTCTACTAATTTGAGAAACAGTTTTTGCATTGCATAAGTAATTACGTAATAATTAAAATAAGCACATTTTAGAACTCACTGTGTTAATTACAATACATTTTATGCTAATTTATTTATCAACATGTATGAATAAAAAGTATTTAATGATTACTGAATATGTAAAAATCTACCATCTAGATAGTTTTATTTATACTGGCAATTGCAAGAAAGGGACAACATCCACTCATGTCGTTGTCTTGCTCAGAACGTTTTTCCTCTCTGTTAAGTAAGAAACAAATGTCAACTTTATGAGTAACGAAATAAAGTACATTTTTATTTTTCAAATATTGCTTTGTAACAATTCCAGTTATAGTATATAAGTTCCTTGCTCCTAACGGAGATTATCACAAATCACAATTCACAGATTATTTATATGTCGTACAAAATAACTTGACAGTTATGTCCTTAAAAAGTTTTTCCGACACTTTGGCAGGTTTTCAACATCTCGACTAGACTAATTCAGCGTATTCACCAAAGAGTACTACAAGCATTGATATTAAAAATCCAAGATGCACAGTCCCGAACAAAACTGACACTCAAAACTGTCGGTAATTTCACACAAGTAGTTATGGATATGGCAAAAATATATGTTTTTGCATATCCAACCTTGAGCGCAAGTTTTATAGTTGATTTTACAAAACAATATACGAAAAGTTATAAAATATACAGTATTGCTACCGACGCCATTTTATTTGAAATGAGCGCACAATATAAAATATTGCGCTCATTTTTATAGAACGTTCTTGAAACACTAATTGTGGCTACTATACTATTTCCATTTCTTTATTTTCTTGATGATAGTTCTAATTTTAAAGTTGTGGTATTGTGACCAAATAATTAATGACATCGATCGCATATATTTATTATATTTTGAACAAAGACAAATATAACAAAAACATTCAAATATATTTTTTCGAGGTGGGAACACTCAATGGCTCAGCGCCATTTTGTCTTAAGACGTTGGTTGGCATCTTCGACGCTGATGCTATTCGCCATCATATATATTATTATTAAATATAATGTATTAAAATATTCACGGGACAAATAACCCTTACTGATCTAACCTCAAAGTAAGCAAATTATTTGCTTATGTTATGGGTGTAAGACAACGATAAAATACTTTTAAATACATAATAAACACCCAAACCCGGAAATACAAACATTTATGCTCATCACACAAATGCTTGCCCCCGTCGGGGATCGAACCCGAGCCCCGTTGGTTGCGTAGTCAAGGTCGCTAACCACTCGACCAACGGGGCGGTCAAAAAGTAACACGATAACTATTACTTGCGCAAAGAAATTCCAACATTTAAAAAACTCGTTCTATACGTAAATGTGGTTTGTTTCATGGCTAAAAATCGTCATTAAGCTTGGTTTTGAAAAAAAAATGGATTTTCTTGTAAAAAATCAGATAAACGTTAAATATTGATGGAGCGTCACGATGTTGCTATGGCTCGCTGCGAATTTTTGAACGAGGCCAAAAAAATATCGGATTGGTCAAATGTTATTAAATATTAAATAAAAGCAAACCACACAGTATCTAAAAATTGGACGGACGACACCACCGCTTCCATTAGTTCAATGCCAATGGGATAAGGTGAACAGCTTATTATATGCCATGCAGGGTCTATATGTGGAATCGTGTCAGATGCTATACTGACCTTTAAATCCAAGAAAATAGTGGACTATCACGAAGAAATGAACTTAAATGAACAACATGCCGAATGTGATCATTGGGTCCTTCGACTTCCACCGTATCATTGCCAGTACAATGCTATAGAACTAATATGGACACAAATCAAAGGACGCGCCACTCGAAACAATACCCATTCCCTTTTACGGCAAACAAGATGTTTTTGTTAAAAAATGCTTGTGCGGAAATAACTGCCTAAACTGGGAAAAAGTTGTGAAAAGAATCCAAAATATTATAGCATCGAATTGGGAAATTCATGTGTCATTCGATAATATACAAGAACAGGAACTTATAATAAATGTTGGGGAGAGATCGTCGAGTGACTGTGACGATTTATCAGATTTTTATTAAAATAAATAAATAAAGCTTATGTACCTGTCGTTATAATTATTTCGTTTCATTGTCGAGTACCTACCTATACCTACTTATTTTATAACAACAGCATCTAAAATTTTAAAGAAATAGGCATTATCAATTAAGAATTTATACGTGTATCATCTAGTAATGAAATATAATCAGGGCGAGCGAAGCAAGCCCTACACTAGGCGACTTTCTATGCACTTTTGTGGTACATTTTACTGGAAAAGTATCGCACTTTTAAGTTTGAGCTTCGACGTGGTAGTTTAAATTCATGTCGAGATATGTTCTACCATTAAAATACGATTTTATAAACATAAAAAAAAATAGAAGATATTCACGGGACAAATTACACTTACTGCTCTAACCCCAAAGTAAGCAAATATTTGCTTGTGTTATGGGTGTTAGTCAACGATACTGATACATAGAAATACATATATAAATACCAGAATATATATAATAAACAACCAAACCCGGAAATACAAACATTTATGCTCATCACACAAATGCTTGTCCCCGTCGGGGATCGAACCCGAGCCCCGTTGATTGCGTAGTCAGGGTCGCTAACGACTACCAACGAGGCGGTCAAGTTACATGTTGTGTTAGAATTTTATTACTATTAACGTCATCTATTATAAAACTAACGAATAAAAATGCTACAAAGCTACACTAGGCGACGATCTATGCCCTTTTGTGGTACATTTTACTGAAAAAATATTGCACTTTTAGGTTTGAGCTTTGGCTTGGCAGTTTTAATTCATTTAATTCATTTACATTCACTCCATGTTAATACAATATTAATCTATTAATACACTTGTACTTTTTAATTTCCCGCTACGTATGTAGATAAGGAAGTTGCTGATTTAGTAAGTAAGTGTTTTCTTGCTGTTTTTTGTGACTTAGAAATTGAGACATTTCAATATTTCTTAGAAATGAAAAAATCTATGCCTATAGTTTTACTCTTTTGAGCTTAAAATACCTTAGTTTAGCGGGAAGTTGCAGGAATGGCCAGCAAGGTTACCCGTTTACAAGTTTTTCACAATATGATTACTGTGAAACAGTACAAGTGTATTAATTGATTAATATTGTATTGAGATCAATTTCCAATCTTAGCCCGAGGGTAAAAAGCTAAAAAAATGTGTTTTTCTTTATAAGATCAACTTTAATTTTTAATACCCATTTTCTCTTGAAAACTCTTTTAAAAGAAAGTAACCATAAATAAAAATTGATTTCTACCAATATTAGACTTTAAGGGCGAAGTGGTGGCGCGAGATGGATCTTGAGTTGCTACTTATTATAGGTAGACTGTACCATATTATAGGTAGACTAGAAAATATGGTGTAAAATATTCAGATAACCTTTATATTTATTCTGTGTAGATAACATTGATAATTATAGAAATCGTGTTTTTAATAAATTAAGAAAATTTTAAAGAATTTTTCTTGTAAAGTCTTAAAAACATGTTTTTCTTTATTTTGGTTTTATTTTGCTGTGCCCCCCCTAGACCAAAGCCTGATGACGACGCCTTTGACGCGAATGTAATGTTTGGGTGAAAATACCCTGGATTTTTTAGGTTAGATAATTATAAGTAGTTTTTTATTATAGCTGTTGCCCGCGACTTCGTCCGCGCTGACTTCGTTTACTCCGCACAGCTCCTCCCCGTAGGTGATATAGCCTATATGTTGACCCGACGTGTTAGTAACATTCATGCAAAATTGGAAGTAAATCCATGCAATACTTTTTTACTCCATGCAATACAGACAAACAGACAAAAACTCTAAAAATTATAATTTTAGCTACGATATCTATTGTAGATCAAGCCCCAAGTAGTCTTTTATAAAAATATTCTTGTATATTAGTAAGTATGGTTTTGACTTTCCTACGATTTTATTATATGTATAGATAATATGATATTATAGTTCACAAATTTGTACAAAAGTATCCGGCAGTAGTTTAGTTTCTTACATTTTGTAAAAAAACCGGATCTGTTATCGTGTTACGTTACGATACGATATAGCTCCTATAGTAATCATTATGTGTAGCACATCATTACCCGTCCAAGAAGTACAGTATTATTTGTGAGACATTTTAACGTAAATAACACAAAATTACATGAGCGTCGATCTGTCATCGAGGAAATAAAGAAATGGAAATAATATAATTCATGTGTGAATGTCATTTAACTCACGTAATACAATCCATCAGATTTTAATAAAAATACGTCCAAAAAATTCGCTACATTAGCGCTAACACCGACCACACAACCTATAGACGGCTAATGTTT
Organism: Apodemia mormo; assembly: GCA_036924255.1. Lineage (NCBI taxonomy): Eukaryota > Metazoa > Arthropoda > Insecta > Lepidoptera > Riodinidae > Apodemia > Apodemia mormo. The sequence continues at coordinate 805,956 of JAUPFN010000018.1, read as the reverse complement.
GATTTTCCGTATTGAATGCATTCTGGCAACTAGCTGAGGTAAGACGAAGTGGGGTTGCAACGCCGTAATTGGCTAACTCAAGGCCACAGTGAAAGATAGTAATGTACAGAGCATCTGATTGGTCGACACTGATTACTCAATCACTACTCATTGGCGCGTGGACATTTACATCGGAACTATAAGTCAGATGTGTTGACACAAGTCATTCGTCTATTATTAGGTGTCTATGGGCTGTGTGGTCGGTGAGCGATAAACTTTGTGATTATATTTATGACACATTTTCCCCGCATAAACCATGTCATGCGTTCCTACCACCGCGCCGTCATAGAATTAGAGTACTTGCTACGCTGTGTCATCTATAATTTTAAAATGTGTAATCATATTGTGTAATTAAGAGGCTAGTCCCCGACCGTGGGAATTTAAAATTGAACACACACATCCATATATTTCACTAATCATATACGTCACCATACGTCACACAAAGGCCTAGAAATTGTGTATTTTCATTGCGTGTTTTCTTCTGCGACATACATAATAACACCTACAAAAACCGCAATGTTTCTATTTTTCATTGATTTGGCAAAGTTAAGGTGGAGCCATAGTGAACGCGTTCTATGTGCAGTAATAGATTATGTTATTCACAACTGATTGATAATATATAATTATGATTAAACTGTGATTAGTTATACTTCAAAATACAATACAGGGCCATGGTACGAAAATAAATGTATAATAAAATCGACCAAATGTATTAATTTTTTTAATGTATCACAAAATTAATCAAATCGCAACCGATCTTCTCAAGGATCATGGTAATTTACGTATCTATATATTAACATATATTCAGTAACATAAAAGTACACAGTCTTACAACACGACTATTTGTGGTTAAAGTTTTTATTTAATGTGAGTGAAGCCATTGGTGACCGCTTTGTTATTCAAATAATTAACAACCCTGACTACGCAATCATTGGGACTCGGGTTTGATTACCCACAGGCTCAGGGATTCATATATTAAGCATAGGGTTTGTATTTCTGGGTTTGTGTGTTAAATAAACATATTTGAGTGTTTATATGTGTATTTCTATGTATTCATATCATTGAGTAACATCTACATAATTAGTAAATAAATTACTTACTTCGGGGTTAGGTCAATTTGTGTAATTTATATACCGATATTATTTTTATTATTCTGATATAAAGTTTGTTTGTAATTAAATAATCCATCCAAGCGGCACCTATGCTTATAAGTATTTTTATTATTAATGAATGAATGAATGAATTTTTTATTTCAGGTTCCAAATCCCATAGATTACAAAATAATATGTCAAACAATATTTTTTTAGATTAGATTATTTAGATTAGATTATTTTATTAATTAAAATAAAATAAAATTTACCTCAAAATGTTGATCGATTCTTAAGTTTACTAAGACTCACTACAAGTTAGTCATTCAGTAAAACGGGTGGTGTCTCTCATCGCCCCATTTGCCTACTTTAATAGGTCTTCCAATCACCAGATCGATTCTTAACTTTACTAGGACTTACCAGTTAGTCATTCGGTAAAACGGGTGGTGTCTCTCATCGCCTCATTTATCAACTATTATAGGTCTATTATTGAAAATTTGACCTATTCAAACCAGGGAGACCATACCAAGAGCGATAGTGACCAGTGCGAAGCGAGTGTTCTATTGTGTAGTCGGTTAAGTTTAGTGTTAGTACAGTGAGTGACTAGTATTAATCAGAGTATTTGAGTATTTCATTGTGTTGTTTTGTGTATTTGTATTGCAAATACACGGATTTAATATAAGTGGTGTTTTCTTGCAATTTCGAACCCAAAGTACGTAGGAATATTATGACATGAGTCGACCTAAATTAAGAAAACACTCTAATTAATCTATTTATATTCATTAAAAATGATTTTATGTAGTTATTTCCACAGAACATATTTCGAAACAAAAAAGTTTGAAAAAATATTTACATAGACGTGTTTATTTATTAGAGCGAGCGAAGCGAGCCCTACACTAGGCCACTTTCTACGCACTCTTGTGGTACATTTTACTGTAAAATTATCGGACTTTTAGGTTTGTGCTTCGACGTAGTAGTTTAAATTCATGTCTAGATATGTAATCTACCATAAAAATACCATTTTACAGACTTTGAAAAAAATAGAAGATACAATTTGTATTAAAATCTTATTACTAATAACGATATCTATTATAAAACTAACGAGTTAAAATCGATAGAAGATACGTTTTGTATTAGAATCATATTTCTAGTAACGCCGTCTATTATAAAACTAACGAGTTAAAATCGATTGAGGGTAGGCGCCTCCAAATTTTGAGTCATCACTTTTTCCAGATTAGTGATACAAAAAATAAGTAAGCAAACTGTAACTAATAATACAGATTATGTTAAAATTTAAATCTTGCCATCTTGATGTTTTGTGAGTTGTGATTTATAATTATGCAATTCTGGAGACAATTTTTACCTTGCACTGCTCTTCTGTAGCACCAACTCCAGTCTTGACCGCCCGGTTGGTCGAGTGGTTAGCAACCCTGACTACACAATCTCGGGTTCGATATTCTTGTATTTATATATGTACTTCTATGTATTAGTATAGTTGACTATATGACGCCCATAGCACAAGCAAATAATTTGCTTACTTTGGGGTAAGATCAGTAAGACGTGTAATTTGTCCCGTGAAAAAAAAAATAAAAAAAACTCGGTTTCAACTTTTCCAGCAATATGAGCAATAATCAGCCGACTACCCAAAAAGAAGGAGGTTCCTATTTGGGCGGAATCTTTTTTTAAGTATGTTCACTGATTATTCGAAGACGCCTGAACGGATAAGGATTTTTTTTTATTTCAGTGAGTACCTAGATACTTCTCAGGTTATTTTAATTTGAAGAAGATCTGAAGCAGAGTACGGGAGATACTGGAAGTGGGAAATTAACTGTTTGCAAGATTTCTGCGTTTAAATTGTCTCATATTTGTATAGTATTATTAGAGCAATTTTAAATAACACGTTTAAAAATATTTTTAAAAGATTTTAAAACTTTACGCAGGAAATTATAATTATTAACCGCGATTTTCAAAAATCGAGTTTTCATCAAATCTCCATGGTTTGAGATTCTTGAAACGTGATTACATTTTTTCAATGACGTCAGTATATATCTGTATGTGCGCACGTGATTAAATCTCTCACAGATTTTAAATGGCCTGGCTGATCGAAAAACGGTTTGCGGTGAAAGATCAAAATCAATAATCAAATTCGAAAGTTTTAAAAATTAAAACAGTATCCTTTTAAACACGGTTTCAGGGATGGCTTGCAGGATCATCCGGTTTAAAGATTTTTATTAATGATTTTTAAACTTATTAAGAGACTAGACTTCACAAAATACTTTTCTTTATATTTGTCTGGCGGCGCGCGGTCATCGAGCCCTTGTATAAAGGCAAGGGTTCACGTATAAACTGAAATAGCTATAGGGCCATCAGTTTGATCAGCTTAGCATCAAAGGTGTATAGTAAAACATGGAAAGGAGAATGCAAGGGAAGTCCGAAGGAATGTTGTGTTAGGCACAAGGGGGTTTTAGGTCTAGAGCAGGGATGTGTGCGGGGAACAGAGTGAATAGAGCGTTAGAGGTTACTTAAAAGCCCAGTTTTAAGTCAGGGTCCCCGCCCGTCTTGCCCTGCATAATCATGCGCCTATCCCAACGATATTGTATGAAAGTGAGAGTTGGGTATGTTAGAAGGGCATGAAAGTATAAACAACGCAGTCGATGAAACAAATAGCTATGAAAAATATGTCGCGCAAATCTCGCGGACCGGGTTCGTAATGTTGAAGTGAGAGACAAGTTATGCTTGAAAAAAAGTGTTGGTGTAAAGATGAGAAAGGGCATGCTCCGTTGGTTCGGACATGTAGAAAGAACAGTAGGTGAAAGATTAACAAAACAGATATACAATGCGAGAGATGCAATACTTTATTATTTATTTTTCTATACATTTAAGATTATAGACTTTATTATTATAAATAAAGTCTATACATTAAAAGATGTAATTCTCATAAAACTATTTTTCTAACAATATCACTAGATAGTATAACTTTGCGAGCCCTTATAAAGCTCTGCTTTTTGCTAGTTGTATAAGGATCACGATAACTACCAAAAATATGGACGGTTTCGAGACCGGGTTTTTCATTATTTCTATAATTCATACTCTTTCACTGGTTTCTTTTTTTATAGAAGAGGGGGCAAACGAGCAGGAGGTGCACCTGATGGTAAGTGATTACCGCCGCCCATGGACATCCGCAATACCAGAGCTACTGCTCACTACCATCGGGGCTACTAGGTAGTAGAGTTCTGCATTGTCTCCTCGCCCGGGTCTGGTACCACCGCCTTACCTATTCCTGCCGCAGTAGCGTCAGTACTTGCCACAAGTGGCATTAGACTAATGTGGCATTAGACCTCGCCACAAGATAGTAACAGGCCATTAACACCTTTGGTGTCTATAGGCAATGGTTGACTATTTCCATCAGGAGACCCATCTGCTTGTTTGCTATCATATGACATATAAAAAACATACCATTAAAACATACAAACATGGTAAAGGCAGGATTTTAAATGACTTAAAAAGTGGTTTACATGAACTTAACTCGTTGACACCACAAATTAATACCACATAAAATTCGTATGATATGCTAATAAGGAGACTTTTAAGTTCCCTACTTCTTTTAATATTTTTTAATGTGTAGACAAATCTATCAAGTTTACTACCGGGTACCTTACCCTGCAAACCGAAATACACCACTGAATTTTTTTTAGAATTTTCTTTACATCTCATGGGAAGTTAAAGAAAAATGACGTTAATCTATTTATTACATTTAATAAAATGGTAGGAAAGTCAAAACTGTACATTTAATGGTTTTTTTAAAAGAATACTTGGGACATGATCTACAATCAATATAGTTTTTAGTTTTTTTGTCTGTTTGTCTGTATGTATGTCCGGGGTAAACTCAAAAAGTACTGCATGGATTTACTTCAAATTTTGCATGAATATTACCAACAGGTCGGGTCAACATATAGTCTACGTATTATCACGCTATCAACTACGGTGGAGGAGCTGTGTGGTGTGAACCAAGTCCGACGTAGTCGCGGGCAACAGCTAGTCTGTAATACGTTTAGCGTATTTAGAATTTGACCTACTATATATTGACGTCGATCGAAAATGTAGTATCGTAGCTTTAGCTTGTATCGGAGCGTTTGACGGCCTTAGTGCACCCTGTACCTAAAAAAGGTGATCGCTCGAATCCGTCAGTTGAGTCCAAGGGGGAGGCATTGGCTGTTACTTTAGACATAGCGAAGGCCTTTGATAGGGTATGGAACAGAGCGCTTCTTTCAAAGCTTCCTTCTTATGGGCTTTCCGTGAAATTATGCAAGTGGATCACCAGTTTTTTGACTGATGGGAGCATCAAGGTCGTTGTCGACGGTGTGTGCTCCGACCTTAAATTTGTCAATGCTAGTGTTCCGCAAGGCTGCGTGCTATCGCCTACACTACTTATTTTGCACATCAATGACATGTTGCGAATTAGTAACATTCATTGCTACGCAGATGACAGTACTGGTGATGCTTCGTACTCCGGTTATAGCGGTATTTCTCGGGATCACGTCAATGAGAATTGAGACAAGCTATTACCTGGATCGTTGAGCGAAAGTTGAAAGCAAAGCTTACACTGTGAAAATGGTTATAAGATCTCATATATTCGACTTTAAATCTTTCTTGGTTAATAAAAATTGTACTTATAACACAGAAAATGAAAAACTACACTTGTTTGAAAGAAGTAGTTTACTAAACTGGTAACTTATTAATCGCAATTATAAGTTTGTCCGTGAAATGTCCATGTAACTTTGTAGGATATGACAAATCCGACTAATTATAATTAAGTAACTAAGCAAGGTTAACAAAGCCATTACTAATTTTTCACATATTTAGAAAAGAAAGAATAATATTTAATAACAATGTAATTAATCTCTTGAATGATTATTAATACATCGTATTTTATTAAAAACCTGACTCTTATAATGTTAAAAATATAAACAATTGAAACTTTGGCGCGCTCTCCTGTGAAACTACTGATTTGCAGATCTGACACTGTTAATAGGGACAGGCGAAATGTTTGTTCTTGTCGGGAATTTAAATTGTGCCCCATTGATGAGTAGTCAGGTTCGCTAATTACACGACGGGGCGGTTGTATCGTAAGATAGCATCGATATTCCTTAGAATATCCATCCATCTAAAATAGCATTGTTTTTCAATGTATGGGTTGCGGTCCCCTGGGGGAGTTGCGCGGCCTTTGAAAGGGGGTCGTAGACGGTAGTTTAGTTTTACTAAAAGAACAAGGACAAAATATTTACTTGTTAATAAAGAAAAATTTTAAATGTGGATTTGATTTTTTTAATGTAAGTTAGGCGGTAGTGGGTCGCAATGTTTTGTATCATGCTAAGGGGGTCTTGTCTTGAAAAAGATACAACTCGTTTTCTGTGTTCCATGTATATTGCGAATTGGAATTCAGATGGAAAACCGTGCGAATACCTTTGTTTATTCTGTGGAAAATGCTTGCAAAATTATTAATCTGCGAATATAAAATCAAACCTTAAGTTAAAGATAATCTACGTTTTTTGTAATCGAATAGTGAGAATCCATAGACAAAATAAATCCATCCATCCATGGCCGATCTTATTGCTGTCAGGTTTCTATTTCTATTTCAATTATGAAGCACTATCAATGATTTTTAGTGGGTTTATAGTGTGGAAGTGATAGTGTGGTGGCGCGGTCCTGGTGATACGGCAAGTTGGTCGGCAGCACCATGTTCAGTGGAACGGTGCGTGTACGAGTTTGTGAGGCGACGGGTCTCAGGCCGACCGACTTTCAGAAACGGCATAACATGACCTTCGGGAAACCAGGTGAGTCCGATTTATATTATATATTAATGGTGCGTTTCTCCTCTTTCCAATGATGTGATAACGCTAATGTTTATTTTCCTGATAATTGTGCGTGAAATAAAGGCGTAACTTGTTTACCAAATGGGGTGTTGGTATTATTAGTAAATAGGCGAGTTTTTACAGATGATCAGCCGATAGATCCGTACGTCTCGATCGACGCCGATGAACATCACCTAGACAGATCAAGCACAAAACCCAAAACATTTGATCCAGTTTGGAATGAGACCTTTATACACGAGGTTCAGAATGTTACAAGGTAAATTATTATACTTTAGGCCTTATTTTTATCCTGTAATAGATGTTGTAGTTTCTTATGTAGTGGGAACTTTGTAGTGTCAAATAAAATATGTTATTTTGTAATATTTTTTGACTTAAGTTGACTACATTAAAATTTCAATACATGTGTGTATTTAAATATAACATTGTATATACTGATTACTGATGTAAATGGCAATCTTAATTGGAGAAATATGTAGTATTGTATTGTAGCACACACACAATTTTTATTGATGAAGAAAGCCTTTATCTAATAACTAGCTGTTGCCCACAACTTCGTCCGCGCGGACTTCGTTTACTCCGCACAGCTCCTACCCTTTAAGTGATAGCGTGATGATATGTAGCCTATATGTTGACCCGACCTGTTAGTAATATTCACGCAAAATTTGAGGTAAATCCATGCAGTACTTTTTGAGTTTACCCCGGACATACATACAAAGAGACAAAAATTCTAAAAACTATATTTTTGGCTTCGATATTGATTGTAGATCACGCCCCAAGTATTCTTTTAAAAAAATATTCAATGTATCCAGTTTTGACTTTCCTAAGATTTTATAATATGTATAGATGATTTTGAATAGCACATCAAATGGAAAACAACTTGAATATTATGCAGGTCAAGTAGTCAGATAATTACACACCCTCCTGCAGCTTAAACAAACCTTGTGCATTGTTATGTTTAAAAATAGTTTTCTAATTAATCTGCATGATGTGTTGAGGTCAATTTGTCAATGTTTGATAGATTTCATTAAAATTAGTGTTTATATATAATATATTTATGGTATCAACTCTTATGGATAGTTTTTTAACTTTTTTATGGCATGCTTCTGATTATTGGAGGGAGTAATTCAATAGATTTGTTACTAAGTTATGATATTTAAATGTATTTTAGAAAAGGTTTGGTTTCAGTGGCATACATACATTATTAATACATACTAGTTGGAGAGCTAATTCTGTAAAATATATAACCATTTTTAAGCAGTATTGCTTCACTTTCTCACAAGTCTGATAACAATGCTATGTTTGTTTTCTTCATGAGGAGAGAATTGGATTTATAAAACTTGTTAAAATAGCCTTTTTAAAATGTGTTTTTGTACATGGACTTTTAAAATATATATTTTCTTTCAGCTTGGGTATAACTGTATTTCATGATGCTGCTATCCCACCAGATGACTTTGTTGCAAACTGTACAATACCTTTTGAAGATCTGATGCATAGAGATAAGGATGCCACAGACTTTTGGGTATGTTTTTTTATGCTTATAACATTACGATGTAAAATACTATACATAATATATATGTTATTTAGCAATTATCCCATGTTAGAAAAACCTCTAATAACTTAATAAAGAAAATTATGATAAACCAACTTTGCTAAGATTTTAAAGTGTTCCTTAGTATGGGATAGGTGCTAAAGAAAACATGTATATAGTGTGAAACATAAAAGTATTAATCAATATTATTAATGTTAATTTCATCTGTAACTGTTAACTCATTTAACTGGAATATATATTTGTGTACTAGCTGACCCAGCAAACGTAGTTCTGCCTTTTTAACTATTCTTTTTTTTCTATGTTTTCTAACCTTAAACCAAAATCAGCTAAATCGGTTCAGCCGTTCTTGAGTTTTAGCGAGACTAATGAACAGCAATTGATTTTTATATATATATATATATATATATATATATACATATATATATATATATATATATATATATATATATATATATATATATATATATATATATATATATATATATATATATAGATCTAGCAATTGGTTCCATCAATGGAATCAATCACTGAGCAAGGAAGAATTTCACCACATTGAATCATTGATGTACACATGCATAAAACTATTATGTAATAAATAATTAGATTTTAAAGTAAGCCAAAGTAAATATAAAATAACATTTCAACATCCTAATAATATACAGGGTTATTGGTAATTGGACCGGATTCTTTTAAGGGGTTGTAGGGGAGCTCATTTTGACCCCAGTATTGTGTATCCGAAAGTGGACCAGTTTTGAGATAAATGGTTTTTTCTTTCTTTTTTAGAAAATCCAGTTTTCCTCCTTAAAAATTCGATTACAAAAAAAATAATGTTCAGATTTCAATTTTAATCACAGTTTTAGAAAGGCTACATTCCATTTGTTAATTAAAAACAATAAAATCATATTAATCTGTATTCAAACAGAAGGTACATGCTGTTATTTTAGAAAAAATAGTTTTTACATACATACATATCTTCACACCAGATCCCTTACGGGGTAGGCAGAGACAACCGAGTGCCATACATCACGATCCTTGCAGGCTTGTCTTGCTTCCTCCACATTCATCACTCTCTTTATACATACACACACGCCGGTTGCGAAGACTCTTGACACCACCTTCGGACAGTATTCGATCAATCTGATCGTCAAAGTCAAAAAGTCAAAACTTTTTTATTCAAAATAGGATTAATGTTAACCTCTTTTTGAACGTCAGATATTAAATAATATATAACATTCAAATTTTGACAAGACAATTTGTACATCGTAATACATATATATATATATATATATATATATATATATATATATATATATATCGTGGTATGTCAGTCTTGGTCTTTCCCAGTACTCCCACATTCGCATTGTATATCTGTTTTGTTTCCTTTCATCTATCATTCTTTCTACATGTCTGAAACAACGGAGCATGCCCTTACTCATCTTTACACCAACACTTTCTTTCAAACCTAACCTCTCTCTCACTTCGACATTACGAACCTGGTCCGCGAGTGTCACACCACGTATTTTTCTTAGCGACCTCATCTCGACTGTGTTGATTCTACTTTCATGTCCTTTCTGACATACCCAACTCTCACTTCCATACAATAGCGTTGGGATAAGCACATGATTATGCAAGACCAGATGGGCACCCTGACTTAAAATTGTGCTATTAAGTAATCTCCCTAACGCACCATAGTTTTTCTTATTGAAAAATTGTTTTTAAAATGTATTTTCTCTCATCAATCTCAAAAAAAATGCCAATGAATTTAGTCTGCATGTTATTTAAAAAACATCTACAGTTTTCTAACTATCCAACAAGGTAAAAAAAAAATCCATCCTATAACTAATTCGTTAAAATATTGCAATTATAAAGGACTCAGGTAGGGATTTTCCGATAAAGGGATTTGGTTAATGAGTGCTCTCGCTCATTGTTTGATGAACTAGCAATGGAAACCAATATTAAACTAGTCTATTCGTGTGACTTGTACTGTTTAGAACCTCTCATTATACTTTGTAGCTGTTAAATTTCGACCTGGCCTGCCCTACTGGACTGACTTATTTTTTGTTCTGGGATTTGGCTCATGAACTGGATTCTGTGTCAATTGTTTACCCAAAGACATAGCTTGTACTAAAGGACTTGATTTACTAATAAAATCATGGCTGCAGAACCCCGCATTCAACCACCACGTCATGGAGAATTTACAAATGAAGAGTATGCAAACATAGTTTTTTGTTACGGATTTGCCAATGGCGTTGGTATGCATGCTCGTACGGAGTATAGTCTCGATTTCCACAGCGCCCGTTGCCCCATGTGAGTGTGTTCGAGGGAGTGTATCGTCGAATCCGAGAAACTGGTAGCTTTCAGAGACGAAGAAGCGATACTGGAAGACCTGATGTTTATTGTCCAGAGGAGGAAGAAAAAATTCTAAGTCACTTTAAACAGAACCCAACCATCTCAACTAATGTTGGAGCTCTATGTCTGAATATGACGCAGTGGAAAGTTTGGCACACGGTACATAAAACCGGACTTTACCCTTATCATTTGACTCTAGACTCCAGTACATGTGATAGAAGAAGGAGATCCTGCAAGAAGAGTAGAATTTTGCCGATTTATGCTGAATGCAGATTTAGAGGACGCAGCTTTCTTTAAAAAGATGTTGTGCATAGACAAGTCCAAATTTGACCAAGATAGTATATCTAACTACCACAATATTCACCTTTGGGCACTGAAAAGGATGGAAATCCGAAAAAAGGGGTCACAAAGACGATTTTCGGTAAGCATATGGATGGGGATTATTATTAATAATTTAATTGGCCCTTATTTTCTGCCTAATAAATTAAACGGAGAAAACTATTTCTTTTTAAGAAATGAAGTTTTCGGGCTTCTTAATGGGGTACCGCTAGCAATCAGACAACGAATGATTTACCAGCACGATCATTGCTTCGCAAAATTCAGATCTAATGTCCGTGAATGGCTTAACGAGCATTTTCCAAATAGATGGATTGGTAGAGGAGGAAATATTCCAAGGCCATCGAAGAGTCCAGACCTCACTCCTGTTGATTACTATGTCTGGGGTCACTTAAAAAGTATTGTATACAACGGGTCGTCCTCACCTATGCCATCTATTGAAGAGTTAAAACTAATAATATAATAATAAGTGCTGTAATCGAATAATAAGTGCTGTAGAACAAGTGAAAGCAAATTTGACGACTAGTGTTGTGAAATCATAACTACGTAAACATATGCGTCTTTTTGTTCGGAATAAAGGCAGCCATTTTGAAAATGAACTATAATACGTAAATAAATGTTTTTATCAACTGTGTTCTGTTTTATTATCATTAAATAAATTGTTACTAACATTTTCAATGCTTATTCCTTAATTTTTTCCCGTCGTAATTTTTTTACAACCAAGTAACCTAAAGCATTCTTTTTTACCTCGGATAGTTAGATAATTGTAGATGTTTTTCAAATAACATGCAAACTAAATTCATTGGCATTTTTTTTGAGAAAAAATACATTTTAAAAACAATTTTTCAAAAACAAAAACAATTTTTTCTAAATTACAGCGTGTACCTTCTGATTGAATACAGAGTCATACGATTTTATTGTTTTCAATTAACAAATAGAATGTACCCTTTCTAAAACTGTGATTAAAATTAAAATTTGAACATTATTTTGTTTGTAATCGAATTTTTAAGCAGGAAAACTGGATTTTCTAAAAAAAAGGAAAAAACCATTTATCTCAAAACTGATCCATTTTCGGATACACAATACTGGGATCAAAATGAGCTCCCCTACAATCCCTTAAAAGGATCCGGTCCAATTACCAATAACCCTGTATATCCATGCTTGTTAATAACTAAAATTCATATATGAAACTTTCATTTTTATTATTGAAAGTTTAGATATTTGGAATTTTATCTGCTTTATTGTTTGAAATTTAGTGCTAAAATTGTGTATGTTTCTCAAAATTTTTATAGACCCTTTAGTGAATCTCAGTTTAGTGGCTATTACTAACAAATACAAAATATTCTAGCTATTAAAATTGTCTCCTGAGAAACACAATGACATTTAGTTCATTTGTATTTCCCAGCTGGAAATGAAAATGAAGATATATTGGATTTTTTCATGTGGCTATTAATAGCATGTTTTAATCTCCCCTGTGTCTGAACTGTTTAGTCTGAACCATGTTTAAGGAATAGACTCTGTCTTTTTGGCAGACAGCTTTAAGACAATTAAGAGATTTTCCTCGTGTTGGTCCTGGGCTCCTTTGAAGAATAGGCCAACCGCCTTTCTGCCAGGTAGGTTGTAAAAAGCGACCGATTGGCTATGTGAGTCACTACCATTGTGGCTACTATACTATTTCCATTTCTTTATTTTCTTGATGGCAGTTCTAATTTGGTAGTTGTGGTGTTGTGACCAAATAAGTAACGATATCGATCACATATACTTATTATATTTTGAACAAAGACAAATATAACAAAAACATTCAAATATATTTTTCCGAGGTGGGAACACTCAATGGCCCAGAGCAATTTTGTGTTTGTTTTAATCTGTCACTCGCAACAACATAGTCGTGCTAGTCACTACATTTCTATTCGCTGAGCTTTTTCACATTATTCATATGTTACTTTGTGTATTTTGTGTTCCTCCATGTTGATTGTTGCCCAGCTGTCAAATATCAAAATGCCGAAAGGATCTGTTCTAAAAAGGCAGGCAAGAGAACTGGTGATCAAGGTTCGTAATTACTTTGAAGCAGAGTATCAAAATAGTGGCCCGCTTTTACCACTGTCGTAAGTGCGAGAGCGTGTTGCGGCTGCATTAGGAATTAGTAGACCTACTGTTTCAATAATTACTACCGAAGCTTGCAGTACAAGCGGCATGTAGGAAAATAAGCTTCGTACGCCGATGAAAAAACGCCAACCACGTCGTGTGACATCGATTGACAACTTCGATGCCGATGCTATTCCCCGGCTATAGACTGTGTTGAATTCATCTTTGTTATATGATCTATTACGTATAACAAAGAATTTCGCCACGTCGAGCCCGTCGACATTAGCTCAGTGGCAGAGCGTCCCGGCTTGAGGGAGATGGTAGCGGGTTCGAGTCTCGCGTGTTGACATTTTTCTTTGTTGTTTTTTAAATTTTTCAAGTTTCCCAAGCACTGGGTGAGTGTTATTAAACAAAAATAATTACATTAACATCATTCGATATTGGTTGTTGCAGTCCTTTAGAAGCACCATTAGCTTGTTTGCTATGATATAAAAAAACTGCGAAGGTGGCACAAACTTGAATTCCTGAAATGGTAATATATAATAATGATTTCCACACAAATTTATAGGTATATATTATAAATATTCTTGCAGTTTTTTTGCAAGATTTTCCTTGCATTCAGTTTCCAAAATTTATTTCCTTTAAATAGAGACTGTATTTTTTATGATTATTACAAATGCATAGTTTTCAGATTTTTCCCTGTACTTGTAGTATAAGATTCCATTTTAACAGTTCTAGGTCAACAGAAAATACCCTATTGATTCTCTTGAGAGTGTCCATATGTTTTTTGTAGCCTAAATGGTCACATCTTTTTCAAATTTCTGCTACATATGTAGATAAGGAAGTTACTGATTTTGCCACGATTTCCACGTTTTGAAGTCTTAGGAACCTTTTCCGACTATTTTCTTCCGATTATATCTGTATGTATGTATGTATGTGTGGATGTGCATGCGTGTGTGTGTGTATATGTGTGTATGTAAACATCTCATAATTTTTGAACGGCTTGACCGATCGAAACGCGCTTGATGGCATTCAATTGGATTTCGCTTAACTTAGACTTCCTGAAAATTTGAATGAAGTCAGCTCAGCAGATTTTAAGAAATTTTAAAAAAACCCCAAAAAAATTTTGGTGAAACAATATTTTTTAACTTCACTTCCAGATTAATGCACCAATTGAGTACAAAATCTAATCAGTTCTATTCCTTAATAAACTACGGTTAATGCGAAAATACTTTAAAATCGGTTTATCCGTTTGGAAGTAATCGTTGATGAAAAATTTTGAAAAAGTGACGACATTACTTCAAAATTTTTCAAACTTTCAAACTTTAGCAAACTTTCTTAATATTTATTAAAATAACTTTCAGACTAATACACCACCAATCGACTTAAAAATCGTTTCTGCTTTTCTCCTTTAAAAACTGCGTCAAGTACCGTTAATTGGATCAAAATCGGTCAATTTGCTTGGAATTTATCAATGACGAAAAGTGTTTTCTAAACTTGCTTCGAATTTTTTTTACTTTTAATAGTTTTTTCTCTTTTGAGCATAAAATACCTTAGTTTAGAAGGAAGTTTCAGGGATGGCCCGCAGAGTCAACCGTTAACAGATTTTTTTATGTTAACTTAGAAGTTAGATTTTCCATAGCTTCAAGGGTCTAGACCTGAACATATGGTTTTATTTAAACTCGATACATCCACATGTTCCCGAGATAAGGGGCCTTGACAGACAGACAGATGGACAAACAGAAAACTAATCGAATAAGGGTTCCGTTTTTTCATTTTTAAGCTAGGAACCTAAAAATTAAAATTTATTTATTTATTGAATTAGTTATGTAAGACATAGCTACAATCATAATAACATAAATAAAGTCAACTGGTTTCACAATTATATCTCCATAAAATGTTGTTAGTAGTAAATTATTAATCGCTGGTTGTGTGGTTAGGAACCATTTGCATCAATGGGACTTTGGCTTGTGTCGTTAACAATTACAAGATTTTCAACATAATTTAACTTTTGCAGTGAACTTCACTTTGACTCCAAGGCTACAAAGAGTATTCAATGGGTAACGTTGAGTCTTCAATAGATAATGCCTTTCTCAAAACGCCCAGCCCCCAATTCACGTAATTGAGTCGATGCGCTTAAGGCTCTCATACACATAAAAACGATAGAATGTCGCGTTGTTTTATTTATTTTTTAATATGTAAGAAAATGTGTAAGAGTCTTAAAAGCAACGAATCTATTGCTGTTTTGATATGTGAATTAGGCCCCAATAGGAGGCAGACTTATCTTCGTTTTCATCATTATCAGTAAGGGCCTCTTTTTGTATGTCATTCACATTTTCAATAAGATCTTCAATTGATTGAATTTCGCACGGGTGTATCAATGGACGCAGCTGCGTTCACATACTTTCCTATCCCAATGACGACCGCGTACTTTCCTATCCCGATGTCGATCAAGTGTCGTGTGTCGTCACTTTTTTCAAAATATACATACACACAACCCGACACCGTTGTCACGCGCTGGTCTCGGCGACGAAGACTTAAGCACGTTCTACTGTAATTGTTTTCCCAAATAATACTTAATGTAAGTGTTATTTGGTAAGCGTCTTACATATCTTTTATTTCATGTTAATTTAATGTAAAAGTAAGATAATTTAAAAGTAAGATAATTTAAAAGTAAGGTAACTTTTGGATGGATAAATTCATCTGAGCTTTTGATGCACAGTGCACAGAAAAATAAAACTAAAGTTCTAGTATATGAAAGACAAGGGACCAGAATGAATGTAAGAGTTGTGGTTGATGATGTAGGTAGTGCTGGAACAAGTGGATAGGTTTCTACATATATCTTGGATGTTCTTTTAGCAGGGATGGAAGATAAATAGCTAATGTCGCAAGAAGAGTGTGTGCAGAGAACAGAATCAATAGAGTTTAAGGTAAATCAAAATCACAGTTTTAAGTCAGGGTGCCTGTCTTGTCCTGCATAATTATGTGCTTATAGAATTGCTATTGTATGGAAGTGATAGTTTGGTATGTCAGAGAGGGCATGAAAATAGAATCAATGTGGTCAGGATGAGATTACTACGGAAAATATGTAGCACAACACTTGCAGACCGAGTTCCTAATATTCAAGTAAGAGAGGTTAGGCTGAAAAAATTATAGGTGTAAAATGAGTAAAGGCATGCTCTATTGTTTTTTTTTATATCATAAGATAGCAAACAAGCAGATGGGTCTCCTGACGGTAAGAGTCAACCATCGCCTATAGACACCAAAGATGTTAATGGTGCGTTGCTATCTTGTGGTGAGGTCTAATGCCAGATGCATAAGTTTACCGGCTACCTTACCCTCCAAACCGGAGCACGACGGTGACAAGTACTGACACTATTGCAGCAGGAATAAGTAAGGCGGTGGTTTGGACATGAAAAAAGAATTGTAGCTGAAAGTTTAACAAAACAATCAGAATACAATCCGAATGTGGTTTATTTATTATTTAGGCACATCTAGAACTTGTTTAAATTTTATTTATACAAGATATAATTTAAACGACCTTTCCCTAATATCTTGTGAATTTCAAAGGTGTTAGTTTAAGAGTAATGTGCGGGACATTCTCAAAATCGCGAGATTTGTCATAGGCAGCATCCTGTTTGGATTACAAAGCGACTGACTCACCCTAATCGTAATAATATAAATATTTTCCTTGTGTGCGCCCAATTACGTTAAATACGTGAATTTAATTTTTGCGTGTTGACTAATAATAATTACCTGCGCCTTCGTCAGCATAGAAACATAGAAATAACTCATTTTTAATAAGTTGTTATTATGTTATGAAAAATACCTTTATGGGTTAGTGAATATGCTGAATTATTAGTCTAGTCGAGATGTTGAAAATCTGCGAAAAGTCTCGGAAAAACTTTTTAAGGACATTAGCTGGTATTTCAGATCACATAAATTGTTTAAATAATTGATCTACAAAATTTACAACCAACAATATAATTTATTTTATGTTTATATTTTTCTAAATTTTATAATCAATTTTTAATGCCCTAAAAATATTTTACGCGATCAACTCTCGACGGACCCTGCGCGCGCTCTCAGTTACAGCAGCGCGGAACCTAGATCCATCATTAAATTAAATTATTAATAATGGAGCTAGAACTCCGAGAGTTAGAACTTTTTCATCAAAAATTCCTACTCTTTTAGATCTTTTTTGCTATTGTCACTATCTCTTAAAGTTTTTCAGTTATAAACAAAAAAAATCTACTGTTTTTTATGATTTTTGCTTATAATAATTATAATTTTTACTAGACTGAATAACAAAAAAAAAAATTCTTTCGCAGGATAATATTTCGCGTCGAATGAGCTATTGTACATATTTTTCTTCGACTAGACTATAATAAAATCCTTGATATTTGGTAGTGAGCTAGATAGCGGACTGAATGCACATGAGTGAAAAAGACGAAACTAGCAGTTCCATAGTACATACGCACGAGCTCCTAGTTTCTACATGCGTGCGTTGACTGTCGCGTTTGTTACTACTGAAACATTAATAATGCTCAAAACTCGAATTAACGGAATTGCATTTGGCTCAAATTTTACGAAAAAAAATTTTATGTGCCGATGTTGTGTCCGTTTTTTTAAATATTATAACAGCTAACAAGCAGATGGCTCTCCTGATGGAAAGAGACAATTATCGTCTATAGACAACAAATATGTAAATTGTGCGTTGCTATCCATGTGGCAAGGCTTAATGCCATTTGCATTACTCTCCAAACCGGAACACGACAGTGATAAGCACTGATGCTATTGCAATAGGAATAATCAAAGCGGTGGTGCCAGACTCGGGCGAGACAACGCAAATCTACCACCTCATAGCCACGATGGTAGTGACTCGCATAGCGAATCGTTCGGCTCTTGCGAACTACCTGGCAGAATGGCACACATAGTCTATATTCTTCAAAGGGCCACGACCTGAAAGGGACTAACAAGGGGTAAATGTTTATAAAGGAGCTAATGAATTTCGTTAAAACAATTCAGTTACAAACGGACATGAAAATGTCTACATCGTACCTATACGTATATTTCTATTTACATAATTGATAGGAAATACATTGTAATCGTTTTTTTATTAAAATGGGAATTATTGTAGCTTTACACACATTTTTTAGATTATCATTATTTAGAAAGAAACAAATAAAAATCAAACTAAATAACATGTAGCGGATGTCGTCGGTACTACTAGGCGATCGTAGCGGCAGGACGACGTGTGCCAGCAATTCGACTCCTTGTAGGGTTGATTTCAGAAGGTCTTGCCGTTGGCAGGTGATGCAAAGAATTCGGAGGCTCGGCAAAGGCAGGTGCAGCAGCTGGACCAGGCGAAGTTTTGGTGAAATGAAACTATTCGAATTTAACTGCGATACCTAAATCGTTAGTTTCATTTCACCAAAACTTCCCCTGGTCCAGCTGTTGCACCTGCCTTTGCCGAGCCTCCGACTTCTCTGCATCACCAGCCAAAGAGTTTTCTAGAAGCAGTCTTATAGAGTATTCTAGAAGAAGTCGAATTGCTGGCACACGTCGTCCTGCCGCTACGATCGCCTAGTGATACCGATGATATCCGCCACAGTGGTGACCCCGACGTTATTACCACCACTAACAGCGAACACCGAACGGCGCCACAATGGTGAACCTAGACAATACAGCACGCTACAACCTTCTGACCATCAGCGCTTCCTGATATCCCCTTGTGCTTCCAACAGCACCAGCCAGCTTCACAAGCTACTCTTATCTACGCTCTTCGTAATCCACATCCAACTTTCCTACAATCTACAAACGCTAAAAGAAAAAAATAATAAAAATTGCGCATTTATTGCAAAATTACGCTCATTAACCACACTGCAAATAAAGCAAGATACTCAAGCCAACCCCTGCCACGCTTGTCGTGGATTTTTGCAACATTAGAGGGCTTCATTCAAACCTTAACGCCATCCATTACCACTGAGACTGAGACGGCTAAGACAACTTTGCTTTTTTGACCGAGACTCAGACATCTTCTCCGGCTGATAATTCCTACCTCTCCTGCCCGGGGTACAAATTGGAACATTCCTTTGTACCGCGGGCTGGTGTGTGCGTATACGCCAGAAAATATATCTGTCGGGACAAACAAAGTCGGGACATCTTATAGTTGCGCGTAGACTGCGACGACCATCCCCGCGACTACGCGTGCCTATACAGGTCCCAAAGCGGGAATACTTAAGTCGACCGACTCGTTGAGCATTTGCAGTTAGCTGCAGATTCCGTACTGCAAGGGATATCTACCGCAGAGATCGTGATTCTAGGTGATTTTAACGCCCATCACACCGACTGGTTCTGCTCACGTACAACCGATCACGTCAATGTTGGACCTTCTGCTGACTTCCCACCCGGATCAGTATCAAGTATCAGTGGACGTCCCTCTCGGTTCGTCTGACCACTGTCTGGCACAAATTCTCAGGATTGGTGAGAGATTAGTGCGCCTTTCTTCGGGCACCCGTACGTTTTGATCTCTCGCCAAGGCTGCCTTAGGACATTTTTGTCAGCCGTCCCTACCATCCCTGCACAGAAGATGATTCTCTGACCCATACCGCAAAGGAAAAGGCCGATCTCCTGGGCTCATTCTATGCGGCTTAGTCGACTCTAGATGACCAAGGAAACACACCGCCTACCATCCCGCAGTGTGATAGCAATATGCCCGAAATAAAATTCCATCAGTCATCAGTGCGTGAAGCACTGTTTTCTCTGGACATCTATAATTCATCTGGGCCAGATGGTATCTCTCTGATAGTGCTTAAAACATGTGCTCCAGAGTTGACACCGGTATTGATGCGTCTGTTCCAGCTCTCCTACTCACTTGGAGTAGTACCGAAATCGTGGAAGACGGCTTTAATGCACCCTGTTCCTAAAAAAGATGATCGCTCGAAGCCGTCAAATTAACGGCCTCCAATAGAGCTTAAAACATGTGCTCCAGAGTTGACACCGGTATTGATGCGTCTGTTCCAGCTCTCCTACTCACTTGGCGTAGTACCGAAATCGTGGAAGACGGCTTTAATGCACCCTGTTCCTAAAAAAGATGATCGCTCGAAGCCGTCAAATTAACGGCCTCCAATAGAGCTTAAAACATGTGCTCCAGAGTTGACACCGGTATTGATGCGTCTGTTCCAGCTCTCCTCTTCACTTAGCGTAGTACCGAAATCGTGGAAGACGGCTTTAGTGCACCCTGTTCCTAAAAAAGATTATCGCTCCAAGCCGTCAAACTAACGGCCGATAGCCATTACCTCCTTGTTCTCCAAAATCATGGAGAAGATAATTAACTGCCAGCTTTTGAAGTATTTAGAGGAGCACCAGCTGATTAGTGACCGCCAGTACGGTTTCCGTCGCGGTCGATCAGTTGGTGATCTTCTAGTATACCTAACACTTCGCCTGGCGCAGGCAGTTGAGTCCAAGGGGGAGGCATTGACTGTTAGTTTAGACATACGGAAGGCCTTTTATAGGGTATGGCACAGAGCACTTCTTTCGAAGCTTCCTTCTTATGGGCTTCTCGAGAAATTATGCAAGTGGATCACCAGTTTTTTGACTGATCGGAGCATCAAGGTCGTAGTCGACGGTGCGTACTCCGACCTTAAATTTGTCAATGCTGGTGTTCCGCAAGGCTGCATGCTATCGCCTACACTGTTTATTCTGCCAACAATGACATGTTGCGAATTAGTAACATTCATTGCTATGCAGATGATAGTAGGTGTTTAGTATGGTGATGCTTCGTACTCCGGTCATAGCAGTATTTCTCGGGAACACGTCAATGAGAATCGAGACAAGCAAGGTTTTAAAATCGAGGCTCAGGTCGACAAAATGTCGGAATGTGGTCGACTCAACTTAGTCCAATTTAACCCCAAGAAGACACAGCTGTGTGCGTTCACCGCTAAAAAGTCGCCCTTTGTCGTATCACCTCGTTTTGAGAACACTCTTCTGATAGCCCCAGCCAATATTGAAATTATTGGCGTTGACATATCGAACAACGTTCAGTTTTGTGATCATTTGGGAGGCAAGGCTAAACTGGCCTCAAAAAAGCTCGGTGTGCTAAGTAGTGCGAGACAGTACTTCTTGCCGGCTCATCGCTTGCAACTTTACAAAGCGCAAATTCGCCCTCACATGGCTGTTCTGACCTCTGGGCGGGAGCTCCGAAGTATCAGCTTCTTCCTCTTGATCGCATTCAGCATAGAGCGGTTCGAATCGTTGACGTCCAGGCTGTCTCCAATCGGCTTGAGTTTATGCAAGGATGTAAGTTCGCTTAGCATCTTTTACCGCATCTATCATGGAGAGTGTTCCGACGAACTGTTTGGATTGATCCCTGCTGTTGAATTTCATCATCGGACATCGTGGCAAAATTCAAAGTTCCATCCTCATCACCTCGATGTCTGGAAATCCACAACCGTGCGATTCTCTAGGCACTTTTTACCACGCACTACTCCTCTGTGGAATCAATTACCGGCGGGAGTGTTTCCGAACGGATACGTTTTAGGGACCTTCAAGAAAGGGGCAACGCAGCTGCATGACCTTTGGTGATGGTGAAGGTGATGAGGCTGTCCATGGGCGGTGGTAATCACTTACCATCAGGTGAGCCTCCTGTTCGTTTGCCTTTTTATTCTATAAAAAAAATTGTACACACTATATACCAACGCTTCTCAAATGGACTTCGGTCCCCAGGCAGTACACCTTGCCTGTCTGGGAAGATCTTCCTTTTCCCCTTCCTTGTCATTGTGTGACGCCATCAACCTCCGCAGTTATCGCGTCATACTGACAAAAGTTGGCCCGCTGGTTCCATCACTATGTCCCTTCAGCGGTACGGAACAGCGGCGCCACAAGCACTATTAGAAAACTCTACATATTAATTTTACCTCCAAGCGATTGCTGCTCAAGTTTTCCTGTTGCTATTTCTGGTTTGATAAAAACGTCTTTTTTTTAAATTACAGGAAAATCGTAACTATACCATATTATACATATGACTCAGGTCTATTACTTATTACTCAGAGCTTTACAAACAAATTTATATGGGATTTATTTCCTAAATAAAATTATTTTTATTTATAAATCGGTAAATACATTTGTTGCTTACAATATTACTAAACAATATGATCATTGCGCCCGCGTACGAACGTACCTAGGGCGCCATTTGTCCGGTGTCTACGTCACAGCCCTTCAGGCTATCACCTATAGTTAGACCGGAATCCCAGGAACAAACTTTTTTGATTAATAACAAGCAGAATTTTTGTGAACAGCTTCGTTTTGGCGAGACAACCATTTTTTCTCTCGAATCGGGTAACTAATAATAGAGTGTTGAACTAAGAAAAGTTTCGACTTTACGTGTAGGACAATGTTACCCTTGAATAACAATAATAATTAACAAGCTGTTGTGAGAGAATTAGATTGTTATTAAATTGATTACTTAATATCAATTTAAACGTCTCATAATTCTGAAACTTTAGAATGGAGGTCGGAGGACTCTCCAGAATAACCATCTATCTTATGTGTAGGACAAAAGTTTCAACCCGTTTTTTCATAATATAATCAAGCGATTAAAATCGAAAAATAATTATTGTTATTAATAAATATTTTTCCTTCACCGAATCAAAATTTTCAAAGCCTCATAACTTTATTTTTCGAAGATAGAAAAGATGGTTGTCTCGTCAAAACGAAACTATTCACAAACATTCAGCTTGTTATTAAATACGAAAAAGTTTGTTCCTGGGATCCCGGTCTATGTCACTTGGAATAAAGAAACGAAAGCTCGCCAGTTAACTTGTGTTGGCTCCACGAGTAGCGCCTCCTCATTAGACAGTCACTAGCGCTGGCTCGGGGCCTCTGAAATTGTTATACATATTTTGAAGAGCTTGTCTGCATTCATTAATAATAAACTAAAACATAATTTTGTACTAGCATGCAGTTTTGTTAACAAGTTAAATACATCAAAGTAAAGTAAGTCTTAGCATGGCAAAGTTGTGCGCCAAGAGATTTACGAGATCCGTTATGTCGTGCAACATTTTATCTGGGTACAATTTTATTTTTAAATAATAATTATCTGTAAAAATAATTCTCAACGCAGTAATAAAAATGTAGATTTGCAAGCATGCTAGGTAGGATAAAAATCAAAGAAACCAGCGTCTTTGGGATTATTCGCGCGCATTTTATATCTTGTTGCATAATTTAGTCAGGTAGGGTGGTTTTTACGCTTCCGAAGTAAACTAGAAACCCTTATAGTTTCCCTATGTCCGTCCGTCCGTCCGTCCAGAGTCTAGATCAGAGATCTTTAGTACTAGATAGCTGTAATTTGTTATAGTTGTTGTTTAAATATACATTTGCGGCAACAAAGTGGTAACATAAAATCTCAAAAAATATTTTTTTAGGGTAGCTCCTCTACATGTAACGAGGGGATGATAATTTTTTCACGGCTTAGAAAACCCTAGTTTTTTTTGAGTAATAGTCGGCCATTCATTTATCCCGACGTGAGTTGGGATTATAGACGATCTTTTGATAGTGGCGTAGTCTTCATAGCCACAATCTTCGATGTTATCTAAGCTATTCTTAAAGCTACGGCCAAGAACAATAAGAATTGATGCATCGTTTTCTCGTAGTAAAATATGTATGGCATGGCATGTCAGCATCATTCATTACCATGGCGCTTCAGATTTCGTGGCGGCGTACGGCCCCAAAACATCTATTATCTATCTATCTATCTATTTTATTATATAAAACCCAACTGAGCATACAATTGAAAATAGTTTTTATAGGTATTTATGTAAACTGAATATCTATAAAAGCTATTTTCAATTGTATGCTCTCTGAATACGAGTACACAAATACGAAGCTGGTTATTTTTCGAGATATTCACATTCACATATTGTGAAACTTCAGATATATATATATATATATATATATATATATATATATATATATATATATATATATATATATATATATGTGTTGGTGGTGTTAAATACGTAATCGACAAACCGGTGAATCGTGGTGAACCGGAAACTCTATAAACGTTCAATTCACTCTGCCTACCCCGTATGGGAAAAATGATACTTTTGAAAAATTGTTTGTGTTTCCGCTACTGATTATATATTATACACAAACAATTGTATGAGATTTATGAATTGGTTCACGTTAGTAATGTTCTTAGAAAGTAGTGAATCAAACGATCCTTGAAAAGTGGATGGTGTAATTGGTTTTCCCGACGTCACCGGCGGCGGTGGCAACTGGCGCGCTTTATCTCAATATTGTTATTAATATCGGGAAATAGTTATACAATACCACTGCATCAACGGTTGACTGAAAACCATTTTTATTTTATAAACAACGATTTTAACGAATCGCGTCTTTGACGTTATGAATGTCTGTTTGTATACATCATCATAGAACTTACTTTTCAACCGACTTGAGAAAAAGGATGTTTTCATTTACTTATATTTTTTTGTATTATTTCTGATTAACCGAAGACTCTTTTTTTTAAAAGAAGAAAAATTCTGCTCTTGTTTGAAAGCGTTGATAGTTAAGAAGGAACTGCGTTGATAAGCTTTAAAAAAAAGCACGCAAATCGATCCATCCGTTTGAGAGCTTCGTTGCTATAGATAAATACATTTAAACTTATAACCACCCTTCTTTTTTGTGTCGGGGGACTGTGGACTAACAAGGGCTGTGGAATAGCACTCGGGCAAAATATGTGATTGTATACAAGAAATTGATTATAAATCTCGGCCAAATTGTAGTAATACTGTTCATTCATATTTTTACTAATTGTAGAATTGTAGCGCGATTTAAAAATAATCGTGTCACACTTCCATTTTGAGTATTCCGAAGCCTAAGTTTATTAATCATGGTATTTTTTGGCGTTTGAACGATTTTCAAGCGACTTTCCAAAAGGAGGAGGTTATCAACTCGGCTGTATGTTTTTTATGCTGCCTCAGAAATCTATCATTTATGAGCTGATTTTGAAAATTATTATTTTTTCATTTGGAGAATATACTCCTCGTGTGGTCCCACTTGGTCAAGGTCTGATGCAGAGTTACAGAGATACTGGAAATGAGACGTCGTTTGCTGCAGTTTTACTGCGTTTAAATGTTTTTTTTTATTCGCCTATAAACACCAAACATGTTAATGGTGCGTTGCTGTCTGATTAAGTCTAATTCCGCATGCACAAGTTTACTGGCTACCTTACCCTGCAAACAGGAGCACGACGGTGGCAAGCACTGACGCTGTTGCGGCAGGAATAGATAAGGCGGTGGTACCAGACCCGGGCGGGACAATGAAGAACTTTACCACGAAGGTTATTGAAGTTATTCGCATAGCCTATCAGTCGCCTTTTACGATTTGTCAGGCAGAACGGCAGTTGGCCTATTTTTCAAAGGAGCCCAGACCAACACAGGTGATGTTAATACGAAGACTATGTACAATCGTTTTCAAATTAGGCATGGATCATTTAACAGTTAACATATTAAATTTCGTACTAAATTTTTTTAACAAATAACAACTGTTATTTATATTAGCAAATACTTTTAAAAGTAATTTGTGTGCATCACTAAAATTATCAATAACTTGATATATGATAATAGTGTTATTAAAAATATTTGAGCGAGCGTTTTATTTTTGCTCGCTAACTTGATTTATGATAATACTGTTATTAAAAATATTTCGAGAGACCGTGATAATAATAACTGTTAAAAGTTATTAAAACTATTCTAGAGGACGTTTTTTTTTGGTAGCTTCGTGTTATTACTGCTTCTAATACTTATTATATACTAGCTGTTGCCCACGACTTCGTCCGCGCGGACTTCGTTTACTCCGCACAGCTCCTCCCCCTTAGGTGATAGCGTGATAATATGTAGCCTATATGTTGACCCGACCTGTTAGTAATATTCATGCAAAATTTGAAGTAAATCCATGCAGTACTTTTTGAGTTTACCCCGGACATACATACAGACAAACAGACAAAAATTCTAAAAACTATATTTTTGCTTCTATATCGATTGTAGAACACGCCCCAAGTATTCTTTTAAAAAAATATTCAATGTACAGTTTTGACTTTCCTACGATTTTATTATATGTATAGATAAGCTACTGATATAATATAACATAAATAAATATCTGTTAAATATTAATTAACTTTAACAACATAACAGTTAATCTAAATTAACAATAATTTCCATGCCTAGTTCAAATATTAATAGTGATATACCTACTTGCTTCACAACATAATACTTAATTCGATTAGTAGTTATTCCGGTTATATTAAGACTCGGGTGAGTAATTGAATTGAATTAAAATAACGCGAAACACTCCAGCAAATAAAAGTAATTTTAAACGCAAGACGTGGAGCGTCACAATAAATTTTAACATCCTTGCAGCAGTTCTTCTACATGAGAGCTGTCTGCTTGTCTGGTCACAAAAAAATCTGGTTATCAGCTACTGGCGGATCTCTGCGACTTTGTCCGCGCGATCTACACACATTACTTCCTTTATTTAGTCGGATAAAATGTAGTCCACTCTTTACTCTGTGAAAATGTAGAATACCAACTTCTAGGTGAAAGCATTTTTAAATTCAGTAAATGTATTTCGAGTATATCCATTACGTAAATAAATGAATCTCATGTCGTAATATCATTAGTATAGATTTCTATGGCGAGAAGAAAACATTAATTTATCTGCACAGTTGTGGCGCCGTTGGTCCGTACTGCTGAAGGGTCATAGTGATGGAACCAGCGGACCTGCTTATTGTCAGGTGGCGTCATAACTGTGGAGGTCGATGAAGTCACACAAGGACAAAGAAGGGGAAAAGGAAGATCTTTCCAGCCAGGCAAGGTGTACTTCCTGGGAACGAAGTCCATTTGAGAAGCGTTGAAACTTGTATATATAGCGTGTACAAGATAAATAATTGTGATATCGCGATTCAGGATTTTATTTTGAATTTCATTATTTTGTATTTTTTATTATTTTTCTGCTAGCGTTTTCGTAGATTGTTTAAACCGCTACACAGTCTACTTCAAAATACAGTTTCTACACAAATTTCATTATTAATGATAAATAAAACTTATGAATATTACAATGATAATTATATGGAGAAATCAGACCGGAACTGTCTAATCTCGTTTAAAGCGTACTTTTTCTGATAAATGTGCCGCACATGGGTTGGTACGGAAAACTACATGTCCTTTAATGTTAGTACTGCGTTTGCGTGGTTGGCCCAAGTTTGATTCATGGAGTGCGGAATAGCCAGATTATCTGCTGATTCTACGGGCATATTATTAAGAACTAGCTGTTACCACAGACTTCGTCCACGTGGCCGAAAAAACCCTACTTGCTCTTGCTAAGTTGGTTTAAAACGTTGCTGGAATAATATAGCTTTGCTTAGGTGATTTTTTTTTATATCTTAAGATAGCAAACAAGCAAATGGGTCTCCTGATGGAAAGAGTCAACCATCGCCTATAGACACCAAAGATGTTAATGGTGCGTTGCTATATTGTGGTGAGTTCTAATGCCACATGCATAAGTTTACCGGCTACCTTACCCTCCAAACCAGAACACGACAGTGACAAGCACTGACGCTGTTGCGGCAGGAATAAGTAAGGCGGTGGTACCAGACCCGGGCGAGAATTTTTTTTTATCTCTCTCTCTCAACACTACTGAACCCATTTTCAATAAACTTTTTTTATTAAACATTACTTTATTAAAAATGGGTTCAGTAATGTTGAGTTTCTCCATTTTTGTAATGGAGAAACTCAACACTGAACCCATTTTTAATAAACTTTTTTATTAAACATTTTTAATAAACTTTTTAATTAAACATTTGTAATAAACTTTTTAATTAAACATTTTTAATAAACTTTTTTATTAAACATTTTTAATAAAGAGACCCGGGCGAGAAAAAGTTTATTAAAAATGGGTTCAGTAAATGTGTAAATATTTTTATCAAATATTTTTAATAAACAGATCCGGGATAAACAGACAGAATTACAAACAAACAAATTTTACCCATTTATAACATTGGTGTAAATATATTGTATACTTTCTGTTTTCTTGCCGGACAGCTCGTAAAAGGTTAAATGAAAGTCGTAGTCCCGACAGTTTTAGGATTTCACTAGCACAGCGATTTGCTAAAAAGGTCTGCGACGGTCTGGCCGGAAGATCGCCTCACACTCCTATTCTATAAAAAACCAGCCAAGTGCGACTTGCACGGCGCGCACTAGGGGTTCTGCTATACATAAGTAATGCGCGGTTCCTGTATCAATTCACCGACTCGTTTTAGTTATGAGTATAAACATTTTCTAGGACGAGTAAGTTAAAACTTTTTCAAAAAACTGTTTTAAAAATGTTCCAAAAAACTTGTGGATCGTCTCGTTATTATTAAATCGGTTGGTAATAATCACTGCAACCAATGACAGATCGTTCATTATAAGAACTCGTCATAAAAGACAAATTAGGTTAAAGGACCAAATTAAATTTGCCGTTCGATCCCTACACACGGTTATTGCACCAACCGTAAATAATAACTTTGTAATAGTAAATTCGTCGTTTTTGTTATTATAATTACAGTTTGTAGATTTATTTACTAGTACTGTAAGACATTGCCAATTTGACTTGCCGAATTTTATGCTCTTAGGTCTAGGAAAAGTACTCTATAGCTTTGAATTCCTTGCGAGTGTCAAAATAAGCGGCACAAACGGGGCATAAACGGCCGTATATTTTGATTGCGTTGACTTAAAAGTTTTATTTATTTACAACTCTAAGGGATAGCGACTTGAGTATTTGACATAAATTTCACTTGATTTATCTATGCGTTTCTGATAAATAGGTCTTGACAGACCGACGGTCATCAACGTAATTCTTTAATGCTTCCGTATTTTTCTTTTTAAAGGCGGAACCCTAAAAATCTATTGTATGTAGTTTACCAGTTCATAACTGCTACGTTAGGATTTATAACGCTGGTGCATTCTAGACTTCACGACGTACCCGATATTGTTATTCAATAAAAATGTAATGTTCGCCTTTGTAATGTAATGTGTGTTTAATCGACAGGTCGACCTAGAACCTCAGGGAAAGCTGCATCTCAAAATAGATCTGAAATGGAATGCTCAAGGTACGTAGACACTGATCCTAAACAACTCGAATATTGACTTATTATTTGTGGAATCGATCCTTATATCAATTTATTTCTCTTCGATTACATTCATTGTAAAATGAAACCATATTTTCTAAGATCGCTCCCTTGTTATAAAGCCTAAAAGCCATAACTTACCAGCTACTACTAGCAGCCTTACTATAAAGCCTAAAAGCTCCTTTAACTAGTTATACGTATATATACCTAGCGATCAGTACAATCGAAGTAATCGATCATACAGCAAAGAAGAATTTCGCCATGCCGAGCCTGTCGACACTAGCTCATTGGAAGAGCGTCCCGGCTTTAGGGAGACAGTCGCAGGTGCAATCCTTGCGTGTCGATATTTTTATTTGTTGTTTTTAAAATTTTTCTAAAAGCCATAGTTTTACATTTGTGTAATAAAATTAGATATAAACAGTCGTGTGCCGGTTTGAAGGGTAAGGTAGCCCGTATGCTTATGCATGTACTATTGGCAACCCGCCACATGGAAAAACGCATCATTCACATCTTTCGTGTCGATAGGCGACGGTTCGTCTTTCCATTAGGGGAGCTATTAGCTTGTTTGTTATCCTATAATATAATGACAAATATATAACAAGAAATTGTTATTAAAACGAAAACTCGACTGGGACCTGCAGGCCTACTCTTGAAAACAATATAAATCTTTAACCAATATTGATAAAAATAATAAGTTTCGAATATCGTCAAAAAACGGTACTCTTGAAACCAATATTTCCCACATTGATTCGGTATAGTAACGACCTAATTATTGGAAATAGATTAGTAGTTACATGTCAAGCTAGTGTTGTAAGTGGAAATTTTAAGTACCGTTTTAAGCAAAATAACGAATAAAAGCAATAATGAGTAGTTTCAAAAACTTTCAAAATCCGTGTGGCGCTGTCGCCGAATCCAATAATTGAATATAGTTGTCCAGAGTACGAAATACTTCAAAACTCATTAAATATTCATTTAAATTGAAATCGGTTTTCAAGAGTAGCCCTACTGATCTGAAAAAGTGTGCCCTAGTGCAATTTGGTAATAATTAAATAGCTCATGTTGCTCAATTAGTAACACCTCTCAAGTTACAATCTATCAAGCCGTTTAGTCGTCAGAACGTGTCAAATAAATAAATACACATATATACGTACATACACTAAAAAACATAACCCCTAAACATAACCCCATAATTGTATTCTTTGTGGTAAATATTGTGTTATTGTTTATTACACGGATTAAATGGATACGCCTTTCAAGACATTTTTTAGCTTGTCAGTGTAGCTTGCATTTACACACAAAAATACAGAGTTGTACTACTTACCGATGAAATAAAACTACTCGAAGAGTAAGTTTTAAACCTTTTGATTTCATTCGCTACGATAAAATAGTATAACATGGTTTATTTCTATTTGTTCACAATATAATGTAATCTACTAATGTATGACATTTTTGACAGTAATAGGATACGTTTCCTTCCCAATGGCTTGTCTATTAGTATTCATGTGGTCTATAGTTTATTAGCTATTTTCCTTTAATATATTATGTATATATAGATAAAATAACTAAAACAGTACCAGCTGATATGTTTATGTAATTACGTGCAGTTATTTTAAATCGTATAATATCAATGGAAGACGACTTTTTTGTCTTCAAGTTTTAGCAATGTCGAAAGTATTCCCCGTGTTAGTCCGGATCTCCGTTGAAGAAAAGATCACCTGCCGCTCTATTAGGCAGTTCGTCAGAGGCGAATGACTGGCTGTGAGGCTCACTACCATCGTGGCTACTTGGTAGTAGAGTTTTTACATTGTCTTGCCCGGGTCTGGTATACTACCTTACGTATTCCTGTCGCAATAGCGTCAGTGCTTGTCACTGTCGTGTTCCGGTTTGGGGGTAAGGTATTTGTAAATTTATGTATATGGTATTAAAAGTTAGCCACAAGGATAGCAATGCACCATTAATTTTTTTGGTGGCTATAATTGATGATTGTCTCTTTCCATCAGGAGAGTCTGAGAGACTGTTTCTTTCGTCTGCTATCTACCTTATGCTATAAAAATGCTTTTCGGCCATAGACATTTATTCAGTAACTGCATGATCCTTCATTTATAAAATTGTAAGAATCTTAACACCATTCATTTTCATTTGTTGATCTATTGTTTTTATTCGTATTGGTTTGGGTCCCCCCTTCGGAGAATAGATCATCTGCTCTTCTGTTAGGCAGTTCGTAAAAGGCAAACGATAGGCAAAACGCGTCTCTACCATTGTGAGTCCTGTGGGTAGAGTTTCGCAACGACTCGCTCGGGGCGGTACCGCCGCTTTACTTACTTTTGCAACGTTAGCGTTAATGCTTGTCAGTGTAATGTTCTGGCGTAGCGGGTAAGGTAGCCGGTAAAATGATGAATGTGGCTTTATCATTCCGTCGTAGGGGCAGCAACGTTATCAAGTGTGGGTCATGGTTGTTTCCTTGTTTGTTATCCAATGATCGAGTGTGTGTGAGATGTGGAGTGTGTGTGTGCAGCGGGCGCGGTGGTGGGCGGCGGCGGGGGTGGCGCGGGCGGGGGCGCGGCGCGCGCGGGGCGCGGGGGGCGCGAGTTCAAGGAGGGCGCGGGGTTCGCGCGCCGCCGCGGGGCGCTGCGCCGCCGCGTGCACCAGGTCAACGGACACAAGTTCATGGCCACCTTCCTGCGACAGCCCACCTTCTGCAGCCACTGCCGCGAGTTCATATGGTATGTACACCGGGGACACGCTCACACACACCTACTTACAAACAACACG
The DNA here is from genome assembly GCA_036924255.1 of Apodemia mormo. NCBI lineage: Eukaryota > Metazoa > Arthropoda > Insecta > Lepidoptera > Riodinidae > Apodemia > Apodemia mormo. The sequence continues at coordinate 773,694 of JAUPFN010000018.1, read as the reverse complement.
CACTCACTGCGTAGCGCCACGGATACCAATGTGACCAGGGACCACTCAGTCACAGTGCGTAGGGCATTACTCTTAAGGATCGAGCACACTGGGGCGACCAGCTACTGGCCAGGGTGGGCCGCATCACAACGAAAAATGTTATCATACATCGGGGGGCGACAGCGAGACGCAACGGGTCGCATCGCCTCGTCGCCTATTTCTTTTCAAATGTTTTTCTCGTTTGTTAATTATCATTATGTGGATCTTGAAAATCATATAGCTCTTTGTAACCTTAAACTGAAATTATTTTACTTGCGTGATTTTACAAATTAATACTTGAAACATGGAGCAACACGTGCACACACGCATATCTGTTCGCCAGAGCACACTGGCGACGGGGGGCGTGGGCCAGGCCGGATCGCCTCGCATTCGCCAAAAAACTGCCGCGCAACAATCCTTCCCGCTTCGCCTTCCCTAGTGTGCGATTGTTTATATTAAGTGTATGCAAACGGTATAGACGGATTATTACGCTGGAAATTCCAATGCGCTCAATCGTTGAATCAACGTTACCTCTATCATAATAATTTCATTTGTTACTACTCACTGTCTTCGATTTAATTATATCAACTATGTTTACATAATAATAAGAAATTAATGCTATATTTTTTTGAGTTTCTCTCTTATGATAATCATAAAAACCTAGTTCGCACTATATTAGTGTTTTAGTGGAGTGATAAGTACTTTAGTGTCTAGAACACTTTGGCGAAGTACAAATGAGAGATAAGTTGTGTATTGCAAAATGAACAGCGTACATCCGTGATAGAAAATATCATAAACATACAGTCAAGCTAACTTCTATTCTCTATTCTTTAAGAACTCAAATTTGAAATCTTAATCATTTTCCTTGCGTGTGGGTTGGGCCCTTTTCCCTTTTGTAGAATAAATCAATAATATACTGCTAGACATCTCGTAAAAGGCGAAAGTGGTAGAGTTTAGGAAAGTCTCGCCCGGCTCTGATACCACCGCCTCACTTTTTTCCTTTAGCTATAATAAAAATACCAATAGTAATTTAAGTACATATAAGATAATAATTTTAATTAAATTTAAAAAATCATAGTTGCACACCATTTTTTAATGTTGTACCGTATTATGGTATAATACACAAGTGTAAATGACATCACACCGTGTAAAACAAGCATATTTCAGTCAAAGAAGTGCTGAGCAATAAGTGTTTTGTTATGTCAAGGTGTGATGTGATGCGTTTTGATTTCATATATTTAGAAAATATTGATCAACAGGCAGTTCGCAACAAGTGAGCAAAAGGCCAAAATGTTACTGCTGTCGATACTGCTATTTGGTAGGTTTATTTAATAGGTTTAGTGCTAGTATCAGTGTTGTATTCCAATTTTAAAAGTAAGCTTATGTAAGCGGCATTACATCTCTCCCCTCGGGTGGCAACAATCCATTAACGTCTTGGTGTCTATGACGGTTATCTCTTGCTATCAGGACAGTTATCTGATTGTTAAAAAATATATATGTTTACGTATCAACACACATAGCGCTTGAATAACTATTTTAATGACTGCGATAGATGTTTTTTAGGATAAACACTGAAATAATATGAACGCTTATAGAAATGTGTTTAGTATTTCCCCAACTCTCAATACAGTAATTATTTGTTGTTTTACAGGGGCATCGGTAAACAAGGCTACCAGTGTCAAGGTAAGATTTGATACATACAGGCTGTTTTTTTAGCCGTGGGACAAAATCAAACTCTTGAAAATTCACGCGTATATACATACATATCGAATAAACATATTAAGTGATAAATAACAAAAACAACAGTAACTGAAATATTGTCAAAAGTCTCGTAACTTATGGTTACTCTTACGATAGTCGTCGTAATATCAGTAGGTAGGTAGATAATGTAAATGTTATCTACCTCTCTATATTAAACGACTGAGATTCATTTTCCCTTCTTACTTTGTTGCCGGCTTAGTTGGGAACGATAGGCAAAAATACCTAGCCACAAAATAATACGACTAAGAAATGTTTTAAGCGTGTTATAATTTTAAAAAATAAAGTAAGCACGAATGAAAGTGACAATTTCTGGCGTAACTGCATGCATGCGTGCATCCTCTTCACAATGATCGAACTTGATTAATTCATTAATAACAACATTTTACAATAATTTCAATTGTTGAATTATTCCTCTGTATATATCATGCCGTTAAAAATCATTACGTGACGTAAAGGCACGTACTATATCTAATATTTTTCATTGGAATACTGATGATATTGTTATTATTAGTCAAACATTATCACAAAATACGCGAGGCGGTTTGTTGCGTATTAGTATACATGGGGCACACTAAAAGTTTTGCACTTCTACCTAATCGGAACTATTTGAATTTCGAATGTTATATTTTTAAAACGTTGCAACCTTCTTAGTAATAAAAAAAACAATTGGTGGGAAATGATTTGTCAATTGTTTTTTATCACACATCAAAGTTCTACGTACGCAACGAAAATGGAATTAAGTCGAAAAAATTTTTGAGCGATGATTTTTTTATGATTTTAAAAATTCTCTTTCTCCGCAAGACTGCCGCTCGTCTCCAAAATGCTTTTGAGAGAAAAGCACCTTGTTTGAGCACCGTGAGGCGATGGTTTGCTGAATTTGAGAGAGGTCGAGTTTCTTTACAAGACGAATTTCGTGAAGGGCGGCCTTCAACTGCCGTCAACGAAAATAATGTGGTTACTGTTGAGCGGTTAATTGAAGAAAACCCCCGGATTACCTATGAGACAATTCGAGGACTATTGGGGATTGGTTGAGCCAAATTTAGAAAATTTTACACGAAGAATCGAAAGTTCGGAAACTTTGTAGTCGTTGGATCCCTCACGAACTGACAGCGGAGCAGAAGCAGGCTCGCGTGGAATGGTGCTCACAGATGCTGCTGAAGTACGACCACGGACGGATCTATACAATTCCACTTGAAGATCAAAAGAGAGTTAATGCCGAGTGGTATTCTACCATTTGTTTACCCAGGGTGTTAGAAGAAGTTCGCGAAAGACGACCCAAAAGCCGCATTCTCCTACACCATGATAACGCTTCTTCACACATGGCCAACAAAACAAAAACATTTTTAGCTTCCGAAAAAGTACATCTCGTCACTAATCCTGCGCATAGCCCCGACCTAGCACCCTGTAATTTCTGTATTTTCCCCAAAATCAAAAATTTGATGAGAGGTTTTACTTTTACCGACTCCGAAGAGGCAGTGATAGCATTCAATCAGCACGTAGAATAATGCCTTCAGATCTGTGGTCGTCCTGTTTTAAAAAATGGTTCAATCGCATGAAAAAATGCTTAAAATGTAAAGGAGAATATTTTTAAAAGCAATGAATATCATATTTTGGTTATAACATGTTGTTTTTTTTAAGTTACGCAAAACATATAGTGTGACCTACGTATGCATACGGCGGACGTCGGTATGCATTTGTACAACCTGAGTCGGGCCACACCCACTGTTGTGTGATACACTTGCTTGATCTACGCCGTGCGCCAAACCTGTAATGTATGTCATGGGATAATTAACTCAAAATCTAAGCTCATATATTTTATAGGTGTTTGGGCGCAGACTCGAATACTTGAGTACTCTCCTTTAAACAAGTCCTTCGTCTAAAAAACAGCCTGTAGAATAAATATTGATAACTTTTAACATATTATCTTTCACACCAATAACAATTGCTTTGCTTATTGATGAAAAAGTATCATTACGCCCGGTTCCCGTGCAGGGAGGTAGGCAGAGAAAAACCGAACGTCTATATATTCCCCGGTTTTTCGATTAGCGAGATGAGTGGTGATCCCCATTGCCGCATTTACCGATCTGATAGCGAATATCGACTATTTCTAGCAATTAACTGGCTAACAGCTTTACGTGTGCTCATCCGAAGCATGAAAAACCACCCATCAGCCTCCCAGCTGCTACTGACATTTTGAATTTTCGAGTAAAACCTCGAAAAAACCTCAATAACACTTGCTCGACCGGGGATCGAATCCAGGACCTCGTGATCTGAGCCGAATTGGAAAAGATCCCTAGACCACAAGGTGTTCTTTCTCTTTCACTCTGGAATTATTCTATATATGTATGTGTTTTGGAAGAGATTTAAATGTGCTTCATTAAGGGAAATTTTAAACTCGTTATCCATCGAATTTAAATGTAGTGGTTATGCAGAAATTAAAATATATCTCATTTAAGGCTGTGATAACTAAGTGCTTTTATAATTATTCCGTTCCGTCTGGCGGGGTAATCACGTATCTCGCAATGCGAAATTATTGTTTAGTTATTGCAAGACACATAACAGCTTTGTGTACTAATAGCAGTCGTTGCCGCTTGATTAGTCGTGCTGCTATGACATTGCAAAAAGTGTATCCAGTGACCAGCAAGCTAGTGGCGACGTTTCTGATGATTATTTCGTTACGTTTAAGAGTCATCGCTGATCGTTGGCGGACTGCAACGTTATGTGATACGCCTACCGATGTTAGTGCCGTCTCTTCTGTATTTTGTGAATTGTTGTGCTCTCATAAAATGCGAGTATATGACTTAAAGCAAGTTGCTGTTCCATGTAATGTAATAAGATTTTATTAACAAATTGCATAATCTCAAAAGCAGAAACCTACCAGTTTAAGGTATGATTTTTATGTTATGTGGCATTAGCTACTAATTTGTTTATTATTAATTTCTGTCAATCGATATGCAGAAAAATCGTTAAGGAAGACCACAAGGATTGGTCTAATTTATAATTGATCCAATAAATTTACACTCTCGCATACATCAATCACTCTAAAATATGAGAGCTTAACATGTTTAGGTAACGAAGGAATGTCTTGTTATAAACCCAATTTTAACATTTGCATGCCACAAAACGGGCAAAATAGGAATTAAGAGAGCTACATTTTTAAAGAACATCTAATTATGTATATTATTTTATGCAAGTAAAGAGATTATTATTATTGTTAGTCTAGTGATTAGAGACTTTGAATACGCAATTGATGTGGGGCAAATGCGATTAACGACAGGAACAAATATTTTAAATGACCATAGATATTTGTATTTCTGGACTTGGGTGTTTGTCTTATATATTTCAAAGTTATATAAGTATTTCTATGTATTAGTATTGTTGACTACCAATATCACTGGCAAATATTGTTTCTGCTCTGGATCAACATCAGTTGGTATAGTTTGTCCAGCGATATATATCTGTATGACCGCGTATTGTTCGTGTTCCAGTGTGCACGTGCGTGGTTCACAAGCGATGCCATTCCTCCATCATCACCAAGTGTCCGGGCATGAAAGAAGAGGTACGCTTGTATTTTTTGTGCATTTGTTTTTATTTCATAAAATAGTAAACAAGCAAATGGCCCTCCTGATGGAAAGAGACACTCATCGTTTGTAGACACCAATGATGTTAATGATGTTTTGCTGTCTTTGTGGGAGGTTTTAATGCTATAAGTTTGTCAGCTACCTTACCCGCTAATCTGAAACATGACAGTGAAGAGCACTGATGCTATAGTGGCAGGAGTTGGTAAGGCGGTGATATGAAATTCGGACCAACCAGGTTGTAGTATTAATGATAGTGGCTTGTTGTATATTTACAACACTACACGGAAGCCTGCTTGTAAACATTTCGGTAAATTTGTTAACTTTCCATCTAAAGTACTAACAAAATTTAGTAATAATGTGTGTCTGTACATATAACGTAGCAAACGGGCGCGGGCGTGTCGAGTGGTCAACGTTTCAGCGTGAACGTGCCCCACCGGTTCGTCGTGCACTCCTACAAGCGGTTCACGTTCTGCGACCACTGCGGCTCGCTGCTGTACGGCCTCATCAAACAGGGGCTGCAGTGCGAGGGTCAGTACGCCAGCCACACCACACCACACACCACACACACCACACCACACACCACACACCACACACACACACACGAGGGGGCTGTCGTGTCTTCGCGGCGAGTTCTAACAGTTAGGGAGAACAATTTAAAATCAATTGTAAACTTGTAGCGCGATTAACGATCGCATGTACAATGCTCGGCTACCAGATGCGGGCATGTGACCGCACCAGAGGTGTTTCATTCTGTTAGAGTTACAATCTCACTGCATTATGTTTTTCAATCGCCGAGTTTAAAGATACATCACTGGCTCATATCCGGCTTGAAGGACCATGTGTAGGGGCTACTGCCTTTGCTATTAGCTCAAGGGTTCTGAAGTAAAATAGAAGTGGACTAAGTACGTATCTATATTGCACAATACAAAGGTGGGGCTGCCTTTACATTGACAGTTCAGTTCGATTGTGTAGTTAACCACTCAACCATCTTAAAAATTAACAGAAAAATTAACTGTAGGATCATCTTGAATAGGCCCCTCACGCCATTTTTCGGGGTCTAGGATATAATGTGATAGGCCAAAGTGTAAATACACTAAAATCGAACCATATTTTATAATTCTGCAAGCAAATATTTACAAATAAATATATTTCAATTTGTAAAACATATTTAAAAAGTAAATAATACATTATCTTACTGTTTGAAATCCCTAAGCGGATACAGCGACCACTTTATAGTCACTACACAACACAGCTGGTACTCAATACTGACAAGTGACGTGTGATGGTCAAATAATGAAATTCGGTTACAGATAACATTATAGCATTCGTGGTGTAAGAAATTTATCAAAGAACGTATGTGACTAACTTCGCCATGCCAAAATAGACTGAATTTTAAACGTGCGAAGATTTAAAATAAAACGGATTGTGGTCGCCGGAGACCAAATGGTGGTCGAGCGAATGCGTGCGTATGGCTTGGTCCCTAGGTACCACGCGGGGTTACACAAGTTAAAAGTGTTTAAATCCTCTCGTTATAACGTCGTTACCGCTAGTGTTGTACATGCACCTATTACACCTTTTGAAATCGCATTATTTACTTCGTCATATTTACCAACTCCTGTTTTCACTTAGAATAAAATTGAAGTGGTATCCGTAAATCGTTACATGTTACTTTAAGGCACGAGCACAACGTCACCCCCGTTTTTGAAGAACAAACCATCTGCCAACCCTTAATAGGCGAACGATTGGCCCATCATGTCACTAACATCGAGACTACTAGTTGAAAGAGTTTTGCAACTTAGCGCGAGCTTGGTATTACCGTGTTTTACTTATTCCTGCTGCAAAAACGTCAATGCTTTGCATTACAGTTTGGAGGGTAAGGTATCCGGCAATATCCGTTGGAACAGCCACCCAACCACATGGATAACGTAGCACTAGAAATATCTTTGATGTCTATAGACGATGGTTGTTCTTCCCTTTAGGAGTGCTATCTGTTTGTTTATCTGTACATATAATAAAATCGTAGGAAAGTTGAAACTGTACATTGAATATTTTTTTAAAAGAATACTTGGGGCGTGATCTATAATCGATACCAAAGCCAAAAATATAGTTTTTAGAATTTTTGTCTGTTTGCCTGTATGTATGTCCGGGGTAAACTCAAAAAGTACTGCATGGATTTACTTCAAATTTTGTATGAATATTACTAACAGGTCGGGTCAACATATAGGCTACATATTTTCACACTATCACCTACGGGGGAAGAGCTGTGCGGAGCAAACCAAGTCCGCGCGGACGAAGTCGTGGGCAACAGCTAGGTTAAATAATAATTGTATTTGTCATGATTACTTTTATTTTGGGAATTTGGGAAGGATATTGTCTATCTACGTATTATTGAATCAATTTGATTTATAAAGATGTACCTAACGTTATATGAAACGTGTTTCTCTTTTCGGAAAATTACCCCAATAAATGACACTGGCAGTACTGATTAATTGGACTAAATAATCCAATTATTCATATATTATAATCAGAAATCAGAAATCAGAAGAACTTTATTCAATAAAACTTTTTACAAGTTATTTTGATACGTCATTTTTTAAAATTACTACCGGATCGGAACGAGGTCACACACTGAGAAGATTAGACGGAAGAAACTCAGCGGGGTTGTCTTTTTTCATATAATTTGTTTTCACAATATCACAATATTACATAATTATAAAACATATATATGAGATTGATATGAGGAGCAATTAATTCAATGCTTGTTTGTCTTCCAAATAATCTGAGATTATATCATACCTTTTTTTACATAGTTTTAACACATATTTTAAATTTATTGATTGGTAGATCTCTTATAGTTTCGGGAAGTTTATTGTATTGTAAAAGCGTATACATTGCCCCATAAAAGAGTTCTCTATAATCTATATTAATATAATCTATTTTAATATGTATATAATTTACAGAATTTGACCTCTAACAGTTTTATTATAATATGTATAGATATAATCTATATTAATATATATTATTATAATATTAATATTATAAGTGACAAAGTTTGGATGTTTGGATGGATGGTCGTTTGTTACTCAATCCCGCAAAAACTACTGAACGAATTTGAATGAAATTGAACTCACTGGTAGATGATGACCTGGAATAGCATATAGGCTACTATTGCTATTTATTTTATATATTTTATTATATTATATACTATTACTATTATTATATTATTCCGGAAAAATTAGGTGATCCCGCGGGATTTGCCAACAACTATTATAATGCAGCAGCGAGCTGCGCGCTGCAGCTAGTTGTAATATTATAATAAAAATTGCTGATGAAACGTGATCTTGCTATTATTATTTATTATCAGATTTTACAAGATAGTTGCAAGATGTCATTACAAACCGGTATATATATTTTATAATTTACTTTCCGCTCGCTCTCCTGTGATCTTACATGTCATCCAATTTAGTAAACTTTAATGGCGATAATTCTATTTCACACAATTATCAATCTTTATGTTTAATATATCTATGTTCATGACCTTGACGCGCAGTTACGCGAACACAAGTTTGTCCCCTAATAAACTCGCGTAGACCAGCTATGGGGATAGACAGAGAGACGTGTACTTGTGTGGTGTACATGTGTAACGTGTGTGTTGCAGTGTGCTCGATAAACGTGCACAAGCGGTGCCAGAAGAACGTGGCCAACAACTGCGGCATCAACACCAAGGCGTTGGGCGAAATGCTCAGCCAGATGGGCATCTCGCCTGACGCCAACCCCAAGTCTCGGTCATCCAAGGTAATGGCGGCCACTGGCTCGCCCGATTGTTTGTATGTGTCTGACAGTGTCGCGTGTGTAGTGAGCGTACAGAGTGAACCGAGGGAGAAGACGGCAGCCACTCAAAGTCATCTTACCTGAAGGTGATAGAGTTTTGCATTGACTCACCCGGGTTTGGTATCACCGCCTTATTTATGCTTGCCGCAATAGCGTTAGGGCTGGTCACTGTCGTGTTCCGGTTTGGATGGTAAGTTAGCCGGTAAATTTATATATGTAGCATTGGATCTCGCCACATGATAGTAACGCACCATTAACATCTTTGGTGTTGAGACCCATCTGTTTGTTTGCTATCTTATAATATAAAAATAAGGTGCTCCGACGCAGAAGTTATACAACGTTATGAACGTTTAGTAACATTCGCCGTGGGAGCAGAGCAGAGCAGAGCAGTAAAATGGTTGAAAATGTTAGTTAATATAATTTGACATTGAAGGTACAAATGTTGACATTTGTTGTATTGTGTTCCCTAACGTGATGTAGCGCCGTGCAGCCTGCACTCACTCCACGTGCGACCGCCTCAATACGGTATTACATTGTTATCAACTTTATAACAATGTGATACCGTTTTGAGGCGCTTACGTACGTACGAGTACTATGCGGTCCAACTAAGAATAGGACTGTCAGGATGATATATTGCTCCGCATTTTGCAAAAACTTCATAAATGATGAGTAAGGTGTGCAAAAAAATTCTAACGAAGTAATACTTTTAAAAAAATATTTTCATTCTAATTGATATACTTTTTATTTCGATTCCCATCAGATCATGTTACCGTCTATTAAAATAAGGTATAAAATAATTAACACAGTTTTTGTATATACATATACATAGATGAACGGCTAGACTGATATATTTTACTGTTTTTTATTGATGAATATTATATTTTAATACTTTTTAGCCTATTCCGGACAAATACAACCCAAACCTACAAAAATCGCAACAAATTTACCCACGTCGTTTTTGACTTATAAGTGGTGTAACTAACACGACTTTTTTATATAGATGATCAGCTAGACTGATGTTTTTTAATTATGTTTAGTGGTGAAAATAATATTATTAAAACGTTATTTGTTCTTCAATAAATCAGCAATATTTTTTGAACTAATATTTTTATGTTGACATTATTAATTTAACACTTGTGGTATGAAGTTGATAACAAGCGCGATCCTATTTTTATTTGGAACGCATAGTACGAGTACGGGGCGGTCACTGTTAATGTACTGTTTATAATATAATTACCCCGTTGATTGAGTGGTTAGCGAATTAATTACGAACCGAGGGGACTCGGGATCGATTCTCGACAGGGACAAATATTTGTGTGATGAGCATGTAAAAGTATTTATATATGTATTTCTATGTGTAATTTTTGACTAATACTCATAACATAAGCAAATAATTTGCTTACTTTGGGAATTTAAAAAAAAAGTTTGTAACTGTGACGCCGGTGGTCGGTACTGCTGAAGAGTTCGGCGGTAGAACCGACGCGTCAATTCCTTGAAGATGACGGTTATTGAGATGACGTCACTGGTTGATGAAGGATGAAAAAGGCCTGGGGAATGAAGTCCATCTGAGAATTGTTGAAACTTATGTATAGTGTTTACACGATAAAAGTATTGTTTTTTTTTATATTATTGTTTCTTGAAGAGTTTATAGATCGTTGGAACTGCTATTTAATTATTGAAACATTTGTGAGTTTTTATCAACAAGAGTTATGTAGCATTTGTACTGTTAGAAACTGTAACAGTTATAAACTTTAGTGTGCTCGTGTTGAGCGATCATTATATAAGATCTACGAAAATCACTGAGAAGTCAAATATAACATCTCTAGTGACTATCTTTTAGGATAGCATGTAGTTCATTCCAAGTCGGGAACTGGTATTCGACAGAAGAAATTCAATGCGTGTGATGTGAAATGTGTGTGATGTTGCGGCCGCACTTGCGTCAATCGTCACAAAGCTTCCCGCAATGACGCGATACATGCAGATGTGACCGACTATTGCCGGGTATCGTCGCAAACACTCGGAGTGCGTGTGCGTTGTCGCGGTAACGTGTTTGTGAGGACAGACACAGGTGCGACACACGCGTGTGCGCGAGACAGTAGCTGACGTGTGTGTGTGTGTGTGTGCCGCAGTACCTGAACTCGCCGCTGCCCGCGCAGCCCGCCGACCGCCCGCTCGACCGCACCGCCGACAGAGGTAACGCACACACACGCACTTCTACACACACTCACACACACACACACATGTACACAAAAATACACACACACACACACATATATCTACTCATTATAAAAAAAAAAACTTCATGTGAACATGTAAAATTCATTTTTTAGTATAGTAATTTCAAATGTTGTTAGTGGCAATCACGGATTAAACGGATACGTCTTTCAAGACAATTTCTTAGTACGCCAGTGTAGCTTGCAATTACATACAGAGTTTTACTACTCGCCAATGAAATACAATCATTTCAAGGGTAATTTTTTAAACCTTGTCATCTCATTCAGTATGATAAAACAGCACAATATGGTTTGTTTTTATTTTTTCACAATAGAAACTTCAAATGTATGACTTTTTAACAATATTAGGAGCGTTTGCTCATATGAGCACATATGCGCGGCGACACGTTTCCTTCCCAATAGCATGTCTATTAGTATTTATGTAGTCGGTGGCAACAACTCTTTCAATGCAAAAGATTCGTATCTTTGACCCATTTCCCACATCTTGAAGTCACTTTGTGAAAATCTGGAATGATACAATATTTGTTCCAAAATTTGCATTTCAAACCAAAAGACATTCTCACCATCCACAAATGCACATTCAAACTGACACTCACCAAAGAAACAATATTTGACAGAATTTAGCCTATAGCTTATCCTATAGCTTTAGGAGCATGTACGTAGATTAAATCCCAAAGAGATTTGTTTTTAAGTAGTATAGTTTAAATTATTTATTTTTTGTTTACATACAATGTCACTATTTATTTGAAATAAAAAAAATTACCTAATTATAATAGCAAAAAAGATTGATTCCTTTTTAAACACCAACTCCGTTTTTAATGTTTGCACAATTCAACATGTGTTAGATATCGATTCTCAATGTAATATTGTAATATTCGAATCGTATTTTCTATCACAATTATATACTAAAATTAATCAGACTGTTAGAATATCCTCGACCAGACAAAAACTTTGTTGTAATTTGACAAGCAAATTGACCCAGTCGGTCTGGACCAGACCTAGAATATTCTATTCTTTCCATCATCTTAAAATATTTCCATGTAACATTGATTTACAATAAATAATATAATCCTATATATGTCTTATAATAATTTATGTAAAAATGTAATTTATGTAAATTTAAAATAATATATGTCTTCTCGTTCGTGATTTAAAAAATGACATGAATTCAGTCGTCTGTCTGTCTGCAAATGTAACATAAATAGTGATATTGGTGTTAACGTTTTTTTGTTGTTTTGTTTGTGTTTTGTTGCATAATCTGTTGTGTTGCGCCAGACGAGTGGCCCCCCGGCTGGGACTGGGCCGCGTTTGAGGCGATGTATGGGGGCAACTGGCAAGGTGTGCACTTTGGATTTGTGTATTCATCACTACACTACATTTTTACCCATTTTGTGTGACCACATGATTGTAAAAACCCTGAATATAAGTCATTATTTTAAGAGTCTATGTGTACGCTTTCATAATGAGGAGATAAATAGAGTTATTTATTAAGGTCATTATTAAATATTGGGATTGATTAATTTTTCGTTAATTTCATTTAAATGATGTATTATGATTATTTCAAAATGATAATTTGACATGAATATTTATTTCAAATTAGATTTTTATTGAGGATTTTTTTCAGATGTTATTTATTTCTTTATTATTATTATAAACTAATGAGTAATTCTTATTATAAGTCAATAGTATTTGTTAAACGTTTGTACATTTAGCCCAAGGCTATTTGTTTACCAATTTAATAATTTTATCTTCTCATTAAAGGGAATTTTATTTTAAGTTGTGCATAGAAAACATATAAAATTAAATGTTTAGCTTATTTGAAAATTTCACTCAAACGGGATTTTAAATAATACAATAAGCATTTGTGCTTCATTCTAGAATGGCAGATAACGTTTTGTCTTTAATTCATGTTAGATGTGTTTTCTAGAGGGACAGCTACCTGGTCAAAAGTCGAGTTAGATATATGGAAATACCGGCATCTTATATAATATCAGTTAGCATTGTATTATTCATATGTAAATTGACATGCTCTAGACACGTTTGAACCTCTACATCGAGTTCCACGTGATACATTACCAAAAGAGTGACGAGAATCTGCAAAAAATTGCTCATTAAATTGTCTAATTTTTTTTACTTCTAATTCATCAAACATGGCGGGTGGAACCAAGTATGAACATTTTTTAAAACCTTTTGCCGTGTTGCTAGATGGCTGGTGGACTAGATATTCTTTCAATATTGTACAGATCGACAAGTGAAATATTGTACATATTGAGAACACAATAGTTAATGACCATATTCAATATATTGTAATGAATGAACTCACAATTAAAAGATAATATTGCTTAACTTGATAGTAAACCTCAAAGAAATTAGTGTAATAATATTCAAAAAATATGATCACCACGCTGGTGACAGCAGCGCGCTGAGGAGTCTAGATAACGAGTTTGGCAAATCATTGTTTGTAAACAATGTACATAGATAACCGTGTGCAGATATCCGTCCGTACATTAACATTTTTATTGGTCACTCAGTTTAAATTAAAATTGAGTACTGAACACCCTCCAGTAAAACAGTCTATTAGCAGTCAGTCTGTATAGACGGTATTTCCATATGTAACTGTGGCTTAGATTGTGGTAATGGGTGTGATGGTAGTGGTGGTGTGGTGGTGGTGTAGTGGTAGTGCGGTGGTGACGCGGGCTGGTGTTGTAGGAGGCGAGACGGAGGCAGGCGAAAACAAGGACAAACTGACTCTGGACGACTTCAACTTTATCAAGGTGCTGGGGAAGGGCTCTTTCGGGAAGGTCATGCTTGCTGAAAAAAAAGGCACCGACGAGGTAAGTCCGGGCTCGTGTGCCCGATGTACTCATTAGGATATGCAACATGACAATGTTGTCGGCTCGTTCTTACATCATATTGATGATATTACGTGTATTTGTCTACTTGCTTTTTATATCTACACTTTACAGCTACACTACATTCGTAAATAGCTAAAGCTAAGACAGTTATTTAGTAAACTTTAATTGTTTAAGCAATTCATATATATATATATATATATATATATATATATATATATATATATATATATATATATATATATATTCGCTAGGGAGTTGATATGAGATTATGTGGTAGTTGAAATATAACAAATGTAATGACTTTATTGAAATAGGAATTTTAAATTTCGTGCCAATACGCTCGAAGCACCTTTCGAAATGCAACCCAAATAATAGTTGTTTTGAATGAAGTTCAAATACTTGACAACAGATGGCCCCACTATTATTAATTTTCAATTTAGTTTTATTATATATATATATTATATATATATATATATATACATATATATATATATATATATATATATATATATATATATATATATATATATATATATATATATCAAGGCTTGGAACCGGTACCAAAAATACCGGTACTATACCGGTACTTACAGGTTCTTTTCATTTCGGTACCTGTGTACCGGTTCTAAATGGGAACCGGTACTCCAGCTTAAAAGTACCGGTATCTAATTTAGGTACTGATTGCGTGCGGAACGAGTGAAAACAACGACGCTGAGGCGGGCGCGGCGACGTTGCCATTTCGTGCGCGGGGACTTACCGACAAGGATTTATAACGTTATGATTTCGATATATTTGCGTCGTTGTGATTGGTTATGGTATATGATACATAATATCATATTTCAAATAACGCTATAAAACGTTGTCTTCTAGCGCTAGTTGACGAACCAATCACGAAACAGCCTGAAACGCAGGGAACCAATCACGAACACACCGGTGCAGTCAGTCAACCAAATTAGTGGTAGCGCCATACTGCTTTTGCAACTGAATAGGCCAGCACGGCCGGGGAGATACCACTCTCTCACTTAACAGCAACGTAAAGTAGCAGCCCTGCTGCTGCGTTTCGTTTGGTTTGTGAGAGTCCCGGAGGCCTAACTCCCCCCCCCCCCCCCGCCGCACACTATGAATGCGGAATCAAAAGAGAATCTACCCCAGGGGGGTACCACTTGCACCAGCAGTGGAGAATCCCCTCCTGAGCGTCCGTGCCCTGGATTCCAGCCAGGTCATGGATGCTCAGGCTGCCCTGCGTATAGATGTAACGTCAGGGGGCTTCATTCCAACTTGAACGCCGTCCACTACCATCTCGAGACGACGAAGCCGGCTTTGTTTTTTTTGACCGAGACACAGATATCTTCTCCGGCTGATACTACTTATCTCTCCTACCCGGGGTCAAACTGGAACATTCCTTTGTACCACGGGCTGGGGTGTGCGCATACATCAGAAAAGATTTCTGTTACCGGCGCCTTAGCAGACTTGAAGGACCTATCCATCCTCTGGTTACGCGTAGATTGCGACGACCATCCACGCAGCTACGCGTGCCATTACGCGTTGACCCGCTCGTTGAGCATTTACAAACGGCTGTAGATTCCGTGTTAGAGCAGATCCCCTCCACAGAGATCGTGATCTTGGGCGATTTTAATGCTCATCACGCCGAATGGCTTTGTTCGCGCACCATCGATCATGCGGGGAGGTCTGTTGACGATTTTGCCTTGGCATATGGTCTTACACAACTGGTAATTTCGCCCACGCGAGTTCCCGATGTGGATGACCATACGCCTTCACTGTTGGACTTTCTGCTGACCTCTCATTCGGACCATTACTAGGTATCGGTGGACGTCCCACTTGGTTCATCAGACCACTGCCTGATCCGGAGTAAAGTGCCGATTTCGCGCCTATCACGTCCTCCTTTAGCAGGCTGTCGTCGCGTTTGGCACTTTAGGTCAGCAAATTGGGACGGGATGCGGTCTTATTTTACGTCTTACCCGTGGGGGTGGTTGTGCTTCTCGCTGGATGATCCGAATGTCGTCGCTGACTCTATTGCCGATGTGGTGCTTCAGGGCATGGAACTTTTCATTCCATTTTCTGCGGTACCAATTGGTGGTAAGTCTCAGCCTTGTTTTGGTCGCTCCTGTAAAACGGATTCGCACCGCAAGCAGGAGTGCTACCGGGCTTGGGCTGCAGCGTCCGCATCTTGTGATGAAAAAACCAGCACATTACGTAAGGAGTAAAATTCCGCCTCGAGGTACTTCAAAAGAGCTATCGCCAAGGCAAAATCTGTACATATAGGCAGAATTGGTGAGAAATTAGTTCGCCTCCCTTTCAAGGACTCGTGCGTTCTGGTCTCTCGCCAAGGCTGTTTTAGGGAATTTCTCACAGCCTTCTCTTCCATCTTTGCACTGAGATTATGACTCTTTGGCCCATACCGCAAAGGAGAAGGCCGATCTTCTGGGCTCCTTCTTTACGGCCAACTCGACTCTGGATGACCAAGGGAACGCACTGCCTACCATCAAGCAGTGTGATAGTTCTATGCCAGAACCACTCATCCTATGCATAAAGCACTACTTTCCTTGGACATCTACAAGTCGAGTGGGCCGGATGGCATCCCTCTGATTGTGCTAAAAATGTGTGCTCCAGAGTTGGCACCAGTATTATTACGCCTATTCCGGCTCTCCTATTCACTCGGCGTGGTACCGAATTCATGGAAGACAGCTTTGGTGCATCCCATCCCTAAAAAAGGAGATCGCTCTAACCCGTCTAACTATCGGCCCATAGCCATATCCTCCTTGTTATCGAAACTTATGGAGACAATCATCAACTCTCAGCTCCTCAAGTATTTAGAAGAACACCAGCTGATTAGCGACCGTCAATACGGTTTCCGTCGCGGCCGCTCAGCTGGTGACCTTCTAGTATACCTAACTCATCGATGGGCGGAAGAAGTTGAGTCCAAGGGGGAGGCATTGGCAGTTAGTTTGGACATAGCGAAGGCCTTTGATCGGGTATGGCACAAAGCGCTTCTCGCGAAGCTGCCTTCCTATGGGCTTCCTGAGAAATTATGCAAGTGGATCACCAGTTTTTTGGCTGTCCGTAGCATCAAGGTCGTTGTCGACGGTGCCTGCTCCGACCTTAAATCTGTCAATGCTGGTGTTCCCCAAGGCTGCGTGCTATCACCGACACTGTTCCTTCTGCATATCAATGATATGATGCTAATAATCATCATACATTGCTATGCGGATGACAGTACTGGTGATGCTACATACTCCGGCCGAAACGGTATTTCTCGGGAACACGTCGAAGAGTGCCGAAACAGGCTTGTGTCTGAAGTCGAGAATCGACTTACCGATGTCTCGGAATGGGGTCGCCAAATCCTGGTTACTTTTAACCCCAAGAAGACACAACTTTGCGCATTCACCGCAAAAAAAGACGCCCTTTGTCGTATCACCTCGATTCGAGGATACTCTCCTGACAGCCTCAGCTAGTGTCGGAATCCTGGGAGTGCACATATCGAATTACGTTTAGTTTCGCGGTCATTTGGAAGGCAAGGCTAAACTAGCCTCCAAAAAGCTCGGTGTGCTCAGCAGAGCGAAACAGTACTTTTTGCCGGTCCATCGTCTTCAACTTTATAAGGCACAGGTTCAGCCTCACATAGAGTACTGTTCGCATCTCTGGGCCGGAGCTCCCCAGTACCAGCTTCTTCCTCTTGATCGCATTCAACGTAGAGCGGTTCGAATCGTTGACGACCAGGCTATTTCGAAACAGCTTGACTCTTTGGCATTGCGCAGAGATGTAGGTTCTCTCTGTGTCTTTTATCGTATACTAGCTTTTGCCAGTGACTTCGTTTACTCCGCACTGCTCCTCCCCCGTAGGTGATAGCGTGATAATATGTAGGTATTTATTTGACCCGACCTGTTAGTAATATTCATGCCAAATTTGAAGTAAATCCATGCAGTACTTTATGAGTTTACCCCGGACATACATACAGACAAACAGACAATCAGACAAACAGACAAAAATTCTAAAAACTTGTAAAGATTGTAGATTACGCCCCAAGTATTCTTTTAAAAAATAATCAATGTACAGTTTTGACTTTTCTACGATTTTATTATATGTATAGATATAATGGAGAGTGTTCCGACGAGTTGTTTGGATTAATTCCTGTCGCCGAATTCCACCATCGAACATCGCGTCAAAATTTGAAGTTCCATCCTCACCATCTGGAAACCCACAACTGTGCGATTCTCCCGACGCTTTTTACCTCGCTACTACTCTGTTGTGAAACCAATTACCGGCAGGGGTATCTCCGAACGAATACGACATAGGGACCTTCAAGAAAAGAGCTTACTCATTCTTAAAAGGCCGGCAACGCAACTGCAAGACCTCTGGTATTGCAGATGTCCATGGGCGGCGGTGATCACTTACCATCAAGTGCACGTCTTGCTCGTTTGCCCCCTCTTCTATAAAAAAAAAGATGAAAAATCTTCTAAATGCTTGATTTGTGACAAACTAATAAAGGTAAGATTCATCCTTATTTTTTTCAATTGTTTGTTTTTTACTAGGAACTCCCTCACCGCGTGGGTACCTACATATTTAATAGACAAGTGATGTATAGTAGACAGACTAGCGCAAATAGCGTAGGGTCATTGTGTCTTTGGATACGTCAAAAGATATCAAATATATATATATATATATATATATATATATATATATATATATATATATATATATATGTATGTATATAATAAGTACAACCGGTGCCTCAACACTGAATTACACGATATATGACAATACGCGTTGATGTCGTCCGAGTTTGTGATTAAGACCGATGAAGTTATTTTCGTCATCTTTTTCACTAAATCTGATTTCTCACTCTGACTTTGAAGTATTTGATTAGTACCGGTTCTGGTACCGGTATAGTACCGGTACTCATTTAAAAATTGTACTGGTACTGGTGGTACAGGTACTACGTCTGATACCGGTATCGCTTAAGATCATTGGTATCGGTTCCCATAAATACCGGTATTTCAAGCCTTCATATATATATATATATATATATATATATATATATATATATATATAATATATATATAATATATATATATATATATATATATATATATATATATATATATATATATATATATATATATATATATATATATATATATATATATATATATATATATATATATATATATATATATATATATATATAAATAATATCTGGTTGACCGAGCTTTGCTCGGTTTTTCACATATCCATATCTTGGGAACTGAGCTTTTCTTGGACCTGGAATCTTGATAAATCGATTCCTTGGCCTGAAAAACTCCTAATTTGTAACTTTCATAAAAATCGTTGGAGCCGATTTTAAGATTTCAATTATATATA
Organism: Apodemia mormo; assembly: GCA_036924255.1. Taxonomy (NCBI): domain Eukaryota; kingdom Metazoa; phylum Arthropoda; class Insecta; order Lepidoptera; family Riodinidae; genus Apodemia; species Apodemia mormo. The sequence goes on along the minus strand of JAUPFN010000018.1, from coordinate 754,035 downwards.
TACAAGAATTGCTTGTTTAATTTCGTCTTTCATATATTAATATTGTAAAGAAAAAGTATTTGTATGTTTGTAATAAATAATTCCAAAAACTACTGAACGATTTTAAATTTTTTAGAATTTTTATCGTTAAAATGTTATTAGGGTTACTTTTTATCTGAACAAAACGAGAGTTGTACATTTTAAGTAGGGCGGTTTGTCTCTGTGGTTGAAATGATGAGGGTTTCGCTTAAATTAATGTTTTATTTTATTAATGGGAAAAGGAGAAGTTATCGGTCAGAGTTATTTTTTTAAGTGTCATTGAAAGGGTTTGAATGTGGGAAGTTTTCTCGTGGGGGTAAATTTTTGGTGTATCGTTTAGATCACACAACCCGTGTTTGATAGTCGATCGAGGAGCGATAGACGTGATGGTTATCTGGCGGTGTGCGGTGTGTGCAGGTGTACGCGGTGAAGGTGCTGAAGAAGGACGCGATCGTGCAGGACGACGACGTGGAGTGCACGCTGACGGAGCGGCGCGTGCTGGCGCTGGCGGCGCGCCACCCCTTCCTCACGGCGCTGCACTGCGCCTTCCAGACGCCCGAGCGCCTCTTCTTCGTCATGGAGTACGTGGACGGCGGCGACCTCATGTTCCAGATCCAGCGCGCGCGCAAGTTCGACGAGCCGCGCGCGCGCTTCTACGCCGCCGAGGTGACGCTCGCGCTCGAGTTCCTGCACCACCACGGCGTCATCTACCGCGACCTCAAGCTCGACAACATCCTGCTCGACAGCGAGGGACACTGCAAACTCGCCGACTTCGGCATGTGCAAGGAGGGCATCATCGGTGAGCGGCGCGCACGCACACACACACACATATCCCAACTATTGCTTAAAAAATATTCAATATTATAATAATATTATCCTATTAACCTTCTTGTACAGGCTACCAGTTAGTAACCTATGCACGTAGTTTAAAAAAAGTTTAAAAAGGCGATAAATGAAGTGAGTAAAATTGGTAGATACGCGATGTTTATTATAATCGTTAAGTTAAACGACTCGCGCTCGCCGTGACTGTATCGCCTCTGTTTATTAATGCCTTGTCGACCCTTTTTATATTACCGATGTACGTCACCATACGCTTCTGTAAAACTTTACAAAGCAATCATACACATCACTATATAAAATTCACACTACACACTATTTTCTAAAATCTTTGAACTATACTATATAATTTAAAACTTTTATTTTACAAAAAATCTACAAATCAACTTTATTACAAAAGCTAACTACATTTAGTAACTATGCTCCACCTCTTCCACAACATTCACAAACATCCACCTATGTTAATCTCAAACAATTTAACATCAATTCAAAATTGAACCACATTTTTTTAGCGTAACGTACTTTATTTACAGATGGCGCTACTACTACCACATTTTGTGGTACACCGGACTACATAGCGCCCGAGGTAAATTTCACATACTCCAATTATAATAATAAAAAAATATTTAGAAACCTCATTATTTAGAAAATTCATAATTAATACACACCAACAACACGTCCACGCAAGTAACAAACAAATCTATAGATAAATAGTTTGTTATATAAATAGGCAATATTTACGTAACTACCTATTTATCTATCTATTGATACGCGCGTTACTTGCGCGAACATATTGGTGCGATGAGTTATGAATTTATTGGATAATTAAGCTAAAATTTAAAAAGAGTATGTTTTTATTTATTTGGAATGAGAATCAGATACCTGATTACTCCCTTCAAGGTTTAAGTCGACTAACAGGCCGTATAGGAAATAATGTAAGAATAACGAAAAAAATATAATATGGCATTTTCACAAGCAGAACTTATTGGAATTTTGTTTTTATTTCTGCTCTAGTTACCCGCCTCTATATAAAGGGCTTATATTTGGTGGAAAGCGTCAACCGTATGCAAGGTACCTCCCATATGTTAATCCGACGCGCTCAAACAACTGCAGAATTGTCTCTTGGGCTTCCCTACTATAGGCACAAACCGGTGAACAAACCTGCCAATCCGCGGGGACCAAGCCGTGGATCGCGTCATATGTCCTGCGCGTTTTTACGGACCAATCGGTGGCCTTTCCCTTGCCACATTTTTGACGTTAAAATACATCTCGCCGCAGTAACAAAAAATAACTGTTTAGAAAAAGCTTGGGAGTCAACAATTCGAGCTGTTCTAAATTGATTGCGATCCGGAGAAAAAAGCTGGTATTGGAGAGCTCCGACCCGAAGATGAGGTTATGTGCAAATTTGCGTCTTATAAAGTAGTTTAGAACTCGATGTACGAATTGATTATTGATCGATATGACGTGTCCAAGAATTACAATACCGACTGAGGCTATACAAAAAATATGACACGATACATGTACAGTTCTCGCTGTTGATGTGTAGAAAATCTATGGTCTGATCTGTCCGATATGTTCATCTATGTAGACTTCAAATGAACAGCTGAATAACATTGCATAATCTACATAAAAGGTTAGGTTAGAAATTTGCTGTCTCTCTGAAAATCTTTATTTAAATCAAAAGTTCTTTATTTAAATAAAAAAATTTCCGCGTGTTGGTCCGCTGACTCCTTTGAAAAACAGACCAACTGCTGACTCCTTTGAAAAACAGACAGAAGTGGTAGAGTTCTGCATTGTCTCGCCCAGGTCTGGTACCACCGCCTTACCAATTCCTGCCGCAATAACGCCAGTGCTTGTCACTGTCATGTTCCAATTTGGAAGGTAAGGTAGCCGGAAAACTTATGCATGTGGCGTTAAACCTCGGTACAAGATAGCAACGCACCGTTAACATCTTTGGTGTCTATAGACGATGGTTGAATCTTTCCATCGGGAGAACCATCTGCTGTTTGCTATTTTAAGATATCAAAAAAAAAAACATTATTTTGACGCGTTACCATTTTTTAAGGTACTACCGGATCTCTAATGCGACCACACAGGCATAGTACCATCGACTTGTCTTTACTTGCCGCAATGGTATTAGTTTATTACTGTCACTATACAGTTTGTTTAAGTTATATGGTAAATTTATGCATATTATGCCATTACGTCCCTATGACTTAAATGACAATGCATCATTCAGATGTTTGATATCTATAAGCAGTGGTTAACTTTTCCTTCAGAGATGCCATCTGATTCTTTGATGATATAAAAAATATGTTACAAATTTTTACACTGAATTATTCTAACGAGTATGATAAGCACTCTCTACCAAAAGCGGTGTTCTCTGACTTTAGATGTAGATCTTAAATATTTAGGTCTCTAAATCAGTAAATATGTCTTCTCAGTAGTTATTAATCTTTGAACTCCGCACTATTTTCAAACGGTTGGAGTAAAAAAACGCAGTATCAACAATATGTGTGGGAGGCATGTAGTTTAAAAAATGTTTTGGCAGATCCTGCAGGAGCTGGAGTACGGCCCGTCGGTGGACTGGTGGGCGCTGGGCGTGCTGGTGTACGAGATGCTGGCGGGGCAGCCGCCCTTCGAGGCCGACAACGAGGACGAGCTCTTCGAGAGCATCCTGCACGACGACGTGCTCTACCCCGTGTGGCTGTCCAAGGACGCCGTCTCCATACTCAAGGGTACGTCATGCCCAGACATACACTGCGTGCCCAGACCTAGCAACATCCTGCACGACGACGTGCTCTACCCCGTGTGGCTGTCCAAGGACGCCGTCTCCATACTCAAGGGTACGTCATGCCCAGACATACACTGCGTGCCCAGACCTAGCAACATCCTGCACGACGACGTGCTCTACCCCGTGTGGCTGTCCAAGGACGCCGTCTCCATACTCAAGGGTACGTCATGCCCAGACATACACTGCGTGCCCAGACCTAGCAACATCCTGCACGACGACGTGCTCTACCCCGTTTTTGTGTTAATTATTGAGTTTGTGACGCAGTGTGACACAGCTGCTGAATACTCTGGCTATGTCAGTTGGACAGAGGCTCCAGAATCATTAAATGAACTTGAACATATGTTATGGGTTTTTGTATTTAAAGGGAGCCTAGAAAAACGACCAATAACATAAAAAAATTACAATTCATCATTTATTATAAGACTATCCTTAATATACAATCTAGGCGTCAACACGGAGTCGAATGAGTGCGGAATGAGACAGGAGGGAGAACAGATCGACCGAGTAAAGGGTGATGCAAACGGTGCCACGGGCTCCTTTGGCCGCTTAATAAAACACTCGCACCGGCACGCGAGGGCGGAGGTGGGAGGAGGTTGCTTCCACAAGTAAAACACAGACGAAGTTAATAATATCTGTAAATTTCGGCTCTCATTGTCAAAATAAAAAAAGAAAAGGAGACTTAGGCGACTCCCACATAGTTCCGGAATTTTTTACACTTTAGCAATAGTTCTGTTGTTTAAGTAGCTTTAAAACTGTCTGAAAATGATGTGAGGCTAAGTTTACATTTTGTAAAGTTTGAGGTCTTGTAGGAAGTAAAAATAATCAGTCTGATAAAAAAAGAACAATTTGGAAATGAATTGGGAATGAACAAACCCACGTCCTCACAAGGCCTCACAAGGCCCTACCAACCTCTCGTTTTTACGGGCCGAACCTTAATTTCTAGGAATCTAATCTTAGGAAAACGACAGGTCCCCCGCTCCGGTCTTTCCAATTAGCTGAGGAAATCCGATTCTACTACGGATTTACCCACAAAACGTCACTATATTCCAGTGCACCAGCGTCGCGTTAATAAGTCACTTAGTCACTTTTTTCCACCTTTTTTGTCATTTATCAATAACCTTATTTCTTATTCGACACTCCCTTATTTCACTTTCCCTGCTCGCTTTACTAGGAGTAACAGTCTCCATCCGCAGCCCACCCCAGCAGCTCAATCTGTAGAGATAGGGAAGCACTCCAGCGAGCACTGGTAACGTGATAATACTTACGGACCTGTCGGTCTTAGAAGTATGAGAGAAGAGCGTTGCGTCCGTAATAAGGCACTGCGCTCTGCGTACACCGATCCCGGTGGAACCAAATAGATGCCGCATAGGTCAGTGTGGTGACAAATGTACTTACATATGTAAGGCACAGTGCCGCGTAGTTAAAGCTTCAGAAGGTGGCTAAGAGTTGCTAACTTGCCAAAACACTTAGCTGCTCGATCTCGTATGACGATCGTATGTTTTGCAAATGATCTACGGCGCCACCTTAGCTTGTTCTACACTCCTAATAGATTTACCCCGCATCTTGATCGTATGATGTCTTCTTAATTTGCCTTTAATGGTCTTCGATTTTTTTATATCATTAGATAGCAAACAAGCAGATGGCTCTCCTGATGGAAAGAGTAACCATCGCCTATAGAGACCAAGAAGGTTAATGGTGTATTGCTATCCGTGTGGTGGGATGCTAACGCCATATGCATAAGTTTATCGGCAACCCTATTTTCTACATCGGAACACTACAGTGACAAACACTGGTCGAGTGGTTAGCGGCCCTGACTACGCAATCGACGGGGCTCGGGTTCGATCCTCGACGGGAATAAGCATTTGTGTGATGGGCATAAATGTTTGTATTTACGGGTTTATTAAATATATTCCAGTATTTATATATGTATTTCTATGTATTAGTATCATTGACTAACACCCATAACACAAGCAAATAATGTGCTTACTTTAGGGTTAGATCAGTAAGTGTAATTTGTCCCGTGAATACTTATTGTTATACTTATTGACGATATTATAGTAGGAAAAGGTAAGGTGGTACCAAGTACGGGCGAGACGTTGCAGAACTCTACCACTTAGTAATGACGATGGTAGTGACACGTATAGAAAATTGGTTGCCTTTTGAGATCTACCTGACACGGCAGTTGGTCTATTCTTCAAAGAAGAGACGTGGACAACACGGGGTCTTAGTTTTCTCCTGCAAAGAAACAGTGGAATTCAACTTCCACATTCTATTGTGGTTTTCAGTCCTTTGTCAGCTTTCTCTCAATTTAGTAGTGGGTCACAAGCCTCAATAATTAAAGTAATATCATCCGAATAAGCTGATAGATTACCTGGCATCAAAGAGATCATCCGATAAGACATTCCACAACGTATCGTTGCAAGAAGTAACTCAGCAACATCCGATAGATGTTAGGAGGGCACCCACATTGCTTCCACCACCACGTGTTATTAGAGACCCCCTGATGTGTCAAGTAGTATAACTTGTACATACTTAGCCTCTGCTGTGGACGCTGTATCTAAAATATCAAAAAAAGCCATTTAGATAAAACGACCTACAACAAACTCGTGTTGTCTCACGGTATTGCTCCTAAAGACACCCCGAGCAATCAGAGTCGGATCGAAAGCGGGACTAGTCTTCTTCCCAGGTCCTATGAGACCGGCTCCTTAGTGGTTTTAATACATTGGTGTTGGCCTCCTTTGTAGAATAGGCCAACTGCCGTTCTGCCAGGCGGGTCGTAAAAGGCGACCGATTGGCTATTGAGTCACTACCATCGTGGCTACTAGGTGGTAGAGTTCTGCATTGTCTCGCCCGGGTCTGGTACCACCGCCTTACCTATTCCTGCCGCAATAGCGTCAGTGCTTGTCGCTGTCGTGTTCCGGTTTGGAGGGTGAGGTAGCCGGTAAACTTATGCATGTGGCATTAGACCTCGCCACAAGATAGCAACGCACCATTAACATCTTTGGTGTCTATAGGCGATGGTTGACTCTTTCCATCAGGAGACCCATCTGCTTGTTTGCTATCTTATGATATAAAAAAAAAAAAAAAAAAATCACCTGACTTACTAATCTGCTATCCATCCTATCATACGGAGCATCCACTCTGAAAGTTAAGAGTAAATGGTCGCTATAGCTAGTTCTCGCGTGCACGCGCTATTTCGACGCTTAGTCCATGAGATGTAAATGTGAGATGAATGTTGGATTGAACAATTGGCCACCGGAAGTTAGAGAATTGAATAGTTAGGTCTACGTAATTACAAAACTTTCTATCGGTTTACGTCTGTATTCACAATTTATTGAACCCTCTTAATATACCATAGGGGAGAGTGTGCGTTAATATCCAGCTAGCTATATTATAATTAATTTGCCTACCCTTAATGGCAATTAAAGTCCGTGCAAGTATGATGCTATATCGTCACTATATTTAAAGGTATATTTTATATCACAGGGAAGTGGGAGTTTACTTTTGGCAGTGGTCTTAAAAAATACTGCTTATGTAATACTTTGCGCCGGGCCGTAAAGTCGATGGAGAATTGAGCTGTACTTAGAGTTTATTGCGTGCGTCTCGCTTTATTTAGTCGCTTGGCGAACGGGGGTGTGTGACACGGCACACTGGCGGCGGGGAGCGGGGCGCCGCCCCGCCTCGGAGACTTCCTCCTTGTCTCGAAGCTTCCATCGTTATATGATCTGTGATGTTGTCGCAAAGTAAATGCGTGTTTTGCACGCTTTTCTTACCCTTTGGCCGCATCTGCGTATATCGTGCCGAAGAAATTAGCGCGCTAAGGCACACGCAGTCGGAATGTTTGCATGTATTGCGTCATTGCGCGAAGCTTTGTGACGATAGATGCAAGTGCGGGCGCATCGTTTCAAGCGAATGAGGTGTGTGGTGCTGTCGCCAGGGTTCATGACGAAGAGTCCGGCGCGGCGGCTGGGCGTGCTGGGCGGCGTGGGCGGCATCCGCGCGCACGCCTTCTTCCGGGACATGGACTGGGACGCGCTCGCGCAGCGCCGCCTGCGCCCGCCCTTCCGGCCGCGCGGGGTGAGTGCCACACACTGTACCACACACGTGCCACATGTGCCACGAGTATGTCAGCCACACATCCGCGCGCACGCCTTCTTCCGGGACATGGACTGGGACGCGCTCGCGCAGCGCCGCCTGCGCCCGCCCTTCCGGCCGCGCGGGGTGAGTGCCACACACTGTACCACACACGTGCCACATGTGCCACGAGTATGTCAGCCACACATCCGCGCGCACGCCTTCTTCCGGGACATGGACTGGGACGCGCTCGCGCAGCGCCGCCTGCGCCCGCCCTTCCGGCCGCGCGGGGTGAGTGCCACACACTGTACCACACACGTGCCACATGTGCCACGAGTATGTCAGCCACACATCCGCGCGCACGCCTTCTTCCGGGACATGGACTGGGACGCGCTCGCGCAGCGCCGCCTGCGCCCGCCCTTCCGGCCGCGCGGGGTGAGTGCCACACACTGTACCACACACGTGCCACATGTGCCACGAGTATGTCAGCCACACATCCGCGCGCACGCCTTCTTCCGGGACATGGACTGGGACGCGCTCGCGCAGCGCCGCCTGCGCCCGCCCTTCCGGCCGCGCGGGGTGAGTGCCACACACTGTACCACACACGTGCCACATGTGCCACGAGTATGTCAGCCACACATCCGCGCGCACGCCTTCTTCCGGGACATGGACTGGGACGCGCTCGCGCAGCGCCGCCTGCGCCCGCCCTTCCGGCCGCGCGGGGTGAGTGCCACACACTGTACCACACACGTGCCACATGTGCCACGAGTATGTCAGCCACACATCCGCGCGCACGCCTTCTTCCGGGACATGGACTGGGACGCGCTCGCGCAGCGCCGCCTGCGCCCGCCCTTCCGGCCGCGCGGGGTGAGTGCCACACACTGTACCACACACGTGCCACATGTGCCACGAGTATGTCAGCCACACATCCGCGCGCACGCCTTCTTCCGGGACATGGACTGGGACGCGCTCGCGCAGCGCCGCCTGCGCCCGCCCTTCCGGCCGCGCGGGGTGAGTGCCACACACTGTACCACACACGTGCCACATGTGCCACGAGTATGTCAGCCACACAGCCAACATGTCTGGATCATGTGTGCACACACAATAGCACAGCGTTATGTTTCAGAAGAGCAAGCGCGACGCGTCCAACTTCGACGCGGAGTTCACCAAGGAGGAGCCCTGCCTCACGCCCGTGCCGCCCGACGTGCTGCGCGCCATCAACCAGGTACACGCACACGCACACGCACGCGCACACGCACACGCCCACACACACACACACACACACACACACACACACACACACACACACACACACACACACACACACACACGCACACACACACATACGCACGCACAAGAACATATCGTCTGATGGTAAGTGATCACCGCCGCCTATGAACATCCGCAACGCCAGAGGGACTGCAGTTGCGTTGGCGGCCTCTTAAGAATGAGTAAGATCTTTTCTGGAAGTTTCCCAAATCTTATCCGTTCAGAAACACTTCCGCCGGCAATTGATTACACAAAGATGCGAGACAAAGTGGTGCAGGTCAAAAAGTACCGAGAAAATGCACGGTTGTGGATTTCCAGATACGGAAGTGGTGATAAATTCGACGGTCACCCAAACAATCTTTCGAAACATTCCTCATAACAGATGCAATATAAATTTCACAGCGAACATACATCCCCATACAAAAGACAATACCAGGGACTCAAGTGGATTAGAAATAGCCTGGTCGTCAACGATTGGAACTGCACTGTCTTGATTGCGACCGGGAAGGAGAAGCTGGTGCTGGCGCCGCGAGCAGAGCTGAGACAGCACCGCATGTGGTACACAGACAGGAAACACTGTTTCGCTCTGCGCAGGCCCAAACTTTGAGACAGACCTTAGCCTTTTCGTCTAAATGATCACGGAAGAAACAACGTTATTATATATGTCAACTTCATAAACTCTCATACTAGCTGAGTCTGTCAGGAGATTTTTTTCCGTATTGTTCCCCTTTGTATAACAGACCATTCCGCTAGGCAGTTTGTCGTGACTGCTACATGAGACACACTAAAAGTTTTGCACTTCTAGCTAATCGGAACCATTTGAATTTCGAATGTTATATTTTTAAAACGTTGCAACCTTCTTAGTAATAAAAAAAAAAACAATTGGCGGGAAATGATTTGTCAATTGCTTTTTTATCACACATCTACGTACGCAACGAAAATGGAATTAAGTCGAAAAGATTTTAGCGCTATGATTTTTTATGATGATTTTAAAAGTTATTTTTCTCCGCAAGACTGTGCCGCTCGTCTTCAAAATGCTTTTGGGAGAGAAGCACCTTGTTTGAGCACTGTGAGGCGATGGTTTGCTGAATTTTAGAGAGGTCGAGTTTCTTTACATGACGAATTTCGTGAAAAGCGACCTTCAACTGCCGTTAACGAAAATAATGTATATAATACTTTTAAGCGGTTAATTGAAGAAAACCCCCAGATTACCTATGAGACAATTCGAGGACTATTGGGGATTGGTATGAGCCAAATTCAGAAAATTTTACACGAAGAATCGAAAGTTCGGAAACTTTGTTGTCGTTGAATCCCTCATGAACTGACAGCGGAGCAGAAGCGGGCTCGCGTGGAATGGTGCTCACAGATGCTACTGAAGTACGACCACGGACAGTCTAATGCTGTCTATGACATTGTCACAGGAGACGAAACGTGGATTTATTGTTTTGAACCCGAAAAAATCTTGCAATCTTGTGAATGGGTGTTTGAAAATGAGAACAGGCCAACAAAAGTGAGACAGGCGAGAAACGTTGGTAAAAAAATGATTGCGTTTTTTTCTCAGCTATGAGTCCCATCTGTACAATTCCACTTGAAGATCAAAAGGGTGTTAATGCCGAGTGGTATTCTACCATTTGTTTATCCAGGGTGTTAGAAAAAGTTCGTGAAAGACGACCCAAAAGCCGCATTCTCCTACACCAGATAACGCTTCTTCACACACGGCCAACAAAACAAAGTCATTTTTAGCTTCCAAAAAAGTACATCTCGTCACTCATCCTGCGCTTGGCCTGACCTAGCACCCTGTGATTTCTGTGTTTTCCCCAACATCAAAGATTTGATGAGAAGTTTTACTTTTACCAACTCCGAAGAGGCAGTGATAGCGTTCAATCAGCACATAGAAAACAAGCCTTCAGATCTGTGGTCCTCCTGTTTTAAAAAATGGTTCGATCGCATGAAAAAATGTTTAAAATGTAAAGGAGATCATTTTGAAAAGCAATAAACATAATATTTTGGTTATAATATGTTTTTTAAGTTACGCAAAACTTATAGTGTGACCTACGTATGCAGTAGAGTTCTGCAAAATCTCGCCTGGGTTTTAGTAACCTATTCCTGCCGCAATAGAATCATTGTTTGTCATTGCCTGGTTTGAAGGGTAAGGTAGACGGCAGAATATATGTGTCATTAATACCCCGCGACACGCATAACAACGTATTAATAAAATCTTTGGTGTTTATAGGCGATGGTGTGCTTTGTTCATCAAAATTAAACCGACTTCAAATATGTCATTTCCCATGTCTCAAAAAATACTGAACTGATTATAATGAAACTTGGACTGTTCCCATGCTTCCCATGCATGGCTTGCAGCATCCGAGAAATTCTTGAACACACATACAAACTTACAATCATAATATAAACATACATATATACATACACTGACGAAATTTAGTATACGTGCTTGGACGCCTAAATAGATCATCATACTTGTGTCCGTACCGCTGAAGGGACATAGCGATGAAACCAGCGGGCCAGCTTCTTGTCAAGTGACGTCATAACTGTGGAGGTCGATGACGTCACACAAGGACAAGGAAGGGGAAAAGGAAGCTCTTCCCAGACAGACAAGGTGTACTGCCTGGGGACCGAAGTCCGTTTGAGAAGCGTTGAAACTTGTATATTGTTACAAGATGAATGATTGTGATATCGCGATTCAGGATTTTAATTTTGAATTTAATTTTTTCTATTTTTTATTGATTTTGTCCATTTTTTATTATTTTTTCTGGTAGTGTTTGTAGGGTGCTTGAACCGCTACAATACACAAATATCCAATTCCATCGATATACATGACTTATACGACAAACTGATAACCTTCGTTTTTTTGTCAGTTAAAAATGTATTTATAAACATTTGGTCTCTAATTTTATAACTAACATTCACATAATGGGTTGAAACTGAGTGCTAAGTGTGAGTTTTTCTTTTCGCATTCGATCGTGAGCGCGTTTGGAGTTTATTAGGAATTTGTACGTGATTTGTACAGCGCCACCTAGTGGTAAACGTGAGAAACCAGTTTACCACTAGGTGGCGCTGTACAAATCACATACAAATTCCTGGTAAACTCCAAACGCGCTCACGATCGAATGCGAAAAGAAAACCTCACACTTAGCAGTCTGACCTTGTTTAGCTTCAGTTTACCGTCCACCCCACGGCCCCACCGACGACCTCTGGGTCACACGGACCGCGTCGTGGCCGAGTCACGGGATATGCACTGGGAACGTTTCTGCCTTCTTGGTCTCTTGCTCGTTCTTTTAGCTTTTCATTCAAGTTCTTCCTACATATCTCTGGAGTCACTTTCCCTTTTCGGGAGCTGATAACAGATTTGCGTCTGCCGTCAGTCTCGCTCCACTCTTTTGTGATACCACCCCTCTCTCCTCCCCGTATTGGTCCAGATTCCTTTGAAGAATAGACCAAGTGTCGTTCTGCCAGGCTGAATGTAAGAGGCGACCGGTTTCTTATGCGAGTTAGTACTTACCCTCGTTGCTACTAGGTGGTAGGGTTTTGCATTGTCTCGCTCAAGTCTGGTACCACCGTCTTACCTATTTCTGTTGAAATAACGTTAGTGCTTATCTCTGTCGTGTTCGGGTTCGGAGGGTAAGGTAACCGGTAAACATATGCGTGTGGCATTAGATGATCTCGCCACAAGATAGCAACGTTCCATTAACATCTTTGGTGTTTATAGGCGATGTTTGACTCCATCAACTGACTTATCTTACGATATAAAAAACACGATTTAGAGAGCTTTCGCAATTTCGTAAAGTTTATCCTGAAGGACACAGAATGCTGGAAATGAATTGGTCTTTTTTAGCGTCTACTAATATCCTCAAGTATTCGCGGCCGCTCATTTGCGTACAGCTTACAGTTCTTCAAAACATGATCCCTGTACTTTTCAGCCTCGCCACCGGCACAATCTGCCGTTCGCTGCAATAGTCAGTTCCGAAGGCGGCACGTAAAATATCCGTGCCCCGTAAGCATCTGAGAAGTCACATAATGGGGCTTTACCTATTTAGCTGCCAAATGCTCTTGTTTTAGAGAAAAAAGTGCTTTAGATCTCTCCCTTTCTCTTCTGATTCCTAACGCTTCTGCCACTTCGATAAGGCGTTTGCTTACGCGCCTGTTTTATGCGCGCTCTCCCAACTTCGATCCATTGTTTTGTTTGTTGTAGCCTTCCCGTTACCCTTCGGAATTATAATAATAAGCCTGCTGTTTTTATACCTTCATGTACACATGCTGCGTAGATTTCACAGATTTCCTCACCAAACGTAACACACGCTGCTGCCATTCGAATCGCCTTATTAATTAAATGACACACGACGTGCAATATGCCTGGCCCAGGCCGTTCTGTGCTAGGGTAGCGTTCGGGTGAGTATGTCAGTACGTGGTCGGTGCTTGTGTTGCAGGAGGAGTTCAAAGGGTTCTCGTTCGTGAACAGCGACTTCAACCCGCAGCCGCCCGCCGACAAGACGCCGGTCGCCTGAGCGCGCGACTCTCGCGCGACTCTCGCGCCACTGTCGCGCCACTGTCGCGCCACTGTCGCGCCACTGTCGCGCCACTGTCGCGTCACTGTCGTGCCTGCGACACTACTGCACGCTCTCACCGACCTGCGATTCACACTCCCAATACACTCAGATATTGCCTACGTTTTATTTAAGCCCGACCCTAAGTTGCCAGCTGATTGCAATTCAACCATACTTGTATTTGTACCAAGCTTTGAAGTCTCATTATCGGTTTGAGTCGATATTGTGGCTTCAAATTTGATTATTATTTCCTAAATCAAAACCGAAACTGAATTTATACGTTAAATGTACCATGCTGATGGCGTTTTTGCAACATTTATACTGGCGTGGTCGCCTGCACTACTAATATGTAATTATTTTTTGATTTTCGCAGAACTGTTCGGCAAATCACATATTAAGATAGATATCATTAAAACATGTTCACCAGTTTCAAATTAGCCACCAATCGGTTTTGCCATCAGTTTGCGATATCAATGCTTTAACATATGTTATCGATCTCGTCTATATTTACATATTTTCAATTATTAATAGGCTAACTCTGGGAATTTCCTTAAATCTCACAATTGTAGTACACATTTGTAATAAATGAACTGTATGTAACCGAGGTAAGTTTGGGGTCAGTGCGCATAAGTCTGAGCCGTAGCGCTCGTGTTGTCTCGCTCCCGCGCTGGTGCGGCGCGGCCGCGTGCGAGCGGGACGGCGATACGAGGCGGCCGGATCTCAACCATTTACATTGAGTTAAAACACGTCAGCTACGAACGTTTCATTTGAAATATACACACGTGTTTTAATCGCATCCACTAGTAACTGTCCAGTTTCAAGTTTACGGTCGTATTGTGTATAGTTAAATGGTACGTATAATGTAAAGCTGATCACATAATGAGACACATGTAACTGGCCGGGCACTGGAGGTTAGCAGTGAGTTAGCACGGCCGCCGGTGATGGCCGACGACAATACTTATTACTTATTATACAAGGACACATCAATCGACGTTCTCCATATATTATATTGAACATAGTAGTAGTATATTATGAAACGATATTTATGGAAATTAATATTTAATCTGAAACCTTGCCACAGTGCCACTGACCTTACAGAAAACATTTTTATTTTTTTAATACTATTTATTAATAAGTCGGTTCAGATTATTTATACAGTAAATTGAAAGATTTATATTTTCTTTCTACGTTTTTGTTGGGTATACATTTAAAAAAACATTTTTTCAATCATTTAGTTATTAAAGTGTAACTTGTTTCGATTTAAAGTCTTCTGACGTATATAAATATTAATAACCAATGTCGACTTGCTTTGTCAGATTCGGTGTTCCGTACAGCACACAGTGAATGTACCTTTCCGACTTCTCAAATATGTAGTTGAAATGACCAGAGTTACCTTACCGTTGTGTATAACATATATTGTTGCACGCCTAACGCCAGTGTCTCCTGTTGGGACCGTTTCCTGACAAAAGGCCGCTAGTTTGACTGATGAAGACGCGTCATCGGTTCCAGTACCAAGCGCAGGTAAACATAGAGTCGGCAGAAAACGCGTCGACGGAATTCAGAAACAAATAGTTTTTGTATTATTTCGAAATAGAAACGCTTGTAACAAAGGTGTATAATAAAAGCTATCCGTAAGTGGCACCAGATGTGTGGTGGGCATGTGGCAGTATCTGCGCAGTGCAGTAACAGTAACAGTAACAGTAACGTTAGGGCGGCGGTTAGTGTTATCGGTGTAGGCCGCGGGCGGTAGCCTGTAAACCCCATTCGCGATAGTTGCCGCGCCGTGTGTCTGTCTGTGTGTCTGTCTGTGTGTCTGTGTCTGTATGTCTGTGTGTGTGTGTGTGCTCGCCGGCCCGGGCCGCTGCGGTCCCGGTTCGAGAACATTAGTCATTATTTTCGTCACTAGATCTAAGTTTCAAACTCGCAGATGCTAACGGTGTCTTTGTTCGGTGCTTTGGGCTCTGTTTTACTACTTCCTTCATAAATACTAATTATTATTTATTTATTAATAAAATAACAACACAACTGATCAAATTCTAGATTGATTTTTAAATCTCTTATACTTGACTTACTAAAGTACTTAGTATTAATTTTATTATTTTAACTATATTGAACAAATGAATTTGTTTGTCGTACCTACAATGGCTATTTCTAATGGATCTGTTTCGTGTGATTGCTGATGTGTATCGTCGGTGAGAGGGGAAGTAGTGTAACAGGTCTAACGATTAATTTAAGTTGTTTTGTGTTAGGTTCGTAGTCGGCTCCTAACGCGCAGTGGTTACGTTTCTAGTCCAACGTTCGATAGTGAATTATCCAATACTCATAGTTCTTGGTTCGCCCGCCATTTAATAGTGTTTGTTTAACAAATGCGATTGCTATTTACGTAAACCTTATATTTTATTCTCTGTAGCGTAAAGTGTTGAAATAAATCATTACATTTTTCTCGTTTTCGTGACACACAATGTATGTACATAAAGTTTTAATTAAAATAAATAAAGGAAAAACGAGCATAATATTTACATATTTACAAAAAAGTTAAGTAAGAAGATTATATAATTGTCTATGTAACTAAATGTTTTAAAATTCAATGCACAAAGTAAATTACTGCCAATAAAATTAATAAGCAGTGTTTTAATGGAATTTTAAAATAAATGACAAATATTTTATAATTTTAAATGTACTTAATAATATATATTTTTTATTTTGTTTTTCACCAAATAACGTGATAAAAGAATTAAGTTTTTTGTAGTTAATAAAGTACAAACTCAAAAGCACACCTTTTGAATTTATATTGATTTGGTGCACCAACCAGGCAATGAATCGTTTAAAGCTTAGAAACTTTATTTATATTATCGTTTAATTATTTTTCTCTTTTTTTATTCTGAAATAGCACATCATCGTGTTTGAGTTGGCTTCGACATAATAATGTATATTGAAAAGGCGTATTGTGTAGTGGCAACATACGCAAGAGTTATCATTTAAAATTGACTTTAATACGATCATCAGTAGTGTAAAATTATATAATGTATGTGAACCTACACACATCGATATAACATTCAATATATAAGGTCCTTCCAAATAGGTGATTATATTTCAACACAGCGTTCAATACGTCTAATAAAAGACATCAATCCGAAAAAGAACGTCATTCAGGAGACTAAAACTTTTTGATTTTTACGAATAAAATAATTTTGCTCATAATGATTTACGCCTGTTTACATAAAATAATCCCCCTTGTGGTTATTTAGCACTTACTACATACTCTTGCGTTAAAAGTGGATTATTTTATGCAAAAAGGCAGAAATCATTATGAGAAAAAATTATTTTGTTCGTAAAAATCAAAAAGTTTTAGTCCTTTGTATCACTTTCTTTTAGGCTGGATATCTTTGGTTAGACGTACTGAACGCTGTGTTAAAATATGTTCACCTATTTTGGAAGGACCGTATCACAGTAAACCAACAGCGAGCGTCGCTCAGCAACACTCAGGCGGCTTACACCAACTAACAACGTTAAAACGTTTACGCAACTAGGAAATAATGTATGGGATTGACATAAACTTATAACTAACAAAGCTATGGATGTTTTACCTGAAAAAGTTATTACTATATTATTATAAACTACGTTAAAGCCCGTGCTCAATCGTCATCGAAATCGTGACGTGGGCATGCGGTCAGACGTGAGGATTGTACGGATCAGACACGATGACGAATTTAGATGTCGTGTCAGTAGGAAGCCACGTTAGTTTGTGTGAGCCCCAGCAGTGTGCTACAGGTGCACAGCCGCGTGCCGGCCTCTGTGCGCCACTTGACGTGTTATTTCACTTTACATATTGTCACAATATCATAGTAATTACATTTCGTAAGAATATTTTTGTATCCAAGTACTGAATATGTAAATTGTCAAAATGTAAATGTGGCTTGTGAGGGCGAGGATGTGTCCGGCCTCACTCACATCCGCACCGCGTCCCTTGCGGCGCACTTTCTGTACTAAGTATTACTTTAGTTGTAAGTAACCGATACCAAAGGCTTAGATAATAGATTTTATTTGTTATTAGATTTTTTTAATTGATATTGTATTATTTTAATGTGGTTCGGCGATGTCGCTGTAAGTAACGCGAGTTCTTTATTGAATTTGGAAATAAATCCTAAATTACCATTAATCAGAGTGAACAGACCTTCTAGGGAGCGCGTTTCATCTTAG
Organism: Apodemia mormo; assembly: GCA_036924255.1. Lineage (NCBI taxonomy): Eukaryota > Metazoa > Arthropoda > Insecta > Lepidoptera > Riodinidae > Apodemia > Apodemia mormo. The sequence goes on along the minus strand of JAUPFN010000018.1, from coordinate 736,281 downwards.
GCCGCATCTTTGCTTACCATCAGGCGAGATCGAGATCAAGCGCTTTCCTATCGATAATAAAAAAATTAAAAAAAAATCAATCGGAATATTAAATTATATATTCTGATTCCAAAAGTGGTCCAGATGGATCCGAAGAGTTCACGGGAGGCTCGACGGGATCTACGTTGGTGTGATCAAAATAGGGGATTCACAATTCGTACCTGAAGGTCCATGAAAATTTATCTCGTTTTGTCAGTGAAGAACTGAAATATTGGCTTGACTTCCTATCAATGTAGACAGATATTATTTTAGTAATATGAAAAAATCAATTACCTATTCAATTTGCACTTTTTTTTTGAAAATTGTTAATTTACGGTTGGAATTTAGCTGCAACGCAAATTTCCATAGTTAGGTCTCATTTTCATATTTTTTTCTTAAGTTTTGGGAGTATGGTAGAAATTTAGATTCAGGGGGTCCACTGGAACCAGTAAAATTTTGAAAGTGGTCTACGAGAAAAAAATAGTTTGGGAACCTTGATTTAAATGATAATTTAGTAATTTTTTTATAGTAAAATATTGAATTATTATTTCGGAAAAGGTCATTCAGAAAGATCGGATCGGGAGAATCAACGTCCAGATCAAATGATATCCGCACTCGCGTAATGTTAACGTGGATTCAGAATACAGAAATATGAGGCGAGTGCAGCGGCCGCGAGAGAAGTATTTCCAGGCCGGTCGTTGTCTGTCGCGGGCCAGGCCGAACGCGTGATGGCGGGCTCCGCGACACAAGTATTTATAGCTAAATTCCTCATTCCTGTGTTGAGGCTCTTGTTAACAGTGTGTGTATCGAGGTCGCAGTGGCCACATTGAGGTAATACAAGTCAGCCGGACCGCGAGGGCGATCGTCTGTAGATGAGCGCTGTTTAAAGCACAAATGCTTAACGTAGACTAGTGTATATTATAAATATATATATAAGTACATGTCCCCAGCGGACGCGAACACTATTATATATTCTGTGTCTTTTGTTGTTGTGTCATTTGGTTGTTTTGGTGTTATTTTTTATAACCTGTGTAATGTCATCCGTGGAGTGATGTTACGTGTTTGTGACGGAGTACGAGTTACGGAAATTGTAAAAACGGTCTTAGCGCAATATTTTTAGAATTAGTACAGACGACATCAAAATATCGGTTTTGTAAGTATTGTCTCAGCTTGTATCGATGTGAGGGATCGTGTGCGGTGGTGGCGATCGTACTGGTTTTGCAAAATATTTGGATTTATAATAACGCCCGCGATATTTCACTTAGTATTAGATAAATAGATTTGAATATTAGTCGTAGAAATCATTCTCTATAAGTAATTACTGTAAGTGATCCAAAAGAAATATTAATAGTTAAAATGAGCATCGGTACAAGCTGCATAGTCCAAAGCTCCGCCTGAAATATATATTTATAGTGCGCACAATGAACATGAAGATTTGTGATGTTTCGCTCTTTGATAGCTGACGATGAAGTCAACATTATGAATATTGTTTTAAATAGTATATGACACAGTTAATTAGGTATCATACCTGCACAAAATGTCATCAAAAATCACGCAACGTTGTAGAAGTAATTCAGAGTAGAACGTATTGCACGTCCACACAATATTTTATTGTTATTTTGTAATCGCAGTAAAATCGTAACAGATTTTTATATATTATTGATATCTACTAAATTAATATAATATTAATTAATGTAATTTTTAAACTAGCATAAGTGAGCTGCTTTACCAAATGTCCGCGCACCGATGTAATATACATTTAATGTTGCTTTTCGTTGACTGAATTTCAGTGCAAAGTTGCGTCGTCAACTTTTTGTCGGCTGTCAAAGTGCTAACGTTCTGGTGTTGTCAAAATAAATTTGTTTTAAATGACATTGTAGTATTTTCTGTATTGAATAAACATTTACTCTTAAGAAATGTTGTTGCTGTCTGTACTTCAAAATTTTATTAATTTAAAAAAATATTGCTTCGTTCAATTTTAGTTTATTAGGTTTTTATTTATGAAATGTAACTTAATACTAATAGTGTGAAATTGTTACTGAATAACCTATTTGATTAACAAAGACGATTTTATGTTGACCATGGTTGTTTGAGCGATGAGATAGTTTTATAGAATATTTATTGAAGAAAATATGATTTAATATCAACGTTATACGATGAAAGAATATTTAAAAATCCAAAGTTAAAAAATATTTATTAATTATACATAACATTAATGTATCGCGCAAATCATATACATTCTGTAAAAATATTGTAAAAAAGATATATACACTTGTTGTTTAATATACAATATTAAACTCTATCACAGTAACGTATATATTTACATGTATTTAGTGCAAAATATTGTTTTATTTTAATAATGTTATAGGTTTATTAAGTTTATACACAAATATGGCACAAGAATGATGCAGTACAATAGTTATTTATTTATTAATTTCTATTTTAAATTAAAGAACAGCGTGCCAAATATATTAATACCTGTCTGTACATGTTATGTTATTTGTTAGCGCTGAACAAGTTCGAATTTATTCTAGGATTTTAATTTTTGAATATTTTTTATTGGGAATGGATTTATAATAACCTTATAATTGTAAGTTTCTTATTGTGTTACCCATCGTTTGTGTTGTTGCAACATATCTGTCAAATGTGTCTACACATGGTTACCAGTCAAACACATTCAATTCAATTTATTATTAACTTTAGGCGACAATGAATAAAGTTGATAATTACTTTCTAAATAGTAAAACAGGACAAAGCTTTTCACAATGTACCAATAACAATCCTACATGTGCGAGGTCCATATTGAGATTTCGTAAACATTGTTCGCAGGTATATTTCTTCCGTTTCTAGTGTTTGCATGTTCTTATGTAAGCTAGTTATTACTTCCTTATTTATGTCTCTGACTTGTTTCAATAGCTACGGAATTCAGCCGGTTCAAGTGAAAGCCTAAAGCACAATCTCACCGGCCACTAATTTTGCGCTACATCGTAGAAACATCCGATATGTCCCAAATTCATATTCTTTGATCTTTAGTAGGTAGCTTGATGTTAATATTTTTGCCTAAGATTGTCAGAAACGTGTTTGACGAACACGACAGTTTCTTGTGCCATACTTCCAATGCTGTTATATTTCGTTATATATTGTTAAGCGAAGAGATTGTATATGTTTAACTTTGTCCAGTTGTCTCTACCATACCAAAACGTGGTGCTTGATTTTATTAAATAATATTTATTTAAAGTAATAATTGCCATGGTGTTGTACAGCCGATTGTGGTCCAGTCACCCGTGAGGCCAAGCGCACGCGGCGCTAGAGGATGGTGTTTTGCATTTACGTAGAGTAACGTGTGGGGGGGGGGGGGGACAGTCGGCGGTGCTCAGTAACTCGACATATCAGTAAACAGTTTCCGTTCCTCATTGATTTTGAATCGATTGTTTTGAACAAAACGCTTCATATAACGTTAAACAATAAACATATTCTAGTTCGTCGTAGTGATGTTTTTGTAAGATATTTTTTCGATAATTTATTTTGTGGTTGTAAAATTTTTTTGTACTCAATTTTTTTAAGATATACGCTTCTCAGAGGTGTTTCAGCCAAAGATTGGATTTGTACAAAGCGGCTCCAAGCCTAATTTGTTGATCGTGACGTCTTGCCAGTGGTATCTGAAATACGTGTATAGGATAATGTTTTCGGTATAAATAATATAACATATGTTTTGTATGGAGGAGCGAGCGCGGGGCTCGCGCGGGCCCGCCGGGGTTATCCTTTGTTGATTATTACATAGCGTATAATAAATTCAGTATTTTTTAAATGTGTTGGAAACGATGTCCATAAGATTGTAAAAACTGCTTGTTGCGTATGTTATTTGCCCAGTATTAGCCGACGTCTATATTCATTATGCTATGTTTTTGTAGCATCAAATTATATAATGGGCAAAAGATAAGTTATTTATTTAATAAAATATATTTAAGTAATAAAAATGGTCGCGTATCCAAAAGATGTCTCGACAGCAGCTCAGAGTTGGGTGTTTAGTTCTGTCGGTGTTGTCAGAGAGCTGTAGCTAGAGGAGGCTGGCGGTCCGCGCGCGCCGCTCGCCGCGCTGTGGGGGCTCGGCCGAGCTCGGGCGAGCTCGGGTGAGCTCGGGCTTGCTAAAGCTGATTCTGGCTGGCTGGCTCGGTCTGGCTCAAGCTGGTTTTGGCAGGCTCGGGTTGGCACTGGCTGGTTCGGACTGGCTATGGCTGGCTCGGACTGGCTCAGGCTGGCTCGACCTAGCTCTGGCTAATTTGAGCTGTTTCGGTCTAGTTCAGGCTGGCTCTGGCTGTCTCTGGCTGGGACTGGCTGGTTCGGTATGGCTCTGGCTGGCTCGGGCGGGCTCGGGCCGGCTCGCGGGCCCGGGGCTCTATATTTGTTGTTTGTTCACTGGTCACTATTAGAACACATTTAGCGGAGTAACTTAATACATATATTATGGTTTTATGATGAAATATGTAAATGTAATCCTACATGTCTATTAAATCGATGAAAATAGATTATTTAATGCTGTATTTATTTTTATACGTCCTTACCGTTGTGAGACCCGAGCGAAATAGTCATTAATTTACAATTCAAACATTATTATATTATTGATAGACCATAGTCCCAAGAACAAATTTTTTTGATCAAGTAATAACAAGCTGAATTTTTGTGAACAACTTCGTTTTTATGAAACAACCATCTTTTCTATCTTCAAAAATCTGGAATCGGTTAACTAATGGGTTAAAAACGTTCACTAATTAGGGAGCTTCGAAATTTTAATCCAGTGTAGGAAAAATATTGATCAATAACAATAATTATTTACTACTTTAATCACTTGATTATTTTATGAAAAACATGAAAAAACTTGTCCTAAGCATTCGATGGTTTTTGTGACAAGTCCTCCACTCGAAAGATCCGGAATTTTGACATTTTCAAATTGATATTAATTAATTTAACAAAATAAAATTAAAAATTTCAAAAACCCCTGACACACCGCCATTCCGCTACATATGCATCATTTTAAGAGCAAAATGTGAAAGGACCTGATGATCTACGAAAGAGGATCTTGCAGCATCAGGTTAAGTTTACCACGGTTTCTTACTCAATGAACTTGAGTTGTTTTATTGCGAAACTGCCAAGGCCTCCAGCTCCACTATGTAATCCTGGAAATCGTTTTGATTCAGAGTGTATGTAAAATATAACAAATGAGACCACTCTCAATGGACTTATTTTGTTTATATCAGGATTTCCATGACCACTTTCTATTAACATTATCAAACCCTGCGTATCTCCTAGTAACAAAAGCCAACGATATCAGCCCAATCTCCGATGGCCACCTTTCAGTTCCATCATGATTATATTGTAGAAAACATCCGGCACCTAAATATTTGTCAAAATAACACAAATTAGCCAACATTTATTGGGTTTATCTAGATTATCTTAAAAGTTGTAATAACTTCTTCCAGCTTAATCATCAGCAGATACTGGAAAACATCCTGTTGCAAAAAGGGAAAAGAACTACTCAAACGCGATTTCTCGTGGACTTCTTCCCACTATCATCTGACACCGAAAGCCATTCTGCTCCAAAGACTTTCTCCTTCCTACTTCATTATAAGACCCTGGAAATCATCTAGCATTAGAGTATTTGTCAAAACAGAACAAATGAATCTAAGCTCAATGGTTTTATCTTGTTTAGTTTAAAAATTATCATGACCACCTTCTAGTTTCATCATCAGTTCCTAAAAATTATCCAGTACCAAAATGTATGTCAAACCAATCAACCCACACTCAATGAGTTTATTTGGATTTGCTTAGAACTTCTTATAGACTTTTTTCAGTTCTATTATCAGGCACTGAGAAACATCGCGCTTCAAAATTTTTGTAAAAATTTACTCCATTTTATTTATGTCACAACAAAGGATCCTGATCTCGATAGATTTATCTTGTTTAGTTTAGAAATTCCCATGATTACGTTCCAATTCCATTATCAGATACTAGAAATCGTCCAGCACCAAACTGCTTGCAAAAACAAACTCGACCCCAAAGTCGATGGTGTTGCTCTATTTTATTCCAAGGTTCCCATAAAGTACTTTCAGCTCTATCATAAGACTCTGGAAATCATCTAGTACTAGAGTGTTTGTCCAAACAGAATAAAGGACTCCCATTTCGATTATTTTATCTTATATAGTTTAGGAGTTCTCATGATTACCTTCCAGTTCCATCATCAGATCCTCAAAATTGTTCAGCACTAAGGTGTTTGCCAATACAAGACAATTAAGCGCTAATTCAAAAACTTTATCTCGTTTAGTTAAGGCGTTCATTGTAGTTGCATTTTGAATCTGGATTCTTGAAGTTCTAATGTCACTTTTTGGCTCAATCTTCAGAGCCTTATCATCATGAGAAAGATCTTACTGTAACAAATTAAATGATTCCAAACTCCACTATTTTAGCAGTTTTTATTTGTGAGATACAATTGCTTTCTTACGGCTCCATCTACAGTTCTTCGACATTATATGTAATTGAAAGTAAATATCATCAAAAATCCTGACTATCTTATCTCTTTCTACATTCTACGCGTGAATTTCGGTAGCACTTTATTAGCTTCATCTTCAGATCCTCGTCATCATGAGCAATAATCAAACTTAGTATGTATAGCAACAAGACTTAAACCAAACAAGATTGTTTTGTTAAAACTCTGCATCGGAGAGTTCCAGTCCCTACATCCAGGCTACATCATGAGCTCAGTACGATGGTACCATAGTATTGCATTGTCACTGAGCCTTCACAAGTCTGAAAAGCTTTTGTACAAACGGATATCAGAAAGTCCTTAAAAAGTGGCTTGCAATATTTGGAAAATCTGTTATTTAAATACGGAAATTGTCAGTTAAATAGCCGCTGATGATCTTCGAATGAGAATCTTAAAATGTTAGCTCGAGGTCACCATGTAATTGCAATGTCAATAAAGTAACAGAACACAAAATTGAGTATTGATAAAGTCTTTACAAGTTAGTTGAATCCTTTCATCAATTTGAAAAGAGTTGGTTATCTTGAAACGGCTGAACAGATTCTATTGAATCATAGCTAAGAACCATCTCGCAAACAGGGCTTTCAATTAAAAAAGATTGCAACCAAATCGGACTATCCGCCAGGGCGCTATGCTGCCACGGACAGACACACAGATACATAGATACACACCTGAAACTTATAGCACCCCTCGTTTTGCGTCGGGGGTTAAAAACAACCTAAATTTCTCACAACAACTTGTTAATTATTATTATAATTCAAGGGTTACTTTGTCCTACGCGTAAAGTGGAAACTTTTCTTAGTTCAACACTCTAAAGTTTTCTTTTTTATCTATCTTAATTAGTTACCCGATTCGAGATTTTTCGAATATAGAAAAGATGGTTGTCTCGCCAAAACGAAGCTGTTCACAAAAATTCAGCTTGTTATTAATCAAAAAAAGTTTGTTCCTGGAACCACTGTCTATAAATGTAATAGACAACTTTACAAAATTTGCACATTTTTCGGATTCTTTGGATCTAACCTAAAGTAGTCCGTGCCCCATTTGAAGAATAAAACCACTCGCCGTTCTGGCAGGCTGTACGCAAAAGGAGAACGATTGGGTGTACTTTTCAATACATCAATACCATCGTAACTACTAGGTGACAGAGTTTCGCAACGTCTCGCCCGGGTATCTGGTACCACTGCCTTGCCTATTCCTGCTGCAATAGCGTCTATGCTTGTCATTGTCGTGTTCCGGTTTTTAGGGTAATGTAGCCGGTAGACCTATGCATGTGACATTTTCAACCCGCAACATGGATAGCAAAGCATTATTAACATCTTTGGTGTCTATAGGCGACAGTTTCTCTTTCCATCAAAAGAGCCATTTGCTTATTTGCTATCTTATGATGTAAAAAAAGGTATTCGTGATGACAGCAAACGTTATAATAATAGATATCGAAGATGTGGGCAATTAAAGAAGTGGCTAGGTTTATAAATAAGGCTACTGGTTATCAAACCGAAATACAACATAATATACATAACATAAAAAAATTAGAAATATTTTCGAGAATGTGAACAATTTTTTGTTTCTCCCTCCAAATTATGCCGCCCCTGAAAATTAGCCGCCCTGGGCACTAGCCCTGAATGCCTCTAAAGTAAATCCAGGACTGTCTATACGTGGGCACAGTAAATTGCACTCTAAGTACATAAAAGTGTAAATTTTTGCACTGTGCAATGTAATACCGAGTTACCGACCAAAAAAATGAAAATGGGTGAGTTAGATCTGAGTGCTAAGTGTGTTTTCTTTTCGCATTCGATCGTGAGCGCGTTTCGAGTTTACTAGGAATTTGTATGTGATTTGTACAGCGCCACCTAGTGGTAAACTGGTTTCTCACGGTTACCACTAGGTGGCGCTGTACAAATCGCATACAAATTCCTAGTAAACTCCAAACGCGCTCACGATCGAATGCGAAAAGAAAAACTCACACTTAGCACTCTGATACCGATAATCGTAGATCTGAGTAGATGTCAGATTTTTTTATTGATCACGAGTATAACAACTTCTTACAATAAGACTTACGGAAATTCTCATGCTTAAATGTTGTTGTAAATAAATGTAACTGCAATGCTTGCATTAAGTATAACACCAGTGGTATAACTATACCATCTGCGGCCCGTGGCAAATTCTTTTGATGGGGCCCTATTAGTAAAAATCTTCACGTTGTACTCAGTTTAATTTTAATAAACTTCGAGATTTTCAGCGTACTCAATTAAGTAGGTACACGTACAACGTAAAAAAATATTTTTGAGCTCGCGGTCTCTTGGGCCCGGGCCCTCTTGGGTCGGGGGCCCGTGGCATTTTGCCAGCCCTGCCACCCTATTGTTACGCCACTGTATAACATTACCGTTCGTAAGTTGGTCTGCATTTCAGATGCTATGCTAAATATTTGCACGAGTCAGTCACATGCACAGTCTTTTGTATTTCCTATAAGGTGTAAAAAATTGCCAGCCCCAATATAGCCGCCCCCCAAAATCTGCCGCCCTAGGCTCCAGCCTACTTAGCCTACTGGTAAATCTGCCACTGTTTATAATTTTATAATATACTAGCAAGCCCGTGACTTGGTCAACGTGGAAAAATTTCTAAAGCCTAAGTTACTCCCTATCACATCAGCTATCTGCCAGTGAAAGTCCCGTCAAAATAGGTCCAGCCGTTCCAGAGATTAGCCGGAACAAACAGACCGACAGACAGACAAAAATTGTAAAAAATGTTTTTTGGTATATGTATTATGTATACATCTCTATGCATTTAGTAAAAAAAATATTACAAACAGACACTCCAATTTTATTTATTTGTGTAAAAGATGTATAAATAAAACTGGGATTAATTACCTACCTACTCCTAATTACCTTCTCGAGTCGGGCACATAAAAAAAAGTGTTTTATCAGTTTTCTGAGAAAAACAAAGTTGCTCGGGATTGGAAAGTGTCCGGTTGGCGATAGGCTTGCCACCTATCATATTTGTGGGACCAAGTATCTTCGGCTAATCGTGGGTGCACTTGTACCTCTGCCTACCCCTTCAGGGATATGGGCGTGAAGATACTTACTTGTTAAAACGTATCATTGAAAAAAAAAAACAAGCCCGCTTTGTTTCATCTGTAGCATCTTCTTAGTGTTTGGCCACGTTTTAATCCGGTAGTAATTCTAAAAAAAATCTGTAAACGGTTGACCCTGCAAGCCATCCCTGAAACTTCCTGGTAAATAAAGGTATTTTAAACTCAAAGGAGTAAAAACTATAAGTATAGATTTTTCAGCCTATTTTGTTAAAAATGGCAGTATATCGATTTTTAAAAAGCTGTATATTTTGGAAAAGATTATTGATTTTGATCTTTCGCATGGCGTTCAACTCAATTTTTTAGATCTAAAATATTACTTTAGCTACATAATCGATAGGTTGAAAAATTTCGAAGCAATGTTTTGATCATCAAATGCATCAAAAACCGTTAATTTGATTTTGATCAAATTAACGGTTTTTGATGCAGGTTTTAAAGAAAAAAGCAGATAAGATTTTTAAGTCAAACGGTGCATTATTCTGAAAGTTATTTTAAAAATATTAAGAAAGTTTGCTAAAAATAACGTAATTTTTATATTTGAAAAGCTGTAACTTTTGAAAATTAGATTCGATTTTGATTTTTGAAACGGCATTTGACGTAGTTTTTTTGTACTAAGCTATCGTAGAATACAAAAAAAATATTGGTTGTAAAAGTTCGAAGTTATGTCGAAAAAACAGTTTTTTCAAAATTTTTCGTCCACAATTACTCATATTTTTTTGATAAGACGCAATGCAATTTATGCATAAGACTTAATTTTTTAAAAAATAGAGCTGATTAGTTTATGTCATCGACCACACAGCCCATAGACGCCTAATGTTCGATTTTCCGTATTGAATGCATTCTGGCAACTAGCTGAGCTGTCAGATGTGTTGACAGAAGCCATTCGCCTGTTATTAGGGGTCTATGGGTTGTGTGGTCGGTGGTTTATGTACTCAATCGGTAGATTAATCTAGAAGTTATGTTAAAAAATACTGTTTCGTCAAAAAAATTTTTGGGGTTTTAACAAAATTTCTCAAAATCTCCTGAACCGACTTAGTTCAATTTTTTTGGAAATTGTGGCGTCGTTGGTTCGTACCGCTGAAGGGTCATAGTCATAGTAGAACCAGCGCGAGCGGGGCAACTTCTTGTCAGGATGACGCCATAACTGTGGAGGTTGATGACGTCACACAATGAAGGGGAAAAGGAAGATCTTCCCAGTCAGGCAAGGTGTACTGCCTGGGGACCGAAGTCCATTTGAGAAGCGTTGAAACTTGTATATATAATGTGTCTAAGATAAATACTTGTGATATCGCGATTCAGAATTTTATTTTGAATTTCATTTTGACGTGAATACGTCTTTAAATTTGCCTTCATAGGGGGGACCGTCCAAAAAACGGATGATAGCAAAATTGGAGGATACAGTTTGGTGTTATAGCTACATAATTATCACCAACATCCTAAATCTAATTATACTGGACAGCTAGCGAATCAAAGAATTTAATAAGCTAAATGCCGATTGCAATGCTGCAAACGTGCCGCCATTTTCAGGTAACTTCACTGCGTTATACAAATATATTTTTTTTTATATCATAAGATAGCAAACGAGCAGATGGGTCTCCTGATGGAAGAGTCAACCATCGCCTATAGACACCAAAGATGTTAATGTTGCGTTACTATCTTGAGGCGAGGTCTAATGCCACATGCATAAGTTTACCGGCTACCTTATCCTCCAAACCGGAACACGACAGTGACCAGCACGGACGCTATTGCGGCAGGAATAGGTAAGGCGGTGGTACCAGACCCGGTCGAGCCGATGCAGAACTCTACCACCTAGTAGGAGTCACGATGGTAGTGTCGCATAGCCAATCGGTCGCCTTTTACGACCTGCCCTTCAGAACGGCAGTTGGTCTATTCTTCAGAGGAGTCTGGAACCAACATGGGGGTATTTTGTTTATGGTATATATATCTTGTGACTAAAAGCAACTATAAAGTTCGATTAAGTTTTATTCGAAAGCTCTTATAATGATTTATTGATTGTGTAATTAAAAAAAAAATTAAATACATAAATAAATAAATATAAAAAAGTATCTTCACGCCCGTATCCCCGAAGGAGTAGGCAGAGGTACAACAAGTGCACCAGATTAGCCGAAGATACTTGGTCCCACAAATGTGATACGTGGCAAGGCTATCGCCAACCAGGCACTTTCCAATCCCGGGCAACTTTGTGTTTATCAGAAAACTGAAAAAACATTTTTTAAGTGCCCGACCCGCTAGACCACAGAAGCGATATAGTAAATATATATGGCATTTCAATAAAAAACTCCATATGAAAGACTGAAGAAGTGTCGAGAACACAAAAAGATGAAGGCATCCGAACCAATCAACAATGGCACCTGTACGACGAATGATTTTTTTTCGGAATGTCTGAATCACTGCTGGCCTTAAAGGCCTTCAAAGCTTCACCGATCTCGGGGGTGAGCAGAGTGCTCAGCTAGAGTTTAAAGGTTGTACGTCCTACGCTCTAAGGGTACCTCCTATGAGAACAATCTTCGGCTTAGGGTACTGTCATGATTTGCGATATGATGGTAAGTAGCAATTGTTTTGTCCATCGGTTGATCTTTGGGTACGGTCGCGTGTGTATGTGTGTAGCGTTTTGGTGTATTTCGTTAGCCAGAGTTACCGGTCGTCGTGATCGGTGAGAACATGGCGGGGCCTACGTAATTTGGGATCGTTATTAGGACCTGACCTAGGAAATGCCTAGCTAAGCTCGGCAATTTGAGATCTTTATGAAGGTCAACGTTACGCATATACCACAGCGTACCCGTAAAAATACACTCGTACTTGTTCTGTACTACTTGAAACGGGTGCACATCTATACGGTGGAGATGGGCAAACGCTACGCAGGCGTATGATAGAATAGGTCATATGTATTTCTTGTAAAATGTCACCTTGTGTCTAAGTGAGATTTTACTGCGTTTATTAATTGAGGTTATGTAATAGATTTACAATGAATTTAGCCTTAGCTTTCACTGTTTGTATGTGCGGTTCAAGTGACATTTTTCTGTCCAGCGTTACCCCGAGATACTTTCCTTTCCCACGGGATGACGCTTCCGAACAGTGTAATGTTACCTAAATTTCGCAAACCGCGCCTTTGCTGTCGCGGTTGTTGACCGCGGCGAAAATACACGGCTGCACTTTTATCTGGGTTAATTTTGATACGCCATTTTCTGAACACATCGTCATGGGCACTGGCCACTGCCTGCAACCGTTTGGTGATTGTAATTTCAGAAAAATTGAACGTACATAATATAGAGGACGAGGTCGTCAGCGAACAACGCGAGCACAACGTGTAGCTCGCGTAGGACGTCACACGAGTAAAGGAAGAATAATAGGGGTTACAGTAGAGAGCCCTACAGAACCCCTGCTGTGATCGGCCTATGGGTGGAGAGGAAACCCACTACACGGAATTGAAATCGGTGGTTAGTTCGGTATTCTCGTATAATGGGTACGAGTCTGCCGGGCACTCCCATTTGGTATAGCTTGTATATTAGTCCATTATGCCAGATCTTATCGAACCCACTTGTGATGTCGAAAAATAGAGCACCGGTGGGAATTTGCAGCCGAATGCCGGGGCTGCATTTAAACCGTTTAAAATGTACTCTGTGAGTCGGTGAACTCGGATTTTTTTACCTCTCTACTAACTATCTACTGTTGTAGATAAAAATATAATAACATACAAATATAGTCTTAAAATGTTAAGGTTGCCCCCCCCCCCTCCCCCGCCCAGAACCTGGGTAACGCCCATGAGTGCATTGCAAGAGAGAGAGAGGGGAGGTATTTATCTACCTTATTTGTGATTTTATTAGGCCCAGGGGCCTTTTTATTGCATAAGTTATCGATTGTTTCACCTACTACTTCGGTATCGGTGGGTAATAGCGGGTCACTCTCTAGTGGTAGCGCCGTTCTACGCTCTATTTCACTATCCACAAGATGGACGTGGTCTAGGTCGGTTTGACAAGGAACATTGTGATTGGAACTATGAATGAAAAATGTTTCCATCGCAAGTTATTACCCGTGACGTAGATTCACGTAAAAGATGCACAGCTGTGTCTACGACATAGCAACGACCCGTTTTTTTTCATTTTTTTTTCTAGTACTTAACGTTTGTAGATTGCTTGAACCACTACAGAAAAAGTTGAGCGGAATCTTATCGAATGCCATGTGATGTGCCAATGCCAAAAGTGATGAGATGTTTACATACACACATACACACACAAATACACACACATACATACATACATACAGACATATTGACGTCATCGTGAAAAAAGTCAAAAAAGGTTTCTAGGACCTCAAAACGTGGATACCTGTTGAAATCTCGATTTCAAAATCAGTAACTTCCTTATCTACATACGTAGTGGAAAGTTAAAAAACGGCCATTTTTTATTTTTAGTATTTGTTGTTATGGCGGCAACGGAAATACATAATTTGTGAAAATTTCAGCTTTCTAGCCGTCACGGCTTATGAGATACAGCCTAGTGACAGACAGACAGACAACGGAGGCTTAGTAATAGGGTTCCGTTTTTACCTAATAGGTACGGCACCCTAAAAATGACTCATCAAAAATAAATGTAAAGATTTTTTTTAAAATTTGAAGTGTTTAATAAATTGTGTTTTTGTGAAAGTACAAAATATAAATTCGATATAAATAATGTAAAAAATAGTGTATACATTTCAAAATTCAAACTACATAAAAATTGCAATATTTTAGAAATAAATGCTAAATATTTTTCAAATATTTGCACACGATTTCATCATTCATGGTGGAATATGCTGGTATCTGATTAATTTGAATAACTTGTAACACCCATATTATTGCAAATAAATATACAGATGCCATTTTCACTGTCATTGTACGACACTATATATAAATAAATAATTAGTACGTCCCATAAGGTATCCCATTTATTACAAAAGCAAGTGTTACAAAATAGATTATGTTGCATAACAATTAATATCTTGACCTCAAAGGTGAGAAACGATTAACTGACGTAACATTTCGTAAGGTGGAAGCCACAGAAGTTCAAAAACCAAATTAGTCGATTGGTCACGAGGCACGACCGCGGCGGCTAACGGTAGCGCCGCCAGTTTACGATACAGCTTAACTCTATTCTGCGTCAATGAAGCGAGCTGATGCGATTTCACGGGCCCCGCACTAACCACAATCGTTCTAATAAACTATCGTCCCGAGGGGCTCTCGGTTGGATCATTGATCGCACATGTTATAATATGATAATAACTCTTCTGTACTTATAAAAAATACTGCGCGACTCCATCGATGTATGTGTGGTTCCGTGTCAGAAAAATAAATATTTTATGTGATGATTATGGGTGATTTTTTAGGAAACTTCTATTAGATTTTATTCTTTGTTAAATCTTTAGGTTAGGTTTTAGGTTATAAAAACTGTGTTTTTTATGACAAAAGCAATATCATTATTCAGATAAACTTCATTAGCATTCTACAGTTAGGCAAAGAGTATACAATACTACGTACGTAGTTAGGCGTCGATGTAGCAACCAGGGATATTACGAATATTCTCAGCCCCATCCGCAAATGCGGAATATTCGCATCAATTCAGACATCTGCATCCGCATTCACATCCGCATCAATCAATGCGGAGTTTGTACGGATGCAGATTCAAATTCAAAAAGGCTGCTATATTGCTATTTATTAAATATAATTCACCAATTTTCAAGTTTAATTACTAAACAAAGATTTCTATTATGTAACTCGAAGCTTAAAATTCTGTTGTGTCATAAGCAAAACTAAAAACTTGTGTAGTTTTGTTTTAGAAATAGGATTAAATAAATAAAACATCAAGTTTAAATTGATTTCCAGTTATTTATGAACTTTATAATTATCTCTTTTTGCATTTTTATAATTATCTCTTTAAAATCCGCATCCGCATCCGTATCGCATCCGCATCCGCGAATGTGAAATTTTAATAATCCGCATCCGCATCTGCATCCGCGGATGTCAAAATTCTTGCATCCGCAACAACCCTAGGTAGTAACATTATGAAGATATCAGTAACTAACAAGAAACAATATCTGTTGAAATTAGTAAATTTTAAGTTTAAAAAACTAAGTTTAATTCATAATCAGATAACCAAGCCTTGTAAAAAAATTAAAAGTTAAAACAAATGTAAAACTATAGATATAGGAAATGTTTCATTGCCAAGACGATATACCAAACACAATAGCGCATGGTGGCGGTACGTTGTGTTCACACAAGATGATGGGTACGACAACGTCCTAACAATTGTTAACGATAGGTACTCCAATGGTAAATTTCGGTTTAATATTTTAATTGCGTTTTTAATCGTAATTGATGCGGGCTGCGTTATAATTGTTTGATAGATGTATTTGCGACTTGCAAACTATGGCGTATGTATTTGCAAACTGGCGATGGTGTTGATTTATTCGTCACCGAGGTAAGGGGCCGTTTATAAAATCCGTTCGCATACAGGGGGGGGGGGGGGGGCTCACTAATTGTGACAAGGAGGACGAGGGGTCTACAGGAACGTGACGTTCGCCGTTTAAAACAATACCGATTAGGTAAATGATTTCGGCGCATTTATAAAATCCTTGGACTACTGTTTATAGAAATATTATGTTTAGGTATTTGTTTTTTTATATAAAAGTTAATTATTTGTACACTTATTTAAATTTTATTATAAAACTAAATAAATATTTTTAATTCTCAAAATGTGTGTACTATCATTTTGATGTTTCTTATATTCAGTGGGGTCTTGGTGTGTGTGTATGTAAACATCTCATAACTTTTGAACGGCTTGACCGATCAAAACGAAGTTGATGATGTTCGATTGCATTATACTAAACTTAGACTTCCTGAAAATTTTGACCAATTTGGTTCAGGAGATTTAAAGAAATTTTCAAACAACTTCAAAAAAAATTTTGACGAAACAGTATTTTTTTAATAAAACTTCCATCTGAATTTACCGCTTGAGTACAAAAACTAATTACCTCTTTTTCTCAAAAAACTGCGTTGAATGCATGAATTGCATTAAAATCGGTTTATCCGTTCGGGGGTTATCGCTGACGAAAAATTTTGAATCTATAGATTAAAACCGATTATCATTTTGAAAATATACATATTTTCGAGCATTAAAATACTATTTGACCTTAAAACGTGGAGATCTGGTGAAAATTTCGATTTTCGAAAATCGGGGCAAATTCCATATCTACATACGTAGTGGGAAGTTAAAAAAAACATCAAATGAAAATAACAATGAAGCAATATCGGGAATTTAGCAACCATGCTCTAATATTAGCGAATGGTTATTTGATTTTTATGATGAAATATCTTATAACCATAGCATTTAAATATTATGTAAAAAAACCATTCTCAAATTTTTAGAACAGATTGTAATACTTCAAAATCTATGTACATAAAAAGTATGATTAAACAACCCTCAAACAAAATAAAATAACATTTTATATCTTTTTTAACTGTAAAATCAGCAAACAAAGACCTACAAAAAATATATTTTTTTGTAGTTCTTTGTCAGCAAATGCTGAATTTTTAATGACGAATACAACTAAAAGAAGTTAGATTCAACGTAAAGAGTGATTAGGAGGTAGCGGTGGAGTTTTTTTTTATTATCGATAGGGAAGCGCTTGACCACCATCTCGCCTGATGGTAAGCTGAGATGCGGCCTAAGATGGAACGTGCTTCCGTAGAAGGTACCTGTTCACTCTTCTCTTGAAGGTCTCTAGATTGTACTCGTCGGGGAACACAGACTCAGGAAGCATGTTCCAGCCCTTGCGGTTCGAATGAAAAGTGTGGAGTCGAACCTCTATGTCCGGGTACGTAGAACGTCCACCATATGGCGATGCCTAGAATCTGTGTGCCTCGACGATCGATAGAAAAATGGCGATGACGGAATCAAGTCAAGCAATTCCACAATGCACTCTCCAAAGTGTATTCGATAAAAAACAGATAAACTAGCCACTCTGCGGCGATGAGCGAGGCTCTGGAGTTTTTTGCCTACCAGATCATTGTCGTTTATGAGCCTCTTGGCACGCCTCTCTATCGCCTCAAGTGTCTCCAGCTGGTATTTGGCGGATCCATCCCAAAGGTGAGAGCAGTATTCCATACATGAACGGACTTGTGCTTGATAAAGGCTGAGCAACTGTCCCGGGCTGAAATACTGCTTCACTTCGCCAGAATACCAAGCTTTTTTGAGGCAACTTGGGCTTTAGATCCGATGTACGAACCAAAGTTAAGAGTAGGCGTTAAGGTGATACCAAGGATGTCAAGGTGGTCAGTTATCGGCACGGATACACCCTGGAAAGACGGATACAGGTGGAATGGACTCCGTTTAGCGGAGAATAGACACGCCTGGGTCTTAGTTGCATTAAACTTGACCATATTAGCATCGCCCCAATCGGAGACTGTCTGTAGGGAGGACAGGTTCATATGATCGACCATCGCCTCCCTGAGAGACCAGATCTGTGCTATACTGGCTCGCGCGCTGGATGCGTAACTCTCCACAACAGTGCTATCGTCTGCGTACCCATAGATACCGGGCTTTTCAGCAGATTGTTAATGTGTAGCAGGAATAGAGTTGCGGAGAGAATTGATCCCTGAGGGACTCTGGCATTTATTGTCATTTGGTCCGACGAGCAACCGTCGACCACTACTCTAATTGACCGGCCACTCAGAAAATCAGAGATCCAGGCGCAGAGACCAGTAGGCAGACCATACGATGGAAGCTTGCCAATAAGACTATCGTGCCAGACCCTGTCAAAGGCCTTCGAGATATCAAGGGAGACAGCTAGTGCCTCACCATGATTCTCGATGGCCGCGCTCAAGATGTAGCTGGCATACGCTAGAAGATCTCCAGTGGACCGATTTCGTCGAAACCCGTATTGACGGTTACTGAGTAGATCACTGAGTTTAGAAAGTTATTCACCAATGTGACTATTTCAACGACTCAAGTTCCTAGCTCATCGGCCAGTACCTACTGAATCGTAATGAAGCAATGTGTGTAACAACATGTGATTTTTTTTTTAATTTTATAATTTGTTGGCGTTAAGGATATAGTAAAATCTTTTAAAACATTAAAAAATAAACATTTCACCTATTAAAATAATTGCTTGAGTAATGTCATCGCACCATACTTTAAGCTGTAACACAGACCACAGGAATACTAATAGACACGCCATTGGGGAGGAAACGTTTCGCCGTGCTTATGGGGTAACGCTCCTATCACTGTCAATAATTTAATACCTACCTTTGTAGGTTCTACTATATTGTGAATCATTTTGTACTGTTTTTATCGTTCTGAATGAGATGACAAGGCTTGAAACGATTTTATTTCATCGGTATGTAGTATAACTCTGTATTTCTCTATGTAATTGCATGTTACGCTGACAAAGGCGTATCCATTTAATCCGTGGCTGTAACTACTATTGTTGACAGAAACTCGGTAATGTTATTTATTTATTTTATGTTATGCCATTTTCAAGTCTGGTTTTAAATCAGATCCAACTAATTTCGTTGACTTCGTCGTTATCGAAATTTGTTAATTTTCCCCGTGTTGGTCCCGGGCTATTTTGAAGAATAGGCCAACTGCTGTTCTGCCAGCCAGGTCGTAAAAGGCGACCGATTGGCTATGCAAGTCACTACTATCGTGACTACTAGGTGGTAGAATTCTGCATTGTCTCGCCCGGGTCAGGTACTACAGCCTTACCTATTCCTGCCGCAATAGCGTTAATGCTTGTCACTGTCATGTTGTGGTTTGGAGGGTAAGGTAGCCGGTAAACTTATGCATGTGGCTTTAGATCTCGCCAAAAGAAAGCAACGCACCATTAACACATTTGGTGTCTATAGGCGATGGTTGACTCTTTCCATCAGGAGACCCATCTGCTTCTTTGCTATCTTACAATTTAAGAAAAATATACTTCCAGGCACACAAATTATATTGTTTCACTACAGTAACTTTAAAAACACTATCTTGAGAAGATATGTACATTTAACGAGCAAAACAATACGAGGGAACCCAAAAAACACTTACTTTATATTCACAATAGAGGTTTAATACGATATTGTAAAAAATATTAGGGATCCATTTAATCGCACTTTTGTC
Source organism: Apodemia mormo (assembly GCA_036924255.1). Taxonomy (NCBI): domain Eukaryota; kingdom Metazoa; phylum Arthropoda; class Insecta; order Lepidoptera; family Riodinidae; genus Apodemia; species Apodemia mormo. The sequence continues at coordinate 716,486 of JAUPFN010000018.1, read as the reverse complement.
GCGAACCAAACAATAGGCCACTTGCGCAGCTGACCTTAAAAAAACCTGTCCATCCCCTCGCGGAATTGATAGCCCCCGTTTTAATAGTTAGGATAATTGTTCCCAGCAACAAGTGGGCAGTCAGATGTTTGGCTACAGGATTGGGGTTGACACAATGCACTGATAGAGTCGTGCTGCTTTTTTATGGGATTACGCGGGTTTAATTTAGCAATATGTGATATATTTCTGATATTGTTTGCAGTTGTGGTAACACAACAGGGGTGGAGACTTTGACTTCAGAAGGGTACGTGCATATTTATTTTGTTTTTGATAAGTCGTGAATAGATAGGTTTAGGTAAATTTAATTAAATTATAATATTTTTTATATTTTTGTATTTTTGAATAGCAAACAAGCAGATGACTTTCTTGATGGAAAGAGAAATCATCGCCTATCAGGGCGCCAAAAATGTTAATGATGTGTTGCTATCCGTTTTGCGGATGGCAATGCCACATAAATACCTAAGTGTACCGGCTACCTTACCCTCTAAACCAGAACACGATAATAACAAGCATTGACGCTGTCGCGGCAGGAATAGATAAGGCGGTGGTACCGAATACCCGGATGAGAAGTTGCGCAATTCTACCACCTAGTAATTATGATGGTAGTGACACGCAAAGTCAATCGGTCGCCTTTTAGGAGCTGCCTGGCAGCACGGCAGTAATTGGTCTATTCTTCAAAGGACCTCGAACCAATTTTTTGGTATTTATGTTTTTCATGTTTTGGTAAGTAACTAAGGTGGGTGAACCATGGAAGGCCATGCTCCTTCGAAGGCCAATTATTAAAAATGCATAGTTATTGCCATGTGAGGCCAAATTACTTCTACTCACAATAATATTAATCGAACTCAAAGATACAGACGTAGCGGCGATTCGTTTGTGCCACTATTTTGCCAGTGAGGACTCTTACTAAACTAAACTAAAGTTTAAAGACATCGATGCAACGTTAACCTTTAATTCGTACACAAACATAATAAAAATCGCACTTTATGTGAATATATTATTGTGTGTCGTTTTTCGTTTAAATGAAATACCTTTTTATGTAGTTTAAGTGTAACCAGATATATTGTGTGTCATAACGCTTGATTTAAGTTAAAAAACCAATTAATTATATCGGTCTTATAAGGAACCTTGTTCTTAGCAAGGCCGTTTGTAAGATTTTAATTTGACTCAAATTTAACAAAATAGTAGTTAAATCTGAAATAATAAAAAAAAAGTATTTTGTGTATTACACAATAAAACAAAGCGATGTTTAAGAATTTGTTTGTTTCATTTATCCAGTAAATAAAATAATAACAACGTTTATTTGTTACAGTGGCCTACCATGGTCCTTCGAGCGCCAATTTAAAGTATGATTCGCGTAAATCGCACTTATAAGTGATAATATTATTATAAACATTTAATGTGTAATTTAAATAAAATACCTTTTTATGTAGTTTAAATATAAACGTACGTAACGTGGCTTTTCATGATCCTCCCACCTTATTTACGTTCCTGAAGCGCGTGTCTTGTAAAGGCATAAAATAGCATATCTAGATAATCTGCATTGAATATACAGGCCGTCCGGTAAAAGATAGTGTGTACTGAACGAGAGTGTTCAATGCTCTATTCTGATACCAATTATAGGTATATAAAAAAATGCTATTTTATTATTAAGCTAATTTTTCAATAAAAATGTTTAGTGCGGACACTCGCGCGCGGTGCATAGGAGTTCATTGTTTGTTCACGGCGGTTTATGGAGCTCGCGACTAACAAGTGGGAACTAACAATCGTGCAAAGACCATATTTTTTGAACATTATTACACTAACTTCATATTTACTGTCTTATTTACTGGGTTACTGTGTTTTTAAGCATTTTTTTTTATTATATCATTATTGTGTACTTATTACCATTAGCTATTGTGTTTTCATGAGTTCAATCTCTTACTAGTCAGCCTGTTTATTTGAAATATCAATATCGATCATCGAATTAAGTTTTCATGTGTTTACAGCGGTTTTTTTTGGGATGTATTTGAAGAGTTAGGCTTGACGCATTTGAAGGTTTATGTCATGATAACTGATAGGTATAATAGGTATTGTATACTGGCTAATTTCATTCACTGATCACGTCCCTCCGTATCTTACGACCCGTATCGAACGTAATACTCCATACTTATTCCATATCGTACGGAAGCCTCTGGACTTATTTTTGCCTAGAATGGTTTCGTTTTCCCCAAATCAGGGTCTAAAAATAGGATTTAAAAACATTAAATATTTAGTTAAAATTTTATGTGGTGAATACACTTGATTGTGCAGTAGGATGATCCCGTCGGAAGGTGAATATTGGACGCAAGATTATGAAATTACACTTTACATTTTGTTGTTACATTTAAACATTGTATAAATTACTATTTGTTTAGATTTCTAGTTGATCGTACAATGTTATCGGTATACAGAGATTAGGCTACAAGTTTCCAATGTGTTAACAAACCTTAGACTTAATAATGACCTAAAAAGGGGTAACACGGCGATCGGTACCGAAGATACGGGCCCCCGTACAGGGAATATCCCGTTGCTCCAGCTAATTAGGCTCGCCAATGAATATGATAATTGCACTTATCTTATGTTATAATCGGGTCCACTTGGTGTGATTCGTGTGACTTTTACAATCTACTAACCAGACTTATATCTCTCGAGTCGCGGGTATCCGCTTTAGATGACAGTGTTATCTTCTACATAGTAATATTTTATCATTAAACCAGCTGCAGCCAATTTGAGACACTACAATTTATATTACTAAAACAATATTCCTTGTTTATAAATAGTCTACCTATATATTTCATCTCACTGACATTCAATTTCTTAACATTTGCACACTATATTGATAACTTTAAATTAGCTGTTATTATCCTGTAATAAAAAAAACGTTTATTACAGGAATATGGGTGTAATAAGACCCATATTCCTGTAATAAACGATTTTTTTATCTGTTAATCCTTGTTTAACGCATAATGACAAAATATAAATTATTTCAATTTCTAATAGAACTTAAGTTGACGTTTTAAAAACATTAACATGATTATTTATTCTTATAAAGCTAACTTGTGTTTTTACTTCCATTAGAGGCATAGCCTTTTACAACATCAAGATATTATATTTTTCGAATTAACAAACACTTTGAATACAGTTCTATCAAGTGGCGACAATAGAGATCCGTCCGAGAGGGTAACTGGATGTATTTTTTAACGCGTACTATGTGTTTTTGATTAATTTCTTCGCGGATTTTCAGATAGCTTAGCTTTTACTCTTATAAGGTAGTTAGAGCTATTGATTGTGGTTAACAGAACCTTGAATTTTGACATCTTTGCAAACAGTAAAATGAGTTTATGAATGGCTTCGTTATAAATAGGTATCCTCGACTTTGTTATCTCATTCGTCAAGCGCTTCACAATAGTGATCCAGGAGAGGCTAGGACAATAAGCATTAGCATAACATATATATTATTTTCATTTAGGGATCTAGGTATTGATTACTACTACTAGGTATTGATTACTATTTATTTTGAGTATTTGCTGTGTAGTAGTATCATTGACTTATGTCACAAACAAAATTTGTTCTGATTATCATTCTGTCTGAAAATTTATTTAATGGTTTGCTTATTTTGTACTAAACTAAATCAGTTCATGTCATATGTCTAGTGATATTTATTTAGTTATAAAAATGCCTTCACTGTTATTTTAATGTCTCTCCAGCGTCAACCGGGAAGGCAGATGGCCTTAAGAAAATTAAAGTAGCTTATACAGTAGTCAATTTATAAGTATAATTTGATTTTAATTTAGATTTAGGAAGTCAATCAGTACCTAATAATTCACCTGCTGAATGTGACTTCCTTTGGCCGGATATCGATACGCCTGAGAAAGAGAGCGCCTGCCGCCCATACATGTTTATTAAGTATTAACTATCGACTACATCAAACCAGTGAGTATAGTTGGTTAATTAAGGCAGCCATAATTAGAGGTGGTCGTAAATAATTCCGCCACTAAAGTAGACCACCGCTGCTCTGGAAAGCGGCCGGGACTCGACGCCAGATAACAGATATATTCTTTATTCTCCATACATTATTAGCCATTTAAATCTAATATAGTGTTACAGAAATTAAATAATAATTATTACTGAAACTATTACCATTACTGTGTATTAGTGTAAAATTTACATGTAGGCACATATATTTATGAAGGAACTTTTTTTTATAGAAAAAAGGAGCAAACGAGCAGGAGGCTCACCTGATGGTAAGTGATTACCACCGCCCTTGGACAGCTACATCACCAAAGGTCTTGCAGCTGCGTTTCCGGCTTTTTAAGAAGGAGTATGCTGTTTTCTTGAAGGTGCATAAGTCGTATCCGTTGGGAAACATCCCGCCGGTAATTGATTTCACAGAGGAGTAGTGTACGTGGTAAGAAATGCCTAGAGAATCGCACGGTTGTGGATTTTCAGACATCGAGGTGATGAGGATGGAGCTTTGAGTTTTGCCGCGATGTCCGATGATGAAATTCAACAGCAGGGATAAATCCAAACAGTTCGTCGGAACACTCTCCATGAGATGTAAGCGAACTTACATCTCTGCGTAAAGCCAAGGAGTCAAGCCGATTGGAGACAGCTTGGTCATCAACGATTCGAACCGCTCTACGCTGAATGCGATCAAGAGGATGAAGCTGAAACTGTGGAACTCCCGCCCAGAGATGAGAACAGTACTCCATGTGAGGGCGAACTTGCGCATTGTAAAGTTGTAAGCGATGAGTTGGCAAGAAGTACTGTCTCGCTCTACTGAGCACACCGAGCTTTTTTGAGGCCAGTTTAGCCTTTTCTTCCAAATGATCACAGAACTGAACGTTGTTCGATATGTCAACGCCAAGAATTCCAATATTGGCTGAGGAATATTGGTGAGGCTGAACGCACAGAGTTGTGTCTTTCTGGGGTTAAATTAGACTAAGTAGAGTCGACCCCATTCCGAGATTTTGTCCAGCTGAGTCTCGATTTCAGACACTAGCTTGTCCCGATTCTCATTGACGTGGTCCCGAGAAATATCGCTATGACCGGAGTACAAAGCATCACCAGTACTGTCATCTGCATAGCAATGAATGTTACTAATTCGCAACATGTCATTGATGTGCAGAATAAATAGTGTAGGCGATAGCACGCAGCCTGGCGGAACACCAGCATTGACTTCGAGCTTCGAAAGAAGCGCTCTGTGTCATACCCTATGGCCTTCGCTATGTCAAAACTAACAGCCAATGCCTCCCCCTTGGACTCAACTGCCTGCGCCCAGCGATGTGTAAGGTATACTAGAAGATCACCAGCTAATCGAACGCGATGGAAACCGTACTGGTGGTCACTAATCAGCTGGTGCTCTTCTAAATACTTCAAAAGCTGGCAGTTAATTATCTTCTCCGTGATTTTGGAGAACAAGGATTTTGAAGAATGGCTATCGGCCGATAGTTTGACGGCTTCGAGCGATCACCTTTTTTAGGTACAGGGTGCACTAAGGCCGTCTTTCACAATTTCCGTACTACGCCAGGTGAGTAGAAGAGCTGGAACAGACGCGTCAATACCGGTGTCAACTCCGGAGCACATATTTTAAGCACTATCGGAGAGATGCCATCCTGCCCAGATGACTTATAGATGTCCAAGGAAAACAGTGCTTCGCGCACTGATGACTGATGGAATTTTATTTCAGGCATATTGCTATCACACTGCGGGATGGTAGGCGGTGTGTTTCCTTGGTCATCTAGAGTCGAGCTAGCCGCAAAGAATGAGCCTAGGAGATCGGCCTTTTCCTTCGCGATGTGGGCCAGAGAATCATCATCTCTGTGCAGGGATGGAAGGGATGGCTGACAAAAATTCTCGCCAAGGCAGCTTTGGCGAGAGACCAAAACGCACGGGTGCCCGAAGGAAGGCGAACTAATCTCTCACCAATCCTGTCAATGTGCTCCGATTTTGCCTTGGCGATGACTCTTTTGAAGGACCTCGAGGCGGTATTATACTCCTTTCTTAAGGTGCTGGTTTTTTCATCACATGATGCCGATGCAGCAGCCCAAGCCCGGTAGCACTCCTGCTTTCGGCGCGCAGCCGTCTTGCAGTGGCGACCAAACCAAGACTGAGACTTGCCACCGATGGGAACCGCAGAGATTGGAACGTAAAATTCCATACCCTGTAGCACAACATCCTTTGAGTATTAATTTAATACTCAAAGGGAACATAAGAACGCTATAATTATCAGTATTTCTGCGTCTTGTTTTATCAATTACTAGCTGTTGCCTGCGACTTCGTCCACACGGACTTCGTTGACTCCGCACTGCTCCTCCCCTGTAGGTGATAGCGTGATAATACGTAGCCTATATGTTGACCCGATCTGTAATATTCATGCAAAATTTGAAGTAAATCCATGCAGTACTTTTTGATTTTACCCCAGACATACATACAGACAAACAGACAAACAGACAAACAGTCAAACAGACAAACAGACAAACAGACAAACAGACAAACAGACAAACAGACAAACAGACAAACAGACAAACAGACAAACAGACAAACAGACAAACAGACAAACATACAAACAGACAAACAGACAAACAGACAAACAGACAAACAGACAAACAGACAAACAGACAAACAGACAAACAGACAAACAGACAAACAGACAAACAGACAAACAGACAAACAGACAAACAGACAAACAGACAAACAGACAAACAGACAAACAGACAAACAGACAACCAGACAACCAGACAACTAGACAAACAGACAAACAGACAAACAGACAAACAGACAAACAGACAAACAGACAAACAGACAAACAGACAAACAGACAAACAGACAAACAGACAAACAGACAAACAGACAAACAGACAACCAGACAAACAGACAAACAGACAAACAGACAAACAGACAAACAGACAAACAGACAAACAGACAAACAGACAAACAGACAAACAGACAAACAGACAAACAGACAAACAGACAAACAGACAAACAGACAAACAGACAAACAGACAAACAGACAAACAGACAAACAGACAAACAGACAAACAGACAAACAGACAAACAGACAAACAGACAAACAGACAAACAGACAAACAGACAAACAGACAAACAGACAAACAGACAAACAGACAAACAGACAAACAGACAAACAGACAAACAGACAAACAGACAAACAGACAAACAGACAAACAGACAAACAGACAAACAGACAAACAGACAAACAGACAAACAGATAAACAGACAAACAGGCAAACAGACAAACAGACAAACAGACAAACAGACAAACAGACAAACAGACAAACAGACAAACAGACAAACAGACAAAAATTCTAAAAACTATATTTTTGGCTTCGATATCGATTGTAGATCACGCCCAAAGTATTCTTTTAAAAAAATATTCAATGGACAGTTTTGACTTTCCTACGATTTTATTATATGTATCTATAGATAATAAATTTGTATATTTGTCAATGCATGTGGGCTATGTTAAATTATGTATTTTATGTGTATACAAATATAATATATAACAAGCTTCCTTTTGAAATAAAATCATTAGTAGAAAACGCTTTTAAATCAACATTCTGTATAGGTACTAAGGATGCTTAGGTACTATCTAAATATTTTGAATTAATGGTAGAATATAATATTATAAATAATAATAAATATTTGTAGTTACTTTATTAGTTAAGGAGTATATTTGTAGTTATTAGTTAAGGAATAAAATGTTTTTTTTTCAGTTTTTTGACAAAAACAAAGTTGTCCGTTTTCTGACAAAAACAAAGTTGTCCGGGATCGGATAGGTATGTGTCCGGTTGGCGATAGGCTTTCCACCTATCACATTGTGGGACTAATACCATCGGCTAATTGTGGCTGCACTGGCTACCTCTGTGCCTGTCGCTTCGGGGATACGGGAGAGAAGATACTTTTTGAACTAAATGCTACATACGTAGAACGCAATTGAATAACGCATATAGATAACATTAAGCAAATATTAAATAATTAAATGTAAATTAGCTGGGTGACCGAGCTTTGCTCAGGTATTTTTTTTTAATAAAAATAAATTATCACACAGATGATAATGGTCAATTTTAGTAGTAAAAGATTATCTAAATACCGTCGTTTAGATAAACCAATTACATACATATACACAAGAACTGCTGGTTTAAAGTGTACGTAGACTTTAAATAGATATTTGTTATTAGAATCTAAAATTAGCAGGCCTATAGAAGGGTAGAGTTAAGTAGCGGAGCTCGTAAAGTGGTAAGTTACCTCTACGACGTGGCTTATATCTGACAAGTGAACTGACCTATGGACAGTTGAAACCACAGACCACATAAATACTAATAGAAACGCTATTGAGAAGGAAACGTGTAGCCGCGCATATGAGCAAATGCTCCTATTACTGTCAAAAATTTCATTATACTTTATAACATTATACGTTTGTAGGTTATATCATATTGTGAAAAAATAGAAATAAACCATGTTTTACTATTTTATCGTACCGAATGAGATGACAAGGTTTAAAAATTACCCTTGAAATGATTCTATTTCATTGGTAAGTAGTATAACTTGGTATTTCTATAAGTTTTAGGAAGCTACATTGACAAACTAAAAAATTGACTTGAAAAGCATATATATATCCATTTAATCCGTGGTTGAAACCTTTAAAATGTCTTCCAAAAATATAAACTTAACAGTACTTAATTATTAGTTCAAATGTGTATACATTATACAAAACTTTATCCAAAATTATCTTTTTTTTAATTAATTTTGAACGCCAGCAACTGTGTAAGGCGATCGTGCCATATATCTGTAACCCGGGCGAGGTGTTGCAGAACTTTATCACAGAAATAAGAAAACATGTTATTTTTTCGTTCTAGTAATGATGGTAATCCCTTTTTGCGGGATTTTTTTTGCGTTTTATATTTTTTTCTTGTTTTCACGCCACGCAATATAAAGCGTACCTACCTACATTGTTGTCTTTTTTGTTCGTACTCGTCGTGCCCGCGGAACTTTCGAACCAGCCGTTTATTTTGCACAATATTACCAATTATTATCACAATATATTTTTGAGACAGGTTATTAGATAAAGGTCTTTAAATAGATAATCTATTTAATTAGGTCACTGTAAATTTAATCAGTTATAGGTACTAGCGTTATTTCGTGAATACTACAGTAGGTAACCTTGCTCTCGCTGTGTCATGTAGGTACAAGTACAATGCACACAGGCACACTTCTTGATTTCAAATCTACATCTCTTTTTCTTACTGACGTCCGCTTTAGGATGTCAAGTGACGTAGAAATTATCAATTATTTTTGCTCATAGCCTCCATAGTGTTAAAAGTTATTTTGCAATACGTTTAAATCAGATCTTTTTCTGGATATAACGACTAACGGGAGGAGCGGGAAAGCTGCGCTTATAGTTTACTATGTCACGTGGGTCGAGTAGTTAGCGCCCATGATAACATCACTGAATGGGCTCGGGTTCGAAAGAAATAAGCATTTGTATGATGATTGATAAGTACAAATGTTCATATTTCTGGGATTGAGTGTTTAAACAAGATAATATTAAGAATTCTTAAAACCCCCGACACATCCTCAGATCGCCATTCTACTACATATGTATCATTTTAAGAGCAAAACATGAAAGGGCCTAATGATCTTTGAAAGGGTCTTGCAGCATCAGGTTAAGATTACCACGGTTCCTTACTCAATGAGCTTAAGTTTTATTATTGCAAAGCTCCCATGGCCTCCAGCTTAACTTTGTAACCCTGGAAATGATTTTGATTCAGAGTGTATGTAAAAATATAATAAATGAGACCACGCTCAATGGGCTTATTTTGTTTAGTGCAGGAGTTCCATGGCCACTTTCTAGTTCAATTATCAAACCCTGCGAATTTCCTAGCAATAAAATAATAAAACTTTATCTAGGTTAGCTAAAGAGTTCTCATGGACTTCTTTCGGCTCTATCATCATCAACAGAGTCTGGAAAATATCCTGCTCAAAATACTTTGGAATAAATTTACTCAATTTTTTTCCAAAGTTCCCATGACTACCATCATCAGCTCTATTATAAGACCCCGGTAATCGTCTAGCACCAAGATTTTTGTTAAAATAGAACAAAGGACCCCAAACTCAAAAGGCTTATCTTATTTAGTTTATAAGTTCCCATGACTACCTTCCAATCCCATCATCAGATACTAGAAATCGTCCAGCACCAAATTGTTTGCCAAAACAAACTAAATGAGTCCCTACTTGATGGGTTAACCTGGTTTAGCCGAGGAGTTCTCGGGTACATCTTCCAGCTCTATCATCAGGCTCTACACAAAACTAATTGAACTAACCCCAAAGTAAGCTTATTATTTGCTTGTGGTATAGGTGTCAGTCAACGATACTAATACATAAATAATAAATATATCTAATTATTATCCAAACTCAGAAATGCAAACATCTATGATCATCTTACAAAATATATTTGTTTCTGTCGGGAATTGAACCAGAGCCTCATCCATTACGTAGTTAGAGCCGCTAACCTCTCGACTAATGAGGCGGTTTGATATTACACTTTACCCATAAATGAAATAGTATTAATAAATTGGTAAAGTACGAGTCGAGCCACGCGCAATGTAGGATTTTGAAGTTGCCCATCGACTAAGAAGAGAGCTTTTATAGTTTCATATTTTGAACATTTTTGCTATTCGCCGTCAATGACAACTAATAGGTCGGGGCAAAAGTATTTTCGTATTTTGAATGTATTATTAGTATTCAAACCTCTTTAGATGTACTGAATGTAACTGGCTGGTTTTAATACCATTAAATTGTGACATTCTGAAGATGCAATAAATTAAAACAAACTAGTTCCCGCCATTTTTCAATTGTTTTTCAAGCAAGAAAAATAAACGTATGTGACGAAGAAATTCGGTACATTTTAAATTATTTTTTTTACAAAAAAGGTAAAAATGCGACGAACGCCGCGAATAAAATTTGTGTGGTTTACGGACCTAATGTGGTATCAATAAAAGCAGTACACATGTGGTTCAAGCGTTTAAAGTCTCGAAATTTTAGTGTGAAGGATGAGGTTCGCTCTGGACGCTCTGTCACAGATAAAATCAGTGCCATCGTTGAGAAAGTGGAGCACGATTAACATATTAGTAGCTACGACATTGCTGAATAACTGGATGTTGGTCATAAAACAGATCATCACTTACGAAAGTCTGGGTACAAGAAAAAACTTGACATTTGGGTACTACATGATCTCACTGAGAGAAACCTAATGCAACGTGTTTCCATTTGCGATTCTTTGTGGAAACGTAACAATTCCGAACTATTTCCCGGTCCCAGCCCGGCCTGACTCGGAACAAAGTGATGCTATGTGTATGGTGGTGTTCCACCATGACAACGCCAGACCGCACTCATATATAGCAATGCAGCAATTGAAATAGCTTGGCTGGGATGTATTGATACATCCTCCGTATAGCCCTGACCTTGCTCCATCAGACTTCAACCTGTTTAGGTCATTGCAGAACTCGGAAGCATAAAGCTAACCTCAAAAAAAAACACTGTGAACACTACCTGTCAGATTTTTTTAATAAAAAATCTTAAAATTTCTACAGGAATGGGATCATGGCACTACCCATAAGATGGCAACAAGTCATCGATCAAAACGGCACACACATATTATAAATAAATAAAAAATTACACCTAAATAAATATTTGCCAATACGAAAATACTTTTGCCCCGATCTTATAATATATATCCGCACGACAGGTTCACCACCTATAAAAACATCTCTAAGTACATTTTATAAGTTCGTTAGTTGGTGAGTAATAACTCAAAAACTTGTAAAGCCTTCTAAGCCGTGATAGTTTTCCTTTTAACTTCATTATATTTACTACTACTTATTTATATTATTTATTATATTAGTGTGAACTAGCTGACCCATGTCGTCTAGATAGCTTTTCATACAAATTTCATCCCCTATTTCAAAACTTGATTGGTTTTTTAAAAAAAATTCTATGTTTGGCCCCGGCTCTTCAACTACTTCTATTCCAAATTTTATGAAAATCGGTCCAGCGGTTTAGCCGTGGAAGCGTAACAAACAGGCTTTGTTCTATTTCACATTTTTTTCAGCTTTTGTTCTATTTCAGGCCCTCACCTATCTGTGTGTCAAATTTCATCCAAATGCGTTTAGTAGTTTTGGCGTGATTGAGTAACAAACATCCATCCATCTATTCAAACATCCAAACTTTCGAATCCATCTAATATTACATACTTTCCATATTAATATTATAAATGTGAAAGTGTGTCTGTCTGTCTGTCTGTTACGCTTTCAAGGCTAAACCACTGGACTGATTTTCATGAAATTTGGCACGGAAGTAGTTGAAGATCCGAGGGGATTGGGGATGAAATGGAAAACTATATCGACGACATGTTAATCTACTCGCGGGCGAAGCTGCGCGGGTCAGCTAGTTTATAATATTATTGTAGATTAATCAGGGCGAGCGAAGCGAGCCCTACACTAGGCCACTTTCTATGCACTTTTGTGGTACATTTTACTGAAAAAATATCGCATTTTTAGGTTTGAGCTTCGACGTGGTAGTTTATATTCATGTCTAGATTTGTTATCTACCATAAAATACCATTTTATAAAAATAAAAAAATAGAAGGTACAATTTGTATTAGAATCTTATTACTACTAACGCCATCTCTTATTAAATTAACAAGTTAAAATTGATAGAAGATACATTTTCTCTTAGAATTTTTGAACTTATTAAGAGACTACCTACTTCATGAATTGTTTCTTCATATTTGACTGGCGGCGCGCGGTTATCGTGCCCTCGTATAAAGGCGAGGTTCAAGTATAAACTGCAATAGCTATAGGGCCATCAGTTTGATCAGTTTGGCATCGAAGGTGTATGATAAAATCATTGAAAGGAGAATGCAAGGGAAGTTCGAAGTAATATTGTGGGAGGCACAAGGAGAATTTAGGTCTAGAACAGGGATGTTTGCTGGGAACAGAGTAAATAGAGCGTTAGAGAGTTTCAAAATATGCTTATTGAGAAACAGTACAGATGTATTAATTGATTTATATTGTATTGAGATCAATTCCCAATCTTAGCCCGAGGGCGAGGGTAAAAAGCTAAAAAAAGGTATATTTACGCCCGTATCCCCGAAGAGGTAAGCAGAAGTACAACGTGTGCATCCACGGTTAGCTGAAGATACTTAAGTCCCACAATGTGATAGGTGGTCAGCCTATCGCCAGTAGGGCACTTTTCCAATCCCGGGTAAAGTTGTTTTATCAGAAAATTGAAAAAACACATTTTTTCATTTGCCTGACTCTGGAATCGAACTCCGAGGGTTTTTCTGAGAGGAAAATTCGAAAAATGTATTCGCTGAGTGTCTACCGTCAATTCTTCGTGCCTGCGTAGTTAAAAATTTTGAAGGTTTATTTAAATAAAACATTTTTGATTTTGATTTCGTAAATCAACGTAAATCAGGAACTTCCTGATTTTAGAAAAAAAACAATTATTTCAGCAAAATGTCAAAAATGTGTTTTTTATAAGATCAACCTTCATTTTTAATACATATTTTTCCTTGAAAATACCAACAAACAAAAACCAAATATTCCTAGTCCAAAGCCTGACGACGCGGGCCTTTGATGCAAATGTAATATTTAGGTGAAAATACGCTGAGTTTTTTAGGTTGGATAATTATAAATAAAGTCCATACATTAAAATATGTAATTCTCATAAAAATACTTTTCTAACAATATTACTAGATAGTATAACTTTGCGAGCCCTCACAAAGCTCTGCTTTTTGCTAGTATAAATTAATTAATATAGATTCTTAACAACTTATTAGTTAAAATACTTGCACACTAAACCATCGGGCATCGAAGTACTTGTAAATAGCTTTATATAGTACATAGAAGTCGTTGTTTATATATCAATATCAGTTCGACCCAAACAGCCTCAAAAAGCCTCCAGACTACAGCCATCGTTTGAATAGTGGATAAGTACATTTGTAATTTATGAAGATACATAATAATCAAAAGTTGCTGTTCGGTCTCTGACATCATAAAACTCGGTAAATTACCTAATACATATTAAGATCACCTAATTTCACCTTACGTATAATAAAACATCTAACATTATAAAACGAAATTAAAAACGTAATATTTAAAATAATACATTTGTTTATATTTCAAATTAAGTAGATATGATTGACCCATATCGTCGGCCGGTGTGGCCCGCTGTATGTATCCATATCAATTAATGTTTATCTATTCGGTGACATGTGGTGTGTTTATTTAAATTCAAATCGTGAATGCCCACCGAAATCTAATTTACTGCGGACCTTAAATTACTGATCTGACTTCGTAATTAAGGTTCTATGTTTTGTAATTGAAACTTTTAGTGAGATGGATTAACATAGAGGCCGCGGGCGGAGCCGGGTATTAATATGCTAATTCGATATCTATTTTCTGTAAAGGCTGTTTCATATTAAAAGCAGGCGCTCTATGCTTGGTGCACGTGCACTCGAACCTGGTCATATAATATTTTTATTTTAAGCATATTATGTAATTTTTATTCATGTAACAGGAGAAAATATATGTTATATAAAAATTGTTATATAAAAAAAGTAACCACACCTATTGAATCCCAAGACTCCGAAATACTATTGAGATTTTGGTTTTCGAGGAAATCCTTATAAAACCTCAATAACACATCCGATCCGGAGATCGTACCAGGTACCACATGATCTGTACACAATGGGCAGCTAAAAGCAGGCGGCAGGAAACAAGGTAAAGCGATAATATTGAAGTTATAGAGAGCCCTATATCCAGATTGGACGTGGTAGATAGGGATCAAATTTAAAGTTCAATAAATAACTTATATTATTATGTGCTTAGTTATAAATAGTAAAAATGCTAAAATGTCTACTGTCACTGTTAAGTAACATGTCCGAATAATAATTTTAAATAATCACTCCAGGGCACGACCACCAATAATTTTTAACAATATTCCTGCTTGTCGTGTGAAGCTCCATTACAACACGTATTATCTGAAATTTAACCCACGCGAGAAACTTATTTTAATTCAATCACTTTTTTTGAATACGTATATTAATTTGCTGTGTTTCTATTCGTCTTCTAATTTTTATTATTCTATAGAACAATAATAAAAAGTATCCGGAAATAATTTTCTGTACTATTGTAATCGTTAATTTATTAGTTAAAATGTACGTAAGAGTCAAATGATAATTCTAAATTCTACGTAAATATGTTAAATTAATTAATTATTTAATTCTGCAGTAAATAATAATGTCAGTAAGAAGTACGAGTGGGAGATGGAATTACTAAGGCAACGTTCCCCGTTATAATGTCTTACTTTAAAGAAAGTTACATAAAACCAAATCCTTCTTTAACCAGGATTATTTTGCGATAGATGTTCACTGTGATTTTCTTCGCATGACCCACATTATTTCCCGGTTATATTACTCGTCGGGTAAAAAGTAGGCAATATTACTCAGTGATAATGTAGCTTTATATTGTTTGAAGAGTTAAAATCGTTCCAGTAGTTTTTGAGTTTATTCGTTATAAACAAACAAATCTTTTTTTTAAATATTAGAATAGAATAAGTAAAGAAAAGAACTAAGAATTCATACTGCAGCGTACAAAAAGGCGTAAGGGTATTTAGCCAAATAAAATATTCCAATATTTTATCAGCTAGCAGTATTGGTCAAAAGACTAGTTGGCACTCAGGCCTCAAACTGGATGGCGGCAATTTGCGTTGCGGCGGCGGCGAGAGCGGCGTGATTTAGCGCTGCGCCCAGCTACGCGAACCGGCGGCGGCGCGACGGGCGAGGCAAAATTCGCGCGGCGCGGATTTTCAGGCCACGCGGACTTACGTTTTCGCCGCGACCGTATAGTCATAGAAATTGCTTGGAGGGAATAGTTCTGTACTTCAACAGTTACTATTTGGAAGAGAATGTGTAGTGCATATTTTAAATAAGAATCGGGGTATAGTATATTTCACAAGAAGTATGAGAAATACGTACTATATCAAGACACATTTTTCGAATGAGTATCGAACTCGAAACCTTTGATTTATAGTGTTGCCGCTTGATAGTTCATTATCGATAGGGTTTCATTACCTCAGTAAGTACAATATTATCAATAAACAGCAATACTATCGATAATATTCATGATTAAAAATAACTATCAAAAGTATCGATACTATCGATAGTATCGATACTATCAAAACTATTGAATAGTCGATTTTATTCTAATACTGACCGATGCTATCGATTGTACAAACCTCGTATCGAATATATCGACAGTCAATGCAATACTGTCTAACAATACTATTGATAGAATCGATACTTTGTTTTACTCCAATGATTGATACTATCAACGCAATCCGATAGTTTATTTACTCGCAGCGTTCAATACTATCGATATATAGACGTTATGTCGTTTCTAGATTAAAACAAAAAAAAATTCAACATTGTGGGAAGAAAGAAAAATTGTATCTCTGGACTTTGTTTATACTTTATAATTTGGTGACCAGACTTACAAATTATTGGAATTGTAAGTATTTGAAAATTAAAGTTAAAATGTTCATAGAGTATTATCTCGGCAACTACAGCTAAACCTAGACTATTCGCTAAGGCCGCCGCCATACGCTGTGCTCATTCATACATTTCACTCACTCGCTCGCCGCATCCCGAGCCGCGCACCCGATTCGTTCGGCAAAATTCGTTCGTTGCCCCGCCCGTCATCTCGTCGCGTGGCACGTTTATTACTTCTCCATACATTTGTTTCAGACGCCAGATGATTCACCGTTCGCGTCGCACGAAAAATCGCAGGCGCGAATTTCCCGTGGCCAGGCCGTGACATAGCTGTCCGCGCCACCGTAGCACTGCTGTCATCCAGTTCACTTCAATAAGAATCTATGTGTTAGATAGCGCCGCTCCCGCCGCCGCCCCGCAGATAGCTGACATCCAGTTTGAGGCCTCATTACCAATGCAATGAGTGTCAGCAAGTGCGTTTCTAGTTTCGAGGCAAAAAAATCAATAAATTATCTAAAGGTTGCTGGTTTCATACAGAAAATCTTTTTTAGCAAATAGTTTTACAGAAAGAGGTTGTTTGAGGTCAAATGCTTCGAGAATAGAACAAATGCCTGTTGTGGATTTGCTTTTTAATACCTGCTTGGCAGTTGGGCAGATGGTCCATTACTACTGTATATTTGAACATTTTATTCCTTCTTCCCCTACCTTCTAATTTCTTACCCCTAACTATCCGCTACCTTCCTGTCTTTCCCCTACCTTCACCCTAACTCCTCCCTATTTTTCCCCACCTTCCCGCTACCAGTTTTTTGCCACTGAATTTATGTACGTACATACACAATATACGTACAAACTTATATACAGAGTTGTCGGTTACGGTAATACGTCGCGAGTTCAATGGTTTTTTCCCATCTCAAAAAAAGACGGACGCGCCTATAGAAGTATTCACTTCAAAATCGAAAATCTCATACGCATGGTTACGAAAATTTACTATAAAAGCTACTTAATTTATATTTCGAAGTTCAACATATAAAGGTTTAAATCCAAAACATGTTCTGTATGAAGGTTCATCCTTCGGAAGGATAAGGCTCGAGCCCCGACAGACACGGCGCACCAGACACGAGGACAGCTCTGCTATCCGTGACAGATTGCGCTGGTCCAGCGGCATCGCTAGCTTCTAGGGTGGCCATAATACGCTTTTCTTAAATACCGATTTTAAAGGATTTGCGTGGCAGTTTTTGCGTAAAGCGTGTTTTGGAGTCCACAGTAAACAAAATAGGTACCTTACAATGTCGCTATATTTGTGCGGATGTTTGCTGCTTGCTGCAAATCCTTAGTATTAGAAAGTTGTAAATTATTTACGCCGACAAAAATATGTTATACTATTTATACGCTTTTGCCCGCGGCTTCGCTCGCGTAATGTAAGAGACAAAAAGTAGCCTATGTCACTCTTCATCTCTTCAACTATCTCCCTTTAAAAAATCACGTCAATTTGTCGCTCCGTTTTGCCGTAAAAGATGGACAAATAAACACACACACACTTTCCTATCCTACTAATATTATAAATGCGAAAGTTTGTTAGTATGTATGTACGGACTGTGGATTTTTGTTACTCTTTCACGCAAATACTACTGAACTGATTACGATGAAACTTGGTATGTAGGTAGCTGAAGACCCAGAATAACACATAGGCTACTTATATCCCGGAAAAATTAGATGATCCCGCGGGATTCGCCAAAAACTTCTATGATGCAGCGGGCTGCACGCTGCAGCTAGTTTATAATATTAGTACGGATAAAGTAGAGCTGAAT
The DNA here is from genome assembly GCA_036924255.1 of Apodemia mormo. Classification (NCBI taxonomy): domain Eukaryota; kingdom Metazoa; phylum Arthropoda; class Insecta; order Lepidoptera; family Riodinidae; genus Apodemia; species Apodemia mormo. The sequence continues at coordinate 698,048 of JAUPFN010000018.1, read as the reverse complement.
TTATTATTTGCTATCGCAGAAAATGGTAAGTCATCAGTGTAAAGACCATTTTTATATTTTTTTTCATACAATCAATTCTTTGGTATAACGTTTAGTTTATGTTTTGGAATAAGATTTGATATATAAGGCGCCCCACAGACCTGCAATAACATTGCGCAATACTTTTATTGTGCAACTAGCTGTAGCCAGCGACTTCGTCCGCGCGGACTTCGTTTACTGCGCACTGCACCTCCCCCGTAGGTAATAGCGTGATAATATGTAGCCTATATGTTGACCCGACCTGTTAGTAATATTCATGCAAAATTTGAAGTAAATCCATGCAGTACTTTTTGAGTTTACCCCGGACATACATACAGACAAACAGACAAACAGATAAACAGACAAAAATTCTAAAAACTATATTTTTGGCTTCGATATCGATTGTAGATCACGCACCAAGTATTCTTTTAAAAAATATTCAATGTACAGTTTTGACTTTCCTACGATTTTATTATATGTATAGATAATATTGAATACCCCCTTTGATTCCAGACGTTCAATAAATTCATTCAATAAAATTTACAAACCAGTCTGATCAATACTTTCATGCGAGCAACATGTCTGATGACGAAGTTTTGGCGACAACTATGGTGATGATTTTGTTAAATAAATCTTTATACAATTCTGTATACTCAAGTAAAAACTCCCGTTCTTTATCTTTTATAGCGTTTTTGGTCGCCATTTTGGTTATATTTACGACACGACCATACATTAAACACCGTGCCTGACCGAACGCGATCGCTCCAAATTCTGCATTGAAAAATATTGTGCAATATTTAGCTAACACAGGGCAAGAACAAAATATTGCGCAATAAAAATTAAACCCGCTCAAACTTTCGTTCAATCATTGTGCAGTCTTCAGTATTAACTCTAAACGGTCAATAATATTGCACAATACGTAATATTGCGCAATATTATTGTAGGTCTATGGAGCACCTTATACCTTTTTTTGTTAACGCAAGGGAAACGCATTGACACACTACCGGGCTACTCAATACAACTTGAATGTGGGAGTCGCTGGCTATTCGGGGCCGGAATACCACTAAAATCCATGCGGAGTCTCTCCTCGATGATTGTGTAGATGGGAGACGGGTACCTTTTTTCATTCTCCTACTAGTCCGTCAGCGTGCACATTCGTTTAGGACCAGGATTTCGACGGAACCCCGACGGACGACATTTGATCATTTTTTACGAGGTTGACTTTTCTCACGAATTGTGCGCAGGCGAGATTAGAACCCCTGCCTTTGCAACACAGGCTTTTGAAGCACCTCATTCAATGACCTAAACGTCCTCTGAGCAATAAATTTTTGTAATTAGTTTTTTTTAAAGGCAAAATTATTCACACGCCCAATAATAGTAGAATATGTAGGTAGCAACCTTAACAACATATGTAATAATATCGTATTCTAGCAAATAAAATAAAATAAAAATTCTAACATGCGTTCAATGTCGAGTCAAAGTACACTACAGATGTAAGATTTTCATACAAATGAACGAGCTCATTTTTGCTATGCGATATTTCTGTATTTCTTACGTATTTTATAAAGAGCGGTTCACGATTTCACTTTGCCATAGAAACAAAATTTTTTCTTATAAATACCTACTTCAGTTTCTTTGTTTTTCTCAGATTTATGTAAAGTGAAGCATAGAACTGAATGTTTCGCCACAAAAAATACCATTATGTCTGACATTGGAATTACTTTATTACTTTGTTATTGGGTTTATGTTATTCACGTTTTTATCACTCTAGCGTTACATTGACCATCTTATTTTGACCGGTCTACAGACCCCGTAGACCGGTCAAAGTAAGATGGTCAATATATTATATATTCCCATATATGATATATTCCCATCTTTGTCATGAGAGTGTCCACCTTTTCACATATAACACACACTACCAGCTTATTTGTTAATAAATATGATGTTTTCGTCATTCGTCTAGGGTTCGCGGCGGTAGCAATAAAGGCTACGGATAGATTAAGGAGTGTCTTCCCAAAAGCGTCTCGTGTTTAGTCCTAGGTCCGAAGTAAGTGTGGCCACAGCAGAAGTGGATCACGGTATAGGGCACATAGCAAAATGAAAAAGTCAGCTCATATATTATCGGCGGCGTAACGGCGTGACGTGTAATTGCGACGTGGTCACGACACGCGGTGGTCGTGCGCGCGCGGCCCTGCTACTCGCCCGGTACTCCCGCTTGTAAAAGCTTTTTTATCCTTTTGAAATCGGAGTCTCAGTTTACCGATTACGAACGAAGTTCTTTGTTTCCTCCCGACTCTAATATATCTTAATGCTCACGTCAACGACCCGATATGGGTAATGCAAACTGGTGTTAATAAAAAAAGTATTTGGTATAAATATTTATATAAACTCAACAAAACTGCAAGAACCGACTTTCAAGCGGTTGGTCCGGGTCCGGGTCGGAACGGGTCGGTTGGTTCTTCCCCTTTGAAGAATACACGATCTGTCACACTCTGAATCATCGTTCATCTGTCAGAAAGTACGAAAAGGGCAAACGACTGGAGTTTTCTGTCATTATCATCATGACTACTAAAAGAACGATTGGCTATACATATCCCTACCATAGTGAATACTAGGTGGTAGAGTTCCGTAACGTCTCGTCCACCACCCTACCTACTCCTGCCGCAATAGCAATCAATACTTGTCATTGTCGTGTTTCGATTTGGAGTTAGGTATCTAGTAGACTTAAACATGTGGTATTCCCGTCCCTTTATACGGATAGCAACGCAGGATTTACACTTTTGATGTCTATAGGTGGTGGTTTCTCTTTTTAAAAGGACAGCCATTTGCTTATTCTAATGACATAAAAAAGCGGAATACTAGACTTCATCAGCCATGGTGGAGTAGGTACAAGAGCAGCTCTTACTAGTTACTATTATTTTATGCTATGGCCAAGAGAGTAAGGGAGTAAACCTATTCGCGCATGAAACATTAAGTCCCAACTGTTAGGAGAGCAATACACCAGCGGCTGCTTCTCTACATATCGTGATAAACCGTAACCGTAACGTAAAAAATGCTAAACACTAAACATGTATATCACGTAGTGGTTATAGGTGGTAAAGTCTGCGACGACTCGCTGAGTGTGGTTGTTCATGAGAACGTGGTTTGGAATCCTCTCTGGGGTTGCAGATATTTACCGTAGTAACGGTCTACTATATAGGTACATGCAGTAGTTCTTATGTCTGTTGCGTCCTATTTCTTTAATAGCAAGATAACCCCTCTAGATATACTTGTGTGTATTCGTTTTGTTAGTTCCTTTTCCATCCATCGCGGGACGATGGTCCTGGACCATTTTAAAGAAGAACAATTTTTATTGCTGACGGCTAATTCATAAGAGGTGCGAAGTTACCGTGTCACTGCCATCGTTCAGACATAACTGACAAGTGATGACAGACGCCAGACGACTAGTGCAGAGTCACAGACATCAATGGAATGCTGTGGCAACTGGCAACTCCCCTGGATACGGAACCATTTCTTACCGATTTACAACCCTGTCATACGAATAACTATGCAATTTTACCTTTGGTGTACGAGGCGATGGTTGCCTTTTACCACCAGGAGTCCTGATTACGTGTTTTTGATTGTACGCTTAAATAAAATGGATTTAAGATCACACTTCCAATAAGATTAGTGATAATAAAACTTTGCCTGTATGTTAGTAGACGTCACAATAAATAAATTGATATGAACACTATGTCATCATCACGGTTATCATTGAGTCACAGGTCGCTTGATTGGTTTAAATCTGATTACTCAGTGCCCTATGATACCAGAGTGTGCATCATCAGCAACAGTCGATAGGAAACTGTTACGACTAGTCATAAAAAACTCACAACTTCTTACGAGCTTCTTACAAAAATAGCGAGCAATTACATTAATATTACATTTTATATGCAAACGGGTAAAGTGAATGTGCTTGTGAAGATGTAACAAAAGGCTGCAGTTAAACACATTTGCAGTCCGATAAAGATCCTGGGAACGCCGCAGGGTAGTGGCGTGCCCCGGCGTCGTTTGTCCGCGCCGATATATTGCGGCGATGCGACGCGGATACGCCGCCGCCTATCAGATCCCGGCTGCCTCGCCCGGGAACGATCGCGTGGCCCGCGCTAACACCAATTTGTTACGATACCGCTACGCAATGCCAGTACAGCCTTGCTGGAAATTACTTGTTATATTATTAAGTATATTGTGATCTAGGGTTAAGCATCTTCGGCTCAGATAAAGATGTCCCGGGTTCGATCCTTGGATTGGGCTAAAGTATTATTAAGCTTTTTTGGAGATTTTTCTCAAAAACCCAAATCTTAATATCAGCTCGGACTTTGATGATGGTGTGTTACCACCCATGTGCCTCGGATGAGCAAATAAAGTTGTTGGTCAATAGCAAATAATTACACAGTGTGTAAAGAAAACCCTGTCGGATAATTAAAGGTGTTATTTGGTACCGTAATACGGTAACATATGTGTAATTATTTTATGGATATTAATTAATTAGTTATCTCATTAAAAAAGTATTCTTAAAAGGTATTTTCATATATTAAGTACGACAACACCTACAAATAAGTCAACTATCGCCTATAGACGCCAAAGATGTTAATGGTGCGTTGCTATCTTGTGGCAAGGTCCAATGCCACATGCATAACTTTACCGGCTAACTTACCCTCCAAACCGGAACACGACAGTGACAGGCAGTGACCTCTTGCAGCAGGAATAGGTAAGGCGGTGGTACCAGTCTTAGGCGAGACTATACAGAACTTTACCATCTATCAAATTTATATTAAATAAATAATTTATTTAAAAAAAATAATACATAAGTAAATTTTTCATAATATTTTTATGGCTTATTTATTCACCATTAAATTTCATATAATATAATATAATAAAAAAAATATTTTCCTGACACCTATAGCTGAACATGATGTAATCAAAATCATACACACTGTGATAAAAACATGACTGCGAGAGAAAATTTAAAATATTGTCATAACCAGTCGCAATCTGCAACTGGTTATGAAAATATTAGTTAGAGAATATTGAAAAGTGTTCTACGGTTATATCAAAACCACTGCTACATCATTAATTTATAATTCCTATTTTTTCGGAAAATTTTCTGACCACTTAATCTTGAAAAAGGTGATGCATACAAAATGAATAATTAGCTATAGACCTTAATCAAAACTAGTTAAAAAAATCTGGAATTACTGTAAAATCTTCTGCAGCTTCTTAAGCCGTGTTGGTTCCGGGCTCTTTTGAAGAATAGGCCAACTGCCGTTCTGCTAGGCAGGTCGTAAAAGGCGACCGATTGGTTAAGCGAGTCGCTACCATCGTGGCTACTAGGCGGTAGAGTTATGCATTGTCTCTCCCGTGTACCGATTCCTCCCAAAATAGCGTCAGTGCTTGTCACTGTTGTGTTCCGGTTTGGAGGGTAAGGTAGGTGGTAAACTTATGCATGTGGCATTCGACCTCGCCACAAGACAGCAACCATTAACATCTTTGATGTCTCTATAGACAGAGTCAACCATCGCTTATGCGATGGTTGACTCTTTCCACCAAGGGACCCATCTGCTTGTTTGCTATCTTATGGTATAAAAAATATAAAAAAAGCAATATCGCTAGTGCTTGTCACTTTCATGTTCCGGTTTGAAGAGTAAGTCAGCTGACAAACTTGTGCGTGTGGCCACAGACCACACAAATACCTACTAATAGACTAATAGACACGGTGTTGGGCGCAAAGGACATGTTGTGTTATTTTATCGTGTCCAATAAAAGCCAAGGCTTAAGGAATACCTCTGAAGTGAGTTTTAATTATTGTAACTCCGTATTTCTCTGTGTAAATGCAAGTGACACTGATAACCTAAGAAATTGCTTTGCATGTGGCATTACATATCGCCACACAGATGGTAGAGCACCAATAACATATTTGGTGTCTATAGGTGATGATTATTTCTTTCCATTGGTAGGGCCATCTGCTTGTTTGTTGTCTTTTGATAAAAACAATAATGTATGACAGGTTATATAATTATTTACTTTATTTTAACCTATTAAAAGATAATCAATGCTTTAAACCTGAACCACCTGTAATTTAATGTCTTAATCACAAAATGTAAGCACATCTTGTAAATTATATTAGTAGGTACGTTGACTAACACCCACAGGTATCACGAGCAAATAATTAGCTTACTTCGGGGTTAGTTCAATTGCTGTAATTTGTCCAGTGATATTTATTCTTTTACTTTATTTTAGCAGTTACTGTAACACGACCGTGAATTTAAGTCTAGATACTATAAGCTAGCAAAAACTACCACTTCAAAAAAGTAAAATAAACTAATTCGGTTTTTATGTCGGTTAAGCATTTAGTGGCTCGATTCCAACAGCCACAAATATTTGTGTAATACAGATGACTGTCTATAATTCTGAGTTTGGGTATTTATTAAATGTATTACAGTACCTATGTATGTGTTTCTACGTCTTCATCAATTCCTTCGAAGGCGATAGATTTCTAGATTACCAAATTCTACTACCATACCACTGCAGTGTTCTGGCCTGTATGATACGGTGATGGTAATGCATAAGGGTTCCCCTCTCAGTCGCTAAGATGACAAACTATTTACCACGAAATAAAGAAAACAACTTCTTTATTTCGTGGTATTTACTTTGTTGAGGTTAGCGCCGCCCGGTATGTTTTGTTCTAAGGTAATATGCTGAATATTGCTATAGCCGTCTTTGACAAGGAATTCCTGAGGTTCCAATCAAAACCGCCGCAAAAAACTCGCGAAATTGCGAATTTGGTACATACATTCAAAAATCTTTAAAGATTGGGCGTATGAATGACTTACTTGGAGATGCGTTGGTATACAGATTATGAACAAAAATTATCGATTCCACGCACTCATATATAGCGTCAGTGCTTGTCATAGTCATATTCCGATTTTGGAGGGTAAGGTAGCAGGTAAATTTTTGCATGTGGCATTAGAACTCACTACATGATAGCAACGCAGAATTAACATCTTTGGTGTCTATAGGCGATAGTTAACTCTTTCCATTAGAGGACCTATCTGCTTGTATGCTATCTCATAATATAAAAAAACTTGCATTCAGAATTATGTACAAATGTATCGTACAGCGCGAGCGGTCTGCGGGGCGCCGCTGTGATAGCAGTAGGTATACGTTGACGTTTATGTCTTTAAAAATCCTGGTAGATTATTTGAAGCTCAGAAATAATTTTAATATTAATAAAATAAAGGTTGCGTACCCAAAACATGCCAATGAAAAACTATTGCTCAGACTCCGCTGATCGACTGTTCATTCGTAGTTTATTACCGAACAGCACCTAACAAACTCTTTGTATGCGAGTTCAACTCGCACTTGGTCCATTTTTACTGATAACTCTAAACTCTACTTGGGGCGATGTCAATCTGGTCAAGTTTAATGCGACTAAGACCCAGGCATGTCTATTCTCCGTTAAGTGGAGTCCATTCCACCTATCTCCGTCTTTCTAGGGTGTGTCCGTGCCGATCATTGACCACCTCGATATCCTTGGTATCACCTTAACGCCTACTCTCAACTTTGAATCTATAGCTCAAGTTGCCTCAAAAAAGCTTGGTATTTTGGCGAAGGTGAGACAGTATTCAGCCCGGGACAGTTGCTCAACCTTTATCAAGTACAAGTCCGTTCGTGCATGGAATACTGCTTTCACTTCTGGGATGGATCCGCCAAATACCAGCTGGAGACACTTTAGGCGATAGGGAGGCGTGCCAAGAGGCTCATAAACGACGATGATCTGGTAGGCAAAAACCTCCATTTGCTCCGTTACAGCCCTGCTCATCGCCGCAGAGTGGCTAGTTTATTGGTTTTTTATCGGATACACTTTGGAGAGTGCGCTGAAGAATTGCACGACTTGATTCCGTCATCGCCGTTTTTCTATCGATCGTCGATGCGCACAGATTCTAGGCATCGCCATATGGTGGACGTTCCACGTACCCGAACAAAGAGGTCCGACTCCACACTCTTCATTCGAACCGCAAGGGACTGGAACATGCTTCCTGAGTCTGTGTTCCCCAACGAGTACAATCTAGGGATCTTCAAGAGAAGAGTGAACAGGTACCTTCTAGGGAAGCGCGTTCCATCTTAAGTCGCATCTTAGCTTACCATTAGGCGAGATCGTGGTCAAGCGCTTCCTTATCGATAATAAAAAAAAGAGTTTCTACAGTGCGACGTTTTAAATTGACTTAAACATGTTCCATCGATTGCAATTGAGTTCTGTACGTAAGCGGCTTACTGTATAATTTTGGATGTTGCCTATATCGTTCATAGCACACGTAACCTTTGGACAAAGCGCTTAGATGAAATTGTAGCCAACCTGTAGCCCGCACCGCGAACTGGCGGGCTGACGTGCAACCAGTAATTGGCCACTTAATGTAACGAGAGCGGGCAGACACCGCGATGGATTAGGTGTTGGTCGCGGAAGTCGTTACGGCGCAGATATATCGTGGCGGCTGCGATATTTATTAGCCAGATATCAAATACGTGAATCACGATTCCGAGACTAATAACATTCGTTTTACTAACGGCAAACTTGCAGTTTTAATATGAAAAATATATTTTAATTAGTTTTAAAATTAAATATAGATTGATTTATTTTTATGAAATACTGAGTCGAAATAGAGTATACCTAAAAACTTGCTATTTTATGTTCGGAATACTAAACGAGTAGATGGCTCTTCAAATGGAAAGAGATTCCCTGTATTAGTCCGGGCCTCTTTTGAAAAATAAACCACCTGCCTTCCGGCCAAGCAGTAAAAAACGTAAAAGCGTAAGAAGAGCGAAGACATTACTATCGTAGCAACACGGTGATGGAGTTCTGAAACATCTTACTCGGTTTGATATCACCGTTTCACCTTTTTCTGCTACGTCAGCGTCTGTTATGTAAAAAATAAGCATCAGGTGTCTTGTTACATCCTAAAGACGTTAATGTGGTGTGGTCATCCGTCATTACTGGTCAAGCCCAACGTTTTGGTTACTTTGACTGTCGTAGCACGTTAGTTTCAAAGTTGGTTTCACTGTGCCTGTGCCAGCCAAATGCCTGTTTCTGACAGGGTTACCTCTTGAAAAAAATTTTTCGCTTCCGCTTAGCAACTATTTATATTGTCATACTCTTGTTAATACGCGTCAAAATATATGCGATTTATTTAAATTATATGCAATTCTTTCTGGGTGTTGATATCTGCTCCCTTTGAAGAACAGATCAACTCCGCTTTTGCCAGCCAGTTCGTAAAAGGCAAACGATTGGCTATGCAGGTCACTACCATCATGTATATTAGTTTTTTTAAATATTTTAAGATAGCAATCAAGCAGATGGCTCTCTTGATAGAAAGAGACACCAAAGACATTAACGGTGCGTTGTTATCCGTGTGGCGAAGTGTTATTGCGACTTACCGACATAAGTTTACCAGCTGTCTTTCCCTCCAAACTGGAACACCACAATGACAAGCATTGATGCTATTGCAGTAGGAATAGGTAAGGCGGTGGTATCAAATATCGTCGACACGTTGCGGAACTCTACTACCTAGTAGTCACGATAGTAGCATCATGTATAGCTATAATTGGTCGCTTTTTACGAACTGGCTGGCAGCGGTAGAAATGCAGATGCATCTACAAATCGCGCCCAGACCAACAATGGGAGGGAATTACATTACTATAATGATATTCTTGTATTGTTTTAAAATAAAGTAAATATTAATATTTGACCTGCTGTTTTTACATAAGTGTCATCCGGACATTCACTACTATTGTGAAACAGAACAGCGCAAGTGTATACATGCAAAAATATTCCAATCTGGTACTATATGTAACATTTTTAATCCATGAAATTGGGTAAAAAGGTTTATTTGAATTAAATTTTCGCATTCTCATGTAGCATTGCTCCCCTGCCGAGCGAATGCCAACGCGCCATTTGTTAATGGTTTGGCAGTAACAGTCAGGCGAAGCATTAAACAGCAAGACATTATGTTATCAACTTAGTATAAGTGTTTACTAACATTATTATGGATGTGAGTCAAGGTAACTTTATAAAATAAGGTAACTTTAAAAAATATTCATTAAAATACGTACCTACTGAAACCTGTGAAAACCCCAAGTAATTCATTACGTAATTATATCGCCCAGTTTTGAAGTAATAGTTTGTGATTGTGTGCACATTTTTATATGTTATACTAGCTGTTGCCAGCGACTTCGTCCACGCGGACTTCGTTTACTCCGCACTGCTGCTCCCCCGTAGGTAATAGCGTGATACCTAATATGTTGCCTATATGTTGACCCGACCTGTTAGTAATATTCATGCAAAATTTGAAGTAAATCCATGCAGTACTTTTTGAGTTTACCCCGGACATACATACAGACACACAGACAAAAATTCTAAAAACTATATTTTGGGCTTCGATATCGATTGTAGATCACGCCCCAAGTATTCTTTTAAAAAAATATTCAATATACAGTTATATAGATATAGATATATAGATAATCTATATACATATAATAAAATCGTAGGAAAGTCAAAACTGTACATTGAATATTTGTTTAAAAGAATACTTGGGGCGTGATCTACAATCGATATCAAAGTCAAAAATATAGTTTTTAGAATTTTTGTCTGTTTGTCTGTTTGTATGTATGTCCGGGGTAAACTCAAAAAGTACTGCATGGATTTACTTCAAATTTTGCATGAATATTATTAATAGATCGGGTCAACATATATGCTACATACTTATTATTACGCTATCACCTACGGGGGAGGTGCTGTGCGGAGTAAACGAAGTCCGCGCGGACGAAGTCGTGGGCAACAGCTAGTCTATACGTATAATAAAATCGTAGGAAAGTCAAAATTGTACATTGAATATTTTTTTAAAAGAATACTTGGGGCGTGATATACAATCGATATCGGAACCAAAAATATAGTTCTTAGAATTTTTGTCTGTTTGTCTGTTTGTCTGTATGTATGTCCGGGGTAAACTCAAAAAGTACTGCATGGATTTACTTCAAATTTTGCATGAATATTACTAACAGGTCGGGTCAACATATAGGCTATATATTATCACGCTATCACCTATTAGGAGCTGTGCGGAGTAAACGAAGTCCGCGCGGACGAAGTCACGAGCAACAGCTAGTAGTAAATAAGCTGATGGTTCTCATGAGGAAAAAAGACAACTACCGCCTAAAATATACGTCATTTATCAATCAAAGGAAAATAATGAAATTTGGTGAAAGTAATTAATAGTCGTTTATTATTAAAAAAAAAAACAGTAGCAGTCGTGGGACTGCCGATAGAAGTGAAAACGGAACTATTAAGTTGAGAGTAATTAAAACTATATGCAAAACATAGCTATAGATATACTATTATCATTAGCATGTCGGTGACGCGAACCGAGGATTTTACCCTCTACCAAAACGCTCAACGCGCCTAAAGAAGTTTTCACTTCAAAAAAACAGTAGCAGTCGTGGGACTGCCGATAGAAGTGAAAACGGAACTATTAAGTTGAGAGTAATTAAAACTATATGCAAAACATAGCTATAGATATACTATTATCATTAGCATGTCGGTGACGCGAACCGAGGATTTTACCCTCTACCAAAACGCTCAACGCGCCTAAAGAAGTTTTCACTTCAAAAAGTGTCTTCACGCCCGTATCCCCGAAAGGGTAGGCAGAGGTACAACAAGTGCACCCACGATTAGCCGAAGATACTTGGTCCCACAATGTGATAGGTGGCCAGCCTATCGCCAACCGGGCACTTTCCAATCCCGGGCAATGATGTTTTTATCACAAAACTGAAAAAACACATTTTTGAATTGCCCGACCCAGGAATTGAACCCGGGAGCTCTTGTGGTCAACTCCGACATCGGACCACTAGACCACAGAGGCGACACGTCGTTTATTATTGTATTATTATTATTATTATATTATTACCTCGTGGTCTATTCATTAGAGATTGTATACCACGTGTTGGTCCGGATCTCTTTTAAAGATTAAATCATCTGCCGTTTGGCCAGTAAGTTTGTGATAGGAATTTTCTTCGGGTTACTGGGTAAGGTACTGTTACTGTTACTGGGAAACTGATGCATATGGAATTACATTTCTGCCACACGAATACCTACGCATCAATAAGATCCCTGGTATCTACATATACGTGATGGTGAACCGACGTATCGTGGTACCGGAAAGTCACAATCGGTTCATTATGTATATCCCACTAGGGAATAAGTGCGTTGATATTCTGCTTTTTTTATTTCTATTTTACTCTTACATAATGTGACCTACCTATGACAAAGAATAAAAAAACTTCTAAGAACCGATTTAAAAATGTTTTGGAAATGTTCGCAATTACGGCGATGTGCATGAAATTCGTTAGCAGTAACTAATATGTAATATAAAATTCAGAGAAGGTACGCTAAGTAATGAGTGCAGATTCAAATCCGTTGCATATCATAATCATGACTTAGATATGGTGGGAACGGCACGCCCTAGATACAGACAAGCGTGTCGTCAGGTCTGCGTGGAGGTCTGGGGTCAGGCGCCAGGCGCGCGGGGGAGGGGAGGGGCGTGGCCATCCCCCGCCATTGGCCGCGGAGGCTGCGCAACAATAGATGAAACCCGAGATGGCCTTTATGACCCGCTACCTCCAACGACGACAGCATTGTTAGTTTATGGAGCTTGGCGAAATCTTTCTTTATGATTTAGTTCATTTGATTAGGACTCGGATTGAACATTAAGAAAAAGAAGAAAGGGGTTTACAATTGGTCGAGGCACACGTTTAACACACGGTCGCTCGTGCGCTGTTGTTATTGGCTGTGCAACCGATCCCTACTGGGGGCCAGCTTAAAGTGGGTTGAAATCTAATTGGGGTTTATACCGTGGTTTAGCATCTCAGTGCTGCAAATGGTATGTATGAGTCTTAGTTTTTGATACTAAGTGAGATTTTTTGACATTTTCTTCTTTACTTTTGACTTGTAAACAATTTTTAAGCTACTACCGGATCGAAACACGTCCAAACATTGTGAAAATCTGGCGGAAAGAACTCAACGAACATTTATTTACATACATACATACATATCTTCACGCCAGATCCCTTACGGGGTAGGCAGACAGGACCGAGTGCCCGGTCTCTTCATACACACACGCCGGTTGCGAAGACTCTTGACACCACCTTCGGACAGTACTCGATCAATCTGTTCATGTTATGTCAGTCTTGGTCTTCCCCGGTACCTATATCTTTCTACATTCGCATTGTATATCTGTTTTGTTAACCTTTCATCTACCATTCTTTCTACATGTCCGAACCAACGAACATGCCCTTTCTTATCTTTACCCCGACACTTTCTTTCAAGCCTGACCTCTCTCTCACTCTCACATTACGAACCCGGTCCGCGAGTGTTACACCAGATATTTTTCTTAGCGATCTCATCTTTTATTTACATCTTTGGAAAATTATATCAGCAGATATAATTTTCCAAAAATGAATTTTTGAAGATATGTATGTATATATCAGCAGTTTTTCTGTCTATACTGGGTAACTATAAAAGACTTTAGGATAAAAATTGAGTATTATCAGTTAGTGGAAAAGTATTTTTTTTTGGTTTTGCACTACAAACTCAAAATTATCATTGAAAATGATTATGTTTCACTTACTGATTATGCTCAATGGTTCCCCTAAAACATTTTATAATCACACACACACACACAGTAAGTAAACGTCTCACCGCCAGTTCATATGCGGTGTAAGCAGAGATAACCAAATTGTTCTATTTTAAACTATCCGGTTCACTATGATTCACGAGTTTGGATCGAGACTAACATTGACGATATAGCAAGAGGAGTATGTAGGTAATGTAAAGCAGTACCACCAGGTCCAGTGCTGTCCACCACACTTGAGTGAGGCGCCGCAAAACTCTCTATCCTAAGTCTTTTAATCTAAACTTGCATTGATTAGAATCTGCTTAGAGGACAATACACAGCACTTGTACACATATTCAAGAAACTTTTCCCAAGTATACCGAAATATACAGATTATAAGACAGAAATAACAATAACCCGGAACATTAATTCCAAGCGCGATTTTTGACAAAAACCTTCATTTGGCAGGTGGAAGACTTCTCAGTGCTTTAGAGGTACCGTTTCATTATGTTTTTGAGACTGGAAACTTTTTATAAGACATTTATACGGCCAAAGCATAAACTCTTTCTATAGGAGGATTTTCCCCGTGTTGGTCCCAGGCTCTTTTGAAGAATAGGCCAACTGCCTTTGTTTGATCTACTGTGTTTAATCTACATTCCGTTTACATGAATTTCAGGTACAGACTGAACACTTGATTTCTGAGACATTTTTACTCGTTTGCCGAGAGTAAAATAATGTGAATGTAATAAATAATTGATTTAATTATTGTATTAATCATATTATTGCTCAAGTGATCATATTATTGCTCAAGTGATCATATTATTGCTCAAGTGTTTCTATATTATATTTGGTCGCCTCTGTGGTCTAGCGGTCCGGTGTCGGTGTTGACCACATGAGGTCCCGGGTTCGATTCTCAGGTTGGGCAATTCAAAAATTTGTTTCTTCAGTTTTCAGTTAAAAACAACGTTGCCCGGAATTGGATAAGTGCCCGGTTGGCGTTAGGCTTGCCACCTATCACATTGTGAGACCAAGTAAATTCGGCTAATCGTGGATGCACTGGTTGTACCTCTGCCTACCGCTTCAGGGATACGGGCGTGAAGATATTTTTTTTAAATCTACATAGTTTTACAAATTACCTACAGGACTGAAATGTAAACTGAATAAAAATGATGTAGCTACAAAAGCTTATAATAATCTGCAGTGCGTGTGAGTGACGATGATGTCAAGTCCTCGTCACACCTCCCTGTCATTATTATATTTCTCTGTATTTTGCTATGATTTAGTAGTAGTATCTTCACGCCCGTATTCCCAAAGGGGTAGGCAGAGGTATAAGAAGTGCACCCACGATTAGCCGAAGATACTAAGTACCACAAATGTGATAGGTGGCAAGAATATCGCCAAAATCGATTTACTTAACAGAACTCTCTTGATATGAAATTTAAATTTCATATTGCTTAAAAAATTGAAGCATCGGGTAGGTAATTTTTTCTAGCTCAGGAAATGCGAGTCACTACCATAGTGGCTATTAGGTAGTACTTTTGCATTGTCTCGCCCTAATCTGGTACCACCAAGCACTGACGCTATTGCGACAGGAATGGGTAAGGCCCATTCCTGTCGCAATAGCGTCAGTGCTTATCACCATCATGTTCCGGTTTGGAGGTTAAGGTAGCTGGTAAAAATATGCATGAGGCATTAGACCTTTCCACAAGATAGCAACGCAACATTAACATCTTTGGTGTCTATAGGCGATGGTTGATTCTTTCCACCAGGAGAACCGACTACTTATTTGCTGTTTAATGATTAAAAAAAACTTATAAAATGTACTTAGAAAAGGTTTTATAGGCGGTGACTTGTGGTGCGGATATAATCATGGTTAAGGTTAATTAGGTTAAATGTTCACAGTATGAAACAATAAAAGCCCTATACTTAGTCCGCATTATTATGATGGGCAGCTTTGGAAATCTACATTAATAGGTGTAAAATGACCTGTAACGTTTTTGAGTTATTTCGGCATTGTTTTAAATAAAGATTATTTTACTCTACAAGAATTTATATAACAATGTAACGCAACATTTTAAGACATCGGAATGCCTAACACGTAAGCCAAAAATATATTCCTCTGTGGCGAGAGCGGCGACGTAATTATAACCATTTACTACAGCCACATGACAGATGAATTCATATGTTGCTTTCTCAAAGATGCCGATATTAATCTTTTTGTTTAAATAATTATGCCGACTTTGCGACGTCGGTTCAGAGCAAATAATCTCCGTTATTATAAGCAAATCATCATCAATTAGGTAGCATCTGAAGATACTTTAAAAAGTAAAACCGGTTAATTGATTCACTAAACTATGGCGTGTACAGAAATAAGAGTACAAGTGCGTTATACTTATTATATTTTTACAACAGCAATGGAACTTCACCAAGTGCTGATAGTGGAAAGTGTAACATATGTGTAGTGATAGCCGGAAAAACAAAGTTTAACTTTAACTATTTTATACATTATACGTTGCTATCAATAAGATTAGGATTATTTCTTTCAACTGGAATGCGACATGTGAAATATTTCATTAGGCTAGTTTCCTTGCGGCGTAGGCAGAGTGTGTGCAACTTTGTCAGACACATAGGATCACCTCGATTGACTGGTTTGTCTCCTGGTGAGGTGGGTGGTGATGCTAATCGTCGCATTCGCCAACTTCACAAATATGTTTTTTAACATTTAGAACTTGCTACCTACAAGAACTAAGACTCATCATGTGCAACCCAAAAATTTGAATGTTTGTGTGTATTAAAGGTGTAATATCAATAAACACAAAGACACCATTTATATACCGTTCTGATTAAAGTTTATAGGTTTTCCAGAGTAGATAAGACGGTGGATAGTGATCCGGGCATTGTTGTGCCGTTGTCAGACGTCAATATATCAGAGAAAAGGCGATACTCAACTTAGTTATGGATGAAGGAGGTGAGATTCTACTTTAGCATTAGTGATATTTATGTAATTCATCCAATATCTATTTATGTGAAACGTTTAATTCGAAATGTACAAGTCGTGAGCAGAACCAACTACCCCGCAGCAGAGAATTAATGGCGACCTTTGCCGCGGGCGGTATCGGGAATTAATACGGTTTGTTAATTAATGTCGATGGCACGTTTGCAGTTAACGTCTCTACTGGCGTCTGGAGCGGCCTTCGAGGGCTGCCCAGTGTAGAGCGGGCGCGTTGTATATCATTTTAAAGAAATCAAGATATTTTAATGTAAATACAGGGTTTTTTAGAAAAAGGGTCACGGGCATCTGCTTACAATAATTTAAACAAATTAAATCTACATCAACCTACTTCCAATTCCCTGTATCCCTGGAACTCTGCATCAGATCTTCACCAAACTTAAATGGGATTTAACGGGAAGTATACCTTCCCTAACAAAAACGAAGACTTTTCATGGCGGTTCATAAATGACGTATGTCTGAGATAACAAAAAAACAGCCTAAATCTCAATTGAGCACTGATTTTTTACCGAAAGTTGGTTGAAAAGCGTGCGACGTGGTGTGCCGGTCAAAGATTTCTCAACTTTTGTTCAGTACAGTATAGATTCTCCTGATGTTTTTTCTATTTTGAAGTGAAAAGTAGTCTTAGCGTTGACAGCGCTAATCAAAGACCCTCCCTCTAGCGCTGACATTCCTATTTGAGTGGCATTAATTTTATCGAACATCACTTGTTTTTGTGACACCCAGAACCAATAGGTTAAGTGTTCATCCGAGGCCATAGATCGACTGTCCAGGATTCAACTATGACTAGCTAGAACGTTGGCTCATATTTTGAATTAAAACCAAACAATATCCGCAAATATGTACTGACATTTGCTAGAGCTATTATATATTTGCGGATTTTTAAACTTAACCGTAATTTTATACATATTTTATTTAAACATTCAAAATCTTGACTATCTATGCTGTCATGAATTTTTTTTATAATTATTGACAAAAGTAAAAGTAACTGAATCCATACTAGTCCATACTAGTCCATACTAATATTATAAATGCGAAAGTAACTCTGTCTGTCTGTCTGTCTGTTACGCTTTCACAGCTAAACCGCTGAACCGATTTGGGTAAAATTTGGTACAAATATAGTATGAGACCCAAGAAAGGACATAGGGTAGTTCTTATCCCGGAAATCCCACGGGAACGGGAACTATGCGGGTTTTTATTTTAGATTTTTTTCACGCGAACGAAGTCGCGGGCACAGCTAGTACAAAATAAAGAACCACTTGTTCTGTTGAATGGATTTAGTAATGAAAACTTTCAGCGGATTGAAACAAACTGCCTCCCCACTGCTGTGGATCTATATAGATACATACATACATATGGGCAGCACTTCTAGTAGAGTTTTTTGCTATTAAACTGCATTTATGGATATGGCCAGCTAAATACGACTGTTATTGAATTAAAAATATCTTACACAATGCGCCATAAATATTATTGGAAGCTTTGAGGTAAGTCGCAAGCTGTAGGAGACAGACCGGCAGACTTCTGAAACAGGTAAGTATGGACTGTGGAGGGATGGAAATGTAATACACGTGCTCTAGAATGCATGTGTGTACTACAAGGAGTAATGAATTATGACAAGTTTTAAGGTAGCTTATCAAGTGAATATTCACTTACAGTTAGGATAATGCAGAACTCACTAAGAAAATAGGAAAGCGATTGAGATGAGATTAGGTGTTCATTGACCGCCCCGCTGGTCGAGTGATAAGCGAACCTAACTACGAATCGATGGGGGAAACATTTGTGTGATGAGCTTATTTGTTTATATTTCTGAGTCTGGGTATTTATTATGTACTAGCTGTTGCCAGCGACTTCGTCCGCGCGGAGTTCGTTTACTCCGCACTGCCCCTTCCCCGTAGGTAATAGCGTGATAATATGTAGTCTATATGTTGACCCGACCTGTTAGTAATATTCATGCAAAATTTGAAGTAAATCCACGCAGTACTTTTTGAGTTTACCCCGGACATAAAAACAGACAAACAGACAAAAATTATAAAAACTATTTTTTTGGCTTCGATATCGATTGTAGATCACGCCCCAAGTATTCTTTTAAAAAAATATTAAATGTACAGTTTTGACTTTCTTACGATTTTATTATATGTATAGATGTAACGGTATTTATATATCGTTGTTTTTTCTATGTATTAGCATCGTTGACTAACAGCCATAACACAAGTATAATCTGCTTACTTTGGAGTTAGATCCATTTGTGTAATTTGTCGAGGGATATTATTATTATTATTAATTCCCGAAGAAACAAAAATACATTTTATACCGCACGCTCGCGCTCCATTGGCAATCATCTAAGGCAGCGGGTTTCCTACAGGCTTATCTAAATGAACCTCTCACGATAACGCGGAACTGCAGTATTGGGGGCGCGTGACGTGACGTGCAGCGATATCGACTATCGACTCGATATATCTCGGTAATTGCAGCTCGTATCGATGCGCCAGTGCCTCACGTGCGGGATGGATGAGCCTCATTAGAATGGCCAACTCAGGCAGTGGAAGGTGTTTCATGTAACGTTAAACTACTATCAAACTAAGTTGTATTGATATTCTAGAATAAACAAGATCAGAACGTCCGTCTTGCTAATTAGTTTTCTACTACTGAGTACTGACGTGAGTGTTTGGTACGACAGAAGAGGTAACGCAGTCACTGAAGGACACGATTAACAAAAATCTGTTGTAACACTTGCAGATTGGTCCGTAACAGTGAAAGAGAAAAAGAGAAATCTCTGTAAATTTTTTTTCAAAAATGTTAATGGTGCGTTGCTATCCGGGTGCTGAGGGTTGATGCCACTTGCATAAGTTTATCGGCTACCTCACTCACGAAATTGCAGCAGGAATAGGTAAGGCGGTGGTACCAAATATCCGGGAGAGACGTTGCGGAACTCTACTACCCAGTGAATGGATGTCTTGATTGGGAAAAGAAGACCGAATATGATGAACTAGATCGATTGCTGTCTCCAAACTGGCGAGTTTGTATGTCGCGGTTGTCTTTTATCCTTAAGAGAACTATTCACTTGTTGGCTATTCCATAAAATCCTTAATTATTTGGACATTACACTAGGGTGAAATATGTTGGAGTCTATTTTTAACCCCCGACGCAAAATGAGGGGTGTTATAAGTTTCAGGTGTATATCTGTGTATCTGTATATGTGTGTATCTGTGTGTCTGTCCGTGGCATCGTAGCGCCCTGGCGGATGGTCCTATTTGGTTGCGGTTTTTTTTAATTGAAAGGTCTATTTTGCGAGATGGTTCTTAGCTATGATTCATTAGAATCTGTTTAGCCATTTCAAGATCAATAGCTATTTTCAAATTTATGAAAGCAATTAAATAACTTGTAAAGGCTTTATCAATACTAAATTTTGTGTTTTGTTACTTTATTAATCTCGCAATTATATGGAAATCTTGACCTGATACTTTGAGATCCTCATTCGAAGATCATCAGCATTTATTTAACTGGCAATTTTCGTATGTAAATAATTGATTTTCGAAATAATGCAAGCCACTTTTTAACGACTCTCTGATATCTGTTTGTACAAAAACTTGGTAGACTTGAGAAAGCTGTGACAATGCAATACTATGGTACCATCCAACTGAGCTCATGATGTAGCCTTGACGTAGTAACTGGAACTCTCTGATGCGTGATAATGAGTTGTAATAAAGAGACAACGTTGCTTGGACTCATTGGTCTTATTGCCATATATACTAAGTTTGATTAGTGCTCATGATGATAAGGATCTGAAGATGGACCTGAAAAAGTGCTACCGAAACTCAACGCGTAGAATGTAGAAAGGGATAAGATAGTCATGTATCGATGGATTTTTGATGTCGTGTACTTTCCATTACATATAATATCGAAGATCTGAGGGTGGAACCGCAAGAGAGCCATTGTAATTCACAGACAGAAATTGTTAATATAGTGGAGTTTAGGGTCCTTTTATTCCTTATAGTAAGTTCTTTCTCATGACGGTGAGGCTCTGAAAATTGAGCCAAAAAAGTGATATTGGAACTTCAAGAATCTAGATTCAAAATGCAACTACAGTGAACTCCTAACTAAACGAAGTAATGTTTTAGATGAAACACTCAATTGTCTTGTGTTGACAAAAACTTTAATGCTGGATGATTTTCAGAATCTGATGATGGAACTGGAAGGTAACCATGAGAACTCCTAAACTAAATAAGATAAACTAACCAAATTTGGACTCATTTGTTCTGCGTGGACAAATACTCTAGTACTTTATGATTTACATAGTCTCATGTTAGAATTAGAAGTACGTTATGGGAACTTTGGAATAAAATAGAGCAACACCATCGACTTTGGGTTCGTTTGATTCGGTATTATAAGGACTTTGGAGCGGAATGACTTCCAGTGCCTGATGATACAGCTGGAAGATGTACCCGAGACCTCCTAAGCTATTCCAGGTTAACTCATCAAGTGGGGACTAATTCGGTTTGTTTTAGCATATAACTTGGTGCTGGACGATTTCTAGTATATGATAATGGAATTGGAAGGTAGTCATGGGAACTTCTAAAATATTAAACAGAATAAACCTATCGAGTTTGGGGTCCTTTGTTCCGTTTTAACAAACATCCTTGTGCTAGACGATTTTCGAGGCCTTATAATGAGCTGATGATGGAGGTCGTGTGAACTTTGGAATAAAATGGAGTTTTTACAAAGATTTTAAATCATGATGGTTATATGGTTATTATTGCCTGTTGATAAAACTGGAAAAAGTCTATAAGAACTTCTAAGCATATCCAGATAAACTTATTGAGTGTAGGCTGATTGGGTTTGTTTTGACATACTCTTTGGTGCTGGATAATTCTTAGGATCTGATGATGAAACTAGAAGGTGGCCATGATAATTTTTAAACTAAACAAGATAAAACCATCGAGCTCAGATTCATTTGTTCTGTTTTGACAAATACCCTAATACTAAATGATTTCCAAGGTCCTATAATGAAGCAGGAAGGAGGTTATGAGAACTTCAAAATAAAATTTAACAACTCTTCTAATCTGTTCTTTTCAAGTATTTGAAGCAGGATGGTTTCCGGTGTCAGATGATAGGGCGAGAAGAGGCCCATGATAAATCCTAAATCAATCCAGAAAAACCTATTGAGTGTGGGTTGCTTCAGTTTGCTTTGGCATATTTTAGTTGCTAAATGATTTTTTGAATTTAGTTATGGAAATTGAAGGTAGCTATAGGAACCTTTAAACTAAATAAGATAAACTCATCGAGTTTGGACGCATTTGTTCTGTTTTGAAAAATACTCTGGTGCTAGATAATTTCTATGGTAATATGATGATGCAGGAAGGAGGTAATGGGAACTTTGAATTTAAATTGAGACACGTCATCGATTTTAGGGTTATTTGGTTGACTTCCAGTTTCTGAAGATAAAACTGGAAGAAGTCCATGAGATCTCGCTAAACTAGGTAAACCCATCGAGTATGGGCTAATTGAGTTTGCTTTGACATACTGTTTGTTTTGACATACTGATGATTTAGGAATGTATGGATGGAACTGGAAGGTGGCTACGTGATCTTTTAAGCTAAACGAGATAAACCCATCGCGTTTGGACTTATTTGTTCTGTTTTGACAAATAATCTTGTGTTAGATGATTTCCAGATTCTTAAGATAAAGTGGGAAGAAGATCATGGGAAGGAAACGAAGAATGAACGAAAATTAAGCAGCACCATATGTTTTGGTCTCGTTTGATTCGTTCTTTTAAGGACTTTGGAGCAGGATGTTTTCAAGTGTCTTATGATAGAGCTGGAAGAAGTCCATGAGAACTACTAAGCTAATCTAGATAAACCCATTGAATGTAGGCTAATTCGGTTTATTTTTGCAAACACTTAGGTGCCGGATGTTTTGTAAGATATAATAATGGTAGAACTTAAAGGTGGCCATCGGAAATTAGGCCGATGTAGTTAGCCGAGATTCGCAGGGTTTAATAATGGACCTAGAAAGTAGCCATATAACTCCTGCACTGAACAAAGTAAGCCCATTGAGTGTGGTCTCATATGTTATATTTTAACATACACTCTGAATTACAATGATTTGCAATAACACTTCTCGCCGTGTTGGTCCCGGCCTCCTTTGTAGAATAGGCCAACTGCCGTTCTGCCAGGCAGGTCGTAAAAGGCGACCGATTGGCTATCGAGTCACTACCATCGTGGCTACTAGGTGGTAGAGTTCTGCATTGTCTCGCCCGGGTCTGGTACCACCGCCTTACCTATTCCTGCCGCAATAGCGTCAGTGCTTGTCGCTGTCGTGTTCCGGTTTGGAGGGTAAGGTAGCCGGTAAACTTATGCATGTGGCATTAGACCTCGCCACAAGATAGCAACGCACCATTAACATCTTTGGTGTCTATAGGCGATGGTTGACTCTTTCCATCAGGAGACCCATCTGCTTGTTTGCTATCTTATGATATAAAAAATAAATAAATAAATAAATAAAATAAAACAACTCAAGCTAATGGAGTAAAGAACCGTAATAACCTTAACCTAATGCTGCAAGATTCTTTTTCGAAAATCCTTTCCCGCATTGTTTTTAAAATGAGAAATATGTAGCAGAATGGCAGTCTGAGGATGTGTCGGGGGTTTTTAAAATTTTTAATTTTTAGGTTAATGTCTTTACGAGTATATATTTTGTTGCAAATAAACGTTCCTACCTTCTTCCTTGCATGTGAGAAACAAGCACCAGTCGTCTGGAATGACGAGTGTTGAAGATGATCACGAGCGGAACTAATGTGAGACGAATGTGTTTCCTCGTGGACCCCCTGAGGTACTTCAGTTATAAACGGTGTCGTAGGTCGCGACTCACGGCTTGCAGCTCCGTATTAAACCACTCTGAAATATTATGACATTCTCTCAAAACACACGGCTTTGCAACTTTAACATTAACATATCCATACTTCCATACTATTCCATACTTATAAATGCGAAACTAGCTTTGTCTGTCTGCCTGTCTCTTCTTCAGGCCCAAACCACTGAACCAATTTGGATGAAATTTGGTACAAAGATAGTTTGAGATCCGAGAAATGACAGATAAGTTTTTATCTCGAAAATCCTACGGGATCGGGAACTATGTGGGTAAAACCCAGGGACTATTTTAGAAATTTTCCACCTGGACGAAGTCATTGGCACAGCCAGCAACAATATGTTTAGAACCAGGGAGGGGCAGCTGCTGGAAATTGTTAACCTCTACTAACTATATACTGTTGTAGATAATAAGATAAAAATATAGCCTTAAAATGTTACAGTTGCCCTCCCCTGGCCCAGAATCTGGGTACGCTCATGTAACCACCCGACTTGTGGACCTCATACTTTTTGAGAGTCGGTTGAAAACAATCTACTGTTATATGAAAACAGATGAGGTGAATTAAATTTTAAACGCGCCTACACTGTTTATTCTGCACATCAATGACGTGTTGCGAATTAGTAATATTCTGGTGATGCTTTGTACCCCGGTCATAGCGGTATTTCTCGGGACCACGTCAATGAGAATCGGGACAAACTAGTGTCTGAAATCGAGACTCAGCTCGAAAAAATCTCGGAATGGGGTCGACCCAACTTAGTCCAATTCAACCTCAGGAAGACACAGCTGTGTGCGTTCACCGCTAAAAAGTCGGCCTTTGTCGTATCAACTCGCTTTGAGAGCACTCTCCTGACAACCTCAGCCAATATTGGAATCTTGGCGTTGACATATCGAACAACGTTCAGTTCTGTGATCATTTGGAAGAAAAGGCTAAACTGGCCTCAAAAAAGCTCGGTGTGCTCAGTAGAGCGAGACAGTACTTCCTGCCGGCTCATCGCTTGCAACTTTACAAAGCGCAAATTCGCCCTCACATGGAGTACTGTTCTCATCTCTGGGCGGGAGCTCCGCAGTGTCAGCTTCTTCCACTTGATCGTATTCAGCGTAGAGCGGTTCGAATTGTTGACGACCAAGCAGTCTCCAATAGGCTTGAATCCTTTGCTTTACGCAGAGATGTAAGTTCGCTTAGAATCTTTTACCGCATTTATCATGGAGAGTGTTCCGACGAACTGTTTGGATTGATCCCTGCTGTTGAATTTCATCATCGGACATCGCGGCAAAACTCAAAGTTCCATCCTCATCACCTCGATGTCTGGAAATCCACAACCGTGCGATTCTCTAGGCATTTCTTACCACGCACTACTCCTCTGTGGAATCAACTACCGGTGGGGGTGTTTCCGAACGGATACGACTTAGGCACGTTCAAGAAAAGAGCATATTCCTTCTTAAGCCGGCAACACAGCTGCAAGACCTCTGGTGATGTGGCTGTCCATGGGCGGCGGTAATCACTTACCATCAGGTGAGCCTCCTGCTCGTTTGCCCCTTTTTTCTATAAAAAAAGTAGCAATCAGTTGGAAGGTAATCAGAAACGCCGTCAGAAAAACGATCGTCTATACACACTAATAATTAAAAGTTTTTTTTTACTATCCGTGTGACAACGTATTAATACTACATGCATTAGTTTACCGGCTACCCTACCCTTCCCGTCCCGACCCGAAACATGACAATAACGTGCATTAACGCTATCGCCGCAGGAATAAGTAAGAAATTGGAGACCGGGCAAGACGTTGCAGAACTCTATCACCTAGTAGTCATTATGTTAGTGGCATGTTTAGCCAATCGTCCGCCTTTTATGAATTGCCTGTCTGAATGGAAGATGGTCTATTCTTTAAAGGGAAACCTGACCAATACAGGTCCCTCGCGTCGGTAGACAAACACAGTTTATAATAATACTGTAGTAATCTACCTATAATATGACAATATATTTTAGGTTATATATAATATTACAATATTAAATTCCGGTTATTTTAACTGCATAACTTAAATCTCGAAAGTTTGATTTGAATTAAAACAGGTACATAAGAAAACTTTCACTAAACGATAGTATTGTGACCAACGATAAACATTTTACGGTACCACTCGGCGATAACCTGGAGCAAGTTTTAAAACTATACACACCAAATCAATTGTCGGTGAGTGACGCTGAGGTGTTGAAACAACGTATCAACACGCACCGTTCCCGGCGGTGCTTCCTCGGTCCGGTCAACTGGTTTGTCTTCAGTTCGGCTTCTCTTATGTTAATTAGTCAATCAGCGGCTAACTTTAATTTCAATGCGTACTGATGCCGCTGTTATTTTACTTAATTAACCTAATCGGAATTAAGTTAACGAAGTATGAAGTACCTAGTAATAATAATTAGTCCAAATGTAATAAATAATCATCAGAATGTCAATCTGATTTCCAATTTTACTTACGGTTTACAACAATATTCTATCTATATAATTAGTAAATCCCCTGGATTTACTAATTATATAGATAGAATAATTATATAGATGTTTACTAAGAGTAATTGCAAGTGAAATTCTACTACTTTTATCATCTACTAGCTGTTGCCCACAACTTCGTCCGCGCGGACTTGGTTTACTGCACACGGCTCATCCCCCGTAGGTGATCGCGTGATAATATGTAGCCTATATGTTGACCCGACCTGTTAGTAATACTCATGCAAAATTTGAAGTAAATCCATCCAGTACTTTTTGAGTTTACCCCGGACATACATACAGACAAACAGACAGAAAAACAGACAAACATTCTAAAAACTATATTTTTGGCTTTGATATTGATTGTAGATCACGCCCCAAGTATTCTTTTAAAAAAATATTCAATGTACAGTTTTGACTTTTCTACGAATTTATTATATGTATAGATTATTGGTGGTTGACAATAACAGTGAACTATAGACAGGAAACACCAGAAGGCTGCCATCGGGTAAGAAATATTGTCTCGAAGCGCGGGCATCGGAACCAATAAGTTATTGCCAAATATTGGAGCGCGGCCGCAGCTCGTTGTGGCAATCAGTTGGTTCGTGCACAGATACGTCTTGTCTGGAATATAAAGGCAATGTTACTCTAAGAGAATTAGCGATTTTATTTGTAACGCATTAACATTTTAGGGTGCAATTTATAGGTAAGCAAGTAAGTAAGTAAGCAAGCAAGCAAGCAAGTAACGAGGTAGTTTACATTGGGTGGTGTGATAACTTATTGACATATGTCTCGTAGACAGACAAATTCCTTACGGAATATTTAGAGAGACCTTATATATGCGGCGTCATTGATATAAATTCATAAGCCCAAAAATAATTGTGACTAGAGCGGTTAATGAATCCTCAATGACTACTGTAATGACTACGAGTCTTAAAACCAAAGACCTACAAAAAACTTACAAAAAATATAGACGTAGCCAAGAACTCGTATCGTGAGTCACGTAATGTGATGACGATGCGGCAATATGAAGACTGCGGCTTACTAGTCGGCCGCGAGCCACAGAGAGTGAGAAACGTTCTTTTTATGACAGTATTTATTTTGAAATCATGCCGTCTTGTGTGATAAACAATTGTAAAAACAATTCATGTTTTGAAAAAAGTCTTCCGGGATCACTTTTCACAAATAGGTATCCAAATTTCCATAAATTATAACAAAATTGAAATAATATTTGATATAATATCTCAGAACACAAATTGGAAGCACCATTGTGGCAGTGTGGTAAGTTAACATATGAATAAATTTCCCCAAACATTAGGAAAATATTCCTTTTATTTAGAATATATATTTTAATGTTAGACTTATTGATTTAATTGGATTCACCGCACTTTATATGTAAATACTATATGTGTATACACTTCATATGTGTATACATATTTATAAAACACGTGAATGTTATATTTAAGGTTTCCTGCTGACGTGACGTGGAAAGTTCGAATTTTTAAAGGTAAATTTTGTTTTTTCATTTTTAAGTGTGTAATTTTTTAAATCATTTACTTTTTTTGAATAATTAATAAAACTTTTCTGTCTAACTATATCTATCCATAAAAACTTCAAAAAAATATGCATTTTCATTTTAAAGGCGGAAATCAAAGTGGGCCCTATTTTGATTTGAGTAGTTTATATGCCTATGTAATGTATATATGAGTGTTTATGTATTTGTTCGATTATTTTTGTTTATAGTAGTACTTTGTTTTCTTATAGATTTAATTTTATTGCAATTAATTCATTGTACACCAAGTCGAAAATTATCTTTTTTTTTAATATTTCCTTGTTACGGATTGGCTGGAAGAAATCACTATTACGAGAGATAAGCTCGCCCATTGTACTTGTTTTCTATTATTGTTGTTATGTTAATGATTACTGTGTACAATAAAGAATTAAATAAATAAATAAATAAGCTCGTATTTTATTTTTCATTTTGTTTCTTAGTTTGCAAATTATACTTAAGATGAGCATTAAGAATGTGTAATAAATAGTTAGCATTAAGAGTGAAAAAAATATTAAAAACCTATTGAATTATTAGTAGTAATTATTTAGAGTAAAAATGTTAATTTAGAGTAAAAATATTTTTCAGCATATTTTATGCTGAAAATGTTCGTAAAAATATTATTCTATTAAGTAAATATGCATTAACATAATGGTACGTATCAAAAATAGTAACGTACAGTAGATAAAATAAATAAATTTCAAGTTCTTCTAAATTTCTTTGTTTTTGACGTAGGAAAGTATCATAGTAAAATAAAAATTCCAAATATAATTAATATAAGTAAAACGCATTATAATTTATGAAACGTAGTAGTAAAATATTAAACCAGTAAATGGAAATTGAAAGCTAATGCTTGCAACATTTTTCTTTAGCATACGTACGTAATGTTTTACGATGCTTGCAAATTTTGGCGTTGTCTTACGTACACATGTACAAAATCTATATTCACCGATTTGTTTCTAATTGTTTACAATGGCTACGTCTATAAATACGGAAACGTTACAATATGCCTTAAATAATTTCAAGTTTTACGGAAAGCAAATACCATTTCAAAACTATCTGCTTCCCCCCTTCATGTAAAATAAATTGCTGACAGGATGCTCCAAATATTTTTAAACCATAATTTAAAGACTCACAAGTTCTTATCATTTCTATAGATTATTTTTATGGGTGGTAAAGTAGCTGTTTTTCTAAGCTAACCTGATCTTAATTTCTGATTTGCTGCTTATGCCTGTAGTCACATGTTAAACGATCCACCAAATAAAGGCAAGAATTATTTTCTACGTCACTTGTTCTTATAAGCACAACTGAGCCAATTATTTTTAGTAAACGCCCTAACATCTACATCGGTATCATATGATAACCTGTCAATGATGCAATCGCCAGATAGGTCATTTCCTGTGGCGCTTATTCCTGCAGTTATTCCTACATCACTCATGTAGCGTTTGGCTATATTTATCAGTAGTGACGGGAATAACCGAGTTCCTCCGCCGGGTCTGTATGTCGTAACTTGTGACTCGTTGGTGAACAAATCACTGGAATCGCTCCCTCTGCCGCTTATTCTTAAAGATCCGTCTTAACCAACCGTTTCGCGGGTCAGGTCGCGTAGTGATTGACC
Source organism: Apodemia mormo (assembly GCA_036924255.1). Lineage (NCBI taxonomy): Eukaryota > Metazoa > Arthropoda > Insecta > Lepidoptera > Riodinidae > Apodemia > Apodemia mormo. Next base: position 668,818 of record JAUPFN010000018.1, on the reverse strand, counting down.
ATTGTTGTCAGTAGTGGCAGGGGGGTAATTATGTCCCTCCGCCGGGTCCGTATTTCGTAATCCGTTCGTGATCCAGCCGCCAGATAAGAATTAAAAAGGCTCTGTCTAATTCTTTGTAGTTATTGTTCGTTATTTGATGTCGACCGTATGAAATGTTTCCGATGTTTGTGGCTCTTTGTTCCAAACAAGGTTTGAAAGCGCCGCGATGGGCGATAGTGTTGAAAACTATTTTTATCTACAAGTTTCGATCTATTGTTTATTATGTTTTACCAATAACTTTTATGGTTTTAAATGTGAGGAGAACTAAAGGCTGGTGAAATAACCGCTATCCTGAACTTTGAGTAATCAATATTTTTATATCAGGTGATAGTCCTGCTGTGTGGTATTAAATTACTGGCTAATACCCGTGGTTTTGCCCGCGTTTAATTTTAAAACACAGAAACTGTTATGACATGAACATTTTGTCTCGCGCCTTTTTTAATCCGATTGATATGTTATTACAGTTTATTAGATTTATCGTTATGGCGCGAGTGTTACTAGGTGTGGTACCTATAATGTGCGGGCTAAACACATGGCTTGGCTTGGCTTTTGGAGGCTTGGCATGACTCGGCGTACCTTCATGTGCCTTTTCGTAGTTTGGCGAGGTTTGACTTGAATTGCATTGACTCGCTTCCCTTGACTTGGCTTGACTAAGCTTTGCTCGGTTTGGTGCGGCATGGCGTGGCTTAGCGCGGCGTTGTTACGGTCAGTCGGGAACTACACACAGTAGTACTCTGCGTCCCAACTCAGAATAGGATTGTCAGGATGCCATATTGCTCCGCATTTTGCTAAAACTTCATTAATCATCAGTGACGAGTATGGTGAGCAAAAAACTACTAACAAAGAAATTTATATAAAAAAATAATTTGCGTTCTAATTGCTATATTTTCTATTCAGATTCCCATTCGCCCATGCTTGTGTGTATTAAAGTAAGGTATAGAAAAGAAAAGACAATGTAAAAATACAAATAGATTTATTTTTAACAAAATACTTACCTAATCAAATGTCTATCTGATTTTAAAACCTCTACGTCGCTAATAACGACTTTTTCGCCGACATAATAATATATTAAATAATTTATAGTGACAATATTTAAATAGGTACACTTAAGTACATGTAGTATGATATGGGACACTAATATTATTTTTATAGAATTATATGAATGTTATTTGTTCTCCGTAAATCAGCCTTATTTATTAAACAAATATTTTTTCTGCTGACGTTAGTAATTTCACACTTATAATATGAAGTTGAAAACAAGTGCGATCCTATTCTTAGTTTGAACGCATAATAAAGATATGACGTGTAATGGTTTCGCAGTTGATAATAAACTTATAATAAATACTTATGCGGGATGCAAAGACCGTCGGACCTGTTGGGAGGAAAAGGGTATAAGTTCTAGTAGCACCAGTTGATAGAGCCGGATATAGGCGGTCTAGAATTACAAGGAGTTCCAACTCCTGATTGATGGCCATTATGTTCCGTATTGGTATCTATTATTGGATTATGTATCGATTAAGGAACTACTTAACATACGTTTTTTTATTGATTAGCAAAATTCTAGATTTTACCTCCTATTCTATAAAGAAAGAACAAAGGACTCAACGTAGATCGATTTCTCGAAGGCTAGACAGTTCTTAACAGAACCGCGTTATTCAGTAAATACTGTAGATATTTGCTAAGAGGAGCATTATGCCAGTCAAGAAGTTTCCAAAGTTGAAACTAACAGATATAGTAGTTATTCGCATTATTTATATACCATGGTAGAACAAACAGGTAGAACGTTCTAGTGATATAAAGTGATAACCATCACCTTTAAACATCAAAGTTGTTGCCACATGCTTTACCAGCTACCTTACCCTTCAAATCGAAATACGATAGCGACAAGCACCGACGCTATTGCGGCAGGAATAAGAGAAGCGCTGTCTGGCACCAAACCCGAGATTGCTGAAATCTACCACATAGATAGTGCTAATAGTACACAGTAGATTACGATGCTATCCTTCAGAAATCAGAAGTACTTTATTCAATAAAACTTTTTACAAGTTATTTTGATGCGTCAACATTTTTTTAAACTACCACCGGATTGGAAACGCGGCCACACACTGAGAAGATTCGGCTAAAGAAACTTAGCGGGCTTGTCTTATTTCATGTATAATTTTTTTAAAACTAGATACCTATTTCTTAATGAATGTTTAATTAGTAAGTATGTGATTGTAACAATAATAATAAAGGTTGCCGATACGAGGAGCAGGTAATCCTTCTCTCGCCTTTTTGAGATGCCTAGCAGTAAGGCAATTGATCTATTCTTCGAGTGATGGGGCCCGACTTACCACCGAGAGACTATAGATATGTATTTAATAACGATACACACATACTAGGTACTCGTGTAGCACATTTTTAAATTTAAATCGCTTTAATTTTTCAGCAATTTTCGAAAGTCCAACAGATAGCAGAAGCCTTTTGTAGAATATGTACTCATATTCTTGCGTTCGTAAATCAACGTATGTCATTGTATTCAATTAATGACTAGGGAAATATAATAGCATTTACAAGTTACAACGCACCAAACACCGGAAACAATTGGGCGGGAGGTACAACTACATACGGAATTTTGATGATAATCTTTAGAGTCTACTCATTCTTAAAAGGCCGGCAACGCAACTACAAGACCCCTTGTAGTGTAGTTGTCTATGGGCGGCGGTAATCACTTATCATCAGGTGAGCCTCCTGCTCGTTTGCCCCCTCTTCTATAAAAAATAATATGCTCTGTGCTGTGATAACCACTTTAAAGTGACAGGTATTCCCGGGTGAGTTGTCACACAACCTGAGTACATTTACTAGACGCCTAGTGGCATCAGCTTTGGTACACATAGACGCAAGAGATCGTTCGAAACAAGTTTGTCAGCTTTTATGAAAATCAGAATTTACCGTAAAACGTATGTGCCCGATTTGCCGTTTGTCCACCACATCATGGGACTTAATATCGAAAGTGCTTTAGTTGCACTTCTGCTTGATACCTCGGGAATATGAGCGTGACAGTATTTAATACGTTTAAAGACTAATCTAATGGTGGTGGCTTATTCGCTTTGTAATAGTCGCCTCTTGGTCTAGTGGTCCAGCGTTGACGTTGACCACATGAGGTCACGGGTTCGTTTCCCGGGTCGGGCACATTAAAAAAAAAAGTGTTTTTTCAGTTTTCTGAGAAACACAAAGTTGCCCGTGATTGGAAAGTGCCCGGTTGGCGATAGGCTTGCCACCTATCACATTTGTGGACTATGTATCTTCGGCTAATCGTGGGTGCACTTGTTGTACCTCTGCCTACCCCTTTCGGGGTTATGGGCGTGAAGATACTTTTTAACCCCCTATACGAAAAGAGGACGTAAAAAGTTTGAGCACTGACGCACACATGTGGTATTCTGTTACTTCATTGATATTGGAATGACACGGTGGTAAGGGAACGTACCCATACTACGTGACCCGTTCAGGGGGGGGGGGGGTCTTTAAAATACTACGGTCAGTCACAGGAGCGGGGGGGTGGCTCAGATTTTTGTCACGTAGTCGATTTTAATGAGAGAAATTTAATGAATGAAAATAATTGTTGTGTTCGTAAATTAAGTTACTGTAAGTTCCATACTGTATAGCAATATGTTTTCACGAATGTTGTTCTTTTTCATAATACATAATTCACTAGTAATTTAAGTATGCATGCAGTCTTATGCAATAAAGACGAGTATGAGCCAAATTATTTTTTTTTTCAATTTTTGCCTGTGAAATGATTAAAAATCATAATTATGAATTACTACGTGAAAACTAAAGGAGGGGGGGGGGGTCTTGGCATATACTACGAGTGGTCACCGAGGGGAGGGAGGGGTCGAAAAATCTTAAAAAATAGGTCACGTAGTATGGGTATGTTCCCTAAATGTGACCCGAGTATAAGAAACTCATGAGCTCTTTTCGTGTTTTACTTTGTAAATTATGCACATAAGGTAGCAACGAGGGCTTATGATAAAGGAATGTGACAGGGGATTATTAATTTAGAATGATTAAGAATGCAGATGGAGTAATATTTAGTATTACTGTTCAAAAGAGACCCCGCCCAACACGAACGCTTAGAAACATGCAGAGTGCAATGCAGACGAGGACCACATTTCATTAATACGGAACGTTCTTATTACTCGGGGTTACAAAAGAACGCTACAGCTCCTGCGACAGTGTTCTCGATTACTATCATCAAGTGAGCCGTCTTTCTGTTTGTTTTTTATTATATTTCAAAAATAGTACAAACATGTTTTAGTAATCGTTTAATAGAGCACTTGAACAAGAAAATGAAGTGCATGAGAACGTGCAGTACTCCGGTTAATATCGGCGGTCGCGTGACCGCAGCCGCCTAACCGCGCAATAAACCGCCGCTCAAATCATAGGTTTATGCGCGCCCGTAATGGCCGCCCGCCGAACGCACTTGCTGCAATTACTTATATAAACAAAAAACATCAAGTTAAGGTCAAGCTAGGCTTTGTAATTGGGGTTCCGTTCCCTCGCCATTTTTTCGAATGTTTATTTGTTAAATATCTTATGCGCTAAGGAATGCTAAGGAGTGCTATATAACACTAAAGAACACATGCCATTTTAGTTATTTTCGTTAGTAGTACTACTGCGCCTCAGATTGCTACTGTGGTGTATGGAGACAATAGGTGCTGCTTATGTTTCTTGTATTACCTGCATATAGATTCTACACATATTATAAATGTGAAAGTTTGTATGTTTGTTACTCAATCACCCAAAAACTACTAAACCGATTTCGATGAAATTAGGCACACAGGTAAATGGTGACTTGGAATTGCACTAAAGATCCTTTTTATCCCGGAAAATAATTTATTCTCGAGAGATTCACTAAAAACTTTTATAATGCAGTGGGATGGAGGGTGTAGGGATAGTAGATAAATGATATTATTAACTAATAGATTATAGTGCTCCAAAACGACTATAATGTACAGGAAAGTTAAATGTGCTCCCTAAGGCAAGCAAAGTCTAACACTAACAATGTGAATTTTGAATGTAAATTGACTTGTCTCCCAGATTTTTTTTATATCATAAAGTAGCAAACAAGCAGATAGCTCTCATAATGGAAAGAGAAACCATCGCCTATAGACACCAAAGACTCCAAACTGGAACACGACATGGTAACAGATTAGTAACGTCTGGGAGGTCTCTATGTGGCACATGTCCAATTCTATTGTAAGCTACATGTTTGTTCGCTTGTGGTCATAAATTGAACATTCCGGCTGCCTTATCCAAAGAGCAATCGGGTAGTAGATAAGATGTTGATAAATCTAGACTATTCAGACGAGACGCATAAATCTTTATTGCATCTTATGCTCCTCAATTCTATAAAAATGTTGTGGCTGTAACTTCCCTTCAGTAATATGATCGGCCCAGCATTATATAAATATTGAATATGTTTTAAAATGGAAAGCACGGAACCCCAACAATCCCCAGCGACAAGTTTGAGCGGTGAACACGAATTATCAGTCGGGGATGTTTAATCGGGAGAACCATTAATGTATCTGATACAGGCTATTCTAGGGAGAAACCACACGAGCGTCAGATTATTTGCAACTCGATTTTAACTTAATCAAATTACGCGATACATCGGATTTTTAAACTTAATTTTTTTTAAATAAATGAATGCATTAGCATATGCAACGCTTTACATCCCCGCCTAGCTGCCTAGACATCAAGCCAGTAAATTGTAGTTGATCAGCCCTATTTTACGTTTACTTCATTGTGCCCATCTCTGAAAGTAACTAAAATGTGTTACAATATCATCTTCATAAACTCATATTCTTAGTTGTTGAAATTAAATTGCTTAAAACCTTTGCACCGATTATTATATTTTAATGATTAATTAATGTCGCCAGTTAAGTAGGCGCGAGTATTTTTTTTGAAATGAATATTGCAGTTGACCTTAAGGGTCGTTGCTGCGTAACCGGGCTTTAAGCAGGCGCAAGTGAAAACGGTTGGTGTACTGAGTGCTAAGTGTGAGTTTTTCTTTTCGCATTCGATCGTGAGTGCGTTTGGAGTTTACTAGGAATTTGTATGTGATTTGTACAGCGCCACCTAGTGGTAAACGTGAGAAACCAGTTTACTAGGATGGACGACGATGTCGAGCTCTCGCGTCGATTAGAAAATATGTAAATTTCAGTTGGGTGATTTTGTGAAATGGCTCTTAATAAAGCTGTTGTTGAGAACTTTTGTCGTATTTATTTTACTGGAGTAAGCATGCAAAGAATTTGTATTAAAATACATTGAATTTAGGGCATTAAGGCTTTGTTTCAACAAACTAATATATAATTTTTCAAAAGTTTTTGAGCTCCGTTGATTGTTCGTTATAGCCTTAAATGTATTGCTATAATGTGCATACTGTATAGCTTTTGAGAACTACCGATTTTACAAACGATTTTGTGACTCTTTGAATATCTTTCCTCGTTAAACAATAAAACCTCGTTTAGCTCTATAGATACAAAACGCAACTTAAAAACCTCCCATGTGCCTTCGAGCTCCCGTGGACTGTATGAGTGTGTGTGACACGCGAGCGGCGGGTGGTCCGTCTGTCCGTCGCGGGTACGTACCACGTGGGTCGACCAATTTAAATCAATTATTATTTTTGTAGAAATGTTTAGAGTCTAATAGATAATAAGCATCAGCGTTGTGTCTAACAGTAATGGAATTACACCAAGTGCCGACGATGGGCACATGGAAGTATAGAATATATTCTATACTTCCATGTTATAACAAGCATCGATCCACGATCGTACCTTTAGGGTTTATTAAACACTGTTAGTTGGTAATGTTTGACAACTTAAAATTAATGATTTCCCTCCTGTGTTGAATTTGGTGATTATGAAGGTTAGAAATTCAATCTTCTGCCAGGCATATCGTAGAGGTAAGCAAAGTTTAAGCGAATCCCTACTATCACGCATACTAGGTAGTTAAATTTTGTTTCGAATTGCAATTGCAAGGCAGTCGAGCAAAATTGGGTGTACTTATCACTTGCCGGTATCTAAGAGCTTATCGCAATATCCCATTTTTTTGTAAACAAATCTTGCAAGGTGGTGTATGTTATTGCAGGGTTACAAAACGGTTTGGTAATATCACGAGATTTACAGCTCAGAGCAACATTTTTAACACATTTTAAAGATTTTGATGTAAATACTTAACGCCCTGATCGACGGGCAAGTAAACCCGTGGTTTTATTACTCGTTTGAAAAGCTCGCTCCTGTATCATAGCAATACTGCAGCTTTATATACAGACGAGTTTGGCTCGCGGTTCATCACGTTGGCTATATTTTTTCCACCATTCTTTGGATACAAAAATTTTACTTGTTAGTCAATCAGCACCAATGAGTCATGAATAAAATCGATATACTCGTACGTCAATCAGGGCCTTTAAAGAAACATCTCGAGGAAGTTGACAGCAAGCGAGTCTTTCGGAAATTTCAAGATCCAACTATGCACCAGTTGAATTGTCGATATCGTGCGACACCATTGATATATAAAAACCCTCAATGTGCGACACACTGCAACGCCGTGCTCGGTGCTGGTGTAAACCGTGTTATAGTATCGCTGTATGTATGTAGCCTCGTCGCGTTGGACGTCTACCGCTAGCAGCAGCAAGTTGCAAGAGGTTTTCACGGTTAGTTATTTTTGTATGTTGACCTCTTTCTCACCACCATCCGAGACATATTAATTACTATTTATTCCCCACGACTTCATTCGTGTCCCACACACATCACTTACTTTTACTTAATTGGGTGAAAATAGTAATAATTTGAATAAAAAAATTAATGTTTAGGACATTAGGACGGAGGTTTTTGGCTCAATTCCAATTCAGTAGGTTAGTGTGACCCTTATTTCCTTATATTTAGTCGGGTAAAATAGTACCCTATGATACTCAGTGATAATGTAGCTTTATATATACTTAAGTATAATAATTTTTAAAATCGTTTTAGTAGTTTTTGAGTTATGTATTACCAGAAATCAGAAATAAGAAATCAGAAGAACTTTATTCAATAAAATTTTTTACAAGTTATTTTGACACGTCAACACTCTTCAAAACTACCACCGGATCGGAACGCGGCCACATATCAAACGATCAAATCGTATCTCTATAATATTTTGTAGATTTCGAGAGCAAGACATAGGACCATTCAAACACGATCCAGTCCGAAATTAAAAAATTGGAATCTAATATTTCCGAGGTTGGCAGAAGTACAATTATTGCGCCCTCGAGTGGCCCAAGATAATAAGTCCCATGACGTAACAGATTTGAGCAAACCGTATTTTTCATAAAAACTGAAAACCATGTATAAAACGGATTGCCCGATTCCAGATTTGAATCCAGAACATCACGCCTCTACACCGAAGTTGGCGCCTATCGTATATTACATTATATAAATATGTCAAAGAACAACAAATATTTAACAATTGATTTAATTTACATATAACTCGACAGCGTATCCACCGTGTCAGACCAAAATCCTAGACTGACATACTACGTCTTCGTGAACTGGTGTCTCCATACCTAAGTAAATAACTCACGGCGGTCAGTAAGGGAAAGCTTACATAAATCAGGCAATCATCGACATACCGACAGACAGTGACAGGAGAGTTATGGGCCGCCATCTTAATAATGTCCGCCGATAACGCCGTAATAGAGACAATAAAAAGTTTCATTTATAAAGTGTTAGAATCTCATTGGTGGTCTGTATTTGTTAGAAATATATATTTACGCAATTAAACTGCAACAACCGACTGCCAACCGCCTGCATCTCTGGAAATCTAAATCAGATATTTACCAAACGTAAGTAAAAGGAGCTAAATAGAAAGTACACGCTCTTAAACAAACAGAATGGTGAAGATGTACCCGAAAGTTAAAAAAATATTTACACATCCGAACTGGCGATTTTAATTTTTATCCACTTAAAATATTGTCATTTATCTTCACTGAAAGTCAATTGAAAATACCGAGTACCTGGAGGAACTATTAGGGTTTCAGTGAAATTAATGAGCCCGAAGATGTAGGTATAGGGTCCTCACGTAAACTGGTGGATTGACATATAACGTTTACGAAAACAAAAAGATACGAAGCATTCATGTCAATATGTAGTAAAATAGTAGGTGAATTACCTATAGAAAAACTACGACGTACCATTTAAATATACACGTATCAATTGTTAAATTTTATAAAGTAAAATGATATTGTAAATTGTAAACATTTTGTAAATGGTAAAATAATGTAAATTATAAAATAACTTTTGTGATATGACATAGTTCTTGTATATTAGTAAAAAGTACATAAATTAGAGAAAAAAAGACAAACCCACTGAGTTTCTTTTGCCGAATTTTCGAGGTGTGGATCAATGCGGATCTTCTCGTCCATCGCATATAGACACCAAAGATGTTAATGACGCGCTGATATTTGTGTGGCGAGATGGAAATGCCTCAGGCATAAGTCTTGGCTTCCTTACCGTCCAGACCATAACATGACAATATAAGTATTGACGCTAATGCGGCAGGAATAGGTAAAGTGTTGGTACCAGACCCGGGCGGAACTCTACTACCTAGAAGTCACGATGGCAGTGACACGTATAGTCAATCTTTATCCTTTTACGAATTTCCTGGCAGAATGGCGATTGTCTATTCTTTCAAGGGGGGCCTAGATCATCACAAGGTAAAAGTAAGACAGTGAAATCACGGTAGTTGAAGATATGTTCGTATATATGTTTGTTTCAATGGTGATAAGAGATATTTAGGTTAAGGAATTAATTGGAAATGTTAATATGTTGGAATTCAATCCACGACACTACACGAAATACTTGGAGCACGTAAATCTGTTGGTCTGAAGGCTGCGTTGGCTCGCGATACAACAATTAGCTTTGGATGCTGTGTTATAGGCCGCGGGCCCTCAATTAATTAAACGATCGAGGCAATTAAAAAGGGCCCCGGGCTACTCCGAGATTTTCTAATGAAGTTCTCAAGGAGTTGCTGTAAATTATATGGTAAGCCGAATATTTCCATTGCGACAATTAGTTATGGCCACATTGTTTATTAATATTACATTGTGAATGTAATTAGGAGTTAGGAATAACAATGGAAGGCGATGAGCGACCGGGAAATAGAAAGACCTACTCAAAATTCAACTAGAGTTTAAAGTCTGCGCCGTGCTGGTTCGGGCTCTTTGAAGAATATACCATTTGCCATTCTGCCAGGCAGTTCGTAAAAGCCAAATGAATGGCTAAACGTGCCACTACCACCGTGACTACTCGGTGGTAAAGTTCTCTGACATCTCGCTAGGGTGTAGTACCAGCGCCTTACCCATTCTTGCCGCAATAGCGTCAGTGCTTGTCACTGTCGTGTTCCAGTTTGGAGGGTAAGGTAAGCGGAAACTTATGCATGTGGTATTACAGTTTGGAGGGTAAGGTAAGCGGAAACTTATGCATGTGGTATTACCGTCTCGCCGCACTGATGGTGACGCATCATTGACATCTTCGGTAACTGTAGGTAATGGTTTCTCGTTCATGCAGGAGGGTCACCTGTTGTTAGGTATCTTATAATATTTATATATTTATATACCAAAAGGCTTTACTACCTGAGGGGTATGAAGCCAGTTTGTTCCCAATACGGCTGACGTGATCAAATCGAGCTTTCAGTAGAGCCTTTTTGCAAGACTTGGCGGCCCGGTTGAAGGCTTTCTTCTTCTCCGACACGTCTATGGCCTTGCGGTGTCGAGCATCTACCCAAGCCAGATATGCCTCTTGCTTTAGCGCCTCAGCGCGTCTACAATTGGCTCTGAACCAGGGATGAGCTTTACTGGACATGGCTACGTCGGAGAAACGAATAAAATACTCCATTCCTTGCCGCAGCACATCTGTCACAGCATCCGCGCAGGCCGAGGAGTCTTCAGAAGAAAAGCAGACAGGCCGCCAGGGATAAGACGCAAAGAAGGAACGCATCTCGTCCCAGTCTGCTGACTTGTATCGCCACACGCGCCGAGAGCCCCTGGGACTGGGATCGGGCGGCGAGTAGACGGATACAGATTTCACCAGACAGTGATCGGAGCTGCCAAGGGGCGAGGAAATCGCCACCGAGTAACGGTCTGGATCCGTAGTCAGCAGAAGATCCAAGCAATTGGCTGTATGTGGCTCTCAACGTCAGGAACACGCGTCGCTCCTTGAACCAGCTGGGTGAGATTTAATGCTACAGCGAGTTTACGCATCTCTCTCCCAGCGAGGTCAGTGCACTGGTATGGGTATAGCCACTCCTGATGGTGGGCATTGAAATCCCCCAGAAGCATTAGCTGAGCGGAAGGGTATTTGTGTTGAGCAGCATCCACCGCCTCACTTAGGTACTCTGTAAGACCGATCGTCTCCTGGTCTCCGCTGTGCGCTCGGTAGACACAGGCATAGAGAAGCTTCTCTAGGCCTGTGTCCACCAGTGTCCATAGTACGGAGTAGCGGGGGTCTTCTAGATACCGGAGACGCCGAAAGCAGATGTCGTCACGGACGTACGCGCACACACCTGACCGAGCTTTAAAATTATGCTCCAGGGTGTAGCCGGGATAGGTTAAGTACGCCAAATCAGACGGGCACTTTATCTGCGTCTCCGTGAGGAACAAGATACATGGTTTATAAGTCTCCAGGTGGAAATGGACTGCAGCGAGATTAGAATGTAAACCTCTGATGTTGGTGAGGTCTACTTTCATCGAGAGGGAGTGCTGCCGCTGTACAACGTTATTCCTGTACCTTGTCCTATTCATTTAATAGAGTGAGTGAAGTAGGTGTGAAGACGGCAGTGAATCGAGGCGCTATACTTCCGGACCTGAGACACACACCTCGAAGTTACACTATTGGGGACTAGTCTGGAGACTGCGGGGACGCCCGAGCCCCCCCAAGAATGTCCATAGGGCCCTCTCATCCGGTCGCCAACCGGCACAATGGCGCATTTTTGGATTTTTCGCTAGTTGGCGGGGCAGCCTTTCACATGTGGCTAGCACGTTACTTGGGCCCCCTACTGACTAGCGGTCGGCCAGCGGTGCACCGTGCCTCGGATCCCGCTACCCTCCATGACTAGTCTCCAGATGCATCAACGTCAGCGTGTATCAGATCGTCTAGATTGTATAGGCGCAACTGATTCGACCCGTCTTTACTAAATCTACATCAGCGTTAACGTGACGGAAAACGGACGCTTGGCGCCACGACTTCAGCTGATGGGTGGTCCTTATAGCCGCGACATATGTCTCCCACCATATCACCTGTTTAGCACCACCCAGGGGCCACGTATAGGGATACAGAATTCCGGGTGTTCTCCCACGGACGAAGGTGATTCCGATAAAGAAGAAATTATGGTATTTAATTTGCAAAATTTCCGCGAAACCTTATATGGAGCTGCTGTGATGCAACTGAAATGAAAAGTAGTGTAATGGGCAAACTTATCCAAGGGCTAAAAAATAAAGAAGACCACAGCGGCACAATACTCCACCCACTTCCACCACAATTTCTTCCAAGTCAGAAGTAAAGGCACGCACGTTTCACTTCGCAACCGAAGCATCTTCAGGACAGTCGAAGAGCACTTCATTCTATTTAGGGTGAATCATTAATGAGTGAAATGCTTTTCATAGAGTGAAGTGCTATTCGACTCCCCTGCAGATGTTTCGGCTGCGAAGTGAAACGTGCGTTGAGTACATAATTTGTGTGTTACCGCCTTTGCTTCTGGTGTGGAAGAAAGTGTGTTGCAAGTGGTTGGACTATTGTGCCGCTGTTGTCTTTTATAATTCTCAGGCCTTGGTTAAGTTTACCCCATTCCTTACACTACTTTTCATTTTAGTTGCACACATCATCATCACATCACATCACAGTTCCATATAAGGTTTCGTGGAAATTTTGCCAATTAAATACCATAATTTCTTCTTTAAATTATGGATTTCCGCAAAGTGACGCCTGAGTCTGTTAAATTTCCATAAATTTTCGTTTAAGCTCTATCAATGCTTCGTATTTGTTTTCATAGTAGAACCCTAATAAATAGTTTACAACAAATAAATGGTATTAAATCGAATATAAATTATGTTAAGGTTTTCTAGACGCTTTATCTCATTTGTAGTTCAGTAATTACGTGTCATCGAGTCCAGGATCCGATGACAAATTGGGCGGGGCACAATGAGTACACTCGCCTATCCGTCGCTTCGCATGGGAGCGCGCTAATAGCTCGCTGCATTATCTTCTTATTTTGTCACCTTTTATCCATACATATTTAATCGTTATGTAAGGTCTGCTGTCGATGAGGCGAGAGCGACAGATCACACGACTAAAGTCGTATTTCCATTACCTTTGTGCAGTCGTATCAATAACATTGCAGAGAGTAGAGGCCTTAAACTTTATAATGGTGGAAGCGGCCCTTGGTCTAGCGAGCGTTGTTCCAATAAACTCAAGAGTGGATGGTTCTCCCCTGACGGGGTCCATTCTTACTTGTATTCTATGCGGATAAGCATAACATACAGTTCCATTCTACACAGCTAATATCATAAGAAAGAAGCAATGCATAAACACTGTCGTGCGAACTCATCGCATCTGAGTGGTCGAAAAGAAGATGAAACAGTGAAATCGCCATAACGACTTGGCACGGCTAAGGCCGGACTGAGTTGTTACTCATGTTCTGGGGATTTGTCAGCTAAGAGGGAAACCCGAGACCAATAGGTCATCCAGCCCTTGTGCTGGTCTAGGCGCAAGTCGAAACTCAACATCGTTAGCTTATGACAAAGCGTTCCGTACTTCATGTACTCATCAGATGGGCGACAGCCCATTACGCTTTATGATGGTTTATTGAGCAGCCTCTACCCTCGCAATATGAGTACAACTAGCGGCACCCCAGGTGAGATGCAGTGACTTCCCAAATTCACTTTGAGTGTCAGCAATGTTACGCAAGATCTTGAAGATAAATGTTAATCTGGGTATTTTGGAGGTCAGGCATATGATATGTTATTTCCAATGTAACGTATCAAGCCGACTATATTGAATTATTAATTAAGTTATCAACTGTACAAAAGGTGGGTAATTACAATGTGTATTCGATGAGTTACAGGAGTTAGAATGCGACGTAAAAGAAGTCGTTACCTGGGACATTGCATTACTGAAGGCCTCGAAGACAATGTAGACATAGAGAGAGCGCGCAGGTTTAGATAGCGGTCAGAGGTAGATAACATTAGATTCTGCAGGTGCTGTGACGATGTGAAAATAATTATTTTTAAGCCATACTGTCAGATCATGCACACTGGGATTCTGTGGACCAATCACACAAAAAGGTCGCTCGATAACCTGCACATCTAGTATGATAAGGTCTTCAGGTGATGTCGGGGCTGCCTTGGTTCTATATAGTGCATCAGAGGATGTTCGCGATTTATTATACTGACGGCTTTCATGCCATAATGCACAAGACAACGGTATCCCTGATCTCTAGTATGCGGAGCAGCCGCAATGAAATCCTGAAGATACTAGGAAACAGAGCATCATCCTTTTTATGGAGAGCATTAATTAAGAGGGTAATTTAGTATCTGTCTCCTTTATTCATTCTACTAATGATAAAAAAAAAAAAAAAATGACTGAAATAAACAATATATTTTATATTATTATAATTCAATACCGAGTTTGTACACTTGTGGATTTGAACTCCACTTTTATTCGGTATCGTCTGTATAAGTCAGAAAAGATTATCATCAAAAAGAAATTGCAGAGTTGTAAAAAAGAAAAAGAGCAGGCGTATTACTGTGACTGCACCAACGCTGATATATTCGTCCCACTCATAATGTCGCTTTATGATATAAAAAGGTTCGAGGGTTCACAAAAACCGAATTCATCCACTTTCACTTAATACTTTCACTTTCAGTTGCCTCAACATCTAGTGGAAAATAACGGAATGTTGTGTATATACCTGGTAGTTTATAAAAGGGGAGCAAACCTAGAGCAGACGTTACCACGGTCACTGCTGGGTGGTGGAGCACACAAAGTACTTTGTAACATTCAGAGCACTGCAAACCTGGCAAAAAATATACCGCCCCATCTGTTCCTGCCAACTTAATCTAGGTATTGATTACGAGAATGTCAGCTCGTTTTGACGTTTGTTTGTGATTTATTATCCAAAACTAAGATTAAACAAATGATTAAACTATTAAAAATAAAATAAAAATATTGTCACTGGACAAATAACACGAATCGATTTAACCCAAAAGAAACCAAATCATTTCCTTGTGATAGGGGTGTTAGTCAACGATTCTAACATATAGCAATATGTACACATATAAATACGGAAAATATATTCAATAGACGCCCAAACCCAGAAATACAAACATCTGTGTTTATCACATGAATCGAACATGAGCTCCACTGATTGCATAGTCAGGGTCGCTAAGGACTCGATCTACGGGGCGGTGGAATTATATTTTATGTAATACGCGATATATTCTACACTTTCCATCGTCGGCACTTGAACGTGAAATTCCATTTTTGTAACACAATTGACTAATAACTTGTACTTTAATTTCACATCAGAACTTTATTTTTAGTATATCACTCAGCTGTTTTTACTTTTTAAGCATCTACATCCTGAAGATGCTTAAAAATGAAACCGGTTGAGTGATATACTAAAAATAATGTTTAAGTTTATTTTTTGAGCCTCTTCAAGATGTAGATGCTTAAAAAGTGGAACCGGTTGAGTAATATACTAAAAATGAAGTATAAGTTTACTTTTTAAGCATCTTCAGGATGTAGATGCTTAGAAAGTGAAACCGCTTGAGTGATATACTAAAAATGAAGTTTAAGTTTACTTTTTAAGCATCTTCAGGATGTAGATGCTTAAAAAGTGAAACCGCTTGAGTGATATACCAAAAATAAAGTTTAAGTTTACTTTTTAAGCATCAACGTCCTGAAGATGCTTAAAAAGTGAAACCGGCTGAGTGATATACTAAAAACAAAGTTTAAGTTTACTTTTTAAACATCTTCACGATGTAGATGCTTAAAAAGTGGAACCGGTTGAGTGATATATTAAAGATAGAGTTTTGATGTAAAATTAAAGTACAAGTGGTCAGTCAATTATGTTACAATAACACGCGATGGTCCAAAATTTTTGCAAATACTGTTGGGTGATAACTGATCACCATCCATCTCGCCAGCTGTTCAACCATTGAGTCGCGGTGAACTAAAGCGTCTATCGTATTCTATAAGGGCACGAGGGGCTCTATTCATGTAACAAAACGTCAATCGAGTCGAAGCGTTTAGGGCTTTTGCACATTTTCTTACACATTATGCCGCGTCGTAGCACGATACAACGTTGTATCAGGTTTATGTGTGTAAGAGCCCCTAAGGGCATCGACTCAATGGACTTATGTTGCGATCGCACTTGGGTCTTTCGTTACAGAGGTTCGTACAATGACATGATACATGCAGATGTGACCGGCTACTATCGGTTATCGTCGTAAACATTCGGACTGTGCATGCCTTATCGCGGGGTTGTCGGTAGACAGATCAGTTAAGACGTAAATCAAAATAGTAAACTGAGCCCATCATACGGAATCCAAAAAAATGAGAATCACAAAAAAACATTTTAGTAATTAATTGTTAGCACACTGTAATTGGTAGTTAAAATTAAAAATAGTCGACGCCCATAGTTACACGTTTAAAATGATTCAGTAATTCTGAATTATTGCACGATAGTTCGTGCAAAATATCGTTGCCGCTAATATGACCGCAGCTTCTATCGCGATAATTTTTTAGTGTCAAATAGTAAACGCTTCGGCGTATATTACTTCAGGATAGTAGACGCAAGTGCGGCCCCAGCATTATTGTTACGAAAATTTGGCGCCAGGATGATATTTAAAGATATAATTGGTAAAGTGCGTGTCGGGCCACGCGCAATGCAGGGTTCCGAAGTTGCCCATCACGATAACACGGATTAAGAAGAGAGCTTTTGTACTATGAAAATTTAATCTATTCAACGTCAACGAGAAATATATATCCGCACCACAGGTTCACTGCCTAACTTAACAAAAACTTCTGTAACCACATTTTATAAGTTGGTCGACTATTACTCAAAAACTTGTAAAGCCTTCTAAGCCGTGATAGTTTTCCTTTTAACTTCATTGTATTTTCTACAACCACGGTTTTTTTCCAATCTCCAAAACCAACCGTTTAGCCTGCAGAGGGGGGGGGGGGGGGACACATGACTCTAACAAAAATTAGCACTCAAAAGCTTAATATTTTACAAACGAGTATCTTAATTGAAAACTTGTTTTCACAAACCTAAAATATTTTTTTAAAATCTATCCGAAGATACCCCATACAATGGGGTACGTGAGAAAAAATATTTACATCCCCACTTTACATGCTACCCTGAAAAAAGTATTTTTCAGGATTTTATGTTACCACTTGGTCGACGTAACTAATATGTATATTGGTGCCAAATTACAGCTAACTAGTAATAAGGATCTCTGAGCGATCGCGCAGACGGACGGACAGACATAGCGAAACTATTAGGGATCCTGATTTACTTCGAAATCCTAAAAAGTCGCAGCATGCATGTCAGGGTTTAATCCCAGTTCCCAGCACGCGCGCGTTCCCATTGTCGCGGCGACACTTACCTCCCATACATAACCGGATTGTCACCGACCTAATTTTAGAAATACAGCTTTATCGCCACTTGAGAACCCCTAAGATATGTGTTCATAATTTATTTACGCTGTTTTTAGCCAGCATCCTGAAGGAAGGTTCTGAATTAAGTTATTTTTTAAACATGTTAAATCAACGCTAGTGTACATATAGTGTTACTACCGAATCCAGTAGATTCGCCTGACTCTGGAGCTCGAAAACGGCTCGAAAATTATCAGGATCGTCATATGAAAAATATTATTTAAAGAAAATGTCTCAAAGCTTTTAGAAGTCGGATTTTTTAAAAAGTAATTTAAAGAATGTGTGTTAAGTCTGGACATAAACTGCCTATATACTAAATTTAATACAATACCGATTAGTAATTTTTGCGCAATAAAAAACATAAAACATACAAACCTTCAAATTTACCTTATGCAACGAGCGCGCCCCGCAGTTTACCGCATTATAATATCCTCGGGAAAAATATATTCTTCCCATGTGAAAAATATATTTTTCGTAATAAACAGTAGTCAAGACTATAATTTTGTTTGTGCTCAATTTCATTAAAATTAGTTTAGCTGTTTTAGCGTGATTGAATGACAAACAACCATCCATCCAATACTTCGCAGTTATAAAATACTAGATGATGCCCGCGACTCTATTCACATAGCCCAAAATAATGACTTCCTTTTACTTAGTTGAGTAAAAAAGGAGTAACAAGGCTGTTTTAATCCAGAATATTGTAGATTTTTAAATGTGAAAGAATTTTTAAAATCGGTTAAATAATGTTTGAATCTATCTATTAAATAATAGAATAATATTATAATTTAAATCATATCGATGTAGTATCTCTAAACTTTGTAATGACTGTTGAGTTCTGTCGGTGAGACAACTCTTTATTCACAGTATGATCATACTACAACATAGGAAAAAGCTTACAATAGAAGAACATCACAATAAAAAAGAAGGAGAAAAGACATCATCTTTGAGATACCCCCATGCAACTCAAAATTAACGCATCGACATGCATTATTTGTTGGCCTTTATCTCTATAGCAAAGCTAATAAAATTATGATAGATTTAATAACAAAAACCAATTCAGAACTTAAATACACAATTAAGAACTGGATAAAAATGCTTAGCCCCGATGATACAGTAAAATTCTTTAAAATAATCTATTCCTAATTTTATATTACAATTAAATTAAATATATATAAAATGACATACTCACATAGTTAAACATACGTAGGTTTACATATGTTATGACGTTCTGCTCGTCTTATATGTGTAAACAGAAGAGTTAGCAGATCCTACGACACAAGTTTAACACTAATGCTGGAGCCGCACTTGCGTCTGTCGTTACAAAACTTCGTGCAAAGACACGGCAAATGAAGATGTGACCGGCTTTTATCGGCTATTGTCGCATACATTCCGAACTGTGTGTGCCTTAGCGCGCTAATATCTTCGGGACGATATACGCAAGTGCGGCTCTAGCATTGGTGTAGGTTCTGCGCGCATTAGTATAGCATTGGTGTAGGTATGTCTTTATAAGCAGTGTTATATAAATTCGTAATAGTAATAATAGATATGTACATAAATTCAGTAATTTTTTGTTGAGAAATAAACGTATTTGTAAGATACCAACCCATAATTGACATACTTGGTGTCTATAGGCGATTGACTCTTTCGATCTGAGACCCGTCTGCTTGTTTGTTATGACATAAAAAATCATAACAACAAAACTAACTAGCACTCACTTTATACAAGTGAGTTCTAATGGTTCTGTGTTAATTTCTCTTTATAATACTAGTGTCGATTAGTGAGAATGATTTGTATCTTCGTTAATCATCATATTAAGCTTTAATATGGCAATGGCTCGATAGTACAACTATTACCGATATTCACAGGTGCAACTGATCCCCTACTATGCATACCTAGTCTGTTTTTTTCTATTATATATCACATCATAACAAAAAAATAAATTGGCATGTGGGAGACTCACTAAAATATTTATTTTAATTTAATTTAACTATTTCTTTTTAAAGTGAATATATAACTAAGTTTTTTATATCTGCTAGTACCATCTTATGTCATGATATATACTAGGTGGTAGAGTTCTGCATTGTCTCGCCCGGGTCTGGAACCTATACTGTCCTGTCTATAGGCGATTGACTCTTTCGATCTGAGACCCGTCTGCTTGTTTGTTATGACATAAAAAATCATAACAACAAAACTAACTAGCACTCACTTTATATAAGTGAGTTCTAATGGTTCTGTGTTAATTTCTCTTTATAATACTAGTGTCGATTAGTGAGAATTATTTGTATCTTCGTTAATCATCATATTAAGCTTTAATATGGCAATGGCTCGATAGTACAACTATTACCGATATTCACAGGTGCAACTGATCCCCTACTATGCATACCTAGTCTGTTTTTTTCTATTATATATCACATCATAACAAAAAAATAAATTGGCATGTGGGAGACTCACTAAAATATTTATTTTAATTTAATTTAACTATTTCTTTTTAAAGTGAATATATAACTAAGTTTTTTATATCTGCTAGTACCATCTTATGTCATGATATATACTAGGTGGTAGAGTTCTGCATTGTCTCGCCCGGGTCTGGAACCTATACTGTCCTGTCTATAGGCGATTGACTCTTTCGATCTGAGACCCGTCTGCTTGTTTGTTATGACATAAAAAATCATAACAACAAAACTAACTAGCACTCACTTTATACAAGTGAGTTCTAATGGTTCTGTGTTAATTTCTCTTTATAATACTAGTGTCGATTAGTGAGAATGATTTGTATCTTCGTTAATCATCATATTAAGCTTTAATATGGCAATGGCTCGATAGTACAACTATTACCGATATTCACAGGTGCAACTGATCCCCTACTATGCATACCTAGTCTGTTTTTTTCTATTATATATCACATCATAACAAAAAAATAAATTGGCATGTGGGAGACTCACTAAAATATTTATTTTAATTTAATTTAACTATTTCTTTTTAAAGTGAATATATAACTAAGTTTTTTATATCTGCTAGTACCATCTTATGTCATGATATATACTAGGTGGTAGAGTTCTGCATTGTCTCGCCCGGGTCTGGAACCTATACTGTCCTGTCTATAGGCGATTGACTCTTTCGATCTGAGACCCGTCTGCTTGTTTGTTATGACATAAAAAATCATAACAACAAAACTAACTAGCACTCACTTTATACAAGTGAGTTCTAATGGTTCTGTGTTAATTTCTCTTTATAATACTAGTGTCGATTAGTGAGAATTATTTGTATCTTCGTTAATCATCATATTAAGCTTTAATATGGCAATGGCTCGATAGTACAACTATTACCGATATTCACAGGTGCAACTGATCCCCTACTATGCATACCTAGTCTGTTTTTTTCTATTATATATCACATCATAACAAAAAAATAAATTGGCATGTGGGAGACTCACTAAAATATTTATTTTAATTTAATTTAACTATTTCTTTTTAAAGTGAATATATAACTAAGTTTTTTATATCTGCTAGTACCATCTTATGTCATGATATATACTAGGTGGTAGAGTTCTGCATTGTCTCGCCCGGGTCTGGAACCACCGCCTTACCTATTCCTGCCGCAAAAGCGTCAGTGCTTGTCGCTGTCGTGTTCCGGTTTGGAGGGTAAGGTAGCCGGTAAACTTATGCATGTGGCATTAGACCTCGCCACAAGATATCAACGCACCATTAACATCTTTGGTGTCTATAGGTGATGGTTCACTCTTTCCATCAGGAGACCCATCTGCTTGTTTGCTTTCTTATAACATAAAAAAATTGATGCAAATCATCGGAAAGGCGTTACAGCACCCTTCCATTTTCAAGATAATCTTGAGATGTGTTTATTGATCAAATATGATCAATGATATATTGATCTGGAGATTGGAGAAAATGAATTAGGAAAACTGGACAAACAAAAATGGAGTTCATGGTACACTGGTTCCGGACAACTAAGTCTCCAGTGACAGCCTTTAATCCATCCAGTAATAATTTAGAAGACATTATAAAATGAGATTGTCTCGCTCAATGTCATCGGCGCTGTCAGATTCCGCGACGTGGGCGGCGCTAACGATGTTTGTAGTGAGGTGACGGGCAGGCGGTACGAGCTGGGACGTGTTCACCATTCACCATCGTTTACACGAGGCCACGTTACCTTTTGTTTCGGTTTCGAATGGGTTGTGGGCCTTGCAATGGATATACGAGATTTGTTTATGTCAAATGGACTTAAACAACTTTTCTGCGATAAAAAAAAACGCTGCTGCTGCTAGCTATTTGGTTATATAACTTCAACGGAGTTTTTTAAAATATGCGAAGAACTTTGGTAACGTTGTCTACTGCTGTTGTTTCAATATTGACCCCAGAAACTATTGAATCTATTAACCGTCTTACATATCACCATCACGATGATCATCTCTCTCGTTCTCTCGTTTGGAGAGTAGAACCAATAGTAAACTTGTGTATGGGCCCTTTTGTCCTTCTATATGTATACTATACACTAGTCCATACTATCCGTACTTCCATACTAATATCATAAATGCGAAAGTCTGTCTGTTTGTCTGCCTTTTTGTGTGTCTGTCCGTTACGATTTCACCGTAAACCACTCAACCGTTGAAGATTCAAAGTCAAACACAGGTTATTTTATTTAAATCAACCTCTAAGAGGTTGAAATGGAGAATGAGAGTTTGTATGAAAAACTATACAGACGACATGCAAATCTATTCGCGGGCGCAGCTGCGCGGGTCAGCTAGTGGCTTTACCACTGAGAACGGGTGATAATTTCCAGTAGCATGTTTCCATAAATATTTGGACACCCTGAAAGGCAGCTGTAAGTTATAACTATTTTGATTTGATTGCATTAATTTGAGTTTATTAAGTATGTCTTAGTTTTGACTAAAAAATTCAGTAGGTAATGTTCTAGGCCTATTCTTCATTTGAAAAAGAAGCATTAAGAAACTCTCTGTGACTGCACAAAGTTGGCCTTTACTGGTTGTTTATATTAAAATCTAACTAAACAACAATTGCTATCAAAATCGTTACTGTTTGTTTATCTTTCTTCCGCCTTGCTGTAAGCTGTTTGCTTCTCATAGTCTGTATCTTATACTCAATGAAATGCATTACTGCTACTTTCAATTTAAAGAAAAACATTACCTCTATCCAGTGTTTACATTATAGACATATTTAAACGCATGATATTATACCTTATTGGAACATAAAACTGGTACTAATCATAAAAGAAGTTAATTTAAATATAGATAAAAATAAAATTTATACAGCAGTTTTTGTTAATGTTTTATAGACGCACACCAATGTAAGTTCTCCGTGGTTTATGTTAATAACAGCATCAGACCGCAGCGTAATGAACAGTTTAGTAGGTAGTTACACATAGATTACATTATAGTTGCTATTGGTCAAAGTCTAAAGTTAGTAGAGGACGAGGATATATGGAAATCTAAAAGATACTCATTTTCTTAATTGAAGTGAATAAAAATCTTTAGTTTAGTTTCTTATTTTATAACGCAGGTAGCGTTATAAAATAAGAAATATATTTTTTTTTCTTCAAAATTTGAAAGTTATCGAATATATTATCTAATACTCTTATCCTCCTGGAGTTTATCCTGGTTATGTCGATTATTTCACTTTTTACGTTGTTCCAACGCAAGCATTTCGTGTCACACCGGTTCACGGTGTTACCGCGTTCTAGGTGTTCACTATCGTATTTATTTCTCGCTAGTGTTTGGGTCGGAGCCTGTATACTACGTTTATTTGGTTCCTATGTCACAATGATCCAAAAATTAATATTATATTACATGTTTCTTACTCATTATTTTATTTTCATTTTTCGCAAGGGTTGACAGGACTTCTTTCAAACCGGTTAAAGTTTCCTTGCCTCTGTTCTTGGTAAATTCGCCCATAACACTTTTGTACATACATGTTCGTACTAACGAAGCACACCCTTTCTCATTTTCTCGCCGAAATATTGTATTTCATATTCATTTAATGCTTCAACATTTATAAAATCTACTCTCTAAAAATGCTTCGGTTACGAAGTAAAACGCGCGTTAAGTACATAAACCATGTTTTTTTATAAAAAATATTTTTTTTTATAAAAAAACATGGTTTATATAAAAATGTTTTTTTATATCATAAGATAGCAAACAAGCAGATGGTTCTCCTGATGGAAAAAGTCAACCATCGTCTAAAGATATCAAAGATGTTAATGGTGCGTTTCTACCCTTGTGACGGGCTCTTAATGCCACACGGCACACGCACAAGTTTACTGGCTACCGACGCGAACACGACAGTGACAAGCGCTGTCGCTATTACGGCAGGAATAGGTAAGGCGGCGGTACCAAACCCGGGCAAAACAATGCTGAGCCTTAGTGACAGGACAGAATCTGTCTAGAAATGTTTCTAGATTTCACAATTTTTTCAACTTGAACATCCATCAGGCAGGGCGATTAAGGCAATAAAACCACCTCAAAATTAAATTATATTTAATTCAACAGATCTTGAGAGATTATGAACACCTATCATAAACTACCTTATCATCAGGTAAGTTGACACTCGTAGATTCAATCGTATTTTCGAAGGTAGAAATGTAATCGGCGGTTTCAATAAAAATCCCAGCAAAAGCTTATTCAGATACTATCGTGCGTGGGAGTGGCCACTTTATCATTCCTTACAGCCTAAATGATGTCGATATCGTTGTATGTGACGTATATGACAGTTTCTCTCATACCATTCACGCATAATTTTATTATCGCTTGCCAATGTGATATCATTAAGCTGCGTCCATACTTGTAACATTACAACGGACCGGACAGCGTGGCATTACTACAGACATGTTACGCTAAATGTGGACGGTATAAGTTGCACTGACAAGGTCACAAGCCACAAGGTCACATCGCATCGCTACACGTGGATACACGGCGCAGTCTTAGATCAAACATACTATAGATGTCTTGTTTTTTTCGTGTCGGACAAATGATTTTATAGATAATAAAACAAAACAACATATTAAAAAAAACTGTATTACAAAATCAACCTTGGCTCTAATAAGTACCTATACGACACAAAATGAAATTTTGTTAAAACTGCTTAAGGTAGCTTCTTATTTTTTGCCTAAAATTTTGAAGAGTTATTTTTTTTAGATATTCGGTAACGAGAACAAAAATGTAGTGGAGGCGCATTATCAATTCGGGTACGTAAACACAGAATTATATTAACCAACATTATTATTTCAATTACATTTATTATACCTGCACGTTTGAACCTACCTACAATCTATAGTTTATTTGATTTAAGGTCGCAATACAAAACTAAACAATGTATACAACGATGTTTATAGCGTATACTCCAACCCATTGTCCGTGTCTGTGTCATCGGGCGTACTTCGACGCGTGTCATAAATACAAGTGTGGACGTCTCCTGGTCCGCGGACAATAGCGAAAATCCTTTGAAATAAACCGACTTTCGATGGATCGGCTCGTAACACGTGGCTTCGATGCGTGACAGTACACAGACTAACATCCACATTGGGCCCGGCTAGTAAATCGTAACTCCGTACATTGTTCTGCCGTTTATTCTGTGTTCGGCAGTTTCTCTCAGTGTTCGGAATGGATTGAACCGTACTGGAGGTCGTGAAAATTGTATGCGTAACAAAATACGTCCACATTAATCGGTACTGGCACGTGTGTCTGACACGGTCACGGGATAATATACGGTAAATTGTTTGAGTGGGGACGCAGCTTTACACATTCAGTTACCTGACATTTGTACTTTACACGATACAGTGTCAGCCTACACCTCAGACACACAAGTTTTGTTTTATATTATATTTTCTAATCTTTAATCATTTTGCCTCTTTATTAGAAATATATGAGTTTTTGTTTGTTTGTTAGTTACGATTTCACTTAAATACTACTCGACTGATTTTAAAAATTCCTTTTTCTTTATAAAGAAGTAAGATTTGTTTATTTGTGATGGATCAACTCAAAGACTACTGGACCTAACGACATCATTTATTTATTTATTTATTAATAAATAAATAATATTATTATCGATGACTGAACCGAATTAAAAAATCTTTCATCAATATAAAGCTACATTATCACTGAGTAACGAATACATATACAACATATAAACATATTACAACATACAACATATACCTAGCAATACTTTGAAGTTAACATTGTGATATTTATTAGATAAATAAATATCACAATGTTAAAAGCAAGCAAAATGTGAAGTTAACATTGTGATATTTATTAGATAAATAAATATCACAATGTTAACTTCAAAATATTCTTTTAGATTTAGAACGTAAATGTACATCCAGGACCTTATATACTAAAATGAAATAAAACATGTAACTGTTGCACCTAAAAATGTACACTCTCAAAACTTTGTACAAATAGCAAAGTTAAATCAGCGCAAAACAATATGTTCCCCCAGAGGGTACATTTGACTCTTTAGTGAAACCTTAAAAAACCTTCAAAGTATTTGCTTGTGATTTGGATGTCAGTCAACGATACTTATTAAAAAGAATACATTTAAAATGTTGACGCGTCAAAATAACTTGTAAATTTTTTTTATCGAATAAAGTACTTTTGCTTTCTGATTTCTGATTTCATAAATGAAAATACCCAAACTCAGAGTAACATACGTCTACACTTGGGTATCCATGCCGGGCATCGAACCGATTACGCGAGTCTCACTGGTGCGGGATCCCATACCCCAAAGAACCCACCCCCGAGGTGACAACTATTCGAGCAACACAACGAGGCGGTCGCGGGACGATATCATTAATCTTAATTTGAGTTATATATACTAATATACAATACATAATATACAAGAAAAATACACAATGATCTCTGAACACATCAAACTAGGAACTCCATGATCTAAGCGTAATAGTCTAACAATTAGAACACCAGGCAGTTATAATTTAATCCACACTCGAAGTCTACCATGGTCGTAATGTTGCAGCTAAGAAATGACAAAGCAATGACATTTGAGTATGTTGTGCATGCTACTTTTCAATCGACTAAAAAATGGTTATCAGTTTGACATCTATATATGTATGTAAAGTATTACAAAGTATTACATACTTATATACATCTCAAACTGATAATCTTTTTTTGGTCGGTTGAA
The DNA here is from genome assembly GCA_036924255.1 of Apodemia mormo. NCBI lineage: Eukaryota > Metazoa > Arthropoda > Insecta > Lepidoptera > Riodinidae > Apodemia > Apodemia mormo. Next base: position 641,880 of record JAUPFN010000018.1, on the reverse strand, counting down.
AAGTAGCATGAGCAACATACTCAAATGTAATCGCTAGTAAGCTGTGCCCGCGACTTCATCCGCGTGGAAAATTTTCTAAAATAAAAGTTACTCTTTATTATGGTGTTTTAAAAGATAGACAGTCCGGTGTTTTACCCACATAGTTCCTGTTCCCGCGGGATTTTCGGGATTAATCGGGTATATTCCACATTAGGGAACAATCTAGGTTTCACCAAAATCCATTAGAGGTTTTTGAGATACGGGTGTAGTTAACAGATATTTGAACTTTGAAGTAGACTTAATTTTTAAATCACTTTTTATGTAGGTATTGCAGTGAGAGGGATTTATCTGATAAACAGGCAATTGATTTTAACTATCAGGGGTAACATCTACTTTTTTGCTCTCTCCTGCGGTAAGAAGTCAACGTAGGTGCCTACCTACCTAGTTAAATATAAAAACAGATCTAAGATATTACAAATTAATCCCGCGGAATATACCTAGTCGCGGGCATCGCCACCCAGCCGTTAAACCTGTATTCCTCTAATACCGTTTCCATGGATACAATTGTTCAACATTTATAAAGGCAAAGCGGAGAATACGCGTGTAGCGAGATACCATCCGATCGGGCCATCCGCCATTTAATGCAAATGCGTAAACTATTGATCCAGATAACCGCCGCTCGGGCCGCCATGAATATTATATTAGCGGAGCTCACAATGGGCTGAACGTTGTTTGATTAGGTGCACCTTAATACGCGTGTAAGTGGATGTTGTCGGGGGCTCCCTTCTGAATCTATAACAAATTCTATTACTATTAATCGATCGCACAATAACTCGCAAATGACTGACCTCGTTGATCTGGTAGATAGTATGGGTTGTAGTAGTTCGAATCGTGGGTTAGTCAAATGTCCGGAATCTTGTGGTGCTGTAAGTGCTACTAGGAACATGTAAAGCTGTTGAGCTCAGATATAATAAGTAACAGCCAGGGTCTTAAAATTATTTTTGTCTCATACCTATATTCTTAGTAATTTAGGCATAATGACATTATTCCTGTATCTTTCGACCAGCATAATTATAGTTATAATGTGTATCTCAAAAATTTTTTAAAAATTTTCGAATGTGAAAACTTGTTATTAGCTCTTATCTATCCATGTTTAATATTAATTATTATTGAAGCTGTAAGTTTTCCTGTAAAATAAAATAATAATAGCACTCACCCCGTGCTTGGGAAAACTTGAAAAACTTTAAAAACAACAAAGAAAAAATCGACACGCAGGATTTGAACCTGCGACCGTCTCCCTTAACCCGGGACACTCTACCGCTGAGCTAGTGTTGACAGACTCGACGTGGCGAAATTCTCCTTTGCTATATGATCGGTTCCGTCGATTGTACTGATCACTAGGTATACATACGTATAACTATAATTATAGTTAAATGGGTTCATCGTCACCGGCTTTAGGGAGATGGTCGCAAGTTCAAATCCTGCGTGTCGATATTTTTCTTTATTGTTTTTAAAGTTTTTCAGGGTCTTTAAAGTTGCCAAATGTAGATCACCACCTCACCACCACGATATTCTGTCTACTATAAAGAATCAAGACCAAAAGATGATTGATTTAAAAAAAAATGTGTAAACGGTTACGGGCCATCCCTGAAACTTCCCAATAAATTAAGGTTAATTTTATGCTCAAAAGAGTAAAAAATATAAGCATAGATTTTTCAGTTCAAACGTCTAGCTTTTTTAAAAATGGCAGTATACTAATTTTTGAAAAATTGTATATTTTGAAAACGATGATGGCATTCAACTCAATTTTTGAGATTTAAAATATTGCTTTAGCTAAATAATCGATAGGTTGAAAAATTTCGATGCAATGTCAAAAAACATTTTTTTTAATGTTCTTCATTAATAAATCCCAAACAAATAGACCGATTTTGATTAAATTAACGGTATTTGACGTAGTTTTTAAAGGAGAAAAGCTGATAAGATTTAAAAGTCAATCGGTGAATTAACTTGAAAGTTATTTAAAAAAATAATTAGTAAGTTTGCTAAAAACAAGTTAATTTTAATATTTGAAAAGCTAAAAGTTTTAGATTCGATTTTGATTTTTGAAACAGCGTTTGACGTAGTTTTTTGTTTGTACTAAAATATCGTAGAATACCCAAAAATGATTGGTTGAAAAATTTTGAAGCTATGTCGAAAAAACACTTTTTTCAAAATTTTTCGTCAACGATTACGATATATAGCGGATAAACCCGCTCGGGAGTAATATTTAACGAAAAAACGATTTTGATGCAATTTATGTATTAGATGTAGCTTTTTGAGGAATATAGCTGATTAGTTTTTGTACTCAATCCGTACATAAATTTGGAAGTTATATAAAAAAATACTGTTTCGCCAAAATTTTTGTGTTTTTTCAAAATTTCTGTGGATTTTCGAAAATCGGGGTAAAATCAGTAATTTCTTTATCTACGTACGTAGTGGGAAGTTAAAAAAGTGAAGAAATTCTCTTGGTCGCGTTCCGATCCGGTGGTAGTTAATTATATAAAATGCTAACTCGTCAAAAGTGCACGTGAAGATAATTTGAATAAAACATTTTTTGACTTTGCCTTGTTTTTTTACATACAATTGTTCCGTGGTTCTGTTTGTTAGGAATTGCAACACAATATAGTACAATAGAGTCCTTTTCTTCTGAACACGCTTCGACAGCGAAGCAAAACGTGTAGCTGCGTATGTATAGTACAGCTAGATCCTAAAATTGTTATGGTTCTGTAAATTGTGAATCCTGTTGAAAAGTTAGTTAGTAGAAAAATGGTTTACTCTATTTCCATAATACGAGTATGTCACACATTTACCTACTCTTAAAGATCGAGCCCATTAGGACGGGCCGCAGCGGGCCGCAGCGGGCCGCATCGCAATGAAAATTACTTCCTAAGCACATTAGTGACAGGCCAGGTCGCAGCGCATTGGTGGATAGTTCGTCAGAATCTTCTCCGAAGATCGAATTGAAAAATTTTTCTATAGTTTGGGAAGGTATACTTCCCATTTAATCTCATATACATTTGGTAAAGAATCTGATTCCAGTATCCAAAAATACAGGACAGTAGCAGTCGGTTGTTGCAGTTTAAATTCCACTCACCATGGCATACCATCCCGTGGCATAGGGGCGGTGCAGCCCGCATTGCACTCACCGAAATCCGCCCTCCCTGCGTCCCGGTATAGAGTGAGTTGGTAGTTCACATAGAATGTTTGTAGGCGATCGAAACGGATTGTTCGTTGCAGCGCGAAGCACGACCTAATGTGCTCGATTCTTTCATGTTAAAAAAAAATACACTTATTCATTCTACAACTGGAGACGCATGCGAATTGAAATGTTCACATAATAAATCCACCGTATCGCTGCTAATGCAGCAAAGGCGGAAAATCGTTAAAGCGTTTACGATTGTCGGGCCGATGAGCCGGGCACTTGTGACTATTATACCGACACTGAGGAAATAAAGATAAATTTTATTATCCTATGACATACCTACAACTCTGTCAATAAAGCGGTTGCCCTTCGATCGAACGATCAACAACACAAAAACGGCCAAGTGCGAGTCGGACTCGCGCACGAAGGGCTCCGTACATAGAACGACAGAAAATAACGTTGTTGTTGTACGTGAGCTCTCTTAACTATTTATTTTATTCTATTTTTAGTAATTGTTGATAAAGCAGCAATAGAAATATATTATATGTGATAACTGTTTAACTATCGCAGTTCATGAGATGTATCGTGTGACAGATAGACGGACAGACGGATGACCAGCGGAGTAGTAGTAACAGGGTTCTGTTTGTACCTTTTGGTTACGAACCGTAAAAATGTTAACTATTCACCCAAATTTATTTTATCGCTCTCAAAGTACCTGTTCCTTCAAAAACGATACATCCAATTTACAAAAAAAATTTAAATGCTTTTTCGGGAATTGATTTCAGTTCACGCTGCGATTGTCCTTTATGTTTGTAGTATGTATTTACCGAACAAAAACTGGTTCCCACGAAGTAGTAATTTGAGTTTAGGAACTAGAAAAAAGTCGAATGAAGTCACATCTGCTTAATAAGGTGTTTGTTTGCACAATGGTATTTGTTGAATTTTTGGTCAAAAACCTCGTTCACAATAATGGCCTTATGCGAAGGCGCATATAGTGGGGCAAAATCAAAGAATTTTCTTTCCACAAATCTGGCATTTTTCGTCAAATTTGCGCTTTTAAACGTTGCGTAACGCTTAAATGCTATTCTTTATTTACAATGTGACCTTTTGGTAAGAATTCCGAGTGCACAACACTGCGACAGTCAAAGAAAACAGTCAACATGGCTTTAACTTTTGATCGATCTTGGCGCAGTTTTTTCGGTTTTGGTTCAATTGGAAGAAGCCACTCCGGAATTTGTTGATAAGTTTGCGTGTTAAACTCGTGAACACCTGTCTCATCACCAATAACAATGCGTTTCATGAATGTTTTGCCGGAATTGACTCTTTCTAGCATGTCCTCAGCGATTCCCCTGAAATTGAGTTTGTGGATAAAATTCTGGTCTTTTGAGATAAGTCGAAGGGCAACATGTTTCTTATCCAATTGAGTATTTAAAATGGTATAGATCGGCCCGTAAGACACAGAAAGTTTAGCAGCTATCTCCATTAAACTTGAATAAGGATTTTCAATAATTATTTCCTTCACTTTTGCGATGTTAACTTTAGTTGAAGACGTTAACTTCAGTTGAAGACGTTAAGGCAAATCTTTCATCACATCTCGAGTTATTTTGAACTGTATTTTTACCACTCGTAAGTATATGTTTTTGATTAAGTCGATTCACCGTAAGCATTTTGTAACATTTTCAGGGACACCGGACACAAAATATCGTGGTGATGTAAAATTTAAGACGAACTCTTTGTTCGATGTTTTTGTCCATTATTGCATTTGCAATATATACTATTACGTACTTCGGGTTCGTAATTGTAAGAAAACACCACTTATATTAAATCCGTGTATTTACAATACAAATACACACAACACAACACAATGTAATACTTAAATACTCTGAATAACACTACTCACTGACTGTACTATCTCCAAACTTAACCAACTACACAATAAAACACTTCTCGCTTCGCACGAGTCACTTCAAGTATTCATTATAGCTCTCGATCGCTTGATAAAAACTGCCCTGTATTTGTCAACACATCTCTATTTATACCCGAGGTAAAGTTCGACAACAATCGCGAATGTTCGTCAATCATCTCGTAAACAATAACAATAATAAGTTGTTTACAATAAACAACTTGTCATATACAAACAAGTCCTAGTACACGTTATTTTCAAACTTATGCCCTATACCACAAAGTCCATTGTGGCATAGCTTAGGTCAACTATTTGTTTGTCAATAGGAGTAGCTATCTCTTTCTTTTATTTCTAGATCTCTCCAGAGTTCCAACTCTACACGTTTCTAGATTATTCGTAACAACACTATTAGATATGATCAAACTAAAGACAGCGGTGTATTTACTCTAAGTAGCAGATGCCACTCAAACTCAGGGTCAAAAAGGTTTTAAAACAGTTGTGCTAAACTGACAACAAAAATAAAAATCAAAAATTTAATTTGGAACCATAAACAAATCATCCATTCCCGATACTTTTTTGACTGAATGTATATTTATAAATGCTAATAAATTATTTTCATTGCAGCCATATCGTCGAAGGGTAGCCTTTTCGTTTTACAAACAGTACAAATAGTGCATCCACGGTATAGAGTTATATGATGTATCACGAGGTTTCGTTTACCCCATGTTGGTCCAGGCCACCTTTGAAGAATAGACCACTTGCCATTCTGCCAGGCAGTTTGTAAAAGGCGAACGATTGTCTATACCTGTCAGTGTCATCGTAACAAGTGATCGAGTTCTGAGTCTTCTCGCCCGGATTCGGTATCACCGCCATACCTATTCCTGCCGCAATAGCATCAGTAAGTATACCTGTCGTATTTGGAGGGCAAGTCAGCCGGTAAACGTATGTATGTGGCATTATACGGGTCACAATGCACCACTGACATCTGTGGTGGCTACAGGCGATACTTATCTGTTCCCATGAAAAGAGCCAGGTGCTTTATTGTTATTTTGTGATGTAATAAACCACAATTGGTAAACTATAAGTTCTTAAATATTTCAGCATTTGTACTTTAACAAAATGTTTTTATCCAAATACCTCCAAATTATTCAAACATGGCAGGGTTGGTAGCAGGCGAATACGTACAGCTAGCTGTTGCCCGCGACTTCGTACGCGTAGACTTCGTTTATTCCGCACAGCTTCTCGCTCGTGGGTGATAGCGTGATAATATGTAGCCTATATGTTGACCCGACCTGTTAGTAATATTCACGCAAAATTTGAAGTTAATCCATGCAGTACTTTTTGAGTTTACCCCGGACATACATTGACTTTCCTACGATTTTTTTATATGTATAGATAATATAATGCTAATAAATATTTCTTTTGGACAATTTGTTTATTATTCTATTACACACTGTAAAGTATTTAGGCAGCACTGCGCTGTAAAATAATTAAATTAATTTTCTCTCGAATTAGTTGTATGTTATTTCTTTTAAGAAAACTTTCTGCTTTTAAGACACACGTATCTTGCTAATGTTCTGATGATTCCTGTAAGTAATCGTCAAATTAACTGAGAGAAACAGCAGCTCTATTTGGTGATTTAGTTTTTTATATAGAGAAAGGATGAGATTTTCACCTCCATATATAACCATCTCATTAATTTAGAGTAAGCATGTAGGAGTAAAAGGCTCGTAGATATAAAGGCCATTAGTCAACGCGGTTATTTGTCGTTGCTGGCAATGCTGAGATAAACTCGCGCGCTGCATATTAAACGCATAACCATTTTGATACCATTGTACCCTTTTTTAATCTCCCAAAAAAAGCCTGTCAGTGAAGTGACATTTGATATAAAAATATTACAAAAAAAAGGAACCGGTGTATAGAAGTGATATAATGCAAGTAATATAATTAGTAATGTAGTTTTAGCCTACAACGAAGTCTATAATAATAATTATGTACGAAAGTTTTGAATATTTATTTATTTATTCAAACACATTATTAGCAGTTTTTAAATATCATGTAAAAAATGTAAGTGGAAAATAATAAATTGCTAGGGAACATCAGATTCTGCGAAGCAAGATTTACAAGAGACTATATGGCAGAAGAATTCGTCTTACTAACATTGGGAATTGATACAATCATAAAAAGCCAAATGCCGAAGTACTTGAAAAAAGAGAATATTATGGCATAAGGAGAGACACTCTTTTTCCTATTGTAATTGATCTACACAATAAACTGTCAATTTTTTGATTGATTTACTTGTAAATAACTGTTTCTAGCTGACCTTGATCAGTTAAAAACAGTTTTGCCTGTTTTTTACAAATATTTTGTGATATATCAAAATGGACGATATTTGTCCGAGTATTTTCTGTTATCAGCAGCAGGTTCAAGCAACCACGCCTGTCGTACCCTACTGCTGCTGATTTAATCTGTAAGGTATACCATATAGGTGAATCATTCACATATCCACAAAACATATTCCAGCTGCTGCCAAATTTAAACAGGTGAGTGGAAAATATCAGAAGTTAGCAACACTGCGATGTTCAGTTTAGACTTCAGAGTGCGGATTGTTCGGTGCTCGCGTTCCCTGGGAACCCGCCGACACAGTTTTGCTCATTTTTATCGTGTCCATATAAGGCGGATGGTGCCGCTACATGAGTGATACCATCTCGACTCTAAATAAAATATTACTTAAGATCAAAACATAGCAGTACATTTATAGAATATTACCTATTTGGTTATACGTGTATGTGTCATGAATGAAAATTGCGTGCTATCTCAAATTGATTTCAATAAAATCAGATTATCGAATTAATACTGTAATATATTTTTGTTTACATTTAAAACTTTCTAATTTGATGTAATAACACTCTAGTTATGTTAATATCTAGTATTATGGGTACAATCACAGACATGGTACTGTGCACTATTTTGACGTAAGTACGTATATTTTAGCGTAACGTAATGATAAATGTATTCAGACTTCGAGTCAGCTAGAACCATGAAACAAAAAAAAAACAACTTGTTTTTTTTGTTTCATGGCTAGAACAGTTCGTCCATTGTACTTTTTGTTTTAAATAAGTTTGCAATATATTTTATATCGACTTCCTAAAATGTGGAGGTTATCGATTCGGCTGTGTGTTTTTAATTTATTTTTTTATGTATTTTTTACCTCAGAACTCGGTCATTTATGCCCCGATTATGAAAGTTCTTTTGTTGTTTGAGAGGATATACCTCTCCGCGTGTGGTCTTACTTGGTGAAGATCTGACGTGGGGTTCCGGAGATACAGGTAAAAGAATGTCGTTTACTGTAGTGTTAAAGCATCAAAAATTATGTTATTGTGAACAATAAAACAAAGTATTAAATATGTAATCAATAGAAAATCAGAAATAAAACTTGTAGTTTTAAGCCAGTATAACAATTGAATTTAAGTTTAAAATAGCATAGTTTTCTATTCTAGAACAGGTCTTTCGAATTGAATTTGAATGGACTATATGATACGGCTCAAGGTTTCTCAAACAAATATATCAATGTACCCTCGTTAGTTTTTTAAGACAACGGTGAACCCTTAATGAAACAAGTTTTAGCTACGACAGGAAATGTATTTAAATAATACAGTATATAAAGTAATACAGATGCTAAAGGAAAATTCGACATTATTATTCAATTAATTGAATTATGAGGTTATTTCAGGCCCAAATTCGACCAAATTTGTAAGCGGTTTTACTTAAAATGCATATTTACATATAATTAATTGATTAATTACACAATCGTGTACATTAATTGAATTTCGATTTCTTAACTCCTAAAAAAACAAAGTAAATTAAACCCTGTGTTATTTTTTTATATCATAAGATAGCAAACAGGCAGATGGGTCTCCTGATGGAAAGAGTCAGCCATCGCCTAGAGACACCAGAGGTGTTAATGGTGCGTTGCTATCTTGTGGCGAGGTCTAATGCCACGTGCATAAGTTTACCGGCTACCTTACCCTCCAAACCGGAACACGACAGCGACCAGCACTGACGCTATTGCGGCAGGAATAGGCAAGGCGGTGGTACCAGACGTTGCGGAACTCTACCATCTAGTAGTCACGACAGTAGTGACACGTATAGCCAATCAGTCGCATTTGACAACCTGTCTAGTAGAACGGCAGTTGGTCTATTCTTCAAAGGAGCCTGAAGTTTCCCTCGTGTTGGTTCCGGGCTTCTTTGAAGAATAGACCAACTGCCGTTCTGCCAGGCAGATCGTAAAAGACGACCGATTGGCTATGCAAATCACTACCATCGTAGCTACTAGGTGGTAGAGTTCTGCATTAACACGCCCGGGTATTTGTTACCAACGCCTTACATATTTTTGCTGCAATAGCGTCAATGCTTGTTATTGTCGTGTTCTTGTTTGAGGAATCAGATAGTGTCTGTCGAATTACGCACGTGGCATTGCCATATCACCACACGGATAGAAAAGTGGTAGTGCCATGCTTAGCTGAATGGGCCGGCACGACCGGGGCAATACCACTACCTCACTTAAAACCAACGTAAAGTAACAGCTTTGCTGTTGCGTTTCGTCTGGTTAGTGAGGTTCCCGGAGGCCCTTCCCCCCTCCCCCTAATACTATGGAAGCGCAATTGAAAGGTAGGTGTTTACCCCAGGGGGGTACCATTAGCGTAAGCGGTGGAGAATCCCCCTCTGGACATCCATGTTCAGGAGTTTGCAATAAACCTGAGCATGGATGCCCAGGCTTCCCTGCGTACTCTGGGGGGGGGGGGGGGGGCAAAATTGCGCTCACACACTTTGCTGCTCGGGACAAACGGAGCAAAAAACTAAAGGCACCCCCTACCACACACCGCATGGATTTTATTAATATTAGGGGTCTCAACTCTAATTTAAATGCCGTCCACTACCACCTTGAGACGGCTAAGCCGGCCTTGCTCTTTTTAACCGAGACACAGATATCTTCTCCGGCGGATATATCATATCTCTCCTACCCGGGGTACAAATTAGAGCATTCATTTGTACTCCGGGCGGGAGTTTGTGCTTACGTTAGAGAGGATATCTGTTCCCGACGTCTCAGCAGCCTTGAAGGCAGGGCCCTATCCATCTTATGGCTACGCATAGAGTGCGACGACCATCCACGCATCTATGCGTGCCTTTACAGGTCCCATAGTGGAAATGCCGAAGTAGACCGACTCGTAGAGCATTTACAAATAGCAACGGATTCCGTGATACAGCAGATCCCCACCGCGGAGATCGTGATCCTTGGTGACTTTAACGCCCATCATGTTGAATGGCTTAGCTCACGTACCACCGATCATGCGGGGAGATCTGTTCACGATTTTGCTCTAGCATATGGTCTAACACAGCTAGTTACCTCACCTACGCGTGTTCCTGATGTGGATGACCATTTACCTTCCCTGTTAGACCTTCTGCTGACCTCTCATCCGGACAATTACCAAGTTTCCGTAGATGCTCCGCTAGGTTCTTCAGACCACTGCCTCATACGGAGCGAAGTGCCGGTAATGCGACTATCGCGGCCTCGTTTCTCAGGCTGTCGCCGCGTTTGGCACTACATGTCAGCAGATTGGGACGTATTGCGGTCCTTCTTTGCATCCTACCCATGGAGGCAAATATGCTTCTCACTGGATGATCCAGATGTCGTTGCTGAATGCATCTCCTAAGTGGTGCTGCAGGGCATGGAACTGTTCGTTCCGTTTACTGCGGTACCCATCGGTGGCAAGTCACGGCCATGGTTTGGTCGCCACTGCAAAACGACTTCACGTCGAAAGCAGGAGTGCTACCGAGCGTGGGCTGCTGCGGCGGCATCTCATGATGTAAACACCAGTGCAGTTAGAAAGGAGTATAATTTTGCCTCTAGGTCTTTCAATAGAGCCATCGCAAAAGCAAAATCGGAGCACATTGGCAGAATTGGTGAGAGACTAGTTCGCCTTCCTTCGGGAACTCGTGCGTTCTGGTCTCTCGCCAAGGCTGTCCAAGGGAATTTCTGTCTGCCTTCATTTCCACCTCTGCGCAGAGCTGATGGCTCTCTGGTCCATGCTGCCAAGGAGAAAGCCGATCTTTTGGGCTCACTCTTTGCTGCCAACTCGACTCTGGACAACCAAGGAAACATGCCGCCTACCATCACGCATTGTGACAGTTCCATGCCTGAGGTTCAATTCCTCCAAACAGCAGTGCGTAAAGCACTCTTTTCCTTGGATGTCCATAAGTCTAGTGGGCCTGATGGCATCTCACCAATCGTGCTCAAGATCTGTGCTCCCGAGTTGACACCGGTTTTAACGCGTCTTTTCCGGCTCTCATACTCAACAGGCGTTGTCCCTAAATCTTGGAAGACAGCTTTAGTGCACCCAATCCCTAAGAAAGGCGATCGCTCAGATCCATCCAACTATCGGCCTATAGCGATAACCCCTTTGTTCTCCAAAATAATGGAATCCATTATTAACAGCCAGCTTTTGGGGTATCTAGAAGAGCACCAGCTGATTAGTGATCGTCAGTACGGTTTTCGTCGCGGTCGCTCAGCTGGTGATCTTTTAGTTTACCTAACGCACCGATGGGCGGAGGCTGTGGAGAACAAGGGGGAGGCTTTGGCGGTTAGTTTGGACATAGCGAAAGCCTTTGATCGGGTATGGCACAAAGCACTTCTCTCCAAGCTTCCTTTTTATGGGCTTCCTGTGAAACTCTGCAATTGGATCACCAATTTTTTGGCAGATCGGAGCATCAAGGTCGTTGTTGATGGCGCATGCTCTGAACTTAAACCCGTCAATGCTGGTGTTCCTCAGGGCTATGTGTTATCACCTACACTGTTTCTTCTGCATATTAATGACATGTTGCAATCAAGCAACATTCATTGCTATGCGGATGACAGTACGGGTGATGTTTTGTACTCTGGCCGCAGCGGAGTTTCTCAACAATATGTCAAAGAGTGCCGGAACAAACTTGTGTCGGAAATCGAAGAACAACTTTCCTCAGCCTCAAAGTGGGATCGACTAAACTTAGTCCACTTTAACTCCAAGAAGACACAAGTTTGCGCGTTTTCCACCAAAAAATCTCCCTTTGTCGTATCTCCTCGCTTCGAAAATACTTCCCTTACAGCCACAGCCAGTCTTGAAATTCTTGGAGTTGACATATCGAGCCACGTTCAGTTCCGTGGTCACTTGGAAGGCAAGGCCAAATTAGCCTCAAAAAAGCTGGGTGTTCTCAGCAGGGCCAGACAGTATTTCACGCCGGCTCATCGCCTACAACTTTATAAGGCGCAAATCCGGCCTCATATGGAGTACTGCTCTCACTTGTGGGCGGGGTCTCCTCAGTACCAGCTCCTTCCTTTTGACCGCATTCAACGTAGAGCGACTCGAATCGTCAATAACCGGACTATTTCTGATCGGCTTGATTCTTTGGCATTGCGTAGAGATGTGGCTTGGATGTGACTCTGCATCTTCTATCGGATCTATCATGGGGAGTGTTCCGACGAACTGTTTGGATTAATTCCTGCCGCAGAATTTCACCATCGGACATCGCGACAAAATTCAAAATTTCATCCTCATCATCTCGATGTCTGGATATCCACAACTGTGCGATTCTCGAGGCACTTCTTCCCCCGGACTATTCCTCTGTGGAACCAATTACCGGCAGGGGTTTTTCCAAGCGGATACGACTTAGGGACCTTCAAGAAAAGAGCCTACTCTTTCTTAAAAGGCCGGCAACGCAACTGCAAATCTTCTAATGGTGTGGTTGTCCATGGGCGGTGGTGATCACTTACCATCAGGTGAGCCTCCTGTCCGTTTGCCCCCTTTTCTATTAAAAAAAAACCGCACCATTAATATCATTGTTGTACATAGGCTAAGGTTTCTCTTTCCAACAGGAGAGCTATCTCTTTGTTTGATATGTAATGATATAAAAAAAGTAAACTAAGCGGCAATTGTTATGTACATTTTGTCGCGAGCGCCCAACAATTGTCTGGCGTACCCCACTTTGAGAAACTCTGATATTGATGACATAATCTTTGGATATTTTAAATAGACTTTGAAATTTATTTTAGATAAATAAATAATTGTTTCGTGAGCCAATTATTGATTTATCGTCTCGGTGTAATGAGCAATTTGTTTATTAATTTTATGAGTGCTCTGTTTCTGAGCTCGTTGATTAATGTTTCTCCATTCAAAATGTTAGGCCGCCGTTACATGGGCCGTTCATTTTATACTTGCAACCGATTTAACAAACATTTTAAATGCCAACCCCATGTTATAATAATATACACTAAGCCAATATAATAGGGTTTTTTTAGCACAACTTTATATGGTCTAAGAGCCGGTGGGAGATCGTCCTTCACCGATCTGATAACCAGATGAGACGTATATTTTATCAAATATTATTTATAAACAAATATGCCTATAATTACTTGCCTATCCAAAAGTGCTCATGGCTATTTTTAATTACATTAACTTTAATCGTTTTTTTTCATCACTTTCATACTTTTGATAACCAAATGAAATTTATTTCACTGATAATTTTTAACACACAGAATATACCTAGGTAGGCTTGCCTATCTATCTGATCTCCTCCTGTCTTCTCTACTAATATGTAGGTTACTTGTTATTACCCGACCGCTTCGCTAGGCTTAAATTCATTGACGTTAAAATATGAAAATAGACGGTTAGACAAATACAGTCTATAATTTGCAGATTAATGTTTTAATCAAATCAAGATTGCTGAACCCGTTTTTGAGTTAGGACACGCAGATAGACAGAAATGCAGACAAAAATGAAATAAACTACTATTTACGTAATCACGAGATGTTGATGTATATATATATACCATTTATCCTTAAGATCGGTCAAGGCTTTCTGAAGTTATAACGGGGTATACAGACAGACAGACAAAAATTATAAGGCCTTTCGTATTCTCAATGTATACCAATTTTGATAAAGAGTGTTGGGGCAACTCTTACTTTTAACCCGTGTTGGTCCGGGCCCACTCTGAAGAATAAATTATCTACCATTCTGCGAGACACTTCGTTAAAGGTGAACAATAAGCTAAACCATCGTGACTACTGGGTGGTAGAGTTCTGTAATGTCTCGTCCGTGTAATGTTACCACTGCATTACCTATTCCTGCCGCAATAGCGTTAATGCTTGTCTCTGTCGTGTTCTGGTTTAGAGGGTAAGGTAGCTGGTAAACTTATGCATGTTGTATTATCACGCAAGCTACGCATCACTAAAATCTTTGGTCTATGGGCGATGGTTGTCTCTTTTCATCAGGAGAAGGAGCTATCTACTTTTTTGCTATTCTGTCCTATAAAAGTGTAATTTTATTTGTGAACGAGCCCTTACAATATATATTCGAATGCTATGATTAGTAACGATGGAAAGTAGCGTCCAGTGGTCGGCCGGCCGCGTTCCGGCCCGGTAATGGCACCAATTAATGTAATCCGTGGCTCACGGCGCGCCTCGGCATAGCCACTTGCCAAATAAACAATGTATAAGTAGGATGTACGAATAGGTTGGCTGAACCGAGAATAATTTTTACCACTCTCTTACAAAAATTTTTTATATCATAACAAAGAAGCAAATAGGTCTTCTGGTGGAAAGAGAAAGATATCGCGTATAGATACCAAAAAAAATGTATTTATGCGTTGCTACGCGACTGTGACAAGCATAAATGCGGCAGGAGTAGAATAGGGAACGCGATGGCGTATAACCCGAGCGAGACGTCGCAGAAATTTACTATCAGTTGTCACTATGGTAGTTGCCTGGTAGAATGGCGGATAATCTATATCTTTAAAAGAAGCCCATACAGGAGATCCTGTGTTGGAGAAGAGATCAAATATACAAATAGATAAAGAAATCTAATAATAGCCTTTATATATTTTCCCGTATCCCTCGGGTTCAGCTACCTAGCGACGTTTTATGTTAATGGTAGTAAAGTAACGATTGTTTTAGCTTTCAACAGAAAGTCTTTGCGTAGAGTCTAGGCAAAGACGCTAGGCCCTAGACCACTGGCATAGCTTACTTGGATGTCACCCGGTGCGGTCATTATGGTGTCACCACAAAAAAACTGTCTACGAACGTAAGACCAGTCAAAGGAGCGACTGTGGCCGAGTGGTAAAAACGTCTGTTATTCGGGTCAGGGTGTAAGGCATGCCGGCTCCGCGATTAGTATTTTCTCATATGAGATTACTGTAGATAGTCACCGCTCGCTATCCGCGTTTTGGAAAGCACGTTAAGGAACGCTACGTCTCGACCGGAGTTTGGTACCTTACCCGTTTCTGCCGCGTCAACGGCGATGCCTATTGCTGTTGTGATCCAGTTTGCTTATGTAACCCTATCTATGATGTCTGAGTCTATCGGCGATGGTTGTCTCTTTCCTTACTGAGAGTCATCTGTTTATTTGCTATATAATGATACAAAGAAATTATATTCTTTAATTTTCAGTAACACAAATTGACTTTATTTTATTACTATTTAAACTGATGACAGATAAAGGGCGTTATTCTAGTAATGTTATTTCTGATAACACTTTTATTGCTGTTCAATTTAAAATCTAATGTTACGTCAACAAAGTAATGTGGTAACCGGAGATAATATAAAGAGCAGGGTTTATTGTTTCTGAAGGAAGATCATAAATATTAAACGGTTGTAATGGGACCGTGCGTGAAGCTTCAAGTAGTTAAGAGCGATAAGTTATAACATTTTTAAGAGAGCGAACCTATTTTCATCATTCTGTTTTTTTTCAAGTACTAATTATGTTTTTTGAACGAATATTCATTATTCGTGATCAAACAGGAATTCTCATGTCTTATATTTTTGAGACTGTCTATTTAAAAAAACATAATGTACAGTCGAAAAAAGTCTCATTCTTCTTTAAACTTTAATAACGGTTTTTTATTTAAAATGTCTTTATAATTTATAGATATTTTGGCCTTCGTTGTATTAAAATATCTATCTCGTTATATCTACATTAACATTAATACTTATAGAAAAAAAAGTATTTTTTTATATCATACAAGTAAATAAGCAGATGGCTCTCTGTAAATGGTGCGTTGCTATCCGAGTGGTGGAATGACAATGCCACACATATAAGTCTACCGGCTATTTTACCCTCCAAAAATCGGAACACGACAATGACAAGTATTGACGCTATTGCGACAGGATTAGGAAAGGCGGAGGTACCAAATACCCGGGCGAGACGTTGTGGAACTCTACCACCAAGTAGTCACGATGGTAGAGACACGTAAAGCCAATGGGTCGCCTAAATACGTTACATACTCTTTGGGGTCGCCTTTTGCGTCGTGACTGGCAGAACGGCAATTGGTATATTCCATTTCTATATGTTTGTTTCTTAATACTGAACCGATCTTCAAACTACTGAACCGATTTTAAATTTTTTCATTCATTAATTACACTGTCGAGGTAACATATGTTTTTTTACCCGATTGATTGAAGGGAACTAATGGTTTTGGTTCATGCAAACGAAATCGTAGGCAACAGCTAGTGAAATGCATTCGCGTACTTGACAAAAAAATGTTGCGTTTCAGTATGCAGTACCTACATCTAACTAGTGTGTGGCACTACCGTTCTTGTGGCACTTTTGTGGAAAGGCTTCATCAAAATATTGGCCTTCGGGCACCAAAATATATGTTCATTTTAGATTTAAAATTTAACTATTTTGGTTGTAGGGCGGCGTATTTTTTTTAGATTACTTTTACACTTCTTTCAAATTTTTTAACTTCAGTTGTTTCTTTTATTAATAAACTAGCTACCCACGCAGCTTCGCCCGTGCCTTGATGTCATATCAATGGAAGAAATTTCATACAATATTCTCATCTCAGGAGATGAATTTCGAGAGATTCCTTACTATTCCTCGGCTACATCGTAAGAACAACCTATGTGGAGAACTTCAACCTTCTTGTTCAAAGGATTTAGGCTGGTGTTCATATGTCTGTCAGTGAGTCAGGACTTTTTTATATAGATATTTATATTTTTATGAGTCAGCACTCGCCCGGATTCGTCTGCGATTAGAGTAACATATTGTCGATATATTTTATACAAACTTTCATTCCCTCTCTTATCAGCCTCTTAGGGGTTAATTCAAAAAATAGCCTATGTTCAACTCCGAGTCTTCAATTATCTTTTTGCCTTTCATTAAAATCGGCTCAGTAGTTTAGCTGTGACAGCGTTATGATGCTGCCCGAACCCGATTGGAGCGCCACCTACGGGGCTTAATTGTTAATCTATACCATTCTCGAATCCACGGGAAGTTTTCACACAGGATCACACAAAACGTTTCATTTAGATCGGTCCACCCGTATACGGGGAGTTCAGTAGCATACACACGCACAAAAGAATTATACATATATTATGTATATATAAAAATTATCATTATATGACCTCCCCTTTGGTCGAGCGGTTAGCGAACCCAACTATGAATATATGAGGCCCGGGTTCGATTTTCGACAGGGACAAACATTTGTGTGTTGAGCATAGATGTTTGTATTTCTGTGTTATTTATATAAGTTACAGTATTTACATATAATGTATTATAATAATATTTATATAATATGCATTTCTATGTATTAGTATTGTTGAATTAACACCCATTACACAAGCATATATTTTTTTTACTTTGGGGCTAAATCGATTTGTGTAATTTAGCCAGCGATATTATTATTTTTACGTATAATGATAACAGTTGTATGATGAGGAAATAAAGTCATGTCACATTGAATTGCTTTCGGAAGGTTATTTATGTAAATTGGAAAAAGCAAAGTTTCTCAAATACTTCCTCGGGGCACTCCACAGTTATCGTAAAGACAACTAGAATTGTATATTTTTGCGATTTCTCCATGCATTTCATATTTTAACATATTGTTTTCTTAGATCGCCTGTTTTGGGTCTAGTGGTCTGGCATCGGCGTTGACCACATGTGGTTCCGGTTTCGATTCCCGGCTTTGGGAATTTAAAAGAATGTTTTTTCAGTATTCTCATAAACACAGTATTGACTGAGGTTGAAAAGTGTCCGGTTGGCAATAGGCTAGCCACCTACCACATTGTGGAACTAAGTACATGTCTTCGGCTAGTTGTGGGTGCACTTGTACCTCTGCCTATCTTTTCGGGGATATGGACGTGAAAATATTTTTTGTTTTCTTAATTTTAATAAGTTTGTGATTTTTATAGAAATATCTCCGTTGCTATATTTTTTAATTTTTATTTAATACATTTTATCGACAACTAAATCAAATGTCTCGCTTTAGTTTGCTACAGAAATTACATAATATTTTTTCAATCGTCGAAAAAACGGAGGAGCGTTTCAATTCGCGTATATGTATTTTTTAGGTTGGACCACGCATTAACTTTTTACAGAGTAATCCGATTATGATATATTTTTTTTAAAAAGGGTATACCCCGAGGGTGGGCCCATTTGATAAAATATAATTCCAACTATTAGGATATATAAACAAGGGATGTTTGAATGTTCACTTACTGATTTTAATGTAGATATGACCACGTATAACTTGTTACAGAGTGACCTGATTTTGATAATTTTTCTCTTATGACAGACTCTCTCTAACAGTTGTTTTAAACACTCAAATATGTTCTATGTAGCAATGAAGAAATAATTTATATGGCAATATCCTATCAGCCTCGAGAGAAGTTGTCATAACCTGACATAACCTGAATGAATGTATGTATATTGTGTAGATACGGCCTATATTTATATCACGATTACGTATCGGTTTCTATTTCAATAGATATTATTGTTTTGTAATGTAAATTGTTAGTAAAAAAACCGTTCTAGTGCGAGTCCAACTCGTGCGCTAAGTGTTCCGTACCATTATCTATAAAAAGGTCACGTTTGTTATGTGGGTGTGGGAGAAGATTCTGTTTTTAGTATTTGTTGTAATAGCGGCCAATATACCTAAATACCTGTGAAAATTTCAACTGTCGAACTATCACGATTCATGAGATACTGCCTGACAGACGGACAGACAGACAAACAGATGGACAGCGGAGTCCTAGTAATAGGGTCCCGTTTTACCCTTTGGGTACGGAGCCCTAAAAACTGGTTGACCGTCGCAGCTTCACCTGCGAGTTTCATGTCATGAATATATCTGATACAATTTTTCATCCCCTATTTCACTCATTTCAACTCTTTGAGGGATGAATAAAGTAGCTTATGATTGAGTCCGGGTCTTTAACTGTCTATTGCCAAATTTCATCAAAATCGGTTCAGCGGTTGTAAACGATATGAACAATTATAGACCTATTACTTTAATTCCAGTTATTTTTAAAATCTTTGAAAAAATTATGTATGAAAAGCTCTTTAATTATTTACTTGATTTTGGCCTACTAAAAATAATCAATATAAATTTAGGAAAGGTAGGTCTACTACATTAGCATGTTTTGATTTAGTGAAGAGCATAACTGAATGTCTTAATAAGAAAATGTATCCACTTTGTTTATTTTTGGATATGAGTAAGGCATTTGATTTTGTTTCACACAATATTTTACTATCAAAACTTAAAAAATATGGTATTAGATTAGATAAAGAGTTACTTAGAAAATAGAAAAAAATGCGTCGAAATATCTAAAATATGCGGAAACCGTAAAAAAAATGTTTACTTCAAAGTACCGTGTTAACAACTGTGGTGTACCACAGGACAGTGTTTTAGGACCCTTGCTATTTTTAATTTATATCAATGATCTTCCTGATAGTACACAACATGATTGCTTTTTATTTGCTGATAACACTACCCTACTTATTAAAGGTAAAAATAAAAAAGAGTTGGTAAATGAAACAACTGAAACCTTACTTCAAGTTTCAGACTGGTTAATTAATAATAATTTAAAAGTTAATGTAGCTAAAACAAAATTAGTTGAATTTTAGAACTACCACAGTAATATTACTAAAAACACAAATGTATTTTTAAATAAAGTAAATATAGATGATGTAGATTATACAAACTTTTTAGGAATAATTATTGACAAATATTGTAATTGGAATGCACACATTGAATCTCTATGTAATAAGATTGATAGATTTGTCGATGCCTTGGGAAGACTAAGAGAAGTGGGAAACGTAAAAGCCTCCCTATTAGCATATCATGATATGTCTCTTCTAATTTACAATATGGAATTCCTATTGGGGGAAATTCTGTTGAATTGGTACGAATTTTTAGAGTCCAAAAGAAATGTATCCGAGCAATATGTGGTACAATTAGTTACATTCCTGTAAACCACTTTTCAAGTCTCTTAAGGTACTTCCCTTACCATGTTTGTATATTTTAGAGGTATGCGTATTTGTAAAAAAGCACCAAAAGTTATTTAAAACAAATGCTGAAGTCACTGGTAACTCATATTTTAGGAATAGTAAAAAATTATATGTGCCTAAACAAAAATTAAATAATTTTACAAAAAATGTGCATTGTATGTCTATTATTATAAATAATCATATTCCTGATAGTCTTAAATCATTACCTATAAATAACTTTTGCAAAAAGTTGTTTGATTTGCTGTTAGATAAAACTTATTATGATATTAATGAATTTTTAGCCGATAAAATTAAATATTAATGGATAGAAATATAAGTCTGTTGAATTATCCTTAAAAAATTTCAATGTACCTAGTAAAATTTTGTAAATAGTGAACATTTTGTAAATTATAAAAAATTTAATTGCACAAAATATGAATCTTGTAATTATAGAAATAACTTTTGTAATATGAAATTATCATTGTACATTTATAACAGGTACATAAAATAGAGAAAAAAGACCAGCCCGCTGAGTTTCTTCCGCCGAATCTTCTCAGTGTGTGGCCGCGTTCCGATCCGGTAGTAGTTCTAAATAATCGATAGAATGTTTTAAATGTAATATTATATAATGATATATTTTTTAAATATTTGCGCACCATATAATGGTAGAATATGTTGGTAAATTTATTTATTTTTAACAATTTGTAACACTCATATTCTTGCAAATAAATATTTTCTTTCTTTCTTTCTTTCTTTCAAAAACAGACAGACTTTCATATTATTATTATGCATATGAAAATGTTCTTTTTTTATGTTCTATACTATTAATCGTCGGCACTTGTTGAAACTGCATTTTAATTTTAATTATAAAACACTTGTACTGGTTTCACTACATATATATTCTTCCAAATTATTTAAAGTCTACCGGTTTCGCGTATTAACGCATCTTCAGGACATATAGCTAAACAAGAATAACAATTGACAGTTACATACATTGACAAACACATTGACAAATAAAGTACCCACTACAAGCAATATTATTTGTCAATGTAAGTAACTGTCAATTGTCATTCTTGTTTAGCTATATGTCCTGAAGATGCGTTAATACGCGAAACCGGTAGACTTTAAATAATTTGGAAGAATGTATATGTAGTGAAACCAGTACAAGTGTTTTATAATTAAAATTAAAGTTCTTTTTTTATATATATCATAAGATAGTAAACAAGCAGATGGGTCTCCTGATGGAAAGAGTCAACTATCGCCTATAGACACCAAAGATGTTAATGGTGCCTTGCTATCTCATGGCGAGGTCTAATGCCACATGCATAAGTTTACCGGCTACCTTACCCTCCAAACCGGAATACGACAGCGACAAGCACTGACGCTATTGCGGCAGGAATAGGTAAGGCGGTGGTACCAGACCCGGGCGAGACAATGCAGATCTCTACCACCTAGTAGCCACGATGGTAGTGACTCGATAGCCAATCGGTCGCCTTTTACGACATGCCTGGCAGAACGGCAGTTGGCCTATTCTTCAAAGGAGGCCGGGACCAACACCAAATTAATTGTGATTTGGTCAAGTTTTTTTAAAATGTATTTTAATTATATCGCATTAAGTTTTTATTTGCACTTATAAGTAGATTTTAATAAATTTCAAGAGTTATTCTTCAGAGGTAGGTTGTTTTTCTTGACGCTAACAATGACACTTATTAATAATTGTTTTAGAATAAGCTTAACGTTATTTTGGATCCAGCTAACTTTTCACTTTGTAAAAAGCCTTCTAAAAGCTTTTAGAAAGGCATTTATTTTTACAGGCTGACTTTACATATATCAGATTCTGAACGTTAGGAAAATATTCAAATATCATGAAATTAATTCATATCTTCTTAGAATTTCAGTTTTTAGAAAATCCACTTCATAAAAGCTTTAATTGCTGTAGTCTTTCACTCATTATTTTTGAATATTTACCGTCCAAATAAGTGTTTTGTTTAAAACTAAAAGAATCGGTTGACTAAACATTTTATTGGATAACAACATGTACACTTTGGACAGCTTCACGGTCCGACAAATCTATATGAGTATTGGAACAGACAACACTATCTAAATTACTAGCGATCACATCTAAGCGTGCCTGCTTGAATTTTAAAAATGTAGTCACTTAACTCATTACTAGATAAAATGCTTGATAAGTTTTTATATATTTTATTGTGTCCCTTAAGGTTAACATTGTAATCAGTGTATAAAATACCTAATATTCTACATTATTTTTTTCCAATAATGAATCCAAATTTTTGGTAAAGTTTCATGATTAGAGTTAGGGGTACAAAATATATAAATTGTAATTAAATTAGATTAATTATAAAATAAATTAGCTTAATTAATAAAAAAATGATGATAATGTTATGTGTAAATCAAGAGGTTTATTTGTAGGTCATTACTTACTAAGATACAGAAGCCACCCCGTTCCATTATATTGCGAAAAAATAAAAAGCCATTGAATATGCCATCAAAATTAAACTTGAAATTTTGCGTAAAAGTTTGTTTTAAAAAAATTTTTGTATGAAAATTGCTATTGTCCTAATCTTATATATTAAATTCTTGCGTCACAATGTTACTTACCATATCAGAACGTATAAGATATTTCCGTCCCCACAAATTAGGTTTTGGCTGGTGACATATTGTTATCCTTGTACCTTCTTTTCAGTTCAGTTTGAACATGAGGTGGTGATGAGATGATTATCTTATGATTATGATGACAACAGAATAACCTCCTCACCATAGGACACACACAGAAAAAATATGTACTTAATTATATTGTGTATAAACATTTGCCCGTTACTGCTATGCAGTTTATTAAAAAAAATTTTTTCTTTTGTTTTGAGACTTCCAACTTAGCCAATTTTTAATATAAAGAAATGGAGTAAACAATTTTATAACGAAACTAAACATCTTTTGAGAGCATTAAACATCATAAGACTTTTTACTAAGATAAGACTTTTTTTGAATTTAAAAATAGAAGTTTTAGAAGTTCTGATAACGGAACCAGAAAAAGTTACGTCGTAGTTAACTTAAACAAGTTGGTTTACAATAATAATACATTATGAAACGTATTCGGTTTGTCTATGGTAATTAGTACAATTAGTTCTAATGGGATGTGGTTCTAATTAATTATCCGAGCTACAGAATAGCAAATGAGATCACGCCGAGCGGCGTGTTAAGCTCACTGCACCTCGTAAAACAATGTCAAATGTTTGGATTTATGTGCGGACACAGTGTGAGCGAGTTTCAAGTATATACGATAATGACGAAATCCATATCCATACTAATATAAATGCGAAAGTAACTCTGTCCGTCTATCTGTCTCTTCTTCATGCCTAAACCACTGAACAGATTTGGATGAAATTTGGTACAAAGATAGTTTAACACCCGAGAAAGTACATAGGATAGTTTTTCTCACGGAAATATTTGAACAGAAACGGAATCATGCGGGTAAAGCCCCGGGATTTTTAGAAACTATCCCACGCGGACGAAGTTGCGGGCACAGCTAGTATGAAATATAATGGAAATATTTGATGAAAACGAAATGAAACATAATTTAAGATGATATATATTACATTAACCGAGTAAGTATCTTCACGCCCATATCCCCGAAGTGGTAGGCAGAGGTACAAGTGCACCCACGATTAGCCGAAGATACTTGGTCCCACAAATGTGATAGGTGGCAAGTCTATCGCCAACCGGGCACTTTCCAATCCCAGGCAACTTTGTGTTTCTCAGAAAACTGAAAAAACACTATTCTTATGTGCCCGACCCGGAAATCGAACCCGGGACCTCATGTGGTCAACGCCAACGCTGGACCACTAGACCACAGAGGCGACATTAACTAAAGACAAAAAATACACAAATAACTAAAGTAGAAGCCTTAAGTACATGGTATACTTCATTATTTAATAAGTTGTTAGTCACAACTGATTCATCATTTTATATACACATATTGACGCTACATCTCTCACGTCACACATCACGATCCTCGTAGATTTGCCTGCTTTCGGATATCCTTCCACAACATATCCGGTATCCTTCTCCAATATATGCTCCAATATATTATCTTTCAGTGTCAGTGTCCCTTTCACTTTATTACTAAGAGTTCGCGAGTATTTTACCAACATACATTTCTCTGATTGATGCCAATATTGACATCGAACCAGGGCAATGCGTTACCGTCTATCTTCATACATTCTTTGAATGCATGTGTTTGCATGAGTACGGATCGCATAACACGTAGCAGGAGCTCGTCTATTCCATAATCTGCAACGATGACAACGAAAGTTCTTAATTAGCTCACTTCACTGCCCAGTTTAAAAAGGCCCAGATGTGCACGCGAAATGTCTGTAATTTCAAAAGTTTACATAAAACGCGTTAGTTTTAGAGTTAAAATTTTGGGTAATGACGTATTTAAAAAATGGAAACTCAAAACCGCTGTATGTTTGACGAACCTTAAAATCGGTGTCCAGGCGACATGAAGCCGACCATTCACGCAAGTGATTGCTGCCGTTAGCGCGATTTACGACGTACGATACCACTAACTAGCACCAAATAGGGGTGCTGGGGAAGATGGATGGAGCGCTCGGTTTCGCTCTCGTTCCCATAACGGTTTCACACTTTCGTTCGCTTTTTGCTGGCATCAGTGTTGGCAGTTTTCTTAATGTAATCAGCTTCGAACGTAAATTTGTCATATGTTATTACTTACCAGAGGATCGCCCAGATTTACATTGGTAACCTAGTTAACAATACCCATTTTGTACACAATTACTACAATGCTAAAAACTTGTACCATAGAATCTCTAACAAACTTCATAGGATCTTCTGCCAGCCTAATCAATTTTTTTATAAAGGCATTAATTTGAAATGTACTAAGGCAAGTAGTAGTATATCATTAATACGTTTAAAAAATGTAATAACCGATGTATATGTAAACATATACATATACTCCATGGATTTCAAAACAGTTTTAAAGATTTTGAAAAAAATGCTAAAACTCTGAAAGAATGTTTCCAAAGAGTTTTGACATTGGGAATTTAAAAAGAGGCTTAGCAATTTCTTCAGAGATCGACATCGCATTGGCGGCTAACCTCTTTGTTAGCATCTGTGTGACTGTTTTCAGTGACTGTTTTCCATCAGGTGGCTCACTTGTTCGTTATTGGTCAATTTTTATAAAAAATATTGTTAAAAAGACAAGAACGCTGAGTTTCTTCCGCCGGATCTTCTCAGTGTGTGGCCGCGTTCCGATTCGGTGGTAATTATTAAAATGTTGACTTACTAAAAGTCTCTGTAAAACATTATTCAATTTAAGCATTTTTTGATTTTCGATTAGAAATAAGTAACAGAGGGAAATCTTACTAGTATTTTTGGACATGCATTTCAATCTTTTTATAACATACATAAATATACACATATCTTCACGCCAGATTCTAACATTGTTTGAGGATAACCTTTTATCTTTAAATATAAGTTAAACCAAATTTATACCTTTTATACGTATACAATTTTGATTATGAATGCACACATATGGCCCTGCAAGGACGTCAATTCAAACACTGTAAGCCATTGTAAGTGTGACATCTAACTCAAGTAGATAAACTAAGATATTTAGGGGTTACAATAAATGATACGTTGACTCGGGTGCATCATATTTCAGATATTGCTAAACGAACAAGAAAATTAATAACTTTATTTAAACACCTACGAAATTTCGCTAATCATTAATTATTAATAATAATTATTAATTGTTATTTATTTATAAAGAATTAACTCAAAATTTTATATATTATTGTATAATAGCTTGGGGCAGTGAGTCTAAAACGTATATAGAGCCAGAAAACAGAGACGACTTTTAAAAACAATTGTGTTTTTGACAATTATTCGTACGTTTACATTTTACGAAATGACAAATATACTAAGTGTTAAGAAGTTTTTCATTTACAAATGTATTCTCCGCTACTTGTGGAAAAGGACAAATTCGTTCCTTCAACACAAAAAGAACAATCGGATATCCCATATCCACATTTAAAAAGACATTTTTCAAGAAACACTATCAATTTCTAGCTCCATATCTATCAAAGTTATTAAGTCGTTCTATCCTTTTATATATTTTGAAATGGCTTCGGCAATTTAATTATAATAAAATGTAGAACAGTATTCATGCACATAAACGGACACACACACACACACACAAACAAACACACTACACAAGAAAAACAACTGTGTACTGTAATGTTATATATTTTTGTATTTTAGTAAGTTTAAACTATACACATGTAACCATAACACACACACATGTGGCATACCCCACAATTTCTTCGTTATTTTTTAAATTTTATAGTTTTTCCCAAGCACGGGTAAGTGCTGCGGATTATGATATACTTATTGTTTGTGCATTGTACTTCTACTAAATATTGAGTAAATTCGTTAAAGCATTTAATAAATTAATTTAAACTTTTCAAATTTTATTATTAAAATCTGGACAAGTACGGTCAGAGTCACGCATGTAGAGTTCCGTACCATCATAGAAGAGGTAAAAAATCTCGTTTGTTGTATGAGAGTCTCCTAAATTATTTATCTTATTCTATTGTTAATAGTTGTTGTTATAGCGGCAACAGATATACATCATTTTGGAAATTTTCAACTGTCTCAATATCACGGTCCTGCTGACAGGTGGACAGACAGATACACAAACGGATAAACAGTGGAGTCTTAGTAATAGGGTCCCGTTGTACCCTTTCGGTATGGAACATTAAATAAGTCAAATTTGATATTTTTCGCTAAACCATATTTAAGAAAACGCTTGATGCACGTCATACAACTGTGACAAATATTAATATCATTACAAAAAAAATGTTAATGCGGTCAATAATACTTTTTTTTTCTTGTTGCGTTAAATATTATACCTTTATACTGTCGTCTCGGCAGTTATGACGCCCTCGGATCTGGCACAGTAAAGTTTTTTTCTTCGTTGATTCTTTATGATGCAGGCTACTGCTATGAATAGATCGATATTCTTAAAGCAGTTTATTAAAGTCGCCCGGCGTAAATAACATCACCTGTTTCATTTACTTTGTCTTGAGAAAACCAGTGCGAGCACATCACCAGACTTTTCAGATTCAGTGCTTACAACATACTTTGTGAATTTAGTTAAAAGTGCAGGTAATGAAAAGCTTTAAATAGATATTGACGTTAATCATGCTTGTTGTTGACAGTGACAGTTGACTGATTTTAAAATAAATTAAATACTCACTACATACATTATTCATCCGAGCTAAATATTTGAAATGTTATTATGGCAAATCACACAAAATTAATGATTAAATTTCTAATTTTAAAAGTAAACGTAGCTTAAAACGTTTTTGCATCCAGATACTTATGCAAAATCAACTCGTGCATATAGCCATTGGAACGTTTCTCAGACCATTTCATAAGGTGTTCAACAGCCATTAGTTAGGTGTCCAGCGCCGCAAACGCAGTCACGACGCCTTGTCGCCGATCTAACACAATTTACCGCAGCACTTGCCATTCTGGTGCCACCGCGCTGCGCCATACATCACTCGATCCTGCGGCGATACTCACGCACCGATACCATCGCACACTCGCAGATACCTGTGTTTGTCCGCCTGTAATGGCTGCCTTTATTGAGCATTGTCGTTTATTTGTGATGAATGCTGGGTGATACGCGTTACACGACGCTTGTGATTTTGTTTTCTGAATGCGTTTTGTGTTGCAACGCGCGCACTGTACTCGTTGAATTACTTGTATTTACACAATAATTCTACTTGTACAGTGAAATTGAGTTCCTTTCCAAAATTCTTAGCTCACATCATTAACTTGAGAGATGCTTAAATGTTTCCGCAATATCTCGCCCGTGCTTGGTACCACCGCTTTACATATTTTTGTCACAATAGAGTCAATGGTTTTCATTGTCGTGTTTCGGTTCGGAGGGTAAGGTAAGTTAGAATTGCATGTGGCACTAAATCCCTGCCGCAATTATAACAACGCACCATTAACATCTTTAGTTAATCTGCTTGTGTGCTATCTTAAATGATATGCATATGAACGGTAGTGTCTCACTACCGTTCCACCAAACGAATAGCAACGCACCATTAAATTCTTCAGTGTCTATAGGCGATACCAATATCTTTCTATCAGGAGACGCGAACGAAGTCATGAGTAATAGCTAGTATAGTAATATTTAAAACGAACATCGTATGTGACCCTAATCTGTGCCAGATAAATAAGTTTGAAGTTTGATACTTTTTGTGTTTTTAACAAGCATAGGATTTTTGAGAATAATTTACTATCCGGAGAATTTCCAGCACTTCGATTAAGTCTCCGCTTATTTTCCGAGGTTTTTTTGCCATTATATTTTCTGCAATAAACTACTCGGGCCTTTATTTATTTATTTAAATTTATGTACAATTACAGTACAATGGAGGAAATAATGCTCGTTGGCATTCTCAACCAGCCAACCCCAAGTAATAGCGAAAAAATTAGGGTGCAAGCTGATAATTAAAATGTATAATACCAATAACATATAATGAAAAAAAATATAAATATATAGATAAGCACAAAGATTATATTATATTAAATGCTATGAATCCCAGCAAAAAGCGATTAGATTTAAAATGAGGAGATATATAAAAAATAGTAAATATTCGAGGTGACATACTAATACTTAGTGAATGCATACGAAATAAAAAAAATAATAGAAAGAGATCTCTAAATCTATATATAATCATTGTAAGATATAAATTAAATACAAGTGCAGTTCAAGTGTACTTGATACATGTACGGTGGTATTAATTAAAATTTACAATGTTCCCTAAGCATGCGCTTAAGAGAGCATTTAGACGGTGCATGTTGGATAACCGAAGGGAGATCATTCCAGAGCCTCATAGCCTGCAGGTGGAAATATTGAAACAAAAAATCAGACCGACAAACAGGTACGTGTAATTTTAAATCGTCATCAGAACGTAAAGGGCAATCATGTGTGTCTTTCTGGAACACAAACCATTTCTTAAGATATAAGGGTGAGTTAGGATTATATAGGATGGAAAATAATGTGCAAAGGATTCGAAGTTTCTTCCGCTCACGAATGTTAGGCCAGTTAAGTTTAGCTCGGTACTCGGAGACGTAATCGAATTTTCGTAAATTAAATATAAAGCGAATACAATTGTTCAAAATCACTTCCAGTCTATTAAGAAGCTTCTCACTAATATCAGCATAACATACGTCAGCATAGTCAATTATGGGTAAAATCAAAAATTGTATTAGCATGATCTTTGTACTCACAGGAAGGAAATTTTTATGTCTGTACAAACAGCGAAGTGAGGTTGTAAGTTAGGCCTTTGTTACTGGCTAGTGGCTACGTCTATTCCAGCCATTCCAACTCCTTTCAGACGCTTATATTAAAGCGGCTTATCTTTTCACAGGCTTCTTCTGAGGGCTATTCTCTAAATAGTTACCGTCGATAAACAACTCAACTCAATATTGTTATTGCTATTAAACAGTTATAAATCAACCGATTAATACAATTCGATAACGATATTCTTACATTATCGACAGCTGTAACTCCCTTCGATTTTAGTTAAGTCACCGACGAAAAGATTCATTTTTTGTATACCAATATGGTATACACACAGCGACTTCTCTTGAAGCTTTTTGAACTAAAGTAATCGAGAATTATAAAGTTTTTTAAAAATAGCTTTTTGCGTATTACCCCCGTGTTGGCTCGGGCTCCTTTGAAGAATAGACCAACTCCCGTTGTGCCAGGCAGATCGTTAAAGGGGACCGATTGGCTATACGTGTCATGACTACTAGGTGGTAGATTTCTGCAACGTGTCGCCCGGGTATTTGGTACCACCGCCTTTGGTGGCTATAGGTGATGATTTCTCTTTCTTTCAAGAGAGCCATCTGCTTGTTCTTATCTCTCATTTTATTTTATAAAAAAAATACATGAAGATAACTATCCTTAATCACTACAATGAAACATTTTGAAAATCAGTTTTGTAACGTACAGATTGAGCTCTTTCATTGAATATTTGTAATATACAGATTGATCCCTTTCATTGAATTGAATTCAAGGGATAAAAGTATCTTCACGCCCTTATCCCCGAATAAGTCGGCAGAGGTACAACAAGTGCACCCACGATTAGCCGAATATACTTAGTCCCACCATGTGATCCACTTATCCAATCCCGGGTAATGTTGGTTTTATCAGAAAATTGAAAAAGACACATTTTTTAATTGTCCAACCCGGGAATCGACTTTGGGGCCTCATGTGGTCAACACCGACACCAGATCACTAGACTACAGAAGCGATGATTTAAGGGATAATTATTTAAAAAAATATGTTTTTCCACCTCCACATAGATCTTCCTATTCCTCATTTGAATCATCCCTTTGAATCATTTTCTCAAGTTCAAACTTGAAATCGAACTTACCTCAACTTTTATCAAATTTTATTAAAATTTAATTAAACATACTCAGTTCAGAAACTATTTAAAAAGATATTTAACAAAATTACAGAGAGAGAACAAAAGAGAGTCAAATCAAATCATTTTTCAACTAAAACTTTAAATACACTTTTGTTGACGAGTCGACATTTTCAGAATTACTGGCAGATTGGAATAGACCGTATTTCACCTTTAACGTTATCCAAGGTAAGCTAGATCACAAACCTACTTTAATTTAAATGACTGCAATAAATGAACGTTAACATTTCTCTTAAATTAATTAATTCGTAATGGGGCAGACCGACCGACGTACCCTGGATGATTTCTTTGTGTGTAGAACCAGGCGCCTCGTTTACTCTTCTGAGAATCTTTTGCTGATATTTAAAAAATTAACTATATGGCTATATCTAATAGTAGCAGGTAGGATTAGATGTGGCCGACAGGTACCGCCTTCCATTCTCCCTTCACTCGGAGCCAGCGATTGTCAGCGTGTCCCGCACAAAGGCTGTAATATAGCTGTATATCATGGCGGGACACTCGCGATCTGCGCCGGGCCTAGATAAACATTCTGAATAGAATAAATCTGAATTTGAATTAACTTCTATTAAACCGAGCCTGACGTTTGGTTTATATTCAAATGAGTACCACAGTTTACAGAAAACAGTTAATAAATACATCTTCAGATGAGGTTTCACGTTACCTCACCTCAAATTGCACGTAAAACTATTGATCCCGTTCGTCACTTATCGGCAGTCATTAAAACTGAAAAATGTGGCGATTTGGACCATCACATATTATGAAACACCTGAGTGACTAACGACGTTTGATTGACATTGCTTACCCTACAATGAAAATTACGTTATTTTTTTTAAAATTTATAACTTGCTGTATGGTAAATAAAGTCTTATTAAAAAGTAATGTCGAAATGAGGATAATTTACTTGGCCACCGCAGACCTTCACCATAAAAATCACTTACATATTTTTATTTCAATACCTCTAGTAGTTGTCACTTTTGTGTTTGGTTTGACGGATAAACTCATACATCAACCAACAACATGGATATCTACACTCTATTAATATCTTTGATGTTTATAGACGATGGTTAGTTCTTTTCATCAGGAAAGCTAACAACTTCGGTGAAAATTAGAGTTATTTGAGCGAAACCTTGAAATCTAAGGAATTTTCATAGTGATTAGCACTATTACAGAAATGCGGTTAATGGCGTTCGATTGGATTCCGTTTAACTTAGACTTTCTGAAAAGTTGAAGTGATTTTGAAAGATTTCGAGAAATTTTGAAAAAAACTCAAAAAAATGTAGGCGAAACGATATATTTTTTAAATTACTTTCAGATTAATCTACCAATTAAGTACAAGATCTAATCAGCTCTATTCCTTGAAAAACTGCGTCCAATACCGTAAAATGCATTAAAATTGGTTTATCTGTTCTGGAGTTATCGTTGATAAAAAACTAATTCTTCAAGAAAACACAGAATCTCTTCAAGTCTCAAGTCCATTAATCGTTTATTGAAATACATCGTTTCAATAAGAGATTCATGGATTTTTTTTCTTACCCCAGCTGAAGGCCCAAGAGTTTCTGCTTACGCATGGGATTTCTGTGTATTCGCGCCTTTACAAATTTTATCACTACTAGAGTCCTTGACCATGTGAGGGCGATCTCTTTTTTTCTGTCTTCTACACTTGAATCTTCATTATATCGTTTGAGGTAGCGATAAACGAAACTTTTGCTTAGGTATATTGAAATTTTTGGTAGTTTGAGAATGTAATTTACGCGTTATCGCGCCGATGCAACGCAATAACCAAAACTCAGCCTTCTTTAAGCAGCCACTTCGTGTTTTAAAATAAATGAAATTCGAAAAAGTGTATTCCAAATTTTTATTTTCATAAAAAATTCGAACTTCAATCAATTTTTTGTAGCCAGCATTCAAAATGTAGAAGTATTCGTTATGACGTGACAGAAATTGTGAGCCGACTAAGTAAATGTCACACTGAACACATTACTCTGTGGCCCCCAGTGTTGCGGCAGCTAGTGCTCACCCATCTTCCTTACTGACGACAGCACCATTCTCCACATTATTTATGTCGTTCGCACCTCAGCACAACTCCATACATCAGCATTATGAGCAGGGAAGAGGCGATTCCGTGTCCACACAAACCTACAGTCTATAGTGATTACAGATTACGTTAAGTTATGCGGTTCCATTAAGATATAAGCGATCGGACTGTCTAACGCTTTCATACTGAATTGGATATATGAGTATATCTAGTGATTTGTGGAGATTAGAAATGCAAAATGAAGTTTTGTATTAGGCTAAATACAGTTTTGTTATCTATTATTTAGCTTATTTTAATATTCCATATATATACGTTATACATATTTACGACCATAACTTACGACGTAGGTAAAGCTATAATTGAGTATCAATTAAGAGGGTATATACATCTTTTCTCTAAGTATGCACCCATTTTCGACATTTTTGAAAGTACAGATACTTTCCATTGGAGGAACGCAGTGTAATGCTCCTCAGTCTCTCATATATTGGCTTTAGAAAAAATGTCGCAATAATTGATTGCTTTCTTTATACACCTATAATTATGATTGAAAAGATAATAAATAGAAAATTTATTCTTAAAAAAACCATAAGACGATGCAGAACCCTACCACTAGTAGGTGAAGGTCTGCATTGTCTTGCCCGGTGGTACCACCGCCTTACCTGTTCCTGCCGCAATAGCGTCAGTACTTGTCACTGTCGTATTCCGGTTTGGAGAGTAAGGTAGACTTTAAACTTATGCATGTGACATTAGACCTTGCCGTAAGATAGCAACGCATCATTAACATTTTTGGTGTCTATAGAGCGATGGTTGACCCTTTCCTTCAGGAGACCTATCTGCTTATTTTGCTATTTTATGATATAAAATAAATAAATAATAAATAACCATTTGAATGATAAAACAGTTAAATTCGTTTTTAAATGTCTGAAAAGATTTAATTCCATTCCACATCGGGCTGCGAGCCATTACAAAGCTTATTGTAATTTGTAACTTATTGGTTATTATACAGAAAACTTTTTAATCCCATGCTGCTTGTTTTGTTGTTTGTTTGTTATATCTGTTTGAATTTATTCATTATTTAAATCTAATCACTGAATAATCCTGAAATCCTGATTTTGATAGCGACGTAATCTGCAGCGAACTGTTTCTGGGATGAACCTTTTCTTTTTTCTAAGAATAACGAGAATTTTTACAGCACACATTCATAAAAATGTATTTTTATTATACAAATAAAATAGTTAGCTGTAGAAAGTGTGGGGAAAATAGAAAAATTACTTGAAAAATACACGAAAATTTGTAGCTAATTTGTTGTTTACATAATCGTGATTTTTTTTGCTTAAGCTAATCGTGAAAAACATAATTACTGTTAGCTTTATATAAATATAGCATGGGAACTGCTAAAATAAAAAAATAAAATAGTAACAACAGAAGTTTAAAGAAATATTTCTTTAGTTTTTGAAATTTCACCAAAAAAAATATGCTATCTTGAATTTGACCATAAGTGAATTCGAAAGATTAATACATGAACATTTGCAGCTAGTTTATTGCTAATCAGTTACCGACATCGCGATTTTGTTCCAGCCATTGGCAAATAAATACGATTTAAAATATGATTTAAATTTGGTATCTATTATTTTTATATTATTGTTTATTGTGTTTTCATATTTTCGCGCCAATACATTGTAAAATATTTTGTATGTAAAAGTATTTATATATGTATTTCTATGTATTAGTATCGTTGACTAACACCCATAACACAAGCAAATAATTTGCTTACTTTGGGGTTAGATCAGTCAGTGTAATTTGTCCCGTGAATATTTATTTATTATCTATACATATAATAAAAACGTAACCGATCGGTGTCTGTATATGAAAGATTAATGAAAAAAACTAAGATGGGGGGCCTTTATAAACACAATAGAATCTAAAACAATGATTTTTAAAATTTTTGTCTGTTTCTTTGTTTGTCTGTATGTTTGTGCACGCTAATCTCAAAAACGACTGAACAGATTTCGATACGGTTTTCAGTACAATGTAGCTGTAGGCTTTACTTAACATTTAGTGTTTATTTTATTCAAATCGGTTCATAAATAAAAAAAGTTATCATCGTAAATCGACCCACCAGTATAAATTTAGTTTAGATCTTATGTAATTAATTATAGTGTAATAACGTATACATATTGTTCAGCTTAAGCTGGACATGCGTCGGTGTAATAAAGCGAATATTGTTATTTTTTTTTTTTTTCATAAGTTTGAAATGTATGTTTGATAGATTTTTTGTTCGATACAATGAAGATAGATGTCGTTGTTCAAAGTTGAATCTGGAACACAATCTTCTATCTATATCTACATATATATATAAAAGGCAAAAATGACTGACTGAGGTATCAACGCACAGGCCAAACCCTTAGGACTAGAAATTTGAAATTTCGCACACATATTTTCCTTATGATGTAGGCATCCACTAAGGAAGGATTTTTCAAAATTCAACCCAGAAGGGGGTGAAATAGGGGATAAAAGTTTGTATGAAACTTGGACATATTGGCATGAAATTTCGTATGAATTGAGTAAAAAATAAATAATGAATTACGTGTTTTAGCATTTTTCAAAATTCGATCTCTAAGAAGGTAAAATAGGGGATGGAAGTTTCATATAACCGCACAAAGCATTGCCAAAACGTTAGTGTTATA
The DNA here is from genome assembly GCA_036924255.1 of Apodemia mormo. Classification (NCBI taxonomy): domain Eukaryota; kingdom Metazoa; phylum Arthropoda; class Insecta; order Lepidoptera; family Riodinidae; genus Apodemia; species Apodemia mormo. The sequence continues at coordinate 606,258 of JAUPFN010000018.1, read as the reverse complement.
CACTTGAAATTATGTACACATATTTGTCTTATGACGTAACAATCCACTAAGAAAGCATAATTAAAAATTCAACCCAAAGGGGTGAAATAGGGGAAAAAAAATTTTAAGCATTTTATTCCTTAGACATATTTGCATGAAATTTCTTATAATATGAGTATGACAAAAATAATGACTTATGTATATTTCAGCGTTTTTCAAAATTCCACCCCTTAAGGAAAATAGGGCATGAAAGATTTATATAAACGTATATGCCAAACCCCTTGGGCTAGAAACTTGATATTTTATACACGTATCCCTGTAATGACGTAAGCATCCACTAAGGAATGATTTTTTAAAATTCAAACTCCAAAGGGGTGAAATAGAGAAAAAAATGGAGGGGAGGGGAGGGTAGAGGGAGGGGAGGGGGAGAGGAGAGGGGGGAGAGGGAGGGGGAGGGGAGGGGTGAGAGGGGGAGGGGAGAGGGAGGGGGAGGGGAGAGGGAAGGGAGGGGCGGAGGAGGGGTGAGGGAGGGGAGAGAGAGTAGAGGGAGGGGGAGGGGGGAGAGGGGTGGGGAGGGAGGGGGCTGAGGGAGGAGGGGAGAGGGAGGGGGAGGGGAGAGGAGAGGGGGAGGGGTGAGGGAGGGGGAGGCGAGGGAGAGGGGGAGGGGTGGGGGAGGGGAGGGGGAGGGGAGGGGGAGGGGAGGGAGAGGGGGAGGGGGAAGGGAGGGAGAGGGGGGGAGGGAGAGGGGGGAGAGGGGGGATGGAGAGGGGGGAGAGAGAGAGAAGGGAGGGAGGGGGAGGGGAGAGGGCATGCTCCGTTGGTTCGGGCATGTAGAAAGAATGGTAGGTGAAAGATATACAATGCGAGAGATGAAATACTTTATTATTTATACTACACCTATTCGGAAAGCACATTAGTTCTTACTTGAAAAACGAGAGGAAAGTACCTAATTCCAAGCGAACCAATATGCGGGCGGCAAAAATGTATGGGATTTCTCCCCTCCTTTAACTTTTTTAAATTCATAACTTTGTATCTCGAAGCACATCAAAATGTTACTAAGGAACTAACTACTAACTAAGGCCACTAGCATTTACTAAGGAAACTTGGCAGTATGTGCTTTATTTCATTTGCCTCCTCAATATTAAAAAAAAAACGATTGTACGCGCGAAATTTCTTTTTTATTGTATCTTCTTCTTACATTCTGTTCTGATGTCTATGTCTAGTAGCGATAATGAAGATTTATTTACGCCGCCTGAATTAAAAGAAGCTGCTCAAACAGTCATTTTAAACCTTTTGCCAGAAAAGTCCAAGCATAAGTACAACAAAACATATGAAGAATTTATGGAGTTTCAATAATTGTAATAATTTTAATATAAATTTTAACTAAAATGTTTTTATTTCCCTCATTGGTGTAGTATAAAGCAGTATGTATCACTCGGGAGAAAATGCGATACCTGACTTGAGTGTATTGAGGCCTCAAACTACACTCTCGTAAGGTATCGGTCATTTTCTCGCCTTGGTGAACAAACTACTATTATTTTTCTATACATTAAAAGACTTATAGACTTTATTATTATAAATAAAGTCTATACATTTAAAGATGTAATTCTCATAAAAATACTTTTCTAACAATATTACTAGATAGTATAACTGCGAGCCCCTACAAAGCTCTGCTTTTTGCTAGTATAAACGTACAGCCCAAAACCTTAAGACTAGAAACTTAAAATTTCGCACACGTATTTCTCTTATGATGTAGGCATCCACTAAGGAAGGGTTTTTCAAAATTCAACCCCGAGAGTGGTGAAATAGGGGATAAAAGTTTGTATGAAACTTTTTATTCCCTAAACATATTTACATGAAATTTCGTATAAATTGAGTACAAAAAGAAAAATGAATTACGTATTTAAGCGTTTTTCAAAATTCAACCCCTACGAGGATAAAATTGGGGATGAAAGTTTTATATAATCGCACAAGCCAAACCCTTAGGTCAAGAAACTTAAAGATTTGCACACATATTCGGCCTTTGACGTACGCATCCACTAAGGAAGGACTATTCAAAATTCAAGGGGGTGTCGTATGGGATGAAATTTCTTTGAAACTTTATACTCCTTTGACATACTTTTATAAAATTTCGTATCAATTGAGTACGGTAAAAATAATGAGTTTCGTATTTTCTCATTTTCGAAAATTTAATCTCTTAGAGGGTAAAATAGGGGATGAAAGTTTTATATAAACTCACAGGTTAAGCCCTTAGGCCTAGAAACTTGAAATTTCGCACACGTGTTCCTCTTATGACGTAAGTATGCACGAAGAAATATTTTTTCAAAATTCAACCTTCAAAGGGGTGAAATAAAGGAAAAAAATGCTGTGTGAAACTTTTTATTTCTTGGACATATTTGCATGAAATTTCACATGAATAAAGGAAAATTTAAAAAAAGTGTTTTTTCTAACTGAAGTTTTCAACTAATCATTTTTCGACCTTCTATAAAATTTGAGTACTAAACTACGTCAAATGCAGTTTCAAAAAACAAAATCGAATCACGTTTTCAAAAAACAAAAAACCTTTTAAATAATAATATTTTATTGTTTCCAGCAAATGCACTTAATATTTTCAAAATAAATTTCAGGCTAATATACCGATGGATTTAAAAATCTAAACAAAAAAACAAAATAAAAAACTGCGTCCAAAACTGAATTTGATCAAAATCATTCCATTTATTTGGGATTTATCATTAACGATATTTTTAAAAAAGGTTGTCTTTAATTATTTTTCAAAAATGAAATTATTGTCTTTGATAACAAAATTAAGATTTTTGAACTCTGAAAAAATTCTTTGCTTAAATATAGTTTTTGTACTTTTGAGCTGACATACCTCAATTTAGCAGAAGTTTCAGGGATGGCCTGCAGCGCCAATCAATTTACAGATTCTTAACTTCCCGCTACGTATGTAGATAAGAAGTTACTCATTTTGACCCGATTTTCGAAAATCAAGTTTTCACCAGATCTGCATGTTTTGACGTCCTAGGAACCTTTTACGACTATTTTCACGATGACTTCTGTATATCTGTATGTATGTATGTGTATGGGTGTGTGTGTGTGAGTGTGTTAGTGTGTATGCAAACATCTCATAACTTCTGAACGGCTTGACCGATCGAAACGCGGCTTATGACATTCGATTTATTCTGCACAACTTGATTTTCTAAAATTTTGAACCGGTTCAACGTAGACAACTTTGAGAAATTTTAAAAAAAACCTCAAAAAAAAAATAGGCGAAACATTAGTTTTTTAATATAACTTCCAGATTTATGTACGGATTGAGTACAAAATCTAATCAGCTCTTTTCCTCAAAAAACTAAGTGCAATGCATAAAATTGCATCAAAATCGGTTATCCGTTCAGGAGTTATCGTTGATGAAAAATTATGAAAAAAGTGTTTTTTCGACAAAACTTCTAAATTTTTTAAGCAACAATTTATTGATCTTCTACGTTATTTTAGAAGTAAGAAAACTACGCCAAATGCCGTTTCCAAAATTTAAATCGATTCAAATTTTCAAAAGTAACGAAGCTTTTCAAATATTAATATTGCGCTGTTTCCGGAAAAGTTACTTCGTATATTTAAAATAACTTTCAGGCTAATATACCCATTTAATTTAAAATCTGATCAGCTTTTTGCTTAAAAGACTGCGTTATATACAGTAAATTGAATTAAAATCGGTTGATTCGTTCGGGATTTATCAATGAAGAAAAGGTTCAAAAATTGCGTTGAATGTTATTCGAAAGATGAGTCAGTAATCATTTTGGAAAAATCATCTTTTCAAACACTAAATTAAATAACTAAGTATCATTTTTAAAAAACTTCAGATATTTTAACTCTTCGAACTCAAAACTCTATGCTTAAGCACAGTTTTTTTCTTTGAGCTTAAAATACCTCAATTTAGCGGGAATTTTTAGGGATGACTTGCAGGGTACCTGCTTACAGATTTTTTTAATACAGTTACGTTAGTTGGTTAGATAGGTGCGTTACATGCAAAGCAATCCTAATAGGTAGCTATATTTAATTTGTGGTATAGTTCGGTATATATAAAAATATTGTCATAAGTAGTTTAGGTTAGGTATTTCCTGTTAATTACAGGTTTCTTTATAATTACGTTAGTTTTTTCGATAGGTGTTTGAGGTATAGTTACTTACGTTTTTTACTTAAATTATGATACTAAAAATATCGTGTATGTATATAAGTAACTAAGATGAATATGCATATATTATTTTTTTAGAATACTAGCGGCCCGTCCGACCATGTAGAGATTTTTAATAAAGTAGCTTACAAAGAAAGTTTTAATAATTTCTAATGTAAGTAACCGCGTGCGAAGCCGCGGGTAACAGCTAGTTTATTTAATATTTTTGATATTAAAATGAAGTGTGGCGTTAAAGAGCACCGATTCGCTGTGATTGCATTACACAAAGTAAGTATGGGGCCAAATACAATTTTTAAAACACTCCATACGTATTGTATTAGTGAAATGTTTGTGCACCGGACTATTGATTGGTACAATGAAACCTCCTTTATTTGTGACAGAAAAAGATTTGACCGTCCACATAGTGTTCGTACGAAAAAGACGATCAAAGCAGTAAGGGAAATAGTTCAAAGAAATCCTGTCCAAAAGCAAAAGATTTTATCTCGGGCGATGAAGATAGTATCTAGAACCACGTCGCGTATTTTAAAAGATCACACTTAGGACTAGCAGCCTATAAAAGATACACTGGTCATTTCTTAACTGATAATTTGAAAAAGAATAGGGTGTTATTCCAAATTTCAAAACAACTACATAAGCGGTACGTGAAGGAAGGTCACAGAAAAATTTTGTTTACGAATGAGAGTTTTTTTAAAATTGAGCAATATTTTAACAAACAAAATGACCGTTTTTAAACTTAAAACTCTATGAAAACTTCCCAATTAGTTCCCACCAAACCAACATTATCTAACTTCAGTGTTGGTTTGGTGGGGTGTTAGCTACGGAGGAGTGACTGAGACATATTTTTGTGAAAAAGGTATCAAACCATCGGCACATGTGTATGAAGATACCATTCTAGAGAAGGTAGTAAAGTCCCTTAACAACTCCATGTTCAATAACCAAGAATGGTCTTTTCAGCCAGACTTGGCGCCGGGTCATATAGCTTGATCTAATCAATTTTGGTTAGGACCCTACGTTCCGGACTTCGCCAGAACTGAAGACTGGCCGTCATCTGGTCCCGATCTTAATCCGCTGGATCATGATTTAAGGTCAGTTTTAAAGAGTATGGCTTGCTCTAAATGCCACGATAATTTGGAGTTCCTAAAACAATCCATACGATTGGCAGTGATGATTTTTTTCATGGAAAGAGTGCGTGCTTCTGATATTGATAACTGGCTTCAATAAAGAACTATATTGCAGCTTATGGAGACCAATAATGGTTTTTTATTAATGTATTAAATATATATATGGAAAAATACTGGGCTATTAAATCGTATTTTCTGTAGGAATTTGTATCTAATTTGTTATCAAAATAGACGAAATTTTGTTGCTACAACCGATCCCAAAAAACAACGATTACTGCTAGCTTTTATCATAGCATGGAAACTGCTGAGATGAGTAGATATTAAATCGCATTTTTCGCTGTCACAACGCACACACATTTCGCAAATCGCTGTGAACATGAGAAATATCAGAAAAGCTTATTCAAAATAATAAGAGACAACATGGTAGCAGTAAAGTAGAAAAAAGATCAGACCGTTTCCAAGTAATTTTTACGACAAATATAACTAGCAAAAAGCAGAGATTTGTAAGGGCTCGCAAAGTTAAGTAACTAGTAGTATTGTTAGGAAAGTATTTCTATGAGAATTACATCTTTTAATGTATGGACTTTATTTATAATATCTAACCTAAAAAAATCCAGCGTATTTTTACCCTAACATTATAATCGCATCAAAGGCGTCGTCAGACTTTGGTCTAGGAGGACGCAGGAAAATAAAACCAAAATAAAAAAAAGACATATTTCTAAGACTATTTTTTTTGTACTTACAAGAAAAATTCTTTAAAATTTTCTTGATTTATTAAAAACACGATTTTTACTACTAACAATGTTATCTACACAGAACAAATAAAGGTTATATCTACTAAAATTTTAGACCATATTTTCTGGTCTACCTATAATATAGTAAAGTCTATCTATAATATGAGTTGCTACTCAAGATCGATCTCGCGCCACCACTTCGCTCTTAAAGCTTAATATTGATATATGGTAGCTTTCTAGTAAAAGAGTTTTCAAGGAAAAATGGGTATTAAAATGAAAGTTGATCTTATAAAGAAAAACACATTTTTAACATTTGGCTAAGATAAATATTTTTTATTCTAAAATCGGGAAGTTCCATCCAAAATTTTTAGGATTAATATTGGACTTACTGCAGGCACGAAAAATTGGCGATTGAAACTCAGCGAATGAATTTTTCGAATTTTTCTCTCAGTGAAACCCTCGGGGTTTCCCGAGATTCCCGAGTCAGACAAATCAAAAATGTGCTTTTATTCAATTTTTTAATAAAAACAACGTTGCCCGGTATTGGAAAAGTGCCCGGTTGGTGATAGGCTGGTCACCTATCACGTTGTGGGACTAAGACGTATCTTCGGCTAATCGTGGATTGCCTACCTCTTTGGGGATACGGGCATGAATATACCTTTTTTTAGCTTTTTACCCTCGGGCTAAGATTGAAAATTGACCTCAATACAATATTAATCAATTAATACACTTGTACTCGCCTCTGTGGTCTAGTGGTCCAGCGTTGGCGTTGACCACATGAGGTCCCGGGTTCGATTCCCGGGTCGGGCACATAAAAAAAGTGTTTTTTCAGTTTTCTGATAAACACAAAGTTGCCCGGGATTGGAAAGTGCCCGGTTTGGCGGTAGGCTTGCCACCTATCACATTTGTGGGACCAATTATCTTCGGCTAATCGTGGGTGCACTTGTTGTACCTTTGCCTACCTCTTCGGGGATACGGGTGTGAAGATACTTTTTTTTACTTTTTTTTACACTTGTACACAATAATCATATTGTGAAAAATCTGTAAACGGTTGACCTTGCAGGCCATCCCTGAAACTTCCCGCTAAATTAAGGTATTTTAAGCTCAAAAGAGTAAAAACTTTAAGCATAGATTTCTAAGATATATTGAAATGTCTCAACTGCTAAGTTACAAAAAACAGAAAGAAAGCATTAACGAATAAACCAATGAAACGTTCATACGTCATGTAGTTTATTTTGATAAAAATGGCAGTACATTGATTTTTGAAAAACTGTATATTTTGGAAACGATGATCAAATGATCAAATTTCACATACATGGTCAAATTCAAATGGCATTCAACTCAATTTACCTATTGCTTTAGCTAAATAATTGGTAGGTTCAGAAATTTCGAAGCAATGTCAAAAAAACACTTTTTTTTTTCAAAAATGTTGGTTATTGATAGATCCCAAACGAATTGACCGATTCTTATCCAATTAAAGGCACTTGAAGCAGTTGTTAAAGGAGATAAGTTGATAAGATTTTGACGTCAATCGGTATATTAGCCTGAAAGTTATTTCTTTTTGAAATAACTTTCAGGCTAATATACCGATTGACTAAGTAAGTTTGCTAAAAACAACGTAATTTTAATATTTGAAAAGCTTAAATTTGAAAATGAGATTCGATTTTGATTTTAAAACAGCATTCGACGTAATTTTTTTAGTACTAAAATATTGTAGAATACTAAAAAAAGATTAGTTGAAATATTTCGAAGTTTTCGTCAACGATTACTTCCACACAGATAAACCGATTTGATGCAATTTATGCATTAGACGTAATGTTTTTAAGATTGGAGCTGATTAGTTTTTGTACTCAATCGGTACATCTGGAAGTTATATTAAAAAAAAAACTGTTTCGCCAATTTTTTTTTTAATTTTTCAAAATTTTATCAAAATCCTTTGAGCCCATTTGGTTCAAATTTTCAGGAAGTCTAAGTTGAGTGGAATCCAATCGAATACCATCAACCGCGTTTCGATCGGTCCAGCCGTTCAAAAGTAATGAGATGTTTACATACAGACACACACACACACACACATACAGACAGACACACTGACGTCATCGCGAAAATAGTTGAAAAAGGTTCCTAGGACACAAAACGTGGACATCTAAAGAAAACTCGACTTTTTTAAATCGGAGCAAAATCAGTAACTTCTTATCTACATACGTAGCGGGAAGTTAAAAAGTACAAGTGTATTAATAGATTAATATTGTATTAAAATGGAGTGATTGAAAATGATTGAAATGAACTAAATCTACCACGCCAAAGCAGAATTTTAACTCGATAGCATTTTAACACTTTAACTCGTTCAATTTTAGCATTTTAACTCTTTACTTTTATAATAGATGGCATTAGCAGTAATAAAATTTTAATACAACATGTATGTTCTATGTTTTTAGTGTTTTTTTAATGGTATTTTAATGGTAGATCATATCTACACATGAATTTAAACTACCACGTCGAAGCTCAAGTCTCAAAGTGCGATACGTTTTTAGTAAAAGATACCACAAAAGTGCATAGAAAGTGGCCTAGTGTAGGGTTCGCTTCGCTCGCCCCAATAATACACCGGTAGGTGTATTATTATAACTGGTGAAGTTTTCTAGATAATACTGAAGGAACTTAGAAAAAACGTATTGAAAGTAAAAAAACAACGGTATAGCACAGTCAAATAAATTACTGTAATATAACAAAAGAATGATCAGCATATTCGCAATTACTATGCGTTCCAACTAAGAATAAGATCGCTCTTGTTATCAACTTCATACCACAAGTATCAACTTCATACCGAAATTAGTAATGTCAGCATAAAAATATTTGTTCAAAAAATATTGCTGATTTATTGAAGAACAAATAACGTTTTAATAATATTATTTTCATCAATAAAAAATTAGTAAAAAACATCAGTCTAGCTGATCATCTATATAAATGTAAGAAAGTCGAGTTAGTTACACCACTTCTAAGTCAAAAACGACGGGGGTAATTTTGTTGCGTTTTTTTGTAGGTTTGTGTTGTATTTGTCCAGAATAGGCTACAAAGTATTAAAATATAATATTCAGTAAATCAGTCTAGCCGTTTATCTATGTATATGTATATATAAAAGTCGTGTTAGTTATTTTGAACTTTATTTTAATACACGTAACATGATCTGATGGGAATCTAAATAAAAAAATATACAAATTAGAATGACAATATATATTTTTAAGTATTTCTTTGTTAGAATTTTTTTGCAACCCTTACTCATCACTTATGAAGTTTTTGCGAAATGCAGAGCAATATGTCGTCCTGACAGTCATATTCTTAGTTGGAACGCATAGTAATTTTTATGGCACCCCAATAATGATACTGACACTGTTGTGATCAATGACCAAAAAATCCATGACGGTCCACAACGCTCGTTGATTTGGAGTCCGTGTCGTAGCTAGTCATATCGATATTTTAAATTTAATTTTTGTAATACTTCTGTAGGCACAATTCTATGCATATTTAGGAAGAAGACTTAGTCACTTCTTTCTTGTAAAAACGTATATTTATATACATATACACTTTTTTCTTAGTTTTCTACAAAATATTACTTAATATATTTTATGCAGTTGTCGAACGCCTGCATGGGGTGCAGGCGTTTTCGCACCTAAGAAAGCTGAAATATCGGGATTACAATGTAAATCTGACGATGGTAAAAACCTGTTTTAACACTAAATTAATACTTTTTATTAACTTCCCGCTAAAGAAAGTAACTGTTTTCACTCCGATTTGTTTATTCTTGTAACACTACAGAGCAGCAAAGAAACAGGACTATTTTGATCAAAACTGTTGCTATCTAGTACATATACATCACGAGACGTAATGTCGTTGGGCAATCATAAGTGCAGGGTTTTAAATCGGTTAAAAAATACCGGTTAGTGGAAGTATTTAGCGGTTTTTGTAAAAAAATTCACTCTGAGTGTAACTAAGTTGAGAGCGTTCCGTGAACATATATATATATATATATCGTTTTAAGCCAAAACCATGAAATTGCACATACGTCAGACACAGTGCGGACAAAACTTGTAAGCGACGAACATCAAAGAAAGATTTTTGAAAACCCCTCTATAATTTTTTTGCATAAGGAAACCGGTATTTTTGAGGTTAAGGTAGAACCAAACCTTTACTAAACTCTCCTTATGTAGCGATGATTTTGATATTAAAATTATCCGATTAACGAGCCCTGCATAAGTATATACTCCCGTAGTGGTCCGGCCCCTTTTAGAAAAATAACTATCTGCCATTCATTTGCCAAATGTGTCACTACCATCATGACTACTAGGTCTAAAGTCTTTCCAACCAAGTCTAGCCCTGGTTTGGTGCCTCTGATTTATCAATTTCTGTTGAAATAGCGTCAATGTTTGTCACTGTTGTGTTCCGGTCTCAGGTTGGAAAAGAAAAGTAGCCGGTAAAAATCATATATATAGCATTACCATCCTGCAGTTCATTATTAGTGTAATTGATGTCTTTAGGTGACGGTTATCTCTTTTCATCAGAAGGGTCATCTGCTTGTTTGCTATCTTATGATGTAAAAAGAAAACTTCTGCACCTCCAAAATAGTTAATAAGTATAAAATAGGCAAATAAAAATCATATAGGGGCTTGAATATTGGTTAATTTAAAAAAAACTTAAATCAGCGCTAGTACATAAGGAGCGTTTTTAAAGACATTTTAAACTTAAAAATATCGGTTTCCTTATGAAACAATATTATTAGGGGTTTCAATCAATAAACCAGTTATAAAAGGTTTCTAAAAATATTTAATGTCCTCCGCTTTTAGTTTTTGTCCGCACTGTGCGTAACGTACTTTCCGCGCTTTTGGCTTAAACCTGTTTGTTTTGGTTTATGAAGAGCTCTTATCTTAGATACACTCTGAGTAAAACCTTGTATAAAAATTGATTAAAACTTATATTAACCGTAATTTTTAAGCCGGTTTCAAACCCTGTGTCTCAAATTAAGCAAAGTTAACCTTATCTCTTAAGATGTTCCGTGTGAACTTGTCTAATGCACATCGATAAAAGATATATTGTTCGCATCCCTATGGCAGAGGTAAAAAAATTCTTCCATTTCTCGGATTTATTGTTAGCCGTTCCGTGTGATTGACGTGGGAGGGCGCTGTCAATTACGCGCGTGCGCATCGATCGTGGACCACCGCGCCAGCTAATTAACCGTCTCCTGCGCCTTTTGTAGCACCTTCGGATTGCATCGCTGTAGCCTATCGTGTTTGTTGTATACTTTGTATTTACCATAAACAAATGTAAAAGTAACGCCGAGCTACGTTAATTTGGGCGCTTTTTTGTAAATACTCCATTCGCAATATGGATGATAAGTATCCATTCTCATATTATAAATGCGAAAGTAACTTTGTCTGTCTGTCTCTTCTTCACGCCTAACCCCAATTGAATGAAATTTGGTACAAAGATAGTTTGAGAGACGAGAAAGTACATAGGATAGTTTTTACCCCGGAAATTCTACGAGAACGGTAACAATGCGAATAAAACCCTGTGAATTTGATTTTAGAAATTTTTCCATGTGGACGAAGTCGCGTGTATAGCTAGTTTTAAATGATAGTCGGAAGTTTTTCCGAACCGAAAGTGGAATAGGATTAAGACATTTCAATATCTATCCGTTATCATTCAAATATGACACTATGATTTCTTTTTTTAAATAATACATACCAGGAGAAAATGCGTTTATATAGACATGTCTGTAACGTATTGTCCATATTAGATGTTATGATTTAATTTGTTATTTTTTAAGAAAAATGGATACGTATAGTTGTGTTCATACAATAATCTGCCACAAAGTAAAAAATGAACTACCTTACCCTCGAACCGGAATAATAGCCTTCTCTATGACAGGCACGAATGCTATCACGGCAGGAAATTGGAACTTTGAAAATTGGTACGATCTATTATTTATAAAGAAAAAGAAGAAAAAGACAAAAGCAATTTTGTTCGAATACGCGGCCACGCGGCTATATATTTCACAAAGGAATACAGATAATAGAAATCAACCAGTCACAGACTAAAAAACATTAATTACTAATAAAGCTAGTTCCTTAGTGTTGCCACCTGATGGCACTAGTATTCCTACAATACTACAATGTGATCAAATTATTTCGATATCAATAAATTACACGATCGCAATGGTAATTATACATTTGGCTTTCGATCGGCTTTCCTAAATCTGCCTAACAGGAAACCTAAGATCTTTGTTTTTTAAATGGGCCAGGACTGACAAAGGAATAACAATCATTCCGGTGAGCAAATATTTTATGTATAATTTTTGTCCATATGCACTTTTTACATAAAGACATCCCTACTAATCGTCTAATCGCTTAGTAATCTTGTACGTGAGATCCTTATATACAGGCCACGACGCGGACCCTAAGTAAACGGTATTATCTTGACTTTGACGTATTAAATCGTATCATACGTGCAACTCTGTTAGGTACAGCAGACAAAACGAAACAATACCTTCAATGATGAGAACATAAGTCGACAAAATTTACTCACTGTAAATTATACCCTGAGCGCGTTTTATTAGTTGAAAATAGACATAGAAATGATGTTTACTTTTCATCAGTAATTGTTTTGTTTACCGACAATATCCCGTAAATGTTATTTTATCAAACTTTTTTGGTTAATAGAAGAAGGGACAACAGAGCAGAAGATGCACCTGATGGCAAATTATCACCGCCGCCTATAGACATCTGCAATGCCTGAGGTCTTGCTGGCATTGACATGCATTGCCGGCCTGAGTCGTATCCGTTCAGAAACACCCCCGCCGGTATTCCACAAAGGAGTGGTATGAGGCAAAAAGTGCCAAGAAAGCACAGAGTTGTGAATTTTCAAACATTAAAATGGCTAGGGTGTAAATCAATTACCAGCGGGGTGTTTCCAAACGGTATCCGTAAGGAAACACCACACCTGTAATATCTCCAGTTGTGGATTTCCAGACATCGAGATGGTTGGGATGGAACTTCAAATTTTGACACGAAATCCGATGATGGAACTAATCCGAACAATACATCGAAACACTCTCTATGATAGAAGACGAAGAGCGAATGTACATCTCTGTGGAATGCCAAAGAATCAATGTTATCAGTTAGAAATAGCCTGGTTGTCAACGATTCGAACCGCTCTACGCTGAATGTGATCGAAAGGAAGAAGTTTTCCCCCATTTTGTTCGGGCTCCTTTGAAGAATAAACCATCCGCCGTTCTACCAGGCAGTACGTAAGAGGCGAATGATTGATTAAGGGAGACAATACCATCGTGGTTACCAGTTGGTAGAGTTCTGCATTGTTTCGCCCGGGCCTGGTACCACCTCCTTACCTATTTCTGCCACAATAGCGTCGGTGCTTGTCATTGTTGTGTTCCGGCTTGGAGGGTAAGATAGCCTGTTACATGCGCACCCTACATGGAGATCACTGATGCTGCCGCGCCTCACCCGCGTAGCCTACATAAAAATGCTGACAACGCCGCGCGTGTTAACTCAACGTGCGCCCTCAATTTGGATGTTGCCAACTGGACATCATCATTTTAGTTATTCTTTTTGTAATTTTAATTTGAACTAATGATCATTACGTAGCTGGTACTCGCATCGACCACTATAGTCTTAGTTAAGTTTTAAATTGTAATATAGAAGCATGTTAATAAATAATTCTTAGTAATTTGGTTTTTTTAAGTCCCCCGGCTGTCGTTAACGTTAACTTATGCATGCCAAGGGTAGCAACGTACCATTAATATCTTTAGTGTCTATAGGTGATGGTTGTCTCTTTTTTGTAAGGAGAGTCAACTGCTTGTTGCATCTGATTAGCATTTAGGGAGCTTTAGTCCAGAGACGAGAATAGTATTTAATATGACGCCGAATTTGTACCTACTTCCTTCTTTGTTAGACAAATATCTTGCCCGTATGATCGCAATTCTCACGTAAACAAGGTGTTAATTAATTATATTTGAGAGCTGGTATTGGAGAAGAACAATGATGATCAGTTTTAAGCACATTTAAACTGCACCTATGTATATTACAATGCACAATAATAAGAATATAGAATTAGGGTACAGAATATAGAAAAACAAAAAACAGCATCGCTTGTCTACTAGAGTAGTTTATCACTTCGACGAAAGGCAATTTGATGTGGCGTGCCGCGTGCATTCTAAATATTAATCAAATATATCTTTATCGTAAATGTCTCGAGATAGTATCATTAATATTTCTTTTCTCGTGCTGGCATGTCTCTCATGCATATCCTAAGCAAACAGAAGGTCCACAGAGGAGGAGGCGACACAACTTACCACGAAAAAATCGGTCGTTTGTTTGCTAATAAGCATAATATTCAATATAAATAAAAATATCGAAACACTCGGAGTATTTTAATTCAAATATCCCCACGTATGATGTACGGTGTTATGACATGACAGATATAATCCGCTTCTCCAGAAACCTCTTAGAATTAACCCATTAACATCAATTAGTTGACACTGTACGGCCAATGACCCGTGACTCCGAACCGAAGTGATTTGAAGCCGTATGTCGCGGTGACAAGAGTCATTTTCACGTGCCGGCTTCTAATGACAGTGGTTTTTGAGCGCGTAATCTTCAAATTAAATTGGGATAGGCGTTAAATAAGTGAATTCTCGGAGGTTTGGTTTTTTGCTGAATAGTGATGGGCCATTTGAATGAAATGTAGATTAGAATGGAAACATTAATTTAAGACACTTAGATAGACATTTATGTGACACCGACACTCATAAAAATATACTAACATTTATGGCTGGTGTGGGAAATGTGAGGGGAATTACAAGATTAACGTAGTGTAAAACACGGAAACAGATTATTCGAATTATACATATACTTTCATTCATTCATATTTTATTATAGGTACCTACCTACATATTGTATTAAATAATATACTAACAAAAAGCAGAGCGTTGTAAGGGCTCGCAAAGTTATACTACCTAGTAATATTGTTAGGAAAGTATTTTTATGAGAATTACATCTTTTAATGTATGGATTTCATTTATAATTATCTAACCTAAAAAGGCCAGCGTATTTTTACCCAAACATTATATTCCCATCAAAGGCGTCATCAGGCTTTGGTTTAGAAGGGCGCAGGAAAATAACACCAAAATAAAAAAATATGTTTGTAAGACAAATTTTTTTAAGTACTTACTAGAAAAATTCTTTAAAATTTATCTGCACAGAACAAATATAAATATTATCTACTAAAATTTTACACCATTTTTGTCTGGTCTACTTGTAATATAGTACAGTCTACCTATAATAGGTGCAACTCAAGATGCATCTCGTGCCACCACTTCGATCTTAAAGTCTAATATTGATAGAAATCAATTTTCATTTACGGTAGCTTTCTTGCAAAAGAGTTTTCAAGGAAAAATTGGCATTAAAAATGAAAGTTAATCTTATAAAGAAAAACACATTTTTAACATTTTGCTAAGATAAGATAAGATCGATATTTGAAACAAAAAAATGTTTTATTTAATTATCGCACTTACCGCAGGCACGAAGAATTGGCGGTAGAAACTCAGCGAATAAATTTTTCGAATTTTTCTCTCAGAGAAACCCTCAGGGTTCGATTCCCGAGTCAGATAAATCAAAAATGTGTTTTTTTTTCATTTTTCTAATAAAAATAACAATGCGCGGGATTGGAAAGATACCCGGTTGGTGAAAAGCTGGTCACCTATCACGTTGTGGGACTAAGACGTATCTTTGGCTAATCGTGGATGCACATGTTGTACCTCTGCTTACCTCTTCGTGGATACGGGCATGACCATACCTTTTTTTAGCTTTTTACCCTCGGTCTAAGATTGAAAATTGTTCTCAATACAATATTAATCAATTAATACACTTGTACTGTTTCACCATAATCATATTGTGAAAAATCTGTAAACGGTTGACGTTGCAGGCCATCCCTGAAACTTCCCGCTAAATTAAGATATTTTAAGCTCAAAAGAGTAAAAACTACTTATTAGCACAGATTTTTTTCAGTTCTAAGAAATATTGAAGTGTCTCAATTGCTAAGTCACAAAAAACCACAAAATGCATTAGACTTAACTTTTTTTAAGAATATAGCTGATTAGTTTTTGTACTCAATCAGTACATTAATCTGGAAGTTATATTAAAAAAATCTGCTTCACCAATTTCACCAAAATCCCTTAGCCCATTTGGTTCAAATTTTGAGGAAGTCTAAGTTGAGTGGAATCCAATCGAATACCATCAACCGCGTTTCGATCGGTCCAGCCGTTCAAAAGTTATGAGATGTTTACATACAGACAAACATACACACACACATTAACACACACACACACACACACACACACACACACACAAACACACACATACATACATACAGACACACTGACGTCATCGCGAAAATAGTCGAAAAAGGTTCCCAGGACCTCAAAACGCGGACATTTGGTGAAAATTCGGTTTTTGAAAATCGGAGTAAAACAGTAACTTCCTTATTCACATACGTAGCAGGTACTTAAAAAGTACGAGTGTATTAATATATTAATATTGTATTAAAATGGAGTGAATGAAAATTAATTAAATGAATTAAATCTATCACGCCAAAGTAGCATTTTAACTCGTTAGCGTTTTAACTCGTTAGTTTCGTAATAGATGGCGTTAGTAGTAATAAAATTCTAATACATGTATTTTTTTTTATAATGCTTATAAAATGGTATTTTAATGGTAGAACATATCTAGAAATGAATTTAAACTACAACGTCAGAGCTCAAACCTCAAAGTGCGATATTTTTTCAGTAACACATACCACAAAAGTGCATAGAAAGTGGCTTAGTTGATTATACATTGTTTGACTGCGTTTTTGATCCAGATGCGTCAACTGTTTTTAAACTAGGTTCCAATTTAGCTCAAAAAATTGTTAACACTTCTAAATAAACAATTTAATCGTATACAGTACTTTTGACTGGCTTAGCCTAACCTGGGGCAGCCTATTCGGCT
Organism: Apodemia mormo; assembly: GCA_036924255.1. Classification (NCBI taxonomy): domain Eukaryota; kingdom Metazoa; phylum Arthropoda; class Insecta; order Lepidoptera; family Riodinidae; genus Apodemia; species Apodemia mormo. The sequence goes on along the minus strand of JAUPFN010000018.1, from coordinate 589,184 downwards.
AGGGTAAAACTTGGCTTTTTCTATATGTAACTGAATAAAATAAAATTTAACATACCTACTGCTTCTCTGTATATGTAAATTATAACAGGATAAGATAAATTTGCAGATCATGGATTTATGAGGGAATCTCGTTTGATGATATCTCATTTGATATTATCGACGACTATCTCTAGTACGGTGGGGGGAACGGGGATAAACCTGATTATTCCTGAGGCACTTATTGTTAATTTTAAAAATTTTAGAAATAATCGTCGTAATTTAGTTCTGCAGATACATTGTGTCATTTAAAATACAAAACAATAAAATGTAGGAAATGTCGAGTGTAGGTACTGGCCACCTATTAAGTGGTAGGTTGGCAACGTACGCCTGTTATTACGTTAATTAATAAATTGTCCAGGAGGTGGTCAGGACCTTGAGTGTCCGACGCAAAATAAACATAAAATGTGAATAATTTGACATGCAACCATTGTGTGCTCGCCAGTTTACGATTGTATTTTTTTTAACTTCCCGCTAAAAGAAGTTACTGATTGATTAAATCGATATATATAAAATCAATTACTGTTCGTTAGTCTCGTTAAAACTCGAGGACGGCTGAACTGATTTGGCTAATCTTGGTTTTGAATTAATTGTTTAAGTCCAGGGAAGGTTTAAAAGGTGAGAAAATATAGAAAAAAATAAGAGTAGTTAAAAAGGCAAAACAAAGTTTTCCGGGACAGTTAGTAAATAATAAATATAAATTTCAATTTGCCGTAAAAAGAAACCTTAATACAGAGATTAGGTACACTTAATAACTAAAATTAACATGTGCAGTTGAGTAGATTTTTTTAGACTTACCAATTGCTCGCGGACTAAGCTAGGCCTACATCTCAGGAGAGCAGTTATATTTTATATTAATACATTACTATTTATTTAAATTTAATTTTAGGGATCTATTGCATTATTTTTATACTATTGATTTTTATACCATTGATTTTACTTATCATAAAACAGCAAACAAGCACATGGTTCTCCTGAAGGAAAGAGTCAACCATCGCTTAATATTGCAAATATGTTAATGGTGCGTTGCTATCTTGTGGCGAGGTCTAATTTCACACGCATAAGTTTACCGGCTACCTTACCCTCCAAAACATAATATGACAGTAACAAGTGCTGACGCTATTGCGGCAGGAATAGGTACGGCAGTGATACCAGATCCGGACGAGACAATGGAGAACTCTGCCACCTAGTAGCCACGATGGTAGTGACTCGCATAGCCAATCGGTCGCCTTTTACGATCTGCCTGGCAGAATGGCAGTTACCCTATTCTTCAAAGGAGCCCGGACCAAAACGGGGAACAATAAATAAAAATTAATCAATTATTAAAACTTAAAAATCTGTCCTTAAGCATATTTTGACGGTGTTGAGCTTAAAATACCTCCATAGAGACAAATTTCAGGGATGATGTCTTCAGCCAATATTTAATATTGAAACACTTGTACTGTTTCACAATAAATTATTACATACATTATCCAACCGGTTGCGCTTCTAAATAAGCATCATCAGGGAAATTACAAAACACCTGTTTTGTTTTTAGTTATAAGAAACAGTTCAAGTGTTTTAATATTAAATATTGAATGAAAATGGAGTTTCACCAAGTGCCGACGACAAAGAGTGTAGAATATGGTGTCTTCAGGATTAACCGACTTACAGATTTTTTAAATATACCATGTTATTCAATGTAGTTAGTAACTAAGTAAGGAAATGTGTTCTCGTTTCGAGTCTTTGCGAGTTAACAGAGTAATAGTCGAATTAATAGATACTGCATTCCATATCTATTAGATATACTTTTTTACCAACAATAGATATACATGGTTCTGCTTGAAGTGTATGCTTCACTAGTCTGTGTGTGGTAACAATAATAGGTCTTAAAAATAACAAACAATTCGACAAGCTAGGATTTGACCTGCGACCTTCCCCGAAGCCGAGACACTCTAATCAACTGAGCTAGTGGCGACTAGTTCAAAGTGGCGAAATTCATCTTTGCTAAGTGATTGATTCCATCGATTGTACTGATCGCTAGGTGTACATACGTGTAACTAGTTAAATGAGTTTATTGTTACAGATGAAATTCACATTTATGATATTGATCAATAATTTCGTGATTTAATTATATTTTTGTTTTAGCACTCACCCCGTGCTTGGGAAAACTTGGAAAACTTAAAAACAACAAAGAAATATTTCGACACGCTAGGATTTGAACTTGCGACCTTCCCTGAAGTCAGGACGCCTTCACCAACTGAGCTAGTGTCGAGGTTCCAATCCTAGCGTGTCGAAATTTTTCTTCGTAGTTTTTAAGTTTTTCAAGTTTTCCCAAGCACGGGGTGAGTGCTCAAATACAAATATAATGATAGGTACGCTGTGTATATGATACTCTAGGTATCTATGAAAAACACAGACTGTTTTGGATGTACGCGACACTCGGCTGGGTAGGTCAGAAGTAAGTGATGCGCGCCAACGGCCGAGCTATCAAGGAGCCTCGCCTGACGCCCTAGGACTTGCTTGTGTTGCGGGATAATGTTATTAAAACAATGTAACGGTTGAGTTGGTACCGCAGGCTTGTGTATAATACCCACCATAGATACCCACCTATACCCACCATAGATAGACAGTGATCTGGGCGTGCCCGTCACTACTCTGGGCGTGCGGTAGCAAGTCATGCGCGGTAATGGCCGAATTAATCATGCAGCCCCCCGTCCCTCGCCCCCCGGCCTGCGTCTAGCCACGTAGGATACTCGGAAATCGTTAAATACTTTTATATTATGTGTACGGTATTATTATCCCTTAACCAATTTATATGTAACATTCTCCAATTCTATATTGATACTTAAACTCGAAAGACTTGTAATATCCAAATATTTCTTGTTAACCCGTGTCCCTTTTGAAAAATTGATTAGAATTATACGTGTTGGTACCATCCATCGTGACTTTTAATAGTTAGCAGTATCTGCTCAATCTTAAGGAATAACAATAAAAAAATAATATTGGTCCGTGGGAGAGTGTTGTCATGCTTTTCGTGTTCTTCTTGTTTAGGGTAGGACATCTACTAAGCATGCACATGCAGCGTTCGTGAAACGCGAATAACCGCGCATTTGATCATCGTCGGTTGTGTTTATGGGAGATGGACGTCGCTTAGCATCGCAAGAGCCGTATATCCGTACATGCGGATTTTCGTTTGAACATCTCTAAATGGATGTGTATTTCCTATGCCTATACCTTATGCGTATCGCACCATTCTGGCTGCATTCTGATCCGGTAACAATTACAAAATATTTCGAATAGTAAAAATGCCTGTTGTTTGTGAGTTTTTGACTATGACTGTAGACACCATATACAATAATACCGGGAATCGAATCTGTTTCAGATATATAAACTTAAGCGGTAAGGCTAACCACCGAAGTTGATAACAAATAACCTATTTTTTGAAATTATGAAAACAAAAAAAAATGATCTTATTAAAAAATTTAACTTTCAGTCTTCTACGGAACACATCTTGGAAGGGATAAACAATAGTTCTAAAATGTTTTTAATTTATATCGTAATAATAGCAAATACGCAAATAGCTCTCCTGATGGAAAAACACAATTATCGCCTATAGACACTAAAGATGTTAATGTTGCGTTGCTGGTGGCAAGGTGTTAATGCCACTTCATAAGTTTACCGGCTACCATACCTTCCAAACTGGAACAAGACAGTGACAAGCATTTGACGTTGTTACAGCAAGAATAGGTAAAGCGGTACTAAATAGACGAGACGGTGCAGAACTCTATCACCTAGAATATGATGATTTAGGAATAAACAAAAATAACCGTAGACTTCATTTGTGTGAAATAAATGTTGTTATGTTTAACGTTAAAATATAAATGCGAAGTTTTAAGCGTTTGTTTGTTACTTACCTATTCACGCTGTAATGCCTGAACAGACGTGGACATAATTTGGTGTTCAGGTAGTACCTATAAGAGAAGACGTGGGAATGAGTTAAATACTACTTAATAACAATGTGATGTCGAAGGCGCACGTAAAACGGCGTCACATAGTCAACAATAACAAGTGCATTCGGTTGGCCGCGGGACCGCCCAAATCCCTACCACCGAGAGAAGCAAATTAATTTTATCTCGAATCCTGAGATCGAGATAAAACTAATTTGTTTAATTCGTACTTTAAATGTATCTCTCGTCGGAAGTGAGTCGTTACCGCTGTCTGCGCGCGCCGATATCATCTGGACATTCTTATCTCAGGAATTGAAGAAAACATCATAATACATTATTAATTCAGGGCAGGCATTTGAACTGTACGCTGTACGGTACCGCCGTCGTCGAGATGTTTTCTAACAGATTTTTGACGTGACATGACGTGCGAGAGCATTGCACACGAGGGAAATTGCCAGCGAGCGAGGGAATTATGATTTCTTATAGCGCTTGTACAATGTACATGACATTGACATCAATGAATAAGACGTTACATCTGCTAAATAGTTGGCGATGCAGAATTCTCTCCAGGAATATTTAATGTGCTCAGTATAATAAAACAATTTTGTTTTTTTTTAATAAGTGTATATAAAAATTCGTTGTTGGAAATTAAACTGAAATACATTGATTTCGTTACAATTGCGGAATAATACCTAACGGGTGCATAAACTTTGAACAATAAGCCGGTATAAAATGCAACACATTCAACAGTCATTAATAAATCTTAACGATTGACGTTAAATATTAGCGATAACTGGAATTGTTAGTTATAATATGTGTTCTCTGTTTGAATATGCGGAGGCCCGGCGATAGATAGGTAGAGCATCTACCTGACTCTAAACTTCAACACATAATATGTTTTAATTGTTTCCGCGCTAGCATTTTGGCTCGAAATACGATCCAAAACCGTAAAAACTAACCCCTACACTAATTAGTTTTTTTGGTATCATTAGGTAGCAAACAGGCAAATGGCTGTCCCGATGGAAAGAGACATCAATCGCCTATAGACACCAAAAATATAATGGTGCATTGCTATTCGGTAGTGGGTAATACCATATGCATAAATTTATACGCTACCTTACCCTCCAAATCGGAACATGACAGTGACAAGCATTCGCGATGTTGCAGCAGAAAAGGAAAGGCGGTAAAATTATTAAAACTTTCGTGAGACATTATAAACTAAATATGTAGTTAAAAACGGCTGCACTCATGTTTTTATCGGAGTAGGTTCGAAACTAATCGGAATATGTTCTGATGTAAACGTGAGTGCAGCCGTTTTTATTTATTTAGGAAAGACGGTGGTACCTAAACCCGGGCAAGATGTCTTAGGACTCTACCACCTTTTGTATTAACGATGGCAGAATGAGTACAGATAATTGTTTGCTTTGATTTTGTAGAACTGCCTGGCAGAAAGGCACGTGGCTTATTCTTCAAAAGAGTGCGGGCTAACACGTGCACGTACACAATTCTATGTACACTTAATAATATTCGCGTATTCGCGACAGTAATTATGGAAAATTATCCCCCGAAACTAGAAAAATGAAGAAAAACGATTAGTATTACAATCAATATTGTGGCAGCGACGGCGCGGGCGGCACTACAAATGGACCACACGAAACTCAACACTTATCAGGAATTAATTACCGAACATTACGTTAATGCGAGGTTTTTATCTGGAAGTCATAGAGCCGACCTCAACCGCGGGCATGTGGGTGGGAGGAGAAGTGATATGTAGGAAATTTATGCATCGAAGTAGATAATAAAATTAAGGAGTATGGTAATCTAGCTGTGCCCGAGAACAATCGGTAATATCGCGGTATTTTGTTTGTAGCGGTTCAAGCAATCTACAAAACGCTACCAGAAAAAATGATACATACAAAAAATCAAAATAAAATAATTATTTATCTTGTACACACTATATACAAGTTTAAACGCTTCTCAAATGGACTTCGGTCCTCAGGCGGCAGTACACCTTGCCTGGCTGGGAAGATCTTCCTTTTCTCCGTCCTTGTCCTTGTGTGACGTCGTCAACCTTCACAGTTAGCCCGTTGGTTCAATCACATTATACCCTTCAGCGGTACGGACCAGCGGCGCCACAGTGGTGACCCACGACTGGACAAGAAACGCAAGCAGAATTACTGCAAATCCGCCAGAATGTGAACCTATGTCCGAACAAGTCACGCAGAAAACGACATAGAATGTCAGAAGACGTTGAAACACTTCTGCATGAAATAAAGAGACTGGCAAGGCGTGCTGCCTGGGGACCGAAGTCCATTTGAGAAGCGTTGAAACTTGTATATAGTGTGTACAAGATAAATAATTGTGATATCGCGATCCAGGATTTTATTTGAAATCATTTCATTTCTTTCCATTTTTTTTCTGGTAGCATTTTGTAAATTGCCTGAACCGCTACATGTTGTTTTAATTTTAATTTAAATGCAGTGAAACTGCAAAAACATACTTCAAATCTCCTGTATCTCAGAACTTTGGACAGATCTTCATCAAATGTAGATGAGACCAAATGGGAAGTATGCTCTTTTAAATCAAAGAAGAATTTCGTACGTCGGTCAACCCGCCAGTGAGAAACTGAAACTGAAACAGTGAAAAAATAAAATGATCCCGATGAATCGGTTGAACCTACTTTTTTATTTGAAGTCGGTCAAAATGGATATTGTCACTCCCGTATCCCTGAAAATTTATGCAGAGGTGCAGCAGCTAGACACCCTCGATAAGCCAATAGTATTAAGCGCTACGGTGTGACAGGCGGTCAGTGTGTCGGCCGATTGAGCACATACTCTCCAGTCTCGAGTAAGTTATATTTTTTAGAAAAATTAAATACTAAAAAATTATTCACAAAAATTTGCACGACCGAGGATTTGAAACCAGGGCCTCATATGTATACCGAAGCTTCTAGACCATTGAAGAAATTAATATCTTTTTTAAAGTTATTATAATAAAGTAGGCTTACAGATTTAAATGAGTGCTTTTGGTATAAATGGCAAACAAGATAAACCAAAGATGTTAATGGCGTGATTGTTATATTGGCCTAATGTGAAGCTACATGCACAAGTTCTCCGGCTGGCACTGTCTGCATAGGAATATGACAGTGGCGAGCACTGACATTTCACGAGCACGTCGGAACCAGGTAGATATGACGCAATAAGATGACCTTATCCTAATTACCTGCTTTACAACAGGCAAAGTCACGGCGTTGAAAAGGAACTGGGTTTGTTTGTTTGAGTAATAATATTTGAGAAAATACAATACAATATAATTAAATTTGGCAAACACTGGTTTTGAGTTTAAAGCATTACGTCTGCAAAAAGTCTGTAGATCAAGAGCCCACAAAAGCGAATAATACCAAAGTAATAAAATAAATAATTACTTTGGTAAGCATACGAGGCGATGGATTGTACCGACACTATATAATGAACTGCCACAACACCTGATTAAAAGTGTCAGCTCAAAAATCATTTAAAGAATACATTAAAAAAACACTACTTGCAATTGTGCCCATATATGTAATTTTAAGATGCAATGTTAAATTATAATGTTTATGTAAGATCCTAGTAAATCCAGTACAAACTAAGTAGTAATGTGAAAGTAGTAGGTTATAATACCTGCTACAAACTCTGGAACGGCTGAGCGTATTTTGATATGTACTCGTATATTGGGTGTGTATTGAAAAAACAAAAACTACGGATTTTGATAGGATACGTGTGTTGTGTAAGTATTATAAAACAAGATAAATTTAAAAATTATAAAACACCCGACACATCCTCAAACCGCCATCCTGCTACATATGCATTATTTTAAAAGCAAAACGTGAAAGGACCTGATGATCTACGAAGGGGGATCTTGTAGCATCAGGTTAATTTAGCACGATTCCTTACTCAAAGAGTTTGAGTTGTATTATTGCAAAACTCCCATGCAACTCCACTATGCAACCCTGGAAATCACTTGATTTAGAGTGTATGTAAAAACATAACAAATGAGACCACACTCAATAGGCTTATTTTGTTTAGTGCAGGAGTTCCATGGCCACTTTCTAGTTCCATTATTAAACCCTACAAATCTCCTAACAATAAGAGCCAACTGTATCAGCCCAATCTCCGATGGCCACCTTCCAGTTCCATCATTATTATATCTTAGAAAAGATCCAGCACCTAAGTGTTTGCCAAGATAAACCGAACAGCCCACATTTGATGGGTTTATCTAGATTAGCTTAGAAGTTCTCATGGACTTCTTCTGGCTTTAATATTAGACATTTGAAAATATCCTGCTCCTAATACTTTAGAATAAATTTACTCCATTTTATTCCAAAGTTCCCATGACCTCCATCATCAGCTCTTTTATAAGACCCCGGAAATCGTCTAGCACCAGGACGTTTATTAAAACAGAACAAAGGGTCCCAAACTCGATAAGTTTATCTTGATTACTTTAGAAGTTTCCATGACTATCTTCCGATTCTATCATCAGGTACTAGAAATCGTCCAGCACAAATTGTTTGCTAAAACAAACCGAATGGGTCCCCACTTGATGGGTAAACCTGGTTTAGTTGAAAAGTTCTCGGGCACATCTTTCAGCTGTACCATTAGGCACTGGAAGCCATTCTGCTCCAAAGTCCTTACAATAACAAATTAAACTACACTAAAATCGATGGTGTTTCTTTATTTTATCCCAAAGTTCCCATAACGTACACCTAGTTCTATCATGAGACTCTGGAAATCGTCTAGTACTAGAGTATTTGTCCAAACAGAACAAATGAGTCCAAATTCGATTAGTTTATCTTATTTAGTTTAGGAGTTGTCATGGCTACTTTCCGGTTCCATCATCAGATCCTGAAAATCACCCAGAATTAATGTGTTTGCCAATACAAGAAAATTAAGTGCTAATTCAAAAACATTACCTTGTTAAGTTTGAGAGTTCATTGTAGTTGCATTTTGGAGCTGGATTCTTGGAGTTCCAATATCACTTTTTGGCTCAATCTTAAGAGCCTTATCATCATGATAAGAACCTATTATAACAATTGAAATGACTCCAAACTCCACTATATTAGAAATTTCTCTCTGTGAGTTACAACGACACACTTACGGCTCCATTTTCAGATCTTCAACATTGTAAATAATGGAAAGTACACGTCATCAAAAATCCATCGGGTCCGAACTTGATCATCTTATCTCTTTCTACATTCTACGCCTGAGTTTCGGTAGCACTTCAGCTCCATCTTCAGATCCTCGTCAACATGAGCACTAATAAAACTTAGTACTTTTACTACTCTGCGTCAGAGAGTTCCAGTCCCTACGTCCAGGCTACATTATGAGTTTTGTTGGATGGTACCATGGTTTTGCATTGTCACTAAGCTTTCACAAGTCTACCAAGTTTTTTAGAACAAACGATATCAGAAATTCGTTAAAAAGTTGCTTGCAATATTTAGAAAATCTGTTATTTACATATGGAGATTGCCGGTTAAATAGATGCTTGTGATCTTCGAATGAGGATCTCAAAGTATCACGTCAAGGTTACCATGTAATTGCAATATCAATAAAGTAAGAGAATACAAAATTTAGTATTGATAAAGCCATTACAAGTTAATTCCTTTCACCAATTAAAAAAGAGCAGGTGATTTTGAAATAGCTGAACAGATTTTACTGAAACATAGCTAAGAACCCTCTTACAAAACAGGACTTACTATTGAAAAAAACCGCAACCAAATCGGAACTTCCGCCAGGGTGCTACGATGCCACGGACAGACAAACAATACATACATACACAGATAGACAGATACACAGATACACATCTGAAATTTATAACACCCACCGTTTTGTGTCGGGGGTTAATAAAACTAGACGGTAAATTTACCATTAAACGAGAACTACTGTCGACAAACTGTGATGCAGTTTGGCAGAAGAAAAAACCTCTAAAAACCTTAGGCTAAGTATTTGGAAAATAAATTGAATAAAAAAAATAAGTATTGTTGGCATCCGGCATACTTTGATCAATAATTTTGTGAATCAGTGTTGAGATAATCCGCCGGTTGGCCAACAGCACGTGGGTATCGAGTTCACACAGTTTCGGCCGCTATGATTTGTGCAAATTACACGTCTCGGCAAGCTGGTCGGCGCGGCTCGGTGGTGTAACACATGCAAATGGTGCCACTCCGGCATGATGTATGTGAGGTGGTTTAGTTTTCAAATTATCGAATTGTTTTTACACAACGATAAACGGTTTACAAAACTAGCATTGTGTACATAAAGAATTTGAGTTTAAAAACAACTTGCCAAAAATGTCACCACTCTCTCTAGTCTCGCTTTGCTCGGATTTGGTACCACCGCTTTGTCTTGCCAAGGCGCACAAACAATGTGTAGAATACCTATTGCTTGCTCATTACAAAGCTTGTTACATTGAACATATAAAAGTACTCATAGTTTCTTATCTATTACATTTGTTACTAATGTAATTTACAAGGAAAATTAATTTATTCTACTTTTTACTAAGAATCAGTACAAAAACATTTTGGCGAGTCATCGAAACCCAGACTTGTCAACCAATCAGTACAAAAAGTAGTCTGAACAAAAACAGGAAATAAAAGCGTAGTAAAACACTAAGTAAACGAATTCACATTTAAGAAGTATTGGGCAGCGAGTGGGCGGCGCGCCGGAGTATGGACGCGCATATACTGCAATTACGGGGCTCTCGCCTATCATTATGTCGGGAGCAAGTTTCGTTACTTATTATCAGTTATTCAAAATTATAAGCACTTCAATAATTCAGCCCAATTAAGTCTTTTGTAAGAGAATTCTTAATTGTACGTTGCAAGCTATAAAGGATTTCATTTTAATTGGAATGTAGGCAGGTAGCTACCAAATACCGCATTTGAATCGGAATAATGTAATCTTTTGTGAGCTGTTACATGAACTGATTCCGTCCATCAAACTTTAACACTAACTCAAAAAGTTCCTTCTTTTGTCACTTGTTTAGCGCCTATAATAAGGAGTTGAACTATATATACATATATTTTTAGATAAGCTACACAGTTTCAACATATTATCTGTGTTTCCGTTTGTACGTAAGCCGTGTTTATTTGTGTATATTCACTTAATTAGCTATTGGTCAGATTGTTTCTTTCGTTTCGTAGTATTTATTTCTAATTCTTTTTATTACCTTATTAAAACAGATCTTGGAATATTGCATACAATTATAGATAAGGTAGAACTTACTAAAAACTAGCAATAACCACCATTTCCACGTAAAACGTGATGTTAGGGGTCGATCTAAAAATAAAAACTAGAATAGCGGAATGAACAACAGTTGCTTCCTAATAGGAAAGCTAACTGGATAATATTAAAAACGATGACTTAAAAGAGAAACTAATAGTAGTTTAAACCTCAGTTGTATTACCTTAAACTCGTTTAAAATAAAAATTCTTCATTGCATAATGAGCCATACATGTGTTCGCGGACTTCCCACGAGCTGCTTTATTACCTCATTAGCTTGAAGAATGTCTTCATAAAGTGTCGCCGGCCGCGGGACATCGTTCATTACATCCCTAATGGCTTTAATAAAATCCTATATTTATCCTTACAAAACTATCATTCTGAAATTATCGTTAATCACAATATTCATAGAATATTTTTCTTTACTCAACAAAAAAATTCTTCAACACAGTCAGTAATGTAAGCATAGCAACTTATTGTAACGTAAGGTAGTACGGGTCTTGGTAACAGGATGTTTATAAAAAGCCTACAGGCGTAAGGGCAGGTTACGGAAAGGCGTGTGCGTTAACAGATGTTTCCCTCAGGGTACGCTTCTGAGTCCACATTTCTTCTGTTTATGTGCAAGAGTTGATATTGCTACTTGAAATATCCTGGGGCATATTATCAATGATCATAAAGTTTAACGCTATTTGACGGAACATGATTTAGTTTTAAGTAGTTGTTATTGTTTAAATATATAAACACATTTTAGAATGTATAGATTTTAATTAAAAATAATAAATTACAACGTTTCATTATAATAAGCATCACTACGAGTATTCTAGCACTAATAATTTATGGCGATTTTGATAAATATCAAATTTATGGATAATTAATTGATGACATTTTGGTTATCCCGGTATTTCTGATTCCGATCTGAAACTGAGATTTATCAATATACAAAAAAAGACCTTGATAAAAATTTTAATTTGGGCTTCATTATTTACATCCCTACTTAATAGGATAGACCAATAATTATTTGTATAGCGATAACTACTTTTCCTTGCATTGTATTTTATTACGCTTACTCTATGATTCCTCTTGCACAACAGTAAAAGGTCGATGCCTATTATATTATATGGAAATTGTCCCATAAAGCGTTCAGAGCTAGTGCCTCAGCGAGTACACATGTTTCAGCGGGTTGCGTCAACTAATAGCCATGTGCCAGGTATGACGGATGTCTCTGCAGCCGCGGGCACTGTCCAAAGCGCACGACCGTTGTTTATCGCGCGATTATCCCGTTTCCAATTCTATGTAGCAATCGACAAATTGTCTATTGCGTACGTGGTGTAATAACTTAAAACGTAATCCTTGCACATTCTTGTGTTATTTATTACTGGCATATTAGTTTTTTATATAAAATAGGCGAACGGGCAGGAGTCTCACCTAAACGTAAGTGACCATCACCGAACTTGGACGTTTGCAACATCAGAGTTCTTATAATTTCATTACCACGAAATAAAGAATTCTTTATTTCGTGTTCAATACCGTCTTCTAAAAATTGTAAACTGTTTTTGTGAATATCCCTAATTCGTATTCACTTGGGAAAAGAAAAATTTAATAATTTCATTTTTTTTACAAAAGTAATCTGTTCTGGAAACTAGAATACCTCAGAACTTGACTCTTAGAATATTGATGCGCCACCATTACTGCTATAACTACCTGATAGTTTGTCTATCCTTCCAACAGGGCCCGGTTCAAAACGGAAATTTATAATGGTACTTATACGCAAATGCCAGAGAAGACAACATAATTTCCCGCATTTAACATTTCTTGCAATGCGATGCTGCTTAACATCAAGATTTAAGTCATAAAATCCAAAGTCACGAAACCAGCTACAAAATCCTAAGTACCCAGAAACGAGAGGATGAGAGTAACTAGGCTTGAAAATATGTATGTTGGTATCAAAACACGTGGGCTAGCCTGAAATATATTTTTGGCAAAAGAAAACATGGGAAGGATTTGAAATGGTTAGAGGGCATATAGATTTAAGTCGTTCCAGATATTGCGGAATTAGTGTAGGGCAGGTAAATATGCGCAACCTTCGGAGCTTGCGAGGCTTGTGTCCAACCACATTTAGTACTGTTCCTGCTTACGGAGAGGATCTAACAATAGTTAATATTTTAAAAGCCTTCATAAATGTGATTTCTATTATATAGGTATACTAGTGTATTCAAGCCCATATCCCCGAAAGGGTAGGCAGAGGTACAACAAGTGCACCCATGATTAGCCAAAGATACTTGGTCCCGCAATCTAATAGGTGGCAAGCCTATCGCCAACCGGGCACTTTCCATCCCGGACAATGTTGTTTTTACCAGAAAACTGAAAGAACCCATTTTTTAAATTGCCTGACCCAGGAATCAAACCCGGGACCTCATGTCCTCATGACCTCAACTCCGACACCGGACCACTACACCATAGAGGCGACAATATCTAGTAAAGGTAATTATTTGTGTGAATTCTGCCATTACCTCTGCAAGGAGGGTTATGTAGATTTTTTTAATTGTCTATTTTTCATCTGAGCCTTTTACCAGGGCATTATGATGTACATACATATTAGTGTACGAATTATCAAAAAGTGGGTTTGTTGTGTTTAAACATTTATAACATATTGTATTTGAACTGAAAATGTCAACAAGTAATGACAACTAACGTAAAATAACTTTTTATTTCCGACGATTCAATAAAATAATCAAATGGTTAGTTCTCACTAATTGATTCAGTCAAACACGACGAAGTTTTATTTTTTATGTCGTAGTAAACACTATCTGATCCAAACCATCAAGAGCATTTCTAAACGACATATCGTCGATATCAACGATCGCCATGGTCAGAGATTTAGGGCCATAGTTGGCCTTCGCCCACGCGTGTCACCTGCTTACAGAGAGAGGTTAAATTGTACACTTTATTGTAATATTTATCTTCTAAATACTTGGTAATATCAAATCCTATAGATTATGTTTATTTATATGTTATTAAGGTAATATTTTGACACTTTGACCATTTTGATATAAATGAGCGAGTGGAAATATTTTTATTGTAAGTATATTGTACTGAGGGCTAAAGGTCTTAAATTAAAACATTTAATATGCGGATGATGATAGAATGAATTATATTTCTAAGTGTAGGTAAATTATTTTAGGCTATGCAAACGTAGGCGGTGTCGAAATCACAATCCAACCTATAGCGTGGGTATATCATTTTGCGTGAATTTAACCAGATAACTGATGACACCGAAAAAACGGATTTTCCCAGATATGAAACCTAGCTAGATCAATTTATTGCCCCCGTAAACTGCCTTACGGCAAAAAAAAGTATATTTTGTAAAGTATATTGTGTATATGTAAAAAGCATATTGTGTAAAGAGAGTTTATAAGCTTCAGTAGGTACTTTAACTAGTGAGAGATTTTTTTATGATGCAGTTCTAAATATCAGGTAGAGTAATAAGCCCCCGTTGAATGTTGAAAATTTCTGTTGATCTAATGACACAACACAATTTCAGAGTGCGGAAAGTCGGGAGCATTATCTAGTATTGTAAAGAAAGTAGTGTTTAAGTATCTATAGTGTTCATTGTGATAGAAGCTTGCGAGTTTTTCCTGGACAGTTCAAGCCCGAAACTTCCTCTCAGAGTACAATAGTGGTGTCTAATATAGACGCTAAATAATAACATCCACAAATAACAACATCTTTGCTGAGTTATTATAACGTCGAAGTGAACAAGTCTTTTATATAAATAAACAATCTGTCTGTCCGAGTGTTTATCTCTTACCCGCGTTCAATTTTAATAAGCATCTCGACGGTTCAATGGCGTCTAGTGTGGGTACAGTTATTTTTGAGTGTTTTCTTCGAGAACTTTTAAAATTAAGATCATTCGAGTGTAAGTTCATATTCAGCACTAATACTTATTTTTTAAATTTTCCAATTTTCGTAAATATTGTACACTAGTGACTCGCCCTGGCTTTGCACGTGTACCACTAATTATTTTGAGCTAATGTATGGCACAAAATTACCAAAAAGCAAAAAATAACATTTCTGTTTATTCGATCATTATTACTATACTTCAAAGGATTACCCGCTGGAAGGATTGTCAACTGTAAACAATATTGTTGATTATTTCCCTGATGAGGGTATTGGAACGTTTCGACCCGCGGACCGAAACGCCTAAAAGTGCCTTTAGAATTGGGTGTCTCGGCCCGCGGGACGAAGTGCCCTATGTTTTATTTCTATGGGGCGATATTAATCCCGATATTAATACATTAAAATTAATTTTTCAAAAAGATGTATTTTGTGTACAATAAAGTGTGAAATAAATAAAATAAATACATTGAAATGCTTAAGTACAGTTAGGTACAAAGTTTTGAGAAATGAAATTGCAATACATTAAATCAAAATAACGTTTTTATATATAGCACTAAAGTTTAAAAAATTCATACGTAAAATAATTACATAGTAATCACTGATTGTAATTTTGCTTTGTTTTACTACAACTAGGTAGGTAGGTAGGTACCTACTTATAATGTCAGATTCCTACTAACATATCATAAGACTATATAAAATACACGGCGTCTCGATCTGGCCGATCTCGGACGGATCCCGGACGGCCGATCAAGAGTCAACAAGTCGAAATCCTGATGCCAGTTACGCTTCCACTCATCGTCAAGATACTGCCCCAAGTCGAGGTTCGGTTACACAGGAGTTACAAGTCGACTTAATTTCAACTCTGGCTGAGCGCTCTGCTCATCCGGAACGTCCGGTTTTGAAGTAACGGTCATTTGGACTGACTGCTTCAGTTAATTTCGAAAAAATAACTTGACAGGCCAATTTCCTGAAAGTGCACGTTAACGTGCATAATTATAACACTGCACTGTGAGGTACCTTTGACTTAGACAACAGAAAATTATTACAATTTTTTTTTATATAATTAGATAGTAAACAAGCAGGTGTCTCCCCTGACAGAAAGATAAACCATTGCCTTTAGACACCAAAGATGTTAACGGTGTGTTGCTATCCATGTTCCGGGATGATAATGCCACGTGCAAAAGTCTACCGTCTACCCTACCTTCCAAGCCGGAACACGACACTGACAAGCATTGGCGAAACGTTGCAGAACCCTACCACCTAATAGTCACAATGGTAGTGACACGGATAGCCAATCGGTTGCACTTTATGACTTGCCTGGTAGTACGGCAGTTCGTCTATTGGGGAAATTGTAGATAGTTTATATAGGAATTCTAAATACTATCTACTAGTTTTATATTTATTATAACATATTTTAAAGTAATATTTAATTTAAATTATAGAAAAACTTTGGATTGCGACGGTACCTACTTAGTAACATAATTTAAAAAATTGCTGACGAATTATTTTTGAATGGGGCGATTCGGTCCACGTCTGTTTGTGGACCGAAAAGACTAATGAATAAAATGCGTTTAGGCGTTTCGGCCCGCGGACGGAAACATAGGCGGACCGAAACGCCCCAGTACCCATGATGCGTTAGAACGCGAAACCGTTTGGTGTTAATAAAGAAAAAACCATGTAAAACAGTACAAGTGCTTTTAATACAATATAAATCTGAGTGCTAAGTGTGAGTTTTTCTTTTCGCATTCGATCGTGAGCGCGTTTTGTACAGCGCATCGACCACACAGCCCCTAGACGCCTAATGTTCGATTTTCCGTATCGAATGCTTTCTGGCAACTAGCTGAGCTGAGCTGCAACATCGGGATTGGCTTACTTAAGGCCACAGTGAAAGAAAGTGATGCACAGAGGATCTGATTGGTCTACACTGACTGGGTATTGGTGCATGGACATTTACATCGGAACTATAAGTCAGACGTGTTGACAGAAGCCATTCGCCTGTTATTAGGGGTCTATGGGTTGTGTGGTCGGTGGTAAAGCGCCACCTAGTGGTAAACTGGTTTCTCACGTTTACCACTAGGTGGCGCTGTACAAATCACTTATAAATTCCTAGTAAACTCTAAACGCGCTCACGATCGAATGTGAAAAGAAAAACTCACACTTAGCACTCTGAGTTAACATCGAGTATAACCAAGTGCGATATTCAATGTTCAAAGCAATTCGGTTGCATTATTTTATTTTTGTTACCTGAGCACCCGGCCATGTATTAACCGACACCGAAAATATCACTTCTTTATATTCTACACTTTTCATCATCAATACTTGATGAAACTCCATTTTAGTACAATATTTATTAACTAATACACTTAGGGCGGCTTGCACCAAAATGTTTAAATCATTTTAAGTCACTAAATACGTTTAAAGTGACAGCATTTAAGGCGTTTTCACATTTGCTAAATATGTTTAAGGGACTAAATGCATTTAAGCATTTTGGTGCAAGCCGCCCTTATACTGTTTCACAATAAGGCCATGAAACAATACAATTGTATTAGTTATTAAACATTGTATTAAATCTTTTTTGTTTGTGAGGGTTTACTTCTCGTTTGGTCGCACATAAATTTGGTAAATATGTGATTCGTGGTTCCAGAGATAAATGAGGTTGGAAGTCGGCTGTTGCAGTTTTACTGCGATTACATTGTTGATAATATCTTATGCCTCTCCCATGCCTGTGAGTCGCAGTGCCTTAGCCCTCACTGTATTCATATTTTTATAAACTAGCAAAAACTGTGTCAACCGTAAAAGGTTACAAATCAATCAGAGGTCGCAGAACTCTATCACCCAACAGCCACCATGGTTGTGATATAACAATTCCATTCTCGGCTTTGGCGAGCTATCTGGTAATATAGGTGTTCTATTACTTTGTGGCTGTATAACAAGTAAGATCTAATATGTATGATCTATCTAATATCTATCCAAAATCTAATATGTATTCTTTACAGTTTATTTATAAATCGAACCAGTAGATTTAAACTTTGTAACTAATATATTTTATCACTAGGCTAGCGAGAGGTCGAGGATAATCCTTTACAAAGTAAAAGCTTATATCCTGTAGCATATTGAAATAAATGAAACGAGATCTATCAAGTCTGACCTTTGCAGAAAAGAATAAAAACAAAAGCAGACCCAATTTCACAATCTAGTAATCCGCCTAATTAGTAAGTGTTCTCGCATAGCGTGTGGAGCACACTCGCGAACTCACCAATAAGATAACGAGAAGCTGAGGCCGAGCACGAGCAACGATCGAGTTGTGATCGAATACTGTAAAAGTTATCTGTTTTATAAGTGGGTATATGATCACGCATACCTGCAAAATGCGCTTATTACTCTGGCAAATAAGAAAATGAAGAATTCACAAAGATATTGATTAATAAGAGATGCATTTGTAAGTGATATCTGTCTAGTTGTACAAACAGCTAAATACGTTAACCTGAAGTTTAATATTAATCTTAAAGTTAAGATAGATGTATTTTTTTAGCTGATAGCATTGCCAGGCGGGAATCCTTCTCTTTAAATTGGAACATGAAAATTACTTACACTCACGGCAGTTTTAATTCAGGGTAGGCGTTGTTACGTAATAGGTTAAGCTATGGCATAGTAGAAATGGTTTTAGTGACAGCTTAGCCATTGTTCGCTTTCACGAGCCGTCTGGCTGGTAGGCATGTTGTGTAATATCAAAACCCTGCAATACGTTGACATTTGGTTTACATCAAATATGATTTAAATTTTAACAATAACTTTAATTTTTTTTAAATTTGCTATAATATTGGTAGAGTTCCGCAGCGCAGTCTCATACGAGTTTGGTACTAACGATTTACCAATTCCTACCGTAATAACGTTAATGCTTGTCACCGTCTTATTCCGGTTCGGAGAGTAAGTTTGGTAAACTTATACACATATCAGTACTCGGACAGCAACGTACCATAAATATCTAATGTATATTTAGGTATGTCATGACATCTATTGCCAGTAGGAGAGCCATCTGTTTGTTTGTGTGTTATGATATAAGAAACAAGGAACATCTTTTTTGACAAAAGATAATTTGTAATTTCGACTAATTAAATTGCATGACAATGATCATATTTTTTGTTGTTTCGCAGCAGAACATTATTTCATAAACAAAAAAAACAAGAAAAGTGCCCGGTTGGTATCACATTATGGGACCAAGTATATTCAGCTAATCGTGGATGCACCTGTTGTACCTCTGCCTACTTCTTCGGAGATACGGGCATGAAGATACTTTTATTAGAAATGCCTTTATGACTTTAGGAAACATCTTTTTTTCCTATAGTGGAGCTCATTTCTACACCATTATTAACATAATATGTGTCATAGCAGAGGATGAATTCTCCAAATATCGAGAAATAAATTCGACTCGAGTTTCGGTGGGCAGCGCCCCGCAGCTGGTTTAAGTACGGGTTGCACGACGGCTGCTGATGCAGGCTATGATTTGTGGCCGTTTGTGAAGGCTTATGACCCTTTTATTTATACAATTATTTGCAATTTATTCAAAACCAAGGTAATTACTTACTTTGCTATCATTAAAGTGTTTCAAAACGTGGCGTGTCAGCACAGCATAGCAGGTACGGGTTCAATGTCCAGGACAACCCATTCGTATTTCAATCTTATTCTTAGACTTGCAACCGACTTGTCAAGACCAGCACCTAGCTGCTATGTTTGAAAATGTGCTTATAGTCGCTATTAGATCAGTAAATGCGGCGATGGGGTTCACCCACCTGTCTTGCCAACTAACAAATTAACTACCAACTATGTAAACGTTGTGTTATGTGACATTCATATACTCTGGATATACTCCTCGTCTTTTAATGCGTCAAACTTTCAGGTGTCAAGAGCCATGTAAACTTCATTTGGGAGCAATTCTCATACAATTAATTTAAAAGAACATAATATAATATTTACAACGCACATGAATATTAACGGTAAGTTTAAGGTAAGAAGAGAGAACCAAGTGTCGTCACCATACAGCGATACTTGCCTTAAGACGACATCAGCGTGAATTAGTAATTTATGTGCACTCTCAAGAAACTAGAGGTGATACGCCACTGTCAGAATTTGATTTGTTGTAGAGTGGTGAAGATGGAAAAAATTATAAACTTATAAAATATATATATTAAAAAAATTATAAAATATATATATTTTATAATTTTATAAAAATTATAAAATATATAAAAAATTATAAATCGTCCCGTGTGCCGACCATAGGACTACATAATTTTAGCTGACAAGCTTACCCCAGTACTAGTGAAACGGAACAATTCCTAAATTCCCGATTATATTATTTGTAGACTGACATTCACTAAGACCAAGATGAATATACCTTTTTTAGCGTTTTTTTTTTTTTATTTCATTGTAAAATATTTTGTTTCATATTTAGCATCAATGATTCAATTTAGCAGGAATAGGTAAAACGAGGGTACCTAAACTCAGACGTTTGAGGGCCTAAATGTTGCAGGAATCTAGTACCTTTAATACCTTTAATTTATAGAGTTCCGAAGTAAACTACGAACCCTTATAGTGTCGCTATGTCCGTCCGTTTGTCCTTCCATCTGTCGGTCCGCACGTTGGCTCAGAGATCCTTATTATTAGAAAGCTGTTATTTGGTACAAATAAACATATTAGTCACACCAACAAAGTGATAACATGAAATCTTGAAACATATATTTTTTCATGGTTTTTTTTATATCATCTATATTTTTTATTTTATTTTATTTATAACAGCTATCTTATAGCAAACAAGCAGATGGGTCTCCTGATGGAAAGAGTCAACCATCGCCTATAGACACCAAAGGTGTTAATGGTGCGTTGCTATCTTGTGCCGAGGTCTAATACCACATGCATAAGTTTACCGGCTACCTTACCCTCCAAACCGGAACACGACAGTGACAAGCACTGACGCTATTGCGGCAGGAATAAGCAACGCGGTGATACCAGACCCGGGCGAGATAATGCAAAACTCTACCACCTAGTAGCCACGGTGATAATGGCTCGCATAGCCAATCGGTCGCCTTTTACGACCTGCCTGACAGAACGGCAGTTGGCCTATTCTTCAAAGTAGCCCGGAACCAACATGGGTAAAAAAAATAACCGAAACGCCAAAAGCGCTTATGTTGTTCCGATTGCTATCCAACTTCTCAGCTACCACCTACAACTTACCACTTGCCAAACTATTCTGAAGATTACCTGAAAATTAAATCAGTCGTTCCAACCCTTTTGAAATCCATTTTTTCAATAATATATGATAACGAACAAGCAAACGGTTCTCCTCATAGGAAGAGACAACGATCGCGTACAAAGATGTTCATGGTGCGTCGCTGTCATGTTGCAGTTGCGACGGCATGTTAGTCCAGAACGTCGTCCACTGCGCGTAGCTGCGCGACTCAGCTTATGTACATTAATTTCGTTTTTAAGAAACGATTTTATAAGCAGTACACTTTCAGCGGCGTAACAAACAACGCAGCCGACGTCGTGGGTGCCGCCAGCAGCATCTAATAAGTAAAAAACAAAAACAATATAAGTAAACTGACTATAATGTCTAAGGATTTTCTTGGCTTCACCTGAGATGACATCACCAAAATCTGATTTTCGGTGAAAATAGGAGCTCTTACACAATATAATATTAAAATTGACATGCAGTAGGTAAGGAAAAACATTTGCATTGTATACGATTATGTTCTTATATAGACGACATAGTAACTTATTGAAAGTGAAGTAAAAACATAAACGAGCAAAAAAACCAATAAACCACTGGAAGTTGCATTTTTTAAAGTTGGTAAGTGTCGGATCAGTTGGCATTCCATCGCGTAGCTCTGTTACGGCCACGTCGCGGTCTGATCTGTAGCCGAATCTAGTTTCGTTCATTTTTTGCCGCTGTAATTTAATTTGTTCGGTTTTTACGAGCATGTAATTCTATTCGTCGACAAGGGCCGCCCTCTGTCGGCGACGGCTGCCGGACCGTGACGGACACGACTACTGCACCACGCGGGGGGCTCGCCGCGCTACCTATTACGTTATATTATGTAGATATAACCACCTAATGCCCATACTTACTTGCGGTGAGTTAGAATTGAACCCCTTACCTGTAAAGAAGGATTGAATTAATTATTATTAAAAAACTTAATTGTTATTATTATCATAATTTACACGAATTAATACCAAAGTAAGCAAATTATTTGCTTAAATTATGGATGTCAATAAAAGTCAACGATACTAACACATATATAAAAATTGTATCATACATAGTAACTACTCAAACCCCTGTCGTGTGACGTCAAAAAGCCTCTGTCGGGAATCAAACCCGAGCCCCATCTAATTATAGTTAGGTTTGCTAACTACTCGACCAACAGGGTGGTCGGAGGGTGCTTTTAGATAAAATATATCCTACCAGAAACATTTTGTTGTTTCTGGTGGGATATGTAAAATGTTGCAACGATGAGACTATACTGTCAAAAAGTTATCAGATCTCACATAGAACAAGCTTCTAACTTTACACGCTTTCATCTTCGTTAAAATATGTGGCTTGGCTGTTTTGTTTCAAAGCTAAGCTATGAGGGCTCAGGCGCTTCGAGATAAGGTAGGTAGTACCCTTGTGCTTCACTTGGCTTGTCGTGGCGGGACACTATTGTGCCCCCAGATTAGAGAAGTTTTTGTTAATATAAACAATTTTCTACTAAGTTCCTCTAAATCTTCAGCAGTAACTGAGAAGCAAGGAAAGTCTCAAGCCTCCGTAAATCTGAATGGAAACACAATTCCACAACCCAACATAAGCCTAAAAGCCTTTCAACAGCGTCCCTGTAACCTTCTTCTGCGATACGGGACGAAGCGGCGTTGATTTTAATGAACATTATTATCCAGTGATGTGTAAAGAGTGGCTGTATATATTACTACCATCGTGACTACTAGGTGGTAGAGTTTCCCAACGGCTCGCCCGGGTATTTAATAGCACCCGCCACGCCTTACCTATTCTTGCCGCAATACCGTTAATGCTTGTCGTTGTGTTCCAGTTTGGAGGGTAAGGAAGCCGTTAGACTTATGCATGTAGCATTGCCCCCCCGCCACATGGATAGCAACACACCATTGAGACCTTTGGTGTATATACGTGATTATTTCTCTTTCCATAAATGGAGACATTTGCTTGTTTGCTATTTAGTGATTTTAAAAAATAACTAATGTTAATGTTTATTGCTAGCACTTTTGCAGTTATGCCTATTTCAAGTTATTATTGAATACAAAAAAGGAAATTTCGAGTTATCTAATTTATTATGATCTTTTTATCTGCCTCATTAAATTCGATGGAAAAATGAAGCGGCTAAAAAATTTGTTCTTTGGGATAATTATAGTTAGGAAAAGCTGAAAACAGAACACGTTTTTTGGTTGATTTGTATTTTTCTTAAAATAAAACTTAATAGCACAGTCTCAAAACTGTTGACGTAACAAATAAAGTCAGGATCGCTGACCTCCCACCAACGAGATAGTCAAAAACATATTTTTTTAATTTTTTTAAATGGGAAAACTGGAAAAGAAGTTTGTACTTCTAAATCTAAATATTTTTATCTTATATTTATTGATGAAAATTATGATTTTTAAAGAAAAAACGGTTCCTTAAAAAAATATTTGTTGCTAAAAATGCGTTCATTAATTAACATTTGTTTTTTGCGACTAAATATTAAAAATAAGAACCGTTTTTTTTTTGTAAAAATCATAATTTTCATCAATAAATATAATGCTAAAATTTTTAGATTTACATAGTCATAAAGAATATATTTGTTTTTTAAACAACAATAGTAAAAAATAAAACGAAAACGATTTTCAAGAAGCTTTTAACCGTTAGACATCGAAACGATTAAGATTTAGAAAAATATATATATTTTTTTTATTTTTATAATTTTCAATTGTTAATGAAAAAGTGCAAAATAAAAACTTTGTAACTTTTGTAACGGTAATCTATTCATTCGCCTATTAAAAATAACTTCACTAAGTGAAAAAAAATGTAGGGTTTTAGTTTGAAAATTATCGGCATTTACGGTCCTGGAGATGTCGTAAAAGGCGAAATCGGTTGGCGATATTAATTAAATTTAAAGTGATTTGTGAAACAGTACAAGTGCATTACCAAAATTATTTATTCTTTATTGTACGCCTTTACAAAAAACAGGTACAGAAGGCGGACTTAACGCTAAACGCTATGGCAGTCAACGTTTGGGTCAATCAATATCGGGTCGGACAATCCAAAAATGTGTTTTTTCAGTTTTCTCATAAAAACAACGTTTGCTTACCACCAATTACACTATGGGATTAAGTAAATTCGGCTAACCGTTGATGCAATTTTTGTACCTTTGTCTACGTCTTCGAGGATAAGGCGTGAACATACTTTTTTAATATAAAAAGTGTTAATGCAAATTGAGAACGAATTTTTATTTTGGAAAGGGTTTCAAATATTGATGCAGGTTTCAAATGATTTAGTGTAAGCTGTGAAGCTGAACCGTCGTCGGGGGCGAGCGGCGATCACAAAGCCTCGGCAATTACACACCGATTTACACAATTAGCTGCGCACTGTACCGCGGCGACCTACCGGGACTCTACGAGTGTACCGACTGATACCCAATGGAAGACCATATATACCAAAAGTGTTAGTTAATGTTGCGTTTCCATCAATGTGACGCGGTGAAATGGCAAATACATAAGTTTATTATATAGTATAGCTGCCTTGTATTCCAAACCGAAACCCGACATTACAGGCAATTGACGCTATTCCAGCGGGGAAAGGTAAAGTTGTAAACTCTATCTCTTAGCAAACCTTAGACGTGTTTAGCGAACAGTTCACCTTTTGAGAACTAAACTTTTGAGATTAGATCATCTCATGTAATTTGTGCAATGATTATTTGATGTTTCATATCTGCCAGGTGTTTCATAATGGCTTAATTTTTTTGACTAAACTGGCCTGCGGATCACTGTGCACATTTGAACACAACAGATGCATATAATGGTATGTTGCAGTTAGATACAGTAATTTCCTTCAAGTTCATAATGATTTGCGGCCCAAATGGAATGCAGCTTGCGGGCACATGTTTACTTTTAGATCTTTGAATATATAATTAAGCAGTTTTTCAAGTAAGAAACCAAATTAAACCTCGAAGTTCTTATTTCAATTCAATACATTGCATTTAGAGAAAACCTTTAATAGAAATATTAAAAGGGAACTTTAGAAGATATAACCTCAACCTGATTGTTAGATGAGCCAATTTTGTCAATTTTGCAATCCATATAATTGGATTACAGGTATGTAGGCGGGTAGTTGATAACATGCCATAGTTTAATGTCAATATTGGGGGTCTTGCTGGGCTGTGATAGTTATCGCGTGTCTAGGTCTTTAATGCCTCCAAAGGTCAAATTTAAATACGAATTACGATGAGTGCGGTGCATATTAGTGGTGTAATGATAAAGGGCCTGTTTTTTGACACAGTTGCTTCAAGCTCCATATCGAGTTAAAAATACTAGCATCCAACTCAATTATCACGACTAAAGACTTACCACAAAAGGAAAGTTTTTAATTCCGAGTTCATATATTTTTTATGTACGTTCAAGCTATGCTTGTTTGGATTTGCATGCATTTGGGAGAATGTACTTCCAGTTTAGTCCCATATAAATTTGATCCAGGATCCAGAGACACGAGAGATTGGAAGTCGGTTGTCACAGTTTCACTGTGTTTCAATTATGTTAACTAACCACAGGTTTAACTAACTCTTGATAGCTTAGCAAAGTAGATGTGAGTTTAATACACTATTTATGGACACTTTTATACTATGATGTCTATAACTATTTTTGTAAAATACGACACGACACAAATTGTAGAATGCAATTTATTCAATTTGTTAAAAAAAATAGATAAAGTATGGGAACGTAAAATTTTAAGTCATTTTTATTAATATTATATATAAAATTCTTGTATCACAATGTTAGTTACCGTACTCCTCCGAAACGACTTGACCGATTTTAATGAAATTTTGTATGCATATTCAGTAAGTCTAAGAATTGGCTACTATCTATATTTTATACCCCTAAGTAATAAGGGTTGTCCACCCCTAAAAATATTTTTTTATTTTTTGGACAAACTTTTTTATTTTTATTTTTTTATGATTTAGCATTAAAAATACAACTGTAAATTTTTACCTTTCTATCACCAACCCTTATTTTTTAATTAAATAATTTATATGGCAAAACAACGTTTGCCGGGTCAGCTAGTAATGAATAAAAATAATGAGAATCAATTGCATTGGCGATGAATTGGACATCTTCAGTTCTGAACACTTAAATATGAAGTGTTAGCAGCTACACTTTACAGCAAATTATTGGTATTTTCTTGGCAATATGTTAAGTGACATGCAACGCGAAGTGACTACATGTTAATATTCATACATAATGTTGTTATAGCTACATATACTATTATTCGGGTTTATCGTTAGTTTTTGTCATTCCACATCACAAACTTACTAATCCAATGAGCTTTGTCGGTCTCTAATTAAATGTTTTTATATTTCTTAAAACCGTTTCGAAATCGCGATTCACCGGTCACACAGACAGGGCTGCCGACTGGATAAATAATGTGGTAGAGAGCTAATAATAATAACTAACGATCGCCCTGTAGTCGAAATTCGATCATAGATACACAGTTCATATAAAAATAAAATCTCTATTAAGTTTGACAAGAGACTTTAGTCGTACAGAAAGTAGTACATATGTGTGTATATTATCATGTATGCGACAATGTAGAGTGTGTTATTTATATTTTTATTGATTTAATATATTTACAAAGATTTACTAAAGTTATTGCTCGCGGCATGACATAACGTTATTTTCAAGCATAATGTTATCCTAAAATGATACCGAATTTTTTACTATTTAATAACGTTATTTATTATGTTTTGTTATACACTACGAATTAACGTTATGGTATACGATATTGCGACGTTCTATAGCGCTAGTTGTCGAACTAATCGCGAAACAACATGAAACGCGGCGAA
The DNA here is from genome assembly GCA_036924255.1 of Apodemia mormo. NCBI lineage: Eukaryota > Metazoa > Arthropoda > Insecta > Lepidoptera > Riodinidae > Apodemia > Apodemia mormo. The sequence continues at coordinate 561,977 of JAUPFN010000018.1, read as the reverse complement.
CCAATCACAAAACAGCAGGAAACGTTATATTATAACGTTATTTAGCGTTAACAATTTCGTTCTGTTATTTGAGTAGCGATACAAATAGTGTTTGAAAATAATTTTGTTACTGAGATATTGCTACAAATCCTTGATTTACAATTATTATTATTTAAAAATATTAGATTTTTGCACTTCTCCCTAATGTAAATTTTAACCGTACCAAATTTCATCATCCACCGTTCGCGTGATTGTCTGAAAAAGGGGTACAAAGTTTTTGTTTAGCTTATTGACATAAAGATAGACATATTGATTTGTAAAAATGCTCACTATGTACTTACAAATCAATATAATATACATAGTCTACGCGACAAGTTGAAAATCGTCTAAAATGGAGATACTGTTCTTAAAATTATATGAAATAGCTCAATGGATCCGGAATGACGCCTAAAAAATATACTAAAGGCGTGTATTAGCACATAAAAAATTGCAACAGTTATAAACAATTAAAGATGAAAAAAATGGCATTTCGTTTTTTGCCAATATTTCATAAACTATTAATATTTAAGAAATTTTGAAACAAGATTTGTAAAGAGGAGAAAATTTCCAAGAAAAACTCCATATGCCATAAAAGTTAAAAACATATTCATACTTTGCTTATAATAATTATTTTACTTTAACAACATTACGTGGATTTTTCTGTTTTTGTTCAAGTACAATAATTATTATAAAAAAGTATGAATATTTTATTAACTTTTATGGCATGATATTGTTAAGAATGTATATAAGATTTTCAACTTGTCGCGCAGACTAACATAAACGGTTCGAGCCGGACAGCTCACAGAAAGCGACCGATGTCTAAATTTGTAACTATTGTTCATTATACGTAGGTCACACTATAAGTTTTGCGTAACTTAAAAAAACAACATGTTATAACCAAAATATTATGTTTATAGCTTTTCAAAATAATCTCCTTTACATTTTAAACATTTTTTTATGCGATCGAACCATTTTTTAAAACTGGAGGACCACAGATCTAAAGGCATGTTTTCTACGTGCTGATTGTACGCTATGTATATATGAGTGTAGGAGAATGCGGCTCTTGGGACGTCTTTCGCGAACTTTTTCTAACACCCTGGATAAACAAATGGTAGAATACCACTTGGCATTAACACTCTTTTGATCTTCAAGTAGAATTGTACAGATGGGACCCGTAGCTGAGAAAAAAAACGCGATAATTTTTTTACCAACGTTTGTCGCCTATCTCACTTTTGTTGGCCTATTCTCATTTTCAAACACCCATTTACAAGATTGCTGTTTTTTTTTCGGGTTCAAAACAATAAATCCACGTTTCGTCTCCTGTGAAAATGTTATAAACAGAATTAGAATGTCCGTGGTCGTACTTCAGTAGCATCTGTGAGCACCATTCCACGCGAGCCCGCTTCTGCTCCGCTGTCAGTTCATGAGGGATCCAACGACAACAAAGATTCCGAACTTTCAATTCTTCGCGTAAAATTTTCTGAATTTGGCTCATACCAATCCCAATAGTCCTCGAATTGTCTCACATGTAATCCGGGGATTTTCTTCAATTAACCGCTTAACAGTAGTTTTTATTATTTTCGTTGACGACAGTTAAAAGGCCGACCTTCACGAAATTCGTCATGTAAAGAAACTCGACCTCTCTCAAATTCAGCAAACCATCGCCTCACGGTGCTCAAACAAGGTGCTTCTCTCCCAAAAGCATTTTGAAGACGAGCGGCAGTCTTGCGGAGAAAGAGAACTTTTAAAATCATAAAAAATCATCGCTCTAAAATCTTTACGACTTAATTCAATTTTCGTTGCGTACGTAGAACTTTGATGTGTGATAAAAAAACAATTAGCAAATCATTTCCGGCCAATTGTTTTTTTTTATTACTGAGAAGGTTGCAACGTTTTAAAAATATATCATTCAAAATTCAAATAGTTCCGATTAGCTAGAAGTGCAAAAATTTTAGTGCGCCCCGTGTGCTAACGTTTGTTGTCTATTAGTGACGCTTATATTTTTTATCATATGGATGTCATTGGTTTATTTGATATAAATAAATGTAATACAAAATAATAATCATTTTTGAGGATTTTATGGCAGATAATTAATCTATGTGTAATAAGTATGTGTTTTGTAGCGTATTAGCTCGATTTTTTTTGCAGTCAATGAAATTTATAGTATCTAGTTAGTTCAGTACAAAAAAATGCACTGAGTAGACATTGAAATTGAATTGCGAGTCTATCTTACGACGTTCGACAATAGCCCCGTATTAGGTGGAATCGCAGCAAAGACACTTCTAGTTGACTTCATGTCATAAAAAATACATTAATATCTGTTTCCGTAAAAATAGAGAAGAATTACGAACATAGTGATATACTCGTATTTTACTTACCATTTTAATAGAGATATTGCTTATATCTACGTATCTATATTTGTTTTTAGAACATTGTTTTAGAGCAAACAAAGGATGCTTACAAAGAAAGGAAAAGTTGAATCCTCCATACTATCGTGACCAGCAGCTAGAAGAGACATAATATCATCTCCAAAGTGGAAATTTCGTCTAGCCCTAATTAGTATGCACAGCTCTTTATTTCTACTTATCGTTTTTATCAATGCTTTTTTGCAACCATTCAAAGTCAAATGCAACCATTTGGTGTGTTTGAGCGTGGAGGACGAGATAGTCGGTAAATTTGTGTAAAATATTTTTCATTTTGAACATAAGGATCACTGCTTATCATTAACATCTTACTAGTATTTGTTAATTAATTATATTGTTTCACAAAACGTAAAAAAAGTATCTTCACGCCCATATCCCCGAAGGGTTAGGCAGAGGTACAACAAATGCACCCACGATTAGCCAAAGATACTTGGTCCCACAAATGTGATAGGTGGCAAGCCTATCGCCAACCGGGCACTTTCCAATCCCGGGCAACTTTGTGTTTCTCAGAAAACTGAAAACGTACTTGGCATGTAAAGTTTCGTTTCATTAAGGAACAAAGACTCAGTGGTCTGACCAGTATTTCATCAATGAACGAGTATATGCTCGTGAATACTTTCTGATAATTAAATTGGCGTACGTGTATTTCCTATTAGTCGAAATAAGGCTAAAACCGCCCTTGTACGTTGGCGGTGATGGCAGCCCTAGCCCGCCGCCATTAACTCCGCCCGTCGCGATCTTATCTCGCCGTGTTTCTATTATTCCTCTCATTTATTTCGCACAGCCAATTGGTCGACCCGCCTCGCGCAGACCGCCGTCCACCGGTGCGCCGGATATTAGACAACGCTTAGACACTCACCGTTACCAATTACTTATTAAATACCAGATCTAACTGTTACACCATCATTAAATTATGTTTTTGGCATGTTGATATGAACATTTGTTATTTTTTATACAGGGCATTATTATTAATAATAAAAAAGTACCTAGTGATAAATAACTTTAAGTTATATGTCTGGATTGATTATTTTTATATTTTGCAACAACTATTATAGTGATAACTAGACTGAAGAGGGCGCCACTCGAACAAGTAAATTATGTATTTTGTCATATCATGGGTTAGCAAAAAGTAGGCAGCTAGAAGAAAACATCGCCTATAGACAACAAGGATGTTAATGGTGCATTGCTCCCCATGTGGCACATGCATAAGTCTACCGGCTGACTTACTCTCCAAGCTGGAACACGGAGTGCAGCAGAAGGCAGTTGCGGTGGTACCACACCGAGGCGATTTAATGCTAAATTCAGTCATCTAAACGTCACAATACGAACGATCACGGTACCTGGCAGAAAATCAGCAGTAGTCTATTCTCGAAATGTCACTAAACACGAATAAAAAAAAGATAGGAACCCAAAAATTTGAGATAAGGCTGATTTTTGTGGAAAAAAGCATTGTCATACGCTGAACTGAATGTAATCGTAATTATTACTAAGCTATCAAATTAGTGCTCTTTAAGGGTTTATAAGTTGTTAAATTTTAATTTTTTTGATTACATAGAAACCAAAAGTTTGAGACAATGCAAACTTTTTTGAAAGATAGCATTGTCATGTGCTATAACGTGATGAAAAGTAACAACACCTACCCAAGGTATTAAATTGCTTATTAGTTCGCAACCGAAGCATCTTCAGAAGACACGAACACTACTGCACTCAACGAGAGCCGCAGTAGTACTAGTAAGTACTGTACTGTTTTTTTAAATAAGAGCAGAAGTACTAGTAAATACTACTGCGGCTCTCGTTGAGTGTAGTAGTCTTCGTGTCTCGAGGATGCTTCGGTTGCGAAGTGAAACGTGTGTTGAGTGCGTAAATTGTGTGCTTTTGTGTTTGGTGCTGTAGTGGTATAAAGTGTGGTGTAGTGTGGTGGACGAGGGTGGACACCTGTGCCGCTGAGGTCTTCATTATTTTTCAGACCTACGGTGAGTTTGCTCCATTTCTTATATCGCTTTTATATGTTTTTCCTTTCAGTGATATCACAAAAGTACACATAAAAGTTCGCGGATTTTGCAAAATAACTAGTTTTCTTCGTCTGAAAAATGGATTTCTGCAAAGTAACGCCTGAATCTATAAAATATAAAAAAAACATGTTTTTTTTTAAATAAGAAAAAAGGTATTGCGTTGTAAAAAAAATCTGTAAAATGGTTGACCCTGCAGGCCATGTCGGAAACTTCCCGCTAAATTGAGGTATTTTGCGGCTTACCCAAGGAACAAAAATCTATGTTTATAGATTTTTTCAGAGAACAAAAATCTAAATGTTGTTAAAAATTACAGTAGTTTTATTTTTGCAAAGCTGTATATTTTAGAAACCGTAATTGATTTTGATATTTAAGATAACATTCAATGCAATTTTTGAGCTGAAAATGTTTTTTAAGTAGCTACATAATCTTTAGGTTGAAAAATTTCGAAGTAATGTCAAAAATATTTTTTTTTAACTTTTTCGTCATTGACAAATCCCAAATAAATCGACATAATTTGATTCAATTTGCGGTATTTCACGCAGTTTTTTAGAGAAAAAAGCTTATTAGATTTTTATACAATCGATACATTAGCCTAAAAAATATTTTAAAAATATTAAGTAAATTTGCTGTAAACAACAATATATTAATATTTGAAAAGCTGCAAGTTTTGAAAACCTGAATTGATTTTGATTTTTGCAAATGCATTTTACGTAGTTTTTGGAGTACCAAAATTATTGTAGAAGGTCGAAAAATAATTGATTGAAAAATTTCGAAGTTATGTCAAAAACATTTCTTTCAAAATTTTTCGTCAACGATTTCTTCCGAACGGATAAACCGATTTTGATGCAATTTATGTATTAGACGCAGTTTTTTGAGGAATAGAATTGATTAGATTTTGTACTCAATCGGTACATTAATTTGGAAGATATGTTAAAAAAACACTGTTTCCCCGAAAAATTTTTATATGTTTTTTTTAAAAAAACTTCTCAAAAGCTCTTGAACCGAATTGGTTCAAATTTTCAAAATGCCTAAGTTGAGCAAAATCCAATCGAATGCCATCATCCACGTTTCGATAGGTCAAGCCGGTCAAAAGTTATAAGATGTTTACATACACACACATACACACACACATACGCACACACACACACATACTCACACATACATACAGACATACTGAGGTCATCGCGAAAATAGTCGAACCTCGAAACGTGGAGATCTGGTGAAATCTTGATTTTCGAAAATCGGGGCAAAATCAGTTACTTCCTTATACTACTAAACTACAGTAAGTCAACTCGAAGGCAACTCGGAGTTTGACGGGTAGTGTGTTGCCACCCCCGTGCCTCGGATGAGCACGTCGAAATGTCGGTTATCGCTAGAAATAGTCGATAATCGTTATCAGCGTGCTAAGTGTGAGTTTTTCTTGACTCACGATCGAATGCGAAAAGAAAAACTCACACTTAGCACTCAGGTCAGCACTCACCTCATACATCAACAAAGCCGGTGTACAGCGGTGCACCGGAAAGTCTACAGACGTTCAGTTTACTGCCCCTACCCCACATGGGAAACGGGCGTCGTGGTACCTTTAAAAACATAAAGTAACAATAAAATTAAGTATATATTCATAATTATAATGATACAAAAAAAGATTATTCTTTATGTATTTATGATTCGCCATCTTCTCCACTAACCTTCGCCCGCTCTCTTCGCCTCAGCGCTCTGAGTGCTAAGTGTGATAAAAGTGAGAAACCAGTTTACCACTAGGTGGCGCTGTACAAATCACATACAAATTCCTAGTAAACTCGAAACGCGCTCACGATCCAATGCGAAAATAAAAACTAACACTTAGCACTCTGTTCTCTACTGCTTAGTGCCTATATTACAGTTCGTCAGTACATCGGCTCTGCGCTACATCGTACAGTGCGTGGTCGCCATTCTTTATTTAGCCATTTCCACCGATCAAAATTTGCTCTGTAAGCTGTTACATACATATCTAAACTTAATTATTAAATATCCATTTGATGTAACATTAGGTATATGTCAATTCATTACACTTTGTAGTTGTTTAATAGATCAACAGTTAATATTATGTAAATCATTTGTACTTAATCTTAATCAATAGGGGAATAGGGGTTGATGATGGATGTTAATTTATAATTGAACTAGCTGACCCGGCAAACGTTGTTTTGCCTTACATAATAGGAATCCATAGCGGACAAACAGCATGACACGTAATTTATATAAGTCTACGAGATTGTCCTTCCACGCAGCCAAAATGGCATTAAACTTTATATGGTGGTTAAGTATTCCTTAATTTTCTAATTTTTCGCGCAATTTTCGTAATATTTTCTTTTATAAGAACCTTCTCCTTACAATTACAAACGCAACAAAAAAAAAATTACCGAAATTGGTCCAGCCATTCAGGCGTGATCCCGTGACCATATATATATATATGTAGGAAGTGGGTCAGATATGATAAATAAAATGCGGATGTGGTAATATAACAGCTCTTTATATTTTGTTCAACTTCTATCAAAAATAACATAAGATCACTATTAAAGCTTTCCATTATTTAATGACTAGTTCTCGTTTAATAATTCCAAGTAACTTAATTAATCCTTACTACAAATAAGTCATAATTTAAGCAATAGATAGTCAATTATAAATTGTACTGCGACTAATTTATAGTTGACAATAATAATTAACTTGTTTGCACAAATTAATTATCCCAGAGTCAAGGATAAGCTACTAGCAAGATACCACAAGTGTACCGAGCCACGCCAGAGCCTAGACTGCCTTATCGGCGGGCGCTCAGAGCCTTTTATACAGGTAGCAAAACAAGTTGAGTGGTAGGGATATCGAACGATGCGCTTGCCGGCCCGGGCCGTGCATTTGTTGTTTACACTTTACAATATTCTTGCATTTGACGACGCGGACGCCGTCATATATATATATAAGATGTCTATGTACAAATATCATTTACATTTAAAACGCAGTTCAACCATTCAACATTGATAATCCAAAATTTTTAAATCCACTTATTTATATATTTTTTGCATAGCAATTTTTTTATATCATAAGATAGCAAACTAGCAGATGGATCTCCGGATTGAAAGAGTAACCCATCGCCTACAAACACCAAAGGTGTTAATAGTGCGTTGCTATCTTGTGGCGAGGTCTAATGCGACATGCGTAAGTTTACCGGCTACCCCACCCTTTAAACCGGAACACGACAGTGACAAGCACTGACGCTATTGCGGCAGGAATAAGTAAAGTGGTGGTACCAGACAGAGACAATGCAGAACTCTACCACCTAGTAGCCACGATGGTAGTGACTCGAATAGCCAATCGGTCGCCTTTGCCTGGCAGAACGGCAGTTAGCTTATTCTTCAACGGAGCAAAGAACCAACACGGGGAGAAAATTGGTAAAATACGAGGAACTTTGTACCTGCTCTATCGTGTTCTATACAAATAAATTTCATATTATTTCATTTGTAGTTATTTTTGTTCGTAAGGAGTACACTTAAAACTTTAACTTGTAAAACTTTCTCTCACTCATAAAAAGCTATGTAATTAGAAAACTCATATTTTATTTAAAAATGATAAATAACTCTTGGGAAATTCTGAGATTGTGACCCTAACTAAAAAAGGAAAATATATCATCATGACGTTTTCCTTTGCGGTGTAGGCAAAGAGGTCTGTTGCTGCCATGTAGCGGGATGGTAATACATAAGTTTATCGACTATCTTAGCTTCTAATCTAGAACACATCAGTGTAAAGCACTGAAGTAATATGGTAGGAATAAGTAAAGCGCTGATACCAAATCCGAGCGAGCGATTATGGAACTCCGGTACCTAGTAGTCATAATGGCAATGACCCGCTTAGTCATTCGTTCGTTTTTCACAAGCTGTCTAATAGACAGGCAGGTGGTCTTTATTCAAAGGGGGGCCGTACTAAGACGGACTTAAGTATCTTCACGCCCGTATCCCCGAATGGGCAGGCAGAGGTACAACAAGTGCACCCGCGATTAGCCGAAGATACTTGGTCCTACAAATGTGATAGGTGGTAAGCCTATCGCCAACCGGACACTTTCCAATCCTGGGCAACTTTGTGTTTATCAGAAAACTGAAAAAACACTTATTTTATGTGCCCGACCCGGGAATCGAACCCGGGACCTCATGTGGTCAACGCCAACGCTGGATCACTAGACCACAGAGGCGTCTTATAATTTTTTTTTAAGATTGAAAAGAAATTATAAGACAGACTTATAATTTTTTTTTAATCTTAAATGTTTTAAGATAAAAACATCAGCTTTATCTATATTTTGTCATATGCATACACTTAGTAATATATAAATCATTTTATTACCTCATTTTTATATTATTTTTGACGAGATAATTTTTATCTGATAATATAATTCACACACAAAAAAATGTTATTTATCTTACTGCTAGACCAGCGTGACATTAGTTTTCCAGCTATTATGAGATATGTCACAATAAATGCGGCGAATTTTATCTAATATAGTAATTAAAACACACATTAAACTGTGGTCTCTGTATTAACGACTAGATAATGTTGTGGATAAGCCTCCAGAGTGTAAGTTCCAGGAATCTGGGCTGTTATGATTTTAACTAGCTTGCGTGGTAAAGTTCCCAACGATGTAGATTTTTCAAATTATCATTTGTAATTAAACTTTCTCTAAATCTCTACAAAAGGTTGGCTGTTTCTTATACCTGGCATGACCTAGAGTACATAGTTTAAAAAAATTAAACTAGGAAATCATTATACCGCGGTACTTAAAATAATATAAACTAGCCAGAGCCTTTGCATAACCTTAATCAGTTAGACGCAGGGCGAATAAAATGCCTGCCTGCTGCCTGGACCACGTATCTGATAGCGGCATGCTCGCTTGGAAACTCACACAACTGTAATATGTACTAATTTACTTTTATAATGGATTTCATTTTATTTTATTGTTTAATCAACAGTTTAACTAGTTCATTCCATGCTTGTAATAAATTTTATAGTAAATTCTTTGAGTTGCTACAAACCTTCAATTTTAAGTTCTTGGTATTACAAAATAAAATTCCTATTACGTTAGCTAAATTGATAAATCTTGCGCATCCGTACTCGGCAGAGTGAACCAACGACAAAAGAAACTCTGCTAATCCCTTTAATTAAAAAATATTTTAAGATGTTAATGTATTAAGAACATTTAAAGCTTTGAATTTGTCGGCAACTGAAAGTTTATGGTAATTTTTTGGATAAAAACTGGCAAAATTCTATATCTGTTATAACCAAATAAAGCAGTTTATTTAAACAGGTAGCCACAATGGTCCTTAAAACGTTCGACCTGAGTCGGCGCTCTCTGCTCTAAGTAGGTCATTTCTAAAAATAATATTATATCAAACTCTATCACACATTTTAATAAATACATTTTGCTTACTCTCCAGTTTGGTTTTACTCACATTTACTAAAGGTAGATCCGCAAATGATATCGGTGTTAGCTTGAGTGCACAGTATAAAATAATGAAGAATTAATTCTGCTTGGTAAGGGTCGTCAAGTAATACCAACGTTTCCTAGATATTTCTGATTTTTTATAATTTATATCATAAGATAGCATAAGCAGATGGCTCTCCTGATGGAAAGATCAAACCATCGCATTTAGAGTGTTAATGGTGCGTTGCTATTCGTGTAGCAAGTTGTAAATTCCACGTACATAACTCTACCGGCCTTTACCCTCCAAACGAACACAGCAATGGCGGAATAGGTAAGGCGATGGTACCAAAAGATAATGACGTGTATAGCCAATTGCTCGCCCGAATGGCAGATGATTTATTGTTTAAAGAAAGTTCGGAGCAACAGGCGGCTACACTGTACCTATATTTATTATTTGTCGATGATATTTTCTTTATTAGTAAAGAAGATGTAAAGATATTGTATATATTTTTTTTATATCATAAGATAGCAAACAAGCAGATGGATCTCCTGATGGTAGGAGTCAACCATCGCCTATAGACACCAAAGATGTTAACGGTGCGTTGCTATCTTGTGGCGAGGTCTAATGCCACATGCATAAGTTTACCGGCTACCTTACCCTCCAAACCGGAACACGATAGTGACAAGCACTGACGCTATTATGGCAGGAATAGGTAAGGCGGTGGTACCAGACCCGGGCAAGACAATGCAGAACTCTACCACCTAGTAGTCACGAGTGTAATGACTTGCAGAGCCAATCGATCGCCTCTTACGACCTGCCTGGCAGAACGGCAGTTTGTCTATTCTTCAAAGGAGCCCGGAACCAACACGGGGAAAACTAGAACTAGCGTTTATGGAGTCCATAATAATTTGTTGATAATCATAATAATTTATTATTTCTGATAATAATTTGAAACAATTTAGTCGGGTGTTACAAGTTGTACAATTTAATGTATATTTATCAACATCTTTTACCATATATAGTGCTTATATTACATTTTTTAACTAGTAGAACTAAACTGGCTCTTTTATTTTTCGCTCTTCCTAATGTTATACAAAATCAATACTTATTTGCGCTTTTAGCAGGGATGGAAGGTACAACGCAGGAAAGAAGAGCGTGTGTAGAGAACAGATTTAAAGGTGAGACAGGATAACTATCTAAAAGCACTGTTTTAAGTAAGAAAATGTTTGCAAAAACTAGCGTGTTAAGTGATTATGCAGTAGTTAATTTCGTAAAATGGTGCATTTGTCAGAATCATAGTAAAAAGGAATACCATCAACTGTAAGTGATGTGAATTTACGTGACCTTTTTCCTTTCCTCTTTTTTTGCCTTTGATAAGACATCTTATTTTGATGTAAGACATTTAATGTATTTTTGAGATAAAATTTTCTCTCATGTTGTAATCTGATGAAATAGGCGAAACCATTATTTATTGTTTTAATTTCAACAGTCGAGTAACATTAAACAAAGTTTTCTTTGTAGAACACGACGGCGCGGGCGGCGTTCGGCGAGATCTCAATTATCGATAAGTTTGTTTAGACACGGTGCGTCACTAGACGGTCTGAGCTCCACAAACAATGCAATACCGACTTGCGTCACATCAAAATCATTATAAACGCGGATATGGCTACGGGTATTTAATTTTCTTTAAATATAAGTCTAGCGAATTCTACTGTGTATATAGTCAGGGATACAATTTCGATGGTAAGTTCATAAACTACCGGGTAAATGTGCTTTTCCGTGGCTTAATGAGAGATGAAAAGAGACATAGAAAGGAAAGAAAAGAAAAGAGTGTTTATTTGCACTACAAGAGATCTACTACTCAATAAATTTAAAAAATATGTTAAAACAAAACTGTGTAGTAAAGGGTATTACGTAGCACACTATAAGTTTTGCGTAACTTAAAAAACAACATGTTACAACCAAAATGTTATGTTTATTGCTTTTCAAAATAATCTCCTTTACATTTTAAACATTTTTTCATGCGATCGAACCATTTTTAAAACAGGAGGACCACATATCTGAAGGCTTGTTTTCTACGTGCTGATTGAACGCTATCACTGCCTCGTCGGAGATGGTAAAAGTAAAACCTCTCATCATACTTTGATTTTGGGAAAAATACAGAAATCACAGGGTGCTAGGTCGGGGCTATGCGCAGGATGAGTGACGAGATGTACTTTTTCGGAAGCTTAAAATGACTTTGTTTTGTTGGCCGTGTGTGAAGAAGCGTTATCATGGTGTAGAAGAATGCGGCTTTTGGGTCGTCTTTCGCGAACTTTTTCTAACACCCGGGGTAAAGAATGGTAGAATAACACTCGGCATGAACAAACACTCTTCTGATCTTCAAGTGGAATTGTATAGATGGGACCCCCAGCTGAGAAAAAAAACGCGATCATTTTTTTACCAACGTTTCTCGCCTGTCTCACTTTTGTTAGCCTGTTCTCATTTTCAAACACCCATTCACAAGATTGCTGTTTTTTTTTCGGGTTCAAAACAATAAATTCACGTTTCGTCTCCTGTGACAATGTCATAAACAGCATTAGAATGTCCGTGATCGTACTTCAGTAGTATCTGTGAGCACCATTCCACGCGAGCCCGCTTCTGCTCCGCTGTCATGAGGGATCCAACGACAACAAAGTTTCGGAATTTTCAATTATTCGTGTAAAATTTTCTGAATTTGGCTCATACCAATCCTCAATAGTCCTCGAATTGTCTCATAGGTAATCCGTTTTTTTTTTTCAATTAACCGCTTAACAGTAGCCACATTATTTTCATTTTAACCGCCTCGTTGGTCGAGTGGTTAGCGGCTCTGACTACGCAATCAACGTGGCTCGGGTTCGATCCCCGACGGGGACAAGCATTTGTGTGATGAGCGTAAATGTTTGTATTTCCCGGTTTGGGTGTTTAATAAATAATCCTAGTATTTATATATGTATTTCTATGTATTAGTATCGTTGACTAATACCCATACTATAAGCAAATAATTTGCTTACCTACTTTGGGGTTAGTTCAGTAAGTGTAATTTGTGCCGTGAATATTTATTTATTCACTAGCTGTTGCCCGCAACTTCATCCGCGCGGACTTCGTTTACTTCGCACAGCTCCTCCCCCGTAGGTTGATACGATCACAAAAAAAATGTCATTCGTAAACAAAATATTTCTTGCATTTTGTATACCGTTTAAGTAGTTGTTTTGATTTTGCCACCCTATTCTTTTTCAAATTATAAGTTAAGAAATGACTAGTGCGTCTGTTAGTAAATAATCTATACATATGATAAAATCGTAGGAAAGTCAAAACTGTACATTGATTATTTTTTTAAAAGAATACTTGGGGCGCGATCTACAATCGATATCGAAGTCAAAAATATAGTTTTTAGAATTTTTGTCTGTTTGTCTGTTTGTATGCCTGGGGTAAACTCAAAAAGTACTGCATGGATGTACTTCAAATTTTGTATGAATATTACTAATAGGTCAACATATAGGCTACATATTATCTCGCTATCACCTACGGGGGAGGGGCAGTGCGGAGTAAACGAACTCCGCGTGGACGAAGTCGCTGGCAACAGGTAGTTATAGATAATACAGATTAGTGTATATTAATGACTGAACATCGCGTCACGATGCCGTGAGCGTTTGCTCATTTATAAATTTTCCTACTCTGTAAGCCGGGACAACGTAGTGAATGCATTCAGCAGGTGGCAGCACACTTAGGCAAATCGTCATAGACAACATGTATAAATTAATAAAAATTGCAGTAAAATTAGTTGAATCGAAATATGTTGATACTATTAAATAGATGACATTTTTAAATCAAAAAATAAAGGTAATGATTACATGTGACAATGGTTTCCCGCCATTTTGTTTTTAACTTCCTGCTACAAAAATATTAAAGAATAAATTGTCTTATATTCATTTATACCTACATCCTTTATCATGTTTGTCCTCTGTACAATTTATACATCCTTTTTAAGGTTCCGAAGTAAACTTTAAACCCTTATACACATGTTAGTTTCGCTATGTCCGTAAGCGCTAATCATTGTTAGAGTCAAGTGTCCCCCCCCCTCTGCCAGCTAAACGGTTGGTTTTGGGGGTGGGAAAAAAATCATGGAAGTAATAAATATAATGAAATTAAAAGGATTGCTATCGCCTCTGTGGTCTAATGGTCCAGCGTTGGCGTTGACCACATGAGGTCCCGGGTTCGATTCCCGGGTCGGGCAAATTAAAAAAAAAGTGTTTTTTCAGTTTTCTGAGAAACAAAAAGTTGCCCGGGATTGGAAAGAGCCCGTTTGGCGATAGGTTTGCCACCTATCACATTTGAGGAACCAAGTATCTTCGCCTAATCGTGGGTGCACTTGTTGTACCTCTGCCTACCCCTTCGGGGATATGGGCGTGAAGATACTATACTATACTAAATTAAAAGGAAACTATCACGGCTTAGAAGGCTTTATAAGTTTTTGAGTATTAGTCGACCAACTTAAAAATTTTCTTAGAGAAGTTTCTACAGGCGGTGAACCTGATATTGACATTGAATAGCTTAAATGTTCATAGCATGTAACTATAAAAGCCCTTTTCTTAGTCCGTATTTTTGCGATGGGCAACATCGGCTCCCTACACTGTACGTGGCCCGACATGCACTTTACCATTTTTTTATTTTTTTATTATTTATTAGGATGGTCAACATCTTTGATAAGGAAGTTACTGATTTTGCCCCGGTTTTCGAAGATCTAGTTTTAACCAGATCTCTGCGGTTTGAGGTCCTAGGACTTTTTATCGACTATTTTCACGATGACATCAGTATGTCTGCGTATGTCTGCGTATGTCTGCATGTGTGTGTGTGTGTGTGTGTGTGTATGTATGTGTATGTATGTTTATATGTATGTACATAACTTTTGACGGCTTGACCGATCAGAACGCGGTTGATGACATACGATTGGATTCTGCTCAACTTAGACTTCCTGAAAATTTAAACATTTCGACATTTTCTAACCTATAGATTATGTAGCTAAATAAACATTTTAGAGCTCAAAAATTACGTTGAATGCCATTCAAAAGATCAAAATCGATCATCGTTTCCAAAATATACAGCTTTTAAAAAATTAAATTAGACATTTTTAGCAAAACTTAGATTTTTTATTTAAGCAAAACATAAATTTTACCTAATAAGTTTTGTTCCTTTGAGCTTAAAATACCTCAATTTAGCGGGAAGTTTCAGGGATGGCCTGCAGGTCAACCGGTCAACAGTTTTTTTCTGTCCTCCAAAATAAGTACGAAGAAATTCGATGCATTGTTAGGTTTTGTTACAAATAATAAATTGGCAAAGTGTAGGCCCATCACAATAATGCAAATTAAGAAGGTTTTTTATTGTTTCATACTATGAAACTCTTTGACGTTAAATGTTCATAGTTTGACAAATAATATAACCGCACCACAGGTTTACCGCTTATAAAAACTTCTCTAAGTACATTTTATAAGTTGGTCGTCTAATTCCTCAAAAACTTGTAACACCTACTTAGCTGTGATAGCTATTATTTTAATTTCATTATACATATTTAGCACTGCCATGAATTTTTCTACACTCCCAAAACCAATGGTTAAGCTAGCAAGAAACTCAACTCTAATAAAATTAGCACTTTCAAAATCATTATTTCACAAACGAGTCCCTCACCATCCCGTTACACGGACAGTAACGCACTATTAACGTCTTTGGTGCCTATAGTAGATGATTGTCTCTTTGTATCAGAACTATCTACTTGTTTGATATTTTATGGATAAAACAATATAATAATACAAACAAAAAACTTTTCTCTCCATAATATTGGTGTAGATAATGACATGTAATTGTATTGACGGTTGAGCAACGGATACCGTAAGTTCTCCAGCGCCTCGGCGTCGATGTTTGCTCCCCAAACACCCTGTGTGCATGTCGTTAAGCACCTCTGTCTGAATGTAGCGAGCAAACTACATGTCTAATAATGTGTTAAAATAACTAGAGCTCAGTACACTCGACTCCATGAAATGCCAGTCTCAGGTTTGCTCGTGTTGGTGCGGGCCCTCTTCCAAGAATAAACCATCTGCCATTCTGCCAGGCAATTCATAAAAGGCGATCGATTAGCAATTCGTGTCACTACCATCATAACCACCAGGTGGTTGAGTTTCGCGACGTATCCTCGCTCGACTGGGTGTATAGTAACAGCATCGTTGTTTGTCAATGTCGTGTTCCGATTTGGAGGGTAGGTAGCCAATAGACTTATGCACATGACATAGTCATCCTGCCACGCGGATAACAATGCATCATTAACATCTTTGGTGTCTATAGTCGATGGTTATTCTATTTCCATCAGAAGAGTCATCTGCTTGTTTGCTATTTTATGATATAAAAAACCTACCTATAAATGTCCCGTGTTATTGCTCCTTTTAAAGAATAAACCGCCTGATTACCTGCCAGACAATTCGTATCATTAGGGAAACGTGGCTTCCTCTTCCTAAATACTATGTGGTAGATGACAACAACAGTACGTATGGATTGGGTACCACTGCTTTCTTTATTCTTACCGCAATAGTGTTAATGTCTGTCCCAATCGTGTTCTGGTTTGGAGGATAAGGTGCAAATATTAGTAAAGCGTGTGGTTTTACATCCCTGTCACACGTATGGTAATAATATTTTAATCACCAATGTATCATGTATATGAATATATAATGTATAATGTATATAAGAATCAAATTAAATATTGTCGCAAAATTATCACTGTTACAAATTCAGGGAAATTTCAAAATCGTACAAAGTGCTGAAGAAAAACACTTCATTCAGACATACCTATCTACCCATATGTACACGTATAAGTAGTGAAGTGCTTATTATAGACTCCTTGAAATCATCCGATCCGAGGGCTCCGATCATGAAAACTTGGGTTAATTTTGTTTGGGTTAGGCAAAGTACTATTTGATTTTTAATAGTATCATCCCGGCTATCGAAAATCATTGTTTAACTATTGTGGCGATAGAGATAACAAATCTTAGTCCTCTATTAGGTGAACCGTGGTAAATCATGGCGTATGTTCGTTTTAAATGACGAGCTGGCAGACGCACAAACGGATCACCTGATGGAAATCACTAATACCCATGGATATCTGCAACATGAGAAGACATTCCATGCCGACTTTTAAGACAAATAATGTGAATGTTACCTTGCTCTTGGCATGGTGAAAGAGAACCACTACGATGAGATTTATGTAGAATATTCACTAAACTACACATTTAAAAGGAATCAATGTGCTGAAGGTAATTTTTGTAGCGGAGTGTACAGGCTGTGGTAAAAGCTCTGTGGCACCGCCATACTGTCACGTTCGGTGATCGAGTTTGCCCGGCACCGGTACAGTTACTGCGCGCTATTACACGCCCGCTCATTTCACGTGTTCACTTGCTGCGCACACATACCCACTTATAGTTCGATCATCTCTATTACAGCACTAGCTTAAACCTCACATAACCACAAATTGTGATGCCTATGCCCTAACGCAGTAGGCAGAGAGAACCGAATGACATACATCGCGAATCATAATTTGGATCTAATAACCTCGCTTCTCCCTCTCCCGTTTGAACTGAATCCAGTTTGATCCGGGCTTTTGTGAAAAATAGATCATTCACTAGTAGTCATCTCGTAATGGACGAGAGCTGGCTAACACATGTTACTAACATCGCGACTACTGACTAGCTGGTAGAAATTTGCAACGTTTCTACCAGATTTGGTACCACTGTTTTTTCTACTCGTGCCGCAATAGCGTTGATACTTTTGTAGTCGCATTTCAATTAAGAGGGTAAAGAAACCGGTAAACTAATGCATTTGGCATTCCCATACTACCACACGGATAGCAATGTATTTGCCTTCTTCAGTGTCTGTAGACAATGGTTATCTCTTTTCATAGATAGAACCACCTGCTTGTCTGCTGCCACATGGAAATAAAATAAATATATAAATTGATAACTCTAACAAACGCAATTTTGGAGTCCCTTGGACAAAATTCTACGTATGTCTTTCATTAAGATCGTGACTCGTCCTCTCTGTCCATTTTCGCATTGTACGTTTCTTTTCTAAATATTCCCTCTTTTTGCTTACTGCATGCTTGAACCAACGATAGATGCTTTTTCATGTCAACACTTATTCATTTTCTTATATACAATCTATATTTATTAAATAAAATTCATATGTATTTTCCTAGAATACAGTCCTCGCTCTTTTTTCTGTAATACAAATTACATTTATTCTCCACATGTTGACCCGGGACACTTTTAAAGATTAGTTCCTTCTAGTCAGGCAGCTTATATTAAAAGAGTTCCATAGAGTACAAGGGCCAGAATCCCCGGCGTGTCTACTAGCTAGATCCACAGAGTACTTGGTAATACACCTACCTAGCTAGATCATCAGAGCTCGTCCGAATTGAGTAAAGTCATCCTTCTTTCCTATAACAGTAAAGTGAATGATGAAAATTGAACCGTGTACTGGTATCGAGGAGAATGTAGTTTCTGACATTTCTCTCTGCCACACGGACAGCAACGTACTTTTAACGATGATTTATTTAAGTTGGCTTCCTTCATTTGTAGAGCCGTGGTTTGAGATAGAATTTTTTTAATTTTTTTTTTAATATCATAAGATAGCAAACGAGCAGGTGGGTCTCCTGATGGAAAGAGTCAACCATCGCCTATAGACACCAAAGATGTTAATAGTGCGTTGCTATCTTGTGGCTAGGTCTAATGCCACAGTGGTTAAGGGATAAATTTTGTCGTAATAGTGAATACAAATAGTTTTGAATATAACTTGGAACAATATCTTTTTCTTAGATAAAAATGGCCATGCGTACCAATCCTGGCAACGGTTTATATTCTTATTATCATAATGTATTGAAATATTTTATATTAGAATGTAAAAGTGACAAAATTTACAGATTATAAGTTTACGGAGATAGGACTTATTATATGCACATTTTTCAATTGTCCGACCCAGGAAACGAACCCGGGATCTCGTGTGGTCAACTCCGGCACCGGACCACTGATCACAGAGGCGAAATTTCATATTATGTCTATATATAACTTAATTATTTATATAAGAATCAAGAATGTGGATAAATTAGACACACACCAGGTGCTGAAACCAATTTAGTATTTCTCGCATAATAACACGCCGGCTTCAAGCTAAAAATCTGCAAGCAATTAAAATGTCTAGAATAATCGCTAGGCAGGCTAAGCTAATAGCGTGGCGCGGTCCGGGGATCAATTTGCCGGCAATCACGCGAGCTGTAATGGACCGCCTAATATGGAGCCAGCCATCAACGTACCTGGCAGAGAACTTACACGGTTAATGAGAAATCGACGTCGATGTCAACATTTATCGAACAAAATATTTTTAGTATTAGTCAACTACACACCCTCATTCTTTTGAACCCTCATTCTTTCCTAAGCGGAATGTACTTTAAAACCTCTCAATTACGCCACACACAAGAGTTGGCTAGGAAGGGTTTAGTTAAGGGTTTAACTACAAATTTTCAGTCAATTTAAGATCACTCATAATAACTTTTGCTCTTCAAAAACTACATCGAAAGGCACATTTTTTTATCGAACGCTGTACAGTAATACCCCGGACTTACGCGATAGGTTGGACCGAGCGCTATCCGCGTAAGTCGAATTCGCGTAAGTCGGGGTACAATTTTGCATATACCTATAAAGTCATACAAAGTATGTTTAATTGGGACCGGAGACTATAATTTAGGAAATATAAAACAATAATTTAGGAAATAAATTTTAATTTAATTCTAGATAATATGACAAACTATATTAATAAAATGTATAAACACAATCTGAAGTTATTTTGATGTAGAAGGTTAAATCGCGAAGAAAATTAAATCGCGTAACTCCGAATTCGCGTAAGTCGAGGTAGCGTAAGTCGGGGTATTACTGTATTTTAAAGATTCTAACTTTTGAAAATTTACAAAAAAGACATTTTTGAAAAATGTTATCCCTATCAATTTTTAACCCCTTGTAATAATAATCGCTGTTGTAACGCTGCGTTGAATGCCGCCACAAATATTTTCCAATCGATTGACGCCTTTCTTGAACTTGATCGACACTTTCAAACGATATTTTTTGTAGCTTACAAAGTGCAGACGTAAGTGTTAATGGGTGTGAACATATTACAATATGTGTATAGAGCCAGAACTAGATATATAGAGAAGAAAGGTCTGTCCTGTTCACATATACGTGGGAGAGATCTGGATTTAAAAGGTTCCTGGAATTATTTAGCTAGGCGTTGTATCAAGACTGCAACAATTTCAATAAAAAGTGATGGCCTCTTCAGGTTTTTTTTTATATCATTAGATAGCAAACAAGCAGATGATTCTTCTGATAGAAAGAGAAACCATCGCCTATAGATACCAAAAATGTTAATGATGCGTTGCTATCCGAGTGGCGGGATGGCATCGCTACATGCACAAGTCTACCAGCTATCCTCCCAACTAGAACACAACAGCGACAAGGATTGACGCTATTTCGGCAGGAATGGGTAAGGCGATGGTACTAAATACCCGGGCGATACGTTGCGGAACTCTATCACCTAGTAAATATCCAATTAGATCGAACCGTATTTTTGACGTCTTGGGACGCCATAGATTGCACACGTTCATACCAACGCTCCACAATTCTTACACATTCAACGCCTCCTACAATGAGTTCTAGTCCAAGGACTTGAAACAGAGCCAACAAACGAGATCGCCAAGCAGTGAGGTTAGTTTCTCCCTTTTTCGCCTCACAGTACCCTCGCATGACACTTTTGTTGCTTCATCAATATCATGGGGCGCACTTCGTTACCTGGTAAGAGGGGGAGGTCTGGACCCCCTAACACCTAACCCCCCCTCCCCCTTATATACGCCCATAGTCTTAGGGCTGGCTGCGGTGACCCCTCTCAGCAGGATACGGGCAGTTTAGTATGTCACGTAATCTTCCTCAGATGACGCGAACTCGGTGTGAGGTGCTGCATAACACAGTCATAGCACGTCAAGCACTAGTAAGTGGCCATCGGTATGGAGTCTGCCTCACGTGTGGCGACGCGCTATTAACATCCTTGGTGTCCTTGCTTTTTTGCTGTCCTAAAGAAAGTATTGTTAATTATATTTCAAAACATCCGTTACGTATTGGTCGGCCGCGTTAATTCTATAATGGTGGCCGGCAAGCGAATCTAGTGCAATATAAATAATTCATAAATTACACCAGATGCTAAATATTGTGTATCGCGTATTTGTGAACAAAGGGCTGGGAGTCAGTTCCGCATAGAGTGCGTGCGCGGGCGGGCGCGGGTTCCGCGTTCTGCTCAGCGCGCACATATCCCGCAAATCACAATCGATGTATCGCTGCGCTTTCTTTTCTGGGCCATTAAAATGCTGTTTTCAATACATGTAATGATTAGACAGGTGCCCGAAAATTCTATACCTTTTATATGGAATGAAATAATTACTTAAAAGATTTGCAGCTGGTCCTCATGGAATATTTACTGTTAAAAATATACTTATTATATTTATTTAGGTAAACGTCTTACAATCCAAGTCTTAATTATAATAATTTGTAAAATTACTAGTGCATTTTATTTTGAATTTTTACTTCTTTTTTTAAGGTTCCGTACCTAAAAGATAAAACGGGACCCTATTACTAAGCCTCCGCTGTCTGTCTGTCTGTCACCAGGATATATCTCATAAACCGTGATAGCTAGAAAGCTGAAATTTTCATAAATTATGTATTTCCGTTGCCGCTATAACAACAAATACTAAAAATTAAAAAAAGGAAACTATTAATGGGGGGTACCCATACAATAAACGTATTTTTTTCGTGTTTTTTGCTCAATATTAATAACGGTAACAGTCAATCGCTTAAAATTTTCACAGTATATTAAGTTGTATATTAACTTTCAAAATAAATAATTAAATAAAAATAAACTAAATATCAAAGAGAACCTCCCATGCAAGAAACGTAATTTTTAAGCAATTTTTTACTCGATCTTAATAAACAGGTAGAAACTTGAATATTTTCAAAAAAGTAAGTAGTTAGAAGTATATTAATTATAATAAATAATAGTTTAAAAAACTAAAAAACACGCTTTTTATAGAAAACCGAACTAAAAATTATAAAATAAATTTTAATAAATTTAAATTAAGAATAGTGTTAAAAATTTCAATAATTATAAATTAATAATAGTGTGAATAAAAAAAAATCATTTTATTTAAAAAAAAGCGTGGGGTGCATGGTGTCAATAGTTATAAATATTTTATTGACACATATGAGTAGAGTGATTATCATTTCGGTAATATCTTAAAAAGCACCCCACGCTTTTTTTAAAATAAAATTATTTTTTTTTATTCACACTATTATTAATTTATAATTATTGAAATTTTTAACACTATTCTTAATTTAAATTTATTAAAATTTATTTTATAATTTTTAGTTCGGTTTTCTATAAAAAGCGTGTTTTTTAGTTTTTTAAACTATTATTTATTTTCTACTTTTTAGTTTGATTTATAACTATTGCACGACTCATGATGCGAAGCATCAGAGAGTGCTTTACGATCGAAATTTTTTTTTCATATATACATATCTTCACGCCAGATCCCTTACGGGGTAGGCAGAGAGAACCAAGTGCCATACATCACGATCCTTGCAGGCTTGTCTCGCTTCCTCCACATTCATCACTCTTTTCATACAAACACGCCGGTTGCGAAAACTCTTGATACCACCTTCGGAAATTTTTTTCGCCTTATTTTGGCAACTATATTTAGTATTATAGCCTTGTTAGTTAACGGAATCAAGATATTTTGCATACTATTGTCGAGATAATTTAATGGAGATTAATTCTATACTTGCTAAAAATTAATTTAGTGCAATACAAACGGAAAATAATATGAAAATAGGTCAAAAAATTTCCTGTCCGTCATGTATGAAACTCCGGAAACACTGTGACTTATGAAAAAATCAATTATTTGAGTTATTTTTTTTAATTCTAATCGGCAATTGTAGATCATCGAATGCGAATGGCTAATAAATTCAGTGTCGTTTAATTACAATTAATAAAAAACGAAAACTACAAGACTGTATATCTATATATATCCATGTAAAATTAACATGGATGGTGATATATCTATATCTATAAATATTATGTACATTTACTTTGTGTGTGTGTGTGTGTGTGTCTGTAAGTGTACAAGGTGTTCCTGTCGTACTCCCATACAGGACAATACGACGGGGCCAGGTATGGGCCATCCTTGGCGCAATGCTGTCTATCTCTGGTCCATGCTTGTAAACCCGCTTTGGCCCAACCTTGGTAGAAGTAGACTCGGTAAGATCCAAGGGCGTCTAGCGAATGAGTCTTTTGAGCAGAGAGCTATTAGAGTTGATCTTATTATTGAGTGAACTAGCGAACTAGCGACTAGCAAGAGAACTACTAGCGAACGAATCTGCCGAGCAGAAGGCTCATAGAATTGGTCTGATGAGGAGCGTTTAGCTAAGGAGTCCGCCGAGCAGAGAGCTCGTGGATTAGTAGTGACACGAAACCGTACAGCAATCGAGTCTGCTCAGCCACGTGAGAACCGCCTAGCGGTAGCGCGTCAGACGTCACAAAGACTTCGTTCAATTACTGAGCGTAATTTTATAACCACCATAAATCAATATGCTGAAGTACCATGTACAATCTGTAAGAAATTATTATATCCAAAACAACAGACGTCATTAGTTAAAGCACGTTTTGATTTTTTTTTTGCTCGACTACCATAAAAAAAAGAAAAGTTCCTTCTCAGGCCTACTGGAACAACATGGAAGTTATATCTTTACCTCTTGAACTGACCGACTTGACAGACGTAGAACAAAGACTTTTGTTAAGAGTAGTTCCTTTTATAACTAGTTTCCACCCGCACCAAAGTGCTCGTCAACACAAATCAAACGAGCTCAAACTCGATAGAGTTGTGTTATTTAATTGCTGAGCTCCTATGGTCACCTTCTGGCTTCATCATCGAACCCTGCAGGATCCTAGTTAGCACCAAGCACCAAAGTGCTCGTCAACACTAATCAAATGAGCCCAAATTCGATAAAGTTGTGTCATTTAATTGCTGAGCTCCTATGACCATCTTCTAGCTACATCATCGGACCCTGCAGGATCCTAATCACCACCAAGCACCAAAGTGCTAGTCAACATGAATCAAATGAGTCCAAACTCAATAGTTTTGTTATTAACCGATTTTTAACCATTTAATTATTAAGTTCCTGTGGTCACCTTCCGATTCAGATTCATCAGATCAGCTCCATGTCATAATACGGTTTCATTGTCATTCAATTAACATACGTATAAAAAATTTCAGCTCAATCGGTAACCGGGAAGTGGATCAAATTTACTTGCGAGATTTGATTTCAGACATCGAGATAGGTACAATAAATAAAAAAATGCTCATAAAACAAAAACTACTGGGCCTACCTGAATCAAATTTTTATGGGACCAATTCGAAACTATTCCGCATCAAACAAAAAAGAATCACGTAATTCGGTTCAGAAACCTCGGAGAAATCGGTGTACATACATAAAAAAAAATATACCAGCCGAATTGAGAACCTCCTCCTTTTTTTTAGTCGGTTAAAAATGGAATAATTTTATCAAATTAGTGTATTGTCATTGGTCCTCGATAAATCTACAAAGTTTGAACGAAATCTGGCCGTTTAAAGTGGGTCAAAATCGCGCCCAAAGAAGTCGGTTACAAACAAACATACAAACATACAAACATACAGGTGAAGCTAATAAAAAGCGTGTAAAAATAAATACCTAATACATAAAATAAATATTTAAGTATACATACAACAAACGTGATTTTCTTTTGTAGATGATGGTACGGAACCCTTCGTGCGCGAGTTTGACTCGCACTTGTCCGGTTTATTTTGTTTTCTCAACTATATTTGTCCACCTGGCTGTTATATTATACTTAACTGTTTTTATACTATACTACTTTAGTTTTTTTATTATTTGCGGTTTGTTTTCTTTTAGCATTCATTTGGAACTTATGCATTCGACTACTACATTTTTTCCACTACATTTTCTCGTGTTTTTAGGCGGTAGTTTTTTTATCACAATATAGCACCTGTTTATTTCTTTCATGCTTTCATGATAGAAAGGTACATACATCGCCTCTATAGACGTTATTGGTGCGTTGCTACCCGTGTGGCGGGATTTTAATGTCATATGCATAACTTATATTTATAACGTATTAAAAGCACTTGTATGTTTCATATGCATAAGTTTACCGACTATCTTATCCTCCAATCGGGAACACGACAGTGATAAGCGTTGACGATATCGCAGCAGGAACAGGAAAGGCGGTGGTAGCAGCCCAGAATTTGGCTTATGTCACTACCGTGATGGTCACTCAGACCCATAAGTTTTGTCACTTGTAAAACTCGCTCACGTTTGACGGATTAAAATTTTTATATTTATTACTAGATCGGAAATGTGGCCATACATTGAGAAGATCTAGCAAAAGAAACTTTGAAATATGATAGAAACTCATTATTAGTAGGTACTGACTTTCTATCACTTTTCAAAAATTTTCTAATTTGATGAATTTTATCTATCAAATTAATTCCTTTCCATATGAATTGTGAACAAACATCCAGTGTCGTCAATAGAAGAGCGCCATTTTAGCGGTCCGTGCAGTAAGTAATAACGGTCAGCACACATTTGCATAGCGCCAATCCGAGTTCTCGGAATGGCCCTCGTCTGCCGCGGCTAATGAGTGTAAACTATCGCACGACACGACACGATGCGCGGCGGCGCGGCCGCGGGACGACTACTCTCGCCCCGACACAGGCCAAAGGCCTCTTCTAATGAGCTGCGAGATGCCCGCTCCGAGTTAATCGCCACTCTAGTGCTGTTTACTTCAAATAACTTTTAATCCGAAACATTTAAAATTAACTGTGTGAAGTTTACTGCGAGTATTTCGCACTGCTAATAATGCTAAAGCAAAACTCTACGTACCTTTAGAATATGTACTTACTTAATTTATTATCTTCAATAGCAATAAAATTTGTCCTCATTTTTATATCATACTAGCTGTGCCCGCGACTTCGTCCACGTGGGTTTTTTTTTAAAAAGTAGCCTAAGTTCATCAGCTATCTACCAGCGAAAGTCCCGTCAAAATTTATCCAGCCATTCCGGAACCGGAACAAACAGACAGACAGACAAAAATCGTAAAAACTGTTATTTTGGCATGTGTACCGTGTATCCATATGCATTTAGTTAAAACCGGTTATTTTAATATTACAAACAGATAGCAAACAAGCTGATGGCTGTCCTAATGCAAAAAGAAAACCATCGCCTATAGACAACAAGGATGTTAATGGTGCATTGCTATTCATGTGGCGAGATGATGACATATCGTGATAGGCGCTCGAATGGCTATACGTGTCCCTACCATCGTGACTAATAGATGGTAGATTTCCGCAACGTCTCGCCTGGGTATTAGGTTCCACCACCCTACCTATTTCTGAAGTAATAGCGTCAATGCTTGTCACTGTTTTGTTCCGGTTTCGGTAGACATGCATGTAGCACAGCCACCCCGCCATATGGTAGTCAGCGCACCACTGTTATCTTTAGTGTCTATAGGCGATGGTTTCTCTTTCTATCAAGAGAGTCAGCTGTTTGTTTGTTATGATAAAAAAACAATGTAAATAGAAGTATCAAAATAATCTTGCCATGAGTATATCAGTAGCGTCTTGAATCATTAAAAACATTATCTACCTGGTTGTTTTATATCAATTCGTATAATTTGTCCAGCGATATTTTTATATCATAAGTGGCAAACTAGCAGATGATTCTCAAATCGAAAGAAATAACTATCGTCTATAAACACCAAAGATTTTATTCTTTAGTGTTTATTGGTGGATTATTTGTTTTTTTTACAGGCGTAAGGTTATCGGTTACCTTACCCTTCAAACTGGAACACACTGAAAAGTATTGAAATTATTGCAATAGGAATAGGTAAGACGGCGGTACTCTGTTCCCGGGCCAAGAGTTGCGAAACCTTATAGCTACGATGGTAGTGACACATATATTCAATACGTATAGACTTGTAAGACTGACAGATGGAAGAGTGATACAATGACTGGGGACAAAGTCCCCGACACAAAGAAGTAATCCACCCGAGCTATTCCTGCCCCTATAGCCACAATGCTTGTCACTGATGTGTTTTGGTTTTGAGGGTTAGGTAGCCTTATGTGGCATTGCCATCTCAGATAGCAACGCACCATTAAGATGTATGGTGTCTGTATTCGATAGTTATTTCTTTCCATCCGTAGGACCATCTGCTTGTTGTTCTTTGAAATAATATTTTTTTTTAAATCGATATCCCTTATGATCTTCGTACTTATATCGCCGAAGAAGTATTACTAATGCACCCACTCAAGCCTATGGCACTGAACCTCGTGATACTAGTGACAACAGGCTATCAGATACATATCCCGTTTTTAACAAGCTGTGCTTTTCCAGCAAAACTGAAATACTTATTATGAACGACACCAACCCGGGGCTTCATTAGTGTAAATCGAAGCCAACTACCTAGCCCTAAATATATAAACACGCACTAAATATATTGCCAGCGCGTGTTGCAATTTACGTACGAGTTAAAAAATGTATTCGTATTTGTTGACTCACTTTGTCATCATGTTTCGGCACCCTTTGACAAATGAATCAAATATTAAATAAGAAGTTTAGCAAGTCCATCATCATAACACCAGAAAGAGATGCGAGCTTCGTATATCCGTAAGTAATAATCATCAAACACAATCCGCAACGTACAATCTGAAATTCTATTCCCCGCCATCCATCAACGCTACCAGAAAACGATCACGACCTAACATAATGCCTTGGACGTAATACATTGCCTCTGTCACTGGCGCACATGCATCACAGCGATATTTACGCGCCGCCATGCTGCGTTCAACTGTTTAACGCCACTGCCTAGCATCCATTACCTGCCATTGCTTACACCTTTGTGAGCATCGACCACTGGAAGATACACTCTATGTAATAGGTGCTAAAGTTACATTTAATTGTGTTTTACATTGGAATACAGTATAAATGCTTCACGCGTTGGTGATTTAAGCGAGCTAGCAGCAATAGGTATGATATTGGTTGCTCTACGGCGCGAACAAACGCGCCGACCGGTGATAGGGCGACCATTATTTGGTACACTATATTCTGAAGGCGGTTAAACATTATTTCGACGATGTTGATTACCATGTAGGTAGTAATAAACCGTTTTCATAAAATTGAAGAAGTTTTAATCGCACTGTGGAGACTGAAGCATTGGTGGAGTGGGACTATTTTTGGATAAACTTATTATTACGACTCTGGTTTTGCAACTTAACAGAATTCATAACGACTGGAAGGAATCATAGTTCATTAAAATGATGTAGTACAGATATGTTACGTGTATGTATAATAATATCTAGTTTTCGAGATATCGAGATCAAAAATCACGCGATTCAAAGTTTGTCTAAATATTAACAATCCAGCCTAATGCTTCTGGCAAGACAGAAAAGTTGAATGGAGTGTTGTTAAAAAAATTTACCACATATTAAAGAGTCTATTAAATATTTTTGCAGGACTTGTAAAATCGCTTAATTTATGCAGGGATGTCGATGCAGACCTAATTTTTTTCCGCATTGGCCCGATACTTTTTTGAACAACAAACTATGTAGGCTTTAGCAAGGCAGCTTATCATATATACATTACGTCACCCGGGTGGGTACCACCATTTTACTTTTTTCCACTTGTTAGGTGCTTGTCTCTGTCACCTTCAACTCTGAAAATCAAGGTAAACGATAAACTTATGCAGGCGGCATTGCCTGTTACGCCAATAGGAACACAACATTAACATCTTTGGTGGCCATGGATGGAGGTAATTTTTGGGATGAGCACTTTAGTGTTTGACTTTTATTAGATAAGTAAACTTGACTTCTTTTTTTAACTGAAATGCCGCGCTGATGTGATCTGCCATTTTTGTTTTGTGCGATAATATTTTTTTAAAAAGAGCGAGCTTTATAGTAATCGAATGTAGTGCGTAACATCTGACATTTAAGTGACTGAGTTGGTACGATCTATGACCAACTCTATAACCACGTGCGCTCATTGGTCAATTCAAATAGCACGCAATTCTCTTGCTCTTCTTCAACGCCACCTTTCACGAAATCACTCCTACAGATGTTATTCATCAAAATATGTCCTTAAGTACTAGGAAGCATGGTAGCCGTGGTCGGGTCGCGATCACTAGACGCGCTCGCGTACCGCCTCGATATTGCTTCGCCGCCAGTCTTCGGTCGGCGGCGGTTGCACTGCGGCCTGCCGGGCGGCCATAACTCAGCCGCGGAAACCTCCGGAAATATAAGTCACGGCGGGTTCATTCCCTCAACTTTAACCGCACCGGTTAAACAATGCGCTATTCGAGATAACTCCATGAGTTACACTCGCTCGCGTGATGACTTCGGATATATTGCCAACTTTTTATGACTGCCTGCTAGTGTAAAAGCCGATTTAATTCTGAGTGGTAGCTTGAGTACGTTTTCCTATTCGTTTTTCTCATGTACACTTCAGAACAATAAACAAAATTATATGTAACACCTGCCGGCGACATAACGTTTTACGAATATTGTCAAAAAGAGCTTTCACGATCGAAAGTAGATAAGATCTCATCAACAACTATTCGATGCTTCCTAAAATAAATACTAGATACAACATTAATGCTATGACGTCAACATCGTGGCATAGCATTAAAATTAATCTATACATATAACAATATTGTAATAAGGATAGAAAATTTTTGTATTTCATAAGTTTGGTTAATGAATGAACTATCAGTAGAGTGGAAGTAATCTATATTATATTTGTAAATGAGAAGTTTTGGATGTTTAGATGGATGGATGTTCATTACTCAGTCACGCAAAAGCTACTACACGGATTTAAATAAAATTTGGCACACAGGTAGATGATGACCTGGAATAGTAAACAGTACTTACTATCCTTTCGTATTCTTTCGTAGATACTTTGTATCCCGGAAAAATGAGGTGATCCCGCGGGATTCGCCAAAAACTTTTATAATGCAGCGGGCCGCACGCTACAGCTAGTAAGTATCTTTAGAAATCTGACCGCCTCATTGGTCGAGTGGTTAGCGAACCTAACTAAGAATCGATGGGGCTTGGGTTCGATTCCCAACAGGAGCAAACATTTGTGTGATGAGCATAAATGTTATTTTTTAGTCTGATATTTTTGGGTCTGTGTGTGTATTATGTATGTAACAGTATTTATTAATGTATTTCTATGTATTAGTATTGCTGACTAACATCCATAACATAAGCAAATAATTTGTTTCTTTGGTCTTAGATCAATTTATATAATTGTCCAGCGGTATTATTATTATCCCTTTATTTACGTTTTTCTTCTTATTCTGAATACATTTATAATTATGACATTAAAAATGTACAATATTATAAAAATAAATATATAAAAATAGATACCCCGCCAACGGAAGCATTGCAGCCCACGATTGCAGCTAAGCCGCCGTTGGTCAGGGCGACAGAGAAAGAAACCTCCTCACAATACGTGCCGTTCCTAACACTGCCACCCTCTGTATCTGGCCCTTGATTCAGAACTGTAAGGAGAGCTTCCGTGGATGTTGGCCGAGACTCTTCGCCACTAAACCGTTTACAGAAACAATTGCAAAATTATTAAATTTTATCATAATATATTATTATTATTATAAATTTGGTTCTTTAAGTGAACAAGTTTGAAAATGTTCTGAAAATAGTATCTACTAGCTGTGCTCACGATTTCGTCCGCGTGGGTTTTTTTAAAGAAGCCTAAGTTACTCCTTATTACATTAGCTATCTACCAGTGAAAGTCCCGTCGAAATCGGTCCAGCCGTTCTAGAGATTAGCCAGAACAAGCAGACAGACAGACGGACAGACAGACAGACAGACAAAAATCGTAAAAAAGTGTTATTTTGGTATGTGTAGCGTGTATACATCCATATGCATTTAGTTAAAACCGGTTATTTTAATATTACAAATGGATACTCCAATTTTATTTATTTGTATAGATAAATTTTTGTACACTGATTCAAATATCAAGTGGCTAAAACGGCACTAGGATGGCCAAAACCGGTATTATATTAAAAGATTTTTACCAGTGCAATTCTTATCCGAACAAATTTCTTTCTTTAAAGTTCGATTTGCATAATATTTTTAGCCTATGTTCTTATGACGTGTTCACAATTTTATAGCTACTACCAGATCGAAACTACACTGGAAGAAGATCTGGTGGAAGGTAAAGCAGGCTTGTCTTGTCTTTTTGCATTTTAATATTATTTAAATAAAATATTACAATATTTACAATGAATCTCAAACCATACAACAGTGAAATATAAGATGGGGTTGGGGAAGCAATAAATCTCGGGCTAATCCTATAAATAATCCGGTATTTTATGACAATCTACCCCAAACATATTATAATACTAGCTGCAGCGTGCAGCCAGCTGCATTATAAAAGATTTTGGCGAATCCCGCGGGATCACCTAACTTTTCCGGGATAAAAAGTGGCCTATGTGCTATTCCAGGTCATCATCTACATGGGTGCCAAATTTCATTCAAATCCGTTCAGGAGTTTTTGCGTGATTGAGTGCCTATGTGTTATTCTGGGTCTTCAGCTATCTACATACCAAATTTCATCGTAATCGGTTCAGTAGTATTTGCGTAAAAGAGTAACAAACATCCATACTTACATACTCACAAACTTTCGCATTTATAATATTAGTAGGATAACAACATATTTCGTTAAATGATGAATAAACCTTCTGAAGCTTATTTCTAAAAGGGCTCCATAAGAGTTACTTATTCCGTGAAGACGAGATGCGCGCACAACTAGATTGTTTATGTTGGATGTTTTCTCTTGCTTTTACGAGATATCTAGCAGTCGGTCTATTTACAAGGGATGGGATCGACACGTTGGTTTGGGTTCGAATTTGATCACCGCCACAGATATACTCGTATCACCACCTTAGAGTTTCGTACCGTAATACTGCAATAGCGTCAATGCTTGCCTCAGTGACAAACATTGACGCTATTGCAGTCTTGCTCAAGGTGAATATTGACTCTAACAAAAATTTGTACTTAAAGCTTTTCAATATTTTATGTTACCACTTTGTTGCCGTGATTAATTTGTGTATTCCTGCCAAATAACACTTTTCATAAACAATGGAAGACTGCGGAAGAACGGACGGACGGACAGACATAACAAAACTATAAAGATTCCTAGATTACTTCGAAACCCTACAAAAATAAAAAATGAACCAGGAACATGATGATGTAGTTGAGAAAAGAATCTGATCTGATCTGCTTCAGAAAATGTTGCATTTATGTTATTTAATGGGACAGTTAGGTTCTGCTCGGTCGTGTGTCAGATAAACCGCAGTCGGCGGCTGCGCCGTCGGTCGATACGCAGCGTGCGCGGCCGCAGATAGCGTTTACACCTCAATCGTTGAACGATCAATTGCCTGTATCGACCACAAATTGTGAGAGAAACACATTTATTCGTTAACATGATTAATTCTCAGCGGCTCCCAGGATAATATCTGTTAAAGTGTAAATGTAGGGTTCCATAGTGGCTCATCACAATAATGCGGATTAAGAATGCTTTGTCATTGTTTTATGATTGTTTTATATAAAATAATATTTAACTTTTTGAACGTCAATAACGGATATTAAGTTTTTACTTCTCCAAGTAATTTTTTATAACTATGTCTCGTAAACATGTGTACCTACCTCGTCTTGCTGCGATAGTTTTTCTTTTAACTTCGTCATATAATTTTTAAATATTACCGAATATAAAAATAAGAATAAGAAATGATTTATTAATGGACATTTATCATACAAAAACAAGAAAAGAAACAAATCGAAGCTTATGCTAAAAAACTTACTTATACCTATCTAAAAGAAAGAGCAAAAGGTGATAGTAATAGTGAGTAATATAGTCAATATAATAATATAGTAATATCTACGAGTACTGAATACTCTCCTTTAGTATGTTCAGATCTTTTACCAGACTCCCAGTACATATAGACTGATCAGGAATAATTGGAAACATCGCCAACAGACTGGATGACGTGGTGTAAGTTGGTTACCTACAGAATGTGCCAGCCATCATGTCGGGTAACTGGAGTGAACTACGTGTAACAAGTTGTGGTGATTGTAGATACAAAGCTTTGGTCATTCGAGCATAGGTTACATCAGTTTACCTTGATTGCGTTTCGTAAAAGAAAAAATATAAAATATAGATTTATAAATAAATAAAAATACAGTTTCTAAATAAATGAAACAGAGAAAGCCGGGTAGGAATTGTCGTTCTGGTTTACTGCGATTCCCCAATTTGTCGGCAGTTAAGATGCCACCACAGATTTAAAGATATACATTTCGACACAAATACATTATCGACGTCTGAATCCGAATAGTTGCTGAACCTCACAATCTGTCTATCAGTGTCAATGGGACACCTAGAAATGCCTGCAAAGATACCATTGCCAGGTACCTACTTGTATGTATTGGTTTTGTTTTTATTTGGCCGCACTTTTCCCAGAATCGGTCTGTATGAAATCTAAATAGGCATTTGTAGGCACTAACACTTTATTAAAAAAATCTTAAAATTTCGATTATAGCATGTGAATGTAAATGTTGTTATTCTTACTATTTTAACTAATATTGCGATCGCAATAAATTATAAATATAATTATTAACTGTATAATATACAGCATATTATATATTGTTATCTTAAATTACAGAAATCATTTTCGGCAATCGAGTGTCTGATTCGATTTGAAATATATCTCAAGTTGAGATGTGTATCTGTGTCATTACTCATCTCGCGGCCAGCGAGGCTTGCGCGGGCGCACATACAAACATAAATATTCGAGGCCGGCGCAGCGGGGGCCGGTGCGTACTTAACAACATTTAACTGTCGTGTTATGGCATTGTTTCGATGGTTGGCATTCTTCTGAAACACAGAAAGATAACTTGGAGCCGAACGCAGGTAGATTGCTTTGCGAATCTTTACATTGGTAATAGCATAAACAGTTCAGCCTAAACTAAGTCATCACGATGGACTCTAACTTGCGGATAGCTTATGTTAGTGTATGGGAACAGAAAAAATTCAATATTGTCATTCCTAGACACCGGACAAACTACGGCAAGACAATGGTTACTACGGAAGGAGCGCGACTTTATAACAAACTACCCTCAAACATTAAAAATGTTAACTCGATTCACGCATTCAAAAAACTATTATCTCAATATATTATAAGTAACAATTAATAGTACATTATAAATACGTAACGGTTATGTGATGTGAAAAGTGTCATTGTTTTTTGTATCCTGTGTGCCTTATTATCATTATTTAATTAGGTAAGCTGTTATACTTTATTTACCATTTTTCAAAATTTTATTTTATCTTAATTACGTTATTTATTGACTATTGCATTGTATTAAGCGTCTATCACCGCATTGTTAACTGACGAACACATTTTGTTTTTTTTTTATCAATTGTGTTATCACGTAAGCGACAATCTTTGTCTTTGTGATAATAAATGTCTTTAAACCTAAAACTAAAAATTCAATATTTTTCTATTTTGCAATATTATTTTAATGCGAAAGTTTTACAAAACGTGTATCTTGCCTAGAACTTGGTAAACCTGTCGCACTTTCAGCGAACACCAGGCAATGTCATGCTTAGTGTGTCAAGTACCAAAATTATCCAGCGAGTAAGGGACGGTTTACCGAAAGTCGAAACCATAGATTTGGACCACGATTCCGAGACGAAATTTCTGTAGGAAATTTTTGATTTTTTTGACAAATGAATTTAATTAAAATCGGCTACATTCACATGTAATCGGTGTAGGCTAGTTCGGACCTATATGAGGTCCTTCCTTAGGGTGAATTAGATCTTCACTCGGTAGCGTCTCGTCTGGAACTGCGGGCCGTTGCTGTCGCGCGCGTGTCGCTGGGATCGGGAATGTGAGAAGCGCCTTCGGCGAAGATGGTGTACACAGTGTAGTCGGCGCGTATGTACTAATGTTAGAATTTAAAATGTGCACAAAATGCACTTAAACGTCTAAAATACTATCAAATTCCGTGTTGTCGTTCTTTTTTTTTATTATCGATAGGTAAGCGCTTGACCTCGATCTCGCCTGATGGTAAGCTAAGATGAGGCCTAAGATGGAACGCGCTTTCCTAGAAGGTACCTGTTCACTCTTCTCTTGAAGATCTCCAGATTGTACTCGTCCGGGAACACAGACTCAGAAAGCATGTTCCAGTCCTTTGCGGTTCGAATGAAGAATGTTGAGTCGAACCACTTTGTCCGGGTACGTGGAACGTCCACCATATAACGATGCCTAGATTCTGTGTACCTCGACGATCGATAGAAAAACGGGGATGGCGGAATTAAGTCGTGCAATTCCGCAGCGCACTCTCCAAAGTGTATTCGATAAAAAACTGATAAACTAGCCACTCTGCGGCGATGAGCGAGGCTCTGGAGTTTTATGCCTACCAGATCATCGTCGTTTATGAGCCTCTTGGCACGCCTCTCGATGGCCTCAAGTGTCTCCAGCTGGTATTTAGCGGATCCATCCTAGAGTTGAGAACAGTATTCCATGCACGAACGGACTTGAGCTTTATAAAGGTTGAGCAACTGTCCCGGACTGAAATACTGTCTCACCTTCGCCAGAATACCAAGCTTTTTTGAGGCAGCTTGGGCTTTAGATTCGATGTACGAAGCAAAGTTGAGAGTAGGCGTTAACGTGATATCAAGGATCTCGAGGTGGTCATTTATCGGCACGGCCACACCCTGGAAAGACGGAGATAGATGGAGCGGACTCCGTTTAGCGGAGAATAGACACGCCTGGGTCTTAGTTGCATTAAACCTGACCAGATTAGCATCGCCCCAATCGGAGACTGCCTGTAAGGACAGGTTCATACGATTGACCATTGCCTCTCTGAGAGACCGGATCTGTGCCGTACTGGCCCGCGCATTGAATACGTAACTCTCCAAAACAGTGCTATCATCTGCGTACCCATAGATACCGGGCTTTAGCAGATTGTTAATGTGTAGCAGGAATAAACTCTATTAGCGGAGATTATTAGCGGAGAGAACTGATCCCTGAGGGACTCCGGCATTTATAACCATTTGGTCGGATGAGCAGCCGTCGACGACTACTCTGATCGACCGGCCACTCAGAAAATCTGAGATCCAGACACAGAGACCAGTAGGCAGACCATACGATGGAAGCTCACCAATAAGACTATCATGCCAGACCCTGTCAAAGGCCTTCGACATATTAAGGGAGTCAGCTAGTGCCTCACCGTGCTTCTCGATGGCCAAGCTCAAAATGTAAATGGCATACGCTAGAAGATCCCCAGTAGACCGATTTCGGCGAAACCCGTATTGGCGGTCACTCAGTAGTTCGTTCGCTTCTAGGTGCGCCATTAGCCTGCTGTTCAGTACACGCTCCATAGTCTTACAGAGTATGGACGTGACTGAAATTGGCCTATAGTTGGAGGGGTCGGCACGACTGCCTTTTTTGAGCACAGGCTGCACGTTGGCAAGCTTCCATGATTTAGGCACTTTTCCAGTAGCCATCGAATGGCGAAAGAGGCGTGTCAAAACAGGGGCGAGTTCAGGCGCACAGGTTTTCATTACTATGGCTGGAATCCCATCAGGGCCACTGGCTTTGTTCACGTCCAGATTCCGCAGCGTTTTAAGAACCTCAGTCTGACGGATGCGAATTTCCGGCATGTTCACCTCGCATCCAGGTAGACTGGGTGGCTTCGCGTTGGCGGGATCTAGACGTGAGTTTTCCGCGAATAGAGTAGCGAACAGGTTCGCTACTCTATTCGCAGGTTTTTCGGTTTCAGCA
This sequence comes from Apodemia mormo, assembly GCA_036924255.1. Lineage (NCBI taxonomy): Eukaryota > Metazoa > Arthropoda > Insecta > Lepidoptera > Riodinidae > Apodemia > Apodemia mormo. The sequence continues at coordinate 525,029 of JAUPFN010000018.1, read as the reverse complement.
GTGGAGGAAGTGAGGGGCGGCAGAAATTCGATTCAACCGACTTTTCCAGGGACCAAAAGGCTTTACTACCTGAGGGGTATGAAGCCAGTTTGTTTCCAATACGGCTGACGTGGTCAAATCGAGCTTTCAGTAGAGCCTTTTTGCAGGACTTGTCGGCCCGGTTGAAGGCTTTCTTCTTCTCCGACACGTCCTTGACCTTGCGGTGTCGAGCATCTACCCAAGCCAGATATGCCTCTTGCTTTAGCACCTCAGCGCGTCTACAATTGGCTCTGAACCAGGGATGAGCTTTACTGGACATGGCTACGTCGGAGAAAGGAATAAAATACTCCATTCCTTGCCGCAGCACATCTGTCACAGCATCCGCGCAGGCTGAGGAGTCTTTTGAAGAAAAGCAAGCAGGCCGCCAGGGATAAGACGCAAAGAAGGAACGCATCTCGTCCCAGTGTGCTGACTTGTATCGTCACACGCGCCGAGAGCCCCTGGGACTGGGATCGGGCGGCGAGTAGACGGATACAGATTTCACCAGACAGTGATCGGAGCTGCCAAGGGACGAGGAAATCGCCACCAAGTAACGGTCTGGATCTGTAGTCAGCAGAAGATCCAAGCAATTGGTTGTATGGCTCTCAACGTCAGAAACCCGCGTCGCTCCTTGAACCAGCTGGGTGAGATTTAATGCTACAGTGAGTTTACGCATCTCTCTCTCAGCGAGGTCAGTGCACTGGTATGGGTATAGCCACTCCTGATGGTGGGCATTGAAATTCCCTAGAAGCATTAGCTGAGCGGAAGGGTATTTGTGTTGAGCAGCATCCGCCGCCTCACTTAGGTATTCTGTAAGACCGATCGTCTCCTGGTCTCCGCTGTGCGCTTGGTAGACACAGGCATAGAGAAGCTTCTCTAGGCCTGTGTCCACCAGTGCCCATAGTACGGAGTAGCGGGGGTCTTCTAGATACCGGAGACGCCAAAAGCAGATGTTTGGAAATGGACTGCAGCGAGATTAGAATGTAAACCTCTGATGTTGGTGAGGTCTACTTTCATCGAGAGGGAGTGCTGCCGATGTACAACGTTATTCCTGTACCTTGTCCTTTTCATTTAATAGAGTGAGTGAAGTAGGTGTGAAGACGGCAGTGAATCGAGGCGCTATACTTCCGGACCTGAGACACACACCTCGAAGTTACACTATTGGGGACTAGTCTGGAGACTGCGGGGACGCCCGAGCCCACCCAGGAATGTCCATAGGGCCCTCTCATCCGGTCGCCAACCGGCACTATGGCGCATTTTAGGATTTTTTGCTAGTTGGCGGGGCAGCCTTTCATATGTGGCTAGCACGTTACTTGGGCCCCCCTACTGACTAGCGGTCGGCCAGCGGTGCACCGTGCCTCGGATCCCGCTACCCTCCATGACTGGTCTCCAGGTGCATCAACGTCAGTGTGTATCAGATCGTCTAGATTGTATAGGCGCAACTGATTCGACCCGTCTTCACTAAAGCTACATCAGCGTTAACGTGACGCAAAACGGACGCTTGGCGCCACGACTTCAGCTGATGGGTGGTCCTTATAGCCGTGACATATGTCTCCCACCATATCACCTGTTTAGCAAAACCCAGGGGCCACGTGTAGGGATACAGAATTCCGGGTGTTCTCCCATGGCCGAAGGTGATTCAGCCCCAAAATTTTCCGCATTACGTTCAACAACACAAGTTTCTAAGCAGGCGGCAGTGTCCATCCCCTATCTCTATTAAAATTAGGACGACGATCAATCTCGATGGCCTGAATGAAATTTTCGCGGGCCAATACTTCCATCTTGTCGAACCTACTATGTATCTGATGTATTCGAGCCGGGGGCACATTCCGCCACTTTGTATAATTTGATTTAATAATTCATTTAACTTTGTATAATTTGTTTTATTATCTCTACAGTGTTTTTTTCTAAAAACATTAGTAAAATTAAAGAAAATACACAAAATTAGCAGTCTATTATGCGTGGCACACAATAGATATATCGCGCAACTAGTCTGGTTTGAAAGTCTTGTGGGCGCGACGAGCCCAAGCAGTATACCGTGACGTGAAAAATAGAAAAAATCCTAAAATGCAAACGCTACATCTCCCACAAGAACAGGAACTGCTATCATGAATAGAATGTACAAATGGCACGTTTTCTTAATTTTTCGATAGACCGTGCCTTACTTGTTGTAGGTTTTTGCAAATAACTGATGCTTTTATTTCAGCGACTACCGCGACATTGACTTTCAGCTAATTTTAACCACCGAACGTATAAACACTGCAACACTTGAAGAAGGTTCGAAACCTAGAAATGGAGTAGCTATTGAAAAACAAGGACGACAAACTGTATCTCGCTGGTAAAACCGTGACAAAAATAAATTATTATTAAAAAGAAATGTTATAATTTACATATTATATAACATGATCCGCAGTGCATGCAAATTTTTCAATACATATTTCAAATTTTGAGTATATTTTATTAAAAAACTTTGACCATCTACCTTATTTAGATTAATTTCTATCTTCGGAACTGTAGATAAGGTTTTTTTTTATATTTTTGGTGGGATTATCTAGAATCTAGACTTTTGAAGGAAAAATATTATTAGGACGAGCGCAGCTCGCCCTACAGCTCGCCCTACGGCGACTTTCTGTGCACTTTTGGTGGTACATTTTACTGAAAAAATATCGCATTTTTTAGGTTTGAGCTTAGACGTGGTAGTTTATATTCATGTCTAGATTTGTTATCTACCATCAAAATACCACTTTATAAAAATAAAAAAATAGAAGGTACAATTTGTATTAGAATCTTATTACTACTAACGCCATCTCTTATTAAATTAACGAGTTTAAATTGATAGAAGATGCATTTTCTATTAGAATTTTTGAACTTATTAAGAGACTACCTACTTCATGAATTGTTTCTTCATATTTGACTGGCGGCGCGCAGTTATCGTGGCCTCGTATAAAGGCGAGGTTCTAGTATATACTGTAATAGCTACAATAGCATCGAAGGTGTATGATAAAATCATTGAAAGGAGAATGCAAGGGAAGTTCGAAGTAATGTTGTGGGAGGCACAAGGGGAATTTAGGTCTAGAGCAGGGATGTTTGCTGGGAACAGAGTAAATAGAGCGTTAGAGAGTTTCACAATATGCTTATTGAGAAACAGTACAGATGTATTAATTGATATATATTGAATTGAGATCAATTCCCAATCTTAGCTCGAGGGTAAAAAGATAAAAAAGGTATAATCACGCCCGTATCCCCGAAGAGGTAGGCAGAAGTACAACGTGTGCATCCGCGGTTAGCCGAAGATACTTAAGTCCCACAATGTGATAGGTGCCTAGCCTATCGCCAGTAGGACACTTTTCCAATCCCGGGCAAAGTTGTTTTATCAGAAAACTGAAAAAACACATTTTTTCATTTGCCTAAATTTGGAATTGAACTCCGAGGGTTTCTCTGAGAGAAAAATTCGAAAAATATATTCGCTGAATGTCTACCGTCAATTCTTCGTGCTTGCGTTGTCCAAAAATTTTGAAGGTTTATTTAAATAAAACATTTTTTGATTTTGATTTCGTAAATCGACGTAAAACCAGGAACTTCCTGATTTTAGAAAAAAAAAACAATTATTTCAGCAAAATGTCAAAAATGTGTTTTTTATAAGATTAACCTTCATTTTTAATACATATTTTTCCTTGAAAATACCAACAAACAAAAACCAAATATTCCTAGTCCAAAGCTTGACGACGCGGGCCTTTGATGCGAATGTAATGTTTAGGTGAAAATACGCTGAGTTTTTTAGGTTAGATAATTATAAATAAAGTCCATACATTAAAAGATGTAATTCCCATAAAAATACTTTTCTAACAATATTTCTAGGTAGTATAACTTTGCGAGCCCTTACAAAGCTCTGCTTTTTGCTAGTAGCCCATAAAAATGCATATGTGACATTCAGAACTGTAAAAACAATACGCTGAAGACGCCGGTGGAATGTGGTGAATCGAAATCGATAATTTTTGATCTGTAAAAATGGTTGACTCCACTGTTTGGCAGTGGGGTTCATTTATTTGACGTCAACCAAACGTGCGAGTTGAGCGGCTGTCCACTCGCGTTTGTGAAATTTGTTTGTGAAGCCACGTGTAAATGACACGGGTCATTCATTACACTGCCCGCGGGACACTTGGTTTTTGACGGCTCATATAAAGTTGACGACATAAGTTGCCTTCAATAATGACAATTGGACTTTTATTGCTTTGCTGAAATTGGAATCGGCTTTTTTATGGGAGAAGGGGCAAACGAGCAGGAGGTGCAGCTGATATTAAGTGATCACCGCCGCCCATACCAGAGGTCTTGCAGTTGCGTTGCCGACCTTTTAAAGAGTAAGTTCTTTTATTGCAGGTCCTCATTTCGTATTAGTACCGAAAAACCCCTGCCGGTAATTGATTCCACAAAAGAGTTAACATTTTGGTTAACATCTGTTTTATCGAGTCATGCAAAAATTGGGATAGTCGAACCTCAATCCACACAACTTTTATAAATATGCAAATGTTTTCCTTGTGTTCGTCTGGAACCTTTACGAAGAATAAGGTGAAAATCTTTCTATCTTTCTTCCACTTAGGAAGAGACACAAAAAACCTAGGCATTTCATTGCCATCGTGACTTGTAGAGGAGTTCAGAGGCATCTTGCTCATAAATAGAACACCTGTCCCTGTCGTTAAGCGGATATCAACGCATCATTAGCATCCAATGTGTATTGGCGGAGGTCAGCTTTACGGTCAGGAGAGTCGTCGGCTTGTATAAGTTTTTTTGGCATAATATAGCACAATGAATGCGACGAAAAACAAAATGTACATGCGATATAATTAAATCTTACAAGAGAAATAGTTAAAAAGTGCTGTCGTCCATCGGTATTTGAATTAAGTTTTATGAATAAGTCAAAATCCGATATTTATTTTTTATAGATTAATTGAATAGCCACGTGTTTAGTTATAATTGCAGATAAATCACAACTGATTGACCCGGAACGGGTTCTGCTCTTGCGATACGACAGCACGCCAGCCAAGATCTGTATTCCTTCTTCGTGACTCGAGATGTAACAAGTTTGTCTTATGAATGTTGCAGCTGGGACAAGTTGAATATTATGCTCAGTTAAAACTCAGCTACAATGTTCAATTCATAATAAGTATTTTTTCACGGCAATTTTACTTTACAATTGAGTTCATTTGAACATATTTGCAACAATTTTTGCTTCGTTTTTGAAATATATAAATTATTTCACGTATTTTAAGTATTATATTTTTCCCCATGTTCGTCCGGGCTGTCTTTGAATATTAGACCATCTGCCATTCTGCCAGTTTGTAAGTGGCAAACGACTGGCTGGGTCATTCTTCGATCGTAATATATTTTCAATGATTTGGTGAAAAAAATAAAAACCTCGTGGCACAACAAGTGATCAGTACTAGAACTGTTACTTGATTCAAATCTTTGATATCGGTGTAAGAGGCATCTTTGTATTATTAATATTTAGGGAGATATTCGAAAATTTTAAATATGCTTGCTGAGGACAATGACAACTTTCTGATGATAATGACGATTTAATTAGGATAAATGACTTTTGTTGAGGATAATGATTTTACACCTGTTTTATTGCACTTATCATTGAAATAAAACAAAATATTAAGAATCAACATAATTATATTTAGTCGTAAAATCACGCATTGATAAACACAAACATAAATTCTTGTGTAATTAATATAATTTAACAATATAATGTTAATCAAAAAATTACATATTGATGAACAGAAATATAACTTCTTGTATATAATTAAAATATAACAATATTTTTATTATTTTTCAATTGTTATATCCTGCATCACATTATATTAACTAATAACTATCAGCTCAAAGAAATAAAATCGAAATAGATAACACTTAACATTGTTAAGAGTATAACACTGGTTAAATAGGAAGAAAGGATATTTGTTTTTCTGAGATTGGATCGCGGCTCTCTTCTTTATGTGTACTAGATAATGAAACGACAGGATTTGGATTAATATTCTCAGTGTACTTACAGTTATTATTTGGGATATGGTTTTTATTATACCTATGGATATACTTTTCATCGATATTACAATCAAAACAACTAGATTTGATTGTAATATCGATGAAAAGCTCGTCTGCGTTCCTGCGGAGCGTTCCTGCTGAGCGTTTCTGCGCTCCCGAATAGGAAGCTACGTGAGTTATGTTCTGAAATTGGAAATCTGGTCAAATCTTCTAAAACCAAAAACAAAGCGAATTCCTACATTCTGTAAACGCTCGAGTTTATTCAGGCCTTCTTCTGTGATATCAAGATAGCAAATATCAGCATAATCTAATAAAGGAAAGATTTATGTTTGCACTAAAATAACTCTAGTCTTAAAAGGAAGAAATCTTTGCAAACGTTTGATAGCATGAAAGGTGGAATGAACTTTTTTGCATACTTCTGATATATAAGCATTCCAAGGGAAATCTTCACTTATAATTTGACCTAAATTTTTAGCTGATTTGCTATACAGTATAACACTGCTGCTATATACGAGATCAGGAACATTAGCATTTGCACTACCTATAATTAAAAACTGTAACTTTTGGGATTTACTAATAAACCAGATGACTCCGCTCATGAGTGAATACGCGACAGATCCTCATATATAGCGCTGATTGCCTCAAGAACATCCGGAGCAGAGAAAGGACGATACGATTGCAGATCATCCGCATATGATCCGCATCCGCATATGATGATGACGAATGAAAACTGGAGGACATGGCATTGGATGTTATGTTGATAAACACGAAAAATAGGAGTGGAGCTAGAACACCCCCCTGTGAAATACCAACTGTTAATTTACTAAAACCTGAGAAAGAATCCTCGAAATGAACACATTGAGAACGATCTCGGAGATATGAGTCAAACCAGGATACAGACTGAGGGGAAAGATTCAGCGAACGAAGAGTACCAAGCAGCACATCAAAGTCCACAGAGATAAAATCGTTACTGAAGTCAAAGAAAACCAATAAAGTAGGTTGTTTATTACCAATAGCATGTCTTATGTCATCAGTGACTTTAACAATAGCAGTAACAGTACTGTGCCCCGAACGGAAACCAGATTGATACGGATTGAACAAATTACTATCCTGCAGGTAAAGGCTAAACTGCGTGTCCAAAATCTTGGACAAATATGGAAGAATTGGTGTAGGGCGATATTTAGAGAAATTAGTAGGAGCTGAGACTTTAGAAAAAGGTATGACGTGAGCTGTCTTCTAGGCTTAAGGAAAAGTGCCAGAAAAAAAGGAAAAATTGATAATATATGTTAAGACGGGGAACAGTGAAGCCACCATGCGCTAACTGATATTGTCGTTGCCGATGGCATAGGAAGAGATACATTTAATGTGTTTGGCAAGGGCAATTACTCCTAAAGGGTTGGCAATTCTGAAAGATTCGCTTCGGCTGGTCTTTTAGTTTCTTAATTAATCTTTCCATTGTTTTATTTTATAGTAGAGGGGGCCAATGAGCAAAGGTACTGCACCTGATGGTAAAAGCAGTACCTTTGTACATCTGCAATACCAGGGGTCTTGCAGATGCGTTGTCGGCTTTTTAAAAATGAGTAAGCTCGTTTCTTGAAGGTCCCCAAGTCGTAATTGATTCCATAAAGGAGTAGTGCGAGGCAAACAGTGCCGACAAAGGCGCACGGTTGTGGTTTTCCAGGCATCGAGGTGGTGAGGATGGAACTTTAAATTTTGACGCGATGTCCGATGGTGGAATTTAACGGCAGGAATTAATCCGAACAATTCGTCGGAACACTCCCCATTATGATTGCGGTAAAAGATTCAGAGCGAACCTACATCTCTGCGCAACGCCAGAGTCAAGCCAATTAGAAATAGCCTGGTCGTCGACGATTCGAACCGCTCTACGTTGAATTCAATCAAGAGGAAGAAGCTAGTACTGAGGAGCTCCGGCCCAAAGGTGGGAGCAGTACTCCATGTGAGGTCGAATTTGGGTCTTGTAAAGTTGGAGGCGATGGACTGGGATAAAGCTTTACTCTGCTGAGTACACCAAGCTTATTGGGGGCTAAGTTAGCCTCTCCTCCCAAATGACCGCTGAAATGAACGTTGTTCGATATGAGCGAGTCTTATTTTATATATGTTCTTATATAACTAGACGTAACCTAGCAAGCGAAAATCGCGCGGTGCAGCAATACTCGTCAGTTTACGCTTTTCTTTCTTTTTTTATATTCTGTCACCTTCTCACTTGTTCTAAGGCTAGCAGTTCTAGATCAATAATCATTTGTTGATACCTCCGTTTCTGACACATTTTATATTGGACTTTACGATTCTCATAGGATTCCTTACTTCTAGGCATGCTGATTTTTTTCCCAAAACAACTGCAGAGACATTACGAAAAAAATTAATCAATTGATGTACCAGCTTACTTTATTTTAATGGTTATATATGCTAATAATTGTATTGACGTCATTATTCTCAACGTTTGTCATTGTTCAAAATCCGCAAATCATTATTCTAACCCATACATCATTATTCTCAACAGTCATTTTCAGGATAATGATGTCAGCAATAATGACGAATTCCAGAAAACATCTCGAAATTTGTCTTAAAAGATTAGATACAGCTAATAAATATCTATGGGGAGTTATTTGCAGTTCGATACATAAATAAAGCCATGAATAAAATCAATGAACATATTATTTACCACGATAAAGTGAATAAGGATAATGATTATAAAGATGACAAATTTCGAAGAACCATATTCAAGCTTACCTTGAGAGAAATATGACCTGTCCAATCCGTTCAAAGTATGTGGCCTAACCGAAGAGTACCGAGGGGCATCCGGTAGGCACGAAATATGCCCCAAAATTGCAATCATCGTGGAAAAAATTTGAAAACTATTCCTGTTTTTACAATGACGCTTTTTTTGTGACAAACTTTTGAAAGAGTGTTTTACTATTTTCGAATTAAGTTAATACTTTAAATTGTTAAGAAACAGAAACAATAGACCTTTAAATACAATTTTTTACTATACATAATTTTATTAAGTGGTATTTGAATATTTTAGAAGACCAAATAGCCAAGAACAGGTGATCTGGACACGCGAAATAATGACGTTTTCAGTAGATTTTTGCGTTTTTTTGTTAATTAATTATAAGAAATGTTTTTCTTTTACTTGTTGATAGTTAAAAAAGTAATAATAGAATAGGAAAACATTGTTTTTCTTCATCGTAGTTATAACAGTAAAGAGAAAACTGCCTGGAACCGTATTATCCTCAACATTGAAGAATCACCCGGCTACACTTGCCATCTTGACTAAGTTAGGTGGTAATGTTTGGCGACGTCTTCTCTGTTATTGGTACCACCGCTTTAGTATTCCTGCCACAATAGCGTCAACGCTTGCCACGACCGTGTTTCGGCACATATGGCATAACCAATAACCATCTCCTCTCACGGATAGCAACACGTTAGCTATTTTGGTGTTTAGAGGTAATGGCTATATATTTTCATCAGGAGAATCCTTTTTTTTTTTTTTTTTGGCATGGGCGAGGAGAATCCTTTGCTTTGTTTGCTGTCTTATGACATAAAAAACAACTAGCAACACAAAAAAAAAATACTTTCTGTGAATTATATGAGCAGGGGTGAAGCTCATCTCTAACTATCAAATGGTAAACTTGACAAATGGCGGTTGTTAATGTCTATGCCATAAAAAAGAAAAAAATCAATTTGTTTGTTAGTACACATATCAGCTAGCTATCAGCTAGTCTTAAAAAATCTTTACATGCCACTGAGAAGTGACTATGTTTCCGGCAGCATTTTAGCTCTCTTTTGAATATATGTACATATTGTTCACGGTGACTTTAGAAGACAACAGGACGTGATTGAATTTGCAACTGAAGTGAATAAATAATAAACGAATAGCAACTAATGCAAACAAATTATAACAAATACTTCACAATTTCAGATTTAAAAACCTCTTATACTTTCATTGCAAAAGCTCCTCGGTTTCCCCACTTCTATGTCACAGAGATCAAGCACATGAGATTAGTTTGTATGCAGGCCGTAGTCATCACGGTAGCAGACGTAATCCGGTAATAGAGTTATGTATAAGGATTTTTTAAATTCATTAAAAATACTTATATAAAGGGGAATGCGGACCTTACTATAATGCATAAATTGTTTGCACTTTTGATTTTCATGTTAGGAAATAAATGGTAAGTCACACGTTTATGGACCGTAACTGTGGCGTTACAGCTCTCGAATAGAAGTATTGATCATAAAATCCGCATTTGTGTGATAGTTAAATTGGTGGCGCTACTGATAAATCTCCACTTTTCCTATCTTTATAATCTTTTTGCACACTAGCAGAGAATTTGGTAAAGAAAAAAAAGTTGTTTAAATACCAAGAAAGATTAGAGAGGGAACTGGCGTTCGTGCAGCGAGTGGCATTTGGCGGCAGCGGCGGCGGCGCGGACGGCCCGCAGACAGCTTCGGACGTGTATGCGGCGGCTCAGTCCTCGATCAACAACTGCCAATTAAACATTTAAAATAACTTGCTCGTATTCTGAGTATTTCATAAGTTTACAATTATTATAGTCAAATTCAAGTCTATGACAAAAAAATCTGCTTTTGGCAGTTAAATTTAAGTCGCGACTAGTTTTAATACAAATTGCATTTAGTATCTATCAATTTTATAGTGTTTATAATTATTATAATTTTATATTTATACATTCATCAACTTTGTAGTGTTCCGTAGTCTACAAGGTTACCCTTATACAACCCTTAATTATTTCGCCATATCCGTCTGTCTGTCCTCATCGTAGCTCAGAGACTTTTGGTACCAGAAAGCTGTAATTTGGTATGAATATATATATATATATATATATATATATATATATATATATATATATATATATATATATATATATATATATATATATGTATATATATATATATATATATATATATATATATATATATATATATATATATATGTATATATATATATATATATATATATATATATATATATATATATATATATATATATATATATATATATATATATATATATATATATATATATATATATATATACATATTAGTCGTGGTAATAAAGTTTTCAAATATTTGTAAAAATATTTTAGGAGAGGTATCCTAAAAAGGGAGCAAAGTACCTCAAGCAATCTTTTAAAAGGAAGCAGTTAAGAAGTGAACACATGTTTTATATTGTATGATCTCCACGACGATGTAGTTTGAAGCAGTTATTTAAAGTACACGGGTGAAATCTACGTAGTGATCGTTGATCGAAGGGTCACGTAAAGGTTAGAACGAGTCATAATATTTATACATTAAGATTAGCAGATATAGTTTTGCGTAACCGCGGCGCGGCCGCGGCGTGGGAATCTCGCTCAAGGTTGATCTAGACCTGCAGGCGGCCCATTATTTTTTTATTATATACATAAATGCTACTTGATTTCCTGCACAACGGGAACATGCGAGATGGTATTTTCAGCATATTGACAACTTTTGTAACAATCAAACCCAAATAGGAGAATTTTCTTACATACATACATATCTTCACGCCAGATCCCTTACGAGGTAGGCAGTGAGAACCGAGTGCCATACATCACGATACTTGCAGGCTTGTCTCGCTTCCTCCACATTTATCACTCTCTTCATACACACACGCCGATTGCGATGACTCTTGACATTACCTTCGGATAGTATTTGATCAATCTGATCATAGTATGTCATATAATCTGATCACAGTATGGTCTTCCCCGGTACCTACATCTTTCCACATTCGCATTGTATATCTGTTTTGTTAACCTTTCATCTACCATTCTTTCTACATGTCCGAACCAACGGAGCATGCCCTTTCTCACCTTTACACCGACACTTTCTTTCAATCCTAACCTCTCTCTCACTTCCACATTACGAACCCGGTCCGCGAGTGTTACACCACATATTTTTCGTAGCGATCTCATCTCGACCGCGTTGATTCTACTTTCATAATTTTCTTTATCCTGTTAAACATAATGACATCTCCATGCAGCGCTTCAGTGCGCTGCATCGGAGCTTTCCTTCATCGGAGCTTACCTTTACGTGTCCGTTACATTCTAAAATATCCCGCCGTTATGTATCGTCCTCGTTTCAGATTAAAACGATTGGATTTTATTGTTGCGCTTGAAAGTCAAAGAAATACATTCATTACACACATCCTGCTACACAAGCATGTATCTCATCAGAAGGATCAAATTCTGTTTTCTATAAGAGAATTTATCTGTTTATTAAAGTTTATTGAACTAGTTCCTCTGGTATTTTGTTTCTGACGATAACATCTATATTGAAGAACACTCATTATATCTACATACAGGATACAAAACAAAATCATCATGAGTATCCAGTGGTATACAAAATAAGCAAAGCCTGTATCTTGGGATACCATTTACAATTTAAATGACCAAATTACGTAAAACGTACTCATTAATTTAATATAAAAATGATAAATTAAACTGGGATGGTTACAATTTGAAATTATCTTATTTGAAAAAAGATTCATTTGCATTTGCAAACAAACATTATGGTAACGACTCACTCACTCATTTAAAAAAAAATGTTTAGCAAGAAAAATTGGCAGAATGCCTCTGTAACCTCTTTTACTTAACAATCACTAAATTTATAGTAGACGCATTTAAGGAGTTGTTGTGTGTTGAAATTCAAGCTCTCAGTATGTCGAATTTAATTAATAACAATAATAATATTTTTTATTGATATAATATAGAACCAACGCCAAATTATTTGCTTGTGGTGTGGGTGCTAGACAAAGTTAGTAATATATAAAATACATATATAAATACTGAAATACAAACATCTATGCTAATCACACAAATGCCTGTCTCTGTCGGGAATCGAATCCGAGCCTCATTAAAAGCGTAGTCAGGGTCGCTAACCACTCGAGCAAAGGGGCGGTGTTATATTAACTCATGTAATTATTTGTTGCACGTTATTGGCTATTGCTCGCTACATTCCGGCAAGTATTACACATATTCAGATGACAACAAGTTCTTGGATTTGTATGCTCGTTGATTTCTTTAATATTTTCACAACCCAACGCAGCTACTGAACGCATGTTTTGATACAGTAAATGTATGATTCAAAGTTCTAGTGTTCATCCAACATAAATCTTAGATATTTGAATTGTTTAATTCTTTGTATATGGACACAATCGCAGGTAAGATATAATTACACGATAATTACACAATTTTTTATATCATAAGATAGCAAACAAGCAGATAAGTCTCCTGGTGGAAAGAGTCAACCATCGCCTATAGACACCAAAGATGTTAATGGTGCGTTGCTATCTTGTGGCGAGGTCTGATGCCACATGCATAAGTTTACCGGCTAGTGTGACAAGTGACAACACAGTGACAAGCATTGACGCTACAGCGGCAGGAATAGGTAAGGCGGTGGTACCAAACACGGGCGAGACAATGCAGAACTCTACCACCTAGTAAATGTATCACTAACTTTACATTTATGGATCTTGATACCAGATGTTGAGATTAAAGGCTGACTTTTTCTTACATCATTAGATAGCAACCAAGCAAAAGAATCGATGGTTGCCTCTTTCCACCAGAAGAAGCATCTACGTATTTGCTGTGATATAGTATAAAAAATAGTTTTAGTAATAGGTATTTAATGTCATAATTTTCAATTTGCTTGTGAATAAACTGATTAAAATCCATAAAAAAAGAAAAATATTTCGGAAAATATAAAAATTGACATTAATCTGACTCTGAATATTGTACAGGTCTAATGTAGAATATAATTACTATACACTTGCGTACCCAGGTTCTGGGCCGGGAGGGGTTGGGCGGGATATATTTTTATCTACAATAGTATTGTTAATAGAGAGGTAAACAAATTCCAGGGGGGGGGGCTGCTGCCCCTCCCTTGGTACGTTACTGTATGTTTTTCTTTGTAATTAATGTTGATTTTTTTTTCTTTTAGTCGTCTTCGTCAATTTAAACAAAACACTTTCTTTGATCTCTTTAGACGATCGGTTCACTCTGCCTACTTCCCAAGGAAACTAGGCGTGATAATACTGACTTTCTTTGATTTTTGTGCATTCTTTAAACTAAGATCACAAGTCCTCTTATAAGCTGTTATTTCGGAATTATTAGTAAAATTTATTTCGGAATTATTATCGCCTCTGTGGTCTAGTGGTCCGGTGTCGGAGTTGACCACATGAGGTCCAACACAATTAAACTGGGAGAGATTCAAAAATGTGTTTTTTCAGTTTTCTGATAAAAACAACACTGCCCGGGATTGGAAAGTGCCCGGTTGGCGATAGGCTGGCCACCTATCACATTGTGGGACTAAGTTTCTTCGGCTAATCGTGGGTGCACTTCTTGTACCTATGCCTACCCTTTTGGGGATACGGGCGTGAAGATACTTTATTAGTAAAATTGTTAATATAATTGTTCCGTAACACAAACATCATGCTGCCTAGAAAGTGTCAACACTCCAAAAAAAAGACGCCGAAACCGCGAGGATGACTTGCTTACTGCAGTCTCCTTCAGTCTGCGACTGCCATGAGTAAACCAAAGAAGTAATTGTAATGAAAATTCAGTGAACATAAAAATAGTAGGCGGTTCCCACGCGTCACCGCGCCAGTCATGCTCGCTAATGACCACCCCCGCCAAACAATGGCGCGTCGTCGGCAGCCACTGCCCAAATCATGCCGGTCGTTGTTAAAATACCACCGACACACATTTACATGACTCTTGAGTTTTCGACTGCGATAATCAGAGGCTTGCTGTAACTAGACGTAATACTTTAATAATCTCCCGGGATTTAAAGATCTCTCAGCCGAGACGGAGCTGAGGTTGTATTATAAAAACAACCTGTATTTATCTGTTGTGTGTATATATTGTAACTATATATTTGCTACCAATTTATGATTGGTGGTTTTAATTTGGTCTCGTTATTACGACATATACTCAAGATGAATTCAAAGGTTGTCATTCAAAAAATATGTTTTTGCCGTGGTTGTGTATTTTGATTTATACCACATACCACAGCCACATACTTAATCCGCCTGCATAACTTATCTCGTGTGTGGTATATATGGAGACCTTTCTTTATGAAATAAGAGGTAAATGGGTAAGAGTATAACCTGATGGTAAGTGATCACCGCCGCCTATGAACATCGGCAAAACTAGGGTCATGCAGGTGCCTGCATTTTAGGAATTATTAAGCTCTTTTTTTGAAGAAAGCATTTCTCTTTGGACGGTGGTATTCACCATAAATTCAGTCTCTTATCTTTTGACCTTTTAACACTAGTCTTTAGAACAATCTATACATCTAAACAAATAATTAAAATTGGACTGTCTGTTTGTAATATTAAAATAACCGCTTTTTTATCCGTGTTCAGAAGTGAACTAGGAACCTTTATAGTTTCGCTATGTCCGTCCGCACGATAGCTCAGCGATCCTTAGTAAAGCTGTAATTTGACACGAATATACATATTAGTCACGTCAACAAGTGACAACATAAAATCTTGAAAAATATATTTTTTCAGGGTAGCTCCCCTACATGTAAAGTGGGGATGTTAAATTTTTTCTCACGTAGGTACCTCATTATACGGGAATCTTTAGAAAAGTTTTTAAAAAACATTGTAGATTTGTGAAAACAAGTTTTCGATTAAGGCACTCGTTTGTAAAATATTAAGTTTTTAAGCACTAACTTTTTTAGAGTCAGGTGTCTCCCGCCTCTGGCAGTCCGCCTGGAGTCTGCAGGTTAAGCGGTTGGTTTTGGAGGTGGGAAAAAAACATGGTAATAAAAAAAATATAGGCGGTGTACCTGTGATGCGGATATATATTCGTCATTGACGTTGAATAACTTAAATGTTCATAGAAACTATTAAAAAATTTACTAAATGCATATATATATATATATATATATATATATATATATATATATATATATATATATATATATATATATATATATATATATATATATATATATATATATATATATAATATATATAATAACATTTTTTACAATTTTTATCTGTCTGTCTGTTTGTTCAGGCTAATCTTTGGAATAACTACACCGATTTTAACGGGACTTTCACTGGCGAATAGCTTATGTAAAAAGGAGTAACTTAGACAACTTTTATTTTAGAATTTTTCCACGCGGACGAAGTCACGGGCTTAGCTAGTCTATACTCTGTACATACATACAAATAAATAAAATTGGAGTGTCTGTTTGTAATATTAAGATAACCGCTTTTTACTAAATGCATATGGATGTATATACGATACGTATACCAAAATAACATTTTTTACAATTTTTGTCTGTCTGTCTGTCTGTTTGTTCCGGCTAATCTTTGGAACGGCTGGACCGATTTTGACGGGACTTTCACTGGCAGATAGCTGATGTGATAGGAAATAACGTAGGCTACTTTTTTTAGAAATTTTTCCTCGCGGACCAAGTCACGGGCTTAGCTAGTTTAATATAAAATCGCCTTATCATAGAGGATTGCTCTACAAAAGTGGGTATTTTCCTATTACAGTAGACACAATTCGAATCTACGGCGCACGGATCTCCGAAATTGAGTGAGCTCGATCGTTGGCCGATTATTGGGCGAACGTAACATGTAACCTGCAATTAGGGTATTAAATGCAGGGCGGCACTGAGCTGTTCCACTGTGATCCAAATATTCATCTCTAATTTTACAGTTACATTATAATATATAGAATGTCTAACAAAATTTTCAGTTATATATGTCACAGTAAAATTGTAAGAACCGTAAATATAAAATATACCTAGGGAGTTTATAATTTGGTTAGGTTAGGTTTAATTAGGTTAGGTTGTTTATAATATTACTACGGTAGATTATAATCTAACGGTTCTTACAATTTTACGGTGACATATATGTACATAGTTATATTTACTTTACTATATTAATTAAAAAAATATATGTATAAGAGACCGAAAAGTCGTTATAGAGTTTTCATAAAAATCTTTATCCCCTATTCCAGCCTCTTAGGGAATGGTTTTGGAAAAAAAAGTCTATATTGCACCCCGATCTCAACTATTTTTAACCATCTCATCAAAGTCGGTTCAGAAGTGTAATCCTGAAAGCATAACAAATAAATAAACTCACTTCCGCATTTATAATATTAGGTTATTGATGATAATGTCAGGTTTACTTTGAATGTTTTAGCTGGCGCCCGGTGATAAGAAATGGACGAAATAAAGTCTACACGATGATTCATTTGCAACTAATAACAGTAACGATACACGATTGCCTCGTGACAGATATAGAGAAAATATTGTGTTTGTTCCTTTTTTCCAATTTCATACTGACAGTAGTACGAGCATTACTAACAAGAGGTGAGTTATGGCAATGGATAATACTATTTGAGTTACTAAGTAGTAGAATTTTGGGTTGACTGTGAATGGTGGTTTACATAATAATATTATCACGCAACGTCATTCGTGTACAGTCTTGAAGAGAGTTGGCATACTTAGTAAACATGTAGTCTTAAAAAAATAAAGCTTATAACGACTATTACGAGTTTTGCAGTCTTAATGCAACCAAGCAAACAAGCAAAATCTAACGGCAAGAAAGAGGACTTTTAATACTTAAATACTCAATAATCTAAATCTTAATATTGCTTATTGGCTCACCCTGTTTAAGCTAGTAAAACATTTTTTTTTTATATCATAAGATAGCAAACAAGCAGATGGGTCTCCTGATGAAAAGAGTCAACCATCGCCTATAGACACCAAAGATGTTAATGGTGCGTTGCTATCTTGTGGCGAGGTCTGATGCCACATGCATAAGTTTACCGGCTACCTTACCCTCCAAACCGGAACACGACAGCGACAAGCACTGACGCTATTGCGGCAGGAATAGGTAATGCGGTGGTACAAGACCCGGGCGAGACAATGCAGAACTCTACCACCTAGTAGCCACGATGGTAGTGACTCGATAGCCAATCGGTCGCCTTTTACGACCTGCCTGGCAGAACAGCAGTTGGCCTATTCTACAAAGGAGGCCGGGACCAACACGGCGGAAAACATCCCAAATATTGCGTTATTTTCTAATTTTTACCTATAGATCACAGTGGAAGGAAACAAAAAGCAGTAGCGTGACGCGTAACAAGGCTAATTATAAGATGCGCCCATCTCGGGCCGCTACCTGCCAATTACGAGGAGCCCCGGGCGAGGCCTGGCCGCGGCTGATGCGCGATCATTTGATTTGTGACGCGGCCGGCGGGGCCCCAGGCCCATTATATTAAAGCGCTCCAATGATTTACTGGTTCGCATATTTGAATACTCCACACGCTATATTAATTGTCTATTAATCTTTCACTTCCTCATGAGAGCAGTCCGGTAATCTGGCACGTTGCACGGGTCATGCGACGTGTACTACAGTTTGACCTCAATGATGGCTCTACATTGCATTTTCTATCATTTATTGTAGGAGAATGGGTGTAGTTAGGCATATTCATCGGTCACTCATAAGGAAAACAGAAAAATCGTCAGCAGTTATATTGCAATATGTTACCACACAAGAATTACTATAATATATTCATTTTATTTAGGTATCACTCGCTTAAATAAAAAGTTAAAGTAGATTTCAAAGTGAAATTTTTATGATATCGTTATTTTTGTGGTGTTCTGTGATATTTTAGGTTGTTCTCAAGCAACATGTAATTATGTAATCAATTTTCTCTACAACTTTGTCTTAGGCCACTGATAAAATAGAATCGGTAACGGCCGGAGCCATTGCCTCGAAAGGTTAGTCTGATTACATAGAAACTTTTTTCAACGCATTTATTATTTTGAATTTAGAATGCGTTTATTATGTTAACCATTTCTTTTAATTTCCCGCCACATCACATATTTTTTCGAGTTTATCCATTGACTTACTAATATATGTTTATCTGATAAATTACAATATCGAATGGAGTAGTAAATAAAACAGGGTTGTAGTGCATAAAAAGTGTATGGTGCCGTCGACTATACTCAAGACATTTCAAAAGCTCCATATTGGTCGTATTTCCGCATATCGTAGTATTCATAGACATACCAACCTTTCTTCTATCGAAGACTATAACAAATTGAAGCGGCCGTGTACTAAAACTACTACTACAAAAGCTTGTTAATGCTGTTAAAGCTAAAATTCACCTAATCTTCATCAGGAAACGAAAAATCTGAGGTTTCCCGCTAGGACACTGTCGCGTTTAATAAACAATCGCTTATACCTCGGCGCTGATATGGCATTCTATCTCTTCCAAATGGGTGGCAACTCAAAATTAACATGTTTAATGTCTATAGGTAATGGTTATCTCTTTCACCAGGAGAACTATCTGCTCGTTTGTAATTCTATGGTATTAAAAAAGTCTTTCTTGAATCAACAGTCCTGATTTTATTAAAGCTAAAGACTAGTCCTCGCATAGCCCGGATATATACACTATTTCTGGTCATGTGTAGAAAGACATGGCTTGCTGTAAGTGACACAAAATTAAGTTTTTTAAGAAGTCTCCGGCACAACTATTGGCTAATTTTTCTATTGTAACAGTGCGTAAATTGACAGATTTGCGGCCAAGTAGACTAAAGATATTCTTTGATGACTTCAATAAGTAATACATAACAGTTTTATAAAATTACATTACCTACCTCATTAGCTGTAATGGAATGAAATTTGGCTTGATAACTAAGTACTGATTAATATGTGCAACATTGTAAAGTATATTACTGTGTTTTTCAATCAGTACATAAATAGTACAGAGGAGTGTTGAACAGGTTGGTGTTCGGCGCACATAAATGAGAAGGGAGTGGCCTGTCGCTAATGCTGTCGTTAATTGTGGCGAGCCGACACCTCCCGCTAGTGTCGCCATGTCGCGTCGTGAGGTGAGCAATCCGAACGGATAATACAACCGCTATCAATTACGTATTTAATTACTTTGTAATCAGACTATAGAGTTTGATGTAATTTCTACTGCGCTGTGCTATCACTGGTCTAATATATTTTTTTTATATCATGCTTATAGCAAACCAGCAGATGACTCTCCTGCGGAGGGAAAGAAAAAGATTGTCTACAGATACCAAAGATCCTAAGGGTGCGTTTCTATCAGTGGCAGGATTGCAATGTCACATGCATAAATCTACCGGCTACCTTATCCTCCAAACCGGAGCATGACAATGACAAGCATTGACGCTATTGTGGCAGGAATGCGGGTGGGGCTGGTACCATATACACGGGCGGGACATTGCAGAACTCTACTATCTAGTAGTTACGATGGTAGTTACACATATAGCCAATCGGTCACCGTTTCCGACTTAGAGAGAGGGCACACATGCTATTTTTAGCATCGGTGATCGGTCGCTTTTAGTAGCTGTAGATGCAGCAACCGATCGCTCCACCGCGCACACTTGCGAACCCTTCGAATGCATCAAAAGCATCGATGCAGTCGCTAAAACTTGCGATTCGGATGCCGCGACCGATCGCAGAGAGTCGCTAAAACGTGATGCAGCATCGATACAGTCGCTAAAACGCACGTTTTGGATGCTAAAAGTAGCATGTGTGCCGTGTCTGTCACCTGGCCGAACGGCAGTTGGTTTATTCTTTAAAGGGAGTCCGGACCAACGCGAGGTCTACAAACAAACAGCAGGTTTTTAAATGTTGGAACACTACTTTGTAGACTTCGATGACATTGTGTTTAACTTTTGTTCGCCCCTGACGACCTTACGGGAGCGCTGCTGGTTAATTTTATTTCATTAGAGTTAAGTTAAGGGCAAATTTTGAATTGATTACTAGTCTTGGTAAATTCCAGAACCGGGAACCGATAGCGTCTATTCTTGAAGTTTCTACAAAAGATGTAACTCCGATAAAAATAAAGAGTAATATTATTCTAACGCTAAAGTAGTAATTTGTTGAAGGAAGAAATGAAATGCTTTCTTATTTTGTTTTCATATAAAATAAAAAGACGTGTGGCACTCGGAGACTGCCGCGGTAAAGCTATTGCATAGCATTTTTTATCAACTTATGCAATTACAATTATATATATGATTACGGTAGCTTTCCAATACAACCAATGCCACCTAAAGGCGGGTTGCTGAACTAAAGAGACAAGCGTGATATTTCAAAAAGTCATTAAAAGTTCTGGTATTTATCGATAGATGGAATGGATGCCGGTCGAAGTGGGGGGTGTTAGGTTTTTTCGTTACGGAATTTCTGGATTCGGTCTCCACGCTCAAGGCCCGCAATAGAAGCTATGCAATAGCTTAAAATTAATCTTTTATGGCTTCGCTGGACGTAAACTCAGTTTCAATAAACATTATAATAGAAGGATAAACAAAAATTATAAGATCCATTATTTACGCAATCAGGTATTTTCAGTGTATGCCGACATACATCAGGATCGGTCTAGTCGTTCTTTAGTTATAACGGGATACACAGACATAAATTTTAAGAAAATCAAAAATTCCTATATTCGTATGTATGTAACGAATAAACTTAAAAACTACTGGACTGACCTTTAAAACTGTTTTACCATTAGAAAGCCACGCTATCACGAGGTGAAGTAGGTTACATTTTACTCAACAGAGCAAAACAAAGTAATGATTTTAGGTTACGCGAATGAAGTAGCGTATCAGTAGTGAGTTATCAAAAGAATATTTAACACGAAATTCGCCAAAAAAATTGAATGTACTGACAGACGATACAAATGTATGTAATAGTATAGACTAGGAATATCAAAGTCATTTTACAAGGCTGAACTGGATTGATAGGATACTTTTATAGAGAAATGCTAACAAACAACTTATTCAGGTATCGTGTAAATTATACATCTGCCATTTCAAACTTGGCTATTCAGAGGTATAAATGAGGAAATCTTTTATCTTTTTAGGAAGGTTTTTTCTTACACTATTCCTACCACTTTTAGAGATTTTATTTTGTACTTATTCCTACCACCATTTCAGTGATTCTTTGCGGAGACTGAATATTTATACCTATAAGAAGGCAAAGAATTTTATCGCTCTTTTGGCGATAAGACCGCCTATGTGTAACATATATTTTTAAATTGTAAGTTTGCGTACAATAAAGAGTTTTCATTCATTTTATTAATTCAAGTATCGGTATAAAGCAAAGCTAGACATTGCATTATGTTCCGTGACGCCCGGCATGAAGTGACAAGTTGTAGAAAAGATATAAACCACGGAGTAATTTATGTGGTCTTATTAGAAATATTCATCCTTTTTTCTAACTTACGTATGAATTTCAAGATACTTACATTGCTTTCATTTAATTTTTTAGCTGATAGAGCTCACGGACATGCTGCTCAACTGCACGTAAGTAATCATAGTTAACAGTGGCATCATCAATATTGAAGAAAGTCTTGCACTAGTGTGGCTATAGCCGTTACAGGAGAATATTTTATTTTATAGCAAAACTTTGAATTATCAATGCGAATATAATTACGCAAATCGTTTTCTTGCAAACATTAGAGTGGCTGTTTGTTCATGTTTAAAATGTATATGGACAAATGTTTTAAATGTATGCCGTTTAATGAGAGACGCTCCACGGAAGTGTCAAGAGGCTGGGAAGGGCATTAGTGCGGCGATAGCGACCTGTGGCGGCTTCGGGCATTAGCCGGCCATTAGCAATAAAGTACGATCGTGCACCTGATGCTGGCGGGCCACGAGCGCACCACCGTTAGCCGTTGATTTACTCACATACAAATGACTGCTGCCTTGGTCTCAGTGGTAAACAAACCCAGGATTAACAGACATCACGATCACTACATCAACACTGGCGGCACTATCTATCTAGTACTTAATAATCTTAACGATCCAGGATCCTATTAATATAAATACTAGCTTTGACCTATTTGTACTTTCCGCCGTCTTTTAAGGAATTAAATTAACTGCAATGAAAGATATTGTTCAAACTTTTTTATTTAATGACTGAAACTTGGTAATAAGTTCACATCATATTCCAGATGTTCACATAAGTTTCTAGAGCACTAAGAATCTAAATTCCATGTTATATAAAACTTGATGAGAAATAAAAAAAAATATTTAAATTGTCCTTTGTACTTTGCCAGTTCTTTTTTTCAGCTTCAGTAGATGCAGTGTCAGTAGTACCAATGGGTTGGTACACAGACTACATAAATACTAATAGATACGCCATTAGCAAGGAAACGTGTCGCCGCGCCTTAAGCAAACGCTGTCAAACTGTCAAAAATTTCATACATTTGTAGGTTAGTTAGGTACATACATACTTATTGTGAAAAGATATAAATAAACCACGTTGTATTGTTTTATCGTACCGAATGAGATGAGAAGGTTTATAAATGACCCTTGAATTGGTTTATTTCATTGGTAAGAAGTATTACTCCGTATATCTGTATGTAATTGCAAGCTACACTGACAAACTATGAAATTGTCTTGAAAAGCGTAGGTATCCAATTAATCCGCAGGTAGGACAAATCAATGCATATTATGGTTTTTTATGTTAGTTGGATAGGCAAGCTGGCAGACGTACCACCTGGTGGTAAGTGGTCGACGTAGCCAATGAACATAAACTAGTTTACCTGGAACTGGCGCAGGTAACTCGTTTATGCGTTGTCTATCCTCAGACATAAGATGTTCAGTCTCGGTACCAGTAATCACACTGCCTGTCTTGTCCTTCTCTATAAATAGGCAAGATGGTGTGCACTTTATTTTTTGTTCTGGGTTTAATGTTAAAATGATACGCAAATAACGCCAGTACAGAAGAAGTCTAATAGAGAATCAGACATAAACAAGCAACTGTTGTTCTGATACCCTTTGTTACACACACATAGACTGTACTATACAAATTTAATGATATCCATTATTTGGAGAGATTATCCACCGTCGCACTTATTGCCACCATAACCCCAGTATCACACTGAGGTACCCAGGGGAGGTCAAGACTGATGCACCCGGTGTTATCCGAGGGTGATTCCAAATCTCTGAAACCTAAGAGTTTATATAAAGACCGCCCCGTTGGTCGAGTGGTTAGCGACCCTAACAACGCAATCGACGGGGCTCCGCTTCGATCTCCGACAGCATCTGTGTGATGAGCATAGATGTTTGTATTTCTGGGTTTGGGTGTTTATTATATATGTAAAAGTATTTATATATGCACTAGCTGTGCCAGCGACTTCGTTCGCGTGGAAAAAATTCTAAAATAAAAATCCGCATAGTTCCCGTACCCGTGGGATTACCGGGACAAGAACTATCCTATGTCCTTTCTTGGGTCTCAAACTATATTTGTACCAAATTTTATCCAAATCGGTTTGGTGGTTTGGCCGTGAAAGCGTAACAGACAGACAGACAGACAGAGTTACTTTCGCATTTATAATATTAGTATAGATTTCTATGTATTAATATCGTTGACTAACACCCATAACACAAGCAAATAATTTGCTTACTTTGCGGTTAGATCAGTATGTGTGATTTGTCCCCTGAATATTTATTTATTTAAAAGAGGGTTATAAATGTGGAGGCAACATCCCCTACGACCTAAACTACTGGACTCCAATTTGAAGAATATATACCATCTGCCTTTCTACCAGACAGCTCGTGAATGGCCTGAAGAATAAGATTTTAAACAAGCGTGTTTTTCTACTTAATATAGCTTTACAAATTCTACCTGAGTTTTGTGCCACCGCGTCACCTGTTTCTGCCGCAGTAGCATCAGTGATTGTCACTGACATATTTCATTTTGCTATCCTATAAAACTACGTGGACCATAATGTTGGCTCCCGGTTTTCTCTGCCTACTGCAAAAGTAATTTGGTGTGAAAACAAGTAGGTATTGACGTAGAAACAGGTTGGTAGATAATTAGTTCAGTGCCGCGTCGACAACGGACAGGGATAACATTGTGCGAGAACGTGTACATTCCGATATAATGAAGATAAATAGGCCTTTTTATTATTAATCTTATTCTAGAGTTCCTTGAAGTGGCTGGAGTTATTTCTTCCTAGAGCGCGGGTATTGTAATGCGCCTTGTAATATTTCAATATATCCATTACACGGGCGATTATGCGCGGAATGAATTCATCAGGCCGTATAAAGCGAGGTGACGTGTGATAGAAGCCATCGATGAAATAGGTTCTGCATGCTTTGGTGTAATCTGGGATAGTCTTAATCTATAATATATAATACATTATTATGTATAATAAAGCTACCTATATTTACGACAAATCAAACCTTACCACTGCTTGCATGGTCACCTTCATTAAATAAAAAAAATAATTAAACAAAAAAGACTAATTTTAATTCTGCCCAAGAGCATAGATAGAACCGAGTACTAAATACTTACTAGGTTTTTTAATTAAGTAGCAACGACGATTAGCAATAATTGCCTGCTTAATGGCTTAGATAATGCTGGGAGTTGGGTAGACACGGGAATTTGCCGCATGAGGTTTTTTATTGTTGGAGGATATAAAGAAATTGATTCAATTAAGTGTCAATACTTTTTCGGTAAACACTAAGTAAATCTTTTACAACGAAATCATAAAAAAATCAAATTTCGATATAAACTATCGCAAATTATAATTAAATTACAGCTTTTATTTCTTTTCTATTTTTTTATATCATAAGATAGCAAACAAGCAGATGAGTCTCCTGATGGAAAGAGAAACCATCGCCTATAGATACCAAAAATGTAAATGGTGCGTTGCTAACCGTATGGTGGGATGGCAATGCCACATGCATAAGTTTGACGGTTATATTACCCTCCAGATTGGAATACGACAGTGACAAGCACAGACGTTATTGCGGCAGAAATGGGCAAGGCGGTGGTACCCGACCTAGACAAGACAATGCAGAATTCTACCACCTAGTGCTAGCCCTGATTGTAGAAAAGCCAAATGGTCGCATTTTATGACCTGCCTGACAGAACGGCAGTTGGCTTATTCTTCAAAGAAGCCCTGATCAACACGGGGAAAATGTATATAATGTAAACATCTCTAGATAGCCATTTGTGGTTTGCTAGTAGTTTTCTAAGCTTGTTTGCTAGGATGGTATATATTAAAAAACAATATAAGTAATGTCCTTTTGTCCTAGAGCGAGTGTCAACTGGTGGCACCAGCGCGGAGGCTCTCGTGGCATAACTCATCAGCGCCGTAAAACAGCCGCCACGCCGTTATTCAATTAAACGCAGTTGTGTGCAGGCGCAGGCGCACTCGGATTATAATTCACACTTAATTGTACGATACATCGATAAAGTGTGCTCAGAACTATACTCCACATTGATCTAACGAAGAGTTTACTTGTCGTAGAATGAAAATCCCAGGTTTGATTCCCTGTTTATGCCGGTGTGTCAAGCATGAACTTTGTACTGGTTACCACAAATCACAAGCAATAATCGCTAAAATTAGAATTAACAGTGATTAGATCATCACAAAATGGTTGATGACTTCGTGATGTAAGCTAAATAAGCCATGATGTAAGTTAAATTATTCAATGAGCCAGTGACAAATTATTGAATTAAAGTACGATTATTTTTTTTTTATTATAAAATATCATTACGCCCGGTTCAACTGCGAGGTAGGCAGAGTAGACTTACCTTACCTTACCTTACTTAAATCCATCAGTTGGTAGGTTGGCGAGATGAGTGGTGATTCTCATTGCCGCATTTTACAGACATTTTAGTGATTATCGATAATTTTTAGAGACTGCCGGGACCGATAGTTTTACAGAGTAACACACCACCGACCAGGCTCCGAACTGCTACTGAGACTGGTTTTTCGAAAAAAAAAATATTTAAAAATCTTAATAACACTTTTTCCAAACCCTGGACTCCACTATCTGAGCTGAATAGGTTAACCCCTAAATCATGACGCAGTTAAAGTCGAAGTAAGTTATCAGTTAAGTTTACATCAGCTGTTAGCATAACGGAAGTCACAAACCCCCGTTAAGGTTTATCAGTCAGGAATCTTCTTCAGGTTCATATCCCTATTAAGGTATATCAATCAGGAATTTCTTAGAAACTCTTAAACCACCAACCAGTTTTTAAGAATATCTAAGTCAACAAGCATTGACTTGTAATTTTTAGACTGTGGTAATTTATCAGATGACTAACAGGTGTCTTGTATTTTAAAATCGTGATGAAGTAATGGATAGTTTTATCATATTACGTTCAACATACAATGACGTTTCACAGTCTATTACCAACATAATATCGCTAAAATTTTTGACATGAATTGTTGTAGAATTCCAATTACAAATATTTATAAAATTAGCGTCAAGCTTTTAATAAATACGCTGAAAGAGCTTGAGGGGCAACTCATGCATTCAGTGCATGCATGCATTTCTGCCTAGCTACAGTACTAAAGAACTAAATTATTATATAGAACAATATCAAATATCAATATTTTAAGATGTAATAATTATCTGAAGCTGACATAATCAAGGTCTAATTATGTTTTAAATCCATTAACAATCTATATAGATATTTTTGATATATCTATCGAAACCTTTAAACAAGTAATTATGAAATTTAGTACACAAGTGGTTTCGGGGACGATAAATATTTTTAGAAAACGTCGTTTTTAACAACAAAAAAAACATCGAGTAAAGCTATCCAGATAGATGTAGAGATCCAGGTACTTATATCATATGTAAGATAGCAAACAAGCAGTTGGCTCTCCTGGTGAAAAGAGACAACCATCGCCTTTAACTAGATACCAATGATGTTAATAATGCGTCGCTACCAATGTGGCGGGGTGTTGATGCCACATGCACAAGTTTACTGGCTACCTTACTCTCCAAACCGTAACACAGCAAGAAAAGTATTGAAACTATGTAGCGTGCATTGTAGATATACGGACATCGACATACTTATAAAATAGTAAAATTCGAGTAATAACATTAATCACTAAAAATAAAGTCTATTTGAGAACAACAGAAGCCAAAACGACAGTTTCTAGGATTTATGGCTGTCTGTTTGTATACAAAGTGCCGCTGACATACTCAGTTTAATTTACATGGTTTTCATTAGTCCATACAAAATTCTTCATAATAGAAAAATAGTTGTTTTATCTTAAAATAAGCAAATCAAATCTCAAATTAACTACTTCGCTATCATACAAAACTAGAAACATCCGTCATCCTTTGCAATATTGGTTTACAAACATTAAGGGAAGGTGTTTTTACGCACGATTCGTTATCGTTTACAATATTATTGTCTGCGTCGAGATTGTCAGTTGCTGGATAAAAATTTCATTGACTAGGCCGACGGCGTACAATGTTATTAAATGAATTACAACGATTTTAATTGTGACGCAATGTTCAGTAAACAGAATATAAAACGTACGTGAAAAAGATTAAATTTAAAAATTAACTGTTTGAAATTAAAACTATTAGTATCTTCACGCCCATATCCCCGAAGAGGTAGGCAGAGGTACAACAAGTGCACCCACGATTAGACGAAGATACTTGGTCCCATAAATGTGATAGGTGGCAAGCCTATCGCCAACCGGGCACTTTCCAATCCCGGGCAACTTTATTTTCATTTTATTAAACTATTATTTTCATTTTAAACAGTCATAAAGGATGTTTCCGAACGAAAATAACTTGAGGCACCTTCAAGAAAAGAGCTTACTCATTCTTAAAAGGTCGGCAAAGCAACTCCAAGACCTCTGGTATTTCGGATGTCCATAGGCGGTGATCACTTTTACCGTCAAATGCACCTCCCGCTCGTTTGCCCTCTCTTCTTTAATAAAATATCTTGAGTTTCTTCTTCTCTCTCTTCTTGAGTTTCTAAGCGGGTACCGCTTCCGGCATTCTATTTTTGTATCCGCATCCCGGAAACACTGCTGCTCGAATTTGAATGCAGTTTTCACCGATGTATTTTTTGAGGTCTAGCTTAAAATATAGATTCTATTTTGTCGCACAGATAAATCCTTCGCTCTGTCCAAGCCATCGCGATGAAGTCGCAAATAAAAGCTAGTATATTATAATAATACTATAAGGTGCATGATAGCAGCCACTCTGTTGCAGGGCTATTAAGGGTGCGTATTCGATTCGTAACGAAAACTTACTCTCACTTGAAACCGACGTAAAGTAGCAGCTCCGCTGCTGCGTTTCGGCTGGTTTGTGAGAGTCCCGGAGGCCTAACCCCCCCCCTCCCCGCACACTATGAATGCGCTATTTAAAAAAAACTACCCCAGGGGGGTACCACTTGCACCAGCAGTGGAGAATCCCCCCTGAGCGTCCGTGCTCTGGATTCCTGGATTCCAGCCAGATCGTGGATGCTCAGGCTGCCCTGCGTATTCTGGGGGGGGGGGGGGGGGGGGCAAAATTGCACTCATAGACAATTCTGTCCGGGGCAAACAGAGCAAGAAGACCATGGCACCCCCTACCACGCTTACTGTGGATTTCTGCAATATCATATGCATCATTCCAACCTGAACGCCGTCCACTACCATCTGGAGACGGCGAAGCCAGCTTTGCTCTTCTTGACCGAGACACAGATATCTTCTCCGGGTGATACTTCCTACCTCTCCTACCCGGGGTACAAGGGGTACAAACTGGAACATTCCTTTGTACCGCGGGCTGGTGTGTGCGCATACGTCAGAGAAGATATCTGTTACCGGCGCCTCGGCAGACTTGAAGGTGAGGACCTATCCATCCTCTGGTTACGCGTAGATTGCGACGACCATCCACGCAGCTACGCGTGCCTATACAGGTCCCATAGCGCTCATTGAGCGCTTACAAACGGCTGTGGATTCCGTGTTAGAGCAGACCCCCTCCGCAGAGATCGTGATCTTGGGCGATTTTAATGCCCACCACGCTGAATGGCTTTGTTCTCGCACCACTGATCATGCGGGGAGGTTGGTTCACGATTTTGCCTTGGCGTATGGTCTAACACAATTGGTAACCTCGCCTACGCGTGTTCCCGATGTGGATAGCCATACGCCTTCACTGTTGGATCTCCTGCTGACCTCTGACCCGGATCGTTATCAGGTATCGGTGAACGCTCCACTTGGCGCGTCGGACCACTGCCTGATCCGGAGCAAAGTGCCGGTCACGCGCCCATCACGGCCTCCCTTTGCAGGCTGTCGTCGCGTTTGGCACTATAGGTCAGCAGATTGGGACGGGATGCGGTCTTTCTTTGCATCCTACCCATGGGGGCGGTTGTGCTTCTCGCTGGATGATCCGAATGCTGTCGCTGACTCTGTCGCTGCGTTTATCGCTGTCATTCCGTTTTCTGCGGTTCCCACCGGTGGCAAGTCTCAGCCTTGCTTTAGTCGCCACTGCAAAGCGGCTTTACGCCGAAATCAGGAATGCTACCGAGCTTGGGCTGCTGCGTCGGCATCTCGTGATGTAAAACTAGCGCATTACGAAAGGAGTACAACTCTTCCTCGAGAATCTTCAAAAGAGCTATCGCCAAGGCAAAAGTGGAACACATTGGCAGAATTGGTGAGAAATTAGTTCGCCTTCCTTCTGGCACTCGTGCGTTCTGGTCTCTCACCAAGGCTGTCTTAGGGAATTTCTCCCAGCCTTCATTTCCATCCTTGCACAGAGACCATGACTCTCTGGCCCATACCGCAAAGGAGAAAGCCGATTTTCTGGGCTCGTTCTTTGCGGCCAACTCGACTCTGGATGCCCGAGGGAACACACCGCCTACCATCTCGCAGTGTGATAGTTCCATGCCAGAACCGCAGTTTCGGCAGTCAGCTGTGCGTAAAGCACTACTTTCTTTGGACATCCACAAGTCGAGTGGGCCTGATGGCATCCCTCCTGTTGTGCTTAAAGTATGTGCTCCAGAGTTGGCGCCAGTATTGACGCACCTATTCCGGCTCTCCTATTCACTCGGCGTGGTACCGAATTCATGGAAAACAGCTTTAGTGCATCCCATTCCTAAAAAAGGAGATCGCTCTAATCCGTCAAACTATCGGCCAATAGCCATAACCTCCTTGTTCTCTAAAGTCATGGAGACACTTATAAACTGTCAGCTCCTGAAGTATTTAGAAGAGCACCAGCTGATTAGTGACGTCAGTACGGTTTCCGTCGTGGCCGCTCAGCTGGTGATCTTCTAGCATACCTGACACATCGTTGGGCGGAGGCAGTTGAGTCCAAGGGGGAGGCATTGACAGTTAATTTAGACATAGCGAAGGCCTTCAATCGGGTATGGCATAAAGCGCTTCTCTCAAAGCTGCCTTCCTATGGGCTTCCCGAGAAATTATGCAAGCGGATCACCAGTTTTTTGGCTGATCGGAGCATTAAAGTCGTAGTCGACGGTGCATGCTCCGATCTTAAACCTGTCAATGCTGGTGTTCCCCAAGGCTGCGTGCTATCACCGACACTGTTTCTTCTGCATATCAATGATATGTTGCGTATTAGTAACATACATTGCTATGCGGACGACAGTACTGTTGATGCTACATACTCCGGCCGTAGCGGTATTTCTCGGGAATACGTCGAAGAGGGCCGGATCAAGCTCGTGTCTGAACTCGAGAATCAAATAACTGATGTCTCAGAATGGGGTCGTCAAAACCTTATTACATTTAACCCCAAAAAGACGCAGCTCTGTGCGTTCACCGCAAAAAAAACATCCTTTGTCGTATCACCTCGGTTCGAAAACACTCTCCTGACAGCCTCAGCCAGTATTGGAATTCTGGGAGTCGACATATCGAACAACGTTCAGTTCCGCGGTCATTTGGAAGGGAAAGCTAAACTAGCCTCCAAAAAGCTTGGTGTACTCAGTAGAGCAAAGCAGTACTTCATGCCACCCCATCGCCTCCAACTTTACAAGGCCCAAATTTGACCTCACATGGAGTACTGTTCTCACCTCTGGGCCGGAGCTCCTCAGTGCCAGCTTCTTCCTCTTGATCGCATTCAACGTATAGCGGTTCGAATCGTCGACGACCAGGCTATTTCTAATCGGCTTGACTCTTTGGCGTTACGCAGAGATGTAGGCTCGCTCTGCATCTTTTATCGTATTTATCATGGGGAGTGTTCCGATGAGTTGTTCGGACTAATGCCTGCCGCTAAATTCCACCACCGAACATCGCGTCAAAATTTAAAGTTCCATCCTCATCACCTCGATGTCTGGAAATCCACAACCGTGCGCTTTTGTTGACAGTTTTTGCCTCGCATTGCTCCTTTGTGGAATCTATTACCCTCGGGGGTGTTTCCGAATAGATACGACTTAGGGACCTTCAAGAAACGAGCTTATTCATTCTTAAAAGGCCGGCAACGCAGCTGCAATACACCCGGTATTGCGGATGTCCATGGGCGGCGGTGATCACTTACCATCAGGTGCACCATCTGCTCGTTTGCCCCCTCTACTATAAAAAAAATAAAAAAATAATGTTTTTAATTTTTTTTTCAGAGCAATATCGTAATAGTGTGAGCAGATTATTCGAAAGATATTTTTTTGCAAGATTGCAAGATTGATTATTCGATTTATCGCAGGTTCAAAATTTGGTCGGCAATAGATTGCGCACGAGGTGTTATAGTGTTTTTTAAAATAATTATTCAAAATAAATGAGTTCATATAATGAACTGAAAAAAAAAATAGAATATTAAACATTACCTTAATTCTCATATAATAAATATTTTAGGTTTCTATTAAAATACTTACTGGTGAAAAAAGAATGTTAAAGTGAACTAATATTGTAATTTTTTAATATTATTTTTTAATATCTAACAACAATATTTTCGTCATTTTGGCTCTATAGTGCACTTTAAGACCATATATCATGTTGGAAAAATGTATAAAATTAAATATTTTGGCACATCATAATGATTATATTCGTCTTGATAATAAAGTTACAGTCTATTTTCGTAACACGCTATACAGGGATTGTCTTCGTTTTAAAAAAAACATTATTAAAAATTATATTAATATAAATATAAATCTTGCAAAATATTCTTTGAATAATCTGCTCACATTATTACAATATTTCTCTTGAAAAAACTTGAAACCATGAAGTTTTCGTTGCAAATCGAATACGCACTCTTAATACCGTTACCTTCACCGCTATAGCTGCCATTGAAACATCAAGGTATAGTATGTTTTAGAATATAGTAGTTAACCTGTGAAAATGTAGCGTCCGTGTAACGAGTCGGGAGACGTATTAGAGTCGAGATCACGTAATGTGTTCGCGCACACTCGTCTTCGAATTTGCGCACACAAGAAACACAATTTGAAAGCGCGTAGTCGGATGAAAAATAATGTCGTAATTGTGTGTGTGGCAGCCCCTGAACGGAGAGACGGACGACCTGACAATTTTTTAGGAACTCGTAGAGAGGGAGGGAGAGAGAGAGAGAGAGAGAGAGACATATAGGTCTATGGCGTCGCTGGTCGATACCACTTAAGAGCTTAGTGATAGAACCAGGGTGTCCAATACTTTCACAGCCATCGAGGTGAAGTCACTACTGTCAAGGTTGCTAACGTCACACAAGGATAAAAAACCAGATCTTCCCAGATAGGCAAGGGTGTACTGCCTGGAGACCGAAGACCGTCTGCGAAGCGTTGTCTGCGAAACTTGTTAACAATGTTATACCGCAAGAAAAATATCTTTTATACCGCGATTTAGATTAATTGCTTTTTTATATCATAAGATAGCAAACAGTCAGATGGGTCTCATGATGGAAAGAGTAGACCATCGCCAATAGACACCAAAGATATTAATGGTGCGTTGTTGTCTTGTGGCGAGGTCTAATGCCACATGCATAAGTTTATTGGTTATCTTACTCTCCAAACAGGAACACGACAGTGAAAAGTACTGAAATGGGCAAGGCGGTGGCATCAGACCCGGACGAGACAATGCAGAACTCTACCACCTAGTGGTAGCCATGTTGGTAATGACTCGTATAGCCAATTGGTCGCATTTTACGACCTGTCTGACAGAACGGCAGTTGGCCTTTTCTTCAAAGAAGCCCGGACCAACACGGCGAGAATGTATATACTATAATGAATGTTGCTTGAATTTTTATGTATTGTAGTGTTGAATATTGATTAACCACTACAGACCGTAGCCAATAATATGTCCAAGGTGGTAGAAATTCGCGGTGGTAATTTTTATGAAACCGACGTGTGAAATGAAAGTTGTTGAAATGTGAAGAAAACTGGGCACACCCGGGCTGTTTCACCTGGGCACACTGGGCACATCTTCGGTTATCTCCACCTACCTCAAAGAACTTGGCGTGAAGCTATTTGTGCGTTTTATTTATGTTAGTACTCGTAAATATATAAATTATATTCATAGATAAAAAGCTTTAGAAGCAGCCGTCTCGTTAATGAGCACTATCAGAAGCACTTATGATACGATTCTCCGCATTTGAATACAATGTTACTGATATTTCGCCATAAATAATATAAATAATTCATACCGCAATCTCCTCTCGCGCTCCCGCGCAAAAACCAGATGCATCTAACCGGGAACCGAACCGGGGATGTTTTATTAATATGACAAACGCCAATACATACGCATTACATATAGATCGGCGGCTGATACGCGTGATTTATATCGCGGTCTTACTCGACGGATTGCTCGTACAACTGTCTGCCTGAGCTGTGGCAGTTCTTAGAATATAATGTATTAGAGCACGGGGCTCCAGGATGCCTGCTATTACTGAGGTTAACTCACGTGTGCTCCTCTTTAATTTTTGTTTTTAGAAATAAACTCTTTTTTTTGTAAATAGTTCAGCATTTCTGTTATAAATAAATCATAGTTCAATTCTTTTCGAAAAATTTCATCACCTTTGTAAGCTACTAGCTATTGAACCCGTCTGGCTTCGAACGCGTAGTACACATTATATTAAACTACATACTACAATTATATAAAAACACAAAATATCTGTTTGTAACAGACTTCATCTATCCCTTAAGAGGTTTAGTGTAATAAAAGAAAATAATAAGAATCTATAATTTTTTTTTTTTTTTGTTAAAAATATGTCTGAATTATGTTTAATAAATAATATCAATGGAATTAAAGATGAAAATAAATAAAAAACCTAATTCTCATTAATATATAGGACCTAACATATAAACATATAAAACCTTAGAAAAGGGCAACGAATAGGAAAAAAGAATGACAGGATTTGAGAAAGAAAAAAAAAATTTGAAAAACTTAAAGAGAGAAAATGAAAAAAGAAACGGAGGTTATAAATAGACCTGAAGATGAGAAAAAAGGGATTTTGCTTCTCGGATGAGGAAAGGGATTTTGTTTCGCGAGTGAGAAAATGAATGTTGAAATTTTCATTGTTAGAGATTAAGAAGAAGAAAGTTCTAGTGAGAGTTTGAAAGTTCTTGATTTGACGAAGATATTCTTCGTTTGATACAATAATTATGAAAATCTGTGGGAAAGTTGAAGGTTTTGACGTTAGAAGAAATATTCTTTGCTTGATACAAAATTTATTAAAACAAGGATTAAGCTGAGAATATCTCAGTGATATTCCGGAGTGTAAATAATAATGGAAATATTCTTAATGTGAAAGAAGGGATTGGTAAAAATTGTATTGACCAAAACCGTGAGTATGTAGAATAGAGATTTATTCAGGGATTACGTATGTAATTATGCAACTTCGTATTTGATTTGGTAGTCGTTGGGTTTATTTAAATCTAGCAGTATTGGTAGAATGTAGTTTTATTAGAAGGTAAATCTTTTGAATGCTGTCTATACAACTTTAATAAACATATTACCGATAAATATGTGATTAGGTTTACAAGAATGAAATTGTGCAAAATGTTGTGTAAAGGTGGATCGATCCTTGACTGAGTGAAGAATGTTTGTTGTATGAAGAAAGGAAATTATTTATTTTAAGGAATAGCTGTTGAAAAGATATTTAATAACATGGGAGAAACGTGGACTTGTTTGCTTTATAGAAATTGTGTGATATTATTATTAGGGAAGTCTATTTTGATTTTAGGAAAATAAAACCTTAATTTCTGTTGTTATTTAATTGTTCTTTTCTTTCCATGAAAATGTGAGCAATGGTTGTGGAGCTATTGCTGCCTCACAGTCTTGCGGCAGGGTTGCTCATCAGGACGCAGGATAAGTCGGAATTCTAAATAACACAGGTGATGTAGTTTTCCAATTTAAATTAAATTAGTGTGTGTGATAAATAAATCATTTTGATTTTATTTCAGCAGAGTCGTACAAGTGACTAAGATTATTATGTTTGTATAACTATACTAGACTAAGTAATGGCTTTACTTTATCAAATTTCAGTGCTTGACGGATAACAGATTATTAATTAATTAGGAAATGGATTTATGGACTTAATTATATGTATATAGATTTTCATCATCGGTATTTAAAGGAAACCCATTGCCTTTAGACACTATTGTTATTATACTTATACCTCACAATTGGCTAATATTGCTATGTTTATTTTTCACAGGAATAAGTAATGGCTTTGCATTATCAAATGCCAAAAGCATGTTGGCTAAATAGCTTATTAACTAACAAGGAATAGATTTATGTGCTTTAATTGTTTATACAATACTTTTACCATATGCATTTGAACTATCATTATTGCATCTTTACCTTACAAATGGCCGATATTGCTATGTTTGTTTATTTTTCATAGGAGTAAGAAATGGCTTTGCATTACCAAATTCAAAGGCATGTTGGCTAAATAGCTTATTAATTAGGAATAGATTTAAGTGCTTTAACTACTTTATACTATACTTTCATCATCGTCATTTGGAGGAATTCCATTGTTATTAGTTACTAATACTACTGCACCTGAATTAATATTATCAACTAGTTTCAACGTACAATTCGCAACATTATAGAAGCGAATCCCGCTGGATCACTAGATTTTCCCGGGATAATAAATAGCCTATGTACTAATCCAAGTCATCAACTATCTGTGTTTAAAATTTCATTCAAATCCGTTTCGTAGTTTTGCGTGCGTTTTATCTTTTAAAATCTACTAACTGGTGATAGTTACCACATATCTTTATAGATGAGAACCGGCTAAGGAAGTTCTTAGAATAATTTCCATAGTACAGTTGATCCTGCTTGTTATTTAAACTTTAGGGATCGAGAGCTGATTCCTTTGGAGTCTTCGAGGCCGCGTGGGGGCGACTTCTTAGCTGTCGTCGGAGCTGAATGCAGAGTTACTGTAGGTTTGTTGCAGAGTTGGAGGTATGGCTAATACGATTTTATTTCTGCATTGTTATAATTTTGCGCAGTTATAATTTTTTTTATGAAGGAACAATTAGGTGATAGGATAGGGCGTGTAGATATTAGGTGGGAGAACTGATGCTTTAATATATTGAGGAATTTAAGGAATACTTTGTTTATCATTGACTTTCAATTAAAACTAGGTGAATCAAGCTTAGGAAATATTTATTATAGAAACTTTCTCTAGTTAAAATGATTACTTGAATTAATGCTTCAAATTGGATTAGGAGGAAATAGGAACTTTTAGGAATTGAAGGCAGAGGGTCTGTTACTGTAGGAATAATATATTACAACCAATAAGTGGGGGCGTAAATCTACACAAAATTCACACGAAAACCTACCTTAATATGAATTATTAAAAATTTATGAAATGTTAATACGAATTATTATATCCTATTATAAAACTAAATATTAACTAATACGTAAATTGATTGCATAGGCCAGTCTCTTAAAATCAAATCTTCATAAAACATTATTTTATTTACAATCAAATTTAAAACCGGGTACAAATATTAAACGAGATAATCACAAACTAATACAAATTACTCTCTTCGTGTCTAACAAAGGAATAATTAATATGAACTGAATTGTTGAATTAAATTTGGAGCGAGAATCTTAAATGACTTTAATAAAGCTTCAGGGAGTTAGAGTACAAGAGAGGAATGAATGAACTTGAGTCCAAACGTATTATGTTTATTTAACCATATTTTGTATAAATTATTTACTTAATTTAATTAATTATTTATTTATTTTATTCTTATTTTATATTATTTATATAAGGATTTAGGAGGATAGGAATTATAATATTAAACTTCTTTATCAAATTAATTCTTTTGGATAATTGAAATATTATTGTTTATAGTGACAGTGCATAACAGATCTTTTAGTAAGATAGGAAGTTTACTAAATAAATCTGAAATTAAGGTTAATTACTAATTTTGGATTAGATATTTTTACCTTTTACCTTGGTAAATAGATCATGTCATCTTCATCTCACGGGAATATCGACTTTACGAAGGCAACAAGTTGTGCTGGGTGTATCTATATAATGACATACATGTAATGTTGTCATTATGGTCATCTTCTCTTCACCAGTGCAGACACACGGTTCATATGCCCCTCTGTCGCGAGCAAGGTGTTTGGGGCGATAACCCAGATAAACACCCAACTATACCGCCAAGCAAAGTTGATCCATTTTCATAATCATCTCAGACATGAACTATTTTACAGAACTAGAGTTATTTGTCTAAATTGTTTATCTGTATATATTCATGTATTAACCTGAATTCCATGATTGAATCTCTACATCATAAGGATTGTACAAATGAACTTTACTTATGGTTATTCGGGTGGATAGATGTTTCATAATACTGTTCACTTAAAGCAACAATAGATCTAAATGCGTTGATTTCTAAAAGTTCAGACCTTATTAAATTCTGAAATTTGATTAAAGAGAAATTGAAATAAGAGTAATAGAGCTCTAATAATCTGGAGAAGACATAAATAACTTAGTTTCATTAGAAAACGAGTATAAGACGAATTGTTTGGATTCTAAGATGTATTGAGTATTCAATCACAATATTAGTGAGTTCAAAGATCTTACTAAATTTCAACTATAACTTCAAATTCAATTAATAAGTAATATTTCATTGCTTGTGGTGACTATAAATTATTAGGGTTATAGGAGGAAATTTGACTATAATAACTTTAGAACAAAGGTTAATTTCTAGTTCAGTAATAATTTATTTTAATTATTTGGCTTTTTGATTGGACCATACCTTCGTCACAAGGTAGTGTCGGCTTTGCGAAGGCATCAGGGTTGTATGCATGTCGCATGCATTGTGTATATCTATATAAAGACACACATGTAATGTTGTCGTTATGGTTATCTCCTCGTTGCCAGTGCGTGGTATTCGGATAAGGCCTACCGCAAACTGTGTATTCAGAGGGTTAACCCAGATAAACACCAACGATCTATCGCCTAGCAAAGTTGAACTATTTACATAATTAATCAAATCGTCAACCAGGTATGAGCTACATCACAGAGCTGGATATATTAAATTGCTTGTTTTAATGTATTTTTATACATTAACCTGAGTTCATTTGACTTTCGTCATAAGGATTATCTTAATTGATTTTACTTATGAAATTTTTATGATTTGGATTATTTGAAGTTCATTGCGAGCAATGATTACCTTTTATATATGTTTATTTATCGCGTACCGACTATTAATGTTTCGGTATTGTGATTGAAGACAACATATTATCTGTCTTAGTTTTGTCAAGTAATTGTTAAAACAAACTTGCACAAACTTTAATTGTAAACTTGAGAATTATATTTATTATTTGACTTTTGACTGTGCTCAATACAAATGATGCACCTTTGTCATGCCAATATTTATTTATTATTTTGTTACTGTTTGTTACTAAAATAACAACGGTATATATTTTTATCAACATTTATTTACTTCAAGTCAATGCTTAATTGTATACTTGAGAAACATATTTATTATTTGGCCTTTTGACTGTGCTCAATACAAATGATGCACTTTTGTCATGCCAATATTTATTATTTTGTTACTGTTTGTTACTAAAATAACAACAGTATATATTTTTATCAACATTTATTTACTTCAAGTCAATGCTTAATTGTATACTTGAGAAACATATTTATTATTTGGCCTTTTGACTGTGCTCAATACAAATGATGCACCTTTGTCATGCCAATATTTATTTATTATTTTGTTACTGGCTGTTACTAAAATAACAACAGTATATACTTTATCAACATTTATGTACTCCAAGTCAATGCTACCTCAAACTTGAGTATTTTATATATTATTTTAATTATCTTACTTTGATCAAGTCAATGCTTAATAGTATACTTGAGAATTATATTAATTATTTGGCCTTTTGACTGTGCTCAATACAAATGATGCACCTTTGTCATGCCAATATTTATTTATTATTTTGTTACTGGCTGTTACTAAAATAACAACAGTATATACTTTATCAACATTTATGTACTCCAAGTCAATGCTATCTCAAACTTGAGTATTTTATATATTATTTTAATTATCTTACTTTGATCAAGTCAATGCTTAATCGTATACTTGAGAATTATATTAATTGTTTAGCCTTTTGACTGTGCTCAATACAAATGATGCACCTTTGTCATGCCAATATTTATTTATTATTTTATTAAACTGTTTGTTACTAGAATAACAACAGTATATATTTTTTTATCAACTTACTTCAAGTCAATGCTTAATTGTATACTTGAGGAATATATTTATTATTTGGCCTTTTGGCTGAGCTCAATATTAATGATGCACCTTGGTCCTGCCTATACTCATCAACTTCCAAACAATGTATTCACAAGTTTGGACATTAAACTATATGGCTATCACTTTGTGACCCCACAATAGTAATGCCTACCTGCCATTAACTTGGCTCTTCATAATATATTGATTTTCTCTTTGAGATTAAGGACTTTAGTTCCTTTTAGTTTCAATATACTTCTGGGGGATACGCTAGGAAGGCCTTCAGCCGGCATGGTATCCACACATGTGAGGCGTGGCGGCGCCTCTTACATATCCCACAATAATAAAATTGCGGCACTAAAGTGCTTTACAACTCCCAACCTAAATATTACAATAATTTTATCCATATATTCCATACTGCCGTACTTCTTTCCTTTAGATGAAGTCAATGTAATTATTAATATCATCATATTGCTCTCTTAAGCTATATATTTTATTATGTATTTTATGTATATATTTAATATATTATTCCCTTCATTAAAGTCAAATATTTTTATTATGTATTTATGTAATATATTACTCCCTTTCTTAAGCCAAATATCTTCAATATATTAAATTCTAGTCCTTATATTTCCTGATAAAGTATGATTGTTTATAAGAGATGAAGTGTACCTTTGAAAAGAATGAATGGGTAAACTATATAACACAAAATGAGTCCTCAATTTAACACTAGATGAATCATTTGGCCAGATAATATGATTATAATTCTGTTGACTCTTTTATAAACGAAATATAACAGACAATTTTGTTATATTTAAAATGTGAGTTTAGAGGGTCTTCGGGAGAGTTTGTTACATGTTGATCCGATCCTCTACCTAACTTAAAGGGGATCATCCGGTGAGGTGATCTGAAGATGGTTTGGAATTCTTAAAGAAATCATACTCACATCGATTTTTGGGTATGAAATTTTATCGCGTAATATACACGCAAGTTTTGTGGAAATTTATTACGGACGTTTACATGCCATTAAGATTTTGTAATAGGGGATTGCAAAAAATCACTAACAGAAGTACCTAGATAAATCGATCAGTGTAGCTCGACTGAGTCCTCATAGAACTCGAAACTTACTTAGATTGTGATTTCATTTTGCGCGCTACTTTTGGTCATATAGGCATTTTTGAAATTTTACACGTAAAAGAGCTTTCAAAGGAACAGCAAATAAAACATTATTAGGTGTTGGTTTTAACAGACTATTAGCTACATAAATATATATGTAATTCAATTTAGCAATAAGTAACAAACAACAGATTTGTAGTCGACATTGCATCTCGCCACTTGGATGGCAACGCACCATTCACATTTTTAGTGTCTATAGGTGATGACTATCTCTACATTAGGAGAACCACCTGCTTGTTTGTAATCTTATGGTTTTAAAAAAGTATTACATATTAGTGATCAAGGAAGCAGTAAAATATTCAGCCTTAATATTTTTGTGAGTTTGCTAAAAGTGGGTCTGCTCACGCTTGACTGTCTTCTTGCCGTAATAATAAGACCCTGAGCAATGCCAGTTATTACGTATTATAATTTACTAAATTAATCTTTACTAGAACACTCACACATCCATTGATCGAAGCATTGTACACTGTTGTTTTTTAACCTCATCTAGCAAAAGAATGCAAGAGACCTTCTGTCCCTCGCATCTTGTATCAAAATTGAAAACTACATGTTTTTGTCCATGCTATATCTATGTAATATTGATATTATGTATATATGCAACTCGTGCGTTCTGTATAAATACATACTCCAAGTGATAATACACCATCCTATGAATGATATCAGATCACAACTTTCTATTTGACGTCGCCATTTCCGCACGTCAATAAAAAGAGCCGCGTGAAACGGACCGTCATCAGGCTAATGTGGGGAAATGTATGCACGCTTAGGCTGCTTCACCACACACGTTATTTATTTTTTTATTTTTATGTTA
Source organism: Apodemia mormo (assembly GCA_036924255.1). Taxonomy (NCBI): domain Eukaryota; kingdom Metazoa; phylum Arthropoda; class Insecta; order Lepidoptera; family Riodinidae; genus Apodemia; species Apodemia mormo. Next base: position 482,526 of record JAUPFN010000018.1, on the reverse strand, counting down.
TGTTTTATCACACACTTTCTTCTTAATGCCAGTTTAATATGAGCGCTCGTACCTATGTAATGTAATTTATGATTTACTCGCCATTTTGAGCTTTTGTATTACAATATTTAAAAATTACCCGGTCTCCCGGTATTGTTTGTGAACCATAGGATAGGAAACAAACAGATGATTCTCCTGATGACAAGACAACTATAGCCTTTAGCATCAAAATGTTAGACTCTATAAACCGGAACGCTATTGTGGACTGCGATGTCAAAAAGCAAAGCGGTGGTACCATATCCGGACAAAACGTTACAGAACCAGCCAGGACACGGTAATCAATGGCCAAAGTTTTTCGAGCTGCCTGCCAGAGAGGCTAATGTTCTATTCTTCAAAGGGGTTATCATTACATAGTATAAAACAAAGTCGCTTTCTCTGTCTGTCCCTATGTCCTTATGTCCCTATGTATGCTTAAATCTTTAAAACTACGCAACGGATTTTGATGCGGTTTTTTTAATAGATAGATTGATTCTTGAGGAAGGTTTTAGTGTATAAACTTTTCCGATATTCCCACGGGAACAAAAGCTGCTTAGGTAAAACCGCGGGCAGATCGCTAGTATCGTCTAAAAGAAAGTTATTAAAAAATATGAAAATATTTTGATGACAAAAAAAAACTTGAGAACAGTTATTACTAAGTTACGTAGTTGTTGCGTATAGCGTTTATCGCTTTTAATTATCACAGTATAATTTCATACAAAATACATCACTAGACATTTATTAGCAGTAATTTTGTCTTCTGGAAAGAGAGACTTCTGCTTGTTTGTATAGTATCTTAATACGGTTGTTGAGAACACATTGTACTAAATACTCATATGTACAGGCAATGTCTCATTAAATTAATACCTTAAAGCTCTATTAAATATTATCTATGGCTTCTTTTGTTCGATGTATTAATCTTCATTAATAATCCCTGGTAATTTTGTAGTACGGCGAGCGATAATCCCAGCAGTTGATGCAGTGACAAACGCTATCTGTCGCTTACAAAAGCTTTCTTTGAGTTTATGTTGAATGGTCTTTAAAACAATTATGAATAGGTTATTTATTGGTGTAGTCATATTCAAAGGAAGTTTGAGTCTTTGTCAAAATTAATCCGGTATTGTTTTCAATCCTTAGTTTGGCATTTGGACAACTCTACTAACGGTTGTGCAAAACAAGGACTGAACTCGATAGTAATAATAGAAAAGATAATACAAGCAGTGGTAGTGTTTTCAAAAACCAATAAAAGTTTCTTAGCTATGTATCTCATCTTTGCAGAGCTCGTTTTATATTGTTGGGAAAAAAAAGGAGAATTAATTGTTAACCAATCAAAACACGGATGGCAATTGTGTTTGCCCGCCAGAGAGCAGCCCGAAGCGAAACGTGAGCGGTGCGTGTGCTTAACTTGCGTCAGTAGCCCGTAGTCGATATTCCCATATCTGCTACTTTTCACCGATCTCTTTACGTTACCGAATTGTACCCTCTCAAACAATGAATTTTCAAAATTGGTTCATAAACGACCGAGTTCTGAGGTAACAAATATTTAAAAAACATACAGCTGAATTGATAGTTGATGTTAGAGAATTTCTTGTCAGCAAAGTTGATAATGGTGAGTTGTTACCCGTGTGGTGGGATGGAAATGCCACATGCATAGCTCTACCGGCCACTTCGCCCTCGAAATCGGAACATGACGATGACAAAAATTGACGCTATTGCGGCAGGAATAGGTACCAAATACCTGGGTGACATGTTGCGGAACTCTACCACCTAGTGATCACGATGGTAGTGATACGTATAGCCAATCGGTCGCCTTTTATGACCTGCCTGGTAGAATAGCAATTGGTCTATTCTTCAAAGGAGCCCGGACTAACACGGGGTGTTGATGTTACTTGTAGTTTATTATTTACAAAGCTAATAAATAATTTTAAATATAACAGTTTTTAAGACTGTTGTGCAATATGCAAAATAAGATTTTCACATGTTTGTTAGTTACTCGCGTGTGTGTACGATGTATGAAAAATTCTACCGAGAGAAGATATTTTAGAAATTGAAATCTAACTTGACAACCCTAGAGAGTGTATGTATTACACTAATACGTCATTAATCATTAAATCTGCAACAAAGTTGTTGGGATAAAAAACATGGCAGCCTTACAATCCTAAATACAAACAATGTTTATTAAAATGCAATTAATAGGTGTTACTCAGAGCGATTACAGCGGCAGGCGTAAGGCAAGCTCTAAACCATGATTGATGGCCTTCGGCGGTGACCTGCGGATAAACAGATCGGCTACAAATTATGACATCAGTTACACAACAGTTATCGCAGCTTAACAAACAACAAAAATGCTGATCTGCCGAAAGAAGAGGTCTTTGTCAAGATATTTCTAAAGACGTAATAAACGGTACTTATAATGCGATTAAATTTTCGATGGTCTCACGAAATAAATTGTACCTAATCTTTATTTTTATATTCTTTTCTTTATTCTTATTTTCTTCTTTATTTACTACAGTACAAGAAACACATATAATCCTTATGGTGAAGTGGTTACCGTCTAGCTCATAGTTGCTAGTATTGTTCTGACAGGTTTCTGGAAAAAAAATCAGTACCTATCCCCTGGAGTTTTGTGATGGCTTATAACAATCCCTGTGTCATTACGCGAACCTATGCCTGTGTCTGGAACACAACGCGACAAAAAACGATAATGTTTACTAGTCAGTAAAATAATGCACGTGCTATTACGACGCTGTACATTACTTATTACCATTTCAATCAGATATTACCATTGTAACGCGCCATGTGAGGCATCACTTTAATAGACCAAGGTAGGAACGTTGAGATCCGAAGACGGCCAAAGTGGTCAATATCATTCACCGAATCAACAAACTCAAGTGGCGATGGGTAGGACGCTTGGTTAGATGGAGTGATTACAGATGGAGTAGATCCCTAGCAAAGTAGTGGCCCAAAGTGAGGAAGGGAAGTGTGGCAAGACTAATGGTAAGAAGGGTCGAATATATAGCGTATAGCTTGACCTGTTATCGTTGAATCAACCCACAGCAAGGCATAAGCCTCCCCCCGTGTCAATGATGGATTTACGCATAGGCGCGTGAGGCCCGGGCTTAGGGCGGCAAGATTTAGAGGCTCCAAAATTTTCATCATGTTAAAATTGTAGAGCCAAGACAATAATACCAAAAAATTATTTTAAAAAATTGGTTTTGATTTTTTTGTGAATTTATAGAAAAATTTCTTCTCACTATAATACGTAGGTCACACTATAAGTTTTGCGTAACTTAAAAAAACATGTTATAACCAAAATATTATGTTTATTGCTTTTTAAAATAATCTCCTTTACATTTTAAACATTTTTTAAAACAAGAGGACCATAGATCTGAAGGCTTGTTTTCTACGTGCTGATTGAACGCTATCACTGCCTTTTCGGAGTTGGTAAAAGTAAAACCTCTCATCATACTTTGATTTTGGGAAAAATACAGAAATCACAGGGTGCTAGTTCGGGGCTATGCGCAGGATGAGTGACGAGATGTACTTTTTCGGAAGCTAAAAATGACTGTTTTGTTGGCCGCGTGTGAAGAAGCGTTTTCATGGTGTAGGAGAATGCGGCTTTTGGGTCGTCTTTCGCGAACTTTTTCTAACACCCTGGGTAAACAAATGGTAGAATACCACTTGGCATTAACACTCTTTTGATCTTCAAGTGGAATTGTACAGATGGGACCCGTAGCTGAGAAAAAAAATGCGATCATTGGCCTGTTCCCATTTTCAAATACCCATTCGCAAGATTGCTGTTTTTTTCGGGTTCAAAACAATAAATCCACGTTTCGTCTCCTGTGACAATGTCATAAACAGCATTAGAATGTCCGTAGTGATACTTTAGTAGCATCTGTGAGCACCATTCCACGCGAGCCCGCTACTGCTCATGAGGGATCCAACGACAACAAAGTTTCCGAACTTTCAATTCTTCGTGTAAAATTTTCTGAATTTAACTCATACCAATTCCCAATAATCCTCGAATTGTCTCATAGGTAATCCGGGGGTTCTCTTTAATTAACCGCTTAACAGTAGTCACATTATTTTCGTTGACGGCAGTTGAAGGCCGCCCTTCACGAAATTCGTCATGTAAAGAAACTCGACCTCTCTCTAATTCAGCAAACCATCGCCTCACGGTGCTCAAACAAAATGCTTCTCTCCCAAAAGCATTTTGAAGACGAGCGGCACAGTCTTGCGGAGAAAGAGAACTTTTAAAATCATAAAAAATCATCGCTCTAAAATCTTTTCGACTTAATTCCATTTTTGTGTACGTAGAAATTTGATGTGTGATAAGAAAACAATTGTCAAATCATTTCCCGCCAATTGTTTTTTTTATTACTAAAAAACCGGAACACGACAGTAATGATATAATTGCAGCAGGAACAGGTAAAGTGGTGGTACTAAACGCGGACGAGACGTTGAAAAACTCTACCACGTCACGATGTTAGTGACATATTGTTGGTCCGGGATCCTTTGAAGTATAGACCGATTGTCTATACGTGTCACTACCATCGTGTCTACTAGGTGGCAGATTTCGGCAACGTGCCGCCCGAGTATTTGGTACCACCGCCTTACCTATTTCTGTCGCAATAGCTTTAGTGCTTGTCGTTGTTGTGTTCCGGTTTGGAGGGTAAGGTAGTCGCTAGACTTATGCATGTGGCATTTCGCCACACGGATAATAGCCCACCATTAACATTTTTGGTGTCTAGAGGCGATGGCTTCTCTTTCCATCAGGAAAGCCACCTGCTTGTTTGCTATCTTCTAATATAAAAAATAAATTAGCCAATCACTTGCCTTTTACAAACTACTTGGCAGAGTATCAGATGGTCCATTCATCAAAAGGTACCAGGACTGAGACGTTGTCGCCACCATGTTGCGACCACAGCATCGGTGCTTGTTACCATCGTGTTTCATGTGGATTCATCACTAGACCATTTATACAGCAATACTGAAGCTCAATAGCACTTTGGAGCGTTGAACCGAGACGTCATGTTTTAAACCGAATTATGCATTTCAACCTAATGTCGTAATGACCTTAAATACAAACGATGTAAATAAATTAAATTAAATAAACAAAATAAATGATTAATACTAATATTTTGAAGAGAAAATATATTTTATATTTTTGTATGTTTGTATCGATTAAACTTAAAAACTACTGGAACGGTTTTAAAAGTTACTTTACTATTAGAAAGCCTAACTGTCCAAAAGTGACCTTAGCTATATTTTTATCTGGCTGAGTAAAAGGAAGTAATGATTTTGGGTCATGAAAAAGAAGTCTCGAGGAACATTTAGTTACTAATACTAAAAAAAAAACGGTGTAAAGGCCAATCATTGCGCTGTGCGACTGGACTATTCAGATGTTTCTCCCGGAGCTGTGTATCATAAATAATAATAAACCTAAAATTGCATTACATTGGGTTAATAAATCACAGCGGAGCAATTAATAACAAAGTAATAAATGAGGCGCGCTAATTATTGCGATGGCCCGTCAATAGCGTTACGGCGTACATCAATATCCGTGACCGCGGTCGCGGCTCGGCTCCAGTGATCGAGTTCGCGGCCGAGTCCAATTTTACAACTCGACGACTAGCGGCGGCCTACGACTTCAGTATATCCTTTTGAGATATTATTTGACTATTATATCTTATTGAATGCCTGAGCATTTAAAAATATAGAATTGTGTGCAAGATGATTAATAATTTCATTTATACTCATTTAGATAATTAATGATCATTGTTAGCGCAGGGAGAGTCGGAGGTGCAGTTGTTGCGGCTGCAACTGGACGACGGCGCTGCAATTTACTAAGGGGCAACAGTATTGTGACAAGCTTAGTCCGGGGGTCATGTATTTTAGCAAGCGTAAAGGTAAATAAATAAATATTATTACACTGGCTCTCTCATCCAAGATAGGCAAAGAGAACAGAGTGTTCACTTTACCTGTTTCCGCTGCATTCCGGTACCAAGTAAATAAAATACACTGATACAAGACACGGTAGTTACTGGTCACATGTATGCAAAAAAATATCATAAATAAAAAGAGAGTCTTTTTTAATTTCATTCTAAACTTCAAAGAAATTATTGTAATATTCAGAAAATATGGCTACCGCGCGCGTGATAGCGGCATACTAATGATTTTAGTCACATGTTCGGCAAACCGTTCTTTAAGAAAAAGATATTCGATATCAATGCCCGGGTGTCCGTACATTAATATTTTATTGGATAATTAGGCCAAAATTGAACTACCAATACCAATTGTATTTTAATTTATTAAACACTAAATGACACAATTATAAATAGATGTATACTCTCACTATTTTTAACATCTCCATATATATAAGGTCCAAGAGAGTGCCTGGAGCTCTGTAGTGCAGGTTTCGACATAGTTCAGACTCCAGAAGCTCACAAGGAAATTTTTTGTTTTTAAGTGTGTACACTACACTGTGTGTGCACTACACTTTGATTAATTTGTTGTCAAAAACTGTCATACTTCTGATTGTATATTTTCCTCGTGAACAGTAAAAAAAGAATATCATTATTATTATTATTATTATTTTACACTAATTTTGATGTTAAAATGGAGTACTGAATACCCTCTATTAGCAGTAGTCATAATATTTTACTAATCAACCTCTATAAATATGACCCTCACCAGATGGGACTGAGATCTGCATGTGCCTCGGAGAATGGATTACGAACTTAAATGATTACGGATGCTACAAAGGTTTTATCAGGTAAAAAAAAACAATAATGTTTTAACTAAACTGCTACAAATTTTTTATCAGGTAAAAAAAACAATAATGTTTTAACTAAACTGCTACAAAGTTTTTATCAGGTAAAAAAATAATAATGTTTTAACTAAACTGCTACAAAGTTTTTATCAGGTAAAAAAACAATAATGTTTTAACTAAACTGCTACAAATTTTTTATCAGGTAAAAAAAACAATAATGTTTTAACTAAACTGCTACAAAGTTTTTATCAGGTAAAAAAATAATAATGTTTTAACTAAACTCTAATCATACTCGGGATATTATAAACACTAGACCAATAACGCAGTCAAATATTCAACGCAAAATCCTTGATTAAAAAATAACAAAACAAAGATTAATTACTACTAGCAGCAACGTTTCTCGGGAATAGTTTTCTAATGTATTTACTTTCACATTTAAACTGCGCACATATGACGCAACTCCTTGCGATGCATAATATTACAAAATAAATGCACAAAAGTATGAAAGAATCTGAGTGAGCATAGAAAGCAAGGCCCGAGCGATTCCCAGCGGCGGTCGTGATCGCTCGGACCTTCGCCGGCTGTAATTGATCCTATTACATTGTTTTTTGAAATCTACTCCGATTTCAAACACTCGACCTGCTTTATCTGCACGTATTACAATTACTTATAATTTGACTGTGTGACTGAGGATCGGAAAACTTCTTATTTGCACAACTGTACCCACACAAACGTGTTTCTTCATTTGACATAAATTAGTAATCAGAAATCAGAAGTACTTTATTGAATAACACTTTTTACAAGTTATTTTGAAGTTTTTTCCCCGTGTTGGTCCCGAGCTCCTTTGAAGAATAGGCCAACTGCCGTTCTGCCAGGCAGGTCGTAAAAGGCGACTGAGTGGCTATGCGCGTCACTACCATCGGGACTACTAGGTGGTAAAGTTCTGCATTTTTTTTCCGTCTAGCGCGCCCTTCACAACGCGCGATAAGGATAATTTGACGTATCAACATTTTTTTTAAAACTGCTACCGGATCGGAAACCTGCATAAGGTAGAGGAAACGAAATTAATATAAATATGTTCTGTCTTTTAACGCATAACAATAGGAGGTGAAAATCTTTTTGCTGTGGGTTCTTTTCCTAGTAACTAGATATAAAGTTTTTTTATATCATACTAGCGACCTGCCCCGCGGTTTCACCCGCGTAGCTTTTGTTCCCGTGGAAATATCGGAAAGGTTTATATATTAAAATTTTCCTCAAGAATCAGTCTATCTACTAAAAAACCGCATCAAAATCCGTTGCGTAGTTTTAAAGATTTAAGCATACATAGAAACAGACAGAGAAAGCGTCTTTGTTTTATACTATGTAGTGAAGATAGCAAACATTTACATCGCTCTTCTGATGGAAAGAGACCAACCATCGTCTATATATACCAAAGATGTTAATGATGCATTGCTATCCATTCAGTGGGTTGGCAACTTCACATACATAACTTTATCGGCTACGTTACCCTCCAAACCATAACACGACAGTGACAAACACTGATGCTATTGCGAAAGGAATAGGTAAGGCAGTAGTAGCAGACCTAGGCAAAACAATGCAGAACTCTATCAACTAATAGCCAAGATGATAGTGACTCGCGCAGCCAATCGTCTGATTCTTACAAACTGCCTGGTAGAATGGCAGATGGTGTATTCTCCAGAGAAGATCGGGCTAATGCGGGGTAAGTTTTTTAACTGACGCATCCCACGCAATTAAAAGATCCTACATCTGCTCTAACTCTATAATAAAACACATTAATGATATTAACCTGTCGACTTGCGTAGCTATTCAAGAGTATTCAACAGTATTCTTGAATAAAGTGTATGTTACACGTGACTGAACTCATTGTCACATTAGTACCGAATACTCGCTGGTATTCTCAGCTTTTATAAACTGCCATCTAGGAAGGTAAGTCGTCTACTTATTCTATCTAGGAGGCTGGACCTTTGACTACTTCTACTCAACGGATTATAACCAAAGAATGGGATATACTATTTGGAGGCGGTTTATGTTAAAAACGATATTCATAACCGTATTTAAATATCATTGCGTGTTTGTGGACGAGAGCCCTCTCAACAGCAGAGATTATTTACACAAAACAAGTTTCCCTACCTTTAATAACCAAAATCCCATATTTTTTAAATTTCTTAATGTCATCAAAAACGTTAGGGCAACTTTGTCAATAAGTGGGTAAAGAATGTCTGTGTTTGCAATGATGCAGTTAAGACATCATAATTTTGTCTATGATGTTTGACCTCTTCACTTCATTTAAATTATTTATTAACGATATTGTAAATGCAGAAGTAACTTTGTTTGTTAAGCTTTCACGTCTTAACTACTTAAGCATCATAATTTTTTATTTCACGTTGTCAGCGGTAAGTAAAATAACATAAGATGCATTTGTTTGCGAATAAAGCATTTTCCCAGAGGGATAGACAACTAACTTTTAACGTGAGTGAAACTGCAGATAAAAGCTAGTGTTTTCATAAAAAATAAGTACAGCGTACAACATTAATATATCAACATTAAAAAATATAAGATTTACGAGTTAAGATTTTTTATGACGTAATATGATAATGGTATATAAAGATAAATGCTAAAACAAGGCACATCTCGATAGAGCCGTCAAACGACAGTGACGGACAGACGGACGCATTAGCCGGCCTGCATACAGTAATTAATGTGCGTTCGCCTCTCAGCGAGATACCATCTTAAAAGGGGAGCTGTGCCACCATCTGATAATGGCCTAAGTGCTAGAATACGCTGTTTTCTTTTGTTTATACAAAAACATTTACGCCCGGTGAATAGAACTAGTGTGCTGCCATCTCTCATGAGTCACGAGTGGTCTTAGATGTTATTACAGAACCATTAAACTTCGTGTCTTTAAAATAGGAACACACATTAGATATTTTGTCGCGATGTTAGCATTAAAAGAGCCAAGTGTGTGTCGAGTCCGTTCAATGTAGAGTTCCGTAGTCGCCTATCACATTAACGCGGATTTAGTCCGCGTAATTGTGATAGGTGACTACGGAGCGCTTTTTTTATTATTTCATACTGTGAACATTTAAATTAAGCAATGCCTACAATATACAAAATATATATAGAAAAACTTTTTCAAGTACATTTTATGAGTTGGTTAACAATTATGATTATTTACGCGTAAACTTGTAAGGCCTACTTAGCCGTGATAGTTTTCCTTTTAATTGTATTATATATTATACTAGCTGTTGCCAGCGACTTCGTCCGCGCGGACTTCGTTTACTCCGCACTGCTCCCCCGTAGATGAAAGCGTGATAATATGTAGCCTATATGTTGACCCGACCTATTAGTAATAATCATACAAAATTTGAAGTAAATCCAGGCAGTACTTTTTGAGTTTACCCCGGACATACATACAAACAGACAAACAGACAAATAGACAAACAGACAAACAGACAAACAGACAAACAGACAAACAGACAAACAGACAAACAGACAAACAGACAAACAGACAAACAGACAAACAGACAAACAGACAAACAGACAAACAGACAAACAGACAAACAGACAAACAGACAAACAGACAAACAGACAAACAGACAAACAGACAAACAGACAAACAGACAAACAGACAAACAGACAAACAGACAAACAGACAAACAGACAAACAGACAAACAGACAAACAGACAAACAGACAAACAGACAAACAGACAAACAGACAAACAGACAAACAGACAAACAGACAAACAGACAAACAGACAAACAGACAAACAGACAAACAGACAAACAGACAAACAGACAAACAGACAAACAGACAAACAGACAAACAGACAAACAGACAAACAGACAAACAGACAAACAGACAAACAGACAAACAGACAAACAGACAAACAGACAAACAGACAAACAGACAAACAGACAAACAGACAAACAGACAAACAGACAAACAGACAAACAGACAAACAGACAAACAGACAAACAGACAAACAGACAAACAGACAAACAGACAAACAGACAAACAGACAAACAGACAAACAGACAAACAGACAAACAGACAAACAGACAAACAGACAAACAGACAAACAGACAAACAGACAAACAGACAAACAGACAAACAGACAAACAGACAAACAGACAAACAGACAAACAGACAAACAGACAAACAGACAAACAGACAAACAGACAAACAGACAAACAGACAAACAGACAAACAGACAAACAGACAAACAGACAAACAGACAAACAGACAAACAGACATACAGACAAACAGACAAAAATTCTAAAAACTATATTTTTGGCTTTGATATCGATTGTAGATCACGCCCCAAGTATTCTTTAAAAAAAATATTCAATGTACAGTTTTGACTTTCCTACGATTTTATTATATGTATAGATTACTATTTTTTTTTTTTTTTTTTTTTATATCATAAGATAGCAAACAAGCAGATGGGTCTCCTGATGGGAAGAGTACACCATCGCCTATAGACACCAAAGATGTTAATGGTGCGTTGCTATCTTGTGGCGAGGTCTAATGCCACATGCATAAGTTTACCGGCTACCTTACCCTCCAAACCGGAACACGACAGCGACAAGCACTGACGCTATTGCGGCAGGAATAGGTAAGGCGGTGGTACCAGACCCGGGCGAGACAATGCAGAACTCTACCACCTAGTAGCCACGATGGTAGTGACTCGATAGCCAATCGGTCGCCTTTTACGACCTGCCTGGCAGAACGGCAGTTGGCCTATTCTGCAAAGGAGGCCGGGACCAACACGGCGAGAAATTTGTGAAAAAATTTACTACCGTAAATTTTTTCACAAATCCAAAACCAATCGTGATATAAGATTTTCTAGAACAAATAAAACAAAAAAAATTGAAACATTCTCACGACAAACATGATATAATTTTGGAATTTACTTTTGTTATTCGAAACTTTAAGTTCACCTAAACGTATAAGTATATCATATTTTGTACAATGTTTATCTTAAAGTAGCTCAGGCGAATTTAGTTCCATGTAAAATAGGTTCATTTAAAAAATAAATTAAAACGTGTTATCCTGACATGTTCCCTTGCGTACACATGTAAACGTATGGAATAGTACTTAGGATTTTTGTTTAAACCTTGGCAGTATGTATATACTATACTACTCCTTAATGTATATATATATATATATATATATATATATATATATATATATATATATATATATATATATATATATATATATATATATATATATATATATATATTAGGAAGTCCATAATAGTATTTAGGAAAAGATTTTTTTTTAATATATTTCCGAAAAAACTGATATGTGACTGACTGCTTTTACGTTGACGTTCATATCATACAAGTCAGAGATACGTCTTTATACGCTGAAACAAAAAAACAGAAAACATAATTAGATGTATTCATAGAACTTAAGATCACCTCCAAAAAATAATAAAAATATGTTAAAAACATGTCTCTTTATACAGCGTTTTAAAGTTGTTATTTAATTTTACGGCACATAAGGCAAATTTTACAGCCTCGCCCATTTACTGCATAGAGTGGCTGTAGAGCCTTGATAATTCTTTAATAATCAAACCTTCAAACAAATGGAACAACACCAAACAATTTCCGTCTCTTCATTAATCACTAATCGTCGATAGATAAATAGTTTTGGAGTTATTGAAGGCGGTTGCCAGGCCGCTATCTGCTCATAATCAATCAAATGAGCCCTACTCCTGCGGCCAGCCGACATTCATTCTCATCACAACATGGTTGTAGTGTCACTATCCGCTTTTCAGTAATACGGTAAACATCGTTTTTACTCTTAACTTTGTAATCTTTTATGACAATTAAAAAATGAAATCGAGATGTAAAAAAATGCGTAACAGTTTTGACAGTAGAATAGAAAAAAATGTTAAGACATACACGACTATAATACATATATCAGCAAAATTAAAAAATAATACAAAGAATAAGGACTTTCTGAGCCCTTAAACAAAAATCACACTAATTAATTACAGGGCAAAAAAGTTGTACAATGTTTGTCACACTGTAATTTTATCTTTAAATCAATATATTTTTAATATTATAAATGCGAAAGTTTGGATGTTTGTTACTCAATTACGCAAAAACTACTGAATGGCTTTGAATGAAATTTAGCACACAGGTAGATGGTGACCTGGAATAGCACATAGGCTACTTATCCCGGAAAAATTAGGCGATCCCGCGGGATTCACCAAAGACTTTTATAATGCAGCGGGCTGCACGCTGCCACTAGTATTATATATTTATGACGGACGGATAAATATTCTAAACTATTTTTGAAGTAGAATTCTTGCAAATTAATGCCTGATTCTATAAATATATTATTTTTTATGTCATAAGATAACAAAGAAGCAGATGGGTCTCCTGTTGGAAAGTCAACCATCGCCTATAGACACCAAAGACGTTTCTTGTAGCGAGGTCTAATGCCACATGCGTAAGTTTATCGGTTACCTTACCCTTCACACCGGAACACGACAGTGACAAGCACTGACGCTATTGCGGTAGGAATGGGTAAGGCGGTGGTACTTGTAACGGGTCTGGATCCGGCCGAGACAATGCAGAACGGTAGTGACTCACATTGTCAATCGGTCGGCAACTACCTGGCAGAACGGCATTTTGCCTAATCTCCAAAAGAGCCCAGACTAACGCGGGGAAAATTTACAAGTATTTATTTCACTGACATATAATTAGCGATAGCGATATTATTATTACTAGCGATCGCTCTGTGGCCGAAATTCGACCACAGACTAAACAACAAAATCTCTTTTATGTTTGACCACTGATTTTAGCCGTAAAGAAAATAATATATGTGCGTACTGTTGTCATGTACGTCACATGAATGTAGTGTGTGTAATGTTTCTTTTTACTAATTTAGTGTATTTTTTTGTATATCATTATAAAAATTATGTTTCTGCAGTCATCGGCAATGTGAACCTTAACTGTGCCAAATTTCATGCGCCATCGTTCGCAATTGTCTTAAAAAGCTGCTCCAAGTTTTCCTTTGTGTATTAATATATAGATATTAATATATAGATATAGATATTTACATCTTAAGACAGAAAACAAGCAGATAGTTTTCCTAATGGAATGAGAAATCATCGCATATAGACCAAAGATGTTAATAGTGCGTTGCTATCGGTATGGCGGAATAGCAAAACCACATGCATAAGTACCAGCTACCATACCTTTCAAACCGAAACACAAATACGGACTACGGAGACAAATAAATCAGAGCTGAAAAAATTTCTATCAGATCGTAGCAACATTTGATTTTTAACGGCATATACAATATTTTTGTAAATTACTTGTAAAGTATTTGTTTGTAAAAAGTGGTTATCGCCTCTGTGGTCTTGTGGTCTGGCATTGGCGTTGACCACGTGAGGTCCCGGGTTCGATCCCCGGGCAGGGCAATTTAAAAGAAAATGTGTTTTTTCAGTTTTCTGATAAAAACAACATTGCCTGGGATTAAAAAGTGCCCGGTTGTCGATAGGCTAGCCACCTAGCACATTCTGGGACTAAGTATCTTCGGCTAATCGTGGGTGCACTTGTACTTCTGCCTACGAGTTCGGGAATATACTTTTTTCACTAGCAAAAACTCTGGTGCTGAAGTTCCTCGAAGATTTCTAGCCCCCATTCTCTTTGATGACTGATGATGTGTACTGACTGGCCGGTGTTAGAAAATCCATTAAAATGCAGGTAACTGTATGAGTGGTGTCTTGCATAAGAGATGTTATTATTTCTCTAACACTGATTTGGTGAATTAAGCTTTTCTTTATTACAATTGTGTGTTAAGATAAGAGTCCTACTGCTAAAGAAATCCTTTTTGCCGTTCTATGAGAACATTCTCAGCAGCAACGTAAGATTTTCATCATAGTTATAACTTGCTAAAATTGATTCGTCGAGTCAGCAGGTGCATGTAATAAATACTTAATGAACTTTATATTTTGATTAAGTTGTGTCATGAATTTAACTGAGGTCATTGTGACTACCGCCGCTTATTTCACCGAATATCATTGAATTATCTTGTATCCGAAGAAAATGGAGAGTGCAATGATAAGTAGCCACAACCTACAGCAGGGGTTACCAAATGACGGCTCCGTATTGAGATTTTGATCTAATTTAAGAAAATAAAATCGAAATTTGTCAATTCCTTTTTATAGACTAAGAAAATACGAAAATATACATTAGCCACGCAGTTTAAAATGTACATCGAACGGAACGAGAGATTTCCAGTACTTAAGGGTAATTATTAATTTTGTCAAAATTGCTACAGAAGTTTTAGGATTATTTAAAAATAAGCCTAAAACTTCTGTAGCAATTAATATATGAATAAACAGAAAAACATTTTTACAATAAATTTATTCCTCATTAAAATACTAGGTATTAGATCGCGAGTGTATTTTTAGGTTTAAAACGGACCCACTAGTTAGAGTAATTGGTGATCCCAGAACTACAGGGTAAAAACAAAATATCATTATGCCAGTTTCTTTGCGAGATAGGCAGAGTGAACCGAACGTCTACAGACTTTCCACTTTACCACGATTTATCGGTTCGTCGGTTAGTGAGATGAGTAGTGATAACGACCTGATGACGATTACAACTTATTTCTAGCGATTCTCTGAACGGCATCTTTATGTGCTCTGAGGTACGGGGTTGTTGATACCACCAGACTCCGAGCTGCTCTTGTTATTTAAAATTTTCAGAAAAGCCCCAAAAAAAATCAATAGTACTTTTTCCGACCCGGGATCTTACCTTACCTTCAGGACATTTATATTAAAATCGTGAAATATCTAAAAAAGCCTGTTATAATCATGCAGATAGTCTACGTACGGTTCTATACACTCCTTTAATAGCTGTGTAGTAAGTAAACCCGGCTGTACGGTGTGGATACACAACGAAATATGTTAAATTTATTTGAGCAGCCAACAAATCGGTGAACCGAGCTGAATCAGAATATTAGATACTCTGGATCATTCTGGTTTATTTGGCGGTGACATTCGGTTCACATCTGTTCCTGTGTTTTTTTTTTCAGACTCAGCTTCAAAGAGTTTATATGGATACCTAATTGAATAATAAATGGCATTATACTGGAGCTGTCCCTCAAAACCAAAGTTTACCTTTAGAGCTGCCAGTGAAATGAATTCTTTGATTTATGCATTCGGCACCGTCAGCGGTCGGCAGCCGGCATAAATCAGACCATCGGCGGTTAACTAGCGGATTATAATATTCGTGGCTCGTTAGCGCACGCACTCCACTAACGAATTCATAGAATTACGTGCGTTCGAAAGGCGGAATCGAATTGTCCTTGACGCTTGAGAGTTGTGGTGACCAAAGATGAATTCCTAGATACAGGAAAAAATATTAGCTATTTAAACGTTAAAAATTTCGTTACCAGTATGTCATGTGAGTAAACTTCTATGCGTCTCACCAGTAGAAGCGCGGAAAACATGAAACATTTTTTAAATACATATCCGCTACCCCGACTTTGTGTAATCATTACATAGTATAAAACAAAGTCGCTTTCTCTGTCTGTCCCTATGTCCCTATGTATGCTTAAATCTTTAAAACTACGCAACGGATTTTGATGCGGTTTTTTTTTAATAGATAGACTGATTCTTGAGAAAGGTTTTAGTATATAAACCTTTCCGATATTCCCACGGGAACAAAAGCTACACGGGTGAAACCGCGGGCAGGTCGCTAGTATTTTATAAAAAGCCATCGAAATCAAATGCATATTATATTCTTTACTTTCACTTAGTTTAGATTGTATACACGAATATATTAGCTTTCACTTGTCTTAACTCTAATGTGACGTAGTTTATATAATTTCCAATCATCCTAGAACCCCATGTACATACATAATATGTGATTGTGTAATGCCACTGAAAAAAGTTACTTCTTAGTTTGGGTTATAAAAATATTAGTGCGGGAACAATGGGCAAGGCGGATAGTACACAGTACTTAAGCAACTCTTCGCACAGCTCTATCATTATGGTAGTGTTATCGGTAGTCACGGTGTCAGTGACACGACCGGCATACCCAACCTCTTACAAGCAGGCAGAAAGGCAGATTGTCGTATAGGTGGGACCAATATTGTAAGTAAACCGACGAACGTCTTTCCACGGAATACCTAATAGTACTACCGTACATAAGATTCATTCCCTTACAAAAGTCAGGTTTAGGTATAAAAATATACTTAGACTCGCAAGAGCTACCCGCCTGCAAGCAAAATTGAAACTTATAACCACACGTGAACCGTGAATTTTCTTTGCGCGCCCCAGTTTTGTGAGCGAGTTGCGAACATCAGCGTGGGTTGTCACTTGCGAAGTTTTTGTACCTAGTTGATCTAGTATCTACGAGCGCGACGTGACCGCGACTGTTGTGCGAGCCGAGCGACACTTTACTAGCACACGCCGCCCGGGCGGCGCGCGCGGCGGAATATACTTAAACTGGTTTTTCATGAAGTCTAACAGTATTATATTGGATACTTGCAAACCCCAGCCCGCCCAGATACCACAATAATGCTTGAATTATTTTATCCCAGTTGATTCGCGGTTACTGACATAAAAATGTCCTGTACTTAAGATTTCTGTATATTTTGATTCATAAACTTTGTTATCATAGGATATCAAATGAGCAGGCTAGTGCATGCCTGCTTGTACATAATGGTAACCGTTGTCTGGCATCTGGCATCTATGTATAATACAGACGCTAACATCACGTTGCTATCTGCGTCGCAGGGGTGTCAAGTCTTTTTTCCGTTTAAGTTAATCGGATGCTCTTCCCGACCGTCAGAATAATAACACCAATAAGTATAATAATGTCAGCAGCAGAAACAAGTCGGTGACTCAGTCCCGGATCAGTTGACGCAGAACTCAATCACCTCGTTGTATTGACAACCACCGACCGGTTTCTCGTTTATTGACATAACGTTTTATGATTTTAAAGTTTTTTTTTTATACTTTGATTTATAAAAACGATTTGTTTTAATCTTTTAAAACTAGATTTGTAAAATAAATACTCGGTATAATTTGGTCGAAACAAAAATAACAATGACGCGCTTCACAAGTCGAGACATGTCTCACTATACTACATGTATAATCTAAGAAATATAAAAACTTGAGAGGTGTCAAGAGACACCCGGATGGAACGAAGTTCCTTTCGATACAAAAAACCTGTATACACTTAACAAAAATAATCGTCGCGACACCACACTGTTCAATGCGAAATAGAAATGAAAATATCTGGCTTGCTTTCTATAAGAGAGAGAGAGAGAGAGAGAGACATAGAAACATGCGCACGCCGCACAGCTTACAATAGCTTACTATAGCAAAAAGTGTCGTGACAACTTTTCGTAAGATTTTTTCCGTCTAGTTCCTTTCACAACGCGCGATAAGGAACTTCGTTTCAATATAAAATCTACAGAATAGGAAACTATCATGAGATTAAAGCGGGATAAAATCCCGTATAATTTATAATGATAATAATAATTCACTATTTGTGAAATACCGAAATGCAAATATTGGATGAGGCCAAGGTGTGCGAGGAATGCTACTAACATGTCATGGTTGACTACATTAAAAATATTCAAAAAATCAATTAGAACTAACACTGTCAGCCTTGAGACCTCCACAGCAGACTTTATATCCTCTATGACTCTCAGAAGAGCAGTAGTTATCCTTTGTCCTGTACGGAAGCCTGATTGACAAGAAGTCAGTTAATTTGCGTCAGTTAGGAACTTAGTAATCTGATTATGAACAATTGACTCGAGAGTTTTGGGGAGAAAAGGAAGTATGGTCATAGGTCTAAAAGAACTAGGATTTGAAATTTTGGGAAGACGCAGAACGAGAACTATACGTAAGAGAGAGCGAAAGTCACTCAACTCTCACAAAACTCACTCAAGGTCAGTGGGACTGACCTAGAGTCGACAGGCTCGATGTGGCGAAATTCTTCTTTGCTATATGATCGATTACGTTGGTTGTACTGATCGCTAGGTATAAATACGTATAACTAGTTAAATGAGTTCATCATTACAGATGAAATTCACATTTATAATTTTGATCAGTACTTTTTAATTTAATTAAATTAAGTGTAATTTGTCCCGTGAATATTTATTTATTGATTTATTAATTATGTCAATCAACGAGTCTTCATAATTCCTATTGTGAAATGTAGAATGAAGCTGCAAGAGTGTAAGACAATAAGACTTTAAAATATTGAATAAAGATTACGCATAGTAAATAGCGCCAAGAACTACCTTTACTCCACTCCAACGCCGGCATGAGATATTCGAAGAGTTATAGAACACTTAGTGAGATAGTGACGAAGCCGATATTATTTCAAAATATATATTGCTTTGTAAATAAATGGCAACCCAACCACCCCGCTTATTTGAACGATCATTACAAATAAGGGCGTAGCCAGGTTTATGTCACGAGAATCACGACGCTGAGTGGATTTCCAGACAACGAGATGCTGAGGAAGAAAGTTTAAATTTTGTCGCAATGTTTATTGGTCATATTAGGCGGTAGAAATTTACCCAAATAGTTGTTTGGGATATTCCCATGGTAGAGCCGATAAAAGATGCAAAGCGATGCCACATCTCTACGTAACACTAAGAGATCAATATAATGCGAAAATATCCTCTCATCGATGATACGTACCACTTTACGTTGAATGCGATCAAAAAGAAGGAAGTAGTAATGGGGAGCCGCCGCTCATAAATTTGAGCAGTACTCCAGGCCGTGCTAAGCTTTATAAAGCAGTAGGTGGTGGGCTAGTTTGAAATGCTCTCTGGCTGTACTGAGAAACACCTATCTTTTCAGAGGCTAATTTAAACTAGCTTTGGCCGCGGAACTGAACGTCGCCCGCCTTCAAGTATTCCAATACTGGATACGGTTTTCAGATAAGGGTTTTTAAAATGAGGAGATACAACAAATAGTGCTTTTTAACGGTAAACGCGCAAACTTGTTCTTCCCTTCAACGACTTGTTGGGGCTAAACTGAACAAATTTAATTGACCCCACTCCGAATATACGGAAAGTTGGTTTTCAATTTCTGATACAAGTTTATTCCGGCACTCGTTGACGTGTTCTCGAGTAATACCGGGCCGGAATCCGGAATATAAAGCATCGCCCTTACTGTCATCTGCATAACGGTGAATGTTACTTGACCGCAACATGTATTTAATATGCAAAAGAAACAGCGTAGGCGATAGCACACAGCCTTGGGAACAGCAGCATTAACGAGTTAAAGGTCAGAGCTTTCGCCATCAACAACGACCTTGATGCTCTGATCTACCAGGAAACCAGTTATTGCACAATTTTCCGGGAAGCCCATAAGATGGGAGTTTGGAGAGCTGTCCTTTGTGCCATACCCGGTCGAAGGCCTTTACTACGTCCAAACTAACTACCATTATCTCTCCCTTATTCTCCACTGCCTCCACCCAGCTGAGTGTAAAGTAAATAAGAGGATTCCTAGCTGAGCGTCCGCAATGAAAATCATACTGACGGTCACTAATCAGCTGGTAATCCTCTAGATACCTCAGAAGTTAGCAGTTTATAATGGACTCCATTATTTTAGAGAATAAGAAGGTTATAACTATAGGCTGATAGGTGAACGGGACTGAGCGATCCTTTTAAAGGGACTGGGTGCATTAAAGCGATCTTCCAAGTTTTGGGTATGACGCCGTACGACGATTATACGACGTATTATTCTTTTGGTCATCCAGAGTCGAGTTTGCTGCAAAAATGGGTCGAAGAGACTAGCCTGCTCTTTTACATCATGGGCTAAAGAGCCATCATTTTTGTGCAAAGATGGAAAGAAGGGCAGACATATATTCTCTTGAACAGCTTTGGCTATATACCAGAATGCAACGTAAGTTCCCGAAGAAAGGCGAACTAGCTTCCCGTCAATTCTGCCGATGTGCTCTGATTTTATCTTAGCGATGACTCTTTTGAAAGACCTGGTAGGCGAGCAGGCTTCATAACATTCCTGCTTTCAGCGTAAAGTCGATTTGCATTGACGACAAAACCTCTCAACAAACCAACGACAAAAGTCTCACCCTTAGACTTGCTACCGATGGATGGAAAACAGAAAACTAAATGTAAAATTCCATCCCCTTCAGCACCACTCCAGCAATGCAGTCAGGTACGTCATCTGGATCAACCAGCGAGAAGCACACTTGTCCCCATGGGTAGGATGCTAACAAGGGCCACATCCCGTCCCGTCACAATCGGCTGACCTGTGGTGCCAGACGCGGCGGCAGCCTGGTGAACAAGGCCGCGATAACCATAACTATGATAAACATGACCGTGATGCATAACCGGCACTTTGCTCCGTATTAGGCAGTGGTCCGATGAGCCAAGTAGAATGTCTGCAGACATCTAATAACTGTCCGATTGTGAAGTCAACAGAAGGTTTAATAGGAATTTTAGGTGATTATCCACATCTGGAATACACGTCGACGTAGTAGCCAGCTGTGTTAGACCATGTGCTAAAGCAAAATCGTGAACAGATCTCCTCGAATCATCGAGAGTACGTGAACCGAGCCATTTGGCATGGTAGGCGTTGAAATTACTGAGGATCATTATCTCTGTGGAGGAGATTTGCACTTAGCACTTGCACACACTTGCATAGCACTGAATTTATTGCTATTTGGATGTATTCAATGAGTCAGTCTGATTCAACCTTTCCCCTTTGTGGCCTGTAAAGGCACGCTTAGATGTGGGGATGGTTGTTGCAGTCTCTAAGTAGCCAGAGGATGAATAGATCCTTGTCTTCAAGGCTGCTGAGACGTCGCTCTCAAATCAGCAGCAAAGTGTAAGAACGCAATTTCGTTCAACATGCATAACAAGTTTTCGACGAATTGACATTTTACCACGATTGAAAATAATATTTCTCTGATAAAAACGTTTGAATCTACTTAATGGTCATAATCGACACACAGCGTAATCGAAAAAAACATTGAAGGCGGTAAATGTAGGATAAATTTCCTCATTTATAACAATTTGCCTAAAATGAAAGTAAACATTACGAATGTGTATACCTAACAATAACATTGCAGTGCTCGAGTGATATGTTATTGTTTGGTGATTTGGACGTCGCGGCTCACCGGATGCGGCGGATAATTAAATAGCATTTAGAAGCGTAAGCGCAGCATCTTGTGGTACAAACTTAAAGTTGTATTATATTTATATCTATAAATTATATTACGGCGGTTTTGGTACTGCCTTTAATTAAACTAAGCTTCGTGTTTGCTACATGTGTGCAATTAAGGCTGACTGGGCTTCTTATAATTCACACTCATTAAACTGACACAATACTACCGTCTTCAGAATTATATGTCTTTATATTTATATCTTAATATATTGATAAACAAATATTAATACAATATTGGCTGATTGTATCGGCTTTGACTTTTATTTTGATTATATATTATTATTTTGATTTAGCTGACTCACTGGTGACATAGTTTTCTATAGGTTATAGGCAGGTCGTAAAAATCTTACTAGCAGCTAAAAACAGTTGATTTGTAATACCCGTGTACCTCGGATGAGTACGTAAATCTATCGATCTCAGGTATCACAAGATACAAAAGATTGTGGTTGGCGGGAAAATGAAGTTGTATAAATGCATAGTGAAATTGAAGTTTTACCGAGGGCTGACGATATTAAGTGGTAAAAATACCAAATCCATTATAGAACTGGCATGATGACTATTTATAAATATTTTTTTTCAATACTTTATTGTACACGTAAAGGTTATATTACATTTTAGGTTGTGAAAATTTTACTTAAGGCAAGCTTGTCTCTGTAAGAGATTTCTTTCAGCAAACCCAAAAGAGTGAGAATGCGTGAACAATGCACATTGTACAGATTATACAATTAGAAATATATTTGCAATTAGAAAAAAAAAAACAAATTCTTGTTTCATTTAACTTATTTCTAATATACTTTTATAGATGCTTTTTTCTCTTATATTTAAAATACAGGTAAAATTCATTTAAAGTTTTTAAAGATTGTTAATGATACGAGATACTGTTCCTAATATGAAAAAAATGAATTCCAGTTTTTCACAGAGTTTAAAGTGGACGAACTACTATTAAAAATGTAAGAGTTCGTAGGTAGAAGTAAGATTCATTTCATTCATGAAATATTATTTAATTATATATTTTTATATTGAACTTTATCATACGCTTTGATTATGTCTAAGAGCGTACTGCGTATTGTTTTTGATTTATTATATATAAGGCTTCTTGAATGAATTTATAAATAGAGTCGTAGATTTGTTTTTCCGGAATCCGTTTTAGTTTTCATCAAAAGCTTCATATTTTTCGCAGAAAGTATAAACGCGGTTGCACATAGCTTTCTTGAAATTTTTGAAGCTGTTGGAAGTAGAGCTATTGGACAATAGTTACTAGGGTCAGTGTTTGAGTTAGTTTTTTTTATTGTATTAGTTTTATTATCGCTCTTTTTAATCACAAATTATCAAGTACACTGTGTTGGTTCGAGCTCCTTTAAAGAATAGACCAACTGCCGTTCTACCAGGCAGGTCGTAAGAGGCGATCGATTGGCCATACGTGTCGCTACCATCGTGACTACTAGGTGGTAGAGTTCCGCAACGTCTCGCTCGGGCATTTGGTACCACCACCTTACCTATTACTGCGGCAATAGCGTCAATGCTTGTCATGTCATGTTCCAGTTTGGAGGGTAAGGTAGCCAGTAGACTTATGCATGTGATATTGCCACCCCGCCACACAGATAGCAATGCACCATTAACATCTTTGGTGTCTATAGGCGATACTTGAAAATCTTTAAAAACATCAAAGAAAAAATAGACACGCGGGACTCGAACCTGCGACCTCCCCTAAAGCTAGGGTGCTCTCCCACTGAGCTAATGTCGATAGGTTCGACGTGGCGAAATTTTTCTTTGCTATATGATTGAGTCCATTGATTGTACTGATCGCTAGATATATATGCGTATAATTAGTTAAATGAGTTCATTGTTACAGATGAAATTCACATTTATAATTTTGATCCGTATTTTCGTGTTTCTAATTATTTTGTGTTATAGCACTCACTCCGTGCTTGAGAAAACTTGAAAAACTTTAAAAACAACAAAGTAAAATATCGACACGCGGGACTCGAACCTGCGACCTCCCCTAAAGCCGGGGTGCTCTCTCACTGAGCTAGTGTCGACAGTTTTTCAAGTTTTTCCAAGCAAGGGGTGAGTGCTTTAACACAAAATAATGAGCCATCTGCTTGTTTACCATCTTACGATATTAGAAAAATCTGTGAGTCGGTTGACTCTGGAGGCCATCCCTGGGATTTCCCGCTGGATTGAGGTATATTAAGCTCAACGAAACAAAAAAAAAATGTATATTTTTATCGGTTTTAATCTTTGGCATGGCGTTCATAGCAATTTTTGAGCTCTAAGTTATTTTATTTAGCAACAAAATCTTTCGAAGAAATGTATTTACATTTCTTCGAAAGCTTTTAACCAATAGATTTTGTTGTTGGAAAACATTTTTAAAAAATTTGCGTCGTTGATAAAACCGGAACGAATCAACAGATTTAATCCGATTTACGGTAGTTGACGCAGTTTTTTAAGTAAAAAATCTAACTACATTTATAAATAAATCAGTTCATTAGCCTGAAAGCTATTTTAAAAATATGAAGTAAGTTTGCTGTAAACCACGTAATTTTAATATTTGAAAAGCTGTAACTTTTGAAAATTGGATTTGACTTTAGTTCTTGAAACGACATTCAACGTGCTTTTTTAAGCACTAAAATATTGTAGAAGATTAAAAAGTGATTAGTTGAAGAATTTCGAAGTAGGGTCGTAGTTTTTTAAAAAATAGAATAGAGTTCATTAGATTTTGTACTCAAATAATTTGGAAGTTATATTTAATAAAATGCTGTTTCTCCAACTTTTTACGTTTTTTCAAAATCTCGTTGACCAAATTAGTTCAAATTTTCAGGAAGCTTAATCGAATACCATCAACCGCATATCGATCGGTCAAGCCGTTTAATAGTTATGAGATGTTTACATGTACATGTACACATATACACACATATACACACACACATACATACACATACACATACACATACACGCACACATACATACAGACATACTGACGTCATCGTGAAAATAATCGGAAAAGGTTTTTGGAACCTCAAAACGTCGAGATCTGGAAAAAATCCACTTTGAAAGTAGGAGCAAAATCAGTAACTTCCTTATAGGTACCTACATACGTAGCGGGAAGTTAAAAAAACACTTAGCCAATTAAAAAATGTAACAAATTAACATTAATCATTTATTAAATATAAAATTGAAATATTTACTGTAAACATTTCGTTCTCCCTTCCACCTTTCATTTTCCAGTAAATTGCTTAAAATTTTTTTTTGTAATCGAGATCGTTCATTTTTTTCAAGTTTTTTATTTGAGCCTTTAATAATGCTGCCATACACTCGTTATACAGATTCATTGACTAGCCCTGGGTTCTGAAATTTTGCAATTTTTATGCCTTACGGCGGTCCACTATTCTGTATTCTATAAATTAATACTTGAAGGAAAAACTTTGTATCCCTTTTTATTGTCTTCGCGCGAACGATGGAGTATGCAATTTGGCACAGTCAAAGTTCACGTTGCGGAGAGCTACATAAATAAATAATACCTAATAAATAATAAATAATAATAAAACGGAATACCTTGTTTTAAATAAAATGCGTTTTCGCCAGGAGCATTGACGGGAAATAAATGCCCCGCGCCGTAGTAACGTGGGAAGTAATATTTTCCTTAGTGCATATTATTTAAGAATATTAGATTTTAATTTAACGTAATCCTAATATGCATAAGGCTTATTAGAAATACATTGAATTAATATTTACGGCTAAAGTCGAACTTAAATAAATCACATGTTGATCGCTAGTTCAATTATTAAAGACATGATTTAACTTGAACTTAATATTATTCGAAACCGCTGTAAGCTTGTAGCGGGTACCACGGGCTAATAAAGTCAAATCGTCATGTCGAAACATCGGCCCAATTATAGCAGTACATCAAACGCAGACTTTCTCCGCCTCCACTTAATAACTGGCTCACGCTCGGACGGCACGACACGCCACCACCAGCCACCGACACCCGGGGTCAACGACATACACCGCATCCTTGTGATACCCTGAGGGAGCTGGAGGCTACGTTACTGACTAATGTCCGAAGACTACTTACTTACAACATGTTGGTAAAATTGCAATTTCATACGTGGGTGCCACATGAAACGAAGAGTGAAATAGGATTTCTATATTTTAATACGTGAAGCAAAAAAATCGCACTTTTTTTACGACAACTACGCGAGTATGAAATTCTGCAAAGTTAAAAGGTCTTCAGAAACCTAATATTTTTATATAATATGCATTAGTAATACATAACATTAATATAAATTTTACTTACACACACTACGTAAATTCGACATACATTATAAATTGTAATATATAAACCCGTGTGTATCGCAAATTAGAAGAGATTTTATTGTTTAGTCTGTGGTCGAATTTCGACTACAAGATGATCGCTAATGGAAGGGAATCAATGAAGTTACTATTGAGGATGCACAAGATCGCGTACTACTACGCAGGCACATCGCATGGTATTATAACCTTTCATTAATATTACACTTACACTTTAAACTTCAAAATAATCTGAATCATGTGATGACCTGTGATCCACTTCTGGCGTTCGGTCTTAAGATTCATGTTCACAGCTCAAGTGCAAGTTCCACGTATAGAACCAACAGCGGCACGTTGTTTTCTAATAAAACGGTCATTAGGCAGGTTGTCGTCGTGGGCAGTGGGCAGTGTAGTCCGCTAATGAGCGCGTGTCGCCGCGTGACGTCACGCGACACGACACGACACGACAATTACACCCGGGCGCCAACATTTGCGCTTCTAATTGTCACGACCGAGAAATTATAAATGTTTCCATGGCTTGAATACTATTCACATTACTATTAACTGATTGTCTTTTACACTTTAAGGACCAAAATAAGCTATAAATGCAATTTAAGGTCTTGTCTGTACCGAGTGCCAGTTTTTTAAATGTCACTGGATAGTCAATAAACTGAAGGCTTTGTTAATAGAAAGAGATAACCATATCCTATAGATATTAAGTTAATGGTGTGTTGCCATCCGTGTGATGGAATAGTAACACCACATGCTGATACATGAATTTACTAGCTACCTTACACTCGAAATCGGAACTCGACAATGACAAGTATTAACGCTACTGCGACAGAAAAGAAAAAAGTTCGATAACAGACAGTAAGACAGTAAGCTCCGGTCCATCGCATGCAAGTTCCAATTAACTAGTGTAACACTTCGAAAATTAATCGGTGTTTTTTTTACTGAGGCTAAAGCAAATTAAGTATGAGTATTAAGCATTTTCCCCGTGTTGGTCCCGGGCTCCTTTGAAGAATAGGCCAACTGCCGTTCTGCCAGGCAGGTCGTAAAAGGCGACCGAGTGGCTATGCGTTTCACTACCATCGTGACTACTAGGTGGTAGAGTTCTGCATCGGCTCGACTGGGTGTGGTACCACCGCCTTACCTATTCCTGCCGCAATAGTGTCAACGCTAGTTACTGACGTGTTCCGGTTTGAAGGCATGGAAAGCATGCATAAGTTTACCGGCTACCTTACAGCCGGTAAACTTATGCATGTGGCATAAGACTTCGCCACAAGATAGCAATGCACCATTAACATCTTTGGTGTCTATAGGCGATGGTTGACTCTTTCCATCAGGAGACCCATCTGCTTGTAGCTATATTATGATATAAAAAAATGAGACAAATCGTGGCTCTGGATTGGTTTCATTTAAATTTCGTTCACTTTTGATGATGGGATCGGTGAGAAATACTATCAAACTCTTAAAAATTGCATAAGGAAGTGCACGTCACGTCACGACGAATAACATGCTAACCCATTTCGGTGATTTCTTTTGTGTTGAAAAGGAGATAGCTACTCTAGAGGTAAGCTCATTAATCAGGTTACGAACTGATGATGAGATACATGTAAAAGTAATGACAGAAAGAAAGATGTATTTATTCTAACGGTATTCATGTTCCATAAACATAGAGAATTTTCCCGAATAACTGGGTAACTTTTCTATATTTATTTGAGTAACCGTTTTGTCAAAGGCGAAATTACGGTAATTAATTTGCAATTTGCCACGAAATCTTATATGTGACTTTTGTGATGCCTCTGACGAAAAAAGTAGTGTAGCAAATGGAGCAAACTCCGAAGGCCTGGAAATTAATACTTTATTGTCTAGGCCAAAGAAGTAGCCTATGTTACTCCTGAATGTAGCTATCCTCAGGTGAAAGAATTTTTAAAAGTGGTCGAGTAGTGTTTAAGTTTATCCGTTACAAACTTACAAACAAACAAATCTTTGCATTGATAATACAGATAAAGTAGGTTCTTAAAACATTGCATAAACTAATATTTACTACATTATATTCGGGCTTTAAAGTGAAACACATTTCAAATCAAAGGCACAAAGGACACTCACATTTATTTAGCACCAGTTGTCCACGCGACTACGTCCGCGTGAAAAATTTCTAAATAAAAGTAGTTACTCATTATTACCGTGGTTTAAAAGATCGGTCAGTCAGTCAGACCCGCATAGTTCCCGTTCCCGTGGGATTTCCGGGATAAAATCTATCCTATGTCGTTCCTTGGGTCTCAAACTATAGTTGTACCTAATTTCACCAAAATTAGTTCAGCGGCTTAGGCGTGAAGAAGACAAACACACAGACAAACAGACAGAGTTACTTTCGCATTTATAATATTAGTATGGATAGTATGGTCTAGCGTGGATTTGAAGGAATTATTCGTATTCATTATCTTGCGACCTCGGCTTGGTTTCAGTCCGCGCATAACGACACATTCTTAACGTCTTTGATTTCAGAAATATAATTTTACTTTAACTTACTAGGATTATAAGTACAAAACCTCCTGCTCGTTTGCCCCCTCTTTTATAAAAAAATTCGGATGGACCGATGTTTGTTATTCAATCGCGCAAAAATGACTGAACGGATCCTGATGAGATTTGCCGCAGAAATAAATTAAACTCTAGAGTAATACAGAAACTACTTTTTATATTTAAAAGCCACTTATTATATAACTCTTATAATGTAGCGGGCCGCGGGGCGCAACTAGTTTATTAGTATATTATTGCCGTTCACATCTGCCAGATAAATGAAGCCATCATAATATTATATTGAAAGTTCTTGGCGTGAAATCGTTTAGCGCCGTGTCGGTGCTCGTTAAGGCGGCGGCTAATAGTCAACACTCTGTCTATTGTTTACAGTCACGGAATTAAATCACAACAAAACATTTTTGTAACAGACATCTGAGTACAAATGCAGATCACCTAACATGGGAACCACGCGCACCGTTACTCCACCGCGATTAGAAACCCCCAGAGCATTGTAGCGGTTCAAGCAATCTACAATTGCTACCATAAAAAATGAAATTCAAAATAAAATCCTGAATCGCGATACCACAATTATTTATCTTGTAACACTATATACAAGTTTCAACGCTTCTCAAATGAACTTCGGTACCCAGGCAGTACACCTTGCCTGGCTGGGAAGATCTTCCTTTTCCCCTTCCTTGTCCTTGTGTGACGTCATCAACCTCCACAGTTAAGTCATCATCCTGATAAGAAGCTGGTCCGCTGGTTCCATTACTATGACCCTTCAGCGGTACGGACCAGCGGCGCCACAGTATTATCTCTATACTGCCAGGATAATTTATGCGTTTATATGCCTGTTAGATACGTCTTAAAACTACTATTGTTACTCCAATAAAAAAAAAATCTTGACAGTTGTAACAGATTTTTTATAGCACAGGAACAAGCAGACAACTCTCCTGGTGATAAGAGAAAACTCTCTCTCTAGACATCAAATATGCTACTGGTGCGTTGTCATATGCTGGAGCTCGACAGCGCCATGCCAGCTTGCCATCGCATTGTGCAACCGACTGAACAAGGCAAGCTGCTGGCTTCAAATCGCGCGAGTCAGGACTTGCGCGAGGCAGAGAACTTTCAACTAGTAGTCACGATGGTAGTAACATATTGTCTTCGCTTGCCTCTTATGAAGTTCCAATATAAATACATTGCTTTTCCCGGTACGATCTATGCACCAGTTTGTACCTTCAAATACATTATCTGTTATATCACGCCAGCTGTTGTGACTTGACACATGACCAAAAAACTATTATTTCAATTGCTGTTAGTTGGGCAAAAAATGGTAATTATATAATTTTATTTTTAGGAATTAATCCGACGAGTTGTTCAGATTAATTGCTGCCGCTAAATTCCATTATCAGGCATCGCGTCAAAATTTAATATTCCATCCTCACCACCTCGATGTCTGGAAATCCATAACCGTGCGCTGTTGTGGTAGGAGTGTGAACTTTCTGCCTTCTTTATGGAATCAATTACTGGCGGGAGTATTTCCGAACGGATACGACTTGGAGACCTTCAAGAAAATAGCTTACTTAGTTTTAAAAGGCTGTCAACGCAACTGCAAGATCCCTAGTATTGCGGATGTCCATGGGCGGCGGTGATCACTTACCATCAGGTGCACCCCCTGCTCGTTTGTCCCCTCTACTATAAAAAAAAAATCATTATGTAATGTGGCTATCATAGTTGAAATTATTTTGTTAAATCCGACTGTTTCATTAAGAGTTTAAGGCGAGGTATTTCGACGCGCGTCAATTCTATAGGAAATGGGTGGCGCAGTATGTTCTGAAACAGCTGAAAAACGTGTTAATTTTCGGATAAATAAATATAGGATATCACCTAAAAACCAAAATTTAGCACATTCTTTTTTGTATTTACAACTAAATATCACCATATAAAAATCATGTGGAAGATTAGAAATATGATTAACAAATTATTTGTTTTAGAGATTTTTTAGCCTGTTTTCGGAATTTTATATGATCGAGTTCTAATTAACTTGAATAGAATAGGCCTACTGCCGTTCTGCCAGGCAGGTCGTAAAAGGCGACCGATTGGCTATCGAGTCACTACCATCGTGGCTACTAGGTGGTAGAGTTCTGCATTGTCTCGCCCGGGTCTGGTACCACCGCCTTACCTATTCCTGCCGCAATAGCGTCAGTGCTTGTCGCTGTCGTGTTCCGGTTTGGAGGGTAAGGTAGCCGGTAAACTTATGCATGTGGCATTAGACCTCGCCACAAGATAGCAACGCACCATTAACATCTTTGGTGTCTATAGACGATGGTTGACTCTTTCCATCAGGAGACCCATCTGCTTGTTTGCTATCTTATGATATAAAAAAAAATATCTTTATTAGTCTTATATCTTTTTTATTCTAAAGTAAATTTGGTATAGATAATAAAAAACGAATCGTCCAAGTTTTTCGATTCTTTTATACGGTGAAATACATAAACGACTGATTTATAAATAATTCTTTTAATTTGTTTCTCTTAACGGACCCTAGATTGATTTGAACAAAATTATGATCTACTGATCGCTTAGTGGTCCGGTGTCGGTGATCACTGCATGAGGCCCTAGGTTCGATTTCCGGATCGGGCAATTCAAAAATATATTTATATTTTCAGTTTTCTGATTAAAAGAATACTGCCCGGGATCGGAAAGTGCACGGTTGGCGATAGGTTTGCCACATATCGCATGGTGGGACCAAGTATCTTAGGCTAATCGTGGGTGCACTTGTTGTACCTTTGCCTTTCCTCTTCGGGGATACGGGTGTAAACGTACTACTGTGGTCAACTGACCCCGCCCTGCCCTAGTGTAAAAAATCGACCCGTTACTAATACGGCTTGTGCGATCCAAGTACAATATTTTTTCTGATTATTTGAGAAAATCTATCGCACAGCCAGTTAACCAATAAAATGTGCGCTATTGTGGTACCGTAATGAATATGTAAGTGTATCGGGCTCCCGAGCCGGCCTCGGCGAACACCCACGGCCATTGTTCTCGCTGCCGCCCGCCACGGCCAGCCCGACGACATAATTGCCCACTGATATCGACAACAAATTGAGCGCGAAATCGATAGCTATCGACTCCGCGCCTACGGAATGCGATCTATGTGTGAAATTTTAATCCCGGACTTTCGGGATTAAATTAATCCCGGCAACTGTGCTACAAATACTAATGTAGTGTTTTATATCCCTGTGCTTGTACTGAATAAACTTTTGTATAATTTGTCTTGAATCTATGCAGATTGAGGTATATGCACACCTACCGCAAAATTGTTAATGCATATAAGCGACGTGTTCCAGTTTAGGGGTACGGTATGTTGTTTGTAAACTCATTCATACATGTTGGCCATTGATATAAAAACCCAAGATGCACAATCCCGAATAAAACTGACACTCAAAAGTGTCGTTAATTTCATTTAAGTAGTTATAGATATGGCAAAAACATATGTCTTTGCATATTTTATAGTTATTTTTACAAAGCAATGTACAAAAAGAAATAAAATTGACAGTGCCGCGACTGACGCAATTCCATTTGAAATGAGCGCACAATTTTAAATTGTGCGCTCATTTTTGAAGGACGTGTTTGAGACACTGATTGTGTATCTTGGGTTTTTTATATCAATGATGTTGGCCAATTACCATTTTTTGCATATGTTGGCCAATTACAATTTTTTGACATCTTTGAAGTGAATAGGCGACGGTTATATGTTTTTATCACAATTATAGTGCTTGTTATAAGTATTAACTCGCTGATGACCATCAAAATTCTTAGGATACTTCTGACGTTCCAGAAAGCTAAAATTTAGTATGTAGTCTAATATTAGTATAGATATAACAAAAAAATTTAAAACATGGAACTCCTACCCCCAACCCCTTAAGCTAGGTGATGGAATTTTGTACATGGCTTCCGCAAATTGTGTGTTGAAAATTTATCTGAAAGACTTCTTGTTATGAATAATAAAATACATATTTTATAATTTGTAGTAAACCTCTGGTATTTTAGTATTCCCCTAATATAAAGAGTGGAGGATGCTTTAACCTTTATATTAAGGAATGGAAGTTTTATGGGTTTTCCCATACAAACTTAAATTAATGCTAGAGATCTTAAAATAATACACTTGAACTTACATAGGGATTTTATCACAAATTAAAAAATATCTGTGAAAAAATATTGTTATAAGCAACTTACAAAAAAAAAAACTAGAATCCCACTAAAACATTTTCAAGTAAAGTGCTGCCAAGACGAGATTATATGGCTCGCACTGTCAAAAAACTATCAGCACAGGTGTCATGTAGGGCCAAGCTTCTTATTCTACAACTCCTAATTCTACATTCCTTAGTTCTACATGCCCTGACCGCACAAACTCTACACAGTCAAAATATGTGAGTCGGCCGTTTCGCTACCGCCACATTAGTGAAGGTGAAAAATGTGTTCCTGTTCATTAATTTTCTGTTACATAATAGTTTTTGTAGTAACTAAACGGCCAAGCTACATATATATTTTGACTTAAATTATAGAGTAAAGAATGGAATTCATTTTATAATAATATAATTAAAAGTAAAAAGTGTTTTTGAAAGAAATTGAAAAAACATCCCCACTCCAAAGGTAAAGTGGTAGAGTTAAAATGTGAGGAGTCCACAATGGGCGTCATTTCCATCATAAGTGTAACAAAAAAATACAGAAATAAATGTAAAATGTTGATCTGGAATTTTTCAAAATATTTTTGGTGCGCCAATCACAAGGTTCTCCACCCTCGCAACCCCATTGGTCGAGTTGGTCCATGCTCTGATTAACACAATGCAGAAACCTGAGCCCTCAGCCTGCCGCTTCGACCATTTTGAATACCAGATTCGCTCCGGCGCGGCGCGAGGAGCACCCTAATAGCCATTGTAGTCGAAACAAACGCACTCAACTATTTCTGCGCGTATTAATTAAAGTGCAATCACTATTAATAAATGTTTTATGTTTGCATTCCGACACTTCATTTATTATCGTGATGTCTGTCTTATAAATATAATGATTTAATTTAATATACAGAAGTGACTGATACATACAAAAATATAACTTTAGTATATTAGATATCACTAAATCAATCACACGAATCGATTTTACCCCAAGTTAAACAAATTATGTGTCTGTGATACGGATATATTAACACAAATAAATACAGACCATATAAATGCTGAGTATATTTAATAAACAACCAAACTCAGAAATACAATATTTATCTAGTGCTCATCGCACAAACACTTGTTCCTTTTAGAAATTAAACCCGAGCTCTCTCGATTGCGTAGTCAGGGTTGCTAACCACTTGGCTAACGTGGCGGTCAACATATTTCTACTATTTGTAATGTCAAACTGGAAAATCAACTGGAAGTTAAAAAATCACCAAAATCCATCATAGCATTTCCACTTTCACATACAATCAATCGCACAAGTAGCAATTATTTACCGATAATTTTTAAGAACTTGATTTTTTTACGTAAATATAATATTGCAATGTAATACATATACCTAGGAGTTATTAAAGCAGTAAGATGCAACAAGATTACATTTGTTCTTTATGTAGTCATTAATTATGCAGTAAATATTACAAACAATTTCTATACTCTAATATTCTAATTCGGGCAATATTATATTTAATTGCCCTTATACATCTTTTTTTGTAACGAAAATATAGTGCTTCTTTCAATGGAACTGCTTCACAGATGAATCCCGCGTACAATGTTTATATGTCACAGATGTACACATTACCTATATCGTCTACAAATATTACAATAAGAATTAATGCCAATGAGCGCTATCAATGACACCTTACTAGCCAACTGTACAACTAAGCTGTAACTGTCGTGTGCATTTCATCGACAGAACAAGCAGCACCAGCAGGCTTAGGATAAGCAACACGATAAAAATTTTATCGACCCGTTTTCTCGACATTTGCGTCACTTTCTCGATTCGCTAACGCATTTGACACTTGATTCGACATGATACTTCAAAGGAAGAGAAAATGATCAATTTTACTCGACGGTAGTTATTTTCTCTACCGATCGAAACGTCTTGCTGTCATTTTATCGATTTC
The DNA here is from genome assembly GCA_036924255.1 of Apodemia mormo. Classification (NCBI taxonomy): domain Eukaryota; kingdom Metazoa; phylum Arthropoda; class Insecta; order Lepidoptera; family Riodinidae; genus Apodemia; species Apodemia mormo. The sequence goes on along the minus strand of JAUPFN010000018.1, from coordinate 447,583 downwards.
ATATTTGTCATTTGACACTTCGTTAAGATGTGATAACCTTACTATTTCATAGTCATAGAATAATTTCATAGTATTATACTTTAACTATACAATAATTACAATAACAATACTTTTTGATTTCTATTCATTTTATTAAATTCACTCATTTTATTTGTTACCTAAGAAAATAGTAAATATATAGATTTCGGTCCAGTGTATATATTTAATAATGATGGCAGTTCCATATTATACCTAATATGTGATAAATATCTACGGAGAAAAAAATTGTGTGATCTTTTTACACGACGAACGGAGCTTTCCAATCTATGGCGCTTCAATAAACCCAATATCCATAGCTCTCTAAATAATATAGACCCTTGTGAAATTTGAGGTGTAGAGTCACACACGGATCAAGGCATGCCTTTTCAATTAAAGGTAAGTGAACATAAGAGACTTGTAATTCAGTTTGTAGTAGATATGACAGCCATCCAACTCAATAACTGTTATAACAGAATATCTTTGTAGTAAAAACTAATTTGACTTATGTGAACTCAATAAAGTTATTTCTTCAAAAGTTATCTGTAGTTTTTCGAGATTCTTTTTTAAACAGCTAATATGCTACATATACACATCAAGTATATGTTAAATTTCAGCTGGATACAAAGTAATAAACCTTTTCTTGGTGGTCACAATGCTTACAGCCACGTACCGACAAACAACAACAATGCTTACATCATAGAATAATAACGCAAATGTGTTATTTCTCTAAGACTTACATTGCTTATATAATTAAGGAGTTTCTTATACCCATTTAAGTTATATTTAGGCAAAAAAAGTATTTGTTTTAATCAGTAGTTTTCGGACCAAGTTCCATGTATGATTAACATACAACTAGTATGTATTATTTTTTGTAATATTCTTAACATAAATATCTAATATGAAACATGAAGTTCTCAATTAGGTACCTTCATGTGTAAATATTATTAATCATATTTGTCTACATTTAAACATAATATACCATACAGGAAAGCAGTCAGTTCTTGTTATTATTATTTATTTTTATTACTATAATATAATATGTCAATAAAAAATATAATTATTATTTGCAGATAAGACTCTAACTGCAGAATTCTTAATATTACTGACAAATATCCTAGAAGAACAAATGATGCCCTCATATGGCATGATTGAAATGGATGAAATGCGAAGACTACATAATAGAAGATATCGATGGGTCCTACATATACTGGTGCAACTCGCAAAATAACAGAAACCATTTTCTTGCATCAAAAGTCTTAAAATACCTTATATTTGTCATAATGTAGTAAAGTATTTGAAAATTTGTACAAAAGTACAAATTTTCAAATACTTCTATTGATTTATGTCAAAATTGCAAGTTACAGAACATTTAATCCGGTCTCCAGTAAAGTTGTGTCATTGCACTTGCACTAGTATATGTAGAACCCGTCTATCTGATAATTACAAGTATTTTCTTTTAGAAGTGTTAACTTTGTTGCTTTTGTTGTTGTTTTTTAATCAAAGTGATTTTGGTAATAACAATACTTTTTATTATTAAGCTTAGTGGATAATTGGTATAATAAAATAGTTTAGAGTTGTATAACATTTATTTAAAAAATACATACTTACTCTAGGCAAACCTTCTATCTAAGTATTAAACAATTTTATACAATAAAATTAAACTTATAGTCATCAGTGGCTAATTTTAAGCATATGTTTAATGACACATTATTCATATTATTTAATTTTTTAATGCCAAACATAGATTTTACTAAATGAAACAGTCTTGAGAAATAATTTTTATTTTCTTTAATAAAGTTACAAAATGAATAAATCACATATAAAAGTATAAAAAGTGTGTACTTAAGAAATACAATATGAAACAGTCTTGTAAAGAAAATTAAATTTGAGTTTTAAAAAATATACAAATATATCTACTTTACTAAACTAACAATTATTATTAATGTTTGTACTTCTCAGACTAGATAAATAATTTTTACTATATATCACCTTATGACTTAAATTTATTAATGTGTATCTTTGAATTTTCACTAATGTAACAAACTTATAGAAGATTACACATACTATATTAAAGCTATAATATTTTAAATTTGTTTTCTACAATTTAAATATCTCTTGTGAAGTCGCATAATCAGTAATGAAAATTCAATAGGTACCAAAAATTAATTTACTATATGGTACGAGTAGCATGGAATTTCACTTGAAAATAAAAAATCAACAAATAAAATAGCAATTTTTATTATAATTTTTCCTAACTTAACATTAATTTTCTTTTAATTTAGATTTTAAAAATTATACATGTTAGGTACATTAAGCATATCATGTTATATAAACTTAATTCCTTTCTACAAATTTAAATTTGTTTTTCAATCTTGCATAACCATTTAAAATGACAAGAAAAATATAATATTCAACATTAACTTATAAATTTTAATTAACAATTTCAAAAAATGTAATAAATAGAAAGGCTTCTTTTTAACTATTTCCATTACACGCTGTTTAGTCAACCTGTAATCAAATATATCTTATCAAAATGTTGTTATATACATTTACATAATATATTTTTTTTAATTGTCAGTTAACTCAGGCCTTATGACTCCAGTCTTGCACGTTGCATTTTGTGTAGCGTTATATAGATTTGCATTGTAAAGTACATAATGGGGTCGAAGACAATTGGTTACCTTTATAAAAGGTAGTTACAGAAGCTTACATTGTTCTCAAGAGAAAGCTTCTCATATTATTCAGGGAAATTTTACAAAAATCAAGTTTTTGAAATAATGTTGAATTTATGATATTAATTTTGTAAAAACCACAACCTTTACAATGAAAGAAATATATTAAAATATGATTGAAATTTGATTTTTTCAATCTACCTTGTTAGATGATTTGTCATGGAGATATGTATGTAAGTTAATACTTACACAAAGTATTCCATTGTTTTCCTTCCTATAGAAACTATAATTTATGGAGTATGTGTAGAATATATGGTGTTTCATTATGCTTTCCCAATATTAAAGACTTTAATCTTTGGTGCTACAAGTCTAGTCCATGAATCCATAGGTTAATGTCGAAGATTAGCCATATACATCTATAGGTACTCATACCACGGAGACATAGTTAATTTGTGCCATACTTTTTTATCCTGAAAGGCAAGGTATAATTATTTTTAGTTATCTACTTATATAGGGTTTTAAAAATTAAAGAATAATATAAATAAATACTTACGTTTTATTTTGTGTTCGCATTTTATATAAAACTATTATATATTATACTAGAATTATGAAGAATGTTGATGATTTTACACATGTGAGAACCAAACAGTATAAATCAATAATTCCGGGTACGTAATGGTTAGATAATTAATTACAAAATACAAATTAGGTACAATACTTTTTGACGTTATGTAAATAAACTTTGAATTTTTCGTATAGAGAATTAGAGAAAATAATTCTATGAATTCTCGTGGTACTCAGTGTTACCAACTCTATTCAAAAATAAAACTACAAACAAGGTTTTCTACAAAATTCAGTAGAAAACTATATGTAAATGTAAAAGGTTAATTTAAAGCTGATGCTTATTTTGTTTTATTTAATTTTACTATTAATAACATACACTCAGGAAAAATAATACATAAAACATAAAATAATAATCAATCAAAAATAACAAAAAGAAAATCGAGTGTAGCTCAAACTCGTTTTTTTGTTAGAAGTAGAAGTAAGAAGACTAAATAAAATAAAATTTATATACTCTTTGAGTAAGACTTTGGATTAAAGAGAGATAAACTGAAAAGTCGAAGAAAAATGTTTTCCGTTTTGGAGATGTAAATCATAGACCGTGGTGGTAATTATTATTGTGATTCAAGGGTAACTTTGTCATACACGTAAAGTGGAAACTTTTGTTAGTCCGACATTCAAAACTTTCCCTATTTTATCTATCTTTATTGGTTACCCGATTTGAGATTTTTCAAAGATAGAAAATATAGTTGTCTTGTCAAAACGAAGCTGTTCACAAAAAATCAGCTTGTTATTAATCAAAAAAAGTTTGTTCTTGGGACCACGGTCTAACAGTAAGTTTTGGGTTGGACTGCTTGCATCTGGCTGATTTTTGGAACTATTAATAAATAACATTATTTGTAATATAAAATACTGTGGAATGTATTCTATTCTATCTTATTTTCTAGTTGGCATAATGCTATACATTTTTGTTTGTTTATCGTGATGCATTTTCGTGTCATTGTCAAATCGAGTCAAATCACAACAATTCTATGGAAGTTTCCCATCAAAAAAAATCAAAAATGTTGATTGAATCGTCCAAAATGATGATAATTTGCTCAATAATATTAGAATTATAATTTAAAGGAATATTATAGTACAAAAAGAATAGCTTGTTAATAATAATTATTACGCACTTTTACGCATTATTAGTTACGCACTTATACACCCAGAAATAAATACACACTGGCATCATAATTGCTCTTTACATTAAAACCTCTTATGAATCATAATTCATTGTTTCAGTCTTAGAGAGTACAAAACTGTAGTTTGAAGGTCAAAATTAAAAAGAGAGAATAATTCAAAAACCTGTAAAATATCTTTAATTACACAACTGTAAATAGGTATGGCTTCACTAGGCTTTGGTCAATTTCCTTCGATACTGACAAAAATGAGAGATGATGACAGAAAGTTATAAATGTAAACAAAAGCTCATAATGATTAACACAAGTTAAATGCACCAAAGCTGTACCTTAAAAATTAGAATTAGTATAATGTCGATGTCTTCTAGTGGTATCATTGATTTCTCTATTCGAGTAAATTTTTTGTTTAATTTATCTCTGACGTTTTAAATGTTTATCGTGGCATGCATATTAACGTCCATCGAGATATTAGTAAATGTCAAGCAAACGTCACTTTCTCGATCGAGATGTATCTCGTGGTGTTTATCCTAAGCCTGCAGGAAGTATTAATCATTTTATCAATTATACATTGTTTGATGAATTAAAAACATTTTGCATTTTAAAACTCCACATAAAAGAATATTAACCTGTTGGTGGTTATTAAATAACGCTGTTTATGTGCATTATGATTTTGTTTAAAATGTGCATGCATAATTGCATGATGTATGGAATTAAATCACAAGCTTACATAGTACAAATATAGGTTAATGAGTGAATTCGCACAGGTCTGACGCAGACAGAGCCAGGAAACACAATCGTGCGTACACTCCGCATCCATACTAATCCGTAGGTACTTAATATTATAAATGCGAAATATTGTCTGTTTGTTTAAGTAAACAAACAATATTTCGCATTTACAGCACGTACAGGGATGCGTCTGTCCGTCCGTCTGTTTACCTGTTATGTTTTCAGGGCTAAATCACTGAACAGATTGTGATGAAATTCTGGCACATAGTTTAAAACCCGGTGTCAAACGAAGTTTTTTTTTTTCAAAAATCAACTCCTAAGGGACTGAAAGAGTAGATGAAATTTTTGATTATCTGTGAAAGATTATATTAATGTTATCATATGCGCGGGCAACGCTGCACGTCCTACCTAGTACACAATACTGTAGCTAGCACAGTGATTATGTATACGTTATTCGTTTTGTTGGATGACAATCTGACCTGTGCGATAAAATCAGGAGCTATCAATTACCGGCTACCGGCCGCCGGCCGCCGCTGCCCAATAAAGAGGTTTAAAGGAATTGTTAAGATTAGACAGCCATTGTGGGGACAATTATCTCAGAGCCATTACCCCCGGCCCGCTGGGGAGGGGGAGACCACCGGGGACGCGGGATACATATACCCGAACGCGTATTGAACTAAAAAATCTTTATTTGTCCAGTAATGTAATGAGTAGCTCCCATTTTAAATAATTTCAATGCGAGGAAACTGCAACAACCTACTTCAATTACTATAATATTCTGCTAGAACTCAACACCAAACTCTAAATAACTTGCCTTCCTTTTGGATAATATACCGTCTGTCCTACTGCCATACCATTTGATTACAGTTGGTTGGAAATACTACCACTGAACGTACCCTTACAGTAAGCAGTGAAATAGTTACATTAATTACATCATCAGCTTTTCCAACTATAAAAACTTCACCATGAAGACATTACAGTAACTGAAATATCCCGATAACCTAGAAGAATTTTTCGAATATAATTCATAATTCATATAATTCATATACATATACAAAGAATTCCGTTACTTTGTCATGGATATCTTCATCCGTTCTTCACCAAATTTATTTGACACTACTCTTGAAGTATCTCCTTTTTAACACAAAAGAAATCATCAAAATCGGTTAAAGATTTTTTCAACCATTCACCGGGCACCTGTTTATGCAAATTTAAATGTTTGAAGGTTTTCCCACAGATCCCTGTTCGAATTAAATGGAACCAATTCGAAGTTTAAACTTTCGAATAAAAAAGAAACAATCGGTTTACATTTACTATTGATTTTCGATGAACGTTCTGATAACATCATATTGTGATCAACACAGTGAGAACCTCAGTGAGACAAATTTTGTTTCATTTTGTAAGGTTGTTTGTCAAATATTTTATTAAAATTATAATTGGCTTAAAATAATTCTTTATAAAGGAGGCCTATAATATTGAAGATGTCCCTTTTATACAGCCAAAGTATATGAAGAATAAGAAGCAGTGATGCAAAAAGCATTTACATCTTCAATGTCTATAGTTAGTCGCATAAAATGCATGCTTTTACTAATCCTAATAATAATTACACACAATATTAGTTTGTTATAATAGTTTAGGCACAATTTTGTTAAGCATATTTATCGTATACTTTTATAACTAGAAGAGGGGGAGTCAAATTAAATGTGACTGAATTTAATTAGAAATCTCAAACAAACAGTAGCAGCTTGCAGTGTTGTGGCGGCGTGTAGTACCGAAATGTCTTGAATAAACACGTGAAATGCCGTCTCGGTTATCACAAAAAGACATGCGATACTTGGTACAGCCGGTACGGGTTGGTAAAATGCGACGACGGAGTCCACCACCCATCTTGTCTTTTCGGAAACGTGGTGAACCGGAACGTCATCGACGTTCTGTCCACTTTACCTACGTGGTAAAGGTTTTACGACGACACGCTGGAATCGTGCTTAATAACTTGTAACTCGTGCTCTGTTGTTTCCTGTAGAGGTTTAAAGCTGTAATGTTTGAATTACGTTTATTTTCAAGCCATTCCCATTTACCCGACAATATTGAGACAAACATGTTTTCACGCGACTATCAGGTGGCCGCCATCGGGAGAACTGTCCGCTAGTTTGTTGTCCAACCGTTTAGAAAGAAATATTTACTGGTAGTGGAGGCGGTTGACAATGGTTCATAAATAAGGCAGTAATGGAGAGCCCCCGGCGGGGAGGTGTCCGCGGCGCGACACGTTTCAATTAGCCGCCGGTATCGCGCTATCTCTACATCTATCTCGCCGGCTATTTGTCTCTTATCGACGGCTATTTTTCAAAATAATTAACAACAACGCGCGCCAGTGATACATCGTCGACAGTGCGCTCGGCTACACACCACCTCACTTTCTCCACTTGAGGCATACGTGAAGGTTTTCCTGGAATATACGACGAATTTTATCACATATCAATACCCAGTCTAATTATTCATCTTATGATACATTTTTGTATGTACCTTTTTTTAAACACAATCGGTTTCGCCTCTAATCTAGGTTTCGCTAATTACAGCATCATCTGGCACATTTAACTTAAATAAATAATCAGATTTGCAAGTCAAAATTAATGAAAAAAATTCTCGTCTCTTTCTCTCTCTCTTTCTTTCTGTCTCTTTCTCTCGTCGTACTCGTGACTTTATTTGAAATAGATAAGAATCAAATTGAGTAATTTAATGGAGTATAGCATCTTTCAAAAAGTTGTGCCAGGAAGATAGGTAATTGGTGAAAATGACGTTAAAAGTGGTTACAAATAATTTACAGTCTGCGGGACATCACACTCAATTATTAAATGATAAATACACACATCAAATTTACCATTGTGTCTGAATGAATTACCAACTGAGTTGCAATCGCTCTATTTACAGAAAAAAAAAACATTCAAATATAAATTTAAAACATATTATATTAATGACATAATTAATTATTAATTATACTCGTCTTGTCGACTCCTTAATAGAATAATAGCTGCTGCCTGATAAACTTTAAAAGTTTTAGTGCATAGTTGTTTTATCAATATATGTAATACCTAAAAGTTTTGGACAATTAATTTAAAAAAAAAATCATGAGTGGCTTCCTTTATGTGAGTGTAACAAACTATCAACGATTTTTTTCTGAAGTGCTTTGAAACAGAAACCCTGTGATAGCGTTATAAATAACCTATCGGTCTGAAACAAACAAAGCAAGGAAACTGTGACCGTTTGATAAAATTAATGATTATTAAACGATTCAGCAAAAGTTGATTCCTGTCCCAAACACAAATACTTTAGACGCGGAATATTCGCGGCAGTAGACAAGCACATCAATAATATTGTCGGACAAAATAATAATTGTGTAAATTATTAATGTATTAATGCATTGAAACTAAGTACGTATTCATCAAGAAAAAAAAAACTTATGAATTCGGAAAATTTTGATTATTCTCATTTGAAAAAACACAGCGCTTTTGATAGAAATCGTAGACAGAAAAATAGTTAGACCGCCAAAAGGAAACTAATGATTTATGCGATGTGCAAATATAAAGAGATTTTATCTAAATTCACTTACAAAACATACTAATGTTGCCTTCAAAGTCTTTAAAATTCGAGTAAGATGTATGTTCAGGATCACAATAATTTTATACATAAATCTGGTCTCGAGATTGTTTTAAATTACACAAAAACAATTTAATAATTTTACTAGTACGTACGAAGTACTTTTATTTTAGTCAAGTTTATTACATTGCTACTTTTAAAACATATAGTTTCAGTTATTTTTTTACCTATTAAAGGATTTTTATTTAATGTGATGTCATGAAAGGTATCCCTACATTTTCTTAACATCGTATCGGTTTTAAAATATTGCCTTTGTTATATAATTGCGCCTATGTTTTAAAATGCAAAACAATAATAATAGTTAAAATTGTCTAACAAATAGGTATTTCTTAAATCAAGTTCTACAGAAGTATCTATACAATATAAAATAAAGACTCTTATTAATAGAGGTATACTACAAAAACCATATCCCGAGTATTAGTGTAATTGTGGTTGAAAGAACAATGGTGGCTGATGAGGGGTAGGGGTGGTTTGTTAGCGGAGCGGCATTGTCTTGCGCAGCTGTGGCCGTTCATTACGGCGGTCCACGAGATGTGTCGCCGCGAATTAACTAATCACATTTTACTGCCGCAGGATTAAATACACATTTAAATTCATGTTTGTATACATTTATTATGTGTTTATGTTTAATAGTAACCTATTTTATATCTGAAACACATGTAAATGAGAGGGGAAGCTGCGTTAGCTAAGATGAAAAATGGCAGACGATAGGTTATCAAAACATATATACAATACGAACGTGAAAAAACTTGGATCTTGACTTATTGGATGCTTTACATACATATATATCTTCACGCCAGATCCCATACGGGGTAGGCAGAGAGAACCGAGTGCCATACATCACGATCCTTGCAGGCTTGTCTCGCTTCCTCCACATTCATCACCCTCTTCATACACACACGCCGGTTGCGAAGACTCTTGACACCACCTTCGGACAGTACTCGATCAATCTGATCGTGGTATGTCAGTCTTGGTCTTCCCCGGTACCTACACCCTTCCACATTCGCGTTGTATATCTGTTTTGTTAACCTTTCATCTGCCATTCTTTCTACATGTCCGAACCAACGGAGCAAGCCCTTTCTCATCTTTACACCGACACTTTCTTTCAAACCTAACTTCTCTCTCACTTCGACATTACGAATTTGGTCCGCGAGTGTCACACCACATATTTTTCTTAGCAACCTCATCTCGACCGCGTTGATTCTACTTTCATGCCCTTTCTGACATACCCAACTCTCACTTCCATACAATAGCGTTGGGATAAGCACATGATTATGCAGGGCTTGGATGCTTTTCGAAGAACACAAAGAGAGTCATGAATATGGAAGAAACAAAGAAAAGTTTGCAGGGGCCGTGATGTATGGCTCTTGGTTGTCTCTGTCTACTCTGTAAAGATTCTAGCGTGAAGTAGTAGTTACACATGAACGTGTTTTATTATTTTTGACACCTAATAGTGTTATTATTTGTGACACCCATCCAGATTGCAGGTGTGTTCGTTATACGCTCAAACTGGTATTAAAAATGTAGTCAGTGCCCTGTTGGTCTAGTGATCAGCCTGTTCGGTGGAAGATACAGATGTTCTGGGTTTGAGCAACAAGGCGAAGACTAAACTTAAGTAATCACTCATCACCTATACTCATCAATCTCTCATCATCAGACAATAATAGTTTTGTTAAGATTTACTTTAGGTCGGAGCTCTGGTTTGGTAAGGTCTGAGTAACATTTTACTTTTTCAATTCATGAGAAAACTAGCAGACCTGCACAGCCTCGCTTGCAGATAGAGTAACATCTAAATTTAATAAAAATCGTGTCAGCGGATTAGCCATGAAGGCGTAACAGACAGACAGATTTTCGCCTTTATAATATCAGTATGGATATAGGCGACTGAGTATAAATTTTGCCTTATTTTTGACTTTTTCTATGCAAGATTTGAATGTTATTTGTCTATTGTTACCCCTAAGTTATTTTACTGTGTTTAAGGGGGGCATGTCACCTTTTTGGGCTTCAACATTATCTACTGTAGCAAGTTTAATTTGAAATGAGCTTTGGGTGATGCCAACAAATGCCTTCCAGAATTACTGAAAGATAAAAACAATGGGATCGTTATAATGTGAGCACAGTTTTCGATCGATCGATTACGGGCAAGTTAATTTAATCCTGCGAACTAAAGTCTATTATGCCCGATCTCCAGTCCCCTATCATTAATGTAACTATTTGTTTTGCTACCCCGCCTCGACATCGCCGGACAATGCGCCGACCCCCAGCATCGCCGCCTCATCTACCCGGCAACTGTACGTTCCCCGGTTAGAGATCGCTGGACAATGCGCCAGCGTGCGCCGTCCCCTCAGCTTATTAACTCATTTGTAGTATTTAATTAATGTATCGACGCCTGCTGATTTTCCCGTGTCTCGATTTGAAGAGTTTCACTTTAAATTGAGAGGGAAACATAACGTTATGTACTTTATATATCTGTAGAAAAAATATATAAATTGCCTAAAACTGATTCTGGTGCGTTTGTTTCAACACACTTTCAAGTAAAAATAAATAATAAAACAGCTTTTATGTTATCATCACTACATAGTATTAAACAAGTCGCTTTCCGTTGTTTGTCCTTATGTATGCTTAGATCTTTAAAACCACGCAATGGATTTTGATGCGGATTTTTTAATAAATATATATTCCTCATGAATATATTTATTCATGAGGAAGTTTTATATGTATAATACCATTCATTATATAGTAGAGAAATACTGTTATAAATATATTTAGCAAGACTATGTTTTTTTTATATATCATAAGATAGCAAACAAGCAGATGGGTCTCCTGATGGAAAGAGTCAACCACCGCCTATAGACACCAAAGATGTTAATGGTGCGTTGCTATCTTGTGGCGAGGTCTAATGCAACATGCATAAGTTTACCGGCTACCTTACCCTCCAAACCGGAACACGACAGCAACAAGCACTGACGCTATTGCGGTAGGAATAGGTAAGGCGGTGGTACCAGACCCGGGCGAGACAATGCAGAACTCTACCACCTAGTAGCCACGATGGTAGTGACTCGATAGCCAATCGGTCGCCTTTTACAACCTGCCTGGCAGAACGGCAGTTGGCCTATTCTTCAAAGGAGGCCGGGACCAACACGGCGAATGTTTGCCGGGTCAGCTAGTTTATGATAAACCAATGATCTCATTTGAAGTTTCGTCTGATATTTTTGATAAAAATGCATGATACTTATCTATGCTACTATGTAAAGCTGTAGAATGTGTCTGTATAATTTCATGATAAATATTCGTTTCATGAATCTTTGTTTTTATCTGCATGACTGTACGTAAATATAAGGTATTTGCGCTTAATCCCTTGCAGGTTGGTGGTGGGAACCGAGTACCACATATCACAACCCAGGCTCACCACATTCATCTCCTCATATAAACTCACCGGTTTTTAAAAAGTCATGGCACTAGTATTTTTCATAAACACGAATTAAATATTGACGTTCCACCGCGACCGTAGAAAGTCGAAAGATACGAAAAGATATTCAACTACAAGATTCAAGTTTATCTAAAGTAGATCCTATTCACCTGCAGTCAATGGCACCGACGTTATTGACATTTGTAGGAATATTCAACGTTATTTTCCAGCAAATCTTTAGAAAACCATTTAGATTTGTTTATGGTGCAGCTAGTACGTAGTACGCCATATATCCCATTAGCCATTTCCTAACGTCTATCTCCGCGGGCAAGCATCTCCCGGACAAATATCTCGTATCTAATCCTGTCAATTAAAACATATTTATAAATGGCCGCGGTGACGCTCACGCGCGACCGCTCGTCGACAGACCACATAAATGTCGGGATTGTGTGAATATGTTGGGGCCTTCGCTTTTATTTGTGGTTGGTTTTTAATAAGGTATATGAGGAACGTTTTACACTGATCCGTATGATTATCACGACGCTGTTAAGGTGCTAAGTTGAAATGTTTTATAGAATGTGATTAAATGTTAATTTAACTTTGACTCTAGATATAGGTATTTCCAATTTTATTGGAGTTTTAATTCCTTTATTTTCTTTCCTTCTCTTGTTATATATTTTGTTTTTATTTTTTGATCACTTTTTTATTATTGTTTTATAAATATTATTTATTTAGTTATAAATTCCAAATAATAATATATGATTGATTTTATCTGTTTTTTTTCTAAATTGTTTGAAAGCTTAACACTTCCATACCTAAAACATCATGTTCGGCACGTAATCATTTTTATACAATATGGCTTTGTTCAGGGTAGATCGACAAATACAAATCTAATTACTTTTGTTGAAAATACGGTAGAACTTTAACTTTAAAAAGAACACTTATCTCCACCTTTCAAAGTCTATTAATTGATCTATGTAGCACCAGATTCCATTCATTGCGTACATTATGATTGAAATTAATTATATTAATTTTAAGTAATGTTTTTTTTTCAATCTTACAACTAATTCTAACATAAACACTATTAGGAATTGTATTATAAATATTATTTTAATTTTGTTGTGATACTAGCGACCTGCCCGCGGTTTCACCCGCGCAGCTTTTGTTCCCGTAAGAATATCGGATAGGTTTATACACTTAAACCTTCCTCAAGAATCAATCTATCAATTAAAAAAAACCGCATCAAAATCCGTTGCGTAGTTTTAAAGATTTAAGCATACATAGGGACATAAGGACATAGGGACAGGCAGAGAAAGCGACTTTGTTTTATACTATGATGACAAAAATAGGTACCTAAATTTGTAAGTTTTTATTGCATATGTTAAAATCGTACTAGTGTTATTGTAATTGTATTATTGTATGACAATTGACATTATTTATTTAATTTGTTATCTGATTCTGTACATTTTTTCTAAATTTTTTTTCTTTTAATATAATTGTATTATTGCATGACATTATTTAATATTTTTTTTCTGACACTTTATATTTTTCAATTTTGATATAATTTTATATAATTCAATTTAATTATATGTACTTCGAACTTTAAGCTTACTGTATAAGCTATGATTGCCTATAATTGGGAAGGCACTGCCATCTCCCATCATGTATTACGTAAAATCTAGCGTGTGTACTTTCTGTTGGCAATCCAAATAAAATAAATATATAAATTTCGTGAGATAAATGTTTACAAACTACATTTTTTCTTTTTTTAAAACAAATAATGCATTTTAGTATATTGTAACATATCAATATGTATGTATTAAGTATTAACATATATATATTGATATGTTTCTAAAATAGCTCAAAAGCTTTTTTCCGATAAATCAAATATTTTTATTGACCGATGAAAATAAGGAAGTTATCGATTTGACATATATGTATATAATATTGTTGGAATTGGATAATATTTAAGTAAAATGACCTACTCGTATTTCGGCGTCCAAGTACGTATACTAAATTTCGCAAATATATGTATATTTGTCCACCAAATTTTAAGAAACTAAAAGTTATATCGCGATTAATATTTTTATATTAAATCAAGTATATTCCAATTTATAGAACAGTCTAAGTATCATTACAATCTGTTCAGTATTTTTGAGATATTCTTCGGATTAATTTTTAAAATACGATGATTTGTAGTTTCATCGCATAATTTATTTCTGCCATCATAAAGACGTTTAGGCTTTAGGCTTTAGACGTTATGGCGGTGTTAGATGGTGGTATTAAAATATTAGGTATCAAATACTGCACATCTCTAAAAATATTTAATTTTCAGGATTTGTAAAGTAGCTTGACTTAAGTTAGGCCTATATGCATTATATTTTTATCAAAGAGACATAAACGTAAAAGCGTTTAAGTGTGTGTGATCCCCGACGGTGCGGAGGGCTATCGATCAGGCAGCGTCCGATGCGATGTTAATTAGAGATAGGCTGCGATCAGTCCGCCGATACCGCGGACAGGACTTTCAAATTTGTTCGCTGACAATGTGAGATACAAACACACAGATAACCCACTTGAACTCACTCGTAGGCGTATCAAATCTATTATTTTAGAAAATAGTACATAAAAATAAGAACACCCGATAAAATACATTACTGACAATCTCCAGAAGTAACTTCCTAATCAAATTTTTCATATTACGGGAGTTTTCTTCTATAACCCTATTTTTATTTTGTTAAATGTTAAGTATTTTTGCGTTTTAGAGGGTTTGAAACTTGCAGCGGTCAAGCAATATAAATACTACACCTAAAGACGCTCTTTAATATTTTAACCTTGAGCCTCTCGATGCATCGTTAGTTACAATCGTTTTTCCCATTGGATGTGTGTGGTGACATTGGATAGTGCCGTTGAAAGAAACGTTTCGTAATGGTATAAAATACCTAGTTATAGTCTGTTGTTGATTGTGAGCTTGTTTTTTATTATTTATTTGGTAACCGTGTAGTAGAGTACTTACTAAACAAATATTTTAGAGTTCCGCGACGTCTCGCCCGAGTTCCGTACTACTGCCTGACCTCTTCCTGCCGCAATAGCATTGGTAAGTGTTACTGTAGTGTTCCAGTTTGGAGGGTAAGGTAGGCAGTAAACTTATGGATGTGGCAAAATATCCTGCCACAGAAAAAATAGCAACGCACCACTAACCGACTAACCGAATGACCGCCCCATTAGTCGAGTGACTAGCGAGCCTAACTACGAATCGGCTCGGGCTGGGGCTCGGGTTCGATTCCCGACAGGGACAAACATTTGTGTGTTGAGCATAGATGTTTGTGTTTCTGGGTTTGGGTGTTTATTATGTATGTTACAGAATTTATATACGTAAGTCTATGTATTAGTGTCGTTGACTATCACCCATAACGCAAACAAATAATTACCTTACTTTGGGGTTAGGTCGATTTGTGTATTTTTTCCACCGATATTATGATTATTAATATATTTGGTGTCTATAAGCAATGGTTATCTCTTTCCATCAGGAGAGATCTTTTTGTTATCTTATGACATTAAAAAAATGTGTGTAAACTCTAAGCTATTCATATGTGAAAGAATAAATTGTATTTTGAGAGCAGTTCCGAATGTTTCATGACACATATCCTTTTAACCGGTTCTTTGGAGTGAAAAATATCTTCTTCATTAAATAATCCAGTTGTTTTGTTAATCATTCGTAAAGAATGTGAAAAAGGATTATCACTTAGCGCAGGGGCTGTAAATAATCTGCCATTTATTACTCGTTTAATCTGTCTCTTGCCAGAACTGAATCACTTATACGCTTGTTACTACCTATGTTTAGCCTATATGTATTACAAGGGTATACATTGTACATACTAGAAATAGTAACATGCGTATTCTTCTTCAACATGTTATGTCTACAAACGCACTCCCTCGTATTTAAGACTATTGCACTAAACTCTAGTCTACGACGCGTATATCGGTTATACAATTACACAATTTTACGATACCTGGAACACTGAGTTTTGGGTAGTGACAAATATACCTTATGAATCTATGCTCTTAGAACATCGAGAACAAATCAAATTAAAACGACAAGTATAGTATAAGTAGAAAATAAAAATAATACAAAATTGTATTAAAAAATCGATACAGCAAGTATTTCTGCAAACTGAGTCAGCATGTGTATCTAGTCATCACACAGAAATGGAATAGGCAGAGGCTCTTTGTATTTTTTTAGAATTAAGTAAACTGTCAGTTTGGTTGTCGAGTGCCCGTTTCGTTGGCCGTAAATTCACTGCCGATCGAATATCGCGTAGATTATTATTCGCGCAATCACGTGTTCTTACTATATATACCAACTTTTATAAAAATCGACTGAGCCGTCCTTACATTATACAAGGACATACAGACAGACGAAATAAATATATACCGGAAAAACTACATGAATTAATTCGACCCCAAAGTAAGCAAATTATTTCCTTGAGTTATAGACATTAGTGAATGATACAAATACATATAAAAATAATGAAATGTATTTAGAGTAAAAAGTAAGATTAATTAATTTTATAGATTCAGGTTACTTTGCGGAAATGTGTGGTGAACCAGGGTGGATAACTGTGCCACTGGGGGTCTTCATTATTTTTTCAGATATACGGTAAGTTTGTTTCATTTCTTACACCGCTTTTATATGTTTTTCTTTTCAGTGACATCGCAAATGTACACTTAAAATTTGCAAAATAACTAGTTTTCTTCGTCCGTAAATATTTACTTTTAGTAAGTATTTTAATGGAATTAAATGAATGGGCCTAACGACTCACGTATTTACTTATTTCCTACTTTTGGTATCATTAATATGAATAATCAATATCACCTGAGACATTTTATAGCGTATTAGTGCATGACAATATTATTTATGACAAAGGATAAAAAACAAGCAGATACTCCTGGTCATATCAGCCAGCCGTTGACTAGTGATACCAAAGGTAATTCCATTGAATTTGCTTTTCATAAGGTAGATAAAGATTTACAGGGTAGTGATTAGGCAAATCTGCCGACAGTTTCAATTTGTGGCAGCAGAAATAAACAGTGCGGTGGTACTGTATAATTTTGAGTCATCGCAGAACTGATGACAGGTATGTATCATATGAAAGTCTTCGTTCGCCTTTCACGCTCTACTTGCCACTTGTACGTCTGTCTGTTTTTGGTATGGATGCCGGAAAGCAGAAAGGTGTTTTGATGTAGACCTAAAGTTAAATAATAAACAATTTTCATTGTTAGAGACAACAGTGTTAGTTATTTTTGCGAAATTTAATTATAAAACGGAAAAAGCTGTCACTCTTTATGGGTCACTTTTATGCGTGGCTATATCTCTTTATGGGTAGTTCCTTATTACAACGCTTACGAAGTTCAAGCTAAAGGCAGTAAATACATCGTCGATGTTGCACAACATTCTTAGCTCCTCAATATTTTACAAGCAAAGTCACGATCAACTGCTGGTGATTTATAAATAAAGTTGTACTCGTCAGTTGAATAATCAAACATATAATATGACTGTAAAAGGTATTCCATGGAAAACATTTTCATGTTAAATATTATCACGACAAGACTATATAGCTTGCATTGTCAAAAAGTTGTCAGATCTCATGTAGGACCAAGCTTCTAACTCTACACGCCCTCACTCTACAAGCCCTAACTCCACAAACCCGTTGTGAAAATATTTGGCTTGGCCGTTTCGCTACCGTCACATGGACGTAAGGTAAAATATTTATTTATATTACTTTTCTGTTGTAAAAGGACGAAGCACTTCGAGAAAAGGTAGGTAGTGAGTGTCCTTGCGCTTCGCTTGACTTGTCGCGGCGGGGGCACTACTGTGCCCCCAGAGTGTATGGATTCTTAAACGCCTAAATGGATCTTCAGATTAGCCCGATGGGTGATCCTCTGTAGTTTAGTAACGCTGATTGCTGCCAACGGATTTTTTTTGTTATTTGTTAATATCGTGTCATATAATTGAAAGACTTCAAAGTTTAGAGGAATAGTGGTACCGGGTACCGGGCCCACCGGTGCGGTCGCTAGTAGCCGTCGGGTAATTTAGGAACATATTTAGTGTGAATTATAAATATTTGAATTATCGGAGCGTGCCTGTCACTCGCGGCCGACGCATTAGCCTAATTAGCCTAATGAATTTGGGCAAAGCATCAATTCGCCAACGGGCGAGCAGCGCGCGACGCGGCGGCGCTTGATTTGTGGCTCGAGATTGTGGCCACATTTATTTGGTCATCTTTATCACTTCCAGACATATGTTTGAGTCAGCTCTTATAAATATCAGTGACTCTTTTATTTTATAGAATGTGTTTTAGCCATGCCATGTATGCGCCGACGTTTCTTCAACAGAAATAATAACTTTAAAACATTCATATAACATTAATTAGTCTCTGGTGTTATAGTTCAGTCTAATCTGGACATACTTTATGTATTTGAAAAAGAGAATATATGGTATTTGAAGAAATGGAAGTACATCTTCTTGGTTGATGTTTTGTCCGTATTTTTCTTATTTCCAGTTTTATATTCTTATAGCTTTTTACCTGGTGTGAGATTCGATATTTCGATCTCTGGCTCAGAAAAAAAATTATTGAGTCTTTTTCAAAAAAACGTGAGTATGTGCTTATGTACGCACGTAAAAAATTAAACTTATTCGGCGTAACAAGATCAAAATCTTTCTAAAATTTAATCTATCGCGTTATCTTATATTTGTAGAGAAAACGACACTAATAATAGAAAGAAATGTATTAATACATTAAAAGAAAGTTTTATTATAACGCATTATCTAGATAATTCTAAATGATTTTTATTTAAACATCGAAAACAACGAACTCTTTTTAAAAAACTAAAAAGTTGACTGGCTAATTTCATTTGATAGATCACTAATCATTTTGCCAAATAATTAAATTGTGAATCGACATGAAACTTTATCTACCCCTGTGGAAATGAGGGTGATGACATTTGTTAAATTTAAATTGATAATGACACTAATGATTGTAAAATATTTGTAACGCAGTAAAACTGCAGCAACCGATTTCCCATTTCCTATATCTCCGAAGCCCTGCACCAGATCTTCACCAACCTCTTCTTCCAACCAACCAAATCTTGAAATGGAACCACACGGGAAATACACCCTTTCTAACAAAAAAAGAGTTCGTAAATGAACGAGTTATAAACAAACATAAAAAACATACAGCTGAATTGATAACGACCTCCTTTTGGGATGCAAATAAGATTCGTGACAGGTACTGATCCGCTGGGATTAAAGAGATGATAAATATTCAATTTGTATATTTTTTCACATAATTTTATTCAGTTGTCTCATACAAATATTATAAAAGTGACGGTTTTTATGTGTTTGTTACTCCTCACAGTAAGTAATTAGAAATGGATGCAGATTATAGCTTGGATAAATAAATAAGCTGTTATTAATCCCGGAGAAATGCATCGTATTTGTGATTAGTTTCGTACGCAGCATTCACTGTCGAAGTGCAAAAGCGACAACGTCCTCAGAACTCTTGTTGTTGTGAGCCTGAGCAGCGGAACACCAATAGAACAATTGCCATCGAGTATCGCTATTAAGATCTAATCACGGGTCTAATATTGTCTGTTTAATCTGTATTTACTATTCTGATACGTATTAACATACGAACTTAATTGCACTCTCTCACAATGGCGAATAAACAATGATTGTGAATACATAAAGCTGTCCGCGTAACATGGTGCTCATGGCATATTCAGGAGATTAGAGATTTCCGGGGCTCGGCGATCTAAATCACCGACTATCGCATCGCATCGCCCTGTCGAACGGTCGTGCCGATCCGCGATACATGCATTAGGCGTATCACTGCACGTAACGCCGCGCCGGCCGCCTCCACCCCACACCAGATGCTATCGGGCCCCACTAGCGCTGCACCGCGACTATGTTCCACCCATTATCGTCGGAAGATCGTTGCACTGATAAATATTGTGTAATGTTCATTCAATTTATTTTGGAATTGATATGTGACTGTTTTAATCTTCCTCTTGACAAATAATGAATAAAATTAATCTTTAAAAATTGCTAGTTAGGAAGATAAATGTCGGGCGTGATTGCTAGAAGATTAATATAATTGGTAAATTTTAACTAGCTAAACTGGAACTGGCGATTTGGCAACCAGATAACACCGTGATTTATGTAACGATCACACCGTGGCGGTCGGCCGCAGACTACGACACCGCTGATTAATTTACGTTAATTACTTCTACTTTTATAGGCTATAATGTGTTCAGTGGATCATAAATCTCGATCTCATTGCCAGCTAGGACATTTACGATGGGTATACGAGGACGGAGCAGAACAATGGATTTAGTGGTAAACATTCTGCTAATCCACTTTTGATATCTATCTGGCTGCAGGTTTAAAGAAAGCGAATATATTCATTAGTATTTATGTTTTTTTATATCATAAGATAGCAAACAAGCAGATAGGTCTCCTGATGGAAAGAGACAACCATCACCTATAGACACCAAACATGTTGATGGTGCGTTGCTATCTTGTGGCCAGGTCTAATGCCACATACATAAGTTTACCGGCTACATTACCCTCCAAACCGGAACACGACAGTGACCAGCACGGACGCTATTGCGGCAGGCTATTGTTCATGTTTTTCTGAACATTTATATAATGCAAGAGATAGGACCGTACAGACGTAGGACCGCGCTGCTTACTGATGATTCTATATAACTCCCTCAGTTTCATAAAACGTTTGGAATAATATTTTAGAATGTCATAAACACAACATATCGAATATTTTTATTATTTAAATAAGATTCTTTAACAGTATCAAACTTAAGTTAAAATTATAATAAGAAATCCTTATTTATTACTTTTATTAATATAATGATGTAAATAGTAAAGTTTAAAAAACATTTTATGTTGTGCAAACGTATATCCTAGTTTCTCGCCAATATTGTCTTTAAATCGTGTTCACAAGGCAGCCGCAATAAATCTACCATTACCTGTAATGTTTGATGAAGCTTCGTAAATCCCTACCAATGATTCAAAGAAATAAATATTACTAAAAATTGATGTAACACCAGTTGTATGATGCGGTACAACACCAGCATGCGGTACAACACGTCTTGCAGTACATAATTAAAATAAACAAAATAAAATGAGCCGGACAGATGTTACAGGAGATATATCAAATACGAGAGGGACATAGATTTACAAGTAAATCAATAACGTAATGTGAACAGAAGCCACAATCAACAAGCACATACACACACACTCGCACTCACACTTTTCACTAATATTATAAACGCTAATGTTTGTTATTTAAGGTAAAACAGCTAGACGATTTAGGAAATGGTTTACAGGCAGTCTACGTCCAGAATGAGCACACACACACTAGCACACATACACATAGATAGATAGAAACTGCCCCGTTAGTCGAGTGGTTACCGAACCTAATTACGAATTGAGGGGGCTCGGGTTCGAATCCCGACAGGGACAAACATTTGTGTGATGAGCATAGATGATTGTATTTCTGAGTTTCGGTGTTTATTATGTATTTGACAGTATTTATGTATGTATTTCTATGTATTACTATCGTTGACTAACACAAGCAAATAATTTGCTTACTTTGAGGTTAAATCAATTATTTGTGTAATTTGTCCTGCAAGATTGTTATTATTGTTATATCAAGGCCCATAAGAATTATAGCGCTGAATACCGCTGTTGCAACGAGATATTTTCATTTAATAATGAATCGCACAGCTCCACCCTCAGCCATCATTACTGGTAATAGGTAATTGTAGGAAATGATGTATAATCATATCAAATCAAAGTGATAGTTGTACATTGTTTGATTTGGATGTGACAAGTGTATCGTTATCGTGCAATGGTGTGCGGCGGCGGTGTGCCCGGCCGCGGCGGCGTGACTCACAGCTTTAATTAGGAGGTGGGCGTGGGAAAGGTCCGCGACGCGTCGCCGAATATTTGCAGACTAGTTTTTTGCTCGTATTTGGATGCGGCGCGGAACACCGACAGTTCCTTGCGCAACTCAAGTTCACGCTTAAAGGGTAGCCAGTGTGCTTGAGGTTGTGGTTTCAAATCCTTATAATACAGATGCTAACGTATTGGTAACTGTAACGAACTCTCCCGAAGACCCTCTAAACGCACATTTTAAATATAACAAAATTGTCTGTTATATTTCGTTTATAAAGGAGTCAACAGAGTTATAATCATATTATCTGGCCAAATGATTCATCTAGTGGTAAATTGAGGACTCATTTTGTGTTATATAGTTTACCCAATCATTCTTTTCAAAGGTACACTTCATCTCTTATAAACAACCATACTTTATCAGGAAATGTATACTATAGATTGATTTAAAGGACTAAAATTTAATAAATTGAATATATTTGGCTTAAGGGAGGGAGTAATATATTACATAAATACATAAATACATAATAAAGATATTTGAATTAAGAAAAGGAGTAATACATTACATAGATACATAAGTACATAATAAAGATATTTGACTTTAAGGAAGGGAATAATATATTAAATATATACATAAAATACATAATAAAATATATAGCTTAAGAAAGCAATATGATGATATTAATAATTACATTGTCTTCATCTAAAGGAAAGAAGTACGGCAGTATGGAATATATGGATAAAATTATTGTAATATTTAGGTTGGGAGTTGTAAAGCACTTTAGTGCCGCAATTTTATTATTGTGGGATATGTAAGAGGCGCCGCCACGCCTCACATGTGTGGATACCAAGCCGGCTGAAGGCCTTCCTAGCGTATCCCCCAGAAGTATATTGAAACTAAAAGGAACTAAAGTCCTTAATCTCAAAGAGAAAATCAATATATTATGAAGAACCAAGTTATTGGCAGATAGGCTTTACTATTGTGGGGTCACAAAGTGTTAGCCATATAGTTTAATGTCCAAACATGTGAATACATTGTTTGGAAGTTGATGAGTATAGGCATGACCAAGGTGCGTCATTAATATTGAGCACAGCCAAAAGGCCAAATAAATATGTTTCTCAAGTATACAGTTAAGCATGGACTTGAAGTAAGTAATGTTGATAAAAATATATACCGTTGCTACTTTAGTAACAAACAGTAACAAAATAATAAGTAATACTGGCATGACAAAGGTGCATCATTTGTATTGAGCACAGTCAAAAGGCCAAATAATAAATATGTTTCTCAAGTATACAATTAAGCATTGACTTGAAGTAAATAAAGTTGATAAAAATATATACCGTTGCTACTTTAGTAACAAACAGTAACAAAATAATAAATAAATATTGGCATGACAAAGGTGCATCATTTGTATTGAGCACAGTCAAAAGGCCAAATAATAAATATGTTTCTCAAGTATACAATTAAGCATTGACTTGAAGTAAATAAATGTTGATAAAAATATATACTGTTGTTATTTTAGTAACAAACAGTAACAAAATAATAAATAAATATTGGCATGACAAAGGTGCATCATTTGTATTGAGCACAGTCAAAAGGCCAAACAATAAATATAATTCTCAAGTATACGATTAAGCATTGACTTGATCAAAGTAAAATAATTAAAATAATATATAAAGTACTCAAGTTTGCGATAGCATTGACTTGGAGTACATAAATGTTGATAAAGTATATACTGTTGTTATTTTAGTAACAGCCAGTAATAATAAATATTGGCATGACTAAGGTGCATCATTTGTATTGAGCGCAGTCAAAAGCCAAATAATAAATATAATTCTCAAGTTTACAATTAAAGTTTGTGCAAGTTTGTTTTAACAATTACTTGACAAAACTAAGACAGATAATATGTTGTCTTCAATCACAATACCGAAACATTAATAGTCGGTACGCGATAAATAAACATATATAAAAAGTAATCATTGCTCGCAATGAACTTCAAATAATCCAAATCATAAAAATTTCATAAGTAAAATCAATTAAGATAATCCTTATGACGAAAGTCAAATGAACTCAGGTTAATGTATAAAAATACATTAAAACAAGCAATTTAATATATCCAGCTCTGTGATGTAGCTCATACCTGGTTGACGATTTGATTAATTATGTAAATAGTTCAACTTTGCTAGGCGATAGATAGTTGGTGTTTATCTGGGTTAACCCTCTGAATACACTGTTTGCGGTAGGCCTTATCCGAATACCACGCACTGGCAACGAGGAGATAACCATAACGACAACATTACATGTGTGTCTTTATATAGATATACACAATGCATGCGACATGCATACAACCCTGATGCCTTCGCAAAGCCGACACTACCTTGTGACGAAGGTATGGTCCAATCAAAAAGCCAAATAATTAAAATAAATTATTACTGAACTAGAAATTAACCTTTGTTCTAAAGTTATTATAGTCAAATTTCCTCCTATAACCCTAATAATTTATAGTCACCACAAGCAATGAAATATTACTTATTAATTGAATTTGAAGTTATAGTTGAAATTTAGTAAGATCTTTGAACTCACTAATATTGTGATTGAATACTCAATACATCTTAGAATCCAAACAATTCGTCTTATACTCGTTTTCTAATGAAACTAAGTTATTTATGTCTTCTCCAGATTATTAGAGCTCTATTACTCTTATTTCAATTTCTCTTTAATCAAATTTCAGAATTTAATAAGGTCTGAACTTTTAGAAATCAACGCTTTTAGATCTATTGTTGCTTTAAGTGAACAGTATTATGAAACATCTATCCACCCGAATAATCATAAGTAAAGTTCATTTGTACAATCCTTATGATGTATAGATTCAATCATGGAATCCAGGTTAATATATGAATATATACAGATAAACAATTTAGACAAATAACTCTAGTTCTGTAAAATAGTTCATGTCTGAGATGATTAGATATGAAAATGGATCAACTTTGCTTGGCGGTATAGTTGGGTGTATATCTGGGTTATCGCCCCAAATACCATGCTCGCGACAGAGGGGCATATGAACCGTGTGTCTGCACTGGTAAAGAGAAGATGACCATAATGACAACATTACATGTGTCTTGATATAGATATACACAGCACAACTTGTTGCCTTCGTAAAGTCGATACTCCCCAATGATGAAGGTGACATGATCTATTTACCGAAGTAAAAGTTGAAATATCAAATACAAAATTAGTAATTAACCTTAATTTCAGATTTATTTAATAAATCTCCTATCTTACTAATAGATCTATTATGCACTGTCACTATAAACAATAATATTTCAATTATCCAAAGAATTAATTTGATGAAGAAGTTTAATATTATAATTCCTATCCTCCTAAATCCCTATATAATAATATAAAATAAGAATAAAATAAATAAATAAATAATTAAATAATTAAATTAAATAAATAGTTTATACAAAATATGGTTAAATAAACATAATACACTTGGACTAAAGTTCATTCATTCCTCTCTTGCACTCTAACTTCCTGAAGCTTTATTAAAGTCATTTAAGATTTTCGCTCCAAAATTTAATTCAACAATTCAGTTTATATTAATTATTCCTTTGTTAGACACGAAGAGAGTAATTTGTATTAGTTTGTGATTATCTCGTTTAATATTTGTACTCGGTTTAAAATTTGATTGTGAATAATGTTTTATGAAGATTTGATTTTAAAAGACTGGCCTATGCAATTAATTTACGTATTAGTTAATATTTAGTTTTATAATAGGATATAATAATTCGTATTAACATTTCATAATTTTAATAATTCATATTAAGGTAGGTTTTCGTGTGAATTTTGTGTAGGTTTATGCCCCCGCTTATTGGTTATAATATATTATTCCTACAATAACAGACCTTCTGCTTTCAACTCCTAAAAGATCCCATTTCCTCCTAACAATATTTCCAATTTGAAGCATTAATTCAAGTAATCATTTAAACTAGAGAAAGTTTCTATAATAAATATTTCCTAAGCTTGAATCACCTAGTTTTAATTGAAAGTCAATAATAAACAAAGTATTCCTTAAATTCCTCAATATATTAAAGCATCAGTTCTTCCACCTAATATCTACACGCCCTATCCTATCACCTAATTGTTCCTTCATAAAAAAATTATAACTGCCCAAAATTATAACAATGCAGAAATGAAATCGTATTAGCCATACCTCCAACTCTGCAACAAACCTACAGTAACTCTGCATTCAGCTCCGACGACAGCTAAGAAGTCGCCCCCACGCGGCCTCGAAGACTCCAAAGGAATCAGCTCTCGATCCCTAAAGTTTAAATAACAAGCAGGATCAACTGTACTATGGAAATTATTCTAAGAACTTCCTTAGCCGGTTCTCATCTATAAAGATATGTGGTAACTATCACCAGTTAGTAGATTTTAAAAGATAAAAACGCACGCAAAACTACGAAACGGATTTGAATGAAATTTTAAACACAGATAGTTGATGACTTGGATTAGTACATAGGCTATTTATTATCCCGGGAAAATCTAGTGATCCAGCGGGATTCGCTTCTATAATGTTGCGAATTGTACGTTGAAACTAGTTGATAATATTAATTCAGGTGCAGTAGTATTAGTAACTAATAACAATGGAATTCCTCCAAATGACGATGATGAAAGTATAGTATAAAGTAGTTAAAGCACTTAAATCTATTCCTAATTAATAAGCTATTTAGCCAACATGCCTTTGAATTTGGTAATGCAAAGCCATTTCTTACTCCTATGAAAAATAAACAAACATAGCAATATCGGCCATTTGTAAGGTAAAGATGCAATAAAGATAGTTCAAATGCATATGGTAAAAGTATAGTATAAACAATTAAAGCACATAAATCTATTCCTTGTTAGTTAATAAGCTATTTAGCCAACATGCTTTTGGCATTTGATATTGCAAAGCCATTACTTATTCCTGTGAAAAATAAACATAGCAATATTAGCCAATTGTGAGGTATAGGTATAATAACAATAGTGTCTAAAGGCAATGGGTTTCCTTTAAATACCGATGATGAAAATCTATATACATATAATTAAGTCCATAAATCCATTTCCTAATTAATTAATAAACTGTTATCCGTCAAGCACTGAAATTTGATAAAGTAAAGCCATTACTTAGTCTAGTATAGTTATACAAACATAATAATCTTAGTCACTTGTACGACTCTGCTGAAATAAAATCAAAATGATTTATTTATCACACACACTAATTTAATTTAAATTGGAAAACTACATCACCTGTGTTGTTTAGAATTCCGACTTATCCTGCGTCCTGATGAGCAACCCTGCTGCAAGACTGTGAGGCAGCAATAGCTCCACAACCATTGCTCACATTTTCATGGAAAGAAAAGAACATTTAAATAACAACAGAAATTAAGGTTTTATTTTCCTAAAATCAAAATAGACTTCCCTAATAATAATATCACACAATTTCTATAAAGCAAACAAGTCCACGTTTCTCCCATGTTATTAAATATCTTTTCAACAGCTATTCCTTAAAATAAATAATTTCCTTTCTTCATACAACAAACATTCTCCACTCAGTCAAGGATCGATCCACCTTTACACAACATTTTGCACAATTTCATTCTTGTAAACCTAATCACATATTTATCGGTAATATGTTTATTAAAGTTGTATAGACAGCATTCAAAAGATTTACCTTCTAATAAAACTACATTCTACCAATACTGCTAGATTTAAATAAACCCAACGACTACCAAATCAAATACGAAGTTGCATAAGTACATACGTAATCCCTGAATAAATCTCTATTCTACATACTCACGGTTTTGATCAATACAATTTTTACCAATCCCTTTTTTCACATTAAGAATATTTCCATTATTATTTACACTCCGGAATATCACTGAGATATTCTCAGCTTAATCCTTGTTTTAATAAATTATGTATCAAGCAAAGAATATTTCTTCTAACGTCAAAACCTTCAAATTTCCCACAGATTTTCATAATTATTGTATCAAACGAAGAATATCTTCGTCAAATCAAGAACTTTCAAACTCTCACTAGAACTTTCTTCTTCTTAATCTCTAAAATGAAAATTTCAATATTCATTTTCTCACTCGCGAAACAAAATCCCTTTCCTCATCCGAGAAGCAAAAATCCCTTTTTTCTCATCTTCAGGTCTATTTATAACCTCCGTTTTTCTTTTTCCATTTTCTCTCTTTAAATTCTTCAAATTTCTTTTTCTTATTTTTTCAAATCCTGTCATTCTTTTTTTTTTCGTTCCCCTTTTCTAAGGTTTTATATGTTTATATGTTAGGTCTTATATATTAATGAGAATTAGTTTTTTTTTATTTATTTTTATCTTTGATTCCATTGATATTATTTATTAAACATAATTCAGACATATTTTTAACAAAAAAAAAAAAATAGTATAGATTCTTATTATTTTCTTTTATTACACTAAACCTCTTAAGGGATAGATGAAGTCTGTTACATAACGTTATTGTTATCAATAGGCGAAGGTAATCTTTGTCCATCCGGAGGGCCTATAGAAATAGTTGTAACTGCCAACACAGCGCGATCTATATATTTTAAATATACCACCGAAACACTTTGTTTCCACGAACTAAAGAGAAACCTAGCTGCTATGTCTTGACGTTAACTATCTATACATGTGTACCCAATGTTATCTAATTTGTTCGAGTAGTTTGTGCGTGGTTGAGTACAAACAATCATTATTTCGTGGTAAATAAAACAATTTTTATTCTTTAAACATACATACATACGCCAATTCGATTCCGTCCTCCTCAGTGTTGTTGTGGTCTAGGATACAATGATTAATAATATAATTAAATACGCAATATGGTTTATAAAACTTTTTTCTAATTTGCTTTTCCCCATCTCCAAGTGGTGGCCACTTGGGGGATGGAGGAAAGTTTAAATTCAAATTGTTTACATTACACGATCATGTTTGGGCCACTGCCTTACGTATGATTTTTTTATATCATAAGATAGCAAACAAGCAGATGGGTCTCCTTATGGATTTCCATCAGAAGACCCATCTGCTTGTTTGCTATCGCCTACTGACACCAAAAATGTTAATGGTGCGTTGCTATCTTATGGCTACATCTAATGCCACATGCATAAGTTTACCGGCTACCTTACCCTACAAACCGGAATACGACAGCGACAATCACTGACGCTATTGTGGCAGTTATAGGTAAGGCGGTGGTAGTAGACCCGAGCGAGACAATGAATTCTACCATCTAGTAGCCACGATAAGTAGCTCGCATAGCCAATCGGTCGCCTTTTACAACCTGCCTGGCGGAACGGCAGTTGGCCTAATCTTCAAAAGAGCCCGGGACCAACACGGGGAGTTGACCCGGAACCAACATGAGCCCCAAATTTCATCGGTCCAGTAGTTTCGGAGCAACTTGACTGTGACAGATGGACTGACAGACAGATAGACACACGAGTGATTAAATAAGAGTTCCATTTTTTTGAGGTGCGTAACCCTAAAACAGAAAATAACTGATCATTAACGAAACTGTGAGATGTTTCTAAATTCTTTATAGACTTCTAAACTGCTGGTAGAAGAGACACTGTCGGGATACACAATTTATTTAAAAATATCTTTATTGCTTCAATATTTCTTTTTTTATTAGTCAAGCAAATTTTTGGATTCAGAATTAATTGAACGGTCACAATTAGGGTCTGAGTATGACAACAGTATTTGGGTTTGCATGAGCCATGCGTGCATCATTCCTATCGCAGTAGCGTTAATGCTTATTACTGTCGAGTTCATGTTTAGAGGGTAAGGTAGCGGGTAAACTTATGCCTGGGGTATAACCATCCTGCCGCACGGAAAACAACACAATATTAACTCGTGAGGTGCCTACAGGCGATATTCCTCTCCCTCCATTGGGAGAACCATCTGTTTGTTTCCTATCTTACGATTTAAAATATTGTTTGAAAGAGTGTGATCCGTCCATGACACTGTCTCAGCTTCAAACATTATTTCATTATCATTATAGGTGCGTAAACTCTTCAGATCTGATTCGTTATCTCATTATTGTAAAATGTATATATTACACGGGCGGGGCGCGCCGCGGCGTCAGCTCTGTCGGCCCGGTGAGCTCGTGCTCTGGGGATTATGCCTGCACTCACCTACAAATCCTACTACACTTAACTTATCCACTGTCTTATCGTCATATCATCGACGTAAGAACAGCCCGAACATGTAAAACTACTTATAAGTGAAATTTCTTAATATATATTTGTAATGTTTATATGGTGATCACTCTGACTACCACTGGAGTAGTTAGCGACACTTGCTACGCATTAAAAGTTTTCACATTAGATATGTTCTTGATTTATGCGGTGGTTGTATTGGTGCGCTGAGCACACAGGTTCAGTTCTAGTGCTCTGCAATATTGATTGAGGCCTATATTGAATACTCACATTCAGCCATCCTGTTAGGCAGAGAAACTACCTGGTGTAGTAGACAGGGATGACAAAATATAGAAATATCGATTAAACTGGCGAATTTTTAATTTTTCATCATGAAATAATTAGACTAATATTTGGAATCTTTTTAATTCCAATGTCAAATGCCAAACGTTCAACATCCTATCCTAGCCTTTTGAGGCTACAACGTCTGAATTATATCAGCAGTTTGAGGACAATTGTGGTTAATTTGGGTGTCTGAATCATTAATTTTAGTATTTAATATTATTAATATCACTTCACTAGTCCAGCTAGAATATGCTTAACGAAAAAATTTTGACGACTCGTTCTGTCCTGTAACAGAAAATAATATTTGTACGTGTCTCGCAATATTAATATAAAAACATACATTAAAAGACTCGTTGCGTACAAAAAAAATTTGTAAACGGTTGACCCTGCTGGCCATCTCTGATACTTCCCGCTAAATTAAGGTATTTTAAGCTCAAAAGAGTAAAAACTATAAAAGAAAAAAATATAGATTTTTCAGTTCAAACATCTGTTTCGTTAAAAATGGCATTGTAGTGATTCTTGAAAAACTGTATATTTTAGAAACACTGATCGATTTTGATCTTTCAAATGGTATTCAACTCAATATTTGAGATCCAAAATATTGCATTAGCTAAATAATCGATAGTTTGAAAAATTTCGAAGTTATGTCGAAAAAACATTTTTTTCAAAATTTGTCGTCAACGATTACTCCCAAACGGATAAACTGATTTTGATGCAATATATGAATTAGACGTAGTTTTTTGAGGAATAGAGGTGACTAGTTTTTGTACTCAATTGATACATTAATCTGGAAATTATATTAAAAAAATACTGTTTCGCCAAAAATTTTTTTGGGGTTTTTTCAAAATTTCTCAAAATCTCCTGGGCCGACTTCAAATTTCCAGGAAGTCTAAGTTGGGCGGAATCCAATCGAATGCCATCAAACGCGTTTTGGTATGCAGCTGTTTAAAAGTTATGTGATGTTTACATACACACGTACACATTCACACATAGACGCACACACGCAAACACACATAAATATTGACGTCATCGTGAAAATAGTCCGAAAAGATTTCTAGAACCTCAAAACGTCAAGATCTGGTGAAAACTCGATTTTTGAAAATCGGGGCAAAATCAGTAACATCCTTATATGCAGCGGGAAGTTAAAAATTTTAAAAACATCATCTCGTGCTACACTTCTTAGGCTAACAAGTTGTGTTGTTTAATATTATTAATCTTGAACGAAGTAACTAATAAAGCTTTTTGCCAGTATATTTCGTGTACCCTCTGCCTTTTCTAGTGGTTAAACCTTTATGTTAATTTTGATAAGTTATAAACACTAACAAATTAATAGCTTTTAATTCTATTTTTTTTGTAAAAAGTAAAAGATCTGTGACGTTTTTTATGATCAAATGATCATCTGATTAATTGATTAGCCAACAGCTCAATTGTGGATGAGGAGTATTTTGGTACATTCAGTTGTATTCGCTCTATTGGGAACGGAAAGTTATGCGCATTTAAAAAAATGATGAGAACAAACCGCTTAGATATTTCATTTCCAATACATAAAATGTTTTAATGTTGAGATTTTTGAATTTACACCTTAAAAGCTCTAGTTTATTCGTTAATTCCGATGATCTAATTTAGGATTTATCGTTGTGTGATCTGGTGCTTAATAAAATGGTTTAATATATTCAAATATATTGATATATAAAGGTGAGCTCAAACAAATGCGCAAACTAGTTGTCGGCCCGTGACTCACGACCCACGTAATACGATTCATTAGATCTATTAACTGTTTTACAAATAAAACGCTCCGACGAACGGACGATGCCATTTCTCGTGATTTATACTTGATAGATTGATTAAATCTGAGCCAGAAAATTAATATCTCGCGAGATAACTGGTGTTATTGCCTTTATTTGTCTTAAACAGATTATTTATGAAGAAATAAATGGATCGCAATAATAACAATCTTCGTTTTAATTTAAATTATAATGTAAAGATGTTCGAATATAAATAAAAATTAGCTAGTCCATTAGTATTTATAATATCATCTTAACGAAGCTTTTATTAAGAGACACACATGTCTTAGAATCAATATATAGGCTGCTAAAACGATATGCACACAAAATTATTTTTATATTTTCCCTCGTGTTGGTCCGGGCTCCTTTTAGGAATAAACCAACTATCGTCCTGCCAGACAGGTCGTGAGAGGTGACCGATTGGCTATACCTGTCACTACCACCGTGACTACCAGGTGGTAGAGTACCGCCATGTCTCGTCCGGATATTTGGTACCATCATCTTACTTATTCCGAGCGCATTAGCATCAGTGCTTGCCATTGTAGTATTCCGGTTTGGAGGGTAAGGTAGCCAGTTGACTCATCCGTGTGGCTTTGCCATCCAGGTACAAGGATAGCAACTCACTATTTACATTTTTGGTATCTTTAGGCGATGGTTTCTCTTTTTACCAAGAGAAAAATCTGTTTGTTTGCTATCCAATAGTTTAAAAAAATACATAATTATCGAATATAGTTGAGAAATCGATGATTTGTAGTGAAACAGAAAATCATGAGACAGTCGATTTACTCACGGTACCTACTAGAAACTGGCCTGATTATACTTTTTTTTTTCGCTTTAAACTACAAATGCATGAGACAATACACACATACTTATCTTTACGTCAAATCCCTTAAGGGAGCACCATATATCACCGCCAAGACGGAGTTCCCTTGCTTCTTCCACTTTCATAACTCTACAAACACGCCGGTTTAAGAGACTTGCATTAAAAAAATAAGTACACGATTTAATCTTAAATCTTAACATTAACGGAGATTTGAACCCGCTATTGGTGACGTATATGTCTGAGAGACCGGGCGAATCGAAAGATTCGAATAAATTTTTCACCCGCCGTCGATTCGAGTTGCGATTTCGAGTAATTGCCTCATTTTAAGTCCCACATCGTTGGTACCACTCATGAATTTGCCACGGATGCACGTTCACGAGTATCAGCACCAACCCTGTCCGTAGGACCAGCGTCACCAAACATGTAAGTAAGATATTTATAATATTTTCATATAGTAAAATACGTGTCATATTTTTTGTTACAAGGATATTTTGTTTATTTTCTAAGAGTTTGCTATGACCTAAAATTATAATAGATAAGAATAAAGGCTGATTTTAATAAAAAAAATTAAACATTTTTAATAATTTCAAATTTTTATAAACATATAAGTAAATAGAATATTTTTAGTGTCGTGAGTATAATTTTTAATATAAATAAAATAATAAAAATAAACAACCTATGATCGACTGAATTTTTGTGTTTTATTTTCATAAATGTGTTTATAATTAAACCTTAACTAACTAAAAGTAGGATAACTAGCCAATGGTTGGCAAAATCTTAGGTTGAAAACCCTGGTCTGTGAGACCGGCGTCACCAATGTTGTAAGTGAAATTGACGTCACTGGCGGGCTAAGTTCACTTTAGTCATTTTAGAGAACCATAGTCTAGATTTACGCCAAACAATCAAATAGTTCTCCTATAACAATGAGGGACGATCCTCGCCCCTACATGCCAAAAATGTTTGTGATCCTTTTAGCATAGTAGGGACCTAAATCCAAAGGTGTGTACCACCCACCCAATTGTTATAGTTTATGTCAAGGCAGCAAACATATATTTATTAAACATATATTATAGATTCAGATGGCACCAATCATTTTTGACAACTGCCTACGGATTTATAAAAATATCAATAACTCTTTGAAGTCAATTGAAAAGTGAATTGCTCTCATAATTCAGTTTCAATGTTTGTTAGTATAAAGTATCGTTCGTTTTACATGCTGGGAAGCCAATAATCCATCACAGAACAATCCGAGGCTCAGCTGTCTTCAAAATGATGCAGTCACGACGGCTGACTAAGCGGGAGTGTCGGCGGGCGGACGGCGATCGATTCCTTGCTGCTACATCATTTCTCAATGCTGTAGGATTACTCTCAAACAACAATAATCGCACATCAAATAAATACATCATCTTTTTAAAGATGTTTCTACGTTTGACGTTCTTGATGTAAAATACTAAAAAAAATATGTATTTTATGACAGACATATCATCTTGTGTTTTGTACCTTATGTGTCGATGCTTTCCTGAAAACTCACAGACGTTATGATTTCAGCTCAGACATATTGTCACTAAGCAAATTAGCAATTATAGAAGCTGCAAATTTTAATACCTTTCGAAGACGTTAATTACATTTTCCCCGTCTTTCTTTGGTGTCTATAGACTATGGTTGACTCTTTTCATCAGGAGACCTATATACTTGTTTGCTATCATATGATGTAAAAAGAAAATTCACCTAACGCCCATGTGACTGTAGCAAAACATCCAAGCCACATGTTTTGACTAAGGAGAAGACTTTGTAAAGTTAGGGCTTGTAGAGTGAGGGCATGTAGAATTAGAAGCTTGTTCTACATGAGATCTGACAACTTTTTGACAGTGCGAGCCACAATCTTGTTGCAACATTTAACATGAAAATGTTTTAATGGGATTACATTTTTTTAGTAATGTCTGTTTATGCAACAGTTTAAATAAGCTTTTCTATTCGTGTACAAAATTTCAGATGTATAGACGTACCAGTGAGTATATTATGTACTAATATGCGAACATACATACATGCAGACTTACAAATCATATTGTTACGTGCTTCGGGTTCGTAATTTGCAAGAATACGCCACTTATGTTAATACGTGTATTTACAACACAAATACACAAAACAACACAATGTGATACTTAAATACTCTGGTTAACACTAGTCACTCTCTGTACTATCACTAAACTTAACCGACTAAACAATAAAACGCTTCTCGCTTCGCACTGGTCGCTCATATTATCGCTTTCGATCACTGTATAAAACTGCCTTCTATTTGTCAACACTTCCCTATTTATATTCGAGGTAAAGTTCGAGGTAACAATCGCGAATGTTCGGCAATCATCTCGTAAACAATAGACAATTATTGTAAACAACTTATGGATAAACAAGTTAAGATAAACAAGTCCTAGTACACGCTATTTTCATTCTTATGCCCTATAGCACAAAGTCCATTATGGCATAGCTATTCGGGGACGGTCAACTATTTGTTTGTCAATAGGAGTAGCTATCTCTTTCTTTTATTTCTAGATCTCCCCATCGTTCCAACTCTTCACGTTTCTAGAATGACATTTGTTTAATATTACGTAAGCAGACTGTTAATTAAAGAGACGTTAACATCAGTAGCTATAATTAGTTTAGGTCAACTAATTAACGTGTAGAGATGTCAGGGATAGTATGTATATATCAATATAATAGTAGATATTTAGTGTAGTGGCGTGGTGTCGAGGCGATATTCGCACGAAAGTACTCTAGTCGTTTCCGGATCGGATGTGAACTTGGTTTGACCCTGTTTCTACTTTACACGGGATAGGTACCTACGCTCATAACTATATCTTAATCAGCGGTTTATCACTAATATGTTATAACATTGTATAGTAATTATGATATTATGTTTATAAACGCCCGTCTAGTGGTAGAGTTCTGCATTGTCTCGCCCGGGTCTAGTACCACCGCCTTACCTACTCCTGCCGCAATAGCGTCAGTGCTTATCGTTGTCGTGTTTCGGTTTGGAGGGTAAGGTAACCGGTAAACTTATGCATGTGGCACTAGCCCTCACCACAAGATAGCAACGCACCATTAACACCTTTGGTGTCTATAGGGGATGATTGACTTTTTCCACCAGGAAACCCATCTGCTTGTTTGCTATCTTATGATATAAAAACCTCCAAGGAGCCCGGACCAAGACGGTACGGGCTCCTTTGCAGAATAGATCAATTGCCGTTCTGCCAGGCACGTCGTAAAAGGCGACTAATTGGTTATACGTATCACTACCATCGCGACTACTAAGTAGTAGAGTTTCGCAATATCTCGCCCGGGTATTTGGTAATTATCGTGTTCCGGTTTGAAGGGTAAGGTATCCGATAAATTTATGCATGTAGCATTGCCAGTCCGCCACACGGAGAGCTACATACAAGTACCATATTTAGCGACTGTAAGCGATGGTTCCTCTTATTATCACGAGAACCATCATCAAAAAACCAATAACATAGATTTGTGATTAATATAATTTTAAAGACCCTAAAGTACAATTTAAGAAAGAATTATTAACTCAGTTCAAATAATGTTTACATATTTGATTTTTGCAAATTCAAGTCAAATGTAATCTTAAAGAATAAAAATATGTTAAATGGAATTTAATAGAATTTCACTCTTTGCTTAGAATTTTGCACATGTGATGAAATGTAATATATAAAAAATCCGTTCAAGATCCGTCTGAAAAGTAACGGACACGGATACGGATACGGATCTTCATTCTGCCTCAGATATCCGTGGATTCGGATATCTGGCACGTAACTAGCCCCTACGACGCTCGAGTAACTACCCATTAAGCATCTTGGGCTCCTCTACTATAACATTATTAAAACTTTCGTGAGACATTATATACTAAATAATTCAAAAACGGCTACACTCACTTTTTATCGTTGTAGATTACGATTAGTTTCGGACCTGTATTATGAGGTCCTTCCTTCTCGAACTTGAGACGGGTCGCCATAGACTAGTATATAATATTATCCTTTATAGACCGGAAACTTCAACATCGTTAAAAGGACGTCAGCGCCATCTATAAATCAAGCATAAACTATGTAACGGAAGCCTCTTATCATATCTATTTCTTAACTTTTTACTAGATCTCTGACATATTATGAAAATAAAACAAAAAACTTAACGTCGTAGAATAGATTTATTTTGTCAATTTACAAACCAAAATATAGCAAAATTATGAGGTTTAATCACTGAAAACTAATTCGACACTACTAAACACAGAATACTTATTAATTCAACGTTTAAAAGACACAGAAACAACCAAAATAGTTAAAACTCATTTGTATAACTTGTAGACGCGGAAGATAGTTGTTAACTTGCCGTAAATATCACGAAAACAATGCAAATAAATCAAAATGAAACTAGCACAAAACTATGTAAACAATCTGGCAGCCATCTTTAAGAATGGAATTTAAGTTTTAGAATTTAGTTAGAGATGGGCGACCTGAATCGATATCGTATTGTATCGATAACATGCTATGCGGATTATGCGATATATCAACATTTTGTGTTGATGCATATTTTTATTGTTGATTATATATACAAGAATAATTAATGATCATAGATTACATAATATTAATTTCATTAGTAATAATTATCATAAATTAGTTCTATTAGAGTTATATATTGCATTATAGTTGTGTTTGTGAGCTACACGTAGTGTCTGATTTAATTGTTTTTTGTTTATAAAATATAAATGCCACCAATATGATATCAAATATTCATTTAAGTGGCATTAAATCTATGCAAATTAATAAAATTGGACTGTATGTTTGTAATATTAAAATAATCGCTTTTTACTAAATGCATATGGATATATACACGATACATATACCAAAACAGCATTTTTTACAATTTTTGTCTATCTGATTTTGACAGGACTTTCAGTGGCAGATAGCTGATGTGACAGGTATTAACTTAGGCTACTTTTTCGAAATTTTTCCACGCGGACGAAGTCGCGAGCTCAGTTAGTATTCTATATAGGGACAGGATTCAGTGGATGCAAAACGATCTCATCAATTTGATGAACCATTTAAAAAGACCATAAATATACGTTGGAGTAATCAAAGTTCGAATTCTTTTGAACAAGTCAGTATAATTAATACGAGATACTATTGTTATACGAATGTAACAAATATCATTACAGCAGTTTAATATATAATAAGCTTATGCTAAGTTCATTGTCTTATTACATCGGAAAGGTCAAAATAAAATAAAACTAATTAGCCCCACGTTACATGTCAGTGATTATTACTTCAGTGATATCTGAACGCTTACTTTATTTGACAGGATCTACACCTTCAGATATCTGCAATTGTATTAACTTGCAACGCATCCACAAGATATTGTTTATAGTCATAAAAGTGTAGTCAAAATGCCGTTGAATGAAAATAGTGACTTTTAATATTATTATTAAAAACCGAAATAGCACTGAAATCTTTTTATTCCAGAAATATACCTTTCATATTTTACCTCAAAAATATCGTTTTGTGTCGATACAAAACGTTACATACATCGAATTATGACTCATATCGATACAGTATATCGATTCAAATCGATTTTGAATTTCACATGTGATAGAAATGATGATGGTAGAGGATAGTAAACATTTCAATTTCGACTAGAGATTAGTTTCGTACGAAGTTTGGTGTATGTGGCTCAGGTGGAGCCACCATTAAGTTTTGTAAAAGGTCCAAATGTACTAACATTCCACCCCGTGCGGGTCGCTACCGAGCGATCGCCAAACTCACTCTAAGGAAGGACCGTGTAGACCTGTTTTAATTATTTAATTTTCTGTTGTTGGTTGAGATTGTAAATTGCCCGTATAGCCCGTTTTTGAATCTTATGCAAATATTGTATTTATTTCAGATCCCACAAAGTGGAATTCCACATGACATGACATTATGAAAGTAACTAAAGTACAGTACAGACTGATGATATACCCTTGGTAGTTGTTTTCTCTGATTTGTCAAGAAGAAAAAGCCAGAATACAATCATACATTTTATTGTGACAAACAATATTCGGAATTTCACAGGAAGAGTTATGACAGTCTCAATATTAATAAACTCTTTTCCATACATCTGGATACAAATAATGATTCTGGCACAATATGAAACTAAAAAAGATAACATTACACATCGTAATAATACATTTCTTAAGAAAAGATAAATTACTACAGGTATTAAACGAAACTTTTTATTTAAAAATCTTTCTAGGAACTATTAGTAAAGAAATAATAGTACTTTAATACACATATGTAATTAAAGCTATACATTTCAATAAATACTAGTAATATTTATTATTTATATTGGTTTTTCAAACCACATCTGTCAGAGGTTTTCCTAAAATAATCCAAGTATAATTTTAATAAGGTAATAAAAACATAAAGAAAGCATTGCGCCGAGTCGGCATTAGTACCGGAGGGCTGCAGTTTTTGCCGCCGCCAATGAAATGCCATTGTTGTTGGTCTAATGAAACCGCATTCGGGACCCGGGCTGCATGTGAGCCGCCTGACAAACACTTTCTTAGACATTGGCTGTTCATATTTACTTAAGTCCAATGCAAGCTTAAAACGCAACATTTGGTGAATGTTTTGCCTTACAATAAAGCTTTTCTGACACTGACATTAGCGTTCGTTGCAACCAACAAATCTGTTTCAGAACAGTTTAGACTTTTTTTTATTGTTTTTTAATCGTATGCTTATCTTATGATATATATAAAAAAAAACTAAAATTCCATCACCGCCTTCTTGAAAATAACTACATATATGTCAGACGTTGCACTCCGGAGTTAGTCTTAAAGTTTTTATTGCCTCATACCGCTACTCTGTAGAACAATTTGGCCGACGGAGATATATTTGGATCAATATAACTTCAGAATAATTAAATAATGTGCTTATTCGTTTCTAAGAGATCGTAATGCTTTTGCTATTTTTCACATGGCTTCCTCGCTCGTACAGGGCCTGGAGATAAAACAAAAATAATGTTTCTTAGAAAAATGTGGCCTCTTGGTGGTGATTATACAATGCGTTAATATTTATCATTTCTACTTATTTATTTACTGCTTTTTTCCGCTACAAATTTTATTGTTATTCAAAAAAGTTTTGCTTTAGAAGGAATTCTATGAAAAAGACATCAACGGGTGAGCATAATGTATTTCGAGTTATGGGTCTTATTGTTGATGTGGTAAGGGGTAACACGGATAAAACTCTAAATAAATGATTAAACTGAGCGATCAACCGATCAACTGCAGACAGATCTATCCACTGGATGGGTCTGGCTGTAAAGTTATCCTTAATATAGTTATTATGGTACATCCCTACACCTCGCTGAAATACAATGCCCTATTGCTATATTACGCGAGCCAGCGATAAATTTTCATGACCAAGTTCCTCACGGGCTATAACTTCTAAACTGCTTCAGATAGTTGTATCGTGAAGTACTGTGTACGTCTACTGCGGCTCGGTGGGTAGGTTAGGTAGTAGAAGCCTCTCAGGCACGTCGAAAAAAACATGAATTTTAGTCATTTCCTCCCGATTGTAAATTATTCAAATTATAGCTTGTCCAATCTTGAAGAAAACAAAAATTCAGCTGACTAGAGATAGAGTATTTAATTTTACTAGCTACAAGCTTGTGATCGAAATTCAATGATAGACTGAACAAACAAGTTACACAACAGACTTTATCTGTAAAGAAAATAATATACGTCATGTGTATACATTGTGATGTATTCTCATGGGTGTAGAGTATGTACTGTTTATTTTTTGTTAAATATTAGTTTTCTGCAGTCTTTCTCATTATAACCTTTAACAATGTAAATTTCAAACTCCACTGTTCGTGTAGTGGTCTTAAAAAGGTTTTTGTTTTATGTATTATATTAAAAACAATATACGTAGCAACATCAACAACAAATCATCTAAACATTGGAGTTAACCAAATTTATATACATATTATTATTGTTGACTAACACCCATAACACAAGCAAATAATTTGCTTAGTTTGTCCCTTGAATATTTATGAATACTGTTACATTGATAATAAACACCCAAATCCAGAAATACAAACATCTATTTTCATCACATTAATGTTTGCCCGTGTCGGGAATCAAACCTGAATCCCATCGATTCATAGTTAGATTCGCTGACCAACGGGGCGGTCTATACCTATACAGCTGTAATAACTTGTCTCTGATGACACCACATAATTATCTAAACCAATAAAATTGGAGTGTTTGTTTCTAATATTTAACGTCGCTATTTGCTAAATTCATATGGATGTATACACGGTAGATATGGTCTTTACCTATGAAATTGCCGTTTTTCATGAAATAAATGAAGCGTATTTTTTTCTGTATTTTTTATTTCTATTTCTATAATCACCCATGCAATCAATGCATCTTTGCCAAAGCATTGGTAGCTTATTGATGCCCTTCTTGAAGAAATCAGTTGGACGTCTGGAGTCTGCTGTGCAGTACGAGGTCGCGCGTTGTCGTGAAAGAGCAGTGGAGCCAAAATATTGACCAAAGCTGGTTGGAGACGCGCGAGCTTCTCGCTCGTGAATGCTCGTCCCGTTTGGTAAAAAGCTGTGATGAATTACACCCGCGTTAGACTACCAAACAGTGACCATCCCTTTTTAAGGGGTAAGTTTTCGTTTAGGGCATCGTTTGGGTGCTGAACCAGGGTCCAACTAACTTGCTGAGTACTTACCATTGTCGAATAGGATCCATTTCTCGCCACAAATAACAATGTAATTCAGAATTCTTTCATTTGTATGCCTGTTGAGCAGTGCAAGGCACGTCTCGACGCCTATTTTGCGCTGGCAATCATTGAGTTCGTGGGATATCCATTTGTTAAGCTTTTTTACCTTATCAATTTGACGCAAATGGACCA
Organism: Apodemia mormo; assembly: GCA_036924255.1. Taxonomy (NCBI): domain Eukaryota; kingdom Metazoa; phylum Arthropoda; class Insecta; order Lepidoptera; family Riodinidae; genus Apodemia; species Apodemia mormo. The sequence goes on along the minus strand of JAUPFN010000018.1, from coordinate 405,298 downwards.
ATATTGTCTTGATGCTAACGTTGAAAGCTGCTGCTAATTCATCAGTAGATTGAGTTTTATTAGCTTCCACAATCGCCTTTAATTCATCGTTGTCGACCAACATTTTCGGACGACGACGGGGTTCATTTTTCGGGTTAAAATTTCCAGAACGGTAGCCGGAAAACCAATAACGGGTGGTGCTTTCGTTTGTAGTGTTCGCTCCATAAACTTCGTCGATGTTGCGTGCCGCTTGTGCCGCTTTGCTGCCACGACGGTACTCATACTCCATAATTACGCGAATTTTTAACTTATCCACCACGACAAAACATGTTTGAATGCGTTTGAAACAAAACACTAACTATTAAAACGGCTGTACACATTGGCCCAAGGTATTGGGCCAGCATGTTGGGCCAAAATAGTGAATTGTAAATGTCTCTGTTTATACATTGGTGTATTGACCATTCTGCATTGGCCGTAAGAATTGTCATTAAAGATTCCTTTTTCTTTTTTAGTTCAATAACAGGAATACTTATTTGCTATACGCTTCTAAGCGTCATTAACCTGAAATAAAGGTATTAAAAATTAAGTATTTTTTAATAATCTAACCAAATACGCGGGTGTGAAAGTTAAATGATGAATGAATGAATGATGATGATGAATGTCCTTTATGAATTGAAACTTTCTCGTTATTACACCACAATTATTAAATATGATCTTCGTTGAGAAATTCTGTAAGATATTGAAAATAATAATTACTTATCGATATAATATATTTACGAGATTTGGAATGATTTTAAAGTACGAAGTATCTTATACAGTATCTTATACAGAATCATTATATGGAATCTATCCGAATTCCGAATACATGTTGTTCGTATTAATTCAAGTCGATACGAGTTATTTTTTAAACCTTTCTAGTCTTGTCTCGTCTCGTTTCGCCTTGTTTTGCCTCATTGGTGAAAGAAGAGGTTCAGAGCAGTGCACTGGTTTAGATGATATTAGGTATTTGGTTAGGTTATTAAAAAAATACTTCATTTTTAATAATTTTATTTCAGGTTAATGATGCTTAGAAGCGTATAGCAGATGAGTATTTCTGTTATTGAACTAAAAAAGAAAAAGGAATATTTAATGACAATTCTTACGGCTGTAAGAGGTTTTACGTCCATCTTTATTAAAGAGCCAATGGCGAATGGTCAGTACACCAATGTATAAACATGGACATTTACAATTCATAACGTACATTACAGCAAAAATGCTGGCCCTTGTGTTCATCCTTGGCCCAATGTGTACAATGTTAAAGGCGGTTAAACAAATAATGATTTTAGAAAAAAGAATTCCACGTTTTTAAAATAAAATTAATTTGAAATTAGAATTATCAGCAAAAAAAATATTTTGATTTGAAATAATAACCAGTACCACTGAGCGGAAATTTCATAAATTCTATCTGTATGTCTATCTGTCTGTTTGTTCCGGCTAATCTCCGAAACTTTCACTGGCAGATAGCTGATATAATAAGGAGTAACTTAGGCTATTTTTATTTTAGAAATTTTTCTACGCGGACAAGGTCGCGGGCACAGCTAGTTATCATTAATAACATCACTTAGCTCAAACTGTTTTATTTAAAATATAAATTATTTCGAAATAAGTCACTACAACAGCGATAACATAACAGTAAAGTCGAAATATAGGCTAAGCGTCACACACACAGAAAGGAGACGTAGAGTTCTGCGTCTCCTCTCTCGGATTCAGTAGTCGGAACCATCGCCTTACCTTTTCTACTGTAATATCATCAGTGCTTGGCTGCAGTGGATGGTAGCATCAGTGGATTGTCGTGTTCCGGTATGAAGGAGAAAGCAGCCGATAAACTTTGAATGTGACATTAGATCCCAAACAGAACAAAGACAAACAGAACAACGATCATAAAAGTTGTACAGATGGCGTCACGCCATTATCAACTTTAGTATCTACACGCGTGGTTGTCTCTTGCCATCGGGAGTGCCGTCTGTTTGTTTGCTATAATTTTATGATATGAAATAAAATAAATAAAACATAATAGTTGCTTGTCTTCTAACGCGTGTAACGTCAATCCTGTGTCGTTGGCGGCCATTGGCCTTAAATTCGCGTCATGCCACTAAAGCAATTTTATCTGTTTTCTACTAAATTTAAAAAAAAATGGTGTTATATTTTATATTAAACTAGCTGAACTGACAAACATCTGCCGTATAAATTATTTATTTATCAGTTTAGATCCGCGTTGCTTAGAAATATATTTTTTGTAAAACCGCAGCAACTGACTCCCCATTTGTTTACTCTCCGACAACCTGCATCAGATCTTCGCCAGATTAAAATGAGACCACACGGAGAGTACACCTTCCGAAATAAAATAAAAACTTCCAAAATCTGTTCATAAATAATTTACAAAAATACAAAAAAGTATCTTCACGACCGTATTCCGGAAGAAGCAGGCAGAGGTACAACAAGTGCACCCACCATTAGCCAAAGATACTTAGTCCGTCAGTGTGATAGGTGGCAAGCCTATAGCCAGCCGGGCACTTTCCAATGCCACTTGGGGCAGCGTGCAACCTTGTTTTTATCAGAAAACTGAAAAAACACTTTTTTGAATTGTCCGACCCAGGAATCGAGCCCGGGACCTCATGTTTCCCGGGACCACCCGGGAACTCCGACGCCGGACCACAACCACCAGACCACAGAGGCAATTTAAAAAAAGACAAAAAATATTTTGCGACCTCTTCTTATACCTATCAAATATATAAAACCACTTACAAAAATTCTGTGGAGCCGTTTCGGAGGAGAGCGACCACAAACACCGAGACACAATTGAAAATAGATCACTTGTATGTTCCGCAAAACGTGTTTGTTAATAAGAAGATCCCTTAATGCATGAAAATAGATAATGTATATTATTAAAAATATGCATCAGTTTTTCAATTCAAATGTCCTGTGTCTAGATCGTCAAGCATCTGAATGTATATAATTTTTCCCGTTGGTCCGGGGAAAAATCGAACCTATGAGAAATAAAGTAAAAATCTGCCATTCTACTAGGAAATTTGTAAAAGGCTAACGATTGGCTATACGTGTCACTACCATCGTGACTACTAGCTGGTAGAGTTCCGCAACATACCTATCACTCGGGTTTGGTACCACCGTGTTACGTATCTCTGTCGTAATAGCGTTTAATGCTCGTCATTGTCGTCTTCCAGTTGGTAGAATAAGGTAGCCGGTAAGCTTATACATGTGTGAGGTATCATGGATTTCTCAAAAAATGCACATTTCTCAGATCATTTTTTCGATTAAGGAATCCGTTTTTAAAATAGTAAGCTTTATGGTGCCAATTGTTGTTAGAGTCCAGAGTCCGCCTCTGCCAGCCAGATGATTGGTTTTGAATATATTATGAAAAAAATGGCAGTAGTATATATTATATTATATAATTAAGTTTAAGGGAAAATTATTTCGGCTAAGTAGGATTTACTAGTCGTAATATTCGACCATTACTACAAATACAAATATTCATAGTAATAAAACAATAAACAAGCCCTCTTGTTAGTCTGCATTATTACAATGGGCAGCTACGGAACCCTACAATATACCTGACCCGATATGCACTTGTTGTTATTTTTATTATAACACTAGCTGTGCCCGTGACTTCGTCTGCGTGGAAAAAATACTAAAATAAATCCCCCAAAATTCTCGTTCACGTGGGACTTTCTCGGGTCTCAAACTATTTTTGTACCAAATTGGTTTATTCGTGTAGGTGTGAAGAAGAGACAGACAGGCAGACAGAGCTACTTTCGCATTTACAATATTAGTATGGATAATAACATGTATATTTTGATTGGGTGTCAGTGTAGCTCAAGCTCAGCTAGGGTTCTTTTGTCATTTTAAAGTAGAAAATTGGCCTACAGCTATATTATTCACCTCCTCCTTCCTTGTTTCCTTCCCTACTTTTCCATGCCAGTGAGGGGACAGTGGGGTTAGAGAGATAATTGGTAAGAGCTAACTGTGATGAAAAGTCATAACACAATGGCAACTATTCACACATTGTAACTCGTGTCTAATATTGATACGTACGTAATTGTTTTTCTCGTCTCATGACGCACTCTCGGCTGCAGACAAATTGAGCTCATTAGTAAATACCACGTGTTTGACAGCTCGGGCTGTTTGTCCCGACGCGTCTATTGTTGTGCGCGCGGCCATTTGTCTGTCAGTGTGTCGAAACGACGTTATCGCGGCTTCGAACCCCATTACCTCTAATGCCTGATGCTATCGCTTCAATATTTGGCTTCGTATCGGAAAGGTCAATGCGATCCCAATACTGATTGTGATTTTTATTATTAAAGGATTAGAAAACACGAAGTGACAGAGTGTTGGGTGATTAGTAAAGTGTCTGATGCGCGATAGCCCGGCCCCTGTACATGTTGTATATACATTTTAGTACGACAAGGTAATTACGACAGCTCTGGTTAAAGTCATATATTATGCAAGTTGAGAATTTGACAGTGCTGGTCACTTTTCACAACTTCACTATAGCACAGAATACTGGAGACTAGTATTTTGAAGTCTGAGTTCTGACTGTGGTTCTGAGTCTCCAGTATTCTGTGACTGTAGCAACTAATTTCAAATCATCTATGTGTGTAACTCGAATTACAAACTTGTCTACCTACTCGTAATTTATCTAGAACTAAGCTTGCCAAATACCTTTTTAAGGGATATTGAGAACAATGGTAGTGACATAGTCAGTCGTTTGGCTCTTACGATCTGCCTGGCAGAAAGGCAGATGGTCTATTCTTCAAAAGAAGCCGGGACCAACGCGGGAGTCTATTAGCAGCAGTCAATGAAACATTTGTTATTTTTAAAACGTTAATGGAATAAAAATAATTTTTCACATTATTGGATTTGTAAAAGCCGACCATCTTAAAATTCTAAAGCCTGGCAACGCTCTCGCCAGAGAGCTATTTTCCGGTGTTTCGATGTGGCGAAATTTTCCTTTGCTTTGTGTCCGATTCCATCGATGATCCTTTTGTTATTTGGATTATAAAAAGTTTTATCTAGCCCTCTGAGTTTCCCTAAATTGAAATTCTATACTTTTAAATACAGAAAACACATACGTATAAGAAAATATAAGAAAGTTTTTTACTTTTCGTTTATAACAACTGTTGCAACATTTATTTTTGTTGTTATTGTTGTTACTTTCAAATAAAAGATTATTATTATTATTTCCATGCAGTAAACAAGATTATAATTAAATGGTAAACCACACAAAACAGCATTGAAACAGCATTAGAACAGCATCGAAATAGCATCATGTGAGCAAAAAACAGATCGCATGTGCGGAGAGCAGCAGGAGACGTCCGTGCTGCAGAGATAGCGCGGCCGCACGCGAGCGCGGCGCCGCGCTCGTTACCATGGTCCGACACTCGCGCGGAACAAACAGATCACAGGATCGGGCGCGCAGTTATCAGGATTGTAATGCACATACATTTTGCATTTATATAAACAAATAATCAAATTGGTTTTCGTTAAAATAATAATAATGTGTAAATAAATGTTTATACTTTGTTACCCATGTGGCATTAAGACCCTGCCAGAAGGATAGCAACACACCATTAACATTTTTGGTGTCTATAAGCGATGGTTGTCTTTCTATAAGGAGAGTCATCTTGTTTGCTATCTTATGTTATAAAAATACTCAACATATATCTACTATAAAAACTTTTGTAACCTTATTTTGAGTAAAATCGATGGAATCTCTTCATATCACTTTTTTCCAGAACTAAAAAGTACTACTCTTTTTAGTATCGTAGTCTAGTCGCCTGTTTTTATGCAACTACCCAAAAAGAGGCTCTCAATTTGGCTGTATTTTTTACTTTTGTCAACTCAGAAGTCGATCACTTACGAACCGATCTGGAAAATATTTTTGTTGTTGTAGTACATACACTACAAATTTGATCCCATAAAAATAATGTGAAAATCAGAGATACATACATACAGATTCAGAGATACAGGAGATAGAAACGCGATGTTGCAGTCTTTGTGCATCGCAATTTTGTTGATCGAGGTTGAGAGTAAGTTATATCGATTCGGTCCAAAGCCTCTGTAACGCAATTTCCTATTTCTTATGATTTTTTACCCCAGTAAAAGAGACATGCAAGATTATCATCCTTCTTAAATATTATATATTCAGATGCTACTTTAGAGAAATCCTACTATTAAAAAAACGAAGACTCCGCAAATGCTCTTAAAACTCATGCGTCTCTTCCGTTAGTGCCACTTCAACAGCACAACACACGATACAGGAATTTAAAGGAGAATCCAGCGGCTCGTGATCCTCATTCGTCCATTAAACTCGCCCCTGTATCATAAGCTGTGTTTATTTTACTAAAAACCAATAACAGTTTTACAACAATACAAGTAAACAAAACAGTAAGTACATTGAATTATAACAGCTGATAGACGTGAAGACTATTTACAATCGGTCACAACATGCTTAATAATATAAAAACTAGTAAAGTATATGTCAGGCCACGCACAATGTAGGGTTTCGAAGTTGCCCAGTACAATGATGCGGACTAAGAAGAGGGCTTTCAAAGTTTCATACTATGAACGTTTAAGCTATTCAACGTCAATGACTAATATCCTATCTCTCGTCTCACCCAGGTCTGGTACCGCCGCCTGGTAGCCCTGATGGTAGTGGCATAGCTAGTCTTTCATCTCTCGATCTGCCTGGCAGAGCGGCAGATGATCTATTCTTCAAAAGGAGCCCGGACCAACGCGGGAGTCGTTTAGCAGCAGTCAATGAAACATTTGTTATTTTGAAAACGTTAACGGACCAAAATTAAATTTTCACACAACTGGATTTGAAAAAGCCGACCATCTTAAAATTAATGCGCATGCGCCCGCCATCTCTCCCTAAATATTTTATCAAATAAAATAATAACAATCTAAGCGGTGGGTAATACGCAGTTAAACTAATAAAACAAAACGCCAACACAAGAAAGTCAGAGTTAATAGAGCTCCTTGCGGAAGGCTCGGAGCGATCGTCGATTCCTGTTTCCGTGAGTGCTAACAAAAACAAAAATGTAATAATTCGGTAAGTCATAATCGGCGGAGGTCTGGCCGGCAAAAAGTGGCCGCGCCGGGACCGCTCGGGAACCTGTCGCGACAGGCCCGACACACATGCCGCGCTCGTGACCTGCGACGGACGACTCTTCTGGCGGAAAGCGACAGCTATCGCAGACAGCAAAGATGGCGTGGCGTGGATGTAATGTTCTCAGTGGATGATCCGAGTGACATAGCTGATATAGTGTTGCAGAGTATGGAACTTTTTATTTCATTTTCTGCGGTTCCAGAAACAGGTGGGAAGCCTCAGCCTTGGTTTGGTCACTATTGCAAAACGACGCCACGCCGAAAGCTGGAGTGCTCCCGGGATAGGATATAAAGGCAGGCAACGCTATGAAAAGACCTGTTATGTATTGCGGATGTTCATGGGCGGCGGTGATCACTTACCATCAGCTATATCTCCTGCTCACTTGGCCCCGCTTCTTTACAAAATGCAATAATTTACCAACTACCGTACTGTCCGACCGAAATATAATAGTGACAATACTAGCAAATAGTCACGATGGTAGTAACATGTTAGAACAATTATTCGCTTTTTTGGCTGCTTGACAGAAAGGTTGATAGATTAATTTTAAAAAGGGAGCCAGAACCAATACAAGGTGAACTTGTCCTTGATTTAAATAAATATTAAATGCTTGTGGATACAAATTCTTCAATCGTAAGTGTGAGTAATCGGTTTCCAGTTCAGTTACATTACTAGAGTTTCCCAGTAAATCTCAGCAGTAGCCGCCGCGTGTGTCGGGCCCCTACGGCGGCGCGGGAGGCACCTGCGCAGGACATCGACCCCCGCCCGGGACCCGCCACCCCCTCCCACCCAATAGCAACACATTTCACCCACCGTTTTATGCTCTCGCGTATCATAATTCATGTTTGAGTTGTTTTGTTTGTCTATATGCGAGATTAAAAAGCTTAATTACTTTGGGAGGATGACCGAAGTATATTGGTCATGAATTTTCTCCACAACCTGTCCAATCATATAATGTTGGTGCTAGCTGCGGCTCCGTTCCAGCAGTATGCCTATTATTTGTGTCTCTCGCATCTACGAGTGCAAGTAAAGTTTAAATTAAAACTCCATAAATGCGACACAAATAATAAATTATTTTTAGTTAACTCGTTTTGTAATTGAAATGAACTTTCTAATAAAATAAAATATACTTAATACTATAAAATAAAATGAACTTTCTAATTTTGCCGTATTGGTCCCGGCCTCCTTTGTAGAATAGGCCAACTGCCGTTCTGCCAGGCAGGTCGTAAAAGGCGACCGATTGGCTATCGAGTCACTACCATCGTGGCTACTAGGTGGTAAAGTTCTGCATTGTCTCGCCCGGGTCTGGTACCACCGCCTTACCTGTTCCTGCCGCAATAGCGTCAGTGCTTGTCGCTGTCGTGTACCAGTTTGGAGGGTAAGGTAGCTGGTAAACTTATGCATGTGGCATTAGACCTCGCCACAAGATAGTAATGCACCATTAACATCTTTGGTGTCTATAGGCGACGGTTGACTCTTTCCATCAGGAGACCCATGTGCTTTTTTGCTATCTTATGACATAAAAAAAATAGCGAAATAACTGCTGAAATACGTGGTACAGCTATGAGGTTATATTTATTTATTTATTTTTTTTTTTTGGTACACATAGATTATTAAATTATAAAAATACTCATTTGAAAGGAAACGTATGTTTAAATGCCTGTTTATCTCTTTTAGAGATAGGTTACTCTTTTAGAGCGAGTACGGTGCACATTTTTGTTTAAATATAACGAAATTGACCATACAAAAACAAGTTCTCAAACAGCGACAATAGAATGGAAATGTTTAGCGAGCCGTGCGCGTCGTAGTACTATTTTACTACCTACATTGTGCGAGTTACTTAATAATATTATATAGTATCAGGTACCTACTTCGTTCCCACTGGGCGCCCGAAGAAAAAATATCGCAAACATTTCACAGGGCCTTCTAGCCCTAAATTTTTAGCTTTAGATTTTGTTCAAAGCAATGTTCTTGAACATAGTCTAGTGGCCTTCTTGAAATTATAACACGGTCTTTAATTAGTTATCTGAAAATATCAACAGATGTTAAATACGATTCAAATCTCGTTCTTATCCCCGAAGATGTACTCGTAGGCAGGTTACAATTGAAAATCAGACGTGGGTAGTGTTTGCTCCAAACTTAATCAGTGTGTTTTCACATGAATTAGTGTCAGGATTTTTGGCTGGGCAAAGTGCTGCGTAATTTGCTCGCGACGGATATATTAGTTCGGTTATAAGGTATGCTATTCTTAATTAAATAAATTTTATGTAAAAATACATTCACATTGAACAAAAAATTAATCCGCCGCTATAATAAAAATGAAGTAGACCAGCAAGAGGCTATTTAAAGAATCATAGACTTTTTAACCTTAAGTTCCCTGTTTACCTTTGAGGAAGTTTTTGTTCGTGAGAACCAAATAGTTCAGTCTAAGGATTCCACAAAATAAATTCCCCTAAATCCTATGCATAAATTACAACTGAATAAAATAATATTATCAAGGCCTATAGGGCGCTATTAGAGAAACCACAAAAAATTATGACAGAAAACTGAAAGTAAGAAAAAAAATATTTGAAAAACAAATATTTTAAGCTAAATGCTAAGGCATTTGGTAAACTGAAATTATTTTATAATAAACGATTCGGTTTTCAAAGGTTCGCTCAACCATGGATGCTGGTGTCGAATTACTAAAAAATTTGCACTTTGCACAGGCATAAAAGAGTTGGAAGGATGCACTTGGAGTGTTCTGTGATTTGGTCAAGGATTTTAACTGTGCATATCATAACAGCTTAATCAAGAAGTTACATTATTATGGAATTCGAAACAAGGCTTTCGTTCATTTGATTTCTTGTTTAAAAGGAAATTTTAAATTAACTCACATCGCTGAATGCGTAGTGATTAAAAATCAGAGATTCTTAAAACTATTAATATTAGACTACCTAACAGCCAAACATTTCGCTGAGCGTAAATTCATTGACGGTAAAAAATATGTCGGCAGTCGTTTGTGAAATTATATGCAAGTACATGTAACTTACTGTAAACCAATTTTCATCAACATTGACCAGACAGTTCTCGAGTTATAACGGGATATATAAAGACAAATAGATCCCACAAAAAATATTTTCTTACTACAAAAAATATTGCATAACAGAATAGCAATGAACTGTAAATAAATTTCCCCCGTGTTGGTCCCGGGCTCCTTCGAAGAATAGGCCAACTCTCGTTGTTTCAGGCAGGACGTAAAAGGCGACCGATTGGCTATGCGAGTCTCTACCATCGTGACTACTAGGTGGTAGAGTTCTGCATTGTCTCGCTTAGGTTTGTTAACACCGGCTTACCTATTCTTGACGCAATAGCGTCAGTGCTTGTCACTGTCGTGTTCCGGTTTGGACGGTAGGGTAGCCGGCAAACTTATGCATGTGGCATTAGGCCTCGCCGCAAAATAGCAACGTACTATTAACATCTTTGGTGTATATAGGCGATGGTGACCTCCATCAGAAGACACATCTGCATGTTTGCTATCTAATGATATATAAATTTAAAAAATCACCTAACGCCCATGTTGAAAATATCAACAGATGTTAAATACGATTCAAATCTCGTTCTTATCCCCGAAGATGTACTCGTAGGCAGGTTACAATTGAAAATCAGACGTGGGTAGTGTTTGCTCCAAACTTAATCAGTGTGTTTTCACATGAATTAGTGTCAGGATTTTTGGCTGGGCAAAGTGCTGCGTAATTTGCTCGCGACGGATATATTAGTTCGGTTATAAGGTATGCTATTCTTAATTAAATAAATTTTATGTAAAAATACATTCACATTGAACAAAAAATTAATCCGCCGCTATAATAAAAATGAAGTAGACCAGCAAGAGGCTATTTAAAGAATCATAGACTTTTTAACCTTAAGTTCCCTGTTTACCTTTGAGGAAGTTTTTGTTCGTGAGAACCAAATAGTTCAGTCTAAGGATTCCACAAAATAAATTCCCCTAAATCCTATGCATAAATTACAACTGAATAAAATAATATTATCAAGGCCTATAGGGCGCTATTAGAGAAACCACAAAAAATTATGACAGAAAACTGAAAGTAAGAAAAAAAATATTTGAAAAACAAATATTTTAAGCTAAATGCTAAGGCATTTGGTAAACTGAAATTATTTTATAATAAACGATTCGGTTTTCAAAGGTTCGCTCAACCATGGATGCTGGTGTCGAATTACTAAAAAATTTGCACTTTGCACAGGCATAAAAGAGTTGGAAGGATGCACTTGGAGTGTTCTGTGATTTGGTCAAGGATTTTAACTGTGCATATCATAACAGCTTAATCAAGAAGTTACATTATTATGGAATTCGAAACAAGGCTTTCGTTCATTTGATTTCTTGTTTAAAAGGAAATTTTAAATTAACTCACATCGCTGAATGCGTAGTGATTAAAAATCAGAGATTCTTAAAACTATTAATATTAGACTACCTAACAGCCAAACATTTCGCTGAGCGTAAATTCATTGACGGTAAAAAATATGTCGGCAGTCGTTTGTGAAATTATATGCAAGTACATGTAACTTACTGTAAACCAATTTTCATCAACATTGACCAGACAGTTCTCGAGTTATAACGGGATATATAAAGACAAATAGATCCCACAAAAAATATTTTCTTACTACAAAAAATATTGCATAACAGAATAGCAATGAACTGTAAATAAATTTCCCCCGTGTTGGTCCCGGGCTCCTTCGAAGAATAGGCCAACTCTCGTTGTTTCAGGCAGGACGTAAAAGGCGACCGATTGGCTATGCGAGTCTCTACCATCGTGACTACTAGGTGGTAGAGTTCTGCATTGTCTCGCTTAGGTTTGTTAACACCGGCTTACCTATTCTTGACGCAATAGCGTCAGTGCTTGTCACTGTCGTGTTCCGGTTTGGACGGTAGGGTAGCCGGCAAACTTATGCATGTGGCATTAGGCCTCGCCGCAAAATAGCAACGTACTATTAACATCTTTGGTGTATATAGGCGATGGTGACCTCCATCAGAAGACACATCTGCATGTTTGCTATCTAATGATATATAAATTTAAAAAATCACCTAACGCCCATGTGACGGTAACGAAACGTCCAAGCTATTTGACTAAAGAGTAGAGTTTGTGAAGTTAGGGCTTGTAGAATGAGGGCGTGTAGAGTTAGAAGCTTGTTCTACATGAGATCTGACAACTTTTTGACAATGCGAGATACATAGTCTTGTCGAAGCAACATTTTACATGTTAATGTTTTTGGTGGGATTACTTCTTTTAGTAAGTTGCTTTTTAAAATATTTTTGTTATATACGTATTGTTTAATTTGTAATAAAAAGTCTGTACTTGTATAATCGTCAGATCTCTAGGATGGAAAGTTTATATGGGAAGAAAACCTATGCAAACCCCCTTAACAATTCAAAAAAAAGAGGAGCCCCCTTTCTCTTCTTTGAATTTAAATACGTATTTTAGAATTTTTAATATATACGAAATATATAAAAGATAGCAAACAAGCAAATGGGTCTCCTGATGGAAAGAGTCAACCATCGGCTATAGACACCAAAGATGTTAATGGTGCGTTGCTATCTTGTGACGAGGTCTAATGCCACACGCATAAGTTTATCGGCTACCTTACCCTCCAAATCGGATCACGACAGTGACAATCACTGACGCTATTGCGACAGGAATAGGTAAGGCGGTGGTACCAGACACGGGCGTGACAATAACAGAACTCTACCACCTAGTAGCCACGATGTTAGTGACTTGGTTAGCCGATCGGTCGCCTTTTACAACCTGCCTGGCAGAACGGCAGTTGGCTTATTCTTCAATGGAGCCCGGGACTAACACGGGGATGATATACTATACTAAAAATCCTGAAATAAATATATTTTTTTTATAACACGGAGTCTATAAATTTTCAGACCTCTATCAATCATATATCTAGATATCTATAAAGTTTAAAGCTTAAGAGCTGTACAATTTTAACTTTATCCCGAGAATTTTGTTTATCTAGTATAATTAAAACCCAAGTTACAAGGGTTAAAAAAAACGACGAAGTGCTCCGAGAAAAGGTAGGAAATGCCCTTGCGTTACGCTTAGCTTGTCGCGGCGAGGCAGTACTGTGCCCCCAGTCCCCAGATAAACTGTTTAAAATGGTAAAATTGGTGCCATTTTTCACGTCATTTGACAAAAAATTGGATGCACAGACAGAGGTTACTGATTATTTACTAGTATAGATGTACATATATATCATTAGCAATATTACAAATGCGAAAGTATGTCTGTCTTAACAGACACACTTTACGGCAAAGCAGCTGAAACAAGTTAAATGAAATTTGGCATGGAGATAGTAAAAGATCCGGGTTCAAACATAGACTGTCTTTTTTTCATAAATCCACCCTTAGCATGCTGAAATAGAGGTTGAACGTTTGTAAGAAAGACTATGTGGCCGACATGCTGGTCGATGGCGAAGCTGTACGGGTCAGTTAGTGGTGTTATATTATGTTTTAACGACCTTAATTGAGTTATTAAAAATAAACCTAAAATTTGTAAGATATTGAGTATCTGGTTTTTCATGATGCGCGCACAACAGCTGCCTCGATCAGTTTTTAATTTATTTATATAGATAATCGAGTACTACTTCTAAACTGCTGGCCATGAAAAATAATAGCCTATTTAATAAATGCTCGGGCAAAGAGAACCGAGCTCCGTACGTCACGGCCCTGGCACACTTGCCTTACTAAGACCAATTTGATCACGATAATGACTAACAACCCCGGTGTCTACACCCTACATCCTGATTGTGGTAGACAGCATATAAACCAACGAATTAAGCGAAGTCCAAGATGATGTTCCGGAGCATCATTAATGTATTTCCTCGTGTGTTGCCATGATTGCAGACAGATCGTGAACGGCTTCGGTAAGAAAGTGCAAGTGTACGTTATCAAATGGGTGGGTGAATGTGTATGTCACGGCAGTTTAATTTGGGCCACAATGGGAGTGGGTTAATTAGCTCTGGTATTTTGTATGGAGCGCAGCGTGCGTCGTAAACGGTTAAATTTCATCTGTTCCCGCGGTGAGCTTCACCAGGGCTATCAAGTCTTCAAAAATAATGTAACAAGTATATTTTTAAAAAATATATTAAATATTTCTAAATGCTTGCATATTATGTTCTTCAACTTCTCTATTATTTAGCGAATACTTTAGACTAAACACCACGTTGCGTCAGCGGCCGCGGGGACGCTTATGTCGTAGTCACCTTTGAGTCAGCCGACATTTTTTGGTCGACGTTTTATATTGCCACAAAAATAATCTGAATAATAATGTTTTGAGTGTGGAAAATTTAACTTTATCAACAAAATAATAAAATACACTTATATTATTGTTTTAAGCTAACAATCAATGCCTTTGTCGATCGGTCAGGACTTGATAGTAATAATAAGTTTCATATTTTAGTTTATTTTAAATGATGAAGAGTTAGGTGTATAATTTTCCGTAAGTTTCATAAGTTACTATCAAATGGCGGTGTAAGTCATTTTCGCCATAACGCTTCATCTTAAGTAATCAGGTTGGGTAAGTATTCAATAGATAGCGCTATGTTAAGAAGACAAACACATAACAGTCACATCAACATGTGGTCGGATCTGCTAGCATATGACCGCCCAGTTGGTCGAGTGATTAGCGAACCTAACTACGAATCGATGGGGTTCGTGTTCGATTCCCGACAGAGACAATTACCTTTTGTGTGATGAGCACAGATGTTTGTATTTCTGAGTTTAGGTGTATAATAGTAATCGCTTGTAGCTGAAATTCGACCATAACTAAACAATAAAGCCTCTCAAGTTTGACAACTGACAGCTGTAAAGAAAATAGTATCTATGCATGTGTGTATAATATCATGTATGTCACATTAATGTAGTGTGTGTAATGTTTATTTTTATTAATTTAATGTATTTCCAATTCCTTTTATGTAAAAATATTAAGTTCCTGCAGCCCTCAACACATTGATATAAAAACCCTAGATGCACAGTCCCGAACAAAACTGACACTCAAAAGTGTCCCTAATTTATTTTAAGTAGTTATAGATATGGCAAAAACATATGTCTTTGCATATCCAACCTTAAGTGCAAGACTTATAGTTGTTTTTACAAAGCAATGTACGAAAATAAATAAAATTGACAGTGACGCGGCCGACGCGATTCTATTTGAAATGAGTGCGCAATTTAAAATTGTGCACTCATTTTTGGAGGACGTTTTTGACACACTGATTGTGTATCTTGGGTTTTTTATATCTATGCTTCAACAATATAAATTTTAATTGTGCCAAATTTCATTTCAACGGTAAAGCCGTTCGCGCAATTGTCTTAAAAGGGGTCCAAAGTTTTCCCTTCACGTATCAACATATAGATTAGTATTGTTGACTCACTCCCGTAACACAGGCATATATTTGCTTAACTTGGAATTAGATGAATTCGTGTAATTTGTGCAGTATTATTTATTATTATTTATATATAAAAATAATAAATGTATTATATACTATCCAGTACAACTAAGTTTATAATATGTGGCATCTGGCCCGCGAATATTTACTCACCCAAACACGCCCTCACTCTACAAGCCCTAACTTTACAAACTCTGCACCTAAGTCAAAATATGTGGCTTGGCCGTTTCGCTACAATCACATCAGATTAGTGTAAGTTGAAATATTTAGTTACAGTTCATCTCTTTTCTGTTATACAATAATTTTTGTAGTAAAGAAACGTCCAAGCTACGTATTTCGACTAAAAGGTAGGGTTTGTGAAGTTAGGGTTTTAGAATGAGGACGTGTAGAGTTAGAAGCTTGTTCTACATAAGATCTGATAACTTTTTGAAAGTGCGAGAAGTATAGTTTTGTCGTAGCAACATTTTACATGAAAATGCTTTTGGTGTAATAATTATTTGGCACACTTATTAGCAATACTCTGTCGGAAAGTTATGTTTGATTTAAATTGTACGATTTGGTATCTGATGGCAGTATAAAGATAATGTAATGAACTTAAATAAAAAAATCACCAAATGTCTTTACTAATTCAGATAAGAGATCATGTCAGGAACTGCACAATTACGAAAATAGTCCACTTCCCTTATCCATATGTAAGGCTAATAATGAAAGGATTTCCTCAGAATTTACAAATGTTGTATTAATTACCATTGTGAGATGTAGACGACGATAAAGAATTTTTGGTTTGTAACGTAGGAAGCTGATAGTATTTATCGCTGCTACATTCCGCCGGTGTATAATTTGTCTCTGCTACTAATTACACACACGTATTAATACTAGTTGACAATTTAAATTAATCTCAAATAAAATTTGGACGTGTGCATAGACCGCAACTACTTGGCTTACTGTTTTTACCTTCTTATTCTTTCTAATACTGTTACTGCATTTGGACATCATTGATCTTCATGACTTCACTGCATTTATTACATACTAGCTGTTGCCAGCAACTTCATCCGCGCGGACTTCATTTACTCTGCACAGCACCTCCCCGCTAAGTGATAGCGTGATAATATGTAGCCTATATGTTGACCCAACCTGTTAGTAATATTCATACAAAATTAAGTAGTTGCGAAGTAAATCCATGCAGTACTTTTTGAGTTTACCCTGGACATACATACAGACAAACAGACAAACAGACATACAAACAAACAGATAAACAGATAAACAGACAAAAATTCTAAAAACTATATTTTTGGCTTCGATATCGATTGTAGATCACGCCCCAAGTGTTCTTTTAAAAAAATATTCAATGTACAGTTTTGAGTTTCCCACAATTTTATTATATGTAAAGATTATATTTTGGGTCTTGGGATTAATCCCCGAGTCGGGCGAATGTGTTATCGAGATTTTTACGAGGTTTTTCTCGAAAATTTAAAATCTCAGTAGCAGCTCGGAGTATGGTGTTATTCCTTCCATATCTCGGATGCCAACATAACGCCATTGGTCCCATTATCGCTATAAATAGTTGATAGTCGTTTTCATTTTGGTAAAATGCAGCGACAGGGATCACCACTTGTCTCTCCAACTGACAAAACGGGAAATCCTAGTGAACCAGAAACTCTAGAAACATTCGGTTTACCCTGCCTACCTCGGAAGGGAACGCGCGTGATGTTACTTTTTTTAATTTTATTCATGTCTCTACTTAGAGACATGAATAAAATTAAAAAAATTAATTAAAAATTAAATAAAATTTTATTAAATTAATTATTATTAATTTTATTAATTATTAAATAATTTAAAAAAAAATTAAATAAAAATATTTGTAATAAACTTTTATTACAAATATTTTTATTTGATTGCTTCATATATTTATTATAGTGACAACCCTAATCATAGAGCGTCGGTCGCGAACGGGGCATGTAATCGAATTTATTAAAAGTGTAGAGGCGAGAGCTGGCCGGAACAAATCTGGACGCGGCCACCGAACCAGCCTTTGTGGGCCTAATGACGGACGCGGGACGGGGTCCGCCGCCGAGACGGAATCAATTAGAGCCAGAACAACCGCCTTCTCATGAAAAAACCTCACTTTTGAAATCATGTATTGCTTTAGTTGCTTATTTTATCCCTTACAAACTTTTATATTAAAAAACTCTTCTGCGAACCTAACCACTGACATACCAGCCAACATATTCCTAAATCATGTCCTATTCTATAAATCTTCCCAATTGTAGAATAGCTTCTTTTCAATCATCACTAGATGCAAACAAGTAGAATATGACTCCTCTGATGGAAAGAGAAACCATCTATAGACACCAACAATGTTATATCTGCGTGGTAGAGTGACAATGCCACATGCATAAGTCAAGTGGCTACCTTATACTCCACACCAGAACACCACAATGAAAAGCATTGACATGTACCGGCAAAGAGATGTTGCATTTTATTGTAAATGCTGGCCATTTGTTGGACTTTGAATTTTGAATTTAAAGAAATGTGTCGTAGAATTGTTTAGAAAAGAGATGTACTTCTAGGTTGTCGGACATGGTTCCGAATAAACGAAAGTATTTGAAATAAAATTTTATTATTTAGAAATTAGAATAATACATACACCGAGCACCAGTACCAAATTAATCGCTGCTAAGTAGTAGCCCCCCCCCGAAGACAAGCCAACGGCCTCTACAGTACCATATGCCTGGCAAGACGTAGCTGAACTCCACCACCTAGTAATCACAAGGTGCAGGTTTTTGAACTGCCTGGTGAAATAGCAGATGGTATATATATATATATATATATATATATATATATATATATATATATATATATATATATATATATATATATATATAGTTATCTTTTTTACGTTTTGAGAATAAAAAGTAATAACTTTCAATCGATCATCCCTCTAAGATGTTAAACGGCAACAAAACCGCATATAATGTTTTCTTTGTATCAGTGATTTCTTTATAATACGTTGTTACCCAATTGGCGAGATGTCTCGCGGTGTAGGCTCCGGATAACGAGGCGCGTGAGCACGTGTGGGAGTTCGGCTCAGCTTGTGTCTACTACCAAAGTTGGGATACTTAATTTTAGATAATTTAAAATTTACCCACGGAAAAATGGTACCGATGCGTCCGGCGTGACGTAAATGTTACCAAACATGCCTTCGACTTACGCACTAACAACAAAAACTTATTATAAGTTTTTGCCAAAAGCAATATCAAATTAAAACTACAAACAAATCCTATTCATGTTTGTGTTTTTGTTCTAAGAACATAATTATTTGATTCTCAAGATTTATATAATTACGGTATTATTTCTTTATTACATATTATATTAATCCTGAATAATGATTTTTATTTTGTCGTTATGCTACAAATCTTCTTAGAGATATTCAGTATTCTTCAAAAATCATAAATAAGAAATTTTTATTCAATAACACGTTTTACAAGTTTTTGCAAGAGAAAATTTCTAGCTACAGAGCCGGAAACGAGACCAGACACAGAAGATCCAGGGGAAGAAATTGAGCAGACTACATCACTACAAGCACTACCAATAACTATATGGTAGAGTTCTACAACGTTTTATCCAGATTTGGTATCACTGCGGCAATAACGTTAGGTAATAGTTACTGTCATGTACCGGTTGGAGGATAAGGTAGCCGATGTCGGTGGCATTACAATTCCGGTACACGAATATGGTCGCACCATTAACATCTATAGGCGATGGCTCAAGAGATAAATATTTTTTATATCATAATATAGCAAACGAGCAGATGGATCTCCTGATGGAAAGAGACAGCTTACAGGCACCAAAGCTGTTAATGGTGCGTTGCAATCTTGTGGCGAGAGCTGCTGCCACATGCATGCGTAAGTTTACCGTTTATCTCAACCTCCAAACTGGAACACGACAGTGACAAGCACTGACGCTATTGCAGTAGAAATATCTAAGGCGGTGATACCAAACCCGGATGAGACAATGCAGAACTCTATTACCTAGTAAGATTCTTCAATCTGATTGTTTGCTGTGTGTAACGAGGACGCGATAAACCACGCTCACACTTATCTGCTCTCTACTCGTCCCGACTCACCGAGGACCGCACATATTCCGCTCGTTCCGACTCATTGCGAACAATAGCGGCGCGCACTCGTCCCGACTTACCGAGGACCGCGCATATTCTGCTCGTCCCGACTCACCGAGGACCGCACATATTTCGCTCGTTCCGACTCATTGCGAACCACAGCGCAGCGCACTCGTCCCGACTCACCGAGGATCGCGTATATTCTGCTCGTCCCGACTCTCTGAGGATCGCACATATTCTGCTCGTCTCGACTCACCGCAGATTTGAGCACTCAAGGCACACACGCTTCACTGGCACAACCAGATGCATCAGGTATACCACCTTTTTCGAAGGGGGGAGTGATGTAACGAGGCCGCGATAAACTACGCTCACACTTATCGTGCACAGATACCATCGGTATTTTATCGTTACAATCATTATCTTCACGCCCGTATCCCCGAAGGGGTAGGCAGAGGTACAACAAGTGCACCCACGATTAGCCGAAGATACTTGGTCCCACAAATGTGATAGGTGGCAAGCTTATCGCCAACCGGGCACTTTCCAATCCCGGGCAACTTTGTGTTTATCTGAAAACTGGAAAAAACATTTTTTTAAAGTGCCCGACCGACATTATCAGATTTTATCACGCAGCGTACACGTGAATCTCTGCTATATAAGATTAATGTAACCCAGTTAAATTACAGTTTTAATAAAAACATTTATTAACCGATGTGTGACTGTCATTTAGTCGTCGTAATACTAAGCTATGTAATCTTTTTTATATAATACAGGAAGCGGAAACCTTTATAGGATCACTTCGTTGTCCGTTGGTCCATCTGTCCGTCTGTCAAAATGCTTTTACGCGTAAACGTATCAATTTGAAATTTATAACAAATATTTGTGTCTACGGTCGCTCTCAGCTGTGAAAAACCAAAAGACATGACCATTTATGTCTTTATGTTCTTTATGTATTTTGCTATTTTTTGTGATTTCAAAAGGAAATCAAAACGTATATGGTACTTAATGTCGACGTGGAATTATGAAATTTGGCAAAAAGCAATGTCTTACAGCAAATGTAAAGGAAAAAATCCGAAAATCATAATTTTTTAGTTACATCACAAAAAAACGCGATCATTAGACATGACCGTTTATATCGCATATTGTTCGTTTTCACACGGGAATCTAAACCTATAGGGTACTTCTCTTGATCTAGAATCATGAAATTTATGTGTAGCTAATGTTACCTACAAGTTTGTACTGAACCCTCCGTATGCGAGTCCAACTCGTACTTGACTAGTCTTTTAAATGAGATATTACAGTCATAATGTACGATTTGTATACAAACATGCTGTAAGAGTAAGGAATGCGGAACAATTAATTGCGAGCTTTTTGTCAACTAAATATTATTATTATATAAATTATTTTATAATAGGCTTTTTAAGCAGTAATTTATTTTATACATTTTTTATTTGTTAACTGGTGGATCTTTAACAGCGTTAGAAGCGTAAATAAAATAATTAATTATTCTGTGCTGAGGAAATACATGCACAATATATTTGTTCTTGTCTCGCTGAACAGAGGAAGTGATTAACCAGTTCACATTTTTTTTTAATGATAAATATTTTAAAGAACATCCATCTAGTTTTGTCAAAGAAATTCGGAGTTACAGATAATTCCCTCAATAATCTCTCACATTGTAGTAAGAAATACAATTTTTTTTTACAAAATTACCCATTTCAATAATATACAGACATGGAAGTGTTAGAATTTTTAGAGATAAAAATAATGGTTTTCAGGTGTCCATATAACTTTTACCACATATAGCGCGTATAATCTTTTTGTGTACTCTAAGCAATTTTAAATTATCGACACTGTTACCCTATAAAATAATACCGTGTCTCAGCACCGATGACACATATCCATGATAAGCCTTTGTTGTCGATGTTTCTATCAAACACCTAATTATATACACGAATCTATCCAACTTTAAAATTAAATTTTCTATATGCGTTTTTCAATTGCAGTATTTATCTATAAATATTCCTAAAAATTTTATCAATAAAATGATTCGACATTTGTAATTTTAACGTTGTCTATTGTTATTTTTACATTTTGTTTATAGCTTTCTTGATTATGGTTTGAAATTGTATTATTTTAGTTTTGCTTAGGTTTATGTTTAAACCATTTGATTGAAGCCAACCTATAGCTTTATTAACATTGTTTCGCGTTTCTATTTCTATATTTTCTTTATTTGCTATAATGGGAATCAGGGTAATGAATCTGTAATTACTTATGTCCTGTCGATTGCCTTTTTTAAAGAGGGGGTGAATAATAAATATTTTTAATCTCGATGGAAATTTCCCGTCTGGAAAAGAGCCCTATGAATACAACATTAGAACACTGAGCCTTCTTTGTGTAAACGATGAGAGTCGCGACAGTAATCTAATCCAAGAGCCCGCCGAGCTGATTAGGATTCCACGGCGCGGCGCACATTATGTCGAATGTGAATGTATCGCCGCTCCGCCAACGACACGCACGTATCAGGGCCACAGTTAGGTCCCGCTATCGGCCGCTGCGACTGATCGACGGCCAGTGTGTCATCACAATCCGTGCGCCTGGGCTCGAGTCGGGGTTCCTCGGAAACAACTTCGAACACATCATTTACAAACTTCAATATTTATATGTATATGTTACTATCTCGAGACGGCTAGGTGGTTGCACGACGATTTGCGAACTATCATCTAACCTGTTACCTTGTCCCATCACTCCAGTTTCTCTGTTGTGCTTTGGCATAAAGGAAGAGTTAAAAAGGCGGTCAACTGACACCTCAACTTTACGTCACTTACATAGCAGCACATTGGTATTGATTGTGATGTATTTATGCGTTTTTTTTTTTTGTGTGACCACTTCGTGGATGGGGTTGTAATATAAGGGATACCCGTGTTTGATGCCCGACAGAGAGACATTTGTGTGTGTAGATTTTTTTATAGAAGAAGCAACAGGTTAAAATATTGTAAAAAAGAACAAAAATTAAAAAAAAAAACAGTAGCAGTCGTGGGACTGCCGATAGAAGTGAAAACGGAACTATTAAGTTGAGAGTAATTAAAACTATATGCAAAACATAGCTATAGATATACTATTATCATTAGCATGTCGGTGACGCGAACCGAGGATTTTACCCTCTACCAAAACGCTCAACGCGCCTAAAGAAGTTTTCACTTCAAAAATTAAAAGTGTCGAAATAATGTAAAAAACACTGCAAAACTTTTCGTCAATGATTATTGCCGAATGGACAAAGCGATTTTGATGCAATTTACAGCATTGAACGGAGTTTTTTAAGGAATAGAGCTGATTACGTTTTATAATAAATTGGTACAGTAATTTGGAAGTTATTATTAAAAAAAACTACGTTTTTACGAATAAAATTTTGAGGTTTTTCAAAATTTTTTAAATACTCTTGGACCAAATTGGTCCAAGAGTATTTAAAAAATGCCATCAAAGAAAGACTTTTCGATTGGTCATACCGTTCACAAGTTATGAGATGTTTACACACACACACACACAGACAGACGACATCACGAAAAGGTTCGATAAAGGTTCCTAGGATCTCAAAATGAGAGAATCTCGTGAAAACTCGATTCTCGAAAATTGGGGCAAAATCAGTAACTTCCTTATCTACATACGTAGCGGGAAGTTAAAAAATATAAATATAAATCGTGTTTCAAGATGTTACTTATACACATTTAGAATATTTGTTATAAAATAACACGTGAGACATATGTGGTAATCTTCATAAACTTATAGAATCGTTATAAATCAATGAGGAGAGTCGCCGAACATTATAAGTGTGCACATTTGTAATTTAGCTGGTACTGAGCGTTTTGCATCCGAGGCGCATTGCGAAATTGTTTCGTTAATCGCCCGGAAGATGGCCTAGCGGTCTGCTAGATAGAGTTACGGTTCACGTTCACGGAGCACTCCAGTAATAAGTTAATTAAACGGAGATTGGGCCCCGGCCGCTCATCACCGGACCGGTTTGTGGGCGCGGACGCCGGTAATGAGACCGTGGATACCAAATGATTCGTACATTGCGAAAATTGTGAGCTCTCATACTGGGATCATCTCGGGAACTGCTCGCCCTTACTTCAGGAAGGCGTAGTTAAATGCAGGTTAAATATATATAGTATGTGGTTTTTAGGACATATTATTTGTTAATCATGAATATACATCTTAGTTTAAACAAAACTATTTTGAGCATATTGCGATATATCAAGTTATACTACTTCTTTCTTCCCGCAACTGCACTCATGTTTGAAGTTATTTTTCTAAATTGTTTATGTATATTTAAATAATTATAAATCCATATGTTTAAGTTATTGTTTGTTTTTTTTTACCTAATGTATGGTAAAACTATTTATGCATGTCATTAAGCCGTACAATGCGAATGTGGAAGGATATGGGACCGGGGAAGACCAAGATTAGGTACTTACCATGATCAGATTGATCGAGTATTGTCCCAATTGGATCGTGCAACTAATCTGGAAGGATCGTGAAATATGGCTCTCGGTTCTCTGTGCCTACCTCGCACGTATGTAAAAAAAAAGATGATATAAAAAAAAGAAAAGCCCGTTGAGTTTCTTCCGCCGGATCTTCACAGTGTATGGCCGCGTTTCCGATTCGGTATTAGTTTTTAAAAAATATGTTGACGTGTCAAAATAATAAAAAGTTTTATTGGATAGAGTATTGGTTTGGGAATGATTCCTCTTAGTACTAGGTAATAATATTTCTTTAGACGTATCAACAACATGTAATATTGGGCTTATATTAATTAACATTTATAAATTCGAAAAATAATATCTGTTATTTCCTTAAACAAAGGAGTAGAGTCCGGTATGTTTGCATATGGAAACTTTGAATCAAATCTGGAGAATGGAGGTTGGTGCTAAGAGTAACTATGGTTTATTACTTTGAATGTCTGTTTGCTTGTGCACATCTCTGAAATTATCCAACGAATTTTAATGTAGTATTTCATAAATACAAAGAGTATATTTTCATAACTCAATCGCACCCGTGGTTTAGCGGGATTAGCCTCCTTACACTACTTGTATATATATGCTTGAGGCCCTGAGTTTTCGAGACTAGAGATATCCCCCGTTTCGCAATAGTTATGTCAATTTTCCCATTTTCGAGTTGTTTGTTATAGAGGCTTAAATTAAAAAAAAAAAAATATATATATATATATATATATATATATATATATATATATATATATATATATATATATATATATATATATATATATATATATATATATATATATATATCTTATCGAAGTACTAATTTTAGGTAGTGGATAAAATGTTGAGCGCTATCACACATAAAATAGTTGTTGGTAATTAGGAAGAGATCGCTGGAGGATTAACTCTCGGAAACACAGACAAGTTGCTTTAAAAGTGACGGGGTCTTTCTTGTTAACGCTTAATCTGTGCCACTAATAAGCTGCTGTTTTATCGAACTGAATGTGTATCCAATGGTTATTACGACTGCGACAGTTTCAAAATATGTTAAATGATTGATGTTGATAACAACAGATGACCGAATCAAATGACATCTCACACAAGCAATCATGTGCTGACAACATATTTAATATATTTATAATACTTATTGTTATTAATTAGGAATTTCTAGGGCGCTATGCACTTTTGTTGCGTCTCCGCCATTATTTTCGTAGATAAGAGCATGAGAGATTTTTTTAATGTAAAACTATTTGTTTATAGCAGAAAGAAACAATTTAACAAAATAACATTTCAAAGTTTTCACATACACACAATAATATTATATCATTTTGCTGGATTTACACTGTATCTATTGTAACCGTATGTCACTAACACAGTAGTATAAGTACACAGATATAAAGAAAACCCATTTTATAAACACATTTGGTACTTTTAAAAATATTTGTCAAATATAACACATAAAACTGATTTTGAAAAAATAATCGTGGACATCCGGATGTCTGCATGTACGCGATTACGCTCTAAATACTTAACGAATCGGTACCATTTATTTTAACAGCTTCAGTACCTGTGTCAGGGGATTGTTTCCTACTGAAAATTTAAAAAATAGACCAACTGCCGTCCTGCCATGTAAAGGCGACCGATTGGCTATAGGTACATGTCACTACCATCGGGACTACTACATGGTAGAGCTCCGCAACTGTACCCGGGTATTTGGTATCACCGCCTCAACTATTCCTGCCACAATAGCGTTAACGCTTGTCATTGTCGTGTTCCGGTTCGGAAAGTAAGGCAGCCGGTAGACTTACGCAGTGACGTTGCTATCCCCCACACGTATAGCAACCATTAACATCTTTGGTGTATGAAGGCGATGGATTCTCATTCCATCGGGAGAGCCATCTGCTTGTTTTCTATCTTATGATATAATAAAACTACCTAATTCAGTGTCGTTCAATTATTTTATAAATAAAATGAGCAATATGAGGCGTGCACTTTTAGATTTTCCAAACTTTAAGAAACTGTACTTTTCCTACTGAGACGAGAATTGCATCCAAGCTTTGTCAGGCTTATAGTTTTTCCCCTCCACCAAAGTGACGTCGATTTCTAATAAGAATTATAATTATGAATAGTTTGCCCGCCCAGATTTGCCTGTTCATAAATAAGGATAGCTGAGCAATGAGGCAGGAATGTATACCTGTTTACAAAGTTGCGGGCAACGAAAATAAACTCGGCGCAGGCGCAGGTACGCCGTACAACCCTACCGATCTCACCGCGGCGCTTGCGCACATGATGTCATGGTGTTTCGATTATACGGTACTCATTAAATGCACATAAATAAACCGTTATGAGGACGCCTACTTTTGGCAAGTGAACTTAAAATCAATTGACATTGCTTATTTTTAAGCTTTTGCCAATCTCAAATACCATTACTGGTACGTCAATTTTGTCTTTCGCAGATTCCACCATATGAATTATTACATTTTAAAAACGAATTTTTACAACGTTTAATCGGTAAATCATTTTCCGACACCAACTAGCTGTAACAAGATCCGTTTCAAAAATCAATAATTCACACCACCTTTCACTTGAAAATCGGTTTCGGCTGCATTTCCACATAATTAGCGAACTTAAAGCAGCTTCTTTGATGAATATGATCCTAATAATATCTTTTTCACAATTCTAAAATCAGTTTTGTGACCTTACTATCTCACTTGAATAAAGAAGTCGCATTATCTAAATTGACTTTAGATGTTAAAAATTTTCGTTTATTGTATAACAATCTATTCAATTGTTTTACCCATTCTACTTTTATGAAACGTTAATATTTTTTATATATTTTTATTTGTTAATATTATTTATATATACGAGCGGATACAACACAAAGATTATAAACACACGTCAAAACAGCAAGCACTCCTTCTGCAGTGGTTGTGTTACAAGGTTGATATATAAGGCGGGTCTGAAGAAACTCAACGTCAGACGTTTTAATTAAGAAGTGAGCGGGGGCGCGACCCTTCGCGGGGGAAGGGGAGGGCATCTCGACTTAATTCGGGAGATTTACCGCCGGCCCGCAGCCTTTATCCTGACAGATATCTCAACAAT
This sequence comes from Apodemia mormo, assembly GCA_036924255.1. Classification (NCBI taxonomy): domain Eukaryota; kingdom Metazoa; phylum Arthropoda; class Insecta; order Lepidoptera; family Riodinidae; genus Apodemia; species Apodemia mormo. Next base: position 377,997 of record JAUPFN010000018.1, on the reverse strand, counting down.
GTCACCTGATCCGTCCGCGGTCACAAACATATTTTAAGGGGATTAAGGATTTAAAGTCATTCGAAACCAGCATCAAACATACACAATAAAATAATGTAATTTATGTTATTACTGTAAATAACATCAATTATACAGTCACCGTTAGAAGATCTCGAATTATCCTTAAGATCAATATCATCCTTAGTAATCAAGTACGAAAACATGCGCTATTATAAAGTAATAATGAATTCTATTGACAAACAGATTTCTGCTCCTTTTAGTGAAATACTTTCACAGTTTCGAGAAGTGGAAATCGTGCGGAGAAGGAACTCTCCAATTAGAAGATTTATTTATTCTTTTGCTAACACAAATGTGTATGTTTTTTGTTATCACAACAAATACTTTTTGTTATTAATCTTCAATCCTTGTGAGTTATTCGTTCACATGCACATTGTACCGCCCCGTTGAGACTGAGCACTTTTAATTCGATATTTTACTGAGGCAAGAATGGATCCTTTTTTCTTTATCCAAATATCTTTCATTGTACCATTAAATCATCTCTGTGATCTAGTAGTTCAGTGTAGGTGTTGACCGTATGAGATATCGGGTACAATTCTAGATTCAGGCAACCGTTGCACAGGATTTGAAAAGTGCCCAGTTGGAGATAGGCTTGCCACCTTTCACATTAAAACGGCCTAACCTAAAAACGGCCAAGTGCAAGTCGGACTCGCGCACGTAGGGTTCCGTACCATCATCTACAAAAGAAAATCACGTTTGTTGTATGTATACTTAAATATTTATTTTATGTATTAGGTATTTATTTTTTATTGTCAATTGGTGGCGGCATATACTCATTTTATATACGTATGTGTAAAATACATACGTATATAAAATGAGTATATGCCGCCACCAATTTCTAAATTATTGTGTTTTTTTTTTTTTTTTAATATTATAAGATAGCAAACAAGCAGATGGGTCTCCTGATGGAAAGAGTCAACCATCGCCTATAAACACCAAAGATGTTAATGGTGCGTTGCTATCTTGTGGCGAGGTCTAATGCCACATGCATAAGTTTACCGGCTACCTTACCCTCCAAACCGGAACACGACAGCAACAAGCACTGACGCTATTGCGGCAGGAATAGATAAGGCGGTGGTACCAGACCCGGGCGAGACAATGCAGAACTCTACCACCTAGTAGCCACGATGGTAGTGGCTCGATAGCCAATCGGTCGCCTTTTACGACCTGCCTGGCAGAACGGCAGTTGGCCTATTCTTCAAAGGAGGCCGGGACCAACACGGCGAAAAATAAAGAGTCAATATAAAGAGTGTTAATTCTTTACTTATTATTAAAATAGCTCGTATATCTTGTGGAATGTTTAGAATTGTTAATTATTTAACATATTTAAAATTAATATTACTTTTGGCCTGAAATAAAGTCAACTATTTATTAATTAAGACGATAGTCGACTAGAATACAACATATAAAAAGGTCTGACATATGTTTTTGGGGCATTCGTGTTTATGAAATTGAGAAGTGAAGTTGAGTTACATACAATAAAGTGTAATCAGTTTTGCATTTTGTATTTAATATAATTCGATTTTCCTTCAGTTGTTGTTTAAATTAATAATCTTATACCTTTTACTATATATATATATATATATATATATATATATATATATATATATATATATATACATACATATATATAAATATATATATATATATACATACATATATATATATATATATATATATATATATATATATATATATATATATATATATATATATATATATATATATATACATATATATATATATATATATATACATATATATATATATATATATATGTATATATATATTTTGTACATATACATATATATTTATCTATACATATGATAAAATCGTAGGAAAGTCAAAACTGTACATTAGATGTTTTTTTAAATGATTCTTGGGGCGTGATCTACAATCGATTTCGAAGCCAAAAATATAGTTTTTAGAATTTTTGTCTGTTTGTCTGTATGTATGTCCGGGGTAAACTCATAAAGTACTGCATGGATTTACTTCAAATGTTGTATGAATATTACTAATAGGTCGGGTCAACATACATATTATCACGTTATCACCTACGGGGGAGGGGCAGTGCGGAGTAAACAAACTCCGCGAGGACGAAGTCGCTGGCAGCTAGTAGTTAATATATTTTCAAAAACTTACTTTTTTTGAAAATATTCAAGTTTCTACATGTTAATTAAGAAAGAGTAAAAAATATATTTTTTTATCGTACTCTTTAAAGTTTTTCGAGAACTTTAAAGTTTTTCGAGTAAAAAATTACTTTAAAATTATATTTGTTGTAATTTGTATTTAAGCTCGGAGGGAGAGAGTAAGTATAATATACGGCTTCATGGGCTTACCTGTCGGCTGTCAGCCAACGACATAATATTCTGTATTTTCCCGTTACGGATCGGGATTGCCTTATAAGCACTGGACTAATGTAGTGAACGTACCACTAATGTAGTAGTAATAATATAATAATAATAATATCGCTGGACAAATTACACAAATCGATTTAACCTCAAAGTAATAAATCATTTTTTTCAAAATTCAAATGATTCAAATTAATCTTTACAGGTACGTTTGCTTCTGATTTTGATGAGTGGATTTGCTTCTGATATGGATGTCAATCCACGATACTAATACATAAAAACACACATATAAATACTAAAGATATATTAATAAACACCAGTCTTAGAAATGCTTGTATTTCTGGGTTTCCATGCTCATCACACAAATGCTTAAACAGAAGACGACAGAAGAAGACAGAACAAATAAAGTATTTTGTATTTTGCTTATTTCTCTCGGCAATCGAATCCGAGTCCCATCAATCGCATGGTTAGGATCGCTGATCCTCGCGACCAATATGGTGGTCATATATAAAATATATATATTTTCCTGGACAATTTTACACGAACATATCTAAGTAAAGTAAGTAAGTTATTTGCTTGTGATATGGGCGTTAGTCAACGATATTAATACATAGAAATGCATATATAAATACTCAACTATATGTAATAAACGCCAAAATCCATAAAAACAAACATCTATGCTCATCACATAAATGCCTGCCCCTGTCGGGAATCGAACCCGAGCCCCATTGATTGCGTAGTCATGTTCGCTAACCACTCGACTAACGGTCATGAAATGGTGGGTAAAATGCTGCATTGCCAGTGGTTATAGCTGACGTATTCCAGCTGGGAAGCTCGGATGATCGGAAAACCTGTGTGCTTATAATATGTGGTATAGAAATATCCTTAAGATGCGATAAATTGCAATTTTTTTATACCATAAGATAGCAGACTAGCAGATGGGTCTCCCGATGTAAAGAGTCAATCATCGCCTATAGACACCGAATATGTTAAAAGTGCGTTGCTATCTTGTGGCGAGGTCTTATGTCACATGCATAAGTTTACCGGCTACCTTACCCTCCAAACCAGAATACGACAGTGACTAGCACTGACGGTATTGCGGCAGTAATAGGTAAGACGGTAGAACCCGCGCGTGAAAATGCAGAACTCTACTACCTAGTAGCCACGATGGTAGTGACAAGCATAGCAATAGCGGGGTTTGGGATTGGCTGAAAAATATGTGTCTTGCGTCTTTTGTTACAGGGTCGAATATCGCTTGTCCGATACAGACAAATCTTAGGTTTGAATCCTGGAGTTCATGTTTTAGTATCGACGCTTCTGCTCTACCGAACCGGCGAATGAGATGTTGCAACATATTACCTCAATTGAGCACACCAGCAGCTCTCGTAACCTCTGCCCCTCATTACCCTGCCACGTCAAGAATCAGAGAAGTGCACTTGTACGTCTCAGCCCCAACATCAAATCTCACCGTATCTTATTTCTCGCGAAACTCACCAATATATCTCGCAGCGGGAGTTCGCTACAACTAAAAAACTAATTTCATGTATACTAAAAGACCTAAGTTAAGTTAACCTCCACTTGAATTGAATCCTAACCGTCTTACGTATATGATTGATTTTTGAATATAAATAACTAAGTAAGAATTTAAATGGTGTAGTTTATTTTGACAAATAGCAGCATCGGTCGCCGGTACACCGTAATGAGGTTAATCCGGGTCAGCTCGGACCAGCGGTACAACGGTATTGCCGTGGCGATCCAGCAGAGATGCGGCCGGAGACGATTTAAATAGTTTTGTAGTGATTGGCAGACGAGCTCGCGCATGAAAACAATCATGAACATGAAGTTATTGGAAATATACAAAGCTCACTTCATGCTATAAAGTATAAAACAACTTAAAAGCAAGGCAAAGAAGAAGGTTTCCTCGCCACATGAATAGTGATGAGCCAATAATATTATTGGTGTCTAAAACACAACTTCATTCATATTCGCATTGAAAAAGTATTGTTAGTTTGAAAGACCTAGGCATGAATTACGGGTTCGTTATTTGAGAAGATGTGTGATAATCTCCGTTGCTGCCTGCCTTCCGTTCCGCTGAAGTTAATGCTTTACCCTTCATAAAGTAAAGTGCTAATCGACTCTCCTGAAGATGCTTCGGTTGCGAAGTGAAAAGTGCGTTGAGTATATAATTTGTGTGTAAATACTGCCTTTGCATCTGGCGTGGAAGAAAGTGTGGTGGAAGTGGGTGGACTATTGTGCTGCTGTGGTTTACTCTAATTTTCTGGCCTTGAATAAGTTTGCACTATTAAGGAATGGGGCATGGGAAATTACCTTTCGTTTCAGTTGCATCACAGCAGTTCCATATAATATAATATATTTTATTTTTTATATATTGCTGGTAAATATATACATATGAAAAAAAAAACCAATGTGTTTCCGAACCGATACAAATTAGGGGCCTTCAAGAAAAGAGCGTACCTGCAGTACCTCTGGTGTTGCAGCTGTTCATGGGAGGCGGTGATCACTTACCATCAGGTGAGCCTATTGCCCGTTTGCCACCTTTTTCCAACCAAGGTTTTTTGCGCAGCGTGATTTTTTGCGTTGCAGGCTTAAAATTTATTTCTGCGTCAATCTTACAGCTATGGTAAAAATAATTGAAATGTTTATATTATACGTAGGTCACACTATAAGTTTTGCGTAACTTAAAAAAATGACATGTTATAACCAAAATATTATGTTTATTGCTTTTCAAAATAATCTCCTTTACATTTTAAATATTTTTTAATGCGAATGAACCATTTTTTAAAACAGGAGGACCAGAGATCTGAAGGCATGTTTTCTACGTGCTGATTGAACGCTGTCACTGCCTCTTCTGAGTTGGTAAAAGTAAAACATCTCATCAAATCTTTGATTTTGGGGAAAATACAGAAATCACAGGGCGCTAGCTCGGGGCTATGCGCAAGATATCGCAGGGTGACGAGATGTACTTTTTCGGAAGCTAAAAATGACTTTGGTTTGTTGGCCGTGTGTAAAGAAGCGTTATCATGATGTAGGAGAATGTGGCTTTTGGGTCGTCTTTCGCGAACTTTTTCTAACATCCTGGGTAAACAAATGGTAGAATACCACTTGGCATTAACACTCTTTTGATCTTCAAGTGGAATTGTACAGATGGAACCCGCAGCTGAAAAAAAAAACGCGATCTTTTTTTTTACCAACGTTTCTCACCTGTCTTACTTTTGTTGGTCTGCTCTCATTTTCAAACACCCATTCACAAGATTGCTGTTTTTTTTCGGGTTCAAAACAATAAATCCACGTTTCGTCCCCTGTGACAATGTCATAAACAGCATTAGAATTTCCGTGGTCGTACTTCAGTAGCATCTGTGAGCACCATTCCACGCGAGCCCGCTTCTGCTCCGCTGTCAGTTCATGAGGGATCCAACGACAACAAAGTTTCCGAACTTTCAATTCTTCGTGTAAAATTTTCTGAATTTGGCTCATATCAATCCCCAATAGTCCTCAAATTGTCTCATAGGTAATCCGGGGTTTTATTCAGTAGCCACATTATTTTCGTTGACGGCTGTTGAAGGCCGCCCTTCACGAAATTCATCATTTAAAGAAACTCGACCTCTCTCAAATTCAGCCAACCATCGCCTCACGGTGTTCAAACAAGGTGCTTCTCTCTCAAAAGCATTTTGAAGACGAGCGGCGCAGTCTTGCAGAGAAAAAGAACTTTTAAAATCATAAAAAATCATCGCTCTAAAATCTTTTCGACTTAATTCCATTTTCGTTGCGTACGTAGAACTTTCATGTGTGATAGAAAAACAATTGACAAATCATTTCCCGCCAATTGTTTTTTTTTTTTTTATTACTAAGATGTTGCAACGTTTTAAGAATATAACATTCGAAATTCAACTAGTTCCGATTAGCTAGAAGTGCAAAACTTTTAGTGTGCCCCGTGTACTTTATAATCGTACGGAACGTTATGAACTCCATACAAAGTTATATTATTAATGTTGATAACAAAAAAAAAATTATGGACGACCAGCCGTAACATAAAACAATATGACTACCAGTTAGTCGAAAATTTTTAATTCAAAGAATAAATTTTTTTGCATATTGCTGGTTTGGATATTGCATATATACAAAAAAACATAAAACAACATAATAATATTATGCTCCAGTACAAAAATATTTATTTACATACATTTTTCCGACCAAGATTATTTGCGCAGCGCAATTTTTTGCACTGCAGGTTTATAATTCAATTTTCCAGCTACATTCAAATTATTAGTAATGTTGATTAGAATATTCGTACGGAACGTTATGAACTCCATACAAAATTATATTTTTAATGCTAGACTACGTAAATAATGTTTTTTCGACGACGACGCGTAATGGTCGGCGTGGAAAAAAAAGGACTCAGCGATGGGCTCCTAACATGAAGACGGCGCAGGGCATTTTTCCCCGCCGGTGCTCAGCCTTAATATGATTATATCATAATAACTTACAGATTTTTTTAGGGAAAAAGATTGAAGGTGAAAGTATCGGCTTGTACCGAGAGTTCGTAATGGGCAACGATAATTAAAGCCATGTTGTATTTATGATCATGTAAGAATACCTGACTCCTTTGCGGTAATCGAAATTTGACATTCTTTTACTGATGACTTCTATTAGTCAAGGAGAAGTAGTATTTGCTTCTACCAAATATTATAACTGCCATATTATTATTACCAAGAATAATACCTTGACCTTGTAGGAGGTCAGGAACATTTAAATTATAACAAATAAAAAATTAAGAACCGGCCTTTTTATGTTTTTTTTTGATTATGTTTGATTTAAATAAGGTATATTTCAACATAGGGAGCAGTCTAAGTTTCATCAAAATTGGTTCAGTAATGTTTACCCCGTGTTGATCCGGACTTCTTTGAAGAATAGGCCAACTACCGTTCTGTCGTAAAAGGCGGTCGATTAGCTATTTTCGACACTACCATCATGACTACTAGGTTTTAGAATTCTGCAAGATCTCGCCTGGGTATTTGGTCCCACCGCTTTACCTCTTCCTGCCGCAATAGCGTCAATGCTTGTCATTGTTGTGTTCCGGCTCAGAAGGTAAAGTAGCCGACAGACTTATGCATGTGGCATTGCAATCCCGCCACACGGATAGCATCACACCATAAACGTATTAGGTGTTTAAAGGTGGTGGTTTCTCTTTGGTTGGTTTGTATTAACTTACTCGCTTATTTTCCTACTTATAACAGATACTTTATACGTATACTTTAATCGTGTGTGTGTGTGTGTGTTCTTATTGCCTTTACAATGAAGGGATTAGTATAAAATATAAATATTTTAGATAAATTAAATATTATATTATGCAATGGGAAGGGAGCAATGGCAGTTATAAGGACAATAGACTATAGAGTGGCCAGCTCTTCGAAGGGACCAATAATTAAAAGCAATGTTCCTGAATTCGATACACTTCGTAGACAGGGTGAAAATGAACGATAAATGCTGCCGTCGATATTGTGCTGGGGTCTAACTGTACGGTCCAAGGAACTACTTCGCACCGAGCTGTGTTGATTTAAGTTTAGGTATTTTGCTAAAGGTCAAGTATGCATTGCTTTGAGCCGGATTAGGTCTCTAGAGGGGCCAATAATTAGTAGTTTGGACCACTGCAAGTTACTTAATAATCCCCAAGGTATTCACTCTTTAAATAAAATCACAAGATTGTGTAATTTACCATCTTATAATCCTAATATCAAAGTTAATACATCCTAACTAAAAAGAATAAAATAAAAACATTATTGACAAAAAAAACCGAGTGCATTTAATCTTGAAAAAAGATTGCTTTAAATAAAAACTAAAAAGAAAGAAACAAACCCAACAAACAAACAATAGTTTTGAATCATGTAAAGTAATAATGAATAACTACACCATTGTAATAGTTCTTTAATCGGTATACATATAAAACAATTCATGAATTTAAATGCATCACTGAACGATTTACAGTCGGGGCCATTTATGAATATTGCTAATAATTGAATGGGCCCCGACTGTTAATCGTTCTGTAATTGATTAAAATTCATGAATTGTTTTATATGAACATCGATTATAGAACTATTTCAATGGTGTAGTTATTAAACTAAACTACTGGGCTTGTTTCTTTCTTTTTCTTTTTTATTTAAAACAATGAATCTTTTTTTTTTTCAAAATTAAATGCAGTTGGTTTTTTATATCATAAGATAGCAAACAAGTAGATGGGCCTCTTGATGGAAAGAGTCAACCATCGCCTATAGATACCAAAGATTTTAACGGTGCGTTGCTATCTTATGGCGAGGTCTTATGCCACATAAAATACCAAATAATATTAAGGATCTCCCAATTAATAAATTTAAGAAGGAATTAACAAAATGGTTGTTAAATAAATGTTTTTATGATGTAAGGGAGCTTTTCCTCTAAAAAATGTATAATATTTATAAAAATCTGTCAATTTACTTCATAATTTAAAATCTAAGTATTAATTAATATTATAATGTAAAATAGATAATACATTTTGTTTAATTAAAAATTAAATTTAATTGTTAGACATACAAAGTAGTAAGTGCAAACATAAAAGTAATTTCCGCTGTATTTTATATTATATTGACTCTTTTTTTTTAATTAATTTTTATATTGTATAAGTATTATGAAATGTAAATTTACCAATATTTAAATGCATAAATGACATGTAATTATAAATTTATATTGTTTGACAAAGTATTTCATTATTTGACAGGTATTTGTAAGATTTTAATTTAGCACTGACTGCTAGTTATTTCAGAATTTGGTATTTTTTTTGCTTATAAATGTATATAGGTCTTGCATGTTTAAATAAATAAACAACTGAAAATTTGCATGCCATTATATGGTGAAGTAGGAAGAACTGTAAATCACTTTAATCACATCTTTTTGTACTCCTATTTCGTGCAAATAAAGAATTATTATTATTATTATTATTATTATTATTATTATGCATAAGTCTAACTTACCCTCCAAGCCGGAACACCACAGCGAAAAGCACTGATGCTATTGCGGCAGGAATAGATAAGGCGGTGGTACCAGACTCGGGCGAGACAATGCAAAAATCTACCACCTAGTAGTCACGATGTTAGTGACTCGCAAAGCCAATCGGTCGCCTTTTACGACATGCCTGGCAAACGGTATATTCTTTAAAGGAGCCGGGACCAACAAGGGGGGAAAAACGTATCTACACTATGTAGCACCTAATTTGTGGAGGCCATAACCAAAACTTGATGAGCTATGATAAACTGAAAGTCTCTTAGTTTGTGCGACATATTATTATGACTAAATTCATTTGAAACTAGACTTTTGGCTCTAAAAGTTTGCGATTGTGACTAGTAGGTGGTAGAGTTCCGCAACATTTTACCCGGGTATTTGATACCACCGCTTTACCTGTTCCTGCCGCAACAGCGTCAATGCTTGTCATTGTCATATCCTGTGTGGAGATTAGAGTAGGGCAGCTGGTAAACTTATGCAATTAACACATAGCCACATGGATAGCAATGCACCATTAACATATTTGATGTCTGTTGGTGATGGTTGTCACTTTTCATCAGGAGAGCTATCTGTTTGTTTGCTATCTTAAAGATGGCGTTGACACTAAATACTTTTCCTCATGTTGTCTAACAGACAATTGTTATTGCAAAATTATTCTATATTTGTTTCGTTAGATAACGTACATACTACTACGTGCTCAATATGAGTACAGCGTAACAAACGGCAGTTCGGGAATCCCAATCAGCAAGCGGCGCAAGCCCGGCTGATAACACGAATGATAATCCACGCTTGTACCGTCATATACAAAATACAATCACACAAACAACACATCTGCGAATAATATTTCCTTGAATGTCCCGTATCTTCGAAATCAGAAATAGCATTGCATCTGACGTGTATCTTTACAGGTCTCAGTAACTGGGCATTGTGATTTGTGGAGTAAAGTCGACTATTTCCGTCTCTTATATCTTTAATTATTAAGATGGTGTTTAGAGGGAACAGAAGGTATTAAATCTTTCCCCTCTAGATTACACATATTATTTAAAGGCGTGTTTAAAGACTTAAAAGTCACCAAAGATAAAAAGGGGAGTATATTGTGAAGATGTGGCATCAACGAGAATTCTTGAGTGTTCAGGACTGAAACACCCTCTCGTAATAATTCTAATAAAAATAAATTTCTAACAACTCTGCATTATGCGATGTTTGTCTTAATTACTACTGTTGCTTCCTTAAATTCTGTGGATTTTTCCAAAGGAATAACACCATCGAGCATTATGTAGTGAGGGCAGGATTACGAATACTCCATTAACTACACGCAACCCGAAGTGGTCCGCGGTCCGCGGAGACACTAACCAGATTGAATGAAATCAGTTATTTTGTGGGAACCCGATGTACTTATTTTAATCAAACATGGTGTTTCGTTAGGATTTCTCTTAGAGCTCGTCGTCCATCCGGCGATTACCGGCGCCACATTTTTGCAAACGAGTTCAGAGAGCAGCGGACGACGCCTGCACCACAGGTACTGTATACATGGATTTGCATGTCTTTAGTGAGTGTCGCACAACATGAATATAATATCAAATACTTCACAGTTAACCGTTTTGAGTATATAAATATTAGGAGCAATCTGTATGCGAGCTCCGAATAAACCCGCCTGTTGGACCCTCCAGTATGTACCAACAACAATAAAACGGGAGCATTTTATATCCGACTGTATGAGAAGGGTTATATTTTCTGCGCGTATACTGTATGCATTTTTTATTACCTCATACCTTCCAAGCCACTGAACAGATTTATATAATTAAGATATCGTTAGATACGTCTTGATAACCCAAGTATTCTTAGATAAATACTGTTAAAAACATGACGAACGTGAAACGCTTTAATTAGTAAAGTGATAAAAATGATTTTTGAATATTGCGATGTTGGTATCAAATTAAAGAGCTCATCATGATGATTCTGTTGTTCGTTTATGTCTGTATTAATATTTCTCTGTTACGCTCTGTGGCCTAAACGGCTTGATCAATTAAGCGTAAGAGGACTCATTATATGTTTTAACTGTGACAGTGACATAAGCAGTATTATATAGTATAATAAGTAACATTATTTTTTCGGATCAACATATTTTTTTTAAAAACTACTACCGGATCGGAAACGCGGCCACGCGCGCTCCTCCAAGGAGTCGAATTGCTGGCACACGTCGTCCTGCAGCTACGATCGCCTAATGGTACCGACCGTTTTATTTGACGGACCAGAAGTCCGTCCTATCCAAATTACATGCATCAATCTTCTGTTATTTTCTTAATCAGTTCTAGAAATCTCGTTTATTCAAAAATCAAAGTCAGACAAGTGACCAGCGTCTGTAATAAATTATAACACCCAAGAAGTGCTACACTACCGGATGGCGAGATGGTATGATATATGCATAGCATACCGGCTACCTTACTTTGTAGACCGTAATAATATTGTGACAAACTGACGATATGGGGATAGGGAAAGCTGTTGTAAGAAACATGGGAGAGAGTTTGCAGAACTCTACCGGTAGAAAGTATCATGTTTGAAAACATTTTTCGCCTTTTACAAATTGCCGGGTAGAACGCCAGATAGTCTATTTTTCAAACAGGGGAAAATACGGCGATGGAGATCACCACTTATTTCTTCAACCGACGAACCAGTCAAAAATGATACAACGGAAACTCTATTGATTTTTGATAGAATCTGCCTATCTCGCAAGGAAACCAGCGTGATGATACTGCTACTACAGATAATTGACACAGATTATACGAGTAATAATAAACTCATGAATAAATTAATGTTATTTGTGTCGCAGCACTTTCTCTGATAACAGGTTATCTGTACAGCAATACATCAACTTAGGCTAATGCTCGTTACAAACGACAAATGCTAATTTAAATGTGTTTTTTTATCAAAAATCTAACGCTGATCATTAATATTTTTTGATTAATCTATATAATCCGAAATCTATTAAATATCATAAATTCTTATGATATTTTATAGATTCCGGCGATTTGTACTTCGCGGAAATCCGTATTTTAAATTGGAAATTTAGGTAATTTAATTTGCAAATTTCCGGTTAATGTCACATGTGAACTGTTGTCAAGTTTATTTATTTATTTATTATGTATAACAAAGTCCACAGCTCTTAATCTATTTTAAATTTTACTTATTAGAATTATTCTAAAAGCTAATTACAGACTTACATTTTTTAATATTTACATATAATTTACGTCACTAAGAAGTATTGACGAGGGTGTGAGTGTGTGTATATCGATATGCGTGTACTTGCGTGTGAGTGTGCATGTGTATGTGTGTGCATGTGATCTGCAATGTGGTTAAAAATATACATATAAATATTTTACATACATATTATTAGTTTTATCAGAAGCTCGGTTATTGTAACAGTTATAGACGAGAGTTATGAAAGTGGACAAATCGAAACAGGTAGGTCTCGGTAGTAATGTATGGTAGTAATTCGCCTCTCCTAAATATATTTTGAAACATATTAAAACAAAATGATGAGTGTCCATACAAAGTCACGTAGAATCCAACGCACACTGAGAGATGGTTATCATTTTACGATGAATAAGTAAGTTGATCTGAAATTTATGTACAAGTGGAATAGTAAAAGTAATAACAATGGAATTTCACCAAGTGCCGACGATGGAAAGTATAGAATATATGTTGAATATGAATATATATTGTAACACTATTTACAAGTTTCAACGCTCCTCAAATGGACTTCGGTCCCCAGCAGTACACCTTGCCTGGCTGGCAAGATCTTCCTTTTCCCCTTACTTGTCCTTGTGTGACGTCATCAACCTCCACAGTAACGACGTCATACTGACAAGAAGCTGGCCCGCTGGTTCCATGACTATGACCCTTCAGCGGTACGGACGGTCAGTGTTGGTCTGCCCAATTTCAATACGCATCCCGAAGGATGCGTATTGAAATTGGGCAGACCAACACTGACTGACAATGATCGATTTGGTCGGGTGCTGTCCGATGATGGTGTCAAGAGTTTCCCAAAGCGGCGTGTTTGCATGAAGAGAATTATAAATGTGCGGGAAGCAAAACAAGTCTGTCTGGAACCGTGATATATGGCCCTCAATTCTCTCTGCCTACCTCGTATGAGATTTGGCATGAATATATGATGATGATGAAATTGTTTTGCAAATACTAAATATAACGTTACAATACAATACAATACAATAACTCTTTATTGTGCACCGAAATATATGACAACATTATAAGTTACAACATAAAAATATGACAAGTAAGATACACAAAGGCGGTCTTGTCACTAATAAAGTGTCTAATAAATATATAATCTAATAATAAATAATCTCTTCCAGACAACCTTTATAATAAGGATAACAATAAACTAGGAAAAGTGGTGCTAACCACAAGATAATTTATAGTTTTTAGGCTCTTAAATAAAATAATAATAATAATAATAATAAAAGTAATAAAAGTAAAAAGTTAATAATTATTAACTTAATTAAAATTAATTTAACTAAGTATTCCGTAAAAAATATGCGTTGAATTTTATGGTTACTCGTAAACACAGCGAAAAAATATAGTTCGTAAATATGCAGCTCATATAATATTAGTAGTATCATATTGAGATTATTCATCGCTGGATAAAGCCGATGTAGTCCGCGCCGGCGGAGCTGCGCGCTATCGGCGGGCGCCGCTTCCGCGCGATAGCGGCTTCCGGGCAGAGGCCCGCACGCGCCGCAGCGCCCACTCACGATACTTAACCGCACAGACCTTACCCTATCCCTATCGGAATCATGTTGTGTAGCTTAACTTGAGATTCTACTGTAAGGGCTAACTGTCAGGATTAATTACATTTTGTTTATACAAATAAGTACTCAAAGATAATGTTGAGACTCCATTGCGGTATCTAGTCGACGTCTAGCTTTCTTTCCATATTATTACGGGCTGCCTTTGAAGAATAAACTATCTGTTATTCTACCAGGCAGTTCTTAAAAGGCGTACGATTGGCTATCGAGTCACTACCATCGCATTCTGCTTTGTCTCACCCGGGTCTGGTAACACCGCTTTATCTATTTCTGCCGCAATAGTGTCAATGCTAGTCATTGTGGTATTCCGGTTTGCAGGGTAACGTAGCCAATAAATGTATATATATTTAACTACCATCCCTACACACCGATAGCTACGCACCGTTAACAGCTTCGGTGTCAATAAACGATGGTTCCTTTCCATCGAGAGATCCATTTACTTTCCTTCCATATATAAAAAATGTACTTCCAAACACAAACTAGCCCTGTTTAGAGATTTCTATTCCCGACGATGCCGTCCGATGCGAAAGCTCTGCAAACTGCAAACATACTTCATAGAAAGTCTATTACTTATCAAATGTTAAGCGCCATTTACAAACTACTAAATATAAGTAAAGTATGCGAATCGTGGCGTAGTGTTTCATTTAACGTACTAAATACCTTAATTTTTTGATTTAAGTGGCAGAGAAAACGTCCCTGAGTATTTCATTGATTCCTCCAACGACAAAAACAACACTTTCTCAGATAGCGCCGTGAACGCGGAA
This sequence comes from Apodemia mormo, assembly GCA_036924255.1. Lineage (NCBI taxonomy): Eukaryota > Metazoa > Arthropoda > Insecta > Lepidoptera > Riodinidae > Apodemia > Apodemia mormo. The sequence continues at coordinate 362,949 of JAUPFN010000018.1, read as the reverse complement.
GTTCCAAAACCGCGCTTTTGGAACGTACCATTTCTATCCAAACCATGGATCTGGATGGATGTCTAACAACAGAAAATTATGTTCCACTTGAACTACACATCGTGTATTTAGAGTTATCTAACGATCGCCTGATGGTCGCATCGTAACTTTGATCATACACTATTTTAAACCTCTTCCAAGCATTTCCCAATGAACAAAATAGTGTATATGTGTGAATATTATGATATTTGTCAAATGCAGAGTAGTGTGTGTAGTGATTTTTAATAATCTATATTAATATTATCAATGCGAAAGTTTGGATGTTTGGATGGATGTTTGTTACTCAATCACGCCAAGACCACTGAACGGATTTGAATGAAATTTGGTACGCAGTAGATGATGACCTTGAATAGTATGTAGGCTACTTTTTATCCCGGAAAAATTTGCTGATCCCGCGGGATTCACCATAAATTGTTATAATGCAGCGGGCTGCTTACTGCAGCTAGTGCAATGTAATTTAAATACATCTTATATTTAAAAAATGCTTCCTGCACTTTGGCCCCATATAAACTTAGTATAACTTAGTAATGTGTGCAAAAATATTTTTGTACAAAAAATATTGATGATTTATTGAAGAACAAATAACGTTTTAATAATATTTAATTCATCAATAATTGTAGAAAACATCAGTCTAGCTGTTCATCTAAAAAAAAAAGTATCTTCACGCCCGTATCCCCGAAAGGGGTAGGCAGAGGTACAACAATTGCACCCACGATTAGCCGAAGATACTTGGCCCCACAATGTGATAGGTGGCAAGCCTATCGCCAACCAGCCACTTTCCAATCCCGGGCAACGTTGTTTTTACCAGAAAACTGAAAAAACACATTTTTGAATTGCCCGACCCAGGAGTCGCACCCGGGACCTCATGTGGTCAAATCCGATACCGGACCACTACACTACAGAGGCAATTATATAGGCTACAAAGTATTAAACTATAATATTCATCAATAAAAAACATGTGGTCTAGCGGTCCAGCGTTGGCGTTGACCACATGAGGTCCCGGGTTCGATTCCCGGGTCGGGCACAAAAAAAAAGTGTTTTTTCAGTTTTCTGAGAAACACAAAGTTGCCCGGGTTTGGAAAGTGCCCGGTTGGCGATAGGCTTGCCACCTATCACATTTGTGGGACCAAGTATCTTCGGCTAATCGTGGGTGCACTTGTTGTACCTCTGCCTACCCCTTCGGGGATATGGGCGTGAAGATACTAATAAAAAACAGTAAAATATATCAGTCTAGCCGTTTATCTATATATTTGTATATATAAAAGTCGTGTTAGTTATTTCACACCTTATTGTAATACATGGCCACATGATCTGATGGGAATCTAAATAAAAAATATACCAATTAAAATGAAAAAAATATTTTTTAAGTACTTCTTTGTTACATTTTTTTGCACACCTTACTCATCACTTATGATGTTTTTGTGAAATGCGGAGCAATATATCACCCTGAAAGTCCTATTCTTAGTTGGAACGCATAGTAAAGGTACAATGTTGCTGTTTGCTCAGAGAGCCTATGTTGCCATATATCTTAGTCCCATATACAAACCAAGTTTGTGATTTGAGGTGCATGCGTTGAATGTCACTTCAAAATATATTATTTTAATACTAACAGAGCATGCACATACATTTTAAAACAATAAATGATTTATTGAATATACATATATCAATAAGGGTTTTTTTTCTTTTTATTTGAGCATCAAGGCTCCTGTTAAAAGAATATTTCAACTGGCTCAGTTATCCCTTTTACAAGAAGCCTTGTAAAAAACGATATAAGGCTAAACATGATACCATCATCGTGACTACCAACTGGTCGAGTTCTGTAACTTGTTGCCCGCTATTGATATAACCGCCTTAACTATTTCAGTCCGTACAGCGTCGGTGGCGTCATGTTATACTGGGCGGATAAAGTAGCCAATCAATCTACTCGTCCATACCACACCGATACATGGACCTTAGCCCCTATATAGTCCCTAAAGGTCCATGTATATAATTAACACTTTCCATCGGGAGATCCTCTGTTTGTGTTTCTACGACACGAAGGAAAGTATATTCGCAAGAATATGGGTATTTCCCAAGCTGTTACAAGTTTCATATACTGGAACTAATGCTGGGGACGCACTTGCGTCTATCGTTCCGAAGTTATATGCGCCGAAGTTTTGTACGATTTGACACTAAACAATTATTGCGATAGTAGCTGTGATCATATTAGCACCAACGATATTTTGCACGAACTATCATGCTATAATTTAAGATGGCCGAAATCATTTTAAAATGTATAACTATGGACGACAAATACCTTTACTTTTAACTACAATTGAGTAAGAAAATATTTTTTTGCGACTCACATTTTTAGGATCCCGTATGACGGGCTCACCTTGCCATTTCATCGTTTCACTCTGTTTTATACCACCACCGGCATACGTTTTTTTTTATATAGAAGAGGGGGCAAACGAGCAGGAGGTGCACCTGATGGTAAGTGATCACCGCCGCCCATAGACATCCACAATACCAGAGGTCTTGCAGTTGCGTTGCCGGCCTTTTAATGGATGAGTAAGCTCTTTTCTTTAAGGCCCCCAAGTCGTATCCGTTTGGAAACACTCCAGCCGGTAAAGTCCGAACTGACTGAATACAATGGCTAAAATGACCAACGCTATTTTAACCACGCAGCGCGATATGTTGGCGCGTTTTATTAATCTTTTGACGTACCGCCTACTGCGCGATTAAGTACAAGCAGTCCGAATGTTTGCAACGATAGCCGCTAATAGCCCGTCACATCTGAATGTATCATATCATTGCACGAAGCTTGGTGACGATAGATGAAAGTGCGGCTGCAGCATAACTCGACGACGAAGACCTAATTTTCGTCTTGCACTCTACGTAGAACGCAATATCATGACTCTTCGAGTTATAAATCAAAACGCCGTACTCAGCTGAAGTTCGATCTCACAGGAGACAACAGGTAGCGCGGGACGTAGGACCCTGGCTGAGTACTTTACTCCCCCATAGTCCAGTGTCACATTCTCAGCCGCATAGCTAACTGTAAAATAATAATTTCAACAAAACTTCCACAATACGGTGCGAGTATTTAACGAGTGGTTGTGTCCGTATTGTTGTTCTGTTGGACAAAGTAGTTGTACATTGATCAGTTACCAAACGGTCGATGTTCCAATATTGATGTAACGTTCACCGATTGTGGCGCTGCGATTTCCGGACACACAGGATGTCGCGGCTGCGGGCAAACAACGCAACGCGCGGGGCTGTGTGGCGCAACCACTGCACATACTTGCCAAAACAAAACATCTCCACGAACAAGATCATTCTAGATTTTGTCTAAACAAACAAAGCCTGGAGTGAAAGTGTATCGGCAATCGAGAAAGATGCAAAGTGTGGTCCTGATTTCAATTTCATTTTAATCTTTTAATAATTTTAAATCCCCAAGTACATTTTAAATTTTCCCTGTGTTGGTCCCGGGCTCTCGTCCCGTCCCGGAAACTTCAATACTCTTAAACGATTTTTGAAATGAAACTTCTTTATCTACGTATGGGAGAAACTTTATAGCAATGTTTAAAAAAATCACACTTTTCTGTTACGCTCGACCGTCACGCGCCTTGTTCGCATGTTAATTATTAAGTACTACTTAATAATTAACATGCGAATTAATAGCCATGTAATTAAGCTATGTAAATAGCAGAAAAATTATATGTCATAATAAGTTCATGTTGCAATTCATTTGATTTATATAAATTATCGAATACAAAAATTAATCGATATTGTTAGTACTGGCAACCCAATCTATTTGTTGTGATAAGATAGTATAAAAGCCGTACGTTAATGTCATTTCTGTTACTTAAAATATCGCTTTAATAGAAGACGGACGTATATATCTTCCAAGTGAAAGAATAACAGTAATATATATATATATTCTCATATACTGTGACTCTGCATTTCATTTATTCGAAAATACCAACAGGTTATGGGTCCCAGGTATACTATAACAATTTTTATTTTTTTGCTAAGTAACCATTGATAAAGATAAACCGTTTTGTTATAAATTTTTTTTATAAATTGTAACTATGGATAAATTGAGGGTAAAACGAAATATTAAACCATTCGACGGTGAAAAATATAGCATCTGGAAGTTCCGTATACGCGCGTTACTTACCGAGATGGATATAATTAAAGTTATTGATGAAAATCCAATAATACGTTGTGAAATTTGGAAGAAAAGTAATCAAATAGCTAAAAACACCATTGTCGAGTACTTAGCGGATTCATTTATCGGATTTGCAAAGGAAGATTTAACGGCGAGAGAAGTATTAAAAAGTTTGGAAGCATTATACGAAAGAAAAAGTCTTGCCACTCAGTTGGCGTTACGTAAAAAGCTATTGGGACTTAAGTTGCAAGGTGACACTCCGCTTATAAAGCATTTTACTGTTTTTGATGATTTAATAACGGAACTACTGGCGGCTGGCGCAAAACTAGAAGAGACCGATAAGGTATCGCACCTTCTTCTTACTTTACCTACGACGTATGATGGAGTTATAACAGCAATTGAAACCTTATCTGAAGATAATTTAACGTTGGCTTTTGTTAAAACGAGGTTGATGGATCATGAGGTTAAATTGAAAAATGAGGGTAGTGATACATCAAATAAAATATTGATTTCAGAAAATAAAAACCAAAATTTTAGTACAAGAAAATTCGAAAATTCCAAACCTAATTTTAACCAAATAAAATTGAAGTCTAAGAAGAAATCTTTCATCAAATGTCATCACTGTGCCCGTAAAGGACATATTAAAGCAGACTGCTACTACTTTAAACGTAATAGTCAATATAAAACGGCAAGCAGATCACGAACAGTGCAAGCGGTTGAACTAGAAGACATGCCAGCAATTAGCAACTCATCTGGGTTTGCATTTATGACTGGAAAATATGAAGGTAGCACAGAAGTCAACAACATTACTTTTATTTTGGATTCTGGTGCATCGGATCACATAATCAACGCAGATCATCTTTTTCATACATGTGAACAATTGAACCCCCCACTTAAAATTTCAGTTGCTAAACATGGCCAATTTATTTTTGCTACAAAAAGAGGTACGATGCAAGTCGTAAGCAATACAGGTATTCAAGGCGTTTTAGAAGACGTACTGTATTGCCATGAGGTCCCCTACAATTTATTGTCAGTATCGAGGATGCAGCGAGCTGGGATGACAATAACTTTTGATCAAGAAGGCACAAACATAAGCAAGGGCGGTAAAATTCTGATGCGAGGTAAGTCAATTAATAATAATTTAATTTCAGTGAATTTTAAAGTAAACACGAATCTACCCTCATCTCAAACATGCATTAATGATAATATTAATAATTATAATTTATGGCATCAAAGGCTCGGCCATATTAGTAAACAAAAGTTTTTAACGTTAAAACGTAATCGTATGATTGATGATATAAGCTTCATTGAGACAGTGTCTCCAAATGACGTCTTGTGCGAAGCTTGTATAAATGGAAAACAGTCGCGATTACCGTTTAACAATTGTAAAAATAAAAGTTATATTAAACGACCATTATACGTAGTACATACTGATGTGTGTGGGCCGATCACACCTGCTACCATTGACAATAAGAGTTATTTTGTATTATTCGTTGATCAATTTACTCATTACTGTGTTGTATATTTATTATCATATAAATCGGATGTATTTGTAGTTTTTAAAGATTTTGTTGCTAGGAGCGAGGCTAAATTCAATTTAAAAATAGTTAACTTATATTGTGATAATGGTCGTGAATATTTATCCAATGAAATGAAAAACTATTGTATTTCTAAAGGAATTTCTTATCATTTCACAATTCCACGTACGCCACAACAAAACGGGGTTTCAGAACGTATGATTAGGACCATTACAGAAAAAGCCCGCGCAATGATAAGTGGTGCTAAACTCCCAAAGTATTTTTGGGGTGAGGCAGTTTTAACTGCTGTTTATTTAATAAATATTTCACCTACGCGAGCATTAAAACAAACCGTAACTCCGTTTGAGATGTGGCATAATAAAAAACCGTTAATAAAATATTTAAAGGTTTTTGGTTCTACTGTTTATGTACTTGATAAAACTAGTAAAGCTAAATTTGATGAAAAGTCGTGGAAAGGAATACTAGTAGGTTATGTACCAAATGGCTATAAGGTATGGAATGTTGATTGCGAAAAATTTGAAACTGTCAGAGATGTTAAAGTAGATGAGGTTAATTTTCTGCAGTCGAGACCAGTTTTAAGGTTAAAAGAGGACGGAAGCGAACGTTTTCATAACAAAACTGACAGTGCCTATAAAATGCCAAAGTCAGTATCTACAAAAGCTCAAACTGGTCTTGACGTTCCTAAATCTGATGTACCCGATGCTAAGTCTGATGAATCAAAATCGGATGGGTCAAAATCAGATAATTTAAATACAAATGGTTTAAAATCAGATAGTTTGAAATCTGATGAAATTGTTAGTTGTAAATATCGCAAATTAAATGAGTATTGTAACACTCCAAAGATTAATCATCACCATAAAGCAGATTTGTATAATTCTGTAGATGGATTGAGAAGGAGTGAGAGGATTAAAGGTCGTCCCCCTATGTCTTATAGTGAAATTGATTTATTATATACTGAAATGTTTTCTTGCAAACTACCTACTTCATATAAAGAGATTAAAAATCGTGTTGACAGAACTCGATGGGAGGTTGCGATCAAGGATGAATTAGACTCACTATTAGCAAATAATACGTGGACTCTAGTGCCCAAGCCTCACGATAAAAATATAGTTGATTGTAAATGGATTTTTAATATAAAAAATGATGAATTTGGTAATCCTTTAAGGTACAAAGCTCGCCTTGTTGCAAGAGGTTTCAGTCAGAAATATCTTAGTGATTACAATGAAACATTTGCCCCAGTTGCTCGTATAGCAAGTTTTAGGTTTATAATTAGTCTTGCAAATCAGTATAACTTATTGATCCATCACATGGACGTTAAAACTGCATTTTTAAATGGCACATTAAAAGAAGAAATTTTCATGAGTGTGCCAGAGGGCGTAAATAGTAAAAAGGGTTATGTTTGCAAATTAAATAAAGCATTATACGGACTAAAGCAAGCGGCTAGATGTTGGTTTGAACTATTTGACCATTGCTTAAAAGAAAAAGGTTTTATTAATTCATCAGTCGATAGATGCATTTATATATTAGATAACGGAGGTGTTAATAAAAATATTTATATTTTACTGTATGTCGATGACCTTATTTTAGTTTGTGCTGATCGTCGCTCTATTGAGAGCTTGAAAAGCTATTTAATGACTAAATTCAAAATGACAGATTTAAATGAGATTAAATTATTTTTAGGAATTAAAATAACTAGATATCGTAACAAAATTACTTTAGATCAAAGTTCGTACATTAAATCGATCTTAAATAAATTCAATATGTCTGACTGTAACCCTATTAGCACACCTCTAGAAACTAAGCCTAATTATGAGGCTTTAAATATAGATAGTGAGTATAACGCACCTTGTCGCAACCTTATTGGATGTTTAATGTATGTTATGTTGTGTACTCGTCCCGATTTGTGTATTAGTATTAATATTTTAAGTAGGTATACAACTAAAAATAATAAAGAATTGTGGCAGTGTCTAAAAAGAGTGCTTAGATATTTAAAGAGCACAATAGAATTAAAATTAACGTACAAAAGATGTGATAGCTTTAATCATATATTAAGTGGGTACGTAGACTCAGATTGGGGTGGTAATGATGTCAATTGTAGAAAAAGTACAACAGGATATTTGTTCAAGTTGTTTGATAGTTGTACAATAAGTTGGTGTACTAAGAGACAAATATCTGTGGCGGCCTCTTCAACTGAGGCTGAGTATATGGCATTGTTTGAAGCTGTAAAAGAGGCATTGTGGCTTAAATCTTTGGCTCTTAGTGTTAAAATTAATATAGTCGGACCAATTGCTATTTATGAGGATAACAATGGTTGTATTAGTATAGCAAATAATCCAACTAGTCACAAAAGGTCCAAGCACATTGACATCAAGTACCATTTTTCTAGGGAACAGGTTGAAAACAATACAATAAAATTGTTTTACGTTCCTACAGGCGAACAAATTGCGGATGTGCTGACCAAGCCGCTACCAGCTGTAACGTTTAAACAGTTCAGAGATAAAATAGGATTGTACTAATTATGTTCTAAAATATTCTTATTTGTTTTGTATGTAATGGTCTGATTAGGTTTTCCTGGGTTTCCCTAATCCAAGCAACAAATGTTGGACCATTTTCAATGTAATTTTCCCAGGATAGCTTGGAAGATTTTATGTCTGATCATTTGTAATAACTTTGGCTTGTATACATTATTTTAATTATTAATTTATTTGATACTGATTTTGATTGATGATTAATTTTTGAGGGGGCGTGTTGCAATTCATTTGATTTATATAAATTATCGAATACAAAAATTAATCGATATTGTTAGTACTGGCAACCCAATCTATTTGTTGTGATAAGATAGTATAAAAGCCGTACGTTAATGTCATTTCTGTTACTTAAAATATCGCTTTAATAGAAGACGGACGTATATATCTTCCAAGTGAAAGAATAACAGTAATATATATATTCTCATATACTGTGACTCTGCATTTCATTTATTCGAAAATACCAACAGTTCACTTCTTACGCGTGTGCCGTGTACGCTATTACACATATACACACTCACAGTGTTTTCTTTATAAGTGGTCCGAGCTAACTCAGAGTAGAGTCTTTGAACTCATTTCCCCGTGTTGGTCCCGGCCTCCTTTGTAGAATAGGCCAACTGCCGTTCTGCCAGGCAGGTCGTAAAAGGCGACCGATTGGCTATCGAGCCACTACCATCGTGGCTACTAGGTGGTAGAGTTCTGCATTGTCTCGCCCGGGTCTGGTACCACCGCCTTATCTATTCCTGCCGCAATAGCGTCAGTGCTTGTCGCTGTCGTGTTCCGGTTTGGAGGGTAAGGTAGCCGGTAAACTTATGCATGTGGCATTAGATCTCGCCACAAGATAGCAACGCACCATTAACATCTTTGGTGTCTATAGGCGATGGTTGACTCTTTCCATCAGGAGACCCATCTGCTTGTTTGCTATCTTATGATATAAAAAAAAAAAAAGACCCATCTGCTTACTTGCTATCTTATGATATAAAAAAATATTTGCAAACGTTATTATTTATTTTTACATTTAACCGGTAGATTTGCCATCATATGACATCATTTGATACCCATAAACTTAGATACATAACTAATTTTTGATACAGTCACTAACTTGTCTCTAATAAAAATTAACACTTTTAAGTTTGATTTCTTAAAAACGGGTTCCTAGTCAAAAATGTTTATTGCGCAGTATTTTTGAATGACTTGTCCACTGACACCTCATAGGATGGCATCGAACTTTGAAGCTTGTGTGAGTTGTTGTTGAACAGGATAGAAGAGAAAAACATTTATTGTCATTGTGCAGGTACAAGCGATAGATATGTTAAAAAAATTCGAAATTTTATTTTACAATTGCCGGTACGAACAATACGTATACAAATGATGAACTGCCATTTGCTATTGCCCAGATATTTTGAAGTAAACCGGAGACAGACAAAAGGGTTCCATGTGACTACGGGACCCTAAAAATGTAGCCAAATTCTCACATTACATTAATATCAGAATAATTAATTTGCGACTATCAACGTTTCTTTATTTTCTCTTACATTTATTGATGATATCTGAAAATGTCAAAGCATATCCTTGAATAGAACATGTGTTGTACTCATGGATGCAATTTAGTTAAATCACACGAAATTTGTGAAAAAAAATGAAGAGAGTTCTGAATCCATGTTTGCAGCATTACATTGCCAGGCCGCTTGTCAGCAAGTCGTAACAGGCAAAAAAAGGAAGTAGTTTCCTGTTGTTTTCCTTCTACTGTAATACCCAATCCTCTGAAATGGCAACGAGGGCATTACTTATCGCCAATAGCCGGTGTCGCAGCAGCTGTGTACAAAGCAGTGATATGCAATAGAAGCTACAAGTGGGCAGATAAATCAGTTTGAGACGGAAACGCCGCGCGGAGGCAGGGCGGCACTCGCGGTCGCCGCCACAACTTATTCCGCTTAATTAGTCGAACGCCGCTTCTCACGAGCTGTCCACCGGCCGACAGGGATTCGGAGGTATTTTAATGAGGGGCTACTTGGAAGGTATCCTCTGACCTGTCTTCTACACTCCGATAAGATTTATAGCTCGGATTTGCAGATTATTTTTGCAAATTTGCAGATCAGATTGCCGCTGGACTACCAGTTAGAGAATTCTAATTGGTAAAACTTAAAATTAAACATTATTTACAGTTCGAACCCAGCGTAAGTGGTGACATAGACCCTAACCTGTCAGATTTCGAAATCGATTGCTGGGATAAATCCAGCCGTGTCGACATTTTCTTGTGTTGAAAATATTTTTATTAATTATACACATAATACATATAAAAAACCTTTGAGTATATACCTCCAGAGAGAGTATTCCTAAGCAATTGACAATTAAAAATGTTCTCAGAAAAATCTGCTTGTGTGAAATGTCAACGAGTGTCACTTGTGTACTTACAGTAATCAAGACACGCACACTAGCATGGTTGGTGTGCCTAACCTTAATTTTTTGTTACCCCTGCTTTTAACATAAAAAGTGAAGGTATCTGTATTTAATTTAAATACCTAGATACAATTACAAAGAATGCGCATGAATTATTATATAGTTTGTCTTGTCTTATATTATTATTATATTATACTATATAATTTTTCATAGCACGACCAATTAAAATAGTAAAAAACTATCTAATTACATTTCATTAAAATCGATAGAGCTTTTTGGAGAAACAATTAAATATATGAATTACTCGTGTAGAGTATAGAATTTGGTTTGTGAAGCAATAGTAACTAATTACATACATTCTTGCCATCTTAATAATTTAAGATTTTACAATACCCTTTCTCACACAGTTTTGTTTCAACACATTTTTTAATTGTTTACTGGTACATAATAGATCTCTTATAACATCTGGCAGTGTAACTGTAGTAAGTAATTTATTCTATGTCAGCGGAGGGCAACCGGTCGATCGCGACCGACCGGTTGGCCACCGCTGGTCTAAGGACATAATGATATTATATACGTACATACGATAGTTATCACAATCTTCTAAACATTAATGGTACCTTGGGGCCCCTTAATAACATATTTTGTAGGTAGTAATCAAGTAAAGACGACACCGCGCTCTCAAATGTATAAAGAGCGCGGCGTCGCGGTCGTCGACAAGGTGTGAACAGCGCGCGTGTCGAATGCGGCCCGTTCCGGTGCGGCCGCCCGCCATATCACGTTACGGCGGATCATATCACTTGCCAATATTAATGATACTCATGTTATGTCCAAACTTTTTAGTTTTTCCTTCATTTTTGAATCATGATACACCAGCGATAATGAAAATATTAAATTAAAAAATACATTTCTTTTTCATAAGGTAGTACATATAAAAAATGTAGAAAGTAAGAACCATCGGTTTTAGACACCAAGGATGTTAATAGCGCGTAGCTTCCCGTGTGATAGAATGTAATGTAATGCCACATGCATAAGTTTACGCAATACGCAGTGAAGACAATATTCTCATTAAGCAGTTCGTAAAAGGCGCGTAAACGTGTAGTGCCCACTAGATGTTTGAGACGATCCCTGCAGGATGACGTGTACCGCCTCTAATGATTGCTGTCTATTTCTGCCGCGATAATGTGAGTGGTCAATGCTCATCACTGTCACAATTCGGATATCGATACGGACTAGCCTATGTCATTTGATAGATTTTTGATTTGATAGGCTGCTGTTAATCACGGTTAACTTTAATAAGTGCAGGTCATTCGATTATTTCGAAAGTAAACCACGTATTAGCATGCTTTCCTTCACTTGTGGTACTTTCTGTGTAAGCTGAGTCTATTTTAAATATCATGAGATAGTAAACAAGCAGATGGGTCTCCCGACGGAAAGAGTCAACTTTACTCCGTGGTTTGGAGTCAACCGTCGCCTATAGCCACCAAAGATATTAATGGTGCGTTGCTATCTTGTGGCGAGGTCTAATGGCACACGCATAAGTTGACTGGCTACCTCACCCTCCAAACGCACTGACACTCTAGCGGCAGAAGTAGATAAGGCGGTAGTACCAGACCTGGGCGAGAAAATGCGGAACTCTACCAGGTAGTAGCCACGATGATAATGACAAGACATCATCGCAACAGATGAATAGAGAGCAAACATATACTCATACGATCGTCAAATTTAAAATACACGTTTGTTAATATAAATTCAAACACATAACTCTTTGGTAATTCTTTGTAATTTATAATTAATTTGGAAGAAAAATCAAAATTTATACGGCGGATCTCTAAATCTATCGTTAAAATAATTATAAATTTCAATGCAGAATTCTGAATAGCGCCTCTAGCGCCAAGAACAACAAAGTTTGACTTATCTAAATCATTTTTGTGTAAAAAGTAGGCAAACGAACAGTAGAGTCACCTGATGGTAAGTATCGGTGGTAGCGCCTGTCTCCGAGAGACGAGTTACCTCTGTTCTTGAAAGGTCATGTCAATTTGAAATTACAATATTCTGACAATTGATTCCACAGATTAATTACATGTGCAAGCCAAAAATGCCTTAAGAATCGTACTGTAGTAGTCAACGTAAAATTTGATGTTAAGGTGATATGTCGGATGATGGAAACGTGTAGCTGAAATTTAACCGAACCATTCAGTTATTCTCATGATAAACATGGTTGAAGATAGAAAGAGAACTAGCATCTCTTAAAAAGTCAAAGTGAAATAAGATAACTCTACCTAAGGCCTAATAAGTGACTTACACAAGCGGTTGGCTCGCAAGAAGTACTTTTCGCCTAATTCCGATCGATACATGAAATCAAAAATTATAAAGCTTGTACTCTAAAAATAATACCTACTAGCCGAGATACTACAAAGGGTGACTTTTTAGAGGTAAACGCACAACCTTTTGTAATTTTATAATTGTGATTTAACGTATATTAAACAGAAAACATCGGGTTCACCCTCAAGTCAAGGTCATCGCGAGCTTCGCCAAAGGCAGTTGAAAGTGACGGGGCAGTTTCAGTTAACCATATTGCTCAAATAAACAAGTTTCGAGATTAGTGTACGACGATAATCGCAATAGACTAGGACACCTCAGGGAAAGGCTGTCGGCGGTGTCAATAGCTGGTAGCCGGGCTCGGTCGCGACAGCGGCACAGGTGGCATGTTTAATTACGAGAGCAGCAGTAGTCCTGCTCATTTACATTTTAATACGGCGCAATCGCGATAAGATGGTATCGGGCCGTCACAGCGACCAGCCTAATGGAGTCTACGACTCGATAGCATCGCGGGCAGCCTTAACCGGACCCAGCCACAATTAATCCCCCCCGAGGCCGTTCTGTCCAAATGTTGGCGTATAGCCCGCCTTGCAGGATCACGATATACAGGATGTTGCGACAGGTTGGCAATCACCTGTCACTGTATCTGATGATTAACTAATCGTTACTGGCATTTGAATAGAATTTTTTGTATCATAAGATAGCAGACAAGCAGATGGCTCTACTGATGGAAAGAGACAACCTTAGGGGCGGGGCCTTAATGTCACAGTTTACCGGCTACTCCACCTTCTACACTGTAACGCGACGGTGACAAACAATGACGCTGTTGCGGTGGAATGGTAATATCTAACATATCACCTCTTATGAAGCTCGGTCCATCATGGGGTAATATAATTGTATTTTTAAACTAAACTAAAAAGCTTGTTGGTGACACATTACAGATGTGAGTGAGTTGATCCGAGCCCTCATTGAAGACAACCAACTGTCTTATAGCGAACCATAAAAAGCGAGGTAAGGCTGATATATATCACTGACATCGTGACTACTAACTACATGGCAGAGTTCTACAACGTCTTGTCCGGTTTTGGTTCCACCACTTTACCTCTCTCGTCACAATATCGTTAGTACTTATCGCTATCTTGTTTCCATTGGAGGGTAAGGTAGCTGGTGAATGCCGGTGAAAGTGTCTGAGTGTAAGCCTTGCGCACGTGACATTCCAAACACATGAATAGCAACGCATAATTAACATATTTCAATAATAAGTGATGGTAATCATGAGGAAAAGTAACAGCTTGTTTGCTATCCTGTGAATTAAATAATATGGTTATAGACAATTTCTTAACGCCAGTAATCAGATAATTTTAGAATTTGATGTGATTAAATGCAATACCGCCCCGTTGGTCGAGTGGTTAGCGATCCTGACTACGCAATCAACGGGGCTCGGGTTCGATCCCCGACGGGGACAAGCATTTGTGCGATGAGCATAAATGTTTTTATTTCCGGGTTTGGGTGTTTATTAAATATATTCTTGTATTTATATATGTATTTCTATATATTAGTATCGTTGACTAACACCCATAAGTGTAATTTGTCCCGTGAATAATTATTTTTTATTTAAAAAAAGGTATAAATATACAAATAAACAAATTCTTCTCGTTCGGGAAGTACCGTTGCAAATAAAAAAGTTATAGTAATATTGATAGTAGATCTTATCTAACTAATAAGTGAACCAACCATTAGCTGCTCAATTAGCGGTGGTTTTGGGCGTGGGAGGCTGCGAAAGAGGCAAAAAAATAATTGAGTAATAGTACGCCGGCTAAAACTTTTTTCATAAACAGTTGACATGATACGGAGTCAAAAAATCGTCAGCTGCATCATGGAGGGGAGTATACGTCAGTTGCTCGCATGAATTTGTTAAAAAACACGTAAATTGAATTATATATGGATGAAATTTATCTAGGTGAATGTTCAAATAATTAAAAGTACGAAAACAGTAATCAGCGGCATAAAGCGGTGGAAGGACTGGTAGCTAACGTAGTGAAGATGCAGACTATTCCCTATATCCCCCGTCTAGCTGACCGACACTTTTCGTAAACTTAACTATTAAACTATCATATTGTGAAATAATTTCAAAGGGCATAGTGACAATAGAGTATTGATGAATAGAAAAACTTGGAAAACGTATGTATATCTAGCGATCGGTACAATCGATGTAAACGATCATACAGCAAAGAAAAATTTCGCCACGTTGAGCCTGTTGACACTAGCTCAGTGGGAGAGCACCCCGGTCTTAGGGGAGGTCACAGGTTCAAATCCCGCGTGTTTATATTTTTCTTTGTTGTTTTTAAAGTTTGTCAAGCTTTCCCTAGCACGGGGTAAGTGCTATAACACAAAAATAAATAGCAACTATACTTGATAAACAAATTCTTCAAATAAAGATCTAATCTAATTCAAAATTTGGGATATTTGTAATAATACAATATTACCCAATGTCCATATTACATGCCCGAGATTTTTGCAACAATTATAAAGGCTACTTTTTCTTTACAGAATATAATTAGGTACCAAACAAGCAGGTGGTGCTACGGATGGAAAAAGACTACCATCACCTTTAGACACCAAACAGGTTAATGGTGCGATGCGTCCGTGTGGCGAAATGTAAATACCACATCCATAAGTCCACCGGAAAACTTATTCTACATAAACCCACAATATTTAAAAAAAAACTATCTAACGATACCCAATACTATGTGGTACACGAGAAAAAAAATAGTATTCCAACTTTACAAGTAGCATTAAATAATGTTTTCCAAGATTTTATATTAGCACTTTGTTGCCGTGAATAATATGAATATTCATACCAAATTACAGCTTTCAATTGCTAAAGATCCCAGAGCCTAACTGCGGATGGACAGACAGATATAGCGAAACTATAAAGGTTCCTAGTTTACTTCTGAACACTAAAAGTTTTAGCCGGCGTTATTTACTTATTTTTTCACAACTCTTCTGCAACCTCCTAATCCTACATCCACCACGGGTGCGTCAACTGACGCTTGGTTCTCTTGTTAGTCATTCGAGATCTATTAATAAAGATGGCAAGCGATTGACATATCACTACCCAAAATACTACGCTACCTCCTGATCTATTCATTGATATCTATTCATATCATCTTGATTTTTTAAATAAACAATTTGTTTAGATATAACCTTTTTTATAGAAAAAAGGGGCAAACGAGCAGGAGGCTCACATGATGGTAAGTGATTACCGCTGCCCATTGAAAGCCACAGCTCCAAGCAGCAGCAGCAGCCCAGGCAAGGTAGTACGCCTGCTTTCGGTGTGAAGCCGTCTTGCAGTGGTGACACAATTAAGGCTGAGACTTACCACCGATGGGCATCGCAGAGAACGGAACGAAAATTTCCATACACTATACCCCTACATCAGTGACAGGTTCAGAAACGACATCCGGAGCACATTCACCCCCAAGGAAAGGACGTAAAAAAGAACTACATTCCGTCCCAATCTACTGACTTGTAATGCCAAACGTGGCGGCCGCCCACAAAAGGAGGCGATGACAGGCGCGTAACCGGCACTTTGGCCCGGATCAGGCAGCGGTCAGACGAGTCAAGAGGGACGTCTACTGATACTTGATACATGATGATCCAACATTGAAGTTGCATAGTCATCCACACGTGAAACTCGCATGGGTGAAGTTACCAGTTATGTAAGACCATACGCCAAAGCAAAATCGTGAAAAGACCTCCCCGCATTATGGGTAGTGCGAGAGCAGAGCCAATCAGCGTGACGAGCGTTAAAATCACCTAGGTTCACGATCTCTGTAGTAGGTGTCCTTTGCAGCACGGAATCTGCAGCTATTTGCAAGTACTCAACGAGTCAGTCGACTTCGGTATTGCCACTATGGGACCTGTATAGGCACGTAGGTGCGGGGATGGTCGTCGCAGACTATGCGCAATCAGAGGATGGATAGATCTTAACCTCCAATACTTCCGAGGTGCCGGTAGCATATATCTTCTCTGGCGTATACGCACACATCAGCCCGTGACACAAAAAAATGTTCCAATTTGTACCCCGGGAGAGGTAGGAAGTATCAGCCGGAAATATATGAGTCTCGGTCAAAAAAAGCAAGGCTGGCTTCTCGAGGTGGTAGTGGACGGCGTTAAGGTTAGAATGAAGCCCCATAATGTTGCAAAAGTCCACGATAAGCGCGGTAGCGGTTGCCTTGACTTTTTTTGAAGCGCAATGTTGCTTTAAGAATGGTATGACACATTTATTATTCCTCCACCTAAAGTGAGTAATCCATCCCTCTCATATCATCTGTGGCCTTTCTCTATCTATCTAAAGTAGAATGTTTGAAAACTCTACAATTATCGAAACTATAAGATTTCCCTAATAATAAATAAAAGTTAATGAGAAGCTTTTTATGTCAAGTTTCAGTATTAGCATACTATATATCTTTCATTCGTATCTTAATCGTATCGTTTTCCGACACGATGTTTTAACGTTAATAGCAGTAAGCTGTTTTATTGTAAATATATACGATAAGATATTGCACCACAACATTCAGAAATTACTAGATAATTTATTGTGGTATTCTGTCATATTGTATAAATCTGATAATATTTCAGAATCAACCTGTATAATGTGTTTTGCGTCGTTGACAGTAAGCCGACATATTGCAAGCAGGCAAATATTAGATAAGATATAATAACGCAGCACTCAACGATAAAGTTATCGTGATATTTTATCGCAATCTTTCTAGCAGTATCTTTTGTAGTGGTTGGTTTATTCCTTCATTTGACTATTTGAAATGCAATTTTAATTAATGTTTCACTATTAGGATTCCATATAATATAAAGTAACTCTTAACTTATATTGATAATATTTCTGGGGCCTTTTTCTTAGAAATATTTGATATACACATAGTGTTTCTTACTTGTTACAAAAGCCGAAATGCGCCATCATTATGACATGAACAATTAGTCTTTACATAGTACATAACAAAATCACTGTTTGTTCACTTATATCTTTGAAATTACAAAATCATCAGTAAACTAAGTGATTAAAAAATAAGGTTTATAGTCAGTCTAGTCAGATGCTAAAATAGTTAATAAGAATGTTAATGTATACAGATTTAGTGTTTGGAGGTTATTATGCGTGATATGATATAAATAAAATGTATAATAGATTAGATTAATAAATATTTAGATGAAGACATATTTATATGATGATGAAATAAATAATTAAATTGTTAGTTAAATTGAATAATATATTAATAACTAAAATCATTATCTCTAATGATATAATATAAATAAAATGTATAATAGATTAAATTAATAAATATTTAGATGAAGACATATGATGATGAAATTAATAATTAAATTGTTAGTTAAATTGAATAATATATTAATAATTAAAATCAAATAAGCAAAATCAACAAAATCAAATGATATATTATTAATTTAAAAATAAATAATGAAATATAATTTAAAATTAAACTAATAATTAATAGCAATGTTATGGAGTATTTTAGTGATAAGAAATTAAGATTTGCACACCTTTAAATGGTAGAATAAGTAGAACTATATTGAAATGTACCTATCTGACAACCTTGTATACCTTATTCTGGCAAATAAAAATATTATTATTATTATTATTATTACATTATGTATAATGCCTGCATATCTCAGTAGAGAAAAGCCGAGGATTTCAAAGATTTGTCGTAAAAATATATTTTTATGGGTTTACACTGCTGATTCGGAATTAACTAGTTTCGGCTTTCATATTATGAAGTAAGATACACCTTGTAGACGTTCAGTTGAAATTTCTATTAGGAATTTTTTTATTATATTTTTTGCCTAAGGTTTTGTTAATACTTTTTTAGTGTTTTAATTTTAGTCTGCCGCTGTGTCGCTCTAATGTTGCTAAGCTAATAATTTTAATAACTTGTAACTCCCATATTCTGGCAAATAAATTATTTCTTTTTTCTTTCTTCTTTATTTCTTAAGCATTTAGCCTAGCGTGGAACTTTATTTGAATTTAATTTTACTAGTTCTAAATTTGCGATTTGACTCCACCACCTAATTAATGTATTTAAGATCAATTTTAAATTTTGCGCTTTGTTCTCTTTATATTAAAGTAATTTTTTAGAAGTAATTGTTTTGTGAGTTGTTTTTGTTTTAATTAGAAGTTATTTTAATATATATTATTTTTTAAGACAATGGATTTTGTTAAACTGTTTCACAATTTTTGTTGTATGAATGAAGTATTCACCTGTAACTGGCCTGTACAGTACCTAAAGTTGTATGCACAATTTGTATTTAATGTATATTTGCTGTTAGTGTTCCATTGTAAATAAATAAATACATAATATTTATTAAAATCGAATTTTTTTTTTTCTTAGAAGTATTATTCCGTAGCACTTGATTTTTGTCCTTAGACATATTTTTAAGTATAGCATTGTTAATACAGCGGCAATTAAATTTAACGTCTGTGATTACTTCATATACATGTATACATGTACTTACATAATAAATTTCCCTAACAGATTCCAAACAGTGCGAGCGATTTTGTTGAAATTTTCATACAATATTTAAATTATTAGCTCAGTGGTTTTGTGGTGAAGTTTAGTAACGAACGGGTTGACAGACGTTTTTTGGCTTTTTTGCAATTTCGTGTCTTACGGGAATTGATAAAGAGAAATCTAATCAGAAAAAAAATTTACAAGTTTTTTTTGTGAAAATTTTAATGGATTGGAAATGTTAACAATAAATTACACTACTTAACAAATAATCAGGTGTACCCAAGCAAATAAGGTAGGGCGTTAGTAATTTATAAAACGATACAAATATTTACATCCTTGCAAACACAATTTACAGTTTATGATTATGTAAAAATGAAATGTAGTAAAAATATTTTATATATAACATTAATAATATTAAGAACACAGTGCAACATTTGCGCAGTCGCAGATGTCTCCAAGCACCCGTCCTACTGCAGACACCACAATCGTAGTTAACAAGGGAGGGATCACTCGCGTCACAACGCCCGCGACGCCACAACTGTCTCAGTGGGCCCATTCACCGACGTTGTTTATGACGAGCGGCGAGCGGGTGACACACTAAACTACATTACACCCTTATGTGACACTTGTTTATTTATGGTGTTGTCAAAAACAGAGTCTACTATCAATTCAATAAATTCAAACAGACTTGTTGTAATGAACTAAAATCCACCCATTAATTTTCATATGTGTATCAATCGAATCTATGATTCAGTTTATAGTGCGACCGACAAATGAGCAACACAAATTAATAGACTCCAACTAATACATTAGACGTGAAAGTGACAGAACGTGTCACTTAACGCAGTAAAATTAAAATTCGTTTTATTGGCAATTGAGGAATCGAGGTAATCGATGTTCCGTTAACGACGCGGAAGCCGAGCGCCGGATGTGACGTGGCCGCGACTTTCCGCCTGCCGTCGGTGCTGGTCGTTTGTTGCTGAGGAGGTATTGCTCTGCTCGTGCTAATACGCATGAAGCACAACACTATTGGTTCGGTCGTATTGTCTGCTAAATACTAATTCCGTAAAATTCACTTCATGTATACAAATAGTCTTTTGTATACATGAAGTGAATAGCTTACTCGGTTAGTAAATTAAAAAAACATAAATACATACAAAATATTCATCCCAAATTCCTTATGGGGCAAGCGGAGGGAAACCTATTTATTACGGTCCAGACAGACTTGCCTTGCTCCCCCCACAGATGAACTCTCTTCATACGAACACTGGTTTCGGAGTATCCTGATACGATCTTCGGACAGTACCGAAACAATTCGATTATGCTAAGCCGTTCTTCGTAATCCTCTGGTAACTGAATTAATTCACAATTGTATATATTTTTTGCCAATCTCTTATCGGTTACAATTTCAAATATTTTTTTATAGAATGTGTTGGCAAGCTCTGTAGGTGTTAAATAGAGTACTACTGGTGTAGGAACTGACAACTAACCGCAAGTGGCTTCATTAATTTAAACTAGATGTGTTTAGTGTAAGTACCTATAGCTCTAATAAGAAAAGAACAGCATAGAGAGGTTCAGTTTCGTGAGCTCCCTGGGCGTTGCGGCAAATTATAAACCATATATTATCAAAGTTTGTTCATCACGTTGGTTCCCTTGAAGAGTACGCGAAATGAATTGAGCGATAATATACGCTCCAGTTTACAAAGATTCATGGTTCGTCGGTTGGCGAGATAGGTGGTAATTCCCATTGCCGCATTTTATCAACCTGATTACGGTTACCGGACATTTCTTGCGATAACCGAAACCGTCAGCTTTAACTGTTCAGAGGCACATGGATGTCAGCACACAACTACCCGGCTCTAAGCTGCTACTTTAACCTGTTAAATCTTAAAACGTTAAACCTCTAAAATACCTCACGAAACTTTTGTCATGAGCCGAGAATTCGCGATCTTAGCTGAATAAGCAGTAGGCAATTGCGTTAAACATTCATCGGATCTTTATTATCTATTCAGATTTTTAGGTAATCATAGCGGTTTCCTGTCTCAGACCCGGATACAACAGTTGCTACATGTGAGTGTCAATAAAACGAAAGAGAAATGTAACATTTAAAGTATTCCAAAATTTCCTAATGTTTAAAACGTTATTAACATATTATCACCGTTTGTTATCACTTGTCTAAATAAATATTTTCAATATTATACACGTCATTGAAAATTTTCCTTACGGGGAAGAATTTTTCGATTATTTTATTGAAACATACGAAAAGTTTCGGAGCTCTACTGATGAATCGGCCAGCGGAACAACTAGCTCTTTAATTTTTTTATTTAATTAAGATTAGACTTTACACTCATAAGATAGCAAACAAATTGATAATCTCCTGATTGCGTTGCTGTCCGTGTGGCAGAATCATAATGTCAAATGCGTGAGTTTACCGCCCACACTGACGCTATTGCGACAATAATATGTAAGGCTGTGATGCCAAAACCCGGACGAGAAGTTGCAGAACTGCACCACCTAGTTAGTAGCCACCAGGTCAGCGACATGTGCACACGGAGACGGGACACGGACAGAAACGGGAATCACTCAGTTATGTAAAATCATAGAACATAGAACAAGCGGAATTGGCAAGTACAAACATTTGAATCAGGACCGCTATCGCCATACTCACACATAAAATAAGCATTATTGCATATAAACTACTAATGCAAACATTGTTTCATTGGTCGTTTTCATTTTAAACAACAACAATCCGAAACACACCAACAGAACATTTAAAAATATACCAAACTGCGTTACAATAAATTTTATTTATTGCTACAAAAAAAAAGAGTATTTACGTCCTTTTGTAGTCTATTCAAAATAGACTCATCTATTTGTACAATAGTGAAACTTAAGATCTTAATAGTTTCGCTATTCTACAATAGATGGCAGTATTGATTTTTCCGTAATTTTCAGTTGATCATATTTGAGTAGAGAACTTTCTAGAACGATATACGTAATGACTGTCATTACGTATATCTTTCTAGAAAAATTAGGTCAACCTAAAATGAACTTTATGTGTAAGGTGTACAGCTGATTTTAGCTTGACTGTCTATTATATCATTAGAGATTATATTAAATCAGGAATTTAATTAAAATAAAATGAAAATTGTACTTTCGAATGATATGAAATATCTCCATTTTTAATCATCTGTATTCTACTATCATTTCTGCATTCAAGCCATCCTTGACATACGGCATATACGGCACAATACGGCATAACTCAGTGTATAATAGATTTTTGCACGACGACTATCTCCTAATGATATGGTATCACTAAGGCAATTTAGAGTAAAAGCGCATAATAGTGACGCACGCGGCACGCCCACTCTTCACTTCCCCTTGTTCTATGTTCCATGTGTAAAATAGTTCTCTGCACAGGTTTCCTAAAGCTTTTTGCCATCTCGGAGTTGAAAGTGCAGACATGCCAGCGGTAAGCTCAAGTCAAAAGTGCTTGTAGGAATGCAAATATTTTTAGAAAAAGAGTTTTAAGAATAATTTATCTGCGCATCTCCACATTCGTAACAGCTTCGTTATCGTCGCAAAAAATGCTATTAGTGTATGCAAATGATGGTATTGCTTAGAATGTCGAAACGAGCGAGCAGGTGTGCGGGCACTCTCTTATCGGTCGGTGATAGCACGCGTTAGGAACAGCGGATGACCTCACCACCAATGTAAAAACACGCCAAAGCCTTTTCAACTTTTACCAAAACTAACAGGTTTTAGATTTCTACAAATTAACGTAATAATATATATGTGTAGCTGTTTTATTCAGCGACACCGGTATTGTTAATTTCTCAAAATTACTTGTAGCATGAGTTTGAAGACTCTACTCTAAATCAACTCGGACCATTTATAAGGAAAAAATGTGTAAGCGGTTGACCCTACGCGCCATCCCTGAAACTTCCCGCTAAATTAATGTATTTTGAGCCCAAAAGAGTAAAAATAATTTTTCAGTTCAAACATATTATCTATACATATAATAAAATCAAAACTGTTCATTGAATATTTTTTTAAAAGAATACGGGGAGAATTTTAGAAGAATATGGGGCGTGATCCACAATCGATATCGAAGCCAAAAATATAGTTTTTAGAATTTTTGTCTGTTTGTCTGTTTTTCTGTATGTATGTCCGGGGTAAACTCAAAAAGTACTACATGGATTTACTTCAAATTTTGTACGAATATTACTAATAGGTCGGGTCAACATATAGGCTACATATTATCACGCTATCACCTACGGGAGAGGTGCTGTGCGGAGTAAACGAAGTCCGCGCGGACGAAGTCGCAGGCAACAGCTAGTATTTTGTTAAAATGGCAGTATATTTATTTTTGAAAAGCGGTATGTTTTGGAAACGATGATCGAATTAGATCATAATATATTCATTGTTATGAAATATTATCGTGGACTTATGAAACAGCCCTCATGCCCAACGAGTGACCACGTTGGGATCACCTACACAAGGTACAAGTGTTGTCAATCGGGGTGAGTGTTTTATTCAAGTAAATCTTCAAACTTTTGATCATTCAACAGTTTAATAACTACTACCGGACCGGAAACGCAGCCGCTGAGAAGTCGAAGCTGAAAGTCGATCTAGATGAGCCAGTGAAACGTATGTGTCTTGAGTGCTCGAGTCTGCGGTAAGTCGAGACGAACAGAATATGCGCGGTTCTCGGTGAGTCGGTCCAAGTGATTCGCAATTAGTCGAAACGAGCGAGACAGGGTTGCTACATAGAAATCCAGTGAACTTGGAAAGTTCGAAGTGGACTCAGAAAAGCGTAGATAAAGTTGGCTGGTTCTGTTGAGAGCGGAAAGGGTTAGCGTTATTAATAGACGCTGATGATCAGAAGGTTGTTGCATGTTGTTTTGTTCAAGGGTCACCACTGTAGCCCCACGGTCGGCACGTCAGGATGATGATCACGTCGGGATGACATCACCGTGAAGGTTAATGACGCCACACTCGTGACAAGGATGTGCAGAAGGAAGATCTTCCCAGCCAGACAAGTCCATTTAAGATGCTTTGAAACTTGTATACATATAGTTTGTATAAGACTAATAATAATAGTGATATCGCGATTTAGGATTTTACTTTAGTTATTTTGTATTTTTTTTCTTATAGCGTGTGTAGATTCCTCGATACCGCTACGTACTGATAAATCTTTTTAAAGCACAGAAATGAGATATTGATTCCGTGTAAATCAGACGTTTGCGCATTAAGATTGTTTTGGTTCCTCCTGTCGGTAAACGAATGAACATCAGATTTTTTTAAAAAGTGAGCCAATGTTTCCTGCAAACATACACCAGATTCTCAAATATAAACTCAAATATTTGTATATATTTTTACAATGAATATAGTATAAATTATAAATTACTAACAAAAGAAGAAAATATATAGTTTGCTCCCATAAAATTGCCATAAAACATAGGTTTGTAACAAAATTTTACCTATTTCTAAGCCATTTCTCAACAACAGACTAAATGCATTGTTAGATATTTATCGGTTAACTTACCGCAAATGCAAAAAAAATCTCCAGTCATCCCTACAAAGTATGTCGTACGAAGAGACGGAGGATTTTAGCTCTTTACCTATTTATATTTTTGTAGCATAAATGTTTATCTTTAGTATAAATCATAAAATATGATTAAGATACTCTTCTAGCCTGAAACACAGGATTTCTTAGTTCAGGCACACGTCATGTTATAAATATCTAAGAAAACATTGTAATTATAGATTTTTACTCTACTTATGTAAGTTTCAGAAATAAACATTTATTATTATTATTTATTTTAGTACTGATTTCAGTGGAATTTCTCCAAATAATATTTTTATGGGACATGCAGCTATCTTTCGCACCCTAAGTAAACTGAAGACTTTACTTTTTTATTTATAAGAAATATGAAATTTTTTTCAAATTATCCTTTAGGTACAGGCTTTTTTGACGAGTTGATTATTTGGATTATGATAACTAAATAATTTCTTAACTTACAAGGTAGAGATTCTGATCTCCCGCGTTACAACGCCAGTGCTTTTCCCCACTATATTCTATATAGCTTTGAATGTAATGTACCTGAACCTTACTCGCGCAAGGTTCAGGTACATGTTCATATCGGACACTTTATGCATCGCAGGGAGCGATTATCTCACGATTGGCAGAATCACACGCTTGTTTGCTATCTTAGGCTATATTATCTGTCGTTTGCTCGTTCGTCACGACATTTATTCTCTCCAGCGTTACCTAGTCCAATAGATTCCAGTCACGGCGTCAGTAGTCTCGCCGGCCGTACCTCGCGCCCTGTTGATTATTAAACATTAAAACCTTATGTTAATACGCGAATACGTCGCATTTTGTACGAGCTTCATACATTAATGTAAAAAACAAGGTCGCACATTTGCAATAATGATAAATGCCCGTCTAATAGCCGCATACTTCTCGCGGCGGTGACATTATGTGCGGCTGTCGGCGGCCGCATGCTCTTGTTTTCATATTTACTACATCTATTACAAACTGTTTCATATTTACTACATCTATTACAAACTGAAATTTTTATTCCTACTACTTGTTTTCTAAAGTTGCCTAATTGTCTTTATGTTCGTGGGACATGTATTAATAATAAAACTGGCTACATTGTCGAGGCCTGCCTCTCAGCCATACCTAGAGTGACGTAAGTTTCATATAAAACTAGCTAGCACCTGCCCATTTTCGCTGGACATAAATTCATTGACGATCAAAAAATGATATGTCCTCACGTGTTCTCGATGTATTATTGTGTTTATTATTATTATTATTGTTTTTATTATTATTTTATTGGAACGAAGTTCCTTACGGCAGGCTTGGATAGGGATTTTGCTGCGCGACCGAACTGAAAAAAATGTGATAGCAAAACCGTAAGAAAAATGCGTGGAATAAAAGCGTTAAATGAGACGTGCGCAGGCGCGACAGTCGCGTACACAAGCGAGTAGTGCCGTTTAGCCGAAGGAAATTCGTTCCTACCTGGTGTCCCGCGACACCACATCATTATTTTTATATTCCTGTTTTCAGACATACAATCTGGTAAGTATGACGAAGTAAATTATGCTAGCTCAACGTCAAGAATCTCCTACTAAGCAAAAACAAAAACATAAAATGCCTAGAGCGTGTAAAACTTAGCACACATGTGTTGTAAGAAAGGCTGTAGGTACGAACGTATGAACATGCTTAATGAAACAATCTGGAAAAGTTACAAATGCAACTGCATATAGATAAGTAAGCAAGTTAACTTAGTTCAGCTGCTTATAAATATAAATATTTTCATGCCTGTAACCACGAAAAGGTAGGCAGAGGAACGACAAGTGCACCCACGATTAGCCGAAGATACTTACTCCCACAATGTGATAGGTGACAAGCCTATCGCCAACCGGGCATTTATCCAATGCCGGGCAACATTGTTTCCATCAGAAAATTAAAATAACGCATTTTTGAATCCGAGAATAGAACCCGGGGCCTCATGTGGTAAACATCGACATCGGACTACTAGACCACAGATGCGATGAAGTTCAGTTGCTTGTGCAGTTAAAAAAATTATATAGCTTATGGATGTATTCGTATAAATAATGGTTCATATACCGAAATTAAACTCAAGCAACTCAACAGTCTTTCTTATCATACGAGATGCGACAGAAAAAGTAACTTTATATGGCAAAGTATAACTACGCGTCTACCATAACATTTAGCAGCTACAAGAGATTTACCTACTAATTAACAAAAAAGTTACAACAATACTGTATAAAAAGGTTATTAAACTCCACATTATTTATAAGACAAAATTAATTTCTTCTTTATACCAATTTTTACCCTTACTTGTTTATACCAAAATTCTAATTGATAAAATTGTACATCATATGATGTATATTACATTTAAAATTACAAATAAAAAGAAGAGCCAGCTGAGTTTTCACAACGAAATCTTCTCAGTGTGTGGCCGCAATTCGGCCAATCTAATCCGAGTTCCAACACAAGTAGCTATAAAATGTTGATTCGTCAAAAATGCCTGTAAAAGCTAATTTGAATAAAAAATATAAAACTAGGGTTACGGTAACCGAAACAACAATTATTATATCAGTCATCTAGAATCTCAAATGTTACAAGTTACGACGTAATCATATTTGCGATTATTTTATGCCATCGTGATATTGACAATTAAAGGATATCGTAAATGTTGTAACTAGTAGTTTTGTTAAGAAATATTAATATTAGCAATAGAAGGAAAATAAATAATTACTGTAAATTACATTTTTATCTTTTAATTTATTGCGGAAAAACATACGAATAGCTAATTGTGCTATAAATCCGAATCAGCTCGTAATAAGGACTAGTTTATTTATTTGTTGAGGCCAGATCCGAGCGCGAAAGCTTAACGGCGACAGTGACCGTCTCACCCGGCTCGTAATCGTATAATCACCGACGCGACGCTGCGCGGGCCTGCGTGCACTACTCACGCCTTTGTACTGCAAGGAAAACTGCAGAAAATATATTTTATGAGTAAACATATTCTCAGCTATTCTTTTCTATGATTTACACTTAGATCAAATATTTGATCTAAGGGTTTACATAAAAATGTATTGTAACTGAATACTGAAATACTGAAATACTGAATACTAAAAGGGTGTTACTCTAGATATTATACTATAAAGAAATATAATAAAACCATTTTCATTTTGGCATTAAATAAACACCTTTGTAAACAATTTCCGTTTAAAAAGGTTCACGTGCAAAATTATAGCTATTTATGAGGTACTGATTTGAAATAATTACAAATAGCTGTGTCACAGTTCGATAAATTGAACGCCAGAGTAATCTCAGTGGAAGCAGAAAGCAGGTCTTACTTATTTTCCTGCATCATAACAAACATATCAACGCGTTTTATACGGGTGTAAGCGGTAGTGGGAGCAGGTGCGAGCCGTGACTCTCTCATGTAATAAGAATGACACAGCGGTAAGAAGCGGCCGCAGCACAAGTCGCAGCGTCCGGCGCGGCGTTCAATACGTGCTAATGTGCATTAGTGCCTCCTATTTATGGCTAACACGCACCATTTTACTTCATTTAGTATAAATCTCACATTTAACATATTCTCGATGAAATTGCAAAATTTTAAGGAAATATTTATAAAATCAAATTCAATTTATATAATTTATCGCGCTGTTTTCTTACGTCACAGGATAGTAACCAAACAGGTGACTCTCTTGACGGAAACAGATAGTCATTGTCTGTAAACACCAAAGATATTAACGTTCCGTCATCATTCATATGACGAGATGCTATGCCATATACAATAGTGCACCGGCTACCTTACCCCCCAAATTAGAACATGTCGGCAACAAGCACTGACGCTATTGCGGCAGGCGACGGCAAAGGTAAAGAGTGGTAGCAAACCTTGACGATATGTCGTGATAGATACGTTGGATCGATTATTCGCCTTTCACGCACTGCGGACGAGAAGGGGAAGTCTTGGTCTATTCTTCAAAGTAACGTACGTACAATATATTTACGGAAAATGATATAACTATACGTACTATGGATATTGCATATGCAATTACATATAGGTACTATGCACTCCCTCAACAGGATATACAAAATTTTGACTGTTTGATCAGTGGAGCAGGCCGCCGTTACCGTACAAATCAAAAAATATAAATCCCAGCCAAAGTTACGCCGTCATAGTCTAGGCACAGATTACCTGTATAATAGTGACTAACGCACAGGTACGCATAGAAAATTAACTGTATTAGTTGTAATTACTTTTATTCTACAATTTTAATTAAAAATAAACCGGTTAAGTTAAAGGTAGACATAAGAAGTTAAATTATTTAAACATTAGAATGATATTCGATGAAACTTTAACCGAACCCATTAAACCCAGTTAAAACACGAATTCATACAGAATAGGTGTAGAGGGTAGTATCTGTTCCGGCTTCCATTGGGTTATGGTTTAGACCTTTCCATTGTACCTACTTTTCGTAATTAGTCAAAGTGGCATCATATTAGTTTAAGTTGAAGACCAACACCTTATATATTTGTATTTTCAATTGTTATTTGTTTCACTGTTATAACCATTTCGCTTTTTGAGTAAATCTTGTAAGAATGGAAGTAATAAATACTTAGAAAATTTCCAAAGTCTCAAATTCTTCTTCGTCTAATTGTTCTTCGCCTGTAATGTACGAGTATACTCGTTAAATGTTTTTTCCCTGCGGCTTAAGGTAAAGGTAATCAATTGTAATAATATTGTTGCAAGTAATCTAGAAAATTGAAGTAAATCTTCGGTGGAAAAATCTAGAAATAAAAGAAAGAGATAGGCTGCTTCTATCGATAAACAATAGACGCTGTTACCCAATAAATCATATATGATCTTCTGTCATGAGACATAAGGGCGAAAACAGCGTGTTCTATGACTTCTTTACATTTAGGATTGTTTACGCGATATTTTCAGAACTTTCAGGAATATGGTTGAACTTTACCTTGGGTATAAATAAGGATTTGCGGACGGATAGCAACTCAGTTTTAAATAGCGATTCGAAAACGACAGTTCGGACGATCAGTGTAAAGCAATATATTAAGTACAGCCTAGTGATACGGAAAGTGCTTTAGTTTAGTGATTCAGTGTACCTAGTCGTTTAGTTAGTGTGAGTAGTGAGTGTGATTGGTGTCGTCAGTGTATTTACGTATTGCGTTGTAGTGTATTGTACATTTGTGTTGTAAATACACGGTTTTAATATAAGTGGTATTATATTGCACAATACGAGCTCGTAGCTGGTAATAATATAATATAGTGCCAACAATATTTCCGTTCAGCAGACTAAATTACGACTACAGCACAGAATACTTATACTCTTGGACTACAGTCACCATTTTAAAATTTCATTTCGCTCTTGGTTTTTCTTAGTAACGTTATTAAATATTAACTTTTTACAGCATTCATATCTCTTTACGCGTTACTAGCGACGACGATTCAACAGAAATTTGGTGGTAGGTACTATAAACTTAAAAAAATAGTAAATTTACAGTTAAATAATTTCTACACTACTCTTTCGTTTTTTTCCGTTATAACAATTATGTAGCGCTTTTTTATTTTTTAACAGTTTATTTACCTTAATCATTGTTAGCCGCTATGTATTATGATTTTTAAAATTATTTTACTTCTAACTAGTAGAAACAGCAGGTCTTAGTGAAACTTATAATGAAGTTACTTAACAAAAGCGTTTATTAAAAGCGTGATCGCTAAAAATATGAGTAAACTCATTAGTTTGAAATTCACTATCTGTGTTAGCACCAGTACCTATATGTATAATGATATGTACATATTGAATATCGACGAAGAGACAATTTATTTTAGTAAAATAAGAATATTAGTTTATTCTGTGGCTGTCCGCATTGCACCATGAACGAGACAGTAGATCTTCCGCCCAGCTTGTAAGTTAAGCAGGTGTCGGTCGGTGTCAATAAGGCGAAAGCTGGCTCTGGGCAGCTCGTTACTGAGAAGAGCGGCGGCCATTCATCTGGGCTGGCGCGCTGTTTACAGCCCTGCTCCTCTCCGTTACATTACTTTACGAGCCTTTCGTATCACTATTGTCAGATAACGTTAGCTAATATGTACGTATAGTTGTGTACCAGAGTTGTACACTACCATTAGTAATGTATCAATAGGAATAAATACAGCTATACACGAATTCTGTAATTGCTAAGATGTTACTTTTGTTTCTCCTGTTTCACCTGTGCGTCTCATCCGGGTCGGGCATGGTTATGTTGCTCGTCATGTCCGGCACGCGAGCGATTGAACTCCAGCTCGTTTCTCAGACTATATCAACAAGTGACTCATTAACGATGCTGCCTTTTGAGCTCTGTTATGAGCTGCTGCTGCTCTGTTTTCACCAATTTACCACTTGTGTTGTTTACACTCAGAAATGCATTTTGTTCGAGGACAAAAACAAAACTGACTGCTTATAAAAAGAGTAATTCCTTAAACTAATATTATATACAATAACGACAATAAAACTACAATAACGACATGAGGTACATAAAGGCCTTACGGCATTTCGTACATTCAGTGAACGACGCGAGCTTCAGAGAACAGAGGTAGGTACGTTTTTTGCGAGGATGATATCGCGGCGTGCGTGTGCGCATGCGTGGCGCGCGACAGGAAGCGGCTGCCATTGCGCTGAAGAAAAAGATGATTGTTATCAATAACCGGGAAATTTGTTTTACGACTGCTGCACCTCCGCGCTGCCGTTATGACTCACCGTGAAGGCAAGAAGGTCGACTGGCAAATTACATTTAGAAAAAAAATAACCTTTAAAATATAATTCAAAAGAATGTTTCGATAAAAAACCTATATCGTTAAACATAATTTCCCTATTGCTTTATAAATTGTACAAAGTTTATTATCCTTTTACGTATATGCAGAGTTACAGATACCGTTTATTACTACGTGTACTAGTAATATTCTCGTGAACCCAAGGATGAAGCGACCAAGTCCAGACACCGACTGATACTCATTAACATTTGATCTAATCTCGAGCACACCCATATCGTGTGCAGTGCTCGTTCGGCATCCTAATGCTATTCGAAAACTCAGCTTGTGTACACTTTAACGCGCTTACAGAACCGTAATAATATAATTTGAAACAAAACAGAAGCCACACGTGGTGACAGCCACTCGTGTTTGTCGCGCGCACACACACACACGCACACGCACACGGCTCAGGTGCTCCCACCAATTTTAATTTGTAAATTCTCTTAAATATATATGTAACTAAAAGATGATAGAAACAGTTGATTTAACGTGTTTATATTTATAATACTAATATCGCTGGACAAATTACACCTAAAATCATTAATTCCTTCCTTTTTCCGAGTCGGGTAAAAACGTAGTTTATGTCACTTCTAGGTAGTAGTAGTGGTGGCTTTAGTAAAATAATCAGTTCAGTAATTTTTGAGTTTATTTGTTATAAATGTACAAAAATACAAAGATTTTCTTATAATAATATTAATATAACTAGCTGACCCGGCAAACGTTGTTTTGCCATATAAATTATTGAATTAAAAAATAGCGGTTGATCATAGAGGGTTGAAAATTTAGGGTTGTATGTATTTTTTAATGCTGTACCAAAATAAATAAAAACAAAAATATTTATCTGAAAAATAAAAATACAAAATTTAGGGGTGGCCTACCCTTAACATTTAAGGGGATGAAAAATAGATGTTGTTCGATTCTCAGATCTACCCGATATGGACACAAAATTTCATGAGAATCGGTCAAGCCGTTTCGGAGGAGTTTAACTACAGACACCGCGACACGAGAATTTTATATATTAGAAGGTAGTTATAGATGGAGAAATCCCAGTAGCACTTCCGTTCAACTGGGTAATTAAACCCAGATTAAACCCAGCATGATCTCGGAGAACGACGCCGGCTGACATGAGCTGGCGCTTCCCCCCCTTTCTGTATATTATTATATAGCAAACAAGCAGACGGCTCTCCTGGTGGAGAGAGAAACTAGCGCTTTACACACCAAATATGGTAATGGTGCGTTGCGGTCGGTGTGGCGGGATAGGACTGCCACTTGCATAAATCTACTGGCTACCTTATCCTCTAAACCGGAACACGACAATGATAAGCATTAAAGCTATTGAGGCAGAAATGGTAAGGCTCTGGTACCAAATACTCGGGCAAGACGTTGCGAAACTCTATCATCCTAGTAGTTACGATGATAGTGGTATGTATAGCCAATCTGTCGTCTTTTACGACTTGCCTGGCAGAACCTATGCTACAAAGGAGGCCCGAATCAACATGGGGTAGAAGGGGTTTGTGTAATGAGCTAGATTCTATTTATGAGATAGATCTGTATTCCTGGGCTTGGGCGTTTATGAAATCTATTCCAGTATTGTGTACTGGTATCGTTGAAACTCATTTAACGATTTGTGTAATTAGATGAGTGATATTTGATATGTATTATTATAATATATAAATTAGCCATACTAATATTATAAATGGAAAAGTGTATGTGTGTGTATGTTTGTCCGTATTTCACGGTTAACCGGTGTGACTAATTGACGTGATTTTTAAATGGAGATAATTGAAGGGATGGAGAGTGACATAGGCTACGCTTTGTCTCTTATTTACGCAAGCGAAGCCGCGGGCAAAATCAAGTAATATATAAATAAAATATTATGTTATATGCCATAAGTTGTACCGAATAGAATTCGGTGGGGGCCAGATGATGCGGATCAGTTTTTTTCGCAGAGCATCGTCCGGAGCGGCGCAGTTTTTGCGGCGCGGGATGTGAACCCGCGGCCGTGTGGGAAACAGGGCAGTTTTTACACGGCCGCATATCGATAGATGCCAGCGTGGCCATAACTCAGCGAGCACTTCTTGCGGCACATACACATGTCCGAGGAAATCCTTCATCTATAAACATCAGGCGACATTCATCGCTACGCGCCGGACACACCGGGAATAACTCATACATTATATTTGCGACTCACCAATGTATAAATACAATAACGCCAATAGGCCTATTTTTAATATGTTATATATTATAATAAAAAATTCACGTTAAAAATTAAAATTTACTACCTATCATGATGTTTTGAAAGACATCAGACCATGGTCATACATTCATCAAATACTCTGTGGTTTCTATAAAAATGTCAAAAACGATAAGCCGTTTCCAGGTTTGCTTCCAGGTTTAATAATAAAATAGACATTAGGTCCCGTCACAGTAAACACGGGACCTAATGTCTATTTTATTATTAAACCTTAGATAAGGATTAATAATACTTTTAGGATATTCAAAGATTTGAAAATAAATATTTTAGTTTTTCCCGTGTTGATCCCGGGCTCCTTTGAAGAATAGACCAACTGCTGTTCGGCCAGGCAGGTCGTAAAAGGCGACCGACTGGCTACATGACTCACTAACATCGTGGCTGTTAGATGGTAGACTTATGCATTGTTTCGCCCGGGTCTGGTACCACCACTTTATCTATTCCTGCCACAATAGCGTCAGTGCTGGTCACTGTCGTGTTCCGGTTTGGAGGGTAGGGTAGCCGGTAAACTTATACATGTGGCACCAGACCATGCCAAATCCATATCTCCATCTGATGTATGAGTGTCATTTAATCAACGTAATAATCCTCTAAAAAATAAAGTCGGCAGCACTGGTACAATTTTTTTTCATGCAATTCGCTCGACTCCAACAAAACTTCGACGCGCTTATTCATTCGACGACGCGCGGCAACGCGCGTCTTTGTATTTTTAGACCATAAATTTGTACGTTACGTAATGGAAATAGAGATATATACTTTAAAGTTTAAATACAAACACGTCGCTTCACTTCGACTCTGCACCAATGTGACTCGAACCTAAAACGTAGTGTGCATATAAAGTCGCGGAGCACAGCTATTTTTATAAAAGTTTATACAAAATGGATAAAAATTGCGTAACAGTTGTATCATTAGGCTTCTGAAAAACGACACTGAAATAAATCTACTAGGTAGAAATAGTTAATAGGTAGTAATAATATCGAATTACCCTTTTCACGGCGAGATTAGTTTATTACATTGCCAACGTTAAATCGCCAGACCGAATTTTCATATTTTTGAAAGTTCATATTTTCGATCCAATAAAAAAAGAACAATTAAAATCCGACTACTCAGTAAAAGTTATGTGTATATATATATTAAAATCAGTGAGTGAACACTGAATTATCCACCAATTTCATACAAATATAGCGATGTTTGTTTTTTTTTTTAAATCAAAAGGGTCTACCCTCGGGGGATTACTCTGCAAAAAGTTATGCGTCGTCTAATATATTAAAAACATACACGCATTGAATTATGAACTTCCTCGGTTTTTTCGAAAACAGTACATGCAAGTGCATGTACTGTTTTCAACTTACAATAATAATTTCTGTAACAAAAATAGTTAAAAAAACAGTAACACTGCACGTACAAACTTCAATAACGGCAACCGACTTCAATGATAACATTTTAAGAGTTCCTCTAATTTCTCTCAGATCCCGGCATCTAGTCCCGAGTTCTAACATGACAAAGCGAACGCTTAGGAAGTATAGTCTGTATAAAAAAGAAAGAATTTTCAAAATCGATACAACCGCCTTTGAGTAATCAGGAAATAAGAGATTCTGATGGACTGAGAACATCCTTTAAGTTAATTAGTGAATTAACACGAAAACGCACCATGGATTTCGGTATCTGACCGTTTTTCTTTCCGGACCGCCCTTGAAGAATAGATTATCTGCAATTCTGCCAGTCGGTTGGCAAAAGACGGACGATTGATAGACTGAAGATAAAAAAATGAATAAAATACGTGTGACTACCATCGCCCGGGTATATGGTACCACCGTCTTACCTATTATTCCCGCAATAGCGTCAATGCTTGTCACTGTCGTATCCGGTTTGAAGGATAAGGTAGCCGGAAGACTTGGGCAAGCAGCATTGCCATTCTGCTACACGGATACCTACGGTAAGCACCATTAACATCTCTGGTGTCTAAAAACGATGGTTGGCTCTTTCCATCGGGAGAGGCATCTGCTACTTTGCTATCTAATGATATAAAGAAAATACCTTTACCAAAGTTGGTCTAAAATATGTTGAACCAAAGTAAGATTGGTGTTGATCTGGTTCCCACGTGAGGCTGGGCGGCGCGGCGGGTCCGGCAGCGCCGCAAATGGCGTATCATCATTCAATAATATTTGGGCCGGCGAGCAAACATCGGGCCCGAGTGCTCGGCAAACTCGCGCCGTGTTTGCCCGGAGCCCGCACCTGGCCACTCTTGTTTCTCAGCCAGTTTTTTATAACAACAAACCTCGGATACGTTAATTTGAGGCTCGTTTCTCTAATACGTTTGTATAAACACAGGCCGAGGACACTCGCCGCGCCCCCGCGATGCTACTAGGCAACTCCCCCGACTCCGACTGCTGCTCACTCATCTGATACTTATATGTTTAATATTAAACTATCGGCACATATTTTTACCATAAAGTGATAATAAATAGAAAAAATGGAAAAACAAAATTAAATAATGATTAACGATACATCAATACGTTTGAAATACATTTTAAATACTTATACGTTTATTGCAAGGAATGCAAATTGCAACCATACATTTCCAATTGCCTAGTCAACAAGTGTTTTTTTATTATTTCAGCAGTCTCCGAAAAATCTGTATAAAGTGAAAAAAAATTCCTGCCTCAGAATAGCTACTATTCTTAAAAAGCTTAAAAATAGACACCCTTTGGAAAAAAATGTTTTAATTTACGTCATTTCGAAAATGAAACCTTTAATCAATTATTTAAGACTATTATTCTTTTAACGTTTTTGAATTATTAATCATTTATACATTGTTTTAATTTACGTTATTTCGAAAATGAAACCTTTAACCAATCATTTAAGGCTATTATTTTTTTAACGTTTTTGAATTAATCACATTTTCTATTATCAGAAAATGAGTTTAAACAAAATATTTTCAATGATTAAAGTTTCCATTTTTAACTTCTATACATAATATATATACATATAATATAGTTAATAAAAAATCTAATAATAAAAAATGTTTTTTTGTTATTTTTTAAAGGCCCCGATTTATTATGCCCCGATTACACTTTGATTTATATATATATATATATATATATATATATATATATATATATATATATATATATATATATATATATATATATATATATATATCTTCACGTATTTTTTTTCTTAATATTAAGCACCTGCATTAAATCAAATCAAATCAAAGTGTAATCGGGGCATAACCGCGGGAATGGTTAGTTGGGATGATAGAAGGACATGGTAAAAAATAAGTGAGTGAGGGAGAATGATTTAATTTCCAATACAAATGGCATTATGATTTAGAATTAAACAAACGGTTACAGCATCAATTTGCTCGCTCGATGTTCTGTGATGTTCAAGGTGTTTGCTCAGAGCCGGGGCCGGCGGTCCTAACCAAACATCTAATGTGTTTGTAGCTTCACAAATTGTTGGCTCGAGACATCCTATTATTTATACGGAACATTGTTGGCTCACCGAGCTTTCAAATTATTTAAATAATAACAAAAACACTGCGTTTCTAAGGTTTTAATTTGTGCAAGGCTTTTATTTCGCATTTTATAAATACACAAATATTAGCTTAGATAGTTAATTTGATAGAAAGAACTTCCGTATTTATACAAGCTACTATTGAAAAAAGAATGGACCACTTTTCTTTTACTCAAGCGCAGGATGAAAAAGGCGAGAAATTAAAGGATTGTTCTGCAATATCTCAACTACACTTGGCACCACATCTTCAACCGTAACATTTTTGTCATCGGTCAATAGTTTCCGTAATATTTTATGTCAAAGATTGCTTTTCTGCTGGAAAAATTTAAGGTATCGCATTTAGATAATAAATATGTATAAGAAGATTTTAATGTCGGTTGCAAAGATGTGATGCTATACTGTATTATATAAATGCTACGAAATTCACAGCACGGCATTATTGTAGCAACACTTTCCGCCTGCTTTTATAACAAGCACTGCTTGTACAATGGCGGACTGTCTATTGTCCTAAAGGGATCGACACAAGGAAAACGGGACTGTCATTCTACTTGAAATTGTGAAATTCTAAATTCAAATAGATGTTGAGGGTCAGGTGAACCCTGGCTGGCAGTGACTCCTCGTCAGCGATGACTCAATGCAATGTTATTTGATGACACGCACGTTATGAATGTTCCGCGAGATTGTTAATTAATGCTGCGAATTGATGAGTGTCGTACCCAGCGTCTCGCGCGAGGCAAGACGCGAAACGGCAATATTGTAGCTGCTTAATTAGCAAAACCATTACGGACACCGTTATTCGGGAGTTATTATGATATCATAAATTGGAGGCTTACCACAAACACACGTCTCGTTACAATTATATTGTAATGAGACTTGTGTTTTGATTAAAATGTTGGCATTCTTACAAAATAAGATTTATGCGGTTTATAACAATTGTACCCTTACTTAAATAAAAAATAATCCATTAAGATAAAAGCTAAGGTAAATTATTTCTAGGTTAGATTTGACGTGGACTCAAATTTTGGAATTATCCGTCCGATATTGAATCTAAAATGATGCCATAAGATAATATTAAATACCGATTCGATTTTATTACATGGTCAAACAGGACATAATATTTTACTCTGCGTGTAGAGTGTTTTGAATAACATTAAACAAAACTTTTTGAACAAGACTCAAAACTTATTATCTAAAGTACCTACTACTTTACGAATGCATACTTACAGTTTTATACTACAACTTTCAGAATCTTTATATTAACGATGCTAGTGAATGTAAATCATAGCCTTTTATACGTTGCATGTCTTATAGTGACTGTGTAGATACTGGCCCCTCATTAGAGAGTTAACTTTTTGTAACGAAAATACTACTCATATTACTTACACACAAGTTTTTTTATGTTAATATTTAATATTGTTATGACACACTATTTAATAAAAAAAATTGTTATGACACACTATTACTATTGTCCCTTAAAAATTGGCGGTCGGTGTGTGATCCGCTCTTACACATCTCGACTGGCAGCACGTACACTTGAAGCGGCGGACCGAGTGCTCACAACCCGGCAATTATTAGCGAGCTATCTGCGACCTAGCGTCCCATTAATGATCGCATGAAGTAAATAAACATGAATGTTATACCTAACGACCACTGCGTTGAGTGCGGTGTTGCACAACGCGAGCGGCACCCTGCCAGAGTGCACGCGTACGGGCGGTACGCAGCCAACGCGCGGGGGGCATGCGGGCAGCGAGCGTGCAGCTAGCGGTAGCCTGCATTTGGGTCAGTAACGTGTTGTTGCTGTTCTGATTCTATTTTTGACAATTCAGGATGTGATTACAAAATCACAAGGATATCAAGGAAAATAATATATTGAGAACATTGCTTTGTTTTTTCATAATAATTTTAAATTTTATTTTGTTACTTATTGTATTTTATAAATACCTATTATTATTTTACCGACTTTCAAAAAGTGATTTTATTAAATCCTAATTTGAATAAAACTTATGAACTATTTATAAATTTAGGAATAGTTTAAATTTAATTAGATTCATTAATTGGCTTTTATACGAGAGTTAACAAGCAGGTGGTCCTCCTGGTGGAAAAAGTTACAATTTAATCGACAATAGGCACTACAGACGTCACAGTAGTGCGTCGCTACCTTTGCGGCGGGCGCAGTGATGCCGCGTGCATAGGTTTGCCGGTAACCTTATCTTTAGACACTACAGTCACAAGCACTGACAATATTACAACAGGAAAGGGCGTTCGTGATGGGCTCGGACCAGAGTTGCAGCGCTTTCCTTAGCAGTTTGGTTACATGTCAGACAAGGCAGACCTGTCTATAAGGACCTGTCTACAAATAGAACCTCAACAACGTGGTTGTAGTGGCAACGAGGTTTCGTACAGAATTATCAGAAACTTTCCCCTTGTTGGTTCCGGGCTCCTTTGAAGAATAGACCAACTGCCGTTCTGTCAGGCAGGTTGTAAAAGGCAACCGATTGGCTATGCGAGTCACTACCATCGTGGCTACTAGGTGATAGAGTTCTGCATTGTCTCGCCCGGGTCTGGTACCACCGCTTTGCCTATTCCTGCCGCAATAGCGTCAGTGCTTGTCGCTGTCGTGTTCCGGTTTGGAGGGTAAGGTAGCCGGTTAACTTATGCATGTGGCATTAGACCTCGCTACAAGATAGCAACGCACCATTAATACCTTTGGTGTCTATAGGCGATGGTTGACTCTTTCCATCAGGAGACCCATCTGCTTGTTTGCTATCTTATAACATAAAAGAAAAATTGAGTTCCGGAGAGTGACGAATGATGAAAAATGAATCTTTTTTTTTGCAGTTTTGATTCGATCAAATTATTTTGATAACAATAAAGTCAGAATGTGCGTGTCCACGTCACTCACACACACATACAAGCACACAGGACTCCACATGGCCCGTGTAGCTTTACGGCAATTAAGCATTAGGCGAGCTCCATCGCGCTAATCCGATTATTGTAATCCCTGACGCTGGGAACCGGACGGCGCGGCGGACAGACGACTGGACGCTCTGGCTCTGATAATGATGTGTTGTTGAGGCGACATGTGAAGTTAATAGAGCATTCTGTAATTAGTGGTGGCAGTTTCGAAAATTAATCCGTGAGTTGTTAAGGTAACGAGAACAAGGGCACAAGGAACACCTTGTTTAGGGGAGGAGGCATCTCCAGAATGAGGTGAGCGATATTAAATATGAGGAGCATGCGTTCACATTCAAACTAGTCTATAAACGCTTATTTACTTTCATAGCGTTATATCATACAGGATTCTTCTCTTGAGGAATTCTGCGGAAAAAATAAATACAAGTTTTATACTACATAAAAGAGCAGTAAAGGCAATTTACAATCTTAGCTCAAAAACCTGAAAAAATAATTCAAATAAATCAATATTCTTAGTATATTCAAGCGAACTTGATGTACATGTATATTATATGTTACGAGTGAGGAAAATTTTGCGTTCATTCACTAAAGGCACAAAAATAATCTTGTTTTGCATGCATCTCGTCTTAACAGATTAAGCAACTTATTTACGGGTCAATGTACACGCCTTTACAGTTACTTAGTTTTCCAAAGATTTACTAATAAATAAATGTTAAAAATTTATTTAAACAAAACTGTGTAAAAATTGAAAAATGGCGTGCAATTTTTTATTACTCTAATAAAAAACTTGCACGTCTCAAAAGCGGAGCTTTGATGTAGTGCTCTAGTCTCAATATATCCAGGTCCAGCATTTATCTGCACTTAAACTGTATCGTTTGT
Source organism: Apodemia mormo (assembly GCA_036924255.1). Taxonomy (NCBI): domain Eukaryota; kingdom Metazoa; phylum Arthropoda; class Insecta; order Lepidoptera; family Riodinidae; genus Apodemia; species Apodemia mormo. The sequence continues at coordinate 321,509 of JAUPFN010000018.1, read as the reverse complement.
ATTGATATTTTACTAAAACTGTAATATAAGGACAAAGACATAAAAAGAAAAGCTATTTTATAAACACATTCATATATAAAAACTGATTAAAAAAAAACAACCATGGACGTTCGGCTGTATATAAAGTGGGAACTGGCGTATACCATAAACGTCAATGTAATATCCATGTGGTGGGATGGCAACGCCATGTGTTTAAGTTTATCAGCTTGGAGGGTTAAGCTGGAACAGGAGTACAACAAGCATTGACGCTATTGCGGCTGGAATAGGTAAAGCGGTGGAATCTAACGCCGGGCGCGACGTTGTAAAACTCTACCACCTAGTAGTCTCGATGGTAGTGTCACGTATAGTCAATCGGGTGCCTTTACGACCTTCCTGGCAGAACGGCAGTTGGGCTGTTTTTCAAAAGAGTACAAACCACCACGAGGAAATGACGATAGCCACACTGATTTTTTAGCATTGATTCGAATCAATTGTATATTTTATATGAAATATAATTCGGTTGACGTCTGATCAATAATCTCCTGTCATGAAGCTCAAATACAAAGAGTGTCTACTAATGCGGAGGTATCAGAGCCTCCCACTTGTACGCTAACTTACGTACATAAATGTGTATGTCCGGGCACCCCTTTAATGAATAAACTATCTGCCATTCTGCCAGGCAGGTCGTAAAAGGCAACCAATTGACTATACGAGTCACTACCACCGTGGCTACTAGGTGGTAGAGTTCTGCAAACGTCTCGCCCTGGTTCTGTACCGCGCCTTATATTACTGCCGCAATAGCATCGGTGTTTTCACAGGTGTGTTCCGGTTTGGAGGATAAGGTAGCCAGTAAATTCATACACGTGGCATTATCATCCGGCTACATAAATAGTCACGCAAAATTAACATCTATAGCGTCTATAGGTTATACTTTGTTTCTCTTTCCATTAGAAATGCCATCTGCTATTTACTTACTAACGATATAAAAAATGTATTATGCCGTTGTATAAATCTCAAAGTAGCAAATAAATAGAGTTACCGGCGGAAGCGAATGAATAGTGTGTTCAATGAATTTTGGGATACAATATTAAATAGGATGTGACGAATCAAACGCGCCGCGATCACAGTGGCGGCGGCGGCGATCGGTCCGGCGCGGCCGCCACGCCTCCTCACTGTGCCGTCAGCGGCTGTCGGGTGCCGTCTCCCGATTGTTGCGGTTACATTACAGGACACCACGGTCTGAGACTAACAATCTTTTATTACACTATAACAAAATCTATAATAATATCTCTGGACAAATTACACAAATTGACCTAACCCCAAAGTAAGCAAATTATTTGCTTGTAGTATGGGTGTTACTCAACGATACTAATACATAGAAATACATATTATATTTTTACATACATAATAAACACCCAAGCCCAGAAATACAAATATCTATGCACACAAATGTTTGTCCCTGTCGGGACTAAACCCTAACCCCATCGATTCGTAGTTAAGTTCGCTAACCACTTGACTATCGGGGCGGCTAACGGCCATTTTTGGCAGACAGTGCACGCCGCACAGTCCTAACCTCTGACTCTAGAATGGGTTCCGTAAATGCACGCCCGAATTAAGTATTATTTTAAAAAAATAGAAAACAAAAAAGAGCAGAGATGGTTTTCTCTATAGAAAGTGATAATTCACGCTTATAGACTTTTAATATGCTATTAAAAGTCTATAAGCATGAATTATCACTACGTAGTACGTTGCGATCCATGTGGCTAAGACGCAATACTACGTGCGTAAGTGTTCTGGGTTGTTGAACTTCCAAACCAAAACAGTAATGACGGACGCCGGTGTGACGGAAAAGGTAAACCATTGATATACATATATAATCCAAAGCAAGATGTAGAATGTACTGCAACGATGGAAGCACAATGTACACAGTTTATTTATTATTTAAAATGGGCCTGGACCAAGATGGGGAATAATCTAATCCATACTAATATTATAAATGCGAAAGCAACTCTGTCTGTCTGTCTGTTATCTGTCTGTGTGCATAGATATTTGTATTTCTGGGTTTGGGTGTTTATTATGTATGTTAAAATATAATATGTATTTCTATGTATTAGTATCGTTGAGTAACACCCATACTACAAGCAAATAATTTGCTTACTTTGGGGTTAGGTCAATTTGTGTAATTTGTCCAGAGATATTATTATAGATATTGTTATAGTGTAATAAAAGATTGTTAGTATATATATATATATATATATATACAGTGTGGCGGTGACCATATAACAATAAGTGAGAATTAAGGTAGTACTAGTTAGTACTAGTATTTTTAGTCTATCAAATCAGTCCTGATATCGAAATTAAAAAAACAAAAATTTCGAACAAAATTAATGACACGAAAATATAATAAAGATAAAACATCCTTTGACTTACCTATCACCAGGACGGCAACGCCGCACGCGCGGCTTGGCGGCTGGCGCCTCATGTTATTATTATTATTTTTACGTGTGACATAATATTTAGGCGCCTTTTTAAACCACACTCATCCTCAATAATTATTTTGATAAATTATTATTATTAATCACAATCATTTTGTACAATAAGTAATTACGTAGCTATAGAATTATTTTTGCGTATATTGTAAGAATAAAGACCGTATCAATCTAGGATTCGTGCCACATATTGGCTAAAAGTAAAGAAGAAAAAACAAAAATGTTGTTCACTTCACACTAATAATAATAGTTACCTAACGTGTCTTATCACAAAATAGCACTAATTAGCACAAACATCATGGCCATGGCCGGCCATCACAATAAAAATTAAGCGTCTACTTTCGCACAATTTAACTCGTATTTTACCACAATAAAAATTGAAATGAAGCGTCTACTTTCGCATAATTTATAAGTCTAGAATAATAAAAGAAAAAAATAAAAACTCAGTACATGACAAGTAATAACGTAATATCAATTACCACGGCAAAATCTTTGATCGTACTAAACAATAACATTAAACAATAATGACCGTGACCTACGTATCGTAGGTACGTGACACGTGTAATCAACGGCTTTCATCAAGAAGGCGCAAAATGCGCTTTTTTGTATCAGTACACACTGTGTATGCACTCAAGATAAAGCGACTTTTCGCTTTCTTTTCAAATTCTCCTAATGACAAGATTGGGTTGTTATTGGTCAGTTGTAAAGGATAAAAAATTAAAATAACCAATGAATGCAAGGATTTTCTGCTAGTATTGCGAGTTGGCAACTTACTTATAAGAGTTCTTTCAAACCATATAGGGTGAACGGGTCACGTACAGCCATTGACCTCTATATATTTCTATGCGTACAGCTGATAATCTACATCATGTTCGCAAAATTAGAAATGAAAACTAAAAAATTGTCCTGTGGCTAAACCAGTGGATGTATTTATCAGATTTTTTGTATTCAGGCTGAGAACATTATTACATATACTAAGTTTAATTAATTGGTGTATCGTCACCGCCACACTGTATATATATATATATATATATATATATATATATATATATATATATATATATATATATATATATATATATATATATATATATATATATATATACGTACATACATACATACATACATACATACATACATACATATATATATATATATATATATATATATATAACTCTGCGGCTTCGCTCGTATAAAATAACAGATAAAAATTAGTCAATGCCACTCTCCATCCACTCGCTCCGTTTTGGACAAACAAACACACACATACACTTTCCCATTTATAATATTAGTATGGATTTTTAATTAATACTATTTATTATAATTTCATAAAAAACAATAGGAATTAAAAATAAGTATATAATTACACAAAGATCTGTTGACTTGTCCATATCCATGCAACTAAGACTATTTCTGAAACTCGGAAACGCGTTGGCAGATATCCGTTTGTCGCGCCAGCTTCTCTAAGCAACCACTATTGATCGACTCACGCTTGCCAGCACACACTATCACTGCAGGTACACTTATTTATTATTAATATATATTATAGTATAGTATATAGATTTAAGATAGAAAAAGATTAAAGTTTCCATTTTTAACTTCTATACAAAATATATATAAATATACATACATATAATATAATAATATTCACGGGACAAATTACACTTACTGATCTAACCCCAAAGTAAGCAAATTATTTGCTTGTGTAATGGGTGTTAGTCAACGATACTAATACATAGAAATACATATGTAAATACAAGAATATATTTAATAAACACTCAAACCCGGAAATACAAACATTTATGCTCATCACGCAAATGCTTGTCCCCGTCGGGGATCGAACCTGAGCCCCGTCGATTGCGTAGTCAGGGCCGCTAACCACTCGACCAACGGGGCGGTCAATATAATTAATAAAAAAATGTAATAATAAAAAATGTTAGAAACAATTTTTTTTATTTTTTAAAGACAGCATATATATATATATATATATATATATATATATATATATATATATATATATATATATATATATCGCGAAGTGGAACATGCGTTGAGTACATAACTTGTGTGTTACTGCATTTGCTTCTAACGTGGAAGAAAGTGTCGTAGAAGTAGATGGGCTATTGTGCCGCTAAGGTCTTCTCTAATTTCAGACTTTGAATAAGTTTGCCCCATTCCTTACATTACCTTTCATTTCTGTTGCATCACAGCAGTTCCTTAAAACATTTCACGGAAAATTTGTAAATTAAATACCATAGTTGCTTCTTTAAATTATGGATTTCCGCAAAGTAACGCCTGAATCTATTAATTGCACAAAGTCAAAAAATAATTGGTTGAAAAACCTCGAAGTTATATCGAAAAACACCTTTGCCCAAATATTTCGTTACTGATAACTCCCGAACGGATAAACCGACTTTGATGCCATTTACGGTATGAGACGCAACTTTTTAAGGAAAATACCTGATTAGATTTTAAAGTCAATCGGTACATTAATCTGGAAGTTATATTAAAATATCGTTGTTTTTCCGAATGTTTTGAGGCTTTTTTGAAATTGCTCTAAATCTGAGCCGAATCATTTTAACTTCTCAATGAGGCTTAGTTTGACGGAACCCAAACGATTGCCATCAACTACGTTTCGATCGGTTAAACCGTTCAAAAGTAATAGGATGTTACATATACACACACGCGTACATAGATACAGACATACTGACGTCGTCATGAAAAAAATCTGAAAAGGATCCTAGGACCTTAAAACGTGGAGATCTGAAAAAATTTTTTTTCGGAAATTGGCGCAAAATCAATAACTTCCTTTACTACTAACGTAGCGGGAAGTTTACAAAGTGCAGAAACACTTACGCAGCCTATAGCTAGCCCCTAAATACGAGTAATACAATATAGTCCCTATTATATGAGTAGCACCCACATGACTATTAAGATCGAAAGCGGCGTCGGTGGGAGCGGCAGCGGTCGGCAGTCGCGCCGCGTCCCGCCGTGTCCCCGGCCCACCGCACACCGCACTCGCCACCAGCCCGCAAGAAACTCCACAATCGGCGGACGCACCGCCCGCCCACCGCACATTCCGCCACCATTACAATCCGTTGGGAATCATCATACAAGCTTATTAAATTTTTTGAAACAGCGCAATCTTCATTGGCCGAAGCTGTTGTGACGCGGCTAAATAGCAATAACTATAGTTTAGTAGCAAAACGTATCGTTCTGTGCATTCTAATTGTAACAACTAAGTGCACATTGCAGCACGATAAAGTTGTGTTTTTTAGTGTAAACGTATTCAGTTACGAATTCAGTTTACGCAAAAAATATTTCCGTGAAGATCTGGTATCCATGCCATTTACTCGTAGACTGCGTTTAAATAATTATTTCACAAAAATATTGCTAGAAATTATTATGTAAAATCTTATAACATATAGTCAAATCGATCGATGTATTTCTTGGTTTAAACAAAAAGCGTAAGTGCCTTTTGGTTTAAATCTTCAAAATGATCTAATGAGTTCCGTCCAAGCGACTCTACATTTGTGAGAATACGTTACGTAAAGCCTAAAAGTTTTGAAATCTTTAATTTTATATTGTTTCCTTGAACCTCTTTCAATCTATTTATTTAATACGTTAAGGATCTAATAATAGAGATAAAGATGATTGGCGTGTATTTTTATGGAAAAGGGGGATTATTACCTGACAGATGTAACACCATGATATTTTAGCACAGGTTTAGGAATGAATAAGTTTTCTTTTGAAGGCCGCCAAGTGATATCGGCCCGGACATTAATTAAATCAAATGGCACAGGCGCCGATAATAATAAACTTGTGGTCCTTTTATGCTAAAAGTATGTTACGAGTATCTAATAAGATCTTAAAGCAAAACGGAGATTTTGGTGTAACATCAGAGAACGAGCTTGCTAATATTTTTTCTATCTATAGCAACGGTCAAGTTTAAAATTATACGCCAATTGAAACATTTTAACCCCATTGTTATCTATAGCAAAGATGACCCTGTACAGTGCGACAACGACATATGCTTTAGACATATCATTGGCCAAAGATAAACAAATATTTGTATGATAACGGACCAACTCTATAAAAATGTTATTGTTTAAGATGTTCAATGTATTTCCTGTGCGTTGGTCCGAGCTCCCCTTCTGCCAGGCAGTTGGTACAAGGCGAACGATTGGCGTTACGGTAGTTCTAGTTTCTCAGAATATATTAAAATAACACGATTTTATAACAATCACGTTAAAGGTGAATAAATTAATCGTTTCTGTATCCCAGAAGCGGTAGAGGTGACGGGTAACTAGTGCAGGTGTGTGAGCGTTGGCTAACAATATTATAAATAAATAAATAAATATTCAAGGAACAGTTTAAACTTACTGATCTAACCCCAAAGTAAACAAATTATTTGCTTGTGTTATGGGTGTTAGTCAACGTTACTAATACATAGAAACACATTTAAAAATACTGGAATATATTTAATAAACACCCAAACCCGGAAATACAAACATTTATGCTCATCACTTAAATGCTTGTCCCCGTCGGGGATCGAACCCGAGCACCCTCGATTGCGTAGTCAGGATCGCTAACCACTCGACCAATGGGGCGGTCAATCTTAAATTCAATGATTTAACAAGCGTAACCATGTCGATACATCCAGCGTGTATCCAGTCTAGGTCAAATCAAGGTTTCCGGAAAAATTAAATTTTATTGAGAAGTTAGGCAACCTAAATCGCGGCTCGTACTCACCTCACGCGTGTATTCGTACAGGGAGGCAGGTGCCGCGGCCGCCATATCCACACCACTGAAGCGTCTCGTTATCTCACAATAAACGACTATTGGTTTACTTTTGTTTTGTAGACGTTTACCTGCGAAGCACTGTCGGTAAGCAGCGATAGGTTCACGTGTAACGGTGCTGATGTCATCTAGAGTCTCGTCATATTTTAGAATATTTTTCTACAAACAAAATTTTACAACCATTGCGTGGCGGTATAAACATATACCATAATACGCAGTAGCAACAAAAGGCCCACGGCCAGGGCGCGGCAGGATCGTCAGTTCACTCTATAATCGAATTTGTAACTTTGCAATTTCTCGTTCATGTAGAGCCGTAGATACGTCTTAACCAGTTGGCTAAAAATAAACCAGGGTGTACCGTGGGCTGAGATTGCGGCGGGTGCAGGTGGTGCGCGCGGGGGGAGGGGGAGAGGTGTAACCGGTCCGAGCCGAGCCGCCGGCTACTCTTATGATTTGTATATAATCGATGGACAGCCAAAAGAGCGTGCAACTATTTAAACCGAGCCTTTGTGTAATGGCGGGTTTACGCAAGTGCTGCCCTCTGTAGGTTGCATTTCTTGAGATTGCACGTGAGAGAACACAGACATTGATATCGAGTTACGTAATTTTGATGAGGCAGAAGACGAAAATCTCCTGCTGTTGGCCAGATATTAACCTTGTAATTTATTGCAATATTTTGGGAGCTTCGAATTTTTATATTTATAAAAAACTAGCTGTGCCCGCGACTTCGTTCGCGTGGAAAAAATTCTAATTAGGCATGGTATAAGTCAAGAATTCCTAACTTTGGTCTTCAGTTTGATTGGCATATTGCTTTTAAACATTTCTTTTAAGCTCCGGTACTTATTCCATGTTAACTGGGCCCTATGCTCAATCTCCTGGAAGTTATTTAGTCTATCGAAGCTTATTTGCTTGTTTTTTTTTTTATAGAAGAGGGGGCAAATGAGCAGGAGGTGCACCTGATGGTAAGTGATCACCGCCGCCCATGGACATCCACAATACCAGAGATCTTGCAGTTGCGTTGCCGGCCTTTTAAGAATGAGTAAGCTCTTTTCTTGAAAGCCCCCAAGTCGTTTGGAAACACCTCTACCGGTAATTGGGTCCACAACAAAGGAGTGCGAGGCAAAAAGTGTCGAGAGAAATGCACAGTGGTGGATTTCCAGACATCAAGATGGTGAGGATGGAATTTCAAATTTTGACGCGATGTCCGATGATGGAATTCGGCGTCAGGAATTAATCCAAATAACTCGTGGGAACATTCTCCATGAAAGATACGATAGAAGACACAGAGTGAACCAACATCTCTGCGCAATGCCAAAGAGTCAAGCCGTTTCGAAATAGCCAGGTCGTCAAAGATTCGAACCGCTCTACGCTGAATGCGATCAAGAGGAAGGAGCTGGTACTGAGGAGCTCCGGCCCAGAGATGAGAACAGTACTCCATGTGGGGCCGAATTACAGAACAGAATTACAGTACAGAAGTCAATCTCATGTAGGTATGTAAAACGCTTTTCATGCTTACGACACAGAATACTGTAACAGAAGATAATCTACATACGAATAGTGTTCGAGCAACGCACACATAGACAACTCTCACGGACGCGAAATCTGGGAGTGTTTCGGTTCAACGCGAGGGCGGATGCCACCCGTAAGGCACGTACGGCAGTTAACTACTTTTTTTGTACAAAAATAGAACCACAAATAAAAAGTTATCATAATTGTGCAGTGGATGATTGTTTAAACTCAACATTAAACAGTGAATTATCGTTTTTTAAGTTACCAGTTGTTTCATGGACGTAAGTAGGTATTTGTTTGTGCATCTTGCATGCATCTTATATAGATGTCGCAGGTAAATTCTATAATTTGCTCGTATTCAAATGGCGTCGTCAGGTTGCAAAGATATAGTTTTTTCTTTTTAGAAAATGCCTTACGCCGATTGTAAAATTTCGTTAATCCATACTAATATTATAAATGCAAACGTAACTCTGTCTGTCTCTTCTTCACGCTTAAACCACTGAATCGATTTGGATAAAATTCGGTACAAAGATAGATTGGGTACAAACAGAAATTTTTAAAAGGTAAACAATATTAATAAATTATACTAAATCTACTATTGGTTTATACTTCCGTTCTAACTGCTTAATTCTGAGCAAAAACTCAAACATCTCGATATTCGAGTAAAAAAATTTTTAAAATCAAAATCTTTGCATTTTGGGTTTTGGGTTATTGCTATAAAAAGTTTTTTGGTCGGCAACCACCGGCAAAAGTTAAAAAATATATATATGTTTTTTGCAATTACTCAAAAATGGTAAACAAGTTTTTAATAAAATGTGTAGATCTTATAATTTTACATTAACAAGGTTGTATGACTTTTTCTACTCGAGTCGTAATTAACCGCGGCAGAGAGTTTTTAGTTACAAGGAAAACGTAACTTTTAAAAATCCTGAGCTAGTAGAAATAAGCGATTTTTTTTGTAATCGATAAAAATTGATAAAATTAAAATTTTCTTATTTCTACTAGCACTTTTTTTTAAAGTTACGTTTTCCTTGAAACTTAAAAACCTCTCTAACTCGGTTAATTTTGACCAAAGGAAGAAAAGTCCTTTTTGATGTAAAATTATAAGTTCTACAATTTTATTCAGAACCTTTTTGACTAATTCTTACAGTTTTTGAGTAATTGCAAAAAAAAAACACACTTCAATTTTTTTTCAACGCTTGCCGGTGGTTGCCGACCAAATTACATGTCGTTTTCATATCATTAAGACTATGTTATATGCAAAATGTAAAGGAGAGTGATATACTTATATTGATTTAAAATTTTATTTCACTGGAGTAAGATACTAGTGCCAGTTTTTTGTGCATGAGCTAAAGTGACAACCCTAGCGCGATCGCCGTGTTCAGGTATAAAATGTGAAGCACATACACGAGTTTGTCTTCTGTAATCTCCATATTCTGTGCTTGCGATCAGCGGTCGTGCTAGGGTTATTAACTTTGGCTTAGACCCCGTTTATATTTTGATTAGTTAGCGAGTGAGAATGCAGGTGATTAGTATTAAGCAAAAAACCCGTGTAGAAAGCCATTGATTAGCACGAGTGATTAGTAATCGTCTATTTACTTTACTACACTAATTACTAATAACTCGCACTAATCAATGGCTGTCTACACGTATTTTTTGCTTAATATTAAGAACCTTCATTAAACACTCGCACTCGCACTAATAAAAATGTAAACGGTGCCTTATGTATAAAAAATTGGTAGTGACACTCGCACCTCGGTGTTTGATTTATTGTTGAGAATGAAACCGGAAGAACGGAAATGTAAACCAATGATAACTAAAATATTTTAATGTTATTATTATGATTGTTACAAATCTTCTACACAAAAAGTTCACTGACGCGTGTCTCAAGCACTCGCGCTTGCACTATTTCCAACCACTCTGAGATATCGTGTCCGTAAGAGTTATCTATGTGTGCGTTGCTCGACCGCCTTTGTATGTAGAGTGACTTCTGTACCATTTTTTTAGTGTCGATAGGGGAGCGTTTGACCACGATCTCGTCTGATGGTAAGCTAAGATGCGGCCTAAGATGGAACGTCTACAACGTACCGTTCACTCTTTTCTTGAAGATTCCCAGGCTGTACTCGTCGGGGAACACAGACTCAGGAAGCGCGTTCCAGTCCCTTGCAGTTCGAATCGAATCGAAAGTTCGAATGTCGAGTCGAACCGCTTTGTCCGGGCACGTGGAACGTCCACCATAGCGATACCTAGAGTCCGTGCGCCTCGACGATCGATACAAAATCGGGGACGGGTACATATTTGTTTTGTGCCTTTACCGTAGCCCTATATATCAAGCCACTTCTTAATTAACAAATTGTAATGGGCCAAAATTCGACCAAATGGGAAATGTTACCGTCACCGACGTCGGTGGCGGCCGATACGGATGTCTCTTTGCACAAAAAATGGTGTCGTTTTCCGTTATTATGGGCTACAATGTATCTCGGAGGTATGTACTTTTACGAAAATATAGATATGACGGCGTCCGCGTCGTCAAATGCAAGAATATTGTAAAGTGTAAACATCAAATGCACGGCCCGGGCCGGCAAGCGCATCGTTCGATATCCCTACCACTCAACTTGTTTTGCTACCTGTATAAAAGGCTCTGAGCGCCCGCCGATAAGGCAGTCTAGGCTCTGGCGTGGCTCGGTACACTTGTTGTATCTTGCTAGTAGCTTATCCTTGACTCTTGGATAATTAATTTGTGCAAACAAGTTAATTATTATTGTCAACTATAAATTAGTCGCAGTACAATTTATAATGGACTATCTATTGCTTAAATTATGACTTATTTGTAATAAGGAATAATTAAGTTACTTGGAATTGTTAAACGAGAACTAGTCATTAAATAATGGAAAGCTTTAATAGTGATCTTATGTTATTTTTGATATTTGATACAAGTTGAACAAAATATAAAGAGTTGTTATATCACCACATCCTCATTTTATTATATCGTATCTGACCCACTTCCTACATCAGAAGTGGGATCGGATTCACTCCCACTTCAGCATCAAACTATTTCGGTTAATTATGTAGAGCAGTAAATGTCTCTTTTCACTTGTGGTATGGAAACTATTCTTTGAAAAATAGCAGAAAATAATAATTCACGTTCTGTAAATGCATCTACTCCCCTTAAGTTGATATACTTTGATTCTGATGAAGCAGACGATATGACTAACTGGTGTCCTCCTCCTAGCTTCGTATTGTTCATTACTGAGGGTCGTAACCTCCTCATTAGATTGTTCTTGATAGCACAATATTATGCCATTGGACTCTATCTTCAGCGGCGTGCAGAGCATCATAAAACATTTTAGACATAAGATTGGTGCAAACCTGGTCTGACCATCGCATAGGCGTACGACCACGTGGTCTTTTGTCTTCTACTTTTCCGGTCACTATTAGCTTTTCGAGATTGTCTCCTTGCTTTCTATAGAGATGTGGCCGAAGTATTATAGAATTCTTTGAAGGCACGTAGCAGACAGTCTGGTCTTTACTCCAAGTTGTTTTAGTATGAAGGTGTTGGTCCTGTGTGTTGTCCAAGGGATACGTAACATTTTCTCCAGCACCACATTTCAAACGCATCAATGCGACGTCTGTCTTCAGCTCTTAGTGTCTATGACTCTGCGCCGTACGTAAATATGGAGAACACCAGCGTACAAACCAGCCTCTGCTTTGTTTTTAATGAGATGCTTCTGTCGTTCCAAAGACCCTTCATCTGACTCGTAGGTTTTTGTCGTGTAACTTACTAGCTGGTGTACCTCAAGTAAAATAAATATAGAAAAGAAAAAATTAGACGGGGTTGATCTGATCATTGTAGCTACTCACTCACTTAAGAGTCATGCCGTCACCTACTTCACAAGCTGCTGTCTTGGCAAGCTATATTAGGACTTGAAGATCTCTTCCTTTTAGACTTAGATATGAACCGATTTAAGAGCACCACTGTATTTCGAGGAAGTTACAATTTTGTGATAGAATCGAACATCGTAACAACTATTGCCGTGATAAACAGAAACTTATCTCAAATAATTTTTGCTTGCAGCGAAAGCAGGTCATCTACCACTATCTCTGGTGACGTGTCCAGTGGCCGACCACCAGTGGTCTGCTATGTATGTTGTGACCCCGGCCCAGCCACAAAGCTTCCATTTTTCCGATGAGCTACAAGAAGAAAGAAGTTGCCTCTTCGAGTTCCGAAAAACAGAAAACCAGTCAACATCTGTTCCAGAGCGTTACATGGTGTATTACACTAAGTAGAATTTAATTATCTTTTATATTTGAGTCTGGTTTAGAATGTAGCCATATCAAACAAATCTGTTGTGATTCCTTTGTAAGAGAACGGTTTTATGAACAAGAATCTATAAATAGTCGCTTGTTTTGATGTAGTTTCCACTGAACAAATCAAATGCTTAACCACAAGGCAAAATTTAAATTTGGAGGTAGTTTCACGTTTGACCTGATAAGTCTTAATGTTTCGTTAGGCCGCAAAATTTGGACCAATGTAGAATAGGAAGTAAGCGAAAACAGATTAATGCTTAGCAATACTTAAACACAATCTTGATAGCAAGATAGCAACGCACCATTAACATCTTTGGTGTCTATAGGCGATGGTTGACTCTTTCCATCAGGAGACCCATCTACTTGTTTGCTATCTTATGATATATAAAAAAAAAAAAAAAACAATCCTGCTCAGTTTCAAAATCTGCTAGCGAGAGTATGGTAAATACTGACTTTGTAGGTAAAGATAGAGAGCGCTTGGTGGATATTTTTAAAAACAATTGACAACAAATTAAATTAAAACCGTCGGGCTTAAATTCTTCGAGCTGAAATCGAATTAGTTGACCCTTTGAAGATCATTAATAAGCAATCTTAAAGTTTATTACCAACTAAAACTCAAACTAATATTTAAAAAAAAAGAAAACAATACAGATTTACATCTTCTTGCGACAGGCACATATAGAGCTAACAGTCGGTCCGAATATGTGATGCGAATCTTGTAGGGTTTAATAATGATAGCGCAGTATAATTCTCTGACAAATCATGGCAAAAGCGGTTAGGTAATATTTAACACGCGCTCAGCAGCATTAGGTTTGACATTCGGCAACTAACAAAAACTCGCAAAAGTACAAGCTTTGAAGATCCAGTGTATCCAATAGAATCAAAAAATCAGCCCAATCGGACATTTTATGGTTGAGTAGAGGTAATGAAAGGTTAAACCTTTTAGTGTAGGTGACTTTGTCTTTGTTAGGAATGTAGAACGACACTAAACGAAACTTAACTCAAAATATAAGGGCTCCTTAAAAGTTACCGCAATTTTAGAAAACAAGTGCGCCCATGATAGCCTCTGCGAAGTTCCCCATATTCCTGTAGGGTTTCTTGAGGTACCTATATGAAAATTATAACAAGGATGACGTAACGGCGTATACTCATGATAATGATCTTGTTCATAAAACTGGTCCAAACAATATTGATAGAAATGCAGTGTATATTGTAAATAGTTAAACAGTCAGAGTTTTTAATATCTTCGAACTACCTGCTAAGGAGATTCTCTAATCTTGTAATAACTAATGCCACTGTTCATAAGGCTGCATCATCAGCAAAAAAAATACGATATAAAGTAAACGAAAAAATGTAGTAAAATGATGATAAAAAAATATCACTAAAAATGTAAGTAAAGAAAAGCAAAAAAAAAAAAATAAAGGAAATGGGAGTCTTATAATACTATGAAAAGAAATCAATGTAAAATAAACAAAAAAGTAAAAGTAATGTAACAAAAGATGCAGGATTGACAAAAAGGAAAAAATTGTAGGAAGATTAGAGTCATTGAAGGGAGTTTCCGGTCCAATGACTCAGCTAAGGGGTTCATTCCGGTCTAGCCTTCTGGCTATAGGGATTGCAAACCGGTCTAGTTATAGCTACAGGGATTTCCGGTCTAGCACTGTCAGCTAAAGGGATTTCCGGTCTAGCACTGTCAGCTAAAGGGATTTCCGGTCTAGCATTAGCTACAGGGATTTCCGGTCTAGCACTCTCAGTTAAAGGGATTTCCGGCCTAGCACATTAGCTAAAGGGATTTCCGGCCTAGCACACTCCAGTCTCCGGTTTTAAACTGATGAGAGGGAGCTTAGTACACTCCAGTCTCCGGTTTTAACTGATGAGAGGGAGCTTAGTGCACTCCAGTCTCCGGTTTTTAACTGATGAGAGGGAGCTTAATATACTCCAGTCTCCGGTTTTTAACTGATGAGAGGGAGCTTAGTACAATCGAGTCTCCGGTTTTTTCAATTGATGAGGGATTCCTAGCTTAGTAGGATCCAGTCTCCGGTTTCAAAACTGACGAGAAAGGTTTAATAGTTGTAGTTGCTGAAGGGGTTACCGGACCAGCACACTATTGTAACATTTCGCTAAAAGATTACGCTAATTATAGAGTTGTAAAAAAAAAGAGATTATGTTTAGTTTTCTAAAAGATATGTCAGGATGAACGAGGCGTTCCTTGTCCTCAGATGTATAAAGATGCGCACACGAGGACGTGTGCATGTCAGTATGGCCGTGACGGCGTCCGCGTCGTCAAATGCAAGAATATTGTAAAGTGTAAACATCAAATGCACGGCCCGGGCCGGCAAGCGCATCGTTCGATATCCCTACCACTCAACTTGTTTTGCTACCTGTATAAAAGGCTCTGAGCGCCCGCCGATAAGGCAGTCTAGGCTCTGGCGTGGCTCGGTACACTTGTTGTATCTTGCTAGTAGCTTATCCTTGACTCTTGGATAATTAATTTGTGCAAACAAGTTAATTATTATTGTCAACTATAAATTAGTCGCAGTACAATTTATAATGGACTATCTATTGCTTAAATTATGACTTATTTGTAATAAGGAATAATTAAGTTACTTGGAATTGTTAAACGAGAACTAGTCATTAAATAATGGAAAGCTTTAATAGTGATCTTATGTTATTTTTGATATTTGATACAAGTTGAACAAAATATAAAGAGTTGTTATATCACCACATCCTCATTTTATTATATCGTATCTGGCCCACTTCCTACAGATACATTCGCAAACTTTATTAAACTGAGGTCTGCGGATAGTTCTAGGTTCTGACGCCGTTGGTACCCCGTGTAGGTGTGTGCGTGCGTGTATACAGCGCGTGTGCGCGTGTGCGCGGCGCACTTGTCGCGACCGGTTCCGACCACCGACACGCTCATTCAATTTGTCTAACATACCATACAATGCTGTGTTTATCATACATCACGACGCCTCGCCACTTCACCCGTGCGCTCACTTCGTAAATAATAATCAAACTATTCCTCATATCGTCCGTCCGTCACGACCTCCGTTGCACACTGCTGCTCGATGAAAACTTTTCAAAGCGAACCATCAGGACCTAAATCACTGACGTTTTGGTTAAGTGATCCTGCAATCTTATTTTGTTAGTGAAAGAATCACGTCAAAGTCAATTCTCATCTACAGCATGTTTTTATGGAGCTATCTTTTGTGGAATCTAATGCATAATAAATAAGGCCGCAAGGATCGGATCGTCCACATGAGAATTATCTTCTGGGTACAATGAGAGATACTCAAATATTTATTGGACATAAATTAATTAAAATTACCTTTCCTCCAATCACACGTGTTTCAAATTTCAAAATAAATGTATTGTGTGATCACATCGGTCGTATGAAGTAAATAATATTTCACACAATCAAACTAACATAATACTTTTATACAGCATTATAGTTCACCTAACTATACTACACGGTAACAAACTACACGGTGAATATACATATTTAATTCTATTTTAAACTCTATTATAGTAGCAGTAGATATTGACTGGTGAAGCACTTGCACGCGAACACCGCGGCAACATCATTTATGTAGCGATGTGTTATTTCCTTGTGAAATTCGAAACAATATTAAAATGTAAGTACAGTAAACTAAATAGTGATATAGGCTCATCGAATTTTCTAATTTAGCGAATTATGGAATCAATTATATTTCATCAATTTATCGAGTCTAATCCATACTTCCACACTAATATTACAAATGCGAAAGTAACTTTGTCTGTCTCTTTCTCTTCTTCTTCTTCTTTTTCTCTCTTTCTTTCTTCACGCCTAAACTACTGAATCGATTTCCCGAAAAAGGACATAGGATATTTTTTATCCCAGAAATCGAAAACGAGAACTATGTGGATTTTAATTTTAGACATTTTTCCACGCGGACGAAGTCGCAGGCACAGCTAGTTTAGAAATAAAAGTGAAACATTCATGGCTATTCTTAATCATGAGTTATCACATGGTATGATGCAAATATCTGTGCGGTTTGCCGATGATGATAAGACGTCAGCTGCAAGCGTCGTTAGCTCGTATGCATCTGTCGTCTGTGGCTGTGTCTGTGCTGAGCGCGTGGTGGCCGCGGGCTGTGGGCCGCAGTTCGCCGCACACGAGCCCGGCGCGCCGCCCGCGCCCTGCGGCCACTACACCGACCTCATTCATTCACACTTTTCACTAGTTTTACATTAACTGTATCTCAATTGTGAACTTCAGCTCGGCGCTAGAACTGTTTCTATCCAGAAACTTTACGTAACCAGCCGAAAGTTCATACTCAAGAAAGCACCAAATGCTGTCGATCCCAGTTATTTAAAAAAAGAAACGGTAGTAATTACACTGACCAAATGCGACATGCATTGATTACATCTGGTAAGTGTTGGTAATCTATACACACACGATACGAACTTCTAGCTTTATTATAAGACTAGCTTTTACTCGCCACTTCGTTCGCGTGACCCAAAATTATTACTTCCTTTTGTTCAATCGGGTAAAAAAGTTGCCATTATCACTACTGGATAGTGTAGCTTTCTAATGGTAAAATAATTTTTAAGATCGGTCTAGTGGTTTTTGGTTACAAGCATAAAAAAATCATTTTTTACTATTAGTGTAGAAACAAGCTAAGCCCTTTAATTAAAATGTGACTTATAAAATTGTTAAAAATAATTTATTAAGAAAAACTAATCACTTTGATTACGAACGCATTGTTATTATAATACAGACCACACAAAATAACTGCATTATAATCAAACGGAAAACTATCAAAAGATAACAATTTAGTTAGAAAAGGATTTAATTTGATTGCAATTGCATTCAGTTTATTCTTTTTAGTAAAATCTTAAAAGTGTATGGAGGGCCGCCAGCGGCACTAAATTACTGTTAGTTATAAAACCGTAAACATTTATTCCTAGCTTATGGCAAATTAACACGATCGTTTAAAATGCCATACTGTAGTATTCTTCTTTGCTGTATCACTTACAATTTTTGAAACTAAAGGGAACCTAACAAACTCATGCATATTTATGTAACAAGTATACATGCGAATATGGAAGGACGTGGGTAGGAGGCCACGCTGACACACCATGACCACATTGAACGGGTACTTCCGAAGATAGTGTCAAGAGTCTTTGCTACCGGCGTGTGTGTGTGAAGACAGTTATGAATGTGGAGGAAGCGAGACAAATCTGCAAGGATCGTGACTTCTGGCACTCGGTTCTCACTGCTTACCCTGTAAGGGATATGTCATAGAGATATCAATGTAAAATAATTATGTAACAAGTTGGGAAGAGTTCTAGTTCTAAGCCAACTAGTCATTTGGCCGCATTCCGATACTGTAGTAATTTTTTAAAATGTTGACTCGTAAGTGCTTACAAAGGTTTATTTGAATAAAACATTTTGTGGTTTTGATTTTAAAGTTAATTTCGATTCGAGTAGACAGAGTTTTTTTTTTTCTAGATGTGGGATGTAACGGCAACCTAACAAATCTACTTTATGTACTAAAATATATGTACTATTTTCTGACATTCTTTCACGATGATCAGTTATGTATGATTGAATGGATAAATGGATGAATTACACGTTATTGCGCGCCAAAAAATTAACAAATTATAATAAAAATTGTATACTACACAAAACTACATAAATGCGGTCTTTTCGCTAAAGAGCGATCTCTGCCGACAACCTTTGTGTAGAGGAGATATACCTAATTATTTTTTTATTTTAGGTAGTGGTGTCATAAAAGTGCTAGTTATTTAAAGCGTGAAAGCATAACAAATAAACAAACACATTGGTATTAGTTAGTCAAATATACTTATTTAAACACGAAAAAAGTAAAATATACTTATCGACGAAGTAAAATATACTTATTTAAACACGAAAAAACACTAACATTCAGTTGATACAAGTTTTAATTCCCAAAATTTTTTTTTTTCTTGTATTGATTTTATGAGTTTAGTTGTAAGTAAATTGTAAAGATAAATTGTGAACTTAGATTTATAAAATGTAATTATTAATTATAATTAATTAGATTGTAATATTATGTATTTGCACACCGGAACTGCCGGTAGATTATGGCGTTCTGAAAAAGCTGTAACACCTATTAACTGTAACCCATTTTCATGCAAATAAAATATATCTATCTAAAAGAAAAAAAAATACATAATCATATCGCTGACTTCAATATTTAAAATGGCAAATATGAAACTAACATCAACTTTAGATGCGCACCAACCTGAGATTATGTGAATATTTTAATGTTACATTTGCGAGCAAACTGTATTATATCTGATGTAACGTCGCTCGTTATCCGAGCGCCCGGCGAACCTGTCCCGTGACGTCATGGCCACGGCTATCTGACTTAATTAATATCCTCTAAGAAGAGTCCCCTCCCCCCGCACGCCCGCGTCGGTATTTTAATTAATCCGGCGATACTGTAGCCCGCTCGCGTCTCGCGCACGGGGCGCCGTGCCCCGGCCGGCTGACGCTCCTCACCTCACTACTTATCAAATAATTTGAAATAAACATCAACATGAATAAACGTTATATAGAAATTATAAGGGCTCGTGTCGTAAACATTCTCTCCGTTTTACTTTATAGTTGGCTCAGGCAAAACGGAATCACCGGGTGAAGTGGTTGCACTGGGTTATCGCAAGAAACACGCGATTGTCGTTAGCAGGTCGTCGATGGGGACCATCATCCGTGAGCTAACAGAGAAACACAGGAGAGTTGTGATGTACCGGAGCGTCTAATAACCCGCAAGGAACCCCTGTTTTGACAATGTTTTTTTCTTTTTTTTATATCGTAAGATAGCAAACAAGCAGATGGGTCTCCTGATGGAAAGAGTCAACTATCGCCTATAGACACCAAAGATGTTAATGGTGCGTTGCTATCTTGTGGCGAGGTCTAATGCCACATGCATAAGTTTACCGGCTACATTACCCTCCAAACCGGAATACGACTGCGACTAGCACTGACGCTATTGCGGCAAGAATAGGTAAGGCGGTGGTACCAGTCCCGGGCGAGCCGATGCAGAACTCTACCACCTAGTAGTCACGATGGTAGTGACGCGCATAGCCACTCGGTCGCCTTTTACGACCTGCCTGGCAGAACGGCAGTTAGCCTATTCTTCAAAGGAGCCCGGAACCAACACGTATTTTTATTAACAAAAAGTATGAAATATTGCATTATAAATAGCTCTGTTTGTAATTTATAGTGATAGCAATGAAACAATTCGCTCTTCTGATGGAAAAAGACAACCGTCACCTGTAAATACTAGAGATGTTAACGGTGCGTTGCTATTCGCTTTTCGCACAATAGAGATAGGTACCTATTTTATATCCTGTTGTATATTTATATTTGCAATAGGATACCAAAGCATCAGACTATTTTGCAGAGGAAAGCGATGGGTAAGTCTTCCAAAAAGCAACAAAATATGTTTATTTTGCGTTGTTATCAATGTAGCAGGTGTAACGAGAATATTTATTCACGTTATATTTTCCTTCCACTTGCGTGGGCTATTAAATTATAACGAACGGGGTACATCACTATTGGGCCGGTAATTCGCTTCACACTTCGCGGTGGTGAGCCAAAACCTTTATAAAAAACTGTTCCTCTCTACTAAACCCTTTCCACTCGTGGATCGTCAGTTTGCCTGGTGTTCTTCTACTACAGGGTTTGGTGTTACCTGGTCAGCAGACGTCCCCTTTACGTCGTCGAGAGATCGGGCCTCCAGTTCATCAAACAGTTGCTTAGCTGCCGAGCAGAAAAATTCTGCTGAAGCCATTCCCCGTCGAACAGATAAGTCGCACCCACCAAGCCTGAGCCGACGATCCCACCAAAGTTTATTTAGTTTTTTTTTCTATAAAACGTTTATTTAGATTTTTTTATAGAAAACTTTGTTTAGACTTTTTTTATATAAAACGTTGATAACGTTTCTTTATAATTTTCTTATACATGTAGAACTTCTAAAGTTCTAGTGTGCGTCGAATAGTTTCAACTGGGTATTTCACCCTGGCGCGGGCGCCATGAGAAGAGTCTCATCATTTGAAACCAAATAAACGTACCACGTAATATGTGTCGAAATTAATAATAAATCAATGTAATAATTATCATTATTAATTTGTCATTCTTGTTACCACGTTGGCGCTTTCATTCTATCTCCTCATAACAATAATTTAATCTCCCCAAGACACATTTCAGTAAAACATAATTAAAAGAGACCATTTTTTTTCTCCCCCCGCGACATGGCGATGCAAGCTCACATGTTACCTTACCCTTTCAGATATTTTTTTATTTAATTATATATCTTTATTGAACCACATACAAAATGTGCAGGATACAAATGGCGAGCTTAAAGCATAATTCATTCTGTACCAGCTAACAAATGTGCTAACCACATAATAATCACAAAATATAGTGTTTTCATTCTTAATAATTATAATCGACAATTAGTAGGTAATTAAATTATGATATAAATTTTTATTTTACAATCATATCATCTTTTGTGATTAATGTCAAATTTCTATTATACAGGTGACCTGTGTCTTATCATAAGTTGAAAATTATTTGTAATGAAATTAATAACGTTCGTTATGCATGTTGGACCGACTGTACATAGTTCATACATCTATCAATCTGAAAGAATTCAATGTAATGATTTATTGACTGTTGTAAAACTGTAAATGGTCCTGAATAAAATAAATACCTAAATTACACGTATTCATGCAATATACATACATGCATACATATTAAAATTAGAGAGGAAAAAGATTCGGAAGGGCGGGGGTGTGAGTCGTATGAAACGGACAAAAACTACTCGAGCTTTAAATAATAAGACATTGAAACTACATTTTTGTTGGTTCAAAAATATTTTTAAACTTGGACGAGAAGTTGCAGAAGTCTACTAACTAGTTAATAGTCACTTTTCTTGGCAGTAAGGCAGTTGATCTATTTAAAAAACCGGCCAAGTGCGAGTCGTAGTCGCACACGAAGGGTTCTGTACCATCATAGCAAAAAAAATACGAAAAAAACGCATTTATTGTACGGGGACCCCCTTAATATTTTCATTATTTTTATTTTAAGTATTTGTTATAGCGGAAACGGCGGAAATACATAATTTATGAATATTTCAGCTTTTTAGCTACCACGGTTTATTAGATACAGCCTAGTGATAGGCGGACAGACCGGCAGACCGCGGAGGCTTAGTAATTGGGTTCCGTTTTACCTTTTAGGTACGGAACCCTAAAAAAGGGATCAAGTCAAAAGACCCAGAAATAACGCTTGTGGCTCCAGTCCGCATCCATGCGGTTAGAGTTCGCAAAGCAGCATCACCACTTACGAGTTGCGACAAATGTAACGCAAATATGTAGAGTACTCAGTGTCGAGTGTCCGGCCCGAGGCGGTCACGTGGTCTCCGGCGCGCGGCCCGGCCCCGGCTAATTGATGGCCGGCTAATTTGCGTGAGAAGCGGTGCGAGGAAATATTTCACACTTCGCTGTAATTAGACATCATTTGAATGTGCCCGTTACCCGCCACCACTCACCACCAGATCTTTCCTCACGCCTGTTTCCAAATTGTTTATTAGCTTCAAATAGCACATTACATCTATTTTACGGTTTGTTTTATACCCTTCGGTAATAGAACTCGTTTTCTGGTTGATTATATCGCTTTTTATACCCCTCCCGTATATTAAATATTTCTTGATGATCAGTTAAGTGGCAAAAATATGAAAACGTAACAAAATATTCGCATTTATAACATTTGTAATAATAGAATTGTACACGCGGAGGAGCATGAGATGTGACGTAACCACTGTATCATATTACATAATTATACGCAGTATACCGCAACAACCGACTTCAATTCCCTTATTTCTCTAACACTCAGTCCCGAAATCTAAATCACTTACTACCATGTTGGTCCAGACTCCTTAACAACAGATCACCTGCCATACTTACTTACAATAATCCGTTAAGTTGTTTCATTACTCATCGTCAAGTTTCATTAGCAAAATAACTTCACCATAGCGACATTATGATAACTGAAATATCCCGATTACCTAGAAGATTTTCATGAATACAGTTCATGTGCTCATGAAAATTGAAGAAATTCATTACTTTGTCACGTATCCTAGCATCAAATCTTAAGCAAATTGATATGAGACTCCTAGAGTATCTTTTGTTTCTAGCACAAAAGAAATTAATGAAATCTGTTAGTGTGCTACTCAGTTATTCCTGCATTTGGTAATTACATATTATTTTTCAGCGATTATATACCGGGATTGCATTAATCTGTTAAAACTATCACCGTTCTGCAGCTGGATAGCGTCGATCTGTTAATAGTATAATATTGTTCTTTATCGAAATTCATATATTTTTTAACACTACAATATTGTTGTTCTTTATCTTGATCTGATGACGCTATTGTTGGCAACCCTCTCTGCTGTTTAAAGAAAACAAACGTCATTACATCTATAAAAGGCCTTGCACCTGTGTGCACTGGCGCGGGGATTGTTTCGGAGTGCCTTGTAATCATAACATATCCATACAAGTATCGCGTTCGGACTGAATTTTTAATTTATCTGTTTTCCCACTGCTTTCACTCGGAAAGTAGCTGGGAAACGCCAGTGTGAGGGGAGAGCCTTCGCCCGGGAGTGTTTCGGCGGCTGTCCTACAGCCGCCGACTACGGTCGCGCGTGCCCTCCGATTTTAAAACTTTTTCGTGTACCCTCACTTGAAAAAACAAATTTACAAAAAATGTCGGGTAGTGAAAATACCACCCCCGGCCCCTCGCAGAATCGCCGAGAGATGCCGCTAGGCTCGTCTAGCCAACCAGCAGATGCCCCAGCGCGCACATATTCCGAATCTGACACGGTTGAAGTGTCGGAATGGGAATATGTTACACCGCGCAAACCAACAACATCGGAAATCCGTGCGTCGTTCTTAAAAAAGAACTCCGCTACCGCCACACCACCAGCGCACACACGCAAGCCAAGAAAATCGCCCGACCACACAAAGGCGGGCTTAATTAGACCGTCCTCGCCGAAGGCGGTACAAGTTGGGTCGACGTCTCGGAAGGCGGTGCAAGTTGATGAGCCTTACTCAAAGGCGGCACAACTTGAACCTCCGACCACAGAGGCGGCACAACTTGGACTGACTCCGCTGAGGGCGGCACTAAATCGTAGTCCTCCCAAGGACCCACGAATTCACCGTCGTACGATGGAAAGACGCGCCGCGCGCGAAGCACAACCATCATCGTCGCGCGACTCATCGGCGAGTAGTGAATCTCGCCGTGATTCCTCCGCCCACAGCGACTCGTCCGCTGTACGCGTACACAGCGACCCGCCCGCTGTCGGTCGCGATCCACCCGCGCGTCTCGAACGCGTGACTGATGACCGCCGCGATACGCTACGGTGTAACCCGCCTGCACCTAAGCGTTCACCCCGTAGTAATCTTGAACAAAACTACATTATCGTAGCGCGTCTCGCCAAGGCCAAAGTCCTAGACGACGAACTAGTCCAAGTGATGGCGAAACACTTGGAAGACAAGCGAGCAGCCCTTGAGAGAGAAGGTATAGCAGACGTACCTATGACTGCCGAAGATGTGGCAGCGGTGAAACGGGCGGAGGTGGCTCCCATCCTTCTACCACCCTGCCCCACCCCGCTACGCAGAAAACGCGATGCAGAGACGGAGGAAGAGGAAGAGCCCAAGCGCCAGTGTGTGCCGGCAGGGCCCTCCCCACCCCGCTCCTTCGCAGCAATTACGGCAGCACCAGCAGCACCTGCAGCAACAGCGGGGAGAACCACGCCACAACACCACCAGACCACCACACAAGTAGGTACAACTTTGCCTACTCAATCAAAAGGGAGATACCCCCCTTTAATCGTAGAACACTTGCCCAATTGGACGCAACATTTTAAAACTCTTCAAGTTTTACTAGGCCATGCACCGAATGCCCGCCCATATGGGAAAGGCGTTCGTTTCACACCCAAGGATGAGGCGGAATACCGCGTCATCCAAAAATACTTGACCGATTTGGAGCAAACTGTTACGTTGTCATGGTTTTGCTACTCGTTGCCGTCTGAACGCAGTGTGAAGGTGGCAATAAGAGGACTGCCAGCTGATACTGACCCTCAGGAGATAACTAAGGAATTGGCAGAAAAGGGTCACGTGGCGGAGTACGTGCGCCCAATAATGGCTCGAGCTGGAAGACCGGGGTGCATTTTTATGGCACTAATTAAAAGACAGGAGAACACCCTTCCTGGTATCTACGACATCAACGAACTTCTGTTTATGCCTGGAATCAAAATAGAGGCTTGGCGGGGGAAGAAGGGCCCCGCCCAGTGCCATAGATGTCAACAGTTTCGGCACTCTTCGCTAAACTGTCACCGTCCCCAACGATGTGTTCGCTGTGGTGGGGAGCACAGAGCAAGAGAGTGCCCGAGACCCAAGGAGGAACCACCGACATGTGCAAACTGCAATGGCCCCCACACAGCTAACAATGTCAGCTGTCCAGTGTTCAAGAGAGAGGCCAGGAACAAACAGGCCGGGACGGTGGCGATAACAACTGTACAGCCACCCAAACCGCGTGACAAAACGCCGATAGCACCCCGGGAAAACCAACACCAAGAAGTGCAGGCAGAAAGGAGCCAGACCACCAACACTACATTAGTAGCGCCAGCAAACGACCCTAGGCCGAGATCAACAAGTGCCAGGGAAATACCAAAAAAGAAGAAGAAAACCAAGAAGCGTAAAACCAGACCAACTGCACAAGAGAACCTGCCAGAAACCGAGAACTACGCTACCACTGGTGATGAGGAGACCACGAAGGTAGTGCCCGTTGTGTCCCCGGACGAAGGGAAACTTGTGGTGCTTGAAAAAGCACTGCAAGTTTTTCAAGATGTGCTGGGGGCACTTCGAGAGGGCACTGACCCAGTTTCAGCCGTCCTTAGGGGGATGACTGATCTATTGGCCCTTTATGGATCATAGATCATTAAGGACGCTGTACTGGAACGCCTGCGGACTAGGGGGCAAGTCCGCTCTCCTGAAACAACTGCTCAAAGAGCAAAATATTGACATCGCGCTGATTTGCGAAACACACTTGGGCCCGGCGGACAAATTGAAGTTTGCCAACTATACCATGTACAGGCAAGACGAGCACTCGGGTTATATGGCTTATCGGGGGCTGGCCATATTGATGCACCGTAGGGTCGTCCATCAGCCGCTGCCACAGATTCACCTCAATTCCATGCAGGCGCTGGGTGTGGAAATCCAGGTCGCCGGCAACATCTTCAAGCTGTATAGCATTTACCGTCCCCCCTCCAACAGATTTTCTTCTTCCGAATTAATGGAAATCTTTAATTCTCCAACGCCAACCATCGTAGCCGGCGACTGGAATTGTAAACACCTAGCATGGAACTCTACAACCATCACAACGCCAGGCAGACGACTCCTAGAGGCAGCAGAGCAGCACGACCTCACCATCCTTGGTCCAGAAGCGCCGACCCATTATCCTTTTAACGACGCCCACTCACCCGATGTGCTCGACCTGGTGGTACATAACGGGGTGCAGCAGAGACTACTAATGGAAGTCTTACCAGAAGACATGGGGTCAGACCATCTCCCTGTTCTCTTAACCATCGAGGACATACCAACTAGGCTAGCACCACCACCTCCACGCCAACTGGTCAATTGGCACCAATTCGCGTCCATCATCGAGGCGAATACTCCCAGCTTTCCGGTATCTTCACCTGCAGAAGTTAACCAACTGGCAGAGCAACTCACTAAGAACATTCAGGACGCACTACGAGAGGCCACCAAAACCAAACAATCCTCTCGCCTCTCCAATGATCTTCCTAACTACTTAAAAGAGAAGATCAAGGAAAAGCGCTCAATCAGACGTCTCTGGCAGAACACCCGTTGCCCTACCCTCAAAACGCGCCTGAACAGACTTACAGCTGAAATAAAGGAAGACCTCAAAAACTACGCAACCGAAAGCTGGGAAATCCGACTACAAGAAGCCGAAGATGACTGGACGTCATTACATCGCCTATGCCGCCAACTCACTAGAAAGCCAGCTCCTGTAAGACCCCTTCGCCATCACGATGGCACACCCAGATACCGTGCCGAGGACCGTGCTGAAATCTTCGCAGAACACTTAGAGGATCAGTTCAGTCCTAATCCAACGTGCGATTCAGCTTTCACCAGAGAAGTGGAGGAGTTTCTCGAAGACTATCTCTCAAGAGCCCCAATGGCGGACGAAGACCCCATAACTCTATCACCAAATATGGTACGTCGGCAGATATTGCAAGCCAAACCACGCAAGGCGCCGGGCGCGGATGCCATCACCAATAAGGCACTTCGCCACCTTCCTTTTCGCACCGTAGCCGCTCTTACCAGGCTCTATAATGGCATCTTGCGCACCGGCGAATTTCCAGAAATTTGGAAACAGGGCAGAGTGATTATGCTACCGAAACAAGGTAAAAACATTCTCTTACCGGAAAGTTACAGGCCCATCACACTTCTGCCAACTATGTCCAAGATCTTCGAGAAACTCCTTCTCAACCACTTAGTACAGCACTTCAGCCCACGCCAAGAACAATTTGGATTCAGGGCTGAGCACAGCACGGTCCTCCAACTATCCAGAGTGATGCACACGCTTGTTGCTGCCAGGAATAAGAAGGAGCAGGCGATAGCAGTGCTACTGGATATTGAAAAGGCTTTTGACCGCGTATGGCATAGCGGTCTCCTTTATAAAGTCATACACGCCAACATCCCCCGGCGCATCACCAGAGTACTGAACTCCTTCCTGCGGAACAGGACTTTCAAGGTGGCAGTGGAAGACGCCCTATCTACGGAAAGATCGATCAGAGCCGGCGTTCCTCAGGGCAGCTGCCTCTCACCCTCTCTCTACTCCGTATACACCAACGATATTCCGGTGGGAGACGGCTGCTCCCTGGCTCTCTACGCTGACGATGCGGCATATGTAGCCACGTCAATGTCAGCAGTACACGCCACGAAGAAAATACAAAAGTCCCTTGATCTTCTCCAAGTTTGGCTGTCCAAGTGGCGCCTGACAGCCAACGCAGGGAAAACACAAGCCCTAGAATCAAGGAAACGATCGAGACTTCCAAACCTCAAATTGAACGGCCAGAACATTAACTGGTCGCAGAAAGTCGACTACCTAGGTGTGACCATCGACACCAGGTTAAACATGAGAGAGCACGTCAAGAAGATCATCAACCAGACTAGGGTAGCAATAGCAGCCGCTCGCCCAGTCATCCAGTCGAAGCTCCCGATCAGAATAAAACTGGGGGTGTATAAAACCTACATCAGATCCAGAATGACCTACGCAGCAGCCTGCTGGTACAACCTGGCCTCCCCATCATCTCAGAAAGCCCTACAGACGCAACAGAACGTGGCGCTGCGTAGGGTGGTGAACGCCCCCAGATACGTGAAGAATTCCATCATCCAAAAAGACCTGAAGATCGAGAGCATAGAGGACTTCGTCAAAAGAATAGCGAGGAAGATGTTTGTTCGCGCCGACTTGTCATCTCTCCCGCATATCCAAGACATCGCCCCATATCATTCTCGTCCACCAGACGACAAGCCCTATCCAAGGGATCTTATCTCTGACTGAATCCAATAAACTTCGTTCTCCCCTCTCTATCAAAGTCGTCGCCGTGGTCGCTGATCGCTTTATCCGGCTTCCCCAATGGGTCTAACCGGGTTCGGCTGATCGCCCACGGTGGCGTGAAGAAATAAGGGAGGGGCAGAACATTCATTCACTCATAATCGGATTACCACAAATCCCAACGGAAACTCCATCATCTATTCCAACCTGAAAATTTTTCATTTTCAATCTCGTTTTCTCTTTTCACTTTCATTTTCTTTTTAAAGGGTTTATACCCACTCCAACGACCTGGCCGTATTTACGGCCAGCGACAGAGTCCATGGCAAGGGGGCCACCCGCCCCGACGCCATCTCCCCATTCTCATCAAGAGGATGCGCGAAGAACTACGAGCTGCACTGGCGCGCTTATTTTGACATTTGTGCTCGAAGCACTCACACGCGCCTAATTTAGTTCAATTACAAATTATCATTCATATTTCTATTCTACCGACTACCGATAATTTAATTTTTACGTTATATTTTCAGCTAAAAATAATGGAAGCTGTTTACACTATAATATTATTTTCTATGGGAATTGCGTTGATATGTTGGCGCTATAATATTGTTCTCTATCAGGATTTCATTGATCTGTTGACACTATAATATTGTTCTCTATCGGAATTACGTTAATCTGTTAACACTATAATGTTTTTTTTCTATCGGAATTAGTTTTAACTGTTGACACAATAATATTGTTCTCTATCGGGATTACGTTAATTTGTTGACACTATAATGTTTTTTCTATCGTAATTACTTTAAACTGTTGACACTATACTATTGTTTTCTATCGGGATAACGTTAATCTGTTGACATTATAATGTTTTTTCTATTGGAATTACTTTAAACTGTTGACACTATAATATTGTTCTCTAACGGGATAACTTTAATCTGTTGACACTATAATATTGTTCTCTATCGGGATTACGTTAATCTGTTGACAATATGATATTATTCTCTATCAGGATTACTTTGATCTTGTGACACTACGATGTTGTTTTCTATTGGTATTGCGTTGTTCTGTTAATGCCTGATATATGCAAAGCTCCAAGTAGATTAGACTTATATTTTTCACATATGTAACCTTACAATCCGGGTACATCATTTTCTTGTTATTACCCTATCATCTCCGATTTTATACGTGTGTGAATTAGTAGGCCATGCCTTTTGTTATTTTTTACACTGTACCTTCTTTAAAACCCAATTTTTCTTTATCTTGTCTGTTCAGGATTACAAATCAAAACGCGTCTCAAAGGAATGAATTGACTGAATTAAATATTTATACATGTATTTACTTTGTATATTTGAAAGTATTCACCGTGAAAATAAATGTCGTTCTCAAAGAAACATCAAATAAAATTTAGAACGGGCCACGTCGTGGGCGACGGGTTACTGTTTTATAAATAAGTTACACGTAAAAGAATACAGTAACAAATTGTAACGAGCAATCGGTGGTGGCGATGGCAAAATGTTCTTCTTATTAATTTACAACAATCTCTGTTGCAGCTCCGAGCCTGTACATGTATTGATCCTCCTATATCTCAGAGAAAGCGTTAAGCTATCAGCCTCATTGAACAATACTAATAAGCAATATTTGTAAGATTGCCAAATGTGGCATTGGGGATACTACACAGAGACCCATTAAATCCGGTACCAAACCTTTTGGAAGTGGTGAACTGAAGGGTCTGACAACGTTCACTCATTTTGCCAACCCGCCATGACAATAAACCCCATTGACGGTTTTTTATAAATTTATATAATTAAAAATAAATAAACTTTATAAATCTGAACCGGCTTAGTGACATTAATTTATAGAATACAGGTCCAATACGGGTGTCGGTTATCGCGATTACAAACAAATGAGTGGTCCCCGGCACAAGGCTGATCGATCGACTGATTATTCCGAATACTACTACGTTAATTAGACAGGAATTTTTACAATACAAGGAAGCGAGACCGTCTTCAATGTTTGAGAACATATTTAAGAGATAATCTTTCCGAACTATTAAATGGTCGTCTATTCCGAATATACGAACGAAAGTTCCTTACATACCGATGGCGGCCACAGCACAAATCCCATCATATAAATCTGGCATTTAATGGAACTCGACTAAAAAAAATAAAAAAATAACACGAATAACAAACAGACAGTTCTGCTGTGGTGAGAAATAACTTATGAAAATGTTGATGATATATGTCGCTATCCTGTTAATGTTGATCTTTACCGATTACTGTTCATTTCACGATAGAGGACAATTACACTATTAAATGCTAATTTCGCTAACACTCTATGTATTGGACGTAGTGTTTGTTCCGTTGAAGTAAAACATCGGCCTGATATATGAGATGCAGCGGCGAGCGTGTCCTTCCGTCCATTTATCTGCCAATAACAAATAGAGTAAAACCGGTCCATTGATGTTTCTACAAATGAGGGTTCAACGTTGCTGAAACTATGTATTTTCTTTATTTCATTATTTTGAAAATGAAACTTTAGAAAGAAAATGACAGCTTAGAAAATTATAAATTATTCATGAGTTTAGTAATCCACAAGGCATAACTGCATAAATGAAAAATTAAATTAGCTATTATAATTTCGTACAACTAATTGATATAGCGCAATAATAATGTAATATTTATTTTTTTGTGTTTTAGTAATAGTAATAAGATTTGAATTAACATATTTGCATATCGTACTACCAATGAGACACACTGTTGTCTCGAGTCATTATATCCAATGTCTCGTAAATACATTTCCATCAGCAGCAACAGGCAAGAGGCTCTTGGAAACGTCAAGTATGTGTCATAGCAGAAAAGTTTTATTTCTCATCAAAGCAGTCGATAGTGATAAGTATGCTGCACTACAAGGATAGCATCAGCAATATCCTATAACTTTAGTTGTATTATAAATATGGAAACTTGAAATATTTATGAGGATTGTTGTGCTGGTCACTTGCGTACAGGACTTGAGAAAACACTCAAATATGCACGTTCTGCAGGAACCTTGAAAGAATATACCATTTCTTACTCTATCAGGTGCACTTCTTGAAAAAAGAACAATTTACTAACAATTTTTATCATCGTGACTACTAGGCGATAAAGACCAGCAACGTTTTGCTTCGGGTTTGGTACCACCTCCTTACCTGTTCCTACCATAATAACTTCAGTGCTTGCCCCTGTCGTATTTCAGCTTGGAGAGTAAGATAAACCTGTGTCAGTTGTATACAGTCTATATAAGTGCCCCCATATTCAATGGAGAAAGAGACGAGATAGCTCAGAGAACAGAGCAACAGTTAACCGAACAAAATCATAAAAACTTCATAACCTGTAAGAACAAGAGTGCAGAACTAACCAAATAGTTTACAAAAGGTGCAAAGATAGTCAGAAATAGAAATAAAAGAAATAAATAAGTACAGTAAGAAAGAGTATTTAATATGTAATACACACATAAAAATAAAACCGAAAAATAAAAGAAAAGTTGAGACAAAGGTCGGTTTTCACCATACTATTTAAATACTTTTCAAATAACATTTACTATGGTTAAATATGTTTAAAAAGTATTTAAATAGTTTAGTCATTAGTGCAAGCTGACCTAAATGAATAGGAAGACATAAGTATATTTAATGTGAGTTAAAAAATATTTAAAAAGCAAAGGAAACAAACTTTTGGAGAAAATATATAAAAATAAAAACATATATATCGTACAGCCTGTAGAGTTAAGTATATTGTGATTAAAGCATAGATAAATAATAAGAAATTGCAGGTTAAATAAAAGAAATAGATTCAAAAAAAAAATTAAAAAATAAAATAGAAAAGACAGTAAAAGTAGAGAATATAAAACTGTAAATTAAAAGTAGCAAAAATAAATATAATCATAAAAACAAATTATTGTATGAAATCGAAAAATAACTAGAAATAAGCAGAAAATGTATTTAAATACTACAAGTAAGTTAAATAAAAAAAGGCCCTTCAAGTGGTATATCACATAACAATTAAAGAAAACGAAATATACACGTTTAAGGGATGTATACCATATTTTGTAAATGATTACAACAAAGAGCTTATTGAAGTAAAAGGTGGGATTAGCCTTAATTCCATATTCCTTTTCTCATCCAGGTCAAAAAAGATAGGCTGTAAACTCATGCGTATGTACGTCACATCACACCCAGCCACATAGATGGCAACGCATCATTAACATCTTTGGCGTCCGTAGGCATAATTTATTTTTTTATACAATAAGATAGCAAACAAGCAGATGGGTCTCCTGAGGAAAGAGTCAACCATCGTCTATAGACACCAAAGGTGTTAATGGTGCGTTGCTATCTTATGGCGAAGTCTAATGCTACATAAGTTTGCCGTAGAGAAAGCGAACCTGTTCGGTACTCTATTCGCGGAAAACTCACTTCTGGATCCTACCAACGCGAAACCACCCAGTCTACCTGGATGCGAGGTGAACATGCCGGAAATTCGCATCCGTCAGACTGAGGTTCTTAAAACGCTGCGGAATCTGGACGTGAACAAAGCCAGTGGCCCTGATGGGATTCCAGCCATAGTACTGAAAACCTGTGCGCCTGAACTCGCTCTTGTTTTGACACGCCTCTTTCGCCATTCGATGGCTACTGGAAAAGTGCCTAAATCATGGAAGCTTGCCAACGTGCAGCCTGTGCTCAAAAAAGGCAGTCGTGCCGACCCCTCCAACTATAGGCCAATTTCAGTCACGTATGCCACTTACATTTTGAGCTCGGCCGTAGAGAAGCATGGTGAGGCACTAGCTGTCTCTCTTGATATCTCGAAGGCCTTTGACAGGGTCTGGCATGATAGTCTTATTGGTAAGCTTCCATCGTGTGGTCTGCCTACTGGTCTCTGCGCCTGGATCTCAGATTTTCTGAGTAGTCGTCGACGGCTGCTCATCCGACCAAATGGCTATAAATGCCGGAGTCCCTCAGGGATCAGTTCTCTCCGCAACTCTATTCCTGCTACACATTAACAATCTGCTGAAGCCCGGTATCTATGGGTACGCAGATGATAGCACTGTTGTAGAGAGTTACGTATCCAATGCGCGGGCTAGTACGGCACAGATCCGGTCTCTCAGAGAGGCAATGGTCGATCGTATGAACCTGTCCTTACAGGCAGTCTCCGATTGGGGTGATGCTAATCTGGTCAGGTTTAATGCAACTAAGACCCAGGCGTGTCTATTCTCCGCTAAACGGAGTCCGCTCCATCTATCTCCGTCTTTCCAGGGTGTGGCCGTGCTGATAAATGACCACCTCGAGATCCTTGGTATCACGTTAACGCCTACTCTCAGCTTTGGTTCGTACATCGAATCTAAAGCCCAAGTTGCCTCAAAAAAGCTTGGTATTCTGGCGAAGGTGAGACAGTATTTCAGTCCGGGACAGTTGCTCAACCTTTATAAAGCACAAGTCCGTTCGTGCATGGAATACTGCTCTCACCTCGGGGATGGATCCGCTAAATACCAGCTGGAGACACTTGAGGCCATCGAGTGGCGTGCCAAGAGGCTCATAAACGACGATGATCTGGTAGGCAAAAAACTCCAGAGCCTCGCTCATCGCCGCAGAGTGGCTAGTTTATCGGTTTTTTATCGAATACACTTTGGAGAGTGCGCTGCGAAATTGCACGACTCAATTCCGCCATCCCCGTTTTTCTATCGATCGTCGAGGTGCACAGAATCTAGGCATCGTTATATGGTGGACGTTCCACGTACCCGGACAAAGCGGTTCGACTCAACATTCTTCATTCGAACCGCAAAGGACTGGAACATGCTTCCTGAGTCTGTGTTCCCGGACGAGTACAATCTGGAGATCTTCAAGAGAAGAGTGAACAGGTACCTTCTAAGGAAGCGCGTTCCATCTTAGGCCTCATCTTAGCTTACCATCAGGCGAGATCGAGGTCAAGCGCTTACCTATCGATATTAAAAAAAGTTTTCTGGCTACCTTACCCTCCAAAATGGAACACGACAGCGACAAGCACTGACGGTATTGCGCAGGAATAGGTAAGGCAGTGGTACCAGGCCCGGGCGAGACCATGCATAACTCTACCACCTAGTCGCCACGATGGTAGTGACTCGCATAGCCAATTGATCACCGTTTACGACCTGTCTGGTAGAAGGGCCAAGGGGAAGAGAAAAATGGGGAGTGATTCTATGATATATAATGAAGTCCCTTTATATAGAATATCAACGAGTCGACACAATTTGTTTAATTTTTTTGAAGCGTTTTTGATTCAGTAATAATAAAGTAAGTTAAAGGCAAATCTGTTAGGGCAAAGGACAATTTTAATAATAAATGTTTGAATCTTATGTTTTGTGACAAAACTGCAATCTCTCCTCTCTTTCCCTCTCTCTCTCTTGCTATGACTATCATCATAGTAGTGAGTGACCCAGGTGCAGCATTTAAACTGTTTCACTCACTAAAAAAAACTCAGCCTAACGTAGGAAGTGCAAATGAGCTGTTTTATTCGGCTTTAAGTTGCATCAACTGATAATTATAGCATTAGCTTGTGACCGCGACTTCGTTGGCATGAGCCTATCTTTACACCTTCTTTCATTCCGGCTCAATATTTTCTTATTTTACGAATCCTTACGTGATACTTTTTATTGCAAATTGGTTCAGCAGTATGTTATTTATATGCTAGAATCAGTCAGTCAGTGTATATATTATATAACATCACTGTGATGTATGAAAAGAATTGTATTGATATATTTTTTTAAATCTAAACGTAAATAAACTAACCTGGATGAGCAAATAATTATTCTCGTTCTATGAGATTCAACTCTACACTCACGAAATATCTAAAATGTTACTAATGCGTTGGCATACTCGATGTTTCGGTGGTACATTTTATATACATATGTACCTTCTTCCTTACTTTTGATATCTTAAGTTTGCAAGAACATAAAATAATGAATATCTAAATCTCAAAGACAGATAATAGCTAGAGACAACTCGGTCGCATGGCTGACGAGCTGGACGGAACTGACGTGACATTAAAATGGTCGAACAATTTCAATTAAGAACTCTTTCATTTAATTAATATTACAACTGACGTGGAGCGTGCGTGATTAGTTCATATTTTTATAGTGGAGATGTCAGTCCGGCGGAGATAAAATCACTGAAATAGGTGCAGTTTACAATTAATATTTTTTTGTATGTGAGCGTCCGTGGTGAGCGGTCAGATATAGAGCAGCCGGCCGCCACTGTTGGCCCACATCACATCGCCAGCTTTCCAGCTCGCTGCGTCTGAGATGTGGACAGTGAGCCGCTCGTCCGCGGCCGTGCCGACCTCTAAGATGCGGGGCTTGATAGCGCGGTGCGAACGTTTTGTTGTCAGACTATTGCCTGTCCCATTTTTTAAACTATTTTTAGTTTTCTCGCATACTTAAAATCACAAACTGAAAAAAAACTTAAAATTACTTACAGAATTATTGTCATTTTATTACAAAAAAATACTACAGCTTTATTATATAATACTAGCTGATCAGCGCAGCTTCGTCCGCGAGAAGATTAACATGTCATCCATATATTTCTTCATACAAATTTCATCCTGTATTTTAGCCCTTTAACGGTTGATTTTTGAAAAAAAACGAATTTAGCCTATATTTGACCCCGGATTTTCAACTACTTCCATCTCAAATTTCATAAAAATCGGTCCAGCGGTTTAACTGCGAAAACGTGACAGACAGACTGACAGATTTTCCCATTTATAATACATGGGGCACACTAAAAGTTTTGCGTTTCTAGCTAATCGGAACTATTTGAATTTCGAATGTTATATTTTTAAAACGTTGCAACCATCATAGTAATAAAGAAAATAATTGGCGGAAAATGATTTGTCAATAGTTCTTTTTTCATACATCAAAGTTCTACCTACGCAACGAAAATGGAATTAAGTCGAAAGGATTTTAGAGCGATGATTTTTTATGATTTTAAAAGTTCTCTTTCTCCGCAAGACTGTGCCGCTCGTCTTCAAAATGCTTTTGGGAGAGAAGCACTTCGTTTGAGCACCGTGAGGCGATGGTTTGCTGATTTGAAAGAGGTCGAGTTTCTTTACATGACTAATTTCGTGAAGGGCGGCCTTCAACTTCCGTCAACGAAAATAATGTGGCTACTGTTAAATGGTTAATTGAAGAAAAACCCCCGGATTACCTATGAAACAATTTGAGGATTATTGGGGATTAGTATGAGCCACATTCAGAAAATTTTACACCAAGAATTGAAAGTTCGGAAACTTTGTTTTCGTTGGATCCCTCATGAACTGACAGTGGAGCAGAAGCGGGATCGCGTGGAATGGTGCTCACAGATGCTACTGAAGTACGACCACGGACATTCTAATGCTGTTTATGACATTGTCACAGAAGACGAAACTTGGATTTATTGTTTTGAACCCGAAAAAAACAGCAATCTTGTGAATGGGTGTTTGAAAATGAGAACAGGCCAACAAAAGTGTGACAGGCGAGAAACGTTGGTAAAAAAATGGTCGCGTTTTTCTCAGCTACGGATCCCATCTGTACAATTCCACTTGAAGATGAAAAGAGTATTAATGCCGAGTGGTATTCTACCATTTGTTTACCCAGGGTGTTAGAAAAAGTTCGCGAAAGACGACCCAAAAGCCACATTCTCCTACACCATGATAACGCTTCTTCATACACGGCCAACAAAACAAAGTTATTTCTAGCTTTCGAAAAAGTACATCTCGTCACTCATCCTGCGCATAGTCCCGACCTCGCACCCTGTGATTTCTGTATTTTCCCCAAAATCAAAGATTTGATGAGAGGTTTTACTTTTACCAACTCCGAAGAGGCAGTGATAGCGTTCAATCAGCACGTAGAAAACATGCCTTCAAATCTGTGGTCCTCCTGTTTTAAAAAATGGTTCGATCGCATGAAAAAATGTTTAAAATGTAAAGGAGATTATTTTGAAAAGCAATAAACATAATATTTTTGTTATAACATGTTGTTTTTTTAAGTGTAACCTACGTATTATTATGGATTATCAATTGTTTTCCTTTGCCGTGTACAAGCAATGATAATATACACACATTTATACCTACTCATTTCTTTACGGTTTAAGTCTTGTCGAACTTAAAATATATTTTATTGTTTAGTCTTTAGTCGAATTTCGGACACAAGGCAATCGCTAGTAAATATAAATCGATCTTCAAAGCGGTTTTTTTAAAATCAATTACTGGTGAAATATGATAAAATATACTTCATTAATTTTACGCACACTTTCTGACCGAGCTCAAGAGATCCGCTAGAATTCCGAAATGTAGAGTTATAACGTTATCATACCTAGAGAATATATTATACTTATTTCGTTATGCAAGGTGTTTTAAAAAAATATAATAACATATAAGCAGATGGTTTTTCTGATTAAAAAAGATAGTAGTAACGCTTATAGTCAGAAAAGATGTT
Organism: Apodemia mormo; assembly: GCA_036924255.1. Taxonomy (NCBI): domain Eukaryota; kingdom Metazoa; phylum Arthropoda; class Insecta; order Lepidoptera; family Riodinidae; genus Apodemia; species Apodemia mormo. The sequence goes on along the minus strand of JAUPFN010000018.1, from coordinate 283,292 downwards.
AATGTGCAATGATGTTCGGGTAACGCTACCGGCTCGCTGCTATACTCCAAAACAAGTGAGCAGCGCCGACAGTACTTGTAGCAGGAGAAGAGAACATGGGGGTACCATACTCGGCGAGACGACGCATAACTTTACCACCTGAGGAAATATACCCAGTTATAGTGGCCTCGTTGGTCAAGCGGTTAGCGGACCTAACTACAAATCGATGGGGTTCGGGTTCGATTTGTGTAACGAGCATAGATGTTTATATTTCTGGGTTTGGGTGTTTATTATGTATGTAACAGTATTTCTATGTATTAGTATCGTTGACTAACACCCATAACATAAGCAAATAATTTGCTTACTTTGGGGTTAGATCGATTTCTGTAACCTGTCCAGCGATATTATTTTTATTATTGTAGTGAGACGATTAGCTCTTACCTTTTACGAGATGCCTACTAGTATTCTATTTTCTTCCAAAGAAAGGGCTTTAAGCTTTAACGGGAGAACCATGCGACTAGTTTCAATTAAATGTATTTAATCAAAAAAATTAATAGTGCTGTACTCACACTTCGACGGTCCCTACAATATAAGGACATGTCAAAAATGTATTCTTTTTTAATTTTATTACATATATGGCTTTAAATTGTCCAAATGCTCATATCTATATAAGATTTGTTTAATGTTATGTATTTCGCTACTTATACAAATCGAATAAGAGAACAAGTGTAATAATTACAAACAATAGGAGATGCGGACATGTATACTCGTACTTATCGTTCTGTACTGTGTTTTAAAATACGCGTTATAAAATTTAAATGCCGTATAAATTGAAGTGTCTTTATTAATGTATTTTTAATATGTTTGGGTGGTGATCTTAAGTTGTTTAAGGTATGGTATTTAAAATGAAATAAGTTGATGTTTTTCATAAAACATTTATATTTTATGAATTCATCGAATTATGTTTTCAGCCTTTTTTGTCTTCAGCGTATAAGGAGGTATATCCGACTTGTTTGATATGAACTGTGGTACTGCAGGGCATGGAACTTTTCATTCCATTTTCTGCAGTGTCAGTTGGTGGTAAGTCTCAGCCTTGGTTTCGTCGCTCTTGCAAAACGCCTTCACGCCGGAAGCAGGAATGCTACCGGGCTTGGGCTACTGCGTCGGCATCTCGTGATGTTAAAACCAGCACATTACTAACAGAGTACAATTCTGCCTCTAGGTTCTTCAAAAGAGCTATCGCCAAGGCAAAATTGGAACACATTTGCAGAATTGGTGAGAAATTAGCTCGCCTTCCTTTGCGACCTCGTGCGTTCTGGTCTCTAGCCAAGGCTGTCATAGGGAATTTCTTACAGCTCTCTCTTCCATCTTTACACATTGACGATGACTCTCTACCGCAAGGGAGAAGGCCGATCTTCTGGGCTCGTTCTTTGCGGCCAACTCGACTCTGGACGACCAAGGAAATTCACCACCTGCCATCCCGCGGTGCGACAGTTCTATGCCGGAACTAAGATTCCTGCAGTCTTCTGTACGTAAAGCACTTTTTTCCTTGGACGTCCACAAGTCCAGTGGGCGCGATGGCATCCCTTCTATTCTGCTTAAAGTGTGCGCTCGTAGTACGCTCGTAGTATTAACGCGCCTGTTTCGACTTTCCTATTGACCCAGCGTGGTACCAAAATCGTGAAAGACAGCTCTAGTGCATCCCATTCCCAAAAAAGGAGATAGCTCTAGCCCGTCCAATTACCTGCCCATAGCCATAACCTCCTTGTTCTCCAAAATTATGGAAAACATCATCAACTGTGAGCTCCTGAAGTATTTAGAAGTGCACCAGCTGACTAGTGACCGTCAGTACGGCACGGCGTGCCGTCAGTACGACACACAGATAGGGTGTGGCACAAAGCGCTTCTCGCAAAGCTGCCTTCCTACGGGCTTCCTGAGAAATTGTGCAAGTGGATAACCAGTTTTTTGGCCGATCATTTTCACAAGATCGATTTTTGGCCATCAAGATCGTAGTCGACGGTGGATGCTCCGACCTTAAACCCGTCAATGCTGGTGTTCTCCAAGGCTGCGTGCCATCACCGACACTTTTTCTTCTGCATATCAATGGTATGTTGCGAATTAGTAACATACGTTGCTATGCAGATGATAGTATTGGTGATGCTACATACTCTGGCGGCAGCGGTATTTCTCGGGAACACGTCGAAGAGAGCCGAAAAAAGCTTGTGTCTGAAGTCGAGAATCGACTTACTGATGTCTCGGAATGGGGTCGTCAAATTTGGTCACATTTAACCCCAAAAAGAGACAGCTTGGCGCGTTCACCGCAAAAAAGACACTCCTTGTCGTTACACCTCGATTTGAGAATACTCTCCTGGCAGTCTCAGCCAGTATCGGAATCCTGGGAGTTGACATATCGAATATCGTTCAATTTCGCGGTCATCTGGAAGGCTTTCGCCTTGCCTCCAAAAAGCTCGGTGTGCTCAGCAGAGTGAAGCAGTACTTCTTGCCGGCCCATCGTGTCCAACTTTATAATGCGCAAATTCGGCCTCACATGGAGTACTGCTCCCATCTTTGGGCCGGAGCCCAGTACCAGCTTCTTCTACTTGACTGCATTCAACGTAGAGCGGTTCGAATCGTTGACGATCAGGCTATTTCGAAACGGCTTGACTCCTTGGCATTACGAAGAGATGTAAGCTCACACTGCGACTTTTATCGTATTTATCGTGGAGAGTGTTCCGACGAGTTATTTGAATTAATTCCTGATGCTAACTTCCATCATCGGACATCGCATTAAAATTTGAAGTTCCACCCTCACCATCTTGATGTCTGGAAATTCACAACCGTGCGGTTCTCCCGGCACTTTTTTGCTTCGCACTACTCTTTTGTGGAATCAATTACCGGCAGGGTTTTTTTCCTAACAGATCCGATATGGGGACCTTCAAGAAAAAAGCTTACTCATTTTTAAAAGGACGACAACGCAACTGCAAGATTTTTGGTATTGCGGATGTCCATGGAAGGTGGTGATCACTCATCATCAGGTGCACCTCCTGCTCGTTTGCCCCCTCTTTCATAAAAAAAAACGTCAATGTAAAAAGATTAACATCTTTAACGTTTTAACATCTTTGGTGTCTATAGGCGATGGTTGACTCTTTCCATCAGGAGACCCATCTGCTTGTTTGCTATCTTATGACATAAAAAAAAAAAAAAGAGTCACATAAGTTTTTGCGGGAAAATATAAAAAAATACTTAAACACTATTATGGACTCCCTAAATTTAATAAGTCATAGTAGAAAAAAAATGTTTATAATTATGCATAGAATTACTTCAAGTAAGATTTGAGCATTCATTACGCTCTCCAGTAAGCCTCAGTTTTTGACATGTTCCTTTATATGTAGGGACCGACGACTTGTTTGTAACTAAATCTAATTAAGATTCTTCTAGCCGTGGGTGCGATCGAATTGCAAATGTTCTCTAACAAATTCCCAAATATTTAAATGACTGCTGCATTTTTGAAACGATTTTTTAAAATTTGTCAAAAGGCCACAGAGCAGACATATTTAAATGGACATGTTGGCAACTACACACCGTCATATTTGGTTGCAGAGCAAACTTCATTTTCTTGTGATAAGTTATTTCTGCGCAGATTTTCTTTCTTAAAGATTGTTTTAAGAATATAATCACACCAAGAGACGTGGCGAGTCATCGTGTATCACCGGTTGTCAATCGGCGAGATCGGTGGCTATGCCCATCGTCGAATGCAATGTGCAGACCTACTACCCCAGATTCCGAGTTGTTACTAAGATTTCCATTGAAAAAAGTCCCAATAACACTTTGCTAAATCCAGTGATTGAACCCCTGACCTCATGATCTAAGCTACCACACATTTAAGTTTATTTTAGTTACTAATATAAAAGTATCAAGAGACATATAAAACTCGAAACGAATGTGACAGATGTGTCCCAGAGCGGAGTGGCGGTGCGGTGTCCCTCCGGTGAGCCGCCAATTAGCGGTCATTGTGAGAGCTCCATTGTCTGTGCACGCGGCAGCGCCGCTCATCGCTCGCCCTCTGTACCCGGCTATTGTGGCATTATCACATCATTTTATATGGCTTTTAAGTTTTACTTTAACTATTGGCGATATACCTATAAGAATAGAAATGATATTCCATTAAGACTTGTAGAAAGAGCAAATGGTTATAAAGTAAAAAAGGTTTTACTAAAAAAATGTCTTACAACGTATGAGTGCACTAAATTACAAGATGTAACATGGTTTTACCAAAGTATTCTGACGGCCTAGTGGTAAGCCGACTAGATTATAAGGTAAAAAGGGTTTTGCTTAAGTACACTACTGGTAAAGGTCGTAAATCATAAGATAATGTTTAAATGCTTATCCTGGGTCATTGATATAAAATCCAAGATGCAAATTCAGCATCTCAAAACCGTCTTATAAAAATAAGCGCATAATTTGAAATTGTGCACTCATTTCAAATTGAATCGCATCGATCGCGACACACACAATTTTTTTTGTATATTGCTTTGTAAGAACAACTATAACTCTTGCGCTTAAGGTTGGATATGCAGACATATGTTTTTGCCGTATCTATAACTACTTATATAAAATGACGGACAGTCTTGTGTGACAATTTTGTTCGGGACTGTGCATTTTGGGATTTTTATATCAATGTCCTGGGTTGAATAAAAATTTATATTACTATATAGAGTTTCTTCAATCCTGATTAGTGACAAAAGTGGAGTCTAAACAATAATGTTATTGCTCCAGAGGGTACGCAACGCTGACAATAACAGTCACGAGCGATAGTCGTTAATATTGGCAAATACTGAGATGGAGACTAACATTCACCTCCCCAGCGGTCGAATTGGGGAAATCATAGCACAAAGGAGCGGTATTTGTTTATCGCGTCAGGACCTGGTACACGGTCCTCGGTAATGAGTGTAGATTGATGAGCGTGGATTAAATAAAACTAGTATAAACTAAGACGGTCTGACAAACTAAGCAATCTTATCTCGCAATATTCTGAAGTTCATTAATCATGAATCTACCTTTTTTAACTTAATCAAGCAAAGTGTTATCTATTGTTATCTATACACATCCACCCTTTTAAAGGAAGTTCATTAATGCCTTTACTGAAAAAAAGGAGAGGGAGTTTGTTTGTTCTACCGTCTGTATAATGTGTATATAATATATATATAATATAATATGAGTGTTCTATATAATGTCCTGTATAATGGAAATATAGGCATTCCTTGGCAAAAATAATAAAATATGTATTTCAGAATGTTTATTATATCCCCTTTTTTGAATTAGAAGATGAAAATTTGTATTGGTTTTCTTCCCATAGAAACTTAATTTCATTTCTATCTAACGATCTGATATTTATGATACAAGTACATAGATCTTATTACAATTTAAACAATACGTATAATATAAAAAATATTTTAATTAGCAAATCCCACCAAAAAATCATGAAATGCTACCATGACAAGACTATATGGCTCGCACTGTCAAAAATTATCAGATCTTATGTAGAGCAGCTTTTAACTCTACACGCCCTCACTCTATAAACCCTAACTTCACAAATTCTCCAACTTAACCAAAATATATGGCTAGGAAATAATGAACCGTAAATAAATATTTCACCTAAACCGTCAAAAGGGACGGTAGCGAAACGTCCAAGCCACATATTTTGACTAAGGTGTAAAGTTTGTGAAGTTAGGGCTCGTGGAGTGAGGGCGTGTAAAGTTAGAGGCCTAGTCCTACATGAGATCTGACAACTTTTTGACAATGTAAGCCATATTATAACCTTGTCGTGACAAAATTTAACATATTTATGATGAGATTAGTAAATTCAATAAAAATAATCAATATCGCCACAGCCAGTAGATATCGGCAAAATCAAACATCGTGAATTTGCATTTCCGGCTCTACAAGAAAGAGTAAGCTCGTTTCTTGAAGGTTAAATACCCTTCTCGTCACTTGATTTTATAAAGAAGTAATGAACCGCACATTGAGGATTTCTAATCATCGCGACGGTAAGGGTGAAACTTTCAATTACGACACAGTGTTTGATTATTTTGCCGTGAATCTGACAATTCACGAGTAAGAATGGCTCCAAATAGCATGGTAGGTACCACCGAGAATGGTGTGACAGAAAATGCAGGAAGACCCTACACGCCAAAGAATCAATCCGATTAGAAACAGTCCGGCCGTTGACGTGTTCAAGATCATTCAGTTTAGCTTCAAATTAAATAATTTAACTATTTAATTACTTTGACTAATAAAATTATTTTATTATTTAACTGTTACCCTATGCGGTGCACCAGAGGAAGACAGGCCACCCGTTTTCTACGTATAACGTGACGAAAAGCCTTCCTGAAACAGCTATTTATCGTGACTATGGTAAAAGTTTATGGCTTAAGCGTCATTTTTATTTTTTATATATCCTGCTGTGTTTTAATTTTTTTATATATTTTGAAATATAAATAAAAGAAAACTGAAAACTAGCAAATAATTACTATGTATGTTTATAACTATAATTCATGAATGTCAAAAAATGTTTATTCAAATTAGCGTTTACAGCAATTTTTGACGAGTCAAATTTTATAACTTCTAGCGGATCGGAGCGCAGCCTATCTTTGTTTATTGCTTAATTACTAGTAAAATTAATATCAACAGATATTGACTCCCAGACATTGATAATTTAAATGTTTATAGTCCACGTGATAACATTCTATAAGACTTTAGATATACCTACTTAATGCAATACAAATAGTTTCTGTATGAGTGTCTGCAGGGCTCCAGACTAGCCACTAGACAACTCTGTGTTGTTAATACGTCGTCGATTTATGTATTTGGCAAAGCCTGTTTGTGCCGTTATTGTGAATTGGGTACAAGTTTACGCAGTCAAATAAAAAATATATCTAGGTAACTCTACTCCAATGTGGAGAATTGATGGGTGTAATTTATGCCGGTCTAGCGCCGGCAATATATTGTAGAAAACGTTACGTTTTCTTTCCATATTTGAAGTAACATACATGAGAGAACTAGCATTATGAGCATTATACTGGAAAATTCCTCGCTGATGAACCATCAGGCCAGTATGCAAGCGCCATCTCATTTAGATATTATTTTAGTGGATTTATGATCACTATTATAACATTAGCCCAAACCATAGCATTACACCGGGTCCTTGAGGGGAGAAACAGTTAATCGAGCGTCAAGAGATGCTCAAATTAGCTAATGGTGCCCCGTTGGTCAAGTGGTTATCGAGTCTTTGTATATCTATCAAGCTGTGCGTGCGCTTACCATAATGTATTACTATTAGTATGTTGGCTAGCATTTTGTGTAATTGTTCCATTGATATTCATATTAAGTATTGTTATTGACTGAGACAACGGCTGGTACTCGCCACTGGTTCCTGATCATCACTTTCTATTTGCGATAACCGGTAGTAACAGTTTCAGAGTCTTTCATCCGGCATGTTTTTAGCACACCATCACCAGACTCTGGATATCTTTAGGTTTTGTTGAGAAAAATCACTATATTGCACGACCCGAAAACTGAACTCAACATATCATGGCATGATATGATCTAAACAGAAAGGGCTAAACACCAGACTAAACGAGGCAATCAACACTGCGACACGAAGCTTATTATGAATAAATATTTTTTTAAGTTTCCTATATTATTCCCGTAAGCTAAGCTACTAAAAAGTAAAAACATTTCTGAACTCAACAATAAATACTGACATACTTAAAACGAGTGCAACGAAATTATAATAAATAGGCGATAAACAGGGATCGAGTTAGTCGGTGGTAGAGTTTGGGGCGGCGAGCGGAGAGCGGCGGCGAGCGAGCCGCGCCCGCGCCGCAGTCCCGGCCGAAGCCCCGCGGCGAGCGCACGCCACCTAGTGCTCTGTGACGTGTTTGTGTCGTGACGTGACGTGACGTGCCGTGCCGTGACGCACTCCGAGAATCATCAGCCGGCGCGCGCGCTGCAGAGTGCCGCGCGCGGGCAGGGCGGCGCGGCGGCATGGCGGGCCGCTGACATGCCGCCGCCGCCGCTGCGGCTGGCGCTCGCCCTCGCCTGTCTGCTGCAAGTACGTCGCTGCCGAGGGCTCACCACCACCTAACCATTACACACTGTCCCCAACTCGGCGCCAACCACCAACTGATGGAGAATCTATCCACGACCTTACCATAATATCAACAATGGCTCGCCCCTTTACCAAGCTGTACACAATTCATCAAGTCGCCACATTTTCTTGTGGATCCCTTGATTGCCCTTCCCTTCGGTCCGCTAACATCATTTCCCTCAAAAGATTCTGACGTCTTTATAAACTCAAGCTTAATCATTAAAGGTTTCATCTGTTGCAACCAACTTTACCAAAATTTTATTTCCTTGAACATTGATTATTGTAAAATTAATTAAATTACACCGACTATTGATCAATACTTATTTTATTTCTAAGCAAAGCGACTGCAAATAAAATAAGTGTAAATCACTAATAAAATAAGAATATTAAAATTAGTTCAAAATATTAATCTAAAATCTCTTTTAAAGTGCTTTTTTCTGAGCGACCCTTATCTTTCCTAACAATAAGACACGTAATTACTTTATTCATTATAATATAACCTAATCCAAGTTTAAGTATTATCGTAATTTGTTTGTAGAAAAATTGGGCGTTGTAACAGGAGCCTACTACTAATAATCCAAAAGACAGTGCCTATAAAAGATATTACTTTAAAATCAAAATACTTATGGTGTTAACTTTTTATTGCTGCTCATATGCTCTCAACTCAAACTCAGTAAACATAATAGCAAAATTAATGTGGTGGCGAGTGGTCGACAGCGGGATTTGTGGTTTACATCATTATGGTGCGTTTTTATCGTAGCGTTTAATAACAGAACGAACCATTTACTTAAACTCAGTTTTTGGTCCGGAATTTCAGTGTCCATATTCATATTTTACTAAAATACTGTCTTAACAAATAGGTTTTTATTGATCTCTTCATAAGTGTAATGCTGTGAATAAGTTGATTCGTGTTGTATCTCAGCAGTGACTCTGCCGCCACTAACAAACGCTCTTAAACGTTTTCTTAATTAATATCCTTGATATCTGTATAGGTATTAGGTAATTTGATTCGTTCCGTTTGTAGCTGAACTTGCAGACTAACAGCTATACACGAAATATTTTTGAAATCGTTGCCTATATTTGTATAAAACTATAATCCTTTCATAACATATATCACATATATCTTATAAAATATATTTTGGGACAAGACCAAAATACGCGTACAATAGGGATCATCCTAGTCTCGTCAAAACCGCTTCAAGAATTCTTAGAAATGGTACCTACTGTGGCATTGAACATGTTTTAATATTGTACAGTCCACATTTCTAAAGTGTTTCCATGACAAGTGAATTTTATATTTGTGCAAAAGTATTATTCACAAATCTCAGAATAAAAAGTGAAATATTACAAGTCATTGAACACACGTGTTATTTACTGTGAGGTAAGTCAGTATTTTTAATTCCTGACCATCCTGTTATTAAAATGTTATGTAGGTATAAAGGAACTAAGTATATTAATAAAGAAACAAAAGAAAAGATTTGTGACGTCCTTAACTTAGATAAACTCTGTCGGACATAGCTTCACGCACCGGCACTGGTTGCTCGCGGCCCGCGGTATGGTAATGTGGTCCATTGTAAACGTCTCACGCGCAGGTCCCGGCTAACGCGTTCAATTAATGTAAGACTCCGATCCAGGACGCGTGTCCTGACACCCGCCATGTTGCGCGTCCTGTATCAGGGCCCAGATTCATTGTTACTGTTTATCTAAACAGGAACACCAAAGTTAAAGCTGGTCAAAGGCAGCTGTTCAAAAATGTTAACATTTGTGACACCATTATACTTATCAGAAACATTATAAAATTTAATATGACAGATTGTAAATAAATACACGTTATAGAAGATTTTACAGTCGCAATAACTGAACTTTCCAATCTACTTTATTACCACACGGTGCTTAATTATTCGATATAAGCTCGACACCAAGTTTAGATGTTCCCTAACTTTCAATATAATATATTGAATGTTATTTCCACTCAGATATCTTGTAAACAAAATTGAATTGAACAATTATATTTTGGTCAGTATAAGTTAAACTAGTGCACTATTTTATACACTATTTTATACTTTTTCAACTTTGTGTTTTTAGGGTTCTGAAGTAAACTAGAAAACCTTATTAGTTTCGCTATGTGCATCTGTCCGTCTCTTCTTCCGCTGTCTAGCTCAGAGATCCTTAGTATTAGAAAGCTGTAATTTAGCATGAAATACATATTAATAAAATAACGACAACACGTGGGGGAAATAAATGACTAAATGGTAGCTAAATAATTAGTTTCAGGGATGGGAAAAAATTCGCAGCAGTAGTAAATATAATGAAATTAAAATGAAAAATATCACGTCTTAGAAGGCTATTCATGTTTATGAGTAAAAGTCGACCAACTTATAAAATATACTTAAAGATTTTTTTCTAGGTGGTGAACCTGTGGTGTGGATATCCGTTGACGTTAAATAGATGAGATGTTCATAGTACGAAACAATAAAAGCCCTTTTTTAAGTCCGTATTATTGTAATGGATAACTTTCGAACCTACATTACGCGTGGCCGGACACACACTTTAATTTTTTTTTGCTTTTATTAATTGTTGCTAATCCTTGACAACTTCAATAATATCTCCGTATCTCGATAAATACGAGTTGTGAATTTGTAATACAAAACATTGTTTCCCGGTATTCGTTATCATATGTTCGGTCTAATGTCAAATCATTAATATCCATTGTAAATAATATCCATTATAAATCAATGTATAAAGCCAATAATACAAAACTTAATTGATTGACCAACCTTTCAACGTTATGTAATTTAAACATTATAAAACTATGCTAAAAACAAAGATCACTGAGCTAATATAAGATTAATATGGAGCACTTTCATTATATGAAAAAAAAAACACATAAACTTGTCACACACGTATCCGTCAGCATATATCTAATTCCTTTAATTTAATATTTAATAATTGATATATCATATATTTGTTTATTTCAGTTCGATTGCTCCAGAGACGTTATAACGTAGGGCATTTAAGTGTTCTGCTTTTATCAATTGAGGCTCTACCATCAAACACTGTGTAGTCTAAGGAATTAGATTTATACACGTTTCTAACATAAATCTAAAATAGTACGAACCAAGCAGATAGAAAACCCATTAATTTTAGTAAACATCTTTGTTATTTGAGTTGAGGACACAAACTGATGCGACATTGTTAGCTTTAATATATAAAGTTTTCTCATCGGGAACATAGATCGGCGTGTTCGAAGACCGCCGACGCGCCCGCATAATTAAACAGTAAAACTGAATTGGCAGTCAGCTATCTTGTAATCTTTACGCGTAATGTAACAAAATGAATAATCATGTGAGTGTGACCAAGTGTGCCGCCGGGGCCGTGTGTCCGCCCCGGGCGCGGACCACCTGTCGTCGGTCTACCACTTTCCCGGTCTCTAAACGTTAGCTTTTAATGGTTATGTTTATTTACGATAAAATTATAAATTTGAATATTCACTTTAAATGAACTGTTGATTTTATTACATAATTTAATTTAAACGCAGTAAAACTCCGAAAACCAACTTCCAACCTTTTGTCTCTCTGGAGCCCTGGATCAGACTTTTACTAAATTTATATGGGCTCAAACGGAAACAAACCCTCTCAAACAAAAGTAATTTTCTATATCACTTACCAAAAGTAAAAAATACAACCGAATTAAGAACCCACCTAGATGTCGTCAATATGTCCTCACATCACTTATTATATCACATTTCCATCGTCGAATAATGTTATCTCTAATAAGATACTTTCTGTAATTGCTATGTTAGGAATTTAAAAAGTAGGTTAATTGCAAATCTATTTATTTATATTATAAGATAGCAAATAAGCAGATGGGTCTCCTGATGGAAAGAGACAAACATCGGCTATACACACCAAAGATGTTAATGGTGCGTTACTATCTTTTGGCAAGGTCTAATGCTACATACATAAGTTTACCGGCGACATTACCCTCCAAATCGTAACACCACAGTGGCAAGCACTGACGCTATTGTGGTAGAAATAGGTAAGGTTGTGGCACCAGACCCGGGCGAGACAATGCAGAACTCTACAACCTAGTAGCCACGATGGTAGTGACTCGCTCAGCCAATCGTTCGCCTCTTACAACCTACGTGGCAGAACGGCCGTTGGCATATTCTTAAAAGGAGCCCGGAATAACCGAATATTTTATTAACCTAATCCATTTCATCATAATTAAGAATTAACGCGTTCCGCGATTTTTCTCTGTATGCACATCTGAGTACCACGAAACGCAACAAAAATGTATATATAAACAAAATAACTTAATCATCATTACCATTTTTCAATTTTTTAATATTTATCTACAAATATCAACAGAAAACATGTGACTTGTCCAGAAAGGTTAGTTTAATCAAACAGGTCAATAATATGTAAATAATGGATGTAACTTTAGCTTAGCCGTTTATCCGGACGGTGAAGAAGACTGCATTTTACAAATATTTGTTGGCCGTAAAACGGGTCCGTTTGTGTGGTTCAACTGCCCGCTATCCCATTTCTTTTGTAGACTAGTGGCCTATCTTCACTCTATGCTATTATTCTTTATAATAAATATTTTTATATTATAGGCTAGCAAACTATATAGGGGATGGCATGTCGTTATCTCTCCTGACGAAGTGATATAACCATTGCCTATAATCACCACAGTATTAAAGTTGCATTTTTATTTTATTGTTTGTGTCATTCCTCGACTCGATCTACTTACAAACAATTGCCTATCGAACATACAAAAGAAATTCAACAAGTTGACACATTGTTGGTTGTAGAATTTGATTCCAAATAAAACTACTACATTTTTTGTCATTCAGATGTTAGAATTTGTGTTTGTATTTTCTCATCGTAAAACTTTAGTTTTATGGTAGCGCGCTCCCACCCACTATAACGCCATAAATCTTTCAGATTGTATCACTACCATCAAGCTTTTGACCTGACGTAGCTACTTGTATCCTGTGTACATTACTATCGCGAATACACTGGCGAACTAATAGCCACTGTGCAGGAGCGAGCTGTAGCATTTTCATGAGGATTATCTGTTGTCGTTTGTTACTCGTACTGTGTGTTGCTGTTAACAACAATTATCTAGCTTTGACGCTACACAATATTGTGGTGTTGAAGCTACATATCTACAATATATTGTGTTGTAACGTACAGCACACGACAAGTCAAACCGGGGATACAAATTGATGTTACTAAATTAACCAATAAAAGCTACCCTTGTAAAATTGCCGAATAAAATTTGTAAATGAAAGGTCATTGACGTTCGCTGATTCATGCAAGCGGTCAAGTGAGAGCGCTTTCGAGGCGAGCCGGGTTGAATACATTTACATATCATTTTGAGCTATCAGATGAACGGAACATTGTGTTAGTACCAAACTTTATAATACATCGAGTAGAGAACGCTTACACGGCTATTGTAATGCTCGCTTAATTCACATGTGGAATACAAGGATAGGTAATACCCAATGTACAAGTCTTGGTTAATTCATCCTCCGTTTTGCATCTCTGTCACTTTAAGACATAGAACCGATTCGTTCCACCCGGTACACAACCAGAGCTAAACGATCCCTCTCAAACTAGGACACAAATCACTGAGGAAGACAAAGTTCTGGTAAATAAATCGTTGATTCCATTCAACGTATCCTTAGGATGTTTTGTATTTGTTGCACGCACGTATCGTTGTATGGCCTCAGAAATTTGCCGATCATGCCACCGTATACCTTACGTGTGACATATCAGTGTTAAGAATTCCATTTTATTTTCTCTTGTTTGTTTCAAAACATTGTGTTCAGGGTCACGGCTTCCAAAAAATAATTTATGAACACTTCAACGGCCCCGATGGTCGAGTGGTTAGCGAACCTGACTATCAATGGGGTTCGGATTCGATTCCCAACAGAGACAAACGTTGTGTGATGAGCATACATATTTATATTTCTGGGTTTGGGTGTTTATTAAATCTATTTAAGTATTTATATATGTATCTCCATGTATATGTATTACAGACTGTAACCTATTAATAATACTAGCAAATAATTTGCTTACTTTAGGGTTAGATCAATTCATGTAATCTTCCTTCCTTCCGGCGATAAATATTTATTTATTTATTAAAAATTTTAGAAGCGGTCAGTTTTAAATTGAATCATATCGTTCATATTTTTACAAGTGGTTTGAAATTTTCAGCTCAAACTCTCTGGAATTGGTAATATTGTCATCACTTGGACCTAACAACACTCGGTTTTCAAAAGCTTTACATTTAAATTGTTATTAAGGTTTATTCTTCATTATTGATATTTGAGTGCGTAGATTATACTCATCCCATAGTAATCATTGACTGAGTTATGCTATTTGATAGATATATGTATAATAAAATTTGTGAGCTCTAAAATGAGATCAAATTACATGTAATTCGGTTATTAAAGATCACTCAAACTCTAAAAAAACAAAGCAAATATTGGGAACAAATAATTCAGGCAAAAATATATTTATCTTTATCATGTTGTAGTAATCTTAGACAAGTACCTGAAATATACAAAAATTGCCAGTCACAATGAATATCGACTGAGTCAATGTCACTTGTATTGCTCTGCGTTTGAGTAAACAAGGAAGTGCAATCGGCGCATGCGGGGAACAAGTGTCGGAGAGCGGCGCTGCAGTCCGGTGAGCCTTAATGGATTCCAATTAACTCGTTATCGATATGTCATACGGCTCGTATTACCTAACAGTGGGCCCGTGGGAACGCCCGCGTCCCTTATATGGCGGACGAGTTCGCGCGGCGCGCCACCCCGCCACCACCCCGCTGCTCCGAGCCTACCGGCGATATTACAATTCCACACATTGTTATATTAATCCGGATACTCTATATTCAGACGTAAAGCTTTCGCGCTTCTACAATTGTTTATAATTTTACGACGCGATGTTAATGAAGAGAGCAATTCGAAATATTCATTGAAAAAAGTAATGGTTCGATGTTGAGAAAGAGACTCAGTCTAAGGCATATTGAGACGGCCTCACAAAATCATATCTTACGCTTCGTATTCCCCCTCATATCTCTTATTTCCTACGCTTTCCGGGTTCCTACGCTTAGTTCTCTCTGCCTACGTGGGCAAGACATTACCAAGTGTAGGAACTTGTCCGAGAGCTATTTTGCAGCCTCCAAATTAAAATCTTAGATAAACACTGCTGTTGTTGCAACTAATATTTACGAAACAAAATAAAATTTAGCAATTTATTTTACTTTGATTATATTATTATAGTAGCAAAATTATTAAATTTTCTAAATCTATATACCTAAATAATTAATAATAAATAAGTGTACCTGCAGTGATAGTGTGTGCTGGCAAACGTGAGCCGAACAACAGTGGTTGCTTAGAGAAGCTGGCGCGACAAACGGATATCTGCCAACGCGTTTCCGAGTTTCAGAAATAGTCTTAATTTCATAGATATGGACAATTCAACAGGTCTTTGTGTAATTATATACTTATTTGCAATTCCTATTATTTTTTATGAAATTATAATAAATATAACTATATTTATTATAATTTCATAAAAATATATATATAATAAATAGTACTAATTAAAAATCCATACTAATATATATATATATATATATATATATATATATATATATATATATATATATATATATACATGTTTCATATTATATATTTCATATTATTTTTTTCAGGAATCACTTTATTATGTTGCCTCGTTGTTTAATTTGTTTCGTGCTTTTGGTAAACAATAAGCGGTCCCCGCTATAGTTGGCTAATGCGGCGTTAGGGATCAGTGGCCATCTTGCAGGCTACAAACTGGCAAATTGAAGTGAACGTCCATTTAACTCTGCCTATTCGACAAGGAATCGGCGTGGTTATATGTTTTATTATTTTTATACATCAAAATTTATTAATCGTCTATACATATAATAAAATATATAAATCTTATTTACATAATATCACTTATCAGTCAAGTCACTTAATCGCTATATTCGCCCAGATCTTTTAAATTACGCAGCAGATTTTAACGTGATTTTCATCAATAGACTGAGTTATTTAAGAGGATGCCTTATATTATGCATAATACATGCATGTCATAGTAAAGCCAAGAATATAAAAGATTTATCGTAAAAATATGTATATTTTTGGTAACTTACATTGCACCCCTGCGAAGCTGGAGTGGGTCTTTAGTCCTACAATAATACAGTTAATATAACCAATGGGTCCATTAGAATGTAATTTACGAGTATCTAATGAAAATCAAAGCAAAATAAATAACCGTCTGTCCCGGATAGGAAGGCAGAGTGTGACACTGACATCATGTTGGCTAGTCGTGGGCACACTGATACTAGTGTGCCCACGACTAGCCAACATGACGTCACAAGTGGACAACCTGCTAAAAAAGCAGCCACATATTCAGTCTCTCGCAACTTCCAAAAAACTGAAAAACTTTTAGAATTATTTGCCTGCCCCGAGATTCGAACTCAGTACTATGTAGTAATAATAAAACTAATATTTTTAATGATTTCAAAAAATTGTACGGTTAAGCAATAGGGGCACTCAAATGTTAGGAAATAGATATATAAAAGTAGGTATTTACATAAAATACTGGAAAATATTATATAGTATTTGTGTACATGTATTTTTATTTATTCGCACTCATGAGACAGTCAGATAATTTGCACCTTGGGGTGAGATCTTTTTGTGTAATTTGTCTATCGAAATTTGTTTTAACTAAACTAAACTAAATCCAGAAATACAAACATCAATGTTCATCACACTATTTTTTTCCTTATCGGGAATCCAACCCAAGCCTTATCGATTGTAAACACTCAACGAACGAGGCGGTTGTTCGTTTAATATTTGTATTTATAAATAATAATAGGTATAGTCTAATATTTTGTATGATTATAACAGCAGTTTTTGTGATTTATTAATGTGAACTAATATTATTATGACCATAATAACTAATAATAATAATAATAATAATATTTATTTGCCTAAAATGTGTGTACAATAATAGGTGTTAGGAAGTAAAACGTTCTACACATTTAGTCAAAGTATTGACATGCAAACTCAACTCAAGTTGTTTGGAATAGTTTTTGAAAAAACTGCACAAAGTTAAATAAATATTTGTATACCATTTTAATGTGGTATAATATGTGTTGATAGAATTAAATACCATCTTTAACATTTTGTGTCATGTCAAATTTTTGTAAAAAATATACATTCCTTCAAATATTCATTGTTGTTAATTATAAAAAGATAAATTTGTACATGTGCTTGGGATTGAATATTTATATCTCACGCGAATTATTCAGCGTAGCAGCACGTTTAGTTGTCATTAGCGCGCTCGTTGATGTCTTTTCTGAGCGTTAGCGGATCGCGCTACATCATTTACATCACAGATCTGTAATATTACTCGTAGAGTACTAAATTCTACATATTTTACACTATCACTCAGTGTGCGTTAGCTCGTATAAATGATGTCATGAGGTAGAAACGACTTATTTCAAGTCGACACATCGCGTCGACATTACGACGTTATTCCGGACATCTAAAACAACTTTCAACTAGTTAACAAATTTACATTTATTTCATTGTAAATGAATTCGCAAACGAAACTAAATGTTGCTATTAAGTGCCAGTGTTCCAATTATTTATGTTGTGGTTATATTAATGTAGATTGATATTATAGCTGACCAATAATTTGAATATATATCGTGAAAAAATGGCCCAGAACAATTAAATTACACAAATTTAAAAATTATTGAAGATTTTAGTTTTTCTACATCGGAACAATATTTATAGCATTATAGGTATGGTAAATACAGGTACCCGACGCTAAAAAACAACATTAGCTTATAGGTAGATAAACCAGAAAGATTTGTTGCAGCGGCATCGACATTTTTAACAAATGGTTGCACTTTTCTTAATATGAACACATATTATGCGTTTATGTGGCGCTCCGCAAGGTCTCAGAGATGATATCTCTATTTTTTATTTACTAAGTAATAAACATAAAAATAAAATATACACAATGATTAAATTAAAATAACAACAATAAGATAACATAATAGCTATATTGTCAGCAATAACCATACAGCCCCTAAGTTTGTAAAGTTTTAGATATTTTAGTTGATCCTTAAATGATATTGTCGTAAAAAGACTTTAAATATAAAATAAAACATTCATTGATGTATAAAATTTACTCAAATGTTAACAATTAATACCAATAGTAGGATTAATCAATATGAATAAAAATCATTTGACTTGTGCTTAAAAATCAGTAGGTACTTAAAAAAGACTTGGTTGATTTATTTGATATTTTATGATGTTACCAAAACAAAAATTTAGAGATGATGGTTATGATATCATTGTATAAACATTGGGGTCACTACTTGGATATAAGATTTTGAATGCACTAAATACCTACTATTCATTGCACCGTAAGAAATGTTCCACTTTTTTAAAGTTAAATAACAAATATTTTTTAATCAAATACTTATGGGAAGCTTTTAATTGTATAACTTGGTATTTAGACTAATAAATTAAATTTTAGTTTATTAAAATGTTACTAGAGTACGAGTATCAGGTAGATGTTCAGATATCGTTTAGAAGCGTGTATTTGTTTGACGGTAAACTAGAGAAGTTTGTAGAAAGTGCGGTGTGTCGAGGCGGCGGCGGTGGGCGGCGGCGGGCGGCGCGCGAGGCGTGGCCGCCGCCCTGCGCGCCGCCCTCTCTCCGACCGCTCACTGACGCTTTTCCGACTACCGCGAATGCAGTCCGACACGGAAGGTAGATAGATATATAGATCTATGATAAAATATCTCGAAAAGGAAACAATTCTATTGATAATATAATCGTATTCAAAAATGTTTTAGTTTAGTACCAAAACTAACTCCTGGTTTCCGAAATGCAAATTAATTTTAACAAACAATTAATCTGTGATTAACAGATCATTTGCTTGTAAAAATTATGTTAAACATAGATTAATTGCTTGTTAAAATCAACTTGCGTTTTGGAAATCGGCCGTAATTAGGTAACTTACCCTAATTAGGTAAATATTTAAAAAAATCTACAAATTCCCATCAAATAATTATATATAGGTATTTGATCATATTAAAATAGGCGATAAAGACTTTTTCTGTAGTACAGGAGTTTTTTACTTCCCAGTTGTATATTTGCTCGTTGAGATTATTATTATTTTTATCATAGGTACAATGATGGATAAAAAAGTATCTTCACGCCCATATCCCCGAAGAGGTAGGCAGAGGTACAACAAGTGCACCCACGATTAGCCGAAGATACTTGGTCCCACAATGGGATAGGTGGCAAGCCTATCGCCAACCGGGCATTTCAAATCCCGGGCAAATTTGTATTTCTCAGAAAACTGAAAAAAACACTTTTTTTTATGTGCCCGCCCCGGGAATCGAACCCGGGACCTCATGTGGTCAACGCCAACGCTGGACCACTAGACCACAGAGGCGACATGGATAAAGATTTGTGAAACTGATTGTATAAAGTAAACGTCATAAAGCATATGCGTACTGTCTGTTAAACTTTACTAATTTTATTAATTATGTACATAAATATAAATTACAAATTTAGTAACTTAATACTAAAGTGATCATTTGAATGCAATTAGTTAAAACTAGGTTAAAATGCACTTGAATTTTTTATCACTATAAGTATTGTTTTTGTTCCAAAATTGATAGTTTTTCCATGTAAATAGTGAAATAAAAGTACAAGTTGACTTTAACCTATTTTCAACTAATAATAATGGAATTGCACTAAGTGCTGACACTTGAAAGTGTAAAATCTATTTGAATGCAATATTGATCAGTTATCCACAACATGCCCAGGCGAGTAATACTTTAATACAGCGACTGTAAGTTGGCTTACTAAGCATCTGGTTGCTTTGAAGCCTAGTTCAATTCAATGAATATTACTTAAGAACTCATTTGAGAATTTTGCCATGTTCTAGTCAATTTTCCATAAAAAATTAAACGTAAATTACTAATTTCTAACAAGTTTCATTTTAAACTAAATGTTAGCAAGTTGTAATTTTTGTTTCAATGTCGAAATAAGTTGTAATTAGTTCTGCAATCAATTAAAGGTATATTTATTATGTAGTAAGCTACGTACATAACTAGTTATTATTTCTTACGTGTTATATTACTTCATTAGAATGATTAGGCACTTAATATAAGATGTACTCGTAATTTTCGTAAAAAGGTAAAAACTCATTATAATAATAATTTGTTGAATTGTACTTATTAATGTAGAGTCACTGTTCAATGTTAGTTTGACCATATTAAATAAATATTGTAGAAAATAAAGACACGAAATGACAAACAGATATGGTTTATCCGTCTACTTGTCCCACAGGTAGTAGTACCCGTGTCGTAGCATACAGATCATGAACTACCTAATACTAACTTTCTCATCAACAGTCACAATTGCGTTTAACCATCATCATCGCTTAATTTTCTGTCGTTTTATGGTAATTATGTGTTCAACAGATCGAAATATTAGGTACATGTTATTTTAGTAAAGATGACGATGAGATGCGATGATAGAAGTGAGTACTTATTTTTTTCTACGAAAACGTGACACGTCGAATTAAAACAGCAGTCTGAATTTGCGAGAGCTTGTATGATAGAGAGGGGCGCAGCGCGCACCGCGCCCGCGCGGGTGGGGCGGCGCCGCTCGCGCCGGCCAGACCTCACCTCGCCATTGTGGGGGTTAGCTCACACCTGCCAAATACCGCCATAAGAGAACAATAGCCGCGCTTTTATAATCAGTCTATTTCTAAACAAATGAAACCGTCTGATCAATAAAATTGCAGATTACTAATTGTCTCAATAAATCAGGTTTCCGTCAACTTATAAACTTACCTTATTTTTTTTAATTCACACACTTTAGACAGCCTCAACTCACTTTTCACTCTGATAATTAATGACAATCGTTGTTTACGAACTTATCAAGTTATTAAAACTTCCCAGATCAAAGCTGTGAACGTCGGCAATTAGATATTAATCATGGTAAACGAAAAGTACCCATTATTTTTCTTTTGTTGCCATGGGTGTTAAGCACAAATAAGATTCCAGCATATACCTGTGTATAAACAAGTACGCTATAATTTTCAAGCAGTTAAACATCTTAGTCTTCAAGTGAAAGTCAAAAATGATTCATTCTAATAAATCTTTACATGCAGTTTTGACGAATTGTCACTTTTTATAACTAGTGCCGAATCGGAATGCGGCCACACACTAAGACGATCCGGCGGAAAAACTCAGTGGACTTGTCTTTTTTAATCTACTTTTAAATGTATGTATAATATTAATTATATTGCAATAATTACTTTATTACTGAATACTCTGCTTAGTCAACTTTCAAAAGTATCATAAGATAAACTGGATGTACAGTGTCTTCGTGAGATGACTAATTTGTATACCAGTCCTATATACATTAAGTAAAATTCGTTTGTAATTGAACTTGTTTTAGCATATACATGTGTATTGTGTACACGACGCAACAAAGACTAATGAAAACAGTTTATCTTTTTTACAAAAGGCCTTATACCTAACGCTTGACATCGTCGTCGGGAAAACGCAACGTTCACAGTATAGTTAGGTATAAACAGTTGACTACAACACTCGTACTGTTTTACTATAATTAGGTACCTCACTATTACATATTATCACCAACCGTGTTAGTCCGGGCTCCTTTGATGAATAGAACCGATTGGCTACACGTGTCACTACCATCGTGACTACTAGGTGGTACAGTTCCGCAAAGTCTCGCCCGGATATGTGGTACCACCGCCCTGCCTGTCGCAATAGCGTTAATACTTATTATTGTCGTGTTCCGGTTTGGAGGGTAAGGTAGCCGGTAAACTTATGCATGTCACTTAGCCATTCCGCCACACGGATAGCAACGCACCATTAACATCTTGGTCTTTTCCATCAGGAAAGCCATCTGTTTGTTTGCTAACTTATTATATAAAAGAATATATAAACACTTGTAGTAAAACAGCACAAGTACCTATTATTATTACTATATAATATAATAAATATAATATAAGCCAAACTCGTTTAACTGCCCAAGCAGCAATCAAGCATGTTTAATACCCATAAAGTAGCTCATATAGAACTTAAAGTTCTATTGCAGCCGTACAATGGTGTAAAAAGATGCTTTTATCGGTATAAGAGACCATTATGAGTTTATATACAGCCTAATGCTGTACAAGGCCTTTCTTAGAGTTCCGCGTAAGCTTTAGGCGTTATATCTGAATATTAATACACTACTGTACAGCTTTAAGCAATTTGTAACTCATTAGGCTGATTTTAATCCTTAAAGCTGTACATTAGCTGTATTTTGTTTAGCACGGGAATTTATTACAGCTTTAAGTGTTATTATAGTATCACTCAACGCTTGTTTCTGTAAAATGGGATATGCAATCACCGTTCTACAGCTAATATTTATGGCGTAATTGTAGACTGTTATGCAGCCAATGGTGTTAAAAAATCTACATATACAGCTATAGTACAGCTCAAGGCTGTATTACTGAGAAAATTGTTGTTTGCTGTTTTTATATCTACATAGTTGATATCACGTGGAAAAAATCAAGAGGAATATTGAAAAGGAATATTTAAATATTATAAATTACCAACCAAGTAATCGTGATGAAGATAAAGCTGCAAAATTACTAATTCAGGTAAACCTACAATCGTCATTTTTATTAATGTTCAAGGAAAAAGGTTCCGTAACAAAAACATTAAAAAGTGATTGTAGGTTACCTGATTTATTATTTTTTAGGCTTATCTTCTTCATTAAAGTTACTTGGTTGGTAATTTACAATAACTGATTTTTTTTAATGTCATAAGATAGCAAACAAGCAGATCGGTCTCCTGATGAAAAGAATCAACCATCGCCTACAGACAGCAAAAATGTTAATGGTGCGTTGCTCTCTTGTGGCTTGTGGCTCTCAAGGTCTAATGCATAAGTTTACCGGCCACCTTACCCTCCAAACCGGAACATGACAGTGACTAGCACATACGCTTTGCAGCAGGAATAGATAAGGCGGTGGTACCAGACCCGGTCGAGCCAATGCAGAGCTCTATCACCTAGTGGAACCACGATGGAAGTGGCTCGCATAGCCCATCGGTTGTCTTTTACGACCTGCCTGGCAGAAAGACAATTGGTCTATTCTTCAAAGAATATATAAAAAAGAGTTAAAAAGAGAAATAAAAATCATTACACTGAGAAAATATGTATTTTTTTATTTTTAACTTGCTACTATACGGAGTTTTACAAAAGCGGTATAGTAAGTCGAAAGGGGGTGACTCAGAGGGTCATTTTGAACAACTTTTGTTCAACGATTTGTGAAAATTCCCGAAAAACAATTTTGTTTTTCCATTGTGAAAAGTCACGTGACCAACAAAGTTTCTATGGAGAATCAATATTTTTTTCGCGAATTTCCAAAAGTCGTTAAACAAAAGTTGTTAAGAATGACCCCCTGAGCCACCCCCTTTCGGCTTACTGTACCACTTTTGTAACACCCTGTATATATGTATACTTACAATCGTTTTAAAAATATTATATACTTAGATACAATTACAGGCAAAAGAGTATGTGTTTCTCTTTGAAGAACTAATAATATTAAATCACAAGCACGAAATAACGTATTCTTCTTAAAAATATTTTTGTGATAGACCAATATTTAAAGGGCTTGATTTTTCGTTCTTGATCAACTTAGTTATATCAAGTTGTTTTCTTGGTCATTATAATTCACCTTTATCCTCCCACAAACTGGGTACGATACAAATACGGTTTTGGCTTCTCTCAATTGTTTTTATTATTTTATAAGGCATATTTCCCTGAAAAATAAAGTAAAACATGATTAAAATACATGTCTCATAAGTTATAGTTAACAATAAGTTGGTTTAGTTGTAAAGTCAAACGACCGACGTCAATACAACACAATAGCGAAATCAAGTGACAAACATATGTTTTGTATTTAGGGTTCTTCAATTTTTGTACGCATCTCTAAACATAATTTAGTGATTAAAAGCCAATTACTGTACAATAGATTTATATAGGGACTTAGTACAGCCTAAAGTGTATTTGGACGGTAATTAAAAGCCAATAGCCGTATAATAGAACAAAAAAGAGATTCAGTACAGCTTTTTGCAGTATATCACCCTCCAAATACACTTTAGGCTGTATAACAAAACGCCGCCATTATTGTGTATTAAAAACAACATTAAAGAAATATATTGTTAAATAAAAGATATATTTAGCAATAGCTAAAGCTATATCTTGACAAGCAACTTATATTATGATCATTATGCCTTTATATACAATATTGTACCATAAATACTTGTATATTCTAACCTTAAACACAAACACTTACCGTATTTCGCAATGATTTTATTTGTGTTAACTTGATTATTTCGTTGGCGCGTGAATATTTTGAGGGAAAACATATTACATTTGACAGTAAATTTGAGTTTGCACTTTGAATACGCACTTGAATACTGCTCCAAGTCCAAGAATTTATCGTTTATTAATATATTTTTAATTATGGCGTCTGCAGATATAATGTTATACAATATCAAAAACAGATTAGTTACTTTTTATCATTTTCAAACACCTATTAAGAACATTTAGCTGCACAAGAGAGTATCTTAAGTATTATAGTTTCTTTATACACCGAATAACAGCCTTTGTACAGCCTATACCAGCTTGTACAGCTATTGTGCAGCCTATTTAACTCTTAGCTGTACAAGACAGTTACAAGAGAGTATCTTTAGTGTTATAGTTTCTTTATACACCAAATAACAGCCATTGTACAGTTTATAACAGCTTGTATAGCTATTGTGCAGCCTATATAACGCAATAAGCTGTATAACTTGGGGCCCTTTTTGGTGTTATATCGGCTGTAGAAGCGCTTCTACAGCCTTTGTACGGCTTCGTATACAGCTTTAAGTTTAAAAATGAACCTAAATGCAGCCTATATACAGCTTAACGTGCTACTTGGGTGTTTGTTAGGTTTTCATTTAATAAAGTAATATTTTGCCCGATATTATAAATGTGCGAACTTGTTTTCTTGCACTGGCATCCCTAAATTTCAAAAACGTCTGTTAAATATTTTTAACAGACGTTCACTTTGGAATAGATACTCGGAGAAGCATGACGTCCCCAACAGTTGGCCTCCATTAATATTATTCTTGAACGTGCATAAATAATTTAAGGTAATGTATTTGATAAATTATATTCCATTATATATATTATAAGTATAAGTATAAGGATAAATAGAATTTAGAATTAAAGAATAAAATAACGTTATTAGAATTATGAACAATGTGAAAAGAAAGTACAAATGTAATATAAATTGTTACGTAGTTTCAATTAGTTAAGGCAGCTCTTAATATTTAATACAAGGGCGGAACCTGGCCGTTGCCATAGCTACTAAATTATATTCTCTCATGCACCACTTTAATTGCCAAATATAGGGTTCTGCCTACAATTCAGAAGTGTCATACCCCACGCTTATAAATGAATTAATTGTAAATATTAATAATTGGTAATAATACTAATAATATATAATGTGACATTCTCTCGTATGTAGTGAGTCTTATTTTTATACATTTTTTCTTGGTTAGTAAAAAGTAGACTTATTATAACTTTGCACACGCGTGCATTACCGGTAGACTATGGGGATTTAGAAATCTGTAAAACTTTTGTTTTATAATATTTTGCACACGTGCATTACCGGTGAAGTATGGTGATTTAGAAATATGTAACACCTTTGTAAATATTATAATATTTTTGCGCCGTAACCGTTTTATATGAAAAATATTTTATTTTTCTATATTCTGTTAAAGCTCCAAATATTATTTTTAAAACGATATAATTCACTTTTTTTTTTTAAGACAATAACAGTTAATTTATTTTCTCCCCTTTTTCTACTGGTCCCAAAAAAAAAACGGACGCTGATAGGACGGAGGTACGAAGAATATACTATGCTTTGTCGCTTTAAGTTTCAGATAATGCGACGTCGTTGAAGATCGATGAGTTCTCTGAAATGAATCACTCGTAACAGTGGAGTGGTCACAAGAACATGAAGGTGTTGAATAAGAAATAGTTGCAGTCCTAATAAGTGCGGTTGCTGTCACCAGAGTCCGTTTTCCTCGTGTAAGCAGAACATCTTTTGCTACGGATATGGAGTAGAGCATGAGTGGAGAGGTAACTTACTTTGATGATTTAACAAGGATTCATTAAGAAACATAGTCAGAATTCTCAATAAGGTGGTTGTGAAGCTGCGAACTGCGAATAGAGGTGACATGTAGGAACACTAATACCTTTAGATATTTTACTTCCACAAATTAAAACTCCAATCGGTGTCAATAGGCAATTCGTCACCGACCAGTATCTGTTTATCTAACCGCCGCCTTTATTACGTTCAAATTAGGATATTAAATAAACGTTTTGTTTAAAATTAAGACTTTCCGTAGATTGGCATAATTTGATACAAAAGACAGAATTCTTTTAAATTTAGTTAGAGGGTAAAGTAACTATAAAGATCTCGTGTAACATGTTAGTGTCGTTTTTCTCAGACAGAGTACTTATAGACGATGATTCTGGTTATATCAGGAAATCAATATGTTTAATTGCTGTCTTATGATAATTAAAAAAAAAATAGGAAACGGAAACAAATAATATATTTTTAGTAACTATTCCACTAGAAAATCCCTTGATTGAACCCAGAATAATCAGATTTATTGTTTTTCCCGTTTAACCTTGTTATAGAGCAATAGTTATAGTTAGTCATAAATTTTAAAATGTGCTGCTAAAAGATGATTTTCAAAACAGACGTAACGGGTGCCTTTTTTTTGTTTGCGAATAAAAATAACATCTTAAAAGAAAAAAACTTACAATTCCGCCGAACCGTTAGCAGTTTATCGGCAGACATATTGCTCTCTTATATATGACATTATTTTAGTTTTATAATATAATTTGACACTTCACTTTTCACTTCTACTTAATTTGGTTTTCTCTATTTAAATAAAAAACTTATAACATGGTAGTTTAAATATTCCATACGCAATAACTTCTAGCAACTACCTTCACACAACAAAAATATTATGTAAACAATGTGAGTTACGATAGCTGGACCATATTTCGGTTTCTATATCGAATTTTGTTTATATTGGAATATCGGTCTACAGCTTTGACGCATATTACAGTGAGGGTATAGTTAGGCAAAAAAAAAAAACTAATATTTTTCTTAATACTGCAACTCTGACTGAAGCACACCTGTGGGTTTTTAGATTTTTTTTATCTGTCCTAAAGACTTGCGTGCACTCTATACTAGCCACATTTTACTGCATAGGTGCTCAGTGGTATATAAGTGATTAACAATGTCAAGTACATTTTTGGATCTATGAGTTCTAATGTATCATGTAGTCCGGGGCTTGACATGGTATTATTACAGCCAAGACTGATTTTAGGTCAGAGTATGAAAGTTCAGTTTACTAATTAAATTACTTGTAAATCTTCTACAATATCTACGTCAGGGTAGCTATTTTTACGAATCAGATTCCAAATTTGATAAAATTGGTGATAGTTAAAAAGAATAGACAAAATTTTAAAATAATAGACATATTGGCAAATTTTTACTTTTGATTCATCAAAGTATTGAAATTATAGTTACAGAGTATATATTTCTGGTGAGATTGAACAGTTGAGGGATAATTCTAATATTTAGGAATGAAACTCGTTTACTGTCAGCGATAAGTACTCTGTGCACCCCATTTTAAATATTTGTCTTAAAAGGAACTTCAACCGTGATTCAACTATTATGAAATTAAATTACAATGCATACAATGTTTGTATTTATAGGTCTATTTATAGGTCTCGTTATCTTGTCTCCTTAATAATTATGGAAAGGGATGCCATAAATAGATAGTGTAACGAGCATGAATAGCCATTTAGGTATTTGAAAAACAATTTAGCTACGCTACCACTATTGCCTTGTGACCCGACGGTACAAATTGAACTGCTTTTGGATGGGAGAAAACTAAGCAACGATGGTGTATTGCTACAGAGATTGCGTGAATTTAAAGCCATACCATATCATACCATACCATCAGTAGTTTTCTTTAGTGTTCAATATATCATAAGAATAAAATATATATAAATACGTTTTTATTTGTAAGGTTGGCAGATGTTTGTTTTACTAAGCCCACAAATATAATAGTATACTATGTGAGTTCAGCATGGTATGGAAGCTTGTTACAAATGTCTGTACGTGGTATATCAACCGGAAGTAAAAATGTCTCGCGTGAACTCCTAGACACTCAGTATACTAACTGTAGCATAGGTAATCGTTGTAGTTTGGACAATTTTCACCACTTATGTCATTAAAAGCTGAAAATTGGCTATTGGCCCCATTTCGAATTGCATAGGATTTGTGAAACCTCACTTTCTTTAGATTTGACAGACAATAATAAGAATAGATAGAAATAATAAATAATAGCCTAATATATAATAAACGATAGCACAATAAATAAGTTAATTATATTAGATATAACGATTGCATTAAAGAGATATAGCTGTATAGGAAGAGAAAATTTCATTGGATGAAATAAGGAATAATATTAAATTTAAAATATTAAGAACATAAAAATTTTCTGCAGTACAATGGAGCCTATATTTTAGGTTAAATCCTTAGTAGTATATCGATGGAAACTCCTCGACGTACAATAGAGGACAAAACAAAAATGAAATCTCCTTCTTAAGTAATGACTTTTCATTTGTTTTTAATCAAAATCTGCAATGCGTATTGACCAGTTACAAATTTGTTACTGTGGCTAGTCAACGATTTAATCTCTCGCTATCCCACTACTTAAAATTTGGTTTGGTGCAAAGCCAAAGTAATGATGAAAGGCATTCGGATTCTTTGGATGCGTTATTCTAATAATTAATGCAATTTTTGTACGAGATGTCGTTTTTAATTTTCTTCAGATATGAAGAAAATTAGAGAATAGCTAGATTTTATAAGTCACCCACTATTATTACGTAAGAGGTCTGAGACAATAGTGTTCGATACATCAGATTAAACACACGGGGCTTTACAATTGAAATAGGGGCCTTTCTCCTCGTTATAGCGAAAGAAGTCAAAATAATCATGAAAACTATTTTCAACTACAATGGCTAAAAAGGGGGAGTTCTGTATACTTTGCATAGATCTCTTTCAAGTATTACAGAATGATGCCAAGTTAAAGCTTAATATTATGTTATGATAAATTTAGTGAAAACGATTGTTTATTTCAATAGTAAAATAAATGAAAGTTAGTATTTAATGAAATACCCTGAGGATGCTTGTGTAAGCGAAACCGGTCGGAAATTAAATATAATATTATATTGTGAAACAGTACAAGTGTGATCAGCTAGCAAATATTGTGTTAAAATGGAGTTTCACCAAGTGCCGACGATAAAAAGTGTAGAAGTATTTAATGACTTTCCTTGAATTCATATCAGTAAATAATTAATATAAGAATTAATCGATTTTAATGAGGAAAGGTGAACATAAAAATATTTGAATGTGATATATGGTCGTGATTCGGGAGGATTACGATTAATATGACGGTGTAAGACCCGGTGGTTACTGGTGTAAGACTCGGGTGTCGCAACAGTATTATGGGGGATGGTTTATTTAATGTACCTATGTAATTGATATGTATGATACTATGGTTTTGGTTGTGAGATAGGAAAACTCGCTCCACTAACATAGACGAAGGATTACGTAATATACTTTGTAGTTCGGGAGAGTCACAACAGTAGATTATGATGAATGGTTATGAAAAAAAATGATCATTAAAATGTATGATTATTTAATTTATTTGGGAAAAATAAGTTAATGTTGTAAAGTAGATACATCTATTTGATAGCTATGAGGCCCTCAGCCTCAGCCAGAAGGACTTAAATATTGTGATCGTATAACATGAGAATAAGAGGCACGGGTGAAATAATTTGTAGAGTATTGAATAGACTCGTATTAAAAATAAATATATGATAGAATCTATATATTTATTTTTATTATAATATTAATCTTGACAGTTATGTATATTCTAGAATCTGCCAAATGTATCAAAAGAGTTTCTGATCTATGTAGTATAAAAAAAAACTTTCTGGATTGTTTATTGAGTTGCTTATTTGATGAGCATTAAAGTTTATTTTAAAATTTTTTTACATCGAAAAATACCAATCAAATGCCAGAACAATTTAAAAAAGGAGGTTGTTTAAAGCCACTTTTGTAATTTAGTGATTGAAAGTACTATGTTTTCTTTATAACTTTGAACTCGATTACCCTCACATGGTTTATCAAGTCTGTTGTGACATAAAATTGTTACTAGAGAATAGGAGAACCTTGAATTATATAAAAAAAATACTATTTCTTTTATTAATAAATTAAAATATTTGACATAGTATAGATTTTTATTGGCTTTATTTCCACATTTTATCACATTGTTAAATGATTTTTTGTACGAGTATATGTATTAAAAATTATTTTTAATTTAATTAACGATTAATATCGTATTACAACTATAGATCATATTGATATAAGCATAAGTTTTGAAAGATCTGAAATTAAATTAAAATATGTTTGGTTATAAAATTATATACTTGTTAAATTAAATACATGAAAGAAAAAAAATTGAAATTGTTTTAAAATTTAACATCTATTTTAATTCTATGTTGATTTAATTATTAAATGTACGGCTGCTGCATGTAGATTTCCATGAGGCAATATTTGTAAACAAATATAATATATAATATATATTAATCGAATGAATTGTTATGGAAATGGGTATGAATAGGAAATGTGGTACATTCTACAAACAAGATTGTAACATAAAGACATACAGCAACGCTCTACCTAAAAGTAAACCTTTAGAGATAATTTATTTAATCAAGTGTTGGTTTTATTCATTAAAAGAATATTTCTCATTTGGAAAGGGAAATAAAAGGAATTGTGGAAAAAAAATTATAAGTATATAAAAATTTATAGTATTAAAACGTTATAATTCATAATAGCACTGTTAAATGGATATCGATTGTATTGTATTAAAGTAAACATTGTAAGCAAATATAAAAATGTAAGTGTAGACATATTTTAGATATTTTTCGCATAACATTATATTTTAATTGTAATTATTGATCAATCGTAATTATTGATTATTTAACTGCTATAATTTATTAGGTTTGCATGTATGGTTTTAGTCGCTAGTAATTATTAGTATACAAATATGTATCAAATTAGTGCATTAAATCATTGTAATTAGCTTTCTTGTAAATAGTTCCGCTAAGTAGATACTTGTTATTCATTGTATTGTATTAAAGTCGTAAGCAAATATGAAAAGATGTTGATCTTAGTGTAGACATACTCAGATATTTTTCACTTAAAGTTATTATAGTTCAATTGTTATTACTGATTATTTAATTGTTTTAAAATATCAGGTTTATATGTATGGTTTTAGGGTTTAGTGGCTAATAATTATTGGCACCTATATAAATATGGATAAAAATTATTGCATTGCAAATTTTGTAAATTCTTGTAAATTCTTGTAAATTTTTGTAAATTTTGTAAATCTTGTAAATTCTTGAAAAAATTCTTGTAAATAACTCCGCTAACTGGATATCCATTGTATTGTATTAAAGTGGGAAAAAAATGTTGAGTAAATATATTTAAAGATATTTTTCGCTTTACAATATAGTACAATCGCAATTATGGACCAATTATTTGTTATAATATATTAAGCTTATGTGTGGATTCAGTTGCTAGCAATTATTTATTTACAAATATGTATAAAAATGTATTAAACATTGTAATTAATATTCTTGCAAATAGCTCTGCTAGGTAGATAAGCAAATAATAAGGAGGCCAAGTGTTAGGTTTTGGAAAAGAGCGTGCATGAGGACATGCACGAGGTCAGGATGGTCGAGTGTTAGGTTTTCATTTAATAAAGTAATATTTTGCCCGATATTATAAATGTGCGAACTTGTTTTCTTGCACTGGCATCCCTAAATTTCAAAAACGTCTGTTAAATATTTTTAACAGACGTTCACTTTGGAATAGATACTCGAAGAAGCATGACGTCCCCAACAGTTGGCCTCCATTAATATTATTCTTGAACGTGCATAAATAATTTAAGGTAATGTATTTGATAAATTATATTCCATTATATATATTATAAGTATAAGTATAAGGATAAATAGAATTTAGAATTAAAGAATAAAATAACGTTATTAGAATTATGAACAATGTGAAAAGAAAATACAAATGTAATATAAATTGTTACGTAGTTTCAATTAGTTAAGGCAGCTCTTAATATTTAATACAAGGGCGGAACCTGGCCGTTGCCATAGCTACTAAATTATATTCTCTCATGCACCACTTTAATTGCCAAATATAGGGTTCTGCCTACATGTTATTTACTATTTCTCAATATTTTTATATTAAATCGGTATTTTAAGTACATATAGCGTACAGACCATACTTAGCGCTCGTTCAGACGTGCGGGAACCGTGCGATTACAAACCGCACGGTTAGAAAACGCAAAATCGTGTTTTGTAATCAGATTAGACGAAGAAATACTAGGTTTGCTGTCGTTGCTCACAAAAACAGAAAAGGAAAAGGCTTTGTCCGATATTAAGTTTTTATTAGAGTAATCCTTACACTAAATATTCCATATAGCAGGTCTTTTTTAAATATCTCACTATCGAATCGGTCGGTGCTAATCGTGACGTACTAATCGCGCGGTTCCCGCAGTGCAAATAAACGTTGACAAAGGGCTCCATAGTAATAACACCGCGCGGGCGCACACGCGATTTCATTTTCTTGCGGTTGAGCTGCGGTAACTAACCGCGGTTACGTTTGAATGTTTGCATAATTACCTATACATATAAATAGGTCCCGCATAATTTCCATGCAATTGTAAAAGTGATAGGTTTCCGCCATGTCTGATTAAGCGCTTAATCATCGACTATTGGAAAACGACCGTGGTGATCAGGTACCAGGACATCGTAAACATTCACTCTCATTAAACAATTAATATGCAGTAGGTATAGCGAAACTACATAAGCTCTATAACCAGATTCACATTTACGATTGTATTTTCTTACTTTGATACAAATGCTTCTGTCACAAATACACCGAGTACCATACCACACACCGCCGGGCTCATCACCTGGCCGAGCTCCATTTATGAACAGAAGCTAACCTACCAACTGTTGTTTCTAGATTAAGTAGAAGGAAATCAATTTAAAACAATAATTGTATTCTACACATACAACGACATACTATGAATAGTGTGTAGGTACGCATAATATTGTTCGTAGTTTCGTCACATTCATTCACGAGTGAGGGCCCGCTGGTTGCAATCGTTGAATGAAATGAATACGTTACTTATTACCATATTTTAATACCGCGTCATAACATTATCTACGTGGTCGAGCAGCGAGTGGGCCGTCCACTTGTTTAAAGAGCACCTGTTCGGTCTCACAACTGTCGTTCTTGTAATTACATGCCAATACAAAAATAGTATTTATTTATTTGTAATAATTTTTTGTAGAAAGTTTATCCCCCACGCGTTAAAGTGAATCGTTTCTTGCTTAATACTAGTAGGAAGTCAAGTTTTAGTGTTCTACTTGTTTTTTCATGTCACTGTGTATTTAAAACGACTGAAAAATTAATGAAGTAGTGTTGTGTTTAGATGCACCGTCGAAGTATTCTTGTATAAAAATAGCGGAGACTTACGTCTCAGAGCCGTGAGTTATATCAACTTAGGGTCAAAGATTAATCGGAACATTAATAAAAGGAAATTGCGAGAAAACTCCATTAAAACGTTGTGGGAGGTAAAAAATCTCTATATAGCAAATGAATAGATGGTTCTCCAGATGAAAAGAGATAACTACCGTCTATAGTCATAGTAATCTGTGTAAAGCTACACGCATAAGTATATCGCCTACCTTACCCTACAAATTGGAATATAACAGTGACAAGCACTGACGCTAAGCGACAGGAAAAGATAACACGGTGGTACCAAACCCGGGCGAGACGTAGCAGCACCCGGGCGAGGGCAGTTTGGCCTACTACATTTACATACATGCAACAAGTATATGGACATTTTCCAAAGAGGTATTTTTGTGATTTTGTAGATTCATTCAAGCATTCGATAGCGTTATACGAAAGACGTTTTGAGATATTTTAACAGGTTGTGGCTTGGATGGACTGATTTCAATAAATATTCACATACGTACACTCACTACAGACCGACGACACGATTCATAATACTTCTCACTTTTTCTATTTAAACACCACATCGGGAAAACCAGATCTCACGCGGTGATAAAAAGATTAAAATATGTAAAGTTTATTCACATACAGAGAAATGTTTGCGTTGTCCGCAGAACTTAGCAAACGGTTTTGTGGTGCGCAAATGTACAAATACTGTAGGACAAATTATTTGCTTGTGAAATGAGATTATAATGGGGGTGTACGTATGTATTATGAGTACTGTATTTTACAAATACTCAAACCCGAAAATACAAACATAGGTATTTTTATTTCTGAGTTTGGGTTTCATAACACAAAAGCTTGTCCCAGCCGGGTATCGAGCATGAACCCCACCGACTGCGTAATCAGGGTCGATAACTACTAGGCTAACGGTGCTGGAAATAAATCGAGAGTCTTAGGAACTTCAATAAATCAGTCGAACTCACTTACTTTTACTGATTGGAGATGGTATCCCACTGAAGCCGGCTCGTGGTATCTTGAAATTTTAACAATAAATCGTAAAAATACATTTATATTGTGAGCACACTGACAGTGTGTTTGTGGTCCACGATACGTTAATACATTACAGTTTATCATATATTTATACGCATATAAATTACTAGCTGTACCCGCGACTTCGTCCGCGTAGGATTTTTTAACTTCTCACTACGTATGTAGATAAGGAAGTTACTGATTTTACCCCAATTTTAGAAAATTGAATTGTTTTTACCCCAATTTTAGAAAATTGAAATGTTTGAAAATTTGACTCGATTTTGATTTTTGAAATTCAACGTAGTTTTTTTAGTAAGTACTAAAATATTGCAGAAGATTAAAAACGATTAGTTAAAAGAATTCGAAGTTATATCGAAAAAACATGTTTGCAAAATTGTTCAACTCCCGAACGGATAAATAAATTTTGATGCAATTTATGCATTGGATGCAGTTTTTGAGAAGTAAAGCTGATTAAATTTTGTACTATATCTGTTCATTAATCTTGAAATTGTATTAAAAAAATACTGTTTCGCCAAAAACCTTTGTGAGATTTCCCAAAATTTGTCAAAATCTCCTTGAATTAGTTAAAACTGACTGAATTAGTTAAAATTTTCAGGAAATCTAAGTTGGGTGGAATCCCATTTACCACGTTTCGAACGGTCAAGCCGTTCAAAGTTATTAAATGTTTACATACACACATACACATTCACGCACACACACACACACACGTCATCGTGAAAATAGTTCCTAGGTCCACAAAACGTGGAGATCTGGTGAACTCTCGATTTTCGAAAATCGGGGCAAAATCAGTAACTTCCTTATCTAGATGCGTAGCGGAAAGTTAAAAATGTATACCTAATTAGAAAGATGAAAAGTTATTTATTCAGGTTTATTTTTTGAATAATTTTTATTTACTTAAGGCAATTTTCGTAGCGGGAAGTTAAAAATTAATTAATTAACACATGGCTTTGTAGTTTGTTATTAATAAAAAAATAAGCCTTTGACTAAGAAGCTTATTGAAAACAATTTGCAATTAAAAAAATCTTGTTGCACTTTTCTTAAATTTATTATTATTTTAATTCTCTAAAAGATATTTTTAATGTAAATTTGTATCATTTTCAATAAGCAAGATAAGGTCAAGGGTTTTTTTTAATTATTATAATAAACTCTCTCTGGACAGCCTATTCGGCTCAGTTCATGAGGTCCCGGGTTCGATCCCCGGGTTGGGCAAAGATGTTATTGAGATATTTTCGAGGATTTTCTCGAAAATCTAAAATCTCAGTAGCAACTCGGAAACTGGCGGAGGTGTATATATATATTACCACTCTCGTACCTCGGATGGGCACGTAAAACTTTCGGTTCTTCGATAATCGTTAACGTGTCAGTATATATGCGGCGATGAGGATTACCATTTATCTCACCAACCGATAAATCGGTGAATCGCGGTGAACCGGAAAGTCTATAGACGGTCGGTTTACTCTGCCTACGCAGCAAGCGAATCGGGCGTGATGATACTTTAATAAAAAACAACAACGCCACGTATTTTGTTCTCACATTTTTGATTTTTGATTCTCACAAATAAAGGAATTTTAAGTATCTTTTGATTGAATTTGTTTTGATGAAGTTATATGTGTCTAAAGTTTTTTCTGTAAGATGTGATTTTATTCTGGACTGAACTTGTAAGTACATGTTCGTATATTCTCATTAACAATTTTTTTAAAGTATTTTGAAGTCCGACTTTAGTGAGTATACTAAGCAGCTTAGGCACTTCAACATCTACACTTTGCAGAAGTTTCATTCATTTTAAAAGTTACCTGATTGATGTATCTAATTTTGAAATATTTACCGTGTTGTCTGGTGGTCCGGTATTGCTGTTGACCATATGAGTTCCCGGGTCCGATTTCCGGCTCAGGCAAAACAAAATGTGCTTTTTCAGTTTTCTGATAAAACAACGTTGCCCGGGATTGGAAAGGGCCCGGTTGGCAATAGGCTTGCCACCTTTCACATTGTGTGAGATAGTATTTTCGGCTAATCGTGGGTACACTTCTTGTACCTCTGCCTAAGTATTCCGGGATATTGGCGTGTAGATAATTTTTGACCCTTTTTTACGTTATGTAATGTAAAAAGAAAATAGTGAATTTTCGCAATAGCCTATCCTTACGTTAAATTTTATAAAGAACAAATTCTATTAGTATACTCAATTTCGATTAGATGCATATTTTCTGAGATACCTATTAGTAAAAACCTGAAAATTGACCTGTTATATTTTCAAATATATTATAATTATTCTTATACTTTTTTACCCTTTTTTATGTTATGTAATGTAAAAAGAAAATAGTGAATTTTCGCAATAGCCTATCCTTACGTTTATAAAGAACTGATTATATAAAGAAAATAGTGAATTTTCGCAATAGCCTATCCTTACGTTTATAAAGAACTGATTACATTCGTTGTGAAAGCCCCTGATGATGCTTTAATAGGCGAAACCGGTTGACTGTAAGTTTAAAAGTGATTGTGTAATAAATAAAATTTAAATTACATTTGTGAAACAGTGCAAGTGTTTATATTATATAATCAATATGATGCAGTTTCACCAAGTACCGACGATAAAAAGTATAAATTTATAAAGAACAAATTCTATTAGTACCTATACTCAATTTCGATTAGATGTATATTTTCTGAGGTATTAGCAAAAACCTAAAAAATGACCAGTTTTATTTTCAAATATATTATAATTATTCTTATATAAATAAATAAATAAATAAAATTTTATTTTCAAATATATAATAATTATTCTTATATAAATATATAAAATGTATACATTTATATTTTACACATATTTAGTAAAATTGCATTTATAACATTTTAATAAAAAAGTACACATTCTTGAACTGATTCTCTCGGATTATATCCATTATACAAACAATACACATACATACATACACTATACATACATACAAAAACTATGAAATGATAACGCTAACTTATAATGAGCCGTGCGTTCAAAGGTTTTGTTGAAACTTTGAACGCACGGCTTGGCACACGGCACCACCCGAAACCGTTGAAACTTGTGATGTCTGTAACTTCTAAATTATAAAACTCATGACCTTGAAATTTTTAAGAGATAATCTTTATAGTATTTACTTTTGAACAAAAAATAATAAAGGATTTCGGACTACAGGTTAATGAATTAAAGCTAATTATACGTTTTTGTTTTCATCCCCTATCCCACGGGAACCGTACTGAATTTTGAGATAAAAAATATCCTATAACCTTCTTCGGAGTACGAACTCTAATTATGCTAAATTTCATTTGAATCCGTTCAGTAGATTCGGCGTGATGCGCGGCCTTGATACAGACAGACAGACAGACAAAAATTTAAAAAATATATATTTTGCTTCAGTATCGATTAAAGAGTATCTCCCAAAAAAAATTTTTAAAATATCTTCAATGTACAGAAATCGACCTCTTACATTTTTATTATATGTATATATGTATATATATATATATATATATATATATATATATATATATATATATATATATATATCGACCTCTTACATTTTTATTATATGTATAGATTTTGTTCTTGTTTAATCTCCACTACGTCAATACTACATTCAATACAACAATAAAGGACGCATTCTCTTTTTAGTCAACATTAACACCGAACATTAACCGAAGTAAAACGGCGGTGGTTCTCAATTCGACGTGTATAATTTTTTGACGTCAATACGTCTTTAAATTTGCCTTCACATGGAGGTACAGTTCAAAAAACTTAAGATAAAACTGGGGGATACAGTTTGATGTTATAGCCACATAACTATCATTGACATTCAAAATCTAATTATACCGCTGGATAACTAAAGAATCAAAGAATTTGATATGCTTAGCGTGAATTACAATGCTTCGCGGCGAGTGAAGTACGAAGGGCCGCCATTTTTAGGTAATTTCCCTGCGTTACATATTTTGCACATAGCATATCTTTTGACTCGAAGCAACGTTCGATTAAGCTGTATTTAAAAGTTCTTATAAACAATATTGGTTGGGTAAAAAAAATAAAGCCAAACTAAAATACAAGGAACGTAAACCATCTGAAATCGATTTTAAATACCTATCTTATGATATTCATGAACCCCCATATAAAAGAAGTGAAGAAGTGCCGAGAACGCAAAAAGATGAAGGCGTCCAAACTGATCAACGTCGGCACGTGTACGATAAATGAAATATTGGTAAAATGCGTAGCGGCCACGCGCAATGTAGGATTTCGAAGTTGCCCACATAGACTAAGAAGAGGGCTTTTATTATTTTATACTATGAACATTTAACCTACTAACGGTCAACAACGGATATACATACGGAGCACAACAGGTTCTCCGCTTATAAAAACTTCCCCAAGTACATTTTATAACTTGGTCAACTATTACTCAAAAAACTTGTGAACTCTTCAAAGCTGTGATAGTTTTCTTTTTAATTTCATCACACTTACTACTACCGTGATTTTTTTTCTATCCTCAAAACCAACCGCTTAACTAGCAGAATGTGAAGGACACTTGACTCCAAAGAAAATTAGGACTTTATAGTTTAATATTTCACAAATGAGTCCTTAATTACAATACAATACAACACAATAACTCTTTATTGTGCACCAAAATATATGACAACATTATAAGTTACAACATAAAAATAATACAAGTAAGATACACAAAGGCGGTCTTATCACTAATAAAGTGATCTCTTCCAGACAACCTTTATAATAAGGATAACAATATACTAGAAAAAGTGGTGCTAACCACAAGATAATTTATAGTTTTTATGCTCTTAAATAATAATAATAATAATAATAATAATAAAAGTAACATCCGGTTATAGTTACACAGAAAAGCAAAACAAAACAAAACAAATAAAACAGTGGTAATACATAAACCTAAATAAGAAAAATTAAACAAAGTTACTAGGTACATAGAAAGTGACGTTTGACCATACTTTTGAAAGAGTTTAAATTTGGCGCCTTTCTGATATCTACTGGAAGAGAGTTCCAAAGCGTAACAGCTTGTGAGGTAAAGGAACGACTGTAATAAATAGTGTTCTGCGTTGGCACTAACAGGGAACGATTATCAGCCGATCTAAGATATTTGTGCTGGTTGTCACGGAAAATGAATCTTTCTTTCAAATAAGATGGAGATTTCAGATCATAGAGAGTGGAGTATAGCTGTGAGAGAATATGAGTATTCCGACGAAGATGAATAGGCAACCACTTGAGCTTGGCACGAAATTCGGAAACGTGGTCATATTTGCGCAGACCAAATATGAACCTTATACAAAGATTTTGAAGTCGCTCAAGTTTATTGATCTGGTCTAAGGAGAGATTTACATAACCAGCGTCAGCATAATCTAAAATAGAAAGTAGTAAGGAATCTGCCAGCAAAATTTTGGTAGGAATGGGAAGCAAATACCTAAGACGTTTTAATGAACTCCAGGCACAGAAAACTTTTTTACTAAGCTCCTGGATCTGCTTAGTCCACGATAAAGTATTATCAATGTAAATGCCAAGATTTTTGACAAAATCGCTGTAAGGAATAGTGACGCCATCAAGTTCTACTGCGGGCAAATTACTCCAGTTAACTTTTTTAATTAGCCCGGGACTACCAATTATAATAGCCTGCGTTTTAATTGGATTTAGCTTAAGACCAAATGATTTGCACCATGCATCGATATTCGCCAGGTTACTATTAATTGCTAGGACAGCATTTGGCAGTTCAGAAAGCGTTGCTTGAGAATAAATTTGCAAATCATCAGCATAAAGATGGTACGATGTGGACAGAATGGCAGTAATAAAATTAATAAAAATCGTGAATAATAAAGGCGATAAAACGCCACCCTGTGGCACGCCAACTGTTAAATCTGACCAAGCCGATGCGTTTGCTGCAGTTTGAATATACTGTCGACGCCCTCGAAGATAACTGCTAAGCCAGTCCAAAACGTCACAGACTTGCAATATCTTTTAAAAGTCTATCCAACGATACCTCACACTATGGGGTATACAAGAAAAAAAATTAACATTTCCACTTGACATGTAGAGGAGCTACCCTAAAAAAAATATTTTTCAAGACTTAATGTTACCAGTTTGTTGTCGTGACTAATTTTATTTTATTTATTTCGAAATGACTTTTACAGTTGACCTTATGGGTCTTTACTGCGTACCGGAATTTTTGGGCGAGCAGAGTGCTCAACCAGACTTTAAATTGAAATTTGGGATACTAACGCCCATACTAAGAGCTGTCTCTTGTGAGACCGGACCTCGACTTAGTGCAGCGTCCGGAATAAAAGTGGAAGGCGGAGTCGCGGGGCGATAGAAAAGTGTTTGTCGTCGGGAATGGCGACGACGGTGTCGTGTTGTGTGATATGACTAAAATGTATATTCCTGCTAAATAACAGCTTTCTATTCCTAAAGATCTCTGCGCTAGACTGCGGGCGGACAGCGAAACTATAAGGCCTCCTAATTTACTTCGGAACCCTAAAAATATAACCCGTTACGTAGACGTATTCACGTAAAAGATACACGGCTGTGTCCATGACACAGACACAACCCGTTTTTAAAATATTGGATAAAAGTTTGTATGTAAAAATTATA
The DNA here is from genome assembly GCA_036924255.1 of Apodemia mormo. Taxonomy (NCBI): domain Eukaryota; kingdom Metazoa; phylum Arthropoda; class Insecta; order Lepidoptera; family Riodinidae; genus Apodemia; species Apodemia mormo. Next base: position 241,648 of record JAUPFN010000018.1, on the reverse strand, counting down.
TCGCCGGCATGTGTATCTATTCGCTGACGAAGCCACTGGCGTTGTGAAGCCGACGTTATTGTCGCCCGCGCCAACTGCACGTTAGGAGTCTGCCGCATAGAGAGCATCGCACACAGACTATTGTCGGTTTTCGTTTAAGACAAATACCACCATATTTTAGGTACATAAAAAAGTTGTTAAAATTGATGAATTAATTATTCCTGCTGCAATAAGATCAGTGCAACAGTCGAATTCCGTTTTTTAGGGTAATGTATCAATTACACTTACATATACATTGCATTAACATCCAGCCAGTTGGGTAACAACGCACCACCTTTCCACCAGGGAAATCATCTGCTTGTTTGCTATTCTATGATATAAAAAATCTATATCTATATTAATATTATAAATGCGAAAGTTTGGATGTACAGATGGATTTTTGTAACTCAATCACGCTTTGAACGACATTTAGCACACATACAGATGATGATCTGGAATACATAGAACACTTTTAAATCGAAAAAATAAGTTATTCCCGTTAGATTCCCGATACTACGTGACGACGCACAGGCTCTCTAGCTTTTCTTATTACTGACACATTAATGGTAAATGTGACCTCGTTTTTATCGCATATTATAGTGAATTAATCGATTGAATGACCTACTACAGGTTATTGAATGGACAGGTACCACAGCTAGGCAGCAAACGAATATAAATTTAAGCATTTTCTAATCGGTGTCGACGTCAGTTCGGTGGACACGGTCCTACAGTTGCAGTGCTAAAAAGTACTGCGATAAACCTAGAGATCTTGCGTTATCTTTTTAAACGTTAGGAAATCCATCAAGGGTAGCATACTAATTGCAGGGATGAAATTGTTAGGACTCGCAATTAGTATCGACCAAAGCCTATGATTGCCCCCTTCGGCGCATAATATAAAACAGTTCCTGAATCCACAGAGGTGAACTCACGCAGTACTCCGACACGCATTTCGCTACTTTCGTAGCTATTTTATATAATAGGATAGCAAACTAGGAAATGGCTCTCCTGATGGAAAGAGACAACCAAAGATGACAGAGACACCAAAGCTGTTTAACAGTGCGTTATATTCCGTATAGATGTTATTAATGCAACATGCACAAGTTTACCGACTACCTTACCCACCAAACTGAAACAGGACAGTGACAAACATTGACGCTAATGCGGCAGGTATAGATAAAGCGGTGTTATCAGACCTGGCTCGGACCGTTGATATTCTTAGTGATGTGAAGTGCGAACGGTATTGTCTTATCGCAGAAGGTGCTGAAAGTTTAGTAAAGCTAGTCTATACGTTGAAATCAAAAAGGTAAGGGTGATGGGTGCGTCACCAAGCAGATGAATCGAACTTAATATAATTATAATTCCATCTACATAATCTTGAAAGCAACTGATTAACGGACACATGAAATATAGACTAATGCGGGTCAGGAGTTACTCACAAGTAGACCTGACCTTGGCTTTGGTCTAACTCGTCTAGGGGATATCTAAAGAGTTTGTTTTCCCGTAAGAGTCGTTAAGGATGGACAAACTGAAACTTGTCTAAAATTAGTATCGTTTTGCAATTAGCAGTATCCTGTAAATGTTCATTGGACAGCCCGCTTACTTAATCTGCACGCACAACCCGCGAACACACACTGCGGACACATTGTAACTTTTAACATAATTTTTGCGTGCGTACGTCCGTGCGCGCATGCGCCCTATGTTTTTTTTGTCATAGATATATACTACTTTATCTATGGTGTGAGTGAAATGCATAATATATAGTGTTGTTATATATTAAATCATAAACTAAGATACATTTTTGGAACTTTTTCCATTCTAGGAATTATAAAATGAATTTAATACATTCTTGCTATTGTAATAAAAAGGGAAATATCAGCGAGTGTCGTTTACAAAAACATGCGATAATAATTAATTACGCAGTACAGATAGACTACTAATTAAAGAGCCCTCTGCCAGTTTCCCGGATGTCATAAAAACTAGTTACAGGTTTTTGTGGCGCCGCGCGCCGTCCCGACCAATATGGCCGTGTTTATTGATTGTTCGTCGAGTAATTGATCTGGAGATATTCTTGATTATATTGTTGGAATGATGAATAGTTATTGAAAACACAAATGTATTATAATTGTGAATTACGAAACAGGCTACCAATAATTTAACATTTAATTAAAGCACGTCGTTGTTATGGTGGTTAAATAGTTCTCGACTCGGTGAACCGGCTCGACCAATAATCCGATCCTACTCGTAATATACATTTCTTAAAAAGGCAACCTCTTTATTTTTCAACCAACAGGGAAACGGAGGAGGCATTCGAAGCCTATATATTTTTTTTTATTTAGACCACGCATAACTTTTTATAGTGTAATCCGATTGTAACAATTATTTTTATATTTAATACAAAAATAATTGTAAAAGTGGGACCACCCCCACACAATTTTTGAAAAAAAAAAATCTGTAAGCCGATTACCCCTGCAGGCCATCCCTGCAACTTCCCGTAAATTGAGGTATTTTAAGCTCAAAGAAGCATATACCTGATCGTAGATTTTAAGTTCAGAGTTCAAAAACAAAAGTTTGTAAAAATTACAGTATTTAAATTTTCGAAAAGTTGTATATTTTCAAAATAATGACGAATGTTAAACTTTTTAATGGTGTTTGACGAAGAGCTGAGATTTTCAAATAAATCGGTATATTAGCCTAAAGTTTATTTTAAAAATATGAAATTATTACTATTTATTACTACTACTACTACTACTACTATTTATTATATACTATTTGCAAAGATGTTACTTTTGGAAACTTGATTCGATTTTGATTTTTGAAAGTGAATTTGACGTAGTTTTTACGTACCCACTTAAGGCGAGGCATCGCGACGATTGGGAAAAAACTGGTTTGCTAAATCACGTTTTTTTTGTATTGATTGTTAAATAACAATTTTACAAAAATTACACGATATACCTGAAGATATTGTCTAAGGGATGTGCTAACTTTTTACACGATAGAATGTACTTTACTCGATCATATAAAATTCCGAAAACAGGCCAAAAAATTCTCTAAAACAAATAATTTGTTAATAATATTTCTAATCTTCAACATGATTTTTATATGGTGATATTTAGTTGTAAATACAAAAAAGAATGTGCTAAATTTTAATTTTCAGCTGATGGCCTATATTTATTTATCCGAAAATTAACACGTTTCCCAGTGGTTTCAGAACATACCGCGCCACCCATTTTCTATAGAATTGACACGCATCGAAACACCTCGCCTTAAGTAGAAAAATTATTGGTTACAATCTCGAAGTTATATCGAAAAAACAGTTTTTTTTAAAGTTTTACTGTCATACTCTACAATTGTTAACAAGGTAGTTTGAAATATATATAGATACTTTTTTACGGTTTCCACATATTTTAGATTTTGTAACGCATTGTTTCCTGTTCTCTAAATAACTCTTTATCCAATCTAAGATTTCCCTACAATACCATATTTTTCAAGTTTTGATATTAAAATATTGTGTATTATCTTTACCCAGCCTAATGTCACTATAAGTAAAACTAAATACTGGTAATATTTCTTAGTTAAATTTATTGTTAAAACAAGAACATAACCGGCAATGTATTGTCGTGAGTAATAGTGTCATGGGTAATAGGTCAATAGTTGTAGTAAATGTAACATTATTTTAATTAATTAGGTTTATATTAAGAAATTATGTTTATTGTATATCTGTTTTTCACCACAAATAAAAAAAATATGTCATGTATATCAATATATCTTAAGAACTATCAAGAGAAGAGCTTTCTCATTTCTTAAAGGCCTCATAATCGGATGACCAGTTCAGTCACACAATTACACAGTTTGCCTCCATCTCTCGGTCCTCCCTACCTACAACTCCTTTAAAAAATATAATTCATCCGGTGACGCTGATCCCACTCTCTCTGGTGCTCTGCGTACCGCTAACACACCTTCCGCGACAGCGCGAGACCCAAGCTCCATCACGTCACGTACACATCACGCACGCACACAGTGTTACACATTAACAATCCTATTTCAGCAGTTTCGCGTTTTTCAATACAATATGAATTGACAACACAAGGGCTTAGCAAAGTACGTTCCGGTCTTCGATGTACTTGTTCTGTATGCTGTAGTAAGCATATGTATAATAAGCCGATTCTTCTGATGGTTTAATATATGTAGAGATAACATAAATGTAACTGACGGCCATCCTAGAGGGCCAAATAGTAAAGGCGCGTATAATGCGCATAATTAGAGATTCGATGATGGTGGTACCCCCGTATTGGTTCCGGATTCTCCCGTGCTGATCCCGGCTCCTTTGAACAATAAGCCAACTGCCATTCTGCTAGGTAGATCGTAAAAAGCGACCGATTGGCTATGGGAGTCACTGCCGTCGTGGCTTCGAAGTGGTAGAGTTCTGCATTGTCTCGCCCGGGTCTTGTATCAATGCCTTACCTATCCCTGCCGCAATAGCGTCAGTGCTTAACATTGTCATGTTCCGGTTTAGAGGGTAAGGTAGCCGATAAACTTATGCAAGTGGCATTAGACCTCACCACAAGATAGCAACGCACCATTAACATCTTTGTTGTCTATAGGCGATGGTCGACTTTTTCCGCCAGGAGATCAATCTGCTCGTTTGTTATCTTTTGATATAAAAAAGCTTTTGCCGTTTTTTTCGTTTCGTTCGTTTAAATATTTTATATCAAATAATAACAAATACCTTACACTTTTCGAGTTTTACCTTATAACCTTATAACAATACCTTAGAATTTTCGAGTTTTAGACTGTAAATAAGAATATTAAATATTGCGTGCCCTTTGTAGAGAAAAATAGGAGGAAATATAATATATTATATGATGTGAGAGCAGAAATTGTAACCAAACCTATTTATATCGTAGATATGTTTTGAATTGGCTACGCCATTCTTAGAGCTTTCTTTTCCCTTTTTAAGAAACAACTAGCTTTATTTGAGAATACATCGAAAAGCCCCACTGCCGTGCTTGTTCCTCGACATTGTCGTCAATGGGCAGAAAACAAACACACACACCACGTACACACGGCTAGCAACACTTCAGACATATATTTGACGTCGCTTAATATCAGGACCATCGTCAGATTCTTAGTTATCGTGCATTTTATAAAGAGGTGTCGTTACTCACTTGTAACGGCGTGTTGTTGTGTGGTGTGGCAGTGTGCGGCGGGGGCGGGCGTGTTCGAGCTGCAGGTGCTGGAGTTCTCCAACTACCGGCTGCAGCTGTCGTCGGGCGCGTGCTGCGGCGGCGGCGCGGCGGGCGCGGCGGGCTGCGCGCGCGCCTGCCGCACGCGCTTCGCCCTCTGCCTCAAGGAGTACCAGAGCGCGGCGGCGCCCGGCGCCTGCTCCTTCGGCCGCGCCGCCTCGCCGGTGCTCGGCACCGACTCCTTCACGCTGGCCGACCCGCTCTACACCTTGGCTTTACCCTTCTCCTTCCGTTGGACGGTAATATCTATTAATTATTACTATAATTTTTTCCCTTTACGAATATAGTAATTTAAAAACTTAAACTGATCGAAATGCCAATTTGCTCATATCTCAAAACCTACTGGCCGGATTTTGATAAACTTAGACCGTTCCCTAAGTTGGAATATACTTGATTTAAATCAAAAAGAATTGTCTCGATAAGACATTTAGTTCTTGAGAAATTCGTGGACAAACATGCAAACATACATAGACTTACTAAATTTAGTACACGTACTTCGACGCCTAAATAGATCATCATACTCAAATATTATCCATTTCCAAAAATATTCATTTCATGAAATATCACGCACCTGAAGGGGGAGGTTGTATGACAATGTATAAAATGGAGGGACGTCACATATTTTTAATCTTATATTTAGAAGTAATACAACAATTTTTTTTCAACTTGCCCAAGACTTAAGAGGCAGTTCACACTTTAGACCAACTTTTGACGAGAAATCAAATTTTTCCAACTCCTAATTTTTCATATTATAAGGTACTTTTATTTAATTAAATGGTAACATTAGATAATTTAATCTTTTTAATATTGCCTCAATGAAACAGATTTTTTAATCATCAATTGTATTTCTTATAATAAATGTTCTCCGAAATCAAGTTTTGACAATATTTTGCTACTCCTACAATAAACTAACTTAATTAGAAAAATACTATATAACTAGAAACATCCAACAATTGTGCCTGAATGGATTACTTTTTTCCTAAAAGATATATAACTATATCTAATTAATTAAACAAATATGCCTATTTCAACGAAAATTAACGAAACATTAACTGGGTTTTTTTGCTATCAAATAACGACATTTTCCTATAAAAATTGGCATAAAATAAAACTATATTCTATTTTTATGCAAAAATAAGTCACTTAAATAATATGCATTTATTTTTTATTTCAAAAATAAATAAAAGGGAATAGTATAAAAGCCGCTACGTCCGTGTGCCAAAATTAAAACCGCGTAGTAATAATTAAAATATTAAAAGTATCAATACTATTTTCATTTTAGCAGCACTAGGTGCACTATATGGACGACGACATCCAGCTCTCGCATCGATTAGAAAATACCTAAATTTCAGTTGGGTGATTTTGTGAAATGGCTCTTAAACCTACACAAACTTTATAGATTGAATCTACGAGTATTTCTATATTAATTTAATATTACAAATGCGTAAGTTTGTATGTTTGGATGTATGGATATTTGTTACTCAATCACGCAAAAAACGACTGAAACTATTTGGATAAAATTTAGCACCCGGTAGATGATGTCCTGGAATAGCATAACTTTACCTGAAAAAATAAGTATTGTTAAGGGTTGTTGGTTTAAGTAAATTTTCTACAGTAACAATATAATAATGCAGCTGCGAGCTGTAGGTTGCACCTAATTAGTAGATAATATTTTTAGGTTTCTGGTTTACATATAAATTTCGCGTTTTCAGTATTTTAGAATTTAACATGTGACTACAACATTTTTGACTTTGCTTGGCTCTTGTCACACAAGGTCACCTTTCGTTGTCAACGCACACGCATGTGACCTAATTTTTGGATAGTTTCTCATTTTGATCCATTATTTAAAAATATTGTTTTGTCTGTGGCAGCGTTCCTTCACACTGATACTACAAGCGTACGACGACTCCAACTACACGGACCCAGGTGAGTGGACGGCGTCCGCGCCCTCTGGTGACGCGCTCATACATACATTACAGCAGGCACACACATGCACATCACAGCCCACCCACCCAGCGGAATCCACAGTACTAGAATAGATATCTGCATTACGCAGCTGGAGTTCGGTGGTATATGTGGTATATGTGGTATATATATATATATATATATTTATTTATTTATTTATTTATTTATTTTAGTAATCAAACAGCGATACAATTAATATTAACACCAAGAATAAATTAAAAAATATGGCCAATACAAGATTACATTGTTTAAGTTATAGATACAATGATTGTGATTGAAAAACATCCTGGTTGAAATACATATATCTATTAATGTATATCATTATGTGCGTGTGTGTGTGTGCTTGTGCGTGTGTATGTGTGTTTGTGTATGTATAAAATAGAAATACAATATTTAGTTATATATACGAGCGATGTATTTTTTTAATTTCATTCTTAAGGACATTCTTAGATAGTAAAAATAAATCTAAAGTTGAATAATATTTATTATACGTTCGGGCTAAACGACATATGACAGAATTCTGTGCATAGTTAGTGGTTACATGGGGGACGTGAAACAGAGCTGAGTGGCGGGTTCGGAAAGATGGCGTCTGAAAACTTATTTTCTCTAGAAGTAATTTACAGTCAGTAGTTCCAGAAATTATATCTTGTAGTAAGATCATATCATATTGCCTTCGTCTTAATTCTAGTGTGTCAATTTTAAAATACTTGCATGCTTTAGAATATGATTCAAAGTGTTTATAGCATTTAAAACATAAGAATTTTACAAATTTATGCTGTATTGACTCTATTTTTTCAATGTTCATTGTGTAACATGGTGACCAGATACTACAAGCATATTCTAATATACTCCTAACAAAAGTAAAATATAAAATCTTAATACAATCTAAGTCTTTAAAGTATTCACTGACACGTTTGACAAATCCTAACTGTTTGTATGCTTTATCAATAATCATATCAATGTGTTCATTAAATGACATTTTCGAGTCAAGTCTTATGCCTAAGTCGCGTACTGACGTAACTTTTTTTATAGCACAGTTGTTTATGTAATAGGAATGTTCAATGGGTTTTGTTTTACGAGTAAATGTAATTTGGAGGCATTTTGACGTATTTATTGATATTCTATTTTTTATATAATAATTATTAAGGTTAGTTAAATCATTCTGGATATTGTCACAGTCTTTTTTGTTACGTATTTTCAGATATACTTTTTTGTCATCAGCAAACATTAAATAATTAGATTTGCTAAGACAAGTATTAATGTCGAACAGATACGCATTGTATAGTAAAGGCGCCAAAATTGAACCTTGTGGTACACCTGAGGTGATGGTAATATAGTCACTTCTGGCATTACCAACTACCACAAATTGCCTTCTCTTAGACACGTAAGAACAAAACCATCTGTGAAGATCTCCACGAATTCCTAAGGCTTGCAACTTGTGGAGTAAGATAATGTGATCTACTCTATCGAACGCTTTTTCAAAATCTGTGTAAATCGCATCAACTTGCGCTCCTTCATCCATACTCCTCAATATGTAGTCTGTAAAAACTGTCAAGTTTGTTATTGTTGATCGTTTGTTCATAAAACCATGTTGCTCTTCTGGAATTGACTTATAAATTATTGAACATATTGTGCGGTACATAACTTTTTCAAAAACTTTACTAAATGTGTTCAAAATTGAAATTGGACGATAATTTTCAATTCTGGTTCGCGAACCATTTTTGTGAACCGGTACGATTTTTGCATCTTTCCAAATATCCGGGTAAGCGCCAAAAACGTTTACAGATAGAGTGAAAATTTTGTGCAGTGGGTTAGCGAGAGTTTCAGCACAATTTTTAGCAAATATAGCTGGTATACCGTCACTTCCTGGCCCTTTGTTTGGATTTAATGATTTTAAAGCCTTTGAAACATATTCTTCTGATACACTAAGATTATACATAGTATCGACAGGTTCTTCGTAAGATTGTAAGTTACAGCTATAAGATGAGGCGGGTTGTTGGAAAACACTTTTAAAAAACAATTAAAACCTTCGCATACTTCAAGTTCATTCTTATGTGTATTGTTTCCAAGAGTTAGCGTGTTAGGATAACCAGATTTATTATTCCTTAGGGATTTAATATAGGTCCAAATTTTTTTGGGGTCATTTTTTAGAGTAACCTGAATTTTCTCAATATACGAATTATAACATTTTTTTGTACTCTTTTTTGCCTTGCCCGTAAAATAGAAAACTCGTGGTAGTCCCGTGGATTTTTACTTGATTTCCAACGAGAGTGTGCTCTTAACTTATCACGAATTATATGTATTAGGGATGAAGAATACCATACGGGGTAATTTTTTGAAGCAGAGTAAGTTTTTTTAGGAACAAATTTATCAATTCCCTTGTGAATTTCAAAATAAAACTGTCGAACAATTTCGTCTATAGTTTCACCCTTTAGCAAATTATTCCAGTCGATTTGGGAATAGTAATTATTTAGGTTATTATAGTCCGCTTTGTAAAAATTATACCTAGTTACTGCCTTAGACTTTAAACATGGTGTTGTAAGTTCCGACGCATCTATTTCTAAGCATGGATGGAATGAATCTTCAGATACAAGGGGATTTTCTGAACGAGAAATTTCTAAATTTGTGTCACTAAACAATAAATCTAAAATATTATTACAGCTATTATTATAAAAGTTCTGCTGACGTATACCAGCCATACTACACATTTCGATAAAGCCTGCCGCAGAATCTCGTAACTCGACGGAACCACGTTTATAAAATACAGGGCCCGCAAGTGACCAGCCCACATTCGCTAAGTTAAAATCGCCCGCTATAATAAAGCTGTCGTTTGTATTAGAGGGCAAAATATTTAAAAGCGAGTTAGTAAACGATACGAGCCTTGATACGTGCAGATTGTCGGGCGGTATATATACGAGACATATATGTAGGTTTCTTTTGTCGCCGGTACGAAGCGCGTTAGCTGATACAGTTAGCCAAATGCACTCGACATTATCGCACACCCAGTCAGACCTCTCCTGCGCGCGTAGGCTGCGTTTTATACATATCATAACACCTCCCCCAAATTTTTTAGTTGAAGTGCTTTTATTTCTGTCACACCTATAAACATCATATCGATCATCGCATAGTTCGTTAGAATAAAAACCACCGCTTAGCCATGTCTCTGTAATTAGTATGATATCGTGATTGTGCGTAAGTATATTCTGTCTAAACTGGTGTGTTTTTGTGCGTAAGCCACGAACGTTTTGGTAGAATAATGTTAACTTATTTAAATGCATTTTTGCCGTAGCTAAGAGTACTAAAATATATACATAAATGTAAACAAAACATGTTTAAAATGTCCTTTAGTGATTGCATATTATTATTGAAATAAATATATATTATATATGTAACTTCGCATTATATATGAAAATAACAATAATTTCGCTCACTGGCATTAGGCGTGAGGATAGTGTATTTATTTATTAAGTGTGTTTTAGTACTAGCACGGATATATTTACAATATATCTTCACGCTGTGTTTATGGCGATGCAGACTGAGAGGATAATATGCCAGATATTTATTGATACATAGATAATATAATATAAGAGTGTTAGTGTTGTATGTGTATCGTATTTTTATTGTATGTGTTTTGGCTGTTAATATATATATATATATATATATATATATATATATATATATATATATATATATATATATATATTAGCGAAGTCGCGGATAGCAGCGCATTCCGCCTACTGAAAAGTAACTCAACAATACTTGAATGGTGCGGTGCGCTTAAGCCTTGAAGAAAAGACCACCTGCCGTTCTGCCGAACAGTAAGAGGTGAACGATTGGCAATGCGAGTCACTACCATCGTGGCTACTAGGTACGGTATGGTACTGTAATACCTTTATGGTGTTACATATACACTGGCAGCTTTGTCTACTTTTAAACGTAGAACTGTCTAGTTTTTATATGGAACGTGTATAGAATAAGGAGTATTCGAAATAATCTTGACGGGTAAAGACATATGCCCGAAAAATAAATGAAGTTATAAAAATCGTGTATTATTGGAAATAATACGAAATCCCATCGATCTTCGTGTGCCTCGAGCAGCCAAGCAGGTTAAAGCAAATCCCCCGGGCAAAAGGTGTTACAATTGGTGGAGTAACACGGCCGGCTGTTATATCGCCCGACGAGTGTTACAGTACCACCGACTTTAATATTCCTGCTGAAATAGCGTCAATGCTTCCACTGTTGTATTCTGGTTTGGTGGGTAAGGTAGCCAGTAAACTTACGCATATGGCATTAAGAGCCCGCCACATGGATAGCAACGCATCATTAACATCTTTGGTGTCTATAGGAGATGAAAACATCAAGAGAACTATAGAACTAAAGAACTTGCTTTACAACTGAACATAACAATGTTCATCTAATTATGTTTTTAAAGTGATTTTCTATTACTATTTATTGGCAAAGAAAAAATTGGCAAAGAGATAGTTAATGTCCTGGGGTGAAACGATAGCTTCTTCGTTTTCAAAAATCTGCCTCTAAAGGGCTAAATTGATGAAGCATTTTATGAAAGATTAACAATCTGTGCTCATCACATATGCGCTTTTCCCACTCGGGGATCGAACATAACCCTCACCGGGGTTTTCTGTTGGTCCGGATGTCTTATAAAAGGCGCTACGCGATATATAAATGCGCAAGGGATAACGCCCCCACTAATGTTTTTAATCGATTTTACACAAACGAAAGTCAATACATGGATAACATTAACATCACAGTTAACATTTAATCAGAACGGTGTGCGGTGGTTTGTTACATTCAGAATTATTTTATGCTAAACTTCTCAAAACAAAATAGGGCCCACCCTGATTTTTTCACAAAAAATGATTGTATGATACTTAAAACTTAATTTTGAGCAAGTTCAAGTGTCTTACCATAAACTTGAAATGTTTATAAATTGTCAACATTATTTTAAACAACATTTTTTAATCTTTACCCTCAAGTGGGTAGACTTAAAAAATTAAGTCAAAATTACCCTGGACATAATTTCTTATTCACTTGTGTTAAGACTATCGTTACGAACGTATCTTGATTTTAATTTAATATTTTTCCTGAGTTAAATCATTAAATTTCATAACAATTTCACGCAATCGGCACCATATGAGCATGGAATCTGCTTTAAGAATAGTGGTATTGCTGCAAGAGGGAGAATCTCGCCTGCTGCAGGAGGTGTATCGCAGCGAGTTATCCGAAATGCTTTAGAACGCTACCAGGAGACGAGTAGTGTTGTTAGAAGAAGCGGATCGGGATGAACGCGGGCCACAACTATATAGGAAGACCGATATGTTCGCTTAACTGCCCGCCGAGAGCGTATCGTTACTGCTTGCGTTTTACAACTGACTACAGCAATCCACGGGTACACGAATAAGTGAGCAAACGATCTGCAACAAACTTCATGAAGATAGACAGCGATCCAAAATGCGCGTGGTTCGCTTTAAATTAACAAGGACTCATCGTGCAGCTCGTTTGAGGTTCGCACGCGAGTATTCGGACCATGGAGGACTGTGCTCTTCATAGATGAGAGTAAAGTGAAGTTTTTGAATAATCGTAGGCGCGTTCGTGTGTGGAAAAGACAAGGCAAACAATCTACCGACCCCTGTGTACACGAAACTGATTGATTTGAGGGGGCCAGTGACATGGTGTGGGGCGAAATCAGATTAATAGGCAAAACGGAGCTGATATTTCTTAACGAAGGTACCGTAACTGCTGCCAGCTACACGTCGAGCGTGTGGTCCGACGCTACATTATACTATTTTCACAAACAGTGGGCAATAATTTTGTCCTCATGCAGGATAATGCTCGTGTTTATACTGCTCGCTTAACTCAGGCAACCCTAACTGAAGTCAATATCTTAGTTTTACCTTAGCCCGCAATGAGCCCCGGTCTCAATCCAATCGAACATCTGTGGAACCAATTGAAAAGAAACTTAAAAGAAATTCATATTGATGTGAATAATCAACAGGAACTCATAAACGCATTAAAAACCTTTTGGCTCCCAAAAGTTTTATCTCAAGAAGACATCATCCATCTTATTGAAAGTATCCCAAACAGACTCAGAGAATGCGTACGTAAATCGCGAAGGACCCACCCGATATGAAAGACACCCCTGTGTAAACATCAATATTAATTCTTGATAAAAATCCGAACTTGTAAAGTTCGATTTTTATTTTTTCATTTTTATATGTGTAATTTTTCTTAATCGTTTCCTTTGTTTGATAATTAATAAAACTTTTCTGTCTATCTATACCTATCCATAAAAACTACAAAACATATGCATTTTCATTTTAAGGGCGGAAATCAAAGTGGACCCTATTTTGTTTTGAGTAGTTTATAATGCGTGTGCGTGTCGATGAAGAATAGTCATCAGTGTAAGTGTGTGGTCATCTGCAGCATGTGGTGTGGTGTGCGCAGGCGAGTCGGGTCTGATCGAGGAAGCGTGGTGGTCGGGCATCGTGGAGCCGGGCGCCGAGTGGCATCTGCTGCGCTGGGCCGGCTCCGCGGCGGCGCTGGCGTACCGCGTGCGCGTCACTTGCGCGCCCAACTACTACAACGCCACCTGCACCACCTTCTGCCGCGCGCGCGACGACAAGTTTGGCCACTACTCCTGCTCACCCACCGGCGACAAGCGCTGCCTGCCCGGCTGGCAGGGCGACAACTGCGAGATACGTACGTACCGCGCTAAACCATCACCAAACAATACTAGCCGGCTCCGTAAGTCTTCACCATTAGACACTATATCAATTATGTAAGGCTTATCCTAATATAAATTTAGTGCCTCGTGGTCAATTGATTATCCAATTCAGCTCCGGGTCCCGTGTTCGGTTCTCGTGTCGAATACAGTGTTATTGGACTTCAATTTAGAAAAATCCCAACAGCTGCTTGAATCTGGTGGTAGTGTGTTGACCCAAGCCCTTACCTCAGAAAATCACGTAAAGCTGTTGGTCTCAGTTATCGCAAACAAATTTCGAAAATCGTTAAAGGTAGCAAATGCAGTGATGTGGTACACTCCACCCATCACAATCAACACAAACGCCGGCGTCGCCGCTGCCGGCGGTCAAGCGGTGGTCAGGAGTTATTAACAAGTCAAAATCGTGATGCCACTTATTCTCCCACTTATCGTCAAGATACTGCCCCAAGCTAAAGTTCGGTCTCACAGGACTCACTGCCCGAGCACTCTACTCGGCAGAAAGCCCGGTTCATTAAACGGTCAGTTGGATTAACGTTTAAGTGAATTTCAGAAAATAAATGAATCATTATCCACCTCATCAGCCGTAAACCGATGAGTCGCGGTGAACCAGTAGCGTTTTTGGACGGTTGGCTCATTCTGCATACCTTGCAAGGGAACCGGCTCCATGATATTAATGTACTTTAAATCTATACTTAAAGATTCTATATTTGCTACACAAAACCGCTGCCAAGTTGGTTGATGATTTCCAATATGACGCAACATGTTGATGTCGGAGTTGACTCATAGTGAGATACTGAGTGGCGAGGGCTGTGCTGACGTGACGTTTCTGTTGCAGCCGTCTGCAAGGAAGGCTGCCACCCGACGCACGGCCGCTGCGACCAGCCCGGCGAATGCCTGTAAGTATCGCCACCTGACGACTGTGTTGCGACGCCCGCTGCACAACGACAACTGTAACAAACAACATTCATTGAGTTTCACATCCATTAATATTAAAATATTTATTTTGATTTTTTTAAAGCATGCATTGCATTATTATTTACTCGTATAACACTAATAAAATTATGTTCTTATTGAGAAAATTTATAGATAAATCCATAGTTCAAAAACGAAATTAAGATATTAAATTTGCAATTTTTTCGCGAAGACATATTATGTAACTGCTGTGATGCAACTGAAACAAAAGGTAGTTTAAGGAATGAGGCAAACTCCTGAAATTCCAAATGATTTTTGGAATTCCAAACTCCAAATGAGGGTCTCCTTTAGTTTTCAGAGGCCTAATTCACGAAATTAAACGGCAATCGAGTCGAAGCGTTTAAGACTCGTATACATTTTCTTACATATTATGCGTCGTAAGACGTTCTATCATGCTTATGTGTGTGAGAACCCTAAGCGCATTGACAAAATTACGTGAATTGGGGGCATATCTTAAATAAACTTGTCCCATTTATTTAAGGCCTGCCCCCAATTATTATGTTTTTATGTATGTATCTTATCTGTAGTTTATTTCAGTCATATTCAAATTTGAATATCTATTTTTTTACTTCGGTAACCATTTAGTTTTAGCTTGTGTTAATGTTGATCGAACAATTATATGCACCTACTAATAGTGTAATCTGATTAAGTTGCACTATTAGAGACTGGTAGAGAATGCCACTTAGCATTAAGTCCACCTTTGTACATTGTTGTGCATTAATTTAAATAAATAAATAAAATTCCTTAAACTACTTTTTGTTTCACTTTCATCACAGCTGTTACACTTATCTAAGACTTTGCAGAAATTTTACATATTAATTAATGCTTTTATTTAATAGAGGATAAAGCTCTGTATTATTTATGACAATGACAAGCGTTAGAGTTTGTCACTGTCATATTCCGGTCTAGGGGTAAAGTAAATTTTGCATGTTGAATTGCATCCTTTTTCCTTTTTAGGTGTCTACAGGCGAAGGTTATTTGTTTCCATTAAAAACCATCAGCCTATTTGATATCCTTTGATTCCTTGCATCCCATTCCTTTGGAAGTACGGTATCTATAGGTATTAATATTAGAAGTTGGTAAGATTTGTTTGTTTGTAATGGATATAAACTACTGTATCGATTATAAAAATTATTTCCCCAATACAACTTTACATTGTCAATGAGTAACACAGACCGACTAAGCTAAAAAAAATGAAGTAATATATGGGGGTCACACGAATGAGGCCGCGGGAAACAGCTAGTATCGTATAAATATGGGAGGTGTCAGTGACGTATTTGCGAGTGAGTTCTGCGAGTGCCGGGCTAACTGAGCTACAGTTTTACTCTGCTTTTAAAGCGCCTTTGTATTACCATCCTTTTGAATCGAATCAACGCGTTCGATCACTCGCAAATTGCCACATTTGAAGATAGCTTGAAACAAACGACTTTACGGTGAGTGGGGGTCCTTCAAAGATCCGAAGCAAACTTCAGTAAGGTAGTATGATGGTGAAGCGTGTGCCTGTGTGCAGGTGCCGGCCGGGCTGGCGCGGCGAGCTGTGCGCGCAGTGCCAGCCGTACCCGGGCTGCAAGCACGGCTACTGCAACGGCTCCTCCTGGGACTGCACCTGCGACACCAACTGGGGCGGCATCCTCTGTGACCAAGGTACCGCAATCACAGACACGGCGAACACATTGTAGTGTCATAGTCACAGTAAGTGACAGTTTAAATTTTGATACAGAGATATTTTAATGTTTTTTTTTTCTGCCCGTGTTTTAAAAAGACATACAGTAAATGAGATTTTCCTCTTCATATACCGCTAAATGTATTTAGGGATTAGGGAGTTTAAATTGATGACATTGTATCAAGAGCAGAATATCACCCAAAACTGTACTTAGTGAGTTTTACCTGTCAACCGACACTATTATTATCTCTGTTCGATTATGTCAATTTAGAAAAAGATTTATTAAACGACGTAACTGTACCTCGTCGTGTAGATCTAAACTACTGCGGCACGCACGAGCCGTGCCAGCACGGCGGCACGTGCGAGAACACGGCGCCGGACCAGTACCTGTGCACATGCGCCGAGGGCTTCTCCGGCGCCGACTGCGAGCGCGTGGACAACCCGTGCGCGCCCGCGCCCTGCGCGCACGGCCAGTGCTCGTTGGCGGGCGCGCCCGCCGGCTTCGCGTGCGCCTGCGAGCGCGGCTGGGCGGGCGCGCGCTGTGATCTGGACGAGGACGACTGCGCCTCCACGCCCTGCCGCCACGGCGCCGCCTGCCGCGACCGCCTCGCCGGCTTCGCGTGTGACTGCCCGCCCGGCTGGACCGGGCCCACCTGCAACGACGGTCAGTATCCGTGCACACGCTCACACTTATAGATACGGCACCTAATACTAAACAAAGAGTATATGTGTGCTAAAGTTTAGCGATATGTCCGTCAGATGTGGACGAGTGCGCGGTGAGCTCCGGTACAGAGGGCTCACTGGGCCCGTGCGTAAACGCGGCTCGCTGTAACAACACGGCGGGCGGATACTCGTGCGTGTGCCTGGCGGGCTGGACGGGCCGCGACTGCGACGTCAACGTGGACGACTGCACGGGCCAGTGCCTGAACGGCGCCACATGTATCGACCTGGTGGACGACTTCCACTGCGCGTGCGCGGCCGGATACGCGGGCCGCACGTGCGCGCGCGACATCGACGACTGCGCGCCCAGCCCGTGCCGCCACGGCGGCGAGTGCGTCGACCTGCTGGACGCCTACCGCTGCATCTGCCCCGTCGGCTTCTCTGGACATGACTGTGAGGTACATAACACTAACTATGACATTTCACATATTACATCGCTTTAAAATGATAAATTGAAGAAATAGTAAAATCAAAATAAGATAGAACTTGTTTTAAACGAAAAAATATTTTTTGTTCATGTTAAAAAATCAAGACAAGACGATACGTCATAATATGTCTTCTATCTATGACTATATAAATCTGGTCAGCAAAAGGAGGTTTTTTAATTTACTCGAGGGCGACCTACATCGTATATGAACCATTTAGCCACGCATCTAGGCCAGTCTGTCAGATTTATTAAATAAATCTACCGTGACAAATATTGAAGCGCGTCAGATTAAAATAAGTTGGGTTAATTATAAGCTAAAACAAGTACATTTTGAAAACTTGGCAATTTTAGTGTAATGTCACAAAATTGCAAAAAAAAAAAACGTTTTCTTGCCATTGAACTTTTCCTTGGACATCCATAAACTGAGCAGGCCTGATGATATCTCTCTAATTGTGCCCAAGATTTGTGTTCCCGAGTTGGCACCGGTCTTATCGCGTCTTTTTTGTCTCTCTTTGGTGTTGTTCCAAAATCTTGGAAGACAGATTTACAATACATAATCCCTAAAAAGGCGATCACTGAAATCCGTCCAACTATCGGCCTTCAGTGATAACTTTCTTGATCTCCAAAATAATGAAATCTATTTAATGGCCAGCTTTTGAGGAAACTAGAGGAGCACCAGCTGATTATTAATCGTCAGTATGGTTTTCGTCGCGATCGCTCAGCTGGCAATTTTTTAGTTTACTTAATACATCGATGGTCGGAGGTAGTAAAGAATTACAAGGGAGAGGCTTTGGCAGTTAGTCTAAACATAGAGAACGCCTGCGATCGTGTATGACACAAAATCCTATTTCCTAATACCACAAGCTTTCTTTTGATGAGCTTCCCGTGAAACTGTGCAATTGGATTGGACTGTAGTGTGCTATCACTTACACTGTTTCTTCTGCATATTCATGACATGTTGCAATTAATTGCTATATGGATGATAGTACTGGTGATGTTTTATTCTCCAACCGCAGCGGGATTTTTCGGTATTACTTCAACGTGTGCCGAAACAAACTCGTAACAGAACTTGAAGAACAACACTCCATAGCTTCGAGGTGGGATCGATTTAATTTAATCCACTTTAACCCCAAAAAGACATAAGTTTGTGCATATTTCGCTAAAAATTTCCCATTGTCGTATCTTCTCGCTTCAAATATACTTCCTCGATAACCTCAACTAGATTTGGAATCTCCAAGGATTCCGATTTCCAAATGATTGTCGACATATCGAATGAAATTCAGTTCCGTAGTCACGTGGGAGCCTAAAAAACTGGGTGTTCTAAGCAGGGCCAGTCAAAACTTCACCTCGGACTATCGCTTACAGACTTATAAGGCGCAAATTTGGCATCATATGGAGTACTGCTGTTATTTATGAGCGGGAGCTCCTCTGCACCAACTCCTTCCTTTTGATCGTATCAAAGTAGAGCGGCTCGAATCATCGACGACAAGAATGTAGTACTGTATTGTACTGTAGTGTTACGAAGAGGTGTCTTTTATCGCATCTGTCAGGTTGAGCAGTTTGTATTGATTCCTGATACCAAATTTCATCATCTAACACCGCGACAAAAAGCCAAAGCCAAAATGTCAGCCTCACCATCTCGATGTCTGGTCGATTCACGACTTGTTTTTTTATATTACAAGATAGCAAACAAGCAAATGGCCTTTCTGATGGGAAGAGATAACCATCGCCTACAGACACTTAAGATGTTAACGTTGCGATGGTATCTTTTTGGCGGGGTCTTGATACCTCATGCATGATTTTACTAACTACATTTCCCTCCAAACCGGAGCACAATGCAGAACTCCACTACCTAGTGTGCTACCGTCCGATTCTTGAGGCACTTTTTTTCTCACAATACTCCTCGTAGAATCATTTAGAAATCCATTCGGAAAAGCTCCTGCCGATAATTGGGCAGGAGCTTAGCAGGATACAACTTAGGTTACATCAAGAAAAGAGCTTATTCATTCTCAAAAGGCCGGCAATGCAACTGCGAAACCTCTCGTATTGCGAGTGTCTATAAGCAACCGTGATCACTTACCGTCATTTGAGCCTCCTGTCTATCCAATTAGGTACCTTGAATCCATGACGCTCGAGTATATTCACATTTATCATCATGGGCTCGCTATTGTTATGTCATTGGAATTGATATTCATGTTATTTTGAACAGGTCATTAAATTGCACCTATATCTATATACTTGGAGATAGTGGTTATATCAAACAACACACACACACACACACACACACACGCATATCAGCTCTCAGTCGCAGCCACGGCGCGCTTCACTCTCACTCCTAATCTCTAATCCTTACTGTTTCCAGATTAACATGTTCACATTTCAGTGATCGCACTAACACGCTAACATTGGCTCTGCTTCTAGCTTACCTCCTGTGTGGGACGCTACTGCCCGGTGAGTCTATAACTAACATTTTGTTATGTTTTGCATACGCGTGTGTGCATTTTTGTGTGTGTTGTCGCTTTGCATCCGCGGCATGTCGGTTTCACTCGCTTTGTGTGGCTTACTATGCCGTTACAAATAGATGTCAAGGGCCATGATTTGTCGCGGACCACTTGCTTGTCAATAGTTTTTAGCGGAATGTATTGTTTTTTCAAGGTCGGTTCAAATAAGTTTTTAACAAGGGCTCTTTATAGAATGATAGCCAGAAAGACAGACACAATTGCTGTTAGGTAGAATGCAGTAGTTACAACAGTGACAGGGATATCGCAGGCGAGAAAGGTACTTAGCCAAAGATAAATCCAAGTAAAAATTGCATGACTGGTGACATTACTTCTTTCTGTTAACACGCACATATACAAAGTACGGTACGACACACCTCGAGCATTGTTCTGAACTGAGTACTGACTGAGTCTATGGTACAAATATTATCACAAATGTCGGTATATCAAGTGTCGCGTATGTATAACTGTTTGCGCGTGTGGCAGGACGACCGCGACCACTGCGCGGGCGCGCCCTGCCAGAACGGCGCGGAGTGCTACACGGCGCAGAGCGACTACTACTGCCACTGCGCGCCCGGCTGGGCCGGCAAGAACTGCTCGCAGCGCGCCAACAGGGACCGTCAGTATACACTAAATACACAAACAGAAACTCAAATATTTCCTTTAATTAACATCACACTATGGTTTCCACTGTCTATGACTTGCTAAAAAAATGAAGTGTCAAATGTATTAATTGAAGTAGGCCTAATATCTTTACGTCTTGTATAAACACGTTCCCTGCGACAATGCTTAACCTAAACTTACTTTTAGTGCTACACGAGTCTTGCACGAGTCATATATTTCTCGTGGCTGGAATGCCAGCTGTGCGTTACACCTTCATTTTCCCGTATCAGGTCCTGAATTGTAAGGTCCTTAGAGCTATGGAAAATTATCGCTAGTACAAAATTTTTGAACGAATCAATAGGTTATATTCTTGTGTATATAGCTGGCGTCGCCCAAGGCTCTGCGCGATATTTCAAAAGTTATAGGCATTTTTCAAAATCGGTGATTTTACGGGAAATTACTTCTCGTGCCGCATACAATAGATAGAATGCTTTAAATAATAATAAACTTTAAATAATATTTATTAATATGTCAACATGCATAATCAACAAAATAATAATCTTCAAAAACAAACAGAAAAAAACACCATTACAAACTTAATTTTTTTTAAAAACAAATTTTATTATATTAGAATTATTTACGGACTAAGCAAGTTTGTTCATGTTATCCAATATCACTCTGCTTTTAAGTGGTTACCTATACGACATCGTAGAGAGAGACAAATATCAAAATGAATCACCCACGAATGTGTGAACAGCCACTTCGCGACGGCACTCGACGAATTTTTTTCTTTCTTAATCCTTTTCCCACCGTGCAATTCGTTTGTGATTGTGAAATGTTCTTTCTAAAGACATCAAGGCAATTAAAATTATATTTCAATTAATAAAAATATTGACGTTAATTTAGTTACCGTGTTTTGATTGTTCTGTTCTCATAGATGTTACTTTGTTATTTGTATGTATAATATGTATATTTATTTACATTTATATTTGTATGTATGTATATGAGTGTGTATGTATATATGTATGTAATTAAATATCGTATAATATAATAATATATAATACATGTATTTATATATTTATGTTGTAAATTATTTATTGTTCTCTGTTAATTTCGTCTTTTTTATAGTAAGTTTAAGTTATTCGAATAAAATTAAGGTGCACCACTTAGATAAATAATTGGTCTCGCTGTGCTTGACGAGATACCGCCGACGTACTTGTCAAAGGCGGCAACAAATACTACGCCGAAACCGGCGGACCCGATTCAATCACCAATCACAATGCAAGCTCTAAAAGCACACTACTCACTAGTCACTGTTATCCATTTGCACATTGTCATGTCACACACACAGCACACTACAATATTGAGTTGCCGCATTCACGGAGTTGTTGTTTTTAGATAGGGCGATATCTTGTCAAGCGCCGCGAGACCAATTATTTATCTATGTGCACGTCTTTTAATTATTACCTTAATGCATGAAGTTAGCTGGTATAGAATGCCCTTAGGCGTTAAGTTAAACCTATACATTTATTGTTTGTGCATAAATATAAATTAATAATAAATAAGTAGGAATTATATTGGTATAATTATATTGGTATCTATTTATTAAAAAAAATAAAAACAATACAAATGAGAAGAGTAGGAACAAAAGTTGACATTTACAAATAACCCAAACATGTACATGTCACCTTCTGTTCTTTACCTCCTCGATTATTTTGTTAGTTATTATACCAAAAAATTAACCTTTTGCTAAACTGGACAAAAATATTTGCTTTTAAAAATGATGTTTTTAATAAATATTTTAAGTAATCAAATTTCATTTTATTTTTACTTTTCTTACATGCCTACTTATATATTTTTATTTAATTTTAATTGCTTATTTTAAATGTGCCTTAATTAGCTTCTTACGTGATCGTTTGATTTTCGCACTTCGCGCGTGACGACAAAAAGTAACGTAGAAACGCCTGATTATTTAACACAGCACTAGTGCAATTTGCACTAGTGTGGTTCATAGTGCACTGTGCAAACAGAAGCCTCGCGCGCGCGCGCCTTTGCGTCACGGGGTGAAGGAATACCTCCAAACAGTTCCCGTTCCGCACCAGAGGCCGTCAAAAATATTTTTGTGGGTTACGTAAAAATACTTCCGTACTTTAATTAGTAGTAGTGCCATACTGCATTTACAACTGAATAGGCCGGCACGCCCAGGGAGATACGACTCTCTCACTTGACAACGACGTAACGTAGCAGCTCCACTGCTGCGTTTCGTCCGGTTTGTGAGAGTCTCGGAGGCCTGACCCCCCCGCCCCCCCCGCACACTACATATGAATACGTTATTTTAAAAAAATCTACCCCAGGGGGGTACCACTTGCACTAACAGTGGAGAATCCCCCCCTGGGCGTCCGTGCTCTGGATTCCAGCCAGATCATGGATGCTTAGACTGTCCTGCGTATTCTGGGGGGGGGGGGGGCAAAATTGTGCTCATAGACAATCTTGTCCGGGGCAAACAGAGCAAGGAGGCCATGGCACCCCCTATCACGCTTACTGTGGATTTCTGCAATATCAGGAGGCTTCATTCCAACCTGAAAGCCGTTGACTTCCATCTCGAGATAGCGAATCCATCTTTGCTCTTCTTGACCGAGATACAGATCTTCTCCGGCTTCTCCGGCTGATACTTCCTAGGAGAAGTACTCCTACCCGGCGTACAAACTGGAACATTCCATTATACCGCGGGTTGGTGTGTGCGCATACGTCAGAGAAGATATATCTTAACGGCGCCTCGGCACCTATCCATTATCTGGTTACGCGTTGCTTGCGACGACCATTCACGCAGCTACACGTGCCTATACAGGTCCCATAGCAGGAATACTGAAGTTGACCGGCTCGTTGAGCGCTTACAAACGGCTATGGATTCCGTGTTAGAGCAGATTCCCTCCACAGAGATCGTGATCTTGGGCGATTTTAATGCCTACCACGCCGAATAGCTTTGTTCTCGCACCACCGATCATGCGGGGAGGTTGGTTCACGATTTTGCCTTGGCATATGGTCTAACACAATTGGAAATCTCGCCTACGCGTGTTCCCGATGTAGAGCCATCTACATCGGGAACACGCGTAGGCGAGATACGCCTTTACTGTTGGATCTCCAGCTGACTGACCCGGACCGTTATCAGGTATCGGTGGACGTTCAACTTGACGCATCGGACCACTGCCTGATCCGGAGCAAAGTGCCGGTCACGCGCTCATCACGGCCTCCCTTTGCAGGCTGTCGTCGCGTTTGGCACTATAGGTCAGCAGATTGGGTCGGGATGCGGTCTTTCTTTGCATCCTACCCATGGGGGCGGATGTGCTTCTCGCTGGATAATCCGAATGCTGTTGTTGACTCTGTCGCTGATGTGGTGCTGCAGGGCATGGAACTTTTCATTCCGTCTTCTGTGGTGCCCATCGATGGCAAGTCTCAGGCTTGGTTTGGTCGCCACTGCAAAGTGGCTTTACGCCGAAAGCAGGAATGCTACCGAGCTTGGGCTGCTGCGTCGGCATCTCGTGATGTAAAAACTAGCGCATTACGAAGGGAGTATAACTCTTCCTCGAGGTTCTTCAATAGAGCTATCGCCAAGGCAAAAGCGGAACACATTAGCAGAATTGGTGAGAAATTAGTTCGCCTTCCTTCGGGCACTCGTGCGTTCTGGTCTCTCGCCAAGGCTGTCTTAGGGAATTTCTCCTAGCCTTCATTTCCACCCTTGCACAGAGACGATGACTGTCTGGCCCATACCGCAAAGGTGAAATCCGATCTTCTGGGCTCGTTCTTTGCGGCCAGCTCGACTCTGGATGACCGAGGCAACACACCGCCTACCATCCCGCAGTGCCATGCCAGAACCACAGTTTCGTCAGTCAGCTGTACGTAAAGCACTACTTTCTTTGGACATCCTCAAGCTGAGTGGACCTGATGGCATCCCTCCTATTGTGCTTAAAGTATGTGCCCCAGAGTTGGCGCCAGTATTGACGCACCTATTCCGGCTCTCCTATTCACTCGGCGTGGTACCGAATTCATGGAAAACAGCTTTATTGCATCCTATTCCTAAAAAAGTAGATTGCTCTAATCCGTCAAACTATCGGCCAATAGCCATAACTTTAGAATTCTGGGAGTCAACATATCGAACAACGTTCAGTTCCGCGGTCATTTGGAAGAGAAGGCTAAACTAGCCTCCAAAAAGCTTGGTGTACTTAGTAGAGCAAAGCAGTACTTCATGGCAGCCCATCGCTTCCAACTTTACAAGGCCCAAATTCGTCCTCACATGGAGTACTGTTCTCACCTCTGGGCCGGAGCTCCTCAGTACCAGCTTCTTCACCTTGATCGCATTCAACGTAGAGCGGTTCGAATCGTCGACGACCAGGCTATTTTTAATCGGCTTGACTCTTTAGCGTTACGCAAAGATGTAGGTTCGTTCTGCATCTTTTACCGTATTTGTCATGGGGAGTGTTTCGACGAGTTGTTCGGACTAATTCCTGCCGCTAAATTCCACCATCGGACATCGCGTCAAAAATTTAAAGTTCCATCCTTACTACTTCGATGTCTGGAAATCCACGACAGTGCGCTTTTGTCGACACTTTTTGCTTCGCACTACTCCTTTGTGGAATCAATTACCCTCGGGGGTGTTTCCGAATGGATACGACTTAGAGACCTTCAAGGAACGAGCTTATTCATTCTTAAAAGGCCAGCAACGCAGCTGCAATACCCCCGGTATTGCAGATGTCCATGGGCAGCGGTGATCACTTACCATCAGATACACTATCTGCTCGTTTGCCACCTCTACTATAAAAAAAAAAAACATTTTTATATTAAAAACTGATTGCATATGAAGCAAGGATATCAGGAATATGGTTATCTCTTTTGTTCGTGCATGGGAATTTAGTTTATCCACTCCGCACTGGGGCTAGAAAATATCAATTAGCGACCGCACAGGCCGGAACTCTAACGCGACAAAATACTTCTCGTAACGCAGGAAACGTGTATCATATTCACAATCTCTCACCAACTCTTAGTGTATTGACAGTTTTAATCCGAAATGGGATATCCATGTTTATATACATAAAAAAATTTGAAAAAGAAAGAAAATTAAAGAAGGAGAATGCAAGGGAAATCCGATGGAATATGATGGGAGGCACAAGAGGATTTTAGGTCTAGAAAACGATGTACGGATCATGCATTTTTCCCTCCACAACGTCGTAGAAAAACATCCAGTCAGAAAGAATGTTTACTACGGTCTTATAGATTAGGAGAAAGCGTGATTTAGTTTAAAGTTGCGACAGAAACTTTGGTACTTTTTATTCAGTTATGGGATAGATGGGCCTCTACTACATGCTTTGTAATCCATGTGTTGGAATTCTAAAGCATGTGTACGGATGGACGGCAACATATTGCGCTGGTTCGATGTCAATATTAACGTCTAGTAGGGTTGTTCGTCGTCAGCTCGCCTGTTTATTCTATATCTGGATAAGTACTAAGATTAAGGTAATTGAATATCGAAATGCTCATGGGTGATCTAGTGGTAAACTGTCTGCTTTATACAGATGACTGTACTTATAGGCTTACTCCATCTAAGCTACAAACACTGGTCACAGTTATAAATGATGATGTAGGAATTTGGGCTTACAATTGAATGTGAAGAAAACTAATGTTCTAATGTTTGATATGGAAATTACCAGAATGGGTCAAAGAATTATGATTGATGTCATAGTGTTGAAACAAGCAGAGCAGCAGAGATGGAAGGTACACTGCTGATGTCAAAAAAAGAGTATCTACGGAGAACAGAATGGCAGATTAGATATAAACAAAACTGATATACATATAATACGAATGTGGAAGGATATAAGTACCAGGGTAGACCAAGACTAACGATAAAGAAGACTAAAGATTGATCATGTCTTGTCCGAAGGAAGTGTCGAGTCGTCAGATCCAGCGCATGTGTATGAAGAGAGTAATGTAATGTGGAGAAAGCAAGACAAATCTGAAAGGATCGTGACATGTAGCAATCTACCTACCTCGTAAGGGATTTGGCGTGAAGACTGAAAATACGTATATATGTAAAAAAAATATTGCACCATACAGAAATTTGGGGTACAACTAGATAGTTTTTGTACGTTGTGGAACCCTTGGACCCTCCCCCCGCCCCGCCCCTTCCCCCACAACGAAGCTAATCTTTGTCCATGGTTGCTGTCCTAGTAATGAAAATAGTGTCAATATTTAGTTGTAATTATCGTGTTTCAGAACAAGACCCGTGTTCCCCGAATCCTTGCCAAAACAACGGGAGCTGCTCCTCGAGCCCCGGGGGGTTCTCTTGTGCCTGCGCTGACAGTTGGACTGGTTAGTACATTATAAAACTATAAACTTGGTAAAACAGTGTGGCTCTGTAAACTGCGATTTTTGTAGTCAGTTAGAGATCTTGAGAACAAAGACTTTGGATCGAAGCTTGCTGAAAGAGGCTGAAGCAGCACCAATTCTGCTATATACGTCGGCATTAAGGTCGCACTGCGACTTTATTGCGTTTCCTAGGTTCAAGTACCTACCTCTACCTCTTTGCACGCTTCAGAATTTATGCAGCGATGGTTGCTATCCCCCAATAAATTTAGGACAAGCCTTATTTGGGACACCTGTTCTAGTCCCTTTCCCGCGTGGGGGAAGCAGTGCCTCCCTAAATATGGCTGCTTTGTTGCTCAAACTCCTGCCCAATCTATATTGTTGTGTAAATTCAATGTAGAAACGACCATCAATATCTACAATATCCAGTCCTTTTGACTTCTGCTGTCACCCTTAGCCTTTTTCAATACCTTGCTGTTTCGCTAAATCAGCAAAAACCATGCGTTTATGAATCATTGATTGCCGTCAAAGCCAAAACATACTTTTTGCACTATGCGAAAGGCATCCGCATTCGTATACCTCGAGGGAAAAGGAGATAAGAATGGGAATAAAAAGGAATAAAGTAACATGAGAGGGTTATAAGGAGTTGGGACGCTACTGTGAAGGCCTCTACTCATTTCATATAATTTAAAATTCAAAATCAGACTAATGGTCAGTGTTTGCAATAAATTATAATACCAAGGAGGTGTTACAATTTATTGCAAATACTACAGCTGACTCGTAGGTAGACGGGCAGAACAGGTAGAAATAATAAATAATACCATTTGAGTAATATGCTGTTTATGCGTTTGCAGGTCTCACTTGCGATGTCAGCGTCCGTTGGAAGCCGCGCTGCGTTATACCGTGCGCTAACGGAGGCTCATGTGTAGCGGCAGCGGGCGCGGGTGCGAGTGCAGGAGCGGGCGTGGAAGTGGTAGCGGGCGCGGCAGCGGGAGCGGGGGCAGGCCCGACACGCTGCCTGTGTCCGCCTGGCTGGGCCGGCGCGCTGTGCGACCTGCCCGTCAATACTGTCGTACGTCTGCCTCGCTCATGTTGTACACCTTGTGATTTAGATACGTTCACGACTCAAACATTATTATGACTAAAAAAGCATAAATCTTATTTGCTTTGGATAGTTTATATGTATCTTCACGCCAAAATCTCAAGGGAGACAAACACAGAGACTTAGGTACGAGTCACACGTCGCAACTTTCCGTCCGTCCATCTATCAATCTATCTAATCAACGCTCTAGACACCAAATTTCGTGAGCACTTGATCAACCTGATAATCAGTTTACGTTTTCTCCGGTACCCACATTTTTTGAAACAAAGTATCTTCATGCCTGTATATCTGAAGCGGTAGGCAGAGGTGCAACAAGTACACCCACTATTAGCCGAAGATATTTAGTCCTACACAATGTAATAGATAGCAAGCCTATCGCAAACTGGGCACTTTTTCCAATACCGGGCAACGTTGGTTTCATCAGAAAACTGAAAAAACATATTTTTTGATTTGCCCGACCCGGAAACTCATATGGTCAACTCGGACACCGGACCACTAGACCACAGAGGCGACGCTATAGTTTCATACTATTAACATTTAAGCTATTCAATGTCAATGACAAATATAATATATTCGCACCACATTTTCACCGCCTATAAAATTTTCTCTAACAATACATTATATAAGTTGGTCGACTATTACTTAAAAACTTGTAAGGCCTTCTAAGCCGTGATAGTTTTTCTTTTAACTTCATTATATTTACTACTACCATGATTTTTTTCCACCGCCAATACCAACCGGTTAGCCTGCAGAGGGAGGGACACTTGAGTCTAATAAAAATTAGCTCTTAAAAGCTTAATATTTTACTCGTACAAACGAATGTCTTAATCGAAAACTTATTTTGGAAAAACTATATTTTTTTTAAAACCTATCCAATGACACCCCACAAAATGGGGCATGTGAGAAAAAAGTTAACATTCCCACTATACACGTAGAGGATCTACCCTGAAAAAAATATTTTTCAAGATTTTATGTTCCTACTTTGTTAATGTAACTCATACTCGTATGTATGTATTCGTGCCAAATAACAGCTTTCTAGTACTAAGGATATCTGAGCTATCGTGTGGACGGACGGACGGACATAGCGAGACTATAAGGGTTCCTAGTTTACTTCAGAATCCTAAAAAGAAAAAGTTATATTCTAAAATTTATATCGCAGATCTCAGTCTGCTCTTCTGATCTATACATACGTTCACATACACATTAGATATCTGTAATACCTACTTAATCACCTATGGTTGCGTTAGCTCCATCAGGAATAATGGATGTACAAAGATATCAATTTTTATACGATATGGATATATTTGTATATGGATGGATGATGATAAAGGGAAAAAATATGTGAAACAACAAATAATCCTTTGAGCTCAATTCGTAGTTCAATAAAGGTTATAATCTGTAATATATACTTCTTCAAATTTTGCATGAATATTACTAACAGGTCGGGTCAACATATAGGCTACATATTATTACGCTATCACGTACGGGGGAGGAGTTGTGCGGAGTAAACGAAGTCGCTGGCAACAGCTAGTTTAAATATATTTGTAGTTTTTGGAAATGATTGATGTAACCAAAACGTAACGCTAATGTATTCCCTGGGGCAGACGGCGGTGGCACCGGCGGGCGGCGCGTGTCCGTGCCAGCACGGCGGCTCCTGCGCGGAGGCGGGCGCGGGCGCGCGCTGCGTGTGCCGCGCCGGCTGGACGGGCGCGCGCTGCGAGCGCCCCGCCGACGGCTGCGCGGCGGCGCCATGCGCGCACGGCCGCTGCGTCGGCGGCGATGGCTGGCGCGCGTGCGAGTGCGCGCCCGGCTGGGCGGGGCCCGACTGCGCCACACCCGCGCCCGCGCTCGCACCCGCGCCCGCGCCCGCCTGCCAGCCCGCCTGTCCGCCACCCGCGCGCTGTGACGCCGCCGCGCCCCGTCCGCGCTGCGTTTGTCCCGCACCACCTGCGCGCCTCGCCAGGCGCTGTCTCGAATGTGAGTTCCTTCTGCCTGATTCTTATAGTTGTTTTTTGATTCAATATTTTATGGTACGTTTTGATGTAGATATTCTAAGAATGAAATGTAAATAAGTCTCATTTATTATTATTTTCAGTGATAGCCGGTCTCGCGGAAGATAGTGGCGAAACTACAGAAGGAGAAGATTTGGGAGATAGTGATGCAGTGATGAGCGGAGTTGGCGTGGAATCGAGCGGCGGCGAGTGGGCGAGCGAGTGGGGCGGCGAGTGGAGCGCGGGCGAGGGCGCAGGCGGCGCATGCGGCGGCGACAACGGCACGTGGTGGTGGGGCTGCAACGCGTGCCGCTGCGTGGGCGGCGCGCCCGCCTGCACGCGCCTGTGGTGCGGCCTGCCCGACTGCCGCCAGCCCGCCGCACTGCCCTGCCGCACCGATGAGGTACGGCCGCACCCTCACCGTGCCACTGCATTCACACTGCACACTTCTTTTATGACTGAAAAAACAACAATATTTAAATTGTGAATATTTATATTATTGGGTGAAACGTTTTTGGGTGAAAATATATTTGTTCTCTCTTATAAAATATATTTGTTAGTCTCCATAACATCTGCGAGCATTAACAACATAGGTATATAGAAATGTCTACACTACTACTACTACTAGAGAAACTAGAAAAATCTGTATTAGGATTTTTAAGTATACACTTTATTGATTTATTCTTTGTTTAAGAGTCACCCAAAACGACATAGCAATATACCATAAAAAATAAGCTCGTTCTTTACTGGTAGTGATAGAAAGCTTATAATACAAATAAATATTTTCATTTAATTTAAATTATGCTCTATTATAAAGGCTGACGCTATAATAATTGGCGTTGCAGGTGTGCGTGCCGTCGGCGCCGGCGCTGTGCCTGCGCGCGCCGTGCGCGGGCGGCGGCGAGTGCCGGCGCGTGTCGGGGCGGCGCGTGGAGCCGCCCGCGCTGCCTGCGCCCGCCGCGTGCTGGCCGGGCGCGCGCGCGCCGCCGCCGCCGGGCTGCGCGCGCGCCGCGCTGCGGCTGGCCCGCGAGCGGCTGGCGCGCGGCGCGCACGTGGAGCGCGCGTGCGCCGCGCTGCGCCGCGCGCTCGCCGCCGCGCTTGCGGCTCGTCTCGCGCCAGCGACCGCCTCTCCCGCTTCACCGCCGCTCACTCTACTCTGTGATCTAGCACCCGACGACGATGATGAGCTTGATCTCGCCCTCGTAAGTACATATAAAACACTAGATGTTGCCTGCGACTTCGTACGCTTGTTGTAGTGACTTTCGTGTTAGGATTTTAGTTTATGACTGTCTGTTGTTATAAATTACTAAAACTTATTTAGCTCTTTTTCTAAAGGACCCTAATAATATCAAATAAGCAAGTAATAATTATGATAAGAATATACTACGTTGTGCCATGCTACATGCTACTTTATTTGTAGTAATTGGCTGTAATCTGTAAAATTTCTACAGCTAATACTACAACTCCTCATTATTACTGTCAATCATAGAATCATCATCAGACAATCTGTACACAGAATGCCTGCGGTCTGTATCCAATTGAGAACTATGTTATTCCTCAGAGTGAGATTGCCGAATCTGATTTACTCTTTTGCGTTCCTATGATTGCTGGATATTGATAGTATCTAACACATGATGGTTCCACTACCAAACAGCTGCATTACGTTCATCACGCTGTTCCTGTTTCTAATAAACGTAATAGGTTGATGTTCTCTATCAATACGAATTCGTTCTTCGCGCTCTACAGTGGTTTCAATTGAATGCAAGGCAGATGTGCGATTACGCTGGGAACTGAGCCGAGATTAACGCGAACTGGAGGTCTCAATGGCACGGGACTCGGTGTCACACTGGCAATCGTTTGCTAACCTCATTTTGCGCTCTTCACAACTTTCCAGTGATCGCAGGGTAGCTGTGCGACCACGCTGATAGCTAAGCCGAGATTCACGCTGCGTACAGGTCTCAGAGGCACGGGACTCGGTGTGGTGCTCACGATCGTCTACTAATCTCTCTTCTTCACTACTTTCTAGTGACCGCAAATTAAGTGTATGACTACGCTGAGAGCTAAGCCGAGATTCACGCTGCGTGTAGGTTTCAAAGGCGCAGGACTCGATGTGGTGTTCGCAATCGCTTGATAATCATATTTCACGCTGCGTAAATGTTTCAGAGACGCGGCTCTCGGTGTAGTGGTGGCGATCATTGTTAATCAAATTTCACGCTCTTGAGTGCTTTCTAGTGACTGCAAGGTAGAACCAACTTATTAGTATAAAAGACTGAATAGAACCAACTTATAAGTATAATCCTAAGAGCATTTCAGAAAAGAAGTATGCAAAATAATGTTTGGGACAGAGAAATTATAACAGATAAAACTACAAATAACAATCGACTAAAAATAACACTAACAATAAAGAAACAAAAAAAAACTTTCTTGATAGATATTTCCATACCAAACACTGATAATATAAGAAAAAAATATTCGGAAAAAATTCAGAAGTACATACAGCTGGCCGATGAGATACGAGATATGTCGCATCAGGATATCGTCAAATAAAACCAGTGATTATCTCAACGACTAGAGTAATCCCCAAATCACTCCACGATTCAATAAAAGAACTAGACCTACGTACTGACTTATACATTCCCTTACAAAAATCAGTAATCATTCTCTTACAAAAATAATACCTGCTCCACTGTGAGACGGTTTTTCACTTCAACCGCACAAATACCAACAATTGACAACAATGAATCAAGTTACTTGGTGTAAACCCGTACTTGAGTCATCAAAAGTACCAACAAGTGTTGAGAATATGTGAATGATAATAATAATAATTTATTTGAGATGTAGCAATACGCAGCAATATTTTTTTAAAGAAATATTTCATGTACAGATTTGGTTTCGATACTGTTTTATGATATGTATATAGAATATAGATACACAGCACTAGAAACGGTATCATCTTAATTAAATGTGTGCGGTAAAAACTTATCTCTCTACATCCATTAAGTAATAACATATACATACAGGGTTGCTTTTAAAGGTCCGGCCAAATTTTAAAATTAGGAACTAAGTATTGAATTGAAAATGCGTTTTAATTGTTATTTTAAAATTATAACAGGATAATATAAAATTATTCGTTTAAAAAAATGCACGAAAAGCATCGATAAGACTCACCGAGTCATGCACTATTATACACGTGACCCGGACTTTGCACATAACTTTTACATAAAAAATATCAAAACACAATTTAAATTGCTTTCGCACTACTTTCGCGTGTTCAAGCAAAATTGTTTGAATGCTTTAGTTCAATTAATATTATATTCACGATACATGATTTTTAGGGTTCCGAAGTAAACTAGAGACCCTTATAGTTTCGACCCTTATAGTTATAACGAAATTAAAAGGAAAACTATCACGGATTAGAAGGCTTTAAAAATTTTTGAGTAATAGTCGACCAACTTGTAAAATATAGTTTCACAAATTATTTAAAATTTTACGTAAAATAGTTTGCTATGCTGGTCTAGATGTCGCTTCATACAAATGGATCACGCTAGTATAGCTAGCTAGTGGCTAACTCATTGGATAATGTTTTCTATATTTTTGCGGTTTATAGCGGTCATTTGGAGTAACTGCTTAAGTCCATTGCAAAATATATATACATCAGCGCACACGTACCAACGAGTTTGTAAAACAAGGCTTCACTTTCAAAGCAGTTTTCGCCGTGAAGTGACGCTCCGACGCTCAGATGAGTAACAACAACAAGTCTCAGTGGCGGCGTTCGCACCAAAATGGCGAGTTGGTTTGACAAACATGACTGTACACCTTCAAACATATAGGACAAACGTGCCGTCAATCAAATCTTTAAAACATAGCCAAACACGTAGTTTGACAAACACGTCAAATATGACCGTAGGGCGTAGACTATCAAATAATTTGCCAAACAAGTAAAATTTGACAAATTGTTGCTTTACACGTCAGAAGCAAAGACAGTAACACAAATTATGTACTCAACGCATATTTCACTTCGCAACCGAAGCATCTCCAGGAGAGTCGAATAGCACTTCACTCTATGAAGGGTGAAGAAGCATTAATTCCTAAAATTTAAATTGCTAAATTGCAAATAATTTTTAAATGTAAGCTACGCTGCCAAACTAGGAAATTGTCTTGAAAGGCGTATCCATTTAATTCGTGGGAGTAATAAATGAATAGTTACTGGTTTGCGAATCGCTAGTTCGTTCGTTTTGCCATACAAAATTGACCGCTTTCTGATTTAAACTAATAATAGTTTAAAAAAACTAAAAACACGCTTTTTATAGAAAACCGAACTAAAAAATAGAAAATAAATGTTAATAAATTTAAATTAAGATTAGTGTTAAAAATTTCAATAAATATAAATTAATAATAGTGTGAATAAAACGCAAAAAAGCGTGGGGTGCTTTTTAAGATATTATCGAAATGATAATCACTCTACTCATATCTGTCAATAAAATATTTATAACTATTGACACCATGCACCCCACGCTTTTTTTAAAATAAAATATTTTTTTTATTCACACTATTATTAATTTATATTTATTGAAATTTTTAACACTATTCTAAATTTAAATTTATTAAAATTTATTTTCTATTTTTTGGTTCGGTTTTCTATAAAAAGCGTGTTTTTTAGTTTTTTTAAACTATTATTTATTTTCTACTTTTTAGTTTGGTTTATTTATAATAGCTTGTTTTTTTTTTATTTTAAACTAATGCACGACTCATGATGCGAAGCATCAGAGAGTGCTCTACGATCGAAAAATTTTTTTCGCCTTATTTTGGCAACTATTTTTAGTATTGTTAGTTAACGGAATCAAGATATTTTGCATACTATTGTCGAGATAATTTAATGGAGATTAATTCTATACTTGCTAAAAATTAATTTAGTGCAATAGAAACGGAAAAAATATCAAAATAGGTCAAAAAATTTTCCTGTCCGTCATGTATGAAACTCCGGAAACACTGTAACTTATGAAAAAATCAATTATTTGAGTTATTTTTTTTTTAAATTCTAATCGACAATTGTAGATCATCGAATGCGAATGGCTAATTGATTCAGTGTCGTTTAATTATAATTAATAAAAAACGAAAACTACAAGACTGTATATCGATATATATCCATGTAAAATTAATATGGATGGTGATATATCTATATCTATAAATATTATGTACATTTATTTTGTTTTTTTTGTTTTTTTTTTGTTTTTTACTCAGTTAATTAAACTGAGTCACAGAGACGGTAGCGGACTCTTCGTGGTTCGTGAAATCTAAATTATATGCGCAAACACTGTTGCAAACTCTAATGCGCATATCTAGTCGACTGCCGCAGTAGAAGCACGGAACCACTTACACGCTTATAGACATGTGTGTGTGTGTGTGTGTGTGTGTGTGTGTGTGTGTGTGTGTAAGTGTGCAAGGCATTCCTGTCGTACTCCCATACAGGACAATACGACGGGGCCAGATATGGGCCATGCTTGGCGCAATGCTGTCTATCTCTGGTCCATGCTTGTAAACCCGCTTTGGCCCAGCCTTGGTAGAAGTCTGGAGTGATAACAGGGTGCCAAGCTTGGTTGCCTAGACTGGCCCAAGCATGATAACCAAGACTGGTCCAAGATTATTAACCAAGACTGGCCCAAGTATGTTAACCAATACTGGCCCAAGTTTTTAATCCAAAGCAAGCCCATGCTTATTCACCACTATAGAATTTACTAAAAGAAGTAGATTACAGAATATATTAAGAATTTAATTGTTTAATGTGAAACCAAATTAGTATTAAGAACCCAATTTCGAATAAATTGAATTCTACGAAACGGTTAAATTATTTTCAGTCACCTATAAAATGAGTAGTTGTTCGTTGAAATTGAAAAAAAAGGAATTTTTTTACTTGTCAATAATTTATTTCGATTTTGATATAGAGCTAACGCAAGTTCAGATGACTTAACTATTAATATAGACCTAACTTTCGCTAATTATAGAAATAAAGTGAAAATTGCATTTACCCTAACCGAGATTCAAACCCGAGCCGCGCGCTTGCCAGATCGACCACTAACCCCTACTCCGTACGACCGATAAGTTAACGCATATCTCACCATTCATATAAGCTAAATCTATATGGTGACAGAGTGTGACGGTTTATTATTTATATAATTTATGTTATTTAATTTTGTGTTTTGATGCAAATTATCTATTTTTTTACAAATGTTTATTAATTTTAAAAAAAGCGAAAATCAAGTTCTTACATTTACTTTAGACTTTTTAAATCGTTCTGTATATTTTTAATATCATATTATAATACTTTAATTTTTTTAAGACCGTATCAATTTTTCAAATAATCATTTTTTCTCAGTGCATAGAGCTTACTTTTAGATGGGCTTACGAATATTCGAATATATGTAGTAATAATGAAATTCGAATGAATTTGAAAAATTTGCGTGAATTCTATAATCTAATTATTCGAATAATGTCATTCACAATCGCCCATTTTTATGGAGAAGTTTTTATAGTCGGTGAAGTGTGCGTCATACAACCGTCGTTTACGTATGTTCGTAGTACGAAACAATAACAGTTCTTAGTCCACATTATCGTGATGGGCAACTTCGGAACCCGATTTTGCGCATGGCCCGACACGCACTTTACCAATTTTTCATTACGATATGTACTATGCTTTCCAACTAAGAATAGGTCAGGTTTAGTTATCAACTTCTTACCACAAGTGTATAACTAGTAATGTCAGCAAAAAATATTTGTTCAAAAAATATTGATGATTTATTGAAGAACAAATAACGTTTTAATAATAATATTAAGGGCCAATTTTTTAGTCTTTGTCCAGACTAGGCTAAAAAATATAATAAAATCGTAGGAAAGTCAAAACTGTACATTGAATATTTTTTAAAAGAATACTTGGGGCGTGATCTACAATCGATATCGAAGCCAAAAAATATACTGTTTTTAGAATTTTTGTCTGTTTATCTGTTTGTCTGTATGTATGTCCGGGGTAAACTCAAAAAGTACTGCATGGATTTACTTCAAATTTTGCATGAATATTACTTACAGGTCGGGTTAACTTATAGGCTACATATTATCACGCTATCATCTACGGGGGAGGAGCTGTGCGGAGTAAACGAAGTCCGCGCGGACGAAGTCGCAGGCAGCAGCTAGTTAAAATATAAATTTCGTCAATAAAAAAACAGTAAAATACATCAGTCATTAACTGATGGAAATCTAAATAAAAAATATACCAATTAGAAAGAAAATGATTTTTTTTACGTCAAAACGTCTTTAAATTTGCCTTCATATGGAGGTACAATTCAAAAAACTTATGATAACAAAACTGGGGGATACAGTTTGATGTTATAGCCATATAACTATCATTGACAAATCTAATTATACCGCTGGATAGCTAAAGAATCAAAGAATTTGTTATGCTGAGCGTGGATTACAATGCTTCGCGGCGAGTGAAGTACGAAGGGCCGCCATTTTTAGGTAATTTCCCTGCGTTACATATTTTACACATAGCATATCTTTTGACTCGAAGCAACTATGACGTTCGATTAAGCTGTATTTAAAAGTTCTTGTAAAAATATTTATTGGGTGAGTAAAAAAAACAATTTTATTGTTTTGAATAAATATTGTCTAAGTGAAAAATTTAGAAAAAAATGGAATCAGCCGAAAATTCTTTAAAAAGCCGAATTAAAATACAAGGAACGTAAACCATCTGAAATCGATTTTAAATACCTACCTTATGATATTCATGATCCCCCATATAAAAAGTGAAGAAATGCCGAGAACGCAAAAAGATGAAGGCGTCCCAACTGATCAACGTTGGCACGTGTACAATAAATGAAATATTGGTAAAGTGCGTAGTGGCCACGCGCAATATAGGATAACAAAGTTGCCCATACGGACTAAGAAGAGGCCTTTATTGTTTTATACTATGAACATTTAACCTATTAACGGTCAATAGCGGATAGGTATAAATACGGAGCCCAACAGGTTCTCCGCTTATAAAAACTCTCTCCAACTCCAAGTACATTTTATAAGTTAGTCGACTATTACTCAAAAAACTTGTGAACTCTTCAAAGCTGTGATAGTTTTCTTTTTAATTTCATTACACTTTAACTACTGCCGTGATTTTGTTTCTATCCTCAAAACCAACCGTTTAACTAGCAGAGTGTGAAGGACATTTGACTCCAAAGAAAATTAGGACTTTATAGTTTAATATTTCACAAATGAGTCCTTAATTTAAAGTTTTTCACAAACTTGCAATATCTTTTAAAAGTCTATCCAACGATACCCCACACTATGGGGTATACAAGAAAAAAAATTAACATTTCCACTTGACATGTAGAGGAGCTACACTAAAAAAATATTTTTCAAGACTTAATGTTACCACTTTGTTGTCGTGACTAATTTTATTTTATTTATTTCGAAATGAATTTTACAGTTGACCTTATGGGTCGTTTCTGCGTCACCAGACTTTTCGGGCGAGCAGAGTGCTCAACCAGACTTTAAATTCAAATTAGGGCTACTAACGCCCATACTAAGGGCTGTCTCCTGTGGGACCGGACCTCGACTTAGTGCAGCGTTCAGACTTAAAGTGGAGGGCGGAGTCGCGGGGCGATAGAGAAGTATAACAGCTTTCTAATCCGAAGGATCTCTGCGCTAGACTGCGGGCGGACCATCAATACATGAAAGAATTATCGATACATTATTTCGATAAAAAACGTACCATCACGATACTTCACTATTAAAAATCGCAGCGGACTACCAGCCCGATGCCGCTGCCCTACCCAGGTTCAAAAGGCTTCACCACGTACTATTCCAATGATCCCATTACCATCATCAGTAATTCAAATACAAGCACATACACACACAACACTACACTGTCACGGTAATATAATCTATGCAGTTTTGTAACTCGGCCGTATCTTTGAAATAAATGCCTTCAGCCGCGCTGTACGTAAACATGCAATAGGGCTGCCCGGCTCCAGCATTTTTATTACATTTGGCTAATTTGTGTTTCCATTTAGTTTTGTGATTGTAAATATACTTTTTTATATAAACAAATAAAATACTTTCTGAATTGAATAGAAAGTGTTCAAATAAAATGCGTGTTGTTTTTTGATTAGTAGATTTCAAAAAAGTATTTATAATTCTAAATGACATGTAATAAAAAATACTTTAATTTTAATTGACATTGGACATTTAATACTGTTTAACCTTTTTGTCTTAACTTTGTGCATTCAAATTTAATTTCAATTTTGATGTTATAGTCATCAATTTATTTTAAATTTTAATTTCGAGCACCAGTCTATATCTGCAAGCATGATTACTTATAATAGTAAGAACAGTTCAAAAGTTTCAACAAATTTATTTTTAATTAAGGATTGTATACAATGTATCTTATGTTGGTGATCCACTAAATAAATATACATCTACCTGACCCGGCAAACGTTGTTTTAAAAATGCCATAAAAATTACTTCTATTACATATTTTGTTGGGGTACTTGAGAGGGGGGTTAACTGAGATAATATCTATCCTATATTTTAAGTTGAACCAACCAGTAGATATCTACAAAATTTCATTGAAATCGGTTCCGTAGTTTCGGAGTCCAAGCGACGGAGAAGAGATTAAATAATATTGTTTATAATTTGCATTTGTGATAGCGTTCGCCTCCTGTTGTAAGTTTCTATTACTGTAGAAAATGTATTTTACAGCAGTATAAACTTGAACGGTTTCTTGTTGCAGTGGGTCGG
Organism: Apodemia mormo; assembly: GCA_036924255.1. Taxonomy (NCBI): domain Eukaryota; kingdom Metazoa; phylum Arthropoda; class Insecta; order Lepidoptera; family Riodinidae; genus Apodemia; species Apodemia mormo. Next base: position 201,570 of record JAUPFN010000018.1, on the reverse strand, counting down.
TGAGGAGGACGAGTCTGACGGAGCGTGGGCGCTGGCGGCCGCCGTGCGCGCGCTCAGCGAGCTGGTGGCGCGTCGCCGCCTCGCGCATCACCCGCTGCTGGGCGCCGCGCTGCGGCTGCGGGTGGAGGCGGCGGCGGGAGCGGCGGCGGGCGCGGCCGCGGCGCCGCCGGCCAGCGCGGGCGCCGCCTCCGCCGGCCCGGGCGCCGCCACCTGGCTGGCGGTGGCCACCGCGCTCGTGCTGCTGCTGCTGGCGGCCGTGGCGGCCGCAATGGTACTGCGCAGACATCGAGCGCGCGTCGCCCTGCAACAGCGCCGCGACGAAGACAAGTCCAACAACCTGCAGAACGAGGAGAATTTAAGGCGATACGCGAACCCGCTGCGTGACGAGGAGCTGCCGCGCGCGCACTCTCTGTACAAGGCGCAGAACGCGGACGCGCGCAACCACAGCTCGCCGCCGCGCGACAAGGAACTCACGAAGCGCGCGCTGCCGCCGCCCGAGCCGCCGCCCGCGCGCCACCCGCCGCCCGAGCGGCTCACCGTGCTCGTGTGACGCGCGCACACTGTACATATGTATTATTGTAAATAGCGTTCGAGAGTGACTGATCTGACAGATATAAAATTATTGTAAGTGCTATTGAGAGATTGATTGAAGTGATTTTATGTTTGTAAAGAAGGTTGTAATATTGAAAAGTGATCGTTGAAATAAAATGCTATAAAATTAATTATGCTTTATTTACAACTAGTGCTTAACCTTTAGTTACTCCCATTTAAGAAAATGTTAGCGACAATTGTAGGGGTTTCCTATAATTTAATACGGCGATATTTTTTTTTATTTTAAACACGCTAAATATGGATGATAGAAATTAAATACATGAGTACCGTCGCTTATTCTGTGAATTTTAAATCTTGCTTAACTTGCCGCTATGAGCGTAAAAACATTTTAGATGTTCGGTGTCATATAATTAATAATGTTACGTACTCGGGTTCGCAATTGTAGAAAAACACCACTTATATTAAATCCGTGTATTTACACAACACAACACAACGTAATACTAAAATACCCTTTACACAATTGTCACTTGCTGTACTTTCACTGAACTTATAACACTACACAATAGAACACTTCTCACTTCGCACTGTTCACTTGATATATCGTTCTCGATCGCTTTATAAAAACTGACTCGTGTTTGTCAACATCTCTGTATTTATAGGCAGGGGAAAGCCCTAGCTGGATCCAGAAAAGTCTAAATGTATCGGGAAACAATGAATCACTTCTTATCGTAAACATGTTATGAGTCATAAATCCTAGTACACGCTACTTTCAACCTTATGCCATATCCCACAAAGTCCATTATGGCATAGCCCCGGTCAACTATTTGTTTGTCAACAGGAGTTTTCTAGATAAATAGCGCGCGCGCGCGCTCCAATTCTACACGCTTCTAGATTATTCGTAACACTACCCCCCTCTTAGTTATGTTCGTCCCGAACATCATTACTTCCATTATAGATAGCTAATCGATCAACATGAACAATCTTCATGGTCCCTCTTGGTTGCTTCTGCACTCGGTAGGTTACGTCATTGATCCGTGTGATTACTTTGTATGGCCCATCCCAACGTCGCTGTAACTTAGGTGATTTTCCTTTTCGTCGAACCGGATTATGTAGCCAAACAAGAGATCCTTCCTGAAAACCTCGATGATTGGCGTTTCGGTCGTATCTGGTCTTCATCCGCTGACTTGATTCCAATGCATTTTCACTTATTAATGAGTGTATATCGCGTAACCTCTCACGAATGTCTTCAACATGTTCCGGTATACTTAATTGGGTCTCTGCATTTGGTGGCGGGCCTCCAGTCATTAAGTCTGCTGGTATACGTAACTGTCTGCCGAAGTTGGCATAGGCTGGCGTCACTTTTATGCTTTCGTGTTCCGCTGTTCGGTAAGCCAGTAAGAACAGAGGTATGTATTTATCCCAGTCCTTTTGGTGATCTTCTACCAGCTTGGCTAAGTGTCTTTCCAAAGTTTGGTTAAATCGTTCGACCATTCCATCAGATTGCGGGTGATAAGGCGTAGTTCTTGTTTTGTACACTCCTAATAATTTACACATTTCCTGGAATACATTAGATTCAAAGTTTCTGCCTTGGTCTGAATGAATCTCCAGCGGAACGCCAAATCTGCATATCACCTCATTGACTAATTTCTCAGCAACCGTCGTGGCTTCCTGATTAGGGATTGCGAACACCTCCGGCCATTTCGTGAAGTAATCCATCACGACCATAAAATACTTGTTTCCGTTATCTGTCTTAGGAAATGGCCCAACCACGTCAATCGCTATCCTTTCCCAGGGGGCTCCCACGTTGTATAGTCTAAGGTTGCCTCGGCTTCTGACCTGCGGACCTTTCACTGCTGAGCATGACGTACATTTTCGGCACCAATTCTCGACATCTTCTCGGCAATTCAACCAGTAAAAACGCTCTCGTACCTTTACCAATGTTCGTCGTACTCCAAGATGTCCTCCAGAAACCCCATCATGCAACTCACGTAGTACGTCCTTGATGAGTTTTCTTGGCACGACCAACTGTAGATGACCTTCTCTTCCTGAAGGTTTTTCCCATTTGCGGTACAGTAAGCCGTTTTGCAACACAAGGCTTTCCCACTGCGCCCAATAACTTTTCGTAATGGCGCTGAAGGGAGCCAGCTCCTGCCATTCGGGCTTTTCCGTGTCTTGCTTCTTCCAATCTATTAGAGGCCGCAAATCTCTATCTTCGTACTGGGCCTCACGCATCTCATCAGTTTCCCACCTGTCATCCGTAGGCTTAGCTCGCAGTACTTGAACCCTTTCCTTCATCTCCATCCTTACACAATGTTTACAATCTTCCGCACAAGGTCGTCGTGATAACGCATCCGCATTCGAGTGAGACCTTCCACTGCGGTGTTCTATGTTAAAGTCAAACTCTTGCAATTGCTCAATCCAGCGAGCCACTTGGCCTTCCGGGTCCTTGAATTGTAACAACCACTTCAAAGCAGCATGGTCGGTACGCAGCTTGAAGGGTCGCCCAATCAGATACTTCTTGAAGTGTCGAAGAGTCTTCACTACTGCCAATAGTTCTCTTCTTGTAACACAATAGTTTCGTTCCGGCCGCGATAATGATTTGCTGAAGTAAGCTATCACAACTTCTTGATCGCCTTGCTTCTGTGATAAGATACCACCAATGGCAGTGTTACTTGCATCTGTGTCTACGATGAACTGCCCTTTCCGATCAGGATAGCCCAAAATTGGTGACTCACACAACCGCTTCTTAAGTTCATCGAAAGCTTGTTGACACATGTCATTCCAATCGAAACTCTTCTTTTCTTCAGTGAGTCTATGCAGCGGTTTTGCTATTTCAGCAAATCCTTTCACAAAACGTCTGTAGTAAGAGCATAGTCCTAGAAATGCGCGAACTTCGGTCTTGTCTCTGGGTGTTGGCCACTTCTGTACTGCACTAACCTTTTCAGGATCTGTCTGTACGCCGTTTTGTGATATCACGTGACCCAGATAGTTGACTTCCTTTCGAAATAAGTGACACTTCTTTGGGTTCAACTTTAGCCCTGCAGCTTGTATTTTATTAAAAATCTTTTCCAGTTGGTACAGATGATGCTGAAAATCTTTTCCTATGACTATTACGTCATCTAAATACACTAAGCAGGCATCGCCTACAAGTCCTGCTAGAACACATTCCATTAATCTTTCAAAAGTCGCCGGCGCATTGCATAATCCAAACGGCATTACTTTAAATTGCCATAATCCTTGTCCTGTGGAGAATGCTGTCTTCTCTTTATCATTAGGGCTAAGTTCAACCTGCCAGTACCCAGATTTTAAATCTAAAGTTGAGAACAAAGACATGCCTGCCAGAGTGTCCAAAGTGTCATCTATCCGAGGTAGTGGGTAACTGTCTTTTTTGGTGACTTCATTGAGCCGACGATAGTCGATGCAGAAACGTGTAGACCCATCTTTCTTCTTAACCAACACTACAGGAGAGCACCATGGACTAGAAGATTGCTCTATAACTCCGCTTCTTCTCATTTCATCTATCATCTCCTGTACCTCCCTCTCTTTGGCTATAGGGACACGTCTAGCTTTCTGCTTTATAGGCTGCGCATTTCCAGTGTCAATCTTATGTTTGACTACAGATGTTCTGCCTATATCTCTATCAGTCTTAGAAAAAATGTTGGCATAACGTGAAAGTAGATCCTTAGCCTGCTGCCGTTGTGACGTGGTAAGGTAGCTGCACTTGTTCACCAAATCCTTGAGTTCCTGTGGTACGTCTCTTGATGCTGTACTTCCTGTCAATGTCAGTTTCCTTAACGTCATAACTTCATCACTCTGTCCTACAACATCGCCTGCTTTGAGCACTACATCACTGTCACTCAGGTTGACTATCTGCACCGCTGCCAAGCCCTTGTCACATACTAAACTTCGGCCCGTAATACAGTGTGGAATTGCTCCATTGTCCTCAATTAACACACTCCTATTACCCCGGCCTTTGTAACTGGCTGGTAACTTCACGCGTACCAATGTCTTCGATCTTGAAGGTAAGATGGTTCTTCTAGCCACTGTTACCTTTCCTTTTGATCCCCCATCCATGAAAATTTCTACTAGCCCACATATGAAAACTCCTGTCTTGCAATCAATCTTGCAGGCATTCTTCTTCATGAAGTCTAAACCAAGTACACAGTCATCCATAATATCGGCCACTACGACGTTGTGAGTGTAATACTCGTCGCCTATTTGCATCACTACAGATGCTTCACCGAAGACGGGTATTGGCTGACCTGTGACAGACAGAAGCTTGCTTTTCCCAAAATTCCTCAATCTCAGGTTGCCATTGTTAGCTACTTCTGGTCGCACCACAGTTCGTGTAGCTCCAGTGTCCAGCGTTAAGCTGCAGTTCTTGCCATTAATCAGTCCCTTAATGGATAAACTGTTGCCGTCGCACACCTGGGATATGACAAATTTTGGGGCTGTTATTCGATCAGCCAGCACCCGCCCCTTGATCCTGGCTGTTACTCGTTTCCCTGGGCTGGATGAACAGGCTGGTTGACCTGCCTGCTCTTTTCAGCTGCTGAGCTTCCGGCCGCTTGCTGTCGCCAATTAACTGCACCCGTTGGTTTGGTGGGGCAGTTGATTCTAATGTGCCCACGTTTCCCGCAGGCATAACACATGGGGCCCAGTCTTCTAGGTTCCACTTCCTTTGTTTGAGCCACAACTTCTGTAACCTCACGTACTTTATGTGCTCGAGGTTCGTGGCGAACAGCTTCTACCTCCAACGCATGAGCCAAAGCCTCCTTCATCGTCACGTGGTGCTGAAGGCGAACAGCAGCACGCACTTCCAGGTCTCTAATTCCATCAATAAACGCCTGGACGATGGTGTTATTAACTGTGTTAGCGTCGGCTGAAGGATACGCCTTCCTTACAAGCTTCTCAATTTCCACGGCCCATTGTTGAAGTCCCTCGCTGCTCCTCTGTACACGGTCCTTTAATTGGGCACGGAACACATGCTCCAAGTGACGCTCACCGTAGCGAGCTTCCAATGCCTCCATCAAATCAGCGAACTGATATTCTTTAGGCATTGCATCCAACACAGAGAGCGCCTGTCCCCGCAACGCCGTACTTAGAGCTGTTAAGCAATGTTCATCTGTCCAACCACTGGCCTTCGCTGCTATTTCAAACTGAGTGCGGTACGCACTCCATGACGTAAGACCGTCATAAGTGGGTACCTTTACCCGAGGACCCACCTGGTGAGAGCAGCTTGTAACGGCAGCACCCGACTTAACTCCCGTGATCTTCATTTTCATGACCTCCCTTTCCAGTTGGTCCACGTTTTCACTTATTTTGTCGCAGCTGGCCTCCAAGTGGTCAACCCTCTTCTCAACACTCTTCATGTCGCGCTTGACGAGGCCCACATCGTTTTTTAACTGGTCTTGCTGCGCCAGGATAACTGACAATTTATCATCAAAACCAGATAAATGTTCCTTGATATGTTCCCGTAGCGTTTGTTGCTGCTGTTCCTGTAGCTTTAGTTGTTTCTGTTCCTGAAGCTGTTGATGCTGCTGAAGTTGTTGAAGCTGTTGTTGTTGCTGTTCCTGTAGCTGCTGTTGTAGCTGAAGTTGTTGTTGTTGCATAGCTGCCAGTATGACAGAAAGGTCAGTAGGCGTTGCGCTCGAAGATAGTGACGTGCTGGCAACACTTGCAGGTTCATCACCAGCACGCATCTCAATATCTTCTGACACCCTCTGTGTCTCAGCTTGAGACCTGGTGGTAACACCTTCCTTCGGAATAAGTGGCATTTCACAATCTCACTTCCGACACCAGTTGTTACGTACTCGGGTTCGCAATTGTAGAAAAACACCACTTATATTAAATCCGTGTATTTACACAACACAACACAACGTAATACTAAAATACCCTTTACACAATTGTCACTTGCTGTACTTTCACTGAACTTATAACACTACACAATAGAACACTTCTCACTTCGCACTGTTCACTTGATATATCGTTCTCGATCGCTTTATAAAAACTGACTCGTGTTTGTCAACATCTCTGTATTTATAGGCAGGGGAAAGCCCTAGCTGGATCCAGAAAAGTCTAAATGTATCGGGAAACAATGAATCACTTCTTATCGTAAACATGTTATGAGTCATAAATCCTAGTACACGCTACTTTCAACCTTATGCCATATCCCACAAAGTCCATTATGGCATAGCCCCGGTCAACTATTTGTTTGTCAACAGGAGTTTTCTAGATAAATAGCGCGCGCGCGCTCCAATTCTACACGCTTCTAGATTATTCGTAACAATAATATAATAAAAAGTGAGTAAGCAGAGGTACACTCAAGTGGTTGCAAGCGTATCGCAAATCGGGCACTTTTCCAATTCCAGGCAATGTTATTTTTATCAGAAAACTGAAAAAAAAAACACATTTTTAATTTGCTCGACCCGGGAATCGAACCCGGGATCTCATGTGATCCCCATCGACACCGAACTACTAGAATTCAGAGGCGATAACATATTAATATAATATACCCAAAAAAAGGAGATAATGAGATGTAATTTTACAGAACATGTATTAATTTATTAAACAAAAGATGCCAAGCCTTGGCTGATAATGCTCTCATTTCGAAATGGAATACTACACATTCCGGAGCTCTATAGTGGTCTATATTGGGGCCCTTACTATTTATTTTATACCTAAACAACATATACACAATACAGTGTTTTTCGGCACCCTCGTGTTCTCGAACTTGCTGGTTGCTCCTACTGTTTATTAACAGAGAAGACTTAAGTAGATTCAAGGCCTACCGTAAAGCAAATAAACCTCAATTGTTGACCTAAACTTTGAACACTAAATATCGTCGGCACTTGGTAAAATTCCATGTTAACTTATATTTATATCGTATTAAAAGCACTTGTACTGTTTTACTTGACTTTTTATTTATTAAAACCAACCGGTTTCGCGTTTTAACGTTATACAAAAAAGTTTCACATACCTGCGCAAAAAATAAAAGTTTCACATACCTGCGCAAGATTAATTAAAGACTATAAACCAGATTTCTACACACAAAATTCTCTTAAAAAACTACTGTTTAATAATAAAAAAAACCCACAAATGGCCAAAATTGGAGTTTACCAATTAAAATGCAGTGACTGTGATGCCACCTACATAGGACCACATACAAACAGGCAAATCTTTTGCAGCCAGAATTAAGGAACATGACAGGAGCTGGCGCTTGAAAAAAGGAGATTCTGCATTCGCACAACACCTTACTACTGAAGGCCATGACTTTGATGTTACAAGGGATATAAAAACTATACACATATGTGATAAAGGGAAGAAACTTGATGCTTTAGAGGCATTGGAAATAAATAGACTTAAACATCAGACCCAACTACTAAATGACCGCAGAGAACTAAACGTATCTCCTTTACTGAATATTTTTAATGATTAATGTATAACTTACTGCTTTTATTATTTTATTGTTGTGTTTTTTGTTTTTATAATTGTTATTACTTCGTTTTTTATATAATTTGAATTAATAATTACGTATAATTGACATTCAATAATGATAATTTAATACTAGAATTTTGAATAATTATTTTATATTAATCTTATATGGGAAATGTATCACGACATTTAATTATTTTAATTGAGATTAGAATCAATATGACATTTTTACATATTAATCAATCCAATTGTACTATTGTGTTCAGGTCAGCGTGATCTACTAATAGCACGTACGCCTAGATGATAATTTTAGTACAACAGCACGTCCGTTCCTGCGGCGTGACCTCGCAATCACACGTTCGTTCTAGATAGTCGGTTCAGTATAGCATTGCAACACCACGTCCGTCCTGTCAGCGTGACCTACCAGCTACACGATGCACACAGCATATCAGCCACTCTCGTCATCATTTATATCCTATAAATATTATCATAATTATCATAATAAATCAGTGATCAATAAGCAATCAAACGGGTATCATTTTCCCCCCGTATATCATATATAATCAGCGATAGGATCACTCACCTATCAGCCTATCAGATATCAGTTTATATCAGTTATATCATTAGTAGGGAAAACCCCTACATTGGGTCTATCATTTTCTACCCTATCAACATCAGCATCTATCAACAGTTATCTCTATCACAACGTAGGTAACCCCTACAGTTTTTTGGTCCTTCAACCGTCAAGAACCAACACATCTTTGGATCATCAGGAACACAGCTTATCGTCAGAAGAAGTCAGCATTAAGAAGAAGCTATAAGAAGAATCATCTTATCACAACATCATATCAGCCAGAAGACATCTCAAGACGTCTCACACCGTAACCGTAAGAATATAATTTTATTTTTTGGTGTATTTTGTTGTCTCGATACAGTAGCGAATCGACTCAACCGGTCTCCCATCAGCGGGTCGCCCCGGAAGAGTTGAGACAGCACGCATATTCTGTAAAAAGACTCTCAATACACTAAATTATCAATTATCATCATGCAAGAACTTCTGGAACGTCAGAGCACTATTATTAAGGAGTTTGAGAAGATACATGTCAATTACAAAAAGGACTCCGCGGACAGGAAAACGACGGAATACTTTAAAAAGCGCATCGCAGCCGTTGATAACCTGTGGGAAGAATTTGATTTCAATAACAAGACACTACAAGCAGTCGAAGATAAATCTTCTGAATATTTTAAAAAAGATATCTACACCGAAGTGAAGCATTTCTATACCACATTACGAGCAACCATGTCAGCTAACTCCGAAAGGCCTCCGACTCCGACAATCTTACAGCCTGCAACATCAAGAAGAGGCCATCCTACTCCCATACAGGAATCGACACCCGTAGACTCCAAGGCAAATCCGAAAGCCCAATTTCAAATCCCAAAGATTCAGTTTGAACCAGTCAAACCACGCCAAAATTATCAAGAGATTTTGGTACAATAGTACGCCAACTTTCGGTCACTTGAACGACAAATAAACCGTATCCATAGCCAAAACATCGAAGAAAGATGGGAGATGGAGGACGAGTTACATAACCTTCAACAGCGATGGCATAACATCGACGAACTCCACTTACGCATTGATATTTTATCATCTGGAAACGACAAACAGTACGAGGCCACATTCTCCGAAATAGAGTCAAAATACATTAATATGAAAAGGAGCTTAAATCAAAAATTATGCTCTAACGTACATCTACAACAATCTGTGCCCCAGATAGACATTCCAGTATTTACTGGAAATTACGTTCAGTGGCCAACTTTCCACGATTTGTATACAAAAACGATACATAACAACAAATATATCAATAACGCACAAAAAATGCAGCACTTAAAGTGTAAAGTAAAAGGGGAGGCCGAGCGTATGATTCAACATCTTCACATATCGGCCGTAAACTACGAGTTTGCTTGATGGTGGTGGCAGTTGCTGCCGCCGGTGTGGTCATTCTCCTTGTTCCGGCAGAGGCGTGCCGGCGCGTAGACGGGGAGTGCAGGCGCGGGACTGGCTGGCTCCTTGTCCCTGCATTGTGGTTTGTGTTGGTGGTTCTCGACTGTTTGATAACAGTCTCTTTCTCTTGACGCTATATTATATATGTATTGCTCGCTAATTTGAACTGTCTTGGAATATAGCTCGTAGGTCTGGAACCAATTTTACTTGGTTTATCTTATACATACAACAAATAGAATCTGCACGTAAATAATTTCTAAAATATTAACAATTTTAGATTCATAATAAATTATACTATATGGAGCTATGCATAAGACATTAGTGGTATGTACTGTCACTCCAGATTTGTAGAAATATAGTCAACTTAATTGTTAAATCGGCTATATTTATACAGTTGGGATGTTGGTTCTACCGCTAAGCTTTTCAGTAGTACAGACCAGCGGCGCCACAGTGGTGACCTCGACGTGATCACAACCCAATGGCCACAGTGGTGACCCTTCGACAAAATAACACGCAACAACTTTCTGACCATCAGCGTCTATTGATCACCTCCTGTGTTCCCAAAAAGCACCAGCCAGCTTCGCAAGTTATACCTCATCTACGGTTTTCGAAATCCACCTCAAACTTTCTACGTTCACTGGATTTCCATACAGCAACCATGTCTCGCTCATTTGCTGAGCTCAGCGGAGCAAACTCGTACTGACCGATCGATCACCACGGATATTCTGCTCATCTCAACTCACAGCAGGCTTACAGATTCTTCACTGGCTTAACAAGACCGACTCCGAGTCTTAGGGGAGAGTACTGTAGCATTTCAAGCAATCTACAAACGTTACACGAAAAAATAATAAAGAAATAATAAAATTAGAGTCTTAAGTCGCGATATTACAGTTATTTATCTTGTAAACGCTATATACAATTTTCGACGCTTCTCAGATAAACTTCGATCCACGATCCCTAGGAAGAACACGTTGCCTGGCTGGAAAGATCTTTCTTTTCCACATCCTTGTGTGAAGTCATCAACTTCCACAGTTATGACGTTACCCTGACAGTAGTTGGCGCGCTGGTCTTAACGCTAAGTTCTTTAGTGGTACCGAGTAGCAGTGCCCCAGTGGTAACCCCGACGTGAAAATCAATGTAGCCATAGTAACCAAAAGAATTACGTGAGTTGGCCTGAATCGTTCTCGGATATGTACACTGATACCCAGGTTAGGATGTGGGGGGACTTAGCTCTCCTTTACTTTTTAATTTGTTTATGAACCAATGAACCCATAGATTATTGAGCTTACTAGGACAAGTAGGCTGTTATGTTGGCGCAACTTGTGACAATAACATAAGTTACGCTGAAGATATGGTGTTGCTGTATCCATCAACCAGGGCTTTTAGACAATTATTAAATAACTGTGAGCCTCAACATAGCTCATGGTCTTTGGTGTAATGTACAATAAAAGTGTTACCCTTACATTAAAGGCCGGTAGGAAGACTCACACGGAGGCACCTTTGGAAACTCTATGGGGGCTGAGCTGACAAGGATGACTCAGTTTAAGTATGCAAAGTATTGGATGTGATGGACAATGCTGTCACTGAAAGTGAGCGCGAGGTGTTGAGGTTGAAAGTGAGGGCAAGCACGCTTGCCCTTAGATTTACACGATATACCTAGGACGTAAAGGTAACACTGTTTAAAACTTGCTCTCAGAACTTCTGCACATACAAACTATGGATACAATATGCGCAAAATCTCAAAGGGCCTTGCGTGTTTAATATAATAACGCGTTTAATAGTCTAACGAGACTGCCACGCTTTTGTGGAATCGCATCTAGGAAATTCGTTGAGGCGATAGAACATGTATTTGCAGCCATTATTGTGCGCGCAGCCTCCCTGTTACGCATAGTTTTTGGCAGTGCCAATAACCTCTTTTTGAAAAATAGTGTCATTTTCCAGTGTTTTATAATCAAAAATTGGAATTCGTTACATATGGACTTCAGGCCTGCTATACAGTATACAGTAAAAATAAAATAATAACAATGAAAAAATATATTAAATTACTTGCATTTAATGCTTAATATGTCGAGGGTTCAAGCATTAGTCCGTAAGTTTCTTTTTATGTTTGCACCTATGTTGTGGATGTAATATTATTGAAATAAATGATTTGATTTGATTTATTTGACAAAATTGTGATGATTCTAAATGAATCGGTTACGTCTTAGTGGTGATTTCTATTTCGAATGACACGCTACGCTACAAGCTTCGGCTATCTCTTCTAAGACAGTGATAATAGCAAACACGTCGATAGGCTGATTATCGAGTAGTCAGTCCACAAAAACTAGCCATGCTTAAAAAATAAAACAGATTTTGATAGTTTACTAGTTCTCACCGTAATGCCAGGTAGTTTGTGAAAAGAGGACAAAGACTGCACGTGTCATAGCCGTCATATCACTAGGTAACGTTTAGTCAGGGTTGATATCGGTATCTAAAGACTGCAGGTCACCATTATATTCTAGGTTGATGATGAGGGTAGTTGGTGAACTTATTAGTGTGGCGTCACGTTTTTTTTATATCATAAGATAGCAAACAAGCAGATGGGTCTCCTGATGGAAAGAGTATCGCCTTTAGACACCAAAGGTGTTAAAGATGCGTTGCTATCTTGTGGCGAGGTCTAATGCCACATGCAAAAGTTTACCAGCTACCTTACCCTCTAAACCGGAACACGGCAGCGACAAGCATTGACGCTATTGTGGCAGGAATAGGCAAGGCGGTGGTACCAGACCCGGGCGAGACAATGCAGAACTCTACCACCTTGTAGCCACGATGGTAGTGACTCGCATAGCCAATTGGTCGCCTTTTACGACCTGCCTGGCAGAAAGGCAGTTGGTCTATTCAGCAGATTGGGATGAGATAAGTTTCTTCTTTGTGTCTTATTCCAGGCGACCTGTCTGCTTTTCTTCTGAAGACTCTTTGTCCTATGCATATGCTTCATGCCTTTCGTTGGTTGAATCGAATTTCTACCATTCCTCACTTCCTCCACTGCTGAAACTGGGTGGGGCACTAGCTCACACTGCCATAGAGAAAGCGAACCTATTACTTTATATTTATATAACCTATAACTTTATTTGCGGAAAACTCTCGTCTAGATCCCCCCAACGTGAAACCCAGTCTCATACTACATGGACGCAAGTTAAATATGCCGAAAATTTGCATCCGTCAGATTGAGGTTCTTAAAACATGGAATCAAAAGCCCAGGTTGCCTCAAAAAAGCTTAGTGTTCTGGCAAAAGTGAGACAGTATTTTAGCCCGGGACTGTTGCTCAACCTCTATCAAGCACAAGTCCGTTAATGGCATCGAGTACTGCTCTTACCTCTAGAATGGATCCACCAGCCACCAAATACCAGCTGGAGATGCTTGAGGCGATAGAGAGAGGTGCCAACTGCCAAGAGGCTCATAAACGACGATGATCTGGCAGGCAAAAAACTCCAGAGTCTCGCTCATCGCTGCAGAGTGGCTTGTTTATCGGTCTTTTATCAGATCCATTTTGGAAAGTGAGTCGAGGCGCACAGATACTAGATATCGCCATATGGTAGACATTCCATGTACATGGAGACGACTTGACATTCTTTATTCGAACCACAAAGGACTGGAACATGCTTCCTGATTCTGTGACGAGCTCAATCCAGGGATTTCCAAGAAAAGAGTGAACAGGTACTTTCTAGGGAAGCGCTTTCCATCTTAGGCCCCATCTTAGCTTACCGTCAAGCGAGATCGTGATCAAGCGCTTCCCTATCAACACTAAAAATAAAAAATAGCTGTAGCCAAACATGGATAAGGTAGACCAGAAGATTGCCGCCAGAGCGACCTTGGTAAAAGCCGTATTCTTTTTTTTATTAAGTATTTTACTTTAAGTTTATATTAAAGAGGTCGTCCAAACATTTATTTAATTACTAGCTGTGCCCGCGACTTCGTCCGCGTGGGTTTTTTTTTTAAAAGTAGCCTAAGTTACTCCTTATTACATCAGCTATCTACCAGTGAAAGTGCTGTCAAAATCGGTCCAGCCGTTTCAGAGATTAGCCGGAACAAACAGACAGACAGACAGAGAAAAACCGTAAAAAGTGTTATTTTGGTATGTGTACCGTGTATATTTTAATATTACAAACAGACACTCCAATTTTATTTATTTGTATAGAAGATGTATAGATTGTATAAATATATTATGTGTACGATTTATAACTACAATACATGGGTATTTATAAATACAATTCATAAGAAATACGTAATATTTACGTACGTACGTAATATTAAACGTAATTTCATCACAAAATTTCAACTCGATTCGTCGATAGGAAGGGCTCAAAACGGTATTGCACGGAAATGAGAGAGGTATCAGAACAGCTAGCCAAAGCCGCTATTCTGTAATCAATATTCAATAGTTTTCAAAACAAATAGTTTCAGAAACCGCTATCGCGTGGCGATAAATAATTTTAAGTTTCATTTTAATACGGCAAAATCGCGAAACGACCCACCTCTAGTTAGAGGTATATACTTCCACTCAGTACCTTAAAAAAACCGGCTAAGTGCGAGTCGAACTCGCGCACGGAGGGTTCTGTACCATCATGTAAAAAAAATGGAAAACAATCAGGTTTGTTGTATGAGAGCCTCCTTAAATAGGTATTTTATTTTAATTATTTATTTTTAAAGTGATTATTTAATTAAATATTCTGTGGATATTTCAAACGTCTACCAGTTGTCATTATTAAGATTGAAAAAAAATGGAAGAAAACACGTTTGTTGTATGGGGGGTCACCCTTAAATATTTATTTTATTCTGTTTTAGTTTTAGTTATTATAGCGGCAACATAAATACATCATTTGTGAAAATTTGAACTGTCTATCATGGTTCATAAGATACAGCCTGGTGACGGACAGATAGATAGACAGACAAACGCAGGGACAGACAGTGGTGTCTTAGTAATAGGGTCCCGTTTTAAAGTTTGAATATGGAACCTTAAAAAGTATAGTAAAGCCAACCCATTCACAGTTCGGCTCTTCTGGGCAATGTTCGGTTCTCGTTCGGCGGTGAGTAGCGCGCCGTATCTCGCACAACCTTTCGGTAAATACCTACTATTGTTGAATTATTTTTATTTTACAAATTTTCTTAAACTATGCATCCAAATACGTAATATTTACGTGTGGTGTTGGTTGGTTGGTTGGTCGTGTTGGTCCCGGCCTCCTTTGTAGAATAGGCCAACTGCCGTTCTGCCAGGCAGGTCGTAAAAGGCGACCGATTGGCTATTGAGTCACTACCATCGTGGCTACTAGGTGGTAGAGTTCTGCATTGTCTCGCCCGGGTCTGGTACCACCGCCTTACCTATTCCTGCCGCAATAGCGTCAGTGCTTGTCGCTGTCGTGTTCCGGTTTGGAGGGTAAGGTAGCCGGTAAACTTATGCATGTGGCATTAGACCTCGCCACAAGATAGCAACGCACCATTAACATCTTTGGTGTCTATAGGCGAAGGTTGACTCTTTCCATCAGGAGACCCATCTGCTTGTTTGCTATCTTATGATATAAAAAAAAAAAAAAAAAAAAAAATAACTTGGTATAAGAGCCAAAGTTTATCTTCCTAAGATTTTCGTGTTGATGTAGTAGATACTTTTCGTTAGTAAGGATTAATATGCATGCGCACACCTGTGTATAATAAATCTACTGCTCAAAATTCATCTATTAATTTTCAACAATTTTTCGACTCAAAATTCCTTATTGTGTTGTTGTTATAAGAGATAGATATATAGTGTCGTGGACTTGTTAGTAGATCTACTTAAAATCAATATATTTGCAGTTCATTGTACTTACGTATACTTATCCATTACACCAGCGCACGCGGATACAGCAGTTCGATAGCGCTTTTCTTCCGACTTAGTTTACAAATATCGATATTTTAACTAAATCAAGAATAATTGTAACGTAATAACGTAAATGCTTAATAACGTAATGCTTGATAGCCTATAATCTTCCTAGTTCCTAAATCGTAATGAATGTAGCTACTAGAGACGAGTCGTAAATACTAGAACAGGTACGAATACTGGGTATTTTACGATACTAGGCGGCACCTATTCTATTTTTCACAAGACTAAGTCCCTAAAGTCCTGTAGTCTAGTAATATTATAATATTATAGCACTCACTCATCGCATTCGCTGCACTGTTTCCTTTACTCTTTTGTGAAAACGTGTTTTGCTATCTTGCTCACCCATGACAAAACGCTAACGAGATGAAGCAATACGATTTGTATACTTTTTCCCGCTCTCACAAGAGTGAGATACCATTATACAACATATATGCTCCGTCCCGGTCTCTCGCTACGTATGGCCGACCACCGAGCTAACAGCTGAATACCGGTTTATACGTCATAATACGCGATACTCGATCAAATACTTCTTAAAATGATCCTCATCGTCTCATTTACCAACATGTTAACGATTATCGATTATACCTAACGATAACCGGAACCGAAAGCTTTACGTGCTTATCCGAGTCACGGGATTGATAATACACAAATCTACCATATTCTGAGCTGTTACTGAGGTTTAAGACTTTCGAGAAAACGTCGAAAAACCTTAATACCACCTTTGGGATCCAACTCTGGAGCACGAGGCAGTCTGCATGATAATGAGCTTTGGTTTCGCAGATTTAAATAAAAAAATAACTGACAAACTTCATAACTTAATTTGGTGATCGCATGAATTACAGTATAAACATTGAATATTTCATTTTATTTATTGCAAATAAAATGTGATAAAATAATTTCCATGGGTTTTATACACAGAAATTACACCAAAAATCATATATTTTGAAGATAAGATGCTAGTTTGTTATTAGTTATTTACATTTGGGAGTTAGGTATAACACCTCAATACCCGGTCTCTAAAAATGGTACGATTACATTCTAAAAATGTGACATGGTAATTCCTAAAAATTGAGAACCAAAAATTGAAAAATTGGAGAACTGACTCTTGCGCCAAAATGGAGGGAATCAAGGCCACGACTACTTGACCCATAAGCAGCAGCATAACTACAGAATCACAAAAACCAATCCCGATACGTCTAGACCTCGCCAGTTTATAGTAGTACCCATCGCAAAAAGCGAAGCTAAAATTTTGCCAAGTGTGTTACACACATAC
This sequence comes from Apodemia mormo, assembly GCA_036924255.1. NCBI lineage: Eukaryota > Metazoa > Arthropoda > Insecta > Lepidoptera > Riodinidae > Apodemia > Apodemia mormo. Next base: position 184,416 of record JAUPFN010000018.1, on the reverse strand, counting down.
TTATGCTCATAAAATAAAAACTTTCACTACAATAGGATGGAAAATTTGACCAGAATGTAAAATGATTTGTATTTTTCAATTTTGTGTATAAATTTGATTAAAAGCGTGTAAGTGAATTAAAAAATATCTGCGATTGATCAGAAGACGGCGCACATGTTACGCGTGTAAAACGTGCAAAATTAACCGGATTTGAGGTGTTGAGCGTAAATAACTCCTATATAAATAGTTATTACATAATAAAATCTATATGACACGATGCATATAGAATGTATAAACAATGTTATAGTTGATTTATGCAAACATTATTTGTTTATATAGGAGATAAAAGCCTGTTACGCTCAAAAATTGTACTCCGGAGAATGACCCAAATATATCAAAGTGAACACATACCCCGTGTTGGTTCCGGGCTCCTTTGAAAAATAGCCAGGTAGGTCGTAAAAAGCGACCGATTGGCTATATGAATCATTAACATCGTGGCTACTAGGTAGTAGAGTTCTGCATTGTCTCGCGCGGATCTGGTACCACCGCCTTACCTATTCCTGCCGCAATAACGTCAGTGCTTGTCACTGTCGTGTTCCGGTTTGGAGGGTAAGGTAGCCAGTAAACTTATGTATGTGGCATAAGACCTCGCCACAAGATAGCAAAGCACCATTTGTTGTCTTTGGCGTCTATAGGCGATGGTTGACTCTTTCCATCAGGAGACCCATCTGCTTGTTTGCTATCTCATACTGTAAAAAAATGATTAATGTATAGAATTACAAATTAGTAAAAATATTTTTTGGAAGTTACTAAAAATACTATATAAATATATATATATATATATATATATATATATATATATATATATATATATATATATATATATATATATATATATATATATATATATATATATATATATATATATATATATATATATATACTAATATTTTAATAATAACGGATGTTTAAATTTTAACGGTAAGGCCGTTAAAATTTAAACTAAACCACGCCAATTGTTACCTGTTTGTGGCGTGATTAGAATCCCGCCTTAACCTAACGGTTGGCGGGAGTAAGACATTCATTTCTGCCATTCTATATCCGACAGTCCACGAGAACGGTTCTATATTTGATACTTGATATATATATATATATATATATATATATATATATATATATATATATATATATATATATATATAATATATATATATAGATATTATCTACTAACTTTAAAATTAATAAAATAAAAATAAGACTGATACAAAATTTATAATTATTTGGTATGAATTATGAAATTACATATAATTGACAATAATGAAAAATGCGACAGTGCAATAAAGCTAAGAGCGTCTAATCTATTCGGCGACTCGCAGTAGAATGATGCCTCTAGCGCGGCTGGCCATCAGGCGACGATCCGACCCGCGATGCTTCTTCCTCAGCCATCTTGATGACGTCGATATGGTTCGATGCCGCCGTCACGCCCACAGGTAGCGAGCTGTCTGTTTACGGCCTCTCCTGACGAGTGGACGTCCACGACCACTTCAAAGACACTGGTTACAGCCAGTAACAGGAGAAAGTGTATCGACTGAAGTCTCAGTGTTCGTTTTCTCAGTGGCTTCTGTAAGCGAAAATTAAAGTCGTTAGTCATCTGCGTTTAACAAATCCAAGTTTATATTTAGGTGGGCAAATGGAAAAAGCTGCTATCAATCTATATCACGAATAAGATAGTCAGAATAATAAGCAAAGATATCGTTTTATCAGTTAAAATTGTTCAAGCAGTTAAAATTGAAGATAATCACACCATGTTATGGCGGAAGTAGTTGGAATAATTAGTGATGTTTTCTCTGTTTTCTCGTGTTAAATTTGGCTACATAGCAATTGAATAAATGAAATAAAAATGTGTGTGTAATTTGCTGTATATTGCAAACATACACACATTACATATTTACTTATTTAAACATTTGTTACTTCAAATATCGAATAAAATATGTGTGGTTACGTATTTGCTTTTTTAAATATTGAATACTTAACAGGTAGTTTTAAGATGTAATTAAGTAAGATGAGTAGCAAACACGCAAATGACTCCTCTAAAGGTAAGAGATAACCACCGCCAGACAGATTTACAGACAAGTTAAAAATATGTGAGGCTACTAATTGGAATTTGTCAATTAAATTAGAAGTATGAGCATATGAAATAAGGCTTTGTAGTAACTAAACGCATGTATAAACACACAAATAGTTGTAATGTTTTAGCCATTTTAGCTAATATAGCAAGCAAGCGAATGTATCTGAAAGCGATGAAAACAGTTGATGTAGATTACCTAAAAAGAATAAGGTTAAAATTTTAAAGCTTCAAGTACATAGCATGCAAAGCAACACTGGACATAGGCACCAAGTTCGCATATCCAGGACAAACAGGACAGAGGCACCAAGTTCGCTTGCCCAAAAACACACATCGATAGAGGCACTCAGTTCGCTTATCGTAAACACGGGACAGAGGCTTCAAGTTCGCATGTCCAAACACCATCACTGTAGAGGTACACAGTTTGCTTATCATAAACACAGGACAGAGGCACCTAGTTCGCTTGCCCAAAAAACCACCACGATAGAGGCACCCGGTTCGCTTATCGTAACCAAAGTACAGAGGCTCCAAGTTCGCATGTCCAAAACACAAGATGCAAAATTAGATAAACTGTGCACACTCACCGTCACAGAATGCAGTACAAGACTTGGGAGTCCATTAGCCCTTCCATAATAACATGAATTCGGCCCCCGCTTGTATGGTCTTACTATAAGACTCTCGCAAGCACGTGGAGCTCGTGCCGACGCTGAATGGGGTATCTAGTTTGACCCAGGATGTGATTGGCAGACGCGGGGCTCTAGAAACTAGCTTTGAAGAAAGGCTAACTACATAATGACCAATGTACTTTTAATAAATCATTTTGTACAGACTAACGCAAGTATTCTAATTCATTATTAGGTCTATCGGTTAATTTACTGACATACTTTTTTTTATCTGCCGATTGAGTTATTTGTACCAAAGATTTACTTATTAAACCACATTATGCATTATAATTCCAAGCTCTAAATGCGTGAAATCAATTTCGTTATGATGACTGTTCTAAGTATCTCGTGAAATAGGAAATCAGAAGTACTTTATTCAACGATACTTTTTTTAGAAGTTATTTTGACGCGTTAACTTTTTTTTTTAAACTACTACCGGATCTCAGACGCAGCCGCTCTTAGGAAGGCGGCACATTCCTTTAGGGACTGCTCCTTGAAGTGAAAAATATATACTTCACTTCCAACTGAACGAGCTTCCTACTTTAATAGCCATTCGTAAAACACACGAAATTGAATTATGACGTTCAATGTTTGTTCTGGTTGAAGGCAAATTAAACAGGCGACTTATATGCCCTATTAGGCACACTAAAAATATACATGACACGGTCCCACCGGGTTTGCTGGTAAGCTAACACTGCCAGACAATAAATCTTTGCAAATAAATAAAATTTGAGTGTCTATTTGTTAAACTAACCACTTTTTACTAAATGCATATGAACGTATAGACGGTACACATACCAAAATAACATTTTTAAAAGTTTTTGTCTGTCTGTTTGTTTCGGCTAATTCCTGAAACGGTTGGTCCGATTTTGACGGGACTTTCACTGGTAGACAGGTGCGAGTAACTGAGACTACTTTTATTTAAGAAAATTTTCCAGGCCCACAAAGTAACTTGTACAGCTGGTGCCAAATATAAATTAAAAAGGAGACTTTTTTTCGTAATAAATGTATGGACGTGTAGAGGTGCAGGGAGTAACCGTAAATTTTTCTAAAAAGACAGCGCAAAGAGAAATCTTTGTGTCTTTGCTAGCGTAAGCACATAACTAGGTACTTTCTGTTGGTCCCAATGATTATCTACTGCACTAAACTTTAATCTACTTCGTATATACATGTTGTACAGTATTTTTATAGTTCATGGATTCCTAACTTCATTACCACAATACCCAACTTAAAGTTCAGTTTTTACATGTACCGGATTTCAGCTAAAATAAATGCATGAAAGTTAAGTGTACCTACCCTTTTTAAATACTTTTGTGAGACTAAATCCCGCATGTACGTACAGCTACTAATAATTTTAAACATGTTACAAATATTGGCACAAATATTGGCGGAAGTGTGTCCGAGTTTAACCATGACGAGAGTCTAAAACTCTGATAGGTATCAACACTATTCATTCGCGCTGTATCAGCAGGTAAATAAGCTTGAAAATCAAAAGTGCATAGTACAGGTCTTAAAAATATTCTCGTACTTAATTATTTTTGTATGTGGTATGAGAGTACTACCTCACGCTTCGCGTTGAGGCGTGCAATATTATTAAAAAAGTACCCAAGCAGACTATGCACTAGACTAATCAGTTAGCTACTTCTACATTACGTACATATGTTAGCTTTTTGTTGAAAGATCTATATACCTACCTATGACATAAAATTAAACTTCACACATCAGAATATTTATAAGTAGATGTATCAAACACCACTCGACTGTTAGTTTTTTTTTACCAGTTATAATTAAACTACATCGAGTTACACAGCCATTCCCAAATGGAAACTGCGCGCTGTAATTCTGAAGCTTAACAAAAAGAAATGATCTCGTCATATTAGACCTTGCGGGCGCAATCGTGCCAAATCTGCACACACAGACATCTGTCCAGGCACGAAAACTTTCTATACAGTTTTTTTTTACACCAATAAATGCCTTTCAAAAATATCAAATATGTCAATACGAGTACCTTTTCTCGACATACGCGCATTCGTGTCATTCCAAAAGTGCAATATAAAGAAAATAAATATATTCCCACTTCAAAAAGTCTACCAACCTTAGCAAGGCGAGAACAGAGCACCAGCCTCACACTTGGCATTGACTCTTGCAATACGTGTCGTTTAGGGAATGCAGTACCGAACGAACGAAGTGAGAAAACGAAATACTGGAATCGCGCAAGCTATTCGAGAAATTAATCCTAGTCGTTAATAATTGAATGAGATCCCGCGTGGATTGGAGACAAGCTAATATCATGCGTATGTGTACTCTACTCAGCAGCACAGAGCATCGAATTCACCAACATAACGCTTATAAAAAAGCATTCATAATATCGCTTCAAAGCGAACTCGTGCTGACCTCGACCAATTTAAAATCTTCTGGTACACCCCAACCTATATGAGGTTGTAACAATCTCTTGGTTTTAGTAAGCAAAGAAATTAACTAATTTGAGTCAAATGGGCTAAAGGTACATAGATTTAGTTCATCTATAACACCTAGATTATTTATTGTTCCTGCTAGCATGAAAGCAGGATGAACGTACTCCGATACTGATTTACTAAGGTAAACTATACTAGCAAAGCCAAGAGCCGTTAGCGAATTAGTAGCGTTTTTGAGAAGCTTCTTTTAAAATAATGTTTAATTCTCTACTTCCATAATCTTATGGTTTTAATAATTGTCTTTCAAAAACATCCTTAAAAAGTTTAAATCTTTAAATTCAATTTGTTTCAGTTTAGTCCCTTCAAAAGTTGAATATGTTTGTAAATTATTTGCGAAGTTTTACTAACCACTCGGAATCCAGCACATACCTGGATTCAGGGGATTGTAAATGTCCAGTCCCGCAAGTACCGGAAATGAATATTTCTAACGGGATTACATACTCTAGTGTCAGATGTCGAAGTATCCTATGGAACTAGTGAATCAAAAACAGATTTTAAATTACGAGTGCTCGGTCTAACCTGACCATAATAAATGGCAATTGGCATGATCTATTTATATTTAACTTTCTCAGCTATACATATAGGTAGGTGCCATTTTTAAAGTAAAATTGTTGAAAACTAACGGAATAAAGTTTTATAACGGCACGCAAATTAAGCGACGCTTCTCCTTACGATATCCGCCTATGGGATAAGCACTTTATTAACTTAATTCAGTAAGGTACCACGTATTATTACTTGTGAAAGATTTCAATTAATAATCCATTGATTTACAATAGATACAATGGCTAACTCATATGGCATTTTCAAATAGTCCTAATCCAAACTAACGTGATCAGAAAACATTAGTGTTTTTGTGTTTGTAATGAGAAGGTAGACTCAAAAAACACGGAACGTTAAACAGTTCTTTTACCGGTGGGAAGCAAAAACCATCCGGTAATAAGATACTTAACTATGAGTTCCGTACCTCATAAAGACAAAACAGAACCCTTATGGACCACTTCGTTGTCCGTCCGTCTGTCAAGACCCTTTTTCTTGGGAACACGTGGAGTTATCAAGTTAAAATTTATACCAAATACTAGACTATAGCGAGGCGCTATAGTCTAGTATTTGGTAAAATTGTGCAGTATTTCTTTAAATTAAACAACTGAAGTCACTTATATTCATAACTAGCCTGCTAACAAAAGCTGCGCGGGTGAAACCTGCCCGCGGTTTCACCCGCGCAGCTTTTGTTCCCGTGGGAATATCGGAAAGGTTTATACACTTAAACCTTTCTCAAGAATCAATCTATCTATTAAAAGAAACCGCATCAAAATCCGTTGCGTAGTTTTAAAGATTTAAGCATACATAGGGACATAAGGACATAGGGACAGACAGAGAAAGCGACTTTGTTTTATACTATGTAATGATTATATTCATAATAAATTTCACAATATAAGAATCACTTATATCTTATTTACTTAATATAATTCGTAAATTCGTTTTTATAAAAAACGAGTCCGATCTCCTAAAAATAACATGAGATTATTTGCATTTGTACCTTGTAATTGCATTAAGTTTATTTACACTTTGAGAACCTCACCCAGAACCGGAGTCTTTTGTTCACCTTATCGCTGTTTAAACATCGGGGCAATCATCCAGTTATCGCACGTAAGTCCACAGCAGTTTAAACAATTAACGCACATATGCACATATGGTTGTGATACTGCAACGCTTATTATCGCCTGCGCACCCAAGCATTTGCATTTGGTTTTGCTTAAATCACATACTGCTATCATTTTTTGTATACTAGTTGACTATTCGGAAATTATTCATTTTTATTTGAGTCGCAGCACATTTTTAAAACGTTACTTAACTGCGCTTTAGCTAACTACTAAAGTATTAGTTATATATTTTATTTTGTCATTACATTTCTATTTTATATTCCAAACAGTACATATATGTATTGCACAAACTATTCAGGGTTCCTGCAGCGAACAATATTGTTAAATTATCTATTAACTTTTCCTCTAGACTATATATGAGTTATTTGTTTCTAATTATTAATAATGGCTTTACATGATCTCAATGTATATTATCAGAATACTCGAGGGCTATGCACAAAAACTCACATTTTTAAAAGAAACTTACTACTTAAGTCTTACGATATAATTTCACTGACAGAAACATGGTTACTTGACGGCATTAGTGATGCAGAATTATTTGATTACCGCTACATAGTTTGGCGAAGGGATAGGAATTATGTAGCTACGCACGAAAAGTACGGAGGTGGAGTACTCTTAGCTATACGCCGTGAGATAAGTGCGTTAAGTAGGCCGGACTGGACATCTTCTGCTGAAGACTTGTGGGTAACCATCTGTCTAAAGAATAAAAACATGAGTACCATTAGAATGCATATATGTACTGTTTACCTCTGTAGTGAAAATCTAGGCTATTCTTACAACTCACAAGTGTTAAACTTCGCTGATAATCTGTCTCACATGCTGAACTCGCACCCCAATGATCTATTTTTAATTTGTGGCGATTTTAACCTTAGTAACGTGAAATGGACGAAGGAAGGAGGCGCTGACCCACACTATTCTGGAGTGGCAGGTCTTCATCAAACATATTTTTTCGATACCCTGTCTGAATGCAATTTAACACAATATAATATTCACCGTAATATAAATAATAAAATTCTTGACCTAATACTAAGCAACACTACCCTTCAAATATTCACTTGCGACGAACCATTAGTACCTGAAGATATTCACCATAGATCTCTAGACATAAGAACGGTTGATATAATATCTAATTGTCTCGAGTCCAGACCGAGATTGAAATATTTTTTTTGAATCAGGCAACTACGACAAATAAGGAGAGTATTTGACTTGTGTAAATTGGGATGAGAAGTTGCAATAAAATTCACTTGAGGAAGCTATAGGTATTTTTTATGACTACCTAAATAAAGCTATAGATATGTACATACCGCATAAGCTCACAACAGTTGTGAACTTTCCACCGTGGTATAATACATCTTTAAAAAAGGTTCTTAAAGAAAAATATAAGTATCTACTAAAATATCGTAGATACGGCAACATTGCTGACTATGATACTTTTTCATTACTCCGACACCGAGCAAAATTATTAGAATCAGATTGTTACACGGCTTATATAAAGAAATGCGAAGACTCAATCTTAAAAAACCCAAAGATGTTTTGGTCTTTTATAAAGGCCAACAGACAGAGTTCGTATAATATCCCCTCACACATGTCTTACGAAGGAGAGTCAGCCAACTCTGGGGAAGATATTTGTCGCCTATTTGGGAAATATTTTCCCATTAGACAGAAAAATTTCCGTATGTCAGTAGTCTTATTACAAACTAAGAACTGTTTGCCCCACTTGTAGGCTCGTTTTAATAAAAATTTTAGGTTTATACACCCCTATCTACTATTTATGGTCAAAATCCCCGAAAATAAAAAGTCAAAAATTTTTCGACTGTAATAAAGTCTACGTAAGTAGGCGAGAACGGGAGGGTGGGAGGGCAAAAACTTCGATGTTCCTGTCGTCCGATCTCAGCGCGGGTGGCACCAAAATTTCGGGCTCGGCGAGGCGGTTATGCAGAACGAAGAATCTTCAAAATCCGACAGGTAGGTACCAAGCGCGGGCCAAAAATGTGCTATTAACGTTGAATTTAAGTGGAAAACTTCGATGTTCCTGTCGTCCGATCCCAGCGCGGGTGGTACCAAAATTTCGGGCTCGGCGAGGCGGTTATGTAGAACGAAGAATCTTCAAAATCCGACAGGTGGGTACCAAGCGCGGGCCAAAAATGTACTATTAACGTTGAATTTAAGTGGAAAACTTCGATGTTCCTGTCGTCCGATCCCAGCGCGGGTGGTACCAAAATTTCGGGCTCGGCGAGGCGGTTATGTAGAACGAAGAATCTTCAAAATCCGACAGGTGGGTACCAAGCGCGGGCCAAAAATGTACTATTAACGTTGAATTTAAGTGGAAAACTTCGATGTTCCTGTCGTCCGATCCCAGCGCGGGTGGTACCAAAATTTCGGGCTCGGCGAGGCGGTTATGTAGAACGAAGAATCTTCAAAATCCGACAGGTAGGTACCAAGCGCGGGCCAAAAATGTGCTATTAACGTTGAATTTAAGTGGAAAACTTCGATGTTCCTGTCGTCCGATCCCAGCGCGGGTGGTACCAAAATTTCGGGCTCGGCGGGGCGGTTATGCAGAACGAAGAATCTTCAAAATCCGACAGGTAGGTACCAAGCGCGGGCCAAAAATGTGCTATTAACGTTGAATTTAAGTGGAAAACTTCGATGTTCCTGTCGTCCGATCCCAGCGCGGGTGGTACCAAAATTTCGGGCTCGGCGAGGCGGTTATGTAGAACGAAGAATCTTCAAAATCCGACAGGTGGGTACCAAGCGCGGGCCAAAAATGTACTATTAACGTTGAATTTAAGTGGAAAACTTCGATGTTCCTGTCGTCCGATCCCAGCGCGGGTGGTACCAAAATTTCGGGCTCGGCGAGGCGGTTATGTAGAACGAAGAATCTTCAAAATCCGACAGGTAGGTACCAAGCGCGGGCCAAAAATGTGCTATTAACGTTGAATTTAAGTGGAAAACTTCGATGTTCCTGTCGTCCGATCCCAGCGCGGGTGGTACCAAAATTTCGGGCTCGGCGGGGCGGTTATGCAGAACGAAGAATCTTCAAAATCCGACAGGTAGGTACCAAGCGCGGGCCAAAAATGTGCTATTAACGTTGAATTTAAGTGGAAAACTTCGATGTTCCTGTCGTCCGATCCCAGAGCGGGTGGTACCAAAATTTCGGGCTCAGCAAGGCGGTTATGCAGAACGAAGAATCTTCAAAATCCGACAGGTGGGTACCAAGCGCGGGCCAAAAATGTAATATTAACGTTGAATTTAAGTGGAAAACTTCGATGTTCCTGTCGTTCGATCCCAGCGCGGGTGGTACCAAAATTTCGGGCTCGGCGAGGCGGTTATGCAGAACGAAGAATCTTCAAAATCCGACAGGTAGGTACCAAGCGCGGGCCAAAAATGTGCTATTAACGTTGAATTTAAGTGGAAAACTTCGATGTTCCTGTCGTCCGATCTCAGCGCGGGTGGTACCAAAATTTCGGGCTCGGCGGGGCGGTTATGCAGAACGAAGAATCTTCAAAATCCGACAGGTAGGTACCAAGCGCGGGCCAAAAATGTGCTATTAACGTTGAATTTAAGTGGAAAACTTCGATGTTCCTGTCGTCCGATCCCAGCGCGGGTGGTACCAAAATTTCGGGCTCGGCGGGGCGGTTATGCAGAACGAAGAATCTTCAAAATCCGACAGGTAGGTACCAAGCGCGGGCCAAAAATGTGCTATTAACGTTGAATTTAAGTGGAAAACTTCGATGTTCCTGTCATCCGATCCCAGCGCGGGTGGTACCAAAATTTCGGGCTCGGCGAGGCGGTTATGTAGAACGAAGAATCTTCAAAATCCGACAGGTGGGTACCAAGCGCGGGCCAAAAATGTACTATTAACGTTGAATTTAAGTGGAAAACTTCGATGTTCCTGTCGTCCGATCCCAGCGCGGGTGGTACCAAAATTTCGGGCTCGGCGGGGCGGTTATGCAGAACGAAGAATCTTCAAAATCCGACAGGTAGGTACCAAGCGCGGGCCAAAAATGTGCTATTAACGTTGAATTTAAGTGGAAAACTTCGATGTTCCTGTCGTCCGATCCCAGCGCGGGTGGTACCAAAATTTCGGGCTCGGCGAGGCGGTTATGTAGAACGAAGAATCTTCAAAATCCGACAGGTGGGTACCAAGCGCGGGCCAAAAATGTACTATTAACGTTGAATTTAAGTGGAAAACTTCGATGTTCCTGTCGTCCGATCCCAGCGCGGGTGGTACCAAAATTTCGGGCTCGGCGAGGCGGTTATGTAGAACGAAGAATCTTCAAAATCCGACAGGTAGGTACCAAGCGCGGGCCAAAAATGTGCTATTAACGTTGAATTTAAGTGGAAAACTTCGATGTTCCTGTCGTCCGATCCCAGCGCGGGTGGTACCAAAATTTCGGGCTCGGCGGGGCGGTTATGCAGAACGAAGAATCTTCAAAATCCGACAGGTAGGTACCAAGCGCGGGCCAAAAATGTGCTATTAACGTTGAATTTAAGTGGAAAACTTCGATGTTCCTGTCGTCCGATCCCAGAGCGGGTGGTACCAAAATTTCGGGCTCGGCAAGGCGGTTATGCAGAACGAAGAATCTTCAAAATCCGACAGGTGGGTACCAAGCGCGGGCCAAAAATGTAATATTAACGTTGAATTTAAGTGGAAAACTTCGATGTTCCTGTCGTCCGATCCCAGCGCGGGTGGTACCAAAATTTCGGGCTCGGCGAGGCGGTTATGCAGAACGAAGAATCTTCAAAATCCGACAGGTGGGTACCAAGCGCGGGCCAAAAATGTGCTATTAACGTTGAATTTAAGTGGAAAACTTCGATGTTCCTGTCGTCCGATCTCAGCGCGGGTGGTACCAAAATTTCGGGCTCGGCGGGGCGGTTATGCAGAACGAAGAATCTTCAAAATCCGACAGGTAGGTACCAAGCGCGGGCCAAAAATGTGCTATTAACGTTGAATTTAAGTGGAAAACTTCGATGTTCCTGTCGTCCGATCCCAGCGCGGGTGGTACCAAAATTTCGGGCTCGGCGAGGCGGTTATGCAGAACGAAGAATCTTCAAAATCCGATAGGTAGGTACCAAGCGCGGGCCAAAAATGTGCTATTAACGTTGAATTTAAGTGGAAAACTTCGATGTTCCTGTCGTCCGATCCCAGCGCGGGTGGTACCAAAATTTCGGGCTCGGCGAGGCGGTTATGTAGAACGAAGAATCTTCAAAATCCGACAGGTGGGTACCAAGCGCGGGCCAAAAATGTACTATTAACGTTGAATTTAAGTGGAAAACTTCGATGTTCCTGTCGTCCGATCCCAGCGCGGGTGGTACCAAAATTTCGGGCTCGGCGAGGCGGTTATGCAGAACGAAGAATCTTCAAAATCCGACAGGTAGGTACCAAGCGCGGGCCAAAAATGTGCTATTAACGTTGAATTTAAGTGGAAAACTTCGATGTTCCTGTCGTCCGATCCCAGCGCGGGTGGTACCAAAATTTCGGGCTCGGCGAGGCGGTTATGTAGAACGAAGAATCTTCAAAATCCGACAGGTGGGTACCAAGCGCGGGCCAAAAATGTACTATTAACGTTGAATTTAAGTGGAAAACTTCGATGTTCCTGTCGTCCGATCTCAGCGCGGGTGGTACCAAAATTTCGGGCTCGGCGAGGCGGTTATGCAGAACGAAGAATCTTCAAAATCCGACAGGTAGGTACCAAGCGCGGGCCAAAAATGTGCTATTAACGTTGAATTTAAGTGGAAAACTTCGATGTTCCTGTCGTCCGATCCCAGCGCGGGTGGTACCAAAATTTCGGGCTCGGCGAGGCGGTTATGTAGAACGAAGAATCTTCAAAATCCGACAGGTGGGTACCAAGCGCGGGCCAAAAATGTACTATTAACGTTGAATTTAAGTGGAAAACTTCGATGTTCCTGTCGTCCGATCTCAGCGCGGGTGGTACCAAAATTTCGGGCTCGGCGAGGCGGTTATGCAGAACGAAGAATCTTCAAAATCCGACAGGTAGGTACCAAGCGCGGGTCAAAAATGTGCTATTAACGTTGAATTTAAGTGGAAAACTTCGATGTTCCTGTCGTCCGATCCCAGCGCGGGTGGTACCAAAATTTCGGGCTCGGCGAGGCGGTTATGTAGAACGAAGAATCTTCAAAATCCGACAGGTGGGTACCAAGCGCGGGCCAAAAATGTACTATTAACGTTGAATTTAAGTGGAAAACTTCGATGTTCCTGTCGTCCGATCCCAGCGCGGGTGGTACCAAAATTTCGGGCTCGGCGAGGCGGTTATGCAGAACGAAGAATCTTCAAAATCCGACAGGTAGGTACCAAGCGCGGGCCAAAAATGTGCTATTAACGTTGAATTTAAGTGGAAAACTTCGATGTTCCTGTCGTCCGATCCCAGCGCGGGTGGTACCAAAATTTCGGGCTCGGCGAGGCGGTTATGTAGAACGAAGAATCTTCAAAATCCGACAGGTGGGTACCAAGCGCGGGCCAAAAATGTACTATTAACGTTGAATTTAAGTGGAAAACTTCGATGTTCCTGTCGTCCGATCCCAGCGCGGGTGGTACCAAAATTTCGGGCTCGGCGAGGCGGTTATGTAGAACGAAGAATCTTCAAAATCCGACAGGTGGGTACCAAGCGCGGGCCAAAAATGTACTATTAACGTTGAATTTAAGTGGAAAACTTCGATGTTCCTGTCGTCCGATCCCAGCGCGGGTGGTACCAAAATTTCGGGCTCGGCGAGGCGGTTATGTAGAACGAAGAATCTTCAAAATCCGACAGGTAGGTACCAAGCGCGGGCCAAAAATGTGCTATTAACGTTGAATTTAAGTGGAAAACTTCGATGTTCCTGTCGTCCGATCCCAGCGCGGGTGGTACCAAAATTTCGGGCTCGGCGGGGCGGTTATGCAGAACGAAGAATCTTCAAAATCCGACAGGTAGGTACCAAGCGCGGGCCAAAAATGTGCTATTAACGTTGAATTTAAGTGGAAAACTTCGATGTTCCTGTCGTCCGATCCCAGCGCGGGTGGTACCAAAATTTCGGGCTCGGCGAGGCGGTTATGTAGAACGAAGAATCTTCAAAATCCGACAGGTGGGTACCAAGCGCGGGCCAAAAATGTACTATTAACGTTGAATTTAAGTGGAAAACTTCGATGTTCCTGTCGTCCGATCCCAGCGCGGGTGGTACCAAAATTTCGGGCTCGGCGAGGCGGTTATGTAGAACGAAGAATCTTCAAAATCCGACAGGTAGGTACCAAGCGCGGGCCAAAAATGTGCTATTAACGTTGAATTTAAGTGGAAAACTTCGATGTTCCTGTCGTCCGATCCCAGCGCGGGTGGTACCAAAATTTCGGGCTCGGCGGGGCGGTTATGCAGAACGAAGAATCTTCAAAATCCGACAGGTAGGTACCAAGCGCGGGCCAAAAATGTGCTATTAACGTTGAATTTAAGTGGAAAACTTCGATGTTCCTGTCGTCCGATCCCAGAGCGGGTGGTACCAAAATTTCGGGCTCAGCAAGGCGGTTATGCAGAACGAAGAATCTTCAAAATCCGACAGGTGGGTACCAAGCGCGGGCCAAAAATGTAATATTAACGTTGAATTTAAGTGGAAAACTTCGATGTTCCTGTCGTTCGATCCCAGCGCGGGTGGTACCAAAATTTCGGGCTCGGCGAGGCGGTTATGCAGAACGAAGAATCTTCAAAATCCGACAGGTAGGTACCAAGCGCGGGCCAAAAATGTGCTATTAACGTTGAATTTAAGTGGAAAACTTCGATGTTCCTGTCGTCCGATCTCAGCGCGGGTGGTACCAAAATTTCGGGCTCGGCGGGGCGGTTATGCAGAACGAAGAATCTTCAAAATCCGACAGGTAGGTACCAAGCGCGGGCCAAAAATGTGCTATTAACGTTGAATTTAAGTGGAAAACTTCGATGTTCCTGTCGTCCGATCCCAGCGCGGGTGGTACCAAAATTTCGGGCTCGGCGGGGCGGTTATGCAGAACGAAGAATCTTCAAAATCCGACAGGTAGGTACCAAGCGCGGGCCAAAAATGTGCTATTAACGTTGAATTTAAGTGGAAAACTTCGATGTTCCTGTCATCCGATCCCAGCGCGGGTGGTACCAAAATTTCGGGCTCGGCGAGGCGGTTATGTAGAACGAAGAATCTTCAAAATCCGACAGGTGGGTACCAAGCGCGGGCCAAAAATGTACTATTAACGTTGAATTTAAGTGGAAAACTTCGATGTTCCTGTCGTCCGATCCCAGCGCGGGTGGTACCAAAATTTCGGGCTCGGCGGGGCGGTTATGCAGAACGAAGAATCTTCAAAATCCGACAGGTAGGTACCAAGCGCGGGCCAAAAATGTGCTATTAACGTTGAATTTAAGTGGAAAACTTCGATGTTCCTGTCGTCCGATCCCAGCGCGGGTGGTACCAAAATTTCGGGCTCGGCGAGGCGGTTATGTAGAACGAAGAATCTTCAAAATCCGACAGGTGGGTACCAAGCGCGGGCCAAAAATGTACTATTAACGTTGAATTTAAGTGGAAAACTTCGATGTTCCTGTCGTCCGATCCCAGCGCGGGTGGTACCAAAATTTCGGGCTCGGCGAGGCGGTTATGTAGAACGAAGAATCTTCAAAATCCGACAGGTAGGTACCAAGCGCGGGCCAAAAATGTGCTATTAACGTTGAATTTAAGTGGAAAACTTCGATGTTCCTGTCGTCCGATCCCAGCGCGGGTGGTACCAAAATTTCGGGCTCGGCGGGGCGGTTATGCAGAACGAAGAATCTTCAAAATCCGACAGGTAGGTACCAAGCGCGGGCCAAAAATGTGCTATTAACGTTGAATTTAAGTGGAAAACTTCGATGTTCCTGTCGTCCGATCCCAGAGCGGGTGGTACCAAAATTTCGGGCTCGGCAAGGCGGTTATGCAGAACGAAGAATCTTCAAAATCCGACAGGTGGGTACCAAGCGCGGGCCAAAAATGTAATATTAACGTTGAATTTAAGTGGAAAACTTCGATGTTCCTGTCGTCCGATCCCAGCGCGGGTGGTACCAAAATTTCGGGCTCGGCGAGGCGGTTATGCAGAACGAAGAATCTTCAAAATCCGACAGGTGGGTACCAAGCGCGGGCCAAAAATGTGCTATTAACGTTGAATTTAAGTGGAAAACTTCGATGTTCCTGTCGTCCGATCTCAGCGCGGGTGGTACCAAAATTTCGGGCTCGGCGGGGCGGTTATGCAGAACGAAGAATCTTCAAAATCCGACAGGTAGGTACCAAGCGCGGGCCAAAAATGTGCTATTAACGTTGAATTTAAGTGGAAAACTTCGATGTTCCTGTCGTCCGATCCCAGCGCGGGTGGTACCAAAATTTCGGGCTCGGCGAGGCGGTTATGCAGAACGAAGAATCTTCAAAATCCGATAGGTAGGTACCAAGCGCGGGCCAAAAATGTGCTATTAACGTTGAATTTAAGTGGAAAACTTCGATGTTCCTGTCGTCCGATCCCAGCGCGGGTGGTACCAAAATTTCGGGCTCGGCGAGGCGGTTATGTAGAACGAAGAATCTTCAAAATCCGACAGGTGGGTACCAAGCGCGGGCCAAAAATGTACTATTAACGTTGAATTTAAGTGGAAAACTTCGATGTTCCTGTCGTCCGATCCCAGCGCGGGTGGTACCAAAATTTCGGGCTCGGCGAGGCGGTTATGCAGAACGAAGAATCTTCAAAATCCGACAGGTAGGTACCAAGCGCGGGCCAAAAATGTGCTATTAACGTTGAATTTAAGTGGAAAACTTCGATGTTCCTGTCGTCCGATCCCAGCGCGGGTGGTACCAAAATTTCGGGCTCGGCGAGGCGGTTATGTAGAACGAAGAATCTTCAAAATCCGACAGGTGGGTACCAAGCGCGGGCCAAAAATGTACTATTAACGTTGAATTTAAGTGGAAAACTTCGATGTTCCTGTCGTCCGATCTCAGCGCGGGTGGTACCAAAATTTCGGGCTCGGCGAGGCGGTTATGCAGAACGAAGAATCTTCAAAATCCGACAGGTAGGTACCAAGCGCGGGCCAAAAATGTGCTATTAACGTTGAATTTAAGTGGAAAACTTCGATGTTCCTGTCGTCCGATCCCAGCGCGGGTGGTACCAAAATTTCGGGCTCGGCGAGGCGGTTATGTAGAACGAAGAATCTTCAAAATCCGACAGGTGGGTACCAAGCGCGGGCCAAAAATGTACTATTAACGTTGAATTTAAGTGGAAAACTTCGATGTTCCTGTCGTCCGATCTCAGCGCGGGTGGTACCAAAATTTCGGGCTCGGCGAGGCGGTTATGCAGAACGAAGAATCTTCAAAATCCGACAGGTAGGTACCAAGCGCGGGTCAAAAATGTGCTATTAACGTTGAATTTAAGTGGAAAACTTCGATGTTCCTGTCGTCCGATCCCAGCGCGGGTGGTACCAAAATTTCGGGCTCGGCGAGGCGGTTATGTAGAACGAAGAATCTTCAAAATCCGACAGGTGGGTACCAAGCGCGGGCCAAAAATGTACTATTAACGTTGAATTTAAGTGGAAAACTTCGATGTTCCTGTCGTCCGATCCCAGCGCGGGTGGTACCAAAATTTCGGGCTCGGCGAGGCGGTTATGCAGAACGAAGAATCTTCAAAATCCGACAGGTAGGTACCAAGCGCGGTACAAAAATGTGCTATTAACGTTGAATTTAAGTGGAAAACTTCGATGTTCCTGTCGTCCGATCCCAGCGCGGGTGGTACCAAAATTTCGGGCTCGGCGGGGCGGTTATGCAGAACGAAGAATCTTCAAAATCCGACAGGTAGGTACCAAGCGCGGGCCAAAAATGTGCTATTAACGTTGAATTTAAGTGGAAAACTTCGATGTTCCTGTCGTCCGATCCCAGCGCGGGTGGTACCAAAATTTCGGGCTCGGCGAGGCGGTTATGTAGAACGAAGAATCTTCAAAATCCGACAGGTGGGTACCAAGCGCGGGCCAAAAATGTACTATTAACGTTGAATTTAAGTGGAAAACTTCGATGTTCCTGTCGTCCGATCCCAGCGCGGGTGGTACAGAAATTTCGGGCTCGGCGGGGCGGTTATGCAGAACGAAGAATCTTCAAAATCCGACAGGTAGGTACCAAGCGCGGGCCAAAAATGTGCTATTAACGTTGAATTTAAGTGGAAAACTTCGATGTTCCTGTCGTCCGATCCCAGCGCGGGTGGTACCAAAATTTCGGGCTCGGCGAGGCGGTTATGCAGAACGAAGAATCTTCAAAATCCGACAGGTAGGTACCAAGCGCGGGCCAAAAATGTGCTATTAACGTTCAATTTAAGTGGAAAACTTCGATGTTCCTGTCGTCCGATCCCAGCGCGGGTGGTACCAAAATTTCGGGCTCGGCGAGGCGGTTATGCAGAACGAAGAATCTTCAAAATCCGACAGGTGGGTACCAAGCGCGGGCCAAAAATGTACTATTAACGTTGAATTTAAGTGGAAAACTTCGATGTTCCTGTCGTCCGATCCCAGCGCGGGTGGTACCAAAATTTCGGGCTCGGCGAGGCGGTTATGTAGAACGAAGAATCTTCAAAATCCGACAGGTGGGTACCAAGCGCGGGCCAAAAATGTACTATTAACGTTGAATTTAAGTGGAAAACTTCGATGTTCCTGTCGTCCGATCCCAGCGCGGGTGGTACCAAAATTTCGGGCTCGGCGAGGCGGTTATGTAGAACGAAGAATCTTCAAAATCCGACAGGTAGGTACCAAGCGCGGGCCAAAAATGTGCTATTAACGTTGAATTTAAGTGGAAAACTTCGATGTTCCTGTCGTCCGATCCCAGCGCGGGTGGTACCAAAATTTCGGGCTCGGCGGGGCGGTTATGCAGAACGAAGAATCTTCAAAATCCGACAGGTAGGTACCAAGCGCGGGCCAAAAATGTGCTATTAACGTTGAATTTAAGTGGAAAACTTCGATGTTCCTGTCGTCCGATCCCAGCGCGGGTGGTACCAAAATTTCGGGCTCGGCGAGGCGGTTATGTAGAACGAAGAATCTTCAAAATCCGACAGGTGGGTACCAAGCGCGGGCCAAAAATGTACTATTAACGTTGAATTTAAGTGGAAAACTTCGATGTTCCTGTCGTCCGATCCCAGCGCGGGTGGTACCAAAATTTCGGGCTCGGCGAGGCGGTTATGTAGAACGAAGAATCTTCAAAATCCGACAGGTAGGTACCAAGCGCGGGCCAAAAATGTGCTATTAACGTTGAATTTAAGTGGAAAACTTCGATGTTCCTGTCGTCCGATCCCAGCGCGGGTGGTACCAAAATTTCGGGCTCGGCGGGGCGGTTATGCAGAACGAAGAATCTTCAAAATCCGACAGGTAGGTACCAAGCGCGGGCCAAAAATGTGCTATTAACGTTGAATTTAAGTGGAAAACTTCGATGTTCCTGTCGTCCGATCCCAGAGCGGGTGGTACCAAAATTTCGGGCTCAGCAAGGCGGTTATGCAGAACGAAGAATCTTCAAAATCCGACAGGTGGGTACCAAGCGCGGGCCAAAAATGTAATATTAACGTTGAATTTAAGTGGAAAACTTCGATGTTCCTGTCGTTCGATCCCAGCGCGGGTGGTACCAAAATTTCGGGCTCGGCGAGGCGGTTATGCAGAACGAAGAATCTTCAAAATCCGACAGGTAGGTACCAAGCGCGGGCCAAAAATGTGCTATTAACGTTGAATTTAAGTGGAAAACTTCGATGTTCCTGTCGTCCGATCTCAGCGCGGGTGGTACCAAAATTTCGGGCTCGGCGGGGCGGTTATGCAGAACGAAGAATCTTCAAAATCCGACAGGTAGGTACCAAGCGCGGGCCAAAAATGTGCTATTAACGTTGAATTTAAGTGGAAAACTTCGATGTTCCTGTCGTCCGATCCCAGCGCGGGTGGTACCAAAATTTCGGGCTCGGCGGGGCGGTTATGCAGAACGAAGAATCTTCAAAATCCGACAGGTAGGTACCAAGCGCGGGCCAAAAATGTGCTATTAACGTTGAATTTAAGTGGAAAACTTCGATGTTCCTGTCATCCGATCCCAGCGCGGGTGGTACCAAAATTTCGGGCTCGGCGAGGCGGTTATGTAGAACGAAGAATCTTCAAAATCCGACAGGTGGGTACCAAGCGCGGGCCAAAAATGTACTATTAACGTTGAATTTAAGTGGAAAACTTCGATGTTCCTGTCGTCCGATCCCAGCGCGGGTGGTACCAAAATTTCGGGCTCGGCGGGGCGGTTATGCAGAACGAAGAATCTTCAAAATCCGACAGGTAGGTACCAAGCGCGGGCCAAAAATGTGCTATTAACGTTGAATTTAAGTGGAAAACTTCGATGTTCCTGTCGTCCGATCCCAGCGCGGGTGGTACCAAAATTTCGGGCTCGGCGAGGCGGTTATGTAGAACGAAGAATCTTCAAAATCCGACAGGTGGGTACCAAGCGCGGGCCAAAAATGTACTATTAACGTTGAATTTAAGTGGAAAACTTCGATGTTCCTGTCGTCCGATCCCAGCGCGGGTGGTACCAAAATTTCGGGCTCGGCGAGGCGGTTATGTAGAACGAAGAATCTTCAAAATCCGACAGGTAGGTACCAAGCGCGGGCCAAAAATGTGCTATTAACGTTGAATTTAAGTGGAAAACTTCGATGTTCCTGTCGTCCGATCCCAGCGCGGGTGGTACCAAAATTTCGGGCTCGGCGGGGCGGTTATGCAGAACGAAGAATCTTCAAAATCCGACAGGTAGGTACCAAGCGCGGGCCAAAAATGTGCTATTAACGTTGAATTTAAGTGGAAAACTTCGATGTTCCTGTCGTCCGATCCCAGAGCGGGTGGTACCAAAATTTCGGGCTCGGCAAGGCGGTTATGCAGAACGAAGAATCTTCAAAATCCGACAGGTGGGTACCAAGCGCGGGCCAAAAATGTAATATTAACGTTGAATTTAAGTGGAAAACTTCGATGTTCCTGTCGTCCGATCCCAGCGCGGGTGGTACCAAAATTTCGGGCTCGGCGAGGCGGTTATGCAGAACGAAGAATCTTCAAAATCCGACAGGTGGGTACCAAGCGCGGGCCAAAAATGTGCTATTAACGTTGAATTTAAGTGGAAAACTTCGATGTTCCTGTCGTCCGATCTCAGCGCGGGTGGTACCAAAATTTCGGGCTCGGCGGGGCGGTTATGCAGAACGAAGAATCTTCAAAATCCGACAGGTAGGTACCAAGCGCGGGCCAAAAATGTGCTATTAACGTTGAATTTAAGTGGAAAACTTCGATGTTCCTGTCGTCCGATCCCAGCGCGGGTGGTACCAAAATTTCGGGCTCGGCGAGGCGGTTATGCAGAACGAAGAATCTTCAAAATCCGATAGGTAGGTACCAAGCGCGGGCCAAAAATGTGCTATTAACGTTGAATTTAAGTGGAAAACTTCGATGTTCCTGTCGTCCGATCCCAGCGCGGGTGGTACCAAAATTTCGGGCTCGGCGAGGCGGTTATGTAGAACGAAGAATCTTCAAAATCCGACAGGTGGGTACCAAGCGCGGGCCAAAAATGTACTATTAACGTTGAATTTAAGTGGAAAACTTCGATGTTCCTGTCGTCCGATCCCAGCGCGGGTGGTACCAAAATTTCGGGCTCGGCGAGGCGGTTATGCAGAACGAAGAATCTTCAAAATCCGACAGGTAGGTACCAAGCGCGGGCCAAAAATGTGCTATTAACGTTGAATTTAAGTGGAAAACTTCGATGTTCCTGTCGTCCGATCCCAGCGCGGGTGGTACCAAAATTTCGGGCTCGGCGAGGCGGTTATGTAGAACGAAGAATCTTCAAAATCCGACAGGTGGGTACCAAGCGCGGGCCAAAAATGTACTATTAACGTTGAATTTAAGTGGAAAACTTCGATGTTCCTGTCGTCCGATCTCAGCGCGGGTGGTACCAAAATTTCGGGCTCGGCGAGGCGGTTATGCAGAACGAAGAATCTTCAAAATCCGACAGGTAGGTACCAAGCGCGGGCCAAAAATGTGCTATTAACGTTGAATTTAAGTGGAAAACTTCGATGTTCCTGTCGTCCGATCCCAGCGCGGGTGGTACCAAAATTTCGGGCTCGGCGAGGCGGTTATGTAGAACGAAGAATCTTCAAAATCCGACAGGTGGGTACCAAGCGCGGGCCAAAAATGTACTATTAACGTTGAATTTAAGTGGAAAACTTCGATGTTCCTGTCGTCCGATCTCAGCGCGGGTGGTACCAAAATTTCGGGCTCGGCGAGGCGGTTATGCAGAACGAAGAATCTTCAAAATCCGACAGGTAGGTACCAAGCGCGGGTCAAAAATGTGCTATTAACGTTGAATTTAAGTGGAAAACTTCGATGTTCCTGTCGTCCGATCCCAGCGCGGGTGGTACCAAAATTTCGGGCTCGGCGAGGCGGTTATGTAGAACGAAGAATCTTCAAAATCCGACAGGTGGGTACCAAGCGCGGGCCAAAAATGTACTATTAACGTTGAATTTAAGTGGAAAACTTCGATGTTCCTGTCGTCCGATCCCAGCGCGGGTGGTACCAAAATTTCGGGCTCGGCGAGGCGGTTATGCAGAACGAAGAATCTTCAAAATCCGACAGGTAGGTACCAAGCGCGGTACAAAAATGTGCTATTAACGTTGAATTTAAGTGGAAAACTTCGATGTTCCTGTCGTCCGATCCCAGCGCGGGTGGTACCAAAATTTCGGGCTCGGCGGGGCGGTTATGCAGAACGAAGAATCTTCAAAATCCGACAGGTAGGTACCAAGCGCGGGCCAAAAATGTGCTATTAACGTTGAATTTAAGTGGAAAACTTCGATGTTCCTGTCGTCCGATCCCAGCGCGGGTGGTACCAAAATTTCGGGCTCGGCGAGGCGGTTATGTAGAACGAAGAATCTTCAAAATCCGACAGGTGGGTACCAAGCGCGGGCCAAAAATGTACTATTAACGTTGAATTTAAGTGGAAAACTTCGATGTTCCTGTCGTCCGATCCCAGCGCGGGTGGTACAGAAATTTCGGGCTCGGCGGGGCGGTTATGCAGAACGAAGAATCTTCAAAATCCGACAGGTAGGTACCAAGCGCGGGCCAAAAATGTGCTATTAACGTTGAATTTAAGTGGAAAACTTCGATGTTCCTGTCGTCCGATCCCAGCGCGGGTGGTACCAAAATTTCGGGCTCGGCGAGGCGGTTATGCAGAACGAAGAATCTTCAAAATCCGACAGGTAGGTACCAAGCGCGGGCCAAAAATGTGCTATTAACGTTCAATTTAAGTGGAAAACTTCGATGTTCCTGTCGTCCGATCCCAGCGCGGGTGGTACCAAAATTTCGGGCTCGGCGAGGCGGTTATGCAGAACGAAGAATCTTCAAAATCCGACAGGTGGGTACCAAGCGCGGGCCAAAAATGTACTATTAACGTTGAATTTAAGTGGAAAACTTCGATGTTCCTGTCGTCCGATCCCAGCGCGGGTGGTACCAAAATTTCGGGCTCGGCGAGGCGGTTATGTAGAACGAAGAATCTTCAAAATCCGACAGGTGGGTACCAAGCGCGGGCCAAAAATGTACTATTAACGTTGAATTTAAGTGGAAAACTTCGATGTTCCTGTCGTCCGATCCCAGCGCGGGTGGTACCAAAATTTCGGGCTCGGCGAGGCGGTTATGTAGAACGAAGAATCTTCAAAATCCGACAGGTAGGTACCAAGCGCGGGCCAAAAATGTGCTATTAACGTTGAATTTAAGTGGAAAACTTCGATGTTCCTGTCGTCCGATCCCAGCGCGGGTGGTACCAAAATTTCGGGCTCGGCGGGGCGGTTATGCAGAACGAAGAATCTTCAAAATCCGACAGGTAGGTACCAAGCGCGGGCCAAAAATGTGCTATTAACGTTGAATTTAAGTGGAAAACTTCGATGTTCCTGTCGTCCGATCCCAGCGCGGGTGGTACCAAAATTTCGGGCTCGGCGAGGCGGTTATGTAGAACGAAGAATCTTCAAAATCCGACAGGTGGGTACCAAGCGCGGGCCAAAAATGTACTATTAACGTTGAATTTAAGTGGAAAACTTCGATGTTCCTGTCGTCCGATCCCAGCGCGGGTGGTACCAAAATTTCGGGCTCGGCGAGGCGGTTATGTAGAACGAAGAATCTTCAAAATCCGACAGGTAGGTACCAAGCGCGGGCCAAAAATGTGCTATTAACGTTGAATTTAAGTGGAAAACTTCGATGTTCCTGTCGTCCGATCCCAGCGCGGGTGGTACCAAAATTTCGGGCTCGGCGGGGCGGTTATGCAGAACGAAGAATCTTCAAAATCCGACAGGTAGGTACCAAGCGCGGGCCAAAAATGTGCTATTAACGTTGAATTTAAGTGGAAAACTTCGATGTTCCTGTCGTCCGATCCCAGAGCGGGTGGTACCAAAATTTCGGGCTCAGCAAGGCGGTTATGCAGAACGAAGAATCTTCAAAATCCGACAGGTGGGTACCAAGCGCGGGCCAAAAATGTAATATTAACGTTGAATTTAAGTGGAAAACTTCGATGTTCCTGTCGTTCGATCCCAGCGCGGGTGGTACCAAAATTTCGGGCTCGGCGAGGCGGTTATGCAGAACGAAGAATCTTCAAAATCCGACAGGTAGGTACCAAGCGCGGGCCAAAAATGTGCTATTAACGTTGAATTTAAGTGGAAAACT
Organism: Apodemia mormo; assembly: GCA_036924255.1. Classification (NCBI taxonomy): domain Eukaryota; kingdom Metazoa; phylum Arthropoda; class Insecta; order Lepidoptera; family Riodinidae; genus Apodemia; species Apodemia mormo. The sequence continues at coordinate 159,837 of JAUPFN010000018.1, read as the reverse complement.
TCGATGTTCCTGTCGTCCGATCTCAGCGCGGGTGGTACCAAAATTTCGGGCTCGGCGGGGCGGTTATGCAGAACGAAGAATCTTCAAAATCCGACAGGTAGGTACCAAGCGCGGGCCAAAAATGTGCTATTAACGTTGAATTTAAGTGGAAAACTTCGATGTTCCTGTCGTCCGATCCCAGCGCGGGTGGTACCAAAATTTCGGGCTCGGCGGGGCGGTTATGCAGAACGAAGAATCTTCAAAATCCGACAGGTAGGTACCAAGCGCGGGCCAAAAATGTGCTATTAACGTTGAATTTAAGTGGAAAACTTCGATGTTCCTGTCATCCGATCCCAGCGCGGGTGGTACCAAAATTTCGGGCTCGGCGAGGCGGTTATGTAGAACGAAGAATCTTCAAAATCCGACAGGTGGGTACCAAGCGCGGGCCAAAAATGTACTATTAACGTTGAATTTAAGTGGAAAACTTCGATGTTCCTGTCGTCCGATCCCAGCGCGGGTGGTACCAAAATTTCGGGCTCGGCGGGGCGGTTATGCAGAACGAAGAATCTTCAAAATCCGACAGGTAGGTACCAAGCGCGGGCCAAAAATGTGCTATTAACGTTGAATTTAAGTGGAAAACTTCGATGTTCCTGTCGTCCGATCCCAGCGCGGGTGGTACCAAAATTTCGGGCTCGGCGAGGCGGTTATGTAGAACGAAGAATCTTCAAAATCCGACAGGTGGGTACCAAGCGCGGGCCAAAAATGTACTATTAACGTTGAATTTAAGTGGAAAACTTCGATGTTCCTGTCGTCCGATCCCAGCGCGGGTGGTACCAAAATTTCGGGCTCGGCGAGGCGGTTATGTAGAACGAAGAATCTTCAAAATCCGACAGGTAGGTACCAAGCGCGGGCCAAAAATGTGCTATTAACGTTGAATTTAAGTGGAAAACTTCGATGTTCCTGTCGTCCGATCCCAGCGCGGGTGGTACCAAAATTTCGGGCTCGGCGGGGCGGTTATGCAGAACGAAGAATCTTCAAAATCCGACAGGTAGGTACCAAGCGCGGGCCAAAAATGTGCTATTAACGTTGAATTTAAGTGGAAAACTTCGATGTTCCTGTCGTCCGATCCCAGAGCGGGTGGTACCAAAATTTCGGGCTCGGCAAGGCGGTTATGCAGAACGAAGAATCTTCAAAATCCGACAGGTGGGTACCAAGCGCGGGCCAAAAATGTAATATTAACGTTGAATTTAAGTGGAAAACTTCGATGTTCCTGTCGTCCGATCCCAGCGCGGGTGGTACCAAAATTTCGGGCTCGGCGAGGCGGTTATGCAGAACGAAGAATCTTCAAAATCCGACAGGTGGGTACCAAGCGCGGGCCAAAAATGTACTATTAACGTTGAATTTAAGTGGAAAACTTCGATGTTCCTGTCGTCCGATCTCAGCGCGGGTGGTACCAAAATTTCGGGCTCGGCGGGGCGGTTATGCAGAACGAAGAATCTTCAAAATCCGACAGGTAGGTACCAAGCGCGGGCCAAAAATGTGCTATTAACGTTGAATTTAAGTGGAAAACTTCGATGTTCCTGTCGTCCGATCCCAGCGCGGGTGGTACCAAAATTTCGGGCTCGGCGAGGCGGTTATGTAGAACGAAGAATCTTCAAAATCCGACAGGTGGGTACCAAGCGCGGGCCAAAAATGTACTATTAACGTTGAATTTAAGTGGAAAACTTCGATGTTCCTGTCGTCCGATCCCAGCGCGGGTGGTACCAAAATTTCGGGCTCGGCGGGGCGGTTATGCAGAACGAAGAATCTTCAAAATCCGACAGGTAGGTACCAAGCGCGGGCCAAAAATGTGCTATTAACGTTGAATTTAAGTGGAAAACTTCGATGTTCCTGTCGTCCGATCCCAGAGCGGGTGGTACCAAAATTTCGGGCTCGGCAAGGCGGTTATGCAGAACGAAGAATCTTCAAAATCCGACAGGTGGGTACCAAGCGCGGGCCAAAAATGTAATATTAACGTTGAATTTAAGTGGAAAACTTCGATGTTCCTGTCGTCCGATCCCAGCGCGGGTGGTACCAAAATTTCGGGCTCGGCGAGGCGGTTATGCAGAACGAAGAATCTTCAAAATCCGACAGGTGGGTACCAAGCGCGGGCCAAAAATGTGCTATTAACGTTGAATTTAAGTGGAAAACTTCGATGTTCCTGTCGTCCGATCTCAGCGCGGGTGGTACCAAAATTTCGGGCTCGGCGGGGCGGTTATGCAGAACGAAGAATCTTCAAAATCCGACAGGTAGGTACCAAGCGCGGGCCAAAAATGTGCTATTAACGTTGAATTTAAGTGGAAAACTTCGATGTTCCTGTCGTCCGATCCCAGCGCGGGTGGTACCAAAATTTCGGGCTCGGCGAGGCGGTTATGCAGAACGAAGAATCTTCAAAATCCGATAGGTAGGTACCAAGCGCGGGCCAAAAATGTGCTATTAACGTTGAATTTAAGTGGAAAACTTCGATGTTCCTGTCGTCCGATCCCAGCGCGGGTGGTACCAAAATTTCGGGCTCGGCGAGGCGGTTATGTAGAACGAAGAATCTTCAAAATCCGACAGGTGGGTACCAAGCGCGGGCCAAAAATGTACTATTAACGTTGAATTTAAGTGGAAAACTTCGATGTTCCTGTCGTCCGATCCCAGCGCGGGTGGTACCAAAATTTCGGGCTCGGCGAGGCGGTTATGCAGAACGAAGAATCTTCAAAATCCGACAGGTAGGTACCAAGCGCGGGCCAAAAATGTGCTATTAACGTTGAATTTAAGTGGAAAACTTCGATGTTCCTGTCGTCCGATCCCAGCGCGGGTGGTACCAAAATTTCGGGCTCGGCGAGGCGGTTATGTAGAACGAAGAATCTTCAAAATCCGACAGGTGGGTACCAAGCGCGGGCCAAAAATGTACTATTAACGTTGAATTTAAGTGGAAAACTTCGATGTTCCTGTCGTCCGATCTCAGCGCGGGTGGTACCAAAATTTCGGGCTCGGCGAGGCGGTTATGCAGAACGAAGAATCTTCAAAATCCGACAGGTAGGTACCAAGCGCGGGCCAAAAATGTGCTATTAACGTTGAATTTAAGTGGAAAACTTCGATGTTCCTGTCGTCCGATCCCAGCGCGGGTGGTACCAAAATTTCGGGCTCGGCGAGGCGGTTATGTAGAACGAAGAATCTTCAAAATCCGACAGGTGGGTACCAAGCGCGGGCCAAAAATGTACTATTAACGTTGAATTTAAGTGGAAAACTTCGATGTTCCTGTCGTCCGATCCCAGCGCGGGTGGTACCAAAATTTCGGGCTCGGCGAGGCGGTTATGCAGAACGAAGAATCTTCAAAATCCGACAGGTAGGTACCAAGCGCGGTACAAAAATGTGCTATTAACGTTGAATTTAAGTGGAAAACTTCGATGTTCCTGTCGTCCGATCCCAGCGCGGGTGGTACCAAAATTTCGGGCTCGGCGGGGCGGTTATGCAGAACGAAGAATCTTCAAAATCCGACAGGTAGGTACCAAGCGCGGGCCAAAAATGTGCTATTAACGTTGAATTTAAGTGGAAAACTTCGATGTTCCTGTCGTCCGATCCCAGCGCGGGTGGTACCAAAATTTCGGGCTCGGCGAGGCGGTTATGTAGAACGAAGAATCTTCAAAATCCGACAGGTGGGTACCAAGCGCGGGCCAAAAATGTACTATTAACGTTGAATTTAAGTGGAAAACTTCGATGTTCCTGTCGTCCGATCCCAGCGCGGGTGGTACAGAAATTTCGGGCTCGGCGGGGCGGTTATGCAGAACGAAGAATCTTCAAAATCCGACAGGTAGGTACCAAGCGCGGGCCAAAAATGTGCTATTAACGTTGAATTTAAGTGGAAAACTTCGATGTTCCTGTCGTCCGATCCCAGAGCGGGTGGTACCAAAATTTCGGGCTCGGCAAGGCGGTTATGCAGAACGAAGAATCTTCAAAATCCGACAGGTGGGTACCAAGCGCGGGCCAAAAATGTAATATTAACGTTGAATTTAAGTGGAAAACTTCGATGTTCCTGTCGTCCGATCCCAGCGCGGGTGGTACCAAAATTTCGGGCTCGGCGAGGCGGTTATGCAGAACGAAGAATCTTCAAAATCCGACAGGTGGGTACCAAGCGCGGGCCAAAAATGTGCTATTAACGTTGAATTTAAGTGGAAAACTTCGATGTTCCTGTCGTCCGATCTCAGCGCGGGTGGTACCAAAATTTCGGGCTCGGCGAATCTTCAAAATCCGACAGGTAGGTACCAAGCGCGGGCCAAAAATGTGCTATTAACGTTGAATTTAAGTGGAAAACTTCGATGTTCCTGTCGTCCGATCCCAGCGCGGGTGGTACCAAAATTTCGGGCTCGGCGGGGCGGTTATGCAGAACGAAGAATCTTCAAAATCCGACAGGTAGGTACCAAGCGCGGGCCAAAAATGTGCTATTAACGTTGAATTTAAGTGGAAAACTTCGATGTTCCTGTCGTCCGATCCCAGAGCGGGTGGTACCAAAATTTCGGGCTCGGCAAGGCGGTTATGCAGAACGAAGAATCTTCAAAATCCGACAGGTGGGTACCAAGCGCGGGCCAAAAATGTAATATTAACGTTGAATTTAAGTGGAAAACTTCGATGTTCCTGTCGTCCGATCCCAGCGCGGGTGGTACCAAAATTTCGGGCTCGGCGAGGCGGTTATGCAGAACGAAGAATCTTCAAAATCCGACAGGTGGGTACCAAGCGCGGGCCAAAAATGTGCTATTAACGTTGAATTTAAGTGGAAAACTTCGATGTTCCTGTCGTCCGATCTCAGCGCGGGTGGTACCAAAATTTCGGGCTCGGCGGGGCGGTTATGCAGAACGAAGAATCTTCAAAATCCGACAGGTAGGTACCAAGCGCGGGCCAAAAATGTGCTATTAACGTTGAATTTAAGTGGAAAACTTCGATGTTCCTGTCGTCCGATCCCAGCGCGGGTGGTACCAAAATTTCGGGCTCGGCGAGGCGGTTATGCAGAACGAAGAATCTTCAAAATCCGATAGGTAGGTACCAAGCGCGGGCCAAAAATGTGCTATTAACGTTGAATTTAAGTGGAAAACTTCGATGTTCCTGTCGTCCGATCCCAGCGCGGGTGGTACCAAAATTTCGGGCTCGGCGAGGCGGTTATGTAGAACGAAGAATCTTCAAAATCCGACAGGTGGGTACCAAGCGCGGGCCAAAAATGTACTATTAACGTTGAATTTAAGTGGAAAACTTCGATGTTCCTGTCGTCCGATCCCAGCGCGGGTGGTACCAAAATTTCGGGCTCGGCGAGGCGGTTATGCAGAACGAAGAATCTTCAAAATCCGACAGGTAGGTACCAAGCGCGGGCCAAAAATGTGCTATTAACGTTGAATTTAAGTGGAAAACTTCGATGTTCCTGTCGTCCGATCCCAGCGCGGGTGGTACCAAAATTTCGGGCTCGGCGAGGCGGTTATGTAGAACGAAGAATCTTCAAAATCCGACAGGTAGGTACCAAGCGCGGGCCAAAAATGTGCTATTAACGTTGAATTTAAGTGGAAAACTTCGATGTTCCTGTCGTCCGATCCCAGCGCGGGTGGTACCAAAATTTCGGGCTCGGCGGGGCGGTTATGCAGAACGAAGAATCTTCAAAATCCGACAGGTAGGTACCAAGCGCGGGCCAAAAATGTGCTATTAACGTTGAATTTAAGTGGAAAACTTCGATGTTCCTGTCGTCCGATCCCAGAGCGGGTGGTACCAAAATTTCGGGCTCAGCAAGGCGGTTATGCAGAACGAAGAATCTTCAAAATCCGACAGGTGGGTACCAAGCGCGGGCCAAAAATGTAATATTAACGTTGAATTTAAGTGGAAAACTTCGATGTTCCTGTCGTTCGATCCCAGCGCGGGTGGTACCAAAATTTCGGGCTCGGCGAGGCGGTTATGCAGAACGAAGAATCTTCAAAATCCGACAGGTAGGTACCAAGCGCGGGCCAAAAATATGCTATTAACGTTGAATTTAAGTGGAAAACTTCGATGTTCCTGTCGTCCGATCTCAGCGCGGGTGGTACCAAAATTTCGGGCTCGGCGGGGCGGTTATGCAGAACGAAGAATCTTCAAAATCCGACAGGTAGGTACCAAGCGCGGGCCAAAAATGTGCTATTAACGTTGAATTTAAGTGGAAAACTTCGATGTTCCTGTCGTCCGATCCCAGCGCGGGTGGTACCAAAATTTCGGGCTCGGCGGGGCGGTTATGCAGAACGAAGAATCTTCAAAATCCGACAGGTAGGTACCAAGCGCGGGCCAAAAATGTGCTATTAACGTTGAATTTAAGTGGAAAACTTCGATGTTCCTGTCATCCGATCCCAGCGCGGGTGGTACCAAAATTTCGGGCTCGGCGAGGCGGTTATGTAGAACGAAGAATCTTCAAAATCCGACAGGTGGGTACCAAGCGCGGGCCAAAAATGTACTATTAACGTTGAATTTAAGTGGAAAACTTCGATGTTCCTGTCGTCCGATCCCAGCGCGGGTGGTACCAAAATTTCGGGCTCGGCGGGGCGGTTATGCAGAACGAAGAATCTTCAAAATCCGACAGGTAGGTACCAAGCGCGGGCCAAAAATGTGCTATTAACGTTGAATTTAAGTGGAAAACTTCGATGTTCCTGTCGTCCGATCCCAGCGCGGGTGGTACCAAAATTTCGGGCTCGGCGAGGCGGTTATGTAGAACGAAGAATCTTCAAAATCCGACAGGTGGGTACCAAGCGCGGGCCAAAAATGTACTATTAACGTTGAATTTAAGTGGAAAACTTCGATGTTCCTGTCGTCCGATCCCAGCGCGGGTGGTACCAAAATTTCGGGCTCGGCGAGGCGGTTATGTAGAACGAAGAATCTTCAAAATCCGACAGGTAGGTACCAAGCGCGGGCCAAAAATGTGCTATTAACGTTGAATTTAAGTGGAAAACTTCGATGTTCCTGTCGTCCGATCCCAGCGCGGGTGGTACCAAAATTTCGGGCTCGGCGGGGCGGTTATGCAGAACGAAGAATCTTCAAAATCCGACAGGTAGGTACCAAGCGCGGGCCAAAAATGTGCTATTAACGTTGAATTTAAGTGGAAAACTTCGATGTTCCTGTCGTCCGATCCCAGAGCGGGTGGTACCAAAATTTCGGGCTCGGCAAGGCGGTTATGCAGAACGAAGAATCTTCAAAATCCGACAGGTGGGTACCAAGCGCGGGCCAAAAATGTAATATTAACGTTGAATTTAAGTGGAAAACTTCGATGTTCCTGTCGTCCGATCCCAGAGCGGGTGGTACCAAAATTTCGGGCTCGGCGGGGCGGTTATGCAGAACGAAGAATCTTCAAAATCCGACAGGTAGGTACCAAGCGCGGGCCAAAAATGTGCTATTAACGTTGAATTTAAGTGGAAAACTTCGATGTTCCTGTCGTCCGATCCCAGAGCGGGTGGTACCAAAATTTCGGGCTCGGCAAGGCGGTTATGCAGAACGAAGAATCTTCAAAATCCGACAGGTGGGTACCAAGCGCGGGCCAAAAATGTAATATTAACGTTGAATTTAAGTGGAAAACTTCGATGTTCCTGTCGTCCGATCCCAGAGCGGGTGGTACCAAAATTTCGGGCTCGGCAAGGCGGTTATGCAGAACGAAGAATCTTCAAAATCCGACAGGTGGGTACCAAGCGCGGGCCAAAAATGTGCTATTAACGTTGAATTTAAGTGGAAAACTTCGATGTTCCTGTCGTCCGATCTCAGCGCGGGTGGTACCAAAATTTCGGGCTCGGCGGGGCGGTTATGCAGAACGAAGAATCTTCAAAATCCGACAGGTAGGTACCAAGCGCGGGCCAAAAATGTGCTATTAACGTTGAATTTAAGTGGAAAACTTCGATGTTCCTGTCGTCCGATCCCAGCGCGGGTGGTACCAAAATTTCGGGCTCGGCGAGGCGGTTATGCAGAACGAAGAATCTTCAAAATCCGATAGGTAGGTACCAAGCGCGGGCCAAAAATGTGCTATTAACGTTGAATTTAAGTGGAAAACTTCGATGTTCCTGTCGTCCGATCCCAGCGCGGGTGGTACCAAAATTTCGGGCTCGGCGAGGCGGTTATGTAGAACGAAGAATCTTCAAAATCCGACAGGTGGGTACCAAGCGCGGGCCAAAAATGTACTATTAACGTTGAATTTAAGTGGAAAACTTCGATGTTCCTGTCGTCCGATCCCAGCGCGGGTGGTACCAAAATTTCGGGCTCGGCGAGGCGGTTATGCAGAACGAAGAATCTTCAAAATCCGACAGGTAGGTACCAAGCGCGGGCCAAAAATGTGCTATTAACGTTGAATTTAAGTGGAAAACTTCGATGTTCCTGTCGTCCGATCCCAGCGCGGGTGGTACCAAAATTTCGGGCTCGGCGAGGCGGTTATGTAGAACGAAGAATCTTCAAAATCCGACAGGTGGGTACCAAGCGCGGGCCAAAAATGTACTATTAACGTTGAATTTAAGTGGAAAACTTCGATGTTCCTGTCGTCCGATCTCAGCGCGGGTGGTACCAAAATTTCGGGCTCGGCGAGGCGGTTATGCAGAACGAAGAATCTTCAAAATCCGACAGGTAGGTACCAAGCGCGGGCCAAAAATGTGCTATTAACGTTGAATTTAAGTGGAAAACTTCGATGTTCCTGTCGTCCGATCCCAGCGCGGGTGGTACCAAAATTTCGGGCTCGGCGAGGCGGTTATGTAGAACGAAGAATCTTCAAAATCTGACAGGTGGGTACCAAGCGCGGGCCAAAAATGTACTATTAACGTTGAATTTAAGTGGAAAACTTCGATGTTCCTGTCGTCCGATCTCAGCGCGGGTGGTACCAAAATTTCGGGCTCGGCGAGGCGGTTATGTAGAACGAAGAATCTTCAAAATCCGACAGGTGGGTACCAAGCGCGGGCCAAAAATGTACTATTAACGTTGAATTTAAGTGGAAAACTTCGATGTTCCTGTCGTCCGATCCCAGCGCGGGTGGTACCAAAATTTCGGGCTCGGCGGGGCGGTTATGCAGAACGAAGAATCTTCAAAATCCGACAGGTAGGTACCAAGCGCGGGCCAAAAATGTGCTATTAACGTTGAATTTAAGTGGAAAACTTCGATGTTCCTGTCGTCCGATCCCAGAGCGGGTGGTACCAAAATTTCGGGCTCAGCAAGGCGGTTATGCAGAACGAAGAATCTTCAAAATCCGACAGGTGGGTACCAAGCGCGGGCCAAAAATGTAATATTAACGTTGAATTTAAGTGGAAAACTTCGATGTTCCTGTCGTTCGATCCCAGCGCGGGTGGTACCAAAATTTCGGGCTCGGCGAGGCGGTTATGCAGAACGAAGAATCTTCAAAATCCGACAGGTAGGTACCAAGCGCGGGCCAAAAATGTGCTATTAACGTTGAATTTAAGTGGAAAACTTCGATGTTCCTGTCGTCCGATCCCAGCGCGGGTGGTACCAAAATTTCGGGCTCGGCGAGGCGGTTATGTAGAACGAAGAATCTTCAAAATCCGACAGGTGGGTACCAAGCGCGGGCCAAAAATGTACTATTAACGTTGAATTTAAGTGGAAAACTTCGATGTTCCTGTCGTCCGATCTCAGCGCGGGTGGTACCAAAATTTCGGGCTCGGCGAGGCGGTTATGCAGAACGAAGAATCTTCAAAATCCGACAGGTAGGTACCAAGCGCGGGTCAAAAATGTGCTATTAACGTTGAATTTAAGTGGAAAACTTCGATGTTCCTGTCGTCCGATCCCAGCGCGGGTGGTACCAAAATTTCGGGCTCGGCGGGGCGGTTATGCAGAACGAAGAATCTTCAAAATCCGACAGGTAGGTACCAAGCGCGGGCCAAAAATGTGCTATTAACGTTGAATTTAAGTGGAAAACTTCGATGTTCCTGTCGTCCGATCCCAGCGCGGGTGGTACCAAAATTTCGGGCTCGGCGAGGCGGTTATGTAGAACGAAGAATCTTCAAAATCCGACAGGTGGGTACCAAGCGCGGGCCAAAAATGTACTATTAACGTTGAATTTAAGTGGAAAACTTCGATGTTCCTGTCGTCCGATCCCAGCGCGGGTGGTACCAAAATTTCGGGCTCGGCGGGGCGGTTATGCAGAACGAAGAATCTTCAAAATCCGACAGGTAGGTACCAAGCGCGGGCCAAAAATGTGCTATTAACGTTGAATTTAAGTGGAAAACTTCGATGTTCCTGTCGTCCGATCCCAGAGCGGGTGGTACCAAAATTTCGGGCTCGGCAAGGCGGTTATGCAGAACGAAGAATCTTCAAAATCCGACAGGTGGGTACCAAGCGCGGGCCAAAAATGTAATATTAACGTTGAATTTAAGTGGAAAACTTCGATGTTCCTGTCGTCCGATCCCAGCGCGGGTGGTACCAAAATTTCGGGCTCGGCGAGGCGGTTATGCAGAACGAAGAATCTTCAAAATCCGACAGGTGGGTACCAAGCGCGGGCCAAAAATGTGCTATTAACGTTGAATTTAAGTGGAAAACTTCGATGTTCCTGTCGTCCGATCTCAGCGCGGGTGGTACCAAAATTTCGGGCTCGGCGGGGCGGTTATGCAGAACGAAGAATCTTCAAAATCCGACAGGTAGGTACCAAGCGCGGGCCAAAAATGTGCTATTAACGTTGAATTTAAGTGGAAAACTTCGATGTTCCTGTCGTCCGATCCCAGCGCGGGTGGTACCAAAATTTCGGGCTCGGCGAGGCGGTTATGCAGAACGAAGAATCTTCAAAATCCGATAGGTAGGTACCAAGCGCGGGCCAAAAATGTGCTATTAACGTTGAATTTAAGTGGAAAACTTCGATGTTCCTGTCGTCCGATCCCAGCGCGGGTGGTACCAAAATTTCGGGCTCGGCGAGGCGGTTATGTAGAACGAAGAATCTTCAAAATCCGACAGGTGGGTACCAAGCGCGGGCCAAAAATGTACTATTAACGTTGAATTTAAGTGGAAAACTTCGATGTTCCTGTCGTCCGATCCCAGCGCGGGTGGTACCAAAATTTCGGGCTCGGCGAGGCGGTTATGCAGAACGAAGAATCTTCAAAATCCGACAGGTAGGTACCAAGCGCGGGCCAAAAATGTGCTATTAACGTTGAATTTAAGTGGAAAACTTCGATGTTCCTGTCGTCCGATCCCAGCGCGGGTGGTACCAAAATTTCGGGCTCGGCGAGGCGGTTATGTAGAACGAAGAATCTTCAAAATCCGACAGGTGGGTACCAAGCGCGGGCCAAAAATGTACTATTAACGTTGAATTTAAGTGGAAAACTTCGATGTTCCTGTCGTCCGATCTCAGCGCGGGTGGTACCAAAATTTCGGGCTCGGCGAGGCGGTTATGCAGAACGAAGAATCTTCAAAATCCGACAGGTAGGTACCAAGCGCGGGCCAAAAATGTGCTATTAACGTTGAATTTAAGTGGAAAACTTCGATGTTCCTGTCGTCCGATCTCAGCGCGGGTGGTACCAAAATTTCGGGCTCGGCGGGGCGGTTATGCAGAACGAAGAATCTTCAAAATCCGACAGGTAGGTACCAAGCGCGGGCCAAAAATGTGCTATTAACGTTGAATTTAAGTGGAAAACTTCGATGTTCCTGTCGTCCGATCCCAGCGCGGGTGGTACCAAAATTTCGGGCTCGGCGGGGCGGTTATGCAGAACGAAGAATCTTCAAAATCCGACAGGTAGGTACCAAGCGCGGGCCAAAAATGTGCTATTAACGTTGAATTTAAGTGGAAAACTTCGATGTTCCTGTCGTCCGATCCCAGCGCGGGTGGTACCAAAATTTCGGGCTCGGCGAGGCGGTTATGCAGAACGAAGAATCTTCAAAATCCGATAGGTAGGTACCAAGCGCGGGCCAAAAATGTGCTATTAACGTTGAATTTAAGTGGAAAACTTCGATGTTCCTGTCGTCCGATCCCAGCGCGGGTGGTACCAAAATTTCGGGCTCGGCGAGGCGGTTATGTAGAACGAAGAATCTTCAAAATCCGACAGGTGGGTACCAAGCGCGGGCCAAAAATGTACTATTAACGTTGAATTTAAGTGGAAAACTTCGATGTTCCTGTCGTCCGATCCCAGCGCGGGTGGTACCAAAATTTCGGGCTCGGCGGGGCGGTTATGCAGAACGAAGAATCTTCAAAATCCGACAGGTAGGTACCAAGCGCGGGCCAAAAATGTGCTATTAACGTTGAATTTAAGTGGAAAACTTCGATGTTCCTGTCGTCCGATCCCAGCGCGGGTGGTACCAAAATTTCGGGCTCGGCGAGGAGGTTATGTAGAACGAAGAATCTTCAAAATCCGACAGGTGGGTACCAAGCGCGGGCCAAAAATGTACTATTAACGTTGAATTTAAGTGGAAAACTTCGATGTTCCTGTCGTCCGATCCCAGCGCGGGTGGTACCAAAATTTCGGGCTCGGCGGGGCGGTTATGCAGAACGAAGAATCTTCAAAATCCGACAGGTAGGTACCAAGCGCGGGCCAAAAATGTGCTATTAACGTTGAATTTAAGTGGAAAACTTCGATGTTCCTGTCGTCCGATCCCAGCGCGGGTGGTACCAAAATTTCGGGCTCGGCGAGGCGGTTATGTAGAACGAAGAATCTTCAAAATCCGACAGGTGGGTACCAAGCGCGGGCCAAAAATGTACTATTAACGTTGAATTTAAGTGGAAAACTTCGATGTTCCTGTCGTCCGATCCCAGCGCGGGTGGTACCAAAATTTCGGGCTCGGCGAGGCGGTTATGTAGAACGAAGAATCTTCAAAATCCGACTGGTGGGTACCAAGCGCGGGCCAAAAATGTACTATTAACGTTGAATTTAAGTGGAAAACTTCGATGTTCCTGTCGTCCGATCCCAGCGCGGGTGGTACCAAAATTTCGGGCTCGGCGAGGCGGTTATGTAGAACGAAGAATCTTCAAAATCCGACAGGTAGGTACCAAGCGCGGGCCAAAAATGTGCTATTAACGTTGAATTTAAGTGGAAAACTTCGATGTTCCTGTCGTCCGATCCCAGCGCGGGTGGTACCAAAATTTCGGGCTCGGCGGGGCGGTTATGCAGAACGAAGAATCTTCAAAATCCGACAGGTAGGTACCAAGCGCGGGCCAAAAATGTGCTATTAACGTTGAATTTAAGTGGAAAACTTCGATGTTCCTGTCGTCCGATCCCAGCGCGGGTGGTACCAAAATTTCGGGCTCGGCGAGGCGGTTATGTAGAACGAAGAATCTTCAAAATCCGACAGGTGGGTACCAAGCGCGGGCCAAAAATGTACTATTAACGTTGAATTTAAGTGGAAAACTTCGATGTTCCTGTCGTCCGATCCCAGCGCGGGTGGTACCAAAATTTCGGGCTCGGCGAGGCGGTTATGTAGAACGAAGAATCTTCAAAATCCGACAGGTAGGTACCAAGCGCGGGCCAAAAATGTGCTATTAACGTTGAATTTAAGTGGAAAACTTCGATGTTCCTGTCGTCCGATCCCAGCGCGGGTGGTACCAAAATTTCGGGCTCGGCGGGGCGGTTATGCAGAACGAAGAATCTTCAAAATCCGACAGGTAGGTACCAAGCGCGGGCCAAAAATGTGCTATTAACGTTGAATTTAAGTGGAAAACTTCGATGTTCCTGTCGTCCGATCCCAGAGCGGGTGGTACCAAAATTTCGGGCTCAGCAAGGCAGTTATGCAGAACGAAGAATCTTCAAAATCCGACAGGTGGGTACCAAGCGCGGGCCAAAAATGTAATATTAACGTTGAATTTAAGTGGAAAACTTCGATGTTCCTGTCGTTCGATCCCAGCGCGGGTGGTACCAAAATTTCGGGCTCGGCGAGGCGGTTATGCAGAACGAAGAATCTTCAAAATCCGACAGGTAGGTACCAAGCGCGGGCCAAAAATGTGCTATTAACGTTGAATTTAAGTGGAAAACTTCGATGTTCCTGTCGTCCGATCTCAGCGCGGGTGGTACCAAAATTTCGGGCTCGGCGGGGCGGTTATGCAGAACGAAGAATCTTCAAAATCCGACAGGTAGGTACCAAGCGCGGGCCAAAAATGTGCTATTAACGTTGAATTTAAGTGGAAAACTTCGATGTTCCTGTCGTCCGATCCCAGCGCGGGTGGTACCAAAATTTCGGGCTCGGCGGGGCGGTTATGCAGAACGAAGAATCTTCAAAATCCGACAGGTAGGTACCAAGCGCGGGCCAAAAATGTGCTATTAACGTTGAATTTAAGTGGAAAACTTCGATGTTCCTGTCATCCGATCCCAGCGCGGGTGGTACCAAAATTTCGGGCTCGGCGAGGCGGTTATGTAGAACGAAGAATCTTCAAAATCCGACAGGTGGGTACCAAGCGCGGGCCAAAAATGTACTATTAACGTTGAATTTAAGTGGAAAACTTCGATGTTCCTGTCGTCCGATCCCAGCGCGGGTGGTACCAAAATTTCGGGCTCGGCGGGGCGGTTATGCAGAACGAAGAATCTTCAAAATCCGACAGGTAGGTACCAAGCGCGGGCCAAAAATGTGCTATTAACGTTGAATTTAAGTGGAAAACTTCGATGTTCCTGTCGTCCGATCCCAGCGCGGGTGGTACCAAAATTTCGGGCTCGGCGAGGCGGTTATGTAGAACGAAGAATCTTCAAAATCCGACAGGTGGGTACCAAGCGCGGGCCAAAAATGTACTATTAACGTTGAATTTAAGTGGAAAACTTCGATGTTCCTGTCGTCCGATCCCAGCGCGGGTGGTACCAAAATTTCGGGCTCGGCGAGGCGGTTATGTAGAACGAAGAATCTTCAAAATCCGACAGGTAGGTACCAAGCGCGGGCCAAAAATGTGCTATTAACGTTGAATTTAAGTGGAAAACTTCGATGTTCCTGTCGTCCGATCCCAGCGCGGGTGGTACCAAAATTTCGGGCTCGGCGGGGCGGTTATGCAGAACGAAGAATCTTCAAAATCCGACAGGTAGGTACCAAGCGCGGGCCAAAAATGTGCTATTAACGTTGAATTTAAGTGGAAAACTTCGATGTTCCTGTCGTCCGATCCCAGAGCGGGTGGTACCAAAATTTCGGGCTCGGCAAGGCGGTTATGCAGAACGAAGAATCTTCAAAATCCGACAGGTGGGTACCAAGCGCGGGCCAAAAATGTAATATTAACGTTGAATTTAAGTGGAAAACTTCGATGTTCCTGTCGTCCGATCCCAGCGCGGGTGGTACCAAAATTTCGGGCTCGGCGAGGCGGTTATGTAGAACGAAGAATCTTCAAAATCCGACAGGTGGGTACCAAGCGCGGGCCAAAAATGTACTATTAACGTTGAATTTAAGTGGAAAACTTCGATGTTCCTGTCGTCCGATCCCAGCGCGGGTGGTACCAAAATTTCGGGCTCGGCGAGGCGGTTATGCAGAACGAAGAATCTTCAAAATCCGACAGGTAGGTACCAAGCGCGGTACAAAAATGTGCTATTAACGTTGAATTTAAGTGGAAAACTTCGATGTTCCTGTCGTCCGATCCCAGCGCGGGTGGTACCAAAATTTCGGGCTCGGCGGGGCGGTTATGCAGAACGAAGAATCTTCAAAATCCGACAGGTAGGTACCAAGCGCGGGCCAAAAATGTGCTATTAACGTTGAATTTAAGTGGAAAACTTCGATGTTCCTGTCGTCCGATCCCAGCGCGGGTGGTACCAAAATTTCGGGCTCGGCGAGGCGGTTATGTAGAACGAAGAATCTTCAAAATCCGACAGGTGGGTACCAAGCGCGGGCCAAAAATGTACTATTAACGTTGAATTTAAGTGGAAAACTTCGATGTTCCTGTCGTCCGATCCCAGCGCGGGTGGTACAGAAATTTCGGGCTCGGCGGGGCGGTTATGCAGAACGAAGAATCTTCAAAATCCGACAGGTAGGTACCAAGCGCGGGCCAAAAATGTGCTATTAACGTTGAATTTAAGTGGAAAACTTCGATGTTCCTGTCGTCCGATCCCAGCGCGGGTGGTACCAAAATTTCGGGCTCGGCGAGGCGGTTATGCAGAACGAAGAATCTTCAAAATCCGACAGGTAGGTACCAAGCGCGGGCCAAAAATGTGCTATTAACGTTCAATTTAAGTGGAAAACTTCGATGTTCCTGTCGTCCGATCCCAGCGCGGGTGGTACCAAAATTTCGGGCTCGGCGAGGCGGTTATGCAGAACGAAGAATCTTCAAAATCCGACAGGTGGGTACCAAGCGCGGGCCAAAAATGTACTATTAACGTTGAATTTAAGTGGAAAACTTCGATGTTCCTGTCGTCCGATCCCAGCGCGGGTGGTACCAAAATTTCGGGCTCGGCGAGGCGGTTATGTAGAACGAAGAATCTTCAAAATCCGACAGGTGGGTACCAAGCGCGGGCCAAAAATGTACTATTAACGTTGAATTTAAGTGGAAAACTTCGATGTTCCTGTCGTCCGATCCCAGCGCGGGTGGTACCAAAATTTCGGGCTCGGCGAGGCGGTTATGTAGAACGAAGAATCTTCAAAATCCGACAGGTAGGTACCAAGCGCGGGCCAAAAATGTGCTATTAACGTTGAATTTAAGTGGAAAACTTCGATGTTCCTGTCGTCCGATCCCAGCGCGGGTGGTACCAAAATTTCGGGCTCGGCGGGGCGGTTATGCAGAACGAAGAATCTTCAAAATCCGACAGGTAGGTACCAAGCGCGGGCCAAAAATGTGCTATTAACGTTGAATTTAAGTGGAAAACTTCGATGTTCCTGTCGTCCGATCCCAGCGCGGGTGGTACCAAAATTTCGGGCTCGGCGAGGCGGTTATGTAGAACGAAGAATCTTCAAAATCCGACAGGTGGGTACCAAGCGCGGGCCAAAAATGTACTATTAACGTTGAATTTAAGTGGAAAACTTCGATGTTCCTGTCGTCCGATCCCAGCGCGGGTGGTACCAAAATTTCGGGCTCGGCGAGGCGGTTATGTAGAACGAAGAATCTTCAAAATCCGACAGGTAGGTACCAAGCGCGGGCCAAAAATGTGCTATTAACGTTGAATTTAAGTGGAAAACTTCGATGTTCCTGTCGTCCGATCCCAGCGCGGGTGGTACCAAAATTTCGGGCTCGGCGGGGCGGTTATGCAGAACGAAGAATCTTCAAAATCCGACAGGTAGGTACCAAGCGCGGGCCAAAAATGTGCTATTAACGTTGAATTTAAGTGGAAAACTTCGATGTTCCTGTCGTCCGATCCCAGAGCGGGTGGTACCAAAATTTCGGGCTCAGCAAGGCGGTTATGCAGAACGAAGAATCTTCAAAATCCGACAGGTGGGTACCAAGCGCGGGCCAAAAATGTAATATTAACGTTGAATTTAAGTGGAAAACTTCGATGTTCCTGTCGTTCGATCCCAGCGCGGGTGGTACCAAAATTTCGGGCTCGGCGAGGCGGTTATGCAGAACGAAGAATCTTCAAAATCCGACAGGTAGGTACCAAGCGCGGGCCAAAAATGTGCTATTAACGTTGAATTTAAGTGGAAAACTTCGATGTTCCTGTCGTCCGATCTCAGCGCGGGTGGTACCAAAATTTCGGGCTCGGCGGGGCGGTTATGCAGAACGAAGAATCTTCAAAATCCGACAGGTAGGTACCAAGCGCGGGCCAAAAATGTGCTATTAACGTTGAATTTAAGTGGAAAACTTCGATGTTCCTGTCGTCCGATCCCAGCGCGGGTGGTACCAAAATTTCGGGCTCGGCGGGGCGGTTATGCAGAACGAAGAATCTTCAAAATCCGACAGGTAGGTACCAAGCGCGGGCCAAAAATGTGCTATTAACGTTGAATTTAAGTGGAAAACTTCGATGTTCCTGTCATCCGATCCCAGCGCGGGTGGTACCAAAATTTCGGGCTCGGCGAGGCGGTTATGTAGAACGAAGAATCTTCAAAATCCGACAGGTGGGTACCAAGCGCGGGCCAAAAATGTACTATTAACGTTGAATTTAAGTGGAAAACTTCGATGTTCCTGTCGTCCGATCCCAGCGCGGGTGGTACCAAAATTTCGGGCTCGGCGGGGCGGTTATGCAGAACGAAGAATCTTCAAAATCCGACAGGTAGGTACCAAGCGCGGGCCAAAAATGTGCTATTAACGTTGAATTTAAGTGGAAAACTTCGATGTTCCTGTCGTCCGATCCCAGCGCGGGTGGTACCAAAATTTCGGGCTCGGCGAGGCGGTTATGTAGAACGAAGAATCTTCAAAATCCGACAGGTGGGTACCAAGCGCGGGCCAAAAATGTACTATTAACGTTGAATTTAAGTGGAAAACTTCGATGTTCCTGTCGTCCGATCCCAGAGCGGGTGGTACCAAAATTTCGGGCTCGGCAAGGCGGTTATGCAGAACGAAGAATCTTCAAAATCCGACAGGTGGGTACCAAGCGCGGGCCAAAAATGTAATATTAACGTTGAATTTAAGTGGAAAACTTCGATGTTCCTGTCGTCCGATCCCAGCGCGGGTGGTACCAAAATTTCGGGCTCGGCGAGGCGGTTATGCAGAACGAAGAATCTTCAAAATCCGACAGGTGGGTACCAAGCGCGGGCCAAAAATGTGCTATTAACGTTGAATTTAAGTGGAAAACTTCGATGTTCCTGTCGTCCGATCTCAGCGCGGGTGGTACCAAAATTTCGGGCTCGGCGGGGCGGTTATGCAGAACGAAGAATCTTCAAAATCCGACAGGTAGGTACCAAGCGCGGGCCAAAAATGTGCTATTAACGTTGAATTTAAGTGGAAAACTTCGATGTTCCTGTCGTCCGATCCCAGCGCGGGTGGTACCAAAATTTCGGGCTCGGCGAGGCGGTTATGTAGAACGAAGAATCTTCAAAATCCGACAGGTGGGTACCAAGCGCGGGCCAAAAATGTACTATTAACGTTGAATTTAAGTGGAAAACTTCGATGTTCCTGTCGTCCGATCCCAGCGCGGGTGGTACCAAAATTTCGGGCTCGGCGGGGCGGTTATGCAGAACGAAGAATCTTCAAAATCCGACAGGTAGGTACCAAGCGCGGGCCAAAAATGTGCTATTAACGTTGAATTTAAGTGGAAAACTTCGATGTTCCTGTCGTCCGATCCCAGAGCGGGTGGTACCAAAATTTCGGGCTCGGCAAGGCGGTTATGCAGAACGAAGAATCTTCAAAATCCGACAGGTGGGTACCAAGCGCGGGCCAAAAATGTAATATTAACGTTGAATTTAAGTGGAAAACTTCGATGTTCCTGTCGTCCGATCCCAGCGCGGGTGGTACCAAAATTTCGGGCTCGGCGAGGCGGTTATGCAGAACGAAGAATCTTCAAAATCCGACAGGTGGGTACCAAGCGCGGGCCAAAAATGTGCTATTAACGTTGAATTTAAGTGGAAAACTTCGATGTTCCTGTCGTCCGATCTCAGCGCGGGTGGTACCAAAATTTCGGGCTCGGCGGGGCGGTTATGCAGAACGAAGAATCTTCAAAATCCGACAGGTAGGTACCAAGCGCGGGCCAAAAATGTGCTATTAACGTTGAATTTAAGTGGAAAACTTCGATGTTCCTGTCGTCCGATCCCAGCGCGGGTGGTACCAAAATTTCGGGCTCGGCGAGGCGGTTATGCAGAACGAAGAATCTTCAAAATCCGATAGGTAGGTACCAAGCGCGGGCCAAAAATGTGCTATTAACGTTGAATTTAAGTGGAAAACTTCGATGTTCCTGTCGTCCGATCCCAGCGCGGGTGGTACCAAAATTTCGGGCTCGGCGAGGCGGTTATGTAGAACGAAGAATCTTCAAAATCCGACAGGTGGGTACCAAGCGCGGGCCAAAAATGTACTATTAACGTTGAATTTAAGTGGAAAACTTCGATGTTCCTGTCGTCCGATCCCAGCGCGGGTGGTACCAAAATTTCGGGCTCGGCGAGGCGGTTATGCAGAACGAAGAATCTTCAAAATCCGACAGGTAGGTACCAAGCGCGGGCCAAAAATGTGCTATTAACGTTGAATTTAAGTGGAAAACTTCGATGTTCCTGTCGTCCGATCCCAGCGCGGGTGGTACCAAAATTTCGGGCTCGGCGAGGCGGTTATGTAGAACGAAGAATCTTCAAAATCCGACAGGTGGGTACCAAGCGCGGGCCAAAAATGTACTATTAACGTTGAATTTAAGTGGAAAACTTCGATGTTCCTGTCGTCCGATCTCAGCGCGGGTGGTACCAAAATTTCGGGCTCGGCGAGGCGGTTATGCAGAACGAAGAATCTTCAAAATCCGACAGGTAGGTACCAAGCGCGGGCCAAAAATGTGCTATTAACGTTGAATTTAAGTGGAAAACTTCGATGTTCCTGTCGTCCGATCCCAGCGCGGGTGGTACCAAAATTTCGGGCTCGGCGAGGCGGTTATGTAGAACGAAGAATCTTCAAAATCCGACAGGTGGGTACCAAGCGCGGGCCAAAAATGTACTATTAACGTTGAATTTAAGTGGAAAACTTCGATGTTCCTGTCGTCCGATCTCAGCGCGGGTGGTACCAAAATTTCGGGCTCGGCGAGGCGGTTATGCAGAACGAAGAATCTTCAAAATCCGACAGGTAGGTACCAAGCGCGGGTCAAAAATGTGCTATTAACGTTGAATTTAAGTGGAAAACTTCGATGTTCCTGTCGTCCGATCCCAGCGCGGGTGGTACCAAAATTTCGGGCTCGGCGAGGCGGTTATGTAGAACGAAGAATCTTCAAAATCCGACAGGTGGGTACCAAGCGCGGGCCAAAAATGTACTATTAACGTTGAATTTAAGTGGAAAACTTCGATGTTCCTGTCGTCCGATCCCAGCGCGGGTGGTACCAAAATTTCGGGCTCGGCGAGGCGGTTATGCAGAACGAAGAATCTTCAAAATCCGACAGGTAGGTACCAAGCGCGGTACAAAAATGTGCTATTAACGTTGAATTTAAGTGGAAAACTTCGATGTTCCTGTCGTCCGATCCCAGCGCGGGTGGTACCAAAATTTCGGGCTCGGCGGGGCGGTTATGCAGAACGAAGAATCTTCAAAATCCGACAGGTAGGTACCAAGCGCGGGCCAAAAATGTGCTATTAACGTTGAATTTAAGTGGAAAACTTCGATGTTCCTGTCGTCCGATCCCAGCGCGGGTGGTACCAAAATTTCGGGCTCGGCGAGGCGGTTATGTAGAACGAAGAATCTTCAAAATCCGACAGGTGGGTACCAAGCGCGGGCCAAAAATGTACTATTAACGTTGAATTTAAGTGGAAAACTTCGATGTTCCTGTCGTCCGATCCCAGCGCGGGTGGTACAGAAATTTCGGGCTCGGCGGGGCGGTTATGCAGAACGAAGAATCTTCAAAATCCGACAGGTAGGTACCAAGCGCGGGCCAAAAATGTGCTATTAACGTTGAATTTAAGTGGAAAACTTCGATGTTCCTGTCGTCCGATCCCAGCGCGGGTGGTACCAAAATTTCGGGCTCGGCGAGGCGGTTATGCAGAACGAAGAATCTTCAAAATCCGACAGGTAGGTACCAAGCGCGGGCCAAAAATGTGCTATTAACGTTGAATTTAAGTGGAAAACTTCGATGTTCCTGTCGTCCGATCCCAGCGCGGGTGGTACCAAAATTTCGGGCTCGGCGAGGCGGTTATGCAGAACGAAGAATCTTCAAAATCCGACAGGTGGGTACCAAGCGCGGGCCAAAAATGTGCTATTAACGTTGAATTTAAGTGGAAAACTTCGATGTTCCTGTCGTCCGATCTCAGCGCGGGTGGTACCAAAATTTCGGGCTCGGCGGGGCGGTTATGCAGAACGAAGAATCTTCAAAATCCGACAGGTAGGTACCAAGCGCGGGCCAAAAATGTGCTATTAACGTTGAATTTAAGTGGAAAACTTCGATGTTCCTGTCGTCCGATCCCAGCGCGGGTGGTACCAAAATTTCGGGCTCGGCGAGGCGGTTATGCAGAACGAAGAATCTTCAAAATCCGATAGGTAGGTACCAAGCGCGGGCCAAAAATGTGCTATTAACGTTGAATTTAAGTGGAAAACTTCGATGTTCCTGTCGTCCGATCCCAGCGCGGGTGGTACCAAAATTTCGGGCTCGGCGAGGCGGTTATGTAGAACGAAGAATCTTCAAAATCCGACAGGTGGGTACCAAGCGCGGGCCAAAAATGTACTATTAACGTTGAATTTAAGTGGAAAACTTCGATGTTCCTGTCGTCCGATCCCAGCGCGGGTGGTACCAAAATTTCGGGCTCGGCGAGGCGGTTATGCAGAACGAAGAATCTTCAAAATCCGACAGGTAGGTACCAAGCGCGGGCCAAAAATGTGCTATTAACGTTGAATTTAAGTGGAAAACTTCGATGTTCCTGTCGTCCGATCCCAGCGCGGGTGGTACCAAAATTTCGGGCTCGGCGAGGCGGTTATGTAGAACGAAGAATCTTCAAAATCCGACAGGTGGGTACCAAGCGCGGGCCAAAAATGTACTATTAACGTTGAATTTAAGTGGAAAACTTCGATGTTCCTGTCGTCCGATTTCAGCGCGGGTGGTACCAAAATTTCGGGCTCGGCGAGGCGGTTATGCAGAACGAAGAATCTTCAAAATCCGACAGGTAGGTACCAAGCGCGGGCCAAAAATGTGCTATTAACGTTGAATTTAAGTGGAAAACTTCGATGTTCCTGTCGTCCGATCCCAGCGCGGGTGGTACCAAAATTTCGGGCTCGGCGAGGCGGTTATGTAGAACGAAGAATCTTCAAAATCCGACAGGTGGGTACCAAGCGCGGGCCAAAAATGTACTATTAACGTTGAATTTAAGTGGAAAACTTCGATGTTCCTGTCGTCCGATCTCAGCGCGGGTGGTACCAAAATTTCGGGCTCGGCGAGGCGGTTATGTAGAACGAAGAATCTTCAAAATCCGACAGGTGGGTACCAAGCGCGGGCCAAAAATGTACTATTAACGTTGAATTTAAGTGGAAAACTTCGATGTTCCTGTCGTCCGATCCCAGCGCGGGTGGTACCAAAATTTCGGGCTCGGCGGGGCGGTTATGCAGAACGAAGAATCTTCAAAATCCGACAGGTAGGTACCAAGCGCGGGCCAAAAATGTGCTATTAACGTTGAATTTAAGTGGAAAACTTCGATGTTCCTGTCGTTCGATCCCAGCGCGGGTGGTACCAAAATTTCGGGCTCGGCGAGGCGGTTATGCAGAACGAAGAATCTTCAAAATCCGACAGGTAGGTACCAAGCGCGGGCCAAAAATGTGCTATTAACGTTGAATTTAAGTGGAAAACTTCGATGTTCCTGTCGTCCGATCTCAGCGCGGGTGGTACCAAAATTTCGGGCTCGGCGGGGCGGTTATGCAGAACGAAGAATCTTCAAAATCCGACAGGTAGGTACCAAGCGCGGGCCAAAAATGTGCTATTAACGTTGAATTTAAGTGGAAAACTTCGATGTTCCTGTCGTCCGATCCCAGCGCGGGTGGTACCAAAATTTCGGGCTCGGCGGGGCGGTTATGCAGAACGAAGAATCTTCAAAATCCGACAGGTAGGTACCAAGCGCGGGCCAAAAATGTGCTATTAACGTTGAATTTAAGTGGAAAACTTCGATGTTCCTGTCATCCGATCCCAGCGCGGGTGGTACCAAAATTTCGGGCTCGGCGAGGCGGTTATGTAGAACGAAGAATCTTCAAAATCCGACAGGTGGGTACCAAGCGCGGGCCAAAAATGTACTATTAACGTTGAATTTAAGTGGAAAACTTCGATGTTCCTGTCGTCCGATCCCAGCGCGGGTGGTACCAAAATTTCGGGCTCGGCGGGGCGGTTATGCAGAACGAAGAATCTTCAAAATCCGACAGGTAGGTACCAAGCGCGGGCCAAAAATGTGCTATTAACGTTGAATTTAAGTGGAAAACTTCGATGTTCCTGTCGTCCGATCCCAGCGCGGGTGGTACCAAAATTTCGGGCTCGGCGAGGCGGTTATGTAGAACGAAGAATCTTCAAAATCCGACAGGTGGGTACCAAGCGCGGGCCAAAAATGTACTATTAACGTTGAATTTAAGTGGAAAACTTCGATGTTCCTGTCGTCCGATCCCAGCGCGGGTGGTACCAAAATTTCGGGCTCGGCGAGGCGGTTATGTAGAACGAAGAATCTTCAAAATCCGACAGGTAGGTACCAAGCGCGGGCCAAAAATGTGCTATTAACGTTGAATTTAAGTGGAAAACTTCGATGTTCCTGTCGTCCGATCCCAGCGCGGGTGGTACCAAAATTTCGGGCTCGGCGGGGCGGTTATGCAGAACGAAGAATCTTCAAAATCCGACAGGTAGGTACCAAGCGCGGGCCAAAAATGTGCTATTAACGTTGAATTTAAGTGGAAAACTTCGATGTTCCTGTCGTCCGATCCCAGAGCGGGTGGTACCAAAATTTCGGGCTCGGCAAGGCGGTTATGCAGAACGAAGAATCTTCAAAATCCGACAGGTGGGTACCAAGCGCGGGCCAAAAATGTAATATTAACGTTGAATTTAAGTGGAAAACTTCGATGTTCCTGTCGTCCGATCCCAGCGCGGGTGGTACCAAAATTTCGGGCTCGGCGAGGCGGTTATGCAGAACGAAGAATCTTCAAAATCCGACAGGTGGGTACCAAGCGCGGGCCAAAAATGTGCTATTAACGTTGAATTTAAGTGGAAAACTTCGATGTTCCTGTCGTCCGATCTCAGCGCGGGTGGTACCAAAATTTCGGGCTCGGCGGGGCGGTTATGCAGAACGAAGAATCTTCAAAATCCGACAGGTAGGTACCAAGCGCGGGCCAAAAATGTGCTATTAACGTTGAATTTAAGTGGAAAACTTCGATGTTCCTGTCGTCCGATCCCAGCGCGGGTGGTACCAAAATTTCGGGCTCGGCGAGGCGGTTATGCAGAACGAAGAATCTTCAAAATCCGATAGGTAGGTACCAAGCGCGGGCCAAAAATGTGCTATTAACGTTGAATTTAAGTGGAAAACTTCGATGTTCCTGTCGTCCGATCCCAGCGCGGGTGGTACCAAAATTTCGGGCTCGGCGAGGCGGTTATGTAGAACGAAGAATCTTCAAAATCCGACAGGTGGGTACCAAGCGCGGGCCAAAAATGTACTATTAACGTTGAATTTAAGTGGAAAACTTCGATGTTCCTGTCGTCCGATCCCAGCGCGGGTGGTACCAAAATTTCGGGCTCGGCGAGGCGGTTATGCAGAACGAAGAATCTTCAAAATCCGACAGGTAGGTACCAAGCGCGGGCCAAAAATGTGCTATTAACGTTGAATTTAAGTGGAAAACTTCGATGTTCCTGTCGTCCGATCCCAGCGCGGGTGGTACCAAAATTTCGGGCTCGGCGAGGCGGTTATGTAGAACGAAGAATCTTCAAAATCCGACAGGTGGGTACCAAGCGCGGGCCAAAAATGTACTATTAACGTTGAATTTAAGTGGAAAACTTCGATGTTCCTGTCGTCCGATCTCAGCGCGGGTGGTACCAAAATTTCGGGCTCGGCGAGGCGGTTATGCAGAACGAAGAATCTTCAAAATCCGACAGGTAGGTACCAAGCGCGGGCCAAAAATGTGCTATTAACGTTGAATTTAAGTGGAAAACTTCGATGTTCCTGTCGTCCGATCCCAGCGCGGGTGGTACCAAAATTTCGGGCTCGGCGAGGCGGTTATGTAGAACGAAGAATCTTCAAAATCCGACAGGTGGGTACCAAGCGCGGGCCAAAAATGTACTATTAACGTTGAATTTAAGTGGAAAACTTCGATGTTCCTGTCGTCCGATCTCAGCGCGGGTGGTACCAAAATTTCGGGCTCGGCGAGGCGGTTATGCAGAACGAAGAATCTTCAAAATCCGACAGGTAGGTACCAAGCGCGGGTCAAAAATGTGCTATTAACGTTGAATTTAAGTGGAAAACTTCGATGTTCCTGTCGTCCGATCCCAGCGCGGGTGGTACCAAAATTTCGGGCTCGGCGAGGCGGTTATGTAGAACGAAGAATCTTCAAAATCCGACAGGTGGGTACCAAGCGCGGGCCAAAAATGTACTATTAACGTTGAATTTAAGTGGAAAACTTCGATGTTCCTGTCGTCCGATCCCAGCGCGGGTGGTACCAAAATTTCGGGCTCGGCGAGGCGGTTATGCAGAACGAAGAATCTTCAAAATCCGACAGGTAGGTACCAAGCGCGGTACAAAAATGTGCTATTAACGTTGAATTTAAGTGGAAAACTTCGATGTTCCTGTCGTCCGATCCCAGCGCGGGTGGTACCAAAATTTCGGGCTCGGCGGGGCGGTTATGCAGAACGAAGAATCTTCAAAATCCGACAGGTAGGTACCAAGCGCGGGCCAAAAATGTGCTATTAACGTTGAATTTAAGTGGAAAACTTCGATGTTCCTGTCGTCCGATCCCAGCGCGGGTGGTACCAAAATTTCGGGCTCGGCGAGGCGGTTATGTAGAACGAAGAATCTTCAAAATCCGACAGGTGGGTACCAAGCGCGGGCCAAAAATGTACTATTAACGTTGAATTTAAGTGGAAAACTTCGATGTTCCTGTCGTCCGATCCCAGCGCGGGTGGTACAGAAATTTCGGGCTCGGCGGGGCGGTTATGCAGAACGAAGAATCTTCAAAATCCGACAGGTAGGTACCAAGCGCGGGCCAAAAATGTGCTATTAACGTTGAATTTAAGTGGAAAACTTCGATGTTCCTGTCGTCCGATCCCAGCGCGGGTGGTACCAAAATTTCGGGCTCGGCGAGGCGGTTATGCAGAACGAAGAATCTTCAAAATCCGACAGGTAGGTACCAAGCGCGGGCCAAAAATGTGCTATTAACGTTGAATTTAAGTGGAAAACTTCGATGTTCCTGTCGTCCGATCCCAGCGCGGGTGGTACCAAAATTTCGGGCTCGGCGAGGCGGTTATGCAGAACGAAGAATCTTCAAAATCCGACAGGTGGGTACCAAGCGCGGGCCAAAAATGTGCTATTAACGTTGAATTTAAGTGGAAAACTTCGATGTTCCTGTCGTCCGATCTCAGCGCGGGTGGTACCAAAATTTCGGGCTCGGCGGGGCGGTTATGCAGAACGAAGAATCTTCAAAATCCGACAGGTAGGTACCAAGCGCGGGCCAAAAATGTGCTATTAACGTTGAATTTAAGTGGAAAACTTCGATGTTCCTGTCGTCCGATCCCAGCGCGGGTGGTACCAAAATTTCGGGCTCGGCGAGGCGGTTATGCAGAACGAAGAATCTTCAAAATCCGATAGGTAGGTACCAAGCGCGGGCCAAAAATGTGCTATTAACGTTGAATTTAAGTGGAAAACTTCGATGTTCCTGTCGTCCGATCCCAGCGCGGGTGGTACCAAAATTTCGGGCTCGGCGAGGCGGTTATGTAGAACGAAGAATCTTCAAAATCCGACAGGTGGGTACCAAGCGCGGGCCAAAAATGTACTATTAACGTTGAATTTAAGTGGAAAACTTCGATGTTCCTGTCGTCCGATCCCAGCGCGGGTGGTACCAAAATTTCGGGCTCGGCGAGGCGGTTATGCAGAACGAAGAATCTTCAAAATCCGACAGGTAGGTACCAAGCGCGGGCCAAAAATGTGCTATTAACGTTGAATTTAAGTGGAAAACTTCGATGTTCCTGTCGTCCGATCCCAGCGCGGGTGGTACCAAAATTTCGGGCTCGGCGAGGCGGTTATGTAGAACGAAGAATCTTCAAAATCCGACAGGTGGGTACCAAGCGCGGGCCAAAAATGTACTATTAACGTTGAATTTAAGTGGAAAACTTCGATGTTCCTGTCGTCCGATCTCAGCGCGGGTGGTACCAAAATTTCGGGCTCGGCGAGGCGGTTATGCAGAACGAAGAATCTTCAAAATCCGACAGGTAGGTACCAAGCGCGGGCCAAAAATGTGCTATTAACGTTGAATTTAAGTGGAAAACTTCGATGTTCCTGTCGTCCGATCCCAGCGCGGGTGGTACCAAAATTTCGGGCTCGGCGAGGCGGTTATGTAGAACGAAGAATCTTCAAAATCCGACAGGTGGGTACCAAGCGCGGGCCAAAAATGTACTATTAACGTTGAATTTAAGTGGAAAACTTCGATGTTCCTGTCGTCCGATCTCAGCGCGGGTGGTACCAAAATTTCGGGCTCGGCGAGGCGGTTATGTAGAACGAAGAATCTTCAAAATCCGACAGGTGGGTACCAAGCGCGGGCCAAAAATGTACTATTAACGTTGAATTTAAGTGGAAAACTTCGATGTTCCTGTCGTCCGATCCCAGCGCGGGTGGTACCAAAATTTCGGGCTCGGCGGGGCGGTTATGCAGAACGAAGAATCTTCAAAATCCGACAGGTAGGTACCAAGCGCGGGCCAAAAATGTGCTATTAACGTTGAATTTAAGTGGAAAACTTCGATGTTCCTGTCGTCCGATCCCAGAGCGGGTGGTACCAAAATTTCGGGCTCAGCAAGGCGGTTATGCAGAACGAAGAATCTTCAAAATCCGACAGGTGGGTACCAAGCGCGGGCCAAAAATGTAATATTAACGTTGAATTTAAGTGGAAAACTTCGATGTTCCTGTCGTTCGATCCCAGCGCGGGTGGTACCAAAATTTCGGGCTCGGCGAGGCGGTTATGCAGAACGAAGAATCTTCAAAATCCGACAGGTAGGTACCAAGCGCGGGCCAAAAATGTGCTATTAACGTTGAATTTAAGTGGAAAACTTCGATGTTCCTGTCGTCCGATCTCAGCGCGGGTGGTACCAAAATTTCGGGCTCGGCGGGGCGGTTATGCAGAACGAAGAATCTTCAAAATCCGACAGGTAGGTACCAAGCGCGGGCCAAAAATGTGCTATTAACGTTGAATTTAAGTGGAAAACTTCGATGTTCCTGTCGTCCGATCCCAGCGCGGGTGGTACCAAAATTTCGGGCTCGGCGGGGCGGTTATGCAGAATGAAGAATCTTCAAAATCCGACAGGTAGGTACCAAGCGCGGGCCAAAAATGTGCTATTAACGTTGAATTTAAGTGGAAAACTTCGATGTTCCTGTCCTCCGATCCCAGCGCGGGTGGTACCAAAATTTCGGGCTCGGCGAGGCGGTTATGTAGAACGAAGAATCTTCAAAATCCGACAGGTGGGTACCAAGCGCGGGCCAAAAATGTACTATTAACGTTGAATTTAAGTGGAAAACTTCGATGTTCCTGTCGTCCGATCCCAGCGCGGGTGGTACCAAAATTTCGGGCTCGGCGGGGCGGTTATGCAGAACGAAGAATCTTCAAAATCCGACAGGTAGGTACCAAGCGCGGGCCAAAAATGTGCTATTAACGTTGAATTTAAGTGGAAAACTTCGATGTTCCTGTCGTCCGATCCCAGCGAGGGTGGTACCAAAATTTCGGGCTCGGCGGGGCGGTTATGCAGAACGAAGAATCTTCAAAATCCGACAGGTAGGTACCAAGCGCGGGCCAAAAATGTGCTATTAACGTTGAATTTAAGTGGAAAACTTCGATGTTCCTGTCATCCGATCCCAGCGCGGGTGGTACCAAAATTTCGGGCTCGGCGAGGAGGTTATGTAGAACGAAGAATCTTCAAAATCCGACAGGTGGGTACCAAGCGCGGGCCAAAAATGTACTATTAACGTTGAATTTAAGTGGAAAACTTCGATGTTCCTGTCGTCCGATCCCAGCGCGGGTGGTACCAAAATTTCGGGCTCGGCGGGGCGGTTATGCAGAACGAAGAATCTTCAAAATCCGACAGGTAGGTACCAAGCGCGGGCCAAAAATGTGCTATTAACGTTGAATTTAAGTGGAAAACTTCGATGTTCCTGTCGTCCGATCCCAGCGCGGGTGGTACCAAAATTTCGGGCTCGGCGAGGCGGTTATGTAGAACGAAGAATCTTCAAAATCCGACAGGTGGGTACCAAGCGCGGGCCAAAAATGTACTATTAACGTTGAATTTAAGTGGAAAACTTCGATGTTCCTGTCGTCCGATCCCAGCGCGGGTGGTACCAAAATTTCGGGCTCGGCGAGGCGGTTATGTAGAACGAAGAATCTTCAAAATCCGACAGGTGGGTACCAAGCGCGGGCCAAAAATGTACTATTAACGTTGAATTTAAGTGGAAAACTTCGATGTTCCTGTCGTCCGATCCCAGCGCGGGTGGTACCAAAATTTCGGGCTCGGCGAGGCGGTTATGTAGAACGAAGAATCTTCAAAATCCGACAGGTAGGTACCAAGCGCGGGCCAAAAATGTGCTATTAACGTTGAATTTAAGTGGAAAACTTCGATGTTCCTGTCGTCCGATCCCAGCGCGGGTGGTACCAAAATTTCGGGCTCGGCGGGGCGGTTATGCAGAACGAAGAATCTTCAAAATCCGACAGGTAGGTACCAAGCGCGGGCCAAAAATGTGCTATTAACGTTGAATTTAAGTGGAAAACTTCGATGTTCCTGTCGTCCGATCCCAGCGCGGGTGGTACCAAAATTTCGGGCTCGGCGAGGCGGTTATGTAGAACGAAGAATCTTCAAAATCCGACAGGTGGGTACCAAGCGCGGGCCAAAAATGTACTATTAACGTTGAATTTAAGTGGAAAACTTCGATGTTCCTGTCGTCCGATCCCAGCGCGGGTGGTACCAAAATTTCGGGCTCGGCGAGGCGGTTATGTAGAACGAAGAATCTTCAAAATCCGACAGGTAGGTACCAAGCGCGGGCCAAAAATGTGCTATTAACGTTGAATTTAAGTGGAAAACTTCGATGTTCCTGTCGTCCGATCCCAGCGCGGGTGGTACCAAAATTTCGGGCTCGGCGGGGCGGTTATGCAGAACGAAGAATCTTCAAAATCCGACAGGTAGGTACCAAGCGCGGGCCAAAAATGTGCTATTAACGTTGAATTTAAGTGGAAAACTTCGATGTTCCTGTCGTCCGATCCCAGAGCGGGTGGTACCAAAATTTCGGGCTCAGCAAGGCGGTTATGCAGAACGAAGAATCTTCAAAATCCGACAGGTGGGTACCAAGCGCGGGCCAAAAATGTAATATTAACGTTGAATTTAAGTGGAAAACTTCGATGTTCCTGTCGTTCGATCCCAGCGCGGGTGGTACCAAAATTTCGGGCTCGGCGAGGCGGTTATGCAGAACGAAGAATCTTCAAAATCCGACAGGTAGGTACCAAGCGCGGGCCAAAAATGTGCTATTAACGTTGAATTTAAGTGGAAAACTTCGATGTTCCTGTCGTCCGATCTCAGCGCGGGTGGTACCAAAATTTCGGGCTCGGCGGGGCGGTTATGCAGAACGAAGAATCTTCAAAATCCGACAGGTAGGTACCAAGCGCGGGCCAAAAATGTGCTATTAACGTTGAATTTAAGTGGAAAACTTCGATGTTCCTGTCGTCCGATCCCAGCGCGGGTGGTACCAAAATTTCGGGCTCGGCGGGGCGGTTATGCAGAACGAAGAATCTTCAAAATCCGACAGGTAGGTACCAAGCGCGGGCCAAAAATGTGCTATTAACGTTGAATTTAAGTGGAAAACTTCGATGTTCCTGTCATCCGATCCCAGCGCGGGTGGTACCAAAATTTCGGGCTCGGCGAGGCGGTTATGTAGAACGAAGAATCTTCAAAATCCGACAGGTGGGTACCAAGCGCGGGCCAAAAATGTACTATTAACGTTGAATTTAAGTGGAAAACTTCGATGTTCCTGTCGTCCGATCCCAGCGCGGGTGGTACCAAAATTTCGGGCTCGGCGGGGCGGTTATGCAGAACGAAGAATCTTCAAAATCCGACAGGTAGGTACCAAGCGCGGGCCAAAAATGTGCTATTAACGTTGAATTTAAGTGGAAAACTTCGATGTTCCTGTCGTCCGATCCCAGCGCGGGTGGTACCAAAATTTCGGGCTCGGCGAGGCGGTTATGTAGAACGAAGAATCTTCAAAATCCGACAGGTGGGTACCAAGCGCGGGCCAAAAATGTACTATTAACGTTGAATTTAAGTGGAAAACTTCGATGTTCCTGTCGTCCGATCCCAGCGCGGGTGGTACCAAAATTTCGGGCTCGGCGAGGCGGTTATGTAGAACGAAGAATCTTCAAAATCCGACAGGTAGGTACCAAGCGCGGGCCAAAAATGTGCTATTAACGTTGAATTTAAGTGGAAAACTTCGATGTTCCTGTCGTCCGATCCCAGCGCGGGTGGTACCAAAATTTCGGGCTCGGCGAGGCGGTTATGTAGAACGAAGAATCTTCAAAATCCGACAGGTGGGTACCAAGCGCGGGCCAAAAATGTACTATTAACGTTGAATTTAAGTGGAAAACTTCGATGTTCCTGTCGTCCGATCTCAGCGCGGGTGGTACCAAAATTTCGGGCTCGGCGAGGCGGTTATGCAGAACGAAGAATCTTCAAAATCCGACAGGTAGGTACCAAGCGCGGGCCAAAAATGTGCTATTAACGTTGAATTTAAGTGGAAAACTTCGATGTTCCTGTCGTCCGATCCCAGCGCGGGTGGTACCAAAATTTCGGGCTCGGCGGGGCGGTTATGTAGAACGAAGAATCTTCAAAATCCGACAGGTGGGTACCAAGCGCGGGCCAAAAATGTACTATTAACGTTGAATTTAAGTGGAAAACTTCGATGTTCCTGTCGTCCGATCTCAGCGCGGGTGGTACCAAAATTTCGGGCTCGGCGAGGCGGTTATGCAGAACGAAGAATCTTCAAAATCCGACAGGTAGGTACCAAGCGCGGGTCAAAAATGTGCTATTAACGTTGAATTTAAGTGGAAAACTTCGATGTTCCTGTCGTCCGATCCCAGCGCGGGTGGTACCAAAATTTCGGGCTCGGCGAGGCGGTTATGTAGAACGAAGAATCTTCAAAATCCGACAGGTGGGTACCAAGCGCGGGCCAAAAATGTACTATTAACGTTGAATTTAAGTGGAAAACTTCGATGTTCCTGTCGTCCGATCCCAGCGCGGGTGGTACCAAAATTTCGGGCTCGGCGAGGCGGTTATGCAGAACGAAGAATCTTCAAAATCCGACAGGTAGGTACCAAGCGCGGGCCAAAAATGTGCTATTAACGTTGAATTTAAGTGGAAAACTTCGATGTTCCTGTCGTCCGATCCCAGCGCGGGTGGTACCAAAATTTCGGGCTCGGCGGGGCGGTTATGCAGAACGAAGAATCTTCAAAATCCGACAGGTAGGTACCAAGCGCGGGCCAAAAATGTGCTATTAACGTTGAATTTAAGTGGAAAACTTCGATGTTCCTGTCGTCCGATCCCAGCGCGGGTGGTACCAAAATTTCGGGCTCGGCGAGGCGGTTATGTAGAACGAAGAATCTTCAAAATCCGACAGGTGGGTACCAAGCGCGGGCCAAAAATGTACTATTAACGTTGAATTTAAGTGGAAAACTTCGATGTTCCTGTCGTCCGATCCCAGCGCGGGTGGTACCAAAATTTCGGGCTCGGCGAGGCGGTTATGCAGAACGAAGAATCTTCAAAATCCGACAGGTAGGTACCAAGCGCGGTACAAAAATGTGCTATTAACGTTGAATTTAAGTGGAAAACTTCGATGTTCCTGTCGTCCGATCCCAGCGCGGGTGGTACCAAAATTTCGGGCTCGGCGGGGCGGTTATGCAGAACGAAGAATCTTCAAAATCCGACAGGTAGGTACCAAGCGCGGGCCAAAAATGTGCTATTAACGTTGAATTTAAGTGGAAAACTTCGATGTTCCTGTCGTCCGATCCCAGCGCGGGTGGTACCAAAATTTCGGGCTCGGCGAGGCGGTTATGTAGAACGAAGAATCTTCAAAATCCGACAGGTGGGTACCAAGCGCGGGCCAAAAATGTACTATTAACGTTGAATTTAAGTGGAAAACTTCGATGTTCCTGTCGTCCGATCCCAGCGCGGGTGGTACAGAAATTTCGGGCTCGGCGGGGCGGTTATGCAGAACGAAGAATCTTCAAAATCCGACAGGTAGGTACCAAGCGCGGGCCAAAAATGTGCTATTAACGTTGAATTTAAGTGGAAAACTTCGATGTTCCTGTCGTCCGATCCCAGCGCGGGTGGTACCAAAATTTCGGGCTCGGCGAGGCGGTTATGCAGAACGAAGAATCTTCAAAATCCGACAGGTAGGTACCAAGCGCGGGCCAAAAATGTGCTATTAACGTTGAATTTAAGTGGAAAACTTCGATGTTCCTGTCGTCCGATCCCAGCGCGGGTGGTACCAAAATTTCGGGCTCGGCGAGGCGGTTATGCAGAACGAAGAATCTTCAAAATCCGACAGGTGGGTACCAAGCGCGGGCCAAAAATGTGCTATTAACGTTGAATTTAAGTGGAAAACTTCGATGTTCCTGTCGTCCGATCTCAGCGCGGGTGGTACCAAAATTTCGGGCTCGGCGGGGCGGTTATGCAGAACGAAGAATCTTCAAAATCCGACAGGTAGGTACCAAGCGCGGGCCAAAAATGTGCTATTAACGTTGAATTTAAGTGGAAAACTTCGATGTTCCTGTCGTCCGATCCCAGCGCGGGTGGTACCAAAATTTCGGGCTCGGCGAGGCGGTTATGCAGAACGAAGAATCTTCAAAATCCGATAGGTAGGTACCAAGCGCGGGCCAAAAATGTGCTATTAACGTTGAATTTAAGTGGAAAACTTCGATGTTCCTGTCGTCCGATCCCAGCGCGGGTGGTACCAAAATTTCGGGCTCGGCGAGGCGGTTATGTAGAACGAAGAATCTTCAAAATCCGACAGGTGGGTACCAAGCGCGGGCCAAAAATGTACTATTAACGTTGAATTTAAGTGGAAAACTTCGATGTTCCTGTCGTCCGATCCCAGCGCGGGTGGTACCAAAATTTCGGGCTCGGCGAGGCGGTTATGCAGAACGAAGAATCTTCAAAATCCGACAGGTAGGTACCAAGCGCGGGCCAAAAATGTGCTATTAACGTTGAATTTAAGTGGAAAACTTCGATGTTCCTGTCGTCCGATCCCAGCGCGGGTGGTACCAAAATTTCGGGCTCGGCGAGGCGGTTATGTAGAACGAAGAATCTTCAAAATCCGACAGGTGGGTACCAAGCGCGGGCCAAAAATGTACTATTAACGTTGAATTTAAGTGGAAAACTTCGATGTTCCTGTCGTCCGATCTCAGCGCGGGTGGTACCAAAATTTCGGGCTCGGCGAGGCGGTTATGCAGAACGAAGAATCTTCAAAATCCGACAGGTAGGTACCAAGCGCGGGCCAAAAATGTGCTATTAACGTTGAATTTAAGTGGAAAACTTCGATGTTCCTGTCGTCCGATCCCAGCGCGGGTGGTACCAAAATTTCGGGCTCGGCGAGGCGGTTATGTAGAACGAAGAATCTTCAAAATCCGACAGGTGGGTACCAAGCGCGGGCCAAAAATGTACTATTAACGTTGAATTTAAGTGGAAAACTTCGATGTTCCTGTCGTCCGATCTCAGCGCGGGTGGTACCAAAATTTCGGGCTCGGCGAGGCGGTTATGTAGAACGAAGAATCTTCAAAATCCGACAGGTGGGTACCAAGCGCGGGCCAAAAATGTACTATTAACGTTGAATTTAAGTGGAAAACTTCGATGTTCCTGTCGTCCGATCCCAGCGCGGGTGGTACCAAAATTTCGGGCTCGGCGGGGCGGTTATGCAGAACGAAGAATCTTCAAAATCCGACAGGTAGGTACCAAGCGCGGGCCAAAAATGTGCTATTAACGTTGAATTTAAGTGGAAAACTTCGATGTTCCTGTCGTCCGATCCCAGAGCGGGTGGTACCAAAATTTCGGGCTCAGCAAGGCGGTTATGCAGAACGAAGAATCTTCAAAATCCGACAGGTGGGTACCAAGCGCGGGCCAAAAATGTAATATTAACGTTGAATTTAAGTGGAAAACTTCGATGTTCCTGTCGTTCGATCCCAGCGCGGGTGGTACCAAAATTTCGGGCTCGGCGAGGCGGTTATGCAGAACGA
The DNA here is from genome assembly GCA_036924255.1 of Apodemia mormo. Classification (NCBI taxonomy): domain Eukaryota; kingdom Metazoa; phylum Arthropoda; class Insecta; order Lepidoptera; family Riodinidae; genus Apodemia; species Apodemia mormo. The sequence goes on along the minus strand of JAUPFN010000018.1, from coordinate 123,977 downwards.
AGAATCTTCAAAATCCGACAGGTAGGTACCAAGCGCGGGCCAAAAATGTGCTATTAACGTTGAATTTAAGTGGAAAACTTCGATGTTCCTGTCGTCCGATCTCAGCGCGGGTGGTACCAAAATTTCGGGCTCGGCGGGGCGGTTATGCAGAACGAAGAATCTTCAAAATCCGACAGGTAGGTACCAAGCGCGGGCCAAAAATGTGCTATTAACGTTGAATTTAAGTGGAAAACTTCGATGTTCCTGTCGTCCGATCCCAGCGCGGGTGGTACCAAAATTTCGGGCTCGGCGGGGCGGTTATGCAGAACGAAGAATCTTCAAAATCCGACAGGTAGGTACCAAGCGCGGGCCAAAAATGTGCTATTAACGTTGAATTTAAGTGGAAAACTTCGATGTTCCTGTCCTCCGATCCCAGCGCGGGTGGTACCAAAATTTCGGGCTCGGCGAGGCGGTTATGTAGAACGAAGAATCTTCAAAATCCGACAGGTGGGTACCAAGCGCGGGCCAAAAATGTACTATTAACGTTGAATTTAAGTGGAAAACTTCGATGTTCCTGTCGTCCGATCCCAGCGCGGGTGGTACCAAAATTTCGGGCTCGGCGGGGCGGTTATGCAGAACGAAGAATCTTCAAAATCCGACAGGTAGGTACCAAGCGCGGGCCAAAAATGTGCTATTAACGTTGAATTTAAGTGGAAAACTTCGATGTTCCTGTCGTCCGATCCCAGCGAGGGTGGTACCAAAATTTCGGGCTCGGCGGGGCGGTTATGCAGAACGAAGAATCTTCAAAATCCGACAGGTAGGTACCAAGCGCGGGCCAAAAATGTGCTATTAACGTTGAATTTAAGTGGAAAACTTCGATGTTCCTGTCATCCGATCCCAGCGCGGGTGGTACCAAAATTTCGGGCTCGGCGAGGAGGTTATGTAGAACGAAGAATCTTCAAAATCCGACAGGTGGGTACCAAGCGCGGGCCAAAAATGTACTATTAACGTTGAATTTAAGTGGAAAACTTCGATGTTCCTGTCGTCCGATCCCAGCGCGGGTGGTACCAAAATTTCGGGCTCGGCGGGGCGGTTATGCAGAACGAAGAATCTTCAAAATCCGACAGGTAGGTACCAAGCGCGGGCCAAAAATGTGCTATTAACGTTGAATTTAAGTGGAAAACTTCGATGTTCCTGTCGTCCGATCCCAGCGCGGGTGGTACCAAAATTTCGGGCTCGGCGAGGCGGTTATGTAGAACGAAGAATCTTCAAAATCCGACAGGTGGGTACCAAGCGCGGGCCAAAAATGTACTATTAACGTTGAATTTAAGTGGAAAACTTCGATGTTCCTGTCGTCCGATCCCAGCGCGGGTGGTACCAAAATTTCGGGCTCGGCGAGGCGGTTATGTAGAACGAAGAATCTTCAAAATCCGACAGGTGGGTACCAAGCGCGGGCCAAAAATGTACTATTAACGTTGAATTTAAGTGGAAAACTTCGATGTTCCTGTCGTCCGATCCCAGCGCGGGTGGTACCAAAATTTCGGGCTCGGCGAGGCGGTTATGTAGAACGAAGAATCTTCAAAATCCGACAGGTAGGTACCAAGCGCGGGCCAAAAATGTGCTATTAACGTTGAATTTAAGTGGAAAACTTCGATGTTCCTGTCGTCCGATCCCAGCGCGGGTGGTACCAAAATTTCGGGCTCGGCGGGGCGGTTATGCAGAACGAAGAATCTTCAAAATCCGACAGGTAGGTACCAAGCGCGGGCCAAAAATGTGCTATTAACGTTGAATTTAAGTGGAAAACTTCGATGTTCCTGTCGTCCGATCCCAGCGCGGGTGGTACCAAAATTTCGGGCTCGGCGAGGCGGTTATGTAGAACGAAGAATCTTCAAAATCCGACAGGTGGGTACCAAGCGCGGGCCAAAAATGTACTATTAACGTTGAATTTAAGTGGAAAACTTCGATGTTCCTGTCGTCCGATCCCAGCGCGGGTGGTACCAAAATTTCGGGCTCGGCGAGGCGGTTATGTAGAACGAAGAATCTTCAAAATCCGACAGGTAGGTACCAAGCGCGGGCCAAAAATGTGCTATTAACGTTGAATTTAAGTGGAAAACTTCGATGTTCCTGTCGTCCGATCCCAGCGCGGGTGGTACCAAAATTTCGGGCTCGGCGGGGCGGTTATGCAGAACGAAGAATCTTCAAAATCCGACAGGTAGGTACCAAGCGCGGGCCAAAAATGTGCTATTAACGTTGAATTTAAGTGGAAAACTTCGATGTTCCTGTCGTCCGATCCCAGAGCGGGTGGTACCAAAATTTCGGGCTCAGCAAGGCGGTTATGCAGAACGAAGAATCTTCAAAATCCGACAGGTGGGTACCAAGCGCGGGCCAAAAATGTAATATTAACGTTGAATTTAAGTGGAAAACTTCGATGTTCCTGTCGTTCGATCCCAGCGCGGGTGGTACCAAAATTTCGGGCTCGGCGAGGCGGTTATGCAGAACGAAGAATCTTCAAAATCCGACAGGTAGGTACCAAGCGCGGGCCAAAAATGTGCTATTAACGTTGAATTTAAGTGGAAAACTTCGATGTTCCTGTCGTCCGATCTCAGCGCGGGTGGTACCAAAATTTCGGGCTCGGCGGGGCGGTTATGCAGAACGAAGAATCTTCAAAATCCGACAGGTAGGTACCAAGCGCGGGCCAAAAATGTGCTATTAACGTTGAATTTAAGTGGAAAACTTCGATGTTCCTGTCGTCCGATCCCAGCGCGGGTGGTACCAAAATTTCGGGCTCGGCGGGGCGGTTATGCAGAACGAAGAATCTTCAAAATCCGACAGGTAGGTACCAAGCGCGGGCCAAAAATGTGCTATTAACGTTGAATTTAAGTGGAAAACTTCGATGTTCCTGTCATCCGATCCCAGCGCGGGTGGTACCAAAATTTCGGGCTCGGCGAGGCGGTTATGTAGAACGAAGAATCTTCAAAATCCGACAGGTGGGTACCAAGCGCGGGCCAAAAATGTACTATTAACGTTGAATTTAAGTGGAAAACTTCGATGTTCCTGTCGTCCGATCCCAGCGCGGGTGGTACCAAAATTTCGGGCTCGGCGGGGCGGTTATGCAGAACGAAGAATCTTCAAAATCCGACAGGTAGGTACCAAGCGCGGGCCAAAAATGTGCTATTAACGTTGAATTTAAGTGGAAAACTTCGATGTTCCTGTCGTCCGATCCCAGCGCGGGTGGTACCAAAATTTCGGGCTCGGCGAGGCGGTTATGTAGAACGAAGAATCTTCAAAATCCGACAGGTGGGTACCAAGCGCGGGCCAAAAATGTACTATTAACGTTGAATTTAAGTGGAAAACTTCGATGTTCCTGTCGTCCGATCCCAGCGCGGGTGGTACCAAAATTTCGGGCTCGGCGAGGCGGTTATGTAGAACGAAGAATCTTCAAAATCCGACAGGTAGGTACCAAGCGCGGGCCAAAAATGTGCTATTAACGTTGAATTTAAGTGGAAAACTTCGATGTTCCTGTCGTCCGATCCCAGCGCGGGTGGTACCAAAATTTCGGGCTCGGCGAGGCGGTTATGTAGAACGAAGAATCTTCAAAATCCGACAGGTGGGTACCAAGCGCGGGCCAAAAATGTACTATTAACGTTGAATTTAAGTGGAAAACTTCGATGTTCCTGTCGTCCGATCTCAGCGCGGGTGGTACCAAAATTTCGGGCTCGGCGAGGCGGTTATGCAGAACGAAGAATCTTCAAAATCCGACAGGTAGGTACCAAGCGCGGGCCAAAAATGTGCTATTAACGTTGAATTTAAGTGGAAAACTTCGATGTTCCTGTCGTCCGATCCCAGCGCGGGTGGTACCAAAATTTCGGGCTCGGCGGGGCGGTTATGTAGAACGAAGAATCTTCAAAATCCGACAGGTGGGTACCAAGCGCGGGCCAAAAATGTACTATTAACGTTGAATTTAAGTGGAAAACTTCGATGTTCCTGTCGTCCGATCTCAGCGCGGGTGGTACCAAAATTTCGGGCTCGGCGAGGCGGTTATGCAGAACGAAGAATCTTCAAAATCCGACAGGTAGGTACCAAGCGCGGGTCAAAAATGTGCTATTAACGTTGAATTTAAGTGGAAAACTTCGATGTTCCTGTCGTCCGATCCCAGCGCGGGTGGTACCAAAATTTCGGGCTCGGCGAGGCGGTTATGTAGAACGAAGAATCTTCAAAATCCGACAGGTGGGTACCAAGCGCGGGCCAAAAATGTACTATTAACGTTGAATTTAAGTGGAAAACTTCGATGTTCCTGTCGTCCGATCCCAGCGCGGGTGGTACCAAAATTTCGGGCTCGGCGAGGCGGTTATGCAGAACGAAGAATCTTCAAAATCCGACAGGTAGGTACCAAGCGCGGGCCAAAAATGTGCTATTAACGTTGAATTTAAGTGGAAAACTTCGATGTTCCTGTCGTCCGATCCCAGCGCGGGTGGTACCAAAATTTCGGGCTCGGCGGGGCGGTTATGCAGAACGAAGAATCTTCAAAATCCGACAGGTAGGTACCAAGCGCGGGCCAAAAATGTGCTATTAACGTTGAATTTAAGTGGAAAACTTCGATGTTCCTGTCGTCCGATCCCAGCGCGGGTGGTACCAAAATTTCGGGCTCGGCGAGGCGGTTATGTAGAACGAAGAATCTTCAAAATCCGACAGGTGGGTACCAAGCGCGGGCCAAAAATGTACTATTAACGTTGAATTTAAGTGGAAAACTTCGATGTTCCTGTCGTCCGATCCCAGCGCGGGTGGTACAGAAATTTCGGGCTCGGCGGGGCGGTTATGCAGAACGAAGAATCTTCAAAATCCGACAGGTAGGTACCAAGCGCGGGCCAAAAATGTGCTATTAACGTTGAATTTAAGTGGAAAACTTCGATGTTCCTGTCGTCCGATCCCAGCGCGGGTGGTACCAAAATTTCGGGCTCGGCGAGGCGGTTATGCAGAACGAAGAATCTTCAAAATCCGACAGGTAGGTACCAAGCGCGGGCCAAAAATGTGCTATTAACGTTGAATTTAAGTGGAAAACTTCGATGTTCCTGTCGTCCGATCCCAGCGCGGGTGGTACCAAAATTTCGGGCTCGGCGAGGCGGTTATGCAGAACGAAGAATCTTCAAAATCCGACAGGTGGGTACCAAGCGCGGGCCAAAAATGTGCTATTAACGTTGAATTTAAGTGGAAAACTTCGATGTTCCTGTCGTCCGATCTCAGCGCGGGTGGTACCAAAATTTCGGGCTCGGCGGGGCGGTTATGCAGAACGAAGAATCTTCAAAATCCGACAGGTAGGTACCAAGCGCGGGCCAAAAATGTGCTATTAACGTTGAATTTAAGTGGAAAACTTCGATGTTCCTGTCGTCCGATCCCAGCGCGGGTGGTACCAAAATTTCGGGCTCGGCGGGGCGGTTATGCAGAACGAAGAATCTTCAAAATCCGACAGGTAGGTACCAAGCGCGGGCCAAAAATGTGCTATTAACGTTGAATTTAAGTGGAAAACTTCGATGTTCCTGTCCTCCGATCCCAGCGCGGGTGGTACCAAAATTTCGGGCTCGGCGAGGCGGTTATGTAGAACGAAGAATCTTCAAAATCCGACAGGTGGGTACCAAGCGCGGGCCAAAAATGTACTATTAACGTTGAATTTAAGTGGAAAACTTCGATGTTCCTGTCGTCCGATCCCAGCGCGGGTGGTACCAAAATTTCGGGCTCGGCGAGGCGGTTATGCAGAACGAAGAATCTTCAAAATCCGACAGGTAGGTACCAAGCGCGGGCCAAAAATGTGCTATTAACGTTGAATTTAAGTGGAAAACTTCGATGTTCCTGTCGTCCGATCCCAGCGCGGGTGGTACCAAAATTTTGGGCTCGGCGAGGCGGTTATGTAGAACGAAGAATCTTCAAAATCCGACAGGTGGGTACCAAGCGCGGGCCAAAAATGTACTATTAACGTTGAATTTAAGTGGAAAACTTCGATGTTCCTGTCGTCCGATCTCAGCGCGGGTGGTACCAAAATTTCGGGCTCGGCGAGGCGGTTATGCAGAACGAAGAATCTTCAAAATCCGACAGGTAGGTACCAAGCGCGGGCCAAAAATGTGCTATTAACGTTGAATTTAAGTGGAAAACTTCGATGTTCCTGTCGTCCGATCCCAGCGCGGGTGGTACCAAAATTTCGGGCTCGGCGAGGCGGTTATGTAGAACGAAGAATCTTCAAAATCCGACAGGTGGGTACCAAGCGCGGGCCAAAAATGTACTATTAACGTTGAATTTAAGTGGAAAACTTCGATGTTCCTGTCGTCCGATCTCAGCGCGGGTGGTACCAAAATTTCGGGCTCGGCGAGGCGGTTATGTAGAACGAAGAATCTTCAAAATCCGACAGGTGGGTACCAAGCGCGGGCCAAAAATGTACTATTAACGTTGAATTTAAGTGGAAAACTTCGATGTTCCTGTCGTCCGATCCCAGCGCGGGTGGTACCAAAATTTCGGGCTCGGCGGGGCGGTTATGCAGAACGAAGAATCTTCAAAATCCGACAGGTAGGTACCAAGCGCGGGCCAAAAATGTGCTATTAACGTTGAATTTAAGTGGAAAACTTCGATGTTCCTGTCGTCCGATCCCAGAGCGGGTGGTACCAAAATTTCGGGCTCAGCAAGGCGGTTATGCAGAACGAAGAATCTTCAAAATCCGACAGGTGGGTACCAAGCGCGGGCCAAAAATGTAATATTAACGTTGAATTTAAGTGGAAAACTTCGATGTTCCTGTCGTTCGATCCCAGCGCGGGTGGTACCAAAATTTCGGGCTCGGCGAGGCGGTTATGCAGAACGAAGAATCTTCAAAATCCGACAGGTAGGTACCAAGCGCGGGCCAAAAATGTGCTATTAACGTTGAATTTAAGTGGAAAACTTCGATGTTCCTGTCGTCCGATCTCAGCGCGGGTGGTACCAAAATTTCGGGCTCGGCGGGGCGGTTATGCAGAACGAAGAATCTTCAAAATCCGACAGGTAGGTACCAAGCGCGGGCCAAAAATGTGCTATTAACGTTGAATTTAAGTGGAAAACTTCGATGTTCCTGTCGTCCGATCCCAGCGCGGGTGGTACCAAAATTTTGGGCTCGGCGGGGCGGTTATGCAGAACGAAGAATCTTCAAAATCCGACAGGTAGGTACCAAGCGCGGGCCAAAAATGTGCTATTAACGTTGAATTTAAGTGGAAAACTTCGATGTTCCTGTCCTCCGATCCCAGCGCGGGTGGTACCAAAATTTCGGGCTCGGCGAGGCGGTTATGTAGAACGAAGAATCTTCAAAATCCGACAGGTGGGTACCAAGCGCGGGCCAAAAATGTACTATTAACGTTGAATTTAAGTGGAAAACTTCGATGTTCCTGTCGTCCGATCCCAGCGCGGGTGGTACCAAAATTTCGGGCTCGGCGGGGCGGTTATGCAGAACGAAGAATCTTCAAAATCCGACAGGTAGGTACCAAGCGCGGGCCAAAAATGTGCTATTAACGTTGAATTTAAGTGGAAAACTTCGATGTTCCTGTCGTCCGATCCCAGCGCGGGTGGTACCAAAATTTCGGGCTCGGCGGGGCGGTTATGCAGAACGAAGAATCTTCAAAATCCGACAGGTAGGTACCAAGCGCGGGCCAAAAATGTGCTATTAACGTTGAATTTAAGTGGAAAACTTCGATGTTCCTGTCGTCCGATCTCAGCGCGGGTGGTACCAAAATTTCGGGCTCGGCGGGGCGGTTATGCAGAACGAAGAATCTTCAAAATCCGACAGGTGGGTACCAAGCGCGGGCCAAAAATGTACTATTAACGTTGAATTTAAGTGGAAAACTTCGATGTTCCTGTCGTCCGATCCCAGCGCGGGTGGTACCAAAATTTCGGGCTCGGCGGGGCGGTTATGCAGAACGAAGAATCTTCAAAATCCGACAGGTAGGTACCAAGCGCGGGCCAAAAATGTGCTATTAACGTTGAATTTAAGTGGAAAACTTCGATGTTCCTGTCGTCCGATCCCAGCGCGGGTGGTACCAAAATTTCGGGCTCGGCGAGGCGGTTATGTAGAACGAAGAATCTTCAATATCCGACAGGTGGGTACCAAGCGCGGGCCAAAAATGTACTATTAACGTTGAATTTAAGTGGAAAACTTCGATGTTCCTGTCGTCCGATCCCAGCGCGGGTGGTACCAAAATTTCGGGCTCGGCGAGGCGGTTATGTAGAACGAAGAATCTTCAAAATCCGACAGGTAGGTACCAAGCGCGGGCCAAAAATGTGCTATTAACGTTGAATTTAAGTGGAAAACTTCGATGTTCCTGTCGTCCGATCCCAGCGCGGGTGGTACCAAAATTTCGGGCTCGGCGGGGCGGTTATGCAGAACGAAGAATCTTCAAAATCCGACAGGTAGGTACCAAGCGCGGGCCAAAAATGTGCTATTAACGTTGAATTTAAGTGGAAAACTTCGATGTTCCTGTCGTCCGATCCCAGAGCGGGTGGTACCAAAATTTCGGGCTCGGCAAGGCGGTTATGCAGAACGAAGAATCTTCAAAATCCGACAGGTGGGTACCAAGCGCGGGCCAAAAATGTAATATTAACGTTGAATTTAAGTGGAAAACTTCGATGTTCCTGTCGTTCGATCCCAGCGCGGGTGGTACCAAAATTTCGGGCTCGGCGAGGCGGTTATGCAGAACGAAGAATCTTCAAAATCCGACAGGTAGGTACCAAGCGCGGGCCAAAAATGTGCTATTAACGTTGAATTTAAGTGGAAAACTTCGATGTTCCTGTCGTCCGATCTCAGCGCGGGTGGTACCAAAATTTCGGGCTCGGCGGGGCGGTTATGCAGAACGAAGAATCTTCAAAATCCGACAGGTAGGTACCAAGCGCGGGCCAAAAATGTGCTATTAACGTTGAATTTAAGTGGAAAACTTCGATGTTCCTGTCGTCCGATCCCAGCGCGGGTGGTACCAAAATTTCGGGCTCGGCGGGGCGGTTATGCAGAACGAAGAATCTTCAAAATCCGACAGGTAGGTACCAAGCGCGGGCCAAAAATGTGCTATTAACGTTGAATTTAAGTGGAAAACTTCGATGTTCCTGTCATCCGATCCCAGCGCGGGTGGTACCAAAATTTCGGGCTCGGCGAGGCGGTTATGTAGAACGAAGAATCTTCAAAATCCGACAGGTGGGTACCAAGCGCGGGCCAAAAATGTACTATTAACGTTGAATTTAAGTGGAAAACTTCGATGTTCCTGTCGTCCGATCCCAGCGCGGGTGGTACCAAAATTTCGGGCTCGGCGGGGCGGTTATGCAGAACGAAGAATCTCCAAAATCCGACAGGTAGGTACCAAGCGCGGGCCAAAAATGTGCTATTAACGTTGAATTTAAGTGGAAAACTTCGATGTTCCTGTCGTCCGATCTCAGCGCGGGTGGTACCAAAATTTCGGGCTCGGCGAGGCGGTTATGCAGAACGAAGAATCTTCAAAATCCGACAGGTAGGTACCAAGCGCGGGCCAAAAATGTGCTATTAACGTTGAATTTAAGTGGAAAACTTCGATGTTCCTGTCGTCCGATCCCAGCGCGGGTGGTACCAAAATTTCGGGCTCGGCGGGGCGGTTATGCAGAACGAAGAATCTTCAAAATCCGACAGGTAGGTACCAAGCGCGGGCCAAAAATGTGCTATTAACGTTGAATTTAAGTGGAAAACTTCGATGTTCCTGTCGTCCGATCTCAGCGCGGGTGGTACCAAAATTTCGGGCTCGGCGAGGCGGTTATGCAGAACGAAGAATCTTCAAAATCCGACAGGTAGGTACCAAGCGCGGGCCAAAAATGTGCTATTAACGTTGAATTTAAGTGGAAAACTTCGATGTTCCTGTCGTCCGATCCCAGCGCGGGTGGTACCAAAATTTCGGGCTCGGCGAGGCGGTTATGCAGAACGAAGAATCTTCAAAATCCGACAGGTAGGTACCAAGCGCGGGCCAAAAATGTACTATTAACGTTGAATTTAAGTGGAAAACTTCGATGTTCCTGTCGTCCGATCCCAGCGCGGGTGGTACCAAAATTTCGGGCTCGGCGAGGCGGTTATGTAGAACGAAGAATCTTCAAAATCCGACAGGTGGGTACCAAGCGCGGGCCAAAAATGTACTATTAACGTTGAATTTAAGTGGAAAACTTCGATGTTCCTGTCGTCCGATCTCAGCGCGGGTGGTACCAAAATTTCGGGCTCGGCGAGGCGGTTATGCAGAACGAAGAATCTTCAAAATCCGACAGGTAGGTACCAAGCGCGGGCCAAAAATGTGCTATTAACGTTGAATTTAAGTGGAAAACTTCGATGTTCCTGTCGTCCGATCCCAGCGCGGGTGGTACCAAAATTTCGGGCTCGGCGAGGCGGTTATGTAGAACGAAGAATCTTCAAAATCCGACAGGTGGGTACCAAGCGCGGGCCAAAAATGTACTATTAACGTTGAATTTAAGTGGAAAACTTCGATGTTCCTGTCGTCCGATCTCAGCGCGGGTGGTACCAAAATTTCGGGCTCGGCGAGGCGGTTATGCAGAACGAAGAATCTTCAAAATCCGACAGGTAGGTACCAAGCGCGGGCCAAAAATGTGCTATTAACGTTGAATTTAAGTGGAAAACTTCGATGTTCCTGTCGTCCGATCCCAGCGCGGGTGGTACCAAAATTTCGGGCTCGGCGAGGCGGTTATGTAGAACGAAGAATCTTCAAAATCCGACAGGTGGGTACCAAGCGCGGGCCAAAAATGTACTATTAACGTTGAATTTAAGTGGAAAACTTCGATGTTCCTGTCGTCCGATCCCAGCGCGGGTGGTACCAAAATTTCGGGCTCGGCGAGGCGGTTATGTAGAACGAAGAATCTTCAAAATCCGACAGGCAGGTACCAAGCGCGGGCCAAAAATGTGCTATTAACGTTGAATTTAAGTGGAAAACTTCGATGTTCCTGTCGTCCGATCCCAGCGCGGGTGGTACCAAAATTTCGGGCTCGGCGGGGCGGTTATGCAGAACGAAGAATCTTCAAAATCCGACAGGTAGGTACCAAGCGCGGGCCAAAAATGTGCTATTAACGTTGAATTTAAGTGGAAAACTTCGATGTTCCTGTCGTCCGATCCCAGAGCGGGTGGTACCAAAATTTCGGGCTCAGCAAGGCGGTTATGCAGAACGAAGAATCTTCAAAATCCGACAGGTGGGTACCAAGCGCGGGCCAAAAATGTAATATTAACGTTGAATTTAAGTGGAAAACTTCGATGTTCCTGTCGTTCGATCCCAGCGCGGGTGGTACCAAAATTTCGGGCTCGGCGAGGCGGTTATGCAGAACGAAGAATCTTCAAAATCCGACAGGTAGGTACCAAGCGCGGGCCAAAAATGTGCTATTAACGTTGAATTTAAGTGGAAACTTCGATGTTCCTGTCGTCCGATCTCAGCGCGGGTGGTACCAAAATTTCGGGCTCGGCGAGGCGGTTATGCAGAACGAAGAATCTTCAAAATCCGACAGGTAGGTACCAAGCGCGGGCCAAAAATGTGCTATTAACGTTGAATTTAAGTGGAAAACTTCGATGTTCCTGTCGTCCGATCTCAGCGCGGGTGGTACCAAAATTTCGGGCTCGGCGGGGCGGTTATGCAGAACGAAGAATCTTCAAAATCCGACAGGTAGGTACCAAGCGCGGGCCAAAAATGTGCTATTAACGTTGAATTTAAGTGGAAAACTTCGATGTTCCTGTCGTCCGATCTCAGCGCGGGTGGTACCAAAATTTCGGGCTCGGCGAGGCGGTTATGCAGAACGAAGAATCTTCAAAATCCGACAGGTAGGTACCAAGCGCGGGCCAAAAATGTGCTATTAACGTTGAATTTAAGTGGAAAACTTCGATGTTCCTGTCGTCCGATCCCAGCGCGGGTGGTACCAAAATTTCGGGCTCGGCGAGGCGGTTATGTAGAACGAAGAATCTTCAAAATCCGACAGGTGGGTACCAAGCGCGGGCCAAAAATGTACTATTAACGTTGAATTTAAGTGGAAAACTTCGATGTTCCTGTCGTCCGATCTCAGCGCGGGTGGTACCAAAATTTCGGGCTCGGCGAGGCGGTTATGCAGAACGAAGAATCTTCAAAATCCGACAGGTAGGTACCAAGCGCGGGCCAAAAATGTGCTATTAACGTTGAATTTAAGTGGAAAACTTCGATGTTCCTGTCGTCCGATCCCAGCGCGGGTGGTACCAAAATTTCGGGCTCGGCGAGGCGGTTATGTAGAACGAAGAATCTTCAAAATCCGACAGGTGGGTACCAAGCGCGGGCCAAAAATGTACTATTAAAGTTGAATTTAAGTGGAAAACTTCGATGTTCCTGTCGTCCGATCCCAGCGCGGGTGGTACCAAAATTTCGGGCTCGGCGAGGCGGTTATGTAGAACGAAGAATCTTCAAAATCCGACAGGTAGGTACCAAGCGCGGGCCAAAAATGTGCTATTAACGTTGAATTTAAGTGGAAAACTTCGATGTTCCTGTCGTCCGATCCCAGCGCGGGTGGTACCAAAATTTCGGGCTCGGCGGGGCGGTTATGCAGAACGAAGAATCTTCAAAATCCGACAGGTAGGTACCAAGCGCGGGCCAAAAATGTGCTATTAACGTTGAATTTAAGTGGAAAACTTCGATGTTCCTGTCGTCCGATCCCAGCGCGGGTGGTACCAAAATTTCGGGCTCGGCGAGGCGGTTATGTAGAACGAAGAATCTTCAAAATCCGACAGGTGGGTACCAAGCGCGGGCCAAAAATGTACTATTAACGTTGAATTTAAGTGGAAAACTTCGATGTTCCTGTCGTCCGATCCCAGCGCGGGTGGTACCAAAATTTCGGGCTCGGCGAGGCGGTTATGTAGAACGAAGAATCTTCAAAATCCGACAGGTAGGTACCAAGCGCGGGCCAAAAATGTGCTATTAACGTTGAATTTAAGTGGAAAACTTCGATGTTCCTGTCGTCCGATCCCAGCGCGGGTGGTACCAAAATTTCGGGCTCGGCGGGGCGGTTATGCAGAACGAAGAATCTTCAAAATCCGACAGGTAGGTACCAAGCGCGGGCCAAAAATGTGCTATTAACGTTGAATTTAAGTGGAAAACTTCGATGTTCCTGTCGTCCGATCCCAGAGCGGGTGGTACCAAAATTTCGGGCTCAGCAAGGCGGTTATGCAGAACGAAGAATCTTCAAAATCCGACAGGTGGGTACCAAGCGCGGGCCAAAAATGTAATATTAACGTTGAATTTAAGTGGAAAACTTCGATGTTCCTGTCGTTCGATCCCAGCGCGGGTGGTACCAAAATTTCGGGCTCGGCGAGGCGGTTATGCAGAACGAAGAATCTTCAAAATCCGACAGGTAGGTACCAAGCGCGGGCCAAAAATGTGCTATTAACGTTGAATTTAAGTGGAAAACTTCGATGTTCCTGTCGTCCGATCTCAGCGCGGGTGGTACCAAAATTTCGGGCTCGGCGGGGCGGTTATGCAGAACGAAGAATCTTCAAAATCCGACAGGTAGGTACCAAGCGCGGGCCAAAAATGTGCTATTAACGTTGAATTTAAGTGGAAAACTTCGATGTTCCTGTCGTCCGATCCCAGCGCGGGTGGTACCAAAATTTTGGGCTCGGCGGGGCGGTTATGCAGAACGAAGAATCTTCAAAATCCGACAGGTAGGTACCAAGCGCGGGCCAAAAATGTGCTATTAACGTTGAATTTAAGTGGAAAACTTCGATGTTCCTGTCATCCGATCCCAGCGCGGGTGGTACCAAAATTTCGGGCTCGGCGAGGCGGTTATGTAGAACGAAGAATCTTCAAAATCCGACAGGTGGGTACCAAGCGCGGGCCAAAAATGTACTATTAACGTTGAATTTAAGTGGAAAACTTCGATGTTCCTGTCGTCCGATCCCAGCGCGGGTGGTACCAAAATTTCGGGCTCGGCGGGGCGGTTATGCAGAACGAAGAATCTTCAAAATCCGACAGGTAGGTACCAAGCGCGGGCCAAAAATGTGCTATTAACGTTGAATTTAAGTGGAAAACTTCGATGTTCCTGTCGTCCGATCCCAGCGCGGGTGGTACCAAAATTTCGGGCTCGGCGAGGCGGTTATGTAGAACGAAGAATCTTCAATATCCGACAGGTGGGTACCAAGCGCGGGCCAAAAATGTACTATTAACGTTGAATTTAAGTGGAAAACTTCGATGTTCCTGTCGTCCGATCCCAGCGCGGGTGGTACCAAAATTTCGGGCTCGGCGAGGCGGTTATGTAGAACGAAGAATCTTCAAAATCCGACAGGTAGGTACCAAGCGCGGGCCAAAAATGTGCTATTAACGTTGAATTAAAGTGGAAAACTTCGATGTTCCTGTCGTCCGATCCCAGCGCGGGTGGTACCAAAATTTCGGGCTCGGCGGGGCGGTTATGCAGAACGAAGAATCTTCAAAATCCGACAGGTAGGTACCAAGCGCGGGCCAAAAATGTGCTATTAACGTTGAATTTAAGTGGAAAACTTCGATGTTCCTGTCGTCCGATCCCAGAGCGGGTGGTACCAAAATTTCGGGCTCGGCAAGGCGGTTATGCAGAACGAAGAATCTTCAAAATCCGACAGGTGGGTACCAAGCGCGGGCCAAAAATGTAATATTAACGTTGAATTTAAGTGGAAAACTTCGATGTTCCTGTCGTTCGATCCCAGCGCGGGTGGTACCAAAATTTCGGGCTCGGCGAGGCGGTTATGCAGAACGAAGAATCTTCAAAATCCGACAGGTAGGTACCAAGCGCGGGCCAAAAATGTGCTATTAACGTTGAATTTAAGTGGAAAACTTCGATGTTCCTGTCGTCCGATCTCAGCGCGGGTGGTACCAAAATTTCGGGCTCGGCGGGGCGGTTATGCAGAACGAAGAATCTTCAAAATCCGACAGGTAGGTACCAAGCGCGGGCCAAAAATGTGCTATTAACGTTGAATTTAAGTGGAAAACTTCGATGTTCCTGTCGTCCGATCCCAGCGCGGGTGGTACCAAAATTTCGGGCTCGGCGGGGCGGTTATGCAGAACGAAGAATCTTCAAAATCCGACAGGTAGGTACCAAGCGCGGGCCAAAAATGTGCTATTAACGTTGAATTTAAGTGGAAAACTTCGATGTTCCTGTCATCCGATCCCAGCGCGGGTGGTACCAAAATTTCGGGCTCGGCGAGGCGGTTATGTAGAACGAAGAATCTTCAAAATCCGACAGGTGGGTACCAAGCGCGGGCCAAAAATGTACTATTAACGTTGAACTTAAGTGGAAAACTTCGATGTTCCTGTCGTCCGATCCCAGCGCGGGTGGTACCAAAATTTCGGGCTCGGCGGGGCGGTTATGCAGAACGAAGAATCTTCAAAATCCGACAGGTAGGTACCAAGCGCGGGCCAAAAATGTGCTATTAACGTTGAATTTAAGTGGAAAACTTCGATGTTCCTGTCGTCCGATCTCAGCGCGGGTGGTATCAAAATTTCGGGCTCGGCGAGGCGGTTATGCAGAACGAAGAATCTTCAAAATCCGACAGGTAGGTACCAAGCGCGGGCCAAAAATGTGCTATTAACGTTGAATTTAAGTGGAAAACTTCGATGTTCCTGTCGTCCGATCCCAGCGCGGGTGGTACCAAAATTTCGGGCTCGGCGGGGCGGTTATGCAGAACGAAGAATCTTCAAAATCCGACAGGTAGGTACCAAGCGCGGGCCAAAAATGTGCTATTAACGTTGAATTTAAGTGGAAAACTTCGATGTTCCTGTCGTCCGATCCCAGAGCGGGTGGTACCAAAATTTCGGGCTCGGCGAGGCGGTTATGCAGAACGAAGAATCTTCAAAATCCGACAGGTGGGTACCAAGCGCGGGCCAAAAATGTAATATTAACGTTGAATTTAAGTGGAAAACTTCGATGTTCCTGTCGTCCGATCCCAGCGCGGGTGGTACCAAAATTTTGGGCTCGGCGGGGCGGTTATGCAGAACGAAGAATCTTCAAAATCCGACAGGTAGGTACCAAGCGCGGGCCAAAAATGTGCTATTAACGTTGAATTTAAGTGGAAAACTTCGATGTTCCTGTCGTCCGATCTCAGCGCGGGTGGTACCAAAATTTCGGGCTCCGCGAGGCGGTTATGCAGAACGAAGAATCTTCAAAATCCGACAGGTAGGTACCAAGCGCGGGCCAAAAATGTGCTATTAACGTTGAATTTAAGTGGAAAACTTCGATGTTCCTGTCGTCCGATCCCAGCGCTGGTGGTACCAAAATTTCGGGCTCGGCGGGGCGGTTATGCAGAACGAAGAATCTTCAAAATCCGACAGGTAGGTACCAAGCGCGGGCCAAAAATGTGCTATTAACGTTGAATTTAAGTGGAAAACTTCGATGTTCCTGTCGTCCGATCCCAGCGCGGGTGGTACCAAAATTTCGGGCTCGGCGAGGCGGTTATGCAGAACGAAAAATCTTCAAAATCCGACAGGTAGGTACCAAGCGCGGGCCAAAAATGTGCTATTAACGTTGAATTTAAGTGGAAAACTTCGATGTTCCTGTCGTCCGATCCCAGAGCGGGTGGTACCAAAATTTCGGGCTCGGCAAGGCGGTTATGCAGAACGAAGAATCTTCAAAATCCGACAGGTGGGTACCAAGCGCGGGCCAAAAATGTAATATTAACGTTGAATTTAAGTGGAAAACTTCGATGTTCCTGTCGTTCGATCCCAGCGCGGGTGGTACCAAAATTTCGGGCTCGGCGAGGCGGTTATGCAGAACGAAGAATCTTCAAAATCCGACAGGTAGGTACCAAGCGCGGGCCAAAAATGTGCTATTAACGTTGAATTTAAGTGGAAAACTTCGATGTTCCTGTCGTCCGATCTCAGCGCGGGTCGTACCAAAATTTCGGGCTCGACGAGGCGGTTATGCAGAACGAAGAATCTTCGAAATCCGACAGGTAGGTACCAAGCGCGGGCCAAAAATGTGCTATTAACGTTGAATTTAAGTGGAAAACTTCGATGTTCCTGTCGTCCGATCCCAGCGCGGGTGGTACCAAAATTTCGGGCTTGGCGAGGCGGTTATGTAGAACGAAGAATCTTCAAAATCCGACAGGTGGGTACCAAGCGCGGGCCAAAAATGTACTATTAACGTTGAATTTAAGTGGAAAACTTCGATGTTCCTGTCGTCCGATCCCAGCGCGGGTGGTACCAAAATTTCGGGCTCGGCGGGGCGGTTATGCAGAACGAAGAATCTTCAAAATCCGACAGGTAGGTACCAAGCGCGGGCCAAAAATGTGCTATTAACGTTGAATTTAAGTGGAAAACTTCGATGTTCCTGTCATCCGATCCCAGCGCGGGTGGTACCAAAATTTCGGGCTCGGCGAGGCGGTTATGTAGAACGAAGAATCTTCAAAATCCGACAGGTGGGTACCAAGCGCGGGCCAAAAATGTGCTATTAACGTTGAATTTAAGTGGAAAACTTCGATGTTCCTGTCGTCCGATCCCAGCGCGGGTGGTACCAAAATTTCGGGCTCGGCGGGGCGGTTATGCAGAACGAAGAATCTTCAAAATCCGACAGGTAGGTACCAAGCGCGGGCCAAAAATGTGCTATTAACGTTGAATTTAAGTGGAAAACTTCGATGTTCCTGTCGTCCGATCCCAGAGCGGGTGGTACCAAAATTTCGGGCTCGGCAAGGCGGTTATGCAGAACGAAGAATCTTCAAAATCCGACAGGTGGGTACCAAGCGCGGGCCAAAAATGTACTATTAACGTTGAATTTAAGTGGAAAACTTCGATGTTCCTGTCGTCCGATCCCAGCGCGGGTGGTACCAAAATTTCGGGCTCGGCGGGGCGGTTATGCAGAACGAATAATCTTCAAAATCCGACAGGTAGGTACCAAGCGCGGGCCAAAAATGTGCTATTAACGTTGAATTTAAGTGGAAAACTTCGATGTTCCTGTCGTCCGATCCCAGAGCGGGTGGTACCAAAATTTCGGGCTCGGCAAGGCGGTTATGCAGAACGAAGAATCTTCAAAATCCGACAGGTGGGTACCAAGCGCGGGCCAAAAATGTGCTATTAACGTTGAATTTAAGTGGAAAACTTCGATGTTCCTGTCGTCCGATCCCAGCGCGGGTGGTACCAAAATTTCGGGCTCGGCGAGGCGGTTATGCAGAACGAAGAATCTTCAAAATCCGACAGGTGGGTACCAAGCGCGGGCCAAAAATGTGCTATTAACGTTGAATTTAAGTGGAAAACTTCGATGTTCCTGTCGTCCGATCTCAGCGCGGGTGGTACCAAAATTTCGGGCTCGGCAAGGCGGTTATGCAGAACGAAGAATCTTCAAAATCCGACAGGTAGGTACCAAGCGCGGGCCAAAAATGTGCTATTAACGTTGAATTTAAGTGGAAAACTTCGATGTTCCTGTCGTCCGATCTCAGCGCGGGTGGTACCAAAATTTCGGGCTCGGCGAGGCGGTTATGTAGAACGAAGAATCTTCAAAATCCGACAGGTAGGTACCAAGCGCGGGCCAAAAATGTGCTATTAACGTTGAATTTAAGTGGAAAACTTCGATGTTCCTGTCGTCCGATCCCAGCGCGGGTGGTACCAAAATTTCGGGCTCGGCGGGGCGGTTATGCAGAACGAAGAATCTTCAAAATCCGACAGGTAGGTACCAAGCGCGGGCCAAAAATGTGCTATTAACGTTGAATTTAAGTGGAAAACTTCGATGTTCCTGTCGTCCGATCCCAGAGCGGGTGGTACCAAAATTTCGGGCTCAGCAAGGCGGTTATGCAGAACGAAGAATCTTCAAAATCCGACAGGTGGGTACCAAGCGCGGGCCAAAAATGTGCTATTAACGTTGAATTTAAGTGGAAAACTTCGATGTTCCTGTCGTCCGATCCCAGCGCGGGTGGTACCAAAATTTCGGGCTCGGCGAGGCGGTTATGGAGAACGAAGAATCTTCAAAATCCGACAGGTAGGTACCAAGCGCGGGCCAAAAATGTGCTATTAACGTTGAATTTAAGTGGAAAACTTCGATGTTCCTGTCGTCCGATCCCAGCGCGGGTGGTACCAAAATTTCGGGCTCGGCGAGGCGGTTATGCAGAACGAAGAATCTTCAAAATCCGACAGGTGGGTACCAAGCGCGGGCCAAAAATGTACTATTAACGTTGAATTTAAGTGGAAAACTTCGATGTTCCTGTCGTCCGATCCCAGCGCGGGTGGTACCAAAATTTCGGGCTCGGCGGGGCGGTTATGCAAAACGAAGAATCTTCAAAATCCGACAGGTAGGTACCAAGCGCGGGCCAAAAATGTGCTATTAACGTTGAATTTAAGTGGAAAACTTCGATGTTCCGGTCGTCCGATCCCAGCGCGGGTGGTACCAAAATTTCGGGCTCGGCGAGGCGGTTATGTAGAACGAAGAATCTTCAAAATCCGACAGGTGGGTACCAAGCGCAGGCCAAAAATGTGCTATTAACGTTGAATTTAAGTGGAAAACTTCGATGTTCCTGTCGTCCGATCCCAGCGCGGGTGGTACCAAAATTTCAGGCTCGGCGGGGCGGTTATGCAGAACGAAGAATCTTCAAAATCCGACAGGTAGGTACCAAGCGCGGGCCAAAAATGTGCTATTAACGTTGAATTTAAGTGGAAAACTTCGATGTTCCTGTCGTCCGATCCCAGAGCGGGTGGTACCAAAATTTCGGGCTCGGCAAGGCGGTTATGCAGAACGAAGAATCTTCAAAATCCGACAGGTGGGTACCAAGCGCGGGCCAAAAATGTGCTATTAACGTTGAATTTAAGTGGAAAACTTCGATGTTCCTGTCGTCCGATCCCAGCGCGGGTGGTACCAAAATTTCGGGCTTGGCGAGGCGGTTATGCAGAACGAAGAATCTTCAAAATCCGACAGGTAGGTACCAAGCGCGGGCCAAAAATGTGCTATTAACGTTGAATTTAAGTGGAAAACTTCGATGTTCCTGTCGTCCGATCCCAGCGCGGGTGGTACCAAAATTTCGGGCTCGGCGAGGCGGTTATGCAGAACGAAGAATCTTCAAAATCCGACAGGTGGGTACCAAGCGCGGGCCAAAAATGTACTATTAACGTTGAATTTAAGTGGAAAACTTCGATGTTCCTGTCGTCCGATCCCAGCGCGGGTGGTACCAAAATTTCGGGCTCGGCGGGGCGGTTATGCAGAACGAAGAATCTTCAAAATCCGACAGGTAGGTACCAAGCGCGGGCCAAAAATGTGCTATTAACGTTGAATTTAAGTGGAAAACTTCGATGTTCCGGTCGTCCGATCCCAGCGCGGGTGGTACCAAAATTTCGGGCTCGGCGAGGCGGTTATGTAGAACGAAGAATCTTCAAAATCCGACAGGTGGGTACCAAGCGCAGGCCAAAAATGTGCTATTAACTTTGAATTTAAGTGGAAAACTTCGATGTTCCTGTCGTCCGATCCCAGCGCGGGTGGTACCAAAATTTCGGGCTCGGCGAGGCGGTTATGTAGAACGAAGAATCTTCAAAATCCGACAGGTAGGTACCAAGCGCGGGCCAAAAATGTGCTATTAACGTTGAATTTAAGTGGAAAACTTCGATGTTCCTGTCGTCCGATCTCAGCGCGGGTGGTACCAAAATTTCGGGCTCGGCGAGGCGGTTATGCAGAACGAAGAATCTTCAAAATCCGACAGGTAGGTACCAAGCGCGGGCCAAAAATGTGCTATTAACGTTGAATTTAAGTGGAAAACTTCGATGTTCCTGTCGTTCGATCCCAGCGCGGGTGGTACCAAAATTTTGGGCTCGGCGGGGCGGTTATGCAGAACGAAGAATCTTCAAAATCCGACAGGTAGGTACCAAGCGCGGGCCAAAAATGTGCTATTAACGTTGAATTATAACGTTGAACAGTACCCACCTGTCGGATTTTGAAGATTCTTCAATCTGCATAACCGCCTCGCCGAGCCCGAAATTTTGGTACCACCCGCGCTGAGATCGGACGACAGGAACATCGAAGTTTTCCACTTAAATTCAACGTTAATATTACATTTTTGGCCCGCGCTTGGTACCCACCTGTCGGATTTTGAAGATTCTTCGTTCTGCATAACCGCCTTGCCGAGCCCGAAATTTTGGTACCACCCGCTCTGGGATCAGACGACAGGAACATCGAAGTTTTCCACTTAAATTCAACGTTAATAGTACATTTTTGGCCCGCGCTTGGTACCTACCTGTCGGATTTTGAAGATTCTTCGTTCTGCATAACCGCCCCGCCGAGCCCGAAATTTTGGTACCACCTGCGCTGGGATCGGACGACAGGAACATCGAAGTTTTCCACTTAAATTCAACGTTAATAGCACATTTTTGGCCCGCGCTTGGTACCTACCTGTCGGATTTTGAAGATTCTTCGTTCCGCATAACCGCCTCGCCGAGCCCGAAATTTTGGTACCACCCGCGCTGGGATCGGACGACAGGAACATCGAAGTTTTCCACTTAAATTCAACGTTAATATTACATTTTTGGCCCGCGCTTGGTACCCACCTGTCGGATTTTGAAGATTCTTCATTCTGCATAACCGCCTTGCCGAGCCCGAAATTTTGGTACTACCCGCTCTGGGATCGGACGACAGGAACATCGAAGTTTTCCACTTAAATTCAACGTTAATAGCACATTTTTGGCCCGCGCTTGGTACCTACCTGTCGGATTTTGAAGATTCTTCGTTCTGCATAACCGCCCCGCCGAGCCCGAAACTTTGGTACCACCCGCGCTGGGATCGGACGACAGGAACATCGAAGTTTTCCACTTAAATTCAACGTTAATAGTACATTTTTGGCCCGCGCTTGGTACCCACCTGTCGGATTTTGAAGATTCTTCGTTCTACATAACCGCCTCGCCGAGCCCGAAATTTTGGTACCACCCGCGCTAGGATCGGACGACAGGAACATCGAAGTTTTCCACTTAAATTCAACGTTAATAGCACATTTTTGGCCCGCGCTTGGTACCTACCTGTCGGATTTTGAAGATTCTTCGTTCTGCATAACCGCCTCGCCGAGCCCGAAATTTTGGTACCACCCGCGCTGAGATCGGACGACAGGAACATCGAAGTTTTCCACTTAAATTCAACGTTAATATTACATTTTTGGCCCGCGCTTGGTACCCACCTGTCGGATTTTGAAGATTCTTCGTTCTGCATAACCGCCTTGCCGAGCCCGAAATTTTGGTACCACCCGCTCTGGGATCGGACGACAGGAACATCGAAGTTTTCCACTTAAATTCAACGTTAATAGCACATTTTTGGCCCGCGCTTGGTACCTACCTGTCGGATTTTGAAGATTCTTCGTTCTGCATAACCGCCCCGCCGAGCCCGAAATTTTGGTACCACCCGCGCTGGGATCGGACGACAGGAACATCGAAGTTTTCCACTTAAATTCAACGTTAATAGTACATTTTTGGCCCGCGCTTGGTACCCACCTGTCGGATTTTGAAGATTCTTCGTTCTACATAACCGCCTCGCCGAGCCCGAAATTTTGGTACCACCCGCGCTGGGATCGGACGACAGGAACATCGAAGTTTTCCACTTAAATTCAACGTTAATAGCACATTTTTGGCCCGCGCTTGGTACCTACCTGTCGGATTTTGAAGATTCTTCGTTCTGCATAACCGCCTCGCCGAGCCCGAAATTTTGGTACCACCCGCGCTGGGATCGGACGACAGGAACATCGAAGTTTTCCACTTAAATTCAACGTTAATAGTACATTTTTGGCCCGCGCTTGGTACCCACCTGTCGGATTTTGAAGATTCTTCGTTCTGCATAACCGCCTTGCCGAGCCCGAAATTTTGGTACCACCCACTCTGGTATCGGACGACAGGAACATCGAAGTTTTCCACTTAAATTCAACGTTAATAGCACATTTTTGGCCCGCGCTTGGTACCTACCTGTCGGATTTTGAAGATTCTTCGTTCTGCATAACCGCCCCGCCGAGCCCGAAATTTTGGTACCGCCCGCGCTGGGATCGGACGACAGGAACATCGAAGTTTTCCACTTAAATTCAACGTTAATAGTACATTTTTGGCCCGCGCTTGGTACCCACCTGTCGGATTTTGAAGATTCTTCGTTCTACATAACCGCCTCGCCGAGCCCGAAATTTTGGTACCACCCGCGCTGGGATCGGACGACAGGAACATCGAAGTTTTCCACTTAAATTCAACGTTAATAGCACATTTTTGGCCCGCGCTTGGTACCTACCTGTCGGATTTTGAAGATTCTTCGTTCTGCATAACCGCCTTGCCGAGCCCGAAATTTTGGTACCACCCGCGCTGAGATCGGACGACAGGAACATCGAAGTTTTCCACTTAAATTCAACGTTAATAGCACATTTTTGGCCCGCGCTTGGTACCTACCTGTCGGATTTTGAAGATTCTTCGTTCTGCATAACCGCCTCGCCGAGCCCGAAATTTTGGTACCACCCGCGCTGGGATCGGACGACAGGAACATCGAAGTTTTCCACTTAAATTCAACGTTAATATTACATTTTTGGCCCGCGCTTGGTACCCACCTGTCGGATTTTGAAGATTCTTCGTTCTGCATAACCGCCTCGCCGAGCCCGAAATTTTGGTACCACCCGCGCTGGGATCGGACGACAGGAACATCGAAGTTTTCCACTTAAATTCAACGTTAATAGCACATTTTTGGCCCGCGCTTGGTACCTACCTGTCGGATTTTGAAGATTCTTCGTTCTGCATAACCGCCCCGCCGAGCCCGAAATTTTGGTACCACCCGCGCTGGGATCGGACGACAGGAACATCGAAGTTTTCCACTTAAATTCAACGTTAATAGTACATTTTTGGCCCGCGCTTGGTACCCACCTGTCGGATTTTGAAGATTCTTCGTTCTACATAACCGCCTCGCCGAGCCCGAAATTTTGGTACCACCCGCGCTGGGATCGGACGACAGGAACATCGAAGTTTTCCACTTAAATTCAACGTTAATAGCACATTTTTGGCCCGCGCTTGGTACCTACCTGTCGGATTTTGAAGATTCTTCGTTCTGCATAACCGCCTCGCCGAGCCCAAAATTTTGGTACCACCCGCGCTGAGATCGGACGACAGGAACATCGAAGTTTTCCACTTAAATTCAACGTTAATAGCACATTTTTGGCCCGCGCTTGGTACCTACCTGTCGGATTTTGAAGATTCTTCGTTCTGCATAACCGCCCCGCCGAGCCCGAAACTTTGGTACCACCCGCTCTGGGATCGGACGACAGGAACATCGAAGTTTTCCACTTAAATTCAACGTTAATAGCACATTTTTGGCCCGCGCTTGGTACCTACCTGTCGGATTTTGAAGATTCTTCGTTCTGCATAACCGCCCCGCCGAGCCCGAAATTTTGGTACCACCCGCGCTGGGATCGGACGACAGGAACATCGAAGTTTTCCACTTAAATTCAACGTTAATATTACATTTTTGGCCCGCGCTTGGTACCCACCTGTCGGATTTTGAAGATTCTTCGTTCTGCATAACCGCCTTGCCGAGCCCGAAATTTTGGTACCACCCGCTCTGGGATCGGACGACAGGAACATCGAAGTTTTCCACTTAAATTCAACTTTAATAGCACATTTTTGGCCCGCGCTTGGTACCTACCTGTCGGATTTTGAAGATTCTTCGTTCTGCATAACCGCCCCGCCGAGCCCGAAATTTTGGTACCACCCGCGCTGGGATCGGACGACAGGAACATCGAAGTTTTCCACTTAAATTCAACGTTAATATTACATTTTTGGCCCGCGCTTGGTACCCACCTGTCGGATTTTGAAGATTCTTCGTTCTGCATAACCGCCTTGCCGAGCCCGAAATTTTGGTACCACCCGCTCTGGGATCGGACGACAGGAACATCGAAGTTTTCCACTTAAATTCAACTTTAATAGCACATTTTTGGCCCGCGCTTGGTACCTACCTGTCGGATTTTGAAGATTCTTCGTTCTGCATAACCGCCCCGCCGAGCCCGAAATTTTGGTACCACCCGCGCTGGGATCGGACGACAGGAACATCGAAGTTTTCCACTTAAATTCAACGTTAATAGTACATTTTTGGCCCGCGCTTGGTACCCACCTGTCGGATTTTGAAGATTCTTCGTTCTACATAACCGCCTCGCCGAGCCCGAAATTTTGGTACCACCCGCGCTGGGATCGGACGACAGGAACATCGAAGTTTTCCACTTAAATTCAACGTTAATAGCACATTTTTGGCCCGCGCTTGGTACCTACCTGTCGGATTTTGAAGATTCTTCGTTCTGCATAACCGCCTCGCCGAGCCCGAAATTTTGGTACCACCCGCGCTGGGATCGGACGACAGGAACATCGAAGTTTTCCACTTAAATTCAACATTAATAGCACATTTTTTGCCCGCGCTTGGTACCTACCTGTCGGATTTTGAAGATTCTTCGTTCTGCATAACCGCCTCGCCGAGCCCGAAATTTTGGTACCACCCGCGCTGAGATCGGACGACAGGAACATCGAAGTTTTCCACTTAAATTCAACGTTAATAGCACATTTTTGGCCCGCGCTTGGTACCTACCTGTCGGATTTTGAAGATTCTTCGTTCTGCATAACCGCCCCGCCGAGCCCAAAATTTTGGTACCACCCGCGCTGGGATCGGACGACAGGAACATCGAAGTTTTCCACTTAAATTCAACGTTAATAGTACATTTTTGGCCCGCGCTTGGTACCCACCTGTCGGATTTTGAAGATTCTTCGTTCTACATAACCGCCTCGCCGAGCCCGAAATTTTGGTACCACCCGCGCTGGGATCGGACGACAGGAACATCGAAGTTTTCCACTTAAATTCAACGTTAATAGCACATTTTTGGCCCGCGCTTGGTACCTACCTGTCGGATTTTGAAGATTCTTCGTTCTGCATAACCGCCCCGCCGAGCCCGAAATTTTGGTACCACCCGCGCTGGGATCGGACGACAGGAACATCGAAGTTTTCCACTTAAATTCACCGTTAATAGCACATTTTTGGCCCGCGCTTGGTACCTACCTGTCGGATTTTGAAGATTCTTCGTTCTGCATAACCGCCTCGCCGAGCCCGAAATTTTGGTACCACCCGCTCTGGGATCGGACGACAGGAACATCGAAGTTTTCCACTTAAATTCAACGTTAATAGCACATTTTTGGCCCGCGCTTGGTACCTACCTGTCGGATTTTGAAGATTCTTCGTTTTGCATAACCGCCCCGCCGAGCCCGAAATTTTGGTACCACCCGCGCTGGGATCGAACGACAGGAACATCGAAGTTTTCCACTTAAATTCAACGTTAATATTACATTTTTGGCCCGCGCTTGGTACCCACCTGTCGGATTTTGAAGATTCTTCGTTCT
Organism: Apodemia mormo; assembly: GCA_036924255.1. NCBI lineage: Eukaryota > Metazoa > Arthropoda > Insecta > Lepidoptera > Riodinidae > Apodemia > Apodemia mormo. The sequence goes on along the minus strand of JAUPFN010000018.1, from coordinate 97,668 downwards.
GCATAACCGCCTTGCCGAGCCCGAAATTTTGGTACCACCCGCTCTGGGATCGGACGACAGGAACATCGAAGTTTTCCACTTAAATTCAACGTTAATAGCACATTTTTGGCCCGCGCTTGGTACCTACCTGTCGGATTTTGAAGATTCTTCGTTCTGCATAACCGCCCCGCCAAGCCCGAAATTTTCCGATGCGCATCTCTGGGCTTGACGATTCCGTCACCACAGCGGAGGTGGTGGAGGCCGTAGCCAAGAGCGGAGGCTGCCACGCCGACTCAATAAAAGCGGGGCAGGTGCGCTTCGCCCCATCGGGCTGCGGCACAATATTCGTCCGCTGCCCGGTGGCCGCGGCCAAAAAGGTGGCCAGCTCTAGGCTCCTGGTGGGGTGGGTGTCCGCGCAGGTGCGGGTGCTACCCACCAGGAGAATGCGCTGCTTCCGGTGCCTCGTCGTTGGGCACACCGGAGTGCAGTGCACATCTGAGGTCGACCGCAGCGGCGAGTGCTTCCGCTGCGGTCAGATGGGGCATAAGGCCGCCACCTGCTCGGGCGACCCGCGCTGCTCCATATGCTTGGCAGCGGGTCGTCCCGCGAATCACAGGGCTGGGGCTCCCACTTGTAAGGGAACCCTGCCCAAGCCCCGACGGGGCAGAGAGGCTGCAGCCGGGGCCACATCGGCACCGGCAGCGCCCGCCCCATCCACTTCAGGGTTGGGTCGCGGGGAGGCGATGGAAACAAAATAATGGCCCTAGCGGGCCCCATCCATCGCTTCCTACAGGCGAATTTGAACCACTCTGCCGGGGCGCAAGATCTATTTATGCAGTCCCTGGCGGAGTGGAATATCGGCGTCGCTGTGGCCGCTGAGCCGTACTTTGTCCCCTCTAGAGCTAATTGGGTGGGGGACTTGGACGGCTTGGTGGCCATCGTCACTTCGGTCGTAGCCCCGGTCTCCGTTGTAGTTGGTCGTGGCCGGGGCTTCGTCGCAGTCGAATGTGAGGGAACCGTAGTGGTGGGGTGCTACTTTTCGCCCAGCCGCTGCTTCGCCGAATTCGAGTCGTTCTTGGGCGAGGTTGAGGCTCTCGTCAGACGGGCCGATCCTCGCCCTGTGATCGTGATGGGGGACTTCAATGCCAAATCCTCGGCATGGGGGTCCCCCGTCACCGACTCGCGAGGCAGCGCGTTGGAAGAGTGGGCAGTGTTGGTCGGCCTCTGCATCCTAAATAGGGGGTCGACCTTCACTTGCGTGAGACAGCAGGGCGGTTCGATAGTGGACGTTTCGTTCGCTAGCCCTGCTGTAGCACGCCGTGTCCGGGATTGGAGAGTCCTCGATGGGGTGGAGACGCTGTCGGACCACCTATACGTCCGATTTGACGTCTCCGCCTCGTCGACGACCCCGGGCACGAGTCCCGCGAGAGGTAGAGTCCCGCCACTCCCTAGGTGGACGTTGGGGCGTCTCGACAGATACGCTCTGCTGGAGGCCTCCGTCGTCCAGGCCTGGCAACCGCAACCCGCCGGGCCTGTGAGGGTAGATGAGGAGGCGGAATGGTTCCGGCGGGCGTTGACGCAAGTGTGCGACGCGTCGATGCCCCGGGCCAAGCCGCCCCCCTCTCGTCGCCAGGTGTACTGGTGGTCTGACCACATCGCCGCGCTCCGCGTGGAGAGCGTGGCGGCCAGGCGTATGTACACCAGGTGCCGAAGAAGACGGCACCGCGACGAGACGACGGAACGCGAGCTGTACGAGGTCTACAGAGTGAAGAAAAAGACCCTACAGCTCGCCATCAGCAGGGCCAAGACCCAAGCGCGCGAGGAGCTGCTCGGGACTCTGGACAACGATCCGTGGGGGCGCCCGTATAAGTCCGTCAGGGGCAAACTACGCCCCTGGGCGCCTCCGCTGACCCAGAGTCTCGACCACCACTTCGTGAGGGACGTCGTGTCCGCCCTGTTTCCACATCGGGCGGAACACGTCCCCCCCGCTATGGCGCCGCGTAGAGGTGGCGCCGGTGGCGAGGAGGAAGATAGCGGGGTCGCTGAGCTCACGAGTGAGGAGTTCGACGCGGCCTGGCGGAATACCAGGGGCGGTCGGGCGGACTGGAGACTCGGGAGATGGTGTGCGGTGTTCCACAGGGGTCGGTACTGGGCCCCCTCTTGTGGAACATCGGATACGATTGGGTGCTGCGGGGCGCTCTCCCCGCGGGCGTCAGGGTGACGTGTTATGCGGACGACACCCTGGTCACGGCCCGCGGGGCAAACTACCGTGAGGCCGCCCGCCTGGCAACGGCAGGCGTGGCGTCAGTCGTCGCGCGAATCCGCGCTCTGGGCCTCGAGGTGGCGCTCGAAAAGTCCGAGGCCTTGTGTTTCCACAGGCCGAGGGCTGCGCCACCTCCGGGGGCCCACATCGTGGTTAGCGGTGTCCGAATCGAGGTCGGGTCCGATATGAAGTACCTCGGACTCGTCCTCGATAGCCGCTGGGACTTCCGCGAGCATTTCCGTCGCCTGGTCCCCCGTCTCATGGCGGCGGCCGCCGCTCTTTCGCGGCTGCTGCCGAATCTCGGGGGGCCGAGTGTGGCCTGCCGCCGCCTCTACCTTGGGGTGGTGCGCTCGATGGCCCTGTACGGGGCCCCTGTCTGGGCTCCGGCGCTGCGAAGCGCCACCATCGCCCTCTTGCGACAACCGCAGAGGGTGATGGCGATCAGGGCTATTCGGGGTTATCGCACCATCTCGACGGAGGCGGCGTGCGTGTTGGCGGGTTCGCCGCCGTGGGATCTGGAGGCCGCGGCACTGGCAAGGCTCTACGAGCGGCGCCAGGAGCTGCGGTCCGGCGGCGAACAGCCAACGGTGACGGAAAGGTGGAAGTCCCACCTTCGACGGTCCACCGTCCGTAGATGGGCGGAGCGGCTGGCCAATCCAACGGCCGGCCGACGGACTGTCGAGGCTGTCCGGCCGGTTCTCCAAAACTGGCTGGACAGGCGGCACGGACGGCTCACGTTCCGGCTCACACAGGTGCTTTCCGGGCATGGATGCTTTGGAAAGTACCTGTGTCGAATCGCCCAGCGTGAGCCGACGACCGATTGCCACCATTGTGCGGGCAGCGAGGACACGGCGCAGCACACCCTCGAGGGGTGCCCTTCGTGGGCAGTGCAGCGTAGTGTCCTGCGCGATGCCATCGGGGTGGATCTCTCGCTCCCGACCGTTGTAAAAGCAATGGTCGAGAGCGAAGAGTCATGGACGGCCGTCCTCTCCTTCTGCGAGTATGTGATGTCGCAGAAGGAGACGGCGGAGAGGGAAAGGGAGGCTGCGGCCAACCCCGACCCGATCCGCCGGAGACGCACGGGGGTGCGGCGGCGGGCCTACCAGGCCCTGCTCCGTCCCCCGTGATCGAGGCCGGGGCTCTGCCCCAAAAGGCCTCGAGGAGGTGCGCGCGGCGTCGTGGAGTCGCGCGCTTTCTAGCCGTCCGCTGGGGCCATAACGGCCCCGGCCCCGAAGAATGCCGGCAAGGCCGGCAGGTGCTGGCGGGCAGGTGGGAGAATGCGCAAGCGTCCCCACCTCCCCGCCACCACAGCACAGTGGGGTGGCGCAGGGGTTTTAGTGGGTAGTGGTCGGTTCCGTCCGGCGAGTCCCACACTCGGGCCAGTCCACACGGCCCGGCAGTGCGTAAGAGCATTTCCCCTGCGAGAACAAAAAAAAAAAAAAAAAAAAAAAAAAAAAAAGGTTAGGTTAGGTTAGGTTAGGTTAGGTTAGGTTAGGTTAGGTTAGGTTAGGTTAGGTTAGGTTAGGTTAGGTTCCCCCCCATGGTTCCAAGCCTTGTCGTGGCGGGGGGGCTCTAGTACCTGGGGTGCAAGCCAGCACCTTGGGGAAGCTAATTGGACCAAACTCTCCTCCACGTGTCCCTCTGTTCTCAGAAGGCACAGTGGATTTGGAGTAAGCGCGGGCAATCGCTGGCACTAGCCCTGTCGGCCTGCTCGTGATATCGTAAGTCCAGAGGAGGTGTCGGTGATCACGTCTATCGGCCAATGATCCTGGACCCGAGGGCCTTGCCTTAATTGGCCGGGCCGCGAGGAAGATAACCTCTCCATAAAAAATTCCCCGAACCTCAAGCGGAGACGCACCGCGAGGAGGTTTGCAGACCGGCTCAAGTCGGGATGTATGGCTGACGGGTTTATCAGTCGCTAGTGTGGACCCGCCCGGGTACCGGCCGACCCCCGGGGCGCGATAATCGTAGGCGCCTTTTAGGCAGCGTTTAATCCTGTTTCTACTCGTGGGAACAAATATGGATACAAAAACTTTTGACGTATTGGTGGAGGGCTGCGATGGCCAAAACGAAGAGAAGGTGGGCTGCGATGGCCAAAACGAAGAGAAGGTGGGCCGTGAAGGCCATGACGTGAGAGAGTTGAGCCGAGAAGGCCAGGTAAAGAAGAAGGAGGGCCGAGAAGGCCAAACAACAAACAAAGAGGGTGAGATTGCTATGCCAGTGCCGGTAGTTCGCTTGACGCGACTTAGGACGGCGAGCGTCTCCACAATCTCGGATGCGTCAAGGGCACCATCACCAATGGACGCTGAGGCATATGGTCGGAAACGCCCAAGAGATAAAGAAGGTGTAATGTTGTTGGACTCTGATCAGTTTAGTAGCGATTCGGATGCTCGCTCGGTGACTAGAGGGGGTTCAGCAAAACGAGGCAGATGCCAGCAATCGCTTTATAGGAAGGAAAAGCCTCAGGTATCAGTCGAGGAAGAAGTGGCAGGTCTGGTTCGTAAGCTGAAAACAAAGCCGCCGGCCCTGACACCAGCTGACATCACAAATATGGATGCAGATGCTCTTGGTAAACGAGCTGAGGAGGGGATCAATGTCGTACTCAAAATTGCGACAAAATCCAATAACTTAAAGGGCACATTCGTGCGAGCCCTCAAGGATGCTGCCACTGCTATTAGTGAGACGGTTTCGGCCCTTAAAAGCCGTACCGTCACTGATGAGACTGCGTCTCTACGTGCGGATAATGAGAGACTAAAGGTAGAGCTTGCAACTTTACGGGAAGAATTTACGGCAATGCGAGCGGAGCTGACTAAAGCTGCTCCAACTGCAGAGGCTAGAGCGTTAGCGGATGGAAATCTCCGCAAATCGCTAATGCTGGAGCTTGGTGGTATGTTCGATGCCAAACTAGCTAGCATCCAAGATCGCTTGCTCCCGGAGAAGAGTTACCGACCTCCACTTGCATCGACTACTTCAACGCAGGCGGTTCCATCCACCCCTGCAGCCACGACGGAACCCAAGCCCTCCAAGGGTAAGGGCAAAGGGAAAGGGAAAGGTTCCACTTCCGCGCAACCAATCAGTTCGGCGCCTGCTACCATACCACCCGCTCAAATACAACTGCAGGCCGCAGAGCCCCAGGAAGCAGCCGAGTGGACCCAGGTCGTAAAGAAAGGGAAACGCAAGGCCGCGGGAGCTTCTACTACAGTGCCAAAGCCAACTGCGTCTCGCACTTCTGCACCAAAGACTAAAGGGACCACAGCTAAGAAAGAAACGAAGCTACGTCCACCCAGATCGGCGGCTGTGGTTTTAACTCTGCAACCTAGCGCTGTAGAGAAAGGCGAAACTTACGCCGCTATCCTAACTCGGGCAAAGGAACAAATATCAATATCCGAATTAGGAATACCGGCCGTAAAACTTAAAACTGCGGCAACGGGTGCCCGTATCATAGAGGTGCCTGGATCAACAAGCGGCGGCAAGGCTGATTTACTCGCAGAAAAGCTGAAAGAAGTGCTTCCGGCGGATTGTGTTCGGATAGTCAGGCCTGTGAAACGCGCAGACCTGCGCATCACGGGTCTAGATGATTCAGTAACGGCGGCAGAAGTTGTGGCAGCCGTTTCTCGCGTGGGAGGTTGTAGCGAAGAAACAATTAAGGTTGGCGTTATTCGTCGTACTTCGTTGGGCCAAGGAACACTACTGGTAAGCTGTCCGGTAGCTGCGGCAAATAAAGTGGCAGCCTCGAAGTTGTTGGTGGGCTGGGTTTCGGCCCAGGTGCGGGTTCTACCTAAGAGGCCTATGCGCTGCTTCCGCTGTCTCGAGGTGGGACATACTGGGACGCAGTGTACTTCGACGATTGACCGCAGTGGCGAGTGCTTCCGCTGCGGTCAAAATGGCCATAAGTCCGTCGACTGTTTGAACGATCCTCACTGCTCCATCTGTGAGGCGGCTGCTATGTCAGCAAACCATCGAGCCGGGGCCCCGTCCTGTAAAACTGGGACAGCCACAAAGTATAAGCGTAGGAAGGCCTTCAAAACTCAAACTCAGGCCGCCGCGCCAGTTGCAGCTACAGCTGTTGAGCCCGTCCCGTCTACTTCTAGGGCAGTGCATGAGGAAGCAATGGTACTAACGTAATGGATCAGTACACCCAATATCGCTTCCTCCAAGTAAACCTTAACCACTCTGCCGGAGCTCAGGACCTTCTCTTGCAGTCTATGGCGGAGTGGGATATAGAATTGGTCGTCGCCGCTGAACCGTATTTAGTTGCTCCTCGAATGAATTGGGCCGGGGATCTCAATGGTTTAGTGGCTATTTTAACCCGTTCATCAGCTACAGCATTGAACGTACTGGAGCGTGGTCAAGGTTTCGTCCTTGTCGAGTGGCAGGGAATAGTGGTGATAGGAGTGTATTTTTCCCCAAACCGTCCCCTTGCTGACTTTGAGTCCTTCCTGGTCGGGCTGGAGCTTGCCGTCCGGCGGGTGAATCCCCGCCCTGTGCTTGTGATGGGGGACCTCAACGCCAAATCTGCGGCTTGGGGCTCCCCTGTCACAGACTCGAGAGGCGAAGTGTTAGAGGAATGGGTGGTGTCTATCGGCCTCTCCATCTTAAATAGAGGGTCAACATTTACCTGCGTACGACAGCAGGGTGGTTCCATAGTGGATACTTCCTTTGCTAGCCCTGCTGTCGCGCGCCGAGTTCAGGACTGGAGGGTTCTCGACGGGGTGGAAACGTTGTCAGACCATCAGTATATACGGTTCGACTTATCCGCTTCGTCGTCAACTTCTGGCGTCAGGCAGTTGCACAGGAACACACAATTTCCTCAGTGGACGTTAAAGCGTCTCAACAAAGACGTGCTGGTTGAGGCTTGCATAGTCCAGGCCTGGCAAACTCCAACTGCAGAGCCTTTCAATGTGAACGAAGAGGCGAAATGGTTCCGGGATGCTCTTACCCAGGCGTGTGATGCTGCTATGCCCCGGGCTAAACCGCCACCCCCTCGTCACCGGGTGTATTGGTGGACGGAAGAGATTGCCTTACTTCGCGAAGATTGCGTAGCTGCCAGACGCCAATACCTCCGGTGCCGTCGAAGGAGCCGTAGGAACGAATCTTTGGAGGCTGAGTTGTATGGGGTCTATAGAAGCAAGAAAAAGACTCTGCAACTTACAATCAGTAGAGCAAAAACGCGTGCACGTGAAGAATTACTTGAGACTCTTGATCGAGATCCTTGGGGGCGCCCATATAGGTCAGTAAGGGGCAAAATCCGCCCTTGGGCGCCTCCCCTAACGCAGAGTCTCGAGCCTGGTTTCCTAAGTGAAGTAGTGTCCACTCTTTTTCCACGCCGGGCGGAGCACTCTCCACCCATCATGTTGCCTGTCACTGATCGGGAGGAAATACAAGAGGAAGCCGTGGTTCCAAGGATAACAACAACAGAACTTGACGTGGCCGCTGATAAACTCCGTACAAAAACAACATCACCGGGGCCCGATGGAATTCATGGCCGCGTTTGGGCTCTAGCCCTTGACGTCATGGGGGACAGACTTCGCAGACTTTATGATGCGTGTCTGGAGTCAGGACAGTTTCCGGCGACATGGAAAACAGGGAGACTAGTTTTGCTACAAAAGGAGGGGCGTCCTGCGACTTCGCCGTCCGCCTACCGGCCCATCGTGCTCCTAGACGAGGTAGGCAAGTTATTTGAAAGAGTGATCGCTGCCCGTCTGGTCGAGCACCTGAATAGGGTGGGTCCCGGTCTGGCTGATGCGCAGTATGGATTCCGAGCCGGCCGATCAACAATAGATGCAATTAAGAATGTCAAGGCCGACTCGGAAGAGGTGGTGGCCCGCGGAGGTGTATTGTTGGCAGTGTCGCTGGATATTGTTAATGCGTTCAATACCATGCCCTGGAACTCCATTAAAGAGGCACTTAAGTATCTCCAAGTGCCTGAATACCTTCGGCGTCTGGTCGGAGACTACTTAAACGCACGGTACGTAACATACTTAGGGCAAAGCGGCGAGCTTGAAAGTAGGGAGATGGTGTGCGGCGTTCCACAGGGGTCTGTTCTAGGCCCACTTCTGTGGAACGTCGGATATGACTGGGTACTTCGGGGCGATCTTCTCCCGGGCCTAAAGGTGACGTGCTATGCAGACGACACCCTTGTCACGGCCCGGGGAGATAACTACGTTGAGGCTGCTCGTCTTGCCACTGCTGGTGTGGCCGCCATTGTTGGGCGCATTCGTGCTTTGGGCCTTGAGGTGGCGCTAAACAAATCTGAGGCTCTGTGTTTTCACGGGCCACGGGCAGCGCCACCTCCAGGGGCTCATATTGTTGTTGGCGGTGTGAACATTGAGGTCAAGCCCGACCTTAAATACCTTGGGCTTGTCCTCGATGGGCGTTGGAATTTTCGTTCGCATTTTCTTCGCCTGGTCCCTCGTCTTATGGGCGCTGCGAATGCCTTGGCACGCCTGCTACCGAACCTAGGGGGACCGAGTGCTGCCTGCCGCCGTCTGTATATGGGGGTGGTGCGTTCAATGGCTCTTTACGGGGCCCCAGTCTGGGCCCCCTCACTGTCGGCCGCCAACATTGCCCAACTGCGGAAACCGCAGCGGGTAATGGCGGTAAGGGCCATACGAGGGTATCGCACCATTTCCAATGAGGCAGCGTGTGTCTTGGCGGGTTCGCCGCCCTGGGACTTGGAGGCTGAGTTGCTCGCCCAGTGTTACGAGCGACGCGTCGAGCTGCGGTCACGCGGCGACCCACAAATGTTGACGGGGACGTGGATGTCTCACGCCCGGCGGACTATGATTGGAAGATGGAAAGAGCGGCTGGCAGAACCTTCGGCCGGCCGCCGGACAGTTGAAGCTATCAGGCCAGTGATTGAAAACTGGCTGAACAGGCAGCATGGTCGTCTCACGTTCCGCCTAACGCAGGTGCTTTCTGGACATGGATGCTTCGGGAAGTACCTGTGCCATATTGCGGGGCGTGAGCCAACCACAGAATGCCATCACTGTGGGGCAAGCGAGGACACGGCGCAGCACACATTGGAGGAGTGCCCAGGATGGGCAATGCAGCGTCGTGACCTCCGCGCAGCCATCGGAGAGGATCTATCGCTTCCGACTGTTGCTACGGCCATGGTCGGGAGCGAGGAAAATTGGACGGCAGTACACTCCTTCTGCGAGGATGTGATGTCGCGGAAGGAGTCGGCGGAGAGGGAAAGGGAAGCTGCTGCCAACCCTAACCCGATCCGCCGGAGACGCACCGGGGTGCGACGGCGGGCTTACCAAGCCTTGCTCCGTCCCCCGTAAATGAAGCCAGGGCATTAAGCCCTTTCCAGGCCTCGAGTAGGCGCGCGCAGTGTCCCTGCGTGCCTCAAAGCCGTCCGCCGGGGATCTGCAAACATCCCCGGCCCCAGAAGGAAATCGCCGTCACCAACTAAATGTCGGCGGATGCTGCCGGGGCGGTGGACGAATGCTCATGAGTGCCTCCCGCCCCGTCGCCACAAAGCATCGAGGAAATGGACACCGCAGGGGTTTTAGTGGGTATGGCTGGTCGAAAGCCGGCGAGTCCCACACTCGGGCCGCGTTGAGTGGCCCGGCCGTGCGTAAATGCATTTCCCCTGCGTAAACAAAAAAAAAAAAAAAAAAAAAAAAAAGGTTAGGTTAGGTTAGGTTAGGTTAGGTTCCCCCCCATGGTTCCAAGCCTTGTCGTGGCGGGGGGGCTTAGTACCTGGGGTGCAATCCAGCACCTTGGGGAACTAATTGGACCACTACGCCGCTCCTTTCCGTTCTCTTCATGAGAACGGCGTTTGGATGCGGCACTCATAACCCGGCTTCCGGGAGCCCATTGTGGGGCTGGGAGGAAGAAAACCTCTTTAAAAAATCACCCCGAAACCGCGGTCGGCGTGCCGCGGCGTAGGGTTATCGGGCGAGCGCTGACGAGACGGGGGTAGGCCCACCCGGAATGGGCCATACACACAAACATGATGCAGCACAGCAGTTTTAAAAGGTCTACCCAGGAGGGTCCCGGCGAAGCCGGGGAATCCCTCCCGGCGCCTTCGGGTGCCGGCAGCCCCACGTACTCTGGGGGGGGCAAAAACTGCTTCGCGGGCCGGCGATCTGCCGGTCTGCGCACCGACGACTCTTGCGACGAAACACCGGACTCCGAATTTGCTTATGATTTGGATGACGTTTGTAGGGAGGCTGGGGCGCGCTCCACGGGGGTACGCGCCACAACAAAAGACTCTGGCGAGGACTTTGAGACAGAAAGCTCGGCTGTTGGCGACGACACTGTCAGGGCAAAGGAGAAAACCAGCCGGCTCAGGCGGAAGAGACCAGGCCCGGATGATAACGAGTCCGGCTTGGACTCTGACGATACGGTTGGTGAAGAAGTGCCACGATCTGGAACGGCGAAAAGGACGAGGGGGCGCCCGCCAACAACGGGCGCCTATGTCGGCCTACGCCAAGCCAAAGAGGCGCTTTTGAGGACGAAAAAGGAAGAAGTCGGGGTTTTGGCCGAGGAGCAAATACTCTCCATGGCCAAAACCCTGGAACAACGAAGAGATAAATGCAGGGGGCAAGACCGCACCGCTGAAGAGCTAGCTGCGCACGCTCAGTCTGGGGTTGACCTCATTGTGAGCGTTGCCCAAAAATCAAAGAACCTTAAGGGCACAATGGTGCGTGCCCTTAAGCAGGCAGCGTGGACCATCGAGGATGCGGTCTCCGGCCTTAAAAGCCGTACGGAAGGAGAGGAGTTGGAGCTGCTCCGTGCTGCCAACTACCGCCAAGGGAAGGAGCTGGCGGAACTGCGCGCGGAGTTGGCTCAAATCCGTGCCGACCTGGACAAGACAAGGGCTCAACCTGAAGTGGCCCGATCTGTGGAGGACAAGGAGGAGGCCATGTTGGGTCGCATCATGTTACAGGTTGGTAACATGATGGACGCCAAAATGGCCTCCGTGGCGGATCGCTTGCTGCCGGAAAGGCGTCTTAGGCCTCCGCTAAGGAGCGAATTGAGAGAGGAGGAAGCGGTGTCTGTGTCGGAAATGATTGAAGACACCGCTGTGACGAGAACTGCCGCTGAGGTCGTCTCGGGGCCGTCGGTACCCAAACCAGCCAAAGGCAAGGGTAAGGGCAAGGGCAAGGGCCAAAGTGTCCAGCCCACGGAGGCCCCTGTGATTGCACCGACGCCTTCTTCTTCCGCTCGGGCCCCAGATGACGAGGGATGGACCCGAGCGGAGAAGAAAAAGAGGAAGAAGCCAGAGAAAAAGAAAAAGGCTACTAAGAAAACGGAGGCGCCTTCTCCTCCTTCCCCGAGGGTGCAGGAGTCGAGGAAGAGCAAACAAAACAAAAGGAAGAAACCCCGGTTGCGCCCGCCCCGGACAGCGGCTGTCGTTTTGACGCTGCAGCCCGGAGCGGCTGACAGAGGCGCAACCTACGCGTCGGTCTTGACTCGCGCTAGAGACAAAGTGTCCCTCGCCGAGCTAGGCATCCCGTCGCTGAGGATGAGAAAGGGGGCCACAGGGGCCCGAGTTTTGGAGTTGCCGGGATGTGCAAACGGCGAAAAGGCGGATCTGCTGGCAGCTAGGCTCCGTGAAGTGCTGCCGGCGGACACAGTCAGGATCGCCAGGCCCGAGAAGTACGCAGAGATGCGTATTTCCGGGCTTGATGATTCCATAACCGTCGGCGAGGTGGTCGACGCCGTAGCCAAATCTGGGGGCTGCCCTACCGATGCCATCAAGGCGGGGCGCCTTCGTTTCTCCCCAGCGGGCCGCGGAACATTACTTGTTCGCTGTCCGGTGGCTGCGGCCAAAAAGGTGGTCGGCGCAAAACTTCTGGTGGGCTGGGTGTCCGCTCAAGTGCGGGTGCTGCCCACCAAGCGCCTGCACTGTTACCGCTGTCTGCTAGTTGGGCACACGGCGGTACAGTGCAATTCGGAGATCGACCGCAGCGAGGAATGCTACCGCTGCGGTCAAAAGGGCCACAAGGCCGCCGATTGCTCCGGCGAGCCTTGTTGCTCAGTCTGTACAGCGGCGGGCCTTTCAGCGGGCCATAGGATTGGGTCCCCCTCTTGCAAAGGGGCCGTGCCCAAGGCCAAAAAACGTAAAAAAGCCATAGCCGCATTAGGTCGAGCAGCGCCCGCTCCAGCTTCGGCAGGGGTGGCGCACGAAGAAGAGATGCATTAATCTCTCCTTCGGGGGGAAGTAGTCACTCTGCCGGGGATCAGATTTGGACCCCTGGTGGACAGGCTCAGGCGTATTGCCTGCTGGAGTAGCGCGCGGTGACTCCGCACACCGCGCGCTTTGAGACGACTTGCTGGGATCTCTCCCCAGCCGAGAAGAACGCCGGCTAGGCTGGCGAGTGCCGGCGGGATGGCGGAATAATCCGAGAGAGTTACCACCTCCCCGCCACCATGGCACAGAGAAGCGGACGCAGGAGTTTTAGTGGGTAGAGCCGGTTTTAGGCGAGTCCCACACTCGGGCCGCGTCGCGTGGCCCGGTAGTGCGTAAGTGCATTTCTCCTGCGAGAACAAAAAAAAAAAAAAAAAAAAAAAAAAAAAAGGTTAGGTTAGGTTAGGTTAGGTTAGGTCCCCCCCCATGGTTCCAAGCCTTGTCGTGGCGGGGGGGCTTAGTACCTGGGGTGCAATCCAGCACCTTGGGGAACTAATTGGACCACTACGCCGCTCCTTTCCGTTCTCTTAATGAGAACGGCGTTTGGATGCGGCACTTATAACCCGGTTTCCGGGAGCCCATTGTGGGGCTGGGAGGAAGAAAACCTCTTTAAAAAATCACCCCGAAACCGCGGTCGGCGTGCCGCGGCGTAGGGTTATCGGGCGAGCGCCGACGAGACGGGGGTAGGCCCACCCGGAATGGGCCACAAAACCAAACATGACCAGTCGCAGTTCCAAAAGGATTACCCAGGAGGGTCCCGGCAAAGCCGGGGAATCCCTCCCGGCGCCTTCGGGCGTCGGCAGCCCAAGTACTCTGGGGGGGGCAAGAACTGCTTCGCGGGCCGGCTTTCCGCCGGTTCGCGCACCGATGACCATTGCTTATCCAAACCGGACACCGAGCTAGCACGTGATATTAGATGTGTTGAGAAGGAGGTAAAGGCGTGCGCCTCAGGGCGAGTCTTTACAAATGAACCAGGCGACGACGAACTCGAAACAGACAGTTCAACTGGCACTATGCTGACGGTCGAATCTGTCTCATCAAGGACGAGAAGTAGCCGGCCGTGGCGGAAGAGGTCCGTTCCGGGTGACAGTGAGTCCGGGATGGACTCTGACGACACGGCTGGAGAGGAGGCACCGGCGAAACGAACACGAGGGCGCCCGCCAACAACTGGCGCCTACGTTGGCCTACGCAAGGCCAAAGAGGCCCTCAATATGGCCAAAAAGGAGGAACTGGGGCTACTGGCTGAGGAACAAGTTTTGAGCCTGGCCAAAGCTCTGGAGACACATAAAAGAGGGGAGATCCACTCTACGGAAGATCTGGCTGCGCACGCCCAGAAGGGGGTAGACCTTATTATGAGCGTTGCGCAGAAGTCCACAAACCTAAAGGGCACGATGGTCCGTTCGCTAAAACAGGCAGCATGGGCCATCCAGGACGCGGTGGCGGCCCTAAAAGAACGAACGGAAACTGAGGAGGTGGAGCTGCTCCGTACTGCTAACCGCCGACAAGAAAAGGTGATAAAAGAGATGCGTGCGGAGCTGGCGCAAATCCGTGCCGATCTGGGCAGGCGAAGGGCGGAGCCGGCAGAAAGTAGATCCGCTGAAGAACGTGAGGAGGCCATGTTGGGGCGCATCATGTTGCAGGTAGGCAACATGATGGATGCCAAGATGGCCTCAGTTGCTGACCGGCTATTACCGGAACGACGTATGAGGCCCTCACTTAGAGGAGATAATATGAAGGAGACTGAGGCGGTACCTGTGGCCAACCTGGTCCCAGAGATCGCTCCCGGACGAACTGTCGCTGACGTCGTCGCGGGGCCGCAGAAGCCCAAACCCGCAAAAGGGAAGGGCAAGGGCAAGGGCCAAAGTGCCCAGCTCGAAGTGGCCCCGGTGATTGCTCCGGCGCCTTCAACTTCTACTCGGGCCCCAGATGAGGAAGAGTGGACCCGGGTAGAAAAGAAGAAACCGAAAAAGAAGAAGCTCCAACAAAAGGAGACAAAGGAGGACGCCCCAATTTCCCTGAAGGTGCAGGATCCGAAGAAGGGGAAAAGAAAGGAAAAGGTGAAGCCACGGCTGCGCCCTCCCCGGTCAGCGGCTGTCGTGTTGACGCTGCAGCTGGGAGCGGCCGACAAGGGTGAATCCTATGCAGCCGTCCTGGTTCGTGCGAGAGACAAAATCTCACTCGCCGAACTGGGCATTCCGGGTGTGAAAATGAGGAAGGGGGCAACTGGCGCCCGAATTCTTGAGGTGCCGGGGGCCGCAAGTGCTGAGAAGGCCGACCAACTGGCCGCTAAGCTGAGGGAGGTCCTGCCGGCGGACACCGTCAGAGTTGCCAGGCCCGAGAAATGTGCAGAGATGCGTATTTCTGGGCTTGACGATTCTGTCACCGTGGAAGAGGTGGTGGACGCCGTGGCTCAACGTGGGGGCTGCCCTGTAAACGCTATAAAGGCGGGGCCGATGCGATTTTCCCAATCGGGCAGCGGCACGATATTAGTCCGTTGCCCGGTGGCAGCAGCAAAGAAGGTGGAGAATTCTAAACTCCTAGTGAGGTGGGTTTCGGCACAAGTGCGGGTGCTGCCAACAAAGCGCCTGCGCTGTTACCGGTGCCTCATTGTAGGGCACACGGGAGTGCAATGTACGTCGGAGGTTGACCGCAGTGATGAGTGCTATCGCTGCGGTCAAAAGGGGCACAAGGCCGCCGATTGTTCCGGCGACCCTTGCTGCTCCGTGTGCACAGCGGCGGGTCTTTCTGCGGGCCACAGGGTCGGGTCTCCCTCCTGTAAGGGGACCCTGCCCAAAGCCAAAAGAAGAAGAAGAGTAGAGGCCTCCCCAACCACACCTGGGGTGGCGACGGAGGAAGCGATGCAGTGACCGCTTCCTCCAGGAGAACCAAGTCGCTCGGCTAGGGGTCGCTGTCAATGACTCCCGGTAAAGTGATGGGGGCCGGGCTCCACCCAAAGGCCCCATGGAGAAGCGCGCGGTCCTTCCGCAACCGCGCGCCTTTTTGAGACGAATGCTGGGATGTGTCCAGCTGGGAAGAATGCCGGCAAGGCTGGCAGGTGCCGGTAGGGCGGTGGAAGAATGCGAAAGCGCCCCACCCCCCCACCACCATATGGCACAGAGGAGCGGACGCAGGAGTTTTAGTGGGTAGAGCCGATTTTAGGCGAGTCCCACACTCGGGCCGCGTCGAGTGGCCCGGTAGTGCGTAAGTGCATTTCTCCTGCGAAATCAAAAAAAAAAAAAAAAAAAAAATTAGTACCTGGGGTGCAATCCAGCACCTTGGAGAACTAATTGGACCACTACGCCGCTCCTTTCCGTTCTCTTCATGAGAACGGCGTTTGGATGCGGCACTTATAACCCGGTTTCCGGGAGCCCATTGTGGGGCTGGGAGGAAGAAAACCTCTTTAAAAAATCACCCCGAAACCGCGGTTGGCGTGCCGCGGCGTAGGGTTATCGGGCGAGCGCTGACGAGACGGGGGTAGGCCCACCCGGAATGGGCCACAAACCAACAAACATGGCAAGTTCAGGCAGTTTTAAAAGGAATACCCAGGAGGGTCCCGGCAAAGCCGGGGAATCCCTCCCGGCGCCTTCGGGTGCCGGCAGCCCCGCGTACTCTGGGGGGGGCAAAAACTGCTTCGCGGGCCGGCTTTCCACCGGCTCGCGCACCGACGACTTTGGCAACTCCGAACTGGACACCGATTTTGCTCACGCTTTGGGCAATGTTGAATTTGGGGCTGGGGCGCATGCCACGGGGGCGTGTGTCTCAGCCAAAGACCTTGGCGAGGATTTGGATTCAGACAGTTCTACTGTCGAAATAACCGGTCGTTTAAGACGGAAGAGGCCCGGCCCGGGTGATCACGAATCCGGGTTGGACTCGGACGACACGGCCGGCGAGGAGGCAGAGCGCACTGGCCCGGCGAAAAGGGGACGGGGGCGCCCACCCACAACGGGTGCCTACGTGGGCCTACGCCAGGCCAAGGAGGCGCTTTTAAGGACGAAGAAAGAGGAGGTCGAGGTTTTGGCCGAGGAGCAGATCCTCTCCATGGCCAAAACCCTCGAAGTCTCACGGAAGGAGGTCCGCTCGTCCGAGGATCTAGCCGCGCACGCTCAAAAAGGGTGTGATGTAATTATGAGCGTAGCTACAAAATCTAAAAATCTTAAGGGCACAATGGTGCGCGCCCTTAAGCAAGCGGCATGGGCGATACAGGATGCGGTCGCGGCATTAAAAGAGCGCACCGAAGGAGAGGAGGTGGAGCTGCTCCGCATGGCGAACTATCGGCAGGAGAAAGAGATAAAAGTTTTGCGCGCGGAAGTAGCCCAAATCCGGGAAGAACTACATAAAAGTAGAGCGGAACCCAATGAGAGCCGCACTGAAGAGGACCAGGAGGCCATGTTGGGTCGTATCATGTTGCAAGTGGGCAACATGATGGATGCCAAGATGGCCTCCGTATCAGACCGGTTACTACCGGAAAAGAGACTTAGGCCCCCACTGAGAGGGGACAGTGTAGAGATAGAAGCAGTGCCAATGGCTGAACCGGTGTTGGACACTGCAATAAAACAAACGGCCGCTGAAGTTGTTGGAGGGTCACATAAGCCCAAGCCGTTAAAAGGTAAGGGCAAGGGCAAAGGTAAAAGTGCCCAGCCCACTGCGGCCCCGGAGACGATACCTTCTTCCTCCGCTCGGGACGCTCCAGGTGATGAGGAGTGGACCCGAGTTGAGAAAAAGAAGAAGAAGAAAGGAAAGAAGAAACAGGAGGCTTCCCCTCCTTCCTCGAACAATCAGAGGCCGAGGAAGGAAGAGAAAAATAACAAGAAGAAGGGGACACGTTTGCGCCCGCCCCGGTCTGCGGCAGTTGTCTTAACACTGCAGCCCGGTGCGGAAGACAAGGGCGAATCTTACGCGGCCGTCCTGACTCGTGCAAGGGACAAAGTTTCTCTTGCCGAGCTGGGCATACCGGCGCTAAGAATGAGAAAGGGTGCCACGGGTGCCCGAATCCTGGAGGTGCCGGGTGCAACAAACACCGAAAAGGCCGACCTGCTGGCTGCAAAGCTGCGGGCGATCTTACCGGCAGAAACGGTGAGGATCGCCAGGCCCGAGAGATGCGCAGAGATGCGCATCTCCGGGCTAGACGATTCCGTCACAGAAGGGGAGGTAGTGGCCGCTGTAGCCCAATGTGGAGGCTGCCCTGCCGATACCATTAAGGCGGGGCGACTTCGCTTCTCTCGCTTGGGCTGCGGCACAATATTTGTCCGCTGCCCGGTGGCAGCAGCGAAAAGGGTTGCGAGTTCTAGGCTATTGGTGGGTTGGGTGTCCGCGCAAGTGCGGGTCCTGCCCACCAGGCCTCTGCGCTGCTTCCGGTGTCTCGTAGTTGGGCACACCGGAGTGCAGTGCGCATCGGAGGTTGACCGCAGCGATGAGTGTTTCCGCTGCGGTCAAAAGGGGCACAAGGCCGCCGACTGTTCTGGCGACCCTTGTTGCTCCGTTTGCTCGGCTGCGGGTCTTCCGGCGGGTCATAAGGTAGGGGCTCCCTCCTGCAAGGGGACCCTGCCCAAGCGCGCCAAGCGGCGAGGAGCCGCGGCCACCTCGGCGCAAGCAGCGCACACCCCATCTCCATCCGGGGTGGCGCAGGAAGAAGCGATGCAGTGACCGCTTCCTCCTGGAGTAGTGCGCGGTGTTTCCGCACACCGCGCGCATTTGAGGCGCATTGCTGGGGTCTCCCCCCGGGCGAGAAGACGCCGGCTAGGCTGGCGAGTGCCGGCGGGATGGTGGAATAATCCGCAAGGAGTTTACCACCTCCCCTGCCACCATGGCACAGAGGAGCGGACGCAGGAGTTTTAGTGGGTAGAGCCGGTTTTAGGCGAGTCCCACACTCGGGCCGCGTCGCGTGGCCCGGTAGTGCGTAAGTGCATTTCTCCTGCGAGAACAAAAAAAAAAAAAAAAAAAAAAAAAAAAAAAAAAAGGTTAGGTTAGGTTAGGTTAGGTTAGGTTAGGTTAGGTTAGGTTAGGTTAGGTTAGGTTAGGTTAGGTTAGGTTAGGTTCCGGTCTGCACCCCCCCATGGTTCCAAGCCTTGTCGTGGCGGGGGGGCTCTAGTACCTGGGGTGCAAGCCAGCACCTTGGGGAAGCTAATTGGACCAAACTCTCCTCCACGCGTCCCTCTGTTCTCAGAAGGCGCAGTGGATTTGGAGTAAGCGCGGGCAATCGCTGGCACTAACCCTGTCGGCCTGCTCGTGACATCGTAAGTCCAGAGGAGGTGTCGGTGATCACGTCTATCGGCCAATGATCCTGGACCCGAGGGCCTTGCCTTAATTGGCCGGGCCGCGAGGAAGATAACCTCTCCATAAAAAATTCCCCGAACCTCAAGCGGAGACGCACCGCGAGGAGGTTTGCAGACCGGCTCAAGTCGGGATGTATGGCTGACGGGTTTATCAGTCGCTAGTGTGGACCCGCCCGGGTACCGGCCGACCCCCGGGGCGCGATAATTGTAGGCGCCTTTTAGGCAGCGTTTAATCCTGTTTCTACTCGTGGGAACTAATATGGATACACAAACTTTTGACGCTTTGGTGGAGGGCTGCGATAGCCAAAATGACGTGAAGGTGGGCTGCGATGGCCAAAACGAAGTGAAGGTGGGCCGCGAAGGCCAAATTCAGGAGGAAGTGACCTGTGAAGGTCGGGAGTCGATGGACGAGCTAGCTCTGTCGGATTCGGATGGCTCGACTGGCACCTTAGTGACAGTCGCCTCCGGTTCATCAGGACTGCGAAGCGGCCGGCTATGGCGGAAGAGGCCCATCCCGGGTGACAGTGAGTCTGGGATGGACTCGGACGACACGGCTGGCGAGGAGTTGCTGAGTAGGTCTGCGTCGGCGAAACGCGGAAGGGGGCGCCCACCAACAACGGGCGCCTACGTGGGCTTACGGAAAGCAAAGGAAGCCTTTCTTAAGGCCAAAAAGGAAGAGGTCGGGATATTGGCTGAGGAGCAAATCCTCTCCTTAGCCAAAAACCTACAACAACCCGAAGGAGGAAACCGCTCTGCGGAGGAACTGGCCGCGCGCGCACAGAATGGCGTAGAGGTCATTCTGAGCGTTGCCAAAAAATCGGGCCAGCTTAAGGGGACAATGGTGCGTTCCCTGAAGCAGGCAGCGGAGGCCATTCAAGAGGCGGTGACGGCCTTGAAATGCCGAACCACGGACGAAGAAGTGGAGCTGCTTCGCGCCGCGAACACCCGCCAGGAAAGAGAGCTGGCGGAGATGCGCGCGGAAGTGGCCCAAATCCGGGCTGATCTGGGCAGGCGAAGAGCTGAGCCGGAGACCGGCCGATCAGCGGATGACAGAGAGGAGGCCATGTTGGGGCGTATCATGTTGGCGGTGGGCAACATGATGGACGCCAAGATGGCCTCGGTGTCTGACCGGCTCCTGCCGGAGAAGCGCATGCGGCCCCCGTTGCGTGGGGACCTAAAACAGACGGAGGCGGTGTCAGTGGCCAAACCGGCCGTCGTCACCACAAAGAAGCGGACTGCTGCTGAAGTCGTCGCGGCGTCGCAGATGCCCAAACCCACAAAGGGCAAGGGCAGGGGCAAGGGCCAAAGTGCCCAGCCTGCTGTGGCCCCGGCGAAAGCACCGGAGCCATCTTCTTCTCCCGCTCAGGACGCCCCAGATGAGGAGGGGTGGACTCAAGTGGAGAAAAAGAAGAGGAAGAAGAGAAAGAAGAGGGCACCAAAAAAGAAGAAGGCACCCTCTGCTCCTCCTTTGAAGCCCCAGGAGGAGAAAAAACAAGAGAAGAAAGGGAAGGTCGCACCGCGGTTGCGCCCGCCCCGGTCTGCGGCCGTCGTCTTGACGCTGCAGCCCGGAGCGACCGAAAGCGGCGTTAGTTACGCGGCTGTCCTAACTCAAGCGAAGGAGAAAGTGTCCATCGCTGAGTTAGGCATCCCGGGGATAAAGGTCAAGCGAGCCGCAACTGGTGCCCGAATATTAGAGGTACCGGGGGCCGCAAGCGCTGCTAAGGCTGACCAACTTGCGCAAAAACTGCGGGAGGTGCTGCCGGCAGAGAATGTCAGGATCGTCAGGCCTGAGAAGTGCGCGGAGATGCGCATTTCTGGGCTTGACGATTCCGTCACTACAGAGGAAGTGGTAGAAGCCGTGGCCAAGTGCGGAGGCTGCCCCGCCTCATCAATCAAAGCGGGGCAGGTGCGTTTCGCCCCATCGGGTAGCGGCACGATTTTCGTCCGCTGCCCGGTGGCCGCCGCTAAAAAGGTGGCAAGCTCTAGGCTCCTGGTAGGGTGGGTGTCCGCGCAGGTGCGGGTGCTACCCACCAGGAGAATGCGCTGCTTCCGGTGCCTCGTCGTTGGGCACACCGGAGTGCAGTGCACCTCTGAGGTCGACCGCAGCGGCGAGTGCTTCCGCTGCGGTCAGATGGGACATAAGGCCGCCGCCTGTTCGGGCGACCCGCGCTGTTCCGTATGTTTGGCAGCGGGTCGTCCTGCAAATCACAGGGCTGGGGCTCCCACTTGCAAGGGAACCCTGCCCAAGCCCCGACGGGGCAGAGAGGCTACAGCCGGCGCCACAACGGCACCGGCAACGCCCGCCCCATCCACTTCAGGGTTGGGTCGCGGGGAGGCGATGGAAACCAAATAATGGCCCTAGCGGGCCCAATCCATCGCTTCCTACAGGCGAATTTGAACCACTCTGCCGGGGCACAAGATCTATTTATGTAGTCCCTGGCGGAGTGGAATATCGGCGTCGCTGTGGCCGCTGAGCCGTACTTTGTCCCCTCTAGAGCTAATTGGGTGGGGGACTTGGACGGCTTGGTGGCCATCGTCACTTCGGTCGTAGCCCCGGTCTCCGTTGTAGTTGGTCGTGGCCGGGGCTTCGTCGCAGTCGAATGTGAGGGAACCGTAGTGGTGGGGTGCTACTTCTCGCCCAGCCGCTGCTTCGCCGAATTCGAGTCGTTCTTGGGCGAGGTTGAGGCTCTCGTCAGACGGGCCGATCCTCGCCCTGTGATCGTGATGGGGGACTTCAATGCCAAATCCTCGGCATGGGGGTCCCCCGTCACCGACTCGCGAGGCAGCGCGCTGGAAGAGTGGGCAGTGTTGGTCGGCCTCTGCATCCTAAATAGGGGGTCGACCTTCACTTGCGTGAGACAGCAGGGCGGTTCGATAGTGGACGTGTCGTTCGCCAGCCCTGCTGTAGCACGCCGTGTCCGGGATTGGAGAGTCCTCGATGGGGTGGAGACGCTGTCGGACCACCTATACGTCCGATTCGACGTCTCCGCCTCGTCGACGGCCCCGGGCACGAGTCCCGCGAGAGGTAGAGTCCCGCCACTCCCTAGGTGGACGTTGGGGCGTCTCGACAGAGACGCTCTGCTGGAGGCCTCCGTCGTCCAGGCCTGGCAACCGCAACCCGCCGGGCCTGTGAGGGTAGATGAGGAGGCGGAATGGTTCCGGAGGGCGTTGACGCAAGTGTGCGACGCGTCGATGCCCCGGGCCAAGCCGCCCCCCTCTCGTCGCCAGGTGTACTGGTGGTCTGACCACATCGCCGCGCTCCGCGTGGAGAGCGTGGCGGCCAGGCGTATGTACACCAGGTGCCGAAGAAGACGGCACCGCGACGAGACGACGGAGCGCGAGCTGTATGAGGTCTACAGGACGAAGAAAAAGACCCTACAGCTCGCCATCAGCAGGGCCAAGACCCAAGCGCGCGAGGAGCTGCTCGGGACTCTGGACAATGATCCGTGGGGGCGCCCGTATAAGTCCGTCAGGGGCAAACTACGCCCCTGGGCGCCTCCGCTGACCCAGAGTCTCGACCACCACTTCGTGAGGGACGTCGTGTCCGCCCTGTTTCCACATCGGGCGGAACACGTCCCCCCCGCTATGGCGCCGCGTAGAGGTGGCGCCGGTGGTGAGGAGGAAGATAGCGGGGTCGCTGAGCTCACGAGCGAGGAGTTCGACGCGGCCGTGGACAAGCTCCGGGCGAAAAACACAGCGCCCGGGCCAGATGGAGTACACGGTCGCGTCTTGGTCTTGGCCCTCGACGTCCTAGGGGACCGGCTCCGGCGGCTCTTCAATGGCTGCCTGGAGTCGGGACGGTTCCCCAGAGTGTGGAAGGTGGGTAGTTTGGTCCTGTTGCGGAAGGACGGACGCCCCGCAGAGTCTCCCTCCGCCTACCGCCCCATCGTGTTGCTCGACGAGGTGTGTAAGCTATTCGAGAGAATAATAGCTGCACGCCTCGTCAAGCATATGACTGAGGTAGGTCCCGATTTGGCGAACGCCCAGTTTGGGTTCCGGGCCGGCCTTTCGACGATCGACGCGATCAATCGCGTCAAGGCCGACTCGGAGGAGGTTGTCGCCCGCGGTGGGGTGTTGTTGGCGGTTTCGCTTGACATAGCGAACGCTTTCAACACCATGCCGTGGAGCTGCATCAGGGAAGCACTAAAACACCATAAAGTGCCTCTCTACCTCCGTCGCCTGATCGGGGACTACCTCAGTCAAAGGTACGTCCAATACCAGGGGCGGGCAGGCGGACTGGAGACTTGGGAGATGGTGTGCGGTGTTCCACAAGGGTCGGTACTGGGCCCCCTCTTGTGGAACATCGGATACGATTGGGTGCTGCGGGGCGCTCTCCCCGCGGGCGTCAGGGTGACGTGTTATGCGGACGACACCCTGGTCACGGCCCGCGGGGCAAACTACCGAGAGGCCGCCCGCCTGGCAACGGCAGGCGTGGCGTCGGTCGTCGCGCGAATCCGCGCTCTGGGCCTCGAGGTGGCGCTCGAAAAGTCCGAGGCCTTGTGTTTCCACAGGCCGAGGGCTGCGCCACCTCCGGGGGCCCACATCGTGGTTAGCGGTGTCCGAATCGAGGTCGGGTCCGATATGAAGTACCTCGGACTCGTCCTCGATAGCCGCTGGGACTTCCGCGAGCATTTCCGTCGCCTGGTCCCCCGTCTCATGGCGGCGGCCGCCGCTCTTTCGCGGCTGCTGCCGAATCTCGGGGGGCCGAGTGTGGCCTGCCGCCGCCTCTACCTTGGGGTGGTGCGCTCGATGGCCCTGTACGGGGCCCCTGTCTGGGCTCCGGCGCTGCGAAGCGCCACCATCGCCCTCTTGCGACAACCGCAGAGGGTGATGGCGATCAGGGCTATTCGGGGTTATCGCACCATCTCGACGGAGGCGGCGTGCGTGTTGGCGGGTTCGCCGCCGTGGGATCTGGAGGCCGCGGCACTGGCAAGGCTCTACGAGCGGCGCCAGGAGCTGCGGTCCGGCGGCGAACAGCCAACGGTGACGGAAAGGTGGAAGTCCCACCTTCGACGGTCCACCGTCCGTAGATGGGCGGAGCGGCTGGCCAATCCAACGGCCGGCCGACGGACTGTCGAGGCTGTCCGGCCGGTTCTCCAAAACTGGCTGGACAGGCGGCACGGACGGCTCACGTTCCGGCTCACACAGGTGCTTTCCGGGCATGGATGCTTTGGAAAGTACCTGTGTCGAATCGCCCAGCGTGAGCCGACGACCGATTGCCACCATTGTGCGGGCAGCGAGGACACGGCGCAGCACACCCTCGAGGGGTGCCCTTCGTGGGCAGTGCAGCGTAGTGTCCTGCGCGATGCCATCGGGGTGGATCTCTCGCTCCCGACCGTTGTAAAAGCAATGGTCGAGAGCGAAGAGTCGTGGACGGCCGTCCTCTCCTTCTGCGAGGACGTGATGTCGCAGAAGGAGACGGCGGAGAGGGAAAGGGAGGCTGCGGCTAACCCTGACCCGATCCGCCGGAGACGCACGGGGGTTCGGCGGCGGGCCTACCAGGCCCTGCTCCGTCCCCCGTGATCGAGGCCGGGGCTCTGCCCCAAAAGGCCTCGAGGAGGTGCGCGCGGCGTCGTGGAGTCGCGCGCTTTCTAGCCGTCCGCTGGGGCCATAACGGCCCCGGCCCCGAAGAATGCCGGCAAGGCCGGCAGGTGCTGGCGGGCAGGTGGGAGAATGCGCAAGCGTCCCCACCTCCCCGCCACCACAGCACAGTGGGGTGGCGCAGGGGTTTTAGTGGGTAGTGGTCGGTTCCGTCCGACGAGTCCCACACTCGGGCCAGTCCACACGGCCCGGAAGTGCGTAAGAGCATTTCCCCTGCGAGAACAAAAAAAAAAAAAAAAAAAAAAAAAAAAAAAAGGTTCCGGTCTGCGGCCGTCGTCTTGACGCTGCAGCCCGGAGCGACTGAAAACGGCGCGAGCTATGCAACTGTCCTAGCTCAAGCGAAAGAGAAAGTGTCCATCGCTGAGCTAGGCATCCCGGGGCTGAAAGTCAGAAGAGCCGCCACTGGCGCCCGTATCTTAGAGGTGCCGGGGGCTGCGAGTTCTGCGAAGGCGGACCAACTCGCACAAAAGCTGCGGGAGGTGCTGCCAGCTGAAAGTGTCAAGATTGCCAGGCCCGAGAAGTGCGCGGAAATGCGCATCTCGGGGCTTGACGAATCTGTCACAACAGCGGAGGTGTTAGAGGCCGTGGCCAAATGCGGAGGCTGCCCTGCCGACTCAATCAAGGCGGGGCAGGTGCGTTTTGCCCCATCGGGTAGCGGCACGATTTTCATCCGCTGCCCGGTGGCCGCCGCTAAAAAGGTGGCAAGCTCCAGGCTCCTGGTGGGGTGGGTGTCCACCGATGACCATTGCTTATCCAAACCGGACACCGAGCTAGCACGTGATATTAGATGTGTTGAGAAGGAGGTAAAGGCGTGCGCCTCAGGGCGAGTCTTTATAAATGAACCAGGCGACGACGAATTCGAAACAGACAGTTCAACTGGCACTATGCTGACGGTCGAATCTGTCTCATCAAGGACGAGAAGTAGCCGGCCGTGGCGGAAGAGGTCCGTTCCGGGTGACAGTGAGTCCGGGATGGACTCTGACGACACGGCTGGAGAGGAGGCACCGGCGAAACGAACACGAGGGCGCCCGCCAACAACTGGCGCCTACGTTGGCCTACGCAAGGCCAAAGAGGCCCTCAATATGGCCAAAAAGGAGGAACTGGGGCTACTGGCTGAGGAACAAGTTTTGAGCCTGGCCAAAGCCCTGGAGACACACAAAAGAGGGGAGATTCACTCTACCGAAGATCTGGCTGCGCACGCCCAGAAGGGGGTAGACCTTATTATGAGCGTTGCGCAGAAGTCCACAAACTTAAAGGGCACGATGGTCCGTTCGCTGAAACAGGCGGCGTGGGCCATCCAGGACGCGGTAGCAGCCCTAAAAGAACGAACGGAAACTGAGGAGGTGGAGCTGCTCCGTACTGCTAACCGCCGACAAGAAAGGGAGATAAAAGAGATGCGTGCGGAGCTGGCGCAAATCCGTGCCGATCTGGGCAGGCGAAGGGCGGAGCCGGCAGAAAGTAGATCCGCTGAAGAACGCGAGGAGGCCATGTTGGGGCGCATCATGTTGCAGGTAGGCAACATGATGGATGCCAAGATGGCCTCAGTTGCTGACCGGCTATTACCGGAACGACGTATGAGGCCCTCACTTAGAGGAGATAATATGAAGGAGACTGAGGCGGTACCTGTGGCCAACCTGGTCCCAGAGATCGCTCCCGGACGAACTGTCGCTGACGTCGTCGCGGGGCCGCAAAAGCCCAAACCCGCAAAAGGGAAGGGCAAGGGCAAGGGCCAAAGTGCCCAGCTCGAAGTGGCCCCGGTGATTGCTCCGGCGCCTTCAACTTCTACTCGGGCCCCAGATGAGGAAGAGTGGACCCGGGTAGAAAAGAAGAAACCGAAAAAGAAGAAGCTCCAACAAAAGGAGACAAAGGAGGACGCCCCAATTTCCCTGAAGGTGCAGGATCCGAAGAAGGGGAAAAGAAAGGGAAAGGTGAAGCCACGGCTGCGCCCGCCCCGGTCAGCGGCTGTCGTGTTGACGCTGCAGCCGGGAGCGGCCGACAAGGGTGAATCCTATGCAGCCGTCCTGGTTCGTGCGAGAGACAAAATCTCACTCGCCGAACTGGGCATTCCGGGTGTGAAAATGAGGAAGGGGGCAACTGGCGCCCGAATTCTTGAGGTGCCGGGGGCCGCAAGTGCTGAGAAGGCCGACCAACTGGCCGCTAAGCTGAGGGAGGTCCTGCCGGCGGACACCGTCAGAATTGCCAGGCCCGAGAAATATGCAGAGATGCGTATTTCTGGGCTTGACGATTCTGTCACCGTGGAAGAGGTGGTGGACGCCGTGGCTCAACGTGGGGGCTGCCCTGTAAACGCTATAAAGGCGGGGCCGATGCGATTTTCCCAATCGGGCAGCGGCACGATATTAGTCCGCTGCCCGGTGGCAGCAGCAAAGAAGGTGGAGAATTCTAAACTCCTAGTAGGGTGGGTTTCGGCGCAAGTGCGGGTGCTGCCAACAAAGCGCCTGCGCTGTTACCGGTGCCTCATTGTAGGGCACACGGGAGTGCAATGTACGTCGGAGGTTGACCGCAGTGATGAGTGCTATCGCTGCGGTCAAAAGGGGCACAAGGCCGCCGATTGTTCCGGCGACCCTTGCTGCTCCGTGTGCACAGCGGCCGGTCTTTCTGCGGGCCACAGGGTTGGGTCTCCCTCCTGTAAGGGGACCCTGCCCAAAGCCAAAAGAAGAAGAAGAGTAGAGGCCTCCCCAACCACACCTGGGGTGGCGACGGAGGAAGCGATGCAGTGACCGCTTCCTCCAGGAGAACCAAGTCGCTCGGCTAGGGGTCTCTCTCAATGACTCCCGGTAAAGTGACGGGGGCCGGGCTCCACCCAAAGGCCCCATGGAGAAGCGCGTGGTCCTTCCGCAACCGCGCGCCTTTTTGAGACGAATGCTGGGATATGTCCAGCTGGGAAGAATGCCGGCAAGGCTGGCAGGTGCCGGTAGGGCGGTGGAAGAATGCGAAAGCGCCCCACCCCCCCACCACCATATGGCACAGAGGAGCGGACGCAGGAGTTTTAGTGGGTAGAGCCGATTTTAGGCGAGTCCCACACTCGGGCCGCGTCGAGTGGCCCGGTAGTGCGTAAGTGCATTTCTCCTGCGAGAACAAAAAAAAAAAAAAAAAAAAAAAAAAAAAAAAAAAAAAAGGTTAGGTTAGGTTAGGTTCCCCCCCATGGTTCCAAGCCTTGTCGTGGCGGGGGGGCTTAGTACCTGGGGTGCAATCCAGCACCTTGGGGAACTAATTGGACCACTACGCCGCTCCTTTCCGTTCTCTTCATGAGAACGGCGTTTGGATGCGGCACTTATAACCCGGTTTCCGGGAGCCCATTGTGGGGCTGGGAGGAAGAAAACCTCTCTAAAAAATCACCCCGAAACCGCGGTCGGCGTGCCGCGGCGTAGGGTTATCGGGCGAGCGCTGACGAGACGGGGGTAGGCCCACCCGGAATGGGCCACCAAAACACAATGAAGCACAGCAGTTTTCAAAGGTCTACCCAGGAGGGTCCCGGCAAAGCCGGGGAATCCCTCCCGGCGCCCTCGGGTGCCGGCAGCCCCACGTACTCTGGGGGGGGCAAAAACTGCTTCGCGGGCCGGCGGTCTGCCGGTCTGCGCACCGATAACACTGGCGATTCCGAACTGGACTACGATTCACTTTACGATCTGGACAATGACGATTTTGAGGCTGGGGCGCATGCCACGGGGGCGTGTGTCTCATCCAAAGACCACGGCGTAGACTTGGACTCTGACAGTTCAACTGTCGAGGTAACCGGCCGGCTAAGAAGGAAGAGGCCCGGCCCGGGTGAACATGAATCCGGGCTGGACTCTGACGACACGGCGGGAGAGGAGTTGTCGCAAACAGGGCCGGCGAAACGTACAAGAGGGCGCCCACCCACAACGGGCGCCTACGTCGGCCTCCGGAAAGCGAAAGAAGCCTTCTTGCGGGCAAAAAAGGAGGAAATCGGGGTTTTGGCCGAGGAGCAAATACTCTCCATGGCCAAAACCCTCGAAGTATCGAGAAAGGAGGAGCGCTCCGCTGAGGACCTTGCCGCCCACGCTCAGAAAGGTTGCGACCTCATCCTGAGCGTGGCTCAAAAATCTAAAAACCTTAAGGGCACAATGGTGCGTGCCCTTAAACAAGCAGCATGGGCCATCCAAGATGCGGTTGCAGCATTGAAAGAACGCACCACTAATGAGGAGGTTGATCTACTCCGCTCAGCGAACTACCGTCAAGAGAAGCAGATAGCGGAACTGCGAGCGGAGATAGCCGAAATCCGCGGCGAACTGGGCAGGCGCAAGGCCGAACCCGAGAAGAGCCATACCGAAGACGGAGAGGAGGCCATGTTGGGTCGCATCATGCTGCAGGTAGGCAACATGATGGACGCCAAGATGGCCTCTGTCGCGGACCGGCTACTGCCGGAGAGGAGAATAAGGCCCCCACTACGCGGGGATATAGAAGTGACGGAAGAGGTGCCAGTTGCTCAAACAACTTCGGACACCACCAGAATGACGATGACGACCGCCGCTGATGAAGTCGCTGGGTCGCAGAAGCCCAAGCCCACTAAGGGCAAGGGCAAGGGCAAGGGCAAAAGTCAAAGTGCCCAGTCCGTTGTGGCCCAAGTGACGGCACCGGCTCCTTCTTCTGCCTCTCGGGACGCTCCAAACGAGGAGGGGTGGACCCGAGCGGGCAAAAAGAAAAAGACGAAGAATAAGAAGAGGAAGGAAAAAGAAAAACCGAAGGAAAAGGCCTCTTCTTCCCTGACGAAGCCAAGGTCGAGGAAGAAGAAAGACAAGGAGAGGATGGAGCCACGGTTGCGCCCGCCCCGGTCTGCGGCTGTCGTTCTGACGCTGCAGCCTGGTGCGGCAGAAAAAGGCGAAACCTATGCGGCCGTCCTAACTCGTGCGAGGGACAAGGTGTCGCTTGCCGAGTTGGGCATCCCAGGCCTAAAATTAAGGAAGGGGGCAACTGGTGCCCGTATATTAGAAGTTCCGGGGGCCACAAGCGCCGACAAGGCTGACCAACTGGCTACAAAGCTGCGGGAGGTCTTGCCGGCAGATACCGTAAGAATCGCCCGGCCCGAAAAATGCGCTGAAATGCGCATTTCTGGGTTGGACGATTCTATAACCGTGGCAGAGGTGGCAGAGGCCGTGGCCAAATGTGGGGGTTGCCCCGTCGACTCCGTCAAGGCGGGGCGCCTTCGATTCTCCCTGTCGGGCAGCGGCACCTTGTTTGTTCGTTGCCCAGTGGCCGCGGCGAAGTTAGTCGCAAAATCAAAGCTTTTGGTGGGTTGGGTGGTAGCGCGGGTGCGGGTTCTACCTTTTAAGCGCCTGCGCTGCTACCGATGCCTCATGGTTGGGCACACAGCGGTGCAATGCACCTCAGACGTCGACCGCAGCGACGAGTGCTTTCGCTGCGGTCAAAAGGGGCACAAGGCCACCGACTGTAACGGTGAACCTAAGTGCTCCGTGTGCTCGGCAGCGCATCTTCCAGCAGGTCATAGGGTTGGGTCTCTTGCTTGTAAGGGGACCCTGCCCAAGGCTAAAAGGAAAGGAAGAGCCACTGCCACAAAGACGTCAACAGCGTCCGCCCCAATTTCAACAGGGGCGTCGCAGGAGGAAGCGATGGAGTGACTCCTTCCTCCGGGAGAAAAAGGTCACTCTGCCCCCGCAGAAAGACCAAGGTACCTAGTACCAACTGGATATGCGCGCGGTGATTCCGCTCACCGCGCGCCTTTGTGATGATTGCTAAGGCTCTCCTTGGCAGGGAAGGTCGCCGGTAAGCTGGCGAGTGCCGGTGGGGCAATGGAATAGTGTGCAAGGGTTACCATCTCCCCGCCATAGCCGGCACAGTGAAGCGGGCGCAGGAGTTTTAGTGGGTAGAGCCGGTTTTAGGCGAGTCCCACACTCGGGTCGCGTAAAGTGGCCCGGTTGTGCGTAAGTGCATTTCTCCTGCGAAAACAAAAAAAAAAAAAAAAAAAAAAAAAAAAAAAAAAAAGTTAGGTTAGGTTCCCCCCCATGGTTCCAAGCCTTGTCGTGGCGGGGGGGCTCTAGTACCTGGGGTGCAAGCCAGCACCTTGGGGAAGCTAATTGGACCAAACTCTCCTCCACGTGTCCCTCTGTTCTCAGAAGGCACAGTGGATTTGGAGTAAGCGCGGGCAATCGCTGGCACTAGCCCTGTCGGCCTGCTCGTGATATCGTAAGTCCAGAGGAGGTGTCGGTGATCACGTCTATCGGCCAATGATCCTGGACCCGAGGGCCTTGCCTTAAGTGGCCGGGCCGCGAGGAAGATAACCTCTCCATAAAAAATTCCCCGAACCTCAAGCGGAGACGCACCGCGAGGAGGTTTGCAGACCGGCTCAAGTCGGGATGTATGGCTGACGGGTTTATCAGTCGCTAGTGTGGACCCGCCCGGGTACCGGCCGACCCCCGGGGCGCGATAATTGTAGGCGCCTTTTAGGCAGCGTTTAATCCTGTTTCTACTCGTGGGAACTAATATGGATACAAAAACTTTTGACGCTTTGGTGGAGGGCTGTGATAGCCAAAAAGACGTGAAGGTGGGCCGCGAAGGCCAAATCGAAGAGAAGGTGGGCCGTGAAGGCCAAACTGAGGAGGTAGTGGGCCGTGAAGGCCACGAAACGATGGAGGAAGTGGTTCTGTCCGAGTCGGATAGCTCGACTGGCACTCTAGTGACGGTCGCTTCTGATTCATCAGGATTGCGTAATGGCCGGCTGTGGCGAAAGAGGCCCGTCCCGGGTGACAGCGAATCTGGGATGGACTCCGATGACACGGCTGGCGAGGAGGCGTACAGTAGGTCGGCGTCAGCAAAACGTGGAAGAGGGCGCCCGCCAACTACGGGCGCATACGTGGGCCTACGAAAGGCTAAGGAGGCCTTTCTAAAGGCGAAAAAGGAGGAGGTCGGGGTTCTGGCCGAAGAACAAATACTCGGCATGGCCAAAGCCCTGGCGAAAACTGGAGGCGAGGAGCGCTCCTCAGAAGAGCTGGCTGCCCACGCTCAGACCGGGGTGGACCTAATCCTGAGCGTAGCCAAAAAATCTGGCCAACTCAAGGGAACCATGGTGCGCTCCCTCAAACAAGCGGCGGAGGCCATCCAAGAGGCGGTGACGGCCCTTAAGAGTAGAACCACCGGCGAAGAAGTGGAGCTGCTCCGCGCTGCAAATGCCCGCCAAGAGAAACAACTGGCGGAGATGCGCACAGAGTTGGCCGCAATTCGCGCCGATCTTGGAAGGCGAAGGTTTGAGCCGGCAGTGGGCCAATCGACAGAAGAGAGGGAAGAGGTCATGTTGGGGCGTATCATGTTGCAGGTGGGCAACATGATGGACGCCAAGATGGCCTCCGTGTCGGACCGGCTCCTGCCGGAAAAACGCATTCGTCCCCCGTTACGCGGGGACCTGAAAAAGGTGGAGGCAGTTGCAGTGGCCAAACCGGTCGTTGAAACCGCAAAGAGGCAGACTGCCGCCGAAGTTGTTGCGGGGTCGCAGGCGCCCAAGCCCACAAAGGGAAAAGGCAAGGGTAAAGGCCAAAGCGCCAAGCCTGTTGCGGCCCCAGTGGTAGCATCGGAGCCTTCTTCTTCTCCCGCTCGGGACGCCCCAGTTGAGGAGGGGTGGACCCAGGTTGAGAAGAAGAAAAGGAAGAAGAAGAAGAAGAGGGCGCCAAAGAAGAAGAAGGCGTCCTCTCCTCCATCGAAGCCCCAGGAGAGGACAAAAGAAGAAAAGAGTGGGAAAACTGCACCGCGCCTGCGCCCGCCCCGGTCTGCGGCCGTCGTCTTGACGCTGCAGCCCGGAGCGACCGAAAACGGCGCGAGCTATGCAACTGTCCTAGCTCAAGCGAAAGAGAAAGTGTCCATCGCTGAGCTAGGCATCCCGGGGCTGAAAGTCAGAAGAGCCGCCACTGGCGCCCGTATCTTAGAGGTGCCGGGGGCTGCGAGTTCTGCGAAGGCGGACCAACTCGCACAAAAGCTGCGGGAGGTGCTGCCAGCTGAAAGTGTCAAGATTGCCAGGCCCGAGAAGTGCGCGGAAATGCGCATCTCGGGGCTTGACGAATCTGTCACAACAGCGGAGGTGGTAGAGGCCGTGGCCAAATGCGGAGGCTGCCCTGCCGACTCAATCAAGGCGGGGCAGGTGCGTTTTGCCCCATCGGGTAGCGGCACGATTTTCATCCGCTGCCCGGTGGCCGCCGCTAAAAAGGTGGCAAGCTCCAGGCTCCTGGTAGGGTGGGTGTCCGCACAGGTGCGGGTGCTGCCCACCAGGCGCATGCGCTGCTTCCGGTGCCTCGTCGTTGGACACACCGGAGTGCAGTGCACATCTGAAGTCGACCGCAGCGGCGAGTGCTTCCGCTGCGGTCAGATGGGGCATAAGGCCGCCGCCTGTTCGGGCGACCCGCGTTGCTCCGTATGTTTGGCAGCGGGTCGTCCTGCAAATCACAGGGCTGGGGCTCCCACTTGCAAGGGAACCCTGCCCAAGCCCCGACGGGGCAGAGAGGCTGCAGCCGGCGCCACAACGGCACCGGCAACGCCCGCCCCATCCACTTCAGGGTTGGGTCGCGGGGAGGCGATGGAAACAAAATAATGGCCCTAGCGGGCCCAATCCATCGCTTCCTACAGGCGAATTTGAACCACTCTGCCGGGGCACAAGATCTATTTATGCAGTCCCTGGCGGAGTGGAATATCGGCGTCGCTGTGGCCGCTGAGCCGTACTTTGTCCCCTCTAGAGCTAATTGGGTGGGGGACTTGGACGGCTTGGTGGCCATCGTCACTTCGGTCGTAGCCCCGGTCTCCGGTGTAGTTGGTCGTGGCCGGGGCTTCGTCGCAGTAGAATGTGAGGGAACCGTAGTGGTGGGATGCTACTTTTCGCCCAGCCGCTGCTTCGCCGAATTCGAGTCGTTCTTGGGCGAGGTTGAGGCTCTCGTCAGACGGGCCGATCCTCGCCCTGTGATCGTGATGGGGGACTTCAATGCCAAATCCTCGGCATGGGGGTCCCCCGTCACCGACTCGCGAGGCAGCGCGCTGGAAGAGTGGGCAGTGTTGGTCGGCCTCTGCATCCTAAATAGGGGGTCGACCTTCACTTGCGTGAGACAGCAGGGCGGTTCGATAGTGGACGTTTCGTTCGCTAGCCCTGCTGTAGCACGCCGTGTCCGGGATTGGAGAGTCCTCGATGGGGTGGAGACGCTGTCGGACCACCTATACGTCAGATTCGACGTCTCCGCCTCGTCGGCGACCCCGGGCATGAGCCCCGCGAGAGGTAGAGTCCCGCCACTCCCTAGGCGGACGTTGGGGCGTCTCGACAGAGACGCTCTGCTGGAGGCCTCCGTCGTCCAGGCCTGGCAACCGCAACCCGCCGGGCCTGTGAGGGTAGATGAGGAGGCGGAATGGTTCCGGCGGGCGTTGACGCAAGTGTGCGACGCGTCGATGCCCCGGGCCAAGCCGCCCCCCTCTCGTCGCCAGGTGTACTGGTGGTCTGACCACATCGCCGCGCTCCGCGTGGAGAGCGTGGCGGCCAGGCGTATGTACACCAGGTGCCGAAGAAGACGGCACCGCGACGAGACGACGGAGCGCGAGCTGTACGAGGTCTACAGGACGAAGAAAAAGACCCTACAGCTCGCCATCAGCAGGGCCAAGACCCAAGCGCGCGAGGAGCTGCTCGGGACTCTGGACAATGATCCGTGGGGGCGCCCGTATAAGTCCGTCAGGGGCAAACTACGCCCCTGGGCGCCTCCGCTGACCCAGAGTCTCGACCACCACTTCGTGAGGGACGTCGTGTCCGCCCTGTTTCCACATCGGGCGGAACACGTCCCCCCCGCTATGGCGCCGCGTAGAGGTGGCGCCGGTGGTGAGGAGGAAGATAGCGGGGTCGCTGAGCTCACGAGCGAGGAGTTCGACGCGGCCGTGGACAAGCTCCGGGCGAAAAACACAGCGCCCGGGCCAGATGGAGTACACGGTCGCGTCTTGGTCTTGGCCCTCGACGTCCTAGGGGACCGGCTCCGGCGGCTCTTCAATGGCTGCTTGGAGTCGGGACGGTTCCCCAGAGTGTGGAAGGTGGGTAGTTTGGTCCTGTTGCGGAAGGACGGACGCCCCGCAGAGTCTCCCTCCGCCTACCGCCCCATCGTGTTGCTCGACGAGGTGTGTAAGCTATTCGAGAGAATAATAGCTGCACGCCTCGTCGAGCATATGACTGAGGTAGGTCCCGATTTGGCGAACGCCCAGTTTGGGTTCCGGGCCGGCCTTTCGACGATCGACGCGATCAATCGCGTCAAGGCCGACTCGGAGGAGGTTGTCGCCCGCGGTGGGGTGTTGTTGGCGGTTTCGCTAGACATAGCGAACGCTTTCAACACCATGCCGTGGAGCTGCATCAGGGAGGCACTAAAACACCATAAAGTGCCTCTCTACCTCCGTCGCCTGATCGGGGACTACCTCAGTCAAAGGTACGTCCAGTATCAGGGGCGGTCGGGCGGACTGGAGACTCGGGAGATGGTGTGCGGTGTTCCGCAAGGGTCGGTACTGGGCCCCCTCTTGTGGAACATCGGATACGATTGGGTGCTGCGGGGCGCTCTCCCCGCGGGCGTCAGGGTGACGTGTTATGCGGACGACACCCTGGTCACGGCCCGCGGGGCAAACTACCGTGAGGCCGCCCGCCTGGCAACGGCAGGCGTGGCGTCGGTCGTCGCGCGAATCCGCGCTCTGGGCCTCGAGGTGGCGCTCGAAAAGTCCGAGGCCTTGTGTTTCCACAGGCCGAGGGCTGCGCCACCTCCGGGGGCCCACATCGTGGTTAGCGGTGTCCGAATCGAGGTCGGGTCCGATATGAAGTACCTCGGACTCGTCCTCGATAGCCGCTGGGACTTCCGCGAGCATTTCCGTCGCCTGGTCCCCCGTCTCATGGCGGCGGCCGCCGCTCTCTCGCGGCTGCTGCCGAATCTCGGGGGGCCGAGTGTGGCCTGCCGCCGCCTGTACCTCGGGGTGGTGCGCTCGATGGCCCTGTACGGAGCCCCTGTCTGGGCTCCGGCGCTGCGAAGCGCCACCATCGCCCTCTTGCGACAACCGCAGAGGGTGATGGCGATCAGGGCCATTCGGGGCTATCGCACCATCTCGACGGAGGCGGCGTGCGTGTTGGCGGGTTCGCCGCCGTGGGATCTGGAGGCCGCGGCACTGGCAAGGCTCTACGAGCGGCGCCAGGAGCTGCGGTCCGGCGGCGAACAGCCAACGGTGACGGAAAGGTGGAAGTCCCACCTTCGACGGTCCACCGTCCGTAGATGGGCGGAGCGGCTGGCCGATCCAACGGCCGGCCGACGGACTGTCGAGGCTGTCCGGCCGGTTCTTCAAAACTGGCTGGACAGGCGGCACGGGCGGCTCACGTTCCGGCTCACACAGGTGCTTTCCGGGCATGGATGCTTTGGAAAGTACCTGTGTCGAATCGCCCAACGTGAGCCGACGACCGATTGCCACCATTGTGCGGGCAGCGAGGACACGGCGCAGCACACCCTCGAGGGGTGCCCTTCGTGGGCAGTGCAGCGTAGTGTCCTGCGCGATGCCATCGGGGTGGATCTCTCGCTCCCGACCGTTGTAAAAGCAATGGTCGAGAGCGAAGAGTCGTGGACGGCCGTCCTCTCCTTCTGCGAGGACGTGATGTCGCAGAAGGAGACGGCGGAGAGGGAAAGGGAGGCTGCGGCCAACCCTGACCCGATCCGCCGGAGACGCACGGGGGTGCGGCGGCGGGCCTACCAGGCCCTGCTCCGTCCCCCGTGATCGAGGCCGGGGCTCTGCCCCAAAAGGCCTCGAGGAGGTGCGCGCGGCGTCGTGGTGTCGCGCGCTTTCTAGCCGTCCGCTGGGGCCATAACGGCCCCGGCCCCGAAGAATGCCGGCAAGGCCGGCAGGTGCTGGCGGGCAGGTGGGAGAATGCGCAAGCGTCCCCACCTCCCCGCCACCACAGCACAGTGGGGTGGCGCAGGGGTTTTAGTGGGTAGTGGTCGGTTCCGTCCGACGAGTCCCACACTCGGGCCAGTCCACACGGCCCGGAAGTGCGTAAGAGCATTTCCCCTGCGAGAACAAAAAAAAAAAAAAAAAAAAAAAAAAAAAAAAAGGTTAGGTTAGGTTGGGTTAGGTTAGGTTAGGTTAGGTTAGGTTAGGTTAGGTTAGGTTCCCCCCCATGGTTCCAAGCCTTGTCGTGGCGGGGGGGCTCTAGTACCTGGGGTGCAAGCCAGCACCTTGGGGAAGCTAATTGGACCAAACTCTCCTCCACGTGTCCCTCTGTTCTCAGAAGGCACAGTGGATTTGGAGTAAGCGCGGGCAATCGCTGGCACTAGCCCTGTCGGCCTGCTCGTGATATCGTAAGTCCAGAGGAGGTGTCGGTGATCACGTCTATCGGCCAATGATCCTGGACCCGAGGGCCTTGCCTTAATTGGCCGGGCCGCGAGGAAGATAACCTCTCCATAAAAAATTCCCCGAACCTCAAGCGGAGACGCACCGCGAGGAGGTTTGCAGACCGGCTCAAGTCGGGATGTATGGCTGACGGGTTTATCAGTCGCTAGTGTGGACCCGCCCGGGTACCGGCCGACCCCCGGGGCGCGATAATTGTAGGCGCCTTTTAGGCAGCGTTTAATCCTGTTTCTACTCGTGGGAACTAATATGGATACAAAAACTTTTGACGCTTTGGTGGAGGGCTGTGATAGCCAAAAAGACGTGAAGGTGGGCCGCGAAGGCCAAATCGAAGTGAAGGCGGGCCGTGAAGGCCAAATTGAGGAGGTAGTGGGCCGTGAAGGCCACGAAACGATGGAGGAAGTGGTTCTGTCCGAGTCGGATAGCTCGACTGGCACTCTAGTGACGGTCGCTTCTGATTCATCAGGATTGCGTAATGGCCGGCTGTGGCGAAAGAGGCCCGTCCCGGGTGACAGCGAATCTGGGATGGACTCCGATGACACGGCTGGCGAGGAGGCGTACAGTAGGTCGGCGTCAGCGAAACGTGGAAGAGGGCGCCCGCCAACTACGGGCGCATACGTGGGCCTACGAAAGGCTAAGGAGGCCTTTCTAAAGGCGAAAAAGGAGGAAGTCGGGGTTTTGGCCGAAGAACAAATACTCGGCATGGCCAAAGCCTTGGCGAAAACTGGAGGCGAGGAGCGCTCCTCAGAAGAGCTGGCTGCGCACGCTCAGACCGGGGTGGACCTCATCCTGAGCGTCGCCAAAAAATCTGGCCAGCTCAAGGGAACCATGGTGCGCTCCCTCAAACAAGCGGCGGAGGCCATCCAAGAGGCGGTGACGGCCCTTAAGAGTAGAACCACCGGCGAAGAAGTGGAGCTGCTCCGCGCTGCAAATGCCCGCCAAGAGAAACAAATGGCGGAGATGCGCGCAGAGTTGGCCGCAATTCGGGCCGACCTTGGAAGGCGAAGGGTTGAGCCGGCAGTGGGCCAATCGACAGAAGAGAGGGAAGAGGCCATGTTGGGGCGTATCATGTTGCGGGTGGGCAACATGATGGACGCCAAGATGGCCTCCGTGTCGGACCGGCTTCTGCCGGAAAAACGCATTCGTCCCCCGCTACGCGGGGACCTGAAAAAGGTGGAGGCAGTTGCAGTGGCCAAACCGGTCGTTGAAACCGCAAAGAGGCAGACTGCCGCCGAAGTTGTTGCGGGGTCGCAGGCGCCCAAGCCCACAAAGGGAAAAGGCAAGGGTAAAGGCCAAAGCGCCAAGCCTGCTGCGGCCCCAGTGGTAGCATCGGAGCCTTCTTCTTCTCCCGCTCGGGACGCCCCAGCTGAGGAGGGGTGGACCCAGGTAGAGAAGAAGAAAAGGAAGAAGAAGAAGAAGAGGGCGCCAAAGAAGAAGAAGGCGTCCTCTCCTCCAACGAAGCCCCAGGAGAGAACAAAAGAAGTAAAGAATGGGAAAGCTGCACCGCGCCTGCGCCCGCCCCGGTCTGCCGCCGTTGTCCTGACGCTGCAGCCCGGAGCGACCGAAAACGGCGCGAGTTATGCAGCTGTCCTAGCTCAAGCGAAGGAGAAAGTGTCCATC
The DNA here is from genome assembly GCA_036924255.1 of Apodemia mormo. Taxonomy (NCBI): domain Eukaryota; kingdom Metazoa; phylum Arthropoda; class Insecta; order Lepidoptera; family Riodinidae; genus Apodemia; species Apodemia mormo. Next base: position 59,420 of record JAUPFN010000018.1, on the reverse strand, counting down.
GCTGAGCTAGGCATCCCGGGGCTGAAAGTCAGGAAAGCCGCCACTGGCGCCCGTATCTTAGAGGTGCCGGGGGCTGCGAGCTCTGCGAAGGCGGACCAACTCGCGCAAAAACTACGGGAGGTGCTACCCGCCGACAGCGTGAGGATCGCCAGGCCCGAGAAGTGCGCAGAGATGCGCATCTCTGGGCTTGACGATTCCGTCACCACAGCGGAGGTGGTGAAGGCCGTAGCCAAGAGCGGAGGCTGCCACGCCGACTCAATAAAAGCGGGGCAGGTGCGCTTCGCCCCATCGGGCTGCGGCACAATATTCGTCCGCTGCCCGGTGGCCGCGGCCAAAAAGGTGGCCAGCTCTAGGCTCCTGGTGGGGTGGGTGTCCGCGCAGGTGCGGGTGCTACCCACCAGGAGAATGCGCTGCTTCCGGTGCCTCGTCGTTGGGCACACCGGAGTGCAGTGCACATCTGAGGTCGACCGCAGCGGCGAGTGCTTCCGCTGCGGTCAGATGGGGCATAAGGCCGCCACCTGCTCGGGCGACCCGCGCTGCTCCATATGCTTGGCAGCGGGTCGTCCCGCGAATCACAGGGCTGGGGCTCCCACTTGTAAGGGAACCCTGCCCAAGCCCCGACGGGGCAGAGAGGCTGCAGCCGGGGCCACATCGGCACCGGCAGCGCCCGCCCCATCCACTTCAGGGTTGGGTCGCGGGGAGGCGATGGAAACAAAATAATGGCCCTAGCGGGCCCCATCCATCGCTTCCTACAGGCGAATTTGAACCACTCTGCCGGGGCGCAAGATCTATTTATGCAGTCCCTGGCGGAGTGGAATATCGGCGTCGCTGTGGCCGCTGAGCCGTACTTTGTCCCCTCTAGAGCTAATTGGGTGGGGGACTTGGACGGCTTGGTGGCCATCGTCACTTCGGTCGTAGCCCCGGTCTCCGTTGTAGTTGGTCGTGGCCGGGGCTTCGTCGCAGTCGAATGTGAGGGAACCGTAGTGGTGGGGTGCTACTTCTCGCCCAGCCGCTGCTTCGCCGAATTCGAGTCGTTCTTGGGCGAGGTTGAGGCTCTCGTCAGACGGGCCGATCCTCGCCCTGTGATCGTGATGGGGGACTTCAATGCCAAATCTTCGGCATGGGGGTCCCCCGTCACCGACTCGCGAGGCAGCGCGCTGGAAGAGTGGGCAGTGTTGGTCGGCCTCTGCATCCTAAATAGGGGGTCGACCTTCACTTGCGTGAGACAGCAGGGCGGTTCGATAGTGGACGTTTCGTTCGCTAGCCCTGCTGTAGCACGCCGTGTCCGGGATTGGAGAGTCCTCGATGGGGTGGAGACGCTGTCGGACCACCTATACGTCCGATTTGACGTCTCCGCCTCGTCGACGACCCCGGGCACGAGTCCCGCGAGAGGTAGAGTCCCGCCACTTCCTAGGTGGACGTTGGGGCGTCTCGACAGAGACGCTCTGCTGGAGGCCTCCGTCGTCCAGGCCTGGCAACCGCAACCCGCCGGGCCTGTGAGGGTAGATGAGGAGGCGGAATGGTTCCGGTGGGCGTTGACGCAAGTGTGCGACGCGTCGATGCCCCGGGCCAAGCCGCCCCCCTCTCGTCGCCAGGTGTACTGGTGGTCTGACCACATCGCCGCGCTCCGCGTGGAGAGCGTGGCGGCCAGGCGTATGTACACCAGGTGCCGAAGAAGACGGCACCGCGACGAGACGACGGAGCGCGAGCTGTATGAGGTCTACAGGGCGAAGAAAAAGACCCTACAGCTCGCCATCAGCAGGGCCAAGACCCAAGCGCGCGAGGAGCTGCTTGGGACTCTGGATAGTGATCCGTGGGGGCGCCCGTATAAGTCCGTCAGGGGCAAACTACGCCCCTGGGCGCCTCCGCTGACCCAGAGTCTCGACCACCACTTCGTGAGGGACGTCGTGTCCGCCCTGTTTCCACATCGGGCGGAACACGTCCCCCCCGCTATGGCGCCGCGTAGAGGTGGCGCCGGTGGCGAGGAGGAAGATAGCGGGGTCGCTGAGCTCACGAGTGAGGAGTTCGACGCGGCCGTGGACAAGCTCCGGGCGAAAAACACAGCGCCCGGGCCAGATGGAGTACACGGTCGCGTCTTGGTCTTGGCCCTCGACGTCCTAGGGGACCGGCTCCGGCGGCTCTTCAATGGCTGCCTGGAGTCGGGACGGTTCCCCAGAGTGTGGAAGGTGGGTAGTTTGGTCCTGTTGCGGAAGGACGGACGCCCCGCAGAGTCTCCCTCCGCCTACCGCCCCATCGTGTTGCTCGACGAGGTGTGTAAGCTGTTCGAGAGAATAATAGCTGCACGCCTCGTTGAGCATATGACTGAGGTAGGTCCCGATTTGGCGAACGCCCAGTTTGGGTTCCGGGCCGGCCTTTCGACGATCGACGCGATCAATCGCGTCAAGGCCGACTCGGAGGAGGTTGTCGCCCGCGGTGGGGTGTTGTTGGCGGTTTCGCTTGACATAGCGAACGCCTTCAACACCATGCCGTGGAGCTGCATCAGGGAGGCACTCAAATACCATAAAGTGCCTCTCTACCTCCGTCGCCTGATCGGGGACTACCTCAGTCAAAGGTACGTCCAATACCAGGGGCGGTCGGGCGGACTGGAGACTCGGGAGATGGTGTGCGGTGTTCCACAAGGGTCGGTACTGGGCCCCCTCTTGTGGAACATCGGATACGATTGGGTGCTGCGGGGCGTTCTCCCCGCGGGCGTCAGGGTGACGAGTTATGCGGACGACACCCTGGTCACGGCCCGCGGGGCAAACTACCGTGAGGCCGCCCGCCTGGCAACGGCAGGCGTGGCGTCGGTCGTCGCGCGAATCCGCGCTCTGGGCCTCGAGGTGGCGCTCGAAAAGTCCGAGGCCTTGTGTTTCCACAGGCCGAAGGCTGCGCCACCTCCGGGGGCCCACATCGTGGTTAGCGGTGTCCGAATCGAGGTCGGGTCCGATATGAAGTACCTCGGACTCGTCCTCGATAGCCGCTGGGACTTCCGCGAGCATTTCCGTCGCCTGGTCCCCCGTCTCATGGCGGCGGCCGCCGCTCTTTCGCGGCTGCTGCCGAATCTCGGGGGACCGAGTGTTGCCTGCCGCCGCCTGTACCTCGGGGTGGTGCGCTCGATGGCCCTGTACGGAGCCCCTGTCTGGGCTCCGGCGCTGCGAAGCGCCACCATCGCCCTTCTGCGACAACCGCAGAGGGTGATGGCGATCAGGGCCATTCGGGGTTATCGCACCATCTCGACGGAGGCGGCGTGCGTGTTGGCGGGTTCGCCGCCGTGGGATCTGGAGGCCGCGGCACTGGCAAGGCTCTACGAGCGGCGCCAGGAGCTGCGGTCCGGCGGCGAACAGCCAACGGTGACGGAAAGGTGGAAGTCCCACCTTCGACGGTCCACCGTCCGTAGATGGGCGGAGCGGCTGGCCGATCCAACGGCCGGCCGACGGACTGTCGAGGCTGTCCGGCCGGTTCTCCAAAACTGGCTGGACAGGCGGCACGGGCGGCTCACGTTCCGGCTCACACAGGTGCTTTCCGGGCATGGATGCTTTGGAAAGTACCTGTGTCGAATCGCCCAGCGTGAGCCGACGACCGATTGCCACCATTGTGCGGGCAGCGAGGACACGGCGCAGCACACCCTCGAGGGGTGCCCTTCGTGGGCAGTGCAGCGTAGTGCCCTGCGCGATGCCATCGGGGTGGATCTCTCGCTCCCGACCGTTGTTAAAGCAATGGTCGAGAGCGAAGAGTCGTGGACGGCCGTCCTCTCCTTCTGCGAGGACGTGATGTCGCAGAAGGAGACGGCGGAGAGGGAAAGGGAGGCTGCGGCCAACCCAGACCCGATCCGCCGGAGACGCACGGGGGTGCGGCGGCGGGCCTACCAGGCCCTGCTCCGTCCCCCGTGATCGAGGCCGGGGCTCTGCCCCAAAAGGCCTCGAGGAGGTGCGCGCGGCGTCGTGGAGTCGCGCGCTTTCTAGCCGTCCGCTGGGGCCATAACGGCCCCGGCCCCGAAGAATGCCGGCAAGGCCGGCAGGTGCTGGCGGGCAGGTGGGAGAATGCGCAAGCGTCCCCACCTCCCCGCCACCACAGCACAGTGGGGTGGCGCAGGGGTTTTAGTGGGTAGTGGTCGGTTCCGTCCGACGAGTCCCACACTCGGGCCAGTCCACACGGCCCGGCAGTGCGTAAGAGCATTTCCCCTGCGAGAACAAAAAAAAAAAAGGTTAGGTTAGGTTAGGTTAGGTTAGGTTAGGTTAGGTTAGGTTAGGTTCCCCCCCATGGTTCCAAGCCTTGTCGTGGCGGGGGGGCTTAGTACCTGGGGTGCAATCCAGCACCTTGGGGAACTAATTGGACCACTACGCCGCTCCTTTCCGTTCTCTTAATGAGAACGGCGTTTGGATGCGGCACTCATAACCCGGTTTCCGGGAGCCCATTGTGGGGCTGGGAGGAAGAAAACCTCTTTAAAAAATCACCCCGAAACCGCGGTCGGCGTGCCGCGGCGTAGGGTTATCGGGCGAGCGCTGACGAGACGGGGGTAGGCCCACCCGGAATGGGCCACAAAACCAAAAATGGACCGACACGGCAGTTTTAAAAGGTATACCCAGGAGGGTCCCGGCGAAGCCGGGGAATCCCTCCCGGCGCCCTCGGGTGCCGGCAGCCCCACGTACTCTGGGGGGGGCAAAAACTGCTTCGCGGGCCGGCTTTCCGCCGGTTCGCGCACCGACGAACCCTGCGAATCGATACTGGACATTGAAGCTGCACACTATTTGGACGTTGCTAGGAAAGAGGCTGCTGCGGGAGTACGCGGCTCAGGAACTGACACTGGTGACTTTGACACCGACAGCTCGACTGGCGCGATGTCACTGTCAACGGACAAAACTGGAAGACTACGGCGAAAGAGGCCCGGCCCGGATGATGCCGAATCTGGGCTGGACTCTGATGACACGGCCGCTGACGAAACGCCGAGAACTGGACTGGCGAAAAGAGGGCGTGGGCGCCCACCAACAACAGGCGCCTACGTTGGCATACGACAAGCCAAGGAAGCCCTCCTAAAAACAAAGAAGGAAGAAATCGGGGTTTTGGCCGAGGAGCAAATTCTCTCCATGGCCAAAACCCTGGAAGTTTCACGAAAAGAAGACCGCTCCTCCGAAGATTTGGCCTCGCACGCTCAGAAGGGGGTAGACCTCATTATGAGCGTTGCGCAAAAATCAAAGAATCTTAAGGGCACAATGATACGTGCCCTTAAACAAGCAGCATGGGCCATTCAGGACGCGGTCGCGGCCCTTAAGGAAAGGACTGAAGGGGAAGAGGTGGAGCTACTCCGCGCGGCGAACTATCGCCAGGAGAAAGAGCTGAAAGTATTGCGCGCGGAAGTAGCTCAAATCCGAGAGGAACTAGCCAGACGAAGGACGGAACCTGAGGAGAACCGCCCCGTAGAAGATCGGGAGGCCATGTTGGGTCGTATCATGTTGCAGGTCGGCAACATGATGGACGCCAAGATGGCCTCAGTTGCAGACCGGCTTCTACCGGAGAAGCGCGTAAGGCCCCCGCTTAGAGGGGATAAAACGGACGAGGAAGTGGTACCTATACCCACACCGGACATAGACACCACATTGCATCTGACTGCCGCCGAAGTTGTTGCCGGGTCGAAGCAAGTCAAGCCCACAAAGGGTAAGGGGAGAGGCAAGGGCCGAAGTGCCCAGCCAGCTGTGACCCGAGTACCTACCCCGGTACCTTCTACATCCGCTCAGGCTGCCCCAATCAAAGAGGGGTGGACCCGGGTGGAAAAGAAGGGAACAAAGAAGAAAAAGCAAAAAGCTAATAAGAAAGAAGAGGCTTCTCCTCCTTTACCGAAGAAGCAGGGGTCGGGGAAGGTTGAGAACCAAAAGAAAAAGAAGCCAAGGTTGCGCCCGCCCCGGTCTGCGGCCGTCGTCCTGACGCTGCAGCCCGGTGCGGCAGACAAGGGTGCAACGTATGCGTCCGTCCTGACTCGTGCGAGGGACAAAGTGTCCCTCGCCGAGCTGGGCATACCGGGCGTCAAAATGAGGGTGGGAGCGACAGGTGCCCGAATACTAGAGATTCCGGGTGCCGCTAACGGAGAGAAGGCCGACCAACTAGCGGCTAGGCTGCGGGAGGTACTGCCGACTGACACCGTGCGGATCGCCCGGCCCGAGAAGTGCGCAGAGATGCGTATTTCAGGGCTGGACGATTCAGTTGCGGAGGGGGAAGTGGTAGCTGCCGTGGCCCAATGTGGGGGCTGCCCTGCTGACACTGTAAAGGCGGGGCGGATTCGCTTCTCAAAATCGGGTCGCGGAACAATCTTGGTCCGTTGCCCGATGGCTGCTGCGAAAAAGGTAGAAACCTCGAGGCTGTTAGTGGGATGGGTTTCGGCCCAAGTGCGAGTGCTACCTGCCAGGCGCTTGCGCTGTTACCGATGCCTCGTTGTCGGTCACACTGGTGTTCAATGCACGTCGGAAGTTGACCGCAGTGACGAATGTTTCCGCTGCGGTCAAAAGGGGCATAAGGCCGCCGATTGCACCGGCGAGCCTCACTGCTCCGTGTGTTCGGCGGCAAGTCTTCCGGCGAGCCACAAAGTGGGGTCTCCCGCTTGCAAGGGGACTCTACCCAAGGCCAAACGGAGAAAGAAAGCAGCGCCCGCCCCAACAACATCTGGGGCGGTGCCGGAGGAAGTGATGGAATAACCACTTCCTCCAGGAGTAGCGCGCGGTGTTTCCGCACACCGCGCGCATTCAAGAAGCATTACTGGGGTCTCCCCCCCAGTTGAGAAGACGCCGGCTAGGCTGGCAAGTGCCGGAGGGGCGGTGGAAGAATGCGAAAGCGCCCCACCCCCCCGCCACCATATGGCACAGAGGAGCGGACGCAGGAGTTTTAGTGGGTAGAGCCGGTTTTAGGCGAGTCCCACACTCGGGCCGCGTCGAGTGGCCCGGTAGTGCGTAAGTGCATTTCTCCTGCGAGAACAAAAAAAAAAAAAAAAAAAAAAAGGTTAGGTTAGGTTAGGTTGTGGAGGAGGTGTCTCTCGCCGACCAGGCTTTGGACGCCACAACAACGTCGACGATTGCCGCTGATGTAGTCGCCGAGCCGCAAAAGCCCCAGCCCACCAAGGGTAAGGGCAAGGGCAAGGGCAAGAGTCGAAATGCCCAGCCCGCTGTGGCCCAGGTAATGACACCGATGCCTTCTACCTCAACTCAGGACCCTCCGCAAGAAGAGCGGTGGACCCGGGTTGAGAAAAGAAAGGAAAAGAAAGGAAGAAAAAAGGAGCCAAAGAAGAAGAAGGAGGAGGCTTCTGCCCCCGCCCCGAAGAAGCAGGAGTCGAGGAAGGGGGCAAACACAAGGAAGGCACAGCCACGATTGCGCCCACCCCGTTCGGCAGCAGTCGTATTAACGCTGCAGCCGGGAGCGGTGGACAAGGGCGCAACATATGCTGATATCCTGATCCGTGCGAGAGACAAAGTTTCTCTCGCCGAGCTAGGTATTCCAGCTCTGAAAATGAGGATGGGTGCCACGGGCGCCCGTATTTTGGAGGTGCCGGGAGCTTCGAGTAAGGAGAAGGCCGACCAGCTGGCCGCAAGGCTCCAAGTGGTTTTGCCGGCGGATACCGTCAGGATCGCCAGGCCCGAGAAGTGCGCAGAGATGCGTATTTCTGGGCTTGACGATTCTGTCACACAGGAGGAGGTCGTGGAGGCCGTGGCCAAGTGCGGAGGCTGCCCTGCCAATGTCGTCAAGGCGGGGCGACTTCGTTTCTCCCCATCGGGTCGTGGAACATTATTTGTCCGCTGCCCAGTGGCCGCGGCGAAAAAAGTGGCGAGCTCCAGGCTCCTGGTTGGTTGGGTGTCTGCGCAAGTGCGGCTGCTTCCAACCAGGCGCTTGCGATGCTTCCGCTGTTTGGTGGTCGGGCATACGGGGGCCCAGTGTATATCGGAGGTTGACCGCAGTGATGAGTGTTATCGCTGCGGTCAAAAGGGACACAAAGCCGGCGACTGCAATGGCGAACCACACTGCTCTGTGTGTTCGGCAGCAAGTCTTCCGGCGGGCCATAGGGTTGGGTCTCCCTCTTGCAAGGGGACTCTGCCCAAGGCCAAACGAAGAAAGAAAGCAGCGCCCGCCCCAACAACATCTGGGGCGGTGCCGGAGGAAGCGATGCAGTGACCGCTTCCTCCTGGAGTAGCGCGCGGTGTTTCCGCACACCGCGCGCATTTAAGACGTTTTGCTGGGGTCTCCCCCCAGCCGAGAAGAACGCCGGCTAGGCTGGCGAGTGCCGGCGGGATGGTGGAATAATCCGAGAGAGTTACCACCTCCCCGCCACCATGGCACAGAGGAGCGGACGCAGGAGTTTTAGTGGGTAGAGCCGGATTTAGGCGAGTCCCACACTCGGGCCGCGTCGCGTGGCCCGGTAGTGCGTAAGTGCATTTCTCCTGCGAAACCAAAAAAAAAAAAAAAAAAAAAAAAAAAAAAAAAAAAGGTTAGGTTAGGTTAGGTTAGGTTAGGTTAGGTTAGGTTAGGTTAGGTTAGGTTAGGTTAGGTTAGGTTAGGTTAGGTTCCCCCCCATCCCCCCCATGGTTCCAAGCCTTGTCGTGGCGGGGGGGCTCTAGTACCTGGGGTGCAAGCCAGCACCTTGGGGAAGCTAATTGGACCAAACTCTCCTCCACGTGTCCCTCTGTTCTCAGAAGGCGCAGTGGATTTGGAGTAAGCGCGGGCAATCGCTGGCACTAACCCTGTCGGCCTGCTCGTGACATCGTAAGTCCAGAGGAGGTGTCGGTGATCACGTCTATCGGCCAATGATCCTGGACCCGAGGGCCTTGCCTTAATTGGCCGGGCCGCGAGGAAGATAACCTCTCCATAAATATACTCGGCATGGCCAAAGCCTTGGCGAAAACTGGAGGCGAGGAGCGCTCCTCAGAAGAGCTGGCTGCGCACGCTCAGACCGGGGTGGACCTCATCCTGAGCGTCGCCAAAAAATCTGGCCAACTCAAGGGAACCATGGTGCGCTCCCTCAAACAAGCGGCGGAGGCCATCCAAGAGGCGGTGACGGCCCTTAAGAGTAGAACCACCGGCGAAGAAGTGGAGCTGCTCCGCGCTGCAAATGCCCGCCAAGAGAAACAAATGGCGGAGATGCGCGCAGAGTTGGCTGCAATTCGGGCCGACCTTGGAAGGCGAAGGGTTGAGCCGGCAGTGGGCCAATCGACAGAAGAGAGGGAAGAGGCCATGTTGGGGCGTATCATGTTGCGGGTAGGCAACATGATGGACGCCAAGATGGCCTCCGTGTCGGACCGGCTCCTGCCGGAAAAACGCATTCGTCCCCCGTTACGCGGGGACCTGAAGAAGGTAGAGGCAGTTGCAGTGGCCAAACCGGCTGTTGGAACTGCAAAGAAGCCGACTGCCGCCGAAGTTGTTGCGGGGTCGCAGACGCCCAAGCCCACAAAGGGCAAAGGCAAGGGCAAAGGCCAAAGCGCCCAGCCCTCTGCGGCCTCAGTGGTAGCACCGGTGCCTTCTTCTTCTCCCGCTCGGGACGCCCCAGTTGAAGAGGGGTGGACCCAGGTCGAGAAGAAGAAAAGGAAGAAGAAGAAGAAGAGGGCGCCAAAGAAGAAGAAGGCGCCCTCTCCTCCATCGAAGCCCCAGGAGAGAACGAAAGAAGTAAAGAACGGGAAAGCTGCACCGCGCCTGCGCCCGCCCCGGTCTGCGGCAGTTGTCCTGACGCTGCAGCCCGGAGCGACCGAAAACGGCGCGAGTTATGCAGCTGTCCTAGCTCAAGCGAAGGAGAAAGTGTCCATCGCTGAGCTAGGCATCCCGGGGCTGAAAGTCAGGAAAGCCGCCACTGGCGCCCGTATCTTAGAGGTGCCGGGGGCTGCGAGTTCTGCGAAGGCGGACCAACTCGCGCAAAAACTACGGGAGGTGCTACCCGCCGACAGCGTGAGGATCGCCAGGCCCGAGAAGTGCGCAGAGATGCGCATCTCTGGGCTTGACGACTCTGTCACAACAGCGGAGGTGGTGGAGGCCGTGGCCAAATGCGGAGGCTGCCCTGCCGACTCAATCAAGGCGGGGCAGGTGCGTTTTGCCCCATCGGGTAGCGGCACGATTTTCGTCCGCTGCCCGGTGGCCGCCGCTAAAAAGGTGGCAAGCTCTAGGCTCCTGGTAGGGTGGGTGTCCGCGCAGGTGCGGGTGCTACCCACCAGGAGAATGCGCTGCTTCCGGTGTCTCGTCGTTGGGCACACCGGAGTGCAGTGCACCTCTGAGGTCGACCGCAGCGGCGAGTGCTTCCGCTGCGGTCAGATGGGGCATAAGGCCGCCGCCTGTTCGGGCGACCCGCGCTGCTCCATATGTTTGGCAGCGGGTCGTCCTGCAAATCACAGGGCTGGGGCTCCCACGTGTAAGGGAACCCTGCCTAAGCCCCGACGGGGCAGAGAGGCTGCAGCCGGGGCCACATCGGCACCGGCAGCGCCCGCCCCATCCACTTCAGGGTTGGGTCGCGGGGAGGCGATGGAAACAAAATAATGGCCCTAGCGGGCCCCATCCATCGCTTCCTACAGGCGAATTTGAACCACTCTGCCGGGGCACAAGATCTATTTATGCAGTCCCTGGCAGAGTGGAATATCGGCGTCGCTGTCGCCGCTGAGCCGTACTTTGTCCCCGCTCGAGCTAATTGGGTGGGGGACTTGGACGGCTTGGTGGCCATCGTCACTTCGGTCGTAGCCCCGGTCTCTGTTGTAGTTGGTCGTGGCCGGGGCTTCGTCGCCGTCGAGTGTGAGGGAACCGTAGTGGTGGGGTGCTACTTTTCGCCCAGCCGCTGCTTCGCCGAATTCGAGTCGTTCTTGGGCGAGGTTGAGGCTCTCGTCAGACGGGCCGATCCTCGCCCTGTGATCGTGATGGGGGACTTCAATGCCAAATCCTCGGCATGGGGGTCCCCCGTCACCGACTCGCGAGGCAGCGCGCTGGAAGAGTGGGCAGTGTTGGTCGGCCTCTGCATCCTAAATAGGGGGTCGACCTTCACTTGCGTGAGACAGCAGGGCGGTTCGATAGTGGACGTTTCGTTCGCTAGCCCTGCTGTAGCACGCCGTGTCCGGGATTGGAGAGTCCTCGATGGGGTGGAGACGCTGTCGGACCACCTATACGTCCGATTTGACGTCTCCGCCTCGTCGACGACCCCGGGCACGAGTCCCGCGAGAAGTAGAGCCCCGCCACTCCCTAGGTGGACGTTGGGGCGTCTCGACAGAGACGCTCTGCTGGAGGCCTCCGTCGTCCAGGCCTGGCAACCGCAACCCGCCGGGCCTGTGAGGGTAGATGAGGAGGCGGAATGGTTCCGGAGGGCGTTGACGCAAGTGTGCGACGCGTCGATGCCCCGGGCCAAGCCGCCCCCCTCTCGTCGCCAGGTGTACTGGTGGTCTGACCACATCGCCGCGCTCCGCGTGGAGAGCGTGGCGGCCAGGCGTATGTACACCAGGTGCCGAAGAAGACGGCACCGCGACGAGACGACGGAGCGCGAGCTGTACGAGGTCTACAGGACGAAGAAAAAGACCCTACAGCTCGCCATCAGCAGGGCCAAGACCCAAGCGCGCGAGGAGCTGCTCGGGACTCTGGACAATGATCCGTGGGGGCGCCCGTATAAGTCCGTCAGGGGCAAACTACGCCCCTGGGCGCCTCCGCTGACCCAGAGTCTCGACCACCACTTCGTGAGGGACGTCGTGTCCGCCCTGTTTCCACATCGGGCGGAACACGTCCCCCCCGCTATGGCGCCGCGTAGAGGTGGCGCCGGTGGTGAGGAGGAAGATAGCGGGGTCGCTGAGCTCACGAGTGAGGAGTTCGACGCGGCCGTAGACAAGCTCCGGGCGAAAAACACAGCGCCCGGGCCAGATGGAGTTCACGGTCGCGTCTTGGTCTTGGCCCTCGACGTCCTAGGGGACCGGCTCCGGCGGCTCTTCAATGGCTGCCTGGAGTCGGGACGGTTCCCCAGAGTGTGGAAGGTGGGTAGTTTGGTCCTGTTGCGGAAGGACGGACGCCCCGCAGAGTCTCCCTCCGCCTACCGCCCCATCGTGTTGCTCGACGAGGTGTGTAAGCTATTCGAGAGAATAATAGCTGCACGCCTCGTCAAGCATATGACTGAGGTAGGTCCCGATTTGGCGAATGCCCAGTTTGGGTTCCGGGCCGGCCTTTCGACGATCGACGCGATCAATCGCGTCAAGGCCGACTCGGAGGAGGTTGTCGCCCGCGGTGGGGTGTTGTTGGCGGTTTCGCTAGACATAGCGAACGCTTTCAACACCATGCCGTGGAGCTGCATCAGGGAGGCACTAAAACACCATAAAGTGCCTCTCTACCTCCGTCGCCTGATCGGGGACTACCTCAGTCAAAGGTACGTCCAGTACCAGGGGCGGTCGGGCGGACTGGAGACTCGGGAGATGGTGTGCGGTGTTCCACAAGGGTCGGTACTCGGCCCCCTCTTGTGGAACATCGGATACGATTGGGTGCTGCGGGGCGCTCTCCCCGCGGGCGTCAGGGTGACGTGTTATGCGGACGACACCCTGGTCACGGCCCGCGGGGCAAACTACCGAGAGGCCGCCCGCCTGGCAACGGCAGGCGTGGCGTCGGTCGTCGCGCGAATCCGCGCTCTGGGCCTCGAGGTGGCGCTCGAAAAGTCCGAGGCCTTGTGTTTCCACAGGCCGAGGGCTGCGCCACCTCCGGGGGCCCACATCGTGGTTAGCGGTGTCCGAATCGAGGTCGGGTCCGATATGAAGTACCTCGGACTCGTCCTCGATAGCCGCTGGGACTTCCGCGAGCATTTCCGTCGCCTGGTCCCCCGTCTCATGGCGGCGGCCGCCGCTCTTTCGCGGCTGCTGCCGAATCTCGGGGGGCCGAGTGTGGCCTGCCGCCGCCTGTACCTCGGGGTGGTGCGCTCGATGGCCCTGTACGGAGCCCCTGTCTGGGCTCCGGCGCTGCGAAGCGCCACCATCGCCCTCTTGCGACAACCGCAGAGGGTGATGGCGATCAGGGCCATTCGGGGCTATCGCACCATCTCGACGGAGGCGGCGTGCGTGTTGGCGGGTTCGCCGCCGTGGGATTTGGAGGCCGCGGCACTGGCAAGGCTCTACGAGCGGCGCCAGGAGCTGCGGTCCGGCGGCGAACAGCCAACGGTGACGGAAAGGTGGAAGTCCCACCTTCGACGGTCCACCGTCCGTAGATGGGCGGAGCGGCTGGCCGATCCAACGGCCGGCCGACGGACTGTCGAGGCTGTCCGGCCGGTTCTCCAAAACTGGCTGGACAGGCGGCACGGACGGCTCACGTTCCGGCTCACACAGGTGCTTTCCGGGCATGGATGCTTTGGAAAGTACCTGTGTCGAATCGCCCAACGTGAGCCGACGACCGATTGCCACCATTGTGCGGGCAGCGAGGACACGGCGCAGCACACCCTCGAGGGGTGCCCTTCGTGGGCAGTGCAGCGTAGTGCCCTGCGCGATGCCATCGGGGTGGATCTCTCGCTCCCGACCGTCGTTAAAGCGATGGTCGAGAGCGAAGAGTCGTGGACGGCTGTCCTCTCCTTCTGCGAGGAAGTGATGTCGCAGAAGGAGACGGCGGAGAGGGAAAGGGAGGCTGCGGCCAACCCTGACCCGATCCGCCGGAGACGCACGGGGGTGCGGCGGCGGGCCTACCAGGCCCTGCTCCGTCCCCCGTGATCGAGGCCGGGGCCCTGCCCCAAAAGGCCTCGAGGAGGTGCGCGCGGCGTCGTGGAGTCGCGCGCTTTCTAGCCGTCCGCTGGGGCCATAACGGCCCCGGCCCCGAAGAATGCCGGCAAGGCCGGCAGGTGCTGGCGGGCAGGTGGGAGAATGCGCAAGCGTCCCCACCTCCCCGCCACCACAGCACAGTGGGGTGGCGCAGGGGTTTTAGTGGGTAGTGGTCGGTTCCGTCCGACGAGTCCCACACTCGGGCCAGTCCACACGGCCCGGCAGTGCGTAAGAGCATTTCCCCTGCGAGAACAAAAAAAAAAAAAAAAAAAAAAAAAAAAAAAAAAAAGGTTAGGTTAGGTTAGGTTAGGTTAGGTTAGGTTAGGTTAGGTTAGGTTCCCCCCCATGGTTCCAAGCCTTGTCGTGGCGGGGGGGCTCAGTACCTGGGGTGCAATCCAGCACCCTGGGGAAGCCAATTGGACCACCAGCCGCTCCTTTCCGTTCTCTTCATGAGAACGGCGTTTGGATGCGGCACTCATAGCCCGGTTTCCGGGAGCCCATTGTGGGGCTGGGAGGAAGAAAACCTCTTTAAAAAATCACCCCGAAACCGCGGTCGGCGTGCCGCGGCGTAGGGTTATCGGGCGAGCGCTGACGAGACGGGGGTAGGCCCACCCGGAATGGGCCACAAAACCAAAAATGACAGGTCGCAGTTTGAAAAGGACTACCCAGGAGGGTCCCGGCAATGCCGGGGAATCCCTCCCGGTGCCTTCGGGTACCGGCAGCCCCATGTACTCTGGGGGGGGCACAAGCTGCTTCGTGGGCCGGCAACCTGCCGGCTCGCGCACCGACGACTATGGCATTCTGACACCGGACACTGATTTAGCACGCGATTTTGGCAGTGGTGAGAAGGAGGTTGGGGCGCGCGCCACGGGGGTGCGCGTCTCAACAAACGACCCTGGCGAGGACTTGGATACGGACAGTTCTCAGACTGTTTCGTCAAGGACGAGGAGTAGCCGGCAGTGGCGGAAGAGGCCTGTTTCGGGCGACAGTCAGTCTGGGATAGACTCGGACGACACCGCTGGCGAGGATGGACCGGCGAAAAGGACAAGAGGGCGCCCGCCAACAACGGGTGCCTACGTTGGCCTACGCCAAGCAAAAGAGGCCCTTTTAAAGGCCAAGAAGGAGGAAGTAGGGTTATTGGCCGAGGAACAAGTACTCAGCTTGGCCAAAGCTCTGGAGACACACAAAAGAGGGGAGATCCACTCTTCGGAAGACCTGGCTGCGCACGCCCAGAAGGGGGTAGACCTTATCATGAGCGTTGCGCAAAAGTCGACAAACTTGAAGGGCACGATGGTCCGTTCGCTAAAACAGGCGGCATGGGCCATCCAGGACGCGGTGGCGGCCCTAAAAGAACGAACGGAGACTGAGGAGGTAGAGCTGCTCCGTGCTGCTAACTACCGACAAGAAAAGCAAATAAGAGAGATGCGGGCAGAGCTGGCGCAAATCCGTGCCGATCTGGGCAAGCGAAGGGAGGAGCCGGAAGGCAGTAGATCCGCGGAAGAGCGGGAGGAGGCCATGCTTGGGCGCATCATGTTGCAGGTAGGCAACATGATGGATGCTAAGATGGCCTCGGTTTCGGACCGGCTCCTGCCGGAAAAACGCCTCCGGCCAGCATTAAAAGGAGATAGCATACACGATGAAACGATGTCTGTCGCCACTCCGGCCGCAGACACTGCCACGGAGAATATTACCGCCGGGGTAGTTGCCGGGTCGCGGAAAGCCAAGCCCACAAAGGGCAAGGGTGCCCCACAAGAAGCGATGCCTGTGGTCGAACCAGACAGCGCAATGAGACGGACCGCCGCTGAGGTCGTCATGGGGTCGCCGAAGCCTAAGCCCTCAAAAGGCAAGGGCAAGGGCCAAAAAGCCCAGCCAACGGTGGCCCCGGCGATTGAACCGACGCCTTCTACTTCCGCCCAGGAAGCTCCGGTTGGGAACGAGGGGTGGAACCGGGTGGAAAAGGGAAGGAAAAACCGGAAGAATAAGAAGCAAGCCACGACGGAGGTCAAGGAAGCTTCCCCTCCCCTCTCCAAAGAGCAAAATCCGAGGAAGGGTGACAGGAAAAAGAAGACAAAGTTGCGCCCGCCCCGGTCAGCGGCTGTCGTTCTGACGCTGCAGCCCGGTGCGGCGGATAAGGGCGCAACATATGCGGCCGTCCTGGTTCGTGCGAGAGACAAGGTCTCCCTCGCCGAGCTGGGCATCCCGGCCGTAAAAATGAGGATGGGGGCCACGGGCTCCCGAATTCTAGAAGTTTCAGGCGCTGCGAGCGCTGAAAAGGCCGACCAGCTGGCCACTAAGCTGCTGGAGGTCCTACCGGCGGATACAGTTAGAATCGCCCGGCCCGAGAAGTGCGCAGAGATGCGCATTTCCGGGCTCGACGATTCTATCACACACGAGGAGGTTGTAGACGCCGTGGCCAAATGTGGGGGCTGCCCTGCTCACGCTATAAAGGCCGGGCGAGTGCGGTTCTCCCAATCAGGCCGCGGGACGATATTTGTCCGTTGCCCAGTGGCTGCGGCGAAGAAAATAGAAAGCTCAAAGCTTCTTATCGGATGGGTGTCGGCGCAAGTGCGGGTGCTGCCCGCAAGGCGCCTGCGCTGCTACCGCTGCCTGGTGGTCGGGCATACAGCGGTGCAGTGCACGTCGGAAGTCGACCGCAGCGACGAGTGCTATCGCTGCGGTCAAAAGGGGCATAAGGCCGCCGATTGCTCCGGCGAGCCGAAATGCTCTGTGTGCTCGGCGGCGGATCTTCCGGCGGGCCATAAGGTTGGGTCACCCTCCTGCAAGGGGACCCTGCCCAAGCGCGCCAAGCGGCGAAGGGCCGCGGCCAACTCGGCGCAAGCTGCGCATACCCCAACTCCATCCGGGGTGGCGCAGGAGGAAGCGATGCAGTGACCGCTTCCTCCCGGAGTCGCGTGCGGTGTTTCCGCACACCGCGCGTATTAGCGACGTTTTGCTGGGGTATTACCCCCAGCCGAGTAGAACGCCGGCAAGGCTGGCGAGTGCCGGAGGGGCGGTGGAAGAATGCGAAAGCGCCCCACCCCCCCGCCACCATATGGCACAGAGGAGCGGACGCAGGAGTTTTAGTGGGTAGAGCCGATTTTAGGCGAGTCCCACACTCGGGCCGCGTGCAGTGGCCCGGTAGTGCGTAAGTGCATTTCTCCTGCGAGAACAAAAAAAAAAAAAAAAAAAAAAAAAAAAAAAAAAAAAAAAAAAAGGTTAGGTTAGGTTAGGTTAGGTTCCCCCCCCCCCATGGTTCCAAGCCTTGTCGTGGCGGGGGGGCTTAGTACCTGGGGTGCAATCCAGCACCTTGGGGAACTAATTGGACCACTACGCCGCTCCTTTCCGTTCTCTTCATGAGAACGGCGTTTGGATGCGGCACTTATAACCCGGTTTCCGGGAGCCCATTGTGGGGCTGGGAGGAAGAAAACCTCTTTAAAAAATCACCCCGAAACCGCGGTCGGCGTGCCGCGGCGTAGGGTTATCGGGCGAGCGCTGACGAGACGGGGGTAGGCCCACCCGGAATGGGCCACAAAACCAACCATGACCAGTCGCAGTTCCAAAAGGATTACCCAGGAGGGTCCCGGCAAAGCCGGGGAATCCCTCCCGGCGCCTTCGGGCGCCGGCAGCCCCACGTACTCTGGGGGGGGCAAGAACTGCTTCGCGGGCCGGCTTTCCGCCGGTTCGCGCACCGACGACGATGGCTATTCAGACTTGGATTCCGATTTTGCATACGATAGGGATATAGAGAAGGAGATTGGAGCGCCTACCACGGGGGTCCGGTTAAGGCGTAAGAGACCCGGCCCGGATGACGAGCAATCCGGGCTGGACTTGGACTTAGACTCTGACGATACGATCGGTGAGGAGATGGCTCGGTCGGGTCCGGCGAAGCGAGGGAGAGGGCGCCCACCAACAACGGGCGCCTATGTCGGGCTACGAAAGGCTAAAGAGGCCTTAATCCAGGCCAAAAAAGAGGAAGTGGGGCTCTTGGCTGAAGAACAGATTTTGAGTCAGGCCAAAGCCCTAGAACGTAACAGAGCAGAGATCCGTTCGGCGGAAGAACTGGCGGCGCACGCACAGAAGGGGTGCGACCTCATCATGAGCGTTGCTCAAAAATCGTCCAACCTAAAGGGCACGATGGTGCGGTCCCTAAAACAAGCAGCTTGGGCGATTCAGGATGCGGTCGCCGCCCTGAAAGAGCGAACAGAAGTAGAAGAGGTGGAGCTGCTCCGAATGGCTAATCATCGACAGGAAAAGGAGCTGGCAAAAATGCGCGCGGAATTGGCGGAAATCCGTGCTGAACTAAACAGAAGGAGGGTGGAGCCGGAAGAGAGATCCACGGAAGATCGTGAGGAGGCCATGTTGGGGCGCATCATGTTGCAGATAGGCAACATGATGGACGCCAAGATGGCTTCCGTTGCGGACCGGCTTCTTCCAGAGAAACGCCTTCGCCCGCCACTGAGATGTGACACAGAAACGGTGCCTGTGGCCACTCCGGTCATAGGCACTGTAACGGAAAGGACAACCGCTGAATTGGTCGCTGGGTCGCGGAAAGCCAAGCCCTCTAAAGGGAAGGGGAAGGGCAAAAGCCAAAGCTCCCAGCCCGCTGCGGCCACGGTCACTGCACCAGCGCCATCTACTTCCACTCAGGCAGCCCCGGTCGAGAAGGGGTGGACCCGAGTCGAAAAGAAAAAAGGAGGGAAAAAGAAGGAAAATGGAGTGGCAAAGGCAAATGACGAGCCCTCTCCGAATTCTTCGAGAGTGCAGGAGAAGAAGAAGAAAAGGAAGGTTAGGAAGGACAAGTACCGGTTGCGCCCACCCCGGTCAGCAGCCGTCGTCCTGACACTGCAGCCCGGTGCGGTCGACAGAGGCGCAACATATGCCTCGATACTTATTCAGGCGAGGGATAAAGTATCGATTGGCGAGCTGGGCATCCCAGCGCTGAAGCTAAGGATGGGGGCCACAGGTGCCCGAATACTGGAGGTGCCAGGGGCCGCAAGTTCAGAAAAGGCCAACCAGCTGGCTCAGAAATTGCGAGAGGTGCTGCCGGCGGACACCGTCCGGATCGCCAGGCCCGTGAAGTGCGCAGAGATGCGTATTTCTGGGCTTGACGATTCCGTTACTGAAGAAGACGTGGTGACCGCCGTGGCTACATGTGGGGGCTGCTCTGCCGATGAAATCAAGGCCGGGCGAATGCGGTTCTCTCCATCAGGTCGCGGCACAATCTTTGTTCGCTGCCCGATAGCCGCGGCGAAGAAGGTGGCCAATTCGAGGCTGCTAGTAGGCTGGGTGTCAGCACAAGTGAAGGTGCTACCCGCCAGGCCCAGGCAGTGCTTCAGGTGCCTTGAAATCAGGCACACAATAGCGCAGTGCTCGTCGGAGATCGACCGCAGCGATGAGTGTTATCGCTGCGGGCAAAAGGGGCACAAGGCCGCCGAATGCGCTTGCGACCCTCACTGCTCCCTCTGCGAAGCGGCGGGTCTCTCAGCAGACCATAGGGCCGGGAGTCCCTCTTGCAAGAGGACTCGGCCCAAGGCCAAAAAGGCCAGAAAAGCCGCAGCCTCAACGGCACCAGCAGCTGCCGCCCCGCCTCTACACGGAGTGGCAGCGGAGGAAGCGATGGTGTAACTGCTCCCTCCAGGAGAAGAAATCGCTCTACCGGGGATCCCCCTTAGGAATCCCTGGCGGAGTGGTCGCGGCCTGTTTAGGGTCACTGTGTGTTGCGCTCGGTGATTCCGCTCACCGTGCGCTTTGTTGAGTCGTTAGCTGGGGAAAAAACCCGGCAGGGAAGAACGCCGGCAAGGCTGGCGAGTGCCGGCGGGATGGCGGACTAATCCGAGAGAGCTACCACCTCCCCGCCACCATGGCACAGTGAAGCGGACGCAGGAGTTTTAGTGGGTAGAGCCGATTTTAGGCGAGTCCCACACTCGGGCCGCGTCGAGTGGCCCGGTTGTGCGTAAGTGCATTTCTCCTGCGAGAACAAAAAAAAAAAAAAAAAAAAAAAAAAAGGTTAGGTTCCCCCCCATGGTTCCAAGCCTTGTCGTGGCGGGGGGGCTTAGTACCTGGGGTGCAATCCAGCACCTTGGGGAACTAATTGGACCACTACGCCGCTCCTTTCCGTTCTCTTAATGAGAACGGCGTTTGGATGCGGCACTCATAACCCGGTTTCCGGGAGCCCATTGTGGGGCTGGGAGGAAGAAAACCTCTTTAAAAAATCACCCCGAAACCGCGGTCGGCGTGCCGCGGCGTAGGGTTATCGGGCGAGCGCTGACGAGACGGGGGTAGGCCCACCCGGAATGGGCCACAAACAACAAACATGGCAAGTTCAGGCAATTTTAAAAGGTATACCCAGGAGGGTCCCGGCGAAGCTGGGGAATCCCTCCCGGTGCCTTCGGGTACCGGCAGCCCCACGTACTCTGGGGGGGGCAAAAATTGCTGCGTGGGCCGGCAACCTGCCGGTTCGCGGAATGACGACCTAGGCGACTCTGATTTGGACTTTGATTTGACTCACGATTCGGGCAGTGTTGATTTTGGGGCTGGGGCGCGTACCACGAGGGCACGCGTCTCAGCAATAGACTTAGGCGAGAATTTGGACTCCGACAGTTCAACTGTCGAGACGACTGGCCGGCTGAGACGAAAGAGGCCCGGCCCGGGTGATCATGAATCCGGGCTGGACTCAGACGACACGGCTGGCGAGGATGTGCAGCCTTCTGGCTCGGCGAAGAGGACACGGGGGCGCCCTCCAACAACGGGTGCCTACGTTGGCCTTCGCCAGGCTAAAGAAGCACTGATCAAGGCGAAGAAAGAAGAGGTCGGGGTTTTGGCCGAGGAGCAGATACTCTCCATGGCCAAAACCCTGGAAGTTTCACGGAAAGAGCACCGCTCCTCGGAAGATCTGGCCGCGCACGCTCAGAAGGGGTGCGACCTTATTCTGACCGTTGCGCAAAAATCGAAGAATATTAAGGGCACAATGGTACGTGCCCTTAAACAAGCAACATGGGCCATCCAGGACGCGGTCGCGGCCCTTAAGGAAAGGACTGAAGGGGAAGAGGTAGAGCTGCTCCGCGCGGCGAACTATCGCCAGGAGAAAGAGCTGAAAGTATTGCGCGCGGAAGTAGCTCAAATCCGAGAGGAACTAGCCAGACGAAGGACGGAACCTGAGGAGAACCGCCCCGTGGAAGATCAGGAGGCCATGTTGGGTCGTATCATGTTGCAGGTAGGCAACATGATGGACGCCAAGATGGCCTCTGTAGCAGACCGGCTCTTGCCGGAGAGGCGTGTTCGGCCCCCACTAAGAGGGGATACAGAAGTGGAGGCAGCATCTATGGCTAAGCCAGCCTTAGAGACTACACCAATGCGGACTACCGCTGACGTCGTTGCAGGGTCGCAGGAGCCAAGGCCCAAAAAAGGCAAGGGTAAAGGCAAGGGCAGGGACCAAAGTACCCAGCCCACTGTGGCCCCGGAGATCTCACCGGTGCTTTCTTCCCCCACTCAGGAAGCCCCAACAAGTATGGAGGGGTGGACCGGGGTGGAGAAGAGGAAGAAAAAGAAGAGGAAGCGTAAGAAGATGGAGAAGACAATAAAGGAGGTTTCCCCTACTACCCCGAAAATGCAGAAGTCGGAAAAGGTGGAAAAAGGAAAAAAGCAGGAACCACGGTTGCGCCCGCCCCGGTCTGCGGCTGTCGTTTTGACGCTGCAGCCCGGTGCGGAAGATAAAGGCGCGACCTATGCGTCCATCCTAACTCGTGCGAGGGACAAGGTGTCGCTTGCCGAGTTGGGTATCCCCGGCGTAAAATTAAGGAAGGGGGCAACAGGTGCCCGTATATTGGAAGTTGCAGGGGCCACAAGCGCCGGCAAAGCTGACCAACTGGCTGCGAAGCTAAGGGAGGTCTTGCCGGCCGATACTGTAAAAATCGCCCGGCCCGAGAAATGCGCTGATATGCGCATTTCTGGGCTGGACGATTCTATAACCGTGGCGGAGGTGACAGAGGCCGTGGCCAAATGTGGGAACTGCCCCGTCGACTCAATCAAGGCGGGGCGTCTTCGATTCTCCCGATCGGGAAGTGGCACCTTGTTCGTTCGTTGTCCAGTGGCTGCGGCGAAGAAGGTCGCCAATTCGAAGCTCTTGGTGGGCTGGGTGGTAGCGCGGGTGCGGGTATTACCCTTTATGCGCTTGCGCTGCTACCGATGCCTCATTGTGGGACACACAACGGTGCAATGCACCTCGGAGATCGACCGCAGTGATGAGTGTTTCCGCTGCGGTCAAAAGGGGCACAAGGTCGCCGACTGTTCCGGCGACCCTTGTTGCTCCGTATGCTCGGCGGCAGGTCTACCCGCGGGCCATAGAGTTGGGTCTCCCTCTTGTAGAGGGTCCCTGCCCAGGTCCACCAAGCGACGGAGGGCCGCAGCTGCCTCGACGCAAACAGCGCACACCCCAGCTCCATCAGGGGTGGCGCAGATGGAAGCGATGTCATGACCGCTTCCTAGAGGAGTAGCGCGCGGTGTTTCCGCACACCGTGCGCATTTGAGACGTTTTTGCTGGGGTCTCCCTCAGCGGGGAAGAACGCCGGCAAGGCTGGCGAGTGCCGGCGGGATGGTGGAATAATCCGCAAGGAGTTACCACCTCCCCCGCCACCTTATGGCACAGAGAAGCGGACGCAGGAGTTTTAGTGGGTAGAGCCGGTTTTAGGCGAGTCCCACACTCGGGCCGTGTCGCGTGGCCTGGTAGTGCGTAAGTGCATTTCTCCTGCGAAACCAAAAAAAAAAAAAAAAAAAAAAAAAAAAAAAGGTTAGGTTAGGTTCCCCCCCATGGTTCCAAGCCTTGTCTTAGGCGAGAATTTGGACTCCGACAGTTCAACTGTCGAGACGACTGGCCGGCTGAGACGAAAGAGGCCCGGCCCGGGTGATCATGAATCCGGGCTGGACTCAGACGACACGGCTGGCGAGGATGTGCAGACTTCTGGCTCGGCGAAAAGGACACGGGGGCGCCCTCCAACAACCGGTGCCTACGTTGGCCTTCGCCAGGCTAAAGAAGCACTGATCAAGGCGAAGAAAGAAGAGGTCGGGGTTTTGGCCGAGGAGCAGATACTCTCCATGGCCAAAACCCTGGAACAACGAAGAGATAAATGCAGGGGGCAGGACCGCACCGCTGAAGAGCTAGCTGCGCACGCTCAGTCTGGGGTAGACCTCATTGTGAGCGTTGCCCAAAAATCAAAGAACCTTAAGGGCACAATGGTGCGTGCCCTTAAGCAGGCAGCGTGGACCATCGAGGATGCGGTCTCCGGCCTTAAAAGCCGTACGGAAGGAGAGGAGTTGGAGCTGCTCCGTGCTGCCAACTACCGCCAAGGGAAGGAGCTGGCGGAACTGCGCGCGGAGCTGGCTCAAATCCGTGCCGACCTGGACAAGACAAGGGCTCAACCTGAAGTGGCCCGATCTGTGGAGGACAAGGAGGAGGCCATGTTGGGTCGCATCATGTTACAGGTTGGTAACATGATGGACGCCAAAATGGCCTCCGTGGCGGATCGCTTGCTGCCGGAAAGGCGTCTTAGACCTCCGCTAAGGAGCGACTTGAGAGAGGAGGAAGCGGTTTCTGTATCGGAAATGATTGAAGACACCGCTGTGACGAGAACTGCTGCTGAGGTCGTCTCGGGGCCGTCGGTACCCAAACCAGCCAAAGGCAAGGGTAAGGGCAAGGGCAAGGGCCAAAGTGCCCAGCCCACGGAGGCCCCTGTGATTGCACCGACGCCTTCTTCTTCTGCTCGGACCCCGGATGACGAGGGATGGACCCGGGCGGAGAAGAAAAAGAGGAAGAAGCCAGAAAAGGCTAATAAGAAAACGGAGGCGCCTCCTCCTCCTTCCCCGAGGGTGCAGGAGTCGAGGAAGAGCAAACAAAACAAAAGGAAGAAACCCCGGTTGCGCCCGCCCCGGTCTGCGGCTGTCGTTTTGACGCTGCAGCCCGGTGCGGAAGATAAAGGCGCGACCTATGCGTCCATCCTAACTCGTGCGAGGGACAAGGTGTCGCTTGCCGAGTTGGGTATCCCCGGCGTTAAATTAAGGAAGGGGGCAACAGGTGCCCGTATATTGGAAGTTGCAGGGGCCACAAGCGCCGGCAAAGCTGACCAACTGGCTGCGAAGCTAAGGGAGGTCTTACCGGCCGATACTGTAAAAATCGCCCGGCCCGAGAAATGCGCTGATATGCGCATTTCTGGGCTGGACGATTCTATAACCGTGGCGGAGGTGACAGAGGCCGTGGCCAAATGTGGGAACTGCCCCATTGACTCAGTCAAGGCGGGGCGTGTTCGATTCTCCCGATCGGGAAGTGGCACCTTGTTCGTTCGTTGTCCAGTGGCTGCGGCGAAGAAGGTCGCCAGTTCGAAGCTCTTGGTGGGCTGGGTGGTAGCGCGGGTGCGGGTATTACCCTTTATGCGCTTGCGCTGCTACCGATGCCTCATAGTGGGACACACAACGGTGCAATGCACCTCGGAGATCGACCGCAGTGATGAATGTTTCCGCTGCGGTCAAAAGGGGCACAAGGTCGCCGACTGTTCCGGCGACCCTTGTTGCTCCGTATGCTCGGCGGCAGGTCTACCCGCGGGCCATAGAGTTGGGTCTCCCTCTTGTAGAGGGTCCCTGCCCAGGTCCATCAAGCGACGGAGGGCCGCAGCTGCCTCGACGCAAACAGCGCACACCCCAGCTCCATCAGGGGTGGCGCAGATGGAAGCGATGTCATGACCGTTTCCTAGAGGAGTAGCGCGCGGTGTTTCCGCACACCGTGCGCACTTGAGACGTATTTGCTGGGGTCTCCCTCAGCCGGGAAGAACGCCGGCAAGGCTGGCGAGTGCCGGCGGGATGGTGGAATAATCCGCAAGGAGTTACCACCTCCCCCGCCACCATGGCACAGAGGAGCGGACGCAGGAGTTTTAGTGGGTAGAGCCGGTTTTAGGCGAGTCCCACACTCGGGCCGCGTCGCGTGGCCCGGTAGTGCGTAAGTGCATTTCTCCTGCGAAACCAAAAAAAAAAAAAAAAAAAAAAAAGGTTAGGTTAGGTTAGGTTAGGTTAGGTTAGGTTAGGTTAGGTTAGGTTCCCCCCCATGGTTCCAAGCCTTGTCGTGGCGGGGGGGCTTAGTACCTGGGGTGCAATCCAGCACCTTGGGGAACTAATTGGACCACTACGCCGCTCCTTTCCGTTCTCTTAATGAGAACGGCGTTTGGATGCGGCACTTATAACCCGGTTTCCGGGAGCCCATTGTGGGGCTGGGAGGAAGAAAACCTCTCTAAAAAATCACCCCGAAACCGCGGTCGGCGTGCCGCGGCGTAGGGTTATCGGGCGAGCGCTGACGAGACGGGGGTAGGCCCACCCGGAATGGGCCACAAAAACCCAAAATGACAGGTCGCAGTTCCAAAAGGATTACCCAGGAGGGTCCCGGCAAAGCCGGGGAATCCCTCCCGGCGCCTTCGGGCGCCGGCAGCCCCACGTACTCTGGGGGGGGCAAGAACTGCTTCGCGGGCCGGCTTTCCGCCGGTTCGCGCACCGACGACAACCGCTTTTCTACTTTGGACACCGATTTTGCTAATGTTTCGGACAGTGTTGATAGGGATTTTGGGGCGTGTGCCACGGGGGCGCACGTCTCAACCGACGACTTTGGCGTGAGTTTGGACTCAGACAGCTCGGCTACGGCCAATACTGTCGCAGGACTGGAGAAAACTAGCCGGCCAAGGCGAAAGAGACCTGGCCCGGATGATGAGGATACCGGGCTGGACTCGGACGACACGGCTGGAGAAGAAGCGCAGCGATCTGGGCCGGCGAAAAGGGGACGGGGGCGCCCACCCACAACGGGTGCCTACGTGGGCCTACGCCAGGCCAAGGAGGCGCTTTTAAGGACGAAAATAGAGGAGGTCGAGGTTTTGGCCGAGGAGCAGATTCTCTCCATGGCCAAAACCCTCGAAGTCTCTCGGAAGGAGGACCGCTCCTCAGAAGATTTGGCCGCGCACGCTCAGAAAGGGTGTGACCTGATTATGAGCGTTGCGCAGAAATCGAAAAATCTTAAGGGCACAATGGTGCGTGCCCTTAAGCAAGCGGCCTGGGCCATCCAGGATGCGGTCGCGGCCCTAAAGGAACGTACTGAAGGGGAGGAAGTGGAGCTGCTCCGCATGGCAAACTATCGCCAGGAGAAAGAGCTAAAAGTTTTGCGTGCGGAAGTAGCCCAAATCCGAGAAGAACTGGCTAGGCGAAGGACGGAACTTGATGAGAACCGCCCCGTAGAAGACCAGGAGGCCATGTTGGGTCGCATCATGTTGCAGGTAGGCAACATGATGGATGCCAAGATGGCCTCTGTAGCAGACCGGCTTCTGCCGGAGAGGCGGCTCCGGCCACCACTGAGAGGGGACACGGAAATTGAGGAGGTACCAGTGGCTGAACCGGCCGTGGAAAGCCCATTGATGCGGACTGCCGCTGACAATGTCGTGGGGTTGCCAAAGCCCAAACCAACCAAGGGAAAGGGAAAGGGCAAGGGCAAGAGTGCCCAGCCTGCTGTGGCCCCAGAAGCGACTCCGGCGCCCTCGACATCCACTCGAGCCCCAGACGAGGAAGTGTGGACCCGGGTGGACAAGAGGAGAAAACAAAAGAGGAAGAATAAAGCGAAAAAGAAGGTTGAAGAGACTCCTCCGCCTCCGTCGAAAAAGCAGGGGTCGGGGAAAGGAGAGAGGGACAAGAAAAGGAAGGTAAGGTTGCGCCCGCCCCGGTCTGCGGCAGTCGTCCTAACGCTGCAGCCCGGTGCGGCAGACAAGGGCGAAACCTATGCGGCCGTCCTGACTCGTGCAAGGGACAAAGTTTCGCTTGCCGAGTTGGGTATACCGGCGCTAAAAATGAGAAAGGGGGCCACGGGTGCCCGAATACTGGAGGTGCCGGGTGCAACAAGCACCGAAAAGGCTGACCTGCTGGCTGCAAAGCTGCGGGCGGTCTTACCGGCAGAAACCGTAAGGATCGTAAGGCCCGAGAGGTGTGCGGAGATGCGCATCTCCGGGCTAGACGACTCCGTTACAGAAGCGGAGGTAGTGGCCGCTGTAGCCGAATGTGGAGGCTGCCCTGCCGATACCATCAAGGCGGGGCGGCTTCGCTTCTCTCGCTTGGGCTGCGGCACAATATTTGTCCGCTGCCCGGTGGCAGCAGCGAAAAGGGTGGCGAGCTCGAGGCTATTGGTGGGTTGGGTGTCCGCGCAAGTGCGGGTCCTGCCCACCAGGCCTCTGCGCTGCTTCCGGTGTCTCATAGTTGGGCACACCGGAGTGCATTGCGCATCGGAGGTTGACCGCAGCGATGAGTGTTTCCGCTGCGGTCAAAAGGGGCACAAGGCCGCCGACTGTTCTGGCGACCCTTGTTGCTCCGTATGCTCGGCTGCGGGTCTTCCGGCGGGCCACAGGGCTGGGTCTCCCTCCTGCAAGGGAACCCTGCCCAAGCGCGCCAAGCGGCGAGGAGCCGCGGCCACTTCGGCGCAAGCAGCGCACACCCCATCTCCATCCGGGGTGGCGCCGGAAGAAGCGATGCAGTAACCGCTTCCTCCTGGAGTAGCGCGCGGTGCTTCCGCACACCGCGCGCATTTGAGACGTATTGCTGGGGTCTCCCCCAGTCGAGAAGACGCCGGATAGGCTGGCGAGTGCCGGCGGGATGGTGGAATAATCCGCAAGGAGTTACCACCTCCCCTGCCACCATGGCACAGAGGAGCGGACGCAGGAGTTTTAGTGGGTAGAGCCGATTTTAGGCGAGTCCCACACTCGGGCCGCGTCGCGTGGCCCGGTAGTGCGTAAGTGCATTTCTCCTGCGAAACCAAAAAAAAAAAAAAAAAAAGGTTAGGTTAGGTTAGGTTAGGTTAGGTTAGGTTAGGTTAGGTTAGGTTAGGTTAGGTTAGGTTAGGTTAGGTTAGGTTAGGTTAGGTTAGGTTAGGTTCCCCCCCATGGTTCCAAGCCTTGTCGTGGCGGGGGGGCTTAGTACCTGGGGTGCAATCCAGCACCTTGGGGAACTAATTGGACCACTACGCCGCTCCTTTCCGTTCTCTTAATGAGAACGGCGTTTGGATGCGGCACTTATAACCCGGTTTCCGGGAGCCCATTGTGGGGCTGGGAGGAAGAAAACCTCTTTAAAAAATCACCCCGAAACCGCGGTCGGCGTGCCGCGGCGTAGGGTTATCGGGCGAGCGCTGACGAGACGAGGGTAGGCCCACCCGGAATGGGCCACAAACCAACAAACATGGCAAGTCGCAGTTTTAAAAGGACTACCCAGGAGGGTCCCGGCACAGCCGGGGAATCCCTCCCGGCGCCTTCGGGTGCCGGCAGCCCCACGTACTCTGGGGGGGGCAAAAACTGCTTCGCGGGCCGGCTTTCCACCGGCTCGCGCACCGACGAACATGGCATTCTGATACCGGACACTGATTTAGCACGCAATTTTGGCAGTGAGAAGGAGGCTGGGGCGCGCGCCACGGGGGTGCGTGTCTCAACAAACGAACAGGGCGAAGACTTTGATACGGACAGCTCGACTGGCACTATGCTGACGGTCCGGTCTGATATGACGGAATCGAGTACTAGCCGGCTGTGGCGGAAGAGGCCCGGCTCGGACGACTTTGAGTCCGGGATGGACTCTGATGACACGGCTGGCGAGGAGGCGCAAAGTTCTGCACCGGCTAAGAGGACACGGGGGCGCCCGCCAACAACTGGCGCCTACGTTGGCCTACGCAAGGCCAAAGAGGCTCTCAATAAGGCCAAAAAGGAGGAACTGGGGCTACTGGCTGAGGAGCAAGTTTTGAGCCTGGCCAAAGCTCTGGAGACACATAAAAGAGGGGAGATCCACTCTACGGAAGATCTGGCTGCGCACGCCCAGAAGGGGGTAGACCTTATTATGAGCGTTGCGCAGAAGTCCACGAACCTAAAGGGCACGATGGTCCGTTCGCTAAAACAGGCGGCATGGGCCATCCAGGACGCGGTGGCGGCCCTAAAAGAACGAACGGAAACTGAGGAGGTGGAGCTGCTCCGTACTGCTAACCGCCGACAAGAAAGGGAGATAAAAGAGATGCGTGCGGAGCTGGCGCAAATCCGTGCCGATCTGGGCAGGCGAAGGGCGGAGCCGGCAGAAAGTAGATCCGCTGAAGAACGTGAGGAGGCCATGTTGGGGCGCATCATGTTGCAGGTAGGCAACATGATGGATGCCAAGATGGCCTCAGTTTCGGACCGGCTCCTACCGGAAAAACGGCTTCGGCCGGCTCTGAGGGGAGATAAAGTAGACGAAGAAACGGTGAATGTGGCCGCTCCAGTCGTAGACACCGTCATGGAGAAGACTGTCGCTGAGGTGGTTGCTGGTTCGCGGAAAGCCAAGCCCACAAAGGGCAAAGGCAAAGGCAAAGGCCTGAGTGCCCAGCCCACCGCAACATCGGTAGCCGCTCCAGTGCCTTCTACATCCGCACGGGCAGCCCAGGAGGATGTGGGGTGGTCCTGTGTGGAAAAGAGAAAAGTAATAAAAAAGAAGAAGGCAGAGAAGAATGTAGTAGAGACATCCCCTACGCCCTCGAAGTTGGAGAAAACGAGGACGAGGGAGAAAAATAAAAAGGTGAAGACACGGTTGCGCCCGCCCCGGTCAGCGGCTGTCGTGTTGACGCTGCAGCCGGGAGCGGCCGACAAGGGTGAATCCTATGCAGCCGTCCTGGTTCGTGCGAGAGACAAAATTTCACTCGCCGAACTGGGCATTCCGGGTGTGAAAATGAGGAAGGGGGCAACTGGCGCCCGTATTTTGGAGGTTGCTGGAGCCACAAGCAGCGAGAAGGCGGATCTACTGGCCGCAAAATTAAGGGAGGTACTGCCGACGGACACCGTGCGGATCGCCCGGCCCGAGAAGTGCGCAGAGATGCGTATTTCTGGGCTGGACGACTCTGTCACGGAGGAGGAGGTGGTTGCCGCCGTAGCCAGATCCGGGGGCTGCCCTGTTGACGCCATCAAGGCGGGACCGGTGCGGTTCTCCCGATCGGGCTGCGGAACTGTATTTGTCCGTTGCCCAATAGCCGCGGCAAAGAAGGTTGTAAGCTCGAAGCTACTAGTGGGATGGGTGTCGGCGCAAGTGCGAGTGTTGCCCGCCAAGCGCCTGCGCTGCTACCGGTGCCTTGTCATTGGGCACACGGCTATTCAGTGCACGTCGGAGGTTGACCGCAGCGATGAGTGCTATCGTTGCGGTCAAAAGGGGCACAAGGCCGCCGATTGTTCCGGCGACCCTTGCTGCTCCGTGTGCTCAGCGGCGGGTCTACCGGCGGGCCACAGGGTTGGGTCTCCCTCCTGTAAGGGGATCCTGCCCAAGGCCAAACGACGAAAGAAAGCTGCGCCTGCCCCTGCTACATCAGGGGCCGTGCCGGGGGAAGCGATGGAATGACCGCTTCCTCCAGGAGACCCAGATCGCTCGACTGGGAGTCTCGTTCGTAAACTCCCGATAGAGTGATTGTGGCTCTGC
This sequence comes from Apodemia mormo, assembly GCA_036924255.1. Taxonomy (NCBI): domain Eukaryota; kingdom Metazoa; phylum Arthropoda; class Insecta; order Lepidoptera; family Riodinidae; genus Apodemia; species Apodemia mormo. Next base: position 29,238 of record JAUPFN010000018.1, on the reverse strand, counting down.
CAAAAAGGGCCACCTGGAGCTGCGCGCGGTGGTTCCGCACACCGCGCGCCTTTGAGACGATTTGCTGGGGCCTATCCCCCCAGCCGAGAAGAACGCCGGCTAGGCTGGCGAGTGCCGGCGGGATGGTGGAATAATCCGAGAGAGTTACCACCTCCCCGCCACCATGGCACAGAGGAGCGGACGCAGGAGTTTTAGTGGGTAGAGCCGGTTTTAGGCGAGTCCCACACTCGGGCCGCGTCGCGTGGCCCGGTAGTGCGTAAGTGCATTTCTCCTGCGAAAAAAAAAAAAAAAAAAAAAAAAAAAAAAAAAAAAAAAAAAAAAAAAAAAAGGTTAGGTTAGGTTAGGTTAGGTTAGGTTAGGTTAGGTTAGGTTAGGTTAGGTTAGGTTAGGTTAGGTTAGGTTAGGTTAGGTTAGGTTCCCCCCCATGGTTCCAAGCCTTGTCGTGGCGGGGGGGCTTAGTACCTGGGGTGCAATCCAGCACCTTGGGGAACTAATTGGACCACTACGCCGCTCCTTTCCGTTCTCTTAATGAGAACGGCGTTTGGATGCGGCACTTATAACCCGGTTTCCGGGAGCCCATTGTGGGGCTGGGAGGAAGAAAACCTCTTTAAAAAATCACCCCGAAACCGCGGTCGGCGTGCCGCGGCGTAGGGTTATCGGGCGAGCGCTGATGAGACGGGGGTAGGCCCACCCGGAATGGGCCACAAAAACCAAAAATGACAGGTCGCAGTTTGAAAAGGACTACCCAGGAGGGTCCCGGCAATGCCGGGGAATCCCTCCCGGTGCCTTCGGGTACCGGCAGCCCCATGTACTCTGGGGGGGGCACAAGCTGCTTCGTGGGCCGGCAACCTGCCGGCTCGCGCACCGACGACTATGGCATTCTGACACCGGACACTGATTTAGCACGCGATTTTGGCAGTGGTGAGAAGGAGGTTGGGGCGCGCGCCACGGGGGTGCGCGTCTCAACAAACGACCCTGGCGAGGACTTGGATACGGACAGTTCTCAGACTGTTTCGTCAAGGACGAGGAGCAGCCGGCAGTGGCGGAAGAGGCCTGTTTCGGGCGACAGTCAGTCTGGGATAGACTCTGACGACACCGCTGGCGAGGATGGACCGGCGAAAAGGACAAGAGGGCGCCCGCCAACAACGGGTGCCTACGTTGGCCTACGCCAAGCAAAAGAGGCCCTTTTAAAGGCCAAGAAGGAGGAAGTAGTGTTATTGGCCGAGGAACAAGTCCTGAGCCTGGCCAAAGCTCTGGAGGCCCATAAAAGAGGGGAGGCCCACTCTTCGGAAGATCTGGCTGCGCACGCCCAGAAGGGGGTAGATCTTATCATGAGCGTCGCGCAAAAGTCGACAAACTTGAAGGGCACGATGGTCCGTTCGCTAAAACAGGCGGCATGGGCCATCCAGGACGCGGTGGCGGCCCTAAAAGAACGAACGGAAACTGAGGAGGTGGAGCTGCTCCGTACTGCTAACCGCCGACAAGAAAAGGAGATAAAAGAGATGCGTGCGGAGCTGGCGCAAATCCGTGCCGATCTGGGCAGGCGAAGGGCGGAGCCGGCAGAAAGTAGATCCGCTGAAGAACGCGAGGAGGCCATGTTGGGGCGCATCATGTTGCAGGTAGGCAACATGATGGATGCCAAGATGGCCTCAGTTGCTGACCGGCTATTACCGGAACGACAAATGAGGCCCCCGCTGAGAGGGGATATGAAGGAGAAGGAAGCGGCACCTGCGGCTGAGCCGGCTCTAGACTCAGCAACAAAGCGGACTTCCGCAGATATCGTCAAGGGGTCGCAGAAGCCCAAGCCTACAAAAAGCAAGGGCAAAGGCAAAGGCCAAAGTGCCGAGCCCCCTGTGGCCCCGGTGATTGAACCGGAGACTTCTCACTCCACTCGGGACGCTCCAGGTGAGGAGGGGTGGACCCAGGTGGAAAGGGAAAAGAAAAACACGAAGAAGAGGAAAAAAGCCACAAATAAGGTTAAGGAGGATTCTCCCACTTCGTCGGGGAAACAGAAGACGAGAAAGAGGGGAAAGAAGGTGGAGCCGCGGTTGCGCCCGCCCCGGACAGCGGCTGTCGTTTTGACGCTGCAGCCCGGAGCGGCCGATAAGGGCGCAACCTACGCGGATATCCTGACTCGCGCGAGGGACAAAGTGCCCCTCGCCGAGTTGGGCATCCCATCGATAAAAATGAGAATGGGAGCCACAGGGGCCCGAGTTTTAGAGGTCCCGGGCTCTGTAGGCAGTGAAAAGGCCGATCTGCTGGCGGCTAGGCTTCGTGATGTGCTGCCGGCAGACACTGTTAGGATCGCCAGGCCCGAGAAGTGCGCAGAGATGCGCATCTCCGGGCTTGACGAATCCGTCACAAAAGAGGAGCTGGTAGAGGCTGTGGCCAGAAGTGGGGGTTGCGCTGCCAACGCTATTAAGGCGGGGCCGGTTCGCTTCTCCCCTTCAGGCCGTGGCACGATTTTCGTACGCTGCCCAGTGGCTGCAGCCAAAAAGGTGTCGGGCTCCAGACTCCTGGTGGGTTGGGTGTCTGCGCAAGTGCGGGTGCTACCCTCCAGGCGTCTGCGATGCTACCGCTGCCTGGTAGTCGGGCACACGGGAGTGCAATGTACGTCGGAGGTTGACCGCAGTGATGAGTGCTATCGCTGCGGTCAAAAGGGGCACAAGGCCGCCGATTGTTCCGGCGACCCTTGTTGCTCCGTGTGTACAGCGGCGAGTCTCCCAGCGGACCACAGGGTCGGGTCTCCCTCCTGCAAAGGAACCCTGCCCAAGGCCAAACGGCGAAAGAAAGTCACGCCTGCCCCTGCCACATCAGGGGTCACGCCGGAGGAAGCGATGGAGTGACCGTTTCCTCCAGGAGAAGTAGGTCACTCGGCCGGGGGTCTTGTTCTGTCGACTCCTGGTACAGTGATTGTGGCTCTGCCTAAGGGCCACCTGGAGTTGCGCGCGGTGGTTCCGCACACCGCGCGTCTTTGAGACGATTTGCTGGGATCCCTCTCCCAGACGAGTAGACTGCCGGCAAGGCTGGCAAGTGCCGGAGGGGGCGGTGGAAGAATGCGAAAGCGCCCCACCCCCCCACCACCATATGGCACAGAGGAGCGGACGCAGGAGTTTTAGTGGGTAGAGCCGATTTTAGGCGAGTCCCACACTCGGGCCGCGTCGAGTGGCCCGGTAGTGCGTAAGTGCATTTCTCCTGCGAGAACAAAAAAAAAAAAAAAAAAAAAAAAAAAAAAAAAAAAAAAAAAAAAAAAAAAAAGGTTAGGTTAGGTTAGGTTAGGTTAGGTTAGGTTGTGTCTATTGAAAGGAGAGACGGTTAGCACTCCCCTTGACAAGGATGGAACACATAAATTGGTTAAGGCACAACTTGACCACATTTTCCCCCCCATGGTTCCAAGCCTTGTCGTGGCGGGGGGGCTTAGTACCTGGGGTGCAATCCAGCACCTTGGGGAACTAATTGGACCACTACGCCGCTCCTTTCCGTTCTCTTCATGAGAACGGCGTTTGGATGCGGCACTTATAACCCGGTTTCCGGGAGCCCATTGTGGGGCTGGGAGGAAGAAAACCTCTCTAAAAAATCACCCCGAAACCGCGGTCGGCGTGCCGCGGCGTAGGGTTATCGGGCGAGCGCTGACGAGACGGGGGTAGGCCCACCCGGAATGGGCCACCAAAACACAATGAAGCACAGCAGTTTTCAAAGGTCTACCCAGGAGGGTCCCGGCAAAGCCGGGGAATCCCTCCCGGCGCCCTCGGGTGCCGGCAGCCCCACGTACTCTGGGGGGGGCAAAAACTGCTTCGCGGGCCGGCGGTCTGCCGGTCTGCGCACCGATAACACTGGCGATTCCGAACTGGACTACGATTCACTTTACGATCTGGACAATGACGATTTTGAGGCTGGGGCGCATGCCACGGGGGCGTGTGTCTCATCCAAAGACCACGGCGTAGACTTGGACTCTGACAGTTCAACTGTCGAGGTAACCGGCCGGCTAAGAAGGAAGAGGCCCGGCCCGGGTGAACATGAATCCGGGCTGGACTCTGACGACACGGCTGGAGAGGAGTTGTCGCAAACGGGGCCGGCGAAACGTACAAGAGGGCGCCCACCCACAACGGGCGCCTACGTCGGCCTACGGAAAGCGAAAGAAGCCTTCTTGCAGGCAAAAAAGGAGGAAATCGGGGTTTTGGCCGAGGAGCAAATACTCTCCATGGCCAAAACCCTCGAAGTATCGAGAAAGGAGGAGCGCTCCGCTGAGGACCTTGCCGCCCACGCTCAGAAAGGTTGCGACCTCATCCTGAGCGTGGCTCAAAAATCTAAAAACCTTAAGGGCACAATGGTGCGTGCCCTTAAACAAGCGGCATGGGCCATCCAAGATGCGGTTGCAGCATTGAAAGAACGCACCACTAATGAGGAGGTTGATCTACTCCGCTCAGCGAACTACCGTCAAGAGAAGCAGATAGCGGAACTGCGAGCGGAGATAGCCGAAATCCGCGGCGAACTGGGCAGGCGCAAAGCCGAACCCGAGAAGAGCCATACCGAAGACGGAGAGGAGGCCATGTTGGGTCGCATCATGCTGCAGGTTGGCAACATGATGGACGCCAAGATGGCCTCTGTCGCGGACCGGCTACTGCCGGAGAGGAGAATAAGGCCCCCATTACGCGGGGATATAGAAGTGACGGAAGAGGTGCCAGTTGCTGAACCAACTTCGGACACCACCAAAATGACGATGACGACCGCCGCCGATGTAGTCGCTGGGTCGCAGAAGCCCAAGCCCACCAAGGGCAAGGGCACGGGCAAGGGCAAGAGTCATAGTGTCCAGCCCGTTGTGGCCCAAGTAACGGCACCGGCGCCTTCTTCTGCCGCTCGGGACGCTCCAAACGAGGAGGGGTGGACCCGAGTAGGCCAAAAGAAAAAGGTGAAGAAGAAAACGAGGAAGGGAAAAGAAACAGCGAAGGAAAAGGCCTCGTCTTCCCTGACAAAGCCAAGGTCGAGGAAGAAGAAAGACAAGGAGAGGATGGAGCCACGGTTGCGCCCGCCCCGGTCTGCGGCTGTCGTTCTGACGCTGCAGCCTGGTGCGGCGGAAAAAGGCGAAACCTATGCGGCCGTCCTAACTCGTGCGAGGGACAAGGTGTCGCTTGCCGAGTTGGGCATCCCAGGCCTAAAATTAAGGAAGGGGGCAACTGGTGCCCGTATATTAGAAGTTCCGGGGGCCACAAGCGCCGACAAGGCTGACCAACTGGCTACAAAGCTGCGGGAGGTCTTGCCGGCAGATACCGTAAGAATCGCCCGGCCCGAAAAATGCGCTGAAATGCGCATTTCTGGGTTGGACGATTCTATAACCGTGGCAGAGGTGGCAGAGGCCGTGGCTAAATGTGGGGGTTGCCCCGTCGACTCCGTCAAGGCGGGGCGCCTTCGATTCTCCCTGTCGGGCAGCGGCACCTTGTTTGTTCGTTGCCCAGTGGCCGCGGCGAAGTTAGTCGCAAAATCAAAGCTTTTGGTGGGTTGGGTAGTAGCGCGGGTGCGGGTTCTACCTTTTAAGCGCCTGCGCTGCTACCGGTGCCTCATGGTTGGGCACACAGCGGTGCAATGCACCTCAGACGTCGACCGCAGCGACGAGTGCTTTCGCTGCGGTCAAAAGGGGCACAAGGCCACCGACTGTAACGGTGAACCTAAGTGCTCCGTGTGCTCGGCAGCGCATCTTCCAGCAGGTCATAGGGTTGGGTCTCTTGCTTGTAAGGGGACCCTGCCCAAGGCTAAAAGGAAAGGAAGAGCCACTGCCACAAAGACGTCAACAGCGTCCGCCCCAATTTTAACAGGGGCGTCGCAGGAGGAAGCGATGGAGTGACTCCTTCCTCCGGGAGAAAAGGTCACTCTGCCCCCGCAGAAAGACCAAGGTACCTAGTACCAACTGGAGATGCGCACGGTGATTCCGCTCACCGCGCGCCTCTGTGATGATTGCTGAGGCTCTCCTTGGCAGGGAAGGTCGCCGGTAAGCTGGCGAGTGCCGGTGGGGTGCTGGAATAGTGTGCAAGGGTTACCACCTCCCCGCCATAGCCGGCACAGTGAAGCGGGCGCAGGAGTTTTAGTGGGTAGAGCCGGTTTTAGGCGAGTCCCACACTCGGGCCGCGTAAAGTGGCCCGGTTGTGCGTAAGTGCATTTCTCCTGCGAAAACAAAAAAAAAAAAAAAAAAAAAAAAAAAAAGGTTAGGTTAGGTTAGGTTAGGTTAGGTTAGGTTAGGTTAGGTTAGGTTAGGTTAGGTTAGGTTAGGTTAGGTTAGGTTAGGTTCCCCCCCATGGTTCCAAGCCTTGTCGTGGCGGGGGGGCTCTAGTACCTGGGGTGCAAGCCAGCACCTTGGGGAAGCTAATTGGACCAAACTCTCCTCCACGTGTCCCTCTGTTCTCAGAAGGCGCAGTGGATTTGGAGTAAGCGCGGGCAATCGCTGGCACTAGCCCTGTCGGCCTGCTCGTGACATCGTAAGTCCAGAGGAGGTGTCGGTGATCACGTCTATCGGCCAATGATCCTGGACCCGAGGGCCTTGCCTTAATTGGCCGGGCCGCGAGGAAGATAACCTCTATAAAAAATTCCCCGAACCTCAAGCGGAGACGCACCGCGAGGAGGTTTGCAGACCGGCTCAAGTCGGGATGTATGGCTGACGGGTTTATCAGTCGCTAGTGTGGACCCGCCCGGGTACCGGCCGACCCCCGGGGCGCGATAATGTAGGCGCCTTTTAGGCAGTTTTTAGTCAGTTCTTTACTCGTGGGAACAAAAATGGCAACTACAAAAAACACTTTTGACGTATTGGTGGAGGGCCGAGAAGGCCAAAACGACGAGAGGGAGAGCCGTGAAGGCTACAATGAAGAGGGAGGCCATAAAGGCCTGGAGGAGAATAAGACGGGAGGTGGCCGTGAAGGCCAAGAGGAGGAAAAGAGCGCTAAATTGGTGCCGGTAGTCCGCTTAACGCGGCTTCGAACCTATAGCGGATCTGTCGCGTCTGACGCATCGAGGCCACCGTCGCCGATGCAGTTGGAGTATGCTAGCCGTAAAAGGCCGAGGAGTAAGGTAGATGCAGTGCTGGATAACTCAGGATATTCCAGCAGTGATTCAGACGCCCGGTCGGGGGCTCTTAAAGGAGGAACGAAACGTGGCAAGAATAAACAAGCCCTTTTCATGAAAGAAGCACCACGCCCATCGGTTGAGGACGAGGTTGAGATCTTAACGCGTAAAATCAGAGCTCATCCCCCAGCACTGCCCCATGCAGAAGTAACAGATCTGGATATGGAGGCGCTGAGCAAGAGGGCAGAGGATGGCCTCGAGGTTATCTTGAAAATTGCCTCAAAATCGGGCAATTTAAAGGGAACTTTCGTGCGGGCCCTAAAAGATGCTGCGAGTGCGGTTCGGGAGACTGTTCTGGTCCTCAAAACTAGGACAGTCAATGACGAAACGAAAACGCTGCGGGCTGATAACGAGCGCCTAAGGGCAGAGCTAGCAGCGTTACGGGGAGAATTTGCGAGTTTGAGGAAAGACTTAACGCGACCGCCACCACAGTCCGCAGAGGAGAGAGCGATGACGGAAGGCGAGTTTCGAAAGTCGATAATGTTAGAGATCGGTGGCATGTTTGACGCCAAGCTTGCTGGGATTGAGTCTCGTCTGCTCCCTGAAAAGAATCTTCGGCCCCCATTGGCCTCAAAAACAGCCGTTACTTCGTTTAAGGCAGCGGCAAATAATGCAGCCAATGGTCTATCACAGGAGCCGGGCCCTTCTAAGGGTAAGCGTAAGCAGAAAGGTGAAAATTCGGCCAGTATTCCAAGGGTGTCCGAGCAAACGAAAACGCCAACCGTGCATGCAGAGGCAAGAGAAGAGGAGTGGACCAAAGTCCAAAACAAAAAACGAAGGAAGCGCAAAGTCACCCAAGCTAGAGCACCAGTGACACAAGCCGCTGTGCCTAGTACATCTGCGCCGAAACCTAAGAATGCAAAGCCGCAGCCGCCAAAGCTGCGTCCTCCTAAATCAGCTGCAGTTGTACTGACGCTGCAGCCAGGGGCAGAGGAAAAGGGTGCTTCCTACGCAGACATTCTAAGTCAAGCAAAGCAGCGCGTCTCTCTAAGTGAGCTTGGAATACCGGCGTTAACATTTAAAAAGGCTGCTACTGGAGCCCGCATTTTGGAACTGCCCAAAGCGGTGAGCGGCGATAAGGCAGACCTTCTTGTCGAAAAACTCAAGGAGGTACTTCCCGCCGAAAGCGTCCGAGTTGTCAGGCCGGTGAAATGTGCGGATCTAAGGATTACCGGACTAGACGACTCCGTAACGGTGGCCGAAGTAATAGAAGCTGTCGCTCGTGTTGGGGGCTGTGGCACTGATCAAGTGCGGGCGGGTGAAATTCGTCGCACCCAGTGGGGACAGGGCTCGCTTTTCCTGCGTTGCCCAGTAGCAGCAGCACAAGCTGTGGCGAGTTCCCGGTTGTTGGTAGGCTGGGTCTCAGCGCAGGTTCACGTTTTGCCCAAAAAGCCCATGAGATGCTTTAGGTGCCTGGAAGTAGGACACGTGGTAGTGCAATGTGCCTCTACAGTTGACCGCAGCGAGGAATGCTTTCGCTGCGGCCAAAAGGGTCACAAATCAGCCGGATGCAATACCGCTCCGCATTGCTCAATCTGTGCTACTGCGGGACGTCCAGCTGATCATCGAGCCGGAGCCAAAACATGTGGTAAAGCCACGGCTAAAAGGAAAAATAGAAGAGGGGCTATTAGAGTCCAAACCGACGTGGCTACTACGTCACAGACGGAACCGAGAGAAGCGATGGATACGTAATGGATAGTTACACCATTCATCGCTTCCTTCAGACGAACCTAAACCACTGTGCCGGGGCGCAAGATCTTCTTCTGCAGTCCATGGCGCAGTGGAACATAGAGCTTGTGGTAGCTGCTGAGCCATACTTCATCCCCCCTCGAGAAAACTGGGTCGCGGATGCGGATGGCTTGGTAGCAATAATAGTGTCGTTCTCAGCCCCAGCCTTCAAAATATTGTGCAGGGGCCGAGGATTCGTTGCAATAGAATGGAGAGGAATTGTCGTAGTGGGAGTCTATTTCTCTCCCAATCGTCACCTTAGTGACTTTGAGTCATTTCTGGGCGAGATGGAAGTCCAACTTAGACGGACCAGTCCTCACCCGGTACTTGTGATGGGGGACTTCAACGCCAAATCTGCGGCCTGGGGGTCCCCTGTTTCTGACCCACGGGGTGACGTGCTGGAGGAATGGATCCTTTCAGTCGGCTGCTGTGTCTTAAACGAGGGTTCAACTTACACTTGCGTAAGACAGCAGGGCGGGTCTATAGTGGACATCTCGTTTGCTAGCCCTGCTGTCGCAAGATGCGTTCGAAACTGGAGGGTCCTAGACGGGGTGGAAACGTTGTCAGACCACCAATACATAAGGTTTGACGTGTCCACCTCGTCAACGAGTATGCCTGCTGGTAATACTCCACCGCTTCCTCGATGGACGTTAAGACGTCTTGACAAAGACATACTGATGGAAGCTGCCGTGGTCCAGGCCTGGCAAGATCTACCCGCTGGGCCTGTAGAGGTGGATGTAGAGGCGGAATGGTTCCGGGCCACAATGACGAAGGTGTGTGACGCTGCAATGCCCAGATCAAGACCGCCACCCACCCGACGACAAGTATATTGGTGGTCGGAAGAAATAGCCGCACTTCGAACTGACTGCGTGGCGGCCAGGCGCCAATATACAAGATCTCGGCGAAGACGCATCCGAGACGAGACTGCGGAAGCAAACTTATATGCAGCCTACAGAGAAAAGAAAAGAATGCTGAAAATCTCCATTAGTAGGTCCAAGTCTCGTGCGAGGGAGGAACTTCTTCAGACACTGGATCGCGATCCGTGGGGGCGACCATACAAAACGGTTAGAGGAAAACTCCGTCCGTGGGCGCAACCTGTAATGCAGAGTTTGGAGCCCAGTTTCCTGGAGGATGTGGTGTCCGCCCTCTTTCCAATTCGGGCGGAACACATTCCTCCCGTGATGGTACCACTGTCTGTCAGCGAAAGTGCTGAAGAAGAGGATAATGAGGTGCCGCGAATTACACCGGCTGAGTTTGATGCGGCCGTGGATAAACTCCGGACAAAAAACACTGCACCCGGACCGGACGGCATTCACGGTCGAGTTTTAGTTATGACCCTAGAAGTCCTCGGGGAACGACTAGGACGGCTGTTCCAAGCCTGCTTAGTGTCAGGACGATTCCCCACCATATGGAAGACGGGTGGACTCGTGTTGCTGAGAAAGGATGGGCGCCCTGTGGAATCACCTTCAGCATACCGTCCTATTGTGCTGCTCGACGAGGCGGCCAAGCTGTTCGAGAGGATAATTGCTGCCCGCCTGGTCGAGCACCTACGTTGCATAGGTCCTAATTTGGCTGATGCCCAATATGGATTCCGAACCGGCCGTTCAACAATCGACGCAATCCTAAGTGTCAAGGCCGATTCGGAAGAGGTGGTTGCCCGCGGCGGAGTGTTGATAGCAATTTCTTTAGACATCGCTAACGCCTTTAACACTCTGCCGTGGTCTTGTATTAGAGAGGCACTAAAATATCATCGAGTGCCTCTATATCTCCGCCGGCTACTGGAGAATTATCTGAGTGATAGGTGGGTGAACTATACGAGGCGAGATGGCACACAAGGCAGAAGGGAGATGTCGTGCGGTGTTCCACAGGGATCGGTCCTCGGTCCGCTCTTGTGGAACATCGGTTATGACTGGGTGCTAAGGGGCGCCCTCCCTTCGGGCCTTGGAGTGACATGTTACGCCGATGACACTCTTGTCACCGCCCGAGGTGTTAATTACCGTGAGTCCGCCCGTCTAGCTACAGCTGGCGTGGCTATAGTTGTCGGTCGTATTCGTGCGCTGGGTCTCGAGGTGGCGCTTGAGAAATCTGAAGCCCTTTGTTTTCATGGGCGGCGGGCTGCGCCACCTCCTGGGGCCCACATTGTAGTGAGCGGCGTTCGTATCGAGGTCAAGCCCGATATGAAGTACCTCGGGCTTGTCCTCGATAGCCGGTGGAGTTTCCGCGCACACTTCCAACGCCTGGTGCCTCGTCTTATGGCCGCTGCCGGCGCCCTAGGGAGATTGCTGCCAAACATCGGTAGTCCGAGTGATGCATGCCGTCGACTCTACATGGGGGTTGTGCGTGCAATGGCTCTATATGGGGCCCCAGTTTGGGCCCCTACACTTTCGGCGGCGAATATTACCCTGCTACGAAAACCGCAGCGGGTTGTGGCGGTAAGAGCCATTAGAGGATACCGCACAATCTCCTATGAGGCAGCGTGCGTCCTGGCGGGTTCACCACCATGGGATCTCCAGGCTGCACTGCTCGCGGGGGCGTACGAGCGTCGCATCGAGCTCCGGTCTCGCGGTGACCTACCGATTGTATCGGAAGCGTGGAAATCCCGCGCCAGGCAGGCTTTAATCGAGAGGTGGAAGAGGAGGCTGGCCGAACCAACGGCCGGACATTGGACAATCGAGGCCATTCGGCCAGTACTGGAGAAATGGTTGGACAGGCGGCATGGGTCTCTCACGTTCCGCCTGACGCAGGTGCTTTCTGGACATGGGTGTTTTGGAAAGTACCTGTGTCACATTGCGGGGCGCGAGCCAACCTCTGAATGCCACCATTGTGGGGGCAGCGAGGACACGGCGCAGCACACGTTAGAGGAATGCCATGGTTGGGCAGTGCAGCGTCGTGTCCTACGCAACGCTATTGGAGAAGATCTTTCGCTCCCGACCGTTGCAAATGCTATGGTTGAGAGCGAAGATGCTTGGACGGCAGTACGCTCCTTCTGCGAGGACGTGGTGTCGCGGAAGGAGTCAGCGGAAAGGGAAAGGGAAGGTTCTGCCCTCTCCTCCCAGATCCGCCGAAGACGCGTGGGGGCCCGTCGAAGGGCTTATCGACAACTCTTCCGTCCCCCGTAAATGGGGCCGGGGCGTAAAGCCCCTTCCAGGCCTCGAGGAGGTGCGCGCAGTGTCCCTGCGCGCTTTAAAGACGTCTACCGGGGTTCAGTTAAGAATCCTGGACCAAGGAGGATATCGCCGTCACAAAGTAAGTGGCGGCGGATGCTGCCGGGGAGATGGATGATTTTTCACGAGTACTCATCGCCCCGTCATCATGAATCATCGAGGAGGAGGACACCGCAGGGGTTTTAGTGGGTATGGTCGGTCTGAAGCCGGCGAGTCCCACACTCGGGCCGCGCTGAGTGGCCCGGCAGTGCGTAAATGCATTTCCCCTGCGTAAACAAAAAAAAAAAAAAAAAAAAAAGGTTAGGTTAGGTTAGGTTAGGTTAGGTTCCCCCCCATGGTTCCAAGCCTTGTCGTGGCGGGGGGGCTTAGTACCTGGGGTGCAATCCAGCACCTTGGGGAACTAATTGGACCACTACGCCGCTCCTTTCCGTTCTCTTAATGAGAACGGCGTTTGGATGCGGCACCCATAACCCGGTTTCCGGGAGCCCATTGTGGGGCTGGGAGGAAGAAAACCTCTTTAAAAAATCACCCCGAAACCGCGGTCGGCGTGCCGCGGCGTAGGGTTATCGGGCGAGCGCTGACGAGACGGGGGTAGGCCCACCCGGAATGGGCCACAACAAACCAAAAATGACAGGTCGCAGTTTTAAAAGGAATACCCAGGAGGGTCCCGGCACAGCCGGGGAATCCCTCCCGGCGCCTTCGGGTGCCGGCAGCCCCACGTACTCTGGGGGGGGCAAAAACTGCTTCGTGGGCCGGCTTTCCGCCGGCTTGCGCACCGACGACTTTAGCGACTCCGAACTGGATACCAATTTTGCTCACGCTTTGGGCAATGTTGAACTTGGGGCTGGGGCGCATGCCACGGGGGCGTGTGTCTCAGCCAAAGACCTTGGCGAGGATCTGGATTCAGACAGTTCTACTGTCGAAATAACCGGTCGTTTAAGACGGAAGAGGCCCGGCCCGGGTGATCACGAATCCGGGCTGGACTCGGACGACACGGCCGGCGAGGAGGCAGAGCGCACTGGCCCGGCGAAAAGGGGACGGGGGCGCCCACCCACAACGGGTGCCTACGTGGGCCTACGCCAGGCCAAGGAAGCGCTTTTGAGGACGAAAAAGGAAGAAGTCGGGGTTTTGGCCGAGGAGCAAATACTCTCCATGGCCAAAACCCTGGAACAACGAAGAGATAAATGCAGGGGGCAGGACCGCACCGCTGAAGAGCTAGCTGCGCACGCTCAGTCTGGGGTTGACCTCATTGTGAGCGTTGCCCAAAAATCAAAGAACCTTAAGGGCACAATGGTGCGTGCCCTTAAGCAGGCAGCGTGGACCATCGAGGATGCGGTCTCCGGCCTTAAAAGCCGTACGGAAGGAGAGGAGTTGGAGCTGCTCCGTGCTGCCAACTACCGCCAAGGGAAGGAGCTGGCGGAACTGCGCGCGGAGCTGGCTCAAATCCGTGCCGATCTGGACAAGACAAGGGCTCAACCTGAAGTGGCCCGATCTGTGGAGGACAAGGAGGAGGCCATGTTGGGTCGCATCATGTTACAGGTTGGTAACATGATGGACGCCAAAATGGCCTCCGTGGCGGATCGCTTGCTGCCGGAAAGGCGTCTTAGGCCTCCGCTAAGGAGCGACTTGAGAGAGGAGGAAGCGGTTTCTGTGTCGGAAACGATTGAAGACACCGCTGTGACGAGAACTGCTGCTGAGGTCGTCTCGGGGCCGTCGGTACCCAAACCAGCCAAAGGCAAGGGTAAGGGAAAGGGCAAGGGCCAAAGTGCCCAGCCCACGGAGGCCCCTGTGATTGCACCGACGCCTTCTTCTTCCGCTCGGGCCCCGGATGACGAGGGATGGACCCGGGCGGAGAAGAAAAAGAGGAAGAAGCCAGAGAAAAAGAAAGAGGCTAATAAGAAAACGGAGGCGCCTCCTCCTCCTTCCCCGAGGGTGCAGGAGTCGAGGAAGAGCAAACAAAACAAAAGGAAGAAACCCCGGTTGCGCCCGCCCCGGTCTGCGGCTGTCGTTTTGACGCTGCAGCCCGGTGCGGAAGATAAAGGCGCGACCTATGCGTCCATCCTAACTCGTGCGAGGGACAAGGTGTCGCTTGCCGAGTTGGGTATCCCCGGCGTAAAATTAAGGAAGGGGGCAACAGGTGCCCGTATATTGGAAGTTGCAGGGGCCACAAGCGCCGGCAAAGCTGACCAACTGGCTGAGAAGCTAAGGGAGGTCTTGCCGGCCGATACTGTAAAAATCGCCCGGCCCGAGAAATGCGCTGATATGCGCATTTCTGGGCTGGACGATTCTATAACCGTGGCGGAGGTGACAGAGGCTGTGGCCAAATGTGGGAACTGCCCCGTCGACTCAGTCAAGGCGGGGCGTCTTCGATTCTCCCGATCGGGAAGTGGCACCTTGTTCGTTCGTTGTCCAGTGGCTGCGGCGAAGAAGGTCGCCAGTTCGAAGCTCTTGGTGGGCTGGGTGGTGGCGCGGGTGCGGGTATTACCCTTTATGCGCTTGCGCTGCTACCGATGCCTCATAGTGGGACACACAACGGTGCAATGCACCTCGGAGATCGACCGCAGTGATGAGTGTTTCCGCTGCGGTCAAAAGGGGCACAAGGTCGCCGACTGTTCCGGCGACCCTTGTTGCTCCGTATGCTCGGCGGCAGGTCTACCCGCGGGCCATAGAGTTGGGTCTCCCTCTTGTAGAGGGTCCCTGCCCAGGTCCATCAAGCGACGGAGGGCCGCAGCTGCCTCGACGCAAACAGCGCACACCCCGGCTCCATCAGGGGTGGCGCAGATGGAAGCGATGTCATGACCGCTTCCTAGAGGAGTAGCGCGCGGTGTTTCCGCACGCCGCGCGCATTTGAGATGATTTGCTCGGGCATTCCCCCGGCCGAGGAGAACGCCGGCAAGGCTGGCGAGTGCCGGTGGGATGGTGGAATAATCCGAACGAGTTACCACCTCCCCCGCCACCTTATGGCACAGAGAAGCGGACGCAGGAGTTTTAGTGGGTAGAGCCGGTTTTAGGCGAGTCCCACACTCGGGCCGCGTCGCGTGGCCCGGTAGTGCGTAAGTGCATTTCTCCTGCGAGAACAAAAAAAAAAAAAAAAAAAAAAAAAAAAAAAAAAAAAAAAAGGTTAGGTTAGGTTAGGTTAGGTTAGGTTAGGTTAGGTTAGGTTAGGTTAGGTTAGGTTAGGTTAGGTTAGGTTAGGTTAGGTTAGGTTAGGTTAGGTTAAGGCCAAATTCAGGAGGAAGTGACCTGTGAAGGTCGGGAGTCGATGGACGAGCTAGCTCTGTCGGATTCGGATGGCTCGACTGGCACCTTAGTGACAGTCGCCTCCGGTTCATCAGGACTGCGAAGCGGCCGGCTATGGCGGAAGAGGCCCATCCCGGGTGACAGTGAGTCTGGGATGGACTCGGACGACACGGCTGGCGAGGAGTTGCTGAGTAGGTCTGCGTCGGCGAAACGCGGAAGGGGGCGCCCACCAACAACGGGCGCCTACGTGGGCTTACGAAAAGCAAAGGAAGCCTTTCTTAAGGCCAAAAAGGAAGAGGTCGGGATATTGGCTGAGGAGCAAATCCTCTCCTTAGCCAAAAACCTACAACAACCCGAAGGAGGAAACCGCTCTGCGGAGGAACTGGCCGCGCGCGCACAGAATGGCGTAGAGGTCATTCTGAGCGTTGCCAAAAAATCGGGCCAGCTTAAGGGGACAATGGTGCGTTCCCTGAAGCAGGCAGCGGAGGCAATTCAAGAGGCGGTGACGGCCTTGAAATGCCGAACCACGGACGAAGAAGTGGAGCTGCTTCGCGCCGCGAACACCCGCCAGGAAAGAGAGCTGGCGGAGATGCGCGCGGAAGTGGCCCAAATCCGGGCTGATCTGGGCAGGCGAAGAGCTGAGCCGGAGACCGGCCGATCAGCGGATGACAGAGAGGAGGCCATGTTGGGGCGTATCATGTTGGCGGTGGGCAACATGATGGACGCCAAGATGGCCTCGGTGTCTGACCGGCTCCTGCCGGAGAAGCGCATGCGGCCCCCGTTGCGTGGGGACCTAAAACAGACGGAGGCGGTGTCAGTGGCCAAACCGGCCGTCGTCACCACAAAGAAGCGAACTGCTGCTGAAGTCGTCGCGGCGTCGCAGATGCCCAAACCCACAAAGGGCAAGGGCAGGGGCAAGGGCCAAAGTGCCCAGCCTGCTGTGGCCCCGGCGAAAGCACCGGAGCCATCTTCTTCTCCCGCTCAGGACGCCCCAGATGAGGAGGGGTGGACTCAAGTGGAGAAAAAGAAGAGGAAGAAGAGAAAGAAGAGGGCACCAAAAAAGAAGAAGGCACCCTCTGCTCCTCCTTTGAAGCCCCAGGAGGAGAAAAAACAAGAGAAGAAAGGGAAGGTCGCACCGCGGCTGCGCCCGCCCCGGTCTGCGGCCGTCGTCTTGACGCTGCAGCCCGGAGCGACCGAAAGCGGCGTTAGTTACGCGGCTGTCCTAACTCAAGCGAAGGAGAAAGTGTCCATCGCTGAGTTAGGCATCCCGGGGATAAAGGTCAGGCGAGCCGCAACTGGTGCCCGAATATTAGAGGTACCGGGGGCCGCAAGCGCTGCTAAGGCAGACCAACTTGCGCAAAAACTGCGGGAGGTGCTGCCGGCAGAGAATGTCAGGATCGTCAGGCCTGAGAAGTGCGCGGAGATGCGCATTTCTGGGCTTGACGATTCCGTCACTACAGAGGAGGTGGTAGAAGCCGTGGCCAAGTGTGGAGGCTGCCCCGCCTCATCAATCAAAGCGGGGCAGGTGCGTTTCGCCCCATCGGGTAGCGGCACGATTTTCGTCCGCTGCCCGGTGGCCGCCGCTAAAAAGGTGGCAAGCTCTAGGCTCCTGGTAGGGTGGGTGTCCGCGCAGGTGCGGGTGCTACCCACCAGGAGAATGCGCTGCTTCCGGTGCCTCGTCGTTGGGCACACCGGAGTGCAGTGCACCTCTGAGGTCGACCGCAGCGGCGAGTGCTTCCGCTGCGGTCAGATGGGGCATAAGGCCGCTGCCTGTGCGGGCGACCCGCGCTGCTCCATATGCTTAGCAGCGGGTCGTCCTGCAAATCACAGGGCTGGGGCTCCCACGTGTAAGGGAACCCTGCCCAAGCCCCGACGGGGCAGAGAGGCTGCAACCGGGGCCACATCGGCACCGGCAGCGCCCGCCCCATCCACTTCAGGGTTGGGTCGCGGGGAGGCGATGGAAACAAAATAATGGCCCTAGCGGGCCCCATCCATCGCTTCCTACAGGCGAATTTGAACCACTCTGCCGGGGCACAAGATCTATTTATGCAGTCCCTGGCGGAGTGGAATATCGGCGTCGCTGTGGCCGCTGAGCCGTACTTTGTCCCCTCTAGAGCTAACTGGGTGGGGGACTTGGACGGCTTGGTGGCCATCGTCACTTCGGTCGTAGCCCCGGTCTCCGTTGTAGTTGGTCGTGGCCGGGGCTTCGTCGCAGTCGAATATGAGGGAACCGTAGTGGTGGGGTGCTACTTTTCGCCCAGCCGCTGCTTCGCCGAATTCGAGTCGTTCTTGGGCGAGGTTGAGGCTCTCGTCAGACGGGCCGATCCTCGCCCTGTGATCGTGATGGGGGACCTCAATGCCAAATCCTCGGCATGGGGGTCCCCCGTCACCGACTCGCGAGGCAGCGCGTTGGAAGAGTGGGCAGTGTTGGTCGGCCTCTGCATCCTAAATAGGGGGTCGACCTTCACTTGCGTGAGACAGCAGGGCGGTTCGATAGTGGACGTTTCGTTCGCTAGCCCTGCTGTAGCACGCCGTGTCCGGGATTGGAGAGTCCTCGATGGGGTGGAGACGCTGTCGGACCACCTATACGTCCGATTTGACGTCTCCGCCTCGTCGACGACCCCGGGCACGAGTCCCGCGAGAGGTAGAGCCCCGCCACTCCCTAGGTGGACGTTGGGGCGTCTCGACAGAGACGCTCTGCTGGAGGCCTCCGTCGTCCAGGCCTGGCAACCGCAACCCGCCGGGCCTGTGAGGGTAGATGAGGAGGCGGAATGGTTCCGGAGGGCGTTGACGCAAGTGTGCGACGCGTCGATGCCCCGGGCCAAGCCGCCCCCCTCTCGTCGCCAGGTGTACTGGTGGTCTGACCACATCGCCGCGCTCCGCGTGGAGAGCGTGGCGGCCAGGCGTATGTACACCAGGTGCCGAAGAAGACGGCACCGCGACGAGACGACGGAGCGCGAGCTGTATGAGGTCTACAGGACGAAGAAAAAGACCCTACAGCTCGCCATCAGCAGGGCCAAGACCCAAGCGCGCGAGGAGCTGCTCGGGACTCTGGACAATGATCCGTGGGGGCGCCCGTATAAGTCCGTCAGGGGCAAACTACGCCCCTGGGCGCCTCCGCTGACCCAGAGTCTCGACCACCACTTCGTGAGGGACGTCGTGTCCGCCCTGTTTCCACATCGGGCGGAACACGTCCCCCCCGCTATGGCGCCGCGTAGAGGTGGCGCCGGTGGTGAGGAGGAAGATAGCGGGGTCGCTGAGCTCACGAGCGAGGAGTTCGACGCGGCCGTGGACAAGCTCCGGGCGAAAAACACAGCGCCCGGGCCAGATGGAGTACACGGTCGCGTCTTGGTCTTGGCCCTCGACGTCCTAGGGGACCGGCTCCGGCGGCTCTTCAATGGCTGCCTGGAGTCGGGACGGTTCCCCAGAGTGTGGAAGGTGGGTAGTTTGGTCCTGTTGCGGAAGGACGGACGCCCCGCAGAGTCTCCCTCCGCCTACCGCCCCATCGTGTTGCTCGACGAGGTGTGTAAACTATTCGAGAGAATAGTAGCTACACGCCTCGTCAAGCATATGACTGAGGTAGGTCCCGATTTGGCGAACGCCCAGTTTGGGTTCCGGGCCGGCCTTTCGACGATCGACGCGATCAATCGCGTCAAGGCCGACTCGGAGGAGGTTGTCGCCCGCGGTGGGTTGTTGTTGGCGGTTTCGCTAGACATAGCGAACGCTTTCAACACCATGCCGTGGAGCTGCATCAGGGAGGCACTAAAACACCATAAAGTGCCTCTCTACCTCCGTCGCCTGATCGGGGACTACCTCAATCAAAGGTACGTCCAGTACCAGGGGCGGTCGGGCGGACTGGAGACTCGGGAGATGGTGTGCGGTGTTCCGCAAGGGTCGGTACTGGGCCCTCTCTTGTGGAACATCGGATACGATTGGGTGCTGCGGGGCGCTCTCCCCGCGGGCGTCAGGGTGACGTGTTATGCGGACGACACCCTGGTC